>OX608051.1:7871149-17871149 GCA_951509405.1 Machimus rusticus
TTCCTTGAGCATGCGAAGACGCTCCGAACTTTTTGGAATTTCGATTTGAAATTTTTACTCAATATTTTTGACATTCTAAACTTTTAAGAAAAGTGAAAAAAATAATTAAACTTTGCTGACGCTGTCAATTGTTGAATTAATTTAAATTATAAAAAAATATCGTAACTGTAGAGGCAGCAGCGAAATAAAATTTAGTAAAAAATTTAATTTTAGGCTTAGAATAGATTTTTCATGAGTATAGATACGTTAGATTTTGCATACTAGAAGTGAAGATAATTTTTTAAAGCTAGTCCGAAAGACAGTATAATACAATTTTCGTTTCTTTCTTAATTCCAACTCTGTTGAAAGTGTATTTTGTATTTTTGCTTATTCTGTATTATAAATTTGTTAATCAAATATTCGACCTTATCAAAAAATAGTATTTCCAGAATTATAAATTTAAAGATGACTTCAGAAGATTCTTGCGTAAAAAAGAAGGTCAAGGTAGAAAGAAATGATTTATAATATTCGTAAAAAAACGTAAATCCCAGTCAAGAACAACTTTTCTTTTTTGGACCTAAAAAATAGGTAGGAACTTTAATCTGAACGAGAAGAAAGGTCATAAGGAATTTCTACGCCCACTTTTTTTTCTGGTTCTAAATTAGATTGGCTCGTGGATCATATTAAGTTCTTGAAGTGGAATTTCACCCAGAGATCTACGAGGCAACAGGAGTTATATCACAATTTAAAGCCAGAGTGGCGATTCTGATGAATATTCGATGGAGTTCCACTTTGTCGGGGACTGAACGTACGCAAATATTTACACAATTCACGGCGTTTCGCAGCATTTTGAAGAATTGGGAACTTGACATCAGGCCGCTGAGAGATTGTATGCAAAAATTGAAGGACTGGATTTATTCTTGCGTTGTATTCGCCTCTTATCATTCGTTTTCGAAATCTCCGAAAAATTCGTACAACGCCTATTTGGGTTTTAAATTTTCGCTTGTCGAATCGGCGACACAACGCACAAAATGTAGCTAGATGTATTCTACGGCGACGGCAATTTATACTTTAAGACTTCAGATGGAAAATTCATCTCTAGCCTCAGCTCGACGACGCGACTCCGCCGACGACGACGTCCAGAAATAGAATTTGCCAGAGGAGCACCCTCTGCACACGACGGGGACACTCCGAAGGTTTTACATAACGTCTCGCGGCCCCGCTAATGAAGTCAGTTTGCTAATTCGGTAAAAATTGCAAAAGTGTAAATAGAGGCTTGTTTGGGAATTTCGCATTCCCACCAGAATAATGGCAGCTAGGAGTCTCCGTGGGGCAAAATCTGTCCTCGGTCGGCGGCGTTTTAGAGCATAAAATGCAGGCAAATATATCCGGTAACTAGTCGTTACTTTTGATTGATTGTGATTGATATGCGCCACCGTTAAAAAGCCATTAGTTTTCCTCTTATTTCACGCAAAACTTGAAAAAGGCAAACAAACCACTCACTCTCCTGGGGATTTTTGGCGAAAATATTTTTCTGATCCCATCCGTACAACTGAGGGATTTTTTCTTTTTGCGCCAAGTCATGGAGGACTATGACTGAGATTGATACATGCCCTGCCTCTGATAAGAACTGCTACTCACGGCTATAATTTATGCCATTATTTACTCTGTTCGCTAACGAGTACAATTGACGTTTTTGGGTTGAAAAGAAAAACTTTTGCGAATCGCACGCAACCCTGTCATATTCGCGAAAAACATGGAGCAGGGCACCCAATTAGCACTGCTCTCAATCGAGATCGCGAACTGATCTTGTTAGGAATAATGATTGATTGTGTGTGTGAAGTCGCTGTTTCTGATGAAATCATTGAATAATTATATAAGATTAAAAACGAAAGATGTTAAAAATAAAAGAATTATTTATACTTAGGTGGGATTACCGCCAATTTGCCCGAAAACCTTTTGCCTGATAGCTATGTTCCCGAAAAATGTCCTAAATCTCCCTATTCAAAACACAATATTTGTAAAAGGAAATTGCTTAGTTAATAAGAATTTTCTAAAAGGAAAATATTTCGTCAATACACATTTTGTAAAAGGAAAATAATTAGTTGTTGTCGGGCAATCCTTGTTAGGGAAAAGTTTAATGAAACTTAAAAAAATTAAAAAATCCAAAATTTCAAAACCCAGAACTGGATCCGATGTGAAAAGAACGCTGCTTATAAAGAAATAATAAATATTACTTAAAAGAATTATCATTTCACTGACAAAGGCAAAGTTACCCCGTCTTACTTATATGCATCCGATTTTAATGAAAAATTTATATCTCATTTCTAAATTAATTAAAAACTAATCTATGTAGTTTTAATAAACGTATATAGTATTAATAGTATTATTCATATTATATTGTTGAAGCTAACATGCATACTTTAATTTATTAATTTTGCCATGTGTATTTTTTTCAAAAAGTTAAAAATATACTCTTACAAAATCTGTAAGAGAGCAACTGGATTTGTGATTATCTAAACAATTATAAGCACTTATGCCCATAAAAGTGCTTGTTATCTGGTCGAGAGAAAATAGTTCGTCAATATTTCCTAGCCCCTAAAATAGATTTGCCTGCAGTTGCAGTAAAGTTATGCAATATCTAAACCAATCAGATGAGTAATCGTCGAGGAGTGCTACTAAAATATTTGTTGTTCGATAATATTTTGAGTTCGATATGGATCTTGTGATGCCGATGACTTATAACAAACATATTTTGCATATTTAATATGCGTCATTAAATAAGCGATCGTATTTAACGTTCTAAGAAAAAACTTTTATGTGAATATTTAAAGATGAAGTTTTGTATTTCGATATGGAGCTTATCTTTAATGGTTGGATTGCCTCATAAAAGGCGAGTAAAACTGCAACAGCGGATATTAGTGCAGATCCAGAAGTGGTGCAATTGATAAAAACAATAATCGCCTCCAGCAGAGCGCGCAAACTATTTACTAATGTTTTTTTCTTAGAGGCACACAGCCGTCTTGGTTTTAATTTTGCAGCGCGCGAATTTCAGAAAAAGGAAGACGCGATTCGCTCGTAAACTAGTTGAAAAATAAACGTGAACAAAAAGCGATTGTTGGCAAGCAACAGATTGTGAGTGTTGGATAAAAAAAAAAAAATAAAAACCACCATCAAATAGCGAACGATTCGAGATTTAATTTCAGAAATGGGGCGAAACAAAAACTGCTCCGGGAGTCCCAAGTTCTGCGGGCACAACATCTTGTAAGACGCTGGTGGGTTTCTTATTGTTCCGTCACTACAACTTCTGGCACTGGCCAGGGCCGCCGGTATTTCGGATTTACGTTTGTGACATTTGCGTAAATGCTCGGAATTAATTAAGCAAAAATGCCTGGCCGGGCGAAATTGCTGTTTCAGTTTAGTCCCCTGCCACTTTGAGTAATTGTTCGTCTAAAAGTTTGCCAGACGAATATTATACGATGCCCCGGCCAACGCAAAAAGAAGGATTGTTAGACAGACTCCAATAGAAAGATACGCAGATAGAACGATTTGGACGACACTTGGCTGAAGTCTACGTCTTCTACGTTCTACGGACTGTCAGTTACGTTACATGAATAGCGTAGGGTATATTTTTTTGTCGTTTAACTCATGCAATTATGCAGTAAGCAATTTTTCAACTAAAAATAGACGAATATTTGACGTGTTCGTATGAGGAAGATATTACGCTACATGCCCGCGGCTCAGTCTCTCGATGATATGATAATTTTGGCACTACAAACGCCGTACCATTGTTGCCAAATCTCTCGATTGTATTCATTTTATTGTCCGCTTGACAGAGATGAATTGCCTTTTATGCTGCAAATTTAGATGCGGAATTTTCGGTTTATCTAATTTTAGAGGGCTTTTGAATGATCCCGGCAATAGAAATGCTATTAGCTAGACAATTCGATGTTCAAACGCTTGAATTATTTGCTCCTTTGACAATGCACGGGGCTACCGCAATCGATGCTTTAAATCACAAGGTCGAAGGAGGCGTAACGATAGTAGAAAATAAAATTTACGTGCCCAAAGTCGAAATCGTGAATTGTAATAATTTGAAACGTATAACCGCAACCTATTATTTCGTAACATACTGTTCAATTGGTATCGAAAACATCCGGAAAGTTGTATTTAATTATTTCTTACAACATAACCTCTGGCGATCTCCTAAGCTATGCGATTCTTTTATTTAAAAGTTTCACTTTACTATCTATTTTTAGTTTTAATTAGGCACTATTTTTGACGGTGAAAACTTTGCAAAGAAAAATCAATTAGTCACCTGAAATGACAATGAAAAATTGTTTCAATAACTAGGTTTTCTTCCATTCATTGACATAATATGAAAACTTGCATAAATAACCAAAATAGCATTTATTTGTGTGGTTATTTAAATAATAGTATGTATAGCTTTTGAGCCACATTATCGTTACTAATTGCGAAGCTTTGTTATATATTTACGTACATAAATAATACTTTTTGTCACATAGTAAATTAACTAGCAAATTGAGTGATGTTTGGATAACATTTTATAGAATTTTAAGATCAAAGTAATTTAATAAGAAGTGATCTTTTACGATTATTGTTTTTAAATCAACCATCTGTATTTTAAGATAAAAATCTTATTATATAGGAGGAATGATAAAATAATGTTATGCACAATACACAATATACAATTATTACCAAAACGATTTTTAAATATTATATTTTTATCAATTTCAGGTGTAATATCTTCTTTACTTACCGTAAAAGTAATTCTAACACAGATGGAAAATTTGACATAAAAAAGGTGAGAATGTTTAAATATAAACTTATTTTAAAATACTTTATTAAATTCGCTTAATGCTGACATTAAGTTTCTTTCGAATTTAAATTCATATAGGTTTCATTGAAATTCGACAATTTTGATTTGAAATACTTTCATTGATATAGTTAATTTGCTGATTTTAAACTGTAATTGTAATAACACTTAACTATACTGAAATTACAATAATCTTTCGATATTAATTGATTTCTGTAAGTAGAATATACTAGGACGCAAATCCCAAATACTACATATCAGTTTTTTTTTATCAAGAATTATAATGCATCAATCTTTTTCACTCCGACAAATATTGCATTAAAAATGAAACTCTCATTCAAGGCATCATCATCATCAAGGCAACTGATTTTCGTCGAGAATATTTAACTGATATTCACGTGCTGCAATGGAACGTAACTGATGCAGTTCGCTTAATATAAAAATATGTATTACGGCAGGCTCTTTCTTATTTTTGAAATATAATTTCATTTCATCACAGCATAACATTAATTTTTAAAGGATCGACTATAGCATAAAAGAGTTATTGACAATATGAACTTATCCTATAAAAGAACGTATTATTCGTCAATTAATTTTTGACAAATAAAGTGAAAACAATAATTTTTCCTCACAGCAAAGTTTCTGTTTTATCAGAATAAAATTGTCAGTCTATTGAAAGATCATCAACATCATGCCTCCGATGCAATTTAGAACATTATATGTTAAAACATATTAAAGTACATATTTTGATTAATACTTTCATATTGAACATTTAAAACTTTTAAACGCAAAAAGTTAAAGTTTAAAATTGTAAATTTTTAAAACTTACTTAAATATCAACTTACTTACTTTTTTTTTTTTGGTTATTATTAGCTCGTGTAAATAATCAAACGTTTTTGCAAATAGTCTAGCTAAATATAGACCAAAACACCAAAAACATAAATGGAAATGTACTATAAAATAATAATAGTAAATTGAAAAAAAAAAGTCCACGAGTGTTACTAGAAAAAACAGATATGAGCAAGTTAATTTCCATTGAGTGAAGCATTCCAGTTGTACGTGAATGTCTGAATCTGACTGATATGGCAAATCCCCTGACATGTCTGAAGAATGATTATTTAAAAATCCCCATGTTACTTTTTTGCCTAGCCATTGGTGTTATTTTAAACTTTCCGGGCTCGGTTATAAAAAAGTTATGAAAGTAAACGATATTACGCAAGCGTCGCTCACGTGGGACTAGGAAGCAGTTAATTGTAGAAATCCAGACGGGTACAATCGTACACCGGTTAAATGACCTCATCGTGTTTTTTTCGCAACCACTAGTCAATAGATTCTAGAACTTAGCGTCAGAGCTAAGCTGCAGACTGCCGTCAGACTTCTAATCAAGCGTCTATAAAAATGGTAATGCTCGCGAGTCGCAGTCGGCGAAATAAAAAGAGCATTGGATGCGCGCCGATCGAATTGAAAAGTGCAAAATTGAAAAAAGATACGCGAAATCCGCCTTGGGGGAATTGGCTGAGCTAGCTGCTAGCTGTTAGCTGCCTAGCCGGCTGGCCGCTGGGGCCCGCTGGACGGAGGAGCCCCATCATGCAGGCCGCGACATAATGAGCCGCGGATCTATTTATAACTTCTGTTTATTGATAAGCGCCGATAACTCGCCTTTTGTTTTTCACGGCGAGTGGCCCGCGGCTCCTCCGAACAAATGGACTTAATCGGCTGAGTGGAGCCATCAATTGACAACAAGCGCCCCGCGCGATGGAGAGCATCTCGCGCTACACGCAAAGGTGGCGAGATGGGGCTCCGCGATAGTGGCGCTATCGAAAACCTTTTTGTTTTTGAGTTGTGTTAGAAAAACAATCGGTAAACTGATTTTGCACTTTAAGAAATAAAAAATAAAAATATGAAACATACATATATTTGTAGGTAACGTATACCCATAGCTTTGGAAGAACGAACTCTTTTCGAATCTCATTCTGGAAAAGTTAATGGTGGTGCCTAAATAATCTAGGCTTTAAACTGGATTAAATCTAGCTTAAGTCTAGTTTAGGTTGGTTCAAGCCTGGTTTAAGCTGAAGCGTATTTTAAGTTTAACTTACATAGGTACATAAGTCTGGCTTAAGGGGTTCTCTACCTTTCAAATTTTGATAATTGTTTAAAAACATTTTTTAGAGAAAGAAAAAAATATATGATTTTAAAATTTAAACTATATGTATATATTTATTGACGTTTCAAAAGTATAAACAAGTTTTTTGAAATGTTTATATTGGTTTTTATGGCCATTAAAATTATTTTTAAAAAAATATCGAAAATTACAGTCGCTATGATCGGCTGGATCATCTAAAAAAGTAAAAATAATTAGTTTTGAAGTAATTACGGTATGAATCAAAGGCAACTTTTTTATCAAAAAATAAAAATATGGCTGGAATTTTCAAAACAATCGATTTTTAAGGTTAGGAAATCCATGCGATAGTCATAAATGTGTACAGCAACATATTAAAAAATCAGAGCAACGTTCGAGTAGTTTTT
Source organism: Machimus rusticus (assembly GCA_951509405.1). NCBI lineage: Eukaryota > Metazoa > Arthropoda > Insecta > Diptera > Asilidae > Machimus > Machimus rusticus. Next base: position 7,878,492 of record OX608051.1, read on the forward strand.
TTTAAATCGTGGGTATGATAAAATCGAAAATAATTTTTAAATTCAAATATCACTCTAAAAATGTTAAAACTGTATTTTTGATGGTATATAATACATACACTCTTAAAATAAGTTTTTTAAATTTAAAGGTGGATGACCTCTAAAGTCTAATTCAAGTCTTCTCTTAATAACAGCGTTAAGCACAAACAATTTAAGCTGATATTTTTAAGTTCTTTAACAAATTTTAATATTGTTTTAATGTAGAGTAATTTTAATTGGTTAAAATAAAAGCAATCAGCATCCATGTGTCTTTCTATCAAAAATTCTAATTATCGTGTTTGATAGACAGATTGCACAGGTGTCTTTAGTCGGGAATTATAAGTGCCCACGTTTTCTCTATCAGTCCAATATCTTAACACCTGATATTATTCATTTCCGCCTACCACCAAAAATCTCACTTTAGCATGTCACATTTTAAATTGAACATTTTATGAATTTGAATATATTTTTTTAGGTATGTAACTTTTTCTGCCAAATTTAGCGTGTCTATAAAACAAAAATGAATGCCGTAAAAGGAAAAGAACTAAATTATCTTTTGCGTGAACGAACTACCGGTATAATTAATAAGTTTTGGCTCTAATAGAGTCATAAAAAAATATCGATCTTTTCGTTTTGGTAAGTTAGTTGCATAAGGAACATTGTTAACACGTATTAGGAACACATGCTAACATATGTATATGCGAATTGAAATTAATTTATTTATATGTATAATCGATCATTTAAGTGAACTTGTTTTTTTTTTGCAAGAAAATAATAATAATAAAAGTTATTATATCGCGTACCAGTTATAAAAAGATAGTTTCGAGGGTTTAAATAACAATGGGAAAAATAGAAATATCCTCTTAAGAGGTAGGGGTATTTATCTTTTTCAAATATCGGTTTTTGTTTTTCATTTGCTTAAAGTATAATATTTGGTGAAACTTTTATGTTGACCCGATGAGTAGATTAAAAGACATCCTAAAATAGCCGTAGAACCTATTCAAAGACGGTAATCACTATATTTAAAAAAAAAAAAAACCTCGACAAATGTAAATAAAATTTAAACAGTATATTTTGGGCATACCTAGGCGATAAAGCACTAGATAAAATATTAAATCAACAATTTTGTTGTTCCATTTATTTTGGATAAATCACTAAGAAGTAAGGCTGTTTTCACCGCAAAACACTGTTTAGAAGAGAACGTTCAGCAATCTAGCAAATAACTGGGTCCAGAATTATACTTTTTATATTTTAAAAATTAAAAATTTCATAAACACTATACTATCTTTGAATTTGTAAAAAAAATTCGCTGGTATTATTTAATATATAGTTCAAATACTTGGAACTATCTGATTAAGTAATTTTGCTATTTTAATTATGGGTATAAAAAATTCTTCAGTTCATTAAGTTTCTTTAGCAAAATGTTTGTTTTAAATCAAGAACTAAGTGATTGGTCTTTTTTTAAAATAGGTTTAAAGTGTAGCATATATTTGTTTTTATTTTGATTCTAGTTGTTTACTTGGTAACTATAAGTCTGAATTTAATAGTATGCACCTTGTGTACGAGCTACAACGTTTCGAATGAGAAAAAGGTAGACAGACATCGTATCAAATTTAAAAGAAGTCTGTGTACTGTAGACAGACTTTTCAGGATACGGAATCGAAAAAAGAAAAAGACTTCGAGATCATTTCGACTTTAAAAGTTTCTCTAAAACAAATTCCCAACTTGATTATGATGAAAAGAAAATTTCTTCAAAAATTAAAATCAGACGAAAAAAGAAATTTCGAATGAATCCCGACAATCTGGAAAAAGCATTTTGCGGATTATGCTCCACGGTAGCCACCTGGAGAGCACAGGTATAATAAATAATATAAAAAAATTCGAGCGCTAGGTTCATAATTAAACGAAAGCGTCCGTATTAAAAAGAGACATTTTTGACTCCACAACCGGATGGTGGATTTTTATTGGAACCGCTGAGGCGGAACAAGGAAACTTTTTCATTGCGTACTTTTACAAAAAATATTTTTGTTTTGTAGCAAAACGATGAAGTAAAACGTAAAGAGGCGCTCGTTTCAGCTCCTGGTTTGAAACTACTCCGTCTCCCGGGATCGGGGACTTTTCTATTTGGTCCCGTGTTATTCAGTCGGGATACTTCCAAAATGGAGAAGTGGTCCTTTATCCAATCTGGCGAAACATAAAAACGGAGACGGTCCATTTTCATGCAATTCATGCTCAAAAAAAATTTTTATATCGTGGAAATATCCTTTTGCGAAAAACTTTTGTGTCGTTCACTCCTGCTCCTGTTCGACTCTTACCCCATTTAGGGAAAGCGAAATTTTCGTATGAATGAAAATCCCTAGAAAATGCCTGGATTTACGCTCGACCTCTTTGCAGCACGCAGGACTCACAGGGGTCCAGGGGTGTGGAGGATGAACCTCTTGAAGCGCCCTCCCAAACCGACGGAGGGTTGTAAAAACAATTCACCCAGTCCAAAGAGCAGGAAGCCCATCCTCATCCTGTCGAAGTTCGGGAATGAGAATTAAACTCCTGTTCCGGGAATTCGGTTGCTCCTGGTTATGCGCGCCTGGTAACATAGCGGGATGAAAAATCGCACGGAAATTCCATTTGTGCTCCCCTGACGGCGGGAGTCTGCTCCTCTGGATTTTTGCCCCTGGTTCGAACTTCTCTTGCAGGAGGAAATTGGAAAACATTTTAACCAGCTTTTTCTCGGAATCGCAAATAAACCGGGAGAGCTTTCAAGGAACATAAATCTTTTCACTTTCTTCCTCTTGACACACAGGTCCAGGGGAAAAGAGTTCCTTTTCACGGCGATCCCGAAGTGTATTTTGGGGATTTTTCGTTTCCATCCCTAGAAATGGTTTCCTTTTTGCATAGAGACAAGATGCTAAAGGTTGGAATAAGGAAGGACTCGTCTCACTTTGTGAACTAAGGAAGTTTTATGAGACATCCAAGAATATATCTGAAATACTTAGGAATTCAGAGGTCGTGTTGCATACGAATTATTGAGAGTTCGACGTTCCAGGCTTATCCCACAGGATCAATTTTGCCAAGTACTACTTGATTAGACAACCGACCGTCTGTATCTCGAAATGTGGCGTTTTTGACTTTATAGTATATCATCCTTTCTGCACTCAACTCCTAACGTATCAAAAACACGAAGCCTCGCTGTTATCATGAAAGGTACTCAATAAACGTGAATATTTTATAACTTTTAAACTTACTCCCAACAACACTTACTTAAAAGAAAGGTACGTAATAAAATTAAGAAAAAGTTTATTGTTTTTATCTTTTGGTTCGTCTTTTTCTTGGTTATAAGTTTTTCCAATCTTGTACTATAATTATTTGCATTTATTTATGCAGAAAATGGATTTTTCTGTCTAATTTAGGGGCTACAAAATACATACCAAAAAGTATAGTTATTGTATATAACAAAAGCAAATATAATTTGTCCTCAAATACATTTCGTTTTAAAATAATAATAATAAACTCAACGAAAAACTAATTAAAGGATTATACCACCTTAAGATTTTCAAAAAATAAAAAATAAACTTCCCATTTTTAAGAACGCCAAAATATAGCCATCTTTGCAATTTTTTTTAATTATTATATCGTCCACAAAATATATTTTTTTTTCTCGTTTTATTAATTCTTATTATATGCCACAAAAACATTTTTTTTTCTCGAAATATCTAATGTGGAGAGGGTCCACCAAAAGAAAAAATTCTTCACCGATTGTGACGACACCCTTAACAAGGGTGGACCAGGTTATGGACTTAGGACTTTTGCTCGACCGAAAATTTGACTTCAGGCAACACTTCGACCATGTTATCAATTAGAGTAACTCTGTACTTGGTTTTGTAAGACGTTGGGCTAAGGAAATAAGAGATCCTTATGTCCTTAAATCGCTGTACCAGGACTGGTCAGACCGATTCTTGAATATGGATGTGCGGTGTGGTCTCCACATCACTCTGTACATCTAACGAGAATTGAATCGGTTCAGAAGAGATTTCTCCGTTTTGCGTTGAATAGTTTGCCTTGGCAAAATCCTGTGGAACTACCTTCCTATGAGGATAGACTGAAGTTGATTAATTTGCAGTCTTTGGAATCTCGCCGTGAGATTTGTAAAGTCGTTTTTATATTATTTGCTGTTGACACGCGAATTGAACTGTCCCGGGCTTTTGTTTTCTCTAAATTTTAAGACACCCGTAAAGAAACTTAGGTATCACGATTTTTTAAAAATTGAAAACCATCGAACATGGTATGCGATGTATGGTCCGGTGAAGGCTTCTTACAACAAATGTTATGATAGTGTAGATTTTAACCTCAATAAGAGATTTAAAAACACTTTAGTTTAAATTAATTTAGATTTAAGTTAATTTATTGTATTGTTTTGGTTTTTCTTGTACAGTCAGTCAATTTAATGAAAAATTTGCAATAAATTTGAGTAAATATGTAGAGCAAACATTGTATCAACATTTAAAAGTTTTATTGTATATTTTATTAAAAAATTTGCAATAAATGTTGGCCAAATATGTATAGATACTTAAAAGTAGGTAAATAAACACTCTTTATCTATACATTCAGCTTCCAAGCAAACCATTTAACCTATGATAAAAATAAATATTTTATAATTAAAAATGCAAAATATTTCGATTTAATTATGATTCAGCTAAGAAATTGATTAGCATTGATTCAAGATTTACATATATTTGAATATAAGACGATATTTATGCTTTGGTATAAATTTGCCATTATATTATATTAATTACGTCATCAGTTATTTCAAATAAGTTTTTGAGTGAGGTAACCAATATTGGGTACATTAGAATTTTAGTTTACGAACAAAAAACAAAAATACTTAGTAATTGAATCTGAAAGGAAGTGAAAAGTTAACTTCGTTTTAGAAAAGAGTCTCCGAAAATGCGACTTTGGTGCCTTCATTAACTGAAAGATATATTTCACGATTCCACAGAATCACTTAAAAATAAACTCTCTAGTTATCTGACTATGCAGGATCAAATATTAAATTATGCCTTAACGAAACCGACGCGAGATCGAACCGAGACTGGTTAAGAAGCGTGGACCAGACGTAAAATCAGGCAATCCATAGTGTAATTTGACTATTAAGCGAAAGTAATAGAATCGTGTATGTTTTTAAATAATCATAGTATAATAATAGTTTCATTGAGCAACTAAAAAGGCATGGAATCTCAGAACTGTTTGTTTGTCGTCCAAAGCTATTTTATGATTCAGAAATTAATTGGCGACCGCCATAAGGAAGCATCCTAAAGAAATTTATGTTCTGCGAAACGCTCGTTGTTCTGACACCATCGCGAGAACGATAGGCGTCTTGGCGATGATCTCACACGCCGCGCCGCCTGCCATTTTGCTAAACTTTCCATTTCAACTAACGTGCGAAAAAGTTTTATTTTCTTTTTTCTTAAATTCTATTTTAATCCGATTCTCTGTAATAAACTATTCAGCAGTTGTTATGGGCCTCGACATAACGAATGTATACAAAATGTTGCTATTTGAAATCGGTCCTCCGCGCTCCTTAGAGTAGTTGCCCCCGCGTCGTGTGGCGGCGGGTCCCCAAAAACCCGAGATGGAGTTTACAATTTTCGATATTGTGGCATCGCATCATCCATCCCGACATTCTCCGCTGACGCTATCGAGTCAAAATAAAACGCCACAGTCGAAGAACCCCTAAACCCCTAAAAATAGAATTCAACGAAAATTTTACTACCAAATTCTTGCGTAGATGCTTTCATACTTTTTGGCAAATGTTCCCCCTATTTGCTGGTTTCTGTTTATTTATTAGTTTCTCGCTCTCATCGCAGATCATTTTGGTCCATGGTGGTCTTTTTGCAGCGTCGGATTATTTTCGCCGGCGGTGGCGGCGGCGGCGCGTATTTACTAGGCTTGTCTTTTTTCTTTCATCGCGACGCTATTTTTGACGCATCCATCCAATTAAATTGCGATCGGTGCGCGCCGCGGCTGTAGCGCCTGCAATTTCGACATGTTACCAGCCGGCTTCTATAAACAAGGGAAGTATTTACTTGATCCAGGAATTTATTTGGCCGCAGGAATAATTGAGACCTGAGACGGTTCCTGGCGGTAGCGCTGGTAGCCAAGTGCCAATAAATGAAACACCGCAAGGCTGCTATATTTGGCCAGAATTGGACGTGCGCTACACGCTGTGATGCATGGAGATCATTGCGCAAGTATTTCGTAATGTTTGCCGAAAAAGCACTTGCAGCTGTTAACTTTAATCGACGGATTTGCGGCGATAACAGACACAATGTTTAGAAACTCACGATATCTAATTTTTGGTCGCAATTTGTTAAGTTTTTTTTATTTGGACAAATTGCTGTTTATTTCGCAGAAAAAGCTTTTTTGAGGGGTTGTTTTCGTATTTTGAATGAAAAGGCAAGTCTCATGATCTGTCTATCAGCGCCCCACTCACAGCATAGTGATCAATTGAATGATCGTATTTTTTTAGATAAGAAGCAATCGGCTCTTAATTAGTAATAAAAGCGTAGTTAAACATTTTTAAGTCATCGAAAATATATATACCTACTAAAAATAACTAAACAAGTGAAATATGACGATGAAAACATTTTCACTTAAATTTATTAAATCTTATTAACTCGAAAATCCTGTGTTTAGGACTAATATACGTTTGATTATACATTTTACGGAATTTGGCTTTACTATTTTTGTATTTTGAGCAAGCCATCGATTTGCGAAAGATTATAATTTACTTAATCAATTTCAGCTAGATATGTACTTCATATACAAAATTTTTGAAAAAAAAAAGTAAAATGATAAGAAATAAGTCAATAAGTCGAATAATCCTAGAAATACTTAAATATAATTAATCGTCTTATATCTTCTACTTGAATGGTCTCATCTTGACATTTTCAACGCATTGATGCTGTTAAATGTTGATAACCGATACTAGACGATGCTTTGAAACCTTCGATTTCTTAAAAAAGGCGCTTCAATTAATTTAGTTTAAAAGTAATCATTTGTAAAGAAAGAAAAACAAGGTAGTCTTTACTTAGAATAAACATAACAATTATTCTTATTTAACCCTATGGCTATAATAAGGATAATACCCCCTATCCTTTTGAAAAATAAATTCGCCGGTGTTTCCAAAGGTAGTTAAAATTATTCCTATTCATTTTCCAGAATGACGTTGCGACCAAAATCCCATTTGAACTTTGATTCATCTGTGAAAATTACCTGATTCCACATGTCCAAGATATTATGATTTTTCTAAATTCAAAAGCCAATTCAATTTTAGGTTTCGTAAAAAACTAAGCTTAAGCCACCGAGATTGAACTTCTGAAACTTAAACGCTTGATTTGACGGTTTTTCCTTGGAGTAATTTTTTTGTAATTTTCAAAGTTTTAATTATCATTGATTTAACCCTCAGTGTGCACACTGCAGCTTTTTTCGATATTTTTATTAACGTATTGTTTTTCTACACTATTTCATTTAACTTTGTATTTAAACTTCATTGATTAAAGCCTAAAATTTATACCTACATATAATTAAATATGCCGAGTCTTACGGACGTATTAAAAAATACTATAATTTTAGCTCGGAATTACAAGGTGGTCACCAAAGATTTATTAAAATATTTTTGTTTTCCACGTTTTGTTTATGTTCTCATATTTTTTATTATTAAAACTAGGTCATTAATACACGTAAAGTGATATTATGAAATTTTTCAACTCGCACGTTTTATACATATTTTGCAATGGGAAATGGCTATAAAATAATGAAGTCGACCCATTAGTAATCAAAGTATGAATGAATTTAATTTTAAAACAGATCCACAAAGCATAAAGAGGAATTCATCTTGGCTGAGTATTTGTTTTTCGGTTCATCTGCACAAAATAGTTTAAAAATAATTTCGAAATGAAAGCCAAGAAGAGCTCGGAAGACGAGCCAAAGCATTATACTATACACTTTGCGAAAACATATTGGCTATTTTCCTCATGATTAAAAATCTCTTTGTGAAAATTTATGCAAAATTTTGAGGAAATATTATTTTTAGAAAAAACCACAGTTTGAATTTATTTATAATATTTTAAAAATTGTTTAAAAATAATCTGTGTGTTCTTTTATAAATGACGCTCTAGGTGAAATGCTTTTGTTAGTCGTACAGTATTTAAATAGTTTCCCGATTCTTAAATGGTTACAGAAGGTGTGGTGTGAATATGATTTCGTTGTTGTTGTTTGTTATATTCAGATTTTCGAATCGTTTTGCCTTTTTAGTTATAGTGATTATTTAAATGAAAGTGTAAAATATTAAATTTTCATATCAAATTTTAACAATTCCTGCTTTTAGTTTTAATAACTACACCCAGATGTGGGGTATTGAATTAACAAGACGGTATAAGAAATGCATAAATAAATTTATTTATCTATTTATCTATTATATTCATTCAAAGTCAAAAGAAATATAAGACTAGTATTTCTAAGAAAGAAGGCACTTTTGATCTAAAGTAAAGATAGTTTTTTGTAAGATTTTAAATTAGCAGTAGAATTAGAAAAAAAAACTGAATAACCATATAAGGTGGAAATAGTCCCTCCTGAACAGACAATTCTTAAATACCTATGGCACAAAATTCAGGATTTGAATAAATAGCAATAGTATTATAAGATAAACCATACCAAATTGATATTTTTCATATCATATAAATTATTTAAGGAATTGAAAGCTAATACCCTCTTCTGAAATTAAGAATTCACGAAATTTTGAATTTTTTGTATTAGTGATTTTTAAATTACTATTGAAATATGAAAATTAAATAACTTAAACCTCTATTAAAAGTAGGTACAACCTTTTCTTTAACAAAATAATTTTGGAATTATTGATTTAGAATTTTAAGGTAACAGATTCAATACAGCGAAATAACAATATATTTTTGTCTTCAATTTGAATTTGTGAAAAAAAACATTACAAAGTGAATCCAGCCTATCTAGTCGTATATCCTATTTGTCTATTAAAAACCTCAGTTTGACTGTTTATTTGAACCCACATGTAAATCTGCCTATTGCTGTAAAAAATTACTACAATCATAATTAAAATATATGAAAGTTTTGCTCGAACATTTTTCAAATTGTTGGTTCTTTAAACAAAAGGCCATAAAGGGATAAGAATGGGTAAAGTGTCTCCGCACTGATTGTGGTTGCAATATTTTTTTATGATTAATACTAGCCCCGGTAACAATTTAGCCAAGTGTTAACCCCCAAAATTTCAAACAATTTACTTCTGATCGAGTTGACCGATTAGAATAGTTTAAATATGTCATAGATACTGAGATGGTTTGACAAAAAAATCTGAGAACCTTAAAACTTGGCATACCTAACCTTAAAACACATATTTCCTATTTTCCGGATTTTTCTTCTTCAACTTTTAATTGTGCTACAATCACCAACATTTTTGTGTAACTTCCGGGCATAGTGTTCTTGTAATGTATATTTCTTCCGAATTTTATTCCCACCTGCGTAATACCTAAAAAAAATAAATTTCTGATTACCATTTGATTTTTTTGTTTTTCTATTTTTAAATTCACAATTTTCACAGTAGTCGACAGATTAGGGTATAGTAGAAGCCTTGACCGTGAAAAGATTTCAAACGCAACATAATTATATACAAACTCTAAGAAATAACAAAGTAAACTTCAATTTGATTTACATACATATATGCTGCTATAAATATTATATACATATGTACGTAATGCTTTTTCTGAACATATTCGAGTTTGTTCTTCAACTCGTTTAATATTCGATGAATTTCAGTGGCATTTATAACTAAAATTTAGGATCTACGTCAAACTTTTGTGAAAAGAGCGCCGGCATGAGGCAGGTGTACACAACCTGAAAGTTCATTTAGTGGGATTGACAACAAAATGACTTTGAGAGGCAACAGATCAAGTCCAGAGTGCTCCAAAATACGCTTTATTTTATCCGAAGGCATAAGGCGTCCCACGGCTCCGGTATTAATTTTGTATTACGTGAGCGGTACACGAGTGCACGTACTTTTCCTTTTTGAATGCCTCTGATAACCGCACGTGCGTAAAATTGCTGTCGTACGAAAATATTCGCGTAGAGTCCTGGAGGAATGGAAGACTGTCGGTGACGTGGCTAAATCAAATCATTTTTGCGTTGTTCGTTTCCTCGTACAACAAATTTTATCCCTTCGGGGGGTGAGTGTAAAATGGTAAAACGGACATTTTTCATCATTCTAGCCCAACCTCTCTTGATTATTTCATTTTTATAAAATTAATTCTCCTCCTAGGAAAGTATCCTGTGGTTCATGGGGGTTTGGGGGTTAAATGGTAAAAGGGAAATGATCCTTTTTGGATACCTTCACACGTGCCCTTGAAGTTTATTTATAGACTGCTTTTGGGTAAACAGAGTTTTCCATCAAAAGAAAAGGTAAATGTCGGTTCAATGAAGTTTTCTTGTCCTTGTTACCAACCTCAGTTTGGTACTTACGTAGAGGCTCCGTAGAAAACTCCTTTCTTTTCCTGTTTTTCCATGTAAATACTCACGCAATTTATTTTTTTCTTTTCTGGGAATTTTCTCAGAATTCCCTTTTCAAATATTACCATGGTTATATGTGTAGGTAGAAACAGCAAGACTGGTTTATGCGTTCATTAAATTGATATCAGACTGAGTTTAATAATATATTTACATAATTCTGCAAATAACGAAAAGGCCATCATTTAAATTTACCAAAAAAATTCAATTAACAGGTAAAACTGGAGTTGTGCTGTTCCATACGCCAACGAAAATATGTCTTTTTTTCTTGTTACGAAAACGTATATGAATTTTATTTTTTCATCTGAGACAACATCAGAAGAATAAGATGAAAACGTCGACGACAATTTTTTTTAAAACAAGTAAGAATAATACCAAAAATTTCTATAAATAACTTAATAAACCAAGTTGAAGGCAGTTATTTACTATAGTACAAATTCGGTCATTTTTCTTTAATGAAATGATCATATTGTAAAAATACAAACTCTTAGACAAATCGCATAAAAATCAATTTTTATTAAACGTCTTCTAAGTTTAACGTGTCAAGAATATCTGACCAAAATTTCAAGTAAAGGTTCCAAAAACTTAACACACGATTACGAGCACTAAGGGGGTCGGTCTGAAAATTTAAAAGCGTTTTCGTCATAACTATGATCAATTTTTGAATAGGGTGGGCAAGATTAAAAAACAACTATCAATTGATTCCAAATCTTTTGCCATCTTTTAAATATACAATTACACTGTCTATGAATTAAAAAAAAAGCTGAAAATAAAGTTCGACAACGACGAAAACATGTACAAATTAGCATTTTTTCTCCAAAATGCTCACCAGATTACCTTGGAAAAAGAATTTTTTTTATGTGTATATTTCAAATACGCGTTAATATGCTCTAAAAACTTTTGTATTGAAATTTTTTACCTATTTCTCAAACAAAATTCCTAAACATCAGTGAATCTTAAGCCACCTAAATGGTCCTGCCCTCCTTAATATTGAAAAATTCATTTTTTTTCCTGTAATATAATATGTGTTATATATAGGTACAATACATATCACTATCAGACTTTTTATTTGTTCAAATTATCTCAGATTTTTCAGCTTGGAATTTTGCGAAGAAAATAAAAATTGTAAGAATCGTAAGATATACTTATGTATACCTATGTGTATATGTCTATATATGTATATAAATTTGTGTATATACTGAACTTACAGACTGTATCGAGTTTAATTTTTTTAAATTAAATTTCGTTTGTTGCCTGCACTTGACCGATTTTTTGTTCTACCATCATGTTTTATTAATTATGAATTCAATAATTTAGTTTACTATAAAAATATGTTATTCCAATGAAATTTTCGTGATAATGCAAACTAATAGATAAATATTGTGCATATGTACACTCCCAAACAAATGTTCTTTTTATCTTCCTGTAGAAAGGTGATCATCCACTAGAAAACCTCTACCGAAATACCTAGAGAGAATCAAAGTAAACAGAATCGATAATTTTGTGAAGCTTTAAGTCCTCACACAATCTGATCTGGCACACTACAAAAATAAATTCGGAGCTATCTTCATACCTACCGCCTTGGGGCCTTCCACCCTAACCTCTAACCTCTGAATGTTTGTTGTTTACCTTTATTTTGGCACCGTACGGAAGCCTCTACACGTCCAACTTCGAATCAGGGCCCATTCCACTCTAGCCGGATATTTTCAGGAGGGGCACCCTCTCGAACGGCCCAGAAACCCACTAAAAAATATAATGGTTCCTTGTTAACCCGCCACTGTGCACGTTTAGCGCTGACACCCAAACTCCCCCCGGCCACGAGCCCTTAAATGAAATGAATGCAAAATTATGTGAAAAGTTTCGGCTGAGCCTTAATCTGTTTGGTGCATCTCTGAATTTTTACGTTCCTCCCGTCCGCCGAGCCTCAGGGTGAGGGGAGGGTCACACGAGGAGGGTGTGTAGTTCGTAAAGCTCGGGCCTCAACACATAGTGAGTGGAGTAGGTGGCCATGTCGAGCCGTTTATCCTTGAAGCTCCTTCATTTGGAGTGGAGGAAAACCCGCCGTCCTGAGGGAGGGTTCGGTGGGTGCCAGGGAAACTCTGTGATAATCTACCACTGGAGCGTGGTTGTAGCGGAATACGACTTAAGGGACAATGCGAGGGCTTATTACGCTGTTGTAATTTGGGCCGACAACAGGGCTCTTGCTATCTCCGTCCCATCCTCGAAGGTCCTCGGGCATCCGGTTACTCATTCAGGGTGGTGAGGTTGTGTTCGTTCCCGGTAGAGGGACGGGACGGGGCGCCCTCGCATCAGGACGATACCAAAATATAATTGGGGCCAAGGGAAGGACGACGGAGCTCCATGTCTGTGAGCCCCACTGTGTGACTTTCATTCAGAGCTTTACTGGAACGTTCCGAGATTTTTCACAGTACACTACCAGCTAAAAGTATATCAGAATAGAGCATTTAATGCTGAACATATACGCTACTGTATACATAACGGTTATATTTTAACCGTAAAAGCAAACCCGACAAGCATAACAGAGTTTCATATAACACATACACTTTAAGGTTTGCCTGCACAGTTTTGCCTGTACAGTTCAACTGTATGTGATAAAACTGTCAAAATATTTCGGTTGAATTTTTCTCTCAATTACTTTAAACCATTTTGAAAGAAAAAATTAATTTTAATCAAAGGTAACTGAATTTATTGGAAAATTAAGAACTGTGCATACATGCAACTATACAGCCAAAACTGTGCATTCAAACCCTAACGTGTATTGCCGGCATAAGGGGATCAGAATTTTAGTCATCTCCCACAAAACTTTGTCCAACTAAAATGCAATTAGCTTCCTAGAATTTCCAATAAGTAAACTAGGAAAAATAAAGATACTAGAAATAGAAACTATATTTATAAATACCTTAATTCATTTGATTGATATGAACATTTATTTTTTTCGAGTATTCTACACTGAATTTTGAATCATCTCTATTCGGCTTTAAGAATTATTTTATCGCGTTTTGCGCAAACATGCCTTGCGATTTGCAACAATAATCTACGCGACTTTCAACTCTACGGAGTGGTTTTCTTTTTTCTTTCATAATTTCAACAGGCCACTAAAATATTTTCCTCATTTTTTATTTTTGTTTAAACAAATTTCTCAATTTAAGTACTAAAACAGCTCAATAAATTTACCTGAAGCACTTTAACAACTGCTACTTCCAGTGTTTGTAATTTTTTGGTCAAGGACTCCATTTATTGGAAGATTCAAGCTCCTTTAGTAAGACTATTCAGCCAGAGATCCAATGTAACAAAATAAGGCTTGGGTATATCTAATAGGTATAATAGGTATGCTAAAAACCTGATAAAATTATAGCGTGCCCGCTGAGGCTTAAGAAACTCTAATAGATGTAGTAACTTAGTTACATATTTTCAGAACATATTGTATATTCTTTTAAATGTGGCTTAAAAATTAAAGCATAGGTGTTAAAATTTCCCATATTGCTTTAACTAGAACTTCAAAATTTCGACAGTAGATCTGAAATTCGCTATCTCGGAATTTAGTAATTACAATATTTATGGATCTGTTACTCAATTACATATATAGATTTCATTTTCATTTCATTTATGTATTTAGTAATTTCGAGATTGACATTTTGTATTACAGGATAAGAAAGGTTAAATTCAGTGCTAGAATTAATAATTAAAAATTATCCTGAACTAAAGAAAATTCTACAGGCAGACAGACAAACATAAGAAAAGATGCCAGCCGCCAACCATTTTTCTTGTTACTTTGAATATATTGTAGTACCAATTTGAATTACTCTGCATCTCGATGACAATATTGATTTTTTTTATCATAATACTATATGGTACCACATACATATGTATATTCATTATTCAGATATAAAATATGTATATTAGCTGTATTAGCCCAATCTCTGTAAAGATGAAATGGAATTAAAATTTTTACCAAATATTTTATATTTTTTAATCATTTCTGACAAACAGCACAATTAGAATTCTCGCTTTTTAAGAGAGGTTAACAGAGTTCAGATCTCCATCTGTATAAATTTTAAAATAGGCTGAAAAAAAATATATTACAAACAACTTGAAAGCGCAACGTTTTCGTCAGATAATGATTTACCAGTTCCGACTAGCTCTGACCTAAGACACTAAATATTTCGTTTATTCAGCTTAGTTTAACATACAGAGTCTTGAGTCTTGAGACATTTGTAAATAAAAGAACATTTTACACAAAAGCCGAGATAGATGCGAATGCGGCTTTGCAAATCTTTTAACGCTCGGAAGATTATCCCAGCAGGGGGTAATCTGAGTGATGACAGCTTATGTATGAAGCTTATACATTTATTTATTTTATACACAAGTTTAATTTACATATTCCTTCGTTTCGTCCTATGTGAGCACGATCTTGTTAATTTTTTTATTTTGTTAAATTAAATCTAAATTATAAAAATAGAAAACGAAATTTCTTTAACATGTATGTACCAACATTTATAGAGAAAATGAAATTTATTTAAAAATTAATTATCTGTCGAAATACTAGAAAAAGCGTTTATTTGTCGAAAAAATTCAAGACGTGAAAAGAATCACGTAGGTACCGGCTGACTTGCAAATTACGTCATCGGAAGAAGCTGAAAGAAGCTGAAGATTACTTTTAAATTTCGTATGTAAATCAATAATCATGAATGCGATATGTATAAAATGGTTTTATTTAATACCTCAACATTTCCTTCTTTTCGAACTACAAATAAAAAACCAAATTGATTATCGATTTTGCTTCGTTTTTGTAGTTGTGACTCTAAATACGTTTTTTTCCATATGGAATTGAATGATAGTATAAAGTTTATTACTATCCTCGTTCCTTTTGCCATTTTTTAAACTGCATACTATAAATTAATTAAACGGCGAACGAATGGAATTTATTTTTTATTAAAATGTATGTATGAAAATAAATAAAATAGATAACCTTTGGAAGTTCATTGTCGCCATATTTTTGAAGGTCACTCCAGGATCATTTGAAATAAAATAAATTTTTAATCTACAGGGTGTTTCGAAGACTCTCCACCCTAAAATCTAAATTGAAAATTTGGAGGAGGTGAACCTAAAAAATGCTTTATAAGTCCTTTGAGGACTTTATAGAATTTTGTTGATGGCGTGTTGCAAAATTGAAACTCCAAATTTTCCAACGACACCCCTTACGATCCAATTCGTTACAAAACTCGAAAAAGGCAATCCGACGTCGCATTCTGAAATTATTCGTGTTAGAGTGGTTCAGCACCATGAAATAGAATTGATAGTCCAATAATTTTAGATAAAAAACACATTAGAGGTGATATTAACCACGAATATATTCTTAATTTAAATGATTTTGGGTAAAAAATAAAATGAAATTTTTCGGTCCGGTGTGACACCTAAATTTTAAAGCTTATTTCATGACTATTAATCTTTCCAGCCTTTTTATCTGTTGTCATTTGCTTTTGTAAAAATTTTTGTAAATTGTAATTGTCAACTATTATAAATTTTATAATTACTAGAATCTCGTTTCTGCTTCCCATCAACCAAAAAGATTTAGTACCTAACCAATTTTTCATAGCTTTCATATCATAGACCGGTTTTCTCTATGTGTTGTAACTTCGTAAATACTTTGAATTTAAATATACAATTTTCACAGTATAATTTCAATATATTTTACTTTTTTAATTTCAAGAGTAAAATTTTAATATTTTTAACTAACCAATTAAATGAAAGCATTTTGATCACGTTCATGACTTAGCTTGGATTCCTTTACATTTCCTGCACGGGAGAGTATAACAATAAAAAAGAAATATTATGCAAACATATACATATCGTTGTTTTTCTCGGTTTTGGTTGGTTGGTCTATGCTCGACCACAGGCAATACTAGTACAATAATTAAATTATTCAAAAAAACAAAAAAATAATATATTTGATTGTTTTAAATGTTTAAATATAACTCTTGCTTTTTTTGGCATAATTCTCGGACTTTACAGTCAATGAAATATCCATTCATTCATTATTTTTACAATGTTTCACTATAAGAACAAAAATTGTGTGTGTATGTATATGCAAGCAATTTATTTAAGAGATCGTTGTATAGTTGAACAAATTTCGTAAATACCCTTCTTTTGGCTTCTCCAAGGTCATTAGTGCGCTAATTACCCTATTCGTTAAAACCTTTATACCCGTTACAGAAACCTTCTAAATTTCTACCAGGAGTGTGCTAAAATGCTGTATAGAGTTTATTATACCTATAGACCGATTGTTCCGAAATGGGGCAGACGTGCAGGAGCCAGGCCAGGGTGCGCATTCACAAAATCGGTGAATCCCTCCAGAGTTGTAGTCGCTCCAAGTTTGGGGTGGTGTGCCATTGTCAGTCTGCCTTTTCAACAGAACGTTCGGCCATCTGTCTACTTTGTCCGTACTGTACTAGTGGTCGGGTCGTTCGTACTCAAGAAGCTACAAGTACCCCAGAACAGAAATCCGGCTCGCGTCTTGCGAGAGTATCTTCTACATATGTGCAGAAAGTGTGCTTTTTTAGCGAAAGCTTCGGTAGCTGATAGGTTCTAGACGGTCTAGAGTTGTTATATATACAAAGTTTACAGTATAGAGCTCCGTAGAGAGCTCCGTTATACCCCCCAACTGATATACCAACTTACTCTACAACGAAAAGTGGTGAAGTGCTCTTCGAGCCGCTGCTGGTGGAGCGACCCACACGACCACACTGCAGTTTTTCACTAGGCTTTAGATCGTAATGTGGTTCTCGATACGGCAGTGAGAATAAGCTTATAATTTTCGCATTAAATATATATATTTTTTTTTTTGTTCCGTTTTCGCCCATTGAATTATTTTCGGATTTTTTTATGTATTTTTTTTGTTTTTTGTTTTTGTATTATTTTTTTTCTCCAATCCATGTTGTGGTGCTCGACTGTGTGAAACCCGCACAGAAAAGAGCTTTTCTCAAAAGTCTTGGGTATGGACTGGCCTTGCAATTACTCCGGCCAAACATAGGCAGTAAGAACCAAAGCTCTACTTCGTTAACGACTTAATCAAAGACTCTCTGTCTGTTGTCAACGCAAATCGGACTAACATTAGATTTCCATTAGCGGACTCTGATGAAACTTTCATTCAAGGTCATTTCGGTAATCTCCGGTGAAATTGAACTTGGATTAGTACCTATATATAAAAAAAAAAGAAATAGTGAGTGGTTTCTAGCTAAATCGATTCTAATCCCAAAATCTCGTAAGAGTGTACCGAAAATATTGGAAAAATAAAAATAAAAAGTTCAGGTGTGTTTACGTGTGCAAAGTCTGGTTACCTAGCCGTTTGTCGTTGCTTTCGGTTGTCACCTCGACACCGGTAGCTTAAAAAATGAGCAAAAAGCCAAAAAGTGCTGATAAGTGCGAACTGTGTCTTAAGCAACGTTTTCAGCATCTTACAACGGATTATCGCTACTGAGTAGAATAATCTACTTAATCTTTGGATTGGACCATTATACATCTTGGATATGTTCAGCTAATTTGCACCTATCCAATTGTAATCTATTTTATCTACCTAATCTGTGATTCTGGAGTCTTGTTTCTAAGTGAGTTTCCTTCCACTTTAATTTTACTCCCTTGACTTCTCTATGTCTAAATGCGGAGGAGTTCGAGGAATTTTTGAGATAATTTCATGTTTTTAAAACTCCTACGATATTGTACCTAATTAAAAATTTACCTCATCAAATCGATTACAAGCCCTTGAAGCTCGTTATAGTACAAAATATAAAAAGTAAATATAACAGCGAAAGCACACAAGGCAGAAGAAATTGATCCATGCTAATTCTCAGATTGCTATCTATCAGCTGTTCACTATCGCACAGGCACAATACTATCTTTTTGAGATAGTATGCCCACATATCGTTTTATTTTCATTTCATATTTTTTTTTTTCCTCCTAATGATTTTAGCCTTTATGTTATGTAAATGAAATGAAGAAGCACGCGACATGCCTCTGACGTCAATTAAAGACGGTCGCGAAATTGATTCAACGAACGGACGAAGGGAGTCCTGGGCGATGGTCTCACGAATTGAGTGAATCCATTATCGAGATTAGGTTCCCATTCTATCGTCTGGACCTGACCTGATATCGTCAAAATATTTCCTATTTATATAAATACTACTTAAGTTTATATAAAAAACACGAGTTGCTGCCGTGGTATCAACTTCTGCTTTCTATGTTTTATTATTATTTTATTCATTTCAACCGAACACTGCTTTCAATTTTCAAGACGAGACACTCAGAATGGTATTTTTTTCTCGCAGCCTTGGAAACCCCAGAATGTTTATTGTTTTATATAAAAGTGCTGGAACTGCACGAAACACACCGCAACACTCTCGACCAGCCGAGATCAAGGACGTGAGATTGATTTTAAAAAATAATAAAAAAATATATAAGAAGAAAATGAAGAAAATTTTTATCGAAGTTCGATGCGTTACATCACCTGGTGGCTCGGTGAATTTTAATCAGTTGCAAATAAATGGTGCAGCTTCCTGAGACGAATACATTGAATGTAATATATAATATATGTACATATACATATAAAATAAAACAATTTTTTCCTTTCATTCACTTTTAGCATTGATAAAAATTTTCTGCCACGTCTGGATTTTAAAAAATTGAATAAAAAGCTTTTTGTACGATTCAACGGAACTTGGTACAACATGGTTTTACAAATTCACTTATTTTCTACCGGAAGTAAAGGCTTAAAAGCTTTGACGCTATAAGGGAATCTGGAGAAAAGGTTTCTTGGGGAAAAGGAATAAAAGAGCCCCTTTAAGGAATATACGATGAAAATTTATTTTCTTTTATTTTTTCTGTATGACACTTGAATGCGACGTTACAACTGTGAGCGAGTTAAGTGTTCTTGAACTTTATTTCTTTTTATTCTAAAATTGCTTTTATACTTGTTGGTAAACGCTTGAACGCATCTGTCTTCACATATCACGTTCACCCATTAATAATAAAATTTATTTTAATTTTTGAGGTTACTGGAATTTTGATTGATATCTTTCCTATACCACCTGCAATCAATTTATATGATGTTTTTAGGTCATCATTTAAAATTTTATAATAAATAATTGTCTTTGGATCATATTTAAAGTTCAAATCTATTTGAATTAATGAAATTAAAATAACGAATTTTCAACAAAAGAGATATTACTTTAGACTTACTTTTTACTTAATTTTCAGCTCTGTAAAACACATAGAAGAAATAATTTGCAATCTATATTATTAAGTAAACAGTCAACAACAACAATCTATATAACATACATACATATATAAAAGTGAAAGTTTATTTGGTATTGGTACACCGTTCAACCGATCCTCCTGAAAGTTTTACCACGTATTATTGAAATTACACGGAAGGCACTAAGCTTCTTTTTTAACTATCAGAAGTTACGATTTAAAGATGGCGGACTGTCAAACTCTGAAGTTTATGCGATTTTCACCAAACTTAGTACTTGGGGCTTTTCGGGTTCACTGATTTTTCAACCCGATTGTCAGAATTTACAAATTCCAGATAGTGAACTGTCATATTTTGAAGTGTGTACAATTTCTACCAAAATTGGTATTTGCGAGGTTGCTGATTTCAATTCGGGTGTCAGAAGTTACGAATTCAAGACGTTGGACTATCAAATTTTGAAGTTTACACGATTTCCACCAAATTCAGAATTTACGAATTCCAGATGGCTGTTTATTTTTTCACCAAATGTAAAAACTAAAAATATTGTTGATCCACACCACATGCGTTACAATAAATATCTATAAAATTCAGTCAATCAACTGAAAGTAAACATTTTTTATTTGTCGAGACGTAGCATTGCACGCCGGATATTCGCTAGTATTCAACATTATTTAAAAGCAAGCTTAGTTTTTCTTTAATTTTACTCAATCTACACTTTTCTTTAATTTTTAATATCATAAATGAACAAATTACGCATTTGAGTTTTTTTGCATTTGTAATAAAATGTTATTGCGTCTACAGGTTATTTTTCTGGGCTATTTAACCCTTATTACTTCAAATTAAATATCCAAAGGACGTTAAATTTTAAGAATGGCGAAGCCAATTATGCGGGCAAACAATTTTAAATTAGTTCCATAAAACCTTAAACCACCATCTTGATCTCAAAAATATTAAACCTGACTGCAGATTCGTTATTAGCAACCCAAAAAACCTTTTTATACCAATTTTCAAAAAATTTCGACTACTTACTCTAAATACAAATAAAAAATAGTGAAATAATGAAACGGACTTGTGTTTTTTTAAATGTTTTTTCCATAGTTCTTCAATGGCAAATAATTCTTTTAAACTTTTTATACTGATAAAATAATAAATTAATAACAACAATACATGAAAACCCTAAGTACCTACCAAATATGTATTCATAATAATTTATTAATAGACATGATGATGATAAGATACACTCTTACAATTAAAGAATAAGTTCTTATTGATAAAACTATATTACTTTGAAAGTGTTATTGATTTTTATTATTTATAAATAACAAAAACTTAATCAAATAAAAAATTAAAAATCCTAAAAACATAACAATCCACACTTCGATATTTTTATTTCAAAAGATTTGAGCTTAAAATCAAGTAAAACTGGTTTTTTTCCAATCGAATATTCGATCGTAACTTAATAAGCAATTTATTCATTGATTAAACATTAAATTTAAATCGATTTCGAACTGCTTGCTAAACTTTGGAGTTTCTTGGAGAGGAATTTGACTAATTATAATATTTAGTTTGGAACAAACAATTAGTTAAAAATTCATTTTTAATGTGTTAGAAAAATTCCACGTTTAAAAAAAAAAATCATATTTTTTTTATCAAGGCCGTCAATTTCGATTTTTATTATAATTATAGGCCGATACTTTGCTTTTACACAGAAAAAGAGTCTCTGTGTGCCATCATATGACGTCATGAAGTCATCAGTTTTTTAAAATTCAGTGTTTGGTGCGGTAACCAAAATTCCTCGAGAATCATTGAACTAAATCGCTTGAAATTTAAGCTACCAACATAAAACAAAAATATATGATGGCCCGGTTTTTTAAAATTCGTTTTGGTTTTTTTTTCTGTGAGCATTTCTTTAAGATCACAAAGTACCTTCTGATTTAAAAAAAAAAAACTAAAACTAGAATAAATTTAAATGGTCAACTACTAGGTATTTTTTTCTTTATGCTGTTAACAAATCGAATCGGTTCAATGGTTTTCGAGGAATTTTAATTTCTAATCTTTAAAAAGCTAACTTATTTTTCAGGGGTCAACGATTTTTGTTTCCTTTCATTAGGTCAAAAGCCATTTTTACACATTCTAAAAGTGTATTGTATCGTTTAGTTTAAATTTGGTTGTTTATTTATGCTAATTTAGAGTTTCTCCCATTATCTTTGAAAATTTTTCGCGAAACATTTATAAAAATAAAACTATTTTGATGCGTCATGACATTTATAATTTGCAAGAAAAAACTTGTATGTAACTTGGACCTCCGCGAGCAAGTTCAATTCTCACTTGACTGGTATTTTTTTAATCTATTTTTTTTTTATTTATGTTTGAAGTATTTAGTCTAATTGCAAGATGGGAAGAACAAATTTTATTTTCGGCTCAAAGTTCTATCAACATAACAAATTTTCTTAAAATTTAATCCTTCCTCAGATCTAAAAAAAATTCAAGTTTATTAAATCGAATCCGCCTGCAACATATCAAAGTAAATAAGTTTTGAAGCTGGGTGAATTGATGACTTGTGTAAGAGTGACAAGTGCTAATTGGCGATTTTATGACTCCATTATCGAATAACTTCGAGAGCAATCGTTGCAATTAGTTGCTCCATCAAGTGGGGGAGACGTGCCCCGGGGAATATTCCTCGTCGTAAATTAATTTCCCTCTAATCACGCCGAGTACAATGAAGTCGCTCAAATTAGTCTTGTGTTCGGCGCATGATCGCCGGAGAAAAGCTCGCACAATTGCGTATCTTAAGAAACCCGGAAATAGCAAAAGTGAAGCGTCTTCGATCTTAAAAAGTTATTGACGATGAAAAGAGTTGATGATTTTTGAAGCGTTCCCACTTTCACTGGGCATGGCCTTGTTACTCGTCAGAACAAAGGTTGCTTTTCAACTTGATGGATTGGCAACCAGTTGCGAGTGTAAATTGAAAGCAATCAAATCGCAATCTTTCGATGATCAATTTGACGATCTATCGCTTTTGCGTGAAAAGGCACATGGTGGTCTTTGAACTGGAAATTTCATAAAGATATAAGGAGAAAATGTAGTGGGGTCGTAAGAAATGTAAGAAATTATATTCATTAACTTCACAATAGCTACCTTAATGTTGGGGAACCTTCGAACATCATGCAGAAAAATATCAAAAAACTCAACATTTTTACAGAATCCAGATTTCAAATTTTATAGTGAAAACAAAACTCATAAATATGTATTATCTTATCTACCTTTTCTTTAATTTCAATAATATTATTTTAGACAAATCTCTCTTTCTTAAGATAATTAAATTAATTTAATTATATATGAACATCGATAATTAATAGGTTGGCCTTTGAAGTGTGTTCCTGTCGAATGAATGATTTTAATAAAAAAACAAATAACAACACGTAATTTTTTAATCCAAAAAGTTATTCTTTATTCATACACCTAGAAATATTTTATAAGTTCTGATGTTTGTACAAACCCATTTTTATTTTATTTTATTTTTAAATCTCTTAAATAACGACAACATTCCATCATAATTCAACCAGTTAGACAGTTTGTTATTGAAAAGATCTCTTTTTTATTATTCTAAAAACGGAAATTCTCAAATGAACTGAAACCTCTTATATTTTGTTATATCATTTGCCTCTTTCTTTCATTATGGTTGAACAAGAAAGTTATTTTGACGCATCTAAGTTTTAAGAAAAAAATATGTGGAAAACCCGTTCGGTCACATAATTTGTCCGCCTTTTTAATGGTAATGAATATATCGCTGATTCGCTGATTAGATGGATATAATTTCAAAAACAAAACAATGTTTAATTGGGGAATTTTTATATAGGACCCGTCTCCGAGTCTACGTTTTACGCCTTTGATGATCGTACATTTTTAATAACCAATAAAAATATATTCTATCTAATTAATCTATTACTAGAACAGTTAAAATGGCCAATTTGTTACTTAATCTTTAGCGATTACATTCTACAAAATAGTCTGCAAAACACCAATATTTTAAATTTTTTAAATAATATACCTGACAAATCAAAGTAACTCGAAAAAAAGCATCTTACAAAAAAATGGCCTAGTAGACAAAAAATAAATATCGCCTGTCCTAAAATCAGCCCTTCTTCCACCCCCTGTTCCAATTTTAAAATTTCAAATGGGAACGCCTATTTTTTATTGCGTATTTTGATGATACAAAAGTAAACTGTAGTTTAAACCCTAGAGACCTTTCGATGGAAGCCAGAAAGAAAAATCGATTTTAATGTTCTCGTTAAAATACGAAAGAAAACTTTTTGTTTTTGGATCCTGATTTCATTGTTTTTGGATCCTGATTTCATCTAGTTCCTGTGGGGTTTTATTGCATCAAAACCTCTGTTTTCCACAAGAATTACCTAAAAGTTTTCTAGAAGGTTAAGATCGAGATGCTGGCTAATATACATTACCTTAACAAAATTGGTTCTGAACAACCCATTGTTTCGCCACTGATGTGAATTCTGGCAGTGTCCTGTTGAAGAATCTACTGTTTTTGAGAATTATCTTCTAGAAATGGCATGAATTGTATAGACCCCAGTAGGTGTTACAATAGTCGACAGAAAATATGACGTTTTAATAGTATATTAATAATGATGCAATATTAAATCTAACTTTTCTTAAAGAATGTCCAATCTGTAGTCGTATTTCTGAGATCATTAATGAATAAGAAGAGGAGCACTTTGCGTCTTGGGGCTATTAATGAGACTCTCAAGAAAAGCTGAATGAAGTCTTTCTGCGAGTGCGGACCAGAATTTGAATAGATCATTCCCTGAGTGCGGGTTGCGGAGTGAAAGAGGGAGCTCGGGTGCGTCAACCCTGGCCCGTGAGTGCCCTTTTCGGGTCCCTTTCGCGAGGACCACGAACTCCTCAAGTGTGCGGCACCCGGGGAGCACGTGGAGCGTCCCTCGAGTACTACTTTACTCGTTTCGTATATGCAAATCGCAAGTGGGTGCTCGGTGCACGGCAAATCCATCCGGCACCCAGCAGCACCCAGGGCCCCAGCAGCGCCGCGCCGCGCCGCCTCCGAGGGGCACTCGGAACACTCGAGACTGGGGCTCTGCTGCCGTCGGGGCGAGCGGTGCGGCAGCGGCGGCAGTGGCGGTGGCATGCACACAGTCGCGCGGGGACCGGCCGCCAGAGCACGCCACCGAGTGTCATGGCCAAGGCCAGCGAGCTTGTGGGAGGAAAGCGCTCGCGCCAGTGGGAGGAGATGTGGTGGCGGCGTCTGGGGAGGGGGAGGGAGCTGGTTTTAAAACGGCGACGGCAACAGCAACCAACGGCCCGGGCCCGTCCAACAGAGCGGCCGCGGCGCGGCGCGGCGCGACACGGACGCGGTGCGCTCCCAAGAAGTTGGGCGTCTCACCGCCTTTCTTCGGACTCCCGTCTGCTGGGGCCGGGTGGGGGCCCGGGACCGGGCAGGAGCTTTCGTTGCCGTTGCTCCGAGGAGCTGTGATTACTTGCGCTAGAGTGCGCTGGATGGTGGGCGGGGTGCGGTGCCTGCCCACTTCTTCGGCAAGGGTCGGCCGAGCCTCGACGGAGCGGAGGCACGCGATTCCGTTCCGTCGCCACCGTCGCGGTGCGTTTAAAGCTTTCTTCGGGCTTCTGTTTGTGCTTCTTCTTCCTCATCTTCGTCTTCTTCTTCGTTTTGGCCGCGCGGGACGGTACCGCTAGCCGCGCGAACGGCAAACTTTTGTTTGTTAGTGTCCGTTCAGCGGCCGTCTTGCAGTTTTCCTTTTCATTTCTGCAATAATTTAAACTTGCGAAAGCTCGTTATTACAGCCGTTTGGTCTTGGCTAGCGGGAGGGGAGGGGAGCAAGACGCGTCTTGGCGTGTTGCTAACTTTGAAGAATGCCGAGTTTCGCTTTTGTTTGCTTTGACTCTTGTTTTTTTCTTTCACTCATTTTTGTTTTCAAGTGCCCACGCTCGTTTTGGGGCGCCGCCGGTAGGGGTGCGGGTGGCAAAAACCAAGCTTCTTGCGAGCTCGAAACAAGATTGAGATTTTTGTAAATTTTGCACTTTTATCAGCTGACGTGATTGTCCCCCTGCCTCTCCTTTCCCTCGCTCTAAGATTTTATTGCACTTATTTTGCGGGATTTGCTTTTGAGAGGCAAACAATTTCGCCGATTGATAGTTTGCCTAAGAAATTGGAGCCTCCTCAGGCTGCCTCTGAAGCGTTTATTGGGGCTATTTCGAGCGAAAAAAAAAATATACATATATATATGTAAGTACTTAAAAACACCCGATCATGTGAGTGCTGCGGATGCGGACGCAACGCAACGATTTTATATTCTACTTTAGCGTCGAGAGGGCCCATTCGCGTGAGAATTAACGCAATCGGAGTTTCGTTTTTCGTATCTGTTTGGGGGTTTATCGTTTGATAAACGTAATACTTAAATATACTTTTTGCTTTTATTGCTTTTAAATAAACCATGTCGGAAATAACTGTCTTATCGGTAATTTAAGTGTTTTTAGCTTTAAGTAATTACTCAAGTCTAAAGTGCTATAGAAAAATAAAATAATAATAATAATAAAACATTACGTTCTTTACATAAGTATATCAAAATGTTTACATATTTACAACCTGAGTATAATCTCTGCGTGGATAGTATAAATGTATTAATTAAGAGCAAAGATCGAAAGTAATGATTATTTTTGAAATTGTAACCCACTATTTCTCACTTTCTTTCTAAAACTATGAGATTATGCAAAAAAAGAAAATCTGTCTACTTTTGACTTACGTTGAAAACCGAGCAAATGAATCAAATGAAAAACAAAAACTAGTCAAAAATCATTTTTAAACCAAAATTTGGAATGTATGTAAATTCGCATAATTACTTAATATATTCGATTTTCGCGAATTTAGTAAGGTTATTAGAGCGCAAAGTGACCGCTAATTTATAAAAACTAAAAATGATCACCCAGGGTGCTCTTTAAGAGTGAACAGAAAAATCATGACTTTATTCTAATTGTAAGCTAAAATCAATTGTTTCATTTGCAGTCCTATTTAGATTCTATAATACATTGTATGAAAAGTTTAATTTTTTTTCAGCTAAATAAAAATTATAAATACAATAGGATAATAACTATTACGATTGTTCGATGACGAATGATTAAGAATTAATTTTTATTTTTTAATTTTCCGAAATAGAACTCATTTCATTATTTTCCTTCCCTTAAAGGGCGGGTCGAGAGTTGGATCGATTGATTCTTTTCAAGAGGATTAATTAAGAACAGCACTGAAAAATTCATTATTTCAGTTTATGTCGTATTCAACATAGAATATTTTGCATTTCACAATACATATATCAAGAATATTATAAAGTCATTCAAACCGCAATTAATCAAATTTGCAAAGAAAAATTTTATTGAAATTATATTTTCTTTTAAAAAGTAATCCAATGTACCTAACATAAAATTCCAGACTGCTCCTACGTCAAAGAACAAAGAAGCAATCATGTTTTACCAAATCGAAACCCGAAATTTGAGAATGCCTTATCATGTTACTGAATATTAAATTTTACACTAGTTGTATTGATCGAGTCAACTTGCCAAATGCAAACTCTGAATGTAGTTTTTGATCAAATCTGTTAAAAGACAAAGAGTCGGATAAATAAACATCCATAAGTTTTAAAAAAATGTTTAAATACATTTTGCACCTAAGTAAATCATGATAAGGAGCCAATTTATTTATACGAAAAGATAAAGAAAATGAAAGAGCTTACGCAAATCGTACACACTGATCATAAATTCTAAGAAACTTTTATCGTGTTTGGCTTTAAGAGCAATTAGCTACTTAACATGATTAGAAATGGTTTATGTACTAGTAAGACAATTTATATACTTAGTTGTAATTTTACTGACTGGATCTATTAAATCTTCTGGTCTTGAATACTCCGTAATAGCATAGAAACGTGTAATTCCTAATGTACGTAGTATACATTCTACAAATGTTTGTTATGTTTTCCTTCTGGTTTTCAATTCCAAAAATCCCTCAATTACTTAATGTTCAATTTACGTTAATTCTCTTAAACTATTCAGAGATGCGAAAGTTTAACGCAAATGAAAAATCAACTGACTTTCATTCCATTCAATTAAACAATTTTATCTTTATGCTTGAAACAGATGTGAATCAGTAAATTTGCGTATTATTTGCTTCTACTTTGCGATTATTGGAATTGAGTTGTGAGACACGAAAATAATTTTGACCATGATAATTTCAAATAATTATCACCAAAATGTGCTTTATGTAGAGTAGAAGTTATACTTAAGAGCTAATATACCTAATTATTGTTGTCGAAAGAATAGTTCTTTTAATTTTTTCAGAAGTACAATAGTTTTAAGCTATACAGCAATTGTTCATATGTATTATGATAATAAAAATCTTAAGAAAAAACAAACATTTTAGTTGAAATCCTTCTTTAAAAAAAAACAAATATTGTACTAACTATTATTAAATAAAATTTTAAAATTTAAATGCTGATAGAAAAAATATTGAACAATTTCGAGAAATCCACTGTAAAATTCTTTTGTTGCGTACCTAAAATTCCAGCTTTATCAGTCTTGTGTTTTGGAGTATTGTAAGTAAGTTAATAATTTCCAACTACACGAGAGCTGTTATAAAAAAGAAGTCTAATTTTAAAAGCTAACAATAAACCTTAAACCTAAAAGGGTATGGTTAATTTTGCAGTAAAAATTTTTTTGAAGCTTTTCTAGTTGTGCGGCTCAGAAGACCAAATTAAGGAGGGAACGTCATATAAAAGGCACAGAATTAATCAGAAGCACAAACTTCAAAAAAATTTCCTTAGATTATGTATGTAAATTATTATAAACGCACAACAAAGAATTGTAGTGTGAGCAAGGCTGTAGTGTAGGTGGTCTAAAAATGTCTTTATTTCTGCTATTAAATATTCAACCATCCGCAAGTTTAACTAATGTAGTACACTAGTGCAATTTCAATGAATCTATTATATACACGATAAAAATGCACTCGTGAATATTCATACATATATGTAAGTAGTTTTCTGTAGAGGAGACTAGTCTATCAGGAAAATAAACGTATGGTTACTTCTGTTCCAGGTTACTTCTAAGAAGAATTAAAAATAAAAGTGTGGCTGTAGATAAACTTAAAATTTGCTGTGGTACATGCAATTTATGTATATAGAATAATCCCAAAGTCTAAAATAATATCTTTTGATAAGTTCGTCAATATGAACATCAAATGTAAGGGCATTGTTATTATTATATTAAACCCTTGGCCTACGATTTAATTTCTAACAGCGCACAGCACATTCAACAGTTCGATCAAGTATGCATCGAGCCATTTTAAAAACAAGTTTGTAGTTATCATTTTTGCTACGAACCAGACTTGTGGTTATAATTTTTGGCCCAGTCGATTTACCACGAACCTGACTCGTGATTATCATTTTTTGCTCAATCGACCGGGCACGAGCGTGGCTCGATATTGTAGGCGAAGGGATTAAAATCCTTACATTGAAGTTTCTGAACTTATCTCGATATTCACATTTCTCATAAATTTTTTGTTATCCTTTCCGTAAGTGTTTTTATTAGTTTGGTGCAGAATGTTTAAAATTGTATATATTTTTAAACTTATAATATATTGCTAAAAGATTTCTGCCAGACGTGTTACTTTTGGGTTTTTTTGTTTTATAAATCCATAAAATCAAACAATATTCACACGATCCAAGCAATCTTTCAATCCCAACAATAATCTTACAATTTCCAGGTAACTTACCTTGAAAACGCCGACATTCTGTCTACCAAGAAGTCTTCTTGGGCTGTGCATCTGCGAAAAGGAGCAATAAAATAAACTGAGATCTTGAGTAACTGATTATGTAGTGTCGGTACATAACGCCATGCCGGCAGTTTTCCTAATGCCGAACTCCCCGGGCCATTCTTCATCTGGCCGTAAAACAATATCACTCAAGAGGGTCTCAGGTTTGCAGAAATCCACGTTAGCGCCTTCCTCGGGCCTCCTACCTGAAGAGCGGCTTAAACTCATTCAGAAAAATCCTGGAAAATCCGAAAAGTGATTCAGAATCTGGCCCGGTTTCGTTATTCGAAACTTGTCCACACTCTGTAGTGTGTCCTTAGCTCTTAATCAAGGTAGTGGCTCCGGAGGCTGTGAGACGTACCTTAAATTTGATTTATTGCCCCAAAGGCGAACGAATGTCTAAAGACAGTGCACAGTGTGGTCGAAGTGGGCAAAGTGGTCATTAAACAGTTGCTCTAGAAATTGTTCGGTCGAAATGGGAAATAAAGGAATGCAATTAAAATTGCAAAATGTTCACCATTCAGGGCAATCTGAAGTGAATTGATTAAAACTGGGTGGGTGACTGATTGCGTTTAAAAATAAATTTCTTTACGATAAGAAAGTGGAGTAATTTTATTTTCAATAAAAGTGTTGTTTTAAGAATCAGCTGATATGATAAAAAACCCTTTTTTTCCGTTTTCCAAAACTTTGGCATAGTGATAACGTGAAACGCAAATAAGTTTTAATGTTAGCCTTTTTTCGATTTTACTGCTTATAAGACAGAGTACTTAAAAGATAAAGCAAAAAAGTGAAGTGTGACACTCCTACTCCTATAATCTTATCTATGTTGTGGCGATGAATTGCATCTATCCTATGCAAACAATTTTTGGAACTATTAATTTAAGAAGTTATTAAATCAAATCATGAGAATGTATCACCATTTTGCCCTTCCTTGCTTAAAGGTATCTTAGTCTTCTGTAAATATTAATTGGAATTTAATTAAACATATTATTTTATTAAAAATATGTTGCTTCAATGAAAAACAAAACTGTGCACAGGCGAAAATCTTAATATACATATATATGATAATTTTGTTCATAAAGCTGTTGTTTTATCTTAAATTAATTGTAGGTATGAATTTCCTTTTATTAATTGCTGAAATAAGCTGAGCTTTTAACTCTACTAGATAAGTAAACTTAAAATCAATATTACTCTGTAACTGATCATTTGATTTATAGACTACGATTTCAAAGCACGTACATATATTTTTATATTTCCATTTATTTCAAGCAAATTAACGTAACTTAATTAAAACAGAAAAGTTATCGATTAAAATGTAAGCAGATTTTAAAAGTGCTCAGGAACATCTAAAAAAAATAGCAAAACTGGCAGAGCCCGGTAGTCTATTAGACGAATATTTAGTTATCCAGGGTTAAATGTACTTATTGTTTTTCTTTTATAAATACTACTTAACATCGTCTTCTAAAACCATTTTTGTTTATAAACATATTTTTACTAAATAAAATTTTCTTGATAATTGAACGGACTTACGCGTAGCAGAGGGTTCCGTATCCAAACGTTTAGTTAAATGAAAAGATAACAAATTTTTGCTATTGTCCAACTCTTATCCAAAAACTTGAGTAGGTATCATTTTTAATGGAGTATCATTTGTAAAGCCAATGATAACGATACAGTCAAAATCGTTTTTATAGCTTAGGAGAAAAAAAATGGGTTTTTTTTTCAAAATTGCCACCGAGCATAAACCTTTAAAATCTTTGACGGTAATTCAACTATGAATTATATAAGCTCGGAGGAAAATAATTATATTCATGTATAAACTATCATTAATTTAATTTCAATAATAGTTTGAATTCCGTTCGAAGAAAGAACACCAACAGTCATTAGAAAGTATAAATTATACTTTAAAGAATATTTTCTCAAATTTTTATAAAAAAAAATCTTAATAAGTAGGTATCAAGTAACATCAACATTTTATTAAAATTTTATTAATTTTTTAAAATGCATATTTAATGTTTATCCGCAACTAACGAAAATTTTTCTTTTATTGCAGGAAACTTTACAATCGCCCAAGCAATGGCCTTATAAAGGGAATAAAGGGCAACAACAAAAAATAAAACAAAGAAAACGAAGTGAAATTAACGAAGATTCTACAAAAAATTAGAGAATAAAGTGTAAAGATAGTTAAATTAAATAAAAATCAAACAAATGCCACATAACATAAAAATCATCGATTAATTTGGCCGATGTTATCCGCTGTTGAGAATTTCGGACCTGCAGCTGCGGCAGCACCCCCGCCACATGTATATGCACACCACCATAACCCTTTTGCAATTGCTGCAGCCGCTGCAGCGGCAAGTTCAGCTGCCGCCGCTGCTGCAGCTGTAATGCCAATCCAATCGCAGACATCACTCGAACACTACACAATAGCCCACTCGCCACTGTTGGCCAACAATCACCAACATCAGCACCAACACCAACACCAACATCAGCAGGCCCTCAACAACTCCGGACTCTACTTATCCCCTCCCAGCCACCTCTCAGCCCTACCCCCTTCAGCTCAGAACTCGTCCCGAGTAGCCCTGTCGCCGGATTCAGCTACGTCATCGGTGGTGACCGCCATGTCATCAACTGAATTTGCGAGGCCCCATCCGAAGCAGCCGCGTTACAACAACAGCAGCAACAACAACAACAATAACAACAGTAATACCAACAACAACAACAGCATCAGCAGCAACAACAACAACATTAGCAGCAATGGCATTCCACTGCACCTGCGCGGCACAAAAATCGGAAACAATTGCATGAGCACAGCGCCACCGTCGGCGGCGCGGTCGAAATACTCAGCGGAGCAGGCCGGCCCTGTAAACCTAGCCACCAACAACAACAACAACAACAATAGTAGTAATAGTAGTAACAACAACAACAACAGTGATAGCCTGCACAACACCAACAATAGCGCCTCGTCCTCGCCGAATTTGGAGGGTCTGAACGGCGGCGGCTCGGTGGGGCCCCAGCAGTCGTCAGGTGAATCTGATGTCATGGCTGGAATTTATGCACAAAAACTGCCATTTACAGCGCCAGCTGTAGTTACAAATGCAGCGGTAGCGGCCGCTTACCAATTTAACTATCCCCACTTATATGGAAGAGCTATTGGGTATGGGTAAGTAACCTTTTTTCCGCAACCTACCCCAAATATGGCCTCTTAAAATAAAAGCAATCAGTATAGAGATAATTCGATTTTCCAAAGCGGGACGAGCAACAAAGAATGGGAGTTGGTCTATCCCTTAGAATACATTAAAAATTTATAATATAATATAATATATATATAATAATATATATTTTATATTCCAAGGTCTACCCCTCCTCTAGGAATGAATAATATAAACATAGTACCAATAGCAAGATCTTTTTAGGCGGAAAACATTTAGTGCTAACATACCTTACATAAATTGTTAGTAGTTTCGGTAGTACATATAACAAGCACCTTAACAAATTCATTTCGGCAACCTTTGACTTCAATTAATTTTTTCGCACATAACGTCGAAATAATTCGATTGGATTTTCTATCCGATTACTTTAACCACCTTGGATATCACTGCGAAGGTCAATGCGGTAGGGTGGGAGGAGGGTAAAAAGTATTGACAGGCTGTACACCAAAAAAATTGTTTTTATAAAATGGTTTTTTATTAAATTTTAGCATAATATGAACTTTAACATAATAGTTTTTCAATGGTGACATTTTAGCGATCAAAATTCCGTATATAGTATTATAAGACATTAGTTGTAGTATTAGATAATGATTCACTTAAAGTAATCAGGCTATTGCTATATAATTCATTGCTACAGACATTCTCCTTTTACAATATGATAACAATTAATTTTTTTAAAGGGGATTCCTAGCTTAAACGGAATCTTTTTGGTAAAAATCATTTTGTGAAAGCAAAAAGACTGATGACGATGCCGATGCCATGATATTAGTGTAATTATTAAGTTTGAAGATGAGCATCTTTTTCAATTTTGAGAAAATTAATTGTCAAATTGTCAACTTTCAAGTTGAACAATGAGTTGCTGGATTTGATTTCGAGGGACTAATGTTTACGAAAACGCACCAAAAATATTTAATAGTTGCTATTTCATGATCACCTTAATCTAAAATTCGTGGAAATTCTTTAAAATTAAGCAATTTTAGCTGCATTAATGAATCCCGCCAGGAAGAGAAAAGTCGTTTCGAGGAAAACTTGATAATCTTTTCGAATTTTGATTTTTGAAAATGTAAAACAAAATCAACTTTTGGTACCTCTCGTAGTGGAGCCAACCCTTAAGAATTTTGACATCACTGTACCATACTCTATTTTATTTTATTTATTTATTTAAAATATGTAAGAACAAGGGCTTGACCTAGCCTTACAGTTAAAAAGACGCTCTCGGGAACAGATGGCGCACATTATTAATATCCTATTATTTTAATATCTATATTATCCTAATATTTATCTTAATTTTTTGTTCATATACAATAATAATTTCAGTCTATTACAGTTGGGAATACCCTAACTTAAAAGGTAGTTCTAGATTATTAACTATACAAGTGCCAAGAAACTAATTAAAATAAAACATCACAGTACCATACTCTTTTTTTATAAATTTTTGGAACAAGCGAAGTACCTTAAAATTACTGGTTGATTAGAAACTAAGAGTGCTAAAAATATCTCTACTGACTTGGGATGTAGAAAATAATGAATTCTATTTATTTGCAGAACATCAGCTCTCTATCCAAGCCATCCACTTAGTAGTCGTAGTCAATTGCATAGTCGTCCAACTTACATAGCACAACATGAGCCCTTCTCACCATATCTGCCACCTTCCGTATCATATAGTCCGCCATCAGTGCCAGCCCCGCCCCCGGGGCTCCTAAGGCCTCCGCCCCCCACGCAGCCACCCCTGTCGATAGGAAATCCGCACTCTGCCGCCAATCTGTTAAATAATAGTCATAGCAGTAGCAACATGTCGATCTGTGGGGCTCAACTGCCCGTCATTTCGGACAGATCTCTCCAGCCACTGCAGCACCATGTGCCACCAGCCAGCCTAATTGCCACCGAGCAGCAGCGCTCGTTGCCATCGCCTCGAAACAAAGAATCACCAAAATCTTCCTACGTGAATGGGGAAGTGATCACCTCAGTGGCTGGATCGGTGTCCGGTTTCAAAGTGCCATGTGGAAAGGAGGGATCACTGAAGCACCGGATCCTCACGAGACCACCGT
This sequence comes from Machimus rusticus, assembly GCA_951509405.1. Lineage (NCBI taxonomy): Eukaryota > Metazoa > Arthropoda > Insecta > Diptera > Asilidae > Machimus > Machimus rusticus. Next base: position 7,913,460 of record OX608051.1, read on the forward strand.
ACGGTGAGAGGGACTCCCGGAGGCGATCCCCAATCACAGCCACTATAATGAGGTAAGGCTCTCGATTATAATCGAATTATTAAATTTTTAAGAAACCAAAACTAATCTAATAATCGATGTTCGATCTTTCAGATCCTCAGGGAACAACAGCGCACCGAGTAACTTTTCGAAGGGCGCGTTCATAGAACTCTCGAACGGCGTTTATCGCAAGGTGGAGGACATGAGAACTGATGACTTCATCCAGTCGGCCGATAAAAGTCCCTACCATCAATTGGCCGACTCGACTGTCGTTAAAATCGAAAATACTCCAAACAGTGTGATCATTACCTTTAGCTACGATAAGAATCGGTCCAAGGTAAGCAGCCCCAGACAATCGCTCATCCGTGGGTGGCACTCAGCCGGATTTTCTTAGTCTTATTTTATTTTCCATTGCAACAGCAAATTGTTTAATTTTCTGGAAAATTATATTCGTGGCATCCGTGACTTTGGGAATCGATAAAGAGCACTACATCCACACACAGGATGGGAGAGAATCACTCAAGCAAACTGTGAGCACGTCACCTGTCCCATCCCCTAAAGGTATATTATCCTCCCGATTGCTCTGGGGCCCAAAATCTTGGCGCTCCACTGCCGCTGTCGATGCATGAGTAATTTGAATTAGACCCCAGCTCATTTGCGAAACAAGCCATTTAGCCGACAGAGGCAAACGCGGCCGATTTCTAGATAGTTCCCAAGATGATTGGATTACACATGGAGGTCACTGCGCCCGAGTTATGCGCTGCTGAGACAAAAATCTTCAGCGAATGCCTCCAAGAGATTTTCTTCGAAGGCTCTATCAGCTGTAAAAATACATTTAGCTCGGGGGTCATATAAAAAAAAATTATGTCAAGTAAATAATTAGGAGATAGCAAAGCTCCAACTTTCTTCGAGTTTTATAGGAGCTATTATCAGTTCTGTTGAGACGAGGGGACGATGAAGGGTCCTTGTAAATGACCCCTCGTCTTTTCTAGAGTAATTTCAGCTATTCGGTTGAGATGAAATTAAAATCATTCCATTATAGCTGATGAGACCTGACCTCAAAAAATCTCAGTTGTATTTTCCAGTTTAGACCTGTTATTGTTTTCACATTATGTCTCAATTGTATGCATATTATGGGAAACGGGCATCTATCGTTTCAAAGGCTAATTACTGTTTTTTGTTATTAATAACAACCTTAAAGGTAGTTACGTCTGAATACTGAAACAATTGGAAATAAGCATCTACAAATGTTTAGCACTGAAGCACGGAGTTTTTAAACAAATTCAAGTCGTTTTTTTTTTCACGAGTAGACAATCTATTGCTAATAACACAGACAATAATCTTCAGTATCATCTTTAAGTTGCCCTATGTAAACAATAACAACTCAAATGCGCTTAGTTTCATATTAATTTGTATAATGAACATTGTAAAATTTTTAATTTTACGTCACTTTGCATTAGTGCCTCCTACACCACAGTCGACTTCAGTAAGAACCATGCTAAAATATTTGGACTCATAATTGATTAGAATAATGTCGCCTATCTAGAAAATTTTTATTTCGCACTTTCTACTTTATAGAATTGCTGATATTCAACTTCTCAATAGACAAAACAATTAACAAATAATTAGATACCATTTAAGACAGTAACTAGATCATATTACTTACGTCTAGAGCAAAGTAGACTGCACCAGATAGCACCAGATAATTTAAATATTTTATCCAGATGATCAGATCATATCAGACCAGCAGCATATGCCAATAAGAGCAATTCGCGCAGTTTATTTATTTATCGCCTTAGCTTAAAAATGTTGATTTTTTTCACTTATGATCTATTCTCTGCTTAGATACATAGATACATATTATATAATCATTGAGCCATTTTAATGTCTGGTAACATTTTTGAATTTGATTGAAAAAATATACAAAATTAAAGATGCTTACAAAACAAATTTGCATTAATCTGACTAACAGCAATAGCACCCTAGGCTTCGTATAGGTTCAATAAACTTTCTGTAATATATCACGAAAGTCCCTTTCGAACCCCTTCTGTCTTCGTGGCTAGTTACAATTCGGGACTGAATTTTAGGGTAATTAAGGTTACCAAAAAAAGCAGTATCCAAAATATTTTACGTCTAGGTGGACAAATTTCTAAAATACGAGTGTTCAAAAATCATAATCTAGAGTACTTTCAATCGAGCTAGAGCTTTAAAATTTGGAAATAGACAGTTTTTAAGGAGCACAATTACAAGAAAGCATGGCGGATTCTGACACCAAATAGTATCTTTTGCTTGCTTTGTGCCCAAATCTCGTAAAAACAAAGTCACTCGACACATCATCTGTGAAAAAAAGTGGCTACGACGAAGCAAAACTCATTTTCTAATAGTGATTAAAAAAGGATAACGTCAGTAACAAATATTTGAGATGTTGTAACTAAATATAATTTGACTTTATAGGTATCTGAAGTAAAATATATGAAACCCCAATTAAAAGAGGCCAACTTCTCGAACTAATCTAAACAAAAATAACTAAAATGAATGCTAGTTTTGATAACGCACAAGAAAATATTGTGTGAACTTATAAATTTACAGACCAAACTTGGCAAGTTTTTATTACAGAAGTGAGCAATATTGAGATCCTTTATGGGAATTCATTTTATTCAAACACATCAGTTTATACAATTAGTTTTATTTCTTCTTCTCTCCCAGGAAAATTTAGTTTAGCTGCGGTTTGGTATATAAAGTCTAATTTAAAAATTCGTAATATGTGCAATTCGGGCGGGGCGTAGCCGATTGCTTACGCTGGCAGCTAAACACACTCGCTTCGCTCGTGCGTTTATTGCTGCCAGCGTGCGCAAACGGCTACTTTACGCCCTTGTTGCACAATATACTATTTCCCCACTAGTGAGGGAAATGTGCCACTAAAACGCACGCCTTTCCGGTTGGACAGTGGCTTATTATCCACTAGTGCTTTATATTGTGCAACAAGGGCGGTGCGTAGCCGATTGCGCACGCTGGCAGCAATAAACGCACGAGCGAAGCGAGTTTGTTTAGCTGCCAGCGTAAGCAATCGGCTACGCACAGCCCGAGTTGCACAATAAAGCACTAGTGGATAATAAGCCACTTTACAACCGGAAAGGCGTGCGTTTTAGTGGCACTTTTCCCTCACGCGTGTGGAAAAATGTATTATGTTTATTTATTATCGCAGCATAATTTTCACATAAATTCTTTTTAGAAATCAGTGAGAAGTAATTGTCGTCCAAAAATATCATATAAAATTTATTAGAGATTTAAGATGGTGGATCCAATATGGCGACTAAAATTTCTAAACTGTAAAGAATTGTAGTGATTCACTGACTTTAAATTTGCAAATAAGAAAATTCTTAACGCATAATAATTTCTTATAGTACATTTATACACTCAATCTCAAATAATCAATAATACCGTTTCTATTATTAAGCTCATAACGGTAAATGGTCATATATGAAAGCAGCCCCGTTACAAAAAATGAGTTAAATACCTTTTCAGAAACGTCTGTGCAACATCTATTCTTAGAAATAACCCTTGTGGAGCTTGCTGACCATAGCAGACCTTGTAACTGATGAAACTATTTCATTGCTACGATTTACGAGAATAAGTAAATGACTTTGTTTTTCTGCATTTAACTTTTATGTTTGTAACGAGTAGCGTTTCCGTGATATATTATTCTTCAGAGATTTTTTTTTAAATATGACACCGGCGGCAAAGTCTTTCACATTCACGCCTTTTTAAAACAAAGAAATTTTCATGGTGCAATGTTTTGAATGAGACGAGTGTTATGAATAAATTCCAAAAGGTGCTATTTCTTCAAGAATTTAAGCACTCTTGCAGTAAAATAATTTAATTTGAAATAAATTAACAGCTTGAATAGTAATTGTTGCAGGATTATTTGTACTTATTTCTTCTATCTTCTACAAAATCGATCTTTAAAAAACATTCGTTTCTGCTGCGTTACAAATCTAAAAGTTGTGTAGATAGAAGAATGTATAATGGAAATTCTTTTTCCTTAAATTAAAATAGTCATTGCTATGATCCATCCGTCTTGAACCTAGCAATTAAAAGGTGATAGATAAAGTCGTGGAATCTGTAAAAAATCATCGTCGGTGGCATTCGATTCATGTTTTACTTGCTGCGACTCCCGGTGCATGTATGCCTCCGACTGCAGTTATTTAATTTATTTTCCTTTTAGAGGCATGTTTTTGAGCACTGCTTTGCTGGAAAATAATATATGCTCGAGATAGATACAATAGTTTGTAAATATCAAAAGTTGAATGGAAAAGATTCAAGGATTTTTCTGGAAAATCAAAACAAAATGCTGTTGCTTATTTACCGTTGAAAATCATTGGATTGTATTAAGTACACACTATAAAATGAATTCCTTTGCAGGCCGACGTTGAAGTATCTCAGGAACATCCATTTTTTGTTTACGGACAAGGATGGGCATCGTGCAATCCAGAGCTATCCCTGCAAACATTTGGGCTTAAATGCCAGCGTCTGCAGGTCGGCGATGTTTGCTTATCCCTAAAAGCCAGAGAGCAGCAGCAGCAGCAGCCATCCCAGGCCCCGCCGGCGGCAAGTGTTCCGCTGTCCTCCCCGCAGTCGACATCTTCATTTTCTGCTGCCCAACTTTACAAGGAGGACCTCTCGCCGCAAAACCTCTCCAGAAAGCCACAACACCCGAGCGTTAATTCCGCAACGATTCCTACGACGGCGACCGGAACGACGGTCACGAGCAGGCTGACTGCCCAGCCGATCCCGCCCCACTTGGGAGCCCCCCCGGGGGTGCCCCATGCGGCCCTGCTGCAACCATACGATGTTCACATGTTCCAGGGGAGCCCCCAACTCTCCAGGCACCACTCGTCCCCACCTTCGGCCGGGATTCCGCACCATTTACTGCCCCATTGCATCGGGAAACCCCTGCCCCTGGCGGACAGCCGGTTCCTCCCCGATAAAAGGACTGCCGAACTCCAGAGCTCCCCGCCCCTGTCCTCTTCCGCCCCCACAACTAGGCCCCCTTCGAACCAGCCCTTCTACCTGGGGGCCCCCGACATCGGGCGGCCCAGCAACGGTGGAAGCACCTCAACTGGATCTCACGACGGTGAAAGGCACCACCTCACACCGGAGCAGCAGGCGGCCGTCGAGGCCTCCCTGTCTCGGAAGCGGCGGTGGTCCGCCCCCGACAATATTTGTGATGATGAGGGCTGCCCCCCGGCAGCTGCCAAGACTAAATCTAACTCCTAATCGTAGTTTTTATGCAAACCGCGCTGCAAGCTTACAACAAATAACACAGGAATTTTTTTGTAAAACCCTGAATTGGTTTCAGCTGGTGATCGTCTAAACGAAAACTAAAAACATATATAATGTATTGTATATGTATATAAAAAAAAAAAAGTAAAAAAAAAACAAAATTGTGTCTTTCGTTGCACAGTCCTGGACAAATTGTGTGTCCTGCGCCAGAAAATTTATATAAAATTGTAAAAAAATTTTATTGGGAAACATTGTTGGATACGTTAAGTGTAAAAACAAAAAACAAAAAGCAAAACTAGATGTAGTTTAATCTAAGATTGTAAATACGACCTATTTGTATCGCACCAGGACGAGTCTGTTCTGGCCCCTATTTTACGTAAGTGAGGCACCTCCGAGCAGCTGGATGGGTATCGCGCCCCAAGGACAGTATGCACCAATTCGAAAATATTTTTTTTTTAAACTTAAAAATAAAATTTATAGCATTTTCTTAAAAATTATTTACTCCTAAAGGATCAAGAAGTAAAACTTTTTAGATTTTTATATACATATGTATATACATATTGTATATTGCGGGGTAAAAATAAATAAATGCCCTAAACGCTGTCTGTCCTCATTTGCGCAATCCAGTGAGCACCGGGGGCATGTGCCCGCCGAAGAGATTTGAGGCGCTGCAGAGATAGGAACAGAAAATCAAAATAAATTTTGCAGAAAAATAATTGTGATCGAATAAAAAGTATTACTTTTAATATGTTCTCCTTTGACACGTTCTCTTCTTTTTATTATTTTTTAATTAAACTTTAACTTGAGATGTTTGTTCATTTGTGATTTTTTATCAGATGGAGCGGAGCGAGAGATTCGTTATATACTTGAGCAGACTCTTGGAATATTGATGTAATCTGTAAAAAGAAATAAAAAATAAAATTGATATAATTAATCAACCTTCGGGTGTCTTTTAAATTTTTACTTATTCCTTTCTAGCAAACCCTTTTACTTATTTAATGAAAATTATACTACGAAAAGATATTTATAGTGCATGTATGTGCAAAGAAAAGGTTATACACTATATATTTCTTTAAGAATGTCTCTTGAAAGCCTCAACGCAAAACCTTTAAATCCGATTTTATCGAAACAGAATTTTTAAACTCTACATAACCGAAAAACATTGCTCGTATTAATATTTTTAACATTTCAATTTATGGTAGGTACTATAAAAAAATTCATACGTTTTGTACGAATTGTTACAATTTTCCTCTAAAGCTTCTACTAAAACTCAAAGGTTCAAAAACGAATTGTGATTTGAATTAGGTACATGTTTTGATGACAGTAAATATACAAATGTAAAAAATCGAACAAAAATCGCGTTTTATACAATTTTTACTATTTTACGGCTACAGTAACAGATAAAATTCGTAAATATCGCTGCTAAGGCTAGTTTTTTGGCGTTGTATAACGCGATTTAAATTACAATAATTTAATTAGACAAATACAAAAAATACCGCCTTTATTTATTTATTATACGTTACTAGTTGAGTAATCCAGTTTAACCCGGTATATCATTAGTACTACATATTTAGTTAAAGACTTCTCAAATGTTCAACCTTTCTGTTGCCCAACGTGAACCCATTTTGAAATACTTGTGACGATACATATTAGCGAGTACCAAAAATATGCAGTATTGTCTGCGACGCCGATTAGTAAGTAACAAAGCTATGAAAACTTTATTTCATTCCATTTTTTTCTGGGACAAGAAGTATCCTATATATAAACCCATTACATAAGCTACATACATACATACATACCAAGTTTCATTCGTCCAGTAGTTGCCGTGTGATGCTGTCTGTCCAACAGAAAAATTTTTAAAAATTATTGCTTCGACAACCATATAAATAATCGGTTCCACAGGTGACTAGAATTAATGTACAATTTAAAAATATTTCATGTTAGAGTTTATTATACATAACATTACGTAACGATAATACGTTCTGTCTGTTTTATGTTATGTTATTAATTGGACAAAATAGAACAGCTTACAGTAAAAAGTAATTGGTTCTAGAAATGTATAAATACTATTTTCCCCATAATTCGTCTTTTGCTTTTAAAATAAAAGGCTTAATAAGAATTAAAAAAAAGAAAAAAAAAACTTTTTAAAATAGCAGTAATTGTATGGACTGAAAACTCCACAAATTATTATAATTATTAATTTTTAAAACAAGTACCAAGATAAAGAGAGTATCAAACTTGGGACCAGAGCATTTCAATATTTATCATTTGCGCATATACAGATTCTTTGAGTGGAATTCAAGCTATTACCTTCAACATCACACCCAGAAGCAATAGAAATAAGGCAAACGAGATGAGATGAAAGAAATCATATTAGAAGCATTAGAGCCAAATTTATCTTTCTACCACTGAGTACAATCACATCAGAAAAGCATAGGTTAAAAAATGGCTACATGAACCATAAACAAACAAGGGAATGAACTACATAAAGATTTTACTAGATTAAGAACCCACACAACTCACATATCCCACAGTCATATCCTCAAACAAAAGGAACTTCCCAAATGTATATATGTGACCAAACTTTAACTATTTTTAATGAATCTACGAATAATGTACATAATATTTACAAAGATTGGAATTAATTGTATTGTTAACAACATTCACAAAAAGATCATAATTAGTAAATCAAAAAGAGTGACCCAAATTTTCGCCTGTTTTGCCGCCCTCGAAATCTAGCTTCAAATGTATGCCAAATGATAGTATATAATAAGACGTTAATCTTCCCCAAGTTTCAGGTTAAGGCGACATTTGGTTCTTGAGATATGGGGGCTAAATATGCACCAAGTATGACAAGACAAAAATTAATGTGTTAAATGGTCCATCATAACGAAAAGGTTAAGAACCATTATATTAGAAAGAAATACAAAATAACACTAAATATTCTTAAATTAGACAATGTAGATAGAAAACATTAAACGCCTCTATTCCGCTTTCTAAAGAAACTGTAACTAATACTACTATATGGTAAGTAAAGGAACCTAAAGATTTTTAAATTAGAATATAACGAAAAAAATAATATTGTATACTTATATTTTGTAATAGCCAATGATGAGCAAATAAACAACCAACAAAGCAAAAGTACCAAGATCAACAACTTTGACCTTCGAAATGCGATATTCATCACAAGGAATTAGTAAAAGAAAAAGAGTTTTTTTAGACCATATTTTATTTTATTTTTCAATCATTCAAATCCCGAAAGACATTTTATATCACCAATTTTGTAGCACTGAATACTTTAGTTCCTCCAGCATTGATGATTCCTTGCAGACTGGCTAGCGTTGGATCCGTAGGGGTAGGTGGTCTTGGTTTGGAGGAAGAAATTTCCGGATGCATCCCTGGGAGTTGAGATGCCCATGGGAATCTGCTTGCGCTGGCAGGCCCTGGAGCGAAGATTCTTGATGGAGTTGCATTGTTGTGCAAGGAAGTTCTCCTCATTTCCTGGGATCACAGTTTCGGCGTAAAAATCGACAGCGATGTTGTGGGAGGAGACCAAATCCCTAAATCCAGGCTGGACAATGGAGGGTCCGTTGGGGTAGAAATCGACGTCTCCCAAAGACTCTGGCTTTCCATATCCATAGGTGGAGGAGTGGATCACATCAACGAATTCAGCGTCGCCCTTTTGCAGACCGTAGAGGACGTTGTGTTGCTTGTAGCAGATCAAGGCCGGGTCAAGACCGGTGATCCTTGGAAGAAGATGTCCAGTCATTTCGGTGTATTTCCTTGCAGCAGCACCAGCGACATGAGCTCCAACTCCATGTCCAATCAAGTGGATTTTGTTCATGGAAACCTTCTTAGTCATCTCGTTCAACAGCTCAGCAACCCATTCACCAACTTGTTCACTATCCAGGGTGAGCAGAGTTTGGACGTTGGTGATATGCCTTCCCAAATCGATTACCTGAAAAATTAGAAAAATACTACTGTAGATCTAATATTAGACTAAAAATTTTGTAAATTTACCAAGAAATTAACATTTCCACGGCACTTATAGGCTTCCTTCAATTTGTTAAGTGGGCTATTTTCGGATGTTGATTTCATGCCAGTAATGTAAATAACAACTTCCTTCTCCTCGCGCAAACCTTGGGCTTCCAAAATTCTTTGTGGTTGGCTCAGAGGAGCACTGACCTCACCGTTGGAAGTGGTAAGATGCATCTCAATCCGGTCCCTGGGAGGGGCGTAGTTTGGCTTAATAGCACCGTACATAAGCCCTGTATTACCTATGAAAAAAATAAAAACCGATTTTATTAATAAAACCGAAAAATGTAGTTTATAGGACTACTTACAGACTTCATCGAGAGTGTTAATGAATCCGTCAGCGCTCCTGGTCTCAACTTGTTCCTGGGTCAGTCCCATGACCTCAGCTGCATTTGGGACTCGCTCCAAAAGTGTGCTCGAAAGTCGTGAGATTCCATTCCTCAGGGACATCTCGTCACTCCTGTCGCCCCCCAAATAAGAAACAGCGTGCTCTGGACGGGGATGATCGCTCCTGGTCACGGGGGTCGCAGCGGCTGAGACCGCAAGCACCAAAACAGCCAGAACCACAGGCTTCATGTTTGAAAAGAAAAGCTAAGTCCGGAAAACAGAGATACTCTGACTGGGAAGATCTCGCACTTCCCAATTTATAGGCCCCGGAAAAGCTAACGCGACAAAATTTAATCGGTCTCAGTACTCGACCACATCGGAGTTAACGTTTATCAGCTGCCGTCTTGCGACTTTGCTGACCGCGCTTCGTTTACTCAACGTCGGTCGGGTGCTGACTCCGGGGATGAATTTTTGCAATTTTCTCAACTCCGAGCGCTAACTCATCTTTTTCCTGGGCACCAACGAAAGTTCAAGCGATTCAAAAATTCTCAATTTTCAGCGGGTTATCGGGCACGTGCGGTGCACTTTTGGTTGCAAGTCAAAGTCCCGAGATCTGAACGAAATTCAAGTTAGTTCGTTATAAGAGTGCAATTTTAATGAAAGCCCGATGAGTTCACTGACCCCGGTGATATAACATTTATAACTCGTATGTTCCGGACTCTTTCCATTCATAAAAGACTTAGAATAGCGTAATTTTATACCTCTAATTATAAATTATGTTGTTTACAAACAGCCTAGAATAATTTTTTTAGCTTCAATCAAGGTCATGTAGAATATTCCGTAGCGATGATAATAATTAGTTATTTTCTTCGAGCATATTTTCCTAAAATCTTTTTCTTAAAAAATTGTTATGTCTTATTAGTCATATCAAATTCTTTTCATTTTTTTTTTTTTTTGTCTCATACTCTGTTAAATAACATTTACGTGTAATCAGCATAAAATTAAATGGGCTATTCAAAGATAGAATACGAAAACAAAGTGTTTGTCTTTAAAACGCACCTTAAAAAGAAAAGGTCAGTATTTTAGATTTAGAAGTTTGAATGAATTGATTCCCAAATCTCCAACAATAACTTATATTAAAGGTTGCCTTGGTTAAAACACTTCATTCTCAAAACATAATATTTCAACTTATTGTTTAATCTACTTATGTACATACATATATTATTTCGAGATTAATGTTATAAACTCCAGCATTTTAAAATTTCATATTCTTGATTTTTAGAACTCACGCAGTCTTTATTATACAGCATACGAAGATGCATTACACAATGTTGATTTTGTATGCTCAGATTGAATATTAAGTTTAACTTTAAAATTTGGAAAAACAATATAAATATTTTTACCAATGATTTCAACAGAGTTTCGTTGGAGGTAGTACCTATATGTACATAAGTAAGGGGCGATGGAACAAAAGTAATTATCTTCTGGGTACAATTTACAGAAAATAAAAAAACCTATAACTAATTTATTACAACTCATTTTGTATTGCGTAAAGGTGTAAATTTGGAAAAAAGATCATTGTATTAAACAAGTTCTCAGAAAACAATTCAATCTTTTGATTTTACCAAAACCGCATTTGATTTTAGTGTAGAAGCTAACTTAACAAAAATGAGAAGTTTATTTATCTGCCAATGTTTGGAAAACTATACATGTGTATATATTGTATATACATGTAAATAGATAATACAAAATTTCGTTTTAAATTTTCATTTGTTAAGGTAAGGTAATGTAAGGCAATCTTCAAATAATCCAAATGGTAACCATTCAGTGGACAAGAATATGTGAAATCAGAAAAAAAAGATCCGCTAAATTTTAAGTTTTCGCAATCCAATTCGGTTAGTTAACAAACTGTCTTTTAAAATTACGTATTTTATATTCTGTTCGTGCTCTCAATGTTTTGATTGATTAAGATTTTAATCCTAAATGCCTTTTCACAGCCACTTTTACAGTAAGTTTAATGAAATTGCAATACCCAAATTGTTATTCATGTTCAGTGTTAAAAAGTTAATTTTCGTAGAATTCAAACCTTATGATAATTTTTATTCTATCAGTCGCATTTTAAAATTATTGCTTAAAATACGCAATAGATAGCGAATTATGAAAATCGTGCCTACAAATCAATTTTACAAAAATCACTTATCAGTTATTCGGAACAGTGTAATTTAATAATTTGTAATTATGTATTTGTTGCATTATTTGTTACAAAACTGCTGTGCTGTTCTACTGTACATGATGTTTGATAATAGAAATTAAATATGTTATGTACCCAAAAGAACAGTGAACTTCGCAATTGAAACACTACATGTAAACAAGTGCAAATTAAGACTCATCAAGATAATTTTCAATTAACACGAAAATATAACTACGACTCACTACAAACACCAGACGATGGCAATTTAATCTGATTAAAGTGCTGTTAAATTAATTACGTTTTAGTGTATTGGATCTACGTAATTAATTAATGGTTTAGCAATTTACGATGATAATTTCTTTAGTGGTCTTTCATATTTAACTTGTAATATTTTTTAAAACTCAAGTAACATAAGAAAAAAACAAAAACGTCTACTATTTATATTGCTTTTTTTATAGATTCTATCAGTTCGAAAATAACCGAATTTTTAAAATCTTTAAGCTAAAAATACCCGTAAAGAATGAACACACAAAATTGGTTTTTGTTTTCTTTCCAAAAATTGCCATTTTGATAGCTACATATTTCTGAACAAATCCATTCTTTTATAGTTATTGTGCCTTGGTAAAATTAAACTTTCTTCTGGAGAAAATAAAATGTAAAAGGAACAGATTTAAGAGAATTTTCTCATTCGAAATTTACAAAAAAGAAAATGTGTTTTTGCATTGTACTTTGAGCCTCCTGTTGTTAATTTAAAATTTCTATTAAGTTTTTATTTTCTGTTTTATATTCAAATTAAATGTTAACAAATGTTTAAACTTGTTTTCCTCTAAATGAAGTTTCTAAAATCGGTTATCAACTCTCAAAGCAAAGTAAGAACTGCTCTGATTTACAACGGACAATACGTTAAAATTCTTGTTAGTAGTTTTTGTAATCCTCTATAGTTTAAAATTTAGAATTTCACCATTAACCTTTTCTTTTTCGAGCATACCGAGAAACCTGTTTTTATTTTAAGATATAATGTCCTTAAAAATAAGTTTTGAGGAGTTATACAAGAAAAAAGGAGAATTTGTAAATAAGCATTTTTTAATATTGTATTGTAAAAGGCAAATGGCAGTATGTATTTTAAATTAAGATATATTTTGTATCCCTGTTCAATCTAACAAATGATTTGTTTCAAAAATTCAATTAAATTGATTTAGTCAGGAATTACAGTGGAAAAGTACTCTCCAATTTACAACGGAATTAGTCCCTCTAATATTTAGAATTTTACCCCATTTTTCCTTTTTTCAAGCATAAAGGGAAACAAAACATAAAAAAATGCCTTTAAAAATAAAAGTTTTAATTTTGAAACAAACAAAATTGCCTAGTAGCAAATAATAAAAAAAAATTATGAGCAGTGGAATGTAAAGAAAAGCCCAGCGTTTCACAAAACTTGTTGTTCATTTTCGATAATGTTAGGAATGGGAGCCATAAAAAACTAAAAATATAAAACAAACGAGAAAAAAGGTCACTTAACATCCATAACGAAAAAACGGTTTCTCCCCAATGTCGCAATCACAAAATTTTAAACTTGGCTCAAAACATGAATCGTCCATTAAATTAACTTAGTTTTGCTCCGGAATGTACCATGTTAGTCGTAGAGGCCAGAGAGGGATGGATTTTTGTTTACATTCACTAATCAACTGTCAAATCGCACGTGTGCTGCCTTAAGATTTTGTAGAGAGAAAATAAGCAGTGAATTGAGTGAAATGCCGCCAATTGCTCGAGAAAATAATTTGCTAGAATATCAAGGAAGTAATTTCCTTAAGCAGCGACTAGTGCTATCAACATTAAGCGGAAAGCCCGTTAGAATTGTGGATATAAGGAAAAATGATTTAGAACCCGGTCTCCGCGAGAGTGAAATTAGTTTAATTCGCCTTTTTGATAAAATCACCAATGGTACTGAGATCGAACTAAATAAAACGGGGACTGCACTGCTCTACAAACCGGGCCTGCTTTCAGGTGGAGTAATCCAACATGATTGTTGTATACAACGAGGAATTGGTAAATTTGCCAAGCTTACAATTTATGAAATGAAAGTTTATTATAATAATTTTTACAGGCTACTATTTAGACGTTTTAATTGCTGTTGGGCCGTTTTGTAAGAACCCCATCAATGCAACTTTACGCGGAGTTACAAACAGCAAAGACAGTCCCTCGGTGGACCACATTAAAGCGTCCGCAATTCCAATGCTCAAGAAGTTTTTAGTTGTAGACGATGGGCTGGATTTCAAGATTGAGAAAAGGGGCCTCATGCCTTTAGGAGGAGGTGAAATAAACTTCAAGTGCCCTGTTAGGAAGAATATCAAATCCATTCAATTTCTGCAGCCTGGAATGGTGAAGCGAATCCGTGGAGTTGCATACGCTACAAAAATTTCTCCTTCGATGGCCAATAGGACGGGTAAAGCTGCTTTATTGTGAAACTATTGATGTATGATAATTTGTTGCATTTGTTACTTTAGTTGAAGCTGCCAAGGGAGTCGTCTTAAATTATATTCCTGATGTCTACATTCATACAGACCAAAGTAAAGGAAAACTTTCAGGTAATAGTCCCGGATTTGGTGTAAATTTGTGTGCCGAGACAACTGAAGGAGTTTTTTACTCCGCTGAACTTATTTCCAACACAAAGGAGGAGGTGAGTTATAGAACACATAAATATTATTTTGTAAATAAAATTTAACTTATCACACTCCAGGGTCTAGATCCTTCGGTACCAGAGGATTTAGGTAAAGATGCTGCACTAAAACTACTTGAAGAAATTTATCGGGGAGGTTGCGTGGACTCAACGTTCCAATGGTTAGCCGCTTTGTTTATGGCGCTTAGTCAGAAAAATGTTTCCAAATTTATGAGTGGTAAGTTTCGTAATTATTTAGAAAAATAATCAGTGAAATTATGTATATTTTTATTGCATAGGTCCACTATCACAGTACACCATTTACTTCCTTCAGCATTTACGAGACTTTTTTGCGGTTGTTTTTAAATTGGAGAATCCGGACGTTGAAGATGAGACTATGCCAGGAGCTTCTAAAGTGCTTTTAACTTGTATGGGAATTGGCTATACGAATATTAATAAAAAGGTTTACTAGGTTAAAAAATACATATGTTTGTCTTCTAGGAAGAAATAAGAAGAACAGTGTAGATACCGATTATTCATTTAATGAATGCTTCTTTCTCTTGGAAAACAAACGAGCTAACTCGCTAAATCAGAAAGCCATTTTATAATATCCCAAGTCTCGGAAAGTTTTACTTCTCTAATCTTAAACCCAGTTTTTGAAAAATGTTTTTACAGCAAACACAAAGTAGCCAATTTAGATATGTCTCTATTTAACAATTTCCTTATTAAACAAGCCGCAATGCAGAAAAATACAAAATATCGAGTACAAAAATGTTTTCACCTGTAAACGAGTGGATATCATTGAATTTTTTGGTCGAACATTATTAGCAAAATTACATTTATAGATTTCCTAAATTCACACACATTTTATTATTTTGAAAACATTTTTGGAATGAGATAATAGATGTTATTAAGAACCACCATACCCCACAATACCAAAGGAACAATTTCCATAATTAAAAATTAAACTAAAAATCATCATCGGAAAACTCATCGTAGTCCCCATGTCGCTGGCGCTCTGCTTCGCGGAAGGCTTTTCTCTCAGATGGAAGCGCTGAATTAGCATTTCTAACAATCTGAGCCTTGCTGGCGTATTCCCCAGGGTTGTAAGTTCCAGCGTCGTCGTCGTCCCAATTATCATCGCAGTCCACCATCTCTTGGGGCGTTATTTTCACCTCGGGCTTCTTGACTTCCACGTTGTATTTGTAGCTTGAGACCGCAGCTCTATCAATGCAAGTCGAGCAGTGGTGCTATTAAAATTGTACTTAGGTGTTATTTGTTTAAATAACATGGATCACAAAATTTTACTCGAAATTCCGGCTCTGGAACCATATGGGCGGCATTAAAGGGGCACTTTAGCAGCTCCACGTCAGGATAACTCAGGCGGCATTTTGCTAAATGTGGCTGCAAACGCTTCCTCAGCATTGTATGCGCTGCATTGTACGGACACTGCACCATTTCATTGTCTCTTTCAATTAAATGTGCCATTTAGAATGGAAAAATTTGTTTTCTTCTCGGCGAAAAGAACTTCACCGTCCTCAACTGACAGCGGTCGTCACGAAACTTCTTGTAAACTTAAACACTTTTTATACTTAAATATGTTTAATTAAATTCTCCTAGTCTTTTATAAAATTTGAATAATATTAAATACAAACAATAATATTTACTTATTTTTACGATTTAAGCATAAATATTTATAAATTTCTCTCATCTCTGTTAAAAGTGTTTTAAGCTCATGAAATTCCAGATGTCGCTTAAGACGGAACCAAACTTTTATACAGCATCAGCCATTTGATTTTACATTTTAACTGTTATCTGTTATACGCCATCGCCGCTTTGCTTTTGTCTCTGACATTCTTCTGGAGTGTAAACATCAAAGTTCTTGTATTAAAGCATTTTAATGTTCTAGAATTACAATTGTTACAATCTTCTCGAAGTAAATAAAGTGGAAATGGCGTTCGTAGTTCCTGTCACTGGCGACGAAGAGATGCAGTGCCCCTATGTGAAGGCGCACCGTCCGCTCCGCAGCCACTTTGAAACTCATCTGGTTAAATGCCGGAAGACTCAAAAAAACGTTGAATTGGTCACTTGTCCATTCAACCAGTCTCACAGAATTAATGAGCCTGAATTAGGGGTAAGTTTTACAGTAAATAAACCCTTTAAATATTTATGCTTTTACCCCAGTGGCACGTTTCAACTTGTCCGAGTCGAGCTTCATTTGAGAAATACAAAAACATCGTGGACACCGGAGTCACTAGGAAGCCCGAAAATCCGGGAGTCTATTTCCATGAGGAAGTCACAGCAGCTGAAGATTGGGACAACGTGGACGTGCCGACTTACAACCCTGCGGAGTACGCAAACAATGCCCCGATCATCAGGCTCAAAGTGGGCGCTCCGCCATCTGAGAGGAAAGCCTTCAGGGAAGCTGAAAGGAGGCGCTTGAGGGATAAACTGAATTAGATTACCTAATAATGATTTTATGATCTTATTATTCCAAAAGAGATATATATTTTCCGCATAATAAATGAATTATTCTGTGTAAAACGTTCCTTTGTTTCTCTGTTTTAGTTTTTGCTTATTTCGCATTTTCGCAATTTCAGCTCCAAGAGCAACAGTTGCCATAAATTCGAACATAAACAATCATCAGGGCTGCATCCAGGAATTTTAGGATAGCTACAATAAAACATTTTTGATTAATTAAATTATATAAAACTGTTTTGTTTTGAAGGCTATCATACAGCAAAAATAAAATTTCGTAAAAGAAGCCAAGACCAAACGAGATTTATTAAATTTATATTTAATTTTATAAATGTACTCCTGTTAAGATAGCAACAGTTCAATGACAGCAATTTCGAAATAAATTCGAAAAATTTATTAGTGGCAATACCAAAATTCTGCTGTCACCTTCCCTTTTGTCGGTGTTCGCCGTTTAAGATGGTGGGTTCATATTTCAGTGGAAATAATTCTTAATTTTCTTAATCATCCTGGAGTATTTTAATTTTTCGTTAATAAAAATTTAAAGAGGATATATTTTTGAATTGTTTTATTATACAATTTATGTGAAAAAGTGATTTAGTGACTGTTTTTCCTTTCATTTTTAGACTAAAGGTACTTCAAGCTTTGGTAAACGTCATAACAAGACGCACACTTTGTGCCGTCGTTGCGGACGATCATCATATCACATCCAGAAATCGACCTGTGCACAATGTGGCTATCCAGCAGCTAAATTGCGATCATGTAAGTGCTCTAAAAATAGTTAAATTACTTGCTGTAAGTCTAGGTGTCATGCCCGCCCGGCAAAATGTGTGACATGACCTTTCCTTTTAAAGGCTCATTTGTCAGCCACCACATTTCCTGAGGTATAAAATATTGTCTATGATAGAATTTAATTAAATTTCACGCATTTCCTCATTCTCCCTGCACTTTAAAAAGTACCCTAAGTCTTTGAACGCACTGCCAATTAACTGGAGCGGCTTAATGGAGCGCCCGTTCTTTAGAACTTAGATTACCTAGCTCTGATATTGTTCCAAAATAGGTAGTTCACGAATCACGAGACGTAACTATTGTGCAAAAATTCCTAGACAATCTCCAATTTTTATATTGGGATTTGAAAGTTTCCGTGGTAAAAACAAAAAATTAATAAGTAAAATGTAGTCACTTTCCAAATATAAAAGAAAATTGTTTTGCGTCGATTCCAGTCTGTTGATACTTCAAAGAAGGCTGGAAATATTAGATTTAAAGATTCTTATTTAAAGAGGATAAATCCACTTTATGATATGACTAAATTGTCGTAGAACCACCTGGAATATAACAAATGAGGAAAAAGTAGCAAAATGCTTCAAATATCACTAGAATATCCATGGCGATTAAGTCTTCACCCCACATGACGAAAACAATAATTCAATTTAAACAACTATGCAGATTTATTACATCAAACCATGAACTTCGCAGTCCGAAAAATAGATAGCATTGGAGCAAGTGCCGCACCTAATGAAGTTGATTGGAACGGAATGCCTTTTAGGTTCTTCATATGACTAGTGCAGCGCTTACATTGTGTACTACATTTTGAATGTATCAATTGTACACTTCTACTAATTAAATAAATGCTTAATATTTATAAAATTGCCACCAGGCTTTGAATGAGTAAATAAAAACAGTCGGGAAAATGTTAAAATTCCTGTGAAAATAAGTTTTATTTCAGTGCCTAAATGTTGAGATTTAGATTGATTACTGACGTACACAACTCCGAATTAGAGAGCTCGGCTTCAATATTTTCTTCTCTAGAGTATGGGCTGCAATCTATTTAACTATTTTATTTACTTATTCTTTCTTCAGCAGTTTTAAATCTCCCAGATATGTTTTAACTGCATTGAGGGGTTAACTTTTTGAGAACCATTAACAATAATAAAAAGCTATGGCAAAGAAATTGTATTAGCCAGTTAGAAATATAGGATAAATTCTGTGATTTTGAGGGTGTTTGCATTTCAATTGTAATTGCTCCAAGCACACAGATATAGAAAATGTGAATTGATCTTATCTTGCATATTCGTTAATAAATGTTAACATCATGAATTTGCGCAAAAATTTTTTTTCACACATCTTGTTTCAAAACAATACGGTTTTCCATTAATATTTAAAGTAATTTAAAAATAAAAGAATTAACTATTTTATGATTACCCTTATTTTTCAGACAATTGGTCAATCAAGGCTAAAAGGAGGAAGACCACTGGAACTGGCCGCATGCGTTATCTGAAAATTGTGAGGAGGCGTTTCCGTAACGGATTCCGCGAAGGAACTCAAGCAAAACCCAGAAAGTCCACGTAATTTGTAGATAATACTTACAAATAAATTGGTTAATACAAAACAAGAAATTTTGAATACTTTTAATAAAATTTGTTATTCCTTGCAATATTTAATTCTTTCCTCAATATTCAATAGCTTTCACACAAATTAATTCGTACCGAATATGCAGCTATAATGGTTGTTGTTTAAAAACATTAACATTTATTCCAAAGTAAATTGCGCGTATTTATTATAGATTTACTCTTATACAGTTAAATTCAATAATAGATTCAGATTGATGTGTATATTATTAAGAATCTTGTTTGATTCCTCTAGTTTTCCATGCTTGGACGTTACTCAGCAGTGGACAATACCTCTTTAAAAAAACATAACACTGTCTTTTTAGGAGAAGTAAACAATAAACAATTGAGACCCAGATAAGAATATATATTCCTATACTTTAAAATAGAATGAAGCAGGTCTAAATGTTATTGCAATTCTTTGGTTTTTTCTTCTCTTTTCCCGAACAAATAACCTTGAAATTTCTTTTCATCTGAGAAAATAACCTTGAAATAAAATTTTTGAATTTAAATCATGAAGAAATACAACAACCAGTAACCAATTCTTACAGAGTACCAGCCTGTAACCATATTGTTTTCTGCCAATTCTGTCCGAGCTTTCTTATGGCAATGTAATCATCGTGGAGCACTCTTTATTTTAGCTCTACTGATGTAACCAGCACGTTGAAGCTTTTTCCAAACATAACGCAGGGCAGGCAGCCCAGTCAGAACAAATTTGAGAAGAAACTCTCAATGCATTTCTTTCTTTAGTACTTATTGCTGCGCTCATCTTTGCATGACATGCTTTAATCGTCCAAAACGAAAAAATTTATAAATAGTGATACCAGATGCAAGAAAGTCCTACGACGATGATAATATAATAGGGCCCTCTAACCTTGTAGCCGTTCGTAAAGTTCCTAAATTTTGAGTAAATTCATTTCAGTTACCTTTCTCTTCAATTAATTTTGTCTACAAAGTGGTTAAAATAGTTAAAAAAAAAAATTCAATCGACTTTTAACCACTTTGAATGACAAAAGTAATTGAAATCAAAGGTAACTAAAGTTAATTTGTGGGTACTTTAGCAACTTTATAAAGGAATTTTTCTACAAAAAGGCCTCGATCCGATTCGAATCGAAGAATAGGGCCCATAATAGCATGGTCCAGAAATTGCTTCTCTTGTGTTCAGGGAACCATCATAACGTTATTATTTCGGTCAGAACTATACCGGTTCATTTTCCATAAAAAAGAACGATACTTTCGTACCAAAATTATTTCCGTTACATTGAACCGAAATCGCTGTGACCGAAAAAATTTCGGTCCAATTGAAACGTTCTGATTGGAATTTTTGAGGTAAAGTTCAGACCATAAATGAATTAATGATTAAATAATTGAATGATTTCACAAATACATACATATGTATATATTATTAATTCAAGTTACTACTAAAGCTTGCGGAGCCGAGCACTACTAAGTAAGTAGCGCAGTTCAACGCGTAGTGCATTTTATCTAAAGCGGACCGATATATTCACAGATTTTTATTTTTCGGTCCAGCAAAAAAATTTGTAGGGAACGGGAACGTTTCGAGGTAAACATTTTACGATTTGGTCGGATTATAACGTTTGGTTTGAACTTTTTCGCATTTTTTTATATCGGTCAGGTACGCTGCTTGTGAATAAGGCAATAAGTGAATAAGATTTAAGGCCTCCACAATAATTAATTGATTGTGACGTCATAGCCTAGCTAGGATATATTCTGGATTAAGACGAATCCAACGAGACCTAAGTTGTTGAAATCGGTCCATTAGTTTAAACTGTACGAAGCATAACGAAACTGTTTTAAATGCATGCATACATATCCTGTGAGGTCCCGCAGTCAGGCATAAATTGTTAACTAATGCAAACCTTATAGTGCAGGGAACCATCATAACGTTATATTATAATAACACTATTTTGGTTAGATCTGCAGTTCATTTTCCATAAAAAAGGACGATACTTTTGCACCAAAATAATTTCGGTTACATTGAACCGAAATCGTTGTGACCGAAAAAATTTTGATCCAATTGAAACGTTTTCATTGGAATTTTTAAGATAAAGTTTAGATCATAAAAATGTGTCTAATACACCCGATATGTTAATGAAATGTGCCGAGCACTATTAAGCAAGTAGCAAATATATTCACAAAGTTTTATTTTTTGATCCGGTCAGACCAAAAGAAGACAGAACCATAATGAAGCGCTCATGGTCAGGGCAAAATTTTTAGGAAACATTTCGCAGCAAACATTCTACGATTCGGTCGGACTATAACGCTTAGTTTGAACTTTTTCATACTTTTTTATATCGCTCAGGTACGCTGTTATAGTGTACTTATTGGACTCAAAAGCGAAACAAATATTTATTTGAATGTTAACAACTGAGCTGATGCTCAATCCGCTAATTTAACGTAATCGCCAGCTAAATTGGGTCCTATCAACATTCCACAGAAACGAAACTAGAAAGCAAGTTGCATTGGCGAACCAGACGTGCATACTAATTGACCCCCACATCCAGGCGTAGATGTGACATTGAATGGTATTTTAGCAAATCAAATTCCGTTTAGGAACAAAATTGAGGCTAATTATGTGCGATGAATCTTTTATGCTTATTCTTAAATTGTTTCCACAGTGATCGGAGCTTTGTACTAATTCCAGTAGGTAACCTTACTAAGCCCCTTGAAAGTTATTTTACATGCATTTAATTAAATAAAATAAAATCAAACCATTTGCCTTATAAACTGAGGCAATGTTTTTTGCGATTTATGACTTGGTTTCACATTTTGAATGGTCTTCCCGCACAATTTATTTTCGTGAAACCAATTTTACCTTCATCTACAGTGGCGAGCGCAATTGAACCAATGATGGTACTTAAGGTTTTTGCAAGTTTCTCATTAACTGTAAGAATATCGTAAAATGGTTGCGTAATTTGTAGAGAATTAAGTTTTGCATAAAGTTAATTATAAACATTTTACTTGTAAATTCAATATTTTTTGAGTTATTTTATTTGCGAGGATAAAAGTAGTAAATTTTAACGTTTTTTTTTCATTAATAACTTAAAAATGGCCAATCGGACGTCAAAATGTAGGTATATGAGCATTTCCATGGACAATTTTACCCTCTACATTATTACGCAACCATTTTTACGATATCGTTACAGTTAACGAGTAACTTGAAAGAGTCTTAAGTATCATCAATTGTTCAACTTTTCCCGTCACTGTATCTTTTAATTAGTTATTTTATTATGTATAATTATCTTGAACACTTTTAGTAAATTATATAGATTGATGAGAATATTTGCCTTTTCGCATTTGAGGGATAATTAAATAGAAACCAGACTACCATTCGTTGCTATTTTTATTTAATTGTTTGTACTTTTGCTTCCAAGAAAATAAGAAAATTAAATTCTTAGAAGAATTGGGGAACAAATTTAGCTGTTAGTAAAACGTTCGAAATATTTGTTTCATAAAGCAATTTTATTCATAAAATATACTGCAACAGAAATATTTACAAAATCTCAAAAGATTCGCTGCTTCCTTAAGTGCAATTTGAATCTGTCGGTTATTCCAAATTATTTACATAGAGAGAGTGTTCCACACGCGCAGTCGCTTAATATAAAAATACATAGCTATGTAGCAATGTTAATGTTGCCTCGATTACTTAAAGTACAAAATTTGAAGGGAAACAACTTTCTACAACAAATTAACATTATTTGTACATCGTTTACAAAAAGCACAATTCTTCATTTTTATTTATTTTTATTTATTTTTTGCCGTTGAGCGCTTCATTGAGTCTGGGGCCTCAATGTTCGAATGCGTCTGTAGACGTTGTCCTTTCAACTGGCCTCCTCTATGTAGACATTTCCTCGAAGGGGCGTCTTCACTGCTTCTTTATCTGCTGTAAAAATTATTTCTTGTTATTCATAGGATAAAAAATGGGATAAAAAAGCATTGATTAATTAACATTGCAAATGGAGATCTGATATGGCAAATAAATCTTCCAGGCAAATGAAAAAAACGCCTCCAGTTGATTTGTGAGATGGAAACATTGTTACAAGCGAACGTGATGAGGAAGAGCAATGAGTCTAACCGCATTCGAGCAATTAAATTGCCTTATTGTTACGTTCTTTATTATTATTTTATTTTTTCACAGTTTTATGTTTCAGAAAGTATGGTTGGTTGGCTTTAACAAGAAAGGGGATGAATTAATCGTCGGAAGCGACGACTTGCGACTGTGTGCCGATCGTACTCGCCTATAAATAAATGATCGCTTAATGGGAGATCTAGGAAAGCAATTTTACAGTCAATTCAAACCCTGGCAACGAGCGATTTGCGTTTGCTGCAGAAATCAATCACTAGAGATCTTCGTTTTTGTTTTGCATTTTCTTATTGCTTTGCATTTTCCATTGAAGCAAACCAAATAATTAAAATCTATGTATGAATTCCTTGACCTTTACGTGCTGAGGCACTCAAGAATGAAAACTTGATTCCGATTAATAACAACTTTGGTAACAAAAAGAAGTATAAGATAATAACTATCTAAAACTACCGAATGACCATCGTTGCTATGCCTCAATAAATAAAAAAATGTTTACTTTTAGTATGCGCGGAATCAGCAAATCTTCAAAATTTGACAATCTGCCATCTTGAATTTGTAAATTAAGACAGTTGGATTGAAATCAGTGACTCCGAAAACCCTCAAGTATCAGATTTCATGAAAATCGCAAAATTTGTCAGTACACCATCTTGAAATCATAAATTCTGACGGTTAAAAAAGGCAGGCTATTGCACTACTTGTAATTTTAATAATACTTGGTTAAAATTTCAGGATAATCAGTTGAACGGTGCAAGAGTCCATTCGTACCAAACACACAAATAAACTTGTGGCTTAATTATTATAATAATAATACAAGCTCATAAGATAAAAATCTGATTTTAAAAATATCTTACAATTTTAGATAATGTAAATTAAGGATTATAAATAAGTTTGCCTTTTTATTAAACAAGTCATTTTGGAAAACTCAGAAAGGTTAATTCAAGAATATGTATCCATATTTTCAAATCATCTAAAAACTAAAGAGGGCTGAGATTTTTGAATTTCACTTAACCCATAAACTTAGAAAAATGGCCACGTGCTTAGAATCAAATTGCCCTTATTGTCGACATACAGCTTTACGTGCTATAAATCATGCTATTTGAGATAATAATCATGAGTTTAAGTGCAGAATTAATTGCAAATTGCATCGAGTTCCGTATAAATCAAATAAAACCAAGAAAAGTGAATTGGTAATGTAATAAATAAGCGAGAACAGAATAAGAGTAAAGAGTGGCTGGTTGGTAAATATACCTACCTATACTTTTATATCATTCAGTATAATATATATTTGATTCAAATTTATTTGAACATCAGCCATTACTTTTTCTATTTTTAATATTGAAAATAGAAAAAAAATCTTCCCCCAAAGCGTTTATAAATGAGTATTATTCAATTAGTTTAAACAAAATGTATAATTTTATGATATAATTATTTAAAGATAAAACGTCTTACCTAGAAGCTGTTCCAAGTAAACGCAATGAACTTCAACAGGGCGAGCATTTTGATCTTTGATAGGATTTTCGATGAGAAAAGTTCCATTTTCAATATTTTGGACCTCTGCCAATCGTGCCATCAATTTCGCAGAAAGTTCTTCCACATCTGTAAGAGTTAAAATCATCATTCTTCTAAAATCACAAATATCCACTTTGGAGAAATTTTTAAAGAACAATCCAAGGTCAAAATTCGCAGTTAATAATTTTATCGAGTGAACCGGACACAGAATCGTTGAGAGAGTTCTTAAAGATTTGCCAAAATTTCTAAAAATAACAAGGAGCAGATGTTGGCGTTGGCGAGTTATTGTTGAATGCCGTCCATTTTCTATATATACCTAGGCTATATAAGACAGGAAGCCACTAAATTGCTCTGAAGTTCATGTTTTCGCCAATCCACTTCGTTTCAGCTTCCTCGTGGGGAGCCCCCGATCGACGTCAGTGCGGCTGCTCTGGCACTGGACCGGAGGGAGTTATCCGTCCACGAACGCGAAGGAATCGGTTTCAATGAAATCGGTTTGGCAAACCCAACGATTATTGCTTCTAAATATAAAACCTGCTTACGATCGTGCCCTCTTCGCTTAAGGCACTTCTCATTGAGAAAGTTTATAAAGCAGAAATTATTCGCATGCCGCATGCATGATCATTTGCAGTGCCTTTAGTTGGCATATTTTTGGACCATTGTTTACTAACTCTGCCTAGTCAATAAAACTTTTATTTCCTGCTTGTGGGATGTAAATTTAATCAATTTTAGAAATTCCCAGTGGTTGCCAGAAGAACTGCAACAGCCCGGAAATTATTAGAGGTTCTCAGTTTTGGGAAATTCATGTAAATGGCAGTTTATTTATTTTTATTTCAATAATACATGAAAATGATAGAATTTATTAGATCAAATTGCATTTCTCAACTTTGTATTTGTGTAAACATGAAGATTTACAAAATGTACTAAAAGGAAAGATTGTTGTTCTCATTGTTCTACTGCATTTTAAGAGTAATTGTTTTTTTAACTGGTCGATACAAAATGTTATTATTTGTATTCAGGAGAAATATATTTTAGGAATAATTAATATTAAATGCACGAACAGGTCGATTTTAAGGTCCTCTCACGTCACGGGCATGAATTTTCATATAGTGTTGTAAAAATATTCATTTGACTAAAAAGGATTTTCGTCAAAACATTGTGGCAGAAAAATGTTATTTTTCAAAATTTTAAAGATAAATATTTTTGGAAATACAAGCGATCAACAACAGTTGTTTATATATTTGTCCCTTTTGATCTTTAATGGACATATATTTCTACGCTTGAAACATTAAGGCTTTATCAAAATTCGGGAGAATGAGAATTCTTACTCTCATAGAGCACTAATTCAAAATTTGCAAAAGTTTCCACAAAAAAGTGCGTTATTTCATCTTAGGTTATTTTTTTCTTCCATAAGTGTACCATATACTATGAACATAAACATACATATGTATCTGTGATTTTTCCTACAAGATTAAGAATTTTTCATCTTATTGTTATTAAAAGGTACATTCGTCTTTAATTTCATTTCAATAACTTAATCTTTTTAGTGGTCACTTTATATTTAAAATATTTAATTATTAAAAAGTAATGCAGAACGTGATCGTTTTATTTTACGACTGTTTCAGCGCATTCATAAATTTGCAAAATTCTTGAATATCGTACTACGACTTGAATTGCTATTCGTAATGTGTAAGAGATTTCTAAGAAACATCGTTATTTCTTTCAAGAGGTATTCTTTAGAATTCATTCTAGGGATCATACGAATTTAACATTATTAGTCTGGTCATTTTGCGGGTCTAACCAGAACCTCACCGACATCTCAATGAGACTTCATGCTGGCAGCATATTTCTCAGAAGAATTATTGAGTTCGTGAACCGCAAACAAAATAAGGAATTTAAATAGAGTTTGTTGGTGGGCTCATTAATTAAGTTAAAAGAGTAGTTTAGTTCTTTGGGGTTTTTTTTCTTCAAAGAAATAAATTAGCTAATTGCCAGGTGATGGTGGATTTTTTGGGAATAATGAGTGGAGAGCATTATTTGAAATTCGTAATTTTAGATTTAATTTTCGAAAATTCAACAAAAATCTAATTTCGAAGACAATAAACAACCATTTGTTTATAAATAAAATCATTTAATGTTTCAACAAAATGTGGAAGTTTACGTTACGAACTAGCCAATATTTCAAGTTAGTAACAACAAATATAGATTCAATGTGATGTGTTTAAAGTGATTACGTTAAATGGGTTTTAAAGCTTGATCTACGTTTATTTTATTAATGTAAACTATACTCAGTTTGATAATATATACATACAAACACAAGCTTGTTACTAACTGCTATCATCCAAGATATTGCTTAAAAAAAACATCGAATACGACTCATTAATAAAAATGCGATTGGCGTCGACATAAAATCGCAATTACATCATTTCTCTCATCAAATATTTTTCGCAGACAGCTAGAGCTCATTATTGCCATAGAATGGAATGCCACAAAGCGACTTCCTGTCGAAAATGTTCGGCCTCCATACATGTAAGCTGTAAAGTGACAAAAACTAGTAAGTGCGCCTGATCTAAAAACGTATAGCTTCCGATATACGGAGGCGCGCTGTTCAAAAATAGTCCGCACCTTATCAGCGTTTTAAGTGGAACCGGAAGACGAATATTAATGAGAGCGCACATGCGCAACAGGAGCCTTTTGGCGGTACGTGCCCGAAGTAGTGTCATACCTCGGGATGTTTGTTAAATCTTCCCCGATACGAAAATAAAATTTAGGGGAACGTGCCTATAAAGGACATGCAATTTAATTACACCCTCGGGCATAATTATACAATTTATGTAGTTGCTTCCATTAGGTTCAGCTGTTGAGAGGCAAGCCCAAAAATGGCAACCACGCGCATGCATACTTCTTGTAAAAAGTAGAAAGTGTTGTTGCTATGAGGCGCTGAAAGCATGCAGCAGGTGACAACTATTTGAAATATTCGAATTTTGCCATAAGACAAATAATTTTAAACGAAATGAAAATGCTAATTGAAAGGAGGAGGGTCAATAAGGGGTAGGGAATACATTTCTTAGACCCATTCAAACAATATTAGGTCAATTTTAGGTTTAACGGATACGCTCTTCTCACCTTCACTCCCGTGAGAAAAAGATATGGAGACCTATAAAACCCATTTATCCCAAAAATTATCGCCAACAATTTAAAACATGGTTTACAGTATGGTACACTTGGAACGCGAAACTTTAAAAATATAGCAAAAAATGGCCAAAAATGGGCTATAGCTGTAATAACATGACCGCATGTTTTGATAGAAGGATTTAAAGATTAATAATCTAAGTACATACCAAGAAACATAAGAAACCTTGATAAAATCTTGCTAAGACTCCAATATATACGAACTTTATGGGCAGCTTCTAGAATATTTCAAAACCATAAGAGCATTAACATGGACCAAATGTATGGTGTAGGCATCGCAAATTAGGAAAACAAATCAAGAATTTAAGTGCTCGTAAAATTTTAAACGCGTTTTTCTCAAAACCATCTCTTTCAACCTGGGAGATAAGATTACTCGAACACAGTTGTATAGAACGATTTGATATTTTATAAGTAACTTCGTAATTACATTCTCTATGGAAGAACGTATGTAGATTTTTTGGTTCAATGCAGGAGTTCATTTTAAGTGGAATAAAATATTACCTCTGCTACCATACTACAAAGTTTTTGGTTTTATTGTTAAAATATTAAATGAGATAATTTTAATTTTTAAAAACCTAAAAGGCTAAACGTATACATGTTCCAGATTTCCTGACTGGTGATCAAAGATTATAATGTCTGAAAATAAATTATGAATATAGAATATTTTTTATTTCGTTACGTCGCGTCGTTCTTTTTGTATGATAACTCTTTTTTTAAAGCCTTGAAAAATTAGGCTTGACCCAAAATACACATTCAATTGAAGGCTGCTGATTTATTAGCCATATCTTACAATCGAACAATTTTTAGAGTCTAGAATTGAGAACACGAAACGATGTTGACAATTATTTTTGACATACGTACATATGTATTTTCTTTATATGAGACCCTTTATCACGGAATTGAAAGAAATTAATTTTTAATTAAACTAATTAGTTTTAGAGTTTGTGTTCGGAGTCAGTTAATAAAATTATGCAAATAACTCAGATTCATTAATACAATATTGAATTATAAAAAGGCCTATACAAGATTCGATATTACAGTTAAATTAGCAGTAAGTGTATACATTAAAAAAACTATTTTCGCGGGACATACATTACATACATTAAAAAAACTACATTTCGCGATACCCAACACGCAACGTTTAGGCTACATTTCGGTTGTCTTTTATGAAGCCCCGATTTCATTAATATGTACGTCACAATTAAATAAACGATGCAGCAGATACTTCAATTCGGCTGAACCTGCTGACCTTCATTAAAATGCAAATCACATAGTGAATAATCCCTCAAGGGAAACATTGAAGTCGATCGTGCGCGATCATTGGAAATTTCATTTCTACATTTGGCAACTGCTAATCGGTAATTGGCGATGAATATAAAGGTGAAAAGAGAAAACATCATTTCAACATAACTCGCCCTTCGAAACTTTTGATTTAAAAAAATTGTGATAAAACGGAGATTCGGTCACAAGGGTGCCGTCTGAACAATATTTGAATAAAAGATCAGGGGTTAAGAAGACCGAGTTCCACCATCAGCAACACTCCCCAACATTCTTGGTACTTAAGGTGCTAATAAACTTTGGTTAGTAGGACGTTTCAACGATCCCAGAATATTAAGTAATTTCTTTTTCGACTTACCTCTGTCCAGCCTTCGCTCCATCCGCCTCCACTGTCTCATGTGCTGGAGTGAAATGTAAGCAGCTGCCAGAAAAAACAGGAGACACGCCACAACTGCCAGGACGAGGGACGCTGTCTGCCAGTCCCAGTGATCATCTGAGGCGTTCCTTTCAGTTTCGATCGGTTCAATTCGCTCTTTTCGTCGCTGTAATTTCATTATAATTGGCAATTTATAAGGTAAGAAAATATCGTGAATAAATTTGTTGAAGTAATAAATCTATTAGACTCAAAAGAATAAGATATATAAGAATGCACTGAATTATTATATTAGTAAACATTTTGGTTTATTTCTGCGCATTAATTACATTCATTCATTATGGAAGGGAGCACTTTTGAAATTAGACTATGTGGTCTCAGCTTGCATCGTTTTGCATACTGATCAGATAACGCTGTTATTTTAGCCAGATTAAAATTCAGAGGGTATATAACACACACTAACGTAAAATATTTATTTTACTCTATGAAATTTATCACTACCATACAAAAAATAAATGATCGTACTCAAAGTTTCCACGGAATTGAATCTTCATAAATAAGGTACTGGGGAGGGGAATTAAAATAATCAATCCAAGCTCATATTAAATGAATCTGAGATTACCTTTCATTAAACTTTATTTAGGTACATACATTTATGAACAAATAAATAAATACACTTTCGACACTTTTTTTTGCAAAAACAACTAAAACAACAAAAACTAATTTGTGATAACTATTGAACGGGCTTATGCACTCACGTTATCCAGATACAAAACATCCTTGCGTTAATATAGAAATTTAAACAAAGTTCTACAAATTATGCATTTTGAGTGAAAAAATAAATAAATACAGCCTAATGTATCTCAAAATATTTAAAGAAATTAATTTTTTCTGGGCCTGTTTTTTGAACAACGGTGTAGGTCTTTTTTTTTTTTTTAAAGGAAATAATGGAAAGTTTATACAAACATATTTTGGAGACCCAAATATTGCCATTTGCAAAATGGGAAACGCCGCTTCGATGAATGTTTCAGTATGAAAATGACCCGAAACACACGAAGTTTGTGAGTGAGAATCGGCTTCGAATTCTTGATTTGCCGGTGGAATCACCGAATTTGAATCCTATTGAAAATCTCTTGGGGATGCTTAGACGACGAGGTTCAGAAATAAAACAAAAGTAATGGAAATACTGAAAACAAGAATGAGAAAGCATACCTCAATCTTCTATTATGAATTTAATAACAAAACTGTATTGAGGTTATTCAAAATAAAGACTATATACGCAGTACAAAGTAGACTAAAAGATTTATTTAATTTTACACACTAACATGTACCGAAGTTAGTTATTTTTATAAATTATTTTAAACAAATTCAGTTGTGAATTTATTGTGAAGTCAACTATTTGTAATGCTTCATGAAAGGAGAATAGTAGGATATATATTTTTATTCTCCATTAAATAAAATGAGGAAAAAACTACATTAACTTTTTGTATTGGAATGGTTGCTACAACATTATTTATTTTTTTGCCCATAAGTGTATGCAACACTAGTCGTCAAATTTAATGGTTCTTCTGTTTGTAAAGAATTTTCCGTAATAAAATAAAACGCGCAATTAGTTCCAGATTCCGAGATTCCGATGTGTAGGTATATAGTGACCCAATTAATATATTTTGAAAATGATTGTAAAAAATAACAAATAACAAATAACAATTTAAAGAACATTTAAACGCTCAGGGCAAACTCACTCCTACATATTTTCTTCGAATCGACGGAAAAAAAAGTTTTTTTTCAAAGATTTTCATTCATTTCTTACTGTTATTTTAGTTAGTAGTTTAATAGTTTAGTTTAGTTAATAGTTTTTTAAATATTTAATTAAATCTTATAGATCTCTTCTTGTCATTAGCGTCGTTATGAATCCACAATTATTACAGTTTCTTTCTAAAACCAATTTTATGGGTAAAAAAAATTGTTTTTGTAAGAAGATTTAAATATAATATCGCGTAAAAAAAGGAGAAAAAAACCTCAGAGCTTTACTCATATATATTTTAAAATAATTCATTTGATCTTCTCACGAGATCAGATGGCGCCGGTCCAGCATTTTTTTTAAGCGGAGCTCGCAAAGATCGCAGAATTTGTCTACTTGATAATAATAATAATTTTTTAATTGAATAGGACTATGTTTTTCTGAGAAAAAATACCCAAAAATAATGAATTTTTATAGTTTGTTCATGAGAAGGTACTTTTAAAAATTTAGTATCTCTGCGCATTTGGAAATAATATATCTACCTACATATCTATTAATGTAATTCATTAAATTTAAAGGACTTGCCTCTTTCCAATTCGGTTCTGTTCTTGAAAGAAGCATCCAATCAATTTCGAGATCATGTATCGTTCCACAGACAGTGTCTTGGTGCAGTTGGCATGGCCTTAAAACTATTAGCTGATCTTCACAAAGGGTGCATTGTATGCACTTATCTTGGACTGGATCCCACCAGCTATCTGAGTGGCAAGGTGACCCCAAGCAAGAAGAACATGTCGCCAAGATCGCTACTGCTAGATAGGCAGCGGCAGTCTGTTGCTGTAGGATTGTCTGCCATCTTCGCATAATCTGAAAGAAATAAAATAAAGAAAATAGCATAACATAATGGCATGAAGAAAGAACCGCGCGCAAAGTTTTAGCAACCGTCCAATCCAATCTAATATTATTCTAGGAAATGAAATCTTCCCACGTAACGCTGTCTTCGTCGAGAGAAAAAGGTATTGACAGCCCATTGAAAAGAACTTCAGCCCGATGCCTCTGAGGTCCCCTTTTATAATTATTTCCGATTGAATAAATTTTATGAACGGAGCCGCCTCAGACGGTGGTCGCTTGTAATTTTAATTAAAGGTTTCTTCCTGTTTATTTCTTCGTTGTTACGCTAGAATTACGGCTTCACGAGCAAGCTTCGACTATTCAAATTCTAACACATTGATATAATTGCCGGCTTGCCGGCTCAAGCGGAAATGCAATGGCCTGAGAATTGCTACCTGGTACGTTTCAAATACGAGCACGACGTCCACGCTTTCTTTCCGCAAAGTAGTCACTCGGATTATTATTTTGATTAAAGTTTTATTTTTTATTTATGAACATTCCAAACAACTAAAAACTAAGTTTTATTTCTCAGAATTTTAAAAGCTTATAAAATAATTAAGGCGAACTTCTACTAATCCGCAAAAATCAGATCAGGATTACAGAAACATACGCTTTTGATTAAAATAAACTATGTATATTATATTACATTGTAATACTTTGATTATAAAACAAAAAACCTCATAAAATACGAAAATAAGCAACTTTAACCCCTAGAGAACACACTGCCAGGGTTATATTAACCCTATTGTGTACCAAGCGCCGATCTGCTCCGGATAAACATTTTTAATTCGCAGTGATATTATTATTATTATTATATATTAGCTGTTTTTTTCGCAATCGGATATGGGTCAAATTTAGCAAGATATTTTGCATTGAGTTGAAAATGAGCATTGCTTTGATTATCCTCTTTAAGTCAATTAATCCAAAAAAATGTTCGTTTCAAAACTCCAAGTTTGAATGAATAGAAACCATGGTAATTTGATGTGATTTTCTCAAATTTTAAAATGTTTATAAATACATATATGTAGGAGACGGCTTATAAAATTCAATTCAATGAAAAGTTTCCTAACTAATCTGATCCGGATTCTATTGTAAAAAAAACGCAGCTATTACATATATTATAAGCTATTTTTTTTTTAACAATCAAAAGAAGTACAAGGTAGTGTAGGCCTGGTATGAAGATTAAATTTATTTCCGCGAATTAAATTCATGGCGTACTTACCCCTATTAAGAATCAATTCAAATATTCTTCTTCTCTCTGCAAATTATTTTAAGCCTGCATCTTATTAACAACAGTTCAGATTTTAGATCCAAAGAGTTAAGGATGCGTTCGAGATTTTAAAAAGTTTAAAAGACGAATGAATTGATAAGAACAGCTGCACATACTATATTAATTTCATAAGTTTATTTTAAAATAATTCTTTTGTATCTCCACATTTTATAGAAGTAAGAGGTCTATTAAAGCAATTAATTTATCTAAATATTATGGTTGTTAATTTTATTGAAAGTAAAAAATTTTATTGAAAATAAAAAATCGTAGACTCGCAAAATAATGAGTTTCACTTGGCCTTAAAGTTTTTTAATTACTCCTTTTACAATTTTGCAATTGAAAGTAAGATTCGGTAAGTTATGAATTATATGAGAGATAAAGAGACAATACGTGAAGAATTGATTCGAAATTGTAAGAATAGTAAAACTTTAAGTAGGTACAAATGCACATGCAACGTATTTTCATGCTCGGTAAAAACATTTCAGACATAATAAAATATACCTACATTACTTCTTATTAATAAGATAAATACATATGTATATACATTTGTCTGAGCATTTTGATTAATGTTCTTTAAGAGATTCTTTTGCATCAAATATTGCTGTGGCCACTTTCATCAAATAACTCGATTTAATTTTGTCTACAATAATTATTAGAAGCAAACTATGAAGGCGAGAATGAGAGATCAGTAAATTTAAACCTTCAAATGAATGCTTAGCCACTTCTCTAAATTGTTGATAACTTTTTATCGAAACCATCATAAAAATCTTTAATAAGACTTTTTCCTTACATTTTTGATTTCCAAGAAAATTGCGACTTTGAAATATATTAATCATTTTTTTCGATCAAGTTATAAAGAAATTAATTTATAAGGTAAATCTGATTATGAAAATAAAAAAAATTGTACTATCGTCATATCTCAATTGCTCCATATACTTTACAACATTTTCTAAGAAAAATCAATTGGAAAATGAAAAATACAAATAATAACGTTCATATTAAATATCTTTAGCAAGAAACACATAATAATGTTTGAAATAAAAATTTACATGGGGATTAGGTATATTATTATTTCCGAGGTTTTTCGATTTGAGAACGGTTTCGAAAATACTTTGTAGTAAGGAAAAAGGAAAAAATAATGTTCTAAACAGCGTCGGTAGCAATAAAATCCTGTAAATTCCGTAGTTCCGCAGCTTCTTTACAACTACTTAATTGTAAAACCGTGCAAAGTTCAAAGAACGGGTGGGTTGTAGATCTAAACAATACATGTTCTTTGAAATGTATCTTTGTTTTATTCTATGTATGTACAGTTTTCCGTCTGGATATTTTAGCAATTCCTTGCTAATCTTTGCACTAGGAAACAGGTTCTGAAAGTTTGTTTTAAAAATCACTTTGAAAATAAATAAAGTACCATGAATAGAAAAGACGAGAGCTGAGGATGAAAAGTGGGAGAGTCTAGAGTGCACATAAACACAACCAGAAGGTGTGGGATGTTGTGCCTGTTTTTAGGTTTAAAAGACTCCAGCCTCTTCTCTAAAATTATACGAACCTTCTGCTTGGTATGTTTGGACATCATTTTGATTATGAGACGGCAGTCGCACAGCACATTTATGTATGTATCCTACGACCGTGGGCGAGATAAAAGTACAGATGAGCATTCAAAACACATGATACTTTAAAAATAGATTCTCAATAGTTTTATTATTCAAGAGCCGGCTGTTGAGACCAGATTATATCTTCGATGCTAGCTTAAACCTTTCATTTCATATCCGGAACGGTTTAAAAATCTGTGATTTTGCAAATATTTCAACGCTATTTAATTCCCGGAAAACAAATATACTCTTATGTTCTAATTGCACTTTAATTACCAATCAACCAGCAATTGAGTATGAATCGAATAGTGTCGAAGCACTGCAAACTATTACTACTATGTATCTACCGATCATAAGCAAATCTTTAATCGAAACCACTTTAGCACTGAGCTTCATCAGACTCTAGGTTCTTCTTAAAAATTCCAAGTTGAATGCAACCAATACATTTATTTTCTTAAGCGGGGTGCAGTTTCTTGTTAGGTTTACATCTTCGTTTATTTATGGAGAAAATCCATCTCCCCACATCTGAGGAACAATACAGCAATTGAGAAGTATATTCCTCGCTTCTCAGTGAAAGCAGAAGTCTGAGATTTTACACTTAAAAACAAGCAGACTTTGAAGTCAATCACATAGCGTTTTAACTGCACATAAATTAATGATTGAGCGAAAATATATTGTAGTTCGTTATCATAACACACTTGAACAATAAACTAAAATTTGCTTATTATTTGCAACATAACTTGCAGAATATAAACAGTGATCGAAAAAGATTTTTTATTTAAAACACGACAGCTTTTAATCGATAGAAATTCGAAAACTCTCGTAAATTTTCTTTAAATCGATCTTAACATAAAGCCACTTACGTACGCGCGGCTCAGGCCAGCTAACCATCACCGCCTTAAAGTTTCAGTCAGACTGCTTTTACCTCTCCCGATCCCGACTTTCTGATCGGGGATATTTCTTCAAGTGATCTTCAGACGGTAGAGGGAAGGGAGGTAAATTAGTGCTGCCACTTTCAGAGATTTTGAAGATAAATATTTCTTTAGGATAGCGATTTACCTTGCAGATTTTCACCATAATTTTTGCTGATTTATTCGAATTTTATTCGTATTGTTCGTTGTTAATTAAAATCACTATTAAAAGTATATTTTTGGTAATAAAATATATCGCGTGGTGTTCTGTAACGCCAAAGTATTTGTGTAAATAAATCAAATAAAAGTGTGTTATTAAATTAAAGAAGATAAATGAGTACTATAAATTTAAATGATTTAATATGAATTAAATATAAAAACTTCTAAGCATTACTAAAAAGTAAATCTAGAAAAAAAATAATCTGACGTTTTACCTAACAGCGCCTAATTTTATTAAACACAAATTTAAAATTAACGCATTAACTGAAATAAGTGGTTATATTTATAAGTTTACAAAGTACACTATATATTATTGAAATAATCTCGATGATCCCACACAACACATCTGCACGAGTATAGTACAGCATTGTAAGAGTAAAGATAATACACATTTAACAACTGCAATGACGCAAATTGCAAATTAATATCATAATAGTCATATGGAGTATTAATCGGAATCGTTGGGAGAAATTGCTATCTAACTTTAAGAGTTTTCTATTAAGAATGATAAAATACTCAAGAAAGAAACGGCCTACCTGGATTTCTTTATTATTATTATTAAAGTGGATCTTCTTTTAAACCATCAATATAGAGGTAACTTGTAAAAATGCAACAAGAACTTTTGCGATGAGAATTTCAATTGAAATTAATTCAAGAAAAATAAGATTCTAAGATTTAAAATGTAAGTCAAAAGTATGAGAGCAAATATACATACCATTTAATAGAATTTGAAGCTTCCAACTGAATTAATATTCAATTAGAATTATTTTGTTGATTTTAAAATTAAAATAATACTTCACTCTTAAGATTTTAAGAATTGTTTGAATACAACACCACATACTACACACTTTTTTTTACTTTTAAAGCAATTAATTTGAACTCTTTGTAAGGAAAAAAAAATAACTACAATTTTATTTTACTTTTTATAAAAGACAGTTTTGTATATATCAATAAATATTTATTTAACTGCTAAAATAATACTAAAAACATAACTGTGACATTTTCCCCAAAACCAAGTAAATGCGTTAAAATATATTAAATAGTCCTTGTTCTTGTTTGGTTGCAATAAAATTTCTAATCACTTTTATGTACAAAATTCGCAGTGCTTAAAGATTTGTCAGAATTAAACAGGAAACAATTCTTGACAATAAATTTACTTTATGTATATATATATAAACTAACCATCTACAGTAAAGAGAAATGAAGTCACGGGAGTAAAATATCTTTTCAGTCCATGATCTAAAGCATTTCCCAATGGAAGATTGTTCTGTTTGAAGTAAATATTATAGTTAAAATTTTTATTTTCCAAAATACGTCTTTTCGCTAAAAACAGCACAACAGCGGAAGGCCACATAGTCATCTTATCAAAGGCATTCTGATAACGCTGCTCGCATTTTACCCACTAGAAAAACCTGGGAATTAACTATCACGTTCAGCTTCTAGTGTATTTCTTAAGTTACCTTTTAGTGGATGTTGTTCGAGTGTAAGGGTTCTGTAAGATCTTTGGATGAGTTTCCATAACTCTTAGAAGAAGATCATCCAAATAATCTTCTAACTCTTTGACTCTCTGTCTTTGAATTGTTGCCTCGTTCTCCATGCTATTAGCAATTAGTATTATTTCCTGGAAATATGAGAGCTTTTATATTATTGTCGTAGTTTGGGAATTAATGTGAAAAATAGGAGACTTTTATTAAGATCGTAACAACCACTATATACTAAACTGTTTTTTTCCAACAAAATATATTTTCTGCTTGTAAAGGAGAATGACGAACTAAAATGCACGTACCTCGCGGCTTTTACCGTCGTACTTTTTAAGAAGTTCCTTGGGAAGTTCAGGGTGGGATTCTCTATTTTTATTGAGAATATTTTCATGTCCAATTATTATCCTTTCTCCAAATTGCCTTGGAGAAACAGTTTCCTCTGAATCTTGTTTCTCTGCAAAATATAATTTATTTTGAATTGTCACAAATTTAACTATTACACCTACCTCTGCGAAAATATTTCAATTTTCCGAATCGCTTCTTTTCACTCTTCTCGTGTTTCTCAGTTTCCTTATGTACATTTTTGTCAGCTAAACAAGCGAAAGTATTACTTCTCGGCAAAGGTTGTGGTCTAAGGGTCGTCTCACTCTTTGTGACCTTTTGAGTTGTTGGCTTTGGATGCTCTTCAATTTTAGTTTCCAACATTGGAGAGGACGGAGCAGTGTTTGACTGAATTATTTCAGGTCCTGAAGTTACTATATCGCTTTTCTGCTCCGTAATTTCTGGAGTGCTTTCTTCTTTCGTTGATTCTGGGACACGAGATGGTTCCCACGATCTACGCTTAAGAGAATCTGTACTACCAATATCCAAATTTTTTCCCATCAATTTTGCTTCCCATTCATCCCGTTTCGGCTCTGTAGGCACTCGTGGGGGTTTCAAAGGAACATTTATCTTATCACTGCTTGATACAGTATTTGAATCGTCCTTGGGAGGGGCTGGTGGAGGTAACTGATTGTTATATGTTCCGCGAATATTCAAAGAGCTTCCTGAACTTTTATGCGATAAATTATCAAAAACGAATTCGTCTTCATCTTCGCTTATAACACCAGGATCAGCATCCCCAACAGTTTGACCAATACGCTTATGTCCTGCACTATTGGGGGTACCAATACTAGCAAAACTCCCGGTGAAAGAATCTGAATCAGATCCTTTACCTTTCCTTGATTTCCCAGTTATATGCATTTTTGATCCCAAGGACTTTGCAAATTTCTTGATGCCTTTCCGCTTCTCCAAAGTCCCTAAACTTAGCAAGCTTCCGCCGACTGAAGTGGCCAATTGTCCTATTGAGGATTTGTGCTTCTCTTTTTTGCTCAAGTCAGTCAACGAACCCGACTTAACAATAAATAAAATACGAACTTCAAGTTCACCGCGTTCTTTTTTCTTCTCCTTTCCGGGCTTACTTTCCAACTTATGCCACTTTGATCTTGGCCGATCGTAAACATCCATTTCATTTAGGGGTAAAGTTACTTGCCCCAGGAATTCATCGAGTCCCAAATTGTTCCGATGAAGGCAAGTAAGCACAAGTTCTGCACGATTTCCTCTATCCGGTATAGTTCTGAGAAGTTTAGAATTTAAATAACATTTTGTATATACGTATTAATATCCGTTTACTCACAGTTCACACTCTTCATGCCAATCAACGTTTTCAGTAGCCTTTTCCTTGATAGAGGTTTGGTACTTCTCCTTTCCCAAAGCAATTGTAACGAAACAGTTGTTCGTTCCATTTTTTCCTTTGGAAAGCAGACCTTTGGCTCTTTGAACTATACAAACAAATTAAATTATTAAATAGTTGCAAACCAAAATATAAGACCATATTATGGTAATTTAATTCAACTTTATTTTGAGAAAGTGTAATTGACTAATAAAACAATCATGTCCAAAAATACATAGTAGAAAATATCGGCTTAGTAAGCTAACATTAATTTTGAAAAATAATTAGTACAAAAGTTTCTCTAAGAAAGATGATTTATTTAGAAACATCAAACTAATGAAAGAGTACTAAAAATCAATGTAAACCTTGCACTTCTCCATTAAAATGGGCAATTTTTAGTATATGTACCGATATATTTGTCTTCAGCTGTTTAACGTTTTTAATGTTCTTGAACCATCTAAAATACCTATAATTAAATAAATATTCACTCCAACATCCGTCCGCCGTAATTTTCTGTTGACCAATCGATTCGTTCCGATTATTATGGATAAATTGTGGGTAATATTACTTAAAAGAAAATTTGTATTTAATAGCCGAAGCAAAACGATTCGTTACATGCTTTTACGAACTACTAAAGGTGGTTTTACACTAAACGTTATAATACTGTTTCCTGAATTGAACCATTTCATTGAAAACTTTTTAACAAAATGGCAGAAATTGAAAACATTATTACCCTCCGAAATATTTTTTTGCAATTTTAATGTTAAAATGATATGAAATAATAAAATCAACAAAGAAGATCGAAGGAGTCGTTTTAACCTGACTGATTAAATTAAATATGTTATCATTTTCGAAAACAAACTACAGCAAAAAAAAAATAAATTTAAAGTTTTACGTAAAAGAAATTTATATTTCTCGGGTAGATTCAAGCGTACTCCTTTGGAAGTGAAAAATTCATTCAATCCTTTACTTTCCTTTAAGTAAAAAATGTATTTTAATTATGTAACATGTTCATTTTTATACGTATTAAGATATAAATGATTGAAATTAATTTTGTGCAAATATTTCGTTTAATTTCCTTTCCTCCTGGTAACGACTTAATATTACAACTATTTTCAAATTTTTATTATTATGGAAATCCTACAATTTTATCTCCGTAAAGTTTCTCTGATCGTTAAATAACAAAATACCACTGGCAAGAACTTTTAATTTGATCAACTTTTAACTTATCTAGAAATCTTTTGTTAAATTATTAAAATTGAAAGTATGACATTCAAATACTAATATTAGAAAACCAGATTTTTATTTTTTGCTTTTATCAGCTGTGTTTTGTTGCTCATGGGACTTTTATTTATTTTTTCTAATCGGTTGATACGGAACGACTACAATATTATAAGCAAATGGCAATAAAAGTACCATTAGGTTAACAATAAACATAAAAAACGCTTTCACACTATATGTATGAAGGGTAAATGTGCTTTAAAGAACGATATCATAAACTTCCTATGCAATTATCTTCCATTACTAATTGCTTAATATATATATAAATTTACGTCTCGATTTACCAACCATCAAATTCAATTCTCGAAATTTCACATTTTCGTTTTTATTCTTAGGCCAATTATCGGATAGAATTCTCCTAACTTGCTTTGATTTTAAAATAGCTATCAGATGGATAAACTTATTCGCTCCTTAAAGGGTAGATAGGACTGTTATTCGTCAGTTAATTTTGACAAATAGAGTGAAAAATAAGTTTTCCTCAGAGACAAGTTGATTTTTTATCTGAAGAATAAAGTTTTCAGCCTATTGAAAAATCGGTCCTTAATTAAGTAAAAGTAATTT
Source organism: Machimus rusticus (assembly GCA_951509405.1). NCBI lineage: Eukaryota > Metazoa > Arthropoda > Insecta > Diptera > Asilidae > Machimus > Machimus rusticus. The sequence continues at coordinate 7,954,941 of OX608051.1, forward strand.
CCCATTCCTCAATTAATTGCATTCTCTTTAGGCCCAGTGGCAATTTTACAAAAAATAAACATATTGGATTGGTATAAGAGTTGTAACGAATAATAGATGGAAATACAGCAGCATTGTAAGCTAGCCGGTTTATTGCAATAATTTACTTAGTATTAGCGCAGAATTTGGTCACGTTGGCCTTATAGGACCCGAAAGAACTCCGCACCAATCAACATCACTCGCTAGGGCATTTTCTTCAATACTTTAATTCTGTTCTTCAGAAGGCGAAGCTCATAGTTTTCTCTAATTGGAAGAGTAGTTAAAAATTGTTAGGTTTGGAAACTTGTGTATCTCAGGGACGTTACGTAAACTATTGGTGATCTTAACAGTATAATGAGGAGGCCACATAACGCTGCCATATCCAAGAATTGGTCTGACAGAGGACTTCTACAATTGCGATAATGATTGAAGTTTTCTTAAGTAATCACCCATCCTGGTTATAAAGCCCAGCACTCTGCGAGCATGGGCGTCGCCAAGGGGGGGCAAAAGGGGCAGCTGCCCCCCCCTAGAGATTCAAAAAATGTAGCAAAATCCCAAATGCAAGTCCACTCACTTGACTTGCTTGACCGATAAAAAAGTAAAAAGGGGATCTTTTAGGGGCAGGATTTCTTTGGGGTTTTTATTGGGAGTTGCAGATTCGCTATTTTAATAATTTAGTCTAATATTAAACAACATTAATAAAATTCTTATAACTAACATCAACATATAATTTTTTTAAGGAAGAAAATCCTTAAGATTCCCGAAAATGAGTGATGAATGAATGAATTTTTTATAGGTAATAAAATAATAGCATCATTGTAAAAATTCTACATTAACTTATTACAAATTTCAAGTGTTAAATTGTGAATTGTCAACACTGCTCACGTCTGCCATTCATTCCTACGTACCCCGCCGCCACCACTGCCCTCTTTCACGTTTGTTTTGAGCGCGGCATAAGATCAAATCTTTCTTATTTGTTCGTTAGTGAATATTGACTCGTAATTAAATAAATTCCCAGTTTAGACAGTTACTGAATCCACATTCCTCATCCTCAATATGGACACAGTCAAAAATCTCGCAGAAACTTGTAAAACTATCGGCCAATTTTATGATTTACCGAACATAAAAAATGAATCCGAACTTTGGCAGCCATTGTGTTATAATAAACCTAACCCAACAAATCTAGCCGTTGTTGATGTCCTAAAAGAGGTAAAAACCTTCTTTCCCGAAACGGGAAAAGCGTTGAAAATTTTGATCGCTCTACCGTGCAAAACATACGGTAGAGCGATCGTTTAGCAGTCTCAGGAGACTAAAATCCTGGTTAAGAAGCACTATGAGAGAAAAGCGCCTCAATGGTCTGACCATGACGAGTGTGAACAGAAAACTTATTTATGAAAACATACAAGATTTTCATAATAAAGTGGTCAAGAAGTTTACCAAAAAAAGTGTATTGAAATCTTATAAGTATCAAGAATTAATTATTTTCCCAATAAATATAATTATTAACTTTGTTTACAAGTTTGGTTTTATTTAATGCACAATCAAGGCCTTGTGGAGTTTTACACATTGGACTTTATACCGTTCTTATTACAATCGCCGTAGGTAGAGGTAGTAAGGCTCGTACTACAAACAAGTGTAAGGCTGTGCTCTTGACTGTACTTACAATTCATACTTTTCCCATCCTCCACATATCAACTTGCCCCCCCCTGGGCCAACGGCTGGCGACGCCCTTGTCTGCGAGCCTTCAATATTACACTCTCCATGTAATTTTCGGAATTAAGTTTCCTTTCCATAATGATTCCAAGGTTACGTATGCTATCAGCTTCCCCAAAAGTGGTTCTGTTCACGTTATATCTACAACAGGCCGTTTCGTTCCTCCTCGTAAATACCAGGAAGAACAAAAATGGCCATATCTCAAGAACCATTGAAGGCAAAGGACTGTGGTTGGGCTTAAATTGTTGCAAATTTAATGTACTTTAAAAATTGCAATAACGTCTAATATCAACAAATGCACAGTTTATGAGTTATAAGGCAACTGATAAAAAAGCTGCAGATTTTCACGTATTACGCAGGAAGCACAGGTTTTTCGAAGCTGCAAATTTGGGTTTACACTACTCTAACTGGTCCTAACAATATATCAAAAAATTAGAAGTACATCACGCTTTGCAATTTTAATGTGTAATTTGACTGGGCTAATTAAGGTCCATCCTATTTAAATAGGTAGCACCATTCTGTCTATCAAGATCATCCTGAATTACAACAATGTCATTAATTCCACTAATTTCGTTATCAGTTTCGATGTTGTTAACAAATATGTTGAAAAGAACAAGCCTAGGTCTGATCCTCGCGGCACCCAAGAAGTCGAGTTAAAATTGTTAAGCTTTACTCCAGTTTTCTGTGACCCAGATATGAAGAGAACCAGCAAAGATGATCACCAATTATTCACAAAAAATGTTCCCATTAGTAAGAAAAAGAATCTCTGCCTGATTGTTCCAAATCCGTATTTTCATTTAAATTGCCATTAAAGAATAAGGACGGCAACAGTGAAAAATGCCGCAAACACAATGAAACAAGAATTCACCTATCACGGTGCGCTCCAGTTTAGCATTTGCTTTTTCTGGATCTGTGTTGGTGCCGTACCGATCGTGCTTTAGGAAGGAACAGGCAGAAATCGAATGCTTGCCTCACACATTGAAGGCGTACACCGATTGGCTTGTTTACGTTTTTTCACCATAGATTTTCTTATGCGCTCCAGTTTAGTGCCATTGTATGGTTGAGGTGCTCTATAGCGCTTTAAAGGCCAGGGTGGTTCTTTCAGATAAAGTTTTTATTTAATTTATGGTAAATTGTGGCATATTAGGAAAATTGTTTTTGTAGATTTCTAAAAAAATTATGCTCAAATATATATTGAATTAACAATGTTATTTTGGCATAACGGACCATTTATAAAACTATTTTTCGTTCATATTTCCTCGGTACTCTGTAACACTGTACCAATTCCTTCAAATTCCAAGCTCCGCCTCAGCACTTTTCATCTTTTTTTCCACCGCAGTGCTTAAGCATGCTATCGACTTCTAGTAAAATTGTAGGGTTGGGAGGAATAACAGTACCAACTACCATCGAAACCATGTTGTTGCAGTATAAATACATATAATAATACATATGCATTTTCATACATATAATAATATACATTTTCTTTTTTCCACCCTATTCTTTCCTCTAACCATATTGATACTGAAGTTAACTCATTTGCTGTATGATCAGAAAGTTAGACGGGCCAGAATTCTTAATAAATTCGAACAGCTATCACCTATCTAATTTAACGTCCAGCCAAAGCACCTTTCATGTCAATAATATTTCTAATTAAATGTTGAAAAATTGCTCCATTTAATATTGTTACGAATTTATACAAGACGCAGATGCCGGCATTGTCATTTATCGTAAGAGAAAACTGCATAAATTGTTATCGATGTTAGATGCTCCGATGGCGATTTATTTAATTTAATCGATTTATTTCTTATTGATTTAATCAAAATACTATTGTGCCCCGATTAATCGATTACAGTGACATTATTTTCATTCTTACGCTTTCTTTCGTCAAAATGCTAAAATATGTTATTTTTACTTATGTGTGTATATGCATAGGTTTTTTAATAAAGTTTATTATCAAGAATTTCTTTTCGCAAAGTTCTAGAAAATAAGCAAATATCCTTCCCGCGCGAACCCCAAAATAGCTGTATAAATCGACTCTACGCATTCTTGTTGTAATAATACTTTTTGTTTTGAAATTACTTCATTACATTCTCCCAATTTTCTCTTATTGTCATTGAAAAATAATTATTGAGAAATCTTGTACACCCATAGTTTAACCATGCCGTGATGAAGGTTCTTTGATACTCAATTTGGACAGAGTGTGGGACTTTTTAGATATTTTGAAAGTTGAGATAAATTGAATCTTCATTTTCGTCTTGTGGCGGTAAGTTTTTGCCAGTTTCGATCTTCTGATTTAACGGAGAAATATTTCTACTTATATTCCTGTAAAACCATATCAGAAATGGAAAAGCCTAACTGTTAAAATACACAAACAGTATAAATTGTTTACATTCTCATGAAGTAAAAGCCAACGTCTGTTGAATTGAATGATACAGATGACTCATTGTGAGACCAGCAGTTGCTGTTATCTTCTTTTCAATATTTGTCACATTATTCATCTTGGTCAGGTGAAGAGCTTTTAAAAAATGAAAATAAAACAGCCGATAAAAAAGTTTCTCACTTGATCTTTTAACATTTAACCAAGGGGAAGATTAAATATCGCAAGAGACAAAGTCGATATCGTCTGCCAAGAAGTTTTGCGCGCATTGCAACATTTAAAAACAGACTAATTGACCACAGCTTTTATAAGAACACAGTGGAAAATTTTATCGGATAATTTGCGAATAAAATTTCATGGATGTAAATGATAGAAGAAACTACATATGATTAGATCATCGTCAGGGTCACAACGTTGACTCTGAATCGCCGTCGACGGGACGTGCCACAAAATGCAATAACTTAGTACAAAATTACCTTCGCCTAAATCGCCGAATGGCTCACACTAAAGGTGCACCAACCTATATGAATGAGCTGCATTAGAAAGTGCTAAATTCCTTCCGTAATAAATATCGGAAACCACTCAGCGAACACAGAGGGTAAATAAAGAAAACCTCGTTGGCAGAGTACTCCCGAGGTTTCATTGCATACGCGGAAGCTCCTCTACTCGATGAATTTCGCCCCCGAAACATATAATTTAAGCAGAATACCAAGTAAAAATAGATAGGATTGCAGGTATCAAACTAAGAAATAGGTGCAATTATCGAAAACAGAACAATTATTACCCGTTACTTGGATGTGAGTTGGACTCCACATATCTTTGGATTAAATTTACACAGAACTAGTTAGATCGAAGCTTAGGCACTTTGCAATATTAATTCCACTTTTTGTCAGGCAAAATGACTCAAAAACCGAAAACCCAGACCCACTTTTCACAAAACTTTGCCAGCAGAGCCCCAACCTGTCAAAGTGACATCACATACTAAAAACAAACCGAATTTTTTCACGAACTCATTTACCGTATATCTAGTGATGCCAGATGGTATTCATTTATTGTTACGATATTTTTATTGTCAAACGAGAACTTCGAAAATACTAAATTTAACGTATTTATTTTATGTGTATGAAAAGTAGTTCTGTTAGTTTAATTATCGATTTGATTACAGCTTGGCGTCGTTATTCACTTCCAAGAATGTCGATAAAGCCATTTGAATTCCTTAATTTCCTACCGTGATATGTAGCGTTATTTTAACAAATTCAGTACAAATTATGGGTATTTCCTTCAATAAAACCCTTTCCCAGGAAACTGGTTAGTGCGTAAATGATTCCAAGATATTTTGATAATGAGAGGAGAGGTATCCCAGATCTACCTGCCTAAGAAATTTCTTGACCCATAAATCAATGAGTTAAAATTCGAATTGGATCTGTGGTTGATAGCTATTTTAGGAGCTCAATGATTTTAAATACAAACATACCCTTTGCAGCTATTGAATATTGCAGAGAAAAGTGTATCCAGCTAAAAGGAGATTATGAAGAGATAGTTTTTATAAAAATTGCTTCAGTTTTCTTTGTTAAGTCGTGTACTTCTGAGATTATCCTCGTACCTACCATATTCTCCGATTTGTACTGAAAATCGATGCCTCGAACAAACTAAAATGTACATATATAATTCAATCATATAAAAACCTTAGCTCTACGGAGAATATATGCAATAATATTAAAATGAAAGGAAGAACCTTTTGCTAAATTTTTCTTTGATAACTTTATTGTACTATTCTTTATGTTTATAACAATTCGTCTTTCCTAAATTTAAAAATTGAATGGTGTTAAAAGGCACTTTTAATCTTCTTACGAAATATTTCTCTAGGATATATTATTAAATTTTTTAAAACGTTATATGATTAGGTATAGTAGCAATGAAACAAAGCTTAAAATTTTCTAATCCATTGATGATATGACGAAAAGTCATGTAGTGATCCTATAATAGATAATTTTAAAAACACTAAACAAATAAAAATTTTGAAATATTTATTACAAATTTTTTTCTTAACCTTGAAAGACCAAAATATTTATATGCCAATTTTGACTCTATATGCATAAAATAAATTTTATTTTATTCTTTATTTAATTGGTCACTTCCACATGCTGAGATTCTTCAATATTCGACCTTTGTGAGACTTATGCTACAATATTCTATTTCCTGAAAACAAGATAAAGCTAACAGAATCAAAAAAAATTAAATGTTTTCCCATACACAAAATTCCGCAAAGCAACAGTTGGTGATGATTAGAACCTTGGATTTTAAGAAAATCGTACAAAATGTCTTGGAAATGGCAAAAGGCTAAATTAAACAAACATTTTAAAGAAATTGACGTGCTCTAAATATCAACAAATCAAAATCTGCGATGCGTTGGCGTGATCTTAAATTAACTTCTGACCGGTTGCTAGTCCCCTTGTCTATCTGGAGCCCCTTCCCTGGAAGACGAGAATTGCCGGAACATTTCTTATTTGAAATCGAAATTCCGCCTACATATAATATGCATGCAATTTAGTTATAAAAAATGAATCGATTGCCTCATCTACCAGAGCACTGCACTTGCCCCTGATGTTTCGCAAATCTTGATCTTGGCATTGAAAAGCCCACCGGAGTCACGCGTCGCTATGTTTACAAAAACTAGATGCCCCCTATCAAACATTTTTATTCACTTAATTTACACCGTAAAACACATTTATCACATACTGCCGGATATCACTCGTTGCGACTCCACGGGGGCCTAGTCCTCCTTTTTCTTGGTGCATTTTACCTCCGTCTTCGGTTCATCGTCTTTGATGGCCTTCGCTTTGGGCGCAAACACACAGGAACCTCCCTTGCACTCGAATGGGAACTCTGGCCCTGCTTTGATTACGTTTCCCTGGGCATCCTTCTTTTCCCAGGGATTCCAGTATCGCAGCAGAAGCGGCTGGACAAATTTATGCCACAAAAACAGCAAAACGGGGACAATAAAGCAAGGAACACACACCATCTTTCAAAAGTACCAAAATTTACTGCAATTGGGATGAATATTTAATTTAATTTAATTGGATTGGAATGTTCGTTTCTTTTGGTTTATCACAATTGCTACTAATTTGGGGACTACACTCAAGACAAATTTATAGAAATTGATAACGACAAATGTCAATCTCAGCTGGAGAATTGTGTGTACTTGAAAATCAGTTGTTTCGAAATTCATTAATTCGAAAAAAATACCAGTGTTGATAACATATTTGCATATTCCAACAAAATAATAAAACATTCAACATGAGAATTTATGATATTATACAATGCATATAAAATTCAAACAATAATCAATCCATAAAATTAAATAACTCCAATCACATCTACAATCTACTGAAAATCTGATAATCACACCAATCACACATTTTTCGCTAGGAACAAGTTAATTATGACAAGAAGAAGATAGAACAGCTGTTATTTGTCAACATTTTTATTCCGTTGCAATCGGCGGTTAATTCAAGTGTTTGTGTTGTCTGAAAATATTTTAGAAATGGCTGATATGGAAATAGACGATATCGGCTTAGAGCTATATGTTCGAAGGATTGTCCTATTTTTCTTAAATAATTCTGCAAGCAAACTACCAATCAAGCGGACAGAAGTAACAAATCACTGCGTAAACGGAAAGGTGAAGTTGCTGCATAGAACATTTCCACTGGCTGTAGAAAAACTCTTTGAAGTGAGTAACTACTTGCGTTACAATTAAAATAATAAATTAAGCGCTGCTTTGTTCTTAAAAGGTTTATGGCATTAAAGTTTTGGAAGTATCAGAAGCGTCACAGAAGCAGTACATTTGCGTCTCTACCAGTCCTGCCGCTTCGCCCCTGATGTACACCGAGCCCCAGAGGAAGGAGATCACCCTTTTGATATTAATTTTAACCTTTCTTTTTATGAAGGGTAGTCCTGTTAGTGAAGGTAACATAAAGCCTTGTTTTAGTAATTCTTAATTTCATTTCACTCAAAATTTGCAGAGGGGCTTTTTCAATTTCTTCAAAAATTCAAAATATTTGTTGATGAATCACATTCCTTTTTTGGAGATAATATCAAAAAGACGATAACAGACACATTTGTTAAGCAATTATACTTGAGGAAGGAAAAGGTTGTTTTAGAGGGCAGAAATGATGAAAGGTAAATTCTTCAACTTAGCTTAGTGACCAAGTCGGAGGCTAAAAATATCTCTTCTCAATTGCAAATTGGTAGCCTTTTCGAATTGATAGCATACCTTTTAGAAAGTTTGTGTACATTTTTAACAGTACTAAGTAAGTTCTTAAGGATAAGAATAGTAACAGTAAAATTTTAATTTCTTTATGCCTGAGCTTTATAAACATGTACTTGTTTATATCTTTTTTACGGGTTAAAATTGAAATCTGAAATAAAATGTCTGCTATTTGCGCTGACAGTTTCAATAATTATAAATTATATATTCCCTTCTTCTGCTTTCTTTATAGCATCGTATATTCATGGGGATTCCGAAGTAAGCACGAATTCCCTAAGAAAGATGTCTTAGAGCAAACTGCAGAGGTACTATAGAAAAAAAAATGAATATTATTTTCCTTATTTAAAATTTTTTATTTCAGATACTTAAGAAGCCATCAATGTGTTTTGTTAAACAATATCGTGAAGTTTATGGAGACAATCCTACAGAAAGTATGGATTTGACTCAATAACTGTCAACTATTTTTAATTCTACTTTTATAATATTTAAATACATATTTCCAAATTTCACTTTATAAATCTGATAAAAGATAAAGTTTTGTAAAAGTTTTCATTATTAATGTACGTTTATGTTTCTAACTTATTTAATATCAATAAATGTTTATTTTCTTTAAAAAAATCCTTAGCAGTTCACACTTTAGTTGAGGCTTTCCAAATACTATCTGTTAATTGATTGTAGACATAGAATCGAAAGTATGTACATAGATTGATAGTCTATAGTTACTAACAAATAAATGTCAACTTAACTCTGATTAGCGTTTCAATAATAATAGGAATACTAAGAAAATATCGTATTTTTTGGCATTAAATAAAGTATTCAAGAAAACAATGGTACATACAATTGTGAAAGATCTTTCATTCGAGAAAGACCTCTTAAACTCAACTGAGGTCCGTAATTCTTCTTTGGGTGACCTTCTGGCTTTCCTTAGGGTAACAGATTGTCTACTTCACTAATGGGGCCATGGTAAAAAAGACCATCTGATCGCAGTGCCCACCACATGGATAGCTCCCTTACCTAATAATAATAATAATTTAGTGATGTTGCTATCATCGTCAAGGATCGGGTAATTCACGGCGGATGACTTTTTTATAAGATATAGTTAAGCGATGGTTGATATTTTTTTAATTTGCATAAAACATACAATATTAAAAGTTTAACTTCAAACCATTTTAACGTTTGTGCCCACACAAACAAACCAAAATTCTAAAAACTAGAGTTTTAGTCTGACGAGTATTGTTCCCATTATGTGTAGGCAGCACACCATTTTCGAATTATGAATTTAAAAACTATAAAATTTGTATGTACCCGTCGCTATCAAAACAAAATAGATATTAATAATATTGTGATAAGGCATTCCACCGATAATTTTAGAAGTCTGCTTACAGGTTTAATAAAATAAGAAATACTTCAAAATCGTTAAATAAACACAAAATCAATTCGACACGCATAAAGAGAACCGGAATCCGGATTTTATCAAGGTGTTAAGTAAATTATCCAATGATCGTTTTTAATATGTCTACAAATGCGATCAATTCCTTTATTGTTGCTCTTGGAATACCTAACAAAGTTTACTCTAAAATGTATCACGCAGAGAGAGAACTCGGAAAGCAATAACTTCCTCAAGAAGCGATGTAATTTTTTAGATGCCGATTAAGTCAATGATCAATGATCATTATCAATGCTCTTTGAAACCCAGCACACCTGTTCTCAGTTCACGGAGAAGATGAAACCGGTCGAACGAGATCAGTCTAAGAGGTCATTAAGACCTAAGAAGCAATTTGGTTGCTCTTTTAGTGGCAAAAGCCGGTCTCCGAGCATTTCTTTAGCATTGCGTACCTTCAAACTGAAAAGAGATTGCAGCCAAGAATATATATAAGAGAAAATCGTTTTCTTGAAGATTGCTACGACATATGGATCTTTGCCTCTTACTGACCAAGCGGCTGGGTGCTTCCAGTCAGTCTTCGTCGGTCAGTGCACATGTGAAGTCCAAGTGGTGAATTTGACCAGTATTTTCGATATGAAAGCGTGCGAATTTAAAGTGATGAACTTATGACAATAAACGGAGCGTTCTATTCAATTGGACGTTAGAAAATTAGCCGTTCGGTTATTATAAAGAAAAATATTGATCTTGTTGTTTGGGATAAATAACTTAAGTAAGTACTGTTTATTAAGAATTTTAAAATATTAGAGCCTTAATAAAAAAAAAATAAAAAAAAAAACAATTTGACCGGATATTGTTCTTATACCTTTAACGATTTGAGTGCTATTTTTGGTATCTCATCTTGCCGGAAGATGTCCAATAAAAGAGACTGTCCGTTGAGTTTTATTTTCTTGGAATGAAGAACGAAACGAAAAACCGCAAACCATATGTACTGAAAACCGTCTGTAATGATGTCAACAGTACGCAATAAAACATCACCTTAAACGCAGACCGTGACCAGAAAGTAAATAATTTTTTTTTACAGTTCGGAAGCCAAAAAGGTGACCACTAAGGCGAATATCTAATATCAAAAAAGGCAAGTAGAAGACAAAAACTGGCTGTTTAAGAATTTATTGTGCCTTTTGCATTGCTTCCTTTTTCTCGGTGAAACGCCTATTCGTTTCATAAATTTCTTTTTACTTAAAAAGTCGTCTTGTATTTTTTATTTTTTATTTATTCGATGAGGAACGACGACGACAACCGGTCTCGCATATGCACTTTTTAGAGTTACCAGATTATGCAGAAGCAAATATTAGAAAAACCAGGGTTAATTGATTTATACCCGTCGTCCTGTTTAAAATCGAAAGAAGTTCTTACATCTTCAGAATAGAATTTGACAAAGACAATTAACTCATTTCCGGAGCTGGGTCCATTGGTATCAATTTAATTGCTGAATATTAAGACAAAAACAAAACAAACTTTTATAATGGATAAGTCAATTAAATTTCATTTAAAATTTTAAATAGGAAAAGCACGACCTTTGAGATATTAAAAGAAGAAAGCAGGATAAGGAACAAAGCAAAAATATACCAAAAATATTAACTTTTTAAAAGCTATAATCTGCCTTTACTAAAGATTTCGTATTATTCTGCTTTTACTTTTTTTCCTGTTCTGTTTAACGTTCCTTTGATATAAATTATACAGATTATCGAACCTCTGGCTGCGGAAGACAAATAATTACTATATTTTTTTGCAGTCGGCCACATAAACTATACCTACTTAATGTTTAAACTTGATCAGACCCAAGGGTATTTTTCAAATTAAATCACCTGAAGAACTCTTACGGCCTTAAAATTTTATGACTTGGTTTAATTTACTAAAATTAACGTTATGCCCGTGTCAACCACTATCAATATTTGGTATTTTTATTTTAGCGTTGAATGTAACACTAATAATCATTTTTCCATAGTTTATTAAAATGAATCATACATTGGTTTTAGTATTCCGAACGATCTATAAACAAATCAAACAATATTCGGCTCAAAATTTCTTGTTTAAAGTGTGTGGAGTGGTCATTAATTTTAAAACCATTTTATGGCGCTTAAAAAAATTCCTGATACACACTCTTAGAAGAGATAAAAATTAATGATTCTAAGATCAGATAATCTAATAACTGCACTTCTGTTTTACCACTCAGCATGCATTCAAAAGGATGCCTTCATTATGCCAATAACTTATGATGACGTACCTTTATCGACAGTAAAATAATCAGAAAACAAAAAATAAATGATTCGAACAAAAAACTAGTTATTTACATTTTCAGTGAGAAACAACTCAATAAGCTCGGGTTGGACATAATTAATGATACAAGATTACACTCACGTCGCCACTTCTTTTGAGAAGTCATAAAATTGTTCAGTCAACCGGGGACGTAATCACCAAATATTTTTTTTTGTTCACACGATAGGTTTTCCTCGGTAATATATTTTTGGGTGCTCTTACATTTGTTACTTTAGGTCTTTAGGACTAAGGTGACCCTTCATTCATACCTTTTTTCGGATGCTTGTTCATACCTGGGTCTCTCAATATTTTTTGTGTGTTATCTTTCAGTTCAATATTGTTAACACAAAGCGGGCAATTTTCTTACGGTTTGTATCGTTTTACAAAACATTGTCATCGCTCAAACGACGGGAAACGCTTCTCTGAAAATTAATTGTTTCCTTCCCATTTCTGACAGGTTCGGTTAAATAAAAATATTATCAACTTTAGTAAAAATGTAAACAGAGTATAGGACATTTTTTTTAAATCGGCACAAAATGAATGTATATATGTATGTAAATACATACGTTTATTTATTTTAATCCGACACTTACTTTAAAAGTTTAATAAATTATGCATACATTATTACATTACTAACTATCGGTAAATTTTAAAAAGGCAAGTTACAAAAAAATTTTTGAACTAATTAATGGATTTAAATGAAACTTGTTATGTAGGTAGCTCATGTCATTCATGTGACGAGTCAATAATTCGAATTAGATAGTCAAAAAACGGTATCACTGGATTGGCTCAATAAGATGAAATAAAGCTTAGACGTCGCAAACAACAACGTTTATCTCACCAATTAATTTCCCTACGATTATTTCAAAAGTGGCTTACTTTAACGAATCTAATGATGGGTTCAGAAGTATTTAACTAAACATGTAGTTTATATTTTGTTGATTTGAACCTAAAATTCATTTATTTATACAGACTGTTTTTCTAGTTATTTTATAAAAACAAATATAAACATAATAGCACATTAATTGCTTTTCTTGCAAAACGTTACATATTGTAATTAAATTCCTCTATAAAAATTAATTTCAAGAAGGTTATAAAAAATGTGTCATATGAAATATATTAATGGAATAATATTTTCTAAGAAGAACTAAGTATGTATATTAAAGGAGATAAAATTATAAACAAATTAACTTGCTTGGATATCTAACCTGTTTTATTTTGAAACTTACACCTCGTTAAAAAAACTAAGATATCATTAAGCAAAACAACTTTTTACTTGTTCCAATTGCACATTCACCTCTCTATCATTTTACGAGTTTCAGATTGTAAGTTTATTCTTTTTTCATGCTATTAAATATATCTCAATTGAATATAGTCATTTTTAATACATTGCTAAGTTAGGGATGTATATCGATTTTTTTAATTTAAATTATAATTATTATAAAAATGTTAGTGAATGCATAAAAATATCTAATCAATATAGGTATTACCCAAACACTTTCAGTAAAAACTGCTAAAACTAAACAATATCTTCTCCCCCAAATTCCGTCTGTAAACATAAAAGTATCAAGCAGACTTGAAGCTTATCTTATCTGCTGTTTTTTTTTTTAACTTCACACTCACAAGATTAAGGATTTTTAGATTATTTAGAAGTATAAAAAAGTCAACGGCAATTTTATATCTAAAAATAAAATGGTTATTCCTGTCACAAAAGAAATTAATTGATTTTTTCTCAATTATTTTTCTTAATTAAATAATCCTTGTTTTGTTGTTGTTGAATAAAATATACTTTACAATTGGGGCTATTTCTCTTCTTAAACCAACTTAATTTTCTTTGATTTCACATACATTTCAAAAGTTTTGTGCTATGCTATATGGGCATAGCCATAGGGCACTCAGATAATCGTAAACGATGTAATAAATAATTTAATATTTCTAGAATGACTCCCGGAGTTCAAACGTGAAGTCAGTCTTCTACTGTTATGCTTTCTAATAACCCATTTAATCTTAAACGTCTAAAGAAATAAAACCCAAGAAATTATGTTTCGAAGAAATTTTATTGCGATGCAGCATTGGGTAGTGCCTTAAAAGTGAATTATGTCTATATTATTCCGCTTCCATTATCGTTTTATTTTCAAACAAATCTAACGTAAACACTAGCAATACGGAAAACAGTTCAAGAATTTCATTTTAATTAAAGTTCTCGTGATATTTGCGGAGAGCGCAAACACATAAACTGACTTTGCGATCCTCTTGGCTATTTTTGTCAGTGTTTATTAATTCCAGACACGCTTTGGATAAAATGATATTAGTCTTTTGTATGCGCCATGAATAGATATTTCAGATTTCTCATTGATGATTCAAATTTTTATGTCTTTCAGCTACACATTTTCTGGTTTAACAATTTGCAATAATTTGAAATTATTCTGACAATAAAGATCAATGAACCAATTCAATTAAAATCGCACATTTAAAGGTTATGATGTAAAATGTGTTATTGAATTTATGGATTAAATCTTCCAAAATATATACATAAAAGCTGGCAAAACAAGAATTATATAATTTTTCAGATGTAAGATGTCAGTCCATATTCACAAAGTGCACAACCTATATCTAAAAAAATTCAGCGCAAAATATTTTAAAAATATACATGTGAATATCTAGTGATAGAACAACTTGTATATACAAAAATTTATTTAAAAAAACACAAATTGTGGCTGTTAGTACAAAAAAAATACATATTACAGAAGTATGCATATTTTACCAACACAAAGATAGTACAACAAATTCCGAAAATTATGTCTGTAATATGCAATATCAAATATTAATTTTCAGGAAATGAACTTCTCGAAAATCTCGTATGTGTTGTTATTATGCATACTATCAGCAAACGGAAGGAGACAGGACCGAGATCGTGACAGGGATAAATATGAAGATCACGACAATGATCTATCTCTTTGGATCAATGAACAACAGTTAAAAATGTTAAGCGGTTTGTTGATGTTTAATCATAAATTAATAAATTCTCTATGGATTTAAACTTTGAAGGTTTTTCAATGAAAGTTTACGCCATTATAAATGGCAAAGTGACCACAGACCTACGTGATCCGAACTTCAATCAGTATCTGCCCACGATACCATCGGAAGTGAACTACGTGAACTTCACATGGCGATCAGGGCCTAAAAAATACGATTATCATTTCGACAGACTGAAATCATTGGACGAAAGCATTTTAAAATCTCCGACTGTTTCAATAAAGACAAAGGGTAAAATTCCTCAAAAGGAGAAAGGTAGTTTTAAAACAGCTCTATCGGCTGGCGATTTTTAATATTATTATCTGAAAGATTTCAGCATATTTTTACCATGTACTGGTAATAATTCAGGAACGGCAATGTTTAGTATCGGTTTATTAATTCAAAATCGAAAGGGTAAACCATTGCCAGGTACACCGTTGCGTTTAAGATTTAAGAAGGAATGCGCCCATAGAGGTGTGTATGATAGAACCTCACTAACATCCCTGCAAGGTAGTGTATGCTTTTTTCCTCTTTTTCATAAATACTATCAAATTCCTCTAAATTGCTTTTTTAATCACAAATGCCTCCTCTGCTGTGAGAAAGGTGACACGTACGTATAAAGAATAAATAACATTAGAATTTTTCAATGTATTCATGTTTGTGATTACAACTTAATTTAGTTTGTTTACATCTTCTTCTTAAACTGCATTTGTTTTTACATATTTGCTTTTTAATGCTGATTAGAAAGGCAATTTAATTAAAAAAGCTATTGAAATAATTTAAGGCTAATTTAAATTTTTGCTTATTTTGAATTATATGTATTTCTTAAATAATAGTGCGGATATTTCAATAGCTTTAGCTTTTTACTTTTAAAATTGCTAAGATCTATGTTTTAATGCTTCAAACAATATTTTGGCGATATATTTGCTTTTGCGCATATATGTATGTATGTTTAACTACACAAAAGAGTTTGAAATTGGGAAGAAAGTTATATTTAAATTGAGAATCTTCTAAAGATTATAAGTTAATATTAAAACAATAAGAGTGTTGGCTCTTTCCTCATCTTTAACTAAGTACGCAGCCTTTACAAGTCAGTGCCTTACATAAAAATTCCTGTGAACATTAAAACATTTGCTTTTAAAAACATCGTTACAATCACTTTTAAGTGTGTCTGTATCAACTGTATCGATCGTACATTTGTTCTCGCTTCTCGTAGAGATAATATTCCCTAATTTTAGTGTTATTTTCAACCGTGATGAACAAGGACAGAAAAAAATATTGATTTTTGAAAACCGATAATAAATTGATAGATTTTATTTATTAAAAATTGCATGACGTTATTGAATGAGACACAAAATGAAAAATACTGCTCTCATAGATATTCATTTCCAAGCAGCACTTTGTGGGGTACTTGGCTGACTTAAATTAATGGCTGCATATTAATCGCTTACATTGTTGTAATTTATTCCAAAACATTTATTATATGCATTAAACTCGTTGCATTTACTTTTCGTCTAATTTATATTTTACATTAACAGGTCCAGATCCTGAGTGTGATAAAAAATGTGGCAATAATGGCTTTTGCAATCATGATAAGTTTTGCCAGTGCAAAGAAGGATACATGGGGCAATATTGCCAAACGGCTTTGTGCTATCCTCAGTGCATGAATGGTGGAAATTGCACAGCTCCTGCGGTCTGTTCATGCCCTGCTGGATATCAAGGGCGGCATTGTGAAGGCGGTAAGTGCATATTTGTTTAAACAATGAATTTGACTCAAAATATTCAGTTTATGACTAGGATCATATTTTAAATTAATAAAATTAAATTAAAGGATTTTATACTCGAATTTTAATTTGATATTTTTAGGGTTCCGTAGCCAACTAGGGGAACCCTTATAGTCTCAGTTCGTCCGATTTTTTGGCTGTAGGTCAGAGCCCTCCCAATCTCTCATTTATGTACATATCTATTAAGATGAAGTTTGGTAGTCGGTTATAGACTCAAACGTTGACATGAAAGTTTTAATAAAATTAATCGGGAGGAGTATCTCCCATAAAGTAAAAAGTGTAGGTACTAAACGTTTTTTTTCACTTACCCGATTGCGCTGAGTGTCTTTAGGTCTCCTAAAATTCAATAGAAAATGTGTTAGTTATCTTTTTGATTTTAACCCTTCGTTTGACCATCCAAACTAATTTCTATACTATCCGTACAACATATCTAAAAGCATTTCTAGATGAAGGCTTTATGATATATAGTAATTTCAATTAAAATTATAACGAACACAGAAGCTAAAATTGTTTGTGAAAAAAATTTAGAAATAACTTTTTTCGGAAGTAAGTGCGCAACCTTATCATGTGCAAACCATTGCGCTCTATCTTTGTTTTTTTAGTAAGATATTCTATTATGTGTTTTTATTTCATAAAGCAGAACGTTATGAATAATAATAAGCAATAATTAGATTTGATAAAGCTGTTTTTCTTTACAGGCTTTTATTTAACTTGCAATGTTTGTATGTATGTACATATGTGTGTATGTTCGGGTCAAATCTTGCAACTGAATTTTAAAGCTGTTATCCTCAACCGATTGAGATAAAATTGTGTATACACGTTTAGTTTGGATGACAATGCATGGTTAGTTAAGTGACGTCATTCTAAATCCAATAAGGCGGATTAGTTTTTTTTGTGTACTCCCATGATACGGGTATCAAAATGAAAGGGTTCGACAAGTAGAATACGATAAAAGCTTGTTTTTACTTTAAACTTTTAAACTTCTGAATTACCTTAGAAATGTAAAAGTGGAAAGTTTATTGTAAAAAAAATATTAACTTTTCTTCATAATCGTAGAATTCGACATTATTTAAAAAAGATGAATGCAAAAAACTAAAACCAAGTGATTCACGTAGTTGGACGCTATTAACATAATTTAATTTCTCGCTCACAGTCTACATATTTTAAGAAAAATGTATTTTAAAATTTCAAATGTTATCAATACAAATTCAAACCTTCAATTGGTGTTGTTGAACTTGTAAGCCTAGTCTTGCAATAACGATGTTTCATTATCATCCACGAAATTAAATTAAATTAAAATTGGGACAAAAGAGGATAATTTTTATCTTGATTTCATATGAGAAAATGCATGCCTAGTAAATTTTAGTTTATAAAATATATTTACAAATGCTTTTCTCCAATTCACTTACATCCTTTTAAATTCTCTTAGAAATAGCAATTGCAGTTTTGCAACCAAATTTAATGACTTCAGTTAAATTCTTGTAAAATGGAGCTTGTTCAGCGCCGCAATCGATACCAGTATCATGGTGCTCCTGTTCTTCATCTCGAAATTTTGTAATTACTTCTAGAAGTTCCTATAAACAAAACAAAATTTATTATTTTGTATATTTAGTTTCGAATTATGAACTACCTTGTCAGGATGTTCAGCTTCCATTAACTTTCTTAACTGATCGTTGTAATGCTCTACAATAACATCTTCCACCGCTACCGTACACGCCATTGCAGCTTTTTCGCCCAAAAGAGCAGTTCCTGTAAAATGATTTATGTTTTATAACAGAACAGAAGAAATACAATAAAGCTAGGATTAACCTGCTCCTAAAGCAAAACCAGCAATATTCCAAATAGGAGTTAAAACAGTCGGTCTGACTCGATATTTGTTGATTAATTTCTCAAAAGTCCGTCGGTGTTCCTTTTCTTGATCCCACATATGTTGAATGGTTTTCCCCATTGGACCATTACCGAGCACAGCCATTTGGCCAGCATATATTCGATCAGCTCCCAATTCACCAGCATGATCAACTCGTATAACTTCCTCAGTAAGTTCCCTTCCCTGTTTGTGAATGGACCTTCTAAGCGTAGTTAATTCCAAACTTCTCGTTAATCGAAGCATTCTAATTTCTGTAAATGGGTTAATTTATTTTTTTCAAACAATTCCAGGTATTTGCACTGAAAAGTGTCTGAACGGAGGAAAATGCGTTCAAAAGGACAAATGCCAATGTTCAAAAGGATATTATGGTTTGCGATGTGAATTTTGTAAGTGTTCAACTTACCTGTAATTCAGTAGATTTTGTATGATAATGTAATTTTACAAAAATAGCGAAATGTGTGATTCCCTGTATGAATGGAGGCAGATGTATTGGCAACAATAAATGTCGTTGTCCTCCCGGCCTGGGCGGTAATCATTGCGAAATTGGAAGACGACAAAGGTCAACTTGCAAGAAACCTTGTCGACATGGAGTTTGCATGCCAAATCATACATGCCAATGCGATAAAGGATGGCATGGAAAATTTTGTAATTCAAGTAAGATTACACCTACTATTTAATTATAAAAATCTATTAATATTATTTTGTTTTGTTTTCTAGGGGAACGACGCAGACATAGGGCGAAAGTTGTTTGGAGATAACTTTAGCAAATGCTACAAATATAAATTATTTTGTTCTCTTGCATTAATTAAACTATGTTATAAATGTATTGTGATACCTATTTTTAGTAAACTTAAATTATTTTACAGATTTTCAACAGACAATATTGTTCAAAAGCAGTTCTGCTTGTTTTATATGTATTATGTACTTCGTAAATCGACTTCTAATAAATAATTCTGCTATGTGAAAAATAACTTTTAAAATTAAGTACAAACACATGCATATATTCATTATGTATATGAGTTTGCGAGGCATATGGTTTGACCAAATTCTATAATTAAAGCTTCGTATAAAATACAGTAGTAGTATTAGTATATCCGACTTTAGTCTGACATCCACTTTTAAAAATATATAATTAAGGCGAAATATTCAAAAAACATCACTTCTTAATAAAAAGTAATTTTTTTGGTGAAAATAAACTAGAGCTCTTCTATGACTGGAGAAAAGTCCTAAAAATTTATTGTCGTTTATCTGCACTTCACTCCCCAGGCAATAAAATAACTATTTAAGTACCAAACATAAAGATAATTCTTCAAAACTTTTATCCTTCGTTTTCCCATTTATGCTAGGTGTCAAGAACTTAAATCAGCAATATAAAGACGACTAGTACGAAATGTAAGACTAAACTCTAAAGCAATTTTTGGCCAAATCAATTTTAGTATGAAACACTTCTGTTTTGCGCTTCTTAAATCAAAATCTTTCGATATTCAGACAAAACTTAGGTTTCGGGGTGCATTAGAATGAACGATGCCTTGTCTACGCCATGCCAATAATTCGGAGCATCTGTTAATAAATACATGTAACAAAGTTTATTTCGATAAAGTATCTACGATAAGATTTTAGTTAGATTACATTGTGTTTGTGAAAAAGGCAAACATTTTATAAACATTTTACTTTATTCAAAATCTTTAAAAGCCTTAAATACACAAAAAATAAGGATGATAAAGCTTCGGATTTTGTACATTTCATTCATTTGTAGGTATAATTCAGCAAAATATAAAAATAGAAGTTACTTAGTGACCTTTCAAAAAATAAAAAAATCATTATTAGATAAATTTTTACGTTTGAGACGACAATGAAGTAACTGCTTACCAAACCTAGTGATATCTGCAGTAAGCTTACGGATAACTATGTCCATTTTTTATTTTTGTAATGAATCTCAAGTATCCCGGAACAACATCAAACGCACCAAATCAATAAAAAATTAAAATCTATAGAAATAAAGAATCTTTAAAATAAAATTGTTAAAAGTAGCTGCATATTTTGCGGTATTCACATCAAAAGAAAATTATGAATTAAGGAGCTATTTTGACAATCAATAATGATCTTGTTTTCTATTTTATCATATTTCGATTCTATATGCTTTGAAAAATATGTGTTCTGTCAAAATTTTATTACAAAATTTCTATTATCTGAAACACTAATTTTCAAATCTTTATCACATTTTTCTCGGAACCGTATTTCTGGAGCTTGCACAGGGTAGACTACCATAATATACAATGTACAATAATTTTGATTTATACTTTTTTAGAAAAAATTAAGTGAATACAAAAAAACAAAGATAAAACAAACTCCACAATAGCAAATTCTGAATCATTTTATCAATTTTCATTAAGACTTTCGATTGCGACGATTCGCAAATCTTGAAATTTAATGTTTCTTTTATAACTTCAGTAAATAGATTATTTAGTAATAAAATACGCGAAATATCTATAATAAAAAATTCATTGCCAAAATAACATCTTAAATTTAAATTATCAGTGGTTTACTTAAAATATTTTTTTAATTATCTTTTGTTATGAATAAACCAAATAGGCGCAGCTGAAAACTAATATGAATAAATCACTATAAATTGCTTGTACATTAACTTACTTCAGGCTTGAATCAAAATTGTTGTGGTACTTTCATTTTCCGACTTCTTACAAGTTTCAGCTTTATACGTTTTAGCTTAAAATATATTCTCCAATCGTTTCCGCGTAAAGTTTCAATACTATCATCATCCACCGAAAATTTAACGAAAGAAGCATTACCTGCACGCTCTATTTTAGTCAATATATTCCATTGACCTACATTAATGCCCTGATTTTGTGCGTCAATAAAATTTAGAATATTGTTATCAGACATCCCGTGGCTATTCGGTAAATAACCTATGACATAATTACGACGAGGAAAATGATTTCGACGTACAACTTGTAAATCTACTCCATTCCACTCTTTTATCTCATTTACAGCAGTCTTTAGCCACTCTACCGTATCTTCATTACAACAAGTAATAACTAATTCATTAGTAGTTATATAAGATCGAAAAAACGATGGCTTAATATCATTTCTCTTAATCGTTATTATTTTTTCGAGAATGGCTTCTCGCAGTAATTTAAATTGATGTAACGTAAGATTTTTCTCAGATAATTTGGCCGGTACGATAGCCAACTCAATGCCTATGAAATTATTATAGATAGAATTGGGATGGGCAAAACGTTTTCTCCTAACCGCATTATTGTTCGAAACTTTGAACCTCTTCGCCTTGGGCTGTCCTTCTTCCGGTTCCCCAGTCCGGTGACGACGCTTAGAGCCTGCTTTATTACGAACTCTTGGTTGAAGGATTGATTCTCTAGTCGAACTCGGTTTTTCATGCTGTTGTAATATCTGAGTTGGGGCTCTTTGGCCCAAATAATTATTTTGGATATGATTTTCAAAGGAACTGTAGAAACTTTTATTCTCAACATATTCGCCCAAATTTTGACTTTCATGTTCTTTAAAAAGAATGTCATCATTTGGAATGTTCGAAAAGTTTTCAACCTCTGATTTGAATGCATTAGATACTGGAAGAACGCCTGCAATTGGCCATTTAGGAGCATTTGGTGCAAAGTTATCTTTCCCTTCAGCTGGCATTAAAACCAACCTTTTGGCCTCATTCAGTTCATAGCCTTGTCTAAGCAGACTCATTAATCGTTTACGAGCAATTACGCTCTGTTGGAATTTTGCTTGAAAACTCAATTGCAAATTTCTACTTTTAGTGTTTAAATCTGCCGCAGGATTTTCATCACCTGAATCGTCGTCTATAACTATAACTGGCGGGGAGTTCTCTGAAATATCATTGTCGTCGTCTATAATTATAACAGGGGATGAATACCCTGCCTCTCTCTTCGAGGTCATTTTTGATTTTTTACGCTGTATTTAATGCAGAAATAAATATAAAATAAATCATAATGTTACGGTTATAAAAAAGTATATAGTTACTCACACTTTTGATCCAAAAATGTGAGAGTTTATTGTTATTAACACTTATTTCTTTTATAAACTTATGCAGAGCAATTTGGAAGGTTGTTTCAAATATCAAAACAGTAAAATAGAGTTCACAATTGCAAATTGGCAAAGTTCTTCCTTAGTATAGTACGTAATACGACACATAGGTATACATATTGAATTCTACTATATTAGGCGATGTCAATATTTCAAACTGGGAAGCTCAGAATTTGCTTATGTAGAAAAGACTAAAATAACAGCTTATCTAAGAACTTAAAGAATTGGAACAAATTTAGAATTAATAATTTAAGTGGCTTTTTAAACGTTGCTGGTTACTTTTCTTGCAATGTATTTTTTTAATAAATACGCAAAATAAACAATGTTGCTTAATTTAAAAAATTTGTTTTAATACTTTTACATGTATATTTTTAGTATTTATATTATCCCATACATAGTTTATGTTACAATCGCTTAAGTAATCCGTTACACTATTTTTTGATATCCATTCGGCCTATCGAGGCTCTCCAGGTTGCTGTTGTTATAGTCAAGATGTTAAATTATGTAGGACTGTGATTGAACTAATAAATTTATTAATAATGTGAAAAGGACGGAAGTCGAGTGCAATTAATTGCGGAACAATTCGACTTTTAGTTTGAAAGTAGAAGGTTCCTAAAAGTGCTACTTTTCAGATCAAGCTTCATATTTGCTTTTGAAGAAAGATGCGGTAATTTATAAAAGTACATTCATTAATTTACAACAGAGCAGAGTATGCTTAAAGAACTCAATTTAATGAAAACATTATTATACATATATATGATCCGGCGTAGAAGCATGACATTTGTGTTCATAGACTTATTTTAGCTATAATACCAGCGACACACCAACTGAAATTTAGAATTTCGAGCGTATTCAATTTCACAATATTATTGTATTGCTTTGGAATTAAAGTCAAATGTTTGTCAAAAACTCTTTTTTACATAATATTCACCTGAAACTTTTTTGAGAAATTCAGAGGTAATATGATATATTTCTGAAATTGAGAACACTTGAAATTCTAACTTTCGATTGGTGTGTCGCTGGTATTACCCACTTTTCTAATTATGTTTTATTTTTTGATCAAATGTGTGAGCATCTTATTGTGAATTAATTTTGAAAGACAGTCAGTCCACTTTCTATTTTTTGAAATTAGGTAGTAACTGTACAAATGCATTTTACTGTTCATTAGACTTTAAATTTTAATCTCTATAAGGTATAGTGACATCTTTCAAAAGAAATTGTGAAATTCTATGAAATTGAATTAGGCAATATTATTTAAAACAACTGAAAAACTTACCTCAAAAATCTGCACCAATTACAGGTTTTAAGACTTTTTCGAATATAAAAAAAAACCACAAGATATCTCAAAATCGCAAGAAGACCGTCGTTGGCGCTTCAACTTCCTTTCATTAAAAACACTCGTGCATCTTCTTCCTTACAAAATGAAGAAGCACAGCGCACCTTTATAAACGAACCTTCAACTGATCTGCTTTAAAATTGATTTCTATACACAAATATTGCTTGAACAACGTTAAACATTTTAAATGCTTAAAATATTTATGTTTTTATTTTATTCACCAATTAAAATTTATCTTATGAAACTTCCTTACTTTCTAAATTGCAAAAATATTAAGAATTTTCCTTTTGCAAAAAAAGAAAAAAAAATGACATTTCTAAATGTGGTAAACAGCCGCTGCGTGCTTTTTGGTTAGGTGGCTTTTCAGTGGGAATAAGGAGCGATTTATAATTTAAACAATGAGTGAACCTGTGCAGGTTTTATTAACAGGTGATAGCAATGGTTCCCGGTGGAGTTGCTCTGCGTGGGATCCGAAAACAGGCACAAATCTGATGGTCTACAAGGGTGGCGGCACTGCTCCGCTTCATGGACTCGCTTTGCTAAATAATAAATTTATCGTCACAGCAAATGCGTCAAAGCCCCTGATACATTTATGGCCAATTAATAGCCAGGAGCAAGTTTCAGGTGTTCGATTTGTAGCACCTGGCGTTGTGAACTGCCTCACGACATCCCTCGACGGTGCCTTTTTATTAGCTGGAGTCCAAGAATCGATTTACATTTGGGAAATTTGCTCAGGAAAAATGCTACAAGTCCTCTCTAAGCACTACCAGACTGTAACAAAACTTAAATTCGTGGACGATGGATCGCATTTCATTTCAGCAGGCCGAGACGGTGCCGTTTTGGTGTGGAATTTGACGAACGCGCTTGCAAAAGAGGACAACTCACAGCAACCGCTTTATTCCTTTAACGATCATGCTCTTCCCGTATCAGACTTTTTCATAGGATCTGGAGGAATGCGCGCCTCCTTGTGCTCTGTTTCCGCGGACAGAACTTGCAGAATATACGACCTCGCCTCAGGATCAATGTTGCTTACGCTTGTTTTTATGGATCAACTTACATGCGTTACGATGGATGCTCTGGAAACAAAAATATTCGTAGGCTCAGACAGCGGTCCCATTTATTTGGTTACAATTCATTCGCCGCCCAGAATGAAGGAGTACCACTTGACTAATGAGGATAATAAAAGCCAGTTTCTGGGACATAAAGGCGGAGTTACCTGCTTAGCACTTTCGATGGCTGGAGATATACTCGCTTCTGGTGGAAAGGACGAGAACGTTTGCTTATGGCATATTAAGAGCAAGCAGTTACTAAGAACCTTGCCGCACACTGGCAGTATCACAAACATTTCTTTCTTCCTCACTATGAGATCTGTATTCAATCCCGATGTGCGGCTAAATATTGTCGCATCCAACATAAGTAGAATGATGGAAAAATCGTTGAATGAATCACATGTGGTTGAAATACTTGTTGATAATCGCATAGAATATGAAACAGAATCTGGAGAAGGACCCAGAATCTATTCCTCCACTGAAGGTAAACAGGAAGTTGAAGAATTGCGAAATGAAGTCCTACGACTTAAGAAAATTAATAAAGAATTATTTGAATATTCTGTTAATAACATTCTAAATAAATAAATTTGTAACTATTTCAAACACAGGCCTCTTTTATAACAATCAATTAAGCGCATATATTTTTTGACTTAGCCAATTGTCTATATTCTTTTAAAAACAGCTAGAAATCTATCTCCTTTATTTCTGGCAACTTTAAGCCCTTCCTCGCTGCTTTCATACAGCTTTTCTGTGATCGGATCGGATTTCTGCAATAAATAAAAATTGTAAATGAAAATTTGAGTCTAAATCTTAAGGGTTTTTACCAACTCCTCGTCAGAAACTTGCTCATACAGCGGATGTTCAATAAAATGTTTCACAATCCATTCATGCAGATCAAGTACATCCGTAATCGTGTAAACTAATGCCTTAAATTGAAATTAGTACTATTTCTTAAAATACCACTTTTAAAAAGAACTTACTCCAGGCATTAGAACGTACGCATACTCAGAAAGGAGGGCATTGTTGATGATTCTCCACTTGTGCTTCGCTTTTTTAAAATGTGGATCTGGGTAAAGGAAAAACATTTTGGAAAGTTGTCCTTTGTGGAAGAAATTGGGCAAATATTTCATCGCATTTGTTCGTAAACATGCGATGTTGTTGTACTTCCCAGGGTGTAATTTGCGTAAAGCCTTAATGCGGTCGATTACATAGTCCGACACTTTCACTCTAATTTCCATTCCTATCGCGAATTTTGTTGGGAACAGCTCGCCCAGAGTGACTAAAAATCCTCCATACCCGCAACCAATATCAGCGAATTCGACCCTTCGATCTCCAATATCCGGGTATAGTTCGGTCCAGTCAAATTCATCTGGATGAGCTGGACTGATAATAAAATAAAACTTATTAACTATATTCGGAAAGGCAGTGCAGATTAAAAATTAAATTCATTTTAAAGTATGTCCCAACCGAAATTACAAAAGTTTCTTACTATTCAAAGCAATGATCTGCAATAGGATTTGAATGTGCACGTTGTCGGTAGTATCTCTTTTGTGGTAAAGACAAATTGTCGTTATCTACTTCCATTTTCTTTAAAAATCACCTCAAAAGCATTTAAATTTCGAGAATTGGATTTCCCGATTTTTAGTCAACAAACGCATGCATGTGTGAAATGTCAAATAGCATGCTTCTTATTTGTAACATCACATTTACTTGATACATCGTTGGGTGAATTAAATATAATTTTTCGTTTTTACGCCGTCCATTTGAAAAGAACTACATACTTAAAACACAATTAATTTAAAGTGATTTAAATACTTAAGTTACTTAGTTCTAAAAGTTAACAAAATAATTTCAATTTAATGAACACAGCCAATAGCTGATTAATCAATTATACTTCGTATTGTATCTCCACCCTGTAAACCGAATGAAATCCTTTGTTGTGCGTAGTGTTCTATTTTTTAACGGAAATGGGGGCATTAAAAGTGGACCAATTAATTGTGGAAAAGTGAAATTATATTTTTAAGGGATATGATGAATAAGCATAAAGTAAGTATTTTGTTTATAAAATTATCGTTTTAAATTTATATGCCCTCGCAATAAAATTTATCAACGGAGCGGAGCAGCTGCGTCTAGAGTGGAAGTAGTGTATTTTAATATTATTTTTATCATCAATAAGATCTTCAAATTGTTTATCTTCTAGCAGGCAACTCCCTATGGACTTTACTTTATAAAATGTTCTTATGTAATCTATAATGTAAATGTTATAAAAAAGGACAACCCTTTTTGAGTTAAATGAATAATTCTATCAGAATAAAACACTTAACTACGAATGTCTTGTGCAATTTACTAACTTGAGATAATAAAATTTTTTAGTCCTTTAGTTATTAATTTATAAATTATATTATGGCTTAAATTTGGCTATAACAGGCAGAAAGTAAAATTGAAGAAATGTTGAACAAAAATGTAAGTTTTGTTACAAAATACAAGTTTAAATGTCTGCAGATGTATTAAAAACAAGTAATTCAAAATGCTATCTAAATATTGCAATTGATTTAAGTTTATTGTGCTTTAAATTGAAATCACGGTTCATAAGGCGATAAATTCTGTCCAGCGAGATAGACCCAGCGACTGAAGAGGATAGGTATCGCTCTGTGCTCCAATTTTAAATTTTTGCACGTACCTTTACGCCTAGTTACTTTAAATAATAAAGCAATTTAGAAAAATATATATCAAGCTAAATCAAAGAATTGATGGACCGTCATATGTTAATTTTTAGAAAAGAGAAACTTCAAAGACTAAAAAGGCATTAAAAGCATCTATGAAATAATCTTAATTGTAGAGTATTCATTGCTACTAAAATTTTAGTACATCCTAAGATTTTAATTGGTTTTTGCGTTCAGCATAAAACCAAACTAATAATAGGCACATATGTATTATAGGAAGGGAGGACTTCTATCTAGTGGCCCTGTACTTGAACCCGTTCGAATAAAATCAAAAAGAGTTTACAAAAGTCCTCTTTGGATAAAAAATTCCTTGTATAATGGTTCTTAAGTGAGAGCTCAATTGTACTTATTTCACTCCACATACCTTTATTTTTTATAGCGCTTGCCAATTTTTTTTTCAATTCCTACTGTATTCTTTGTCTAATCTATGTAAATATTTTTAAATTTTTTGGTCCAACAAGTCTGGTTTGTAGGTCCTATTAAAAGTAAGGACTGAATGCTAAACCTACAAGTAAGGCTAGCATACAATAGAAAGGATATTTTCACTTTATATCGTTTTAGTCTTAATGTAATCTTTACAAGACCCTCTACTAGCGTATATAATTTTGGAGATAAGAGGAGAACAAATTACCTTTGACTAGTGGTCATCCAATGGTCGAAATTCGACCTTTGACATTTTACTGGGGTTACTACAAAAATCACCACTAATGCACAGACTACTGTGTTTGGAATTGATAGTATGAACATGAGCAATGAATATTTTATTTTATTTATCGATAATAAATAACGTTCTGTTACCAAAATGTTTTTTTTTTGATTATACTAAAGCTCGTTAATAGCTACCAAAAAAAGAATAAAAAAGAAAATCGGTTAACAAACAGAGGAGGAAATGATACCTATTTATAGATTTTTGTCAATATATTAACTTAGTGGTCCGCGAAAACATAACATGAAATTCCTTTTATGCATGCATGCGCTGATACTAATAGGCCTATCTATATCCACCCATCGAATTAATGCTATACAACACTGTTCTGTAGATTTCATCCTTTTCCTCTCCCTTAAAAGATAGATGTTTTTGATAGGACTTATTTTTTTTGCGAAATAAAAATTTTCCGCAACATTTCACTTCCGACATGGATATTAAAAGTAAAAAAAATTGTATTTTGGCCATTATATAATAAATATAATATATGTAATATAATAAAATAAATCAATTAAGTAACTAATCAACCACATTTATTTTTTCTTATAAAAACGTAGTGAATTGACGATTGATAAATACGAGTAAAAATGAATCAATGCGTTTAAGAATGTTTTATTGTTACATAAAAAATGCAAGAAAAATAATGACTGCAAGTGCTACGGCTAAAGTAATTAAAAGACAAACTTTTTTCTGAAAAAAAGAACAAATTAATTTCACAGAAAATACTACATAAGATATTCTTGTTATTTACCTTCAAAGTGCTCTTTTTCAAAGTATGAGCCTTGTCTAATTGATCGGCTCCTTTGTCTACCCGAACAGAAGCTTGCTGGGCGTGGTACTCCACAACTTGTATTCGCTCATTCTAAAGTCGCAAGAATTAATTCATTAAATATACAATTAAATATTTATAATGAGTAAATTACTTGTTCTGCTACTAGATTTTGGATTCTTAAAAAGAGATTATGTACGTCTTC
The DNA here is from genome assembly GCA_951509405.1 of Machimus rusticus. NCBI lineage: Eukaryota > Metazoa > Arthropoda > Insecta > Diptera > Asilidae > Machimus > Machimus rusticus. The sequence continues at coordinate 7,984,550 of OX608051.1, forward strand.
TATTGATTTTTCCAGTTTTTTAAGCTCGGAAAATCTTTGCATAAGATTTCGAAGCGTTCTTCTCTCATTCTCAATATCTTCTAATATCTGCAATTAAAATAATAATGGTTTACTTTTAGCATTATTAATATTGGTAGAAAATTTGTCAAGAATTAATCTTAGATTTTAGAGAACAGTTTATAATTGCGCTCCGGGCAGTTTTGTAAATGTATTAAAAATTATGTTAAATTTCATCTAGGTTAAATTAATCTTTAATATTTAAATTTAGTAGTAGGTTATAGACTGTTCTAGGCTATAATAAAAATATGAATTCTTTTCTTTGTTTCATAGCCGTAGCTGGTAAATTTTTTTATTTCAGTGTTTGTTCGTTTTGGTTCGATGATTTTTGTTAGAACGATAAGTCCAAAAGCTCTATTTTACGAAAGAACTTTCACTTTTTAATTTCTAAATTAGCTTAGTGGATTATTTTAGATTTATCATAGTTTTATTTCGCTTGTCTTACATTTTAACTTTCTTAACTCACATTGTCTACAAATAAGGAAGTTTTCTTACTGGCAATCAATTCCTCAAGCTCCTCTTCTGTTGAATTGCAGTTCACTATAAAATATTTTATTTGAATTTTCAATTTAATTTAAATTCACAAAAATAAATTTACTTATTCTTGAATGGAGTTGTAAATTTTTCTTCAGTCTATTTTCATAAGATTGAAGAAACAACTCATTCTGGCTCCACAAATTAATATACTTTTGATGCAGGCCATAGAAGAGGGTCCGCTTCATTCTTGCCTCCAAAGTGAAATCACTTTCATCTGGTAGCTGCTCTTGAAGATCCTTGAAGAGCTTCATAAGTTCAAAGCCGATCTTTAAGTTTTGGTTCCGTAAACTGTCCATTTCAGTCTCTGTGCAAATGGCGTAGAATAAAAAAATATAAAATGGTTTAACAGATAAATACCTTGAACATTTCTAAAATTTGTAGATTGTACCATTTTTGCCATTGTGTCTAAATTGTTTGATATAGTTGCTAGAAAGGTTCTAATTTCTCCATACTATAAATAAGTGTTATATTTAAAACGTAAAAGAAATAATAATTTGCTGTTTACTTACTTGATTAAGTAAACCATCTATCGTGGGTTGCTCTAATTGGATTTGTAGGCTATAATTGCTTTGGAAGCTATCTATGGAGCCCTTTAAAAATTTAATTTTAATGTTAAACTTTTAATGAAAACATCAAAGCTTTACCTTTGTTAACTCAGGTAATCTATCTTTAGCCATTTCAAACTGATTATTCCAGATTTCGTTTAAGTTAGCTGCATACTGTTTTCTTTCTTCAGAGATGCTGTCCCAGGCTATGGCGTTCTATGTTTAAAGAAAAGTCCACTATGATTAGAAACAAAACAATATATGTATAATAATAGAAATATAGGTTTATATAAAGTTTAAATGAAGTTTGTAAAATGCATTTATTAGAGAAGCGATGTGTTTAGTGTGCAAATTTTTAATAGGAAGAATGACACTGAGCTGCTGCAGAAAACTATAGTAACAAACTTTTATGTTTTGTTTCACTCACAATTAGATAAAAGGCTGGTTAGTTTTCATGATAGTCGGATTTCTATGAGTCAGATTTTAAAGTGATTTTCTTCGAAATGTATGCACATTGTATATATACATACAATATGTATACAACTTTCTTCGTTAATCTCAAAAATTACATCTTTTTTTGTTATATATATGTATATAATCGCAACTATTTACGAACATACGTGCATTTTAACTTCATCCATTATAGCTTAATGTATTTTAAATATTCCAACTATATATTTATAATCTTACTCAAAACAATTGCACAATGAGATGTATACTTTATTATTTATTGTAGTGATGGAAGTAATGTCACGCTAACATATCAATCCAATTCCATGGAAAATGCCAATAAATGATAAGAATTTCTTCATCGTAAATAGAAAAGGCTGAATTCAGTACACGGTATAGGACAAAGATAAATAAAAGTCAATAAATTAACCGGTTAGAATTACTTGGGCCTAGAAATACCTCTATACCTATATCCTATTTTCAAATTGTCTGTAAAATAATTGTTGCAATAAATTAAAATTAAATTCTCGCAACTTAATTTGACCGTGAAAAAAATTTTTAAATGATTGTGCTCAGATTTGTTTTCTTTTTTTATAATCGTAATTGGAAATATTTATGAATCAGTCTGATAACTGATTGGAACTGGAATATATTGGCAGAATTAAGAAATTAATTAATTTTCAAATTTATACGATTAGGCCCTCCGAAAAGGGTTAGAGTCTAGATGAATATCTAAACAGGAGCAGTTGTTCATTGTTTTCAGTTGTTCTAATCTAAGTTAAGTAATCAACTCATAATTTTAGATGAACATTAAATCTCAGAAGTTTTGTAAAAAGTTTATAATTTAAAATAAGCTAACAGTGATAAAGACTGAATATTGCAGTTCATTATAACATAGGGAAAACATTATTCCACACATTTTTATTGAATAATATAAAATATACATATATAATTGTTTCGTATTAAATATTTTAAATTTGCAGAAATACGAAGAATGAAGGTTTTGACAACAAAAACTCAGACAGATATATACAATGATATTGTATTTATTCCATTTTCACCTATGGTGGCAAAGAACAATAAATTAAAAAAAACAATACCTGACGACAGCACTTTTTTTGATTCGATTGGTAAGTAGCTTTTCCATTAGTATTATTCAACTTCTAATTCTTGAATTTTTAATTAAAAAACGTATGTACATATGTATATATTAAATTTTTTGCAGCAATTTTTAAGAAGCAGTTAGTTCTTAAATTTGAAGTAAATCACATTTTGTAATTAACAAATATGGATCAAAAGTATTTGTTCTTCTGTTTTAAGCCATAAATGTAAATATAGCATAAAACACAGTTTATACATATATGTAAATAAAAGAGCTTCCTAACAATTTTATGCGCATATAAACAAAAATGTTGTTGCCGAATGCCGAATGAATTATCTTGAGGACTTAATAACGATGGCCGGTATTACCTCATTTTCCACAAATATGATTCGCTGATAACAAATCTTTTACATGTTTGTTATACATAAAGATGTACCATTTTTTAATATTTTACAACAAAACCTTTATGTTAAGATCGAATATATGTTAAAAGATAATTTTAATCAAAATCAACATTTAAAAATGACTAAAATGCACAAAAATACTTGTTTCTAGACATTATCACATTGGGTTCTTTCTTTATCAAGACAAACATTTACTGTGTAAAAGCTCGGTCAGACTTTACTTAATAACTTTTCTAGAAGAAGTACTTGTATTTTATGTAAGAACACCGTTCACTTTAAGAAACCAATTAAAATACTTTAAAGTCGACTTCAAGAATAAAAGTCGTTAATAGATGAATTGAGTACGGAACTGTTGCTTTAAGGGACGAACGAACAAGTTTTAATTGAACTAGTATAAGAAAACACGCGTAAGTGCTACTCGCGCTCGGTGAACTCACTCAGTCGTCTCAAAGTATATTGTGTAGGCCCGGAAGCTTTGATCAACTTTATTATGATGAATGCAGGCTATCACATCGCTATAGTAATTATTCTCTTGTGTACAGTTGACACCGATTTAATTAAACATTAAAGTACACACCAACAATTTTATACTGTGCTAACGTCCAGCCTTTGATGAAGGCAGTTTTAGGAATTCGCATGCGCTCTTTATTTAGAAAAGCCACAAAAAAGCTTGCGGCTAAGGTGTTAATCAGATTATAATGAGACAAGGTGCCTGCGAAGTCGCCGTTATCAGCAAAGATTAAGACTAGGGGAAATATTTTGTTGTATCTTTTTTTTATATTTTTAGGATCAACCTCATTTAGAATCTTTTTAATTACAAAACCTTTTTTATGCCTTCATATTGGAATGGTACACATTCACGCTACTTAGTTCTTAATTCTGCACAACTATTTTAATTAGTTATATTATTACACTAAAATCAGGTCTCTCAGTAAATATGAAATTGGAATATAAGAACTTCGCAGCATATAAATTTTTAATCGTAGATATTTCGGGTTCTAATACACATAATAAACATAATTTACAAAATGTTTTTTTAATCGAAAAGCCAAATGGTTAGGAAAATGAATTACTCATGTAGATATGAAAGTCAACAGCAAAGTGTAGTTTTTAAAAATGCGGGTGTCTCTTACCTAGAACGCCTTTTGAGGTTAATATAATAAATAAATTTTGACTATGGTACACTGATCTTCGAAATTGAGTTCTACTAAATAGGTACTTGCCAATTTTTGTTCCTTATATTATCCTCTAGTTATATTCCAAATAAATAATTATAATAAAATTAAAACAACTTGAAATAAAAATCGAAGCTTAGAAATAAAGTTTTTATAATACTTACTGGAATTATTCTTCCTCATTAGGGGAATTTTGTGAGGTTGACACCCCTTCCTCCCTCTCCAGAGCTCTGCTAAGTTCTATCTTAATAATTAAAAAAAAAAAAAAATTATTTAACCGTGAATTTTAAGGTAGAATTTATAAGGGTTCACCGCATTGAATGTATTTATTTTAAACAATCTAACTACAATTAGGTTTTTATTAAATAAGAGTACGAGTATAAACCTCTTTTTTTGAAAAAAAAAATCATACATTGAAAGGAGATTCTTCTCTACTACTTTTATTTCATTTGTTTAATTTTGAAGTTCTCGAAAGAACGTCGTCACTTATTCAAAAAATGAAATTAACATTTACATGGACCCCCGGTAATCCGACAAACGTTTTGCAGGGCAGTATTGGACTATCAAATTTGTCGGAATATAGAGTACTGCCACAAACCCCCTATAGTCCGGAATTTTTTTGAAAAAGAGTACCTTGTAATCCGACAAATTACAAATCAAAGTAAGAAGGTTCTATCTGAACTATATCATACTACATATGTATGTATATTATATGTGGAGTTTAGTCAATTAAACAGCACAATAGAGAGTTTACTTTTTATTATAAAATTAACATAATTAATGCTATATAACTTAAAAATAATAACTAAACTTATTTACGTTAGGAAATAATTATGTACAAACAAATGTACTAAATATGTAAGTGTGTAAGAGGATACTATGAATAATCAAAAACTATGAGTACAAAGGATAATATGAACCAATCAATTTATAAAGCATGAAAATATTCATCAATTTTTTTTCGTTTAACATTGTTAAAACGCAAGAGCAAAGTTTTGTTCCTCAGTCTTCTCAAAAGTAAAAGTTCGTTGCAGGATGCACCATTGCAAACCCAGTTTATATTGAAGAAGTGAAGATTTGCCGAAATAAAGTAAATATTAAAACCAAAAATTTGTGGCCTACTGACGAAGTTGTAAATGGGACATTTTTGATATATGTACAAGTGTTTCTCTTTTATATTTTTAGTTAAAAGCAGTAAAATATGACTAGCATTTTGATCTCCGGACATATTTCCTGTCCACGTTCCTATAGGTCAACATAATTTTTTATTTCTTCCTAACAGTTCGCTGGTGAGCTGTGAGCATGGGAGTTTCAAAACGACAACTTTTCTTTTGTTTGTTTTGTTTGATATATATCTAACTGACATACATTACATGATGTATAAAAAAGTAATATCTTTCTTCAGTCTCTGTTTATTTCAAGTTTTTTTTCATTTGTATCACAATAATGAAAAAATACCTAAAACCTCCTTAAAGTTTGTTTTTGTAGTGTTGGTAGTAATAATGCAAATTTTGAAAACCGTCTTTTGACAATTTTTTTGACTCATCATTAAATAATAAAGCATCATCGTAGAACTTTGTAACTTGGCTTAAATACAAGCCTAATTCTCAATATAAGAAAATCGAATGCCATTTATCTCAATAGTACTTTTTAAACATCTAATCAAGTAAGTTTTTCATGAGTGGGTGCTTGCCACGTTCTTTATATAGGTATTTATTATATGAAGTAATTGATTTATGGAAAAAAGTCAAATTCATAGATCATTTCGAAATGTTTAAAGGCCTTTTGTATTTTTGTATAATAGCTTAAAATTTCAGCTATCATTTGAACAACATTATAAAGTGGTAGCTAAATACGTTATTTTGTAATGAGTTTTCGTAAATGGTCAAAATATGGTATTTTGTACTTTTTAACCCTGTCTTTCTTGGAGATTGAGCTGATTGAGCATTTTTATTTTCGAATTCGTAATCTACGAAAAAAACCTATAGAAATGATTTGCAAATTCTCTGAGATAAACTTTGGTGCTGACCTGTATTTTGTACCAAAAATAAATAAAATCGCTTAAAGAGGTTTCCTAAATATCGATTTGATTGCTATCGAATAACATCTTAAATAAAGGTTGAAAATAGGAGGTGATATTTTGCATCTAAAGATCATCTACCTGAGCAGGGGCATCTACCTACCTGAGTTTTGGTTGCAGCCTACCTGCTTCGTCTCAAAATAAATTTTAATTGCATGAGAAGAAAAGCGTTCTGGAACTATTTCTAATCTGCAATAGAAGTATAAAATCTAGTAAAATAAAAGGTTTAGTTACTGTCGAACAAATGTCGGTTGAAAATTTGAAAAGTGCTAGTGGATGGAAGCCAGCCTAGATCGGGGTTTCGGGAGGAGTGGAGTCAGTCAGCAAACAGAAGAAGACGGCAACAGCCAGTGCCACTGTCCGCCTTCAAACTTCAGACTTCAGTGTTGTTTTGTAAACTGAACGGGGCGAGAATGGAGAAGTGCCGCGAACGTCAATTATGCGCGATTATGTGGAAATAAGTTACGGAAATTTTGCTACTTGACAGTTTTTGGGCAATTTATGAAACCGTGCGCCAGTACAAAGAGAATTTTTCCGTGCAAAATCAAACTATTAGCCAGCCAAAAGGTAATAAATTTTCATTGAAATTACGTGACAAATGCCATTCGCCATTTTTCATTTGGGAAAATTGAAGAAGTTTCGGTGCGATTATCTCAGTAATTCGTCTAGGATTTGGCTTCTTTGATTTAGTAAATGATTCTGTGAAAATTTTGAATATTTCTATGGTTCCTTGGATCCCTTGTGACGACTCTATCAATGCAATTTTGATCCCTCAGAAAACTGATGGGAAGCTGAATAGCAAAAATGCGTTCCCATCTTCGGGAACATTTCGTCTTAATAATTAAGTTAAGAATCTCAAAATAATTACTTCAGGGAGTTTACCAGACTTCTCCCTCTAAATTATTATAAATATTTTGCAGCCTGTTTCGGATAGAGCTCAAAAAATTAATTAGTTATGAAAAAAAGGCGCTTTTAATGCATTGAGGTCAGAGCTTCGTTATAGAGAAATCTTGAAACGCTAATATTTTTTAGTGAAAGCAGATTATCCCGGTGGGATACTTGATTTTAACACTAGAAATAGTTTTTAACAATTCCAAGGATTAATAATAATCCAATTGAGAAATAACAACTATTTCCCAGAATGTGATTTGATTACGCTTCGGAAATTCTCGAACGAATTGCGCTTCAGGAATTCGGGTCCAGGCAATGACGTACATATTAAATTTCAAGGAATTAGGCTTATCTAGCCATTAGGAATCGGGCTCAGATTACTACGCTGGCGAATTACCTGCTTTTCTTTTTCGATCAACAGCTGCGAATATTGGTGGCCTGTTAATTACCCTGAATATTTCAAGCAAATTTTTAGTTATCATACAAATAAAAACGCGTCGCTTAATGGATCCGGATAATTTTTATTGCCGCACAAATCTACAATTCCAACCGGATATTTAAGAGCTAATGCATCTATGGTATTAAATAAAACTATCAAACTTAATTAAGAATTTCCGAAACCATCTCTCTGGGGTTTTTAGATAGATAAATATAATTCTTGGTGGCTTAATTGAAACTGTCTTCCTGCGCATTTTAGATAAAGTATGTATATATTCGCATAGTATACAGATCAATTTATATCAGATAATTTGCGTTAAGAATTGCACATTTAATTAATTTCTATTACATTTCTATCAAAACAATGGGTGGAGGCGAAAATTTTAGCAAATGTAAACAAAAAAATATGATATGAACGATTGTGGCACCAATTAGTGTTTTTTTATCAGATAAAGTTACGTAGACGAATTAATTGAATTTTATGGTTTATAAACAACCTCAGCATTTATTTAGAGTGTAGGCAGATTTCCTTCCCACGCAGAGTATGATTGGGCAAATAATACTATTTAAGAAACGAAGCAATATTGATGATCCTAAAACACAACAGATTCGCAGAGTGGAGCTTGCGATCATACAATCCTTCAAATATTTAAAACCTTAGTTGTTCCCTACATTAAAAATTCCTAAAAATTAATTAAAAACAACGAGCGAGTCAAGTGTACCTGAAGTCTTAGAATCAATATAAATTTTAAATGAAAAATGCGATACTAGGTATTAAACTCTCCTTATTACATTAAAAAAAAATAAAAATTATCAGTTCATTTACTATAGCATTCAAAAACAAAATCTCCAATTTTAGTAATAGAATAAATCTTTTTTAGTTAATAAAAAATAATTTAATTTAAAATTAAATAAGAAATCCGAAAATGTTTTAGAATAAACATAAAAAGGTTCTGATTTTTTTCTTTTTAAAATGTTTGGAGCTTTATAAAATTGAAGTCTTCGAATGTGATTAAAAAATTCAATAAAAAATTCGAATTTATTTTCGTTGCACGTTACATTCAACATTTTAAATGATTATATGTACACATATTATTTGAACTTGGCTGCATTTGCAATGAAGTTTTACACAAAAAAAATCGAGTTACTAATAAAACCAATAACAAATTTATTTGCAAATTTCGAACTCATTTGGGTCAAGACCGTAGTACTTAAATCAATTTTTCAATTGATAAAGTTACCTAGAATCCAATAAGCGTTCAAATATGCGGTGCATAAGATGAAGCTGAGTCGCAAATGCAAACAAATTAAAACAATGAGTTAATGAACCTTGGAATCGGTATTCGCTCAAGCAACAAGAAGTCAACTTGTTTAATTTTAATAATTCTTATTTGTAAACTCGATGAATCGGTGGGGTAGTCATGCCATTCGTTTCGGCTTAAAAGAAATTTAAATAGTTTAACTACACATAATTTTTCTATAGTAATTATGTCATGTTGTTTAGTTGTTAAACGTGTTGCTCGTTTCGATTCCTTTAAACCAGCATAAGTATTTCACATAAATATATATATACTTTTTTCTTAAATACTTCTGATTCTAAAGGATTACTCCGAATGGATGCGCAGCTGGAAGACTTATCTCCTGAAAAAGAGGAAGACATTTTTGCAGATTCCGACGATAAAAAAGAAGATGAAATCCTAAGGGAAATTGGCTCCCCAAAGGCGGAGAAACGATGTGAAGGCGAACTTCTAGGTTCGGTCAAGGCTGTAAACTGTCCGGGAATTAGAGCGAGTGCCCGAGTAATTCAAAAGATGAAACAAGATCTCACGCGGCCTATTACTCCGCCTCCTGACAGGAAAGGTATTTTACCACGGAAGAGTTTTACCAACCAACGAATTTTAATTTGCTTTCCTTTTTAAATAGTTGACTTTATAAAGGATGAAAAGGGTCTTCAAAAAACTCCAAGCCAATCAAAGTCATCTAAAGTTGTCTGGTCGAATGTAGAAAAAAATCTATTTTTTGATGCACTTAATGAATTTGGGCGAGATTTTGAATCGATTGCAAATTTTATAAATTCTAAGCTTAAGCGCAAAGGCTCACTCGATGCAGGTTTCAAATCTAAGGAACAAGTTCGACAAACATTTTACCAAACTTTTCATAAGATATCAAAGTTTATAAAATTCTCAGATGGTAAGTTTTATTTTTAAAGAAATATGAAAAAGGTAAGTAATCGATATATATATTTTTTAGAGGTGAAAAAGCCTGCGCAAGAGCTTTATGCCCTTATAAATTACGGGGAAATGAGACGGAGACTCACTTTCGTTTCCGAGAAGAATCTAACGAAAATTAAAGATCTCGTATACAAAGGTTATGCCACATTAAGGAGCAAAGGGAAAAATGTTCGGATAAAAACGCCATCTTGTAAAGCTTTAAGAAAACTTAATCAGTTGGAAGGTAAAATTAATTCAATGGGTTGTAAAAAAGCAGAAGTATTAACAAATGAATTTTTAGATTTGTTGGAGGATATAAAACTTCCGAGCAAAGTCGAACTATATCTTCGTCCTGCTACAATGGAGTCTTGGGGCAGAGTTCAGAGTCTGGCACAAAATCCTGTTGTGCGCACAGTCGTACCGCTACAGAAAAAACTTATTAGTGTTATTCGGACTTTCCAGCATCGATGGCGAACCCAGGATGCAAAAATTGTAAGTTAATTTTTGTTTGTTTGATAATTTCAATTCGTATCGACGTATGATATGAAAGTTTCATAAATAAGAGATTGTCCCAATATGCTCTTGCTTGGTTAATATATGTGGAGTAAAAAGGATTCCATACGGGACTAGCATACTCTAACAAGCTCCTCACAAGGCTATTAAAAATTGTGATGTGAGCATCAACTGTCTTAAATGGCTTACAGGTCCTTATAATAAATCCGAGGGCTTTAAAGGCTTTTTTTACTATGAAACTAATATGCGAGGCAAATAGTAACTTTTTTATTTGACCGTGTCTTTCCATTTTCAAAATATAGCGAATACATTTTTGATGGGATCGATTCAAACTAATTCGAATTGCAATATTTCGTGATGTGGCCAAATGTGGCTTCATTTGAACTTTGGTTTTATCGTCGGTTGTGCACGCTATTAAATAGGGGCATATATCTCAGTCAAAAAAATATTTTTCTTTTAACAGAATGAAGAAACACTGAAAGTGATCGGAACAGGAGTTTTGAACGATCCAATAAGAAGTGAAGCACAAGTTGGTCAAGTTGGTTTTGAAACGGCACCCTTAAATTTAAATGAGCCGTTAATTTGTTTTACTCCACACCGCGATGCTGTGATTCACCGGCCATTAGTAAGCATAACCGAATACTTGAGCAGTTTCAACATTTGCTTAAATTCATATGAAGAACGACTCGGCGTAAAAGTTCGAGGAGAATTACTTTGTCATGAGAAACAAACTACAAAACGACAAAGATCTGATAGTGGGTGCGAGAAAAAAAGTCCAGAACACAAAAGGTTTCGAACAGACGTTGAACGACAATTGGATTTGGACATTGGTTCTGAAAAAGAAGAAAAGGATGAAAAAGATCTAATTCAGTATTCCAGCAGCGATTTAAATTCTGACTTATTGGGAGATATTTTAGCATTTAACGATTACGGAATCGAAGATAGGATATTTCCTCTTGAACGACAAGACAGCAATGATGGGGAATATTGCAAATCTGATTCAGCGAATGAAAGCGAGTATCAAAGGAATGTTTTCTTGTCTCTAAAAGATTCTCAATCGCCTGAATCTGCAGTCAAAGTTGGAGACAGTTCAACTAAGCTTCTAGAAGCTCAGAAACAGCAGAAAAAGAAAGAAATGAAGTATGGTCATCGAAAGCGAGATAAGAAAGAAGCCAATAATTTAAGACCTTTAATAAGTGAAGATGTTATGAGGCAAATGAGGAAAGGCTGGACAGTGCTTAACTGTGGTGATATAACGATAGGTGATCTGTACATTGCGTTTGGGCAGGACTCGAAATTAATGTTCGAATACAGTTGGCTTGACAAAAAGATTTCAGGGCAGAGCAAAGAAGAAGGGATACTCTCGAATGCTAATAATTATGATAACGAAGAGGGAAATGTCATTAAGCATGTTAGAGAGAGTTCGTTGGGGAATAAACTGAAACAGTTGCTTTTTATTGCTCATTTACATGATAACGTTCGGCGAAATCCTTGTTATTGTGGGCATTCTTGTGAGAAGACCAGCAGATCTTTGGTGTCTGAAGATATCACGTCGAGGAGTTACATATCAAATAAAACTTTTACCTCGTCACAGACAGACAATGTTGTTTTTAGACAACCCGTTGCGCCTTTCCGAAGAAATTCATTGGTAAACAAAATTGATGTTATTAATTTCAATTATATTAAATCAAGTTTCTATTTCAGGGCTTAAAAAATAAAGGAACTCGTTTTGGAGTTATCGGTTCTAAGCAAATAGTTGTAAAACGACTCTTACCTGTGCGAAATGGAGTAGTTCCAGAAATAGAAGTTAAAACTGTACAAAATCATTTTGCTAGTGCCCAAAAAGCCACGGAAGAGGAATTTGATGATGTAGTGGAGGATGAACAAGAAAATGATGAGAATAATGATGAAAATATTGAAAACAACAACGGTGTTCAATCAGAAGAAAATACTATTTTAGAAAGTTCACATCAAGATCCAATCACAGACCATATTTTATTAGACAATAGTCACAATTCTGAAATAGAACACGAAAATCACATACTTGAAATTGAGAAAGACAAACCTCCTCCCGATGATAACGTAGATTCAATATTTAATGAAAAAGTGACTAATTCATTGGACGATGTGCCCGATTTATCGCAGCTGCTGTCTTTAAACTCTCCATTGCCAATTTCTACCTTAGACGAGAGCACAAGTATAGGTTACAATTTCATAATGTTAATGATTGTTTTAACTGTAGTCTTTTTAGATGATATAATGAACACTATACCTCCACTGAGCCCAATGCAAATAATAAGGGAAAATATTTCAGATCCTAAGTGGCTCGAAGATAATATGAATGATTTTTCTCTGAGTAGTTTTCTAGGACATTTGGAAGAAATCAGCAGTCGCGATGGTTCGGTAAGTTTTTTTTATTATTATTTTTAACCCCTATAAATATGTAGTAAATTTGAAAGAGAAAAATTTTTAATCTCTGCGGAGAACTAACATATTTTCAAAACAATTCTTTATATGTAAAATTGGTGCTGGTCTGAGGGTTTTCTATTATCTACAGGGTGGCCAAAAAAGAAATCTGCTTTTGTTTTCCTTATAACTCTTATAAATACTTATGCATTGTCATGAAGAGGGACAAACGTTGGTAACTTCACGAAGTAGAAAAGCGTAATATTGAATACAAGAGAAACTGTCTTATACAAAATATGACTAAAATATTAAATGTAAAGTTTGTTGCTTTTTTGAGTTTAAAGGAAACAAAATAGATTCATTTTTAAGGCTTCATATGGAAATTTGTGTTAACTAATTAAAATAAATAATATTTGATTGAAAGAATGACCAAGAAAATTTTTCTTCAGGAAAACACAAATATGTCAGCTTTGAATGAGACAAGCATGGATTACATGAGGAAATTTGCTGACATTACAGCTTCCATGCAGAGCGAAGAAAAGGACGTATAGAACGTATAATTTCTAAAAGGAATTCATCATCTGTGAAATTAGAGAGTATTTTGTTTGGATGTTATTTATTTACAGAGGTATTGTTAACAGTGTATATGTACATAGGCAGTTAAAAATAGGCTTCCCGTAAATTATAGTTCTGTTTTATATACTCATTTTTATTAAAAAAGAAAAATAAATGTTTTTATGAATCGAAAAACCAATAAATTTGTATACATCAAGTGACTTGATTCTTTTCTTCATACAATACTTTTGGACTAGTTTCTTCTTGACTGAAAGTAATAACATATTATATTGGATTATTAATAATTATCTTAAAGATTCTGACAATTATAGTAGAAGGCGCAGGGGGCGGATGGCAAGAGCAATTACAGAACGGAAGCATAAGATGATACTGAAGAAGGTATAAAATTGCGCGAAATTGCAAAATGAGTGGGAACCTCTACAAGTGTTTGGAGTGCACGAAATGTTAAGTTCCAATTATAGTACAGGCTATAGTTTGACACCTATAAGAGAAATAAAAAATTCATATTAAAATCTTAACATTTCGATGTTTGTTGCGTTGAATCAAAAGACATTTGAATATTGTTATTTAATTTTATTGTATAAATACCACAATACAAATACAATAGCAATGAATATATAAATATAAAAGCGATACCAAAATTGTATAAATTAGAAATATGTGTAAGCTTTTCTTAAGAATACAAATAAATAATCCACTTTAGCTGGATAAGTAGTTCTTAAAAATGCTACTTCATTTTACTAGGTATAAAATGGATTTTATTATTTAATTTTTTTTAGAAACTGTGTACTGAAAACTCTCGTTATATTATGATCAGGCTTACGTCGCGGAATGTCTGGTATAAAAATGTAAAATCTATTTGTTCCGGCTACATATGAGTATGTACGTTATAAAAAATGTTTTGTAGAATATTTATTAAAATATGTCTAATTACCCGGGATCACTAGGAGCCCTGAGTTATGGCATTTATTGAGAATTAACTAGTGAAGACAACGCACCCTTCTCTGCCCCTCGTCATAAATTTTTAAAGACTAGATGGCGTTTCTTACTTGGTTACGTAAGTTGTTTGTTTTTTTATTTTTATGGCATTGCCTTAAATCTACTATTCCGATACTGAGTCATGTTTTAAGCTTAAACGAGCGATTCTGCGTCCGATTCAATCCGTAGGGCAAATGAACAACCAATCCACTCTCACACACGCAGAAAGGATCTAGTTAACCAGATAATTCCCTTGCTTTTTCTTTATGCTATCGAGCCCATTCTTAAGATGATTTTCGACAAATGTAGTTACTATTCGCTTAACAATAAATACAGTTTCACTAGGTTCGGTGCTTTATTCCTCCCACTCATTCTCGTCCACTCCTTCCATGTAGTCTTGTTCGAGAGATGTGGTGTACTCCACTCGAGCACTAACAGATTTCTGTATCTGTAACGAATTTAAAAAGTTTCGCATATTTTAATACGTTGTCATTTAATTTAGTCGTTTTTTCAGTTATGAATTTTGCGGCAACTGTCTATAACTAAAAATTAAAGCTTCAAAATTAAAATATATCTCCAGTTTCTTTTTATATATGTATTTTTTAAAAACAAAATGACTACCATTAAGCAGCAGCAGCAACAAAATTATCGTTAAAACTAAAATACCAAACTGATTTTGATGAAGTAAAATTTTTATTTACGCCTTTTCTAAATTGTTGACCATATTTTTTTGTCGAAAGAATGACTACAATTTACGTGATCCCATTGAACATTTTCCATTTCAGACTTTCAGCTTAAAATAATCCCTACGAGAATTAATAAATTTGTTACGAACATCTATTTTTTTAATTCAAAGTACAATATGTCTTTAACCGCTAGCCCTACGATTTTATTTCCAATAGCGCGCAGCTAACTATGCATCGAGCGCAGTTAACTATGCATCGAGCCATTTCAAAGTGATACGGTTTGTAGTCACCACTTTTGCCACGAGCCAGATCGTGGTTATAATTTTTGGCCCAATTGATTTATCACGAACCTGACTCGTAATTATGATTTTTTTCTCTAACGACTGACTACGAAGTCGATATTATAGGCGAACTAATGCATGCAATACTAAGCATAACTTACTTCTTTCTGTTTGCTTTTTTCAAAGTCAGTGCGGCCCACAATGTTGGGAGCAACAATTTGTTCTGCCTTCTTAGTTTGTATTGGTTGAATGGAAGACACTACAAGAACCATGCATCAAAAACCTCTATATTTAAAAAGCGCAACTTCCTACTTACAGCACTCCATTCCTTCTGGCTGAAGGCTTATTCGCTTCGGTTTCTTATCCTTGAACGAGAACCATTCCTCCGCAGTCATGGAGGGGATCCACGTAACTCGCGTTGGAGGGAATAAATCATCTTGGAATAGTTCACTCTGAAATTTCACATGGATATAAAGAAAATAATATATTTTATAAAATTAAAATAATCCAACCTTTATCCTCGGTACCGAGAAACTGATGGGCTCTATTGCATTGTTGGTGAGTCTTAATGCTTTTGCGAATTCGACAGTGCTGACATCACAATGATTCTTGCTAAGAAAGCTAAGCCCTTGGTGAAGGGAAGAACATCTGTGATGTGATAGAGCACATATGTATGGTTCTTCATCAGTTATTTCATAGGCGTAAATTGTAATGTCGCCCTAAATATAAATAATAAATATTTTAATTGAGTACTTTTACTGATTTCGCCGTTACAAGCGAACTTAGGACTTAGATTGATTTTCAAACCTTTTTGTTTTACTTATTGCTTGCTTTAGTATTTTAGTTGCTAAACGTCTGAAAATCTAAATAAACCCTCGATTTACTGCATGAACTAAAATTCTACAGACCTTTCCAGTAACAAATAAAGTTGAGCTGTCTTCATCATAGAAGGGAATAAGAATAGCGGGTGAAACATCCAAGCTGACGGTATTAAGAGGAGTGGAAAGATTTTGGAAGTGATATACACTAATTTGTCGCTCTGAAACTCTACAAAAGCCGTAACGGGTTAAAAAACAAATGGAAAACTTTCAAATGAAAAACAAAATTTCTTACTTATCAAATCCTGTCACGACTAAATATTGCCCTTCTATAGTCCAAATGATTCTAGCACCTCTAGTGCCAACAGGACCAATACCTTCTCTAATTGGATTTTCGGATTTGCGAGGATTATAAACTCGGAGCTTTCCATCCCTGCAGACTGTTGCGCCAAAAGTTCCGCATGGGCTCCAAGCATAGTCAAAAATTTGATCAGTGTGTCCTTTCATCGTTAGTTTCTCTTTCATTGTACTTAAGTCCCATATTTTAATAGTCATGTCATAGCTCGCAGTCAAGAATACATCTTTTGCTAAAGGATGATATCTTATAAAGTATATTTTATCTAGATGAGCAGTGAGTTCCTTGTCAGGAGTATTTGTTGGTTCTGTCAAACCTATTATAAGTATAAATTTATATAATAATAAATTAATCAAGTTAAAATAGTTCTCGGTTACCGTCTTCTTTAACTTTCCACAGCTTCACAATTCCGTCGTCGCACGCGACAGCTAGTTTTGTAGTATCAAAGGGATCCCATTGGAAATCCATTATATTGCTACCATTTACTAAAGATGGTATAACACCATCCGGCAATCGTCCCGTTTTCTTCAATTCAAATATTGCTATTTTGCCACCAGGACCAGAGAGAGGTACTGCGACTCTTTCATGATTTGCTGTAAAAAAATATATAAATAAGGAAATCGTAGTGCGTTGGTGTTATCAATTTAGACTTGAATCACAAACTGTAAGAACAGAATTAAATAATATTACTAGTACTACTTGGCGTTTATATTAAAACAGTGGTTATTATGAAGTGGTTATTGCCATTTTGGCATTCCTCACATTTTGTTTGAAGACCATTTTGCAAGATTACGTTCTGAGTTGGTAAATTTTATATTTATGTTTTATTTCCTGTACTTACCATGAAATCCATTACATTCTCCTGGTATTTGTCTGCTGATGTTTCGTAGATTCTCAATATGCGTTGACTTGTGCCCAGTTGTACCTTTTAAATGTCTAAACTTTGAAACCTTACCTATTTTTACAGAATTTCAATTAAATTTTTTGTACAGAGTATTTTCAAAACTTTTATTACCAAAAACAGTAGAAGTCCTTTTCGAGGCCGTAATTGCCGTTTCATTAGTTTTCTTGTTTGATTCGCCGCTTTTTCGTTTTTCTTCTTTATCATTTGTCTTGCTTTCCGGCATAGATATTCTCTTGCTTTCACTCTGTTTCGTTGATTCACCCTTTAAGGAATCTCGACGGCTAAAATAAAGTCGTAACAATAAGACTTTTAGGCAATCTTTAAAAAAATTAAAATTACAAAAGAGCAACAGGAGATTGTGGTTTTTCTTCTTGAACACTTTTGGAGCGATTTTCATACAGCCTTCTACGCTCTGCGATGCTGCTTCGATTTGAAGAGAATCTTCGCAACTCAGCATCCGGTTTATCCTCTCCTTCAGTTGAATTCTCAGAGGACTCGGAATGATTTATTTCAAACAGCTGAAAAAGAAAATTTATGTTAGTTAAATTGCAGTAGTAAGATATGAAACGTTTAGTTATTTAAAACCTTATCACATGTATCATCATCAGCAGACTGTGAATTTTAACAAAAATTTTTCATAAGTAATTTAAGATTGTGCATGAGATTTAGAAGCCCTATTTGAATTTATCCTGCAATACAAATGCGTTTGTTTTGCCTATAAGTGTATTATATCAAAAATAAAGGACGATTTTGCATTGCATTCCAAATAGGACTCTAGTAAAGTTAATTTTAATTACCTTTCTTCTCTCTGAAGTCGTTAGTGATTTTGGTTCATCGATATCAGCGCTATTTTCATCTTCATCCTCTTCTAAACAAAATCGTAAACAAAAATCAATTTCAATACTACACACACATACAAATTAATCATACTTTTTATCTCAATTTCTACTAGTAAATCCGACAGCTTACTTTCAGCCTTTTGCTCTTCTACTTCAATATCTTGTCCACGAAACTGAGGAACTGCGAAAACTTTATCGAATGAAACATCTCCACTATTACTTGAAAAGGGTTTTGGACCCAAACGTGGCTGAAAGGAAGAATTCTGAATATTAAGTCATATTTTTTAAAATAAATTAAAAAAATAATAATATTCACATTGACACAATCAGTTCAAGAAAAATATGGGATGAAATGAATAAGAATTTCAACTACTTGATGTTGACAAGATATGATAATATCTTAATTCATGAGGAAGTGGTCCTAGCATACCTGGTAGTATATTTAAAATACATGAATAAATTACCTTTAAAAAGGTCTTCTAGTTTAGAAGATTAAAGTATGAATGTTTTACTTCCAAAACAATTTTAACTTCACAAATACAAAAAGCTATCTAAGAGAAAGTTTTCCAAATTGTTAAATCTTCCCAATTCCTTTAGTTTAAGTTTTCTCAACATTTACTGTAGATTTAGTTAAACGTTGTAAGGTGGAGTTTTCTAATTAGCTTATTTTGAATCTTGAAGTTTTCAGGTAACCTGTTAATAAACTTTTAAAAACTACATGGAGCACCTTTATATAAGGCATAACTCGTTCAAACCAGGTGTGATTACAGAGTTTTTAATAAACACTTTCTAATGAAATCTTTAATGCATTATTAGATTATTAAATTTTGGGATGCGTTACAATAAAAATAATAATGTACAAATACACCAATATTGAAAAATTAAAAAAAAAAAGTTTTTTACATTGGGACAAAATACCTGAAAGCGTTGTGCGTTCCAGCATAAATGACTTTGAGAAGCGCCTTCGTCTTGTTGTGAAAGCTAAATGCGAAAATATTGAATAACCTTATGATTCTTGAAAAAAAGTATAACTACTTATTTTTGAAAATAAAAATGTTAACAAGTAAACAAATCTGGTTGATTCTTAGTTCTACCTTGTGCACGTCGGACGATCGGTTGTAAGATTATTTGTCGAAAACGAAGAGAGATTCAATTTCAAAAAGAAATGTAAAACGGGAAAAAAATCAAAAAAAAAAAGTTTACAGTCCTTAGTTAACAAAATTTTGTTCATTAATAATATGGAAAAAACAAAGAAAGAATTATCCTAATATTTTATCCGTAGAAACAAGAAAATAATGAAGGTAAATAATGAAAGTATCCCGCAGATATGATTTTAAAAGATATATAAAAACCATGCTCACATTTCTTTGATGCTACATTAAAAATGACTTGTAAACTAGAAGACCCTTTAATATACGTTTGTTTATTAAATTAATGAAGTGGGATTAAGAAGAGATTCTTTCTGGGAACAAAAACCTGAAAAGGCAATTTCTTGGAAAATATTTTTCAGACGGAATCGTGTTTTGTAACTTGTATTTCATATTGCTGTAATTTTACGTTTATCTGTTCAAGTTACTAATACGACTTTAAAAACACTAAAGACTTAACCTAATCTTTTTACGTTTGAACTTTCACTTTATAACTCTGTTCTTTATTATAAAAAAAGGTTTTGCTGCGTTAAATAAAACCTTTGCTCAATTTTAAATTGCAAATGTAGCCACAGGAATGATAAATCAATTGGAGGTGTATTGGGGTGCAATATGTGCAATAAAAAAAGTAGTTGAAATCCAAGACAGGAAATATTTCTGTAAACCAAAAATTAAAGAAAATAACAAGGCTGATAAAAACCGTGTAATTTCCGAGACCGCCGAAGCAAAAAAATAATTAAAAAATAGTAGTAAACCCAAAAAAAAGTTAGCAAACCGAATCCATGCAACTCTTCTAGAATGCAAAACAAAAACCAAAACTCGGACGGGGATAAAAACAAATCTGGAAAAGATTTTTTTATGAAACCTTATAAGATGATGCTGTTGTTCTTGGTTTAGCAACAGGACGCGGAATACTTTGATCTTCGGTAATTAGCGAAGTGTCCGGCACTGAATTAGTTCTTGTTGTCCGAGGTAAAGGTTTCGGAGGTGTAACAACATCGTTTTGTTGATTCGCGACGGATTTATCATCTGTCTCTTGAAAATCAAATACCAATTTGGACGTCGTATGAGAATTCTCATCGATATTACTTTCTATTCTCGAATTATTTAGAACTACTTTATTAGTAGCACTTGCCTCTTTCCCAGACTCGCCTTTTAGTTTATTTTCAAATTTCTTAACGAAATCTGCTTTGCAATAGCTTTTCTCATCTACGTCCTTATTATTTGCCTTGCTTAATCGTTCATCTGGCAATTTTCCATTTTGAGATTGAAGAAGCGGTTTTTTGTTCGCTAGATTTTTGGCGAGCTCTTTCAAATTCCCTCTGTGAACCTATTTTCGCAAAAAATTTCGTGGTGTGAAATTATGAATAGTTTTAGAATAGAAATGACTAAAATGAAATATTAAACGTTTTTAAAACTCACCACAATTGGAGCTTCGCCTTGATCTCTCTTCGAGGGATCCAAGCTGATTTTTGGCACCGAAAAGTTCATGCCGTTCATCCAAAGGGATGCAGTCAGTTCGGTTTTGTAACCATTTGTATCTGGATACAAGTCGCTGTGGAAGTCTCTGTAAGTCTAAGAAAGCAAAATCATAGGATTTAATAATAAATCCTAAAATTCACTAAAATATACCTTTCGGGGAACTTGGTACATAATCGGAATTACACTATTGGAAGTCAATTGAAGAATTCTGTTAACTTCTCCTTCCATTACTTTAAGGGCTCGTTTGGGTACCAAGCAAGCGCCCTTTGTTTGTTCACCGGTGTGCCTCAGTCCTTCGATTAGATAGGGATCCTTGTCGGTTACTTCAAGATAAGTTATTGTTGTATCGCCCTTTCCAGCCAAAAATAACATATTTGTGTCTGCATCAAACAAGGGCATTAATATGCCAGTGGAGCAATCTAGCTCCAATGTTTTTTCTGGAGTTGAAAAATTTCTCAAGTCTCTAATGATAACCTGCCGCAATCTTGCAGCATCAAATCCAGTAGTCAGGACGCGATTTTGTTCTCCCAGCCATACAATCCTAGAATCCTTAATACTCTGATGGCTTACAGCGGACATTGTGATAGGTGTCTTGTTGCGGGGATCTAAAATCCGCACCATTTTGTCTTTGCAACTCGTAGCCAGCACAGTGCCGTCTTGCTTCCAAGCAATTGCCTGAATTACTTCTGGATGGTCGTTATTAGCTGAAAACCAGTATAATTAATAAGCTACTAATTTTTGCATACGAAATTATTGTTGAATTACCCTTAATAATTCTTAAAATGTTGAAATTATTTACTCACGTAAATTTGCATGCCACCATATCTTTTTTATCTTCAGGTATTATATAAATAATTTTTTAATTCAATGCTTCCAAGCAGAGTTAATTCAGGGTTACCCCGAGTTAAAGTCCCATGGAAACCAGGGTTGAGTTAAGTTTCGTTAAACCCAGCTAAACTCTGCGATAGACGGCGTTTAGCTGAATTATCTAGCTTGCTTCTTTCTTAAAAATGGTATCTGCGTTTAGTCAGATTTTTTGGACTGACAAAGAAAATGAATTCCTTATCCAAATTATAAAAGAAAAATAGATTTCTAAATTGAGACGCTAGTGTACCGAATAAAGAGCTGTCTGTTAACATTACCGATTTAAAACTGAATGAAAACTCAACCCAAACTTAAACCTTTTCATAGAAGCCCAGTAAAAGTTTTCAGTTAACTTAACGAAAATCTCATCTCTTCAGTGAAAGAAAAATAATGTAAATATACATATTTAAAGTTAAGTTGAGTTCTCCTAGCAAACAACTAACTAAAAAACTAGTTTATCCGCTAGAAAAAATGGGCGAAAGTGTTAAAAAATTAATTCAAATTATGAGTACCAACATTTTTGGGAGGGAAAATATACTGCCAAAATAAGTTTTCCTAAATTCAATTCATTCAGAAAATATAAAATTACAATTTCGGCAACATTTCGAAAAACTATGCATTTGCACACCCTTTTCTTAGCTTGTTATATAACATTTAATTCGATTCCTAAATCTGACATCTAATCGTTATGGAAGACGTATACGTTATTCATGAGAATTTAAAGAAAAAAAGGTAAAGGTTTTACTGAAGTCGGTTAATTGGCCCTCGGGATTATCGAGAATTTTATATGATAAAAAAGGCTCAACCGCGTCTTCCAGGTAATGGCAATTTGTACTACTCACAAAATACTTCTTGTTGCGTTGATATATCCCAGAGATTAACATTTCCGCCGGATGTGGAATGAAGTAGAAAATCTGCAGTTGAGTGAAAACCAACAGTTTCGACGCGACGTTGTTTATGGGAAAAAGTGCACTCAGGTTCGGAAAGAGATGCTTCGAGGCCCTTTTCAGGAATGTGCCAGATTTTAGCCTAATAGTAAGAAAATATTAGATATATTGATAAGATATTATGTATACAATCTAAATTATATTTACCAAACAGTCTTGCGATGCTGTCGCTAGTAGACCGTCATGGAAGGGTGAAAACTCGATATCAGTGATGGTATCTGAGTGGGCGTGCAGCAAGGGCATAGTCTTGCTCTTCCTGCCGCAGTCGTCAATTGGAAGCACTGCTAAACTGGAGCCTGCATGCTCCCAGTTGAACGCCATAAATGCAGCCGAGGCAGCGATATTATTGCCATAAGTTTGATAAGATCCAACGCAAATGTCCCGGACACACGCCTCTGGCTTTGGCACGATTGGTGCGGCATTTTTGTACTTGGATGCTTTGAATCGCCAAGCCATTTTTGCTTATATTATATTAATCTAGAGTGTAGGAAAATTTATATTTGTATTAAAATTGTTCTTTCATTTTAATATTACAGCTATACGCCCAGACTTTTACTTTTAAGATGGGTTGGGTTCAACAGATATCTAATGCTAACTGATGAGTAATCGCCTGTGAGCAACGACAACAAAATTCAATAACAATCGATTTCTTGTTGATTTATAATATTTAGGCATTTGGGTAACTTCGACTTCGCTAAGCAACTATTATAAAATTTATGATACGACTTTAATGTAGTATGTTTTCTTATTTTTTATTTGTTATCTAATGTTAACCCTCCGTTTATTTTTTCATTCTTTATTAAACTTGAAAATAGAATTTCTATGCTCCGAGCTCCGACGCCAAAGGGATTTTCAAAATAATGATATATTTTGCAACGGTTGTATGATTGAAAACACACCATACAATTTACACACAACCTGTCGCATGCGACCGGAAATTTTGGGTCCAGACCTTACGACCGTGCGATATCGGCCCAACCGAGAATTTCTCGCACATACACGATACAATCTTTGCATGCAACGGCAAATTGGGCCAACGGTCGGCGCATTAGTTGTATCGTGTATTTCCCGCTTTAACCCTTTGGGACCCAATTTTGTTATTTCGTGTTCTGAGGTTGTTTGGGATAGATATGAGTTTTTAACATTAAATATGGTAAAATATTATGAAAAAATAAAATATAAATTTGAGTATGCGTCGGGATTTATATGTCCCTCCCTATGAGGATGAAAGGGTTAAAAATAGAGTGAACATTCTTTCTAATCTTCCATATTCTATGCTTTAAATTGTGAATCCACTTTTTTCTTGTTGCTCTGTAAATTCGAGAAACGTTAATAATTTTAAAATATTGTAACTAAATTACATTTGAAAATATACCTTTCTTCTTGATTACATACATATAAAGCTAATAATAATAATAACAAAGCATCTTCTTCGTAACTAGAACACCATTTCAGTATCTTCTTTTCGCTTTTAATTCTTGTATGAAACTCGACATCGACATCATGAACGCAAACGTAAACGCGTTGGTGTTAATCGGACTTTTTTTCTAGAACTTCACTGCGCTGGCAACACCAACGTGTCTTTATAAACAGAGAACCTGACTTCCGGCAAAAGAGAAATCGTCCAAAACTTGAAATTTCTCTTTCTTGTGTGCAGCCACAAAACGTCAAAATGTCAAGCCAGACTCACGCACACACAGGCAGACGATTGCTCATTATTTGTTACATTTCGTCCGGCTAAAAAAAGCCGAGGGGGGGCTGGGCGGAGGGCCGTTTGGGGACGCCAAAAACAAAGCAACGAAAGGCCCGAGCTAACCTCTTTTTTTCGGGGGCGAGACTCCGAGACTGGGGCGCCCTGGAAAATGGGCCAGCGCCCGCTCGGACGTAGCTGGACCTCCAGAGGAGGAAGTGGCTCGGTCGCCGCTTTCCTGCCCCCAAGTGTGCCAGCGAGATTGGCCCCAGGAGCCACTTACCAGACAACTTTCTTGCGAGACCCGCTTCTTCCAATTCCAACTACTTTTTTCGTGTGTGCATTTAGCGCCAGCAGCGACCTTTGAGCTGTTCTCGCGCGGGGCGGCGGCGGCGGGGGACTGCAGTCTGCAGCGGCTTTGTAGTTGCCTCGCCTTCGAAAGTCCACTTTTATCGGCGGCGGTCGTCGGTTTTATTTTCTTCACGCAAATCTGGCGAAACTGACGAATCCCGGACGCATAGCACACACCCTCGACTCGACCGCACGGCTCGGGGCTCGGGGCTCGGCACAATGTCAAGATCACTGGTCGCGTTCACCTGAGGTCGGGCCCAACTCGCATCGGGGCTTCTTCTTCCGGCGGCTAGTCGCAGTCGCGGCGAATTTAATCGGGGCCTAGAGAGCAAATTGACCACAGTTCGATTCGAAAAAGTGCAAAAACCGCATTCCCCTGCTACCGCCTGACAAAACACTGCTCTCACTGGCCAATAAATCGATACGCCACTCGAAGCGGCCGCGCGGAAGAGAGTCGCCGCGCACCGACCGCTCTCTTAGCTTGGGTGCGGAGTGACGTCACCGGCAATTACTCGATTCGAATCGGGGAAGAAGCAGCTCCATCTCGTGGGCTCGCTTCGGAGACAAAAATTGAAGATCGTGCGAGCGGTCGTCGAGCTCAAGGAAGCAGCGGAACTTCCCTGGAAAAGTTTTTTAATTTTCGTTTTGAAATTCACCCGCCAGGCGTGTTTTAATTTTTAAAACCGGGAAACGCAATTCCCCTGATTAAAGACGCTCCTGAAGACCAAAGCTTCCTGTGGGAGCAGTTTCAAGAAATAAAACCCTACAACTGTTTTTGGAGCAAAGCTAGATATTTGGTTCGTGTACTTAATTTGAAATTTTAAGCTTTGTTGATCCATAAGCAAGATATTGTACGGAAAATTTTGAAAAAATTCACTTTTAAACAAATTTAAACTGAAAAGAAAAATCTTTTAACCCCTTGCCTTATGAGTTGAGCGACGACGTGTGTGCCACTTTCGATGATAGCTTTTCTCATGCGTCGTGACCAGAAGTAGTTTCAGCGAATTTTGCGCAAACCGGATTAATAGTACTGAATTTACTATTTAATAATATCACAGAATTTAATAATTATATTTTATTATTTCATTTCATTAACATGTAAAAACAATCCCATATCGATGTCTACGATGTTATCAATTTTTTTCAGAACAAAACTAAAAATTCATAAAGGCATTCTTTTAATATGGCAGTTTTAAGAATTTTTAAAATATTCTCCTCCTTTATACTAATTTCAGCAAAAGGTTTAGACCATCACTGATTTATGCATAATTTTAACTTTAAGAACCTCTAATTTTAAATTAATCGCAATATTTTTTAATAGACGATGGACTTTTCGAAAAACAACATATTATGTTATTAATTTGCAGAAAAAGGATTGTTCTCTTACATTTTAATATAAAGATGCATGCGTAATTTTTAACGGACAATGGAAATAATTCCTGTGGCTTTTTCAGCTGAGCAAATAAAGCAGGATATTGCAAGCTAAAAATAAGCATGCGCCGTTTACTTTCGTTGCACAAAGGACGAATAATATAAAAATGCAAATGAGGTTCATGGGCCCGGCCCGTCTGAGTGGCGACAATTCCATTCCATGTGATAGATTTGTGCAGCAATTCACCACTTTTTAAATTTTTAGGTAAAAAGGGTCGTTTATGATGTTGTCATAAAATCCGGTAATATGCGTTGTTTCCTAAGCATATAATAAAGGCAGGGTTCAGGATGAAACTGATGAGGAAAATTTTAGTCTGCTGAAAGATATTAAACGCTGAGGTTGGATATTTTAAAGTGAGTGAGGTAGTTAATGAAAATAAAAAAGAAACAGATTGATAGACGAGTTTTTTTCACTGATTGTTTTGGCGAGGAATTGATTTTCTATTTATTAAAGTATTAACGAGTGTTAACGGAAATTTCCGGATTAATTATGTATTTATTTTTGAGTCATAGCAGGTAATTTTGAGCAATGGTTATTCTCTCATTTGTGTCTTGAGGATGGTGTACCCCCTTAGTTGATTTTTGTGCTAGGGTTTAATTGTTTAATACATCAAGGTCGGCATTTCACCTTATGTACGAAGATGGCGTTTCTTTCTGCCCTATTTATTTGTATTATTACTTTTGCACCACTTGCGTCCTTTCTTTCTTCTTGGTGATTTAACCCTTAAATTCCTGCATATCTTTATTAGCGATTCTTATTTTTATGTTTTCTATTTGCTTTACCCGTTTGCTGCATTCACAAATTATTCTTTTTATTAAATTATTAGTTTTATGAATTATTTTCGATTTGTATTGTTATTGA
Source organism: Machimus rusticus (assembly GCA_951509405.1). NCBI lineage: Eukaryota > Metazoa > Arthropoda > Insecta > Diptera > Asilidae > Machimus > Machimus rusticus. The sequence goes on from OX608051.1 coordinate 8,011,570, forward strand.
ATGCTTTATAATTTATAGAATGAAATTAAAATCTTGCCTGGGGCTGGGTCTTGAACTGCATGAGTGAATAAGTTAATAATTAGCTTTAAGATACACATATAAATTATTAAATTTCGAAAAATTGATAATAGATTCGAAATCAGTGGCCTCAAAATATTTTGCATAGTACTAATTTTAATTGACATCCATGAATTTACAAAATCTGTTGGTTACCCTTACCATATTGCATCTGCCGCGCCGCCGCAGTCTTCAATTTTTAATTTTTGAAAGTGGATTGAGAATCAACATCTCCCTCAAATACCAATTTCCATGACAATTTCTTGAAGTTAAGTTATTTTTCTCGAGTGAATACAATTTTTATTTTTTAACTGTAATGAGGGTTGAGTTTCGAAAAATGCTTTGAAAACGAAATTATGTACTGGCCAAATTTCATATTTATGTACAATGAACTGCAATTAATTAGTCAGTACATATTACTATGAGATTAGTTCGATAGTTTAGTTTAGGTTTAGTTAAATGTAGCACTAGATACTAGCACTTTCCCACGAGTTCTATTGTGCTGTATCATTTTTATTAAGATTGTTGAACTTTTGTTTTTATTTGTTTGGTCGCAATATAAATATGTATGTATTTTAAGGAAGGAATATATCAAAAGGTTGTAAAATAATGAATAAGTAAATAAGTAGTACTTTTTAAAAACATCAATATATTCAGTATTTAAATATACGTATAGAGTTAATTAAACAATAATACAAAAATTATAAAAAAATTAACCAAATTGTTATTTTAAGAAGCTAACAAAACCTACCGTATTTATAGCCACTGCGTGTTGCACATTTATATACATTTTTGCTTTAAATGTAACTAGGTATATACATTAATGGATACAAAAATAGTTAAATAATATCGAACACTTTAAAATTAGTACTGTATAAATATATGAATACAAAAATTCTGCGCGGAATACTCTCCACATAATCTCATTTTATTTATTTATTTATTTTTTTGTTAGTACGATTAAAAGCTTTTCTGTAGAGTTTCACTATATTGCAAAAGCCTTTTGATTTTCGAAGTCTTTTTATGTTTGATAGCTAAAATTGCTAAAATACACAGAAAATATTGTTGCTATATTGGCCAAAAGCACTACTTTTCTACTGTATTATTCCCAAAAGCCGTTTTGGTTATACAATGCTTCTTGCTACAAGCGCTATTGGTTTAAGCTACACACATTAATGGATTGGTCTAGTTTCATAATGTCGCTGAATTAAAATCCTACTATTTTACGTATGCTATACTTAAACTCTCAGGATTATAATTTCCCGAATTTAAAAGCAATGCTAATCGAAACAGAACGCTGTTAAAACTTGTTACACCCAAATTAAAAATTATATTGGGATAAATCAGGCAAAATTAAATGGACTCTGGTCATTTTAATTTGCTTCCCAATTCCAAATGCCTCAAATCACAATAGGGCTGTTTTTTTTAATGAATTAGAAACAGTGCCTTTTAATATATGTATCTCACGCAAAAAAAAATTATTCAAGCGTCGGACACTGCATTATTTTAAATTTGAACGAGCTGGTCGTCTCTGAACTAGTCTTTTAGTGGTATCACAAAAATACATAGGAAAAATCAATCGAACTATACTTCCATGCGGGAGTTTACAATTCACATCAAATGCCTTAATTTTATAAACATTCTGAGATATATGTATAAGGAAATTTTACTCTAATTACTACAGTTTACACAATATCTATTTAGTTAGGCCGGTAATTGAACATTCAACCACTTTTTTCGTATAAAATGTCTTTATGTTGCTCTGCACCTGGAATGCATATTCATTTTGCACAATTGTGTGTCCTTTGATTATGATTGGTTTTTGTACTAAATTTATATTTAAGTCTGCAGCAGTTCAATGTAGAGTTAAGAAATGTATGTTTAAAATTAGTTTTAAGGGTAAAAAAATGTTATTGCAGTTCAAGAGTACATATTTAAACGTAAAAAGAAACTTTTGAAGCTTGTAAAGAATTCTTCTTCTATGGAATGTTTGTTTATGGTTTTGCTTCTGGCACTTTTTTTATTTTATAGTAAATATAAATTTTGTTGACAATTGTTCTCTTTATTAGTGATAAACTCCTGATAATCAATTAGCCACCAAACATATTAGTGCAACATTTATACTTCTGTATTGTAAGTCAGAAGTGGAAATTTTCAATAATGCAGGTGAAAAAACATAAAGTGTTTAACATATAAGCTTAAAATGTTGAATATATTTGAAGAACATATATAAATTATGAAAAAAAACAAAAATTTTATAGGAGTATGTTTCCTTATTCGGGTTTACAATCTGCACTGTGATATAATTATTCACAAATTTATCGGTTATGACAATAATATAATAAGTACATTGGAGAACCTAAACTTGAAAACCTTTGAATTAATTGTTGCATGTTGGGTACCATTAGGAAGTTTTCACTAACAAGATAATTGAAATTCGTTACTCAAACAGAATACCGCTCTTTCCTTTTAGTTTTTTTACTGGTATTAACTTGACCGACTTTTGTTTAAGTTTATAAATGCAAGATGTTTTTATCTTTAATAAATATTTGTAGTGCTGAAACATCTCAACCCTCAAGTTTCAGCATGTCTTTTTATAACAATGAAAGTTATCATTTTAACTATCACCAAAGAACCGCTTTAGACTGCGAATTTAAAATCCTTAGCAGAACTCCATGTTAACATTAAACTTTGGCTGCTTAGCAAAGCGTAACGCTCAAATAATATGGTAAATAACATGTCGATATTTCTAACTGAAATTTAATGATTATTAAAGCGTGTGTGCGAACCTTTACATGTGTAATTCGATAAAATAACCATACAAAATAGCCTTACTTTAATTGGGAACAGTCTTATTTGCTTTTTAAAGTCTATATGGCACATACGGCGTAATATCTTCAAACACAGTATATTACGTGAATATGCATTCCAGCCTGCAGATATTCGGTCTACGGATTATTGCATTTTTTTTTAATTTATATGATTTTATCCACAAAAGCTAATTATGTGCTTTTACATTAACCGATGTTATGTCATCAAACGTAATTGGAATTTGTCGTTTTATTAAAATCATTGGGACGTAAACAGATAAATATAAAATGTGTTACACCATTAAAAAAACGTTTCGTGTAAAATTTACTTTCATGTAAAACGTATATTTTCGTTGTGCTTTTTCATTGCATTTTATGAAAGTTAAGTCTAATAAAAGATCACAATTAAATACTGCTCTCACACCTATTTATATAAGGAGCATTAAATATTCTACATTACTTTTTTATATTTATTTTAACTTGCGAAAGAAATGTAGACAAAGTTGGCTTAGCTAAATATTTACTTGACAACACGATTAAATCGTTGATAATTAAAATAAATAAATCTTAAAACTAATTATGAACTGGTTTTCTTCCACGAGGTTTTATATTTTCTGATATTTGCCACATCTGCTCCTCTCCTAAGAAATTTTCAAAGTTCTCGAAGAATCTTATCACCTTTTCGTTCTTTTTAAAGGGATAAGCACTGAAAATTAAAAACATTTATTATCCAGCAATTCTTCATTTCAAGAAGTGGTATTACCATTTTTTAAATCTCTTCATGTTAACTATTATGTTATGTTGTTGCCAGCGTTTTGAGAAATTTATAATGTTATCTCTAAGGTAGTCAGGGTTTCCTACGTGAACGAAAGTCAAGTCTTGTAGAACTAGACCGCTAAAATATTAATTGAATGAGTACACGAAACAGAAAAAATATAATCAGTTTTACATATATGGAATGCACGGCGGGTTTGTATCTGCCAAAGCTTGTCTATATATTCTAAAACTTGAGCTAGAATCAATCAATGCACAATATTCTTTTAGTCCTTCAGTTATAGTTTTATGCCACTCCAATCTACAAAGAAAATTTAATCAAATAGAAATATTTCGATATTGAAAATTAATTTACCTTCTTATTGGAGCCGAGTCTAACGCAGAAAGAAGTGCGAGATATGAGTTGTAATTGTTCATTTTTCGAAGATGTTTCATAATTTTTATGAATTTTATCACATGTTTCTCACGGTCTTTGGCATCATCTTGTTTTAATATTTGCGAGCGGGCCCAATATGACATTTTATTAAAATGTTCAGTGAACTTATTTAAATTTGGTGATTTTTCTTCACATTGTTCTTTGGCAAACAGTAGTACTTCAGGGATTTCAATTTTTTGAAATAGTTCCGCATCTAAAAGTGTCATTTGTTCAGCTATATCACCTGATTTTAATTCTAAAAGTGTTGGTTGATTTGTCACAATATTTCGTTGTTGTTCCATTGAATTGTTTGCATGAAATTTATAGTCTTTATACAAAAGGACCTGTTTAAAAGTAGAAAAAAAATACTAATAACTGAATTTAAAAAAATTTTAATTATTTACTACCTTTTCCACAATTTTGTTTCTCAATAATTTTGCCATTGATAATTGCCCCGAGCAAACAAGTTGAAAAACGAACTCAACCAAAAGATTAAGCAGATGATTAGTCAAATCAGATGCTCTGGAATATATTTTATTATTTGTTATCCCTAAAATTATTCTTATTTCTCGACTTACGTTAAATCATTAACCACTCGAACTAGAAGAGAAAATGTTTCTTTCGCTGCTTTTTGTTTTTGATCATTAACTTGGCAGCAAAAAATTGTGTATCGATGAGTAAGTTTTTCTATTAAATCTAATGGTGGAATAAATGTCCTGAACGTTGTGATAAAAGCTTCACTAAAGGCTGTAAATATTTATAAAAAAAATTTCGTATGTATTACAAAAAAAAAGCGTATGTATTACAACTAAGATTCACTAAATTAGGCAGTTGCATCTCAGATCAATTACAAGTTTTGCAAATTAATTTCAATAAACCTTGTTAAGAATATAGTCATTTAATATTTTATTTTATTGAGTTCGCTAGTGGTGCATCGTAAGGTTCTTAACTGGGATCATTATTGTTCTTATTACTCGTGAATGAGCTGATTGTTTCAATACACATTTGTAAATTTAACCTTTATGTTGACGATGTCCATATATGTTAATTTTACTAACAATTATTATAGAAGATAAGTTTCAACTAGTGTTTCTTTAAAAAATACCTACGTTAATTCAAATGTATACTACTACTACTGCTACTCCAAAAATTACGTCAGAAACTATTTAAAATTCGAAAAATAAACAGTTTCACCACCAAAGTATTGCAATGTTTGAACTACTCCCCAATAATTTTAATTGAAAAATATTTTTCAACTAATGTAACCTTCCTTACCATCTTCTTCCTCGTCTGAGAGCACGAATAAATAATTTTGTTATAAAACGCAACATTTGAGTAAAATCATCTTACCATTTTCTGCATTTTTCTGCACCTTTGTGGCGTGTACAATCAGCGCGTCTAAATATCCTCCCTTAACATCGGGTCCTTCCTCACCTTCTTTTTTGAAAATCAAATAATCTGATATGTCTAACTCTTCTAAGAGGTTCGGTATATTTTCAGTTTTAATTGAATGTGACGGTGAACAATCCTATGTAGAATAAAAGCAAAGTTATATTATATAATTTAGGGTAATATGTAAATGCAAATCAAGAAGAATAACATTTCTTTAGTAGAAGTAAGAGAGAGACAGAGAAAGGAAAAATTCGGTGAAGTGTTTATTCACAATTAGAAAGATTAGGAAGATATAAGACAAGAAGTATTTTTTGAAGAGCTTCTTTTATAAATACCTCTCAAAGATGAAGACCAAATAGAAAGCAATTTGATAAGAATGCACTTCTAACCGATAAAAAAAGAAGTAAATTGGATGTTAAATAATATGTAAATTAAAACTTTTATCTGATATGTATAACAATTCCGCACTGATAGGTAAATTTTATCTTTTTTCAATCATCGTGCAAATAGATTCTGAAACCCCATAATGTACCTATTTTAATATTATTAGCTCGAAGGCGAAAAATGTATCTGAATCAAGATTAAAGTTCTAATTTACTTTTGTTGAAATTTAAACCTATTCTCAGTTTTATGTTTTGAGTTAAAAATTTTATAGTTTGGAATAGTGCTCAAGTTGTGCAACTTTCGGTTAATCCCGTTCATGAAAAGATACATTAATTTAAACTCGTACCTGGCGACAAGAAACAAATATGTACCTATAGTTTTTATGAAAATAATTAAATCTTTAACTTTAAACACTTTTTAAATTAACTAATAATTAAAGTTTTCAATCTCATCGTTATAACAAGGATTTGTTTGAAGTATTCCAATTAATTTAACAGTGTAGGGTAACGTACGTTATAATTATAAAGTATATATCTGAATATTATATTCCGAAATAAAGAAATGTTAAAAAGTTTAAACAAGGCGCTGGTAAATAGCTTTTTGAATAAAATTAATGTCAATTTACTTCTTTAAGCAAAGGATGAAGCACAATTTCAATCATAAAGCCTGCAACACTTTACAATTTGTTGATTCTGGTTAAAAAAAATTGTTTTATAAATTAGGAACATCTCAGTTATATTTTTTGTGAGTTCGTTTCACTATTTCCTACTGTGAGATATGATGGAGTTTCTAGGAAAATCTTCGATATTTGAAACGATATTTCGTTCAACAAATAAGTAAAACTTAAAATGTTGCAGTCTTCATGATAGCTGAAGTATATAGCACGTCTTGTTAATTGCAGTCACAAGAGTTGCGTGATTGCAAAACAATTAGCATGCTCTCAATTAGCAAAAGCTACCCAGGCACCTGTTGATTAAAATTATTGTTCCTCAGAATTACATCAATTCCTTCATCATCCTCATTGGTAATATCTGGAGCGCTCTTAGACTCCTGCTTCGTTTTATCATTGCAGCTAGCAGGCTCCTTTGGTTCTTCTTTCTCAGAAGTTTCGTTAGTTTCCTCATTGACTGTTGTCATTTCTTTTGGCAGATTATGTGAACCGATTATTCTTGTCCGAGTTTCATAAATTTCCGAACTAAGAGACGTAGGTTTTGGACTAGGCGGTGGTGTTGTAATAATAGTCGGTGTCTTACAATTCATTCTCTGTTGTTTCTTTGGAGGCAGAGCTGGTGGTTTCTCATTGATGGGCGATGAAGTTAGTGATGATTGCGATGAAAGTTGCTTTCTAATAGGAGAAAGGCTGCCATCATGAAATTATTAATAATAGAGAAAATAATTAACAACTATTAATAAAAACCATACGTACTTCATTGTTTGACTATGCGTTATATTCCTGTTCGGTGAAAATTGCTCGGATGAGTGAGTCATGTTGTAGGTATGAACCGAGTGGCGGAATTGTTCCGATGATGTTTTTGTTGATGCCGAACAAATTTCCATATAAGCGATGACTGCGAAAAAATTATAAAATAGAAAATATGTTCTATTTTTCAAAATATAAAATAGAAACTTATTATATTATTTTGCTGTGTTTTAAAATGCAAAACAAAACGCATCACACAAAGGGTTTTGTGAAGCAGCTAGTATAAGCTATAATTAAAGTTTTTCGTAACACAAGATGTATACTATGTGAAAATTAAAATTAACAAGCATTTTCACTTGCTTTACAGTCAAATTATATGATAATCAATGTTGTATACAATTTTTGCTTTAAAATCAAAAGATGGTTTGCGAATTTTAAAAGTGTAATAAAAATCTTCTTCACAAAATTTTTATTTCATATCATTTACCTAAATATTCGTAGATGTTGATTGCAGTATTAGAAATATTATATGTTACCGTGGCCGTTTTCAAAATGAGAAAATGACAGAAACCCATTTTTAACTTCAGTAATTAATTTAACCACTAACTCTAAACGTTATTTATTTTGCCGAAAGCTCAAAATATTTGGTTCCAGCCATGTCCTTATTTAAGTTTACTAAAAATGTAACATATGCATTTTCTTTTTCTATCCGAATATTTGTGAGTTCAAGTATCGAGAGCTGCCTTATTTTGTAGTTCTTGAAAGGGTACACGTGTTTGTTGCGAAAAAAGTCAGACGCAGAGAATTTTTCTTTTATTACGAAGAATACTTTCCAAGCATTAAATTCAGACATTCTTTCTAACAAAACGAGATATTTTCTTAGTTACTTCTATTGCATCAAAAAATGTATAAAAAACAAGAAGTCAACCAACTGAAAGTATATCTGAAAAACGCTACTGGTTGAAGAGAACAGGTATTTTGAACAGACCAAACAGTGGACATTTGAGAAAAAAAATGTATAAATGAACTTATGTAATCAATAGAAAGAATCGGTTTCCATTTTAGAAAACAATAACAATGCAAAACACAATAGCTGAAATAAATTTGCATACTACACTCTTGCTTTTTATTCATTTTAAATTTGAATTCTGAGTACTGTTTTGCAGAGCCATACCCCGATAAGGTAAAATTCATTTCTAAACAAAGCTATTTAAGATTTTATTTAAAGCCAATAAATCACACAAACGGAGAGACTATTAAATCTTTTTTGCGAGTGGGTTCTTGGAAGATGACTTCAAAGAATTTCCTTTATATAAGCCCCATTTAACAGACAATAACAAATACCAAGTCCTGTTGCTATAAATTTTGAATTTATTAAAAATGAAATATTTTTATTGTGTTTTTTTTAATAAATCTAGTCTTTTTATGGAAAATGTACACAAGTGGCATCGGTAAGTTGCATTGTTTAAAAAATATAAACTGCTTTAATAACAGAAATATCTCTAGGCATTCAGCACAAAAATTAAATTGTAAAGCGCTATAAAACAAGTTTAATAATTAAAAATATTCCCAAAAATGAAAATCACATTATGAAGCTCTTATTAGTTTTTTTTTGCCATAAACAATCTTCTAAAACGTTCACAATTTTTTGAAATTTTCCTTTCTAATGAACTTACCCGAATATGCCACGCTTTGAAACACTAAATTATTGAAACAAACCCACGTTAGAGTAGTTCGTAACTTGATTGCAGTTTTGTTTGCTAGATTTAATATCTATGGCCTAATACAATGAAAAATTCCATAAATGCGTAATACTTACTGTGCTTCTTTTTAACGGGTAGGGGTGGAGGTTGGTCGGTTCCTGCAGCGTTTAATCTTCTTGGCTCAATTAAGCTTTGATGTTTACTTTGTAAGTGAAATGCTGAATGTTGGCGCATTTCAGGAATTTCATCTTTTATAATAGTACTGAAATAGTAAAAGTTATTTTATTTTTATCGCTATCGTTTGGTAGTTTCTGTTTTTAAATTAATTTAAGTACCTACTGTTGCAAAACATCATTTTAAGTCAGCTTTGTTTTATAACTGATAATTTTTTGTATTCTTTCCATTTGTGGTAGGTATTATAATGAGGCTGTCAGAAATTTTAAAATATTTTTATTTTTTACTATGCTTTCTGTTGATCCTAGATTAGCGAATTTTAAACTCTCGCGACCTCAAATTTGTTTTAATATATGGTGAATTCTTCATGCATAAATTCTGGCAACAAGTGCCCTTTTGTCACCATAATGATTTTTCTATGAAATATCCACTTCGCGCACAATAATGAACGTGTTTAAATTTGACAACAACACGTGTCTGGAAAAGAATTATTGCTAACATTTTACTTACCTCAAAATATGATCGGCCTCTTCCACATTATCATAAGTTGAAACATGTCTTTCTTTGTGTATACTGCGTTGTCTAGTTTTTGCTGGCAAAGCCGGTGGTAGGGATTCCGGAGTTTGTGTGGAAAATACATCATCCATTAGAAAATCTAAACTACTATTTTTTGATATGCTACTAAAACTCCTTGCATCTTTCTCAGACTTTTCTGATTGTATCGAAACATCTCGACTCTCTTCGCTTAACACGTTTTTATTTTCAGTGCCAGATACTTTTGTGTAGTTGAAACTTCTCACTAAATTTTGCTCCATGCTCAAAAAACTTTGATTTGAGAAAGTTGATACTGTTTTATGTTGATGACTTAATGCGCTTTGTTCCGCAATGGAATCACTTGTTAAATCGAACTTTCTAAGGTTCGAAGAATCAGAACTACTGGCTATGCTGAATTTTTGCGATTGTATACTCTGCTCCGAAGACCTTTTAGTAGAAACACTTTGCATACTTGCTCGAATAGACTGCATTGATGCAAAACCTGTGAATAACGATGCGATTAGATCCATAGACTTGAATGAAACCAATCATGATAATAATGCATTAAGCTCTAAAACCACGTGAATGAATATAAAGATGAAGAGAATTATGTCGAATGAAAGTGCTATGAAGAAAAATGTGGCAGTTAAAATAATATTACACACATAAAAAAACAACACAACATAAATAGCCGCTGATTTTCTAAAGCAATTTAAATCGAAATTTAGATACCGGATTCATTTGAATGCCGAGGATTTCTGGATGTATTGCCGTCCATTAAAATACTTCTATCAGAGCTCCTTTTGCTTAAGTGTGATTCTATAAAAATAATTTATAATATGCTTAAATATCAGGAAAATAGGTTAATAAATTTCTAAAATAAGTGGGGACTGTGAATTCTGTAAATTGTCTTTAAGTCAATCATTTACATTATTTTATTATTATCAATTTATTTATCAAATCATTTCGAATCCAAAAATAACGATTTTTAAGTAAATAGCATATCCGCAAATTCAATTCTAAAGGTCTTCGAAACAGTGCAGTTTTTGAATGTTGGACTGACTAATCTGCCGTATTATATTTCTATAATACAAAATTCTAAATGATTAGAATATGGAATGGCCACTTACTTTGAGCAAACATTCTATCAACATCTTCCTCTAAAAATTGGTCTTCTAGCGAAGTATCCATCACAAGCGCTTTTAATTCATCTTCTTCTCTTGAATGATTAAATGCTGAATCTAGAGAGCCGGCACTAGCACTTAAAAGACTAGAGTTATCATCAGGCGACCTTGATCTCATTGATATGCTGAAAATTATTTCCGATCTTATTTAATTATAAATAATTTTTAAAGAAAAACTCACTGGTCAACGCCATAACCAAGCAAAGAAGAGTCAGGATTAAATTCAGACTCATTCACCACATTATCCTGGTTCATGTGATTTTTCTTTTTCGGGGGCAAAGGAGGTGGGTTACTTAATCTGAATAATTTTTCTGATTATTCCTTCTTTTATAAATTAATAAACTATTCTCACCTATTGGGTAAAGGAGGTTTTGGTGGAGGACTAGAATCTCGTAAAATACTCTCCGTGCTATGTGATGTTCTCATAGGATTTGAAATTGATTTTTCTAAAATGTCACGCTCTCTGTAATCGATAAGTGATGTTATTATTTTTAATATTAAAATGTTCTATTAAGGAACCTGTTAAGAGAGTCAGTTTTCAGTAAATTCGATAATTAAAAAATTAAGTCTATTATGTGACGGGTCGACTGAAAAACGACCCTCTAAATAAGTTCAGGCAGTGTAAGTGTTAATTACTTTGGAGTCAAAGGTATATCAGGCAGGGACGTCCTTTGAGCTGCAACATCCACTGACGGTCTATTGAGGGTGTTTGAAGAGGAAATATTTGATGAGGCAAATGTAATTGCGTTGTCTTTTTCCTTAATTTTTTCATTGGCTATATTTACTAAGTTCTGTATAAAAACATATCATAATTAGTGTGATTTTCTAATATAAAAAGTAGCATTGAAATACAATTCTCACCGATTAGAGCATTTACCATTAAAAATAAGATGAATTGGAATACAATTTCGATATTAACAAATATAATGAAGATTACAGATCGGTCCGATTTATATTTCATGCCCAGAAAAATTATGTATATGTACTTACTTGAACTGCATTTTCGACTAGATCAACTACTTCCTTAACATTTTCATTACTTAGCGACGGGCATTCATTTTCGTCCTCACACAATAAAACTTCATCACATAATTTAATTAGTTTACCGAGTGCAAGATAAACTTGCGTGGTTGCCGAAATTAATGTGCTGCTGTTTTCATTAAGAGTATGTGACTGGATTGCTGCAAAAAAAAACAAAAAAAAACATGTTTTTTTTGTAATATTTGTAGAAGGTCAAAACCAACACAAGGTTTTTTTCCAATTTTACCTGCATACATTCCCGCGATCAATTCCAAAACAACTGTACCATTTCCCGGCAAGACTTCAAGTTTCTTTTTGGATATCACGTCTTTGAAATGTTTTAGAGCATTTTTAATGTGCCGAACATGTATCTCGAGAGATTGAGAATTTTTGGTTTCCTCAATATGAGGTTTTGCATTTTTACTTCTGGGACTATGAGGAGAATGGGATCTGTTAGAAATTAATTTATTTTATTAAGACTCTATTCTTTGAAACATTTTAAATAATTTACCTCCCCAAAGTATTTGTTGGTGTTCTCATTTGTGAGATTTTCTCAAAAAGATCGTCTTTAAATGATCGAGCTCTCCTCGCTAGTTTTGTTCCTTTTAAACTATTTTTATGCCCCGATGAACTTGTTGATGAACTTGGCGTCGATGGAGAATTTACTCCGTCTATATGTAAAATAAAATATATTTTCTTATTTAATATTTTGCATTCAAGTCAAAAATAAGAATTAACTTTGCTTTGGAATGAAACCGATACATTTCTTAAAAGATCAGTCGCTTAACACCGGAACGAAACTGACATGATAAGCGTTCGATAATAAAATGTTTCTTGTTTTTCTCATTGAGTTGTTCTTTGGAATACTCTTTTTTCCGCAAGATTAATTTCTAAAACAAATGGTTAAAATAACTTCTCTGGCACTTTATGAACTTATAGAGGGCCATTTGACTTGTCTCAGTGCCGAATTTTAAAGGTCCCAAATTTTCCAGTATTATTATTAGTTTTTCGGACTATAACTTAAAACTAAATCAGCTATATGAGTAAAACAAATCATGTTCTTGATTGAATTTTTACACGAGTGCAAGAAAATGTTTTTTGACTATGAGATCGAATGATCTTCTAATTTGAAATAATTATAATGCATTATAAGACATTATCACAAAATATTATGTGCAGCTGGAAAATCAACTTTCATTTCTATTAATAATATATGTATATACATATAAAGTATGCAGATAGCATATTCAGTAGAGGCATAGGACAGCAATTGATTCACGAATGGACAGGAAAAAGAACGGTCCAATTTTTCTATTTATGAAACCGCAACAGAACCCCAAAAAAGAGGAATTGTTGAAGGCACTTACTCGAAAAAAGCTCTTAAAAACCGCTGGTGTAACGATATGACACAGCGAAAGTCTCTTTTATTTAGTATGATCGATAAAAATTTAAAAACAGGCTTTATACAAAATAAAGTACTAAAGAGTTAAGATGACTAAATTGCTAAATTTGGATTACTGGGAGCACATACACAATAAACGCAATCAATATAAATATGTACTAAAGTTTAAAAAGTTTAAAACAAATACTTAATTAATACAAGAGAAACATATTTGAAAAATTTAATAATTTAATATTTTTTTGCTGAAGGAGTTAAAGTATAAACACTCATCTATTGTAGTTTGTTTATTAACAGAATTGCAATTTCATTATCACAATTTAGCAGTAGATTAAAAACGATAACCCGAATGTATGTTAACGATCAAACAAAAACACACTTTCAAACACGATCGCGAAGAGAGAGCCCACTTTCCTTTGCATACCAGTAAAAACAGCAAAAATGTCTTACGTTTAACGATATTCTTCTTAATAATCCCATGACATTTTGAAAGCTTTAACCTTCGATTATCAGTAACAGTGTATGATTTCAGTTTCTTCTTTTCCAGTTTTTCACACTTGACCAAAAACGTATCATCATAGTGAGGCATTTGAAAAATCTTAACGACAAAAATACTCATCACACGTGTTTAATAAAATATATATATTTAAAAAAAAACAGTCAAACAATATCCGCCAAGAAGCAGAACAACACCGATTTTAATGCACCGCGCGAAACTGTGCCTTTTACTTGATTGATCCGCGATCGCCCACCGAGCTCGTGACGGAAACACGTTTAATTTTGGCGATTCAGTAAAGCGTCCACCTCTCGGAGGTTCAAAACAGACAAAACAGATTCATAATTTTGTAATAATTGAACTTCAAAATGTTATCATATGCTCGCTATTCGCCTTCACTCACTATCTAAAATGAGTGTTCTTAAAATAAATAGACGACGCGTTTTTCATCATAATTTTTGTTAAAAATAAATTATGCGGAGCGGGTACGTTGGCAGAATCGATCAATTGAATAATTATTTTAAATTTGTGCAGTGAAAGTAAAAAAGGCCAATTAAATTATACTTCGCATTTTAATTTTGCTTTGACTTTTAAAGATGTGTGGAACTTGCATTTATCAATTTCTTATTTGTTAATTAATTGTTATCTTTGGTAATGAGACGTCGAAAAAGATGAACAGAATTATCTCCTTGACGATAAATAAAAATATTTTTCCTTAGAAGTCATCTCAACAAAGTTTAATACGCATTTAAAGATTTTCTTTAATGATTACCGAAAAGTGTTCAAGACTATAAAATACGAATTTTGAGATTTGTAAAAACAAATTAGATAATTCCCATTAACAGATACAATGACCAAATAGTTATAAATAATAAACAAAACTCGTAGTTCATTTATAGCCAATGTGAAAAATTTTTTTTTTCTAAAATATAAAAATGCAACAAAATTAACTTCTGATAAAAATACAAATGTAAAATTTTAAGATGAACATTCTAGATCTTTCTTATAGAACTTGAATTGCGAATATATAAACAAAAATGTTCGCTACGTGAGGACTTCGAGAAAAACAATGTCAAAAACCGGCCAAATGCGAGTCATACTCACGCACAGAAGGTTCAGCTTCAGAGTTCTTTTTTATCTTTAAGGTAAAAAACAATAAAATAATGCACCACACCAACATATTTTAAACATTTGTAAATGAATGAAAGGGACGTGGAAATCGGGACTAATGAAAATTTTTTCTCAACAAATAATTTAACAAAACTCATGATTAAAATGTTATAAGTAGTGTTTAAGATTCGAGCTTTTATGTGAATTACATTTATGTAAATCCCTTTAACAAATTCCAATTTCAAAAACGTAGTCTACGGACTACAGTCACTTCTACAATTACTCTGAACCGAAAACATTACTAATTTGTGATTTCTGATTATAAACTAGGCCCTACGCCCTAGGGGATAATTAGGTAACACATTTTCGGCTTAACTAAATCGAAACGATCTTAATTTGCCAAATATCGTGTATAGAATTTTTATATATAATACAATTCAGCTGCTAAATGCATTTCAGATGAAACGAAATATTTGATTACTTCATGGCGTTGCAGAAATGCAGATTCTTCATAATGTTTCGCTTAACCCGGCGTCAGCCAGGTTGGGTCATTATGACCCGTGATATTTTTAAACGCGGGTATTTCTTAAAATAAAAGTGTGACGTCGCCCAGCTTTTCAATAAAAAGTTCCTAATATGATAGGAATTTTTATTGTTTTTCACTAAAATAATTTAATTTGGGAATTAGTTTATCTAATTAAATAGAAATATCCTTCAATTTACTTGACATGGTAAAAATTAGATACAGTTGAAAATCTGGGTCATTTTGACCCCACCCTACAGTTGTCGTACTAATTTTATACCATACTGACGCCGGGTTAATTCCACATAAGGCCAAAAATTGATGTCTTTTCTTTAAAGTCAAAGTAACATAAAAAACTGGTGCACAACAAAGAAGTAAGCCTAAAACATATATTTAAAATCAATTTAAAATGATGAAAATGCAGAGAACGACATTTCCTGAGTAATTTTCAAGGGCTTCAAAACAGTTCAACATTGAGAACTAATAGATGCAAAAGGTGAAAAATGATATATTAGTCTTAAAGTCCATCAATTTGAGCGCTTATCGTTATATCAACAAAGTTACAAGCCAAAACGCTGATTTTTCGTGAATTTTTTGTGAAGTTTAATATTTGTACTAAACCTTTGCATTTGTGGCAAGATACGGTAAGATTTGATTAGAATTTCTTATATATATATATTGATATCGTCGAACGTATTACAAACCAACCTTTCTAAATTTTACGTGTGTTTATAAAGCGACATTAATAAAACCTTTTTTTTTCTTCTCGTCCAAAACAATTAAACCAAAGATTTACACTAACTGCGAAGTATATTATTAAAAATATACTAACACAGCTAAAAATTATAAAAGACTGTAAATAAATGACATAGGATTTGTAAAATAATTCCAATGATTTCATCAGAGAGGTTCTGTCACAGAATGAGTAAGAATTAAGCATAAAAAATGTCTAGCGATTCTTGGGTGGAGCGAAGTACTTAAGATATTTTAAAATATCAATTGATTACTAGCGTTTTGTGCAAAATTGTTATCTAGTCCAAACTATCAAAAACAAAGTTAAAAACTAATATTTTTATATTCACTGATTATATGTAAATTTTTCATAAGAGATCGTTTAGTGTTTCTAACAAATTTGTAACCGTGTTGTGTAGTTCGAGTGCCAGAAATTTGAATAACACGCAACCAACAAACATTGTTATGGGCTATTTCGAAACTTTATTTTCTATGCCTCAATACCTTGAAAACGGGAGGTAGATTCTATATCACCATGCTAGTTCAAATAAATTGTTATTAAAAGGTGTATAAAACGATTTAGTTAGAAACAGAATAGGAGGTTAGTAAAAGAGTCTTGGGTACAATTACAGCATTGCTTTTTGTTCACTCGGCTGATGCATAGCTAAAAATGAAAATATTATATAGTACCGCTTGTTAAAACTGAAAGGAAAAATAGCGAAAAACCATTCGACGAATTGAGTCATTTAAAAGGTTAATAGTCAAATAATTGTCAAGAATTCAAATACACTTCTAGGATAACTTTATTCTTTAGATAAAAAATCAACTTAATCCTAAGGAAAAATTATTTTTCACTCTATTTGCCAAAATTAACTGATGAATAACAATCTTATCTGCCGATTTAAGAACGAATAAGTTTATCCGTCTGATAACTATGTACTATCTGAAATCAAAGCCAATGTGATTATTTATTGGGACAATTTTATTCGATGAATAAAATTTATCTGGAGATTGAAAAATTGGCCCTGAAACAATTAAAAGAACAAATGAATATGTAGTTTATTTTCAAAGTTAATATTTTTTCTTTGGTTTCTTTCGGCGGTTCTATAGTCAAAAATATTTTACTTTTTTACACAAGCATTAAACACTCAAAATGTTTTGCAATTTATAACTCTGTTGGCGAGTTTATTTATTATTTTTTCATAATAAAAATAAATCTGTTGTATTATTCATGTAATAAAAATAAACTTTTTTTCAACTCATCCAGATCCCACTGGTAAAGTCTAAGGGCATTGGTTAAAAAGGTAACACATTTAATGTAATTATTTAATTATGAAACTCAAATCAAAATAAATAGAACATATCATGTAAAACGTTTAATGATTTTTTAAGGTGTTTTTTCCCTGCGATGCACTTGAAACCAAAAAAATTGTTGAATAAACAGCTTTAAAAATTTACTCAACTCTTAAGTTGTTTTGAGTTAATTTAAAGCTTATTTCATAAATCCACCTCTTGTCTCTCTCTTAAAACTGCGTTGAAGTACGACATTTGCATTACATCACACTTAAATTTATTATACCCAGCACGCGTTTGATTTCTATTGGTAAACTATGGGAAATCCCAGATGCTACCTAAGGAATTCAATAAAAGCCAAGTTATAGTAAATAATACCTGCATAGTAATTAATTCTTGTGCTAGTCAGAGGAATCAATCATCGATTCCATTGATCACTTACTTGTTATTATTATTTATTCTGTTTATTTCTAAATTGTTAAATCAGCAAATCTTTTTAATAAACAAATTTTTATTTGTGGTGTGGTGCTATTTCTCAGAGCTTTCTTTTTGAACTGAGATTAATTTCATTTAGTGTTTATCTTCACTAAACAAATCTCTCCCAATTCGAGCTTGATAAGTTTACATTTTTATCACGTGTTTGTTGTTAGTCTTTCTCAATATCCCGCGTAAACGTGATGTTTAAATTATTTACATTCTTGTGCGGACTGAAACTGATCTTGACTGTTTTTAAGCTTCTTAATAGATTTTATTCCTCTTTCCAATGTTGTAATTGAATTCATTATGGTAGCCTAATAATTTTTTTAATTTTTAATCGCGAGTAGAATTTCTTAAGACTTATAATGCGTAATTTAGTTAAATGAATTTGTGTCGCCTAAAGTAGCTTGACTACCACTAAAGGCCCTCATTCTTCCGAGAAAGATGACGCAAATTAGAGGAATGAATAGACTTTGTGAATCACAGTTAAAATATTTGAACAAAAAGCATTATTACCAAGATAAAAGCAAGCTCAAATGATTAGTGCGCTTGTAAACCGATGATGTGTTTTTAAATAATTTATGAAGAATTTATTTGGGATTGTTTAGAACTTATCCTGGTGACAGTGACTCCTTTATAACAAAGTGAGGAGTTTTTACTTTACGAAGAATTCCATTCTTTCATTCATTTAGAGTGAGTAGAGTGAAATTATTTTTATGATTCTATTCTTTATTCATCAGTATGCCAAAATCTCATCCAGCTCAAAAATTGTGAAAATTATAGTTGAAATTCTTCGATTTAAAATAATAGTTTTCTACCCGGGCATACATATGCATTATTATTGTTTAATTTAGCAGACGGGGCTGCATTTTTATCATAGGTATCATTGGACAACAGAATAATCATACAGTCCTACATATTTCGTTTTCATCAAAGTCGAAACAACCTATAGCTGAATTGGACATAACATTCCTATAGGAATTTAGGTTTTTCAAAATTAAGTTTCTGTCTACCAAGTTTGTAGTTTCTGTTCGGGAAATGCTAAGCCTCGAAATTATTATAACACCTATTCGTGTTTGGAATTAATATAAAAAATAACGGGATTGAGAAAATGTGTGCTTATCGAATACCTACCAGAGATCGTCATCATCATATTCTAATTGAAATTTTCAAATTGTGGAATGTTTTGGTAGTTAAAGGGTTGCTCACATTTATCGAAAAAGTTTTTAGTAATTCATGTTAGCCTCCTGTCTTCGATGTGAGTGGGTAGTGGTTGAAGTCGATTTAAGAAATATTTCCAGAGAAAATTAAAAATAATTTTGAGTACTTTATTTTGTGCTACCTGTAACCTTTTTTGTATATATTCGCGTATCCTCGGGTGTTCCATATGTAAGCCCAGTTTGGAGAAAACAATCTTAAATATTAAGAGCTTGATTTCCAGGCTTTCTATTTATAAATAAGTACAAAATTCGAATAACCAGATATTTTACATCACTTCACGCATTTTCAATTCTGGAATGCAACGAACTCTCGAACCGTTTATCGAACTGCCCAACCATATAAATATATGATTTTATATAATTTAGTTTACTACTCGATTAAGTTTTATACTGCCGCTGTGGGATTAAATTACTATTAAAATTTGTTTATATTACTGGCTATACTTTACAAATTACTTCCTTAAATAAAATGAAAATAACTCGTTAGATTCAACATAATTAAATTTTGAAGATGGTCATTTAGTTTTCCTATTGGACTAGAATCTTGTCATATTAAATAAATTAGCATTCTGAATTGAACTAATTGTCCGTTTTGCGAATGTTCCTATTCGATAGAACAGAACGATCAAAATGTTATCAGAAACTGCGTCATTCCTACTGAAGACTTTTAACAGATCTTTTTCACTTCTCATTATTGTCACAATTTAAAAACTGACAAAAAGTTTTAAACTGGGATCTCCGCAATGGTTTCTATGGTGTACTTTTCGAAATGTATTCCAGATTGACCGCTCAAATAATGCTTCTAATGAAACCAAAACCACCTGATTGCTTTGACTCCAGCGGAAAGCGATCATTATACCAGCCTTGGGTCCGAGAGTAAAACTTGAATTGCTCTAAAAATAATGTGCTCCACGCAAGTACGCGAAATGTTTTCGTTCGTGATCGAATAGTGAGCAAATTACCTCATGAATTGTTGTACAATGAAGCAATTTGCTTGCATAATCCGGGGGCTGAAACGAACGCACTTTTGTAAACTAGTCAGCGGGTCTGAGACAGATTGCCTATTAAGGGCAAGTGCTTCACGGTCACTGAGTCACCACACCGCGGTTTTTGGGATTGGGCTGCTCTATAAAAAGTAATGCTTACAGATTCCGCACTGCCTCCCGAAATAAAAATTTTGGGATGCTTAAAGACGACTGATAGCTACCTGATAAGGCGTTAGCGATCCAAATCACTAGAAGATAGAGGCACACTAACTCACTGCAGAAAATGCAAAACACCGCGCAGCGAACGAAATGCTTTAGACTCATCTGCCTAGACTGAGGGAAACTTCTTTTTGCGGAGTGTGATTTCACTGGCCGTAAATGTTTGCACAGATCCGAGTTCTTTAGACAGCTGAGGCGCTGATGCGTGACTAAGCGGTTCAGGTATTTTCGAGCCGTCCAAAAACGAGTACTTGTAAATTTTGCAAGTGGTCGCCGCAGTGGGCGACTAGGCGCCTCTCCTGCACTTAATTTGGCTGCACGGTCGCCACCGGAGCCGCAGCAGTACGCCGGGGGTGGTGGCCAGTAGCACGGAGCGCCCCGGCGCAAGAAAGTTATTATCTCAAGTGATCCTCTCAAGGAATTTATCGTGTATACGTAAAAAGAAAAACTAAATTTTTATCACCTAATGAGAAGTTTTGGGAGTGTGCAGACATCTGGACTTGAGCTCGGGCTGTGTGTCGACCAAAACAATCCGGAGAGTCGATTAATTGGGAGAGTTTAATTTGTAGCACAGAAAAAGCTCCTTAAATCTAATCGACGGGAGGAAATCGGTGCATTTTTTATCAAAAATCTGTTGCCAATCAATTTTTGACACATACAAACATTTTCGGCGAACCTTCTTCGAGCGAGAAGCGTATCAAACGTACCTAATTTATGTGTAGAAGTCATTTTGTAGCCGTCACTAGACCGCCTCCAGGAACACCGTTTTTAGTTATTCGATTGTTTTTTATCAAAATACGGAAACGTCCCACACATTTCACGAAATTAATTTACATTTTACCCAATTGTCATCTGCCTTGACGGCTGGCATGACGACATTTTGATTTTTACCAAATGGTATTGCCATATTGCTTTGAAATTTGAAAGCGCAGTTGCTGGACTTCGGGGTTGTTATCCCGGTAGATGGAGACGCTGCTGTCGGGTTGATGTCCTCGAAAAGGTGAAAAAAGCTGCTGAAATAAATTTGTTCAATACAGTAAAGATAAAAAACGCAAGAATCCAAACAATTCTGACCGTTAGAAAATAAATTGTTTTCTTAAAGAAATTGGGTTGATTTTCTAGTAATTTCAGAAAACAATATCTAAAAAGATAGTTACAGGAGAAGTTGAAAACTTAAAGTGCATTATCCCGAAACAGTTTAAATTTTTAACCGATTTTGAAAATTCATTATTTTAATTGCAATAAATAAATTTTTTTCATATTTTAGTTATTTCATTCATTGAAAAGAGTATATTGGCTCTGGTCTGTGGGTTTTGTACCATTTATGGGGTGAGTTAGGGCCTATGAATATGAGAATATTTTTTTAT
This sequence comes from Machimus rusticus, assembly GCA_951509405.1. NCBI lineage: Eukaryota > Metazoa > Arthropoda > Insecta > Diptera > Asilidae > Machimus > Machimus rusticus. The sequence continues at coordinate 8,033,259 of OX608051.1, forward strand.
TTGTGAGACCTTCCTTCTTGCCAAATTTTAAAATTCTAGGTCTTTGTGATTATTTTACAGGGCTATAAGCCCTTAGACTTTGTATTTGCTATTAATTATTAATTTAGTTTCGAGATAGGGAACCCTAAAAACACCACAGATTTTAACAATCAATTTCAAATTTAAATTAAATTAAATTTACATTGTTCGTGTTTTTGTTGTTAATTGGAAACATCTAATTTTTTCTTGACTTAATTTAAACGGAATAATCTGCACAATAAGACAGCATTGTTAATTAAGGACAGCCTTAGAAGAAAAATTAAATAACAATTTTAATCAAAATCACTCGAATTCAACAATTCAACCATTGTGAACTACCAGGGAAGGCAACACAACGAAAAAAAATCCCCAATCCATCTGACTTTAGGTTTGACAATAACATCTCCTGGAGAGTTGTGTTTTCTTTTGCTGCAACTGCAACCGGAATAAACGGCAGCCGAGTTATTTCCATTTTTGAGATGCTATTTACGCTGATATGAAGCACAATTGATTGATGCTGCACCGAAAAATCGCTGTCATGGAGCGCTTTAACACATTCTGGGGATATTTATCGCTGTGCATTTTATGCGGTCAGTTAACTTTGACCAGCACCCGGACGTCCACTCTCTGGAAGCTTAATCCCGACGAGGGCAAAATCACCAGCTTCACGGATGAAGGAGAGGTAGGCTTTTGTCTAAATTAAGCAATATTTTATTATCTAACGTTGAACCGATCTAAGGACACTTTCATGTTGACCCCCACTGCGAACGAGAAGTTCAAGGATGACGAGGTCTTTAACATAATCACGTCAACGGTGGTCGCGTACGGGTCCTACGGCCACTCGTGGAGCAAGCAATCGGTAGAGAAGAACTGCGACCCCAGCTGGTACACCTCTTTTACAATTAATCAAAACAATTTGCATAATCCCTATCGACCTTTTCCAGCGACGACCTGAAGGACCTGCAGGGCACATCTGCTCCACAGGGAAAAGCAGCTAAAAAAAGCAACCAACATTCTGATGAAATTTTAGACTGTGGAAAGCCAGTAAACTTTACCTTCTACGACTATCTCATTGGTGTTTCGCAAAGATTCAATCATCCACCAGTTCCAGAGCCTGAGGTATTTCACAATCTACAAAATTTCAGCAACAGCTTCATTGATGATATCATTTTAGGTGGCTTACTTATTCCTGAAGAACAAAGATGAGCAGGCCTTCAAAAAGTTTGATGTGAATGCGTTAGAAAGGCGTTTGAAACGCGCTAAAAGGGAGAAACCAAAGTCTGTGCATCTTTACAACCAAATAGGCAACTATTGGCGGATAAAGGGGGACGCCCGCCAGTCAATAGAGTGCTTCCGAAGGGCGCTCGCAATATCTCCAACTAATTCGGAGGTGCTGCTCAACCTTGCAAGGGTACTGTTCAATTTGCAGTACTTGGATGATGCTATACATTTGACCAGGCGGTAAGTGCTGAACGCAGTAAAATTTTGTTTGTTATATTTTGAAGCAAATCAAGGCGCCTATTGCTTTGCTTCTTTTACCGATCGGACAGTCAATTTCGGTCTAGTTGGGTTCTGAAGGTAGTTCTTTGACTTAGCAAAAGAGTGCCCCTTTCTGGGTCTTGAATCACGTACACATTGAAGGTAACTAAGAAGCCAACAGGCTGGCAGATGTGATGCAGCGAAGCCCTTCTTTGGAGGCGGAACTAGCAGTGATCAGTTAAGGTATAAGACGAATACCAAAATATATATGTATATCTTCTCATTCCGGAAAAAAAAATTGCACTAATATGTGTACAGATCACCCATTTAATCCTTATATATTTTGTTATGAGGAAGATTTCCCCGCAGTCTATAAAATACAATCATACACTCAGTCGGGTGATAATTTAAGTACTAAGGTCCTATTCCAATTTTACAAGAGCAAAGTTAAAAGAACCCATTTTTTTCATCAATATTTATTGTAATATACATACATAAGAGCTATCAAGTTTTCCCGCCAAATAGGTTTTATTTTACCTAGGTCACTTGATACATTTGCCAGCAAATTAATTATAAACCAAAAATTTGTTTTATTTGGCTCGACAAAATGCATCAGGTCGTTGACCTATTTTCTCTTGGGGCCAAACAATTGCTGGTCAAAAGTAATATGTAATTGAGTTTAAAAAAAGTCTATAACTTGTTCAGTCCATATTAATCAGAATCCGATCTTTCGTATATTTTACGAAAATTTGAATGTTTACAAACATTTTAGTGTAGGAATCGAAAGAGCAAACTTTTATAATTGGAAAAAAGGACATAGAATAAAAAAAAATCTGTTTAATTTAATTCTGGGTGTATATAAGATCGTTGCAGATTTCAGGAAATTTCGCTAAAATGTATACATGCATTTAATTTCATTATCGCTTTATTTCAGATCCCTGGAGGTACAACCTCCTGATCGTAGTGCTTGGCGCCAATATTTCACATTGGGAGAGATATTTAAAGCATATGGGCACTTTCAGGAGTCGTTACTTCATCTCAGACACGCTCTGGAGCTGTATCCTCAGCATGAGCCAATCCTAAAGGTTCTACGGGATGTCGAAAATGCGCCGGCATCGCCCCTACATGTGTACACAATTTTCATTATTTTCGCTTTAGTAAGTAATTTTATTTCTGGACGTTGGGCAAAAACTTTACATAATTTTTTTCTACAGATAATTGCTGTATTTATCGTTGTTGTAACTTCGTCAGATGGTTCAGACAGCAACAGTTCGCAGTCTGATTGTGAGCCAAAAATTCAGCGCCATTTCAACCGTGCGATGGCAATGCGATCGCTCAAAGGTTTCTCTTCGCGCACTTTTAAGCACAGAAGATATTAAGTGGAGAGATGTTTTTCCTCTGATATTTTTACACCGTAAATCTAAATGTGATAATTTGTTTTAGTTTTCTTCCAATAATGTGAATACTCTGCGCTACTTATGGATTCAGGAAAATTGAAATTGATAATTACGTTAAAATGAGGCTGGCAGAATCTGAATATTTTTGTTTTGTGATTTTGCTAATTTCTGAATGCGTTTTTTTTAACTTTCTTGACCCAGTGGCGTGTACTTACAATGTCCCTGATCTGGGCCTCTCAGTTAACAGTGTTCAAAAAAACTTTGAATGGTCCTATTGAAACACAATGAGTTGTAGTCTTCATTTTGAATCTGTTCATTCGGATTGAATTTTAGTTACGGTTTTAGTCAGGGCCTGACCAGAGAACAGTTGAATTCGCCAAAGACTTATTTTTAAACGGTATAAATTAAACTTTTATCCGCTTTAGCTGTAAATCCTTCTTTTAATTGTAAGTTAATTAAAACAAACAATTTTAGGAACGTTGCGATATCTCTCAAATCGACAAATAATTCCAAAAATACAAAATTAATAATAACTGAATCAATCAGATCTCTGAAATTAAATCTTATTCGACGGATATACACAAGTGTTTTTTATTTACAAATCTTATGAAAAAAAAATATTCTGAAAAGTAAGCGCAACAGAAAGAAGGAGTTTTATTAAAGAAGGAAGCGTATAATATTTTGGTTGTAATTTTTCTTAATGTTTCTAGGTCTTGTTACTTTTTAGTTTTTCTTTTTTAGCTTATCTATGAATTTTTGGATTTTTTATTTTACGAAAAATTGACTACAAATCAAAAATTTTACTTTTTTGGAGACTACGTATGCTATGGTATCATGATCTCGAGGTCGACAGTTCACATTTGTTTAAGTTTTAAAAAAATTATTATTGGGTATTGCGTTGATGCGCAAAAATTTTAATTACTTTATGAATTTCTATAATAGTGCCATTTTTCTTTTCTTGGCAGAAACAGGTATACATATATTAATTATGAAATATTAAAAGTACATTTAAACTGAATTTTGGAAAAAATGGAATGAGATATCGCACCGAATCTTAAAATCTTTCCTTTGTTACCTAACAAAAACTATAATAATGAGAATTGCATTAACACTGTATGTGTATGTAAGGCTGCATGCTCAATTCGATATTTTGAATTTAGGTACCTGTTTTTGTTATACATTTTTCAGGTTAGAATGTATTTATTGAATAAACAAAAATTTCGTTTTCGAAGCAAGCATAATTTTGTAGTTTCATTTAAACCTAATGTGTTTATAAATTTTTAATGCTTAGTTTCTTTTTCTTCATTTATAAAATAAAATGGAGACATATAATTTAAAAATTTAAGAAGGTGGATCCAATTAGCTATTGAGGTTGGAAATAATTAATAGCAATAAATTAAAAACAAACTAACCTTTCAGAAAACCGCCTCTCCTTATTTAAGATGTTTTTTTATGAATTTGACACTCTAAAAAAACGACAAATTAATTGCTTCTAAGAACTTAAATACCTCTAGAATAATTTTGCAAAGATTTCAATTTTATTCGTTTTAGTTATTCAAAACTTATTAGTGGCATCCCAGGCAGGTAGTGCTGTGTCAACTTTAATTTATTCATTTGATCCAATGAGACGATTATTTTATTGAAATTAAAAGACAACAACAACAAAATTATAAAAAAGTCATTTCCTCCTCTGTGCACCTGGCCTAAATCCTTTTCGTCTGGATTTAGAATCAACAATAATATTGGCTTGTTTTTTCAAGAAGAGTCGTGAAGGTATCTCGCTTTCATCATCTGAAGCAGCTGTTGAAAATTATATTATTTTTAATTTATTAATTTCGCATTATTTAATCATGTGACCGTCCTCTTAAAAAAATATTTGAAATTCAAAGTTATATACACCAAGGCTTTCGGAGCAGTTAAGAGTAAATATATTAAATTGTTTATTTGAATTATAAATATGTATATGTATTTAGACATTTTTGATTTAATTATATGTGTTCTTTAGAGGTGCGGTCACATTTATCTTAAGACTGGTTACTTAAAACTGCGGGCTTACCAGGTTGTGATCCTTGTCCAGGAGAAGCAGAAACAGATTGCCCAGGTTTTCCAGAAATTAAGTTAAGATAGCACAGAGGAAATGCTTGAGGTTTTTCTTCAACTCCGACTTCTCTTTGTGATTCCAACCGTAAGGAAAGCTCGTCTAATGTAAAATCATCTGCTTCCCTCTCTTGCCTTGTTTCTTCAGCCTCTTTTTCTTCCATCATTTTTAGAGCCTCATTTATTCGGTCTTCTAAAATCTGAAAGGTTTGATATAGTAGAAATAAAAGACATTACCTAATATTTTCTTACATCAATGTAGTCTTCATCACTAGCATCTACAGTTAAAAATTCGTTAAGGTAGTTAGCAGATATAACATCTCCAGTTCGAGGAACAGTGATTGTATCCCTTTCAAAAACCTCCTGGAGTTTGAAAATCATTTCGATGAGGGCTTCACTTATGGACTTTATTACACCTTTCGTTTTTGCTGTAGACTGAACGCATTCTTCTTCTTCACGAATATAATTTGCTATACTATCCTTTAATTTTTCCACTTCTTCCTGATTGCTGTTAAGTTAAATATTATGACTTATGACAAATTAAAAGGAACTTGTTTAATTGAACTAAACATACACTTCATTGTCCTGAGCATCAGCAAATTTCGACATTTCCAACTCATTTGTGAGCTCCTCCCTCATTTGCTCCAAGTGTTTCTTTTCTGCCTCAGCTGCAGTTCTCAGATAGGTTAGCCTCGATGTTGACTCCTTTTGGGATAAGAATCTGAATAAGACCTCTTGAGCTGATGTTGCCCCAGTGGCTTCCATGAATTTTTTGAATATCACTTCCATTTCGCTATTCTTGGCTTTTAAATGGGAATGAGGATCATCGTCTTGTTCTGATTTATCTGCATTTGGATCACCGGAACTAGAATCGACACTTCCTTGATGAACTAAGTTTTTACCTAATGTGAAAGTGTGATTAACATTTTTAATCTTAACGGGAAAAGAGTTCGCCTTCTACTAGATTCTATTTTGTTTTCTCAAAAACATCAATTAGACAATTTAGACATCCACAACAACTTTAAATTAATTAATTAATTAAATTCCCATTAATTAATCAACTTATACATCCACAACAAATTGACAAATACTACAATAGCTTTTTGTAATGATTAAGTTTTGAACTCTCTAATTCAATACAACACTTTTAAGTCCAAAATATGTAAATAATCCAGCATATTAAAAAAAATATATGTACATATAAACAATATAAGCCGTATTGTTCCTAAACCAATTTTTTTACCAAAAAAAGTGGTTAAAAATAAGAAAATTTAATACTCTCACCCGTGGAAAATAATTTCCTTTCGATTCTTTCTAATTCAAGTTTCCTTTCTTCAACTTGTTTTCGAAAATCTAAAGCTTGTCGTTCACGAGCTCGGCTCGTTACGTTCGCCTGTTGCTCTTGCCTCTGCAAAATAATTTTAGCAGCATCCCGCATTTCGACAGCTTCTTTGTGGACTTGCTACCCTTAGATTGAAATAAGTTTGAGGCAATTTGAATGATTAAAAATGTTTTATCACCTGCAATCGATTTATTTCCGCCTTCTGTTCAGTGAGAGATTCTTCTAGCTCCTTTAATGATCTTTCGAATCGCTCAGAATCTTTCATTAGTGAGGCTTTTATCGAACGATACTTTTTTCGGATATGTTCTGCTTCCATTAGTTGGACATTTGTTCGATGAATTTCATTTTCCAAATGGCATACGAGCTAAATATTTTAAAAATAGTAACCAAAATTAATTGAAAGCGATTAATCATGATTTTACCTTCTTGGTTTCATCTTCAGTTAATGTATCAACTGCAGGTCCTGCAGCATCCTTTGGATTGTAATTTTTATGAGTAAGGAGCTCCTTATAATCAGCAACTAATTTATTAAATCGTCTTTGTTTCTTTAGGTACCGATCATGAAGAAGATCCTGTTTCTTTTGCAACTCAATTAGTTTTAGATCCATGATTTCCACCGCTTGATCGGCATTTTTTGCCCCAACAGGATACATCGTGGGAGGTACATCGTCTTGAACTGGCTTCACACATTTTCGACCGGAAGGATTCTTCAGTTGTTTAAGTTCCTCTGTTAATTCCTTAATTTCCTTCTTTAAATTGGCAATAGTTTCTAAGTTTGTTCGTTTTAGTTTCTCCCATTCTTCACTTTGAGCCCTCTTTTGCCCCTCTAAAAGAATGTAATTTAACTTATAAATATTTAGATTATTATTTTATATAAAACTAACCAGCAAGCTGAATCCTTTTCTTTAATTCTGCAATTTCTTTTTGCAGCTGAATGTACTTTTCTGACTCCATCGTTTTTAGTTTTATTGATTTAACAAGGTTTCTAGACAACAAGGGCGGATTTGCTATTCGATTTAATGTCTAATTAAAAGTTATTTTTAAAGATAAAAACAAATAAAATAACCACAAAAAGAATAAAAGCTATTGATTCCAAATTAGTTTAATTCAATGTAGTAACAGGAATTACTTACTTTTTTTTATTCTTTAGAAAGTAGATAGAACTAAAAACTAGAATTTTAAGGGCTGAGAAAGACAAAGTTATAGAAAAGATTCGATCATTTTATACTAGGGACTGTAATGATTACATTAAAAAAATATATAAATTACAAAATAACGATTATTATTTTTCGATTAAGTAATAATTAATTATTATAAAAAGTAATGAGAGACGATTAAAACTTAAAAAAAGAAGAATGTGTCATTCCGACTCTATTTTTTTTGTTTACTTTTTCACTCCAAAGGAAGGAAAAAGATTAATTGAGTTTTATATCGACAATTCAAAAATAACAATTTTACCTAACATTATCGAGCAATCGCAAAATAAGAATTACTTCGTAATCGTTATCGAGTTATCGAAAATTAAAAATTTCAGAAAAAGTCATTATTTTGATTCCATCACCAGAAAAAAGATATTTTAAAAAATTTAAAATTAATATATTGCGCGCAAACTACAATCTACTCAAAAACCATACATTATTAGTTTAAATTTAACAAAAGTGCCGAAAAAACTGCACCATGAGATCAAAAGAATAAAGATAAACTTGATGACATTTTTAAAGACGGCATTGAAATTTTACCTGTTAAAAAACATTTGTCAACAAATCGGAAAACCTTTTAAGTCAATAGATAAATAAGAGTGATTGAAATATAATAATAAGGCATTTTTAGGTCAATAGTTTTCAACCAATGTGTGGAAAAATTGGTATCAAAGGGTTCCCAGAGAAAAGGTAAAATAAGTGCAATCGATATACTTTCCAAGGCGAAGGGCATTAAAGATTTTGACTATCTTTTCGAAAGCTATAAGTAACATGCACATACATTTGTAATTCAGCAACAATCTGGAAAAAAACTGAAATCCGTCTGGGAACTATATGGAAATTTTTCCGGTGTCCAAAAAACTAATCGTAAACAAGATCGAAATGACAAAGTTTTGAATAAATTTTGATACTAATTAAAATAAACACTAAAGCTCCGGTTCCCACGATCATCTCTTAGCAACCCTTGACACTCTTAAGTTCGTTATCTATAGACGATTCTGTGGTGCATTTATTTTTATGCGAAATCCTCTATTGCAAAATTGAAAAGACCAGGCCAACCAGGTCGGATACGTTTTATAATAAGTGATAGCAACCGAAAATGATTAATCCCCGTGCATTCAAATCAATACAGCACAAAGGCCGAAAACTGAAGGCTCAACTCTCGAAAATCAGCATATAAATTTATGCGACTTTCTCAATGTTGGATGATATATGCATTTTTGGAGTTTGTCGTTTATGTCATGCCCAGCGTTGCACTGATCTGGAAGTTAAGCTACTGTGGGTTTCACGGACATACATAGGTACCATAAACCAACATTCAACGGACATATTAATATTTAAGGAATATTCATCAGTTAAAGGGAAGAACCATCAAATTTTAAGTCTGCCAAATTTATGGAAGCAGCATTTTAAGCGCTCCGATGATTGGCGTTTTTATCGGTCTTAATTACTGAATCGTTAAATAACTCTCATTTGATCAATTCAAAGCGAGCCGGTAACCGAATAACAATTTTTCTTGCGTAGTCGTTAAGGTTCGTAGTCAGCCAGATGAATTATTTAGTGGCGCTAAACCACTTACAAGCTCCGCGGAGCGTTTCCTCGTGGTTGTGGAACAGTAAGGTGCTAATTAATATTAATAAATTCGCTAATTTGCCACAATTTGTGAATTATGTTAATTATCTCATTTCTTGAGGGAGATTCGCTTGGAATTATTTATGAAAAGCAAAAGGTTCTTGGTCTCGCCTTAAAATTTTTTATTTTGTATACCTGCTATACTTAACCGCCTCTTTTTACCACTTCCCATGGATGATTTTAACAAGATTAAAGGCGGTTGAATTTTTACCAATTTTTTTATAAACTTGATAGTTTCACTAAAACAAATTTGTTTTGTATAAAACGTGCTATTTCGTTATTTTTAATATGCACATTCGTAATTTGTTTTTTTAAACAATAACGTTTTTTACAATTTGTACTTGTAAATATAAACTTGAAGCAAAATGAATGGATTTCTTTATTGTTTACAAATATGAATAATTAAGGAAAAAATCTCATTAAACAATTACTCAGTTATGAATGAATTGTAACTGCAATTTAATGTACATTTTCTTTTTTGTAATGTTTAATCTCTCCAAACAATGAATTTTCGTTTTTCGATAATCATGTTTTTACTCTTTCTTTTAAAAAGTTTCCATGAATGTCTTAAATAGAACGAAAACTTGATTTTTTACCTAAAAATTAAAGTTATTAGTTTATTGAAAAATCAGGGTAAATGAAATGTAAGACTGCAGCAAAGGGTTATACAATTCCTCGAAGAACTCTAGATACATATGTATATGGATTATGCCCCGTCATAGAGACCAAAAGGGCAAAATGAATACTTTTTTTTAAAGTACCATAACTTTTATTTTTGTTTGTTCCAACGTTCTATTACTATGTGAAATAATTAACTAATAACGGGTACAAGTTTATGTGAAAACGACGAAAAAATTATTACTAGAATAAGCTAGCAATAGTACAAGCAGAGTTTTATTTGATCTAATGAATAATCTCATTGATCCAAAAGGAAGAAAAATTGTAATCTTTTTGTTCATTATAGCAAACTGACATGAAAACAAAAGAGAAAAGTCAAATTACCTACTTAATAAGAAAAATATAAAGAAAAAATTAATTACTTGCAATCCTAACAAAAACCAAAATATAGCAATTTTATGTAATTAAGCAAGATAAATAAATAAATATGAGTTAATTTAATTAAATAATAAATCATCCAACAAATAAAAGTATTTTGACTTGATTTTATGAATGATCATTCTTAACACCAGAAGCGCTACCGTCTGTTAGATCGTCTCTAAATTTTTTATTTAGGTCGATGAAACTTTTTAACTTTTACTTATTTTATGTTGTTAACTAATTTAAAATATTTTCAATTTTATAACAAGAATGGTTTATGAAAAGAAAATCGATTTACCTAGCTAGAATTGACACTGGGTCATTTTTGTCCCGTCGTTGTTTTAAAGAATAATTTGATGTACGGTCTGCCCCCCAGAGAGTTGCGGGGGTGGAGAGGTGATGCGTTTGACAACATGCGTTACTTGCTCTTCAAATAATAATAATAAATAGTTTATAGATATTTAATAATTTAGTACAGTTAGAATTTCTATGTAATTTGAGCTGATTGATTTTGTTACTAAACCCAAAAATATTTGACTTATAATTCCAAATTTGTTAGGTTCTTGGAAATAAAAATTTGATTTAACTTAATTAATAAACGTGTTTTAAATATTTAATGATAACTTTCGTACCTTATGCCAATTATCATTATAATAAATAGACTGGGACAAATTTTTTCGCGACGGCGGTTCAAGGGGGGTTTTAATCTTCGGTCCTTCTAGTGTAGGGTCCATTATGCCCCGGCTTCCCTTATAAGTTTTTAAACTACTTTTGCATCGCTCCACAGATATTCAAGGCTACTATATAACCGTCAACTCGATAATCACGAAACTCTTTTCCCCGATTAATTTGCATGCACATTGGCAACCCGAGAATCAGGGATTTTGAAATGTTGAAAACTGGAAACTGGAACTAGAATGAAATGAAATGAAACGCTTTAAGAAGTGTTTTGCGTGGTGTTGCACCCGCGTGCGCGTGTGTGCGTGCGACGGCCAGCGGCACCATCGCTCCGACCACCTTGCACCGGCCGCCATTTTTATTGAATTCTGTTCCATTTCTTGTTTCGTCTGCTTCTTCTTGGCCTCTTGTCTTTGGTCGCCGTCACCCAGCAAGCGGGCGGCCATTTTGATACCACTTGCGCACACACACACACTCTGGGTCCCAGAAAACAAAGTGATCACGTCGATTAATGTGGTTTGAGACGCGAGTGTAGACGCATGCGCTTTGTAATTGGCGGCGAATTTTATTGGAATTTTCAATTAAAACATAACAATTTGAGTGCAGCAACGATTGCAATTATGAAATGTGCCTAAATAAAGGATTATCGATAATAAAAACATGGTTAAGTGGCGAATTTGTGTGATACTTCCCAGTGCAGGAAATTCCATTTGAGATTCGTTCGAAAAGAAAAGAAGGAAAAAAAAAATAAGAAAAGAAGTGCGTGCGCGACTCAGTGGTTCGATTTCTTGTTTCAATTTTTTTGAATTTATTCTGTTAAATGTGTGCTAAATGTGAGAAATAGGATTACAATGTGGCTCTCGACCAGTTCTTTAGCAAAGTCGGATATTTGGATTAAAACATTTCTGTTCATTTACCTTTCCTGTGGATTTATTTCTGGAGCGGAAGGTTTGTGTTTTTCTTGTTTTTTTGTCTTTCGCTTACCCACTGGCACCCAGCGGCGGGCCAGAAAGAGACGGCGAGTGCGCAATGGAGACCAGCTCAGAAGGCCTCATATTTAACGAGTTTCTGGGGATATAATTTTATTAGATAAATAATTGAAGCACGAACGGAATAATTTAATCGCTGGTGGCAAAACGCTCCCGCTCGCGAATCGTTGCACGGGCGTTATTTTTTGAATGCGCTCGCTCGGGGGGAAAAATCAGCCGCTGCCGTCGTACGAACGACTTCAACGGTGGGCAGGTGTGCAGCAACGAACCCGAACCTTTCTAAAAAATTTCGTCGGCGCTCCCAGTCTTAAGAGATTTATGCTTCTGCAGGAGTCGGGCTCCGGGGCTCACTCGCTGGCATTGAATAAGTAACGGAGTCGATATTTTTTGCTGGCTCATTGGGAAAATAAAATGCTGGACGAGCTCCGACGTCAATTTCAATATGCTTCTTCGGGGCTCTGCAAAAAATTCAAACAGCCTTTGCATGTGGGCTATGGATTCGTTATAATTTTTAAAATGGCCAAACTGGAAAAAGATTGGGCTGCGCCTGCTTAAAATATTGCATTAATTTAAACTAGCATCGCCAATAAAGTCTTACATCATCTACATTTATGCAAAAGACAATTTACGACAGCGGAGTGAATCTTATTTGAGTGAAAATAATGGTCAAAAAGGTCTGCTAAGTACCGAAGCAAGTAGTCTAATTATTAATTAATTTAAAGAAGCAAGCACTTCTAATGTTATTTTAATAAGATTTTAAAAAATTACGAAGCAAATTTTTGTGTAATTTTATGTTTCTTAAGTATTATCTCGCACTAAAAGCAAGAAATTAGGTATCGTAGAAAATTGGACTCGCGTCAAGATTTGGACTTACATCATTTTATTATATTTTTATTCTTTAAATAATTGAAAGACAACAGTGTAAAAAATAAAACGTTTGAAACAACACAATTGTTATTATTATTGTGGAATTGTATTTTCATGAGCAATTATCATCAAAAGCACTGATGTTATTTATTTACCTTGCTAGTGATATTAATGAAGAGGTTAACGATCCGTAGCACGTGAAATTTATATCACGGGATTACTACAATTTTATTTAAAAAAAAAAAGCTTTTTCAATTGGATTTGGCTTCGGTTAGTAAAGCCGTAAAATGTTAAACTACACTCATTTCTTCTTACTGTCTCATGAATTTCACGCAATTATGCAAAGACAAAACGCATTCAATTTTTATTCGTCTGAAAATAGTTTCATTAAATTTGAAGAGTTTCATTTAATCTGTAAGTGATATGTTCAAACGTAAGATCGTAACGCAACGTGATTCGAAGAAATTTTCTGCTTCCTTCCAATTGTTTCTTATTTACTAAGTGTGTAAATATTAAATTTTGATATCCTACCTGCCATAAAAATGTTAATCATGCATAGGATTAACAATTAACATAGAGTTTATAAAGTTCATCCTTCTGCTTTTGCATTTTTTGCAACAATTTTATTTGTTTAATCAAGCTCATCAGAGACGTATAAAAACGAAAAATCATTGATATTAAAGAAACAAGTGATATTTAATATTATGCGCTATTCAGATTGGAAATAAATAAATATTAAAATTTTTTTTAACTGGAAAACATGACACTGAAGCTAGCAGCCGAACCTAGTAGTCGTTTATTACATGCAATGAAAATTAGTAAAAAATAAAAATAAATGTTGCTCTCTCACAATTACTTGCCCATTGCATCGGCAATAAATAAATAATGCTTCGCGCCAAGTTTCAGAATGTTACTTCGGTTTTAAGTGATTTTTAAATTTTTATTCGCCATTCCTTCTGTCCGACAAAAAATAAATAATTAATTAGATTAATTATTAACTAATTCTTTTTTAATACTGGAGTCATCTTTTTCTTAAAGTCTTATCATATTATGATCATTTTTATAACTTAGCTCTATTTCAACCGATCTGGCTCGTTTCGCGCATCGGCTGCTAGTTTCAGTGTCATGGAAAACTTCATATTTCTAAGAAAATTGTTTCATTATCAGCAATAACGACAAAAAAATTTATATCAATTCATATAAAATTTATTAAGGTTACTGACCCCTGAGCTGCACTCATTTGATTTAATCAGAATTAATGAAATGCAAATTATTGGCTTAAAACTACGTGTACTTATTTAATTGAATTTACTAATTGAACTTTAATGAAATCAATTTGTGAGTGGATTGATTTATATTAAGTTGTTATCTGACCAAACCCTAAAACTCAGAAAACAATGAAAGTAAAATGTTTACCTTCTCTTTACATAACGTTCGATGATCTTCTTAAAATATTGGAAGAAGGCGGAAAAACGCCTTCACTTTTGAAGTTAGTTTTTAAGCTGATTGTAAAAAGTACTTTGGTTGAGAAAATTTTTTAAAATAGGTACGCCAATAAGGTGGAGAAATTTTTTATAAATTCAATCTTTATTAATAGCATCACCTCCTGACTCAGACTCTGTCCATTGTTAAGACCAAGTTAAGACGACGAAGCGATCTCAGTCTACCTTCTGATTCCTAAGAAAGAACACTGCCATAAATGTATGCGTTATAAATCTCAGTGAAATGTCTGCAATTCAATCATCGGATGATGAATACTCAGCCATTGTCGCCGGAGCATAGATGGCTATAGCCACTCGAGGATTAAATTACACAAGATTAAAATAATATCGCAGCCTTCACATGTGCCTGCACTCTGCTGAGATCAGCCGCAGATAGTCGTCAGATTATTGCAAAATAATTCTGGTTATTTGCATGAGCATGCAGAAATAAACGTAAACCACCTGAGGGAGTGCGAGGGGGTGATGGAGGGATAATTCGAATTTCATTTATTGAAAAGATATTGGAGCTTTTGCAGATCTATCGAACCGATCGATACTTTTGGTCTTGACTTTGTTCAATGAAATGTGAAGAAATCAACAATAAGAAAATCTCGAAAGCGGCCAATTTAAGAAACTCAAAACTCGATTCAAAGTTGTTCTGGATGACGACGAGAGGGACAAAGAAAAGAAACGCAATAAAAATTACTAAAAGACATCCGCAAGAACACACCTTTGCCTCGGATTGCGGAGCGGTGCTGCAACGAAACCCCGTTTTTGAAGTTCAACCGACTTTACACCGGCATGAAATGCTTGATTAGTGTAATAATTCGAAACTTTCTGCCTGGAATAAAATGGGGAGCCCCCGAGGGGAGCAGAGGAGGCGGAACCGGATTTTCTACCAGAACGCAACGCAACGGCGCGGCGCGTTCATTCCGCTCCCGGGGGCACACTCGCCGGCAAATGAGGGACTCCGCTGGATCATTCGGATCGCAATGGGCCGAGTTGAATACATTGGGGAACTTCAGCCTTGAGGTAACGAAATTCCAAAATTAAAATGCTCATGTATGAAAGACTGGATAATTCCTGTCATTTGCGAGCTCTTTTCAGAATTTATGTCCTAACATGGAAATTAGAAAAATCCAGTGCTACATTACATATCCGTAGACCTTCTCCACGAACTTATAGATAGATATTGTTGGCTGAAGTTCATGGAAATTAACCGAGAAATTATTTAACTGAATAGCAAGATGCCTTCTTACCTATTGCAAGAAAAAAATATGCCTTACACCGTACATTCCGAGAAGTGTCAGCAATTCACTTATTGTTGATGGGAACGTCTATTTTGTTATGGTCCAAATCAATTAAAAATGAAAAACATGAATAGACTGTAAGAATTAAAATAACTCGATGAAAACTAAATTCCTTTAAGTCATTATATTTCTGTGTAGCTATATAACTAAAGAAAATGTTGTTTTATTTTATATCCATGTTTAATTATTAAATATTAATTATAAGACTATTTTTTTCAGGAAACTCCAGAATTTTAAGAAAAAATTACATGTGTTAAGTTATCAGAGCAAAATGGACAGAACCAAAGTTTTGATATTTACAAGAAATTAAAAGGCTCATTATACCATAGGCTAATAAAGTGCCTAACCGTCAATTGATTTTTCCGTAAATAGTACTGATTTTAACGAAAAACCAGAAAAATGACTACAGCGATTTTAAGGTTTGATACTGTACTATAACCGGCAATATCATCCTATAAAATAAAATAATCAGGTTTAACCTCTTAATTAAAAAGATGAATTTTGTGTAGAAATCCTTCAATCATTTAATTGTGATTTAATAGTTGTAAGATTAGCGACAATTAATGTAGTTAAAGTAATGAAATATGTGCTCACCAATGCCATATTAAATATTTATTAGGTAAAATTGCAAAATACTTAAATCTAAAAGTTTAGTTCCAAATAGGTTTTTCAAAATTCAAAGTACATATATAAAATTGATAAAATTTTTCGGTATATATAAATTAAATTCGCCCAACACCCTGCATAACCGACCAAAAAGGTCTTTGAAAAACGTTTTTTCAACGAAATTGTAAGCAATTAAAAACATTAGTCAATAGTATGTATACATATAATGTGATATGTACATTTTTTACGCTTTTTAAAAACAAATATAATCAACAATTTTAAAAATCCCGCAATGTTTAATTAAACGTCATAGAATTTTATAACACATTAACATTATAATAAATGGAATCATGATTTGTAGAGACTATCGCAAAGTAAAACTTCGCATTTTTATCAAAGCAGATTTTCCATCAAAGGTTCTCTAATAGCAGTTTATACGGCGTAGGATCGTAAATCCATTTCATTTAAAATGTTTTATATTTTACGAAAAAAAATGTAAGGTTATGGAAGTAGTTTAAGATTTTATTTCGGAGAAAATCGTAAAAACACCATCTTCACCTACTCAGAGATCAAAAAGCTTGACATTTTCAATATCGCGCTATAAGGTATAATTTAGAAATCTAGATCGTTAGACTAGTTTTTTAAAGAAATAAAAAAATACGAAGTTTAATTTATCCGGTGTGCCAATTTATTTTTTGTTTCTTATAATATGCAAACTAAACGATCGCGACATGTACCTAGAAAGGAGCTCCTTCTTCGTTTGAGTTAATTAACCGAAGTGGATTTCACTTCCGCACTTTAATACAAAGTAATAAGCCTAGTTAGTCTGCTAGCTGCTCCCAAAGGCGATTGCGTCTGGAGGAGCAGCAATTTATAAAACTAGACTCGAGTAAATTATATTAGCATCGAATAAAAATTCATAATTATCACGTCCAGGTAACTTGCTCTACCCGCCCTGCTCTATTTCGTCGGTTACAATTTTATGCATGCGAGTTTGTGTCTCTTTACTTTTTGTTGGTGCCGTGCCGAAGCCGTCGTTAGGTCAGTTCTATTTTCCTTGAGCAGGCCGAGCAGCTGCCACTTTTCGTCGGGACTGGGCTGAGGCAGATAATGCCCTTAGGAGCGGTTCCGAACACGTATGAGCCCACGGCGGACGTGTGATAGTGGCCTTAGTACACCACAGCCTTATCTGGCCGTCAACCGGAACAAACACGAAATGCAGATGAGAGGCGGTAGGATGCGTTCGGTGTGTTGGCGCAAATTAAAATTCTCCGTAGGTGCAATAAAATTTACCTGCAAATTGTAGCATCTTTTTATGGAGGAATTAGAGATAGGTATTTATTGTGCCCATTTCTTGACACCGAAGGAAGCAATTACCTTTACGTGTTTTTATTTGAGCCGACTTTTCTAAAACAAACCCTCGTGGGTATGTAAACTTGTAAATATTATATTACTTTGCCTTGCCTACACACCTTAGTTGGTGTTATGATAATAACTCCAGGAGTGGCAGGATAGTTTGAACTTAATATAATTAAAAGTATTTGAAAAAGTATAGGATTTTGAATAAAAACGCTTTATGGGTTTTTAAAATATACAAAGTTATTATTATTATTACATTATTATTATAAATTTTAAAATTTCTTTCCTATTCTACATCTTAGCCATTTCTACACAAGCCATCTGGCGGTCAAGATAGAACTTTTTTTTCATCCAAAAAGATGACCTAAAGACGAAATGATGCATTGATTGGTTCAATTTAATTATACGAAAAGATTTGAGGAAAGCGTCGCAATATTTTTATATAAGAAATTTTTGGAAATGAGTCCTTTATCGTGAACTGTAAAATTAAAATTAATCCTTTTAGTCGAGTAAACAGCCTCGAATACTAAGAAGACCTTAGACGAAATTCCTTTTCTACTCCAGTGGCAGTTTATGCAAGATAACGACCCGAAGGATTGTGCTAACTTGAAGAAAACATTTTTGAGTGACCGTAAAGTTGACGTTATTTAATGGCTTTCATAGCCAACGGACCTAAATCCGATTAAAAATCTTTGGGCCATAGTAGAGAAGCAGATTACTAAAATAAAACCAAAAAATAAAGATGAATTATGGAAGCAAGTTCAAATTGCTTGGAATAATATTTAGGTTACCACTTATCGCACTTTGATGGAGTATATGCCTAAAAGAATAAAAGAATAATAATGGCTACAAAACGTATTTTATTTATTAAATTTACGAAATTGAATATTGAAACCCTTTCACGAATATTTTTTCAGAAAATATTGTTTTTATAAGTTGTCTTATTTTTTGTCCAACTGAATTTGTTATTTGAGTGAATTAACTGTTTGTTTCTATGTTGAAAATTTTATTGCATATGTTGTTATTATAAATTAATTATAAGGATATTTTCGATAACTGCCAGTGCTATGAAAAGTCCTATTGTGCCAGGAAATTTCTAAGCAATCTTTTACTTTATAAAATTTTATCGCATAAGCAATAATTTAAAAGAAAATATTTGAGTTCTAAGCTATTAATAATGATTGGAATCAACCATAAATGCGTATGTAATTTACACTTTCACTTTTGAATGAGTCTGGGAAACCCTGTATCCATAAAAAAATAAACTGAATAACTATTAAACTATTATGCGAAGGATACTACCAATAGGCGTATCCGTTAAAGAACTTGTTTTATGTCGAGTGCGATTTGGCGTGCCAGGTCGTTAAATTGAAAAATAATAAGGTACAAAATTAATAAAGCATTTTCCCTTTTGTTTTTATTATTGCTTACTAATATAACCCTCTTAGTTACTCATTAGCTACGCCAATCGTTAGAATTCCTAAAGAAGGTTGACTTTAAACAACTGCAGTAATGAATGCATGCGGCGCCTCCAAGAAGATTTATAGACTAGCAAAATCCGAATAAAAAATATAACTCAATTATGAAAGTAATAAAACTCTATTCTCACTTGGGCTCTGTAAAAGGAATGAAAACTGAAGCAAGCGACAACGGTGTGCTTTGTGTGACCCAAGGTAAATTACAATTTCAGACAGAAGTATTCCAATTAATTCAGAATGCTTCATCTGCAATACCTGAGCCTGATGAAAGTTTAACTACTGAGATAGCAGTTGCATTTGCAACGTTAGTAGAGTGAATTTGCATCGTGGCTATCTTACATGCACCGATTCATTAAAGCGGCTCATAATTGGGAGGTTGTACATCGATTGCTGCAAATGTTTTGCAAGACTTTCAATGCTGGGAGCATGGGTGACAACAGAACTCCCGGCTATGGCGGCTATGTTGCGTTTTAACTCGTCACTTGAATAGCAATCTAGAGGAAATTCTTAAAGTTTATGCCAGGATTTACAGGGCCGATGTATCTGGAAATTTAGTTTAAAAAAGACCTTTCGACGGCAGCCAGAAGAAGGAAGAGGTAGACTTCAATGTAGTAAAAGTGATTTTTATTTAAGGTAATGTAATTCTGAATTCCTCACCAACTTAACCGATTCGACCCATTTGCGAACCTATCTGAGATATTTCCATGGAAAATATTTTAGACAAATTTAATCAAAATCGATCAAGAAAAAGACGGGCTACAAGAAAAAAATCGAAATATATAGCCAAGTGAAAGTCCCCCTCCTCCTTCCCCAAACCCGGCAATTTTTTAACATAACCTAAATACCGAGCCAAAATATGCCTATACACAAAGTTGGATCAATATCCATTTAAAAATACGGCAGCTATCGTGGTAACAAAATCACTTTTAGAAATCGATGTAGCTCCTCACCCCTTTGATCGATCACTACCATTTTGTAAAACGACTTAGAACTACATGTTGCCAATATTTATGTTTGGTCAATAGAGATTAGGAAATATGAAAGATTTGGGGTTCAGACCATTTTTATATAACTTGCGCATATAATATATATAATTGTCCAATAAATAAATAGGTATATTTTATTCTTGAAGTCTACGACCTTTAAAACCAGTTTTGGCATCATTTTTTTCCGAAATATTTTAGATAAGATGCAATATGTAAAGGTAGTATTTCATATGAAGTCTACCTACAAATTATGGAGTTACAAACATAGCAACAAACATTGTACAAATTCGAATAAACACATAAAGGAAGAGGATCTAAAATTCAATATTCAAAATATTTCATTCTACTATAGTTATAACAAATTATAATGTTTGAAAATATGATAACACAAAGTAAATCAGAAGGAAATAAAAGGAAATTGGTACTGATTATTTAGGCGAAAGTTGCCCGATATGGTGATACTTATTTTTATCAAAACATAAATAAAGCAGCTGAAAATTCAATTGAGATACTTTATAAGCAAGCGGCCTTATCGGCTATAGTGAACAAACTTGACAAAACTTGTTTTAGTTTGCTCAAAATTAAGGTCCGCACATGTCAAACGCATTCTTGTTTCCGACAACGGATATTTTGTGTATGAAAAATTAAACAAAAAAATGTATTTACTAGGAAAAAGCTTTTCTTATCACTCAAACTTTCTGTGGGTTTCATTCATTAGCAATGTTTTTGCAGCGTAAACCAAACATGATTCAGTTTTTACTCCAGGTGTTTGTTTACTTATTCTTGGCACGTGGATTGAGAGAATAATTTTAAAAAAAGCCAATTGTGTAAGTAATGCTTACGTGTCAAAAACCTATTCCGCATATTATCGACAGTGCCATAATTTGGATTTTTATCTATAGTATAGATGAAATTTAAAAAAAAGGATAGTTTTCGAACGATACTAAAAATGAGTAATATAGGAGAAATCTTCCTCCAGACAAGGTTCAGGTTAAAATTTTATTATAGTATAATTTATTTAATAAATTATAGATGGCTTATCTTTAAAAACAGTGGTAGCACCCTTTTTGATGTGAGTTGTATCTAAACGAAAAATTCATTTATTTTATTTCTTTTGTGGTTAATTTTTTGCCTAGTCTAGCCTATAGTCCTGAATTTCATACCTGTGGATTAACGAATGAAAATAGAGGAATTAGTTTGTAGAAAATGAAGTGCTATTGATGGTTTTCGGGAAACATATTTTTTAAGGTTCTGTACCCAATGAATAATGAGTTTCAGTTGAATAAGAGTTTTGTCTTTTAAAATTTAATACATATCTCAAGAATGAAAAGAGATAAAAAGGTTTATCAGAAATGTCAGTAACATAAGAAAAATGTATAAACATTGTTAAATACACCCCTCAAAGAGAGGAAAACTACCTTTAAGCAAGAAAACCAGAGATAAATTATAAGGTAGTTATCCGAAAATGATTGTACCCATGAATTTTATATTGAGCTCATCATTAAATAGCAACTATTTATTATAGTCAACTTTAAACATTTATTTCTCAAAATTGCAACAGATGCTCATCATAACTTTCATTTAGTACACATTTTAGTTTAAAATTCGGGGTCTGCCGAATAGGCTTATTTTTGGGTCACTGTTTTCATAGATGGTGTGTTGTTTATGGCATGAATTTTGGAAATAAAAAAGGTTTAAACCCAATGAGGTTCTCCATAGATACTTTAAAAACTGGACGATTTTTAATGATTTTTGTTTTGGGAGTATGTATTAAAAAAATTGGTAAACTTGCAAGTATCAAAGCAAGCCTATTTATAATTTATACTCCATAGTTAGTGAAAATATGAAGTAGTCGAAAATAGGCTACGTAGGGAAAAATAGGTCTGTCCATTTTCATCTTTTCAACCCTTTCTAAGAAAAAATTACCGCAAAAGTAGCCCTGGAAGGGTTTAGAAATTGAACGATGTTTTCAAAAAATGATATGATTTTTGGTCATTGGTACCATTAATGAAAAAGTTAGTTAAGATTGGTTGAAGAGAAAAATAGTATTAAAATAGTTGCCGAATCATAGACTGGAGAATGCAGAAAGTCAAAGCAGACTAAAACTCATCATGAGTTGTAGATCCAATGACGATGACTTTAAAAGCGCTCTAATGAATATCGAAAAAACTCCCATTGAATTCTTTCTTCTATATCATGTGTCTTTTAATCCTCTAAAACTGGCTGCTGTTGATTAGTTCATCCGTAAGGTTTTTAAATTAGTTTTTTATACTTTAAAATTCTCAAGATATATTTGCATGAAGTTTCAGATAAATGATTTAACTTTCTAATGATACAAATGAATATATTTTGGAAGAATTTAGAAGTAGTTTTCTTGTAAGCTTTTGTGAAAATTCGTACTGATCATTCAAATTGATGGTTCATTATTTCTAGAAATTAAATTGGGGCGTACAAATAATTAACCATATATCTCAGACTATCTCGATTTAATGAACTCATCATCAACGCCTCGATATAATTGACTGCTGTTTCCTGAAATAGGCACCGGAATTCCGTGAAATTAGGCAGTGCAAAGAGGAAGTGTTGAACCGAAAATATTTCAACTTGTCGCAAGATAGCCAACTTCAGCCAGCGCCGCCGCGATCGTGTTAATGAAAACTGTGGGAAATGTCTAAACCGCGGAATCCCTTCCTTTTTAAAAGCATACACGAAATGAGCAGTGTTTAAGTGGTTTGCATCAAAAATCTTCTGTCGTTATCGCCGTCGTTGTCGTTGTCGTCGACGACGGGAGGAACTTTTCTTTTTTCTCTCTCATGGAATATATATTTTTTCGTTTTTCATCTTTTCCCTCTATAAGTGCGTTACCCGAGCGAGTGTTGATATTTTATTTTTATTTTCATTTTAAATCTTATCCCCCGATTTTATAAGTGTACTGCATATGTGCACCAGCCTCAGCCTCAGTCGCAGCCTCTCAGCTTTAATGTTGCTGTTGTTGGCGCAGCCTTAGGGCATTTTCTTCTCTAATTACACGGCGTCTGTGTGCGGGACTGACTATTGAAAAAGATGAGTGGGCGAATAAATGCGACGTTCAATGGGTCTAACAGCCGCGTAATGATAGACGCGTTTTCTTGTATATTTTCTGGTTACGGTTTCGTCAATCAACTCAAAGGGGGAAGTGGTTTGGAATCCGATTTCATTACACCCAGGAAGGAGGTTATTGGGCTTTGGCGGTGATAGCTTCGTGGGAAAATTCACCCCCTCGGGTTTGGTGTTAAGCAACAATTTTTAAAAACAACACGATCGAGTGTTATCTGTCTTGATTTCATGCGGTTTTTAATAGTCCTTAGGGCTCAGGAGGAAACCACTTTCTTGGGGAGTCGCTCACACAGCGCAATAATATCAGCCCTGGGCCCTATCTAATGAAACTGACAAGTGTGACAATGGCTACAATTTTACAAATTTAATGACAAAATCATGTTTTATAAACACACAAATAAGTTGTTTATAGGTTTGTTGTACTATCTTATATCTGTACAATATTGTACAGATATTACAAGTTTCCACAAAACATTTTCATTATAATTTAACAGGAAAATGATGACAATAGTGAGGGAAATCGATGGTCATTACAATTTTTTTATGAAACAGAATTGTCAATTTTTCCTTAAAAATGATTGAATATTATTGTCGGGCAGAGATTTCATGAAACAGAAGTGTGTCACATTTCGAATAGTAAGTTACAAAATTGTCAGCTTAAAATCGTAGGACTAGTACCTAAGTTTTACGAAATAGAGCCATGGGGATTTCCTAACGCTTTAGATCTAGAATTTAGTGATTCCGTGATTCTTTAAGGGGGGGCTAAGGTTAATTCGTACGAAAAAAGGCATGTTTTTGTGAATTTTTTGTGACGACACAGTTAAAATCTCTTTGTTAAAACTAATAGTACATTAAAGTATGACATTTGAAGAATGTTGTATAAAATTTTCATGAAGAAATATTAAAAAACACGGCAATGACAGCAATTATTCGGACGTGTCTCGGATAAAAGTAGAATTGCGGTGCCCCTCATAACTGGGTGCTGCATCATCCGAAATCAAAAAATCAAAGTTCATTCGTTAGATAATAGTTTTCCCCAGGTAACGCTGGGGGGGTTTTTCGAAATTTTAATTTTTCACTTTTTTGGAACACTTTGATGGGAAAAACGCGAATTTTTGCGAAAAAAATCGACTAATTTGTTATTGTAAAATAAAAATTATTAACAAATTTGAAAAAAACTCTCCAGCGTTACCTCGTAAATTATGTACAGAAATAGTGTTCACAATTTCAAAAGGATCGGTGCAGTAGTTTTGAAGTTATGAGGGGCACCGACTTTGAAAACGTGAGTTGTGGGGAAAACGCTTTAAAGTTTTGAACACCAAAAAATCTGGTATAAAACGTTCATAAGCATGGTATAGAAATACTCGTAACTTCGTCAATTTTGCTTCAATCGACTTGAAATGTTGACACAATATTCTTAAGATATTATGCATTCAATTAAAAATGTAAAAAAAAAACATGCCAAAAAAAAATTTAAATACCTTAGCCCCCCCTTAACAAAAAACGGTCTAAGTTACGAGTAGGTTTGACAGCTTAACCCGTTTCGGACGAGAATGGCACGATGGGTACACCGATCTTTAGCGGCTCATAACTAATACTATTTGCGTCTGAAAAATTAGAGGAGGGCATCGTTTTAAAGCTCGAAATGTGCCCTTTCTGATGGTCCTCATAAAATTTCTCCAAAAACTTGTTAATTAAAGAAAAAAGTAGTTTAAAGCAAAAAAAACGTGTTTTTTTCGCACTTCTTTTTTTTAAAATCGAAT
The DNA here is from genome assembly GCA_951509405.1 of Machimus rusticus. Classification (NCBI taxonomy): domain Eukaryota; kingdom Metazoa; phylum Arthropoda; class Insecta; order Diptera; family Asilidae; genus Machimus; species Machimus rusticus. The sequence goes on from OX608051.1 coordinate 8,058,074, forward strand.
TTTCAAGGGGTTTCCCGTCTGCAATGACCCTGGAACCCCACTAAACGGTGGAGTAAATGTTTGAACTTTAATAATATGCCGTTTGGAAATCGATTTTACGCCTTAATATATTCAAAATGGCGCCTAAATTGCAAAATTTTCGCGAAAACATTCATGAATTTTTTACTGAAAAATGATGCACTTTTACGAAAAATTTTTAATAATAAAAAGTTCTTAAAATCACTCAACAAATGCACTTGATTTTTTTCAGAATTTTTTGAGCAAATTTTTTTGATTTTGCAAATAGTCAATTTTTGCAAAATTTAAAAATTGCTCCAAAAATTCTTAAAAAATTCCAGTGCATTCTTTGGTTAATTATAAAACTTTTTTTCTCTACCATTTTCCTCATTAGTGCATTATTAAGAAAAAAAAGACTTTTCATGATCCGATACTACCTTGACCTTTGGAAATTTTTTTGAGAAAATAATGCACTAATGAGAGAAATGGTAGAGAAAAAAAGTTTTATAATTAACCAGAGAATGCACTGGATTTTTTTCAGAATTTTTGGAGCAATTTTTAAATTTTGCAAAAATTGACTATTTGCAAAATCAAAAAAATTTGCTCAAAAAATTCTGAAAAAAATCAAGTGCATTTGTTGAGTGATTTTAAGAACTTTTTATTATTAAAAATTTTTCGTAAAAGTGCATCATTTTTCAGTAAAAAATGCATGAATGTTTTCGCGAAAATTTTGCAGTTTAGGCGCCATTTTGAATATATTAAGGCGTGAAATCGATTTCCAAACGGCATATTATTAAAGTTCAAACATTTACTCCACCGTTTAGTGGGGTTCCAGGGTCATTGCAGACGTGAAACCCCTTGAAAATTCGATTTTTAAAAAAAGAAGTGCGAAAAAAACACGTTTTTTTTTGCTTTAAACTACTTTTTTCTATAATTAACAAGTTTTTGGAGAAATTTTATGAGGACTATCAGAAAGGGCTCATTTCAAGTTTTAAAAAGATGCCCCCCTCTAATTTTTCAGACGCAAATAGTATTAGTTATGAGCCGCTAAAGATCGGTGTACCCATCGTGCCATTCTCGTCCGAAACGGGTTAAGCGGCGTTTACAATGCAGCACAGAATTTCACGCTGATTGCTGTCTCCATTCTTTACAAGCCAGACTCGTATATTTGTCTCTTTTAAAATTTCACGTTTGCGCCAGCGTAAAAGTAGGTTCTAGTTCTACTCTCGTGCTGGCGACTGCGAAAAATTTCGAAGTTTTTGGTTCACCTATTTGACACAAGAATCAACTGTGTGTTGCATAATTTTTTATTAGGAAACCGTTTTTTTGGGAAATTTCAGTTATAATTTTATTCTTGAAATTTGCATCCACCACAATTTCATGCAAAAAAGTATATAGATATTCCAACTGGCTCTAAGTTAGAAAACTTTTGTGAGTTAGAGAAGTTGTAAATTCTAAATCGTTATGGAATCCAAGTGCAGAGAAGGCGGGACATTTATGTCAATTCGCAAAAGGAATAAGCTTAATGCCCAAGAATTCGAAATACAAGCGCTATTTTAGTAATTGACCTCAATTAAACCTTGTTGTCTCTTCGCAGACGTACATATATGAAGACCTAATGCGATCGGGTCGATCTCCGGAGTTATGCTGATTTTAACAATCTGAAAAATCACATTGCACACATTCATGTGATGCTTTTAAACGCACAATTACCACGAGCCCTTTTATCAATTATATCGAACAATTTACATTACTCTGAGTATCAGAGCGTGAAATTTTTCATAATAACTCGGTGATTACCCTTTCAAAATGATTAATTGGTTAATCGACCATTTGCGCGATTGTTTTTTTATTTATTTTTTTCGATCTCGAACCGCGAACAGAATGTTTCGCTCTTGAGTCTTCGGGGGGAAACAAAAAAAGTCAATAATAATATCTGTCGCCAACGTCAATGGTTCAATTAGCAAAGATCCGCTTGCAGCTTTTTACCTTCTTTCATTCTTCGCTGCACTGTTCGTGGTAAATAGAGTCATTGCCAGTTAATTAACGTCTTCTTATTTTTTATTTGAACTACCGACTCAAAGAAAGAATTGAACGGGAATAGATTTTTCGATTTGTTCCCACCATCTCGATGGTTTAGAAGTTTCCTGAAATGCAAGTTCGGTCGAGAAATTTCCAATAAATGAAATTAATTATCTTAAATATGAAAATGCAAAACTGTCAAAGTAAAAATTTCAGGTGTTTATTGCAACAGTTGAATTTTGACTTTCGGGGTTAGCTTTGGTCGGTTAAAGAGGAACGCTACTATCTTGATTCAAACAATTTTCAGAGTTTGGTAAGTTATATATGTGAAACTATAATTACTTAAGGATTGGGTATAGAAGATATTTTAAAATATGTATCAAATTGTTCAATACTAATTTGTATTAAAAATTATTTAAAAATTACAAAGCTAAGAGCCTTAAATGGGTTTATACTATAATATAAAGAATAGTTTTCATATTTTTATTATTTTTTTAATGTTAAAATTGTGGAAAAGTTGTTCTTATAATTAACCTTTTTACGAAAGTTCAAATCCGGCTCCGCGGGAGTTGGATGAAAAATCTTTCGATTATAAAATAGTAGCAGAAAAAAAATCCTTTCAAAAAGATATAATCTTTAAATAAAAATATTAACAAAAGTTGGGTCACATATGTACATATTTATAATTCTAATGAATTTACTGACTAAATTGGGTAAAAAATAGAATGGTTTTTTGATGTAATCAATCAAAACGTTGTAAGAAAAACGCGCGTTTTAAATATGAATTTTTTTTTCGCAGTTGCCTTTTCCCTTTCACTACTTGAAAAAATCGATTTTACATAGTTTAAATGGAGATATTACAAACTCTGTAATTCATTCGTATTTGATATATTGTTTAAAATGCTTTTTGTATTTTACATATTTAAAAAATGCTAACTTTGACTAAAAATCCATTCACTTATTTCTACTGGGAAGCAAACACTTCCTATGCATTTTTTGTGGTTAAAATCAATTTTAAATGAGAACCCTGAAGAATCTGCGGAAAGAATAGGCATGAGATCAAATTTATAGTTTCAACCGTATAACCATTCGCAGCGTAAAACGTTGAAAATTTTGAACAGTTGAAATAAGTTCCTGTAGTTAGTGACTTTTACAAATTCTTGGCCTTAATTTCAATCATTGAAAATCCATGAGGTTTAATGGAACAGAAAATTAAGAAAATAAAATGAAAGGATAGTAACAAATTTGTACGCAAACTTTACAGATTATAACAAAGATTGTCTTCAAAAATATTGGAATATTTTTTTACTGGAACAAAAAATCAATATGGCGGACTATTGATTTTTTATTCTTTTTTTCAACTTCGTTTACAATTTTGGTAAAAACAATATCTACAATTTAATAATTCTAGTTTCGGCTTTAGCAACACATTTGAAGAGTCAGCAGTTAAAATTTCAGCGACATATCTGAAGAGTCAGCACTTAAAATTTCAAGTCAATCGGTGCAGTAGATTTTTCAAAATTACGCCAGGTCAACATTTGCAGTTTCGAAAAAAAACGTGTTTAAAGTTTTGTTGTGTGCTTTCAACGCTATCTAAATAAATTTAACCATATTTCTAGAAGTATTTCCTAGGTAAAAATTAAAGGATTTTCGAGTCGGAGGGAATAAGAGATACATCGGTTATGTGGATGATGAACAATAAAGGAGCAAGTTGACTACCCTGTGGTACACCCGATAGCTTATTCATGAAGATACTGTGATTAATCCTAATAAACGCTTTGCTGAAATTTTAGAAGCTACAGTCAGTACAATTCTATCATTTGACAAAAAGTTCATGAAAAATTTGCTAGTAGTACATTTGATAAGGAATCGAATAATCGATATTTTTTCTTCAAAACTGACTGGTAGTGTGCCATAGTGTTATTGGCTGTAGTTGGAGTAATTCAATAAAATAAAATTATGTATGTCACCATCGACAAACAATATGGAATGCAACAAAATGCCACTATAATTCAAGACATTTTACATGTATGGTATCGGTAATGCAACAATTCAGAATATTTAGCCACTGTCCCTTGAAGCAGTTGACTGAACATCGCGTCGCGTTCAGCAGAGTGCATAAGTTCATCTTTAAAACATAACAGCCCCCAACTATGTTTAAGTGCAGTGCCAAAAATAAACCAAACAATCGCGAATGCGACAGCTGCTTAGCCTAGAGAGCATTTGTAAAATGTTGTCAGAATGCACTTTATGTAGCGAGCCCACAATCAGGTTTTAAGCGTGCAATCAACTCGAACATATTTTTCATTCAATTGTCTTTAATCAGATAATGGCCACACGGTGCCGTACTTGCGCTCGGTTCACTTCGTATATTGAATCCAGATGAGACACATTCGGGTGTACTTCGGGCATGTAAGTGTCACAAGAGGTGTAGGGAATGTATGTAACCGGATGATGGAAATTAACAAAAGATTGGCTTAAATAAATATAAACTAAATACGTTAAATGGTCATAGACGCAATCTCTTTTATCTTTTTTCTCAATTGTTTGTTTCAAACCTTGTTTTGCATCCGTTACACCAACGTTATCTATGGGTTTAATGTATGCATGTATTTTTTTTTGAGGAATTTCACAGTGATTATCTTACATAAGTTCGCTTCATTAGTAAAAACAAAAAAACATTTTTAAAATAAAAATTAAACTCTTTTCTGAGTATCGATTGTAAGTTTTTTGTCTTGTGACAAGCACGCGTTTTTAGTGCGAATTGAGGAGAGACGGATTAACCCTTTTAAGGAAACATTTTTGAGTCAGACCCACAAGGAATATTATGATAATTTTAGCTGATTACGAAATCGGTATCAGATTTTCAAAATTGAAGATATCCAATATGTTAGATAAGAAACCCTAAACCTTACAAAATTAACATTTTCAGCTGACATTTTGTATATTTTGTATATTGCTGAAATTTAGATTATATGAGTTCTTAGACTTACTGGTGAAAATTTAGGCCATTATTGCCTTATTCGCTAATTGAGTTCTTCATTTATGGAATTCAATGAAGCAGTTTTTTTTTTGCCTTGATACATAATGCCACATTGCAAGTTGGAGGGCGGGAAAACATCGATATTCAAAATATGTAATGTTCATCCTATAGGAACGATTTTCATTAGAATGGGAATAGAAAATTCTCTGATATTCGTGTTTTTAAATAATAATAATGATTACTTACTTTAAAAAGATGAAAGAACCTACTTAGACATTACTTTTCAATGTGCAAATTACTTCTAATACATTCTGCAAAATTAATTGAGAGTAATTATTAATTCCCATCCCATATAAATATGTACAATACATATTATGGGAAAAAGTTCAATTACTTCAAAAATCCCCCTAAATTTACTATTTTAAAAAAATTTGTTGAAAGACTTGTCTACTAAATCATCGATACATCTTATTATGAAGTAAATCTTTTTAAACTCCTAACCGTAACATAATATTGGCGGTAAGAAAAAAAATAATCTTCGTGATTTCGCTCGAGTTCGTGTATCTCATGACATTGCAAAGCAAAAAGAAAAAAAAAATCGAGTGCCAGGCCAGCATTAATTTCTAGAGATACATTCTCCTAATTAATGTATTCTTTCTTGGTAAGACATTGTTGCAAATAGGTATCGTGAGAACCGATTGCGAAAAATATGCACAAAATTCTAATTAAATCCAATTCATGGCTTATATAACTAATGTTCGCGTATACTTGAAGTTTTTGATGTGGTACAAGCGTGGCACCCAATTTTCACTTTCTCAATTTCCAGCAGCATGGGCTAGTTACCACTCACTTTCTGAGTAATGATTACATTATGTGGTTTAATATGAACTTAATTATGCTTAAGAGAATTCGTTCAAATGCATTAGTTTAAACAATATGTTCATTTTGTCTTTTCAGGTTTTATATCATGTGCTCCATCACCATGCAAGAACGGAGGTTCTTGTATTCAAAAAATGAACGGAAAATCGTATTGCAAGTAAGTATCGATTAAAAGTACATAATTGCTTTTTTTCAGTGTTTGTTTACCTCTTTCATGAGGTTAAGCTAGTTAACAATAAGCTCGTGTAAGTTATACATTTCATTATTTTTAAGGTCAATGTTACAGGTGTTTATGGTGAGTTTTGTTTTTTTATCGAATCGATAGCCAAGACAATACATATATTGCCTTGAATTTCGGGCATATAAAATGTGGTTGCGCTTTGGATTTAACTGAAAAACTAAATTTCTCCCACAAGATTTTTAGAAGGAAATTTAAGCTTAGATCTTATAATAAGTAAAATAACAATTCAAAAATTCACTCACTGACCCAACACTAGTTGTCCTAAGTTAATTGCTTACTTGAATGCGTGCTTGTCAGCACTTCACGTTGTTGTAATGTAATTTATATTTAATCTAAAATTGAGTTTGTTGTTTATAAGCTGTACATAAATTAAAAATGAGATTATTTTCATAAAGAGAGAATAAATTCAAAATAACTTGTGAGGGATGAATGGTATAACATTGTCATAAATTTTAATGAATTTTAGATTATTATTAAGCCTATTATTCAATAGTCGTTTGTAGCTTTTGGAAACTTCTAAAAGTAGAAAATTTAAAACTATTTATGTAAAATAGGAATACACATAAAAGAAGTAAATTGTTTTTAAAGTGAAAACTAGAGCAGTTTTTGTCGTAACGAAAAAAATACCAAACGGTCAAATGTCTTTCAGCAACAATACAAAACAAGTTTTGAAAATGTAAAATTTCAAAAACATGAATTATTATCTTGCAGTGATCATAAATAATCTCGTGGGAACAAGTGGGCGATTTAATTAAATTCCATTGGATATCTTTACTTTTTGACCTAATTTTTTATATTTCGAAAATGCATGCATAATACCTTGGAAATCTGAAAGGCTTTCTTTCTTCTAGTGTTTATGTGCCAGTGATATATGAAAATCAGCGAGAATTTCAGCTATTTCGTTAGGCTTTCAGTTTAGGAGTTTGAGATGCATGGGAACTTGAGTGCCCGCGTGCTCACTTAGGACTGCCGAGATTTAAGTGCGGATGTGAAAAAATCTTTGAATTTTAATGAGATCTTACACTCTCTTTCCGTTCATTCACTTGTGCGAAGGGCGATGTGGATTTTATCCAGAAAAGCGATTTTGTTTTTGTCTTGTTAATGAGATTATAGTCGCAAATGAACATGTTAAAATATTATTTTTTGTTTTGCTTTTTAAACAGATACATTGAAATTGGCAATGTTTTAATTAACTGAGTCGTCTAGGTCGAAGGAATTATTCGTTTCGGCAGATAAGATAACAAGGTTGATTGTTTTAATTGATTTTTATTTCTAGCAACCTTGCACAGATATTAGTAGTATTTTGCGGCGTTGGTGTTGATGTGACGGTGGTCCATTGCAATTGACACGACTAGCAAATCTTGAGGGGCATGAAATGCAGTGAAAGTGTCATGGATTTCTAAAAGGTGTGACTGATCGATGAGTGACAGGAGGAAACTTTCAATATAAGAAATTATTATAATCATGGAATTTAATTTTTACTTGAATATGAAGCAAGAGTGATAGGAATCTATCAGTTGTAAAATTGAAACGAATTTGACAATAGCTTTAAGGAAAAATGTTCATAGATTGCTATTTAAAATTTGGACATTTTGACACCTCCTCCAAGCAATCTATTGTATTTCTAAAAAAAAAATTTTTGCGCAACTTGATATATTTAGCTTTTCAAAAGTGTGTATGTATCAATTAGTATGTTTATAGATTTGGGTTTATAAACTTTTAATATACATATTAATGTCTGATTGCTAAGTCAACAATTGAGAACAAGTGTATATATGTATACACATTATTATAATATTATATATATATAATATATATTATTTTTCTAAAATACTAAATGTGAATTATAAGCGAAGACAAATTTGTATTAGGCATACCTGATAAAAGCTTTAACATATCCCGATATAAAGGATTTTTTGAGGTTAATTCTAGTCGGGTATATTAAAATTAATACGCACTAGATTGCAATTATTAGAACAACGTTGCTGAAGTCAAACGGTCGACTGATAACAAATAATACGTTTTTTGGTATATTTTAGGTTGTGGTTAGTCACGAGAAACCATTAGTTGAAATTTAAAGGTCTTAAACTCATGTTATTGTTTAAATATTATAAAATACTTATTGTTTATAACAAACCACAAGCTTCGTAATAGTGTATAAATAAAAACATAGGCCACCTTTTGGCACTCCCTATTCTAATGTAGATTCTTATTGAAATTTTTGAAAGTTAAGAATTTTAAGGTAAAAAAGCCAATACAGATTTCGTTTTCTAATAAATCTCACTACAAGTCCATTATCGCATTATTTGATCAAGTTTGATGATTCAAATCATACAACCCACTGTCTACCTTTATTTTCAGAAGATCATTAATAAGAATAAGGAAAATTTAAGGGGAGCGCTTAGTGCACGAAATTCTTCCGATCTTGCATCAGAATAAAACGTCGAGTGCGGCGATTGCAGTCGCGATTTTAAATGAACTCTTGTGCAGTTTCTGAAGTTCAAATGGAGAAGTATGCGCGAGGCGGACACTGGGCTGGTGCTTGGCTATTGCTTCAGTTAACAAACAACCATTAGTACAAAGTTGAGCATGCTCTGTCGTGGCATAAAGTGGTTTTGAAATGAAGAAATTGTTGTACATCATTAGAAACTATTTTAAATAATAATCTGCCAAGACGGGGCGACGTGAAAATGGGCCCATTGCAGAAATAAATTGTTGAAAAACGTCTAAAGGGAAGAAACGTCGGAGAATGCGCGGACCAGCAAGTCACCCACGCGCTAAAAATTTATGCAATTCTCATGTCTCTGCCTTGTGCATCTTTTACATGCGTCTAATATTGCATTTACCGAAGTCAATTTTCATATCTTTTCTGAATATCAAGACTGCAAAGAATATCTGAATCTAGTGCTGGCCTACAAATACTGAGGCTAGGCTTATTTTAGCCTTCATGCATTGGACGACAAGACAATGTTCTTACTCTAGTCTGCAGTCTAAAACATAAAATAGATTAAAACTAGACGCCATAAACAATTATGTAAAGCTCCCTATTTAGTGGTTGAAATTAAAAATTAAAAGATTCTCGAAATGTGCCACCGCGCGACAGTTCAAAGCCAATAAGCAGATACCAATCCTTTTATATGGCGAAACCTGGCGCAGAACAGGCGAGTTTCATTGCAAAATGCGCACTTAACCGATTATCTATAGGTCTAAATTGGCAGTAAACCTGCGTTCGAGCTGCAGGAGAGTCGAGTGCATGTGCGTGCACTGCACTGAACGGATGGAAACAAAGGTGCATATCTGCTGCAATCGTGAATATCTAGTAAGAGATACCATCGGTTTCCATAAACGGTCCTTGCCTGAATAAGCATCTGCTTGCGTTACTTTGCTGCTATATGAGTGACTTTCTGATTATTGCAATCAGAACAATTTCTGCCCGGAGCGTGTGCTGCGTTCTACAAACACATTTTTGCTTAATATGCCCAGACTTCATTATTTTCTCCTTAAATCCGTAGAGATTTCCACTGTTTTATGGACGCTTGGGTTATTTGCAATTCGAATTACTTTATAGCGACTTTCATTTAAGAACATATTACTTTTTACTTTTCAAGAGTAAATGTGAATGTACTTTGTATATAACTCATGAATTTCTTTTTTTTAGTTGTACCTTTACCTATATAGTCATTTTTTTTTCTAAAAAAATAACACTTTCAAAACAATCAGAAGTGCTAAAGATACAAAATAACTTTCACTTTGGCATTGTCCAATGCTAATTAACTTTTTAAGATTTTATTACTTTTTAAGTCAACGCAAATTGATTGTCGATGATTTTCTATAGTACATTATGGGATTTGTATCAGTCAAGTTTGATGACAATTTAGTAAAAGAAAGTTACACTGAGAAAATAATACCCTTTTGCGGCAGAAGGGAAAGAATGTGATCGTTAAAAGGCGGACAGTAGTTTAGAAATTTAAAAATTTTGTCAAGGAATGAGAGTCTGTACTTTCTTCTATACAGTTTGTTTGTGGGTTCAATAGCTTCCATATTTCTTAATCTATTTCGATCAAATTTTGCGTATTCAGTAGGTCCAAATTATAATACTACAATTTGAAAACTATTAGGGCATTACTCAAGGAAACGACTTAACTCCTTCGCTTAATATATCGAGCCACGCTCGTGGTTGGTCGATTGAGTCCAAAATGATAATTCCAACTCATGTTCGTGGTAAATCGATTGGACTAAAAATGATAATCACGAGTCTGGTTCGTGGCAAAAATGAAAACTACAAACTGTGTCAATTTTAGATGGCTCGATGCATAGTGCTGCGCGCTGCTGGAAATTAAATCGTAGGCCAAGGGTTAATTTTTTTTTTAAGCGCTCTCAACCACATTTGATTCCGTAAAAAACTAGAATATATGTATATATAGTATCTTTAGGCTACTGTCCCTATTTTTAACTGCGTTTAAAATGTTTTCCTTTTGAGTATTCTATAGATAGAAATACTAAAAATTGAAGATAATTCACCTCTTTAATGAATTCCACTGGAATGGAATCGAAAGGAGCTAAGAAAAGCCTCTTTGGATAAAAATTTCTTAATAAAGTTCCAACAATTCTTAATTAATTCACTTTATTAATGTTTACACGTTCTTGAATTTTAGTTAAAATTAATTTTTATTTTTATTTTTAAGGATCAACATCAGTCATGCTTTAGGTTATCAGAAAAAATGAAAATCAAACTAAAACAATCTCTATGCATGAAGCGGTGAACAAATTTTAAAGAGAACTTGATGCAGTTTTGCGATTAGATGAAATCTGAATTAAATGAGTAAGTCCAGATGAGTTGGGTTGAAATATGTTAGATGACTTGAGATACTTCATATTTGCCACAAAAAGTTGGATCAAAACCCATTGAGAAGTAAAGTATCTGTTCAGATACTAAAATCACATTTAAAAATGGATATAGCACCTCACCTCCTTAACAAAATCACCAATATTTTGATACAGGTTTTAGAAATGCATCTTTAAATTTGTTTACAATATAACTTTAGTTTCGTTTTTTGGTATATTTGTGAAAAGTTTAGAGACTATAAAAACAAATGTAAGAAATAAATTTTTTTTTTAAGAAGCGCTTTTCTTCCAAAAACACATCCCCAATATATTGTCATCGAAGATGAACATTATGCAAAATTACAAAGCATATGGTAAGATAAAAGTATGAGAATTTTTCTTTGCAAGATTTGACGCTAAACAACAAGTTGCATAAAAGCGTTTAAAAAAGTGGACAGAGCTCATGATTGGAATCGTTCCTCTAGCAATATCGGGTTAAGTTTTATGAAAGAAAATTCTTCAGAAAATAAATATTTAGAATGGACTTCTAGGATATTTTCCGCGTAGTGCTGGTCTGCATGCATTCGTCTTTTAAATTTAAACAATAACAATTAATTACCGCAAAAAAGTGTAACCGTCCGTTTATTTAAAAACACACTTAAATAATTAATTCTTATATTTTTCTTTACTGGTTTTAATTATGTAAATTCGTTTTTTTTAATTTAAAAAAATAAAATAACCTAATTTAAATTTTGTACAGTTGACTGGTGCATGTATGTATTTATAAGGAAATAAAGGCGAAAAAAAAAATACAAATCATTTCAACCGATGTTTTTAAGTAACATATTGTGCACGATTTCTTTTCATCCCCTTTTTTTACAACACAGATATTTTCTCTTTACATCTGCGGGTATATTTGTTAAGTGGGTTATGAAAATTTTATCTCGATAGATTTCGAGCAATGAACTGTAGGTGCTTGTGTAATAGCGAAGAAATTGTGACAAAAGGACAACCTAATTTCCTGCAGTTATAGTGAGACCTTAAAAAGCGTCATTATCCGGAATGAAATGTCTAAAAACTCTTGTAAGAATGTTAACATTTTTTAAGATTTCCTTCGGCCCTACAATAAACCTTATGCCTAAAAACTAAATATCGAAGAAGACATCCTGCGGGAGGCCAGGGGACACAAAATACCCATGGCGTTCCACGATAATCTTCTTGAACAGATGTTCCATTTTAACGCCGGAGAGTGTACCTCCAACGTTACCCTAACCGATTCAATTTCAAAGCCACGTCCACCTCAGTGGCTATGAATTCTCGACACATGTTCCCAGATGTCGAATTTTCGCTAGCTAACTTATAATAAGTAAGTAAGATCAGCTAAGATGACGAATGTTAAATAATAATAATTCTTCGACGGAGGGGGAAAATTACCTATTGTGATAATCAAATTAGCGATGACCGATTTCGCGCGCGCGAATGATGATTCGGTGATTCCTCTTCGCGGAAGAAATGCGGCAACATCGCCGTTTATCTCCTTTCTTCGAGCGATCTTTTTCGCCGTGTGGATCAGGAGAAATAGGCGACGGCCGAAAGCATTCACTTGAGATGTTATGCCTTTGTCCCACTTACACACGGTCGCGGGACGATCACATGCGCATGCGCGCGGCCAACCTGGCATTAAACATTTTAAATCACAATATTAAGATTCGCCGTGTTCGCCTGAGTTCATGATCGCTCTCTAATTGCTCACCGCACCGAGCGGCAGGTATTGCCAGAATAAAAAATCCTGCGATGGTATTGCAGTGCGATCGGTGGTGGTGTGCCTTGAATCAGGTTTCGTGTGTAATTTGATTTGCTGCTGCCGCTGCCGCTGCCTTGGTGCCTGGTGCCTCTCGGCCAGGTTTGTGGAAGTGTCCCGCAAGAAATAAGAATTGGTATACCTGCCTCTTCAGTTGACCGGTATAGGTAAGTACATATTTATTTGCCGTGCAATAAAAACGTCGGGTTCCATCTTACACACATTTTTATCGAATAACATGAATTTTTTCTCATGCTGAATGCTGCATGCCGTGTCTGTGCACAAGGTGATTTTTGTTGAAATCATTCTTGAAGGCTTGTCTTTTTTGTATGTTTCAATTTCTCTGATTTCTTTTCTTCTCATTTCTTTTGATTTTTGCGGTTTGTAGGCTCCATCAGACCAGGGCTAGGACCCTCCAATGCAAAAATTCTCTGTGGTTAACATACAACGGGAACAGCGGCCACATTATACAATACACCAAAGATGACGCGGTATAGTCATCAATTAAAAGAGCAAAGGCGTTTTACCTGGTCATAGACATAAAACATTGTTCCAGAGCAATCGGCTTAATGACTAACTCCTTTCATTTTGCTTTTCATCTTATTACCTTTATTAGCCTTGATAAAGATCCAACTTACAGAATTATTAATTATCGGATCACGACTTACATATGCTTATTTTAACACATGATAATTTTTATTTTTTGTTGTCTTATTGCGGAGAATTTTAAGGAGCGGAAAAGATTGACGGCGATAAAGACGTAAGCCTGACTGTTTTCAGTTCGACTAGTCATGTAGATTAACTATAAGGAAAATATCAAAACTCCAAAACTGGTTTACTTTATAAAATGGTCTCGATGGTCGTTTCGATAAATGGTAATGAAATGGAATAGTATACGATATATATTTTTATTAAATACTTTTCTACACAACTAATTGCAATTGCTCTTCAAGGCCAGACATGGGAGAACAGGAGCTTAGTAGTTTAAAATTTAAAGAAAAATATATGTTTTTAATATTTGCAACTATAGCTGTTTTTTCACAATCGGATCCGGATCAAATTTAGCAGGAAATGCGTTGAATTGAATTTTACCCCTTTCAATTTATTATCGAGCAATAATTTTTATGTAATGAAAATAAAATTGAATTGCTTTGAAAAATCTTGATCTAGCAGGATTTTTGTGGAGCCCTTGATTTTAATGTCCAAAGCACATCTCCAAAAGTACTCATAATATGAACCGCTGCTTTTGTTTTTAGTGGGTGTTCAATTTGTTCAGAAAAATACTTATGTGAATAGCAGGGTAGATTTAGACTGAATTATGTCCGCAGTACTGTGGAAGAAAGTACCAATTTTTCCATGCAACTTTATTGTTGTTTTTTTATCTCAAAAACGATTTATTCTACGAAAAAAAACGTTTCAACTATTTTTAGAATATTTATGAAACTAAATTTCACCGCTTAAAAAAAGAAGAAGAAAAGAAGTTTTGGAAGGTCTCAAAAAAATCCAGCTAGTTCGGAGTTTTTTCGAAGTTTTTACTTGTTGTATTAAAAGTTGAAGGCTTCAAAATGCAATAAAATGACAAATGATCTGATTTGGATCTGAAAAAAAACTGATCTGATCTGGATCTGAAAAAAAAATGGAGTTATTGCCGATAAAGAAACGGAAAAATGTCTAATTGGTTTCAAAATATGTATATAACTATATGTGAATTCGACATCAGATAAAGGCCAAAATTAGGGCTTTTGTTATAATAAATGAAAAAAAGTGCCTCGTTAGGTCTACAATAGCCGAATTGCATGCAAAATTATTTGACAGCCAAATTTTATTAAGCCACGTTACTGCTATTTCTCTATTTGTCATTTCAGGTTTTAACGATTTTAATCTATTCAGTTGATCCAGTTTTAGTTTAGATGATATTGTGAACAAATGAGAGATATTTTTATGTTGGCATTCCAACAATTTAAATTTCTTTCTGCTATAAATGCAAAACAATGTGATACATCAACCGACAGGTTGATAAATATCAAACGAGAATTTGAATATGTTTTAAAGTTTGAACGATCTGAAAATGACATGCAATCTAACTTTCTACAGAAAATTAGTCTGTGCGGAGTGAACCATTTTCTCTGTAAATGCAAAGCACTTTGTTTACGTCGCTTACAATCACTTCATTATGGGCATTAGGACAATTGAATGGCACTGTCGATGACTCAGTTTGAGCATAACTAAACAACTTTATCTATATTTCAAAAGTGAACCGCTCTTATTCATATTTGTTTACTCCTTACAACTAGACGGTTCGAGATAAAATAAAAAAATAATGGTTAGATGAATGCGGTCATGTATTTATTCAAGTTCTCGACCGTTCACTTATAGTCTTTTGAAAAATAAAAACGCCTTTTCATTTTTGAATGCAGACTTCCTCATAGACACCCAACGATATCACGTTTTCCATGTGCGGTGACAGTAGCCGATATAAGACGCTCCTAAACTCTGAAAGATGAAAAAGCTGGTGAACCAACACGAAACTGAACCATATCCCGATGTCATTCTTCGATTTTATATTCAGTTCACATTCAAATTTAGCTCCGAGCTTTAATTGACTAAACGATCTTAATCTCAGTAATGGTACAAAACGAGATAAAGAAGGTAAACATGTGTTGCTCAGATGGTCCGGCGAATAGGATGAATTTCTTGTGGGACAGTTTTTACTTGCTGCTTTCAGCCACGGCAGCGTCAGATAAAAATTCATTGAGTTCCCAATGTGAATAATATCCATATCTTTGGTTCGTGAGAACAATTTGTCTCTCACTGTCTTCTGCTGCTGGTGCAGTGCTTGTTGTGAGAGCTCAGTCATTTTAGACTAATTGAAATTCGATTGTCTCTCGAACTCGCTTTACATACATGTGCCACTGGACTCTTGTCTTACAAGTTACAAGTGCTCCACTACCTACCTGTTTACTTCTTTGGGGTCTCGCTAACATTGAAGTTTTTTCCTTTAAGAAGTTCGAGTTTAGTATTGGATATGTGAACAGAATTGCATATCTACACATCTTCAATATAAACATCTCTATAAACTTCTTTAAAATTGTTCTAACTCCTCATTTTCTAATTATAGCTTAATAAAAGGGGTCAAAGAAGTTCAATTTTTAGGACAACATTTGAGTCATTTTAAAATTCGTTATATACGTCATGCAACAGTCCTAATTCCATAACCAACTCTTAAAAAAATATTAAAGGAAGATGATGAATCTATAATAAATTAATCCCTAAGTTTTGAAATACTAAAATTGTTGAGAAATTGTGAAAATAATTTTATGAATCGCCTTCGTGGGAAGTAAAGTTTATGAATAATGTAATTTACAAAATTTCGTGAGATATCGTTGGGTACATCTTTTAATAAATTCAAGAAATGTAATTTATTAGAGGAATCATTTGTTAATTACTGCTCATATAAATTCTTAACTAACTCGTTGGGTGATCCGCTTAAAAGTTTTTCAAATAAATAATTTTGGACAATTTCCGTTGTTCAAATCGTGAATACTCTTAGCTCTTCTATATTCGCTTGGGTTAACCGATTTTTTTAAGCAGAATATTACTTCTTTTCAAAAGCTCGACTTTCATTCGATCGGTAGGAAAATGTCCCTTAACAAATTTGCCGGGTTTAAGGATTAACTAATTTTTCGCAATCATTCATAATTATTTTTCTCTAATGCTCTCAGTCATTTTTTTTCTATAAAATGCAATATTTCGAAATTTCGTTACCCGCATGGAACAGCTGAATAACTTCTGTTAGAGTTCATTTTGCTCATTGCACTACTGCGAACCGAAATTGGCTATTTGTTATTTTAAAGTGAATTAATGTGGTAATTAACAGTTTTAATTGTACCAAATAACTTTGACGATATAATAGCAATTTTTAATTATTTTCATAATAGTCGATTATAGGTTACAATGGATCCTATGTATTCCAATAATATAGTTGTACCTAATAACATCTTCAATATTTCGGTATTCAAATAGCAACTTTTATTTCTATGTTACATTATACTTTAATTGTATTTTATTTCAAAAGTATTTAAATTTTATTACCTAAGAACATTAATTGTTGAAAAACAAATAAAATTAAGATAGGTTTAAAAAGTGATTTTTCAAAAAATAAATTTAAAATACTATATATCGTAAAACTTGAAGCATACATTAACTGCTTTAGTAAGACTCTTCTATATGTATATAAAATATTTTTAGATATTTTCTACCGCTGCAATTAAAATATAATTTTCAGTGTCTTCATGAATTAAGAGTTGTTTGGTAAGAAGAAATGATGGGCCTCTCGATGTTCCTTTTTGTTGGATTTTTTAGTTTGAATTTTACTATTGGTAATATAATTTCTGAATATGTACATATATGTAAATAAAATAAAGAAAAAGATCAATTATTGCTTTTTTATTTAAAAACTTAAAAGTCTCATAATTATGCATTCTAGACTCCGATTGTAGATAAAATGACGAGTTAATAGCAATTGTTGCAATTCGAGATTTTAAAATGTAACTATTAGTGTAGCTATAGTGTTCTAAGCTTAGTTTAAAAACCTCATTTAGTTGTTCAGATTTGAAAAACAAACATAACAATATTGTATTAATATTTTTTGTATGCAATAAATATATTTTAAGTAAAATAAGATATTTAGACCCTAGATTATAAGATTGCCTTTATATTGTAAACTGACTCATGGCTCAAAGAATTCAACATGTTCTATAAATTTTCAATAAATTGTTAGATTTTTTATTAATGAGTGAATTTTTTCATCTTTTTCAGTTGTACATCGCGTTATGTAGGTGACTTTTGCGAATATCCGAATCCATGCCACACGGGTCCGGGTCCGAGGTGTCAAAACGGCGGGACATGTACGGTTACGTTTCGCGATGGCACGCCGCGTTTTGCGTGTCGATGCCCCATCGGATTCACAGAGTCACTCTGCGAAATCCCTGTAAAAAATGTTTGTGATTCATCACCTTGTCAGAACGGCGGTACGTGTAATCTCAAATCATTAGAGGAGTACACATGTTCCTGCGCTGTTGGATATACAGGTATAAACGATTTTTTTTTTTTTGCTAATTTACTTTCACTATAATTATTAAATTTGTTATTTCTTCTCATATTTCAGGCAAACATTGCGAGAAGCAAAATCTTTGCATATCATCGCCTTGCCGCAACGGAGGCACGTGTACTTCTCTACCGGGCGGGAATTTCAGGTGCCATTGTACCAAAGGCTTTAAAGGACTAACCTGCTCCGAAGATGTGGAGGAATGCCAATCGAATCCCTGCAGACATGGCGGAACCTGCGTGAATACACATGGATCGTATCAGTAAGTGATAATTTTTTATTTTTCCAATTTAAAATTAAAGCAATATACATATATTAAAAGTACAGTATGGGATCTCATTTTTATAACCACTAGTAAACATATATTTTTTTTAACTCGATGAAATATTTAATTCACAAAGTGATATTCTGTTCAGGTTTCCAACTTAATCATAGCCTACCTTTTACGCGCATAAAATATAGCGTTTCAAAATGGCGGCTAATAATTATAAATTTCAAAGTATTTGGGGGTTTTTGAAGATGCTGAAGGCGACAATGCGTTCGAAATTTAGAAGTTGGTGGACCAAAATTTTTGCAACTTTAAGGAAATTTGAGTAAAAATTGATTTCGAATCTTTTATATCAAAATTAAAAAAAGGGCTTTTTCGTATGTTGATAAAATTTGAAAATGAAAGCTGGCCAATCTAATATAGCGACCAAATTTTTCACGATTAGAAGTAGAAGAAAATATGTTGGAATAGCGTCGTTGGTATTAAATCAATCAATAATTTAATATTAAGCATTTAGATGTGTGCTAAATGTTTAGGTGACGATAATCTGTATCGCAAATAAGAAAATAATATAAAGATTTCAGTTTTAATGTCCTCCTATTGGAATGAATGAATATCCTTAAATACATTGACTATGTGGACCGTAGTAGGTTTGGACTATTCTATTCTCTAACAGATCGACAAATTTTAATAACAGTCTTAAATTAACACTTGCAAAGTCTTCAACTAAATAGCACTCTGATAAAGCATGTGAAGCCAGGTTACTCAGCTAGGTTATTATCCAAAGTACATAACTATTTTTTCATCGTAGAATTTTCTGAAAAGAAAAACAAAGGATAAAACATATGAAAATATGAAGAGAATTACATAATTTTCTTATACATTTTTTTTTTGTAATTAATAGTTATATAAGAAATTTTAATTCTGTTTATTATTCGATAATTAGATAATTGCCTAAGTTATTAATATCCTTTTTAGGGATTTGTTCCTACGAAAACTACTTTCGGAATATCAAACGAAATTTCTGCCAACTTGAGGCTTATAGACTAGGCAAGTGTATCTGATACGTTCGATAACTTTAAAGTCGGATACGATTGAAAACTTAACTCATGAATTTTTATAGATGACCTTTCATGCAGTAACTGCTATCCGCTTTCCAGTCAGAATGGTCTGCAGCAAACTCTGGCACACGCACAGGCGCACTTAAAGTGCGCGGAATTTTCATATTTTGATCGGTGACCATTTTTTTTCCGTAGAAATGCTGTCGGTACCTTTTTCTACTTCGCCGTTATTACCAAATACGTAAAAAATCTCGGCTTCTTTCGACAGTTACAAAACAGGTTTGATGAAAGTTGATTCACATTCACATAAATTGAAATAATTTTATGCCACCGGCATTATTGTAAAAAAAAAGTCAGTCTTCAATTTTTTACAGCATCTCAGACTTATCCAGAAATTCCTTATGTAAATTGTGAGAGATAAATGTTCGCAGTAGAGTGAGATTCGTTTTATTTTTTTGCTGATATACCAAGCTAGCACCTTCCGCTCAATCTGCTTTTCTTTACGGCTTAATGTTAATGCGATGGCCGATTGTCAATATTAATTGATACACGACATATGTAACGAAGTTTTTCGGAGAATATTTTAAACGTATAAATTTGCATTTATTGATAAAGGATCAGGAAATTATAAATTCTTTGCCAAAATGCCATAATTTTATCGGAAACCTTTCTTCATTTTTCCTTTATTTTTAAAGAAAGCGGACAATTGGGTTCTTATATTACAATAATAATAACCGGAAAATTTAATTTTTTATTGTAAATAGTTACTTTACATTAAAGGAGTTCCTGGAAAAATAATTCCGATATTTTAATGACATGTGTGGCTCAACAACATTTTATTTTGAATTATTATTATTGATTATTTAAATATTTCACGTTTAATTGGTTTGAGATTTTTTTTATTTTCTGAACTATTATACTTTTGAGAATATTCAGATAGGATTTTCTGAATAGTCAACAATTAAGTAAAGCATTTATCGTTTAAATTGAATAAATATTGGCTTTTGTATGTAAACCAACATAAAAAACATAAATTTAATGCCTTCTGTCGATCAATTATTGTTATGTCTAATCAAAGCCTGCCAGAAAAGGGAAAATTATAATTTTTGTTTCGTACACTTGATACTTGCAGTGACCTCGTTCTTGGATAGATTGATATAGAAAAATTTATAATCGAGCCCTTCATGGAGACTCTGCCGGTTGATTTCCTTACCATTGCCTTGCAATTTTTTGTTTATCACAATATCAGGTGTCGTTTCGATGATAAAAAGAATAAAACGGATACGTCCTGTATGATATTTCAAAATATGTACTCGATCATGGGAAAAATATACCAATTTTTTTTAAAGAATATTTTTTATGAGCCCGAGGAGTATGTTATGTACACTATACATAAAACAGAAAATCGCGTTTTAACTGGTCGTCAGAGCTTTATTTTTCTCTATTTCTGTTTTAACGATTATTTTTTATAGTGATTTATTTTAAAAAATTGAGTTTCAGTGTGTACCGAAAATGGTGCATGTGGCAGTGAACGTGTTAATATTTTGTTAAAAATCATGATATACAATTATCGTAAATGCAAAATTGGTCATTTATCTGCCAAAAACAATCCATAGGAGATGAATTACATTTAAGTAACTCCTCCATAAGAATGCAAAGAGAAAGCATCGCGCAGTTTGGCGACAGCTAAAATTGCTGGAGTAATAAAGAAATAAGATGAAATAAAAAAACGTTTTCATCGGGATGTTTCCTTTAACTAATTGGATAATTATGTGTGCGCAGAAGGCAATCTACTGTTTTCAGCTTCGGGGCAATTTATATGTTTATTTCTAAGCAGATATAGTAAATCCCAACGGAGGTACATATGTGCCATGCAGAGTGGGTTACAGCGCGAACACGAAACATTTTGAACCGAGGATGTAATTGGCGCTAAAACGGAAGTTGTGGCAGCCTTAAATTATGTAGAATGGCGAGCAATTTTGCCAGGCACTTTTCGTCATTTGGTGTTTAACTTTTGAAGATTTTAGTATATAGTTCTTTTCGTGCAGTGATATTTTAACAATTATATAAATTCAACTAAACATTTATATTTATTCGCTTTTTTTTTTTTATAGATGTGTATGCGCTCCTGGGTATACAGGAAAAAATTGCGAGTCCAAGTATATTCCATGTTCGCCATCGCCATGTCAAAACGGCGGAACTTGTCGGCAATCCAACGTCTTGTCGTACGAGTGCAAATGCCCTCCAGGTGAGTTTTGCAAAAGATGTAATTAAGTCTCATTTCAAGGTAATAAAAATAAAATATAGTAAACTGCCTATGGTATAACATACTTCATTTTATAAGTAAAATGTTTTAAAGGTTTCCTTAATTTAAACTCAATTTAAAATAATATTAACACATTTGTGACCGACACGAGAAGTACGACTTTTCCATATTATCACTTAATCACCGGTCACGCAAATAATACGTCTTAAATATTTACTTGTATTTTTTTCATTCTTATTAGATATTTTTTCAACATTTTTCCAAATATTTATATTTTCTATATATTTTAATAATTAAAGTAATCATATCTTGATACCGTGCTAAAAATTCAAACCAATAAATTGTGTTTTTTTCTATTATAACAATTTTTCTAAAGCGTAATTATAAATCAGTATAATAGTATATTGTGCAACAAGGGCGTAAAGTAGCCGTTTGCGCACGCTAGCAGCAATAAACGCACGAGCGAAGCGAGTGTGTTTAGCTGCCAGCGTAAGCAATCGGCTACGCCCCGCCCGAATTGCACATTTTATTTTTCCCCACTAGTGAGGGAAATGTGCCACTAAAACGCACGCCTTTCCGGTTGGACAGTGGCTTATTATCCACTCGTGCTTTATATTGTGCAACAAGGGCGGTGCGTAGCCGTTTGCGCACGCTGGCAGCAATAAACGCACGAGCGAAGCGAGTTTGTTTAGCTGCCAGCGTAAGCAATCGGCTACGCACCGCCCGAGTTGCACAATAAAGCACTAGTGGATAATAAGCCACTTTACAACCGGAAAGGCGTGCGTTTTAGTGGCACTTTTCCCTCACGCGTGTGGAAAAAGAATTACTGCCGACGGTTAAGCAAGTCTAGCATAGTTGATGACAGATGCGGAATAAAATGTATTAATATAAAAAGATACTTGAATATTAACCGCCAAATGATTCATGGATTGAGTATAACATTTTTAAGCAGTCAGTGTAGTTCCACTGATCATGATCTTAATAGCTTTAATTTAATTATAAATAGAATAGGGATTAACCATGTTTAAAACATCCCCTTAAAACTTTCTCAAGCTTTATTTTGGCATTCAAATTGTAAAATAGATATATTTTTGAAATTATGTTATCATTATTGTTTTTTGAGCTTCTAACACAATTCTAACTTTTTTAAATTGTTTTTTTAAAGGGTTAAGCCACCTTGAGGCTAATGAAAATGCATGCGAAGTATTAAATTTTGTTTGAGGAAACTATTATCTTTGATGTAGCGAAGCCGGAAAATAATTAAACAAATTTCTTGAGCAAATTAGAACATTTTGAAGTACAAAATTTGTTTTTCTGTATGTTTTATGAAAATATCTAAAGTAAAAGCGGACATTTTGGTTAAATTTGAAATGCTATAACTTATTTAGTCAATTGTTGGAAATTTTGACTTAAAGATGATTTAAAATATTTTTATAAGTTTACGTTTATAATAAAGAAAAGCAAAGAAATTTGGAGAATTTCTAAGAGGCATAATCCCTTAATCGAACTAGAATTTATTTTGGGCAGAAAAAAAAACACTATTTTTAAAGAGGAAAGATAGCATAAAAAAGAGTGATTTTCTTTGAGATAAAAAATTGAATTCAAAAGAATGAAATTAAATACATGTCAAAATTTTTAAATTATTTCATTAATAGAGGAAGATAGAACCAAAGCATGCAGTTTTTAATTTGAATTCCGGAAATGCCTCCAACAACTCTATAAAAAGAATTTTTTTCTAATCCCAAAAATATCAATAACTTAAGCTAAAGAATTGTAAATTGACACGTGCAAGGAATTTCCGTTGTTAAGAATTCCGAAGCGAAACCTCACCCACATCATATTTTGATGATGACGAATTTCGCAAAGGAGATTTAAAATCCTTTCATTATGCAGAATTGCTATGTATAGATTCCAGATGAATTTTCTGAGATACTATGATGGGAAAATGTTATGGGAGATTTCGTTTAGGTCGTTCCTATGTTTAGTAGTTACGATACACCCTAAGGAGGTCATGCCTTAGAAATGATTGCTCCGACCAGCGTAATGGTTTCTGCATCACGATGGATTTTTTATTTTTTTTTTTAAATGAATTTATAGTGCAAAAAGAGACTTTAATGCTGAAGGCGATTGACAATAACCGAACAATTCGTTTTTGCAGACTATCTCATATTTCAATATCTATTGACGTCATGGCTCTTTCCAATTTTCTTCTCTTAACGCTGGTTTCCTCGAAATAACTGCATCTATTTTTCTTTTGTCCATCTTAAGCAATCAGACCAAATTTTACAGTGTTGACTCGCCTGTTTCCATTTCATTCACCGAAGTCGCGCTTCTGGAGTTTTATTTATATTTTATTTTATTTTTCTACTGGACATCTCTACTATACGGACTAGGGTCATTCGCGCATGTGTGCTATTTTAGCGCACTCTCCTGCTTTAGCGCGAGCGAATTCAAAGATTTCTTTCACCGTTCTTTTATGTGTAAACATTCGACACACAGAGCCGGTTTGGCGTGGCAGACTTCCTCTACCAACAGATACGAGACCGTGGGAAAGAACCGCGCTTTCCATTGCCCTGTGGCTGTGATCATGCTTCGAACGGCGGAATTTATACCATACAACGGCGGCGGTATGGCGTTTTGCTAGTAAATGCAATCCGCGCACACTAGCTCCCAGCAAAACATAGCTAGCCGAAGCAGACTCAGGCTGAGGCTGCGGCTGAGGCTGAGGCTGAGACCGAGACCGGCAGAGCCCAGTTGATTTCGATTTGGGACCGCATTATCACTTTCGTGCTATACAACTTGCAGGTTACACAAAGAAACGATCGATGGTTAGTCGGATGGGCTTGGTTCATCTCTGAAATCTACTTAGAGGCTCCGCGAGCTCGAAGCTCGGACTACTTAAGTTAGGATGGATGAGAAAGGCTTTTTACTTTGGACAGGGCATCGAGCACTGCTTAGCCATCGTCGTCTGTGCCCAAGGCCAGTAAACGAATAATGTTTTTAATATTGGACGCGATCTGAATTTCGCATTTTCACCTGATCTCATCATTTAAATTTAACAAGGGTGTGATAATGTCGAATGATGATGCAATTAAAGGAGGTGACGAACCTGTTTCAAATTTGGCAGCAAGCTAAATAATTATTTTAATGCGATCCTCTGCAAAAATAATATGTTGTCGTATTCACTTATTGATTCCATGATTGAAAGAGGTCATCATGTATATTATTAACATGCAATTTGATCCGGTAGATGTTATGACCTTTAACCTACAACAATACTCGGAATAAATTTTTCATTCACATAACATTGATTGATTCTTGATCACATAAAAATATAGCAGTCGGTCGGATCTTATTAATAATAATTCTTTTGAATGTGAGCAGATGAGCTAATTTAATTAAAAATAATTCTATTTATGAATTTTTTATGAACTCTCTTTTAAAATATCCAATAGGTTTTTTGCTATGTATGAAATCTATTAAAACTGCGCATTTTCTGTGTAAATTTGAAAGTTATGCACATATCAAAGATGTTTCATTGATAAAATTATTAGTATTAGTGTTATAATAAAAACCCCAACGCGAAAACCGCGGATACGTTGTTTTTTTTTTAACTCAAAAAATGTACATACAGAAGATCAAATTTAGTTTGATTTTTGACTTGTTTCTGGAAGATCATTCTTGAAAATACACGTAATTCTAGAACACGATCTCAAGAATTAGAAAAACCTCTCTATAGCACTAAGTAATAAATAATAGTAAACGCATATTATAGTCATTTTTCTCAAATAAAGATCCTTCAACTGAAAGAAACACAAAGTTTATGAGAGAATTCCTGATGTACTTAATGCTTCGTAGAAAAATTTGTAAAAAACGTTTAACACATTGATGACTTCTTCAAATTATTTAAATTCAATTTTATTACGGAATAATTATTGTATTATTTATAATAAAAAGAAAAATTAATAGACTTTGAGAAGATTTAATAAGGAGCAAACAATTCAGGCTTTTTCCAGAGTCAACCGGAGGGGTTACGAAAACACAAAACATGGTATCTAATAATCTGAGTGAAATTGGGCTTGCTGTCACCGTCTAGAATAGGTCTCATATAATACCTTTGAATAAAAGTCTTTTAAACAACGAAAGCTGTCTTATAAAAACGTATATATTTATTTTTTCATTAATAGAACCTAATGCAGTACAATTAATTTAATAGGTTAAAGAGGAATAAGAAAGATGGAGAAAATTTTAAACAAAATATTAGTAGAGCAAGTGTTGTTTTAGTTTAGGTATGATCATGATCTTACATAAGCAAGGCATTGCAACAGTTTTTTAGTAATAACGTTTTGTTTAGTTATGAAAACCTAGGTATTTTTTTTTTTAAATTTAACATTAGTTGCCCCAGAACGTACTTTATTATAAAAGAAGTATCCTCATTTTTGGAAAAAAAATTGTCAATACAAATTGGGGGAAGACGGACTCAATAAAAATATATTATATGTCGCCTAGTGCTAGTATAAGGTACACAATTTTGTGATTGTTTAAGAAGCATAAAGTATGATATAAAGAATGATATATGTATTAGTATTTTATTTAAAGCGATTTTTAAAGTTGTATCAAAAAAGGATAGAATTCATAAAATTGAAGAAAATTATGAAGCAATTACCAGAAAGTAATTTAACTTATTTCTTATAATAGGTTTTGCTGGTAAAAATTGTGATGAAAACGTTGACGACTGTCCCGGAAACCTATGCCAGAATGGTGGAACCTGCATCGATGCAGTCAATTCATATCGCTGTAAATGTCCTCCAAATTTCACTGGAGAATTCTGCGAAAGTGATGTTGACGAATGTGCCTTGAGGTATTAAAAACACCGAAATTAAAGAAATTAAAATCTAATTTATTTGATATTTGTAGACCTTCGGTTTGTCAAAATGGTGCAACATGTACAAACACTATAGGGAGCTATTCGTGCATTTGCGTCAACGGATGGACGGGTCCAGACTGCAGCGAAAACGTTGACGATTGCGTTGCAGCGGCTTGTTTCAATGGTGCGACATGCATCGATGGTGTGGGGAGTTTTCACTGCAGGTGTACACCTGGAAAGACGGGACTACTCTGCCATTTAGACGATGCATGCACCTCGAATCCATGTCACGCGGATGCTATTTGCGATACGAGTCCAATAAATGGGTCTTTTACATGCTCATGCGCTTCGGGATACAAAGGCATTGATTGCTCTGAAGATATTGATGAATGTGATCAGGGTATGAATTATTTTTGATTTTCATAGATTTATTGGGTTTGTCTAAATTTTGAACTATCACAGGATCTCCTTGTGAGCACAATGGGATTTGTGTTAATACTCCCGGATCGTTTGCGTGTAATTGTTCGCAAGGTTTTACAGGGCCTCGTTGCGAAACGAATGTTAACGAATGCGAATCGCATCCTTGCCAAAATGATGGAAGCTGCTTAGATGATCCTGGAACTTTTCGTTGCGTTTGCATGCCTGGTTTTACAGGCACTCAATGCGAAACCGACATCGATGAGTGCTCACCTAATCCCTGTTTGAACGAGGGCACATGCCATGACATGATAAACGGATTCAAATGCACATGCGCCCTTGGTTTTACAGGGTCACGATGCCAGATAAATATCGACGACTGCGCGTCTCAACCATGTAAAAATAATGGTATATGCCATGATTCTATAGCTGGATATACCTGCGAATGCCCACCTGGGTATACAGGTACTTCGTGCGAAATAAATATTAACGACTGCCAATCATCACCGTGTCATCGTGGGAAGTGCATCGATGGGGACAACTCTTTTACGTGCCAGTGCGATGCTGGATATACTGGCTACTACTGCCAGACTCAAATCAATGAATGTGATTCGAATCCTTGTCAGTTTGGAGGTCACTGTGAAGATCTTGTCGGGGGCTATCGGTGCCGCTGTTCTCCAGGTACGTCCGGTCCGAATTGTGAGATCAACGTAAACGAATGCCACAGCAATCCTTGCAGGAATGGAGCTACCTGCATAGATGGAATTAACAAGTAATTTTATTTATTATTAATTTTTTTATAGCTTTGCAATTTAATTTATTTAGGTACACCTGTAACTGCGTACCTGGGTTTACTGGGACTCACTGCGAGATTAATATTAACGAGTGCGCATCTGATCCTTGTGCAAATGGTGGGGTTTGCATAGATTTAATTAATGGATTTAAATGTGAATGTCCTCGTGGCTACTACGACGCACGTTGCCTCAGCGATGTCGACGAATGCGCCTCAAATCCTTGCATCAATGGTGGTCGATGCGAGGATGGAGTTAGTCAATTTATTTGCCATTGTCCACCTGGATATGGAGGCAAACGTTGTGAGCAGAATATTGATGAATGTGGATCAAATCCATGTCAACATGGTGGACTTTGTAGAGATGGCCTAAATTCGTACACATGCCAATGTATGCCCGGATATACAGGACGAAATTGCGAAACGAATATTGATGATTGTGTAAACAACCCATGCCTCAATGATGGATCTTGTATCGATTTGGTAAATGGGCATAAATGCGTTTGTCGAGTACCTTTCACTGGTGTAGATTGTGGATCTAAATTGGATCCTTGTGCAACTAATCGGTGCCACAATGGTGCTAAATGTACACCTAGTCCAAACTTTTTAGACTTTTCTTGCACATGCACTTTAGGCTATACAGGAAGATACTGCGATGAAGATATAAACGAATGCGCTATATCATCCCCTTGTCGGAATGGTGCTACTTGCCAAAATGTGCCAGGTTCGTATAGGTGTCTATGCGCGAAAGGTTATGAAGGTAGAGATTGCACCGTAAATACAGACGACTGTGCGACATTCCCTTGCCAAAACGGAGGAACATGTTTAGATGGAATTGGCGACTATACTTGCCTCTGCGTTGATGGTTTTGAAGGGAAACACTGCGAGGTTGATATCAACGAATGCCTAAGTATGCCATGTCAAAATGGTGCTACCTGCAATCAGTACGTAAATTCATACACCTGCACTTGCCCGCTTGGATTTTCTGGAATAAATTGCCAAACAAATGACGAGGATTGCACTGAAAGCTCTTGCATGAATGGTGGAACTTGCATTGACGGAATTAATAGCTACAACTGCTCTTGCTTACCGGGATTTACTGGATCAAATTGCCAATATAAAATTAATAAATGCGATTCCCAACCATGCCAGAATGGAGCTACTTGCCACGAGAATGGTAGCGAATATACTTGCCACTGTTCTTATGGTTATACCGGAAAGCAGTGCACCGAATACGTTGATTGGTGTCCTCAAAATCCTTGCGAAAATGGGGCAACCTGCATTCAACGCATGAATGTGTATCAATGCGTATGTGCGGCTGGATGGACTGGAAAATTATGCGATGTCCAAATGGTATCTTGTAAGGATGCTGCTATTCGAAAATCAGTTAATGTTAAACAACTTTGCAATAATGGTACATGTGAAGATTTTGGAAACTCCCATCGATGCCACTGCCAGCAAGGGTATACAGGATCTTATTGCCAAAAGGAAATTAATGAATGTGAATCGCAACCTTGTCAAAATGGTGGAACTTGTCGCGATTTAATTGGCGCTTATAAATGCATTTGTAAAGAAGGTTTCCAGGGCCAAAATTGTGAACTTAATATTGATGATTGTAAGCCAAACCCGTGTCAGAATGGAGGTACTTGCCACGATCAAGTGAGTAAATTTATTTGTTCATGCCCTCCAGGAACTCTGGGGATTTTATGCGAAATAAATCAAGACGATTGCGTACCTGGAGCTTGCCACAATAATGGAACTTGCATAGATAAAGTTGGTGGATTTGAATGCGCATGCCCGCTAGGATTTGTAGGGTCCCGATGCGAGGGTGATATAAATGAATGTTTATCGAATCCTTGTTCTAATGCTGGAACCCTTGATTGCGTCCAATTGGTCAACGACTATCACTGTAATTGCAAACCAGGATATATGGGTAGACACTGTGAAAATAAAGTCGACTTTTGTGCAAACTCACCATGCCAAAATGGAGGTATTTGCTCGACAAGACAGACAGGACATCATTGCGTCTGTTCGGAAGGATTCTTTGGGAAAAATTGCGAATTCTCTGGACATGATTGTGACTCGAATCCTTGTAAGTCAGGTATTTGCCGAATAGATGATGCGGGTGGATACAGATGCGAATGTGTCAGAGGTACAACAGGAATAAATTGCGAAACAGACATTTTAGATGAATGCCAGCCAAATCCCTGTAAAAGAGGTGCAGCTTGCGAAGATAAACTTGGCGATTTTGAATGTTTTTGTCCTGAAAAATGGTCCGGTAAAACATGCGACACTTATGATCCGAAATATGGAGGTTGGTTCGTTCATAATAGAGGTGGATTGGACATTTACGCAAAAGATCTTGAATATCAAAGAGAGCAGTGTATTAAAAAAGGGTGCCAGCAAAAGAAAGGTAATCACCAGTGTGACGAAGAATGTAATACGTATGCTTGTAATTTTGATGGTAATGACTGTTCATTGGGTATTAATCCATGGGGAAATTGTACTGCATCAATCAACTGTTGGAAAGTGTTTATGGATGGTTTCTGCAACGAGGAATGCAATAATCGACAATGTCTGTTCGATGGACGTGACTGCGAAAAGA
The DNA here is from genome assembly GCA_951509405.1 of Machimus rusticus. Taxonomy (NCBI): domain Eukaryota; kingdom Metazoa; phylum Arthropoda; class Insecta; order Diptera; family Asilidae; genus Machimus; species Machimus rusticus. Next base: position 8,088,202 of record OX608051.1, read on the forward strand.
AACTTCAGCCCTGCAACCCTACGTATGATGCATATTGTCAAAAACATTATGCCAATGGGAAATGCGACTATGGATGTAACAACGCGGAATGTAACTGGGATGGTTTGGATTGTGAAAACGAAGAGGAACCCCCAGTTCTTGCAGATGGAGTTATATCCGTTATAGTACTTATGGATATTTTTCAATTTAAAGATAGACTTGTTCCCTTCCTTCGAGATATGGGACATCAATTGAGAACGACCCTTAGGGTTAAGAAAGATAGACACGGTGAAGATATGATATACCCTTGGAAAGGTGGTTCTGAAATCAGTGGTATACAGGATACACCTTTCGGTAAAAAGCACCATGTTGCTTTTACAGAGCGAATTGGACAGTCGGGTGTACAAGCTTTCTTAGAAATCGACAATAGAAAATGCGAAGAATGCTTTAATACAGCCACTGAGGCAGCAGAATTTCTGGCAGCTACAGCCTCAAAACGTACGGTTTCTAGTTCATTCCCAATTTACAGAGTAAGAGGATTAAATAATCCTGGAGATGATAGTGACTACGATGGCTCGGTTAATCTAAAATATGTCATTTTGGGGGTATTCCTTGTGCTCCTTTCCTGTCTTCTGTTTGGTGTTCTGGTTACTGCCCAAAGAAAACGTGCTCATGGAATAACTTGGTTCCCAGAAGGATTCTTTACCCCATCCACGGGTCCTAGAAGACATTCAAGGCGAAGAGGTCCGGATGGTCAAGAGATGAGAAATTTGAACAAAAATCCATCACTTGCTTGCATGGACGCTGATATGACCTCTGCTCATATGGGTCACTCTCAGCATTGGTCTGATGACGAATCTGAAATGCCGCAGCCAAAACGACAACGTATCTGTGATCAAGGATACTCCAGTGATCATACAGTCGTCACTGACTATGAAGAGGCTGACCCTAGGGTGTGGTCGCAACAACATCTAGAAGTTGCTGAAGTTCGATCATCAATTATGACTCCGCCTGCTCATCAAGACGGTAAGCATGACGTTGATGTTAGAGGACCTTGTGGAATGACTCCATTAATGGTCGCAGCTGTTCGAGGTGGTGGTGTTGAAACAGGTGAGGATATTGAGGCAACTGATGATTCAACTGGCCAAGTGATATCTGATCTTTTAGCACAAGGTGCTGAACTTAATGCCAAAATGGATAAAACTGGAGAAACTCCTTTACATTTGGCTGCACGATACGCTAGATCAGATACAGCAAAAAAACTTTTAGACGCTGGAGCTGATGCTAACTGCCAGGACAACACAGGAAGGACTCCACTTCATGCAGCTGTTGCTGCAGATGCAATGGGAGTATTTCAAATATTGCTAAGAAATCGTGTAACGAACTTAAATGCCCGAATGCATGATGGAACAACGCCTCTAATTCTGGCTGCAAGATTAGCAATTGAAGGCATGGTGGAAGACCTTATTACAGCGGATGCAGATATTAATGCTGCAGATAATTCTGGAAAAACAGCATTACACTGGGCAGCAGCTGTGAATAATGTAGACGCTGTTAATATTTTATTAATGCATCACGCGAATCGGGATGCACAAGACGATAAAGATGAAACACCCCTATTTTTGGCAGCAAGAGAAGGATCATACGAAGCGTGTAAGGTGCTTCTTGATAATTTCGCCAATAGAGAAATTACTGATCACATGGATCGGCTACCACGAGATGTAGCGAGCGAGAGGCTACATCATGATATCGTTCGATTACTCGACGAACATGTTCCTAGAAGTCCTCAAATGATGCCGGTAACCCCAAATACAATGATTGGGTCACCGACAGCACAACCACAAATGATTACTCAGCCGACTGTAATAGCGTCTGGTAAACAGTCAAAAAGTAAGAAGAAACAAAAAATTGGCTCAACACTGCTCAATAGCCCCGAAACAGAGGGCAGCTTAAGGAGGAAACCTAGTGTTAAGAAAGCGTCGACCAAAAAGGGTCAGTTGCTAACAGACGTTCCCTTGTTAGATGGAGTTTTAAGTTCGGCTGAATCACCAGTGACTAGCTTGCCAAGTCCTTACGATACAGCTAGTCTGTATTCGAATGCGATGGCTGCACATCATATTGACTTATTTGGAAGTAAAAAACCCCCCAGTTACGAGGATTGCGTTAAGGTACGATTTCATAGTATAAAAATTACATTCTAGAGTCTCAAAATTTCATTTCATTTCAGAATGCACAATCGCAGTCACTCAACTTGCAAAACATAAATTTAGAAAATTATGCATACTCAATGGGGTCGCCGTACCAGGATATGCTGAATGCACATCGAGCGAACGCACAAAGTGTACAAATTGGGGAACAAGGTCTAAGTCCACCTTATTCAAATCAGTCCCCACCTCATTCCGTGCAAAGTAATTTAGCACTTTCACCTCAGGGCTATATAGGTAAATGTTTTTTAAATTCAGGCTAATTTGAGTTTATTTTATATTTAATCAAATTTTAGGGTCACCATCTCCTGCGAAACTGAGACCGAGTTTGCCCACATCACCGACGCATATGCAGGCGATGAGACATGCTACACATCAGAAGCATGGGTCACAGCAGAATAGCAACGATCCCAGCAGTAATTCATCGAGTTTTCAATCGTCCAACATGTCACAGCAAAATTCTCCAATAAATGGAGGCTTGACATCGCCATCTGGAGTTCTTTCTTCCGGCCAGCCGCAGCAAAACACTAATAGTGCAATATTGCCTTCCATGCAGATGAACTTTGAGTTCGGGTCGGCTGGACTGGATTTAAATGGGTTTTGTGGGTCACCAGGTAAGTTAAAAATTAGTTGACATTTTAAGTTCACTTTAAAATATATTAACCACTGTAACCATATATGTATATACAGTTTATATTAACCCTTCAAATCCAGACATAAAGATGAACGTTAAATTGGCAGTACTGGGTTTCGAAAATCCTTAAACTGCTCCATTTTTGTGAAATGCAATTGATTTCAAAAATTTTAATATCTTTCTCATTTCGCCTCAAAAATCGACAAGTTGGGGTAATTTGTTCCAAAATTATGAAAATTTATAATAAAGTTCGAATATCATTTGAAGAAACGATTAAAATTTTTATAATATGTCCAAATTAAACTTTGATTATTTTAATTATTCTACATATTATGAAAATGTAAATAAATATAAGTCGATTTTCTCGCTTTTTTTAAATTACATTTATGTAACATAAAAGTTCATGTATTCATTATTTAAGCTTACTAAAATATTATTTTCTTTTGAAAAATTCAAAGTGGTTAGTTTGAATTATTGGATAGGTATACGTTGGGGCCGGATACATAGTTGAAAAATTAGGATGAAAATTTGAAGATGCTTGGTTTATTCACGACGCGGACAATTTAGCATTTTGAACAAAATACGTTCAAAATTTTATACCCGCGTGCTTCAGCAATTGTTACCTACTTTTCTTTGAAATTAACATAAAATGTATTTCTTACAACTTTGTAATGTTTTTTTAACATTCTTTATTGACAATTTAAGCAATAAATAAAAGATAATTGGTTTTACCCGAGGTTTTTTTTTTAATGAAACAATGTATCCAGAAAATAATACTTTAGAAAGTGACGCAATTGAAGAAAGTAAAACATTTAACACAATAAAGCGAAATCGTAAATTGAGTCAATGGAAAATTTCAATGGAGATTTGTTCAATTAAAGATGAATTCATTCCTGCAAATATAACACATTTGTACATTTTTCGCAAATATAAATCTAGTTTATTATCTTTTGAATTAGCAGACTTTCGGTGCTTGATAACGATTTAAAGTGCAATAGACAAATGTTAAGTCTAATTGTACCTTAATTTTTATGAGCAATTTCGAAAAAAAAAAGATTGCCTTGAGGTTTTCTTATCTTTGCCAAGAATTTAATAAAACTCCACTGTGCCTAAATATCGCATTTACGTGAAGTCTTTCGGTGGAATCAGAAATCTAAGCCTTAATTTTTGAATTATGGCATTTTGCGGTGAGGAAGTGAATTTAATTGGAATACATATTATAGAGATTGAATAATTTTTTATAGTTATAAAAACGCTTGTACTCGTTATTTTATGCAGTGCATGCTGCACTGCTTATTTCAACCATAATGGGAGGCCTGCATGCCAAACCGATGAAGAGATGACCATTAGAAATTATAAAAATAATTGGGATCCTACGCGATTTTGGGCATGTCTCGAGCAAAACGTTGCTGGCAAACAGGTCAAATGTCCTAATGGTTTGGCTTTCGACGATACTACAAAAGCTTGCGTAACCTGGAGCAAGTGGAAATGGACACCACCGCAAACGCCACCAAGTTTACCTCCCTTGCAGTATTAAACACAATAAGCATTTTGCCTGCAACTTAAGCTCATTATTGCATATTTCTAGACAAATGCGATTAAAAATTAATTTTTTTCATGAAATTTTCTTTAAACGGCATATTTTTTAAATAGCGAAATTTTGTATATGATAATATAATAAAAGTATTTAATCCAACAATACACTTTTTTAAAATTTTAAATTAGAATATATTATATGAGGTATTTAAAGTTTATTGGTTGTCTTGCTGATTTAAAACAACTTTAAAGGGATACTCTGTTTTATACCTAGACTAGAGGTTTTAGTTTTAACTAATTAAATAGATGAGATGCTGTAGCTACAGAAGTTGTTTTACGTGACTCGTTAAAATTTTACAAAGTATTTGGCTTATCATATGTCTGGCGTTGAAGCGTTAAATGTTTTACTATTTGAGACGAAAGCATGGTTCTAAGAACAATAAGATTTGATGTTGTAATAGTACTTAAATGTATAATAAATATCTTTTTTGTTTTTAGATTCATTTTCAGGCCAAATGAATCCGCCATCAACTCAAAGTTCGAACCCATCACAAACGCCTTCAAACTCGTCACCTTCTTCTCAAAATGTGCAGTCATCATTTTATCAGTACCTTACACCACCGAGTCAGCATTCTGGCGGGCAAACACCTCAGCATTTAGTACAGACGTTAGACAGCTACCCGACTCCGTCACCGGAATCGCCAGGACATTGGTCCAGCTCATCGCCGCATTCGAATTCGGATTGGTCTGAAGGAGTCCAGTCTCCTGGCAATAACTTGTATATAACAGGTGGACATCAAGGTAACAAGAGTTCCGGAGGGATATATATATAACAATTAAGAAAAAAATAAGTGTTGAAGTACGTGCCTGTTTCTGGGTGGTGATTCGATATTTTTTCCAATGTAAAAAAAAAAAATTAATCGACCCTACGATACACGCGGTATTATTACAAAAATATCCAGTGTTTGGAAAATTATCCCACTCAGAGCCTATCCAGCGACTGATAATTTTGACTATAAATTGTAGAGTTGAGGTAAAATATTTTATAATTTGTTTTTATTGACTATCGCTCGAATGGTACTGATAATTGTAATTTTAACGTGTGTAGAAATTATGTTGTGCTATAGAGAATGCTTTATTTTAGGACTATACTATCATCATTTTTCATAAATTGTTGTATCGTGAATTTAAGCTATGAAAGCGTAATGACATTTTTATCAACTTACTGTTTTAAATACAGAAATTTTTAAGTGTCCAGCTTTCTAGCTGTCTTCAAAAAGCTACGTTTCCTTTTCTCATCATGGCATTTTAAAACACCGGGAACACAGTTTCATTTTATATCTAAGGTTTAGATGAATATCGTTCGAATTCAAATTATTAAAAAATCCATAATTTTGTACATAGTGCTAGTTTATTTAAAAAGGTCAGCTAATAAAAGTTTTATTTATAATTGTTGATATTTAAAAGAGACCCAAATATATAAAACAAGCATGCAGTGAATGCCTGCATTTTTCAAAATTCATCGTACAGCAGATAATTTTTGATAGTTCAAAATATTTCGTTCAAATTATATCTTACCTATGCTTTGGACAATTTATTAATTTATTTTTATTGTTTTAAAAAATACTTTTTCGATGTCAGCAGTGGGCTTTTATATAGCAAGGCATAAACAAAGAATTACCAAATTTGTTTCATTTTTGCTTTGCGTGAAGCTACATTTCAAAACTAGAATCATAATTTCAACTAGAGTTGAGTTCGGTATAATTTCAGGAAAAAAGAGTGGTTTTCAAAATCACATAATTTATTTCATTTGTAATTTCACATTCACTACATTAATAGTTGTATGCAAAGTAAAGAATGGGCTAATAAATATATATATGTAATAAAATTAAGTACTTTATGTGTTCAGGGGAAGGTTTCATTGATTTGGATAAGGCAATGATGCAGGGATTTAAGGCAATTTGAAAAAAAATCGAGATAAGGGTATTTTATGATTTTTACTCTTAGTTTTATTTTACTTAAAATTAATTTTATACTGTCGGAAATTTAAATTTGCCACCGGTTCATACTGACATAAAAATTTACAATATGAAAACAAAAATCGAATAACATGAACATGAAAACAAAATTTTACAAGAAATTAATTTTAGTACAGACAGACTAATTGCAATTATTCCATTTTCAAAGAGAAACTTCTGGACAGCGCTAGTATTAAATATTTGTTTTCGGGAACTGAAAAAGGCTTTTTCTAAACTGACTATTTATTGGCATAAAATCGGGAATCATAAATTTACTCTTATCTTATTGATTTTTGAAGAGCCGAATGTTTTATTGTTTATTGGTTTATATTTAATTCTTTTGTTAAAAGTTTAAAATTAAATTCTGGGGAAGTGTAATGCTTAATATATTTAATGATAAACTTACTTTCGAACACGGCTTTTCGCTATTTAAATTACATTATCGGTAAAACCAACAGAGTTTAAACATTTTGCCTAGGCCCTATGAACACATTCGCCATTTTGCATATTTTGACTTTTTATACTGTTTGTAGTAAATATTATAATAATTCCTTTATTAAAATGGAAATTAATCCGGCAATCTACCGTTTACATTTATAAAAAAAAACTAAAACATATTCTTTGTACCAATGTCTTAAAATTAACCTTTAGTTGATCGGATACAAATATTTGATTAGATAAAAATATACCACAAAATAAAATAAATAGTAATGAACGAACAAAATTAAGATTTTTTTTACAGACTGTCAATTATAACAAACATACAATACTTAAGAAATTTGACCTTACAACTAAAGATTAATTTCATAGACATTGCTTCGAAAACAAGGAATATTTTAAACTTGTAGACTAACAGACCTAAGTAAAGTTCAATGAAATAAGTATTATATATTTATTTTGGTATTAAAAGTATCAAACTTGAATATGTAAAACGCATTGATACTACTGAAAAGAGATCTCGTCTGAATCTTCTGGTTCTGATTTAATTTCCATTTTAATAAAGGAATACTCCTCGGGTGAACTTTGTGTAACGTGAACTTGATTTGTGGAGATTTTGTTGTACGCGTTTGTCTTTTCTGTCGCAATGGTGTCGTCAGTAACTAGTGGAATTCTATCAGTAATATGTGTTGATAATGTTGACGAATCATCCCAGCAACTGCCCACTTCTACAGACGAGTTTTCTGATAAACGCTTTCTTCTGGCATAAAACATTACATCCGAAATAAGTTTTTCTGCAATTATACGCTGCTCAAACTCTAGACTTCGTAACTGGAAACCTATCCTCCGGCCGGCGATATCCCATTCATCGCGTTCATTATTATTTTGTGGCTTGTTGATTGGTTCGACTACTTTAAATTTAGGTGACTCTTTTGTTGTCACTTGTATTTTATATCTGGTTGGTGGTGTTCGCGTTGCAGGCGTCTGAGTTCGATAATTTGGAGGACCCTAAAATGAAAGATTATAAAAGAAATAGTTTTTTTTTAATTGATTTAGTTTTTCTTACCCTACGAGATGTGCCAGTTGTAGATCGGTCGCCGAAAACTTCTTCTAACAAATCATGAAAAGCAGAAAACGTGTTTGGATTGTTAGATCTAGAAGGGAATTTTTTAGCTGTTCTGTACGCTCTTAGTAAATTTTTTATCTTATTTTCGACCATTAATGGAGTTACAGGTTGATGCTTAAAAACAGAATTATATTTAATTATTAAATTTTTCGTTACAAAATAGACATAAAAGAATTTACCAAAATATTAGCAGCAGCTAGATCGCTACACATATGATGATAAACAAGTTTTTTCTTTCGCGAATGCTGAAATTCTTCCCTTCTAGCCCTGTAACTTTTTAGAAGTACTCTCGTTTCCTCGTAGGTCCACATACGGCGACTAGTAATTAATTAAAATTTAAATATCAGAAGAAATATTGGAACAATAGTTACATACTTGTCTCCCTCCATTTGTAGTTTTTTCGGCGTTTTTGTTTTGAAAAATATATACCCAATATATTTTATTTGCAGAATTTGCTATTTTTCCTGAAATGAATAGTTAGATTTATAATACAGTAAATCAGCTTATATACATTATAAATTGTTGTATTTAAATTATAATCTTTCTTTTATGGAAATCAATAACTCCTGTCCTGAACTTTAGTGACTCAAAAAAAAAAAAAAAATGCAAAAATTAATAGTCGCTTTAATGCCAAGAAATTCATTTCAGTAACGTTTGAATTCAATCAATTTTTTCGTTCAAAGTGGTTAAAATAATCCAATAGAATTATTTTGATCTTATGTGTGGAAAAATTGATTGAATTTAAAGGTTACTGAAATTAATGTGTGAACATTTTAGCAACTTTATTAATGAATTTGTATCCAAAAGGGAATTTTGTGTGCTTTTTTCGATCTGATTCGTACGGATTCAATTATAGAGCCCATTAGCTAAATAAATAAATATAACAAAAATATAAACCTAAAAAACTTAGAAGCAAAAGTTATTTTGTATTAAAATTCTGAAATTCAGAACCAGGGCCAGAGAATTCGTAGTCGCTCTATCGAAATCAAAACAATTATTTTTTGACATCCACAAAGTTGTGAAACAGTTCAGGTAGTGAGGATCAGGTTATTTGGCTGATTCTGTTAGAAAAAAGTCGCGATGATTTTAAGGTACCTACCGAAAAAATAAAGTAGCCTCTAGGGTAGCGAATTATAAATTTTGACGTAACATATTCTGATTTTATTGAAGGCATTAAAACATTGTTGAAATTATAGTTAAATATCATTTTTCGTATCGGAATACTGTGATAAATGTTTAAAAGAAGATGCAACCATATAAAATACCTCTTAAAAATCATAATACCCTAAAGAAATTGATATTTCTAAGGTGAAAACCAAGCAAACAATAGTGACAAACACAAAAGTATTTTGCTTACTCGATAAAATCTCGGTCAAGCCACAAGATAAATTGAATGTTATTTGCCGAGAGAATGCGGTTTAGTTACAAGAACTCCCGGAATGAGTGTAATATTTTAATTATGATTGAAAAACACTAAAATCAAACACTTTAAATGCGATAATGAACCAGCCTTGTACACAATAACAGTTCTGAAGTTTGTCGTACCTCCTGTAAACGTCAAAAGACACTTTTCATCGTTTACATGCAGAACTAAAAATCGACTGAAGCTCATTTGTTCGCAGGGGGAAATTCGAAAGTGTGCTCAAATCGGGAGGGTCACTAGAACGTCGTGCCTGGGAGAAATAAATGCTTTTAAAATTTATCGAGGGGTGAGAAATTTGTAAAGGCTTTAAAACATCTGCTTGCTTTGCTTTCAGCCCACTTGCGCAAATAAAATTTTACGAAATAGATTTTTTTTTATAAAAACAACTATTTTTGTATTTTTGATAAAAACAAGATATAAAAAGATAGCAAAATTATGATCAATAATATCGGCTTGATCAGCCCCAAGTAGGAATCGAACTTAAGCCTTTTGAGCTACGATCGTAAACTTTTTAACTTAGCATCAGTGAATGAAGACATTCGAATAACGTTACAACATTTAGTTTTGAATTACTATTTGTACCTTATAATCATTAGTTGGAAATTATTTTTAAATTACTATTCCATTATCATGTGTGATAAAATCACATTGCCATTAGATTAGTACAGTTTACTCAGAACATTCCCACTGCCAATTTTGCTAATTTATTAATAAGTAATTGAATTCAAAATTTAGTTCTATTGGAACGTTCCGTAATAAAAGAAGAGCATAGTTAACTTTTTTAAGATATATTTTTAAAAAAATTGAAATTTGAGCCGATTGCGCACACAGCTGACGAAATAGGGTCGCAACGACTTTTTCGTTTCAACTTTTTTGTGTTGAACGCGACGAATTCTAAACATTCAACTCATATTGTTGAATGTTTAAACAAGCATAAAATTCGTTTCTCAGGTGCAAAGAGGGAATGTTTGTTTTAACGTGTATTACCTGCTAATTCAGGGGGTATAAAAAAATAGTAAGTAAAAACAGCTGACAGGTAAACGCCTTGAACTAAGCGAAGTAGAATAAATTGAACAACTGCTGCTCGATAGGGTTGAGTTTGGCGAACATTCCCCGCGATGTTATCGTATAAAGTTCGGAATTAATTAAATGATTTCGCTTCTTCCCTAGCTTGCAGAAAAACTATGAACTCGTAAATTTCAAACGATGTTTTTCGTGGTACCTGCGTCAGGTAGCAAGGAGGTAAAAAAGACAACAAAGCATCGGAAGGGCAGGGCAGGTTCTTTTTCTTTCCCCTTTACATCAGCTCAGTATAGAGTCTAGATTCTAGAAGTTGAATGATTTATTTGGTTCCTCATACCTAATACGATTTTTTTTAAAGTAAATTCAGTTAAAAGAATGTTTTTCTAAAATAAATTTGAATATGGGCACTAACGTTCTATTTATTAAACAGAAACCTCCAGGAGCATGTTCAAAAACTAATTTAACTACAGATTTATGCTTAAATACGAAGTACATATTTTTGAATGACTGGCAGTTAACTACGCTATGGTTATGTTGAGGAAGAATTCGCTGGCTATAAAAACTAGTTTTGTTTGATGCAATATTTTTAACAATATTTATTTAAAATGAGTTTTATATTCTCTTCGAATATTAGCAGTGGCTATAAGTATACATTTTCATAATCTGATCAATATTTCCTCAAAATTTCACTCATATTTACAACTTTTTGCGTAAAACTCTTAACTCTAGATTACTAACCTTCGTCGAATCAATGATGCGGTTTCGAAAAAAGGCCTGTAAATTTTACGTGCGTGGTTATACTCAGTCCAGCTTCCGGCTAATTTCAGTCGACCCGTTAAATACAAACATTATTATATATGTTAAAAAATGATTGTAATAGAAAATGAAGACAAAAATATAAATATTTTACTTCATGAAAATTCTGAATCCCATTTCTTTTTCAAGCGTAGTTGAAACGACGAAATTTCGTGAGAAGCGTTGAAAAATAAGGTTAGTTATCTAGGGTTAAGTACATAATAATATAGGCATTTGATTTTTACCATTGCCATGATAATGAAGAACTGGCCATCATTTCCATTTAAAAAATGTATATTATCCGTGGTTTATCTTACATAAAATCTTCAAAACTCAAAACTCACACAAAAGCAAAAATAAGCCGCCTGTGAGAGAGTTAACAGCTTTGAAGAAAAGCCTAAAGAAATGCTAAATAGTGTATTGTGTAAAACCCCTGTACGTGAGCGTAGTAAAAATTGTTCAAATGTGCGTCTTGATTTTATTTAATTAAAATATTTATAAAGATTGTGAAAATAGTGATAAAATAGTTAATTTTCGGAAGGGGTTGTACATTAAAGATTGTACATTTTTTTATTATTGAATAAGATGCTATTCAAATAGAAAAAGTATCACTAATGAGGAAATTCATTAATTATCTAATAACAATTGTATAATTAATTAATTTAATTTCTTTTGAGAACGCGTTTTTTTCCCGCCGTCACTACTTGACTAACACAAAAATTGTCTTCACTAACACTTGTCGGATTTTACAACGCTCCAAACTTACTTAGGCTTTATCTTCAAAGGTAAGCAAAGCTGTTTCTTCTTCTTTACCTTTAAATATGTTGTTAACCACGGACTGACCTCAAGGGGTATGGTTAAAATTTAACTACGGCCTATTTAACTACGATAGTTTATGAACGGAAAAAAGTTATGTTATCCAAATTTTTTGAACAGCAACTATAGCTAACCACGGTCAAGTTTTTGAGCACGCTCCGGTACTTTATCTTTAAATACTTTGGTGCCATAACGAACCATGGTTTCTACGTAAAAACATTTTGAAATTTCGTCTATGTATGCAATTATTGGATTTTTTAAAAATAACTTCCAAAAGCTTTAATTTGTTATTAACCGAATGTTTTCCAATATTTTAAAATGCCATGAAAAACGCCATTCCATTTTTCATCTGCAAAGTTTACGCTTTTTGAATGAATCTCTCTCTCGACCCTCGATATTAGTAAAGAACAATTGTGCACATAGTGCTTGTTCGAAACATAAAAGAAATAAATGCCAAGTTGATGACGATTTGTGATTATACTTGAAATACTATGTAAATTTTATTTTATTCTATTTTTTCCCCGCACTCTAGTGGGTAAGGAATCAACATTCGCTCTTAATTAGTGCATAAATAAAAACGAAACATTCTGTTAAATTTGGAAGCGTATTGTTCCGCAGCCGAGAAGGATCTGAAAAATCCATGTCATTCCTTAATTTAAAAAAGAAAATATAAGAAAACCGAAAAAGACACAAAAGTGATAACTTCGAAATTTTTCGTTAAGTAGGGTAAATAATTGTATATTTTTCTAGGACATAAGATGAAAGTAGTAGGAAAAAAAATAAATAAAATCAAACGCGACTTTAAATATGTGTATCACGAATTTTACATGTTTGCGGTTCAAAGCGTCTTCTGAATGTCGAAAAATCAAATCTCCTGTAAAAAGTAGAATAAGGTTTAGTTTTAAGTTAATCGCTACGGTAATTTCTAAGATAAGTCTTAGGTAGAGCGATTTCTTTTATTTTATATATTATATATATTATTTTTATTTTTATTATGTATTCTTAGCTTTAGGACTGTAAACTATTATTTTATAGGTTTAAATACTTTAAGCATTTTATAATTCGAACAAATGAAATTTATTGTATTTTTTAAGAAAAGAGTGTTTTATTTTTTACCTACAGCAAATTGTTTTAAATTGTTTCAAAACGATATTAAATTTCGTTACTTTCATAAATGGCTGCCCGTAATATTTGCGTTTATATCTAGATAAATAATTTGTTTGAAATTTACAGGATTCTTTTGTATTTTGAAAATGCACAAACAACTTAAAAGAAGTTACCTCAGAAAAAGTAAATGTTTTTCATTCCTATCTTACGTTTTATTTAAAATTTGTAAAGATATTAAATTATTTGAAGGTGAACAGTGATGGGGCTTAAAAAAATAGAACTAATAAAAATAAAATACATAATTCTTTAAATTCCAAATTAATTTACGTCTTTTGTATTTCGTTAGATAAACATTCTATACAGTTTTTGCAAACTTGTATAATTTTATCATTTAATTTAGATCACCCTGATCAAAAAGCAAAATGTCAGGGACTGAGCATGATAGTCGATTTATTCTTTTAAATAGATATCCATTGACACTGGTCACTGATTTGAAAGCAAGAATTTGTTTACTCTTTTATTCGTCCACGTTCTCAGATAAAGCAGAATTTGGAAAACTGCTGAATAAGGTAAAAGTGCTTGATGTGCAGGTTTTAGGAAATATGATTTATAAAATTTCGGTTTGAAATTAAAGGTTCCGGGTAAAAATAGAGCACCTAGTCTCTTTAATTCTTATAAAAGACCACTTGAGAGAAATTAGTACCTTGCCTAAACATTAAAAAAAATGCTATAAATAAGCTTTTGTGAAGAAAAAACCTTAATTTGGATTAAAGTGATTTTTGACAAGAGTTAAGAGGTTAAGTGCACTTAACCTCTATGCAGATCATAGAATAATTCTTCGGAAACAGCGCTTTAACCAAAACAACTCCTGATGAAAAATGCGCAACACAAACAAATTCGTTTTACTCACTTTATTTCCTTATGAAATTACGGAATTTTCTCGCTGATATTTCAATTTACCAGCAAAGATAAGCAACAAACACGTAATCGGCGTGAAATCAAATAATCGGAACGGGCGATCGTTGCCGATCGAGAAATATGAGACTGCGGGTAGGAAAAAGACCTCGATCCAAAACGATCAATTGTACAAAACTACTAATAAAAAGCGTTCGTTCGCTCGCAGTACCTCTTTACTACTGAACTCCGCAAAAAGCCGGCTCACACTGAGCTCGTTTCACTCTCCGAGTTCATTCTGACCTGATCCAAAAGATCTTAAAGAGATCACGACAAAGACCAGATCAGTGCTGATCGCTCGATTCTCAGTAAAAAAATGTTAAGATCAATCTTGATCTGGTGTTTGGTAGAATTTGTTTTTAGATCAGATCATCGGTGATCTTGATCTCATAGATCAGAGGTCGTCACACTGCGACTCAGACCAAATTCAACCATCCAGATAATTTTTTATGCTTCGGGGTTTATCTGCTTTTTGCAGTAGAGCAATTCAATTTATATCTATAAATAAAATTTTATCGAAAACAGATATCCTTAGGTTTATTCGTTCGCATTCCGCATTTTCACTCTTGTAATAAATTGGCAACTAGCTCGAGGTGAGTGGTAAATACATATGCACTTATGCTCCTTTTTTTCTGAATATCAGCTCAATTTATGTTTTATGCTTCCTTATGTCGATTTTGTTTGGATATTAAATTCGAGGTAGGTAGTGAGGAATCGCAGCGTGTGTTGTACCTCCGCCTTAAGTGTTTTTGGGGCCTTTACTCGCGTCCCTTCTTAAGGACAGAGTCGTATTCAAAGACTCGGGTATCCAGTTACCAAGCGAAGTGGGTTTTACTTGTATGAGCCTTCCACGAAAACCTTTGTGTTGTTTTGCCCCGATATTTTTTAGGAAACGTTAAGTTGATCTTCACTTTTCAATCGCGTTTTGCTTAGTTAGAAGTACAGCGAGTTCTTCAACCCGTTCTAGTAATATCAACTTTCATTTCATTGAGGATGACCTCATCCGGGTCCAGTTCTTCTCTAGTAACTTCAGTTAAGATAATTCATTCAGTTGTTTCGATTTGGAAACGATATTTAAAATTAAAAGAACTGTAATTTTGCCAACATACATACAAACATCTGTCCAACTTTTTTTTTACCATCAAAATTCAATATGTATTTTTTCACTATAAACTGAATTTTTAAATATTAAAAAATGCAGTATTTTGTATCTTTCAATAATTAATTTAATTGATTTCTACTTGTTTTGGCTAATATGAAAATCTCTAATCGTCTCCATTTTTTTTCTCTCGGATTCTATTTGCACGTTTTCCATCATTTTTTACAAATTATGAGTTTACCAACGAGGATTTAGTATAGAATATAAATTGGCGAAAAATCAAATGGAGAAAACATTTATTTTTAAATATATGTAATACACTTTGTAATTACAAATGACATTCTCCGAAAAATTATTTTAAAAATATTTCTTTCCACTCGCTATATCTTAATAATCGCTTTTCCAATATTTTTTCCTTCTAGCATTTTAATAAATGCCTCAGGCATATTTTCGAATCCTGTCGTGATGGTTTCTCGAAATTTTAACTTTCCCTCCTTTATAAGCGCCTTCATGGCCAAAATACCTTCAATTTGACGATCTGCCCAGCGCCTGGAGAGGAAGCCTTCCAATTTTAGTTGCTTAAAAATTATAGCCGGCTGCAGAATTGATGCTGAAAACGATATTTTTTAAATTAACAGTCATTAAGTTACGTTTAAAATTTACCTTTTGGCAACTCGTTCAAATCATCGTTGTAAGATACAATGGACCCGCATACAGCAACACGCCCGAACATGTTCATTTGGCTTATGATCGTGGAGCTGGTTTGTCCTCCGACCTGAAATTCATCTTTTATTTATTGGAGAGAAAAGAAACGGGTGCAGGTGGGTCGTTACGTTGTCGAAGTAGCAGTCCACGCCGTTGGGTGCGGCTTTCTTGAGGGCTTCACCAATGTCAGTCGTTTTGTAGTTGATGACTTCGTCGAACCCGAGCTCGTTCTTCAGCCACGAGCACTTTTCTTCTGATCCTGCCAAACCGATCGCCCTGCAGCCTTTTATTTTGGCCAGTTGCCCAACGAGGCTCCCCACTGCTCCTGCTGCTGCTGTAACCACCACGGTTTCTCCAGGTTTTGGTTTGCAAAGTTCGAGAAACCCGAAATAGGCCGTAATTCTGATAAAAAAATCCTCTAAATCCATTTGTATATTGGCATCATATGGGGTTTTGAGAAAAATAGTGTTTAAAAGTAATATAGATATATTTTAGCTTTTTTTTAAAGTTTTCGAAAAAACAAACGCTACTTGATTTTTTTAAGAAAGGTTGAAAATATATATATCACTTTTATTTCCTGCGAAATAACTTACTTTGTAAAAGATTTTTAAAAAGGATTAAAATACGGTTGACTTAGTTTTTAATCTTGCTTTTCTCACAAATGTGACGTCACAGAAGCTTTCGATTTTAAATTCGTATTAAAAGAAAACATCAAAAGCAGTTTTTAAAAACTCAAACAATTTTTTATAACTACAAATTTGCGTACTTGTGCTGTTATTAAACTTTTCATTAAAAGATCAGACTTTAAACAAAAAACAGAGGTCGTTTCTGCCCAGTGAAATTTTCACGAATTTATTCTTTGCTTACACTGTTCAGACAGACCCAGACGTGGGACGCCCCATCCCTTACAAATTCTAATTGGAATTTTGATAGTGGTATTTATGGTGAAACTCATTGATTTTTTTTTTTAGAAAATATTCTAATATAAAAAATTAGAAACACTTTAAAATGCCACAATATAAGTACAACGACTACATTAACAAGATTTTTATTTTATCCGAAGAGTGTATTGTTGTTATTTTAGTAGGTATTTTTTCTAAAGAACTAAGTGACGTACGGAGCGGGGTGTGCATATTTCCTTTAATAGCGACCTTAAGGTTTTTACAATCTTTTTAAATAATATCTAAAGAATATTTTTTAAACAAATGCATAGCCTTTAAAGCAGACCTGTTAAAATGTGTATGAAAGCAATTAAATTTGATAACTAAATTAAAAATTTAAATGAAATGATCAAATTTAACTTATATGTAGTGCTAATGAATTAAGTCGCTTCTAAATACTCATTAAAGTTTTTATTTTTTAAATCATTCATAGAAGTTATGAAATGATTAATATTTTTTTCGCCATGAATAAAAATCGTCAGGTATTTTTCTGATCACAAATAATAATCATATAATAAACATTATTATTTTTCTGATTAGGAATAATAAACATTTAGTGAGTTTGGCTATTAATTTGAATTTGTTTAAACAACATATGTAACTACCCCTATTAACTTCATCTGATCCTGTCGAGAGGTTGCTTTATTGGCAGACTTAGTGAACGCACTAATTGTAAGAAGACGCCCTTTTTCAGACGATATACTTTTAAAAAATTAGTTCTGTTAAAGCCAAATGCTCATTTGGACGAGTTAAATAAGCTTAAGAATTGCATAATAAAATTCCTAATTACGCCTTGAATTTATTTAACACTATTTTCCTTTAGTAACAAAAACGACTTGGCAATAGTAACAGTATAAGTCTAAGATATTTAAATGCGAATACAAAAGTACTTTGGGGTCGAGTACGGGTACTAAAATACTTTGGGGCTGAGTAAGAGTAACTGATACTTGTACTCGAATTCAAAAATGTTTGATTAGGTGATAGGTACTCATACTCGTACTTGTATTAAGCACAAAAATACTCAGTATTTTACAGCTTTGCTTCAAAGTTTTAAGAAGTTTGTTTAAAAATCTTACAATTATGTGTATGAATGCACTTTTTTTAAAAACAACCTTTTAATCAATGTTTTTTCGCTTATAACATTGCATGCACCGATTGTACCGACTGATGATAGGTATACAGAGTACTAATTACCTTTGCAAGGTGAAGTCAATAACAACGATTAATTATTCATCTTACCCGGGCATTCCAAGTGCTCCTAGAGCCAATGAAAGTGGCAGGCCTTCAAAGTCAGGGAGCAAATACGACTGCCTCCCGCCTTCCTCTTCTTGAGCCGTGTTGAATTTTGTCCAAGTTCTCCAGCCAAAATGACCATAAACATATTTTCCGACAGGAAAGCCTGGGCTTTTGCTTTCAACAATTCTGAATATATCGCGCTGCGTAAAACGAATTTCTTCAAACAAATTAAAAATAAATACCTTGCCACTTGACCCCCGATTAATGTTGATCCCACCGGGAGGTTATAATGAGATGGAAAAGCTCGCATATAGGGATCAATGCTCAAAAATATCGCTTCGCACAATATCTCTAAATTAAAATAATATAATAAATGTAAAACTAAAATTTATTCTATTTATAATTTACACACCTCCATCCTGCAACGGTCCCAGATTTTCTTCTTCCAATCTAAAATTTTCTAGTTTTGGAGCACCTTTAAAGGGCTTTGCGTACACAAATTTCTTGCATTTCACCATTATAAATTTTACAAATTATACTTGGCGGTGAAAAGAAATTAAGTAGGCAAGCTTAGCGAATAAATCAATTTTATTAACCTCTTCGTCCAACAGTACGACGATGACTGATATCCACTAACCCGCCATTCTTGCTCTTACCGCCAACAGTGCGAGAATAATTCATTGCAATAATTCATTGCAATTTACTAGAAAAACAAAAAACGGTTCTCTGATGCATGTAACTGCAGTGTTATTATCGACGTATCAAAAGCCAGCTTCCATCCTGTTTTTTAAGTGAATAATTTATATTTAACTTTAGTTATTAACTCATGTTTACGATATTTGCGAAACACGAAAGTCTGATCTTCGTATCAGCAAGAGACAAAATCTTTACTGTGGGCGTTACTGAAGAAATTCGTCTTCTGTTGATAAGTAAAATCAACATTAATTTTGTGCTTTTTAGTAGGGAGTGTTATTTCAAGTAAATCAATATTAACTTTTGTTTTTAAATAGCAAATAGTATATCTAAATGTGCCTATCTCGCTTCTTCTACCACTTATTCGCTAAAGTTCAATTATCATATCTGAAAAAGAACAAACAAAAGATATGATTATCACAGAAATGATCGATTTGGTCTCTTATCCTCTTGTGATTGAAAAAGTTCATGAATTAAAATGAATATTATTTGATTGTTAAATGATAATTGTTAAGATTTTCTGGTCAATTTGTGGTATACGAGTATGTTATTCTTACTCTATGATTTGGTATACATAAATATAATACCCATTATAAGTTATAAACTATTATAAATCTGAGAAATGGGATCTAGGTGGATTGCATAAAACAAACAAAACTTCTTTTCTCTAAAGATAATATTCATAGCTACATAAGTACTGTTTTTATTTTACAGAACTATAGCTAAAAAAACTGAATGTTGTACTTTTTGAAAAATAGTTCTTTATTTGTGTAATAATATCTATCTACTTGTTGATATTAAAAGCATAAAAAAGTTTCATGATCTAAAGCAGTGTTTTTACATATTCAAATGATTCAAAGTAACTGAAAAGAAATCTCAGGCTAAAACATCTTGCATTAATATAAGCTAGCTCCTTAAAATTTGATTGCTGTGTGATAGAGCAGTTTCTGAAATATCATGGCAGCATGCTTTGAATATACAGTAAAGGAACGGCTATACCCTGTACGTGTAGCTGTGTGAATGAAGCATCTCCAGCGGGGAAAATTTCAGGGGAAGTGAGCCTTGAGTAAGAAGAAGATACTTTGGCAACTTAAAAAAAATTGTGATTTGAAGGGATCGCAGCCTTTCTAACCATTTTTTTGAATTAAAAAGTGCAAAGACAGAAGGTGAAATGTGGTTAAAAATAGTGTGTATGATACTGGCTTTTATTTGGTGTGTATTTAGTGTAAGATAGTGATGTGTGTGATAAAGAATTGCGGCGAGAAGAAGCGGCGACTAAATTAACGAATTTCTTTTCACCGGTAAGCCGGAATTTGAAATCTTTTTGCCGATGTGATTGATAGATACCTGTGGTTTTTATTGTTCTTGATGCATTAAACATGTTATTTCATTTTAAGCTAAATTTTCAAGTTTTAAAAATATTTTGGTGTATGTCAGTCCACGACAGTCATGCGCAATTTCGACGCGCCCTGACACAGAGAAGTCGCTAAATATTTTTAAATGGTGATATAAATGGGCACCCAAATATTTATTAAATCAAGTACGTGAAAAACGCCTTTTCATTTTCACTCAATTTTTGTAACTGCACTGATCAATTTTCTATGTAGTAGTAAGCTCAGACTGGTATTCGTGAGATGCTTCACTTTCAGCGATTTATGTCCGTTCCTTTACTGTATATTCATAGCTTTTAGGATACTAATTTTCAATTAGACTCGCTAATTTTCTTTGACTTTGCGGAATTTTGTTTATAAAGTTCACGGCTCGTTCATCAAAGTTAAAGAGGTGCTCGTTGGTGGACAAGACTAGGTATGGAGTCACTTGAGCCTGGGAACCAAAACCGGTTATGCAAATGAGGGGCGTGGCTGGGGCGTGGGCATGGCTAGGGCGTGGCTAAGGCATGGCGGGGGTGTGGCTAGGGCGTGGCTAAGGCATGGCGGGGGTGTGGCTAGGGCGTGGCTAGGGCGTGGCTAGAGCGTGGCTAGGGCGTGGCTAGGGCGTGGCTAAGGCATGGCGGGGGTGTGGCTAGGGCGTGGCTGGGGCGTGGCTAGGGCGTGGCTAAGGCGTGGTTAGGGCGTGGCGGAGGTGTGGCTAGGGCGTGGCTAAGGCGTGGTTAGGGCGTGGCTGGGGTGTGGCTAGGGCGTGGTTAGGGCGTGGCTAGGGCGTGGTTAGGGCGTGGCTAAGGCGTGGCTAGGGCGTGGCTAAGGCATGGCGGGGGCGTGGCTAAGGCATGGCGGTGGTGTGGCTAGAGCGTGGCTAGGGCGTGGCTAAGGCGTGGTTAGGATAAGGCGTGGCTAAGACGTGGTTAGGGCGTGGCTGGGGTTTGGCTAGGGCGTGGCTAGGGCGTGGCTGGCGTGTGGCTAGGGCGTGGTTAGGGCGTGGCTAGGGCGTGGCGGGGGTATGGCTAGGGCGTGGCTAAGGCGTGGTTAGGGCGTGGCTGGGGTGTGGCGGGGGTGTGGCTAAGGCGTGGTTAGGGCGTGGCTAAGGCGTGGCTAAGGCGTGGCTAAGGCGTGGCGGGGGTGTAGCGGGGTGTGGCTAAGGCGTGGCGGGGGTGTGGCTAAGGAGCCCTAGCCACGCCCTAACCACGCCCTAGCCACACCCCCGCTATGCCTTAGCCACACCCTAACCACACCCCTGCCACTTCCTAGCCACACCCCTGCCATGCCCTAGCCACACCCCCGCCACGCCTTAGCCACGCCCTAGCCACACCCCCGCCACGGCCTAGCCACGCCCTAACCACGCCTTAGCCACGCCCTAGCCACGCCCTAGCCACGCCCTAGTCACACCCCAGCCACGCCCCTCATTTGCATAACCGGTTTTGGTTCCCAGGCTCAAGTGACTCCATACATTGGCCATTTCGGATGTCAAATCGCTCATACATGGAACCCGGGAGTGGTCAAGCTGCATCCTGGCAAGAATTCTTCCTCCGGGAATGGCAAACTGCCACTCGAGGCTGGTGCCCAATTACGGCCCCATCGTGCCCAATTAAATCCCCTAAATCACTTGCAGCTCCCCCGGGGAGCAGAGGGGCCATTGTATTGAAATTTCCCTGAGTAGTGATTTTTAAGTAAGACCCAATGCAGGACTTCATGTTTTGGTGCTTGAGTAGCCTCTGTCCGTTGAATGGTCGAACTTCTTGGGTATATCGTCCTGTCGTTATGCTATTTACGCTTCCTGCAATTTATTGACCATTAAAAATAATTTAAAAAGTTTTCTCCTCTTGGATCGAATTCCTCCGGGTAAAAGATATGATGGCTGGGCGTTCGGATTTGGAATGACGTCTTTAGGTCCTATATTATTCAAATTGTTATAGAAATACAAAGTTACCGGAAGCAATTTGAAGTGGGTCCTATAAATCAAGATAGTTTTATTTTACATATATTCGCGAAGTATAAAAATTTGATGTTCGTAGCTATTCATAAACCACAACTATTATTAGATAAATATAAATAGGAAACGAAGAACAACTTGGTTCTTCTTTAAAATTCAGGGTACAGAGTCCGACAGCGAAGTTCGGAAAATGAAAAATATATAATTACTTACATAATAGTTTTATTAATACACTTAACTAAACATGTTTTTTTTGGTCTCAAACAGAAAAATTCACGTTTTCTTTCTTTCTTCTTTGGGTTTCTTCTTGAACAGGTGCTTTCTGTCCCCAAATTTTAGTCTCCTCGAAGGTTTCTTGTCGTACTCCATTTCCAGTAACTTTTTTTCTGATGAAAATTTTTGCTTTTCTATTTTCCTCTCGTTGTGGGATACTGTCGCCTTTAGTGTTTTGCTGAGAAATCGTTTATTTGTCTTTTTTAGCGGACAATCCAACCATCCTGAAGGACCAAATTCTTTAGCACGGACAGACTTAATTGCAATTTCTCTGAATATTTCGTCTACTGCTCTCCTAAAATTATATTACATAAATACCCTTATACTTGTTAAATTTAATTACTAACTTTTCAAGCTCCTTTTCGTCGACTTTATTTGTGCAATCTGCGTTTTTCTCAGTCGAGTCTGATTTTTCCTTCATTGTTTGTTTTGATGAAGTGACAGAACGGATGGAAACACCTTCTTCTTGTTTTAAATGGCAATTGTTCGAGTTTTTGCTTTTGTGAAAGATTTTCAGAGTACAGTCAGGAGTTGTTCCACAGAGGTTCCACAGAATTCGAAAATCCATCTGAAGTGCAACGATTTTCTGTGTCCAGTAAAATTAAAAATGTTATTTCCGTTAGGGAGGACAATTTCAGAACTTTAAAATTGGTAACCAATTATCCTTAATTTAGAATTGAATTAAAATATCGCCGTTGTTTAGCATTTTATTTCATTCACAAATAAAAATCAAACTTTGTTGCTTTTGGTTAAGCAATCTTTAGTATTTTCTAAGTTTTTAGGCTATCTCATAAAATTTCAAGAAATACTTAAAGCTAGTTTCAATAAAGGAAATGTTAGTCGAGCTTGTAATTAAATTAATAATTGTTATATCCGTACCCGGGCGCTGCAGCACAATGAGACAAAAGGCAGAACGTGCGATGTATAAAAAAATGATGGATTTATTTTAAAGAGTAGGACACAAATCTGAAACACAAAGAGTGATTCTAATATTAGCCTATTTGGTTGACCTTTTATTTTAAACTGAGATGTGTGCTAAATGAAAGTTTATGATGAAATATGTAGGTACTGCTTTCGCAGAAATTTCAAGATGAGCATCTGTTTCAAATTTGAGAAATTAATGGGCAAAGTTGACTAAATCGAATTGAATAATTTGTTGTTGGGGTTAATTTCGAAGGGCTGATTAGAACGAAAGTGAACCAAAAATATTTAATAAGAATAAGTAATAAAAAATAATTAATTAAAACCTATGAAACAATTTAAGTAAACTTACAAAGGAACTTTGCATCAAATTAGTTCATATAACTTTAATATTAATTAGATTCCTTTCTATCCTATAATTTTATTGCCTGATTGTGATTTTCTGGTTTCATTTTTGTCTTCTTTCTTGATTTTGTTCTCTATTAGTTTATGGTTTAATTTAGAATTATTTTGTACCTTTAGTTAATCTTAACTTTAGTCTTGTTTTTTAATTACATATGTATAATATCTTAATTTTCACTTATTTTTAAATATGTTGTAGATACATTATAAGGAATTGGAAATCATCATCAGATTCATAAATAGGAACAGCAAAAATATTTGTCTTTTATAGTTCCAGACCAATATAAATTTGTCAAATTACACTAATAATGTTTTATGTGGGAAATCCAAAAATAAAACCATAATATTCACTTTGGCACAACTCCAAAAATTTATCATTCAACATTTTTCCGAAACTTTAGTCCTTTCTGAAGCTCTATAAGAAAAAACTAAACTTTATGCACAAATAAAAGTAATTTTATTTGATTTTCGATTACTTCATATTTTAAAAGTAAACTCACTGATTATATCTGTAAGTTTTGTCAAACATAATTAGCACCAGAAAGTGATAAAATATGTATGTTGTAATAGTTAGAGCTAGTCCCTTTCTATAACTGAAAAGTCCACAAAGTTGGAGTTTGGCGCCTGCACATGAGAGATGAAAAATATAGGTGTCGATCTAAAATTTGAGCATAATAAATAAAAAATATTTTAATTTAATTTATCTCAACTTACAATCCTTTCAATTCTCTCTTCCATTGGAATAAATAAAACTCTTCGTCGAAAAGCTCCACTCAGAGCTCCTTCGGCGAATTCACTTGTAACAAAAATTAGCAGAAATATGTCTAGGAAATATGCCGCAATAAAAAATATGTAGAAAATGTAGACAAAATCAAGATAGTTGCCAACTGAGACCATGTACATGTAGTAGCTTTGGCTGCATCCTTGAAAGACAGCGTGCAGCAAAAAGGTCAGTATTTGGAGTTGAAAGTAATTATTTAAATTGATGCATAACTTTCGTGTTTGAAGACCCGTGCTAACTCTGTCCTCGAATTTTTCATGTAAATTCATTATAACATTCATTTTTGCCAAATTTGTTCGTCCGACGTTTTTATATTGCACGAATTCTTTTAAAACGCACAAAATTTCTTTGCACAGATCTTTGTAGCATGTTCGCAAGAGAAGATATTTAACGTAAAATATATTAACTGTAGATTGTAGTACAAATGTAAAGCAAAATTTAACGAATATCGCATAGTGCCAAGGAAGACCTTTTATCACCGTAGCGTCAACTGCTACAACTACGTTGGATAGTGCGAAGTGTAAAAGATTTGTAGAGTACTTTAGAACGAGGCAGAAGCACACAAGTTTGTCCAATTTTCGACTATTTTTCACTGTACGTTTCCTTGAAATTTCAAGAAATAAGTTGAATGCTTCGATTAATCTGCTCCTGTAGTAAATTTGGATTGTGTAGCATCCTACGATGAAAACGTAGAACATGCAGTAAACAAGATGCGATATAAAAATGACTATAAGCGGCTGGAACTCTCGGTTGATACCCAAAACGTATGCTATGGCATGAGGCAGGTACATTGCTGTGAACACTAACCAGCAAATGGAGTACAAAAGCCACAATCCGGATTCTTCAAATTGGCCACTCTTCTCATTATATTTGAACGGAATTAGTCCAATAAATTGCGGAATTTTCAGTGTAATGAAGTAAATAGCTAATTCCCTGCTGAGACTCTTAGACATTTTATCCTTTTAATGAAGTAGGCACTATCTTAGGGACTAAATCCAACTGAACCAAAAATTAATTTCACGAGCGCCTATAAACGAGTCATTAGTTAATTTCTTGATTGTTACTTAACTAGGAAATAAGGAAACACATGTCTTTCCGCTCAATTGAACATTTAGTTTTACTGCATAAGGCTCGTGTTGAATTGAAAGATCTAATTACATATATTAAGTCTAAATCACAGGGCTCCGTCTATCAATTATAATTGTGCCAACAGACTGTTTACGACAGTTAAAAGATTCTAGACATAATCAAACATCAATGATTTTGAAGTTGAGCTGAAAGTGGATTTTTTATTACTTTACTCAATTACTTAAAAAAAAAGGATAAATTTTAAAAAAAGGGGAATTTTATTTCGCCTGCGGTAAATTTAATTAATTTAATTAACGTTTCTAATTATATTTAATAAAAAATCAGTTAAGAGCATGACGGCCCATGCGTAGTGAAGGGTTCCGTAGTTGTAACTGCAAACGATAGAGTCGATTTAAAGAGATTGGGTTCCCAATTCAGCAATAAAATCGAGCCTATACAATAGGGTTTATTATTATTATTAGATATTATTATATACAAAAATATTAATGTTGTCTGAATGTTTGTATTGTACTAACGATGGTAGTATAAAACATAAAAATTATCGTAAGCCGAAAAGTCTTAGCGTGCAAAAATGCTTTTGGGATTTTTCTCGAACAGTTTGAGAGTTTTTTTGAGTACAAATAAGCTTAACTTGGTCGGTTCTGCTATATATTTCCTAAAAGTTATTTTAAAAAGTAATTTCAGTGCATGTGCTAGTCTTTTAGGTTTTTTCAGATTTCTCCGAAATTTCACTCAGAATATTACAAAAACGGAGCATTGTTTTAAAAAATGTGTTTAAGGAACCAATAATAATTTTTAAACTCCCTTTTCGATGATACCCCACTCGATAGAATAAGCAAAGATTTTTTTTTCATCCGTATCAGACGGACATCGCGGAACATCCTTCCAGAGGAAAAATGAAAAAATTTAAAAGTTTTTTTTAGTCTCCAGTTGCTTTTGTTCTAAAATACCTTCCACATAAAACTGGGAATTTATTTAAGTTCTGAGTGGAAAGACTTGCCCAATTTTGTGTCGCCGAAACATCTTATAATAACTTTTTCGATGTTAGGACATCTTCCCAAAGTCCAAAGGATTCAATATTATCGAGGACAAGAGCCCGAAATGTTTTGTGTCCTTTGGTTTGGATATTAAACAACTTCTTTACAACTTATTTGAAACTTAATCCAAATATGTACACATTTCAGAACCACTGAACCGTTTGGTTTAAATTTAAAGACGGACTTCTCAATGCAACATCCTTAATCCAAAATTCATTCTTAAGTAGATGTTTTAGATTTATTTGCATGGTTTCCGGCTTTGGTACAGACAGGTTTTAGAGATTTTACTTTATAATACAATATTATAGCTTTTTAACACAAATCAAATTTGCACCCTAACTGATATTTATAATTTAAATTTTATTGGTTCAAGTATAATATTATTTAATAATTTATTTGTCTGTTCTTGGTAATCAGATAAAAGTGATATAAATATAAACTTACCCCTAATTTTTGTATAAAAATTGTGTGTTTTGAAAAATACTTATTATATTATGAATTTGTCTGTCCATGTTTAAAAATGAAAATCGAAACCATTGTCCTTCCACCCCTTATTGTCTGAACCAAATTTCATTTATATTTGAATTCTTACTACTCAGGCAATTTTTTCTTAATTTATCTTTAATTTTTTTTTAACCTTATTTACAATTTTTATCCTTGGATATATGTATTTCCCAATTTACAAAATAATATTCAAAATTTTCTCTTTTGAAAGCTTTGTTGAAGAATCTTATATTTTTGGAATGTTGTTTTTTTAAGGGGAACCTCACATTAAATAGATATGTTAGTAAGCAAATATTAAAGTGAAGTCTGACCCATTCGGCCCCAAAAGCATATTCAGCCAAACCAGGAAATGTGAGTTTCCTAAATATATGTATGTTATGTATATACATATGAATGTACATATGTATGTAACAATTCTGAGAAGAGAAAACGTTTAAATTCTGCTAAGAGAATAAAATAGTTTTTCTTTAATTTAAAATCTAGACGTAGAAAGGTAAGTACCTACAGCGTACGTGTAAATATAGATTTGATTGTTTCATGCTTTTGTGTTCTTGATAATAATGGATTTTAACAAAAAAAAAAACAACCTATTTTTTCCTCAAATAATTACTGTTGGATATTAAAGGGTTAATCTGAAATCAATTTTCCCCAGAAAATAAAATGATGGATAGATAATAAACGCAATTTATCAATAAATCCTTGGCCACTGGGGCCATTTTATCATTGATTTTCTTTCAATCAAGCACCAGAAATGAGAAAATCCAGAAGGACTGAAATTGAACGTTCGACAGAAAATTGTTCCTTCCTATTAATTCCTCTTTGAAAATCCATCCGATTTGATTTACAAGGCGTTCCTTTTTTTTCAATATAGAAAAACAGACGAAACTCGCACATCCGTGAAAAAGAATTCCATTCACGTACTAAACCGGAATTGGGTCTTTATGACCCTCAAAAGCTCCTAATCCGAAAAAATTTAATAGATCTCCTCTAATATCGCCGTGAAATGCGGTGACCGTAATCAGGACTTATTCTGACATTTATATGTAAGCCTAGGGAATTCTTTTAGCCAAAATCACTGCTCAAGCAGTCGAGAAATCTTGCTGTTGATATTTGTGAACTTAATAACTTAAGTTGGTCATCAGTAAGTTTCCGCGCTTTTTGGTGGAGTAAATATTAATATCTGTTAGTGTAAATAAAGCTATAAAATGTTATTAACATGTAACATTTATTTTTAGTTTTCTGGAAGGCATGTATGTATATATTTACAAATTTAAACGTGACATAATAGATTTTAGATTTTAGATTCGTATTTAGAATTCCAAAAAATACATAAATATTTTCCAAGGATATAATAAAAATTAAAATATGGCTCGAAACTCTTGAGTTTTCACAGGAAATGTTTGGATGAAAGGAAAATATTTTTACAGGAAACTCGTTTAAAGTTTTTAGTTTTTTGTAGCTTTTCACTAGAACGCAATTATAACTTTGTGAATTTTCGACACTTTATTTAGAAAGGATTGAAAATCAAGAAAAACATAAAAAGCGATAGAGTACTTTTACCGATCAAAACCCAATCCCCGCAATTTATCGCAACTTTAAATTGCAAAACGAATTTCACGTTAAAAGCCACTTGCAGGCAAAATTTCCGCAACAATTTAAAGTAGAAGGAAAATTTAATCCGGAAGAAATTCTTATTGCGGAAGTTGGGTTCACTGCGTTCCCCGCGGCTTTTCAAATAGTGAATCCGTGTTTTATAGCGAAAAGTTTATCGCTTGATGGTGCAACACCGGGTTTATATTTGCAGGTGTATTTCTTCATCTAAAAGTTTTCTTACATCAAACATCCTGCTGATTTTTTCCCCGAACATCCGACTTTCTTTCCATCTAACAAAAGCCCGTTGATGTGTATGCTGCCCTTGAAATTGGGTTTATCACAAGGGAATCGAAAAAGTAAATTGACTTTTCTTTCGTCTATCGAAAAAATCAGTTCACTTCTGATATCAAAATCAAGCTGCTCGTTGTCTCATCAAATTCCAATCAAGAGATCGTTTCTAGTCCTACCTTTGTCAGGTATTTTTCGATGACGACAACGCCTCAAAATTTCTAAATCTCATTATGAAACAGAATACAATCGATTTTCGATTTGTGACACTCTCCACCTAATTGGCCATTTTTGCTTGGATAAATTTATTCTTTGTGAATTGAATAATTCTGGAAAGCGTGAAGGCGATGAAGCTTTGGAATTATTTTTAGAAATATTGATTTTAGCTTCATCCTTTTATTACAATATTTGGAAATTTGATCGCTTGAAAATTTATTTTATTTTCGTCTTTAAACTTAATTTTATATAAAAGTAAAGGCTACTTACGAATTGCCTTGCCTGATTAATGGTTAAATAAAATACTTAAGATTGTGAATATTTAAGTCAAATATTAGGTAGGTATAATGCTTTCAAGTTTTCGAATGAATCTGATTTTTATTATACAATTTGACGCTTATTATTTTTTCAAATCAATTAACACAAGACTAAAATGTACGAAATATAGAAATATGAGGATAACCATTTCGAGAAGATTTAAAAATTAAACTTTTAAGACAAAGTTAGAATTTTTTCAAAAGATAATGTTAAAAACTTAATAAAATAAATATAATATAAAATAATATAAAGAGGAAGCGTTTTCGCGAAACTACGGTGCAAGTAAAACCATCTTTCCTTTCCATATAAATGCTTTTAACCCGAAATCAGCGAATTTATATAATCGTTTGTTTCTTAATACATAGTTCATAAGAAAAAGAGGAAATTAATGAATCTACACATGATTTCTCAGTTTTTTAATTTAAATAATCATAATGAAAATATTTTTATTTTACGTTAGCTAAAATATATAAGATATTATTATTTATAATGTAGGCTAATTTCAGTTTTTTATTTTCATTATTAATTTCGTTTTTGAGTTGTACAGTTTATAAATGAAATCATTAATTTATGATAACTGGAAAAAATAAATAAATAAGGATTTACATGCAATATTTCGAATATGTATACTTACATATCTTGTTGGACGTGTCGCGTGTCATTCGATATGTGTGACCGAACTCAAAACGGGGCTGGATATAAAGTTTAAGTTTAAAAAATTTTCGTACAAATTTTCAAAAACATAAAAGCCATAAAGAATTCCCTAAAATAGAAAGGGAATTTATTCTTTATCTTCTTTGTCTTTTTTTGACAATTTAAAACTGAAATATGTACATACCTTCAAATAAAAATAAAAAATATGTTATTACAATAAAATATAATTAAAATAAAAAATATAAAATTTGAGATAATATTTAGTGCAATTAAAAGTTATTCTGTACATTTACCTGAAAGGAAATAGCATTCACTCCACTTAAAAGAGTTAAACGTGTGATGTTTCTAAAATGTTTTAAGATAGGTGTTTTACTCAAATGAGGTTTGTATCTTTGTAGAAAATGGTTAAAATATTTTTGTCCCAAAGCTTTTTCACTTAACCGAAAATATCGTAAAAGCACCGAAGTTGAAGCTGTTATTAATATTTTTATATTATTAATATATACACCTTTTTGGAAAGGTAATTAGATAGGTGACTTGAAAGAAATAAAAAGTAGTTATGTTAATAACGTGAATTTCGGAGAAAAGTGGGGCGAATGGTGAAAAATCGTGAAAAAAATAATTTTTTTCAACTTCCAGCGGTGATTGGGGCCAAGGGGTTGGGGATAAGGTGGTGGTTTGGGACTTTTTGGAAAGGGCTTCGAAATAGTGATTTTGTGAGATCGGTTTGGGGTCGCTGCGATGCGTAGAAAAAAAGATAAAAATACAAGAGCGGTTCCCATATAAGGCAACATCATGATTTACGAATCACCCTGTAACTGCCAAACGGTGCGAGATGCCTCCCCCTCCCACCCATACGATTTTTTGCTTGTCTCGGTCTGACCTTTCACCTCCTGCAGTATTGACCTCCCACCTCGGAACACCCTGTATATACATATATAGGTATTGTATTACTTTTACTAATTATTATTGATTGTTGAATGAAGCTTATGAAAAACTACAAGGTACAAAATTTCAAATTATTCCCCAAAATTTAGTTATTATTATGTCTGCGTATGTTTCTGTTACATGAACTAAATACATAAAATTAAAATTTTTCAAATTTGTAGTTGGAGGACACCTTAAATCCATAAAGAATTAGTTTTTGTTAATATTTCCTAAATAATTCTATTTTGTTTGAAAGTCTAAACTGCCTTTAATTAACCTTGAATTATATTATTTAAATTCTAATCAGTTTTTGTTTGTTTATTAGTAAAACTATTAATTAAAATACGTTCATTAAAAAAATTTTAAAGCTTGAAACAAAAAGAACTGTGCGAAGAATCTGAATGAAGTTTTAGTGCAATTTCATGTTGAATTTCATGCGGAAACGAATTAAACAAAAAAGTAGAAAATTAAAATAAACGAACAACAGAAACAACTCTATTTTTTTTTGTGACAACTAGGATAGACTATCTAAAATAAGTCGTAATATATTGTAAAAAACATGCGCAAGATACAGGTTACTTTGTAACCTGTATCTTGCGCTGCTGTCCGGTCGAAAAGCCGGCTTATCTTAATGTCCCAGTAACCTCCTGAATGGCAGTGCGATTGCTTGTTTCGCGTTTTCTTCTGTGCTTTAGTTAAAATGTGGTTTGTTGTGTTTGCTGTCGCGATTTTCTTAGCTCTGTTCTTAGCTATATGCGGTTCTACATTCTTTAAATTTAAACGTATTTTGGATTTTTCAAAAACTCTTCCGGGACCAAATGTTAAAGAAGTGTTATCAAATATGAAACAAGAACGTACGTACCTTTTGAAATACTCCGGAAATACCCGATGATCTAGAATTTTCAAAAAATCGATGTTTGTTCTTTAATATATTATTTCGAAAGCATAGTCCTTCGAGAATATATTGTTAAATGTTTGTAGTGATATTGATGGTTGACCCGCCTACATACTTAAAACTTTAAACTCATTTACCTCGAAACTACTTTTTTTTTGCGCGGCGGGACGTCCTAAAAATTCCCACTTTTAAAATAAATTACTAAGTTGTCCTCATAAAAATCTTTGAAATACTGCTTATTGGGTGATAGAAGAATATGTTTACTTTATTAATGACGATAAATAAATAACTTTCTTAAACTGCGTTTTGAGGTGCATAATAAAATATCCACTTGTTTTAAAGCCATATTTATTATTTATTCAGCTCTTATCTAATTCAGTTCATTAGATTATATTAAGTAGGTAGTATTCGTTTCTGCAAAACAGACTATGGAAAATTTTGAGAAAATAAAAGCAATAAAAACCTGAAATATCCTGCTTTGATTTTTTATCTTTTTAGGACACTACTAAAGCACCAACGTGAAATTGACGAAGTATTCGATTTGGCTCGTTAGAGAGTGAAATTCCAAACAAAAAAATCTTAAGATATCTTGACACAACATTTTGTCTTAAATTTTTATGTCATTATTATTTAATATTACTATATGCAAGAAAGACGCAGAAATTCCACAGAACATAAATAAAAAAATATGTAGTAATTTTCCTATAATACACTTTGTCCCTTTGATTTCATTTAAAGTGCATAGGGAAAATGTATGGGGCTTACGCTATTTAAGTCTGAGAAATGATAAGCAAGCATTTATGCAAAAATACGTTTTGAGCAATCACTTTATAAGAGAAAACAATTTTCTTTTATCATCCAAATGAACCAAGGGGTAGATTTATTTTTGTCTTAAAGATAACGACGTATCGATGAAAATTTGAGATTCATTTCTATATGAAATTGGTAATTTATTTACATTCCTTATTGATTTAATGAAAATAGAGATAACTAAATAAAAAATGTCAAATTAACTTCAATTAAATTTAATACAACAATTTTAATTATAAGGCTTTTAAGGTTGTCTCATTATGTATAAGAATTTAACGAATCTTTAAAACTCTTGTTAATTACAGGTATGCTTCCATTTCTATCGGAGCTCACAGAAAGGTATGGACAAATTTTTCGTATTTGGCTTGGGAAGGATTTATTTGTGATTATTTCGGATCCGGAACTTGTGAAAGTAGTATTAAGTAGCAATGAGTTGCTCTACAAGTCACAAAGTCTCAAATTTTTGAATGAATGGCTTGGACAAGGTCTTCTAACAAGTGGTGGCCCCGCTTGGCATCGAAGGCGAAAAATGTTAACCCCAGCATTCCACTTCAAAATTCTTAGTGCTTTTCAACAGCCTATGGAGAAAAATTGCAATATTTTAATAGAAAAATTGAAAGCAGTTGCAGGCCAGGATGCTGTCAATATTTATCCTTTTATTACACTTTTTACTCTCGACGTGATATGTGAAACGGCGATGGGAATTAAAAAGCATGCGCAAGTGAATTCTGACACTGAATATGTGCGAGCACTTCAAACGTAAACTTTTATTTATTTTAATATTACAAAAACTTACACATATTTATTTTTAGACTTTGTGAGGCACTACAAAGACGAATTTTTGGCTTCTGGAATCGTTTTCCTTTGATTTACAAGCACTCTGATGAAGCGAAAAAAGTAAAGGCGGCCTTGGAAATTCTGCACGGTGAAACCAGGAGGGTTATAAATCTCAGAAGGAAGCTGTTGGAAGAAGAAAAATATACTCCAGTGAATGATACAGGTTTGTTTGTCATATAAATGTACATACAGGTACATATATTGTGGCCCATTTTTACCAAAAACGTTTATAAAATATAACTATAATATACCTTTGGTTCAAAACTTTTGCAGTTAAAGAAACCTTAACTGGCAGACACGACACGGTCGAGAGAATTGACTGCGGTTAAATTTGTTTGCATTCCCGAGAATCTCGGGCGCTTTCGGCTCACTGCAAGGTCTTCAAGAAATGTTTCTATTTATTACCAAAATAATTATAATTTTAATCGAACATTTCGATGTTATAAAATAATACCTGAATTTAAGGGTAGGATAAAATCAAAGTATCCTCCACAGTTGACGGTTAGAGTGATTAAATAAAATTGGGTTCCAGAACAGAGTTCTTTAAAGTTGTTGGTCCAAAGGTTTTTCGAAAACTGATATATACGTACTTGACAAAGCGAACTTCAAATTTGTAAAACCCAGATTTTATTTTTGTAAGAAGGGAAGTTGGTTGGGCAAATCAAAATAAAATAAAATGAAATTATACAAGTTTCTCTTATACAAGCTCAACCTGGCTTAAGCTAAATTTTAGCTGAGGCTAATTCTATGGTTATGTAGCTTGAACTTTTAATAAACTTGGGTTAAAATCTGTTCAAGTTCTGCTTAAGTTTGTTTAAAATTAAGAGAGGCGATATACATACAAGTATGAAAAGTGCGTGACTTTTTTGTTGTACCTATTTT
This sequence comes from Machimus rusticus, assembly GCA_951509405.1. Taxonomy (NCBI): domain Eukaryota; kingdom Metazoa; phylum Arthropoda; class Insecta; order Diptera; family Asilidae; genus Machimus; species Machimus rusticus. The sequence continues at coordinate 8,122,683 of OX608051.1, forward strand.
AAAAACAATTAGTATGATCATTTCGAGAAAATATCATAAAAATGAGTGAGACTTCCACCACTGGCGAAAATCATGGTTTGAAACAAAAACAAACCCATTTTAGTTATTCCGGACTACAGTCCTTCTTTAAGAGGCGTGTGTTATTCAAACAAAGTTATTCAGAAATATTTCGAAATTTATTTTAGTATTTATGTAGTAATATCTTTTTTAGATGGTAGACTGACATTTTATGCAAAAATCACTGATTTCAAGTTCTTTTAAAGTCAACACTTTTCCTGACAAATGGGATCTGCTTACGGACCGTAGTTTGAAGAGTCTTTATCTAGGAATGATTTCTAGTAAAAATGGGAGATTGGGAGTAGTGGCAATTTCCGTTGACGTTACATAGGTGAATTAAAAATATACGCACCTTTTGCTTACCTTTTATGCAAGAAAAAAATAACGCATTTCTCCGAGTTTTGGGCTAAACTCAGTTCTTTTAATTCCAACTCTTAATTACCACTTTATCACTCGATAATAAAGGTAATGTACTACAATTGTTATAATATGGTATTTGGTGGTTAAATATTAAAATGTTTATGATAGCTTACTAGCTTAAATATACAAAATGTGAAATACAAAATATAATTAAAAATAATGAATTTTTTGATACAAATTACTTTTTCATTCCTTTTGAACACCATAAGAAAAATTCAACTCAAAGTACCCGCTTAAAAAATATTTAATTTTAAAATTAATTTGTTTTTAAGTCTTTTGTAGATACAGAGTATACAAAATATATATAATAAATTAAATCTATTTAAAGGAGTTTCTTTTCTTTTCAGATACGACTGTTGGTATCAAAAGACGTCTTGCTTTTCTGGATATGCTACTGATTGCTCAAAAAGAAGGTCTTGCAATTACTGACACAGAAATTCGGGAGGAAGTCGACACTTTCATGTTTGAGGTAACGTACTTAGCAACTCAGATAGTTAATTGTTAGTCTGCACAATTAAACTTTTTAGGGACATGACACCACGAGTTCAGCCATTGCTTTTTCTGTTTATCTTTTATCTCATAATCCAGACGTTCAGGAGAAAGCCTATCAGGAAATCGTTGAGAGTGGCGACCAGGGAAAAGATAGTTTAAAATATTTAGAAGCGGTTATAAAAGAGAGTTTGCGAATCTATCCGTCAGTCCCATCATTTAGTCGGAGTACTCAAACCGATTTTCAGTTGGGAAAATATACACTTCCAGAAGGAACATCAATTGGCATTTTTCCGTATATGGTCCACAGAGATCCAAAACAATTTGAAGATCCTGAAAAATTTAAGCCTGAGCGATTTTTAGATAGTACAAAAGAGTACCATCCATATTCGTATGTTCCATTTAGTGCAGGACCCCGAAATTGCATTGGTAATTTATCGGACTTATACGCTAAAAATAAGAAATAATATTTATTTTTATTTTTTTAAATTTTAGGTCAAAAGTTTGCTATGATGGAACTAAAGTGCACAATGTTTAATTTGATTAGACATTTTAAATTTTCATCTACAGAGATAAAAGTAACTCCAACAATTCAACTTATACTAAAAAGTCCCAGTGGTGTGCACGTTAAAATAGAGCCAAGAAGCACAGTCATTTCGTCGAAACATAAATAAATGCTAATTTGCTTATCTACAATTTCTAAACAGAAAGACGTAGAAGGAGTATTAGGTGCTATCATTGTGACTGTAAATAATGAATTAAAAATATCTGCAGTCGCTGCTAGAATCAGGAAAGATAATTAAAAAGTGCAAATCATCAGCTTTGCGGACTTGAGGTCAATGGCTTAATAGGTACTGGGCAAATTGGCACAAAAGGCCGGTTTTATTTCCATCCGTCTACCTGTTGATCTCGTGTTTTTTGAAAAAAGTTTTTGGACGTGCTTCTACACACCGAAATTTTAACCTGTGCAAATTGATTTCAGTCTACGTTATATCAACAAATTTCACTTATATCTTTGTATTGCAAAATTGTATAGAAGCTAAAGATCTCTGTCTTCTACAACGAGTTTTAGATTGGAGTCATTCTCTTCGCTCCTCAAGTTCAGTTTATATACGAGCACATTATGTCATTGTTTCTTATGCAGTACATTATGTACTTAATTGTTTAAAGTTTTTAGCAATCGATGCGATTTTCTCAACCAGATGAAACAGATCGTTTGAAGTAATGCTGCAGTAGTCTACTGAGTGCCGGCGTGATAACTTGCTCTACAATCGCTAAATATTCGAATTCATTAAAAATGTGGTTTTTCGTCGTTGCAGCGAACACTTTGATTGTTTTGATTTTAGCTTTATACTTGGGATGTGGTTCTGCTATCTTTAAATTTAAGCGTCTTGTGGATTTTTCGAAAACCATTCCAGGACCAAGTTTTCGGGAGGTGTTATCGAATATGAAACCACAACGTACGTATCTTTACAACTACACTGAGAAAATTTTTTATAGATTTGAGAGCTATGAAATGGTCATGATATCAATAATTTTTGTAGTATAGTAAAAGACTCTATAGTTATAGTTCTGGCATCCCTAAGATGGATGAGAGAATATAGTTTTATAGTTCTGGCACCCATAAGATATAGTCCATTGAACTATATTTATGGTTCTCCCAGAATATAGTTAAAAATTTCTTTCAGTGTACCATAAATAATAAAATTGTCTTATTGTTTCTTCGGGAAATGATTAATGGGTGTTAATAGGTGATGATGAGTGTATTTTTAGTTTTGGTCTAGTTAATTTTAAGTAATTGCGCGCAATCATTTGGGAAAGAAGATATATATCTATTAAAATGGTGTGCAAAGTGCAATTCATTGAATAATTTGATTGCTGGTACTAATTCGAAAATTCAAAATCCAAATGAAAGGAGCTAACGTGCTAATTTTTATTACAATTGTTTGTTAAACTTTGAAAAGTTACTATCCAACACAAAAAGAATTTTCAATTCAAACCAGTAGTTCCTGAGATTAGCGCGTTCAACCGAACAAACAAACAAACTCTTCAGCGTTATAATATTAGTATAGATATACCAAATACAAATGTGCATATAATAATAAACTAATTTTTGTTTAGAAGTTGATGCATTAAATTACTTACAATAATGTTTTTTTTAATAATTAGGAAAGATCCTGCTTGAAAAACACTGTTTCTCTAAAAAATAAAGCAAATTTTGGAATAATCGTTTAAAATTTCAACTATTCCACTTTCATCAACCTGTTCAGTGACCAATTTTTAAAAAGTGAAAAAATAGCTTCAAGTTTTGTTTGATAATTGTTTTTTTAATTTAATATCGAAGCTTTGAAAATTGAAAAATGATTAGTATATGCAAAACAAACACATCTGACAGTAAAAAGCTATAATAATAAAAGTATAAAGAAAACAAGTTATCTTTACAACTTATGTTTTTAAAATCAAGAAATCGTTTTGAATTCTTACATATGTACATGATAATCTATTTATCAAATATTTACGATATTTTTCCAACAAACGAAAAAAGAACAAACCTTACGACAATCCGAGACAATTTTAAAATATTTTCAAGCAATGAGTTTTAAATTGAATAAAATATTATCAGTGCTGTCATTCTGAAAAGTTTTTATTATTGTTAAAATATATTCTGGTGAGTAAGATTTAAAAAAAAAATTTTTTTATAGCAATAACAAAGTTACATGCAGTAAAAAAAGCTCAAAATCGCTAAATCAACAAAATAAATACTATCAAAGAAGATAAATAGTCCTAAGTATATCGGACAGGCTTGCTTATCTACATATATAAAAAATCTATCATATAATGTGACTAATGTGACACCCCTTCACCGGTGTAGCAACGAATCTTAATAAAGATAAGAGTGCTTTAGATTAAATTATTATTAAATAAATTTGCAACAAGTGTATAATTATCTAATTGCATTTTGTTCGCATAATGAAGATTAAGATGGACTTTATTTAGGCCAATACAGATAGGAACGAAATTTTATTTACCTAAATTAACCTTAATATTAATAATGTGCAATAAGAATAAAATATGCTGTTTTTTTTATGTTTGAGTATCTTTTGTCATATGATCGTGTCAAAAAATACAAAAATACCAACAGATAAAATCAAGTTCAAGTTCTCCTTAAATGTCGATTCTCGGCTGTCGTACAATCGAAAATTAAAACGATATCGTTAGCTCGATAGTAAAGTTTTGCTGCATGTAAGACGAGACTCGCTCTACCGTTTTTTATATCGATGAACTGCTGTTCAAAATTACTCCATTAATACAAGTTGTTGTTTGTGATGCCGTGCTTAATTTGTAGATTTTTAATTATGTAGCTGACACTTTAAAATTACAGCTGATGCAGTACCTACATATATAGATACATCATAACTTCCTCCAATCAAAATCAAAATTGCACCTCTTACAGAAATGCTGGTAGGAGGCAGCTTCAGTTTCCCATACAATTATTACATCGGAAAAAATTACTCTTTTACATAAACGTGAATAAATCGTTAAATACATAATGTTCTTAAAAATTTCTCTATGTATATTTTTTAAGACACAATTTAACAATAATTTCCCTAAACTTTACAATTCCGCAAAATGTTGAGTAAAACCAGTAAAAATCTCCTACATCACAACATTCAATTTGAATTCTTTTTATATTACTGTTTTATACTTATTTTTTAATAATCAAAATATGTATTCGTATAACCAAATAAAATGCGTTGCAAAGATTAGTAAATTCGTTTTTATGAAGATTACATACCTAAGTCATCACTTGTTTAAGCTTAATAAATTTGTAGACAAAACCTTACAAAATTTCGAATAGTGCAATAAAAAAATTGAATTATAGTCAGACCCGAGCCATTAAAAAGAGAAGTTTCAGTAAGCTTTACTAAAACAGTCAACTCAAGGTCAAGATGAAAGGCAGTAAATTTTAGAGGAGCTTAAAAGATAATAGCTGCCAAAATGTTCTCTCCGCGATCGCAAAGCGAGATTTACTAAAATAACTACATATTAACACCATGACTAGCAACATTTCCTGCCAAAGACACGCAGCGTTTGATGTGTAGTAGCAAATCATGCAAAATGATTTATTTAATAACAAAAGACGTAGAAAATGCATAGAAGATTAAGCAAAATTTTCATAGTCATTTTCTTATGGACCCTGCCCCGATTAAAGTAATAAAGTAATGTAGGTCATATGTGTGACCACCGCAAGAGTGAGTTAAGATAACCACGTATAAAAATAGTTTTTGAGAAGTCATTATTTATAAAACAAGAGAATGTGCTCTACCATGACATGGTTCATTGCTATTTAATTTCATTAAGATAACCCCGTATCAGCTAAACTTTTCTTTACATTTCTTCTTAAACATGTTAATTTTATTCAGTTTAATAAATTTGCGATAAGTTAATGAATGGGTTTTTTTTAAACAAATTTAATATAATATATATGTATTATATTAAATACAGTAAATGTGGGAAAAAATTCTAACCATCATTGCACTTGCATATGTACCTACATCAATTAATGCATTGCATATCTCATTTCAGAAACCCACTAGAATTGCAAATCTAATTTTAAAATTTTTGCATAATATTCTTTTTTAGTAATATGAATGTAAATTATAAATACTACGCTGTCCTTCTTTAACTGGAACGTTAAGAAAGATTTAAGGTTTAATTTTACTTTTCATTTATTTCAGAAATTGCAATCACACAGCAGTTATTTGATTAACAATGTAAATTTTTACCAATAGCACCTAATTTGGTAGGCATCCGGCGTTGCATTTTTTATTGGAACAATCCATTTAAAATTGAATATAATTTATACACCTACACCCAATTTCTAATCAATTCACATGCATTTTTAGGAGTGAATGATTTTATTATTCAATGCATGCGTCCCCGTGTCTAATCAGCTCATTTGACAGTGAGGTTATTTAAACTGCAAAAATATTCCAAGTTGTCCATAATTTTTTTTAAGTGCGTAAAATGTACACAGAAGATATTTAGTTTTCATTTATTTGACTCAAGTTTATCATTAAATATTTGCAGATTCAGGCCAACATCAGTTTCCACCAGCACAAGTGGTAAATGTGTAAGGTTCACATATTTTTCGTAGACTGAGAATCTGAAATTTAAAATATTCCATCACATCACATTTTCGAGAAAAATAGGGTCAAAAGCATAGAGAAAGCATACATATTTTGAAAAGTTGTGCGAAAATATAGGTGCATCGAAATTAAAATCTTAAAACGACATTCGACAGTTTTACCTTCAACTATACGAGCAGTTATACAATATAATTAACGTGCAATATCTTTTAGTTTTGTAGGAAGACACGTCTTTGAAGAAACTGATCCTGCAGTGATATTCATTCAATATTTATTTATTTTATTATTATTTTATTAATTTATTTATTTTCAATATTAATTTTCTTGTGTTATTTTTACCCGGCTGACCCAGAAGGAGAGTAATGTTTTTCCATTGTGACCTCATGTAGCCTAAACGGCTTGACCGATTTTGAAGAGTGAGGTGTCATTAGATTCGTCTCAATTGCAGGAGTGACGTGAGTGAATATTATACCCTATATATTTAAATATGGGGTTAGTAAAAAAAAACAAATTGAGGAGGAATACAATTTTTTTTTATTATAACAATATACGTTACGAACCAATATGCAATATGCAACAGTATTCCCCCATTCATTTATTCCAGTTCTATCAAATATAAATATCAATAAACAAATTTTCATGTTTCCAAGAAGTATTACATGGTATACCATTTCACTTAACGCCAAAAGCATAAATATTTGCATCGAAGATAATTGCGGAGATTAACAAGTGTTATTAAAAATATGGTTTATAATACCTACTAAATACTTATTTTTTTACCCTTAATTTAATGTTTATCTTAAACGCGCACAAATATAATAAAGTTTTTTTCAAAATAAAGTATGGAAGTATAAATGTTGGTGGTTATAATTTTTTGGCATTGTACTGTATGTATATTATAACACTTTTATGCTACCATTTTGAAAGGAACTTCGAAAAAGTACGTATGTGTTAATTATAAGGTGAATTATATTGTATTGTTCTTACTTTCTATAGATTAAAAAGCTTGTTTATCGCTTTTCAGTTGATATCTTTTAAAGTAGTCGGGTGTTTTTTTTTGGTTTTTGTTTTTAAATAATTTATTTTAGTGAAGTTCGGCTTAAGGCAGAATCAGAAAAGAAATTGATTTTGTATCACCGATTGGTGTCACTAGGGCATTACTTTACATATTACATATTAAATATAGCTTTTCTCATTTATTTTGATATTTTGAAAGAAGAAAGGGTGACATTTTCTTTACAGTTTTGTCGAGTGGATAGCAGCACATGCAACAATGGAAGCGAACAAGGCTCGTCGTTGCTTGTGTTATTTTATTTAAAACTACCTAGCGGGAAATGGAATGGTTACAGTATCGAAATTGTAATGCAATACGTTTATTATCATCGATTACATTTTAGGCCACGCTATCGATTACATTTATATAACGATATCAATGAGTTATCGATTACTCTCTGCTTTACGAAGTAATATATGTATAATGGTATTGGAGAAATTTTAATCGATTATTTAATAAATGGGGATATTGTATATAACATTATGTAATAAATCACTTTATAATCTAGTATTTCAAAGGTAACTACATAGTAATGGAACGGAAAAATAAAACTTTAGATGTCTACATACATATGTATGTAGTTAAAAATTGAAGTCCGGAGTAGGACATATATGTATACTTGAATATTTAATTACATTTTATTAATTTAAAATTTATTGCAACCAGTGGCAGTGTAAAATTAAATAAACTTCTGGAGTATACTTGAGATTCCTTTTACACTGTCTTAAATAGGACTACATGCGCCTCGAGAACATTTTCATGTGAGTGAGTGAATTACGGCTTTAATTAAACTCTCACCCGTTGTTTCAGGCAGCCCTACTCAGTTTGCAGATTCGTTAATCTTCTTTTGTACTCTAGTAGAAAATCTTTTAAATTCTACTAATGCACTTCATGAAGTATTTATTTCTGATGTTTAACTATATTGTTGATATCTTTAGTTGTTAAGTAGTCTTTAGAAGTTATAAACTTTGATTGATAAATAAATTAAATAAAATTAGTTTCTCCTCATAAGCTCTAAAAACACTTAAAAACATCTTTTAAATTCAATTTTAGGTATGCTCCCATGGCTATTAGAACTTACAGAAAGATATGGACCGATTTTTCGTATTTGGCTCGGAAAGGATTTATTTGTGATTATTGCGGATCCTGAACTCGTAAAAGCCGCATTAAGCAGCAATCAATTGCTGTTCAAGTCGCGAAACTACAAAATAGTGGAACCATGGTTAGGACAAGGCCTACTAACAAGTGGAGGAGAAGCTTGGCATCGCAGAAGAAAAATGTTGACCCCAGCATTCCATTTCAAAATTCTTAGTGCTTTTCAACAGCCTATGGAAGAAAACTGCAACATTTTAATAGAAAAATTGAAAGCAGTTGCAGGCCAGGATGCTGTCAACATTTATCCTTTTATTACACTTTTTACTCTCGACGTGATATGCGAAACGGCGATGGGAATTAAAAAGCATGCGCAAGTGGATTCGGACTCTGAATATGTGCGAGCTGTTCAGACGTAAAAATTATAGCTAAATGTTATTAAATTGATGATATTAAATATATTGTACTGATATTTTTAGGTTGTGCGAACTTTTACAAAATCGCATTTTTAGTTTCTGGGAGCGTTTTCCTGTCTTTTATAAGTACACTAGTGGAGCAAAGGAGACCAAAACAGCTCTGGACATTCTTCATGGTGAGACCATGAGGGTGATGAATGTCAGAAGGAAAATATTGGAGGAAGAAAAGAATTTCTCGGTGGAAGATACAGGTGGGCATGTTATTCATTCTTCTTAAATCATTACCAGGGTCCGATAATAAGAGTTATTATTCAACTGTTATACTAAAAAATCATTGAGTGGTCAGATTTCTAAAACAAATATGATCCGTTGGAAACGTTGTTTCCAATAACTTACATATTTTGCGATTTGTAATTTTAATCATAAAAAATTAAAAATTAATAATTATATTGTGTTTTTTATTAATCAGAACTTAATACCAATTATTGAATAACTTTTTTTTTTGTCAGATCACGATATTCCTGAGTTACCAGATGATTTTTATTTTTTTAGATCAACAGTTCAGCTATGTATTAGTATGTTTTAGCATTTTTTTAATATAAAGCCCTGGAAATATATAATAACAAATTCCAAAAAACATTATTCAGTGCTGAAAATATTCTAAAAATTACTTTTATTCCTGACCTAAAACATAAAAATTACCCAATAACTTTTATACCTGATCTAAAAAATTAAAATCATCCCATTACCATTATTCAAATCTAAATAAATTAAAATCAATTGATAACTTTTGTTTTTGTTCCTTAAATATAAAAATCAATTGATAACTTGTATTCTGGATTTAATAAAATTAAAATCACTTCATCACTTTTATTTAAAAAATTAAAAATCATCTATAACTTTTATTCCTGATTTGAGAAAGTTATCCGATAGCTTTTATTCTTAATATAAAAAAATAAATTTCAAGTCAATTGATAAATTTTATTATGTATAGCAAAATAAAAACGTCATTATGAGAGTTATAGATTGTAATTGTTTTTTTATTTTAGTTACAACAATTAATTCTCTCATCAAAATAAAGATATAAAATTTTCAGATAATACACTCGGTATCAAAAGACGTCTTGCTTTTCTGGATATGCTACTGATTGCTCAAAAAGAAGGTCTTGCAATTACTGACACAGAAATTCGGGAGGAAGTCGACACTTTCATGTTTGAGGTAACGTACTTAGCAACTCAGATAGTTAATTGTTAGTCTGCACAATTCAACCTTTTAGGGACATGACACCACGAGTTCAGCCATTGCTTTTTCTATTTATCTTTTATCTCGTAATCCAGATGTTCAGGAGAAAGCCTATCAGGAAATCATTGAGAGTGGAGACCAGGGAAAAGATAGTTTAAAATATTTAGAAGCGGTTATCAAAGAGAGTTTGCGATTGTACCCATCAGTTCCATCATTTAGTCGGATGACTCATGCAGACTTTCAGTTGGGAAAATATACGCTTCCAGAAGGAACAACTATAGCAACTTTTGTGTACATGGTCCACAGAAATCCAAATGAATTTGAAAATCCCGAAAAGTTTATGCCGGAGAGATTTTTGGATAACGCCAAAGAGCACCATCCATATTCGTATGTTCCATTTAGTGCAGGTCCTCGAAATTGCATTGGTAATTATTTTTTAATATTGGCAAAAAATAAGTAGTAACACAATTTCATTTTTTTAATTTTAGGCCAAAAATTTGCTATGATGGAACTAAAGTGTACGATGTTTAATTTGATTAAGAACTTTGAGTTTCTTCCAGCTGAACGTAAAGTTACACCAACGATTCAGCTTATCCTCAAAAGCCCCAGTGGTGTTTACGTTAAGATAAAGCCAAGAAATATTGGTTAACTATAAAAATATTAACGTAAATTTTATTTTGTATTTTACATTATGTTGAGATTAAAAATTTTATTAATCAAACATATTCAATAGCTTGAAATATCAAATCCAAACATTATTGGTGTCAGGTGTGGGATTGAAATGTTTTTAAATAAGAATAGCTGAATTGTGTTAAAGCTACATTACATATCTGAAATTATAGACATATATTGTCCAAAAGGAATAAAAAATGGTAAAATAAACATAGAATAAAACCCATTGAGGATCAATATAAAATTTATTAAGGTCAGATTTTACTGTAATCCACAATCGTAACTTGATAATTTGTTTTTGTTTTTTGCTCGAATAGTTAACCCGACATGTTATTTATTCATACTTATACAAAAATAATGTCAATTTCTAACTAATTCATATACTTTTTACAATTTCAATAATATTAATGTACTAGAAACACTGATATTGCAATCAATTTCCAATCTTATTAGATATCTCTCAGTTTCGTTAGAATATCTACCTACTTCACTAGAATAAAGATTTCTTTTTTTTACATTAAAGCTCTGGAAAGGAATGATAGTGGGCCGGTTGATACGTAGGAATGCCAAGAATAATTAAAAGTAAGCTAAGCAACGAAACAGTTTAGGTTTTAATTTATTTTTATCTACAAATCTGCCTCCAATTTTAATCCGGAAAACTGCTCGTCCGTCTCTCATTTATTGTCCAAAAAAGGTTAGAAGATGGAGAGATTCTAGGGCGCAGGCTCAAGGCTTCAATCACCTAGTGATTTGATAGGGTTATGCTTGTTATTTTTTTTTTAACTTTTACGTGTATATCCTAAATATGTATTACATTCAAAAATTGGAATCTTCTAAACGTTTTCTTTAAAAATACCATCAAAATTGTGCACATGTTCTTCTTATGTTTACTGTTTTTTTTAACGACAATCATTTCCATCAATGCCCTAAGTTTACGAATTCTTTTATTATACTACAAAAAATGATTAACTAAAAACCTTCAATTGTTTTCGCAATGGCAAAATCTTCTATTTCAAATAGTTATTAAATTAAAACATATTACCACAATTTTTTAACCACATTGAGTGAATATTTTCATAAAATATTCGTACATCTAATTGTTGTTTTTATTTCACATATATGACAAATATTATTATTCCACATTTTGGAAAAAGTAGAAGAATTATTTACGCCAATTAATTAATAAATAAACTAATTAACATTAATTAAACAAGAGCCCTGGCCGACATTTCATTATTTTTTTTATGGTGATTATTCATTTTGGTTAGTAGTTTAATGGGATATGTATTGACGTAGTAACAACTTCAAATGTAAAATTGATTTAATCTTTTTGGTTTTTAATAAATAGTAGGTACTTGATAAGTTCAAACATGTTTGTTTTAGCAATGCGAATTATACCTATAGTGATTTCAAGCATATTTTAATTTAAAGGTGATTTGGAAAATAACAAAACCTGGTAAATTAATTGACTAAATTAAACACTGAAATAGGGTTTGTGAAGATAGAGCAGTAAAGACGATAACAATACAGTATTGTAAATTGTAATATTATTGTGAAGACAACATATTTGCACTAAATCAATTAGATAAATGAATTAATTTTTTAAATAAAAACAATAAAAAAAATTATTTCTTTTAACAATAACACTAAAAAAACAAGAATTAGTGCGAATTCTCTTTGTACTTTTACAGCTGACTAGGCTTTCCTTTGGGAAATAAATGTACTTTTCAGAATAATCACCAAGCCAGGGGCCCTACGTAATTCATAAAATATACAAAAACATCAACTCCCTAACATAAATTAATATGAATTACTTTACCATGTATACAAAACACCTAATATGAAATTATTGCGTTGATTTGTTAACTGACGCTTCTTTTTAAGTCCAGTAAAATTAGGCTCAAAAAGGGAAAAATTATAAAAATTATGATCAAATGGGATTTTCGTGGATACCTTCACTTTGATGTTCTGAGGTTATCTTGAAACATTTTTTTCAGGGAGCAAATTTTATAATTTTGCTATTACATATATCAAAAACCAGCAATTTTTCGGAAAAAGATTTCTTCATCGCTAGAACAAGAGCCGATTATTCAAGAACTGGAAAAATTGACATGGGACTCAATCCACGAACAGAGATGATCCAATCTATCAATTTGCAGATTCATCAAGTATGGTTCATTAATCGCTCAGACAAGAACAAAACGAGATTTTTAATCCATTTACCTAAGCAGAAGAGATTGCATAATGTTGAAGGGACTATGTTCATTATGGCAAACAATAAATTCGGACAAATTCAATGCCCCAAGAATGACTAAGCGTTAGAAGTTACCCGGTCCCTACTCATGATTAAAATTTCTTGCTATGTATATATAGTATACATATGTATATCTTTTTATGCTTTTCATAGTACGACACCCACAGCGCTAGTTCGACTCGCACTTGACCAGTTTTTGAGTTATTTTCCTTAAAAGTTGAATATGAGAATACTCAGTGCCTGTCCGAATCTCGTCTCGTTATGACAGTGACAGTTATGATGTGACGTCACAATCAAGCTAACAATAAGCCTGTGTGCAAAATGCGATTAGATATTGATTTCGCACACAGTTTTAGACATAAATATGTAAATACTGAACGATTTTGATTTCTTAGAAATACAAAAAGCATTAAAGAGAGAAAATTTGAGTGTTTTGCATATAAAAAAAAAACGGCCAAGTGCGAGTCGAACTCGCTCACCGAGGGTCTAGGTCAACGAGAAATACCTTATAGGTTTTGATTCCCTTGTGAGTGTCAAAATATGCGGCATAAACGGCCGTATGTTTTGATTGCGTTGACTTGGAAGCTTGATTTTTTCACACCTCCAAGAGATTGCAGACCTGAGTATTTGATATTAATTTCAACTTGATACCTCCTCGCGTTCCTGAGAAAAAGGGCCTTGACAGATAGACAGACAGACATCGAAGTGATCCTATAAGGATTCCTTTTTTCCTTTTTAGGTAGGAAACTCTAAAAATCACCTCAAAAATCGAATGTTTTACTTAATTTTTTTTTTAATGTAGGCAAATAGCGTATTCGAAAATACTCAAATATTAAAAAAATTCATTTTAATTATTATTTCTTCTTTAAGGGCTTAATGTGAAGAAGTGAAAAATATGTAGAAAGGGGGAATTTTCTTCAAATTATTGTAAATAGTTGATATTAATGTGTCATAAGTTCTCAAGAACATAGATTTCAATTTTTTTTGGTATGAATTTTAGCTAGGATTTGAAAGGGGTGTATACTTCTTATTATTGACTGTAATTTAGGATTAATGATCCAAATAAAGACCCTTCAACCTCAGGTTCAAAAATTCTGAAAATGAATTGTGTTTTTAGAAACGTAAAAATCGAATTTTTTCCGAAAAATTGGATTGCTTTTGAGATAAGAGATAATTTTAAAGATAATTTTCAGGATTTCATTGGAACATCGAAATATGTAAATGCCTCTACGAAAATGAAGTCTGCACCGACTTTTTTAAAATCTAATTTTACTGGACTATCTTATAAGAAATATTATTTAGTTTTTTACTTGCCCGATTTTCTCGGGAACCGAATTAAAAATGGTTTCAATTTTTAATAACTTCGCTAATTTTGAGCAAACTGAGAAGGCAAAAACTGCTTACAGCCACGGCAAGCAGTACGAGGAGCAAACCTTGTGCTCGTCGGAAAACTCAAAAACGGACTGCCTTTGTCAGTGCTTCCGGTAGGGTGAGCCCCCTCCGTTGCCGCTGTTGGCGGAGCCCCCGTTCCTGCTGATGGAGGGCTGCCGCGAAATCGAGCTCCGTCGCTGCGGAATTACAAACGGCGGCGGGGGCTGCGGCGTAAACTGCGGTGGGATGGAATTTGTCGAGGTCTGTCTGACGAGTTGCCGCGGTGCCGAGGTCTGTCCGGAGGAGGGCACCTGAACTGACCCGCACCGGGCGATGACCCCGGTCCGGGGAGGGATCGCCGGCGGAGGACCTCGGGTCTTGGTGGATTCCACGGACGTCTGGGAAGGAACCCGCGGCGGTAGTTGGGGCGGTTTCTGCTGAGATTCAGGCGACGACTGCTGGGTGCTGGCCCGAGACGGCAGGTGAGGTGACCTCTGTTGGATTGGGGACGAAAGTGGCTTTGTTGGCGGTTGAACCGTCGAAGTGGTCACAATCGGTTTTTGGGGCTGCACCGTGTGTTTCACGGTGACTGTCTGCAATTTGCTAACTGGCTGCTGAGGAAGCGGCTGCGACGCTGATTTTTGCGAATTTTGCTGAGCATTACTTTTTGTCGAACTTTGCGACGTTTTTTGGGAATGTTGCTGCTGTTGACGAGATTGCTGCTGCTGCTGCTGTTGCTGTTGGTTTTGTTGAACAGAAATCGCGGGCGATTTTTTCTGATCCTGCCCAGCAGCTACGTAGGAGAAGACGCATAGCACCGAATAGCAAATTTGATCAGCCTGTTTTTCGAGTAAATAAATCATAAATTTTATTAGTTTTGAACATAAACCTTCGGAACCCACAAAACACTTACGTCAACTTAAAGGTAGAATACACAACAAATAAAGCCGATTGCAACCCTACAGAGGTTAGGAGACTTAGAAAAGGCTTTTTGCATGCAGTTGGAAAACAATAATTAGCTAAACGTGTGTTTTTAGTATAATAGGATTAGGAGGATTCATTCGTCTGGTGTGTGTGGGCTGTCCATTAGTTTTCGTGCCAATCGTACTGAAAATAGCCTATGCAGGCAGAGGGCAGCTTGCGGCGCCTTTATTTTTCAAAAACAAACAAAATAATGTTTCAATTCAAAATAAGGAGGCCTTCTTTTCTTAAGGGTGGCAACAACGTGTTAAGTTACACTCTCTCTAATTTTTATTTGCATGTTTTCATAAATAAATATGTGTTGAATTAACTAACCGGGGTTATTCAAATACGTATGATTAAATAACGTTTACACTATTTAGTATTAAAAGACACTAAGAAATAAAAACCATTAATTTAATTTTACTTAGTAGTCCCCTCAATAGTTAGGTATACCTTGTAAAAGGTAGATACAGGGAAATTTATTATTGGAAAATAGTTGGAAAACTATTTTTTAAGATGGAACCATTTTTATGTGCCTATTGACTGCACTTTAAAGAGTCATACTCACTCATAATATGCCCGTAAATATTAAAAAATGGATCCCAAAGAAAATTGCGAATTTACAAATAAGTATAAGTATAACGTTTGATGCGTTTAGAAACGTTGACAAGAAAATCATGTTTTTTTTTCCACTCTGTTACTGAGCATGACCCTCTAACCCAGGAACCGAAAATAAGTCTGTTTTGTGATTTGTAGTAGTTAACTCTTTCGGTTCCTGTTTTAGTCACAAAAATTAAACAACGAGCAAAATCTAATTTAATTTTATAAATTAGCTCCATAAATCTAACTATTGAAATCATTTAGAAATTAGACGAAGCCACTTTAAAATTTAAAAAAATAGGTTAACGTTTTAAGAATAGTTTAAGATTATCATTCGTTAAGAAAATGCAACAACAAAATCAAATGAACAATGAAGAAAAACGTGTTGCAAGACAAAAACACATTCTTCATGGAATTTTAAAATGCTATGAAATAGTATAGTTTGATATTTTAGAATTAAAAATTTAAATTTCGTCAAGAGATTTATTTTAAATATATGTTTATAAAACTGAAAAGAAAATATTCATAAGATATCAGGCAGAAAATGTAAAAATTCAGACATCGTTATCTCCAAAACAAGGCATAGTACTAATACTTTGTATTAATGTTTTTGAAAACTTGTAACCTTTCTCTAAGAAAATACCAGTTAGTAGTTTCTTACGAATAAATAAAATAAATCTCGATTTTGATGAAAACACTCCATAAATTTTGCTTATATTAACTACCACTATTGCTTTTGGCAACTCTAAGAAGAAGAGTCAGTAAATCTTAATTCAAATTAAAGCAACATTTTTGTTCCGTTTAGAGGATTCTGACGGTTATGAAAACATGCAAATAATCACATTTGTATAAGACACGCAATGATTAAGTTGTTTGTTCTCACCATCGTAGACTTATACTTCCTCTGAATGAGCTGCCTGGTCTTCGGATCTATAAAATTAGTTTTACTATAAAGTAAAGGACTTTTCTTCGTTGCAAATATTTTGACTTACTATACTCTTCCAGCACGAATATCCCTCCTTTCTGAGTGAAGCACTTCCGAATATGGTCCAGTCTAACGAAGAACTAAAAATAAAAATTATTTATGACATCTTTATGATACAGACGTTATATATCTTAAATTGAATCAAATTTGTATGTAAGGTACTGCTTCGAATGTGTGAAAAACATTTGCTACATGCATAAATGCGTGGCAGCGTG
The DNA here is from genome assembly GCA_951509405.1 of Machimus rusticus. Taxonomy (NCBI): domain Eukaryota; kingdom Metazoa; phylum Arthropoda; class Insecta; order Diptera; family Asilidae; genus Machimus; species Machimus rusticus. The sequence goes on from OX608051.1 coordinate 8,139,663, forward strand.
AGATCTACTTGATCGAGGCTAGCTTTATAAAAATTATAAAATCCCTAAATGTTACTAATAAAAGAAGCTCTAAAGTTTCAAGCGATTTCAAAGCAAAGCGATTTGGAACTGCATTGTAAAAGCAAAAACATTCAATTTGTCAGCCAGCATTAAAGCAACTCTTCTCAACTATATTTTATATTTTTTTTATTTTGTGAATCTATTAGAAATTAATGAAAAACTAAACTAAAGGAAAATTTTAATAATATTTTAAACAAAAACGCAAAATTGAATAGCAGGCAACTGTAATTTCTAAATAGCACTTGTGAGATGGTCTTAATTCACATCAGTATTTCGCTTTAGTATCTTAAAACTTGTAATTTTTTTTAAGTGTTTTTTTTTTAGGAGGAGTCCAAAGTTTGTCTTCAATCGCTTCGTTCTTTGTATTGGAATAAACCAGGACGTTTTATTGTCTTCTACTCATAATCCTGTGTGGCTAGAAATTTTACTTTCAAACATTAGAAGCAAATAATTCTAGGAGGTCATTAGAATTTATTCAACAGCATGCCAAATTCCCACCAGAGGTAATGTCAAAGAAAAACTCAAAAAAAGTATAATTAAAATAACTAAACGAATTGGCTCGTAACTACCAATTTAATTGAACAAATCAAAACTAAAGAGCGGAAATGATCATCTGAAATGTTATCGTGGCAGTTGGGTAGGGAGATAACTAGATAATTACTACATTCTACTTGCCGAAATCGCTACATGAACTCTACACAAGCAAACAACTTAAAAAATTTCATGTGTTTCTTCTTAAAAAACAAAAGTCGACTAAATGCTTAATGTAATAATCTCCTCGCATATCTCTCGCTCTTCATTAGCACATGTTTCGAGATCGTTTCCTCTCGTGTGGATCACGTTCTGTACATGTGGATATAAAACACTAAACAGATATCGAAAGAAAATTTTCAAACAATCTTAAACTTAAAATGTTCAAATTAAAATATAACGTAAAAACTTTGTTGCAAACACTGAAGAAGTAAAAACTTGTCGTGAATTTTCTATATTCAAAATCAAAGCTAGAAAATCAAAACTAATAGTGTGTAAGTTTTGTGGCTAATATTCAATTTTAAAGCTCAAGTTAGTACCTCGAAATCCTTTTTTTATTTATGCAGTGCACACAGATACACATGGAGTGTTCAGAAGAAGACCAATCCAAAAGATGGCGGCAGCGATCCGCGAAAAAATATATTTATGATTTTGTTAGACTTCTCATATACAATTTTTGGCGATCATTAAAGCAATATTTTAATACTGCACAACTTAGTTATGTTCACAATTTTCTTTTGAGACTTTATACACGCAAAATTCAAAAAAAAATTATACAAAAATTAGATAAAACTATAAGAGAAATGCTTCAAAAAAATTGTAATTAGAAAATATCAAAAAAATTAACAAAATTAAAACACAAAGTGACACTCACGCAACGCAAGATTACACTTAATTGACATAGCGAATGTACACAAGGACCATCTCAAAAGTTACCAATTTAGAAACGAGAGAACTTTTTTAGTTTTTTTGCAATAATCTTTTTTAAAATCTTTATTTTCAAAAAATAGTATATGACTTATATCCAATGGGTTTTAATTTAAAATGGGATACAAACTCATTTGGCTTTTCCCTCTTCTTACATTATCAGCTCATTTGATTCCTCGCCTTAACGTAATTTTTTTAAACTTATTTAGACAAATCGAAAGGCATTGCAATACCACTCACCGACATTCATAGAATTTTCATTAAATTTTACTTTTACATTCAAAAATTTTATAAGGAACAAAACTGACTGTTGAAAAGAAAGCGCAAATATTTCAAAAAGAAATAAATTCAAATCGAACTGAACGAAAATATTATACAGAGGTAAGAAAATCATTGTAATAATTAGTATATATCATAAGTATAATAGAGTATTATTATATAAATATAGCATTCAGTACATTCACTAGCATAATATAGATATATGTCGATATATCACATATTCGAATATATTCAAAAAAAAAATAACAAAAAAACGAATTCCGACCAATAATCTTATCCCTTTCATTTCTTTTCGAAAAGCTCCGTTACTCAATAATTAATGTAAAATTATCAATATAAAACAAAAGAAAAATAAAATAATTTACTGCGATACTTCCCCGACTTTTTATTTCAGTTACACTTAACTCAAAAAGGTTTGGTTCGGAAAAAATAGTCCTTTGCAAAGAAATATTAAAGTTAGTTTATAACTACCATACACACATGAATTCTTTCGCAATGTAGAAATTCCATCGACATAAATTTTGAAGTAAATTTTCAACTTAAATTAAAGAAATATTTGCCGCTCCATCAGAAAGATAAACAAAAGTGGAATGAACTTCTACTACAAAGATGAAAAAAATTCAAATAGATATAAAACGATAAAGGAAGGTACAATTACGCTTCAATAAAATCTGCTAATTTTAATTTTAAACTACCTTAACCCATAATTTGTTTTAATATTAATATTTAGGACCTTTTGTACAATGCGATAATTTTCGATTGAGTTCCCTTATCATGTTTTCAATACTTATCTAATTTAATTAACTGATGTAGATAAGTTAAAAAATATAAAACTTTTCGAATAAGTCGCACCTTTGTTGGTTTTAAAAAGCATAAAAGTGTTTATTTTTATATTATTGCACGTCGAAAACACTTTTCGTTTAATAAGTTTTTAAATATTCAGGAAATTGAAATGCATTAAAACTCAATTCCATGGTTGTTAATTACAATAGATTGCATTTGCATGACAACAACCCCAAGAAAGTAAAAAAAAGTGTTTTTAAATTGAATGAAAAATGGGGATTATCTATAAAATATAATTAAATTATATTTATAGGTCCGTTGTTATCGAAACAATTTTCAAATACATATAATTCAACTGCGATAGAATGAAGTTACATATATTTAACATTTTTTTTTTTATTATTAGCGTTTTCTAGTTCATACCTCCATACCGTACCCATGTCTTATTTTTTATTGTTTAATTCAGACCGCTTTTATTGTATTCTTATTTATGAAATAAAGGTGTTGTGTCATAATTACTCATAGAATAAAATAAATAACAATTACTGCATCAAAACAAACGTTTTTTTCGTGATATTAAAATGATCCTTTGAAGATTAAGGTCAATCAATAATCCTTATAATTTAATAAGTATTAATTGGGTTAGAAATAATTGTAAGAATTAAAAACTATACACCAGAAATTGCAGAATTTTATTTCCGCATATAATTTAACCAAAAGAATTTCATTATATATCGAAACAACTATATAAAGGAATTTAATAGCAACTAGTTATATTCAAATAACTGGGGCTAATTTAGAAATTTGATACCGACCGACGATCAGGAAACTATCCAAAAAAGCTGTACCACACAAGGTTCGGTTGAAATTTAGAACTCAAAGAAGACTTTAAAGTTGTATGTTCTTAAATTTTGCTTCTCCCGCTTTAAGAGCCAATGCAAACTAACCAAGAAAATTAATATTAGAAATTGTATATCTTTTCCATTTCACATTTATTGAAATAACAATACATGTTCAAAACCATCCAAAAACAAATTGTGTATTTTTCGAATTTATGAAATTTTATTGGTGAGTAGCGTTTTAAATTTTTAAACATCTATGAATGTAAGTATCTTGCTGTCTGTTTATCGCAAGATGCTTTGAATGATTCAGACTGTTCAGCTTATCTTCCGAAAAGGCACGATTTTAGAGAACTTGGTGAATCAAACTGTGTGAATAAAGGAAAAACTTTAGGTAAAATATATTGCTCACGGTTTCTTAGCACTCAATAAGCATTAATTTCGCAACCGATTTTAAATAAAAGAGCAAATTGCGATTTTGCGATAGGCGACATTCTGTTCGATGTTTAAGTACTTTTTTTTACATTTTAAATTTGATAAATAAGGCTTTTAAAAAATTCAATGGAAGAAATAATCGCTTGAAATGGTACACTAACTCGCGGCATTGTTATCATGTTCTGTTTTTCTCAAAAGAAAACGATATGATATTTATTTATGCACTTTTTCCAAAAATATAATCAAACAAATTTTGCTATGTAAAACATATATGTAAAAGTGTTTTTTTATATATAATATAACTGAACTAAGAATTTTTGAGGGATGGAATCAGAATGATTAATAATGAAAATCGAAATTCGAATATGCTCAGAATTTCAATTTCACATTTTAAACTTGAAAGCAAATGAAGATATTGTGAATCTCATTTAAATTATTAAAAATTAATAAAAAAGCCAGTTACCTTTTCTTAACAAAGGTAGACAATTAATTAGCAATAACATTTATATTTCGAAAATCGTCTGATCACTTACTATAATAGTAAAAATGCTTAATTGAAAGACGAAAAAAACTGAAAAACGTTACATTTGTAGTATTATCAGGGAAGCATCGGTGTAAGTCAATTCTAAAATGATTAAAACATAATTTAAAATCGAGAAAAAAATTAGAGAACACGTTTCCGAAGTTATAAATGGAGTAGAATATTGAAAAATAATTGCAGCAAGTTCAAACCAAAATTAAATAAACATGCAAATAAAAATGAATGGAATATATTATGCATTTACAATATAGAGATAAATACTTAATACATATGGTAATTTACTATAGAAGATTAAAACAATGTGTACAATACTGAAGTATTTATTAGTACGGTAAAACGGAAAAGACCCTACGCCGGTCTGATTGAATAAGATATATTTAGTAAGTAATATATGGCCACGTGAATTGCAGACGCTTTATTGCTTTTAATTTTATTCTTAATTTTTGTTTTTCATTAAATCATAAAACAGCAGAGTGGCTTGCAATAAAAATGAGATTACCAATAGTCGCCAAAGAAACTCAAAAAACAAGAGGTAAACAAAGTGAACACAGGTGTTAAAATCTATTGAGAAGGTCCTTGTTTTATTCTCGTCAACCGGTTTTAGTAATTTATTTTTATGTTTTTGAATTCGATCGTTGCATATTTGCGCATCTTGCCCATTCCAATTACAAACAGATTTAGAATCTTAAAGATTTTAATCTGAAAGCGATTTTACGTAGCCATACGAATACACATTAGTTCTTGGAAGCACTAATGTATTTGCACGAAGCAGCTGAAATACCTCGAATGTTTTATGTTTTTTAAATAAGAGCTGCTGAGTTTCGAAAATGCTTGAGCGCAATACATTCGTGCTTAAAAAATTTTATTTTAAAATTTTGTACTAAAGTAGATCATTCATAGGTATAAATGGAAAAGAACTTTCCTAAATTTTATTTATGCCTTAGCTCTCAGCTCTAACGAAAACTGATAATTTCATTTATCTCGTTAACTTGAACACATAAAACTAAATCAGTAATCAAGAGCTTAAAAATAAAACTGTGCGAAGTTAAGAGGAAATAATTCCTACCTTGCTGTTGGCAAACAACAAACCAACTCCTTCCAGGCACACCTGAAGAAGTCCTCCTTCTCCAGTGTTCATATCTTGAACCGGAAACTCGCCGCCTAACTCTGGAATGTTTGCTGGAACACCACCACGCTCCATTGCTTCCTTGATACAATTGTAGAGGTCCTTACACTGAAATAAATTCTAAATGAATTACCTTTACAATAAAATATATCTAGAAATTCTACCTTCCTTGTGTAGTATTTATGAAGCTGAGTCTGCCCGCCATTACGACGCCAAAGGCAAAGGACCTTCGTTTTCGGAGAGTAAGTCATATTTACAAGTCTTTCAAACCACCAACGCTCAACAATCGTTCCATTCACCGAGCGGAGGACCAATCCATCGTCTCTAACTTCCATAAATCTTAAGGGTCCAGATGCATCAACTCCATGATACACTGTAAAACTCTGCCGATGAAGTAGCCGAGAAGCTAATGGTTTCAAGTCTATATCGTTGCCATTCTAAGCAAAAATAAAAAAATTATAAAAGGTTTAATGTTGTAAAGATGTAGACTAATTACCAAGTTGTTAATTTGATCTACAAGATGGTGGACTTCCTGTGAGTACACAAGTCCAATGTGGCTCTTGCCCAACAGTCTTCTGATTTTCCTCTTAATCTCCTCTTTATTAACATTTAACATTACTAAAATAGCAGTCAGATTGTAGAGCATTGTAGAAAGTAGACGATCTTCATCGTGTTCAAGTCTCTTGCGTTCCGATTCGCTCAAAGCTTTGTACCGTTCCATCATTTCACCAGGACCCTATTTATTAAATATAATAAAAGTAAATATTTAAAAGAGGATCCGTACACCGTCAAAAAGCTATTTTAAACATTCGAATATGAACGAACATTGGACGACATTATCAACAGAAATCAAATGGAAGACATTAATAAAAAATCAAATCTGTCCTTCTCCGATAAAAGGCTTCAATAAATAACTATTGTATAAAAACAGTTATTTTGAGATAAACTATTGAGCTTATTTTCACTTCTGAGATACATAAATTCAGTACCTATCACTGAAAACTTAAGAACAGGTCAATTTTACTTACTCCCGGTTGTTATAAAGGCAATAATTAATTTTGTCTCCACAGAACCGCGGTTTCAAACACTGTGAAAATGTAATTTGTTTACATGATAATAACTCTGGATTAGAAGATTTAAAAAAAGATTTCCTAAAAGTTGGATATGTTGGACAAAGAATTCAGATCGATTTCGATCTCTCAAAAGTCATCTTTTCAAATATTTACTTTAAAATTAGCGTGTTTAGAGAGCAAACTCAATAAAACGGAAAATTTCTTCAAAGAATTCCAAGAAAGGAATTAAATTTTATTTTAAATGTTCATCTTAGTTCAATCAGAATAAAATTTTAAAGCGCTTTCTGGTATCTGCTTAATTAATTTTAAAATACTTTTTTTTCTACACTTTTAACTTTTAACTCAGCATATTTTTTACATGGAAGCCAATATGGAAATGTCTATGGTATATGATTATAATGATGAGCCCGAAAACCCCAAATTTAATAAAATCAATATGGGGATTTCATAAACACATACATATACTCATTAAAATTAAAAACCATGCACTAAAGAGTAAAACTTACTTGATCCATTCCAATCATGTCCCTTTCCTGACTAACAGCGTCCAAAAAGGCGTCCTCCCAGAACTGCATTTGGTCCCACAAAATCAGTCTGTCTTTTCCAAGGAGTCCTTCAAACAAATAAACCCTTGGCGTGTCTGGTGATGGTGATGTGGATGTGTTGATCAAATGTCCTCCAGTATACCGGAAACCTGCACTAAGTGTAGATTTACCCGACCATAAGCTGCCTGTTCGAGATTTAGAGTCTTTCGAAGCATTGGTCTAATCAGAGGAAGAAATTAAAATTGTTTTTCGTAATTAGAATAAATAACACCAAATACTGGTATATACTACAAAACACACACATTTTCTTCTCCACATAAAGCTGTTTTAAAACACTTAGCAGATTTCAAATATGCATTAAAAATGTATTTTCAATAGATTTGGTTTTTGTTTAAAGCCAATTTTGTGTACTTACATTTTCGTACTCAGTATCAGAAACTGTAGAACGACAACTTATAGAAGGTATAAGGGGGCCTCCGGGCTGAACTGGCAGCACATCACTGGCCACGGAAAGAGCCCCCGATGAGCCATGCACAGTACCCTAAACGGTTACACACAAACACATATACACAAATGCAAAAGACTTTTCTTGTTTGAATAAAATATAATTTTAAAATTAATGTAATCGTGTATTTCCTGTTTATGTTCAATTCTTAAGCGCCAATCACAGACCTCTTTCTTGGAACATTTTCGTTAAACAAAAAAAATTTGATTGCATTTTTCAAAGGAATATTACATAAAATTTGCGTCTTCTTAAAGGAATGATTTAGACAAAAATGTTTTTCTATTTTTTTGAGACTTAAACTGCATGAATATGCCTCAACAGAATTATCTTCAAAATCCTTGTCTTAAAAAACATATTAGATACACGTTAAAAGGACATTTTTTTAAATTATTATATAAAACAACGTTCTCGCTACTTACAAGTTTGAATTTTCATATTTGTATTCGACTTCTTCAAAGAATAAGTGAGAGATGTATAAATAAACCTCCATTTTTGCAGACTTTACAAAAATTGAGAAAAACGTTAATATGTAAATAAACACAGATAATTGAATTTTACCGTTAATAGATTCGGATATCCGAAATATTTGAATATTTTTTAGCACTAAACAAATCCTCGGAGTCGAACAGGATACAAGTTCGACTAATCTGGGTACTTTAGATTTCGGATGTTTTTTTTTTTATATATAGGAATGTATTATTTTAATTTTACCCAGATCGAGTTTGCATATTAAGGGAAAGATTTTTGTGAAGACAATTATTATTGACTTTTATAATGACGGATCATAACTCCTTAAAATTTTACTTATCGCTCTGGTTGCAATTAATAAACATAATTTAATCGAATCTATTTGTAAAAATATGTAAATAACTTTCTAGATATTTGGAACACATCTGTGATTTTTCGCGGATCAAAACTAACAACAAAATAGTCAATTTTTTTAATACTTTGTTGTTCATCAAAATTTGTTTATTTATGTAATAACAATCTTGAAATAGAACTTAAAATGATATAGTCGAAGAAAAGGTATAATAATACCCGGATCACATTTGGTTTGATAACGAAACTTAGTTTGGTGTGAAAATGAGTTCTTCGAAGTTAAAAGGGTTGCTGAGTTCGAATTTATTATGATTTAGAAATCGAATTTACAGAAATAATTCAATTTGATGAAAAGATTTGCAGATTTCGAACCTATTGTAATTTTGGAATTAAATATTTGAATTTTACAATATATACATAAAAGTGTATTTCGAAGAATATTTTATGAAATTATTATAGAATAGAAGTAACCTGTACAAGAATAATATAATTACAATAATTCGGAGAGTACACCATAACGCAATTCATGTTTAGATTGATATTTTTTATATAGTTTCTTTTTCATGAGAGCATTGAAGCATTGAACCAAAAGCATATCAATATCGAAAATGTTGAAGAAAGATTACAAATATGGAAATAAAATAACTATCATTAATATTTTGTAAATGTGATAAAAGTACACACGTCTAAGCAGGCCTTGTCTGATCTTTGTATGTACAAAAAAGTGTGTTTTATCCAAGAATATTGAACATAAAGAACATTTATCTACCAGCCTGAAATAAATCTGTTTCGATGAATTTTTTTGGAATTTTTAGTGAAAGGGATTTTATTTAATTGCAATATTCTCCACTACATGCCGTGCAATCTCAACATACTACATTCTAGGTATAGTACTTCTAGATATTGCACTCTCTCACACTTTTTAAGTCTAAATAATACTAAATATTCACAAGATGACGAACTGTGAGTTATGTAGTGAAAATCTAATGAATTAGCATATTACTTAGTATATCTTAGATGAGATGTAAGTTCTTTATGTTCAATATTTTTTAGCTCGAGGTTTATTGAAATTCGCAAACAAGTAGAAAACGGGGCGCAATTTTGTTGGAGTACTTACATCTGAATCAAAGGATGTTAATTTGCTCAGTAGCATATTTCTTTTTTGCGTAAGCATATCCTTAAACATTTCAGTTGTTGAGTGGCTTTCTTGACCTTCAGTAGAGGACAGCCTTCTTTGAGTTGCTCGGTCAGTCTGTGCTGAGCTCTTTCTTGAATTTTGTGCCGACGGCCACTCACTCCCACTTACCGGATCGTTGGGACTTTGAGGAGATCGAAGATTTTCTCTGCTGCCCATGGGACTGGCCGTTTGGCTCGATAGAAGACTGGCTGCCATGTCTCCACTTTCGGTTAATTCTCGACTCCAGAAATGAGTATGAGCAATTTCCATCATTTGGAACACTGAAGCCATTCCACCAAGTCCAAAATTTGAATAAGTGTGGTCAAGTCCATAAGCAGTGGCTTGCAAACACCGCAGCATGCCTTTCCACACAGGTTTCGAGACGCACTAAAATAATTATTTTAATTAAAAAAAAACGAATTTAAATAAATCTCACAACCAGAACAAGTGATAAACCATTCTTATAGAACTTTGTCTACAGACTTTGAAACATAAAACTAGGTAAATTTAAATCGCTATCTGTTTTCGTATTTTTAATTGACTTTAAAAAACAGAAGAAGTTATAGGAAGTTTTAAATCCGATTCTTTATTTCGATACTGGAAGTCTCAAAAACAATTGTATGGGCAGATATCACTGGTTTACAACGAAATCGTCCTTTAAATAAAAATATATGGATATGAAGGTTTCAATTTGCTGAACCTACATATATCTGAAAATGAAAATTTTCCACCACATCACGTTTTCGAGAATTATTGGGTTGAAAAGTGAAAACGGTCATAGAAATATTTAAAAACTTATTCAAAAATAAGGGGGTATCACACACACACCTCTAATAAAAGATTAGATCTTTAACTATCTATATAAAATCAGTTATTTATAAACTTTCTTATTTGCTCACAGAATGAGTTTTTCTTGAACCTTTGCTTAGGCTCTATGCAATAAATGAGGAGGTCCCATTAAAAAATTTATCTTCTGAAAAAAACTTAATAGACCTTTCAAATAATTGATATTTCATAAGTGCAGTTAAATATTTTAGTTTGTTTTTGAAAATATGTTTCGTGCTTCTACGTCATTCCATTATTTTTTAATAAATTTTCCCAAAATGGCGAAAATATGGATTTTTTCACTTTTCATACTATTATTACTCAAAACCCGACGCGCTGAAACAGTTCAATTTCGGATTCATAATCTACCGAAAAAGTCCTGTCAAAAACACCTATTAGCCTTCCAAGGACAGAAAAACAAACAATTTGTGGACCAGTGGTTTAGTGACCGATTCATATTCGTTTATTGTAACTTTTAACCAATAACAGAGAATTCGAAAAGGAAAATTACTTTCTACTATTCGTGGTTTCTGACTTTTTGAAGGCGATTGTATTTCTATAAAATGTTTTAAGCTATTAAAAGTATTTTAAAGATAAAAGATATATTTTGAATTCATAAAATACTCAAATTTGTCCACTTCTATTCTCAAATATCCGACGTGATTAAACATTTCCATTTGGAGATTTGCACTCTACGAAATTGAATTTTCGTTTGCTCGGCATAAAAATGAATGTTGCTTATAGTAGTAATTTTTAAAAGTGAAACTTACAATATCGTCAATGTGATCATCAGGAGCAATTTTTCGATCCAATGTTCTATTCAACTTTCCAAGTACCAACATTCGATATGATTCGTCCTCCATTAATTTCCTGAGTCTATTAAGCTTAAGCCATCCTACTCCCTCTCCAGCAAGGACTTGGTTGATAACATCTTTAAGGAAGGCTTGATTCTCCGAATTGCTGTGAGATCTCTCCTGATTTTGTTGTCTTTGGATTTCTTCCTGAGTCTGTCTCGGTCCTGAGTGTTTAATAAGCGGAGTTCTTTCCACCAAGGCCTTTCGTCCTGGGAATGGATCAAATGGCAAACTCATCTTTTGTTGCTGTTTTTGATGCTGTTGGGTCATTTGATGAGGTCCTCTCTGCTGCTGTTTACCTAAGACACAGAGAAGAAAATAACTTGAAAACTTAAAATTCAAATTTCTGTACTTTTATTTCCAAATAAATCCGAAAACATGCTCGAAGTAGAAGATGCTATCCCATTGAGATCAGTGCCTATGGATGAGAAAAAATCCCTTCCTGTTCCTTGAATTAAACCGCCTTGCTTTTGAGAGACCAAAGATGTTCCTGGCGAGGGACTGTTTGGCTGATCTCCATGTTTCATAAGACCCTTTTTGGTTGCAGCTTCTTTCGCTGTTTTCGTGAGGTCACCGAGTGTCGATTTTCCAACATACGTAAGATCGTCAAAAGTATTTTTACTCACTCCAGCTGCTTGCTTAGAGACCTCCAAGGCTTGTTTTGAAGCTTCCTCAGCAGCCTTTTTAGCTTGGAGAGTAAGCTAAATAAAAGTTTGGAGACTTATTTCAACTGCTCTTGTTACAAACATTTGAACGTTTTAAACACGAACGACAAATCATATGAAAGTGCTTTATAAAATGAAATAAAATATTGCAAGTATGATTGAAATGAAGTTAAGATTAAAAGAAATCATTTTTGCATTAATACTTTGAAGAATTTTAAGGACAGACAAACTCCCTAAACGATATCAATAGAAACAATAATAGGTAGGGTCCTAAAATATTTTATAACAAACGATGTTTTATACAGACAGAGAGTCAACTTTTATTAAATTATTTATGCCAGTTTCAATAATACCATATTAAAATATATTCTTTGGTACATATGTATGTATTTACAAATATGCTTAGTAACAATTTGTTGAAAGCATTTCTTAATTTTCATTTCCATTTCCAATCCAGGCTAGCATAACTTACCTAAACAATTTTTTCTTTCGATTTCACGTTGGTTTAGAAGATCAACTCAAATCTATAAATCCGTCCATCATAATAAACATTCATACAATTCTATTTTTTATAGTATCGTATTTTATAATTTTGAAGGCAAAATTTTAAATTTGACTATATCGTACAATAAATTTAAGACTTGAAAAGGATGAAATTCTCATCTCTTCTCTCTTCTACACAAAATACATTTTAAAATAAACAAAAACTCAAATTTTGAATTTATTACTAAAATAAATATGTATAAAGTTTTGCTTTGGTTTTATAACTATTTTTGTCTACGCAAATTATTTTATATTAATATAATCAACGTTTTTGAGTCGAAAAACTTACTTATTGGACAGATTTGTTAATAAAATGATAAAATGATACTTTACAAGAGATTTATATACGACCTACATTTTAGGTGCTTTAGTAGATACAATACATACGTGAGAATCGAAAGATTTACCACAAATACTTAAACTTTGAATTCAATTCTTGAAGTGGTTTTATTTTTCCAAATTTTACTGTATAGGCAGTGCTGTTGTGTGAAGGGCGTGTTATGATTTAAAAACCCTTCAAAAGGGTAAAATGTTGCTATGTTAAACTCTGATCTAATGGCGGTGAAAGTCACTCAACGCATGAGGAAAAATAATGATTTTTTTTATTACAAACCTGTTCTAATGGATTAATAGACTTTCCATCTTCAGATATCTGTCCCTTAGTTTGGGGTATATTGGTCTAAGTTTCAAAAGAATATAAACAATTTAATTGAGAGCAATAAACGGAAAGAAACTAAACGTAGTATAAACCGAGGTATAATAAAAAAGCAGATCATATTTCACTAGTCATACCTTGTCAACGTGAGCAAGAAGACCATCTTGACTACTTTGTCTGGTTGTTTCTCTGACCAATTCTTTGGCTTGTGATGCGAAATGTTCAAAAAGTGAACTTTGTGAGCCTTGCCGTTGGGCTCCTGAAGAAGTTTGTAATATAGTCGGGCTACCAGAGCTAGATCCTGAACTTGCTGTTCTCGCTAGAGCATTATTAGCACTAGATTGCCTGACTAATCCTGGACTAACAGGCGGGATCTAGAGTTAAGTGATGTTTAGATTTAAATTTAATATTTTTAAAATTTTGTATTATATATTACTGGAGTTTTGACCCTCTTGCTAGACCCCTTCCGCTCTAATTCGGATGATCCTTCTGTTTGTCCCGAAACTATGGTTTTAGCTGTTGTTGTTGAATTCGAGTCAGATTCATTTTCAAAACTCCCTCCACCAGCTGTGTCACTGCTTTCCTTCTCCACCGGTTGTGATGCTTCAAGTTTTGGTTTTGGTGTAAATTCAAATTCTGAGTCACGATTAAAACTCGGCGAACTTAAATCCGATCTACTTGAGGAAGATGACGCTGGCGAATCGGCACGATCAATTTCTTCTTTAGCAGCTGGTGGTTCAACTCCTTCTGGAAATTGCAATTTACTTGGAGGATGATAAACTGAATTTGGATCTAAATTAGATGACATTGTCTGTTGACGAGAAATAAATAGACAATGTAGAAAATATACAAATTATATAAAATAGATCATACTTGAGGAACATTATGATGATGATGTGTGCCAAACACATCTTGCAAACTTGGCGATAAATCCGATGAAACCATTTCAGATACGAAATCACTAAGAGATGAGTACGATGAACTTGTACTTTCAGCACCCTCAGAATCTGAGCCACTTTCATCGGTTGCCTGGCATTCCATTTGTTGTAAACTTCTTAAGGCCCCGTTCAGAGAACTTCCATCATCCCAGACTGAGAAACGTATTGGTGTCAAATTATGCGCATACCACTTGGCCTTATCACCAATTTGCATTGGATCTAAAACTCCAGTTTGTACGCGCAAAAATGCAACATTTGTTGGTGTTAAAGACCATTCAGCTAAAAATTCTACAGCTTGTGTCCTGGCGAATTTATTTAAAAATATTGAGGCTCGTGGACGGGATCTTAAGAAACTGTTTATTTGAAAAGCGACTACTGGTCGAGGATACAATCGTAAGGTTCTTGTGTGCTCCGAAAAATTAGCCAAAGTATTTTGGGAATTGAAAAAACGGACCTAGATAGTAAATAGGTTAAAAGTTTATATAACTTTTAAATATATAATCTTAATCTTACCATTGCAACTCGTGTTGCAACATCTACAGAGTCGACGTCACTGCCATAAATAAATGGATTAACAGGAGGTGGTGCAATAGGACTTGGTTGACGCGAAGGACCTCCCTGAGTTGAAAACGAACTCCTCTGACTAGGAACTTGTGAGCTCGTATCTTGGAATGGTAGTTTCGCCACTGAAACCCTAAAGTTTTATAGTATATTACTTTCAGTTGCTACAGACTGTAATCCACAAAAATTTACCCCAAAAGAGGAGGTTGCTGCAAACAGTCCCTTACAGAAGGTAAAAGCTGCTGATTATACGCTGCCTGGTTGTTCGCAGACATAGAGCTTAATGCCTTTAATAAACGGGGAAAAAATATTACAATCATTCTTTAAATTAATTAAGAATTTTATGGTAAATGAAAGCAGAGTAATTGCCGCCAGACACTTTAACGAGTTTATATTTTTAATTAATCAAGCCTTTTTGCTACAAAATTATTAAGCCATTTTATCGTGACCATTAAGCCTGCAAGCAATTACACTGGATTTTGTAGGGCATACGAATGTTCAATAAAATAAGCAACAAAAGCGTTAAGTGTAATGCAAATAGTTAAATTGGACTTTATGACTGTATCTAGTTATACTTTTGGTAATTTGGTTTTGTACTGACTGTACGTAAAAAGGGGGTTTATTTAAACGGTTCTACAGTTTATTGAAAAATTCGTAATAAATAAAATATTTACAATGTATGTACATAAATGTGGGTTTTTTAAAGGATGTAAATATCGAAATATGTAAGTTTTAAAAGTTTAACTCATTTATTCTCAAAGAATAAATAAAAATTGTAACGCTGAGTAAATTTTTAGTGTTGCTGATGACACAATGAATTAAGTTATTTTTATAGAGGAGTTAGTGCAATTTTGAATATGTATGGAATGATTTACATGTCCATGTTTCCTTTTTCGTAGGTGAACATAAAATCAAAAAAGAAATATTACGTTTGTTACAAATATTGATGGCTTTGCTAAGAAATAACTTTTATTTCACTATCTCAAAGCTTGAGATGTTTGAAGGAAAAATTAGGAAATTCTGTATACAAAATTTTATATTCATTTTTCGCAAACCGTGTTTTTATTTTTAAATCGGAATGAGTTTTTAAAATATCTATATCGGTTTGAGTGCTGTTGTAACCCACGCATTCGGAATGGGTTGAAATTTTACACAAAAAGAAAAAAGATTTAATTTAATAAAAATTATAAAGTGATTTCTCTTTTATGAAATATTTTGAGCTACTTACTAAGTAGCTTTTGATTTAAGGAGTGCAACTTTGTTTAAATACATATTCCACGAAACCCATATCTTTCGAAATTCGATACTACTAAATTTTAAGTAACGTACAGTAGCTTTCTACTGTACTTAAGATAAATTTACCTTATTTTCAAAAATAAAAATTTAAATCAAATAAGTAAAATTCGTTCACATGCAAGCAAAAAATATATTGAACAAAAGGAGGTGGCAAAATCATTAAAAAAATATTTACACCCACTCCTGCTTGATCCATCAGTTGCATGGCCT
This sequence comes from Machimus rusticus, assembly GCA_951509405.1. Lineage (NCBI taxonomy): Eukaryota > Metazoa > Arthropoda > Insecta > Diptera > Asilidae > Machimus > Machimus rusticus. The sequence goes on from OX608051.1 coordinate 8,155,850, forward strand.
GCGTGATTTATTTTTTTTTTTTAAGAAAGACGAGAGCAGAAATGAAAGTAGAAGGAGAATTGTGTATTAAAAAGTATAAACATGTCATTATCGCTGAAATAATAAAAAAAATTCGAAAGATGTGAAAACACAACTTGCTGAACAAATTACTGAAAAAATTAAATCACATTTAGATTCATGTAAAAATGATTCTGAGTGCTTTGAAATGATTTTGGAAACTGTGCCAACTGTTGACATCTAGAAGAGAAAAAGCGTGTTAGTGAGAAATGATGACAAACCTGTTTTAGATGATTTTTAAGGATAGTCCCTTCTGGTTCGGGTAATGTTGGTATTTCTTCAGCTCCACCAAGTGGTGCAGACAATTTCGTTGAATCTAAGTCAACCAACCAAATATCGTCTGGCAGTCTTTAATGAATAAAAACGTTTTTTGTTTTAACAAAATAACTCTAGAGTAAATACTTACCTAAAATTTTTCTTGTACATTAAGAATGATGCCGGAACTCCAATGACAAACGGAGTTGGCGCCAGAAGCAGTTGTTCGGCACAGCTCATACATGTTGGCAACAGGGGGATCACAGGGAACATATACTCGAGGGGATAAATCATCGTTACAAACGCCATTACAGACATCGATAGAGCGTTATAATCCCGAGATTGAAACAGGACTTTATTTTCTAGTAGGATCAGTGTAAGCACTTTAAGGCAAGTGTCAACTCCCAACAGCTCCAAAGGAAGGTGCAGGGGAAAGTCAACTAGGGAAAATCGGGTGTGATCTGGTAGTGCAAACAAAAGTGGTTCATGAACTGTTGGAGAAAGCACTTCAACCTAAGGATTTTATTATTAGAATATTTTCGTTTAGTCGTATTTACTTCAAAACATTACCTCAACTCGGGTTGAACCAGGTACAGGCACTGGGGCTGACAGGAGCCTTAAGATCCACGTTTCAATTTCTTTAACATCATGTAAAACAATAGACGGTGTCGAATCTGTCGGGTGACCCGTGAGCACCGTCCAAACATTATCCCTAAAGGAACTGTTTTGATTAAAAATAAATGGAAAACTCATCATTATTATTAATTCAGTTTTTCCAATAAAGAAATATATCTATTACTTTGGTCTAAGGGTTTTAGCATTAACAATTTAAATTATCATACTTCTCTTATCTAAATAGCAAAAAGTTTCGAACTTTTACAAAATATAATAGAATTCAATAGTGGGCCAATTGAAGCTGCTATAAATTTAAAAATAAGCAGAACTCCATTTTTTAAATACATATTTCAAATTTCAGAGTTTATATTTAAGTACGTAATCAAACACACACTATATTTGTACTAATTCCTATCATTTTCTTTTTGTAACTTTGTAGAGTATGATTTTTGATCTTTCTCCAGTAATTTTTTTATTTTTGATAATTTTTTTTTCCCTAATTTCTAATAAGAGAATCTTTTTCTGCACGCTATCATATTGTTTTAAATGAATACATAAATAAATTAGGTAGGTAATCTCCATCTTTTGGAATGTAACTTCAATTATTGTGGTAGAACCTTGAAAATTCAAATTAGTTGTTCCGTAAAGATCCCGCCTTCCAATTATGTACAATATTTTGATGGCTTCAAGAAAAAATCTGTCTGTTTCAGGAAGAGGATATGCGATAGCCATTTTGCGAACTTACGATAGGTAACATTGTATAGAAGAGCGTTTAAAAATTCAGTTCATTCGAAGATTTATTTTTTGTTTTATTATTCACACCAGTTGAAAAAAAAACGCAATTTCGAGAAAAATGCTTAAAGGACTTATTGTTCGGTTTTCTATCTCTCTTGCAAAACAAAAATATAAATTAATAAGAAACAAATTTAGATTTTCAAAAATTCTAATAGGAAAGGTCCCTTTTATTGCATGCATTTAAAAACTATAATACAACTGCTAGTTAGCTACTTTCTACATGGAATAATTTTTTTATAGCATAAAATAAAAATTAATAATGATTTACCTTAACCTACTTATCTTTAGTCGGTTTAATTTATTAATAATATTTTCATTTAGAGAACAAAAGAAAATATTAAAGTAAAAACTCTTATAATAAATATAATTACCTGCCACTTTGTTTCGAAGCCCCAACACGTTTTGGACTAGACGACTCATTACAAGCATCAATTAACTTTTTCAATATAAAAAGACACTCGCGAAATGTTGTGAAGAATGGATGATGAGATATAATACACAAAGATGTCAGCGAATGATTACGTATTTTCGTTCTTTTCCTTGATGCCCTAGGAGATGGTGAATGGCTGCCACCGGACTCCGAATCCGCACTTGGTGCAGTGATTCCTAATCTTGGGGGCTGCTGTTGTGGTGCTTGATGATAAGGCGGATCAGAATCTCTTCGACTTGGACAATCCCGATCTGAATCACTAGGTGCCACGTTACTCCTGTAGTCGCTAGAAGAAGGTAAAATGCCATAGCTATTTAAGTTGGTAAAAAATAAAGGACCAGAGCTAAACTCGAGTCTCTCTGCATAATTCTATCAAGTCAACTTGCCTGCTGAAAGCTGAATCAGAGCTGCGTTCCATACTTTTTCGCCATGATTCCCGGCGAAACGCAGAACTCCGCCGTCCACGATTGCTTTGGGGCACTGCTGCACCGATTATGTTCTTCTCAACGGGTCTATAGAAATTCACACAAATCCCATATCTTGTTTTGCCTGTATTTATAAACAATTATTTAATAATAATAATAATATAATTAATCCAAAATGTATATTACCAGAATCTTTATCAGTGAGGGCAAAAACAAAGGAACTTGCATCGCGGATTGCCGATCCCGTGCGTCGTGGACCAACGCTAGTGCAACCTTCTGGTTGGCAAAAATAAACCATGTCCAAGGGTAATGGAAAGTCTGCATGGTCTGATGGCGGGTATCGTCTTAAAAGCTCTGGAATCTGTAACAACATAAAACAATATCAAAAAGTGAATTATGAAATTATGAATTCTCAATAGAATTTTAAGATATTTTCCCTATGTAAATTTCCCCATAACGAATGAAGCAATTTCATTTTGCAAAGAATGTATTTAATGCTAACAATTTCTAAATTATCTTGGCATTTCGAAATTCCTATCGTTACAAACTTATAAATATGTTTGCAAGAGTAATGAATTCTCTCCTAATTTCTTTGTGTAATAATTTATTTTTCTATTATCGTGTAATTTACCCCGTTGGGCTTTTCAATTATTTTAAATTGAATATTTTCTGTGGTGTTTAGATCTAGCTCGAATTGAAATAATACTAAAGTTATTTTATTCATATTTGGTCACGAAAAATGTCACAATTCTTTTGTTTTTAATTCATCTGAACTATCAAGATTAAATTTATTTTCACCAAACATCAACATATATGTAGTTGCCGCTGAAGAAAGGGTTATAGAAATAAATTGTATTTAATATTCACAGTTAAGGACTTAGGCTTTCATTTAAGCCAAGCTATAAACTATGAAGAATCTTTATTTTTATTCAAATCGTTTTAATCGCGATCGATACAGTTATTCCACCTCGATTAATCGAAGAATTAATTAATTGATTAATTACAAATATTTATTCTCTAGGCGTATCTAAGTAGTTCGAAACAAATTTTTTATTACTGAATTTAATTTAATTATCTATTCAAACAAGAATGCCAATGGGCTCAAAACTGAACTTAAGAAAAATGATTTAAAATGATATTTCTACACTACCCACAATGCCCACGTTCCTTTTATATAATATTGTAAAAATATAACACTGACGTCAAAAATAAAAAGATCGATTGAGAAGTAAACTTCGTTCAAAGATATTTTCCCGAGGATAAACATGTTCACGAAATTCTAAGAAGAGTTTAAAATAAAAAGAAGCAGGGATTTGAAATTATGACAAAGTACATCGTGAAGCCAAGACCTTTAAATCAAATATGAATATTTAATTTGCTTCTTTTAGGATATTTTATCAAAAGACGTATCTGACACAAAATGTTCCTTATTTTCTTAAAAGCAGAAATTACACGAGAGCACTTCATTTAATTTTATTATACCTTTATTTTTCAAAGTATGTATAGGTACCCTTATTTTTCAAAGTACTAATATCTCTTAGAAATAGCCCACATTATTTAACAATGTCAAAAGCATAAAAAGATTAGCTCTAAAAATCTTTTCTGGAAATTTTACGTCGCTGCAAAAGGTGTTATGCCCTATTATGCTTCAAAGCGCTTTGACACGTTGCGGAATGAGCTCCTCAACATAATGTATGCAGAACATAATGCTGGATAAAATAAAAATTTTACCGAGCGACATAGTTCCTACAGCAGCACCTGCATTCACTTTTCTCTCAAATATACTTAGTACATGGAAAATAGAATTAGGTCGGAAAGTGGATAAGTAAGCTCGTTCAACTTTTTCAATTAGTTTCAGTAGTTTAGGTTATATGTAAAGGCAGATTACAATTTTAATTACTTTCTTCTCGGTTAAATTACTCAACATACTTGCTCTCTCTGGTTCATTAAAAGATATGCTAAACTAATAAAGGAAAAATAATTGAATCACCTACTTTATATTGAGTTAAATCTTTAATCTTATAAAGATTAATGTGATATTTTATTACAAATTGTTAATGTGTAATTACTCGAAATCTTTTTCATAGCGCGTTTTAAATCTATATAATTACATTAAATGGAGATTTACCAGAATAATGTGGCTTTAATTCATTACCATATTATCGATCGTCGTAATCCGGAATTTATTATTAGAATCCTCATGCCCAATTACATACATTAGGCGCTGAAATTTGTATGTTACATTAGAGGCACGCGTTGTCACAAGGACGAATCCACCCACGTGTTGGCAAAGTGGGCTATACGTGACTAAAAAAATAACAAAGTTGTGGGCACTATAAATAAACGAGCACTGCAAGTGGTCCAGTTTAAGGAAGAAAATAAGTGGGCATCAGGGTGAACTTAAATAGGAAAATTAATTGATTTCTCAGAAGGGCCTCTTTAGAAAGCACACTGCGACTGTAATTAATACATCCACAATCCCCACACGCCAGTTTTGTAATTTGATTAAACGGGCAAGGACCTTTTATTGAAGCACTAAAAATTGATATCCGATAGTAACAGTTGATAGACATTTCTAGAAATCTAGGATATTTGCTTTATATCCACATATTTTGCAGGAAACTTTGTATTTTATATTGTATTTTCCTCTTTTATAACTCGTAACTGAACTAATACGATTTTAAATAAGTAAGGTTTTATGCTATACACAACAAGTTATATTAAATATATGTACATACATAGATATATCTATTTATTATTTCGTTATTGTTTGCTCTACATTGCACTATTAACATCTATGAAATTTAGTGTCCGCCATATTGGTTTTATGGTACTCTATAACACTCTTTGAGTTCATATAAATCTATAGAAACCTCGCTTGTCTAAATCGGTTGGAACGTTTAAGCTATAGGTGGTAACATACATACATACATATAATTTCAAACGCACGCATTAACGACATTACTCATCAGTAAATCAATAATATCACAATAAATCATTAGTGGGTTTTATGTAATTTTAGTAAGTACAAATTTTCGTATAATTCCATAAGTGTTGAGCTAACGTAATAAATCTTTGTTTATTATGTCGTTATTACCCCTGAAAAATGAATCAGGAAAACAAAAGTTATACAAATACACAGATGAATTTGATTAATTTCCTCTTTTGTATCTTCTGTATGTTAAATTTGAGAATAAAGACTTAATTTTGTATTATTACATACCGTGTAATATTTTATTGGAAATTGTAGTTTTGATGCATACTATACCCACATATATGATCCAACCAATCCTGCTCCACAATCGAGCAAATGCCGTTTTTTTAAAACAAAAATGTTATTTCCCACTTTTTCTAGACTCTGCATGAATTCATCGGTTTTTGGAAGTAAAATAACAAAAGTATGAACAGAAAAACAAACAACTACTCGACGATAATTTTATGATTTACAGGCTTTCCAAAACATACTGATCACTTTAGTCAACAAAGCAATTTTAGATAACAATTCGGAAAATTTGAGAAATTATAGCTGTTTTTAATTATTCAAACCGGATGAGATTTCGAGATGATAATAAAACAACTGCCCTATCTGTATAAAATTATAACTGAATTAAAATATAAACATACATTATAATAATATAATAGTTCGATGATTCTAGGCCTATATTTGTTTTTCAGCATCATAGTATATTTTTAAGCACTTATAGCCGATTTTTAATAGATACATATTTCAATACTGAAAATTAAGAGAGGGCTTGTATTAAACGAAAAAAATAAAAAAATATCCTGATTTTCTCTAATGTTGAAGTTATGTAACCAAAGAATTAAAATTGTTCTTATCTGTAACGCCGAACCAAATGCGTGCTTGTCTTCTTTCTCTTTTTAAAACTGTTGCTTCGAGAAAGTATTAAAAGCAGGATCTTTTAATCACGGCTATCATTTTCCTTCGAAGATTTGGGATATAAAAATTTTAAAAATTTGGGCAAAGGTAATCAAAAGTATCTTTTTGAATTTTTCGTTTAAGATGCACCAAAGCTTGGGAATTACTTACGCAATTCAACGTAAATCTGTTTGTTAAAACTAATTTTGAATTTTTAAACTTAAAATTAATGTTTTGTATTTATAATATTCTTAATTCAAAAAGCTTTCATAAATATGCCCCTTTTTTTCCATGTACCATAATATTTGTAAATGACAAACCTTACTAACATATAGTCTGCCATTTTTTTTGAAGGTTGCGCTAAAAAAGCATGGAAAATTGTTCTTTGAGATATCTCAAATACGATAATCTTATATTACATGGCCCATAAATTTTATCATTCAAGAACTTTTGTTTTCTGCCACTCTCTCCGCGGTAATCTGCGGTTTGAATGCAGAAGTATGAAATGGATTACATTAGATTTGCGAACCTACTTTATTAAAGATAAATTCTGGATTTAACGAAAATCAGCACAGGGCTCAAGGCGATACTCAGGAAGAGGATTTTCTTTCATCTCTGTTTGTGTATTTGCCTCACTTACAAACAGTTGTAAAAGGAAAACTCAAAGGCACACGTGGTTAGATTAAAGATGCCATGAGCATAAATTCCAGGAACACTCATATATTAAATATTCTACCCTTACACGTGGAGTACCCTCATCAATTAATGAGGAAAGGACTACAGAAACTCAATCAAATTGTGCCTGGTCAGAAAAAGTGCGAATCGGAGAAATAAATTTACCCTTCTAATTTGTTACTGTTTTGTATGTGGCGTGATGATTGAGCGGTCTTTTATGAAAAACAATAGAATCCATACTGCGATAACATGGCCTTTGTACTTTTAACGAAATCCATAGACCTTTTGTTTCCCACACACACACACACAATCCTTTCCTGCAAAACGTGCTTAATAAGTGTAATGGAAAAATTGACTCATGACTGACTCATCAGATTACTTCTGGTAGACCGAGCTATACACGGTTTTAAATGCCTATCCCCAAAATCATCCTCGCACCAAAAATCCTTTCATCTTTAGCCAGGTGTAAGCTGAAGAGCGAAGGCTGCAGGTGCTTCGAGATGAAATTAATAAGGGCACCTTTTATCACGGTTCGTGTAATTCCTTTGTTACCCCCTTTCAATGTTGATCCCAGACAAGAAACCCCTTGTTTTAATACCTATAAAGTGATCTGAACAGTGAACAGAAAGTGCAACTCCAACAATTCCAATTAAAGGTTTTAATCTAATTCAAACTGAGTGGCTTCTTCCATCAAGTGATTGCCTATTGTCTGGGTTTTTTTTTTCATACGTGCAATGTACGTGGAGTAGGTGCCCTTTAAACTTTTGTTCCGGTAAAGATATAACAATATGGAAATGTGGAAAACATATGATGCAAACTCTTGAATGCCAACGAGAATTTGTAAGGACTTTTTCAGTCATTTGGTAGCTTCATACCTTGCGCATATATATATATGAATAACTTCGATCACACCACGGAGTACTTTTATTGGTCTTATGCTAATTTAGCGAAAACTTTTCCTTTCGTGATAAAGAAGTCCCTGGAAAATCTTAAGTATGAGGTCACATCGTGTCATTGAAAATAAATGCAAAACTGAAATTTAAAACATCTTACAATATTAACAAAAAAATGTTTAATAGATGAACTTCATGAGATCATACGAAATCACAATCAATTACATCTTAATAGTACAATCAGTTTTTTATTTAAACATATCCTATAAAATACATATTCTAATAGAAATCACTTTTCCTAACCTGCGACAATCGGCAAGGGAATCAACTTTTTTATTGGTTTAAAATATATTGAAATTGTTTGTAATTTTTCTAAATTAATTGATTAGATACCCGAAACTTTAAATCAACTTGAGTTTTTCTATTTTTTTTCCTTGTATGTATGTGTAACTTGTTGAAAGTTCTTGCACATTGAATTTTAATTTATAGTTTTTGGGGAATGTTGGTAATACTGGTAATACATACATTAGACTACTCAGTAAACAAGACTCCCATAGTATCAAATCAATAATTTTAAAATTACCGACATTTGTTCAAGAAATTTTTAAGCGAAAATTATAGTTTTAACTACATATTACTTTAAATTGAGGTTAAATAATTTTTTTTCATTTTTCCGAAAGGGAAGTACACTAAGTCAGTTGTCTTCATTCGCAGGGTCATAATAAGTGAGTCGAGGACCCCATATTAATCGTAAGCATTGTCTGATTTTTTCATACACTTTTGCATAGTTATTCATTCAACTTATTGAACTCATAAAACTTGTTTAAAAGTTTCAAATTTTTTATGAAAATTAAAAGATTGTATAAAACATTTCATGCGTTTTTATTAATAATCTCTGTTTTGAAGGCCAAATTTTAATACTTTGTCACAATATATGCAGGACCCTTAATATACTATTTGAAACCCTAAAACAAAACGAGGTGTGTCATAAGTTTGGAGTCATTGTCTGTCTTCTGTCTGCAACTACATACATCAACTCAGCCATTTTCCCGATCTTCAGACCCTATCAGAGTTTATCTAGATATCTCAGCCACTTTTTCAGCTAGAAACTTTGAATATGATTTTCCTGTTTACTGTGTGATTGTTTTATCAAAACAAAGATAGAGATGTATTACTCTCTCTCTGTATAAAATAACAAAATTAAATTAAAAAGCGCATCCCTATTTGGTGGACCTCGAATTTTAAACAAAAATATGTGCTAAATAAAGTTAATGATGAAATACCTACTCTCGCAGAAATTTCAAGATGAGCATCTGTTTCAATTTCGAGAAATGAATAGTCAAAGTTGACTAAATCGAGTTGAATAATGAGTTTTAATAAGAGCTTTTATTTTCAACATTTAATGCATAGCTTAAGAATGAAAAGGGATAAAAAGGTTTATCGGAAATGTCAGTAACATATAATAAAAAAATGTATAAACATTGTAAAATATGCCCCTCAGAGAGAGTAAAACTATCCCAAGCGTGAAAAACGAAGATAAATTATAAAGTATCCGAAAATGATTTTATTCATGAATTTTAGATTAAACTGATATTATATAGAAACTATCAAACATTTTTGGTTCGTTTTCGTAGACGTTAACTCCTCGAAATTAACCTCAGCAATTCATTATTCAATTCGATTTAGTAAACTTGGACCATTCATTTCTTAAAATCGAAACAGATGCTCATCTTGAAATTTCTGTGAGAATACTATTTCATCATAAACTTTCATTTCGCACATATTTTGGTTTAAAATTCAAGGTCCACCTATTAGACTAATTTTAGCCTATGTTTAGAATTACTCTTTAGGGAATCCCCAATACTTAAGTTCATATTTTGTTCCCAGCAATCTTTTATATAGTATTAAGAGTCGTGTACAATGCATTGTTGAATTAAACATTTAATTTAAAGATTAGAAAAGTTGCCTTTTTTGCATAACGCAACGGAAAAGAAACTCATTGAAATTAACTTTAACACATTTTGAAAATTTATATCTTTTTAAATTATCAATTTAATACATGCATGTATTTTACTATTGCACAAGGATACGAATATACCAGAAACATAGAAACTCATCACATTATGAAAAGTCGTTGACTTCACAGTGGAAATATAAAACTCAAACAATGCTTTCAAGTTTGGTAATAATATTTATCAAGATTCAGCTGGACCTTAATTAAAATACTAATTTCCTTTTCGAACAAAAATAGTTTCCATTGCGAATCGGAATTTTTATCTCAGAGTTTAATTCAATTTAAAATAATTCCTAAAATAAAATTGTTTTCCTCTTGAATTATACAATAGCATTATTAAAAATATATAAATTCCAGTATAGCAATTTTACAAAAAGAAATTCCTTTTATTTGTATTTTATATGAAACCGTCGAAATCGTTCATTGAAATTCCACGTCCAACAGTTTAAGAATTCATGTTCATGTGGGTTTAGAATTTGGTATTTTGCCAAATATTCTGTTCTCCTGACCTATTGCTCTCTGGAAAGGGAGGAGTTTTCCCTTTGTCGTATCAGCTAAAAAGCCATCCTTTGTTGTCATGGGCTTTATGATGATTAACGAGAATTTATGATAAATCCATAAGATATAACGCCGCGAATAAAACATGATTTATAAATACGCAGGATAAAAAATATCTATTTATTTGGATAACCAGATAAAGTATTGCAATATTTCATTAAAAATTTAATGTCATCTTAAAAACTTCATTTAATTATATAGCCAGATTATACTTTTTCCATGATGACGTCATAAACTTTTTATGTTTCAATCAGTTTAATCACAAAAGATCTCGTATTACATTAAAATAATTGCAGTCGTTATGGAGCTAATCAAAATAAAAGATGTCTAGTAAATTAAGCAATAGGATGAAATTTCTAGAGAAATGGAAAAGTTATGTTAGAAGTACTTCTACGTGTGCATAATAGCTTAATCTTGAGTACTCTTGAGAGGCTAAATAGAATAAAGGTCACACAAAACTATTGCGAGTACCTAGGTACATATATGTGATAAAATTTGCATATATTCCCTCAACGACCCTGGCAAAACTTGTAGTTAGAGAATTTTAATCCACTATAAAACATAAACAGCTAACGAAACAATAGATGGTTGGCTTTTCAGTGGTTTCAGCATTTTCCGAGAAATAATCATTTATATTATAGTTAGAGAGAGTTTAATAATGTCAAGGTCGATTTTGTAATACATGTTTTCCGAATAGATACTTTCAAGAGAATAACCCAGCAATAAAATAAATATTACAGCTTAATAAAACAAGTTAATCCTGCCACTAATTAAAATACATATGAAAATATTCAAATATAGATAAGATGGAATATAAATCTCTAGTTAATTAAAAATCATACTTATACAAAAATTTGTCTGGAAGATTTGTCATACAAAATCTTTAATCCAAAGAAAATATTGATTTTGCAATAAATTTCAAAGAACATTTGTCCATAAATGAATCGTAAAAATCACTAAAATGTGACTAGGACGATAAAAATATATTGGAAAATTTGTTTCGTGTAGTTATATTTATTTTTTTCAATTAATTACCTGCACTGGTGGGTTAACATTTCCACCAACACCACGTTGTATGATATTGGATCTAGCACCAACAATGGCCAAATAATCAATCAGTCTCGGGCATAGCGAAAGCCTTTGTTGCTCTGCCATTTTTGTTGGATTTTGATTTCACGGCACCACAAAAAGTTCTACGATATGAAGTTGCTGTAATAAAAAAATTTATCCAATTAAAAACTTCGCTAAGCGAAATATCAAAGGTAAAACATATGACATCAAATTAATTTTATATCACGTGTATCACACCGCAACACCTAATAGAAAGATGTTAAATCAACTTAAAGTTTAAATCATGCGAAAATATCTTTTGAATGTAGTACCCAACCTTTAATTTAACCTTTTTTATCTCCAATCTTATTGTTATATAAATTCTTTTATCCCCAGAAATTTTAACCCAGCTATTTCATCGTACAAAATACAGTTTCATAAATCTCTGGGTGAATATTTTTCAAGAAAGGTTCGTTCCTTCTAATCAGATTTTTTCTGGATCCCTTGCGGACCATTCCTATATCAAAAATTGAATCAGTAATCTAAAATGTATTTTTAAGCAGGTTCCTTCAACTTATGTAAATTTTTAAATTAAGCAACTTCGAGTGAATAAATGATAATTTTTAGGAATAGACTAATTAGAAGGAAGCGAAGGTCAAAATTGTACGACTTTTTCATCAAAACCACTTAAAAATAGGTTTTAATAAACCAACTTTTTAGGTGTTATTAAAAATTCTGAATTTAGAAGAGAGAGCAAAATAAGGAGAGTTATTTAAGACGAACGAAACCAGACTACAAATTGTACTTAAAATTTTTCATAATTTAGGCGGATTTGCATACGATACTCTGATTCCAGTAATCCACATGAAAAATTATGTTATTTTTTAATGAGAAATTCAAAAAGTAATTTTGCCGTCTAATGAAAAATTTTAGGCCGCTCTAGCTTTATTAAGAATTTTCCATTCGTTTTGTTGAACCTTTCCGTAGATAGCTTAAATATATTTGCGTTTATATCTCTGTTTATATGGTATAATGTCATACTATTTGAAATTGAATAATTAAGTGGGATTCTTCAAATATTGAATGTACAGTATATGTAACTTTATTTGTCATTTTAAAATGGGAAACATAAGAAAATAATATAAGTAATTTAGAAACCCTTTTTTTTTAATTAATTTTAAACAAAATTATAAGAACTTTTTTTTTTTAACGAACTATTCACGTTTAGGTGAAAAAGTCATTTTTTCCTATTTCAATTATAAGAGAATTAAATTCATGTTTGCAAATGTATTTCAGGACATTTGTGCTAAATTTAGAGTTAAAACGGGCTATGGGATGGACACCCTATATGTTTTATAAGAACAAAATAAGAGCAATAGTTCAAGTCGGTAAAAATTTGAGGCTGATAGTAAATAAGTTTATAGACTATATATTTATAGTGTAGTGTACAAGAATAAAAGAAAGTCTTGAAAATAGGTCTAAAATTTCGATTCAGGAAGATTGGTCTTCTAGACTAGACCACGTTGAAGCAGAACAATCAATCACACAAGATGTGAATTGTTTCCTATTATGTTCCAAACGAAAGACACGATATTATGAAGATTATTTTTTAACCCGATTATAGCCAGACGCTTATAGTGGTAATTTCATTGTAGTGTAGGCGTAGCGTATTTAAATATATTTTATAACTAAGTATTAATTTCTTTAGAAAAGCTAACAGATCAGAACTCGATTAATCACATTGGTGATTAAACAATTTTTTATTTAATTGAGTTACAATTGTTGTGGCACAATCAATTAATAAATGATATCTAATTACGTCTAGTGGTGTCACGTACTATTTAGTTGTGCGAGTGAACAAAAATAAGCGGGCACGGCCCAGCTTTCGTGATAGAGAAATAATTAAAAAGTAAGTTTTTTTACTGTTTTCATTAAAATTTCTTGCTCATTTGCTAGCAAATTTAGATAATAATATGAGTTAAAATTATTTTTTTGGTTTATGCCTATATTTCCGGTATTCTAACATTTATTTAAGCATAATTAAACAGTAGAAAACTTTAAGTTTTGTCAGCAATTTTAATTTGAAACTTTGAACTTCTGGTTCTGTGTATAAAATGAAAAGGCTGGGTATGTTGTGAATAAAGAAATATATCTGTGATATGCATACGTTCAAACAAAGTGATTTTTGATACATCTTAGGAATATATAATTTGTTTCCTACATGTAATATATGTAAAAAACTTAACTTTGATGACTCCGAAAATAAAAATAATGTAACTTGATCTGCTAACAAATTATCAGTTTCTAGATTTTAATTAATCATTATGAGGTTTTATTATATTATTTTATATGATTTATGATATCATCGCCAACGTCTTATTATTTTAAGTACGACTAAATACTTTTTTTGATAAAAGGTTTTTGTATTTTTATAAAGGCTGATAGGTTGATAAACAAAGATTCAGTGGACACAAATTATTTTCTTTAATTTAAATGACCCTAAAAATTGCAATAATTTTCCCATAGGGGTACGATTTGACCAACCTTCCTACTTATTACTTAATTTTTTTAGTATTACTAATGCAACTCTAAATATCGGAAAACGTAATAGTCTCTAGATGTTCATTAACTTGAAAAATCCTTTTAAAATAAAGCATTTAATTATTATTCATAAAAAATTGTCTTACTTAAAGATCATAATTTGAATCCATTAATCAATGCGAATGACCTTCAACTCGACAGAGGTTAACGATAATTAAGGTGTCATTTGTTCAGTCATGGGAACAATATTAATGAACCATAGTTCAATAAAAAGCTGATTTTTGTCCAATTTCTTCATAATGACCACCTGTAGCTGAGGTGTTCGATTTCTGAACAAATATTCTAAATGTATGTCTACGAAAACTAACATCTACATAGAGACGACCATTTTGCGTATCGCATATCAATTTCGAATTCGATGCGTATAAGAAGGCCCATTACTTAAGACTTGAGATAGAGGAGAAGACCACGAACCCCTCAATCTCGGTCAAAAACGACAGAAAAGGTCAAAAGGTCCATAACCTACATAAATGTACATAATATATTCAAATCTCAACTCTAGCAGAAAAAGTGAACGCGAAGGGTTCGTTTGAACCCGCAACCTAAATTTTAGCTGAAAATCCTTTAAATTGAATCGCGTCGCGACGCCCTTGATTCTCTCCTTCGTGAAAATAAAGTGAAAATAAAATTTGATTCACTCGGCCGAATTGAATGAAAAGAAAAGGGCTACTCACTCTCTAACAGTCGATTTGCTTTGGCGACATAAAAACAGAGAGAGGACCCAGTTTCTGGCCAGGGAAGGGCTGGGGCTGCGATACTTTGTCTTGTGTGCAGCAGGCCTTTCTTCAACTTCACCTTGGGGGCCACATCTCACCAAAAACAATTTGCACCACCTAAAAAGCTTCTTTGAGCTGTACGCGGTAAAAATCGATATCTCCTTTCCGTGTAACAAGGTCATTTGAAAAATCTCTTCGAAAGATCCTCGGGAAAGCAAAAATTTGATTTGCGATACAAAACTCGTTACTACTGTTTGGGTGTAAAAATACTCGTAATTTACCAAGTAATTAAGACAATATTTGTTGTATTATATATTAATTTTGCAATTGATTTTTCTTTACCCCAAAATGGCGCTTACCAGGTCATTTTTCTAAGCAGCTAAATTATTTAATTTCCTCCCACTGCGTACGACTGAGAATTTCGATTTTAGTAGCACAACTAACACCAGAACACTACTGATAAAGCCTTATCAAATAGAAAAAATTTTTTCACATATTTCCCTTCACGGTGCAATTAATTTTGCTCAGGCACAAAAGAGAGCTACACCTCAGCTGAAAAGCAACTGTGGCACCGACCAACCTTCATTGCGACTTTATACACGAAAGTTTCTGCTACAACTGACCGATTTTCATAGAGGAAAATCCATCCATAGTTGAATTTGGGGAAATTCTACTGCTTTTTGCGCGTGCTCCAGGTGAGGACGATAGGCAGCCAGCACCAAAACATATTCCCATATCATTTAATTCTTATTGAACATTCAATTCATTTGGTCGTAACATACTACACACAGGATAAGATTTACCCCTGGTTTTCATAGTTTTCAAGTAGTAAAATGTTCATCCCTCTATCCACATTTCGTACTAACTACTTCTATTTACAAAAAATCATTTTCCATCCCAAATATAATAAGCAAAGTTATAATATCCCATTACATTTTCTATTAAAACTCTATTATATTATACAAAAAAGAAGTTTTGGATAAGAAAAAAAAAGATAGTTGAAATTAAAAAATATATATTATACATATAATGCTTCAAAATTTAAAAACTCGATTACTCAATAACGCTTTGATATAAAAGGCTGAAAATTGGTATCCAAGTTTCTTTTAATAGGTAGTAAAACATATAAAAAATGATTGAAATCAAAGAGGGTTGGGTCAAAAACTCGCAAAAAGACTATTTAGCTTAAAAAATTCCTAATTCTACCTTCATAAATTACCATACCAAAATTACCATAACTGATAGTAAAATAATAGCTTTTGGTTGTTTCCGCCCGGGTTCGAACCGGGGACCTTGTGCGTGTGAAGCACACGTGATAACCGCTACACTACGGAAACTACGTCCGCTCCGCCTGTCCAATATCTAATAAAAATCAAACAAACTATAAAAGTAACTTTTGGTGACAATTTTAGGGCTCCGGGATGCTAGCACCTCATTGGTGGAATTTTAGAAAACCAATTATACCATCTAAAAGGTCAGAAAATGGTCATAAAAGGTCAATTGGTTTCATTAATTGGTCAGTGCTGGACATTTTTTTATCAATTGTTAAAGTCTTTCAAGGTCATATTAGTAAATGTTGCATCTCTTGCTGTCATGGGTGGTATTTCAAGAAACCAATTATACCATCTAAAAGGTCAGAAAAAGGTCATTAAAGGTCAATTAGTTTCATTAATTGGTCAGTGAAGGACACTTTTTTATCAATTATTATTAACATTTTATAACCCTAACCCTTCACCCAATGAATGATTTTCTTAATTTCACTTTCATAATTTTCGAAAAGCTTAACGATGCTAGATATAGGGTTGAGAAAACTTAAAAAATTCAGCAACATTTATGTTCACTTCTATATCGGAAATTGGTCAAATATTCTTTCACCTCGTCATCGTTGCTGAAGTGGATTCCGGATTCCTAGACCCTGTTTCATAAAACAATTAGTCTAATACTAATAGACTTGTAGTTATTAGAACTAATAAAGTATGGAGAATGGAGTAATAGTAAAGTGTTTCATAAAAGATTCTGTAAATTCACTAATAATTATTAGTCCACTGCACTAATAATATTAGTCTGCAGAGTAATAAATTATTAGTTCCGACAATTCCTAGTTATTTGTGTTTATGACTAATAATACAGGTCTCGAAAGTTATATTTATTTTCCCCTTTAAGCAATTATATTATTTTTTTAATATGTGAAATTAAAATATGTCGCCGCTTTTTTTATAGCAAATAGAGATATATTTTTATTGAGAATATGCATAGTGTCAGATTTTTGAACAATTTTTATAAAAAATAAAATTTAATGAATATAGAATTGAATGTTTAGTGAGAAAACGAACAGTATTAGTTTAAGGGAAGACTTAAGAGACTAAATAAATGAAGACTTATATATATTTAATGATGAGAAAATATTGTATTATCCAGTTTTGAAGAAAGTAGACAAAGATATCAAGCAAGAGATGCAACATTTACTAATATGACCTTGAAAGACTAACAATTGGTAAAAAAATTTCCAGCACTGACCAATTAATGAAACCAATTGACCTTTTATGACAATTTTCTGACCTTTCAGTAGGTATAATTGGTTTTTTAAAATTCCACCAATGAGGTGCTAACATTTTCTAACAAGACCTTGAAAAACTTAAACAATTGATTAAAAATTTTCTGTACCTGACCAGTTAATGAAACTAGTTGACCTTTTATGACCTTTTTCTGACCTTTTAGATGGTATAACTGGTTTACTAAAATTCCACCAATGAGGTGCTAACATTTTCTAATGACCTTGAAAAACTTAAACAATTGATAAAAAATTTTCTATCACTGACCAATTAATGGAACTAATTGACCTTTTATGACCATTTTCTGACCTTTTAGATGGTATAATTGGTTTTCTAAAATTCCACCAATGAGGTGCTAGCATCCCGGAGCCGCGTTCTAGGGCCAAATTTTAATCATTGTTTTTTTGTTGGGCTCACAACGTTCGTAGGTTGTTTTGCAGAACATTTTGGCCTTACAAGACTTCATCCGTCCAATATATGGCTGTGGATGGGCTTAAATAAAAATGAGCGAGACAGAAAAATTCAGTGATAGAATTGAATTAGATGATGCGATAAATAATTACTTTTTCAAATTATGTTCAACCGCTGTACGCCCGTGTGTACGACCGTTTTATTTTCACTATCATGTGGCCTTAGTATAACCCAATGTAAGACTCAAACTATCTTCTTTTGGATTTTTCATTCTAAATAGGCCGCCGTACGCTCTAGACCTAATGTACAGCCTTTCAAATTTTTTTTTATACTTTTATAGGCCACGTACGTCCCTAAAAAATTTGAGTGGCCATCGTCGTTTACTCCTTTTTTAACCCATTTTACCCATTAGCACCTCCACGTCGGCGTCGAAACGTTCACTCAGGGCCATCGGAAAATAACAAGTTTTCTTTTATTTTATTATCATTATGGTCAGGACGGGCTTTTCCTAACTATTGCTGATTCCCAACAAAATAAAGGTTTAATTGTATCAATAATTATTAAATTTATCCGTTTAATTTTCTCTCTAATTTGAAAAGGAATTTTTATACTGTACACTCTATCAATTTTGACACCCATAAAAAAGGTGAGTCATCTTCCTTCGAGCCGGATTTGAACCAGCGACCTATGGATTTCTACATTTTAAGCTCTCTACAGTCCACCGCTCTACCAACTGAGCTATCGAAGGTGTTACCAAAAAGTGTTTCCACATCTTATATAAGTACACTCATTACTTATTATATTATTAACATTATAAAATGGATTATAATTCTACAATTTTTAATCTAAATACGAAAAAATAGCAAAAATTTGGAAAACAATTTTATTCTTTTCTTATCAAACGGAGTTCTTACTCCAAAATTAGAGTACCTACATGAAGCATCTCAGCATGATGCCCGGAATTGTACCTTTGCTCTTTCCAATTTCTGTGCCGATTCCTTTTACGCAATTTATTTTAGCCATAATATCCAATTACCAATAATTTGATAGCTCCTCAAACTACAATATAATAAAACGCAATACATCTTGAATTGGCGGATAAAATTCTCATTTGCATTGGGGCATTGAGTACGGTAATCCCCCAACTAACTTTCGTTAAATTTTCTATATACTTCGACGCATACTCGCCCGGCACCAATAAACACAATGAAATCAGCTGACTTTGACACTAAATGCCATGCGCTTCGACACCTCTCGTTTGTTTTTGTTGACATCAAAATCGATCTGAGGAAAAATTTCTCGTCGGTAATTAGAATTGTGGTCTAATTTCGGTCAAATTCTTCGTGACATCAGCGTGCGAAACCGATTATAAAAAAATAAAATAAAAACAGTGAAAGTGGACAAGTTGCAAATTAACGTGACGCATTGACTCGTCTGGAAAATTCTTTTCTTTTGTCCGCCAGACCGCTGCAAAGTCGCAAGAAGGTGAGGTGAGTAAGAAGTCGTTTCTTTGTTGTGTTTACAAAGCCAGGAAGCAAAAAACTCCAGATCACGGGGCGGAGTAGTCTTTCCTTTTTTATCCAGAAAATAATCAAACAAAACGAGTGGCGGGTGCGCCGCCGAGGCTCCGACTTTGATTCCATTCCAGTGGCACTCTTTGTTTCGGACTTTGGACGATGGACAGAAATTTCATAACATTGAGCTAAACATGGGCTCGTGTTTTGTTGATAAACTTAAAATCACTTAACTGATTGGTCTAATTTGCTTTTTCAATGAAAATGAAAAAGGGCGCTAAAAATCCTCTAAAAACTTGGTATGCAATGAACCAGGAGTTTTCTACTTTAGAGCTCCATTTAGTTTTTGTAATGGGTTTTTTTCAAGAAACACTTCAACCTAAATTAAATCTTCTTTTGGTCTTTGTCATTGACCCGTTTAAACATTACTATAATATTGCAATTAAAGTTAACAATTTCTCGAACTCTTCCTTCCAAATGGTATTTGTATACTATCTAAATAAACAATAAAGTTTCTTTGTTGGGGCAAATGCTTCTGTTTTTTATTTTGACCATCTTAGGAACTCTGCCCTGCACAGCTCCATAGAATCTTGATTCCTTATTCTTATTAAAGTTCACTGATTTTACTGTTCTTTGGAAATTAGCGAGATTTAAGATCGAATTAGAAACCTGTTGCCAGGTTACCTAGTTTCCCCCAATTGTTCGAATAGATTTTTTACAATTTCTTCTATTTAAAGTCAACGCAACTACACAACATGGTTTTATTGAAAGCAAATCTACTTCCTCTAATTTAATATCTTTCGTATCTTTTGTATTAAATAATATGGAGAGAGGTAACAAGGTTGATTGCATTTATAGATTTTAGCAAGGCATTCGATTCGACAAGGTTTCTCGTACGCCACTTCTGTTTACAAGTTTAATTCGTATCTATGACCTTTGAAAGCATCACCGCGTTTCATTATGTGGCTCGAATCATATCTTCTTAAGGTAGCCTATCTATCATGTGTTTTTTCCTGTAAGTCTGTTAATTTTAATGTTAGCTACCACTTGTCTG
This sequence comes from Machimus rusticus, assembly GCA_951509405.1. Classification (NCBI taxonomy): domain Eukaryota; kingdom Metazoa; phylum Arthropoda; class Insecta; order Diptera; family Asilidae; genus Machimus; species Machimus rusticus. The sequence continues at coordinate 8,176,342 of OX608051.1, forward strand.
ACTCAATTTTATCCTTTTATGACCATATCTCTGACCTGAGAGTTATACTTAACAACACTCTTAAATTTCACTTCAAGAGTAGATTTTTGAATCTAGAATTGAATCAATGTAAAAGTGGTCCCTTCGATTTGCTTTAAGGCACACCCCAGTACAAAAACGGCTTGAATTACCGTCTTATTGTGATAGACTTAAATTAATAAATCTACAATTATTGAAGCTCCTGTAGGTTGAATTTCGCCAATCGGTAAAATACTTGTTCGATTATTTGTTTAGTAGAATCTTTATTCAATGTTTCAGGTTAATACATATTTTCATTGTATAAGAGGTTTTTACATTACAAAACCAAACCCAACTATTGTCAAAATTTCATAATCAATGAGGACATTTCTCTTGATTGTTTTGGTCGGAATGATGGCCGCTAGAAACATTTGTTGTCACAACTAAACATAAGTTATGTTTTTCTATTTTCTCTTCTTAAGGCATGGTTTTTAAAGTTACAATTGTGTATTTTGTTTAACGATTTTGCTAGATTTACCCAAAAAATAAAAATACTGAGGAAATTATCCTAAAATTTCCAAAAAAGAAACCGTAGTATTTAAAAATACTACGGTTTCTTTTTTTATGATGCCCATTATTTCAAAAAAATGTTTGGAGAAAAATTAAATTTAAAGTTTGCGTTTGGTAGCGAGCACATTTCAGGTATTTGTCGGAAACGGCTTTGAATGTTTGAAGTTGAACGGTTGGACTGACTTTAAATTAATGGGAGAAACACAAATAAAATAAACGTTTATTTATGTACCAATTATAGCGATATTTTGCCTTAAAGTTTCAGAAATATGTATGTTTGAAGTCGCTCTTTTTGGAAATAAAGACCATAAGAAACGAAATATTGGGAATTCGCCAATAACATTTAACGGCCATTTTTTCACTCGTTAGATAAATTTATTCGCCAAATAACATCAGTCCAAGAACCAACTTGACTGTAATTTAAAATAGCTATCACACGAATAAAGTACTTTTTCGCTCCTTAATTTGATAGATGGATATTTTTATTTATCAATTAATTTTTTGCAAATAAAGTGACTAATGTAAATAATTCTTTCTCTGACAAATTGATTTTTTATCTGAAGAATAAAATGAGATTTACGCTTTAGGACAAATATGCTCTACACACTCTTATTTGCTATTGCATTGTTGTAAAAGGTTAAAATTTTACACTCAGTGCAACAATGCAGTAGGATATAATACAAAGTAATCAAAGTTTTGAAAAATCGGATCTAAATTAAATTTAAAATAAATCTATTTTTTAAAATTTTTGATACGGAAGGTCTTTTAAAATAAATTCGATACCGCTGCTAGTTTTAAAATAATAAATTCCTTGTGGTAAACATTCTTTTAAAAAATTGTAATTTGTTGAAAAAAAAACTATTTTTATGCAAAATTCCTAACAAACCAGCTGTTTGAATAACCGGTAATTTTGCATTTTGCTTCTTCTACACCCACATAATTAATTCAAAAAGTGAAAAAAGTAACTATATCGATTCACGTTGCCGCGCAAATCCCCCGCTCCTACACAAAAATTTTTTTGTGAGCTTGCAACACTTTAATTGTCAGTACAATGCATCTACCACTACAAACAAAAATTTAAGGTAAATAAGGCGCAGGGAGCATTATTTTCGTTCTGTCTCTTTCGCAGCAAGTGTAAAAATTTCGTTAAGTTCCACTTCAACCTCAGTTGGTTTTGCGACGTTTTGCGAGGAGGTTGTCACTGAGACGATTTAAGGCGTTTGCGCTATTTTGCTATTTAATTGTTCGCCAATGATCGGGTTTTTCTCCATTAAAAACGCGTAATTTCCCACTCTCTAATTTTGCCAGACAAAACGGCAGCTTCCAGCCAATAGTGCGGTGCTAGTGCTTGAGATAGTTTCACTTCAGCTGCGTAGTTCTACTGCCGAAAAAAAAAGTTATTTACGCCACAGCTCGTGTATTATTCAAATTATTAAATAATTCCACTCGTCACGACCCTGCGGATCTCCACGAAGTGTGCTAAATTCGTCCCCTCCGAGCGAACCTCTTTACTCGAAAAATTGGAGCATAGGCGCATTAATTCGCGAGTGCAATTGTTGCAATTGGGGCAATCGGTCACTTTCATTTGGGACGCCCTGAACGAGGAGCAGAGGAGCTGCGTTTGAGTCGGGCTAACGCGGAAATAGTCCTCATCACCCCCGGGAGGTCGGGAGCAGGAGGAGCGTACCCCACTACCATAACTCACGATTTTTGTAAGTGTTTTACGCAATGATTTGCAATCAGCAGCAGCGTTTGATGTTTAATTCTATTTCAGTGCGGTCTCGGCGCGCCAGTGGCTGTAATTGGCGAGTATCCAAGGAACTCGGTTTCGTAACGAGCCCCGCACGCCTGTTACCCAAGCGCCCCAGCGGCCCCGTCGGTTCCGGTGCTTTGTTTGGAAACACCATCGACATCATGCCATCCGACTCCGTTCCGAGGTATAAACTCCCTGGTAAATAAATGAAAGTAAACAGCTGGGAGCCGAGGTGGCTGTGGCACTGAGGCGCTCCGTTGCGCTGGCCAGCCCCGCGGCCCCGTCGTAATTCAAGCCCATTGTGACGGGGGAGCCTTCGCGGCCCCGCGACAGCTCAGCTGCGATTTCAAGGCTCCGAAGCCTTTCGCTTCAGTTCTTCAGTCTCTGATAAGTGCGACCCCCGGGCCGGGAGTTTCTCCCCAAGAAGTGGAGTCTGTCTGAAGCTGAACACCAGTCGGGCTGATGAGACGGCTTACATAATCCAATTTCAATTTCCTCTTTTGTTTGTTCCGCTTTTTGAGGTTTCCATGGAGCAATGTGATTTTCTAAATAAATTTCATTTTTTTCCATGAATTAACCAGCTGTTGAGAAATAGAAAGCAATTACTATATAATTTGCTGACTGTATGACGTGCTACGAGTCGTTTTGTCTTTCTTCGTAGCTCAACTTTGATTCTCGGTTGTCTTGAGTTTATTGCAATTTCTACCAAATTGACGAAATTTTGATTAGAGCGATTAGTAAATTTGAAAGGCTTTATCGTTGTCTTTCAAAATGAAATTAAATACCTACTCGAACGATTTTATTTTCAGGTCACTACAAAATTCTTACTCTCCAACATACAATTTTTGTAACTTCAACCCTTTAATATTCTATTACCAATTGATGCTTTCGCGAGCATTGGCGAAATACTTAACAAAACAATAAGAATTTTGTAGTCAGTGATGATAATTTTTTCACCTCGAAAATTACCATATAAGATACATTTATAAAATATATGATTTAGCCCAATTTTTCAATGCTTATGGTATGAACAAAACTTTTTGAATAGAGGACTTCAAATAACTGTTTTTTTAAACTATAAATTATACAAAGATTCCTCTCTTTGGAGTTTGGTGCTCATGTTTCGTAATCACCTTATCATTCAGGGTAAAATGTGTGTGAAAGCATAGTATAATATATTATAATCCAATCTAGGGTTTTTGTATTATTCATACATAACTAATAGCTGTTTTTTAACCATTGGATCCAGTAAATTTTTTATTTTCTATTAAAATCTTTCATAAGGAAAAATAACAAATTCCTCTATTGTAATCAGAAAATTTTTGGTTTTTAACTGATTATATAAAAAGGAAACATACAACTGAATTAGGGAGGGAGCTATACGTAGCAGATTTAATTTGTTTCCTTAAAATTGCCAATTTTTAGTGCATTTCAGCTAAAATATTAAAACATTTCTAACATAAGAGTTAAAGCAAAACTACTTATGTGATGATGATCTTTCATAAGAGGTATCAATTTTTGACTTCTTAAAACAGGAATAATATTCTGATTCATTGACTTATGTGTGGGTAAGCAATTTTATATGAAGTGTGTGATTTCTGAATAATACAGCGGCGACAGACAGACATTGAAGTATCAACATAAAGCTCCCGTTTCTTTCATTTTAGAAAAAAATAAGAGTGCGATTTTTAAAAAAATAAAAAGGAATTTATATTTCAATGCTTATAGAATAAATTTTAAGCCATATTTTAACCCCATTATTTTTGGACTATGATAGTTGAAGGCTAATTTAAAAATTTCTAATAATATGCAATGTTTTTTCAGAATGGAAACTTCGGGATCTGGTTCCGAAGGGAATGGTACAGAAGGCATGCTCAGCTCTTCGCCCGGCACGTCGAGTGTTCGAGAACGAACAGATAGCGAAGGATCAGATCGGTAAGTTTTTAATTTGTACAATAATATCCAGTCGATTGGCAATTTTATCATCTTTTATGCAGTCAAACTCGTTTCGTATTGCCAAGTGCCGATGGAAGTCCTCCAAAAGTTCTGACTCTCAATGAAGTTGTCGACGTTGTTAAAAATATTCAAAACATGACCCTTGCTCATGAGATTGTCCTTAATCCTGAGTTTAAATTGCAGCCTTATGAACCCCCTGAAAATAGGTGCGAATTTTATTTTGATTTAAATTTTTTTGGGGAGATATTATTAATTTGTTGACACAATTTTTAGTTTGGAGAAGAGGATTAAGGAAGTTATGCACAAAGCGTTTTGGGATGTCTTAAGAGAACAGCTAAACCAAGACCCTCCCTGTTTCGATCACGCGATTCAGCTCTTAACTGATATAAAAGAGGTAATTATTTAATTACCTTTATCCATTAACATCTATTGAAATTATCTTCTGTTGGTTTGAAAGTTTGTTTTTGTGCTTCTAATATTTCTAAGGGTGACCCTAATATCATCAAATTTAGCTTAACAAGTTTGAGTTATTAAATTAGGCTTCAAACATTTTTTAGTGATAGTTAAAAAGATTTAATTATATTTTATGTGTTTTATATCATAATTTTGTTTACAGTGCTTCCCCCAAATAATTCCTTCTCACAATTTACGAACTTTGGAAGAAATAAATGAAATTTTGGACATAACCGTGATCCGGCAACAAGCTGAAGAAGGTGTTTTAAACTTTAAGTCATATGTGAATTTTGTTCTCCAAATTATGAAAGACAGCTGTGCTCCAATAAGAGATGACCAAATTAAAAAATTGAGCGAGGAAAAAGATGTCGTTGAAACTTTCAAAGGAATTTTGGAAACGATGGCGCTCATGAAATTGGATATGGCCAACTTCCTTTTAGAGTACGCTAGAAATGATCTTGTAGCTAATTCTGTTGAGTATGAAAAGCAAAAGTTCAGGGAATATTTGGAGTATTACAAATGTTAGTTTATTGCTTTATTACCAAATTTGTATGTAATTGTGGGTAATTGTTGATATTTTATTTCAGTCGGTTTCCCAGCAACCGAGGAGTGGTTGAAAAAAAATCAAACACAGGATATAAACGGCAAAGTGAGTTCACCTGATCAATCTATTTACAATGCTTATATGGAACTGCTGGACTGGAATGATTCAAATGAATTTCCGGAAATTTTGCAAATGGATAAAGAAAGGATAATTAAATTAAGTCATAGGGCTTTAAGGTTGTGCGCTTGCGTCTCCGTTGTTGCCATATGTTCTGGGGTGCCAATTATTTCACAGAGGCCTGAAACTTTGAAAATGCTTGCGCAACAGATACTGATTTTGTTAGAAAATGTGACCAGCAACAAGTGATTATTATATTTTATAAATGTATCTGCATTAATTGACAATAATTTATCTTTAAGAGAACTTGAGGAAACCATTGAAAATGTTTGGCTACATGTAAAATCTGTGGTTGTTAATCGACTGGAGGAGGAGAAACAAAGTGGCTTGGATACAAGTGCGGAGAATGCTATGAAAACTCAAGTGCTTCAAATTGCAAAAAAAGATTCGCCGGTCCGAAATTTGATGTGTAAGAAAAACTTAATTTATTTTATAGTCATACTTTTTTGAATATCTTTCTAATGTAATTCAAAATTTTATTGTTTACAGGGAAAAGATTAACCACATATTTCCGGTTAGTGCTGTGCTCGAAGGCAGGGCTTCCTCCACCACCGCCTGGTTATGTTGAAGTCAAGGAAGAACTCGAAAGCTTTGCTACTGCCTTGAAACGTGTGATTACTTACAACTATTCCGTCTTTGGGGAATACTATGTAGAAATCTTAACAAATTCCAATTCCAAGGTATCTAATGAAAACGGGTCTACAACGAATACTGCTGTTGCTAACTGAGCACAGTGAAAATGAATGAAGCGAATTAAACTCCTAAGAATGAGTATCGCTGACCGATACATCAGGGAAGGTTTCTCTTTGTGTTATTCAGATATTTTTCGCTTGATTTTCTTGAAACTAATTGAAACTAAGAATGTAAGCATCTTCATAATGCATTATTTGCTGCCTTTTCACTTAATGCAAAGAAAAATCATAGATTACATCACGCTGAAATCTATATCCTAATTTAGAAGGGCGATTATTCGAAAGTAATTCGATTTAATGCCTCAAAAAAATGAATGCTTATAAAAACATATTTTCTAAGTATTCATCTTAGAAATACGTAGAAACATTCCCACATAAAGTCCAAAATATATTATTCAGCTTGTTAGCTTGTTCAGAATAGCAATTTCATATTTATCTCTTTAAAAATATAAAAAAAATAGATTAATCGATGAAAATGAAAAAAAAAACCGAAATCTATGATGTGACGCGATTTCAGCTCTATTCAGAAAGAAAACATTTGGTGTTAATTTTGTTCCTTAATATTGGGTTGTAATTGAAACAAGAGTTCCAATTTTTAATCCGAAGATAAAAAAAACGAAATGTATAACGCTACATCATTGCCTTAATATATTTACAAATGTGCGCAATATAAATCATTGTATAATTTCTTTGTAAACTTAAAAACTACGGTGGTCCTAATCCTTTGATAAAGCAGATTAATATACAGGGTGTTCAAAAAGTCCCGGACCAGTCGAATATTTCGGAAAAAACACATCGCATCGGAAAACAAAAAAATTGTAGTGAAATATTTTTAAACGAAGTATTAAACTACCGGTAAGGATTGTTAACCTTAACTAACTTTTCTTTTTTAAATGGGACACCCCATTTTTCAGATTCTTCATGCAAAAATACGTAACTTTTCTCTGACAATTGTTTTTTCAATTCGGTACAGGGAGTGCGGGGAAGGATGTGTATTGTGTAAAAATGGTTCCAGAAAGGTAAAATATCTCACGATCTACTCATGGGATCGAAAAAAGAAAAAAACACGTCTCAAATATTGCTGATCTCCCCCCTTTCCCAACCCCAGCGATGGGTGGTCGAGTTTTGTACCATTGGATCAAAGATTAGCTACAATAAGATATGACACTCGCGAAATTTTTTCTTTTAAAAATTCGACCTTGGTACCGTTAGTCGAACGAACTTCAGATTTAGATAGTAATAAGGAAGTAATGTGCAAGAAAGGGATAAAAATTTGGGTGGAAATGGGGTGGAAATGGACCGAGAATTGAAACACTGTACAGGGCGCCTCATATTTTTTACCACTTTTCTATAAATGCATTCCATTTATCACTTATCATTGATTTTTCTTTTTAAAATAAATAAATTGTGAAATAAATCCTTACTCTCATATAATTGCAAGATAAATTCTTATTCTCATATTAGCTTGGTTAAGTTGAAAAAATTCAAGCCCACCCGGCGTACTTTTCGCCACGCACGCACACAGTCCATCCAAGGCGCATATTGAAAAAATGTAAACAAACGCATCCGTATTAAAGGCAAATGCGTGTGTGCCTGCCTCTTCTCCTTCTTCAATTCCAGGCCATCCCTATACCTGGAACATGGAAGGGACGGGCACTAATACCAAGACCGCACGCAGACAGTCCATCCAACACGCAATTTAAAAACGCGTGTAGAAAAAACGCTCACATTATTGTTTACAGTGTAAGCGCCGTAGGTGAGCCGAATACTTTTGTCTCGTTCGCTCTTATTGGAATTTACATAAGGGATGGTAGGCAGTAGTTCTTTACTGCCTGCACTAAGGCAAAATTTTTTTTTCCGAATTGCATTTGGGTTAGAGCTTTGCGCTTGTATAAAGAGTGTCACATCTTATTTAAGTACATTATCTTTGCATTGGATAGCTTTCCAATTAGCTTTGCTGGGTGTCATCTTCATCAAATACATACATACATATGTATTTGATGAAGATGACACCCAGCAATTTGTTTATGTTTAATACTTCGTTTAAAAATATTTTACTCCTATTTTTTTGTTTTCCGAAATATTCGACCGGTCCAGCACTTTTTGAACACCCTGTATTTTAATGGTAGGGTCATGTACAGGTAGAAGTGTAAATTATTCCAATTAATACAAGTTGCTTGCTTTTCAAAATTCAAATATGATGTTATTCATTGCATATTGCAAGAAATATGTATTTATAACATGTCCACTATTATACACATCATTTGTGACGAAAAGGCAAAATATATTAGGTTTTATAATTAAATTATTAATAAACATCGAAGGGATTTTCTATCCCACTTTAAAGATTTAGGTCCTGATAAGAACTTGCAATATAAGGCAGCAGGAAATTTTGTCTTTTAAAGAGACGAATAGAATTTAACAAAATAAAAAAACCAAGGTAATCAGACACGTTGTCAATTACTAATATATGCGTAAATAAATGCACCTTTTTGTAGGGAATAAAAATTAGTTGCGTTTTCAACTGCAGCTATAAGGATCAGCTGTTTTACCTGGTAACATGTTTTTTTAATGCTTCCAAAGAATTCATAAAAACAACGAACCTGCTATAATAATAATTTTCTTATCTATTTATTTTATATAAACAAAATAAATTAGTGTACTTCAAACTCTCTATAGAAAAATTGATTCAGAATAATCTTTTAGTAAAGTTGAAAACGCCATAACTTTGTGGCAATGAAATTAACCAGAAATAATACACTTATTTTAACTTTATTCGAATTTTTAGTCAATTAAGCGTTTGAAACCTAAATTATAACAATCTAACTAAACACAAGCTACGGCAATCTTTCTAAATTTTAAGAATGCATTTATATTATAATTATCAAATTTATAATCAATTATAGTAATTATTGCCATTAGCTACTTCACAGTTTAAAAAATATTGAATATACTTCTTCCCGTACATGACATTTTCAAAAATTCAAACTTGTCCTCCGAAAGAAAAACAGTGTACCGATTTCCTTAGGTATTTTGTTCAGTATTTTAACAATTTCAGAAATGAAAACAATGGCCGCTAAATATAAATTGAAACGTTTTCAGCATTTTCAGAAATTCATTCTTGCTTTTATGTACATAATCAAAACGAATATAGATAAAAATCCTATTCTGATTTTCGTATTCTATGTTTTAAAGTGTTCTGTAAAATGCGAGGCTCCTAATTATCAAATTTTTAATTCAGTATAAGAGTTTGATTCTGCCTTCATAAATTAATTCTAAAATTAACTGGATTTTAAATTAAATTGAGGTTTTGTAAAATTTCCCTTATGAAAATCAGAACATGGAAGTTTTTTTAAATAACACTCCCACCAACAAATATAACGCAGAAATTGAGTAAAATTTTCTATCGATGTAGTTTGTAATATATACTAACCATGTTTTTGTGATATTTATACATTAATATATATTTTTATAAAAACAAATGTATTTTCAATAGGCTCGTGTGTTATTGTACTGTTCGTCCCCAGAAAAATGAATGGGGAGGTAGGTTTGAGAATGTACTGTTTAGAAGATATTGAAACAAATAAACAAAAGTTAAATAAAAAAGTTATTTTTTATTATTAATATATGTATATCACTTCCCAGGTAAATGTTGCAACAGAAAATTGTCAAATTTCTCCTTGTGGGTTTGTTTAATAAAACGTCGCATGCCTCTAAGTAGGTAATGCAAGCAAGGATCACCGAACACAGTAAGAAATGCCGAGAAAAGTTTTTCGAACGCATCTCCGTGTTGATACTCCATGAGCGCTTTAACGAATATGCTGTATTTCGGCGCTGGTACGGATCCTTTAATCTGAAATTGTAAATATTATGAATATAATATTCAATTCTATTTATTGCAAATTAAAAAAATCAGTCCTGTTGTCCCTTGTTAATTCAACAAGCAAAAGCAATTCCTGAATTTCGCTACCGAAATTGAATTCGTGAACAACGAATTTTCTACATTCTTCTACTGATGAAATAGACCAAAAAGTTAATATTTTTTATTTTGAAGTTGTAAGTTTTATAAAATCACTTTATTTTTTCTCTTAAAATTTTAATATTGCTTCTGCTTTATTTTATATATTTAAATCACAAACTCTTTGATAAAAAAAACTTACCATCCTAAGTAACGCAGCTCTGTCAGTTGGAATTTCTTTTTCTTTTCCGTCATTAATGGGAACTGAAGAACTGAATGTGGGAATGTCATTTGAAATAGCCTTTAATTCTACGTTATTATTTGAAGCTATAGAATTTGATGTGGAGGCACCACTTAACTGACTACAGCTGACAGTATTTTCAACCAGTTTCAATTTCTTTTTCTTAACATTATCAAAACTGAAAGAACTTTTGAAATTAGGTTCCCTATTTCGTTTATGAATTGTCACCAAGTTATCTGAAGGTTCTTGTGAGAAATGTTCGCTCTTCGAATTGAAATCGATTGTCTGAAACATTATTTAATTTATTTATGTGCATACATATAAATAATGCTTTTCTCACCGAGACTACGTTTTCACTTAAACGACTCATAAAATCCATTGCACTTGGTGTTTCTGCAGAACTTCTCCCAGCAGCAGAAGAATAATCTGCTGGGCTCCAAGAAACGATGCTATTTGCATTTTCAATTTTCCTAAAATCGAAATATTAATTTAAACCTGTTATTAAAACAAAAATTTAACTTAATTGATACTTTAATAAATTTTATCTTACATAGCTTTTTGCGGCGTCGTGTTGAAATTGTTTCGTCTTTGTTCCAATTTTAATGGCTCAGTTTCCTTTCCCGAATTTTTCATTGTTGGGTTTTCTAAAGGTGTATATTCTCGCAAAGCTGGTTGAGGCAGCTAAAGCAACAAATCCGATATAAGCGCTATGAAAGTAATTTAAATTACAAGTGTTCATTACCATTTTTTCAGCATTTCTAAAAAATCTTGCTACTTCTCCAATAACTGGTCCAAAAGTGGGATGTTGTTGTGAAGTTTTGAGGTGTTCTTGAATCCAAGATGAAAGCTGGGACCTTTGGTTCGTATATTTAAATCTTTCATCGCAAAGTAAAATTGCCCCATAATCATTTTTATGTCGGATTACTCGACCTATAGCTTGATTTACTGCTCTGGTCGCTTCAAGAGAGTACCATCCATCCCCCGTTAATAACTTTAATTTATGTGGAAGTAAAATATTTAATAATACTTAATCTAAAATCATTTGTACCTCATTCTCTTTAGTTCTGTTATCCTCAAGATATTTTTTCTTTAAAACAACTCGAGGATCTTTTAAAGGTGGAAAAGGAAGTCCAGTGATAACAACAGCTCTGCCATTTATATCCGCAAAGTCCAAACCTTCTGATACTTTACCTCTACAAACAGCCATGAAGCAGGCACCTTTTGTATTAGGATCATTTATATTTGTATAAAAATCTTGCATTGTCGTCGCAAACGCATCTTTGCTACGTGGCTCCACAAAAATTGGTTTCCGGTTATTGATTTGAGCCCAAATACCACTCTCTTGCCAGCTATCGACGCATTTATTCATTAGCGGATAGGAGGGAAAAAACACAAGTAATCCATCTGGAATCACTGGGCAAAACGACAGTATCGTTCGACCTAACGAATTTATATATTTTGGATTTTCCCTAAAGAATTTAATTGTATTCCGAGACTAGTAAGACATATTTTCCTCAAATTACCTGTTTCTGTAACTTGAATTAAGCACTTCCTTATCTGGGCCAGTCGAAACTATTTTCACACAAACTTGGGATTTACTTACGATGTGGGGATTTTCTAACCGGACTGAAATTGGTATCCCCAACTCTGCTATAAGAGGTTTCAGAGGTGCTAATGTTCCACTTGTTAGGATTATGCTTCGAACATTTTTGCCAAGCAGCTGTTCCATTCTGTACAAAATAACAATTAGTAGACATATTTCACATTATCTTTTAAGAAAAAATTTCTTTACCCAAATCCAGGATTAAAGCACCAATAGTTCAATATTTTGGCTTTGCTTTTAACGGTCGTAGCTTTTGTGGTAATCCAGCCATCATTTTTAACCGACCCCTTTGTGGTTTTCTGATCCTCAATTTCAACATGCACTTTAAAGCATCGAGAGATTTTCTCCCTTTCCTCATCTTTGCCAGAGAATACAATTGTAACTAAATCAGACAGAATCTGAAGACCTGCTCCTTTTCGAAAAGCTGAATTTTCTTGTGTGGCCTTAACTGCTAAGTATTGTGTTAGAGTTTCTAAGAGTCGATTTACCATGGACGAAGTTCCTGAATGAATCTGCAAATGATTTTAGAGATAGGTTAAATCCAAATAATATAATTCTTAAGGCCTTTTGATTTCTGAAAATTCTCCACTGGAATAATTTACAGAATTAAGCGGCATTTCCAATGCAGCGTAAAAATTCACGCTGTTTACTATCTCCACTCTTCACAAGACAGATTCGTATTTTTGTCTCCCTCTAAATTTCACGTTTGCGCCAGCGCAAAAGTAGGTTCTGGTTCTACTTTCGCGCTGGCGCACGAATTACGCTGCATTGGAAACGCCGCTTTAGAGTTTGAAATTTTACAGGCTACCATAATTTATTCGTTCTTTTTTTATTTGACTTTCTAATAAGTAACTAAAATGAACTAAACTTGTAAACTATAATTAAACTATAAAAGTTTTAACTTACGTTTGCTTTTGCTAACAATTCGAACATATATCCACCGGGATAAGTAGCTCCTTCAATGCTCATTGGTGCCTCAATTTCATCTATAGCTTTTTCGAACTCTAACAGCATTTCCTTTAGGAGCGCCAAGTCCTCCAAACTCATGTCTTTGCCTTCTTCAAAATTATCTAAGTAAGTATTTTTACTCATTTCTACCATTACCTGAAAAATTAAAATTATAGAGAATTTTTAATCTATCATCATCTATTTGTTTTGGATCCCTTATATGTTGAAATTTTTATTACATTATTTTAATCAGTTTACATATATTTAACTTTTTTGAAATTCATCTGAGACAAGTTTTGTTAAATTCTCAAATAATATCGCAAATTTGTTTGTGGGCTTCAAAATGGCGGAACCAAGAAGTCGACCAACAATTGTAAATTTCTAGGCATTGCAAATGTAAATCGATAACACTAATTTCGAATCTATTTTACTATCACAATTTAAAAAATAAAAATGAAGAACCCAATATGGGATCCAAAAATCCAAATTCAACGATTTTAAGTGAAAATTGGTACTAGGAAAATTTTGAAACCCTTAATTTCGAACCAACTATAAAAAATTGGAAATTTGAAATGGCGAATAGCACATAAAAAAACCTGTATACCCTTTATATTGTACATTTATTTAACACTTAAAAATAAAAAGCATATGGTGTGGACTGTGGTAGCGAAATGAGCTTTAGACACTATTATTGCATCTCCAGACTCTAGTAACACTCTTAAACTGAGTGAAGATCTTGTGTATATCACAGTTTTTAACTAAATAGTACTTATGATACACCGAATGAAATCGGGTTATTCAGCTAGCAAATAAATAAAATAAATATATTAAAAAATACTTACACTGGTGACATCGTCGATAGCCGTCGCAATATCCGATGATTTGATTTGGATTGAAGCAGACTCCTCGCACATCTTCTCGACATTGTGGGCCTCGTCCAAAATCACAATTGTGCTGCTGTGCTCGACGTTGTTCGCCTGGCGAGCCTTGGGGTCCAGGAGGTAGTTGTAAGGCATGAACGTGATGTCGGCGTCCTGCACGAGCTCTTTGGCCGCAAAGTAAGGGCACATACTCAGCTTCCTGCCCACTCTGACGAGGTCTTCGATATCCATCACGGGGGTCTGTTGGACCTCAGGCGCGTTCTTATTTTTCTCGACTTTGTGGTAATAGTGACAAGTGCGCGTCGTGACCCGAATCTTGCACATTTGGATTTTGTTCGCGTTGTTCGTTTCTTTTGAAACCTCTGGGTGGATGCAGAGTTGGTCCCTGGAGCCGAGGACCACAGCCCTCATGAAGGCGTAGGAAGTTCGCTTCAGCTCCTGCATGGCCTGCGAGAGCTGGGAATGTGTTCTGCTCGCGTAAATCACTTTGGGGACGGCCCAGGAGCTTGTTCTTCCATTCCCGCCCAACATATTTAATTGGTTCAGTATATCAGTCTGCCCGGAGCTTTCTCCAATTTCTATCCCTAATTCCGGTGGTTTTATAGTGTTTTTTTCCACCTAAAAAATGGGAATGTTTTAAATGATTTCAAGAGGTTTAAATATATTTTACCTCAGCCTTTTTGTTTAAAACCCAGGCCAAAGTAGCGCACAGCAAGCAGAGGGTTTTGCCAGTGCCCGTCGGCGACTCCAGGACCCCGTTCGCCCCATTGTTCAGGCACTCAATCACCTTGGCCATGTAAATCTTCTGCACCTCGTACGGTTCGAACGGGAAGCTCACCGGTATGCCAGCGATAGTATACTCCGGCATTTCGTTGTCGCTTTAACATAACATTTAATAAATCAAACAGAACCGGCCGAAAAACCCCAAAGTGCTAGAACAATTCGAAGTGACAATTCTCGTGCCGCCAAAAACGGACTTTCACAATAGTTGCAGAATTCTAGTATTCAATATTTTAATGTTGTTTTTATTATTTTATTTGCACCTTATTTAAAAATGAATAAAGTTGCTAATAAATAGTCAAATTATTTCTCTTTTATTGTTAATTAATTGGCAAAAAGATGCGAAAATAAAAGTTAATTTGATGTTTTCACTTAAATATGCTACTGCCATCTGGTTGCAATTCGAGTTTTTAAAGAAGGCGGGAAAGCAAAGTGTCAAATGGTTTTTATTTACAAAACATCTGAGGATCGATCAAGAGAACATGTTTGGCGAAAAGGTCTTTGAATTGCTAAAAGAGCTGCACAGATCACCAGAAACAATTCCAATGTTTGATGTGAGTTTTTGTTGTAAATTTTAGCATCGTTTAATTTCCACTTAGAGCTCATTTTGCTTAGATTTTTCTATTCCCTTCATGCGGCTTGGACCTCAGTCATATACATAGATCGTTTTTTACTTGAACTTTAATTTATTTTCGAAGTTTTTAGTAGTTAGGTAGTATACTTTATTGATTGTAAATAAATTAATTATTGAGCACAGATCGTCTGATAAAAGATAAAAATTAATATAAAAAATGTCTACCAGTTTTTTCTTAAATAGTCCAGTAATAATAGAAATCGTCCCGAAAACCCGATTTTTGGTTAATAGCTTCTATTTTGTGTTCTAATGAAATTATAAAAAATCTCCATCGATTCTTGTGCCAGAGAGATCTTAACGAAACACCAAACAAACTTAATTTTTTTTCCTATCAATGCAACGCTAATTCAATTTTCATATTTCCAATTAGGCTGAGGGAGTTCGGCAAGTTTTGGCGGAGATAAACGCAATATTCAAAGAAAACTGTGAGCAAGCGTAAGTAAATGTAATTAGAAAATTTAATGTTGTCAGTTGAATAAAAGTACCCAAAATTCCGCAGGGCGAATTATTCTGCTTCAGGAGATAGAAGTCTCTGGCCACTTTTGAATTTTCGCCATGCGGCTCTTCAACGAAACAAGCGCTGTTTGCTGGCCTATTTGTATGAAAGGCTGCTAAAAGTTAAAGAACTGAGATGGGAGTTCGGAACTGTTTTACCAGCAGACATTAAAAATGCGCTGTGCGAGCCCGAAGTTGGCTTTTTCTACTCGTACTCACAGTCTTTAGCGACTTACATGCGGTCGATTGGACAAGGAATCGATTTAACCGCTGATCTGAGACCTCCGAAGTCGCTTTACGCTGAAGTCAGATGCTTGGAGGACTATGGAAAATTCGAGCTGGAGGACGGCGAAGTCATTCATTTGAAAAAGAATAGCCAACATTATTTGCCGCGGGCTGAAGTCGAACCTTTGATTCGGCAAGGAATTTTAAAGCATTTAAGTTAACTAGTCTGTTTTAAGTTATAGAAAACTAGATAAAATAAGATAAGTTATAGTTTTGTACTTTATTTACAGTTATAAATATTTAATTAAAACTGTGCAAAAAAGTAAATAAAAAAAATTTTAAGTATAACGCTTTTATATTCGTTATTAATTTGCACTTTATGGTATAAAATAACTTTTGAACCATTTTGCACTATGTATATCGTGCCATAATCTGGTACATCAATCTACCTACATATAACATAAGAAAAATGTTTTAGTAAATGTATACAGATTTTAGATTTATTTGTTCAACAATTTTATATGAGCGCCCAAAATTTTATAACCTTGTTTAAAAATGCTTACTCTAATTCCGAGAGAGTTAGGAACTTGGACAAAATTTGATTTTTTTTTTTTTTTTTGGTTATAAACAAACCGAGGGTAAGAATAGTATAATAATCGAATAATGGTTTTCAAAAGTACAGGTTTTAAGGTATTTGTTAAAATGTTGTTATTGAAAAATATATAACGACGTTTTTTTCGGCTTTACTCCTGAATGGATCTGAGTGAATATCTGACATCAAATCCTTTAAAAATTATGTTATGTTATCATGTTATGAAGGGCCTGAACGAAGAATTTTTTAGAACTTAACCTTTTAAAAAATATTTTTAATTCTTAGTGAAAAGTTCAATTTTCGAGATGTTCAAATTTAACTTTTCTCATAATAAAATATAAACTTTTTTACAAAATCGATGGTATTCACCGAGTTATCGGGACCACGGCAATTGTTTTTTACAAAAAATTTTATGAAATTTTTTAGATTTCGAACTCATGGAAAAAGATGTAAAAAAATAATAACGATAAAAACAAATTTGTCCGGCTGCATATAATTTCTTGAATCTCCAAAAAGAAAATTTTTGTTTAATTTCATTAAAATTAGTAATTTAACTTTTCAAATAAAAATGCAATTCGAAATGTTCCGTTCCAATTGGGAAAATTCTAATGGAACGAAAAGGCGCCATCCATATAGAGCAAACCTCGATGAAACCACAAACTTTTCAAAGGGAGGGGAAGGGTGCTTTGCCTTTGCACGAAACGAACGGAGAAGTCTGGCAGTTCAGTCAACGTTTTGATGTAAGGAGGTCGTGTTCGGTGCCGAGGTTGCGAGAATCGTTATTTACACACATACCACAGAGGATATCACCCCAGAAAGACTGCGGGGCCCCGTTTTGTGAGAGGCAGGACAGCAGGACGAAGGGACACTCACTCGAGGAGGCCCAGGAAAAGTAAGGAACCCAAGGGACGCGGAGGATTCCGCTAAAATCGCCCCAAGTTGATAGACTCATTTTGACAGCAGCACGCAGTACAGGGCCTAGTCGTGGCACAGCCTGTGGGGCTTGTCTGAACTAAAGTTGTGTTAAGTCGGGGGCTGCCAAGTACTGTCACTGCGGGGAGGTGTCAAACTTCTGTTTATGCTTTAATTGCGGATGCTGGCTGGGCATTTGGTAACCTAATTACGACACATTTCCCTGGCGAGACTCGCACGAAGGACCTGACGGGCCTAGCGGTGTCTGGCGGCCTCCTAAAAATCGTTCGGCTCCGCTGCGGCATCTTCCCCGCAAAGTCCCAACATCTTGCAACTCGCGTCCAGCGAGAGTTGCCGTAGAAGGTGTGCTTGTGTGACGGTCCATTCGGATCCAAAATAAAGAAAAGTTTTGCTTTTTCGGAATGTAAGTTTCACAATTTTTCAGTTGCAGTTAAATGCTGTTGCTCTGCTGGAGATTACGCGCTTTTATTTGCCTTTAAACCGCTTAGAAAGCAGCCCGCCAGCAAGCCTCTGGCCACTATTCTCCAATTATCCGAAGGTTTGGCTTTCTGTTTTGCTCGTTATATTTCTTCTTCATGCATTATTTAATTATTTTGGGCGTGCTGTCGAAAATAGCTCAATTAGGAAAATCTTTTAGGTCGAAGTAGTTTGTTCAAGGTTTTTCCGAGATTGTTCGACACTTCCGTGAGGCTCTTTCCTGCCAGAACAGCCCAACTTACGTTCAGGTGTTTTTAAATGTTATGTTTTGTTTGAACTTTGTTTGCACATTTGATGGATTCAGTAGACCGGGACTGGTTTACCAGGTCAACGGCTGGGAGTCATTTACCACCACGATGATTTGCTTCGTTTTCATTTGACGGTTTGTCCCACATCAGATTGCTACTTTGCAGCTTTTAGACTTCCGTTTAACTAGTTCGTAGCATGCCAATTTCAATTTCAACATTTTTAATTTGGTTAAATATTAGTATGGTCATAGGCCTGAAACGCAAACAATTCTCAACGTGGAAGCTAAGTTACACACTTTCCATGTTATTTTCTACGGGCAAGTGGAGGTAAACAACAGTCAAGGGTACAATTAATTTGTTTGTAAATACTTCGGCTCTCAAAAATGCTGTCCATTTCTTTACAGACATTAATCTGCAAGTGTTTAATCATGCTTTAATTATCTCTAGCTGAATCCATTTAAATACAAGTTTCTTATTTAGTGATACACATGAGCGGACAAGTATTGTAATTTTCTTACCCTTACATTTTTGTATATATTATACCTACATATGAATTTTAAAACAATCGTTTGTAACAAAACCGTAGATCTGAATCCTCTGTCACAATCTCTTCAATTTTCCTTTTATAGTTGAATATAGTTTGAATGATTCTTATAAACAATTTTAGTCAATATTCAGCTATTTGAATTCTCAATTTAGCTTAAAAAGAGCAATTGCTGAATTTCGTAGTTACCTGGTTACTGGAATTTCTTTGAAACCATTACAGTCGTTACGTTGCTGTATTATATTACAAAATAATCAAAGAATTTTATTGTGCTCATACTGCGAAAAATTTCCATTGCAAATTTTCTTGTGATAACTTTAGTATTGAATTTGGAAGGCAAACAGACTACACAAATCTGTTAGGAATTTAAAAATTTAAATATAAATAAATACATCATAATTTAAATACAATATACAAGTTCTCACAAAATTAGTACATAAAATCGGTGAAACTTTGAAGAATATTTTTTTCCGGTTCGTTAGCTAATTTAAAGTTGTAATCTGCAATATATGTAATGTACATATTAAAATGCTCAGGCCCGCTAAATGTCTACATGCGCCAATTATGGCAAACGTTTTATGACTCGTACTTTCTTACTAATTCTTATTATGACGTTTTGAAGTTATCTTGATTCTAAGTTCACGTTCATATATGTATAAGATACGAATTCATTAAATTTGGAGAAATAAATTTGAAATTTCTTCAACAGTAATTTTATGACTTAGTGATTTAAATATAGATATGATCGATTTTCTGTCACAAAGAATAAATTAATTGAAGTGCCTGTAAGGAGTATGTACTATTTAATTGTATTATTCAAATTAGAATATTAGATAACAATTATTATTGTCACATTTCTTGTATTGATGGTTTACCTTTCATATTTTTCAACTGGAAATGTCTTGTTGATGACTCGATTTCTTTTAACCTGCTGACTGCCACGTCATCCATAGAAACACAAAATAGACGAATAAAATCTGGCAACCTGTAAAACTAAGATTCGCTATTTTCCATTAAACAAGTGATACAAACTAAATTTTCTTGAAGTGTATGTTCATATAGCTGGAAATATATTGCACCAGGGCAATTTTTGTGCGTGTGGCTTTTTATGTATGGTCCTATTGCGGTTGAAGATTGAGATTGCATCGGTAAGCTTAAAAATAAAACGCATTAAATATTACTTGAGATTAGAAAATTTGCCATTAGTGGTTAATTCAATTAGTTTAGTCGGCAGCAAAGGAAGGCATTGAAATATTCCAGGTAGACTGCGGTATAGAAAATATTTTTCAACATGTTCTAAATTATTGCGCATAATTTCTCTGTAAAATGATGCATGATATTTTATATGGTGGATATTATCCATAATAAAGTTCCAATAATTATTTGTAGTTGGGGTATGTTACAATGGTGCTTCTTCCATGACATTCTTATATTTTTTATGTGTGCATTAAGTTCTATTTTTAAATGATGATTATGATAATTATGTTTTTGTATCTTATGTCTTGGACACATAAAAAGCACAAAAGCAGAATTTACCATTTAAGAATATTTTCACATTTTTTTTAAATCATGAATTTCTTAATTCTTTTCATGTTACTTATTATTTTGGCATTAGAGATTTTTGGCATTTATTTTAAATGTCGGTTTTTAGTCGAGTCGACAGTCAATATACATTTTGAAATTTAAATTTTAGTATATTGGCTTTGCATTTAACTGAAAATAACTGCTCCTTTATGATTTTGTTTATTTGTTATAATTTCCGACGGTTTTTAATGCAAATGAGACATTCATTGGGTGCTCAGGCCTCTCCTTGTAAAATATCTGTTTATAATTTTAAGTTATCTATAAAGTTAACGAGTAACCTTAAACTAGCTTTCATTTGTTGTAGGTTTCCCCGTGAGGCAAAATAAAAATCGTTAATTTTTGAGGACCCAATGTCTTTGTCAAAGATACACCACCGAAGTATAAAAGTATGACCATCATATTATTTCTCGTTGATACTTCTGCCTCGATGTGCCAGAAGGCATATGTGAATGGCGTACAAAAGAGTTATTTGGACATTGCGAAAGGTGCAGTTGAGACATTTTTGAAATATCGGCAAAGATCACAGGACTGTCTGGGCGACAGATACATGTTGCTCACATTTGAGGATCCACCATGTAATGTGAAGGCAGGGTGGAAGGAGAACCATGCCACATTTATGAACGAGCTTAAAAATTTGCAGAGTAATGGTCTTACGTCTATGGGAGAAGCATTAAAAAATGCATTCGATTTACTTAATTTGAATCGAATGCAATCTGGTATTGATACATATGGGCAGGGACGATGCCCTTTTTATCTCGAACCCTCTGTTATAATTGTAATCACAGATGGGGGGAAATATTCGTTTCGGAACGGAGTCCACCAAGATATTATTCTACCACTAAATGCACAAATCCCTGGCACTAAATTTACAAAGGAACCTTTTCGGTGGGATCAAAGGCTTTTTTCATTGGTTTTGCGAATGGCAGGAAATAAAGTTGATGAGAGAGTGGAGGGTAAAGTTCCACATGATGATTCGCCAATAGAGCGAATGTGCGAAGTAACCGGTGGTCGTTCCTACCGCGTTAAGTCACATTATGTGCTCAATCAGTGTATTGAAAGTTTAGTGCAGAAAGTACAGCCCGGAGTAGTGCTTCACTTTGAGCCTCTAATACCGAAGGATCTCAAGGATGGCGAAGTTCAGGATATTGCATTTCAAACAACAAAAAAGATGATCTACGTTCAGAAGCATCCGACACAAAAGACTTTTCCAGTTGGCTATTGGCCTCTACCGGAACCTTATTGGCCAGATCCAAAAGCAACAACGCTCCCTCCGCGAGATGCCCATCCGAAGATTCGCATAGTAACACCGTGCGTCGATGAACCGCAGATTGTACGTAATTTTCCGGTTGATAAATACGAAATTGAAGCGAGCCCCCTCACACTGCAGATTTTATCAAAACGAGAACCGAACAAATGTTGGCCGGTAATTATTGCCAACGGCTTACATGGATACGAAGCCCCCTTTGGGTACCTTAAAGCCAATGCAAATTTCACACAGGTCTATTTGTATGTATTAGCCTATAACTATCCTAAT
Source organism: Machimus rusticus (assembly GCA_951509405.1). Taxonomy (NCBI): domain Eukaryota; kingdom Metazoa; phylum Arthropoda; class Insecta; order Diptera; family Asilidae; genus Machimus; species Machimus rusticus. Next base: position 8,198,161 of record OX608051.1, read on the forward strand.
TTGCTACCACTCCTCCATGATCTCATTCATAAATTTGTTTTTAATCCACCGAACGATTGGATGTACAAGTTTAATTCATACGTGCGGTCAATACCACAATATTACTGCCCATTCCTTCGAAGGGCGTTGCTCAACATAAATGTCCCATTTCCACTACTGCAATTTATGCTACCGGAAAATGTAGATAACTATCTCAGTCCGAATGTCGCGAATTATCTTAAGCAAATTAAAAATACAGCGAAACAGGACCAAGAGAATTTGTGCCTTCGGGTGTACAAGCAACTGAAACAGCCTAAACCACCGTATCGGCAAGTCGAGACCGCCAAACTTAATTGCGGTCAACAGCTCCGAAGGGATCTTCTCAGGAATCCAATGTTAAGAGAAACATTTAGTAAGTTACACAGCGACATAAATACGTTCGAAAACTACACAATTGTTGTACCAGCAATGGTAAGACAACCATCAGCTAAAAATTATCGAAATCCATTTGATATTCCTCGAAGGGACTTGATTGATGAAATAGCAAGAATGAGGGATAATTTCCTCAGGGCTTCATCAGCAGGTATTAATTTAGTAACTAAGGATGCAGGTCATTGCCTTCCCATTGCCGAAATGGGTAACTATCAGGAGTATTTGAAGAACAAAGAAACCCCTCTAAGAGAAATAGAACCTACAAATGTTAGACAGCATATGTTTGGCAATCCATACAAGAAAGATAAGCACATGGTTATGGTCGATGAAGCAGATCTCGGTGATGTTGCACCAATTAAACCAAACGCAAATAATACACCGAAAAAAATGGAATCAAATAATCGTCTACGAAAGAGAAAAGCAGGTCCAATTCGAAAAGATTATATTTTCCGTCGAACATCAACAGATTCTAGGACTAGTACACCGTCGTTAGCATCGTTTTCAGATACAGAAGATGATAGTGCATCGGAAACATCATCGATAGCATCTGATGACGCCGATCCAGACCGTTTAGTTGTAGCCTTCGATTTTAACGATCCTGATGATTTTCCAATTAATGGTCATGTTCGAAATTTCATAAACGGCGATTTAGATGATAATGAAGAATCTCCAATATCTCCACCGTTGTCACCTCTGCCGCAATTGGGCGGCAGCAATGGCTTATTGAGTAATAACATAGGACCAACCTACTTCAACCCATCTATCCAGGGAGTGGACCAAAATGTATTACAAATGAACAATCAACCCACGAATGGCATTAGCTTGCCGCACACATTCCAAATTCAAAACGACATCAATGACGCACAAGAAATTTCGAAAATCCTTCAGCAGTGCCACAATGGTACAGCAGAGCCTAAGGTGGAGGAATTGGTGGAAACTAAAATGGAGGTTTGTGAGCAGCCCGAAATCGAGGTGAAAAAAGATGAGGTCGAGGAGGAAATAAGCGAGGAACAAAAGGAGAACATCAAGAAGCAAAATTTGGAAACAAGAACTATAGTTTTTAGAGATATCCGCCGTCCTGGACGAAACTACACACAGCTGCTGGACCATCTTAGCATGGTCAAGGGAAATTTTGAAACAAAGTTCAACTTCATCCAAATGTGCATAAACGAATCGCTCCGATTCAGACGGAAAAGGATGGCCGACAGCATCCAGGAATGGTGGGAGAAGCAAATCGATTCGACCCTGGGAGGCACAAATACCTCGTGATTTTTGTAAATAGGTAACATTGCACTTCGATAGGTTTACAATAAGAGTTAGATCTGTTAAATTTTACTTCTTTTTACAAATGTTAACTATTTATAAATTCTATCAATTTGGCACCGACTTAATTTCACTAGGACTCGATTAAGGATCTTTTTAACTTTGATGTAAAAGTTCATCATTTCAAAACAATATAATTTCGTATCTGTAGTCAATTCGATTTTAATTGTAAAAGTATCGCGGTGGACATTTTCATAAAGTGATTTGTGTATATCCAGAAATATTAAATAAGATAAAGTTCTTATATAAAAGTACAAATAAATTTATTTATAGAATTCATTGCGGAGCGTGATTGCAGGTAACCTGCTCAGCTTCTATATCCTCTCTCTTAATTTTTGCTTGTATACAGATTTTGTTTCTTTTATTTTACATTTTTTTCATTATTCATCTTTATGAGTTTACTTTCTTGTGTTTACAAATGTGTTTTCTTGCAGAGCAAAAATAATTACTTTAAGTGGCATTTTTATGGTATAACTAGACATAATAAAGTGCCTTTATCGCGGTAATTATAGCGATACCTCGCTTAAGGGAACAATGTTATACACTGCGTTTTTTAATCTTATTTTTTGATTTCAGATTTTTCCTTATATAAAATATGCATATAAGGCTTTATAACAAAATATTCAAAGTTGTGATCGAATGGTTTCTGAATTGTGTTCCTATTTCTACCTTTAATTCTAATTTTGACCTACAAACCTCATGTGAAATAGGTGATCATATATTCGGCATAGTGCAATGAGTGATGGAGAATTTTATAAATCTTTAAATCTATGGGAGTTATGCTTTGAATCCAGATTACGTTCCTTTTTTTTTATAAGGAGTATATAATATGCAGAGCAGAATAATGGTCTTTAATAATTCCTATTTTCTTCATTCAGTTCAAAGGAACTATCGGTAAAAATAAAGTACATGTACAGCTTTTTATAAGTTTATTAAAAATCACATAATTTTTAATTTCACAATAAGTCTTACTTATTTTAATATATTAATAATCGCAATCTGAAGCAGATCATCACTTGACAGTACTAGAACTAAAAAACCTAGGAGATCTTTATACTTTTTCTGGCTGTTTAATTATCATTCATAAAAATAAAAGCAGAAATCTTCTGCAAAATGACGCTATCGAACTTTAAAGTTGAAATTCATTGCATATATTTGTTATTTTTTCTATAAAAGCCATGAACATGGCTGGCTGATGCTTTCAAAATATTTTTCACAGCATCATTATCTTTGCGTTCCCTTTGATTATATGTCTCACAAGAATAGCTGCATTTAGAATGAATGACTCATGTGTAACATATAGGTTTATCTTATCATTTTGATACATATATTTTTTTTACTTATTAGAGAACGAATATTTACTTTTTTGAGAGTTTTCAGAAATATAAAAAAAAAAACGAATAAATTTATTTTGCTGATTTTGTATGAATAATTTCCATTCATTCTATAAAATTTTTAGACGTTGCATATTTTATGGCGCCTTTAGCTTATGTTGGGTGCAATTATTTGAGGAATTTTCAAGATAGGAATTTAGAGCTGCTTTGTAACCTTTATCTCTTTGATGTATTATCCGATGTAAAATTAGATTTGTACTATAATTCAAAAGTTGAAATGAATGTCTAGAGAATATATACCTCTTTAATTTCAAAATATTAAGCTTTTAAGGAGTAATTACATTTGATTTTATGGTTTTATGGTTGAATTATTGGATTCCTTTTTTAAATTTTGTTTAGAAGTTTAAAGTGTATATAGCTTTATGACAAGTAGGAGATTGTGAGGAAAAGCAAAAACGAAACAAATATGTTTTAAAAAGAAAATGTTTTTTTTCAAAAATTCCTCTATATAGATACAATTCGAATTCCATGAAAATTATGTTTTTGCAGTTTTTTTAGTTTTTAAGGGCGGATGAAAAGTAAAGATCTCGGGGATAGACAACTCACTGCAGATTTGGAAAGATTTTATTTAATTTGTAGTATTAAATGGTCAATCACGCTTTCAGGCTTCCACTTACGATACAACTGATTCAGCGGTCTTTTAGTTTCTGTTTCCAAATTATGAATGTATATATATACATATATGTATGTTTATTTCAAGATTTATCTTTTGTTAATTTTATTTATTTTATATTGACTTTTTAAAAATTTTTTGTTTGTGTTGAATATCCTAGTGATTTTACCTTGGGCCTAAAGTAACTTGTATTGAAGAATGAATTTTGCAGATAATGTTTCTGAAAATTACTATTTTTTTTAACTTCCATATATATAATTAGATGCATGCTAAACTTACGTAAAACCTTAAATTATTTTTGTAGTGCAACGACTCCGAGTTATATACAATATACGCTACGAGTCGAGAAAGGAATTTTCGAATTTAAGCTTTCATATTAAAATAAAAAAAAAAATCTTCCAGGATGTTTTTAGATTTTTATTGAAGAGCGTTTTAAGCGAATAATTACATTTCTTGAAAAATTGGATCTATTGATCCCTTAATAGAAAAATATCATAAGCAGCATTTTCACTTGAACCGGTTCCATAGTTTATTATAATTATCTACTATTTATTTAATTACATCCAACGAAATATTTTTGTAATCAGGTAGGTTATTGAGTTACATAATAGTTAAAGTTTCGGTTTTTCACTGTTTATTTTTTTTTTAAATTTAATGAACAGTGTAGAACACTTGCGTGCCCTTTACCAGGCACAATTGTATTCGTACAAACTTTAAAACTATTAAAAATAATCAATGTCGTGTTTAAGACCAATTTTAAAGCAGAAGTTTTTTAGAAGTGTCTTAGTTAGTTCTATCAATTTCAAACGGCTGGGGATAAGTAGCTGAATTTGAATTTCTTTGCGCATTGTTTAGTCATACATTTGCAATTATTAAGATCGCATTGAAAAACAATGCCTTAAAAGGGAATTTAAATATAATTTATGAATCAAAGTTCTAAAAGTGTCTTACATAAGCAGCTATGTCAGACTTATGGCGTCACTCAATATAAATTCCCGACAGCACCCATGTAGTACTCAATTTAAATTATAATAATAAGTGAATAAGTTGAAGCGCGTTGGAAGATTTGGGGAGAAAATCGCTTTTCTAGCTGATCAGACTTCGTCACACTATGCCATACTCCCCATGTAGGGAAAAATCTCGAAAATTCACGCATTTGCTGTTCACCTACGCATTTGTTACGAATATTGGTCATTTGTTTATTCATCTCTTAGATTTTAATTTGCACTTAATATGACCATCAGTTGAGTAGCCCACTTGATCCATGACTTCATTAGCACTGAAATAACTTTCACAGGTACTAAAAATATAGCAAATCGAGAGAGCTTTAAAATATTTCTTATGACGCAGCAAATTCCTAAAGTTTTTGCTGTTTAATAAACCCATTCGCTTTTGTCCCGCATTTATTCGGCAAATTTAATGCAGGAAATTATAATCATTACTCTTGAGGACGTTTTAATCCCCAAAAATTAGTTTCTCCCAAGTGTATTTATTCTGCTTCATGTTCATGGAACGGACTTTTTTTCTGATTGTTTTCAACAGACTGAATTTTATGATGACGCCTGAAGAATTTCTTATTCTGTACTTTATAAAATATAGGCTCACTCTTACTTTTTGCAATATAATTATAATTAGTATGAAAATAGCATCTTTATTGATTTTGGGGTTATTTGATAAAAACAATTAGATTATCAAGTTATGCATTGTGGATGATATTAATGCAAAATTATTTAAAATGAAACTGGGATGTAATGCCATGCTAAAATTTTTAATCACATCCATTACGTTCACGAAAGCTTTCTGTTCTATTTTAAAATTAATTCGATGAATCTGTACAGCTTTTTAGATTTCCTCTGTTTTATTTTGCGGACTTTTATCAACGTCCATATGCATTGCTTGTTTTATTTTATTAATGTTATTACTTAGTTCCCTGGAAAAATATGTTTTAAATAGCGAAGTCTTTATTTGGTGATCGAAGGTTTCAATGCGCCGTTTATCTCAAATATTACCATATATAAAATAAATCTAGAAAAATGTTAAATTAATGAATTATAATGCTTTCTTATATAAGTATTATGCAGTCTTGGGTAGGTGTATCGAAAAAGACCTGTTTGGAACAAATTTACTGGGAGTTGTTTAATCGGCAAAGGGTATTAACTTATTTCCTCATATTTCTTTAGTGATGGCATTTTGAGTGCTGAATTTCTAATTATTTTGGAATTAGGAACTCGAAATATCTCTTTTATTTTTATATTGAACTTTTCGTAAATAAAGAGTGGACTCCGATTTTCATATTGCATACGATTTCTGTTTAATGCAGCAATAGATCATATAAATAATTCAACAATATTTACTTCTATTTATAATTTTTATGCTTGCTGCACTATCACCAGAAGTACTTAACTGACTCGATCCTATTATTTTTAGAGTTTTCGCTCAATGGTTAAGGACTCAGAAATGCTACTCTTCTGTCTGATTATTTACAACACTGATTGTCTCTATCATGTCAACTCCGTGGGTTAAATCAGTTGTTACAGTTTTTTTCTATCAAGTATTTTTACAGAATATCAAATAATAAGCCAAATGATAAGCATATTGATAAAATTGAGATCAACAATAATTTTACAAAAGGAAGGACAATTTTCCACGTCCCAAGTATTGTTTTACTTGTTCTAATCATCATTTTTTAGGACTTGATCACATAATTTCCTTAAGAAGGGAATCATAGTCAGCAAAATGAAAGTACCTTGAGGTAATATTTTGCAGAATTTGTGATGTGCTAATTCAGGATGTTCTATGACACGTTTTGTGTAAGTTTTATGTATACAAATTTATTTAAAATTGTGTTTTTTCTAAGCGTTTTTTTATTGAAGGTAACGAAATGTTAAAAAAAAGGGGCGACATCGACTTAATGCTTACTGAGAGAAAATTAAATTAAATCTTATTGAAATGTTCGTAACCCGCTGAATTAAAAAATAAAACATTTATCCACATTCCCAAAATAACAAGAAAAATTAAATTGTGGTTGGCAGTTGGCGCTTGTCAAATTGGTAAGTATTGTTTTGTGGATTATATAACATGATTTATGTATTATTAATAACTAAATAAATAAAAAGTAATGAAAATTAAAACAATAAAAGTCCATTTTATGTAATTTTTTTTTCTATAATTTCCAGGAAATAAAACAAAATTAAGTTTCTTGTAAACCCGTAACTCTTGCAAGGGATCTAAAAAAAAGGGAAATGCAAATTGAAAACGATATGAATGCAATCTTCAATCTTTTATATTGAAGAAATTTTACAGACCTCTTAAGACCCTCTGATTTATTACTTTTACGAATACGAGGACAACAAATAGAGATTTGAAAACTGAGGGGTTCAGGTTACAGTCTAAAATTTAAAGTTATCAAGTTTGTAAGAGTCTTAATCTTTTCATTTTTATATTTTCAGATTTGCTGAAGAAGAATCTTTTATTGACAAATGCACTGACAAAAAATTTAAGTATGAAATGGATATTTCTAGCGGGCCATAAAACAAACTATCAATTTTTGATCATATGCAATCATAGTCCAATGGTCAATACTTTAAATTCAAAAGATCATTGAAAGTTCTGTGTAATATTAGTGGTATTTACTATTTATCTCAATTACTTTTGAGAATACATATGTACGCCTATCGTGAATTATTCAATTTGAAAGGAGCTTTGTGCATTGAATAAAAATTATGGAGAGGACCAAAATCAAAAATTAATTTAAAGGATAGTACTGAAAGGCTAAAGAAGAGTAATATTTCACGATTTTACTAAGGTATTAATACATAGTAAGAAACCTATCCTGCAGAAATAAATTGAAATCGTCAAGCGTAGCAAACAATTTAAACTTAATGGAGTATGGATGATTTATAAACAACTAACAAGAGGAAATTGATAAAAATTACTCATATTTTGGGTACATCTTAACAGAGCAATTTTCGAGTGTCTTCTAGAAGACTTATCGAATAGCATGAGTAAGCAATTGCTACAGAATTGGCTTACTAATAATTTGTTGAAAATATACGGATAAATATTTTTACGACCAAGATACATTTAAGGACTTATCATAATCCCAAAAATAGGCTTGTTTAAGCCGCCAACAGTCCGATGACTATGAATTTCAAATTTTCGCGCCAGCCAAGTATCTGGTTGTTGCCTCCGGCTTAAAACGAGACAGCTCTTTGCTCGGTAGACGGCAGCAGCACCAGGGGTATTTAAAAAACTCGAATCGTGCAATCCGTCAGTTTTGAGCGAGACATCAACCGAGTCTGAGGACGTGTTCATACATCGCGTAAGGTGCAAAAATTTTTGCGGTGCAGTGCTTAGTGAATTTAACTGAGGGTAGCAAAATTATAGTGGTTTTGTTTTATATTTTAAATTGGTCGTAAAGGCATTAAAATCAAAATATAAATAAAATGGCTGAGAGTTCAAACAAGAGGAATATTCCCATTAAGCTGGGAGATTTCAGTGTCATCGACACAGAATTCGCCAGCATTAGGGAGAGATTCGATGCCGAAATGCGTAAAATGGAGGAAGAGATGGCTAAATTCCGTCATGAGCTCATGAATCGTGAGGCAAACTTCTTTGAATCCACAACCAGGTAGGTAGATTTACTTTTTAATTTTATTTCTTAAAATCCTTAATTCGCGATATAAGTCCATTTTGGATCTGACAGAGTCGTTTGATTCCTATGCCCTTCCAAATGTGAGATAAACCTCATTGGGGTACTGCTCAATAATTATAATTGTTTTTTCCCTAAAAGGCAATCCGAAAAATGCCTTCTTCGTTTGGGAGAGCAATTCCATAAAAGTAAACAACCCACGTTAGTTTTTTCTCAAGTTCCAGCTTAAAGTCGACTTTTGGAGCTTGTTTTTATCTCTCATGACGAGCGGGAGTTTCTTCGACTTACTCTTGGAGTCTTTTGTAGAAAGGGCGCCGCAGTGCCCCAGGAAGTTTTTCGTCAAGTAGATTGCTCATAAATTATGCAAGGTCTACTTTAACATTGCCCGAACCTTCGTACACTTTGTAGTTCGCAGCTTGTGGGTGGATAGAAAGCAACACTCTAAAGAATATTTTCGCCGGTAACTGCTCTAACAACTTACAGATATGTTAGTTCGGTACGGTCTAGTTATAGCTAGTAAATTATCTAAATATTCTGAATCTAGCGTAGGTACAATGTCCAACTTTTCAACGTTTGAACGAATAGACACGTCTGGCGTAGGCCACTCGTTGAAGCTGGGGATGAGTCATAGCTTCGATATGCTCAGCAGATTTCTTGCGGAGGTGTAGGGCTCTGCTGGGGAGTCATAAGAAAATGTTTAGCACCAGCGCACGACTTCGAATGGACAAAGTTTCTGGTGGGAAACCAAAAAAGGCCAAAGCGGCGCTGGATTATTTTGAGCGTGTTATGCCTCTTGCATCGGCAGAATGAGTCTTCCTTGAGGGGGTGATTTCACTCCATTCCCGAATGCACGCCGGTTTTAATGGGGTTTATGAGGATTACTCATTCTGACGCCCAACAACCGAAAAAAAAGGGTGGGCACTGTAAAAGGATAGTGTTGCTATGTGGGGAACCTTTGCGTTTTATTACGTTCAAAAAATTGATTTTGAGCTGTGTCCCTTCTATTTATTTTCGGTTTCTGTTACCCTTAGGGAGTACTTCTAGTAAAAATTGTTTTGATTAAAAGAGATTTTCTCAAATATTTTATTTATTTTGTTTTATTGTCGATGAACATGTCTAGGAACTTTGAGAAAGCTATTTAATATTTCTTTAGAGCCAAAACCTAAAATGTTTTTATTCTTGGCCTCATTTCATATCAAAATAATTACTTAATTGATTCAGAGCTTACAATTAAATACTGGTTCTGGTTACAGTCTGGTTTTTTGGAAATATTTTTAATAAATTTTTATCTGGTTGGCAGGGTTTTTCAACTCTGGAACATCTGAAAAAACTCTAAAGTTCATATTAAAATATAAGTAAGCCACTATCGTCTTAACTAGGATTATGCATTTCGGGTAGAAAAAAAAACAACATGCCGGACTTTTGAACTTTTTTACCCTTTTTGTTCAAGTTAAATTGTTTACAAATAAGGTTAAATATAAATTAATATTCATAATGCTAGTTTAGGCTGAAATTATATATGTGCAGAATAATCCCTAAAATGTTGAGCCCAATCGGTCCAAAAGGTTTTTGAAAATTTTATGTAGTACAAAAAACTGATGTTATTAGATTATCGATTTTATACTTACAAATACCCAAATCCGTTGGTCGTTTAAATAGGTTTTGGTTAAGATTTAATTGTGTTTTTTTTTTAATTTTTCTATCTGGTTCAAGTTGAATAGCAAATCTTTCACTGAAATGCATTTTTTAAACCGTTCCGTATATGCGATTATATTTGCCCATCCAAAATAGAGTATCCAGAATTTTTTTTCACGAAATAATGCTCCATTTTGAAAATTATTAATTAAACTTCAATTCAATGTAAAATTTCCTGCTAACCTTGGATCCAGAATCTATGTTAAAGAAGCAAAAATAATTAGAAAACAGGATTTTGAGATTCTTTTTATAGATATATTTTTAATACTGATGCGGGGTGTCCTAAAATTTAACGTCGAAACGAAAGTGGCGGTGTTTTTGATGCCTTTTTTATAAATTCAAGAAAATCGTTACATCAGTGTTGGTATTCTCTGATTCTGTATCTTGCAAATAAATCACCGAATGGCTGTCGTTTTCCCACAAAAAATAATTCAAATTTATTTCCTTCAAGTTTTTGTGCTAGTTTTGAAAAGTTTTTATACATCTTAACAAATATATTAGTAGTTAAAAAAAATAGGGTTGATTTTGTAATTATACTATGTATTATATTCATGAAATTAGAACATAGAAATTAATATATGTATTATGGTGGTTTAGATCATTCCTCAAAACTTCAAGAATTTTTTAGTGGTGGTGTAGTTTAAGAAAAACAATCTTCATAAAAACAAGTTTAAAAGATTTCCTATCCCACGTGAAGAACTAATTTGCAGTTGATTAACGCCTACTGTACTCCTACAAAATTCACGATTTATGGAAAAATAAAAACTAAAATATGAAAAAATTTAACTTTTGACGCCGCTAGAGGCGAATAACCTCTATAAATTGTCATACCTGGTCCTTATTACGAGTGAATTTATTGCCTGAGAAGATTTAATGTTCTGCAAATATCATTAATCTTTAAGGAAAGTTTTAGAAACACCTAAAATTTAGAGTTTTTTCTTATATTTATTTACAACAAAATCCAATGGTCAATTGATTTACTAACAGAAAAATATAAACAAAAATAAAAGATGAAAACTAAAGATAGTAACGCTTGCTGATATTCGAAAACGTACGTGTTATTAAATCAGCGGCGCAAGGATAGCTTTGAACCACAATTTACTGCAGCAAGAAATGAATGAATGATGTTAATTATTTTAGTGAGCTTCTAACGAAATTTACTAACTTAAGTCTATTTTTAATCCAAATCCTTGAAATGTTAACCTATAAAATGCTTCCAGACTCCAGACTCATTAAAACCACAATGAAATCACGAAAGGTTTTGAACTTTTTAATTGCAAAAGAGATTGCATGCGTTGAAAAGTCTGTTTGAATTCGAAAAACAACGAATGTGGTTTACTTCAACATCTTTATCATTAATGAAGCAAACAAAATAACGAAGAAGTAAAACAATTAAGAAGTTGGTACCTGATAAGGTGGCGGCGTGTGTTACCTACAACTGGATCAGATAACGCCCTGAACAACAAAACCAGTGTAGGCGTTACGCAATTTTATCGATAAATCCAAACAATTGAATTGGAGGCGTATTAACCAATCAGTTTGGTGATGTCATGCGAGACTGAATTCATTTCGATGAAGCTCTAACACCAACACCACCAGAGGCCGAATATGCGAGAAGCGCGGTTTTGCCATTTGGATGGTGAACTTTAGAGCGCTAAAACTCAGCGCGATAAGTAAATGGCTTGCTCGAGATAAATTTAAATTGATGACCTCACCCGATCTTCATTTTACTTGTCGCTTTCTAGTTTGAGGGACTTATTCCGAGTGATTGTCATTGTCATATCATTTCCGAGTCTATTTGGCCGATGGTAATCAGATAGACGACTTTTTCAATGGGCAAAAGGTTCCGAATTGTTAGCCTGCTGTATCTAATCGAGGGGTGCAGGGAATAAACGATGATGCGAACTTTTGTGCAAACTATTTTTGCCGGTCATTAAAGGTTTATTTTTTGCAATGTGGTAAATACGTGTATTATGCTTCGAATTGACCTACTTTACAAAACAATAAATTAATACTTAGCTACCTCTTTCTATCCAGAGTTGAATAACCGTCATTAATGACAGTAGCTGTGTTTTTTTCACATCGCATCTAGTTCCAGGTTTTGTAGGATATTTTGCATTGAATTGAAAATTTAAAAATAATCACGTACCTATATAAAATTTTAAAAATTGCGAAAAGCGCATCAAATAATCATAATATTTACCTATTCAAACTTCAAATTTTGTACCAGATAAATTGTTGGATTTAGTTTTTGACGCAATGTGGATATAAGTTCAGACAATTTAATTTTATTTTTGCCAAATAAAAATTGCTTAATTTGGGTAATTGTTCATTAATTTCAATTCAGTGCAAAATTTCTTCTAAAACCTAGAACTGGATTCGACGTGAAAAAAACACAGCTAATATGTCTTTTTAAATTTTAAATCCATAAGTAGTTTTCTGCGCCAGACGTTCTTTTAATGTCGACATTACCAAAAATTTATTTCCTTTTCATTTCATAGATCTCTTGTATCTTAGCTACACAAAATTTCAAGTACATTTGTCCAATTAAATATTTTCGATAGCGTGGACAAGTGGATATATGTATTTCCGTTGCTTCGCCAAAATAGAAAAAGTGGACATTTTGTGTTGCCTTTCACATGACTTTCATAAAATTCTACAAATAATCCAAGGGCAATTCAAGACAATAAAATAAAAGATTGTTCTTAGTTTTAAGAACATTGTGTTTATCTATTCTATCAAATATGCTTATTATACAAGAATTATGCCGGTCGATAAAAATTTACTCCTTTTAGCTTTAACAAAACAATTTACTTCTGTGTTTTAGAAAATCTGAAACATGTATTATCAGAAAATCTAATTCAGAATTTAATTGCTTGCTTATTATAAAATGTTGTGCTTATCAAATAAAAATATTTTAGTTTATAAGTGCTCTAAGAAGTTCGCTTAATATTTTATTTATGTTATTTGAATGAAGTATGAAAGGGTATTTGAAATCAAACGACATCTGAGCAGTGAACAGAAAATTTAAAAAAAAATGGAACATTAAAAAAGATTAATTGAATTTTTTTTACCTTAATAAGCAATAATAACTAGAGCATGTAAACTGGTAAAAGTAAATTTTATATTTTTATTGTTGAAGAACTTAAAAAAATAAATTTGTTTAATAAATTAACTATATAAACAATTTTTCTTTTTTCACTGCTGCTCTTGAATTGTGCGCGTGTGATAAATGCTTAAATAAAGTTCCTCAACTAAAAAGACAACAACCAGCAGGTATTAAGAACTTTTAAAAATAACTTACGCTTGTGTGAAAATTTATTTTGTTCTATCTCTTTACTTTACACGAAAATCACACAATTTATAGCTGCATGTTGTGTGACTAAAAAATAAATAAAATACAAATTATCATTTGCAAAATTTCTGTTTCTTTTAATCCATTCATTCATATTATTTATGTATAATTTTCTGCAATTAAACTTAAAATGTGAGGTGTTTATTTTTAAAGTAATAAAATTTTACAATGGGTTAGGCCAGGTGTGTAATGGAGGAATTATTTGCATTACCAAACGCTGAGGTGAATAATAATAAATAGAATTTCATACCACGTACGTGCCCGTGTTTGCTCAGGAATGCAACAAGTAAATTTTGCTATTTTACCCATCTCTTTAATTTTATTCATTTAAAACTTTATTGATTCAACACCTTCAAAAATTACCTGCTTTTAATAAGCACTACCGGAAACCGGTAGTCATTAAATTAATTATTACGTTAAATATTTCTTTCCGGTTGAAAAATATTTAAACCATATTCACTTTTAAAATGTTCATCTTCATTTAATATGAGTCTTAATTTAAAGATGTTATCATTAAGCGAAATATTGAAAAAGATCAGATAAAAAAGCTATTACTCTTCTATCAAATCAAGTCCTCAAACAAATTGTTTGAGTCGTTGAGGTTTTGCTTGATGCTAATTCAACCGATTGCTTCCAAATAGGGCTGTCTGGCTATTGAATGAATGAGGCAGTTTTCTGAATGAAACGCATTATGAATGAATGAATTCTTAAGCACTGTCTAAAGTGATCAGAGGGTTAAAAAAGTGTTATACTCCGGTGGTGTCGACCGGAAAAGACGCCTTGGCTCTAAAGTTAATTGACCTTAATAATTCCTGAAGACTCAATTAAAGCAGCCTGCCCGACATATCCGCCTTAATTCCGGATTTTTCCACACTTGCTCATTTACATAACCCACATACGCACTTGAACATACATATATATATTTTTCCCTATTTCATAAAAGTAATTTAGACGTGTGGGACTGATGGCTGCATGCTAGGCCCCAGTTGAATAGGAGCTTGTTTAATAAATATTCTATTTCTGGCGTAACAACTGCTCAACCGCTGAGTGTACTCACGCGCGTACTGCTTCTAAATGCATACCATTACGCATATGCATTGAACACAAATCGTCTTATTCGATCCTTTATACTCAGCTGCTTACAATCGGATCATTTTTCTTTTCTTCTCTTTTAAATCTTAACATTTTCGCGGAATGTCTTAGTATTCTTCTATTTGTCGCATCACAAGTCCGGGCCATTTGTTCTGATTTGCTCTTTAAAAATAGATTTGGAAAAGAAACGACCACAGAACGATATGCCAATAAGAAATAATTTCGTCTGCGAAATTTAAATTTATGAGGAATGCCTTTTTATTTTTATATAATATATTTTTTGAGATATTTTGGGTTCGTGCAATATTTTTTGTCTGCATTATTGCTTAAGAAAGTTATACTGAGTGAATTAAAATTTCTCTATTTTCGTTACCTTTTTTTTTACCACATATTTGAATTTTTATTTATATACCCTTTTTAAAGAATGGTTTACTTATTGTTAGTTAAAAAATCGTTCATTGTCTAACTTAAAATATACGTACATAAATGTTTTTCATTTTATGAATGATTAATTTAATTTCTCAATTTATGACACAAACTTGAGGAGTTGATTGAGTAATTTACAAAGATATCATTCAATTAATGTGGGATTAGTATTTAGAGGTTATTGAAGTATTAATTGGTATTTAAAAACTTAATTATTATTACCTTCCGTCACGAAATATTATTACATATATTTCTTAAGTAATAAAACAAAAATTTGAATTTATTAAAAAAACATTTTAAGTACTATTTAGGAGATTTATTAGCAGAAAAAATAGTAAAGAATTATTGAATTGGAAGCGAATATTTTCTATTTTTGAATATAAAAAAATAAAATAATCAAGAAGTAAAACTATTTAACAATTAGGTAAATCTCACATACATTTATTTTGGAGAGAAATTAAGTAAATAGACAACTTTTCTTAAGTTTTACAGTGCCTTTTTAATAGAAATGGTTTAGGATTCAAGATTAAACAAAAACCAATTTTGTATTTTTTTTACTTTATATTTCAATATAACGGCAAACTTTGCGTTTATCGCAAAATAACTTTTAATAGGTTGACCTTCTCAATTTATTTCTACATTGAAAATCCTAAAAATGTAACTCTCGATCTAAAAATTTTACTCAACTAATTGAGCTTAAAATTAAGAAAATGTTCAATTAAAGTGATTAGATGTTATTTAGGGTTTTAACGATACGAATAAGATTTATATTTTTGTTTCATTTCAAAAGTGAAATTCTTGGCACTTTCCCGTGGCGTCATTGAAATTGCCAAGAAATAAAAGATTCTAAAAATATTTACAGGTGTTCTTCATCTCTGAATTTCTTGCGAAAGGAATGTTTGACTTTGTTAACAAGGATTTTAAGACTCACAATAAGAAATATGTGTTTTTTCTCGAAAGATAATAAAAAATTGAGTGCAATGAATTAGGTATGAATTTGAAAAAAAAAAGATGTTATTTTTGCTTTATTAATTTATTTAGTAAATTCGCTGGAATGGAATGCTAACATTCTTTAAACTAAAAGAAATACGGAAACTAAGAAGAAAATCTTTAGATTTATGTAGCTAGGAAAATATTTTTTTGTGATGCCATTAAATTCAGTGAAATTCAATTCACCAGGCGATAAGTTTTAGCATTTATTTTTGTAGAATGTATAGGTAAGCGAAAAATATGTAATTTTTTACTTAACTCTCTTTTTCATAATTCTACGGAAAAATTCGGTATAGATGACCTATCAAACTTTGCCATTTTTTTGCCCTATTTTCTCGGAGATAAGATATGATTTCGAATTAATTTTAAATGAAATATTAATAGGTTCGCAGATAGAAAATGTTCTCCTCTTTTGATGATTAATTTTTCTTGACACTACCAATAATGTTTCCATTTTACTTTTCTCTATTATTTCAAAATTTGAAAATAAAATGTCGAATTCGTTTTTACTTTGTGCTCTCAATGTCCTTTACTTTGTGCTCTCAATGTCCTTTGGAATATATTGCAGCCACTAAGTGATCTAACAATAGCTAAGTAGAATTGCTTAATGGACAGGGGCCTTCGTTTAAACCAATAAAATAGCATAGCAATGTTTCTACATACATATTTCAATTTTAGTTCTGAATAATTAACATAAGTATATGCAGAGATTACATCATTTACATGAAATACATTACTAATTTCTGTTGCTATCTTGTTTTAAAATTAATTAAAAAGCAACTACCAACTGGTGCAGGACATAATCGTCTAAAAATAAATATTGAAACATGCAACAATATCATTGCTGCTATCTGTACAGAAAATTGATCAAGCAAGAAGCACTGAAGATCATTTGCATCCGTTGGAAAATGCCACTTGAAATTATCACTTATTAAATGTGTTTATTTCATTAACACACTTAGTCACTTTAAATATAAATCTCTCCGACGAAAACAGCCAATGTTTCTAACTCAAATTCGTGACAATTTGCTTGGAATCATGGGAAGAGCACCTTCACTCTTATTTTATTTTATTTTATTTTATTTTATATATATCGAATTAGAAAGAAATGAAATAAATGTTAAAACATTACGTAATCTTGCAACATTTTCTAAATTCCATCTTTTTTTTTGTTTGTAAATTTTTCAGCTCAACAACGACCCAGAGCAATAATACTGCCCTTTCTCAGAGACCGTACATGTCCGACATCAGCTCACCGCTTATTCAGGTATTTGCCCAAAATCTCGAATATTCTCCGTGAAAATTTATTTTTAACTAAACTTTTTCTCTCTTTTTGGCATTTGGCCATGTTTTCTATTGATCATGTAGGAGGACGGTGACAGCAAAGTGTTGAAGCTCAGGTTTGATGTCAGCCAGTACGCCCCCGAAGAAATTGTTGTAAAAACTGTCGACAACAAGCTTTTGGTGAGTCATTATTTACATGCAGTTTTTTATTTATTTTTCTTTTTTGCATATAAAACCATAATAACAATTCTTTCTGCACGAAATTTGATATAACTTTGTTAGTGGAATTTTATACAGGGGGTTCTGGTTTATCTCGTGACCAATTTTATCTGGACAGATGCTTCTTTTCTGCGTTTATTTCAAGCAGGTTATTTTCACAAATACTTTCGCAGATTACGTAATTGAAACAGAAGGAGTTTATTTGGGAGGTCAAATGCTATGATTTAAACAGCAGGTTATTCAAATTTATTTTATGGGACAACTAATAGGAAAGAATGTTAATTAATCTTTAAATATACGAGTATCGAGCATACCTATAAAGCACATATAAAGCACTTAAAGTTATTAAATTTCAAATAATCTAAAGGTTCTCAGTATGAATATGAAATTCGTGTTACTGCACAATTTTAAGAAAATAAGAAAAATGTGTAGAAGAATTACTAAATGAACCGAAGACAATTCACTTTGTGTTGTCACGTTTATTTTAATTAATTTTTACCTTATTAGAAGATTAGATTAGAAGATGACGAGATCTGTAAAAGATCAAGTGTCATGAGAACGAATAAATTGGTAGGTAATATTAGTCGAATTTGACTTTCATAAAAACATATTTTTGTGCTCAATTTTAAGAGATGACTAAGAAAAAATTAGAAATCGTTTAATCGATTTTAAAACTTAAAGATCTGGGGATTTTGGTTTGGGACCGAAAATATAACAAAAGACTCTTATATTGTATAGTACGAAAATTACGGGTTAAATGATTTGTTTTGAATAGTGATACGACTGTTTGATCTAAAGATACAGCTGTTTAAATAAAATTAATTTTGTAACTTTTCTATATTTTTGGTAGTACGTAACATTTCTTGCGATTGTTTTTAATGTAGTAATGGTATGGGGAATATTTGCAAATGGGTTGTTAGCATCAGAAACAACATTTTTGCATCTATCCCAAATCGATGAGACATTATGGAAAATGTAGAAGCAGGTTTAATTAAAAATTCATTTTTTAAACTAATTTCAGGACAAAATTTAACACTCTTTTTGTTCTCGATTAGCTTAGAGTTTATATTGAGGCCTTTTTATGCAGCGTTTTGATTCCAAAGTTAGTTTTTTTTTACAAGAATTACCAAAATTATATAAGTATTACGTATTTTTTAAAATCGCGACAAAGAAAATCGAAGGTTTAGATTCTATTTTCTTAACCCTTTGTATTATAATTGTTTTCCTAGCTTGTTCTCGGCCAACTCTTATTTTATTTTTCTGGTTTTGATATAACATGTTAGAGATGAAGCATTTTAAAAAGTTTAATGTTTTATGAACAAAATAAATGTTCATAAAGAATATTAACAATATCAAAATATGAATATTTAGTTTATTGTAATTGTAAGGTGACTTAAGAGTTTAAAGGAAAAATAGCTTTGTCATGCCAGGGGTGACCTCATAGTGCAAAAGGTTGATGCAAAATAAATTATTTTTTAAATATAATCAAAATTAGGAACCCAAAAGAGGTTAAGCTTTAATTTTAATTATACAAGATTCCTTGCGGGTATGGAAAAGTATGATTAATTTATTTTTTTATATTCCAGGTGCACGCCAAGCACGAAGAAAAGTCAGATACAAAGAGCGTCTATAGAGAATACAACCGGGAGTTCCTTCTACCAAAGGGGGTCAACCCTGAAAGCATCAGGTCTTCCCTCAGCAAAGACGGAGTTCTTACCGTCGACGCCCCTCTACCAGCCCAACTGACAGGCGGGGAGAAGATGATTCCAATTGCCCATCATTAAATCTCACGGCACTAATTTACTTTTAATATCGAATTTGGACTTCTCATTTTAATTGTAATTACAATACGTCTAAATTGAATGTTCACTTCTTGTCTAGTTGGTCTGTTTAATTTTTTTTTTATTTTTTATTTTTTTTTTTTTTTGTAACTTTAACTAGTGATGATAGCTTATGTTCAGTTTATGAGTAATCGACATGTAATTTGTCTTTAAAAACGATAATTAAGATGCATAATGAATATAGTTTTAACGAATCGGCAATCACTGCTTTCGTAATTTATTATTCGTTGAATTTTTCTTATAATTTGCATCTATACTCACCGCGCTTAACTATACATCACGAAAAAATTACTTAAAGACCTAGGTGTATTATACATTCGCTCGAATGCAAATATGATGTTAACTAATAAAGGCTTTTTATACAAGTTTTTTTTTTTAGATATTTTCAAACTTAGTGATTCTCCTTACAGTAGATAACTCGTGTTTTTTTTTTTGTTTTTATACAGAATTTAAAATAAAATATTTATATTGGTTTCTAAGCAGTCTTTTATTTCAATATTGTTTTTAGAAAGGAGATTACGATATGAATCCAATGTTTTCCTATATTCTATATGACTTATTGCAACTTTTGCAGTTGCGAGACACGAAACGAAAGAATTCGAAGTGGTTGCCTTTATCAATAAAAAAATCGAACCAGCAACCTTCGAATTATAAGCGAAAAAATAAATCATTGGCTTTTAAAGTACACGTGCGATAATAGTTTTTCTTAAAATAGTAAAAAGAATGAAGAGAGTTACGTAAACTAATAAAAACCTTAATAAATGAAGTTTCATGAAGTAGATAAAAATGTAGTTGGCTACAAAAAAATATTGGCATTTAGAACAATACACTTATCATGTGTAAGCTAGCAGGAAATATGAAAATAAATTAAAATTAGTAAGTAGGCTACAGTACAAGTTCGATATATGGTATAACGATTATTTATGACTAAATCGATTATATCCACATAAAAAGTGAATACGGATCAAACATTTTTTTACACTAAAAATCTCTTGGAGTTGCGGAGAAACTTAAGTATTAAAAAACCATTAAATAATGTTAGGAAATAAAACGATAGGGAAAACCTGAACGCACATGCAAACAAATCCGAAAAGAACTCCAAAATTAATCGATTTAATTGAATCTGTTGAAGTAGACAACTTTTCCAGAGGAATCACAGAAATCAAAAGCTCCTGAACTGATAATGGCCCTCTAACCTGAATACGGAGAAGGGTGATAAATGTGCCAACCATTTCTAGATTATTGCTATTAATTACTTCCCCACTTGGGGATACTCCGAAAAATTCTTCTGGGACAGGGAATTTTTGTGGGGAGCAGGAGAAAATGCGTCGGCGCTCACAAGTGAAAATTTCATCGCCATCTGTTGGGTGGATCCAGAAGCAAGCAGCATCCTTTCATAAATTGAATTCTTTCGGACGATTCTAGTCGCACTGGCGAATTTAACGTGCGCTATTTTTAAGATAATTTCAGCTAAAAAAAGTTAATTTAAAAAACCAAAAAACCCGACTGACTGTAAAAAAGAATTAAAAAGATGATAAGAAGATGCATTCATAATTAAATCTATATAAATAAATCAGTACTATTAAAATTGTACTTGTGTGGTTCTAGTTGTGTGCTGATAGTGAGTGCACCTTAAGGTATATTATGCATATTGCTAAAATAAGTACTGATGTATCTAGGTATCTAACTGGTAAATATTTGCAATAAACTGATAAAGTATAAATAATTGACAGTCGGATGCTACCTACACAGACTAACAAAAATATCAGTTTTCTAATTATATTTTTTTGTACTTACAATTAGATTTATAGAATCCGTCGTTTTGAGTTTTACAACAGCCATAAATATTCATTTTTAATGAAGTATGTTACCTTTTTCATTCATTTTCACTTGCCTCTTATTTTGATTAGAAGTACATACATACATACATACATACATATGTTCTAAACTTACTTTTTCAAAATACATATCTATCAATCATACAAATAAATATCCGTTTATCTAATTTCAAATACCAGCTATAGCGATCCGGATTTAAAATACCTAAATTTAAATTTAAAAACTGGGCTCTAAAAATTGAAATTTCGTTATTTCAAAAATGTGTTAACTTTCAAGTTAGTACAGTAGTAATAACACTCAAAATGTAAAATAAATAATTTTTAGGTTTCTTTTCATAATTTATCTTCAATTCAGGCAATTGCTCTACTGTAAACTAATGAATTTATAATTTTAAAAGTCTAGAAAACAATCCTCCGTCATTTGCCCTTCTAATTAAGTTAAAGGTTAAATAAGCAATATACGTTAAAATGTAAAAAAGGAAAATAAAATAAGTAATGTGTACTCCAAATATATCTTTCTTCAAAAGAATTTTACAACCCTTGTCCACTGTACCCTTCTCAATCAGATGAAAGGAACTGTCGATATTTTAGCTACAGATATATTTAGATCATTAACCTTCCTTCTAAGAAGATTACAAGAAAATTGATCACAATCAATATTCTACAATTCTACATAGTACATATGAGAAATAAACAAGAGTCCTAAGATTATTTCTTTGTGGCAAAAACATTCACATATCGCACAAATTGAATATATTTAATTCAAGAGTGTTTTGTAATCACTGTTGGTAGGGAATTTATTGGAACAATGATTTGTTGATTTATTGGGATAAACCTTGTCAAGATGAGATTTTTATAGCCCTCTGTAAATCAAAATTCGTGCCGACAGCAATTGCCACTTAAAGTTTATCTTTCTTTCATAGATCCTTATCCTGGGGCATCGCGTCACAGATTCATTTTGGATGTAGGAAGTGAAGAGGCGAATCTCTAGCTTAAGTGTAGGTGTCACATTAATTTCTAAATGTTGAATTCTACTTCTACCTTAAAATGCGATTGAAATATCAAATTGAATGGTATCTTTATAAAACTGATTACCAATAAGGCAATAAGAATTATGATAAAAAAATTATAAAAAAATAAATCCTAGTAGAGACTATATCTAAAAAATGTAAAGGAAACTAGTCCTAATATGTATTATATTTTTATTAATTTTTTTTCTTTTGAATATTTTTTAACACATGAACGATCAATAAATAACATTTTATTTAAACTTTATCTAAAACAATTCCTAAAAAAACTTCAGTTCACGATGCATTCAAGTAGATCGAATTGTGAAGTGAAGTTCCCGTGGTTCAAGTTTTCAAGTTTTGCTTGTATGTACATACATACGTATTGATATTTTTTTTCAAAACAACAAATATTTAATGTTAAGATTAAAAACATTTTCTTTTTTATTAAAAGCTTTGTTTTTGTACGAGGTACGAAGTCTCTATTTTATTTTTATATGAATTTATAGTTTCAAGTTGCACGGTTTCGAATTACACGGTACGCAATATCTGATTTTGTAATAAATCTGAGTTCCCACTTACATAGTTTCGAGTTACACGAAACCAATTAATCGTGTAACTTGAGGGACACCTATGTATGTATTTAATCGACTTTCCTTTTAATAATTAATTATTTATCAAATATGGCATTTTCGAGTCCATTTATAATTTTATAAATAAATTATATTTTGGAAACTGAATAGTTCAGTAGAAACTGAGAGGTATTTTCATACTAACATAATTTTAAGAAATCACTGATTATTACTAACAAAGTCCTTTACTACAGTTTTAATTATTAAATAATTTATTCTTAAAATAATGCTTAAATTTATTTGTGTTGTGTCTTTGTATTTTTTAATGGCATAATAACAGTACACATAGGTGCCATTTATTTTAAATTACTTAAATATGATGCCTCTTAATATTTGCTTATACAGTACTAGGGGACTTGTATTCTGTTTATTTATTATATTTTAATTTTGTTAAAAACATTGCGTGCAATAGGCGTATATTAATGTTTAGTCAAAGTTACCGTATAGTCAAGAAGACCCTAAAAAATTGTATGCTTTTAGGTTTTTGAACTAAATTCGTTACGAAGGATATTAGGCCATATTTACGTAACGTAAGTCTTTTTAAATTTTCATAAGTGGATGACTGACTGTTCTGACTGTTTTGAAGAGCGGATGTTGAAAATTCTATAGGTAATATTTTTACGAAGAGCTTGCGAAATTGGAGAAAAATTGCGATGAATTAAAACTTAACCGTTCCAACTTTTCTGTATGAGTCCAGTTGTAGACTCAATCACCGTGTCTGAAAATCTTTGCAAATAAAATTTCTTTTTGTCGAGATTTTAAAACAGTCTCCGGTAGCCTCAGGTAAGCTGGATGGGCAAATTAAGGGATTTTATTTGAGAATCATGAAAATGTAGATGATATCCCCGTTTCCGCATGCATTTCTTGTGCAAAATAACCAAATAACCGCCGCTTTCGAGAACACGGGAGAGGATACTTCAAAGTGTATAACTAAGTTCAGGGCAAATCATGAGTTGGCAAGGATCCTTTTTTAAGTCCTCAAGTGGACGTTCAAGCAGTCTGACACAATTTTAGCGTCTATAACTTCCCGAGAGCGCGGAAAGAGACATCAAAGCGATGGTATCGATTTGATTTGCCGACCGTTGGGTTCTACACTCGATGCAACCACATGCTCAGCAACAAAAAAGAAATTAATTTCGTCCTGCAAGGATGATTTCATAATAAGAGGAGTCCGCTTCTCGTCTTCTAGAGGAGCAATTGAATTTGCAGCGCGGTTGCGGACGTGCATAAATCCGCAACACGACGATGTCCCTGTGGCAGCCCTTAAAACAGCGCAATTTGTCAATTGCGCAAGTGACTGACGGGGCACCCAACCGGAAGGAAACCGGAGCCTCTTGTTTTCGCTATAAATCATCGCTAGTCGCAAAGTCGTTCCGTCTTAGTGAATATCAAGCACTGAACAACGAAATGATGGGAAAACGTAATCATCATCCTCCGCGCAATGTAATTTTGCAACAGACTGGAATAATAGGATCTAGCAGGATAAAGTGTCGACGGAAAATTAAGCAGGTTTCCGATTTTCGAAATGTTCAAAAAGTTCTCACGTTATTGCTATCGGCAGTGCATTTAATCGATAAGATTCTATAATGCGAATAAAACTAACAGAGAACATGAGAAGCCAAAGATGTTTTCTATTTCAGAAGAAGAGCCTATAAAAATTAAAGAAATTTACAGACTTAAATTCAGTGAACCTAAGAAGATTTTCATTAAAATAAATATGTACGTTAAACTTTAGAAAATTGAATTTCCTGACATTGATAGCAGAATCGAATTTAGCGATATTGAAAACCGCCAAGTACACATTTTAATGGGGTAGTTCGTTAAAATTTAAAATTTCTAACCGTCGTTATTTTTAATTTCAAACTCATATATTCATGAGCTTCTTTTGTATCGGAAAAACTGGTTAAGTGCGAGTCGGAACTCGGGCAATTAGAGTTCTTTACTAGATTACCTAATAATACTATATATAAATAATATATATACACATGATAACACGATAACAGAAATGCGTCAAATAGCATGGATCGTACTAAACTTCACTGAATAATTTCATGAATAACCGTCTTATTCAAAATAATTTTAGATACCAGTGATGACGCTACTGGCGGTCACAAGACTTTCGATACTACATAAGATTATTCAGTCGCAAACCATACCTACTATGTTTTAATTTTACTAGTGAAGTCATCTAGCGGCGAGAAGACGTGGCAACTGCAGAAGTTTATATTGGAAGGTCGTTTTAAAGTGATAGAAACAAAACTATTGAAGGTAGTGTTAACCTAATAATGTTCGTTCAATGTAGACTTCATTACCAATGTTTATGATTTTTTTCAGAATTTACCTCCCTATAGTTTTTGAAATAAGTTTTCATTATAGATACCCGACATACTGTTGTAGACAAATTTTCTTTTTAATTACATATCCTTTTTTGTCCCCAAAAACTAACCCCTAAATTAAAATTAAACTTTTTTGACCTCAGTTCTGCTTTGGGGCCATCAATAGCTATAAGTGTGCTAAATTTAAGTTCCATATGTTCGTCCATTTTGATATGCATATGGAACACTAAAAAACATAAAAAAAAACAAGGGAAAAATAAAATTCGATTCAGCGTGAATATTTTGAATTTCGAAGGTAATATTATATATTAAAATCCAAATACCGAAGGACCAATACAGCAAAATCACAAGATCGAAATTTCCTAAAATATCGATTTTAAATATAAATGTTTGTCAGCAAATTTACTTGAAGACAACAGCATATTTTTTCTTAAACTAATGTTTCAGAATGTTAGTTTTATACGTAAAAAATATGACCTATGGTCCAGATACTTTTAGAGTAGAGTATGTTCGAGTATGGTGCAGAACATTGCGTCGCGAGGCCGAAAACGACGTCATTTTAAACATTTTATGAAGGCATTAGACAACATGTCTTCATGATACAGAAATTATGAGTTTATACGTGTTTTCCGGATTGTTACATTTTGTGTATAAATATAAAATTTTATTTATTTTATACTTATAAAGATTGAAAATACGCAAAGTCACTCTCAGAAATTTGCGGTTTTCATGTCAAGGGAGATATTTGAATTGCTATTAAAAATATGTCAAGTTCTTGGCTTGAACTTTCTTATAGCAAAAAACCGCAGCTGCTTCAGTTTAACTTGTGCAGTAGTTAATTAATATTTAGGCACACATTACATAAATGTGGTAAAATTTTATGAATGAATTTATTTATTTAATATTACATATAATAGCCCTTTTAAAGAGTTTAAATAGTTAAGCATAACATCCCACATTGTTACAATAGAGATTTTTTAAATCCATTTTTGGTTTTTATTTATTAAACCATCTTAATCAATATCTAATGTTTTTCTATTTTCCGGGTTCCAAACCCAAAAATGTATCTAGATATTTCATTTAGTTAGTAACTTTAAAAGTGTCTCATGCCGTAATTTTGAAAATAGAAATCAAATAGAATGAGAAATTATTTTGATTGCATTTTTTTTGTATATTGTGAATATGGAAACGAAAATGCTCCAAAATAACTGAGAAAATAAAAAAATCGATTTTTTTAATTCTTTTAATAATTATTGAAATGTTATAGAATTTTATAAACCATTATAAATGGAAGCTCTTGAACTATAGTGACTAAAAGAATCCATAAAACTTGATTCGAAATCGAACCATTTTTTTTCTATAAACTTTTCATATTATCAATATATCATACAGAGTTGCAATTTTCAATAAAATTTTGCCCTAGAACAAATAATATAAATATCATTTCTATAAGGTTTTTTCGAATTATTTTACGAATTCATGAATAAAAATGTCCCAACACATTACGTTTTGGAGAAAAATAGGTTTGAAGAGTGCAAAATATCGCATTTTCAAATTTTTTTAATAATTTGTTAAAAAATTAAGGATTCTTATAGGAGACTGAAAAGTTTAGATATTATATTAAAATACTTAAGGTTTTGAGACTTTCCAGACTACTCTATGAATTGTACTTTTTTCTGTTAACCGATTACTTCGTGTATAACTAGTAGTGTGTCTCTTGACATTTATCAGTTAAAGTGAACAGATAGTTTTTTGTTTGTTTCGAGTTCGTTATAACGAAGTTTTTCTGCGTACATATATGTAGTGTATTATTTAATTATATTACATATATCAGCGACAATTGTATCTCTAGAATTTAAACCCAATATCCCCTTCAAAGTTTTTCAATGAATATTTCCTTGACTATTGAAGCATACCAGTTAAGTTTGCATTAGTTAATCTTAAGCCTGTTCAAAAAGTTATGGATTCTAACGAAACCACAAATTTTGTTAAACGGAAACCAACTTTTCAAAGTTTCAAGTTTCTTTGGCATGTTAAGAAAGTCGTAGGCTCCTCTCAACTCGAGGTTCGGGGGGGTTTTGTCCTTTCAAACTGAAGTCAAACCCCAAACCCAGCCGAACAATAAACAAAACCCCGTCAAACTGCAGAACGGTGCGATGCACGCTTCCTCGGAAGGCCTGCGCAGGACCTTCGCCGACATGTGGGAGCGAAGTCGTTCCGCGGCAGGAGGCTTCGAGCACGCCGCTTTTGGCACCAGACGAAGATTGAGGGTTCTTCGGGTCGGTTAAGGGCGAAATTCAAATGCGGCCCAGAGGCGAACCTTTGCCCGTCGGTTAGCTCGCGACGTCGCGACGGTTAAGGAAGTGATTTTTGGGCTCGTTTGTCGAATTTTTGGTTCCGGTGAGTAGATCCGATTAAAAAGTGGAAGTTCATAAATTAAGATACGAATTAAAGTCGCGTGTGAAGTGCTTAAAGTAGCGCAGATTACTTTTGTGAATAATGATTTTGTCCACTGCTCTTTTCTGCGGGTAAGTTCCGTTCCAAATTCCAGAAAGGTTTGAAAAAGGTGAAATTCTAGAGCCCGTGGGATACCTTTTTTTATGTAAACTTTCGAGTCTGTGAAGTTCCAGCTTTTTCATTTGAATTGCGGATATTGCGGTTTCTAAATAAAAAGGAGGACCTTTCCGTGGTATGGTTTTTGACAAATTTTTCAATAGAACGTTATTTGAAGACTGTTGGCTACGGGACGACTGTGACGATATGAATTTTTTTTTTTTTTTTGTTAAACTCTTCTGATGTCGAAACATGAGATTTTCTTCAATTTCGAATGCGTAGGTGCCCAATTTTTCGTTTGTACTCTTAGCCAGTGATCTTGCCAACTACGACACCACGAATCTTATGAAATAAGACGCCTTTTAGTCAGTTCTCGCTTTTATATTGCTCTCCGCAGAAACGATGCCCGCGGATAGTTGCCCTGACTCCTTGATGTTTGCTCAGACAAAATGAACTCGACGAACAATGTGAAAGTCTGATAAGGTTAAATATTTGATAAAACAGAGCCCCACTGGGCGACGTAAAACATTTTGTATTGTGCTTTTATGCAAGCAACTCATATTAAATGCTCTGAGGACTGAACCTTGTACACCTCGTGGTATGACCCTCCTTATTGCACCTATAAACCCACAATGGAAGGAACTTTTCCCAACCATTCACTAGTGTTTTATTAATTTTGAAAAAAAAAAGGTTTGTGGTTTTCTATGTATATACTTATGTAAATGAAAGAAGTTTCGATCAAGGTCTTTAGTTGCAACAGAAAGAATCATTCGAATTTGTATTGCTTGATTAAACATTACAATTTTATTTTCAAAACGGGTTTTTAAAAAATAAAAAAATAAATGTTTTTTCCCATAAAAGTCAACAAGTTTTCCAACAAGAATATATTTAGTAGGAGATATGCTTTTACCCATAACATTTAATTTTTTCATCCAAATGCCCTTTATGACTTTTTATCTTTTTGAAGAAATACATAGCTTACCTTTTTAATTAATGACGCAAATAAAAATGTCCAAGATAATACCTGAAATTTGATTGATTCATCATTATTTTTATTAAAATATGCATACAATTACAATAAAAGGTAAACAACGCAAATTTGCACTACAAGAGTAATCATAAACATTTTAAAAATGCTAAAACAAACTTTTAAATATTTCCTTTATTTTAAGCTGCATATTTTGCCTTTATGAAATGTTATGTTGGAAATTTTAACACCCAAATATTTTCAACCAAGCTTTGAAAACATCTCACAATTTTTATTTTTGAGTTTGAATATTTTGTTAGGTCAGCTCCTTAATCCATTAAGTTTTAAGCATTTATATCGCATTGCATTGCATTTAATATTTAAATTATGCCTGGAATCAATTACTTGGTAATTGCCTCTTAATTAAATGATATGTGGTTTATGGTAACTAAAGGGATCCTAATCAAGTTAACATCAGCATATTGAGTGAATGATATAAATCGAATTATGCTTTGATAGAAATTATTAAAGTAATTGATTAGGTAATAATTGTTTATGGTGCAATATTGCAGTACCTATTGCGAAAAGGCACCGCATTTTTTTTTAAGTGTAGAAAATGTTCAACTGATAAATGTTTATACTTCATTATTTAATTCATTTTAAACAATCAATATAGGAGTCATCAAAATCGTTAAATATATTCTGTATTGTATCTTTCATGAGGGAGTTTAATCTGACGCAGAATTTATTTATTTTGTTTTTCTATCATCTCTAGAAGTTTATAAACTGGACGTAATGTTGAATTTAAAAGAAGTTGTTTTAATAAAGAGGGACCCGAAAATTAGCCTGTTTGGTGGATCTGGAATTTTAAACCAAAGTGTGTGTTAAATGAAAGTGTATGATGAAATATTAATTTCAAGACATAAGCATTTTTTTCCATTTTGAGAAATGTCTGGTCAAAGTTGACTAAATCGAGATGAATAATGAGTTCAGGTGAATAAAAAATAAGAATTTTGATTTTCAAAATTTAATACGTATGGATCTCAAGAATGCAAAAAGAGATAAAAAGGTTTATCAGAAATGTTAGGTACATGACAAAAAACGTTGTAAGAAACATCGCTTAGAGAGAGTAAAACTACCTCCAAGCATTAAAAACAGAGATAAATTATGAGGTATCCGAAAATGATTAAGCTGATCATTAAATAGCAGCTATCAAGCATTTCTGGTTCGTTTTCGAAGATATTAGCTCCTCGAATAAACCCAAACTTATTATACAACTCGATTTAATTAACTTTGACCATTTATTTCTTAAAATTGAAACAGTACACATTTTGGTTTCAAATTCATGGTCCACCTTGGCTCCACCAGGCTACTTTTGGCCTAGTTTTAGTGTCACTATTTCCTTATGCAACTTCAAACACATTAATGCAATTTTCTTTCTAGATCAGAGGAAATAGGAAAATAAGAGATGAGATAATAATGCAATGAAGCTCGTAAAACCTTTAGCTCTAAATATCTTAAAGGAGTTGCTTGTCTGAAGTAAACACTAATTAACAGCTGCATGAGTGAAGTTGACACCTCATTTGCCTTGTGGCGAAACGAAATGACCCAGCAGGACCTTTCATATTTATTCTCTCTTGCAGCCCTTTGCTATAATTTACCTTCCAACTTTGTCTTTTCTGGGGATTTGCTTTTGGGGTAGCAATTCCAGTGCCCGAAATCACTTCGAAAACCTTCAGAATTTACGGGGAAAACCACGACTAAAATAATATTGTCCTTTACAGGTACTTATAATCAAACCTTTAGAGATTTATTTGCCTTTACGCAGATTATGATTCAAAGTATGAGAAAATCATGTTAACGAAAAGCTAATTTTTAGTCATCATGTACAACTGACTGACGTGACCTTGTGACGATTATGCTTATTTTTAGACGAAGCAAATATTCTTTGACCCGCACTTGCCTGAAGGTTTTCAACCGCACTTTATAGAGAAAAATGTTTAAACAATCTTAAAATTGCACCTTGGCATTCGAGTGCTTGAAAATAAATTTATATCAGGTACTCCCACAGTGACTTTGAAATACTTTATCCCTTTAAAATTCCTTTAAAATTCCCGGCATGCCCTTTAGCTGAAATCCTGTTATGACTTAATAGCTCAAATAGTTCATACATTGGCTATGTATTGCCCTTTTATATATGTAAGTAAGTATATACGAGTTAAGTAGATAATGATATGGTCTTCGGAAGTAATTGAGTTTCCTCCAACAAATTTAGGTTTTATATCCCTATACCATCTTCAGATCACTCAATTAATTAAATTTGTTCTCAAAATAAATCTAAACAAGAAGTAGAGAAAATTCTACATACTTATCTATAAACAAACAACATTTCAGATTTTAATGGATTGAGAAAACTTAGTAACTGGTTAGATGAGAAAGTTGTATAAAGTTTTATCCGGCATTATGCAGCTTCATTCAATTTCATAAATTACTGGGATTTCTTTGAGAAAGTAAAAGATATCTTAAAATGAGTAGGCATTCATAACTTTAAGATGTACTCAACAAAAATATTTTACATTTTTCTAAAGGAGGAAGAATTTACTCTTCCATAGTTCAGCTGGCCCGAATCCAGGATTTATCAGAGAGTAAAAATATTCCTCAGAAAGTGAAGTAGGTAGACCATTACTTTTGGCAATATTTTTATTGATTCCTACTTGAATAAGTATTAAAATCAATTTAAGAAAATATATCCGGAAGCTCAAAATATAAAAGAAAATTTTAAAATTCTTTTAGAATTTCTGCTTTTGTATTTCAGTTCTTTCAATAACTCAAAATAAGTAAAAAAAACGTGTGGGCCTCGGGATCCTCGACAGAAGTAAAACTTCGTAGAAAATAAGAATGTTCATAATTTTTTAATAATTAGTTTGGCAAAAGAAATAATAATATATGTATGTTTTTTTTCAGTGAGTTTTTTTTTAGGGAAATTCTGACGTCTAAATCTAGCTTTTGGAGGCCAGGAAGAAATTTTACTTCAAATAACTTCTTCTATTTTTGTTAATTGAATGTATTATTAAATTTTCAATTCGTGGATGGAACAATTTCAAATTCAAAATCTTTTCTCAAATAATTGATCTCTACAGTTTAAGACTTTTATTAAAACCTTACAGTCATTAAATTTGTTGTTTATACTTATTAAAATTACAAACAATGAGCCTCAGTCAGTATACTAAGTACCTCCCTTGAACTTAAGAGACCCGCTGGATTCGAGTTGAATGGTTTAATGAATAAAACTTGTTACCATCAACATCAAAGAAGAAAAATATATATTTGAATAGAAAATTGCCTGTGGACATAAAATCATTTCTGTGACTGTCACAAAAGTTAATTCTAATAGTGTTTCAGACAGATGTACATTTCCTACACAAAAATAGCTTCTGTCAGCGAAGTGCATGTGGAACACTTGGAAAACGACTTGAAGAATAGTTTTTTTTAAAACAATAACATTTCTGTAAGATGAGTGATAAATGCATTTTTGCAGACAACAACGAAAACATGTTATATTGCTTGCATTAAATGAATTAGTAACAATGTAGGACATTTTTGATTAAACAGATTTAAAAAAATGCATTTGAACAGGTACACTTAAAGTACTTTAAAAATTTTAAACATCAGCCACATTTCTACATCACCAAACACATAAAATTTAATTCCCAATTATTTAATTAGGCATTTTATACGATTCAGTGATTTTGCTACAAAGAAGCGATTTGAAGTTTTTAAAGTATTTATAGTTTTCTAAAAATAAAGTCAACATGTTAGAATTGTATAGGTACAATTTATCGACTTCTTTTTCTATAATATCATTAACTTACTCATTACTATGCACATTATTTTCCATAATATCCTTAAATTGTTAAAAGTATGACACTTATTGCTTTCATTTACTCTGAAAGTGAAGAAATTAATTTGATTTGTATATTCGAGCGTAAAAAGCACCACTTCGCACTTTAACAAGTGCATTTTCCTCATTCATCTTGATAAAAGTTTGTGACCATAAATGCTTTCAATATTTGGTACGTATATTCAATTTTATTTTAAGGTAATCGAATCAATGATTCAAATTTATCGCAGGAATGTCGTTAAGTACGGACAAAAATTGAGTGTCCACGTTCCGATTCAATTAAACTGAAGTGATTTATTAATATTTCCAGTAGGAAATTCAATTTACTTGTAAAGTTTGAAAACCATGGAAAAAACTTAATCGACTCAACTCAACTGAGTAAGTAATTTCACTCAGTTACTTGTGCTCCCATTAGCATTTTCCATTTTTAGTAAGTTGCAAAATTTATTATCTACACTTTTCAATTCAGGCGACAAAAAGTGGTTTGCACATATATTTAAGTACATAGGTATATGCATCTTTTTTTAAAATTTCATCACTTTCAGACCTTTTTAAGCATTTTTATTATATAGTTACTTGAGATTTGCATATTTACCCCATTAATTTTTTTTTACTTCAGAAACATTTATATAGAAATTCAATTAAAAGTTGTTGGTTGAGTAACCAGATTCTCAAACAAAAATTGAACACTTCATTCAACATTATATGATGCAATTAATTATTTGCAGACAATACGATTTAAAGAAGGTTTATTCCTGAATTTAAATTTAAATAGCTAGAGATTGGGGAAATTAAACTTGTTAGTCCTAATATTGAATTAGCCAAAGATGTTCTATAATCTCCTTTTCCCTTTCTTATTTTTGTGCTAAGAACATTATGAAGATTGGATCAAGTCTTCCGGTAGCAAGCAGTCTAATTCAATAGGTAATTTGACGAGAGACGTGAAACCTTCTTTTGTAGACTTTGCCATTTCAGCTTTAATCAACAAGCAGAAAAATAGCAAAATTTCATAGATAGATCTACATCGTAATTTTTGAATGGCTACCTACAAATGTAATACGTGTGTACGTTCAATTCGTAGATTGTGCATAAATAAAATAAGTAATTGATTTCGATTAACTAATTTAAAATGCACGAAAATTTTTCACCAACAAATTCACCCTGAAATATAACATTTTATTCTTCGTTTAATTTTGGAGCTTAAAAAACTTCCAAGAAACTTTAGCGTCGTCAATCATTTCAATATTCGATAAGTTATAGGAACTTAAAAGTAACGCGGTAGAAAATAGACTATGCTATGCAACCCTGCTAACATATCTTTGATGTGAAAAAAACGAAGGTTTATTTTCAATTTATATCAGGCAGAAAAAAATAAATAAAATAGTTAAAAGTTACATGCAATACAACGTTGGTAATACAATAAATCGTAAATTTGTCAATAGTTATATAGTATATAATAGGCCGAATATCTCGTCCCATTGGATAATTTTTCAAAAAATATTTGAGACGTGTTTTTTCTTTTTTCGATCCCATGTGTAGATCGTGAAATATTCGACCTTTCCGGAACATTTTTTTACATAATAACAATACACATCATCCACCATACTCTCTGTACCGAATTGAAAAAAATATTTCAGACGATAGTTACATATTTTTTCATGAATGATCCAAATCTGCAAAAAAAATGGGTGGTCCCATCTCATTTGACAAAAAAAAAACGTTAACTCCAGGGGTGAGGGTGAGATGTAAGGGTTCGTGGAGTTCAATACTTTTATTAAAAATCTTTTACCCCTATTTGTTTATTTTCCGATACGATGTGTTCTTTCCGAAATATTTGACCGTTCCGGGACTTTTGTTACACCCTGTATGTACCTACATAAATATTTGAAATCACAATTGTTAAGAATACGAACATATAGGTATGTAGGTGATTTAAACATCCGATTCTTAAGATATATTTCGTAATTGAATAATAAAAGTAAATAAATCATCGTTTTTTTTTAGAGAGAGCTTGAAATAATTTCAGAAGCCTATTGACAAGATCCCAATCCCAAGGAATCTACATCTACAAAAATTTGGATTTTAATCTTCGTCAACAATTTGAACAACATTTCAGAGCCCCGGACAAGCTTCGTAAGATTTTGGAACTGGAATGTCTCAGCCTCGCATACCGCGGTGCACTTAATAGAAAAGATCAAAGAAGCGTTTCGTGATATGTCTGCGGGTGAAAAAAGTTTTTGGTTGCGTGCACGACGCCACGACCTCCATTCAAAAGCCTTTGATCGAATCAAAAGCAGATGTCTTTTTTTCATCTCCTTTTCATTACCCTATCTTAAAATTATCCTCCTGAGAAGGTCGAGTTAAAGATGAATTCAGGTTAAAAAAGTGCAACTTAAATTAAAGGTAGAATTTTTCCAAGTGGTATGAAAATGGCACGTTACCCCACAGTCATTCATTTGCCGTCTCGCTAAAAAAATTTCTCATGTTCTCATCTAAAGATTTTGCGTGAGATTTCTATCTGTTTCATTTGAGTTGCTGAATAGAAATTATTATTTTTGTTATTTGCGAGGAATATTTTTTAATGACTTTGAATGACATTGAAAATACGAATGCAGAATATTTAAAAAAAGCGGCCAAGTGCGAGTCGGACTCGCCCATGAAGGGTTCCGTAGCAGCGATTTATGACGTATTAAAAAAAAACTACTTACTAGATCTCGTTGGTAATGTACATCATATATTTTTTTTAGCTTTATCATTCTCTTATTTTAGAAGTTATAGGGGGGGGGGGGGGGACACACACATTTTACCACTTTGGAAGTGTCTCTTGCGCAAACTATTCAGTTTAGAAAAAAATGATATTAGAAACCTCAATATCATTTTTGAAAACCTATCCATAGATACCCCACACGTATGGGTTTGATGAAAAAAATTTTTGAGTTTCAGTTCAAAGTATGGGGGACCCCCAAAAAAATTTTTTTTTTCTATTTTTGTGTGAAAATCTTAATGCGGTTCACAGAATACATCTACTTACCAAGTATCAACAGTATAGTTCTTATAGTTTCGGAAAAAAGTGGCTGTGACATACGGACAGACAGACAGACAGACATGACGAATCTATAACGGTTCCGTTTTTTGCCATTTGGCTACGGAACCCTAAAAATGACAGATTTGAAAAGCGAACTGTTGCAAAGTTTTGATTACAGCTATCATACGTAGGATATAACTATAAAAAGATATAATTGTAATATTGAATCTTTAAAAACCAATAAACAATCTGATTATAATATTGGTGACTGAAATTAATAATAATTTAAATTATTTGCTCATAAATTTGAAACGGAAGAAGTTAACGCAAGGACATTTTCTAAATCTTTATACAAGTAATTTTTTGTGGCGCACGTGCATTCTGCCATAATTTCATTTAAATCCTGAAAAATTCGAATACCTTGGAAAATTTACTCATTATGTAAAATTGAAATTATTCACTTATTTAGCATTATCTCACCATCTGTTTAACTAGTGACATGCAGAGCTCATTTAACTTAATGAGCATTAAGCCAGACTGTGTATCTCGGGCTGGGTTCGGCAATCAATTTCTAGTAGGGTCGTGATGCTAACAATTTTCATCGAGATCAAAAAAATAAATTTAATAATTTAGCTCAAGTAATTTTGGTTTCTAAGAAAGGAAAGTAGTCGATAAATTTAATATTATGAGGTTTGAACTTTTATTTTAATTGGGAAATAGTATGTAATTAGAAAAGTACCTAATGTAATTAGTGCGAGAAATTACACTTTCTGACTGAACTGAAACTGAGGAAGAGGTTTGGAACAAAACCTCATTTAACCTCAATTTAAGATATTGTTCGTTTGCCTTAACTTTTTTTTTTAAGAAATTTGGAAAAGTGAAAGTAATGCTTTCATCGAATTTCCTGGTGAAGTTAGGGTTTGATAATTTCAAACATGGAAATGTTTTGTGTTGATTACATTAGAAAAATAACTTTGAATCAGTATAAATTTTGTTTTAAAATACTGCCAGATTCACAGAGTTTCAAATTACCATTCCTTGATTTTCTCGCGGCACTGCACAAAAAAAAAAATAGATTTAAAGGATTAGATGGTTTTTGACCTGCTCTATCAAGTGATTGTTTTTATAAACCGTATATCCAAAAATTAGCTTTTCAACTCATTCCACACTATTTAAGACATTAAATCGAGTTGTATACATTATTATTTCTCAGTGAAATACATATGTAGATAATATTATTATTATAATGACGTATTAACTGATTGTGAGTGATACTAAAATGTTATTAAAGACGGAAATGTTTCGAAGCAAATAAGACTAATTAAATGCTCATAACAAGATCTTGTCATATGAAGCCTGAAAATTGGAGAAAACCAGTAAATTTGGAAAAAAATGTGAGATACGTACGTATGAAAATATCTTCCACGAGATAAGGTGAACAATCTGAGAATTGTCGCTAGCAACCCCTAATGCTAATAACTTCCCTCTACCTGCGTTAGTATTATTCCCAGATTGGTGTAGAATGTAACATAATTTCTTGACAGGAATTTCAATTTCCTGATTTATGTTGCCAACAGATTGCCACTGGGACTATATTAAGTGAAGGGGGCGTCACGCCGAGACTCCTTCTCAGCTAAAAATTTCCGATGTGGAAGAAATGCGGCACTGCGTCTAAAGAGCATCACAACTCCTTGATAAGAATCACTTTAGCACGCTTCAAAGATGCCAAATAGCGAGAAATTTCCCTGGCAATGCTTCTTGAAGGCAGCCACGCACATTTTATGGTTGCGAATGCGGAAGTAATGCTTCCCCAGTTAATCGACTTTCGGCCGATGAGATTAGACAAGTTTACGGTTGGACGACAGAAGCTCGGCGGCGTGTACCCAATTAATTATTAAAGTAATGATTCTTTCTATTTGGTTGGTGGGCTGGGCAACGCTCCTTCTCAAATCATCCCCGAATCCCCTATACCGTGACGGAATTTTTATGGAATTGGACATTAGAAACTTCAGTTGATACTTTTGAATTTTAATTTAAATGAAGGAACAATTTGTCAAAGTTCATTTACTATGGAATAAGTAATTTATAAAGTTGACTGGGTTATTGGCATTTAGCATGTAGCTCTTAATATAGATTATAACACCTAATTATTATTAAAAAGATAATAAGAAAAAACTATTTTATTGAATATTATTTCATAAGCGTTGATCTTCATTATACAAAACAAATTTGTTTGTGAATAAAATTTAAATTAAAGAAATATATCATATTTTTATGGAATACCTTAATGGTTCCCATAAATTTCCTTGTTAAAAAAAAGTAGTACCTATTACAAATACATATGATGATTTATATTTTTTACATTTTGAAAATGTTATGTAATAGAACATTTTCGATTTTGAATTCGCGTTAAACATTCCAAAAATCTGAAATGATATATTTCTCTTGGAGATTAATTTAATTGTTTATAGCTTTTTATACATATTATACTAAAAATTCGTTTCGGAGCATTTTGTAAACTTGTTTTAGATTTGTTTTTGAAACCTTGAGTTGACATATACATATGTATGTATTTCGTTTACGACCTCTTTCAAACCGGTTCCAGCCGATATAGATTGACTCGAACCACTTGCATAAACCAGATCGATAAGTCCTCATTTCGATCCAACTTGAAATTTTTCGATCCATCAAAAAGTGCTATAAACATCTGGCCTATTCGGATCGAATTGAAAATAGCTTACAGAAGACTTTTTTGGACAACAATTTCTTAATAAAGTTGCTAAGATGTTCATAAATTCATTTCTGTTACCTTTAATTAATTTTTTCCGCTTATGACGTCAAAATAGTTCGATTGGATTTTTCTATCGGATTATTTAAACCGCTTTGAAAGAAAAAATTAATTGAAGTCAAAGTTTATTGAATCAATTTATGAAAGTTTCATTAGAGAATGTTTGTCCAAAAAGGGTGTTTGCAAGCTCTTTTCGATTCGATTCGAAGGGGTTTAAGAATAGAAAAATTGAAAAATATTGTAAACACCTTCGAAAAGGCTTGACTCAGACCAGTTTTCAATTTGGATCAAATTTAAATCCGGATATAAAAATTCATAAACGAGGTAATAATGTCCTATTTTGACTAACTGTAAATAAACTTAATTTATGCTTATTATTTTCTCTCTTATTATTAACAAATTTAAGGTATTCAAGTTTGTCGATTGTTGTTTTGGGACACACATTGAAAAATCGGAAAAATGGAAATTTGTTACAAGGCGCTCAATTTCTATAATTATATGACATGCTTTCATCGATAATTGATTGCCATTTTCTGCCGACACTCATGAACTCTTATGAACTCTTTTTAGTTCATGTAGTACCTGAGGGCCTTACAATTTGTGACAATCGAAAAAGAAGCATAGAGCAATCGATTTCACACTTTTCCTATAAAATTTTTAACATTTGACTCACACATAATCGGATTAAGGATATTTCATTGTGCGACTTTAAGCAAAAATATCTGCGTATATTTTCTTCAAAAGAGCGTTTTCATTGTAACTATGCAGTCCGACTGGAAAGAATTCAATAATCTGCACTTTTTCTTTAAGAAAAATGACACTGTCTTTTAAGTGTAATGCAGATTCATCTTGTCTTGTTAATTGTGTCTTAAAAAAAATACGTATGCATATTGCATATGGCTTGGTTGGACAGTGTAGGTATGGTACATATTTTTTCTCTTCGAGGTGGCCTGCTACATTAGAAAATTGCAAAGTTCAACGGTGGGTAAATTACACCTTCGTTTGTACGTGCTCTTCTTTTGTGTGAATAATAAGCGTAATGAAAACTTCATTGCGTCTGTTTTGTCAAAGACTCTCAGTGGATTTAAAAGAAAATTTAAGATTCAAGACAGAAGCCACAGTGGCGGCAACAACATTTTTTTACAGAAAAATGCATTAAGCCTTTTGATTAAATTTAGTACAACTTTAAGTTAATGATGGTTGGTACATTTGGAGATATGTATGTATATCTAATTGGAAATTTAGATGAACATGAATATGAAATGTTCATTCATATTAATAAAAGAACTTATTTTATAAAAATATTATCAAATTATTTCATGGTGTTAAAGTAACATGCAAACTTTCCTATTTATACCTAGAAATGGGAAATCGGCTAAAAAATTTCGCTCCTATTTTTGCAAGATATGCATTTATGAAAGCATTAAAGTAAACAGATATGTTCTTTTTGTCCCCAAGATTCCTCACTCAACCGTTAAAATCCTTGCATAGAGAAAATAAGAGTTTACCTCCTTTCTCCTCGTTTTAAGAACTTACATGCCATCTTGAAAAAGTCCTCGAAAATTATTCTGTATGGAACTTGACTTAGTTCTTCTATTCAAGAACGGCAGAAAGACTGGAGGACTTAATTGCCGCAAAAAAGGTTATCATTCGCTCGAGAGTTGTCTGAATATTTTCAATTCCTCGCGATTAGCACGGAATGTCCTCATACTTTTGGGAATATTTTATTTTAGGTTTTTGCTTTAAGTACTTACATGTTCTTCTGGAATGGAATAGTCGATGTTCTGAACGAATACAATCCAAGAATGTATGTTTGTGACTTTAACTTTACTGTAATAGTATTATAATTTTTATATTTATATTAATAAATTATTATGAGTACGCATTTCTTAAGGGATATTTATTATATAACACTTGAACAGTGTTTATAAATATTTGTGAGAGCTCTTAAAGACAAAATGGCGATTTCCTAGCATTTTCCCAGTAAAGCCTTTTTTCGAGTTCTCTGCAACCGGACCAAAAAGCGAAGTACTTAGTACTTATATTATTAAAATTTCAAATCAATCGGTTTCGATTTGAACAAGAAATAATGGCTAGATGTGACTTGACTAATATGTCTTTATATTTACATACATTATTAAAATGTCCTTCAACTTATAAAACCGATCTTAATTTTAAGATCGTATAAGGAGTAATTTTGGTAAAAAATTAATTTTTGAGGTTTTCAAAATTCTAGGCACAAAAATATTTAGTTAAGAAAAAAATCTAGGCTCACTTCATAAATGGTCCTGATTGAATATTATGTACTATTTCAAAGTTTTAAATAATTGGTACAAAAACAATTATACTACCGATCGCTGTATCGTTAGAGAGATATTATGAAATTCTTCGTCCATACATAGGCTGTAGGTTTTATTTTTTGTACTATGACAAAAAAAAACTTACAACCTTACAATGTATAGTTTCGTTTTGGTGTCGCCTGAAAGATGGTCCTGTTTATTTGTCTGTTTGTTTCGAGCAGTCATGGAAATAGAGAACAGATTTCGATTAGACTTTCATTGATGAATTAGATTAATTTTTTTTTAAATGTTATATGTCTGTGAGCAAACCGACAGTTCGTTATACAAATCTGTATTATTTCTTCAATTGCGATCTAAATTTGGATGAGGGAGGGAACTGTATACCTGAAATGTGGACAACATGAAACTTCCAAATTATTGACAACGTCTAACGAAGAAGAAAAGAAAATTATTGTATTATCGTAATTATTTCATAATATGTATGTATTTCGGATTATATTTACATAACAATATGAAATACTTTTAGTTTATAATGTGCCATATTTCAAAATAGTACTGGTTTGAGACTTCCGTCTTATAATTTGTTTGCTGTAACGAATTTTATCCAGGAAAGAATTTAAATTATTTTCTCCTCCTGAAGCGGCGACACCACATTTAAAATTTAAAAAATGCTTCATTGTCTCAATGCAAATAGAAATACGGTGCCCTTTATTCGGTTGCAGCCACAGCCAACTCATTAGAGATTTCTGACGTGGACCAATGAAAAGTTTAGGTATTCTTTTTAGGCACAGAATTTATTGAAGCAGGATGAATCTCTTCAACAACGAGACAATCGTATAACTGCCTTTTTAGGATGAAAACGAGAAAAGACCTCATTCCTTTCAAAAGCTAGACTTTTGTTCGACGGGATTCCGAAAATTACGTAAACGTTCTTTTCGTTTGCTCTCTTTGGTTCTATGGAAAAAAAATTGAAAATAGAGATATTTCTAATAACTGAATTTATTTAATCTTTAATATTCATCTATGTCGACAATTTTCCTACATAATTTTCCTTAAAATAAACTAAACTGCATATTAATTAAATTGACTCCGAAGTTTTCTACGATGTTTGTTTGAATATTTCATTGTTTGAAAAACAAATTATTTCAATTTTTAATGACATCTATGTATAAAAATTAAAAATCCCTCCTCCCATTTTCTCAAAAGTTCAAAATACGTTATGTATGTAGGTAAGACGATTTTAAAATGTTAGAAAAGTGCATCAAATTGCCATGATATTTATTATTTAGCCATCCAAACTTCATACGAATCAAATAATGTTTTAGTCCAAAGTGGGTATATGGTATATATGTCCATATGTATGTACATATATCGGGCAATTTGATTTTATTCATAAATTTCAATTCAAAGCAATATTTCCTGCTAAACCTAGAGGTGGAACTAATTTGGAAAAAAAGTTAATGCATTACATTTTAAGTCGTTTTTATTCACTTAAATCTTTGGTTGGTCTTATATGGTAACATATTGTAAACAAAATAAATATAATTAATAATTGAAAAACGATTGTCTTAGGTGCGAATAAAAAGTCCCCATTTTGAAACAAC
Source organism: Machimus rusticus (assembly GCA_951509405.1). NCBI lineage: Eukaryota > Metazoa > Arthropoda > Insecta > Diptera > Asilidae > Machimus > Machimus rusticus. Next base: position 8,240,406 of record OX608051.1, read on the forward strand.
TTGAACAAAAGTTAGTACCTTATTTAACAGATTAAGGACTTCGAAATTTAATAATAAATACATATTTCTACCTAAAAAAATTATATGTATACAATAGCATACAAGTATTTTAGAAAAAAAAAACAATTTAGGAATATCACAAAGATGGAAAGATGAATTCATTCATTATAATAGGACATAATTCGATTATTATTTCCTTAATGAATACTCCAAACGATAATGTTTCAAGTGTCTCCTGTTGTCTAGCCTCACAATGAAATTCCATTTGATAATAAAAGTATCCTTGTCATTCTACTTCAAAATTGAAAAAGGGAAAGGACGACTTTAAAGGGTCAAGTAATAGAATAAAAACGTGGGTGCCTAATTTATAAAATATTTTGCGAAGGTCAAAACGACTAATTTGGATGTTCAGGTACTAAAACAAATTTTCAACAAGTGTTTCCTTAAAAATCTCGTAAAAAATGTATGGTCAATTGAATCAGACGAAGTTTGCGCTATTTTTGTCTCAATTAGAGTGGCCCAGCACAGCGTACATTTGTTACAATAATGTAAGCACGTAAGGACTATAAAGACGAGAGTGCTAACAGAATAAAGAAAGGATCCATATTATCCTTTTACGAAGCGTTGTTTTGGAAAACAAAAGGGCTCCATTTTTGCTGCTCGAGTAATGCGGCCATAAGTTGTCCTGTCCGTTTATTTGAATCAGTACGCTAGAAAAGCAAAGTTGGAATTCGCATCTTCTACGTCGGAGTAGGAGGAAGTGAAAATTGCGAAACGGCCCTATCTGGAAAGACGTGAGAAAATATGCTCGCATGGGTCACTGAGTAGGACAAGTAGCTCGATATTTTTCCCTCAAATTAGGTGTCCATTCAAAGTTGAAGGGTTCTTTCTATGTTTCAGGATAGCGACATTATTCGGGCTCATCGGGGTACAAACTGTTCCTGCTCAACCGGAAAGCACTGGGTCATCTGTTGTCCAGGAGGCCGCTGGTCAGTTCAACGACAGGTTAGAAGTCAAATATGTGTTTATTGTGATAATTATAACTCCACAAATATTTTATTATGCTAGAAGGTCTAGACGAAAGTCTTAAGAAGTCGTATAAAATTCTAATGAAAATCTGTCTCCATGACTTGTCCCCGACAAGACGAATGCCCACAAGATATCATAAACAAGATGCTTTAAGGAAATTTGTTTTACTGTTTGTAAATTTATATAATGAAGAATTCGGAAACCTCACGGGTTTGAATGAAACCTCGTAGAAATATTTTTTTGGGCTTGAAACGGACAAATATGTAGAAATTGTTTTTCGAAAACTATAGATTCCGAGTATATTTTACTTTAAAAAATTTTGTAACTCGGAATTCTCTATAATTTAAAACCTTTTAAATGTACTTAAGTCAACATGTTTTATTATTTTTTACCTACCATATTTACCTTCTTTAATTAACATTTTAGAAATCAGAATAATTGGTTGCTAATTTGTTATTTTTTTTTCATTTTGAATTATACAACACTCACTTTTAGGAAAAGGATATTGTTGATTACTATTCTTTTTCCGAAAATTTATTAGATTTCAAATTTTTTAAACCAGGACAACAAATATAAAATAAATATTTAACACCTTAATAATAATAAACATGAAATGAATATAAACAATAGCAACTAGACTTTTTGAAGATTACAAAAGATTGAAAATAAATTTTTGAATAGATTATATCAGTTTTCATTATTTTCTACAATTATCTATAATATAATAAAATTTGTTTCTGTAAAATCCTACTCTTTGTGTTTTTATTTATTTAAGAGTAATCATCTATACTATAGGATCTGATGTTAATTACAAAAGATGTTTCTTACTACTCAGATTGAAATTCCCTGTTAAAATCTTGGTTCCAATTACGATAAGCAGAACTCATAAAATAATAAAGTTTGTGTTCTTTAAATGCTTATTTGATAGTTTTCTAATTTCTCTCTAAAACTTATTATAAAAGTTATCTTTAGATTTACAGATGTGTAAGTTCGAATATACTATATAACACTTTAGATATGTATTTTTGAACATTTTCGCAAAAGCAAAAATTTAATTTACCTACTTTTAACTTTTGGTCTTTCTATTTTGAAACGATGCGAACTTTTTTGAATGACTCAAACTTCTTTTGGTTGGAATATTTAAATACTATGTTATGTATGAAGTACTTATACCTTGATTCATTGCTTCTCATATTCGTATTTGTAAGAGCTAGGTTCAACGGAATAAATTGCTTACCCGAGTTAAAATATATAGGCCCAAAACGAGCTCTCAATACGGTTGTAATTGAATAAATGTCCGATATACATTTACACGAAACGGGCCCGTAGCATTTTTCAAGAGAACAGGCCCGAAACACGTTTGCAACAGGCCCGAACCGCGTTTGCAACAGGCCCGAAACGCGCCTGAAACATACCCAAAATGGGCTGGCAACAGAGTCAAATTTTTAAAGTAGGCCTGCAACATATTTTATTTATACACATCCGATCTTAAACCTCGAAATTTTTTAAACGCGTTTTGGGCCTATTGCGTATTTTAACAAATGCATGTAAAATGTTTGGGTGCACATCGGGTACTCGGGTATGAAACCGAATTTATTGAAAACTTATAATAGAAACAAAAGTAAGGATAAACGTTACATATTGAAAGTATAGCTAACTAAAATTTTGATTGTATGATAAAAGTAATAATTTGAGAAATTTTCGAGTACATACCGTTTCCATAAATAGTTCAAAAACATTTTATATTTGTCTTACTTTTAGTCATTCAAGTAACTTCCAGTACGATGCGATTGAGGGAGATGGAAAGGTGATTCAAGCGACTTTATCACCAAAGCGAATATTGCCAACAATGCCTGCATTCAGAATTTATGAGTCGTTTCATACAACGCGATATCCTTTAGCGGCGGCGGTTATGCAAAACTCGACACACAATGGGCCACAAAATGGAACCCATCCGGCGAAGACGCTGATGAGAAAGCGAACTGCACCAAACGACGTCCTCAGCAAGAATATCTCAATCATCCTTGAGAATTTACTGAAGAGCTATGAAAAATCGCAGCTACCCACCCATGGAAAAGGTAACCCAAAATCTCAGTAGCTGAATCGTTAATTTCTAATTGGTTAAGTATTTGGATGCCGCCAGGAGTTCCAACAATAGTCAAAACGAATATGCTCATCCGGAGTATGGGACCGGTTTCGGAGTTGGACATGGACTACTCCATGGACTGCTACTTCCGCCAGTATTGGAGGGATAAAAGGTTGAGTTTCAAGGGCCCTATAAAGAGTTTATCGCTGAGTATAAAAGTAGAAACGTAACTCATTTTGCGGCGCGTCTATTTCGCTTTAAATGCGCGATACCTTTTCAGATGCTAGACAAAATTTGGCGACCAGACACCTACTTCTACAATGGGAAGCAGTCCCACATCCACACCATCACCGTGCCTAACAAACTGTTGCGGCTCAGCCAGGACGGGGACATCCTCTACTCTATGAGGTAATGAATTTAATTAGGAAATAAAAAATGGATTATCCCTGGAGGAGGCAATCAAATTTATCCCCTTTTAGCTTAACTCCATTCAACGGGGCGGAGCGGTGGGTCTTGTGGGGTTTTCCAGGAATTTGGTTTCCTGCTTGGATTCAAATATCCCATCAATATCCGATAGCAATTGTTAGTCTGAGCTCCTTATTTTTAGAATAAGCGTAAAATGAGTAGCATTAATCTAGCCCCAGCTTATCCCTAAAAATTCATTGATTGTAATCAGTCTGATCAGTGGTGGTAATACACTTAATGAGATTTATTACATTTTATTGCAAAAATTGATTTTTAAGTGATAATAATAATTTAATAAAATACTTATAAAAGTTAGGCTGATACTTTTTTTTTTTTAAATCATGTACTTAAAATCTGAAAAAATTACGTTTTTAACACTGTAACACTTTTATTTTAATGCACTAAAAGTGTTTTAATATGACGTCACCCATTTGATTAACATGGCCTCGTTTTTAAAACGCTTTAAAGTGTTTTAAAAATTAGACTATGGTAACTGAAATTATGTCGAATCTCGTGACCGTTAAATCTCTGTATCGGAGTGTGGCAGCAACAGATGGCAGCACAAAGAAATTTAAAATAAACGTTCTGAGCTACGGAGCCGTAAACCGTCCTTGGGGTCTTCTGGACCCCCAGCGACTAGAATAGGTTAATTATCTTGGGAATTACAGACATAAATAAGAAGATATTACTGGTCCTTAAATATATAAATAAAAAATCCGTAAGGCAATACGAAACTCAATTTAACCCTATAGTATGTACCTACATAAATCCTTCATTCAATTTAGTCTTGAATTATTTAAACTAATGTAGTAGGTAATTATATTTGATGATATATCTTGAGGAACTTTTTATGTATCGAAGTAAAATTTCATAGTAAATATAGAAAGCTAAAATACAGAAAATTTTTCGCAAAGTGTTTATATTGCTTCAATTTGAGTATTAGTTATAGTTACTTTTGGGATTACAAAATCTTTAGCATTTCAAAATGTAATGTAAATGGCTTGCAACGCCTAAATTTTTTTCGTGTTTGTAGAGAAGATCAAAATTACTAGTGTACTGGAGCAATTTCTTCCTATGTATATATGTAATTTCGGACTTTAAGAATTTGTTGTTTGGGCGATAATTTAATCCACAGATTACTTCAGTTTTTTTTTTCTATCATTATTTTAATCGTTTGATTGGTTGCAAACATTTGCCTAGCTTAATTTTAAGTTGAATATGTATGTTCATTGCGTTCGCATTGTTACATTGTTTTTTGATATGTCGTTAATTTAAAGTTATGGACCTTACTTATCCAAAACCCTTCTTATTTTTTTGAAATTGATTAACAATTTAAAATTTAAAGACGTTCACAAAAGGAATGCTATTTTAATTAATCGAACTGAAAAACAAGTATTTTTTATGTACCTTTTATTATAATAGTAATATTATTTTTAAAAATTATTAAATATAATTCGTTTGTGTAGGTAAATGAAAAGGGGATGTGGGAAATAAAAGACGAAAGAATTATTTTTATATGTATAGTTATATAATAATTTTGATATTAAAATTTTTTATAGATTAACGATAAAGGCAACATGTCCTATGGAACTGAGAAATTTTCCAATGGATCGCCAATCTTGCCCGCTGATTATTGGAAGTTGTAAGATACATTTATATTACTTATTTTTTTATATTATTTTTCGAGCAATTTTTTCCAATTATAACGAGTGATTTAATTTTGCATTTATTATTACAGATGCGTATACTACTAGACAATTGGTTTATGAATGGCATAGCAATGAAGCAGTTACATTTGTGCCCGGAATGACCTTGAACCAGTTTGATCTAATTAGCATGCCGCATAGAAATTTTACATTTACTCGGCGGGAGGGAGATTTTTCTGTACTTCATGTAGCATTTAATCTCAAGCGTCATACAGGATATTTTCTCATTCAAGTAGGTACTAATTTAAAATAAGTTTAAAATATTTATTACTTATACTTTTACGACCGAAACAGTTAAACAATTTTCTCTACTGTACTTAGTGCGAAAAAGTATTAATTTATATTAAATTTGAAAAACCATTACAACTTAATTATTTTAATATGTCTGTAGTTACATAAAAAAATTATATTAATAAATTTAAAAAAATTGCTTTTAAGTTGCTTCTATAAGGATACAGGCGAGCAAAAAGATTTAATTTATAAATTTTTGACGGTCTTTGAATAAATATCTTTTAGAAGTATGCTTCTTCAAGATGCATGAATAAAAGTTTATTGAATTGAAAGCGGATGTATAGGGCCTTCAGACTGCTTGCACGAATTAATTGAAATAAGCACGGCTTCTTATATTTCTGTGCAGGTCTATTACTGAAAAACTTGCTTTAAAGTTCGAAATATGTAAAAGAACTCAGCGTTTATCCTTTTAGTGCATTTCCGAGTTTAAATACGAGTATAAGCATTCAATGAACTGATAAATAGAATTATCTTAGATTATAATAGTGGAACTCTAATGAATAAATTTTATGTTTTCTTCGAGAAATAATAAAAAAGATTAAGTGAACAATTTTAGTGAAACAATAAATCAAGCCGACTTTGTATAAAAAACATGCCGCTTGAGAAGATGTAAACCAAATATTGTGATGTGTTTTAGGATATAAAATATAATAGGAGACATGACACGTTTGTTTGGGAAAACCCATATTAAATATTTCACTCTTAAAAAATCTCATACATATATTGGGGTTATTTCATGAAAATGAAAATTCGCAAGTGAAAGAGGGGCCTCATAGGCTTTTAGTTGTTATTAATAGCATCCTCTCGAAGCCAATCAATGCTCAAGCCAGTGACACTTTATGTTGAATACGGATTCGAACTTCGACAGCTATTTGGACCACAATGAGGAAGACTATCCCGAGGGAGAGTAAATAGCTTTGAGTGAATGAATATTGAATGCTGTCAAAAGAAGAGGGCATTATTAGAATTAATGTTTTTGGCTAAACGAGAAGATTTCGAAATATTATATGGTGAAATAATGTGTTACTTTAAGGAGCCTATACATTTTATGTAAATAAAGAGTCTCACAACTTGTACTTTGTAGATATCTTATCAAAGCTACATACATATTTGAAATATTCCTTGATTATTTCACCTATAACAAAAGCAAAGCTTAGAAACTATAATACATATTATTGAATTAAATAATGATTTATGGATTTCACTGTTTATGTGTAAAGAGACATTTTGACGCGCTCTTTGGGGTCGTTTCCAAATTCAATATTAAATTTATAAAAATTAGATGTGCGAGTTTTTTGTGCAGAACTGTATTCCTGCACAAAAGCAAGAAATTTTCAAAGGTATTTTTTTTAGGTTTACACATTATATAGAAAACATTGCATAGGTTTTATAACTCATTAGAAAAGGTTGGCCCAAGAAATTAAATGATAATTAAAAATATAATTCGCTTATGCCATTTTTCAACCGTAGAAGGAAATTATCCGAAGAAGCTATTTTCTGGGGTTTCTGGCTTAAAATTGCGGAAAAAACTAAACGAAATAGGTACACAGCACCCATTTGGGAATCGTTAAAATGAAAAGTTTAGTTCGCACTTATTTTTGGTGGCCTGGATTAGACAAAACATTAGAAGAAGTAGCAAATTCTCGCGAAAACTGCCTAACCTACGGAAAAAACCCAACTAAAAGAAATCTCATACCGTGAAAGTGGCCTTCGTCTCTCTGGGAAAGATTTCATTTAGATTTAATGGGACTAGTATTTAAAAATCACTTCCTACTATTGGTGGACGCTTACAATAAAAAGCTGGAATGTGTCGGCGTGAATAACAATATAACGAGTAGACATTAGACAAACCATAGAAGAATTTTTTCACGGTTCGGTATACCAAAAGTTATCGTTATCGACAACGATAAGTCAGTCGTGTCAAAGGAATTTGATTTTTTTTTAAAGTAATGCGGAATTCAGCACATAAATTTCCCTGTAGGTCATCCTGCAACAAATCGCCAAGTAGAAAATGATGTAAAAAAAATTTAAAAAAATTAAATCAACACAGAGAATAATTGTGCAATAAATTCAAATACATTATGATAACGAATTGTCGAAGAAGATAACTAAATAACTTCACGACGGTCTTTTACTACAAATGTAATAAAAAGAGGAACTTCTTAATCGATTTTATTGAAAGTCTAATAAAATATTTGAATAATAAAATCAATGATATGTAGTACAATTTTCAATTACATTAAGCATATACATATGTAGATTGCACAACTAAATTAAATCATTACTATTACAATATTTACAAATGACAGAACAACGTAAAAGTTAGTGAACTCCGCGCCATTAGAATATTTGTCATCTTATGAAGTAATTTTTGGCGAAGTTTTTGTAATTTACCAATGAAGTAATAAAATGAGTTACTAGCAAAAATAATATTATCTTTGGATATCTGACTTTCATACATGTAAATTTAATCATATCTTACATAGTAGTTACAGACTTTGACCAATTTTTTAAATTTATTACCAAATACATTAATTAAAATAATTTACTTATTGCATAAATATATCCTTTAGGTATACGTGCCTTGTATTCTAATCGTTGTCCTGTCATGGGTTTCGTTTTGGATACATCGAGAAGCAACAAGTGATCGTGTTGGACTTTGTATAACCACTGTTCTCACTCTGTCCACAATAAGTCTGGACTCTAGAACAGATCTTCCAAAAGTTAAATACGCAACAGCCTTGGACTGGTTTCTTCTAATGAGTTTCTTTTACTGCATTGCCACACTATTGGAGTTCGCGGGTGTACATTATTTCACAAAGGTAGGTGTAATTTTAAGTTTATTATAAAAATAAGGTATTAGAAATAATATATCTTGACACAGGTTGGAAGCGGTGAAATTCCAATTAGTGAGGATGAATGGGAAGATATTGAAGAAATGGTTGAAGAAGCAGGAGGAGGTTCGTCTGTAAGTAGGCATAGTTCGATGAGAGATTCACCACAACGTTCAACTGGTTTGAGACGGAAAAATTCCCTTGTATGTCCAATTTATAATGTAAGTATATTATATTAAAAAGTATACATTTAATGTGGAGCTCTATACGATTGTAGGACCCCACACAAATCTTTAAATCACCCTCCTCACATGCGTCGACCATGGAGCGAACAACACAAACCGAACCTCCAATTCTATCAAAGTGGAAGCAGATATGGCTCTGTATTTTAGGTGACGATAAATTTCGGAAACAACGAGAACGAGAAGCTTCGATACAAGGTATAACCTTTAAAATTAAAAAAATGATTATTTTTCTAATTATTATTAATAACAGCAGGTAATAGGCACGTTAACAGTGTTTCGCTTATTGACCAAGTTGCGAGGGTAGCTTTTCCAATGTCTTTTGGATTTTTTAATCTTTTGTATTGGATGGCGTACGCAATGTATGAACAGGAATTTTCGTGGACGCCGCTAAAGTAATTGGTCACCAAGAGAACATCTTATGAGCTTGTATTTTTAAATTCTGTTGTGGATGGTTAAGCAATAAATTGTTGAAAATATAAAAGATGTATGTTAATTAGTTGTTATTCGACCAGATATGAAGATGTTGGCTTAAAGTACCAAACTTTGAAATAAAATATTTTAAAAAAGAAGTTTGTGTTTTTTTTTCCAAAATAAAATAATAGGTATTGAGATATACGTACATGTAATCTTAATTATTTCAGACTAGAGGGTAGGTGATCCGGTTCTGGCCATTGATCCAAATATGGCTATTTTCAACTTCAAAAGCGATGCTAACAGGTACATATAATAAATATGTATAATATAAAATAATAAATGAAGAAAGCGGCTAAAAATGATCAGTCACATTTCGCTTAATTTTCGTTATTAGCGGTTAGCTTACATCTTTCATCCTTATTTTTTAAATATTATAAGATTTTTTTTTTCCGAAAGGATATTATACTTTTGCTCTGTTTGTAATAAGCTACAACATTGTATTAATTAATCCTTTTTTGTAAAAAATGGATTATGATCGTTTTTCGCCATAACCATACAAATACAAATAATTAAGTTAAGTGTAACAATAAACAATAATATTTAAACTTAATAACAATACTCTGGTATATTATTTAGAACTCCAATACTAAAGTATGTATATGCAAAAATTTAATCTGTTACAAATTATTTCCAACTTTAGATATTTTTATGTATATTTTTCGGACACAATTTTTTTTTCAATTAAATGCTAGCTTTAAGATATACATACATATGTGATAATTTAACATTTCATCTGGGGTATTTTGACTGTGCTGACTCCGCAACTGACGTTAATATAGTAATTTATATTTTTTTCTTTAACACATCGTAATCAGCATTCTTAAAAGCAGCATACATTTTAATAGAATTTTCTTTCATTGAATTTTTCAAGAAAGGAATTCAAATAGCATTGACTATTCAGATCATTGTCAATTAGAGATAAAAGGAGGGAATTATGCAGATGATGAGAAATAAAACCCTATTCATTTTTGTTTTGCCGACAAAACAAACATAATGTGATGACAAATTTGATTATATATATTTTTATTTTTGTTTTTCTACGTATGTGAACATAAAAGGCTCTCATTTTCATTATTAAAACCTCGCATGAGAAATAAAATTGCAAACACACAGAAATTATGTTTGTTTCGTATTTCTTATACATATACCTATACCTGAAATGCGAGTCGAATTCAAGACGAGCCATTTTGGACGAAATTCGGTTAATATAACAACATGGATGTAAATGGATTCAACTTTAACAAATTTTAAAAAACTACTTAAATTAAAATTAAATTTTAAGAATTTGTTATACCTAATATAAAATATTTTTTGTCAATTCCGAATTTAACCAAGCATGCAACGATATTAAGTTCGGTTGAACTTTATAGTTTCTATTCGTAAATAGCGTTCATCTATTCTTCCGCAATACCTGTATTAAATTTTTCTATTCCTTAAACTAAAGAGTAAGTAATCCTATCATCTTATGCTTTTTAAGGTCATAAAACCCTTCCTATTCCGGTCAAAGGGCGGTCAAACGCACAGTCAGCCAAACAAGATAATTCCGTAGATATCAGCACTGAAAAACTGAAAAGGATTTACAATATGTTCACTAGTTTATGCTAAACATGCACGTGTTCTTGCAAGCAACGAGGAACTCCTCTTTCACTTTATGCTGCGAGCAGAATTAAATTTATTCAATCGCAAAATTTATGTGAAGAGGCCAGCCGAGCTACTTCAATTCATTGTAACATATGCTCAACAGGCCGCTTTTGCGCTCATGCAAAATATTATTATATTCTGCAGCCTGTCTTCAGATGCTTCATGCATAGGTATTTTGGTGCATAAATCAATTTTTACACATATTGTAAAAGTAATAAATTCATCAAATTTTTGGATAAAGTACCTACACTAAAAAATATATAGGTATGAACTAACTAGTTTTTAACTATTATATTTGTCAGTATTGAAAATGGACAAAATTCAGAAAAATAGTAAAAGATAGTTGACTGAACTACGATTTGTAGTTATAAACATCGATATTTTAACTAATATCTCATAGTACATTCACGTACTTTTATTAATAGTATGATTTTTTTTCAAAGTAATTTTAATAGATAATTTTACACTTGGTATATTTAGTATTTAATAGTTTTTACATATATGGATTTGGTTTGGACACTAAAGTCAACATAACATATGGTGCTTTTTCTCTTTTTGGGCCTAAATATGACCTTACCAAAACCTCTCGTTTTCATGACATTACTTTTTCCAACAGTTTTGTATATATAGATGAAAAAGAAAGATTTATTTAAATTTTTAATTCATTTCAATTACTCACATTTGTTTTAATTTTTTGTTTTTGTCGCGACAAACACAAAACAAATTACTTAAGCTTACGACTGTCTTAAAGTAAAGTAATTTTTGGTGTAAAACTACCACATTTTTATATTATTTTCTATTTTCACCGATTTTTATGTAAAATCAAGGCAAGTGTTGTAAAATTAAACAACAAAATTGAAATACACATTAATGCCCTAAAATTCAACTCATAGTGCAATTTCGCAAGGATTTTACACCCGTTTTAGTTTATTTATGTTGTAAATTTACATCTATTTTTTAGAGTGTAGTTTTTGTGACTACAATTCGAAAAATCACTTAGAATGTTAGTAATATATTCTTGTTTTATTTTATTTTTGCTCAAAATAATTTCTTCTATTTTTTAGCACATTTTAACTTATTTAGTTTTGACTGGCAAAAATAGATAACTGACTAACTAACAAACATAACTACCTATTTTTTTCTTAATGTAAAATTATTTATTTAACTACATAAAAATCCTCTAAATTTACTTTCTTTTAATAGTTTATATGTATGTACGAGTACGTGAAAGAAATTCGCATGGAAGTGATGACTTGAGAAATGTTTGGAATTTATGTTGTCCTTAACCTTTCACGCCCTGGACTGTGACTCTGACATACGTGTCTTCACGAAAGGATGGATATTTCAGGACAAAAGTGACGTAGGTGTGGGCAAAGGAACGCTTTATCAATACTGAACGAGTCCATTAGAAGGGTCGGGATCTTCATTGCCAAAATGTCTAGGTTTAAGTTTAAGGAGTGTCTTATTGGAATTTATAAACTGACGAGCAGTTGTACTTTCAACAGTGTAGCAGTCGTTTGACGTTTTCAGATTAAACCCTATCCTGAATTGGACATTTCAAAAGTTTTATGATTATGCACCATCAAACAGAAATAATTGCAAAAGTAAAAATGCACATAACAATTTGAGCATAGAAATATTTTCCATGCATAAATTAAGTTTGTGGTCGCCTCACGGTTTTTGAAAAATTATATTATAGTTTCCCGCCACAATTTCTCCAAGGTCTCACAATTTGTTGGTTCAACTTATAGAAAAACTTTAAATTAAAAAAGTTTCCACTGGAAATATGGAAAAATTCTATACAAATTGAAAGTAAGAAAAATTTTACTTTATTTCGATTGGTCATTTTATGGATTTTTTTTACCAAATTTTTAGAAATTCAAACGTGAAAGTGTGCTTAAATTAAGTACATATGTATGTATTGTAAACAAAAAATGTTTTTGTATTATATTAAACAAATAGAATTAGGTGTCCATTTCAATATTTTTACAGAAAATAACTTTGTTTTCATACAGGTTTCAGGATCATATACATGGGTAATGTAATAATTTGGCTAGAATAATATTTTCAGACTAAGAACTTGCAAATGAAAGTTTTCTCAAAATATAAATGCCTAAAATATAGAGAAGTAAGTTAAATTGTCAAAATTTGTTTCAGTTTGAAAATTTTTCTTAACAAGTATTTAATAAATTAATTTCACAAACAATCACAAGAAAATTAATGTTTATATTTCTTTATACATATTGTGCTGCCTGTTCAAAGCGGATAAGTTTTTCCTTTGAAGCGTTTTTAAAAAATAATTAATGCCATTATAGCTTATATTTTGTTCCATAACTCTTATAATATCTTTGGTATTTTATTCTTTATTTTAATTTCTTTTATCTTCAAAATGAAATTTGGAAAAAAAACAAAAAACAGTTTAAGCAAAGTTTTATAAATAAATCTTCTTACAGTATTTAGATACAAAATTCATGAAGATATATTTTCCTTTCATTAAAAACAATATGTATATATATATATTCATATATATATTCTTTACCTTGAAGTAATTATGTAATACCTTTGGTTCTATCAAATAAGATGAATGTTGAGTACTGTACCATTAATATAATTCTTTGCAAACTGTCAAAAGACTTCTTTACTTATATAAAGTTAGAAAAGATAATTTTAATCTGACAGACGACATAGGCAACTGGCTATTAACTAGCTACAATTTAAGAAAGCGTGGGTCATTATAAAATACTTTGCATAAAATATCCTTCTGTATAAGCACTAAGAGTAATTAGTTAAATGCTAGGACCTCTGCCAGACTAAGAAGGTATTTTGAAGAACAGGGTATAGTTTAAAAATATTTTAATGCTTCCGAATTTTCAGGTAACAAGGATCTGTTCACGCGTTATTAATTTCTGTTAGCTCTGAAAATAGGTGTTTTGTCTAAAACAAAGGAGCCAGAACGATACACGGAATAAATCAACAAATCGAAATTTCCGTTTTGAATAATGAACAAACAATAAGTGTAAATTGCAAGGAAAACGAGGTGTTTCTAGGGAGGGAGCAAATACTTTTGGCACACACGAACTAATGGCGAACGAGCGTTAAATTACATCGCATCTCGAGGGTTGCGCTCCAACTTCCAATTTGAATTTGCTTGAATTCGTTTGTTTTGTTCAATATATAAATCGATGCTTTCGGAGTTGTTTTGTAGCGAGAAATTTTGAAAATTTCCTAGGGTAAATTAAATGTTTGCATAGACAGACATAAGAAACGTTTGCAAACAGCGAAGTGGCCCTCTCCGAAGATTGAAGTCATCCTACTGTCACTTCAGCCTCCTTTCGTCACTGTTTAATTGCCCGAAAAAGTGAGTTGAGAAATGCTTGGAATTTATATTGGCCAGTGTGCCAAACACCTTTACCCCTGACGAACGTGTCTTGACGGAGGGATGAATATCTAAATGACAAATTTTACTCGGCTAAGTCATAGAGCTTGAAAAATAACCCATGTCTAAATTCATTACAGTTTTTGGTCGGGTTGAGGTGGGCCCTCTGTTGATAATAGCTCCCGCAATTTGGTAAAAGTTCGTACATAATTATGAAGGCATATCTTTTAAAACACCCTCCCTCTTAAAGGATATCAAATTTAAGGGAAACGCGGTTTAGAATTAGATAGCAAAAATTTTGCACCTAAGACACAAAAAAAAAACTGTTGGTAAAAATAACCAAAATCATTGGTTAAAAAGGTGCCAAACAATAAAGTTATTTTTTTTTCAACAATCAAACATAGTTAATCTCCAGACATAGATGTGGAAAAAGAAAATTGTTCACTATCTCTTGATTAATTTACAATTTGATCGTTAACTAATGTTTGCGTTATTTAACTTACTATGTATGTGCAAGGTACATCAACATTTTTCGTTTTAGGATGACTATTTAAATGTTAAGTAACATTTTCTTCTGGCGTACTTAGAAATGGAAAATTTTGTGTGCTTTATGTTATGTAGCATGTTTGTCGTTTCCTCGATTTTTCTAAAATTATTATATCATTCAATAACTGACAAGAACAATCGAGCAAAAAAGCACACATACAACTAAAAAAAAACTCAAGAAAGTGCCCTAGATTATTTTAAATGTACATTTAAAAGAAAAGATTAATTTTATGGTTTGGCTTTTATTTCAGTTTTATTTCAATTCAGTTTAAAATAAACATTTAGCTTCAATAAATTTTCTTTATTTTTTAAGGAAAGGTGAAAAATTAAAAATTGGTTTAAAACACCCCGTAATATAATTCAAAAGATCTTCAAAAATATTTGGGCTTGACATAGCGCTTGTCATTAGGGCACTGATTAATATGAATAGGAGTAAAATTAAATAGTTTTATATTTTGAAATACATAATTTTTCGTTTTTTCATTTACTTGAAAAGACTGAACAAGTTTCGAAAACGGTCATCCTAGCTTGTGCTCTACGAAAATTGTAAATATATTTCCAAATATTTAAAATAGCAATTTAAGCAATCTCCAAACATAGTTATAAACAAGCAATATAGCTGTCTTTAAAAATCGTTCCTTTAAAATCGATTTTATTTTATTATTAAAATTAAAGTAAAAATGTTCATCTTTATAATTTGTTAAATTCTTGTAATAGCATTTCGTCCTCAAATCTTGTAAATTTTCGTGATTGAATTCAGTTTTTCAGCTTTTAAGAAAAGATTACATAACTTAAGTGTACATTTGATACTTATCCATAAGTGTATATAAAAGTAGATGTTTTAAACTTTACATCATTAGCAAAAATAATAGAAAAATCCTATGCACTTGGCCGGATTTTCCTTTTTTCTAAGGACTGAATGAAATAGGTATGGTGGGATTCATAAAAAAATAAAGCACTAATCGAAAGCACCAACCAATCCATATTCTAAATATTTTTCCACTTAATTAAGAGGGAGGAATAAAATCAATCGTAGATCTATTGGGTGTAATCGAGAAGCGAAATACGAGTTTAAGAGCTTCTTTTTCTGCAGCTGATGGCCGTAAAATTGGAGCAGTAATGAGGATATTTCAAGGAAATTCAATGAATAACTCTGATTTTTTAGAGTTGTAGTGCCACTAGGATGTGATGAGCCTGTTTCAAATATCAAATTTAAATAAAATTTCAAAAAACTGCTTGATTTTTTAAATTTGAAAAATGAAATCTTATAAAACTGGGTAACATTCACATATTGTACTTTATGGTACCTAGTAGAATTAAGTACGAGTAAGTACGATATGTATTTTGTTTAAATAGTATTATCATAATAGATAATAGTTTTTGTTTTTTTTTATGTTTTGAATGATGTCCTATGGACCATCAGGTTCTTTATTGGACCCGATTTTGTTCTCCGTATTTCTTAATTATGGTAAGGTGCATTAATTAATTAATTGTGAAGATAAAAATCAGATTGAAACTCCCTTCCGAATTTTAGTAACTATCTGATTTTTTTTTTATTGTCTATCTACTTCTAAATACTAAGGCATTCATTCATAAGTACAAATTTATTATTTAACCAGAATTCTCAAATGCATTATTATCCACTTATGTAGCCACTATAAAGTTAATTACATTTCTTTTTGTTTCAGGTATAATTTACGCTATTTGTGTGACCACAGAGTCCTTCTAAATTCTTCTTTTTTCGACTCAAACGTGCTCTGCTTAAGGAAGAATGAACCTATTTATCTGTCAGGAATTAAATGGAATGCACACACCTTTGGTCCCATAAATTCTTTAATTTTCTCCAGAGAGCTCTTGGTACAAGGTGACTATTCCCCCGGCATTTGAATGAAGAAGGACATAATGCCTCTACAAGAAATGGAGTAAAAATCCTAAACTCAGCGATTCACCTATTAACTTATGCCCCAATTTGCATTCTTATCTATAAAAATATTCATACTAGTTAAATAAAATTCATATAAAATTTAAAAATACACAATTTCCCTCACGTATAGAATTTTTGTTTTTCATATCTGCAATAAATTAAATTAAAGAAAATCGATGTACGAGAAAAAATTTTGATCCGTTGAAAATTTTACTTGCATTTAAATTCATATAATAAAAATTTTAAGGAATTATTTACCCACTCTTCCGTAAATTTTCCGTTCAGCAAGGCATGTGATGAAGTCATTTCACTTCGTTTAGTTGCAAAAGTGGCATATTATTGCTGCGAAAAAGTCTTCGGAGTACTTGAAAAATAAATTTATTTAATTTTCTGATTACATTGCCTTGGTGTTAAAAATGAAATAAAATTGTTTTCCCTAGGTACAAGGCGTCGTTTCATAGTGCATTTTTATGACAGCGTGAACTTAAATTGTTCTGACATAAATCTTCCTTTCTTCCGAAAGTGATGTTTTAAGACATTTAAGATACTTAATAGTCGAAATCCTTAAGGACATTGTGCTTCTGATTTTTTTAGAGGTAGAATATCACAGGTATGTATGAAGTAGAGTTATTTAAAATATTAGCGATTTGAGACATTTTTAGTCTGAAATTTGTAATACCTATGTGTGTGAATTACTGAAAAAAAAACAATGGTGAAAATAACCAAAATATAAAAGTTAACATTTACCAAATACTTGGCAGATTTTCAGACTACCGTGTTTTTGGTTATAATAAACAAATTAATTTTGTTATTTTAAACTCAACCAAGTTCACAGGAAAAACCAACAAGGTTTTGTTTAAAAGTCAAAGAATCCCGAAATTGAGCCCAATTCTTGAAATTTTAACTTTAATAAAAGGGAAATCCGTCAGGGGCAGCGGTTTAAGGAAATGTATAAAACAAATATCACCAGAACAAAAATTTTAAGCCGGCACCCTAAACCCGAGGGGAAGTTGGCAAACTCTTATTGAATTTCTGAAAATTACAAGAAAATAATCAGTAGTACTGTTATAATCAACTTAAAAAACCAAATTAGAATTACAAGAGTAGTTCATATTTTAAAAAAATATTTTCATACTATCCAAAATCAGTAATAAATGCCAGAAGCCGGAGCTAATTCATTAAATTCTATCGATTCTAATAGAACTCCAAAATTGGCATTCTTCTACCTCAGCGGCTAGTAAAGCTTTCAGTGGAGGAGCAATTTAGATTTAAAATCATTTTAGAAAATGTCCTCATACTATCCAAAATTAGTAGTAAATGCAAAAAACAAATTTTAATAATTTAATTTTGAAAATGTGTTCATTTTGCAAAGCTTAATAAATGCTTTTAAAGTTAAAACTTTTTCTTTTCTTATTTTTGGGCATCTTATGTAAAAATTTAGATAGGTAGATATTTTTTTGAAAAAAGCTAAATATTATTTGCAATATGTAGCACAATCAGTTGTTGGACTCATTAGAAAACCAAAATAAAATTTCGGTATAATAACCTAATTTTGTAAAAGAAAAGAAAATTATTCATAGTTCCCGTGCAGCAAAAATTGTTTTTTATATAAAAATTGTTTCTCAGTGCATTTTTCTCAAAATAAGGGTTGACTTTTAGGTCAATTTAGAGATATGATTCTAGAACTAAAAATATGAAAAAAATTACTTGTTCCTATACTAGATAGTCACGGTTTTAAGTAAAGGTAATTACTTTTGGTAAAAATATAAAAAAACAGGATTTAAACAGGTGAAATTGTTTAGTTTTAGGTGTTCCACAAGTACTTTTGAACTAATTAAATTAAGTAATATTATATTTTTAAATTTCGTCAAACCATATGTGGAGGTTGTTTTAAATCGACATAGGATTCTAATGATTTTTTCATGTAATCCACTATGAGAATTTAAATCATATCATATTATGATTTAGAATTTCACGGGTATATTAGAATCTCAGAACTTTGAAGATTCGTTATGATATGAAGATTTTGATCATGTACCAACCGACAGATGATGCTGGCTTCTCTCCGAAAAGCGAAAAGCGCATGTTTCTGAATTGTGCCCTGAATCCTTGGTTACATCCTCCGGCACGATACATCGCAGTGTAGAAAGATTTTCTCGTGGCTCCATGAGCAAAACGTCAGTAGAAGCATCCGTCACTAAATCTAGATTTAAATAGGTCTAACGCTGAAGGTACAATTTAAAAAAAAAATATAAAATTG
Organism: Machimus rusticus; assembly: GCA_951509405.1. Taxonomy (NCBI): domain Eukaryota; kingdom Metazoa; phylum Arthropoda; class Insecta; order Diptera; family Asilidae; genus Machimus; species Machimus rusticus. Next base: position 8,259,283 of record OX608051.1, read on the forward strand.
TATATTTCCCAAAACGTGGCGGTTTCGTGTCCTTTTTCTTAATTTTTAATAGAGGTATCATTGCTCTAGCCGATTTATTTGAGGGCTAGGGACCTGCCGAGTGGTACCTCGGATAACACTCGCCCGGTTGTGTCTTAGCAGACGTTATCACAGCGAATCCTTTCGCCGCCTTCTTAAGTGTTTTAGTTTCAGCGATAAGAAAGTTTTCTCGACTGTTGACCGTGATACGTAAGGTCATGTTTATTCATTAGTGTGCACTCGGCCGGGAGTTGTGTGTGTTTGAGGCAGTTTTGAGTTTGTCACTGCCTTTTGTTGCAAGAATCCTTTTCAAAATGGGTCAACCTCGAGCGAGTAACCGTGAGTATCAAGTGACACAGCAGAATTATATATGCCGCTCAAGGATGTCTTGAGTGGACTAAAAGTGCTATTCGAAAGTGGATCAGCGTTGAAAGGAGACCGAAATCTCAGATTTTCGCAATCGCTCGTTATATTTTTAATTAAAAAATAATAATAATTAAATATAAAATCACTAACTTACGTGTGAAAGTGCGTGCGGTGTGCAGAGCCGGGCATGTTTCTTAATTTTTCAGTGTCGAGTGTGTAGGATACCCCGACGGAACGTATGAATGCGCTAGAAAGGATTTCACTCCAGCAGTTGCCATTTCTGGAAAATATTGTAAGGAAACTATTATTTTTTTGAATAGAAAAAGGTATATATTCATATATATATAATATAACACTATATGTAGGACACCAGCAAGGAAAAATCACTTTGCGTGGAAGGCACTTCAAGGCCTTCACTTTCGAACAATAGACACCGGGAATGGAATCCTCATTAGCATAGAACGAATTTTCGTCTGTCAATTGAAAGGCACTTTAAATGCTAATACATCGTACCCACCTATGGAAGTTTCCTTTCGAACATTATGGAAATTTTTCATATAGGCCACAAAATGCATGGCGACAAGAAATATTTGTCACCTGTGGTTTTTTGATTGAGTTATACAATAGAAAACGAAATGTTTATCCTATCCGTAATACTTTTTTAGGGTTTTTTATTTCGATTTAAGATAAAACTTTTTCAAATTATTAGAGTTCTTCAAAATTGCTGACAGAATATGAATTGCAATATTTTTTTAACCATTTCTATATTAAAACATGATCTTAGATACACATTTTTTTCTAGTTTTTAGAAAATTAAAAACCCGTCGGCTTCTATAAATTTTCCAAATAAATAAAATCTTTGTTCTAAAAAGACTTATTTTGAGTATTTTTAGTGATATGCTAAAATAAAACCAAAACTGGGAAAAAATGGTTTTTAAATGGTTTTAAATTTCCCTACATAATGTTTTGAGAAAATTCTAATGAACTATTTTATAGAGTTTTTTGCAACAAATAATTTGACCTAATGATTTTTTATATTTTGATTATTTTAGAGGGCTTTTTGGTGTTTTGACGGTAGGAATATTTTATGTATTTTTATTAACTTATAAATATATGGTATTTTTCATTAATAACACATTTTATATTTAGTTAGTATATGTATATTTAACTTATTACTTACCCACCCATACAACAATCATTATTTGGTTTTTTTTTTCAAAAAATGTACATACATATGTAGCTAGTATCTTGGCGAACATATAAACATTTACAAGTGAAAATTAAACATTTACGAATGAAAATTCTTCCTTTTCCTCAGAAACTAGAAATAAAATGTCCAAAATATCATATGTATATAGGTAACGTTACTTACCTTCAAAAAATAAAACCCCACATTTCTGAAGTTTTTTCCTCATAATAAATCGCATCGCTTAAGTACTATTAAAACGAAAGAAATCCTAAATAATTATAGTCGTTTTAAAATACATAGGTATGATTAATTCATTGCATTGTTTTTCATATTTAATAGCGGGCAAAACCGGCTTATTTTGTACTACATATCTTTTATAATTCAACAAGTTAATTGTAGTCCATCTCACATATATAAAAATAATGATTGAGCAAATATAATGAAAAAAGTGTTTAGATTGGTACTATTTATCTGCAAACTATAGTAAAATTTTGTTGAAGCAAACCACTAGTACTTACTTTATTACCTTCTTGTTCCTGCACTATCTATTCATTGGATATTCGAAAAATTTCGTAACAGTCAGTTAAAATGTTTAATGTTTTTCTATAAAAATAAGAAAAGAAAGATGAAGCTTTGTTAATTGCCGGTGTTGTCCAAATATGAAAAAATCATAAATAATTTTAGATTAATATTTTCAAAATATAAGTATATGTAAGTATGATAATCAACAATAATCCCCAGAAGTCTGAAATTTTGAATTTTCTTCGAAAATGTCTCAAATATAAAACAACAATTGAAATTTAAGCAATTCACAAATTTATAACTAAAAAATAGTTATAGAGAGAGCAGATAGGTACATATTTAAGAAATCTATTGAATTAAATAGTAGTTTCTAAAAGGTTTCCTTTTCACATTAATAGTATAAGAAAATTAAGGCCATAGCTGCAAATCTGCAAAACTTATTTTAAAATAATATGTTAAGTCTGGCTTAATATTAAAGTTTGTTTTGATTATTCAAAATTTACAGAAATAAAGTGAATTTGAAAATAACTAGTATCACGAAGATTATCTCATAATCTTAGGGTTCATCCCGAAAATTAATAACACTATGTTTGTCTGCAGATAAATTGCTTCTGAAAATCGAGTAAAGGGTTACAGAAAAATAACTTTGTGTAGATGATGACAAACAATTGGCAAAGTACTTCTCCTTATATCATCTATCAGTTCGATGTTCCCGTAATCGTGGTCACATAAAAAACGTCTCAAGAAGACGAATAGCGTTTTAAAAGTTGCTCCAGAACATCAATTCTTCCTGTCGAAAGCCAAAGTCCCAGGGGAAGCCCTTTGCAACTTTTGTACCCCATTTGGGAGGATGCGGAGCATGGGAACGTTTAGGAAAACAGACGAGCTGATGTCGCACATTACATACATACATAACATAATGTCGCATAAACTCGAGAGCTTAATGTTGCGAGGAACGCATTTAATGGGATGGCGTTTGATGGCCCGGGATGTGTAATATCCAGAATTTAGTGGCACAAAGTGAAATGTTGAGACTGAGGCCGGGAGGGAAATTAGGCCAAAAATGATACCATTCGCTGCAATTTTGAAAAACTTTTGCCAGAGCAAACTCTGCCGTGATTTCATTATTTAATTCCCGGCGCGTATTCACGATGGCTCTCAACTGCCACTTTAAGTGGGAAACTCTAATCGCCCTAATTGTGCTAAAACGTGCGCAATGCCAAAGTTGACATTAAAGCTAATTTGAACTGCAAGCATTCATTATCTAGAGCCAGATTTTAAATTGATGAACTTCCTAAGTACCCTCATTTGATGCCAGAGGAGTTCTATTAAAGTTTGTGATATAGGATCATGAAAATGAACTTCATTTTCAGGGGGAAAAAATTAAAAATATATAGATATGTATGTTATATTTTAATTTAGATATTATACAATATAAAAAAGTAAAAAGAAATTCAAAGAACCCTGTCCCGATTTGGGCCGCGTGGCAAACACTAATGAATTAATAAATGACGGAAAAAGCACATAGAAGTGCAGACTCATGAAAAACTTGTTTGACAAGAGGTTTAAAAGGACTGCTGAGGTAATGGGGATTCGGTTCTCTTAGATTAGGATTTAAGCCTTCATTTAAGCCAAGTTACAAAGTTCTATGGTGATCCTTTATTTTGCAATGATGATTCAAAAATGGTCAAAATACGGTCTTTAAATTTGTATTACTGCTACTAACTAACACTACAAAAGCAAATTTTAAGGAAGTTGTGGGTAATTTTTGATTATTTTGAGACATGATAAATAAAAAAATCACGAACTAAACCGAGACCCTAGAAATTTTTTTTGACCTGTGTTATACATCAGCGAACAGGCGGTTTGGGTGTCCAGTATCAACAATTTCAAATTTAAATTTTAAAAATACATACATTAACGAACTTGAAGGGACTGAGAAATCAGCTGTCGCCGGAACATATTATGTTGTAAAACTAACGTAACATTTTAGTTATCTCCATAGTAAAGCTATTAAATTCATTATATGTATAGTAAATTGAGGTATTCTTTTTCAATGTTTTCAATTTTCCATAGGATTTGTTTTATTTCAGAAATGCTGACCTGAGATTTGTTGTAAGAGAGACTTACCAATCAAGAACTTGAATTCTATTCTCATTTATCTGGTCTTTTACCAGCTTCGATGTGTATTTCGAGTCTTTATAATATTCATTCATATTCAAAGATCCATCGAAGCATTCGGCATATGGCAACATTTGAGCCTTCAAAATATTTTTGTAAATAAAACGGTCCATTATTTCCATTATGTGTTTCGAAAAAAGGGGCCCATACTTTTCGCCGAAAATGTGCTTTAAAAAAGAATTTAAATTATAGTCTGCTTTTCTATGCATGTGAAACTCAATTTGTTAGTGTGCACTTTAAACTGGTCATTACATATATATCTGTGAAAATTTAAACTAGCAGTCCACCATCTTGAGGCTTCCGCCATTTTGAGTTTGGAATGACATCATATAATTCATCATATTTTAATCGTCAAACTGTTTCATTTCATACCTTTATCAACTAGACTTTTAAGGAAAAGGTAATCTGCCATCTTGGAGGTGTCCGCCATATTGGATGCAGAAAGATATTCAAAATTGTTTTGTAAGATTCAATTAATTTTAACTCAGTTTTCTTAAAACTATACTTACTTTTCTTTAGGTACAGTTTAATTAAAGGCTTAAAAATATCCGATTTATTATTTCCTTACAATAGTTACGTCCCTTTTAAACAGTTACATTTTAAGATATTTCTCTAATTTATTTTTACAAAGGATCGACACTTTAAAACTTTAATTAAAATTATATTGTAAAATTTTCATAAAATCGCCCGTATCAAAAATGTTATGAATTAATTAAAAATATATTTCCTTTTGTGGATCACATCGAATAAAATCATTTAAAATTTAAATTACGCGGAGAGACAGATTTTTTCATAATCACAGTGAAAAAAGGAGAGAACAGGGCTCTTTGAGTGAAAAATTCATTTCGATTCAACTCCTCTTCTGTAACACCAGCCGCAGCGCATCATCCACCCACAACGCGGGGAGATAAAATCTAGAAATAAACCGCATCGATTTTTTCAAGTGTGGTGGTTATTTTTTTCCTGGCGCCGTGCCTGAATAAACTGCATGTTATTGTATTTTATTGGATTTGGTATATTTTTAATTACTTTTGAATTCAAGGAAGCAATATCAGAAATGGTAAACAAAGTTTTATTGCACTTATATTTTACTCGTAACTGATTGACGATAGTATATTATAGAATCAAGGATACTGACACACTTTGATATTATTTTATATATGAAAACTTAAATCTCTCTGCGTAAAATATAATTAAAAAAATACGTTTAAGCATGAGTCTGAGAACAGACCAATTTTAGTTGATTGTGGACACTTTTAGCTCGTTTAGAGTCCTATAACTTTATTTTCAAGAATAACAAAAAGATTATTCTATTTAAATTGCCGACAATGAGACCCAATTAAATATTGAAAGGGCAGACTAAAAATTTGCAAAGTGCTTTAAAGAATGACCGGCAGAGAACAAAATAAGGCAGTAATTAGGTCTGGCCCCGTGTTTTCTTCAGGTCTATTCAATCCTAGTCCAAAGTTCGTGGCTTCCTACTTTTTGTTTCTATAAATTTCTAAATCTGAGACGCCCACAGTCTTCCGCACACAAATTTAACCTTGGAAACAAGAATTTCCGTAAAATTTTCCACTGGATTTTATAATTCTTCTCTCTTAACATTAATTCGTCCCAATTTTCGTACACGTTGGGTTCCCTTACCCTTACGTTTGTAATCCAAAGGACAACAAGGTTTTTTTGCGCCCTATTTCCATTATATGCCCTTATTTTGGCTTTGGCTTTGGCTATGTACAATATATGGAAATGTGTAGGTACTTAAATAAGAAAATCAATAAAAAGCCATAACCTTTGAATTATCTATATCTGAAACTGCAAAATTCGTTTTGTTAAGTTTTTAATTATTCATTTAATTGGTTAATTAGTAGTTTTTAATTCAATTTAATTTCCAATTCACGAGGAAAAGAACTTACTAATAGGATTTTCACATACATATACCCATAATGGACGGGATTACGGATTTGAAGAAAAACTTGTGTAGTCTTTGGACCTTAGTTGGCTGAGATCAGCAGTATAACTAGTTCTCATATGTTGTGTATCCAAAACTAGTATATTAATTAAACTTCCTTTTGAAATCATAGTATCAATATGAATAACAAATATCTTAATATCAAATAAATCGTCCTTTAATTTAAGCAACAGGTTTAATTAATCCAAACTTCATCCAAACAAATCGGGAAGATATTCTGATTTTCCTGAATTTAGTTCTTAGTTTGCCTGAGAGAAATATTGATGATATTACTTTAAAACAAAATGCTCTCTCGTTTAAAAATAGCAGTAAGCTCATACCTTTTTTAATGTGGATGTAGCTTTAGATGTTGTATACTGAAGTTTATATATGTTTCAATTGCTTCGATTGAGTAATTTTAGCATTTCCCTTAAAACGACTGGTTCTAAGATCACAATCCCTAAAGGAGGCACATTTTACCATAACTTTAAGAAAAACTCTAATTCATGTCCTACATTTTCAGATCTAAATGGGTGAATAAATATTTTCGAGTGACAACATATAATAATTATTGATTGATCATAATCAATCCGTAATTTTTCACTGTTGAAAAAATATTTAAGTGGGAAATTCAAAATAAAATTTGAAAACTCAGTTCTAGTTCTAGTAGTTATTGGAGTGAGTTTTTTGGTATATAAATTTATTTAATGTTATGTAAAAATTCATTTTAGTATACTTATTATTATTATAATTAATATTATAATTTTAACACATTGAATTTGTTAATATTACCTTAACCCTATTAAAGGAGTTACCTGGTGTAAAACGTCAAAAGTATTCAATATATATTTTTGCAATTATTAACGTATATTGTATATTGAACAATTCAAAATAAATTTTTTAGTGTTGTTATAATATGTATGAAAGTTGAAGCAAGTTTTTTAACAAAATAAGTAGGTGCCTGCGAAAATTTCTTCTTCCCGACTCTACATAGAATCTAGTAGAATTATCTAAAAACAGAAAAAAATATTTTTGAAAATGTTATGAGTGTAGTTTGTAAAATACACTTAAAATATTAATTAGTTCATCATAAAAAACTTAAAAATTCATGATTTAAAAAATGAAAGGAATTTTGCCAGTTTTTTTTGTTTATTCTAAATAATCTTTTTAGTACTAAACGTAGACATACATATATGTTCAATGTATTTTAATCACCTTTAGTGTAAAAACAAATTATTTTTATCCATCATGAATTTTTTTTTATGAGTTCTTAATTAGGACTTTGGGGGTATTTTTTGGGGATAATAGACTATTGATTTAAAAAAAATCCCAATTAAACTAAGCAACACGACAAGTCTACTAATTAAGGTTTGATTGATACTTAATTCAGCTTGACGAAAAATGTCAAAGTGAATTAAAAACCTTTTAGTAACTTAAACAGCGCTCTCTGTAGTACAAATTATAACTTTTACAGTCTTACAAAATATTACTTAATGATAGTAGTTATATGAAGCCAATTTTCGATAATTGACTGAACACTTTAAAACAAAAATCTTAAATTATTAAATTATGAAAGTATAAGTTATTAAAGCCCTAATTTTCATTTAAAAAATCACCGAGATAGTCAAATGAAAATGCTCCGCCTTATGGCAGCAAATGTAAATGTAATCCACCATTTATTCCATTAATATCTGACTAAGTAGCTCGAAAGCATAAGAAATCGCATTACCTTCATCATAAAAAGGAAACAGAATCACCGAAGGTTACGCCAAAAATAATTGAAGCAAGTCTTAAGTTCAGATCCCGGTGAACTTTGGGCACCCTCTTAGGGGCGTGAAGCATAAAGTGCCGCCATGTAAAAGGAGCTATTTGGTGCGATTTTCTTAATGGAAGATGAGACGCTTTTACTTTTATAGACAAGACACCGCCTCTTGTGTCTGGGGCACACTGCGCCGTTTTCGTTTAGAAATTGAACAAAGGACCGCTCGTTCGATACGAAGGAAGCCGGATGCCTTGCAGAACTTGCAAAGATCTTCGATTCATTGTGCTTCTTTTTTGTGTTCTTCCAGGACCCGGAGCTAGTGGAAAGACATGACCTCGACGCCCGGAGCCACTTTCATTTCCTCTGAAGGGGACTAATCGATTTTCATCATCCACCGCCTCGTCCGGATGCTGCGGGCCTTGTCCATGTCCAGTCACATGACCAAGTGCTGACAATTAAAGATGCTTCGTACATTTCGTTTACTATTTGGAAGCATGCTGATCTTAGCACTTTTTACACCTGCCAGGTGAGTATCTTTATTTTTGCGACAATAGAAATTCGAACAATTAGCATCAATTTGAATCTATGTGTATGGAAAGAAAATTAGATTTTGTAAGAATTCTACGAGTTGTCGAATTAGCTTTATTGTATTTATGGATTTTTTTAATGGCACTTGTTGGAATTTGAGTACTTTAATGCGGGAATATTACTTTTTTATTTCATTTTTACTTAGGAAATACTTATACATAGATATATGGTAAAATTTATTTTTATTTGAATTTGGCGGTTAGGAACAGATATAAAATAGGGCGGAACTGCTAAAATGTTCGAACGCTCAAATCACACGTCAATAAACGCGCCGTTTTTCTCGAAACTGCATTTTTTGACCTGGGGTAGGTGAAGAAAAATCTACTACACCAATTGACTTGAAGTTTTAACTGCTGTCTCTTCAGATGTGTCGTTGTAGCCAAAATTAGACTAATTAATTTTTATTGTTATTTTCCAAAGCTAAAAATAATTAAATATGAATAAAAAGAGTGGTATTTTTCAATAAAAATTAATAATACTAGTTCCGATACATCTGAAGAATCAGCAATTAAAATTTCAAGTCAATCAAATTATCCATTGTTGAGAAATTATCTATACCAGCCAATAAGAAGACAATTTTAACACCGCCATTTTGACAAAACTAACAAAAAAAAACTATTTGTCTTTATCAATATAAGATTTTTATTACTATACTATAAAATAAATATCTTTAAAAAAATACAAAAACCACTGTAAACCAGCTTTAATTGTATTTTAATTCAGGAGGTCTCTTCAAAAGGGGCTATTTTAACATGAAGCAAAGTTTACAAAAATCGAAGCATTTCTTCACCCTTCCTTTCGATCAAAATAATAATAATTAAATTTAATTAAAAATAATAATGCAGGTCTTCAAAATTGAGTTTTTTAAAAATTGTTGACTTGAAATTAAAGTATATCAATAGTAAAGCTTACTTCGGATATGGTAATCATCTTTCCTATCACGTAAGGCTCTTGATTAAAAATGATATTAGTCCCAAAATAAGGGACGTAATATAACAAAAATTATTGGGTACCTAAATAAATAATAACATTTTATTAAATTTTAAGCCATTTTTCAATTTAAAAAAGTAAATCATTTTCTCACAGAAAATAAATATGCATAGTGACGATTTTATTACGTTGAAACGTTGAATTATATTTCTGTTAACAATAATTAATTTTTATCTGCTACAAATATACTAAATATACTAAAAAACTATACTAAATTTGTACTAATAATGATAATTCGTAGCTTAATTAATCGGTGATTAAAATCTATTAGGATATCGAAAAAATCGTATGTCATGGACTGTTTTTATTATTTTGGCGTTCTTTAGTATCTCGAGATCTACAAGAAATGGTGGTTAAATTTCAGACTATTTTACCCGTTTTACTGACTAAACCATGCCAATATGGAACACTTTTTGATGAATAATATTAAACGCAGTTCAACTGCAAGAAAATTACAGCACCTTTTAATTTGGACCGTATAAAAATAAGGCTAATATTTCTAAGAAATTAGGCACTTTTGACCAAAAGTAAAGACAGTTTTATGTATGATCTTAGAATAGTAGAGGAATTAGTAAAAAAACTTTAAATGACCATAAAATGAAAATAGCCCCTTTTAAACAGACACTCCTCAATTATATCACTAAGCTATCGACTTAAAAATCTGATCGTTTAGTGAAAAGCCTAAATGTGGTAGCAGCAAATTCTAAGAATCTACATAGGCTTTAATTATCTTTTTCTTCTGATGATGTTGATGAATTTGCTCTAGATATTCAATGTCGAGTTGAAAAAAAACGAAGAAGTATATGTTTCTTATTTTATTATAAGACAATGGAAAACTAATTATTTTCCATACATACAGATATAATTTTATATTTTCTTCATACCTATACACACTTTCTTAGCTTTGTTTTGGTGCTAAGAAAAAATTTCTTCATTTAAAAATCGCGTATTACGCCATAAAAAATGGCTACTTGGACAAATTAGATGCAATCTCGTTCGAGCTCTGGGTTTTAGGTGTTCTTTTGTTTAAGATTTAGATAAAACTCTTAAGTACTTCTCATTTTCAAGAATAATTGTACAAAGTTATCCTAATTTTTTTATATAATATAATATAAAGGGCTATACAGTTAATGTAATATGTATTTCTTTTATACGAGTATTATTTCTGGCGATTTACCATGACATCGATATGCTGCCTTATTCTAGGTAATATTTTAGTAAATGGAGAATTGTTTTCAATTGGATCTTGTTTGTTGAAATTCTAATTAAATCTATTAAAATTTAATTTACTAACTTTACAAAGTTTACTACTATCAACAATTATAAATAAATTATCAGCACCAGTGTGTTTACAAAAATCTGTCCTCATCACTTCAGGTTGTTAGTACTGTTTCACTGGCCAAAAGGAAATGTTTTATTAGAAAATTTTTTTTTCTTAAATTGAGAATTAAGCCGTGTTAAACTAAACTGCTTTATAATGTTAATTAAAAGCCTAAGTAACTAAGCATAGTTATTTAAAAAATTTCCAACAAGACTCTCTCACTGTCGACCTTTTCCTAAAATTGTGAAAAGTTCATCCAAATTTCGACCTTGAAATGAATAAATTATTATTAATATAATTTGGTTTTATTTTCATGTATTAAAAATTTTCTCTATGGGGTACCTACTTATATCTAAATATCAGTTCAGTGCAGAATTTGCTGTTAAATCTGGTCCAAATACGATTATGAAAAAAAATTTAGCTAATCTCTAAATAATTTCTGAATAAGATTTTAAAAAGATAGGATCTCTTTAGTTTTATTTTCAGTACATATTATAATTTTGGCATAGTATACATAGTTTATAAATATCAATATAAAGTACTGCCAAAGCTATTTAATAAATGTTATATTTATTCTAGATGCAAGCGAAAAGAAATGGCTGCTGCCAGGCTGGAGAATGTAACTCAGACAATAGCGCGTATTCTAGAAGGGTATGACATTCGACTAAGGCCAAATTTTGGAGGTTAGACTGTGTTGCGTGTAACGAACAAAAATTTAAATTCAAATAAATAAAATACTTGCAGGCGACCCTCTTCACGTTGGAATGGATTTGACAATAGCGAGCTTCGACGCGATATCCGAGGTGAACATGGTAAGTGGACGTGCTCTGTAGAGTGTCGACATTAGAGAAAGGTGTCAAGAATTCACTTGTGTTATTATTCGTGCAGGATTACACGATAACAATGTACCTCAATCAATACTGGCGCGATGAAAGACTCGCGTTCAACGCCTACGGCCCGTATTACGACGACGACGCTGACGATGACGGCGTTAACGATGTACTGACATTATCTGGGGACTTTGCGGAAAAGATCTGGGTACCAGACACATTTTTCGCAAACGACAAGAATAGGTCCGTATTTAGACATAAAGTGCAAATTGACTTTTGTGTGCTAAAAGATTTGATTTATTGCAGCTTCCTGCACGATGTCACGGAGAGGAACAAGCTCGTGAGGCTCGCAGGCGACGGTTCGGTTACCTACGGCATGAGGTTCACGACGACCCTGGCGTGCATGATGGACCTCCACTACTACCCCCTCGACTCCCAGAACTGCACCGTGGAAATTGAAAGTTGTAAGTCAAACTTACTGAAGGGTAGGTCAAATTATGTCTCATTTTTAAAACATAGACGGCTACACGGTGATGGACGTTGTCATGTATTGGAAACCGACCCCCGTGCGCGGAGTAGAGGACGCTGAGCTGCCACAATTTACAATAATCGGATTCGAGACCAACGATCGAAAAGTTTCGTTTCTTACAATTTATTTTAATTACATAATAATAATTTTGGTCGCTTTCAGGAAAAACTAGCAACAGGAATTTACCAACGACTGTCGTTATCATTTAAGTTACAGAGAAATATTGGCTATTTCGTATTCCAGACATATCTTCCTAGTATCTTAATCGTGATGCTTTCATGGGTGTCGTTTTGGATAAACCATGAGGCTACTAGTGCTCGAGTTGCTTTAGGTACATTAACATTATCAAAAATATTATAATACAGTAAGACTGCTTTATTTTTTTAATTTTCAATTGAAGTCTGAATAATCCTACAAATTCCTATATTTGATAAATGGTTTTGCTATAATTTAGTATGTGTTTATTGATATAAATCGGTTTATTTTTAGAGTAATTTTCAACACATGATTTTGAGATCAGTAAATAAAAGCTTTCTTAAAAATAATAGGTACTTATACTGTTTTTTTAAGACAAGTTTTTATTTTATATTTCTTGGAAGTAGCTTTCGAACGAATCTGCATTAGCAAATATGTAAAATAATGCAGCTTTTTATATCTAAAATATTAGGTTTTTAAAAACCATCACCAAATATTAAATCAGCGTTCCATAAACCTCGAATACTGATGTTTGCGATGATTTAGTATACAGTTTAGCATCAAAACTGTACTATTTTTATTTTACCAATTTGAATCTTCCGACTTACATATCTTTAGTTGAAATGTCTGAAAAAAGAAGTTTAGACCATTCATCGATTTGAGTTATGCATTCTTTACAAAAATTAATTTAATAAATGAATACAATTGTTGACAGAATTTAGACAAATAAAAGTTTTACAAAAAATTGTCTTAGAAATAATTATTTTAGAAACTTTTGAAATTATAATAAACCTTTAAATTTTATGAAAATGCTATTTGAAGCAAAGTACCTTTACCTACATGCCTATCTTTTATTGTAGTAAAGGACACTTATCAATTTTTAAAATGCACCTTCAAACTTTTATCTGCAAAGCTTTTTTTATTTATGATATCATAATGATATTTTAATACATATGTATTTAGATTTGCTTATCTCTAAAAAGTCTCCTTAACATATAAGGTAAATTTTCTTTTTTTCGATAGTGTTTAATTTCATAAACAAATTAGTTAATTTTAATTTTTTTTTTTTATTTAAAATCGATATTTACATTATGTCTGGTGATGATATTTCTATGCAACTTCTAAAATATAAAAATTTCATGGCAAATTTTATATTTTGCAAATTAAAGAAAACTCGTGTATTTTTATATTTTCAATTATAATTAGAAACTATTACTTTTATATTGCAGGAATTACAACCGTTTTAACAATGACAACAATAAGCACTGGAGTTCGAAGTTCGCTGCCCCGAATATCTTATGTGAAAGCGATAGACATTTACCTGGTTATGTGCTTCGTGTTCGTCTTTGCTGCGCTGTTGGAGTACGCAGCCGTCAACTACACCTACTGGGGCGCAAGAGCGAAAAAGAAAACCAAAAAGCCGAAAGACGGTGACAAAAAGTGTAAAACATACCTATTTAGTTAAAATAATGAGATCAATTTTAAAAGCCAATTTCATTTTAGCGAAAAGCGAAAAGTCAGAAACGTGCTCAGCCAATGAGGACATCATAGAGCTGCAGGACGTTAGAATGAGTCCTATTCCTTCTCTTAGAAAAGGAAATTACACAAACACCATTGGGTCAACAGGATCTGAAACATTAGACTTGGCCAAATTTCCCCCTAGTTTTAGAATTGCAAGAACTTATGGCACAACTCGGAATAATATTAGATATAGAGGTAATAGAGGTAAGTTTTTAAAAAAATTCGAACTTATCAATGCATAGTGACGTCGCTACTACAGAGCAAAGTGGGGCAGTACTAAGTTCAAGATCATCTCCTACTTCTTCCTTGAAAAATATTAGTTCAGATAAATAATAAAAAGAATTATACATACATCTAATTAATTGTGCTATATGTACGGTATTCTATGTCAAAGCGCCAAGCCTTTAACCCTCACTATTTCTCTAATTCACTGCAAGGCCTTAATATTTCTCAAAATTGTTTTTCCAACCCAAACCAATTACTAACCATACTTTCAGTTTTGAACTTTTCATAATAAATAAAAAACAAATCGTAAATGATGAAAATATTTTTCCAAACGGGTACAAAAGACAATTTCATGTTGGTTGTAAAATATTCGTATTTTTGCAAATTTGTTCAATATATTTAGCGATTATGTTTTTGTTTTTAGTTAAAAATAACCATAACTTAAAAACCGTAAGAACTTAGAAAATTTCATTTCTGCTGTTTCCATTATTCAAAAGCGATTATTTTTATATCAAGAGAAATTTTAAAATTTTGAAATATTGATGATCGTTCATCACACCTTCTACAAAATAAAATGTATGCTGCATTAAATTTTTGACCGGCTTTCAAAAGACACTTTTTTAAATAAAATAGCCCTATATTGTATTTAATGTTAAAGACAAACAAGTAATAATAAAAAAATATTATGTTTCTTGTTGAGAAGTTAGACATACCTAGACATATGGCAACAAAAATAGTGTATTTGAGGAATATTTTTGCAACGAAAATGCACTTCGCTTGGCAACTTTTTATTTTAACGAGGATTTTTAGTTTCTTCTCCTTATTTCGGGAAAAGTAAGGTAAATACAATTAAGAAAATCAGCTACAAAAATCATTTTTTTGAAACCCTAACATAAGGGTGATGCGAAGCCTTGAAATTACCCCCACCAAAAAAACGCAGCTACTTGGCATGCAGTGTATCATCCCTTTCAGTTATCTAAAATCAAAAAATCGGTCAGATTATTAAAGTCTAGGCTTGTTGCTTACTAACCTCTGACCTGATTCAAGTCAAAATTCCAAAATCTCTACAAATGGTGCAAAATTCGGAAAAGTTTAAAAAATGTTTCATTTGTTTTTCGTCTTTGAAGGGCTATAACATTATCCCTAATATAGCGGAAATTTTAAATCAGGTTACGACGAGTATCACGGGTCTGTCGAACATTTTAAATCCAAATTTGTTCTACTCTAACAATTTCTACATATTTATGTAAGTATTGCATGTCAACTCAAAAATCATGTAGAAAAAAGCTTTTAAAGTTTTGAAAGTGCGCTTGCGCAACCCGGTCGGCTCGGCTGTCATTAAATTGCGTACAAGTCATCTCTAGGACAAATTTGAAGATTATATAGGGTTATTTTAGGTTTTCAGAGTATCGAATAATGTAAAAAATAATAATACATTATGTATAGTCTTGAGAAATGGTTTCCATCTTGATGGTACTTTTTCTTGGGATAGTTTGTGGAGACCAATGGTACATATATTCTTGGGATGCAAAAAGGCTTTATAAAAATTTTAGTGGTTAGCAAATAATAACAAACACTTTTTTTTTGTTAGTTTCACTCAGTCTCTGATTAATATTAGAAATTAGTATGCAAACTTTTAAGTTAATCGATAATTAGATCATTTGATTAAGTAATTGTAGTTACCGATAAAAATAATATTGTTTAAGAGCTCAACGCCATCGGCTACTTATGTTATGCCACTATTAATACTTTTAATGTACTTATTAAATAAATTTTTTTCATTTTATTTTCAGTGCCACATGCGCAGAGACCGCGGATGCTTCATGCCCTTCGTAAAGGAGCATCAGTAATAAAATCGTCCATACCAAAAATTAAGGACGTCAATGTGATAGACAAATATTCTAGAATGGTATTCCCGATTAGTTTTTTAGCATTCAACGCGGGGTATTGGATATTTTACATACTAGAATGATAGTAGCTGCCTGCATGTGCGTAGTAGATTTTTCGTGTAGTTGCGAGTGTATGTGATTATCGTGCATTCAGTCAGGTCACCGAAACACTTCTCTTACGCCCACATGTCGGCAATTCTGATACAATGGTGAATCCCAATTTTTGGAAATGAAAACCCATCCTAATTACACAATCGGTAAATTAAATCTAACATGCGCACAAAAGTACCAAAAGATAAAGAAAATACATATTTCAGCCAGACCAATCGATCGGATTATTAATTTAAAAGTCTAGGCTGCAAATGACGAAATGAATGAATATAGGAGAAATGCAATTTTGTACGTTGTACCTATGCCAAAAAGGCGAATTTTAAAAGAAAAACAAAACATGAAAATTGACATTATACAATTTAGTAAATTAAAGAAAAACTGTTTTAAAATTTTAAAGTCTAAAATTATCCAATATAGCGTATGACGTATGTAAGTAACCAAATTGTTGTTCATTATTTTTCGCCAACTTCCTCCCAAGTTTTGGTAGCAGGCCAAAGGATAAAATATTTTAAAGTTCTGTTCGAGATTAGTTATTAATTATTTCTTTAAATATTCATATTAGAGCCATAGTCAAAATAAAAATTACTCAAAAATATTTTATACTATTCAAGATTTAATAAACAGTAAAATTATTATACTCTGTTGACTGTTCCTAGAAACAAATCAATATAAATACCTTTTAAGTGTCAATTCTTCTAAATTAAAATGACTTAAAGATCATTTAAGTAAGGCAATTTGTGAGTATTGATTAAGCATATTAAATAGTAATCATATCATTTGATTAATCTATCTTAATTAATTTAAAAGTTAAAACAATCAAACTTAATTTTTATAGCTAAACCTAAATTAAAATCTGTCAATTTTGTTTCTCTTATTTCGAATACTAAACAATCAGTTACAAGATTTCGCAGAATATTAAAATTCACCAAGAAGGTATAAGTTTGAGTTTCTGAGAAGCTAATTTCGTATTGCTAAAATAGGGCTACGGTTACAGCTTTTGTATTCATATAGTTCTTGATTTTAAACTCAAACCTTCTTAGCAAATTTAGATTTCAAGTTATTGTTTTTATTATAAAAAAATATTTTCCTTTTCATACTCTTACCTAATTTAGTTTTTATTAAAAATAAGTAGGTGTTTATTCAATGTTAAAAATAAATAAAAAATTTCCCCAACCTGCTACCAAACATATGACGAGTGTTCATTGCCATTGTCAATAGAGAAATTTTTTTGTACTGCTGAAAGCAAAATTTATCACATAAGCGAATTTAATGTAAAAATAGAAAATGAAAACCTTTTAAATGATTTAAAACAAGAAAAAATGAATACAAGTTTAGAATTGTTATTTTTATGATAAATAAAGGAAAACAAAAAAAAAATATAAAAAAATATGGCGTAGCTACAAGAACCTTGTATTAGAAGTGAAACAAAATGAAAACTCAAAATTGTTTATTTTGAAATCAAAAATAAAATTTAATTTTGACCAACTGATGCATTTTTATATATTGCAATTAAACCTTCCAGCCAGTGATATGCGTCCAAAGTATTTAGGCGTTAAGAAATTATTTAAATTTGATGATTAATAAAGAATACAGTGGTTTTTGAAAAACAATATAAACGTTTTGAGTAAATTTGGTTTAAAGCGAACGATACATTTTCTTTCAATTTAAAATTTAATCACGAGGAATCGATTGAAGTGATTTACAGAAAATGGGCACGTACCTACATATATATAATACTTATACAGTGTTCTGCAAAACGATATCAACCATTCCAATATAGAAAAACTCATTTTATTTCGTGAAGAATAAAAAGCTACATATATTCTGTTTTTATCATTTCATCGAAAAATACAAATAGTTGACTTCGCAACAAATTCACAAATCAATTTAATTCTAATATTAAAAAATTTAAAAAAATAACGATATTCGGTACTTGTTAGGTAGTGTGAAAAACTAAAGCAAATTTTTGCCTACCTAATACTGGTAGTCTATATTATTAAATTCATAATAATATACGGAAAAAAAAATTCGGATAGTAAAATAATCCCCAACCAATTTACGAACGTTTGCCATAAAATCCACAATATATATTGAAGAAGCAGCAGATCTCCTTAAAAGCTACAGGAAATATTACTAAAATAATGCACTATCCCAAAATCCATCAGAAAATACAGGAATATTTCCCAGAATTTTTTTCCTTGTAGATTGAGTATGCTTTCCCTTTCTTTTTTCGATTAATAATTCTGTTTTACATATTTCGGAAACGCTTTCAATTCAGCGCCAGTTAAGCATTCCCAAGAGATTAGGTTCAAATCTAGTGGTTGAGCCAGCAAATGAAACACTTGAAGCCCCTCTCATTTACCAGCTTTGCAGTGTGTTTCGGGTCATTATTTTGCTGAAACAAACATCGAAGCGGCATTTCCCATTAGCATCTGGCAACTTTTGCGTCTCCAATAAGTTTACATCAAATAAAAAAAAATCTACAACATTTGTCAAAAAAATATCCGGAAAAAAATTAATTTCAACAAATATTTTTGTTGTTGTTCATAAATGTGTACCTTACCCGTTCACTAATCACTAATCTATTTTCCCCTTAAAAAGATTGCCAAAAACTGAAACCAAGATTGTCCATAAATACTTTTCCTCGTACCGCAAAAAAAAATTATCACTTGCAGTGCAAAAAATTATAAAAACATCCAGAACAACAAACCCGTTTACATAAAAATAATTTAATTTTTGACCCCAACAGCTTTTGATCTATGATCTTGCGTTAGCAATTATTGTCATTTTTAATTTTGAAATTATATGATAATAATACATATTTCTGATTTTCGTTACTAGGTAAAGTATTTTTATCTTTATTTAATGAATTACAACAAATTAGTACTAAAATGACTGATAATAAAACAGTGGTAGATGGGGCAAAAAATTTATTAGGTGGACACAGTTTGTGTTTGGAATCCCGAGAAATGAGTTTATTTGAGGTGGTTTCATTTTGAAACATGTATAATTCGTAATAAGAAATCGGATTAATAAGAAAATAATAATATAAATTTTTTAAGTGTGTGAATAGCATTTTGTTTACAAGTTTATTGTCCATTATATTTTAATGAAGTCGGCGCACGATTATTTATATGAAACGAAAAGAAGAATATTGTTTATTTAATTAACACTTACACTTAATAAGAATTTAGGAGTTTAATTGTTTTTGTTTACTGTTTAAGAGATCATTATTCTATAATTTTTCCAAAAAATCATAGTAGGATATCCCCTTAAAAAGAATTTTTGTAATTAAAATTCTTCTGAACATGATTTTTCAAGGCGCTATATCTTTAGATAAAAAGATTTTTACTATTCGTTTTAATTTTAATTTATTTATGGATAAATTGGGTTTGAAATGTTAAGGAATTGAAAAATGGCAGGTAGAAAGTATGTTGAATAGTGATAGAAGAGTACCCAATAAAACAGGTGCATATTTATAGAAGACTTCTTTACTAATTCACAACGTGTTTTAAATAAAGAATTGTTTTCCTTGAAATTTAGTCTCCTAGTAAAACACCTCGGCAACAGTAGATAGGGATGGTCCTTACAATGGCTGAAAGACCTTGTCTGAATTACCTGCACTAAAGATGCAGATTCCATGGACCAAGACATGCGCCTTAAATTTCATCTCCCACACACTCGAGCTTTTTCAGTTTGGGTTGTTCCAGAGATTTTCGTTTGAGCCGACATTCAGTTCGACTTGAACTACGATGCTGCGAAATATCCCAAAGGGGTTGTGTTAATTATAAACTCATTTTTTTTCACAATGTAATAGAGCCTGCAAAAATTAGGCAGGCAATCCTCGCGAAAAGTGAAATGTTTTAACAAAAATTAAAAGAAAATATATTGTCTAAAGTTTTTGGTGCAAAAGTTAAACTTGTGAATTGGAATAAGAGCAATTAGCTTCGGTTGATAAAATATTATTTTTTTTTTCGGGATACACTTTCTGGAATTGCATAAAGACACACACGGGACAGCTGTGCAAAAGTCCGGAGATACACACCCATTTCAGAAATTTTTTTTTCATCAAACATTTAGTGTCGTATTGGCCTTTTAAAGTTGTTCCTTTGATTTTAAGAAAAACGTTTAAAATTTGATTATAAAAATTATAAATTAAAAGAAAAATTATTGGTTCAGTTTGTGCGATGCAAAGTGTTCGATTCAGGATTATATGATGAAACGGGGATATAAAAGAAGACGCAAGGGGAAATTGCCGATATTTTATTTCGGCCAACCCAGTCAATTTTAGCAGAGAAGAAAAATCAAAGATTTTCCAACAAACATTTTGGAGCAACGAGAGTGGGTCAAAATATTGCACAACAGCCAGACCCCCGCAATAATCAAGGAGCTTCGCATATTTGGAAGAACTTTGTGCGCAATTAAAACATCGTCGTCTCGCCGTATTTTCGGCAAATTTCTATAAAAAAAAAATATATCTGAAAATACAAAATTCTGGATTAAACGGATCATGTACATTTCAGCAGCCATCCTTCTCTTCGTTCGAGTTGGTAAGTTGGGCGCATCAAAGATGAATGGGTTTATTTTCGATTCATAACACTCGCACAAGATTCCTTCGAGGAGCAGACTCTCCTCGCTGGAACATTTTCAGACGATTTTGGTCTAAATTTTGAGTTTTGTTTCAAAAAATTAGATTGGGTCAAGAGGGGGTAAAGGAAGCACCCTGCTGGGTGGATAATGCGAAAATTACAATCAGCAGGGCTCATTGCGTCTTGTAAGCATCCCCACGAGAAAAGCATCTCTTACAAATCACAGAGATATTTTCTTCGATTCAAAAAACAAAAAAAAAAAAAGTATCTTGCGTGGGCGTTGGATTTGAGTATTTTTATTTCTTCGATTTTACCCAGCAACAAAAATAACAACAACAATGAGGGAGCCACGGGAGGAAGTCGTATTAGTGGGAGTCATACAAAGGACCATTTTAGAGATGCGGAGAAACAAACAGCGGATTTTCCGTGGGATGCTGTGGACTCAGATATCGATTTCGACGTCGGCTCAGCGCCTGCGTAGTCCTAATTCATTCATCACAAATTTCTTTGATAATGGCTGAATGTCCCGCTCCTTCTATCGTAGACCTACTAAACGAAGTTATCCTCAGGAGCAACAATTATTTATATCTAGATTCTAGATTCTGTCCATTTTACCCTTGTGCTGCTCCAATTATGGACTTTGACTAAAATAACCTTCCAGCCAGCCTCAATACCTTTGGACAATTGTCTGGTCCGAAAAAGCAGCATAGATACAGTCGTCGTAGAACTTATTTTTAGATTTGCTCCAGGAAACTGCAAGGATAATCCTTTTAATTTCCTATTAT
The DNA here is from genome assembly GCA_951509405.1 of Machimus rusticus. Taxonomy (NCBI): domain Eukaryota; kingdom Metazoa; phylum Arthropoda; class Insecta; order Diptera; family Asilidae; genus Machimus; species Machimus rusticus. The sequence continues at coordinate 8,280,842 of OX608051.1, forward strand.
ACAAAACATTAAAATCAAAAACCGCAACAACTTTACTATTTCTAGAATATAAATATATCTCAAAATCCCACATAAACTCAAATTAAGAGGTAGGTACATGATAGGCACCTTCGCCACGTAGATTCCGATCAGGGACTTAAGATTAGTTCCTTTTCCTCGAATTATCTTGTTTATCATGAAAGAGGCTAAATTTATATCCATCCAGTGGGCGATGCGAAATATTAATGTTGGGGAAGTGCATTAAACATATTACTCGGATATCATAAAATGCATAAGTGGGCGTGAGGGATGTTGGGAGTTCAATTTTATCTATGACTAATTTTACTCCGCGGTTCGTCGCAGATGATGTTGCGAAATTTTATTTTCACCTTTCACGGTATAATTTCATTCAACGATATAAAATTATGACTTTTCAACATACACCCTCTTGTATGAATGTGTGGTTAAAAACAGGGCCTTTCAATTAATGTGCAAAAATAGAATAAGTTCATTAATTTTAACTATTATTCCTATTTCATGTGGGTTCAATCCCAAAGTTCGTTTTTTTAACATTTTATTTTGGCCATGTAACAATTATTTAACATATTACATTAAAATACATCAAACTTATATTTATACATTTTTCTTTAAATAAATTCCAAATTAAAACCATTAAAATATAAATTTCATTACTCAATCTTAATAATAGATTTATGTTGATTTTTGAAATGGTTCTGGAAATTATATTTTAAAATTGTATTTATTAATTAATTGATTCCTGGTTTATACTACAATAGTTGCTTATTTCAATATTGATAAAAAGGTTTTTCTCAGTTTTTTTTATAACAAATAAAAATGCATTAAGTATTAAGAAAATTGTGGTGATACTATTTTACCTTGTGCGATATATTAAAAAAAAAAATTTGAAATCAAATCAAATTATCTTTTTACTTTTGATAACGTCAATTCAAATTTGAATTCATTTTAACTAGTAATGACTTCATAAGAAATAATTATTCTTTAACTTTACTTCCTACAACTACTAATTAATGTCTCACCCTTACGTTTTTTTTTTACTTTTCATTAATAATAATAATTAATTGGATTAAAATCACATATATTGGGCCTGATCGTTGAATCCGTTCGAATCGGATCGAAAAGAGCTTACAAAAGCTCTTTTTGGATAACAATTCTTGAACAAAATCGCTAAAATTCTCAGGAATTCGTTTCAGTTACCTTTGAATTTAAATAATTTGTTTTTTCAAAGTGATTAAAATAAACCGAAAGAAGAATCCAATCGAGTCATTTTTACGTCGTGTGCGAAAAAATTAATTGGAGTCAAGATTACTTAAACATTTATGAACGTTTTAGCAACTTTATTAAGGAAAAAAATCCGACATCATTAAGCATAACTGTAGTTCAAATTTAATAATTATCTAATTATAAAATAAATAATTACTCAAAGCACGAGTTGTACTCGCACTTGTCCGTTTTTTTCCCCCAAATTTAACAGGAAAGAAAGGCTTTTGTATATCTATGACGCTTATAGACGTAACTATACTAAACCAATTGAGCTCAAATTTACATATAGGCTTTGTTTATAATGAAGGTTTAGAACATCCCAGCAGAAAAAGAAGCAGTCCAAAATTCAAGCGTTAAACAATCTTTTGATCAATAGTGCTGAAAATAATTTGTATGTGGAATTCAAATTTTTTTAAAATTACATTCCATGCATATTGCTATGGCATGGTTTAATTTTTTGTTTGTTACTCAGGTGTATATCGTTAACAATGTTAATAAACAAAACTATTATATTATGTATTTACTTTCAGTGAATTAACTTGTAATTTATTTTATTTACCAAAAATACCATAGCAACGCATAGCGGGTCAACTATATTATGTTATATGTACATATATGGAAAAGGAATTATTTTAAGCCATATTTCAAGTTTTCTATGACAAACATTTATTTTTAATTCTTTTTAAAACATTTAATCATTTAAAAACTTCTGTACTTTTTAACTACATTTTTCTTAACAACGTAAACCAATTAAGAACTTTTATATTAGGATTCATAACGTATGAAAAAAATTTATAGAATTCAGCTATCACTTGTTATGTTACTTTTCTTAAAATAAATACATATGTATCTTTCAATACATTTTTAAGATATATGTATATAAATAAAGAAAACTTTCATGTGGAGAGAATAAATTTGGAATAAAGTGAAAATGATCAAAAGGACTCCTCTGTAATTTTATTGCTAAAATCGAATCTTTGTAATGTGGAGAAACAAATTTTAAAGATTATTTTTATCCTCCTTTGATCCCATGTGGAGGAGGAAATATGTTCTCTATCTTGCCCACCAATTAGTGAGAAATCGCTGCTTTCTGGTCCCACATTAATGTAATATTTATAATTTTTGAATGGCTTTACATATTGGGATAACTTCTTTGACTGATACATCATTAATTAACAAATTGTTCGCAAATTACAACTTTGAACCTGACCTGTTTTCAAAGTAACAAGTTGATCTAGTTATGCGGGCCTCAGAGGGTGCACGTTCGATTTAATTTCAATTTTACTATCTATAATTTTAAAATGAAATGATTTTATTAAATTTGAAAACCAAAATAATAACATGGCTCTGAATTCAAAGTAGCATTTCATTTCTTGCTCTTTTTAATACATTTTTATTATAAAAAATATATAAATAAAAATTATAACAGCCGAACCAATAGGAATGTCGTAATGAAATTGTCATAGCATATTTTAAAAGTAGGCATATATGTGTCAAGTTAAAATCGGTTGTTTAAATTTTCTTTATGGCGATGGACCTAGAAAATGTCTGTGCTGCTGACGTTGATAATAACTTAAGGTTGGCAAATATACAATGAAGAGCAAAACTGAACCAATGATGGTACTTGCATATTTTGCAAGTTGTTCATTAACTGTAACAGATATCGTAAGACTGGTTGCCTAATATTTTAGAGGATAAAATTGTCTATAGAAATGCTCTTATACATTTTGAAATCCGATTGACCATTTTTGAGTTATTTATGAAATAAAACTGCCAAATTTCACTACTTTTATTTCGCAAATAACTCAAAAAATATCGCAGTTAGGGGAAAAATGGTAATAACCAATTTTGAGCAGAATTTAATTCTCTACAAGTTGGCGAGGACACTTGCCCATGTCAGAATAAAAATTATCGGTTTTTTGCAGAAATAGAACATAATGTATTGGGAAAAATATTTTGAAAAACAATTTTATCTCGAAAATTTATTAATCTACAAATTATTTGAGGACATCAGCTATATAGTTAGCAGAAATAGACTTATATTTTTCGTCTTGCGCACTGATTTTAATAGGGAATTGAGACAAATTAAAGATTTTAAAACAAACAAGCTTTTGTACGGACGAAAACGAAACCTTTTTATAATACTACGACCATCTTTTGTTTATTACATGAGAGGGTATCTCGAGCTTAACTCATATCATACCGTGCGGATACTTCAAAGCAATTGTCGAATCGATATTGTAACAGAACAAGTTGGTACAACAATTGTATAACGATTTATTTGCCGCTTTAGATATATAGCATTGTCACAGGACTTATAAACGTGTGCATTTCGGCCTATTTGACAAAATTATTCAATTAAGAAAAAGTTGAAATATAATTTTTGTTTGCAAATTTAGATTTTTGACATTTTTGGATACGTTTCATATGATATTATACTACCTATTGCAGCCTACCTGATGAAAAGAGTTCAAAAAATGAATAATGCCAAAATTTATTTCAGAAGTTGTAGACTTCCAAAATGCAATATATGGTATATTATAGATACAATAGAGGCCGTATTTCTGGGGAGTCGTTTTTCTCAAAGACTTTTAGACGTAGGTAGCTTAAATTTTACACAGTTATAGCTTTTTATGGCCCAAAAACAGAACTGATGTCAAGAAGGCTTAATTTTAATCTAGGAATCAGTTTTTGGGGACAGAAGCAGATAATTTTAAAAAAATGAAAACTTATCAGAAGGCGAGTTCACAAATATTTTTAATATCTATATCATTAAAACTTTGTTCAACAAATTATTTAAAAAACGTTGAAAAAGTGATGTTCCTGGCCTTATTTAAAAAATTATACGTATTTAAATTCTAAAAAAAAGTCATGAACATTACCAATGTAGTCTAGATTTAACGAAAATTATTAGGTTAACAATCTCTTGAATGATTTTGTTTCTATCACTTAAAAACTACCTTCCAATATAAACTTCTTTCGTTGCTTCGTCCTCTCGTTGCTAGAATACGTTACTGGCAAAATTGTTTTGAATACAAGGTTATTCATGAAATTATTCAATGTAAGTTTAGTTACTATCCATGTTATATGTACGATATATTTATGTTATTTCTATATAAGAAATTATTATATTAAATGATTAGCTGATCTCGTACGCAGCGCTAATTGCCCGAGTCCCAACTCTCACTTGGCCGGTTTTTTTTTTTTTTTTTTTGCAATAAAGTTCATAAATTTATCCATAAAAAGAATTTCTTGCACTTTTAGTCTCTTATAGCTTTTGAGATATTTCATTTTAAAAATGAAAATATTTGTTATTTATGGAATAAACGATACATATGAAAAATGTAACATATCATTTTAAAAACCTTTCTAATTAAATCTTATCATGTACATAGATAGCTCTCATGTGAATTTTTCACAAAGCTGACTTAAACCACTTTCAAAAATAACAACCCGTATATCAGATAATTTTTTACGTGTTACCCTTTATAATCAAAACATAAACTGGGTCTCACTTATTATATGTATATATTTTATAGACTCTGCAATTTTGTATATTAGTTATTACTGGGTGTATATCCGTTGAATAAATAAATAAATAAATTTTGCTAATGCTCCGTTCTCATTGACAGTTTTCTGTGATGACCTGACCACGCAATGGCCCGATCTATACGACAGAGGGCGTCAATACGTCCACGTGGCGCGGCCGGAAGAGGACACACGGTTCCAGACCGACTTCCACCACTTCCCGGAGCAGCACCCGATACAGCCGAGTGCGCCCCACGAGAACTCGAGACCCTACAGGCCCTACATCCCCCCGCACGGGGTGCTCACGATGGAGCCGATCCACCCGGGAGCCCCACCCCCGCTGGTGCCCCAGTACGACCCCAGCTACCGCGTCATCAGCGGCGTCCGGGTGCCGGGCGGGTTCGCGAACCCCATGATCCCCCCGATCGGGCGCTCCTCCGACATCTACGGGGTGCGGGACTTCGGGGAGCGGCACGGGGACGTCGCGGTGGGGGCCAAGGGCAGGGACTCCCGCTACGGGAGCGTGCAGCACGGGCACGGCGCCGACAGGATTTTCGTGCCCCAAAACACGCTGATCAATGAGGAGGCGGCGATCCTGGCGCCGAACGACGCCGCCCTGGAGCGCGAGTGCCCCATTTTCTGCGAGCCCTGGGAGTGGCTCTGCAACGTGACCTGCGCCTGCATCCCCAAGACCAGCCGGTGCGACAAGATCCCCAACTGCGGGGCGGGGGAGGACGAGCACAACTGCGACGGCACCAACGAGGACATTGTGAACAAGATCAAGGTCAAGTGCGAGTCCACCGGGCAGGACGTGATGTGCCCCAAAACCTACAGGTGCATCGCCAAGGAGTGGCTCTGCGACGGCGACGACGACTGCGGCGACTACTCGGACGAGACCCACTGCGGAGGTACGCACTTTTTAACCCTTTGGGGTTAGGTGGGTTAAAAACTGTCCCACGTATTTTATGCATAGTGGGACATTTTTTAACCCACTTCGAATAGTCGAAATTGTTTATGATTAACAATACTACACGGAAAAAAGAATTTGGATAGTAAAAATCTTCCCAACCAATTTACGAACGTTTGCCATAAAATCTACAACACATGTATATTGAAAAAGCAACAGATCTTAAGAGCTATACAGGAAATAATGTCGACGTTTTACGCTGGCCCTTAAATGTTAAAATCCCTATCTTTTTTCACTAATGCTACCGAAATAATGCACTATCCTAAAATCCGTCGGACAATACAGGGCTATTTCCAAAAAATTGTTTTCCGTGTATACATACAGATTATGTATATCTAAAATTATCTTTTTAGATAATACAAAAATTCGGATTAACTGATAGCAGCAAATTCAAATATGACACATTGTCGGCCATGCGAATGATAAACACTGATATCTGATTTTGATCGATATTTAGCTAGTTGTGACAAAGACTGTATTTAATGGAGTCGTTGCAGAAATTAAAACTAGGACCACCAATGGTCCTAAAATGGTCACGAAATATTGAACTCCAAAATAATGGAGCAAACCAAACTAGGACCCTATTTCATAAAACTGACAAATATGACAATGGCTACAATTTTAAAAATTTATTCAAATTTTATGATAAAATCATATTTTTTGTGTGATAAGTTTGTATTGCACAACAACTGAGTGATATATTTGTCCCGATAAGTTTTGCCCTATACAAAATTATTGTTACAAATAAATCATTGTTATTCTTCTTTGTTTATTGGAACTTAAATTTGCCGCTACAAGAAACTTCACTTGTCGAATTTTCTTCACTTCTTAACACGAACTATCTTCACTTTCAACTTTTACAACAAATATGTTACAATATTGTACAGATATTATAAGTTTCCTTTTCCATAAAAAATTGTCGTGATAATTTAAGAAGAAAATGACGACAATTGTAGAGAAATTCATTGGCCGTGACGTGACACTTTATTTTATGAAATTTCTTTCAACATTTTTGATTTTATACTTTTCGGGCAGAGATTTCATGAAACAGAATTTCGTTACATGGGACCCAAGAATTCGCTGTTTAAAGAGCAAACTCTACTTTTACTCATGCATTTGCCCCCATTAGTATTGCACTATGAATTTACTCTACGCTTCCGACCACATCTGAAAGCTGCAAGCGAAGTCTTAGCAAACTTTGATTTTCTAAAAACTATAGCTGCAGTTTACATTTTCTATAAATAAACCATTATCCAACTTTAAAATGCTCATGTTTCTTTTAAAAAATATATTCATATAATTGATGATAAAACTTAAAAGGTTTTTGGTGGGCGTTTTACTATTTTGCCCCGCTTCCAAAAAATTCAAGAGCCCAGGCAGGTCTCGATTGCAAATATGTAGATTATTCGCAGCAAACCAAACGATTTATAAAGGAATTGTAAACGAATTATTTATTAATTATTAATTAATTAATTAATTAATTATAACGATATCTATATAAAAGATTCTTTACTAAATGAACTCTCGGGGAGAAATGAAATTAAATTTTTGTATTTACTCGCGAAAAATAAACCTTAAATGAATTACTTGTGAATGAAACTTTAACTCAATTAAGACTTAGGTTTCGCAGGTACATAAGAATATATTCGTTTTTCTCAAAAATGCATAAATTACTAAAGAAATATTTGAAACGATTCATTTATGAAAGTCCAAATAGTCGATTCTTTTTCGTTGTTTTTAATACCACGGAGGCTGATATTTACAATAGCGAAAAAAAATTCTTTCTATTCTTTCCTTATCGTCCAGTGGTTGGCGGTTCTCCACTCCGAATTCTTGCGAACTTTTGTTCTGTTTATGTAGAGCTACAATGCGGCACTAATAACTCAACTTTGGCCAAAAATAGACTATTATCCCTAAAATTGATTGATTGATTTTTGAAAATATAAATGAAATCTATCTTATTGTTAGGGGGTCAAACTTGGTGTCATTAGAAAACTTTTCTAAAAAACATTTGGCAAATATTTTATCTTTTTTTAATCCGACGTATATTTCGCGAGATATTCGACCATCTTGGAACTTTTCTTACACGATGTATACCTACGTATAACCTAAATTTTAGTCATGGAGCATATGTATTAAAGCATTACCGTCTTTTAAAAACTTGAAACCCTTGAATAATGATAATGATGATAAGAATTATGTTTATAATATCTCAAAGACATTACGCACAATGCAAATATAGTTTAGTAAAATATTTTTAAATCTATACATACCTATAAAATAGCATTTCCTGACAGATTGATTAATTCATCAACATCGATCTGATACCACTGTAATTTCATATATGTATGTAATTAAATTTGGATAGTAGGCATTTTTTGTTACATAACCACCTGCTAAGAAAGAACTTTACGATAATCTTCTCCTCTAAGAGGTTAAAATAAAAAATGTAAGTTTGTAGCAAAATTTTTTATTTCTGAAGTTAAGTCCATGAAAATTGGTACATTAGAAATTTAAAAAACAGGTATTTCAGAATTTTTCGATCTTCGATTTCGATTTCTTTAGTGTTTAACTTTATGGTTGAAAATTAAGAACTCCGTATTTCAGCGTTTTTAGAAAATTACCTCTTAGGGGTTAAAACGAGGAATAAACATTTGTATAGAAATTGGTCATTGATTATATTAAAAGTTAGAGACGTGTAATTTGGTACTTATTTACAAACGTTCATCTCCTATTTCTATTTTATTCTACTCAAAATAAATTTTTGAAATCTCCGTAGACAAAATCGCGATCAGAAAGATAATCTAATAATAATTTTATTTTTTCACAGGTGCCCGCAATTGCACCGAGGACCAATTTGAATGTGCGAATGGATTTTGCATACAAAAGTCCTGGGTATGTGACGGCGACAACGACTGCAAGGATTTTTCTGACGAAGCGAACTGCAGCAAAATAGCGTATTTATTTAAAAACAATCATTCAGAGCTTTTATGATGATCGAATTTTCCCTTTTTCAGTTGCACCTCCGAACACTTTCAGTGTGCGGACGAATTCTGCGTTTCGCTATCTTTCCGGTGCGACGGAGACCAAGACTGCGCCGACGGATCCGACGAATTGAACTGCCAGACGCCGATGGCCAGTTGTCCCGAGGGCGAGTTCAAATGCAGAGGAGGCCTCGGAGGAGTCGGCGGTCCAGGCGGACGCTGCGTGCTCGAGAGATTTCGGTGCGACGGCGACAACGACTGCGGGGACTGGAGTGATGAAGAAAATTGCCCTAAGAAACCTTCGAGTTGTACTTCAAATGAATACAAGTAAGACTCACTCGCACCGTAGCAATTTTCCAGAATTCATAATAAAATTAACAAATAATTAATAATAAATTCATTTTCGCTGTCGCAATTAGATGCGATGATGGCATTTGCATTCCGAATCGCTGGAAGTGCGATGGTGAGCAGGACTGTGATGGTGGCGAAGATGAAAAGGAATGCGGTAACATGGAAGCTGCACAACCGAGAACTTGTGGCCCTGATGAATTCAGCTGCCAAAATAGACGATGCATTTTGGTAAGATAAAGTATTTTACTTAATATTTAAGAGTACACTTGGTACATTACATACACGATACATAGTGGATACAAAATCCAACGAAAACACAAAAATTTAGAAGATAATACTTGAAATTAGAATACTCAAGCAGGCAGGTAGGTACTCGGCATAACGAATTAAATTTGAGTAAAGTAAAGTATTTGAATATTTGAGTAATCAAATAATACACTACGTAGATATTGAGTAATTTAGTCATAAAGAATTGATATATGAAAGTATATGTAATTTAAAATCAAAAGTAATAAAAATCAAAAATATGCCATATTGTTAGTCGGCCGTAATTCCGAAGATATTTAAGTCTAAAATTTCGAAAAGCAACACTTTTTCTTAACAATTTCAGTATATTTCCGGAAAAATTTTGGTCAAAGAATGAAAATACAATACGCTATTATAACTCTACAGGACAATACTACAAGGCTCTCTCTCAAAAATCATTCTAATTCGTAACTCTCATGCATAAATACGAGTACTCTGAGCAAATTAAATCAAACTCGGATTTTTTAATTTCAGTACTCTTTTACTAAAGTAATATAGTCTAAAAATAATCGATTAGTAAAAAAAAATTTCTATATATAATCACTGCTTATATTTTTCCCAAGACTTTCATAATGAATCCGTTTTTCCCTTTTTTTGGAGAAAAAATCGCTTGAGTTATTTGAACTACATTACGGAAAAAATTTCTGGGAAATATGTATATTGCTGTATTTTCTGATGGATTTTAGGATAGTGCATTATTTTGGTAATATTTCCAGTAGCTTTTAAGGAGATCTGCTGCTTTTTCAATATATGTTGTGGATTTTATGGCAAACGTTCGTAAATTGGTTGGGGATTATTTTGCTATCCCAATTTTTTTTTCCGTGATACATATGTAGGTATGTACATATATCCAATAATTTCGAGCAAATATGTATGTGTAAATTCCGAAATTTAATTACATACGTAGAATTTTAGCACTAGATATAAACTTTACGACATTACAATTTTCAGGCGACGTTTTGTATTACTGGATTTAATAAAAATTTCTGTTTTGTTAAGTTTTTTACACCAACAAAATTGCTTAATCTGACGCCTTGTTATTATTTTCGCAAAAATTTGAAAATTATTTTTCTCGATATTTGGTACCTACTACCTACAATAAACTGGCTTGCTAGAAATTTATCTCTTTTGTGACTGGAAAGTTTGGATTTAGAACAACAGAATTAGTCTGGAAATCTATGAAAAATTGCTAATTTGCAATAATAAAACTGAGTTGAACTGTTTGAAAGGAAAAACTTCTAAAACCTACTAATAGTAGATAGATTATAAAAAAAATAAAAAAATAAAATAATATTGGAGGAATTCAGAATTAATTTAAGCTTAGGTAGATCATAAACCAATTATGAGTTTCAGTAGAATATAATTAGAATAAGTTTTATTTATTTTATTTATTTGTACCTTTTCAATCACATTTTTACAGAATACTTGGCTATGTGATGGTTATCCCGACTGTTCTCGTGGAGAAGATGAGGTTGATTGTAAAATGAGCTGTGATGTTGGCCAACTTTTGTGCCCAGCAAAGAAAAATTCAACGAACTTAAAGTAAGTGACTAAACATCAAAATCATAGTTTGTGTGCCCTTAAAGCAAGTTAAATTTTCACCAGAATATGTGTTCACCAAAAGCACATATGCGACGGTCACAACGACTGCCCTAGCGGCGAGGATGAGCAAAATTGTCCTGATATTGTAAAATGTTCTTCCAATTCAAAATGTGCACATCACTGCGTTCGCAATGTCCACGGACAGGAGGGCTGTGCCTGTGGAATTGGATATGTGCTACATGAAAATAAACGAGAGTAAGTACCTTCAGATTTACTTGCTTGCTGCGTAATATACGCAAAAATCTGCACCTTTTTTTTCAGTTGCCTTTTAACTCATAAATTGTTAATTTGTTGACATTAGTTGTTCTTACCACTTTTAAAGTACATTAAATTTGCAACAATTTAAGCCCAACCACAGTTCTGTACCTTCATTAATTTTCAAGATGTTGCCATTTTTGTTCTTACTACTTTAACTGGTCCTAATAACATACCAAAAATTTAGAATTGCATCACGCTTTGCGATTTTAACGTCTAATTTGACTGGGTTATATGAATTTAGTTCTTTTTTATTTATTTGTACTCTTTGAGACGAGAGGATCGAATTATTATTTTAATATATTAAGTACCAAATATAATAACGATAAACATTGCTTATTCATGTTTAAGTGTTACTTTCGACGAGCGAATATATGAAATAAAAATTAGGGATGCATTAACCGCGGTTTAATGAATTACCCTATGCACGATAATTTAATTCTATATTAATAATGCTCACTAGCAAAAAAGTATTTATTTCTAATTGCGTTTAAAGCCGATTTAAAATAAAGGTACCTATATTTTTCTTGTCTCTTATTCTCGGCATTATATTCTGAAACGCCTGAATCGAATTAGGCGATTCTCTTCTCATTTAAAAATGTAAGTTCCTTGAAAGGGCAATAATAACGCCTAATAATTAATAATTGAATTATGGAAACACTGGGTCGCAGGACCAAGTAGTAGTAGCTTCTTGTACATACATATATTAAATGGCTATATGGCGGTTTTTAGAATTGCCAATTTCAAATCCGGTTTGTACCTAATATCATTGAGATCTTATAAAAATACATACTACATAAAAATACACGTGCATTATATGGAAGCTTTTAAAATTGTGAAATCACAATGATTTTATACTACGTTACATTTGACTAAACTGTCATAAAACCCGGTACAAGAAGGCTCTTGGGGTCACTGATTAAATATTTGGTCCTAATTTTTAAAAATTCAATATATTGAACCCAACGTTATAAAAATGAAGGGCACAATATATTAATCTATAATTAATAACTATTAAGTCTTAATATTTCTACTTACTTCAGCTGCATTGACATCGATGAATGCCAATTCCTGGCAAGCCCCGTCTGCTCCCAAAAGTGCCTCAACACAAATGGGAGTTTTGTCTGCTCCTGTGAACGGGGCTACATCCTGCGTCCGGACCTCAGAAGTTGCAAAGCCCTAGGCGGAGCTGTTCAGTTGATCCTGGCTAATCGCGGGGACATTCGAAAGGTGTCCCTTAGTAGCAACAGGTACACTGCAATTGTGAAGGGACTCCACAATGCCATCGCAATTGACTACCACTACAAAAAGGGCTACTTGTTCTGGTCGGAGGTCTCGACGGACGTTATAAAAATGGTCTATATGAATGGAACAAAGGTTCGCGACGTCATAAAGTGGGGTCTAGAATCGCCAGGTGGAATTGCTGTTGATTGGATTCACGATCTTCTATTTTGGACCGACTCAGGAACAAGACGTGTTGAAGTGTCCAATTTTCAGGGAAATTTGAGGGCTGTGATTGCGTCAAATGATCTGGATAAGCCCAGGGCTATAGTCGTTCATCCTGGAGATGCTTTTGTGTTTTGGTCCGACTGGGGTAGGCGTAGGGCTCTTAATGTCTGACTATCACTAGTAATATTTTTTCTAATTAACTATTTTACAGGTCCAAATCCAAAAATAGAGAGATCTTATATGGACGGTAGTGACCGCAAACCAATAATTTCAAAAGGAATATTCTGGCCGAATGGGCTTGCCCTGGACTATCCCGCGAAAAGAATTTACTGGGCGGATGCAAAGCATCACGTTATTGAAAGTTCAAAATTCGATGGTTCAGATCGAGTGAAGGTACTTATTTAAAATTACATCTTTAAATCACAAATAGTTCTATTTAAATTAAATGTTTCGCAGATTTTAAGCAATCACCTACCACACCCGTTTGCCCTAACTATTTTCGAAGATACAATGTACTGGACCGATTGGAATACAAAAAGGGTTTCTGCAGCGAATAAAGTGACGGGTAAAGGGTTCAGAAACGTTCATGAGGGACTACACTTCCCCATGGACATTCATGCATATCATCCTGCAAGACAACCACTTTTCAACGACAGTTGCATTAAAGATCGTCGTGGCCTGCGAGGTGGTTGCTCTCACTTATGTCTTCCAAATAAGTCCTCGCGAAGATGTGGCTGTCCCATTGGATTAACTCTTAAAGACGATCAGTGAGTATATTTATTTATTTTTTTCAAAGAAGAAAACAAAACTATAACAGAAGCTCCGTAAAAATAAAACTAATTTTTAAATAAACAATCGAGTAACTTAAAACCCCTTTCTCCATACCGCAAAAAAAAAACATTTTAGGCAAATTTATAACGATATTCAAACAATAATTGTTGGCTCTTAATAAGCTTTTTTAAAACAATATAGAAATTGCATTTAAACTACTTATTTATTTACCTAGTGCATTTTGTAAAAGGAAAATCCTCAGTCAATATTCATATTTTGTAAAAGGAAAATCCGTGGTTGTTGTTGTAAATGGGACATTATTTTTATGAATATCTTGCAAACAATTAGAGGTGGTTTGTTTTCATTATTTTTGCCGTTTTTCCTATATACTACGAAGCGAAGCGGAACCGTTCTCAAAACCAAAAACGTCGCAAATCGTAGAATTCCTGGCGACTATTTTCAAAAACTAAAGACAAAGTTTAGTCAATAATCTTTTTGCATTCAATGTATAGTCTTAAATATGTGTATTCCAAAATTGTGTGCTTCTGCTATGAACTTTCCATTTATTGGAATAACATTGAAGTTTAATAATAAATTAAGAAAGACATGTAAGTTTAGCATTCTGGTTGTGGGGATTGTGTTCCGAGTTTAAAATGAAATATTTCCATATTAATGACAAATTTCAACTTTATTGCATTCAGAACAAGTTTATTTGTTACTTTGAATAACATCTACTAGTAGAGAAATATCCATTAAATCTGTCTATTGCTACTAATTTTTGTTTAAACTATGATTATTAAAAACACATAATTTACAGGAAAACGTGTAACAATGCTCCAGACAAACTATTACTTATCGCTCGTCGCAAGGACATTCGTCTGCGTCAATTAGGTTCGAAGTCCTCCTCAGACGTGGACATGATTATTCCACTCGACGGACTCAAGGCGACTGTGGCTTTGGACTGGTGCAGCAAATCGGACTATATTTACTGGTCGGACGTCGAAAGGAGCACTATCAACAGAGCTCACCTGAACGGCAGCCACCAGGAAAGTGTAATTTACACAAATTTACTGTCTCCTGCTGGCTTGGCCCTGGACTGGGTCACGGATAAATTGTACTGGACTGATTCAGGAATGAACCGAATTGAAGTCGGCAGCACTGATGGAAAGCTGAGATCGCTACTTGTATGGCAAAATCTAGATAAGCCTAGAGATATCGTCGTTAATCCCATAGGTATTTTTACTTCTAAATAGTTTCAATTTAGCTTAACTACATTTCGAAATGCTTTTAGATGGTCTAATGTTTTGGTCCGATTGGGGAGCACGGCCAATGATCGAACGCGCTGGAATGGATGGATCAAATCGAAAAATCTTAGTAGTCGAAAATTTGCAATGGCCTAATGGATTAGCGATTGATATAGACAACAACAAGCTCTACTTTGTAGATGGTGGCACTAAGACCTTGGAGTATATTAACTTTGATGGAACAGGAAGAAATACACTTATAAGTATGATTAAAATATAAAAATAATTTTTTTGATATATATTCTTTAAAATTTTGCAGATAGCGGCTTAGAACATCCTTTCGGCCTTGATGTAAATGAAAATAAAATATTTTGGACAGACTGGGATAAAAAGAGTGCACAAACTGCTGACAAACTTACAGGGAAAAATCGAAAAACGATTATCAGTAATACATCGGATTTAATGGACATTCGCGTTTTTCATAGAGCTAGAAAGGACGTGGATAATCCTTGTAGAAAATATAATGGAGGCTGTTCTCATCTATGTTTACTACATCCAAAAGGATATACCTGCGCATGCCCAATTGGTGTTAAACTTACTGTAGAATATTTAAATTTTATTTAAATTTACCGACTCATTGCAAGTATTTTAGGATGATTCAAAAACGTGTCATGCTGGGCCATCAAAATACATAATATTTGCGCACAGATACGACATTCGTCAAATATCTTTAGACATTGATCATTTAATTGATGTGGTTCTGCCCCTTCCACCGATCACAAACACTATGTCGGTGGATGTGGACAGAAAAACAGGAACTATCTATTGGACTGATAACGTAGAAGATGTCATAATGGCCTCTTCGGCAGATGGTACTCATATTAGACAAATTGTCGAAGAAAGTTTGGACAGCAGCGATGGTCTGGCTGTTGATTCTGTTGGAGAAAAGGTGAAATAAACTTAATTATAATAATTTATAATACCGTGTATCTTATCTTATTTTATAATATATTAGATTTACTGGACTGATGCTGGGCGACACACTGTCGAGGTCTGCAATTTTGATGGAAAAAATCGACACATATTGGCTTGGGAAGATCTAGACTCACCGCGGGGCATCGCTTTAGATTACGAAGCAGGATTACTATTTTGGACAGATTGGGGAGCTTATCCTAAAATTGAAAGGTCTTGGATGGACGGTAGTCAACGGAAGAAAATTCTTTCTACAAAACTTGGATGGCCAAATGGAATTTCATTGGACATAGAAAATCAGCGAATTTATTGGACTGATGCACAAATGAAGCATATTGAATCATCAAATTACGACGGAAACAGACGGCATATTATTGTGACCGATTTACTGCATCCGTACGGAATTGCAGTTACTGAGAATCATATTTACTGGACTGATTGGAAAACAAAGGCTTTGCATAGCCTGGATAAAACAAATACATCTAGTCAGAAAGTTATAAGAAGTGGCATCGAAGGTTTAATGGAAGTAAAAGTTGTAAAGGTGAATTTTTAATTTTTTAATTTAAATTATCCGTAAATATGACTATTTTATTTGTAGAAAAACGTAACGCTTCCTCATAATGTTTGCGGTAATAATAATGGTGGGTGCTCTCATCTTTGCCTGAGAAATCCAAGTGGATTCTCGTGCAAGTGCCCAACAGGAATTAAAATGAAAGAAGGAAACAACAGCCTATGCGAGGAATTGCCTGATGTAAGTCTTTTAAAAAACGTTTTTCTTTTTAGTCGTAAGATTTTAAGTATTTCATTGGAATAGAAAAGGTATTTTTTATTTAAAAAAAATCAAATATATATTGTAGTGTAGTCACGTTGAATAACTGAACTCTATGTATATGAAAAAAAAATCATTTTCGAGTTTTTAATCTGCTTCTTATTTAATTTTGAAAATTGAAATTTGAAATTCTTTCACCGGAAATAAATACGGGTAAATGTTTTCTAAAATTGTGCTACATTCCTAATCGACCTTAATTGTATTTAGTTGAATGAGGCACACTAGAAAATCTAAAGTCTTCTGTTCCAAAAAAATGTTTTGGAGGTTCTTCTATATACTTAAAATTTCTTCTCAAAAGCGGCTAAAATATGAATCCTACAAAAATTGTTTAATGAATATTTCTCATGATAATTTAATTAAAAGCCAAAAAAAAACTAAAAATCAAGGAGGATTTACAATGATTGCGATTTAAAAAACTACACCTTCTCCTTCTAGAACTTCTTAATAATTGCTCAACGATCCGGAATAGGCAGAATATCTTTAGATACACCAGATCTCTTGGATGTGGTTTTGCACATAAGTGGAGTATACGGAGCCGTAGTTCTTGACTTTCACTACAACCATTCGAAGCTGTTCTTCGCTGATGTTAACTTGGACGTTATTCGGAGTGTCAACCTTTTAAACTTAACCGACACAAAAACGATTGTTTCTACAGATTTGATAACTCCAAGTGGAATCGCCATTGATTGGGTAGCGAACAACATTTTCTGGTCCGACACAGAGCTCAGGGTGATTGAAGTTGCTCGGCTTGATGGAAGTTGCAGAAAAATAGTCCTCCAAAAAGATTTAACCAATCCAAGGTCACTTATTGTGTATCCGAAGAGGGGGTGAGTTTAATACTTAAAAAATATGCATAAAAGGCAGGGGTATTAATTTTGTATTTTTAGTATAATATTTTGGTCTGATTGGGGTCCGCCTCCTCGTATTGAACGATCTTTAATGGATGGATCCGAACGAAGAACGATAGTCGATACAAACTTAGGTTATCCATCAGGTCTGGTAATAGACTACAGGTAACAACAATAAATTGATTATAATCGAAACAAAATGTCTAACTAAAAAATATATATCAAAGTTCGCGTCGATTATTCTGGACGGACGCTTTACAAGATCGGATTGAAATGACGGACTATGAGGGTAAAAAACGTGAAACGATAATAGCGCACGCAACTCATCCTTTCGGTGTAGCATTGGTAATTTGACGATTTTAAAGTTAACAATATAAATAATTAATATATTTCTTAAATCTAGCATGAAAATTTCATTTATTGGACTGATTGGTACAACAAATCCGTGTTTCGCGCTCCAAGAACCAAGAATCCAAATGTTGAGGAAATTCGACACTCGCTCAGCGGGGCTTTGGACATTCGAGCGTTTTCTGCAAGCAGACAACCTAACGATTGGAATCCGTGTGCTCATGAGAACGGAGGTTGTTCGCACCTTTGCCTTTTCAGGGGTGCCAACTACATCTGCGCGTGTCCGGACCAACCAGACAACAGGATTTGCAAACTAGAGCCGGCATTTGTCGTACCCCTGCGCAACGAAGACGCCTTTGAATACACCGACGATGTAACTCCTGAATCACCCGGTGACGAAAATTACAAATCAGTCGAACTAAGTCCGCAAGAACAAATTGTCATAATTGCGAGTGGAATTGTAAGCGTTCTTCTAATAATTGTAGTCATCGCTATATTGGGTAATTATATTAAATCTATAACACTTTTTTAAAAGTTTATGAATTAAAATATTTATGTTTAGTACTCGTTCTAAATTCGAGAAGGAAGAAAACAAAGAGAACCTCCAGGGGCTCTAGTCGATCTGTTCTTACTTTTGCAAATCCTAACTACAATGTCGCGGACGGAACACCAATGGAAACGAAGACAAATATTTGGAAAAGATTTAAGTCCGATAAATCACAGGTATGTCCTATTTGAATAATTACCTGGTAATTGGTAGCACAAAATTAAGTATATCTGTCGAATAGATAAAATTTCTTTTGATATTAAATTTTAGACTAAACAGATGATTTCAATTTATTTTACAAAATCTACAGGAAAAATAACATTGCTTTGAAAAAATGCTGCATCTGTTTTTGTTTCAATTGAATTGAGCAAGTAAAACATCTCTTTAAAAAATTCTACAGTCCTCTAAATTACATACCTTGCTTTTGAACACAGAAGACTGAGACAAATATTGATATTATACTAAAGCTCAGTTTCAAGATACCATGTTTTATATTAAACCCTCTAAAACTTCGAATACATAATCTCAGTAAATCGAGTTTCAAAACAAGCACAAAAAATGTTTCAAATTTGTAATTTGAAATATGGTTTAATAAAATAAGTTAAACGATTTTGTTATCGTGTTTTAACGTGTTTTTATTCGACTTAATATACAAATGTAAAAATTCGATAGTCCCTTTGTACGATTTTTTAAATTGTTTTTGTAAAATAACTACCTTCAATAAATCAATACATTTTTGAGAATACTCGCTTAAAATTTTAGAAATCAACATTTGAACTATTCTAGAGAAACCCTTTTTTCCCTTAAACCATACAAAATATATTTTGGATTTGAAAATAAATAAATTATACTATGTTACGGTTCTGGTACCCGCTTATAGTTTAGGTATTTTGAAAGATCAGGAGTTCTTTAATTGGGCTTTCAGCTTCGACTTTTGTTTTCCGTAGACTGCTATTACGAAGGTGTTATTATTAAGAAGAATATTAAAAATTATTAAGAAGTATATACCTAAATATATATTACCATTTACTTACATAAGCTTTCATATTTTTTTACAGGACAGAGTGTATGAAGAGCGAAGTTTAACAACAGAAACGGCATCGTCGAGCTTATTTGTTCCAACGCCATCACCAATGGCCTCTCCATCTGCAAATCTTCCTCTATCAACAATAACGTAAAAAGCCTAGTTGTTGTAGTCTATAAAAGTAGCATAAAAGTAACGTGGTTAAGAACTAAAAATCAGGGCTAAATCATCCCTGAAATTGTAACATTGATCAGCAGTACAATACCTCCAATCTATGTCCGAATCCTAGTCTAAAGAGTGATTCCACTAGGTGTAATTCGTTTTTTGGATATTTTTGTAAAAAAATTAAAAATAACAGTCACTACAACAAACAAAACCAACCAATTCTCTGGCAGGAAAATTTCGAATAAAAGTCGTAGGTGCATGAAGGTTCTAAAATTAAAATAAAGAAAACAAAAACAGGGCTCACAAGGATTTCGTGGTAAACTACGACTTTTTGACGATGGTCCCATTCTGCTAAGACGAATTTAGAGTATAAGTAAGAATTAAGTAATTAAGAAAAATTTTCTGTTTTTGTTCACGGTTTCGTTAATTTTTATGTGATTCAACTCATGACAGAGTTGGAAGTTGTTTAAGCCACTTCCCGTGCTGAGTTGAACGCATCTGTGGAAATAGAGTGCCAAAGAGTAGACTTAAGGATTCACATTCAAGTAAAGTGTTTTAGAGAGCCAAGCTAAATTGTAGCATAAAATGCGAAAAAATATTGTTTTTTGTTTCGTATGTGAACGAAAAAATATTATTTTGGGGATTTATACTGTGATTGAGTTGTTGCTACTTCCAGCTTGTGATTCTCCGGTTTAGCAGAGAATTTCATTTTCCTGAGAATTAATTTTATTTTTGTAAGTAGAAACTACGTGTAAAAAGAATGCCAAAAAAAAAATTGTTAATAATTGTGTAAATAAGAAAAACTCCAGTTTGTTTTAAGACACTTGTTCAAAGCAGTTAACTATAGTTGTAGCAGAGGTCGTCTGCCCGATGATGCATCCTCCAGCATCCGGCAGCAGATCGTCCTCGCCTACGGATGTTGAATAAGACACTGGTAAAAATAAAAATAAATGAAAAAAAAAAATAATAATGACAGGAATTCACTGATTAATTGAAACAATAAACGTTTGTAACAAAATGCAAAATTGTTAGTGATTTTTTAAGACGTAAACCTAAATATAACATAAGCTAATGATTTTTTATGAAATGGTTGTAATTAAAACTACTGGTTAAACTTATAGAGGAAATAGATGCACATATCCATCCAAATATTTTGTAACTGCGAAGTGGAAGACATGCGACGTACCCATAAAGCAGAACAATTGAATTTTAGTGGGTTTAAAGCAAAAAGAAAAAAATAAATAAATAAAATACTAACCAAGGTGGAGTTCTTTTGCGAATCTCGATTCCAATGAGAGAAACAATTGAGTATAATGTAAAACGTATTTATTACTGAATATGTTCTCGCAATAAGACTGATAAAATTTCTTCATACTCCACACTGAATTTTTATCGAATATAAAAGGCAGCTGTTGAATATTCGTGATTTAAACATAAAAAAACATGAAAAAACGACAAAGGCAACAAATATATACATATTGAATGAGATGGCGAATGAAAGTGTTCTGAATTTGTTGTAATTTTAAACTCAACGTATTTATTAAACGTATTTTTTGTGTTTTGGGCCTATACGAATTTTCGAAAAGGCAACGAGGTACGTAAAACTTTTATTCCAAAAATAAAAAAAAAAATGCTCATGCAATTTTTTGCAATAACACACACCGGACAAATTTGCTCAAAATAAATAAGGAAATAAAAAAATTTGTGCATACATTGTAAGAGTATAAAACGGTTTGAATGTCCCAAAAAATAACGTAACAAGTAAGACCAGAATACTTAAAAAATTTCATAAAATTAATTAAAATTGGACAATATAGAACAGTGTAATTTAACGTTAATCGTAACACTTAAAATAGTTCTACTGAAGGTCTGATTATTCGAAGCCAGAGAAATTGCCAAGGAACATTCCCGAAACGGCTCTGGTTGTGTTCCTTGCCAACATTTTGTGAGGTATACCTTTTGCATAAAAGCTTTTTGTTATTATTATTAATTTTATTTATATATACATATGTATGTATCATATAAATATTTTTATACTCGTATTGACTGTTATGCCTAACTTTCATTTTTATATATGTACATAGTACAATACCAACCTTTCAGTTTGTACATTTAATTATTTTTCTTTGTTTTTAATATTTTAAGAATGAAAATTCATGTAAATTTTCATTATTATTTGTGTATTTTATCTGAGAAATTTCCTTAAGAGTTACCTCTCTAAATTCTGAATTGAGTAAAATTTATCTGTAAACCACAGCAATCTAAATAGTAAGGCGGCTTTTAATTTGATTGGATGAACGATTTAAGATTTATTATGTTCTTAAAATTTAAAGGGATTATTTTTATAATTCTTCTTGTTAAAGCATATTGTAATTATATAAACTAATTTTAAAATTCAACATACGCACTCACACAACTTGTAAAACATTCGTTTTACCTTTATTTAAATCAAATCCAGTGAGTGATTTTTTTAGAATTTGTAGAAAAAATTCAAATTTTTGAAGTAAAAAAATTTTTAAGTTTTTCAATCAATGCTGCTCAACAAATAAAATATCTTTTGCAAATTATGCACCTCTGTCAAGTTATATATATAAACAAAATTAAATTTATTTTCCTTTTTTTTAAGAATTACGTTATAAGAAACAATTACAAAATATTACATGATCACGGTTTCTAAAAGACAGATCATATATATTTTAATTTTTTGTAAAATACGATTTCCTCGTTTCGCCGTTTTTACTTTTCATAATAAAAGAAGTGGAAAAAGAAAATTCTGTAAAGTTTTTCTTTTTTGTACAATTTATTTAATTATTCAAAAAAATATTTACTTAACATACGTTTGTCGTTTTATGAAAGCAATCATTAAATGAAGATAACTGGTACAATAATGTAATATTATTCAATTTACAGGGTTGAACGTGAAGACGTTTATAACAAATCAGGTTTAGCAGGTTTCACTAACTTCTATTTAATTTAATTTAATGCTTCAGTCGCCCTTTTAAGTTAAATTTACCAATTTAAAAAAAAATATTAGAACTATATTATATCTATATAAATGAGAAATATTTTATAATGCCAATTTTCTAGGGGTTAGTCATTTTATAATTCTATTCATAATAACTAGAATAGATTCTTTCCAATTACGTAGTCAAAGATTTTTAGTTGAAAGTTCAATTCCAATTTATCTAAATACATAAAAGAAAGTAAGTTCGGTTTTATGCAAAAGGTATGCAGATGAAAGTACTTAAGAATTATAATAATATCCTTTATCGCTAATTGACTATCTTTAAAGTAAATGGAATGATCGTAATTAAATACACCTAATGGCTAGAAATATTTGGTAGTCGTTCAAGACAAACATAAAAAAAAATTTTGAGCTTCCTCGGTATTTCGTAGTAAAATTACATAATGAAATTATACGATTATCTCAATAAATTTCTGGCTTCCTGGTAGCAAAAGTGTTATTATTTTATAGTTATAAATATAATAACATTTTTTTTACACAATTAGCAGTTATAAAGAAAAACATTTTGTATCAATACTACGGGATTCCGACATGAAGCTCGAATCTCCTTATTTTTTTATAGTATAATAATATAATCACATTTTTTAATTATACAACACGAACAATAAAAAAATTTTTAAAATCAATTCACATACCAAAAAAACTTTAAAAAATTATTGATACAGTTCTGCTGCATGCATACTACAAACCGACTTAGTCTGGCTGGAGATTGAAAATAATGTTTCAAAAAAAATGAGAAAAATTTTTAAAAAATAATTAATTAATAGAGCTACTTATTTTGCGTAGTTTGCATGCACTAGAATTTCGACACGGAAATTTGGTATATATATTTTATATTTTTGCACGTTATAGTGCAACTAAAAAGATTCCTTTTATGCAAAATGTCGGAACACAGAAAATAATTACGTGTGTTGGGTGCCGCTAATTGTTTTTATTAATTCAAACAATAATTAACATAATTAGCTTATATTTATATTGAGAATTTCTAAAATATCGATTAAGCAAAATGGAATATTTTTATATTAAAATAAGGGTTATTCAAATTATCAACCTGAATAAAAACAAAAAACAATAATGAATTTATCGGTCTCTTTTAGCATCTCATGTTTTCGTTTAAAATTTACGTATTTCACTTATGAGCAGCGATATAACCACTTTTATATGGATATTCTGCGCAGAAGATGAAAGCAAAAAAAAAAAAACAATATTTTATTTTATTGTTTTCCTTGAAAGGGTTAAACATTGGTTGTTATGTCCCAGCTCAAAACATTTGATTTGTTTTTATGTGTCAACTATTTTCTCATTTCTATTTTATGAGTTTATTACTACTAAGATAAAAAAAAACAGTGGATTTAAGATAATGAACTCAAAGAAATAGATGTTTAATGAATGGAATTTGTATGCCGTCAAGTTCAGGGCTAAAGTCATTAAAAAAATTGAGGGAGAACAACAAAAAATATATCAACACAACAAATATATTGTAATACCATTGTATTCATATTAATTGTTATTTAACTAATTGATATTATTTATATATTTGTATAAAAAGCTGTACACTTAGGGTGATAGCCTCTGTCATCCTAAGGTCGGGGTTTTAAATTATATACATCGTTCAAAACTAAAATGTAAGATGAAATGAAGAGCAGGAAATCGAAATAAATGTATTTTAAATGTTGACGGTGTTTCATTTTTATAATACATATTTAAATATTTTTATTTATCTGAGGTTACGTATTATTTTCAGATGTGGGATAGTGTTTACTTGTAAATGGATGGACTCTACTTTTACAAATCTTCAATAGTCGAAAATTGGTTAAGGTCTAAGAATATCCCTGATATGCCAATCAAATCTACATGATCTCCTGATCAACGTTAGTTCGAAGTTTTTTCTCAGACAAAATTTCGATCTTCCCATAGAAAAAATTGGTTGGACAAAGAGCGAAACTCTAACTTTTAGGCATTGAAATTGCAATTTTGAAATTTTTACGCGTTTGTTGGAAGATAATAATAACACTCATACGTAAAATGTACATAATTGAAAATCACAGTAGCCGAAGGCAGAATATTTTAAAAGGATGTAATATTTAAAAGCTAGATGCATGCCTTATTGTTAACTTTTACAACTAATGCAATACCTATGTGTCACGATCATTTTGTCGTTGCACGTTGTATTTTAGTTTACAATGTTTTAAAAATTTCCTATGATACAAGACGAAATACATACAAAAAAGAGTTAATTCCCACTGACTTATGAAAACTTTTCTAGATATATTTTTTAAGATATGGTAAAATAAAATACTTGAACATTTGCTCTATCCTTGGTAAATGCATAGATTTTTTAATTTTTGAAATTCAAGTCAAATAGATGACTTATTTGCCCTTTTATTGTATAATACTAAGGTACCTGAATAATATCGTAATTTTTTTTTAAAAAAGAGATGAATGAAATATCAATACAAATATTGTTTGAGAATCTTAAACTATTTGGACGGATTCGAGACGGTTGGAATGATTAAACAAATTGCATAGTTTTTTTATTATTTTATAATTTTCTATTACAATGAAAGAAAAATAATTATGCCATGGTGAAATTCAACTTATTGTGCATATATTTATTTGTGTGATGGGTACGAATACAAGAAACCGATTTTTCAAATGACAGTGATTCTAAAAGTAGGTTACCGTTAATAAATAATTTTGCACTGATCACAAAATAATTAAATGCTCAAAAAGAGGAAAAGTGGCTACCAACTCCGACAAAAAATCTCCAAATAATGGTTAGAGTGAAAATCAATTTTCAACTGGGAATATACTAACAAAGAATTTTATTTCAAGCTAATTCTGGCTATTTACATTTTATTTTTCTGGTATCATCTTCCATGGAATAACCGATTTTTAATGATAAAAGGTGTTTTCTTTTTAAATAAAAACCCAGTTTTACCTTGAATACTATTACGTTTTACCTTTTACCACCTAAGCTTTAAAAAAAAACATTGAAAACTCAGTTATTTGGTTAGTAGTAGTATTTTTCTAAAAAGAGTGTCCAAACCATAGGTATTCATAAAAAATATGCTTCAGAATGTCAATATAATTTAATAAATGGAGACAAATTAGGACACTTGAATTGAAAGCAAACAACTCCCCTTTAATCCTTCACACTATTAACATAAACTCGGTTATTTAAAATTACGCATACCTGGCATATTTCATTTCGAACTTGAGACGGCGAGGTTCACCACCACCATTAATACGATGAAAATTATTCCATTTCGGTTGCTGAATTGCATTCCTCGGAATGGCATCCGCGAACTTAAAAGGCGAACTAAGAACATTCTGAGGAGGCTGGCGGTGAAAGACTTAAGCCGCCAAGACGATGGCTCGGAGGTTTTAAGCAAAGTGGGTTATAAAAATAGCAAAGCCGGCCAGCAGCAGAAACAGACCCATACTGAAGTTGATGATGGTGATGGTGATGGGGATGCTGGGAGGCGAGGACCAGGGCGAGATGCGGGCAAAATAATTCACACGATTGTCGTAGACGCGAGATGCATTGCGTGCTCCCTTTTTGTGAAGGTAAAAGGCAGTTGTATGGCGTTTCCAGGAATTCATGAATCGTGCGCGGCGAACACCAGACGCAACGTAAACAAACCGACGGTCAATGGGAAAAAGTCCAACAGGCAGTCGTTTTCCTTGGAAGAAAATATTTTAAGCAGTGCGTTGATCTAAGACGCTTCTGCAGGAGCATCGCGCATCGACCCGCCGCGCCGCGCCGCCCGCGCATTGATCGCAGCTTCGATTCTCTTTCATTTAGTTAATTAAAACGGTGCACGAGCGCGAAAATCATTTTTTTATTAAATTGAATATCGAGTTATTCATGTACCTTCATTTATCCATCAATATACATATTTTAATCTATATAAAGTATCTTTTGTTTTTATTTTCAAATAAATTTTAGTTAAATCTATCAGCAATTTATACCTATACATTCTATATTTTCAATAAAGTAGGTACACTAGTCAACAAATTTAATTTTTCTTTTTTTCCATACCTATAAATGGCAAATTATTTCTATATGATTTTGTCCATAGATTATGACCTTATTTCGGCAATTTTTAAAAAATTATTTAAAAATAAAGGTTCATCGTAAAATTTTAAAAAATGGTTTACATAAATGAAAGCCTTAGCCCTAATCTATGAATATAAAGTACAACTTATTTCTGTAGCCCTTTTTAAACATTTAGTGAACAACATTTTCATGAGTATGCACTTGCAGTGTCCTTTTTTCGTCATCCATTATATGAAATAATCAGTTTATTGAAAAAATCCAAAAAATCAATCAATCCAAAATCAGCCTGAGTGACCTTAAAATTAACCTATTTGGTGGATCTCGAATTTTAAACCAAAATTTGTGCTAAACGAAAGTTTATGATGAAATACTATACACTATATCAATATTCTTTTAAAACTATCCCACTAATTAATATTTCAACTAATATTGTTTTCTTTTTAGTTTATATACACTTTATAAACAACACTTAAAACAAAATTAGAATTCGCCTTGCAATTCGCCCCTGATCGAAATTAACATTCCATTTGTAAATTACGAAATTGCAAGACGCTTTTACAGTCTAACAAAAGTATTGCAGGAATTACAAAACGTATCGCGGAAATGAATACCTCATTTGTAATTATCATCAACTCAAAAATTAGCAAAATACGACGCTATTTACGTATTGTAGGAATTACAAAACATTTTGCAAATATAAAATATGCATAGTAAATATTTATTGCTATTCTTCGTAATTCACAACAATTAACTAAAACTGGGCTTTCAACAAGGCGGTAAATGTTTAATTAGTAATCACGTACTTACTCCAAAATGACTGTGAGGTGATTCTTATTTAAAATATCACCAGAAAATAATAAATTTGTGGTGAAAGCTAAATATACAACTAATGAATTGATACTATATGAAAATATCCACATTTCGCTGCAACTTTTTTTAGGATTACCTATCGCTGCGAGTAATTAGAGAAACCTTAAATATTTGTTTCGTAATGGTTATTCAATTCAACTATGTAACTACAGACTATGTACATACTTTCTAAAATCTATCTTTCGTTATTATTATTAATAAGTAGTATTGGATATTTTTATACTTTTCGCGTTATTTTTATTTGCGATATATTCGGATACAGAGAAGAAAAAATATTAAATTGTATATTTATTGTAACTCTAGGAAATACGAAATCACCTTACCAAACTTATGTAATAAATGTCGGCAGTTCAATTTGAAAATTTGCTGTTTATTTAATTAATGTGACATATTGTCTGACTGAAAAACGGAAAATATAAATTATATAAAAATGTCCGATACTCAAGATCCTTCTTCTTCTTATTTATTCTTTATGAACGGCTAGAGGCACCAAGTTGAGATTAATATCAAATAGTAAAAAATTCAAGTTTATAATTTAATGCAATAAAAAGACATCCTTTAAGCAGAAACAAATTCGAAAATCTTAGTACAATTTTTACGTATCAAAATTAGTGCGGAATTCTAAAAACACGAGCCCTATTTGCACTTGTCCATTTTTATTGGTCTTAGTTTAAATATTCCTCGCCTGTCCTAATTTTGCGGTTATAACGCAAAAATGGCATGTAATTATTATTATCTTTTTGTGATTTTAATTCCTGACGCATTCATTCCTATTCTTACACGAATTCAATTTTTCCATAATAATAGGTGATATCCGTATCCAATCCTCACACTGCGAAAACATTCACTACATTTACTTTTTATCAAATCAAAGACGTAAAATCACAGTTTTGTTTATTAATATTTGAATGGTCTTTTAAAAAATTAAACTCTATCATTTTAATCAATCAAGCGTACTGCAGTGCTTTATTAATTAGTAAGAGTGCAGCCTTAAAATCAAGACACTTAAATATGTGTAGGAAATCGTTTTAAAAAATAGGCATTTTTCTATTTTGGTTTGTGTTTATTCAAAATTATTTAAATGCTGCAAAATGTAAAAAATTAATTTTCGCAGAGACGATTTTAATTCAGTCAGAGGTATTAAAACCACCCACAGGGTCCTTAGGGGACTTGAAATTTGAGATATGGATTTTGAAATATTACAAAAAACAAAAGGATTATATGAACTTTTAAGCAACTTGCTTCAGGTACCTTCTATTCTACATATGTACATATGATATTGCGAAATCATTTTTTTAGAGGAAATGAACAATTTTTTATTTTTCTTAATTGTTTCCTAAAAGCCCTAAAAGTAAAACTTATCTATTGAATCATTTAAAAAAAATAATAAAATAAGTCAATATAAATTTTCATAATATTTTTAAAATTCTATGATTTTAAATATATAATTCTATTACTATATGTACAAATATTATGTTTTCTGTTTATCACGCACATTATAGTATACAATACCAGGTTCATAGAGAAGGCATTTGTTTATGGTCTCAAACAATAGGTTTTTCAAAAAACTCAAAATGCTAAATTAAAAATTTTTAGGGATACCCTCTTACAAGTCAATTACAAAGTGTTTTTGTGATTCCCGCAGGAAATGTGTGGCTTAGTGCTCATGCATAAGTTTAACTAGTTAGCGAGCCAATAATGCAAAATTCAATAAAAATGAATTCCTGCCGAAGTGATAACCCGACATTATAATTTGCGCGGCTGCTTTTAAATTGAATGCCGAAAACGTTATTACCCAATTTCACCCGGGGGAATCGCAGAAAGCGGCGCAGCGCGTCCGCGAGGTATGTGCGGCACTAAAAATGCATTCATTCATTTTTTGGAGGCCATCAGCGCGGCTAAGTGGTTACCTGCGTGCTCCATTTAAAGCAATCAGCCACTAGTTGATCGCAAATCGGACTTTCGGCGAAGAACAAAATAACCCGGACCCTGTCATAACACCGGACCGCGGCGGAAGGCGGCTAATTCCGCGATGCGCCAGCCAAACGAAGACGCGACGACGCAGCGCCAATACGCGAATACAATAAAGGCCCCATCACGCGTCGGCTGGAAATCAACCTGCGGCCGCGGCCGCAATAACGCTGATTACATGGTGCGCCCTGGCCTTAAGTATGTTAGTGTTATGAACATCGCTAGCTATGCTACACGAGCATAATGCGTCTGCAAACTGCATTCCTCGCCGTGGTCGAATCCCGTAGCGATGCGCACCGCGAGGTTCAACAGTCCGCGATAGTGCAGCATTCCATTAAAACTCATGAACCAGTAAGAGCCGTGACTTCTTAATGCCGCGAACATATTCTTGGAGTTTTACCTCCGTCCCGGCGGACCCGAACGGAGATATCGACGGCGGTTTCTGTTCTAGAAGCCGGGCTGACTACTCCTCCTTCATTACCATTCGGACGCGGAGGAGATCGAGTAAGAGTTAGGTGTCCACGCTGTCCAGGTAATCCGTAGGTAATCCATAGGTAATCCAGGCACGAAAGTGAAAGGCTCTTCTTTTTGCAACGTTAGCAACCATTAGAGATGCTAACACTAAGCACTAATTTAATTGTAGTACAAATATTTGACTCTACTTACTTCTATGTAGTAGATATGCAAATTTTTAAATTCTAATAAATTTATGTTAAAGTCACAAAGATATTATACAACAACTTCCTCATGCTGTTGACCAATGTCTGTACTCATTATATTCATTATGCCATTCTAGACCTAGACCTTGGCTAAAGAAAATGACGCTGTAAAAACCCTTCTAGAGTTTCTAACTAAGACTTTTACTATGCACATACTCGAGTATTTCTGAAATCAATTACTTAAATATTTGAATATACTCGTGTTATAAGATCGGAATTTGAGTACCCGAGTAGGTACTCAAGTAGGAGAGTACCGTAGATGCGGTTACTTTAGTTACTTTTTCTTATATTTTAAGAAATCACTCTGATATATACAATATGTAATAGATTGTGATATACTACTCAGTTTTATAACGTTTTCATTTGATATATGCGGATTATAGCTAATCAGTAATAATAAATATTTTATATAGCAAAAAGTTTGTGAAAAAATATATATATTTTTTTAACCAAAGTTATTTATTATCTTTCAAGAGGGTTACTTTGGTTCGCAGATTTTTTGGGCACAAAAACTATACTTAAACCAATGTAAGTCCTTTGAGATAATAAAAAATAAACAAATGAGGGATTTTAATTAAAAAAAAACATAAGACTTCTTTACAGCCCTCACTGAAATTTATTTAACAAAATCTTAGAAAACGTTCTTACTTAATGACCTTAACATTTAAATTCAAAGAACTCCAAGCAATTAATTGTAGGTTTCAATAAATAATAAAATTCCTTGTGGCATTAGCCACTAAAATAGAATTGAATAATTTCGTTTATTCTGCATTTTGGAATATGCTTTACTTTTTATGCATTTTGTGTTTCATACAAATTTTCCAAATAATGGAAATAATGAAATAATAAGCTTAAAAGATACAAAACTTACTTTTTGTCCGATTGAGGTACGATAAATAAGTTTCTTAAAAAAATTATAATAGGTACTAAAATTCATCATTGAATTATGATGAACATTTTTCAGTATTTCAATATACAAATAAAATGTAATAAAAGTAAAAACTGACTCGTTTTAAAACAATAAAATATATTTATACAGGTTTACAATATCATTACTAGTCCATGATTTATTCTAAAATCGTACTAACCCTACACGATGAAATACTTGATCTTGGAAAATCTCTTCTAGAGTTAGACATCGAAATAAATTTATTTAGCTGATCAATTCTTATAGACTAACTCAGTTTGAATTTTGGTCTTGATTTTATGATTTCCAAGATGAAACTTATAAATCCTGCGCAATATCCAATTCCGAGCAAATACCACAAAAATGTAAAATGACCAAAAGTTATTCCGTGCACTGGTTGCTCCGGTTCTGGTTTAATTTTTACAAGACCTGCTTTGATGGCTTCGCTGAACGTCTGCTTGACCCAAACCTCCCAAAGTCCATACTGATAGGCCTTAATTATGAAGATGCGTAAGGGTTCCATAAACGGAGAGTCCATCTGCATCGGGTACGACAGGAAGAAGTCTCCAAAGCAAATATTCGTCAGTCTAAACGTATGCTGTCGTTTGTAGTCATCCTGTCGTTTTAAATAGAGCCATCTCCCGTCAGATATTAGATATGCAAACGAGGTGTTGAGCCTGTCTCTATGTTTAGCAAGGGTATCCACGTCTACTGGGAACAATAAGGAGTTGACCTCTTCCCTAGGAAACTGTTTTGTTTGCAAAATGGATTTCTTGTCTAACTCGGTCAGCATTATTTTTAAGCCTGATCTCTTTAAGTCATTAAAACCTTCAATTTGACTACCATATGATGTTGTTGCGAAAAAACTCGTTAAAGTGGCTAGGTATATGTTGGTTATGATGAAACCTCCGAATAAAGCTATTCCTGATATAGCCGTGTATTGCCATTTTTTCTGGAGTTTAACTCCTGGTATTGTAAGGTACAGTGCTCCTTTCAAGCTGTCGCAAAACGATTTTCCCAGCTTCAGTCTTCCACTTACCAAAAAATTAGCAAATGATAGAGCAGTGGCTACAGCAACTATTTCAAAGAAGATAAGATTCCAAACTGATCCATCGAAAGGTAATACGACATACAAAAAGGCGGGAATTTTGCTTATAATTGGAACCATTAAACACCAATTAGTTAGCGTTAGCGGGTAACTAGCACTAGACAGTGACCTGTTAAAATGTCCGTGCGGATGGATACTGATGTCTATTTTCTTGAGATGTAGAAGTTTAAAAATTTCTTCCATGTCTATATACTCTGAAGAGTCTGGTAGAGTTATCTCTTGAAATGTTGCATTTGAACTTCGAACAAACTCCGAAAGGGTCCTTCCAGCTAATCCTGTGATGACTTGTTGACCTTTCCAAACCATTTTGAAGACAAGAGGTGGATCTAACTTCACTGGAGAGCGGAAATTGTAACCATTCAAATCCTTTAATTTATTTGGAAAAATGTCCTTAATTTCGTTTAGGGTACTGTTGAAAATGTTCATTCGGGGGTAAGGATTATATGTAAACACATTTACACACCCGTTTTTATTGTAGAAAACAACAGCAGAATTTAGCATATTATGCTCGTAGCACCAATCGAAAAATTCTCGTATAGATTTTAATCGAACATTATCATACAAAAGAACGAAAATAATTTTTGATAGTCGCATTCCCTCGAGAGCATAAGTTGCTTGCTTTGTTATCGGATCACTTGGGCTGGTCACAAAAATAATTGTAAGCGTTTGCGATGTGCTGACAACCTCATTTAACTCTGTATAGGGATGAGGTTGATAAGACATAATAACGGTTGGGATGGACATCCTGAGAAGTTTGCCAATCCAACAATAGTCATCCTTTAAACACTCATCACTGACAAAAATTATAAAAGTGTTAAACGTGTAGAATTCCTTCAAGTCGTCTACGAAATTTGCAACATCATCAAAATTTACGGAGAGTACAAGTGAAGTACAAAACAAAGTAACGAAAAGTGCTGCACTAGTTATAAGTTTCATTTCTGAAGCTGTATTAAAGTAAAATGAACAGAGTTGTTCTGTTTTATGCAAAAAACTCCAAATCAAACAATTAATTAGTGTTCAATCAACACGGATTTTATCAGATGCATAATCAATAAACAACCAAGTCAATTATTTAGGAAATAGATGGACAATTTTTGACTAACACTAACACTTTCGAACAATAAATTGTTCTATTTTAGTATTTACCATGTCGACTTATAATTCACTATTGGACCTAGATTTATATAATATGCATATTAAGCATTTACTTTTATTTTGAAAAATGGTTTTAAATAACGGATATTTAAAATGCTACAAGCGCAAACACTTCTACAAAAATTTAAATATTAAGTTTTTTCAATTACATCTGAAAAATTAATTTTGAAGTATAAAGTTAAAGTTTTTTAGGAAGTCTTATGAAATAATTACTCATCACATTTACATACTAAATACATATTGAATAACAATAATTCATCCTTCAAGGATGTTGTTATTTCGAGATTTTTGGTTTTAACAAACATTAATTATTAAGTAAACACTTCCTCTTTATGCAGACATACTTATTTTGGTTGACAAAAGTGTCTTAATTAATGCGTATCTTTCAAATTATGAAAATTACATATTGTTCATTGACGTTCAAGACATTTATTGGCTTCTTTTCTGATAAAATCATTGTTGACAAAGTCCTAATTAATAAAAATCGATTGGGCTACCTTACCTAACAGGAAGATTTCATGTTTTTGATTTCATTACAAGCTCAACAATGACGAGTATAATTCGTGCGGTTTTATTCGTAACTTTTTTATGCAATCTACTTGTACACGGGAAAGTCTTTGAAGACGTGACCAAGTTCGTAGCCGATTTAAAAAAGTTCTACACGTTTAACGCTTTTTTAATTTTTCAAAGTGAAGAATGTTCAAACGACGGAAATTGCTGGATTGATGAACTTCTCAAAATGTCGATGCCAGTCGTCATTCTGTCGCATCAGACCCCAGAAAAATTAAAAGATGAGCTGAGCACATCTCTAACTTTAACAATTATTATTGTGAACAGTCCAAGTGATCCTATTAAAAAACAAGCAAGTTATGCTCTAGAAGGAATGAGACTATCAAAAATGGTTTTTGTCCTCTTGTACGACAATGTTCGAAGAAAATCTATTCGAGAACTGTTTGATTGGTGTTGGGAGCTGAATATGCTTAATTCTGCAGTTGTTTTTTACAATAAGGAAGGTCGCATTAACATTTTTACTTACAATCCATTTCCTCACATGAGAATTTACAATAGAACTAACGATGAAATTAAGAATATTTTTCCAAATAAAGTGAAGAATTTGAGTGGGTACAACATTCGTTCTCCAGTGAAGTTGGATCCACCTCATGTCTTCAAAATGGTTTGGAAAGGTCAACAAGTCATCACAGGATTAGCTGGAAGGACCCTTTCGGAGTTTGTTCGAAGTTCAAATGCAACATTCCAAGAGATGTCTCTTCCAGACTCTTCAGAATATATAGATATAGCAGAAATCTTAAAACTTCTACATCTTAAGAAAATAGACATTAGCATCCATCCGCACGGTCATTTTAACAGATCACTATCTAGTGCCAGTTACCCACTATCTCGAACCAGTTGGTGTTTAATGGTTCCAATTATAAGCAAAATTCCCGCCTTTTTGTATGTCGTACTACCTTTCGATGGATCAGTTTGGAATCTTATCTTCTTTGAAATAGTTGCAGTAGCCACTGCTCTATCATTTGCTAATTTTTTGGTAAGTGGAAGACTGAAACTGGGAAAATCGTTTTGCGACAGCTTGAAAGGAGCACTGTACCTTACAATACCAGGAGTTAAACTCCAGAAAAAATGGCAATACACGGCTATATCAGGAATAGCTTTATTCGGAGGTTTCATCATAACCAACATATACCTAGCCACTTTAACGAGTTTCTTCACTACCACAGCATACGGCAAACAAATTGAAACATATGAAGATCTGAAAAGATTTGGCTTAAAAATAATGCTTACCGAATTAGATAAACAATCCATAATTGAAACAAGTTACTTTCCTAAGGAATTCAGCTCGTTATTGCTTCCAGTAGACGTGGATACTTTTGCAAGACACCGAGATAAATTAAACACTTCGTACGCTTATCTCGTGTCTGAAGGGCGGTGGTACTATCTGAAGCAGCAGGAGCAATATAAGCGACACCAGTCTTTTAGGACCTCGAATATGTGCTTCGGAGACTACTATCTTTCCTATCCGATGCAGTTGGACTCTCCGTTTATGGAATCGTTACGCATCTTCATAATGCAGTCTCATCAATACGGATTGCAAGATATTTGGGTCATGCAGACCTTCCGTGAAGCCGTCAGAGCAGGACTCGTGAAAATAACATCAGAACCAGAAAAATCGGTTAACATAATCACATTTGGTCATTTTACATTTTTATGGTATTTGCTTGGTGTAGGATATTTTACTGGATTCATGAGTTTTATTTTAGAGCATCTATTTTATAAAATCAAATTCAACATTTTGAATGCATGAATTGGTACTAGCCATTTAGTCTAGGAATGCTTAAATTCACTATTTTTATTATTTAATACAGGTTATCCGACTTTAACAAGAAAAGTTATTAAAATTAAAAGAGAATTTAGAAAGTCTATGTATACAAAACAAAAACAAAACAGATACAAGGTGATGTATGCAAACAGATTTCTGTTTTAATTCTGCAAAATTTTAGTTAGTTTAAACACCAACTCATTGAATTAAAAGGAACTGTTAATATTGATTGTAATGCCTTTCATTTAGATATTATTTTTCTTTTTTCTTGCACTGGTATTTCGTAACAATTTAGAATTTAGAGCTACTCGAACTCACAAGTTTTCTAATTTAGAGCAAGTTTGAGTTCCCTAAAAGTGTATTTTAGATAGAATTTAGACTGTACATTCGAAATTTAAATGGTTACGGTTACACTCCAGAGCTCATAAAAAAATCTCATATAGTTACATATGTGTTTCAGTTTTTGACTCATTTCAGGATTTTATAAATCATTTTATCATTCTTCTAAAACTTTCCATTAAATGCTGATATAATAAATTCCATTAAATTTTTAGCAAAAAGAAGACCAGACATTGTAACTGTGTAACACATACGTAGGTAAATATAAGCAAAACACTGTAGATATGTGTAGGTATATATACAAAAATATATACAGGGTGTTCAGAGGTGGGAGGTTAATACTACAGGAGGTGAAAAGTCAGACCGAGACAAGCAAAAAATCGTATGGGGGGAGGGGGGGTGTATCTCGCAACGTTTGGCTGTTACAGGGTGATTCGTAAATCAGGATGTTGCCTTATAGGGGAACCGCTCTTGTATTTTTATCTTTTTTTCTACGCATCGCAGCGACCCCGATCTCAAAAAATCATTATTTTGAAGCCCTTTCCAAAAAGGTCAAAACCGCCCCCCTATTCCCAACCCCTTGGCCACAATCACCCTTGGAAGTTGAAAAAATTAATTTTTTTCACAATTCTTCACCTTTCACTTTTCCCCGAAATTCAAGTTATTAACATTCCTACTTTTTATTTTTTTTAAAGTTATCTATCTAATTACCTTTCCAAAAAGGAGCGCGCTTCTTACGAATTTTTTAATATAGAACGCAGCTCGCTAATTTAGAAATAATATTTAAAAAGCAGTTGGATGATGTTGTAAGATACACAAAATCTGTCATTATATTTTATTGCAAAATTAGGATTTGAACATGAAAAGAATCGCAGCAAAAATTCAGACTTCTTGTTTTCTGTATAACGATAATAAACATTTTTTAAACACACTTTTTTATATGTCAATTATTTTTTAGAAAAATTTAAATTTAATGACATACAATAATTTTCTTACTACTACTGATTTTTTAGCTCTGCTCAAAAAAATACTGAAATAAAATGAATGATATAATATAAAAAAGGAATTCATAAATAAAAGAATTGGATTTAGTATTCACATTTTTATTATAAACGACTTTTTAATGTATATCAATTTTATGCTTAAGTAATAAATCTATACAATCGATAATTACAACATGTAAACAAAATCTGCACAAATAAGCGTATTCTCAGCTATTACATGTTTCGTAAATTTTTGGAACTAGAAGGTTTACCCAAATGGTTGCATTAATTTTCGAGGAATCAATTAGTTTGTGAGCAGACTGACATACCTTAGAATAGAATATCGACAATGTATCTCGGAAAGATTATTTTCATTTTTAGTTTTTTATTTTTACTTACAACAAAAAATACTAAGGCAAAAAAGTACACAAAATCCGTGGCATTAATTAATCTTAATTCCAAAATTTTGACATTTTCACCAGTTTCAATTTACACAAAAAAAAAAAAAATAGTGTCTAAATTATACATTTTTCTCACTTCAGGAATTCGATCAGACTAAATTTTGTGGTAATATCAGTATGTTCCCTTTGGTCGGAAATTTTCGTTTGAAAATAAAATAATATATATATAAGACGCAGAACGGAACGTCCCTGCGTTTCGTCCTGCTCAATAAACGTCTTTAAGAATATAACACTGGTTTATCTTACCCTACGTAAAAATATATAACAAAAAGTTCAAAATAAAAAATAAAAATAAATCCTTAAAGCGTAATAAAATGCCTTCCCCCAATCAGGATTGCATTTACCAATCGTGTAAACATAGAATTATTTATATTTAATATAAAGGTCTGCTCCGTCTGCCGCTGATATGCGGCAGAATATTTCTTAAACTGCATATTTACATAGGCCTCCCCGAAATGCGGGAGGCGTCTGACTAACATAACTCAACTTAAATTAGTAAGTATAAACGTAATATATTATAAAACGCAAAACCCTTGTTTTAGTTGACTGTTTTTTATTTAATCGTTCTGTGCTATAAGTATAACAGATACATCCTTACTGAATAAGCGGCAGCTCGAGCTTCATCGAAGTTACAAGGATCGGAACAAAAAAGGGAATCTTTTTTAAAACCCGATTCGTGGAGACCACGATTCAGCAGTTCGACAGTCCTTAAGTAATTTGGTTTGCAATCCAGCGGGGCTGCGGGGGGTTGCAGCCCCTATTAGAACGGTTGTGTGAATATATATGTATTTGTGTATATGTGCGAGTGAGTGTAAATTCCTTTGTAAACCTAAATACGTAGATTAGATAAATATTTTAAAGCATTCGTTTGTTCTGAACTATTTTGGATTCGTATCAATATAAGCGTGCGAATTTCAGTCCTTTGTGTGGGTACCTATTAAATGTATTAAACAATTTCGCCTACTTCAATTTTTATGTTCTCTATTGTTTTAAGTCCACATATTTTAAACGGTTGTATTTTATATATATATATATATATAATTATATATTATAATATATATCATTTTAAATCGATCCTAGAGTAATGCGCTAATTAGGCTAGGAGACAATAGGATACATACAGTGTGCGATTAGGTAAAAAGTCTTGTGCTATCCTTTCTACTCTTAACTATAACAAATATTAAACATTTACATACACAGACTTTTGAGTTTTTGAATATTTCTCTCGAGTTAACAATTAACTTACGAACGTTCTCTAACGTTATTGAGCACCAAATTGTTATAAATGCTTACCGTAATACCTCCTGAAAAATAAGGAAAACTTCTCTTCAGATCAATTCCAGTTATATTTGTTTTTCTGTTTTTTGTATTTTTTCTCAAGAAATGCATCAAGCCTACATGTTTCGATGTAGCAGTAGTATTCATGGTTGTGAATAATTCGTTAAATGGTTAAAATCCTGCGGCACTCTGCCGACCGCTTCAGTACTTCACATCCTGGAGGTCGGTGTGTCCAGTGGCCTGTGTCTTACATTTCTGCATTAAATCCGGCGGCGACTGCGCAGACATTCGTGACAGGTGGCTGTTGCCGTTGTTACCGCAGCTGTTACCTGTGGACACCTGTTGAGCACTTAAACTGTTCACCAGGTATGGCTGCAGGTGACGTGTGTGCTCCTCGAAAATTTTTTCCATTTTCACCATACAATCATGAAGAAAGTCCTGGAATTATAAATGAAAAAAACAATTTTCAATATGAAACAAAATAGACATTTCTATTTCAGGAACAAACAACACAATTCATTTTTTCAGCAGGGATATTATTTGTGTTCTTTCGCTAATACTTTCTTATACTAACAAAAATGAAAAATATTAAAATTTCTTGCCATACTAATCGTATGTTCTAAATTACTATAAGAAGATTTTATCTTTGATTTATTTAAGGAAAATTTTATAAAGACCGAAACTTCTTGCTTCCTTTCCTTCTAAAGTACTGAAGTATGAAATAATCTTAACCGGCTCAACACCGCAGGCCGTATCATCAGCAAAACTGTTGGATTTTATAATTACGTTATCATAAAATGTTATAGATTAGAAAAAGTACCATCTTAGAAGCTTAGATTTCCAAATTTCTAAACTGTAACCTACAATTTGATCAAGTCAAGGAAATGCTCCCCATAAACGCTCCAAGTCATTAACGTTCATATTGCACTGATTTACATAAACAACTCTGAGGCATTAAACCAATAAAAAAAAATAAGGCCACGAGTGATTTTAGCGATACTTTGCATGAGAAAGGTCATATTAACTTAACAAATTCCATTATTCAAAATGAAGTAAATTAACTTTTATAAGCATTAAATCAATTAATTCTTGCAATAAGATCAAGCACACTACAAGTAGTACAGAAACTGAATGCAGGACGAATATCGATAACCAACATGAGAAACCAGAAAAACATCAGAGGTTAAAAACATGAAAAGAGCAACATTTATGGAAGATCTCATGTATTCCAGCAGTCAGTTAAAAATTGAAAGTTATATTACAAAAACTACTGACTAAGCAAACTTTTAGGCTTCTGAAAAACGTACGGAAAATACAAAAATGTACTATTAAAGTTCTGTAAACATTTTAAAAATCTTTATTTTCAAGTAGGTGCATTACTCATAGTTTGGGATCACCTTATTATAATTTTTTATAAAATAAATTTAGTTTTGTACGTGAAATTTATGGGAAAGAATGGGAATGGGAATATATAACTTTTTGGACTACAAAGAATACTATACGATCATCAATTTTATTTGCCTCCTTATTATTATTATTTGTTAATTGTCTCAAAAGTACCAAAATTACTATTCTTAAAATTCTATTTTCTGTTTAAGACAAAATTTTTCATTCAAGAGAAACAGTTCTTTTAGAGCTTTCAAAATTCCAAAATTTTTTACATAAAATGTTGAGATTACATCTCAAATATATCGTAACAAAATTTTAAACCGAAATTTGGATCGCTGTATAGAATATTTTGAAATTTGCAAGTGAAATCATATCGAAGACAACTTTTTCATGAAACAAAACAACGCAAAGATGTCATTAATTTTTAAATTAAAAAGCTGCAATTATTCTATCTCGATTAAAATCGATAGTTATTTCGATATTTAAATAAAAACCTCCTACATATCTACTAACTGCAGCCATAGAACTTTTATAAATATATATAAAATCATGCAAATTCTAATACCAACTGAAGATTATAATCATAAAATCACGGTGATATAGAAGTCACGATGCCTAACAATCAGAAAAATTGTTTAATTTCATCAATTTAACATTCAGTACAATGTGTCAAGTACAAATTTTTTTTTCTTCTTCAAAAGAGAAGAAGTTCAAGTTCACTCAGGTAGTTCAGATAATCGTAAAAAGCAAAAATAAATTACAAAACGGACCCATAAACGGATATTTCAATTGCATTGCCAGTACTGCAAATACTTGTGTAAAAAAGTAATAAGCAACCGATTAAATCATGTCGTAAGTTATTAAGTGTCCACTAGCAGCCAGCGGCTGTACGTTAACGCTGTAAAAACCTTTCAAATCCGCGATAGCTTTGAACTGTGCTGGCGCCAGAATAAAATAATCTGTTTGTGGCTGCATGCCACACGGACAGTTGGGCGACTAATTCGGAGTAATTATCCTCCCCCACTAGGGACTAGGTTCTAAAATTTCGCAGACTAGTCCCTAGGAAATTATCTGGATAGCTGAAAGGAATCTCAGAATCCCTAAGAGAGCAATCCACCAGAACGTGCTGGTCCGCTTTTATTTGCCATTGCCGTTGAGACGCTGAACTTTTATAGATCTGGCAGAAAATATCCAATTAATTTCGTCCCAGGAATTCCAAACAAATTACAACGTTTGGTGGCCGGTTGATTGTAAAAAAATTGCCCAAAAACAGTCCATTATGAAAAACTCCGAGACCGGCTAATGATGCGCAGCAGAAGGCATTTGATCAAGACAAGTTTTTTTTCAGAAACTTTCTTACGTTCAGTTTCGGGATGATGTCACTGGGTTCGATGAAGTTCTTTAAAAAAAAAACCTCGAGCGATATGTAAGACTCCTATTACACTTAAGCATGCTCCGGTTAAAAGATAAGCCCCCAGAGTTGCTGCGTTGTGCGTTGAAACAAAACAGCGAAATATTTCTTAGAAACATTGGACTATAGGAAAATTTTTAAATGCAGCTGACTTTTCCACAAGTTGGCACCTTTTGCCAAAATGATACATTGTAGTTACAAAGAAAAATCTATTTTTGGCGCTCAGTGTCAAGGTTAATGGGTGAATGGCAAATTTCGGCGAGGAATTTAACGTAATTAATAAACATTGACAATCGAACGAACGGTTGTGGTAATGAAAAGAGTTGATGACTTTGAAAGTGATGCAACTTATTCGGTGAATTCGATTTAAAAAAGGAAATTAATTCTCACTGTCTGACACCGTAAAAAATGCTTAATAGTACAAGCATAAAAACTCTATAGATAGATCAATATTCATTTTAGCTATTGAATTTTAAAAAGGGTTTGTATTCAAGCTCACCTGTTCTACGCCTGTTAGATCTGTTAATCGGTTAAGTAAATATCGCAGTTCAACACCAGTCCTTAAATGCCAATGAAGTCCACATAACGCGGCCGCAATACTCGACGCTGCTATCGTACTTGCAGAATATATTGAAAAGTAATGCTCTGAAAAGGATTAAATAAAGAAATGCGTTAAAAATAGGTTTTATTATATTATTATATTTTTTATAAACTAATTCATTTCATAAAACATAATAGCAAATGAAAGTCAGTGTGGATTAAGCTCATGGAAAACGTACTACCGACAAGGTTTTGAATCATAAATGTTTTATTTATTTTATTGAATTTTTTTTTTAATTTTATTTTTAAATAAAATATTTAAACATTTTGAATTTAATGCAGCAGCCTTCAATATTTCTGCTATGAAATTTTAACAAACTAAAACTTTAAGAAAACAAAAAAAAACCGGTGAAATAACTTTAAGTAACTCGATCATTACGATAATAAATATCTTAAAAATAAGTACTTTATAGTATGAGATAATTGACTAATATCTGTACAGAGACAGAAAATATTTTTGAGCAAATTGTATCAAATTTATTAAGTAATCAAAACTATTATCCATATAATCAAAAATGCAATATTTTTGCCCCACGGTAAGCCAAAGAAGCATTGTAGGTGGTGGATATATACCTAATATAATCTTTCTCGGAAATTCAAAGCAATCATATCTGCATTTTTTTCGTTCTTTATGATTATTCCAGGAATATTTTATTAGGTACGTGAAATCATAAACCAACGTTTATTGAAGTAGTCGGTATTTTCTGGACATTTACCGAAAGTAATAAAAGCTGTTCATTTACTTAAATTTGTCAATTTTATATTCTTTATGACTGACCACATTTGTTAGGTAATTTTATACATACGCTTTAGCACTGAAATACATGAAAAACTTCTTAAATGTAGGTACTGTCTAAAAATAATAATGGTAATAGTTTATGCAATCTACTGAGGGGTTAGCTTTAAGTTACTAGCAACAAAAGGACTCCTCTGTTTATGAATTACAAAAAACTAAAAATCAATAGTATAATCTTTATAAATTGGCAATCCTAATGTTTTTAGAA
Organism: Machimus rusticus; assembly: GCA_951509405.1. Taxonomy (NCBI): domain Eukaryota; kingdom Metazoa; phylum Arthropoda; class Insecta; order Diptera; family Asilidae; genus Machimus; species Machimus rusticus. The sequence goes on from OX608051.1 coordinate 8,323,931, forward strand.
GTTAGAGAATAAGAAGGAAAATTCCATTCACAACAACTACTTTTACATATTTTTAAATTAGTCTACTATAAGTAAATATGTAATTTTCCAAACCCGGATTTATGTAAACTCTTGAAAAGAAATTAAACAAAAATTTTCCGGAAAATAAAATACCATTTGATAAGCAAAATTCCTGCATATTTAAACATATGAATAAATTGAAATTATTTTTATTACAACATAAAATAAATTCCTCGAATACGAATGTCACACCCAAGTAAAATATACATTACACATTTATTTGTCGTGTTGCTGCTCCAAAAGTAATAAACTGATAACTCTTAGCGGGGTTGAGTTTCTATGTTGTAACAAGTGCAAACTTTGATTAATTTTAAAATGCCGATATAAGACGATAAGGCTCAACATCGCCAGGTCGTTTGTACTTGAAATTATTAGTAATTTTTTTAGACGTGCATTACACGTGTATAAATTAAAATGCTGTCGATATAATTATAGATAAATGAAAAGATAACAAAATTAAAACTGCTGATAGCCAATCAAATGTAAAATGATATCTTCCACAAAATGATTATTTGAAGTTGCTCTTTTTTTGTATAGTATCTGCCCAACCCCATCATGTTAAGTGATGTCTTCATCCAATTTGATCGAGTGATTTATTCCCGCCAGTAGGGCCGGCTGCGGCATTAAGTTTTCACCCGGAATGACCTAATTAAAACAGATGCTCCTGGACCCTACCGAACAACTGGTGTGCATTTCGCGGCAATAACGCCTTTCTGCTACAAAAATGGAACTCTTTCTCCCATGTACCACCGGGGAGAAAGATCTAATTTGATTGCCTTTTGAAATTTCTCGTTTAATTTTGTTATGCGGGTGCAATATTTTCAGGATATTCGCATTTCACCCACATGTGGAAGCTGTCAGGCTTTCTCAGGATGGCTAACTTCAAGTTACAGCAGAAAAAAATTAGAAGTTATCACGTTTCTGCCTTATGCTCAAATAACTACACATTGAATATGAACATTTTATAATATAAATGCAGGATTACTGGATTGAAGTGAGACTAATATCGTTTTTGGACTCTGGCGTCAAATTAAGTCAACTACCCCGAAGTGGTCTTGGAAGTTGCTTTGTAATCCTAGGCAACTAAATATTTCAGCGTAGACCTTAGACATTCCAACGAGATTCGGCACCATCACACAAAGCGATCGTCACTCAGAAATCGCTACAAAACAATATTTCAAAGTTCATTTCTTCTAAATCTAATGAATGGTTGTTCAATTCTCCAGATTTAAATCAAATGGTTTTCGATCTGGGCCATGATGGAGATCAGAGTTAATACCAAAACATTTGTGAGTTAGTACACTTTCAAAGCAACACTTTGATTCATAAATGAAACAAAATTCCCCAACTCGCATTCGTGCAGCGTGTGAACCTTTTTACACGCAAAAGGAGTATATATCGAACAAAAAACTTTTATTTCAAAAATTTTAATATGTATTTTAATGTTTGGCTTTGAACGAAGTAAAAATCTTTAAAAGTACATTTATTATAGCCTTTTAAAATTTACAGAGAGGTCGAAATGTACTCAACTTTGCCTATCTTATTTCAAAAGATGTAAAAGCAGAAACTATCGGCAGGAAAAAAACAAAACTTATGTTAACATAAATAAAAACTTGTCCGCCAGTTTCAAAATATTTTTGTGTTTTTTTAAAGGACCTTTTAAAATCGCACACATTTTTAAGTCTTAATTTGTATAAATTAGGAAATTATGACATTTTAAGTGAGCATAGTCAGCAAATATTTTTTTAGCCCAATAAACAGAAATACTAAACCATTCTCGAAGAAGCGATCCGATCGTTAGGTCGTTATTATTTTGTAGACACTCAATTATACTTTAAAAACTTTGTTAACTCTCAATTTTTTTGAACAAAAATGTACATAACATAACTTTAATATATGACTACTGGAATACTAAAAAATATAATTTAGTATTTATACCAAAATAAATTCAAGAAAAAAGAATTTTTTTCAATCCCTCACAGTAGCGAGGTACATTTTTTAGATAACTAATCGATTTATATCGACTTAATTTAAACCGAGACTTTGAATTCTAAACCATCACTATGAAATCAAAAATTTTATTAAATCGAAGCTTAAGCCTCCTGCAGAGCTTAAGCTCATACTGTAAAATCAGGCGAAAGTTCCGATTGCAATTTTGAACTTCCGGGAGTCATACAGCAAATTCTAAAATAATAATGTTAATAAGTTTGTCAAAAACCTTCTATAAGATTCCGGCGCTTAAATAAGTGGTAAATATTAAAATCAAGATAACTAAAGCGAAAATTCTAATGAGATTTCCTCCGGATAATTCTTAATTGGAACAGCAGCAAAGGAAACCGACCAGAGGTACTCCTTAATTTCCTAATCAACATGTCGAAATAAATGCATCCTGCAAAGTGGGCAGTTCGGTAACTGAAGATTTGCATTTGCTCACGTTGCTTTCGGGCACCTTTCCTGGAGATGAAATATTCCGACTACCTTCAAATTTTTCCAAGATAACGCAAGGTGAGCTAAAGAGCCGACAGAACAAAAAAAATAATATTTGTTGGTAAGGCACTTTTGAGTCATGTTAACTCACTCGTTACGTGACTGTGAGGCCCCTGATGCATTACAGTGCCTGCTGTACGTACCTGTACGCTAATAATCTTGAGATGTAACTCGGGCAAAATCATACGAACCAGTGCACAAGAAAATTACCTTGACCAATTTATTCCACAAATCCTTTGCGGTAATAAGGTTCTCATTTTTGCGTGCATGAGTGGGGACTGTTTTCATTTGATTTATGCACCTCATCCGAGCTCGGTCACGCGTCTATAGTGCAAAAGGTACTGCCCTACGCTGCACTGTATGCTCAGAAGCCCATCATGCGTTTGTTACTAATTTTGTTTTAATTTTTTAACTTCCTCATTTATATTTCATAGGGAAGTAATTGTACTAAAATTAAAACACCTTACAAACTTTAATAGCATTTTTATAAAATATACTTCGAGGTCTCTAATAAGTTTTAAAACAGTTTAAGCGCAATTGGTAAAATTTTGTTATTTTATTTTCACGAGCATGGCATTGCATGGCATATAAAAATTTTTTATAACAAAATTAATGTTTATGTTGCCATTTTTGAGTAATAATTTAAAATTTAAAATTACGTTTTTGAAAACGTGTATGAAGTTCGATGCAATTTGTCGAATTAATTTGAATTACTTGATTTTCCTTTATACAATACATTGATATTTAATAATAAATTAATTAAATCAGAGTACCAAAACGTATTACAAGAATTTCAAAATGTTGAATTTTGTATTTGTTTGGCAAAAAAGTCACATTAAAAAAAAAATTTATTTTTACTAATTATTAACAAGATCATTTTTCATCTACTTGAATACCTATTTTCATGATACCTAACCTACATTTACTGAATTACATTTGAAGCTTTTTTATATTTCCAGCTGGAAAAACACATTTTTGTCGACAGGTTACACTGATCTTAATCCATACATTTTGACGAAATTTCAACGGAAGAACCACAATAAAGTGAAGATCATTTAAAAATATTTCTATGGAAGAAAATTAAAAATGATCTGTACATTTTTTGAATTTAAATTAACTTTTTCCCTATATATGATCTTCAAATACTTTAGATGTGATCGCGATGAATCAAACCTTCTTCTTTTCAGACTTACTTCAATTTTCTTTATACTAAGCATAAAATTAATTAATTTTTACCTTTATAGGACTCACCTTTGGCAGCTAATGAAATAAACGCCTGGGCGTGTTGTCTTACTTTATCTACACTGAGTTCGGGGCATTTGTTATTCCTAATGGGCAGGCGGATCAAGAGTAATTCTAAAAAATCAAGTGGCGTCACCGATGATAGATCCCACTTTAACCTGCTGAGAACGTATAGCTCCCACTGCTGAAAATAAATAAATAGAAAAAAAACAAAAATGAGTTGTTGTTGCAATAACAAATGGTTTCTGAGTAGTAATTTGCATGGAGTTATCAATAATTCTACTTATGTGTCACTAATGTGCTAGGTTTTATCGAAAACGATAAACTGATGCGTGCCCTCGCTGATTCTTACTATTAGTGGCGCTTCCAGCACTCGTCGTGCCGCTTCATGGGAATTTTCGAATGTATTGTTGAAGTTCAACAGGCATGAAGACTATACGTAATTGCTCGACCACAGACCGAGCTGACCTGATGCAGTCAGCCCTTAGTGCTGGTACTGCCCGTAAAATATTCCATCTGATATGAAAATTTTCTATTCAGAGCTTGTAATTACCCTACATTTGCAGCTAAATTAGCAACCTACTTAGATATTTTCCAGATATGGGAGAAACCAGATTATTGATGAAATAACTGGCGCTAGAGTGGCGGTATATCTGTACGACCGGATTCCTCCCATAATTGCGCGAGTGAAGGTCTTCGTTTCGACGTAACTTTGAATATTTTTGAGTTATCGATAGGTAGCTTAGCTGCCAATCTACTTAACCCCCCTCACCAAATATGACACGCTATAACCCGGCACCTTAGCCCACAAAAGCCTCTGTTCCATTCCATCCGAAAAAATACTTCCCACTAAAGATGAATATTTTTAATCTTTCATGGTCAGTTCCCGAAATCATTAGCAAAAGGCCCCTACTGAAATTAACTGCGGCGCTATCTCATCCTTCCACGAATTCCTTTTCAAATCGGATCTTTGAACATTTTTAGAGCCGATTCGGTTCACACAGTTCCTCTGCCATCCTAAATAAATTCACGCTAGGAGATTTCTACCTGTTGCGGTGAAGAAGGTGTTGAATTTGCCTTTTTCCTCAATAAGAAATATTTTTATGGTACTTAACCGTTAGTTTTCTTGGTGAGAATTTCAATGTGATCCTGCTGAGTCTTGCGAGAGTAAAATATTTTATGATAATGACCAAGATGCCGAAAACAAATTCCACATTTTAAATGGCCAAAACAGGGAGAGGCCTTGTTTAGATTTTTTAAAGCAAAAATATCTTGATTTCGAAGAAATATGTAACCACTTCTTAATCCCACTTTATGGGTACAAAATCTTTTGGGACTAGAAACGCTTACAAGTAGTTTTTAAATAACACTTTGGATTTTGGGTTTCTGAATTATAAGAACAGTCTTAAAAGTACGCAAACTGTTGAATACGGTCTCTCAATTTTTAATATACAAAACGTATAAATCTTCATATTCATATTATTATAAAATCAATTAAAAAACCTAATTTTTAATTAAAGGGGTAAATAAAAAGAAAATCAATTAATAAGCACTCTATGAATCGATCTATGTAACAACGTCATATACTTCAATTTAAAATTTACTGCAGTAACTATTTATTGCTATAAAGTTACATACTAAGATTATTCAGGCACCATTGGAAAAATAACTTAATTCAGACAGATAACAGAAAGATGAATCGATATTTTAAAATAGAATATGCTGCACTTTATGAAAGAGGTTATACCATTATGAGAGGCTGCATTCCACAGGAAAATGCCCGCCCACATAATTCTCACAGTACACTGGCAGATTTTACGATCATAGAATCGGCTTTTTGCCATGATAAGCAGAATCCGTCTTGATCTCGATCTTGCAGAAATTCCAAGATCAAGGACAAGATCAATACTGTGTATACCTTCGGTAGCAAAACTAAGATCAAGGATCAACTTGCAAGACCAAGATCAAGATCATGCGAAACTTTACCAACAACATAATGGCACTTTAAATCAAGCTTTTCAAAACAATATATTTCACAAAAATGAAAATACAAACATTTCCACAATTCATAAACACGTCTTACATTTGAATGAAAACTGACAATAAAGCTAGATTTGCCATAACCTTGTAGTCAACTCTAGGATTTATTCAGATAAAATTGATAAACAGTTTCGACAAAAATACAAATTGAAAAATGTTTAATATAGCAAAGAAATAACACGATTACTTCATTGAATAATTCAGTCGGAAAACTATTATTTTCATCTAGTTTTATTTATTTTTTTATTGTTAACTACTTAAATGGTGTATTTAGCTTAATCCTTTACTCATTTTACTTATAAAATCTACCAAATACGAGTAAATCAGTTATCCAAAATATTTGAGTATAAAGATACAAACAAAACTGCATAACTCTTGGAAAAGAGACCAAGACTAAGACAAGGGCGCATGCCAGTTTTGCTTAACTTGAACTCTGCTTGCACTTTCTCATCAGGTAGCCCACAAAGTACATTAAAATGTAGACTGCACTTTGACTATCTTTTGACATATCAAAGCGGGCGGAAAATTCAAATGGCACTCACAAAAGGTCTCGACATAATACAAATGTAGTTTTAAAAGTTTTAATGCTACGGTAGCAAGTAAAAGTATATTTTTCTAATCTTCGTTCATTATTCTTGGTCACTTTACTCAAATTCAAAATTTGTCACAATATATTTTGATTTTATCCAGCTAACGAAAAGTGGCACAGATAGTTACACTGCCATAAAAGAAAGGAGTAAAATATGTATATGAGCAAAAATACGTTTAAGCATATATTGAGTAACAAATTTTTCAATTGAATTTATCATATAACTTCTGGAAAAAGCTTCTTTGTTGTTTTAAATTGGTATGACTATTATATCGCTGTTATTCATTATGGTTAAAGTTACAAAAAAATAAGCTTTATTCTCAACTTTTGATCATATTTCAACTTAAATGTGCAAAATTAAGCTGAATCACAAATCTATTGAAACATATTCAACTGATAAGATGAATTCATACTTTTTGTTTTGCGTCTTCTAAGTTTAGGTACGTTCCATAAAGCCTGTATGTGAATAAGTGTTCACAAGTTTATTTAAGCATGAATTGTTCCTACATGACTGTGGAGTGTTACGAGAGACTTAAGCAAAACAATAATCAAATACGGTCTATCAATAGCAAAACAATACGCAACCACTCGTTGTGATACAGTGTTAATTGTATGTAGATATCTTTGCACTGACGACAGTTGTATTTGGGTGGCATACCATTTCTTTGAATCAAAATAAGAATTTTTTTATATCAAATTTCAGCCCGCCCTTTAGATACTAAGTTTCTGTGATTTAAGCTGACATGGGTACTGGTCGTATGATTCGATGCTTATTTATTTACGGTTCTAAAGAAGTTCATATTTTTATATTTCTTTAAAATCCCTTTATATTTTATAATTCAAAAAATTTCTAAGATGCACGAAAAAGTAAATTTTTGACGTAATTTTATTTATTGCTATTTCAGATATCTACTCTAAAACACATGATAAAAAAAAATGAGTTTTTAGTATCAAAACGCTACAGTTTTAGATTCACCATTTTGAATTTACAAAATTGGATAATGAGTTTGAAATTGACACTTTGCAAGAACAGATTTAATTTGAATTTCAATTTCCAGAAAAATCTATTCAATAAAAAAAAAAGCGAATTAACTGCTGATTTTAATGTTGAATGGATAAATTTTGAATTTTCAAATTCAAATTTGAATTCAGCACCTCTAAAAGTCTAATTAGGACTTTCAATACAGAAAAAAATAGATTTTTCGAAATAAATTTACGCGTTTCAAAGTTATGCGCATTTAAACTTGTTAGAAAGGATTTTCTTCGATTGCTTCAAACTTTGGATTTGACACAAAAACATGTGAGAAGACTAAGTGAAGGTCATGCATATTTTAATGCTTCTACTCTCGACCAAAAACCAAAAAATAATATAAGCAAAAATCATAGTAAGAAATATATAGAAACCGTGTTCAAAGATCTACTAACTAAAAAGTCGACAGCTTGAAGTTAAAACAACCATCTTTTAAGACTTGCTGAACGGCTTAATCGTGCCAGTTTTATTGCAAGGCCCAGCAGAGTAACTTTATATCAGATCATATAAATACGATAAATGCAGTCCTTTATATAAATACACTTCTGCTGCATCTGAATTCAGTTAAAAAAAAACATAAATAACTAAGAAAAAAAAATAAAGAAGGAAATCTTTAAATCGTCAACCGCAGTGATCTCGACATGTACCTCCATATTCGGGAGGATGCTCAGGAATTTGGCCGCCTTGAAAGCAAATTGTCCTGTTTTCCTGTGAAAAATGACTCGGAATAAAAGTTAAAACATTTTTTGGAGCTGCCGGCCCACCATCATTATAATAAAATGAATTGCTGTCGCTAGTGGACGCAGCTCGACTAAGGATAGCTCCTTAATGAATACAAATGGTAAGATAACGTCGATCTCGACCCTGATAAAAGCTCTAAAGATCACCGCAACGGGGCATCCGCGTCTTCGGCGATTTTATAGTGTGAGTATGCGTAAATGACGCATTCCTACCTGTTTAATTATCATATTACTTAATGGATTGTAATGCTGTCCCGCCGGATCGACTGCACTTACGGTAAGTCCTTTTCGCGATCATCATCCAGGACTGGACCGATCCGCGCCGATCGACCATTCATGCAAATACATAACTTGACATTCGCAAATATATACGGCCGGGAACATGCACATATAAATTATTTCTAATTGGCACATTCCTTCGAGGGGCAATCGCCTTTGTTTCCCGTCTGCCAAGATCGATCTCCAACACAGGGCATGACTGAAGCGAAACGCGCTCTGGGTACGTTTGCGACGATCGTCTCGACCGGCCGCTACAAGGCAACAGGCCTTTTCACCCACCCTGTCCTTCCGATTAGACCATGGGAAGATCTTTTCTGCCGTTTTTTGTTTTTCTCCTTCAAGAAATACCACCCGAAGTCTTTGCGCAGACCTCGCGGTGCGGCTGTGTTCTGTACGTGTCTTAAGTCTTTAAGAAAATCTCCAGAGCAAAATATCCACGATCGGCCTGCACCTTGCTTGAGTGTGTTTATTCGCTGGGAAGGCAGAGATCGGATTCCTGGAACTTGCCTGCCTCACAAGCAGCAGTGCAACATCCATTCAGCGAAAAAAAGCGTAAAACGCCGTTTCAAGGGGCTCGCTGAACCATTTAAGTCCGACCATCGTTTCGGATTATTTGTGGATTTTTTCGTTTTAGGTACTTGACGGTGTAATATTCTTTTAAGGAATTTCAAATAATTTCTTTTGGCTCGTTTTTTTTCGGCGCAAAGTTCCCGTCACAGATTTATTACCGGCTGCCTTAGCGCATTCAGATTCAGTTACCTCAAGGCGCTTTGGTATGCAACCAGGACCAGCAGTGCACTTTGATTGTTTATCGCCGCGATCACTTCGACGAACCCGCTGCGAGGAGCTTTGCGTTTTGCATGGACTATCGCAAAAAGTATTAGTACTATTAACATTATTCTTAAAATTAATCCCCTTTTTCTAGTTAAGCTTATACATCAACACAAAAAACATTATAAACATAAGCAAGCAGAAAGATTTTTAGTGATCCTATCACCATAATTTTACTCGTATAAATCCACATATTTTGATCCTTTTCGATAAAAGGCAAAGTAGGCAGCTCACTGCCAAAATTCAAACACTGATATTTTGGTTTTTGTAGGGAAAATCTTCGTAATCGGAGGTAAAGCATATGCATAGAAGCTCTTTTGAAATAGTAAAAATCACTATTTTTTAAAATCCTTGAATGAACGCAAATTTTAAAATTTTCAAAAAATATTGAAATTTTTATTTTTTTGTGGCTACATGGCTGAATCCGGCCCTAGGCCCCATTTCATAAAACTAACTAACTAAAGTGTGATAATGGCTACAATTTTACAGATTTATTAAAATTTTATGACAGAATCGTGTTTTATAAAAAACTTATGTGTGACGCGCTAACAATAACAATGATTTATCTGTCACGAGAAGTTTTTCCCTATACAAAATTTTCGTTACAAGTAAATCGTTATTATTCATTTGTTTATTAGAACTTCAATTTGTCACTACAAGAAACATCATTTGTCGACTTTTTTGCACTTGACACAAACTATCTCCATGTCCATTTTTACAACAAATATGTAACAATATTGTATCATGATAATTTAACAGAAAAATTACGGCTATTGTAGGGAAAATCGTTAATCATGTCTATTTTTATGAAACAGTGTAAATGGTCAACTCTTCGTCCAAAATTTTATAATTAAACTTGTCGAGCAGAGATTTCGTGAAGAACCAATTCGTTACATGTCGAATAATAAGTTAAAAAATTGTCAGCTGAATTGTAGGACTTGTAAGTTTTATGTAACTATTTTAAAAATTGTATATATTTAAACAAAGTGGGAAAATGACAATTATGTTCAGACAGAATTCATTTCTTAGTGACGCTTGCAATAAAGCTTCTTGAAATTCAATATTTTTGAGTTTTTTTGTTTTAGATTACGAATCCGTACAAAATTTTGAAAATCTTAGATCAATTATGCCGACTGAAAAGTTTGAAATTATTCTTTTCTTCAGTACCTAAAATTTTAAAAATCACATGTAATACATTTTGATAAAATTATAAGTCTATTTCTACTTCTGACTATAAATCTGATGTAAACAGGTGTCCTCAGGTAATTTGTAGATTAATAATTTTCGAGATAAAATTGTTTTTCAAAATTTTTTGCCCAATATATTATGTTCTATTTCTGCAAAAAATCGCTAATTTTTATTCTGACATTGGCAAGTGTCCTCGCCTAACTTGTAGATCAGTTTTGCGAGTCACTAGGTACGTATATAAAATTATAAAATTTAAAATATTTCATATAAGTTGTGAAAGTTCTTATTAATTGTCGATGTAGAAAATTTTGCTAACTTATGTCTTACTTTTTATAAGAATAAAAAACGAAGTTTGACGTCATAGCAATACTTTTATATTTGTACATACATATATTATGTGAACATGTCTTCTAATAATAAAGAAAAGAACATACTTTTCTAAAACAACATACGATCGCACAAAGATCACAAGTTTTTTCAACACTTTCATTGAATATCCTTAATCTACGCCATAACAAAAACAGCGGGTTAATAATCATAAGCTTATTTGAACTTGAATTATCTCAAATGTACGCTATTAGCGTTTTTTTATATTGCATCAGGGCATATTCTAATCACTTTGATGCTTTCAGACATCCTGCGTCGGACAAAGCCGTCGTCAAATTGCTAAAGCCCGCGCAGTTGATAAAATTAAAACTTAATTGGATTTTTGCCGAATTCATTCAGAGAACTGTGAGGCGAAGTTTCATTGATATATTTTTTTTTTGTTCCGGGGATAGCGCATTCTCGAGGAAGTTTTAGCAGCAAAGACAGAGTGCGTTTTTGTTTGAATTATCTGCAGAGTCAGTGATTTGAACTGTGAAGAGTATCACTAATGAATTAAATTTACACCCTGATTACAATTAAAAATGACCTGGATCTGTAGCTCAAGCCAAGATTAACTTTAAAGCTTATCGGAATTTATTTTTATGTACAATGTAGGAAAAATATATACATAAGAAAGGGAGGATTTTAATTAGTGTATTGGTCAGAAACAGCTGATTGCTGCTATCAGTAAACTGACTTTTTTGTAGCTGATCCAGCAAAACAAAATTTCTATATTTATTGGAATTTTAAAAATCTGACTGATTGTGCTCGACACAGGGTTCGATATCCAGCTGGCGACGTAATCGCTAAATTTTGTCTATTATTTACCACCATCATTGCCGGAAGTGAGTTAGAGTGACCCGTTTTTCCCCTGTATGAATGTCGACCATTCATCCAGTGGTCGGAAGTCTTTCTTATCACCCCACAAGATGCTCGCAATTTTTCTCGAAATGTTCATTTGGCAGTGAAATTTCCCTCAACGAATGAAATAAACCCATCAAAAGTTAAAGAAGACCATTGAACTTGATGTGGCAAGGGATAATGTTGCAACCATTAAGGATTGAATCATCGCTATTAAATTTTTTTTATTACCTAATTGAGAGTTGCGGCCAGTAAATTTCGGCGCGTGTCGGAAACGATTCCCAAAAACTTGTTAATGTATAGGTTTTTGGGTGGTGTCCTCAATGCAGTCCAGCGATCGCCGATCATCGATTTATAAATTTATACGTTTCAACTTATACAAAAAAAAAAGACGAGAAGACACCTTTTGAGAGTTTGCAGGCGCCTTCGCGGTAATCGTCAATTTGACTTTCTGATAAGATAAAGACTGCGATATTCACCATTTTTAGATATTCCCTTCCTTTAAATGTACATTCTTAAGTGACCTCGGATGTAGAGCTGTTTTTTCCACGTTTTTGGCGCGGCAGTCTGTAGACTTTTCAATTTTTATGCGAAAAAAGGATTTTCTTAATTAGATCGTCACTTTTGATTTCTAGACGATCTTCAAGTGCAAAAGACCTGCGCACTATGTGAGGAATCGCTATTCTATCTGAACATATCAATTAAAAATTAAAACGTAGTATGGGATCGTTTGAAATTCTACGCAAAAAATATATAATATATAAAAATCTTTGTTTAATTTAACTTCATCATCTCGCGTGTCTTTATTTTTATACGTATTTGAGATAGGTAACACTGAAAAGTCCTAAGTACTTTGATTATTGAAAAATTTATCAAGTTTTTTGCATATACATATATATTATTTTCGATTCTGAATCCGAAAATCTTGAAATGATATTTGAAATGAACGATCGCTAAAACACCTTATAAATCTACATATTTCACGAATTTTGCAAACGCCAGTATATACATATGTACATATAAAGTTTAATTACATACATACATACATATATAAATAGTAATTTTATTTTATCTGTAGCTATAATTAGTAAAACTACTCCCGTAGCGCAACATTAAAATGATCTGTGACTAAAATCCTAAAAATTCGCACGTATGCAACTACGAGAGTTGTAAATACACAACTCGACTAGTTTCACACATTTTTACACTTTTCTTGAAAAAATGAATGAAAATTTACATGCAATGCACTCTGGTCGCCAACGCACACTAAGCATTGCCAGAATTTAAAAAATGCAATTAAACGGTCGGCCAACAGATTCGCAAAGTTGTTTTATTTTTATGTAGTCGTGTTTTCTCTGCGTTTAGCAACTGCTTAGATTAGGGTTATCCACACACAAGATCCGATCCTCCACTCGTCTGGCTCATGTACGTCAACATTGTTGCAGTCTAATGCATTTGTTTGGAACTTGGCTTCCTCCTAGTCTGCCTCGGTTCAACAAAATAACATACATGAGTGCAGCGTGTCAAGAAAGTTTATCATCACTTTCAGCAATTAGGCGACACAAATGGACTTCTTCTTCTGAAATAGCAATTAAATTTATTGCACGCAATATTTCCTCAGCTATTCTGCATTAAAACTATGGCTTATGATGTAAGAAATTCCACTGTAATCTCTTCTGGACGTGAGAACACTGTCTGACGAGGTTTTGATCTTCCTTTTTCGCGAAAGACGTGAGTAGGTGGCTTCCGCACTATTTACGTCATCGCAGGTTATCATGCAGCTCCTTTTCTATATATTGAGTGAGATAGAAAGTTCTATACCCGGTCTGGTATGTAGATAGAATTTTCAAAATTTTAAAATTGGGAGTAATTAAAAGAAAATTTGTAACTAATTGGAGCGATAACAAGTGATCGAGTCTTGCTCTAATAAAACCATAGCGCCAGGCAGTTTGACATGAGTTGATAGTGTGAAAAATGTTTTTGTTTTCTCAAAAGAATGTAGGTCTTAGGCCAAATACTCAGAACTGTTTTGGTCTCACTTTGAAAACGCGGCCTTAGCAAACAAGTATTTATTAAGCGATGTAACAATCTCCGAAATCTGAAAAACAAAAACAACTCCTAAAAATTCTTACTGGCTTGCGTCTGAAAACTAAATAGATTTTATTATTTTTTAATAATAGTTGCACAAAATCCTCTATTTCTTGGGCACTACCCCTTAAAGTTGAAAAAATTTATCTAGATAAAACAGTTGGATCTAAATAGACTACAAAGTTAAATCGATTTTGCCAAAAAATTAATAATTGTTCATTGTTGGTGCGTCTGCTAGTGATCGTTTAATTTCTGAATGACTTTACATATTGACGTCATATTCTCACAAGATATATTATATGGTATGTTTTGTTGCTGATTTCAAACCAATTATTAGAATTTACGAATTCATCTTGGCGGAAAGTCGAATTTTAAAGTGAATACGATGTGCAGCAAACTTGGTATTTGGGGGTTTTCGAATTTTCTACTCCTACAACCGATCATCCTGAACTTTTTACCACGTGTTATTTAAATTTCACTGACATAGACTACCTACTTTTTTTTACATCTGTCTGTCTGTTCAGGCGAGGAAAAGAGGGAGGGGGAAATGTTGAGCAGTGATATGTTTATAGTGAGTAATGCTAAAAGTATAAAAAGTATTTATGCGATTGAAAAGACTTTCTATGAGCACGTTGCGCTTAAACTCTTGAATGACATTTGATAAATTTGAAATCGGCAACGTCACATTTGTATTGAAGTTTAACTTCATTACAGGGATAGTTGTACCCAAGAGAAGCCGGATGTGAGTCAGATAGTCTCTTAATATATTCGCTATTTTTGAAAAACTTTACACTTTAATTTTAGACTTTTCATTTTCCATCCTACATACCAGTTTTTGTTTTAATGAAACAATTAGTAATGTAGATAAAATGTTAAAAAGAAAATATAAAAATAACATAACGACTTGTATTGTTCTCAATTAAAAGAAAGCATTAAATAGAACTTAAAAGACAAATATGTATAGACAAACCTAATAAAAGAAGCATTCCCATTTTCCAGAGATCATAGAAACAAGCCACAGAGCTCTGATTAAAGCAATACATTTCACTAACAAATGAACCAACTCAAATATGTAAAAGGAAAACAAAAAGTACGAGAAAACATGCAATCTTCAAAAATTTCTAAGCGACTCCTTGTCTAGACATCGTTAATTTATTAAATGGTGGTCCTTGTGATATAACGGTGTCAACATCTAAAATTTTATCTGAACGACAACCAGGAGAAAAATCCCAATTATCCCAGAGCATACAAAACAGCCTCTTCCTTATCATTTTCGAGAAAAATGATAAAAACCATTGGACTCTGAGACTTGGTCTAATTTGGCTAAAAAAAATTACACTCAATCTGAGGGTCCAGCGTGCAAAAGCGGCCCACAAAATCTAAGGGGTCTCTGCTGCAAAAATTGCACCCAATTTCCGTTCACGACTACAGTCTTATTTCGATTGTGGAATGGAATGTCGTTGAATTGTTGTTTCATCTATCAAGTCAACATAGACGACTCTGACTTCATCTTAATTTCATTGATAAAAATTCTCGTGAATATATATATTTTTTTTACTGAGATCCGACGGTTCACAGTTGAGATAACGATAACCGACTAAGGCTCGGGACACATATTCCCGCCCGACAATTTATATGATATTTGGGATCTCATCAGCGGGTAAACGTCTTCCTGTACATATGAATGAATTTACTAAATAAAATATAAAAAAAAAAACATGCTCCTATGTAGACAACTCCAGAAGTTGAGGTAGGTCGCTCACGGCGACCCTCTAGGAGTTAGTTCGTGGACAAACAAGCGGCCGACTGTCGGCACTTTTTCAAATAAAATGAATTGTTCGATAAACATCCAGTCAGAGCACAAGGGAATTGCCTCAAAGACCCTAATTCCAAGAATTAGGATATTTCAGCTCCGAGATGGTCAAGTACATCTTACTTGCGAGCCAACCGCCGCGACGCTCCGAAAAGATTTTTTCAGTTTTTTTTTTATAATCTGAATAGTGAGAAAAAAAGAAATATTTTTATATTTTGACGCATAGTAGAACGCATAAGTTTCATCCTGGTTTTTGAAAATCTGGAAGCCATTTCATAGGCCACCGGGGAGACTTTCTCTTCAATTAGCTCCATTTTCACAAGCCGCATGCTGGCAAAGTCTTAAGAGGGTCGGTTATGAAAGAAATGCGACTAAGAAGCTGCATCCTTAATGAGTGGAGAGGTATTACATATTGGAAAAATTTGACACTCGTCTCGCACACCTCACACTTCAAAACCATATAAGTTCCCACGTCTAGGCCGCTGGGGCTGGGGTTGATGCTGCTGCATTCCTGCGGTGGACTAGCAGCCTTGAGAGATAAATTTTTAACTCCTTTAAAATAATGCAGCTTCCTTTTGCTTTTGCCCAGAAGATCATTAGCTGAGATCAATGCGATGAACGACCTTGCCGTAGGTACACGTCCCAAAGCAAATGCACCGTCGACTTCTTGGTCATCGTCGTCGTCGTCGTCGTCGTCGTGCACCGAGGATCGTCGTATTAGCAATATGAATTCCATGGGAACGTCTTTTTAGTCCCAGTCCTACCACTTGCGCTAAAACGAAGGAGGACAGAATCTGGTTCTGGTTCTTGGCACCGAGCAATATATCAATAACAACAGCAGGTCTGGTTTCGATCTTTGGCAATTGAATCCAATTGTAGTTAGTCTCGTTGAATTGCTTCTGCCTTTTCGGAATATATCTTTGCGGATTTATTGCAAGCGGATGTGGTGAGAGGATCATATAGAATCAAAACCCTTCTTTTATGCTACTGATCACTATACCATGGCTTGTTTCACGCTTTTTTGCAATGATTAAAAAGTTTTTCTTTTCTTCCAGGTACTTCTCGCGTTTCCACCGTTTAATTATATCAACAGCGGATTGCGGCCGAATTACGATTAGAGGAGCATAACCCTTTTTTTATACATCTCCACCAAGGAGAGCACATTAACAAGATACAATCGACGCACACGGTTAGCCTCAAAATTGGCCACAGAAAACAACCTCAGTTAATTAACTCGATAAAACGACGCGCCGAATTGCTTGTGAAAATAAAACCTTATCCCCGGTGATCTTGGCCGGGCGCGCTTTCATTTGCGCCTTCTTTAAGGAGCGCCGACAACGACCAAGACGCCAACGAGCCCTCTCGACGCAAACTCAAAAATTGGGCAATTTAAAAAGAGCCCATACATACTAATTTAATTACCAAGTATAATGCATAAAATAATTATTTATCTTTTGGATACTTACAATTAGATCGTGCTTGTAAATACTATTGTCTGTGTAAAAAACTAGAAGTTCTGTTGATAAACCTCGACAGCTTGGCTCTCGCAGTTTTGATGCTAACAGAAGGCAGGCGGCGGCTAAGATTTGTAAATGTGTTTTCCGGACTGACGTCGTTGATAGAAATCTGTCCATATAATTAAGGGCTAATAAAACTACTTCCTCCTGACATTTCTCCTCCTCGCACACCTGAAAGTATAAAAACAGAATTTTAAATAAGTACAAAATCTTCAGTTAATTATAATAATATGTATAATAAATATTGTAACTCCGGAGTAAGTTTTAATTGCTTAATTGTAGATGGAAAAATAGATTAATTTCTCAACCTATTGTTTTTTATACTCTTTTTTAACCATATTTAAGTCGTTCACCTTTCTATTGCATTGGAGACCGTCACTGATCCTAAATTTCAATTGAAATCTTAAATTTTAAATATTTTACATCAACGCTTATCTTTAAGATGTTTTCTGTGGGAAAAGAGTCCGAAAACCTTAAATTCATATTTTTATTATTCTAAGGCAATAATCGTTAGCAAAACAAAGTAAAATCTCAAAAATTATAAAATTTAAAATATGTATTTTAATAAGAATATCTCAACTAGGAACAGGGAGCAAATTAGCGTTATAATAACACTGGTCAACAAGGCTTTTTTCCACACTTCAAGTGATAAGCTATTTTGATAGCATTTTTGTGTAAACTGCCAATGTAAAATAATCTATAAAACTTATTTAATAATTTTTTTGAAGAAAATTTTTCACAGCGCGCAGAAATTCAGAATCAGAAATATGTATACATAGGTATATAAATTAATTTTATATACCTACATACATGTTTAAATGTTGAGTAATTTTTTCTGAAAAACTTGGCAATCTGTAAAATTTTAAAACAACATCAAATTATCTATCACTTATTTTGTGATCTAAACGAACATCACAAATGTTGATCAGTATAATAAAAGGGGTAAAATACTTTAAAATATGTTGAACCTAACCTACTAGAAAAATCCGAAAATTACATAAAAATTAGAAAAATTGTTGCAAGGACAGTCATTTTAATTTTGATAAAACTTTTTCTAATAATAAGGGAAAAGTTACACTTTACAAAGGCAGCTTCAAATGTGTTGTTGTTAAATTTTCAGATTTATACCTAGCTCTCGTTTAGTTGATAATACGTAATACGTTACATACTATCTTTATCAAATTAGAGTTCCGTCTCGACTCTTAAATTCATGTGAAAAACCTAGTCCCTCTATCAAACGTCGCATGTTGCGGTTGGTCAAATCTCTGGTGAACTTCCAAATATCGAAAAAGCGGTTAAGACTTTTATCAAATGCAAAAACCGCCAATCCGCAAGAAAAAAAAAACGTTATGCGAGCCGCGTCAAAGATTTTTTCTTTTGGGCAAACATCCACCGTCCGAAGCGATCGCGATTTACTCGCTGCCGCCGTAAGAAGTAGAAGGCGGAAAGCTCCTCTGCGTTATCGCATCGGAAAATATTTAAAATTGACATAAAGACAGGGAAAACATGGAGCATATCTGCGAAATTACGATTAAATTCAGCCCTCTGAGGGAACGTAAACATCGGAAGGGAAAAGCGATCGTATCGTCAATTTCCGGTTCTAAGACGCCACCGTTTGCGCGTTATCACCCGCCTTAAGTTTACTTAATGAATTAGAGCGAAATGAGTCTGGAGGAGGAGGAGGCTTTGGTTCGGGATCAAGGTTTGCCGGAAACAGTCCGATTTGCTTCCCTGGATGCGTGCGAAAAAGAGCCGCATCCGACATACTCTGTTCGAAAAATCCGCGCGCCTTGATCGTGCGTCGCGTCGCGCGGCCGTCTTGGGGCGCGGATTTTCGAAAAGGTTTTTTATTCCCTCACTTGTTGCGGATGGAGCGCTATTTGGTAGGGTCAGGAATTTGCTCAGAGCGCCATCCGGCACCCATAGCCCACGTCGCCGCGCAGAAGAGTGCCCGAGAAGGTTGAAGGGTAAACATAGTTATTTATAGTCAGCAGAACACTATGCAAAAGAGCCCCGGCAGAAACAACACTGGCCCCAGCCAGTAAAAAGCAAACTGCAATCGAAGCATTCAGAGACCCAAGGAAGACGCTGGAAATCTACGACAACGGTGGTGGCGGTGGTGGCGGCGGTGACGGCAGTGGCAGCGGAGCCCGAGCCCCAGCCCCAGCCCCGGCCACGTTGCCGCAAACAGCCAAAGGAGACCCCAAAGCATGGACCAACACCAGCACCGCACCGCGCACCGCCAGTAAATTGCGGCAAAATAAATTTGCGAATATACTCGACCCCCCACATCCGGTCTCGGAAACTTCTTTTCACTCATACTTCTTAGATGTACAATCAAAAAAAAAAATTCTTTTTTCTTTATATATTTTCTTATTTATTTATTTTTTTATTCTTGAATTTTTTGCAAGTCTGCTCCCAGCAGCTGAGGCTTTTTAAAAAGAAAACGCGGTATGTGGCGATACCGGCGATAGTGTTGCCAAAGTGTCGTTCGCCTTCACGATCACGTCCCGGGAAGTTGCGTAAGACGCTGGGGGGCGATGGACGCGTTCCGGACGCGCCTTTTTTCGCGACTTTATTAAAACCTCAATGAAAACTATCAATTTTGGAATGCACTTGAAATCCGGCCACACAATTCCAGGGGTCACACAAGACCCAGACGACGAGGAGCGACAACACCATCACGCCAGTCGATTCGAAAAATGAATGGGACTTGGGTGCACACATGTTCAGTATTTGACGCAAAAGAACTCTTCTCCATGGGAATTGAAAATCGCATATTTACTAGCTGTAAAGCGATTTTCTTATTTTTTCTTTCCCCCCGCGCACATTCTCAAGGGGTTGTTATCAGATGGAGGTTTTATGGTTTGGCCTGCTTTACTTTGTTAGCAGCTTGTGCAGATGCTAACTGAGGAAATGTTCAAGGCGGCAAAGTCCTCTTGTAAATAACGAGGGATATCCACAAATCGAATTTGCCGCGCGTATCGCACTATAAACCCTTTTAGTCGGATCAAGATTTAAGCCCACGTCCCAAATTTTTACGTGTATTTCTTTGATGTATTTCACGCAATTTCAATGATCTTCACTGATCAAGCTGAAGATTATTTTCTTTTCATCTAAATCTTGCCAATTCAGGTGGCTTTTATGAGAATAGTGTGATACACAACTCGTTTCGCTACCGACTGAGACTGAAATTGATATACTAAAAGCCGAGTCTCAGGCTCCAGCAGGCTCTTTAAATTAAATGCAATTAGTTTCTCAATCAAATCAAAAATGCAAGAGTCATTTCATTTCTTAGAAAAGCCCACATAATTTTTGATCTCCAGACATTTTTGCGTTTAATCTATCAATTTAAAAGCTGACTGAAAATTGCTACTGACCTGATTTGCCAAATGATTCTAAGAATTCAATAAAACTAATTTCACGTCAAAGATTTTATGTTTTTTATTACCTTTTGACCAAATCATTTGAATCAGACGACATTTATAATTTCAATGAGAGAGTAAAATTACTAATATAATGTAATCAGTTAACTCTTAATTTTTAGTGTTCTCAATTAATTCCATAAAATAGACTTTAAACTGAATATCGCCAAAAATTAATCCAATTTCGAGGATCTGTTTATCGTTTTTGTTTTCCATTTCTCAATGATAATAAATTTTATAATAAACAATTGAAAATTTCTACCTCCATTTATAATTTTTACTTTTAAACTCTTTTCAAGCGATAAAAAGCTCTTTATAATTTTATTAAATAAAATCGTAGCAAAAAACCTACACCTTTTTTCTAATCAATCATTTACTGGGTAATCAATCACTTCTTGCATTCAAAAACCTTAAAATATTGCTGGTAGTTAGTGTACAATTTCTTCTAAACGTTCTCGAGACGACTTAAAACAACATATAAATCGCCATAAAAATTAAAACTTTTGAATGGATATTAAACGCATGTCATCCTTCATGAATTCTGTCTTCCTAATGAAAAGTGTGAAATTTCAATTTACATTTTAGTGAATTATCACACTTAACGTTTTAAAGCTGTCCACTTTTTCTGTTGTTGAAGAATGCCTTTGTTTAGCTATGCCAAAGAAAATAAATATACAACGAACACTTTGTCTGATGGTATTTGATATAACTATTTATTTTAACACAAAAAACTGTCGACATACGACTTTAAGTAACTGAGCAATACGACAGCAAAAAGCACTTTTATAACGAAAATTGCATATAAAAAAAAATTCTTGCTAAATGTGCCGAAAGTAACGTGAATTATTGTTCTACAGTGTCGATTTACACTGCAATACTACAAAATATAAATTGTTTAGTTCGAATATGGGAAAAATTTCTAGAAGTGTGTCTTAAACCCGAAAACTGGTGCCACGCTTTGCATAAAATTTCATTAAACCGCATCTAGATGACGTTTGCAATTTTAGAACAAAACCAGGAAAAAATAGGAATATTACAGAATGAGATCATTGCGATTCGTTTTACATGAGTTAGCATACTTGCATGAAAGTCACTTAATGAGTATTGTACAACCAATCGTAAAATTTTAGTATGTAATATACCTCGTACATATATTCATTGAACTCGGGTGGTGTTGGCCGGCTGAGCATTCTGCTGACTGCTCAGCACAACGAACAGAAATCTTTTCATGGATCAGTAATTTCACAATAATTATATTTTACACGAGCACTGGACTTACACACCTGGCGTCGCGTCGGTCGTCGCTGTCGAAGTCGCGGTCGCGGTCGCGTTTTCCAGTACTAGCAACAAAACATTATTATGTTAGTCGAGCGATAAATTCCTCATAATTTTTCGTCACCAGCTGCACTTTTCTTGTATTTTTGCTGCGAAACGAGTTCAATGTCTCTGACATTGGCCTGCAAATTATAATGACCTGTGGACTGAGTCGGAACCGGAGTGCGCCGCCACTATTTGATGATTCTACGTTTTTACTTATTATTATTTACACCGAGTTATGCTACGGCTCTTAGGGGGTCTTATGCTCTCAAATAATTAGGCGCTACAACGTTCTTGAATTACCAGAGGGAGATTTTATTTCAGCTTTATCACGTTCAACGATCTGTGGCGATTATTAACTCTTGAAAGATGCTTCCCTTCTGGGCGGAAGTATTCTCTGTTTTTTACGATTTCCCACAAAAAAACTATAACAAAACAACATAAAGAGCAAATGAATATTTTGCGGAAATTGCTAATTGGAAAACAATTAAATACATATGTGATTCTTTAAAATTAATTAAATAAACAGTTTTTGACTAACATTAAATTAAATTGAACTAACTCCTTTAGGAGTTTAATTTTGTTTCAATCTCCGATATTATTGAAATATTATACTAACATTTTAATATAACTTGCAGCATTTTAAAATCGAATATATTTCCGAGTAAATCAATATACAGATAGATAAGTATAGAGACGTACTACTAAATTTCAGTTTTTTTTACTGCTTTGTAATATAATCCTGAAAATAACATAAACTCGGCATTTTAATAACGATATAAGGATAAGTACTTTTTGCATGATTCGATAAACATATCACAGTCGTTCAGAATTTCATACATTTTATCAATAGTATCTAAACAATTAGAAGAAAGTAGCCTATGTCACACCTGACAACTTCCTTTCCATGTTTGTAAAGTTTCATCGTAATCGGTTCAACCGTTTTGAAGATTAGCCCGGACATATAAATAGACACAAAAAATTAGTAGCTGCAAATCGCATTTACTTTAAAATTTGACATTCCGTCAAGTTGAATTCCTAAATTTTAACAGTTGGTTTGAAATCAGCGACCCAAAGACCGCACAGTAGCAAAGTTGGTGTTCCTAAATCACATAAACTTTAAAAGTTGACTATGGCGGACAGTCATTGAATTCGTAAATTCTGATAAATCAGATTGAAATCCGCGACCCCGAAAATTCCCACGTACTAACTTGACTAGCTCGCCACGAATCGGATCCTAGCATAACTATGAGCCATCGTCTCGACAAAACAAATACAGTGTGAGAATTTGACCTCCATCGATCAGGTTATTCAGATCAGAAGTTACACGATCGCTAATAGAAGCAACAACGATTTTATATAAAAATATATATTTATTTATTTAAATTTAATTGAAATTCACTATTAGAAAAATCGGCCAAGTGCAAGTTAAATTTCGAAAAAGTATTTTAGAAAAAGTGCACATTACTATACATTTTGAATTTGTGGCTTTTATGAGCCCCATACGATAAGCTAAAAATATATTTAGTTAACTCCACATTTAACCTCCAAAACTAATCCCCAAAATGTAAATTCAACTTATAAAGTTCACATCCTAAAATTGGGCTATTATGTACTACAATTGTATCAAATTTAAATTCTTTAAATCTAATAATCTTTGAAAAAATTGCCTGTGCATTATCTATTACTTCTATAATTGTAATTTAAAAAGTATCAAATGATTATCAGCAAACCTTGTCAACACTTGTCAACATTGAAAACCCATTGTCTAGACTACAACTTTGTTGCTAAATTAAGAGCAAGGGATTCACATTGTAAGCTGTATAAATAGCAAAACATATTTGCAGTACAATGCACACAGATGGTTGTTGTTTTATTTGCAACAAAAAGAAAAAACGCATCTAAGAATTTACAAGGCGCCATCCATAAAATTTTTTCATGCATCATTTAATATCCCACGATTACTAAAGAATTCAGATAATTTTGCAGCAAAAAGTTACATAACTATGTCTTTTGTTAACTTTCTAAACCACGTGTTTAGATTTTCTAAGATTTTCAATGCGTTTGCCTTTTTTTTTACGTAATTTAAAGCCTGTTGCACCGACCGACCACAGACATTGCATTAACCATTTTTGTGGAATTATCAATGAATGACGATTACAGTGAGAGTTTTAGCTGAGCCGGAAACTGGAAAAATATATAAATTCTGAATCATCATTTCTTCAGTGGGCTTAGATGCACTATAGAATTATTAAACGCTACTCAGAGCAAGTGATTCTTTTCGTTACATAAAAATAATAAATATAAAAATTATTTAAAGAAAAGGTTAAAATATCAAAAATCATTGAAGAAATATAGTTACATGATCACTGATCAATAATAACATGAATGTTTAATTAAGAAGTTGAATCTTTTGCAAATATTTTATTCACACTATTTAACGGTTAACTCAGGTAATGTGAAAATCACCTGAAAGAGTGGGTAGCAATTTGCAACTTCGCCCACGATCCGTTTTGTACATATTTTTAATAAAATTCCGGTTCGAAAAAAAAACATTAAAAATTAGTACCACATCTCGATGCCCTAAATATCTCTTCAAACATTTAAATTATCACCTTCAACCGTAATTTTAGGGTATTGGCCCCACACACCCCCAACATACCTGCTACGTTTTTCGCGAAAAAAAATGAATAAATCCGTCTTGGATAAAATAAAAGAAATATACATATATATTGTATATTGAAGGCTATTGACACATTCTCAAATATTTACTTGTCCAAACATTGAATAACCAGAAAAGCGTGCGTCAATTAAAAACGTAATATCGTTTCACCATTTAGCTATATATTCATGCAAAAATTCTTTTCGCTTTTCACATCTTTTGATACATCCATCAGGTGATGTGTGCGATGCTGGGTTACGTAAACCGCGACGAAATCCCCCGTCTCTCTGATCTTAAAGCGGAGTTCCATTAAGCATCCAATGAATCGTTCTCTCCTAATTAACGAGAGTTCAAGGGCCCTAAGCAGCAAACCGTGCCCGTCCCGTTCCGTCCCGTCCCGGAGCCGTGACGGGAAACCAAGAACGGCGCAAAATCTTTTAGCGAAACATAAACCGAGTTATGGTGTGCGTCCAAAATTTTAAAATTTCCTGCTTAAATTAGACTGATGGCGCAAAGTACGTAGTACGTTTTAAGGCTTTTAAATAAAAACCTCAGCAAAGGGTGTATATCTTTCGAAATGTAAATCAGCTGATAGTGGGCTAGGCTAGGGTTAAGGACCGTATTTACAATAGTTAGATCTTTGAACTACATTGTAGGCGTTCAACTAACAACAATTTGTATGACCAGCAGACTTTTCGATAGGCCTCATGCAAACTAATTGTTATTAAAGCCCATAAGCATGCGCAGTAGGCCTAGTTCTACGCGATCTTCTTCATTATCATTTATAGATATTTAGATATTGAAGCTTTTGGATGAGCGCATGATCTGAATATCTGTGATGGTAGGCGGCTAATTACGCATTTGAGACGGATATCTTTTCTTAGGGCAATTTCATAAGCAGTCGATATACATTCCGTCCACCGAATCCCATGCTTTAAATCAAAAATTTCTTCGGTTTCTATTGTTCGTTTTTGCTCAAAATTCCCTCTATACAAATCGAGAAATTATTGTATATCCATCGTTTCGCCATCCAGACGGATAGTCTCTGGTCTTGTAGTGGTTTTTCGTTTCGGCTTGTTCAGAATTAAATTGCCGACAAAATGAGAGAATGAGCGTGTCGTTGAATTTAAAATTCGCAAAAACGTCAAGGCCAAAGTGGGAATGGACTTAGCCACACGGGAAATCGATTGTAAGAAAAAAATAAATAAAAAAACGACGACGACGACAACGAAAGAAAGAGGCTAGAGCCCCAAACTTAGCAATACCCCTGCGTGGTCCCAAAGTAATACCTCACGTTGCTATGAAAGTTTTTAAGACATTTTACGGAGGCATTTCCTTGTTCTCATTTTCTATCGGGGCTGCGAAAGTTCCTATTGTGTCGGTAGTCATTCATCGTTATCAAGGTCACTACACTATTCAAAATGCGTCCGAACTGAAGCGTACACGTGTGATATCCGCTACTTCTCCCCTAGAAGAAGAACAAGAAGGGGTGAGTGGCTTCTTTAAGACAAATTTCTTTTCCAGGTGTTTGCCGCCACGAAAACAGGTAGTGGGCATGTGCCATTAGCGCAATTTAATATCCAAACTCTTCCTTACGCAAGCATAATATAAATATTAAATTCTCAAAATACAGTGAGAGAATAAATTATCCACCAAAAAAATCACAATGATACAATATATTCAGTCCTTTCAAAATCAAAATCAGAGTTTTGATATAAGTACATACATATAAATTTACAAGAAGCTTCACAAGTCCATGAAATTCGAAAGTATGTACTAATTTTTCCATATGCCTGTTAGAAAAGAAATTCATACTATGTACTTTGTTCATATGAATCATTTTTCAGATTAATTAGAACTAAATTCTAAAATATGTAAAGAAGTACCGAAAAATTGTTAATTCAGAATCGGCTTATAATGTTCGCATTTCTATAAAACTTTTTGCATTTACGTAATTTCTAAGACTCCACTTTTCAACGAAGGTTCATTTAGGGCCAAAAGTGATGAATATGCGAACAAAAATTTTGTATTTTCTGAGTTATTTAACTTTAAATTTTCAAAAAGTGATAATATTTCGCCGCACTTTTTTTACATGTTCCCACAATGAAAATCATGAAAAATGTTTATATGTAGTTTTTATATGTGCTTATTAAGAATGTTTTCACCTTGATTTCTGTAAATAAGTGTTGAAAATATGAAGGCAAATTAATTTTTCTTCTTGACATTTCATAACACAAAAGTACACCCGTCGGCAAATCAAAAAAGTATAATAACGATAATTCACCAACTTCAAAACTTTTTGAAAAATTTTTTAGAGTAAAAATTTCGAAACATCTTTAAATTAACATTTGTGGGAATATGAAAAAATTTGCGGCATAAAAAATTTCACTTTTCCTAATGCCCAAGTCATACATTTTAGTATTAAAAGAACTATTTTAAAAATCGGTATCGATAATTCAAAATGGCGGCTTATGGTTAACATACGAATAATTTCGAAAGTTCTGTTCGTCATATTTGATTCATCATTTTAGATTTTTGAAAAAAATCCAACACCCGATTCGTAGTTAGCGGTCTCAAAAATCCCTGGCTAGGGAATTTTAAGCAATAAAATTATAAACGTAAACATCACTAGAAAATAAATTCTTCTTAAAAAGGGGAAATTTTTTCCATATTGTTAATTTATAAAATGTCTGCACTATACAGTACCTACATAAAATAGGTACTTAAACTACTACTACTTTTTTTTATGCGAAATCTAGTTTTTTTTTCTATTAATAGAAGGAATAAGGGAAATAGTCATTTAGTATAGTTTATTTTTAGTATATTCGAATATATCTACATATATATTATACATATGTACATATATATCATTTTAGAGAGAAAGTTCTCTAATTATATATTAGTTGTGACTAAAAAAAAAGAAAAAATGTCCCAAAAAAATGTTTATTTTTGCTTGCTAACTAGAGACGACCTAGAGAAAGAAATTTTCAAGGGTGGTATTAAATTTATGCGAACTATTCAACATATATGTGATTCCTTTTGCAAAACTGCAGCGGGTGGGCTAATTCTGCGTTAAAACGGCCTCATACTCGCCGCGAAGCAGCCAAGACGGAAAATTCTTCCAAGAATTCATATAAGCAATATACCAGCGGTACCACGTAGTCATGACATTCCGCCGGTATCGTATTACTGCGTGTCGTATTTTCAAATTCCGACGGGTAATTTCAAAATTAGCGGCCGCTGCGCGCTTCAAGAACGAATGAATATTAAAATTGCTTTTGCAGTGGCCTGGCCCCGTCCAAAGAAGCCCCGGCCGTGGCCGAAGCTTTCCAGGTAAGCAGAACGTACGCATTTTCAAGTTCGCCGAGGTGATCACACCGGAATTCGACGTTGCCAAAAATGCTTTTTTTTCAAAAATAAAATTACAAAAAAAAACATAAAATATATATATATATATACATATAACGAAGACAGAAAAAATAAAGTAAAAAGAGAAGCAATCGCATTTTTGCCACACATGCCTACCTACACAAGTGACATTCATCTAAAAAGATGGCCAGACAGGTCTGAAAGTTTATTTCGCGAAATAACTGTGGGAATGTTTCCATCACACAGATTTCGTCGTCGTGCCCGTCGCACTGCTTTTAAGAAGATTTGCGCTTCGCCGTGGTAAGCGGTTGCGCGATGCGTGGTGCGGCCGCGGTGCGCGGACAGACGATTGTGGCGGCATCGGTTCGTCGCGGCCACCACATCGCGCCGGCCGTCCCGCACGGACAAAAATATCAGCGCAACAGCAGCAGCAGCCGCAGCGGCAAAATATATTTCATCTTTGAGATTCTCAGGCAGTGCCGAAGTGGCCGGTACGACGCGACGGCCAAGACGACGACAGCCCGCCGCTCGCTCTCCACGGCGCAGAAAACTTCATTCAGATCGTTTAAGAAAAATTAGTCATTGTGGTGCATGACGGGGTTCGGGCCGTCGCTCTGAAGTTGCCCCTCGCACGATCCCCAGCACAGAAGATCGCGATGGAGCCGCGAGAAGTTAAAGATCCACTCGCGATCTTCAAGATCCACTCGCGATCGGCCCAAATGTCTTCTACGCGCACGCTAAGTCTGGTTGTGTATTTAAAGCAAATTCTGAGCAAATCCAAATCAGCTGATATCATTTTCTGAGCAAATCCAAATCAGGGAAAAAAAAGACGTAAAAAAGATAGGAAACCTTCGCTTTCCTCTTTATTTAATTTTTTTTTTTTTGCGCACTGGAAGATCTTTACATCTTGACACAATCATATGTAACCGAACACGAACATGTGTCTTTCTTAGATAGTAGGAATGTGTGGTGTTACCAAGTATTTGAACTTTTGCCGAAATTTGTTTTTGCGATATTCTCTGGTCGTTCACCTCTCCCCGCAAAAATTACGTAAAAATTTCGATAAACCATGTGAGAATCCCTCAAATATTTGGACAGAGTTGTAGATAAACTTATAAAAGTCCTTTTTTTTTCTTCAAATATTCTTCTATATATAGAATAGATGACGCATCGATCCGTCTAAGAAAATAAAATCATTTATAGATTTTTTTCTTCTAGGAGTCAAGTGATCTATCTACACACGCGCTTCGAACACAAATTCATCGAGGGCTACCATTGTGGCCGTCTTGGAAAATGTGTCACAAATTGGCGGGAATTCACTTCCGCATTGATTAAAACCGAATGGAGAATTTTAAAGGTTTTTCTATACTATGGACGACGCCTCGGGGAGGAACTAAGCGTGCTGAAAAGCAAATAATAAAAATGCTGATAACATACATATGCTTCGGCACGAGCAAATTTACTTTTAGAACATTTTTTAAACTTTCTTTCGACGCACTAAACTGCAAAAGATTTACGTTTCTCTTTTTTTATGTCTTTTGGCGCCTTTGTTGTTAAAAGGATATAAGACATCAATTATGGCCTTCACTTGCTCAATTATTATAAAATTTATAAAATTAAAAATCAAAATTATTAAATTCAATTCAGTAAAAGGCAAAGTCTATGGCAAAAGAAAAAGAGAACAGTATCTAACACCAAATATTTTCTTTGACTATAATAAATTTTATGTATAATAGTTAATAATTAACGTAAAATCATCTAATATTAACCCGTAAATCCAAATAAACAATAAATTTAACAGTTCCCCCAATTTTACAATAACGAATGCATATTGTGACTTTGAAAAGTTACATACATTTTACATACATATTACATTAAATATGTTATATATACTAACCACATACATATATGTATAACACGCTTTTTCTTGGTTCTAAAGCAATAAATAATGATAATTTCCAGAACATACCACAGCTTGTGGAAAATAATTAAATTATTTAAAAAAAATATACATAGGTGTAATTCAATTGGAAGTCTGCACAAATCAATCTCCAAAGAAAAAACTTGACCTCGAAAACTCCCATGTACTATGTAATTTCAGATAAATGGACCACCATTTTAAATTTCGATAGTCTGAAGCCGGATTTGAAATTTGCAATCCTGAAAACCTACAGAACCATCATATTTGTGATTGGTTCTCAAAAAAAAAAAAAAAATTGGCAATCAAAAGTAAAGCTGAGAAAAGGAGTTCAAGCTATGACTTAATTTCAACCTACATATTTTAAAGTTCGGGTTTAACTAAACTTAAAATTTGTCCTATAGGTTTCATTATTACTATAATAACATTAATATGTATGTTAAACAGTTATCAGCAAAATTACTGTACTAGGAAAGTGCAATAACAAAAACTGAAAAGCAATGTTTAACCTAAATTAAACTTCACACAAGATTAAACGCAGCTTTTCTAAAGCTGTATAATCATTCTATAGAATAAAAAGTAATGTGTTATTCCATATAGTCCTTGAATTTTTTGTTCAGATAATTATCGTCTAATTTTTATTTGCGTTCGACATGAAAATTTCCCATATCTTTTTTCGAAATCTCTAAACGGAATGTGTTGTCACACAACCCACAATAATTTATAATTTGACCCCATTTTTGTCGGAAAGATACCCTTTCGTAAGGGGTGAAGGTTCCAATTAGGTTCGGGATTGCAATTGGTGGTCGAGTTACACAATCCGTGAGAAAATACCGAAAGGATAAATGAAATGAAAATTTCTTTCGGCGTTTAGATAGAACTCTTATAAATTACGATTACCGTCCTATTCTGAATAGGACAATCGTATAACAATTATACAAAAGTAAAGTAAAAAGTAAAATGTTTGCAAAATTGTAATTACATATTTAAAAAATACATATACTTATACTACAGTGGTGTGCAAAACATATGCAACTAAAAGCGTAATTTTCTTCAGTTTATGGAAATACGTACAACTCTTGCAGATTTAGAAAATACAACTATTGCAGATTTCATAATTTGCAAGTTTTGCAAGCAGTAGAGAATTTCAATTTTAGTTGCAAATGTTTTGCACACTACTGTAGGTATAATAAAATCCCACAATACTACATGACATCTTTTTATAAGTCGTTTTTCATGACATTATTATTTTTTTTAATTTGCGTGCGGTCAACATTTGAACAATTTCCGGATGCGACAGTGCACCGAAGCGCAACAGGAAAATTAAGTCCTGGACAATATTTTTTGTCGAGTGCTACAGTTGGCATGTGCTGCAACAGCTCTGCGGTGGCTAATCATTAACCGATTAGAGATAAGTTTTTTTTTTTTTTATTATTATTATTATTATTTACCTGGCGTCAAATACTAGAGAACATCTGCACCAAAGATATTAATTGAGCCAATGCAGCGTATTATTTCCGATTTCGACTTACATGTATTGAAAGAATAAAGGGAAAATGTCTCGGCGGAGACTTCTTGATGTAATTTTTCTTATTATTTTCTTATAATGCCATCTGCATGGGAATGAACGCTGCAAGACGGATGGGTAACAACCGACCGACAGATGTGTTTTTTTTTTTCGTTATATACCTACACATGTCGCCTTCTTTAACTCGTGAGCACATTTTCGGTTACAGTTGGGCCTCAGCCATAAGAAAACAAGCCGAGCGGCAGCTGCTTCACTTTTGTATCCTTTGCACATTCCTTTCCTGTTCTTTCCCGAGACGAAGTTCGTTAAGGTTTCACACAATATAAGAGCCTTTCGGCCGGGTCCTTGCTCGCTTCAGTGGAAACGTACCCTTAAGAATATTGTAGCCTCTGGCTAGGTCTACGGCTGCATCTTCCTTTCATGAAAAGTGGATGGAAATTTTCTTAAAGGGACATTTACCTGGCGTCAGATCTCGCCTGTTTTTTTCTCGAACTCCAGACGAAAGAAATTCACAGCTTTTTTTGAATTTGAAAAGTCTGCAAAATAATGCCCTCAGATATTAGCGATCTGTGATTGACGCGAATTTAATTTGTCTTCATTTTAATTTCTTTTTTTTTTTTTAAGAAAAAACTTTCAATAAATTGTATTTAAAAATATATTCTGTCACTGGATGTATATTTAGCCGGAAAAAATTCGCGTGTTGGAATACGAGTTAAATAAAGGCCGACAGCTTTAAATAAACTCAGATAAAAGCTACAGATAGAGTGGAAGGGGTTTCCTCCCTCCACTAAATGTATTGTATTTAATCTCAGAGAAAATAGCCGGCGAATTTAGAAATAAAATTTTGCAAATTACCGAAAAGTAGGTCTGCTGCACATGTCACATATACATATTCGTATCATCATGAAAAACGAAAAATTGCGGTAGTTTACGTAATTAAGATAAGTCGAAATAGAAAATTGATAAGATTAAAAAAAAAAATCAAAATAAAGCGCCAGATACACCACGTTTATATATTTTATTGAAATTTTTTAAAGCTTGATGTCGCCTTGGCAATTCACAAGATCAACATAGATAATATTAGGCGAAAAAAATAGTTATCGTCCTTATCCAATCGATATCGGCACAAACTGTGTATAAGGTTTTGGCCACGAGTTTGATTGATTTTTCGAGAGGTTCCGTGTTTTGTACGCGTTTTTCAATCAAATTCTGTGGAATATGCCGCAATATTTGGATAACTAAAGTGACTGTACAGCACCCTTGAAAATTGCGCTTATTCCCAGGCTACTTCATTGCAATGCTTCTTTTTTCCAGCACAAAACCTCATTCATATTTTATGCCTATGGGTTTTGATGGTCTTTTGCAGAACTATGCTCTATTACAACACTTTTATTCTGAAAGAGCTTGCTGCTGATATTTTAACTCACTTTTGATCATCTTAACCAGTTAACTGTGTTTGACGAGTATACTTGTCATGAAAGAAGTGCAAAATTGTGTGTTATATGTGAGTATACCAGTGGACCCGTGCGAAATTTCGCAAATAGATACTACTTTTGTTCGTATCTACTAAAGACGCTGGCATCTGATGTTTTTAAACGATTTTATTTAGTTTCAACTTTCAAACCGTTTACGTAACAGTCAAATCTTGTTTTTTATTTAAACCCAAATTTTAAACAAATAGCGAATTTTAATGCTAAGTGAGTATGTAACGTATGTAACGAAAACGCATCATTTGGTGTTTGATTTATTCAGTTCGGTGAAGTTTTAGTGGAGAAATAGGGATGTTGACAGCAGAAATAATAAGGTACTCATCATAACACAAAATTTTGCACTTCTTCATAACGAGTATAGATACTCGTCAAACACAGTTAACTGGTTAAAATGTCTATAAAATGTACTATCAAAAATATGTGGTTTGTGAGATACTTAAAATCATGGTTTCATCTCTGAACATTCTTGTTCAACTTAGCTGGAGTTGTTTTCAAACCAGGTTATTGAATCGATTATTTAATAAATCGTATCGTAATATTGTATAATATAAAAAAACTTTCCTCTCAAAAAATATAATTTTTAATTTAGCAGTTTCACAAGGCATTCATTTATGGTCCTTATTATTTATTATTTACTGATGATTTCAAGTTATTTTACTGCCTTCATCAAAAGTATAATTTTAATAAGTTACATAGAATTTATTTTAATATAAAAAAATTTAAGGCTATTTAAAAAGAATTTAGTTATTATCTTTAGAATAAATATGTCATTTAACGATCATTTAACAGTTCTCCACAGTTAAATAAGATGTTTTAAATGAAACCGGATTACCCTCTAAACATCCTTCATGTCAAAATCCATATGAATAAATTGAATAAATTAACAAAAGTTTTTAAATCTTCCACAAAACGTGTCATTGGCAAAATCTTTATCGGATAAGAGCATCCGAAATGCAATATGTGTTTCGTATAGCCAGGTCTACTTCATTTAAATACAGCTGTTATACAGTTTATGTATGTATGTACATTCCGCCAGAAGGTTCTGCGTAAACGATCAGCAAATATAAATATTTGCGAATGTTTGAGGAAAACCGTCTGCAAATTTCAAATTGGGTCGATTACGTAATGTTAGCTTTTTGTGTCTATAGTTTTTAAAACATAACTATCCGATTTGTTTGGATTTAGAATTTAAAAGTAGTAATTAAAAAAAGTTCAGTTTAATATGTAATTTGTGGTAATTTGGTCCTATATTTTGAATTTAAGCCAAAGAATGTATGTAACACATTTATATACATTAATTCAGTTTATAAAATAAACCACTAATTTCTTTTATTCCTTTAATTTTTCCTATACATATACTATATATTTTTAAACGTTCAAAGCAAACGGCTTTATTTCAACATGGTAATCATAACACCAAAAAAAATTAATGCTAACTCAAAATCAAATAGAGTAACTTCATTTGTCATGAAGTGCTGACATTGGAGAACAGACTGTTTTAAACGCCTAAATTCAAAGGGATTGACTTCTACATTATTGATATATTGTATGGAATATTCCCCTCTTCTTTTTGTCTCTAGCTCTAGAGCCTATTGTTATTTTTGCTTCTATTAGCTTAAGTCTTGTACATTGTGTTAATTATCAGCTGAGTAAATGGCTTCTTTTTTCCTTACTGACGCAGGATTTTTCTTAAATTAAAATTTGCTTCATCAAGGCAATGAATTAATGAAATAATATTCTGTGATACTCTAATAATCAATCTCTTTAATTTTTAAGAAAATCATCTCGAAATAATATTAAAATCTTGTTATTTTAATGCTAGTTATTTGATCACTATTGATCTGACTGTAAAAACTCAAGATACTAGAAAAAACATATTTTTATTTTTAAATCAATTCAACTAAATCTTAAGACGATACTGCTTTTAAACAGTGTAAAAAAACTGTCCAGAGATATTTTTAAACATTTTTATAGACCTCGAACGTATGCTAAAGAATCCAGCTTATGCCCTTTCTGTCCTGCGCAATACTACGTTTCTAATAATTTTATATAAGTACAAGACATTTAATGTCGTAGTAAAGCTATTTAGAATCTAAGACGCCACAAGAGCGTTAGACAAAGCATCAAAGTACCAAAAAAAGGTCTTTACAAGGGTAAGAGAATACCGCCTTTACATAATTCTTAGTTTTTCTCAAAAGCGAAATAAAGCAGTACCAAAATAAACAATTCTTAGAAAAGCTGATGGAGCTTCGCCCAATAAATGTTTTGTTTTTTTCCCAACCCGCTCCCTTTATACGGTGTTGATCACCTCTTAAGATCAAACAAAGAAGGAGATGTTAAAGTTGTAATAGGACGTGATGTCATAGGCCTAACATCTCGAAGAGGAAGTACAAATTGTTGTAAGACGCCAAAAAGTCTGAGTGTGAATAATCAACGCAATTTCCCTATTTCGGCTGGTGCGTTGTCACACCCAGAAAAACTGTCCAGCCAAAACTAAAGCCATGAAACAAATTGATTAAACCGCGTAGCCCTTGGTTACAGAAGCTGAACAGAATCTTGGTATTTTGTCGTCAATCTTAACTAACGTACGTCTACTCAATATAATTTCTTTTTTCGATTATTTTCTGCTCCACTTATTCTGTTTAGACGGTAAGTTACGTAGAAACTGAAAAGGTTTCGAAGCACCTTCGTCCACTGTCTAGAGAAATCGAAGTTCAAATCCGTTTGGTAAGCAGGGCGAGGTGAAATCACGCCATAAATTGAAAGGGCCCGAGTCAGCGGAGCCACTAGAGGAATAATTTTGTAAATATTAAACTTTGTAATTAGCAGAAAGTGAACTGCTATGGCCGGAACCCCGCCTGGCACCCTGATCTTCGACCGCCAACCCAACTCACAGATTTATAAAGTATAGGAAGCGTGAGCACCGACAGTATTTGCAGCGAGGGTACATAGTTAATTCAGCGGAACCTTCAATCTGGAGGAGTCCCGAGTTATTAGCCAGCCTTAGAGACTGAGGCTTCTATTTCGGAATTAATATCAATTACTTTGTATTTGAATTTCCATTGAGCATTGCCCTCTTTGAACATCGCGCTAACGAAAAACTGTGGTTTGCTTGACCAAAACTTAAAGCCCTGTCCGTTCGCTTGGCTAGACGCTAGTAGAGCAACGCGCCTGCGCTTGCTGCGGCCTATGAGCCGCATTCGCATAACATGTTATGAAACTTCATAATTAGGTTCGATACACTGGCTGGTTCACGTTTTAATATAAAATCGTCGTTGAAATTGGAGGAAGTATGACCACCGACATTGTGTGGAATAAGCGTAGAACCAGCGTAGCATAACTTGGAACCTATTCCGCGCGCCTGCGCCACCGTCTTAGATTGGGGCCCTCCTCCTCTTCGTCTTCGTCGTCATAGTCATCGTCGTCGTCGCCGCCGCCTTGCTGGGGGGCACTCTATGGCAGTATGGCGGCGGCGACCAGCACCAGTCAACTAATAGAGCCCCTTGGCCAGCAGCGTTAGAAGACGAAGCGAAGACGTAAAAATGCCTCACCTGCCACGGACCTCGCTGAAAGACTTTTTAACCATTAACTCGTTAAGCGTGCGCCCCACAACCTTAGCATTGTTCTTTGGTATGTGTTCAAGTGTGACTATACGAATTGGTCAATGACAGTTTACCTTGAAATTGCCTTACGTCACACGTTGCGGATAAAAACTGTTGTTAACTTGAGAAACCTTTTGTCTGGGAAGTGCCTTACTACCTTTTCGCGTACAGGGCACGTAGACTACGACTGTTGTTGCCAGAACAGACGAACGGACAGGAGTTGGTAAGTCCGACATCGAAATACAGACGATGGTTTGGCGGCGTTCAATGGGTTTATCGCCGTCACCGTCGCGCGCATTCAGCGAAAGAGTGAAATTTAATTGAAGCCAGGAAAAGTGATCGAGCGGGTCTGCTCGGCGGCGGCGGCAGACGCAGACGCGGCGTTCTAGTGCACCAGCCGCGGCGACTCTCGTTCCCGCTCAGTCTCAGGTATAAAACGAGCTGTTTGTTTTCGATGTGGAGCTCACCATTCGACCAAATCGCGGCTCCACCTGGAAAAGTGAAATTTACACCTCAATTACCCATAGATTGTTTTGGGTAAAGGCGAGTGCAGAGTAGACCGTAACCATGATCGCTCAAAGAGGGCTTCTACACGTGTTCGAGCCAATTAATCCGCAACAATGATTTCATCTTATGTTTTGCTCCCGTGGGAAAATAGAGCGCCACTGGGCCCTTCCGATTTTCGGCGCGTTAATGCTTCTTGCTCAAGTTCACCACAAAATTAGCATTACCTTTATCCCTATCGGGCTGATTCAATCTTTTTGGGTTTATGTTTTTTACCACTTAGACGGATTTTTAAATTGCCAGCCTGTGAAATTGGGCACAAGATCAACGAAATTATTCCAAAGTGCTGGACTTACGTTGTCTGTCTGAGTAATTGTTTTTCTTGAAATTTAAAACGAAATTGAATAGATTTTTAATTGGTACTAAAAAGAAAATCTTTAGTTTTAATTGGCTATAACAATACGATACCTAACCAATTGTTATAAGTATTTTATAAGTTTAAGACATTAACATTTAACTTTTCTCCTACTGTTGCCAAAATACAACTTTCCACATACCACCTTTTTTAAATCTTCACCTTTTTTTCCTTACGGAATACTCCTTATTTTCTTGCTTAATATTCAATGCCATACTTTTTCAGAAATTTTATGTTTTCAGATCCTTAAATCTTCACACTTGATATTTGTTAATATGTACCTGCAAAGTATATATAGAAGTGATTTTACTTTTTTGTTGTTGATAAATTATCATACTAATTATTTAGAACCAAATTAATCTATATAAAAGTACGAAGAAGCATTGCACTAATAAACCATAAAAATTCATTAGAAACTTTTGTTTCCTACAAAATAATAAGTCATAAGTTTATCCGAAAAAATCTTTAATTTCCTTAAGGCAGAATCATAAATATAACCTTTCGTAGCAGAACAAGAAAAACACATAATTTGAATTTAACGGACGCACATTTAAAAGACTAGTAACCGACATTTTAGCGACCACCCGAATGAACAGACCTAACATAAAAATGTTCAGTCCAGTCATTAATCAAAACTCAACGGTCTGGACATACCTGAGATCTTTTTAGTATGCATATGAAAATTTGAGTTTACAATAGTATCAGCAAGATCATTAATAAATCAGTTCAAGCAAAGTGCTCCAAAATCGATCCCTGTGGGACCAGGCTCCACCACCGAAATCTCCAATTAACAATCGGCAAGGCTTGATATGCTAATTTAGCCCAAAATGAAAGGTTTGCAGAATTTTATCGCGTATATCATCATTTTACACTAAATATGTATGCCCAACGGATGAAGCGATTTCTCAGAAGAGATTGAAGACTTCCTGTGCTGGCAAATATACCAAATAAAATTAATATTTTAAGGGTAAATACAATATTTAGGTTATTTATTAATCTGGTAAGTTTTTCACTTATAATTACCAAAAATCAAAAGCAGTTGCTTAATGTTGATCTTTTAAATGAATCTTGTACGTGAACGAGAGATTTTAAAAAAAATTCACAAACTAGCATTAATAAGGATGTACCAAATTTCATAAAATTGGGTTCAGTACTATCTTCTACCGTGTTGACCAATAAGAGTTTAACAAAAAAAAAGTTATTTCGCGTAAAATGTATTTAAAATTTAATATGGTACCTTTCGTAACGTACTTCTTTAAACCGATAAAACTCAGTCAATATAGGGCTACTTTCCCTCTAGGATTGGACTTTGAAAAAATTATTTTAATTATTTGTAGATGCCCTGTACAAAATAGCAAAAATAATTTTGGTCAACTGGCCATACGTTAAGGTTAAGGCAAGGTACATAAAGTAGATGGGCGTTTTACATTACATGAGTCTAAAGTTTCCATGTTCTTTTAATTTTAGTTAGAATTGTTACTAGTTTTAGCTAATATTTTTTCCGGGTACCTCAGATACAAATTGTTATTATTAATTGTTAGCTTTAGTAACACTACATTTGAAAATAGTTTTATTTCTGTAGAATGTACAAAATTGAATGATCTTCATATTAAGATGTGTAGCTGTGAATTTAAAACCTGCCGTCGAAATTAACAAATTCAACATGGCAAATTCTCAAATTTTATATTTAACGTAATTACCTTTTCCTTGGGTTCTGCTTCTATTGTTAACAAATTTAAGTTTTACACTGGTTAACTTTTTTTTAAATTCTGTTTTAAGTTTGCGCATTCAAATTAAGAATAAGAGATCTATGATTATAAGGTGTAAGAATAGTGAAGACTGATCACAGTAGATCTGATAAGCACCAAATTTGCAACTTCATATTTAATTTTTTTTTTTCAGCGCTACTTAATTCAAGGCACTTAATGTAATTTTTTATAATTTATTATGAGGATGAGTTACTTCTTACCTCTTACATAATTTTACCCAGCTCTAGACGGACCCAGGAAATACCCACCTGGGAACAATTATCAATTTGAACGCCACCCCGACACGGTGTAACTCAGTCGTGCTCACTGGCGACTTATTAAATTTATCGAGTTAGAGTTAAAAAAAAAAAAAGAAATAAAGTGGGAAAGTCGAGCAAAAAGTGTTGCTTGCTGCCTCGTTTTTAGCAACGTTCGCGTTTTTGCATTGTTTCCCGATCACCTGACTGAAAAACTTCTACTTCGACCTGAAGAGCTCTTTGCATAAATTGGGCGAGGTGAACAAACTGCCTCCCATTCGGGTGGTGAGATAATACAGCGATGATTGCTGTGACTGCGGCCCCAAAATATGCGATAAGTCGCCACAGTCAGAGCCGCTCCCACTGGAGCTGTTCCTGTTCTTAATTCTTACTCTTAGCAGGAAAAGGAACGTGTGTGACAACCTGTTCCTTGTTAGATGGGAATTAAATTGGATGGAGCTGGAGCTGGAGCTGGGTCTGGGGCTGGACACGAGCAATTAGCGCACCGCCCGTCCGCCGTGTGCCTCTGAGCGGAGTAATTTAAGACTGGCGAACGATGGGGCTCCATGCAAAAAGTGGAAGCTTGAGAATTTTCATCAAAACAATGACCCCTCAGATTGGCGGACTAAGTGCTCCCCGGCCTGACCGAGTAGTAGTCATCATCGCCGCCACCGTCGCCGGGAATGCACTCACCGAATGGAGCCCCTGGCTGCAGATCGTTAGTACTTTTAAAATATTCCCGAGAAAGTCCCACGTTTTGGATGTTCTGCTCAAGTGGGAAGACTGGGAAGGGAATCTCTCGGGGAATTATCACCTCGATGAAGCGCCTGGGAACTGTTTACGGTTATTAAGGTGAGGTCCGATCCCGGTGATGGGTGAGGCTGTTTTTAAGCTGAAAGAGGAGAGGCCCGGAATTGTTCCGGGGCTCTCCTGGGACTGGGACTTACCTCCATCATCCACTCGGCGACGATTTTTCGCATGGGGGGAGTGATATCCTTCTGGACAGTTTTGAAATAGGAGCAGGTCGCCGTGTACTTCTCCTCGGCCTTGAGGAGGTTCTCAAGGCACCGGTCGGCAAGAAAGGTCGGGTCCACGATCGCCGTGTTGACGTGATTGTAGCCGTTTGTCCGGGTGGCGACCAGGTTGCCGGCGGCGGCTGTTATCGCCCCGTAGGCGGTACTGTCGCCGGTTCCATTCAAAAGAGCATCACAGTCGTTGAGTACCACTTGCTCGGTGCACAGAAGGTCCATGTTTGCTTGCCGCACTGTCCTCAAACAATTCTGGGACTTCGCTCGTTCGAAGGCACTCAAACGGAAGGTTTAAAAAAAATAATAGTATAAATCGGAATTGTTGATATCACCGCGAGCCCACCAATAACGAGCGACCTTTGCTCCAATATGAAATAATAATAGTAAGAACAAATAACGAAAAAAAAAAATTGTGAAAACTCTTCAAGCAGCAGGCAAAAACACAAAATGTCAACGCGATAATTCGCCTCTGCGCATGCGCAAGCTGCTTTTTAGCAGTTGACTTTTCGTTCCGTTGGCAGGCGCTCTGACGGCGAAGGCTCCTCTCATGCGCGGGGCGTTTCGGGGGGTGGGTGGCCTTGCCTTCCGCGAAAAAAAAATTTATATTTTCGAAAGCAACGGTACCTTTTCTGAATAACTGTCACACACAAATCGGGGTCTTTTTCTTTTTCGGGGGAGGGAGAGGGTCTCCAGAAAGAGGAGTTCTCACTTTCTGCGGTTTTCGGTATTTTTGGTCCGACACAACTTGAGCAGCGCGTGGCCAAGTAGAGTTATTCGCATTCTTTTTTTTTTTTTTTTAGCTTTTGGCTGCGCACCGTTGGTCGTCGTCGTCGCTACACCACCGCAACAAGAACGCACTTCTTTTTTTCCTTTCCAGCTTCACTTATTTTTACTTTATTTACTTCCTGCTTCCCTCAGTCGGTGTCGGGCGCAATCGAATTGGGAACGTCTTCTGAGCCGCGAGCTGCTAACGTCTTCTGCCAAAAGTGTCAGCAAATGAACCAACGAATTCTAAACCGCTTCGTACCCCAGCCGGCCCGTTCTGGTGCCTCCAATGTGTTCTTGCTGCTGCGTTGGACATCGTCACGCGGCGCCGCTGCCCCCGCCCCGCTAAATACAGTCATATCGGAGAATTCCGAGCTGAGTCACCACCACCACACCCGCACTAATTCGGCGCTCGGCCCGTGTACGTACACGGCGAATACCACCGGCCGCCCATATGCTCACGCACACCACGCCGCCGATCGCTGATCGGCTCCCGGCGAACAGCTGTTCGCTCGCGCGTCGACCAGATGATTGCCCCGACGGTGATGTGCGCGCCGCAGCCCTCCCCTCCCACTCACACGCACGCACCGCGCCGCT
The DNA here is from genome assembly GCA_951509405.1 of Machimus rusticus. Lineage (NCBI taxonomy): Eukaryota > Metazoa > Arthropoda > Insecta > Diptera > Asilidae > Machimus > Machimus rusticus. Next base: position 8,365,687 of record OX608051.1, read on the forward strand.
TCCGCTCTCCTTCCACTTGAGCCGGTCGCGCCACGGAGCCACTGCCCCTCACAAATTCCACAATGAAAATGAACTCATCGCACTTCCCCGCTACCGGTTCGGCTGAATGGCTTCATCGCCGGCCAGTTTGCTCTGGGTGGGGAAGCGAAACAGACGGTGGCGGCGAACCGGTTCGCCGAGCGGTTCGGATCCGTATGGCCGCTCAGCGAGGGGAAGTCCGATCGAACCGGGCGGCGACACCTCCCCTCGCCGGCTGTTTTGCTCTTATTCTCGGCGGCCGGCGTGTAAAGGAATTTCACACGTTCATTCATTCATCAGGCGGGCCGCGGCGGCTTATTGGGCACTGCTGCACGCGAAGTCGGCTCGGCTCGGCTCGACGCGGCGACAGCAGGCGAATCTGCCAGGCGCTAATTTCAAATTGTGATCGTTACGAATTTTGCAAAAAAAATATTTTAGATTTTTTGGCACGCCGATTATATCCGAAGTTTTTCGATTTGAGAATGGTACGATTTTAAAACAAAAATAATATTAAAATGCATTTAAACTACAGTGCTGTGTAAAAGTTTAGGTCCATTAATGCACCCCGAGCCCACCATAAATAAATAAATAAGTTTAGGTAAATATTCATATTTCTAAATTATTTTATTCAAACGTTCTTTAAAATTGATCATCTTTTTTCATTTATTTAAGTTTGAATTCATTTGTATAAAGAATAGGAATTTATAATATTAGCGTTGGAAGTAGGTACATTCTTCATTCATCTATGATGTTTTATAAATAGACTAGCAGAGGCACTATTTATACTAATCTAAAATTTTAGGAAAAGTTATTATATTGTATTTAAAACCCATTGAACAGTAGGTATTATTGAATTTATGAAAAACAATTTCATTTGGTTCTAAGTTGTAAATAATAACAAGAATGGAAAATTTCATTGTTTTGTACTGTTAGATTTTAGAATATTAGCAACCCGGCAATCTCCCGTCTTCATCGAGTTGCATTTTGAAATCCTGTCTCTGATTCCATTTTTGTTTTGTTTATTTTCATGAATATAGAAAAAGTTCTCATTGAAGTCGCTTTGGAGTTTTCTTTTTTCTAACAGGTTATGGACCCAGGGCTTTAAACCAAAAATAAATAAATCATAAAGGTCTCCCTGTTTTATGCAATAAGGACACGCGGCGAATATCGTGTGCGAAAAAAAATTTTTTTTTTTCGTTCACCAATTGCCAATATTGTCGCAAACAGCGACGATTCGTGCCCGAAAAAGTGCGCCCGCTCTTCCAGCTAGGTCTACAGAAGAACAAATGGAAGCCCACCGGAACTGGATAACACAGGATCTAAAAGTTAAGTCTGACATTTTGCTATCAATGAGTGCCTCAGAGCTAAAACAAAAAAGTCTCCCCACAGTTTTGAAATGTTCCGACAAGCAATCGAATCTCGTGATACACTTCCCGATATCGAAACCTTGAAAATAAAAATCATCGAGGCAAGTGAATCCATAAAGGAACATTTTAACACCAGTGATCATGGAGCTCTTTATGCAAAACCAGGTAACACAAAAAATAGAAACAAAGCAGATAAAAGATATAATAAAAGTGATCCTCAACGACAAAATCTTTTTTGCAAATATTGCAAAAAGACAGGTCACAAAATATCAATCGACGCACGTTATCAACAACGAAGCCAGTTAGCTGGCAATTCCAGTCGAAAGAAAAGAGAAATGGTGCATCGACAGCGGCTGCACATCGCACCTATGCAACAACAAAAGTTTTTTATCGAGACATCGGCCACCTTTAGTGGCGTCAAGCTGGCTAACGGAGACAACACTCGACTCGAGTCACAGCAAAGGGTGACGTCAAAATCACCGCTTCCGTGAGCGACCAAGTCAAAATTATCAAATTAGAGAACACCCTTTACATTCCGGATCTAAGGACCAACCTCCTATCTGTCGCTAAGATTGTGGATAAGGACCACCAGGTGACCTTCACGAAGACCAAGGCCGTCGTCACCGATGTCTGGAGAAACGCCAAGATGAGAGCCGACCGAGCAGACGATCTCTTCTACATAAGGGATTCGCAACGTCAGGCCCAGGCCGCCACTTCCAAAGAGAAATCTCAAATCGACATATGGCACGAACAAATGGGCCATGTAAACAAAAGGGATCTCTTACTAATGCATCAAAAACAATCGGTTAGAGGAATGAATTTATATTCTAAATCACCTAACAATCCATGCAAAACATGTATTCTAAGAAAATTAACTTCTCTCCCCTTTTCGAGTCTTGAGACAAGATCCGCCAGTCTGTTAGACATCATCCCCACAGACGTCTGCGGTCCGATGCGAGTTGAATCTTTGGGGGGCGCTCGATATTTTCTAACAATGATCGATGACCACAGCGGATGGTGTGAAGTTTATTTCATTCGCAAAAAGAGCGAAGTTCCTGAAAAATTCGCCGAATACGTCAAGAGGGTAATGAGTATTGTAACTCAACCATGGACCTGTTTCTTAAAACCAATGGCATTCGCAGGCGTCTAGCCACGCCTCACACACCGCAGCAAAATGGCGTTGCTGAGCGTCGCAACCGCACCCTCGTTGAGGCCGCTAGATGTCTATTCCTGCAATCTAGTTTGCCCACGTACTTCTGGGCCGAAGCCATTTCCACAGCGATGTTCGAAATCGCTGTATTTCAAAGGCTTTGAACTTTAAAACTCCGCATGAAAAGAGGACCGGACGCAGACCCATCATCAGCCACCTCCGTATTTTCGGTTGTGAGGCATTTGTACTGAATAAAACCAAAAATGGAAATAACTCTGAAGCTAAGGCAAGGACAGGAATTTTCGTTGGGTACTCCACTACTTCGAAGGGGTACAGAGTGTGGATACCTAAAGAAAAGAAAATGTATGGTTCGAGAGACGTCAAGTTTATCGACCATTTCGATTCCTCCGGAAATCATGTGGACTTCATTTCTAACGACACGAGAAACGGTCAGTTCTCTATTTTGGAGAATTCTCTCGAGAGAATTGAAGAACCAACCGACTTCATTGAAGTTCCACTGGGTTTATCAAAGGAAAAATCTCTCGTCGATCAAAGCAAACCTTCGTTTGACGTCGATCGCACTATAACAGAAGCAAACCATCGAGGCTCATCTAGCACCCAACAAAAGAGAGGTCCTGGACGCCTAAAGATAATCAAAACAAAAAGGAGGGGACGTCCGCGCAGACAATACCACATGAAAGATTTGTCCACTTCAAGTTCCATCAGCGAGGACCGCAACCGCGGACCTAATGCTCAGAGGGACTATAACGATGGTGAGCAAATTCGCGATGCGCATGAAGCCATGTTGGCCTCTAAAATCCCTTTTAAAGAGGCTGTAAGCGGTCCCGATCAAACTGAGTGGAGAGATGCCATATACTCCGAGATTAGGAGTCTTATCCTAAACGACACTTGGGATCTGGTCCCAAAATCTGACAGGAAGAGAATCGGTTGCCGCATTATACTCCGAAACAAGTACAATCCTGACGGGTCTATTGCGAGGAGGAAGGCTCGTGTGGTCGCTCAGGGATTCACTCAACGTCCGGGGATCGGTTATGGCGAAACTTTCGCCCCTATTGCTCGCCTCAGCTCGCTCCGAACTCTCGTTGCTCTATCGTCACAAGCCGGAATGAAAATTGCTCAAATGGACATCACCATAGCATATCTTAACGTATTTTTGGACACAGAAATCTATATGGACAAACCAAAATTGTTGGAGGGGATGCTCTCCAGATTATCCGACGAGGAAGGGGACAACGAATTAGGCCGCAAGGCTCGCAACATGCTGAGCTGACTAAACTCTACAGCGAAGACCACGTGGTTGTAAAGGCCCAACTATAATGTTGCGCTCCGTGCGGAACTCTATGCAAACGTGCGATAACCCACAAAACCTATTCTGAAACTACAATGCGAATAATCGTCGGTTTCGTCCAGTTTCGGCAAGTTTGTTTCTCTATGCACGGCTATGCAAGCTACGATCTCGAGCGGACTGTGCATAGCCAAAAATCGCCAAAGTGACATTTCAGATTTTTTTTCAAGTATGCATAAGCCTTCGTTCGTCAGGTTTTGACAGCGTTCCGTACGGAGCATATTAAGTTAAGGCCCAGCTACATAGTTATCTTTCTGAACCGCACAGGTTGGCTCTGATTTCGGATTTTCTGACTCATGTTAACGCCCTGGTGTACCCTTGGGGATTCTGTGGTTTCAAAATGGCGGACTTCGCGTTAATTGGACGCCGATGTGGAATTGGGGTCGCCACTTGAACCAACCAACCAACGGGCCTTTTCACACGAGTATTCACGAAGTGCTGCAAACCGGTTTAACGACAAGTCGTGTCCACACGGGTCGTTTTGCAGCACTTTGTTCATACGAGGCTTATGTACATATGTACATATGTATATGTGTTTTTCTGTCATTTCGAATTGAGTCAAAACTTTTTCTTTGTTTGTATTGAAATTGATGCGTGCATCAAGTGAAACAGGTTCGATTTGTGCCGCACAAATTCTCTCCAATCTGCAGCACTTTTGTAGACATTTTCCCTTTCTTCCCTTGCCTCTTACCCAGAAAACCGGTTTGAATCACTTTGTGTGGAAAGGCCCATCCATAAAGATTTTAGCTGTGTTTTCTTCACTATCGAAAATTTTCCATTGAATTGAAATTTATGAGCAGTTAGTCATATCAAACAATATTTATTTCATACAAGTAAAATCGAATTGCTTTGATTTATACACACTGCGTCAAAAAGTTAATCTAAAAATATGTTACATTTAAAGTTTGGAGGAGTACAAAAGCATTTAAAAATTGTAATATAGATGAGGAAGGGCTTATTAACTTAAATTCAATGAAAATTTCCTAAATAATTTACTCCGTATTTGATTGCAAAAAAAAACGCAGGTACCAGCTTTACTATAACTAACATTCCTTATTTATTCTAGACAAAATCCTATGTAATTAAATTATTAATTAACGTATCCAAACTTAAGGCCAGTCGAGCTTGGCAATATTAATAAATTTAAACTCGCTTTAGTACTTACCCCAAATTATTTACTAAAATAAACTACTCAAAGCTAAATGAATAAAAAATAAATGATGTAGATAATGTTAGTAAAAGCACTTTCTTAAAGTACGTAAAAACACTTAGTAATAGTAATTGCTATGTAGAAATTATATGAATAACTACTAATTACTAATTTCAAGATGTAACGAACAATATTATAGCTTTTTATACATTTATCTTATTTTTTATCACCTAAGAGATAATTATAGTGCTAGCTGGTTTTTTATGAATAAATTATATTTGACAAATTTATCATAGCAGTTAAAATAATCCGACAGAAAAATCTAATCGAACTTGGACGCTATTAGTGGAAAAATTAATTGAAGTCAAATGTTACTTAATTTATGAAAATTAAGGAATTTTTGTCCAAAAAGCCCTTTGGTAAGCTATTTTCGACTCGATCCGAATAGGGCAGGTACTTATTGCACTTTTTCATGCGGTTCGAAAAATATCAAGCTGGATCGAAATGAGGATTTATCGATCCGGTTTGAAGTCTCGATCAGGTTCGGAAATGTGTTTATGCAAGTGGTTCGAGTCGATCTACATTGACTGGAAGCGGTTTGAAAAAGGTCGTAAACGAGGTAATTAAAAAATCATTTAACACGATTATGTAAAAAGCAAATTGAAAAGGTAGAAAAAAGCCATATGTGTAAATTTATTATGAATACAAAATATATTTTATCATCAGCCTGAAACGGTTTCAATCATCGTCCTAGACTAGAGGAGAATTGAAAATATCGTGGACCTTCTAACCAAACGATAACATGTAGTAGGAGGTTAACGAGTATTAAGAGAAAATGCCTAATTTCTTTTTACACAGATTCTTAAATAATTTTTATTTTTATTGTTTTCGCTTATTAACAAAAACGACAAAAGTTCTTCAGGACTGAGTACAAAGTAATATAGCTTATCTTAAAACACCTGAATACTTGAAACTCCTACAAGTAGTAGTAGTATTCGGTTTTTTGCAACTTTGATTAAAATAAAAATAAAAAATTAGGAATTAATTTCCGAATTTTTCATCCACTTCATAAATTAAAGATTAGAAATCGTGAAGTTTTGAAGAGGAAAATAAAGGAAAAGGACCATATTTTGAATAATTGTCACATTTTTTTAGTTTTGGTTTATTATTGCTGTTTGTTTTTATGTTTTAAAATTAGAAATGCGTTGTGTTCCATATAATGCATATTTTCTCTAATAAAAATATATTAGAGGCCTTTTTAAACAGAAACTTCTAAATATTACAAAAAAATGCAAAATATTACAGAAAAATTGAATATTTGAAACAGATCTGGAAAATCGGAAGTTAGATCGGTTTAAATGAATAGGGAATTGGAATTGAGTTTAATCGGATTCTGGTTTGGCTTGATTGGTAAAATGTTGTACTTAAAAATTGTTATATGAAGTTAAAAGTAATATAAAAATTCTTTAAATACAATTTGAAAAAAACTAAAGATATTCGAAAAAAATGTTTGAATATTTGAAAGAAATATCCTCGACATGGAATGTAGTTTTAAAATTATTAGGAACAGACGTCTTATCCAGTTTTAAGCAAGTAGATGTCCTGTAATGAGAGGAATGTCCTGAAAGGAAAGGGAGCAATTACCAATGAATTCTAATTATTTATGCGTCCATATTTGTAATGATACCACCGAGAACTTAATCTGAAAGTGACTCCAATATGTCTAGTCTGTGGTATGCTAAAGATGAGACTATTTTACTCTCACCCTTTTTAGGAATTGGAGGAAAAATCCAAGGCATTTATTGTTAATCTATTAATATACCGAGCATAATAGCCTCAAACAATTACAAAAACTAAATGCAAGTTTTAAATTCCTGTTTACGACAATGTTGCAGTACCGCGAAATACTCGGCGCATACTTCGGCTCCTGAGGAGGCGAACCTGCTGAATGCACCGGGGATGAAAGTGGAAAAATGGCTCTGCGATAAGATCAATCATCTTCTTTCAAATAGACATTGAGACAGTTGGGGCCGTACTTTAATTCCCGCGGATCACCTTGTTAGCACGTCTTCGTCTTCAGAACGAGCAGACGGGATCTGGGCGCTCGACTATCAACAAAAATTCCACCGGACAGAGCGGTCGCCGTAGCCTATCCGCGCCGCCGAGAAACGTGTGATTTACCAATCGAAATGGAGTGATCTGCGCCTGATTAACGATACCCTGATAATTTATATGGGGACGTATGCGGCATACCAATTGGCCGAAACTCTCGTTAAGTATTTACCTTTCTAGTGGCATTTATAAGTCAGTAGTCGCCGTGCAAAAAAGACGTTTAAATTCATTTACAAATATGACCGCGGCCAGGGAGGCTGAGTACCGACCGATCGGACTGATCGCGACTAAAGGCAGAACTAGACTGCACCAGGATAAAAACTGCCAAGCAGTCAAACTAGTCCACTAGCCACTAGCTAGCAACATGCTACCTGTAGAAGCCGCGATCCCAACTTCTTCACTACTTCTGATCTACGCCGACTATTCTCAGAAAATACATTTTTAATTCAGCGCGAGTTCGGACTTTTTATAATTTGTTCACGAAATCGCAGGCGCATAGACCTTCATACGGACCTTGACCCTAATACGGATATCGTTCATGTCTGCGAAATGTCCAAACACGAGCTTCTAACTTTTAGATCCTTGGGAAAAAAGCCCCAGGAGTTGGGTGCGCGTCTCTGAATTTAACCTAAATTTTTCTGTGAAGCCCAAGAAAGAGGTATTCTACTTAAATGTTGACACAACTGCAAGACGTTTAAGTACGACACATATTCAGATCGACATCAAATCAACATTTTTTTTTTTGCAATTCTGTGGAATTTGCATGCATGGCAGTTTGATTTGACGCAATATGAAGTTTTGAGCATGATATTTTTAGGAGATTACTGCAGACTTTTGAAATTTACATTTTATACATTTTATTTAATATCTCCTAAATTCTTATGCGTTCTACATTCTAGAAGCCTTAGGGCTTTAACTTTACTATCTCAAATAAAACATGTAATTCTTTAGCGCGCCTGCAATTTCCATTTTTAAGCCCGCAACAGGCACAGTTGTCGAAAAATCAAGTCTGCGCCTCCAACAAGCCCGCATTTCTTAAAGCACGTCCTTAGGAAGCCCGAAAAGCGCCCTTAACAGGATTGGAACGCGACCACGACAGCGCCAAAACACGCCCGAAACAGGCCCGAAGTACGGCCGTAATAGGCCCGAAACGTTTTTAATTTTTAAGAACACAAAAATGATATACATACATATGTAAAACCTCTAAAAACGTCTAATTAGCACAGTCAGGTGCTGCCATACCATACACGTATAACTAACGCAGTCGTCTCTATGATCTTATTTCTCTTTAAAAATGCTACGGGTCTATTTCGGAACCATCTAATGTTGCAGGCGTAATTCATAAAAATTTAAGCCTGTGACTGGCGTAAGTCGGGCCTATTGCAGACTTGAAAATGGAAAACGTTTAGGTGTACATCGGACGCGTTGCGAGCGTGCTAAAGAATTAAATATTTTTGTGTTCAAATAAACGGGCGTGTTATAGGCGTCTCTGTGGTCTTATTTTTCTTCAAAATTCAATCCTACAATATTAAGATATAGTATTTGTAACAGAAACTACTGAGATACAAATCAATTAAAATTGTGAGGATCCGTGTTAGAATATGCCTCGTTAAGTTAAAACATATGTATGTACGTGGTTAAATAACAATAAAACAGAACAATTCGTATTGCTGGAAAACGTAATATAGCGAAAATTTCACTGTTTAAATAATGATTGCAATGCAACTAACCGATTGATCAATTTTCTAAATTTTTCAGTGAGGTTTAAAACATAGTCATTTATGCGTGAAAAAAGTAGTTTTTTGAAAATCGGTCAGACAGTATAATATTAAATAGACACAAAATAGTAATAAAGAAAAAGAAGTTGATATATTGAAATTTAAATATCCTAATTTAAGAAAATAGCTCTTGCCTAGTAGAATAAGTAATAAGTGTAGACATAAATGAATAAATAAATAAAAAATACTACTACATACTTTTGAATTAGGCTTTCTGAACAAGTGGTAATGTTTCTTGGTAAATTATCTTGAGAAAATGTGCATCGAATGCTTCGTTTTTCGACTTCATCTGTTAATTAGTCCAATCGGTTAAATTTTCTCCACTGTCTAAGGAAAACCGGAGTCAACCGGTTCAAACGCGACTAATGAAACTCAAGGCGGAGAGTGCGCTTCAAGATTGCATCCGGCCCTGCAAAATATCTAATTAAAGGCAGAAAACTTTTACCATACACATGATGGTAGCACAATACGCCAAGATCATAGGGACGATTATTTCAAATTCTTAAGATTGAATCATTTTTAAGAAGGTTTTGTTTACATAAATTGTTTATTTAAGGTCAATGTGAAAAAAGTTAGGTCTACCTATTAAAAAATTGGACATAACTACCCGTATACATAAAAATTAAGAAATTAAAGACACACATTTTATTAAAAGAGTTACTTCTGAACATTTCCACTGATTTTTGTTTTATTTCAAACATAAGTAAAATTAAGTACATATTTGTCGTCAATTTTTTTTTCATGAGTACCAAATTAAATATGTATAATAGTAAAATAAATACTGAAGTCGAAAACTACTAATAAAAAAAATAAAGTCCAACAAAAAAAAATATTCAAACGTATTCTAAAAAAAAGCAATTTGGCGAAATCACGGTGTTTTTCCCCCCTTAAAGAAGGAAATTTGGTTAAACATAATATCATGCGGACGAATTTATGAATTTTTCAAAAATTAACCAGTAATGAGTGTACAGACCCTCAGGGCTCAGGAATTTACATCCTTTCTAATAATAAAATTACAGCTGTTTTTTTTTTCTGTTTAGCAATGCTTTCAAAGGCTCTCAAGAATTAGCTATTAGCACTATTAGGTTTAAGGCATATTTGAACCAGACTTAGGACAGTGTGGAGTTAAGTTAAGCAATTATATAATTGGGTTTTAAAACGATAATCTGATTCGGCCCTTATTAAATAACCTAACCCGGTCCGGAGCATTTAAGGCGTTACATTCCGTATAAATATCAAGGAAAACCGGATCCGAACCTGAATTTAACCTGTAGAAAATGTTACTCGGATTATTAAGCAAAGCAAGTTTTCAAAAATTTAGTTGTTAGCTTCTCTAAAGTTCATACGATGCAATGCAATATTAGAAAACTTCCAGTTCCTCAGTGAGTACGGAGTTTAAAAGAGGTTAACACTTTTCAACCATAAAAATATCAATTTGATTGATATGAAAATCATTATTAAGATAGATAAATACTATACTATAAATATACGAAGACCTAAACGAAGGTATCGTAACCCTAACGATTTGTAAGCCGCAACTACTTAAAATTTCTTAACCGGACGGACGTAGCTGAATTCTTACCAAGTTTGAATAGTTGTTTCCTGGGAAAACACGCGCAAATATTTTTAACATTTGTTTTTTACTTTTCATTTTATTTTTTTAAATAATTGTTGTGAAAGAAGTGGAAGAAGAAGAGGCAGTATAAAAATAGTAAAAAATGAAATAAACTTGTGTGGCGGTGCATTACCACGACGAGAGAGCATTTTTAATGCGCCTTATGCAACGCGAGCCCACAGAGCCGCAGCGGAGCGCTGGGGCATCCAGTGGAGGATTCTTGGCTAGATCTTGCCAGTTACAAGGCTTACATGACTAATGAAATGCTTCGCTTGTGCACCAACAGTTTCCGATGGAATGCAAATAGAATAAAATCGCACTTGGGCCGAGCTCGGGCCGCGCCACATCCTCTCGCACGTTTATGAAAAGAAAACATTACGGCATGAGGTAAAGAGCAGAAAATTAATTTATTCATTAGAAATTTCTTTATTCGGGCCCTTTTAAAAGCCATGAGGGTCTGATCTTCGGAGGTGCGCTCGATCGCCGCTCGATCGGCAAATTCCCAAGACCCCGCAGGGCGAACGTATGCTGAATTTTGTCACCTCGGAAGGTGTATTTAATCCAAAGGGACATATTTCTGCGGCCGAATTGTTCACGTCGACGGCGGCGCATTTTAACCTTCGTCAATTGGCGCACCACCATCAAACCTGATTCCTTTTTAGGTGAAGTAAAGCGTTCAATGGCGGTTTCATGTTACCCTCCGCAGCAGCCGCCGCAAGCCTGAGGGCCCCATTCTGCGGGGAGATTCGCAAAGATTCCGCTTATAAAGATCGGGCCCCATCCGCTTTTGAGCGCCTCCCTTTTCTCTGCTGGGTCTGGTCGTAATCTGGGAGGCCGCCGCGCCGTGGAATTTTTTCCGTCATTATAAATGTCTTAATTAATAGGAGCCCCGATAGTCGAACTTTTGAATTTCTGTGGGCATCCCGTGAAAAGGAACAAATGAGCATGACCAGCCCAGGCAAATCCTTTTAATGCGAAGATAAATTTCACAAAAAGACTATAAGACGTTATTCTTCGCGGTCTCCTCTTTTAGTGTCGTGTTTTGGAATACGACTCCCAACATAAGAAAGATGAAAATATGCACTCAGATAGATTGCAGCCGCTTTATCTGCAGCATAAAGCTTCACACTCAACTTATATATGTGAATAGCTCTGAAACTACAATATGTTTCCAAGCAATTAATTATAAATACAATTACCTTGCTAGCAGGTAAATACCTGGGACAAAATTCCACTAATTTGCAATTTAAATGAATGAAAATTTTTGCAGGTTTTCCCAAGGCAAAGTACTTTTCCATTTTATAAAAAAGAGCAATTCTTCTAGTAGTAGATCTTACTAGCTATAACACCTACTTTCTGAGGCCAAGGTTATCTTTAACTTATAAACTCAATTACACAAGTTTTCATTCATCGAGAAAACCAAACTTTATTTTTGTTTTCTTTTACGAACCTGGTGGTTAATTCGAATAATTTTCAAAGCAAATGCAAATAATGCAGCTGCAGGCATTTAAATTTCTAGCAAACTTTTTGCTGAGTCTCAATTTGAAAAACAAATCAAATCAACTATGAAACACATGCACCACGATATATACACCATCGTTGTTTCTTTAATGATATATGTTTTAAATTCCAAGACAAATTTGTTTTTCCCCTCTTATATATTTATACAAAATAAATTGAGTTTAAGGTATGCATACATATGCATTTTTATTAAAACGTTGTAGGTAATTGTTCACTTAAGGTCAGAAGTTACTAATGTGTAAAAAAAATTGTCGGTCGCATTTATTTGCCGAGATACTAAACTTTATGATCTATTGACATTTTTCTGCCGCAATTTCCCATCCAAGTTTTAGTGAAAATTGAGAAAAAATCCTTGCACGAAAGAAACAAACGTTTTTAAGCAACAACTACTGAAAGAGTAGAATTAAAATAAGACTTTCGATTTCTTCAATTTATCATTTCATATGGAGCCATTGATAAGTTATTAGCTTTTAATTTGTTTGTTTTAAACATTTTTCGAATGTTTTTTAAGAAACAGGTGAAAACATCTGTAACTTATGTTTTTGATTTGACAAAATTTCTAACGAAATTAATCTAACGCGGAAAGGTGTTTACGTCTTTTCTTACTATTTTACCAAGAATTAAATATGTCTGACTGCAACCGTTTAAAATCGTTACTCTATGGAATACTTCATTTTTATCCAAAAATTGATTGTTCAGTTAGAAATTCCGACATTGTACTTTCAAAACAGTGCAAATTTTGCAAAGAAATAAAGTACAATATCTGAGTGTGATCCTTTTAAAATAGTTAAATAGTGAAAAATTTAAAAAAGTATCGCAATTTTTACCATTCATTAATCTTATTTAATAGTGTTTGTGTTTAGTAAATACATGTGAAAAGTATAATGACTAAGACATCGTATTTCGGTCTTTCGAAATTTTAAAATTCATTCAATTAAAATTCTTTATCTACAGATTCCTAATTAATAAATTATTTTATTATTAAAGGCTACTCACCTAAACTTAAATAATGATTCACCACCATGAAATCGTCACTTTTGGGAATTCTTGGGAAGATATTCAGTCTTAAAAAATTTTTCCACATGTCTCATTGATGTGATTAATTGAAAAACTATGGATGGATGGATATACATGGAAAAGACAAAAATTCGAATCAATATGTTTTTTTTTATTACAATAATTAAACTATTTTAACTCATTTTATGTACACGAATTAAAATAACAACATAAAAATCAACCATTATCTTTTGGTACTCAATTGCCTGCAGAAGCCCAGCCGAGACAACAGAGAAGGAGGTCATCGGAAAATTCATCAATGATGTTGATTATAATCGTTGTTGAACTGCAGAGCATGGTGAAGTATTTGAAGTGTGTCTGCCTTAAACCTATACTTACTACAGCCATAGGCCATATTCAGAGGATAGATATTTGCAACATTTGGAACAATTATTATTTATTTCAGCTTTTTATCATTTTTTAAGCAAGTGCTTCAGTTTTAAAGAAATGCGAGTGTTAGTGTATTTCAGTAAGTTAAAGCGTATTAAAAATGCCCTATCTTCTGGATATGGCCTATTGGGTTAGTAAAAATTAACTTTGTGGTGAACTACTGTTCCCCCAAATCCAGCTGAGGAGAACCGACGAAGGGCTTTGATTGGTATTGCCTAAAATTATATTTTTTGTTTCCAATAACTTTTATATGTTATAAAAATTTTGTACTCACTTAAATCTTTCCCGACAAGTTCTGACACGGCCTCTTGAGGCATATTTGCTACGTCTTCCTGAATTTTGTCCATATCTCGTTGTCTCTGGTCTCTTTCATCCCAAACTCGTTTATCCTTTGGGTGGTTAACAGCATGAAGTTGAGAGATTCTTTTTATGTAAAAATATTTTAATCAAAAAATTGTCTAATTGCGTTAAGTTGTAATATTACTTTGTATTTAAATGTTCATTTTCCTTTAGAGTTTCCTCTTCTGTTGCTGTCGTGGATGTTCGTAACTTGTGTTTTTCGGGACTGTTTGGATTTGAAAGTGATCCTTGATCACTTTCAGAACCAGCTGCAAATATTCAGAAATAATGAAATCCTCTTTCGGAGACCTTGGTCAGCTTAGTAATTTTTATTTTTATTCTTTTAAAATATTAGCTCTTAATCGAATTTTTAGTAATAGCTCAAAATATAAACTGTCTAGGTGCATTAAATTGTATATACCTACATATATTATTCCAACATCGATGTGCCAAATTTAATTTAAATATATTAAGTACTTGAGGCACATTGTTAATTTGGAGACAAATGTCGAAATTCTCAAAATCACAAAAACTCAAACAACTTCTAAATCGTTAAAATTTGTAGTAACGCTTATATGGTTCAAAATATTGCTATTGATGTCTTAGTAGAACGGAAATTGGGCCCTATCATTGAAAACATTCGAATCAAATCGAAAGATTACACAATAAATAAAAATTCCTTAAGTTTCTAACATTTTCTAAATTAATTTTAGTTACTTGTAATTCGATTCAAATGTTTTCAATGATAGGGCTCATTCCTAATGCTTGTATGTACTAAAAATAAATAATAATCTACTTACATTCCGAAAATCCAGTCTTCCGTTTTATATCCTCCATTTGGCGCAAGGAATTGGAAAGTTTTAGCTGCAATGTATCTCGTTCCTCGAGAAGATTCATTAATTCTAGGGTCAACTCTTCACATCTCATATCCCTTTGGTGTAGCATGTACCATGCGAGATCTAATTCAGATTTTTTGACTAAACTCTCCGTATTTTTGCGAAGATTTATATCAAATATTGAGCTTGATGTATTTTGGGCATAAGGATCATGCTGTGCAGCCAATCTAGCGTACTCTGCACTCCTTGTGGCAAGTTGTTCCTTTAGAGTAACAATCTCCATCTCTTGATTTTCTAGAGCTGTTTGCATTTTTTCGTACATTTCAGGGCTTATTGCTTCGGATAGTTCTATGTCAGTTACTTTCTCCTGTTGAGTGATGCCGCTTTGTGATTTCTTAAGATTTTCTATCTCCTGCTTGAGACCGTCTTCTAATTGTTTAAACTCTCCCTCTTTTTCCACTAAATGGGCCCGCCAACTTTCAGCAACCTCTCCGCAGCGTTGCTCTATTACAGCTTCCCAATCGACGTTGATTTGTTTTAAGTCGCTTTGCGTTGCATTGTTTGTCTGTGGGATTTCTTCTCTAGCCTGACTCTTTAGAATCTCTAACGAGTTTTTGAGCTCAGCAATTTCGATATTTTTCATATCCAGTTCAAGGACAGTTTGCCTCATTTTTTCTTCGCTTTCTAAGCTCGCCATAACGTGATTATTGAGTACCAGGAGTTCCTGCTCCATACTTTCCTTTTCAGAATGAAGTTCTTCTAAAGTTTTTTCTAAATTCTTATTTTTCTCAATTAGAAGAGTATTTTGACCTTCTAACTTAGCTATCTTGTCTTTGAATGCCTCTACGTCTACTTTTTCCTTCTTGAGAACATCTTTGGTTACATCACTATTTTTCAATTTTTCAGAAAGTTTGGCAATTTCATTGGTTTTACTGGAGCATTCAAGTTTAAGATGCCTTAAATTTTCTTCAAGTTCTTCAATTTTTAGCTCACACATTTTGTGAATGTCTTGATCTTGAGAAGGCTGTTGCGTCTCCAAGCGCATAGCTTCTACTTCTCTCGACAGGTCGACGTTCTTTTCAACCAAATTTTGTAGTTCTTGCGATAGTTTTGAGTTTTCGTTTAATTTCCTTTCGTGTTCAGAGCGAACGAGATCCAAATTCGCTTTTATCGAATTGGATTCAATCGATAATTGTTCCATTGTCATCTGATAGTCAGACAACTGCATCTGAAGATCCTGATTTCTTAGCTTCAGTTCGTTAAGTTCTGTTTTAAGAGCTTGATGTTCAGCCTCCAAGGAATGCTGTTTCTGTTTAGCCTGTGAATTTTGAGAAGCTTCTTCTTCTAACGAATCAATTTTTTCTTTTAATGATTTTATTTTATTTTCATTTATTTTGTGATTTTCCTTCTCCTCATCTAATAAAGCTTGAAGTTCATCTCTGTCGACGCGAAGATCTTCTACCTCACGCGACATTTCCAGGTACTTCTTCTCCCAATCCTCCTGATTTCCAGTTGTACTAGTTTGCCTATCTGTCTGATTAACATGAGTCTGTCCACTTTGGTTTTGGCTTTCACTCCATTCTTCCAGAGTTTTTATTTTCTGATTTAACTGTCGAATTTGTCCCACATACATTTCAACATCTATATCTTGCCGTTCCTTCATTTCAGTCATGCGTTCATTGGCTAGGGTTAAGACATCAATCCGTTTAAGTAGACCCTCCTTTTCAACCATGTCCTTATCAATTTGTTTCTTCATTTCGATAACTTTATCTTCTAGTTTACTAACTTGAGATTTTAATTCTTCCTGTATGGCGAGGTCTAAGTCGTTGGACTCCATTGAAGATGATTTTCTAAAATTTTGCTGTCCGGTCAACTGAGTTATGGTAGTTTTGTACTCTTTAAGCTTTTTCATCATCTTTCCCGATTTCACCTGTAGTTCTACCTTTTGCTCCTCTAAACGATCACGTTCCAACTCGAGCTCTCTAATACGTTCCTGGTACTCTTGAAGTTTTATCTCCATTGCTTTTTCAGCTGGAAGAAGGGATAGTTGTTGCCCTACTGCAGATTGATAGTGTTTTTCTTCTAGAGCAGCTTCTTCAGCTCCCCACTCCCAGTCTTCCTGAACTGGCTTACCTGCGTCCGTAGGATAACAAAGATACGCCTTTTCAGCAACAATAACTGGCTCCTCAACTGGTATTTGCTGCTCTAGTTTAGTTAGGCCTTGAAGAGACGTTTCTGGCTGCTGAGGTACATTATCAAAGAACATACTAATTGGATGAGCCTGCGGATCTTTATCACCCCAAATCTGTTCCATATTTTGTTGGGTATTAAATTGTTTTTCTTTTTCTTCCAACTCCTTGATTCGAGCAGCTGTTGTCCTCTGAAGCTCTTCAATATTTTGCGTTTTCTGATGCAGCAACTTCATTGTTTCTTCATGAACCCCAGTCAAATGTTTTAATTTATTTTCTAATTCTGTCGCGTATTTCTCCAAATCGGAAACATTTCTTTCCAAATCTTCAATCTTCTTTTGATCATGAACAACCGGAAGGCCTACATTAAGAGGTTGTACATCCCTACGAGTAATTATTTCGTCAAAAACACTTGAACTGGGCTGATCTAGCATAAAGGCCGATGCAATATCGGTTCGAGGATTTTTATACCTATCCAGTTCCGACCTCAAACTTTCAACCTCTCGTTGACTTTCAAATGTTATTCTTTGGACCTCTTGCTGCAGATTAATCAAGTCGGCTGATAACTTGCATTGGTGATCTTCTTTTTCACTGAGTTTTGCTTTTAATTCAGAAATTTCGGATTCATACTTTTTACATTTGTCTTTTAAAGCTGTAGTTTCTGAACGTTCAATGGGAGCTGGACCTTCTGCAATTGTTGCAAAAGGATCGACAGCTGCAGCAGATACTGCAGACATTTGAAGTTTCAAATTTTCCCGCTGATAGTTATCAATCAAAGCTTCTTTTTCAGTTAATAACTCCTTCAATCGCTTGTTTTCTGTTTCGATGAAAACTTGATCATCAGTTTGGTTCTGACTAACTTGCATTCGCATTGAATCGAGCTCAGAGATTTGAGTTCTTAGAACGTTAAGCTCAAACTCATGGTTCTGCACTAAAGTTTCCATTTGATGCTTTTGATTTTCAATTTCAGTTTTGTCCTGAATCACTTGCATTCGAAGTTCTTGTAGTTCGAACTGATCTTGGGAAAGATTTTCATTTTGCATCCTGATCCATGTGACCTCCCGTTCAAGATCATTCTTGATTTGCTCTAAGGAATTAGAGCTTTCCTTAAGCCGGACGTTTTCATCTTTTAGAGCCTGCAGCTCATCACAGGTCTTCTCTAGACTTTCTTGAAGAGTGCGTTTTTCAGAGTTAACATTTTGAAGTTGTACGCTTAGCTCATTCTCTAATTCGTCGATTTCAGCGGTTTTTGTAGATAATTTTGATTCATAAACAGATTGCAGTTTACTGAGCTCACTTTGCAGGGCTGCTACTTGATCTCGAAGAGATTGATTTTCTTGCTCAATAGTTTGATAATTTTCTTCTCTGAATAAATCAAAATCTTTCTCTAATTTAGCAAATCTTTGCTTCAATTCTGAGAACTCGCGATTTGAATGTTCGAGTTTATCAGATAACTGCTCCTTTTCTTCTTGCGTTTCTAGTAATCTTCTAGCAATTACGTCGTCATGTTCTGAAAGCATATTGAGACGGTAGACCAATTCGTCTTCATTCTTTTCGTATTCATCCGTCCTCTTTTGTAATTGCGCATCTAACAAATTAGCCTGCCTTTCTAGAGATGCTCTACGTTCCTCAAAAGAGGCAACACAATCCTCTAGTTTATAAATTTTTTCTTTAAAGTTATTATTCTCTGTTTCTAACGATTCAATATAGCCCATGTCCTCCTGAAGCTTAGCTTGAATTCCATTGTGCAAGGTTTCCAATTTTGCAATTGTAGCTTCAAAAGCTGCTTTTTCCTTTTGATAAGTCTCTAACAAATTCGCATTTTCTTGTTTTAATTTATTGTTTTCTTCCTTAAGACGTTCTGTGTCCGCTCCTGCGATATGACCCATATTTTCAAACGCGGCCAATGCTTGAGACATTTGCTCTTTTTCAGCATTGAGTCGTTGAATCTCACGATTCTTTTCTTTAACAACTGCCTTGCATTTTTCGAATTTTAAATGTTCTTTATGAAGATCATCCTTCACCGCCTGAAGTTTATCTTCAGCCTCCGAAAGCATAATGTCCATTTTCTGTCGCAACTGTTGTTCACTGTTTCGTTTCTCCTCAAAGTCTGAACGCAATTTTTCCACAATTATAGGAAGCTCATCTAATTGCCGAGAGGTATCTTCAATTTTTGCTATGTATACTGCACATTGATGCTTAGCATTTTCTAGCTCTGAGAGTTTGTTATGTAGCTCATTCCTCAATTGATCCTTTTCAAACAGAATTTCTGTAATCTTATTTTCAGCCTCTTGCAATTTTTCTGTTAACGCAAGAATTTTATCACCATCCTGATCAGTTGTGTTTGTGGACTTATTTCCAGTTTCTGGTTGGTGAATACTAACTTCTTTTAATTTATTTTCAAGCTCCGAACACTGCGCAACTTTCTTCTTCAAATTAGCTGCAAATTTCTTAAGTTTATCATGCTGCTCTTTGCATCGCAACTCATAGTCGGAACTCAATTTTTCCAGCATGCCTATACGAGAGTGCAATTCACGATTCTCTTCTTTTACAGCCAATAATGCATCTATCTGAGCAATCTTTTCCGTCTGTGAATGGAGCTCGAAAAGAAGCTTTTCAATTACACTCTTATTTTCACTATTTTCCTTAATTAACCGGTCCATCTCGGCCTTATTTGTGTCCATTATTTCTTGGATAAAAGCAATTTCCTCCTCTTTTTCAGAGACTGAGTTTGTTGCTTCTTCTATTGATTTGTAAAGTCCTACGATCTGATCATTCAAAGTTTCGATAGTTTGTTGCTTATTAATCAATTCCTGGGCTTGTTCTGCTGCCAAAGCCTTGCTTTCTTCAAACAGTACTTCCATTTTATTAATTTGAGGTTTCATCTCATCCATGTATTTCTCGTACGACTCCGACTTGCTTTTTTCAATATCCTTCAAATCCTTTTTGAGATCGGCTATTTCTAATTCATATTCCTTTAATTTTTCCATCTTAGAAGATATCTCAGATTCATGCTCAGTGTATGTCTCTATTAATTGTTGCTTCTGCTCAGCGACAAGAGTTTTTAAGATATCAATTTCATTATTGGCAGTTTGCAACTTTAATTCTATATCTTTGCGTAGATGCGTTAAACGATCAATTTCAGTTTCATATGACTCTTTAATCTGATCAATTGCTTGCTGATCATACTTTGAATCTTTTTTCAGCAATTCTATTTCACTATTCAAAGCGCTTATCTCATTGTCTTTCTTTTCTGCTGTTATCTTTGTCTCTTCGAGATCATTTCTGAGTTTTTCAATAATACCCTCTAATTCAATTTGTTTTTCTAGAATAATTTCGCACTCCTCCTCTTCATTAGCACTTTCAGGAAGAGCTTTTAATTTCTCCAACAAACTATTAATTTGTTGATAAGTGTTTTTAGCTTCTTTAGCTAACTTTTTAGAAGCGTTGTTTTTACTATTTTTATCTGTAGCTTTGCTGTAATTTTCTACCTCAGTATTTAGTCGGGAAAGACTTTTCTCGCAATTTTTTAATAAGTTGTCATCACCCGCTGTAAAGGACTTTAACAGCTCGATTACTGAATTCCGTTCTTTTTTCATAAGGTTAAGTTGTTTGGTAAGCGATTCCCTTTGCTTGTTGGTGTCTGAAAGTTCTTGGACAAGTTCATTCTTTTCATCTTCTAAAGACTTATATTTCTCCTCCAAGCTATTTTTCTCCTCTGTTATCTCACTTAAAATAGAATCGATTTCAACTTTATCTTGAATAAGCTCATTAATCTTGGTTACGTGTTCTTGGTTTTCATTGGTAAGTACCTCCATTTTCTCAAGGACTTCCCTTCTTTCTGTAGTAAAAAGTTCAATCCTGTGCATCAACTCAGAACTCTCCTCCCGGAGTTTAGTTAGACTTTCACTCAACTCTTGTCCTATTGCATGATCACTTTCATCAAGGGTTTGTGTGGTGCTCTGTTCAGTTGCAGCAATGCCTTGATGATGCGCATCACCCAAGCCCTTGTTAAACGCTTCTATCTCCAATTTTTCATGCTGTGTTAATCTTTCCACAATCTCGATTGATTCTGCTGATGAACTTGATTTACTTAACTTTTCGACTTTGTCCAGTAATTCAATATTCTCGGCGATGTAATGGTCCACCCTTTTGCCCAATTCTTCTTTCTCCTGTTGCAGTTTTTCTACCATGTCCTTTAATGCCATACTTTCAGCCTTATGTTGCTCAATCTCATTTTTAAGATCATCGATCTCAGTGAGATAGCTACCGACCTTTTCTTCCAATTGTATGCTTTCTATCTGAGATACAACTCGGGCAGTTTCATCGCGATCAGTTATTTGGTCTTTGAGAGATTCTAGTTCTTGCTTTGCTGTTTGAAGATTTTCCGTCATATCTAATTTTTGTTCCTCAAGTAATTGAATTGCTGATGTCTGATTTTGGCAAGTTGTTTCTAAAATCTGCGAGAGCATACAATTTTTTAGTATTTATTTGTTTGATATTATTTATAAATGCAGACATAGTTACTCTTGTGTGTAATCTATCTTAGTATAATTTTATTTGTTGATCGTCCTATACCTCGTTTTATGCGCAAAATTCTAAGTAGATCAGCCAATTAAAAAAATTTTGAGAATGTTCGAAAGCAGACAAATTTATTTCTTTGCTACAATAGCTTTGTTTTATTCACAACGGTTTAACAGGAAATTGAATTGTTTATGAATAGTTATCCATATTGAACTTTATTTTATTTCATGAACATAAAATCGAATTGCCTGGATTTACACCTACTTTTGATGCGTTTTTCGCAAAACTTAATATCTTTATATAGTTGACTGTTTTTTTAATTAATTAAGGTAAAATTTCCTAGTAAACCTAGAGTCTGATTCATTGTAAAAAAAAGAACATCTAATGGAAAAGGTAATTATCACAATTAGCCAAAATCGTTGAATTGATTGATACTTTTTTCCATTGTAAAAAGAAAAGAAAAATTGAAAAATTATCTGCTTTCGGTCGCGATCAAAAACTTTTTTTTATTTGTTTTTTATTTGATACCTATCTGAAATGTTGTTTCGAAGCAAAAATAGTTTTAATTTAAATTTTCTCTAACTTCCATAGTTATCTTGTGTATGATACATTATTTTTCTTTTTCTGTTCGTGTATTGTTGTCATTTTCGGGTACACATTAAACCAATGAATTGTGCTGACATCACAAAAATAATAAGTTGAACATTAACATGTTTCCACACTAAACATTAACCGAATGTAGATTATTTCGTAGCCTAATACATCGTACTAGGCTTTAATAAAATTAACTATATCTAATTTCGTATTGTGAGAGTAAAAAATATAACACTAATAATAGGAACCCACAAATTTTCTTTATGATAAGCAAAAACTTATTGGTTCAAAAAATTTAAGACAGACTATAACATATATCTATCCATATAAAACGTAGACAAGAGTTTATTCAGCCGGTGTAAGAATGAGTCAATAAAACTAATTAAGATCAAGATCAGATCAACATATCCAAAAATTCGAAAGGTGCAAACTTATGAATATGCGTTTGCTTAATACTAAAACAAGAAATGTGAAACATACCTGTATCTTCTGCTCTAGTTCTACATCGCTGATTTCGCTGGGTTCTCCACTTAAAAGCTTCAATTGGAGTTGTCCCTTTTCTTCTTCCAACTCTACAATCTTCTGCTGAAGTTGTTCATTTTTCTCAGAAATCTTAACAACCTCGGCATGAACATCTGAAATTTTATTGAACTCATCCACTTGTTTCTTCAACTGTTTTGTTTTCAGTTTCATTTTTATCATGGATTTATTTGCCTCGTCCAACTGCGATTTTAATTTGTTTATCTCAGTTTCGGCCTCATCGTAGCTAGATTTTGAAAAAAGTGACTTTGGTGAAGACGCCTTCAATTTCTCCTCTAGTACAGAGTTGCTCGCATTCAGGACATTGTACTCAATCGTTTTTTCGGCAAGTTGATCTTCTAGTTTTTGAATTTTGTTAATATGACTTTCTATTTCCTCTCGTTGCGCTTCGATTGTACTTTCCAGTGATTTTATCTTGTCGGCGATATCAGTATCGGATATATTAATGTTTTGGAGAGTTTGCGACTCTTGTACAAGTTTTTTCAAATCATCGTTTTCTTTCTCTAAATTATTAATCTTTTCCTGTAAATTTTTTAGTTGATTAGTATACTCTTCGGCAACCTGTTGCGCTATATTTGGTTCTTCAAAAGAACTTTCATTTGGCCTTTGGTTTTCTAAATCGGATATTCTATGCTGCAAGCTTTCATTAAGTTTATTGAGCTCATTTATTTTCGTACCGTAATCATGAGCATCTTGCATTTTACTTTCCAGTTCAGCAATTTTTACGGTCAACTCGAAACGTGCATTTTCCAAAATTTTATTAACTTCAGTAAGATTTTCAGTTTCTTTGTCCTTCTTTTGGACCAATTCCTTTAGCTGCTGAATCTCATCTTTAAGAGTATCTTCAGTTTCAATGAAACTTGATTGCATCTTAAACATTTCCATTCGAGTATCTTCCAACAAATCAACTGTATTTTTACCCTTTGCCGATAGACTCTCTGTCATTAAACTCACTGCTTGAGTTCGAGCTTGGATAATGCATTCTTTTTCTTTAAGACTCTCTTCCAAGTCTAAGATTTTGTTTTCTAGCATTTTTACAACTTCACTTTCCGTCTTTGGAGCGTTCTTCTCCCTATCTAATTGCTTTTCCAAAATTTTAACCCTGTTTTCTAGGAACTTTATTTTTTCCTTGTCCAAATTTAAAGGCGTGAAACTGAGGTCCGTTGAGGACTTAAATTTACCACTCACTGGATTTGGATTGAGGCTGGTCAGATCTCCCATTGATCGACCAAGTTCGGAAGAACGCTCCAAACTCTGTTGAGTGCTATCCATTTTGGCCTTTAATTGCGTGACGAGCTCCTCAATTTCCCTCTTGCTATTTTCCCTCTCGGCCATCTTCAGCTTGTTTTTTTCCATTTGTTGTCTTAGCAATTGGATCTTTTCGCTTCCTGGAGTTTCGGACCTCGCCTTGGTAAACGACTGCGATCGCGGCGAGGCCATCGGAGAGGATTCTTCCAGAATGGGATCATCTCGGATTTCACTTAGTGATTTGTCCAAGCTTTGTCGTGAGCGGGCTTTTGACTTCAGGTGTGTTAACCTCTGTGCAATATTTTTAACTTTCTCTTGTGTAAATGAATTCGATTTTCCTTGCGCTTCCTCGGACTTTCGAACCAACTCTTTTAGAGCTGAAATTTTTGCCTTGTAAGGGATACAAGTGTTAGAAGATAGTTTTATGTAGAGGATAATAAATAAATAAAAAACATATTCAAAAATAATTATTGAGTTTAATCTCGCCAAATAATGTAGCTCTGATGAATGAAATTCACCAGAAAAGATGGAGAGCAAATATAATGAAAAGAATAACTAAATTTTCTTTCCCCGTACGCTCGGTTTTGTATACAATTTCATAGCTTAGTGATAAAAAGGTTCAATACACTTTATACAATAAAAAGATGACAAGCCACAGTAATTCTTTGAATGAAAAGTAACTTCATACAAATTTGATAGCCCTAGTGACCTTTGCTCCACATTATCAACTTAATTGCAAGTTATTCAAACATTTTTCTCTTATAAGTTTCTTAATTTTGTAGGCTATTTTTGTAGAATATATAAGCAGCACAATCCAATAAAACGAACGAGTTTTTGAAAAATCTTGGTTTTAATATAAAGTCATAATATGAACTTTGTGGTAGTGTTGCCATAGCAGAATTTTGACAATTTAAAGAAAAATATTTTTGGTCCTATATTTTTACGCATTTACTTAAGTGAGAAATTGTCCGTTCCTGGTATTGTTTACAACTTAGAACCAATTGAAGTTACATTTTATGAACTCAAGAATATCTACTTTTATTATAATGATGAATTTTAGATTCATTTTAAAGAACATTTAAATAAAAGGTTTTAGAAATATGAGTTTACTATAAATTCGTCTCTGGTCCTAAACTTTTACGCAGCACTGTAGAAGCTGGAGACGGAGTTTTAACAGTAGATAAACTTGTAGGATTATATCAAATATTTTTTAACCGTTTTTGATTTTTTTGTAGTTGTCTAAATCATGCAGTTGGTTTTTTTTCTGCTATTCCTATTCGTAGCGTCCTTAATGATTTTTTTGTTTTAAGTAGACAAGATATTGTTGCAATTGGAATATTGTAAAAAAATATTGTAGGAATTAACAGAGAAGACTACGTAGAGCTTCCATTGGTAGGTACTTTCAAGGTAGACATTTGCTTCAACCGTCCACCACACGCTATCAGATATTCCTATTTGTGATATTTTAGAGAAAATGTAGAATATAGAGCTTAAATAAAAATTAGAGATTAAATGCTCATAAGTTCAAAAAAAAGACACAAATAACTAGATTTTGCTGCAATGGAAGACGTGTCAAGACATAGGTATAAAATTCCTTCTCAATTTATTTTATCGCTAACATCGAATCAATCTCCAGAACCCTTATCAGAGCACTCATACATATTTGTGCTGACTATGTTTTAATTTAGTTTGCACACTGATTTCGTAGAAGAAGAATTCTCTTTGAAAAAGTTAGTGTAGGAGGAGCATCCTAAAAACATATACGATAAGCTAGAAACTCATAAATCCATGAATGAATATGATCCGCAGCAAAACCTTTGCATCGCTGCTGCGTAAAGCAAAGCAACATTGCATCTACAGCCGCGTCCCCATCCAAGCTTTGCAATTAGATATTTTTAGAACAGCTTTCCCCGTCACGACTCGACACTCTTCATGTAAATTATGAGGTCCCAATGTGCAAGCCATCGGTTTCAATCATTTGCTTGCCCATCCGCGACCGAAAGTTCAATTTATTGCGGAATTGCGACCATCTCCTGAGGGGACCGTCAAGTGACTTACTTAATAAATGGCTGTTAAAATTGCTTAAATACAATACATTTAATAAATTAAAGCCTGAAACCCAAACAAAAATATTTTCCGAATTTGGTTTCAACTGATATCACTTTTGAAAAATCCAAGGCACAGCATCTAAAACAACTTTGTCAGAGAACAATTCTTGCATTAAAAGTGAAACCGTGCAGCAGCAAAAATTAAGCTATTCGGAAGTAAATTCCTCGCAGGCCAAGGTCGCACGAATTTTGTGAAAGTAAATCTTTGTTTTGGACACGAAAAAAATTCGAATGCAAAAAAGGGGCTGAGGGCGGCCCACTCCTTTACCTGCTGCTTGTTGAAATTCTCCTGCAGCTCAGCAATTTCTGGTCGTTCTTCGTTTCGATCTCCTGTCGACATTTTCGGCTGATTATTTTGTGTTATTTGTGGAAACCAACGGCATTAAAATAATTGTTAGCAGGTCGAGGAACCACGAACCACGTAAACTTTTGGGAAAACTGGGCGACTCCTCGCAAACGGACACGCTTGCACTGAAATTTGTAATAAGGATTTTCCCACTTAATTAGAACGGTTTCGTTGGGTTATTTCCAGCAAAATTACCAGAAATTTATGTACAACTCGGGCAAAACACACGAAATACAAATAGTTCCATGTCAGCAGTTCTTTGATATTGGCCAACTTCACTTTAAATTGGCTGTCAAAGAAAATGCAGAGATGCCAATAGCAGAAAACAAATAATACTTTCCAAATACATGAGAACGTTCAGAAATTAGAACTGACCATTTGAAAATGGACAAGTTCGAAGTTGAAAGAAATCTGTAACGGGCAAATTCTTTCTTGGTTTTATAAATAGTAATATCTTGCACGAAAAGGCGATTTTTGCCGTTTTTTTGTGTTTGTTTAATTACTTGAATTGAAATCCGTTTTCTTGTGAGTATAGGAAAGGAAGTTACTGATAAATGGTCATATTATATGATTTAGATTAGATAAGCGAACCTTTGGTAAGAATTTTAGCGGAAATACTCGGGAAAATTAGAAATTGGAAGAATGTACAGAACCATTTTTATGCAGAACAAATAGGTAGTAAAAATAAAAACCAAAATATACTGTATATTGTCGTTTTTTTTCACTTTAATACAAATAGAATAGAGTAAAAACCTAAATTATTTAAACTTTGAGTCTTGCAAAAATTCAACCTAAATCTCGTCATCGTCTTCGGTCTTTGGGATGGTTTCTAAAATCTCATCAGGATTTAGTTGGTAGGCCTCAAATTCTCCAACTTTTTTCCCATTCACATAATAATAGGTTTCGAGGCAGGGTCTACACAGGTACGCCGGATCATGAAACTGCCGGGTACTCTTCATTACAATAAAACTATAAGCCCTGGTGGCGCAAATATGACAAAGTATCAAATGGTGGGGATGTGATACTGAATTTAAGCTCGGGTAATCCTCCCAGTACAAATCATCTTGCGGTGAAAGCAATTGAATTGAAGAAAAAGTGAAGAGATGCTCACAATTTCCGTGATGTTGATAGACTTGAGGAAAACCTAACCGAACTGTAAGATCCATGAACCTGGTATTTTCCATCACAGCGGTGTGGAAATTAACTCCTTGGAATTCCTTTTTATCTTTAAGCCACTTCCGAATAACTTCTGAATAGTCGTGATTTTCCGGATTGCGAGTATCGTTGTAGAAAGTGTCGGTGATGAAGAAGAATCCAGGGTTTGTTTTCGGTATTGAGGGCTCCTGATAAATATCCTCGCTGATGTCGAACAACTGGCGGTTGTTGCAAATGCAGGAGATTTTATCTCGCAATTGTGCAAGAGTATTTGAGCCAAGAACCACAAATTCTTCTGTGAAGAGAGGGCGACGGTTTCCCGTACCGTGTTCAAATCGAAAGGGTCGATAAAAGCGAATTGAAATTAAAACGTCCTCGAACGGTTTAAGCAAAGATCCTTCAGTGCTTTTAATTGGCTTAACTCTTTGGAATGAATACTCCGATTTTCCGAAGTGGCTTCCCTTCTTATTTTCTTTCCGCATTTTTAAGATTTCTCGGAAGGTTTGTAGCCTTAAGGCTTTTTTAGGAATTTCAACAATTGCTCTTCTACGGATTTTGTAGCGCTCATCAAACCCTAAAACAGTCACATCACCGTCTTGAGACAAATTTCCAACTGAAATCGACCTTTCTAACTGCTCGTACTCTTCCTCAGTTCCTTTAAAATTAATAGCTTTTTTAATTTCATCTGGCGTTGTGGGAAAGCATCGATCCTTTTCTATTTCCAGCTTTATTTTGTTAAACTCAGCGTTTATATTTAACAAATCAGTTTTTTCGACACTATAAACCACATCCATTCTGCTAAAAAAACAGGTAAACAAAATTGAAGTTTGTCAGTCTATACTCTTCTTCTTTTTAGAAACGACTTCGTTAAAATATATGTTGAGAAAATAAATATCTGGCGCTTGTCGAAAGAACCATATGAGCCGTTATTTTTGATAGTGCCTAATTTTTTTTAAAGAATGAGGACCATATGTAAAGTTAAAATTTAACTGGAGAAATTGTTAAAGTTATGATATTTCACTATCTTAAACACTTGAATAAAAGATATATATATATATATAGACGATGAACATGATTTTATGTTTTTGATTGGGTTCTTGATAAATTGGAAAGTTTATAAAATTATTTTATCTTACCACATTGCCGGCCAGTAATTTTATAGAGTTATAGAGTTAAATAAAGAGTTCTCCTATTCTCGGTTACGTATCCCATCAATCAGTTTGGAGCTATATTTTCTGTACATATAGAATTGTATTGTAATTAACAAAAGTTATTTTAAATTTATTAAGTTGCTCGACTTTTTAAAAATCAATTTTATGTTTTAAGCACAGAATATGACTCAATAAAAATGGAAAAATTTATACCGCTTTATCCCAAAAGTGTTGAAGACCTTAAGTATTTAATTGAATGTGATACTTAAAATATTTTATTGAAATTCTGTCCGATTGATTGAATTTCACTTCTTTTTAAATTATTAAAATCAAAACTCACGAGGTGTTACAAGGAAAAGGACGTATAGAACTGAAAATAAAATAGGAAATATTAAAGATTAGTAACACAAGATGTTTTTGCCCTATATGAGATATTTTTATGATTTGTTTAATAATAACTAATCAATAACTTGAAAATCTTTTGCTTCCATCATGTCACGTTGAATTTATTGATAAAAATCGTTTATATCCGTGTTTGTGGAATGTGCATTCAAAGGAATACAACAACAAAATTCTCATGGTGCTTGAGGAAAACTGCAAAGTACATATTCTTGTACTGGATTTGCAGTATTTTCCTGTTGCCGGGGAGATGAGTAGACTTTGAAGATTACACTCGCACTTTTTGTCTTCTCATATCATTTCCTTGATAGTATAATTTTTAGATTCCAACAAGCTTGTTATCACGATCTTTATGTTACTACACAAGACGGTTTGTCTTCTTAACTACGTGAGAAATTATACAAGACTTTTTTACTCAATTTTGTGGCATTAGAAATAAGTTGTCTCCTCCTCCTTGAAAACAAATAGTTGTGAAAAAGCCTTGAAATTTGGAACTGCGAAGATATATTCGGTTGAATCAGCTACTAAACGTCACATAATTCTACACCTACATATCTTCCATCCATATATAAAAACGAATTAAGCGGTCAATTCTATTTTCTCTAAAGAAAAATAAAAAAAATAAAAATAAAGGCACATGGAAATGTTAGTCACATGATTCAAGTTTTCAGATTCTCAAGAGACGATACAATTCTTAAGTTTCTCACTCATATGTATGTTGATTTAATTAAAAATAGGGTGGCTCTCTTCTAAGCAATTTATGACATAATACGTATGTAATCATGTAATAACATAAGCCAAGGCCCACCTGTTTCCCGATTTTCTGCTATTTAACCAGCACCAACATAAAATCAATGGAACATTTTCCGAACTCTTTACTCTTTGATGTTATAATAATTTACAAGACTTTCTTGATTTCATCATACAGTACTAGTACGAAAGCACCTCCAGTGCCTCGGAGGACGTTTGAGAAGGCTCCCTTGAAGAATGCTGAAGAGCCTTCAGTCTTAGCGATTGTTGCCCAGCAGTGCAAGGTGTTCTTGTATGCCATGTCTGTCTTCTTGCGGCCAGACTGCATCATCATACGTCGTCGCACAGTATCAAATGGATATGATACAATACCAGCAACAGTTGTGACACACTAAACATAGCATAATTAATCTCAATCGCCTTTATAACAAAATTAAATTATAACTTACTTGAGCAATAGCCCAGCTGATGTAGATTGGTGTGTTTTTGGGATCAGGAAGCATACCACGAGCGGTATCATAAAAGCCGAAATAAGCGGCACGGTAGATGATAATACCTTGGACAGATACACCGAATCCTCGGTATAAACCAGTAAGTCCGTCACTTTTGAAGATCTTGCCAATGCAATTGCCAAGACCTGAGAACTCACGTTCTGCTCCACTCTTGCCGATATCAGCGGCTAAACTGTAAATGCGATTGATTTTTAAATATTTTATACGAACAAAAAAACTAAAGTTAATCTAAACGTACCGAGTACGAGCGAAATCTAGAGGGTAGACAAAGCAAAGGGATGTTGCTCCAGCAGCACCACCAGAAGCCAAGTTACCAACGAAATACCTCCAGAATTGAGTATGTTTATCGACTCCGCCCAAGAAAACCTTATATGAAATATTAGTTAATTTTTAAAGCTAACAAATAATTAAATTAATGTCTTACCTGCTTGTATTTATCTTTGAAGGCAAAGTTCAAAGCTTGGGTTGGGAAGTATCTGATGACGTTAGCCAAATTACCACGCCAGTATGACAAAAATCCTTGTTCTTTTGGAATTCGGACGAAACAATCGATCATACCCTTATATTGCTTATCAGGAGCGATCTGTTTCGAAATGTGCTGTACTTGCAAAAGCAGCTTTACACGCTCAATGGGGGCCACAGCAGTCTTAGAAATTGCAGCTGAGATACCACCAGCGGCAAAATCTTTGATGAACGCAACGGGATCTGTGAGTCCTCCACCCATGATGCTAAAAGAAAATTTAAAATTTTCTTAAGTTGTGAGTTTTGTATCAAGAGCAGGTGTGTTCTGCTAAAGTCTGTTCTTATAATTGAGCCCCGACGCAGATTTGATTGACTTTAAATCTTCTTTCTATTTTGTATATTATGTAATGGATGGTATATGTGAATTTGGGTTATTTATCGATTTTTTCTGGTTTTCGTGCGTTACTTCGAAGGGTAATAAATCGAAACCTTTGTAGTAATATTTAATTTACAACTTAGGTTTTCAATTTAGTTGGCCACTTTGTCCTTTGGGACTTTACGAAATAACAGTCGCACAAAGTGCAAAGTTCCCAATCGGTCTTAATCAACTTACGTAACGTGAATCTTGTGAGTGGAATCTCCCAAAAATAATATAAAAATAAAAAGGATTACGTGTGGCAGACGCCCGTAAAAGCAAATGGCTGCGAATCTGACGTAGATGCAAAGAATGCGTAATTTACAATTAATTTTAATTGTAAAAAACAAGACAATTTAATAGCGATTTTAATGCCCAGATTAGATTAATCGCTATGAACTTGAACTTATTTTGGAGGGAATCAAAGTATTCCTCCACCTGTCCCAAATCCAGGCCAAGTTGGATAAAAATAGATTAGTTACGAGAATTGGACCAAGAACAGCATAGTGCGTTGCGTAATTTTGCTTTTGTTTCGTACTCTAGTAAAATAAGATGGCCCCGATCGGCCACGTGAATTCACTTTTCAAGAACATCGGCTGGGCACAAGGGGTGTAGGCGATTAATCGATAGCGAAGACGAATACTTTGCGCAAGTTTATTTTTTACGTAACAAATGAAAGTCCTTCGATTCTAGGACCCTAGTGAGATGGGAGCACTGATTTAATAATTAGAATTCACAAAATCAGCAATTTTCACAGAACCACGCCGTTACATAATTTCACCAAGTACTTTTCGAGCGGAAATACTCATTATTCTGAGTTAAATGAACAAAATAAATCGAAACTAAAAAGCAACTACTACATTTTAATTCACAAAATACCTTTTCCGTTAATTTAATGAGAAGACAAAATACAATCTATTAATACTGTGCCCTCGTAGAGCGCTTAGCTGTGACAGACACCGTGCTCACTTGACGACCGTAGTACGTAAAGTGATGAACGAAAATCGCACCGAAATGGCGACTGTGACGTTCGGCAGACTACCAACCTAGCAATTCCATTTCCTTTCCAATCGCCAACAGCAAGGTAGCAAAATCTCATTCTCACAAAAGTAGGAAGCGTTCGTTCATTTTCGATTAAAAGCATTTTATTTAACTAATTCCCAAATTGGAAGCAGAAATTCGTAAAAAAACATGTTAAAACCAATTAAGTATATATTTTTTTATTAGAAGTTCTCTTGTTGAAACAAAAACAAATGTAATTTTTAAGAAAATATGAATGTTATAAAAAATTGCATACATTGCGGCTTGAACAAATATTTTCTGTTTAGGAATTATATGAGTCTTTCTCATCCATAAATTTTGAAAAAACTGAATTTATTTTTGAAAATGTACTCGTGTGATTTAAATAAAATAGTATAGAAATTTTACTGGCGAGCTCCCAGCATTTCGCTACTTAAAAAATTGTTATTTTCACTTGGAACGCAGCGATATAGTGCCTTCATCACATTTCTGATGCGTTTTTCTTGGAATGATATTTTTACAACTGGCGAAGTAATACATTAGGTTTTTTTTTCAGTAAACCTTACGAAAATATGTCCATCGCAAACATACCCATTGTTTTTTTAAAGAAACCCCGTGTTCAAGTTCAACGCTCGTTTTTTTAAAAACAAAACTTTTTTATATTTCAGTAAAGGCGAATAACATCACAATTCGCATTTTTAAGGAGAAGGTAAATTATGAGTACATTTATGAAACATTGCTTTAGATTCGAAATAATTTTAACAACTGGTAAATTGGATTGCATTATGCTACAATGCCGCAAAGTTATTGATTCAAAAGAAAATATGAAACAGATAATTTAAAGCAAATTATTTAAGCAGTTTTTTAAACATCTGGTCTTTAATGTTGGGCAGCTCATAATGGACAATAATATTAAACTTTTTTTTTTGTGAAATTAATTGGTTAATTATTAAAGGTGTAAAAAATAACCATCAATCCATTTCAAAAGCGGGGTGCCGATTTCTCAGGTATTTTAGAATAAGAAGTTTTTTAATGTTCAATTCTAATCTCTAATTTTGGCTGTTTTTACGGAAAATCTTTGTGATTAAAATTCAGGATATTTGGATATTTTAAATTCTCCTACCATTTTAAATAAAACACTCAAATAATTTTGAATCACTTTGCGTGAAATGTCTAAATGTCTAATCGTTTAAGAGAACCTCATTGTAAGAGTTTTCTAATTATCTAGAAACAAAGAAAAAAATTCTTTAACATTCCAATATTTAACTCACACCATCTTCTCAAAATAAAATTCTACAACTCAACGTAATTTTTATTATGGATCCTAATAAATTTTATTTCAACTGCTTTGATCAATAGCTTTGTTATGTTGTTTTGCAAAAATCGACGAAATACTAATTTTTTAGTGGACAAATTTGCATAATTTAATTTCTATTTTGAGAAATCAAAGGTGTTAATTGCAATTAAATATGACTGTTTTTAAATTGTATTTGTTAAATACGAGAAAATGCAAATAATCTTCTATTTAATAACTTTTTCATAGCTCCCCTGATTTCCGTACATCCTTACTTTAGGGATTTTTTTTATAAAAACTAATTAAATTTAGAAAAACCAACACCCTTCAGGAAAATTATATAGTGGCAGCACAGTTTTTGCATCAGCTGAAAAAACTATGGCAGCCGTGAAAATTGTATCCAATATGGAAAACGCATTAATTAATTTAGTACATTTTTGCCATCCTTCTAGGCGGATATGTATTGATCTGAATAATTTTCAAAGTGAAATGTCATTTTCGTATGGATAAAGTGAGAGATTGTGGAATTTTTGCGTAATATGGCTGGCACAGCCTAATTAATCGATTCGTCGGCAAATATCTCCTTCTAGGAGGAGATGTACTTCTTTTGTGACTATACCAACGCTTTAAGTTTCAAGTAAAACAATGAATAGACATCAGATTTTGAGCGGCGCCTGCAATGCTGGCGATAAGTGCTATGCGGTGGGATCTGTCGAAGGAGTCCCTTTTACTGTAAGTAATTCGATTATTTGCGAGCCCCGCACCGCTTAAGCTTTTCCCTGCCACCTAATAATGTAATGCAGCTCTTATGTCACACCTTCAGCCTTGATTTTGGTCTAGACTGCTGATCACGGGCATTTTTATTTTATAAACTTCTCTGGAGCTGGAAAACAACTTGCTCGACTTCGCTTGGCGAAATTTAATCCCGTTGGAACATTTTCGCAACTATTTTACGTTTCAGCCGATGGGGCCACCTACTCGCTCCAGTATTTTCTGTGGGTCAGTCCAAATCTTCAAAAAAACATTGGCGAAACTTCAACGTATCAAATGCAGTTTTTTATTTCTAAATGTTCTTCAGAATAAACGGTCAGGGTCTTTGCTTGTCGCTATAGGCACACAATTGTTTAAAATGATTTTTTTATATACAAAAACTGTGTTACGTTAAACATTTACAGTTATTCACAGTTTATAGTTGTTCCAATGACCTAAGGGTTTTAACATTTCAGCTATGCGAGTGGATGTGTAATAATTGTAATGTAAATATATTTATGTTATGGAAATTAAACTACATATAACAAAATTCCTCCTTTAAAAAAAATTAAAAATGTTCTCCTCTAACCAATAATTCCTCTCGAATTGCTTAATTTATGAATAGTTCCATTATGTTGCAATAATAATTAAAAGAAAAATACTTCATACCTAAACCTTTTTTTTTTTTGCGAGAAACAAATGTTAAAATTTTAACAATTTTAGATGAAAGTACCTATTAAAATGTTTTACTTCTTTGAATATTATTTCTGTGATAATTTTCATGAATTTATGTATTATATAATTACCTCTAGGCAGTTCAGTTTTTCGATGGGTTCAATGAAGTGATAAAGAAGTGAATCTTAAGAGTACACTTTTATAAGATATACATATAATAATTTTCTTCTATTTTAAAATTTTAAATATTTTATGTAGATATACGAAGAAAATCGTGAAAAATTACGTTGTGTTTGGCTTTTCAGAGTGGTACACCCCCTTAATAAAAAATGTGCATTAAAAGTTAACCTTACTGGGATTATTATTTGAACTGTTGTTAATATTTTTGTAAACCCCCTAATTACAAAATATGACAAACAAACTTCACTTAGTAGCCGTAATTTTATATAAAATAAAAATAGGAACTAACTATGTATGATACCAACAATTTAATGTTTTATGAAAATATTTGAGTTTTAATTTTGAATTTATCAAAGAAAAAAAAATCGGCGTATATATTTGTTCGATTGCTTGATTTGTTCAAGTGGTGAAACACCAAAAAAAGAACTACACCGAAAGAAAAAATAGCAATACTAACTAATCTTTTGTTGATTATCAGCCAATTAATTGAATTAGTTGTTATAACAATTTAAAGTAGTGAAATCAACTAAAATAGTTGAGAAACTAACTAATTTTGTAAATGTTTTTCTCACTGTTTTAGATCTATCAACTAATTTAATTAATTGGCTGAAAAAATAGTTAATTTTGCTGCTCTTTTTCTTTCAGTGTATTGAAAAAGACCTTTGTTTAAGGTCGTAATAACTCTTTAGCAATGCTTAAAGCTGCTGTGTAGCTTACAACATTCACAGCAGCAGTCGAAATTAAATCTACAATTGGAGTTTTGCCAGTTGTTCACTTTATTGTGTATGTAAGCGAGTGACCCAAACAAAATTTCTAACAATTATGATACAGCATCGTTAATAATATGAGCCATGAAATTACAGAAATAATCACTGTAGCAATTGGTTGCGATTGTTACAGTTTCCATTGTGATTTTTTTTTTGTGCGATGTATATTTTATTTCTTGCTTTTCATCAGAAAAACAAATTTTATTCGTTCCTAGTTTTCACAGTATATGGAAACACCGTTTCGAGAATTCTTAGTAGGGAATTTAATTATTATTTAGGATTTTTTTTATTTTATTTCATTTATTTAAGTTTGAATTTATTTGTATAAAGAATAGGAATTTCTCATTTTTGTGCTGGAAGTACATTCTTCATTCATCTATTATGTTTTGTAGTTAGGCTAGCAGAGGTACAATTTTATATTAATCTAAGATTTTGGAAAAAGTAATTATATTCTATTTAAAACCCAGTGAAATTGTTTAGGATTCATGTACAAAAAAAATATGTTATCTAAACAAAACTTGAAGCATTCTTAAAATATTCATCTTGCTGAGTTTGTATGTAGTTTTGACTACGACAGCTACAATAATAAAAAAATTCAATCGAAATCGTGTTCGAGTGAACTCTTAAAGAGAACTACTCTATTTGTAATTCCAGGAAACTTTGCCACAGATTTGCCTTGTGAAAGAGCAGATATTCATTTCTAATGTTGAAAGCAAAGAATATGGAAAATATTTTACAAAGAATGTTCACTCTATTTTGAAACGCAATTATCCTCACCACAGTCCATTTTGAGAAAAATGAAACAACAAATTTTCCCATTAGTAAGAAAGAAAATCTTTTCCTGTTTGTTTCAAGTCCGCATTTCCATTTAAATTGTCTAATAACGAATAAGGACGGCAACAGTGAAAATCGCGGCGATCTAGAGCCCGGTTCGCTTTACAGGACAGGGTGGTTCTTTTATATTATGTATTTAATTATCTTTTAACATTAATTAATGTATGATAAATTGTGGCTTATTGAGCCAATTTTATTTTTAAGATATCTAAAAAAAATTATGCTAAAATATAAATTGAATTAACAGTTTTTCATTCATATTTTCTCGGCACTCTGTAACACCGTATAAATTCTTCCAAGTTCCAAGCTCCGCCTCCACATTTTTCATCTTCTCTCTTCCACCGCAGTGCTTAAGCATGCTATCGACTTCTGACAAAATTGTGGAGTTGAGTGGAATAACGGTACCAAGGTCACAAAAAGATAAGGAGATAATTGTCGGAGTGAACCGTTTTTGTAGGTTCCATAGTCTTTGGTTGAAAGCACTATAACAGTCATCTATCGGTCTTTTTCTGTCTTGTAGAGAATGGTGAGATCGCTTTACTAGCGTCAAATTTGTATATAAAAGAGTTATTATAGTGGTATTAAAGCACCTTATGCGGTATAGTTGCTATTTGTGGGATTAAAACTTGGGAATAATGTAAAACATGGTTGAGGACACTTCTACTATCACTTCTGCAACCCAGTGGTGCTGCATCTCTAGAAGATGATCAGGTTTACGGCATAATGGTTCAAGGAATTATCCTCGCTGTGTGTTCAGAAAAGTATGTGTTTATGAATTGAGGAATGTTGCAATGCCGGGATTTAGAAATTTAGCAGAAAGCGGGGAAATACACGATACAACGGTTGTACCGACTTGTGTTGTTAAGATAAAGGTACGACGATCGCATTGAAGCACACACACGATGCGATTTGCGTGCGATTTTCGTGCAACAAGAATTTATTGAAATATATTGTACGCTCCGAGCTCCGACGCGAAAGCGATTTTCAAAATAATGAAATCTTTTGCAACGGTTGTATGATTGAAAACACACCATAAAATTTACACACAACCCGTCGCATGCGACCGCAAGTTTTGGGTCCAGACCTTGTGACCGTGCGATATTGGCCCAACCGAAAATGTCTATGCGATACAATCATCGCATGCGACGACAAATCGGGCCAACGGTCGGTACAACCGTTGTATCGTGTATTTCACGCTTTAGAACGCCATAAAGAAATTCTAAGCATGTACATATCTAAAAATTCGCACAGTAGCTGCACCGAAATATTTTCGTAATCGTAACCGAGCCAATTAGAGCATTTAAAGCAGTTTAAATCAAAGATAATCTACTTAACAAGATGTGACCCTCTTTATACCAATCTAATCCAAATGCAATTCAGAAAACGGAATCAAGAAAAATGTTGCTTTAATGCAGGAAGTAAAGAACTACTACCTGCTATTCCTTATATAAATTCTAATAAGAGCGAACAAGAAAAAAGTGGTCACCTACGGCGCCTACACTTTAAACAATAATGGGAGCGTTTTCTTTACACGCGTTTTTAAAGGCGCAAAAACTCTGAGAGTGTTCGTGCATGGTTGGTATTAGCGCTAGCCCATTCCAATGTTCAGGTATAAGGAAAGCCTGGACTTGAAGAAGGGATAGGGTAGCACACACAGAGCATAAATAAGGATGCGTTTGTTTAAATTTTTTTATTCTGCGGTTTTAAAGGCGCAAAAACTCTTTCAGTCTTCAAATTTTTATCCCTTTCTTACACATGATTTCCTTATTACTTTGTAATTCTCAAGTTCGTTTGCGTAACAGTATCAAGGTCAAATTTTGATAAGGAAAAACGTCACGAGTGTCACGTCTTGTTTAGTAGATTATCTTTGCGCATGATAATTGGTGAGATAGGTGACGAAATTACAATCCGAATGAAAGAGCTGCAGATATTTTGGTTGGGTTGGTTTTTTTATGGAGATTAGACATAGTCTCTGCACTCGCAGGGTCTTTAATGAAACAAAACAAGTCCAGTGCGACTAGTCAGCTACTAAATGTGGGCGTAATTCGATAAGCAGAGAGTAATTGAAGAAAACAGTCTGTTGTATGTTATGGCCGTTATTTGACTCTTAATTAGTAAAAGTTATTTCAGTTTCAGATTTTCAATTTAAATAAAGCTGTTTAATTTCTTTCGTTATAAAAAAAGAAGATAACTTAAAAAAAAGGTTTAAAGCAGTGATATTGATGTAGAGTGGAGCTTCTAAGGTTCTTTATTTACAGTAAAATTGAAAGTAATATTCTCTCCAAATTATCTATATATTAATACGTGAAGAGAAAACTTTGGTCCCCTTTTTAAGCTAATTGGACGGACGGAGGAGTGTAAGATTTGGCATAGTTAAAGTTTGTATAGAGAAGAAGTGCAGAAAACTTATATTTATTTATAATATGTGTTACAAATACAATAAATTAAATCAAATATATTCATTATTTACGTTCATACTATCAATTTTAAACACATAGTAGTCTGTAGTAAAACTGTCGTAATTTTATTATTGACAGTGCCAATTTCAAACACACATAGTATGCTGTGTACAGTCGTATTATTCGTAGTAAAGTAACCCCAGTAGGTCGAATTTCGACCAGAGGGCGACCACTAGTCTATATATTAATACGTGAAGGGAAAACTTTGTACCCCTTTTTAAGCATATTGGACAGACGGAGGAGTGTGAGATTTGGCATAGTTAAAGTTTATATAGAGAAGGAGTGCAGAAAACTAAAATTTTAATATAATATGTGTTACAAATACATTAAATTAAATTAAATAAATTCATTATTTACGTTCATACTGTCTATGTCAAACGCATAGTAGTCTGTGGTCAAACTGTCGTAATTTTATTATTGACAGTGCCAATTTCAAACACATATAGTAGGCTGTGTACACTCGTATTTTTCGTAGTAACCCCAGTAGGTCGAATTTCGACCACAGGGCGACCACTAGTTGGTATTGAAATGTACATTTCTTCTTAATAATCAGCAGAAATACTTATGCTCGATTATAAATACGCAAACATTTTTGAAGTACAGATGTTGTTAAGGTAATTGAACAGGGCATGAATAATAAATAAATACAGCTTTAAATTCGGAGATATAGGGCAAGCGATTTCACTTTCCAAATAAAATACATTGGGCTTGTAGCAATAAAGGAAAGTCGAAACCTTGGTGATATCTTGAAGACTGTAGCTTCTATCTAAAATTAGCTTACACTTTCCACTGCGAAGTCCTTTTTCGAACTAAACTTCACATTTAATGTCTATTCAAACAAAATATTATACATATATATACAATACAACACAACGGAAAACATGCGACCTAACCTCAGGCAAAGTATGGTTGGGAGGAAGAATTGGTTTAAACAAAGCACTTTATCCATAAGACGGAATAAAGAAGGCCTGGATAACATCAGCTTTCAATTGAGCAAGTTTTGCCTATATCCCAGTTTCGTCTTTATGTGGGCGTCACATTGTCAGAATAATCTCAAGGTTGTCATATGCTAAGGTCAAGGTAATTCGCCACAACTTGTTTACAATAACTTTTAAAGAAATTTAAAGGAAGTTTTGGCGTTATGCTTCTATTTACCTCTCAGGAAACATAAAGAAATAAATGAATGTCCAGTTTTTGAACGTTGTTTTAGTCTTTACAATATTTATATCTTTGTCCTCAATGCCAATTTAAAATTATTGTTTTCACCGCTCATTCTAGGCATATGCTGCAGGATGTAACATTGTAATTTTAGCAAGTACATTTGAAAGGGTACAAATAATCCCTGGAGCTACGCATGGATATATAAAAATTTCAGCATTGGATTGCAGCACTGATACCGGAAAAATCTCTGCAGCTTATGAAGATAAAGTTTGCATATTTGAGCCAACACCACTTATTTATTCCGACACAGCGGCATCTCATAATTTACATTATAGGTAAATACTAATATACATATGTATTAACAAATATTTATTTAATTTATTTATTAATTACAACAGATGGGTTCAAACTGGTTCGTTGGGAGCAAGCTCATATATTACTTCGTTATCATGGAATTTGGAGGGAACACGTCTTCTTACTGGAGGAGTTTCTCTACAAATGTGGAGGGAAAAAGTATCAGAGATACAAGAAAATGAGTGTAAAGGTAAGTTGTATATTGATGTTAAAGTGTTCCTAAATAAATTTTGTTAAAAATTCGATTACAAAGCTTCGTTACAACTTATATTTATTTTATACCTTTGTGACTGTTACATTTATGATTCTTCAGGAACGACTTTTATAGACAAATTATACACCAAAAAACAATTTCAAAGTTTTTGGTTTAGTAGAGCTTTTGTATTTAAAACCGGGATATATTATAGTGCAAATGAAATTGATAGATTATGATATTTATGTCGCATTTACCAGTATATTTTAAATTGAAATCAATGGTGCATATGCTCACGGTATTTTTATAATGAAAAAATTATTGATCAATCATCTAAAACTTACGTTAATTATAAAAACTATTTTTGCAGTTGTTTCGTTTTTATAAAAATATTAAATTATTATATTCAATACAGTGGTGAAGTTTGAAATTGGCGATCGCGATGTGAAGACTCCAACAAATGAAAAGGATGAGCATACAGCATGGGAGTGTATATGGACTTGTCTGACTTCTATTCCAGTCCATCATATGGCATTTAGTCCTGATGGTACTTTATTTGCTACATCTGGCAAAAATGATCGGCTTGTGAAAGTTTGGTATGAAAATAAACATGGTAAATAAGAAATCTTATCAAAATGCCAAAGAAAATATCATGTTGTTGATTTTCAGTTTTATTTCCAACAAAAAGTTTCGATGGAATGCATCATAGCAGAGCTGAAACTTTTGATGAGTCTAATCTTAGTTTTAGCTATGTATACATAGCTCATCCCAGAACGGTGACACATATTTCATGGAGAAAAACGAGCAAATATATGCCTAAAGGATCTGTATCCAATATGCTCGTTACGTCTTGTTTGGATAATATTTGCAGAGTATGGGTCGAAACGGTTCTACCAGATGACGGCCTAGTAAACATGACACAATTTGATCCGATGGCATCACAGAATCCAAAATTCCGCACACATCGCCACAAGCATAGATTTATGCAAAGGATCAAGCACATGAAAACTTGCTTCCATATTCGACGACATGCGAAGAATGGTACTATTACAGATACTGCAAATTTAAGTTGTCCTGATCGAGAGGGAGGTCATTTTGGACAATCTCCAATACCGTCCCTTCCCTCCAGTTATAGTGTCCATGATTTTCATTCATACGGATATCATGGAACTGGAGTGAGCCCAGCTGTACACTTTCATTTAGCTGCATCAATAAATGCTGAAACCGATATACCGTTAGTTCCTTCCATGCAAACAAATGATCCCATTAACCAACCGAATTTTATTCTTCATTGGTTAAACAATAAAGAGATGTATTTCTCTTTACAAGCAGAATCTATTTTACAAGAGTTAACAAAAAAAATTATTGAAAAGGAAGATATGCAGCAAGATGTGCATACCCATTATGGGGACTCCACAGTTGAAGATGGGGAGAGAAACATAAAAAGAATGCATAAGTCATTTTCGCACGAAGAAAGTAACAGTGATGAGCACAATATGAAACATCCAGGAAATTCATTGTCGAACACAACATCCCTTAATTCTCTAGCGCCTGACAACCACGCACCTCACGTTATAGATTCTCTTGACATGAAAATAGACTGTCTACTTCGTGACTGGCATCATAGTCCAGATCTTCTGTTTTCAGTTCATCCTATCGATGGCAGTTACTTAATTTGGGTAGTAGAGTGGTTGGATGATTACTATCCTGGTTCCTTTAGACAAGCACAGATTTCATTTTCTACAAGAATTCCTTCTGCATTTCCACTAGGTGATGCAATGTCTATGTCGACTACTGTTAGTTTATATAATACTGGATCAAATCCTCTTTATTTTAAAGAAGTTGTAAAGGGTGCTAAGATACAATCTAATATACCAGAAGAAAATACATCCGATAACTCAGGTTTGCCTAGCGTTTTGGAAGAAAGAGAAGTGGATGATAATGAAAGAAATCAAGAAGTACATGAGGAAAATCAAGCAGATAAAAATAAGACTGAAATTGCCTTTGATTCGGATAAGAAAGATTCACCAGCTGATATATCGAGTTCACCATCGCCTTCAATTTCTATGGTTACAAAACATTCAAATGGTACTTTAAATTTGTGGCAATTAACATTTGCTGAAAAAACTAAATTTACACAAGTTTTAAGTATTGGGCATGTTTGTCGAGCTTCGGGTCATAGATTTCGAGTTAACGATATTACATGCCATCC
The DNA here is from genome assembly GCA_951509405.1 of Machimus rusticus. Taxonomy (NCBI): domain Eukaryota; kingdom Metazoa; phylum Arthropoda; class Insecta; order Diptera; family Asilidae; genus Machimus; species Machimus rusticus. Next base: position 8,408,677 of record OX608051.1, read on the forward strand.
AGTACTACCGCTTTTACTTACGACATCTCACCACAATATTCCAGATATGAAAGATTCTAATGCATACAATTCAGATGAAAGGCAAGAGAATGAGCATCAAGACAAGGAAATTTGTGCACCAATAGGATTTTGCTCAGAATTAATTTTGTGGCGTGTCGATCCGGTTGGGCCATTGTCTCACTCTGGTGGTGTAAGCGAATTAGCCCGAATTAATTCTCCTGAAATTTCTGCATTTAGCAATGTTGCATGGATTCCTACATTATTGCCTAGTACAACTCTAGGAGGATACAGCAATTCTCCGTCTGCATTTTTTGTTGCAAGTGACGGTGAAAAGCTCCGAGTGTATCAAGCAGTTATTGATGCAAGAACTCTCTTAGCTGAAATATCGTCTTCAGAAAAATTAAGCAAGAAAGTTGATTCAATGACATCTATTTATTCTGAATGCTCATCAGACAACGTTATTAATCGTACGCCGCTGCATGATAAGATAAAAATCGTTTCTCAGCAATCGACTTCTCGACCTGGATGTATTATACAATTAGACCCAATTGCAGATGCAACTCACGATTGGCAGAATACACAATTTCTTCATGTATTTCAAGAGCAGTTAATAACGGGCGAAAAGAAGAAGCAGGAGAAAATTCCCACAATTGACGAAAAGGGAATTGAATTTGTGGATGCCCAACTAAATGCGATGGTTGATTTGCAGCATTGTGCGGAATTTGAAGAACCATTTTATATTGTTATCATTGAAAGGACCACAAAAGGGAGTACTATTCATATGTGGAAAATAGTGATAGCATCAAAACAAAATCCACTTTTCCTCTCTGAATCAGCCATGTATGTGCCAGATTCTAATCTAATTCAAGATTTAGACGACCAAGAACCAGGCTCTCGGCACTCAATATCAGGTGTTAACTATGCAGAAGGGATTGAGGGCATGGATTTAGAAACGCCCTGTATCAGTATTACTACTAAAAAGGTTTGCACTCAAGAGCTACCTCTACCAGACGGCGTCGATGTTATTCATGCTTCTCCAGCTGCAGGTCATTTGAGCTCTTCTTCCATATATCCGGCATGTTTCGCGCCATATATAATAGTAACCGCTTGTTCGGACTCAATATCCAGATTTTGGAAGTGTAATGTTGATTCGGGTAGCGATGGAACGGAAACATTCAAATGGTGTGAATGGAAAATGTTTAGCAAAAATCAAAATTCTGCCATTGAAATTCCAGGGCAGCCTCTAAATATAAGTGCAGCATATTCGGGCAGAGTTGCATGTGCCTACAAATACGGAAGATCTTTTACCAGGCCAAATAAAGGAGATCCAGAATCACGGTATGTTAACTTATGCGTTGCTATTTATGAATGCGAAAGCACTGGAGGAAGTGAATGGATTCTTGAAGATACTATCCATCTTCGAAATATTCATTTGCCAAGAATTCAATTGGATCCCAATCTTGATTTAAGTTATTTGCACGACAACAAATATTTGCAGAAAAAACAAAGATTTAATCAAGTCATTCATACGATTACTCATGATGAAAATAGATCTCCGAGAAGTGGGGAAGTTACTCCTGAATTTCCTTCTAAACCTTCTGGACTTTTGGCTGTTCCCAGCTTTAGCACACTACAGTCGTTGCGAAGAAGTATTACAGAAAATGGGAATACATGTCCACTGACTCAAAAGCATCTTGTACAATTGGACTGGGTCTCAAAAGAAGATGGCTCACATATTCTAACAGTGGCAGTTGGAAGTAAAATTCTTTTGTACACAACTGTATCAAGCGATGTGGCACAAGCAAACGTAAAGGCAATGAAAGAATCCCAATCATCAAATAGGCCTATTTTACGTAAATCGAGCTCATTAGCTCAGCCACAATTTAATGATGAGATCCGGTGGATGAAATTACGACAAATTGATTTGCAAACAGCCGACGGATTGCCGCCGTTGCCTATGCAAATGTCGTGGGTTCGAGATGGAATACTGGTTGTTGGAATGGACTCAGAAATGCATGTTTACTCACAGTGGAAACCAAGATATTATCAATCATATAGCACAGAAGATTTATTTGACTCAAGAAATCTGAGAGATGAAGACCTAAGATCTCTAATGCCAGACACAACTCAAAGAAAATTGGCTGGCATATCGTCTATGCCGCATCTGCCCAGAGTTGGATCACTCAATATGCAAATGTTGGCTTCAGATAAAAAGAAGAAAACTGCACAGAGTACTGGTCATATTGCAGTTGGCTCGGACCAATTTCAACTCCCAGATTATATGACAGACTATGGACTTTTCCAGGCATCTCGAATTGCGTGCCCTGTTTTGCCTCAGTATCATCCTAAACAATTAATGGAATTATTAAATTCAGGAAAGATACGTTGGGTTAAGGCTATTCTTGCGCATCTCGTTCGTTGCATAAGTGGCACTTATTTACAAGGAAATGGTGACGAAGAAGACGCTGTTAACAAGCAGGTGAATATAACTTTAAATTTTAATTACAAATGCATAATTTGTATAAACATTTGCTTATTTATTGCCTCAAATAAAACAAGCCAGCAAATTTAATATATTGCGACTCCTGTTTTCAAGAAAATAGTGTTAGAAAGTACAAAAGACCGTCAAGATTTGCCTCTCTATGTTGTATTAAAAAATGTAATTCATCCATAAAGAGCAGTAAAACTCAGTAGATTAAACTAATGTACAAATATTCCACACTAGAAAATCTCTTTAATTGTTTGTTACTTTCATTTGCAAATTCATTCTAGAAGTTTCCATATTTTTCTTTAAAGCTTTACAAAAACAAATCTAAAATTTTTATTAGAAAACATATCAGGAATCCAAATTTATCATATTTATAAACATGTTCATTTTAAAAATATTAAAGCGAGCATGGTCGAGGTCCAGGACCTTGTCAATGAGCTATGGAGGAGGACCTAGTGCAAGTCCCATAGAACAAAACGCTACATCGGCACAAGTAAGATATTATCAAAGAATTCATTAAATAAACATATTCAAATTTTTAGATCCCAGAAGAATTAATGTTGGACTATACTGAAATATCGTCAATTCCTCCACTTCCTTTGTGGGTGCTTTTGGCAGCAGATAAAGAAGATCCCGTGCAAACAAATAAGCAAAAAGAGGAAGTTAAGGTAAGAATGTATAGATTGAATATAAAATATTTATTTTGCAACAAATATTTGAGTTTTATTGAATGGGTTTAAATTAGTTCGATATGTTTTAAGGATTGAAAACATTCAATTTTATTTATTATTGTATAGTCTTCGAGGGCTACTTACTTGGCTTAATAACATCCATGTCAGAGAATTTATATAAATTTTACTCATTCTTAAATTAAATATGATGAATTTGTTTGATTTTATGTTCGGAAGGACATCTCCCAGTCACCGGTCGCATGTGCTTTATAACGAACTCTGCGGGAACTTTGTTTACTAGTTTTTGTATGATATATGAACAGACGGATAAATAAACCATAACTCCAAAAGGTGAATCTGTACCCATCACACAATATTCTCTTTTTGCGAAAAATGGAATGGTCAAAATCGTATACTTCTTTAAATTCATCTTTTTTCATAACCTGAAATCGTCGATTCAGATGGTCGTTAAACATTAGAAATAGTTCGCATTTGATTTAAACATCACCAGAGATAGAAAGAAAGATTTGTTTGATCTTTATGAAATTATTTGTAGCGTTATATTATTGTTTATTAAATTATATAAATAGCTTTCATTACTTTAGAAATTGTCTTAAATAGAAACTAAACGTTCTTAACTAAATTTTGAATTTATATCTCTTTTTTAAATGTAAAAATTCTAATTTATTCAGGGTATGGTAGTAAAATGTTTCTTTTCTGCAGGGTTACGATGAACTCTTCGATATAAATGCCACAATGGAAGATTCTTTAGACGATTTGTTAGACAGTGAAAATGAGTCTCGGGCATGTGATAGAAGGCAATCTGTGCCTGAAAGGCAGAGCGTTTCTCATTTTGGACCACGGCAGGGTCAGCTTCTGTCTAGACTTCTGACTCATACCCATCTTCCCGGACTTTCATCATTAGATCAAATGCATCTTCTAGCTCTTGCTGACACAGTAGCAACTTGCAATAGTGATTTCTCAGAGAAATTTGCTATTGATGCGGCTAAAAGAGCTATCGCAAAAGAAAACATGACTGGAACACCTGATGGGGAAAATATTTCAACGGACTCTTTAGATGATTGCGGTCTTCGATTTTTGCTTGCGATGAAACACTACAACTACTTACTTCGGTGTCTTCCATTAAATCAAAGAGGGCAATTCCAGAAACAAGGTGTAGCTACTTCTAATATTGTTTGGGCTTTCCATTCTGAAAGTGAAGAGGAAATGTTAAATTTAATGCCTTCGTATCAAAAGGGACAAATTAAATGGTCAACTTTAAGAGAATTGGGCATGGGATGGTGGCTGACAAACAACACCCTGTTGAGAAAATGTATGGAAAAATTGGCAAAGGCTGCGTATCAATCAAAACAAGATCCTTTAGATGCAGCTATCTTCTATTTAGCAATGAAGAAAAAATCCATAGTGTGGGGTTTGTACAGATCTTTAAGAGATGAAAAGATGACTACATTTTTTGCTAACAACTTTAATGAAGATAGATGGAGAAAAGCAGCATTGAAAAATGCATTCGTTTTACTTGGAAAGCAACGGTTTGAACATGCTGTTGCATTTTTCTTATTGGCAAACTCACTAAACGATGCAATTGAGGTGTGTTTAAATAAACTTGATGATATACAACTAGCTCTTGTTATCGCTAGACTTTATGAAGGAGAGCATGACCTAACACCTCCTACAGTAAAGAAACTTCTCTATGAACAAATTTTGGGATGCGATGAATTTGGAAATGAGCAAGATCTCTCTAAAGCACATCCAGATCCATTTTTAAGATCCATAGCTTTGTGGTTACTGAAAAATTATTCGGGAAGTCTTAATACATTACTTTTAAATAATGTTGGCCATTACCACCCCTCAATGCGCGATGACGATATTCTTTCGAGCAGAGAAAATAACCACTCTGCTAATCCCAATGTATTCAATTTTTATATTTATCTAAGAACGCATCCTTTAATCATTAGGCAGCAATTAGCTCTAACAGCACAAGAGCGAAAGCGAGCTCAAGTTGTTTTGTCTGGATTTAGTTATAGTGGTGAAAAAATAGCCATTCATACTGGCGACAAGCAACTGCAGGTGGAAGATGCTATTACGTCGTTAGAAAGACAATTGTATTTTACAACAGCACATGCTCACTTTAAGGCTGGCTGTCCAGCATTGGCTCTAGAAGTACTAAGCAAACTTCCTTCTAAAGTTATTGAATCCACCGCTAACACGGAAGTACCATCGCCTGTTCAAAGTGGGAAAAATGATTTAATAACGACAGGAATTTTCGACTGGTGTTCTACAACTCCAAATGTTGCAGATACCTCAAAAGCTGAATCAAGTAGCGCTTTCGATTGGGGTACACCTGAAATATTTCAGAAAAAAGACGAGGACGAGTTTAAGATTCAGTGGGATGAGGAAGAAAAATCAGACACAGAAAACGAAACTCTAAAAGAAAAAGAGACACCATCACAACATACTCCTTCAGATTTGGATTTGGCGCAACAAGAAAAACTTGATATTATGGCTCAACAATTAAAATTCGTTGCTTGCCTAAAAATTTTAATGGAAGAACTTTCTACGTTAGCAACTGGCTTCGAAGTGGACGGCGGTCAACTTCGATATCAGTTGTATATATGGCTAGAAAGAGAAGTTGATGCTCTCAAACAGCTCTGCAATTACAGCACCGTGAAATACGAAATTCTAGAGGATGCTTCAAGTTTGGACTTAATTCAGGTAGAATACAATTTTTTAAATATGAATATAATAACTTCTTGCTCTAGGATAAGGAGAATATATTTAATCCAAGGCCCGTAGATAGGCCAACATTACATGAAATACTTCTACAAGAAAAACAAGATTTTGAAGCGAAAGTACAGAGAGCGGCTAAACGCAAACGTTGGCTTAAAGGTAAATTATATTGTCGGAATAGATATTTAAACAAACTTCTATTGGTTATAAAATGATATATGTTAAAAGATTATTGCTGTGATTACATGAGGGTATTATCATTAAGTTTAATAATTTTCCATATACATATAATAAAAAACCATATTATTTTATTAACGTTCGCACACACTACGCAGCATTTCATCACTTTTTCAATACATATACATATTAAAAACGTAAAAGGAAATTACCTGCGAGCCTAGGTATAATTCCCGAGTTAAAATCTCGTCATTTAAAAATCTCCCATTCTTTATAATCGAGCGCATTTTAAATGAAATATTTTCTACTATTAAAAGTGGAACAAATTCAGTTAGAGTTCTCAAAGATTTGGAAGAAATATTGTTTGTAAAGTAAAATGTTCATTTTGAGATAATTGCAAAACTATTTCCTCAGAAACGTTTTTCTTTAACTGTGACATTTTTATCTATCAACTCGAGATTGTTTAAGTAGGATCTCACCGTACCATTATATTGTTATTTTAATATAAGAATAAAAATTTGGTGTGTTCGCTTACTTTAGAGACTAAACAATTTATCTACTAAGAACTTTATAAAGAGTGGGAGTTAAAATTTGCTGTCCACCTGCAGAGACGCTATGATTTTGTAATTTTCTTTCTAAAAATGTTCTTCTTTCAGATAATGAAACTCTTCTAAGGACTCTATTGAGCTATTGTTCATTGCATGGTGCTAGTGGCGGTGGCCTTGCATCAGTTCGCATGGAATTAGTTCTACTTCTTCAAGAACTACAACAAGAAAAAACTCAACAACAACTTCTGAGTCCCTTACCTTTCCCCACAACCCTTCCATTGCTGAGCGCTTGTGTGGCTGGAAATAAAACAGTCATAGCCGATCCGATTAAGTATTTACAGGTGAGCATAATAAGAGATATTATTTAAAAATATTACAACCGAATTTTAAACATTGCAGTCGCATACGCAAGACATGTTACAGACTATCGTTGAGTTCCGTTCAACGCCTTTAACATTAAGCAAACAAACTATATGCGAAATTCATATTCTTCGCGATCTTGCGATAGCTTTGTCTTCATGCATATACCAATCTTTATGTGATTCTGAAACATTTATTGTAAACCAAGCATTTGATATTAATAGCTACCACAGCCCTGGAATTGAAAACATTGCAAAACTCAATGCATCTTGTCAAAGTTCCCATTTAATGGTGAATGCGAATATATATCAAAGAAAAAGAAAGTATTCCACTGACGAACCTGTAACAGTATGCACTCAGCCATCTAAATGGCCTGGAGTCACAAATCTACGAGCATTACTTGCTCGAGAAAAAGATGAAGATATGCCTAAATTAAATGTCCTCCTATTGGAGTCGTTTATGGCCACATATATGTCGTTACTTGTGTACGCACTGTCTGCCTGTGATTGCCATATTTTGTATCGGCTTGCTGGAAAGCATTTTTCAAATATAACTTGGGCTACACTCTTTGGGGGTGGAACTAAAAAACTTTTACGAAGTGCAACATCTCAAATGCACGTTCAGCAAACTATTCAAATGCAAGGATCACAAGATAGTGCTGATCAAGCTTCTGCTGATAGCAGTGTATGGAACACTGTTACATCTTTAACAAAACAGCGAGTTAAGTTAAATATGAAACTTCTCGGAAATTTTGGAAGTCCTACGGGAGCACCAAATATGAAAGAAGATAAACCAACCTACCGAGAACAATTTGTTCCACCTGAAATGTCGATGGTTACTTATTTTCTTATAAAACCGTTGACTTCAGAAGGTAATTATTCAGGTATTAATGAATTTTCATTTAATACAAATTTATTTTACTTAGATGATAACGAGTTAAATGATTACGATACAGATGATTCTGTTGTTTCCGACGAAGATCTGGACCGAGATGATGAAGATGTATTTGATCAAGATTCCAAAACGTCCATTCCCATAGGCTCTTGTCATAAACACTTTAAAGACAATACAGAGCATTGCAATCCAAATTCATTTGCATGGTGCGTTATGCGATTGGCTGTAATTAAATTGGCGCAAACAAAACTTCAGGAATTTATTAACATAGCTGGTATTGAAGTACAAGGTATTATAAAATAATTAAATATTGTTATATACCCCTTACTTGGATATCTTTTTAGAACTACCGGTAGCTAGTCCACTTTGTCATGGAGTTTTGAGAATACTATCTACTTGGCAGGAAGGCTTAACTGATGAATTACAAACAAGAGGTCCAGCGCCCGTGGATTTTATTCCAGGTATTTCATAGTACAAATTGAAATTAAAGCCTATATAATATTAAAAACAATGAAAACAGGTTGTTTTGTTGAAACTGAGGCAAAGGGACCAGCAATTCACAAGTACAGATCACTTCTCGAAAAGCACAATACACCATTTACTTCGTCATCAGCAGCCGGTCCTGCTCGAAGACTTTGGAATTATTTAGTTCGTCAAGAGACGGTACAAGATATATTTATTAGATCCATTTTTGGAAAGAAACGAAACCCTGATAAAGATGACTTAACAAATACGACTAAACTGGAATCAAGTTCATCGTTAGATATGAACAGCAAATTAGGCAGTAAATATTTTAAGGCTGTTTGCACAATTTATACAATTAATTTGATTCTTTTTTTAAAGGTGGAGAGCAAATTAACTGTAATCCATACATTCCTGAACCAATTAGAATAATACATAAAGAGCAAGAATCTATATCCGCTTTTTGCATTAACAATGTATCGTCGGGCCTCATGGCTATAGCTACTCCTCGTGAGATTCAAGAAATGGATATTTCGCTTCTTTTGGACTCACCAAATTGGTTTGAAGATGAATGCGAGTATGATATTATGAATCTTTCTAAAGACGTGGATCTACTACCCACCAGCAGTTTTCTCGTTATTCAAACACCGGCTGATAGGTAAGTTCATGTAGGCGGTAGGAACAACTAAATAATAATTTGAAAACGTTTTACTACTTTTATTAAACTATAGCTTTTACACTCTGCTAATTTAAAATAAGTACCTTTGTAATTTTAAGTTCTCGAAAAGATCAAAATTAGGCAATTTAAATCAAATTTTTCTATTTAACATAATAACTAAGAACAAATTTATTTAAATAAATAGTCAAATAAATTTTCTCTCTTTTCTAGAAACATTCAAGGAAGTCCAAATATGCAAAACTTTGGAACTCCTGCCGGCCCTCAATCTGGTCTAGCTGTACAATCGGGTCGTGGGACTTCTGTTGTAAGTAGTTACAAATATTCTTTTAATTTTGCACTCTGAATCGACCCAAATGATTTATTGTTGTCAAGCAACGATTGAATATTTAAATGGCACTTATTTCAGTAATTTAATTAATTGGTCCATGATACAATATTTAAATGATTTAGCCTTCGTTGTTTCTCTTTAACGACACGGTACCTTTGTAAAAGGAAAAGATTCATAAACTTCTAAGTCTAAGAGTTCATCTCAAAAGTTCCAGTCTTCTTTTAAATCTCTTTCGAACAGATTTCAAGCTAATTATTATTTTTTTTAAAAATATCTGAATCAAGAATAAGGGTGAATGTGGACAATTCATAGTCCGACAGAATTAAAATCTATTCAAATATTTTAAAGTAAACAAAAATGTTTAAGACCTGAAGTAAGCAACAAGAATACTGCTAATTTCAGCGCTTTTCATAGATCTTTAATGGATTCGAATTCAGTCGGAATGAAGAAAAAAATATATCATCTATCACCATTGACCTAAAAAAGTACGAATGAAAGTTGTAAATTATTCAAGGAACAATTTTGGGAATTATGCATTTTGGTTCAAGGAATGAGCATGAACGCATAATTAAATTAAATATTAAAAATTATTTAAAATATAACAAAATGACATAGTGTAAAAGTATATGTACATATTTCTTGTATTGTCTCATTATACGCTGCAGATAAAAGGGGCAAATTTCCCAGGATGTCAAGACCCACGTTTTTGTAAACTGGTTGTAGATCGCTCTAAACACTTACTAAAACCGGTATTGTTGCTGTTATATAAACATATTAATATATTAGCGTTATTTTATTTTTGAAAAAATTACTTCTGGTTTTTATAAAAAAAAATATAAAGTTGATTAGATATATTTCCCCATATTTAGTTTTTAATGGGAAGCCATTTTTGTATCGTGCATGCTACCTTATTTATTTGCTTTGAAAGAGTCTCTCTTTTTTATGGGCTAGTTCGGAAACACGTTGTAATATGAAGATGAATATGCTGATTATATCTTAAAATTTTCATTATGCTCAATGCGATATAGGTACTCAAACATAAAGTCGACAACGTTAAAAGGATGTGTGCCCACCCTCTGATGCCTCTTTACTTAACTGGTGGCCACGATGGCTCAGTTCAGCTCTGGGAATGGGGACACCAACAAGTGGTGTGCACTACTCGTGCTCCAGGAGCGTTCGCAAAAGTGACGCGCTGTCGCTTTTCACAGCATGGAAATAAATTTGGTATTGGTGACGGAGATGGAAATTTAAGCTTATGGCAGGCGAGCTTGGCTTCGCAAAATAACAGGCCATTTTTCGTAAGTTAAATATTATATCTATAAGTCATTTTATTTTTTTTAATTTGAATATAAAAGGCAGCCTAAAAATGTCTACTCATAAAATACAATGGTTTCCAGATCAGTTTTGTCAGTAATGATTTTGCTGTAATAGATATGTATACATTTTTGGGCTGCAATATAAAAGGTAAACTTTCTGAATTTGAAAAAATGTTTTGGTGATGACAAAGAAACCAATATTTTACATTAACTTTTTCAATACAATAGACCTGTCAGCGGCAATAAATAATAAAAATAAATAATGTTTATTCTTTACAGACGTACCTATGTCACAATAAAACTACCTCTGATTTCGTTTTCCTAGGGTCAAGTAGTTTAGTTGCAACAGGTGAGCTACCTCATTCAAATAAACTTTATGTTATTAATATTAACTTAAATATTCATTAAAAAAATAGCTGGACATAGCTCTGAAAATAAGAACGTTTGTATATGGGATACTTTGCTACCGCAAAAGAAGAGTTTAGTTTCATGTATGTAAATTAATTTGTTAATTTTTGCAGAAATTATTTTGTACTTTAAATTTTAAGCATTTACGTGCCATGAGCAAGGAGCGTCAAGTTTGATATATGCGCCACAGCATCAAGTATTAATATCGTCTGGGAAAAAAGGGGACATCTGTATATTTGATGTTCGTCAAAGAACATTACGTCATAGATTTCAAGTAAATTTAAATTTTACGGAAGCGTGCAGAATGTTTTACTCGGTTTTTATTTAGGCACATGAATCAGCAGTTAAATGCATGGCCATCGACCCTCATGAGGAACTATTTGTTACTGGCTCAGCTGAAGGAGATATTAAAGTACATTTATTCAACGTAGTTAATAAGTAGTTATCTGACACCTTAATTTTTTATTTTAGATTTGGGGACTTTCCCTACATACACTTCTGTATTCTTTTGCCGGAGAGCATGCGAAGGGAAGCTTCTTTAAGCATATTGGACAAGGTGTAAGTCAGCTGCAGCTGGATTCTCAAGGTCGACTGTTTTCATGCGGTGCTGATGGTTCTATGAAGGTCCGGCAGTTACCTGATAGAGAAATGATAGTTCAATCGCTTTATTAAGGTAAACCAATTTAAGACTCATCTGATAAGAAATTAAATTTTAAAATCTTGAAATAAGTACTTCATTTTGTGTTTTTTTTTAATCTTTAGAGGATCCACAAGTAAACACGTGAAACCTAAGTATACCGCCAAAAAATAAAGTTGATTCGATTGATGGCTTATTTTGTTAGGTTTACATATGTCCAAGATGCAATATTTTAAAGTTTGTATATATAGATATTTGTAAATTCTTAAATCGTATATTCAATTTTATTGCAATAAGACAAGTATTGTTATGCAAATACTAAAGACATTATAAATTAAAGTTGAAAATTTAGCTGAATTATATTTGTGTTATGTAAGTTATACCAAAAAATTGAAATATAAGTTAAGTTAATCTTATTGTGCTATTATAATAAACTAATTGTTAAAACAAAAAAATGCTTTATATAGAATCATTTTCAATTTAGTTAAACTAAGTTACTTAACATGAAAATACTAACTTCAATACTTACCGTGAGAAAAAACAAGAAGCTTATCTGAGCAGAATAGAATAATCTTAAAAAAGGGGTGACTTTTAAATTTTTTATTTATAGGTATCACAACATTATATCATTTTTATGATTCAAAAATTCGAACTAAATCTTTGAAGTCCATAGGTAGGTTTGTAATTGGACACGTTTTTCCATTTTGAATTTTCCTTGAAATGCATTTCCAACAAAACACTATCCTAAAAAATAATTTTTTATTAAAAGCAAATTAAATATAATTGTAGAGGAATACAAACCCCGTCAAGGAGCAAGCGGTAGGTGTTTGTAATTCCTGAATGCAAATGGGGCATTTATTTTTCGCCAAATTGATATCTTTTTGAAAAGCGGGAGGGTTCTTCAGATTATCGAGTTTTTGTTGACCATTAGAACTCCACCATTGCATAAATTGTAAGAAAAATGCAAACACCTCGAATAGTTTTAATAATACAAAGCTAGAAAAGTATTTAAATTCATTATGGATGAAGATAGCTCTAAAATCCTTACTTACAAAATAGTATCATTAGTTGGCGGCTGTTGTTGGTATTTTACTCTAATCCCTAAAATCCAAAGAAGTGTAGAATGTGTTTTAATTAAGTCCATCATGAAAGCTAATGTATGTGCGGTTTTCATAACATTGTATAAAATAATGATACTAGATATGAATCGCCTTTTTCCAGTCCCATTTACTAACTCATCTTTCCATTCCGCTTGTAAATATTCCGGAAGAGTAAGTAGAATAACAGAAGCAACTTGCTGTCTTGTAGAAAGATTTAGGTTTAGATTTTTAATATTAGAACGGTCCAGACCATAAAAACATTCACCAAATGAAGCACCTGAAAGAAAATATCTATTAAAAATATTCTTTAACAATTCAAAAAGGAAAAATATAACATACCATACTTTTTCAAATATAAGAACTGTAGGCCACTTAATACCCCACAAGAAAGTAAATTTGTATTTATACCTAGAGGGATTTTTTCATTCACAAACTGAAAAAATGAATTAGAATGCATAAATCGTCTAATTAGGTTCTCAAACTGCAAATACCTTAAGTAAACGACTGAAAGCGGGATAGCAAATCTTGTCCAAATATTCCGCCGCGAATATTTCGAATATGGAAGGCTTTTGTTGTAAATTCGGTGTTAAATGAGTGCTTAGAGCCATTTCTGCAATAAAAACAATACTTTAAATAAAATAAATCGCTGAAACTCGTTGGGTGGATGTATGTACGGCATCTACAAAATTAAATAATCTTCTCCCCCAGTTCTTGTTACATCTGTGGACTACAGTCTCAAAATTGACAAATATTTCGTAGTCTATTGGTCGAATGACAAAAGTTAACTATTATAAAGTAAATTATTATTCAATTTTAAAATTGGAAATTTTTCTAGGAAAGAGTAAGAAAATCTTTGGGTCAACTGCAATCGCTTTCGCAGACTGACATGAAGTTGGCGGCAACTCTTACAAACTGCCTTCGGACAGAAAATTTTCCTTTTACAAATTGCATATTGACTAAAGATTTTTACATACTACACAAATTGCTTGTCTTAGCATGAAAAAGGTATTAGTTTTAAATCTATTCCACAAATGCGTGCTTGTCTGCACGTGAAAAAATTTTGAAATGCAACCAACTTCAGACAGCGACAGCGATTGCAGCGTACCCAGAATTTAAAGAGACAAAATTAAAACTTGAACTTGATGAAAAATTCTTTGATATTCTTCCGTTTCAGGCAAAATGGAAGGTTCCTGCAAAATTTCATTGGATTCCGAGAGCTATTCCCTTCTTATTATTTATGTTAATTTTTCCTTTCGTCCAATGAGGACTGCCCTTTAGCAATCCAAGGTGCAGTGTTTGTATGTATGTGTGTGTGTGTGTTGTTGTCCGTATATGTATATACATGATTTGAAGTGGGCCGGAGCTGTTCCGTCGCACTTTTTATTATTTTATATTTACCTGTTGTTATTCGGAAATTGATAGCAAGATGCGAAGGTTCCAGTTAAACAACTTTTCATTTAAATAAAACATGCAAACAGAGCAAACCTCCCTACACCGCCCTTTAGATGTTAGAACAAATCACCGCTGTTGACAATAGCAGGTGAAAATGACATTTCAAAAAATTCGCGCAAAGATTTTCTAGTTGCCTAAGCCAGAGCTACATGTGCATGTTAAATATTTTTGTTTATAAATTCTCAATAACAAATCCTTGATGAGGAAAATAGTATTACTTTTTAATTTTAAAAACAAAGAATTTCGGGTATATCCTCTTCTATAATAACCTTTTACTCAAAAGTATTTTATCGTTGTAAAACAGGGAGAAATAATAAACAAAATCACTAGAGGAGAATCATATCCAAATCGGTATACCTCAAGGATCAATACTAGCCCTGGCCTATTGCAATTAATATGAAGTCCTTTAACAATCTTCCTCGGGACACTTCCACTTGCAAGTAGAAAGAAAGAAAGTACAAATAAATTAATCCTGAGACAATTAACAGATATGGAAAAGCCATTTATAGTTTACTTTACTTAATAGTTTGTCCGAAAAATCAAAAAACTCTCGCAGTATTATGAAATTTAAAAACTTATTAAAAATTACATTAAATCGAAGGAATTAAGGAAAATTCACCCGCCTTGCATTATCTCCCCTGTAATTGTGAATTTAAAAATTTTTTATGATAATAACATATTTACAGTACTACTTTTATTTCTAAAGTTATAATAAAATAAAAATAGTTTAGCATTTGTGTAATAGTCTTTTTAAACAACGTATGGGGCGTTAACTTAACGAATGCAACCTAATTTCTGACATTTGGGAACATTTACTCCATATTTCACTTAGATCTTTTACTTTTACTGTCGGCCCTGCGACTCCTCAGTTTAGTCTATCAGCAGTGTGAAAATTGTCCCAAGTCTGCCTGTGAGAGGCCATATTGAGATATATTTTGGCTTATTTTTCGAGTTCTGCATAATCGCTGCCGCTTTGGGAATCCGAGGTAATTTTACTTTTACTTACGCCTATTCGTATTTACCGCCTAGGGAGAAATGGAATTGATGTTTCGAAAAGCAATACAAATTTATTATATAACCATAGTTGTGCGGGTTTTATCACACATTAAGTGGGTTTAGTCGATTTTTTCATAAAAGTGTTCGACATATCTTCACCATGAAGTATATTTATAGGACACGGGAGCTTGAGTAGCAAACAGCGAGGCGAATCGTAGGAGCAAGCAAGGGTTGACTGGACAGCAGAAAAAGTAATTTGATTTTGTCACTTTGGAAAATCATATATTTTCTTGTTTGCTCAATCTGTATCTGCATCAATGCTTGAAAAGCCTTACATTGTAAAGCAAATAGGAAAATATATCCCTGATCGGTTTATGAGTGCATATTAGTAACAGATGGTGTAGTCTAAATTGCAGATTTGCGATGCCCAGAGAAACACCAGAAAGGATGTGCCACTATCGTGGCAGAACAAGCAAAGACAAGGAGCACTGGAGTAAGTCCAGAGATTACGGCTTCTCTGAGAAGAAGATTAGCCACCGAAGTCGTTACGATAAAATACGGCACAGATCGAGGTCTCCGAAACGAACATATAGGAGGCGAAGCTCGAGATCGAGGAGTCGATCGGTGTCCCATTCGAGACGACATTGGCGAGGAAGGTCCAGCAGTCGGTCCTCGTCGAGATCTAGGAGTCGGTCAATATCTCGGTATAGTAGGAGGCACCGCAACAGGTCTCAAAGTAAAGGATCACAATCGAGGGGCCGAAGTAGATCACGTTCACGCTCACGTTCAGTTACTCCACGAAAAGAGCACTATCGTGAGAGCTCAATAAGCCGAAGAAATGACCAAGAACTGCCAAAGGCTAAAGAGCTACGAGTAAAAAGTGAACCACTAGATGAAGATCAGATGAAGGAAAGTAATAGCGAAGATTATCAATCATTTTCCGGATGTTTCAAAACAGATACTGATGACGAGGATCCCATTGATAAGGAAAAAATTCATAAACAAATTGAGGAGAAGTTGAGGCTAGCTTTAGCAAAAGAAGGCAAAGTCTATCCTCCTCCAAAACCAGAGGCATCACATCCTGTTTTTGCCAACGATGGTTCTTTTCTAGAAGTATTCAAGAAAATGCAGGAACAAGTCAAACAGGCGCAACAGTCTGATAATTCGAAAAGCATTTCAAAACCCTTATGCAAACGACGTGGTGGAAAAATTCTTAAAACAGGGATAGTGTCTAAACCAAAAGTGGAAACATCCACCAAAGAGACTGACCCAAAAGATTTCTGGTCCATATATTTACAAGAAGTTAAGAAATATAAAAGCGCTTCTTGTGATATCGATAGCAAAACTAGACCTTTAGTAAAGTAACCAACTTTGTAAGCTCCATCAATTCCATTTCACCGTGCTTTTACTTATAACGATACGTAAGATTTTTTGTAAATAACTAGCATTCCATTTGACTACACATATTGCGT
Organism: Machimus rusticus; assembly: GCA_951509405.1. Classification (NCBI taxonomy): domain Eukaryota; kingdom Metazoa; phylum Arthropoda; class Insecta; order Diptera; family Asilidae; genus Machimus; species Machimus rusticus. The sequence continues at coordinate 8,425,413 of OX608051.1, forward strand.
GTTTAAAATACGCTGAGTACTTCATGTCGTGTTAGACTATCTGAGTTTTCGAGTTAGTACACGTTTTACTTTCAAGGTTTAAATTGAATTTCAGTTGAACGCGGAGCTGTGAACTATATTTAAATGTTCTCATTCTTTTTAATTAGTTTTAAGCCTCGCAAACTCGTCTGTCTAAGAGAGATACAAAATGTATACCCTCATTTATGAATTTTTATGACAGACAAGTTTATTTTTATTCAATTTAAAAAACAATCTTTGAAATCATGTTTATTTATTCGAAATTTGGATAATCAAAAAGAATATCTCAAACTTTTCTATTTAAGTTTTATTTATAGCATTACTAACAAGTTCTTTTCATTGAACATTGTTTTCTTTTGAATAGAATTTAAAGATGTCGGCGAAGTTGGAAACTGCTCCTTTTGATCCCAGATTCCCGAATCAGAATCAAACACGTTATTGCTACCAAAGCTACCTTGACTATCATCGGTGTCAGAAAATTCGCGGAACTGACTATGAGCCCTGTAATTATTTTAAAAAATGCTTTAGGTCCATGTGCCCAAATGCCTGGGTTGAGAAGTGGGACTCCCAAAGGGAGGAGGGCACTTTTCCAGGAAAGATTTAATTTAATCAGCAATAGAAATTGATTCAGTAATAAATAAAATGTGAATTACATTTCGGTTTTTTATTGACTTTAGTTTTTTCTGATTTAAGTTATTTTGATTGCGTGATACTTGCAGGAATAAAAATTAGATTGTACCTTAAAAAGGTGGTCAAGTGCGTCGCCTGGAACTGGTTTATGGTTTTAGTCTAAAAAACTTAAAGCTCTTTTGTCATTTTCTACAGCATGGAATTTATCAGTCAAGGGGCGTTGCACAAAACAAAACTCCTGATTAAATATTTATTTTGGAAAATCTATTTGACTAACACTTTTCAAAGTAAAGCGTATGTAAACTTTTTCGAGCATGTTTTTGAAAACTTTCATTCATTCATTCATCGAGTAATCTACAGAATTATTCGAATTCCCTACAAGTTTGGATTTTATCTTCATAATTTTTTAAAGGTGAAAATAGACCGATTCGATGGGCTATTGTTTTTGAAGCGCATTACCTTGAAAAATTTAAGAAGTAAGGTTTAACAACTTGGGCATAAATGAAAAATTCTTTGAGAATAAAGATGAATGTTTTTAATAGTGCTTTTTTGAGATAAAATCGTAATAATTTAGAAAACAAACTTTCAGATTCGAAACTTTAAAGGATCTAAAAGGCGTGTGAGAGAGGGGTGTGTTACATTGATTGCATAATAGGATTAATAGAGATGATTTCCGCGATCTGGGCTGCAAATTAATTCAATTGGAGCAGCATTAAGACACGGGATATTATAAATTATAAGTTCGTTATAAAGAATTTTAATTGGTACAAAGAATCGAGGATTTAGAACTAAAATGCTTCGCTGTATAGCTTCACATTTAGCAAAACTATTTAAAAATTGCAGAGATATCAATACCTGCACTTTTTATTCAAGAATCATGCTAAAATATAGTCTACATGTAAAACTAGCGAACTAGCTTTTAATGCGAGAGTACATGTCTCCCTTTCAATATTCTCCTCATTATTATTCTTCGGCCTGAAGGTGTCGACATTCTCACATCCCATCCGTGCTTTTTTATGCGTTTAACTTCCTGTGGTTTTGGAAAATAGCACCTAACTTTCGACCGGGCCAAAATTGTAGACCATAATCCGCCGGGAGACACCGCCAGACCCATCTGGACAATGTTGCTTCCTCCCAACCTGCAGATAACATAATAAAATCACAGTTGACAAAGCGAAAAAAATGTACATCATTTACTTACCTTTGTGCAACGCTCTGAATAATTCCCAGCATTTTTTCCACTATTTCTGCGACACAGCAAAAAGTCAGCTATATGACAGCTTCTTCTTCTTGGAGATAAAGTTACGTCACTTTGGTCCATTTTCATTTGTTCCAGGTAAATGTGTCAGATTTTGAAGCTTAGTGGCTAGATTGATTGTTAAAGAAGAAGAGTGACAAGTGGCTTGTGTTTTGTGGTCGTCGGTTTTAAAGTTATAATTGGTTTTTTTTACTACAGATAATTGAGAAAAAGGACTTGTCCTGCGTAGTTAAGTTTCTGTTTAAGTTATTCCAATGTCTCAGAGGTTTTCAACTACAAGCCCGGCTCAGCCGCCGAATTCCGCTCAACAGAGATATCAAGCGCCGCAAACACCTTCGAGTATGCGACCTTACTCTGCAGGGAATTTTGTGGTAAAGCGAAAAGAAATTTTATAACATAAACTATATAAAAACAATACTAATGTTTTAATAGAGAGGATTTACCACTCCTCAGCAAGTGGGCAATGCTCCATCGCCGGGCGCATCGAATTTACATCAGCGTGCTGCTCAGCCAGGGTTCCAGAGTGGCCTGCGAGGAACTGGATCCAGTGGCGGAGGAAAGCGGTCCCAAGACTCGAGGAGTTTAAGTAATCCTCAATCGAAAAATGAATATAACGCTTCAAAGAAAAAGAAGAAATTGGCTGATAAAATTCTGCCGCAGAAAGTTAGGGATTTGGTGCCGGAATCTCAGGCTTACATGGACCTTTTAACGTTTGAACGGAAATTGGACGCCACCATAATGAGGAAGCGCTTAGACATTCAAGAAGCATTGAAAAGGCCCATGAAACAAAAACGCAAACTGCGTATTTTTATTTCGAACACCTTCTACCCCAGCAAGGAGCCTTCTGGAGACGGTGCGGAGGGCGCAGAAGGTTCAGTTGCATCCTGGGAGCTGCGGGTGGAAGGAAGACTATTGGAAGACTCGAAAAACGATCCAAACAAAATAAAGAGAAAGTTTTCCAGTTTTTTCAAATCACTGGTTATTGAGCTGGACAAGGAACTGTACGGGCCGGACAATCATTTAGTTGAATGGCACCGTACGCACACAACTCAGGAAACTGACGGATTTCAGGTAAAACGTCCTGGAGATCGAAATGTACGTTGCACGATTTTGCTTCTGCTCGATTATCAGCCGCTGCAGTTTAAATTAGATCCCAGATTAGCACGACTGTTGGGAGTTCATACTCAAACCCGGCCAGTGATAATCAGTGCTCTTTGGCAGTACATAAAAACGCATAAGCTACAAGATGCACATGAGAGGGAATTCATCAACTGTGACAAATATTTGGAGCAAATCTTTGGGTGTCCAAGAATGAAATTTGCTGAAATCCCACAGCGCCTTAACCCACTATTGCACCCTCCAGATCCAATTGTAATTAACCATTTTATAGAAAGTGGCGCTGAAAATAAGCAAACAGCATGCTACGACATTGATGTTGAAGTAGACGATACTCTGAAGAATCAGATGAATAACTTCTTGATGAGCACCGCAAGCCAGCAGGAAATTCAAGGACTTGATGCGAAGATTCATGAAACAGTGGATACAATTAACCAGCTCAAGACTAATCGTGAATTTTTCTTGAGCTTTGCTAAAGATCCTCAAACGTTCATTCATCGCTGGATTGTAAGCCAGACAAGAGATTTAAAGGTAAAACATATAACGGTTAGCATTAGTACAATGATATATTTTTAAAACTCTTTAGACCATGACGGACGTAGTGGGAAATCCAGAAGAGGAAAGACGAGCTGAATTTTATTATCAACCCTGGACGCAAGAAGCAGTTTCACGCTACTTCTTCACTAAAGTCAATCAGAAGCGAGCTGAACTTGAACAGGCTTTGGGCATTCGGAACTCTTAAGAATACATTAAAAATAAAAAATCGATTTATTCTTTTTTAATAACATACAATAATAATATTCCTGATAGTGCACATACAAAAATCAGAGTTTGAAGAATTCTAAAGCAGCTTGCATGTCTTTTTTCGTTCTACAGTACATTGTTTCAGGAAGAAGCCTTAAGAGATGATTTAAATAAACTTGCAGCCGCTGTCGACGTTCTTCTATAAAAGTTGTACTCTGGAAAAAAAAGTAAATAAAACAGGTACTTTTTTCGATAGGAAAACGTAAAAAATATTAGAACATTTCCAATATGTACATTGTACATAAATTTTTTTTAAATATATAACTCAAAAGAATAATCTGATGTGGGAAAATGTTACAAAGGCTCTCGTAACCCGAATAATTTTTGTCAACAATCGCAAATTTAAGTCTCGTCAGTATCATTATGCATTACAGCCTTATACTTCAATATTTGAAAAGAAATGTACACATTGAATTTGTTCTAAATTTACTAATTACGTTTTTAAATATCTTACCATGTTTCCAAATTTCTTTGGGGGAAAATCAAGTACTTTAACGACATCATATTTCTTTTTTATGCTATCATGCATTTGTAGAAATTCACTATAACGCTTTTCAATAATCAAACTGTCGTTATACATAAAATCAATTTTGATTTCGTACACGTAAAACTTTTTACGATTCGAATTTCTTAAAACTACCCTGGGTATGGAAACTGAGAAATAATTGATGCTGTCGTGCACTTCACAATTGTTATGATTAACTTTTTGGACCTGTTGACTCTCCTGGAGGTTCCTAGATTGTCTGATCATTATTTTTGCGGAATAGTTTATACATATTATATTACTTACAAATTCTCGTCAACGGAAGTTGCCATGACGACATCTTGTTTTAGAGGTAAATTACTTTGTTCTTCCACTTTACACGGCGTTACAACATTAACCTGTTTCAATGTTTGCTTGGGTTCTTCATTTGTAGCTGCTTCATTTTCAGGATTTGGTAGTTTTACACTTGAGGTATCAATACAAATTTCAGCCAATTCTTCAGTGCAGGCTTCCACTATGCTTGGCTGAACGGAGCTCGGAGCATTTATTTCTTTATCGGAATCTGTTTGTACTGGATTTAAGCTTGTATCATCAGGAGAGGTTAATATGCGTCTTTTGATAGCATTTGTTCGCTTTTTGGGACCAACAGGGGGAAGTACAAAAATAAGAGGTTCTTTCTTTTTTGGCTTTTCATAGTCAATTTCTGTGGTGTCCACTTGGATAGCGAAAAGTATATTAGATAATTTTTGAGCAAGCGATGGAAGACATCGTCCTGATTCCACATTTAACATCACAGACCATGGTTCGTAAAACTCTTTTAGTCCAATGTCTCCTAGCCACATAGACAAGTAGCGCTCTAAGGATCTTTCATTGAGAGAGGATCGAATTAAAGCGTTGAGCTTGCCTCGTTTAGTAGAAACCTGAAATTATAATGCCAATTTTTGTTACAGTGGATAGTAAATTGTGCGGTTTATGTTGCATATAATAATGGACTGAAACTTTCATACCAATCTATTAAATGTAATATAAATTTGGACCCAGGTGAATTAACCAAAGGTTGAAAATTTCATCCAAATCCGATCCACTAAAGCTTGGATTATATAGTAAGCATTAGAATCGAATGAATTAACGGCTATCATAGAAATTAAGAGTTTTATTATGCGGCCTATTAAGAAAATAATTAACTACCCACATTCAGTGTTCATTTCTGAATGATATCATACCTGATTGAGTTTTTTTTAAACAAGTGTCGTTATGAATACGCATCAATCGGAGGGAATGCATTTAATTGGTAAGATTAATTGAATTATTAATTAATAGATTAACTTAATAAATTAACTTTTGTTTTGCGTTGTTATAAATGCAAAAAGAAACTTATGTTAATAGTTTAAATCTAAAACATTTTTTAGGGCGACTCGTATTCTTAGTTGCATATTGGACACATTGACATAAAATAAGATGAAATAATTAAGATAAGTAGCCTGTTGCTAGCGTTTTTAATATGATAAAAGGTGATTCCGAGGATTTTTGAGTGAAGCCGTCTGGGAAGTTAAAACATCTTCGATAATGAGTAGTGAATGACTGGAGTTTCTCTTCCTGGTGAAAGTGATGAACTCGGCTTTTTCTTTTAGATGTAAGGCTCTAGTTTTTAGGCATAATAAAATGATTGTCATAGGGAAATATTTTATAGCTTTTGCTTATCTCGAAATTCATAATCTAAGAGAGATCTTAACACCTACATATCACTTAAAGGTCACCCCAGTCTAAACCCGGAATAGTATAATTGATATCGAGGTCATTTGCCTTTTGATCCCTCGAAATTGTTAACCAGAATAAGATAATGATAATTATAAGTCTGCAGCTAAAATCGCGGGAATGAGGCGATAAGCAATTTAATGTTTTTTAATACACATGTATATAAAAAAAATTATCTCCATTAGTCATAAATTTTTGCGTTTACCTAATTTATTGGGGGACGAATAAAATTATAATTATAATGCTGTAAAACTTGCAAGTTTTGAAGCTGTAAAAAAAGTAAAGGTAAATTAGTGCAGAACTACGGCATATCCGCAGCAGAGAAAATGTGTGCCAGTTTGAAGGTCAAGGCTAGATCTGGCAATTGCATCACGCCCTGCATTTAAGACACGTAGTTCGGAACAATTAAAAACTTCTTCGAAGTAAGACTGAAGTATTTTACTCTTATTAAAGTAGACTTACATTTTTTAGTTTTTCGAATCTTTCCCGTTCGTCTTTGGTCATGTGCGATTGGCAAAAGTCCCAAAGCGGGAAGTCGGTCAGCTTTCCAATTATGTCTATTGTCTCGAAGATTTTATTTTTGGTCGATTTAATTCCAAAGCAAAGGATTTTTTCCCATGTTGTACAAAGTTTCTTCACGGTTGGATTTTTCTCAGTAGCGATTTCTTTTTTCCCTTGAAATTGTTGCTGGCATTCATTCACAATCTGCACCAATTCCTGATACAGGGCTTTTCCCTGCATACGTTCCACTGAATTCATTTTTACAAATAAGCATTGCCTGGAGAAAATTTTTAAACGGAATTCATCACTCTTCAAATTCACATGCAACTTCGAAATTAAAGATCAATAACAAACATCTGTCAGAAACACGCGAGCAACACGGGCAGACAGAAACGGACTGCCCCGCTCGCGCATTTTCCTCTTTCACGAATTTGGCAGATTACACCTGAGCTAAAGCAGCCAGATATATTAATTTCATATGCACATAGCGTTGTCTCCTTTTAAAACACTTGCGGGGTGAGCTCAGCGCTATGGGCAGGTTCTGGAAATGAGACTGGGAGGCAGAATTTAATTTCTTGTATAAGCCAAGGTATGAAGTGAAGTTAGGTCCCAACTTCAAAAGACTTGAAAACTTGTTTGCTTTTCAGAACTTACCCAGGGCTAGTTCAGGAAGCCATAATAAAATAATGCGATTGAAATTCGACATATTTAACTCAATTTTAATAAAACCGAATATATTTGAAAATGAAAGGGACGAATGAAAATGCACTTGGTACCTGTTAAACGTAAATTGTGCATTAAACTAGGTTTACGAACGCTCCATGACTCGTGCCATTGCACACCCACACACCGGTGCAGGTCTGCTGTACACGCGCGTGAGCGCTGGTGTTGGAGAGCTCCCACAAGATGGCCGTGTAATTTCGCAGAGGAAGGTTTACTCTTTGCTAAACTATTATGTTGACGAGATATTTGTGAAGTTTTTGCCACACAGCTAGATATAATCGCAAGTTCAGAAATATAAGTTCAAAAGTGAAATAGTTTCTAGTAATTTATCAGTTATAATTTAAATTCCGTTTTATATAACCGTGAAGTAATTAGTTGCAGCAGCATTGTCTAATTGCCCGATATTAATGAAAAATGTCTGTTGAACGTGAAATTCCGGCGGAGGACAGCATAAAAGTTGTGTGCAGATTTCGTCCCCTAAATGACAGCGAGGAAAAGGCTGGGTCGAAATTCATTGTAAAATTTCCAAATAGCACTGAGGAGAATTGCATTTCAATTGCAGTAAGTTTCCCACTTTTAACACTACCATGAATCATTTTCGTTGAGAAAATCGATGTAGTAACAGAATGCAGATATCTAGTTTTTAATTGAGTTTATTCGCTCGGCGAGTGTTAAAACTGAACTTTACTGAATAGGCAAGTATGCGTAGCGAATGAGTCATTAGCGAAACCTAATAAAAAGTCGGTTTTGTGTTCTCATTGCTCCAAACGAAGAAACTCGAGGGATGGTATCATCATTAAATAATCAATAAAAATTTGGCCTCAGCAAATCGATGTCATACCTCTTTGCAGTGTTCCTTGTTCACGAATCACGTCCGTGAAAAAAGGAAGTATGTTTTCCTTTTCAGAACAGAGTCCAGAGGGTCGATGTCTGACTCTCCTCGTTCAGAAAATGTTATTTAGGTTATGCAAACTCTCGAGGATTACCGGAAAATATGCTGTCGTCATGAACTCTGTTTATAAACTCAAGTCCACCCTAGTTTTCTATGACCCCAAAACATTAATAGGCTTGTTATTTTGCTCGAATAAATACACCAACATTTCTGTTTGCTTTTAACTTCATTCTAGCAAAACTTTACAAATTGCTTCTCTATGCTTTACAGGGGAAAGTGTATCTTTTTGACAAAGTCTTCAAACCAAATGCATCCCAGGAAAAGGTTTATAATGAGGCCGCTAAATCGATTGTCTCGGACGTACTTGCTGGATACAATGGGACGATATTTGCATACGGTCAAACATCCTCAGGAAAGACCCATACCATGGAAGGCGTTATTGGGGATCCCACAAAGCAGGGAATCATCCCAAGAATCGTCAACGATATATTCAATCACATATACACCATGGAAATGAATTTAGAGTTTCATATAAAAGTATCATACTATGAAATTTATATGGATAAAATTCGGGATTTATTGGACGTGTCTAAAGTGAATCTCAGCGTTCACGAAGACAAAAATCGTGTACCGTATGTAAAAGGAGCTACAGAACGTTTTGTGTCCAGTCCAGAGGATGTATTTGAAGTGATTGAGGAAGGGAAGGCGAATAGGCATATTGCAGTGACGAGTAAATATAAAATTTCCTTTCTATCTGGCGAATTAACATAAATTTCTAATTTTATTTTTTTAGATATGAATGAACATTCTTCCCGATCTCATTCTGTATTTTTAATAAATGTCAAACAGGAAAATTTAGAAAATCAGAAAAAGTTATCTGGTAAATTATATCTTGTGGATTTGGCTGGTTCTGAAAAAGTCTCAAAAACTGGGGCTGAAGGAACAGTATTGGACGAAGCCAAAAACATAAACAAATCACTTTCCGCATTAGGAAATGTAATTTCGGCACTAGCTGATGGGAATAAAACGCATATACCTTACCGTGATTCGAAACTTACTCGAATTTTACAAGAATCACTCGGTGGCAATGCCCGCACCACAATTGTGATTTGTTGTTCTCCAGCTAGTTTTAATGAAGCAGAAACAAAGTCAACATTAGAGTTTGGTCGAAGAGCTAAAACCGTTAAAAATGTCGTTTGCGTCAACGAGGAGCTTACGGCTGAGGAGTGGAAGCGACGTTACGAGAAGGAGAAAGAGAAAAATGCACGGCTAAAAGGAAAGGTTGAAAAACTGGAGGCTGAATTGGCAAGATGGCGAGCTGGCGAGACGGTTAATCTAGAGGAACAGGTACGTCTCTTCCTTATTATATTAATAGAACAAATGAAAGGACGGCTAACTTCTAACATCGAAAACTCAGGTATTGCAAATTATTTTGAAAATTGGTGAATTGTAGAACCATGTAGTAAAGGTAAGGTATGAATAATATTTAAAGAAATAATTCCTTCTATACTGTACGGAAATCATCGGATAGTCAAAGCGTTCAAAATTGTAAAGTTGTGGAAATGATACAGCCTTGCATGTTAATTTTTCGGCATTTTTTTATTCGCTGAAATGAATAATTTAATTAGTGAAATTGGTTGTTTATCGACGATGAAAAAGGTCTTCTAAAATATCTTAAATTGAATAGTTCTTAAACGTTTTTACGCTAATTTTGGAGAATTCGTTTCGCGAAAAATGTTTTCGAAATTTTACATACAGAAAATTAATAATTTATGATTCGTCACAGAAATGTTTTACAATGGACCTTTGAAGTTTAATTTTTTTTGTAGTGATCTTTGGTTGATTTCAGTTTTTTTTTTATATTCATTAAAAAGTTAAAAGTTGCAAAAAGTCATGCAACACATATACCTACTTATAAAAGTTTTAAGAAACTTAAAATAAATATGTAATAATAAATTTTCATTGGTAAATTTTACCAACAGATATCGGAGTAGTATTATAATAAAATAGAAATATGGATTAAACAAAAATTTTCTTTTCAATTAGCCAAAAATGTTCTGGAAATATGTAAATTCAAGGAACGATTATGTATATTAAGGTTCGTTTGAGGGTATTTATCGCATCAGGCCTTGAACAGCCTAGGACTTTTTAAGGTGTTCTTCGCAGAAGGAAAACGAACATTAAAATACATTTTACAACGGGGTACGGTGTACGGCAATTCCTAACAGCGCTGAATTTTGAATCTCTATTTGACCACGGGTACCTGAGAAGGTACGAGGTGCGAAAAATACTAAAGTAGGCTGTGCTTAACCCGTAAACCTTTAAAGTGAGCATAGAAAATTTTAGAGATTTTTATGGGACGATATATTAAAGTCTGTGTTGATTTTGAAATTTTTCATAGAAGATTGAACCTGGTCCCTGTGATCGAATTCAAATACGAAGAGTTTTTTCGTTACGACAACATAACTCCATTTATGCCTCTAGTTTTGATTTTCATAAAAGTGCTCGTGTTAACAAGACACTTCAGTTGATTCAATATACATATTTACACACAGTGCAGGAAAACACAAAGATTTACTTCTTGTTCTTGATAATATTGTAGATTTTGTTGTTTTATTGCATATTACAGAGATTAGCTGTAAGTGGCTCCGAAGAAATACATTTGATGACATTTTAAGCTTTTAACTCACTACTTGTATCTTTCAATTACTTTTGGTTTGGGTCTAATGTTATAAAATTATTTATCAACATTCAAATAAAAATGCTTGTAGAGTATTTTTTTATCTTTCTAATTCTTCCAAAGAATAGATTACTTTACTTTACACCTTTTTAACCGACTTCAAAAAAGGAGGAGGTTATGAATTCGTCGGAATCTTTTTTTTATGTCTGTTACCTGATTTCTCCGTCAATTGTGGACCGATTTTAATAATTCTTTTTTTAATGGATAGGTTATGCCTCACAAGTGGTCCCATTTAAATTTCATTAAAATATTCCACTTCAAAGGGTGGAAAATTAGGGGATGACTGAATTTTATTGATTTTCATTCACTTCATCGCGCGATAATTTCAACAATTATGGATCGATTTTGAAGATTATTTTTCTGACAGGATATTTATCATTATAAGGGATTGAATAACAAATACTAAAAAACCAAAATGGCGGATTCTAAGATGGCCGCCTTTATAAACACCACTAAAAAGCAAAAAATAAAAATTATTTAAAAAAAAAAAAAACCGCCTTCAAAAAACAGCTAGGAACTAAAAAGCAAAAAATAATTGGTAACATTTACATATACGATTTCCTACCTACTGATGTGTTTGAAGTCGGTGCCAAAGTCCAAAAATAACAATGAGCAATACTTATACTTAGTGACTTATAAAGAGTTGAATTAACAACGAAACGTATTTCACACATGTGTGTGCCCGTTTGGGTTGTATCGCTCAGCCTACCCACGCTCGCTCGAAAGTTCGTCGCACATGCGGGGTGTAGCGGGGGACCTATTTGGCTTGGCACCGAGTTCAAACACATCAGTAGGTAGGAAATCGTATATGTAAATGTTACCAATTATTTTTTGCTTTTTAGTTCCTAGCTGTTTTTTGAAGGCGGTTTTTTTTTTTTTTAAATAATTTTTTACACTCTGTAGTCCTCAAATGCAACCAACGGGCGATCAAAGGGCTACGTTTTAGGATTTTTTGTAGGCTTCCGACAGTCTAACATATACATATAACCCTAGAAGCCCAATCATATTTTATTAGCTATAAAGCCCAGGTCAAATTAACCAAAATATACTCGTGACTCAGTTTATTCTATTATATCTATTATTTTTTAATAACAGTTATGTTCTGTTGTTGTTAAATGAAAAAAAGGAAAATTAGAGTAATATTCACTTATTAAACTATAAAAATGAAAACTTCAAGTAGGTAAAATTGACTTAGATTGGGCTTCTAGGGTTTAACATTTATTTGTTTCGCGTTGTTTGGTTATATTATTTAAATGAATAACTTGTGTTTTGTATTGACCAGTCCTAATTTGATTTGAATCTTATGTATAGGAAAATGAATTGGATTTAAGTTATATTTCTACACATAATAAAATAATAAAGGGTACAGTATCTGCAGTTTTTGATGACAGACAATAGGGCTCATATATGGCGTAGACGAGGGGCAATTTGTGGTGACTTTGAAATCCAACCAATTTTTGAAGAAACTGGTTTTTACATTAGACTCATATTTTGCAAAGTGCGCAATAAAATAAGCCACTTTTTATTTTTTTATAATATAAGAGGTAACATTTTTAAAACTATATCGAAGGTTTATTCTAAAAACTTGCTTATGGAAGTTTGTATGCTGGGAATTAAAGTGCTATAATAAAATAATTGTAAAAATTCGTTCCCACCTTTTATCGAAAATATACCAATTGTTAACGTTTTCTTATTTATACAAGTCGCCTCATTTGGTTTGGTTTCGAGAAAATCGAATTTAAAGTTTTTAGAATACATTCGTTCTATTTGAAAAGTAAAGTTGGCAGAGAAGATTTCCAAAAGGTCGTACTATAAGCATTGGATGCATTTATAGTATCATCGGCAAACCATTGAGCAATTTTAGCTGCGAACTGGAAAAATGAAAAATAATAGAGTTTCGATGTTAGAAGAATAGAATTTATTCTCATTTGTTTCATTAAAACACAATCTCTTGTCCAGATAAACCTCCAAGAAATAATGGAGGCAAGTACACCAAACGTTGAGGTTGAGACCACGGAATTGGCCGCTCCTATTCCGGCAACACCAAGTGGCCTAACAACGATGGTCGGTTCAATAAGCAGCGACGAACGTGCAAGGCTCGAACAAGAACGAGAACGGCTCTACCAGCAGTTAGACGACAAGGATGAGGAGATAAATCAACATAGCCAATATGTTGAGAAGCTTAAAGAACAAATAATGGACCAGGAAGAACTAATTGCTAATGCTCGCCGGGAGTATGAAACTCTTCAATCAGAAATGACACGAATTCAACAAGAAAATGAGAGTGCCAAGGAGGAAGTTAAAGAGGTTCTCCAAGCACTTGAAGAGCTTGCCGTGAACTATGATCAGAAATCTCAAGAAATTGAGACTAAAAATAAGGACATTGATTCATTAAACGATGAACTTCAACAGAAGCAAGGTTTGCTAAACACAACGTCGTCTGAACTCCAGCAATTGAAGGATATGTCAGCACACCAGAAAAAGAGAATAAACGAAATGCTATCTAACCTACTACGAGATTTATCAGAAGTTGGACAAGCTTTGTGCACAGACAGCACAAGTGATATGAAAATGAACACACCTGACACAGTAGGAAAAGTTGAAGAGGAGTTCACAGTTGCTAGATTATATATTAGTAAGATGAAATCTGAGGCGAAAAATATAGCACAGCGGTGTCAGAATTTGGAATCACAACAAATGGATTCAAATAAAAAAGTATCTGAATATGAGAAGGATCTTGCCGAATGCAGACTGCTGATTTCTCAGCATGAAGCACGAATGAAGTCTTTGCAGGTAAAAATTTTCAGTTTTTAGATTAATACAAGAGTGTTATTATGGCTGGTTTTTCAGGAATCAATGCGTGAATCAGAAAACAAGAAGAGGACGTTAGAGGAGCAAATTGATTCCTTAAGGGAAGAATGTGCAAAACTTAAAGCAGCTGAACATGTTTCAGCTGTTAATGCAGAAGAAAAGCAAAAAGCAGAGCAACTTCGAGCTATGTTTGATAGTCAGATGGATGAACTGCGTGATGCCCATACCAAACAAGTTGCTGAATTACGTGACGAAATTTCCGCTAAACAAGAAGCAATGAATGAACTTAAGGAGTAAATATATTCAATGATAATAATTTTTTGAATGTTACTAATAAAATGTTATTTCCAGCATCAATCAAAAACTCACACTAGCCCACCAACAAATGACTGCAGATTATGAGAAATTGAAGCAGGAGGAGGCCGACAAGTCAGCTAAACTGCAAGAAATCATGTCAGTATTCCAAAATGAACTTCCTCAATTGAGGCTTATGCATAATTCACAATCATTCGACTCGGAAAATTGTTTGTGTTTCCCTTATGGTAGTTGTATAGATAAAAGAAATTACGATAAAATTAGAAATGATTTGCTTAATGTCAGAACAAAGTATTCTAACGTAATTACGAAAAAATGTACCAAGCGCAGCGCAGGAATTTGCTCAATATTTCTTTCCGCCCTACCTACCTTACAGTTGCACCTGCTGCTTTCATTAGCGATGGTTTTGATAACACATCAATGTCCACAATATTTGATTGTTCTGTAATTGCTTAGAGATAATAGTTGAGTCAAGCTAAAAGTATTACACGAACTGTACCTGCTTTGTGGTAACGTGTTGCGGTTAAAGATATTTGATGTCTTTCACTTTCATGTAGTGGGAACATGTGTTCTTTCGCGATTTGGTTAACTTTCGTTGAATTTCTGTTACGATAATGCACTGGTTTGGTACTCCCAGTTGAGTGATTCTTTTTTATTATAATCTTTCAATTAATATTTACAAAGTGCTGTTGTAAATATGGAACCAGTTAATAAATTGTTATGAAAGTTAAACACATGTTCTCAATTCCATTAATTTTTGATTAATTTTTGTAACATTTTGTATTTATGTAAAATTATTTTTTTCTTTGTATTTACTTAATCCCTTACCTATTTTTTGTTATTGGAATTATAGATTAACTAATGAGCGAAGAGAACAAGCTCGTAAAGATCTTAAAGGATTGGAAGATACTGTATCGAAGGAATTACAAACCTTGCATAATTTGCGCAAGTTATTTGTTCAAGACTTACAGGTGGGTTTATTAATATTGGTAAAAATGAAATATTTACAAAACTAAATTATTTATTATTTAAGGCACGAATCAAGAAATCAATTACTGCTGAGGATAATGAAGATGATGGTGGATCACTCGCACAAAAGCAAAAAATATCATTCTTGGAAAATAATCTAGAACAACTTACCAAAGTTCATAAGCAGTTGGTGCGAGATAACGCTGATCTGAGATGCGAACTTCCAAAATTAGAAAAACGCTTACGAACTACAATGGAACGTGTTAAAGCTCTAGAGACTGCATTGAAAGAAGCTAAAGAAGGAGCGATGAGAGACAGGAAGCGGTATCAGTATGAGGTAGATCGCATTAAGGAAGCTGTGCGCCAGAAAAATCTAGCTCGTCGTGGACCACAAGCACAAATCGGTAAATATATTCAAAATGATCAAATACAATTTGTGATATTAATTTTATTATTAAAATTTTAGCAAAACCAATTCGTGCTGGACAAGGGCACGTTGTCGGAGTTCGCAGTGGCCAAATTCCGTCAGCAAATCCTGTTATGTCGCAAAATTAGATGCAAATAAATTCGATCACTGAATTCCATGTGAAGTCTCGCTTTGTTATCTTATTTAGTAATACTACAGAAGAGATTCTGCCTACTTAAGATATGAACCAAAATATGAGTGTATTTTCTCCATTTGGCTCGGTTAGGTGTTCAAAAGTTAATTAATTGAGGAAAGGTTTGATTGTCGTTAAGATTTTATTTGTTATATACAACTTCAATTTTTAAAGTTCAGAATATAAAAGAATAAAGTGTAGGAAAACAACAAGAAAAATAAAAATATACTGTTGCATAATTAATGCTGCTTAAAAATCTCAAAAATAAATTTTGTCTGGTGTTAAATATGCATAGAGTACTTTTAGAGAAGAACAACATAAAGCTTACAGTTAAAATTCACTCACGTAAAAATGCAAACTTTATTCCATAGGCAAATTTAAATAAAAAAACAAAACTATAAAAAACACCAATACACTGCTACTTAACTAATCACGCATTTTCGGGTAATTTTAGCGATACCTAGGATTTGCTATTTGTAATACATTTCAAATTTCTTCAAAACAATTATTTTTTGGACTTTGGGTATGAACATTCATGGAGACAAGTTCTTCTGTTAATGCTTATCACTGTTTACATTTAGTGACAGTATTTATAGGGATGAGTTGTTTCGGTTAAAAAATATTTAAAAGTTCATTCAGTTACTCGACAGACGTACACGAAACAATTTTTGCCTGTACAAAATCTCTTCCACACCAGTATTGCGAGCCAGATGGCTTATACATAATAGCTACATTATAATTGTAAGAAACACCTCTTTATTCCAACATTTTGTGATTTATGCTTGTTAGAATAATTTTACATATTTTGCTTTCAGTATCGACTGCGTTTATATGTTCTAACGTATATTTCTTTTATAAATGCATATGTCACAAGACGTTGATAAAAAAAACAATTATTTGCAGTTATTTATGGCTTTTGCAATATAATTGTGTAGACTTAAAAAGAAAACAATATATTTAAATATATGCGGGAAACTTGCTTATTGAAATGCACTTGCTAGTTATTTATGAGAAAAAAAAAACATGAAAGATCACATATTTTGTTGGATAGTTGTCGTGATTAAATACATTTTAACTTGCTATTTATTTTTAGTAATACTTTTGCAATGAAACACTGTGCTACTTTTTTACTTTATATAATAAATTTCTTTCTGTAGACGTGTATTATTTATTCCTAAAACTTGCCATTTTAACGGAAAGAAATGTGCTATTAAATAATGGCCCTTATTGTGAATATCGTCAAATGAACGAACGAACGTGCAATCGAAGTGTTGGTATTATGAATAACGATTGCGACCGTTGTGTTCGATTGCAGTCGTTTCCTTCATTCGAGTGCATTTTTTGTGACGAACGTCAAATTTCTCATTCCTTTACGACGAGTTTCGAAAAGACAAAGGCAGCAATGTAAGCATTTAAATAATTTATTCTATCGAATTTAAAATTTAAGAGTGATTATTTTAGGAGACAACTCAGTAATAAAAACCAAATAGAAAAATTGGTACAAATAATGAAGGAAAATCCTGATATAGCAAGGGGGCTGTATAAGAAGTCGCAAATTTCTCAACAATGGGAGAAATATGCAGCAGAACTAAATAGTTTGGGTCCTCCTAGCAAATCTGGGGAGAAATGGTTGAAAGTAAATTGTTAATTTTATTTATAGTTTAAATGTATTCAATTTATTTTGTGTATAGGTATGGACTGATTTAAAATTTAATATTAAGAAAAAAATGTTGCATAACAAAAAGGAGTTCAAAGCGACTGGTGGTGGACCTAATACGTTGTTTCAATTTACGCCAATCGAAGAGGATATAATAAATCTTTTAAATTTAAAGATTTCAACCAATCCGCCAGGAAAAGAGTTCGGTATAGAAAATAACAAAGAAAATGACTCCAACAACTGTGCTGGTGGCAGTTACATAAGAAGTGATAGTTTCAATGAAGAATTAAATATTTCAACTAATAGCACTGCCGCAGCAGATGTTAGTGTTAATAATAGTGTTATTATTTTTGATACTGCTCTTTCTGAAAATGTCTCTGCCGATCCAGAATTTTCTTCTACATATGCGTCTATTGATGCTATAGGTAATGTAACCAGCAGCGATCTGCCTAACACAACAAATAGCCGTAGAGTAAGAAGAAATATTCAACGATCTCAGTCTCAGACTAGTGATATCAATTCGCAAAAAATTCAACTTTTATTGAATCAAACAACATCGCAAGAAAAATTCCATGATAGTATGATAAAAGAAATTAAAGAAATTAAAGAGTATGTGAAAGGAATTCATGAATTTGAAAAGAAAAATTATTATCTAAAAAAGGACATTTATAAATTGAAAAAGGAAAAACTACAAATTTATAAAGAAGAAGTAAAAAATAAAAGAAAAGATCGAATCTTGAAACTTCAATTAAAAAAAGAAATATTAGAATTAAGCAAAGCTCAAGAAAATTTGGCCCAAACAAGTATTATTTAAATAATAGAAATAAACTTAGGTTTATTTCAACACAATCTTTATTTCTGTACATCGAAGAACTGAATTACTTTTTAAAATAATTGAGCCTTGTTATTTTTTATATTTATTTGTTTTGTATGTTTATGTTAGTATGAATAAAAATATTTTGAATGATTCTATATATATTTATTTATATAATACTTAATTTAATTTTTTCTAGCACTAGACATGTTTACACCTACATATAATTAAAGAGAATTCATAATTCTTCGACGAACAGTCTCACCTTCTTGATATTGTAACGTGTTCATATTAGGGTCTATTAAATCGTCCATTGTGTTGCTTTCATTATTTGTTTCAATAAACTCTTCCAAATTGTTATGCGAGTCTATTTTGTATTTTATACAAATATTATGTAAAGCTACACATACATTAACTATTTTGGTAGCTCTTTCTGGAGAATAATGAAGTTCTCTCGCGCCTAACAAACACCTAAATCTATTTTTAAGAACTCCAATAGTTCTCTCAACTATTATTCTTGCTTGGGTGTGGTGTCTATTAAAACGAGCCTCCAAAGAATTTTCTTCCGTATTACGAAACGGTGTTATAAGATATGGCGCAAGCGGATATCCTGCATCACCTTGAAATGAAATGTATGTAACAATCGTTAATAATTGGAATAAAGTATATTTACCGAGAAGCCACGTATTTCGCTCTCCACGTTCATAGTCTTCCTCTAATCGTCTCTTTACGGCAGAAGTGTTCCATACCAACGAGTCGTGTGTTGAACCAGGGTGCCTTGCATCCACATATCGAATCATTTGATTGTGGTCACAAATCTGAAATAGAAAGAATAAGTTACTAATTTTTAAGCTTTGAATTATTACTTACAATCATAACATTTAAGCTTGTGAACCCCTTTCTGTTGAAGTAAATATGCTGTATACTTTTTTTTGGTGATATTATTTTGATATGTCCACTGCACCAATTGTACCTGGAATTCGACTCTTTTCATAAAAAAATAGTTTCGCTCTATTTGCTTCTTCCGCAGTATAGGTGAAATTAATCCATTTTGGGCATAAATATTTTTCAATTATTTCAATCATTTCTGTGAGGACCAAAGATGTTGTTGACTGCGCTAACCCCAGGTTAAAATCACTTCCTACACTGCTTTGATATGAGCCTTGAGCGCAGAATCTCAAAAGGCAGGCCAATTTTATAACTTTCGGGATGCATGTTGATCGAACAGATGGCCTTAATTTCGATTCAATCTCATTAAGGAGATAAGAAAATGCTTCCTTCGTAACGCGAAACGTTTGAGTAAAACTATCGAAAATTATTATTATCATTTTTATTATATCAAAAAAAGAAAATTAAATTACCAAAAATCATCCATCTCTAAGGGGTTAGAAGAGTCCCGCAAATGTCTCCTTTTACGAAGAGTTTCCAAAATTCCTACTGAACTCTCATCTTCACTGCTCGAATCCGAAAAAAACAGCTCCACTGAAGTCATTTTAATTTAACAACTATTTTCAATTCACTAACTTTTGACGGACAAATTATTTGGATATAAAATTTTGGCACATACAAATCAATTGCAGTAGTTTGCTAGCGCACCGTAAAGTTATTGTGAATCATTTTTATGGCAACACCAAAAACTCGCTTCGATTGTGTTACACAATACCACAAACAGCTACAATCGAATAGCCAAACGTGAATCGATCGAACGACGAATCGATAACGGCAATAGGCACCAATGATTGATACAGGTCTAAATTCTATTATTCTTATATACCTGATGCCCAAATTTGAAATACAAATCATATCCTATTTTGTATTACGATGCTTCAAGTCCATAGAAAACTATATACATATGTATATTATCTACGAACACATAGGGGGCCCTATTTTTGAATCCGAACAAATCGAAACGAAACGAGCTTTCAAAAGTCATGTTTTGGTAAAAATCTACTTAAGAAAAATCTATAACTGGTTGGCAGACAACGTACAGCCTAAACCGGCGGGTCTAGAAGTATGAAATTTTGCATAGGAGTCCCTTGTATACCGAAGGTGAGAATTAAAAAACGATTTTTGAACATTCATCTTCTAGCTAGGTGATGAAATTTTCTGCTAACTATAAATCTGATGTAAACAGGTGTCTTTAGGTAATTTTTAGATTAATAATTTTCGAGATAAAATTGTTTTTCAAAATTTTTTGCTCAATACCTTATGTTCTATTTCTGCAAAAAATCGCTAATTTTTATTCTGATTAGAGCAAGTGTCCTCGCCTAACTTGTAGATAATTAAATTCTGCCCAAAATTGATTATTACATCATTACCATTTTTCCCGCAACTTCGATATTTTTTGACTTATTTGCGAAATAAAAGTAGTGTTTGACAGTTTTATTTCATAAATAACTCAAAAGTGATCAATCGGATAATTTTGCCTTCTACAATATTACGCAACCAGTTTTACGATATCTGTTACGATAGTTTCGATAGTTTTCGATAGTTTCGATAGTTTTCGATAGTTTCGATAGTTTCGTTAGACGATAGTTTCGATAGTTTTCGATAGTTTCGATAGTTTTCGATAGTTTCGATAGTTTCGATAGTTTCGATAGTTTTCGATGGTTTCGATAGTTTTCGATAGTTTCGATAGTTTCGATAGTTGTCGAAACTATCCTGAAGGACCACATCAAGTCCGGTGGAAGGGTTCTGGATGTTGGCTCAGGATCTGGCTACCTAACCGCTTGCTTCTTGAGATTTATGGACGCACAGGGCCCGCACGACGGCAAGGTCAATGAAATCGAGCACCAGTCCTCTTTAGTTACCCAGAGCAAAGAAAACATTCAGAGCGATGATCCGAGCTTGTTGACATCAAATAGGATGATAATCGTAGGTAGATGGAGGCATAGAGTTATTAAATTTTACATAAATTCAGCGTCCAGAATGTGGCTATTTTCAAAAACGAACTTTCTGTAGTCGCCTGCAAAATTCAACTTGATAAGTGCAATTTCTCTATTGCGTAGTGTACAGACACTGAATTCGTAAAAAGCTTCGGAAACGTTTAATTATAAAATAATAATAATTATAGAAACCGGTGACATGGAATAGTTTCTGCCAAAAATTACTGGTCAACAAAATGTAACAAGTAATGTTGTTATTCAAGTATGTAATGTATAAGCATATTTTTGTTTGTTTATTTTGTACAGTCAGATATTCGTTTAAACATGCCTCAGAACTTGAAAAGCAATAAGAAACCGCTTAAAATCAAGACAGATCAAAAATAAGTTAAACAAAAAATATGAAAAGGCAGAAACCGCAGGGTAAATCTAATTTAACAAAGGTTCACAAAATAAACAATTTAAGTTTGGCAAAAAAGGACATTAATTGAAAATCAGAGTCATTTCGAATGAGAAGAAAATTCATTTAGATGGGTCAGAAAATGAAAGCGAAATTTTGAATGTGATAATGTAATGGTTTGGGATTGGGGTGCATTCAGCTATCACGGGAAGTGTTCGATTTGTTCTATCAGTATTCGTGCCGTGTCGTGATGTGTCGAAGTTTAAAAGAATTTATTTGAACGAAAAGGTTTTGCCTTGAATGTAACACCATAGAAAACCTGTTGGACATCTTAACATCACGGTTTTACTCATAACGACGTCAATTCAAAAAAAAAAATATTTTGTATATAAAATTTGTAAAAGTATATGAACAGGACAGAATTTGCTTCATTCTCTCAGTAGTTTTTTCTAGCGAGGCCTCTCAGCTTAAGGTTCTATGATAATAGTTATTAATTGAAACCAGCTAGAAACATTTCGATTTCTCGCATCCGAAAAGTCGATACTCTGTAAATTTTATCAAAATCGTTAGAGCTGTTTGCTCAATATATTTTTAGGGTTTTGACCACTGACATATAGAAATGGACTACTCGTCCCATACAAAATGCCTATATCGAGATGGTGCACTTTCTCGTTCCCTCTTGCTCACACAATTAACGGATTTTGAGCAGTCAGCTGTAGATTTGAATTGTTGTCAAATGCATTTTGGGGCATTAGTCCATTTTAATAGCATAAACCCATCAAGTAATTACACCAAAAATTATTAAATAGCTCCTTTTGTATCTTAAGTCTCTTTAAAGGAACCCAAACATGAAATTACCCCTTTTTAAGATACAACAGAATTTTACACAATTTCTAAGTTTTCAGCAGAAATTATGTAATTAAATTATGAAAATCAGTCTTTTAGTATCCCATATTGCAAACTCTTTTTATTTTATGTCTGATTTACCGACACAAATTTCACAAAAATCACAAAAACCCTGGGTGGCGTAATGCGGCGAATTATATCGGAATTAATTGCATTTATGTCCTTTTAATGTAACTAAATTTAGTGGGGAATACAGCTAAAACACAAAAGTGCTCTAATTATTACTTTTGAGTTCTTAAAACAGTTGTTTAGCGATATAAACCGCATATCCAGAAGAGAGCATTTCGACGTTTTGCTGAGAATTTTTCAATGAAAATGTCTTATTTCAGAAACTTCTCGCTGCGAAATTATTTGAGATGTGTGCTACTTTTAGGAGAATCAGATTTAAGCGTGCAGGTTACAAGTAAAAATAAATATAATTTTTAAATTTGCCGCCTTTTGAAGCCCCCTATCTCGCCCAATGCGAAAAAAATAGACAGATATATGCCTTCTATATCTGAACTCTCCTTAGGTGAGAACTGTCAAAAGGGTGCACCATTTGAAACAGCAAATCGAGTAGTCCATTTCTATATGTCAGTGGTTTTGACGCTAAAAACCTAAAATTTTTTAATCCCCCCGGGGGTTCACCAACTACAAACTTTTTAAAAGATTATTTTAACTCAACCACTATTCGGTCAAGTCAGTAGTTTCAGCTCGATAATTTTTAAAGTTCTTGTTATCTTTCAGAGGGTGATGGTAGAGAAGCGTGCCCAGAACACGCCCCATTTGATGCAATTCATGTAGGTGCAGCCGCGCCCGAAACTCCTCAGGAACTCATTAATCAGCTTAAGAGTGGCGGGAGGTTAATTGTTCCAGTCTATATTAAATACACTATCTACCAGCTACGAAGAATTTTGTTTTGCTTTACTTAGTGATAAGGAATGCGAATTTTATCAACATACAAAATTAGGCGAGGAGATTCTGTCCCACAGATATTTTAAATTTTCGGTTTAAATCCGAACTAGAAATCTTTCAGGAGATGTTCTTCACTCTGAATTTTCAACTTGGTTGTTGCATAGTGTAGGTTGTTGTCCAGGACGGAAAAAATAAAGGTTCCTAAAACTTGGTGGTACAGGGTAACTCTTTTATTGCATAAATTACAAGTTTTAATTTCTTAAGAATTTCATACATGCATCGAGTTGACGCTTGATTACTTTGAAAACTTTAGGAGATAGGTTAGATAAGAAAGTATAGTGGGCTTGGAATTATTGTAATCGTTCTCAGGTTCTGAATTTTTTATGATAACCATTCAAATTTGAAAAAAATATGACTTAATTTTTTAAGGTTTTTCTAAGCTCTAACAAAAAGGATAAAGGAGCGATTGAGTAATTAATTGAAAAGTTGGAAGTTAGTCTGTTGAATGATCTTAAACTAAGTTTCTAGACTGCATACCGATGCCTGATTAGTTTAAGGTTAATTGGAAAACCTTAAATATTGATTTAATTTTAATTTCATGCTTTTATTGTGTAGCTTTCTGAATTTTCTTATTCCCCCAAAAGAAGCAAATGTTTGTTATAAATATTGGGGAAGGTCTTGTAGTTTAGTCTGCAATTATATATATATACTATTATATATATATATATATAAATATTGCCATACATTAATTAAAAACTATTCTTTATAAAAATCAAATTTAAGAAAAACAGAGAGGTGGAAGTCTAAAAACAATTAAATATGCAAACGCTATAATTTAAACAAAGACCAATTCTTGAATTTTATTAAGCTCTGTTGTTCAATATTGGCACTCTACTGATACAGCTTGGCGATCGTGTACTTGGAGCAAAGTAAATTAATTCCGCACAGCAATTTTTCCCTGTAATAGGAAGCGTAGGAGTAGCAGAATTACGTGGAAGAATGCTCACTGACTCCAATTAAATAGACTTAAATGGTCATAAATCAATGCAATGGAAAGTTGAGCAATTTCCCAGAGTTGTACGAATGAAAAGCAAATAGCAACTAGGGCTCGGGGAAACAATCAAAACAATAGTGTTCGAGCCCTTTCCGTGATTTTGAAACTTTTATGCTCTATTTGCAAGCATTTTCCGAACAAACAATTCTTTCTGGTTGCGACAAAGCCGTGATAGACCGGAACCGGTGCAATCGAATTTAATTGCTAAGAAGGCTTTTGTTAATGGGCAAATTGCCATCTTTCTAGTAACTGCAGACTTCCTCCGCAATACAAAAACTATTGCATTTCGAGGAAATAAATCAATTTTATTATCAATCGATCATGTTCGTGGTAGTAAGAAACCGATAAAGGCGTTTATTAAAACATTATACCTCACGGCATAATAATTCCATTTAACAATTTAATTCATATTGCGCCACACGATGTTATGAAAGACTCACCTAGGAAAATTATAAAATCTAACTTGATTCATTCGGCGGTTCGGATTGGATCTTGAAATGTGCTCGCGCATCTAATTTGAATTATCTGTTCAAAGCGAGTTATTCCTGAATTTTTCGAAATTTGTCATTTCACGACAAGATACGTCGTAAATTCTAACGATTGCGGCATCAAAAGAAGTCGACTCAATCGCTTTGAGGCAAGTCAAACTCCAGCTAACGAGGTACATTAAATTAGAAAGCGTTTAACAAGCTCAATTATTTTATGGAGTGAGGCTGTCTTGGGTGTCGTACTTTATGGCCCTTTAGTGGAGAGAAAGCCGCCATGTCAATTGACAGTGTGGCACAAGGTGTTTTTTCTGCTTTTTGAATAACTGACTTGTTATAAAATTAAAATATGGTTAGATTCTTTTATAAAAATAACTGATATAATGCAAAGTATAATAATTCGAAAATTGGACTCAATAGTAAATGTTTCTTTATTTTTTCATGTTTAGTGCATTGTGCCAAAATTGCAAGAATGGAACGCTTGTGGAATCAACTCAATCTTAATACAAAAGAATAAATCCAGTGTTATTTGAGTATGTACTGTAGACCCTGACCCTAATTTAATTTAATTTAATTTATTTCTTTGATATCTCGAATGGAAACACATTTATTAAGATTGGCCTAATTTTCCAGAATTTATTATAGATGCAGAGACACAAGATCAAAAATACAAGGTATCCCATATGTTTCTGATCTGAGATTAAATTTAATTTGGAGAAAAAATATTTAAAAAAATATAAAATCTTGAAAATACTCAGTACTAAACAAAACTAATTGAGATTTTATGAATTAGTAAATTTACCTCCTACTCCAAATTATTTTATGGTATTACCTTGCAATGTTGAAATAGTTTCCTCAACAGAAAAAAAAATGTATATTTTTAAGGTTGCCTTTGTAGTACATGAACCGTCCTGCGAACCTTTTCGTAGGCGTGTTGCAGCATTTTTGATTATTTTCTGTGTCATAGCGCATTCTTGCGTCCCACAAAACTGGGTGAGTCATAAGTTTTAAAGAACCTGCATCACCTGGAAGACCGTTCCATCGTAAAAGCAAAAAATAAATTCATGTTGTATATTTCGCGGAAACATAATTTCTCTACGGCCACAAAGTGAAGCAACAGCAAAAAGTTGCGAAAAATCCCTAGATGCCATCAATCACTTGACCTAGTAAGGTCCCTCCGACCATACCTACGACGGTCGGGCAATTAAAAGTTGCAAATTTATAGACCCATTGTCCATTTGCCTCTGTCTTAAATGCGAGACAACCGAAGCCCCAAGAAGTCGACACGGGGCGGGGGAGGCTCCTCAAAGTACTTTCCGCCGATGATGATGATAAACTCTTCGGCGATATCTTCTCATACAAAAATTCTTTAATTGACTCCTTCGCCTCCTCGACTTTCACTTTTGCGGGTGTGCCGCGTGTCGAGCTCGAGTGCGATGGCATTTGACTAATTCTCGGCTTCTTAACCCCCGAGGCCTTAAGACATTCTGCCAGCGATCGTTTCACTTTCGCGCATGAATTACAGCCATGACCCCGATCCATTCATCTTACCGTAATGTCGCGATCATCTGCAATTTTCTCCTCGTTAATCAAAGAAATTTAGCCACTGGATGCTGGGCGAGTTCAGTAGCAACATTTTTGACCAACGACTCCCTTGAACAATTTATGGAATTTTTGCCAGGGCTCACACGATCGCAAAATGATTGATATTTGTAGGCCTCAGTAATTGTTTTTAATTAATAAAATAATTCATTTGTTTCAGACCATTAATTGCACTGACTTAAGTGTACTCCAACTTTTGAAGCTTTCTCTTTTAAGAATTTATTCAGAACTTTTTTCTTGAGTTTTAAAAGATTAATAAATTAATTAAACTATGTAAATACTTTAAAAGGTTTTTTTAACTAATTTCAAATTTTACCAGAATTGGGTTTCAATATGGATCTTGTATAAATTGATATGGATGTTTACTTCTTTCTTATACAAAATTTCGTTATTTTTAAAATATACTTACGTAATCTACTTAAAATACAAACTATTGTTTTATACGCTTTTATAAAAGGTAAAATTATACAGGTCAATACCAAATTTGCATTCGAACAGACCATTTCTATAGAATTTTTTTCGTAGATAACGAATTCGAAAATAAAAATATTAAAGTACGAAAGTCCGTATTTTTACTATTTATAAAAAATTATAAAATAATAACAAATTGTTTTAGGAGTTAGTAATATAAACTCAAATAAAAGCTTCAAAACATTTCGAAATAATCCGTGAATTTGACTTTTTTATACCAAGCGAACACTCAAGGAAAGCTGGTTCGCAAGATGTGTAGAAAAGTTTAGTACTTAGGCTATTAACTTTTATAAAAAAATTTTATTTTTTAGGCAAAATACAATCTATAAAATCTATATTATTATAATATACGAACACTAACAAATCAATCTTTGATTATATTATTATAGATATTATAGAAACAACCGTTTTTTTTAGACTGGTGTTTTAAAAGTATCGATATTTTAAAAAAAACTGTATGAAACTTAAATGGATATATATCTACGTAAATACATATACATATAATAAGGTATAATTTTTAAAACCTTGACCTTGAATTATACACAGTTAATTCGTTTTAGTGTTTAATTTTATATTTGTCTACATTAAATATTCGGGATAAATCTGAAACTAAATGAAATGATTTCAGAATTTCAACATTTTATTCTTTTTAAAACTAAAAGGGATACTCATGTAAATAAGAATTCAATTCTTTTCAAAGTTTTCCTACATTCCAATTTGGTATCTGAATTTTGAATTTCAAAGTCCTAAAACGATCAATTGATCGATGGTTCTAAAAAAGAAAAACCTTAGAATAATAATTCATTCGCTGAGTAATACTTGCTGATTAGATCAGATGTGGTTAAGTGACTAATTGCAATTCGAGCGCCTGTCGAAGTCAGTCTTTGCTATAGATCTCAGTGCATCCTGGGATCGTAAAACGAGCAGCGATAAAAAGACTCACCTGTGATAGATGAGGCCCCCGGACAATGGCGATCTATGCGAGGGAGTCGTTGACCCAATCTCCAGTGATTTAGTGGTCAGCGAATTAGCGTTGCCCGGTGCGTGCCTCCGCCCTGATTCATAGAGTGGGCCCCATAGTGCGGCTGCCGCGGGGGAATCCGCGATCGGCTCCGTTCCTTGGAGAGCTGCCGCCGCCGCCTTTCCGCATTTTCTGCGGATTTCTATATGCAAACAGGGAACTTCTGAACTGTGACGAATTGCCGGGCAGACGTATCCAGACGCATCTGGCGAAGGGAGCAGATAGATTTGAATATCTGAACAAGGGCTAGGCCTTCAGCGATTGCGGCGGCGGCGGCGTCCAGGTAAGGTTCGTTCGCGCGATGGGACAATGCAGTTTCTGCAGTTATTATGCACTCTGTCTGCATGCAGTTTTGATCAACGTGCGGTGAGTCGCGGTGATTAAGCGAATTGCGGCACATCCGACAGCTCGAAAAGAACCAAAGATACCACCAGAAACTCTTTGCATGCCACAAAGAAGTTATTCGCTGCTAGCCGCAGAAATCACCGTGCAGTGTAATTAAAGTTGGCAATTTGTATATAATTAATCTGCCTGAAAATGGCATAAACAGCACACACACCTCCCAGCCCAGCCAAAGGCTGTGAATTAAGTTTAATAGCAACATGCGGGCTTAAGACTGCATCTGTCCATTTATTTTGCATACAAATTATTCTAACTGTTTGCCTTTTCAAATCAGGCTAATTATGCGAAAAAAAAATGGAATAGCTAGGACTTCCTATGTATTTAAAATTTATTAAAAAGTTTTACTATATGTATTTAAATCTTTCGAAGAGGATTTTATCTACAATCTTCACTTAGAAGAAAAAATATTTAAAAATCAGATAAAATATATTTGCAAATAAAATACTACGTTGTATAATAAATACTACTAATGTTACTATATCAAATTTATTCAAAATACAAAATGCCGAAAAACATTTTTTAAAAGTATCGCAAACATTTTAACTCCAGCAACCAAAATTTGCTGTTTCCAATATATGAAAATTTTCGAATTACTATAACGAAAAAAATTGGAAAAACTCTGTCTGTTTTCAGTCCCTTTTTCGATTATTAAATATTTCCTTCTAATTATGATCCTAATTGTCTCGAGACCAAGTTTTAAATTGTCCAGATAAATTTATTCGTTGAATAAAATTGTCCCAATAATCAACTTGGCTATGATTTAAAATAGTTATCAGATGGATCAGTTATCCGGTCCTAAATGCATTCAGTTTTCAGTTAATTCTTTACAAGGATCTATGGAATAAAGTTGTCAATCTATTAAAAAATCGGCCCTTGATTTTTCGCCCTGGATTTGAGAAAAGTTTTAAATTTTTTCTTAAGCTGCAAATTATATCTCTTGAGTTATAGTAGAGGTTAATTTTAGTGTAGACTGAGATTACAGAAGAGTTGAATCCGAAAAAGATTGAAAAACCATTCCTACCCCTCTTGGGTAGGAATGGTTTATCAAAATATGAATTTCATATAGAAGAGGTAGCTAAATTACAGCTCTATTTTTGTAACCATTTTTGTTATCGTTGAAATTTATTTTTACCACATTCCTAACTAGAACATATATGTATATATAAAAGCATTGTAACCCATTTTGAGTTCTTCGAAAAAAACAGACACGTGAGAACAATATCATAAATATTTGGACAAAACTCGAATTTGGCATGGCCAACAAAATCGAGACCACAGGCACACTTGCTACAACGTTAGAGTCCCACTTAAATCAGAATCTACCGAATAAATTCAAAACCTCCCATTGATGGGCACATGAACTGAAATTTGATCGGATTGTTTTTGTTTTTTTGAATCGTCGCCTTCTCATCGATCTCATCATTATTCTGGTGGCATTATTCAACTGATAAAGAATCCGTCAGTCGCCTAATGATTCGTCGCCCCTTGTTTACGCAATCACCGCCACTGTCGTCTGAATGCTCAAAAAAAATTTATTTGGAAATTTTTCGTTAGCCTCAAAGGAAACAATGGAGATGATCGGCTCTATCGGATGCAGAAACGTGATTCTATTTAGACAAACTTCTAATGTTCAATTCAGCACTTAAAATTTTATTAGCAGCATTTCCTTTATTGGTCTGTAGAAATCTCGAAGATATAAAATTGCGTATTCAGAATTTTATTGCTGTCGATCAACACTTTCGAAAGATTTTAAAATTAAATTTTAAATATCAACAGTATTTTTATTACCAATTCTTATAAAATTTTAATAGGTATTTTGAGAATTCTATTAATATTATATGTTGAATGCGAAAGTTTGTGTGTATGTTTGTTCCTATTCAACTCCGTAACGGCTGAACGGATTTTTATAAATTTTGGTCTATAGTTAGGAATAGGATATCTGGGTACCTTGTGATTTTGATTTCGATTTCTAAATTATCGATCGATATATCGATGTAATAAATTCGATTTCGATATATCGTTTCGATTTCGATTCGACGGGCAAACTAGTTTAATATAATTTTATCACCAGAATATAAGATTTAATTAAATGTATGGTTGGTTTTATTTTATGCCTGTTTATATTAAAAACGTCTTATAATATACTTCTTATGGTTCTATTAAGTTTAAGACTACAGAATATAGTATGCATATTTTTATTCTTGGGATATATTTCTTAAGATTAGATGAATTAGCGACAAGTCTTATTTAAGTCTTAATAGTCGTGTTACTTTTTATGTTTTGGTCTTTCGCTTTTATTCTTTATAAATTTATAAAAATTATCTGCTGATAGATAATCGAAATTAAAAATATTAACGGAAGAAGGTATCTTCTGCGACCAAAACATATTTTACTAGTATAAATGCCTGCAAACAATTAGAAAACAGACAACAAAGCATGCGTCGGCAGTCAAAAGATGTTCCTCAAAGGATCATTCAAAAAATTAGGGTCGTATAATAGCCTTCCTTCCTTTTATCTACTGTGGGAATGAGTGGCAGTGAAGAACGATGGTATGGTACCTTAACCGGTGTAGTCCCAAGTGTCTTCACGAATTTTATTTATCTAAAACATGAATGGTAGCTGCACGCAGTGACGAGATAAACAGATTGATTCGAAGAAACCATAAAAAGAAGGACCAAATCCAAATTGGAAGAATGGATTTCATGGAGGACGTTCTCTTTTTATTTGTAAAAAAATTATCTTCTTTTATTTTGTAATATATGTACATATAAATATCCACCTGAGATATTTTATTTTTGAGTCCGCCAGACTGGTCTAAGAAAGAGAAAGGCGATAAATTGCTATTAAGTATGTCCGATGGCACATTAAACGACTTCTTTATTATTTCCCAGTGCCTTTCTCCTGCAACAAGAACAACGATTTAAAATAAGTGCATTGGATATGATCTCATAAGATGAGACGTCTTTAATCCGTACAATTGTTGGCACCATGTCGACCTATAAAACTTGACCCCAAAAATCCAAAACAGGCGGAAACAATTTCAATGAGAAGTAAAAATTAAAATAAATATAAATATTGCAGCAAAACCACACCTTGTCGTGATAATTTTCTCTGAAGTTAAAAGGTGCTGGTTTCCTACTTTTATACCGCGCTCCCTCGAAAGTGCGAATGAGTTTCTTATACAAATTACAGAAAGCCGATGAAATTATGATTTTTATGTACTCTTTACATACGAAGAAGCGAAAATAAGCGCCAAGAGAGTGCGACGTTTCAGTCTTGTGGACTTAATTAGCACCTCGAATGTTCGGTTGGGACCCACCCGCAGAGACTAAATCGTCGCCTGTTTATTGCTTGCAGAACGTCTTAAGTAAAAAAAAGCATTCGTCTTGAGATGAATAATATCGAGTGGATGCAAATGGGTTCAAGAACCACAAAGCCATAAGACGTTTTTGTATGTTTTTGTTTTGTATGCACATATGTGGCATGTGTGACAATTTTTAAAGCGGACAGTGAATAAACAAAAGATTTTTGGGACCACCAAAAGTTTATCTTATGTTTGGCTCTATCTACTCGTATTGTGGACGTTCAATGTTTATGTTTCTTCTGGTCGAGAACGTCGTCGTCCGTCTTGGGGAGTGACCTCACGCGACAATTTATCCAGCTGAGAAAATTGAAAACCTCCCAAGCAGCTTACACCTGTACCAACTGGAGCTTTGTGCGGCACGACGGTTAATAGTAGTTTTGCTACTATTTAATTACTGGAATTGATGGAAAATAATCGACGGAAACAGGCTGTCATTATAATTGCAGACCATTCACTTGGCGTATAGCTTCAGCATGGTAATTTAACCGTCTCAGAGTTGCTTCTGACGAGCAGATAGCGAAAAACAATGCGACTATTGTCGATGTGGAAGGATAGGATCGTATCTTCTATCTTCCGCGTTTTCCATCAATTCCAGCGACATCCGAGGCCAATTGTTCCCATAAATTCACATGGTACCAATGGCAAAGTTTTGCTGGATTTTTAGTGCTATCGACATCCAGACCAACGATTGAGAATCTTATTCCAGGCTCGCGGAATCAAGCGAATGAAACGCGCCAGGTCCGGTCACTGAAGTGAAGGAAAACTATAAATAGTCAGGTGATGTGGACACTTCAGGTGTAATCATGTTGTTAAATCAAATTAATTACCGTTAATTCCGTAGAGGTATAGAAAGCGTTGAA
Source organism: Machimus rusticus (assembly GCA_951509405.1). Taxonomy (NCBI): domain Eukaryota; kingdom Metazoa; phylum Arthropoda; class Insecta; order Diptera; family Asilidae; genus Machimus; species Machimus rusticus. The sequence goes on from OX608051.1 coordinate 8,457,840, forward strand.
CGCATCCGGCTGATTTATACCAAACTCACCTAAGGTCAGGTAGTCAAGGTTAAACAATTCGACGACAGATATTTAATTTATTTGTTAATAACATTTGTTCGATGAAAGTTAAAAAAAAGCTACATATACAATTTTAAGATGTTAACTTGGTAGCTGCAGTCTTTCTTTTCAATTAATCGTAAATCACAGAAATGCCGCTATTAATCAGTTAACCTGTCAACTGTGTTTGACGTATATATCCGTCATGAAAAGAGTGCAAAATTTTGTGTTATGTGTTAGTATATTAACTAGCTAACTGTTTTTGACGAGTATACTTTTCATGAAAAAGTGCAAAATTTTGTGTTATGAGTATGTACATATATCAAAACACAAAATTTTGCTCTCTTTTCATGACGAGTATACTCGGCAAAAACAGTTAACTGGTTAAACGCCGAGATAAAACAATTTCCAATATTAAGAAATTGATTGAAATAAAAGTGGACGTTAAAGATATGGGTGTTTAGTAATTAAAATGTTTTTGTTCTACTAAAAAAATTCAAATTAATTACAAATAACCAAACATTAGAATAATAGACTACCGGACCATTCTAATTTTGCGAATTCGAGATGTTCCCGCACACTTTTAAAATCTGCCAATATTTCTCTTAAGTTACACTAATTTGTTTGAAATTAGTTACAGAGTAACACTGATTTAACTTTAGTTATCTAGTATTAAGGGATAAACATATTTTAGTAGTTAAAAACAAATATGCAGTACTTCGAAAAATTTAAGAACCACTATAATTCTTCGGCATCTTTTTGAAGCATTCCTTTTTTATTTTGGAGGGGGTGAGGGTGCGGTGAATACTGGTGAAAATATAATAAAAAAAATAATATGGTACCAAATAATTTTTAACTTCTTGGTATGCTATTCATAAAAATGTATTATTTAAAGATATCATATACTTAGTTAAATCCAAAATATCCATCTGTCTGTAGGTTTTCGTTAAAAAAAGGTTGATATATTGTTAACTTAACGTTTAATCCATCTGGAGTTACTTAGATATGAAACTACTTTGCAAGTAAGAATATCTAAATTCTTTTTGCGTGTCCGATTCGGACGTACATATGTATATCGGGCACAATGTTTCTATTAAAAAATACTATATAAATATATGTATATAAAATTTATGAATGTTGAGAATGACATCAATATCAAAAATTATTCCTATCAGTGAAGCGAAAAAGCGTGTATTCCGAAGATCTTTTAAGAAATTTAAAGACATTAAGCTTCTGAAAAAATTCTCGTCGTAAAAAGCAGCGCATCAGACATACTAAAAACAAACAATTTGGAAACGACAAAAAGAGTTTGAGATCTACAATTTCTCCTTAGATCGTTTAGTAAAAACGATAAACTTTAAGAAAACTTTCGCTTTGTGCTACGTGACCCACTACAAGCACGCACCTGCAGCGAGACCTACAATTAAAAGCCCTAATGACCTCTTTAAGACCTCTACAGTCATGGGAACCTCTTTCTTCTGCATCTAATTAAGATATCCAGAAATATTCATATCACGTTGCACCTAGGCGCAAGCCATTTCAAGAATATGTGCTTCTAGACGCCATGCTAGGCTTAGGCTAACCATCTAGACCTAGACGGAGATGCAATCGCAATGTCTTATCTGAAACGAGTTTATGGTGCCTCCTTCCAGAATTACTGCGTAATCGTTTTTTATATGGAAAGCGGGACTATTGGAAAAGTTTTTGAAAATAAAATTGGAAGAATCTGTGTCTGTCGCATGGCATAAATTAAACTTTCTTTACCAGTTCGCTTCCGACGACCGCGAGACGTCCGGAAGATATGAGCTGCCCTGCATTGGGTGCAGCGGAATAATTTTCTTGAATAAATTTATCGGGCATCTAACGATCGCGCGACGAACGCACCGCACCACGCACTTCTCCGCGGATCTTCAGGTGATGAAGAAATGATAGCAGCCATTACAAGATCGCCTTCGTCGCGCCTCACCGTGGAATTATCCGCTGATGATATCGTTATGAGTCCTGATCGAGGCTTGACATTGAGATCATCGCGGCTAACCGTGTTTTTATGATGATTCTCCTTTTTTTAATGCATTTGCCAATTTTTCATCTAATCAAAGGCACGAGGCTGCGTTTTCGCGATCTCACGACCGACCGCCACGATGCATCCGTACCGCCGGGGCCCCGTAGAAGGCGCGAACGAGGAGGCCTCTGTTTGATTTATTGGTAATTTGCGCGATAGAATTGCGGTTGCGCCGCGATTGTCCCGCAATTGCCCCACGCTGCTCTCCAAGTCAATGGCCAATCGTTCCGACGTCGATTCTGGGCGATTTCGAAGGCGATTTTGATTTTGATGCCCGGCAACCGACTTAAAATGGAAATAGATGACCGGAAGTCACTGCCTGATGAATTGAGAAAATTTTTCATCTTAATTAGGAAACGGTGCGGACATTGACGCATTAACGACCACTGAATGCGGAGCAAATTGGATTTATGGCAAGAAATCGCTTTCATATTCAAGTAATTTTTGCTGCGAAAGGAAGTAAAAGTGACCACCTTTGGTAAGGAAAATTAAATTACTTTCCTTGGAAAACTCATACAAGTCCCATTTAGGAAATTTTAATGGATATATGAAGCAAATGAAATTGGTTTAGTCATTAGACAATTATGTTTCGCTATTCTTTGTTTCGTTTGAAGCTCTTAAAATATCAATGTCTGTTTATTGTGCCATGAAGATTGAAAAATGAATTATGTCTAATAAAAATGAAAGGGACCATGATTGAGTAGCCTTTTGCATTGCACTTGCGCTTTCTTTATCAATGCCTTTGTGGTATTACTTAGATGACTCACAATAAAATTAAATACTTACCTGATCTGTGTAATTTTGATATAATCTTTCTGGGTATGTAACTAAATGAAAATTAACAACAATATATTTTGTAAATGTTTTGAAATGGATATTTTAAAGCCCAAAACAAAAACCGCTGATCGCTGTATAAAGTACATATGTGTACATTTTTTTTAAACATTGTTTTCTGATTATAATAAATCGAAACTCATATTAAATAGTAATTAATCTTTTAATTGTAATTGTTTTATTACTTTGCAGAAATTTTTGTACCAACAACGCAGTGAAGAGCTACTTGTTTGATCTATCTATTATTACTATTTAAAAGTTAGAACCAACTAGTAACTACTGCTACGAATTAACTGGTATAATATCAGGGTTACTTCAAAATATTTGTTTGCAATTTCAGTGCGAAGAAGATATATAAGTTGAGAGTTTTTGAGAATTTTTCTGAAAATGTCTTACCGAAAATAATTTATAACTCAAAGATTATGCGTTGAGTATAAAGGATTTGAAAAGAATTAGGGGGGAGATACAGAAATTTTAATTATACCCTTTCTTTTTAATTTTTGGGTCTATAGTATTTGTCATAATTTAAGATTTTAACTAACGTCCATTTATTTCGTCCGATGACTGTGTGATGCGATGTAAAAAAAGCGCGTCCAAGGGGCGGTAGAGCCTTCATGGAAGCATCGAACATGTATGGCCCCGGGTCCAAACATAACACAACCAAAGGCCCACCGCCGAGGCGCTCCATCGGCTGAGTCCCCCCATTCACGAGTGCCCCAAACAAGAAGAAGAAGAAGCTGCGGAGCCCGCGAGGCGCGAGTGAGCGCGACCGCGGTGGCGGGCTCAGTTCGAGTCGCGTTGAGCACGCCACCATTTCACGTTCATTTCTTAGCGAGCCGCCGTCGTTCGCGCAGCAAAATTTCGCCTGAGTCAGAGTCGCGTGTTCTGAACCTGCCCACTTGGCGCAAATTCAATTCGCTGCCTGCTTATCGATCGGACAGGTAATTACCTCTCACCTCTGCAACTACCGTCATCATCGCACGGAGCCGAGATCCTCTGGAGTCTGGACCCACAGCATCCCGGAGCCACAGTAACAAAAGTCGCCTGGACCGCGGTGGTGCCCACGGGACTCGTTTGTTTTCTGCATTTCCGCCCTCCCTAGGCCCGCAGAAGATCGAAAGAAATCCTCTTTTTCCTCTGAGCGTCTAGTGTCTGATCTCCGGCGCGCAGCATCCACTGCACTGGACCAGCCATCCCCCAGTTGGTTTGGTGTGTGCGTCTGCGCAGTGCGCTTCAGACATATTTCTGAGATCTGAGAGTCTCCTTGTCCAGCGCGGACGGTTGCTTATTAATTTTCATATTTTCTTAGACTTTTTTGCGGTGTGGCGCGCGCGGTGGTGCGTACTCTTTAAGATTTTCATTTCCATTCCAGTTTAATTTCTTCTGCTTTCGGAGCGAGTCGCTGTGTCTTGAGTGTTTTTGTCTATTTATTTTTGCTCCAAGTCCCGTTCAGTGTTCTACTAAGACCTAGCAATTTTCCTTGTTCTCGAACTGATTTGAGGCGATTAATCGCGCACCAGAAGTACCTGATTTCTTGGTGCGATTCTTGCGCATCGCGCGCCTACTTCTTCGAACTTTTTACGCCCCCGCGGCAGTGTCGTAGAAGAAAGTGCTCCCCACCTCCCGGCCCCGTCGCTTATCAGCTGTTATCAGAATTATCGCAGTGTTCGTCCGCCCGCCAATTTGTGTTATGAAATTAATTGGCCACGAGCTGACTGAGACGTGTCCTGTGCTCCTCTGGTTCATTCTAGTGTAAGACAGTGCTGTGCTAGTTCTATTTGAGTTTTCACGGAGATCGCATCTCTTGACCGAGTTCTTGTCGAGGCAGCAGCTTCTTTTCCGCGGCTGGAAGGTGAGTAATCCTCTTCATGTTTCGCGATTTCAAAATAAAATTCCTCCCATATCTGGCTGGCTCAGTTTTATTTGACTTGATAATGAGGCGCTATTGTTAAATTTTGTTATCTTCGTCGATAACTCGTCTGTCTTTTGATTTACGCGATGTTCTCGTTGAAATGTTCTTGTTTGGCGGGATGCTGTGAAAGCATACATTTTTTAAGTTTTATTATTATTCTACATTCTATGTGGTTTTATTTAGTATACATTCTTCAAATATTTATAGCAATTACGAAATAGATAAAGAATGTTTGAAGTAAATAATATTATCGTTATATTATTTTTTTAATGTCTTTCATAAACGGTTTTTTGCTTAAATATCTTTGGATGCAATTATCACTTGTGTAAGCAATTTGATCGAAAAAAAAACAAGTGTACAAGTTTCGTATTAAACATTTAAATTCACACTAAGAAATTGCAGAAGTTGGTAAAAAGTTATAGTATACATATTATATGTATGTTTAAGTGAAGAATAGCGCTGTTGCCCGGATTTTAATGAAATTTAGCAGGTGTCTTTCGCTTGCCCTAAAGCGGAAAGATCTGAAGGAACTTTGTGGCGATTGGCTATAGTTCCCGAAATATTTAATTTTGATTAAATGTCAAAATTAGAATTGGTTATTTCCATTCCCTTTTTAATAAAATGGCGCAAACTTCAGCATATATACGTTTTTTTGCATATTGTACTGTCGATGAACTAGACTATAAATATGTTTGATTATTAAAAATGTTCCTTACTTTTATATTTCAACACTAGAAGAAAAGTTGAAAGAGTCTGTCGGAGTATTGCATTTTTAACGATATATAAAAGTTACATATATAATGCACTTCAAAATTTTAGTTCTTTCCATTTTTATACAATAAACTCCAAAAAAAATTACTTTTTTTGACCGCCTTATGCTAACTCATATTGCTTAAAACTTCACCAAAGTTTCTCATTTCATAGTTACATGTTAATTATTTAAGATTAGTTAGATAAAATAAATATCATGTGAAAATATTATTTGAAATCTTAATAATATTTTTTTATTTTCATAGAGAACATTTTAATAGTCCTGTATTTTAAAATTTTAAAATTTTCTCAATTATTTTATGAGGTACTATCGGATCGTTGTTATAAAGTATGTTAAATAATCTGCGGAATGTTTACTTTTGTGTGGTGATTGAAAAACGTTTAAAAAGCGATCTACTGAAAATCTTTACATATTTTACTCTTTCCGTTCTTGAAAAGAAAGAATTTGGTATTTAAGTTAAGCGAATTTTAATAGAAATATTCTTCATTCTTGCATTAACTTTCGCTGAGAATTTTGGTAATTGCTAGAATAGTGAAGAAATAGATTTTTTGTCTCTTTAATTTAAGCATAATATTAATTTTGTTATATTTTTTATTAAATATTTATTGAGTTCTTTCAAAAGTAAAATTTCACTATTGTAAAATACTTCAAAAACAATTTTCGATACTGAATTCGTGGTCTACAAAAAAAGACATACTGAAATGTTTGATTGTCTAGTATAAAATTTCTCGTTGACTATACTATGAATTGAAGAAATAAAAATAAAACCTGTAGACTTCTTCAATGGACAGTTTCGCACAGCTGGAAGTCGGCCAGATTTATTTCCTGGGGCGCATTCTTGCACCTGAATCTAATCCGTGGGCTTTGTTAAATCGTTTTTTTTTTTTTTTTGTCGTGGTTTAAGCCGCGACTACCGGTGAGATTTATATCTAAAGCGATTTAGCCGAATCCGCGTGTCGAAATGACACTTTTCCATTTATCAACCGCTCCAAATCTCTTTCTAGGAAATTGCATTGCGATTTGTGCCGTCGAGATTTCCTCGTTTTGACTTTCCCTTTCGGGAAAAAATTGGCAAAAACGAAAATGAATTTTGCCATCGGTGGCTGCCATTTATCATCGGAACGTGGAAAGCAAAACAAAACGAGTAAAATCCACGGATCACGTTTGTCCAGGAAAACTCGTGGCTTCACAAGCTCTAAGAATTGTGCGCTCGCTGCTGTGGACTGCCAATTTTCTAATTTTGCGCTTTAATTAATTAAGTCATTTGGACACATCAAGCCCGCGGAGCGAGAAGATCGCGCTTTTTGCTTTTGTTTCTGGACTTCTTGCTGCCATCGAAGACTTTCTCCTTCGACGACGGCGACGGCGGCCGGCGGTGGCAGATCGATTAGGAAACTTTCGACGTCTTCTGAGACATTTTCAACGCACCGGTCGCGGTTGGTGACACCGACGTCGCTGCGACGACGAAAACGATAAATGCAAGTCTAAGACGTCGTGTTGTGCCGCCAGTTCGGCTGGTATTGGGGCTCTTTTGGCACGGGCTCATGTCGTCTTATAAACGCTCCAATTACTCCTGTTTTCCCCGACTCGGTGGGCCCCAAGCAGCCTCCGCCACCGCCGTGCCGTCGCTTGTTTCTCAAAACTCCTTGGGAGGCCACCGCGCGCCGACTTGGGGTCACTTTTCACTTGCACTGCAATTTTCTTCGCAAGCCTTTCGTTCGTCTTCTGATGAAATTTCTCTGGACTTAGCGCAGTTGGGCGCACTTTAGATGAAGCCGGGCCTTTTTGTGTCCACAGCTCATCTGGATTTTTTTATCCAATCGAATCGAACATAAAAAGACTATCTCCCGGTGGCTATTCAACTCTTTTGCTATTATACTATGACCATTTCACCGATTGGTCGATTGCAAAAAATTTTGCGGAAAGTTTCTCTCATTCAGCGCCTTAATAAGGAACCTTTACGCCTTTCACTGCACTTTAATTTGCCCTTCATGGCGCACCGATGGTTCTGTAGTTGCTCAATAGACCAGAAATTCGATTATATTGCCGAGTTATTTATTAAAGTCGCAAACGATTTTCGATCTAGGAAACTTGTTGCGCTTGTATTCGCGAGTCATTAAGCCACCTAAAGCTTAAACATTTTCTCAAGGTAAAACCGTGCTTCTTGAAGAAGTCCTCTCAGCGGGCGTTTTGCCAATTGACTTCCAATAAATTTGATGACTACCTATTTTATGTTGCATTTTAGGAACTTTTAATTACCAAGAATTGATCAGCGAAATCGCAGTTATATACAGAAAGCGGTCAAGTACGAATAACACTTAGTTAACCAGATTTTCGTCTATAAGTTAGAGACTAGATTTATAAAATTTTCTCTTTTTCGCAGTATCGACTCTAAAATATCAGCTTAAATTGTATGTATTTATAATATGATATATGAAATTTGCAAAATGATGTATGAACCTAAAAAATTGTTTCTGGTTAAATTGCTATATAGCGTGTTTAGGGAATGTACTATTGATTTTAGTTTGTGGTTTTCATAAACTAATAAAATATATCATAATACAAGGAAGGAAATGTAATTTGGTTGCTCTATCACGCGATTTCGTTTAAATACTATAAATTCTTTTCTATATATCCAATGAGGAAAATGGCCAGGAAGTATTTACGAACTCTTCTTCAGCTCCTTTGTATTGATTTTTGGGAAAATATCGCTAGTAATTCATGTAGTAATAAAACGTAAATAAATTCAATTAAAGCTAATTTCCTAGATTGAAATTCAAAATCTAGTGAAAAGCGAGTCACTAGAATTCTATTATGATTATTTTCTTCATTTCTACTTAAGTTTAGTGGTTTTCTAGGAAATATGTATAACACGAAAGACAGGGGAATATTACTGCTTTATCGATGAATTTCAACTGAAATCTAGGAAAGTTTATTTTGGTTGGCTTTGCTAGAAAATCAGTAAATTTTCACAGAACTACATCAGGTTAAGATAATCGATTTTATGACAAATTCTTCACCTTTTTTTCTATTTAAAAGAAAGTTTTTTTCAAGATATATTAGACAAAACGAAAAGTTAAATGTAAGCTTCTAATTAGCTCTATTCAACGAGGTATAAATGATATCAATCGAATTTTTCATTATAAAATTATCGCCTTTTTTGAAAAGTTCAAGAGCAAAATATTATATTTTTAACCCTGTAGTGCTAAATTTTAAAGTTTATTTAAGATTTCAAATCAACTGTCATTTACGAATTCAAATTAAAGTTTATGATAAAACAAGATTAAATAAGACAAACGACTAGTATTGTTATAGTTAATATTATGATTTACAAAACAACATTTAGATTTAGAATTTAACTAGAACTGCAGTTAGAAAGTAATAAAATATCTTCAGGGTTTTTGACAATGTGCTAGAAGTTTTAGATAAAATTACTGAAAAATAATTTATTATTAAACTTCACTACAAAAATGTCTTAGTTGCGTATATTCTTAAATAAATCTAAACTTAGTGGTTATATAGTTACAAGAAAACTTAGCATGGGCCTTGTGGAGTTGATAAATATGAATATCAATAAGACTTATACGCAACCGATGGCACCATAAAAACGTGTACTTTTACCTGCAATACGCTGAGAACAATGTTAAATAATATTTCGCTGAAGATTGAAAATCGTGCCGAACTGACCCTGACACACATTTTAAAGGTGGCCACAATCGTGCGCACCTGCGCCCGCCGAAATTGTCCGTTCAGCGAGCGATCTGCAAGTTTACAGATAAAAAAAAGAAAAATTCTCACAATTATTCCACGACGGCGGCTCACCTGTCCATTAAGCCCACCTTCTTGGCTGCAGTCCGCGGCCCGAAGACGCAACTGCTACACATAAGGCGAAGATGAATGACTCGAGGATGATTAGCTGGACCCGCGCGAAGCCGCTGAAGATGCGACGCGACGGCCGGCGAGCCCGCGAGTTTTAGCTAAGCAAACAAGTTTCGCCCGTAATAGGCCATAACGACATTACTTTTGAGACGTTTAGCCGAGCGCAGTTCGCTCGACAAGGCAAACAATGCCGCGAGATGGACCCTAATTGAAAGCGGTTCGTCTTGCAAGGTGAAATCGCTGCACTCGCCGAGAGGCCGGCCTAATTACACCTGGGCAATGGTCGCGATCTCAAGAAACTGCGCGACCGGAAGGGGCGGCGCGCTCATTAGCCTCACTTTCGTCTAGCACAATTACGCGGATCGGCTAGATGAGATGCAGCGAATTAGCTTAAGACCTCTGTTCGACTCGACTTTTATTGCGTCATTAAAGAGCTCCTTAGGGAGCGATCGCAACCTCTTCCCTGGATCCACAGGTGTGTCTCACTTGGATCACTGTTGTTTCGTTCGATACTCGTTTATTAAACCAGGCAATTTAGAGGCTGGAATCTAATAAGCAAGTTAATTTTTTAGGATGTTTTAATACTTCAGTTTGAGTTTCTTAAACTGCATCTATAAAATACCTAGAATTGGAGATTTGAAGTTTTTCGTGATTCAAAATATTAATTTTAAAAAAAATTTTACGAATCTCTACTTTATTATAAATTAGATTGTTTTATAGAAGACAACATTAAATTTGCGCTCGAATAAATAACAGAGCAATTCTTTAGGATTTTTTCTGTAGACTAAAAATTAAAAATAAAATTACTCAATTTTCTGTAGTTTTTAGTAAAAATAGGGTTAAACCTAAAAAAGAATAATGTTTAAATGTAATAATTTTAGAGATACATATATATGTATGTATAAGCTTCAACCACTCTTATCTTTTATGAAAATTTTTGAAAATTTAATTTTAGATAGTTTTTACACAAAAACTACTCTTTTCGGACATTTGCGTCCGTTAAACAAAAATGTGTTTTTGTATTTGAATAAATATGTACGAGTATGTAGCAAAAACCCTGAATTCCATACATATACATACATACTTATTTCCTAGGGTTAAAAAATTCAGAAAACACGGTAATTTTTTATTAATAAACTCTTTGATCAAAATACTTTTGCATTTTCCATCATTCACTTTAAATTCAGAATTTTAAATCCAGATTTAAAAACAGCGAACCCAAAACCCCAACATACCTATTTTCATGGATATCTTCAAGTAGAAAATAATTTTATCGTCATATTGGCTCCAAACGTGTGTTTGACCTGGGCCTTTGTTGGACGGTGCATCCGACACTCGTTTATTGCTCGCCTCTTCGCCGCGACGCGACGGCCACAACCGCGGAACTTCATCGCGGGCTGAGAGCGGGGCACGAAACGCCTCGGCGGCCGCGGTCGGTCACGCTTTTCGGCTGTGTGAGGACGCGCCATTAAATTCGTTCACTGACCACGGGAAATGCGCGGCTATTTCCCTATCTCTGGCCGCGCGGCTGAGATTTTTCCACCTCGGTCCACCTTCGGGAACCGGCCGCGGCCACGGGACTACCGCTGATAAATCGTCATTTCGTGGCGAACGGCTCAGGGAACTCTTCGTGGGCAGGCCCCGTTCCTCCAGTTGGGTTCGTTTAATCCGCCAATTATTACATGTCATGACTCGAAATGAAATGAAATTGTTGATTTAGTGGAACCTATAAAATACGGCTCGGTCCGCAATATGCCTTATGGCCATTCTCGTTGATAAGCTCATTAAGTGGACAAATGCTGGCCTCGTCTCCTTTGCGGTCGTTATAACCTAAAGATGAGGTTCAAGACACATCTCTTCGCGATTGCCAAGAGCGTGACGATCATTTTAATTTTGATTCAGTACCAAAGTACGCAAATTTGACGGATAGCAAAACAAGGTAAAAATAATTAATAAATGTTTTAAAAAATAAAGAAATTGCCGGCTTCAAAATGTGATGGATTTCCGTGCAGTAGGTATTTGAAATAGTAGAAAATAAAATAGCTAGAAACTAAAGATGATGCCTGTAAAATAGGAATTTTTTTTATTTTATTTATTTATTTATAAATTAGGTAAACATGATCCTTAAGATGTTTTTAACAAAATACTACAAACGTATTTGAATTTTGCATTACACCAGTAAAATTAAAAATTATAAACTCAAATTTAGAAACTTCAGGTACTGCATGAATGTTTAAGATCATAACCAATCGTTAGAATCATGACCGACAGAAAACGATTTTAAATCTGCATACTATAAAAGAGATAAGTTTCATACGAGAAATGTTTGACGATATTATTTATTAATAAGATAAATAAAATAGGCCCACAATAGCTAGTTGTAACTAAACTTTTTTTGAAATTTGTTGAAGTGATAGCTGCATTTCTGAATTAAGATATGTAGGTACAAAAAATATTTGGCTTTTCTGATTTTTTCTATATATAAATATGTTTTTAATTTAGCAAATCTTAAAAATCATTCACGCATTTCTAATTATCGTATCGATTTCAAAAATTGAAATTTTCAAAATTTTCAAAATAACATGTTGTATATCAGAAACAATTTCAGTAATTTCTTATTTCCACGAATTAAAGATGATAAAAAAATTATTAGCATTTCCTAATTCAATTTTTTTTCGTTTCGTATAATAAAGTGGTACAATAAATTCTTAAATTAAGTTCGGTTTCTTAAATTATGGTTAATGAATTGCTATTTTATTATACGATGAAAGATGAAAGTAGTGCGTCACCCAATAAATAAGTTATAATCATAATAATAAAGAACAGATAAAACTACTTGTTCAGTATCAAGTTACAGATGTAATAAATTTAGAAATTAGTTATAAAAATACTTTCTTTTTCATTCGAAAAACAAAAGAAATTCGGGGACAACAATTTCGATTTCTTTAATTCGACTATAAATATTCAGATCATTGTGATTCTCATAAAAAAACAAAAACCGTAGAGAGATAAATGTCGCCTATTTTCACTTTTTAAAAAACATGACTGCCCCGATGGCGATGAGAAGAAAAACATAAATATTTTACAGCTTCTGTTTATGCTTTCTTCTTCAGGTAAGACTGCTAATCACTGGGCTAAGAAGCTAAGAAGGTTTGTTACTTGTGACGGTGATGCTTCGTCATCATCTTATCTACGGAATCTGTGATATCGGAGTAAGAATCGGAGATGATAATTTAATAAGTAGGTAGGGCAGCGTCTTGAGGCGCATTTAAGTCCGCTGCAAGTAGCGGGGAGAGAGAGTAAAAGTCAGTAAGACACACCTGCATATCTTACTTATTTATTTCTGGCATAGAGGTGAAAGTTGCCACCATTGCATACGTTAATGATGCGCCGTCGTGCGCCAACGAACGACAAACGATAAAAATTTATGCACGAACAGCAGCGCGGACGCCACAAAAGGCCTAGCCGTCTGTGCCGTGGTCTCAAGTCTCAGGCCTTGACTTTGAGATGAGTGTCGCCAGTGAAACGTTGGATGACCAAAAAAAAAATAAAAAAAGAAATATATAATCTACATACAAAAAAGATACGAAAATCCAGCTCAGGTGGGCGTTGGCGTATAGTGGCCAGGTAGTGTCATCGTCTATTTCCATATCCAGACGAATGACTGTCGATTCACTCGGTTCTATCTGGATCGTGAGAATTTATGGGCGTCCAAGCTTGAGGAGCCCCACGAGGAGCACATGCTCCGCTGGACACATAATCTCCATAGCCTTGGTCATTCAAGAGTCGCTCAGACTATTTGTTTACATGACGGCACGTTTTTGTTTTCATGCCAGAGTGACATTGTCCGTGAATTTTCAATAGCTCAGCTCGGCAACATCTCCACCAGAGCACAGTGGGCGTAAAATGGGGCCTTTTTTAGTTTTTTAGAAAACGAGGCTTTTCAAGCCGCCAGTAATACGCGCAGCCGTGTGTGGCGCGCGCTTTTTTAAATAATCAGATTAAAAAATCGCTCGTTCTACTTTTTTATAAAGGGGGGGCTTATTAAAAAGATTCGTGCCGGAAGCGAGCGATATCAATTTGTTTTTGGGTCTGATTTATTGCGTTTTCCTCTGATTGCCCACATGAAAGGGCCCTGGATGCTGCGTTAATTAGCTCTGATCACCTGGTGATAGTGCGCGACTTCGCGCAGAGTCAGAGATCGCACGATGTATCAATGGATCGAATCAATTTTTCCACCTGAAAAATGAAGTAATTTTGCGTCTTGAGATCTTTTGCGTGATGTCTTACTTGAAAGGTTGCACCAAGGTGAGGTTGCGTAAGTCGTTTCTGGCTCATTTCTGTAGCGTGCGGCTGTTGCTTATCCGGTGATGGGCTGTTGTAAAGTAATACCAGAAATAATTATACCAGTGACCGGTGGTCAGAGGAAGTGGTGAGCGATATAAGCGGATTTAATGAGAATGAACGCCGGTCAGCGCAATTAGCTTGGGACATGGAACCTTGCTCTTTCAAGGTGATTATGTAAAGGCGATCTTTTCGGAGCTTCGATGGAAATGGAACCTATTTTTTTGCATTGTAATTAAGAAGACATTTTATGACTTTCATCAGTATTTGTATAAAAATCGATATGACTATGTTCCACGAATATTGGGTAATTTGAGGTTGTTAATAATCCTCTCATTAGTCACTCAATCTGAACATTCATTTTTATTAAGTAAGTGTGGCAAACATCATAATAAATGTTATCTAAGAATTTTCCGATTCTAAACCGAAGACATAATTTTTGAACGTTTCTACCTAAAGTTAACCGAAATTGTCAAAAAATGTATCAGTATAGGACCCAAAATTTTAAGATGCCTATTTCGTTTTTTTTAACTCAATTGTCAATTGTTGTCATTGTTATAGCATTTTGCATGGTTCTCTCTAAGCAACTTTCCGAAAAATCGAAATTTCTTTAGAAATACTAAATAAAATTATTGGCTTTTTCTGAAACATTATACTTATTTTGCTATCCACCAATTCTATAATAACAAAAAAACATTTCCACTTTTTAGTTGTATAGGTACCATTCAAAGTAATCGTATTCTCGGTTTTCATTCCAAATATATAGAATATTTTCTCGACTCTTGAAGTATCGTTCACAGTTTATTATGTTGCCTAGAAAGAATTAATTTCATGTCCAGTGACACAAATGTGTTGCCCACGGCAAACGTTTCATTTTGGCTGGTGACGCCACATTGGTGCCACATACGAATCGACACTTGTTTGCCGGTGGCACCATGTTGTGTATGTCGAAAATTGTAAACCAATTAGACTTCTTGAATAGATTTTACCTGTTTAAACTTAACCATCATATAATAAAAAGATATTACTTTCTATAGTTGCAATATGATACCATTTCTTCAATTAACCTTAAAATTCTAGGGTTTCTTTTAACTTTATGAGATAAAAACTGATTATGTCGTTTTTGTATAAAAAAAAAGAAAAGAATCTTTTCATATCTCATCTTATTATCAGATTTAAATACAGTGATGTTTTTTTTCGGAAATTATAAATCACGCTCATATTGTCGAAACATAATCTGCAAAATCCTCTTTAATTAAAAAGTTGTGAAAAGGAAATAAGCATAACTCTTTTTAATTACCAAGCCCCAGAACGGTGTTTGCAAATGATAAATAATTTATGAACATAACCAGATAGCATGAATATTCTTTTATGCTTGTTGAACTTTCACAGGAGCGCCTTGGTAGGTGGTTTTGAAAGGTACTTGCCCCAAATTTCCTCGTAGTACTCTAAAAATTCTGTAGAATTCACGTGCCAAGCAAGTGCGATTCAAATGCAAAAATTCAACAGTAGAAGATGGGTTTTTTTATATAGTTAAAAATTAAAATGCGAGACATCCGCTTCGGGGATGGACGGACGGCTCGTGACTAAGAATTTTTGCGAATTTTTAAATAATGAGTAAGTTGCACGGGCACAGGTAGTCCCGGAGAAAAGCTTAAAACCTTTTTGCTTGTTGTAAAAGGTGCGTACAGTAACGGGCAGACATTTCTTTTTGGTCAGTCATAATTCAAAGTCAGTAAATAAAATTAAAAATTTTTTTGGGTGTGATGTTATTTTTTTTTCGACGATGAGAATTTACGCTGAGATAAAGTCTGAAAAGACACAAACGTCTTGCGAGATAAGCGTGGAACCTTAACTCCTCCACCTTTGCATATATTCAGATATCTTGGGAGATGAGGTATAAGTTTTATAACGCCCGTAAATTCCGGCGGTTTCTTTTTACTTTATATTTCCTTCCTTCGCCTTGTTGAAAGTTTTGCTGATTTGAACTCTGAGATAAAGTTACAATGCGACTGGTGTGGTGTCATGGAGGAACGCGACAGGGAAGACAATTGGACAAGTCTTTTGCTGATAGTTTCAAAGAGCATTTCCGGATGTTTACGAATATTCTTTTAATTGTTATATAACAAATACGGTTACTTATTCAACGAAATCTAAATATTTTCTTCCTCTATTTTCAGCCTTTCGTGAAGAAATTTTATTAGACTGTATGTTTTATTTGCAGGAAGATTAAAGATAGTTAGTCTCTAGTACATCGTTGTTCGTATACTATCTGTAGCTACTTTTGAATTTTTGATTTTTAATTTTTTAACGTCTAGATGCTATACAAACCCGAAAATTTCGGTATGCGGGGCTCCAATTATACCTACCTACCAAATACCAAAATAAAATATAATGTCACGTTTTCAGTTTTTAAAAATGTTGCGTCATTTATTGGTACTCAAATCATAAATATCAATCAATTTTATTTTGTTCTTTTATCAAAATAAACAGGTATAGATATTTATAATGTTAGTTACAGAAATATTTAGAATTTAAATCTTATTCTTAGTTCCCGTACCAACAAAGTTAAAATAGAAACCTTATGATGTTATGAAGTCTACAAAAGTGTCTATTTGATTTTTAGTAAAAAATTTATTTATTAAATTGAAAGTTGGATAAGTAAAAATAATGGCATATTGACGATTTTTTTTGGAAAAAGTTAAAATTGTTCTAGAGGTATTGCATATTGGTAAAAGATCAAAGCAATTCAAAATACATATGCGATTAAAGTTTTGCAAAAATTGATCCTTATTCTATTTTTGAAGACGATTTGTTTTGGAATGTAATCCTATACTATAAAGTCAGCAATTTTTGTATCTGTAGCTACGGTATCAAAAACGGCTCTAAGGATTTTGATAA
Organism: Machimus rusticus; assembly: GCA_951509405.1. Lineage (NCBI taxonomy): Eukaryota > Metazoa > Arthropoda > Insecta > Diptera > Asilidae > Machimus > Machimus rusticus. The sequence continues at coordinate 8,474,583 of OX608051.1, forward strand.
AATTTACTAGGTACCATAAGGGGGTTAATATAATTAATCGATCTTTAAAGCTTATACGATTTCCACCAAAATTGGTACTTGAGGGTTTCAAACCAATTGTCAGAATTTACGAATTAAAAATACCGGAATATCAGATTTTAAAGCTGATGCAATTTCCATCAAAATTGGTACATGGGGGTTTTCGGGGTCGCTGATTTTAAATCGACTGTCAGAATTTACGAATTCAAAATAGCGGACTTTAAATTTATATATATGTATATATATGCGATTTTAATCAAAATTACATCGTCTCCAAGCAAGTTGGATTATCCAGGTATTAAAATTATATCTATAGATAGAAAAATTCAAAAAATTCAATGATGGGAATGACCATCGTTTAATACTCCCAAGATTAACATGTAAATCTGATGCCACTAATCCTCTTTAAGCCAATCTGCGTTGCTATAAACCTAATAAAAAAGCATAAATTCTGGCTGGAATATGCACAACAAACGAATCAAGCCCGAATTGCATTTTCAGAGTGCCTCAGAGAGTGCAAGAATTGCGCTCCTTAAAAATTTAATTGCCACTTAATAAACCACAAAAGTCCCTGGGATCGCAGCTCGTATATCTTCCCGGATATCATCGGATTGAGGAGGAGGGAAGATTAATGACCCACAAACCCAACGAGATATCAGAAACAGAATGAGTTCTCAGAAATCGGGGGATGTCTTTTTAATCTTTTTTTTTTTGGCGTTTCGTTTCAAACTCTTATAAAGATGCAGAAAAAGGAGTCTGGACTAAAGAAGAAGAATAAGAAAAAAATAAATGAACAGTCTTGAAAAAGAGAGACTTAAAAATCTTACCGAAAATGTTCCCGGCGGTCCAAGCGCCCCGTTTAAAGTGGTGCCGTCATGAGACAGGTCCAAAATTTACCTGCATGGGAAGCAGTTTCGATGGTTAGGAAGAAGTTAAAAAAGATAAGAAAAAAAAGTTAAGATGAAAAACGCTTATCAATAAGAAACACGGAAAGGCCACTAGCTGTGCGTTGTTCCTTAGATTCACCTGCACCAGGCACGGGGGCAGGGCTTTAAGAAAAATCAGTTAAAAAACAAATCGGTTAAAGGGAAAGGGAATTCAATCGGCAAAGACGGCCGGGACGAAGAAGTCGTCTTGGCTTGGATCGTGGGACGGGACGGTGACACTATTCAAAAGTCCCTAGGTTGGGGCTGATGGGGCCCCCGCGGGGCCTTTTGTGAGCCCCGCGCGGACTCAGACGAGCTAAATTGGATTAAAATCGGCTTTGTTGGGAGCTAATTGAAACGGCCAGTGACACTATGTTTCAATGAAGGTCTTCGTGTTTTCGTCGACTTCCTTCCTCAGCAGTTCATAGCTTGATATAATTCGAGCTGACGCGGACAATCGATCAATTAATTTATTTATTATTAACTAACTCAGGGTTTTTAAGGCACTCTGTTGTCTGTTGCATAAGAACAAAATTGTGAAATACCCAAATATGAAATTTGATACGTAACAAGGGGAATTTAAAGGCAAATCCTTATATGAGAATTAATTTACGTAAAAAAGTTCCAAAAATCGATATCCAAACTATAGCAGCTGACGAGCCAAATTCATCCAACGATATTTCAATTTATGACTATCGTTTGTTACTCGTTGAAAATTGTAGATAATTTAATTGGCATGCTATAACAAAATTAAATTGTCAATTGTCTTAAAATTTGCTCTTAATTAAAAAATTTTAATTTTAATAATTTTAATTTTAACTTTTAAGACAATTGGTTAGTTAAGTCCAGTACATTTTTAGAATTTAATTCAACTAAAATTAAAGATGATTGATAGAATTTGATATAATTAAAAAATTTTTTTTCAAAAATTGAACTATTAAAGATTTGTTCGAATTTGTATTGCGGTGTTTCTTAATATTCAACCAAATTCAAGTATATCTACCATATATTAAAGTTTTATACATGTATGAGCTTTTCTTCATCAATTACATACATAAATTGCAGTTCAAAGTCTTAGTTTTACATTCCATTATTTTTATTTCAAAAAAATTTTAACAATTTTGGGTTACGGCTACTATCCTCACCTCATAGAGTTTAAAATAAATATGAGAAATTTAAAACTAATCGAATTTGTATTATATGTAGTGTAGCTAACTTTGAAATAATTATAGTGGTTGATTCCAAAAATTTAGTTCTAAGAAAGTTTCAATAGATATATCGGGTGATATCTACAATCTTATTGCTTCAATAAAGTAAAGACCAACATAAAATTTACATATATTTTCAAGGCACTGTAGCCTACTTGTATAAAAATAAAAATAACGAAAACAATGTAACTTTTCAATCTTAAATTATGTTTTATGACTATTTCTAATATTTAATGTAATTTAAAATTGCTTAATAGTTTCATTTCCCATTAATTAACCTTAATATTCAAAATTTTTGAAAACATGCCAATTTTGGAATTTATTCTATTACGAGTACCAAGGGCGGAGTAAAAAAAATTTATCTTAACTAGCTTGTGCATTTCCATAACTAGCAGCAGTTCCGAAAGCTGCTTATAAAAGTTATCTGTGGTTTAAAATCTGTAGAGTAAACCACCAGAAAAGGATACTACTTTCTGTAAAATAATAGTTGTTCCTCATCAACTTAAAACGCCGAAGGTAATCTGGCTAGGTACGTGCTAATAGTCGATAGCACCACCTCATCCCAACTATTTCGATATCTTAATGTAATCCCTCGGTCTGCAACAAATTACCTTAACGATTATAATAAAGAGATGTTGGACCATCTGAGACACCAGGCGCTGCACATCTCTTAGATTATCGGAGATCAAAGTCTGTCCTCCAATAGATCGAAAACGAGTTCCGTGTCCACGGGACTCTAGACTCTAGAGTCTAAAGTCTAGAGAAAATAGTCGAGGCTCCTTTGCCACTTTCCTGGGCATGGCGTACTTAATCTCGTAAATAACGTGCGATGATCGCCGCCGGGGGAACTAGTTCCAGGTTTCTATTACAAGATAATATTTATTTGCCAGATAAGCGTACGCTAAGTGTTGACTTAAGTACGTGTGGGGACCAATTGCCTGTAATAGCTGAATAGTGCTAGAAATCTGCCGATTCGATCAGTACCTGCCAGCGATACTTTCGCAGGGTAGAAACGTTTCACGTGAAGTGATCGTTACAAGTGATCGTGTGGATCTGAAGCGAACGCGGAAAACCTGTCGTCATCTAAAATAAGAAAAACTCGCCGAAAATGCACAATTGACGAGATTCATGAAATTAGGTAATCAGTCAGAGACCGTCAGGACTCGGCAAAATGTATTACGTAAGAAGTGAAAGATCTTTAATTTTCACATATTTCTTTCGTTTAATCGACCGACCGACGCATAAGTGGCTCGTGGAATGCCAACGTATCATATGAGTTGCGGCGTTCAAGAATTATGATCTTTCCGGGCCTTTTTGCGCTAGGTGACGATCTTCAGTGATGAGGAAGTAATTGGCTGCAATTTTTCTGCATTTAACTTTTTTGCTGCCGTCAAGACTCTTTTTGGTGTTGTATTCCAACAAGTGAAAGAGTAATTATGTCTCGATGCGACTTTAATTACAAATCTAGTAAATGCTGTGGCATTACTAACCATAAATGGTGTATGAAATTTCCATGATTGTTAGCAATTTCAACGATTTTATGACAGTTACGAATGGGGTTTCGTATCTGGAAATCGATTTAAAATAAAGAAAAACTTCAGTGAAATTAGGTCGTATTATATATAAATTGTAAGAACTTTTTTTCAGAAAAGTGTTTTAACATTTTGTGTTAAAATTTAATCAAGTTACAGGAAATGTCCTAAGTTAATTTTTAAAGTTTTTAGATTATCTGAGTTTCATATTTATACAGTAGGTAGACGTATTTTTATCTTATATACAAAAAAGGTATTAAGAGGACATTTTAATAACTTTCAGATTACTATCTTTGCGAAAACTTATCAAATGCAAATGTCCTCGTCTTCATTCAAAATCTTGTATTATTCTGTTTTGAAATTCAGGAAATAAAAAATTAGAAACTACCTCTCATTTCGACTAGAAGTATGTTAAAATAAATAAACATGTATTACAACACAAAATACATAAATTGAGATAAGATTATGTTTATGTGGGACAAAACGGTATGCTGATTTACGACTTACAATTTTTTATATTTTTATTTTATCTAACGTTTTTACTTTATTATGTGACGTTTATACGCCGTTTGACTTCCAGCTTTTTCCGTTTGTATTAAAGACAATGACAATAGGCACAAAATCAGAAAAACCTGACGAAGATCAACACATAATCGTTAAATTCTTCAAACAAAAAAGTTAGAACAAAACCGCTTGTACAGAATAGGTTAAAGTGTTTATTCTGAATGTGAGAAAAATAAAAGATTTATATTCACACGAATAGGACATAAAAATAGTATCATTGTTTATTTAAAAAAATTTTATTGTACATACTATAAAAGGGTTCATGATCTTACATGACTGTAATTTTTTACCCAAAAAAAATTAAAACATTTCAAAAATTCACTGTGTATAGAGCTCGGGGCTAATTGTAAGTGTGCCTTTCATTCTGAGAAAGATTTTTTCCAGTTTCGTGCAAGTAATTTTTGGTCAGTTTTCTTTTTTATAGTCCCCAAAAAATCGCTCCATCTCATGGTAACTGAAGACTTATTACGATGTCGGTCGCCTTTTACCCTCTCACAAAAATAAAAAAAAATATGAACCGCGTTATTAAAGTCGACTTGTGTGTCTTTTTCACTTTTTCACGCCACTTTTAATGAGAGGTTAAAGTATTTTTTTCGTTGGTCCCGGCAGCCGCTTGTATCTCTCAATTGGAGCAATCTAAATAAGAAAAAGTTCTTACGCTTTTGGTGGTCCACGAAATTATGCTGTCGTACCTTGGTCCCTTGGACAGTCGTACCTACCGGGGAGTGCAAGTCTTAAGACCCAAGTTCCAAGATGTTCATTCTACTTGCACTCGTTTATTATCGCGGCAATATGTCGAAAGGGAAACGAAAAATAAAAAAATTAATAAAATAAAATAACGAGAAAAATATGATGAATCCTGGCAGATACTGGCGATCCGCGCCAGATATTTTCCATTCGTTGCTGTAACAAAATACGCGTACAAATTTATTATGATTCGCGATACTTTCGAGAGACGTTCGGGCTAAGTTGGGATCACTTGTGAACACGTTGTCTTCCTCACCTTCCTCCTTGCATGATTACTTTGCCATTGAGACTTTTGTGGTTGCGGCGGCGGCGGCGTCTTCCACGTCTGATCGTTTTCCTTTGTCGATCCATTAAACCTGTGAGGTGCATCATCTCTGTATTTTTGCTGTCTTATGTTTTGTTGCTCATCTTATTTTTTTCCATCATTTCGCGGAGGTATAACTAAAAAAATATTAAGACGAAAAACTTAAGATGAAGGGCAAAGGGAATGGAGCATATGGTAAAAGCATTAAACCTACCACAAGTTACCTCGGGGCCACCTATACATTATCCTCGTGATTTACAATGCGGCATGTTGTTAATTTTTGAAGCTAAACGAGAAAACAGTCTTGAGCCTCAATATCTCAAAACAAGATCGATCGATCTTCTCTGTCCTGGAAACAGTGTTTCGTATCTTAAGGAACGCCGCCCGACGGAACGTTTCGATCGATTCAACCACTTTGGACAATATTTCTTTTCGGCGAAATTTAACCTTTTCATTATAAAGTTTTTCGCCGATCATATGTGAATCGTGCACGACGTTTTAATAACGAATCTCGGACCGATCGTTTGCTGTTTTGCTCTCGTCGGCATTGATCTGAAAGAAAAGAAGTATCGTCGATCAGTATAATAGCCATCTTGATTCTTCGCAGTATTGCGAGTGGTGGTTTTCTGGCGCTAAGGGTCATTTTGATAATGACGTGATCACTTTTGGTAGATAAAAGGGCGGTGATCGCCAATTTAACAGTTAAGTCAACTCTGCCGGTAGAATCGATCGTGTTCTCAAATTTATAAGAACATTCTGCCGCACTGTCACGCCGCCGTTGAATGGAATTAAGTTGGAAAGAGGAAAAGTGGTATTAAGGTATATTCTTGTATATAAATTTAAATATAAAACACAATTCACGGATATTGCATGATACGGAAAATCAGGAGGTAACCAAACACGATCATCTTAAAGTAGGGTAAACCCGTTCATTTAGTCATCTTGAGTGCTTGCTTACCACTTCTGCAACTTTTGCAGCTGAGGATGCCAGGCGAAAAGAAGAAATGTACTCCAAGAGGCAGTGAAGAAAGCCATCGATCTAGATCACTACATATCCATCCACAAATTGTAACATGATATCGTGACGATAATGAAGATCATCTTGATCTACAACCGCGAAACCCACGAAGTATCTTGAGCGATATACGGCAATAATGAAAATATCTTTTTACATAGTGTTACAACTCTCAAGAAAAAAAACAAAAACTCTCGTTTCCAACTTTCTGCACATCATAGGTATAATTTTAGCTGCTACTTCTGTCAGTGCCTCACAGCCTCTTGGTTTACGATGGCTTTTTGATGTTGCTGCTGCTTTTTGTTTGACCACAAATTGAAGCCCCATGACCCCAACATCAACGTCTCGTTGAATTTCAGATTTCTTTTATTGAAAGGGCGTGAGATTAAGGCCTTTAGGCTGAAATTGGATTTTCGTATATTGAAAAACGAACTTTCCGAACTTAATTATTATTATTGCACCTATTGTAAAAAAAGTTATGTTAACTTTCTTTTTAACAAAGTTGTTAATATTAATACAATTTGCTTTCGTATTTTTCTCTCAAACTTCTATTTATAACTTCAACGTGTAAATTAGAATATTTCGGAAAATTTGCCTTATTTTTATGTTAGAGATAAAAACTTTGTTTATAATGCTAAAATATTACTAAAGTCCATGTGATAAGAGGATATTATAAGATTGATCTCATTAAAGTAGAAATGATTTTAAATTGGGTTCTAATTTGTTTCAGAAATCACTTGAACTTATAATTTAGAAAGACAATTTCGAATTGGTCTAAAAATACACGAAAGATAAGATTGATATTGGTATATCAATTATTTTTTGAGATATGATATGTAGTTGTATTGTATTATTTTTTGGAGTTTGCGATACGAAATTCTCTAGTGCTTTCTTTATTTGTGTAAAAATAATTGAGATAGTCAAAAATGTCCAGAATACCATAATATACATATTCATTCAAATTGAAGACATATTCATTCAATTGGGAAGTAGTTTCATTCAATCTGAATATGGTTTCATTTAATTTGAAAATGTTATGTTGGAAAATTTGTTGAAGGTATAACTTATCTTACAGCCGAAGGTAGTAAAAGAATAGATATTTGAGAATTCATTGAAAGATTAAAAGGTGTTATTTTGTTATTGAATGATAGTTTAGCTTGGTTTATTAATGCTTAATTATTAATTAATTAATTAATTAATTTAGTTAATTAATTAAACATACGTTCTCTTCGTTATTAAAAAAGGACTTGTTTTCAAAAACTTAAAATAAAACTAACGAATAAATGAGTGAATGAATCACAGAATGGCTTGATCACTGTGGTGATAAGAAGTATAAATAAAGCGAAAGTCAATGTTTGCTTTAAAACCTTGGTAAAAATTCAAAGTATTTCCTTGATCGTGACGCTGATAAAAGCGAAATCGTAAAGATAACTACTTCAAGGAATCTGGTAAATTGCAAATAGTTATTATAAAAGTCCATGAACATGCTTACTTAAGCAGTTCTGTAGCAAATCATATTATTCACTATTTACCTAAAAAATTCCATTTTAATTCAACCACAATCTTTTGGTGCGAAAATAAAAAAACTCTTCGCCTGTATGGCGGCGGGAGAATTCGCGATTCGAATTACTACAAAGTGGTGACGGGAATTCTCTGCTAAAAACATTAAAAAAAAGCAACTTCAAGCCGACGGTGAGTCACTCCTGCGTCCAAATGTAATTCGATCAACTCCGGTGCGATGAGGCCGAATGGCGCTTTACAAATTTGGACCGTAGCATAAAAATGGTTTGAATATTCGCACTTGAACCGAATACCACAAAAAACCTCTCAACCACACCCTCGTTTTTAATGTGGTTCACGATCTTTTGATTCTTCCGCCGATCGTGCGGGCGTCAACCAGGTGACATAGGTGCAATCGAGATGCACATGTAATGTAACTTAAGACGTTTGGTCCATCTTTTGCTTTTGATCTGGTAAGAGTTTTTGTAGCGTGTTCATTTGCGCGCAGAAGTGACCTTGTTGCGACTTCGGTGGCTGCCTTTATTCAATAAATTTTTATACACCGCGACGACGCAGCTGTTTTCAACCAGTTTCTTGCAAAATGCCACTCGTCGTTCATTATCGAGGTTAACAAGAGCTTCGTCGCCTCAGACAAAAGCAAGACGACGGCGGCGGCGACGACGAGGTATCCGCGAAAACGACTTTTGTTATGAAATCGCCCAATTGAAATATGATAGCCGCGATATTGTCTATTTAAAAGACGCTAATGAGCCATTCAAAAGTACATGCATGTTTTCCTGGGTTAACAGTTATTATATTAGATAGAAAAAAATACATATAGATAATTCATCGTATCTTATGGGAAATAACGAAAAAGAGAAATATTTTGGTATACTTTCATTTTATTTTATAGTTTTAATAATTTTAAGAAAACAAATGGAATCCTATTTGTCTGACTTTTCTGGGTGTCTGTCCAGACATTTTATTAAGTTATGTTTACATCTTTGTCAGAGGCATAGAACTGACACATAGTCAAAAACATAGTCATATAGTGAGAAATGGCATACTCCTATCTGACTAATTACTTGGCTAATCCACTTCCCTTATCTACAAAGTTTTTGTCCAAAAATGCTGTAATTTTGTGAAAAAGCACATGTTTAGATAAAAAAATTGAAATATTTAATGAAAAAATCGTTGTTTGCAATTAATAATTAATTAATTTAAATTAATTAAGCTAATTAAAGCTAAGCTTTTATCTATTCCAGTTAAAATTGTTTAAAGAAGAATAACAGAAATTTTTAGATTTACAACTAGCTTTTCATCGTCAAAATTCTAGTTATTACCTGAGTTACAGTGTTTTTAATTGTTTTTCTTTAAAGAACGTTTGTCGTTTTTCAAACTGGTGGACAAGATATCTTAAGATCTACTTAATCGATTTTGAAAAAAATTAAACCGCATTATTCTTAATAATATTAACTAAGATGTAGAACGATTTTTTTTGATTGGAGGCCGCTTTAAATTTTTAAGATCAAAATTTGGATGAAAATCAGCTTTATTTCCAACCGCTGTCATTTATACAAAATTATTGTAAAAACGTTATTTCCTTTCTAAATAACAAATAATTTTTACACCAAAAGGAAAGGTTTTGAAAACAGGATCATAACTATCAAGTATAGGTATGATACTTGTAAAAAAATATTTTCTTTTTATATCCATTTTTTCAGAGCGCCATGGTGGTGTGGTGTAACCCCTGTAAAATAACCCTGTGTAAGATAATTATAATTTTACTCAAAAATAATTGTTTCTTTTCGTCTTCCGTAAGTAATTAGCCATGGAAAAAGTCGAAGAACTTTCTCACATTATGGCGAAAACCGATTTTTCTGCGTCTACAGCTCAATAGGTCACAGTCGAGGCTGAAGACGTGAAATGAAAACCTCAAGAACCACAAGAAGAGGGAAACCGTCGATGACCTCATAATTCAGCGCTGCGCCGAGCCCCATTCCATCCCCAAAGACGACGGCCGGCGCGGCGGTGCCCCCACTTATCAATTCCTTACCTGCTAATGACCTCCTTGACTGATTTGCAAGTCTCTTGGCCGCAAGAAACCAAAAAGACCCACACCTGAGCCGGCCGCGGTCCGCGAGGTAACTAGCCGCCGCCGCAGAACAGTTAGCACTGATTAGCTCCGTGGCACCTTCTGAAGCTGCCGCGCGGCCGCTCTTCGGCACCGTGAGAACGGCCAGCGAAGACGCGATTTTTTCGGCCCCATTGCCTCCTCGAAAGTCCCTTCTTCGGTCTTCTCCCTTGACGCGGCGCGGCCTGCACCTGGCGGCGCTCGACCTTCCGCGCGATTTCACGGCGTCTCGCAGATCGCCGCCGACACGTTTTGATGAAAATATCTGCGCATCGGCGGCTGCGCACCGCTTTCCATTTCGATAAGTCGTCTGCGCAGCTCGCGGGCTAAATGTCAAGTTCGCGCTGGTCATGCGATCACCCTCACCTGAGGCGTGATGGTGCTGGGGTTGCCAAGGTTTTTTCTATTAAATATAGAATCTTTTAGTCGCAAAAAATAAACAAAATTTAAACTATTTCAAACAATTAGAACCCCTAAGGGTATAAAATAAATCTTATTATGTATTTACAAATCTGAAAACAACGATTCAAAAAATTTTTCATTCCGATATTTTGTTAATAATAAAATTTGGATAGGCTATTCAATATTTCAAATTCGAAATTTTCAAAATTGGGCGAATTTGAAATAAGAAGAACCGAATACCGAATACTTAAATTATATTAATGCAATAGTAATAGTCAATAATTCTGATTTCTTTAAAAATTGTCTGATTAAATGCGGCAGGTTGAGATAATAACAAATTTATTTTGTAAAGCGTGTAAGAACGTTTCTTCAATAGTTCAGCAATTATGTCAATTTAATTATTTATAACAATTGATCACGCTAAAATATTTCAATTCTAATAACTTTGGGCTCAATCTGCACCTACCTACTTTTCAATGTTCATGATTTTTTCAGATTTTTCTGAGCGATAATTTTGAGGATAAATGTTGTACTTCAATAAGCTTTCATTTGACACCCTACATGATACTCTGAAGTGAACTTCTAAAAATTTAATTTTTTATACTTATAATGCATGTATGTACATAGTATATGGTACATATGTAATGTATGTATATTCTATTTTTAAAAAATATGTTTATGCATAGTACTATTAATTAAGTTGGCAACCCTATGTGGCTCGTTTCTTACTTATTGGAAATATATTTTTCAGTAAAGAAGTTAATTTGCCTCGCCGATTAAACGGTTACGATTACACGGCCGATCAACTGCTTTCATAATCAAGCCGAACGCGCCGCCGCTGTCCGTCGCTGTGCAGCTCCCGGGGTCTCTTCATCCGCGGATTTCGCCTGCGGAGCCCCGAGGACTTGAGCGCGGTTTCGTAATGGCCAATTAACGATCAATCAGCCAGCCAGGCCGCGGCTATTAATAGTTTCGCACGATAATTGTATTACTCTTTGTGGCGCGTCTTAAGACTGCTTTGTTCTTCTCCTTGCAGGTTCACAGAAACAGCGACGAAAACCTGATCGCCAGCTCCTCGAAGATCACTTCTGAACGTCGTCGTCGTCTTCGTCGTTGTCTAGCGAACGTCTTAAGATGGGCGAAAGAAGGGGCACCAAGGCGCTGGAGCTGTGGTGCAGGCGCATGACCGAAGGATATCCTGGTGTCAAGATCGAGAATATGACGACATCCTGGAGAGACGGACTCGCCTTCTGTGCCATGATTCATCACTTCAGACCTGACCTGATGTAAGTATGCCAAGACTGCTTTAATTGCTAGAATTAATGCTTCTGTCCGCATGTGTCAGGGTTATCGCGATGATCGCTGTTCATAATTTCAGTAATATTTTGCATGATCACTGCGGCGCGATTTAGGCAATTATGGCACTTTTTTCTGATATTTTTTAGTCATGCCTTATTTGTGGTTTCTAAAAATAATAATACAAGTATAATAGTAAATTGAGCCATATAACATTCCGGTTTGTCTTAAAATATTCGTATTTTATCATCGAATAGTTGAAAAAAATGGTAGATAAAAATCAAGAAAATACCTCAGAGGTAGGGGTATATATTTTTTTAAATCAATATCATCAAACCACAACACTTTTAATCAAATGTTAAATGTTAATAATACCAAGATTATTCCTTCAAAACACAGAAACTATTTCTTTAAAAATAATAAATGTATGAATTAAAAATTCATAAATTTTAGTTCATCACACATTAAATTAAATTAATCGAATTTTTCCGGTTTAAAAACTTATTTTTTTTTTTTGCTTTAATAGACATATTTTTTATCACAAGGAAAATAATTACATTCTAATATGGAAGTAACATTAATTAATATTTTACTTGAAATAAAGAAAATTTCCTTTAAATTAGTGAAAATTGAAATTGGGTATGAAATCTTCAAATGAAAAAAGTTTTAGAAGCTTTAAAATAAAAAATGTTCTTCCAATTTAAGGTATCATTTTTTTGACTGTATTTTGTTATAATTCAAGAAATATGTCCCAGATTTTTAATTAGGTACTTATTCGATTTGAAGTTAAGTATTTTATTTTATTTAAAGTTGATTATCTTTGTATACACATTCAAAGACGTCACGAAAAATTGAGTCATTTGAATTGACATGGAAAACGTTATAAATCGTGAGTTAAAACTCTTTCAGTGCATCGAACGATTTCACCGGAGTGTATAAAACACAAAATTCGTGCAGTTATAAATGTAACGACATTTTGGTACTAATTTTCCTTAGGATTACAGAAGACTATTACGGTTAGGATTTCTCTTTCCTGCAATAATTCAACTTAACTTTTAAATTATGAGAATATAAAAAAATGTCCCAGGTATGGTTGTTTGAAAGAATTGTCGAGACAAAAAAATTAAGACTTGCCTAATTCTCATTTCTTGCAAATAACATTTTTTGATTATACAAAGATATGGCAAAAATTTGTGTCAATTGTACGCATTTTTCCAATTGCAATAATTATCTAATTGCGTCGTAATGTAATACCGACCAGAATAATTGCCAACAAAATGTCACGCAATTATAAAATTGTAGATTTCTCAATGGCATCTACCAAGACCTTAATGGTATCAGAAAGTAAATATTTGCAAAAACCAACAAGTTGGAGGCTCAGGGCTTACGTGAAATAAATATGCGATCAGTTGGATCATGCAAACTTTAGAAATCTCCGTGGGGCTGTTTTGCAAGCAATCGTGCTTTTCGTTGGTGCAAGATCGGTAGAAAAAGCTACCAAGAAGAGAATATTTGTAGGTGCGCTAAATATTGCTAGTTATCACGAAATGCTAAATAAAAGCGCTCAAAATGAAGTAGTAAAAATTTTTGTATGATCGACAAAATCTAGGCCGATGAGAGAGGCGAAGAGGTTTAGGTTCTTACATCATTGCGATCGCGCCGTTGCATTAGCCACGCTCTGGCACGTCGATTAGAATCTTGCAAAATCGATCTGCCTATATCTATCTACCGGTGATCGATCGATCCATCATCCGCGAGAGCTACCTGGAATATATAGGTTAGGTTGAGCGGTGATCGTTTTTAGGTCATAGGCGGTGCGTTGTCTTGCATTTGCATAATTTACCGGAAGCTCCATTTACCACACCTTTCCTTACACTTCACTTGATGGTGGTAATCGCAGCGCGATAGATGTCGAAGCGATTCACGTTCCGCACCATTACGATCAATTTTATCTGGCTCCGTAAATAATAGCGAGAGATTTTATTACAATTTCTGTGTCTTGTCTGACGCTGATCGCTCTGCGGCGTTTCAGGGTTCAATGGACTTATTAAATCACGTCGGCTGTACGACAATTTCGCATCCTCAGATGATCGTGAAGTCGGCCTCTTCACGTTTTCATGTCAGGAGGCAATTTCCATTTGAGCCAAGTTTAATTCACTTTTTTGTGGGAACCACGATCAATTCAGCGCAGCAAAAACGAGTCTTTGACCTTTACCTAATTTGGATATGACCAACCTGTTTCGGATAATCTCATGGCATTTGCGATCATCGCTCGTGGTCTCGTTGAGATTTGCTTCTTTTTTCCGTTTCGTCAATTTCTTTCGACTTTTTCTTGCTCGATTACCGCCGCGGTAGCGCTTATTTACTCCCAAGATTACGCAGCGGCATCAGCGAAGATCGCCGACTGTTTCTATATTTGAACAGGTTGATGTTTTGACAGATTTGGAAGAATCAATTTGTTACGCTATTACGTGATCAATGGCTTGTTGGATTGATCGCGTTTCGGTGGGGGCTTGAGTGATCGCTTTAATTTTAAGGATCGTTGGGTAATTACTCTTCTAATTGGGGACACTGCCTGATCTTTTTCTCTAAGGCTCTATGAGATCTACTTTCAAGCAAAATCAATCACTTACTATCCAGTTTTCTAGTTGAATCTTGTTAATTTAGAGAATAGTAAAGGTTTCACAAAATTTTTTCCCATGGGTTAGAAAGCGTTTTCTTGGAAATTTTGTTTCTCTTTTTCTGTTTGATTTTCTATTATTGACTTACTCTTTCAAAAATGAAGTCTTTTAGTTACTTCTCACACTGTTAAAACATAGACCATTCAAAACCAATTTTACGTCTGCATTTCTTTGTTCCCTTCTAAAAACTAAATCTGTGATTGCTGATTTGGTTTGCTTGTAAAACGAGTTAAAATCAACATTCTCGTGGTAAGAGAAACAGAAACCATGAGAATAAATTACAAAATTCACTTCAGATTTAGTTACATTGATGTACTATTACATTATATTTAAGGAATGTTAGTTTATTGAAATTTTCTCTTTAGGTATGTCTTTATCGTATACCAAACGTTTTACGATACTGTACATATTTAGTGTAAATTGTAAACTAATTCTTTACTTTCGATTATAATATCTAATGCCGTCATTATATCAATACCATTCCATAAATTAATGAAATGAAAACCTTAGTTATTTATTAATTACAATTAAGTAATTGACTTTCAATTATCATTAAAATTTGAAGTTGTTTATTATAAGTGCGGGTTTAATACATGACACCAAAGTGGTGTCACCGGTAATTAACGAATGATTTGTCGATAGCATCACATTGGTATCACCGGACATTAAAGTGTTCAGATTTTAAGAATAAATTATAAAATTAAATACTTAGTATATACATATTTTGTCGCCTTTTTCTTTTCAGTGAGTTTGAAAAATTAAATAAAGACGACGTCTACTACAACAACGATTTAGCATTTAGCACAGCTGAACGTCACTTGGGAATTCCAGCGCTTCTAGATGCAGACGATATGGCATCATATGAAGTTCCAGACCGCCTATCAATCTTAACCTACCTGTCACAATTTTATCAAGTCTTCGCATCACCAGGTAAGTGGCATCTCAAAGCTATTTTTATACTGTCCGGCTGGGGTCATAAAAGTGAATGATACCGTCACTGTGGTTCGTAATAACGAAAAATTTGTGTACACATGGCCTTATGGTAAATTTTATATATATACTATATATATATGTATAATGTATATAATAAAATAAAAGAAAGCCCTAACGAGATGACGAACTTCTTATCATACATGCGGAATCTTTGAGCAAATTGCAGTTTTCTTAGCAATTTGTATGCGCGTGCGTACATCACTTGAATTAAGATATTACATGCAGAACTCTATGAGATTGTCTAGATATGATTTCTCGGCTATTACTCGGTCTGCGCCGACTCGTGCGTCTTAAGAGCTGCAGGTGAATTAGGAAAAAGAAAACAGCAGAAAGTCATCTTACAATTTTCTTAATTACACGAAATAACGCTCATACCGTGGCGAAAGCTAAAAATTACAGCGTTAAATTTATGATTCTTAAAATGCTCCGATTTAATTTATTTTTTATTTTTTTATTTTTTAAACTGAGAAACTTAACTTCTGGATTTTTGCATGGGAGAGGCTTTCTCCGAGGTTAGCCAGAATAATTTTTAAAACTTTAAAACAGGTGCGGTTTTACTGCTCATAAAAATATTTTAGGGTTTTGTCTTCATATATGCCTTTATAATTTATTACGAGTGATAAAACTTCCCGTTTTGTCGTAAATTGCAGAATATATTGAGTTACCACTGATATTTATTGAATATACGATGAAAATTATCAAATTTGTGAATTTTTATTAAGGCCGGTGGTCTCACTGAGATCACAATTTTTCCAAATGGCTTGACCCGCCCGAATTTATATTTTAAAATTCCGCCAATAAATCTGAGGCCACGCGCTTCTTTTATGGACCACACACTTCCTTGAGTTTTTAATCGATTTGGTGAATGGAAAATGAATCAGTCAGGCGCCAAAATTCTGAGTTATATCAATTTTTTATTTTCTGTTGCAGAGAGCTATTTAATAGTTAATTGACCTCTTTTTATATCGCTATTGTTTTGCCTTGTGAAGAAATCTTCAATTGCGTGCATGCAGTAATTAGGTAATTGTTCCCATGCAAAGCAAATAGCAAAGTTAATCGCAGGAAGTCATGCAATTTGATTGGAGGAAATCAAAAGTTTCAATTTAGATTGTTGACGTCATAATGGTTCAAGTGCATTTTGAAATAGGTGAAATAGTTGTGCATGGCTATAAATTGATATCGATGAAGCAGACGGCATTGACCTATTTAATTGCGAGTTCTTATTTAGCTTTTAGGTGGGCAGATTAATTAAAATTTAAATGAATAAAAGGCTGGACAAAAGGTCAATGATACTCTTTAATGAAAAAGGTGACGATGATGTCAGCTGGAGATCAGTAGTATTTATTTAGTAATAAAATAATAAAATTTAACAATTCATAAATATTTGTGCCTCATTAGCCTTTAATATTTTTTTAAAAGATAAATAATTAGTAGACAATTAAAAATTGATCAGGTACAATTAAAAAGGAAAATTGTTAAGGCACAACTATAAAAACTATAATATTCCAAAATAACCCAGCTCGATTTTGTTTACATTTTGGAGATATCTCAAAATATTTTCTTTTCTGAATCCATGCATTACCGATTAGTTTATAGATTATTTGCGGGGTTTCCCTCCTCAAAACATTTTGATATGTTTGATAAGTAAGAAATTTTGTGGACGGGGTTTCACAATATTTTGATCAATTTGTTTGTTTACAATATTATTTCGTTTGACTGATCATAAATTTAGCAAAACTTGAGATATAAATTTCTTAATAAGTACTTAAATGTTTATATACCTAAACATTTTATCATTTTATTTTTATTTTTATTTTATTTTACATATCAGCTCTTAATCATTATGGAATTTTATGGGGACTCATACTTAAATTTTAAAGACTCTACAGTTTATGTTACTTTTAATTAGTATAGAAATTAGTTCCCTTAGTTTTGCTGCTATTGATTAATTTCATGTTTCAGAAAGAAATTCAAGTTCATATTACTCAAACTTAATTTATACATTTTTTCGAAGTAAAACTGGCTAGTGTTATATAAATTTAAGTATATTATTATATACAAGAGAGTGTATTTAATTTCAATGTAAATTAAAACTTTATTAGTGCATTCATTATGCCGCAATATAAACCTACTTATAAACATGGCATTTGTGATTATCATGACAGTAAAAGGTAATACAAAAATGTATTAATTAGATTAACTTAAAACCGTTTTTATGTAATTTTAATTGCGCTTAAAGTACTTGGAAATCAATCTAAAAGAAGTTGGGAAAACAACCAATAAATTCGTCTTACTAAATTAACATTTAGGTTTTATATTTCAAATTACTGTCTTAAGGCTTAATTGAAAGAGCATTTTCTGTCCGCACATAATAAATTTTAATGGGATAGTTAAAATAAATGTTAAGTTGGGTTTATGGTTAGTAAACGAATGAATTAAATTAAAATATAACCAGACTGTGTGTAATAACTTTAAAGTGATTAAAGATTAATAAGATCTAATACTTTTGTACCAAAATCAAGTACTATCTAGGTCGTGGGCATAGTTAGAGCATAAATATAAAAAACGTAACCATTATCTTTAAACGACAATCTCAATTATCTTTAAATTTAAAATCACAAAAATAATCACTGCTTTTTAAACGGAAGAACGAAATATGGAGGTTATGTTGATAAGCCACTTATTTAAGAAAACGCTGCCGTGTCCACTTAATTCCATGTAATACGCAGAGGTCGTAATTTACCGACACTCATCATAAACAATGACAAATGATGCCAAAATAGGGGTCCATTACCTCAGTAAATTAAGGCTGACCTCACTTCAGAGTTTATTAACTCGACTAAGAGGAGAACGCTGTGTTTCTTGGGAGGAAATTAACACGATGACCAGAATTAAAGTCTTAATTAGGAAAATTGTCATAAGTAAGGAAGCAGCTTTTGTTACGAAGTGAAGAATAATAAAAAATGAGGATTAACATGAGTCACATTTAATATAAGTTATGTTTCCAGGCGGTTTTTACTTGGTTTTTGAGAGTTTATCTGGGTGTTGTATGAACGACGAATTACGTTGGACAAAAATATATTTCTTTGATTAAGGAGGAAGTATAGACTTCATAATTTATTTCCCACGGTGGACTCAGATAGTACCACATTTTGGCCTCTTTCTGTACATGTCCTAATTTATTCGAAATCGTAAATTGCTGTAACTGCGCGGTAATTCTATAAAAAACCACACATGAAAACTTAAAGCTATTCCTTTGACTTCTTCTCCTTCTTGTCCAGAAAACTTTACCAACATCTTAACATTGTAAAAAGAAAGTAACAAAGACGCTACACCGCAGCGGAAGTGTCACTATTTAGCGTGCAATTTTCCCAAGTCGTGCTGTGCCGCACAACAAGCGTCTTCAGTGTTTTACACCTGACACCAATTTGTCTCTGAAATTGCTTCTCACATAGTTTTGCATGAAAATTACAGGTGAGTTGAATGTCCGTCAATTGAGAAGGGACCCCAAGCAGTTAAGATGCCTACCGATCGGTGTAGTGCGATCGCAACGTCTTAGATCATAGTAAGAAAACCCGGTAAACGTAAAACCCAACCCAAAATCTGCCAGAATATGACTTCGCGATGACCTCGTGGCACCGTCGACAATTGATCAAAATTTTAACTGGCAAACAACTTTCTCCGCCGCGAATAAGACCTGCATATGGGGCCCTATTGTCGGCGCTCTGATCGCGCCCCACAGTTTCGGTCTTTAAGATCTTTGAGATCTTTGAAGAAGTTGCAAAAATATCTGCCGAGACCAGCTGGACGTCTCGAAACGCTGAAGATACTTTAGCTACTTTCACATAACATCAAAAATAAACGAAGCCGCAAAGATTACGTAACGCCCGCTAGTTAGCTCACTTGTCTTATGAGACTTCCTTGTGGCTGGGGACTGTCTTTTCTTTGGTCCAACGTCTTCGATCTGGGGCTTCTTCCTGGAAGACGAGAATGTCAACCAGCTGCGAGCTGCGGTACAGAGGGTCTCAACAGTTTCAACAAGCATACAAAATGTTCTGGTCGCGCATGTGCATGATCACCAGGCCGTGACTTGCGCATGCTGCGGATGAATTTTATTTTGGACCAGTATCGATTACATGACTCGCGGAAATCATCATTAAAAAAACTTGCGCGGTACCTCGTGCAGAAAGTGAAAGTCCTGTAGATCTTTTGAGGGGTTTCATGAGGCCTAAGAGGTCTTACAGTGGTGCCACAACTCAGACTACATGTGGCACCTATTTTAATCGGAAGGGGGCACCTAAGGCTCTAGCCGCTTTCAAAAATGTGTTTGATGTGCCTTAAGTGTCTTATCTCGTACTTGGGTAAGTGACTTTCCAAATCTCATTTCTGGATACGGCTGCCTCCGGCCACAATTTTCAATTTATGGCGTTGCGAAATCTAGTTTGTTTCGAGCCCAACTATCTGAATCTACGTCTCTACGTCTCTACGTCCGTGCCACACACCTCTATGTTCAATCTATGTCTATCGCATAGGCCCAACTGGTTGCAGTTTTTCAACTTAGCAATTATTCCGCCAAGTTCCCGCTAATGGACATATATGTTTACACTTGGACAGAGAGAAAGTTAAGATCGATAAAAAGTCGCGTACGGCTTAATGATTTTCGTATTAGACATAAGACAGAAATGGGTTCATGATCTTAAGTGGCTACTTCGTTCGCAAGGACGACTTGGGTATTAAAATTTAAAAAATATATACATATATCCATACATATATCGAATTTAATGAATGACGGCTTAATATCGCTTTAACTGGCCAATAACTACCTACGGCGATTTATGTTCATATGTAGGTTCGGTTGCTTTTATGCTTTTGCTTCGCGACCTAATCAATTTTTTTATAAGGCGATTATCAGTGGTGTGCCAGTAATGAAAATTGCAGTTTATGGAATTATTTCAGGTTATTTATGATCACTAACAAAATTGTAAAAGTTTAATATGGCAAACGGGATTGATGACATAAATTTAGTTAAGCCTCATTAATAATTCATTCTAAGCACGAATTCATTAAAACTCAATTAAGAATCAGAATGTGTAGCTTGATGGAAATAATGAAAACATTCTAAGGAATTACACATTTCTAAAGTTATAAGGAAAAGCATGACTGTGCGAGATTTATTTTGCTTATTACTGAGAAGTTATTTTATTTAAGAAACTAGAAAAGTCTTTTTAATAGCATAAGAAAGAAACAAAATTTTAAATTAAATAAATTAAAAGTTTTTAAGTCAATTAGTGACCACCAGAATGGTACATATTAAAGAAGGTAATCGCGTTTAAAGTTACTTATAAATTTTTAACTAATGCTTTGATTTTTATGAAAATTTGTATAGATTTTCTTGAGTTGATTTACCAACAGAAAATATAATAGAAAGATTAAGTTTTTCGGGAAATAGGAAAAAGTTGTAAGTAATTTACGAAGACTTTTAAAGTTTCCCTTTACAATAATGAATAGAAATTTTATATTATGGCTAATCACTAAGTTGTGATAATTTCTTTAAGGTTTTAAAAGTATGAAACACCCAGTGCGTGAGTCCCACTGACGTATAATATAATGGACCGCTCACGTACACGATTTCCCATAGAAGCGGACGGTGCGATTTTTGTTCCCTCTCTTTCGCTCTGTGGCAGTGACAGTTCGTGAAATGACGTAAAATTAACGTCCTATAATGTCAGAGATTTGTCAGCAGGCTGAATTGCAGTTAAAGATTTTTTCTGACAATTCTCTGGAGAATTGTTAATGACTACGAATTTGTTTATTGTAGCAAGTTTACTTGAAATTTCAATGCGAAGCCGCGCGATTACATATTAATTGACCAATTTGGTTTTATTAGGACTTTCAGGGAAGCTACTTAGTTAATTCCAGAGCTAATTTTCGCCCATGTTCTCTTATTCCGGGTGAAGTAAAATATAAAATATCTTACAAAACTCCTTTTGAATGGAATTTCATTACAGTAACCTTTGACTTCAATTAATTGTTTCGTTTAAAATTGAAATAATTCAATAGAAAAATCCAATCGAAATAATTTGAAGTTTTTCTGGACAAATTAATCGAAATCAGAGGTAGGTTAGGTTAGGTTAGGTAGTAGTAGTGCTCAGTTGGGGCACACTTAGGCCGGAAAAAGGCCCGTTGTGATACCACATGGAGCAAGATCCCCCATAGTTAACCCTTGAACCATATAGAGCTCCTAATGAGCTGTTCCAGGCATCTAACTCATTTCCGACGCATCATAGAAAGAGAAGCTTAGACTGCGGTGTCTGCGTATCGCAAGAGCTGGGCATTTGGGAGAGGAAGTGCAGGATACTTTCCTCCTCCCCTTCATTAAGGCAGCTTCTGCCCACAAAGGTAAATGAAATAAATTTGTTACAGTTTTAAGAATTTTGTTAAGAAAGCTCAATGCAAACAGAGTTTTGCGAGTTCTTTTCATTTCACTCGCAGAATGGAAAATGGGTATTAGTTAATTTTATCTTAGTAAGTGAGATTCTTTATTAGCTTTTAGATATGGTTCTTATCTCTTTCTAGCTCTTTAATATGTTCATTCAATTCCATGAACAAAAACAAATCTAATCTAATATTTTCATAACTTAAAATTTTTCAATCACAAATTCTTGAAAATATTGGTAATTTTGCAAGAATAAAAATTTAAAAGCATATTTATGACATAAATAATGATTTTTATTTACATTGATTGCATTTAAAGTGCATATTCTTTAAAAATTTTTTCAACATGTATTTAAATTCAAATATTTTTGTCAGCACTCAGCAATTCCGCATTCAAAAAATCTGCGGAATCGACCCATCCATGCAGTGCGGTAAAAATAGACAGCACTATATAAATTTTGATATGTCTCATCTCGTCCCTCTGTGGCAGTAGGTTGTCAAATTGGCGGACGCTTGAGACAGGAGATTGAGCGGTCCATGTTTTATATATGTCTGTGGTGAGTCCAAATCGCACTTGACCACGTTTTAGAGGACTATTGATCAAAGTGAGGTAAGGGCACTTAAGCTTAGCTTAGTTCGACTTGATCCTAGTTGAGGTTTTTAAGGTCACTGTCGAATATCAAGACATATCTAAAAATTTGTTTTATGATGCTGATCGATCAAAGCCGGTTGAGGGGTTTAGTTCGTAAATTTTCTACAGAAATATTTCCATTTTGATATTTTATTACTTTGATTATTATCATTATCCACGTATGATTTATGTACTATCATTCAATTTATCTGCATTATAACGGTACTCAGCTCAGCAAGAAAGTGCACGAAATACCTTTTGTCTAGAATTTCACCAAAGACATAGAGTCACACTTGATTTGCGTTACCTCGCTGAGTCCACTTTTCCTTTTCTAGTCCCTTGCCTTTCATCTCACAAAAGAGCAAGCGTGACCGGCTCGAAGATCCGGATCAAACCCCAGAGACTCCAGAGTCTGTCTCATGGAATCGGACTGGGAAAAGCCGTCACCGGAGCAATTCTTACTTACGGCTCAATTGACAAACAATCACAGCAACATAAATTTACATAAGTAGGCACTGCCTTACTTAGTGCAGTGGACCTCAAGAGGGTCCCACGGAGAAAGTCATTCGGAGTCACGAGCTCCCTATTAAGCAATTTCAATTATTCCCGGCCGTCTTGAAAGGTACCCGCCGAGTAATTATCCGGCCGCATGGCACCGCGGATCCTTCGAAGGGGTTCCGCGGTGTTGACAATCTCAATCCGATTAGTACGTGTGTTACATAAAAGAGTTTCATGCCGAAAACAGAACGTGATCCGGAGAATGCGACTGACTGCAGCTGGGTCTCGTTGCAAATTGCAACCTCCATTGCAAGTTGCAACCAGATGGTTTGCTCAGTTGCCGTCGCACAGAGGATTCGGTTGCATTTCTGGTTGGTCTTGTTTTTCGCCGATAGTATTTATTTACTTATTTTTCTTTATATTTTGTTTTTCGATTTTTCCTTCTGCCCCATAGAAATCGAAAGATTGTCGTATTTGTCTGCCGGCGCGCGGTTGCGCAAACCGCCTGCAATTTTAATTTGCGCATGTGCAGACGACGACGTCCGAGCGCACTGGTCCACATTCCACAATGATGCTGGGGATGCACCCATCCCGCCGTGATGACACACAAAATGCAGGCCGTGGCATATCACGACTTAGCGGGCTCGAGGTCTACTCGGAATTTATCAAGCAACCGAGCAACCGCTAGTTTCCTTGTGGCTGTGGCTTTTCGCTGAAATGATTGATCAACTCAATTGCGGCGATAACCTCAGACGAACGTTCGCCAGATTCTCTTTTGTTTCCGCGGCTTAAAGCTGCGATCACAGCTTAGATCTGCGGATGGGTGGATGGTGGATAGGCCTCATTGATCATGACATTCTTTTGAATTTTATTGGAAATTATAGAAGATGAGTTTCAATACGACGGTATGTTACGTAACGTATGCTTGTTCTCAATTTTTAGAATGAATTTTATGACACTCGTTATTTTATAATAGCTAGCTACTTATTGTAGTGTACATAAAAGGTTCGAAACAAGAACATATATGAATGATAACAAAAAGAGAACAGAGGATTAATTAATTACTTAATTAATTAACAATTAATTAATTAATATTGGTAATTAATTTTAAAATAATTTATTTTAAAAATTTAAACAACAGTGCCACAAAAAATCGTACCAAAAATCATGATATTACGATGTTTCTTTCTTCGTGTCCACAGCTTTCAAATGTTTGACTTAATTAAAGAATAATTTTTCATCTCTTTTAACAATGAAAACAATACCACATTTTCAAATTACTGTATCTATCTCTGCGAAAAATAACTCAATTTTTGATCATGTTTTTTATTCTTCAATACTTTTGATGAGTGTAATTTTAAAAGCAATTTCACAGCCCTTTTATACATTGTATATTGGTTTCATTATTATTTACAATAGATTTTAAAGAAGCAACTTTGAAAATATTTATTCTAATTTTTATGAAAATTGAAAAATATTTAGATTTTCAGTCCATGTATCTGTTGATAACAATAAATCCAAAATTAATATCCATATGGTGCCTATATAAAGTTTGACTCACCTTATAATAATTAAGTAAGCCTAATTTTTACGTTAGAAAATGTATCCAAATGCATTTCATTGATTTGATAATGAACGACTTTCAGAGCCATTCATGAACAATTATATACCTTTAAATTCTTTCTGAATGTGTAAAGTCTTCGCCAAACAAATTTGACTGATATCAATATTTATTTAATAACATAAACATTTACACGATACTTATACCTTATGTTAGTCAGTTTGTTTCTTCGGGTCGATTTCCCACATTTCGTAAGAAGTCTTAAGATATAAAATTGCTGGTTGCAACAATTTTTTTAAATTGTAATTAATATTGTTCAGAACATCGGAATTTTTAAAGGTAGATCCATTTCCTTTACATATTTGAAAATATTTTTCTACGTTCCACAACGATCGAAATTTTGTTGTGCAAGCCGAGCAAACGAATGCGGTTGGGTTGCAAATAGCATGAAATCCAACATCGGAGTCAGGAAATCACTTTTGTAAGTTCGCTCCGCCATTACCTGGGAGCACCAAAACAAAATGCCTTTCACGGTTGTAACAAAACAATTTTGGATGCATGAAAACTGAAAAAAAAAAACGTAACGAAAGTTAGTAAAGACTGGTGGCTCCAGCTAGCGATTGAAGAAAAACCAGAACAAAACACGGCTAAGCGCCAAGCCGGCAATAAAAATTACCTCAGCACTGTCAGCGGTGTTATGAAATTGATTTCTTTCCTCCGGTGTGTGGGCCTCCGGGGCCTCTGGGACTTCTGGGGCCCTCGAGGCCCCCGGGGGTGTCGGGGAATCCCCGGTGCATGCATAATGTCCGCGCTCGGGGAAAAAAGAAAAATTAAAATGCCGCGTAATTAAGAAATTTTCTCACCAGGTTGCTTTATTTCGCAATGGCGGGTAACTGAAGCAGTGACTTTTCGTTTCGACTATTTTGTTTTTGGCGGACTTTGAGTGTACCGCGATATTTAGGTAGATTTGCACGCGAACCTGTCGACTCTTACTCGCAATTTACATGCAAGATACTCGCCGATAAGTTTTATTAAATGGCCCGATTTCGAGGAGAGCTGTGAGCACGCTTGTTGCCATAATTCATTACTTAAATTTTTGCACGTGATAGTCCGTGTAATGAACTCTTAGGTACGTAGGTGCGGTTTCAAATTGCCAATTTACTTAAATTTTATATCATATCGACTAGAATTTTTCTTGGCATTTAATTTAACCGCTAAAATGAGTCTTTCTATTAGTTTTACTTTTTATTTTGTTACCAGTTTGTCATTTTGTAGGTCCGTCAAAAATTAAAGTTTCTTCTAACAAAACGCAGTAAAAAATAAAAACATTCAAAGTATCCTTTTACTTCCCGTTGGCCTACATATATAGGTCCAAGAATCTTGAAAATTGGTGTGAAAGAAGGTCTCATCCGAAAACCATATTTTTAATTAATTTTTAATTTTTACCCTATATGTGTAGTCTTACTCACACTTTTCTGCCATTTTGTAGTAATAACTTGTATTCAAATATTTTTTAATAACTAGAGTTGTTTCTGGGTTAATTCATATTCAGTAGTTTTTCATAGTTTTTGTTCTTTTAATTTCAACTTGGAGGTTTGAATCTTATGATAGTAGATATATATGTACATATACATATGTATGTATATGACTATTATATACGAATTTTAGTTCAATAGATTAGATATCCTGTGCAAAAAGAGTTAATTCCTAAAATTATACATGTTTTTTAAGTCTCTAATTTAGTTGTATAAATGGCATGACCAGGAAAGAGTAATTTGAATTCTGGGTAATTTCAACAATCGCGAATTCTGTTAACGCTTCAGAAATTGCATTGGACAGAGGAGTTGCTCAAATTGAATGACATCGCACTGTGTGGCCCTGGCATGAATAATTGCGGCCTAATTGAAAACGAAAGTCAGTGAAAGTTCTGTCTTCCGTCCTTTTGGACGATGAATTACAATGGGAGCGGATTTCGAATTTAAACAAATTAGATAAAAAGTAAAAAAAAACCAACATAAAACACGGCGTGTCGCATTAAAATAGACGCCCGTGTGGCCGAGCCTTAGTCGATTAGAGCCAGAACACGTACAGCGGCCACAACGAGAGCTGCAGCATCCGCCGATCGCACAAATCATTCGGACGGGATGCCGCGAAGATCTTTCGCGGTGCGCGCGCCCAAAGAGGAGACGCGGTTCAATCGTGAGATGGCAATTTTCCGCGGATAAACATGTTTTGGTCCGCCGTATGGGGATCACCGGAGATCACCGCGATAAGAACCGATCGGCTTAGAGGATTAAGGTAAATACGAGCTGACGTGAGTGCACTGCAAACGATCCGGCGATGGCCCGAATCTGGGTCACAGTCGGTGAAATGCGTCGGGTGTTCCTCGACTTTGGATCGAGATTTTAGCCGCGCCGCCGCCGCCGCGCCGATGATAGATGCGATGCGTGCAGCACGGCGCGTGAGGAAAATAAGTTGTTTACAAATATATCTCCGGTGCCGACGAGAGTGTCTAATCGAACTATCGATGCTAATTTAATGCACCGCGGAAGGTATTTTATTTATTGAGCGGGCCTAGAAATTGCACTCATTAGAGGCGGCCTCGCGTACGAGTTGTTTGAGGAGAGAAATTCGCTTGATGCAGGGATAACGCGCAAAAAGGAGGACGTTGCTAAGTCACGTTTTTCGCATGGATGGTTCCAAATGCACGTTACTAACGATTAAGATAAACTATGTGCATAAAACTTGAATTCACAGCGGCCAACTCATAGGGATTTTATATTTTCTTTTCTATACTCAGCAAACAATTTTTACACGCTTTCAGTACGCAACAATTTGCCACAATAAATGGTGTAAAATTGCACCAGTCCTGCAAAATTACATTATGCATGGAAAAGTAACACCAGCACTTAAGGAATGAATTTGATTTATATTGCCTATGGAAAAATGTAATATTAAGTAAAGTTTATAGAGGTAGGTACATACATATGTATGTAATTTACAATTTTTTGTATTTCCTTGGAATCGTTATATCGTGTGTAAAATTTTAGTATTTTTTATGCTTCCTCCCGCAACAGAATTTTCGGATAAATTTCTTTTACATTAACTGGATATTAAGTAATTATTTTTGATAACAAATTGAAGCTACATACACTCCAAAAAGGAAATGACTTGATCAAAACGATTTATAGCTCATATTTAGAGCTGTCTTAACTTATGGAATATGTAACCTAGACATACTTGTTATTTACTTTTAGTACATTTAGTTAAGAAAAAAACTTAGATCTCTAAATATAAGTGCAAGATTAATATTAAAACAAAATACTTAGTTTCAAGAGTTAATAAGGATTTGGGTCAGATTTAATTGTAAGTAGACTCAATTTTTGGAACTGAGGAATTATATTTCAAATTAAAGAAATGGAAATGGGCATATCTACGAGTATATATGAAAATATACGCGCACTGTCAAGATTGCAGCTAAAAGGAATTTTTCTTTAATGCGATAGCCTGGTGTAAAAAGCAAAAGATAAGCTCTATTTGTAAATTAAAACAAAAACTATTCAATATATACATAGGTATTTTTGCATATTAACGTTTAGTGTGTATATTTTGAAGAGTTAAAATAAATTTGTTAGTATGTTTTTATATGAAAGTTTAAGTAAATTATTAAATAAAAATAGGAAGGCGTGCGTACTTTCTTTCTTACATTTTCAGGAATTTTACTTTTGGTCTCTAATATATTGTAGAATTATCTAAAAACAATAGTTTTGTAAAGTTTTTCAAGGGTAACATAGTTTGTAGATAGATAGAAGATATACTTAAAATATCAATTATTTTATCATAAAAAGTTAAAAGATCATGATTTAAATAAAGATTCCGTTTTTTACATGAATTTTGCACGTTGTTTTTGTTTAAATGTTTTTCTAAATAATGTTTTTAGTATTAAATGTAAGTAAATTGATGTTCAAGACAATTTAAACACTATTTATTTCAAAAAAGGATTATTTTGATATTGTACATCGAGAAGTTTTTGAGTTATCCTGTGTTAAAAATTTTGAACAAGGCGTTTTACTGCTTCGGCGCGCTCGCATATGCATTGTGATCGAGCACATTTCGGCGCGCGAAAATACGAATTCATAATTAGGACTTTTAAGAGCTTATTCTAGGGATAATATTCGATAATATATTACCGATTTAAATAAAAAATAAAAAACAATCGATTTATTGAAGCCGCTATACCAGACCACTCCCTTAATTTTGTTATTCAAGTTGTTAGGCAAATTTTTAATTCGAGTTCTGAAAAAGAGAAAATCAAGAAGGTCGGATAAAATAACTGCCAAACGGAAGTCATGGGGCAGAATTTATAATTTTTTTTCCGCATAAGGGTTTAGAATTTATTTGGGCTCGTCATTTTACATCTGAACACGCATTTAACATACATTATTAGAGTTGTATTTTAAATACCACAATTGCTTATTGAAAATGCTAACCATTAAGCTTTTAATTAAGTGAATTATTCAAACTCTTTACAATTGTATGATCGATAATAATTCCTTCAATATAGGAAAGTGTTGCTTATATACACTGTCATTATAATTCTTGTTTTTAACGAAGTGTTATTTAATTCTTATTTGTATGAATGCAACACTAACAATAGCTTATGATAAAACGTGGATAAATTCTACTACGAGTACAACTTTGGCCAGTTCGATTAAATATCAGTCGTGTTCTTTCCCAGAGAGTCAGTTAAGTCAACGATCAATGATTCGAGCAATCTTTAAAGAATCTCCCCACTAGCGCACTTCATTGGCCTACTTTATAGAAAACGTGCAGATAAATGCTAATTTATCGCTTTTATCATACACGTCCTATTCCGAGCGGGTTCTGAGGTACGAAAACCGTCGTGCCAAGGCAACCAGTTTCTTGCAGTTCTCCTCGTCGAAATCAAGGTAAGCAAGAATGAGGAACAAATTGCGCCGGATCGGTGTAACAGTTTCCGCCAATGTTCAACACATCCTGCCCCATCCAGAGGCCGTTTGTCTAGCGGCTAGAGTCTTGAGTCTAGAGTCTAAAGATGATTCTAGTGAGGAGAATAGACCGCAGAAAGGTACTATAAATAAAGTTACCTCTAATTGCTTTATTGCCAATGAATCAATCGATGGCACAGGTGACCATTCCTGGGAACCTGAGCGCACGACGACCTTTCCGAGCGACTGCCGCGGAACGTGAATGGACAGAAGCACCTGCATTATGACAACTACTTCGCGGCTAGAGGCACCTACTTCGCCTCAAGATGCTAGTTGAAGTTGACAAAGAACCGCTTCACTATGCTTTATTTCTTCGATTTATTTGAAGAGCTGAGTCAAGTCTTTCGCCGCCTTTTCTAGTGGACTTGGGCTGCTTCTTTCGCCGGATTACGGTCAATATCCTTTCAAGACGTTTTATGATCAACATAAGATTCTTTAAGGTTTTTCCTTTAATTTTGAATTAAACCTGAATTCTGGTTTTCTTAAAGTTCCATACCCTTTATCTGATGATTGATTTTAACCTTAAATTTAAAATAGTTTAAAAATATTTTTTTTCAATTTAGGAGTGTCTTTACAACATACTTTCAGATACAATTTCAAGTCATTTAGTAGGGCTATTATTTATTATTTCTTAGTTTCGTTTATTACAACATACATATATGTACATAGGTATATATAATTTACAGATTAACCTTTTTATGTATTATGTTTAAAGATATCAGATTTTTCTATGATATTTATTTCTAGGTAGGTACATCTTAGATATGTATGTATATTAGATAAGTAAGTTAATATTTATTATATATATTGGCAATACATTTTGAGGAGAAAACTTAAACAAAATCTCTTCATTATAAACTATTCTTTGCTTACCCTAGCTAAAGCTACCTAACGTATGATTAATGATTATTATTAACTAAAAAGGCAAAGTTACCGAATAAAGGGATTTGCGTTGCTTTCGCATTTTTCAAGGAAATTTTCAACTTATCTATTTGTTTTTGTCTCGAGGAGCTCAATATCTGCCATTAAAACCAATCTTATTATAGACTAAGAGCTGGTGAACTACTTCAAAGTAGGTAGAGTAATGCTCGTCGTATATATTTTTTAACTGCAAAATTAATTATAGTCAATCTAATTATAATTATCTGATTAAAATATAAATAGCACATTTTCCTTTTTCGAGTGATAACA
Organism: Machimus rusticus; assembly: GCA_951509405.1. NCBI lineage: Eukaryota > Metazoa > Arthropoda > Insecta > Diptera > Asilidae > Machimus > Machimus rusticus. The sequence continues at coordinate 8,505,246 of OX608051.1, forward strand.
TAGTTTTTGATTTTTCAGAGTTTAATTTAATTTTTTTGGCAATATCTAATATTGGTCCTGCAGTGACCAAATACGTTTAGTTTTTAAAATTTACGTGTGTCTAACAAAAATCATTTTTTATTAATAATATAGGTATGTACTTAGTTCTGTGTTCGAAAAAAGTGAAATAAATTAAAAACTAATTTGCCTTTTCTAGTAATCTAATAAAATTAACAATCATCATCACAAATCATTTAAACATAGAAAATTATGTGGTAATATCGAAGACTTATCAATGACATATATAAGATTTGAATTTGAGGCGCCTATCCAAAAATGTTATATGAATAAAGAAAAAATAAACTACTCTTGTTTGTTTCTGATAATAAAAATGTTAAACAAGTTTAAAAAAAAAATCCATTCCGTTGAAAGCAACAAGGGGCCAGAAGATACTTTCACATGTTCACAAATTTTTACATTTCGCAAACTTTGAACTTGACTAAAAAATATAATAGGCAAAAATATTTTACAGCTCTTCACCAAAAACAAAACATATTCAAATCAAAACCAATTAATTAGTCAGAAACTTTATCAACAGAGCGGGCGTATCAGAAAATAACTTTTTGTATAATTTTTGCAGATTATGATAGACACTTCCGCGGTGAATGGTTTTAATATTTCGATTTCAAAGAATATGGAAATTTTGTTCATTTTAACCGCATTTTAGGGAGCCAGTAGCATAGGATTATTTATGGTTACAATTTGTGTCATGATAACAGCTTTACATAATTTAGGCGCCTTATCCCCATGCGTGTCAAAATAAATCAATTAATTATGAATTTGTGACAAGTGTGATCCCATTATGCCAGTTGCCGTTGAGGCCATGTATTCTTATCAGCTTAACTTTTTGCCATGGTACCCCATAATTCTTGAAACTGTGCTACAGGCACAGCTATTATTAAATTCTATAGATTGTTTTTGATCAGATAACCTAATTGGCTAATTAAGTTTGATTATATCTTCAAAAGGCTCTGTAACTATACGTAGATATCTTAAAGGAGTTTCTTTCTACCTTAAGACTTTTGTACAATTTATGTCTATGCTTTTTAAAATAAAATTAGGCGATAAAATCAAAAAATTTTAATGCTTTTAAATATCCATTTTTGAAATGTATTTTTAATTTGTATCGGAACGAAACTGGGTTAACTTTAAAAATTATATACCTATTTCATTACCGATTTTATATTATAAAAGTCTATATAACTCGATATTAGTTCCGTTTACTCGTTTGTCTTACTATCTGTCTGTTTATTATAGTTGCATAGTTCAGCAACTACTAATGCTATCGACTTGGAATTTGGATAGTTTTAAATAATGCTGGGTTTTTTTTCAAAATATCTTTATTTTTATATTTATTTCGGAATTAAAAAATTTGGCTCGACAGACTATATAATGACAACACATTACTTTATAAGAATCTTTGAAATATTCGGATTCATTGATTTGTACTAAAAAAATCATGTCAATTAATTAATTTTAAATAATAACATACTAATCAAATATACTAATCAAATGAAAAAAATTAAATTTGAAATAACTTCATAAGTTCAACAATTTTTTATTATAATAAGAAAACTGTTAAAATATAATACATATGTTTTATTAATTGTGAAGCCTAAGAATAAAAATTTTGTTTGTATTTGAACGCATTTATGTATGAGAAGATTTTTGGTTTACAAGTTTTCCCCACGTTACTTTATAATTTACTAAACTGTAATCGAGCATAATGAGTAAGAAACACGGACAGTATTTAGCAGCATAAAAACTTCCGCAGAAAATCCCAACGCAGGAGCATAAAACGAGGCGCAACTTTGTGTCCCCGCCTTTACAGTGAAGCATTAATTTATTGCATTAACGGTACACACGTGGTATAGTAAAGATTTTCTGCCTCCGCTCTCACAGCTATTTCTTTACATAATTATTCCGCATGCATATGAATTTTCGCTGTAATTTTCCGCGATTAGCATTCATGGGCCCTTTTAAGAAAACCAAGTCTCGGCGGTGATCAAGTTCGCAGGCCGGGTTCGCGGTTCGGAGGCCTCTAAATGCAGCGGCTAACTATTTGCTATTCATTGATTTCTTAACGGCCCTTTTAAACGGCCGCCGCGGTGCCGCAACGAGCGACAAAAGTACAAAAGAACATTTTCCCACCCATCATCTGGCCGGGCTACTTAGTATTCGAAAATTGTTGGCATGGCCGCGCAAAGTTCGATAAATTTCCACGTTAGGCCGAGGGAATGGGCTCCATTAATTTCCACCAAGAAGCATAGCTTCCTTCGAGGTGATAAGAACTTCTAATGACCACGTTTAACGCTAAAGAAGACGCTGGTGCGATCGGCATTTTAAATCGTCTTCAGTTCGAAGAAGGTGCCGCCAGAAGTCGGCTGCGGCTGCGTCTTCGAAGGTAGTGCGACTGAGAAACGCCTTCGCAGCAAACCCCGGCTAGCGCAAGATCGCCAACGTTTAGACGCAGATTGTGCGTGCGTCTGCATTTCAGAGTGCCTAGCGAAGGGTCATCGCTCGACGCAGATTTAGGTCATAGCGACCATTTTTCAACCGCACACCGAACTGTTTTGTCAACAAGTTGATCTGTTGATCTTAAGACATTCCGGTTGTCGCAGCGTACTTCTTATGAGCCCGCGAAAAAACTGGAACAGTGCCCGCCGCAAAGTACTGAGACCTCTTTCGATGCGAGTAGTTTAGGTAGGGACATAATATCGAATTAAAATTTATCGATACTTTATTCATGAGTATTATCGATAAGAGTAAAGTATCGATTATTTTCAACATCATCATCCCCTATAATTTCGTTTATTTTTCAATGTGATTAGATTTTTTCTACAAATTAAAAATTTTATTGCAAAGTGATATGATATCGAAAGTATACTAAAAAAATAGTAAGTCCATTTGGCAAATCAGGTAGGGTATAATGGTAGGGACGTAGGGTTTCGTATATTTTTCATAACGACTGTTTCTCTTTATTTTGTAATTATATATAGGTAAACCATATGTACATAGTTAATGCCTAAAATAAAGGTCATAAAAAATGAAAATAGAAATAAGAGTAAGGAGCATTACCGGTCTGCAATGAAAAAAGTTCTTTAATATTAATCGTTCTTCTCACATGTTACTCGTATATGATTTTTAATGTAAAAATAATAAGTGGATATTTATAAATCGGTCATTAAATATGCTACAAACGAACTACATATATGTATTTAAGAATTTTTCAATAAAAAAAATTTTGCAGACTTGTGTAATGGATCTAATAATAATAGCAGCTAATCGGATCTTGATCTAATTTTGGCCCACCATTTTGTACTGAATTGAAATATATGAATAGTTGCCTATTTCTTATAATTATTATTTCACTAGAATAAAAGTAAGTTGCCTAGATTTATATTTTATATACCCACTTTGCGTCAAACACTTTCCTTATATGCATTTTAAAATCTTAATATAAATGTATGCCGAAGGTTTGTAAAGCACAATTCAATGGAAAATTTCCTGTATAATCTATCTGATCCGTAGTGTAAGTGTAATAATGCAAACGTTGTAAGCCGTTGTTACTACACTTCAAAGTCACAAAATGTATTCGATGCTTAAAATTGTTTTTATAAATTTGTACTTATATGTAGGATCATATTTTTTATATAATTGTTTTTTGAAGTGAAAACAGATTTTCGGCCTATACAGAGTTAACTAACTTTTGTAGGTATAATATGATGCTGTATAGTATGTATTAAGAAAAATGTCGATTACCAAAACATCGGTGTAGAACGTCTTTTACGAGTAAAAATATCGATTAAAAAGTAACGATATCTATTATGTAAGTAGTTCTAAGTAAAAGTATCGAGCGCAAAGAATATATTAAAAAGTATACCTAGATATCGAATATAAAATAGTCGATACCGAAAAATATCGATATTTACTTTTTTTCGTGTCCCTAACTGTAAGACTTTCTTAAGCGACAAATTCCATTAATCAAGAGCAGACGACAAGCTCAATAGAGATCGCGCTGTAGAGCCACTTAGAAGTTGAGCGGAGGGCGCAAGATGTAAAACACTCGCGGGGACAAACGAGCCCGAGCCAAGATAAGGAGCAGGCGCCGGTTTTACTGGTGTCATCCATTAAGAACCACTCAGGGGCCCTATCGAGCCGGCTGCTGTTCTTATTTGTTTTAATTAAGCGGACAGCCGCGCCGAGATCTTAATCAGGCAGCGACCTCCTGCACCGATCGCCGTGAGAAGTAAAAGTCGATAAAATTGACAGTGAGTCTGTCTTACGCAATCGTCGTCATCCGCGGACGGGTAGTGGGTACTCACCTTTAATTGATTAAACTTGCAGCCGACAGGCTCGTCTCAGCGTCACGTCAGCAACGTCTGATCAGACAGGCGCGCAAAATCGCATCTTGATCGATGAACTAAGCAAAAAAATAGCAGAAATTTAGGTGAACCTTTCAAGACGTTTTGGTTGCGTCACGCGACGATGTCGCTAAGGTTTCCGGGCGACACCTAAACGTCGCTCAAAACGCCTTTTTATTTTTAATAGTGGGGCCCCCAGAGATTTATCGTTTTGGCTCGAGTTCATTCGAGGGGCTTTTGGGGCCTAGAGAAAAGGTCTCCAATCTCGGAAAAGAATGGTGTGAGAATTTTCTAAGGTTTCCTCCTTTGTTGGTTTCGACTGCCGCCACCTTCGGCGGTTTCTTGAGCCGCGTCTTATGCAATCGCGCTGCCCGCGACATCGCAGCCGCCTCGCCTGCGCTGCGGTTCAGCGAGGCGATTATGCGCTTTCTTAATTAAGTAATTGCCCGACATTTAAAACCGTATAATGACCGATTGTTGCACGATCATCGTACGTGGGCCAGAGGAAGTCGACGATCGCTTAATGTGTGCGGTGTTGCATGATCTTCTCGGTTCTGTCGCTAGCTCAAATCCACGGGATGAGGAGCAACTCGCCGCCTTAAGAAGTCACTGACTCTTGGACTAATAAACAAGTCATTAACTGGGTACGGAAAAAAAACGTCACGGACTTAATAACATTTCCGTGTTACTTTTCACATGCGGGGTAATGGAACCACGGCTTGTGGGGGAACCTAATTTTTGGGTAAAATAAGCATCAGATGACGCAGAACTCACTTTTTTGAGATTTTAATGAATGAAGATTGACAAGATGGGATTTAAATTAAAAGTAAATTATTCATAATTAGGGGGTTTTAAAGTAATTTATTTACTTTGGAAGTGGGTTCATATTACTATTATTTATGCAGTACATTTCTGGTATTTATTATGTACCTACCTATCTTAATAATTTTTAAAGGACGCAAATTTTATCACTAAATAAGAAAAACTCCACAATACATCCTACGTTTCCAGATCTGAATTGACGATCTTTAGATTTTTTCAAATTACATCATAATTTTTGCTTGATCATATGATCAATCCGCAGTTTTCCATTATAATATTGAATAATATACACAGTGAAAATTCTAAGAAATTGTTTGTGCAGTAAATAGTAGAAATTCTGATTAATTCAATAACTAGAACTCTTGTACATTATATTTCAATAAAATATTGAGTTTGGACTTGAACGAAGATATGTATTGTTAAAACTCTACATAAATGTATTTTTTTTTCGAAACTAAATATTTTTTCTGTACTATTGGAAGTTCAGTACCTACCTACCAAATTATCCAATTATAGCTGGTCAACAACAATTTTTACATCGAAAAAGTGATACTTTTTCCGCAGATTACGACCGAATAGTCTATTTTTTTTTCTACAGATTGTGACTCCATAAGGAAAAGCAAAAACCAACTATATTTTCTAGAGTCTATGTACATATATTATTAAAATTTGGTTTTCAAATAATTTCCTTTAAAGTTATTATATATGTACTTGAAAAACAAATTACTAATTTTTAAAAGAGCTATTAAACCTTCCAGAAAAGCTACAGCAGTTTCAACATTTTCTAAAAAAATTACTTTGAAATAAATAAATCACCCACAATTTTTCCGCCTCTTCTTCGTCTCCTTCGATTGATTACGTAATCGAGCAGTTATGGAATTCTTTCGACTTCTGCCCGACCTGCTTAAGATCGCGGCGAAGATCCAGGCGTTTACCTGAGACCTGAGAGTGCCTTGCACGACCTTCGCCGGCTGCCAAATGTGATCGCGGCGGTTCCGGCGAATTGATAAATTTCACTTCTTGGCCTTATGACTTCTGCACATGCAACCACAACGCTCTGACCTATAAAACCCGTCGGAATCGATGGGAATCCGATGCAAAAGTGAAACTTCTGCAGAGTGCAGCCGGGCGGGCGCTCTGCACCTTCCTCCCACTGCTGCACGATCGGCGCACCACCTTTGGAAGAATGATCGCGAATATTTTCGCGGGTATCGTTGTCGGTTGGCGCGATCAGCAGCCATTGGGCAATCTGAATTCTGAATTGAGGGCTATTCTGCAAGCACAAATTTTGCAGCGCGCGGATTGAAAGTCCAGACTGTCGAACTGATGACGAAATCTACACCAGGTAGAAGAAGTACAAACGGTTCGACAGAAGATGGACAATGGAAACTTTCAAGACAATTGCAACAAGTTTTGAATCGACAGCCTTTTGATCTTCAACTCATGCGAAAATTTCACTCAAAATTCACTTTTTCTCTTAAAAGATTTTCCTTTGCGAGCAGCACGCATTTCAGCTGCATTTTCTTTTTGCTCAGGCGTTCAATTTCAAATGAACTCCCGCAGGCTTCTAATTTTAGCCGCCGAGAACCGCGCAGATACACGCGGCTACATTTGCATACTCCGTTACAGGTGGTTGAGCTCCACTGTTGTTTTCGTTCGCCAAGCCGCTATTATTTACGCTAGAAAGTACGCTGGCTCAGATGGACTTGTTTGCACTTTGTAAACAACTCTCGCATATTCGGTTTCGCGGAATTTTAGTGCACATTGCAATTGCACACTATGCGCGAAAGGTTTTTTTTTTCATTTAAGACGGAGTATGCGCAACATTTTAGCGAAATCTTGCCTGAAGTACAAAATAATGGAGTTGTTAACAGTTTCTACATTTTATGAATTCACTTTAAGTTTTCCCTCTAGGATGGAATAAATCAAAACAGTCTCGAAACAATCAATTTTCTATGTTGCACTAGTAACATAGTAAAATAAAAAAAAACTATTACTCTTATTGCTGTTTATGTGTAAAAGTATAAAACAAGATTGGCCCTTAAATAGAACCCTGCGGAATTCCACATTTAACATGAAAATTAGAAAATTATTGTTCGTCTATTATTAAAAATTAAAATTTCATGGGAACTATACCACGGTAGAAAGGCTGTAAACTTTTCATATGCAATCGTCCTGAAGATATTTAGCAATTTTTGAATGTTTATTGGTCTCTAAAACTCTAGACTCTAGACAAGCTACAATACAAACAAAATTAAACATTCTGTTTTGTCTTAATTTTAGCAAGAACTGAATTGAAAAAATTATTGGATTCAGTACTTGATGCAAATTGGGTCAATCAATTTGATGATCGTATCACAAACTAAAAATTTTTGCTAGCAGAAATTGTCAAAGAAAAAAAAATACTAAATTTGCTGTGAAATCTTATCCGGGTATGATAATCGAAAATCATTGTTAACAATTTGTCGTTTTTTCATAAATGTACATATAATATAAATTTCTCTCAAATATTTTCTTAAAATATTTTCTACTTAATGAAATTTAATGAAAAATACGCTAATTTTAGGTTATGGTTATTTTAGGAAAAATAATTGAATAGATTTTCGATTTTAAGGTAACCAAGGATTTTGTTTTGAATTTGTTAAAATGGTAGATGCTAGTTTAAAAATATAAAGTCTTCTAAAGTACTGTCTTTTTTAAAAATTACTTATGAATTTTTGAATAGCGCCACGATTACAGTCGATGAGCGGATAATTTCGATTTACAATTTAGTTTTATTTTACCTTTCTCTTTAAATTAACCCATTACGAATTAAAAAGATTAATGAAACAATGTCGAAAAACCTACGTACTCTAGGTTATTTGGGTTCGATATTGGTATTTGGTATTACTTTAGTTGCCGTTATAAGAAACCTTTGGAGTTCGCCAACACGCAACGTATTTTCGGGATTATACGCTTTCACAAAAATTTTTGCTATTTTTCCGCCTATCATACTCAACAGGTTGCGAAACAAAATCCCTCGATTTCAGAGGTATCAAAAGGTTAAATTAAAAGGAAAAAATAAATAAAAGGGGAAAAAAGTTGCGTGCCAAATAAACAATCATTTGTCTTCGTCGTTGTCGTTTCGACTTTGATCGCGCAATCCAAACCACGAAAGCCGGCGAATTTGAAATTAAGCTGGGCTTCATTAGAATAAATTCGTTCGCAGCACTTACGCAGCATAATGGGCTTAAAATTTATGCGCGGCAGATTAATCCTTTCACTTGAATAACTGACCCACCTCAATCCCGATCTGTCAAGGTAAATAAACAACAATTAACAAGTTGGGCCTAGTAATCAATAACTGTACCACCGCACGCGAGATCAATCTCTAAGCGACCTCGCGGGGAGGAACCGGTGCAAGAAATACCTGAGCCTGAATCTGGTGGTAAGATCGCGCGACGTGACCGCCAAAAACGCGATCGATAAGCCTCCAAGTGATCCCCGAAACGACAGAATCAAGTCAGCCAGCTCATTAATAACAATTTTCAGCAGGAAAGCTACCAAAAATCGGTTAAGTGATTTTTTCTCATTGGCTACAATGCTTGACCGATATTTTTTTATGTTCGATCCTAAGTCCGAACTGAATAAACAAAAGCGGGATCAAAAAGATAGAATCGAATCGGACAGTTCAGTGCCGCCAAAACGAGCAAGTCATGGGCTGGATTAAAAGGGAAAAATCGATCTGGCTGCAGTTTCTAGAATCAGATAAAGCCGCGATATGGCGATATTATGCAGATTGGGCTTGTTGCTACGCCCGTAAACAGCCCTGTCTCGGGCTCCACTGACATAATGTGGCTCCCTGCCAGTGGCTGAGTGCCGGCCCATGGATCTCGGGAGCTATTAATTGGCTAGCACTCGCCGCGCGATCAATCTGCATTCACCGAATCCAGCTGGATTACTCATTACCCGCGCAGTCACGAGATGTGGACGATTTATTAGATCTAAACAGTGACTGGCGACCGGCAGGGTTAAGAAAAAACAGACTTTCCCAAATGCACGCGAATAAAATTGACTTCAAGTTTTTCTGAACGACTATAATATAAACGTCTGTACATTTATATGAATTAAAGAAATATGTATTATATATATACTTACATATACATAGTATAATTAAGAAAAACATTAATGCCCTATTATAAAAGTAAATTAATGACCGTCTGTTTGCCCGACAACTATGTTCCCGAAAAATTTGCTCAAACTCCCTATTCAAAACACAATATTTAATCAACAGGCATTTTGCAAAATGAAAATATTTAGCCAATACACTTTTTGTAAAGGGAAAATATTTGTTAATAGCCATTTTTTAAAGGAAAATATTTAATCAATATACATTTTGTAAAAGGAAAATATTTAGTTAACAGGCATTTTGTGAAAGGAAAATATTTAGTTGTTGTCGGACAATGCTTGTGGGGCAAAAGGTTTTCGGGCAAATGGTTTGTCTGTCGAGCATTTGCAGTCGGGCAAAAGAACGTTTACGGCCACGACCAAAATCGGAGTTTTTCCAGCACTACCCAAAATAATTGAGTCTAAAGTTTATAAAATATTTTCCAGAAAGGACTCAATTCAGAAAAATAGGAATGCCTGACTGAACTACGATCTGTAGTTATAATTATCGATAAAAAGTGGAAAAGGTGATTTTGATGACACCTTGTAGAAATGTTCGTCGGTTCATTTGAGGTCATTTGAATATGCGCAATATATTTTTTGTTTTTATTGAAAAAATATTTTGCAAGAACTATTGAGAGATAACGAATTAAAAAAATATATCTATTCTGACTTATCACCGATGACAAGCACGCATTTGTTGTGTTAAAGCATTGAATGAATTTATTTTGATTAATGAAGGATAATTTTCTTATTTTACGGGTAAATCAGTATACATAGCTTGCGAACCACTCATTTGATAGAAATAAATCAATGAATTAATTAAATTAATATTTATAAAATAACGCCTCTTTTATTGAATCAAATATTTTGAAATGTTCTGCTTCGAATAATTATATTAGTTTATTTGTATGTGAAAATTTGATTCCTGTTACAAAACTATCCTATCAAATTCATATTAAAAATAATTTAACCAAACATAGTTTTAGAAAAATTACTAAACCTCTAATTATTATGACTGTGCGGTGCGATCTTTTTAAAATTAAAAAATTAATTTGTCACCGTACAAATACGGTCAACAATTGGGACAAAAATGGTTGGACCTACTGCCATAAATAAGTGACGCAACATGTGACTCTTTCTAGTGAAAGGCGCCAAAAATTACTCACTCACGAGATGTGCAAAAGACATGTCCAGTTCAAGAAATTTAATACTTTTATGGCACTGTTGTGCTACAACGAACAAAAAAAGAAGCAAACTAGCTTCCATTTAGAATCTGCGCCGCAACCTATTTAGCCAAAAATGCCTTTTAGCAGCGAGCACTTCGCTTTTGAGAAATTTACGACATCCGCGACGAATCTTGCGACTTTGGTGAATCTTCTTCATCTGGTCTACCATCTTATAACTATAACGGTTCAGTTTTAGTGAAAGCAAAAATATTAGTTGAAGAAAAGCAATAAATCGCTCTCATGCCGCCGAACCAGTCCAGAGCCAATGAACGTGTCTAAAAAATCGTCACCAGAGGCTGCTGATTGCTTGCATTCCCCGGACAAGACGGCTAAAACTCCCCGAAGGAGTGCCGGGCGTCCTCGATAGACAGCCGCCGGAGCAGCGAGTTTATTGACACCCTGCTCAAAGTCGCTGTCAGGCCGACGAAGCCGTTCTAATTAAATTCTATCGTAAATTAGCTTTGTGATTAGCGACCTTTCTGCAGCGCGCGAAAAACGCGCAAAAAAATATAGAGGTCTTTTTCTATGGCAGTCGATGCAGCCAAATCCGACAAAAGCTGCGGCACCTCCTAGTCGCTGTTCGATGGTATAGGGCAATTTTGTGCTAAAATTAATAATTTTTACGCAACACTTAATTCATCCGCTAGGTGGCTTTCGAGCGGCCCGCCATAATAGCGCATAATTGCAAGGTTTAGGCAGCCGCGATAGAGCCATAACCGCCATAACCGACATAATCGACATTTCTTGGTACCTTTGTGGCAACTGCTTCTACCAACGGCTTCTACTTGGTTGGCGCGCGATTTTTTTGTTGTCGGTGGTGGAGTGCCGCGCCGGATTGGATCCATGTCAAGAACGGCGCAAAAACATAGACGCGATAGAGCCGGGCTTCGACGGCGGCGCGCCGCGGCGTGATTATTTTGTCAGGCTCTCTCTTGTAAACATCCATTTGTTTCGACATTGACTGGAATTGAATAAAAACGCCACTTTTCATTAACACCCACGGTCTGGTTGTCCCGCCACTTTTAGGCGTGAATCATCAGAAAGTAGAAAATTACCGGGTGAGCCGATCACAATTTTTATAGCAGCCACTGTGGCCTTTATGGCGATTAAATATGGATACGGCTTCTTTTTTTGTGGTTAATTGTGACGTAGAGCGCGGTAATTAAGCGACTACACCGCAACTAATTCGCTCATGAGCTCTTTACCGCCTCTATTTCATTGTCAGAGCGGTGTAACATGACTTAGTTTTTTTTGCTACGATCATGGTCTTACATAATTGTAAAATTAATAACAGTTTTCGTTGCCAGGCGGATTTTATAATTAGTACGAGTCGTTGTTAATTTCTATGTTATAACGACTATTGGATGTTAAACGCAGAATAACTTAGCATATTACAAGAGGGTATTTCGGTTTTATTTCGATTTACATATTTATACATATCAAATTCATACATAGATTGAGTGAATACTTTACGAATTTCCAAAATGCATGAACTGACCTAGAATTTGTAATTATGGGACTCGCAAAGCGTGAAACAGAAGTGACTTACATACTTTTTTGGGGAAAAGAACAATTATCTATTTTGAATTGAATTTATGCATTAACTTTATTTTTTTTTCTTGCAGATTCACACAACAGACTAAGCAATAAGCGTCCCTCTGCAGTGGCTGAGAAGGCGTCTATTGCGAAACCCACAGGCCCTCCTCCGAAGGTATGTAACAAATTTTAACTATGGTTTTTTATTTATCCTCTAAATTTTGGTTGCTTTTGGGGCTTAATAGGCGCTTCCCGCTTTTGTTAAGTCTTTCATTGTTCATCACTCGTTGATTTCATGCATCATCCCATTTAAGACTGTTTCCTATCAAGATGATTTTTTCCTTTATTTTATCTTTTATAAAATACATAAAATGTTTTAGTCATTTATTTCTTACTAGTCGTTATTCGTTTAAATTATTCCGATTAGTTTATCACTAATTTTTATATTTATTTTAAGTTGAAAATATAAAATAACTCGACGTTTGGAAGCAGAATTATCATTGTTCTGAGTTACAATATACATAAATATGTTTTCATAAAGAGTATAGTATGTAGTCACATAATAAATTACTAGGATAATCTGGTTTTGCAGTTAAAGTTAACAAATTGTTCAAATGCTAATTTCTTTCTTCATCTTCAAGTTCAAATAAAACAATTGGTATTTGGCTTTTAAATTAGGAATTGAAAAAGATTTTTCAGAATTTTTGGAAATGTATTCCTTAAACGGTTAAAATATAGGGGTAGAAAGTTTGTATGGTAGTTTCGTTATTTTTATAGTTAAACCAATGAAAGAAATTAGTACCTATTTGTTTAGCCTTTTGATTGTAAATTAAGAATTGACGTGTTTCAGTGTTTTTTTAAAAGCAAAAAATCGAAAAGCATTTTATGTAGTAAACAAGAAAGGTGAAGTAGAAAATATAAAACGAATATTTAATTGTCTGAGCAGTATTAATTTACAAAATTAGCGAAACCCAAAAAAACGTTGGGGTAATTTTTATTCAGTGAAGTTTGGTTTATGCCATCTCGGCTATAAGCGCCTAAAAGTATGCAATATCACAGCTTCTTTAGAAGTTTTCGGTAAAAAGCTTTGCATCTTTTGGAATTTGTGTTGAGACGCAAACCGTGTGGATGGTAAAAGCTTTCCTCGTAGTGAAAACTCGTTTTTTACCTTTCCCAGCTAAGTTTTGTTTTTCCAATCGGAAAGAAAAAAATACTTTCATTTAATTAAAAATTATTGGAGCAGCGGCTTGCTGTTTTCCGTTTTATTGATTTTAATTAGTTGACGTAAATCGAAAGGTGTGCGGACGCAAAATTATCTTCCCGGCCCGAACCTGTTTGCAAGGGTGGTGCGCAAAGGTAACACTGGTCCATGGTCCCTTCTCTGCCCTCCCATTCAACATTTGACAGCCAGCCGCGACTCGCGAGAGCGCATGAACGCGCCTCCGCTCCACTTTCCAGTCGTCGCGTCGCAGATTTGCAGTGTGGTGCGGCTCTGATTTGAGGTTTCGTCCGTCGTATCGCCGGGCATTTCCCGTTTTATTTCTTGCTCTTGTTTTTCCTCGTTTTTCCGCGGTGGCCCCGTGAAATTCTTCGCGAATTCTCGAGTGCATTCCGCGGGGCGCGTTGTATTTTGACTGCGAGCGAGTTGTGCAACATTCCGCGCCCCGGCCCGGCTGCCCGGCAAGAATCCGCGACTCCAGCGAGCACCGTGCAATGACCCAGCGGGCGCTCCGCTCCCGTGGTCTGGTGGTGCCGCGCTCCTCCTGAGCTATTTTCAGTGGTTTTCTTTTCTGCTTTCCTGGTGCTGTTTACGTGGAGACTCCGGCCGCTAAGATTCCGCTGCACCGAGGAGCCCCAGCCCCGTGATTAACCCGTGAGTACTCCGCCGGTCCAGGTCCAGTCACCCGGACGTCATCGAATTTGTCTGCTTTGCCTCGCTGGCGCTCCGCATCTCGCGCTCCCGTGGGCCGCTAGAATCTCGACATTTTGCCCGCTTTGGCGAGTTCGATCATCGGCGGCCTGGTGCAGTTTGCGAAACGCCCCAAAGCCCGACACCTCCGCGCGGAGCCTCTGCCGCGGATCACCTTCAGCTGCACTTAAAGTCCGCCTGTCCGAGCCCCGTCCTGAGTCACCCGCCGCAGCTCGGACTGTCCGCATGTCAAAAATAATTCAAAATCGTTAGTCGTTTTGTTGTGCCCCCACGATAGACCGCGGCTGCTCCGCGCCAGTGCCCCAAGTGCTCCATTAATCGAAAGTGCGGCCTCCAGGCGGACGCTATCAGTTCTCGTCCCTTCCTCTGTCCAGCGGAGCCCCGGGCCCCCGGTCGAGGAATCCGAGTGGCATCCCGTTCGTGTCGCGAGTGATTTTCGCTGGAGTGCAAAAATCTGGGTCATTACCAAATGCCAACTCGGTCTGTTTCGTAAGCCGGACTCCACAGAAACTCTTCGCACGGTCAGGCGATTTTCAGGGCTCTTGTAACTTTTGTAAGTCCCCTGCGATCACTCCAAACCAAACCCCCCTGGTGGGTTTAGAATCTAGTTTTTGAATCTGTTCATAAAAAATTTTAAATCCGGCCAAGAACCTCATTCTAATTTTTATCTGTTTTCAAATCACAATCAATTTCCTACCTATTTAAAATTCAAATTCCGCTACTGGTTTCGTGACTGGTCGAACTTTATCTGAGATATTTATATCTTTCTACCGCACTATCACAGTCTTAAGTAAGCTTGAGTAAATTAAGAAGAAAATGTCTAATTACTTGTAAGTAAGCACACCCAAAGAATAATTTCCTTAGCTCAGTAGACTCACGACGGAGATCTCAAAGGTGAAGGCCCTGACCTTTGCTTAAACCCTGTCAGCTTCTTTCGTTCTTTTGAAGATACCATCGCGACTCTGTCCTTGAAGTTAGCTCGCTACCTCAGTGGTAATTAGCTCTAATGACGACGGAGGGTTTCTGTCAATCCGTCTAATTGTGTTCCTAAGCTAAAATTTTCTGAGTAAATAAACTCCTCACGATTGTAGGTAAGATACTTAAATTAACATTACATTTTTTACATTACGCAGTTTTTAAAATCAAGTTATTGACCTCTAAATAGAAAAAAAATTTATTTCTATAGAAAAAGATACGTTGTTATATCTTGGGTATCCTAGCAAAATTTTAGAACTATCTAGAAATAGCGCCGAAGGTACTACAAAGAATAACTCAAATAATAAAAATACATTTTATCGTAACAGTCACAAAATCATTACTAAATCATAAATCATACAAAATTTGCTCTTATGATAAAAATTATATACAATATTTTGTTTGTTAAAATGTAAAACTGCATGTAACTATCATTTAAATCAAACTTCTTTTTACGTTCATCATATTGAATTAAAAATATATGACAAATTACTACAATTTAAAATCAGCGTCCGAAAAAAAATAAGCTTCTTTTTCTTGATTAAAACAACACAAAATTACACTTGCTTAGTCCAAATAAGTTGCAAAGGGTGAAACATAGAGAATAAGGATTTAAATTTTAAGAAAATTGCTCAACCATCCCAGAACTAAAGTACAATATTATTAATTTTTATTTAATTTGCGACAAAAGCGAAAACATTGATAAACTCAATTACGTATTCAACACCGGTTTCACCTTGTAATTTAGGAAGTGTGAAATTTGCAAGCGTTTCACTTTTCATTAAATTCACCGCAGCACTTTCAATTTATCTAGGGACTTCCATTTATAATTCTCATATTAAATAGGAAATGCAATAATTATGGTCGCAGGCTAAAATTTACGATTAAATAAAACGAATTCAAAGCGTAGTTTAATTGTTATAATAGTCACGCTTTATTTGGATTTCATAAATTCAAACAGATAAATTAAAAATTCAAATATTTAAATTATGGTTTCCTCAGGTGTGAACCGAAATTTCCTGACGATTCGTTAATTTATTTATAGAATTGTTTCCTCTGCCGTGCTGTAAGCCTAAAACTTTCATCGTACTCAGAGGTTTTATGAAGCAAAACACCAAAAATTGAAAACATTCTCCTCGTCTAAAATTTACGCGGTGCGCCTGACTAACTATAAAAATCCGGCTAGAGAAAGTAGCGGACGACAATTGGTCAACTCAGATCGTGGGTCACGCGAGACCTGACTTCATTCATTCAACTCTTTCGTCGCCGTCCAGTTCTTTTGCCATGAGAAGTTCTTCTCAGTTTTTGTAGGGCTTTTGTTAGTTAAGCGTTTCCATAAGAAAACTTGTGCCGTTGAAAGACGTTTGCCGTCTTATTTGTTATTCTAGTGATATAGTTACTTTGGGAGTGGTAGCAACAAATTCAGCCGACTAAGTGGAAATTTATTCAAGCAATTACTAGAAATGGGGTCATTTTAAGAGCATTCCTTTTTTTATTGTTGGATTCCTTTTGTTGGATTTCAGTATTTATGGACCACATGTTGTTACTACATATTATATTATATTTATTTAGGGGTATCTCAGAACGGATAAATTTTGTTAACCAAAGATGTATGGGTTTTTCTGATCTGAGAATGAGATTGATTAATGGCCATAGATGCAAACAACAGCTTAAACCGGCCTTTTCATGAATTACTTTAGTTGTAAAAAATTAAATTTTAAATACAATAGACTGAATGTTGCAATTATTAAGAAGCTTTCTTTTATTGGTGAATTCTGTGTACTTTTTACAAGAAATTTGTATGCAATTCAGTTCGAAAACGTCTTAAAACTGGCTGAATACACAATTCGGCTTAAGGGACCACTACGTTGAATTATCAAAATTTTAATATGTAATTGAAAATTGATAATTTTAAAGGAAAAATATCGTAACAGATCATTTACTAACATAAATTTGAAATAAAAACCATTTACTAATCCACTTTTTGATTTTATATTAGCCCACCACTAAACTCTAACTCCACGTAGAAGTAGAACTCCTCCCACCTATTAAAAAAAAGTATGAAACTCATGAAATTTCCTTTCTCTTTTTTTATCCAGGACGAGAAAAGCTTGGACATTATGGGTCAATATAAGCCTGAAATTTTCTGCTAGAACAAATAAAGAAAATAAAAAAAACGCAAACAAAAATATATCATCAATCGCCTCCTGCTATTATAATTTTTTTTCTTATATTTTGCGTGTGCGCGCATTTATTTTTAAATAGTATTGTTTTAATATATTCACATGCAAAACGCAAGCATTCTACTATAAATAGCAACTGTACACTATCGCATACAACTACAACTGATATTTTTTCAAAGTTATATACTCAAGTTTTACAACAGTACGAAAAGAACGAACAAAATCAACCAGTTCCAGGTAAAAAGCCATTTTTACTCTTGTTTTGTTTTGTGTTGTTACTTTGTTGCTATTTTTAAGCTTATTTTGCATGCTTTTTATCCATTGTTTTTTAGTGCTATTGGTTATGGTATTTTCAGCATGAAAGTTACCTTTGGTTTTGGGTTTGCTTAAGTTACAATCGATGAGGAAGAACACTTCCGATGATCTAATTTCGCGTATTTTTAATCGTTACAATCGTCGCTTTTCGAAATCGGTAGGTATTTACTTTATGTCATTGAACAAGTGTCCCGTGAAATTATTACTTGTTTTGCATAAAGCTCCTTATCTGAAAAAAAAAACTAAAAAGTTAAAAACTTTACTATAAAAATGAGATTTCTAAATTCTATATGTGAAACTAGCAGCTTTAAATCTTTTACAAATAACAACAGCAGTCAGTAAAAATCTAGCGGTTTACCAACTTGAAGTTTATTTAATTCCTAAACTTTGATGTCTGTCTAGTGAGAATATTTGATACTCTGTTTTAAATTGAGGACAATGCTGTTCAAGTTGAATAATTTAGAGCACGACACACCCAGATAAAGAGCTCAAAGGTGAAATGTTAGAGTCATTCTAGTCAGTGGTAAATATCGACTTGTTATTAATTATGCAATCACGCGGTATGTAAAATTTCGTTATTTTTACTATGTAACAAAAAGATGATTTCGAGTTCATTAGGTTTATCCAGAAATTAATAAATCAAATGAGTACTCCACAAAACTTTTTTTGTGAATGGTTTATCTATTCTTAAAGATTAAAAGTTCTGGTTTAGTTGGGTCTGGTGGTGACCTTTGATTAATTGATTTTTATTGTTCGTTAATTGACATTAAGAGATATCAAACCTTTGATTACAAATCGAAGAAGATAATTCCCTAAAAAATTTCAATTTTCTCAATTCAGTGGAATTCAGCGTTTACTTTTCTTATCACTAAGACTGCCAGATTTTATTCAGCAACGTATTCAGCTATTGCATGAAAATTGAATTCGAGCAGTCGACTGAAGAAGCTGAAAAAAAAATATTTTTAATCTAAAAACTAGTTTAAAATACTTTTAAAAGCGTCTTTACAGCAAGTAGTAACAATAATAAAGTAAGTAGTATAACATGATTTTTCCGACATCAGCTCTTATTTGTTTTCCGCTGAATCTCTTTAGCGTGCAGGTTTATTGTTTTCCTCTTATTGATTGTGATATAAATTAAGATACACCATCTGGTTCACCCAGTTTGAAGTTTTCATAAACTTTTTCGCAATTTGTACTTTCTGGAAACTTTCCTTCTCAACATTCAATAAAAGAGCGATATATTTTTTTATATAAGAAACATCTTAAGTGAAGTGTAAGCAATTTGATTTAGTTCTTTGCTTTTCAGATAAACATTAAAACGCTTTTACTTCAGCTAAAATGTGGTTATTCGGGCAATATACGTTTGTGATTTTGCAAATTAAAAAACCAAATAAAACATTTAATTAGGTGGAAAACACGAACCTTTTTAATGTTCTTTGCCAAACTTTTATTTGATCATCGGCCCAGAGATTACACAGACACAGATTTTGTATTGAAAAATACTTATTATTAATTTGCAACGTAAATTGTAAGTAACTTAGATAAATACGCAAAATATGCGCATTTAAAAAAGCTACGTAATAGTTTAACTATTTTTCTTCAGGTAACTCAGTGTAAGTTGTTTGCTAATAGCAATAAATATTTTAAAATTTGATTTGCATGAATTGCCAGAGAACAATTTTTTGTGTGGGATTGAAATGAAGAGAATTTTTGCAAGATACAAAAGTTTAATTGAGAGATCACCGGATCACATCCGCTTCTGATCAAATAGATCAACAAAGGGTGATTGTAATTGTAAAACTCTTTTCGACAGAATGTTTTGTTTGAATTTAAATTATGAGCAATTCCTAATGCGATTGTATGCAAAATAATCCAGCAAATGGAAAGTTAATTGCCGCTAGTACGCCTCGGAAATTCAATTCATTATTCAAACTCTTCATGATCGGTTAATTAAACGATCGCGAGCATGATTCACGATTCCAGCGAGTCGTAAAACCGCCGTCGAGACTGGACGGTGGTTGTAGGTTCATTTGTGGAATTTCTCGTCTTTTTTCCATCATTTGTAGCAGTTCTTGTTTTCTTCTGTGGTGTGATTCAAAGTCGATAATGCATGAAGTTGTAGTTTCCGTAAAATATTGCAAAGAAGGAAATTTCTTTCTTATGTTGCAAGTTCGTGGCAAGATGAAATTACATTTTGCAATTCCTTTTTTCCTCTCGATGTTTTTGTTTTAGGGTGAATTTAAATTGATATCTTTATTGCGGAAATTGGGGAAAATTTAATGCATTTACTAATTAGTTTTTAATGTATACTCATTTGTTTTTAGTTTTGATCACAGTGAATGTATATTTTAACAAGAAGTTATATTGCTTAACAGGCAAACGCTTCTTCAGTGTAGTAATGCAGCTAACTAGAGGAGAGCATGGTTAATTGCATGTTAAAATAAAAAATATATATATTAATTATGACTTTAAAAACTTTTTAATCTCATTACCTTTTAATTAGCACAGAGAATTATTAAATTATTAACTAAATAACATTGAAATTAAAAAGTGATTTGAAAATAATAAGAATTTAATCATGAAAGAATTAAGATTAATTGATATTTCTCAATTGTAATTCATAATAAGGAATGATAATTACATTGCAATTTCCCACTACTATTTAAAAAGTAATGGAATTAAAAAAATAATTGGAATTACTCTGCCAACAGATAATTTTTCAAAAGTTTATTATTCAGACTAATGTTTTATTACCGGCTTCTTTTTTTCTTCGAACCTAAAATAGATGGCTCATATTGTTGGAGTTCCCAAGCGAGATCCTTGCCAGAAGTGTGGGCTTCCCGTGTTTCTGGCCGAACGGCTTATGATAGGAAAAAACGTCTATCACAGGACATGTCTGCGTTGCGCCCGCTGCAATTCCCAACTTACACCTGGAAATTTTTATGAAACCGAAATCGATGGAGAGTACTGCTGCGAAACGTGTCCAGATGAGGAGAAGAAGCTCGACGTGGCAACTTCATCCAAAGAACGCGTACTTGAGACAGTAAAATCAACACCTATAGCTGCTCGATTGGCGTTCTTTGAAAAAGATGGCTCAAAGTTACTGCAAAAAAGTCTAAGCGACGAAGAGAAATCTCAGAGCTTAAAGAAACTTACTGAGAACCAATTGCAGTATATTTACAAACCGAATTCGGCTCGAAGCAGTTTCTTAAATAATCCTTCATCCGGAGAATTCGATTCGCATAACTCCTCCAGACGAAATAGTGATTCGAGCAGTGACACCACGTCTAGTGATAAGACTAATGATGATGTATCGAAGGAACCACCGGAACTACCAAAGTCCTTACCGCCACTTCTTTCTGAAGACGAAAATCATGCCTCATCATCTTTTCATATTCAAGAAAGTGCAAGGTCGACAATAGAAGATGATAACAAAACTACTCCTAAGATTCCAAATGTACAAAATATACAAGTTGAAACAGTAATTTGTGACATGCCATCTATAGGGCAAATGTCATCACTCGAACCATCCGTTGTAGATGTATCTAAAAATGAATCTGAAATTAGAGCGGTAGAGATTGAAAGCGATATTTCTGGAGCAATACCTAAACAAATTAAAACTTATATTTGTGACCGAAAGTCATCAATACAGCCATTAGAGAATGCATTTCGAAAAAAAGGTGGCGAAAATATAAAGGAAACACATTCTAAAGCTAGTAGTTGTGAAGTTTCAACTATTCAACTAATATCTGCAGAAAAATCTAATGATACTGTGGATTTGAAATCTCAAGATTCACTTAAAAGTGTATCTAATTTTGAGAGCATAGATAAACCAGAATCTCTAGAGAAAAACTCAAGTATATTAACTACGGAAAACAAAGAGACAACAAGTATTAAAAAGGATTTTAATGAAAAACCACCTCAACAGATAGAAAGTTCGGATATGATGAACATTCAAATTGATATGTGTGAAGAACAACAGATAAAAAATCCGAGCATAGAGATCGATGTACTATCACAAGAGCCATCGATTGTAGCAGAAAGTATGGATTTTAAATCCCAAGATTCATTAAAAAGTGGTTCTAAATTAAAGAACATTGAAAATATATGCAAATCACAATCTCTAAAGATAAAATCAAGTTCGGGTTCGGAAGACGTAAAGATAACAGAAATTAAAAGCGATATTGGTGTAGAAATACCACAAAAGATACAAATTCCGAATATGAGGAACATTAAACTTGAAAGCGATAGTTTTTATCCAATATTACCCAGCAAAAATGCAGTAGAGGCTTTAAAGCCTTGTGCGATTCGATATAGAAGTGGTGAATGCAAAGAAGAAATACATTCTATAGGTAATAATTCTGAAATTACAAATATTAAGCTAATATCGTATGAATGTGAATCCAATGATAACATGGATTTGAAATCTCAAGAAGATTGTATTTTTAGACCACAGTCTCTACAGACAAATTCAACTTTGTCGTCTACGGAAAGCGTAGAAATATCAGATATTAAAAGCGATATTTATGGAAAAATACCTCAACTGAATCAACTTCCGCACACAAACAACATCCAACTTGAAACTGATATTTGTGGAGAAAAGGAGAAACTTAGAATTTCGTTTGAAGACGAAAATGAAGTCGATACATTATCACAAGAGCCATCTAGAGAATGCAATAAAAATATTTCTATGTTAAGCATAGATAAAACTCAAACAGAAAAGCCGAAAATTTTAACAGGATCTTTCGATCAACAGCAAGATAATAGTGTAGAATTTTGTAATGATCTTAATCTTATTAAACATAGTATAAATGTTACCAAAGATAATTCCGAAAATGATGGCGAGATGAGGACAATCGATGTTCCAACTACATGTATTAGAGAATCACCAACAACCGATGAAAAGCAACCGGTTGTTGATTCAGAAAGTTCTACAAGTATGGTGCGTACTCGTCTACATCAATTCGAAGATATTGCAAATAAGTCCCAAAATAGTAGTATTAGTAGTTTAAGCAAAAATAGGCTAAGCCATTTCACTAATTCGAGCAGGACTTATAGTGTTGAATGCCCACAATCTGTTGAAATGGAATTGTGTACGATTAATCTTGACTGTCCTGCTTATGATTCAATTGATAATGAAATGGAGGAACATGCAAGTTGTACATTTACTGAAAAAACACCAGAGAATCAGTCTGATTCATCAGAAGACAATATGAAAAAGCTACAAAAATTGCAAAAATCAGATGTATCAGACAAATCGGATAAACCGGATCAATTAGAAAAAGTAGATGCATCAGATAAACCGGACAAATTAGAAAAAGCAGATATATCAAGCAAATTGCCTTTAAAAGGAATTCTGAAGAAAAAAGGTGGTGATTACCCGGAGGAGCTTAATCCGTTTAAATCTGACGAAGAAGAGGAAAATCAGATTAGTCAGAAGAAAACTAATCCGTTTGAATCTTCAGATGAAGACGAAAAGGAAAATAAAACTAAGGTGACACACTCAAATCCATTTGGGAGTGAATCTGAAGATGATAACGTAAGTAGCAGATCTGGAAAACTACCCGTACCAACACCGAGGATTACAAAGTAAGTAGTCTAGTCTTCTACTATTTTTCATAAATATTCATAAATATAGTAAATTTAATAAAATTAAAGTTAGGATTTCTTACACATATTTATCTCAAAATAGGAAAAAATGGAACCCTTATCACTTGGGATACAAACTATTTTGTATACAACATACAATGAATATGATTTTTTTAGGGGATCTAATTAAAAAATGAGACGAATCGTTTCGTTTCATCCATTATAACTGAATTTAACGCCAAATTTCTTGTAATATATATTTTTTTATAACAATTGAAACGAAACGACGAAATTAGTTTCGTTGTTAATTTTTTAGTTAACTTAAATTAACTACGTACCAGGAAATACTTTTTAAAATATGGAGAAAGTTATTAAAATTAACATATTTATATATTTCCATAAAGCCTCAAATTATGCTTCGGTTAGAGCTGCTAGAGAGAGAGAGTTAAACATTTATAACCAATTTCATAGTATGAGTTTAAGCTGCATTTTAGTAAATCTGAGGTAGACAGCTTAAGCTATGGGCTATTTTCAGTTTATATTAAAAATCTCAATCGGCCTTGTAGTTAGCCTTTATTTAAGAATGTTGAACAGCACAACAAACGCAATTATTACTTATTTTCTTTAGCTTAGGTAAAGTGCTCAAGAATTGTTGTTGTTATACATCTATGTAATTCTGTTTAAGTTTATGTTGGCCTTAATTTCAGACAAAAGCCAATTATTGTAGAATACTTATTTTCAATTTCTAGTCAATTTTTATCGGCCTGAGACTATTTCTCAAGGTCTTTTTAAATTTTCTCTGTGATAGATGAGCCCCCGCACTGAGTCTCCTCTTCCTGACCTTCCCAGATAAATTGTTTTCAATAAAATTCGCAGCCGCAGGTTGAGGTAATCTTTTGCTTCACCCACGTTAAAGCCAAAGCGCAAAATTATGCAACGCACCGCCACACGATTTTTCAGCGGCAGAACGTTGCAAGCGCACCAAGAATTACGCCTTTTGTTGCGGGTGCTCCGCAAATGGGCTCTTGGGGTCTTGGGGGTTTTGGTGAAGAAGAGCTCAGACACCAAGCCACCGAAATCTTAATAGTCTTCTTCCCATTCTCGGAAGTTACATGCAAAACAGTTACCTCTAGCTTGCCTCATAATGAGCCTGGTTCCGTTTTGGCGTACCTTTCGAAAGGTAGTTGCTACCGTTGGCAGTCGATGCCAACCGAAGACGCTGTTGTCGCTTAGCCCGTGTGAACCACTCTTGAATACAAAGTGACATCAATCAGGCGGGTAGTGCATATTCTGTGTCTTTTTGTATTATGTTTTTTTTGGCTTTTGTCTTAATTAAAGTTTTCTAACTGTTCCGGGCTGCTTACCTTGCCACCAGTTCCGCAATTAAAGACTATCATCAGTCAGTTGCCCTCTGACAATCAGCCCGACCGCAGGCCCCAAATGGGCAAAGTCGCAGTCCTCCATTCCTCTAGTAGCTCCTTTAAAGTGCTCTTTTGTTTTGTGCTCGTTTTTGAATAATGCTAAAGTATAAATACGTTCGACCCTCTGGTTCCAGGTCATCCGAGAAGGTCTCAACTGCGGTCTCACAAATCGCGATGTGGCAACAGTGCGAAAGTGTAATTCAGCACACCCAGGATTGCTGTGGGGCTGTTCGACAAGATCATCACCAAGATGTAAGATCATCTAAACCACCTACGTATTGCACTTGTCCAGGAGGAGTGACCAAAAACAGAAAAAAGAAGCCGGCACCACAACCACCTAAAGTATCCAAAGAGATTTTTTCACCTATTATTCAGGATAGTAAAAAATCTAGTCCAGGGTCAAGCACAGCCTCAACTCCAACTACAATGCGGAAAAAAAGGCCCGCCCCGTCTCCACCTGGTCAATCTAAAGCTGATGTGTGTTTACAAAGCAAAACAGATTTGCCTTTTACCTTCATTGAAACCGCATCTACCGCCCAAGAAGAGGTGAACATCGAAAAACCTCAAACACAATTAGAAAAACTTTGCGATGAAGAAAAGGCTTTGCTAGAAAACAGTTCTAACATTAGTAACGAGTCGACTAGCACAACTTTGGATCAAGGAAATGAAAGTAATAAAACCAGTAAACGTCGCTTGATCGCTCTAGACGTAAGTTTGGTAGAAGATGCTAATTCTAGTGAAGATCTAAAACTAAAAGAAGAGGATAATGTTGTCTACCGGCGAACTTTAGTACCACCCGTTTTGGACGATTCCACCTTGTCCCCGTCTTCAGATACAAGCGAATCTCACGATCGCCAACTTGAAAAGATGAAAGACAATAAGGAGGCTAAGAATAGAAATCGTCAGAGTCAAATTTCCTTGCCTTCTGAAGAAAACGATCCTCTTTACAATAAATCAGTTCACGGAAAATGGAAGCGCCGAAAGGGTCCTGCTCCAGCACTTCCGATACCCCCAAAGAAGGTGCTTCAGATGCTTCCGCTCCAGGAAATTCGACACGAATTGGAGATAATCGAAGTGCAGCAGCAGGGTCTTGAAAAACAGGGTGTCATGCTGGAGAAAATGATCCGGGAACGATGCGAAGGACCCGCGGATGGAGGCAACATCGAGGGTAGTCCGAACCCTCCAAACTCTAAAGAAGTTGAAGATTTGATCCTCCAGCTGTTTGAACTGGTCAACGAGAAAAACGAACTCTTCCGGAGGCAGGCTGAACTCATGTACTTGTAAGTTCACTTTTTTATTTTCACTTTTCTCTCAATTGCATAATTTTTTTATTTTCTTTAATTTAAAAAAAAAAAACAAAGGAGGCGGCAGCATCGCTTGGAGCAAGAGCAGGCCGATCTCGAGTATGAAATTCGTGTTTTAATGGCTCAGCCGGAAAGAAATAAAACCGATTCGGACAAAGCCAGGGAGGAAGCGTTAATTGCTCGACTTGTTGAAGTCGTTCAGTTAAGAAATGAAGTTGTTGAGTGCCTTGAGATGGATAGACTGAGGGAAGCGGAGGAAGATTTAGTGAGTATTTTATATAAAAAATATCTTGAGATTATATATGGAAATTAAGAATAACATTTTTCTGCATTAAAAATTGTTAACAATAAACTTTGACTACTTGTGCGGTGTAATCTCACAATCAGTAGACAATTAAAAACGGAAAAAGTGATTGAGGGTTAATTAGGATTTTTACTCAATTGTCTTGTTTCTTACTATTTTCTTTTACAATCAATGGGAAGGAAATAAATCATAAATTCATACTTCAAGTTTTATTTATTCATCTGCGACTAATTTTTAATTTTTCATGGAATCGTTGCTTTAAATATTGATGTACAAATGCAATCATTTGAAAAATTGAAACCTGAATTCTAGAAATGCTAAGATGTTTGTGGAGTGTGTATGAGCTTGATATTTTAGATGCTACCATTTTCGCTAATTATGTAATATATTTCATTTAAGAAGACAACATGAGTCGATTTTTCGAAAAACTGACTTTTCTCTTTTCTGTTCATCGGTGGAGTTTAGAATGAAAGACACTGGTCAACGCGAAATTTCTTTTAAAAAAATTGACAATTCACTTCTAAAGGTTTTTTCCGTACATTACTAATTCATAGACGAAAATGTCTAATTCGCTTCCGGTTTCGAGAAAAATAGGATTAAATACTACAAAATGCGATATTTTGACCATTTATGAAAAATCATTACAAAATAACGGATTGATCCAGAAGCTTATAATGTTGCTCCATAGAAATAAGACATAAGGAAGTGCGATTAGGCTTGTCAAGCGTACCAGAGTCCCTTATGTGTGAGTTCTCACATTTTAGTATTAGAAACATCAGTACAGGCGTAAAAAGAAAGTAATTTTAAGAGGGCCTCACCGCAACTTGTATGAATTTCAAAATAACGTCGTTATTCTTACACTCTTCTGATCAGACTTATTGTAATTCACTCGGGGTTGCAATAGTAATTTATTTAATATTAAAATAACATTAAAATGTTTGGTGCATCTACCCCTCTAAAATTTAAATTTAACGCTGTCTTTTTGCATCAGCATTCCGAAATGAATCAAAGTAATCTAAAAATGCATAATTCGACAGTATTCAAAAATATTTCTACAGCTTTTCCTCATTCTGTCTCGCTTGCTCAAGTTCTGTCTCGCTCAACTGAGCACCCTTTGAGCACCCCAAAAAAATGGTACGCACACGTACACTATATATGAACGTTTCAGCACTTCCTTATGTCTTATTTCTATGTGTTGCTCAAATGCTTAAATCTTAAGCGAATATTACTTTTTGCATAAACTGATTATTTCATGCAATGTATAACGAATAAGGACACTGCAAGTGCACACTCTTGAAAAACTTATTCGCCAAGTTTGTAAAAAGGGCTACAGAGATAAGTTGTACTTGATATTCATATATTAAGACTCAGGCTTTCATTTAAGCCATGTTAAAAACTTTTACGATGAACAATTATTTTTCAATGATTTTTTAAAAAAGGCCAAAATATGGTTTTTTGAATGCTTTGACTTTATTTTTCTCGCAAACAGGAGCTGATTGAGTATTTACGATTTCGTAATTACGGATGGAAAAAAAGAAAAATTAAATTTGTTAACCAGTGAGATCAATGAGATAAGATTTCTGTAGGGAATTGGCCCTGCTTAGTTTAAATTTAAATATGCAAGTTGGTTATTTTTTAAGTTTGGATGATATGAAAGAGGCGAATGCGCTTTAAAGTATGTAAATAACTCATGATTTCATTCCCAGTTTCTTGTGGAACGAAATTTTACTGGGATTCGCTTGTATGTGTGTATGTTTGCACTCTTGCGTGCTCGTTGCGTGCATCTGTGTGTTTCAGATTGATTTAATATAGTGCATTATTAGTTAAGTACATTATTTAAATATATTCACGCACATTATTTCTATTTTCGGAAGAATGGGACCTTGGTTTAGTATTCTACGTTCTTACAATTAGATTAAAATGAAAGGAAATATAAAAATATTAAAAATTTCAGAGCATTAAACAACGACTGGAGATGCATTCAGCAAAAAGGGACGAGGAGCTCAGTAAGCAAACCCCGACAAAACTCTCAAAAAAGGAGAAAAAGAAACAGAAGGAGCACAAAAAAATTGGGAAAAGTAAGAAGCTTGACGCTGATAAGGTGAAAATTTTGCAAATTTAATATATAATTAATAACATATTAAATTTTCTTATTTAGGATGCTGATGAATCTGAACTTAATGCGGAAAAACAAAAAGCGAAAAAGAAGAAAAAGAAGTTTCTCTTCTAATTTCTTGATACAACGCACTGGACCCAAATAAGTCCCTAAATATCTATAATATCTTCCGGGTTAAACCCAGTCGCTTTAGTGGCTTAAAAGAATTTAAATTTTTTCGAAAAAAACTAAAACTGTTAAGCGCAACTTTTTCGACTTTCCTAAGCCATAGCAGAAAAATGTCTGTATTTATTTTTATGAAAACAGTTACAAAAATCCGATTGTGATAACTTGCATTGTTTTTCTTTTAATCTTCATAAAATGTTTTAAGATTAAGTTTTACTTCTTTACATATGTTTTTCTTTTTTCTATTTTGTATTTAGCCAGAAATTTTAATTTTCTTTAACTTGTACACATTTAATGTCATAGAGTTATAAATATAATATGTAATAATTTTTTTCTGACTCTGTAAGAAATTCTGTGTTTTCAACCAGAAAACTTTTATTTTAGGGATTTCGATTTTGGTGGCTTTTTTTCGAAGTTCTATTGAATCCCATAGTTTTATTTTTTTATTAAGATCACTAAGATTTTGTTTATATATGTTTTTTTGATGAAAACAATAAAGTTTAATTTTGCTATGTACTTTTATGATGTTTCTTGTTGCGAAAGTCACAATTGTTTTATCTCTTCAACAAGAGTGAGTGAATAAATATTAACGATTGCAGGTAAGCTTAATTTCTTAAAAAATTGTTGTATTGTTTGAAGTGATATTAGACAGGCTGTTGTTTTGTAATTGTTAGCTTTCTGCTGCTCAATCCAACTTAACAAGAAGTTGCTGATTTAAATAATGAATCATTGAGGTCTTAATCTTAAAGTTATAAGGAGTAAGAAAAAAAATAGATGTTAATCTCGTAAGGTTAAAAAAATAATGCAAATTTACTCTGACAACCACATTACTTCATCAGATGAGGCGATACTTTTAGCTACATTACGTGTGTTCCTCTTATACACATTTTTACATATTTAGCTAGAAGTAGTCACCTCATCTAATTTTATTGTCAAATGCATCACATAATTTCTTATCATCTACATTAAAATGTTTTTTTTAGCAGGCACGAGTACATTATCAGATTGATACGTGGCTATATTTTTAAAAACATCTATTTCAATGTCTTTTACGATGGTATCCCGCGCAGGGTAGATTTTACCAATTTCATTCCGAATGTCAGGAAAAGATCTGAAATAATCAGCTTCATTTTATTACTCTCCGTATCTTCAGGTCCGCAATTTTTCGTAATATTTAAAACTGCGTCTTCAAAATATTGCCCAATCGCCATTGCATCAGAAAAGCTAATGAATTTCTCGGATGATTCATTGCTGTTTGAAGTACTCTCATAATTTTGAGGATTGTTACTACTTGATGATAACGTGGAAGTACTTTCGATATTTTTGGGTTTTAAACAAACATTCGTCACATGATCGTCACTGTTATGGAGCCTGCTTTTTGTTGGAGGCTCCTCTTTTTTAGAAGGTGGACTTTCTTTATCCATGTTTACTTGAACACCGACAGTAACTTTTTTAATAAATACATCTTTTTTTCGTGGCGTTTGTGTTTTACTATTTTTGTACTTAGCATTAAGTTGGGAGTTGAAACTGCTATAGAGTTTCTCTTCTAAAAATCCGCTTACATTTAAATGGTCTTTCTCGAATTCCACGCATTTTTCGAGCAGGTTTTGATATTCACTATCAAATTCTCCTTGCGTCTCCTTCAAGGAAAGTTTATTTCTTAAGCTGTAGTAAGTCCCATATTCGAAAGTACACCGCCTTTTTTTCAGAAGTTCTTCGCTTTGTGATAATCCGCGAGGGTTCTTTTGAGGGAGATGAATTTTAATTACATTTAAAAGGGACCAAATATTCCCAAAATCTTTTGCTTTTTGCATTTTTTTTTCTTTATCATCAATCACGATGTCTTTTTTTGGACGGCATTGCTGTCGAGGATCAATTTTGTTAAATTTGTTCATTTTTGAAAAATTGTTACCGATTTGTCTTGCTTCTAGCCATTGTTCTCTTTTTAATTCAATATCAGATTTTATTTTCACTTTCGGTTTTGCACATAGAAACTCACGTTTTTTAGTTATGTTTCTATTTCGTTTTTCTTTAATATACTCAAATAAATTGGACAAACGAATTTTTCGTAAAGCTGAATTAATATAGGTCTGTTTGTAATTCTTCATCAATTCGTATGTCTGTCTGTACAATTCAAGTTGCAGTTCATCTCTTGTATATTTATATCTTTTACGATGAAGAGGTTTTTGGTATCCTTTTAATATAAAATTGGTCATTTCGTCGCCAGGGTACTTCTAATTTAATATCATTTAAAACTAAATTAAATTTAATCCATTTAAACGGACTGACAAACAAATAAAACATGAAATTTTACAAATAATTACAGGTTACTGAAGGAACAAAATCAGCCTCCTTGATTTTAAAACTCTCTAAGTTACAGTTTCTAAAATAATTGTTATACAAATTTTAATAAAATTCAAGCACAACTATAATTTCGGTCACCGAAAAAAAATAGAAACTAGAAAATATAAATATTAGAATAAATAATTAAGAAGCAACCGATGAAGTCAGAACTAGTTGAGCTATTTTAAGATGGCTTGAGGTTATTTTAATCCAAGTTTCGAGCCGAATTTAGAGAATCTCGGTTTTGTAAATTGCGGTTTTATACTTGCATTAAAGACGAATATCTTTGGTCTTGTTTGGAAAAAAAACGTTATAAAATGGTATTATCTAGTAATTCATGAGTCAGTTTTTTTTATGATTAAAATACAAATTAAAAATTTAGTAAAATAGTTTTTAATCTCAATTGTGCTTATAAAAAAGGTTTTTGTTTTATTAACTTTTTTGTCAAAAAAATGGGAAACATCACGGACATTTCATATTAATAATATAAATAAAAATTTTTGCCTTTTTAATCAATAACGTCGAAATACTTCGTTTAAAACTTGAGAAATAGCCTCAGCTTGTTTAGCGGCCTTGTCCCTCACAGCATTCATGTCAATGTCTCTTTTAACAACGTCATCCTCGACGGCAGATTTAACCAAATTTAATCCGAATGCAAGAAAAAGGTCTGATAGAAGTTGTTCTATTTGACTCCTTTCTGAATTCGGGCATTTGTAATTTGTCGTTATTTCTAAAATAGCGCTTTCAAAAGATTTTCCGCTTAGTACAGCATCGGAAAGATTAAGGAAATTTTCCCGCAATTCTTCTACTTTTTCGGATGGATTTTTAGGCTCTTCACCCTTTTTGTTAGATGTATCATTATCAAAATTAGTTGCTAAATTGCAACTACTTTCGTATTTTATGGTGTTTAAAAGAGTCTCAGGCCTTGTCGGTTCGCATAGAACTTCTGGCATTGACTTGCTTATTCTAGTTACCGACGGGAACTCCTCTTTATTAGGAATTTTGTTATCTGCGCTGAGGTCGGTTTGAGCAGATAGAGCAGCTCGTACATTTTGCTCAGTGGTGTCAGTGTCATGTTCAGTAACATAACTTTTAGCCTCTTCATTTTTCTCAATTGTACTTTGTATTTCTGAAAGTTTTGCTTCCAGCTGCTGTGCTTCAATCTGTTTCGCACGCGCCTCGCGCTCAAGTCTCCTCTGAGCACGCGCATTTTCCCTTTGGGTTTCTTGGTATGCAAACGCAAGAATACCTTTTTGGAAGCTCAAATTTGTATAGAATTTTTCTTCCAAGAAACCACGCACATTTAAGTGTTCTCTTTCGAATGCGACACATTTTAGAAGCAGTTCCTGATATTCGTTATCAAATTGCCCCAGTGAATCCTTGTAGTAGAGTTTATTTCTCATGCTATAGTAGGATCCATATTCCATCAAATTGCGCCTTCTTTTCGCAAGTTTGTCCAACGGCCTCAAAATTCTGCTGCTCCTATGTTGAGCAAACTTAAATTTTTGAACATTTATCCGGGAGCAGATGTTCCCGTAGGCTCGGGCATTTCGAACCCTATCTTCTTTATGAAGCATATCGCTTTGGGATTCTTTAAATTTCCACCTTCCAGGAGTGTCATACACGTTATACTTGTTCATCATTGAATACTCGTTACCCTTTTTTCTGGCTTGAACCCATTGACTTCTTAATAAATCAGTAGTACTTTTTAATTGAGCATTTGGTTTTATAATTTTATTATTTTTCTTTCTATCTTTAATTTGTTTTTTTTTAATGAAGTCAAAAAGTTGCGACAATCGTACCTTTCGTAATGCTGAATTTATAAATTTTTGTTTGCTATTCTTCATTATTTCATAGGATTGCTTCCAAAATTCAAGCTCTTCTTCTTCTCTTGTTAAATTGCGCAATTTAAAACGATAATGTTTTGGATACGCTTCTAAATTTAATACTTGCATCTTGTTAATAGGTTTCTTTTGTACTATTAATTTAAGAAATTTGATTGCGGAAATGGACTTTCACATAGAAATTTTTTCTTAAAAATCAGAGTATTTAAGCATAGCTTACTTAAAAATTTAAGGGATTTTTTTATTATTTTATTTTTGAGATGTGACTAGATCCGAAAAGAGTTTTAAATATGGATAAGTTTTTTAAACGATCGCTATGATCTGATACGAAACTACTAATGATTTAATTAAATATTTATAAAAAACGATTATTTAACTGAATTTATAAAAAATTCTCTTTATTATCCTTTCATAACTTTTGTACATTTTCTACTAAATCTTATAAAATCGCTTGTGTACTGATAAATCAAAATTCGAACGTAAAAAATCCAGCGTTTAGTAACACCGACATCTTTCAGCAGGGCAATTTGAGGGGTACGTGAGGCAAGCGTCGAGGCAGTAAACGTCAGCACCTTCGCGTCCTTCGAGGTCACCAATGGCCTCACATGTTTGCCTAGTTAAAAGATTAAATTAATTAGTTAATTATTCATCGTAGAATAAAATGGATTAAAAATAATTACGGGCAATGGCAGACGTGCTCTGGACAGTGAGGCGGATATTTGAGACAATTCGTTTGGCACCAGTAGTCCATTCCAGGAAGACGCCGGTAGTATTGCGTAGGTAAGCAAACTTGGTCGCTAATACGTGGGAAGGTTAGAAAATATTAAATAAAATAGGATAAAATGTAAATTTAAATATAGAACTTCCACTTGTTTTGGACGTAGAAAATATGTAAATGATTGCATCTAATTATTGTTTTACTTACTTTACCACTTACCAATAATGGATGTTAGTACTCGAAGAAGCTATAAAACTTGATTAGGTTTTTGTTTTAGTTAGATTTACAGAGCTTTTAAATGTTAGCATGTAATTTTTATTTTTCACCAGCGAGTCGACTGCTCGTACTAAATTTACATACCACAATTGACAACTTTTTGAATAAATGTCTAAAATATCTAGTCATTAATTGGTAAAAAGCAAGTTTTTATCTTTTATATTCTTCGATTTTTAATGTTTCCTATGCGATTGTACTTTACATAAAAGGGGCACTATACCTTTTATAACTTAAACCTCTTTGGAGGTTGATAAAATTTGAAACATGATTTTCTTAGTTTTGAAGGTATGATTTTATAAACTACTCTGCTTCTCAAAAATCCGTACTAAGTTTTTTAAATTGGAGAATATTGTTTTTAAAATATAATTTCTTTGCAGCTTCGGCTATCATCGAATTTAAATGTATTTTTAAATTTTAAGAAAATATTCCACTAAACTCTATCACATTAATTTTATTGAAATAGCGACGGTCAGCTTTAATTTTAAAAGGATTGAAGTATGAAAGTTCACGGAAAAATATTACTTCGACAAATTAATTTAAAAAAAGATTCGTTTAAATAGAATTTAAATTTTAAATAATAGAATAAATAAATTAAAATATTCTATTATATTTACCAAAATAAGGAGCTTAAAATTTTAGTTTAAGGGCACAAATCAGATAATATTTTTTTTTTGGAATTGCACTTTATTGCTAGTGCACGTTCAGACTTTTATTTAGCTTAATACAATCAGCATTTTATTGATTACATCAACTCTACTTTGCTCCATAGACAATTGATAATCGCGTCTTTCTTCGGGGAATGACAGTTTCATTTCTAAAGTTTATGCATATTCAAATACAAAGGAAAGGTCCCACGCTCAAAATCATTACATGTTAACTTCAACCACTTGACTCGCAAAATATCATCAAAAATGTCTTCATATAAGAAAAATACTGCTCGTAAGGTGCCCCCCAAGAAAATTAAAGACAACGTCAATAGTGCTTTGAAAACTGTCAACAAGCCCGAGGATGCCTTTTCAAAGGCGGATAGCAGCATTCGATCTGGAAATCCGGTTCCACCACCAGTGGCTAAAGAGCTTCTTTCAAATTTTTATGATCTAGTGCTATGCAAATTCGAGGCACATGAACCGCCCCCAAAACCTGAGGAAATCGCTCCAGAGACGGCAGAGGCGAGATTTTCTAAGTCTAGACCGAGTTCGAAGAAAAAGCCGGGATCTGCAGGTCTTCTTCCAATTCCCTGTACGAGCGATTTATGCTCAAAAGTTCGGCAACTTGTCCAAATGAACAACAAGGTGCAAAACTTTAAAAAGAAATTTTTAGAGGTCTCACCGGATATTGTTGATGAGAAAAGAGCAATACAACAGAAGAAATTAAAAATAGGGAACGAGTATTCTAAGCGGAATGCATCAAAAAAGGTTGCATCAAAAATTGATAAAAATCAAAAGACTGTAGATGAAGGTGGTTGTGGGTGTGAAGCTACTAAAAAAGTAACATGGGGTCCTGAAAAAATGGTTAATCAATCTAACAATCTAGAAAGAAAACATTCCCATGGTAATTACACAGATTGCTTAGACGACGGTTTTTCATCTTCACCAGATTCCTTTTCCGATGGGTTTCAAAATAATTTTCGAAAAGAAAAACACTATGACACTGATTATGCTTCTTGTGTAGAAACTGATTATGCGAACTCTTCCAGGAATAGTTCAACAACCTTCATTCGTCAGAGTTCCAGCGCTAGAATGCTTGTTCACTTTAGGGAATTGCTCAGTATGCATATTTTACCAAAAAGTGCTGATGAAATAAAGTGTTCAATTCTAAGTGACGAAGATATCGCATTTCTTCAAACCCTTGTTGAAGCAGATGAAAGGTATCACTGTTTGAAAAAAGAAGATCACAATCTTTTAAAGGAAATACTCAGGAGTCAGTTGAAGCAAATAGAAACTCAGGAAAGAATACTTGCAGAAACTTTAAAAAAATTAAGGCAAAAATCAGGATCTTCTGAAGATATTTCTGTTAATTTGACTGTACCTAACAAGGAGAAGGCTGAACAACCTCTAGAAATGTCTGAAAAGAAAGAGCCTCCTTATGAAGTTATACTTCGTGATTTACTTAAAATGCCTGAAGAAACTTCTGATCATCCGGATAAAGAATCTTTAAAATCATTGAAAACCAGCAAATCTACTGAAAATGCGAATAATGAGTCTACTAAACTTTTAGAATCAAACGATTTTGAAAATAATTCATTGAATGAGCAATCGTCATTTCCACAGAATAATAAATCACCTGACTATTTTTCAGTAAATAGTAGTGTAAAAATCGATTCGATGGATATGCCATCTTCATTACAAGTGCAGTTTACTGAGGATGAATTAAAAGATCCAAGTTTTGCAATTTTAGCACCCTTGATATCGTATCCTCCTAGTCCCGGCGAATCTCCAAAACAGTCACGACGTTGTGAAGAAGGCTCGGTTAAAATTACCGAAGCGAAAACTGAACCTTATGAAGATCCTGAAGTTGTGGTTCCACTCTTAGATTTAGGCAAGATCAATGATGAGCCTGCACCTGGATTTTTTAAAAGATCGTTTAATTGGTTTAGTGCAAGAGAACGTGAAGTTAGTAAAAAGAAAAATTCTTCGTCTCAAAATAATGGAAAAGCTGTTAGCGCCAGATTGGAGAAAACAGAAAATTCAGAAGAGAAGAACAAAGGTTCGTTAAGCGCACGAAATCAATCTGAAGATATTAAACATTTTCGGGTTTTAATTGAAAAAAAGAGATCTAGTGATATAGATTGTAAAAATGTGGATGATCCAAAAATGGCAGGAGATAATCAGTCTAAAGATTCAATAGATCTTGCAACATTATTCGGTAGTACGCCACTTCATAAAAAAATGTTGGAAACATCTTTTGACGATTTAAAGAAGCATATTGATTATTTACAAGTAAGTCAAGCCGCTAAAGAAATCGTCGGTTCTGAGATTGTTAAAAGTACTGCAAATCTAATCACCGAAGCGATTTCTCAGACATCTAAAATTTATTCAAGAGCAAAAGTTCATAGACCTTCTAGAGACCAAGAAACGAACACGATAATATCATCACTAAAATGCGATAATTATTTTCAAATTTCGTTTGAGTATATGGTGTTTTGGGAAGATCTTGCAACGATCGAAGTTTGTCCACTATTTGTAGCTAGGCAGAGACATATAGCTAAAGAATTTAGAATGAAATACATTCCAGTTGATGAACTAAATAATGCAGGGGAATTTTTCATACTTAATTCAGAAAGTTCAGAAATTACAATAGAGAAAACGAATTTTCAAACATTGCACAAGCAACCGGAGAAGTTGACTAAACTTCTTCAACCGATGTATAAACAACCTGTCGATAAAGCCGTTTCTACAAGTGAAGATGATTCTAATTATAAGTTCCTTTATCCCTGGCAGATTTCCGATTACCCAGTTCCAGGTAAGCAATTTAATTTATATTTTGAGGATTGGACAATCCCGACTTTAAAAAAAATATCTGGAGCTTTTTTTGGTATAGTGATCCAATGTCAATTGTTATTGAATTCTAAAGAGTTGTACTTATTGTTAGTAACAAAATATTTAAAATTTCCAAAATTTATTTACTTATTATCAAAAACCATGACTTGGACTGGGATTCGATGCTCTTACCAACTGAGCTACCGTGATCAGTTACTGATGCATTCGAGTAATTTAATTTAGATAATTCTTCAAATAAAATCTATATTTGAAATAAAAATGAGCGTTTATAAAAGCTAAGTTTTTTTTAGTGATCTGATCTGGATCTCGTATTTCGCATTAAAGTGAATTTCTTAAACTTTTACCCTACAGAATTATTCGTTCGATTTTTTTATGCAAAATGGGCATAAGTCAATTCAATTTTATGCTTTTTTCGCCAAATTAACTTAAAATCGATCCGGGTAAGATCATCAAAAAACACAGATAATTTGAACTAACAACTTAAACGATAAATTTAATCGAACCACCAAATACAGGCTTAAAGATTTGAAACTTAACTTAAAATTAACAAGTTAAACAATAATATTAAATTAATATAATTTTTCAGAAGACATTATGATACAGAACGTAATATGCTGTTTATTTAAAACATGGGCAACATACCCAGAATTATATAAACAGACGATTTCAAATTGTAAAGCCATGGTACCACCACAACTAATGCCGTCTTCTAAAAATAACAAAGAACATAAAGAAGTCAACAGGGCTGGTTTAGAAAATAAACCAGAATTTTGTGAACATATTCAAGATATTGTGAGCTCGGATACTAACCAACAAAATATTGCGAAGATTGATCTTAGGAACAAGAACTCTATTACAAAGCGAAACGATCTTAAGAGGCGTAAATTTAAGAAAAAGATGTCGCCAAAAAATTTACTTGTTTTGAGCGCACAATTTTTATTATTTACAGCACTTGTTCTTGGCTTGTCTTTATTTCAGTATAAGTGTTTGGATATATGACCACTTCATGTATGTATTTTACTAACACTTATATAGTTTAGTAATAAGATGTAAATCAATAGCAAAATTACTGGAAAAATAATAATAATAATTGTAATTTGGGAATATACATTTTTTTTAAATAAAAAATTAACTAAAAATCGTGAAACTTCTATGGAAGGTGTTTTAATGTAAAACTAATTTTTTTTTTTTTAGAAAACACTTAAAGAACAAAAAGTTTTAAAAATTACAAATTAAAATGTGAATATTCTACATACATACCTACATATATAACATAAAAAAAATGAAACAATGTATGTTTCCTATTTACATATGTATTAATAATGGTTTTTATTGTGACGTTAAAAAGATTCAAATGAGTACTTAGTTATTATATAACTTCCCAAAAATCATTTGTTAGTTTCCATCAACGTTAAGCTCTGTTATATGAATATTTCTAAAAGAAAACACAACTTTTAAAAATATTAAATATTTTATTTCGCCAAATTCTACTTACAAATTTTCCAGAAACCAAAAAAATTGAAAAAGCATCTAAAAGCTATATAAGTTTATAAAAAATGAAATAAACAACTACAACTAATGAGATAGATGGTAACTATAATTCATTGTATGTTAATGAGTGGGATTTAATTATCATCCTCCTCCTCTATGAGTAAAATCAAATGGCTTCAACCTTTGGTACAGAGCGCAAAATATACATTTTATTTTTAAAAAAGCCGAAAAATAATGAGTATTTATATGTGAAGTTTTATTTTTATATGAAAAGCTGCCTTCGCGCGCCTATAACTACTGATTTATTTAGTTTATAAGAATGAAGGTTATTTTCATATTTGTTTAGCCCACTACAACCAAAACTTACCGCACAACAAGAGGGAAAACATTGTCAGGAGCAGGAGCACGAAAATCGCGATAGTACAACAAAAATGGTGATTTATCCCCAACAAATGCCGGCGGAAGTCCCCCTGTGTTCGACACTATGGCTACATCCGCGCAGTTTCTGAAGGTCTCTTCAAGATAAATAAATAAGGCGCATTAAGGCAATCGATAAAAAGGTATTTTTAGATCAAATAATTTCGCAATTTACCAGGCTTTCCACAGCCAACAGCTTCGGTTCCATTGTCGCAGGTTCCCCACATATTTCCTGTGTAATAGGTCCATTGGAGGACGCATTGATTGCATGTCACGTAAGGCGGTAATCGAACTCTGTACCGGAATATGTCCTTTTTCTTAGCTTCGGTCGGGATCAGGAATCGATGCTCTCGCGTTCCAGAAATGAACAGCGGGTGCTTGTCGAAGCATTCTTGGGTTGCCTCGTAATTTGGGTTGTTGTTCGGGCATAGGAACATTTCAAAACGTCCATAATGATTCGCAGTAAGCTCCACTTCTACCTCGATTTCCTAAAATTATATAATAACATAAATATTGTACAAAAAGTTCTTAAAACAATTTCTTTAATTTTCATACATTTCAAAATCAACCCCACTTCTGACACCAAATATTAAACAATTTTTAAATCAAGTTATTTGACTAAGTAAACTGTATTTGAGATTCAAAAGTACATTGACTCTTTATAAATATTTTAAAAATGTTTAAAGAATTTTTTGCAGTATTTATTGCATTAAATCTCGGAAGATTTTTATAACATTTTCCCAATTTACTCCCGATAAAAATAACCATAACTAAAATCGACTTTATGTTCGACAACTTGTTATAGGCTATAAATTGAAATTATTCAAAATCTTACAGCACGTTATCAGCGAAAATATTCTACCTGTTCAGTTAGCGTATTTCTCCCAAAAACCCGAAAACTATAAATCCAAAAAAAAAAACAGTTACACATCGTTTAAGAAATTTTTGTTGACACTAATTTAATTTTATTTTCTTAAATAGCCAGGTAAACAGGTGAGGGCGATATAATAATACTGATCAAATTTTTGTGGTTCGCGAATATTCGCGGCGGTTTATGTCCTTGACTCGTTTAATTTAATTTGTCTGCGACTCAGACAGGTCCGACGGCTAATCTCTGAAGATCGATTTTCAGTGAGTTTTTCTGGGCAGTCGTGCTATAAATTACAATTCGGCGATTATTTTGACAAATTCTTTAAGCTTTGACCATTGTTTTGGATCAGTGCTATTATTAGGTCAATAACTTGTATTAAAGTCGATAAATATGAATGGATTAGAAAAGTTTTATTTTACTGGGCTATATTTTTACCCATAAATGGTGAGAAATAAATTTGCTATAACTCTTTTATTGGTTGGAATTAAAAATGCACAAAAATTATATCTACTTACTCGTATTAACTTTGGATGGTTTTTAATAAAATTATACTATAAAATATGCAAGTTAGGATTTAGAAACATACCATAAATTTACTTTTTCTTTTCTTTTTCTTTTGTTTTTTTTTTTTGTCTGTTCGCATACCATGGAAAATTGATTAAACGTATTTTGATTGGACTTTCACTAGATTATAGGCTAGAATTTTAGAAATAAAATAGACTACGAAAATAAATAATTATTTATTTGGTTGAAATAAAAGGTTTTAATTGTAGTCTGTATTATAAAAATTAAGTTGTTTTCAGCGAATTGCATCCAAAATGGTCTTAAATGCTACGTGTGTAAATAGCATAAAATAAATCGCTTTTATTCCAGAATTTCAGAAACATTGGAGGATTTACTGAAATTTTAATTGAGTAGCAATATTTAATTAATGGTTTCGAATATTTCACTGAAAAATTTTTCAGCTGGTGCGAAAACAGAGAATAATAAAAATGCATGTAAATACATAAAAAAATGAATGTCCACATGAGGTCGTTTGTACGGGCGTCGGTCGGTCAAGAACAAATTAATTTCGATATTAAAATTAAGAGACTCACCTGACCGGCTGTGTAGTACCGTGAAATTATCCCTTTAGCGAATTCGCCGCCGGCTTCGTGCGGCCGCGGCTCACCTACGTGGAACGCGTCTCCGCAGACGCCGCATCTGCCCTCGTTCAGCTCCCACTGGACCGCGTAGCCGCCGCAGAAGAGCTCGTTGTCGTTGTAGTTGACGGGGTTCGGGTACCCGTAACGCCACATCGCGTTTCGCGACGGGGGATCCATCAATCGGCCGTGGCCGTGCACCGGCAGGATCCTCCAGGCGACCTTTAAGGGAAAATTAACTAAAATGCTGAAGTGCGCAGTCGCAAGTCGACTAAAACCACGCTAAAGCCGTGCCCCAAGGGTGCTCATCTTCATAATTATTCACGAGCGTGTGGCCGATATCGATAACTTACCTGTAGCAAAATCCAACACGACGCTATCAACTGATGCGACGAAATCGACATCTATAATATGTAAAACAAAATAAAGAATTATGAGATTTTTGTAGACTGATTGAACAATAATTTCTTCGAAGATGATGGATCCCTATAGGTATATCTACGTATTCGAACATCGATACCTTTAATTATCGATATCGATATGTTTTTACTCGAAACTTGGCATTCGATGTTTTTACGATATTGATATTTTTGACCAAGAAATTTTTTATCGAGACTTTATTTCATGTAAAATTGTTGTGTAACTTTTTTAACGACGATTTTTAAAATATACTGACCACATCACATTGAAATAAATGTTTAACTATATTCTGGGAAAACCGTACATATAGTTTAATGGCATAACTATAATTATAGAGTTATGAATATCATGAACATATTGTTTATTGAAAATCCATAAAAATATTTCCCGATGCATATGTTAATAAATAAGAATAATAATAAATGAGCAATCCATTAATTTAACTTTAAAAATTTGTATCATCAATATCAATAAAATAAAGTCTGTCACTATTAGTATCATTGAAAAATTAGTAAATCTTTATTAAATAAGGAAATCTCTACATTCCCCAGAAGAATTTTTTGTTCGGTCCGTCGTTCAAAATTAAATTTCACTATTCAAAATTAAGATCCTCAAAAAAGTTTATTGGTGAGTTTTTTATTCTTATTTAAATTGTTAAAGGTATCCTCGAAATAATTCTCAAGGATAAAAATAGAGTTTCTTACTGATAGTTTACTTCTCATTTGAACTTTTATGTCCTTATCCTTTTCACTACGAATTAGTTTTTATTTTATATTTAGCATAAGCTTAAGCAATGTTAGAGAATTATATCAAGATATGAATGGAAAAAACAGTGTTGTTGTACTTGAGAATTCCTTGGTCTTTACCATTATTCTGGAATAAATAATCCCAGTAAAGATTGAGGGTGGGAAAATATCTCCCAATGAGCAGTTTGTGGTCAACGAATCAAAAACCGGTTTTAAAAAAATTTATGACATAAATATTTGTTTATTTTTTTTATTTATTTCAAAATTATTTGGTTTGAAAGCTTTCTGCTTTTTTGAAACGGGATTGAACATATTGTCCTAGTAACGGTGATAGTAATAATATGTAACCAAATTTATTAATAAGGGATCTCCGAAATAAAATCCAAATTAATCCTCCGAAGTTGACATCGATTAGCTGCGAAGCCCTTTTAAAGCGGAGGTATCTATCGTTTCGGGGATCAAGTTGGGTTCAATGTTTATAGAGTCGATATAGCGTTGATTCATATATTTCGTTCCCTATGTTTTCAGTGGACTTATGGAATCAAAGTAAAATTAAAAAATCGACCCGAGTTATTAAACAATATGAGTTAGGTATATTTTATTTTTAGAAATTTATGACAAAATTAAATAATTCTTTGAATTTGTAAACTTTATAAAAATAAATGGGAGTACCTTCAAGTAAATTAATATACAAATTAGAATTTTTAGCAAAGTCATTATTTTACTTTTGAAAGCATCAGCTGTAAATTTTTTGAATATTTTACAGGGGTATTTATAATTAATTAAACTGAAGACCTTCGATCGATTTATTTTGCTTGAAATTTTCTTTGTGAAAAGTTCATGGTCTGTGATCTTGTCCGGTTGTCCCATCTTCTGCTGGTCATATCCTAGGAAAGTAATTAAAGTTAAAAAGTAGTTCTATATTTCAGACGCTGAGTTCGTCGCAGACTTCTCTTGTTGTCTGCGAGATAAGGCACATGAATAACTGCCGAGAATTCTTACCAATCCACTTAATATGTCTCTCAGATGGAATTACATAATTTTACGTTGAAGGGCATTTACGAGTCCGCCCGGTGTTTAACGTAATTATCGCCTTCAAAATTTCTGCACTTCAGTTCAGTTACATAACATCAGCGCAAGTTCGGGCGAAAGGAAACATTTTACATA
Organism: Machimus rusticus; assembly: GCA_951509405.1. Lineage (NCBI taxonomy): Eukaryota > Metazoa > Arthropoda > Insecta > Diptera > Asilidae > Machimus > Machimus rusticus. Next base: position 8,548,619 of record OX608051.1, read on the forward strand.
TTTTTCTCAAGATCAATGTAGTTTCGGTAAAACGCAACTGAATACTAAAATAAGTGCATAATATTACTTACTAAGTTACGTTTTACTTGCGCTAGTTGCCAGGCTCATACATCACTCACATCTATTGGCACACTTGGCGCAGAATTATTTCTCGAGGGGATCACACTTAGCATACTAATTCGAATTAGATCCACATTTGATCATTTGCTAATTTCTAGAGGACGGAGGATCACTGATCGCGCGAATGAGCATTTCAGATAATGACACAATTCTAATGGCCATTGACCCATATAAAACGGTGGATTAATGGGGTTGATTTCGGATTGAAATTGGATCTTGATTTCCCATGGGATATTTCGAATGACAATGATCGCATAAATTCCCGAAAAAAATAACATTGATTATATTTAAAAAGTCAACACACTTCCTACTGATTCTCTGTTATGTAGAGTGGACTGGTTTTCCAATTTAAATTTTTAAAAAAACTTTCAAGTTCAATATCAAGTTCGGATGGAGCGTTATCAGAGCTCTCCAAGTCGTTCACCGCCACCGGTCGATTCTATGTGAACCAGTTTTTTTGTCCATGCACCGAACTCGAAGAAGTTCGTTATCTTAAGTGTTTTGGTGAAATGGTGAACGCTACTTACAATTAAGACAATATCCAGGATTAAGTGATTATTTCTTAATTTTAAACAGTCTTGAAAGTACTTCTTTGCGGCGTTAAGATTTTGAGAAACAACCGAGTCATCGAAAGCTGCAATATCGCTGTAAGATGTATGAAGATATTTTTCGTTTTTCAAGTCATTTGTGCTCTCAGGGAAAATAAATTGTTTATTAATTTTGTATTTACTCAAGAGTCATATAATTTTATTGATATACTGCTTGTTTTACGATTCTTAATTTGGTGAGCAGAAATATCTGAAACATACCATGTGAATTACTTATAAAAAAAATCATAGTTTCCTTAAATTCTAGGCTAGGCTTTAAATCATGGGAATCATCAAGAACAACGGCGATTTTCGTATAGAGGGCTTTTTTTTCGCACGACAATCAAACATTGCTATTTCAGTTCAGAATATTCATAACGTTAATAATAAAATTTGTAACCCCTGCAACTTGTTCTCAGTCTTAACCGAGTTTAAAGATGTAAATTTTGAAAAGTAATGTTCAATTTAATTAACAAATTAACCATTTTGCAACCAATTGTTATTTTGGTTTTTCAATTAATTATTGTCACATTGTCGTTTAAAAGTCAATTGAGGTCATTATAGGTCACATAAGGTCAAAATTTTATTGATTAAAGCTTGGTTTGAAACAGAGTCCGATAAGCGGATTTTTATCGATGATTTTCATGTTTAAGACATATTCAAACCTTAAAAATTTAAGCGTGTTTTGGGGCAATTCAAACATATTTTTAATAATAGAATTTTGTCTAACACTATCATAATTTGATGTACCTAGTTACATTGGAAAATTCTCATTTATGAATTCATAAACGTTAAAAGCCTAAAATCACGAGAAATAGGTCAACGACCAAAAAATTTTTACATATTGAAGAGAGATGTCGTCTTTGATTTATTCATTTTATAACAATGAAATGAATTCTCATCATTTTAAAGGAATGCCGGTCGTGTTTATAAAAACCGCGAAGTGAAAAGGACCAAAAAATTGAAAGTATTACGTTTATATGTTTTGCAGAAACGTGCAATGTACGAGGGCGAAGTTATTTACATTCCAAGAAAGTGAGGTGTCTGACTGAAACGATTGATGGCTGTCTAAAAAGAAGACCAGAAATAAATTTTTGGGAGCAGGTATGCAATTTTATTTTAGTGATTCATTCATGGTTCGGTGACATTCATTCTTTTCAATGGTAATTTATTAATTTATGATGATATTGATAATAGGGTAATTGAAGACAGAGGGTACCAAGAAATGAAAGATGAGTAAAATATAACTGTATATTTAATTTCCGATCATAATTTTTAATTTCTCAAGAAACTTAATATATTAGATTTATGATAAAATATCAATAAACTAAAAATTTTGATTTAAATCGAAAAACTTAAAATGAAAACAAAGCCGTTCCACTATAAAATGAACACAAATAGTACAGCTTAATTAAGTAAATTCTTTATCTTTTGATTAGAAAGTAAAAATTTGAAATACAATATCAATCCAAAAACTGGATACGAAAATGTCATTAAGTTCCACTTCAATATTTAATAGGTCACCTAAAATTAATACAATCATTTGGGAATTGCAACTGCATTTTGAGACAGGATTACCTTGAGAATCAGCTTTTACCAAAAGTCTACAAATTAACTTTTTATTGTTAGCATATTTAAGAATATGAAGGAAAGTCAAGGTCTTGGTGGCGTTTGTTCTAAGCTTAATAAATTTCTTTATATTTTTCAAAACAAAAGATAAAGATATATTTGAGGCTAATTAAATTCAATTAAGACGTCACTTAAAAATTTCGATGTGATTAATTATAGTAATATTGTTTTAATTTCAAAGAAAGGAGTTATATTTTTGAACGTGGATTTATAATTGAATCCATTTGTCACCAATCCATTCCGAAAAAACATACGTTTTTCATTAATTTTTATTTTTGAAAAAAGTATATAACTATAATGAATGATGTTCAAAAGTATAATTAGTTCGTTATTTCATTAAAGAAAATTTTAACTAACAAATTTATTTAAACAGTTTATGCAAATTTTCCATAATTCTGAAAAAATTCTTTAATGTATTTAAATTTCACGTTTTACGCACGCTACTCATTTCATTTTTTCAATAATTTTGAATGTAAGAAGGCTCCAAAGAGAGCGTTGATCTTGTAAAATCGTAAAAGCGTAAAATATTCCAATAAATATCAATTTGTTCAGTATTGGCCCCCAGAATAACGGTGGTATTTTGTTGTTTTTTCTTCAAAAAATAAGAATTAACCCAATTTAACGATGGTTTCTGTTCTGGTGAACAGGTTCTTCTCAAATTGATTTTATACCTTTACTTAAAAAAACCTTTCTAATTAGCATGAGGAGTTATTTTGAGATGCCAATTTTGCCGGAAGAATTTTGCCATCGTGTTATCTCCTTCGATGAGATTTGGGCAGCAGACCAAGATAAAATCGGTGCTTAAAGTAAATATTAACAGATACTTCACTAATTTATTTATATCGCAGTTTTTGTAAATAAAAACATTAATTGGTATCTGAAATATTGACAAAATTAAGACTTGTTTTACACGGGATGGTACTTTAGATAACAAACTGAAACAGATTTCTTGTTTTGCAAATTTCATTATTTTTTAAGAAATAAGTATATAATTTGAGGTTGAGGAACCTTAAGAAGAATTTTAATTATACCAAAATTATTCTGAAAATTCGGAGTTTTAAATATGGAAATTTTGGGTAGATATCCGTTTTTAACTTGAGTTCAAGAAAACATAAACATCAGCTTTGGTTTTATTGAACTTATAAAAGTGCACGAAAAATTAGTATTTGAGTCCGAAAGTGGTACATTCTCTACTAATTTTAGAACACGAAATGTCGAATTATTAATCTATTAATTTTAAAAATAACTACTGAGATCTTAAATATACCTTTAAGTATTTTAAAATTATAAAAATAAAATACAAGAGTTGAAAAATATTCGAAAAAGAAAACCAATTCGAAAAGCTGAATTAGCACGCAATCGAAATTTCGTTTTTAGTATAACTTCGAAAAGTGTTACAAATTCATAATGTAGGTACCATGAGCCATGATGGATCTATTATAGTTCAGTTGGTAGTAAAATGTTAGTAAGTACCATTATAAAAAATTCAATCAAAGATGTAGGAATTTGGGCTTGTTGATTTGACGTGGATCGGTGGATGTCTACATATGTATATGTACCTACGTTCTATTAATATGAATTCACCTATTATTTGTCCATTTTGATCTTTCTGAAAAAACGAAATAATTATAAGTTAATTAAACTCATCAGGTATAGGCTCAGTGGCACAAAAAGATAAATAAAACTGGAGCAATGCGAAAGAATTCGAAATAATTAAAATTTCAACAGAACACGAACACCGAATGGGTTCATGTCTCTAGTGCATACTAAATATTCCCCGTTGCATACTAAGCAACTCCAGCCGATATATTTCAGCATGCAAAGCAATATGTCATCTTCGTGGGTAACATTCCGTGTCAGTTGAAAAAACGAAATCTGTGTGGTCTGAATGTCTTTTTAAGGTGTCGCACCAATTGTCCATTTCATGCAGCTATTAAATGCAGTCTCTAGATACTTGTCAATTTTTATTTTATCGCTGCGGTTACATGTGCAACTTCACGAATTTTGGGTAAAAGGTTCGTTTAAAAAATACAAACAACACCACCAGTAGGTGAAACAAAGTCGAGATATACCAAAATTGGGTTCGTGTCATGCATTGGTAATCGTAATCCCCTCAAGTGCTGAGATGTCCACTTTTACTAATGGCACTTTTAATGCCGAAAAAGTGATTCAGTTCGCACATTTTTTTTTTTGCAACTTGTTTTACTTTTATCAGTCGCATTTGGTTTATTTCTGCTTAAAATTTAAATAGCAAATCGATCACGACAAATCGTGGGATGATGAAGGTGATGAAAGTAAATATAAACGACCCCTTTTAGGACTATAACTCTCGAAAAAACAAATATATGAAATAAAAAAACTAAATTAAATAAATTCAGGACAAACAGCCGTTGATGGACTTTAAAAATAAAAGATTTCCGCGAAAAACAAGAGATTCGAAGTAATGTTATTAAAATTCTGTCACGATTCGGCGATTAAGATAAAATGTCATTAGGCGCCTTTTAGTGGACTAAATAATGGCACCTCGATAACTCGTGATTTTCGGCCGGACCTTACCCCGGTAGCTATTAGCACCTGTGGCTTTGTTGAGAGGGCGCAGAGGTAATCAATTTTGTCGTCAGTATAAAACCACATGGTTCTATCTGCCGTTTGACAAATTTGCGGTCATTTGGGAACTAATGTTTAGCGCATGTTGGCAACTGATGAGTTAATAATGGACTGGATTAAATTTATGGTAATCTTAAACTAGGCAACCTTTAAGAAATTAGTTCGATAGAGTTGTTTACGATCCTGAAAAAATGATTAATTTTGTTATTCTTTTTGAGGCATTTTATCTCATTTTAGGCCCAACCGCTGCTTAAAATATTAAAAACATTCCTAATCCTTTCTATTTTTAGTAACTTTTATCAGAAGAATTTCTGTAAAATGGATTCTTAATTTCTGGGAAAGTTACAGCAATTTTTAACGAAATTTTAAAGGACTTCGGAAGGCTTTTTGTGAAGAACCTTAAAATATTTCTTAGAATTATGTGGGAATTTTTTAAACAGACAGTTTCTTTGCTAGGGGTTAAAAAGGGTTAAAAAGGTTTTTTGAAGACAGTCGCGTTCAGCACAAATTTGTTTTTCTTTTGAAGTACTCAAAATTTAATTTTTTTATAATGCAGACTTTAATATTTATTTAAATTTAGATCCATCTAATATAAATTTTTACTATTTTCCATCACATATGGAAAAAAGTTAATTTTTATGTAAATTTAACGCATCACCGCAAAATTACCTCATTGATTGTGATAAGATAAGAAAACCATTCGTGTTTCACTTTTACTTTTCGGAAAAGATCGAAGAGATGTCATTCGATACTGCGGTTAGGGAACCAGTTCCCGTGCGTCGCCCGTTTTTATGATTTTATGATGGATGCGTAGTGGGCGCGCGATCAAGTAGAAGACCGCTGACATGATTCTCATAAATTTCGACAAATAATCGTTTAAAGGCGACAGGAATTTAGGAAGCACCCTGCTTTGTTATTTGTCACTCAAGGTCGACACTGTGTCGCGACAGAAATTAATTTAGTTGCGTACCGATCAACCGAAATGGCGAAATATAATGATCACGAATGATCGATTGGTATCAAGAAAAATGTAAAGAGTCAACTTTTTCTTTTTAGTTAGTGCGTGGACCTGAGGCTTTGTCTTCGAAATATTTTTTTTCTAGAGGGACTAGAACGAAAACGAAGAGGTTGTAGTATTTGCAATTCATATTTTGAGGAATATGCGGAGGAAAGCAATTGTTTTTGCTCTTGGCGCTGAGTTGTAAGGTATGCGTCAAAAACTTGCGTGTAAGGTGGATCCGGAAGAGTTTATGAAAATTACAAAGAGAATAATTGAAAATTTATATACATTCTTGCTATGCTACTTCAATTCAATATTTAACCAGTTTTGCGATTTTAGTATTTTATGTAGTTAAATCTAAATATGAAAACTTTAATAATGGAAAAAAATCGTTGTGTTGTAATTTAGGCTCTAAATTTAATGAAAACTACATATTGACGCATAAAACGTAGACATCACTGTTTCGTATGATTTTTAGAATTTTTTAGGAGTAAATATTATTAAAGATATAATTAGTATATTACTATATATACATAACTATGTACATTTTGGAAGCAAACATTTTTAAGTCAGAATTTCAAAATAGTGTATGATTTTAAAAATTTTGTTTTTTTGTCGTCTCTATTGTTATTTTGAAAGTCGATTTGACAAACCTTGGCTAGTATTTTAATTTTTACTGTGGCTAAGAAAAACGAGTTTAATTTTGGACTGAAATGCCAGGCCAGGCTCTATGTTCATTAGAATGATTGAAGAAAATGTTCTGTTCTGAATCTTACATGAAAACACCACATTCCGAAAATATTAAGCATCAAAATACAAAATTGTTTGTTCTTTCTACATTTCCAGACAGATTAAACTAGATAAACGTTTTTATTAAATAAAATTAAATTTGAACTCGAATACTCAAATAGCAAATTACTTGTGTATTTATTTATAAAAAGAACTTTGAAATAACAAGTTTTCATTAAAATACCTGTGGGCTCCGATTGTTTATCAAACCGATGGATTATCGGATTTACGGACATTCGCAGCATTTATGAAAGCAATTAGCGCTCCTCGCGAGAGCAAATTGTGATACTTGAGATGCCGCCCCTGCGAAAAAAAAACATCTTGCGTTTTCTGCTTCTTAAAGAAGTATACAATTCTTCGAGGATCTTCTTCGTTTATTTTTACTTAAAAAAAATAATGATCGCGTTAGTTCGTCAGGGTCACCTACTTTCCTGCGATGAAGGGCAGCATTTAATTCTTTTGCGCATCGAAATAAATGACTTTGGTGATAAAATGGGTTCAATCAAGAGGTAAGGCATAAATGTGGTTTTGATTGTTTTCGAATTGTCTCCGGTGCGCGCATCTTCTCGCGGGGCAGTGTTCGTCGCGGTACTTGCGCACCTGACGATAGCCAGAGATGAGCAGATAGCGAAAAACCAGATTTCACGTTTATGTTTGACAGTATCTTCTTCATTCGAAGACGGAAGGGATAAAATATTCAAATTATAGAGATGATACCGGCGAGCTGGAGCTACTTAGTCTAGACCTGGGCGATGCGTCCGGATGAAGCGAACTCGCGGGCCTATTTAAAGAGTAATAACGCGAAGAGATGCAGAGCAGGTAATAACAACTTAAATACAGGTAAACCTGACAATTACTCTCAAGGACACGTGAGGAACAATGCCATTTCTCAAAAATAGAACCGAGTTTAAGTCGTCCTCCTTAATCGCAGCAAAACCCGCAACAGGCTTTTAATTGGCGAGATGCCAGAAAACGTCTTGGACTTCTAAATTCAGGCCCAATCTAAGGGCAATTAATACCTTGACGCCGTGCGAGGAGAGCTCCAGCTGGACACGGTCCCATTTAAGCACCACTTAGGATTACAAGCGTAATTAGCTCCCACACGAGACCAGAGTGGTCCTTTTCGGATGCTGCGGCCCGGTCGGGCCTCCTCTGTCGCATCGTTACTTTGGCGGAGGTAATTTTCTTGCTAAGTGCCGGCCACTGGGCCGGGCTCAAGTCCGGAATTAATGCCCTTCATGAACAAGTTCATTAAGGAGGTAATGGCCATTGTCTAGGGGATTACAGGGCGAGTGAAATTATGTTAACAGTTTCATTGAATGTTTGGCCCTGTTTTGGGGACGGTTCCGCTTCAATTAACAGGGTGCGGACCTGCTTTCAATTAAAGAGATGTTTGCCTACTCTGTCCAAACGCTATAAAATCGGACAACAACTTTCTCGGAGAGTTGATAATGGCAAAAGTATTTACTTGCAGTCTATTTGACTAAATTAGAGACTCTTTTGATGTGTTTTATATTCAAAGTACCCCTTTTTTATGTTTTCTTAACTATGTACTTCTACTGGTCTTTATAAGACGTTAAAACCTCTAACCGATAAGAGTCAGAAAATGCGGGATACTTGCTTTTCTTTTATCTTATATAATTTTATAAAATCAAATCCTTTATTTTGAAAAACTACTCCATATTTTTTGACCCCGATTGATGTTATTTATTATCGTGTAATATTTTGGTCATACATTTTTAATTAGATTGCTTTGGTTAGTAGATGCGATAAACCAAAAAATAAACTAAAATTCTTCTTCCCAAAGTTGCAATTCAGTTTTGTATTTTAAATTAATAATAGACGTGTAATCGGTAAAAATAAAGTGAGTTTATATTTCATGTTATTCATATCTTGACCATGACATTGACAGGCCTAAAAAATTGATGTTTTTTTATCAAATTTTATTTCTAAGAAAGATTATCATAAGAAATATTTTCCACTGTAAATCAATTGTTTTCTTTGAACGCTTCTGTGGAATGTAGACTAGAAAGTGATCCTGAAATTCTTGTAGGTACCGAACGTGGTCGGCATTCTTGCAGTCTTGTTAGGACTGACAAGTCATCCGTTAAACCAAACTTCATAATTATGAAAATTCCTAAAGTATTTTTAATTTTCATAACATACATAAACCATAACATAAACCATAAAGCCTTTTACTATAATTTAAAAATTTGTTGATACCAAGATCATCATGGTCCAGCGGACCATGTAAATCCATATACACAATTTTTCTCAGTGTGGGTATGTGGAGGTTTTTGAGGATTCTAATTTGAAATACGTTATCGAAATCAATAGTATTTTAAGGATTAGGGTAGTTTTTGAAAATAAAATGGTCGGAAAATGAGTTTTGTTTTTTGTAAGAGCAAAAACTCGGAAGAAAGTATTATTATATCATATTGAATTTTTAGAAGGTCTCTTGAGAATTAAGGAAAAATACAATACTGAAAGGAGTTCGGATCGGGTGGTATCTTTAATTCCAATTAAAAAAAAAACGTTTGTTTGCGCAATCCTTGCGAACGCATCCAAGTGGAAGCGCGTCAAAGGTGGTCAGCAGGTTTCTTGGCGCTGTGGTGACATTGAGCAAAGGTTCCGATGGGAATTAAGTTGTCACTAGTCACTACCTGTCTGCAGTCGCGACGACTATACAAAAACCTGGCAAATTTTGTAGCTGCGTCAAAATAAGCGCACCACGCATAATGCGACTCTCACGATGCGCCGCGCTGAAAAGAAATTATCCGATAACTTGTCGATTTGAATTGGACTTTTTGCCGCCGGATGAGTGGACCTGGCCGCGGGCAGTCGCGAAAACGCGAATCCGGCGAGAACCATCGCGACCGCAGGAGGGAGGCTGCGAAAAGATTTATTAACCCTCCGCGGCCGCGGATCAAGGTCTGCTCTTCGAGAGGATCGCGAATGTTTATTTACCTGGCCAGCGGAGCCCTGTGGGGCCCTCTTCCACTTAGCGAGGTGGGCCGAGTGGAGGATTACTTGCATTTTTTCTATTGTTTATGGGCTCCCGCTGGACACCGCGGCTACCTGCAGGGCACTTTCGCGCGAAAAGTAATAGCTACAAATGGGCGTTATCCTCGCTAATGATGATTGATCGGCGGGAAACGCGATAGCTTCCACGCGCGCGGGTGATTAAGCGGAGTCAACTGGGTCTGATGGTGTTTTACAATGCGTTGTTACATATTAATTTTTGATAACGCCATCACGAGCAATTTACACCTGGCATTTGTAACTTTTTCAGCGACCAATATCCATTTTTGTTCTGTTTTATTCCACTAGGTAATGTAAACATAATTAATTATTTAAATGCATTGAATCCATTGAACCAAAAATAGCCCAAACTTTTTCTTCATTTAATTTTTGAGAATTCAGAGTAGTTCAGAAGGCAGTGAAAGTAAAGTTTCCTTATTATCAAGATTTTATGTCCATATTTATTCATTCATTGTTTAGGTACTACCTTCATCAAAATTATTTTAAAATGCATCCGATTATGATACATTGCGAAAATTCAACAAAATATAAACCATTGTGTTATAGCATCTTAATTTTATTGCAATTGCAGATTATTTTGCGCTACAAGTTAAATATCATAGCGATAATAATAACTTGGCATTGTTTTCTTTTATCTTTTTAGTTCAGATTTGGTGGTATTTTATTTTTGTTTTGTACTGTAGAATTGATTACAAAATACGAAAATATATTTGCTATTTACCTCGTTTCGTAACTATCTTAGTTCAAAATTCTAAAAATTTTATTTGTATATATTATATAACTTTAACGAAGAGGTCTTTTTTGGATCGATGGAAAAAAATACAACAATTATTAGCATAGTTTGAATCGTTCTTGCAAATTGAAATATGCTATAATATTTCATGTGCACACCAAAGAAACACGAAAAAGGATCGAAAATCAAATCAACTCTTTCTTGCCAATTTTTCAGGCTATTGTGTTTTTGGTTAAAATGAAAAAAATTAATTTTAACTTGAAATATCACAAAAATGGTTAAAAATTATACACTAAATATGTAGACTATGAAAGAAATTCTGTCAAGTAAAGATTTTTATATTAATTGCACTTTAATTTCAAAGGTCTATGATAACTTCTAAATAGGTACATCAGTTTTAATCTCTTTGTTGATAGTTGGCATAATCTAATTTTGGTTTTATTCAAACACTTATTTGGTAAAGAAGTGAACAAACCAGTTTTATTAAATTTATCAGTATTTATACCTTCTTTTTTCTCTTCAGTGCGGGATAAAAATATTTAAGACTTTTCAACGTATTTTAAATAAACGTTCGCGCCGCAGAATTTTAATATCTAAATAAAGTTCGAAATAAAAAAATTTCAGAATAGTTTTGATTATTGGAACTTTTGTGGTTGCAAACATTTTGTAAGAGAATTGAAATAATTTAATAGTTAACCGAACTTTTCAAAATCTAATTTCTATAAAACTTTCTTCTACAAATTTTCACGAACGTTCAAGTGAAATGCCAATCTAAAATATTCCCAAAACTTTGGATAATTGAAATAGGAGTTCAAAATTGAAGAAATAAAAGCAATATATTTTTACTTAATGCGTTGTGAGTAAGTAGTTAAAGAATGTTTTGATTTCACTCAATAAATTCGAGGTCATTGAAAGTGAAGTAGTCCATCAAATAATTTTTGAAAAATTAGTGCACTTTCATTACTCTGTCGATACAGCCCAAAATCGATGCCTTTATTTAAATAGTATAAAAACTTTAATTATCACAAAACCAATCAAACGTCTACACTATTCACAGCACAAAAGCCGGGTCGCCAACACTTACCTTCAGACTGGTGGTGAAAAAATTCAGGTGAGGAGTACCAAAAACCAATGAATGCAGACGATGGCACTAAATCACAGCACAATTGTCCACAATTAATATTCCAGGTGAGTCGCGGCGTTTCCAAAGTATTTCTTGCATGTGAGGAGCACCTCGACGGCAATAACGATCTTTTTCAAAAGCAATCAAATGCACGTTCCCGAACCCGCACAGATTGCTGCCAAGGTATTTTTTTTGTCTAAAAAGCGAAAAAAGGCTACTTCGCGAAAAATATTCGAATCTTCGCGATCGCCAAAAGAAGATCGTCGATCGTCAGAACGGCAAGGAAAGGACCCGTCAGGAATTTTTGGCCGAACTCCTTAACCCAAGTTGAGGATCGAGTTTTCGGCTTAGGCTGTGTCTGCAACGACTGACTGACTGAGATTCACTGAAATGTTCGTTAGGTGGTGAATTGCTTTTCTTTCGTATGCAAGACGGCCGCAAAGGTGGATCGCGGCGGTGTCTTGGCGAGGTGTTTGTTTCTTCGCGACAACTAAGAAACGACTACTATACTTCGATTCGATGCCATCAAACGATCGGTTCTTGTCGTGCGGTATCATTCGGACTCGATAAGAATTTTATAAGAACCAGAGAGTCGCCTGTCAGTGGCGGCCTGAACCGACTAATTTACGATTTAAGAACAAAAACCTGGCTCTATTCTGATTTCTGCTAATATCCTCTTTCAGCCGTGAAAGGTCGCGTTCACCTGTTGAAAGTTCTGGTTTTTTGGAAAAATGGAACGCTTTTACAACCTCCCGAAATTCGGTGGTTATGGCGATCTTAACATTTTTATTGTTGTGTTTTTGCTTCACGGTCTTTAGATTTTAGAGTGCAACTCGCCAGCAGGATGTTTTCGTCTTCTTTCAGGTGCAAATGATCCAACTTAAGCGTTTCTTAATTAGCTCAGCTGCTAATGACCTCTGAGGTGAGTGTAATATCTGCCTCAGGAAAATATTCTGCTTATTTCATGAATTGTTCTCGAAATTTTAATTAACATTTTGTTATTTTTGACAAAGTGAACTAAACTTTGGATGGCTTTTTGGGCGAATTTGAATAGATTTTATATTTTTGAAGCATTATTATCTTTTTTGTTCTTACATATGCATATGTAAGCAAATTGGTATACTTATGTAATTATCGAATTCTGGTCCTTAATTCAGGCCGTAGATCAATAGAGTTTCTTATATCCTTGCTTGATTAATTCCAGATTTTAAATGATTTTTTTTAAGAGAAATCAAAAATCTTTTTATGTTTAAAGCTTTGTATGTGGGATTTGTTCGACCGATCTTAGAATTATCAATTTGGTATGATCTCTTCATTATTTTGTCCGCTTGAATTGGCGCCTTATAATGGTGAACTTTAATTGAGAAGTCTGTAATCATTAGAGCGTCGTCACACGATTTTCCGAAACTCGTACCAATTATGGGCTGCATAGTATTTTTATAGTACTCTACTATAATACATGTTCCCATTTGCTTGATTTTAATTTAAGTATAGTGTAGTTAAATTAGGCAAGAAAGGGCAAATCTTCGAACAAATTCCGAACAAATTTTGAATTTGAATTCTCACAGCTCCTACATTTGAACTTCTTCTCCTATCCTTCAGGTATTTATAAGGACTTTAGTAAGCGCACAGTTCTATATGAAATAATATCGAAGAATCAAAAATATTTCTTATATGTATACATTTATTTTCTTGAAAAATTTCATAATTATCGAAATTGTTGCAAAAAAACTAGAAATAAAAATAAAGGTCTCTAAAGTCAGGGCAGGGCTATTGTTTTTGGAAAAATAAATGTAAATAAATTGGATATTTTTGATCAGTTGAAAAATATGTATAATTTCCCAACTGATGCTTCTGGTGCTATAATCTTTTAAAAGGATAAAACAAATGAGGAAAAATTAATTTTATTCCAAAAGTTGGATATAGCCTATAATGAAAATAAAAAATAAAATAAAATAATATGTAAATTGTTTAATTACATACATAATATTGGAACATCCCGGAAGTTGTAGCACCTCACAAGAGAAGCATTAATTTGTTAATTCAAGTTTAATTCCTCTTAATAAAATGTTTTGTAAGGAAAAGTGTACGACGGTGTGCAGATGATTTATTGATACCTCTCCTTATTTCGTGTCATCGCCGACGCAGTCTATTTTAAGATAAGATTCTTCAATTTTTCAATACCTGTGCAGATCTTTATCGCACATCTTAATTAAAAGTGAAAAATAGTCGAACTCGAGGACGAGGTAAACGACCCAAAGGCTATAACTTCGCCATTCTTTCACTAGCCGTAAATTTGTTCGAATCTTTTCGACGTTACAGTTCTTTGGCTCACCACGATCGGTTTGAGTCGTATCTCATGAATTTTTAATTTCTTCCGATCAGTGAATGAACGTCACCAGGTTGTGGTTTTAGCTAATTCACTATCGAATAGAGCCGTTTACCATTTTCTTAATTTCTTAAATCGTTCTGGGTAAACAGTGGAGATTTAGGCAGTTTTTCCAGTTATAACGGCCGGTTAAAACAAGCCTGTTGTAATTTACGAGCCTCCTAAAATCTTATTAACCGCGAAACCCTTTGAAAGGTTTTTAGTGCTGGAAATTTGCAAATGAAGAAAGAAAACCAAGACCGGCCTATAAGAACCGATAAATGCGTGATAAAGGTGTCTTACTTCATTTATTGAACTCATCGAGCCAATTATAGGAGGTCTCACTTTTCGCCCCCCCGTACGCATCCAGGTAACCATTACTACTTACCGTCATTACCAGAAACACGAACTCTGCTGATTGTAATAATTACTGCCGTGAGTTTCGATTATTTTCATTTTGAGCAATGTTAACCCATTGAGTTGATAAAGAGATGACTCTGCGGCTTAATCCGTGTCCTCCTCAATTTTTTGCTGCTCCCTTTTCGAGCCTACCGCCGTATCTCAGTAAATAATGAAACTTTATTAACTGGTTTCTACACGGAAAACAGGATTTTGTGTAGTTTTGGTACTGTTTTGGGAAAAAAAGTGGTTTCAATATAGCGGTAACGTTAGTCTTGAAAACAGCTGTTCCTTTTTTTGAACTAGTGTAAAAATTCATGTCCTTGAAGGGGTTCCATTTATCTAGTTTGTCCGTAACGTAAAATTTTGCTAGAAATAGTGATCCTGAATTCTTTAAAAAAAAAAACTATATACCGGAGTAAGATTTCCACACGTTCCTTGTACATATTCTGAACTCTCTCCAATGGCGACTGCATTTCACTTAATACTTAATTGAAAGTCCTTCATTACATAAATTTTGTGTTATTTTAATTCGTAGAACATTTTTTACCTTTTCGTACTACATAGTAAACCATTTTTCCATATTAGAATTTCTGTTTTGAATATTTATGCCCTCATTTACTATATATTTTTTTTCTTGAAAAAAGACTAACACTGGTGAAATGTATTCAAATCTTAAGCTTATTTTATGATTAAGTGTTATTAAGTTTCATATTTTTAATTATAAATAAATTTTGTGTACAGTATCGCTGAAGGATATTTGCAGTAAAAATAAGTAAGTATTGTATTTATGTACACATACATATAAAAAATTTGTAAGTACTATGTACAGGTATCTACGCATATTTTGTTAGTCTGTGTAGGTAGCCTCCGACTGCCAATTAGTTATACTTCGTCAGTTTATTACAAATATTGGCCAGTTAGATACCTAGGTACATCAGTACATCAGTACATCAGTATATTAGCAATATACTATACCTTTAAGCGCATTAACTATCAGCATACATCTAGAATGACACAAGTACAATTTTAATAATACTAATTTATTTATAAATTTAATTATGAATGTGTCTTGTTTACATAATTTTAGTTCTTTTTTCTAGTCAGTCGGGTTTTTTGGTTTTTTAAATTAACTTTTTTTAAATAACTTTTTGGCAAAATTGAGCTGACAACACAGGCCGGGAACACACCGACTGCCGAAATTATTTTTTCCCCAAAATATTAAATTAATAAACATTTATTTTCCGCTAAGCTATATTATATTAATTATGGAAAAATGTATTGTATTATACCAACTAGCTCTAAAATTAATTTTTATATCGTATATTTGAATGTTTTTGAACTAGAAATAAAATGAAAATGAAAAAGGAGCTGAAGGGCTGACAGTGTAGCGGATTCTAAAACCCTTTCTAGATGGCTCCTATAAATTTTTAAAGTGTTATATTAAAATATAGAAACAACACCCCCACAAAATGAGGTGTTTGTACTGACTAAAAGAAATGCCTGAGTATTTGATGATAAATTTTTATTTAATCTGATAGTACAACTTTTATAACTTAGTACTGATAAGGTATTTGAAAATTATGTCTTTTTTAGGATAGTGATTTTTATAATTTTAGACCGAGGAAATTGAATTTTGACCTTAAAACAATTACCAACTACGAAGTTTTATTCCCGGCAGTTTCCCAGCCTGGCTGAAGGAAAATTGGGGAAAGCTCCCCAGAAAATCGCTCCGCCGCGAAATGCTGGAGGTGGTCGAAGAGCGAGGGGCGCACACGTGAGGGTCTCCCCTGGCCCTGGTGGAAAATTGTAGTCAAAGCACGTTGCGGTGTCACGGAGAACTCACCTAGGCCCACCCCCGCGTCGGTACGCAGCGCGCGTACGGCGCCCCGGCCTCTGTCGCGCGTCCGCGTCCTGCGTCCTGAGTCAATATGCGGGTGGGTTCCTGCTCGCTTGACGGGACGCAAATCCCGGGACCTTGAAAGGGCTGGCAATGAAGGGTCCTCCGAAGGGTGCTCCGCTTCCTCAATAAGGAATCGCCGCCAGCTGAGCGCCGCGAAGCCGCTTAGTTACAGGTGTTGATGTCGCTCGAAGGGGCTCGCGCCACCAGTCCCAGCAGCCCCAGCCGCCCTCCCGAGGGAGCTCCGGAGTGCAGGAAATCGCGTAATCCGGGGTTGTCTGGGATGCTAATTAACGTTTTTCGCCACTTTTTTAAGTCGCGCGTAATTAACCCCCGTCGCTCGGAGCCGGAGGGAGCGCCGCCTTCGCTTTTCATCCGTCGGCTAGGTCTGCGGTGGCTCCTCCATCCGGCCGGGCCCGGCTCATTAGCATCCGCTCCCGCGAAAAGGGCTCCAATTTATTCCAAATAATTGGGGAGCCACGCCGCGCGGCTCATGATGTGATCGCTGGAATTTTAATTACGCAATTTCCTATTGCGTCTATTGTCCCGAGCGGCCGATACACGCAACTCCCGATTTGGCAGGGATTAAGTCCGGGTTCAGGTGGGACGAGTTTTCCAATTATGAAACATTTCACACTGGACCCGCGCCCTTTTTTTAATTTAAATCCGGTTTTTATATTTTTGCGTTCGCAAATAAAAACATTGTAACGAGCCTTGGAAAATTAAATTTAGGGATAGGAACCTTTTATAAAAGTCAATCTCTTCAAATTAACATTAGATTTACAGATATTTATTGTATGATTGGTAGCGAATTTGAAAAAAATAAGTTGATAACATAATTCTGTTCGAAATTAGAGGTTGAAGATGTAAAAAACTAGAGAAACACACACCCCCCTATTATTAAAACAAAAGTTATTTGAAAATTACTGATAAATAATGTATTCGAATTCGTTTTATAATTAGTAACTTTTTATTTGATCTTATAACTAGAAAAGTAGATACTTAGAAGATCGTTTTAGTGTCTTGAATTTAACTTTCAAATAACTCCAGAACTGCTTAACCGATTTAGATAAAAAGGAAAGGCTAAGAAAAGCTGCTTTTTTTTCGTATATCCAGGCAATGTTTTATTAAATTTTATTAGAAGTCCTATATCACATTCCCATGATTTTTATTAATACAAAACTTTAAATTTTGAACAGAACCTTTGACTACAATTTCGATATAAGTTATTGAATTTTGACACGATTTTTAAAAAAATTTAAATGTAGTATTAAAAATGCGTTCTAACTATCGAAATTACTGAAAATATATTTGCAGAGTAGCTGTTTTAAGCTGCTCACACTCTGTAAATTTCGATGAAGAAAAATAGTAAAGCTGAAATATCATTTTCATAAGCCCAAATATCATATTTAAATTTTTGTAATTTTAAATTAAGTACCCTTCTCTGTTTTACGAATTAAGAATGAACGGAAAAATAAGGGTTTTTTTCGGGACGCTGATTGCAATTTAAGGGTTAAATTTTTTTAATATATACTGCATTTATAATACATATAATTTGATTTTTCGAAACGTGACATTTTTTTGTATGTAAATATTTTCAGCAATATTTCCGAAAGGCTTTGTTTTCATAAATTTAAGAAGGAAGGATGAATGTAAAAATAGAGTTTCATACAACTTTAACCTTTTCATGCTATACTTAAATCTTAGGATTTTCCGGAAAATTTAACAATTTTTGCAGAAACACGTATAACTGCTGATTTAGCAGAGAATCGGTCCAAGGAGGGTTGGTTGGGTTTTTCCAATTATGAAACATCCTGGTCCGGGTCCGGGCCCTTTTTTTTAATTTAAATTCCCTGTTTTTCTATTTTCCAAGTATTTCTGCACCGGGCAGTGAGGCAGGTGGACGTGCGTTCGCCTAGGGACACGGCAATTGTCACGGACACATTACGAAAATTTTCCTGTTGTCCTGCGAACAACTCCAGCAGGATGTGCCTCACTCCAGGCGCACGTTGCGCCGGGATGATCCCTGAAAAACGACAGGTTTTACGTGGAGCAGGACGCTCCCGTTATGGAAAACTCATATTTCGTTTGAAATAATATTTTCCGCTTTATTTATGTTTTTGCTTAAATGAGAAGTTCAAACGAATCCCGGAAGAGCGGTGCGGGATAAGCCGGGCTTATCCAGGGCAACCTGCCCCAATTAAAGCGTTTCGCAGCGCTTTTCCGGAAGTTTGGAGGCCCGTTCGGGTGAATGGCTCCTGACGTGAACGAGCCTGCGAACCTGCGAACCTGCGAACCTTTTGCATTCTCAACTCAAGTTCTATTGTTGATTAATTAACTTAATTGAGGCGACGACCGGTGGGATCGCGGCGAAATTATGAAGTGCGTTTAATTTAATGCTAAATGAGCTCGCAGCTGGAGGAAGCAATGAGCTCCGGACTGTGGGATAAAATTGCAATGCCCTTTAAAGATTTATCGCGGATTTTTCCTTCTTTCGCGAATTTTCACAGGATTACTACATTTTTGGGTAATGTTCGGCATGCTCCAAAGTTATGGGCTTTATCTTTTGTGGAATTTCTTTTTTGAGCGGCTTTTATTCTTGTCCTTGGCAGAAATATTTCACTTTTTACTGAGGCTTTTTAGACTGCTTTTAAACAAAATTTATTTTGTTCGCTGAAGCACCCAAATAAGAATGTGTTTGCAAAAAATTTAGGTGAAAATTCGTGACTAACATTTCTGGTAGTATTTTTTTTTTTTAAAGACAAGAAACAAAATCTCGGGAAAAAAGTTAATCAGAAATTTATAGAAAAACTGGCTATTGTTAGGGAATTTACTTTTTTCTGATGAAAAGTAAAAATGCACTATTAACGATTTTCACGAAAAAATTTAGAAAAACCATTTAGAAATATTAGGTAATAATTTTTCTCAAAAAAAAACTTTAATTCATTTATAGAGTACAAAACAAGGCCCAAACAATTTTGATTGGTGTAAAATAATACTTTAATTAAGGCCTAAAATGCTAAAAGGATATTCTATATGTGAGTCTTATAATTATGATAGGTACTTTCTGCTCAAAAATCGAAATTTTAAAAAGTGATAAATTAAAGTTAAAATAATAGATTTGTTATGGAGGTAGACAGTAAGTCGTTTTTTTCATTTTCCTATATCTGGTTCAGGTTGCATAGCAAATTTTGCATTGAATTCAATTTTAAAAACCATTATGTGACGGTTTGATGATGATGATGATTTTAAAATTTTAGAATTGTGCATGAAATTGCTAAACTACAAATTTGAACATTTCTAATCTTGCTCTGGTTAAAATTATAATTCTACTTATTATCTTACTTACTAAACCTACTATTTTGTATTTAATTAATATAATTACCTACTATTATCGACAAATTGTTGGATTAGTGGTTTTCAAAAATTTTAGTATCTAGTTATACCTACAACTTTATATCAACACGGGCTTCATTCCCAAGCTTGAAATTGACTTTTTGTTTTTGAAGGAGTGAGTAGGTATGTAAATTAACTAAAATTAAAATGATGCCATTAAAATTATTGAATATATAAAAGCGCTGTTTTATTTTGAAAAAAAAAATAGTTTTATGTGACCCATTTTGTTTTTTTAAATGCTCTAACTCAAAATTTAAAAGTAAAACTTTTCCATAATTACCAAAGCTGGGCATCGGATGTTGAAAATTAAACAAACACAACAAAGTCGACCAGTGTAATTTCTTGAGTGCAATTGAAACGCAAACACTGAAACAAGGTTATGCCTGGAAAATACTTCAATTGCAGATAAGCAAGTGGCAAACTCGTTAAAAGTTAGTGATTCAGGGCAAAAAGTTCTCCAGATGGATTCCAAGTTTATCAAGTTTCCCGAAGTTGCCGGCAAGCAGCGCTCTAAATGTCGTTGAAATTTTCGCAATTGCAACTGCTTTCCGACCTATCGTCGTTGTTGGTGGGGGCGAGGACCAAGCGTGGGCGGGTATTTAGCGTCGGAAAGAAATACACCGCGAAATAAACGTATTTAAGTAAATAGCGTTTTAATTAAAATAATTACTCACTGCTTAGAGGCAGACCGCAAATGTGACTGAAGCAATTTGTTTTATTGTTATCCAGGGACACCAGTTTCAAAAGTCGGTTTTCGGGGGTTAAATATGTAAGAATGAGGGATGTTCGGCGAAAAAGACGGGCCTCGTCGCAATTAATACTCGGGCCACGGGGGCAATGCTTTCATACGAAATGGAAATTTAATTTGGACAGAAAATTTAATTCATTTGAAGTTCTCCTCACAAGGCTTTAGAGTGGTCGACCACAGAAATGCTTTTTGTTCTGATTCCCGGGAGTGTTCAGAATGAGTTAATTTCACAAAACAAGAACTTTTGTTCGAAATATTTTCCCAGTTTTGTTTGTACTCCGTTCAGAATATAAAACTGCGAAAAATTGCGGCTGGTTGGAATGCATTTTCGCAATATTCGAGTATTCCTCGAACACACCGGAGAGCCACATTTTGTTTCTCGAACAATTGTACTAAAAACAAATTTCATTTCGGAGAAGAATCACAATTTATTGTTTTCATAAAATAAACCTAACCCTCTATGCAGTTTCTCTGAAGTTGCCAGAGCGACCGGAGTGCAGCTACGAGGCGGTTCTGATTTTCTTACTGTTGCGGCTTCATATATTTTGCAAAATATTCGAAATTCCCGGAATTAAGCTCCTTTATTACCCTGCGGTAGCTATGCACATGTGTCCGTTTATCACGAAAATTCTGGACTTTTCTGGTAGTGCAGACTCCGGGTCTGGTTCATTTCATGGATGTCGATTTACTGATTTAACATGTTGCGCATGAACGGACCCTTTTTTTAGTAGAAAACTTGTAATAAGGCTTACTGGAAGTGTATGTATTAAAATTAAAGTTATTACACTCTCGAGTTACTGCAATAATTATAAATCACATTTTGTAGACTGCAGCCAATAGGGAAAAGTTCTGCTCTTGAATTCATATTCCTTTAATTAAACGACTCTATATTGTTCCCATTTTTATCTCAAACATTAAATCATAAATTCCAAAACTGTGTGATTAAAGTTTTAAAGGATTTTGTCTAGTAAAGGTGAAAAATGTAACTTTTGGGTTGCTACATTTTTTTAATAATAATAAAAGTTACATATTATAATATAGAAAACAAAGCACTCAGACATCTCATTATTTGGGAAATATATGGATAAATAATTAATTAAATATTAAATATATATTATAATTTATCTAGCACGAGCACATTCTCTGTTTCGAAAATACGATATCTATTTTATATTTAATTTCAGTTGGAATTTTATCTGAAGTAATTAACTTTGGGAAAATACAAGACATGACCAGGTCCTTAAAAATGTTTTAAAATCCTTAAGCATCCAAATTAGAAAATATTATGTTTTCAACTTCGACCTTTAACAATGAGTTTTATCATAAAAAACGTTCACTTTGGTATATTGGATATAGGGAAATTTTGATGAAAAGGAATCATTGTTTCAAATTCTTAAGTACATATGTAGGTAGTTGAAGTAATTTTCTATTGTTTAGAAATTGAAAAGAATTATTTGAAACTGTTTTATCACATTGGTAGTTTCAGAATCCAGTTTTGGATTTTCGTTTGTTAGGTTTTATTTAAAATTTATATACATACATACAATGTATGTATTACAATATGATGGCTAACAAAATTAACTTTGTTTCTGTCTTATCCCTTGGAAAGTTATTATACGTTATCAAACTAAATGTCCCAACATTTTATTTTATTTGCAATAGCTTAGCTTTTAAATTGAGTCGTTATTTTCGGAAGTTGTATGTCAACTTCTTTTTTTTTTTAATTCTTGGAAATGATTAGAATTAACTGAAAAAGTTGTTGAAATGATGTGTAAAAAAAGTGGATTTATGTCGCTTTCAAAAACAACGGTTGAATTGTACAAAACCAGAGAAAAGATATGGTTTAAATATAAAACCCCAATTAAAAAAGTATTGATCTTTTCAAAATATGCATAATTTAAAATTGTTTTGTTAGCTAACTATGTAGGTACATATGTATTATCTTATTTATAAGTTCCAGTGAAAATTATGTTGAGCTCACCATAAATAAGTAAAAAATAAAGTAGTTGTTTTTCAGAATTTCAACTGAATTGTTGGCTATTCATATTTAGTACTATTTTACATACTCTGCATGCATGGAATATAAAAATTTCTTTTTATATTTGTCATATATCTGCATTTCAAAAGGAAAGAATTAAATATTTTTAGGGATAAAATCGGAAAAATGTCATTGAATATTTAAATGTTGATATAGTCCCGGGAAACCTCTGTGTGCTCATTTACATATATCAACATTTTTTCATGTATGTGTAAAGTATCTGAAAGAGTAGAGGGAATTTCAATTAATATAATGAAGTATAATGAAGCTCTTGAAGGACTATGTTATATATCTTGACGTCTTGTCTAGATTAGTAAGATTATATACATTTATCTCAATGTTCGTTATTGCAATCAAAACTTCGTCTGTTTCGCCATCTGGCTATAAAAAGGTACAAACTTTAGTCAGAGGCTTTGTTTCCAACGATTTGAGGATTTGTTAAGCAGCACAGAACACGAGCCAACAGAGCGTTCAGAGTCATCAGAACGAAATTGGCAATCTTGCTCAAATCCAAGTCCTCCGACGACGGCTCAATTAAGTTGGCTGAAGGATATTACGTCGACGGATAGCAAGAAAACAACGCAATTAGCACGGAGATAAGCGCCGACACGAGTGAAGCCGTCGTTCATCAGACCGGCCGCCCTTGTTGCATATGCGAGGAAAGTTCCACTCGTCCTGGAGAAAGTGGCGTCGTGTCTCAAACTCAAACTCAAACACAAACTGAAGACAATCCTTCACGGGTCCTTCACCGGGCTGTCGTCTTACAGATGGGGCCCAGCAAATAAAGACGGAGCCGGGTGTTTTTGCTGCGAGACGCCACCAGAGGACAGATCTTAAATTTATATGGCCATTAGATCCTGGGGGTTCGGTCCTGGCCCCCGGCTCCACTGACCCAAATTAGCAGGAGCATATCGGGGCACTTTCTCAGCGGGGACTAGTGTAGGATGGAGGGGTCTTTTTAGCCTTTAAAACTTAAGGAGGCCCTCCTTTGTTTTCGGTCATGTGAAATATTTACTGCCTCGACGAGAAATTGGACACGTCGGTTTACTTAGGACTAAGTGGAAAATTAAGGAATATTGCGGACGCACAGGGGACGGCTTTTGGTACCCTGCACTGAAAACTGACCCTCCTCGGAGTGATTAAGAAGATAAATAACGCTTTTCCCAGGATGAGCGACCTAGAGCGGTTTTGTGCCTGATATAATCCTTGAGAGATGAATGTCTGGCCAAAATGTGCGCCCGGGAGGAAATTTTGTATCTTCTAAGGGCCAAATTTGCAACCTTCAAGGTATAAAACCTTTTCTGGCAAAAGTGTTCTTGAAGTTTCCATAGAAACTTTTTTATTTATTGTAGTTTTCTACACCCCCCGTAAAAGGGCCTTCCATTGCGATTTCGATAAGAGTGTTTTTCGCATCCGTCCCAGCAAAAATTTTCCCTTTTGTAACATTTCGCCCGAAACCCACAGGATTTTCCTCCATTCCGGACTTGGAATTTGTTTTCCTTTTTTTTTTTTGCCAAGCTCCGGAACTGTTTGATTCCAGAGCATATGCAAGGAAAAATCCCAGCATACCGCTTATGCTTGTAATATTTTGGTAGATGGCAGGGAAATCTGAAGTTTTTCATTTAACGCGCCACACCCCGCGCGCCCTCAGTGGTTTGTTTTTTGTCATCAGTGGAAATTGAATTTCGCAAAGTTTTCTTGACATGATGAACAGGGACGATTTACTGCCGGGTGCGGGACGGATGTGTTGTTTCCAGTCAAGTTGGCTCCCAACAAGGTTTCGGGGGACGACCGATGGTGGCGCCCCCGTCGTCGTCGTCCCTCTGTCGGCCGGATGTTTTATGAAGCGGATATTGGAGTCTGCGGTTTCTATTTTGACGTACTCGGAAACCGTCCGTAGATGCATATCGGGGCCCCGAATTGCTTCCCTTAACTTTACATAAGATGCAATTTATTTTTTATGGAATCTACAAGAAATGAAAAGCTGATGGTGTGCCTGAATCCGAGGGATGGCGGCTGCATTGTCGCTCGAAGGCGATGACGAGGAATTTCCGGCACTGGAGCTGAAGATGGTTATCCACCCCCGTCCTTATGAATTCTGGAGAGGTTTCTTTCGACGGGAAACGTAGGCGCAGAGGAAACATTGAATTTTTGATTCGACAGATTTGAGTGGGTTTTAAGAGGAACAAGAGGTTGTTTACTCTTATCTAATATCTCTGCTTCGAACATACATTTTAAAGGATAATTCTAGGACTTTTCATTAACCCAATTTCTATTTTACGCTAAATATCGTGGCTTTCCGATAATACTACTCACATAGCTCTAATTTTTCCAATTTTGATTAGTTGCAAATTCCCTCAAAGAATCTTTATACAATAATTAGAACTACTAATTTCCCCTGTCAAACCACTTCACTCCACTAGTAAATTTTCTTACAAAAATCGTTCATCGTTTTTCTAGTAAAGTCATTCTTAGCAGGAAGTTAATATATTCCAGTATTCTAATTTTTATACCAAAATACAATACTTTAGCTTAATTTTAATTAATTACGCCTGCAACTGTTTAACCAATATAAGCTGTCAATTTGACAGATTTCTTTATACAATAGAGGAATAGAGCGCTTCTTAAAATTATACTTTCATTCATATTCACTTACATATTAATCTGCCTAAATAATTTATCTCAATAAATGATAAACTTCTTCGTCTTCGAGTAAGCAGAATTATAATTTTTGCTGCAAAAGCTTGCTTAAAATATGTAAGCAAAATTGCAAAAAATATAATACATAAGTGAAATCTTTTAAATCCGCTAACCTTAACCGATAGACTTCAAACACAACATATTCATCATTTTGAATTGCTAAATATTCACCAAAAACTCATAATTCGTGAGTAAGAAAACACGTAATTTTAATAATTTAATAAATAAAATTCGTAATAATTCTTATAATACGAAAATTCTTTAATATCAAATTAAATATAAATTTGCATACCTACATAGGTACTTATAGTTCATGATATATTTTTTCGATATACCTACCGCATTATTTTTATTATTTTGATTTGATACAATTATGGATTTAAAGTTGAAGTGTCTCACTTTTACCATAAACGAAAAGTAATTATTAAAATTATATCCTTGCATACAATATCAAACATCAAACAAGTAAACAAGTTAGCGTAAACAATTCTTATTAGCATTAAACGAAACAAAGTTATAATTCTTAATAACCGAAAAGAGAAATTTGATTGTTTTGAAGAAGAATGCGAAACATTTCAAACAGACAAATAGCTAAAATCACCTACTTAGGCAAACTCATTTTTAGGACTTATATTCCAGAGACGAGCCCATTTCGCAGTAATTTGTCCGAATAAATCAACAGTGATAGGAAAGAAGCTCGGAGGTTGAGCGTAAGAAAAAATAAATAAAAATTATTTATAGGCGCCTCCAACTTTATCGTTTTCTCAAATAAAATCAAATATACTCCACGTGCCGTTTTGTACATTGTATATTAAAACCTATAAATTCGGAGAAACCTTATTTGGGATAAGGATAATATAATTCAATTTTTGGACTTCATGCCGCAGGATAAATCCATTCATAAGCAAACGAATTGTCGCCTTAAACCCACGCAAGTGGAACACAGCTTTAAGGCACAAAGATCTTTATTAGATTTTCATCGATCCTCGCTATTAAAAGGCGCCTACAACGCTGACCTTTGGCAAATTCGACTTAAAAAATTCGATAA
The DNA here is from genome assembly GCA_951509405.1 of Machimus rusticus. Taxonomy (NCBI): domain Eukaryota; kingdom Metazoa; phylum Arthropoda; class Insecta; order Diptera; family Asilidae; genus Machimus; species Machimus rusticus. Next base: position 8,574,846 of record OX608051.1, read on the forward strand.
AGGGCTCTGTGCAGGGACTGCAGCTTGCCACGTCCTTTTATCGATTTTTGCGCGATTATTAATAAATCAGGACACGGGGAGCTCTCGTGCCGTGCGAATTTCTAGCAGAATAATCGCGCTGGTAGCGATCGAACGAGCTTGAGGGAATTTTTATCTTTTTCGTGTCGGATGCAACTTTAATCAGAAAATTATGACAAACTTTGGGAGGGAGCTGTTTTATAATTTTATTTTTGAGGAAAAGGAATTTGTTTAATCAAGTGAGGTTTTTGTACTTTCATCAACGCCTATTATTTTCTCTGCATCTATGTTTTTTTTTTATTTATGGGCACGATACCATAGACAGATTCAATAGTGTCCCATCGAGTGTTGAGATTATAGATAATTTTGAAATATTTAAAACAGCAAAACGAATATCTTTACCTCTGTTAAGTAATACCGTCCAAAATTTGGACTTTTTGAATTTTACTTTGTGTTCTGCTAAAACTAGAATCGGTACCGATTTCAAAGTAAAACACAACTATTGTATTGAAATTAAAGTCAAATGTTCAGAATCCAAAGAATTCAACGATGATAAGATCTTCCTGAAAAAATTTGAGAGAGTACATATTTAAAGGATATTTGTAAATTTTTAAAATTTAAAAAATCACTAAAACTGAACTATTTATAAAGTTGTACTTATACCATTCAATAAATTTTCCAGGAAGAAAAATACGAAATATTCTAGACTGAAAATTTCAATCTAATCAGCGCCAAGTTGTCCAATTACCTGAATGCCCCGGGGTAGATGTGAACTCAAATAATCGTAGCAGAAAACTAAATAAAATACTCGAAACTTAAACTTGGAAATTTTTGGAGGGCTTTTCACCAACCTGTGCGGGGGCTGGAAAGGTGAAAGGTGCGGGGGCTGGTAAGGTGAAAAGTACCCCAAGTTGATGGTTTTTTTTTATAAAAAATTTAATTAAATTCTTGAAAGCAGTTTGTGTTTAATTATCGACAAATTCCAACGAACTTTTCGATGTTAAACTTGTTGCCGTGGTGCCCTCCAGCCCTACAGGTTCGGATTTCCTCCATCTGAACTTGCCAACGCCGAAAATATCTCCATTTATTGAATTTTTCCTTTAATTGAATCGCAGGTTGCTTTCTCAAGCAATTTGGTCGTTGTCGCTTCAAACTACCCCCGCCCTTAAAATTGGTCCATTTCATCCGATTTTGATTTATGACAAGTAGGTACCTGCAAATTAACTTTCAGGAAATTTATCTCGTTCCCGTCGATGCTCCGGCGCTGGAAAAGTAACAGGGTCCTGGGTTAATGTGTGCAAGGACGAAACACATGTTATTAGCATATTCCCAGATTAGCATAGATAGTGGCACCCAGCATCCAGCAAATGTCTTTAGATGGTGCATTTGCACTTCGACGGCATGCATTTCGTGAATTATTAAATTACTGCATTCTGGCTGGAGCAGGAACATGGCTTTGTTTGGTTCCCTGGGCATCGTCGTGAAATTCTGAAAATAGTTGTGTTTGAGGAAGAGCATAAACTGTAATGCATTCCTCTGTAGTTTTGTCTAGACCTGGAAATTTCTAGGGTATGAGGGGGAAAACCAGAAAATTTATGGATCATTTTGAATTTCCGACTATTTTGCTCGTTTCAGAAAACGAAATCATCTTAAAACTGGGACAAGAAGAGAGTTTCGTCGCATTTGCACGTTTTAAGACTGAAAATGTTATCTGCACTCTAAGTTTACTGTATACGCATCTTAAGAATTCCTTAAGACGATGCTTTTCTTATAAACTTTATTATCTTTATCCTTTTGCTTTTTATGCAGTGTTGTTCTATTATTTTCTTTTTTCTGTAATATTTTAACCGAAACATAAAAGTAACTATGGTTCTTAAGACAAAATGCACGAAATCATAAAAGGTTTACATAGTTATTGCATAAATAAAACCTTCCTTTATTTGAACTTGCATTAGCTGTCGACTCGAGTTCCCGAGTTCGGATATAGAAAACATTTATTTTTCATTCGGTTTCACTTCAGTTTTTCTTATGAAGTAGAATTTCTTAAGTTGTAATGACATTAATAAAAAATTACTACTATTCAGATTTTGTTACTAAAAATGTTAAAGATACATTTATTTACAAATACAAAAAGTAAAAAGAAAATAAAAGTATGTGTGCAGAATGTGCTTTAATATCATAAGCTTTTGCAACCTTTTTGTAAAAGGTTTACGTAAATGTAATCAATTTTTGTATTATTAGTTTTTTTTTATCTAAATAACCCACATTTTCAATATTACCAAATTACCTTTTTTTAAAAAAAAACTTATTAAATTAACTTAATTTCGATTCAAGTTATTGGTATTTAAATTTTGTAACCCACTGTTGTTCGAGGCAACATAAAACATGTAGGTTTAAATCTATGCTAAACTCTACACAGGTTTTATGCTCCGGGTGTTTTGGATTGTAAAGCTCTCGAAAGAATCTTTTAGACCAATAAGGAGGTTTTGGATTTTATGTCGCTTGCGTCAGTTAAAACCTTAAAAGATGCAGAAGCTAAGATAACTTTCTTTGGGCTTTTGGGAACTTAACGATTTTTAAATATCTTTTGAAAGTTGTGCATTTTTGGTCATTTTATTTGATCCTGACATTAATTAAAATCAAACAGCACAGTAGAAATGGTAAAAAGTTACAGACTATTTCTTAATTAACCTGCCAAAAATGATTATTTTATAGTTTTAAAATCTGAAAATGTTGAAGTGTAGAACTGCGTTAAATTTCATGCTTAAATATTAAGTGTGGTTTTCAATATGTAATTTATTTGTTCTATGTATGAAAAAGGTAAATACCTACCAAAATTTCATTTTAATGAGGCTTTAATAGATGATTTAAAATAGCAAAAAAATCGGTATATTAAAAAAAGTTGTTTTACTAGTGAGTAGCATATTGCAATGTAGGTACCTAATTAAAATAATTATTTTAATTGGTATTATAATTTTAAAGTGCCATATTAACAATTAAAATTAATTTGTTTGAAAAGATTAGCGCACTTATTTTTGTATGAACAATGTAAACTTCAGGTTATTGCCAATTGTTGTTACTTTGCCTGAGAATGAGGCTTTTGATGTTGAAAAAACATCGCCATGTAGCAAAAAATGTTTTCTTTTTTGTTCTTTCTTAGCCTGGGATCAAGCAGACCAGAAATATTTCGTCATCGTTGCGAATATTTTAGAATTTTCACACTTTAGATGGCGTCGAGTGCTTTCTACTTTGCAAACATTTCAATCACTCAATCTGTGCCATTTATGTGCACTCCCCGACCCATTTTATGGACGCTTTTAAGGTGGCTTTAATTCAATTGTGTGGAAGGGTGTCACCCTGTCAAAAGCAACACTTTGCAGCATCTTTCAAACACATTCCTCTCTAGCTGTCGCCATACCATAAATTTTCGCAGCTACCGAGAACGACGACATGCATATTCAGTTTCAGCATCTAAAGCTAGGCCTCCACGGCCTCTACGGCCTCTACAGACTCCGTAGAATGCTCCTGGTCCCAGGCTAGGAGTGGAGTTATCGAGTGAAAATTGTCCATACCTTCGCAGCCTATGGTTAAACATTCCCTCGAATTTTATCATATTAAGTATGTTTAATTTATGTACCTGGCTGTGAGTCAACATGCCTTCAACTTTGTGAAGGCAGTTGGCACCCACTCCGGCAGCACTTCAAAAGTTTCTTAGCAACATAGCAAGGCGCAAAGAAAGAACGTGTTCAACTCCTGTGGGAGTCCGTCACGAGCTTCTTTTCAAAATCTGTCTGCGCCCCGGCCATGTACAGGCGGGCGGGTTCGGGGATTCCCCTGACAAAGGCTGATGAATGGTGCCAGAAGTTGCACCTACAGCACCACGACTAGGAAGCCTGCTAATAGTACATTTATAGGTCTCTATCGCAACGCGAGGAGCATTTATTAGGGGTGCTGCTCAAACGATATTAATGAACACCCCATTTCGGAGCATGTAAGCGAACTTTCCTAATTAAATTGAAATTTATTGAAATTACATGATCTTTTCAGCTCCGAATAAATCATATTTACTCTTCCTTATAGTGCATCAACTATTTAGGGTTCTGGTTTTTTCATTTGTTTTTGTATACCCTGGACAGTGGATTGCTCAAAGTAGAGCTCTAATATCTAAAAATTAAACTAGAAAGAGCTCTCCAACTATGTTATCGTGTAAAATTTATGTTCAGAATCAAAAATTTTTTTCCACAAATAAATGGCGATCAAATTTTCTTATTAATATCACTCCACGAAGTGTTAGGTGACAATCAGAATCACTTAAGGGGATTTTACACTTTCTCGATCGAAAGCTTTAAGGAATTTATGGGACTGATAAATTAATAGCAAACGTTTCTTAAGTTTCGTAATTTTTCTGACATATGCATATATACTTTAAATCTTTAAATACAATGGATGAAAGAACATATACATATGTATGTGTATCCTAAGAAAAAGAAAATGGTTTTTATGTAATTTATAACAAGAGACTTGCTGTTAAGGGATCCGCAATAAATTTTCAATATGATTCAAATCTGTTGATTAAGCCGGCCAATCAAGAACTAATTTTTCAGCTTTGATGCGTATTTCTGGTCATTATCATGCTGAAACACTCTCATATTTTCAGATGCCTACATTAGACTGCATTTATTTGTTTAAATTTCTGTATTAATGCAGAAATGTTTTGTATCTGGATAACGTCAATGCATACGCTCATTCAATAGAATTTTTGCGAGAAAAAGTGACCACTAAATAATTTCATCTTAGTGTATTTGTAGTTTTTTCCATAAATGTATACTAATCCTAATGTTGCAACCTTTATTTTTGTACCCCTTAAATTGTCTTAAAAGCTACATATATTTAGCACCAAATATGATTGTGAACTGGATTAAGAATGAATTACTAAAATTCTTTGCAATAATCCCAGAAATCTCTAAATCAATGAGAGCGAAAGCAGTGCTAAGATACTGACAGATTGTAAGAAAGGTGCTCTAAAAGGTGTATCCACCTGGGAGAACGTGCACTGCATAAAGTGCATAATGCATGACACAAGCATATTGAAATCTAAATCTACACATCGCGACCCTTCGAGGTGATTTAATATGCTGTTGAGACACCCGTGTAACGACCCCTTAGAATTATTAACTAATTTCAATTGTTATGGCGCAGTCCCAACCTGGTTCTGTTCTATGCTTGAGTTTGCATATTTAATCCGTCTCTTTAGTCCTTGATGTTAACGAAAATGATATGCAAACTTGTGTGAGGTACAGCACCTTTTCATTTGAACGCATATGGGAAACCCTGTGCCCCAAGGAGTCATTTTATTGAATACAATTCGATTCGATATCACTCCTTGCGTGTCGCATTTCCGATATGAATTTGAATTTAGAACAAGGACAAGGAAACAATATCAGAACAATGTAAAGGATAGATGTCTGCTTATTCTGGTTCTTGACTTGTTCTTTTGAAATTGATATTCAAATGAATAAGATTCAATACTAAGATATAAATTGGAATACTTCCAGGTTTTTTAATAAACCTGCATAATTTTAGGTTAAAATGTCGTATATTGTTCGTGTAATTTATTGGCATGTACGCGTATAATTTTTTTTCGAAGAAATACATAAAGGTTAAGGACATGTTTTCATGTTTTGAATAAAACTATTTTTTTCAGCAATTCTATTAGTAAGAGGTACAACTATAGTTAAATAACGGAGAATGTTAAATTAATTATTATTAATATCTACAATCACGAGACAACTGAGTTATTAATTAGTTCATTATACGAATTTGGGTTTAATTTTACGATAAATTACACATATTATTTTGACGTGGTACTATTTAGAACAACTTCAAAATCTTTAAATTAAACAGGAATATAAAATCTAAGCAATTAACCACAGCGACTTTTTAAATTTACAAGGAAAATTTTTTTTAGTGTATTAGTGGGATAACCCCAGGACGTTTGAAACATTTTAAATAAATGTTTAAATTTCTAGGCTCTAATAATCTATACTTTAATTAACGCTTAAAGGTAAAGGAGGACTATTCGTGAATTCAGTTTTGTTGTTACACAACTATATAAATATTTTCAAAAAATCCTCACCTCAAAATTATCAAGGCTAATTAAAAAATAGCGATAGGTTTCGATAGTTTCGATAATTTCTATAGTTTCGGTAGTTACGATACTTTTCGATAGTTTCGATAGTTTTGATAGTTTCGATAGTTTCGATACTTTTCGATAGTTTCGATACTTTTCGACAGTTTCGTTAGTTTCGATAGTTTGGATAGTTTCGATAGTTTAGATACTTTTCGATAACTTCGATAGTTCCGATAGTTTCAATAGTTTCAATAGTTTCGATAGTTACGATAGTTTCGATAGTTTTGGTATTTTCGATAGTTTCGATACTTTTCGATAGTTTGGATAGTTTCGATAGTTTCAATAGTTTCGATACTTTTCAATAGTTTCGATAGTTTTGATACTTTTCGATTGTTTCGATAGTTTCGAAAGTTTCGATACTTTTCGATAGTTTCGATAGTTTCGATAGTGTCCACAGTTTCGATAGTGTCGACAGTTTCGATACTTTTCGATAGTTTCGATAGTTAGGATACCTTCGATACTTTTCGATATTTTCGATACTTTCAATTGTTTCGATACTTTTTGATAGTTTCGATAATTTCGATACTTTTCGAAAGTTTCGATAGTTTCGAAATTTGGTTTCCGCAGATAAGCCGCTTATTTCTCGCAAATTTCAAACTCATCGGTGAGAAAATCAAACGCATCCCTTTATGAAGGTAACCGACAAAATAAACAAAGGGCCCCATAATCCGAACATATAATCCTGAAAAGCGACGCGTATGAGTTGCTGCATTGTTTCACTTTATGTTAAAGCCTAAGGCGATTTTTCGGGTTCGATGGCTCAACCTTACCTTAGTTTAATGTGTTTTACTTTTGAAACAACAATATACGAATGTTTGCGCAGAAAATAATCCGGACGAATTGCAACGCCTACACCCGGTGGTAAACAAGAGAGCATCCAGAATTCCAATTAACCCGAAGAGCCAAAAACCCTTAATTAATTTGTTCTCGCCGAACGAATTAAGTCGCCCTCGATACTCTGGAGAAAGCGGCCTTAAGGAACCCAAGCGGAAAGTCATGAAAGCCATTTTCTTTGGTTGTAAGCTTCCCAGATATTAACCATAATTTATCGCAGTGAATTTGAAAAGGAAAAATCAATTCCATATATCCGCTAACCGGCTTATTCCCTAATTCCGGACCGGAATCCCCAAATAAATTCCCGTCCGGGGGTGCCACGCCAGTCGTCTGCGAATCTAGGGCCTTAGCCTACTTTCCGTCGAACACGGCTCGTCTCCCGAAAATATGGAATAGCTTAAGGCGGGCAAGTCCTCTCGAGTATTTTGTGTTAGTGTAACTCAGAATGTCCTGTAATCCTCATAATAGGGACAAAATAATCCCAAATAAACGGTCGCTTCCTAGGGCCCCCAGCCGAGGCATTAGCACTCGTCCGGAGTCCTTCGGCCCGGACCTCGTTGCGGGGCTGCCAGCCTAATGGAACCTGCAACAACCCTTTCGCCCGGCATCCTCTTAAAAGGGGAGATTTAATTGTCTGCCGCCCGCAGACCAGTCCATTCATGGAATTAGGCTCAGTCCTGCGTAAATAGCCAACAGGCGAGCTTCAATCCTTTTCAATCTTCAAAATTAATTAGCAACCGCAGACCCATCGACATCAGGAAATCAATAGGCCCTTGAAAGTGTCGAGGGAGCCCGCACCCGGGGCCCCCCGAAAGGTAGGTCGACCCGGCCGCGCGCCACTGCAGTGGGTGTAATTTTTCCTCCATGAGCTCTTTGTTAAATATCCCGAAGGATGAAAGGACAGGGGCATTTTCAATATCCAGGCCCTAATCAAAGTCGGTGACAGCTCGGCACACGTTCCCACCTAGAGCCCGTGACACGGCGATAAAATTCTCTGCCAGAAGCAAAAATTCCGTCGTGTACCTACTTCAGAAAAGCGTACAGATTCGATTTTTATGAATTTTATGAAAAGGTCGTTTGAAGGTCAAAAAGGTAAGCTCTTTGTTTTTAATCATGAAAATGACATTTATACGGTGTACTCTTCAAAACTTTTGTGAGTGGATCTTATACACTTAATTTTATACATAACATATAAATATTTCAATTCAGTAAATTTTAACTTAGAGCAATTCTATCATCTTAAATTAAATATAGGTACTAGTTTCATTATCTATCTTCTTTAACCAAATATAATTGATCGGATTCTAAATTTTAAATTTGATTGTTAACATTTACTTTTATTTATTATTTCAGGCAGTTTATTATTTATTATTTTGCGAGATGATATTTTTCCATTAAATTAGAATCACACAAGAATTAGTTGAAATAAATTAAATTTATGATACTTATTATTTTAAGGGTTCCGGTAAACCTTATAAGATTGTTTTGTTGTCTGTCTGTCCGTTAAGACCCTTTTTATTAGGAACAGCTAGAAGTATAAAGAAACTAACTCACTAACTGATTCATCAGAACCTTAAAAATTCATACCTAGAATCTTGAAATTTGGCACGAAGGAACACGTAAAGTAAGGAGGAAGAAGGAATTTAACTTGCGATAGTCTATCAAAACAGTTTTAAGTTTGATTTGCTTCATCAAATTTAAAAATACAAAATAATTCGAAATTAAAGATAGATCCATGCAAAAGATTATATTAGAAACATTTTATTATTATTCATATTTTAATTTTAGAAAAACAATTACTTTATGTTTTAAAGATAGTTAAGTTTCTTGAGCTTCTTGTGTAATAACCTACCTGATATTCTCCTATTTTTGAATTTGGACGACCGCATTTTATATTTTGTCGTATTTGTTTTTAAACTATTGAAAATATTTTGGGAAATGTCTGTATCAATGGCTTTTCACTTGTTAGATAATATAAAATTGTTATTAATAAATGTAATTTTTCAAATACATATATTGTATTAGAATCGTTATTTTTGAAAGTGGTCCAATTTAACATTTCGTATACTAAATACCTTTCCAGTAGAACCCTAACGTGTAGTAACGTCCTGTTGAGAACTTTATATTTTATTTAGATACATATAATATAAGTTTTTGTGAAGCTCTTTCATCTTATTCAGGGTTTAGTATTATATTGTATAAGTGATGAGCATTGAGTGGACTTAATCTAATCAATGTTAATGAATTTGTGTCCGATTGGTCCATCTGAAATTCGTTTTACTGCCTTTGATTTGAAAATTGTTTAGACAGAATCTCTCTGGAGCACCGCCCATTTCTAACGAGCAGTCCGTCAGTCAGTCAGTCACTTCGACGGGATCAAAGTTTTTGCGGGAAAAATCGCAATCCGCCAGCGCCAAATTCGCGCTGATAACCTCCTCCGTCATAAACAAGCCCTGCACGGTTGACACACTACCGCCCACGCATATTGCGACCCCCACCCCCCGCCCCCGAATCCCACAGGAACAGCTTCGCTCCCCTTCCTGTCAATTTATATCATCCCGAAATGATTCAGGGGCTCCCGGGCTCCGGGACTGGGAGCCGGGAGAATGTGGGCCATTCGTATCCCTTTCAGCCCTCTTTGACGACATCACGTGACCTACATCGGGCCAGATTTATCTGGTTCCGAGGAATTTCGTTACTAACCACCGCCGGGCTCCAGAATCCAGAAACTACCGAATCTCCTCCGGGAGCAGCTCTTCGAGCCGGCTCTCTTCCACGGGAGCGGAGGGTCCTCTCCCGAAAAGGGGGGAAGCGGCGGGTCCGGGCATGCGCCCCACTTTCCCCTGGTCTAATGAGGCCCATTCCCACCAGGTAGCGGGCTTCCTGGCTAGGGGCGCTGGACCGGGAGCAGCCCCGGTGAGACGGAGCAAAACGCTCCGGTAGTTTTTGCAGGGATTTTGGGGACAACTTTCGGCACTCCCTAAGTGATTTTGCGGTGGGTGACTAAACGCTCGGCCCCCGTGAGGACTGCGCCTAAGCTCTGGAGGTGGAACAGCTGTTTGCCTTCTGATGTATGGCGGTTGTGTTTTGCTCCCGAGCCTCCTCCAGCCCTTTTTATGTAATTCCACTTTGATTCAGAAAAGTTGTGAAGCCCCTTTTGTTTAACTTCCACTTTCTGCTCGGAATGCCGCACCTCTCTTGGCCGGCTGAGATAATTAATTTGAAAAGGACTTCAGTTCCACCTTGCAGGAATTCTTCTAGCTTTAAAATAAGTTTTAAATTGTCTCCATCTTAGGCTAATTCTATTTTTTCACTAAAGAGATGATTCACTTTAGGATCATAGAAGCCTATCTTCAAGATTTTCGTTCTTCAAATCTATAACCATACTTTAATTAGCCATTAATCGATTGCATTGTTGCCGTAAAAAACATTTAAAAGAGAGGAAAACAGGCTTAGACATTTTTAAATAATAACACATAATTTATTAATCATAAAAGACTGGAGTTAAGAAATTTCTAGTAAAATATTAATAAAGGAAAATTAAGTAAGTATTTATATGTTTAGTCAGTCTTCTCGTTAAGTTAAAACTAATAAATAAGAAAAAATTAAAATTTTATGTAGATTTGAATATTATTTTAAAATGTTGTAAAATTTTTCCAAATAACTTAATGTTTCGTGCCAACATACATATACTTTTATACCATATACATATGTATGTGTTTTTCTTTGCAAAACTTTATCGAATTAACAAAAATTAAATTGTCGTATAGTTTCAAATATGTATAATGTTACAAAATTGTCTTTCGTTTTAATTCACAATTAAATTTTCAATCAAGTAGATATAGGAACCGGCTTTCGATCCGCACGATCGTGGCGTCTGTGGCAGGAGCACTCGCCAATACCCACACTGATGAGATCTGGCCAGTGCTCCGGATTGAAAAGCCGACCATTTTTGGGCTCGTCTGCCTCCAATTTTAGATATTGGTACTAATAAAAGCAAATAGTTTCGCCAAAATATGCTGATACCTATTCACAAATATCCTTGCTTTGTTGTTTTTTTGTAAATTCTCATAATAAAATTTTAAATACTTGTACGATATACGCCCATAGTGCTGAATAGTGTAATTTCATTGTTAAGTGATAAATTTGAATAAAGATAAACTCAATTTAAGTTGAAGAGGTTCGGAGATAAAAGAGAGAAAGGCCAAAGTTTGTAACAACAAAATCGAAGGGTTTTCATATTTGCAGTAAAGTTGGATGCATTCACACATCTGGCTGAAAGTACCACTCCCTGAGATTTCAGATTGGCGTCGTCTTAGGCTTTTAAAGTTTTCCCGGAGTTTAGCAGAGCACCCTCGTCTGGAGTGTGTGCAGCGCTCCGCCCCCGCCGGGGGGCCAAATTGACCTGCTGAGCACACAATTCGCATGCAGAACGAAGGATTTCTTCGCTATTAACTCTTCCAATGTTTGCTCGAATGTCTGTTGACCGGGCAATCATCCTGCTGCGGGGCCGGGACCCGGGCTCTTTACATACGCCGAGTTTCTGCGTCCTCTTCGGCAAATTTAATATTATCGAAAATCTTTCACCACCTATCCGTCCTGAGTCCCGACGATCCCCGCATCAAAAATTCCCTGATCCCTTCAGACAGCAAAAGTTGGGTCCTCGTCCTGCTCGAGTCGGGGGCAGCCTCTGCAGCTTCTGCACGGTGCAGACAGACGTCAGCGGGGCCCTCGATGTCAAGCTGGCTCCGGGGGGAAGAAAACGAATACTCCCCAAGAAAGGCATATTTGATTAAGGGTTCCAGAACGGCGAGCCCTGTGGGGCCGGCCCAGCTCCATATGGACACAAAAAGCCTCTTAAATTCCGAATGTTTTTCTTTTGTTTTCGCTTCCCGGACGGTTCTTCATTGACAAAAATTGGAGGATAATGGAGCCGTTCTGATCATCCTCCCTTCCGCTCAGTTAAGAGGCTTATGATGTATCATACATCGAAATTGACTTCTTTTCCGATACAAAAAGGAAAATTTCCTACTTTTTTCCGACTGCTTTCTTCCTACCTCTGGGCTTTTACAAAAATTTTCGGAAAAAAAGTCGTACTTTTTAATCCTCTTCCCATTGCTAAATCGAGAAAACTGAAACATCGTTTTCTTTTGTCATTTAGTCTTTATGAGATTTTGCTAATCCTGTAGATGTATTAATACCTTTTACTGAAACCTAACATAACAGAGGATTTCAGGAAATCCATTGCTACGCATCCAATTTTTATGTTTTGTTATTTTTAGACTTACGTCCATCCATTTACTTACCTAATGTAAAACAGAAAAAGGGCCACTTTGAATTTTGTATCTTTATGTTTATTTTTTTATAACATTTCAAATCCCATCAAATATTTCAGCACAACCCATAAATAAAAGGTTTTGGTGGGTCCTTAAAAAAATTACATTACCTTTCACCATGGTAACGAATTTGGACTTATTTAATATGTTGCTAAGAAATTCGTCTGCATATTAAAAATTATAATATAGATATACTACATATGTGCGCTTTTAATTTTGTTTTTATTTGCCAGCCGAAATAGGCAGAAAAAATTAAAAACAGTCTGTGGAAAGCCTTTATAATGAATAATTTAATAAAAAAAAAATAATTTTTTAAATAAAATAAATTAGATTAGATAAATATTCTAGACGCTTATTCGACAGGTAAAGAATTTAAACATATGTAATGTATATTAACTTTCACAAAAATCCCTCTATTGGTTTTTGCGGAATACGAGTCCAGACAAACAGAAAAAGAAGAAATATAAATTTTTGCCCTTAGTAATTAAATTTGAAACATTTTTGACTATAGGATATTTGGGTGTTTTAATTTACGGAGATTTTAGATTATACATATTATACTTATTGTCCTTAATTGTTTCTAAATTCATTTTTGACTTCTACATAAGTACATACATCTGAAGCTTGTGTCGTTGTTATAAAAATTTACTAATATATTCCTATGCAAATTAGGTCTATGAAATTTGGTTGCTTTTCAGAATCTAAAATCAAGCATGTTCACACTTTTTGACTCCCTTTTTTCTAGAAGAGATGATGTGACGCCATGTTTTAATTTCGGATTTTCAGTCTACGAAAATATTTGTAAACATTACACATATAGGTATGTATAATTATTTTTCCAAGGGGAAACTGTTGTTGGCCTTTGTTATTATACAAAATTTGAAAACAATTAATTAAACGTTAAATGAATAGAATATTTAATTGGGCACCAATTTATCAAATACTTTTTTTAACGTTATATTTGTATAATAATTATAATAGAAAATTGCCCCTTTTGTCAAAAATTATGATCCCATATATGACATTCTATCAAACGTTGTTTAACTAAAAAAAATCATAATGCTATAATGCTATTATTTTATTGAAATAATAATTGCTCATCAAAAGAACTACTTTTCCGCATTTGTATATGCTTTTACTAATTTATATGACAATTGCAGTTTTGCGTTAATTGTGTTTAAAGTTAGTTAAAATTGAAGGCGTGTTCATTAGCAAACATGACAGAATCTCCTTTTATGTTCGCTACAATTACATATTTAGTTAGTTACAAAGTTCAGAGAATCAAAAGGCAATGGCACACAATTAAGACCATGTCATATTTGAAATTGTTGAATTATCTTCTGACTCCTAATTAACTCCACAGGGAGAATAGAGAGTTTGAAAGTCAGCAGCAAACACGTTGCTTTTGTATTCAAAATTCACTGAAGCTGACACAAAATTAAACACTAACGAACATAAATTCCAGGAATTGGTGGGGTTTGTGTCCCAAATTCAAAACATTTCACGTGGCCTTCATTCGATTCTTGGAATTGCTTACAATAGATCAAGGCTTCAGTAAATTAAATTAGTATCATCCCCGGGAGGAGTAACTTTTCCGAAGTAAAACTTTAAAATCTTCATTGTGTGTAATAAAACTCGAATATGCTTGTGGAAACTCAGCGGAGCGCGTTACGCTGTCATTTGTTGGGATAAGTGATGCAATCTTGTAGAACTTCCCGGACGAGGCGAACGATGAGGAACACTGCCCTCTTCCCTTCCCAGTTTTCCATCCTTCCTTCCTTTGAGGACGGCGGTTTTGTGTGAAAATACGCATCCAGAAAGTTTTGAGCATTATATTGTCAAAGAATTCACCGGGATAATTTTCCGGGTAATTCTATATGCCCGCAACTACTTTAAATTATGTTGCGATAATCAAGCCGTATTATGCGAATTAATTAGGAGCATTGTCGCGATTAAATTTTAATGAGTACTATTCGGAGGGAGCTTTGATTTACGGGAAGCATTAAAAGAACCCTTGTTAAACAGCAATAACATTTTCTAATTCCCTTAGAATTCATCTCTCATCGAATCGATTCATCTTAAAGGCATAAATTCAATAATTATGTATGAAAACGAAATCTGCAAACTTTTAAGTTTAAGTTTTATCATATAAAGGGTTAAAATCACCACAGCGCAGAAGCACAGAAGTTCGAACAATATACACCCACTTAAATTACATATTTTTGTCTACAATGTTTGGCGGATGTTTTTAAGAAAAATAAATTATTAAGTTGAGACAGTGTTATACATATAAAAAAAATTAATAAAACCATACAAAAATAGTTGGAATTCAATAATGCATGCTCTCTATAGAAATATGAATTATTTCCGGATTCTCGTTTTATCTTCCTAACACAAAATATAGATTGAGATAGAAAATATCGTATTTTAGACTTTTTAAAAAATAAGTATGGCATGAATTAATTACTTTCTGGAAAAAAGTCATTTTCACGGAATATTTTCACGAGTTTAAAAGCTTTTTGTGATAGGTTGACACTTACTTTTATTTAAGTGTTGTAATTAGTTCCTAGCCAGAACAATTCGTTATTTTTTAATGATCTTATCTTACATAAATATATGGTATCTTGTACATTTAAATCCAATTTTTCTTGAAAACGAAAGCCAATATTTTTGTTTTTCAATTCGTCATCTACTTACCGAAAAAATATAAAAATTAATGATCTGTTATTTGGTCGGACGCCAATTTGGAGTTAATGGTGGAAATAAACTTTTACCAGTAATAAAGCATCATTATTAATTAGAAAACAACTCGATAGACCGTTTTCGTTAATTTTGCTACTGTGTTTCTCTGTTATTTATTTTATATTTGGCTTTTTTAGAATCTCAACGTTTTTCATTTTCATCTTTGCAGCATTTAATGTGAAATGATGAAACGAAATAAATTAATTATACCACTTTTTAAAATTATGTGTAGGTACTGTTTAAAAATGTAAATTTCTTAAAAAGAATCTAGGAATCAAAAACAGCGCTCATTTGGCTAAATTTCGAATCTAATTTTAGAATTTTGTTACAGGTTTGCTTATTTAAATAGAAATTCCGAATCACTTTGAAGATCTTACCCAAAACCTTGATAAATTTCAGTACGTTGGAATTAACTTCAATAATTTCAGTGAGTTTGAAAATTGTCTAGTCAAATATTGGAATTTTCGAGGGGGTCTAATTCTTGTAAACATGGGACTTTACGTAACTCTCCACCTGACGACTTGTACAACTTTCAGCCACTTCTTGGAAACCACTTTTCGCTCGGCTCCTCCTCAAACAGGACGAAATTTATGAGCGGCTTGTGGCAGAGTTTTCATTTTTCACCAGCCGTTTCTCAAGCGACAAAGAGCTCGAAAGCATCCCGACGCCCGCTGCCGTCGGCGTCGTCGTCGTAAACTCCAGAATTTTTGCCACAGGAGTCGGGCCGTGAACTGCAGCTCGAAGCCGGCATTATATCACGAGGGAGCCAATGATGTCTTTGAAGGTTCCTGGGACCCGAGTATTTTCCTTACCCTGGTCCGGGCGCAATAAATTACTGAAAAATAAGAAAACTGCCGAAATGAGGAATAAATAGGTGGAGACCGGGCCGGTCGGTGGCGCTGGCATCGGAGCCCTGCGCTTTCAATTGTCCCTTTTCAGGGAGTTTTCTGGAGCACAGCTTATTAAATTAGCACTCGTTGTAGCATTACAGTCCCATTGTCATTGCCCGATAGCAATGAATTAAAGGGCGGGCCCTCCCCCGGGCCCCGGCGTAATATTTTGTGCCGCAGAAATTTATGGTTATCCCCGAGGAGAATGGCCGCTTCCTTCCGCCAGCACTTAAGCTACGGTTTCCTACGAAACGGTACCGTCATTTAGCGGCCGTATTATTACGGTGAGTGACGTCACAAAATATTGTTCTATGGAACAGCGTGGTAATGGTTTCTAAGATAACGGTGATACAGACCGTTACGTAAGATAGCGCTGCCGTCACATTTGTAGCGGTAGCTGCTTACGGTGGAGAACTGTTTGCCAACGTTTTTTGAAGTCGATAGTGACCGTAGCGGTGCAGACGTATTTAATTTTTATGCATGTTTAGGAACAAATAAAAAAGGTTTGTGTTATCTTGTACAATGTTTTGCATAAAAATATATTTTCTGTCACTTATTGCTATTTATAGTGTGCCAATGCGTTCGAAAAATCAAATATTATAGACATTTTGTGTTCGACTTTTAAATAATATTCAAATTAACTCCGAGTTCTAACTTTACAACTACTGTCATCGTCATTGTGGCCGTATTTTTCTACACCGTTTTGCTTACGTCACTCACCGTAATAATACGGCCGCTACATGACGGTACCGCTTTGTAGGAAACCGTAGCTTTACGACCGCCGCGGCGCTCCGCTCCCGGAATGGGGCGACTGCAGCCCGAACTTAAGGGAGCCCCATTCCTGAGCCTTCTTCATGTGTCGTTCGGGGCCGGGTTGGGGCCCGGCGTATTTTATTATTTCACGCCATCCCTGCGGTTTTGTTCTGGTTCGGCTTCATGTTCTCATGCGGCTCGGTTTCTGCTCGCTGCTGCAACTTATGTCCTGGAAGAATTTTGAATTCTTGCACTTACTTGGGAACCGGATCTCGGCCATAATAAATTGTTTTATGGTGTCATTAATGCCTCCTTCGCCTCCGCCCCCCGGAATCCCCGAATGTGCCCCAGTTCGTGGCGAGAGCAATCTTCCGCCGGATGCTGTGAAAATGTGCCACTAACGAAGAACGCCCGCCGCCGCCGCCGTAAGGAGCCCGGCCGAAGGAATTGCGGCTTACCTGTTCGGAAATAAAGTGTAAATCATTTCATTCTTTTTCACAGGATGTAAGAAAATGCACCGAGTGAAAACATTTTTGGATTATCTGCAGGAGTTAAGTTCCTGTGGAAACCCAGGTGAATAATAGATAACAGATGCAGGTGAATTTGTGGCGCTCTAAAAGCCGCTTTTAAATGTCCCTTTTTTCCAACGCCTTATACCTGGTGAAATATTTTATTAAAATGTAAAGCCGGGTTTTTGCGCCAGAAGCTCCGGAGAGCTAAAATTGTTTTTTCACTTGCAATCCATTAGTAGTGGAGCTTGAGAGGACATTTCATTTATTCATTTGCTTGTTTCAACAAACGCAGACATCCGATTTAAAAGCTTTAATTTATTAAAAATTAGTGTAAGTACTTAGAGTTTTATTTTTCTCAACTTGTATATGTATAATTTATAGTTTACACTTAAATTTTTAAAAGTTTTAGTCTACTCGACAGTTAAGACACATTTATAGGCTAAAATAAAAAAAAAAACTAACCCTATAAATGCGAATTCGAAATGAAAACTTCATGTTTAGGTCATGTTTATGATTGCGTTTCTAGATGGCATTTCTTTGAATTTTTCTATGGGTTATAAAGAGTCTCTGCTCTATCCAAAGTTTCTTATCCAAATGTGTTATGAATAATTTATGTTTGCATTACTGACAGCCAAAAACATTGTTGAAGAAGCAAGCTAAGAAACAGTGAAAAACTCTTTCGGTTTTGGTGATCTTAGACAAAAAGTGTGACAACGCAAAAATCAGCTCTTTTTTAAAGTGGTGTAGCGATATAAATCTTTCAAACTTCATTTTATTATTTAAGAATTAAATATTGAACAATGTTAGGTTAGGTATAATGTGAATTTATTTCAATTTGTGTCCGTAAAATATTTTATAATAATATTGTTCTTAAAATTACGTCAAAAGTCTATAGTTGACTCGATTTATTATTGTTTATTATCTGAGATTGATGTTTTCAATTCGAAAAATACTTAGATATATAACTTAAATGTAAATAAATATTCATTTTCAAAACTGGACAAGAAGTATGATATAAATGAATGTGATGATGAATGGAAAATGAATGCTTTATACTTTGTTACTGCGAAAAATATGAGTGTCAATGCAATGCAAAAACCATAATTGATTACCAGTAAGAGTGCAAAGCAAATATGAAACATATGTATTCGGAAAATGCCCGGGGAACCAAAAATCGCATTTACGAGTACGCCAACAAATCACATAGGTCTGTAGTCCGACAAAGCCACAAAAAGTTAATCTCATATGGCTGCGTCCGATTGGCGCCTCTAAAATAGCGCAGATAAACGCCAAAGGGCCTTCTGCTCCTCCTATCCGAAAGGGCTTTAATGCAGTTTCCATGTGGGAAATGAAATCATATAGCAAATCTGAAGTAGCCCTAAATGCAATCACAGCTCCCCGTAGATTAATGATATTTTCAGAGGATTCAGAATCACACACTAGCACACCCGCAACTCGCTTAAAACGCTGTAGAGAGGTTTTTCCCTAATTTGTCGGAATCGAATATCGAGAATCTGTGATTAAATTCACTCCCTTTCGGCCTGCCTCTTTGATTTGCTTAATTAAATGTAGTTGGACAAATACGAAGACCATAACAAAAAATCAATAACTTGATAAAAAAATTCAATTTAGTTACATCTTGTAACATAAATTGTTACTTTAGGAAAGGTTTTACTTGAAAGAAACATCTGAATTAGGGCTCATTCTCTTCTGAACAATTAGAAGAATTAAGAAGAGTTCCAAATATTGTAATTATCTCAATACCAATTTACCATATCGAATTGAAAATCAATATTCCGAAATGTCAAACTATATTGTGTAGGTATGTAGGTAGGTGTATGTTCTTTAAACTATAACTTTATGTTATATCACCTGGATGAAAAGTTAATGAAAAAGCTTGTGAGCATAAAAATAAGTATAGCTTTACTATTATCAAGGTCAACAATGACAGAATATTAAGAATCAGCGACGCCTAAAACCCCCATGTACCAATTACAATATATCATGAAAATTCATTGAAGTATGTATAGGTATACAATTTTAAGAGACCGCCATCTTAAATTCTGAATTTCCCCACAGATGAGACCTGAGACCTGCCTAGATCTATTTACTTTTCATTCCAAAACCTCCATATACCAAATTTCATTGAATTCATTAGAGACGTTTTCGAAAACGCGATTACAGAAATGAAAATATAGAAATATATAAACATTGCTCCTATTATAATAAAGATATCATGTATGCTAAATAGTTTTCAAAAGTGGTTTCGCAAGAATAGGTGTTAACACTTTCGCGAAGCTTTACCCCTTTCATAATTGCAATAACGGCTCGCCTCCATTATCTCATTCTCATGCACTTAGAGGTGATTACATGGTGCACCTGAGTCCTTCCTTCTTCTGCTCTTAACACCTTTATCATTTTAAATTAGATTTTTCTTACCTGAGATAAGTCCGTTTGAGCTCGGCCGATGTCACTGCCTCCATTCTTCCAGACACCTGCAACTCTTGGAACGATTCTTTGACAAAAAAGGCACAGTGCGACAACCCTTCGCGTGGGAGGTTAAGACGTCGCTATACTTTTCTTGAATTGTACAACCTCCACCCAACCCCCTGATAGATGGCTTTGGCCTCCGCAAAGTCCCTCCGTCGTAACTCATTCAGCGAATTAATTGAAAATTTATTGTTCCATTCCCGTAATAACAATAATCAGGAGATCTGCGACGCCGCCGGGACGTTTAATTTATGACAATTAGTGGGTATGAAATTAAGTTATGCAACCGGATGGGAGTTGGGGGTTTTGGCGGTTTTGTGGGGGTTTTGGTTGCGTCTTGGAGCATTTATCGCAATTTTGCAGTATCCTTTCGCCAGCTCTGAGCTTGGTATTAATTAATTTTGTTATGCTTTAAGAAACTTCCATAGTCTGGTGTAGATCCGGTTATTTATTGAGTAAAGTTTCCTCTTTTATATTCCACTTCGCTTTACTGGCATAATAAATTCATTTTTAATCTTTTTCCAAGTTATTATAGATAAACTGAAATATTATTTTTTAGTTTGTATTATAGAAAGTTCTAAATTAAAAGGAAAGAAGAAAAATTGCATACCTAAATATGAAACATGTTACTTAAAAATTAAGACTCAGTTTTTAGATGCAAGACGAACGTTATGACTGGATTAAACATGAGTTTAGGAATAGATTAGCTTTTTGCCCAGTAGGATTTAAAGTTACTAGAAAGACTTTATGTAAACTTTTAGTGGATTGTTATAATTATAATCAGAAATAATTCAATCAAAAGGTCGATCAATGTTCGTCAAAAATGTATTCGATGGCATTTCTGTGTCGTATGCCTTTTCACTCGTGGTTGAACAATTGTTCAATACAATGTAAGTAATTTATGCTCTAATCGAATGTCAGCACACAACTTATTTGACGAAACAGATTTCCTACTTTTCATTAGTAGTATCAATCATCAATTTGAGCTTCGATCGAATTCGTGAATATAAAATTCCTGTTCGATTGAAGATAAAAATTGAATCACTTCCAGTATGAAATAATAAATAATGTAAACCAGAACTGAAATGTTTACAGTCATTTATTGATAATAATCTATATAGGCTTAGAATAGAGTCTTCAGTAATAAAACTTATATAAAGCTGCGGAAAACTATGGTTAAACAAAATTACGCGAATCTAAACTTTCCAAACAATCTGTGGCAACTGCTGGAACATTGAATTAAAGTTAGCATAATTTTAAATTACAAACCGTAGTTAATGAAAGTAGCTTCATTTTAACCTATCCCATCAGATATTACATCTGCGCAAACATATTGCAGATACCCGGCGTTTATCTAGGAGCCTCCACATTATTACATATAACATGCGAATTAATTCGCTCGCATAATCATGGAATATTAAGCGTACCGTATCAAAGACCAGGGGCTCACAATAGCGAAAATTGCGCGAATAAATTATTTAATAACTCATTAAGCAGCTTCTTGTTGGAGCTTCCTTTATCTGGCGCGCCGGAAAGTGCGATAATTTCCTTTTATGTTTAATTCGCGCTCGCTTCGCTTCCGGCAGAGCGTCTACAGCGGAAGGATGACTTCTTATTTGCTCTGTTCGAGTCCCTTTAATATTTTATTCCTTGAGCGCAACTCGTTCCCTTTTCGCCCTTTCGACATTCAGGACAGTAAAATTAATGCCATAGTCGGAAAGTGGATCTCAGCCGCCACCAAAAGCGAGTGCCGCTGTCGTTTCGTCGGTTCTTTATTTGGGCGGTGTCTAAGACGAAAAACTACAGTCTTACATCGAGTCGGGAAAAGTTTCTGCAGTTTGAAGAAAACTTTAAACGAGTTTTGCACTTGAGTTATTATTTTGTTACAGAGCTTAGTAAAACATCGAGGGATATCGGGAAGTTCTGATGAGAATTATGAACTTCTTGTGTGCACAAAGTAGGTACAAGGCGATTAAAGCCTTATATAAAAAGAGCGTAGTAATAAATTGTAGTTAGACAAAATGCTTTAGTACTGCAAACTCATTAAAGAGCCAAATTTAGCGGATTTTATGATAAAATCAGTAGAAATTAAAAGTTTTACCTCATTTCTTAAGTAATCTCTACTTTAATGCTTTCAAA
Organism: Machimus rusticus; assembly: GCA_951509405.1. Lineage (NCBI taxonomy): Eukaryota > Metazoa > Arthropoda > Insecta > Diptera > Asilidae > Machimus > Machimus rusticus. Next base: position 8,596,750 of record OX608051.1, read on the forward strand.
GACATACATACATACATACATACATATATAACAACATATATTTTTTAATAATAAATTTTTAAAAACAAGCTTTCATCATATTATACTCGTGAAAGCCTTTCATTTGATACCCATGTCAAGAAGAAGTTTTGTAAAGAAAAAGGTAATCGGCCATCTTGTGGCGTCCGCCATATTGGATTTAGAATGACGTCATATACATAGCTTATCGTTTTCTACTCCTTGAGCCCTTTCATTTGGCACCCATGTCAAGGAGGTTATGAAAAAAAAAGGTAATCCGCAATCTTTGGGCGTCTGCCATATTGGATTTAAAGCGATATTAAATACACTATATTGCATTGTTATCGGGTGGGTTTATATAAGTGTACAAAATTTCATTTTCCGATAGTGTGAACTGTTTCAAAATTAAAACATACAAACATCTGAAATTAAATAAAAGCTTGTAAAAATAATAAATATATTTCTCTGGATATAAAAGACGTACATTTTAAAATTTCTAAAATTCTCGGGTTATTAATGTTCATAATTTTCGTTTGAGGTTTCCTTGAGTGGGCTGCCTTCTATTGATGCCTGCTAAAATTTGCTTACGATCACAAGAATAAAATGCTAATTTTGGTCCCTTGACTGTCGTAAAAGTTGAATAATTTTATCAGCGCCAGTTATAAATCATAATTTTAGACATAATTTTTAGAGTGTTTAATACTGCGTTATCCGACAGTACTTCAGTGTTGGGCAATTAATTTGCCACCTCTGAAGATGGAAAACATTACTTAAACTTAAGCTGAAAATATTATGGGACTTTTAAGCTGTATTTACACCCACTTCACGCTGAAGTAAATCATTCAATTTTCAATTTTCCATCATTCCTTTCGCGGCGGATTTAAGGGATACTCGACCATCGCTCTGTTACTTAATTTATCATCTTGTTAAAAATTCATCAAGTGCTTCCACTTCGTGTCGAAATTTATTTTAAATAGCCTTCTGACAGAGCCATAATTTACTTTTTATATACCTAAACGAAAAAGCCATGCCCGAGAATTTTGCGAATTTAATTTTCACTTTTATATAATAGGTTAATAATTTTTTCTTTCAAAATGTTCAAAGTTTTAAAAAAAATTTCAAGTTTTTAGATTGCGTGGGACACTTGTACATATGAATTACTTAATTAAATTTGCACCAAAGTAATATGCTTAAAAGTCTATTGTATTTATGAAGGAAGTGTATGAAGACAATTGCAATTAAAACGTAATTAGTTCCCACTTCCCAGAAATCTCGTCGGTCGTTCTTAAAAGCTAGTTTCAAGTGCTTGTCTTAATACTTCTAAAATTGTGGATCTTCTGGCGATGTTGGAATTAGCCTCACAAGTTGTATACTTACATATTCTTAAAGTAACTGCAAAATCCATACATCCTGTAAATATTCAGAATTTATGGTTTACTTATGTAAAACAATGGAAATTTGTAACAAAGGATATGAATTAATTAACAGGAAGCAAAATCGCCGCAAAACAATAAAATCCAATTGCCACTGAAACTTTTGCAACATGCTGTGAATTGAGTGACTTACGTAAAAGTCAATAGTCCTCGATGGTGCGGTGGTCGATGACGTTGATGGAATTAAATTGGCACCGTGCCGGTTTATGCAACTTTTCATTTACCAACTGAAACATTCTATGGATTCGGAGGTTTTGTGCAATGCAAAACTTCAGCTTACGAGACCTTTCACCGTTTTACATAACTTTCTTTTAAACTTGATTGATTCGCAAATTGAATATACTAGAGTAGACTGTTGTTTAATATTTGTATAAATAAATTTTTAACCAGTTTTAAATATGTAAGGTGAATATTCGAGTAAATTGTATATAGTTTCTTTTGCTATGACAAAACCATTCCTGCATTAGTAAACCCTAATATTAGAAATATATGTATGATAACAAGTTAATTTATCACAAATCCTGAGATATTTTGAATTCCTTAATGTTACTAAATGAACATTTTCTAGTCAAATTAAATTTTGTATCTAGTTTAATTAAATTTAGTAGTAGTCCAAAATTCAAGTTTTGTTGTTATAAAAATTGTTTTATGTTAAATATAACCGAAAAGTATATATGTATAATTAAGTGTTTAGCACATGATTTTTATTTCAACATATACATATTTTTTCACAATAATCTTTGTTACCAGAATGGAAAATATATAGACCGGAAATAGCATAAAATTCAATTTTAGGCCAAATACAAATGTATCAACAACGAAAATATGAAGAATTAGTTACTGAACTTATAGAAATGTTTTAATGTCTGGAATCATTGAAATTATTTTATTTTTACCCAGATAAATTTGTGAGCTTACCTTAAATTTTTGCTGAGTCATTTTATGTTTAAATTTAAATTTTGCTATACCTTTTCTCCTCAAAACGGTGGAATTTATAAATTTTATACATGTAATTAGTCTAATTATGGTGATATAACCGAAAGAGGGTCGAACAATTTCGCGAGACCATTATAAAATAAAGGCACTCGGAGACGTTAAGCCTTTTATTAATAAATTTACTTTAAGCCACCGACTTGAGTTTGATCTCGGAAAGTATAGTCATGGAAATTGCTTCATTCGCAGAAAACAGCGTTCTTAATCGTTTGTAGTGGCCGAAGGCCTCCTTTTTTAGTGTATAGCAATGGAATTTCTGTAATATTAAATTTACCTGAATAATTCCTACCTGGAGCATGAATTCGTCGAGAAAATTTTCGAAAAGCCCTTTTCTCTGCCTCACTTCCATTTCAAATAGGCGCTCGTGAAGTTAATTACCTAAAAAGCAAACCTTTCCACAATTTGGATAAGTATCATTAAGGCGCAACTAGGGCCACGGTCAAGTGGTAGAAAATTCTTTGATGTACGAGAATTAATTTGTAAATTACACAAGGAACATCCGCGTCTTTCAGTTTTCGCAAAATTCAAACAACAGAGACGGGGAAAGATAAGCTCAAAAATATTACGATTATTTTCATTTTAATTTTAATTTTTTTCCTCCCATAACAACGCAGAATATTCAGAATGTCTCAGAAGATCCTTAGCTCCGGGCAATGAAATTAGTGTTGTTCTTTTTTTTGTTACTTCCGGCTGGAAGAAGATGCTGTGAAGCTGAGGATTATCCTCTGTTAGCTCCCGGAAAGTCTCTGGGTCTAGTCAAAATCATCAAATTGGGTACCTGGCGAGAATTTCGGGGGCTCTTCTTTCTTGGACGACATCAAAGTAAGCAAATAAGATCCGCTCATTAGAAAGCCAGTCAGCCGCTGAGGTGGTTTAATTGAATGAAGTTATAATGAACAACTTGTGAACAAATGTAAACGAATTTTGAAATTTATGAATGGTAGTCGTGGCAATTCTTTGATGGATTTTCAGTAAAATCCTTTTGTCTTCGACCCTAAGGGACAGTGAATGAATAGTAGGAAATTATAAATTATTTTCAGGAAATTTCGAATAAGTAAATGGCCTTATAGAATAATATTTTCAAAAGTCATGTCTTTACCAAATTGGATATAGACAAATTCATTTCAATTTTTTTTGGAAAAAGGAAGATAAAATAAGTTATAATAAACGACACCAATCCACAGGTCGTAAAACGAATGGACGAAAGTCAAATTTTGACTATAGACTGTTGGAAATGGATTCTTTAAACGTTGGTACATACACTTTTAAAGTTTCCCTTTATTTAGTTTTATACAAATCTGCAATATGTTTTTATAATTTATGTACATAAGAGTACGTCGCTTCACATGTAATTTAATATCTGAAGCAAACGACACTTTCTTCCCTGGATAAGTGGTATATGTATAACTTTTACATATTTTTCGTAGATATAGAATCTAAAATTGGATTTATTCCATCATATCACATCCTTATTTAATAAACTAAGAAAAAGGTTAATTTAAACGAAATGTCATAGGAGTTTTTATTAAGTTTCTTGTATTTTTATGTAATGACAGAATGGCCGAATTTTTATCTAGCAACGTAAAAACATATCACGTCCCGCAGTTGTTCTTAAAAACTTCAATAATTAATTAACTAATTAATTAATCAGCCAAATTTTGCAGGCCTGTGTATTTAACTTAACATTTTTGTATTCGTAATATTTAATCATTTTAGAAATCCACCCAAAAATCTTTCTATAAAAACGAACAATTCGAGTATATTTCTCGAATAATTGGAACTACAGCATGCTGTCGATTTCTCATTTGAATAATTTTACAGATCATTTCTTTCATACGGCTCTACAGATTTCGAATTTTTTGTTATATTACCTGAATTGTCTTTTTGTATATATATGTATACATCAATTGTAACTGCCCAGAGGACATTTATCCAATTAATTCCAGCGTTCAACTCGATATCACAATTTCTTGACAGTCAGTAAAAGCATCATTTATTTTCCCCGCTTTAAAAATAAATTGTTTTCGATTTGGTTCAATTTTAATTTTCATTCATTGAACAATTCCAGGGCGACTTATGCTTCCATTAAATGTTGATTGTGGAAAGGATTTACAATATTTAATTGAAGAGATTGAATAATTTTGCATGGAGTAACTTCGATGTTCGTGCTGTATTTTTTTTGTCATTATATTTTTGACATATAGGTACATAGGTATAAACAAAAATGTTTTTGTACGTCCTTGCGATTTATAAAACTGTTATAAAATTAATTTTATCTCCATAACATCTTAAAATTACATATTTAATTCTTATAAACTTATAATTAAATAAAAAATGAACGAATGACCTCGAGAATAAATTTTTTCGAGAAACATTGTTTTTGCAACAAATTCGATAGAAACCCCTATGTACTAAATTTCATGGAAATATTTTTTTTTATGCCTGTATAGATTAAAATTATAAATTATATTTCGGAATAAGTCTAAGCCTATTGTTTTTACAGCTGGGTAGCCAATTTTGATGTATGCCTTTGATACCACCATACGCCCCACTTATGAGCTATCATGTTTTTAGGGCTAAGCCTATTTTTTCTCAGCTCAAAATCTGCTTACAGCCTTACTTCGTTTTGCGCGTTCACCAGGAGCAGTTGGTGGTATGATGAATGGCCACTTTATACCCCATTCGGGCAGGCTGTTGTGCAAATAAAAACAAATCGAAACAAAAACATACCCCTAGAATAAATGTTGGGTTTGAGTTATCGACTTTACCATAAATAAAAACAAAAAAACAGGGCGACCATGGAGCGGTGGCCAAAAACTCGCCGACCAGAACCAGATTCGCGGCATAAATTTCCATTCGTGGAAGGTTTCTGGTACCTTTAACATTTCATTGCATTTCGGTTTTGAGCGGTTTTTGAGCAAACAAAGTAAGCCCGAACCGCCCACGCCGCGCTCCGTCGTGTAAGTGCGAATTAAAGGCGTGAGCTCACGATTTTGGGGCTGCGGTGGATAACCGAGGTAAAGTACAGCCCTTGTGTTTCGCCAAAATCAAAGGTGGAAAATAACTCGGTGGTAGTGTAAAATGGAAATAAGTTTGACGAGGGATGTTTTCCTTTGAACGGCTTAATTCTGTAGGCTTTGGGCTTGTATTTCGAGATATCGAGTTTAACGAGAAATCTTCTATGCCGCACTTTTGGAACATTTCCATTGAAAAAATTGTTCAAAGCTGCGGCAGAGTTTACGTAATCCGACAATGTTACTACAGAATTGAAACAAGCTTATTGTCTTTTCGTTTCGGTTGAAATCTTTTTGTGGTTTTCTGATATTTAGGATTAGGATTAGGATTATTCAGCTTAGCATTTTTTTTTTCTAATTACAAAAATGCTGTAAACAGATGCAGATTTGTTTTATTTCATTAACATTTTAAATTCAATTTTTTACTGCCTGGCACATAAAATATGAAACAAATTATGAAGAGCATTTTACAAAATCTAATAAACGGGTCAAGAATAATTAAAACTTGGGCAGTTTAAAAATAAATGTTATACTATTAAAATTATAAAACATTTTAAGTGTGTGTTCTAAGTCTTATAATTTACGAAAAATCCTTTCTCCCCTAGAGTGGTGTTACCACTTAATATTACTGGGGCATGGTATAAAAGTTTAGTAGAAATTTCTGGCTCTCTTTTTAATGAAATAAATTCATGATGTTTTGGCTGAGGTATACTTTATCTTCCCTTTATAAGAATATTAGCAAAAATGTTACGTGAATTGAAAATCTCATAGTAACATTTTAAAAATATTATATTATATTAAGTTTACGTACACGTCTCTTCCCATCCAATGTGTAAACTTATCGAACAAAATAATTTGAGGACATATTTTTTTTAATATATCGTCACTTCATAAAATGTACAATAAATTTCAAGGATTTATATATTTTTATTCTTTGAGAATTTTGGATTATACAATATAATGTATATTTAGCCAGTGTATAGAAAAATTATACCCTTTCGCGTTCCATAGCAGTTTTATTTGTGATATGACGAGTGATATTTATCAAATAATAAGAGCTCCTAGAAGTCTAGTCTATAGATTGTAAAGGTATTGAATAGAGAACAAAATCATAAAATCAATTAATTATTGGGAGTAGAGTACATCATTGTTAAACCTTAACCAGAAGTACCAAATTTCGTAAAACCCTCGGGTGCTATAAATACGCTTTGCAGAACTTGATGAATACGGGTTTTATGCAGCTCATGAGAGCGTTGCAGAAGCAAACCTCTCCCCGGGACCTCCTGGGAAGCTGCACTTCGAGTATCATTATAAATTCAGGGAACAAACGATCTGCCGAACAATTTCTGGAATGCCTTAAAACAAACGCCCTCATCCCGGGCGAGGGCAAATCGAATCGCAATGGCTGGGACCGATTAGGGCCGCAGTAATGAAATAAATTGAAAAGAGTTAAGGACGTCGGTCGTTTCCGAGCCGGGAAACTTGCATGTGAGCTGCGAAAAATGTTCCCATCGTGAATTCTATTAGTCGTCGGAAGAGCTGGAGGAGCTGGAAGATCCGGGAATATCCGGGAATCCGAATCGCAAAAGGATAGCAAGCAGGCGTCGCCCGTTCAGAAGGCAAAAGGCGGGATATTGCAGCCCAGAATTATGAGACTTTAGCCCTAGATATTTCGGACCAAATGGTAACGATTATTGCGCCGCTTATTTTTATTGCCCCTGTGAATTCCACTTACCGAATATTTCCAGCGAAGCGGGTTTTTAGCGGATAGAATCCAGGATTATTTTGCTCCTTGAACAGCTGTGGTGGAATTTTTCAACAGCTAGAGAGGTCTTAAGAGTTTTGGCACAGCAATCTTCCCTTAATTAGGGATTTTTGGCGGATTTCGCTAATTGTTACGCTTTTAATGACTTGCCAACTTATAAACAAGTTTTTCGTGAGCAACCAAACTTACGACCATATGAAAGTTTTACTTTAGTGATTCTATTTATTAACATACATATACACACAGTAAAATAAAAAATTAAATTTAATTAAAACACATATTTATTTTTGGAAATAGTATTTGTAGTTCAACACTTTTTAATAGTTTTCTTATATTTTGTATTGAGGGTAATTTAACTGAATTTTAGTTAATAACCTTTAAATTGAAATCGGTTAATAGTATAAAAATCTTATTCAATTTCAAATGTTTTATGTTTTAAAGATAAAAATATAATTTAGTCAATCATCAGATAATTAAATATAATTCATACAGTATTTTCTTTTTAAATGATTGTCTACCCGCTAAAGCTCAAATTCGACTCTATAAAAACAAAATTTAGTATATGTAGTTACTAACAGGGGCAGCTCTGCCGGTATGGAAGATGTAGAAAACTTCATATCTAATATCTTTATATCGAAAACTATTTATGGAATTTTACAACTTCATGACAGCCCATCTCTATGTAAATCAGAACTTTTGCATTAAATACAAATCAAAAAACATGTGGTATCACTTAAAAGAAAAATTTTAAAACAGACTAAATGATTTAGCAATCTTATATATATGTACATACATATGAAGATTTTATAGTGAAAATGATCATAAATGAAATTATAAATAAAAAGAAATATACAGAAATTAAACTTTTTGAATATTTGAAATAAAAAAGGAAATATTTACATATGTAGTTTTCAATGTTAAAAAATAAAAATTTCAAAAGTAGTCCCCTTGTGCAATAGAACATGTTGAAGTATTTTCATAATTTCAAACATACTATATTATTTATAATTAAAATTCTATACTGTTGCATTCAATTTAATGTTAATATTTTATTAATTTAAGTATTATCCTAAGTTGCGTGAGAATGACTTGCTTGCGGTTTAAGGAACAGGCTTATAAACTGTTTTGGGTGCATTAAGTTATTTGGGTTTCCATATCATTAAAAAGGTTTTTAAACTCGATACCATAAAAAAAAATTATAGCGCTGCTCGTGGTATACTCTAGGCACAAGAGTCTAGAAAATTAACGAACAAAATTAAAGTAATATTTTCTAAAATCCTAGCTCTAACCGAGTGGATGAATAGTCGTCTTTATAACATTACACAAGTATACAAAGTATGAGTTTTCCAAGATATTTTTCCCCACGTGTGAGGGAAAAGTGCCACTAACGCACGCCTTTCCGGTTGTAAAGTGGCTTATTATCCACTAGTGCCTTAATGTGCAACTCAGGCTGTGCGTAGCCGATTGCTTACGCTGGCAGCTAAACAAACACGCTTCGCTCGTGCGTTTATTGCTGCCAGCGTGCGCAATCGGCTATTTTATGCCCTTGTTGCACAATATAGGTACTATTAATTTTGAAGAATCTTTCGGTTATCTGCAATGAAATTTGATACCAGGACTAAAATCATCCAACGCATAGTAGTGGAAAAATATGCTTCATTGCCCTAACTTGGCTAAAATTGTCCGCGGGAGGAAGAGCTAATTAACTAACTCCCAAAGGTTTTCTATTTAAAAGCAATCATAACGCCCTTGTTGCAGGGCTATCATTTTGCGAGGAGCCCTCGAAGCACCTTTCCTCTGGTCGGGACTCATGGGAATCGATCAGGACCGATTGTATCCTGAGTGGAAACAGGTCGCCTTCTGCTACTAAATCCGTCCCCGTGGAAAGATGGGCTGAATCAATAAGCATAAAGAAAGTCACTTTGCGATCGCCCCGAGCCCAGCAAAGAGATTGCTTACGTTGCTGAGGTTATTTATGGACCGAGTCGGCAAACTGCCATCAGTTTCTTTTTTATTTTTGCAATTGTCGCTGACAAAGGCAATCCGCGTTATGCAGGCGTCCCAACAGAGGTTGTCGTCAACCTGCTCCGAGTGTAGGCAGATGTTGCCATTTGCTCTGCTCCGTGGATTAGACAACAATAATTCACTCATCATCGAACGAAAATAATAAGATTCTATAATAATTGAACTCATGCCCATCCTCTTAAATAAACTTCGAACTTGGTAAAATAAAACTTAATTAAACAACTCGGTTTATCCAGGATTATACACTAAAGCAGTAATTGCTTTGCGAATTTAAACTTAATTTTATTTCCAATTTATATAAAAAGCTGTTTTAATTTTTATTTATTTACATATCAAGTTAGGTCGGTTGTTTTCAATTTGTTGAATAAAAAATTTTTACTTGTAATAATTTCCGGAGTCTAAATTTTGTCGAAATGAATACTTATTTGATTATTGGAAAATTAAGAAAAAAATAGCTCGATACGCTGAAACTTAATTTTTAATGAACTCAAAGTTCACAAACTAGGTGAAAGAACTTAGACGCAACTTTTAGTTAAAACAATTTTTGAATTTGAATTGAAGGAAGGAATTTTAAATGCTAATCAAATTTTTTCCAATATGTGCTAATTTAAGTATAATGTTTCTAAAATTTATGAGCGGTTCATTTAAAACGTTCCTTCCCTTCGCAATGGTCGAGTAGAAACGGTTGGCATATGTGCGAGAACAATTAACTAGGATATATCCTGAAAAAAATAATACAATAAATGCAAAGACTTTATAACTATAGTTATAAAGTCTTTGATAAATGTATTTTAAAAAGTCATGTCATATGTTAAAAGCTATTTCAATAATATTTGTTATATCCATTTATTTTGCCCAGCGTATTTGCCTAAAATAACGTTAATTAGGTACACAATAAATAGTTTACAATTTTATAAATTTTACAATCTATCACTATCAATCATTATTACTTAATATCTACTACCATACTTAGCTTACACCGGTCTATTTTAATTCGCCTTATTAAAGGATTGTCAGAGAATGAGCATATTATTAAATCATTTATATATATACATAGGCACGTAAGGTTTTAATCTAGTTTAGAGTAATTTCAGGTATTTTATACTAAGCTTAACTCACCTGTGGCTGTTGGGGAGGAATATATAGTTGTTTGCATGCTCATAAATCAAACTATGTTTGGAAAACGTTCAGTATAGACATAGTTTCAATTATTTACTTCTGTACAACTTTTATGTAAAAATTGCTGTGCTAAGGACTAGGAGTAAAAGGATGGTTTTATTTTCCTTAAAGCCATTGTCTTACAGCAAATATTATATTTATGAAACTTAAACAATGGATCATAGAATACCACAGACGCCATTCATCTCCGGTCTCTCGAAATCTATAATTTCACGACAAGCCCCTTATCTTTGCATGCGAGCAGATTTATGGTCGTCGTTCATTAATTCCTCGTAGCCATAAGCAGGTTCTACATCAGCCGAGGCATTTCATTGTCTAGCTTAATTAATTTGGAGGCCGACAGCGGCCGGCCGGCGGCGGACTCCATGGACCCGCACGCACCGCACGTCTAATGAATCCAATTAATACATGTGGCCCGAGCCTTGGTATCAGTGTTTAATTTGATCTGCACGGCGCTAATTAAATTACTCATTGGTGCACTGGAACAATGGGCCTCGAAGTCCTTCCGGGCCGGGCTCCTTCTTCTAAGGAGGCGGTGGTGGCCCTTATCACCACTTCTGTTCGAGCACGCTTTGTGCGTGACACGTGAACAACTGCAACGTGACACATGAAGCATCTGCGTTTTGCCCTTGCGCTGCAGCAGGGCCGCTCAGACCCTGCAAGATGCAGATCAAGGCTTAGATCTCTAGCTAATTAGCCCTTCGATAGTTCTGGCTGCGTCAGGCCATAATTTAGGCGTCTGTCCTCAGATAAATCTAGCGTCCCAAGACAGGGTGTGTCTGAACTGCAGCCGCACAAAAAGGGGGCTTCATTGAATGGGTCCTGCTCGCAGGACGGGGCTGCCACTTACCTCAATTGTTCCAGGCCAGGCACAATGGCCCGAAAGAGTCCAAATATTTAATAGCCTTACAAGGAAGACGCATTGCCGCTCCCCGGCGCATGGTGGGGCACTTTTTGATGGCCCCGAACGTAGTTGATGCCAAGAACATGTGTTCCTTGTCATGTTAACTAGGTCCTGGGTGCCTCTGCAGAACCCGGAAAATCAATGGGAACCTCCAGCGACCCATGGTGACGGAATTACGGCAGGACAAAATATTTCATGGCATGCAAATTTCATTTTCATCGCTATATCTCCGTGATTTGTTGTAATCCACTTGTCACCCTACACCTGAATACTTCCCATAGTAAATCAATCACTTTCATGGGCAGGTTTTTAATTATCATAGTGCGATATAGCGACATTTTCAGACTTTATGGTTTTTATACGCAGGTATCTTCTGAAAATAACTATCTAAATATCGTTATTTATGCATATTTTAAGATGGAAATAATAAAGAGAGAGGGAGAAGTATTGTATAATGATAAAATGTATGTACGTTCATAAAAATAATATAATAAATAACTGATTTATTAGCTTTAAGTTAGTGGTTATTAAATCTAGGTTGGTCAAGGTACATTGCGGTGAAAAATTGGTAGGAAAAGTTAAGTATCATATTAAAGACTTTATATTGAGTGATTTTGTAATTTGTTAACAAGGGTTTGCTTATATTGAAACAAGAGAGAGAGCTCATATCTAATGACTGTTTGAAAAATAACTTTATAAATAAGGTATGAGGAGTCGATTGTCTGTTTATAGAAGGCTATATCACTTTTATCAGCAGCTATTTTGTCTAGATTAATTCCTAAGTACCTACATTACTTGATCAAATCAAAAAATGTCAACTTTAAATTGCTGTTTGGTAGAAAAAATAGTTGAACAAAATTCTTTTTACAAACAATTAAAAAGGTTAGAACTAGTTAAAGTAAATTATAATAAATAAAGTTTCTGTTGTGGATAATATCAAAAATAAGTCTTCTTTATAATGGTTCAAAAGCATCTGAATTACTTGAGTTAACTTTTAAAAATGGCTTCATCTTATGACTGGACCAATAAGAGGTTTAAACTTCTTGGAATTAGAGGAGGCAACATTAACTTGAGGCGTTCCATTACTCGTTCAATTTGGGAATTAAAATTGCTCCGAATGGGAAGCAGTGAGCACTGGGCGGATTATCCAGGAGCCCAAAGTACACGTCCTGACTGCCCTCGGAGGCTATCCCCAGCGATCTTTTCTGTCAGGAACAAAAGTTACTGCTTTTTAAATTGAATTTTCTCCTCAATCTTGTCAATTCTTGAAATCAATTTGGACTGTGAACTTTCTTAATCCTCTTTCTAACGGCTCCCAATAGGATCCTTATTGTCTGCAGAACCTCCTTTCGCTCGTCCCGCCCCGGCCCCCCGTCGCCATATCCCGGAAGGATTTCGGGGCCAACCCTCTCAGTTGATGAAAGCAAATCCAAAACAAAATTCGCCACTTTAACTCGCATTCTGTCTGCTGAATTTCGATCTGCGAGGGTCGAAGGGCTGAAGGGCCCCTGCGCCTCCTCCAGGAATAAATGGTCCGCCGAGGGCCGGCCGGGCGGAAGAAATCCCCTTCGGCTTCTTGGGAGATAGTCGGGAATAAAATTTACAGGAACGAAGGGCCCGACACGTACACAACGCAATAAAAGTCGAATCGCCCTTTTAGGGAACCAAATCTTCCGGCTTTCGGGTGCTCGTGCACTCGCATTTTTTATGCCATGCCCGAGTTATGGACGCCCGGGGCGGCCACGGGCAAGCGAAGGGCCGCAGGGCTCAAGTGGTCGGCCCTCCGTCAAGGGCCCGGCCGCGCCTCCTTTTCCTTCCTGGATTAAGACGAGCCCTGCTCGTTGCGATTTTCTTGAGCGGCCATCAGCGTCCGAAGGACACGACTTTTTATAGGGGCTTAACATCGAAAAGTTCAGCGTGGACATAAACGTAAATCTTTTGTTGGGGATTCGGCTCTTATCTTCCAGAATATTTTGGACGAGACTGGGTGGAAAAAAAAATTTATTGGCGCATTTTATGCGCATAGCAAAAGTCCCTGGAAAATTGAGAGATTAACCATTTCGGGTTATGGGATAGCAGAGGTTGGCGCAATTTGTAACCATTTACTCCTTTTCAGAGTGTCTGTATTTAGGTGAAAAGTTTTTGAGGGCTTGAGCAAACTCTAAGATAGCGATTAACTTTTCTAGTGGCATTTTACAATGCCGCGAATTTAAAATTGAATCATTTATTTTTGAAAGAACATAAGTCGAATTTTTCAGAAAATTTTGTTTTTGCATTTACATACTATTTCTATTCGCTTAAGTAGGTACGTTTACTGTAGAAAGGACACATTCGCGGTTTAATTTCTTTCTGTGTTTTCAGTAATAAAATCACTTGTAATTGAATAAATATTTTTTTTTACAGTCTTTGTATTGATTCTGTCGTATGAGCTAAATTTTTTATAACTTACCATAACGAATGCCGAATAAATACTGTAGATCCATGAACAACAAATGTTCTTATATATCCTAGTTTAGTTAGTTAGTTTAGTTAGTTTAATCAATGGGCATATGTCCATGATAAAAGAAACATTTGTAGGTAGCAAATATGTAATAACCTAAAAATTTAAAATTATCAAGAAAATTGGCTACTGCTTGGGCTCGCTGTAAAAATATCGAAAATTGACTTGTGCCTTTTCAATAATAAACGATTCAAATATTGAAAATGTTTTATTTAGTGAGCGTAAAGAAAATCAAGACTAAAAAATATTTTTTAATTTATAAAAACCACCTACCTTAAGTCGTAAAACGTCGGATTAAGAATTTTTATGGATAGAATGTATACGCAGTACAAAACGTGAGTATATTTCTTTAATTTTATTTTACATTTGATAAGAAATACAAAAAGATATAAATATGTAGTAAATGCTTATGAAATGGCTGTTTTCTTCCTCTTTTGAATTAACCATAAACTAGATATGTATGTAATACTCTAAAAAGATAAAATTATTTAATAAAAATATATATACCTGGGAAACAAATATTTATGTAAAACGATGTTATTTGATGTAATCAACTACGTAGGTACTAGAACGAAAAAAATCCCGAGCTCGAAAATAATTTCATAATTGCAAATCGAAATTAAATAAAATCGTTTATAAAAGTGTAATTTTATTTAAGGTAAATGATTTATAATTCGTGATTTTGGAAAAAGAAGATCGTAATTTTGAAATATCAATAGAATTACGTTCTCATGAGTAAATTTGTAAAATACTGTCCAGGAAATTACACCGAATTAGCACTAATTGTAAGTTTGGCTATTTCCTTCCGCAGCTGAATTTTCTTTTGCAACGTTAAGCCTCTATTAAATTTTTGAAAAAAAAATGTCTGAGGCTTTATCAAATAACGAAAATCAGAGAAATTGGTAACTGAGGCAGAAAATGAAAAGGAAGGTAGTGGCCCTAGGCGACCCATCTTTGCTGAGCATATTGAATGTAACAGAAAAAAAATTGCGATGATGTAACCTTCGTATCAGGTTGCAGGATACGTAAACTTGTAAATATATGAGAGCATCATGTCTGTGCCGACACACGGGCATTTCTATGTCGTTTCAGGAAAATGGAAAATTCCATTTCTTGCGTATGCTTCATCGTCCTAAAATTGAATCTGTTGCAGGGCCACGGAATTCCCCTGCTGCTCGGATGCTTTCCACCCAAGTTATTTTCATTTTATTACTACCTAGACACAGCCCCGATATATTCTGAGTAATTGAATCATTTGGTCAGGTGTGCAATGCATTTCATAAATTTTGTATTAGTCTGTGTTCTAGAGCACACCTTCGATGAATTTGTTGCATTTATACATATGGTGCAATTTTCAACAGTGAACTTATGAAAATTCTTCAAAATGTTCAGGTGCCTACTTTATTCGGTGTTTAGTTTTTTTTTACACTTTTGTTGAGTTTATTTCATAGTACCTTTTATTAGACAAATGAAAAGTATGTTTTATCTTCTTCATTATAATTCAAAAGCAAAAATATATAAATAATTCTTAATAAAATGTATACAAAAACGCACAAATTAGGTTAGCCATTCAAATATTCTATGCTCATCAGAAACAGAATTCATGTTCGCAATTAATAATTTTATTAATCCGTAATAACAGAGATGCTAAATAATCTGGTTATGATGTTTCTGATATTAAATTCATTCAACGCTTAAACGTTTGCTATAGTCAGGGTATTAGTGAAAATATTATTTATTATATTTCGTCCAAAACTACCATTTGTGATAAATTTTCGAAACGTGGTATATATCGTAGTGCAATTGATTACAAAGGAAATTCAAGTTTATTCGTTATCCTGTCAAATTGAATTTTATAGTATTGCAGTATGCAAATTAGCGTTGCATTCAAATGCATGTCAAATATCCTAAGGGTAATTAGCGAAATCATAAAGCATATCCCTGGGGCGGCATTAAATTGTACACGGGGATTGAATTTAGTAATGAGTTGCATTGTTTTATTAGTAATATTCACAAATGTGTATTGTAGGTATGTGCCTAACCAAAACATCAATTGATATCAAATAGGTGTTTAATTATCCCATAAATCCAAATTATTTGAAAATTTGACATCTGCAGCAATAGTAAAACAATGTCATTATACCAAATATAGTTCAAATTTCAAACACCTTCCGGTTACAAGGGTAAAATAATTACGAGAGGAAACATCCAGAAAATAAAAATGATGAAATAAAGTATCCAGAAAGTTTGTGGAATTTCCGTTTTCATTAGATATATCCTTGGAAGGATTTATGGCCCAATCTAAGAATACAAAGAATCCCATTCGGAAGTGTTTACACTATTGGGCCGGTTTGCCCGGGATCAAAACGTGTGTAGCGAAAATCCTAATTTAGAGATTACGTGACGACCGCACATTTTCCAGGGTCAAAGGAAATAGGCAAGTCGTAATGGGTGATGGAAAGCCTCCTGAAGGAAAACGTGCACTTCTTGGTTTGTTGATGTTGAATTCCCCGAAGTAAACACGAATCGAGCAGCCCCAAATTGGAGCCCTTTCCCCAAAAAGGAAGAAGTTACTTGTATGGAATTTGGCTTTGACGAAAGAATTTGATAATATCTGATTTAATGTTGCCACGTGTTAGCTTCTTACCCCCATAGGATTATAACTGACTTAAAGAGAAACTTTCATCCGATATTATCTTTTTTTCGGAAGCTTATTTTTATGTGCCATATTTATTACTAAAGATATTAAAATTTTAATTCTTTAAATATAAAAATATTAACTAAGTTGAGATCTTGATGTCATGACTTAAAAAAAGGAAATCAATACCGGTTCTAAGAGCGAAATAAAATAGGAAAAATAGTAATCTCTCTTGAAATCATTTTTATTCTTAAAGATCTAGACAAAATTAGTTATTTATAAATCAATATAGATACTCATATACATATATTTTTTAAAGTCTTCTAAGATATCATTCATTGGTTTTAAAACTCATGAAAATTCTGATAACACTAAAATTACCGGCGACATTTGTAAGGTTTTTGGAAATCTTGAAAAGTCAAATAAACAAAGCAAAGAGAATATGGAGAAAAATAATGATTATATTTACCTTATAAAAACAAGTAAGGTGAGAAATTTTAGTCAAATTAAAGGTAAAAAATTTTAGAAAATTCTCACACCCCAGTCAATTTGATCGACGATGGTATGTATGTACGTCTAAGGTTCAATAAACGTAAAATGTCTAAATATAATAATAGTATAGTAACAGTAAGTTTATATATTAGTTACACAAAAAAAATTGATACACAAAGTATTAACAAATTTTTGTAGTAGGTACCTATGTGTTTCAATTTAAGTAGCAAAAACTTGCTAGATTTTCCGCCACTAACAAGATTTTTCTAGAATCTAACAAAACTTACTAAATTCTATAAAAACTCACAAGTATCTCTGAGTAAAATAAATCTCCGAACATTTTACTAGAATCTTATAACTTATATTCAATGGACCTGTAATAAAACAAATATTGCTAGCTTTTTTAACACGCTTTTATTAGCTTCACTTGTAACTAACTATGTAAACAAATCTTGGAAGTTAAATTTGACCCACTTTCCGGCTTCCGATTAAGCTGAAATTTTGCATACACGTTTAGTTTGGATGACAATACAATAATTTAATAAATTTGTCCCATTATCCTTAACAGGATCGCCAGGATCAACAATTTATTTCAAAAGTACATTTTTTCTTTGAAGAAACTCAGGGGTAAATTGATTTTCTGTGTTTTCGCTAGAACTGTCATTCATTAAAATCTATGCAATGAATTCGAGCTTTTTGGACGGATATTTATTTCTGCCATATCGTAAAAGCCTGTTAATATAAAATGAATACAAACAAAACAAAAATACTTAAACCATTGGAAACAGCGACGCAAAGAAAACGACGATTAGAAAAAGAAAAACAAAAACGCGAAGAAAAAAAAGCGAAATTTAGTGAGACAGACAGAAAAAAAAAAAGCAGTCAAATCTGTACATGAGGAAGTATAGAGCCATCAAAAGCATTTTGGAACAATCTTGACCCAGGTATTGTGCCAAATGTCATTGCAGGTTTATCTCAAGCTGAGCAACGCGTACTCTCGCGAATAATTCCCTTCGTTAAAATTATCAAATTGAGTGGGACGTTCGGTCAATATGTCTTTCGCGGCCAAGCCATGCCAAATGAACAGTTCGAGTCAGCACGTCAGGCTATGAATATGGACCAAAGACAATTGTTCAATTACATCACGATAAGTGTACAAGCTCAACAAAATGGAGACCAACGGCGAGAGAACCTCTTCGTGACCGGTGGTGCAGGTACAGGCAAAACTTTCCTATTTAATTTGCTTAAGAACCAAATTAATCGATGCTACGGAAAGCAAGTTGTGAAAGTGAGTGCCCTAACCGGAGTTGCAGCACGTTTAGTAGGTGGTTCTACATTGCATAGCTTGCTAAAGTTGCCAGTGCAGAAAGACGGTATCATTGTAAACATGCCTCTTCTCACAGGTAATTACTTAAGAGTCATGCGTCAGGAATGGCAACACGTGGAGTTCTTGTTTGTTGACGAAATTTCAATGGTAGCTTACGAGATGTTGTGCATGATTGAAGCCCGTTTGCGTCAGTTGAAGAACTGTAACGAACCTTTCGGAGGCATAAACGTCATACTTTTTGGTGATCTAATGCAACTGCCTCCAGTGAGAGGAAAACAAGTGTTTCAACAACCACAACATATGAGGCCAGCTACTCATTTATGGCGACTATTCACATTAGTAGAACTCACCGAAAACATGCGACAACAGGGAGACACTACATTTGCTGACATTTTAAATGCTTTGAGAGTGGGAAATATAAAAAGCAAACACCTTGCAGTTCTTCTTGGTAAAATATTGACGAATATTACTGGTGAGTTTGCGATACATAAAGCACTACGAATATATCCTACAAACGACCAAGTGGACAAGCACAACGATAAAGTACTTAAATATTTCGAGCTGAAAGGTACTCGAATGTATGACATCAAGGCTCAGGATCAAATTATTGATACAACTCGCAACCTAGGAAACAATAGTTTAGAGTCTATCATACCTAAGGACATTAATAAAACTGGTGGACTCCCAAGCAAATTGAAAATTTTCGAAGGTGGCAAAATTATGTTGCGATCTAACATTGATGTGGAGAAAGGCCTCGTCAATGGAAATATTGGTTTCATCTCGGAAATCATCTGGCCTCATTTCCGCCGTGACCAAATGTATGACACCGACATTCCGTCACTTAGAGTAAACTTTGGCAAGGATGGCGAACATGTAATTAAGCCCATAGCAAAACAATTTCCCGCCAAGTACAGTTATGGCAATGTTGAAAGGCGCATGTTACCAGTAATTCTGAGTTGGGCGTCGACAGTACATAAGATGCAAGGTTGTACAGTGGATCATGCAGTAGTCTATTTGGGACCTCGTACCTTTGCTTCTGGACAAGCTTACGTTGCTTTAAGCCGAGTAAAATCGCTAAATGGACTTCAGATTGAGGAACTGGACTGCTCAAAGCTCATGGGCAAGACTCCTTGCAACACGGACGCATTGGCGGAAATAGAAAGAATGCGCACTCAAAGATTAAATTTCGATGCGCAAGACCGTGAAAGTAACACAAGGGAACAATAACACACCTACTACCTACTGATGTAAATAATCACGTTGAGACTATATGTATGTGTATCTTATTTGTACATATGTAAATATTGTAATATACTTAATTATTATAAAACTGAGTGAACTATAAATGTATTCTGAATGAGTAATTAACATGCTAAAGTTATTTTAGGACTGAAAAGTATAAAATAAAATATTATAATTTAAAAAAACTAAAAA
The DNA here is from genome assembly GCA_951509405.1 of Machimus rusticus. Lineage (NCBI taxonomy): Eukaryota > Metazoa > Arthropoda > Insecta > Diptera > Asilidae > Machimus > Machimus rusticus. Next base: position 8,616,451 of record OX608051.1, read on the forward strand.
ACACGCTTTAATTACGCACTAAAAATTAAAAAATAATTAAATTAAATAAACTTTTATTTGTTCCGATATACATATGCATGTTACCCTTGCCAAAATTTTAACTTTATTGTAGAGTAAACGCAAAGATATATAGTTTTTTATTCAATACGTGACGAATTATAGATATGTATGCTAGGTAGTTATTAGTAAATTCGTCACTTCTTTTATGAACAATGATTAATTCAAAAAGCGTGGAGCGCTTTGCCTAAATTAATGAAAAGTACACATAACAAAAAGCGCTCCACACTTTTTGAATTAATCATTGTTCATAAAAGAAGTGATGAATTTACTAGTAACTACCTAGCATACATATCTATAATTCGTCACGTATTGAATAAAAAACTATATATCTTTGCGTTTACTCTACAATAAAGTTAAAATTTTGGCAAGGGTAACATGCATATGTATATCGGAACAAATAAAAGTTTATTTAATTTAATTATTTTTTAATTTTTAGTGCGTAATTAAAGCGTGTTTTTTAGTTTTTTTAAATTATAATATTTTTTTACTATATTTTCGTCATTCTAATATAAACTTACTAGGATCTCGCCAAGAGTGTAGTATTCAATATTAACCATAAAGCAAAATATTTTAGAAGTACATTGATACTGAAACTAATTTTTTAGGACTAATATCAGTGACCGTTTATTATTTCTTATTTTTAATTACATATACTAGACTAAACTTATTGGAGTTTATGAAATTATTAAAGACGGGTTTAAGTATTTCAACTAAATCTTAAAGAAGTTGAATATCAATTATCTACAAAAAGACCCTCTTTGTAGGTTGGGGGTGAAAAAGAAATTTTAACAATTCTGTTTTATTCGGTTTATCCCAAATGGTTTTCTGGTACGATGCCATAAAATTCTCTGTGCGAACGAACTTTTATGTAAACAATTGCCGAATGCGTGCTAATGAGAGTTCATTAATTGAGGGAAGAATGACCGCTTAAAATGTACTTAATTAAATTCCAGGCGCTGGTCCGAGATCCCACTTTTGTGGAGGGAACTTCCTTCACCAAAGAGCGCAGTCCCAACCAACGTCCAGGAAAGCCAATTACAAAGTTTTGCACGTAATTTCCACGCTCTGGAAAAGTTTGGCTATTCCCTAACCATTTAAAACTTTGCCCCTACCTTAAAAATGCCTAGGTGCACCTGATTAATTCAAATTTCAAGTGAGTCTAATTAAACTCCTTTCGCCCCCCAGTTCTTATGTAATTTACCAAGGAGTTAATGCAGCCGGCAAATTTTATGTCTTACCTTGGAGCAAAGTACAGTGGTTGCTAGAAATTAGACTTTCTAGACATCCAGACATTTCTGAGTTCCTGTTCTCATCGTGGTATCAAGGTGCTAACAGATTCTGTGCGAGACGTAAAATCTACTCACGTGCTCCTCATTCCGGAAACCGAACTTGTTACATATGCCCAGGTGCATCCTGGAGGAGCCTCACCTGGATCCTGGATGCAATCGGTGCGTGCAAATTCCAGAATCCAGACCGAGACTGATACTTTCCCGGCAGAGTGTCGTCACGTCGGAAGTTGGTCCATCGGACGAGGCATCCAGCTCCTGATGAAATTTTCATGGACTCCTTACTAAAAAGAGTTAACTTTGCTGGAACTTGGGTCGTCGTCACCTCACCTCTGGATGAAGATGTGCGGTTGGGGCTAGTTATGCTTGTGGCTGTTTAGATTATGCAAAATTCGAACATAGGATATGGCCGGAGCCCGGAGGTTTGCTACCGTTTTCAATTGGTTTATGCAGGTTCGGTTTAATAGGGCGGAAAAATCGGCATCATGATAAATTGCGTAATTGGCGTTATTGATGTCTTGCCACATAATTAGATCAGGAGCGTCCACTGGGCGTGTAATTTGCCGCAGCTACCTGAGGCGGACGGTGGTTTGGTTCGCCGAACACGGCAGACAAATCAAATCAAAATCTAATGAGTAATAATCGACAAATCCGTAAACTGCATGGGGGTTGGATTTAAATTGCAATTTGTCGCATCCAAAGCATTCTCGATTAAATGCTGGTAATTGCGACATTGTGGTAAACCCACGTTTCGAGTATTTTGGCTATATATTGTACATATATACTCTTTTCTAATTTATAAATTGTTTTCAATACCGGGAAATCTCCATCCATCTTTATAACGTGAGAATCTATTAATACTCGATTAGTTTTAATTGCTAATAAATCGTTATTTTAGCAAAATGTTGTAGACAATCTGCTGGAAAAGGTACTCGTAGTCCTGAAAATATTAATTTTATAATTCCCGTGTGTATTTTCTTAGTTATTTTAAAGAGTTTAAAAAGTCGCCCTGTATTTAGGTATGTCATTTTTTGAATGGTTTCTTTTGATTTAGAGTTTTATTTTAGGGAATCCAACAATATTAGAAGGAATGCCAAAAACTAGACATAACAACGTTGGACTATTTGTCATTTTAGGAAAAAGATTTGTTTTTTGCGTAGTTTTATTTTTTCCTCTAGGCTGGACTTAAAAAGTTTTCGCTCATTAGCGAAAAGAAAACATTTTAAGTACAGCAGTTAAAATAGATATATCTGTTTAACAACTGAAGAATTTCTAAGCGCTATAAGGAAAAACAAATCGAAATCCAATATTTGAAAAATGTTTGTTTTCTCTTTTCCAACTTCAAAATATTTCCGTCTTAATTGTTTTGACGAAATATAATATATGTTTTCACTTTTCAGTCTAAAATTATTTTTTCGTCCGGGACTTTTATAGCTTCGAAGGAAATATTTTATTTATTTTAAGAAAAATCCATTTAAATTTGGCAAGTACTAGCAACAATCTTTTTACATATTATAAATGCATATTTCGGCTGATGTTAAACTGTTAGAACTCAGCCAATATTGGAAGTATTTCATGAATGAAAACTCAAATTATTTTTAAAACTTTAAGCTATATGATATACCTACATATGTATATTAAAGTAATTCACAAAATTTTACATTTTAAAGTGTTTTAATTTAAGGCATTCATTTAAAAGTTATAGCTTCATATATATAATATAGTACATTAATGATAATATTAACTATAGGTACTTGATTACTTGATTAATTAAATTGCCTTAAATTTCTGCCCATCCGCCACCAAAAGTAGGTATGAGTTACAATCAAAATTCCTGGAGTCCAACAAAATTATTTTATTAAGCAAAACAACGTGGGAAGCGGAAATTAAATTATTCATAAGTAAATTTGAGCTTTGTTGCGTCACTTTGAATTCAAGAGTAATTCCAAATTAAAATGAATTGCCTTTTAGGGCCGAATGCCTCTGATAAACTCCAACGCCGTGAATTCCTTCAAAAACTGTTGCTCTCATTTCCCCCGAAAGCGACAAACATTTAAATAATTCCAGCCAGAGTCCCAGAAATCACGCAATATTTCACCGCTGGCCGGTCTCCTTGTCTTGGGAGCAAATCTGCTAATATCCAATTAATTGAGAAGATTCATTGCCGCCCTGGCAATAAATTACCCAAATTGATCTACGCTGGCTGTGAATTTGAAATTATGAGGTTAAAGTCAACAGGAATAATCGGGAGCAGCCAACTAAATGACGGGCTAAATCACAAAACGCCACAATGTCGCGAATTTCCGCAGTCTGGAGGAGCACCCGAGTCCCGTGCCGTCCCGGGGCGGCCCCGAGACGGTTAGACGGAGGAAAAAATGAAAAAAATAAAAAACTGAGGACCTATAAGCCAATTTTGGGAAGTATCCGGGAGATAGCTCCGGAGCAGGCAGACTCCTATAAAATGCTCCTGAATAATTTATTTATCCAGGATTATGCCCCCTTGTTGCTGGAGTCGCCGCTAAAAAGCCGGGGGCGGGGGCGACAGCGAAATCACGGCAATTTATCTTTTTGCGCCAAGAAGCAACTTTTTCCGCTCGGAGTAGGAATTAGTGCCGCTGTGATTTGTGTGATATGAAAATCAGGAGAGCAAGCGAATTTATGTCGGACAAGGACTTTCTAAGCGGCCGCCGCCGCCGCCACCGAGATTTGCCCTCAGCATTAGCCTCATTAAGGCCTTTGTGCTTTTTGCGGAAACCTCCGCCGCAGCCCCGGCGACTTCAAGGAGCCCCAAATGCTAATGCATTTTTAAAGACGGCGATGTTCTTCCGAGCGTCTTGCAAACAACCGGAGGCTGGGAAACCGAAAAGTTCTGGTTTTATACATTCTCTAGTTTAGCTGAATTTGTCTTAGGTTTCTAAAATGTAAAACTTACTGATATAATTAAATTTTAGCAAGAAAGCACAAAATTAGGATCCTTCTTGAAGGAATATTTTAAACCGAATAAAAGTTCCTTTCTCCAAGGTTTTGCAGGCTCTAAATTATTAGTTTAGTTTAGCAGAGTTTAACTAGCCCCTTATTATTTTCCCAATATTGAAAAAGTTGTACTCATAATTTTGAAATAGAAAATGAAATCTAGGATTAAAGGCTTAACAACTTAAAGCCAACGATATCTAAAATTAAAAAATTTCCGTATCTCATAATGGAAAACCGGAACCCTTATAGGATTCCTTTGTTGTAATTAAATAAAATTTCTAGTTTAATGAAATAAAAAAACTCGCCATTTCAACACGTATTATTTCTTCCGCTGCAATGTTATAAACATTTTATTGTTTAGGCTTAACAGAGATTCAAAATAAAACCTATGTAATTTAAAAAAAAAAGACAAATGGAAGAAGTTTTCTTTCTTCACATGTTCAGTTTTTCTTTTTAGTACAAAACTCCTTGAAAGGTTCAAACAATTTTACTTAAGGTCTTAAAATAAAGCTTAAATTTGTTTATCATACCTTACACCTACTATATTACCTTAAATTTTCAATTACGTAGATAGAAAATAGGTAATTCGCTGTAAAAAAGAAGCTATTTTAAATTGGTTAGAAATGAAACGCGACAACATTTTAAAAAATTTCAATTAGAATTTATCAAAACATTAATATCACAAACAGAAAATAAAATACACACTGCTCCTGTTGCTACATAAGTACCTTCCAAATGATGGTTAAAAACTAGTTTAAGCAGAATAAGTGAAATCAGATAAAAATAAGATATGTAGCTACTACATATGTTAAAATTCCTTTTATAACGTATTGAATATTTTGAACCAAGATTTCCTGCACGTAAACTTTTCAAGATTAGTCCATGATTTTAGTTAGCAGAGTGGTTAAATATGTCCAATTTGTTTCTGAAATTTTATTTTGATTGAAAACTTGCAGCGATAGATTTTTATAAAAAATTAGTATGCTTGGAAAAAAACTTGCTTAAATTTTTAACTTCCGATGAAGACCGCTTTATCTACTCACTTTTGGATCGTCCATATTTCGTCCACATTTTTATATAACTACTAGTGGTCATATTTTTAAAAGTATTGTTACAATTTTGCCCGCTTAGCGGCTGGCTGACAAAATTACATGATCGGTCTCTCGTTGATACTCTGATATGTACATACATATATGTAGGTACGGACATGAATTGTTGACACTTATTTTTGAAAATAAATGCTCGTCCGCTGAGGCAGACGAGTCCAAAAATGGTGAGCATTTCGATCCGGGGAAATGGCCAAATCTCATCAGTGTGGCTGAAAGGCCAATGTCCCTGCCACATACGCCCCGATCGTGCTGATCGAACGCCGGTCCCTATATCCACTTGATTAAATTTGAAGTGTTAATTACATCGAAGGGAAATTTTGTAACAGCGAAAACTTGTAAAGAAAGTCTATAGCATACTTACCTTTTTTTTCTAAACAACCTAAACAGAGACAGAAAGACCTGGAAAAAAATTGAATGTAGGATCTTGGAATTGTTAAGGTTAAATGAAACATAAAATTTATAGAACTTCGCTCATAGAATTTATTACTCTTAAAGTAAAACACAAATCGAGCTTCAAAATAACTGTTTTAATCAATGGATCAATTAAAAGTAGGGCAAAATCACCTTCACCAAATTATGACTAAAATTAAGTAACCAACCAACATCGATAATGCATTTCTCTCTTAAAGCTAGAAATGAACGAAATCATCATCACATGAAACGATTACAAAAAATTGTTCATTTTTTTTTGTTATTTAATTATTTTTTTTCCTCATTTTATTATTCTCAATGAAAACATATTTTGCATTTATCTATTTGTTAATAGTAAGTACGCATCCACTTGAACTATTTACAACTCCTGCTCTGCTCGTTATGCTTCTCAATATTTAATAATTTTACTTTTGGACAGAATAGCGAAAAGATTGTATTTTTGAAATACATACGATTAAGTTTTAATTTGTATTCTTACTCTTATGCTTCTCCACTTTTAATACTAGACGTGTGTGTGTGTGTGTTTTTTTCTTTAACTTTTACTTAAGTTTGTTATCCTCCTCGGTCCTCCCATTTCTTATGTCTTTTAATATTCGTATATAACTAGGGTAATTTGTATTTAAGTTATTTTATCGATTACTCGTAAGTTTATTAAGCTTTCAGTAAAACTGGATGGCGGAATGTTAACACTTCACAAAAATAGTTTTTTTTATGCATTTCTTTGTTTCTTCATTTAAATTGTTTATTCCTTTGCACGCGGTAAGGTTAATGGATTTTCTCATATTTTCTCACTTGATGATTGTGTCTTAGGGTTAAATCATGAGTTCGAAGGGGATTCAGGAAATTAATTTTGCTTCTGGAACTAATTTGGCAATTTGTGATGTTATTCTATTTAATTTTTTTTTTTTCGCTTAAATGTAAATATACAATTCGCGAATTTATTGAAAATTTTTGAGCTATTCGTTTGATAGTAGTAAAAGTAATGTAGTATAGTAAAAATGTGGTTTAGTTCCAGAACCAAAATTCGTTCCAAACTCCCTTCGTTGCTAAATTTCTTTTTAAAAACGATATAAGAACACGACATTCAAAAGATAAAATGAAGCTTGCCGTGGACGCAAATTACATTAAAAACGGTCTGTTCCTTAACATTGTTTTCTGTAAGAAAATACTTTTTCTTTTTCCGAATACATTTCGCTTCACATTTATATCACGCATTTAAAAGGAGAGAAAATTAAAATAGCTTTCCTTTCCTTTTTATTTTGTTTTTTTTTTTTCTTTGTTTTATTTTACACTATGGCAGCAAATTGTTTCTTATTTTAAATCTGCATTCTCTTAAACATCTTCTCATCATTCCTGATTTATTTCTTTTGTTTTGTGGTATTAAAAAATTATGTGAGCATTGATCACAACTAAGTACAAAGAAGCTCCTTGGAAATTGTACATCGCAATTTTTAACAGTCCCTTTTCATGCTCTGTCTTGTTATTATTATTATTTTTTTGTATCGCACTATCTTCTCAGTTAATTAATTTATTTATTTAACCAATTGATACCAACAACTTCACATAAAATAGCTAGCCCTAGAACTTCGCCTATTCGAATCAATCTCATTTTGAATTACTATTTTGAAATTTTAAAAATAATCACGGGGATTGGAATGTTAAATTTTTATTGTAGTTGGTTTTAATATATTAATTTACTTTTTAAAAGTAACATACTTTAATAGAACCCCAATAAATTGTTTAGTAGCATGGGGTATTAAATTCGCTTGTGGAACGCAATAGCGTGACTTTGGCTTGGCTACCAGGGCAAACCAAAAGCCGGAACATTCTTAGGGTCTGAGAAAAAAGAAATATCTTTTAGTTAGGATAATCAACCAGGGTTAAAACAGTAGAAGATCTTCTTAATACCTTTGAGTCAAAAGATTAAAAGGATTTGTATGTACACTTTCTATTAACTGCCAACAGGTTGCAGGCAATACGATCGAATCGACAAAAATGTTGATATATTAAACTTTATTTTAACCCAGCATTATTAAATTAAGTAAGTAAATTTAAATTAAAATAAAATTACTTACATCTTATCTAGAGAACTTTAATTTGATGATGGCATGTCGTCGAGCGATAGAGTGATACCAAATGCGAACCTTATGGAGATATCCAGAGCAAGGATTAGTGAAGTTGTTCACTTCTTGAACCACAAGGGCTGGTTCTGATCTGGGAAACTCACAACATTCACCAACAACCAAATTGTGGGATTTTGTGTCAGCAAAACGACACACCTCTTAGCGATAATTGGATTTCAACTAGTTTGTTGAATCGCCACTTAAACCAACTAAGAAGGTAAGAAGGGTTAGTACAAAGTAGTTCAATTTTGCCGAACAATTACTTAAAATAATAATGTATAAATTGTTTAAATAATATCAACCCGATTAATTTTAAAATTCAAAACAGTAATTCACCAATAAACAAATTTGCGAACAAATAAAACATTCAACTTTTTTACCTACGACGTATTCTGCTTCAGTAATTACCTACGATAGTTATAAGCATATTCATGTTTTTTGTTTGTTTTTGTTTTTTTTTTTCTTAATAATCCTTACCTAATAAGTACATACCTCGTAAAAGTCGCAATTGAAAAAAGTCTATTACCCGAAAGGAAAACGGGGAGAACATAAGACATACAATGTAAAAACAGCCATAAAAAGCTATGAACTTCTGACGATTCTTTTCTTCTAAGTGTTAATAGTACGCTGAATACTTTTGTTTTTTTAAAAAATTACCTCTACCCTTCTTGCAATAATCGTTGATTCACTAGTTTTATGAACTTCTTCTTAAGTACTTAAGCATTTCTCTGTTACTTTTAAATTTAGTTGTATACCTAACTTTCATTTGCGGATATCTTTTTTTTGTTATTTTTTTAAAATTTTCTTTATAAAATGCTTTTTAATATGTTTTCACATTTTATTTGTATATATACATCATAAGTACTTACTGTTGCATGTATTGTGTATGTTGTGTATATTTTCATTTTTTTACTGTGTCCTTGTGTATGTGTATTTGTGTGTCTGCCACCAGTGTTAGTTCAACATCTTGAACTTTATCTTATGTACTCAAGTAAACCGTTGAAAATATTAGCTATAAGTTTTCTTAAAATATATTTTACCTTTTATATATAACTTTAATAATTTTACCATTATTATTAATTCTCACATAAATTTTGGCAATTGGATTGCATTTAAAGTGTCTTTTCTTTGAATTAATCTTCATATTTTTTTTCATTTTTATTTTTTTGCCGTTTTATACGTGAACTACTTTTTAAAAAAGTTTCATTTTATCATTGCTACTGCTTACTTTTTACGTAATTTAAGTAAATGTCACTGCACTTTCCAACATCACTTTAATATAAAGAAAAAGTAAGTCTAAAAGCAATATGAAACTGTCCAATTACTTCAATGAATGTTTTCTTTTTCGTATTAAAATTCAGCGTTTATGGTAATTTAGCAAATTTATACAATATTTTCATTCGTTTGCATTTTATTACATTTTATATTCTAGCAAAAATTTCTATCGACAATAAGCCTTTCATGAATGTGAGTAATGTACAAACATAGCTCGCCTCCTAATGCTTTACACTTCTTTTTTAACATTTTCATTTTTAAACTTTTATTTTATAATTATCGCCTCGGGTAATGTTCTCCTTACGTTTTTTAAAGCACTAGATGCGTTTTATAAATGTAAAAATTGTGTTCTAAACTATTAAGTACAAATATGACTATGAATCCTAAGTCTAAGCTCATTTTAACAAAGGATACTTTTGCTTGGAACGTAATTTTGCAAGCTGCCTGGTTTCGGTTTTATATTTTCAATTTAATGCTGCTGATTTATAACTTTACAGTGGTAAAGATTGGGGAATTAGAATAGAAATAAGTAAAATGCATCAAAAGGAAGAAAATTAAGATGTAGGTATAATATATAAACACTTTTCGGGTTGAAGATGGAATGCTACGAGTTTAAATGAAATATTTGAAACTGGGTCATGCCACAAATTCAATTACTAGAGATCAGTTCAACCACGAAATTGAAAATCACTATCACTAAATAAAATGCAAAGAGGTAGAAGCAAATACAAATTCACTTAACAGAGTTTTATCGATAAATTCAAAAGAATGGTACAAATTTACTAAGGTAAAATGTGAAAATGTATTCTACTGAGAGTGTTAAATAGAGAGAAAAAGCTTTTTAAATGTATAGAAATTAATTCTATTTGATAAAGCTTAAAAACGAATTCTTAAAATTCTGAATTGAGGGTATTTTAAGAAAAATAAAGCCAATTTGTAAAAATGCACCATAAAATCTTAAATATCAAGGAATATTCTCCTTATCACCAATTTGTCTCAAATATTAAAACGAGAAATTAACCTGTGATTTTCTCTATCTTCAGGTGGTTTGCATGTTTTAAAAACAAATGAAGCAGATTCCACCAATCTTCACCAATGTTTTTAGTGTAAAAAATCGCCCATTAGCACTATCTACCCGAGGACGTACCTTGGGAAAGTGAATTTGCAATTATCAGGCAGCTTCGGATTAATTTAAGAATAAAAACAATTCTGAAGAGCGCTCAAGCCCGGAAAAAGAGTAAGTTAGAAGCAAACAAAATTAAACGCAAACTCATCTCCCAAGGAAAGATGGTCTTTTTTATCTTTTGGGGGGCCGGGGAGAGCAGCCCGCGAACGAACCGAAACTTACATAATTCTTCACAACTTTGGCTTCTTTGCATTACGCTACTGCTAGAATTAATAAAAAAGCAATTTGCTTCCTTCTACCGCAACATTAAATTTATTAAGTTTACTTCTGCTGCACTTTTGCGAGTGGGTTTTTATTGAGGAGTTTTACTTACAGCAGCGCCTGGATTTTCTCATTTTCCTCCCTCGGATTAAATCTTGCGTTTTTCTTGCATCCGCGAATTTGTCATGCTTCAAGTTATATATTTTTTTTCGTCTGATGTTTCACGTGAATCAATTTATAGTTTAAGGGGGTGGATGGATTGGGGGCGGGACAGGAGAGTGAGCACACTCCACAACCATTTTGTGAGGCGACGGACCGACCGGCAGCTGGCCCCAGCCTTAGCTTCGATTTAATAGCTGCTTAGTAATCGATAGTTGAGTCTTATGTGGTTGAAGTATGCTCCCCGGCAACAGGGTTAATAGCGCTGCTGGTACTCGTGGTGCCACCGGTTGAAGTCGATGTGGAACACGATGATGGACCCCGTCGACAGACCCGCCAAGAGGTATCTGGAAGAAGACGAGACGTTTGTTTTTGTTCAGTGATTGTGCCAAGCGCCAAGTGGGGCGGCGCCCCTCAGTGGGGCCTCTTCAAATTGATTGTTTACACTTATTAAACTCATTAACGCTAGAAACCTTCAAACGTGTATTTTAGAAATGACTGAATGATAGTTGGTGTTTATGTGTTATACTTTACTCACAAAATTTGCCAGACAGATGATAGTCGGAACAGAAATTTTATTGTTTAAGTTTAACACCTTATTGAACACTACATTTCAACGATGTTAGGACACTTCTCATTTAATTTGATCTTTAGGTTTGTTTAACGATTTTGCATTTCGTAAGGTTTGACTTTAAATTCTCAAACTCTAATGGAGGAGTTCTTTCATATGCTTTAATGATTCAAGAGAATGCCATGAAAATTGGCACTTAGGGGTCGTTGATTTCAAATCTCTCATTGATTTACGATATTTACTTGCTGATTTTTTTATAGAGTATTAAGTGACCTATGATTTATTTTGCATGAGCATACCTCGTTTACGACCTCTTGCAAACCGATTTTAGTCGATGTAGATCGACTCGAACCACTTGCACAAACACTTTTTCGAACCGGATCAAAACTCACTTTTTTCGATCCAGCTTGAAATTTTATGGTTCACAACGAAAAGTGCCGTAAAACACCTGTCCTATCCGAATCGAATTGAAAAGAGCTTAGAATTTTTGAGTTGAATTAATTTTTCCGCTTATAAAGTTAAAATAATTCGATTGGAGTTTCCTTTCGGATTATTTTATCCCCTTTTAAAGAAAAATTTACGCTATTAGGGAATTTTTGTCCAAAAAGAGCTTTCGACGCTCTTTTCGAATCGATCCGTAAGGGTTTAAGAAAAGGGTAGTTTGAAAAAGGGCATAAACACCTTCGAAATAGGCTTGAGTTAAGAAAGTTTTCAACTCGGATCATATTTCAATCCGGATGCGAAAGGTCATAAACGAAGTAAGAGTTTAATTTCCGATTTTATTCAAGCTTTTTTTTTGTAAATCACGAAAAAATAAACTACAGTACATTTGCGGTGGTTTGACCACTCGATAATTTGTTGCATCCAGTAGTTTTACGTAGCTTTCAGTTGGATTTTCTTTCTATAATTTGACTACTACACTCAGGGGTTTAGTCTATGTTTTTCTCGCCTGGAATATTAATTAAATTTTGCATAAGGTTTAATAAAAACTTGTATAGCCACTTTGGTTTGAGGATATGCGTGTAAGTAATATGTCAAACAAGCGCGACCCTACTGTACTTATCTTGTAATCTTCAATTGGAAACTTTGAAAAAATTTTTCTTATCATCTTAGATTGACTCATCATTTTCCACGAAAGATTTAAAATAAAAAATTCTGGCTAAATATTTGAAAAAGGGGTTCATATAAATTAAAAAAAATTAAGGTAAATTTCTTCAAAACCTAAGATCGGAACCAAATTCAACAATACCCCACAATACCCCCAGAAAACGATCGTAATAAGTGATCAAGTTTATTTCATTCCCCAAATAATACATGTCGCTGAAATAATTTGGATTTGTAATCACCCAAATTAATCCTTTTGTCTTATGAAATAATAGATTAAAAATTAAAAGATATAGTTTTTAAAAGTTTATATGCACATGTGTACATACATGCATATACATATATATTTTTATCCATATCGTGACATTTTAATGAAACCGCTACTTGTGTAGTTTTTCAACGCGATTAGTTTTAGATGCAATGAGGCACGACACTTCTCGTAGGAGAGATGTGTTGTTTTCATGCAAACGTCTATAAATTCATCTAATCTTCGTGACCGAATTTCTGACGAGTTAATAAAGAGCAGCGTTGAAATAATAAAAACCAAAAAAAACACCATCTTTTCTTCTATAAGCTTTGAAAAGCGTTTAACAGCGACTGATAACAAGCCTATGATTTCATGGCTTTTATTCTGAAACGTATGTATTTGCATCTGCTGGTTTCTTTTGAATTGTGTTTAAAATTTGTTCTGTTTTGCAAGTTTGCATCTGGTTAAATTCAAATAAACGTCATTCTACCAAACAATACATGTGTTAATTTCTTACTAACTTTAATCAACGTGAATATCATTTTTGAAAAACGATGCCAAATTTTGAGGGTTCAAGGTAAATTACGTAGCCTTTAAAAATGTATTTATTTTTTCAAATTTGTCGCATATAATCCAAAAAAACAATGCAAATTGAAAGTATGAAGAAAAATAAAACATTGAGGCAGGTTTTACATTTGTCTGATATAGAAATACATATAATAAGGGAACAGATTCTAATTCTCCAATTATAAAATTAATCGATAAAATTTACGTTTTTATACTCTATATTCTTACAGTATATACGTATGTATGTATTTATCCATATTTTACCATCGTAAAGAAAGTCGTGGCACTTTTTTGAGTCCTTTTGTTGTTTGGCAACAAGTTTCGTTTTAGGCTTGATGAAAAACTGGCATGACACTTCTCGTAGGAGAGATCTGTCGTTTTCATGCAAACGTCTATGAGTTGATCTAAAGTCCATGAACGAACTTCTGCACTACTCACAAAGAAAAGCGTTGTAATTATAAAAACCGAAACAAACACCATTTTTTCTTCTTTAAACTTTAAAATACTCCTGTGAAGAACGTTTAATAGCGACTGATAATAAACCCATAATTTCACGGCTTTTATTCTAGAACGTATTTGCTTTTGCTGAATAATTCCGAGTTGTTTTCCAAATTTCTTGTGTTTACTTTTATAAGTTTGCGTCTGATTGAATCCAAATAAGCCTCATTTTCGAAACCATTGCACGTGCCAGTTTCTTACTAGCCATAATACACTTGAAATAACATTTTTAAAGAGCAGAGTTCGTCATATTAAATAGTTTGCGTCAATTAAAAATTCTACCTTCATTGCACCTCTTTAATGGTAAAATAATAATATAATTTTTGTTATTTTAAAGTGAATTTGAAAAAAAAATTAAATGCGAGATAAAATTGTAATAAAACGTTTTATTTTCTACTAGAGTTAATGTCGCAGATATACTCACGACGATTGTCTTACTCAAGTTTATGCTCGTTTGGTTTTGCCTACCTAAAAATTGTAATTTCTGTATGAACTTGAATGATGCTCGTAAGAAATGTGTTTGTTAACTAAAATTGTTTACTCTGATAACAAAAAAAAAGTATAGAATTATAATAACCATGATTGCTGCCGCATTTCTTAATGGATTTTGATTGATCGTCGCAATATTTCGTCAAAGTTTTTAATGGGCTCCTTAGAAAATTTGGATTTAGGGATGTTATATATTAACTGCAAAAATCTTTAACCTTGTTTTAACATTAAGAAATCAGAAAAAACAACTACTTAGATAAATTGTTGATTAAAGAGTTGATTTATAGAAAAAAAAATGTACTCACTTTTGGTCGTGTGTTAACGCCAATGATCGAATTCCCGAATTGCAAGCCGGGAAGGCGTACAGCGGTGCCAAATTAAAGGTCCTCCAAACTTCGACGATACCTCGATCTCCAGCAGTCATCAAATATTCTCCATCACGAGACAGCAGCATGCACTATAAAAAAAAGGGTTGTTTTTCGGTTAGAAAAAATATTAAAAATTATTAAGATAAGCTAAAATAGAATCGTATAAAATAGCGAAAATATTTACCTGAAGGTTGTCGTTGTGCGTTTCATGTCTCAACTTCTTCCCATTTATCGTGTACGCAGCGACGTTTCCTTTATCGTAATTGACAACAATGAACCCTTCCCTAGACATCGCGATTATTTCGGGTGATATAAAATCGTTCGGAGGATCAAGTGATCTGAGGAGGTCTCCAAACGTGGTGTGGATTAACACGGGTCCATCTTCGCAAGAAAACAAATTAAAAAGGGGTTAGGCAATATTGAAAAATTCAAAAAATATAAATAAATTTTATAGATTAAATTGAAATTGATAATATAATTTAAAATCAATATAAAACTCACTTGTGGACCCGGAAACAACGAGTCCGAGCTCAGCGCTTATCACAACGGAGGTGACTGCCTGCTCGTGGCCCGTGAGAGTTGCTCGAGGCGTTGGAACGTCGCCCTCGCCGACGATGCTCTGGGTGCGGGCGTTCCAGTGCCACAGGAGCACCGTGCAGTCAGCGGAGCCCGACGCGATGTAGCAGTCCGAGGTGATGTTGCACTCCGACCTTGACAGACAGGTCACCACTCCGAAGTGGCCGAAGACAATTTGGACGATCTTAGCTAGAGGATTTAAGTAAGGAAAGAAAAGTCCTTATGAGTAAGTGCTCAACCAAAATCGATAGAGTAAATCAATAATAACTATACGAACCAGTTTCTGTTGAGAAGACTCGGAAACTGTTGTCCCAGAAGCCGCAAGCAATCAAGAAGCGACTGTCTACGGTCGTCACGTAGCAATTCGAGCGAATCTTCAGCTTTTGGCTGAAGTTATCGCCGAGATGCCTTCTGGACATCGGATTGTTGTGGCCGTTGGTTTGAGCTGCAAGGAAAATACGAACGAGGACATTTAAAAAATCTAAGAATAATATTGATTGAATTTTTAAAAATACATATTACAATATATGCTCTAACTCTTGCACTGGTCAACAAAATTGCTTATACTCTAGTTTTCTCAAAAATGTCGCGCGATAGAAACTTGTTTTTGTAATCTACTGAAAAAAATGCTACTGAAGTTACCCATTACATTACTTGTTCTATTACATTAATTAACATAAAAATAGTCATTGAAGGTAGAAAACTATCAAAAATATAAAAGAGAACATTGAAGGACATATTTTGGTGAAAACTTGAAAACAAACATTTTTTACATCTTTCTGATTAGAAGGTAAACTTTTGAATGATTCTATAGAATATAGGTAGTAGTGAATGATACAACATAATGTTTTAATACTTATATTTTCATTTAAGGCTTTCCACTTTAATTTTCAAAAAACAATTAAAATAGGTAGTTATAGTTTCATAATCGTGTTTATTTTCTTGTTTTTACAGTAGAATTTTGCTAATGTGGAAATTTAGGATTAAGAGAATGTGGAAAAGGTAGGTTACTGTTCTAATTTGAAATAAACTTATCTTGTCTTCAAAATTTCAAAGACGACTGGTTTTTTGGTTTTAAGTTTCTGCCATTTTTATTATTTTAATAACTGGTTTCAACGATTGCTGAGTGATCATTACCCACCGTCTTCGACAAATTAGTTTCGAGAAAACAGCGTTTAAATTTTTTATTCCCGGTGAGCTCAGTATAATCTTCGACTATTTAAAAATGTATAAAGTAGCCAATTTTGCGAATTTTTGCATGAGAAAGTTACAATTGGATGTAGCCCCTTAGTTTATTTTTAGTCAAGTTTGAAAAAATGTAGAAATATAAAATTTGATAGAAGGGCTACTTACATAGAACAGGATCCATAGTTAAAGGCAAATTAGCACCAGGCGTTTGAGGCGATTCTGCGTAGCTTGGACTTTGGACGGAGGCGGTGTAGTTGCAGTTCCAGCGGTTGACCGCGAACTGGTGGCCGGCGGTGACCGTGACGACGGAGGGGAGCGACAGCTGGGGGTACGTGTTCGCCGAGATGTGGATGATCGGGGAGTTTAGGTGGAACTTCATCGACATGCAGACGTCGTCGGGCATCGCGCTGAACATCATCGGCGACAGGTGCATCGCGGACGACCGCGGCGGGTGGGGCTCCATCAGGAGCTGACTGGGGGTCTGCCCGAAGTTCCTGATCTGGTTCTCGACGGCCTCGCGCATCACGGGGTCCGCGATCGCCTCGAGGTCGACGCTGCCCTCGTAGGTGAGGTAGTAGAAGACGTTCGTCGCCCGGACCGCCTCGGGGCCGCGCTGCTTGTACCCGAAGATGAGGTCGATCCACTGGTGCAGCTGGCAGGAGACGAACTCCGACTCCAGGGCCATGCGGTTGATCCTGACGAACTCCTCGGGGGTCTTCGCCCAAGGCGGCAGCTCGACGTCCGAGACGAGGGCCCCGTCCTCGCGAGTCCCCAGGCGGTACCCCGAGGAGTTGTAGAACATTTCCGGGAGGAAGTACCACTCCGGGATCAGCTCCTTGACGTCGGACGTGTCCCTCTGGCAGTTTTTCCATGCTAAAGCGACCGACGAGAAAAGGCGGTCGGGATAGTCGAACTTCCCGCCCTGCAGGGCCAGGAACATGGTCGTGAAGGGTTCCGCCCTCACCAGCCAGGCCAAAACGAACCCCGCGGTCGAGTAGTGGGTTCCGTAGTGGAAGGGCGGGATGGTGTCGTTGTCCCAACTCTCGTACCTCTCCTCGAAGTAGGCCCTCCTGCTGGGATTTAAGGCTCCGATCGGTTTCGACAAGTCCCTGTAATTCGACGGTTGGCTTAAATCCAACTCCTTCGAGTCGTAGTTGGTCAGGACCCACGGGAAAATTGGGTATTGGTTTAAATCGTTGTAAGTCCTACCAGCGATAGTATTGAGGAACATGAGATATTCAAAATTCGATATTTCCCTTCTCTGCCACTTCTGAGTCATATTTGAATTTCTCATTAATTGTCTTGGTGACATCATCGATGCTCTTCTGGTTTGAGGAATGCCATATTTAATACCAACTCCAACACGTGGTAAGGCCTTGATAACCTTTTTAACCGTATGCTGATCGGGGAATGCAAATAGAATAGACGTTCGACTTGCTAGGAAAATTTCTATTGCTACATTTTGCAGCAAGTACCGTCTTGAAAAGATTGCCCGTACTTCCGAAAAGTACCATTTTCCGTGTAAGTGATCACAATACTTAAGCACCTCTGGATCAATTTTTTGGAACTCTGGATGATCTTCGTCGACTTCGAAAAACATTTCAGTGCTTGTAATCGACACTGTTCCAGGTGCGACAAGACCTGGAGCAACTAATTTTGCTTTGGTACTTATATTAACAGGCCCTGTAAGATCAAGATCTAATTCGCGATCTTCAATTAGTAATTCAGCGTCATCAAGAAGATCAGCGGTTTGCTGAGACGGTTGATGTGATCTTGTTACTGCAATTTGAGAGTGGAACTCATCTCGTGTTTGCATAATAGCGTCTTCAGGAGCTCCGTTTTCTAAAGCCGCTTTTAATGTGGCTTGAGGGTGACTCGTACCCCTTGGATTTTGCACCATTCGTTTTCTTCTACGAGCGTCGTCCTCCCAAGCGTCGAGTTTCCAGAAGATTTGCTTAGGCGTTGAGCCGCTCGAATCTCCCCAAGCACCGTGTCGATTGCACATGATGTTCCGAACCTTTTCCAGCAGCCTGCTCGCGATCACATTGTCCCTCCGGCGGGCCGCTGTAATTAAATGATCGCACATCCGTTCCTCTTCCCGCCGTTCTATCAAAGTCTGAGCACACTGAGACTCGAAGTCAGCATGCTTGAGGACATCGTCAGCCCTCATTCTGTTCAAGATAAACTCAGCCTCATTAGCAACCCGAACGATGTGGTCCTTCATAGCGTGAGACAGTAGGCGACCTTCGTTTATGAGCTCAATGAACGCCAATCCTGCGTGCTTCTGCAGGCTGTTCTGCCACTCCTGCGAGCAGAGAAGCATCACGAGCTCCACGACAGAATGGCTGTTTTTGAACGTGGTAAGACCCTTGCCCTCCATCAGCAGCTCCTGTCCATGGGACCCCACAAGGGTCTTCGATAGGAATGGCGCAAAATCTACCATAATTTCCCTGAGCAGAGGGCAGACTGGACCTAGAGCAATCTCAAGTTTCTGCGTTAAGCTCGCTTCTCTGGACGGCGTCGTCATCGGCAGCTGACCCACTAAAGGTGGTTTTATCGGCAACTCATCTGGCCGAGATCGCTGGCCAGAGGTCGCAAAATTATCAGGGATCCGAACCACGGATATTTCAGAATCTGGTTTATCCCCACGTTCAGAGCCCATGTGATGAATGTTACCTTCAATATCTCGGATTTTATCGTTACCATCCTCGTTCAGATTCACGTCTGTCCAACTTTCGTCGTTCGAATTTGTTGGCTTGTTGTCGTCCACCATTATTTCGCTTGAACTTTCTACTTCCGGAACTTCGTTTTCGGTCGAGTTCATATTCAGTGATGCAACATCTGAGTCTACGCTCTAAGGAAACAAATTCGAATTTATAAAATAATTATAAAAAAACATTATTTATATTGGAATGGACATTGTTTTTAGAAACTACTATTAGACGGACACAATCCTAAAATTTTGCGCTAGTGTAAAAGTGTTAAAAGCTGAAAGTTACCTTATGAGCAGCACTCAAGCCGTAATGTGACCTTTAGCAGCATTTTCGTAACACAGAAGCAAGCAGGTGTCGATTTAATGAATTTAAGAATTATTTTAAAGAAAAGCAAACTACCAACATTTAATTTAATTAGTATTACTGATTAAATTTTGATAAAATTCTAAATATGATTATTTTTAAAGTATGTTCACTTTTCTGTAAAATTCTTAAACAACTTTTATATTCCACTTTAATTTTTTAAACGTCAATTCTGTCCCTTATTTTATACTTTCAGCTCGTATGTTTGGTTAAAAACAAATTTTATGTATAGAAATATCAAAATTCTAAAATTACGATTAGGGGAGTAAATCGTCTCTTAAATAAAAAGTAAATTTAAATTGGCGGATACTGACAGATAACTGAAACATTTGATTTTTATTTAGTTTTGCTAAGCAACTTTAAGGGATACTGAAATGAATTTATGAACATTTCAGCAATTTTATTAAGGAATTTTTGTTCAAAAACTGCTTTTGTAAGATCAGTTGTTTATGGCATTTTTTGATCTGGATCGAAATGAGAACTTATCCGGCTCGAAAAAGTGTTTGCAAGTGGTTCAAGTCGATCTACATCGACTAAAATCGGTTTTAAAGAGGTCGTCAACGAGGTAATAGTTAAACTTGAATTGTCTTAAAACTAATAATTTTATCTCCTTTAAATCACCAATGAAATAATGAATTGTATTATTTCTCAGAACAATTCTAACCTAAATGCTTAATTAGATCATAGAACTACATAGTTAATTTTGTCTTTAAAACTTCTTGAATCAATTTGCTAATTGTCTACATGTAGATAATAAATACAAACATAAATTCTACGTGGGACTATACTACTTTAAGTTGCAGTTCTTCAAAAACAATCTGCAATAAAAACCATTGAACCTTGTACAAACATGAATGGAATAATTGTTTGTCTCGGTTACCAACCAAAATCCACATGTCCCAACCAGAAACCAATAATGAATGAATTTCTTTTCATTTGGTTTCGTTTATATGCCGGAATCAAATTTTAATTAAGAGAAGTATCGCACATCGGGCACTCTCGTTTTTGTTTTTCAGATCGACAAAAGTTGGAAGTTGACAAAGCATTCATTTCTGACTACGAGCCGCTAATTGCCGTGCAGATTTCTGCGTTGAATACAAAACACGGTTGAAATGAAATAATCAGGCACGTTGCGATAATTGTCATCAAATCTAATTATTTCACCCCATTATAAGGTAATAAATTTCTATCAGCTGCTCGTCGGTTATCACCTGACCTGATTTCCACCGAGAATTGAGACCCCCTCGACATACAGTTCCACCCCTCAGGTTGAATCATTTGAACTAATGATTCGTTATGCGAGTACACCTGCCGTCTCTCTGCTTATTTCAAATATTAATTTAATTAATTTGCATATTTAGTTAATTAAGCCTTTCAGAGCTGTAATGGACTTATTTTGTGCTACCCTCCCATCATTCAAATGTCAGAGAAAATTCAGCCTTTGATATGCGGATCACAGAGGACGCTTCTAAATTGGGTCGGTCCTTTATTTTACGATAAAGTGCATAAGCGAGTATGCCTTTTAAAACCTATCCTACGACCTTTCAAAACCCTCTCAATCGGTGGGTCAATTTAGAGGATATCGAAATCGTCACAAATTTATTATTTAATATACGACCGAAAAGCAGCTCCTCCCACTAACTCAGAGCTGAAAGCAATTTTGTAGAAGATACAAATAATCCAAGTATTTTCATCCAGCGGTATATCGTACCTACTAATTAATGAGTAATTACAAATAGGTCACCATGGCAAAGAGACCCTTGTTGACACTGCTAAAGTTACTCTTTCAATAAATGAAATTCCCAATGTTTGTTTATCTGAACAACTCGGGGGCCTTTGTGCCCCCAAAGAAAACAATTTGCTCCTGCGAACAAAGGTTTGCTTACCGGGCGAGGATCCGGCGCAGACCTGCTAAGAAATGGATGAAATGTCTACAAAGGATTGAAAGCCAGGCCACAGATTACATAATTAATAATTTCATCATCCCTGCTCCTTGCCGTTGCCCCTCGGAGTCTGAGGTTTGCACTGGGGCTTCGACTGGGTCTAGACCAGGAAAGGGCCCCATTCGTCCCAAACCGACGTGCCAACGACGACGACCCCATAAACCAGTCGTCGTGGTGCTTGTAAATAATTCGGAAAATAATTTCCCCTAAAAGCAGCCGACTGTGGTCCATCGGGCCCAGCCTCCAGGTCCATCATGCAGGACGATGGCGGGTGTAATTAAATTTAAATTTGGTACGGCCCGGACTAGTGAAAGGATCAATCCGGCACCGGACTGTCCCTTTGGGCGCAGTAATCCATCCAAAAACTTATTTCCACCCTAATTGATCCCCAACTGATTGGTTGTCGCATTTCCCTGACTGGGTGACTGGGGCCCCTGCGCCCCAAACCTCAAAAGCGCTCCCGGCGGCAGGATTCGCCTATTTCGATTATTTAAAGTGCCCGCAAGGACTACTGTGCGGTTCGGTCGGCATTTTGGGGACATCTATAATTAATGCTGTCCCTGGAATGGATTAATCAAAAAGAAATTTTCACGTCGAGGACCGGACCTGATTCAGATACAATTTTGGCCCCGGGACAGAGACATGCAGGCCCATTTAACTAAATTTTTTCCTTTTTTTAAGCTGTCGAAGCATTTTGAATTTAATGGCAAATTAAAATGAATTGAGGCTGTCTACTGTTCTCAGTTTATGGTGGATTGGTTCCCTTTTATTGATGGATTTTGGCTTATTTTTATGACCAGTCATAATGCCCCAACATGAATTCGAAACTTTCATCTCAATTAATTTATTAACAGACAATTAACGATGCAATCACATTTAGAATTGCTTTTCCTCACTTTGATTTTCAACTGATTATTTATAATTTATTGGTCCACAAAATACCTTTTTAATAATTTATTAAATATTACGTGTACCACAAACGATTAAAATTTTATTGAGGATGGTTTAATCGATTGCCATAACTTCGTAAAAAATTTAAAAAAATCATAATTATTTTAATAGTACATTTTCATTTGCAATTTTCAATATTAAACACTTATGCATATTATAAGCTATAGTTATAAAAAGTAATCACTTCTGGACTAGAAATCAGAGATTATTTCCAAAATAATAGAAAGCTAATACAAAACTTTGTATTTATTTTGCAGGAATATTAAATTCATAATTCATACCTTTCTCCAAAAATGAGAAATAACGACTTAAGATAGGAAAAATAATCTATAAATTTTGAAATATCGACTAGAGAAACATGGAAAAAAATTTATTAAGCTCGAATTTTTTTAGTGACACTCATTTTGTTCTTCATAACTTATAAATTTTTAAATTTTTTTTTTATAAATTATAGGTTTATTTAGAAACTATACTATTTAGTAACATTTATTATATTTTATTTATGTTCCAAATCATGAAAAATGGCTTCTTTAGCCTTTTATGTTAATAGAAAACATGGGTAAGTAATAATATAATTTATTAAAATATTGGAAATTTACAAAATACAGCATTATATAACCCATTTTTACGAAACTTGAAAACTTTTAAGAGCATTTTGATAACGCTGTTTCATCTTACTCATTTATTTTATCAAGTTCAGTAAATACTTCGAAAGTTTAGTTAGTTTAAAATTACCATCAAATGTTTCTTTTTCTATCTTAGAAAACTACATGTTAAAATAGCAAACCGTTCAGAAACTTCAATGAATTTTAATTTTATTGTTTTTTCATTTCAAGAACTAAATTATTCGTAAAACGTAATTTCCTTTCATGAATCCATTCCTTTTATGCAAAAATTCAAAACCAAGTGCAGTATTATTTAACTCTGGATTAAGCAAGCTGTGCTGGTTACTTCCGCTTCCTCACAAGACGTCCCTTAAGTCTTCAAATATTTATAGAAATTGAGATTTCTAACGTCGCTCCTTAAGTACAGCCCCCCCCGAAGGTCTGAATGCAACATACTTAGAAGTCCTTCGACATAGTTTTCGAGTGGCTATTAAATTTATGTCATATCCTCGTTCATAGCCAGCTATTATGCGAATAGTCAATTTGGGAAATTACTTGCAGTCGCTACCACTTACGATTCAAGATTTCTTCATTATCAGCAGTTAACTGGGGCATAAGAAGCACTAGGGCTCCGCGGGGGTTGGATCACAAAGGAAATGGTTGCGGATGAAAACTTCTAATGGGAACGGCTGACAGACGAGTGCCTATTATTTACAAAAACCATTGAGACCATTGAGGCCATTCAGCGAAATAGACGAAGTACGAAATGCGGGGGAGCATTAGCACCACAATTTTCCCTAAATACGCCCATCCTGGTGAATTTACAGCCAGACAATGACGTCCTCGGTCAAATAAATTTTCGTACAGTGCCACATGCAAAATTCGCGTGTGTTTCAGACTCGCGTACTCTGGGCCAGAAAGATGCATCGTTGCACTTTGCACCTTTGTAAGCGCTTTTTGGTGAAAGTTAGATGCAAATTAGTCCTACTTTATAAAGCGATAACTGAGAGCGTGTGGGGCAAACAGATAAAGTGCCTGAAGGTGGTCCGGTAATTGTTTTAACTCACTTAAAAGAAACTTGTGATTGTGTTTTCATTTCTGCATCAGTGGAAAAGTTATGAACTATAATATAAACAAAACTTGGTACTACTATAAAATACATAAATCTCTACGGAATGGCTGTGGTTCATTTCAAAATTCGCTGCAGGGAGCGGGCAGCATAAAAGCTAAAATAATTTGGTAATTTTAACTACTTGTATCTTACAACTACAGGAAAAAAAACATAAATTAAACGAGCTAACGTCAACAAATTTCTCGGTTAAAAACACAACAAAAGCACAAACAGAAAATTAAACTCAAACAATTTAATTTATGGAAACGTAAAAAAACAGATAATTTAAATAAAATTAACATGTACCTAAAACGGGAAAACGCTTGTTTACCTTTACTACAGCTGTAGCCACAACTGGTTTTGGCGGCGACAAAGGTTGAGGTTGAACTGTGTTACTGGATGTCACTTGAGGCTTAATCTAACATGCAATTAGTATTTCATTTTTATTTAAAGGCAAATTTATATTTAAGAGGAATTTCCAACGAAATTTTACCTAATTTTACTAAAATGGTAATTAATCGAATTTTTTACTACTCATTTTATGATGGTTGTAAGTATTTTAATATAAATTAAAAATGCACCGAATTATTATTATTGAAAAGATGTACCTACTTAAGGTACATTTTAAGTGTTTTTTTTTCGAAAATATGAAATTGTAAAAAACTTTAGTGCCTGCATTCGTTAATAATATATTAACTTAGGTATAAACCGAAAATAGGAAAGTCTTTTAATAACTATGAATGATTATGATACCAACGTGGTACCACCAGCATTCAACGATCAGCACCACGTTGATGTCTCCGGACGTTAACATTTTAAAATATTTGAATATCTTCAAATTTTAATGGGCAAAGTATGAAAAAACGACTTTTGATTTTAGAAAATATTTTAAAACAATTGTTGACGTTTAAAACTTCCAAAGGTATTTTTAAAGTCCTTTAAATAAAATTCGATTATGCACCACTTCCAAATATAATTTCTAAAATAAATGATTTGATAAAAAATAATCTGTTTTAATATACCCCATCGAAAGCTCTTAAAATTTCAATCCTACAACAAAATACAGCCAATAGGAATACGGAATAGCAAATTCTAAGAAACATGCCTTCCACTAATTTATCAAAGAAAACACCTCGAGTTCCAGTAAATTAGTTTCAAATACGACTTAATACAGGCCCGGCTATTAAATAGGTGTTGAAATTTAATGGCAATATGATAACTTACCTTGATTGATGGCGGACCACTCGAGTGCGAATCATTGTCAGCCAGAACAGATGGATTGTTCTCATCAACGACTATAATTTCATAGTCACCATCTTGAATTGTGCGGGATCCTGAATAGAAATTACACAAATTAATGTTCGGCTCAACATGTTAAATTCGGTTTAATTAACCATATTTTAAAGGTAAGTAGAAAGAGCTTGAAATTTGAAATTTCTCAAATTCATGTTCTTTTTATAATGTATATTTTTAATAATCTAATTTTACCAAAGTCAGTTTATGTACCTGTGCAGTGAGCAATACAAAACGAACTAAAGGAACTAAATATAAAGGGCAAGCAACACAACACGCACGGGGGTATAAAATGAGAAACTATTTGGACAAAAATGAAGGAAAGTTGAGTTGACTTCACTATTATTTAAATGATTTTTTTTTCTTATAGGGATATAAACTCATATTGGAGCTACAACAGATATTTTAATAGTGCTCTATAAAATACTTATAATAATCCTGCCTTCCCGGTCCCAATATGATTTAATTAATTTTTATGGTCTTAAAAATACTAAAAGCAGAAAATAACTCCAGAAGTAGGACAATAACAAAAATTCTGTTGTGGTTTCTGCTTTTTAAATTAAATTTAATACATACTAATTTATATTAAATTTAATACATACTAAATGTTATTGACAATGATGGTGAAGATGACAAGGAATTCACAATTTTAAATAAGAGTTTTTCATTTCGTTCGAACTATTATAGATTTTTGTCAAACCAAGTTTCAACCATAAAATTAAGTGAATAAAAACGATCGGAATATAATTTAAACTTTATACATAAACTTCAAATTTTTTTGCCAGAATCGCCCATAACTTCTGAAAATACCATGAGCAAAGTTATAATATTAAAAGCATATTTTATCCTATTTCGAATATCGGCAACTCCATCTCCATAGAGAGTTGAGTAAATCGAAAAAAAATTGCGGAAACACAACGTAAAATCAGAAGAGGGCTACAAAATGCTCTTAATCAGAAAAGTAGGTTAAACCCCTGGACTTTATACGAGTGCATATCGGTCGTTGGGTAAACAACTGCAACTACACAAGGAGGATTTATTTGTACGCAGTGCACGTGCCAAGGACCTTTAGATTATCAGTTCAAACTTCTTATTGGGTCGCGTGCAAACGCTACTAATATCGTTTTCTGCTCAAGAGTCCGACATTCTGCTACTTGCCATCGAAAAGGGTTCAGATAAAATAATTATTTGTGGGGGAGATTACATAAACATAGCATACATTGTGGAGTTATTATTAAATTGGAAATCGTGCTAGCGCTCTGAAAGGGCAAAGGTGATTGTCCAGTGTATTAAATTGCTTCCTGAGACTGAGATGATTTCATGTTTTGCATTATCTAAAATTACATCACCATGAGGACGTTACGAAACGAATTGTGTCTTGAATCACCAAAAATTGGAACATTGAAGACGTTCGATAATCTGTTTGTTTATGTAACATCATACGATATTTTTGAATTACTTAGTAATCTAACGAAAGATAATATTACAATAGCATACCCGTTAAAGCATCGAAGCGCAAACTCAAAGGACTCAGGAATGATTCTTGCCTAGGATCTACATAGTCGTTAATTTCCACATGTATTATATGTAGATAGGTGATCAATGTTTTCCAAATAACTTTTTAATTTTTTTTTTTCAAATCAAAATTTCTGGTTAAAAATTCTTAAATTTAGTACTTCGCTAGATTAGGAAGTGTGGCTGAACCATTGTAATGCATGAAGCATGAATAACTTCAAAATGCGTCGTCGGTTTTTGCTGTTATTGTTCTTAGAAAGGCTATAAGGCAGAAAAGCTTTTTGTTAGAAAACATTTTATTCTACCATATAAAAAATTGGAAGGAAGGGCTAAAGTCAAATTTTGGGGATTTAAATTGCCATTTTCGAAATTTGACGCAGCCTCTCTCCCCCTGTATATAGGAAAAAAAACGCAACTTTCGCGAGTTTCATTTAAAATATAGGAATGAGACTAAATAAGAAAACAAATCAGGTCTTTCCAAGTAAGCGGAAAAACCTAATCAAGAGTTTGTTCAACGAATAAATTGCATATTTAGGAAAAGACGAAAAACAACATTCGCGCGTGTAAAAGTTTGATTTGATACTTAAGTCTGTAATAAAATGCTTCTTTTTTACAATTAAGTAACTCCCACAAAATGCTTAAAATGTCTTTAAGTCCCTAAATACATTTCCGATAAAATTAATCGCCCTTTCCTGAAGTCAATTTAAACTTTTCTTGAAGAAAAATTTTAAAATCCAACTGGATTCTCGAAACGCCCCATCACTTTCACAAAAACTTATATTTGTGCTGGCGCCGCAAAAACTCCCTTTAAAACTCTTCCTCTATACCACGAAAAGCAGGCCGCAAAACCAGAAGACTTTTCTTTTTCTTAATTATAAAGATCTGTCTAAAGAATTCCCTTCAATTCATTAAACTCTTCCTCGCGGTTGACTGAAGTTAAAGCCAAAATTAGTCTTCGCTCCATTGAAAGTATCTTGTTTTTCTGTCTAATGCTCCTCAAGCAGGGCGGACCGCAGTTGTATGAAGGAGTTGCTTCTTCGTCGAACTCTTTGTGGTTTAAGGAGCGAAATTTCGCCCGGCTCCGACTTTCTCAGGCTTCCTTTCAAGCTGTCTTTATTTCATTGCAGCAAATTAGTTAGTGTATCGACTTATAATTTAAGAGGACTGTGAAAATAATTTTAAGGAGTTTACTCCAAGTTAACTTAGACTTTGTGGAAAATTTTAAATGAGATTTTGCCGCAAGAGTTTCTCAAAACGTTGTGGCCATCAAAGAAGACTAGTTAAAGTCATTATGGATTTTCAGAAAATTAGTAAATTTTAAAAGTACAAAAGTTATTTATAACTGAAAATTTACCAGTCTTTGCAGTAATGAGTCTCTTATAAAGCAATTTATGTATATTACATTATCTTAATTGAATTATTATTAAATAAAATTAAATGATTTAATTATATTAAAAATACTAACAATTATTAAACCTTTAAAGCTCTCTAGACAAGAATATAAATCTTTAAGTTCCTTGGTACTTAGTAGATGTAAAACCTCATAACATAAATAACTTTACCAACTTAATTAGCGTTTCGTGATACAAAATTAAAATAGGTGAGTCCCCTGTGGCGACGAAATTTGTTCCCTTATCTACCCACGGCTTCGCTAAGCCAGTGAGATTTTGGAGGTATGTATATTTTACCTTGAAAATCTCAAAAAACCTTTGGCCCTGTGGCATTGTGCAAATGATAGAAAATTAGGTCCCCGAAGGCCGGCTCTTGTTTGCGCATTCATAGTGTCCTGAGGGAATTTTCGACTTACTCCTGTGAACAACTGCCGCGGGGCGCAATTTACCAAAATTAAAAATCAAATCAAACCGAAAATGGGACTTATTAATTTTTTGTAAGCAATATACTGTACAGCATTTAGCTTTCTAGAAAGTTTTGATTTTGTGATGCAAATGCAAAACAACATTGTTTAATATTGTATAAACTGTTAGAAATTAGTTTTCTGAGTCCAAAAATAAAATAGTGATAATATTATAATACACAGAGAGCAAAACAAATATTAAGAAAAAATTAATAAATAAAAAACAATTGTCATATTATATTATGTTCAATTTTCTATGAAAATTCGTGAAATGGCGAAAATCGACTTTTGAGAAGATTTTTGTCGATATTTATAATTTTCTTCAAAAGTGAAGAAATTTTTCTTATAAAAATGCATCTTATTTGAAGAAAATTATTTTGCCTTTCTCACTATGTAAACAGCAAGTATGCGGCCCTTATGATGAACTTTCTGTATTTTAGGTGTATAAAAATCACTAAAATTAATGTGACGTAAGTTGAATTGTGGACCAAATGTTCTAGCATTATTTAGATTTAAAGAGGTTTATTTAGTGTGGTCGGGGGAATATTAATTAATGAGGCGCTTGAAAGTGTTGTAGAAAAGGTTAGCGGTTTCCAACAACCAAAAGTCCAATAAGTCAGATCAAAGAAAAGTTACCTATGCCTGAAATCGCAATATTTCTTTGGAAGGAGAAAGTAAAGATAACACAAGTAAACAAATTAAAATTTGTTACATAATTTTTTTCCTAAAGTGTACAGGTCTCAGCGAAAACGTTTTTCATGAATGTGAGCTTGTCATGTTCTTTTTTCGCCATGTGCGCCATGCATAGTATGAAATAATCAGTTTTTTATACCATAAAGTAAAGTTTACAGATTATTTTGAATTGTTGTATAAATGCATAATAGCTTAAGATTTCCGCTATTATTTGAACGACATTATAAGCTCCCGGATCAACCCATTCTTGAGCACTTTCATTTATGAATTAAAAAGTTAACCCTCTATTTTTACTATAATAAAGAGATTTTTTTAATAAGAAAAGGTTTAATGTGAAATCTTAGTAAAATATATGTTTGAAGATTTTTCGCTGTTTGCACTCGACATGAAAATCAACTCAACCTTGACGAGAACGTAACCAAATAAAAAATGCATTTATTTAAAACCAAGAAAAACGGTGCTCCGAGGCAGGGCAGAGGCAAAGATCAAAAAGTAATAGCCTTAGATGGTGGCATAGAGCTACTGTGTTTCGTGTGTGGTGTCAGGTGTGGGATGAATCGAGTGATTCATCGCGACGTGTGTGTTTTATAACTACCTGTGTTGTTCCTAAACCGATAATTGTTATTGACGCCATTGTTTTTAAGATGACCCCCAGTGCCGGCAACACCAACACCAACTCCAACACCCCCAATACCAGTTGTAGGGACGCCGGTTCGGGAACGTAAGTGTGTACTGTTAGCCGCCGTTGTACCGTTTATGATACCGTGATTGTCACCGATGCCACCGCCTAAACCGCCACCGCCCCCGCCACTACCCCCACCCCTCAGGTAGTAGTTGGTATTCAGGTCATTTTG
This sequence comes from Machimus rusticus, assembly GCA_951509405.1. Classification (NCBI taxonomy): domain Eukaryota; kingdom Metazoa; phylum Arthropoda; class Insecta; order Diptera; family Asilidae; genus Machimus; species Machimus rusticus. Next base: position 8,646,760 of record OX608051.1, read on the forward strand.
GTAGTTGGTGTGATTGTTGTGCATGTGATGATTGTGAGCCTGTCCCGGCCCCGCCAAATTTATTATGGGGCCTCCGGGAGGTGCTCCGCCACCTTTTGATACCGGCCCGTTCGTCACTCCCGCATTCATCATCATGTGGAGGTTATTGTGGGTGTTAAGGGCCTGCTGTTGCTGTTGCTGCTGTTGCTGCTGGTGGTGGGGCTGCAGGGCTCCGCCCCCCGGCGGGCCCGGGACCACCGGCGGCGGCGAGGACGACGACGAGGATGATTGATGGTTATGATGATTGTGCTGATGATGTTGGTGATTATACTGAGCCTGTTGCTGCTGTTGGTAATGATGATGGCTGTGCGGGGGATGGCTCTGGTGGGAGCCTGGCAGAAATTGCGGATACACGTGGTGGGACCACTGCGGAAACAGTGGCCGAGAGGCCGGCTCTGATTTTTTTTAAATTTTATTTTTATTTTCAAGGGATGGGCAAAAGCGCATTTAGTCGATTACAATGAATGGAGAATGTGTGTCAAGTGTTCATTTTTATATAGATTTATATAAAATTTTTCATATTTCCATTTTTGGAAATATATTGTACAATATCATAAAGTCCGAACAAAGCAGCGTGTAAATAAAAAAAGAGGGGAAAATACTTCGTTAGCAATAAAGGATTTGTGTGATTCTCAATCAAATTGGAGCTACTATGACCGAAGTGGGGTAGAGGGGACACAGAGAATTTAAGTTGGGGATAAGTAGCAAAAAAAAAAAAAAAAAACATGAAAACCAAAAGGGGCTCACTCACCTCCCGTCGACCTTTGCATTACCGGCGACGTTCTCGAGATTTGGGGCTCCGCCGGGGGCTCCAAGATGTCACGATACTTGGAGACCATCAGCACCGAGATGAAATAGACAATCGCTAGTGACAAGAACTGAGCCTGCTTCGTCTCCTCCTGAAACAATCGTTTCTTATGACAATGTTATGATTTTTAGATCGATCCCAGTGCGAGTGGGGGAGGATGTGCTGATTTCGCGACATTGCTCTACTAAGGAACTATTACAGTTTTTTTACTGGATTTTATACCGTGATTTACTAGTTACTAGTCAAAATTTATAGTGCATTTTATAACAAACTGTTTTGTGATGCGGCGAAAACAGCTTTATTTATGCAACAACACTTTATTTTTTCTTTTAAATTTATCATTTTCAATACAGAAAATTTAAAAGGCACCTAAAATGTTTTTGCATAAGAGGAAAATAAGGCAAGAGATAAGATAAATAGCTTATAAGTTTGATATTTCAATCAGAGGGGCGTCCAAAGCACACTTGGTGCTATAAGGGTTAAAAAAATAATTAAAATCTTTTCACAAATACCGGAAAGATCACTAACACATTTAAAATAAAAATACAATCGAATTGAAAACTTCCTTCATTAATTAAAGCCGATGAAAAAATTATCTAGAGTGAAGGTTTTGAAAAAAGAAATTTTCTTCCTTGCTTAATTTTTATTTAGATTCAGTTTACAAGTCCATTTTGTTTGTTAATCTTTAATTTTAAGTACTGATCTGAGTAAGATTTTTCAAAATATTAAAGACAAAGTTACATTCAAGTGTAAAGTTTGTAACTTGTTCTGAAATGATAGACATTTTGGTTTGGCGATAGCCACAAGTCGCCATTGTAAGAATCCCACAAATTTTTTGATATTAGATAAGTGGGAAGGATGAGGGCAGAGTTTTTAATAAAAAGTTGCAAAATATCTCTTAATTGTATTTAGTTTACTTTTCCCAGCAAAAAAAAATTCTGAAACTAAATATCAAGAAAAGAACAAGACATTAGAAACCCCTCTTAAGGTAGACGATATAAGAAAAAATCAAAGCAAGCTTTGGTTTTACTTAGCATTGTTCAGTAATATTAATATAAATATTCTTTAACCCAAATTAAAACAGTAGTAATGTCTGATAGATTTAAACAAGTAAAGAAAGTTCAACTTTGATAATGATATGTGTTGATATTTATTAATTTTTAATGCTCTGTTATTTAATTCAGGAACTTTAAATTGATTTATGTTATCTCTTGCATAATTCTTGATAACGTGAAAAATAAAATTGAATCAAACTTACTACATCCCGGTAGATGACAGCCCGCAGCCGGTTGACGTCCATGTCCTGGAGCAGCTTCTCAGGATCTTTAACCGGTGATAATTGACCCGTAATCGATTCAACGATATTCTGAAAGTAGCAAAACCAGAAAATTGAGCAATTTGGACCTCCAGCCGTCGACCGAAATTTGAAGAAATTCACCTTGGGGGACGCCTGGGCGCCGCGGATCAGCGCCTGGAGGTGGGCGGCCCCGGGGACGTCCCGGGCCATCCCGCCGTTGTTGTACCGCGTCCGCTCCTTGCACTCGAGGCAATTTCGCACGGCGCATGTGCAGACGAGCCGCAGGCACTGCCGCAAGATGCCGCCGCTGGACATGTTCTTCTCGGCCTCGAGCTCCCCGAAGTTGAGGGAGGTGGCGAAGATCAAGACGTCCGCCATGTTCACCAGCCGCTGGAGGAACGAGACGGCCACTTCCAGCGGCATGCCCTGGGTCGGTTCCAAGACGTCTAGTTCCGACTATAGGCGAACATTTTTAAAATAAAATATGCTATAAAAAAGCAGAAAATAGAAAGGGTTTCTTACGTTCGGGGAAGTGGCGCTCGCAAGCAGGGGCAGGAGTCCGCCGCACGCAATTATTAAATTATCCGCCAATTGTGAGATCAAGTGGACCGTGTTCACAACAAAAATCGCGTTTTCGCTCGAATTAACAAAGTCGAGGACACTTTTAGTCGAGTGGCTACGCCACACCTGGATGTCCGTTTCGAGGGAGAAGAGGACGTCCGACAGGAGGCGCTGGTGGATGTAGGACCATTTGAATTCGGGAATTCTGAACGGCGGCCTCGTTGGTCCCGGACTGAACATGGGACGCGTTGACCCTGATTTGGTTCTTTTGTGTTCTGTAATTGAACAATTCACTTTAATATTTGTCCAACTAGCCTAAATTTCTTAACCCTCAAGAGATTATCGCATCCGCAAAAGTTTTTTTGGTATCAAATTGATATCCCTCAGTAAAAGTCTAACTTTACACTAAAACAAAAGTAACAAATAAATATCCCGAATATTGTTAAATTTGTTTATTTGTAACAATCTGGAAAAAACAACGATGTAATGGACATAAGTATTTTAAAATCTTGTTTCAATTCGAAAAATATCAAATAAATACGAGTATTTAAAAAAAAATATCAAATTGATACTAAAATCTCTTGAAGGTTAAATGAACTCATTTCGAGTTTGTTAAAATTGTGCACATAGTAATTTTACCTACATACATACAGCTCGATAAAAGAAAAGAAACTCTATTTCATTTTAAGTAACACCTTTACATATATTAAAACTTTTATCTTTTTTTTATAAGTTAATTTTTCTTTAACCCTACATCATTAAACATTCATTTAATAAACCACCGGACTCTGTCAGTTTTGTGAATTCGAGATGTTCCCGCATACTTTTAACATTTGCAAAGAGTAAAAACGCTAAGTTGTATCTATTCTAATTTTTTTTTCTTTTAATATAATTATAATATTATAATATTTCTCTTATGTTATTTTAATTTGTTTGATATAAATAAAGGAAATATACTTGTTTTCAATTCGTAGTGTATGAGTCGAATAATAAGTCACAGAATAATACTGATTTCAGTTTAGTGATCTAGGGTTAAAGTTAGGTGTAACAATTTTTCTTTGAGTCATTATTTAACAATTTCTTCAAAGATAGCGTAGCACAGTTCTTGTTATCGTTACTTTACTTCATTTAATTGTTCTGAATTAAAAATGAAATAAAAATTGTAGCTTATCTAATGTGAATAAAATATAAGTTTTGATAAAAATATGTAGATATTTTATTCAACTCGATTATGTCAAATTTGACCATTCATTTCTCAAAATTGCAACAGAGGCTCATCTTAAAATTTCTCTGAGAATAGTATTTCATCACAAACTTTCATTTCGCGCACATTTGCGTTTAAAAATTAAGATCCACCTATTAGGCTAATTTTGGCTTATTTTTAATGTCACTCTTTGTATGCAAAAATTTAGAAATTTTAGATTTTTTCTTAAAACTAAAAAGTAATAAAATTTGAACTTACCGAAATGATTATTTTCAACCTGAGTGCTGGTGCTAGTGCTCTGAGATTTTCGAGGCTGTTGAGCAGGTTCTGGGGCAGGAATTGGTTCGACTCTGCTTCCCTGGATTTGATCAGTCGTTGCGGAGGCTTTCGTGTCCGTTTCCTTAGCAGGCTCCTTGGGGACCACCTTAGCTGGCTCCGGCTCCACGTTTCTTTCAGGAACAGTCTCAGTCTCGGCGTTGCCATTCACGTGGTCAGCGTTGCTTAAATCCTTCGCTGAGTCCTCGACGCATTTGTCGGCGATTTCATAGACCAGGCTTTTAACGATCGCCTCGTTCGTCTCAGTGTCGACTTTAGTCGTCGCTGAAATCACAGCGTCTTTAAGAATTTCTTCGACAACTTCTTTCGCTTGCGTTGTAATTTTTTCGGCGGTTTTCTCCTCCTCGACGTTGTTGTTGTTGCTCTCGCGCAACGATTGATCGATACAATTGTCGATGACCTCGTTCACGATGTCGGCGACAATCTTTTTGATCTCGGTGTCTTGCCTACTCGGACTACTATTGCTAGTTAGACTATCGTTATTATTATTATTAGTTATTATTGCACTTGATAACGTTAAATCAGTCTTTTGATTATCAATGGCATCTACTTGGTTGCTACTACTAGTTGTGTTGTTGTTGTTGAAGAGGCTCTCCTCAGCATCGTCTGTCTTCGTCTTCGCCGGACTGGGCGATGACGATTTCCTGTCGATTTTGAGAACGCCCTTCACAACTTCATTTACAGCCAGTTCGATTTCTTCGTCTTTTATAACTGGAGACGCGGTTTCATTCTCTAAGATGATCTCATCAGAGGCCTCCTTACAGCTGTTAAGCATCTTTTCAGAGTTCTGGAGGATCTCTTCAATGATCTCTTCCACAGCCTCTTTGGTTTCTTCTTCTGTTTCCGTTCCCTCGATATCGAGGACCTTTCTAAGGGCATCTTCGCCTTTTGACTTTGCGTCTTTTGCGGGGGATTTTTCTTCTTCGGTGGCGTTCCCGCTTTCGGCGTTTCCATTACAGATAATTTCGCTTTTTATCTGTGCGTTGTAGACGTCCGTGATGCTGGTAACACTTTGGACAGCGGGCTCCGCCTCCGCGGGGGCGGGGTTTCCGCCCGACTCCACCTTTTCCTCCTCCTCGCAGGCACATTTAAGATTTTCTAGATTAATCTCCTCCTCGTTGACTTGCTCGTTTTTGTTAACCTTACTAGAAACCGCGGGTGGTTGCTTAGCGCTACTCTCGATCTGCGGCGCCGTACCTCGATCGGCGCCGGCGTTAGCGGCGCTGGCGGGGTTGACGGCGGCGGCGGCAGTCGTCTGCTGCTGCTGGTCAACGCCAACTGGACGGTCGTCCCGGTCCCGGTCCCACCCGCTGATCGTGCTGATGGGGCGCGCCTGGCGGAGCGCCGGGTCGGTGATGTTGTCGGTCCGCTGGCGCTCGTAGTGCTCGTACATCTGGGCGAACTGGAGCTTGAACTCCTCGTAGGAGACCTTCGAGTGGACGATCGCGAGCGTGTCCACCCAGACCCGCCAGCCCCCGTACTCGTGCTTGATCGCGTGGTGCAGCAGCATGCGGAAGAGGGAGTAGACCATGTCCGAGATTTTCTGCTCCTCACTGTTCTTCGGATGGATGTAGGCCATGGCGATCAGCCACTCTTGCCAGACAGACATCTGTAGAACTGTGCGCCGATTCTCCCGGTTGCTGTTGCACAGCAGCGTCATGTCGGACAGGAACAGCTTCTTCACCTCGATCAGCTGTTCGGTCTGCTTCGACTGCCGGATGAGGGTTGCAACCACCTTCAGTATCACTGGGGAAATACGTAAAACTACATGCAACAATTACCTTTCAAACAACATTTATTAATCCAATAAAAGTGCCCGTCAACATTCCCATAGACCCTAGAGGTTTCTTGGTAAAGTTACTAACTACCAAATAAATTCTATACTAACCTATGGGTAAAGATAGATAAAAGGTACAGAAGCAAAGCTAGAAATTACTACACGAAAAAAAAGATTCTGTTTCAGATTTCAAAAAGACTTTAAAATTTGATAGCTGGAACTACGATTTGTAATTATAAATATCGATATTTTAACTAACACTCATGTGCTGTATTCCGAGCGAAATGAAATCTAAAGCTCCTATTGAATTTAAATTTCTTAGTAAAACACTTAAAATTCTACAAAATCAGTCTTCTAGAGTAGTGAGTGATTAGCTTTGTCTATTGACAATGTAGATTAACTTTTAACAAATTACACATCTGAGATAAATAAAATTTTAAACTGCATTATTTTGGATTTCGATGAAACTAAGAAGAAAAAATAATCCTGTTTTGAATGCTGAATAATTAAGAAGAAAATTGACGATCATTTATATTTTTGAGATAGTATAATTTTAAAGATCCCACATTTTGGGCGTTAAAACCGTTCGGTAAATAAAAATATGTGGGTTTTAAAAGTCTTATGCTCATCCTATACTTTTTGTCAATAAAATCCTGATAATAAAGATTTAATATGGGAGTTGCTGAGTTTAAACTAGCAGAATAAGATGACCATTAAACCGAAAAATCTAACTTAACTAAAAATCGTCTATTTTGTGGAAGAAACTTTGAAAATCATAAAAATTATGATAAAATTCTAGAAATTCTGGAATCCAACTTTCAATTTCTATGAAGGCATCTAAAGAGTCAATGACTCCATTGTCGTCGAAAAATTACTCACTTATACTTCACGAGTTATTTTGTTCGTTGTGAAATGTCGGGAATTAAAACAATTTCCTTTGCTAATCTCCTGAAATCTGGAGAATAGTTGGAATACTCAAAGCAGAATGACTTGGAGCTTAATTCCAAGGAAAATATTCTAAAGGATTACGAGAAATGAGGTGCCATCGGGGGGCACGCTGCATAGTGTGGAACATTCAAGACCCCGTCCACTAATTGAGCCAACGACGGTCGTTAAGGTAGATCATTCGGTGCCTTTCTCGTCCTAATCATACCCATGATAATTTCGCTAACCAGCCCTAATCTGGGACACAACTCCCCCCCGGATCTAACTAGTGGGATAAAACGGCGGAGCCGAGGTGATAAACTTACTTGGATTTTCCAACCGATAGTGACTCTCGGGCTCTGGGTGTCGCGTGTAGAGGATCTGCTGCGATATATGCTCCGTCATAATTTCATAAAGGACGTTGTATGTTGGCAGGGATAACGACTCCTCGTAGAGCAATAAACGTTCCGCCAGCAAAGTGTACAAATTGTGCGGCGACATAACATCGTATTTTCGTCTGTCAGGAGAGGAGCAAATGGCGAATAAAACACGGACATTTTATTAGTCAACCTCGGTTGGCGCGAACACTCCAACGAGCATAATACTTACTTGTGTGTACTACGAGATAAAAAGAATCCTAACAATTTTAACGCTTGTAGCCTAATCAATTGACTCTCGGCAGCCAACAATTTGAAAATAGTTCTAACTCCGTGCTTAACATCGAATGCAGGTACCATTGAGCTCGGATGTTCCGACATTAAGGATATCAACATTTGGAGGACGTCATGAAGATTCTCATCCTGAATTTTTAGGATGATAGGATGATACAAAATTTTATATTTTCTTTGGAATTTCAGTAGGTTTTTACCTCATGCATGGTTGTCAAGTAGTTCAATATACTTTGTAGTTCGTCCTCTTTGACACCATTACCAATCATTATCAGCTGCTTCAGAAATAACAGGATATACGCGCGTATCGCCAGAATATCCTTTTGAGCTGGACGAGGACCGTCTATTAAAAAAGAAACCAATTAAAAATACATAAATAATAATTACTACAATGTTTGAATATCAATAGAAAAAGTAAACTAACAAACGATTCATGAAACAACGAGAATTCTTCATAGTACTGCAAAACCTTAAAAATAGTGTCCCTTTTAGGAAAGTTCGATATAATCTTCAAAGCTACTTCACCGAACCGTATCGAAAATTATTTCATTAAATCGTCTAAAGTATGTTTTTAAGGTTTTAGAAACAAAATCTCATCACTGAAATAATTTTTCAAACGTCGTAAGAAGCTAGATAAGCTGGCTTGATTTTAATTAATTTTTTTAATTTCTTTTTAATGCAATATTTAATAATTTATTTTAATTTTTAGAAATTATAATAATTAGTTACAATTTAGCGACTAATTAGTACAAAATTTAGTGGAAGTATGCGTCCAATGAACCGCATCGATTTTGAAAACATCGTTTCAAATTGAATCAAAAGTTTAATTTCAAGCTGAGGCAATATTGGTATCAAAACAAAATAGTATACCTATCATTTTACTAATTCGTGTAGTGTAATATATATGTTTTTGTCATGATTTTCATAGTTAAAGATTTATAAAATCTATTAAATCAAGGTCAAGACTATTTATTATTTACTTTTAATTTTTATTACACCATGTTTCCATCTCCCCAAAAACTTGATACTTAGAAAAAGTGATTTAAAAATGTTTCCATCTAGTAGCACGATTTTATTTGATGTGTTATATTTTAACAGTTTTCCTGTTGAATAGTGCTGAATAAATTGTTTAATGACGTCAGAATCAATTAATGATATTTTAATTGAGATTCTCTCAAAATTTCAACGTTTACCTGTGGGAAATTCAAGAGAGTTTTATATGGACTTCGCGAAATCTCACAAAATCTCAAGGTTTTGGAGAAATGGAAGCATGTTATTACTGTCTTCTTCCGATAATTTAATTTACCTTTTTATATAATCTTTTTATTTTAGGTAATTTATAGTTAAACTCTTAAATTTAAGAAAACAATAATAAGCTTCTAAAAAAGGGGTCGAAAATTAAAATGTACATAGTATCATATAACAATTTGGTACTTACCTAAACCTTTTGGAATAATTCCGCTTTTAGCTCTCGGATTCACAACCCAGTAGTAGAACTTAAGAGTATGAACAGTCTGGAGGACTGTGCTAACGCGTCTAACATTACTATAAATCTGTGTATCACTTAGAAATTCAGTTGCCAGATACGAATAAAGTCTGGCTTGTACATTAGCCGGTGTATAGATCCAGAGGGATGGATTGAATAGGACATGATCCAGGAGCTGCCACGTCAAGAATGAAAAACAGAAAAGCTACACATTAGCGTGGTAACAACTCTGTCCTGCTACAAGCCGATTGTTTGGCATGCAGCAAGGCACAACGACAAGGCAAAAACTTCAAAGAAAATGCTCATGTACAAGAAGAAAATACATCCAATTAAAGAATAAAATGTAAAAAGCATGTAAACATTTCTTCCAAATAATGCACAAACGAAATTTTATATTAAAACCAGTAACAATGACTTTGTTTCTCATGTATAAAACTCAACGCAATGAAAATCCATTCGCACGAGCGCGTACTCAGCTCCATTCAATTTCAACAGCAGGCGAAGCGTAGGTCCACATTCAGCATAATTCGCAGGTTTCACGTGGTAAAAACACCTTCCATTCAATTTAAGGAAAATTTAAATCACGTTTGTGTTCGGTGAGGTACAGCTGCTGTAATTGCGTCATTTGTGTTTTGGGGATAAAATGTTTAAATTTGTTAACCTCGTTTCGGGTCACACGAAAAGTGACACGCTTGCTAAACAAACGAGCCTTTTATATGCTGAGGGCAATTCCTGCGGCGTGTTTAAAAAACAAAAACGATGTTGTTAAGCCTGTATTTTGTAAACCAATAAAAGTTGTTAACGTGTACTTTTACTCAATATCAAGTCCTTTGCAGAGAATGCAATTTCGAAATTGGTATTAATTCAAATATGGTTGTTTTAATTTTGGAACATCTACAATATTTTCGTCAATCTATATATGTAATTGGGTGGGATATTTTGGGTTTACTGCAACTTAATTAAACGGTACCTATGTAATAAATTATTTAATTTATTAGACTGAAAGACGAAAACCACAACCATCGATCCAAATTCATAAAAAGAACTATGACTATGTTCGCAGTTGACCTTAGACAATCCAAGTCCTGCGTATATCTCAACCAATGTATTGTTAATCACTGATGATAGTGAATAAGAAAACGATTCTATAGTAGAATTAAGTTAAAAGAAATGTCAAAACAAACTTGCGAACTGATCACCGAACAGACAATTCTTTTTTTAACTGAACTGAACTCTTGTAGATCATTATTTAAGCCTTTTTACGAATTCTTCTAAATAAGTAAGTACCAGACTTGTAAAGTAATCATTCCTTTCGGAATTAATTCTTGTATAATTCTATTCCTGTAATGGGCATTAAATACCATAAAATAATCGATTTAGTCAATAAAAAAAAAACATACAAATATTCAAACGGTGTTAAACATTTAAAAACGATTACAATGAAAAGGAATTAAAAAGTAATTAGGGAATTAAATTCGCATCTTACTCCCTTTTCCATTGCACTGCTTCATTCTGGTAGAGGAATTATAATTGTACACTCCATTATATAGGAATAGAATTGGAATGGGAATACATAAGTAATGAAGTTTACAACTCTGGTTTTTAAAAAAATTAAAAAAAAAACATTTCAACTATCACAATGATGTATTTGTATTTATTACTATTTTTCCAACATCATTCTTTCTAGAAAATGAAGTATTTATAAAAACTTTGAAAATATATACGATATAATGTACTAAAAAATAAAATAAATACTGTTTTATTCTAATTTAGATGATTTATTAAAATTGATCAAAAATACCATAATTAAGCCCAACTCAAAGAAAAGAAATCTAACTGCTTTTAACAAACAAAGAAGTTGTTCTGCGAACAGTACCTTAAAAATACACGACTTAGAATGTGTGGTGTAACGTATTTATGTCTCCGAACAAAATTACAATATTATATACAGTAGATATAATACAAAAAAACGTATGTACGGGTATATACTATCAGAAAAATAATGTAAAAAGAGTTTGATAAAAAAGTGTTATATATAAAAGTAATGGAAATACGAACCTTTTTTGCAAAAACATTCAATTTTTTACAAAATTCATTTCTTAAAGAAAATGCTCAAATTTGCGGACATTGGTTATGTTATTAAAACTGAAAAATTATAATATTGATCCGAATAAATGTCATGTCATCTGTTTTCACAGTGTTTTTTTATTATTATTTTTGGTTTTTAATTCTTTAAAAGGAAACAATGCAGAACATCCAAGGAATACTTTTCATTTACCAAAAACAAAACAAAAATGTATAAAATCGAAGAAAGCCAACAACAAAACGATTAATTAACTTTTAGTTATTTTATATTTTAATAAAAATTCGATAAATATATTAATTTTTATTTATGGCGCAACATTTTTTCATGGAGGCCGTCATGCATATATTGAGAAAAATATTAAGAAAAATAACTTTTATTTTTGAACAAACATGCTTTTTATATTTTTATAATTTTGAAAGGAAATTTGAAACAGTTTTTAACAAGTTTACTTATAAAATTCGGTACGTTTGATTTCTTTAAGATTAAATAATATAAATATATATTTTTTTTGATTTCATACTGAGCACAGTAAGGTAATATAAAATGCTGAATTTTAAAAAGGTACCTATGTGCTTTTTAAAACTTATGCGTACCGAATTCCATAAAACAGAGAGGGATCTCTGAAAGGATTTGAATTTTTTGATCTACCATATAAAAACGAACACTTCTCTTAATGATTAAATTAATTCCCAATTTATTTACCCGCTGTGTTTGGTTAAAAAAAAAGTGCACTCCAAAATATTTGAATGATGTGTTGGAAACAAAAATTAGTGAACTTTTACAGATAATTCAGAAAACTATATAAATGTTTTATCCTCACCACAAACCCATGAAACACAAAAAATTTGGGTTAAATAATTCCGGACGTGAGTAAAATATTTGGCGAAATATTTTGATTATATTAACATTTGTACGTCAATGAATTAAGTTTTGGTGTATGGCGTTCATTAATCAAAATTTAATATTCGATTGTTGGCGTTGGCCTCGCAGACCACACACTGGTTGGTGTTAATTGAGAATAGCTACGGCGACCATTGCAAATAACGAGGATTATTCAAATATCCGAATATCTGTTTAGTGGTCGCCACTTGTAAATAATGCACTGAATTAAACGAGTGACCGAACGCTCTTTTACAGTGAAATTATTAGTTGTGGATTTGTCCCTGTAATGAAGGCAAGTTGCCTAATTAATGGTTTCTACCACAGGTGCATGTGGTGAGGGCGTTTCACAGAAAACACCTACTATTTAAAAGTTAATACGTATTAAATTTATAAATTTTTTTGAGGATAGAAAGCCAATATCGATGTTGTTTTTTAGAAAGGAATAGTGCTTACATAATTATTTTTAGACCTAACTAATCAAATTTTACATTTTTTAAGTTTTTACAATTTTACAAAGTGAGCTTAAGAAAAAATAGTAGTAATCGAATATACCTTTATGTTTTGTAAGAAAAAATGGTAGACTTAACACTTCATTGAGTTCTTTTTTTCATGGGTTAAACTATTAAATCCTTGTAAAGTTAAAGTTAAGTATTGTTTATGTTTACTGTTAAAGAAAATTATTTTTCTAAATTGTTAAAAGGGTGATTTTCAGTTTAATGTTAAAAGCATTGTAATTTTTGATAACAGAAAAGAGTTGGAGCATAGCAACAATCAATAAGTCGCTTTTTATTAATGCTATTATAGATAATAAATAAGAAATAATGTTTTACAATAGATTTTAAATTGTCTAAAGCATATTTTTCTTAAAATTAATATTTCTTGAGTTAATGAAAGCGATAGTTTGATTTCTACCTTCATCAAGGCTTCTATAATTATTATTTTTAGATGTCTCATCAGTTCTGGAAAAAGTTTGATATTTACACATATCATGGAAAAGTCTAAAAGTAAATTAAACCCAAGAAATGGGAAAATCCTAATCTACATAAATAAAATCGTAGCTCGTTTCTTGTCTGTGATATCTTTTAAATTTCTTTGTAGGAGTCCAGTGATTAATTAACGCTATATTTAATAACAATGTGACTACAGGAAGTCACCTAAATAAAAGAGAAAAAAAACATACCTATTTTTCATTCGCCTGCTACGCTTATACAATTCTGAGCCAAAATCCTACTTTGTGAATTAAATTTTAAAATTAAGCGACCTTTGTGCGTAATTTAAAAAATTCAAAGGGATTTTTAATTACCAAGTGAAATTTCTCTTTCTCTAAATAAAGAATATTGTCACATTAAATTGTGTCAGCTATTATGTAGCTGTTATCGAATGATATTTTAACCCAATTCAACCATCTTCATTGATTGATTTATATATAGGTATGTATTCAAGATAAAATTTATAGTAATTTTGTTCATATTAGAAAGTAAAACTTAGCTTGAAGAAAAGTGTTCATTGATGATGGCGTTTTTAATTTATTTTTTATTACTATTATTTATTAAAACTTTCAAAAATCCCTCAAAACGAAAAATCGTTTGAAATTGTAGTTAACAGAGAGAATAGAAATAAAATACGCACATACCTGCTTGAGCAAAAGATCGCTGTTGGCGGACAGACAGGTGACCAAGTACTTGGTTAAATTAAGAAAAGACCCCAAAACCTCCAAGGTGAGGTGTTCCCTCGAGGACCGCTGCAGCATAAACGAGATGACTAGAAATCCGCGATTCTGGATCATGTGCTGCTGCACGGTTTGGGAGGTTTCCACAAGTTCACAGATGAATCCGAGCAGTTTCGAGCTGAAAAAGAGCCATCAGAATCACGTACATTTTCTGTATGAATCTGAAACGATTCCCTGGAGGCTTTTGGTGCATTTCCGCATAAAGTGGAGCACGTGCAGGTGAAATTTATTTAAAATAAAAATAAGAAAATTTCTAGAGTTTATTACAAAGAAGCCGGAAAAGTTTTCGAATTCATCACCGAACCGAACTGAACCGAATCCGGTGAGGAAACTTTTATTACATCTATATAAAGGTTGGGGTTCATTCACGTGCTCCGCTTTAGACGCAGGTAGTGCGAACCGGTGTTAACCCGGGGACTCACCATAAAGTTGGATCTCGTTTAACGTCGCTGCAGCCGTCGTAGGGCATGTCGAGCTGGGAAAAGAGCGGAAATAAAACCTGGATGCCACCGATGGAGTTCAGGGTGCAGTGAATGGAGTGTGTAACGACAGCCTTAACATCCTGCAAATAAAAAACATAAAAAACGTTGGTGTTGTGTGGGGCCCCACAGGAGGAGTCCTGGCCGCTCCAGGAGCCATCCCCCAGACTCCAGGAAAATTCCCGACTCACCTGCAGCATGAGGGCGTGCGGCGTGTGAACGAAATATGAAACATTTCCCTTCGGCGCTGACTGTAGACAGAGTTGGCCATCCGTGGCGACGGGATTGTACATAAAAACGATTGCGTTCGATAGTTTGCCGTCGTAGAGGACCTGGAAGTTAAGTGAAATTCAGTGTCCTGTGAATATAAGACACTTTTCTGGCGGAGTCCCTTGTCCGTCTTGGCCGGCCGGCCTCTTGGTGAGTGTGTGCCTCTTTTTGCCTGGCGGGCTTGTGGAAAACCGAGAACTGTGCAAAACATACACCACCTAACCCTAACACGAGGAGGGCCTCCTCTGGGGCTGAACAATCCCAAATTTGGCCGGCAGGAAATGACCAGGAATGAGGAAATTGATGGGACTCAACTCAAGTGAAATTCACTAAAAGCTTTTTGTAACTGAAAAAAAAGGAATAAAAAAAAAAAACGAACATCCCCGCCACTTCCCGGAAATGATAGTAGATATAAAAATCTTTTTCGTGGATTTTTACAGCCACTGGGTAAAATTTTACGAGGATTTACTTTAAAAGGATTTTCACGCTTAGTATGATGTAGATAGTACAAAAAAACCTTAAAAGCATTTTTTAAAACTTTTATAGGAGGTATTTAGATACATTTTAAATCTACTAAACTGCAGATATTTATAATATTATATTTATAATGCTGTTGAGAAATATTCAAGGATTTTTTTATCAAAAATTTATTTTTTTAACAAAATTCTTTAACTGGTTAATTTATTCGACAATCGAACGACGCAATAATTTTTATTAACGCAATAAATGCGATAGTCTAGAGTAGGCAAAATTCAGAATTTATTTTGCATAGTGAGAAAAGTTTCTTAGAGCTACGAGGAGGTGGAAGAAATAATATAGTCCTGCGAGATAGTAACATATTATATAATTATATACTAAATGTCCAACCCAGATTTTGACCAACAACCGATTTTTAGTCCTGATTTGGGACTGCCGTATAAAAGAAGTCATAGACTATTTTTATAAATGTTGTAATTTAGCATTAGCACTATCCACATTAGATTTTGTAAAAAAACTTAATGGAACCAAATTTGTTTAAATATGTACTTTAACTTCAGAGATAAACCAATCTTTTCGTATCTTTGACCATAAATTCTATATTATAGCTTTATTTTTGAAAACAAAATTAGGAGGAATATTAAAAATATTGTAGTTCAGAATATTGTGAAAAAATTTAAAGATATTTCGACTGAAAAACTTAGCCATATAAGTTAAATTAAAGAACTTAAAAATCCACCAAATTCATAATAATAATATCTATATTCCAAAAACTAGTTTTTCTCGTTCTTTTCGTCGTAAATCATCGTAAATAATTTTTAAAATATTTTGTGAATAGTCTTAGCCCTTAAACTTTTTAGTTTTGTTTCGAAAAACTCTTTCTGCCTGTTTAGTTATGTTGCAGGGAAGACGAATATATTCGACGAAAACAGAGTAAAATTTTTGTACGTACTCTAAAATTAACGAATTATGACAAAAAATCACAAAATATTATAGTTGATTAGTTAATTTATAATACGAATGTAATTTTTTTTGGTGAACAGTAGAATTCTTATTGAAAATTTTTTGGATGGATGTTTTACTGAAATGCGCACAATTTTTTCTACCGATAAAACAATTGTTTTTGGTATAAAAAAAAAAAATTAAGGCGGATCATATGTTTTTTTTAAATTGATGCCAAATTTGAAAAAAATGATATTTTTGAATCAACGTGTGTATATCCATGTGGAGCGCGATTTCAAAAAATACGTTAGTTTGTATTACACCTTAATAGAATTACGAAAATCTATTCACAACATACTCCTTCAGAAGTTTTTAATTTTTTTTGTCTAACTGCCCTACATTAAAAATATTAAAAGTTGTATATATTTATTTACAGTCTTCTTAAATCAGGCAGGTAATTCAACTTAAAAAACGGTCTCTTATTCAGTATGCTTTGCCCTATATTTAATTACTCTAGATTCTAGATGTAGACTCAGAATTCAATTAGATATTTTTAAATAAAAACGAAAAAAAAATAATCATGCCTTAAAATCTCTGAATAGCTCACAAAAGCTCGACGTTCTAATTTTTGAAAGGTATTCATACGTGAGCGGTAGCCTCGTTTCGCCTCTGTTTTGCGATTTTTCATCGCAACAACACCTCTCCTCATATTTTTTTGCAATTTTGAATGAGTCCCGCGGAACCCTTCCATCAGATTAGCCATGAGGCCCTTGTTTGCTCCTAATTAGAGCAATTACATCTTTGGTCCTTTTTATCTGGAGCGGCAAACCCCAGGGCTGTTTCTATTCACGTGAAGTTAATAGCGGAATTGTTTTGATTTATTGTTGGCAGTTTCAACTTTATTTTTCGCATTCATCCTTTATATGAACGAGCTCTGCACGTGGATGTGGGTGGGGTCTGGTGCATTTCGTTGCGGTGTTTTTATTTGAAGAAAAAATTTTACATCTCTTTGCATCAGCTACCCACCGTAAAAGATTAATTAGTTCATAAAATTTTCGCAAAAAAAAATTCTGTTCATACATTTTGAATGGTCGCTGTCGCAAAATAAATTATTTTTGTGCATGTTACTCAAAAAAAAAAAAAATAAATAAAATAAAAAGGACAGATGGATGGACAGAGTAAAAATTAATTAGAACTCGAAGTGAAATATAGCGAAAGGCTCCAATTCATTATTTCAGTTTTTTTTTTATATATACAATATTAAATTTTTTCAATGAAGGCAGCAGTAATCGTGTTTAAATAAAGCAGGTGTGGGATCAGGCGGGAATTGCTGAATAAAATAAACGCACTGAAAGCCAGGTGAGTTGAAGCAAAATTAAAGTAAAACTTAAAGTAAAGCTGTAAATAAAAAGGTAAAACTTAATTTAAGCTGTAACAAAAATTTTAAAAATTAAAGCCTATACAGCCGGGGAATAAAAAATTTTAAAAAATTAAAGTAAAATTAAAAATAAAAAGCATGCTTACGGATTGTAAAAGAGCGTGTTCACTATTCACGTGCGTGGTAGAAGAGCTGGGAAGGGTTGAGGAAGCGACGACGGTGGTCGACGGCATCCGACGCAGGACTGGGATCGGTCCCACGCTAATGACGGCGGTCGCCGCAATGCTGTGGCTAGTGGCGACGGCAGGATTTCCTGCCGTCGACGCACTAGCAGCAGTCGCAGCGCTGCCCGTTGGATTAGCAGAAGATCCCGAGGGATGGAGGGAAGATCTGGCAACTGAATCTGAACTGGTCTCGGAATTTCCGTCTGAGGCTGAGGTCGAAGACGTTGGCAAACTCACCCGCTTATGATTGTCCGGTAAGTTCAGATAGCATTCGTTGTCGAAACGGAACTGTGACTGTTGGCAAGGTTTCGTGGTTTTAGTTTAGGTCGTGAATGAACAATTTACGATAGATGTTTTTTAGAATCAAGTACAAAATGTGGCCATTTCACATCGGACAAACACAAGTGCAGCGTGAAAAGATAGAAAAACGAGAAAATTATTGCATCTATTAGCTATATATCGGTGCTGAAAAATAATGCCCACTAAAATAAAGTCAGAAATTAAGTAAAGTAGAGTTTACTAGGGGCAGTTTTTCAAACCAATGTTTTGAAACTGTTTCGACGCACCCTGTTAAATTGGTAGCTCTACAAAATCCACCCTATCTTTTAACCTGCTTCTATGAGCAAATTAATGGAACATCAAACTCTCAGTCATGAAGAGATTAGGTAAATCCTAAATTAATTGATTTCCAGAATTGCATATTACGTCAAAGCTTATCCTTTTAATCTTATACATATAATGTAAAAACTAATGAACGCAGAATTTTGATAGGGTTTTCATTCAATGATAGCTTGATATCCTAAGATAACTATTTCGAATTTAAACCGATTGCTATGAAAATTAGAACTTGGGGGTTTTCGTATACAAATCAAGAAAATTAAGAAATTGTATATTTATGACAACTTTTAAGATTCCAGGGATTCATGTGAGAAAATGTTAGCTTTGGAGCAAGAATAGAAATTTTTTGGTTTTTATTGTTAAATACTTTGTGTTTTTCTAGTCCTTTAAAAAAATCAGTATTTTCCTGGTTTGAGAAGCACGGCATTTAAAATTGCAGCAAAATAGCAAACGGTACAAACCAATCGATCTTTTCAAGATTTTGAGAAAGAGCGAAAAAAAATTTCTTTCATAAGTTCATGTATTTCAGAAATTAATTAAAAGTTAGGAGTTAGTATTATAAATCATAGATCTCTTTTGAATTAATTATTTTTCTATAAGAATTTCGTAAGACCGATAAAATACTTGCGCAATTTTAGACTTCATAATTAAAATAGGATTATTTAAAGAAACAAATCTATGTACATATGTCTATTGGGATTTAATTTCGAAATTACTCTGTCTGTTTGTATTTTCAAAAATTGCAAAATACACTAACAAATTATAAATTTTGAGACATTTGAGACGATTTTTCGTTTTCGCTTATATCTTATAAAGACAAAAGAATGGATGGATTTTAAAACCTGAAATGTTACGTTTCTACTGTCCAATTTCATACAGTAACAGTACCATGTTCGAATTTAGTAAAGCTAAGGAGGGTAATTTAAGCTATGGTCTAATGTCAACGCATTTCCCAATATATTTTTCATATTTTAAATGTTCTAGAAAAAAACTAGAAGACCAAAGAGAATCTGTTAAGATATTTTGTTTTAAAAATAGGATCCTAAAACCGAGAATTTTCAAAGTTTGATTCTGACGAATTATTTTAAATTTAAAACTGTTGGACATTTATTCGTTGGGCATTATTTTTCCACATCTCCGTAAATCCTGTGGACATTTACAGCGCACTAAACATTTACGCAAAATCTAAACAAAAATTGAAACGGCAGCAAAAAAATTTTTGTTGGAGCATTTTGGTGATTTTGCCGCCCACTGTTCTAGTGTGTCGGCCCCACTGGAAAAACGTTCCAAAATGCTCCAAATCGGCTGACATCTCAAACAGAAAGTCTGTTCGTAGTAGATATAGGCTCGAAATAAATGAAATAACGCAAAATGGCGCACGACAGGGCCCAGGGTGATAAATGGGTCCGGTGGTGGACGCTTCGGAACGTTACCTTATATCCAGGACCTAATCGATGCATTGCGCAAATTTGCTGCGTTGTTAGAGCTTCGCTAAAGAGATAAATGGCTGACATCTGTCCACAGAACACCCGCTCTTCATCCAGCTCCGGCGTTGCACCGATGTAGCATTTGTCGAATGGCTGCAATTATATAAATTGATTGCAGTTGGTCATTTTTTTTGCATATCTCCACTCGGTTGAATTTTAGTTTTACTCGACGGCGTTTTTCGCGATATATTTATTTATTTTTTATTTTTCTGTTGGTATTACGATGTGTCCCGATGCACAACACAACCCTTCCACCTTATGGCGTGAAATTGTTGTGCAACGAAACCATTAAGTCGTAAAATAACAGGGTGGCAATGTGGAGGAAATGGACCTTTTTCGTACTTACATCGTTTGTTGAAACAAACCAAGCCATTTCGGTACTAGACGCTAATTGTCCATTGACGAGGCACTTTATTTCACTTTTTGTCCAACGGTTGTATATATACACTATTGCTATCATATACCACTGGAAAAAAAGGGACACGTTCAGAAAGCAGTCTGAGGGCGGTAAAAAGGGACGACATACCTTTCTAGGCTGAAACTCATATTTGACACAATGCTGGAACCCTTTCCCCTTGATTTTCATGGAAGTAAGGACAAGGCAATTACCCACGAAGTGCGCTGTGTAGCCGACTCCTTTCGAAGTTTTAAAACTGAAATTGGGAAATTCGTTAATGAGCTTAATCTTCTTACCCCCAGGGGGCGAGGAAAAAGGCCCTTCAAAAGGGACCAAAGAGGATTTTTCCATTAAAATTCCTCTAGGACTACTTACCAGTAAAGATAGGGCTTCTCCCGTTCGATATTCACTGAATTAATGGGATCCAGACGGAACCACGTTGTGAACGTGAAACCATTCTCGTATGGCCACTTAGCTAAAGGCGGAAGAACTATTGCCTGGAAAAAAGAATTAATTGATAAATTCTGCTAATTAATTGTAATGTTTTCAAGGGGATGGTACTTCAGAGAGGATGGGGTCTTTCGATCAACGACATTTAGTTCCAGTTAAAGAACATTGAGATAATTAAATTCACTTGTTGAAATTTATCATCCCTTCACTGCTACCATAAAATTGCAATCTGTTTGGATAGAGGCTAATTTGCAATTTAAAAAGCGAATCAATATAATGAAAATTCGTCTAGTTCTATCTAATCTATTCAATAATAAATTACCCCATACAATTTTAGTTTACGAATATTATTATGGTTTATGATGACTTTCTATGCAATGACTTAAAAAAACGAGAAAATAGGTACTAATACCTATTTGAAGTATTTCTAAAAAAATTAGTCATGTTTTTAAATTTAGATCTCGAAAATAATTTCTAATTGAAATTTATATTATCAAATACTAAATAATAGAAACATAATATAGATAACAACGTTAACTTAATTTTTAAACAAATTGTAAAATCACATTAATTATGCTTGAAAATAAAAAGAAACCATGACATACTTTAGTCGCGATCTGAGTGTTAAGAAATATTTAGAATTATTGAAACAAATTGACTTAAATTTGTGACAAAGTACCACGAAATTAAATAATGAAAAGTACAATAAAAAAAGTAAAAAAATGGATTATTAGCTAATATTATGAGTTTTGTTTTAAGAGATCCTTTTATCACCTTGTTCCCATTTTTTTATCGATTTTATTGTTAGAAAAAAAGTAAAGAATATCTCTAACAAATTTTTATTCAATGTCGTTAATAATAAAGATTCTACTTTCACTCAAAACTTTAAACGCGTTTATCTCAAAACATTATTTTTTTAATTTGAGCAGACGAGTGCAGGAAAATTAATTACCCGATATTAATTATTTTATTTTATTCGTTACATATTTCCACAGGTCTGAAATAAGAGTATGAAGGGTATGTAAAGAAGTAGAAGAAAATTGTAAAAAAAGACGAAAACTACTTTACAGAGGAATCGAATTCTTAATACCAATTTAATTAATTAATTAAATTTAATTAATTAATTAAATTTAATTAAGGAATAGAAGATTTTTGGATTATCATCAACATTTATTTATTTATTCACTTTTCTCATTCATTTTAGTAAAAATGTAGATTAAAAACAGTTATGGCCTGTTGTGCTTAAATGCATTTACTTTTTAAAAATAACCTGCACGATTTTGTGCTCTCATCACTGCCGAAGTTTTCATACAATTTGATTAACCTCTTTTGGTGAAAACCGATTTATTGCTTACTTGTCAATGACATAATAATTTATATTTTAATACCAATTTACGCTAAAATGATTTTCCTTTATTTACAATACCATCCACTGGACAATTTTCACAATAAAAATTGGCGACAAGCATTATTGGTGTAAATTGATAAAATGGGTAAAAAGAAGAGGTAAATTGAAACCGAAATTTACAGAAATTGCAATATTCAATTTACATTAGTCGAGAGGACTTTGTACACAGCGTCGAATAATCACTGGCAGATCTGAATGCTAATTGAGTGCTAATTGCTATTATGTTTGCCTTATTTACTGGAACGCCCAGATGGGTCATTTTTAATGAGATTTTCCATTTCATTTTCTCCTCCTTTTGAGTTTCGACTGTATAAAGGGAATTTCTGTTAATTGAACATTTCATTGAACATCAATGGAAACTTTTGAAAATTCGCGACCAGTGCTAATGAAGTCCGAGTATTTTGTGATTACCTTGTCAACGATTTTATTTCGACGGGTACAACATAAAAATAACACCATTAAGTGGATTTACCTTGGAAGGTACATGACTTTGTGCGATGGTGTTGGTCCCTAATTAATTTGTGCTATAACCAAGACAAAACCCATTAACCTAGGGGACATTTTTTAAGTCGATCAAGGTGTGCACCTTAATTGAATATTTGCTGTTGGTATCTTTTTTGTCCAGAGCTTCTATTTTTACCGGGAAAAGGAGCCCTCTTGTTTCAACAATTTTCAAAAGCGTTGTAATGATAAAGAAAGGAATTGCCTTGGACTAATTAGTTCCTCGGCGAGTAGGGCAAAATTCCCCAAGCCCTAGAACAATTTTCTAGGTATATTCTCTTTAGTTGGGGCGCAACTGGCCCGTTTATGAATCCTTAATCCCTCCGACTGTTCTGCGTCCTGTTCGGCGTCAGTCTGGTCCATTTCCCATGAAAGACCGCAGATTGTAGAATGATATATTCCCTCGCTAGATTCACGGCGGTGAACAAATACTGCAGGAAAATGCAGGCAGCCTTGGTATTCTTTGTTATTTTTGTTCT
This sequence comes from Machimus rusticus, assembly GCA_951509405.1. Lineage (NCBI taxonomy): Eukaryota > Metazoa > Arthropoda > Insecta > Diptera > Asilidae > Machimus > Machimus rusticus. Next base: position 8,669,667 of record OX608051.1, read on the forward strand.
TTAATTATCTCCTACCTTTGCAACCTGCCGTGTTCTATTAGCCTCCACGTAACGCCCTTGGCAGATGCCCTAAATCAATTTATTTTTAATTAACTCGAGTCCTCCTGTTTGTTCGCTTTCACCGGGTAAAAGTACAACTGTTTTAAAACAAAAGCTTAAAAAAAAATAAGTGAAATAATCAACTTCACCCAAAAGTACTACCGAAGGAAGCAAAGTAACAAAAAAAAGGTAAGATCCCTAAACTTTTCTAAGCTGGAAAAGAAAATTAATCCAAAAGCGGTGTGCTTTCTCTTCGGTCTTTTCTAACGAAGAGGGCAAATATCAAGTTCCGAAAAGACGCATCTTTTGCGCTCCTGGAAAGTGGATTAATCTTGGTCCTCCTAAAACAGCGAAAGTTTCTAATTAAAGTTGATTGCCAGTACACGCCGCCAGAGGGGGTCAAAGGCGGCTGTGACCGTGGAATACCCAATAAACGGCACGTGGGAACGACTTCTTGACTACCCTGTAAATCCTCTAAAATTTCACAGGGAAGAAAAAAAAGTTTAAAGTAGTCTTTCAGGTTTTTCGCTGTTCACGCGAAAAAACAAATTTTCTAGGAAAGGTAGATTCACTTGGAAATTACATTTTAATGAAAGGTGGGAAAAGTTGGTTTTGTATACTTTTAAATTATTTTTTTAATACTTACAGAACCCTTTCGGCCTGGAAAACTAAAAAACACGTCAGGTCCATTCCGATGGGGCATCTGACGAAGGACATTAAGTAATTTGGCGGAATGCCTTGGCTGTTAATAAAACATAAAATTAGTAAACTATATTTTAATAATTATAATAAAATTAAAGTTACTTACCCACTTGCCATTCACAGCTTTCATTGTACCAAACAACAACTTCAGTTCTTTAACGGTTATACTATAACTTGCTAGCACACCGAGCATCTCGATGAGCAGATCTGCAAACATAAAAAGATATTTAATTTTAATTAAAATAAACAATCTGAGAAAAATTCGTATTATAAATATAAAAAAAATATTTTTTAACGAATCTCGAACGTGTTTTGGCAGCAGAGTTTTTTAAACTGACGATAATGCTTTGGTGCTTATACATTTTTGTATGCATAGTATAAACAAAATTTGATTACAAATTTTTGCAATTGACGAATTATGATTGAACTTTTGAAGATGACAATTATTTTTTATATTATATCTGAAATAAGAATGCAAAATTTAAAGTTGATGGGATCATTAGTTTCAAAGTAGCCGTAGTAGGTTGACAACTAGACAGAATCTAGTCGGAAATTATTATTTATAGAAAATCTAGACGGAAATCAATCCAAAATATTCAGAAATTTTTCAAATATTGGACTTGCAATTTTCAATTCCTAGACAATTGTTTATTTTCACCAGTTTAAACTTTATAACTTTATATCCCAACTCGATTTCGATTTCTGTCGTTATCGACAAATTTGCATTTGATAACACGATATTGGTTACATACATATATTGTAGTCGATTATCATCTGAAAATCACTCGATGACATGCGTGCTATCATGAAGTTGAAGTTTTCAGTGCTAAATTCGAAAGAATCGACGATAGAGGTTGTGTTGTCTATTCAATGAATCAAGTCGAGATACTCGTACCAAATACAGCCCTAGCTCCGGGTGAAAAATAAAATTGGTCAAAAAATATATCAAGACTGAACCAGTGAAAAAGAAATGGAAATTTACAAACGGCAATGAGACGGAAAAAATACGGATATCTGGCGGAAATCAGACGGAAATATTTTCTACGTTTATGAGCTTAAAATATATTTCCGTCACTTAAAGGTAAAACTTCGTCAATTGGGCTCAGATCAACATACAATTTTTTCCAGCAGTCTAGTTCAGCTACATAATATGAAGGGCTAGTTTGTATGAATAAAATTTTAGATCTTATGGAACGACAAATGTATGTTTAAAAACCAAAATACTTAAATTGTTCTTCTTTGTTATTTTAGTCGATTGTGTAAAAATATGATCATATAAAAGTGATTTCAAGTTACGAAAACTCTAAACAAAAAGTAATCCCAGTGCCTACTTAAGTACTACAACAAAAAGTACTGTCTGACACTACCAACATATCTTTATACGAATTATACTATTGAAATATACCTCCATATTACAAAAATCTAGAAACTTTTTAAGTGGTTGCTTTTATTCTATTTGGATTTCAAGCTATATTTTTTGGTATTTTTATACACATATCTGCAAAATATAATAACTTTTGAAATCCTATATTTTGCAACAAAATTCATTGGGAAGAAATAAAAACAACTGTCTAAAGCTCTCAATTTTCACAAATGAGAAACGATATTTTTAGAAATACTTTTTCTGACAGTTTCTACATAGGTACATATCATGCATTTTTATTCAAATCATGTAGGTATAGCTCTGAAGAATTGCTTTGATTTTTCGAATACGTAAACACTCTAGAAATATTCACATTATGCTCCCATCAAATTCTAGTCTCCAAGGGAAAAAAGCTTCGAATAACCCAAAGCGTGTGTTATTTGTCACTCGAATGAAAGTACCCTTCGAGACAGATCCTACAATTTTATAAAACCCTATTGAGTACGTCCGATCTACCTGAAAATTTAGCATCCGCCGATAAACGCAGTGAATGTGTTTTCCTCCACCCGAAGCCCTAGGCCACTTCACGGATTCAAAATACGTTCGAACGGAAAGAAAGCCATGCAATAAAAGTATCATCGTCATCAATGTTCGAAATATCCAGAAAAATATGGAGATATGGTGAAATTTGATTTATAAGTTTCCCAGCCTCGTCGAATGGGGTATGACATGATATAGCGTAAATTGCATTTTTCCAGAAAGGGTCTTTAGCAATGTTCAGGTAGGCACGAATACCTGAGAGGCTGCTCCGCGAACGCGAATGCAAACGTTTTTCTGAAAGGAAACCTCCGCGCAAAACCTAGGGTGGGTTCTGTTTCGAACAGACAAAATAAAAAAAATACGTACTCAATAGAATGTGGAATATTTCGCAGATAAATTTTATATTGGCATCCATATTTGATGCAAAAATCGATTTTTTCCTCTGGGGAATAGCTGAAGTATCGCTGTATAGATTTTGATAGCAAATGGGTGAATGAATCCGATTGGTTTTAAATATTACATTCGTGATGACAGTGGCTGATGGATTTTCAGCAAAATTTTGTATCGCTCCAATTGTTTTCACAAAAATTTCAATGCTTTTAGATCAGTCAACCATGAGAATCTAATGAATGGATTATGTGGCGATGATGATTGATAGTTTTGTTCTTCAAGAGCTCTGACAAATGAGCAAATACTTTTTTGGTTTGTTTTAAACATCCGATGATTTGATAATAAATTCAAACCAATTTAATTTTGCTTTTTGGTATAACACAGAGCTAATAATGTATGTCAATGAAAACTGTTTGTCTCAGGAAACACAGTTCAAAGAATTATGAAAACATTTTTATTTTTATTAAAAATGGGATACGAAATGGGGCGTCAAATTTGTGAAGCAAAGTGGTCGAGTGGGGTATCATATGAAAGAGCTTTATTTATACGTTTGAACATTATTTTCGTTTTATTTTTAAACCATATAGATTATGATTTATGATAAAAAATGTACGAAAAATCTGAATCTGCAATAAACTTTTACGAAACTTCATTTTGCGATCTGAGAAATTAACTTTATGAAATGCAGTAACATTCAATATTTTTACTATGTAATATGTATAAAAGTAAATAGTTCGTTTGTAGAATATAGTAGGTATGTATTTGCAAAATGGCTTTAATAAATAATAAATATCATAATTTGATTTAAAGATAGAATATTTGAGATCTAAATTTTCGGTATAAGATAAGAATATGTATGTGACATTTCGTAGTCTAACCTCAGTTTCAAGACTCAAATATGCGTAAAAGATACAAAAGTACAAAATAACTTCATTTGAAAAATTATTACAGAAAACCGAGCCGAATAACAAGCATCTTACCCAGAATAATCGCATGGCTGGTAAATTATAAAGTAACACGATAAAACTTAATGTTCGCCCTGTGTGCTGTGTTTGCAGAATGTGGCCCAACATTTATTTTAATTCTTCTTAAAAGTCACCCGAGGCCGTAGGAAAAAGAAGAAACATTTATTTACACATTTCGTGAAGGGAGTTCCCTACGTTTTTTTTTCTTTTCCAGCTGAACGAGTAGCGCAAATTACATAAAATTCTTGCAAAATAGCAAAATTCACCAGGAGCATGTCTAAATGGGTTGATTAAAAAGTCCCGGCACGTTCGCAATAAACTCGCAATCATTCGCCTTCGCAACATCGAGGGCTCTTCGCTCCCAAAAAGGGCTGCGCTACTTTCCCTAGACTAAAATTTTCTATGTCACTTGGTAAGAAAAGAAACTCTGTTTTCTTAAGAAGGTTTGCTTTCTTATTTCTTTCCAAAAGGTGCTCCTTCTTCTGTTATTCAAGAGCCTCCGGGCCACAACAGTTGGGATAAATTACAGTCGCAGTTTGATAAAAACCCCCAGCACGCGGTCGAAATAAATTAATTCAATTAATAATGTTGCACTGTCGTTTTTCTTCCAGTTTTTGCTGTCGAATCGGTCACTTACCAGCCACGACGGTTTCGGACCGCTGAAGCCGCACCAGGACATGCTCGATTAGTCCCACATCGGTGCACGCCTGAAGGTTCCGGACGCTCTTCCGGAGGATGGCAATGAACACGCTCCAAATCTCCGCCTGGAATAAAAGAAAACTCGCATTAATATCACCGAGAAAATCGTCAATTTGCAATTTGAAATTGTCTTTACATCTGTAATTTTCGTTTAAAATAGAACGCTTTAAAAATTCAAAATAAAATTATTGATAGGACACATAGTTTGTTTGTACCCGTGTTTGAACATTTAGTTTTTTAAGAATATTACACAACTTAAAGATTTCTATTTCAATATTCTCTAGCCAAGCGCTGGCAAATCTTTAGTTTACCGCACTATGAGCCAGTCTTTTTAATACTTAATTAAAAAATTAAAATTAAATTTATCAAAAAAATCTTAATTAGTTTCAATTGTAATTCGATTTAACTATTATTTAATTTATATAATTGCTTAATACAAAGTTGACCAGAGTTAACCTACTGTTAGGACAGGTTTTAATAACTAGAAGTTAAATAAATTTTCAGATCCCTTCATAAATGTTGATAAAATATTGTAGGAAAATTCACTTTATCGGTCTCTTATAATTCTCGAAAATTTGAAAAAATAGCTAACTCCGCAGGTCCGTTGTCGATAAATTTAATGATTTAATTAACTTTATTTCATTCATGATGTTCTAATTAGGTATTTTATTTCCAGACAATTGAACTCAAAAAACTGCTCCAAGAGCTGATTTTACGAAAATAATTTCAGTTCATTTTCATTAAACGTTTCATTGAAATCTGTTCATTTTATCCTAGCTGAATTAAGAAACTCACTTGTAAAGACCTTTTAATTTTTAAGAGGGTGAGTTCGAATAAATCATTCTCATTAGACGTATTTTTATCTTATCCAATATCTGCAAATATTGCCCTTTTTAATACTTTTGCAGTATCACCATCATCTTATCTTTTTTGAAAGAATCGAATCCCTACACATGTTCGCCATTTCCCCTTCGAAAATCGAGCTAATCAAGGTGGTTTCACTGATTACAATGAAGGAAAATTCGATAGTAAGTTAACAAATCATTAATTTTAATAATCAAAGTTTGAACACATGAACCATGTCCCAACTTAATTAAAACTCACTCGTCATACCTCTGGGCGCCATATGGGTTCAAAATTGAAACCCTTGCACCGATATCCATCCGCTCGAGGGCGGCATCAGATCCAAAATCGTACTCGTAATAGGGAAATCCTGTCATTCCACCACCGTACAAAGGTCGCCATAACTCACGCCTGAACTCATAACGAATAAGCATCGCATAACTCACCAGAAAGTTTCCAGCCACCGGGGGCTGGGGGCTTCCTTTGAGGCGCCCCGTCGCACTTTGGGGCTCCCGGAGGAATTCCGTTGATGAAAATATCCTCGAACAGTGGAGGACGAGGAGGCTACTGGAGCCCCTGAAACAATTTCAGCAACTGGAAAGTTTGCGCTGGAGGAATGAGGAAACCTTTTTGTAACCCATGTTTTTTGGAGGCATTTTGAAACTGCAAATTGCTAGATTGTGTCAATGCCTTATAATTTAAAGGATAAGTATCGAATCATTAAATAGTAACTTGGTTGACTACAATAATTTATTTGGTCTAATAGCTTAAGCCGACACTTTTGGTACGGACTATAATTTACAATAAGTTAAAAATTGTAATATACTAAAGCACTTTTAAATTAAAACGACGATGACAAGCACGCATTTCTTCCCTACCACAATTGAAACCAAATTTTCAACCAAGATATGTTAATCTGAGAAAACTGTTTAAGATTAACATTCCTATTTAATTTTTCGTTTACCTTTTCAATAATTATCCGAATTCTTCCAAATCAAAAAAACTTAGTCATTTTCATGTTGTTTTAAAAGTAATGCATTTTTAATAAGAAAATTAAAATATTTAATAAACCTAAAATAAAAACAAAAGGAATTTTCTTATAGATTAACATTTTCCATTTATAATGTTATCAATATTAAATCTATACAATTGTTTCATACTATAATTGAATTAATTTGTGCAAGACTCTATAACCATCATTGTTTAAAAAGTAAGAGGTAATAATTATACGAAAACATTTAGAAAACCTGACCAAATCCTACTAATTTCTTGAAATTAATTTGGTTTTAACGAAACTTGACTCGATTTTTAACTTATTTTACTTCTAACTAAGTTGTCCCTTACAGATTTCATCAATTGAAGTTCGTTAGCGTTTGAGAACAACTTTCTAGAGTCTGCAGACAAACAATATGATATCTTTAGAAGTCTGGTTACAATTTAAAATGCAAATAACTTCTGGGATACAACAACTTTCGAATACCTGTTCTACGTCGTCTCATGGGGCTATGTTAAGTTTTCATGATATCCCCTCAAGTTTGTTTTACAAAATTACGAAAGATGTGTCGTTGTTAAATGAAAGTTGGTAACACAATTGGCAAGAGCAATGCAGGAAGAGTTTATTTTTTTATATACCAATAGATAAAGAAAAACCGGGAAGATTATATCAGGTGCTAGAAACTCAACTAAAACTGACATTAACTCAAAAAGATTTTTATCAAATGTTTGTAGTAAAAGCCTTACAGGTGTAAACAAGGAAGACATTTTCCTGCGTACGACTTACATAAAACCGCTTAATGTTGGGGCTACATTGGGAACTAGGGCGGAGCCCGCACTCCTGGCTTGAATGAATTAAAGCAAAACAAAGAAAAAGCGTTTTTCTAGGAGAAAAACATCTTGCTACTCCCGGGCATGAATAAATTATGCTTCTGGCGCAAGGCGCCCGGGGTATGAATGTTGAACTCTTCCATGTCGCTCTTCATACATAACTCAGTCGAATCGAAATATGTGAGAAATATTACATCATTGGCTCGACGAGGAAGAGCCAGTGGGGCTGGTGGAAAAATTAGAGCACACTATGTTCATTCGGATTATGGAGCATAGTAGTTGTTTTTCCCTCTGGAGCATTCGTCAGTCCAGCCGCCATCAATCCTCATATGTAGAATATGCAGAGATGTGCTCAAAGGACTGCGGCATAAGAACTAAGAACCCTGGCCCCAGAACCAGAAGTTTTTGCCCGGGACTGGGCATTTATAATGACCAGTTTGGTCAGATGTGGCTTTTTCGAAATGATCATCTTTCATGTCCATTTGCGAGCTCCCAAGCCCCTTTCGTCCCGAACGTGCGGTGCTAACATTCTTCCAGAGCATAAATTTGTAAAAGTACATACTATGGCGCTCCGGATCGTTCCGGTGGACGACACCGTGCTCTGGGAAATGTTTCATGCAAAATTGCTTCGCTAGTTTCTATTCAGAGGGCCCCTTTTCGAGCGGGGACCTGGTGACAGAGCAGAAACCGGCTCCTCCTAAAAGACCTAAAAGGACCACCGTCCTCCACAGGCGTCAGCGATTCTATTTCAGCTATTTTGCGACACCGAAAGGGTAATGAACAAAATGAACAAATGTGAGGAGGGCTTTAGTGGCGGCCGGTTACATTTGCTCCTGCATTAAAACTAATGATACAGGGAATTTTGGGGATTAAGTGATGAATTTCTTCAGCTTCCATTTAATTTAATCTTTATGGTCCAGGGGTGGCGGAAGTCCATTTTCGCCTCCGGACCTCCTGTGAATGAATCGATTGGCCTGGTTTTTGGCTGTTCTAAATCTAAACTCAAATTCCGGAGTTTTCGGCAGGGAACTGATATAGCGTTTTTGATGATTACAAACACGAGCAGTGCAGATGTTTTAAAAATAAATGATTGCAAAGAGGAAACATCTAAAACATCTAGAATATTTTTAGGAACAGTTATGTTAAATTAAAATATGATTGATATTAATAATAATGTATTTTAATTACATTTAAGCAGACCGAATTTGAAATTAATTTGAATAATATGGCTAAATATCCGTCAAAAACACAACAGACATTTTGCAAAAGGAAAATATTCAGTTAATAGGCAATTTCAAAAAGGAAAATATTTACCCAATATATATTTTGCAAAAGGAATATATTTAGTTAATAGGCATTTTGTAAAAGGAAAATATTTAATTGATGTCTGGCAAACCCCTTAAATTTAAATATTTTCAATCACAGGACTCTTACTTTACACCATAAACTTGAAAACTTTGTAAATCTTCTCTACGTTTAAGGTCTGACCAATAGTTTTTCCTAATAAAATCTAAGTCTAAATCTTCGGCTTTATTTTATCGATATTTCTTATAATCCCAACATACATTTGATTGTTTCTTCTTGTTTTTTTTAAAGGATTAGTTAATAAGAAGGATTCATGAAATTGTCTTTATACATCTATATGTATAACACTAAAGTTTTTAATTTCGAAGCAACATTTTTATAAAATCTTCGAAAAATAAACCTGAATATAGTTGGGTTCAATATTTTAAATATTTGTTATAAAAATCTTAATAACTATAAAGCCGAAACGTAAAAGAAAAAATATTCGAATTTCTGTGCTTTTGCATGAAAAATATATGTAGCATCCGCCGCTCATGCGAATTTTGCTAATAAAAAAAAGCGATGGTGACATAAAACTTGTCTGTTTTTAACGTGCCACATAATTGATTTAGTAAAGGATAATGCATTACAAGGACACTTCTAGTGCAATGTGAAATGAAAGCCTCTGTGAAAAATCCACCATTCGTTAATTTGAAGTGGACAGACAAAGAGGATAATGCATTTCTTTGTATTTTGGTGGATTCGTTAACAAAAAATTAGGGCACAATGGTGTCCGCGACAGTCATGTTACGTCCCAATTTTCCACGATACGCCCACCCGCCCTTGCAGGGCATTTTTTTTATATATTTTTTTAACAGCTTCTCATTACAAAAAACTGCAGTGACACCCTGTCACCGCCCGTTCTGGTTGAAGGGCTCCTCCAAACAGACGGCAACAATAATACAAATTGCGCTGAAGGGGGTTTATTTCATCAGAGCCGTCTGCAAAAGCAGATTTCTGTGACCAACTTCATTAAAGACAGACTCGCCCATTGTTTATGCTATGGCGAGTAATGATCTCATTTAATTTGTTTCTGCTGCGACATCTCCGGTCGTCGAGATGAAGATGGTTCTAAAGTTATCTGACATGGACCAGAATGGGATTGAGCTCGTTTCGGTCGCCGTAATAATTATCCTGTCGGAAAGTGATAGAGAGCCGGGACATTGGCATGAGAAATGGCGAGTCATGGGGGGTCGCAAGGGTAGTTAATCATATCTTGGATAGAAGGACCGATGTGCTCCGTCTTAATCTTAATCGCCACAGACCTTTATACCCGATCCCCAGTCTCTAAGCTGAGTAACAAATGATTTCGCTTGTAATTTCCAAGGAAATTTCCGTCATAATCCAGGAAATTTAGTTTCTCGTTTATCATGGATTTTGCATATGCACAAAGTTGCTCTGATGAGGGAGTAACTATGACTCTGGGGGTTGCAGAAGCGCCATCTGTCTGACATGTTCGCGGTTACGTATTTATTAACATCAACTAAAGAGGGTGCCACTGTTGCATCCGAACCGGACACAAAGTTGTAATATAAATCAATTTCTATCGTACAGTACCATCCTATAAATACATATCACCTTTTCGACCCTATCGCCAGAGAGTTCTGTAACAGAGGCCCGAATGCTTATTGGGCCATCAATTATCCGCCCAGACTCTTCCTTATTATTAATTCGGCCGTCAGTTAATTCATTTAATCGCATTTTGTAGAGAACTATAATAACATACAAAATGTACGATGGCTTAGCGACGCCCAACGAGCGATTTTCATCGGATGATGGCATCAAAAGGAGTGAAAATATCTCCTCTATTGGTCTGAGCTCTGTTTTCATTTTGCGAAAATCCTCTGCGGAAATGACAGTGAAAGCCCGCGTAAATATGATGGAGTTCGAGTCGCTTGCTTAAGCGATCGGATGTTTGCCGCATATTTATCAAACACAAACAGAAAATACTGCAGCGGACGGAAACATTTGTGCAATTCGTGCATTCACCGACAGTCCGGTTAATAACACGGCAGATCGGTTGGGACGTCATGATTCATCGATATCAGGTGCAGAATGGCACAAATTTTCCACGATACTTCAGTTCCATGGGCATCCTAAAAGATGAGGACAAATACTCTGGGGGTTTGCACAAACTGGGAAAAGTAACAGATGGACGTTTTTTAGTTATCAAAATTTTAAGAATTTTAAAGTAGAAAGTAAATATTTCAATAAAAATGCTTGTGTATACTATACCCACATACCTTTAAATTTTCAACTTTTTAAACACTTAAAATGACTCAAATCATTTTTTAGGTGTCTAAAGTTTAAATTTTTAGTCTTTATCTATTATTATCACTAATATCCCAAAATATTTTAAATCAGTACGACATTTGTGGTTGTATGTTCGAAAAATCCCGATTTTTCGAAATCACACGTTTGCTTTTAATTTGCTTTTAAATAGTTCCTATTGTCAATTTGGCTATTTATTCACATATTTTTTACAAAATTATAAAAATATAAAATCACATCACAATTCTCAAAAAGAAAAGGTCGAAAATTTAACCAACTGATGCTAATCGCTTAGTGCGACTTTTTCAAAAATAAAAATTTTGAAAAACAAATTATGTAATTTTTAGAATAGTGAACAATGTAATAATGAATTGTAATTTTCTACACATATTTTTTCTTAGCATCTAAGATTTAAAAATGCATCTTCAAATAATTTAAAAATTATTATTTATTTAGGTTTGAATGTATTATATTTTGCTATTTGTTTTAATGAAATCCTATTATTATTTTTTCTCAGCAAGTTTTCAAAACCAAATGAATTATAACAGCTTTAAAATTAACTACTATTGATGTATTGATTTTATTGTCGAGAGTTTTGCAAGTTAAATCGTGGAATTAGTTTAGTTTTTTGTAAACATTGATTTTGCATATATATTCCAAAACCTTTTGTATTATTTTACCACATATAAATAAAATATAATTAAATGATTATTAAGCAAAAATGACGAACAAATTAAAATATGAGATGTTTCATTTATTTTATAGTTACATACTAAAGGTAAAAGTTCAAAGGCAAAGTGATGAAATTAATGATTATAAAAAGATCCCTTGATTTAAAAAATCAAATGTGGAAAAGTTGAAGTCGCTAGGCTCCGTGGGGAATATTTATTGAGGCAATTATTCCTAATCATGTAATCAAGAGTAATTACACGACATTGCAACGCCCCGTGACGTGAACTTCGCCCTCGTTGGTGATGATTAATGACAGCAGCCGTCGCCGCCTAACGAGCAGCCGCACCAGTTTTAATTTATTATAAGTCCTGCATGGAGCAGGACGCCTTTAATTATTGCAGCACACGTCCTCGTCACTTAGGAGCCTCGTGGAGCACCCAAGAAGCATTTCGGGAAGGGTTTTCGATTCTATTCACCTCGAGGAGGTGCTCCGCCCCGCCGGCCCCGCGCTCCTCAGACTGGCTTCTTCCTCCCGGGGCTTTTACGAAAAGAAATACAATTTTAATCACGGTAAAATGTGCCGTAAAGGAGCAATCCCGTGCATTACTCGGAATTAAAAGAGATGTTTTTCTTTCTTGCTGCGGAATTTTTTTCGGGGCATAATTGGAATTTTAATTAAAATAATGACATTCCTCCTGAACGCTTTTACGAGCTCTTGCGCTCGTAAGGAGGTAAAATTTCCCATGAACTGCGGCTGGAATTTTTTACATCAATAATGAATTTTTATTAATCCCCAGCATTTTACAAAACTTTGCCGAGGGCCTCATTCGAATTCATTCATCATACACGGCGGGAAAAAAGAAAGTAATAATCCACCAGCAGGGGACTCGTGCTAAATCGGCGGCCGGTCCTTTCACGAAAAACTTGGTGAAATTCTGTTTTCTAGTCCTAGGGACCCACTAAGCTTCCGCTGAATAATAATTACTTTAGATGTTGGCTTAGAGTGGTATTAATAGAGAGACGGCAGTCTTTGAATATAAATGCATATTTTAATTACTAAAAACATACTTTGAGCAGTTTTTGAATGCCGATGAGGTGTTACCTTAAGTCATTTCTATGCAAAAGAATTCGCAAAGAGAGTTACTACCCTACACTATGTGAGGAGTAAAAATAATTTAATTAAAAAGGGTTGCTGAAAAGATATATAAACAAGTATGTACCTATTTATGTACAAAGCTTAGACACAAAAAAATAAAAATGTTACTATTCCAATTCTTATCCTTTAAAAAATATCTACTAGAGTTAAAAATTAACGTCGACTTTCTAAAATTCATGCTATCAAATCGTGACACACTCTCTTGAGAACATACATATGCTTATATCTTTGAATTTCCTTTTTTACAAAAATACTTGCCTCTATATAATATCCCATAATATTAAGTAAAATTTGGTGCTGATAAATCTATAGAGAAATTATCAGTGTATTCTTCCATATAATTATAATATTATAATATAATAAAAGGAAAAATCTGCATTCATCGCGCAAAAGTTATGAAGTATTAATAAAATTTTACTAATATCTACATGATTATTTTCAGGATGAATTTTATTTTTCTTAATTAAAGTTATAGCTTTGCAGGATCATACATCAGTACCTAAACAAAAATATAGTTCAATATTTACTTGCACAGAGTTATGCGTATAGAAATATCTTTGTTAAATTTTGTTGTAGATCTGTAGTTTTAACTAAAAACTTAATACCGTAATGGACAGACACCCGTCGAATGACCGTTCATGAAGAATGATCATTGCTTTGTCGTCTGTCACCAAGAATGGTGAAAAAAAAACTGATTTTCAGTTCAAAATAATGAATTGACAGCTTATGTGGTTAAACTGCTGGAAATTACGATTTAATGTTTTAAAATAATTCTTTTACTTTTAATAATGAAGTGTTTAATAGCTTGCGAACGTTTTTGCAAACTTCATATCAATCAATCAATTTCTGAGATGTGAAAAATTCTTGACTTGAATGATATGTTCGCTGTCATACATGCAATGATTTAGCCGTGTCCACCTGTCTGAAATCAGGATACACGTAGTCGTTTGATAAAGTGATAAAGTATAATAATTTAAGTAGTCACTACGCTACATTTGATTACTGCTTCATAAAAAGATACCGCTTTATGTAACTTACTTCATCAAATTATGCAAAAAACCAGTACTACTTGTTTATTCTATTACCATTAAAAATACCTTGTCAAAGATAACAAAAAAATCCTTAAACTGACTGCAAACTTTGAATTAAAAAATGCAAACGCTTCCGAAACCGCCTCTGTTTTGGGTATTCAACGGACAAAAAAGAAATTAAATCAAATTCCCGTCAAAGTTTAATTGCATAAGCCCCGAAGAGTGGGATGCAGCGCAATTATCATAATGACCACTTCAAATTCACCAGAAAGATGCAAATTTTCTCAGAGCGACGAAAAGAAAGCAGAACAAACAAGGAATCTCCAAAGCGGATTAAGGAGCGAAAAAAAAATAATATTTCACCGTCACGTCAAAAAAACATAGTAGAATTTTCCTTCCTTCGGATGCGAGAGCGGAAGGGGTGTCACATCTTCAGTTGTTCTGCAAACAACATCAGTGGGAATCAGGTAGATATGCAAATTATGACAGGGTGCCACCTGGCATAACTAATGCCAGGTTTCGCTGCTTTTCGTTGGAAGAAAAAATAAAAAAAATACCATTTTCTAGGGTCCTCCAAGAGTGCGGAGGAAGCGACTATACTGTGGATGGAAGGCACGTTCTGGACGAGGACATGCAAAGAACCACAGAACCGAGCTCTTCACGTGTGGAACGCCACCGCGACATATTCTAATCAGAAGATGCAAAATATGTAATCGTGGGAAGATGCGTCTTGGACACTTCTTGGTTCTTGGATATGAATCACATTTTTCTTAAATTTACTGATTTCGCTTAAAATCATTTTCAATATGCTACACCGAAAGAAAAAATAGCAATACTAACTAATCTTTTGTTGATTATCAGCCAATAAATTGAATTAGTTGTTATAACAATTTAAAGTAGTGAAATCAACTAAAAAAGTTGAGAAACTAACTAATTTTGTAAATGTTTTTCTCACTGTTTTAGATCTATCAACTAATTTAATTAATTGCCTGAAAAAATAGTTAATTTTGCTGCTCTTTTTTTTTCAGTGTATGCTTTGCTTATTGATCGAGATTTTCTTTTCTTTGCGAAAACATTACTATAATTAAAGAATGTTAATATTTGAGCCGTTGAGAGTCATAGTGGCGTAATGAAAAACTTTTCAAAAACATAGGTGATAATAAAATTATATCCCTTATCCATCACCCTGTTAGGTACCATTTTTCGGGTTCCGTATCTCAAAAGGAGTAGTCCGACTGTCTGTCTGCCAAGATCCTTTTTCTCAGGAAAGCGTGGAGGTATCAAGTTGAAATTAATATCAAATACTCAGATCTGCAATCCCTTGGAGCTGTGAACAAATCAAACTTCTAAGACAACGCAATCAAAAGGTACGGCCTTATAGCAAAAGTAGAGGGAAAAATCCAAAAACCGTAAATTTGTAGTTACATCTATAGTTATGCAGTTCAAAATTTAGTGAAAATCAAATCACTACATAGAATTCCGGAAAATACAAGTATAACTAGAGCTCTTGTTTTCATCTAGCATTACATCTTGGCTGCTAGATGTCCTACATTTTAAAATATAATTAATATTGTAGTAAAATTCATCTGAGCAAAACGTATCTTGTAAGCCCTTGACCCTTAAATAATTGGATACAGAATACCACAGCTTACCTTTTTAAGAGATCGATTTTGTTTTTTAAATGACAAATTACGAATAGGGGAGACTGGGGCTGGTTGAGACAGGGGTAGGTTGTTACAGCGGCAATGGTGGCTATAAAAAGATAGTAACAGGAACGCTTGAAAGAGAAAATTTACCACGGTAAGATCGGCTAGCCACTTGCCACCCGCTAGTTCCGCCAACGCATTTGTGTGAGGAGCCCTGGCACGGTGCTATCAAAACCGCATGTTTCTAACTTTTTATTTTTATAGTAATATTGGTCTACAGCCTTTTTATAATTAAAAAATAGTTGTGCGGTAATGTATATTTGTGCCTCAATGCTTTCTTTTTGTGTTAAATATATCATAATACAGTTATTTCTACTAGATTTTTTTCTACTTAACCTTAAAGGCTAAATTTTGGGGTCGGGGCTAAAAGTGACATTTCTTCGGGGCAGGTTGTTACATGTACATTTCGGTAGTATCTGCCTTAGTTTTTGTTTAGGAAAGAAGTTTTTTGTTATTTTTGAGGGTTAAAAGTTACCAATTTTTTTGTTTTTGTGAGGCATAAGGATAAAAGGCATAAAAGAAATTGTATGCCAAATTTTTTGTTTAAGAAATAAATTTATAATTTTCATCAAATTCCTAAGCTACCAAATTTGTTATTTGATGAGGCATACAGAGCAGTCATACACCTTTACACCTTGCAAACATAAAAACACTGTGTTTAAGTCTAAATTAAGTAAAAAAAATGTTAATTGCCCTTACTAAAAACTCTCAGATTATGTTTGTTTTTTGTTGTATCAACCTACCCCGTGTGGTGTAACAACCAGCCCCAGGCACGGGGCTAAAAGTTACACGGCTCTTTTTTCAGAGTTCGCGTGTTTATAGCACTTCTAATAGGCGTAAATCTAAAATTCTTCTTAAATTAGAATCTTGAATAGTTATTTAATTGAACAAACTTGGAATTACGTAAAATAATCTAACTAACAAAAAGATATGACAATTTGTTTAAAAAATGTCACAACCAGCCCCAGTCTCCCCTACTAAATAAACTAAACATGCACCAATTAAATTTCTAGAATTACAATATATGTGAGCGTTTAAGAAAATATCACTAAAATTTCAGGTAAGTTAAAAGAAATTGCAATAAATATTGCGACACATAAAAAACTTCGAAAAAACTGCTCAAATATCGACAATTTGCTAGAAATTTATTTTTTACGGAATTTTCAGATAAAACAACTGAAGAATAATTAAAATAATTTACTAGAGCCCGCCTAATTAAATTAAACTAGAAAATTTTCTTAATGTGTACGTTTTGCTATTAACAGAAATATTTAATCTTTAATGATTTTGTTTTCTTAATATTTTATCAGCTTCACGATTCGAATTTGGATTACTGACATGCTTAATAGGAACAAAATTAACTTCAAGAAATTTAATTTTAAAGTTTCACTTCGTTTTAGTATAACTATGAAAGTGTTATACTACATATATATTATTCAAAATCGAATTATATTTTAATCAATTTTATTTAAGACTAAACATAATTTAATTTTAAACTAACAAATTGTTCGATTGAAAAATTAGTGAAAATTGAGTCTCTACTTTTATTGTATTTAATTTTCTCATTACTTTCTATGAGGAGCTCAACTTAAACTAAAGTCATTTTAGAAAGCACCTCACTCAGCTAATACCATTTTTCTACCCTTATTCGATTTCGATTGAAGCTTCTTTACTTAAACCTTCCTTAGAAGTCTCCTTACCGAAACGAGACGATATCTTCGTCTAACATAAAGTCCAATTACTCCCCAACGAGAAATTCAATCTCATTGGAAAGATCCATTTATTGCTGGGCAGCAATTTCGTCTAAAATCAAATTTTATCTCGAACCTCGCGTTCTTTGAGTCTACCCGGGATAACTGAGAAAACGTTGGAAATATTTCATTTATTTTGCGAAGGCTTTGTCCACCATCAGCCACAACCTTCATTCAGTTGGGCTCGAATTCTCGGACAAATTGTTTCAAAGAATGAAGACGACGACGACGACGACGAGGATGGTGCCTAAGAAAAGGCTCGTTTCCGTCTTCATCTTGAATATTTAGCGAATACAAAGCGTAATTTTATGGAATTGTCGATGAGCACTTTCTTTGGGGTACGCCTCCTAAGCCGAGGTACATCCTGCGAGTGCACTTTCGCTAGTAAGTGAATTTCCGATTAGAAAACTGTCAAAGGAAGGAGTTGTCTGATAGCGCGGAAATTCGGCATTAAGACTCCACCCACCGTCGCGGGAAAGACATCTTTAGTCGGTTTCTGACGACGACGACGACAAAGAATCTTCCGCCGGGGAGGTTTGCATGTCAAAGAATTACTGGGAGATGATTTCACAGGAATTTGCAACCTAACCAGAGTCGAGAGTCTAGACTTTAGACTCTAGCCTCTAGAGTCTAGACGGTAGCATACAGAAAAGGGTATTTGTGCTATTTTTTTACTATATTTTTTTATGCCTTTTGAATGCACCCGCGAGGCGAACGATAAGCGAGGGCGGTTCTTTAAGGGTGAATTGACGGATTCCATTTGCTTTTGACAATTTCCCTCGACTGTAACAGAAATGCTTTCAAGTGCAATTCTCTTGAATTATGTTTGGATTGCTGTTTGTGCAATCCGCATTAATTGGACGCGACGAGCACCAGGAGGAATCTCATTAAGGTGACTTTTCTGGGTATTTTGTTTTTCTTGTTTAAATCAAAAGAAAACTGTTAGCACAAGAAGAATGACTTTTGCAACAATTATTTTTCTCTCTATTTAAAATAGGTGGAGAAATTTTAGTCGTGAAATGTAAAGTGATTAAGATCAAAGGGAAAATGTTTAATTGATTTTTTTTGTACCATTTGTGAAATTTACAACGAAACAATTTTTTCAAAGAGTTTTATTCTATTAATTAAAAGCTTAGTAGGTCTTGGAAAATAGTTGTGAATTTAAAAAAAACATTATAAATTAAATTAATAATAATTTTGCAACACCTAAAATCGATATTTTCAAATACCTATCTGTTTTAGAGTTGTTAAAATATTTTAATTTTTTGTTATTTTAAAATAGTAAAATTTCTCATTATAAACTTTAAGGGCATTATTTTATTTTAATTATAACATTTAAATAATAACAGAAACTATTTTCTTTCTAATATTGGATAAAATAATTGCTTCTAATGTGAAGAACGCAAGAACGATTTCATTTTAAAGATTGAGAATTTTCTTGTTTTAATATACAAAGTTCTTAAATGAAGGCCAACTTTTCCTATTTATAATATATATTATATTAAAGAAAAAAAAAGAGTTTAATTTACTAATAACTATTAAGTGAGCTCGGCCTAATCCATAAATGTGTTCCATTCCATTAATGTTAAACTGTGGAAGAGTCATAATATTTTAAGAGCGCATGAAGCAAATAAAGGAGTTTTTTGACCGTAACCGTGGATTTCCCAAAATTTTTAAGGTGGTAACTTTTATCTGGCCACTACTGTACACTTTTTATACACTTTTCTTTGGTCAAATCTTTTGCTTCTAGAATCAGAATCAGCATAAATTCTAATACTTTCAGGTGAAAATCTTCAACATGTAAATAAAAAGCAATAAAAAAATGACTTCTATAAAAAATATTTTTTAATGAACTATGTGATTTTTTTACTTTTGTGATAAAAAAAACTTTCACCATACTATTCCGACAGTTACGGCACTTGCGAATAGTGAAAAAAATGACAATTTGGAATTTTCACAGTCGAATACATATAGCGAAACGACGTTTGTCAAAAAAACGTGAGAAGCTTCGAAATTCAAAGTATTTTAAATTTCACATTTGTCGGCAAAAAGTGGGAATTTACGTTACGTGCTATTTGAATGTGATAAAACATAAAGCGAATAATATAGTAAATTCTTTATAAATAAATAAATAATAAATAAAAATTACCCTGAACTGCCAAATTATATATTGTAGAACAATCCAAATATACATTATTAAACTACATAGGAAACGGTTATATCAGTCGATTCGAAATGTAGAAATTAAGGGGGTTTCAAATTTAACGTTCATCGAAATTTTCATTAAACATTTCATAGTCCAACAAACTGCTCATGTTTATAAATAAATACACTTCTTTTCACTAAATGAAAACACAATTGACAGCACTTACATTTCTCTTACCTTCGACATAAAAATTTCACGTCATGTGACAATGGGAATATAAAAAAAAAACAAATTGTGAGGTTAAAATAAAAGTTAAGTGAGTCGAAAAGTGACGTGACTTTTCTATCATATTAGTAATACACGTGTGACATATACTGCTGTCGTAAAGTATATTATAAAACCGATATTTCTGTAATATTCTTTAGCTATTATATTTCTTAAGACATTTTACCCAGAATGAGATATTTTTCGCCATGTTACGCAATTCAACATCGTAACATCGTCTTTAATCGCACCATGGCACCAAGTTATACAGCGGGAACAAAACAATTATCCTACACCTGTCGGAAACAAGATTTCTAAGAAAAAATAATTCAGTGACCGATGGGCAGTTTGTACCGAAACCTCCGACCTCAAGAAGGAAAAAAAAAAAAAAACAAATTCCGAAAAGTTTCCACAAGTCGCTTCTTGGGAATATTCTTATTTTTCTCAGAATCTTGGGAAATTTAATTTATTTTTTGGTAACTTCTCAACCTCTCTACACTTTCTGTAAATGAAACTTGAGTCAGATTTTCCCTGAGATTTTTATTATTTTTTTTTTCTTCGCTCGCGCCTTTTTCACTATGTATTTACCTCATCTGCAAGTCAGAGCATGGCAGGTTTCTTGACAAATTGAAATTTAAAAGTTTCTTTGTTGTAAACTTGTAAGGAAAGTTTTTGCCACCCCTGCCACACTATTACAGTGCACTTTCGTCTGGAACCACGAGATGAAATTTTCCGAAAATTTTCCCTATGAAAGTTTGTATTACAAAACTTTTGGGGCATTGCGCTCTATGCGATGTCGTTTAGCAAAATGTGGTTTTTTCGGTGAGAAATATTTTATTTCATTTTCTTAAGATATTCCATAGAGTCATGGCGATTTATGCTAGCGAGTTTGAAATTCGTTTCTTGATATCTTTCTAGCAAAAGTAATGTCGGACTGAGGACAATATGTGCATGTACTTTTGAAACACCCTATAAAATGCATTATATACATGGTTAATCTGATAAGAAAACCGCCCCGAAAGGGTCACCCTGTACCAAAGACAGGAATTTAATTTTCCTTCCATCAGCCCGCGAGGCGAACTCTTAATACAAACTGCTGCCTGCGCCGTATATCACGATGCGAATTTAATTTCTCAACTTCGCTGCCCTTCTGGTCCACTCCACTTCTTGGATACTTTTCCGACACTGGGCCGCGAAGATGAAACACAAAATTTGCTCCTATTTTCTGCCCCGGGAAGGTTTTTCATCCCTTTAGATGTTCTGAGTCCCGCTGCGAAATGTCTTCCTGCTTTTGGAGCAAATTGGACAAGGGATTACACAGGAATTTTTCGGATTTTCCCCAAGATTTTACAGGGAGAGAGAAGCCACTCCTTTTTGCCAAGTTCTTACGAAATGTGCTATTCAATTAATCTTCATAATGCTCGGCAGTCCTAAAATTATTTTAGGGCAGATTTATTTTAGTCCTAGTATCGTAGGATCGTAGCCCCTTTTAAAGGAGACAGATTTTGGCTCCGGGCAAAATGTTGCAATTTCGCGAAAAACGCTTCTTAAAATTTTACAACTGGCAGTTCTTTATAAAAGGTTAAAAAAAAAGATTTAAGCTACAAAAACTCAAGCTGAATTAGAATTTCATTTCGTGCACATAAAATAGATATAAGTATATAGATGAATGCAAATTAAAATGCTTTTTACTTAACTAGTTAAATTGATTCTGCAAGACAACAATTATTTACGAATTAAGCATTAATTTATTAGATTAATTGTTGTTAATTGGTTGTAAGTTAGATATCAAGACATTAATCTTAATAAAATATACTAAATAAACATTTAAAAAATCCAACTAAATTACAAACTTGATAGCTATACTGAGTCATTAATTATAGGTTTTGACTTTTGAGTTAAACTTAGCTTCAGTAGATAAGATATAAATGTCCGAACTAATCAGATCCGAATCCGATCGTGAAAAAACACAGCTTTTATGTTAAAATGGCTGATTATTAAGAAGAACTGTCGAATTTGAGCCTTGAGGAACTATAAATTAATTCATAAGCAACTAATGTATTCAAGGTTATTTTGTGTAGGGTAAGAAATCCTTCAGAAATTGTTAAAAACTAGACTAGACTAGACTGGTAGCTACTAAATTTTTTTCTTGAATTAATTAAATTTTTTAAAGTGAACTATGCCAAAACATATTTAAGTTTAAAATAATGACATATTCATAAACCAATTTTTCATTTATAATTACAATTTTATATTTGAAAGAATATTACATTAAAGGTACAGAAAATTACTAAAATTACAAGCTTACGGCGCTGGTATCTATCTATCTAAAATTGTAAGGGATGTTTTCGAAACGGACATAAATGATCGAAGTCTTTGAATCTTTTTTAAAAAACAGTCGAACCACTTTAGGAGGTATTAAATGACTGAAAGTACAATTTGCTATTAAAAAGAGGATTATTTCTTGTTTGAAAGAATATTTTTCATCATTTTATATTTCATAATGATGTTTTTTTCCGATAGGCGGTGACTCCTTAAAAATGTTCGGGACATTGTTACTACACTTTCCCTAATATCAGCGAAGACGTTCAGCTATCTGGGGAATGAATCGACTCTTTAAAAACGTATTTGCAAACAAAGAGGCCGTGCCGTGCCGATGAATAATCAGTTTCGGTGACGGTGGCATTAAAAGCATTTTCCGGCATATCGCGAGTATCGCTGAAAATCTCCTGACAATGCAGAACCGCACGCGGCTCGAATGAGAAGAGCCTTATTTGCCGGGAAAACGGCTTCGAGTCAAAATTAAGTCGATGATGTTTTCACTTCATGAAAAAGTCGTATCCATTAAAAGTTTCTCGTGTACCTGGTTCCCAGTTTATCCCCCTTTCCCGGGCCGACCCCGGTTTCGAATTATTATATAACTTCAGCATCATTCTGTTTAATGGGCTTCGCTTTTTTCTCTCTCCGGTTTCCTAGAACCAGAAAACACGGCGCCACAAACTAAACGCGGGACGGCGTAATCCTTGCCATCCTCCAGGACTCCGGGAACACGCCTGGTCCAGGACCCCATGTATGTGGGAGGCTGGCGGCAGTTTTCCTCCCGGATGATAAGAAGTTTTCCAGAAGTTATTACTTTTTATGAGAATTTTGTTTGGAATTCTTTTTTCGCCGCTTTATCTTCCCCTAGTTCGAAAGTAATTATGTTATAGGCAGAAAAAAAATATATATAGCGAGGCACGTCTCAGGTTAATTGACTTTATTTTTAGTCGCATTAGAAGGGATTTTTCTGAGATAAAAGTGTGGTTGTAGTTGAATTGGAACTTCTTACGCTTCATATAAATCTCATTCATCGGAAAGCCGAAAATAAACGGATGAGTCCAGAATATGTCTCAATCGTGAGTGAAACTCATTAGGATTTCTAACTTCTGTAAAGACATTTGGGTTGCCCTGTGATTAGCTCGCTGTGATTATTATACAGGGAGTTTCATATACGGATTGATATCTATACAGTGATGGACAATTAATTAGAAACTGCAATGTAGTTGTATTAGAGGCTACTACAATTTGTTACTCAAAAAATCATTTCATGAGACATCGCCTTGTAGTAAACAAGTCTAACGTGAAAAAAATGTTTTCTGAAAATTTACAACCAGGTGTCATAAAGAATCCTTAGAATGTAATTGAAAATTCCAGCAGGATAATAATTCAAAGGACACGGCTAAACTTACAAAATGATTCCTTTTGGACAATTTTATCGATTTTCTTAAGTGGACTTGAATAGAGCGTCTTGGGGTAGGTATCTATATGTATATATTTTTTTAAATAAATTTGCCTACTTAGGTTTGAGTTAATATTCAAAGAGTATTTAAAGTAATTTACAAGAAGAACTACATAGATACACTTTCTAACAAATTTTGCTATCAAAAAATATTATTAGAATGGCTTTTGCAAGGTTCGGCGTAAATTGTAAGGAGAGACTCAATGACTGCACAATTTGGTCATATAACCCAACATTTTCATTTTCAGAAGCATTTAATCAACCCTTAATCATGCTAATGACATATACATATAGAGGACTTGTTGTTATTTTTGAAGGACTTTGACTTTTCCAAAAGTTACCAGAACATGCTTTTTTAAACAATATATTTGTTTATTTTTTCTTTGATAGCACTTATGAACCTGTAATTTTTTGTATTAAAATTTTGTTTCTGCCCATTTTGTTCTGCTAACTTTACACATCTCTTAACAAGTATGTATGTATGAGTATGTACATCTACATACATATATAAGTCTGCGATTTTTCGATGTTGTTTTAATAACATTTTGAGAAAAAGGCAATTAATCATTTCTGGTTGTAAACTTTTTGTATCTTAAAACTTTTTAAAAGTAGATTCATTTTACAAGCTAGTTAGGATATATTAAATTATGTATGTTGCAAGAATTTATTACTTTTCGAAAAATATTAAAGCGTAGTTCGTAAACGAGAACGCTTTAAGCCCTTAAGCATTTTTCAAGCAGTTTCATGTAAACTTTCGAGCGCACGTTGTTCGTTCTTATTTTGTTAAGGTCTGCGATGCTCAAGTAAAAGCAAATCCCTCTAAAATGTTCAACTAAAAAGTCTGTCCCTTAGCAAGCTGCCCTTTATACACTCCATCTCCCATGTTCCAAGGAACAGCTTCATCTCAGATTTTGTCTTCTCTTAGCTAACAAGATTTAAAGTAATTATAGGATGCTTCGGAAGTGCACGGAGCAGCTTATCTCAGTTATCACTTGATTCCAAAACGAAGCCAATTATTCGGTACAAAGTTGAAGCGGTTGCGTCGAGTCAGCAGTCGTAGCAAACAATTTTGGTGCACGGAGTGAGGGCCCATTAGTTGCATTAGGGAAGTTTCCCGATTGCCAGGATTCAGGCCCGACATGATGTTACCACTCCGAAAACAAAATTCCCTTCGAGGGCCCCAATTCCCCGGCCCGCAGCACCCTTTGAGCCATTCTGCCCGGGGAAAATTAAATGAGGGCGAAGTGCTCGAAGGGATCGTCGAGCAGCAGACTTATTTCTAGCTAATTTAAAGTTCACACAATGAGATACTTAACTGCGGCATCGTTCGCTTTTCCGCGTCGGTTCCGCCCTCGGCGCCAAGAGTTATGAGATATCTACAGCGGGAAACTTTATTATAACTTTCTGAATAAGATAGAAGCTGATTTAATAATCGCTCCACTTTATCTGTCCTATGGCCGGGTTTTAATTTCGAAACAGACTTCGAGGAGGGCGGAAAAGCTGATTTTTTGCTGGATGAAAATGTTCCACATTAATTGGTCGCCAGCAGCCGTTTTTCCGCTTGAATATCATCTTCTTTGCGTGGGATCATCCAAAACGAATCGGGAAGAAAAAAAAAACTTTTCCTCGCACAAGAAATGAAACACCCGCCCACGCCCCGTGTGTGATCCCTGGATTTATGGAGCCCAAAGGGAACACATGTTGACGACTATCTCAAGGAAGAATCTGCCTGTTGTAGTCCGGAAAACGACACTTGGCTAACTTTTCCGGAACGTCATTTTAATTTGCGAAAGACTCTTTCTAGCAGTTTCTCACTTGAATCGCCTAAGGACCAACCGATTAATTTATTAACTTGAACCCCTGATTGCGGTCTTATCTAGCATAAGACGAAATTATGACGTAAAAAAACGGTTAAGAAGTAGGACTAACTTCTGACTATTTCATAAAACTGCTTTAATAGAGCAAATGAGTATGAGAGTATTAAATAAAGGTCCTTTCAGAAATATCTTTTGGTTGAAGCTCAAACTTCCACAATGGTAATTTTAATGCATTAAATTTGACTTTGGTCCTTCGTCCTATCGTTTTTTTATATGGCAAAATAGAAATAAATTACATTCAATTGTGAGGGAAAAAACATGTTTTTGCAGCATTTAATTAGCCTTTCATCATTCTAATTATATACCTATAGGGGAAGTATTGCTATTTTTGAAGGACTTTGAATATATACTCTGCTTAGTTTTTTAAATATTATATGTTTTTTTTTTTTTTTTTAAGAAATATACGAGCATTCAACTGATAGTTTTATTATAATATTTTGTATTGAACATTTGGTTCTGTCCATTTTGTTCTGCTCACTTTACAAATTTCTTGTTTCATTTAATTTGAAAATGGTTTCATTTTATCCCAAAATGGTTTCATTTAATTTGTAAATAGCTTCATTTTATTTGAAAATGGTTTTACTTAATCTGAAAATAGTGTCATTTAATCTAAAAACGGTTTCATTTAATCCGAAAATGCTATATATAAAATGTTTATTTCTTAACTTACTAAGACGTAAAATCTCTTTACTATCTTTGATACACCGGTCTACAAACAAATTTTTTTTCTTGAGTCTCGGTTTATTTCATAATTTTTTTATTCATCATATCTCAAAATAATCAAAAATTACCCATAATGTCCTTAAAGTTTGCTTTTGTATAGTATTGGTAGGAGTAATACAGATCTTAAGGGGGGGCTAAGGTTAATTCGTACGAAAAAAGGCATGTTTTTGTGAATTTTTTGTGACGACACAGTTACAATCTCTTTGTTAAAACTAATAGTACATTAAAGTATGACATTTGAAGAATGTTGTATAAAATTTTCACGAAGAAATATTAAAAAACACGGCAATGACAGCAATTATTCGGACGTGTCTCGGATAAAAGTAGAATTGCGGTGCCCCTCATAACTGGCTGCTGGATCATCCGAAATCAAAAAATCAAAGTTCATTCGTTAGACAATAGTTTTCCCCAGGTAACGCTGGGGGGGGTTTTTCGAAATTTTAATTTTTCACTTTTTTGGAACACTTTAAAGGGAAAAACGCGATTTTTTGCGAAAAAGAACGACTAATTTGTTATTGTAAAATAAAAATTATTAACAAATTTGAAAAAAACTCTCCAGCGTTACCTCGTAAATTATGTACAGAAATAGTGTTCACAATTTCAAAAGGATCGGTGCAGTAGTTTTGAAGTTATGAGGGGCACCGACTTTGAAAACGTGAGTTGTGGGGAAAACGCTTTAAAGTTTTGAACACCAAAAAATCTGGTATAAAACGTTCAAAAGCAAGGTATAGAAATACTCGTAACTTCGTCAATTTTGCTTCAATCGACTTGAAATGTTGACACAATATTCTTAAGATATTATGCATTCAATTAAAAATATAAAACAAACATGCCCAAAAAAAAATTTAAATACTTTAGCCCCCCCTTAAGGACCGTATTTTGGCCATTTTTGAATCATCATTACAAAATAAAGGATCATCATCGAACTTTTTAACTTGGCTTAAATGAAAGCCTATAGAACCTAATCTAAGAAAATCGAATACCATTTATGTGGCCCTTTTTAAACATCTTGTCAAAGAAGTTTTTCATAAGTCAAATTCATGAATCATTTCGGATTGTTTTAAGGTCTTTTGTATTTTTAAATAATAGCTTAAGATTTCAGCTATCATTTGAACAATATTATAAGCTCCAGGCTAAATCCGTTATTTTGTAATATTTTTCATAAATGGTCAAAATATGGTCTTTTGTACTTTTTGACGCTATTTTTCTTGAAAATGGGAGCTGATTGAGTGTTTTTATTTACGAATTCAAAATTTATGCAAAACAACCTATAGAAATGATTTTCAAATTTTTTGAGGAAAAATTTGGTGTTGACTTGTATTATTAAAACATCAGATTTGTAAATTTCATAGTTAATCTTATACTCGTATGCTATAAAAGATTTATATGTAAATTAACTTTGAAGTGCTTTTACATTTATTTTATTTTGCAAAACCCATTTATGTAGCTCGTAAAAAAAATTTCTTGAACGGAATTGGATGCATCAAAGGTATTTTTCTTGGAGCTTTGATCTTGACTGCACCCATTAACCCAGAACCCTCTAAAATGGGGCTAAACGACTGCTCAGCGCAGAATATCTCAGTGGTTGTGGCTAACTTTGCGAGTTAGAAATTCTAGTCTTTGATAGCCGAGAATTTTGCTGAAAGGGCAGTTGCTGCCGCCTACTGGGAATTACTGCGATGGACGTTAGCATGCCGTAGAAACATGCCATAGAAGCGGCATGCCCCAGATTAAGGTGCTCCTCTAATGAACAACAGCCATTAGGGGGAGACATGAGCATTTAAAGCATCCATGTGCCGTGTGCCGGCCCCCGTTCGAGCATTTCATAGTCACATTTTGCTGGTCGCTCAAAGTAAATTGGCCAACAATGGGGAGCGCACAGGGTGCCCCTAACAAAACAGGGTACTCCTCCAGGAGGAGAAGAACTAGGACAAAAGTGTTGCTTCCCAAGAAGAGGTCCGGGACTCTCGGAGGAAACAAAGCCATCAAGGAGGTTTTTAACGTTAAATAGCATTTTACAAGAAGAAAGGTTCCAAGTTCCTAAGCGAAGCTCTGGTGCACAAGTGAGGTCAATCCCTTGTTGTTTGTGATTAGGGTCAATCTACACTCTGCTCCCCGCGGGTCTCCTCCCGGAGGAACCCTTTTGCCGCAGCGCTGGAGACGAGGAGCAGGGCCATTGTGGTTCTTTCATGCGTAAGCCTATTTTCCTAGACTGAGGTAAGTTTGTTCTCACTTCTTAGTAAAATGAGTTATGTAAATCCCCCCAGCGGGGGATGCGGCCACAAAAACACCACTCTTAAGAAGAAGGGTTTATCTTTGGGTTTTAATTCGAAACCTCTTTGTGAGAGTGGCCCGACTATCAGAACATCTAACAGCCGCTAATTGGCTTCAATTGTTTTCTTCCTATAAAATTAACGACAAGCCTCTCTAACCCTTAAAAAAGTCCGGCTTTTGTAGTAAAATGCAAAAATATTCCTCACAAATGTTATCTGGGATTCTTCCTCCGGGACAGAGTCCTCCAGGCGACTTATCAGCGGGAGCAAGGACAAAACAAGTGCACACGACGACAAAATATTTGAGGAGTTGAAAGATATTTGCATGCTTACATTCCCGACAAAAGCTGCTTGTCCTTCAGGAAAATTGAGAGTTCTTATCGCGAACAATCTGCCCTTTATGCAGGGAATTTTCTAGGGTTCGGCTGCGCATAAACAGTGCCCTGGAAAAGTTCCACTTATCGGCCGCATGCTGACCGCAACATGTAAGCAGAAGAGAGGCATCTTACCACAGCAAAAATGAAATTTATTTTGCATATAAATTGAGTTCCACGCCAGACCCCCAGAGTTAGCCTCTAGAATCTGAGTCTGCAGGCGCTCTAGTATCCTGATGTATGGTGCTCCTCCGGCCACGGGACGTATTTCGTCCGACTCTAAGGCTCATGCAAATTACGTGAAAACAGTGGAAGGACTGCTTTTCTTTTTATTATTTTTTTATTTTTTTTTGGTTTTTTTGCGCCCTTATACTTTTTAGAGCCCTGCCATTCATGTTCCCATATAAATTCAAGGAGTTGCCCTGTCTGCCAGCATCCCATAAATTTTGCCCTTTGATGTCCTGGGAGACATGTTTCTCGGCGGATGGATGTGGGAAAATTCTTGTGAGTAAAGTGAAAATTGAATTAAGTCTAAAATGCGATTTTCATGCAAATTCTTTAGACAGATGAGAGAGGTTTATGAATATACAGTAGAACGTGGGTGGAACTCTTTAAAAAAATGTTTAATTAGCGCCAAATGTAATGGAATCTATGGGCGATAAAAAGATAAAAAAAATGTACAAATGAAGTTCAACATGCAGTTCAGAGTTTATATTGAAATTTTCTACGTCTTTCATGGATTTAATTAAGTCGTACGTTTAGACTTTTTTCGTTTGTACAACCTGAACTAATGATTCTACTTATTTTTATGAATAAACCGATAGTTGGTCAGAACTATTAATTCGTTTTAAAAAAAATTAAAAAAAAAAACATAAACGCAAATATATTATAAAATCATTCGGAATGATGTTTATTTGTTATACGTAATATGCATTAGGATTTTCTGAAAGAATATCGTTTTGAGAATATTCATGTCACATTTAAAAAAAAAATTCGACCAATTGACGTTCTCAAAAATTTTACCGCTTATAGTAGATAGTCAAATATAAATTACTTTTAAATAATTTTTACAGTTGATTACTTACAAACGGAACGGTGACATATATATAGGAAATTATCTCAAATTTAGTCATAATTGACTATCACAAAGAATATAACTTCACAATTTATATCCTGAAACAGATTTAATCTTCATGTTAAACAATAGTTGAATTTGACTTTTTTTGCTTTGTTTGTTTGAGCATGAAAATGAATTTGTTAAAGAGAATTTGGAGTCGTTTGAAGTTGGAATCAAACTTAATTTAACTATCATTATACATGTGAAAAATTTATTGGTACATTTATTCGAACGAATAAGTACTACCAAACATTTATTTTGAATTAAGTGTTTTTAAATATAGACTAGAGAAAATGAAAGACGAACAGAAACTAGTAATAAATTAATTTAAATTGACTATTTTATAATCAAAAATATTGACTAGGTACCAAAGTCTGCAAAGTCCGGATTTGTTTTGCCGTATGAACGTTGCAAGTCAGAAATTTGGCTTATTCCAAAAATAAAATTGGGACTAGGCTTAATTTATTTTAATTTGTCTGTATGACGTAGTAAAAGCGGCGTCTGCTATAAATGAAATTTTTGTTGGAGCCTTTTTAATAATTGGGCGAGATAGTAAGATAAAAATATATGTAATTATATGTAAATGTCCTAGTCTATTTCGTGTCGTTTATATGGGTTTCTGCCCTGATTTGGGGCTGTTGCATAAACGTAGTCATTGTTACTAATTTTTAGTATATCACATTCGACTATTTTTGCAAGAAGCTGAAAATTAGCCAAGAAAATTCTTAAAAAGTCGGTGCTGCTCAGATTCACGCCGTCGTGAACGTGTTAAATTATATACTTAAAGTAATTATTATAATAATTCATTTAAGTGGTAGATTTTTTACTTTCAACTCCAACAATATTTGGAATATTTTGTTTTACATTGTATTGTTGTATTTTT
The DNA here is from genome assembly GCA_951509405.1 of Machimus rusticus. Taxonomy (NCBI): domain Eukaryota; kingdom Metazoa; phylum Arthropoda; class Insecta; order Diptera; family Asilidae; genus Machimus; species Machimus rusticus. Next base: position 8,700,398 of record OX608051.1, read on the forward strand.
TTGGTTAGAAATCGATTTTTTCTTCGTCTGAGAAAAATCTTTTTTTAAATAAAAAATTCTTTCAACAAAGTGAGCATTTTATACAAAGTAAACGAAAAATACCCGGAAAAAAAATTGTTTCATTTTGTTGTGGCAGCAGAGCGTCATCACCTCCTTTCCCCCGGCTGAGTTCGCTTCGAAAAGCCACTAAGCCTCGGTGTGATAAATTGCATGAAATAAAAAGGCGAACAACCAAAATCCGCACCGCCGTTCAGATTTCGCAAGCGGAACAACTTTAAGAAGTTCATGCGGGCGGATTAACGTGCCGCTGACTGTTCCAGCGACCAGCAACAGTTCCTCAAATTGACTCTGTTTCCAGTGCTGCCCGAGGCGCAATTATAAGCAGCACAAAGAGGACTCCGAGCCGCAAACTTGAGCCGCAACTATGTTTCATTTCGTGCGAAAATGTTTATTATCGACCCAGCAGCCCCCGCCGCGCCGGAGTGGCGTATAATCCCGGGCGGAGCCCCACGCCCCCGGGCTCCAGCGAGCACATTCGAGGCGAAATGTTCTATTTATGGGAACCCTCAAGGGTGGCTTCTCGCCCGCTTTATGGCGCATAAGTTAAAGTCTGCGTTTAAAACGTCTAGCGAGTAATTCCAGTGGATTCGCTCGAAGTGGAATCATCACGACCGGGGCAATTCCACGCATTCTGATCGCAATTAATTTTTGCTTAGCATTACCCATAACAAAATTCCTTCGAGAGCAACGACCTCTCTAAAAATTTTCTACGACCTTCCAATCTTTCAAAAAACTTTATTCTTTTCAAACATACTGAATAATTTCCCAGATTATCTTTTACTTAGTGGTTGAAGGAGCAAGAAATTAGTTTCACTTCCATTTCAAAAGTTCTTAGAAACACAGTTAATTTCTGCGGAAGTTTTGTACTTAAAAGTTGAAAAATGCACTCTATTCAAAAGTTACCGAAAAATTTGTAATTCAAGTACATATAAGTATGATTTTGTCAGATCCAAAGAAAATTGCAAAATTGTTGTCCTAGTCCATAGTTTTTTATACTAACTACATATTACTAAACTTAAATTCTATGTAAAATTGCCTCTTATTTTTCTATCAAAAGTGATAGTGTCATTGTAGTGATAGATTTATAAAAGTTATACTAAGCACCGACTTAGGGCATCACCATAGAGAGGGGGCAACATAGAAAGATATTACGTTTTTTTTTTCTAATTAGAACTATATGGGTTATTAGACTTCTGATTAAAAATTATGATTATAATTAAGTAGGTAGGTAGGTACTTATAAGTCAAAATGAAAAAATCCAATGCAATAATTTCCTTTGAAAATTCAACCATCTGTAAATATCTACAAATGCAATGGTTATTTGCTTGTATTTCGTATTCCTCGTATTTCAATTTATAACTATAAATATGAAAACTCACAAGTACCTATTATTCTCGAAAATTTCAAAAATTCTAAAATAACTTTTAAAAATTGTTCCATTAGACTGAACTGTTGAACGCGAAAAACGAAACGTCTTATGCACTAGTATTTTTGATTGTTAATTATATACCTATTATATTTTATTTTTAATAAAGATACTGAAAAATTAGTATTCTCTCCATCAAAAATCTTATTAATAAAAAAACAAACATCGGTTTTAAAAATAGTGAACATTGTGAACATTTTTTAATAAATAGTTGTCTTTGAACAGGTAAACAGTTAGTCAGAATCAGATTTTGAATAGCTTAGAATAATTCAAAAGACATTGTTTTTTACTTTTATCATACTTTTTTGAAAACATTGTGATTATATATTTTTAAAATTTTTAATTTTTTTCACAAATGGACGTACATATCTTAAAAAGGTTATATTTTAATTATCTTATTATATTTAATTATAATTAAAGTCATGACATTTTAATAGTTCTTATTTCCAGAAAATGTATATTATTTACAGTAGATAAACGAAACAAATTTAAGAGTGTTATGATATGGTCATATAATTTGAAATATATGAAGTTTAAGACTCTGATTTGAAATATGTTGTTGAAATTAAGGAAAATAAGACATAACTTTCTCATGCGCATTCTGCTATTAAAGAAATGTAATTTTAATGATTCCGGTGATATTCGCTTCAAGTCTCATATCCTTGGCGGAACGGGGACACCGCGTCATCAAAAGAAAAGTGCCTTCTGGTCCCATGAGGAAGAACAAGGGCCACCTACTTGGCGGGGAGCTTGCGAGTCCTTTTCTTGGATTCCATCGCATTCTCTGCACCTGCCCACCTGAGCCCCCGCGACTATTTTTAGCGGGGGCCATCATTTAGAGCGGATCCTTCTGCGCGTAAGACAACTCTGAAATTTATGTTAATACTTTCGAAGTGGTCCTTTGCTGTTTCAGGCACATTAAACTTTTCCCTCAGCTCTGCACAAAGAACCCGAGGAGCCCTCTGTGCGGCGCCATTAAGGAGTAAAAACTTTTTGGGGAAGAGCACATACCGCGCCTATCTGTGCATTAAGTTTAAAACTCGCCCCCGCCCGCCACCAGGCGGCGCGGTACGGTACGACGTAGCGTCGGGACGGCACCGCCGCAGAGTGAAAACGGGGGAAGTCCCGCGGTTTGGGGCCGCTGAACAATGCTTCAGATTCGTGTTAGCATTATCCAAGCGGGCGTTCGCCGCCGTTCGAATTTGTGCGGGCGCACTGTAGGTGACAACAGTCGGCGCCACCCCGCTAGTGTAAGATCCCGAAAAAGCACCGAGATCGGCACATCCCCCATTAGCAACAGTCGGGATTTGCACCAGCTCAGCAGCGCCCTCTGGGAGGGAGCGTGGGTGGGCGTGTAGGGCCCTACAATTGAAAACTTTGACTTAACAGGCCTTTTGAGGGCACGGTAATGGCCTGGGAAGAGATTTTCCTCTTTCAAAAGAATTTTATGGTAATTAGAGAACGGCGCCAGCAGAATTTATAGCGGCGGTCTGAGGGATGTTTTTCGAGTTGTACCCGCGAATGTACCGGCAAACAAGCAAATGAATGCTGGAAAAATGGTGGCAATCCGAGAAAAAAAAGCGGATAGAATGAGAATTGTGATGAGGCTTTCTATATGGAGCAGATCTGTCTCTAAAGATAAAGTCACGTTTAATTTTCAAATTTACTAAGGTTTGTTAAACATAAAGAAAGTCGCCAAATTATTAATAAGGGAACAAAAATGATAGGACTAAGGTCAATCACTATACTTGTTAATGATAAAATTATTCCCGAAATGCGTTATTAGCGGCAAGTTAATCTAATAAATCATACAGCTACATGGTAAAAGACTAAAATTCCTTTTACCCAAAATTGTTTCAACTATCCATGTTAAATTTAAATATAATATTAAATACGTTTTTTTAGAACTTCTGAGTACAATTAGGTTAACTTTACTTCTTTTTAGTAAGCAATGATTCAAATTATTACTATCTAGTATCAACACTTTTTTTTACTCGGGGCTCATTAAAATCTGCCAAATTGTTTAACCTCCATCAGCGAAAATATAAATGTACAGTATATATAAAGCCATACTATTTTCGATATTATATAGGTACAGTGAATCCAAAAAGTTACAGAAGGTTGAAATATCTCAAAAATTTATGCTAAAAAACTTAGATACAAATGAGATTCAAGCTTTAACACTAAATTTAAGGAAGCTATCAACGGAATTTATACTCCGAGCTGAAATTTTAAACATGAGTATTTTTTAGTGCTTTATAAAATGTTATTATCCTTCCGGAAAAATACTCAAAATTTTAAGTTTTTAGTACGTTAAGCTATGTCCTTTGAACAAACTTAACCTCAAAATTTCATTTTGGTGCGCGGTACGATTTAAATGTTGACTTACAGTTTGCAGCGTTTTAGCCCGGAAGAAGCATATAATTATTAAGTCAGTAAAGTATGTCTTTAAATTAAAACCAACATATTTTACTGCAAAATCTTACTTTCCATGCAAACCTTTACATTAAAAAACACACAGTTGATCTTTATGTGGCTTTTCAAGGTCATTTAAGGTTAGTCGTTTAACTTATTATCGTTTTAATGAGGTTGTTGCGAATAAAATATTTTTAAAATTTTTTCCATCTTCCATTCCACAAATCCTACATAATTGATTGTATATCTGACAGGATAATGTAGAAAAACCGACAAAAATATAAAATAAAATGGCAAACAAAGCCTCTTTATTTTAATAACTTGTCCAATTAAGCAAACGACTTTTTACTCTATACAGAGCAATTTCCTACGCCATTGTCTCTTTGAATAAAAAAGATTTCGCTGTAAGAACAGACTGTCGTCGGGCATTAGGGATGAGTCGGAAACCTAAAATCTTCGACGGTTGGTGACAGAGGGTTCGTCCGTTTCGGAAAGGGCCGAAGGGGAGAAATATTACTTCTTGTACCTTGTCAGTTGCAGTGAAGCCGTCCCCAATTGTTTCTGACAAATTTTACAAGGGTACATCGCGCTGGCTGAGCACCGAAACCTCTTTAGTGAAAAGTATTTCTCAGTTCGACTAGAAATCGTAGGAACTGCCCTCGAAGACAGATTCGTTTCGGGGAGGGTTCAGGGAGTAATTGCGGATGACAATGGAATGTGTAGCCGAACTAATGAACCGAAAAGGGAAAACTTCAATAGAAATAAACGTCTTTTATGGCGCAGTTGAATCTGAGACGCGTTGCGGTTGACCGACCTCGACAACGGAGGGTCGTCGTCGAATCTCTGGATTTTGGGCCAGGACACGACATAAACTTTATTAAGTGCTAATTCCAATCTCGGCCTAATGTTTAGCGAAGCTAATCTGATTATGTAGGGCACGATTTTCTGGAGGGGGCACCACGGCTGCTCAGTCGACTATTGGAGGCTGTGACTGGCGAAAAAAAGCATGTTGGCGAAAAGCAATAATCGGCAGGAAGTAATTAGAAACGACCCCTGAATAATGAGACTAGCAGTGAACGTTTAGCTCCCAGTGAAATTAACATAATTTATTCACAGTTAGTGACTGGCAAAGCACTAAGGTAAGAATCAAAGGTAGGCTGGGGTTTGTTTTCAACCAAAACTCTTAAAAATTGCTTTTCTTACACCTTATTTATCTACCTTCTTAAATTTAATTATTAAATCTTTATGCTTCAACTATAGGTTTCGAACTGCGATTATATTTAGAGTTTGACTAATTTAATCGAATTATAGTATTGTAATTATTTGTAGAAGTCTATCATTTTGTTGAAAGCTTAGATATAACTTAATATTCAACAACGAATTATTTTAAAATACGAATTTTTCGTAGATTGAAAATTCAAAATTGAAAATATTTCATCAAATTATGATTTCGAGAAAATGCCCAAGACAAAACGTTTGTTACCATAGGTACGCTATTTTTCTCAAAAATTTGTTGCGATGGCATATTTTTCGATTTCGAAATATTTAGCCTAATTTCGCATTATATTCCAAATCTTAACCTCAAAATCTTCTCTATTTTACATCATCTAAGGAAAAAGTAAGCCTTGTTGCATCCAAATTGGCTAAATTACTATGCCATTTTAACGAAAACGATTCTTAAGTTAACAGTAAACAATATTTTGACTTTTACTTATATAATAGTAGTAAACATTTACATAACTGATTAGAAATTTTGGAACTTCATATTGAAACTTGCAAATAGTACATGTGTAAAGTAAAAAAATTCTGAATCTTAGTGATTATATAGTATAAAAAATTATGTGTATGGAATTCAAATCCGTTTTTAAAAAAAGAATGAAAAGTTAAGAAAATTAAGTATGTGTCGAACATTAGCTGTCTTCTTTTCACTTCGGATCAGGTTCCAATTTTGAACTTAATTGAAATTTGTGACAAGTTACCAATATCAAATAATTTTTATTTCGCAAACATAAAATCAAATTGCTCAGATTTATACCCACTTTGGGTTAAAAATATGTATAACCCAGAAGTTTATCTCACTCTATATTGTAAACAAATGCTACAAACTTGCTATTTGAATAAAAATACACCGAGGATAGGATGCTCCTATTGATTGAATTCATTTATTGCCCGTAGGTATGTAGTTTTGCAATCAGACATTTTCTTATCAACTTCTAAAAAACTAAAATTGTTTATGTAGTAATACATACCTACATATAACTCTTCAATTTTCAACTTGTGGATTTTCAAGATTTTAAAAAAAATCTTATTTTGGGCTTATTAAAAAGGATTGCAGGTACAAAAATTAATTAAAATCAGAAGGCTTTGTAACTCGAAGTGATGAATGAGTTTAGAAAATGAGGTGTGGATGAGTTGAAGATATTTTGGTGCCAGAAAAGCACGTCTTCGTGAAGCAATAATCAGCAGAGGAAGTAATTAGAAGCGACCCCTGAATAATGAGCCTGAAAGGGAATCATTTAGCTTCTTCGTGAAATTAGCATAAATTATTCGCGATCTTGGCACGCAGGTGAGCGAAAAAACTTTTTTATGCAGGGAAATTGGCTCATCAGTTACGAAAAGCCGTCGATATTTCTCAGGCAGTCATAAGGCGAGTGACAGGAGCACTTATCACGTAACTTCCCTCGGGAAATGGTGAGCACCTCCCCGATCCCCGAAAATCCTAATTTCACCTGTGTGTGCCAGGTGCCTGCTTATCGCGTTTTATCTACGCGCGTCCTTCAAGCGCGTTGAAATCTCGTCGCGTCCACCCCCGCCGCAATTTTCGGGAAAAGAATTGAACACGTCGGAGGACACACAAAAGGACGGAAAATTGCCATCGCTTCTTTTTTCGTTGCTCGCCTTTTTGCGACGCGACGGTTTTTGTTTCTGCTGGTTGCCCTTGTTGCCTTCGATGTTTGCACGGCAACATTAATTTGCATGACAATTTACATCCGGATCTTGTCTGTGACGTGTCTGAGCAACATAAAGTAATTTGTTGGTGCGCTATATTTGTTGTTCTTTTTTTTTTGCTCCCCCGCGACTTCTTCATCGCATCTGATAAGAAATGAAGTCTGTAAGGAGCTTAATGAACGCCTTCCGCCGTGAACTGTATGAAGACTTTATTACGACGGAATTCGGCTTAAGGCAATCAGACGCAGACAATGCCTTTGCCGGATTTTGGATTTCGTACAACAGCTTGGAGGATGAGGCTGAGGCGGGGGTGGACGGGGATTGTTTGGAACGAGGGTGGGATTATTAAGCGAGTTTTTATACAGCTGGAGAGCTTTTGATTGCAAATGTAATTTTCTTTGACAGTCAGCTACCGAGTTCTTGGGCTAAAATGGACTTAATTTCAATTTTCTGATGTAATTTTGAATTAAGCTGTAATTTATGGAGATATTCTGGTAAACAGCGGGATACCGCTTGCAAAATTAGCCTGTCCTTTCAACGAGATAAAGAGGATTTTTCCCAATTACTTCATGATGTAAATAAACAATTAAATTTATAATTTCGACATATTGCCTCGTGGATTACTCTTCCATAGTTAAAAATTACTCAATTACATCCATAAAAAACATTAGATTACTTCTAGTTGCTACTCCGTGAGAGATCAATAATTATATGTATTATTTGAATTTCTCTTATAGCTTAAATATTGTATAAAAGAATCAGCTTCAAATTGGTTTTTGTTGCATCAAAATCATGGTTTAGGAGTTAACATTTTTCGGGTTTTTTCAGTTGTACTTTATCTTTCGCTATGAATATTATCACTATACTTTATTATGTACCTAGCTTAGAATTATTGGAGTTATTTATCTATAAATTAAACTTCAGGTTGCTACATATGGTTCAATAATAGTTATATGATTATTAATAAAACTAAACAATAAACTTCAAAATTTTATATTTCGAAAATGAAGCCATTTATTTCGAGAAAAATTGCCAAGTTCAAAGACAGAAAAAAATTGTAGAAAATCAAGACTTTTAAGTCCCATGAAGTTGGATACTGGAGTCCGTTGATCTCGAATAAAAATTGTCAAAGTTCCAATCTTTTAAAAATTTTTGGCAAGTTGACGTTTCGAGACTAGATCCTGCAAATTTCAGTTTTAGACCCCATAGGTCTTTTTAGATTACATAGATTTCTGGACTTATAGATAAGCAACATAAATTAATTTCTTGACGAGTATTAAGAAACATAAACTTAACACTGCTTTTATATGTTATGTTATAATATACTAAGTGCTATAAGTCACTATAAGCCTAGTCAATAATTTATTATGCGTTTCAAAGTAAATATATCCGGCTATGTACAATATTAAAACATAAAAATTTATTTTTTTGTGACTTGGCTAAAAACTGACTAAGCTTAAAATGTTGCTAAATTTATGTGAATTGCGTTTTTAAATATTCAGAAAAAAACTAATTATTTTTGTGCTATTTTAAATTAAGACAATTTTCATTTCATAAATAGGATTTTTGTTCACCTTTGTAATAAGTTTCTAAAGTTAGTTTTAGAAAGGAATTTTATTACAACACAGAGACTTCATACTCGAAGTTCTGCTGCCTTTAAAAAAAGAGGCGGACAAAGAAAGTTTTATAATACAAGACAGAAAAGAGAAATTCATTCGAAAAGTTTTGACTTTATATCACTTGTCGACAAGTCCTATTAGAGTGCGATAACAAACCTCCCTCATTAAAGTCAAGATGAGGAATGTCTGAAGAAGTTCTTTATCACGATCTGATTGAGAGGACTACCGAATCAATAACTTTCCCTAAAAGAGCCCAAATTGGGACGATAATTGATGTTGAAGTCCCCTGACAAGGTGGAATTGATGTCTTCTGCGAGCCCGGGACATATGCGGAATTTTCGGGGAGTGAGCCAGCGCGGGGGAGGATCCTTAATTACACGGCTGTTTATTTATGCAGACCTTCAATTAGCGATAATTGCTTCTGTCTTATATTCAGAGAGCCAATTAGCCAAGGAGATACATTGCCAAATTCCCGACGGGCATTATGTGCCCGATTCAGAAAACTTTTTCAAAGATTTTCCCGAAGGATTTTCAAAGTGCAAAAGAGTTTTTCGGAGATAAGATAGCGATCGAAAAGTTGAAAGACCGAAAATTGTTCAATCGCTGAAGTAAAGGGAAAGGAACCATGAAGCTGTTGCCCTTCTTTTGAAACAATAAACCGCACGGGCGCCCTTTTTAGAATTTCAGTCACGTGGTTCTTTATGTTCGCTCACGGAGCGTAATGCGAAAATTAAATTGAATTTTTTTTCCTTTTCCTCCTTTTCAAAATCAACTCCACCAGGCTCCTTTAAGGCATGGTGGCGTTTCGAAGAAGGCAGTCGAAATATTTTAAAGATTTTCCCCATTCCGCCGAAGGAAATCTTTGTAGCTTTGGTTTTGGTTACAAGGAACGAATTCCTTAATCTTACCTTCCAGTGACCCACAACAAGCCCACCACCGTCTTTCCTCAAGGAATTTTAGGAGCGTACAAATTCTTTTTATTTTTTTTTTTATTTTGATTTAATGTAAAAATTGTTTGCCTAAAAGCCCATCTCCAGCACATCTGTCGACATTTCCAGGAAGTCAAAAGTTGTTTTAAGAAAATTTTCTCGGGTATAAAATGTAATTTATTATGGTGCGCATGATTGATGGGGCCGCCGGAAGATGATTCGGCCAGTCTTGAACAGATTTTAAAGGCGGTTCATGATTTTGGGCGAAAAATCAATGCGTAACAACGCAACTCATCCCACAGGATTTACCAGGTCACTGGGACAAAACTCCTGCAGGATGCTGGGGAGAGGAAAAATGATACGATATAAGTCCCTTTAGTCAACTTCACACCAAAGTTGAATACTCTTCAAACGCCGTACAATAGAAATTTGTCAGAAATTGAATTTTCGTCACATCATGTTTTTCGGGTACAAGAAGACGTGCCAAGGTACGTGATACGTTTCACAGCACATTCCCTGAATTTTTAGTAATATCCCCGCGGGAATGGAAAAGTTCAGGACAGAAGATTTTTTTCTGGAGCAAACAGGACAGCTGTTGCTTGGAGTAGAAGAAAACGTGCAAAGAAAGTAAAAGTCTAAGGCTGAGAAAGTTGAAGGAGGCAAAAATCTCGTTTGACGAACATTTTTTAGAGCCTTCTGATGTGCTCAAATTTCGAGTGAGGCCATTCGACCAGTCGGTATACAAAAAGGGTATGAAGGGAAGACCTTAATTGGATCACCAAGTTCACCTTGGGCCTTCGAAGGTTCCATTCCAGGATACGCAATTTACCCCACCGTCCGATCTTATTATCAATCTCGAAAATGTCTCGTCTATTTACGCACCGTCTCGAGAGTCCTCGACTGGGCGGTCTGGTGACAGGACCAAATTAGTCCCCATTGTGCCTCAGAAGGGCCTTCAAAGGTGGCTTAAGTGGGACATCTCGAGATATGACGATGGTCTGATTGCAAGAACCAAATGACCGGACCTGCTCGTGATATTGAAGGACACTTTTGGGACGCTACCCGACCACAATTATCGAGGTGAATGCAGGCACCAAATAACTCCATTGGCGACGGAGCCGAACTATACCCATTCATGTCGAACTCAGACGGAATTTTGTCGGGCCATCATACTTATTATTCGCACTAAAAGAACGTCTATACGAGAGAATATGGCAAGAATAAACCGGATTTATCAATTTATAGACTTATTATAAGTATTCTAATGACACTGTCCATGAAAAGTTCGATTTGATTAAGTCTCGCCATGAATAATCGATGCAGCAAGTTTATAAGTCAAAATCATAAAAGTACAACTCACATTTTTTTTAAAATTTATATATAAGTAGATATAACACTTATGTTTCTGAATATGTATCTACTAAAATTATTTCAACAACAAATCTCAGAACATTTCTTTTCCTTAATTCTTTCTAAACTAAATAGATTATGAATTCAGGGAAAAAAATTATTATTATTATCCACCAACTTATGGAGGTCGTTACAATTGGTACTAAAAATTAAAATGAACATAATGCATACGTATAAACATATATGCGATAGTACATATTTAGTATAATGTAAGTTTTCATTGTTAAAGCATTATAGATTAAGAAAAAAGAGTAGCTAAATTTAAAGGCAGAAAAAAGTTTAAAATATCTTACGATATAAGTACATATTTTTAAAAAAGTGGAAATATTCGAAATCGTTACCTTACCAAATTATTAAATTTTCAAAATTTAAGGGGTATCTACTTTTTACTGGAAGTTTTAAAAAAGTTTTAAAATAGTTAGGGTTAACATTTTGTTCAATGATTCCAGAAATTGTAATTCTATAAATAGTTAGGGTCGAAGCAGTCAGCATGGTAATGAAGGTAGTCTTCAAACTCTGAAGCTTCTTTTGTCAAAGTCATTGACATAATATCTCGAGTTATATTTGACCGATTAACTTCAAATTTGGTGGTGTAGTTTCAGTATAAGTTGCTATACAATCCCTACCTTGGAAACGATTTTTTTGCATAAAAAAAACTTCTTTTAATTTTTGTTTGAGATATTTAATATTAACTAGACTATGTAATTTTCAGTTTTGTATGGGTATTTGATAAATGTTTGTAATCAAAAGTAAAAATTGTTATTGATTTTTCTTATTTCATATATGTAATGTTAAATTTTCAAATTCAAATGTAATTTAAAGAGTGATCCAAAATCTTTAAAAACGAACCGCAATGAAATAGTGAGTGCTGACTCTGAAAATAGTCGCGTCTTTTGGTTAAGCTGAATGAGCAATTGATTTTAACGAGATACTTCCGAGCTTACAATGGAGGGCTTGCTTCAGCCTCTGAATAACTAGAAATTGCAAATGGGTTACGAGGACAAGTTGGTTTTCCTAACGAGTTTCATCTAGGGTCCTGAAAAAATAGCTCTGAAATAAAAGGCTAAGCGAATAATGGCAAAAAAAAAAAAAGAAAAACCAGTGTTATTTCAACTCCCCCACTTCCATTTGACGTCTGCTAATTTACCATCAGCCCTGCGTTCAATGTTAAATGACACGTGGAATTCAATCTGCAAAAGAGCTACGCCTGCGGCTATGACAATCCCGAAATGAACTGAATGCCTCCTGAAAAAACCCTGTTCGCCAGAAAAACACCAGGGACGTGAAGGAAAAGGGCAAAGAAAAATGCCGAGCTTATTTGTCATGAACCGTGTGATTAAAGCAACAGAAAGTGCGGCATGGGGCGCTCTGGGGATGCTCCGGCTAGAAAACGAGAATGGGGCCCGAGGTCCTGGAGAAAAACGGCAGCAATTTCATTATTCGCGCCAAATGGAAATCAGAGCTTTTCCTTGAATTTCAATTTGAATGCAAATCGGAGGAATCTTCAGGCACACACCAACCGGCCTGGTAAATCTACGCCATTACTCAGAGCTGCGGTGCACGTGACATTCCATTATGAAATTTTAATCAATTCCTAATTTATTTAGACCCACAAGCTCGCCTGCAGATACGGCGCCTTAGAAAGTTTAAGCGGGGGAGGGAAAGTAATGGCGGCTGATGGGATTCCCTGGAATATCTGAGGAGCCCTTAAATGGCTTACTCTGAACAAAGATTGGCTAACGACCGAGTTTTTATGGTTGTGACAGAGAAGTTTTTGCACGGTGGGATGCAGTTTAGAAGTAAGTGTCTTTTAACACTTCAATAAATTAGGTTAACTAAAACTTGTCCTTTTCCAAGCACTGCAATTATTATCCATTATAAATGCGAGTAAATTTAGCACGTTAATTACCAGTGACGCCATATGGTACCACATGTCCTATTTGGAATAATTAACAGAAAATCACCTGAATATCATGTAGAAAAAAAAATATTTCCAACTTGAAATCAGATAATAATTTCAAGGCACGTAAAATTGTTTGGTGCCACATTCTAATTCCTTTCTTGTGGCTTAATTCGCCCAGAACAGGGAATTTAAACAAACCCACGTAATTATGCTAAAATTTCATGAAATTTCTGGGCAAGTTTGGAATGTAAATACTTTTTAGTTGCCAAAAATTTTAGCGGTAGCCAAGCAGACATTGTCAAGAGACCATAAAACTAACAATTCTGTTGGAAAATATCTGGAAAAAAATGAGCTCCGGCTGGGCTCAAGCTGATTTGGGGTGACTAACTTTCCCCATAATCCTTTCAAATCCACACACAAAAGCACGATATGAAGTTCATGAATCAAAAAGTTTTAAATCCGACCATGACATGTGTACGGGATTAAATTTGAGCTACCCTGGAGAAACTAAAAAGCCTAAACATTTTTAGCTATTGACTTTTCCCGTCCGACGTGGAGAAAGTTTTATTTTTCTGGGGACAGCCTTTGTTATCCAAACTCCCCGACCAAAAAATAAACTGCTCAAACTTTGGTGATTTTGCGGGGTCCTCGACGTCCTTGGAGCCGCTGCCAGGCACCCGGAACGCGTGTATGGATGCAAATGATAAAGCAGTCCGGAAAATCATTTTCACATTGCTTTATGGCAGTAATAATTTTCTTTTTTCGCCCCAAACTCCAGAACCTGTGGGAAGAAACCAGCTGCCGACTCCCGACGGTTGAGGCATTATGCCGTAAAATTATGGAAGTTGAAGGGAAATTCCCTTCATTTTTTTTTTCACCAAACCTGAAGGCTGGTGAAAGTTTTCGTTAACCACAAAACGTTGAGTGAATCTCTGTGGACAGCTTTACGTGAGAAATTTGCGGAATCTTCTAGATAAACACAAAAGAGATAAAACCGCAAAAGTTTGTGACCTTTTTTAGTATATACCTTCCTTGAGTGCAACCCCCAGGCAATTTAGTTATTTTGTTTTTTATAATGAAAAAAATGTATGAAATTTGAGGGATTTCTTTCTTTAATATCCTTAGAGAAGTCTGCTCTGGTATCCTTTCATTTTTCAAAAAATAGACATAACAGCTAAAAGTTAGAAATATGAAAAGTAGGTATCTAAGGGTAAACTTTGCTAAAGAAATATCCCATGGGTAAGAATCCCGGCATTGTTTTTTTTTTTATATAAATACTAAAGATTCAAACGTACTGTCTACCTCAAAAAATATGCATATTACTTGTTGTACCTCTTATCAAAGAATTTTTAAAAACGCAATTCCAAAATTATTGTCAAAGTCTATTGATGCAAGACCGAGACCAATACCGATATTATACCAATACGAGCTATTATATAAAATATGTCTTTTTAATTATGCTGCCATATGGGGTACTATCTTTATTATCAGTGACAAAATCTATCTGATTTTCAATATCTGGATAAGAAGATTCTAGAAAGTCTATGAAAAAGTCTTAAAGAAAATCGTTGGGAAGATGGTAAGATTTTCTGAATATTCCCCCAAAAGAGAAAAAAACCTTATGTATTAATGAATGTAACATTTGTAATCTTACTTTAAAATTAAGAAAATCGACAATCGATTTATTCAAACACACGTTTTGCTTATATGAAGGTGCGGTTCTCGCAATTTCATTCATTCTGAATTATTGGCAGTAGAAGTAAAACTAGGATTGAATATTTTTTCCCATTTCCTATCTTAATTTAGCAGGAGGTCCGTCCATCTTAGGAAAAGGGTGAAATATTACCACAAATCCCTCAGATGGTGCCGTCATTAATGCAGAATTAATATTGCCATTGATATCGGAAATGGACTTGCCTGAAATGGGGAGCGGGCCTCAAACCCGGCTCAGCCCAACTTGCAATTCCCCTCGTTAAGTCCTGATGATGTGGAGTCCTACAGGAGCCTTTGAGAGGAAAACCATTGGATAATTTTGCCGGGCATCTCCATGGAGCCGGGCTCCATCTATTGAGCATATTTCAGAAATAACTGATTTACCTACCCCCATTTCATCTCGGGGAGCAAATAACCCTCCGCCCCTGTCCCGGGGAAGGTAAAAGCAAGGGAATTTCCTCCCGGTGCCGGGAGCCTTCCCGTTTATGTCTGCTTAAGCGCCGGGAAACATGCGTGCGCTTAAACGTTTAATGCGACGGTTAAATTTTAATATCGGGCCGCTGTCCCGGCAGATTGTCGCTCGCCCGAAAATATCATTTTTAACACCTTCTGGCGGCGCCAACCCGGTGTCTTTGTAAATACCCTTTGTGAGCCCCCATTAAGTGGAGCCTGCTCCTCCCGGGCGTTTTCGACCCGGACAAGGACTGGGACTTGGGACTTCGGAGTTGGGACCAAAGCCGGGATCCAGAGGCGGCGCGGCGCGGGTCCTTATCTACCCACCTGGGACCGTATTTGAATTGGTTGTGATGTTCTTTGAATTTCAAATTAAGTGGTTAATGAAAATTGATAGACCGAGGGAATATGAACCGGGATGATCCCAGGTATTTGTTGTTTAGCCTCGCAAGGGCTCCGTTTCGATGCCAACGAGCCATTGACGGAGTGTTTGTCGTCCCTCTGATGGTGAGCCACCAGGC
This sequence comes from Machimus rusticus, assembly GCA_951509405.1. NCBI lineage: Eukaryota > Metazoa > Arthropoda > Insecta > Diptera > Asilidae > Machimus > Machimus rusticus. The sequence goes on from OX608051.1 coordinate 8,715,796, forward strand.
GATACCCAGCCCCAACCCTGGAGACCCGAAAGCCCCACTTCCTCCACTGTCCTGAATTTTAGTCTGAAATGGGCTGTGGCAAATAGGTGGATATATTTTGTCCCCACTGTCCGCATTTATATGGTAATTTTGACAATTTCGTAGTCGACGCACCAAAAGGGGATCGTTTCGGTTAATTTATTTTGATTGTGTCGATGGACAAACAAACTGTTTCTGGTCGATAGTTCTTCCAGTTATTTGTCAAAATGGAATCGGTAGGTACAGAATGCTAACGTCGTTTTTCGATCATACAGCAAATTTTTCGGGTCACTCAAATCATCGTGCCATTCGAAGTCCAATCGGAGGGACACGTGAATTAGATCATAAGCTATATTTTCGGACAGGGATGAAATTGTTATTCAACAGACTGAGCCCCCATTCGAATCACGGAGGCTGATACTTTTTATATTCTGTCGTAGTTTTTTTAGGAACTGAATTTCTACATTAAAATAACATGAAGGAAATAATTGCAATAGGAGTTTTTTTTTAGCTTCTATTTGATTTTTCTAATCCCTAATGTTGCAAAACTGTGTATCCGGATATAGACTGATAGACTAAACAACTTCCAATAGGTATACCCTTACATGGGGATGAAGGACTCAAAACCTTCGAAAATGATTCTAATGTAATAAATGAATGTTTTCTATAAAAAAGTTATAAACATTAAATTTGCTCAGTAGCTTCCGTCTTCAGAGAAATTTAAAACCTATTGAGATTTGTATGTAATATTAGCAAAAATCTTTAAAATCAAATTTGGAAAAATCTTCGTACAGATGTGGAATTTATCGCCATTATGAAACCTTATCGATCTAACCTGAAATTTTCAAAATTCTATACGTTTTTCGAACGTTTATACTTAATTCTGTTGAGATATTACTTATCAAAAAATTCTTTTGCTTTGGTTAATACTAGAGAATAAAATTCAACTTAATTCCTATGATGAGCTTACTTATTATTATTTTAAGACTTGTAATTAGGCAGAATTATTTGAAATATTTTTCTCTCAAGCCAAGTAGAATAGACAAATTTGATTACTGCGTAAGTCCTTCAATATTTTATACAAAAACCAACCCACTTTTCTGTTTTCATGTTGTTTGTTGGAAACAAATTCCGCAGGTGATTAGAATAAATCTCTGTAATAAAAAACAAATTTCCTGCTATAGAAAGTTGTAAACAAAAACAACTCAAACTGCGTCGCCCTTCGATTCATATGCCATTCTGTAATTTCGAAAATTGTTACAAATTGCCACCCAATTTCTTAGAAACTGCTTCAAAAAAAAATTTTTTATCTCAAGACATTCTTGAAGAAGATAAAAAAACAGTCATCGGATCTGATGGATTACTATGTCGCCAAATTATAGATAATTAAGGAAGGAAATTGTCTTGCAAATTAAGAGGTAATTGTGAAGGTAGTTTGACATCTGGTTGGGAGATTTTGTTTAATTTCTACCACAGCCCCGAGGCGAATTTCAAATCGCAAAATACCAGCGAAATCGAGAAATCTCGAAATGGAAATTGGAGCAGGTGTACGAGATGCGCTGATTAAAATGAATGAAAATGAGGCAGAGGGAAATGGTGGGGTCGATGTTTATACCATTTAGATGAAATCGATTTCCCGACTGTAAATATACCCATCGCTACAGGGTGGGTCTTCGATAGGACGTAGTTGGGGTTCTTGCTGTAATAAACCAATGTTTGTTGCTCTTTAACTGAGGGCCTTTGGGGATATTTTATATCTACGACCATAAAATACACGATTTTTTCGTACCGATGGAGCCGACTGAAATGCGGCTCAAAAAGAAAATATTTGTCTCTACCCCAACCCCAAAAGATTATCAATTTTGATCTATATTTTTTGCCTTTTCCGAAAAATCAAAGGCTTTCTTTTAGGTCAATGGCTTTTGGGACAATAGCGAATCTTCCATGGGAAACCACTTGCAATAACCACTTAATTCTCCCTTTTACTGTTAATTAATTAATCATTATGGGTTAATGGAACTCGAAAAGCAATTAATTAAGAGCAAGTGACAACGAGAAACGTCCTATCTGCCTCCGTCGGTGGATCAGTCACTATATTGCACTGTGTGCGGTCTTTAGTGAAATAAACTGGGTCAGGCGTAATTAAGTTAATTAGAAATTTATAAGGCGACAGGGCCAACCGCTTTAGAAACCGATTAAGGGACGCATAGAGAGATTGATAGTTTTGCTGAAAGGTTGACAAATAGGGTCCCTCTGGATGAGATATTACTCTTTTGTCAGTGATGAAAGTGAAGCAATATACATTTTAAACTTATGTCTAGAAAATTAGAGGTTTAAGTTTTTGTTGATGTTAACATAGAGAAACTACTCTTATTAAGTTAAACAGACTATTAAAAACATAAATTTCTAGCCCAACTCTTTGAAAACCATATATACATATGTATTATAATAATAAAATTATAAAATTTGACTTACCTGTAAATTTGGTGGACAGTGGTCTAAAAGTTCCAGCATATGCTTGATATTTTGTGCATCTTGTATCACAAAATTAAGTTCCATGTCAAACTCCCCGCCAACGAGCTGAAAAATTAATGAAAAAATATTTTAAATTTTTTTAGTTTATCTCAATATACAATCGATTTTTCTTTATTTATTTTCATATTACCATAAATGTATTCGCCTGTTTACTCGTTTCGAAAACAAACCAATTTTTAGTCTTTTTTATTTTTGCAAACAAAGAAAATAAATGTCCAAAAACATTACATACATAAATACAAATTAATTTTTTTAATTACAGCGATTTTGTTTACAATCTGTGGGTATGGAAACAACAGACTTCTGGACAATTACAGCCATCAATGCAATACATTGCAATATTTTAAATATAATAATTCCAGGACAATAAAAATCATAATGGATAAACAAAAACAAGATTAATTATGAAGAAGAATGCTCTATAGAAATATTTGCAATGATAAACAAGGACAATTTTATTTTAATGAGTATTTACGCCTGTTGGTAGTAATTACACAACGTTTTTATTATTTGATTAATTAAATTTTTGTGTTATAATTAATTAATTATTATTCACTAATTCAATGCAAATTATGCACTAACTAGAAAATAATAATGATATGATTCCAATAACTCAAATGACTAGTAACTACTATTGTTAATTAATTTAAATTTATTGTTCTGATTTGACTTGAGTTAAATGACAGTTTGTGATTTTAACGCAGACAAATTTAAGCTTAACATGAATCGATTAATTAACTTGTTTCAAATTTGGTCGAATTATTTTTTTTTTTAACTTTAAGACTGAATAATAAATTTCTAAGAATTCTAGTTAATTTCGGATTTATAGAGGCTTTAATTCAAAGTTCATTATCAAAGAGAGCATTTGCAGCAATTGCCAATTGCTCCATCCAATTAGGTACCTGTGGTATTAATTTTGTAATAAATTATTTCTGTTCTGTTCACGTCGTTTCGGGGAGGGAGGGGAGTGTATCAAACAGAAGTAGTGGCAGATATTATAAATTTGTCAATTTAGGCCATTTTGAAGCCTCACGCCAGCAACAGCACATTCGAAAATCGGACAAAACGAAGTAATTGTGCTCGAAAACTCCAAACAGCCAGGCCCAATAAATCAATACATAATTAAATAAAATACTCGTCAAATGGACCGTAGCCTCGAGCATGGATGGGGCTTTTGGGGCGCTTTTCGAACTCATCCAGCCGTACTTTTACGAGGGTGAACTCGTTTGGCTGGCGGAATAAAGCCCGGGCCAACCGTACACAAATCGCAAATGGGCCGATCAAATCGCTCCGCAGCGAAAACATTCAAAGACCTTCGTTTATTAATATCGAATCCGCTAAACCTCATTTTATTGCGCAAAACAAAATCCACTCACTTGATGCTAGACTAGAAACTCAAATAATTGCCCCGGAGGTCGACGGGGGAGTAGTGGTGCTGGTGAAAAACGATGATTTTGGTGGTGGGCCTCCGAGTGGCCGGAATATTTCTGCCGGCAAATGACTGAAATTTGAATAATTTCGGTCTCATTTCACTTCGCAAATAATCGAAAATATTTGGGCAATTCTCGTTTGAGTTACAAAATTTACTCGATGGCATAAAAAATTCAATAAAAGCAATAAACGGGGCTAATGGAAGGGACCACCAGGTTAATTTGATATGGCCGAGTGGGGCACCTCAGGGGTGCGATGTGGGATTTGCTTGAATTTTATATTAGCACCCACCAGGTACCAAGCAACAGTCAGTGCGGCTGGAAAACTTATTAAATTTTGGTGACAGCACGAGGACAATTTCCTCATCCTGGATATTAAATTCGGAACTTTGCCGGGCCCGAGTATATGCAAATTCAGTCGTGTTCCACCAGCAGCAGTTGCACCTGCCCCACCCCCTCTTAAATTTAGCTGCCAGATTCTACTTTGTCGTAAAACATCGGTAGTAAAAGTTTGGTTAAGTCATTTTACTAAAAATATTAATAAACATATATTTAACAATGCGATGGTTTGTTTACAGAATTCTGGGTAAAAAATGTGATACCTACTTGAATATTTAAGTAAATTTCTACATACAATTTGTTATTATTTATTTAGGAACAGGGTTTGTATAATTTGACTGTGTAAAGTAGCGTCGTAACATCCGATTAAGGATAAGTAAAATTGTAAAAATTTACCAGGATAGTGATCCTAAGCACACTACCGCCTTAATCGGGGAATTTTGCGTGGCACTTCAACTAATATTCTCTTTATTTTGTTCTTCATTAAAATTTTGAAGGTGTAAAAATTTAAATCTAAAAATTGTGAGCTTCATATTGGATTTTGAGACTCGAAATTTTTAAATGTAATTATTTTACTAACTATTTTAACGAAAATTGATTTAAAATCCACCATTTTGGCGTTGTTAAATATACATTGTACTAAAATAAAAGGTAGCCTATATTATATGTTAGTTAGATATTGAAAGAAAGTATAGAAGCAATCATTAAGGATTTATTGAGTAACAAATAAACAAAGTACTTCTTATGATTTTTACGTTTTACGTTTAAAAAATCAGTAAATTATATATTTATAAATGAAATAATCGTGATAGGTACAGAAGTGCAGTGGAAGGTAAGTGTATACTTGAGAAACTACGTAATCAGTATAAACAAAGGTCGTAATATATTTTCAAATGGCATACAAACAAAACGATCAAAAAGCATCGGGATTTCTCTTACGGAGGATGATGAAAATTTCAGTGATTAAAGTGTTTTTTCCCCTATTTTACTTCTTATAGATCCAATTATAACTTTTTCCATTTTTCAAAAATATGTTACTTCGATCTGCAAAATATATATGTAAAATATACTTTTGCCAGTAATGACAATAACAGTTATTTTTATACGAAAGTACACTACTATATGAGGAATGTCTCTAAATTGTTACATCAAAATATTGAAAATTGTAAATGTTATGACTACCTATACCTATTTTTACAAAACAAGTAAATTTTTCAAAAATAATTAATTTTTTTTTAGTAGAGTTCAAATTAAAATTTTAAATATGTTCAGTTAAATTTTTGCTATAAAATTTAAATAAACGAATGAATCGGAACTGTTACTTTCAACTGGGGTCCAAAGAACCCTGTGTGACCCTTATGGTAAGTACTTAGAGGAGTGATTACAACGAGTTTAAATAATACATCATTTGAACGCAACACTTTTTGCAAAATCTGATCTAGATTGCTGAAACAAGACCTTCAACAAATCTTGGAAGGTTTGATATAAAATCGAAATGTCGAATTTTGCAACGACTGAAAGGAGTCGGGTTGTAACTTTATGATGCAACAGCTAGAGTGCGGCTAGGAAAGTTATTAAATTTGGTAGCACCACCAGGGCAGTGCCCCCTGCCTCGGAGCTCCCTGCGGCGCTGGATGCATATGAGATTCAGAACTTTCCTAGCCTGAGTGGATGCAAATTCGAGCGTGTTCTAGTAACTGCAGCCGCACCTGCACTCTGCCACCCAGGTGGGCGGGCGGCTGCATGTGCTAAGGCCCCGGCCCCCTGTCTGTCTAAAGTGGAGTGCGGCTGGCATCAGCCAGGTACTCGCAGCCGTGCCCAGGTAAACACGGCAACTTATGAATTATTGTGTGAACACGCCGGCCTCCTCCGCGGAGTGACTGCACTACTTTCAACTTCTTCGAGTGGCTGGTTGCATTCACCCACATGCTAAAGATGCACGCGGGCTGCATGCAAATCGACTGACGGCGGAGGGCCCCAAAAGGGGGCCGCGTGGGTGGGAAGTGGCTGCACGGGCCCCCCTTCGAATGGTTGAACCGTGTTCTCAAGGATTTTTCCTTTTACTGAAGGCTGCCAGCTGTGGCAAAAGGGAAAAACTTCATTCTTATATTTTCTGAATTTTCACTATACGTAGCCAGTTGGGGGGGCGGCAGCGGCGGGGGGATATTTGGCGCAGACGACGGATTGTCGGATCCTCGGATCCTCTGCGTTTCATGAGCCTGACGTGCTGAGTGAATAACTGCCAAAGAAGGCTTTTGCGAAGAACCTCATCAGAAAATTGTTTTTAAGTGTTTAACCGATGCGGTAGATGACGCCTCCCCCGCCCCCGCAATCACCACCAGATGGTGCTGGATCCCTTCCTTCGTCATGTTCTGCTGACAAGGACCATTTCATTAAGGGCGCTGCAAAGTGATACCAAGATAACGTCTGCAGAGTGAAAAGATCTGGGAATCGTATCGTACGTGAGACATGTGAAATTATAGCGAAAAATTTATCAAATCTATGTCTTTTTAGAAGGGAAACTCTGAAATTTAGAATTGGGTTAAGGAAATAAAACGTTGGATATGAGAAATTCTTGTTTACTTGAAAACCATCGAGAATCCTCTTGTTTTTTTTTTTTTTTTTAATCGTTCTCTCAACCTTTTATTTTTGGAATCAATTTATAGCATTCAAATTCTGTTATATAGTAAATCTTCTTCTTCTGAATCTATTGGGAATAGAAAATGCAATTTAATACAAATGAAATAATTCCTTTTGTAAAACATATACCAAAGTGATAATTATTATAATTAATTAAATTGTGAAAAATATGTAGGTATGTAATTTCTGTATTACAACTTGTTTTATATTTCCTTTTCATCTTTAGCGCAACTGTGAAATGTCAAAGCATCCTTTAAGAAGGAATTTTTATATCAACTTAGCTTAAAGATTCTGTTTTGGATAATTTAGTCAGTTAATGTATAAGGATTTAGAAAGACTCAACAAATTGTAATTTTAAATTTAAAAAAAAAATCATTATTTTAAGCCTTTTAACTTAACAATTAAATTTCAGCAATAAAGTTAAATGTAAAAAATAATATAGAGATAAGGATATTATACACCCTTCCAAAACTCATCTTGTGGTTTCAAAACTTGTGTTATCCTTTATTTCGATCTTTTTATCTTTTGATTTTTAGGTTTTACTTATAAAATACAATTATCATATAAAAATCTACACAACAACAACAACAAATCTTATTATTTCATACATAATATGAAGGTTATTATGTGTGATTCTTAATATAAATATAACCGAAATGAAAATCTTGCAAAAATGAAAACTATTCAAATCATTTTGCAATTGGAAAATTTTATATAGAATTAACTTTAGCAGATGAGATAAAGCCAGAAAGTTTGAAGTTATGCACAGAGCGACGGAGTAATTGTTTCTTTTGTATGCTGACTAGCTACGTACCAAATTTTGAACTCAGTGTCTATCCGAACCAATTTTCCCCCGCAGGAATTTCATCCCGGGAAAAGCACGTCCATGGAATGGCTCAAAACGTTTCCTGGAGCTTCATTTCGAGTCACGGAGTTCAGATATCTATCAAATTCCCGAAAGACTACTTTTCGGGCAGTAACTTCCTCTGGCAGGGTACGCGGGGGGCACCGCAGAAGGCCCCCATTTTCGCTTCGCCTGCAAATGCCCCGTGCACTTAATCAAACATTTTCTCCCCAAACTGCAAATATTGGACAAAACTTCCATAATTTACCAGTCGGACGACCGTTGGATGCCCGAAATAAGAACTCCCCGCCCGGGGTGCTCCAGAAGGGCCGTTGTGGCCCCATTGTTAAACTTTATATTCACCAGGATCCGGGGCTCCCGTCGAACATTACAATTGTGTTCCCGGCCGGGAAGGAGCCCGTGATAAATAATGAAACAACTTCATTCGGATTCCAGGCTAACTCCGCTCGTGTCTGGAGCCCATTTACATCCTCCGGGAGGGGGATGTTAGCCCGGCTCCTGCAGGAACGTGCCCCGCATGAAAATTTCGGGACGAAAGTGTTTTAATGGTGACATCGCCCGAGACGAGCTCCTCCCGCTCCGAAGCCCAGGAATAACCTGGACGGATTAGGGCGTCAGGCCGGGAATGATGGATTGGCTCTAAATTGTAATGCATCCAGATTCCCGGGCCCGTTCCCAGTCCCGGCTGACCGTAACTTCGGTCCGCAGCGCTGGCCCCTGCAATTTAGTTGGCTTGTTAAACACTTTCTTGAGCCCCCGTAATTCCTTCGCAGGCGTTGTTTATCTCCGGCGAATTCGGGCGAAACATCCGCCCCCAAAATGGGGATTATATGCGACGTCCTGGGTCCCCCCCGGCTAGATCCTGTGTCACACGGGCTCGAGCCAGTCAGAATGGATAATAATAGCATCTTACAAGGGTTGAGCCAGTCGTAAATGGGAAAGCCAGGACCGATTTCTTCGGCCAGATAGTGGCTGAGATATTTTCTGGTTTCCTCGTCCAACGAAAATCCCTTTAAAAGCTCCCTCTGATGGCCTGGCTTCGGGGCTCATATGGGCCATTTTGGGCTCTCGATAAAAATTAAATTTATGCACAGGCGACAGCTAAAGGCAACATAAATTGCGATAAGAGTCCCAAATTATAAAAAAAAATCCTGAGCACTCTATATATAGTAGGAAAAACAGTCATAGTTACATACACTTTAAAATTTTAAAATTTTTTGATAGGATTTCGATGAAAATTTGTACTATAGAGGTTTTTGGGTCATTTCATTTCTAATCTGGCAACTTCTGAAGTTGGGAAATTTAAATTGAACAATTATTCGTAAGATGAATAAAAATAAATTGTAATCTTAAAAAGGAAGGAGTTTGTATTTGGGTTTTTTAAGGATGCTGATTTGAAGCTATTTAGATTTAAAATTTAGAAAACTAAAAGCAATCAGAAGTAATTCATTATATTAGAGAATTTCATGGAAAATCATTCGGATTTAGAAACTAAATACGCTCAAAATTTTAATTTTTATTTTAGTGTGTCAATAGCACCTATAAAAGTTTTTAATATCCTTCAAGTTTATTCGGAAATTCGTTACGGAATCCCACTGCTGGGTACTAACTAAACTTTTTAACAAAATTCTTGCGAGACTTATTATATAACATATTGGACTGATCTTTTGCAAGGAAAATAAGGTTTTATTATAAAATACATAGTATGTATTTTAGCAAAAAATAGGATAGGACATGGTTTTTGGGTTTTTTGGTGAGAAGAAATAAAACTCTACTATAAAAACGCGTAAGTAAATTTTGAAAAAAAGTAAATCTTTATACGACTAATATGTCATGTCTGTTACAGTCGAATACATTATGTAGAGTTGTACAAATTCTAAAATTTTTATATAAAGCTTTCCACACAGTATTTTGAAACCTTTTCAGGTTGAAAATTTTCCTGACACTTTCTTATAAAAATGTTTACATATCATTCGACTATAAGATGCCAAAGGTCTGATTCTTATTCAAAAATAAAAACCTTTCTTTGTCCATCACAAATAATAACAAAATCTTACAAGGGTTGTTTCGCAAACATAAATGGAAAGTCAGACCCGATTCTTCGCCCAGATCGTATCTGAGATATTTTCTGGTTTCCTGGTCGAAGGAAAATTCCTCTAAAATCTTACTTTTACTCGATTTGGTTGTGGGGGCGATGGGGCAATTTTGACTCTCGATAAAAATTAAATTTATGCACAGGCGACAGCCCGATTCCTCAAAGCAACATAATTCGTGATAAGGGGCCCCAGATAGGTGCGTCGTTATCCTGCGGGATTTTAAAAAGTTTCTGAGGACAAATGGAGGTCGAAACCTATAAAATATTTTGAGCGATAATTCGTTTACGACAAAGTTGCTTCCTCCTTCCTACAAAACCTTGAACTTAGGTAAATTTACATCTCTACAGGATGACAGGAGACCTATTAGATTATTCTTAGGCGCATCACCTTTTCGGAAAAGCTAAAACTTCAACAATTTTGCTCGTTTTGCGGTGAAGTGAATTCATAAATAATAAATTCCTTCCCCCAAAAACCTCTGTGATTAGTAAATCCTATTCCTGTGCCGGCCAATCTCCGCTCGAAATATAAAAATCCGGGCTTTTGTGTGCGGGCGTGGCTCCAACGCCGTCTGCATAAATTTTCTCGCTTGTCATGAATAAATCACACTTGGATAAGACGGCCTTTTTTAACGCTGTAAGGAATATAAAAAAAAATATCTAAGTTGAGACGAAAAAGCAAAAATAAATCATTTACGCGTTCAGAACCACGCTTCTCATGTTTGTCATTTTGGCTAGCGTGAAAGGCAGTGACGGCGGTGAATATAAAAGTGAAATCCTTCTGCCAGTCAGCCAATCGAAAATTGAATAATTTTCAAATTTGTGGCTGTCGTTTTTTCCTATTTTTGGACTATGCCAGTGGGCAGAATGGTGATTTTTATCAGAAACAAATTTATTCCCGGAATCACGGTTGCCAAAAGGATTTTAGGGCATGTCTCTGCATATCCCACTTCAGTATATTGAAGGCTTAAGGTCAGTCGATCTGGTACAGAATCGTTTTCCATTTTAACGCATAAATATCCACCCTTTTTGGCATATTTATTTATGTATAAGTATAGTAATTTTTAAAATATAAAGAGGGTAGACAGATATTTAAAGATTTCTTTTATTTCATCTAACCAGAATGGTTTCAATAAAATTATCCCCATGTCTTATCCACATCAACCTGAATATTCGAAAAATCTCATGTGTGATTTGTGATAATTTCAGAGTTCAGAGTGAATATTAAAGAAACTAATTGTCCCAAAAAATCATGTGCTTGGATTTTAACACATAGGAGGTACATACATATATGTTTTGCATATATCCTACATATAACAGACACATTATTAAACTATTACTGACATTCTCTATTAAAATTATTAAATGGGATTGAAACCCAATTAAATATTCTTTTTTTTATTTATATATATATAGTATTTACACTCACACTTGACCGATTTTCTTTTTCAACACTCTTTACTAGATTCTTTATTTTTATCAATATGGAAATTTTTGCTTTTTCGGCTAACAAGCTTTAGTAAGAGGAAAATTTTTTAGTCTAAATTTTAAGTATAGGTATACTTGTTTACTTATACTAGGAATTTAAAAAAAATGGAACCTCATCGAGGAGAAAATATAGTTTTTAAAAAGCCCCCAGCTCCGAAAATATTTGAATTTTTGACTTGAAATTTTTAGAAGAAATACTTTTTAAACGATTTTTGTTTCGTTTTGCAGAAAAGTTCGAGCACATCTCATCTCAGAATTTTTGGAATAAGTATATCAACTTTAAACTGCAGACGTCCTGAGATAACATAAATTTTGATTACAATTGATATTGAGATCCAAGGCTATCAATTTCCTTAAGACATTCTCGGCCCACGCACTGAGGACGCGATTTGTGGCGTAAAAGAATAAGTTGCTCGGATGAGAAAATTTCGCCTTGTGCTAAAAGCCTCATCAATATTACGAGCGATGAAAGCACTCGAGAGTGAAATCTAGAAATCTAGGCGGAGATTCTTAGCATCTATCTCGGCGAATTCATCTCTTATCGCGTCTGGGACGCAAATGTTATGCTTTTCTTATGCTTTTTCAGCTCCCGGCGTTTTGTTTTGCATATCCACCCGAACCACGCGGGGGTGCGACAAAATCAATCTGAGCGTGACGTGCTCTTAATAGAAATAGCGATGCGATACGTCGAGGTCGGCATCCACTCCGACAATCCGCCAACCTCATCCGCACCAACCTTGGAGGCAGGTTGGCGTAGACGCGGCTCTACAGAGCCCCTCACCTCCGCACCCAGACGAGGTGAGATTATATCGCTGCAATTGCACAAGGATTAAAAGATCTGCACTTTCCCTGCATTCAGCTCATATTTTTTTTTAGAAAAAAGGACTCAATTACAGCGGAAGTGACAAAGCAGACTGAGGTAACCGACTGCAAAACCATTTTATTCTCGCGTTAATTTGAATACCGCGCAGATCGAGAGTGCAGCAAGGGGTGCTTTTATTCATTTTTTCAACTTTTATATATTTTTTTGATATATTCATATGACAACTAAAATATTTCGCCCGAGGAGGGCTAAAAAGTTAGTTGGTCAAAACGTAAAGGGTGGAAAACACGGAAATTAAGGAGAAAAAAAGTTTGTGAACGCGCTGCTGCGCCTGGTTCATAAAATTTGCAAACTCACCGAGTCCTGCCGCTGGGAATTTTAATTAAAACTTGGCGCAAAACTTTCTTTTTTTTCTCTCAATATTTCCATTCCCCGCGGAGTTTTCGTCGAAAGGAAGTTGTTTGCACTACGTGCAAAAGGAGCGGATGCCGCACCCCTGGGGAACTACTGCGGGTTCAGGACTTCTCTAAGAGGCAATTGCGCCAGGATGACGCACTTCAAGGTGACGATTCTGTTTCCTATTCGTCAAACGAATGCTTCCCAACCAGAACCGCCTCACCCCGCCTCCAATTCAAATATTTTATATGTGTGATCAAGGAATCCACCCACCCATAAAAATCTGCCTTGATATATAAAAAAAAAAAAAAAATAGCAAAAGGAAAAATACTGAATGTCCTTGTCAGGTGTTATAAATAACATCCGTAGAGCGCAGGGAACTTCAAAAGGCCTTAATCCAGGTATTTCGCCTGACTGCACTCCTTCTGAAGGATTACTATTTATTTTTGATGGGGAGTGTTCAGAGGCAGTCCCTGCTAAGTGAGCCCCGCCGTCTTACATGCTCCGGAGTGATCCAGGACCCAGTTCAGGTGCAAAACGGCGTCGACTTCACACATGGATTGCTCTTGTGCCACTGAGACGATGCCGAAATGACTCACCTTCCGACACTCAGGCAAGTTTCGAACTCAAAGGTGGAAGAGTTTTCTCGAGTAAATTCCAACGAAAATCCTCCCCCCGGGGAGCCCCCAGATTTAGGCGGAAGTGGTTCTGCTTATTTTTGATCAACTTGCGAAACACAAGTTATGAAAGGAGTAAATGTAATGGAAGGATCCTCATTTCAGATTGTCAGTCAAACGAGGTCCTTAAACCCTAGATTTATTTAGTCTTAATGTAGGTAACACACTTCACAGGTCAACCACATATGTAAAAACCTACTCACAAGTTGAATTCGTATTCGATGGCACCTAGAGTAAATTAGGTATAAGAAAAATAAAAACTTAATAAGAAGAGAAAATTAAAGTCCAATCAATGATAAATATTGTATGAATTTTAAACATTTGAAACAACTAATTTCCTTTCATTTTTATTCAAACCTTCAAAAATTCACTCTTAAAACTGAGCGTAAAATCACATTGAACTACAGCAATTTTACTTTTTTTTTTTATATGGAAACATTTATCACGATTGACCAAATTTCAGCGAAATCAATTTATAAAGGTATTCCTTGCATTTACGGCGTATTCGAAATGCTTTTTTTCTGAGAAACTTGAAAAGGTACTTTGTAAATAGAAGAATTTACACGATCTATGAATGCAAAACTTTGATATGAAGGCGTTCAATTTCCTTCCAAAAAGAGAATAAATTTAGGCCAACATTTACAGAGAGCACCTGTCATAATTTAATTTTTGAAGAAATCACAGAGGAAATAAAATTGAAAAGAAATATTGAGTTCCTACTTATTTTTTGTAAACTCAAAGCCTTAAAAACCGAAATAATGCAAAAGACAAAGTCCTCGAGGCTTACGTATTTTTCAAGATTTTTGTAATAGTTTAGAATAGAATTTCGTAATATACACTACCACATAAAATCATTTTAATTTAATTCAACATGTTAATTTAGAGTTTTACTTACTAGTTTCTTTAAAATTTTTTACTATGTCTAATTTAATTAACTTTTTTGAAAATTTTAAAAACTTTGCTACAAACAATTTACAAAAATAAGTAGGTAATCAAAAACAAAGCTAGTATCTGGAAACCTTTAGTTCAAAATTTTTAAAAATTTAGTTAATTTAGTGATCTTTCTGACTATCGCCTAAACCAAAAAAAACCTCATCGTCAACTTCACAATTATCTAGTGATGTTTATAATTTTGCACGAATATTCCAAGTCATGCCTACTTCCTTTCTGATGGGTACATTATCAAGTCATATAAAAGGGATAAATACACCCTGAAAGACGACCCTGCTCCCAATAAAAACAACACATAATTTGCGAAACTCGAAACGATATTGGCTAACAAAAATTCTGTAAAAAATGAAATTCGACTTTCTTATGTATAGTTCCGGGTCATCACTCCGGAAAAGTGAGTCGAGAGCGATATTACTTTCAGTCCTTCCCCATAAATTGTGGCCGAAAAGCGAAAATCCCTTTAATTTTTGATCTACCCGTCTATCGCTGCCGCATGATAAACTTCCCATAAACCAAAATTATGGACAAGTTAAGGAGGCGATAATTTAGGGTTGAGAAGACCTTAGAAAACGGTCTTGTAACATTCTTGGTATATAACATATATAATAATATATATATTTTTTTCTTGTGGGCAAAAACCATCATCTGTCCATGAAGAGGGTTTATGCTGGCGGCAATAAAAACTGAAACTACTCGGAGGGGGGCCATCTTAAATATTCGTCAGAGTCGTCGGGCATGCCTTTGGAATAAATTTTGCGGCTGAAATGGCTCCCCAGGATGAGCCTGTTCGGGATGTATTCCTGGGGATATCCCTGAGTTAGGCCCGTTTCTATTTTGGAGCAACATATCTC
The DNA here is from genome assembly GCA_951509405.1 of Machimus rusticus. Taxonomy (NCBI): domain Eukaryota; kingdom Metazoa; phylum Arthropoda; class Insecta; order Diptera; family Asilidae; genus Machimus; species Machimus rusticus. The sequence continues at coordinate 8,730,901 of OX608051.1, forward strand.
GGGATGTGGTCAAATTTATATGACAATACTTAGCTTCTTGGATTTATTGCGAGGACCTCCTTACGGGCAGGTAGTAATGAAGGGTCGTCCGTTTATTGGTTTAAATTTTAACAGATTTTATGCCTTGCTGACGGGGATAATTCAGGAATTTATATGCCATTAAATAAGTATATCACCTTGTTTTGGGTGATATGGCGATTCCTGGCCTTATTTTATAGACTATCTTTGCGAGGGTTTCTGGGTAGTTTTGGTAGTTCTGATGGTAAAGTTAAAATGCTATAAACATGATATTAGTTACCATTTACTATAACTTGAGTCGTAAAACTCTCATATCTCCTTTCTGATTGTCTTGTTATCCTAATCCATTGGGTAATCAACGTAACAAATCCCTGAGGGGTTCTGCGTGACGCCAAGTAATTCCAGCATAACTCGAAAATAAAATGGATTACGTAGAAATCGTAAAACATTCTAATACCAACTTTTCCCCGGGGGTGTATGTTTTTGTCGATGGCATATTTGGAAAAGCAATTTCAATATTGCTCCTCCCGTGGGAGGGTAGAAGAGGGTAGGTTCAGTAAGCATAAAACTATTTCCTTGTCGATTTCCACCTTCTGAACCCCCCCGCCTTCTACACCTCATTTCACTCCGGTTGAAGCAGTAATTTTGCAAATTTCCCAAATGACTCAATAATCCCAGCTTCAAGCCAGAAAGAACATTTTCCCCGCCCTCGCACTGGGTAGATGGATCTGTTCAGACTTTCACCATCTCCTCCTAATGTGGTCGTAATTTAATTTTTATTTTTATTTTTTTTTTCCGGTACAAAAATGGGCATTTTTCGTTTCGTGATACAAAGCCGGAAAAAATGTTATTGAATTTACTTGAGTGTAATACATTTATTGCGTGCGCCATTCATCTTTTCTGCTCGGCTACGGCAGCGGCGCGGCGATGGCGGTGGCGTCCCGACGCCACAGCCTCAAAATGTGAACCGAACCTGAAATGTGAGCCTCACTTCCGCTTTTATTCCCGGAAGTGTACATGGCTCTGAAGATAGCTCTAAATGGATCCCATGGGTAACGAGGGCTTAGCGTAAAAAAAAAATGAAAAGAAAAAGCGGAAGCTGAGCGAAACTCATTAAGGGAAATAAAGTGCTCTCTCCTAATTTCATTTCTTCGGGCTGTTTCAGTTTCGATTTTTGCCGATTTTTATCTTTAAGTACCTCTGGATTTTTTTGGCGCCTATGAATTCCATCCCAACTCCCAAGCGTTTTGGAAGAAATGGCCTATTTTTGGGGCTATACCCGGAACCCCTCCTCAAGCCTCTGTGGTGTCTTTATTTATTTTCATTACCATCTCCAGAAGACCCTCAATGCGAAAAATTTCCATTGAGCCCGAAGAAAGTGGCAGGATGACGGAGTGGTGTACATTCTAAAAGAGGGCATTTCCGTAATTTGCCGGTGGTATTCCCTCGGGATGACAGTCACATTTCATGTAAATCTCATTCCCACCCGCGGGCTGTTTATTCCGATCGGAATCGGACAAAATTTTCAAGAGTTCTCCAAACTTTGTATTCCGGAGAATGTGGGCTGGAAAAAAAATACAAATGTGAGGGCAAAAGAGCATTCGTGACATTTCTTACTGATCTCATTTCAAGGAGATACCGAAGATACCTGAAAGACGCTAGAAACATGACTCTAGAGGTAATTTTGCGTCCCTGTATTATATATATAAAATATTCACGCGCACACTTGTTTCTTTTCACCTTTTCGATAAAACAAATTTGTTTGAAAAGAGTCAACGTCTTCGATTTCGATTTTGGGAATTGCAAACGAGACTCACAATTGAAATTTTCTCCTTTTATTGAAATAGAACAAAATACCAATCGATTTGTATGATCGGAATCTTCTCAGTTACAAGGATTGTATTTCAGCAATTTATGATATTTACTGAAACTGAAAACGCCTTTGAGTTTCGATTTTATAACATCTCATATAAATTGTATCCTGACATGTTCCAATAAAAGCTACCATTTCTTTCATAATTTGATCCATATCAGATTTATATTAGATTGAAAATTACTATAAAAATATATATATATATAAATCAATATCAACCAACTAATAAGATGTACCTAACCTTTAATTCTTTACATTTTCCAAATATTTTAGCTTACTTAATCATGCCAATTCATAACTAAAACAAATAACAAACTATACTCGATTTCCACGAGTTTATTTTATAGCATAAATATAATTTAGAAAAATAAGAGCTTATTCAAAAATATTCCTAAGTCAATAATTTCATTAACACGTTACAGCAGTTGATCATTTTTGGAGTATTAAAATGCTATACGAGTTGCGGATAAAAAGAAAATTGAACGCGAGTGGACGATAAAGGGAAAGTACTCGGCATTCAAATACATTCAATTGTTACCGATTACAATTACTTTATTAAGTCTGTATTTTAGTACTCTGTAATTACGTAATCTAGAAACGGTTTGAAAGAAAACAATCTTAAACTAATTTTCATAAATAAGGCAATTTGTAAGAAAAAAAAAAGATTGTGGCGATATCATTTATAAATAAGATAAACAATATAGGATTACAGGGCGAAATCACAGGATATTTTATTTTCTTAGACGGAATATACTTTTTTAAATAATTAGGTTTTTACAAATTTGAAATTATAAATCGTTTTCTTAAAGGTTTAAGATTGGAAAAAAATTGTAAAATTAACGAAAAGTGAGCTGCAACAAAAGCCTGTTTTTTTCATCTATCCAGAACAAAAGGAGATTAGATTTTAAATTCATCTTGATCTTAATCTAAGGAAAGATTTAAAAATGTCTACACAAAGCATCAAATTGCAATGACTTTTATCGACTTTTAAATCAAAACTTAATCTGAAAAATGTTCATTTCAAGATTTTTCAAGATTTAAATTGCTTTTATTTTGATTTTCATAAATCTTACAAAATAATTAGTTATTTAAAATAGGTTGATTTAATGTTTTTGACTTTAACTAAAACTAAATAAAAGTCGATGAAGACTCAAAAAATCTCAAAACTTTTTAATGTCATTAACAAACGTATATCTTACGAGTCATGATTAAGGGCACTGCTGGAGGAAAAACGCTTAACTAATGAGAAGTAGACGAAAATTTAAGGAGCAAAAATCCCTGAACATCCCAAGAGTGGAGTTAAAATTTTTCGTATGTTCCTTTTGGAAACGAACCTCAAAACCCACAGGAAAGCTTCTTTCCTTCCCGATTGCAGTCCTGAATCCCGGGATTCGTTTGACCCCACCGAAACCACCTCAGTCTCATCAAAACCATAATCCACTGGAATTGAATCCTTTTCATTTTTATGGAGCCATCTCAGGCCCGGAAAAACCTATCCACGTTAAGGGGATAATCGGACGCTGCAAATGACACAAAAAAACACGCGCTGGATGATGTTCTTTCTGCAAGAGTTGCTTTTCTTTTGTACCGCCAAATGGGAAATCTCGTTGTTACTGTCTGCACCAGAACTAGAATCAGAACCCTCCCGGACACGAGCCTTCTTTTCCTCTTCCCGATACAAAACGAGAAAATTCCCACCCCCGGTTTGTTGGTTCCTGTGATATTTTCGAAATTTTCTGGCATTTTTGCTGGCACATTTTGTTTGGTGTTATGTTCGGCGAGAAAAATGACCACTGCAGCGAAAAAAAAGGAGACTTTTTCCTTTCGATTCTCTAGAAGCGACCGTCGATGACCTCTCAAGGACCATTGTGAACCTTCAACTCCGGAACTCTTCCGGCTTTTCGGGATGAAAAAAAAAATTCAATTAAGTCGAGAAATTGGAAAAGTGGTGCATTGCGATTTGTGTTTGGGACACATTTTCAGAAGGCGGATAAAAAGGGTTCAATTTTAATCTCAGCGGGTGAAAATATTTTTAGTAAGAAAAAAAAATTATATATTTTCATTAGTCATACTACTGTTATAATTGTTTCTAAAAGTTGTTCTATGGTACCTAATTTATCAGAAATATTTTTTAGAAATTAGCTCTAAAAAGCACTTCCATTTGCTACCTGAGCGAAAAATCACTTTAAGGAGTTTATCCCCAAATAAGCGAAAAATCCGTGGTCTGTGGAATATTTTCGCAGTTCCCTAAATCCCGGAAAAAAGGGGGGATAAAAGTGCAAAACTCTCCCATTAAATAGCAATTGCAGCCGAGGTACCTTTGCCCTTCGACCGGGGCCAGCTGATTTTATTCTACAATGCACGTTTTATCGCCCCATCTTCCCGGCGAAGAATATCCCTTTTTCATCCGATTTTGAGGACATCTTCGAGCCAAAGGAGGAGCCCTGGAGCTCCCCGGTCCGGTCGGTCACAGGGTCGGAAACACGTAAAGCACTTATTTGATCGAAACGGATATGGGCAAACATTGGCATTAACATTTTCGCCCCTCATCCCGAGAACGGACACTAAACATTTGTGAGGATTTCGGGATTTCGGCAAGGATATTTGTATGCAAGATTAACTTCCTTACAAAAGGAAATGAGACTTCATTTGGAGCTCCTACACACGTCTGCACATGCGGAGGCGTTATTAGGTTCGTTATTGGAACCACTTCGGGGAGACTTTCTAGGAGAGCTCTTTCCCCTCTGCTAAGGATTTCCGTTTCAAACCTTTAACACCTTGAGAACCTCATCTAACTTTTACGTTCCCTCAAGGTACCATGGCAAAGTTGAAAGACATATTAAATTTAAATTTCACTTTAAACGGTTCAAATTCTAGAAACTAATTTTAATTAGCGGTTCAGAAAACTGTTCTGAATACCTATAAAATAGTTTTAGAACTTCTGAAAACTGTGAATTATATTTCTTTAAAAAAAAAAATATGTTTAAGAATTTTTTCTTAAAAAACAATTCAAGAATAAAATTCAAATCACTTGATTCAAACTAATTAATTACAAAAGTATGCATTTTTCTATATAAGTCATACCTATTCAATTTGGATTGACGATTTACCAGAATTATGTTACGTAAATTACCCACCTATTTAATTTTTAATCCTTGACGAAGTTTTCTTTTATAAACCTCTTAATAACTTAACATCGTTTAAACGCGATTTGCTCGAAACCACCTCTAAATAAAAAATACCCAACCGATCGCTTTGATTTTTTAATAGCTTTTATGATTAATCGCATGAATCAGGATCAAAAAGATCGGTAATAAACCTTCCGATTTTCACTTGATTTCCTAACCTCAAAAATAGCATTTTTTTTACACAACCGAATTTTTTTTATTTTTTGTTCCAGTCGTCTAAAATCATGGTGACCATCATTTTTAGATATTCTTTTAAAAAAATTGTAATGGCCATAGAAAATACAAAAAAAAAATTGTGTGCCTACGATTGAAAGGTCAATAAAAATAGTACGATCCTGTCTGCTGTTAAAAGATAGCATCCATTTCGCAAAAGACGATGTTCTTTCGGAGACAATTCTAACTTTTCCTGTCATCCCAAAAATCCCTCCGAAGGAGGAGGAGAGCATGCCTAAGTAATGCTCCCCATCCGTAGGTATTTTTGGTGTTAGCGCAACAAATGCCAGTTAATTAAATAAATTGTGCCAACCCACTGATGCATCCGGCAGTGGGTCGTTGGCTCGTTGCACAGAAGTAAAATTTAGAGCAGAAACTAATTACCACGGAGCCCCTTTTGCATAAGATACCCCAAGATTATGGCAGCAAATAAAGTTGTCGGAAACAAATTTTAAATGGTTTTTTGAGCAGCGTCCCGGTGCTCTTCAACAAGATTTTCCAGCTTGTCGTGGCGTCCCATAAAAAGAGATTTCATCCATAAATCCTGAAGGAGGAGGAGGAAAGGAAATTTTCCACAAACAGCACCTAGTAAAAACATGCTCGGGAGGTTTTCCGGGACGCTGCAGAGTGGGGGGAATTTAATTACTAATGCGAGGGGCACCAACCGAATTCTCTGGGTCTCATTGTTTATGTCATGCAGTTTAAGTACTCTGGTTGCGCCCCCGCCAAAGGAGCACTTGTCGCACTTGTCGTGGCCCGCCGTAAGACAAGAGGCTCATGCGAATATCCGCGTCGGTGCTCCGCTGGCGCAGTGATAAACCCCGGGAAATTAGTCAGCCGGGTTAAGGGTGACCCACAGGAGCCCTAGAGCTCCGGCCCGGCCCAAAATGCACTCCTCGGGGCGGCTAACCCACCGCACCCCGGTCGCATTCTGGCATGCAAATCTCGAAAGGGTGCGCTCGGAGTGGCGCCAAGGAGCTCCCGGAACACCCGGGGCTGCTCCCGAGTCCCTGCTTAGTCCTCTGCTCCAGTGCAATTACTCCCGTGACGTGCAGGCGAAAGCATCATGAGCCGGGATACTTATCCCAGGTGCCGGAGCCCTGGATCCCTGACTCCGGGAGCTCCGGGAACATGTCCCCGCCGAGCATCGCGCATAACACCACCGGTGCGGTGCGCTCCTTGGGGCGGTAATGGAGCGTGCAGGAGCATAACTCCTTAATTGCTTTAATTTCGCCTGTTGGAACATTCCCGCCCCATTATGTGGCAAAGTTGAAAATTTTTAGTTTGACGAGTTCATGCGACTGGATTTAAACATTTCCACCCATTTTTTTTTTATAATAGTGCTGGTGAAACGCAACGTAGCGTGGCTCCATCTGAACGCCCCCCAATTTCTCCGGGGCTCCTGCACCGAACGCGGGCCGCAATTAGAAATAACCTCTGATCCTGGGGCCCACGTGGAGGGCACATGCGGGATTTAATTTTCGACGAGTTTTCTAAACAGACGACGGACTCCAATTAAAGTTGTAGCTGGCGCCGCCTGGCGGTCAAAGCTTACTGGGATACGAAATTTACGCAGACGAGCTGGACCACTGTTGGGCTGGGAAATTGGAATTTTTTCATTTAATTTAATTTTCCATGATGGACTTAATTAGCAAACGTGACCAGCCAATTTAATCAGGATAGGTGCAAAGTTATGCTCGTCAGCGCGCTCAACGGGGTGCCTTTGAGAGAAGTTCGCTTTGGGCGGAGTACAAATTTTGAGCTAACGTTTTCATGTTGTTATACAACATTTTTCGCTTCTGGTAAACGAATTACATTTTTATCGAATCACTTTATTGAATTTAAATTTTGTATAATGTCAGTATTAAATAAATCCACTTCTAAAGGCCGATCAAATTGAAAGCTTTTCACTACAATAATTGACTCAAAAATTTATTCGTTTTATTTATTTATTTATTTTTTAATAAAACTTAAATTGAACTCATCTTGCTACTATAATATGAATTGAAATTTGAATCCATATTATTCTCTAGACAAACTACAAATGAAATTCAAAATTTCGTGTGCCTACCTAACTATGTACCAACATATATTCTCAATTTCAGAAAAATCGGTATTAGCTTTGAGTTCAGGCGAATATTCCATCAAACATAAATTTCGGCATAAAATTATCTTTAATTTAGAAGCAATATAATAATTGTGAAATTTGAATACGCTAAAATTCTTACTTCCGTTTATAGTATAATATAATAAACAATCATAAATATTTACTTTTACATACGTACATATGTATACTTTACACTTATTTTTACGAAAATCGTGAATTTATTTTTAAACTTTCTTACTATTATTTTTATACATATGTATGTATGTACATATGTATGTTCAAGTAGGTACTATTTTTTACTTAGAAAAAGGTTAAGTATTTGGCGGAATAAATTTTTGGAGTTATAAGGCAAAATTCTACCCAACTCTAGTTATTTAGGTTAAATACTAGATATGAGTCTAGTCGGGAAGATTACTTTTGAACTTCCATAACTGTTTAGGTATACCTTCGATAGTTTTGGTCTTTTTTTCTACCTTGTAATACGTTATTGTGATTTTATGGTACCATCTTTCCCTGCTTTCCTGCTCTTATTCTATATTATTTTAATATTTAACTTTGTGTCAACATACCCATATTTTTGTAACTTTAAATTTTAAATGTTGATCTTGTTTCTTCTATTATAGAGGTAATATGTACGGTGATATGAAGTCAAAAGCCTTCAAGTTCTTTAAACATTTATTTGTTTTCTTGGCCAGTAGTATTTACCTACATATACAATATAATTTAAATGAATCCACAAAAAACATATCTAATCATAAAAACTTCTTCAATTTTTTATTCCAAACGAAATCACACAAGAAGTGTTGACGTTGTTTTACATAAAAAAGCGGCATAAAACCGGATAATGGCATTCAAAGAAGGTGTACCATACGAAGTCATTGGTCCTGGTTTCCATTTTTCCATTTATTGAACGCCTCACTTCAAAAGGACACAACAACCGAAACCATAAAAGGTCGGCAACCATAGCGCGATTTTGCTACTCGCTTCCTTTTCGCGTTGATCAAGGATTCATTTTAATGGCACGAGCAGTCGTTTCCATTAACAATTCAGCGCGTTGGCACCAATCAACGTTTTATGAACCATGAAATATCCAGTGATTAAGTCAACTCCAAAAATTAAAATCATTCAGAGGAACGCTTTGAAAGTGATAGGAGGATATAAAAGCGAATGCAATAAAAAATTATGGGGTCTTCCTGTGCACCAGATCGGGCGTAAAAGAAAGGCAAAAGGACGAAAAGGATACATTCAGCCGGAAAAAAATAGATCACGGGGTCGCAGAGTGCACGGAACCATTATCTGGATGAAAAACAGTGAGCCCCCTACTGTTGCCGTCGCCACTGTCGAAGCCCCCGATTTATTTAATATCGCGGTGGATTCTATTTCAGTTTTAGTGTTGCTTCCGCGATTTGGTGGATTTTAACGATCCCAATCGGGCCCTGACACGATGGGCGGCAAAGGGATTTAGCCCAGGGCCCGGTAACCTAACTCTGGAAATTTGAATATTTGCGGGAGAGATAGGTTTACAAATATGTGGACAAGGGGAATTGGGGCCTACGGAGGGATTAATGTGGGGATAGAGGGTATTACCCATAAAAAAGGCTTTAATAAATCTTCCGCCCCGGTATTTCTGTTAAGTGTAGGTTTTACCATGACGAATATGTCCGGGAAGGGTGAGGTCCTCTTCTGTTTTGGGAATGGGATGAGCCCTACATGGGAAAGCTCCGAATTAATTGTGATTCCCATTGAATGACTTTATCCCTCCCATCCAGAAAAAGGAGCAATTAAAAAAAGAAGGTTTTATGGGCTTTTATGGAATCCCCGGATTAGTGACTCTGTCTTTTATTCGGAAGCGAATAAATCTCCTACTCGTAAACCGGGCAGGACTTGTTATCTACTCTATCTTTAATGATTCTATGTTATTTATAAGAGTTTAGTGAACGACATTTAATTGGTTTTCGTATAAACCGTCAAATCACCGCATTAAAATCTGCTCTGAATGGCATTCTCTAATTAAATTTCATAGTTGGTTGCATGCAAATTACTAGCCGAACGTATATGTGACATTCGACCAAGAAGGCACCATATTTCTGATATTCTTCGTCTTCATGAGAGTTTAACTACAAAGATTTTATCTAAAGGAGGTGGTATCACACAAATATTACGGAAATCCAGAGAAATCATAACATGCTCGAATGACTAAGCAAAATATCCTTTGTAGTCATGAAGATCCGGAAGTTTCGCCAAGAAACAGAACTCCCACCCAACCAAGAAGGAACTTTCAAAATTTAAATTCAGATTTTCAGCAATCCGCAACCGAAAGCAGAGTAAAAGTCGATTCCTCACTGAAGTTCAAGAATAACATGAAATTTGTGTTCCAGGTCTTTCTTCAAAATACTATACAAAGAAAAAAATAATTCTATATCGTGCAGAAAACTTTCTCAGAATTAATTTACTTGGGACATTAGAGGGCGAAATTCATACGAGACCCGCATATAAATTGGGTTTTCTCTGATGCGCTTACGCCCAGAGATAGGACGATTTTCAGTTCACGCACGGCGAAGTAGAAAATCCGGAAAATCCAGGTACGAAGACACGACTGCAGCGAATTGCAGCGCGTGCATATGTGCACCTGGGCGTGCATTTTCTTGCTCGAGGTTAAATTGAATTCGCTGTGAGTTGCCTTAAATCGCATCAGCCAAAAGGAAATTACTAAAGCCTGATGGAGGAGCTTATGGCATTATGTTTCGGTGCAACATGAAGATGCAGCTGCTCTTAGTTGTAGAGTGCAAGAAAGGATTCCTTGAGGCGCCCGGACTCCAAGAATATTGTTCAACTAGGGATTACAATTTTTTTATGCAGTTTAATCCATTCTATTCGGGCTAAAATGCTTTCGGGCATTTCTTGAACACAATTTTGTAACATACCTCTTCCGTTGGGTTTTCATTAAGTAACCAGGAAATATTGCAACTCACCTGAAAAGAAAAGAGGGAAAAATAAATTAATAATAGCAATAATATGAAAAATTTGTCGTAGCTTACTTGCAATTATGAATTGATATTCATTAAATAACACAATTCAAGGATATTTATCGCTTCTAACAACCGAAAAATAATTAAATTTATAACAACTTTAATACAGCGTAGATTTTTATTACCTTGTTCTCAATATTATAATTACTTTCTTATTTCTTTAAATTCGATATTAATTATTTTGTTTCAAAAGTGCAGTCTATACATTTTTTTGTATCTCAAACGTTTTATATTTGCCTTTTTAAAAATGATTTCTAGTTTCTGTTTACAAATTCCATATAAACCTTTGAGTCAAGGTATTAAGTTTTTATACCATGGATGGTTCATATTTTCGTTCAAGAAAACTACATGGAATTCCATGTCGTATTAAAGTACTTTGCTGACTAGGAACCAGACCAAAATGGTTATATTTTTCTGATCAAGAAATAAAAATTACGCATTAATTTTATGATACCAATAATTAATTTATTACTCATCAGAGAAAACTGAAAAACAACCTCCAAATTAAAACGTTAGGTCCTCATAGTCGTAGTTAAAGCTTAAGATAGTACTTAAGATCGCTAAACCTAATGAAAACCTCCTCAACATGGCCTTCAAATTCAATGGTAATTTTATTAGGTAATAGACCGATAATTTAAAAATCCGAATATTACTAGATATTATCTCTACGTACATATGTATGTTGTTGTACGATTCTATTTTAATTTATCAACCGTACATAGTGTGGTGAATTTGACCTTGACAATTTATATTTTGTTTTAAATTGAACGGAATAATCTTACGAACAGGAAGAAAATTTGAAGAATTTAAAATTTTCTTTAAACATGTTTAAAATTATTAAATTAAATGCTTTCTTAATCACATTATGGTAGTATTTTCGACTTTATAAAACCTTATGAAAATCTTTAGTATAATATTTCATTGAACAGGATCTAAGACAGTGTAATTTGAATTTTTTATGAGTTCTTAAGTGAGGGAATTGCATAAAAGATTAAAATTAAAGTATAAGCTCAGAAATTGCGTATCATAAAACTTTCCAGCAGATAATTAAATTTCCTTGAACTGGCCGCACCGCCCCCCGCCAACTTTTGAAAATCATTCGTCGTTGTGGGGCCCTGCAAGGAGGAGCACTAAGCCTTTGATGTTTGAGGAAATGGAACTCTTTCTGATGGTTGAGTAAAAGCGGTAGAATTTTCTTAAAAAGGGCCTCCCACGCGCGGGGAATGTCGGTTATTGGACTTTCTTTCAAATTACACAAATGACTTATTCTCTCCCGTGTCGCTTCAAGATGTCATGTCCTCACCCAAAAATAAGAACGTAATATTTGAAGAATGTGAAATAAAACAGACAGAGTGAGTCAAGGACCTCAAGTAATGCCCCCGGGGGGTGCTCCACCGCCCGTGCAGCCAGTGGGGCCTTCCAGGGAAAAGGAGGCTCCTTTGAATGCAATCTCGAGATGAATCTATTTTGCCGGATTATTTTCAATTCTCAGCAGGCTCCTTACAGCCGCCCACCGCCCACACGTCTTCCACTGCGTCTTTGAGGAGCGCTAAGGAGCTCAAGATTTTCTGTTTGTACACATCCTCAGCTGCATCCTAGCAACAAGGCGCGGGCGTGTGGCACTTTTGTCTTCGTGTTGCTACTTCAATTTCTTGTCCGTCGGAACAAAAACGCTCCTGTCATTTTCTTGAGACGTCTCCCAAGATGCGGGGGTGACAGAATGACGTGCAATCACCCTGTGGATTCAAGGGGTTGATTGAAAATTTATCTCTCAGGAGGAATCAGCTCCTGGCCCTGCACGTGGAAAAATTTGTGTTAATAGGTTCTGCCTGGGCGGAGTGGAGTGCACGCCCGATTACAATTTTGCTAGAAGGAGGCTCCTCCCCGAGGACGAGGGCTAGATTAAGATAGAAACGGCCGGCTCAAATTCTTAGGAAGACACCTTGAGAACACATAGCGCCTTGATAAATATTGCGATAACTTTTCCGGCGCCAGGTGGGACTTCTTCCCTCAATGGCGATAATTAGGAATTGGGGTCATTCCCGGAGCAACTTCGGGCGAACTTTTCCATGATTCCCCATTGAATTTGTGCTCGCCTTATTTGCGGACGGACCCACCGGCAGGAGCACTTACTAGAAAACCAGTCTCAGTCTATCTCTAAGGAGATTTCGAATATAAACTTTTCCCATAATTTTGGCCGACGTCTTCATTATTATTTTGTCTGCTATTGTGCTGCGTTCAAGACGATTTATTCAAGTTCTCAGATTATCTTCAGTTCAGACAAACTGTTTACGCACAGTTTAAGATCGTCGAAATTGTCTGGCATAGTTCTAAAGACTTCTCATAAGCCCTTTTTTTTTTCTTTGTAATATTTTCAGTAAGACATTCACCGAATAAAGTACTTTACACTTTTAGATAAGTGTTTTGTCTGGGATAAAATGTATTTTATTGAAAAGCTTGAAGATTCTATGGGATAACTTTTGAAATATCATCATCGCCGCCAACCAAATGTTTTTTTAACAAAGTTAATTTTGGAAAAAAACGCTCATTCGATCACCTACACGTTACGTCACTTCTTGTAATGACCCCTTAAATCTTCACTTCAATTTTATTTATCTATATATTAATACGTGAAGAGAAAACTTTGTACCCCTTTTTAAGCTAATTGGACGGACGGAGGAGTGTAAGATTTGGCATAGTTAAAGTTTGTATAGAGAAGAAGTGCAGAAAACTTATATTTATTTATAATATGTGTTACAAATACAATAAATTAAATTAAATAAATTCATTATTTACGTTCATACTATCAATTTTAAACACATAGTAGTCTGTAGTCAAACTGTCGTAATTTTATTATTGACAGTGCCAATTTCAAACACACATAGTATAGGCTGTGTACAGTCGTATTATTCGTAGTAAAGTAACCCCAGTAGGTCGAATTTCGACCAGAGGGCGACCACTAGTATGTATATATTGTGCATAGTGATTAGCATTTTACTCTGGATACGAGGATATACATATTGAGTTTTTAATGAATTTTTTTATATAATTCTCATTAATCTTGCTGATCGACATTTTACAAAGGTTTAGTATTATTTTACAGGGTACTCAGTCTCCTTCGTAAGGAAATATTACAAATTTTCATAAAAGTACACCGAAAAGGTATTCAATATCCCTTTTATGTGCATTACACATATAATTTACCTAAGGTACGGTTTGCTCTTCTACCTGAGATATAATTTCACCTTCGTCTATTTTTAGGCCAAAAATGTTGAGTTTGATAAATTAAACAATAATCAGACATTTTATACCCATGAACTTTCTGACCAAATAAAAACATCGAACGTGGGCTACGTGCGCCAATTAATCAGAAAGTCGAGAGTCGACTTCGAAGTCAAATTAATCACCTCTCCTCGCGCGAAATGCGATCCTATTGTGACTCTGTCAAAATTAAAACCTTTTCGCGTATAAACCACGCGGCCTAATTAAGATATTTAATTAATGAGTTCGCTAACATGTCCCCGGAGGCGCGTGTTTACTCGCCTATTTCGCCGCACTCGCTTTATTCGCAGCTGCTACTTGTTACCTTCCGCGGCGGCTCGAATGTCGCGTCGCGGCTGTGTTTGGGTCCGGGGGACGCGTGGGGACCAGGCCCCTCTGATCTTTTATTTAATTAATTTCGCTAATGCAAATTAATGTGCGGCGAGAGTTTGATTCCCCACCAAATTAAGCCAGTCAAAAATCAGCCCAAGTCACTGGGAAGATTTTCAACTGTGCTATTGTTGGTTACTGCGAAACTCCAGCCCAACGAAATCCCCAAGGAGTCTTTTCTTCGGTGCGTAAAAGCTAAACACCCGCAAGGCACGACAATTCCCACCTGAGACTCCTTCGTCTTCTTAAGATTCAAAGTTACTTTGCATGCGGAGCACGGCCCTAAGAGAAATGGGGCTCACGTGTGCGATATACCACCGCATGATGTTCTGCCGCAGTCGACAGTGATTTTTTGGCACCGTGACAAGATTAAAACTCTCAAAAATTTCCTTTTCTCAAAGAAAACGTCTTCAAACTCGAAGCATGTGAATAATACGAAATGGAAGCAAGTTCCAAAAGTCTTTTGAGTTCTTCAGATTCGCTCCTCTTTCCTGGAAAATCCCTTGATATTCAAGAGTACGCGGATGACGGCATCTGACGAAGTGCTTACAGCAAAGGCAGGATTAAAGGATATTGATTCATTACGGATAATTCTAATGAAGTCATCTTGAAAGGAGACTAACTTCCTTACTTCCTTCGTCACTTCCAAAACTCCTAACTCACACTATCGTGCAGAAATTGTGTCGAAGTCGAGTTCGACACGATTTTGTCAAAGTCGACTTCGACACGTAAAAAAAATCAATCAACATCTAATTACAACAGGAATTCAGTCCTCATCCCGCCCTTTAATTATTTTGGGAGAAATTGAAATTACAAAAAGAAGCATCCTACCGAATCGATTTCGTCTGTAGAGGCTCCAGATGTAGAAGCTAGCTTCTGAGGACTAATGTCTGCGTCGGAAAATGTTAATATTCCGGGCACTAGCATTTTGGGAATGTACAGGACTAATTTCATTGGACAAGATTTTATTGGAAAATTCCATTGTTCGTTGTTCGAACCCTTCCGGATACCCACCCTGTACCCACCCAGCCTGCACCCTTCTCCCTTGCATTCGTCAGTCGTCGCAGCTGCCCTCGCCCACCTCCGTCGAATTTTCGAAATTGGCACCCGTCGGCTCAATAACATCTTTTGGGCTGATACTGCGCCCGGCCTCCGACCCTTTTCCAGGCGCCCTTCATTTATATTCCGGAACCTTCCCTGCTCTGCCTTTTCGCATCCATGAGCTAATTTTAACATTTGACGCATGCAGAGAGGGATGAATTCGTGCGAAGTTCTGAACCATCCCTTGTCACCCGGGGAGTTCCCTTAAATTTTTTAAGGGTTTTTGTTTCATTATACTTTCACTTCTCAGGTATGAGTAATTCAAATAAACGAACGCACCCTCGTTTATTATTACCCGAAGCGTTAAGTGTTTGCTCATTGATTTCGCGTGTTAACAGATTAAGGTGGATGATGCGACCCTCTTCTAATAAAAAGTAATTTTGATATTTTGAACTTCCATTTTGTAGACTAAATAGTCAATAAGTGTTACAAAAAAAAATCTTAATTTAGACATTTGAATTTCTTTCTATTTGATTATATCGAGTTTTTGACCCTTTTATTTAAAATTATTTATCCTCAGCCTGTACTCTGTGAGAGATAAAAGAAAGGCGAGGAAAATCTTTAATTGTTAATAAAACTTTAAATTACATTAGTAAAGTAAGCATTGCATAGAGATTTGTCTGAATTCCTCGTGTCTCACCTAAATAATGAGTAAAAGTAAAATCGTCTTATTTTGTTTTATGTAAAAAGATTTCCAATTTAATATACATTCCATCATTTATTTTTAATATTTAATTCATTTAATTGTTTTATTAAAATAAAAGTGCAATTTCTTTAAAGGTTTTGCTTTTACAATTCCTTGTTTCTATTTCTAATTACATTCGAACATCCTCTCTATGGGCTGTATTTTCCTTGACTTTCTATCTGCAGCATCTAGCAAAAGTATTTAGGTACTTTGATTTTTTAGATTAGAGCTAATATAATTGTAATCAAGAATATTAATGATTAGTAAGGAGACATTATTTAGCAAAACATATACCTACGCCATCTAGTGGAAAATCATTAAATTATTTAAAAAATTAAATTGAGACTAAAAGGTTCCGCGGGTCCGCAGAGGGTTAAGAGTTTTCTTTTTTGATGATTTGCTACCGTTTTTCCTTAATAATTATTTTCTAGTTAAAAGTTAGTGCATATGTTTTACAAGTTTTACAAAATAAGTTAGTTAAGACTTCTTTTCGCTGAAAATGGTTTTAAAACTTACAAAGGTAGATACCTACATCTTAGCATATGAGTAATGAATGATATTTAAGAAATATGACACCCAATTTTATAGTTTTTTCTATAATATATTTCAGAAAATTTGTTTTTAAGACTATGACTTAGACAGTAATGTGACGTCAAGATCTACTCTCCAAAACACCGGTGATCCTCATAACACACAATTTGGACTTTTTTCCTTTTAAAATAAGGTCTGTTTGCTCTGGAAATCGAAATTAAATTCATTGCGTGAATTTCGTTTTTATATTAAATAAAATACCCTCTGGATATGAAGGTACTTTTTCATATTTTCGAATATATTTACATAAAAAAAGCTTGTTTGTTCGCAAACGAATTTAGAGGCAAATGAAATTTTTAATATGTGTAGATTGGGATGGGACTCCTTTTAAATTTTTTATATAACGAACCCTCTAAATACACAATTTGCCATTATGCGAGAAACGAGCACCCTCGAAAGTAATGCCCTATGAAAGTAGACGATGTGTGTCAACGATTCCGTTTATTGTGAAATTGAATGACCAGTTCAATTTAATCGTATGCAAATTTAAAATATCCCACTCAACGAGGGTGACACTCAGGTCCCCGAATTTAGCAAGGGCTGGAGGAGCGTGAAAGCAGGTCGCCGCTTATGGAGTAAAGTAGACGAAAATTTTGAAAGTTATTCGGTTCCGCCCCGCATTCTGGTTATGAATGTAATATTTCAAAAGCTTTGAGCCTTCTAATGTATGCCGGTCGCAGCTTCCATCAATTTCACCCACGAGCGCCAAAAGATGGAAAGATTTCACGCATCCCCTGCCAAGCACAAGCAATGGCCACGTCAAAGGGCCGAAGGGCAAAAAACGACTTCCATCCTGTCTTTGAATAAGAAGAAGGGCAAAATGACTCACAACAACAACAAAAAAATTGTAAATAAAATAAGAAAAAATTCTTTAGAAAATCTCTTCTGAGTGCCTTTCTTTATGCGGGCACATCAAGAAGATCCCGCCCCCGCATGCCTTCTTCGACCCTTCTTCAGAACTCCGGCGGTGGAGAGTTGGAGCCATGGAGACACATGTTCCAATGCCCGGGATATGAAGAAATCCCGCCCCGCCGAGACCGGGCCCACGACACGTTTATATCTTTTTATCCCGGTCTTGTATGCAAATAAGCCTCCGGAGTCCTGTAAAATATGAAAAATTCTGCAGAAAGCCGGAGACAAAGGCGAAATCCAGTGCGTCTCCTGGTCGACAATCTGAGGTCAGATTCCGAGTAATAAGGGCGTAATGTGACATGCTTCCCAACGAGCGCAGCCCTCAGACGAGTCCCTTTCATTGCGCGGTTGGAGGCGGGTGCGATAATGCAGACATATAACCGACACGCGAAATTTGCATACCGTCTGCAACTTGAATTCTTCGTGCGGAAAATTAAATGAATTAATCCGGGATAATTAAGGCAATGGTGTCTCTGACTTCTGTAAGGGTCTTTGTTACTGATAACAATTTTTCGAAATAGCTTAGCTCCTCTTTACGTTTTTAAATTAAAATTACACACTATCCGTTGCTTGAATTGATTCATTTCAATTTTTTAGAGCATCGAAGCGCAACTTCATCCTGTTCTGATTTTTAAGAACTCAGATTTCTTTTACACTACAATTATTTTTATTGTTTAAACAACGAATATATATATTAATTTATCTATTTAAATAGTTCTCTCATTTTTCTTTTATTGCCTTCAATTATCTACGTAAAAGCATCTCATTAATTATATCAAACAAAATCTCAAGCCTCTAATTTAAAAATTTCATATAGTAAGCACATTTTGAAATTTTCATTGCATTTATCTATCTATGAGTTCATATTTTCAAAATCGGCGACCAATATATCTTCTTAGATAGTTTATGTACTGAAATACCTACACTCGATTTTTACGATCGATAAAAAATTATGATTTGTATAAACAGAAGGCCGATATTTTTGATGAAAATTCAAAGCTTTATATTAAATTATCGCTACATTGATGTATAACAAAAAATTAAAAAACCTCTCATTTTTAGAGTTTATTTAGATATATTTACATATTACCCACTAATACAAGATACAATAATCTTAATTAAAAACGTAAATCGTTCAAAGAAATTTTCATTCTAATAATAACAAATAATTTTGACATCATTAATTTATAGTACCATATTTACTGTTGTGACTATGTATTTTCAGTAGTAAACAAATATATAAGATGATTACGAAGAAGATAATAAACGCTTAAAATAAAATGTTTTAGAACAGGATTTTTTGGGAAAACAGAGTAAAAGAATGATTTCTTATGAAATTTTATGTTCGTTTTAAACATTTTAAAATCGTTAGATAAGAAATGGTAATAAGGCTCAAACAAAATTTTGAACGTTAAACCATAAATTACGAAATGGTTTAAAATTTTTCGTTCTGGCTTACATTTTGTCCGTAAAATATAAAACACCTTAAACTTTTGAGAATTTGAGAACCTTTGATGAAGACTCTGTTTTAAGATAATTGCAAATCAAGTTTTATGGATCAATTTATTTTGAAATAGTCCCTACACTTCCATTTAGGTATGTGTTACAACTCTTTTATAAAATTTGTTCCTTACATTAAACTATGATAAAATTTCGTTTGAAATATTGTTAGTGCTCTTAAAGATAATTGAAAAAGGTTAAGGAAAAAAGAATAAAAGAAATGTAAATCGATACTTCTCATATAAAAAGGGTAATATGATATTTATGAAAAACAGTCCATTTCTAAATATATACAGTACTTATATGTATATAATATAGTTAATTTGAGTATTTCATATTCCAAGATCCTTACTGACGGTAGGACAAAAATAATAGAGTTAATGTGACCCACATTCGAGTTGAGAGGGTTTTATTGAATCGAAATACATCTCCTGGACATGTTCATACATCTCAGAAGATGCTGGTCGCATCATTTTGTTTTCCATTCCTCCGCCAGGGCACTCAAGGACTAATTGAATCCTCCGAAACCCTTCAATTTTGTAGGGTTCGCGAAGGCGAACAAAGCCCTGGGTGTAGTGGCACAAAATATGCTACGGATATCCGCCGGGATCGCTCCCGTCCGAGATATTTGTTCCCTATTTTTTTTTTTCAAATGCTTCGCTCCCAATAAATCCCTGATATTGCCCGGGAGCGGCGGGAGGGTGCGCCCGACATCCCTTCTGATAAATTGCGCACATTAGAGCTTTTATTAAAGCTCGTCCTGGATATAAATTGTTTCCCTTAATTTCCACTGTTTGTTTACTTCTTCTACTTGTTGTCGTCGTCTTCGTCTTCGTCGTTGAAGACGTTGGCGGCGCGACGCGGCACTATTTATTTGGGACACTCCCGGGGTCTCCCCTGGACTTTTTTGGTTGTGTGTGTGCGACGGCACGGGTTTGCATGTCAGCTCATTTTATACACAACCATTGGTTGTCCATGTCAATTTTTATTTTTTTATCCTTTTGGCGCTGTGTCCTTGTTCGTTTGTCTTCCGCAGGAACACCTTCCTTGAACTTCTCTGCGCCTTTTTCTTCCCTCTATAGATTTTTTCCTTCTATATTTCACCATTCCTCAGTCCGATGTGACGGCCTGGTCCATGAGTCGCAGCATCTTCTGGAACGTGTGCATACTCAGAGAGCAATCTTTGGGCACATCCTTCCGGTTGGGAATCCAGCAAAAAAGTGAAAAAGATGAACTGTGGCATTTATCTGACTTGAATTTATCGACGTGAGGATGCTGAGAGGCTGGACCAGAGTAGGGCGGGGAGAGTTGGTCCCGAAATGATATGTCAACATTTAAAGTGGTCCGTCTTTTTTGTTCCCCAGAATTAATTGGGTAGAGCAACCTCTCCTGAGGTTAAGTTGCGCTTAGTGCCAGACTAGACAAATTGCTGCTGATGACCATGGATCGTAATTGGGCCCTAATCGAATTCCGCAGCAGACATGACAGACAGACAGACAATCATACCGTTAGTAAAATTTGCAGGGAAATGTCTCAATAAAGCTGGCAATTAGATGGAGTCCGCCTCTGCAGGACTCTCGTCTCTGCCTTAAATCGTTGAATGGGCTGTCAGGGGATAAAGCACCTTTCATAAATTTCGTCCCCGCCAACTCCATGACACCCAGCCGAAGGTGCGGGGGCGAGTTGGCAATCATTTTTCATCTGCACGCCCTTCACCATCACGCCCAGCGCCCTTCAAACTTCGAGAAGTGAGTATTGACTGGGCCTTCGCCCGACGTGGCAGGGGCTGACAACCTCTGGCTTATGATAAATAAATTTTCCGATCATCGTTTTTCCGATTTTCATTTTTCACGTACCCCCCACTACCCCTGCCCTGTAACGAAGTAACGGCAGTCCGCCCCCAACTTGCCACCTGCTAATGGTATTTTCCGCAATAATGACGAGTGGCGACTCCCTTTGCCAAGGCATGAAAAGGTGAGTAAATATAAAATTAAGTGCTTGGTGGATTGATGGATCGAACCGGAGTCAGAGCCCGACGGAACGCGTCATGCAGCGCAAAGATAAGTTCATGGTCGCCATATTCCAATGCGAGGGTGGATCCTCTCCGCGAGGGTTCCGTTATTGTGGTGGACATGTTACTCTTTTTATGGGCTTGAAATTATGATTAATGTCCTCCTGATGGAGCTCCTCCCTAGGGAATATGACAAATACGAGTCCCATCGATGCTCCTGCCGCGACATGTAAAAAAAAAAAAAAAACAGAAAAAAAGTCTTGTGCATGATTCCTGATGAAAGGTTTTGCGAGGACACTGCCAGTCCATCCCGAGTTTATTTGGTTAGCTTTTTGTAGAGGGCGCTGCCAGTTAATGTTCACGCTGGAGTTAATCTTCTCGTGATTTATGTTCCCCGAAAAGTTGTCCCTTTTGCGGGTTTGCGGGGGAGGAACAATGTTCTTAGGAGCAGCTAAGCCGCTTGTCCTAATTAGGGAAGTTTCGTGCATTCGAATGTCGGAGCACATGGGCTCCTTTATCGGGACCCCTAATGGCTCACTCGGTCGAAATTATTTCCATGATAGTCTCTTAATGAGATCTCGGCCTAATCGAGTTCGGGTTTTGGATTTGCTCATGTAACGATGATTCCTCGCTTTCTATGTAATAACACTTCCCAAAGATTTATTACGAACTTCTGGAGTGCGAGTGAGAAAAGGTGAATTAGATGCTCTTTTAATAATTAAGTTGTTTTAATTTCAACTAGATGATTTTTCAAATCATCCAACAGTAGGTACTTTTTCAGCAGAAAACCCTCAAATGAGCGATACTTTTCCAACAAAATTATTTTCATGAATCGAACCATCTTTTTCTTACACTACACATATTAAAACTATCAACGTTGGTTATGATCGCTAAAAAAAAAGAAAAAAGTAATCAACTTAGCGCTAAAAAGTGAAAGAAACAACACAGTGGAAAACAAATTGACTATCATAACATTTTTTAAATTCGTTGAATAAGACATTCAACGAGAGTCATTTTAAATTCCACAAGAATAATTATCAATTCAAAAACATTTCTTTTCTACACACTATCTGCACAAAAATTGCTTTTTCACTCATCTACATACTTATAGACGAGTAATGGATATTTTGTTTTGCACACTCTAATGTAACTTTTAATACGTTCTTAATTTAAACAAATTTTTTTTTTAAACAAGCATTTATCGTATTCTACTCGTCCCACCCTTTCATTTGATACCCATGTTAAGGGAGTTGGAAAAAAAATCTAAGCCGCCATTTTGGGGAATTCGCTCTATTGGATTTAGAACGACATTAATTATACTTACTATATTGCATTGTCATCGGGTTTACATAATTGTAACAAATTTTACCTTGTTGCGCTTAATAAAATAAAATAAAATAAAATGTTCGTTTCTAAAAGCTAGCTAGCTGGATATTGTGAAAAACCATTATATCAAAAAATTGTTATTTTCAAGTTTAAATATAAAACGTTGTTAAAATGATAATACTATCATACATAATTCTAACACTAGATAACATAATTCTCAATGGATTCAACAAAGTTTTTCTCTGAGTGTCTTATTTTAAAAAATCAAACTAAATGAAATTTAAAATTAAAATAAAAAAATTACCAAAATTAAAAATTCTATACTTTCTTTTCAAAAATCTCAATACCTTAATTAAAATTATCTCTAATAACTGCTCTAAAAGCAACGGCTTAACACTAACATATGTATATGCGTTGAAAATTTGAAGTGAAAATAACTTCCAAAGTCTTTTAATATCATTCCCCCCTCAACATCGTGTTGAAGCGAATAATTTTCCGGGATTACCACAAAATTCAATTCAATTAAAAATTGTTCGCTCATGTGAAAAGACAGCTTAATTCAGAAGTTTGAACATTAACGGAGAAATCGATTCGAAAATGCCAACGATGATTGCACACGTGAGTTATTTCAAATCAATTTTTTATGCGATGCGGATTAACTGATTTTTCTCATTTTAATTTCATTTCGATGGAGTCGAGAGCAGGTAATTAAGAAATAATTACGGCTCTCATAAATTGCGCCAGTCCTAATTAAGCTCACGAAAAATTAACAGCCACTGGATGGTCGTCATGCATAAAATGAGAATTTCTCACTTTCGCAATTTTACGCCCTATCGTCTTAGAAATCAACAAGAAAATGACCCCGTCTAGCTCCTGTGCTGTGAGCGGGGATCAACCATTTAACCGGGTCCAGGGGGCGGTGCATTCGTTTTTACTTTTCGTTTCGCGCCAAAAGCACCTCAGTTCAATTTGCTCCGTTTTATAAGTTTACGGGCACCGATTCCTTGAGATTGCCCTAATGACGAAACCCTCCGTCTGAGAAGGGCTCCACCGTTTGGGTCCTGCGCCGTCAATAGATGCAAATAGGGCTCCATCCCGTGAAGTGATTCTCATCATCATTATCACTGGGAACCATCGGGAGCATAAAAAGACAGTCGGGAAGATGCCATCAGCGGACGTTGTCTTGCGACTAGGTCCTGTGCTACAAAGGGGCCATTATCAGGGCTCGATGAAATTGGGGCCGTTGCCATAGAACGTCTTCTTCCTCGTTCGCGCAAGAGCAAGGGCCCCGTCCCGCCCTTTCGTCCCCCGCCAGCCCTCCGCCCCTGTTTCTTTACTTTACAACTCTGGCTGTTTACGGCGGAGTCCCGACGTTAGCCGGATGCTGGAGTGCTCCCTGGCGTGGACCAACGCCAGGATTTCTGGCGACAGAAAAGTTCGTCCCTTTTTGGGGGGTCTTTGATAACAGCCAACAACCGAACGACTCACAGAAGGGCTGTTTTGCCACTGGGGTTAGTACTAACCGGAAATTCTGTCGCAATTCATCAAGACTTATTTGACAGTTTTTAATCACAGAACTCCAATATACCCGTACTGAAAATTTAGTACCTATAGTTTATAGAACTGTATTTATCGACTTCTAAACAGACATCTTTAAATCCAAGGACATTTTTAATTTCAAAATAATAGTCAATTTTATAAGCTCTTTAATTCCCACGTAAACGAAAATATTTTGATTATTTCTAAAAAACAAGTTTATCATTTCTAATACAGTAAAACTTTGTTATAATGAGTTCGATTATAATTAACAGCCCGTTCTCTTTTCTTTTGCTTAGGATGTTTTCGTAACAATCATTAGTTAATATAATTAAAATCCCACATTTTATCTCAAAGTATTTTTATATATTTACTTATAGTTCAAATAAGAACTTGTTTTAATATGGTATACTGTAAAAACAAAGTGTTTATTCACATTTCAATATTAGTATATACATTTTCAGAAAAAAATCTATATAATTTTTAAACTTTTGGTGTGAAATTCAACTAGTTATGTAAATTGTGTACAATCTTACACTAAATTAATGCAAATATACATATATATGACCATGTAAAATTATGTCAAACTGGTGTTAATCTAAGACCCAATTCCTCTTAATTAAACCAAATTTCAGCCAAATAATTTTATGATAATATTTCTGACAGTTAAGTTTTACTGTCGCATACTGTACTATAAGAAAAATAGGAGTTTTACTTAAGCATGGAAATAAAAAGGTATCTTAGTATACGAAGACCGCAATTTTACATAAATTCTTTACAAAACTGAGAAACAAAAGTACGAGCTAAAATGTGAACCCTGAATAAAGTTATAATTGAAGTTGTCCCTCAAAGAATTTAACCACGGATCAGGATAAAGGCATATGAAATCAAAAGAAATTTCTCTCCACGCTGCGCTGTTGCGTATCATTTCATATTTACAAAAGCTGCGTCTACAAAAATGAGACAGACGAGAGCAAAATACACCCCAGCATTATATTTTGAAAAGTCGCGATAAAAACCGTCTTGTTTCGCCGGAGCCTTCACCCAGCATCATCGCAAACAAGGGACAAATTGGATCCGTTCGAAAGGAACTTAAGAACTTAGCGATGTATTCAAAATCGGAAAATCCGCTTTGCGTCACGCTTCAAAAGATACGCCGTGGCGCTAAAGTCTCTGGGGGATATTTTCCCGCGCGGGGGTGGGTGGGCGGCGGGATCAATCGGAGGCATCATCAGCACCTATCCGCAGCGTAAACAAAACCGGGGCGAATGTCACAGTAATTGACGGCTTTAAGCCTCCGCAAGCGAAATATCGCGGACAGAGGGTTTAGCGGGCGTTTTTCAATCCGCGAAGCAGCGTCAGTCAATGCGAATGCACACAGAAGTGGGCGGAATTCCGCAACCGCACGGTTTGAATTAAAGCAAATTTTAAATGCAAATAATTAAGCGAACCTACGCTCCCTTCCCTAGAACGCGAGCCTTTAACCCGCTCACTTCCGCGGGGTGTGCGCTAACAACGCGCGAACACGCTCCGCGATGAAAACATCCTGGAAGAAGGACGTGAGCGCCCTCTGTCGAATGACTACACGACTTATGGCAGGTGGGAGTGGGGGTGACGGGGACGAGAAGAGGGGAAAGGGTTGTGATGGATGCTCTTCCCCTCGCGATCCTATACGAATCAATACTTACTAAAGGGGGTTGACATTTTACAGAGGTGGGGAGAAGGCCTCTTCACTCACGTGGGCTGTCAACCAGGAGCCCCCCTCCACTTTTTTTGTGGAGGGGAGCGAGCACATCAGCGCTAATAGTCGCATTCCTCATGCTCGAAGGACAGGAGTGGGGCGGCGGTGACAAGTGCCCGTTTTTTATGGCTCCCCTGTCAGCAGCATAAAGGTGGGCGCCTGGGCCTTTGCTTGCGCTCCTGAAGCCGATTCAATGTGCTTCGGATCGAGCTGCCGTGACACGCTGTCGTATGATTTGTTGCCGTGCGGGGTCCTTCTTCGCTCGTTATTTTGCTTGCGCTGGAAATCTTTTCCGGTTCGGGGGCTCCAAACTCCCGGCAGCCTTTCCGCTTTGATTAGTCGCAAAGTTTTGTGCTGCCTTCAGCAGCAACATTCGGGTCCAATCGACCCAAGTCTGCGACGTACCTGACATGTGGGGCCTTGAGACGTGTGCGATCGCAGCAGACGCAAATAACGCAATATATCCCAAGTCCTAAGAAAAGGCCGAACGAGGGGAGGGATGAGCAATTTTGATGACAACCGCGTCGCGAGGACGTGAGTGTCGATAACATAAATAAGTACAAAATACATCAGGAAGTGGGTGGCATAAACTATCCGCTCTTGATGTTTTTGATATCCCTTCCATAACATATTCCTTCAATTTTCAACAACAGCAAAATTTATACACAAAGACAGCAAATTTGACACACTCCTTTATATCGTTATTTACACTAACTTAAACTTTTATATAGCTCTTATATCTACAAATTTTGGTTGTTGGTCTTGGCACAACATTGTGCTAGTAAAAACTATCTTGTTTTGCAATTTCGATTAGGTGTGTGTTATACACTATCCCCAAACTATCAAAATATTTCATTTCATTTCTAAATTCATCATCATCTAGAATCTAGATAATATGTATCTTCCTAAAATAATAGTACCAAATTTAAGCACGAAGGCATGCTCTACAATAGATGGCCTTGGCATCGCAGGCTTAGTTTGAATAATTGAAAGTCCCTTTGAACACTAAATTTCAGTTTGTTTTTATTTTCAAAACGTTAAATTTCGCATGCAAATTTCGCTCGAAGCAAAAATGAAACAAATTCTTACGAATTATAGTTCTAGCTATCGTAGCTATAGCAGAACCGAAAATTTTTATAAAAAAAAAAAAATGGCAGCCTTTTGAACTTTTTGATCCCTTTTTACAACTTTTATTGTTTATAACTTCGGTACATAATAATAAAAATTAATAAGTCTTGTATTATAGCGACACATCTAAAGAGTAAGCTGTTAAAATTTGAAATCAATCGGTGAAGCGGATTTTTCAAAATCACGTACGGAAAATCAAAAGTTTGAATAAAAACACTCAAATGTTGACCCGTTCCTAATCACCAAAACCATCCAAACAATTTTACTATTTCTCAAAGTATTTCTTAAGTAAAAATTAAGAATGAGCTAAGGATAACATGAAAATATAAATAATAAATATTGTTTTATTGTAATCTTTTTCAAAAAGAATATTACTTTTTACCTACTATATTTTGGAGGCGAATTCTATTTTTTTTTTAAAGAAAAATTGAAAAAAGAATACTTAGTTGACATAAAAAAATAATCTTACCCCTCAGGTGAACGAAAAGAAGGGAGTCTTTCACTTACCTGAAAAGAAAAAATAAATATTATATTATATTGTTAATTTTGACATTTTGAATATAAAGAAAAGTATGATTTTCATAAGTGCGTATTTTGCATTACGAAGAGAAATAATTCAGACTGACATCAAAACATATTTTATTTTTTCAATATATTTTTTCCATTATAAATCCTTTCATTGTTATAGGTACTAGTCAAATTAAATTCTCCATCAAATTCTTTTCGTCAGATATTTAGGTACGAATATTCGAAATATATTCGATATGCATGTACGTAATATTTATGAATAAACTACAGCACTCAAATCACTACAAAATATGATATAATATAAAAAGAGATATGTAATAAAATAAAAACTTCAAAACTGCAAAACCCAAATCCGGTTCCCATCCCGAAAATGATGTGCGGTGCAGAGCCGGGAGATGCATATCCATATTGATATAATCCGGGAAAAGATAGATGCATTCAAATCCCCGTTCCGAGTATATTTTTGAAAATGAGCACGATGACGTACTTAGGGACGGCCACGACCATGCAGCGCTGCTGTAATTTGAAAGCCTTGGTTATGCACGCCGCGGGGTTTTGCATTAGAGCACGAAAAAACGCCAATCCCGCAGTACGAGGGTTCGCGTGGGTTCGCGAAGGTTCGCGAGGGTTCATTATTGCTGTGCACACACCCACGCGAATATGGGTAAAAGTTATTTTCATAAAACCCCACAACGCCCATCCCCGAGGGCTGAATCTAAATTGAAAAACTCCAAGTTTTTCATTGTACTGAAAAGTGGTCCTCTTTACAATTCAGTCATGTGTGTTATGTGAGATTCTTATCGTGTTCATTATTTTCAACATTTTATAGAGATATGAAAAAATTGCCAACTCAATAATGGCGATCTGACTGCATTTCAGAGAAATGCAATCTAAAAAATTCACACACAATTTGTTTAAAAGTAACTGAAGCATGATCGTAAAGAAACAAACAAACATTGACTAATCAATATACACGTATGGCTTTTTGATACTTATCAAAATATAATTGTTAATTAAAAACCCTTTTGATATGCTTTCTTCAAAGGAATTGGTAAGCCCTACAACTGTAGCAAACAGAAATGTAAGAGGTATCATTCAGATCGATACAAAGTCAATTCATCGAATGGTGAAATCAAAGGGTGAGTGAATTTTCTCAGCCAATTTTGGGAAGTGCACATAAAACGATGTGTTTGTACGAAATATGTTCATTCAGGCAATGGCTTACAAAACAAGCAAACTTGACTATTTGATTTAAGCTATAACCTCACTTTCAAACGAAAATTAAAAGGAACAGGAAGATCAAGTGAGATTTTTGCAATCTTCTTGGATATTGGTCCAAAAAGTATTTTTTCAATAAGTTCATGAAATGTTCACTCGATATAATTCACATGTCAACTTAGAAGAGCTATTTTATAGCAAAATATTTTGTAAAAATATGCCCAAGTCGTTGAGTTCGACTTTAACAAAGTAAGTATGAATTTATTGCTTTAAATCACTTCATGTATCTTCTTTTCGTAAGAAAAAAACATTATTAATTAAAGGACCTTATTTACAAAAACTGAAATCATCTTAGTATTAGGAACATTTTCTAATTTGAAGGTAGCATTCGCTTTAAATCGACAACTCATAATAGATATAAAGAAAATCATATCATTTCGTTAATAAATAATCATCGCTTATAGGATGATGTAAAATAATTAACTTTAATTAAATGATTAAAAGCATATTTGCTTTAATTAAAAATATTTTATTTTATAAGTGGCATCATATTCCTGTATTTAATATTAAGTTTTATTTTTATTAATTTTCTAGTTGTAGTATGTTTTATGAATTCGAAGATGATACATATAATATTTCTAAACATTTTCTTTCCAGAGTATGCACAAATAAAGTTCGTATTTTTACAACTTAGCATCAACTGATATATCGAATTCAACTTGTGGACTAGAATTTAAAGATTTCTATTTACGTGTATAAATCAAAAGTTAGGTGGTGGGTAGGTAATTTTAGAAAACTGAAGAATTTTTTCGAAATTCATCGGCAGGATAAAAATAAAAAGTTAGATTAAGATCAACTCCTTGTAAATCTAACTTAAGACGACAGTGTAATATGGATCAATCAACGTCAACTGTCTGTACATTGGACACCTATTTATTATATCGCTTCAAAAATTTCCATTTTCCCCTCATACAATTTCAGTAATTGAATCAGTAAGTAGAAAGGAAACTTACATTTTAATACACTCCTTCATGCGAAAAACAGCGAAATCTCTTACTCCTTTTTTTGGCGAAAAACGGAAGTTTTGAAGAGTAAATCAATCTTCTGTCCTGAGACCGACTTTGAGCCATTCATCAACGGCGAATTACGCTGTTTTGTAGCCTTTTAACAAAGCAATAAATCACGCGATTTTATGCGGCGATCAGCGACGAAAGGATCGGAATTCGCACCTCGCCCCTGCTCTACAGAAATATGCTAAGAAGTGTTGATGGAAGCGGGCTCATTTGTCATCAATAAACCCTAAAAGACCCAGTTATGCCCCTTATGCCGGGACCGCAACCCACCCACAGAACATCACCTAATTTTTGCTCATTTTTAGGTGATCACCCGAAACTCGTCGCTGATACAAGATTCATCACGAACGCCTTCATCATCATATCATTGCTCCTGACAAAGTTATAAAAGTACAAAAAAGGAATGTGATAAACGATTTATTGATACGTTCCCGAAGGAGTATCAATCACTATCCAGCTCCGGTCCCGGCACTTTGGCACCGGGGAATCACCAACAAACTCAAATCTCTGCCACTCGAAAGTGTATAAAAGCAGTCCTCGTGAGCGCGCCTTGGTGACGGCCCCGGGACGGGGGCGGAAAATGCGAATTTTATTGGGTGGCACACTGCCATACAAATATATCGGTACCTTCGCGGAATCTGATAGAGCCATAAATCAGGGCATAAACTCAATGATGCCCCACGATCGAACGATTGGTGCTTAAGTGATATTGGCGTTTTATTGTCAGGTCATTTTGCATGGGTTCTTTGAGGCGATGAATACCCCCGCACCCATTAGAGCCCTTTCTCAATTCTTCGAGCACCTTTTCGGTGGAGGTGCTCCCAAAGTGGCTAAGAAACACTGAGTTATGGGAAAAATATTCATTCAGGATGTGAGCTGCTCTTAAGACAGGCTCACAAACGTCTGGGGCTATTTACATATCAAGAATTGCCTTCCGTTCGGGAGGTGAATTTCGGAAGAGTGGCAGGAAGTTCCACATACATTTTAGGGAATATTCCTACTATTCCTGTAAATGGATGTAATGTGAAAAGGGAGAATCCTGAAGGGTCGAAAAATGGTTATAAATAGGAGGTGTATTTGCAAGACCCTTCAAAACAACCTGATGCATTTGGGGCATTCCATTTCAAATTTATCAATTGTAAAGGTGAACATTTTGTTTTATGGAAGCCCTATCGAAGGCATGAAAGTACAACAAAATGAATCTAAAGCAACTTTGAAATTCCTGCAAATTTTAATTTGTTATCTCACAATGGAACATATCAATTTTGAGCAATGATTACACTGTTCTTTGTTTAGAGTTAAGGATTAAAACCATCAAAATTAAATGACCAGAAATATTTTCTTTTTTTTATATAAATATGTATAATGAAAATAAAAATTAAAAAAAAAATTGCATTTTTTGAGCATTTAAATGGTATTAAAGTAGTTTATGTTATTTAAAATTAATTAATATAGGATGAATTTTATTTTGAAATACCTATTAAACTTTCAAATTAAAAATACGACAATTGCATCGGCTAGTTAAATTAAAAAAATTATTTTTTAAAAATTAATTATTATCTCTTAGGTTTTAAAGCAAACTAGGGATGTTTAAGAAAGTCAAAATATCACATTTTTTCGTTAATTTAATAGACATGCTAAAAGAATAAGTGAGTCGTTATTTTTTATAGTGGTATACAGTGGTGGTTATTAAAATATAGCCACAACTTTACGTACAATTTTGAAAAATTGTTTTTGTATGATTGGCTGTACACGCATGAGACGGAAACTACTGGATAGATTTAAATGAAACTATTAAATGAAATGAATATTTTAAATCTGTCTCATTTTATTTCATACGAATCTATTGTAGGTATGTAACCGACGAAGCCAAGGATTTTAGAAATATTTAACTTTCTTAATTATACAACAGATGAAACCGAGTTACTCAACTGGCTGGAAACTCAAAATTAAATTGATTTAGCATTTTTCTACGACATCATAATGTAATATAAAGTATGAGACGAATCATACCTACTTCTAATAGTAGCTTAAAAGATAAACATAGATTTTAAACATTCTCTAATCAAATAATAACATATCAAAGTAATATTAAATAATTTTAATTAATTTAATTACTAAACCTAAAAAACCCAACTAATTTTAGAAAATGACTGTTAAATATTAACCAGATATAACTTAACTTGAATGACGAGTGCTAATAGATTTTATCAATAAAGGACTAAATTGGGTGGGCTAACAAAAAGGATCTTATGTACTTAGTCAATTAGTTGAGTTAGCTTATTCGATACTCAGTTTCAGCTAGTCTGCCTGAACGCATTCAGTAAATTTCACTAATAATTAATGCGATTTTCACTCTATCTCTACACCTGGAACACGAGGACATCCTCTCATTCCGGAGTAGAAACCATGATCCTGATTCCCGTCAGCCTCACCGTGGACCGATTTCAATTAGTGTTGCAGATTAAACACTTCCATTAGCTATAAACTTTTAGCCGCGGCAGGTATTAGGTGACAACAAATTCTGGATATCCGAATTAAACGATCGGAAGTCCTGTCACCAAATTCGGATAGTGGGGGGGAGGAAAGTCGTTACCGCATATACGCGGGGGTGGATTCTACCCCCAGGCGTATTGGTTGAATAAAATTTTGTTTTGATAACGTGAATAAAGTTTATTCATCAGGAAGGGAGGTCACAGCGCCAATTTAAATTTTCGAATTTTCGTAGAACTGTCCTACCAACGACTACCAATCTATAGGTATAAAATACCTGTGGATGGGAGCGTGTTGTTTGTACTAGGTAATGAATTTTAATTTCGTAATTAAGGACAACCTGCCTCTACTGAACTGAGGGGACATTTTTGGTAATTCGGTGCTCTTCTGCTGTATGTTTACCAGCGAAATTGGATTTTTTATTTAACTATTATATTTTTTTCGAAAAGGATCTTCCAGCTGCAGTGGTACTCAGCTCCCAAGTAATTGGTAGAGGGCGCTAATGGGGCTACTTTGCGCAAAAGGGGCTTATCGACACAAGTCCTTAGAAGCAGCTAATCTACTTAGAAATCTTTAGTATTTGTTTTGTTTTTTAGTAAAAAAGAAGGCAAGATAAAAAAGTGGGGACTTACCGAAAAAGCTTTAAGGAAGACTAAGCACTGTATAATCCCTTCCATGGTATCACCAGTAAGGCAAAATGTTCCGGTCAAATGGCGTCCCTTCCGGCCGACGGCCGAGGCGAGGGAGGCGTGCACGAGGGCCCTTTGCTGTCCTTTTGCACCTGGCAACGCGGGCGGCAGCGGGGCCGCTCTCATCAGCCTTTCTAGCGAGTCCATTTTGGCGGTGTTTTTAGCTCCATTAAATCGAAGTTCTCCGGAGTTTGGCAGTCGCCGTAAAACGTTTCGCACATTTTATATTTAGTTCGAACAAAAAAAAAAAAAATATATATATATAAGATAAGTTCGATCTTATGTTCAAGTCTTAAGATTTTTAACTTTTTTTTTACGGCAGAATCATCGCGTCGTTTTTAAAACCAGAAACTTTTCGGGAGAGGGTTTCACAAAACCTTAAAGGACCGTTCACCGAAACAGCTTTTAGTCACATTCTTAAACTTTTTCTTTTAAATTTTTTAATTTCAAGTCACACTGCCTCTGAACACGGCAGAAACAGGAACTAATTGTTCGGGAACACCATCCCCAGGGAACGTGTGCTATGGATGGTGGTGTTCAGGAATTCTTATAATTTTTAATTTATTTTTTCTCAATTTTTCCCTTTTAAGCGAACTGGACAGACTTCCTCCCACTAAGCGTCGTTACCACAAAAATTAAAAAAACAGTATTCTTAGATTTTCCCTACTTTCTCCATTTGTTTCGTTCGGCTTTTTTAACTTTTACCACCATTTTTTCATGTTTTTACTGTTTAAGTTCATTTTATTTGAGATATTTTTTTTCCCCCGTTTTAACTTCTTTTTAAAATGGTTCAGATGCTTTCTGTGGGGGTGGTACAGAAAAATGTGAAAAAAACAAATTGTGTTGAAAAAATAAATAAAAATAGGAGTGTACAGGAGCAAAAAAAGGAAAGTATTTCACCAACTGGTTTTAAGGTTTCTTATTGCTTTATATATTTTTTTCCCTAAAAAAACCCATTATGTTTTAAAAGGGAAGGGATTGCGAATTTTTGTTCGGTTTCCTTTAGCCGAGAGAGGTTGCAATTTCCCTTGGATTTTTGCTTTTTTCCCGCCCTCTTCTTCTTCTTCCCTGAAAATTCCTTTTGTCCTGATTAAATTCCCCTGCACTGACGTTGTGAAAAGGTTTTAATTGTTTCCCTGCTGGTGCTTGCGATTGCGGGGTTCAAGGTTGCGGGGGCGCGGGTGGGAAGAACAACAAGTGATACCTCGTTTTCGCGGCGATTACAGATAATTTAACAGTGCAACTGTGCTGTGGCACTTCTTCGGGACAAGCTTAACGTCTTGACTTTCCTCATTTATCTTAAGACTTAACCGGATTATGCAGTTCAGTGGAACTCAATTAAATTGCAAAATTTTGTGCATAGGTACATATTGCCGGAACTCTGTAAATTTTTAAACATTTTCGCTTTTCAATATTAATTATCAAAAATAATCAATTTCAAATTTTATTCTTGAACAGCCCGCGCCACACATCGATTTATTAAGGTTGAATCGCTCAAAAGACATCGGCATGGGTAGCTCAGTTGGTAAAGCTGCGAAGCGCCAATTCGAATCCAGCTACGGTTAATCGACAATATCACAAAACAATTAACTCTTTCGTCAGGAAATTAACTATTTTCCGTTGCTAAAAAAAAAAAAAACTTTATTGTGCGGCGTCTTTTAACCTACGATTTTGGTTATTTTGACCAACTTTTTTTCAGTGTAAATGTCAATAAAAATGTAGAGGAGTTTTTGACCGTAGTACAATAAAATAAACAAAAACAAAATAAAAATAATAAGGTTTAAATTGAGTTTCAGGTCTCCTCATGGATTTTGTTTGAAACTTTGTAGGAATATTCATTGAGTGTCAAAAGTGACGGATATGCAAAAATAATTATATTTCCTGAGATATTTAACTTTAGTGAAAAATACAGAAAACCCTTAAATTATAAGTTTTTCTACCGGACTCCTATAAAAAATTCTGCACTTGTGCTGAAAATAAAAAAAATATTTTTCTTCGATTTACGACAAATACGTACTCGTCACCGCCAAAAGTCGAAAGACCTTTAATTCATTCATTTCCAAGATTCTTGAAAAATTTCAAATTTTTTAGAATAATACCTTAATTTGTTGAAATATGAAAAAAAACCGTGGCGGCAAAATTTAAATTTGCCAAAATTTCAGAGTTTTATCAAAATCCGTAAAGATACTTTCAACTCATTCTGTTCCAAAAATAATAATTTAGTCGTTTGGTTGTCAACAAATTACCCAAAAATATAAACTCGCGTCAAGGCAACAGCACTATTCGGTTGATCCCTGCTACTTCCAAATTCACAACAAAATTGGAATGATTTATCAACGAACTTGGATTTCTTTTAATATTACACGCCTATCTCTATCAGCTGGACCATCGGAAATATTCTACCTCTTATAGATCTTTCTCAAATCGCAATAATGTAACGAAAAGCATACAAAAAGTCACATCCAAATTTTCAAACGACCACTGTTTTTTACCCTATTTTTCTCACAAAAACCTTACGTTCTGAAAAATGTTAGTTTACAGATTCGTAATCTTGTTATAACGAGGTTTTTCTGCATCAAATTATCTCTCTTAATAATTTAACTAAATATTTAGGAAATATACAACAAAACATTGCTTATATTAATTTGAAAGCGGGTTTGAAAGGGTTTTAGCTAATCCCAAGCATTATAATTAAAAGCAGTATAAATTTGTTCGCAGAATTTACAACCAGATGTGTACAAAATGTAGAAAAGTAAATTAGAATTTTTTGAAGGGACAAACGTTCAGCATAAGCAAGATAAAATAAAATCTGAATATAATTAGATACTTTTTACACAAATATATTTAAATTCGACATATGCACCTGATTTTTATCTTTTGAATATGAACCTATAACCAGTAGCTTCAATAAAATACAATAGTATTTTTGAGGAAAAATTCCAGAAATTATAGGAAATTACTCGTTGTTTATTGCTCGTTTATCTTAAGTATTTTATTGAATGACAAATTAAAGCCAATTAATTAGTACGATAAAATCGAATGTCTTATTTATTTTATTCTACTGGCACAATCTTAAATCTCAAAATCCTTATTATATTAATTTTCCTACGGACGCTCGTAAAAATGATCGCCATAATTCTTTATGTTCTATTCTGTCTCGTTAGGGTCATTATGGTTCCCTCTTTAACAGGCCCTAAATTTCTTTCTTGAAATTCATAAAAGTAAATCAGTCGACGGCATCTGAGGCGTGGTTTAACTTCATAAAACGAACCCAGTAAGCCTCTTTTATATTGCAATTCTCTTTTCAGCATTTTTTTCTTTTTCGATTTAATTTCCGTGGAATGAAATTTCTTTTCGACCTCAAGGTCTTTTTTCGCAAAATCAAATTACTTCCTCTCGACTTGCCTCTAGTCAGTGCCAGGCTTTAGAAGCAATGGACGGTGTCCAGGTCCAATTCTCCTAGCAATCAGATTTCTGTGAATCGCATGGGTTAATCCTGATTCTAGATTCTAGGGCAAATTTCTTTGTTAATATCACCGCGCCATATCAATATAACGCTGACCCGATGGTAATCATCTTAAAATTAAATTCTATTCGAAGGATGCACAATTGGAGCAGCTACAGTCGGAGTTAATTTTGTTCCAGGACTACGTGCGTGTTCCTGAAGGACTCGTCGTTTTACCTTTCATTTTCTAGGATTGGAAAAGTAACTTCGTTCCCATTTGTAGCCAATCAGGGAGTCGGACAGAGGGGCAAACACGCGATACATTCATTAACTTTTAACTAAAATGAGTTGTCCACCTCTCCCGGATACACCCGGAAGCTATTCAGTCCAGATAAAGTTTCAATGGATTGAAGTTGAATGCGATTCCGGCGCAAATGGACCCCGAAAAGAAGGTCCGGGATCGCCCGGGAAGGGCCAAGAAATAGTGCAAAGTGCACTGGGCGGTGAACCCTTATTCAAAGCAATCCCGACTCTATCTGAACTGGGCCTGGAACAAAGTTGACTAGAATCAGATATTAACATATTTGCGGCCAGACGGGTTCAGCCCGGATAGTTTGCAAGTTTCAACGAAAAGTACTAGTTTCAATTGAATTCCCGTCCTTTTGTTGGTCCAGAGTTCTTTCGACGAAACCCTCGAGAACGAAGAACCTTTGCTGGTGCATTCTTTAGGATATAAAGTGACCCTAAACTGTTTGCAAATCAAATTAGCCAATCAATGCGGTGGCAGCTTTGTCCGATTGTAATTTAATTTTTTCCAGGGGGTGGTACGAAGAAAACGAACTAAATGTGAAAAGTTTTCGAAAACCGAACAAGTTTCGAGATTTGAAAACTCCTAGAGAAGTTGTTCTGTGAATAAGCAGTCTCAATTATTTTTTTTTCTATTTTAGCCTTGAAACGAATAGTTTCAGCGCTATTTGCAATGAATTTTCAGGAGAAAAAATAGAACAAGAAATAACGAAATTCGAAATAAATTGCAGAGAATTGAGACTAGATTTCTAAAATTGTTATCTGACTTTGAAAGTTTTAGAGAGTTCGACTATTAACAATCGCCATTATATAACTGAATAAAGTTTAAATAAATTCAACAAATAGTGCTGGAGTTAAAAACATGCAATGTTTTTTCTTTTAAATGAAATACTTAAAAACAACGATTTTTATCAAAAAGTCGCGGAATTTAGATTAAACAGAATTTTAAGAATCATAAAGAATTTTTTCGGACTCAAATAACTTCAGTTCTCATCGTTTCCGAAATATCTCTGGAAGTTTTATATTTCAAATTTGAAAATAAATAAATAAATGTCAAGTTCGAAAGCTAAAAAAATTTTAAAAATTGTAGATTTAAAGCTTCGGAAGGAGAGAATGAAATTTTCAGATATTCCTATAATATTTATTTTCTTAAAATATGCGATAAGGGGAATTCGGATGAAAGACTTAGTTTATTGTGTGTTCTAATTTTATGCGAACTAAAGTTCGATATCATGTCTTTATTTCGATTTTGTTTCAAAAAGGTAATCGTAAAATCCTCTTTAGGACAACCAATAAAGTCACAATCTGGTCAGTCAGGGTGGAGTATCCCAAAAAGGTTCGCTTTAACATTCGGAACCAGCCCTAAAAATGCGGTAAAACAAATCCTTCCTTTTCAAAGTAAATCGGGTGGTTCAAGGGATTGAAACCGATATAAAATAGGTGAGGTCATTGACTTTATCGGTATTGACTTGCAGCCATAAAGTCGCGCCACAAAAACGAGAAATCGAAGAAAACGCACTACGCCGCAGCGGAGCGTTTTCAATTTTGTGCACGTCATGGCGCAGAATTTATTGCTCCTTCTGCGGAGGAGACGTTAAAAGGCTTTCAATTGTTCGTTCTCAATAAATTAAAAGTTGCCCCGGCAAAGCCGAGCTGAAGGCGCTCGAAGGAAGGTAAAAGTAACCCACCCGAGCACTCACAGGTAAATAATAAAACTTTCTTGGCACCCTCAATGACTTGCCTCCGCCCCGGGGCAGCGTCTTTAAGAAGGAAGTGTTTCTTCACATGTGCCTTGAGCAAACAGCGCACCTGACGCACCTTCCTCATTATTCGAATCCTTTTAATAAGGTGACGCGGGATTTTTCCAGGTTTTTCTCGGGTTTTTTGTGTAAAACGAGAAGAAGGCAAATGACGAGGGTGTAAACGCGTACGGAAAAACCAATTTTTACCCTTGTCAGAGATTCCGCTTCTAAAGGGGTGCTCAGGTATACGCTAGGTGGCGGAAGTGTGTCATCAGGACAGATTGCGACATGTTTCACAACTTTCCTACTTACACCAAAAGTTTGCAACCTCTTCGAGACAAAGGCACCTAACTTCAGATAGAGTTAAAACTACATCCCCACCTACACATTTGAATATTTCTTCAAGAAGCAAATGAAAACATTATCAAATATTTATACATGTTTAATTATAGAAATAGAAACCTTTAAAACACATTAACACGAAAATCTGCGTTCATATTCCTTTTGAAAAAGTAGGTACTAAAGAATCGTAATTCATGCTTTTATCATAATTTTTCATATATAAAATGTTTCAACAATCCTCTGGTCTTCTTTTCAACGATAACGATTCAAACTGTATATTTAAAAAATCATTAACTTCTAAATATTTTGAATTGAAACTTTATTGTCGAGTGTCAAAGCCAACTACTTGATACGATCTTTGAACGACCCTATATTATAAATTATAATATAACTATAACGTATTTTGGCTGTCATCTTTTATTATTATTTTCATGATTACAAAAATTAAAATTACTATCTTTGTTATCAACGATTAATAATTAATCTAGCCATACGAAAACTACATAAACAAATTTACATACATTCGGCCATTTCGGGTCAAATGTTCAGAATTTTGTAAAACGACACTCAATTTCTTTAAATGGTTGTCTTCAGTTATGGCGATTTTGGTCTTGATGTAAAAATTGTTTATTTCATTATTTAAAAAAGCAGCACCATAATTTTCAATCTTATCTTAAATTGATTCAAACTTATTTGTACGATTCTTTTTTAGTATTCTGTACCTAAAAAGACAGAACCTTTATGCTTATAGAATCATTTTGTTGTCCGTCTGTCTGTAACTGACTGACATTTGGTACAATCCTACTCGCATTTGTCCGATTTTATTATCAGAGATAACTCCCTTACCAGTGGAGAACAGTTTTTACTTTTTAATTATCTATATTATCCTCGTTGTTATGAGAAGAAAAGAAGTAATATTTCTCTTTTGTTCCTATATTAAATTTAAAAATAGTGCACCTACCAATATTAATTTCTGTAAACCGACTATAATAAAATTTGTAATTTTGATATATTCTCAATTTTAGAAAGATATCATCTTTGAATAAAAAAAGAACGCAGAAATAAAGTAAAAAAATTCAGGCGAAAATTCCATCAAACATATTGTTTGTTAAAAAAAATAAGGCTTAGGTTCTTAGCTAACAGCTTGAAAAAAAATTTTTTTAGATCAAAATCTATTCATCTACACGAATATTCAGACTAACAAATTTCAGATCTTAATGTTTTGTATGTTCGTCATTGTTGAGCAAGCTACAAATTAAGTTAAGTTAATGAACTCCGCAACAAGCTTTCTTATGCTCGTTTGTAACCGATTTTTAATTTAATTTATTTAATTTAATGTGTGTTAAGGTTTATCATGTTTTTATAAAAATAACATGTAAATCTCTTCATTTGCTTCCCAGAAGACAGGCTTTTAGCATATTAAAAGATAGTTCTGAATCGGATTTATACCTCCAGCGGGGCTAGGGTTGGGGACTGATACTAAAACCGAAAATCATTCACTTTACCTTGCGAACCTCCATTTTAGCGCACACCATGAACCACCCGCACAATGCGTAACTACGCGCTTTCACACCGGCCGAATCAAATCAGGTGCGCGTCCTCCAAATTCTCACTGATGCTGAACACTTTTTTTGCGCACTCACTGGAGGTGGACGCGTCGTCGTCGTCGCAGGAGTCGCTGTCCTCCGCGCTGGAGTTGCCCGATTCGAAGGAGTCCCGGACGAGGACGGTGCGCCTGTCGTCCACCGGGAGCGTCACCTTTTCGACGGGAAAAACCCGGTTGTCGGCGGAAAATTTCGGGAGGAGATTTAACGAACTCTTCGGCTCATTTTCACCCGGATAAAGATGCCTCGGATGCTGCTTTTGCTGCTGCTGCTGCTGGCTGCTCTGGTTCTGATTCTGCTCCAGGGGCTGCTGGTGCGGCGCGTTCGCCTGCGGATTATGCACGCATCCTTGCAGGAAGTCCAAAGCCTCGTAGAGTACAAAACATAGTCCTAGGACAATAAATGTCTCCATCGTAAGGTACCAACGAGCATTGCGTTTTTATTTTAACTATCTCCCGATGTTTTGCTTCGCTAAAACTTTTTCATTTATATTTTTACTTTTCTTTAGACGCTTAAGAATACGATCTGCACAAAACAAGGCCAATTCATTAGAACCAGGTGATTGCATTTTTATCTCGAGGAAAGTATTTCTGATCTCATGTAAGTGTACAGTACTCAAAAAATAACAAGTGATAGTATAGAAAATGTTTTCGAATTTAGAGTGAAATGTAGAACATACTTAAATAAAATATAAAAAAAGGATTAAAATGCAGAGAATTTTTCTAAAGATATAAAATTTCATATCTTACAGGTGCTGCAGGTATATTAAAAATTTTGTTGCAAATTCACATTAAACTTGTAAAACTTATAAAACAACCGGCACATTTTCTATAGCCCTACTAATTGTAATCTAACACGATGGTCGAATAATTTGAAAGCTTAGAACCAAACTAACATACAACATTATCTATCACCCCAATGTTCTCAAAAGTCTTGGAACAATTTTATTTCTAGATTAACAATTTGCAGAAAAGCAATGCTATAAAAATTATTTTTCATATCGTTGCTAAACTATAAACTTTTTAATTTAAATTCGCGCAAGGGTCAGATAGTTTAAGTAGGTGTCCTAAATGCGATATTAAATAAAAAAAATAACAAAAAATACAAAAACATGTCATTTATTTATTATTAATTTAATACACTCTCAAAATTTAAAACTGGACTAAAATCATGTTAAAATATTGCAAATTTGAATGAACAACTATAAATAGAAGTATCAATCTTAAAAAATGCTATACAAGAATACAAGTTATTATTAAGTCTTCTGTATTCTTATAAATTTAATTTTTTGATTCCGGTTTAATTTGAAGATATGTATTTAAGTTGTTCTAATTTAATCAGTAATAATTTGTATATTATTGAATGAAAACCAAGATTTTTTTTACTAACATAACTAATCAAAAATATTTTTAGTTAACTTTAAAACGTTTAAAACGTCGATTTGAATTTTAGTAACAAGAAAACTTAGTTGTCTCCTAATTGCAGATATAAACAACTATTTTTATTTCTATTTTTGAATGAAAATAATTTTATGACAACAAAATCAATACGAAAAATTGCTGAAATAGCCTAAAAATTACTACTTTTTTTTCCGTTTTGACAGGACATATATCTATATAAATTTTAGAAGCCATCTCATAAATTGTTACAATATTCAAGTTAATAAAATTTACCTGAGATACTAAAGCAACATAACTTGTTATGCTGCATTTAACGCCTTTTGGTAAAAACATTTTCGCTTTTATTCTAACGACCAGTTGCAATCGCAGTAAAATGGAGAAATGAAAGGACAGAAGATGTAAAAAAGGGTAGTAAAAAAGTTACTACTTTATAAAATTCGTGTAGCACATAAACCAGAGCAGTTACTGTCCCAGATATTCGAAGTTTCTTCTTTTTCACCTAATAAAGTTGTCAAGTCTTTTTAAAGGTAGACTAAAAAAGATAAAAACGATGTGTCGTAAAAAATAAACACCTTGCGACTCACTTAAATATTTGCAGGGCGCAATTAAATTAAGCTATAAATTTGGGTGAAACTTTTTTACTTTTACTACCCCTCCATTGAAATGGTTGTTAAATTTTAGACCCTAGAGTGCATCATTGGTCTGATACTAATTTGCACCTGGGTTTACAATGAAGAAATCGCGTTTATTGTTATTGCAAACTTTTGAATACCCCGTAAAACGAGTTATTCCAGATTTAATTCCGATGTGAGTCGGTGAAAATGGGTTCTGTAAGGTTGTCAATATAAACCACCCACGTTTAAACCCATCTCTCACTAAAATCATTTATACAGTCAGTTCCAGATAATTATCCTTTTTAGGAGAAAAACTCTCCGCACCTGTCTGAGTCTGAGGGATCGTTCCGAATGAGGTGCTGACAAAAAAGTAGGTTGCCTTCAGCGCTCCAATTGTGGGGCATTCATTACGTTTTTTCTAAATATGAAAATATTCGACAAAAAGGATTCTCATTAAAAAAAAGCGTCCTGCTGACTACTCCAAATTACTGAACATTTCGACTTCATTCATCACAGCAATTTTCCCACGTTTTTGCACCCATTCACCTGGCGAGAGTAACCCAATTTCTTTGCAACATTATGCTGAATTCCCCCGTTCCCGGGACCCCCTCTTCCCCGAGGAGCTCCTGTTGTTAGACATATAGGCCCTAGCATAGTCCGTAAGTGGGGAATGGGAGCGTTCCGGTCCCTGCTTTGTCTGAAAAACACACCGGATGCCTTACACCAGATCCTTTTGGATAAATGATAAAAGCCTTTGTTGGCACTGCGGAGCACCCCTAGCTCCAGCCCCAACTGGAGCCCCACCGGAGGCTCCCATATGGCTCGAGGAGGAATCAATGTGTGACACATTTCCTCGTTTGCCTCGACTCCAGCAACCATGTCTTACATCGCATGCCCCGGATTATCCCTAATCCTAAATAATTGAAATTTTATTCTCCTGCGAGGAAAGAATATTCCCAAATCTCGTGAGATCCCACTGTTTGTCCTCAACTGGATATTGTCGCTGCTTTTCGGATAACGTCAGCAACATTCACTAATTGAGCAAGTCGTTATTAGCTTTCCTCCAGCTGGCTCTGGGTACCTCCGATTTACCCAATTTCGTCCTCCTGGATCTCTTCAGAACGCCCGCCAGACGTGTTAATACCGCAGGGGACGGGACGGAACCCATAATTAAAGACTAGACCCGGGATAAAAATAAACGACTCCTGTAAGTTAGGGTTATCTCCTTAGCTTTTACTTTTCCAACTTTTCTTTCAATATTATGGGAGCAGTTCCAACAAGACGTTTTATTGCCGATAATAAAAATACAGAACATGC
Organism: Machimus rusticus; assembly: GCA_951509405.1. Taxonomy (NCBI): domain Eukaryota; kingdom Metazoa; phylum Arthropoda; class Insecta; order Diptera; family Asilidae; genus Machimus; species Machimus rusticus. The sequence goes on from OX608051.1 coordinate 8,774,282, forward strand.
CTTAGAGCAATGTACGTTTACACTGGTATTTAAACGAAAGAGATAAATTTAAGCACTTGGACATATTTACATATAAATATTTTATTTTGTGCTGTAATTAAAATTTTAACTGCTTCTATAAAAATGCCAAACAACTTAAACTTTAACCGCGTACTTTAAATTTGTCCATAAGATAGAAAACCTCTTGAACTAGGATGGATTTCTGATTCTAAGGCTGACCAGACTTTTCTGTTCAAAAGTCGACTTTTCAATGAAAAGCATGCTAGCGAATAGACTTTTTAATGACAAATCAGTACTTTTTCCTTATAAAAGGCTGTGAGCATATCGCATATTGATTAATATATTTTGCATGCAATGCTTAGTTTCCCCTCTTCCTCTTTATGTATTTAAAATAGCTTATTAGTATTTGAAGAAATAAAGGCACAGGCAAATTAGTCTAGTACATTTTTAACGAAAAGAAGAGTCTGGTTTGGCACACAGCCTTAATAGCTTCAAGAAAATTACGAATCAAGTTTTATATATTACTTTATTTTCCTACACTGAGAAATATTTAAAAAGAATAAGAAAAAAATCGTAATCGTATTAATATAAAATTATTTCAGTTTATGAACTCATTCATTAATATATGGCAACTCTTTCAGAAAAACTAAGCAAAGCAAATCTTTTATTGAAATATAAGATATTATTATTTTTTTCAAAGCAGTCTGAATTTACGAAGACCTAGACAGCCTATACCTTTACGTTTTCATGAATATAATCCATAAAAAATTTGAAAAATTAAATTAACCGCATTAGCTTTATGAAAAGTATAAGTATAGTAATTCGTTCTATCTTTTCAATGATATTATTATTTCGATTTCAAAAAAAATGTGACTTGCTTTAGTTTTCCCCTGTAATACCCTTCAAATGTTTTATTTAAAACAATAAGTAAAATCAAAAACGCCTCCATTATATTCCAATTCCCGCAAATTTAATCATTGTATTCATTTGTTACTAAATTACCGAAAGTTAAAAATTGTTTCCCATTGACAAGTTTCGACTACTATAGATAGATAGATATTATAAAATCGTTGTAGGTATTGCTATTTTGAAAAATATTTCTTAAAGTAACAAAACAATAAAAATCTTTTTCTTTCACCCACTTTTAACATATTCAATATGGCGATCTCTTTCTTGTTTTCCAAGGAATTATTATCATCGTAAAAGAATTATTCTAAGATAACTTATTTGCGATAACGATATCACAAAATAATATAAAATTAATTAGCAATCGGATTTTGTAGACTTTTGCATAGCATCTTTACTAAAATGAAAATATAGCAAAATTTTTTTCGAGTTCAATATTATAAAACAGCCTTTTTACGCTTAATTTGAGAAGAGGAAAAATGTCTGTATCAAAATTATATAAAAGAAAAATAATTTGAAGTTACAAACATACATATGCCATATTAATATTTTATTAGAAAAGTTTTTTCGTCATGTGACTTAATCAGAAAAGTTAATGTTAAATATGGATTAACATTTCTTCTTTTACTAAATTATTTAAAACATGAGTTCCTTAGATGTATTTCTCTTTTAGCTCTTTCAACATAAGCAAGAGTTATCCAAGTTCTGTATAAATTATTACTTTAGTGGTTTTATCAATATTAATAATTTTTCCCGCACCTTTCACGCCGGTTTGAGCACGTCGTACGCTACTGTTTGAAAAACTTTTTCCAACATATTTCTAATATTCTAGGAAAACTTTATGAAAAGCGCCCTAAGTCCGTCGGCGGTCTACTTTTCGAGCCAACCGAATTTTGGGTAAAACTTTTCGTGAATTTCAAGAACCTCAAAGTCCTCGGAGGAATTTCTAATTAAGTTCACGTTTATTAGGAGCAAATACTTCATCAGCCGGGCCGGGACCCGTAGGAAAGTCCCTCCCGAAATAATTCTTTTTTCTTTTATTTTATTTCATTTTTTTCCTGGAAATTCCTTTCGATTCCCGGGTAATTAGCTGTTTGTTGCTAAACTTTCGAGGCCTAGGGAAATATTTGCAGTAGCCGGGGACGAGTCTCAGCTCCAGTGGAAGTAAGCTGATTTGAGATAATTATGGTTATTAACCCAAAAACAGCTCTCGTGTTTCCCAGATGATTCCCAATTATTGTTGAAGTTGACAAGGAATGCAATTAGGAAAGTTTTGACTCTCGGACATCCAGCCAATTCTATAGGGCTGCCGCAGGGATGCTATTCAGTGTTTGTTTGTCTGTCTGTCTGAATAGTTGCAAACGAGTTTACTTGTACGGCCAATCGGCCACCGACGATCCAGATAAACCGCGCCTAATCAACTTGTTTAAATTCATTCGATTTAGTCCTCGGCAGGGGATTCCCCGGGACGTTGAATAGAATTTAATGGAGTCCAGATATCACTCGGTGGGGTGAATTAAATGCGTTTCATTCCGAGTTGTGGAGTGGGTTTGACTATTACCTTTTCAGGTCGACTGTTTACAGAAGGCCCCGGAGTTACCCTCATAAAAGGAGAAAAACCTCTCCAAGTTGGGCTTAATTTCATCGCTTAAAGGGCTCCCCATTTGAATCACCACCATTCATTAGAACCGAGCTCCCATCCGGCGGTTTGCATCGCATGCCCTTTCTGCGTTCACGGCTCATTAGACGTGCCCACGGACGCATACGCCACTTGAGGATGTTTTGCAGGGTAATAGATTTATCGGCTTTCGAGGATCCTTGTAAAATCCTCATGGAAAATATTATTACATGCCGGAATTCATTTTCACGGCACGTATATCGTTCCGATATGGTAATTAAATTTAAAATCGATTTTGACGAGAAGAATGAGGATCCGCATGTCAGAGCCTCTGCCGCTGTGTAATGGTGTCCTGGTTTCACGCTGTTGGTTTTATTTTTGGGTTTCATATATATGGCAGCCCTTTTTTGCATCTCTCTTCCGAGTTAAACTTGTTTTTCGCGCTGGACTGATTATCCGGATTAAACGAGATACACGGCCTTATGCGGTATGCTTCCCTATTAAGGTCACCTATTTTGTAATAATAACGAGAATACCCCTAAAAGAGGGTCAGCCGCTTAATAGAAATGAAAATGGGTCGATTTTGTAGACTGCTTATATATTTTATAATAGTCATATCTCTAGAACTGAAAAATAAGTTTTTAGCAAGCAGAATTCCAACTAAACCTATTTTTTTTAAGTATATTATATAAAATGTTTAATAGGTACGTTACATTTGAACTTCTAGAAGTAATAGACGTCATTAACGCCTCGATGCATTTTGCTTCAGTCATGATTTTTGGTTGCCTGAATATCTCATGTTGTTATCATCTCAAAGAAAAAACAAAAAGGGTAAATATTATAGGTATAATCAAAAAACCTTAACTAAACAAGAATAATTAAAATTCAATAGAATAGATTTCATCTTTTCAATTGTAATTTTTAATTTTTAACCATTCTCGGTGCTCGGTGCATATTTTTAAGCTTAATAAGGATTTTGGGAAAATGGAACAGATTTCAAATTTTCTAGCATCAATTTAAGTCAAATTTCCAAATAATAAAATTCGAATTCTCTTTTAATTAAAATAAATAAAATCATATCATCATATAAGTTAACATATTTAATTAATTAACTATTGTCTATAAACTAAAACAATTCCGTAATATATTCCATATTCGTATAAAGATTTTAAAATGCCTTCAAATTAATTTATAGAGTTGATGAGCAATTATTTTCCAGTTGAATTATTGCTGAAATTACAAAATATTTAATTGAACATTAAAACTGCAGAAAAACATGTGAATCTCTTATCAGTAAATGCAGCAATTGTAGACTGCAAGTGTTAGTGGAATAATGCAAAACTGTCAGTATATAAAACATATTTTAAATTTCTGAATTTAAATTCCTCGACATAAAAGAAATAAACTTAATATTTTCTAATACGAAAAAAAAACAAAACCCTACAGCACTTCTTAAAAAACATCATTCCGGATCTGAACCCTTACCTTTCACGAGAAAAAACATTCGAAGAATATCTAAACAAAAACGAGAAACCCGGAGGGTGAAGGCCCCTGTATCTTTAACCCTTCTTTCAATCCATTTACGATTCAAAAAGTAACCCAAGGTCACTGACGATGAATTCTCCTGAATACGTGGTTTTGGCCAACCTTCGGCAGGAAAACTCATAACATAAAATTTAATTGAAAATCAATGTTGAAGAACAGAATATCTGCAAGCTATTATTCATTTCGGATCCAAAACCGAGCCCGACACGTTTATCTATATTTATAGAGAGAGAGTGTTCAGGTCTAGGGCGCATTGTTTTAGTCTGTTTAATCTAGACCTACATAGACAAATGCAAAACTCTACTTATCGGACGGTGTTTAATTTAAAGGCTTAAAATCGTTTAGAAACATGCAGCAATAGACTTATAGAGGAAAGGGAAGTGCCTTTGATCCAATTTTTGGATTTATCCCTTTTCGTTGTTAAAACAAAGCAACTACAAGATAAGTACAAGACATAAATGAAATTTTGTGGGTTGGGTAGGGAGTGTCTATAGAAAAGGTAAAACTAGGTGGAATAAATGCCCGAAAACTTCTAGCTCCGAAAATTGGAATTGACAGGCAGACAGACAGTGAACCTTCCTGCTGACTTTGGGGTTTTTCCATCCGTTCCTTACATCTTTCGAAAATCCTGAGATTTCTCGGTTCACCAAGAAATCGTGCCAGCCGCCGACGCCGACCGACGCCGCCGTTTCACTTCTCTGTTTTCAGAACGATCCCTAGGTATCTTCATCAGAAACCGAAGATATACAAGGCAACGTGTGACAGAACGAATTTGTCTTTCGAACAACAATACTAAAAACATGTTGTCTTAAGGTAAACAATGAAATTGAGATGAGAGCCGAAAGGATGGAGGACGGAGTAGAAAATTTAAGATGATCTTAAGACGCCATCCAGAGTCGCCGTCTTGTCGCGGTAAATGAAGAAAACTTTTCTGAACTTGGCATCATCGGTGCGAGGGTAGTTGAAAAATATACTTGTATAAAGGTGTTTTAAGGTGTTTTAAGGGCGGAAGTGGGAGGTGCAGGGGTGTAAAGAATGACAAACAGGTTGTTACCTTTAGCCAAATTCACTCAAACAATTTACCACCCAACCACTCTGTCGTCCTTCATTCAGACGATAGAAAAGGGGAGTCCAGGAAATGGGGGGCCCCCAAGATACAAAACTCCTTAAATGGACGAATTACTCAAGTGTTTTCGGAGGGACGACAGAGCAGGGCCACTTTATCAAAGCCGACAAAATTTCGTAAAGGAAAGGACGCAAAATAATAGAAAAGATAGAAAAGTGAAGGAGCTTTTTTCCCTATATAGAGCTTTTCTAGTTTTTCTTAGAAAATTTACTTTGAAACCGCCAGTATCCCTCATCGTCGAGACCAGAAATACTTCCTTAAGAACTTCACTAAATTTATTTTTTATTTTTTTCTTCACAAAACTCTTTAAAACTCACAAAAATTTATTTTATTTTTTTGCTGTCGACTGCGAAAGTAGTACAGAAACAGCAAGTTTTATTTTTTAAGAAAAAAACTTCTTAACTACATTTAAAACACATTGAACACATTTTCCAACGCCCGAAATGCGACCGTATGCGAAGGGTACATATCCTGGCACGTTCGAGCGATGCACGTTTATCTAAAAAATTGGAGCAAATATGGATTCAATATTTTTCATTTTCCACAAACGGAATTGTTTCCGCGACTATTAAAACAAAAATCTAAATATGTTTCCACACATTTTGAAAGCCTATATTTTTCAATTATTTGAGTTTAGGCAATCCACAGAAAGTATCCACGTACCCACTAAAACAAAATCGACGAAACCTTTTTTTTCGACTATTTCGTCCGTACGACGCCCGCATTCAAGTCAGACTGAAAAATTAGGGCTTATCCCTTGCACGGGGAGCAGGAGAAGGAGCTGGGAGTCGCATCTCTACCACAAGAGAAGATATCTCCAGAGCCCCATGTTTCTAGATACGTGAAGAGATAGATTGCCCCAAATCCTACTACCACACGAAACCCAGACTTCTACGGAAAATATCCTCCTCGCTGGCGAAAAGTGAGTTTTTGAGAGTGTGTTTCTTTATTTTTTTTATTTTTGCAGAGATGGAGGTATTGCGAAAAAGCACCAACAGTCTTCGGGAAAACAACTCCAACATCCCCAACATCCCCAACAACCCCCAACATCCCAACATCCCAACAAAAACATCAAGAAGAACAAGGCACTATCAAGGAAAGCGCCCTGAAAGAGGAGCACGCCGCGTTCGGTCGGCTCCACGTCGGGGATGCTGAGCTCGAGCTGGAGCTGGATTCTCTCCAAGAGCAACTCGGGTGGTGATTTATTTTTGGACAGGCTCAGAACAGCGCTAGACTAGCAGCTAGCATGCCACCACCATCGCCAGGATCCTGTCGTCTTCCCTACCGACACCAGAGAACCTTGCGGAATATATTCGAACCATTACCACACTCACCGGCGACTCTCATCTCGGCGGCTTCATCACCTACACCGGGGAATCCCCGATTCGGCGCATTTCGTTTGTTTTGATGCTGGGAAAATAGTTTTGGTAATGGACCGCCCGTTTGTTTTTACCATCACCACCAGGACAGGAATTTTCCTTTCAAACAGTGCCACAACGTAAAACGTCGCCATTTCACGCCCCCGCGACGCCCGGACTCCTTCACAAAAATCCTCAAGAACAGTCACCTTGCTTTAAACTTTTTGTCAATTCTTAAGGCGTGTTGGGAGTTCCTTTCGCCCATTTTTCTCATCTTCAAGGTGTTTCAGGGCAGGGATGTGCGCGTAGAATACTTGGAGTATATTACGCACTTTTCTTACACTTTAGAAATACAAAAGATATGAAAAATATATATTTTATTAAAACAAAGACAAGTATAGATATACTATCTGTTCTAATATGTTTATTTAATTTTAAGCCTTAAAAAGTCGATTACATTTGTAGCCATTATTTTATAAGCTATGCTAACATTACTTAAAACTTGGTTAACAATTTTATGATACACTTAAACAAACTTTGTTGGATATTACAATTTTTTCTTCTTTAAACTCAACAAGTGCCTTGATTAATTGTAGAAACCAAGCTTTGATTTACCTTTTCGAAAATTGTTTTAGGGGGAACAGAAGACCAATGTAAATAGTAGTACTGCAAGAAATCCATCAAATTGTCGTAATTCGTATATATGTAAGTATTTTTATAAATGTTGATTCAAGCCTAAAAGATTTGCATGAGTGCGATTGGATAAAATAAAATCATTGCTATAAGAAGTCGTATTTATATATGTAGGTATCAGTTTTAATGTCAAATTATCTTGACCTGGCTACCGAATAAGATTAACCATGGTCTCCGTGAAAATTTTGCAACTGGAACTTTATAAACGAGACCAAGTGTAGGTTCAAATACATATTTTGGTTATTTCAAATTAAAGAACAAAAACAAAAAATATAAGCTTTTGTATAATATGTAGTTTGTAATTTTTAGACTTTATAAACTGCTTTTCAAAAATGTATAATGTTTAAAAAAGTATGGAATGGTCTTTACTTAGGTTTGGCAAAATATTTTCTCTTATTGATACAATAAAATAAGAAATTGAATTATTAGAAAAAATTTGTCCAACAAGTTTCCAAAATTACGTTCTAGTCTTCAAATTGGATTTCGACTGGAAACTTAGATTAGAACAGAATGAGTTTATCTTACATTATCTTATAAATACTTCTTAGTTTATCTTATTGAGAATGACACAACCTCTGCACCGAAAGAAAAATATAGTTGATTTTACTATAAACGAATACAAAATTAACTATTTACAGCAATGATTTTCAGCCAATTATTGTTTAATAAATTTTATAAATTCAAAAACGTTATATTTACTATGAAGAAAGTTGAAACAACTATTTGAATTAATTAAGTCAACTACAACTATTAGTAACATTTAAAATTCTTCAGTGAGCAAAATAGTTAATCTGCTGACAACGAGAAAAAGTTGATTTTTTCCGATATTGGCGACCAGAGCTAGATTTGAACCTTGGCAGCTTGGCTGTTGTACTCAACCGAACCACGCCATTCCGATGCCTTTTTAGAAAGTTGACTTCTGTTCCCACGATTCGAACCCAGGAACTCTGAATTGGTACGCGCGTAGCTCTACCCCCGAGCCACCGAACGCCAATGGGTTTTGAGTAATTCAACGTTAATAAAGCGATGTGTGGCTAAAGGATTGACTATTTGTAATAGTTAATTTGGCCAACGAAATTGTTAAGAATTTTCAGATTTTTATGACGCGGTGTTTAAACAATTTTTTTTGGTCAAATTAAAATTTATTATTCTAAAATAGTTGACTTGACAATTCTAGGAATTGTACATATGGCTATTCTAAATAGTCGAGCTTATAAGAATAGTAAATTGTAAAAATTGTTAGTTAAATTTAACTGAAATGTAAATTGATATCACTATTTATCAACTTTTTTAGCAAATAGCAATTATAACTACACAAAATAGTTAAAGTTATTAAAGTTTTTCTCTCAGTGTGGCTTTCAGAAAAAATGAATCAAAGTCTATTTATGTAACTGAACGAAAAACTTTATTTATACCTACATAAATCCATTTCGTCGTTAAACAAATATTAAATGAAGAAGTTGTTGACAAAGGGAAAAGGTGAAATTCGTTACCCCGAAACCACATCAATCACTTAGGAGCTGGCTCCGCAATAATAGAATTCTTGTCTCTTGAATAAATAGTCCACTTGGCTAGAAAGGAGCTCGTTTCCTCGTTTTTTTTTTACTGATTGCCACCGAAAATAAAAATAAAAACGATGCTGGCCCACTAAATCCAGGATTACCGAAGACAGAACCTTTATCCAGGTATCGCATATCAGTTTATCTTTCGAGGATATCCTGTCCCAAGGATAACTCAATATTTTCTAAAGACCTCCAAGCAGTAAATAATACATATTTTTGGTAGAATCCTCGGTGTCTTTGGAGAGATATTGATAAAAAAATTTTAGATCTAGAATTGTATTAAGGGAAGAAAAAGGATGAGGGAATTTGTTACCGCTTTTAGAAACACCTTTTATACCTTAAATTGTAGTGAATTAAATCCTTAAAAAATGACAAAATACGCAGTAATATTTTTCGAAAACGTGACCCAACCTCCTTCTCAGGACATCGACAGTTTTTAAATAAACTCAAAAGTCCGTGACTGATGGATGCAGTAAAAAAATTATGTTTATTCACATTGCATTCCGTGAAGTGCTTAAAATGTATTCATCCTTTGCCCGCAATCCATAAATTTTATAATAATTTTCCGGGAAAGTGGCGCTTTTTATGGCGTCAACAGCCAGAGCAGGATCGTTTCCCGGGACATCGAGAATGCGAAATATTGCATCATTGAAGGATGATTACACGTTAAGTGTCCCATTTTTATCGGAAATGCCCTTCGAGCTCGCCTGGACCTCGGTTGAACGCGAGGCCCGTATTCGGCAAATTTGCATGGGGGATGCGATCATAAAATAAAAATATCCATAAATTTTTTCCTGTATCTCAAATATTGAGGCAGCATACAATGTTCAAAAGAGCGAGCATAGCGCTGGAATTTTTTGGTCTTCCGCCCTTTCGCCCAATTTAAGGAAAATCGAATCGCGCTAGAATCTATAGAAACGACATAAGATTGAGGTGGGAGAGATCATTAAATTTCCAAGGAGACGTCGAAGAGGTTCCTTGGGGATATCTCAAACGAAAATTTTATCATCGCAATTGACACCGACATTAAACGCACGAGGGCAGATCAGCCGTGGTTAAGTGGTGCTGAGAAGAAGCGCGAAGATTTTAATGGTCAGGGATCGGTGGCCAAGAATTTATCAGGAACTAATTGAGCAGAAAAATTATCTCTGGAGCTAAAGGGATCCGATTCCATTAATTGTTAGCCATCGAAAGTTCACTGCAGTCCTGATGATTGCTCCGCCCCAAACTGAAAAGGGCGGTCCAAGAGTTAGGATGCTGCACAAAGGCGAAATAAATAATTTAAAAGTTCCACCGATACTTACTAAATAATGCAGACTGATTCTGGGAATTTTATTGGTTCGCCGAAGGGCTTTCCAATGAATTTCCATATGAAAAATTACATATCCCGCAAAATTTTCGATTTTCAGCGGTGACCAGTTGCAAAATGCAAAGCTATTCCGCTCCATGGTGCATTTCCGGCAACTGATTTATGAGTTTTCTGACTGCAGTTCTTTTTATACTCAACTACCTAGTTTTGTCGGGTTTTTTGGCCAATTTTTTCCGAATTTATTGAACTACAAATATGTTCTGGAAATTTCTACAAGAAAAATTTTTAAACAGCTCTGGTAAAATAAATTAAATACAGCTCAAAAGTAACATCAACAATATTTCATCTCTAGATATACCCAAAGGGAAATTAATGGGATTTTCGAACTTCAAGGTCGAACGAGCAACTTTTTAAATATGAGTGAGTAGGTATTCATTTTTACCTTTAAGCAATTTCTCTGAAATAAAGAACATTATCGTTTTGGTTAAAACGACGATATTTATTTCAACATTAAGAGCATTTTATTTAAATTAAGCTAATGATACTTATAAATTTTAAGGAATAATCCGAAGTTCGTTGGCTAACATTTTTATTTTTACGATTTAGTTCGGTCGGATAGACGAAAATTACATATTTCGAAGATCTATGTTATTTTATAATTGAGGTATGTTTAACAAAATCATATCAAATCAAATATTGTATTAACTTACTACATTTTAGGAATCTTCCCATCAAAACTTTCTAAAACTTACCTGAAACTTACAACACTGTCAAAATTAAAAGCTTTATAATTTTCATAAAATTGATGGTCAAGAAAAATTGGTTAGATACTGATGTTGTTAGTTTTTATAAAATGTTATTTGATATTTAAAATTAAGTTTTGTACTAAATTTACCCAAATATCGTAATTCAGATAGTCAAACAGATAAAACACAGATATAATTTTATAATAGTTAAATTTTCGATGCGTTTCAAATTCATACTAAAAACGTTTCCTCCTTCGAGCGTGTAATAGTCAATTTTGGCAAAATCTCAATTTCAGCTTTAAACCGTATGCCATAAATTAAATTATGGCTAAATTAGAAAATTCAACCAGCAAGCGTTTCGGATAATTCTGTTTCCAGAGCTCGAATTTCGAAACGCCCCTTCCCCGTGGCCCAGCTACTTGTAATTTCGAGAACAAACCGAACTAATCTGCATTCAGGGAAATGTCTAATTGGCTGCTAATTAAGGCTTCCATCTTATAATCAATTCCGGTAGACTGCCGGAGTATTGTGTGAATAAAGCGGCGTAGTCGCACATAATCCGGGCGAGAACGGACCCGACGTCGGTGTAAATTATATTTTTTAACGCCATTTTTAATCTCGCTCCATGTTTTGGTGCGATCGGATGGAGGCTCAAGGTCCCGACGGAGCACCGCCGGCGCCATCCATCTCCGTCTAGGTTGCCATTTTCAAACCGAGATTGTGGGTGGCGGCTCTCGTTGCCCGCAAATTTCACCGAGGGAAGAAATGTGGCGCGCTATTACGTCGAAAACACTTGCCTTATCCTTCGGAAATTTCTAATTAAATTGTGCCAATCCGTGGATAAGAAAGCAGAGCGCAAATGGCAGGGAACAAAAGGCGAGAACGGAAAAAAATCTAATTAGCGTCACGGCTTTCCCTCCATTTGATTCAGGCGATAGGGGCAATCATAAATTAAAGACAAAAACCTCCAATCCTACAAACCCGCCGCAGCCCTAGACTAGACGTGTATAGGTTTTTCGGAAGGGTGTCGAAAAAGGTTATCCTGCGATAATCTGATCCGAACGAAATAGTATTTTTCGCCTTACTCCCGGATTTATTGTTCCAGCGAAGGAATCTTTTGTAATTTATATACCATTAATACAAGCCTATGTGTGAAGTAAAATATACATATAAAAATGCAAGAAACACATAGAGACTGTTCCCGGAAAAATATGTATATAAAAAAGTTAAATGTAAAATATTAATCAAAGATCCAAAGGATTATAAGACATACTTATATGTATATAACATAGTACACCGAAAGAAAAATATAGTTGATTTTACTATAAACGAATACAAAATTAACTATTTACAGCAATGATTTTCAGCCAATTATTGTTTAATAATTTTTATAAATTCAAAAACGTTATATTTACTATGAAGAAAGTTGAAACAACTATTTGAATTAATTAAGTCAACTACAACTATTAGTAAAATTTAAAATTCTTCAGTGTGAAAAATAGTTAATCTGCTGACAACGAGAAAAAGTTGATTTTTCCCGATATTGCCGACCCGAGCTCGATTTGAACCTTGGAAGCTTGGAGCTGTTGTACTCAACCGAACCACGCCATTCCGATGCCTTTTTAAAGTTGACTTCTGTTCCCACGATTCGAACCCAGGAACTCTGAATTGGTACGCGCGTAGCTCTACCCTCGAGCCACCGAACGCCAATGGGTTTTCAGTAATTCAACGTTAATAAAGCGATGTGTGGCTACAGGATTGACTATTTGTAATAGTTAATTTGACCAACGAAATTGTTAAGAATTTTCAGATTTTTATGACGCGGTGTTTAAACAATTTTTTTTGGTCAAATTAAAATTTATTATTTTAAAGTAGTTGACTTGACAATTCTAGGAATTGTATATATGGCTATTCTAAATAGTCGAGCTTATAAGAAAAGTAAATTGTAAAAATTGTTAGTTAAATTTAACAGAAATGTAAATTGATATTACTATTTATCAATTTTTTTAGCAAATAGCAATTATAACTACACAAAATAGTTAAAGTTATTAAAGTTTTTCTCTCAGTGTATGTATAATAAAAATCTTGGTAGTGTACACTATTTTTAACCCTATTTTTCAATTCATTTCATTTCAATTTTGGATTATGAAATTATGAAAAATTCGGGAAAATTACACAATAATCTCTTGTCTAGAGAAAAAATGTCGTTGGGCGGTCTAATACATAAAATAATTTATAATTTAAAAACTTGGACTTATTCTTTATTGCAGACTTACAATTTTACGACTTTGTTGAGTTATTAAACGTCCAAATTATTAAATCAGAATATTTCAATGTTTGGTACGTTTTCCTACATTTCATTATTAATTATTTTATAACGATTAAGTAAATTTTGCTTGTTGAAAATTTACTACATAAAAAAAGGAAGAAAAGAAAATATTTCATAGAAGAATGGAAGGTTATAAACAACATCAACTGGAAGAAATTAAATTAACTCTAGATTTAGATTTCATAACTCGTACTGAACTTTTTAAATGATATTGTAACAAGACAATAGCTGTGTATCTCTTACTTTTATTAGAAGTTTACTTTTAAAACCTCTATCAGTCATACAATATTTAGAATTTGAGAAACAATCGCACTCTCAAATTAAGTTACAATTATTATTTAGAAAACTGGATATATATGTAGATGATTTCCTGTAAATGAATTTTGTACCAACAACTTTTATTATTATCGACACAACAATCTTATTAAGAATCTTATTCTAAAATACTTATTCCATGTCATTTCAGAAACATTTATACTCAGGTTATTACTAGACCAATAACTTGAATTATTTTTAATATGTAGTACCGAAGAGAACATAACTTGAATTTGATTTTTACAAACAATTACGAAATATTAACCTAAAATAATTCTATAAGAAATCAGAGGAAAATCCGAAAATACAGGAAAATCAATGGAATAAATTAAGACATGATTAATTTGCGTTAGATACGACTAAATGTCATATTCAACCAATTTATTTTTCCTCAAATAATCAGCCATGTGGCAGAAGAGAATTTCTCTAGAGAATGAAAAATGAACAGAAACAAAGTCAAAAACATTCCCAATTTATGTGAATATATTTTATTTGTGTCCCTGGGTCTTAAAGACGGATAGAGCACACATTTTCGATCGAAGTTTAATATCTGTTGGTGCCCAGGAGGGTTTCATTTGATTAACTTATTGTTGCCAATGGAGCATTTATCTCAAAGATCAGGGTTAGCAATTTCCACCCGATAAAAAAAGCCGCATTTCTCCGAATCGAACAGACGAAAATGGCCTCTGGCCCGCACCTATCAATTGTCCTGAACCAATAGATCTTGGCTTAACCCGGCAATAAACTCGGGGCCCTTTTTTGAAAGGTAACACCCACCTACTAAAGAACGAAAAAAAAAATACTATACCCTAACTTGGCGCAGACTGTAAGAAAAATTCTGGGAAAAAAGCGGCTATAAACATCTGTTACCTTCGGGTGAAAAATTCCCTCCCCAGCCGCGTGATATATGCACAAAACAAAGGGTATATGCACCCGTTCCCGGGACGGACCCGTAGGATCCAAGGAAATGGGATTTGCCACAACATGCGGCGTCAAAGCGGAGATGAAATCGGGAAACAACCCGGCCCCAAGCGTTGCCGGATGGCGCTTTCAATTCTTCTAAATCTTCCAGGTCATTTCAACGTGGACAGAAATGTGGTTAGACCGCAGACCTCGTCTATTATTCCCGAAACCTGGAGACGGCGGCGGATCCGGGATCCGGGGTCCAGAATTCGGGATATCCACCTTTTTCGGCCCTCCGGCCACAGTAGTCCCCAACTACAAGCGCTCCCGAAACGTGCCAAACGCTATTTATTTCACTTTTGCAGCGAATATGCAACGTATGTAGATTTAGATTTAGATCCAACTCCACGGGGGTAAAAGCGCTGGAGGGTTCCCTTTTACCCCCCAGACCGCGAATTCTACACCCAAGGCGGGAAAGAGTCACATGTGGAATAGTTGTGACGTGGGTCAATTCACGTAGAAAACACAACTCCTTGATGTATCCGCTGCAGGGTTGCGGTTCTAGCGCCAGTTATTGATTTTGGCGTTTTCGATGTGGAACAACTCTGTTTCTCTACGTCCGTCCGAACCATTTTTGGCTGAGAAATTGCAGCCATCCCAAAATAAACTCACTTCTGTAGAGGGCTACAAAAAAATATTGCGGGAAGCTAAAGAGCTGTTTGCAGGACACCCTACAGAAACCTCCAGTTCTACAGTTCCATAGACATTTTGATTCCCATAGATGCAACCCAAAGTGAGAGCTGCTCGGTAATGGAATTGAATTTAACTCTGAATCTGCAGACAAGAAACAAATTCCTATAAAATTCTACAGTTTTTAAAGTAGTAGTATTTAACTTTAAAAGTTGCAATATGGTATGTATGTAGAAAGAATTAACTTTTTCACATTCTTTCCAAAAAGCTTTATCTAGATACAGTTGAATACCAATACGTACAAAAGGCTAAAAAACAGCTAATTTTGATAATTTTTTTGATAAAAATATCATTATTAAAGGTCTTGTAAAGTAATGTTCCATGTGCTCTAAAACATTTTTTATTTATTATATTTTTTATACAAAATGGCGCCGATACGAGCATTGCTTCGTAGCATGTTCATAACAAATTGAAAATGTTTTTTCGCAAGAAATTACGAAAATAATTCCGTAAAGTAAAAAATATATCATTAGGGACTAATGAACGCTACATATTGTGATGTTAATTATAGAAATGATGAATGCAAAAAGTCAGCGAATATTCGAAAATGCGTAACAACGTAACAAATTATTTTGGAAAATATAATTTCATTACAAAGAATTCTTTTTTGTTTCAGTGGAATTGTCGTACTTTGCACAGTGTATAAGCTGCTTATTTATTTACATTGTTAAATCTGCACTCTTTTCTTGTAGAGTAGGTAATAAAAATATAAAAAAAACAATTTCCCAGTAATTATTTTTATACATACCTAATTAGTTTTTAAAAATTAGAAATATTCTTTTATACTTTAAACGTTTTTAATCATATACTTGTTTTGCAATAATTAGCTACTGAATTCCGTTTTCGAAGAGTCTTAAAAAGAAGACCTATGTAAATGAAATGGTTCACATATGTTATGTTGAATATTATACCGAAGAATGGAAAATATTATTTAAAATCAAAACTCTGGACGATTTCGTTTCGCCTAAATTCAATTCATTATCCAAGATGAATGGTTCAATAAGAAAAACAATAAGTAAAAGTATTAAACCTTATTACAGATTAAAAATCAACTGATTACTGATTGCTTAGCTAATTTTATTTTTATAGTAAGTAATTCAAAAATTATTCGTTTCTAACAGACCAACAGCCAGAAAACAAAGATTTAGCCATGCCTATAATTTTTTTCAATAGGGATATATTATTTATTCTTACTATGTTGAATTATGGTGTCGCATACTGGGTATTTAAAATATTGCTTGTTTACTTTAATGTTTTTTTAAAGCTTCAAACACATTTTATTTAAAGGATTTGATTGATTTTGGCCAGTACTCTCAAGTGACTGCTTTTATACCTATATGTATTAAGATAAAAGCGAGATTTTGAAATAAACATGGTCAAATTAATTTTAGGTATAATTATTGGAAAGGTGCGGTTTTGAACTAAACCATTAATTTGAAAGTGATTTGTTTTTCTTTTGAATTTATCTAAAGTTGTAATTTATAGGTATCAAACACATTAATAGATTAAAGAAATTAAATTCTTAAGTTAAAAAGTTATACATATTTAGAATTTTCTAAAATACCTAGATAATCTATTTACTATCAACTGTTGCAAATCGGCTAATCCTACCAGATTAAATTGCCGAGTTGCAGAGCCTTTGAACTTTTCTTCAAAAGAACATTTTCCCCAATTGTTTCAAATGTTGCAAAAAATCTGAGTGCCTCCGTCCCATTTAAATGTCATATAATTGCGATTTATTTCGCAATAAATTCACGTCTCGTTGCATCGCAAAATTAAATGAGTTTGAAAAGTAATTTTGTAAGTTGAAAAGTATTTTTCAATTTTGGCCCCAACCGGAGTCCTCTGCAGTGCACCTGCAATGATTGACAGTTTTCGAGTCGAAGAAAATTCGCCTCCTTCGCTGGAACAACAGAGTTCTTGAATCTTGGCACAAGAAAATCCCTTTTGATGTCCCTCCAATTCCCAATTTTGAGGTGCTCGTTTTATACAATGAAAAGCCTTCGAGCACTTACCCGAAAACCCTTTTCCTCTTTTTTTTTACCCCTTTACATAGGGATTGGCTGTGCTGCAGAAAATTGCCCGGGAGTTGAAAACCTCCGACGGGTTACGATTCCAGATCAAGGGGCATTACGACGATTCTATCGCAGTAGAGAGTCCACAAAGGTTCCTTCGAACCCATTTCAGGGCTCAGGAACACCTTGGACCCTTCTGTTTCCCACTAGCGCCCCTGCACATAGAACTGCAGAAAAAGCCAAGTCGGCACACTTGAAAAGGTGCTGCGACAGAAAATGAAAAGTTTTTCGCCCGATAAGCGGGCTGCTCCCGGTCACCAGGAGCTCCTCTATCCCGGGTCTAATGGAAGGGAATTGTCCCTGGTGCCGGAAACCTAAGGTCTGATTAGGTGCTGAGCCGGGACGAGGATGTGGCTCACCAGAGGAGCACCGACCGGCCCGGGAGTGTCTCACGGTCCAGGGCGCACTGCATCCAGATAATTTATTCACATTTCCCGGGGAATCCCCGGGAAGAAGAAGGAGGACGAATGCGCCCTAATGTAACATAAGTGCTATTTTGTGCTGTCTCACCACAGCAAGGCTCATCACCGAGTCATGTTACTGAAGATTTGTGGATTGTTCCACCGGGAGCACTATGACAGGCTCAAATATGCCCCAAAATGGGGATAACGACATTACAAAAAATTTTTATATATTCCTGGAGCGCTACCGGGATGCTACGAAGAAGGACGGGATTGCGTGCGAAAAGGACCTTAAAGTCGGTCTTCGAAACGATTTGGAACATGCTGTACCTAAAAATCCGATTTAAAAATAAAAAAATAAAATACCTCAAATCCAGGTAAGGATTTAGGGGAAAAAACCGATAACGTACAACATAAGATAGATAAATAGACCGATGTGAGTTGACCGTCATCCCTCGGGATACTCTTCCGCATTGACTCCTTTTTCCTGCTCCTTTGAATAAATCAGGAATTGGCAAACAAATGTACGGATTCAGTGAAAATGCATACTGAAAATGAAAAAAAAATCAGGAGGAATACTTCCAACAATTTCTGATACTTAGATAGGGAAAATGGGGAGTTTTAGGGCCTCTGTTGGTTCGGCACCGGGATGGCAGAGCAAACTTGTTACATACAATGGGAATTGAAATTGTACAGGAAGAATTCGATTGACTGCACAGTGGAATGCCTTTGTGAAATTTAATAACAGTCCAAAGGACGGGAGGAAACGACTCTGATTCACTTTTGACGAATTGAGACCAACAAATGTTGCTCAAACCAATTCGCCTGAATGCTTTCCCTGACAACTCTCTACCCTCAAAATTGGGGGGAAAAAAGGGCGGCACCGCTCAAATATTTCAAAAGAAATTAATTCTTAATCGGCTGTCGTATTCCCGTCGCTCATGGAGCCATGTGTGATCTTTAGAAAATGTTTGAGGAATTACACTTTCGAGTGTTGTTGACGACAGCTTCTTTTTTATCGTTAAAGGGACAGAGAACCCCAAATTCCGAAGTTGAATTCTATTTTTTGACAATTGAGACGAAAACGTTGAGTTCAAAGGGAGAAAGATTCCAGATATAATTTAAGACGCAACGTTTACAGCCAAGAAAATTTAAAAGAAAAAGTAAAAGACCGAAATATCTTAACCAGACTATATAGGTATAGTAGACATTGGCAACAGCCAAAAATAGATATGAAATATGTTTGAAAACTTTTAGATTAAAAATTTATGAGCAAAAAATTATTTAAAAAACTTCACATTGAAGTCGCCAGTTAGTTTTAAATATAATTTTAATCAGAATTTTTCTGTAACTTTATAAAATTATAAAGTAAAAAAAGTTTATAAGTATTATAAAATTGGTTGCATTGTTTTAGAATACGTCTATGCGTCCTCCCCATTCCGCGAGAATGGGTCATGTTTAATATTCAAAATAAAATTATTTGCTATTTTTGGTATGTGTTACTCCTTTTAACTTCGGAATGTACTACATTAAATTATGCATGTCACAGAGGACATTTTCAAACAGATTAGCAAAATTTTATTTTTAAATAATATTATTATTTAATTTTAACCAAAAAACTTTACTTTGGTAGAAAAACGATAGATAAACTCTAAAAATACGACGTATGTTTCGGTTATATAAAACACCGTGAGTTATGTAAATATTAATTGATTAAATATTATGTAAACGATTTCAAGTTCATATAATCAACAACAAAAAAAGTAATTTTCCAGAAAAACTTGATTACATTGCTTGTAGGTCATTTTCCTTGCTGCTAAAAATAACAATCAAATTAGAGAAGAAGTAGAAAGATGTTGACAATTTTACCTACGAAAGTCACATTTTGTTCGCCTTTTTTTTCGTTATTTTCAAGGAAAATTGCAAAATAGAAGTAAGCTCAAATATTTACTTAAATAAAATTTTCGCAAAAACCACCTCCAACCTCCGTAAACTTGTTGACGTCGTCGTCCCACATGAGTTGGGAATGTTTTTTCGGCTTAATTCGACTAATGGTTTGTTGAAACTGTTCAAATGTTGAGCATCTTAAAAATTACAAGAAAAGCAAAGATTGTGTGGGTGGGCACGAGGAAGAAAATTAAAATTTATGTGTCCCAGAGATTTTCAGAAGAGGAAATTCCTACAGAGTGGATTTTTGTGCACACTGTTTGCTGATGGTGTGATTGCTTAAATGTTTAAATGCTGACAACAACAAATTCTGTTCTATTTAATCAGAAGCATTCATAATTATTCCAAGAAAAACACAGCGGCTATTATTCCCGCAGAAGAAGAATTATAAAGCCCTTGAAGTGGCCCTGCGTTCCCGGCGTTCCGGGCGTGTTCCCGGGGGCGAATGTGTATCCGGTCCATTTGAATCGCCCTGGAAAAACAACAGTCCCGGCCCTTTTTGTATTATGTTATTTTTTTCCTTTTTTCCGGGCGGAATTTCGCATATTTTGTCGGCAAATAAAGGGCCTAGCGAAGGGACTGGTCGGAGATGTGAAAAAGCAGTTCAAGTAGAAAAATACACAAAACTCACCCGGAGATCGCCGGAAGTGAGGTTTTACATTTTCGTAGTAGCGGGGGCGGGGCGGAGGTGAATCAACATTTCCTCGGGAGATTCCCGCTCTTTGGCGGGAATTGACCCGGTGGAACAGGAACCGTTTAGAGCAGGGCGGAACGGCCTTGATCCTCGGCGAAAAAAACAGGAAAAACTTTTCTTTGAATTTTTTTCTTCTAAAAGTTTTAAATTCTTCTTCTTCTTCTTCTTCGTGCACAATTTCGTCCTCCTTCGGTTCACTCGACTGGACACTGAAGGAGCAGGCGGGACGAAAACAAAAACAAAATAAATAAATAAATATAAAATTGTCGAAACAAAATATGACGATCTAGGGCCAGTGGGGGGCACGAAGACAAACAGCAGGAACCAGCATCCGCCTCCTGGAGGGCGCATGCAGAACTGAATGAGCCAGGAAATCTCTGTCAAAAGCAAAAGTAGTCCTTGTAATAGTTGTTCAACTGACTGCACTTCCTAGAGGCCCCAGATCCTGGAGCCCCACTTTCCAGCATCATCTCATCTCGCCGTGGCCTTCTTCTGCCGGCGCTCCGCCCCCGGTCCCGCACCCGTTCGGCCCTTAACTCGAGATCCCCCTTATTTGAACTGCTGAATCGACTCAGGGGGCCCTCCTCATGATGGACCAAGACGCCTCCACGTCATCTCGACGGAGATTTTCAGTTGCAGTGCCATCATGTGGTCAGCACACTGAGAAAATGATCCTGGTTTTCTGGCTCCCCCTTCCTCCCACGGGGGCATAAAAGATGCCCACTGTGCCTTAGGCCTTAGGCTCAACTGCAATGAGCTCGTTGGGCTGATTTACAAGAAAGAGAACGCGGAAATTGCATTTCTCCAGATGCAATCCCACGGATGCTGGAGCTCCTCAAGATCTCGAGTATCTCGTTTCCGAAAGTTGAATTTTAAGATAAAAAGTCTACTAGTTTAAATTTTTAAAATAATATTCAGTAATTTTTTCCTTTTGCTATAACATATCATTAAATTATTTTTAACCTGAATAAAGTAACTTGCAAATCAAACTAAACCATCTTCAAATTAAATGAAAACAGTTTTAGCAAACAATTTCGATTCTTCGAACGATTATATTTTAACTGAAATATTTGTTCTTTGAAAAGTAAACATTTGTAAAATGAAGCCAGCAAATATTTTTATAGAAGAAAACTCCTTTCTTGTTTATTGCATCGTTCTACACGTACTTCGACTGCAAAACTTTGTTCACTTTATAGTTTTGTATAAGAACTTATGGCTTCTTTTCTCTTCATGAAACTTACAACGAATATAACAAAACAAAACAAGTTTTTTGTTTAGTTTCAAAATTTATTTCGACCAACGTGCTTTATACTACATATTGCATACTCCTTAAAATATGAGTTTTTGATATGGAGCACAGAGAGAAATCAATTTCAAATTTTACACGTACAATCAGAAGATAATATTAATGCACTGGAATTGACCAAATATTGTTCATATTTTGCTACAGTCATCAAATTTCTCAGCCCCTAATATTATTAATTATATAATATATATATTATTATTATTATTATTTACATATATATATATTATTATTATTATTATTTACAATCTTAACTCTTTAAGTAAAAAAAAAAAACGGTATTGATTCTGACATTTGAAAGTAGGCCCAAGCATAATCGACATGACTTAACATAAGTGACGTCATTTAAGTGGTGCGATCTTAGCTTAGTTTATGAACGTACCCATAATAAGCCTTAATTATAATGGTCTTAAGGCGTCTTAAGATAGATTAAGATTTTTTACGACAGCATGAAATGCCATACTGACAACTGTAATGGCCTTAACCAATGTTTCGTTAACTTTCAAAAACTTACGGCAACTCTTAAGCATGCGGTCCCGAGCGTACAAATCATAAGGGATCTTAACAAAAGTGACGTTTTGCAGAATTAAAGTGTTCTTGATTTGACTTTATTTGCTTTAAAAAAATTCGAATATTTTGCTGACGACATTTTTATTATTATTTTTAAAAAATTGCCCCACACTACGCACATTTCACTAACAAGGTGTCCGTCCTGATTTTTTGACACTTCTGTCAAATAAGTCTTAAAGCAATTATAGTTGAGCTTAAGAGTCGTTAAGATTTCACAGAAACTAAACCAAATTTACAGAAATTCAACGAAAAATCTTAAGGCGATTTAAGACCATTATAGTTAAAGCTATTGACATGACATTACATAATTTTAGGTTTTTCGTTCAACTTTCGTTAAACATATCTCCCGCGATTGAGACCGTACCTCACATAAGGATTTTCAAAGTAATTTTCTTTGTTTAGATTGCATTTGGTACAAAATGGACAAATCAAACAATTTTTCGGCACTCATTTTGCTCCGTTTTAAAATTTTTTAAATTCAAATTGTCGATATGTTATTATATGGTTTGCTTATGTTAACATTTTCTTATGTTAAGCCATGTCGATTATGGTTGTGCCTTTATACTTACATATAGGTACATCAAATTTTTTTCGGTTAAATAAAGATGTTTTAGTAAATTTTGGAGCTTCGAAACGAAGCAAGGAATTTTAGTACTAAGCTAAGCTTAAAGCTTATCGGTGCCTTGTTTTTGATAACTCCGCCGTGGGGCTTTTGTAAACCGAAGCGTCCCCGTCGGCTAAAAGTGGTATAAAAAGCTAAAAGCTGAATGGAAGAAAGCTTTTTTGAAGCTTTATACCAGTTACACCGAACAAAAATCTCCACTGTCGCGGGCCTTAAACTTGTTCCACACCAGAATCAAAGCCCACTTCCGGAAAAAGTCTCCAAGTTTTTTTGGAAAAAGTTCTTAAAAAGCGCTTTTCTTCACCGTGGATCAAACATACCGCCCACACTTTTCTTTAAGACGAAAAATTCCCACTGAGGCGCAAATTCCGAGCGCTCGCACGTCGCTAAAGCGTAAACAGCTTCTGACGGGCTAAGTAGCTTTTTTGGAGCGTCCTCAGCCCTGTCAACTTCGAGATTTTCTTGTCCTTGACACGGGGCGCACCTCCGAGGGCGGGCTAATTGCAAAACAACCACCGGAGCCAATTAATCAAGCCTGTCGATGGCTCCAGAGTGGCACTTGTTAGGCGGGATGTCAAAAAAAGGTGTCACCAGTGTGACACTACAAAAATCTTTCCGTTACTTCCCGAAACGAAGACGTCCATCATAAGGACGAAGCGGGGGTGGAAAATTCGTAAGCAATGAAATAATTAATCAAGACACCGTCGAGGTAGGGCGGAAGGCACTTTATGGGACGACCTGGGGAATTTTAAGGGCCAGTGTAATTTTTTATGAGGCCCGAGCGTGTTCTGAATACGGGCTGAAGATACCTTTTTTGCCCAAGCCTTAAAAAAAAAACACTTTCCTCCCCCTCCGCGAATTAGCGAGGGAACCGTTGATTTCGGTGGCGAAAGATTTTCGATTATGTAATAGACGAGATATGATAAAAAGACGACGCCACGTCAGGAGCTCACAGTTCGGGTTCTTGAATTAAGAGGGAAACTGAAAGGCGGAAGGATGAATATTTGCCGAGGTTTTATGGGTAAGAGGGTTAAGGAGGTGTTACACCACTTTGGAATCTAGTCACGAACCTTCTCGAAGAGGAACCCAAATTGGGACGAATTAGCTTCTCGAGCGTTTAACATTTTACACAGACTGCCCTGATAGGATTTTATTCAATGAACAATTTATTTTGGCTCCATACCATAAAATTATTTTTTCTGTATATGTAGATACATATGCATGTATCATTTTTTGCGTCTTCAAAATGTTTAAAATAATAAGACATTACTTTACTAGTCAGTCCCAGAAAATACATCATTACTAACACCTAAGCATATCACATAACGTATGAACTCGTTTAAAAATTCTTTGGACAATTGAGTTGCTTTAATGCGTCTGATAAAATTTCGTTTCAACAAGACAATGACCCCAAAAACACCAGCAAGATAGCAAAGTAATCTCAACCCAACTGAAAATCTGTGTTTGAATTCTATGAGAAAAAAATTGTGCAGCCGTTATGTCTAACACATAAATAAAGTTAATTTTTCGTTGTTTAAACAAAAAATACATTTAAAAAATTTACGACCTCATAACTCATAAAGAAATGATCAGAAATTGCACCATAAGTCCATAAAGTTTTATTGCTCTAAAATGATTTAACTACGGATAGAGTGCATCTTTTATATTGATTTTAAGTACATACAAGTGCAGTGCATATATTTTTATAGTCAGTGAAAATGGAAAAATTGCTATATGCAGATTGTTTCATAAATTTTAAATTGAGAAAATTCAATGCTAATTCGCTGAGTGCAAATATAACCCAGTTGAAGTAGAGTAAATAATTTGGTTATACAAGTGGGCACTTTTAGAGAAACTGAGTAGTTATAACTTTTTTCTTTTTTTTCTTTTTCTTTACCTGATGTTTACCTAAACGTTTGTCATAGTCAGGAAAAAGTCCTAATTGACGTGAAAATGTTAGAGAAGTTTACCTCTTTTATGCACGAATCACCAGATAACCAATTATAAGACTAATTAACTCTTTGAAACAACTATTAAAGTTAATTATAAGATATCGCTAGTTTAGTTGCTATGAATAACTATTTCATTAATTAAAAAAATATCTCTTGAATAGCTAGGATAAGATTAAGGTATTTTAATTATAAAAAGGTAATCGAAAAGTTAAACTGACTGGCCTTCAATATTAAGTGAGGAATTAAACTAATTAAGTCCGATAAGTTACTTTTCATTATTACATCTAATTAATCGATGATGTTGACTTTTAGCATACTGATTTGTAGAATTGTAATATGTCAGAAAATTGAATTGCATTTTGGACTGGGGAGTTTTAATAAATACCTCAACATACAAAGGTCACATTTAATGCTATAACTTTGTAGTGAAATGGAACTTTCTAAATTTTGTTTTTTGAATTCTTATAAGTAGAGTATGTAGATATGTAGATACGTAATAAAATATACTACTTTTATATTTTCTTAAATATATCGGATTTTATATATTATTGGTTAAAGGGGAAAGACAACAAGAATTATAGAATAATAAGATTTTAAAACCTTACTACTTCGATACTTCGGCTTCAAATGCCTAAAAACCTGAATCGCCTTTCATCATAATATTGTTGTAGCTTTTAAGGATCCTAGACTTATACTAGACACATAAAATATGAATAGTGACCTAATTAAAGTAGATAATTATCAATTATATGAACGTGAAACGTTCAGCATCACTTTACATCGCGCAGTCAAAACAGCATGAAATGAGCAAGTCCCTCTTATTACGCAGAAACTCCTTTCAAGATTTGCCTTTTCCTCCTGAGGTATTTTGCCTGTTTTAATGTGAAAACGAAAGTGATCCACTTTATGTTTATCCAAGTAAAATGACACCATTATCCGGTCCGCCCCCGCGCTTTTAGCCTGCAAACAGGCACCTTTTATCTTTCTCGAGTTTGGCATTAAATCCAACTCCAGGACAACTCTGCACACTCTGCGCTGATTGTATCTTGGAGCTCCTCTAATAGGACCAATAACTTGTGCAGATTGCGAGCTAATTTGCTTTGCAATTTTACATAATGTTCGCACAAGAAAAGCGATTCGCACTGGGAGCACCCATCCGGGGCGTCGCGGCGTCGACGTCGCACCCCTGCTAACTCCCTGGAGCAAAAGTGTCTTCCAGAAGCCAGAAAATCGGGTTGGGATGGGTCGCAACTGTTGTGTCGCTTCTTCCATGCTTTGGATTTGAGCGATTTATCTCCCGAGGGAGCCGTGCCCCAGAGGGGAGATTCCGATCAGTCAGCCAACACTTTTGGGGGATGCTGGTGCTGGTCCAACATGTGTCACATGCCATAAATCATGAATACGCGTCCTGTTGGACCACCCGCTGCTCCCCAAACGGCAGCAAAATAAGAAATAAATCGGCAAACCAATGGTGTTTTTACCCTGCCGGGAATTTTTTTCCAACAACATATTTTTTGGTGCAAAAGAAATATTTTTTGTTCTACATAAGTTCCCTTCAGAATTTTCTTCCCGGCGACAGTACCCAGCACCGGACTCTTTAGAATGCATTATGAACGCAAATTGGGGGCATTATGCGAAAAATGCTCCACTCCAACTCCCAACTCAAACTCTAACTCCATTTCCAAGAAACTTTCTGATTCGTCCCCGTTCGTCGTTATTTACATGAAGGCGTCCCAATTTGCCCGCAAAAGGAGTTGTCCGGAGCACCGCGACGCGCTAGTTTAAAAAGATGTTTCCCAAGACAAGAGATGCTCTTCAGGCTCCAGGGCTCGCATAAAGAGAAGTTTTAAGGGACAGGGAAACCTGGTAAATATGCAAATTAACTTCACAAAAATTTACATTTTAAAGAGGACCAGAGGTACACAGTATCAAGATGGGTTTCTGAATTAGAAAATTTAAATTGCAGACCATCTGAGTGGGTATTCCATCTTCAGAACAAGACAACAAGTACGTTAGATGAAAATTTAAATGATGCTTTATAAAGGTGTGGGTAAAATAGAAACAAGACTGTTCGCATCGTAAATTTTGTGGTACATATAGTCGACAAAAACGAAAAAGGGTTATTTTAATGTTTTGAAAATTTGTGTTATAGTCATCGTATAAAATGACTTTTTTTACTTTAAAGGAAGATAGAAAAAGACCGCATATATCAAACGATTTAATACAAGTGAACAATTTTAAGCCTCTATACAACCTTTAAAAAATACATATGAAGATATACTTGTGGTTTAACGATATTTCGAAAAATTCTGATAAATTAAGACTAAAAGATTACGAGTAAAATTAAAACTGAGCATTCATATTATCACACAGAATCCAAAACGGTTATAAGTCCATTTGTTGATATATTTTAATTTTTGTAAATTATAAGGCGATAAATAATATTCTTTCTTCTTATTAAAGGGTTTGCTCATTGCTTTGTTTGTCTAGGTCAGTAAGTTTTTTTTTGTTATTTTGTTATATTTCAATTAAATCAAATTCGAGACGGTTAGTTAACTGATTTTCAATTAATTAAAGAAAAGCAAATGACACTTTCCAAGAATTATTGTACAAAAGTTTTGTGCGATTAAGAGTTTGTAATTTTTATATATTTACATCAATATCTGCATCTAGAATAACTATAAAGCAATAAAAACGTGATAAGTTCAAGCGGAATAAAATACGAAATATTTACTTAAACAAAATTCAAACTATAACAAATTCATTACTTTTAATCTAATCTAGACTTCATTTTGTACCTTAAACATTCTACTAAAAGTTGATTTATTTGCTAATTGGATATGAGAAATTTGTATGGTTGTGAATTTTAATATTCCCCATATTGAATTTATGATAATGCAGTCAAGATGTTAATAACCACATTCCTTATAACAACGTACATACCAGGTATTACACAAAAACTCTTAAATCTGTGAAAACCTTAACCAAGAGATCTTTATCTTAAAAATTAAAAAATCTAAAAACTCTAGATTGGCAAATGTTCTAAATATCCAAAATCTGCACTAAAAGGGTTCCTTTTGTACCTTTTTGTTGTTGAATTCTAAAAATTAAGTTTCTGAGAACAAAACAATTAGTCTTGTAGTCAATTGGATTTTGGCCTAGTTCCAGCCCTACTTGAGTATTTAACTAACCAGTAAGAAAATGAGGAGTGGAAACATTCACAGGCAATCATTAACACTGCAGTAAACAAAACTGCTCATGCCGAAATATAACCAAATGTCCCTTTCTTTTGTGATACCCGTCAAGATAGCAGGAAGTAGTCTCCTGCATGATGGTCATATCCACCGATCAAAACCAGACGTCCGGGTGTCGTCTCATTGTGACGGCATGGCATTTGAGGCCCATATCCAGAGTCAGTGAACCGGCAGAAACGCACCCACCCCCAACTTTAATAGATAAACCGACTGAATTCCATTAAATTGTAATTTTAGAAATGACTCGAACACATGGGTCCAGTCGAATTGCTCCTGAATTTTGTATCTGATTAAATTCTACAATTTCGAACATCATCGATGAACCATCATCAGCCCCGCAAAACCAACACGCGAAACCGGGGAAAATACAATTAAATAAATAAGCTCATGAGATGACTTCCGCAGATTCATGCACCACAATTCAAATTTATTGTAGCTGTCCGTCAAAAGGTTAGACACAAACCCTTTACCCACTTTGCCCTACTTTATGAAAAACCCCGGATCAAGAGCAGACGTTTGGAACAAGGGGCTGCACCGGCCCACACAACCCGAACAGGTAATTCAGGACGCAGCACCTCACTTTTGCATGGCTTGTGGGGCCCAAGACAAGAAACACGTGTACTCCGATTGGCCGGACAATTAGAGAAATTGTTCCATTATTCAGGAGACGATGTGAAATTTGTTGTGGTCAAGGGACAACGCACTCATGGTTAGTGCCATCTATCGGCGGCAGGGGCAGGCGTTGTGGTCGTTATATTGCTACTGTAGGCCGTGCTAAAATTGATGTGAGGTCCTGGTTATTGCACGGGAGGAATTAACACAAGTTGTTTATGGCTTAATTGCCAATTCAATAACTTCGTTTCGTTATTGACTCCAAATTAAAACAACCGATTTCCGATGGTTTGGCGATAAATTTTGAAAATTTGATTATTCGTATACTTCGAGCTTTATGAGGAAACTTTTAATTGAATTTATGAGTTGGATGAAGGTATATGAATAATTATTATTAACAAAACAAAATTTATTCGATCATTGATT
This sequence comes from Machimus rusticus, assembly GCA_951509405.1. NCBI lineage: Eukaryota > Metazoa > Arthropoda > Insecta > Diptera > Asilidae > Machimus > Machimus rusticus. The sequence goes on from OX608051.1 coordinate 8,803,298, forward strand.
AAATTATTAATAATTCTCTTAGCCCATCTATAATTTTATTTGCGAATCTCTTCAAGAACACAAAATATGAACGTTTTCGAAATATTGTCTTTTTTTTTAATTTCGATTTTGGTTATTTGTGACCAATGTTCTTTTATTTTAAGTGATTCTACCAAATTTAAAAATGAAGCCGGCAAAAAATATTCTACCGCCAATGTGACATTAATAGCGAGTATTGCTTATTAAGGCTCGTGTCCATATTGAATTCTTAGCTGCCACACATTTCCCAGAGTCACAAAGCTACGACACTGAGGTCGTCTGATACCTCAGATATAAATGTTTACTATGAGTAAGCTATTGATTATTTTAATTTGAAAAAATTGCCAGACCTTTTTGCACAAAAATTCCTTAATAAAGTTGATAAAATGTTATCATAAATTCATTTAACTTCAATTATTTTTTCCGCATATAACATCAAAATTATTAGATTGAATTTTTCTATCTGATTAATTTAATTGTGTACTTTGAAAGATAAAATTAATTGAAGTCAAGGGTTACTGAAATTAATTTATGAACATTTTAACAACTTTATTATTAAGGAATTTTTTGTCCAAAAAGAATTTTTGTAACCTTTTTTTCGATTCGATTCGAACGGGTTTAAAAATAGGGCAGGTTGAAAAAGGGCGGAAACATCTTCGATATAGGTTTGATTTAAAACTTTTCAATTTGAATTAAATGTCAATCTAAATTCAAAAGGTCAGAAACGAGAAATACCTATATCTGCATATTATATGAAAGAAAAGTTAAAAAATACTTATTCTTAAATGAGTCCCGAGAACAACCATTTATTTTGAGGTTCAGATTCAAAACATGTATTACTTAGTAAACAGCGTTTGTTTTAAAGTAACTTGTAAATATTTTAAAACGTTTTGAGTATCTTTTGTGATGGAAACAATTCTGTGAATAAAGGGTAACAAAATCTCTCAGTAAATTGAGATTCATTTGTGTTTTAAGGAAACATCAGAGCCACTCCCGGTCTGGCAACAAATGGCTGTGATCACCACTCGAGCGGCCTCTGGAAGCGTTCATAATTCCGGCGGCGTCTCTCGGAGCAGCGCATTAAGTTTTCATCCGCAATCCGAAATGCTATTAATCGCCGATGATTAATTAAAGTTGACTCTGCTCTTCAGCGGGGCTCCACCGCCGCCGGGGGCATGCTAATTTCTCGTACCCCGGCGCACTTATTCCAATTCCGACGGCACTCAGGAATGCTCCGGGAAAACATTAACAATGCCAAAGTGTCAGGGGTAATAAATGACGCGTATTCGTCTCGGAATTATAAATCCCGTCCCGCAGGAAGCGGTGCGCTTTTGAGCGGGATACCGCCCCCGCTTCCGGGGGTTTGGGGCTCTGTGTTTGGCGCAAAAACAGTCACAACCCCGGGACCGCCCCACGCCCGGACAAAGCTTTATAAATTGAATAATTGGAATCAAGGGCAATTTAGAATTTTTGGGTAATAAGTTTAATGACTGTGATAAAACGGCGCGAATTTATCAACATAATCACGGGGGCGGGCGGGGCGGCGAGACACGCCAGCCGCACCCACCAATGATGTCTATGTAAATTTATCCTTGCTGCCGCGGCAAGGACGAGTCTTGGGATTAATTAAATTTTGAAATTCATATCGCGCAAATTGTCCTGCGTGCCCCTTGTTCCGTGCGCCGCCCACCGCCGCCGCCGCCGCTTCCGTCCCCCGCCTCCGCATGCACCACAAAACCCTTTGGCGTGGCAATTTTTTATTTTCTGCCAAAACAATATGCAAATTATAGCAGAGGAAATCTGAATTATTCCCCGAGGCGTAGGACGCCAATTTAGCTGAATATAAAAGTCGATTTTGCAAATAAATTATAAATAATAATTTGATACAAACAAATATGTATATTGTAGCTTGTTATTTGTATAATAATAAAAATTTGTTTTAAAAAACCAAATGCAAATGTTTTCAATTATTTTCACGTTCAAAATGCGTTTTTTTTTTTTCTAAATCATTTCCGGTTTTAATTTAGCAGGAAATTTTTCACTGAATTGAAATTCATGAATAGTTAAATATCAACATAATTTCGCGAAAATAAAATCAAATTGTCTGAATTCATACCAACTTTACGTTAAAAATCTCTTTCAAAGCTTAAAATTTGAATATCATCGTCGGTGAGACTGCAATAACGCGGAAGAGCAATTTGCAATACCGCGTATTTACAAAAGTCGTATAAAATTTAGATATTGCGCCAATGGCTTCTGAGCGTTTATTGGCTCCTAATGGAACTTACGCGATTTGAATTAGCCAATAAGGAACGTCCATTTAAAAAAAAAAATTTATTCTAATAACCAAGATAATCAATTTTTTTGTCCTCCTGTAAAATTTAGAAAATGTGCTCTTACTGCTTTTACGTGCTTTTGCAATCTCACCGACGATATGGCATTTTGATGCACTTTTAACAAATTTTAAAATCTTCATATACGTGAGGGGTTTTAAAAGTCAGCTCAAATCAACCTTAACCCGATAGGAAAATGAAAAAACTCCAACTAATAGTACTATCAATAATTATCTAAACTAAGTATTAAGGCTTTAAAAACACTTAACTAACATTTTTAAATAGATAAATCAATCTCATTAAATTAATTTAAATCTACATACAAGTTTGGAATCAATCAATACCTGAGAGGTTTGTAAAGTTATCATTCCTTTCGAAATCAATTCCTTTGTAATTCCATTCCTTTAATGGGCTTAATGATTATAATTCCATGTAATGAGATATGGAGTTATAATCATAAATTCTACCGGAAAGGAAAAAAAAAGGAATTAAGACGCGATTTTAATTCCCTAATTGCTTTTTAACTCCTTTGCACAGTGGTGGCGAAGTGCTATGCTAGATATGGCATCATTTTTAAAATTTTTTTTTGGTGGGTGCGATCCGTACCTACAGTATAAGGGCTTCAAATATCAATTAATGAATTACTAACTCATTTTTGTCAATGGCTTCAGGGTTTTTTGAATATATCTCTTATGGGTAATTTATGTTATATGCTTATTAAAAATTTAATATTTTATTCAACATGATGTCTAAATATTTGTGTAGTCGGTCCATGCAATAGAAATAAGATTACGTGGACTTCGCTTGCGAGTGAAGAACATAAATTTGCGTTTTGTTCGGATTTAGTTTAATTTTCCATTTATAAAAATAATCTTGCAAATTTTCGAGTCCAATTTGGACTCTTTTAATTTAATTAATTAATTATTCATTAATTAATAATGTTATTAACAATAAAGAGAAATGGTTTTCTTCTGGTTAAATCGTCGTCCCACACTCCTGCGATCCCTTTGGCGTAGTAATTTTAACTAGTGGTCGCCCTGTGGTCGAAATTCGACCTACTGGGGTTACTACGAAAAATACGACTGTACGCAGCCTACTATATGTATGTGTTTGAAATTGGCACTGTCAATAATAAAATTACGACAGTTTGACCACAGACTTCACGTATTAATATATAGATATTCCGCCAAAACAAAATGCAAATAAGCCGCGAAAATCTGAATAAATTCCGGCGTGCATAAAATCGGGTGCATCAAAACATATGAGTACCCGAGGTGAGTGCGGGCGGAGGCGTTGCGACGGGTTTAACGATGGAAAACGTGAAAAATTGCACCAATCTTGAGCTCGAGCGAGCGCTCAAAGTGCTTAACAGCCGCGATGGTATCGAATTACCTTAAACAGGGTAACTGCATTACCGCGGTATCGCCCCGCTGAGTCCCTTAATGGCTCAACTCGTTCGCCGGGCGAATTTATTATGCCGCTCGTCGCGAACCGCTTCCGTCTTATCTCCAGTCGCAGTGTGTCACAATAACTTCTTTAGCGCACGGAGCGTCTTAAAGACGGCGCGCGGGGACGGAGCGCCCTAACGCCCTTTATAGCATAATTTCATCGTTATCGGGATTAATGGAACTAGGAAAAGGAAAATTCGCAGCCGTAAACAAAGCCGCGAAGGCACTTCGACAGAGTCGGCGACGGGGGGTTTACAAGGGAAGAAATTCGTCAAGACGCTGACGAAGATGCCGCCTGAGACGGCGGGTCCGGGGAGTCCGGGGGGACCGATATATGCTAGTTTTGATGCTCCGGATGAGCCCTGAGGGACTCCAGTCCCCAGGTGTGGGAGATGTTCCCTTAATTGACTGAAATGAGTGTGTTACCAGGCACTCGAGAGGCGAGGGAAGGTGTCGAGAGCCCACCTATAGGAAATACGACGATTCGGGGGAGCTAATCTCAACCCTTTTCGGATGCTGCGGCGGCTTCCTCGAGTAGTGCAGACGAAGATGTGAAGGGCCCTTCGAGCTGTTCAATTCTTGATGGCGAAGGGAAATGGCAGAACTTCCTTTGAACAGCCGATGGGAGTCTAGGGACCGAAGGGTTTCCAATTGTAGCCGAAGAGGAAAGACGAAATTTTGAGTATATAGCTACAGGGGAAAAATCCTAGCTAACGAACAAAACCGAGAAATGTCGGTAAGAGGTGTTCAAAAGAATTTCACGTCATGTTATACAGGAGCTATTAATTAAAATCAATGATCAACCCCATTTATTTTGCGGTATTTCGATTTGTAAGGGTTTTTAATGGAATTCAATTAGTTTCAAGGGCTAATTCTCGAAGGTGTCCGACTCGGGTTACTTGATAAAATTACTTTTATTAGAAATGTTTTAGAAAAACAAAAAAAATATTGTTATTCTATCATAAAATAAACCATTTATAGGATTTCTTATAAAATGTTCTTCTAAAATATAGTAGCAAACATACAGAAAAAAGTAGATATAAAATATATATAAAACCAATGTACCTATATACCTACATTAAAACATTCGATATTTTACAGTGCAAAATGTTAATTTATAAGGTTTATATTTTAAATTATCATTAAGACATTTTGAATTGAAGGCTTGAAACTAATTTTACAAGTTTCTTTGTATACCTATTTAACATGGATAATGGATATATTTTTCTATTCAAATTTATGAAACTACAATGTTTTACGTATACCTTTATTTAAAATATCAGGCGTTCCCGAACAAATTGTTTCGGGCAATTTTTGGTATACAATTGTAGACTAAGTATACAACTTACGATAGAATTTAAAATTTTTAGTTTTTCAAAAGTGTATTTTAGTCTAACATAAAAAAAAATCATTTTGTAATCTATTGGTTGACTCACAGGAGTTTGTATCCTTCCAGTAATAAAAGATGTTTAATTATAGTAATAAGAGTTAGAATATACATATCATGAAACATACTAATCATTGAGAAGAATGAACTCGGAAGTTTAATATCAATTGTATCGTAAAATTTTATTGTTTCGAATAACTCTCATTTTCCAGAAAGCAGTGTTGTACATAAATGTCTAATTTCGCGAATATTGCAAGTTTTTATTTGATTTCTCTTTTACAACATGGAAAATATACGACCTTATGTTGTTATATTTTATAATGATACCTTTTTATTAGTGAAAACACAATAAAATGGGAAAATACCAAAAAGGGTTAAATGTCAGTTTGGAAGCAACATTATACGATATTTAATTTCACAAAATAATTGAAGTAATATCCTCGAAATGTAAAGTTATTGTACTTACTTGTTCAAATCTGCTTCGTCTTTTGTTGATCGATTATGATACAGTGGAAACTGCGAAAGTTGGCCACCGACGGTGCAAATAATTTTGGCCAACTTTTGCAGGTGGCCAACTTATAAGGGGATCATTTTTTTTTTTTAATTCATATTGAATTGATTCTGCTTATATTAAAAAAATTATAATGATAAACTTATTCCATTGATTTGGGTATCATACATAAACAAAATCAAAACTCAAATAAAATTTTTAATAAAAATAAATAAATAAAAAACAAACAGCACACAAATAAATGAATGGCAATTTCCAAGAACAGAAACACAATTTTTTTAATTACATAGTTGCAATGCATGTTCAAAACTAACAGCTTATGAACATTAAGTACATATGTGTTCATAATAAAAACAAGGAAAAAATCCTTCTGGGCAAGTTTCGCAGGTTAGTTACCATGAGCGGTGAGCTAAAAGACAAAGATTTCCGGCCAAGTTCCAAGATAGGCAGGTGGACAACATACACAGGTATTTTGGAAATATTTTGTACCGGATTTTATTGGTGCCATTATATATAGGCCAATTTTCGCGGGTGGCCAACTTACAAGGGTGGCCAACTTGACAGGTTTGACTGTATAACCATAACATTTTTAATATAAAAATCCTAGTTGTCGGAAATCGTTTTGTTAAAAACATTTTAATAAAATATTGCCCTTCTACAATTCTTATATTCGCTTCGATGAGTAATTTCTGAAGCGAAAGCTAAGAAAGCCGCTCCAATTTATATAAAAAATATATTTTTATTCCGGACTTAATGTACCTCGCAGGTATTTAACACGCAGGATTCCGGAGCAGATGTCCTTCTGATTTTTCCCCAAACCTTTTTCCACATCAGTTGACTTACCTGAAAGTAAAAAAAAAAAGGGAAAATTCATAAAATCTTCGAAACTTCCAGGTATAAAAACAGGAAGGAAAATAAATGAAAATTTAAACGTTAAAGTTGTGATTCTAATACACCAGACTTTAACTTCGACTTATCTTTAAAAGAAATTTTTTTTCTTTCGCGTAAAGCCAAAGTGATAGAGGAAGTGAAACACCGGAAATCCGCTCTGGATATAGTTCCTGTGACTTTTTGATCGATACATCGAATTTCTAAGATTCAGACGAAGTGCGACAAAGTCGCCATCAGTTAATCCTTGCTAAGAAAAAAATAATAATCCAGATTCCGCACTAGCGAAGCAGCAAACGCAGTGATTAGCGTCACAGACGCAAACATGTGGAAAATGGCTGCTAAAAGAAAACCAGTCGAGGGATTATCCCTGGCTCAAGTCATTAATCAAGGGAGCGAAATTAGCTTCCGATTTTCGAGGATCTCTTCAGGAGTATGTGTGATTGCTTCATCCCCCCGAAGACCCCCGCCCCCGTTCCAGAACCAACGCACTAAATATTAATGTAATGGCAGTGCAGGGACGGGGGTTTTGGGGGTTTCCGGGGTTTCAGGCTGATGAAAGGAACCATTAATATTGAGATTTGATTAAATCAACTCCCGGTTTCCGCCAGGAGTGCTTTAGCTGCGCTTCATTCGAATCCCGGATGAATTTCTGAATTAAAAATTGAGCGCTTTTCGTGTGCTTTTGTTGCTGTGATTATCCTCAGATATGCAGAGAACGACCGCGAGTCTATTTAAGCAAACTTCAATTAACGAAAGCGCACGGCTTCATTCATCCGGACTGGCAGTACCTCTCCAGCATACCGCCAAAACCTCCCCCGCACTTTTGGCGCCCGGCCGCCCGGCGGCGACAGGGCTAAATACCCTCATACATTTCGTTGGACGGAGAAATTCTGGGAAAAAAAATTTTTAATTAAGCCCCAATGGATGATGTTGGCACTGAAAGCAGCCACTACACGTTTTAGTCGGTCCGAACTTAACCCTTTCGGGGATGGGAGTTTTTCCGTAGAGGGACCAGTAATTATTTAAATCCTATTTCAGCCACTTTCGAAATTATCTAGGGCCTAATGGGATTACTCGCCGTACGCCGGGAGCCGTGAGTTGTCTCGTCAAACCGGCGGAAATTTTATTTTCCACACGCGTGAGGGAAAAGTGCCACTAAAACGCACGCCTTTCCGGTTGTAAAGTGGCTTATTATCCACTAGTGCTTTATTGTGCAACTCGGGCGGTGCGTAGCTCGCTTCGCTCGTGCGTGTACTGCTGCCAGCGTGCGCAAACGGCTACTTTACGCCCTTGTTGCACAATATACTATTTCATTTGGTCCATTTCCGCGTCTCCAGGCGCCTCGGTTTAAATTAGTCATGCGTCGCATGGAACTGCACTTGGCCCGACAATCTGACGCCTTGATTTTTGCCATTCCCGCGGGAACTGATAACACTGCAGCTGTTATAATTGGCGTATTTCGGACATCAAAATTAATTTACAACTTCGAATTTCAGGAGTATAATGCAAATCGAAATTACAACTCGAACTTTTGTCGACTTAATTGGAAACGATAACTATGGACCATTTTTTGTAACTTAAATATTTCCTTAACTATCCAAAAATTATATAGAATGGAAGACTAATTGTATGATGCAGGCATTGCTTATTACACTGCTCTACACAAAAAGAAAAACATTTCTTTAGTTTATGTTTATATCATTATTTTTGTATTTGTCTCATATCAAAATATAATAATAAAAAAAATGCCCACACTATCCTCAAAGTTTGCTTTTCTAGTATTGGGTAGTAATAGAGATTTTGAATACCTTAATTTAATCGCAATTTTGAATAACTATTAAAAAATAAAGATTCATCATAGAAATTTATAACTTTTGGCTTAAATGAAAGCCTAATAATATATAGGTACCTACGAATATCAAAAGTTATTTATCTCAATAGCCCTTTTTACATATCTTAGTGAACAAGTTTTTCATGAGTGTGCACTTGCAATTTATTATTTTTTATTATTCTATTTTATTTTATTTTTGTATGAAAAAATCGGTTTAAAAAAAGGTTAAATTTACGAATTATTTCAGAATGTTTTGAAGCCTTTGTATTTTTTTATATAAGCTTAAGATTCAAGATTTATGTTAAGTCATGTTTCTAGCTCCTAGCACAATTCGTTATTTTTTTAATGATCTTTTATATGTAAATTGCATTTTTTAACCCTATTTTTTATTGAAAACGAAAGAAAATTAAGTATTATTATTTTCGAATTCGTAATCTACAGAAAAAATCCTATATACATATCTGCTTAATTCGGACCCAAATTTGATGTTGACCTGTGTTATAGGTAAATCTAAAATTTTATTGAAATTCTAGAACCTACATACCTCGAACTTTAAACGTGTTTTTGTCAAACCTATGTTTTTCGGGCTATCCGTAGGTAACCACTATAGCCTGCAATTTTTAGCCAAATGATTTGAAATTTTAATTGTAGCTTAATAATAATACATATTCTTTAATGAGCTTACGAATGTTTTTGGTTGATTGAAATCTACCAACTTTATAACCGATTTTCGAATGAATTTTTAAAAATAAGTTATCAATATTTTGAACAAATTCTATACATGGATATAAAAGCCTAATTCTGATGAATAATAATATTTATTAATAGTTTTATTTTTTAGTGATAAACAACTATAAATATAAAGTTGGAAAAAACGAAAAATATGTTTAAAACGAAGGTTTATTTGAGCAAAATGTTGAGCATTCAAAGGTACAATGTTAACATACCTACTTTAAAAAAGCGTTACTTCGAAATATTACATAAAATATAAAATTCATGGTACCTATGTCCTATCGAATAAAACCAAATAGCAATATTTTATGGCAAAATAGTTTAAGAAATCTCAGTTTTTTGGCCGTATTCACAATAAAAGACAAAATGACATCACTTAAAATCATTTAAAATTGCTACAAAGTCCTTTCGACACCAAGAAATCGTAGGATCAAAACTACGGAGAACTCCTTTCGAAATAAACTGACTGCCGGAGACCGCCCAGAAGAGGCCACGCGGGCGTCCTTCAAGAAGGAAGATTTATCTATCGACGATAAAAGGGCTTTTCTTGAATGAAATAGATAAAAAAAGGGCTCGTCAGAGGGCTCCCCGCCGCGCCACCTCTAAATAATTTACACTATTCAGGAACTTGAGGAGGAAAAAATTCAGATTCTGAGGAAGGAATATCGAGGCGGGGGCGTAAGGATGTGACACTGTCGGATCCTTTTTCGGTAAAACAAGCTGCAAAAAGACGGTGGCAACAAAGGACGGGGGCGTCGGCGTCGGCGTCGGCGGTAGACGCAGGAAGGCTGCTATAAATTTTCTATAGGCACAAGAAGCGATCGGATTCAGGGCTTATGCCGATGCCTTGATAGCAAATTGATATGCGGCCGGGAGAGGAAGAAAAGATACTCAGTGGGGATTTCAGTGATAAATTGTCTGACTGAATAGTGATGCGGGAGGATGTATGGATGCAAAAGGATGTGGGCCACGTCAATCCATCCGGGGATTCCCCGATTTCCGCAAAAATATTGAGGAACCCTTGCGTAATAATTTGATGAGGTAAAAGGATTTGTCTGCCCGAATTAGACCTCCGGATAACCTCTCCAAGGAGCTGTCCAACTACCCTTGATATATTCTAGCTTATTACGATTGTATCCCAACTTTTTGGATGACAACAAACCCCCCTTTTAACAATTTCGCGCAATTCCCCATTTTACTGCGGTCAACATGAATTTTCTATTGTGTTTCGACCGAGGAAAATTTCCGACACCCGCCGCAATTTACATTGCATCGTTTTAATTGCTTGCGGGCGACATGTTTTTACATGTGTCCCCAAAAATGTTGTTAACAGGATTTTTTGGAAAAACATGACACCTTCAATGTACTAAATTAATTATGCTTCCTGGGCGCCCGCGGTGTATCGAATTTAATTATTAACGTTTTTCCCCTGTCATACCGAGCTGGATTAATAAATGGGCAAATAATCTTGTTACAGCCCTTACGGCTTTATTAAACATTTAAAGATTTGCTTAATTAATGCAAATTACTTTATGTGATCCGGATCCAGATTCCGGGAAAACATTTTTGGGAGCATGGGGTGTGCAACTGTGTGGTGAACATACTGTCGTGCGTAAAAAATTAAGACCACTTGCACATTGCCATGCATTTCTTACTTTCGATGGCTCTAGCTTTTAACCTACTTGTCGGATTTAAAAAATTAAATGGTCCACATTATATTTACGTATTCTATATTGTTTCCATAAGTTGTAATTAAAATATAACAAACAATTTCTTCAGAACAATTAAAAATAAAATTAAACTCCTGCGTAAAATATTAAGACCATTTCAGCCTTTAAAGTAATAACCTCTGGCACGAATACAGTCCTTTATTCTCCGTGGCATTGATTGGAATAAATTATCAATGGCTTGCATTGGAATTCTTTCCCATTCCTCTTTCAATATCCTTTGCAGTTCTTCGACGTCCTTTGGTCGGTTTTTTAAGACTTTATCGCCTAACATCTTCCACACATTTTCAATTAGGTTCAAATCAGGGCTGTTGGCGGGCCACGCGAGAACATTGATACTATTTTCCTCCAGGAATGCTAGGGTACCTCGTGCCACATGTGGACGTGCATTATCCTGCTGAAACAATGAACCTCTAAGTGGCATTTCGTCTTCTATGAAGGGAAGCATTTTCCTTCTCAAAATTTCTCTGTAGTTCTCTTGATTAACGGTTCCTGTGATAACCTCTAAATTTGTAAGTCCATAGCCGGAAATACCACCCCATACTGTGACCTTCCCTCCACCACTGTGTTGCCTTTGTTGAACACATGACGGATGATAGTTTTCTCTAGGAAGCCGTCGTACCAGTACTCGACGATTAGGAAAAAGTTGAAAAGAACTCTCATCCGAAAACAGGACTCGTTTCCAGTCTTGTGGAGTCCAATTTCTGTGGGCTCTACACCACAAAACTCTTGCTCGAGCAGATAATCCTTTTGCGCATAGGATTCGTCGGATGTGACCAGGAGACAATCGCGTGCCACATTTCTGGTGGAGACCTATCGATAGATCAGCACTCGATGCCGTTCGATTTTGTCTAACCAAATTGACCAGAGTGCTTTCAACACGTCGTGTAACAATCTTCTTCCGTCCTGAATTTGTCCTGTTCACAACAGTTCCGTTTTCATTATGTCTTTCAATGGTTTGATGGACACAGGTTTTGCTTATTCCCAATTGCTGTGCTATTGAGCGCTCAGATAAGCCACTATTATGAAGCCCAATGACCTCAAAATTAAACATTAATTAAAATTCTCAACACATAATTTTATTTACCTGCCACAAAGTTATTTCACTAACCGATTTTCTGCCCATTTCTCATAATTTGATGGAAAGAACAAAGACAAAATGACAAGCGCCAAAGAAATAACAAATAACGGTATTAGGGATACTTAGATGGTACAGCAGGGTACAGTACGTATAAGCAAAACATTTATCAGTGTTCATCATGAACAACATGAACAAGTTTGATTAAAAAACATTTTTATTATTAGAATAAATACTCGACTTCCATATAAAATAAAATTATCCTGTAAGTGGTCTTAATATTTTACGCAGGAGTTTAATTTTATTTTTAATTGTTCTGAAGAAATTGTTTGTTATATTTTAATTACAACTTATGGAAACAATATAGAATACGTAAATATAATGTGGACCATTTAATTTTTTAAATCCGACAAGTAGGTTAAAAGCTAGAGCCATCGAAAGTAAGAAATGCATGGCAATGTGCAAGTGGTCTTAATTTTTTACGCACGACAGTATAAATGGTTCCCTTTTTAGGCAAATTTTCCACTCCCAATTTGAATAAGCTTCATCAATAAACACTTTTAATGCATTCAACTCGCTCGATCATAATTATTCATATTATAGCGAAATTGCGATTTTAAGGTCGAATATAAGTATAAAAGCTAAAAACAGAAGTGTAATTAAAAATTTACATATTATATCTCTGATGAAACAGTGAAGCATATTGCGAAATTATTAATTCTTCCAAAACTGCAATTTAGAGGCATAATGATACAACCACATTTAGGATTTATCAGATAGGAAATTATTCATAAATGAAAACATTATAATCAATTTAACCAGAGAACTTTATTTTAAAAACCATAATAATAATGATAATTGTATCCTTTAATTTTTAATTATGGTACCTATTCAAAAACTTAATGAAATTGTATACAGAACAGAAATTAATAGGTACTGAGATTGAAAGGAAATTAAATTTATACTGAAAAAACAATAGATTAATAGTATATTTATGGATAATGTCAATTTTATCATTAATATCATATAATTCCAAATTAAATTTCGTTAATTTGATAAATACCTTTGTTGTTGAAAACATAATAGGGAGTTTTGCTTTTACATCCGTCTGTTGAAATGATCTTGACATATTTAATTTAACAATGTTCTACGTATGAAAATCCTCGAAAATTCCAAGTAAGTACGACTCATTCGAAATTAAAGCAGTCTACATATCTCCTCTAATAATAATTAATCTATCGTAAGTTTTCTTTAAATAAATAAATAACTCTTATTCGAAGATTTAAATAAATAAATATATAAAGTTTAAAATCGGACTCTAGGGTTTTAGGCCTCAAGGCAAACTTATCGTTCTACCTCTGATTTCGAGCGATTTACTTTGACTAAAACAACTCTCAAACGACTCGTCTAATCACAGAATTTCAGGTTCCAATTTTTGCGTAAAAAGACAGAGAAACTAGAAACAAGACCAAAAATCATAAATAAAAACACATATACAAATAACATCTTTCGAAGAAATAATCATTTCCTTCGAAGATAAAAGCCACAATTGACAAAAGTTCAAGTTAACCAATAAGAGTAGACGTTGTCAAGTAAAAATTAGGGCAGTGTGGCCCAACCCAAATCAATAATAAAAACAACCAAATCAATATTAAGATCAAATGTTTAAAATAACTAACAGCTTCTTCAAAGTCGATTTGAAATGGACGAGGTTAGACCGTTTCCTAATTTTTAGAAATACATAAAAATAAATAGGTTTCGAAAATATCCTATGTACCTAATTTTTAATTTTAGCTTGGTTTGTCGTTTGGCCAAGATTGATCAAAATGATATGATTCTGTAATCAGCTTTAATTACTACCAAAATTAACACATTAAAATGATCGATTTTCATAATCCATTAAACAAAAGTTAAAATCACCCTGTTATTTGTTTTCAACCCACCTAAATACTAAAAACCTTATTAACTTTTGTTAAACAAAGCCCTTAAACAGTGATGCTCCCGACCATGAATCTAACCCAATTTACAATGTTCTGATATGGGAATAAATTGCATTGATCAAATCCGCGGACAGATTGTTATGTCACCAGCATTTTCCAGCGCCTGTTCCGCGGATGGCCCAATTAACTGAAGACCGCATAAATTTATGGAAGCGATGGTGCGCTAAAAACGAAAATTCCCCGTACCCCGCAGGTTCAGAATTTGCGGTGTAACAAAAGCATGACAAGGGGACGTATTATGTTTTGCGGGTGGTACCATTATGTATGTAAAATTACTCTGTCCGCCGCATATTTTCCTCCGTAAAACATTTTTGCCGCATAAATTAAACAAATATAAAACCGCATCGGTCGGCCACAGAGCAAAATTCTTGGGCATCCATCATGGCGACTTATCTCCGAAATCCTTCCCTGCATATCCATGGACCCAGTAAATCACGGAATACAGTCCTATCTCGAATTAGTCCTAATTAGCCAAGTTCCTCTGTGTTAGCCGCAACATATGGAGCTCATTTCCAGACTCCACCGCTGGACCAGCCGGGTCCACTTTGGGGGGTACACGGAGCCCGGCTGGATCCACCAGTCTGCCGGATGGGGGGCGCCAGCCCTTCCGAGTATCATACTAAGTGAGATTTGCATTTAAATTGATAAATGAATTTCAATGAAACGTCCACCCACGTCGGGGTGCCGATCGGATGTAATTTACGCTTACATAAACAAGAGATGAGGTCAAACCCAGTCAAGCGCGCTGTCTGCAGGGAATGCTCGCTCTTTTATGCAAATCGCAATCAAAGGGCCCCCGAGTTGGCTGCGAAAATTTCCCTCGATTCCTGGAGGACTAAAACAGGCTAACCCACAGACTAGGAAAAAAAAACGGAGGCAAATCCGCCACACATAACGCTGATTGAGGCACAATGCATCCATGACAAAAGTTTCAACTTCAACCCATTCAAGTATGCATTACGAACCCAACCCCGCCCGCGAAAAGGCGCGTTTACCACTCATAGAACCCCCCAAAGGGAATCCCAGAATCACAGCTTCCGCGTATCTCTGATGGAACAGCTCGAAAAGAATTTGCACCCAATCATCCCTTGATAACCTCTTCCGGCTCAATTGCTTCCGAGGGCAGTGCGACAGGACAAACAAACAAACAAACAGACAGACAGACAGACAAACTAAAGTCTGTCTGACTGTCGTTCCAACATTTAAATTTTCAGAAGGATAGAGCCAGCCATCGCATCACGTCGCATCGCAACTATGCACTGACACCGGCCCTTTTATCGCAACGCAGGGCTGCAAAGGTCTGAAAATGCAAATAAAGAGCGAAAACGTGTCGTCGCCAAAGAGGCGCTGCACAGGGCACTCCGTGACGATAAGCTCAATTAGAGCGATTTCAAATTCAAGTCATAAAAGCCCGGCTTAAATTCTGCACCATTTTTTTAGCATTTTACTTTATTTATGGGACAACATTTTACAAGCCAAAAACGAAGCATATCCTTCCTGCCTTTTTCTTTTATCTTTGCTTTCCGCTTTTAGAAATATAAGAAATAATTTATTTGTACTTTATAAATGTTTTAAAGCCGAAGGTCTAACATCAACAATAGATAAGTTTATCGACTCGTCGTTTAAGAATCCCCAAGAGTATTTCAGTAGGATTCAAATCTGGTGATTGAGCCAGCAAATCAAATACTTGAAGCACATTCTCATTTACCAACTTGGATGTGTATTTCGGGTCATTATCATGCTCAAACACCCATTAAAGCAAGGACTCACACCGTTCGCCGAAAAACGGATCCAGAACAAATTTAATTTCAATATTTTGAAATACTTTAGACTGTATTAATTTTTTTTTTTGTCCACTCAAAAATATACCATTTGTAGAATTTTGTTTAAATTTTTTGTGAATTCTGTTCTATTTTTCTACATTTTTCTGCTTTCACTGCTTCTAAATATTATTATTAATCATTTGTTATACTTTTTTCGTAAGTTAATTGTTGATTTATACGTCACTCAAAAACAAATTTATAGCTGCGAAAAGAAATTCACTGATTTCAAAAATCACTTCTATTTTCTAATATTGCTTAAGCTGTTTTTCTACGTTTAGTATGAAAATGCGTTAAACAGCGCCCTTAATCAAACGTAGTTTGAATGTTTAAGACAGCATTACCGTGACTTAAATTTAGCTTAACTTTGAGTGATAAGTAAACGTTCAACATTTTATATGCAATGGCTAAGCTAAGAAGACTGTAAAACCCCTTTAATTTTTAGTTGAGTCAAGTATTTGGTTTAACTTAACGTAAGCTTAAATTCGTATACTGACCGTAAATTAGATATTTCTTGTGTAGTTATAATATGAAACAGTTCTTAAAAATCGCTCGAACGAAACCAAAACCATTAATTTAATCCTTTTAAAATATTCAAATTCAACTTGAATTTCGTTGTAGGTACCTACTAGTTACAAGAAATTTGAAAATTTTAGTTATATTTATATTTAATAAATAATTCATGTTAAAATATGCGATGAAATGAGTAAAAGCCGAAATTGTTTTTAAGACTTTAGAAGCTGCTTGCATTATTAAAGTCTACACTCAAAATTCTAAGTCAAGGCAAACTCAAAAGTGCTCTTTAAAAGTTGAAGCCTTTTGTCCTGCTAGAATATCTTAAAGTTGAGAAGTTCTAAGGAAAATAAGAAATTTAATAGACTATAAGGTTTCCCTGCGTAACTTTTCTTTAATACCTTCTATTCTATTACTATAAAATTTGAGTTCTTTATTAAGTTCCTCAGGCAGTAGCTTTGATGGTGCAAGCCTAATAACGTGACATCACAGGTGACTGGTTGAAACTTCAAAATTTTGTTGGGAGCTCCGGCTAGAAGGAGAATTGCTTAATAATAAAGTTCCTTTTGTTTTGCGGCCGCTGTGGCGGAAAACAAAGACGTCGTCGGAGCCGCAACCATTCTGCTTGCCTAAGTATAATTAAGAAACATCTTCCTCTCGGCCGGAATCTTGTTCCTTTCGACGGAAGATGCCTTCCCCGAGCAGAAACTTTTCCGAGTTCAGCGGCAGGAATTTGTTTAACTTGACATCATCCGTTCCAGCGGAGGAGCAAAACGCAAAGAACAGAAAACACGGGAAGACAGGTGTCCCGTCACTATGCAGTGTCTTAGCCGCGACGGTGCCGTTATTCGCGTCTGTGCACCCGCAGCATCCTCCCTCTCCTCCCGTCTCGCACAGGGTGGATCTATAACTTCGATCAAATTTAAAAGATGTCGAGCAACCGGAGCTACAAAGGAAGCGCGGCGCCTGGCGCACCCTGTGAAATTTAAGACCTGTGATGAACGACTCTAAGAAATACAAGAAAAGGGCTGGTGAGGTACGGGGGCGGAGCGGCAGAGACGAAAGAAAGAAGTCTTCAGGATTAATTTGAGTCCTGAAGGAATCGGATGAGGTGGGTGGGCACCGGCGAAATATGACGCAATTTATTACACAAATAGGGTAATTTTCAGTTTTGTTCCCTAAAATTCGGCGCGGGGGAGTGCGTGTGTTGGGGGCGAAAAGTAGCACATATTTCGGGAAAGATTGAAGCAGCATTCCTTTCTCTGAGGGGAGATTTCTAAAGATTTTATGGAACTCTGCCGTTCCTGAAATTCTCCCTTTGAGAATGCGAATAACTCCCGAGTTTTGTGTTCCAGTGACGGGTTAGTTAACGTCCTTAATGAAGACGTCAATTTGGGGTGACACCTTCCGACGTAACGTGCGTTACTGCCCCCGTCATATATCGAGAAAAGTTTTCCATTTTATCCCGACTTTTAGGGAGCGTTTCAAAGATGAAATTTCCAAGCAGAAACAGAATAAAACATTTTTTCTTGTCACAATTTCATTCGAAATACCCATGTTACACAAATGTGTAGAATATTTCTTCGTTAACTTTATTTCATACAGGTAAGTAAGTCCCCATGTACATTTCTGTATATATACCTAATGACGGATATAAATTTAATATAAATTACGTAACTAAAGAATTTTTAAAGTCATACGTTAGCAAACAATTTCCCAGAAAATAAGTCATAACTTCATGAAATTCGAAAAACTTTAAAAATAATTTTGGGTCGAAATTAAATTCTATTTTTTAAACTTTAAATCCTCGAAAGAGTTGTGAAGGATCAAAACAAAGTTTATTGGTGTGTTTTTAATTCTTATTTAAACTTTTAGTAGATCCTCGAAATAAATTAGAATCCCTGGCCCGAGACATAACTTTTCAAAATAGCAAATTGGCGAATTAAGTTTTTCACCATTCACCATTCATTACAAAAAAATTGAAAATTTGCATAGGTATGATTACATCATTGACTTAGAATAAAAACTTTTTTAAAAACTTATTTGTTTGATTTTACATCATTATTATACTTTCCAGTCACCTAAACATTTAAAAACATTTTTTTTTAGAAAAATGGACATACAAGTTTCTTTGGACTCATTTTCATTTAATTTTCACTCTTTTAAGCAATCTTCAGGTTGTTTTGGTAAGCCGCAAATCTCTTTATTAGATAATCTTATTTGGTTTTTAGAACAGTCGGAATTTATTTTTACATCTGCAAACACTTTGAACGGAAATTCGCTTCAATCGTTCAGTTTTACGTATCTCAGCACTTCGTAACTTTGAATTTCATCCATATCTCTGAAATACTACTGCTACATATTTTCCAAATTTCATAGAAATTTTACTATATACATAAGTAATTTTTTAAATTTTATCCTAGGCAGCTACCTAAGCTTCAAGTCAACTACTTATCTAAAAAATAATCGTATTTCAAAAATCGTCACTTCCTTAAGCCTCAAAATAACTAAAGTGGCAACACTGTTCTTGCTTCCCATATGGTGCCCCATTCTCCTCCCGGGAGTTTGTCTTTGCCCGGGCTTAATATTCCCGCGGAGTCCTAGGAGTTCGGCCTCCGCCCCAGCCCCAAACCAGGAAGTTGATGTGTGTGCAGCCCCACATGAAAGTTTCCCAACATCCGGAAAATAAACTTGGCAGGGCGATGGCTCCGTGGATACCTCCAGCAGCTGAGTGCTCCGCCACCGGGGGCTCCCCTCCTCCAGCCACTGGATCCAACTTGGCCCCAGCTCCCAGAAGCGCTGCAGTCCTTTCGAGGGCTGTGCCCTGGTTGACTCCTTAATGCACTGCGTTTCTCGTTAAACTTAAACATAATTTAGCATAAGTAATAATTAAAATAATTTCGTACGATTTATGTTTATGTGTGCTCCCATCTGCTCCCTGGAACCTGGGATTTTTGCACACCGGTCGTTGGTGCGGTTAGTTCGGGGGCCCCACAGCCTCCGGGCCGAGGGCTCGCGGGAGCCTCGAGGCTCTTTTAAATAGCTTCATAAATGAAATTCCCGCCTAATTGGAGCAAGTGCCCTCCGCAGCGCTGCTGCTCCTGTTGGCGGCGGTCTCCAGAACCTCGGAACTCCCGGATTTGTTTTGTTCGAACAAAGGGTTTAACTGCGATTCATGCAAATCAATCGCACAATTGTGGCACTCGTTACGCGGCGGATTGATTGGATTTACTCCTGCAACTTCAGCTCGGGATTCTCTCGGGATAATGGAAAAGGGCTTGCAGGAACGATTTCCCTTTGTGTTGGCTAATTAAACACAAACTCTGGAGAGTGGCGGCGGCACTTTCAGGGAACAAACTTGCCCCTGGATTTAGCGCTTAAATGGAAAATGGGACGTTTCTGTCGTCGTTGCTCGTTAGGGCAAATGTGCTGCTTTAAAGAATACCAAGGCTTAGGAGTCCCTCAGCTGGATTTATGTTGTTTGTGGAGCACCTTCAATTTAAACTGAGACTAGTTAACTTTTAGACGAAGGACACGTCAAAGTTTTTCACTTGCAACTTGCAAGATTAAAGACTTTTCAATGAAATCCACTTTCTTCAGTTCAGTGTAATTCTTTGGCTTTGAGCTCTAAGATGTTGTTATTTGGTAAAACGCTGAATATTTAAACCATTAATGTCATGCGAAGTAGATTAGTATTATTTAATTTAAGTTATACGTTTTAGTATAGTGCTTTTTTTAAATTATAATTAAAAAAGTGGAACAGATTTAATTTGAGTTCTCTTCAAAAATTTTAATAAAACTTTGTAGGAGTGTTCATTTGGAGTCAGAAATGTCAATAATGCAAAAAACATTTGTCGGCCACTTGTACTTTCCGAGATATTTAACTTTGATATTTTGACATTTTGCCGCCACGATTTTTTTTCATAATGCCACAACGTTGTTTCGTTACGAATTTAATAAATACCTTAAATTAAAGACATTTCGAGATTTCCATTCTAAAAAATATGTAACGAATCTTTAAAATTAACGAATTCAAGGTAATCTTTTTCGACTTTTTGACGGCTTCAGAAAAATATCGACCTTTTGAGTAACATTTTTAAATAATAGCGAGTAGCCTCATACCCCTTTTTTCCTTGAATAATGCCCCATGAGCTATTTTCGGGCCTAACAAACCTGTTTCACTTATAAACGAATTTCGAAAGTAAGTATCATAGTTTTCAGCTTTCATGCTTTTCTACTATGGTATCTTCTAAATGTTTGATTACCTGATTTTTTATAGGTGTATAGGTACCTACGATTATTACCCGACTGCCAGAAGGAGGGTTATTTTTATATTCTGGTTTTCATCTCGAAACTTTTTTTAAAATTCATACGTTCAATTGAAAACGGTTGTAATTTAATTTTAAAGCAATACTTCTTAAAGATTACATATTTTATCAGCAACTTTCTTAACAAAAGTCGACTAAAATTTAGCCTAGAAACTTTTGCAGTCAATTTTAGCCTATACATATTTCATGTGCTCAGGTGTTGGCAACACTGAGCAGGGCTATATACGTGGACGTTGTGAGCCCTTATATATGGGCACCAGGAGGATTTTTTCCCCGGATTAGAAATACTTTCGTAAGGTCGGCAAGTCAGAATAAATCATCTTATACGGAGCGGAACATCAAATAAGCTTAAAGGCCCATTAAAACGAAATAAGGACAACCAAGGGACGGAAATGACCTTCCTGGATCGGGACCGCGGTGGTACAGCATCCCAGCATCCTAACATCTCGACGTCCAGAGACTTGCAAGGAAGATGAAGAAAAATCTCGTTATCGATAAACTGCGTTGCGATAATACTTGCAATCGCCGCCACTGCCATGACCCCGCCACGGTCGACGATGTCGAGAATGAGGTTGCTCCTTTCACCCCATTAAGGGAGTGATTATGAGCAGAAAAACCCTTGGAACCCATAAATTTTCTCTTTTCCTGAATTATCAAGGTCGCAGGGTAAGTGGATGAATTTTGCAGTGCGCGTTTTGCAATTAGTGTCAGCCCAAATGGAGATATGGCCCTTTTCGTGCAGTACAATTTTTCAATCTTTCACGAACCACTTCTGATTTGAATTCTCAGCTTTCGAACGAGAAACTGTCTTCCTTTTGACCTTGAGAATTGTAGGATCAAATCGAAATGATAGAAAACTTATGAGTTTTTCATTTTCTAGTTGATGCAACCAGAAAGTTTTTGAATTGGAATTTCTTTAATCCACTTTAGTACTTTACTACTACTATTTATTTTTTCTATTATATATATCAATAAATAAATAATCGAACTTCTAAACTACTATATTTATGTCTTATAAAAATATATGCTGAGGCAGATGAGTCCAAAAGTGGTCGGCGTTGCAATCCGGCCAGAGCTCCTGCCACATACGCCACGATCGTGCGCATTAAACGCCGGTCCCTATATCCACTTAATTAAAATTTTAAATTTTCAGGTGTGAATTGTAGCTAAGGAAAATATTGTAACAATACATTAATAAAAATAAAAAGGCAAAAATAAAAACCAAAAATATATTTTGAAACCAAAAATCAGACAACCCCTTCTTTAACTGATGATTTTTAATTGACTTAATTGTTAAGAAACTACTAAGATTATACAATTTTTCATTTATTCTTGCATAGTGTATTTTAAATGTTACAGATTGTGAAAATGCAATTAAAAAATATTCGTAAAACTTGCGACTAGAGTTTCAAGAGTTGTAAATTTATTTGAATTACATTCGAAAGAAATTAAACGTTCTCAGAGTGTTGGGACCCCCTGTTAGGGGTGCTGCAATTGCTAGGCAATATCCAGAAATCTCAGCAAAAGAAATATATCAGACTTGTGCAGAAATCCGAACTGACGTGGAAATAACAAGAAACCTCTCCCGACTTATCATCTCATTTGCGTTATTTAGCTGGAGACGCTGTCGGGGCTGGCGGGGCTGGCTTCCAGGAGACTGATTTATGTACTCCGGGCTCCAGCGGGGGCGAAGCGCTGGGGCTGTCTTAAAGCCGACAAGTTTAATTTTCCCCCCCGCACAGAGGAGTTCCACCGTTTGACTGAATGTCCTGAATTAAGGCATGGAGTTAAAGACTCCTTTCTTTTGTCGTTTTCCTGGTTCTTTTCCCAAACAGAAATAGCTCGCACACCCGCACAATCTGGAGCAATTCCGGGAAGAAAAAAAAGATATAGACATTAAAAGGACATAGGAAAAAAAATAATAATTTCTCCCTGGAAACCACCCATCGGGGGCAGCAGGGATCCGGTGGCTGCGATCTGGAGCAGACTGGGATGATTGTCATCGCCACCGTCTTCGTTGTGTCTTCGGCAAACAGAAAAGAAGTTCATAAATATGAAAGAGGTCTGCCGGAGCTCCTTGGGACCGGGGAGACCCGGATAAAGCGAAGCAATCTGGATAACAGCGCAGCGTGAGATGCGACGAATCATTCCCTGTTTGCGATTTTAGCATAAAACGAGCGTCTGAATGGGGCTCATCCGCTGAATGCGTCCAGGCGTTTAAGTGAGACGCACTAAGAAAAATTATTTGAAGAAAATTTCACTACGCTTGACTTTTCGACCATTTCAGCTTTTGTTCATAAATATTTTTACTCATACATTTTCCTCTTTGAACGTGAGCCATTTACAATTTGAACAGACTTTGACTTTACAACGTCCCGGCTGCAGTTACAAACTGCACGACCTGAAAAATTATCCAATTGGAAAATTGCTTTTAAGCCGTGATTGATACTCGATACAAAAACAGATTTGGTCAGGAGTAAAAAGAGGACTTCCGGTGTTTAGTTTATTTTTAAACGCACGGATGCGCCGAATTTCATGAAATGTTTATTACTCTCAACGAGTTTATCCACTGCGGCTGGAATTAGAACGGAACGCAACAATTGTCCAAAAAGGTCCTTTAAAATAACGACGCGTGGTTCAACTATTAAACCTACTTCTGAATTTTGTATGGCTTTTTTAAAAGTCGACACTAAAATTTTATTCACTCATGTGAATGTTTAATGCATCAATCTCTTTTTTAAATTCAAAACCATTTCTGAAGTTTAATTTATCGATTGAGCAATTCTATTATCGTAATAGCGGGTGAGCGGGTGAGGTATCTCAAAATGAATTATGAAAAGCTAACTAAACCTATTTTATTAAACTTTACGTTCTTTCTTGATAAATTGAATTTTTTCAGAATTGTAAGTGACTTCGGCGTTTATATTTCATTATTTCACATTCACCATTAATCATTTCTACTTTTCTAGAAATTTTGTATGTTTGTATTAGACATTTTGTGAAAAGATATTTTAAATTTGACAAAGAGAAAGCCAAGTGGTCTTTAGGTAAAGCGACAGTGAACATTTTAGTTCGTTTCTTCGGATTTATAAAGTTGACCAACTTTGATTTGATATATTAAATAATTTGAATTTCAATTGTAGGTACATTTATAATTGTTTTTCATATTTATTTGATTCTAGTACATGAGTTTTAATGCTACTAACTGGTTTTCAGTTCAGATTCAAATAGTAGAAATTTTTTTAAAAATTGGTCTACAAGAATTTTTAGGATCACTTATTAAGAATGACGGATTCAATATGACGACTTACGGTTTTTCGTCAATTTTTCTTAAGATACGTAGGGGTTCTCGAAGTTGCTGATTACAAATCTGCAATAAGATTTAATATTTTCTTATGTTTATTTTTACGATACGAATACCTAATTTCAAATTTTCCATCCACAATATTGGATTCAGCATTTTAAAGTTAAAATAATCTAATATCCGAACGTAATCAGCGACCTCGAAAACCTTGGAATATGCAATTTTAAACAATTATAATGTAAATAAATTAAATTTCCAATACAGCAATCTAATTAAGTTAAAACAAATTAGCACGTAACATTTTGATGTTATTTACAAGGTATCAAATGGGCCTTTCAGCGCACAATAAATAACCTTTAAGAATTCAAAGAAAAAAAAAAAAACCTACGAAAAAGATGCTTACCTACTTAAAATTCACTAAGGAAGGGAAGAAAAAATTATGAAACAATTTATTATCTTCTTCTGCATCCATAAATCATCGTGTTATAAACTGCCCCTTAACTTTTCTGTCCTAACCTTCCCTTAAAACTTTAAGAAAAAGTCAAAAAACCCCCACCGGAGGCAGAAAATTAAAGTCAATTTTCAAATTCCCGACTCCCTCAATTTTCGTTATTTATCATAAAAAGTGTTTGATGTTATGAAAAAATAAAAAAAAATAAAATAAAGTTAAGGTATCGCGGGCATTAATTCTTAAGAAGGTGGAGCGAAATATCGCTAACAAAAGACCCTCAACCGAAGAAAACCCACTTGAATGGAACGCCCTCCCCGAAAACCCTTGATCCTTCCGGACATCTTAAATGGCTTGGGGTATCAGAGGCTGTTTAGGCTGTTACACATGAAATGATCCATCCAGCCTATTCCTGGACGATTAAATTATTCCCAGCCTAAATCTTGGTTGTCTGACTTTGACGGGGCACAGACCCTGACACTCGAGCGAGAGCGAGAAACCTCCTTCTAGAAATCTTCAGGACGTCTTGGAAAGTAGATTTAGCACTTGCCACGAGATGGCGCACCAGCAAAGACCTGCCTTACTTAATGTCTTCTTCACTTACCTGGGGAGGGAAATAAATAAAAAAAAAATATAAGAAAAACGCCCTATGACATTTCTATAAATATATCAAGGGAGGCAAATAAATTATGTAAATGGGCTTCCATAAAAATAAATCAAAAATCAATAAGACCGCACTGCCTTGCGCCAGATGCTAGAACTAGGGCTAGGGCGGTTTGGTCTGAAGGGCCACTTTTCCCTATACTATGAGAGGATTGAATTTTTAAGGTTTTTCCTTTTTTCTGTTTGAAAAAAAAAATTAACCAGGAAAATGTTGCTACTGAACGCCTGGAAAAATAAGATAACTCCCGCCCGAGGAGTGGAACTTGTTCCATCGGCTGCGATAAATTTCATGCAACATCCGAGCGCACGGCTGCTATACGTGGAGCATGTTTCAAATTTAGTTTTCTCCTCTAGGGGAGCCCCACGAAAGGCCACTGCACATGGAGTTATTTAGGAGTTATTTATGGGGCTTCGGAGCTTTTCCCAACGACCAGGAGATACGCTAGAGGCTGCTATTTGTGGAGCCCTCCCATCCAGACAGTCCCTAATTTTACCCCGAAGGGCCCCAGGAACACATCAAAAACTTAATGCACACACGGCGAGACGAGGATCTTCCTCTACCTCGACTCCAGCATCTGAGATGGCTTTTAGCATGGACCAGGATTAGTCGTTTGCCCCCCAGGTGAGAGCGATTTAATGAAATCGCCTTTGCATGCAGTTCAACTCGCTCACAAAGGGCCGGGGCCTCAGTCACAAGAGTTGTTTTAGAGTGGCAAAATGATTTTCCTGGCCCTTCACCATAGAAATTTCGAAAATTGCGACTATTTACGTTGGACCCTAATAGCCTCCGACTCCACTTCTGTTTGTCGAATGGGACCCAATGTCCGAACTCTGCAAAATAATAACTGAAGTGGGGTCCTGTAGGGCACTTTGGTTAGTTTTCGCCCATCGCCAAAACGATCTCCTGGGGATTGCCGAATTTGAATAAGCACCGAAGCCAACAATTTCGAAACGTTCTTAAACTTGAAGTATCATCGTCGCAGAGTTCGTCCCTTGATTCATTAATATGTGTTCTGGTTCTGGTCCTACCTTTGGCTAGGAGCCCTTCAGATATTTTAGTTAGCCTTGCATTCTCTCATTAGACTGGGTGGGGGGCTAAAGTCCCATTTACATGAATAATACATTTTGGGACCACAATTTGTTGACTGACTATGAAATGCTAATAGCCCTTATACCTTACACGTTTAGGCATTAGGCTAAATATAATAAATATTTTATTTATTCCTTTTGATCAATAGCCGTCAAGAAATTTCCATTAGAAATTTATAATTCACTCTCAAGGGTATCCAGATCAGGCAGTGTCAAATCAATTTCTACATAATTTTAATTTCTATGCAAGCACGCAAACTTGAATCTATAATTTTGTGACTAAATTATGGGGTAAATTATCAAAAAAAAAAACAATTTTAAGCAAATAATAAGCTCTTTTTTCCACGAAATTATTAAACGAAACGAAATTTCCTGTCTTTACTACCAGATTTATAAATTTATTTTAGAGATTTCATATCAAAACAACATAAAATAGTGAATAGCTCTGTAATTCTACAAACAACATATCAAACGTGTTTAATGGTAGGTATCTGAAATTTTAGTTTTTTTGTTTGCTTTATTTTCAGAGTTGGGCATAATCGATTATACTCCAACAAGTTATAATTATAGCACTGGGACAATTTTTAGGACATAAAACAACCCCTTCTTCGAAAAACTATAGAAGTTCCCGAAGCATTGAAGTTGTCCTAAAATTGTTCTAAGTAGGTACTGTATTTGACAGTAAAGAAATAAATATAAATTTAATTGTGATCATCTTTGATTGCGATTACCAATTACTGTAATTGAAATCACTCCCGATTACAAATTAGGTACTTTACTTTTTTATGTAATTGATTACAATTTGCCCATCTCTGTTTATTTTATACTGCTAATACTGTTTATTTTAAACTTGAATACTCAAAAATTTGTCTAAGAAGTGAGGTATCGTTGGCAAGGTACTTTCATCCTCTTCTTAAGAAGCCCTCGCTCGATGTCCTTACAAAAATCTATAGGGACTTAAGTGAGCTCATTTCCTAAAAAAACTTTGACGTCGATTTTAAAGCATTTTCTACGCAAATTCGAACACCCTGTATAGAACTGAAAAACATGTTTTTTTAACCCGTTGGAGTGGATTCCTTAATTCATGTTTTAATTTAGCATATTTTAAGACATAATTTTGAAAATATGTAATTCATATTGATTGATGTTTTCGCAAACACTAGAAAACAGCCTCTTTTACTTCCTTAACGTACTGAAAACAAAAACTCCAACTTGAAGAAATGTATTTAAAATCGATTTTAAGAAAAGTCAACCCGAAACGTTTCCTTTACATTTGCTTTTATAAGACCATTCGAGCCTTTAATAGCATACACTTCATCGGTCTTAGCAGTCGTTATTTGTTTCAATTTGACCGTGAAAACCTCACAGTCTCCGCCTCGCCGACTCTGGGAAAGGCCAAGAAAATTGCAACAAATTGCTTTTTACTTGGTTTTATCCTATTTACACCACTCCCCCGCGGCAAGTTCCTGCAACAAACTTATTTCCTCCGGAGCGCAGAGTTCGTCCGGAAAGGAATTCCCCAATCGCCGAAGGAGCGTCCTGGAGCATGATTTATGCCTGGTGCCTGCGAAGCCGTCTAAGACTTTCATCCCGACTACAGGGTGGCGCAGAAGCCATAAAGCCAAATTCAAGCCCATTTATTGCTTTTAGCGTTCATAAAATAAATCTAGCCGAGGCGGATATGCGCGATGCCGGAAGTTAGTACTGCCGTCTACCAGACATTCTCTTAGATAGTAGATTAAGGGGTATGCAAGTTTTCGGAACGCATTACACATTCAATCGTTATCCAATTTTTCACAGTCTGCGGTATTTTAAGTAATTCTCTGCAGCAGATGCAGAAAATGCAGTTTTGTGGTTGAGTTGTAACCACAACCGTCAGCAGTAAAAATTAAGTAAAACCATTGTGCGCAGAGAAGATTTTCATTTTTATTTAAATTAAAATCAAATTTATCTTTCCCCGAACGTTGTCTAACAATATCTGTTCTCAACAACGTATCAAATAAAACCACAAAATAAACCCATTTTTATAAAACTTTCATAAAATTTAAATAGACCTACAAATTAAATTGTTGAGAGTTATATCTAGATCACGAGACAAGACAGAAACATTTTGTTAAATGTATAGGTCTATTATATTTATATAGATAAATGTTCTGTTAAGAAATGAAATTTAGAAATTAGGTGAAGTAACAAATAATAATGATTGCAGACAAATATGGTATCGCAAACTGATTATTTTAATAAAATAATTTGTTTTTGTGTTCTGCAGAAAAATGTTCAGGAGTTTTGCAAAATTATATTTGTAATTTGCACTTTTACTATGAATATAAAAAAAAATATGCAAACAGCTTATATAGCTATCAAGTTAGCTCAAGTTAATTGATCAATTATAGGGCATTTTTTATTAAATAAATTTTAAAAATAAAATATAAAAAATCCCCTTTGACTTTATACAAATTTTGCAACTGTCAATAATGCAGGAGCGCTCATGTTTCACTGCAAAAACAACTCTTATAAATTTGCATGGGTTCAATAATTTTTACCAGAGCGTGATTAACCCTATAATTTTATAGATCTGATTAAAGAATGTAAATTCTAATCAACTTGCGTACAAAATCCACGCCGATTATTTTCAGTTCAACATACAAATAATTGTTTATTTTGAAAATATTTTATAAAGTTAATGTAACTCAGGAGTATGTTTTCAAAACTCAAGCCAATGTTTAGTCAATAATTTTCGGTATTTATTTAAGGAGAAGAAAAAAAAATTAAGAACATAAACACATTTTGTTTAAACAATTTTGGTCCTTTAATATCAGAAATTTCGAGCAATTCTGACACGATCAGAGGACATGAAAATTTGCATCCGAACTGCCAGAGATTCCGTCGCGGGGCGGGGGTGGCTGCGAGGAATTAGATTCCCCCGAGGCGAGCCTTTGCTCGGTGCAATTATTGGGCCAAGTGAATCGTGTTAATTGCACCTGCACACTTCACTTATTTTTGAATTTCCTGCTCTCGAGATCGGGGCTCCTCTGGGCGGATGCTGTGCATATGCAGCTCCGTTGAGTGCACTCTCCGCGGCTTGCAGATAAGGACGAAGGATGCAGCGCCGCGCACCCCCGCGAGTGAGGCTCAGTGGGGCTCCTGAAAAATGCCAGCGGGGGCTGCGACAGGAGTCATGCCCCCTTGGATTATTACAAGTAATGAGCAGTTGCGCTTTTGTGCTCGGGGACGGCGAATATTTAGGGGCTCACCTGAAGGATGCTCCACTCGGCTCCAGAGCAATCACCTTTCACGAATAGTTGCACCCGCGTCGGAGGCGCTCAGCTCGGGGAATTCCGCTCGTGATGAGTGCAACTGCACGGCACCTTTTGCGGGGATTAAATGAACAATTTGCCAAAGTGCTCCTCCCGAACGCTTCCTGCTCCCCTGTCTCCGAAGGTATGAACTTAATTTGAAAAAAGGTTTTCTGGCCACACCAAGAGTAAGTAGTTTGGGGCGTCTTTAGATCGCGCCAAGTTGGCGCTTTCGAACGACGGTTTTATGGCTTTATAAGGGGGGCCCCGGTCGGGTGCACTTGGGGCGCTCTGAATGCAGCTCCGCCAGACTGCAGAAGCGACGATGCACCATACCAATTTGGGGTAAATTAAGGAGGAAGCATAGCATCACTCGGAAATATCTTCCTTAATAGAATTTTTTCATAAACATTACTTTACATCTGGAAGTAGCTTCTAAACGTAGTTTTTATGACATACGAAAAAGGATTCTTCTGACGATAAAACCAAGTTTCCCTTACATAATTTAGTGTAAGAGATGTCTTAGAGTTTCATACAGAAACTTTAGTTTAGAATTTAATAATGTGAGCTGTTGATCGAAAGTGTAAAATAACAATTTTCAAGAATGTTTCTCTATCAAAGCGTTTAACATGTGAAGGAATTAGTTTTAAAAAAAATCGATTTTTGAGTTTACTATTACAGATGTTTATGCTGCTTGATATTATTACATAATTGTTATTTCCACAGGACCGCAATAAAAAATCGAATGCTTCTTTCTATAATAATTTAAATTTCAATAAACAACGAATAGGACTCTGTGTCATCTTCCTCAAATAAGTAGAAAAGACATTTTTAAGGATGATAATGTTTTTATACTTTCTTAAAGAGACTAACAAAAACTATTAGTCCTTTATTGAAATTTACACCTTTATTGATTTGCCTTAGATATATATGTTTGACTTCTTTTATTTAAGAAATCTAAGCTCTATTCAAAATTCGAAATACTTCGAGCGCCTACAACTATGTTTAGCTAGCTCGTTATTCGGAAATTACGAATAATTTTAAGTTATTTGAATAAACGAATTATTCGGTTATTCGCACTCGTTATCGTGAAACGAATAAACACTATTTTAAGATTCAAGCAACTTTAATGAAATACACTTGTGGACAAAAAAATAAATACACTAACCTGAAATTATTTAGTGGCCTCTTTTTCTTGCAAAAGTTAGTTAGACTAATTGTGATATTACTACTTAACGGACATATACACACTGACGTTATCCAGATACAAAACATCACTGCGTTGAAGTAGAAATTTAACCAATGAGGAAATTTTGAATGGATAAAAAAATAAATACAATCTAACATATCTCAAAATATTTATTGAAATTTTTTTTTTACCTGCTTTTGAACGGAAGGTGTGGGTCCTTTTTTGAAATAAAGGAAATAATGGCCTATTTTACTTACAAACATATTTTGGAGACGCAAATGTTGCCATAATATGCTGAATGGGAAACGCCACTTTGATGGTTGTTTCAGCATGATAATGACTTGAAACACACATCGAAGCTATTAAATGAGAATGGGCTTCAAGTTTTTTATTTGCCAGATTTGAATCCTATTAAAAAACTCTTTCGGATCCTTAAACGGCGAGTCTCAATTCAGGGTTTCCGAAATAAAACAGAAAGCGAATCGAAATTAAAAATGGTGAACCCAAAATGGCTACCAACATAGATACATTGCTAAAATAAATAACTAATTACTTAACAATATTTATACCTTCGAAGATACAATATTATGACTAAAAATATAAAAATCAATAAATCATGCACCTGTAAATTTTCCACTGTCGAGCAAAGCAATTACTGAAAAGATGGAACTATGCTCTGCACCTCGGACTACTCATCTCAATTAAAATTATCGATTATCCCTTCGGGGGTGAAAAGTACATATGTAGAAATTTCGATGATCAATAACTCAAACTTCCTCTCCATTTGCACAACGTTTCCCCAATTGAATATTCTCAAGGTTCCTGCCGACTCCCCAGACTCCCGACACGGAGTGAAAAACTTCCTGGAGTTGTTCCACGAATTATTTGATTTTCCCTTCGGTAGATGAGCCCGAAGGGTGTGAATCCTTTTCATGGAAATTAATCTTTTAGTGTATATCAAAACGAAGAGCAAATTTACAGGATGGTGGGATTAATCCCTCTATATGCATAAATTTCTTACAAAAATAACCCTTAAAGAGATTGCTCACCTAAGCCCTAAAGACACTCCGCCCCCGCACCAACCTAAGGCCGGGGACTCATCACACCGCAACCGGAGATGATAAATTCCGCTGCAGGGATCACTCGGGAGTGCACGGGGAGCGTTCCTGAAATAAATGTTGTGTGTCATCGTGCGGCGCTTATTGCGCTCTAGATGTCATCCATCCTTAAGGACGCTAAATTCTGGAGACACACTCGAGGACTCTCCAGATCCAGGACTACGAGACGGGACAAATTTAAACGTAGAGGCTGCACATTTCAAATAGAAGGCGGGAAGAAAAAATAAATAAAATAAAATAGAACTCACTGGGGGATTCTTCCCGAGTCATGATGATAACTTGCAGATATTTCGGGATATTTCATAGCACGACCGTCGACACCAAAAACGCGCAACAGAACCCGCCGTTTTATTTCGAAATCAGCATGCAAACGACGGCCCTATGTATGTTTTTATTCCTGTTCCTCTTTTTTTCGGGAATCCCATTCATCCTGAAGCAAGGACGGTCTGGCAGATATTCCCTCTAGACGTAGAAAAAGCGTGTTCCCGAGGGACTGGCTATTTACGTTTCGTTTCTATGTCAAATTTTTCTATACCGAGTATCCTGAATTTCTTTGGTCGGATCTACAACTTTTGTCGTTGTATGAATCCATACCATGGAAACACTTTATTAAGGTTCCGGGAATAAAAGGTAAGAAGATAGAAGAAGCAAATTTTTAATCAAAGTACGTTTACACGATTTCAACAGCGGAGGCAGACAGGAAACAAAAATAATTTCCCAAATTCTGCAGGATATCCTGGCTTACGTTAAAATGACTCCCATTCTCATTTAATATTCCCAAAAGGGAATTTTGACGACGTTTTATATAAAACCTTACTAGCTGCTGATTCATCGTTTTTGTTCCTGAACAATTTCAGTATCAATTTGTCGAAAAATTAATAAATCGATCGTTATTTTTCATTCCCCAAAAGAAATATTTTTTAAAAAATTGTTGGCTTGCTGAAATGAAGGGTAAAAAGGTTGGTTAGCTGCGTTGATTGCTCTTCGCACACAGCAAACAATGAAAACCTCGCGTCGTCGTTTATGGTTCCATGTGAACCTTATCTGAGGTTCATGGTAACCTTTTCCGCAGAGAGATTAGTTTTTGTTTTCCTTTACAAAACTTTGCACTCAATTTAGTGGTTAGGGAATAAACAGATTTTATTCGGAATTTTAATATTGGATTTAACAAAAAATATCTACTGAAATGACTACCAATACGTATAAAATGGAAAAATAGTGTTGAAGCGAATGAAGGAAATTGTTAAATAAATTAGTAAAATCTGTCCAAAACAAAAAAAAAACAGTAGTGAAACTAATTCTGGGCACTATTAACCCCTTACCGCATCGTGGTTCATATATGAACCAAACCATATTAACTTAAATATTTTTAAGTTTCAAACTGGTTTTCTTATTTCATGCATACTGTGTCAAATTTGTTCTATACGTGTCTCATTTTATGTATAAAGCCACCATCTAGAAGCAAGTTGTGTGAACTATATCGTTCATCAAAGTCAACGAATTGGTACGAACCGACGCGACGCGGAGCGAGTTTGTGAAATTCGAAATTTTGTAAAAAATATATAAATCTCAGTGTTAGCGCTTGCAAATAAATATTCCAGGAAAGGAAGTAATCTAAATATTGGTTCTAAGGTAAATTTTTATTGTTTTTATAATAATATAATAATTTCTTATGAGTGGTTGTAACTGAATGAATCCAAAGAGGAAAAGTGTAAAATTTTCTAAAATTATTCAATAAAAAGAAAAATCCTGAAACACGTGTTCATTTATTTAGTGTTTCCTACCACATATACCTATTTTTTTCATGAATAAATAAAAAATCATGCAGTAAGGGGTTAATAAAGAAAAATGCTTTTTTTTATACAATTTTCTCTGTAGAATCAAAATGTTGCGTACCTTACTTCACATTTAAGGGATTTACAGATAAATTTCTTTTTTTAAAACTAAATTCGTTTTTCTTTTTACTCAGAAAATACTACTTCTACAAATACGATAAAATTCATTTTATTTTATTTTATTGTTATTTACCAATGTTGTAAATAAATAATTTTAAAGTTTGAAAAAAGAGTCAACAAATTCAAAAGTCCGGCATTTTGTTTTCAGTTTATTTTCTCCAATAAGAAAAGCAATTTGAAACAATTTCGACGAAAATTATACTACATCTACATATGTAAAATTTAATTTCAATAAAATACAATGTTCCTGACTCCAAAAAAACGTCCACGTTTCATAGTTGCAATAGATGAATGAACTTTTCTAGCTCTAATTACAAGATTCTTGTTGTATAAATGGTTCATGCATCATCTTCTAAAATATATCTTTCTTATCTATCTAAAAAAATGCTATTTATCTCCCTTGCTCTAAAAAAAAAAAATTCTGTTTGTTTATGCAATTCCTTCCACCAAAACAATTACAATATTATTCAGGAAGTACTCCTTACTAAGTAATCGTCTAAATAAATTCCTCTATTTATGTATTTATCTGAATCGGCAAAGTCACGATGTACTTTGTCAATTTTACAACACGTCGACAGAATTTTGATAGACTTTAGTCAACAGATTCGAGCACGTGTCGATGGTTTTATTTTATTTTATTTTTTTTTTTGTCGCATCAACGAATTTTTAGATAGATAAATCGAAGCGTGTAGAGGAATTTTACAAACCAGGAACACACGTTCGATTTATGCCCTTCCCATCCGAAATCTTTTAAATTCCTCAATTTATCATTAAATTCGACACCCGTTCAATTTTTACTGATCGGTGAAAATCACCAACTCCATTGGTTTTGTCGAAAATGTTTTATTATTATTATTTTTTCCTCTCAGAATTTTTGTCATCGTATTTCTGGTTCCTTCGAAGAAAGTTAAACAAAACTTCGTGTCCTGACTTGGGGCGTTGAAAAAGAATAAAAAAATGTAATAAAAGCGAGGAGAAAGGTTTCTGCTGGAAAAGAAAGCGATTTTTTTGGTTTCTTCGACATTCCCTGCGGGGCCATTGCGCCCCAGTGAACCCCAGCAAGGGGCCGCCCAGCAACTAACCAAAAATTTAGGCCTATAACATGAGCAACAATTTTGGGGCCGAAAGTTTATCGCCCTGCGGACAGGAAATCATCAGGTGATCGCCATGTGGGCCCCAAATCTCGGCTGGGGCCCTTCATCATAAGGAAATTACACGGCGTAATTGTTTGGCTCTGGTCTACGAAGGAATTGTTCTAAAGTCCCTTTGTTGCGGGGCCCCTTTCCCGAGCGCTTACTTTGCCCATTTCCTAAACGCTCCCCGGGGCTCCGGGGGGCTGAAAGGGGCACACTCGCTGTGTTTCACGCAAAAATCGATGCTCCTGGCCCAGGGGACGTCGGATGTCCTTGCCACTAGCTAAGCCAGCAACATGAGCCAGTCACGTAAATACACCATGTTTGCTTAAGTTTTATTCAGGAAAAAAGTTTATTCTGGGATTTTGCCGGCTCTTCCCATTTTTGGGGATGAGGGCCCGTTCAGGTACTCCCCCCGAATGCGGGGCTGCGAAGGGATAAAGGATTTACTCGAACAAGAAGTCATGAGAGTTTAGCTTTGTTCCACCGCAGTTTAGTTTTGATGTGTTTTGTCCCTGCCTGGAATTTTACCAACGAAAATATCCGAACGTGCCCCTTTTTGCCCCCCATTTCAAAAACCCAATATCTATTCCTGATTCTACGTTCGGACACCAGGGGGAGGGGTTTGATTCCCTAACTCACGTCCCGCAGGATCGCAACTATTCAAAAAATTGAAAACGTGTGAAGCGCGGAAAACGAGCGCTGGAACGTGATGTTGTGCTGGGTGCTGGGCTGGGAGTATTTTCCCAAATATCTTTTCTGTTCCTAGTTTTTCCCTAATTTTTCATATAAATCGCTCTGCAGAGCTCCCGTGGAGATTGGAATGGAATTTTTTTTTATTTTTTTGGAAGAATAACGTAATCACCCGATTGTGACGGGTTTGCCGTGAACTCCTAGAAATTCCAGAACACTCCTGGCGCAACCTGAAACTTCCGAGGTTTGGTACTATCAAGGAGAGTTGGAGTTGCATAAGACGTGCTTGTATCATTTTTCACAGAGGAAACTTACTCCCCATTTCCCTTTTTTTCGGGAATTTCAAGCATTTCGAGATGAAAATGGAAGTTGCTTACCGAGAACCCTCCAACCCAAAGGATAAAATTAAAAAAAAACCAAATACCACTAAGAGCAGAATAAATCTAAAGTTTCAGTAGGTCAACCATTAGGACTGTTGAATTTCTCCAGAACCCCAAACTACCCAGAGTCCGATGCAAATGGTCCCGGAGCTGCACCCGTAACCAGCACTCCAATAAATTCAGCTTTTGGTCATTAAATTTCGACCAATATTTATGGTATCCTCTATCCCCAGGGAACTGGTATTCCTCCCACTCGTCCTGAATTCATTAATTTATTTTTGCACCGAAATTAATTTTGCAATCGCCCAAAATTATAGTTCATCCCGACGGCAATATCTCTACGAACCGCGCCCAGGATATAGAGTCCCGATTCCCGAAATTCGAAACTTTCCTGTGCGTATTTTGATTGACGGACAGCTCCATCCGTTTCGATTGTCCAACTTTTCTCATTCAGTTCCAATTTGCTTTTGGGACAGATAAATGTGTCCAATTATGGCGCCAGGACTCAGAGGGTAGACGAAATTGAAAAATCGAATATTAGAAAAAAAGGGTTCGAAAGGGCTCAATGAAGCTGACAGTTGTGCCTTGTCAAATGTAAATTGCCCCTTTTTTACTATATATAAGGATATGTAAAGGAGTTATGTGTCTCACCATTCTTATTGATGAAATCAACTGTGCCAAAATATTTATGTCTACCAATCATGACGGTGATTTTAAATAACAGAAAGGGATAATATGGATGTGATATATGTAGGTAGGTATAGGTATATTTTGGAAGCTACATTTTTATTTTAACTCAACATTTTAGTGTAGAGTTTTCGATAACTTCTTTTAGCTAAAAACTATAAGTACCTAAGTGAATCTAAACAGACCCTTATACCAGCGACACAACAACTGAAATTTAGAATTTCGATTGTCAATTTCACAATTGTATTGCTTTGAAATTAGAGTCAAAATGTCAAAATTTCTTTTTCATAGAATATTTGCCTGAAACTTTTTAAGAAATTCAGAGGTGTTATGATATATTTCTGAAATTAAGAACACTCGGAATTCTAAATTTCGGTTGGTGTGTCGCTGGTATTATATGTACTTAAGGTTAAATGTATTTGAAAATTGTGAAGTTGTTAGGTTCTGAATAGGATTTGTTATTTAGACCCGTAGATAAGGCTTATTAAAAGAGTTTGAAACTAGGATTATGTCAAAATCTGGCTTTTTACTACTTTTATAACCGAAAAATTAAACAAAAAAACGTTTCTTTTCAAACATTTTTTTTTTAATTTCTGAAAAGTAGCTAATTTTTTTGGCGCATAAAGCAAAGCGAAATCATACAACTTGCTAGAGACAAAAATATTAACCCAAAAATGGGTTGGTGTTTGCAATTTGCAGTCGTTACCAATTTACAACAAAATATAGCTTTTTAGATTTCCTAAGAAACGAAAATGCTTTTATTTCAGATTTGTATAGTAAAACGCTTTAATTTCAACTAAATCTTTTCGATTTTAAGTTGTTTTCTCTCCAAGTATACTTATAATACATGTTTTTATTTTTGAACATTTAAAATTCAAATAAATATCTTTAATAAAAAAAAAAAGGTTTATGCTTTACTAGAAGTACCTTTCAAAGTTAAAAGTAGTCAAAGTATTTTTAAATTTTGTATGTTGGACGTAACTATTGATAATTTTTGTATATATAGAAACAGTAACCGGGTCTAATTAATATTTTGTAGAACCTATTGGTTATACTCCGTTTTCGTGTCACCAAATTGATGTTACATTGATCCCTCCAACACTTTTGCCCCATAAATTGGACATTTCCAGAACTGTCATTAGTTGGCCCCAAAGGGCGACCATCGGGGCAAAAATCTAATTAGCTCTACTTAAAAGTTTCCGGTCGATTCATTCAAATCGCCATATTGATTTTGGTGGTCAGCCAGGAGCGTTGGTGACCAGAGGAAAAACTCAAGAAAAATTGAAAGCCAGACAAAAAGTCTGTAGGAATCGATATAAAAAAAAAAAAGAAAAGTCCGTCGACGACGATAACAAGCCCCCCGAAGCCGGTCACCCATGCGGGGTAATTGGGTTTCCAGGCGTGACGGCAATTCACAGCGGAGCAAAATGAGGCCACAAATCGTTCAATTATGACATCAGGCTGCGACCAGACACCACCGGGGCCCCATAAACCGAGACAAAGACTCCGGGAGTGGAACGAAAAAGTGCCCCCCGAACTCTCAGCAGCTTCCCTTTGTTCCATCCCGACTTTTTGTTGCCACTGTGTGATTGGGGGGATGGGCCCCAAAACCCTCCAGATGGAGGCCCTTTTGGTGGAGTTTTGCAACCTCGCACAAGGTCGCCGGCATCCAGCTGACTTCGTCGAGTGTGGGTGGAGATGCTCCACAAAAAGGAGAATCGTCAATATGACGAGAATATCTGCAAGACGCCTAACACAGAGTAAGGGTTTTTTTTTCTATTTTTTCCTCCCCCGAGGGGGTGGAATTGTTATTACAAGGTGTCCTGCAAGTGTCCTTTGTGGGGCCGCAATGGGGGCGTACCGGGGACTAAAGAGGGAATTTGAACCACTTCTGCTGCTAACCGATTGAAGAAAACCCCAGGTCCAGCCCTGACAGCCTCAGCGGGGGATTTTCTATACCAAACCCCCAGAAAACATAGTTTCCGACATATTTAGCATTATTATACTACGCCATCGAGTCCAGGCACCCTGTGTATGGGTGGAGCATAAGCATAAAAGGTGCACTTGCCAGACACATCTTTTATTCAGCATAAACATAATATCGCATTATGGCAGACACACGCCCCTGCAGTGGGGGTGCTCCGGTGGCACAAAAGAGGAAAAATTCCCTCGTGGGGGTTGCGGCCCAGCGGGGGAGGATCCCCGGGGATGAAGAGTGCACCGATGCGAATCGGGACTGAGTGACAAGAGCGTGATAATGACATTGTCGGGACATGACATTCATAGAAAAGTTCTGGCGAGTTTAAGAAAACTCCCCCCGGAGCAGCCGCACTCCTTGAAGGTGTTGTGCTGCTCCTTCGGATCCTTTTGCTCCAGGCACAATGCTCCCCAGCCGTCGCCTTGACGGGGACGAAGTGCGCCTTAATCCAGGGAGTCAAAGGCGACAGACGCCACCTGGCGTTGGATTATGCGAGCCCACCTTTAGCTGAGTGACAAGTGCCGCGATGCACTGTTCTCGGAATTTCTAAGGAGCTGTAAAGACATGGAATTTATGGGAAAATTTTTATTCGAAAAGCGGTTACAGGGTGTCGAGCATATTTGATGCATCCCTGACGGAATTTTAATGGATGGTGCAAACACTAGAGTCACTTGATATCTTTGAATGAATTTCACCTAGTAGGTATACACAGTAGGTACCTACATTACGAACATTGGAATTTTTATCTTATGTAAATGTAAGATTATTGAAATTATAACTATTGTAAAACTTTCAGTTTTTATCATGCCAGCACAGAATAATAATAATGTAATAAAGTATATAAAAAGTTGAGTTTTAATCCCGAAGGCTAATTACAAAGAGTAGGAAAGTCGGGAAATAAAAAAAAGACCTTGAAAATACTTCCAAAAGGGGTGAGTTGGCCATCTAGGACTCAGGGCTGGAAACAGACAAGTATTGTAATATTTAGCTTCTTCATAAACGAGAAATTAAATAAATTCTACACGGGTAAAAAATATACCTTTTTTAAAACAACTATAACTTCTTTTACTCTCGTCGCATCAAGACCTACCCCGGACAGAAATTGTTGTGAAAGACTCAAACTCTCCGAATCCATCAGGGAAAACCACGTAGAAAATTCAACATCGTGCTTTTTCTATTTTTTTGAATGACCTTGAACTTCCGGTTGCCACTTTCGGTCAAAAAGATATTTCAAATGAGCCCTAGCAGAGTCCAAAAGGACTAAGTACAACAAAGTTACATGCATGCGAACACATGCTGGCTTCTTTTTTTTTGTAAAAAGAAGTGGTGCGATTTTTATTTTGCCGAGTGTATAGTAATAAAATGAAAACAAATCGATATTTTTAAATTCCAAATCTGAACAATCCCTTGATAATTTAATTGATGCTAAGAACAATAATTGCAGAAACATAGCTTGCGTTTGACGGATTTTTTTTTTATCCATAGTAATATGAAAGTACATAAAAGATATGATTATAAAATTTCTATTATATATTTTTTTTTCGAAAGATGTAGACGTTATCTCCAAACTCCTTTTTTTCCGGAGCGATTTCACGGTAAGCGATATAGAGGTTTACATTAATTGATCATGTTTTTAGACATCTATTATATGAAAAAATTATGAATGTAGTGCAAATAAATTTGCTAAGTAATTTACATAATTTACATAAAAAAAATCAATATTTTTTGCTTGATTTATGGATGGAGGACAGATACAGATTAAAGTAAAGTAGTGGATTTTATGCGAATTTTAAGAAAATTAGTATTGGTTAAGGTTTGATTTTCCTATAACCCTGAAACATATATAATATAGTTCATTTTAAACCAAAAACCAAATAACAGGTTTGTAACTTTTGAAATGACGGACTTCCATACAAACGTTTATCCTCCATTTTACCCCTATTTCTATTTATTTCGGGATCCACGTGGACGAAGTCGCGGGCAGAAATTTAGTTTGTAATATGGTTTATCTGATTATGGAAAAATTTGACGAAAATGTGTAAAATGCAGTTGATAATACCAATTTGAATCATTTCCTCTCCTTTAATTCTTACGTTTCAATAAACCGACTGCTTCTACATCTGTAAGTTAAGTAATCAATCGTTTTGCGGGCGAACAAAAGCCACTGATTTCCCTCTAATTCGAATGTGAAAACTATTGAGCTCACGGCTCCTGTGGGTCGAAGGGCGCCGGGGGGCACCGGGGGCGCCGGGGGCTAATCATCCTAATCGTCCTGGTAGCTGATTAAGTGAAACATCCGCACGAGTAGAACAAGGCGAAAACTCTTTCCACCGTGCAGAGCAAACAGTTCCTAGTCAAGTGAAATTTAACCTCAAACAAAACCGTCCGCGCCCACCCCCACCGCGGGCTGGCGCCCCCGCCCCCACCAAAGGCATCAACTGGCAACTTTTCCACCTGCGATTCCCATATTTTCCCTGCTCACTGACAACACCGACGATTTATTGTGTGTAAGCTCCTGAAGTTTCAATTGTTTCAGGGTTTTTATCCCGGGTGGCGCCCGCCTCCGCACGCCGGGCCGCGATCCGGCCCCAACTCCCACGAGAGTTGGCGAAGTTGTCGGGAGCTGAGCTCTGCGGAGTCCCGGTGACAATGGCAAGTGACACAAAACCGAGCGGAAGCAGGAGCAAAATGAAACGTGCACCGCCGACTCAATTTGAGCTGCTGCTGTTTGCAGTTTTCTATTAATAGATGCCGCCACCGTCGTCGTCGTCGTCATCGTCGTTGCCGCTGCACCGTGCAGAGCGCCCCTGGGCCCCATTGTTCTGGCAAAGACTTTACAGCGGAGCAGAACGTAATCAGGAAATTCTTCTCTTTTTTTTTATTTCTTCTTATCCTTTTTTCGACTTTTAATATAATTAATCGGGGAAATTTCGCTATTAAAGAATAAAATAATCACAAGTGGGATAAATGCGCCAAGCCTTCCGACTTCAGACTACAAATGAAGTGCGCCCGAGGCAGCCTCTTTCATTCTGAGCATCGTGTGCACTTGAGCAGATCATTGTAAATTAAGAGTACCAATTGTTAACATTGATTTCTTTATTTTTTATAAAATTACGTAATTTATTTCATTAGAAGAAATTACGATAGTCTTTACTTAGTCAGCAATCGGAAATCAATTAGATAGGTACCTACTTGTTTTTCATATTTTCTATATAATAGAAGATAAATAAATAAAGAACTTTAAGAGGTTACACCTCGTTAAATTTTTTAGAAAATAAAATAACTGTTTTTTGCCTAGATTATTATTAATACTTTTAACAATACGACAAAATTAAAATACATTTCACGTTTCAACTTTTTTTTCCTTTTGCGTTTTTCTCGGAAATAGGTTTTTAAAACCTTTGTACAAAATATCTCAAGATCTACTCAATCGGTAAAATTTAAGCCACATACACTTTACAACATTATCGTCGTTTTATGAATTTATTTAAAATTGCATAAAATCACATCATTTTGTATACGTATTCAGTTAAATTTCACATTTTTCGTTTCAATTTAGTTTAAGCTAGTTATGAACTTAATCTGTCATTCTAAAATTTATGAGAATTAATAATAATGAAACAAAATGTCTACAAATTAAGATGAACAATTCGAAAAAATTAGAGATATTTTTTTGGGGAATATTATCGAGTGCTGTAATTCTTTCCATATTCAACTCATAAAACTAAATACATTTTTGCGAGAGATAAATTCTGTTGTTCCACATCAACGATTATAAACAGCAAGCATTTACAAATAATAATTTATATACGTACGACAGACACGCCTCAAAAAATTTAAAAAAAAAAAGTATAAATAAAAATAAGCTATTTGCGTGTTTACAACTCTTTTATTTGCCTTTTGATTGAATGAATATTAAATGATTAAATGTTGAATGTGAAGTTAGTTCCTTCTATAATTAATTTCATTTTTTAAAAGTCAAGCCAAGTATATGCTATGAACTCAACTCTGAAAATTTTGGCTCACTTTGGAGTGCTAAACATAAAATGTTTGTAGCAAATAGAAAAACTGCAACCAATTTTTAGTACACGTGAGATTTAATAATGATTATATTTATAGATAAAAAATAAGTTCAGATACTAATAGTTGAAAAAGTATTTTTTTAAATCTATCTAATGAAAATATTGTATCATCCCTATTTTAATTTAAACTTGCGATAATTAGAAACAAAGCTATTTTAGAGCACATTCGGGTAGAATTTCTCCAGAATACAAAACATGAAGGGTTAAATTATAATTAAAAAGGTCAACAACCAGCAAGAGCAAGCCAACGTTTTCATAAACACAAAGGGAAAGTTTGTTTTAATTTGCAACTGTCTAATAATGTCATAGAGTTTACTGGATTAAGTACGCCCGTCGCTGCAGCTCCTTAAAATTTAAAAATTGTGTCGCCATTAGGGCAATCCGCCCCCGTAGGTGCCATAATCCGAGCTCTGTGAGGTGCCAGCGAACGTGACGTTCGCCTCGACGGAATTGTCAGTGGAAAGTTAACTCATTAAACTTTGAAAAGTTAAACTCGTTACCACACATGAAACTTTGCTAATTATTTGTGACTGTAGTAAATAAAACAAAATTCTGTGATGGTGTGCCACTCTTACTTAAATTTTTATCTTAAGGTAGGGTCCACAGCCACCAGAAATCGACGTAATCCGGCGCACTTCCACCGCCGCAGGGCAGGGCGGCGTCCTCTATCCACCGCAGAGCAGCGTCCTCTATCCACCGCAGAGCAGAGTCAACATTAATCTATCAGAAATTTATGGGAAAATTCCCAGAAGTGTCAACCTATCAAAATTGTTGAAATTGGCTGTATATCACCTCAGTTCCGATGGCACGCCACCCGGGCAAATTGAAGAGTACACTCCCTGGCCGGGGTGTCGTGTGTCTTTGACGGCTCCTCAGCCACCGCCCCCGCCGAATGCAAGTCAATTGGGGCCCCGTTCAGGGGCGTTCCGCCACCGATGTAGGTCAAATCTTACGCTGAATAAAGTACGAGAGCCCTATAAATTCTTGATGCGCCCCAATCGATTTTGTAATCAAATTTCCCCAGCTGTGCGTTCTCTTGTAAATTTCCCGGGACTCCGGTGGTCTCGTAGCTGGTGTCAGGTGTGGGGTCGGTGTGTTGACACGGTTCTCATGTCAATTGATCACGTCACGAGCCCACTGGATACGGAGTCGCGTAACGACAGAAATGGACCGATTTCTGGTGAATTAAGTGCGTAAAAGTCCTCTTTACGGTGGCAGTCAAATTTATTTATTAGCTTACGTGAAAATTGACCAGATCCTGGATGCAGGCGGAGAATGCTAAAGATTTCTTATCCCGAGCCTGCTGGGAGGAATTTTATGCCTTTTCAAGGATGCGGCATGAATCAAAATTAAAAATGTTTTTCCTCCGTAATTTATGACGTCGTTTATAATTTAAAAGAAGCTGCCTACACCTGGGAGGCAGTGATTTACACATTTTTTTCTTAAAAAATACACCGAAATTCTGTGGCATGAGGAAGCGATGGGAAATCTTAGAATAGCCCTCATGGGACGTGGCATTTTGATCTGTTCAAGGAAACATTTTTTAGACTTACTAAAACATTTCAAATTTACGATTTATTTTCCTTGTTTCTAAGGGAAACAAGATTTTTGAGAATTTCAGAGATAATCTGAGATTTTAAATACATACCACATTGAACATATTATTTCACTGCACAATTTACGAGTTCATTTATATGAAAAATGAATAAAATCTTTTATATTTAATCGTTTCAAAGTTATAATTACCGATAACGTGTATTTCGCGTATTTATTACTACAGCAAAAATTGTGCTAATTATTAATCTTGAAAGTTGAAGGTGATGTAAACCAATTGCTTAATAATTCATCTGAAAACCAAAGTATGGTATTAAGTTAAAGCATCAAAAGATTTTATCTAGGAAACTCCCTAAGTAGCAAAACATATTCAGCGAAATCGGCGGATTCTGGCCCCATATGCATTCTATAGATATATACTTGGATCTAATAAAACTTTGTGAATAATTCAATTCGTCACGAGCAAAAACTTTTGGAAGTTGCAACATAAAACCCAACATAAATCCTGAGAAATCCCGCCCTCCGATTAAATGCGAAGAAGGGCATTTGGGGGCTCCCTAAAATACTTAAAACTTCCTCTTCTAACAACACATGTCTGCCAAGCATAGGTAAATGGAGCAGCAATTTTTAATTATGATTTTATTTCCGTCTTGGGCTTTTCCTTACTCGAGAGTTCACTCC
Source organism: Machimus rusticus (assembly GCA_951509405.1). Lineage (NCBI taxonomy): Eukaryota > Metazoa > Arthropoda > Insecta > Diptera > Asilidae > Machimus > Machimus rusticus. The sequence continues at coordinate 8,848,165 of OX608051.1, forward strand.
TTGAATTTTCTCGCAATTTGAGGGAAACTTCCTTTCCCAGGGTAGGTGAGATGGCTCTTAACGTCTTGCATAAAATTTCTAGGGCACGCCATAAATTCGCTACGTGACCGCTCACTTTAAGGATTTTCGGCAACTTTCAATACGGGCTCAATGTGTTATGGGAAAGAACAAAATGTGTGCTGAATATGTAATGCTACTTCTAAAAAAAAGAGAAAAATATGATATGAAATTAATGGCAGCGAAACGATCCTTGTAGACTAATGCAAAAATATCTTGAGGTTGGCCCGTATTTTGTAAAACTCGGAAGATTTAAGGTCTACTCGCCTTTAGAGTGGTTAAAAATAAGGAAAGTGTTTTTTTCGTAATTTTAAATTAAATTATAGAAGTTGTAAATACATTTTAATTTTTGAAATTTTAACTTGATAAATTAGTATCTACTTCGTAATCTATTGGTCATAAATTATTATTATCACTTTTGTACAAAATTATTCAATATAAGTATGTATGTAATCCTCAGATATTTCAATAAGTAGAATGCATTGAATGGTGTGACTAATTAAAATATCTAGGGATTATCTTCAATAACAAATTATTATTTGGTAAACACATAATAATATGAGTTAAAAAAGCAAGTAATCTAATAAAACCGCCAGCTATCCCTTCATCGAAAATCTGAATGGTTTGATGTAGACAAATTAATTAATTATTTACAAGATAACTTTCAGGGCTGTTTTAACTTACTTAACTTTAATCTGTCTGGACTGAATAAACTCCAAAGGGATTAAAATAAAATATTAAAAATTGTGTTTAACTTGCCTAAGCTTTTCCCCATACTCAGATTACTTACATAAAAAGCAAATGTGGATTTTGTTACTGACAAAGCAAGTAAACTTTATTTATTCGAGATAGAAGTACTAATAATAATCTAATTTTAAATCTTTTCAACACGGAATGGGGCCGATTTTTATATCGTTCGAATCGGATCGAAAAAAGCAAAAGCCCTTTTTGGACAAAAGCTCCTTATTAAAATTGCTAAAATTCTCAGGAATTAATTTTTGTTCAATTAATTCTTCCGCACATAACGTCAAATAATTCGATTGGATTTTACTATCGGATTATTCTAACCACTTTGAACGAAAAAATTAATTGAAGTCAAAGGTTACTAAAATGAATTTGCGAAAATTTTTGTGACTTTGTTAAGATATGTTTATCGAAAAATGGCTTTTGTAAGGACTTTTCGATCCGATTCGAACGGATTCAAAAATTGAGCCCAATAATTTTATTGAACAAAAATTTGCAATATGTGTTAATTGACTAAATATTAGGTAGTTTTAAAACTAAATAAGATTTTGTTTTCAATTCTTTAACTTTGTATAATAATTAATAAATAAAAACCTAAGATTGTAAAGAGTTCCTAGTTCTTCAGTTTAATATATTTTATGAAATAATTTTAAATATCAATAACTTTGAGGATTTTTTGAAATTTTCAAAAATGCTTTGAAGGACTTATTCTAAAAAGACTGTAGATTATTATTAATAACTGAAAAAGACATCGATTTTTTGGTCCGGAAAAGTAGAATACCTCGTAAAATGTGCCTATATAAAAGGAGGGAAGTGCCAAAGGAGCCATAAACCCAGAAAAATGTAATTAAAAGGCGCTACCCTCTCCATCCTTTGGAGCATGACTTAAAGTGGACATAAATTCCACTATCGCAGTCTGCTCCTCAAAGGATCTTAATTTCGCGTTTCCTTCTGCTCCATGAATACATGGGGCAAAGGACCCGCTAACAAATTCATCGGGCCGCGGCCCGGCTCCTGGGAGGCTCGGCCCCCCGTAATAACGAACCGGATAACAAAGGACTGCCCGGCCAAAGATTTAAACATAAAACACCGACGGATCCTTAAAATTTCACCTAAACTTTTACTGCAGCGCATTACGTCCTCCTCATTTTGTCGCCATGGCGCTCCGGCCCTTGAGGGGCCAGTCGTAGAATTGTTGGCGTCGTAAAAAAATTTTAACGAGCTGCCCTTCCTGACGGGGCTCCACCAGCCAGGCCCCAGCATTCGTTTTATTCGTCCTGGGCCTTTTGGAGCTCCGCCGTCGCCCCTAGGCCCCACCGGAGACGGCTCCAGCTCCACTCGGAACAATTTTTCCGGGCTTATTTGCCAACTGAAAGTAGGCTGCGACGTGCGATCAGCGCGATTCGGGGGATATGCAAATATTGATCTTTGATTACGCCACTTAGCGTGCCCCGCGAGTCAATTCGCGACTCCACGAAGACGCCGTCCTCCTCGAGGTGGCTTATTGAGTCGGGGCCGCGAATCGCACCTGTCTGACGAAGATTTGGTGAAGATTTGCGCCAGCCGCGGGCGAAGTGTTTGGCTAAGACGCTTCGCAAACATGCGGACCAAGTGCTAAGAGGTGCGCAAATATTCCAGATGTAACCCAAATATTCTCGACGACGGGGCCAAGTCTGCTCGGGAAGGAAGTGTAATGAAGTTGCATCACTGCAAACATGTGCATCTGGCAGCACTCCCGGACGAATCCTTGCCTCAAAGACTCAGGAAACGGGTTGCAATTAAATTTCCATTATTATTCGACAGTTTTAATTACTCTGCTTTTCACAGATCTCTGCTTGTTGTGATAAACACACGATCAAATTTCAGTTAACAAGATTTGAGAAGAGAACTCAATTTTCGAAACAGAAACTCTAAACTTTACATCGCATTATACATAGAGAGAATAGCCCGGTAAAATTATATCTAAAAATCCCGAAGCTTATTAAACAATGCACACTAATCAGTTAAACTTTTCATAGAACATTTTTGTAAGAAATTTCTGAAAGTAGATTACACTTGTACAATATTTTTAACCCATAAAAATATAAAATAAGAATAATACAATCCAGATGGTTGGGACTTTTTGAGAAGTCGAATTATATACAGTACAGTACCAAAAAATTATAACCACCAACATTTATGCTTCCAAACTTTATTTTGAAAAAAAATTATTATATTCGTCCGTGCTTAAGATAAAAATGAAATTAAGGGAAAATTCACATATTTTCCAAATTAATATTTCTAATATTTAGTATACTCGCCATTATTTTTAATAACACTTGCTAATCTCCACGACTTTCTTCGATGCAACTATTTATGCTTTCGGCGTTAAGTGAAATGGTATACCATGTAAAACTTCTTGGAAACATGAAAATTTGTTTATTGATATTTATATTTGATAGAACTTGAATAAATGAATGGGGGCATACTCTTGCATATTGCATATTGGTTCGTAACGAAACGATTAATTATTCTTCAAACAATGATAACAAAGGAGAAAAGATTACAACTCTCCAAGGAAATGTTAATCTGTTTGATTGTTTGCGAGAAAAATGTAATCAGAGTTCAAATTTTGAAAATTGTTAGAGTGGTTATAATTTTCTGGCACTATACTGTACCTACCTATAATAAAATAGTTGTGTTTTTTCCTAATCGACTCGGGTTCCAGGTTTAGGAAAAGTTACTCATATCAAAAACTTTTTATTTCACGAAAGTAAAATCAAATTATGTGGATTTATACCCACTTTGAGTAAAAAACTTAATGCAAAAATTTATCTGGTTGAAGGTTTGATGTTTAATTAACTCATCTTTTAAGCGAATTTCATTCAGTCTATAATGACCAAAATCTTTTTATAGTATGTCTGAATTGCAGTGAATTGAAGTGAATAAAAATTAAGCATTTAGTTGAAAGTAAATAGCTTTATTAAAAGCATTTGCTTAAGGCAAATGTTAGAAATTAACTAACTAACTGACTTGAATTATAGTTGTTATTTTATTTATAGTATGTATTAAAAAATCAATATGATCTAAAAGCTATTCTTTAAAAATATTTCACAAAAGTAAGTCAGGTATTTTGTTTTAATTTTTAAAAGTATTTTTTTCTCCGATAACTTTATCTTCAATTCGTTATACTAATTTTTTATTGTAATTAATAAGTCACGTTCCACAGTACAATTGCTTAAAGTTCTTGTTACCAATTTTGAAGTGAAATAATATATAAAATAAAGAACTAGATACAAAGAATGCTAAATAATTTTTTTCATTAATTTGCTAGTGATGGAAACATTTTATTTTGAAATTTTAATTGCTTAAATTATTTGTTATAAGTATTAAGGAAACTTTTAACATTTTATGTTAAAAACTTGCAATTAGATGTAGCAATAAAACAACAAGTAGGTACCTAAATTTGTGAAATTTTGTGTATCGAACTAGAAGGGGTATATAACGTAAGATTTAATAGGAATCCTAAACGCTTCAGTGGAACAGAAAATCAAATTGTGCAATTTTCTGCCCAAATTACCACTTCTGTATAAGACCTTCTTGGCAACTTGAGGATCATCAATTTTAGCTCGTCTTGTAATTACATTTTTCTTGATGAGACATATCCCTTCTTGCGATGCTTTCTCATTATAAAACACGAAAAGTAGCTGATTTTCGGCGGCATCTCGTTTTTGCCATGAAATTTCCGAAGAATCACGGCTAAACCACTTCTTCCCTTTTTGTAGGATAAAATGATTAATTTTACGACATAGCTTCTCGCTAAAATCATCTTATCTTGGCCGGGGCGCGAGTTTTGTCGGTAGAGACTGCGAACATGGCCTCGGGTGAAGTGTTTGTTCCATCGCGCGCCAAAAGACCTGGTCCCCAAAAATTGAATCCTTAAATGACATCATTAATGCGTAAGCACAGCGAAAATGACAAAATTATTTGGATATCCTCGAGCCAGCGCGTATCCATCGTTCAATCAGCCCCTCTTGAGTGCCACCCCCCCCCCCCCCCGCGAAGCATCCGTCATCGTTATCAATGGCGATGTTGTCAGAGCGTATCACATCTAATGAAATAATGTCGAATTGAGCACTTCTTCAATTTTTGGGGGCCCCCCCCGAAGTAAATATTTACACTGCTCGGAAATTATTTACAAGATTGACTGACACGTCACCCACGTGGAGGAGGCACGCACTGCGAGTCAGAGGCTATAAGACGTTCTATAAGACGTTAGACGCTAACTCCTCAAGGAAAACTACTGACGCGCGGGATCTGAAGAATGAGATTTAAGAAGGAGCCACCGGGATATGTTTGCTGACGATGTCGTCTTGTCATGTTCTGTTTTCCCACCAAGACGAAGGAAACGAATCTCGAATGACAAGTGAGGGTTTAACTAGGCAACCAGGAGGGTTTCGGGGGTTATTGATGGACTCCCTCAACTTGTTTACCAACGACCTCATCCCCTACGTTCCCTTATTTTTTTTTCTATTTCGTATACGAATCGAAAGATTCTCTGATTTGTGTCTATATCTTTTGTCCTAACCAAAAGTCCAGGCCAAACTCCTTACAAACTTTCTGGTGGTAGAAAAGGAGTGCCATATAAAAATTTATCGAACATCCCTCCCGCCCTTAAACCGATTTCGCCAGTTTCCTGTCTTCCCTACTTTGTCTTGGCCTCTAGAAAAATACGACAGACCAGAAGCCATGTTTAGGGTTTTTCGTTACCACCAACCATTAAGAGAGTTATTGCCCCGGTTAAATGGTTTCACTCGTCACTACTTCCTAAAGGGTGACTATTGTCTGAACGGTCGTAAAGGCTCCTTTTGGTTCACCTTGCACCGGAAGGACGAGAGAAACCATTTCGAATCGACCGACCCACAACTACACGACCCCATAGTGCGGTTTCTTCGAGCAACACGTTCTGCTAGCTAATCTTAAGGAGCCATCCATCAGCTAGAAAAAAGGGTACAAAAAAAAAGTAAGACGTTGACATTCTGGTGACAGATGTTGCTCCCGTGAAAAGTCTTATCTGCATTTTTTATCTACCTTCACAAAATTTATTGCTGCACGACTCACCCTTTTTCACCCTTGCCACCGGGGGACATCCTTTCCACCACCCAAAAAGTCAGTTTCGGGTGGGGAAATAAAATTTAACTTTTATCTTGTCAGTTGATCCCTCACTCCATCTCAAATTTGCTACTCACCTAGAAAAGAAGGAAACGAAATTAAAATTAGAAAATTCATCTGATGACGCTGAAAATGCTTTAAATTAAACATTTTGTTGCACTCGGTCTGAATGCCCTGAATTCTAAAATAGGAAAAAAGGGCACTTTTGTCACAAGAGAAATAAATGAACATGGTTGTAAAGGGTGCAGTACCTCGAACAACCCCCTCTGCTCGTTAAAATACTAACTAAAGATAAAAGGCAAGGGAAAGTATTTACATTTTCAATCCTCGTCGAGATAACCGGATTTATGGTAATCTCATTGTGTAATAAGAGATTTTGTTGTTAACTTATTACAAACAAGACTTGGTATAAAAGCTAGAGCAAAAGTAGATTAGCTTTAGCTTCCGAGGATGAATTAAATCCAAACTCGGGAAGAACTACGTGAACTCATGACCTTTAAATTCGAAATTACAAGAAAAAACATCGAACATCGCCTGTCTGGAAAATAAATTAAAAATAAATTTCATTTTAACAGTTTCGAATTAACTTATAATCTTATTTAGCAGCATGTCAAAAATTGAATGTTTTTAGTAAAAAATTCGAAATCAGGTATGGTTATTGCCCTGAATAAGTTATCATTTCAAAGTAGAAGTAAAACAACATCTAACAAACTCCAAATTTTTCGTAATTAATTAGAAAACCCTTTTTAATTTAACTCTGCCCGTGAAAGCTTCCGAACAAGTAGCTACCTCACATTTAACCTTTTCAAATAAAAATTTCGTAACATTCTATTAAAAAGCAAAGTACCTACTCACATGCGAGATGAAAAGTATATTTTTACACTGATTGTCTTTCAACAAATTTCTTTAAATCCATTTCATAAAACATTTTCATTCACTGAAAACTTTTTAAATTATTTTTAACAATTTTAGCTCCTAAAAATTTTTGTTAGGTATGCGCCTTTTTCCACATTTTATTTGTATTTCACAAATGTAACGTTAAGATGAAATTAAAGCTCAATTTGTAATGGTTTTAAGCTAAAATAATTGAAAATAGTAATTGCAGTTTTCAAAAACAAAAAAAGGGGAAGATTGAAGTTCCAAACTTCATAGTACATATATTATTATTATTATTAAATTCTACTTGAATTTGGATTGCAAGTACAATGCATAGGTATACTTTGGTTTTGAATTATTGTCAAATGCGTTTTTGGAGCATTTCTCATATTTTAATAACATAAGCCAGTCATTCAATTGAACCGAAAATTATAAGTTTGTAGTATAATTAGGTGCTAAGTAAATAAAACTTTATTATTCTCCAATCTAAATTCCAGAAAGTCTAAGACCAAAACTAACAGTCAAAATATTGATTTTTAACAAATCCTAAAAGATGATTGGAATTATTTCTTTTATAAATAATTTTAATAGCGCCATGATTAGCCTACAGAACTCCGAAACTTAAGATCCTAGGACCTTGTCGTCAACCCTGGGATTTTTGGGATTAAAATGATATTATGAATTTAATATTGATCAACTTTTGCAAACATAAGGAAATTACTTCAATAACTACTAGTGCAATCGAAAAACGTTTTTTTGTTTATTGTTGACTTCTTAAGGGTGTAGTCTAGTTCGTATGGGCTAAAAAAAAAGCTATTTTCGGGAATTTTGCTTGAGCATGCTATGGAAGATATGGATAAAAAAAATTGTTAGGTATGATAAATCAAGTCTTAAAATACAAAAAAAAAATGTATTCAAATTTTTAAATTTTTTTATACAAAACTACGGAGAACCGAACGCCATAATTTGGGGGCAGGTCGGCTCCCCACGATATCTCGGCAATGTCTTGTCTGAAACTAAAAAACCGAAGTGTTTTAGATTCGGTATGACAATGGCTACAAAATCAACTATGGATATTATTGTTTAACAAATTTTGTTAATTTTACTTAACAAAAACCAAAAACATTGAAAAAAGTGTTTTTCTTCGCTGTTTTTTGTAAAAAAAAATATAGTAAATATTAAAAATTTCACATGATAATAGTCCATTTGGTGAGTATACTTATGTGTAGAAGATGTGGTTACAATTTCAAAAGAATCGGCCAACGGGTGCCGGAGAAATTTTGGAGGTCGTCCGAAAAAACGTTATTTTGAGAAAAACGCGTTTAAAGTATTTTTTAATGAACAATTATAAAAAAGCCTTACCTTAACTTAATCAGCGATTCCTGCACCTTATAAAATACCTTCAGTCTCTACTTTTCGATACATTATACGTACATTCGAAACATGTAACAAAAAAAAATCGAATTTTTGAAAGTTACAAACTAGACTACACCCTTAAACGATGTAATTAATTAAAAGTCATTTACTTATTTCACTTATGAAATTTACCCAAATACGAAATAGTGAAAAAACAAAACTACCTACAAAAATGTTGAAAACGAGAGACACTAAGTCTTTGAAGCAAGAGCAAAGACTATTATCAAGCCTTAGTTTTGGTCTTACTTTACTTATGAATAGAGATCAAGTTTAGTAACATTATTAGTGATTGTTAAACGCTTTTCTCAAAAAGTACTCGATTCTGAGTGAGATCTGATTTCAAATGACTACTTGCTATCGATGATGGAAGCAGATACTTCGAAATCTATTTTTATAAAAACAATAAGAATAAAAGGAACACTATACACAAAGTCATATACCATAACGCTAAAATATCATATGCCATAGTCCTTAAACATAGCAAAAAGACTAGATACCAAAAATTATATAAAATATAAGAAAGGCCCATAGTACTGTACAACACATGGTTTCAGAAGTACAGAGGTTCTGAAAAGTAACAAAGGTTCAAACCCATCCAAAACAATGTTAAACCTCAAAAACACGAGAACGATGAAACAGAAACCCTAAAAAGGGTACAAGAGCCGCACTCCCAAAGGGCTAAAAGCAGTCAGTCGTTAAGCTGGAGCTACATTAGCATACCTGTCCATAAATTTAGACTGTCGTGCAGCAGGAATCCGCGATATTCCATTGGAACCTCGAAAAATGTCGCGCCATCCCGCCAAAACGAGCGAGTGACGCAAAGAGCAAAAATATGTAATTCAAATCGGCGTAAACGGGAATGTCACGCATCCATCGCGGGATGTCACCTGCAGAAAACTAATTTTACATGTTCGTGGGGCACCTCCCGAGGGGCGGAGGCCCGGGGAGAGGACAGAAGCTGCTAACACGTTCGACTTAATCAGGAACTGTCTACACGTGCATATTTCACCTGCATGACATAATCGCATTTCAAAACGCTCCCCGAGGGCGAGTCGATTATCTCTCGACTGGTGCTAGATTAAAAACGCAAAAAATAAAAATCCCTTTTCGATCCGATCAGAGATGAGCGAACCTCATTTAATCGAGGATGCCACCTTGATCGGCAAAAAACTCCATTAAAGCGGGAATGATTCGGAGGAAAAAAAAAATTGCTATTTTCCATGGCAGGAAAATTCCACGAAAATTTAATATCATCATCATTTCGCCAATTTAGACCCTGCAGGAGTTGGGCAGATGAGGTCCTAAATTATTCCGCCCTGTCGACACCTCGATACATTTCGCACCACCCGAATGCACTGGCACAAAAAACTTGATCGGGGTTTATTGGCTCATTTTGGTCCCATCAAGAAAAGCTCATCGACTGGAAACTCCTTTCTAGCGGAGCCCGAGCCCCACAACTCCTCCGACAAAGGCGCCCCGCCCCCCTTTCACCAGTCACAGGAGCCCCATATCCTTCTAGCTCGAGGGGCAGTAAATATATTTTTGGGGCCGCATACGTTGGAGCCCTCTTCCCGGATCCCGGATGGGAAGACTTTCGATTTGCATCCCTTTAATGTGGCTATAGGGGCGAAGCGCCGGGACGCCTGTAAATCTGCATACATCCGAGCATGACAACTTCATTCTATTAATGGAAATTCGCTCCATGTTTACATTCTTCCACCTTTTCTACGTCGCCGTCGAGACACGGCACAATGAAGGTGTATCTTCTGGAAATTTATGGAAAAAACGTAACAAGAAAAAAAGGTGCAGTTCGAAGCCTCGACGACGTCTTTCCGTCGGTCGTCAGGTGAATCACGGTGGGTTAGGTGAGTTCATTAAAAGAAAGAACCTCGTAACATGATCCTTAAGAAAGAAGACCTATGCGGCTCCAATTCTCGTTAGTGCACGGCACGGCACGGCAGAGTCACGTGCATCACCCGTTCTTTAAGATTGAGAATCAAGTTAATTTAAACGTTACGTCATCAAAAACCCCTGAACTTTGGTATTTCAATTCAGATTTTATTTCGCATCTAAATGATCAACTGATATCCTTTCAAGAATTTACTGACGAATTCAAAGATATAAAACTTTTGATATTCCCCAGACAAGAAACTCTTTCTTTTTAAAAGGTAAAACCTTTTATAAACCTAAAAGATATTTGATATTAAATATTACCGGATAACTTAAAATGTCGTAAAATTGGGACAAGGACGAAGGTAGTTTCGACAAATGTTCAACTATTAAACTCTCTGTAAATAGATAAATTTATTGAATGTAGTCACGATTTCTCAAACGAAATATTTTCCTTTTAAGTAAATTTAGGACAAAATAAGTTTTTTTGTTTATGCCTTAATAAGTAATATTATTATTTACATTAATTATACCTCTTATATACATGTTTTTAAAAAGCCTTTTAATTTATCTCAATATAAGCAATACAACAAACATAAGCAACATAAATTATATATAATTACCTTACCTCAAGATCATTTGGAGTCACCTTGAAAATAAATGAAAAATTTGAATTGAATTATATTCAAACATGTTGGAGGTATTTTTTTTTCAATAATTATACTATATAATTCAATGTTAAAATAAATATCATATATTATAAACTGTTTTTGATAATGATAACTATAATTTTATCTTTGAGTAAGTGAACAATTAATATAAAAGTATTTTACTTGATTACTATTTATTTTAGGAAGAATATGATGAAAAACTTGGTAGAACATTTGTCGATTATTAAGAGGATAAACCGTTGTTGGTGCAATTGAAAATATAAAATATAAGAGAGCCCTACTAAATAATAATAATAATGTCTTCCGATAATATACATATATACCTAATTAGGAAGGGCCAGAAAACTCTATTTTCTAAATTTCTTGAAAGCGTCAAGTGAATCAGATTAAAATTGGTAAAGTTATGCGAATTTAACAGAAATTTTTTACCTGAAATTTTAAACTCATTTCTTTCAAAGTACACTAAAAGAAAAAATAGTTGTTATTTCAAAAGTCACGAGCGTTTGACTGCACGTTTACAGAAAATACTGTTTGATTCAAAAACTTTTCATTCAAGTCAATCGGAAAATGCTCAATTGAAACGATTTTCTAAATATTCGCACTTTTGAAAAAAAAATTTGAATTAAATGTTTAAATTTTTGATTTTTTCAAATACTCCAAAATTGAAAACAAACCTCAATACGTTTGATTCAAATACTTTAACGTTTAATTTTTTCAATCAAACGAAAAGCACATTCAAATTAAAAGTCAGCTCGTTTGATACAAATGCTTGTACGTTTAATTTTTAAGAGTTAGTAATTCAAACGAAAAACACATTTAAATAAAAAACCAGCGCGTTTGAACTGAATGCTTACACGTTTAACTTTTTATAGCCAAATTAAAAACACATTTGAACCAAATGTTCTGCGTATGAATGTGAAGGTGCGGGAATTTTGTATTCATAATTTTTTAAAAAACAAAAGGGTTTTAACCAAGTGTCATTGTCTGTCACATTTCACTTTTTGGTGGAGGCAAGGCATAGTTTAGTTGTTCTGTGTGCAGTGCATATCAAGCGTTTTATCGTTTCCAGGAAGTGAAAGTAATTTTGGATCGTCTATCACGTTGATAATCCAAGTGACGTTGAGCTCTTTAAGGTTCTAGTCTTAGAATTTAGGCTCAATTTTCCTAATTCTAAAAGGTTTGTATTCATCATTACATAAAACTTTCTTTTTTCAAAATTAAATCATTTAACAGGTGCTGGTGTCATAATCGGGGCCTTAAAATATTTAAGATAGTTTTAAGTGAAAACTGTATAAGAAAATATGTATTTGTATATAATATATAATATCAAATAAAAATCGTTTTTGGTTTTTTTGTATTTAAAAGTTCTTGCATTCATTTTGAAAGTTTAGAGTGTTTGATTTGAATGCGCTGAACATTTGTGATTAAGGTTTTCACATTCATTTCAAAAAATTGGCCGAGTGTTATTTGACCGCTTTACATTTGATTCAAAAATTTTTGGATTCATTTTGAGGATTTAGGGCTTTTAATTTGAATGCGCTGAACATTTGGGTCAAAAGATATTCGGGCTCATTTTCAAAAATTGAATGCGTTTGATTTGAACGCGCTACATTTAATTTAAAAGTTTTTATGTTCAATTTAAAAATCGGATGTGTTCGATTATTTGAACGTGCGGAATGTTTAACCCAAACGTAAATACCTTTATTATAAATGCAAAACTAGTTGACGGTCAAGACGTTTGGATTGAAAATTCTAAGAGTTTGAAAGCAAACGTTTTTACTATTGGAGCATTTTCGAATGTAAAAACGTTAGATATGACCCGCTTTTTTGTTTGTTCTACATAGTCCTTTTTTCTCAGTGTAGGTGTTTCAATCGGTGAGTAAAATATCCCAGTAACTTCAAATTTTGGAGGCTTTTTTACATACCAAGTATACTCCTTAAAAAATCATCAGACTTTTTGTTTGAGAAGATACAATTCAAAGAAAATCTGCTCACCGCACGAAGCGAATCAAAAAGTCCTTTTGAATATGCAGATTTTAAGAACAATTCATAAAAGTTTCTTCTTTTGCTTAAACCGAACAAATCGCATTTGTTAATTTAAAAAGTCAGTCAATCAAACCCAAGTTTTTTTATAATTAACACGACTAGTAAAAAATATTTATAACCAGAAATCTTGTTAAATTAAGGAGTAACCAATAAAAATAAAATCCATGAAGAGTGATTCCTACTACTATATCTTTAATTTATTTTATTTATACGTACATGCATATATCACTTATTTTTTCGGTAAGAAAAAATACTATTTTAACTAGAATTTCCGAGTCAATGTTACTAGAAATTATGTAAGGTCTAAGTTAATACGAAAATTTGTTGAAATAACTTTAAAAGTAGTAGTTTTTCCAATGGTATTTTTTTTATTCGGTGTAATAATAAAATAAGTCAAGATAAGAAAATGTCACAAATAAATCGCTTGAAGTGTCCGACTGTCCCAAGTCAACCAAGTGACCTCAACATGGGGTTTAAATTTGACCATTCCCTCAAAGTGTGAACACTGGTCCCCAAGATATCTATTAAGTCCCCAAATCCGACCGAAATTCTTCACGCTCTAAATCTTCCTAAATTGCGACTATGCGGTGTCAATCCTCCGTGAACCGCACCGGGGGTGGCTCGTTTACGGGCGAGCTCCCCGAAATTCCTTCAAAGTTTGATGACATCCCCCGGATCCTTTCAGCCGTTCGGTGTGACACTCGATAGCACCAACCGGAAGTATTTGAATCCAATATCCTTGCGGCCGAGGTCCTGGTCCTGGTTCTCCTTGTCCGCCCCCGCAGACCCGCATTCACACACCAGAATTAAACCTGACCAGGAAGGCATAAATTTCCCATGTGAATACACAGCCCCGAGTTATTTGATTAGAAACCGCAAAAGCGGGAAGTCATCAATTTGCCAGAGTTTCGGCGACATACATTTAATAGAATATTCGGGAACAAATCTCGTTAACCCTTCCGCCGGGAGTCCTGCAGGACACCGCCGGCGTTGTCACTATGCGTCCAGAAAATTTTCTCGTCGAAGAGGTCTCAATTTGCCGGGCATAGGCCCACCACCGCCCTCACCTTGGGGCACTCTTTTCTATGCGGGGTCCACCCCCTGGCCAGCGGAGGCCCGGCGCTCGTGTGCCATGACGCGGGCAGGAATTTGCCAACCGCAGGACTAAACAGTGATTTAGAACTCGGGGGTTCACCTGAGTGGTGCCCGGCTGGTTAGCAATTGATGAATCAACTCCGGGTCCGTCGGTTTTGCGTCCACCCACGCAAATCCCGGATTTCCCTGGTGGCTTTCCGGGACCCGCCCTGTCCGACTGGAAGGACATCTTTCTCCGATTTTATTGCGTACCATAAAAATTTTACGGCTTCGGGCCCGAAGAAATTCACTTAATCAAAAAAGTTCAGGGTTCGATTCGTGGGAAGCTGCCAGAATTGCCCGGTTATTGTCCGAATTGTAATTAATGTCTGCTGCTGGATTTCTTTTGGATTATTATCGTCTCGTGGTTACGCTTTTTACTGCCGATTGGATTTTTGTAATGGCCACTTTCGGAGCATTTAGCTCAGTAAGGGTCACATCGAGACAGAATAAAAAATTTGAGACGTTCGTACTTCGGATGGTTTTCCATCTTATCTTTTATTTTCTGAAGAGGGTTATTTCTTCTGGATTATCGAAATTTACATTTCATACTCTAAAAAAATAGCAATATCACTAATTAAACGGAACAGAAAGTGCTTTTTAAAGAAAACCACTTTTTTATTAAGAGGAATATTGAAAAGATGCTTATTCTAAAATTGATTGCCTTTTCAATACGAAAAGTATGATTTATCCTTACAAAATCATCATAGCACTATGTGACTCCGCTTAAATAAAAGCCTAAATTTAGTCAAAGGCCATTTATCTTAAATAGCTCTTTTTAATCAACTTTTTAACCCTATATTTCCCGAAAATGTGAAAAAACCCCTAAAAAAGATCTAAAAATTCTCTGAACAAAAATGGTGTGTTGAACTGTGTAATGTTATTGAAATTTAAACCTTTAACTTCTCAAAAAAAAATTAGAAATCGAGCTTTCTAATTCAATAAATATTTTAACTTTTGAAGATACCACGGAAAAACAATCCGAAATTGTAGCAACTGACTTTCAAATAGGTACGATTATTTTTCGAGAAAAAAGAAATTATAATTTACTTCAAGACAGTAAAATTCTCAAACCACTTTATTTTTTATTAATGCACAATTACTACGACAAAAAGAAATTGAAATGAAAATATTTTTTTAATTTTTGCAAAAGCTTCACGCAAAAGAAAAAACAACTCGTTATCTACCAAAGAATTTCGCATTAAAAACTGTTTGAACTTGAGGTCGGCGTGCGACCGAGTAATCAATTTAATTAACAAATTTTTTAAACAAATTGTTTTCTTTTCAGCAGGCGTTAAATAATAAAATTGTTATCTTGTTGCGAAAATAATTTGAAAATTCGCAGTGTAACGAGGTCAATTTTAATTAACTATGTAGATTAACAAGCTAAACCATATTAGTCTCTAAAATTTATTGTGAATGGTTTTACAGAAGGAAAATTTGGATAGAAATAAGTTATTATATTATTTGGATAAAAAGAAAAAATCTATCCGACCCTATCAACCAAATACAAATCTATCCCGAAAAGGTGACACTATCCCATGGATAGATCATGTCAAATCCCTTATAGTCACTCTGGTTTGTAAATAAAACTAGAATCTAATCAAAATTATGTGTCCTTTCATAAATAGAAATTTAATAATTACATGTTAAGTATTAATCTTGAAAAAAAACCTCAATTTCGAGTTTTGTATAGAACAATATTGTGTTTTATCGTATTCAAATTGAAATGAAAGTTTTCTATACAAACATTGAGACTTTCGAATATCTTTTACTAAAATTACAAGTTACAGCAAGCAAATTTTCCTGCAAATTAACTAATTACAATCAGATTTCCCTTTTCTCTCCTAAAGTTGTTAAATTTGGTAATTGTATTTGAATTCATAGTCCAACTTGACTACCCATTCAAAACCGAATTTCTTTTCAAAGTTAATGCGGAGGGGTTGGTACCTCCGTAAAGAACTCTTTAAGGGTAGGTTCTAAAACCTTCATTACAAATGCGAGAAGCCAGCCTCTTTCGTCTTTCAACAAAATCAATTCAACTCGAGAGTTTGAGGCCTCCAAAAGATGTAGAAGGAGCGGAAGAGTGCGGATTCTGGAAACCGTGTCGAATAGGTTTTGGTGCCCCGGTTACCGACGTGACGCTGTCGCCGTCGCCGCCGCTGCCGGGACAGGCGTATTAATTGTGCGCGAAGTTGGTCGACGGAAGTCCTGAAAAGGACTCTCAATTTGGAAGACAAACAGCGGAAGCGCGCGGGGTGGGATTCGGATCGTTCTTTCCGAGTTCAAGTTACAACAAGTGAACTTTTCCACGCAGGGAAAACCTGGGAATCTCCCTCCGAACCTCCAAAAAGTGTGCTCCAGAATGGAACAATTTCATTTCGCTGAAGCACATCGTTAGGTTAAAAGAAAACGCGCCAGGAGATGGCGCTGTTCCGGCTCGAGGGATGCTTCTTGTTCCCTGAATTTTGAGGATCGTTCAGCTCCTTCCCCGGGCTTCTGCCCTCCGCTCTCAAGACGGTGATAATCCGGCCCCGAGGTTCGGGATGACCAACGAATTTCATGCGAAATACTTTTTTCCAACATGAATAATTTCTGCTGCATCGTCGTCAGTCGGTGATGCAACGACCCTCGTCATAAGGCCAAGGGCACACCCACTCCACATGACATTCAGGAAGGCCAAGAGTTGGGATAAGGCGCTAGTCGGGATTCACTGTGTCTTCTCCCATTGTTTAGGGACAACTTTTATACTTTTATATATGCAAAAGAGGCTTCAGTCTAGCGCATCTAGACTTACGCTAATATCCCTCGAGGCGGGGTGTTTTCTTTTTTCATTTCATGCCCAGGATAGAGCCCTCCATCCCGCTCTGTCCGCTTTTGCTTTTGACACTGCACGTCCGGGTGAGTGCGCTTTTGTTTCCCTCTGTGGCGTTGACACGCTCTGGCAGCGCGTTGAAGCTGTTGAAGCCGTTGAAGTCGTTGAAAGTGTTGAAAGCGTTGAAAGCGCCCGAGAAGGAAGTAATTATCTGTCCCTGCGGGGATTTACGGACAGCAGCCCCACTTTCATCCGATCAATGGGGCCCCACAGTTCATCTTATATTTTTTTTCTTTATTCTACACTCTAAAAAATACAATATTCCAGTTTTTTACAATAGTATGTAATAAATTTAAAATTGTTCAACAAAAATACATATAATTTCCATTAAACAGTACACAAAGTTGTATACCGGCAATTTTCTAGCCAATTTCCGCCATTTAACTTGCAAAATATTCAATACTTTTTAGTCCTTTTATAAAAATACATCAAAATGGTAAAATTGAATGCGTAATCGTATAGTACCTACATAGATGCTGGAAATTACATAAAGAATTTATCAGTGTATTTTTTACGTTAATTGTGTTAAGAAGTGGCATTTTGTAATATTGCAACAATTTATCGATGTAATTCGCTTTTAAATTGTATATCTACAGTTGCCCACGTTCATGATTATTTTACACATTTCGCTAGTTATGTCGTTATTTGGTTATTGCTTCATTTGAGAAGTGAATATGGAAATGCCAAGAAGTGAAAGCAAATAAAAATTCATAATAGATATTATTTTTCAAATAAATAAATGTGACTATTTCTAATTAAAGCTTTTATAGGATCATAAATTAATAAAATTAATAAAATTATTGTTTATAATAATATTGTGCATAAATCAATGAATATACATATAGTGCAATATTTATTCGTACATATATGAAGATGTATACATATAAAGAGATTCTTTTATAACGAACGTCAAACCATTTTCCGGACAACCTTTTGACCCACACGGATTACCCGACAGCAACTAAATATTTTCCTTTTATAAAATGTTTAATAACTCGAAATTTTCCTTTTACAAAATTTCTATTGACAAAATATTTTCCTTTTAGAAAATGCCTATTAACTAAACACTTTCATTTTACAAATATTGTATTTTGAATTTGTCGGGAATATAACTGTATCTGTGTTACATGCTCTTATAGTAATTTTAAACATTAGCAAATTTTGTGCCAACGTTTAAAAATTACTGAATTATATTTTAGCGTGTAGAATTGAATGACGACCTTCCCATTTCTTGGGAGACGAGAACGCCCCCGCAAATGTTCCAGGAAGTATCAAACGTCAGTAGTTAGCTCACTTAATTATCCGCTTTTGTTGCAAACCTCCCGGATTCCTTTTATAGTCCTCTCATAGTCCTGCAAATGCAGTCCCCGGGACTGATAGATAAATCGGGCTAAAGGAAAGCTGATTCAAGTGAAACTACTTAAAAGCATCTCCGACGTTTTTGCGAATGAAAAGTTGCCTTCTTTTATGTGAATGGTGTGGCAGGATTAAGGCTGCTCTGGCATAGCATCCACCAAAAACTGGGTTAATGGCTTCCTTTTCTATGGAGATGAAAACTTGAATATCACCAGCGCATACCCAGCTGCCTCAGCAGCCCGAACAACAGCCCCAAGAACCCCTAAACAGCCCCCGACCAGCATCACGCATTCCCGGCCTTGCTTTTCTTGCGAACCAGATAGACGTGTCCTTTAAAATTTTTAAAAAGGATTCAATGTAAGGTAAGCAGGGAACCTCGCAACAGAGCGCCGGTCGACTCGGTGTAAGTTTTTAATGAAATTTGCACAACGAGCAGGATCCATTGTGAGCCTTTCAAGCTATTGCGATTAATATTTCATGGGCACTCCCGTCCCCCCCGTTCCGGTTGCGGGCATTCAGGAGTCGGGACTTCCTTCAAAGGAGCCCCGGTGCTCCTGTAAGATGCAGGATGAAGCGTCAATGGGAGCATATCTGCAAGAAAATTTCTTAGATATACCCCAAGAAGGGTAAATTGCAAATTTGCGTGTATACGGCGCAGGAAACATAAAACGAAGCTATTTTGGAGGCTTTTTCTTCAAAATTTTAAGATCCTGCTTTATGAGAATCTCTGGTACGATGCCAGGAAAGCATTTTGATGTTTTATAAATTACCACAACTCATTCCTTCGAACCTTTTCCGTTCTGGCGGATTCTTTTAATAAATTATGACCAATGGCAAAAATTAATTAATGAAAAGTATGAGAATTAACGAGGTCATTCGAATTGAATAACTACAGAAATTAATTCCAACAAAAATTAAATGTGAGCAATAAAACTAACAAGAAAACTATACCGAGTGTCTTCCATTTCTCAATTTAATGTTCTAATCTCCATATTTTTTGATTGACTGATAAACCGATTTTGTAAATTGAAAAGCTTTCAATTTACTTCCCTTAATATAAAGATAAATGAATTTTGCATATTCGGTCTGTATGTGAAAAAATCTTTTTCCTGTCGGTGATATATATGTATATTTAAAATAGCATTTATGGCGACAATTGTCATTATTTGATGGTACAATAAATACTTTTTTACAACGGCCACTATCAAATTGAATTCTATTAATTTTTTTTTTAATTAAGAATTGAAAAACATGAATTTTGTTTAGTTCAAACACTAATTGTCGTATTTTATTGGTTTTAATAGTTAAATTGGATTTTCTTAAAAGTAACATTTTTATCTCTAGAGTAAGTATTTAGGAATTTTCTTGACTAAAAATAATAATTATTGTTTAAAAACTAAGAGTTGGTGGACCGTGGTTTGTTCAAAGTGTTTTATACCGATTCAAATTGTATCACACATTAATAATAATTAATAATAATTTTGTAAGATGTATTTTTAAGAATAGGTCGATCGGAAAAATCAAATTCGATTTTAAGAATGTAGGTACTTTAATTATTGTATTTTATTGTCATTTTTAGATTTTATTACCTATAATTATTACAAAAAAACTCCTTTTAAAATCCAGGGTCATTTAATAAATAATTCTTAGAATTCTTAGAAAAGGAAAAGAATTTAATAAATCTACTATGACTATCTGTGCTTTAATTTTATTTAAGTTAAGCCAGCAAGATGTTTACAAGAGAAGTCGAATTTCGGTGCACATCTTATAAAACAATCCACTAAGAATAGAAAAGTTAAAGCTTAAGAAAAACAAATCTCTAATCGAACAAAAATACAAACCCACGGGATTTATGCTAGCCAGCAGAAGTCAATATTTGAGAAAGCGAAAATTAAGTCCAAACATCGTCAGATATACTTATGCTATATAAATTTGAAACATTGGAAGCAGCCCATTTGTCTGCCTTTTCTTACTCACGAGTTGGTCTATGGGTCGAAAATGCCAGAGAACAACAAACGAGCCCCAAATAAATAGCATCGTTTGCAATTTTTGCTAGATCTCCCACAGAATCGAGACATAGGAGGACGATATTTCGTTTCCATGTGATTAAGCTGGACCATTACGAGGGAGTAATGGTCGCAAAATAGCGAAAAATTACGCTAAAGGGATCAGAATTATCGCTTTTTTCCCGGGCTCAGAAGGGCTCCGCTCCCGTGAGGTAGTGATTCATTAAGACAAGGTGGAAGACGCAGAGGTTTACTCTAGCGATAAACTGAGCCACTGCCAAGGAGCAGTTTTCGCAAGGACATTTCTAATTTTTATTAGGTCGACTATTTCCTTTTATGATGTGCCCGAACGATTCCGTTTGTCGTATAGAATTGTTGGTCTCAACGATCGAAAACTCGTGGAAAAGGGTCGTCAGAGGTGCAAAGGGCTGCGAACATGTCCCTGCAGGAGGAGGTGATTCACCCCTTGTCATCTAGGAAAGAAGGTGAGCCAACGTGTGGCTGAAGGAGTTCCCGAAGGCTCTCGTGACAAACGACACTCAAGGAAATAATGCGGGGGTTGTACATTTTCGAGGTTACTAGGGACTGACTATTTATATAATTAAGGACCTCAACTCAAGCAAAAAAAGGGGCCTTTATTCGAATTCACATATGCTTCGGATATCAGAAACAGAAGGTGGACAGGACTAATGAGCATATTCAATTCTGTATTAATTATCCCATAGCCTAAAAACTGGGATATTGATGAACTCTAATTAATTCTAATGTATTTGTTTCTCTGCAACAAATTTGATAAATTCAAACCTCAATCTATATTACATCTATGATAAATAGTTTACCGATATATAAAGGATTCAATTCTAACTACATATATAAAATAACTTTCGAGATAGAGAAACATGAATTTTTAAAGTCTTGTGCATAACTTTAAGGCCACCTCTGTTTTCTCATTATCAGTTGAGCTGAGTGGTTGAATATTGAAAATTTAGAAATTCGTAACAGCGAAGCCACAGCCTCAAAAAAAGAAATTTTATAAATTTCTGACAGTATTTAAAAAATATTAATACTCATTTACCACAGAATGCTGTTATATCCTCTCTTCTTTAGATTTGCATGGAACAAATTCAAATTATTCGAGAATTATTCAAAGAATACGATCACATGCCATGGCAGTTAAATAAAACCTAAATTAACCGTCGAACCATTGATAATGTTCCCAACATACGATATATACTCCAGTTGCATTAAATCTCTTTGTTGAATTTGAATACATAATTTGAACTTTGTTTGCTTTCTAATTCCTTAAGGAACTGAATTACGTTCTCTTGGAATTAAATGGAACCCTATACATAATGATTTGACCCCCTAATCTTCACATTTGAGTACAGGGAATTTTCATAATTCAAGATTAAATTCAACAGATATTACCTACAAAAACCAAGATGACTTTAAACTAATGGACAAGACTGTAAATAAGAAAAACTTTTAAGGTCCAAACGAGTGACTAAACCTTCTGCAATTATTATTGAATGAAAATCGGAAGATATACTTAAAAATTCAGGGGCTACATATGTTACATCTCAATTTTGGAAAACTTGCACGATTTTAAAAACGAAAAACCAAAATTCCTCGAGAACTTCAGAATAAATTCGCCTGAAATTTTAGTTAAAAACATAAATAAAACAATTTTGATAAGTAAAATTTCAAGCAAAGTGAAATATATAAATAAATATAATTAACGATGCCATCAATATGGCGACACCCAAAAACTATTTTCTATGCAAAAGCAAAATACATAAAGGTATTGACATTCAATTGAAATTTAGAACCACAAAATTCAAAAAATATTGATTTAAATGTTTAAATACGTACAACTTTTCCAACTCTCTAGGAAAATGTCGCCACTTAAAAACTAGAGACTAAGACTAAATTTTAGGTATGTGGCTAAGTTTATAAAAGGAATTGTGCTATCTTTTGATTCGATTTTTTCATATAGAATATTAAAAATTGCTACATATATCTAACTCCATGGGCGCAAATACTTCACTTAAACAGTATGACTACTTGAATACAAATTTTATGCTTTTTGCCAATTGTCTGTGAAGAATTTCCTGACTGCATTTTTATTTTATTCCACAGAATGCAATCAATATGCAAAGTAAATAAACAACCACTGCGTAAAAGCTGCTCTGCACTTGACTGCACTGTCCACGAGTAAATATTATATAGAATATAGATTATCCAAACCACTAGTAATAGCATAATATTGCTTTTGGATAATGTGCGGAAATATCAAACTTTCATGTTTACTGATAACAATCCCTGAATTACGATATCAAAATGTGACAATGGGTGCGAAAAACTTGGCATGACTCGCACCAGGCATGTTTATCAGCAATTTTAGAGCTGAATTTGCAAATGATTCGTATTCGGCCTTCTCTAAAAATATTGTCATTTTCCTGCCAATTGCTGAAGAACATTCATTCCCAGAAACTCAGACGAGTTTTCCATTGGAGGACGATTGATTGGCGGCCGTCTGGCAACGACTATCTCCGCTGTTCAACTTTTTAGATTAAAACTTTTTCCATCAGTAGCATTACACCACATAAATTTAGAGTTACATTTTACAATTGAAAAACAATCTGTGCCAGAAAACAAATAGCAGCAAAGCGGGCAAATGGTCGCTGGAGTGGAACGAAAAATAATTAAATTTTATTCAAAAGTAAATAATGGGATGTTACATAAAGGAGAAAATATGATTTAAAAATCAAAACATTCAATGCATCAATAGTACCTACTTATTTATATACATAGATAAATATATGCCTTTCATGAAAATCAGAACTCCTGAATATTGAGAAATAAAACTTGAAGCTAACTATATTTAAGCCCATCACTATAGTAAACAGAGATAAAATAAGTGAAAATCTTAAAGAAGCCATCAAATACAAAACAATTAGCCAGCTATTCGTACAGATTCTAATGTTATACCATTTGTTTCGATTTTACATAAAATATGGTAATTTTACAGCAAAGATGGTGTACATTTACACCATTTACTCAACAAAAGTCGTAAATTGTTTGTTTTGTGCTCGTCACGACGTAAACTCAACGTGAGTGAATTAAATGAAAATGAAAATGAATTCAAAATTTAAATAAATCTTTCTTTTTCATATCTATATCCATTTATAAACTTTTCTGTTCGAAATTGCAATGTCATGAAAAGGAAAGATATTGGTAAGACCTTTTAAGCCAAAAGAATTAAGATAAAACATACAACAAAAGTGCTTTTTTATAAATATTTTTTAACTGATTACCTGCTTGACGATGACGACAAAGTATAGCCTTATAAGCAAGTAGATTCACAATTGTCATTGTTTATTTATATTGACTCAAAAATAGGTAGGTTTTGTTAAAATTTCTAGGAGCAATAAACAATACATATTGAAATCTTAATATATATAAGAGAAGAGGATGTTTAGTTGTAAAATGTACTCATTATTTGATGTAAAATTGCACATTATTGATGGAGTTTTCCCTTTGTTTTGCGTATTATTATTATACACAACTTTAAAGTAAAACCTATTCATTATTGTTGTAAAACTACACCGGGATGTAATTTTACCATTATCACGGAAAAAAAGTTGGGATAGTAAAAATCTTCCCAACCAATTTACGAACGTTTGCCATTAAATCCACAACATATATTGAAAAAGCAGCAGATCTACTTTATAGTATAGGAAATGTCAACATTTTACGCTGGCCCTTAAATTTTAGTTAAAATCCCTGTATTTTTTCACAACTGCTACCGAAATAATGCACTATCCCAAAATCCGTCGGAAAATACAGCTATGCGGTTATTTCTGAAAAAAAATTTTCCGTGTACCTATATATATGAGGAAACGAGTTGCCTTATATAACATATTATAGTGGTAAAATTACAACAAAATTTTGTACAATGTATAGCCTATCAATACTTATTGTAGGTAACTTTTAGATCTCAAGTTATTTTATAAGCTGAAATGATCAGATATCGTTTGAATTCAAATCGATAAAGGGGTGAAAAATCCTACAATAATAACGTGGGTTGGGTAAGCCTCATGCTAGCATATAGTAGTCAAACAATTCTACCCTTGATCAAATAGACGTAGATGTCCAAGAAAATAAATTGATTGCTGGGGAGTTATTTTTCCATAACTCCTCCGATTCAGTGATTCAGAGCCCTTGCAGCAAATACATCCGTCTTGGTGACGTCCTGTCCGCATGTAGGGCACAAAAGGTATAATTCTGGCGGAAATCGATTTTCGGAATAAAACCGACACGCGAGGATTGATTCCCCGAGTGCCACCTGGCGCTGCCGGGTTATGTTCGCAGGTGTCACCTTCATCGCGGCGCCGCTCGACGTAGCGCCAAGGCTGGAATTTCCGAAATTGGGAGCAGTCCTTGCGTCATTCCGTGCGTCGACGTCGACGTCGTCGTCCACCCATTCAACTTTGAACTGCTCCTTCAGCTTCAAGGCTGTCACCAACTGTCGACGTAAGCGCGAGCCGTTCACCCCGGGAATTCAGGAGGAGGTCCTTGCCCCGGATGGTCGCCACCGCCCACGTCGCCGCCGGCCGACCCCTGTTCATTAATGGAATTAAGCCAAAAATAAATCACTGAAAAGGGGGCTCCTTGGGCGCACTTTTTCAAAGTTCCGTCGCCATTATTCGTAAGTAATGGCGCGAATTAATCAAACGGAAAAATATCGAGTTGATGAGCCCCGATGGGGGTGTCCGGCGCTGACGCTACTCCTGCGGGCGGTGGAGCTCCCGCAGGAACCTCCAGGAAATGTACAAAAACATTCTCACCCGCTTCTTTTCTATAGAATTTCTATAGAAAAAAAAAACTGGTCAGCAAAGGACCACCGCTCGGTGGCTGATAAATGGACCAGCGCTCCTCCATTGGCATGTTATCGCCTCAAGAACAAACAAATCAATAGAAGCCCCAAACTCCCGGAAATAGTGCGAAGATTAATCGGGCGTTTTAGCGGGAAGGGAAGAAAGTTACACCCGCAATCAACGCAGCATTCTTGGCACATTTCTCACGCAGGGGTGCGGGATAGGGAAAAAAAAGGGGCCCATAATTACCAAATTACTTAATTCTCTGGGGCGTCCCACGTGCCTAATCCAGCGGCACTACATCACCGTCTCATTTAAGTGAAAGTAGCGATGTTCCCGAAAACTCTCGGGGTTCTTCAAACCAAAATTCCGGTAGTGCTAAGCTGGGGCATAGCGCTCCGCACCAATGTTACACGCATATTTCCATCAAAAGCATGTTCTGCTCCCGTCTGCCGCCTCCGGTGGGCATCCTTTCTGCATAACAATTGATCGGTGGGGCTCCGCCCTCACCGCGGGATGAGAATTTCGACATGCTACAAAGCGTGTAAGGGCCTCTAAAAGGGAGCTAAAAGAACAAAGTGAAAATCCGAACTTTGCGCCCCCCGCTCCCTGATTAATGGGGCTAAAAAGAATCAGGCCACTAATCACTGATCTCTTAATTATATCGCACATGCTATCTGGCAATTCCTCAGGATGATTAACGAGATGGCCAGGAGGATGAAATGAACTTGCGAAAACCAATCCCACTTTTAAATCCTAATAAAGCGAAAAAACCAACTTGAACTTTTAAACCAATACATCAAGAGGAGGAAATTTCACAAAATTTGGCACGAGAGATTTTTGGAGTCTTTTAATTAAAACTGTCAATTCGAAAATGTCCCTACGCAGACTGAAAATGGTACCATTATAATATTAACTTTCGTAAAAACTCAACAAAAATGGTTACAAAATAGCCGATTTAAAATTTAAATGTCAAAAAATTGGTAATGTGGGATTTTAAAGATCCTTGATTTCAAATAAAGTGACGTATGTGAAAAGAACAATTTATGGACATGAATTTAACAAAATTAAATTTAAATTTTAGATGAATAATGCTAAGGCTGTTCGATTATTATTCGATTATTTATTTATTTATTTATTTCATTCCGTCTACGGTTACAACCAACTGACGACACTAATAGTAGGTACATAGTATTACTTAAAAAAATAAAGAAATTCGAACCTTTCCCTTCTTGGTGCTACTTTTCACCTCTACCCTTCAAAGTATATAAATGCGTCATTTTTATAAATACATATGCATTAATGTGTATAAATTCCAGCAAAATTACAAAAATTTTCACGAGCTGAAATAATACAAGAGAATTTGCAACTACAATTTCATAGACAAGATCCTAATTAATTAATAATTTATATAACGCAAACAAATATGCTCTAAAACCAACAAAATTTCTTTATAGTCTTTATAGTCAGTGTTGTTTGCTTTTTCGTTGCCTATTAACCTGTTTTTATTTATTATATCACAAACTAATTAATTAGAGCTAGTTATATCTACGTACTTCATGGAAATGAATTGTGGGTTATTAAAATTATTAATGAGTCAGTCTAATTAAAGGTTATTTATAAATCATAAATTGTGGTCGTGTCCTCGGAAGTGTGTGACGTTGAGGTGTTTCATTTTATTATACTTAGGTACTGACGGTTGCAATGGTAAAATTTGTGAATTAAATATCGGCTCATCGAACTAATGAAATATCAAATTTTTGAAATTAGGTTTATGATATGTCTATATTTATCCCAAATATACATACATTTAATTAAAATATTAAGAAAAATTTATAAATGATGTCAATTGAATTTTAAGGTCTCAACTGAAGGGCTATTGATAGAAAAAATATGTATTAAATCTTTGTTCTTTAAATGAAATTAATTTTAAGTCAACACAAGAGACGTTCTTCATTTTGAAACTATTCACGGGATAGTTGCGTTTTTTTGTTAGAATGTAAAGGAAGACCTCAAAAAATAAAAGGAGAAAGTAAATCGGGAGGAAAAGATTGCTGGAGAAATTATTCAAACGGAAGAAGATTATAAGACGGTTTTCCTCTCATCAAGAAAGTTTATTGTGGCCGGTGTTTTATTCAGTCGGGGAATTGCTCATAAAATCGCCTCACAGGCCACCTGGAATAACTCAATGAACTAACTCAGGGTCCAGCTTCGGACCACTAAATTCGTGGCTCCCTCTCCCGGTTACTGGAGAAAACGCAAGAATAATTTTTCCCTCGTTGTATTTTTATTTATTTTTATTTTTTTTTTTTTTTCGTTGCTCGTCGACTTTCTTTTGTCGTGCCGGGAAATGCCCGAAAACGATCAAAAGGTTTCCAAGTGGGCATAATTTTTGTGCCGGCGGTTATTTTATGGCCGTTGCAGCAGCATTTTCCGAAATAATGAAGAGCTCAAGTCTGGGGAATTGTTTCTGATCCCTCGGGCGATGGTTGGCTTCGGTGGTGCGGAGTCCTGCCAATTAGTTCTGGTCTGTGCCCGGAGTCCAGACGGGATACGTGGCAGGTGCGGGGTCGAAGGCCCTCGTTTGCACTTTTGCCACAGCGCAATTTGAGTTTTGTAGAACAATACCCACGTACAAAAATATATGTACATTTTTTTTTGTCATAAAGGAAAATTTAGCACAAGGTTAGAATCCTTAAATTATATTGATGTCCCTCATAGTTCTTGGTGTAAACGTACTTAGAACGGGTATTTTCGTGATAGACATGATAACCTTAAATTAGATTATTAAATTTCAGTTCTATAGTTACTATGTATAAGAAAATCAAACAGGAACCATCACAAAATTTCTGGACTCAAAATTTTTTCTCACTGTATAGGTAGAATAGAATGCACTGAATCAAAACTAAAGATGTTTTAATATGATATGGATTTCAAAATCTAACGAAAAGCCAATCACTAGAATTCAATTCTAATTGTTTTTTGCATTACTATTTTAAAGAAATATGTACGTTATATCGTTAAACAGTTATTGCAACAACTTTTAAATAGGTGCTAAGAATTTGATAAAATTAAGACAGTAATAAGCAGAACACCATTTGTATAATTAGATAATACTCTGCTCTGCCTATATCAATTATACACATTATAGCATTATAGTAAAGTTCTTATAGAAATCTATCTAGAAACAGCCCTGATTTTAAGTGAAAATTGTATTAGCACATTTTATAATTCCTCATGTCGCAACGTAACCCATCATAGAAGTGTTTTATCTACGACAAAACAAATTTTCCTACAATATAATTCACACTTAGAGTATTTCTAGAACGCATCACGCACGCGTAGATATTACAGGTTTTTGGTGAATATAGGTACATAATTACACATGCACATAAATCTGAAAAAGCACGTTAATATTCTTAGTGGCACCATATGGTGCCACGGAACAATTTTTGACCATTGTCGACAGTACACCACTAATACCTACACAATGCGTTCAAATTTCTGAGTTACAATAATTTAAAAGACTATCGTCCAAATATTTTCAATTAAGTAATACTAATTCTGCAAAACAAAGAAGAACAACCATTAATTAATTTATGTTGTACAGCTTTTTAATTAAAAATGATTTTATGAATTCATGATACGATTAGATGCTGGATTTGATTGATTTTCCCCACATTTTCGAATTAAGCAGTCTGCTTATCTTCAAATATTTTCCCAGTTTAAGAAAAAAAGGGGTTTTCGGGGAGTTGGGCTCCATGAAATTAATTAGGGGTTCTTGTCTAACAGCAAACAGAATAGCGGAAATCGGCCGTGCCGTGTACCGTTGAAAGCAAACTGCTTGCTCATTAATTTTTCAAGGGCCTTGCCGGGAAAGGCATCAGTTTATCTTTCCCTTTGATCAATTTGACAGGGCGTTTTATCTTAAAGGACTTTACCCACAAAACGCTATGAATAATTAAGTAAGCCTCCGAACTCATTACGAATTTCACCTCCCGACGACACTCCTATCAAAGCACCAGAAAACTTGTGCACGAGACGGAAGGGGGGTCTCAATGTTTTCAGTTTTATATTTTTTTTTTTCTTCCAGGAGTCCCTAGCGCTCCTCCGGCTCGTAAGAAGCTAATTAAAACTTGAGATAAAACTAATTAACTGTCCCAGCACCGTTCAGTAAAAATCATCTGCTAGGACTGTCCCAAGGACAAAGGATCATTCTTATGGGGGGGCTGCTGCTGGGGAGCACCCCTCAAGCCCCGGTGGGGAGTCTTGACTGTGACAGTCCTCAAGACGGCATTTTTTCTTTTCTTATTTTTTTTCTTATATTTTTTTATATTTTTTTTTTTTTCTTTCCCTGCCCGGGTTCCCCTGAATAAAACATGACAGCAGATGGCACAACCTTTCAAAACTTTATCCAGAGAATTTTCTTAGAGAATTTTTTAAAAGGTGGCAGCAAGTCGACATATCTGGAAGGCAAATGACAACTTCATATCTCGGCACAGGGTGAAACATTCAATTTTACCGCGGGCCGGGGGGGCGTGCATCTTAAGGAGTTGCGCTAAGAAAAGGACTTTGTTGAGAAGGACTTAGGAACTCCTTTGGTCAGACAGTCGCATCCATTCCACCCGCAAAGAAATGCTTAAACAAATCGGAAGGCAAAATGTGGGAAATTCAATCCTTGTGCACGTCTGAGTGCCAAAAAAAAAGGATGTAAGAAAAAGGAGAACTCTGGGAAACGACCACAAGGAGCCGCCTTCCCCCCAGAAGAAAGTGCAGGGGGCCCTCTTGAATGGGGCTCCTCCTGCATTCAGACGCCCAAGAACAAGGGCGCTCTGCCCTCTTCATGTTGTGAACGAGATAAGTCCATGAAATCTTTGAGCACATTATGAAAACCTTAGAAAAAGAGCCACTGGAAACTTTTCAGACGCTCGAAGGGCTTACGGGGAGCGCCTGCTCTGCCGCTAATGCCACTAGAAACTGACTGAAAATTATTACGAGAAATCCACCGCATCCTAGAGCGTCTCTGGTCACTCTAGAACGAAAAATTATTCGCCCTTCACTGAATCGAGCTAATTTTTCGTAAAAAATGCAAATGAAGTAGGAATTGACGGAATTTTAAAATTGCTGCACAATTCTAAGACCAAGTCTGTCTGTCTGTCTGTTTCCTCCTGCCAAAGTTTCATTCTAGCAAAAACCATAGCTGGGTAGTTAATATATTTGCAGACTACTTCGGTAATTTTGCTTGTTTTCATTCAAGCATACTACTCCTACTTTTTTTTATTATGATTTTAGTTCTTTAGATCTGAAAAGAAACATCCCACAGCTTGCTTAAGAAGTGGCACTAGAGTGGATTTCTTTCCAAAAAGTTCTGAATGCGTTTCGAATTATTCTCGAGTATAATTCAACTTAAATAAAGAAAATATTACGAAATTGTTTAGCTACAAAGTGCAAACCTTAAAGTGTAGAAGTTTCTTAATTCGATTATTTTTATTTTTGATAATGAAATATCTCGGTCATCGGAGGAGACATTTAGGCTTCATTTGCCCTATTGTGATACATTGTGATAATAAGTAGACCTTTTGTACTGAAATGTCGCTTTTCTTCTTAAATAAAATTTATTGTCAGAATAAATTAAGGCAGAATTCCTAAAGTGTATTTTTATGTTAACAAAAATATTTTTGTATTTTGAAGGAAAACGAGAAAAAATCACTTTTAATTTTGCAAAAATGAAAAAAATCCATTCAATTTTATCTATTTTTCAGTTTCTCTATAAGACTTGACTATGATTTATTACCCAAAATTATTCTATTAGTAAAAAAACAATTAAAATACTTAATATCAATTACTATTCCTTTTGGTAATCTCTTATCTATTATCTTTCAAAAGCTCTACAACTATTAAAAGATAAGGAAATATGTATTTCTCTCATGTTGGCACCGAAAGAAAGATGAAAGTAGAAAATAATTCCAATTTTAAGACTATACAATTTGTTTTTTTTTTCTCAACTTTCACTATAGCGTTGTAGAACACATGAGAAGTTTACAATAGACTGTAAATTGAATTTTTAGGTCCAAATCCACTAAATCGCTTTAAAAAGCTCGATGGTTTAAATTCTATCTCAACTTTGAAATATTATTTACATATATGGAATTCCCAAAATAACACAAATCTGAAAATAAAATCGTCTAAAACTGATAACAATTACTCAACCTCCCTCAAATTGAAAGCTAAGTAACAATGCCCAAAAACAATTACTTTGAGAATCCCTCTTATAAAAGACAAACAAATAAAGGTATGGACAATAATAATTTCGAAAGATGAATGATTTGTTTTTCCAAGAATTTGGCACAAGTCAACTGCCCACTCCTCAAAAAATTGTTGAAAAAGCAAAACAATTTTGAGCTGCCCTCAAAATTGTTTGTTGTACTCCAACGTCCTGTCGAATTGAAGTGCAGACAAAAGTTGTCAGATTCCTCTCAACTTACCTGAAAAAGAAAAAATCCGATTAGGCACATTAAGAGCTATTATAAGAGGGATGAATCGTAGACAAGATAAGCAATTTCGGGAATTTCGCTGGAATGCCGCAGGGCTCCGAGTTGGGCCTTCTTTTCAATTTGCCGCACATTTTGAGAAGAATGCCGTCGCACGAGAACCGAATTAAGTTGGCCGGAGTTCGGCTGTCCAAACAAGGCCCCAAGCAGGCGGCAAACATGTTTTTGTTGAGGCACAACCGGCCGGGAGTGGGGCCCTTCAGAGGCATCACTTGTCCCTCCAGTGTTTGGCTCGCTTTTTGTTACAAATAACGAGCAGAATAATAGAAGTAAAAAAAAAATAAACAGGAGGCGCATGCAAACGTCCTCCTCGCCCGAGGGAACCCTGTTCGGGATGGGTCTTAGTGGCCCCCATAACCAGGATATGTACACCCTGTAGAATACCCACAAAATGAGGAAAGTTTTCGTTTTGGTACTCTCCATTTTTAACCCATCCACCCACACCGCCCTTTCCCTTTTTTTCCCATTTTTCCCATTCAAAGTTTGTGACCCAAATTAAGGGAAATTTTGCATGAGCACTCATGAATAAAAGTTTTAGTGACTAAGAAAACTCCCTGCGGACGACTAAGTACCCCTTTTACATGAGATTTATTCGAGGCTTACAGATCGCAAGGCGGACGGAAAACAGGGCATAAAATGTGGACCATAAGGCTCGGTGCGGCGAACGGGCAAAGACGATTCAGGAAATGTAGACAAAACCATTTGAGGTCCCTTTGTCTTCGGCGACAGCGGCGAGCCTGGGTCCAGGACAAGGTTGCTTTCCCCGGCTTTGAAGCTGGATCCCAAAGGATTCTAGGCTTCAACCCTCGCACAGTACGTAACAATTATTTTTGACCACCTCTGTTTAGTCCAAAACGGCCACTCTCATTGTTTTAAATCAAGGCAGCTAGACCTTTAACCAACCCGGCTTAACATTTTACTAGCCTTATTCAGGGTACCTAAAATTAAGTTAAAAACCATTTTAAAACACCCATGTCACCCTAATGCTGATTAATTTAAAACTCTCATACTACCTTAATCACAATTTGCATAACGTCGCAATAACGACATTCATATAAATTTTAAACCCTTTTCACCAAAGTCTCAAAAGATAGTTCCTCAAGTGAAAAATAACATCAGAAATAAATCTTCTATTCCGAGAAACATATAAAATTTTAAGCGACATAATGTTTAGTAGTTTAGCTTAGTTTATATGTAAGTAGTGAATGCACATTCTATTCATCAAACTTTCAGTCAAATTCTCGGTTTGTTAAACTCAAAAAATTAAGGAGCAGATCTTTTAAGGATGGTGCTTTTGCACCAAAGGTGGGTATTCATAATTAATTTAAATTAGAGACAACTTTTTAGTTTTTCTACAGTGAACTTTAGGGAGATTTATATAGAAAGATTTATATGTATGTTCAATTTTAATACAAATTCTACAAACAGGCTGCAATGCAGAGTTTAATTGTTGATTTTTTGAGTTATAATTAATGCATCTAATTTCATTTCATTTATTTATTTATTTTAGTTTGAATTCATTAGTATCGTATAACTAATAAGACTTACTAAATTTAGTGCTGGAAGTACATTCTTCATTCAACTATGATATTTATAAGTAGTCGAGCAAATCTAGAAAAGGTACAATTTTATTTTAATGTAAGATTTTAGGAGAAGTGCGTTAAATCTTTCTAAAGCCTATTCTAAACCTAAAAGTTATTAACTAACTATCAACGAATTGTCAAATCAGTAGATTTTCTTCTATTATACATTTTTAATAAAGATTAGTAGCTAAATTTTTTCGCTTTGAAGTACACGACGTTAAAACCATTTCTTAAAAATGTGTAGAGTTCCTACCGGTTAAAATAAATTTCCCTATTATGTTTACCTGAGATATGATTTTGTATGTCAATATAATATTATTCGTCAAAATTAAAAAAATACCTGTTCTATACTTAGGATTTGGCGTTCGAAAAGATAAGAGAAAAAGTAAACTGTTTTGTACTAAATTTTAAGTAGATTTATTATATAAAAAGTTGTATAAATTGTTCGAAAAAGGATAAGTTTGTCTTTCTTTATACAAATAGCAAAAAGTGAACTTTGTGTGCTGATAAAGTACTTTTTGCGTGAAAAAGCATTAAGGAAACTGAGCTAAGCTAAAAGAAGTACGAGGACACTGCTCCATTCCTTTTTTCTTACTCACTATACTTTTACCATATAACATAAAAACTGCATGAATCGGAGTTGCCACGATCCATCTGAGGATAGAGAAGAAAGGATCTGAAGGTTTTTTGACTATAAAGCGAGATGCGGGGGCGGACTATTCTTCATTATTTCATTTAACAATCTTCGAAGGCTCCCAGGAGGACCCTAAAAAACTTGTGACTGGAAGATACATCATCCGAGATTCGCATAAAACCCCATAGAACGTCTGAAGCAGTGCTTAGCTTAGTGCCGCAAGTACGTTTTATGGGTGTGCCGCCCCCGCGGGCCCCCCCAGGGCACAATGGCTCTGTTCGCCATAAAAATTACATGAAAAGAGGAACCTGATCATTCATCCGAGTAACAATATTTCCCGGTTTCACGTTAAGACGGTACGCGGGGTTTCCTTAAAGGAATTAGGTAGCAACTCCCGATGTTCCTGGTTTATCCCGTTCGGGGGGCACATCTTGTAGGTAACGTACCTACATCAAATTCAAAGGAAAATCGAATCTGAAAAATTCAAAACCATTCGTTTCTGCTCCCCTTTTGGGTGAAAATCATCCCCCCCGCGCGCGCAGCCAAAGAAATTCACTGACTCAGCTGGTTCCCATGACAAAATCGCATGGGGGG
The DNA here is from genome assembly GCA_951509405.1 of Machimus rusticus. Classification (NCBI taxonomy): domain Eukaryota; kingdom Metazoa; phylum Arthropoda; class Insecta; order Diptera; family Asilidae; genus Machimus; species Machimus rusticus. The sequence continues at coordinate 8,882,629 of OX608051.1, forward strand.
CTCCTTCGCCTTCGGTTGTTATAACCATGAAAATCAGAGGAGCCATGGCCAACCGCCGGGATCAGGACAGGATCCGGGAGGAGAGGCCCCATTTATTGGATTCGAACCGAATCGATTTGGACGCCCTGTCAAATGACAAAGGCCCCCCCCCCCCCCTCCCGGGCTCGACCAGAGCGCGGCCATTCATCCCTCCGTCGACGTTCGTTCGTTCGTTCGTCAGCCCCTGGAACTGGGAGCTGGAGCTCCTGGAGGAGTTTTCTGGAATGATGCTCCCCATCCCGTCTGGCCGGTTCTATGTTTACCCATTTTCAGGAAATTGTTTAATTGAATGCTCGCCTTTATGCCCCCGCGCAATATTTCGAAAAGAAATTCCTCTTTCGATTTCATTATAAAAATAGGAAAAAAATAAAATCCCGGACCTATAGAGGGATCGGGGCCACGAAAAGCAAAACAATTTCCATCGCGCATCACTGGACTCAACTGGGCCGGGGGGAGGCCGCCGCCGCCGCCACCGGAGCGCCCTCTGGGGAAGACACGGGCGAGCTGAATAATTGTGACCCTTTCGGGCGGATCCCCCGGGTTTAGTACACTTTGTCCTCCTTTTTTTTATATATCGATCCGGTTGAGTTTTTTGTGCAGACGGAGATTTATTGCATTCCCGGGCGGCATTCCATTCCTATAAAATGGACTGGCGTGATTAATGCGCCCTTTTATTTCCAGAAGACGGGATCACGCCTTAATGAATTTCTGACGGTGCTAATTCCTGACTTCCTCCACCCGTCCGGATGGTGATGCTATCGAAAAACTCTCGGAGGGCAAAAATTCGTGCATCCGGGATAATTTTATTCATTGGACCCAGAAATTGTCGGCTCTTTTCTAGGAAAATTTTAATTTTAAAAAAAATTAGATTATAATTTGGTACATTTGGGAAATTATTAATTATTATTCATTAATTAATTGATTTATTAATTTTAAAATTTGCGAAAAGTGCCTACATCAAATTGCTTTGAGTTTTATTCATCCAAACGTAAAGTTTTGAATTAATCAGAATTATTTTTTTAAAGAAAAGATATCCATAAAAGCAATTTGATTTTATTTTTAAAAAAATAAAAATTGTTTGATTATGGGTTACTGTTCGTTAATTACAATTCAATGCATTTCCTGCTAAATCTGTTCGAGATCCGATAGTGAAAAAAATGCAGTGATTCTAGTGGTACTGATTCCTAGAAAAAGTTTTCAATTTTGTTAAAAGTGCATAAATCGCATTGACTTATACCCAATTAGCGTCAAAAACTATATCCAATAAATTTTTTAGTTCACGACTTGAAGTTTGCATGGGCAAAAATCATTGCAATTTAATGGACTTTTCAAAAACTTTAAAAACTTTGCTATTAGGTTACAGTTTGAAAAATTGAATTCAATGCGAAATTCGAGATCCAAATCCATTGATAACAAAGGTAGTCTAAACTCAAGAATTCAATGATTACTAAACTTTTGTGTCACGTTCGTCCTAACTAATTAAAATACGGTTTTTAAGATTCACCTTGGCAAAAATATCAGAGTGATTGTAACTCAACTTTTTAAAAACTCAGATTTAATCAACTTTTTAAAAACTCAGATTTTTATTAACCTGTATGTTACCGACTGATATGAAATTTTAGTGTAAAAATGTCCATGAAACGAGAAAGGTTTTAGTCCTATACATATTATACTAAAGCCAAACAACTTCTATATTTAAGATACTAAAAATAATAAAAATAATTTTATATAATAGTCCTATAGAATAAATGCCAAATAGAGGCAGAAGATAGATTGCAATTTCAGATTGAGCCAGTTGTTTACTATTCAACTTTACTCGTGTATTTTTTTCGTAAATAGACTGACTATTTCTGTTTACTTGAAAGATCTCGAGGATATTTTCGGAAAAGTGAAAAGGGCAGAGGGCGCCCTATGTTTGCGCAACGTTTTCTGCCAGAATTGGATAATAAGTTTACCATTAAAACTCGAGTTTCCTTGAGTGTTTCTATCCCGGTGATGGAGTGGCTCTGGGCATCGAGCCACTCGGATGCAGCCCTTCTCCCCTTTGTTTACTTGGTCCAGTCGAGAGGCAGCATCCTCTGTCCACAAATAATAAAAATTGAACATGCACCCGGCCATCCGGAGTCGCTCGTTCGCCGGGCGGACGCCTCCTGGACGGGGGTTTTGGTTTGTTCCGATCCCCCATCGCGCAGCTCCCGGCTCCCGGTGACGGGATGGGGCCATAACCTGATTTTCTTCCTCTGTAGCTCGTTTTAATTAAGTTTAGTGGACCGCATTAATCGAAGTGCCGGGCACTTTTGTTTGAATGGCTGATTTTATGAAGTATACATGCTCCCCCTCGTAATTGGATTATTGGAGCCGATACTGATGGAATTTATGTTGCGGAACATGCATTATGGAAGCCCTCGCTCGCACGAGTTAGTCGGTCAATTTTTTGAAAAGTATTTTCTGTTGGAATTCAAAAAGCCTTTCAAAAGGGGATTTTCTGTTTTAAAAAGTTTTTCTCGTATTTTTTTTATTCCCTCTTACCGAGATAAAAGCACCCCGGGAAGTCATTTTTTAGTCATGCGGGCTCCGGGCTTTAGTCAGACCTGAATTCGGATTAAAGTAAATAAATGTGAAGTATTTTTCATTCTTAACGATTTATACTTAAAATAAGATAAAACATTTGTACAAACTCTTCAGTGAATTTGGTTTGGAACGAACAGTGGTGGATTTATAATAAGGCACACTTAAAAATTATATGTTCGTACAGGACTTACAGCATTTATGATCACTTTATTTTGGTTTCAGCACTTTTTAATGAAAAGAATTATAAAAAACAATTGAATCTCTCACTATGACAAATGCATTAAATTTATATTCGATCGAGTTTGGAAAATAATTCAAATTGAAAAAAATTAAATTCAACCACTTTCGTTGAAAATTTAACAACCATAAGGTTGTATATAATAACAATTATTCTTGTATTTGTAATTATAAATTGGCGCCACTTGGTTTAACGGGAGCTTTTCCAAATTAGAAAATATTAAAAATATCACTAAAACCTAATTTTTGTAGTCTTGTTTAGTTTTGGTATAATTTTATAATTAATTTATGTCAAGCTACAGTATTATAAAAATAGTAATCCTCTTCAAACTTTTTAAATCTAATAAAATCCAATAAAATTCTTATAAGGAGTATAATTTAATATTTATATAAACATATAGTATACAAAAAAGTACGAGGAAAAGATGGTCTCCAAATCTTGTTCAAACTTAAGCGATTTTGTTGGGAAAGTTTTCAAGAGTCTGAATAGCACCCTCATTTTCATTACGAAAAACAGCACTTAACCAGAAACTCATCTTAAAGTCATAAGTCAGAAGTTGCCACAACACAGATGAAATTAATGCGAAGCATTTAATAAAAAGGAGCTCATCATAAGCCAGCCCCCCCACCCCCCTTCCCCAACAGTAGCACCCACCCAATTCATGAGCATATTTATGAAATTCATATTCTCTAGAGCGAAATTGTGCTTACATAACCTCAAAAAAGGTTTTTCCAGCAGATGAATGGTTTTATTCACCTTCGAGAGGAATGCCGTTCGCTGCAATGTTTCTGAAGCGCCGAGAGTATCTGAAGCGCGCAGAGGTCGCGCCAGAGGGATGTATGCGGCCGGGGATCGGTGGGACGGGGCCTTAGTCTTTTCTAAATTGTTGGGCCACATCCCTCGGGAGTGGGTGGCATCTATCCCCCAACTCCCCCGCAACATATCCCTCATAACATGCAAGATACGAACAAAACGACTTCGGGAAGGGAACTTAATGCGTATTCATGGCGCTTTCTTAGCTCTGCCGGCGGCTATTAGTATTAAGTGCCTCGGAGTGCGGGGGCGCGTTCAGATTTTGGAGTGCTATAAAAACTGGTTCTAGGGTACGAATGACTAAGGATAACCTTTCACGGACAAACTCTAATCTTTACGAGGTTGGCCCTTTTTGTGCAGTTTGAATAACTGAAAATCAAGGAATTTCTCCCTTCCGAAGGACTTTCAACAAGAAAGATATCTTCATCCTGAGGGAGTCCAGGAGATGAATGAAAACGGAAACATCTCCGGGAAGCAGATCCCCATGGTGTTTGATTTCACCATCTGCATCTTGTCCGTCTCTGTAAATATCAAATACTGAATTTGTTTTGCAAATTGAAGTTGTCGATGGAAATTTTAAACCAAACTGCACTGAATCATTCTTCTTAAGATATTCAAAGAAATTGTCATGAAATCCGAGAATTTTCACACCATGAATGAGACGACTTTCGACAACTTCTATTTTAAAATGTTGTTTTGATTTATTGGATACTTTATATTTTAAAACTAATAAAATTGGAAACTGATATTAAAATTGCATACAAACTCTACTAAAAAAGTGAATAAATATCTTTTCATTAAACAGATTTATGAGAAGTTAAGAATATTGACCAAAAGGAGTTACAACTGCTTTTGCATAAAAATAATTTTTCTAAAAACAACATTTGCAGATTCGCTTTTTACTAAAACTTAGCTTAATCAGTTGATTAACCCACGCAGTTACTCAAAAAGATGGGCAAGTGCAAGTAGAGCTTGCTTATGGTAAATATTTTTTTTACAATTATTATCTATTAAACTTGAAAAATAGAAAAACAATTAAATTTGTCTCATAAATCTATAATATACAATTTTTTTTCCTTCAATTGTGATATGAGAGTTTCCCTTGTGTTAAATTTCAATATTTTAGGTCAACAGAAAATAACCTATTATAAAATTTGATGTGTCAATCAATGAGTTAGTCCATCAATATGAAATTTTATCTTTATTGCACTGAGTTAAAAAATTGGATTTTTTACAAAACTTCAAGGTAGACTTTAGTAGGTATTTGTTATTCATTTCAACCCAATACCTCCAGCCGTTCCAGAAAATATGGAATTATGTATATATAATTTCAGGTTTTGAGCCTCAATCTTTGGAAAATATTATAGCGTTTTTTGACTGCAAAATAGATTGAATGATTGAAGTAAAAATCTGAAAATTTACTTGGATAATCGATATAGTCTTATAGTTCCTACTTTAATTTATCGCTTTTTTGATAATATGGCCAAGATCTTTTGTACTTTAAACTTGTATTGTGACTTTCTTAAATTAGATATTCCATCTGCATCTACGTCAACTTAAAATTTAAAATGCTACAAAGACTTACATCAAGCAGAGGAGAATTTATCATCAAAAATCTTATCCTGCTGCAATATCTACGATGTTATCTCACAATTGCTTTAGGACAGGACCCCAGTTCTATTCTCTGCAAATTCACAAAAAGTGGCAACAAATTGCACCTTTTTTTCAATTGAACAGGAAATTCACAGGTGAAAATCATCGGTACACTTTCCACATTTTTTCAATAATAATTCAAATCTTGATTGTGTTCCAGAATATTGGCAAGGACTAAACTACTACTGAATTTAAATCCAACAATTTGAAAATGTTCATTCATCTCGCCTCCATGTCCAACTCCAGAAATTTTATTTACTCCTCAAGCTCTGGACTTGTCCAACGTTCCCTGAATGGACCCTTGGGTCGATGTGGAGGACGTTTTGTGTGCGCTTTTTTCCGCTTCCCGGAAAATGCTATGGGACGGAAAATGGAAAAATGAAATCTACGGGGAGTTCCAAGTAATGTTTGTTTGTCGGGTAAATAAGTGAATCGGAACTGGACGAAATTAATCACAATTTCAGCCAGAAGTACGTCTGGCATACGGCCGGATTGATGCAGGATGCAATGCGCCAGGGTCATGTCAATGACCCCGGGACCCTTCCAGCGTCAGAGATGCAATAAAATGCATAAAATGCACCTCGTCCAGGGGACTTGCGAGGTGAGATGATGGCTAAATTATGTCGGATGCAACCACTTCACTTGATTTTGAAATAGACGGAGTTTTTTTTAATTATGTCCGCTCGAGAATACTTGCCCTTGGCAGCGAGTCAAGGGCTTGACTCATCGTTGCAGGGCCATAAATCTCGACTCTAGAGAGTTCATTCTCAAAAAAAAGCAAATACCCATTAAACATTCCAATCATATTCCATTTAAATTCAGAAAACTCGAAAGCGTGGAAAACCAGTTAGGAGTATAGATAGTATTATGAATTTAAAAAAATAATAAATTTCCTTCATTTTTTGAAGCGTTAAATTCCCTAACCATACATCAATAAAATCACTTCCATATTTTACCTTCGTCACGACTCTTTAAAAAATTTGCATAGAATAACCCCGACTCGTTTGAGTCAGTAACAAGCTCTCAGCTCCGAAGAACAAGTGCTTTTTACGAGGGATGAATAAAAATACAATCCTAGAGGCACCGCCATCCCCCAAAGGCCTTCCAAAAGTTTTTCAATAATGTGGAAGATCGAACTTCTGATTTATTTTTGAACCAATTCTACTACGAATTTGAGAGCTCAAAGGAAAAGTTATATTGTCACAAAAGTTTATTTGCGGTTGCAACTTTTACAAAAATTACATCGTTACTTTATGCGAAAATCAGAATTGTTCAAAAAACGATAATTCAGAAGTGATATATGTTTGACCCCATTTATTTTTAATAGATAACAAAATTTTTAAATCTGGAAAAAATATTTGATGTGATTCTAATCTATTGAGAGATGTTTTCGGGTTTGTCTTGTGGAAAATTGATTTGACTAAAAAGAAATCCTTAAATCCGGTGACTTTTTTTCGTTTATTCGAGATTGGTTTTTAACTAAAGTTTTTACGAAGTTCTTCAATAAAACAGAATTGATTTTCAAAGGATAAATCAATAAACAAATTTCCTACTTTTCTAAGGGCACCACCAATTTAAGATACGAAATTACTGTTCGGATGAAACTAAAAGTCCATAATATGAGAACCTAATCTTAGCACTATGAGGTTTTTCTTTTTAATATAGACCATAATAGGAACCCCAGACAATTGCTTTAACACCATGTTAGGACTCAAACCGTAAATCCAACTAAAAACTTTCCTTCGCTTATAATTCAAACTTGGTATTGCAGTCTGAAATCGGCTTGTTGTTTCTTAACTCATTTAGACCTGAAACTATTTTTTTCTAAAAGATTTGTTTTTGTCTATTTTTATCATATTATTAAAACAGATAAATAGAAATCTTCTGAAGTCAACATAACACTGAAGCTATTGTTGTAGTATTGTTTAGACCATACACTTGACAGCGGCACTAGACATAAAAAAATTCTTATCGAGGGTTCTTAAAAGTAATTTATTACTTCCGGCGTATCGTATGTGAGACGGTCGACCTACATGGGTTAATAAGAGAGCAGTATGAGCCAGCAAAGTATGAATAACGCTAAATAATCCCAATTAACTACGAGTGACGCCAAGTAATGATTAGTAATGTAGAGGTATTATCTCTACTTTAAAGTTACTATATTTTTTAATAATTAAAACAAATTTTAAATTTAAGATTATTTATTTTTTAAATGTCGAATAAGTAAAGTAACTCCTCGGCCGGGAAAACAAAAATTACTGAATCAAAAAATTCTCAAAGGCAACTTGCTTGAATATCGAATAGCATAGCTCACTTAAATTATAAGCTAGGGTAGATTGTTGTTGTTGGTAGATTGTTGTTGCTGCCACATTACTCCCCTTCCAGTTTCCGTATAGGAACGGTACAATTTGAAAATGAGAGAGTATGGTTGCTACTGATGATTGTTGGTAATGATGTGGCTTTGAATCGCCAAAAGTCCGTTGTTCGGCTTTTATTGTTGTTGATGTGGTTGTTGTTGAAGTTGCTGAATGGATGGTTGCTGTTGTATAGGTGGCTGCGTTTGCTGTTGCTGTTGGACACTATAACTTGTTGATGTTGAATTTGCTGTTGTAATTGTTGATGGTGAGCTTGTATGATGGTGCTGATTTGCAGCGGTTGAGATTGACTGTTGCTGATTTGCAGCGGTTGAGCTTGGCATTTGATGGGTTGACTGTTGCTGATTTGCAGCGGTTGAGCTTGGCATTTGATGGGTTGACTGTTCGGCAGTGAGGTCGTCGTTTGATGTTGTAGTTGTTCGGCAGTGAGGTCGTCGTTTGATGTTGTAGTTGTTCGGCAGTGAGGTCGTCGTTTGGTGCTGTGTGGTTGTGAGGTTTCCGGGAATTCCTGTTGCGGCGATTGGTAAGAGCCGATTAAATAAGAATGACTTCTTATTTGGTGGTCTGGGGTTCGTAATGGTCGGTCTTCCTCTTCCTAATGTTTGGAATGGGGTTGCTAATGTTCGTTCTTGATCGGGGTCACATGGTGTGGAGGTTGAGAGATGGAATCCCACTGTGATTCTCCCGTTTTTTAAGTGGAAGAAACGATTTTTTGGGTCGTTTAGGGCGTTTAGCATTATTTGAGGTCTTGAAAGTCTTGGCTCCGTTGAGTATCCTGGTCTTTCAGACCTGTCGGGGTCACCAGTTGTAGAGGTTCGACAAATTCGGTAAACAAATCATCACGTCGGGGTCACCAGTTGTAGAGGTATAATCTCTACTTTAAAGTTACTATATTTTTTAATAATTAAAACAAATTTTAAATTTAAGATTATTTATTTTTTAAATGTCGAATAAGTAAAGTAACTCCTCGGCCGGGAAAACAAAAATTACTGAATCAAAAAATTCTCAAAGGCAACTTGCTTGAATATCGAATAGCATAGCTCACTTAAATTATAAGCTAGGGTAGATTGTTGTTGTTGGTAGATTGTTGTTGCTGCCACAGTAATTATAAGTAGTTATGATAAAGTAATCCACAATAAGGCAATATATTATTACAACTCAGTTCTTAAGTAATTAATCAAAGCTTAAAAAGTTTCAAGATACAATTCTTTTCTCGTAGTTTTTTTCTTACTCAAGTGATCAATAAATTGAACTTATTTCAAACGAGAAAATTTCAAATTAAAGAAAACAAACTTCCTGAACATTTCTAACTAGTGAGGTACTCTGAATTCGCGAAATCCATAAAAATGAAGAAGAAAAAACACATTTCTTTCATCCCTAATTTTTCTTTTTCTTTTAATTTTATTTTTTTTTTTTACTACTTGCTAAGACGAAAAGTCACGGGACTAAGAGTTGAAAATCAGAAAATTCTTCTGATTTTGTTGGATTCATCAACACCATAAGGTTGCTTGGCCTCCTCATTCAAAGTATCTCAAGAACGGAATGAAGGGCTTTTCGAACTGAAGGAAATCAATAAGAACTTGAATTGCATTCGAACTCTTGCCAAGCCAACAAGGAGTCATGGGGCAGGACTAGAATAAGGGAAGAATAAGGGCAAAACGGCAGAGAGAAAGTAATCAAAAGAAAAAGAAAACGCCAGGGAAAAATAAGAAAGTAACGAGGGAAGAAGTAAAGAAAAAAAATCCTTTCAAGAGGCTCAATTGAATTCGTTTTTCGCCTTTTTTTCCCTTAATTTCTTTCCCTCAATTCGACTTTCATCATTTCCTGTTCCAACCCCCCCCCCCCCCCCCCCCCCCTCATCCGATACATGACCTGCTCTCGACGGAGCCTCTTCGACTCTCTCCTTTTCTTATTGAAATATCTTACAAAGGGAAGAAAATTATTCACTCAAGTGGATAAAACAATTTCAACACTATAAACGACCCTGGCGACCAGAACGGCGTACGAGCTTCCTCCGGGGTTTTAGGTATATTCAGCGAAATTCAAATATAATTGAAATTGGAAAAGGCCCAGGAACAAAAATAAAAAAAATAAATAAATAAAAAAACAAAAAATCCAAGTCGTGCCGGCAACTCACTTGAGGAACTTTTGTAATTATAAGTGATGGGAGAGGAAAACTCTCGTTTTAAAATTAACTCCACACCACCCCCGTAACGTTTTCTGTCAGCCGTTTACATTTCTTGTTGGCCCCCATCGCAGGGAAATGAGCAAAAACAAATGGAAAAAGCAATCGAGACACTTTCTTGGGACGTCCTATGAATAACGAATTCGGCGAAACCACCAGCCCTTGAGATCGTCCTCCTCCGGCCCCCGCGCCGCGTCTTGTGCAGGGAATTCGCCCTGAATTTTAACAATTCTTCACGCCATTAAGTTGGAACCGTCGCTTTGTATGAATTAGCTCATGTTGGGCATGAAGCGGGCTGTTTAATCAAAGGGTTGGTTTAACACCACTACGTTTTAGAGCCAGTTCCGCCCCACCTAGCCCTTGAAGCGCCCTCTCTGGGTGGGCATGGAATGCAAGCACCATCCGAGGGGAGATAAAGTGATGTCTTTTCACGGTTGACATTTTAAGACTTTTGGTATTTTTGAATAAACGAAAAGGGTTCAGATGTATGGCATTACTAAAAGGGCTCTTACAAAATAACTCAACTTGAAGAAATTGGAATTAATTTACTAAAATAAATTTTATATATTCTTGCACATTTCAATGTAACACTAAAACCCTAGATACTTTGTGAAGACTTAACAAAATAAAATTGTATTCTATATCTTTGATGATGATACACTTATTTGACCAAAAATGAAGAAGCTCCTATTTGGGTATCGAAAATACATAAAACCCTCACATATTCTAAACACAGTTGTACATTCACAAACAGAGCCCACATATTAATTAAAATATTGTTACAAAATTTTCCTTCGTTGTAATTCACACTTGCAATTTCAATTAAGTGAATATAAGGACCGGCGTTCGATCAGCACAATTGTGGCGTATGTGGCAGGAGCATTACCAATTCAGCCACACTGATGAAATCTAGCCAGTGCCCCGGATCGAAACACCGACTATTTTTTGGGCTCGTCTACCTCGGCAGACGGAGAGGAGCTAAAAGGATTATGTTGAAATTAAAAAAATCTATTTTATCTACCTTCGTAAGTTTGTTATGTATAATCTGTCATTCCTTCATACATATTACACGGAGCTCCAGTTTCAATACTCCAGTACTCACATTTTTAAGAAAATTACAGACTTACAACATAAAATTCTTAAGACGATCCTTAATCTACCAAGGTCTTTTCCACCCTGGAGTTGCAGAGCATCGCGAAAATAGGGCTTATAGAAACAAAGGCAAACAAATTTTTTGAAAAACGTTCTTTCTCAGATTTTGATAGTAACTCTATGAATTATACAATATTATAAGTAGGATAGTTCTTCACTAGACTTTTCAATAACAAATTTTTCCCAAATATTGAAATAATTAAAATTATACTTTAACTATACATACTTTGTTCAACACATAATATCATAAATGAATGAAAGCAGAATGAAGACGAATAAAATAAAAATTAATATATGTATTTATTATTACCATACCTTAACGGACTAATATTGAATGTGTTATTAGATTTGCATTTATTGATATAATTTGATATTCCAAATATTATTTCATAGATAAAATGAATCCGCTTTAAGCAGAGTAGGTACTATCGAAAATTACTTCGGAGCAAGTGATCAAATCAGCTTATAAAGATGACCAATTTCGAAGAGTATTTAGTTAATTAAGTTAAGATGCGTGTAGAGGTTTTATGATATAACGAAATGGCACGTATTGACTAATCCGTAGAAGCCCCCAAAAGTAATAGATATTAAATTCGAGTCCCCCCAAAAACGGGGTTGCCAGCATATGACCATAAACACGGAACTAATTACGTGGTTATCAAAGTAGCTCGGTTTCACCCTCCCAAAAAAGCAATTTTCGGTGTTATGTGATGTCCATCTTTATATCAAATTAACCAACTTTAACAAATTAATTCTTCCCCACAAATCTCACCCGGAAAAAAAGGAAAATCTTTTGGAAAAAAAAACGTATCTCAGCTCGTCTAAATTCCGGGTGCGTCTGTCCACCCAAAAGATTTTCCCATGGGGGGTAAAACGTATCCCGGCCGTTCCAGAATCGAAAGAGTCCCAGAGTCCAGACAGTTGAACCGACCCATTTACGTGTCCATCTGTCCATCAGGCGAAGGGCAACATAACAAAAATATCGAAAGTCCAGACCCATCTGGATGGCCGACACGTGGGTTCTAATAAAGTTGCGAAATCCGTCCAATCACCTTGTCCCGGGGATCCCTTCCCTACAAGATGACCCGTTCATCACGAACTGCTCCCCGGTTCCCTGAACCCGATACAAGTGAAATTCCTACGAAATTTCTGGATTGAAATAAGATTTCCGTTCCCCATGAAACATTAATGACATCCGGGAAGTATTTTTGCATTTTCAGCTTTTTTCCACAGGACTGTGACCTTTCCCGGGCACTCCTGAGTCCTGGATGGTAAATGGGATCCTTGAGACAGGTGGACAGGTAAAACCGGGACCGGGATAACCTGACCATCACAGCTCGATTGGAATATTTGCTGAGAGTTTAATCGCATTTCTGAATACTTCGATGAATTGCGAGAATTGAAAGATGCTTCTTCCAGGTAAATTTAATAAGATTGAAAGGGTCGAAATAAAAGCGAATGAAGGGTCCCAGATTCCCTTTTTTTATATTATATATATTGTATATTTTCGAGCCTTTTCGCAGAAGGTCAATCATTTCGGGATGAGCAACAAAAGAAAGAAAAATGTTACCGTCGCTCCTCCGTCTTGGGAATTTAATCTCGTTGTCAATAAAGAAGACTCTACAAGGTAAATTAATTACTTGCTTGACCTTGTTCACAAGATTCTTGTTTACTTTTCTTCGCTGCGAATCAAAGGAATGCGAAAATAAAATTAATTAAGATGATTATTGCTTGGGCTGAAAAAGGAACTTGTTACTTCTTTCTGCAGAGTTTAACAGTTTCCGTAGTAACTTCGGTGTACTCTTTGAAGATTTTTATACACACTCATATCAGGTAATTTGAAAAATGTCGAGAAATATATCAGGATTTACAAGATTTACGTCTATGATGATTTCAATTATTTTTATTAAATGCGATTATTTCGGCGTAAAACAGAGCAGATGAGGATTTCCAGAGTCGTGTTTTTTTTTTAATCATAACACCATAATGTCGCTTAATTTCACTATATAACGATAGGTTGTTTTCTAATTTTTTTCATATAAATAAAATGAAATGGAATACCTTAAAATTTTCGATATTGCCTACCATTTTATTTCACAATTATTTCAGCATTAAAAAATATCTTCTGAAGAAGACATCGCTGTTCCGACTCGTATTTCATTTTATTCTAGTTGGAAAAATGTTTTGTGTTTAGATTTTTTAAAGCGGTCCCGTCTTTCACCTTTATACGTTATTTTTCAACAAAATAGTATTTAAGATAGTTAAATAGTCATGGAGGTTTCACGAAATTTCTCGATAACTCCTATCATATAATATTACACAGAATAATTGTACATGTTTAACAAGTAAGTAAACGTAACGTACTATTGTATTTAGGTTTAGGACGAAATGAAATTTAACAAAATCGCTTACCTGTTTAAAATCGAGTCCCAAGGCATGCATTATGTAGTCTTAATTTTTATGCCTTTAATATGTAACCTCATTCCGTACTATAGTAAAAAACTAAAATCTAAAACAAAACTAAAACTACAGACACGAGATACCTAATTCTTGTATCTTATGCCGAAAAATCTTTATTTTCTTACTGAAATTAATTTGCATTCTTACTTCATACTGCATTAATTACTAAATAGGACGCAAATACTCAAGTACTTAATAGTAATAGTTCCAAACTCTAATACTCCTTCATTTAGTACTCAAATTCTTACTTACTTCCCTTCTCGAATAATTTTTCTCTACTAGAGGTATTCGAGTAGTAACTTTCGTTCGGAGTTCAAATTCAAAATTCCATTCTTTTAAATAAAAATCCCCTTTAATTACGAAAATATTACACGATTGCGCCTCATATCTTTTAGAAAAGGTAAAATAATCTTCCTGGCTCAAACGTGTTATTAAAATGTAGTTAGTTAAAGATGAATTAGTAGGTACTTAATTCTTAAATTACTATAAACCCTGAGGTAATTTTCTTCTATTGGTCAATGTTATCTTCGTAAAATACCTTTTCGTTTACATTTACTATATAATATAAATGCTCGTAATTATCTTTTCTCATTTCCTTTCTAAGAACCTCTACAAAGAGTCCTGTAGGATGCATTATTCGACTCTTCCCTGGACTTCCCTTTTTTTTTTAATGAAAGAACCTTTTACGATAACAATTTTGCGGTAAATGCCGACCTAATGCCCTACCTGGTTCAGGTGTATCGCAGTCATTAATAACAAAACGTTCGATATTCGAGAAAAACTCTCGGGACTCGGGACTACAATAACTAATATATATGCCATTCATTCGTTTTTACTTGAATAAAGAAATCTTTATCGGTGAAGATTTCTCAAGAATAATTGACATGCCCATCAAGTGGCATTCATTTCGCTGACGTGGTAAGGTTCGATATCATCAATCTCATCGATATCGAAAAAGGCATGACTAATTGTATAAACGCAGTAAGAAAGAAAAACTAGCAAAAAAAATCGGTAGATTCTGGAGGTTCGTTAAATCAACATTTGGAGCACGTCTTTCCCATAAAAAAAAAAGAAAAAAAGGCGCTACTGAAAGTATCTTCGATTAACTTTAACTCCACCACGTAGATGCTGCTCCTAAGTACCATTTTCATTGCGCTCGGAGTCTATCTTTTCAATAAAAACAATTTGTAGCCGAAATAATCCGCACAAGGATCCAATTTACAACATGGGGAGGTTCGGAATCGTTAAAACCTGGAATCATGGAAACCTGCTGCTTGGTACTATAGTATTTGGAGCCGTGTACATGGAACAAATCGCCACCTGGTGGGAATAAAGCTTTCGTTTTTTATTGTTGCTATTTTTTTCCTCTAGGTTTTCTGTTGTTCCCATTCCCAGGGCCCGGCGGAGCTCCTGTTTATTTCCGATATCGAAAACACCTGTAAAGGAATGATTCATGAGTCCATCGGGAACTCCCAGGGCAACCTGCTCGATCTGTCTATTTAACATTAACCACTGTCGAATAAATTGAAAGGTGAAATATCTGATTACAGGTCCTGCCTTTGTCCTCCTCCAGATTATAAATAGCATTTAATGAGAAATCTTTCCTCATGCACCCACTCCATCGAATCAGCGGAATCAATTCGGGATTAATCAAGCGGTGGAGGGGGCTTTAGCATGTGTGGTAGGTCAGTAAAGATAATCCCGGAATATCCCAGCCTCTGCTCCTGATCACCATCCAACCGATGCTTTAATTAAGACGAAATGTGTCGCTGGAGTTGATCTCGTTCGGTTTATGTGGGACTACCTCGTCATCGGGACGAGCTGTGAGTTATTAATGATTTCCTGGATGACGTGCCAGAGAGATCCCGACTAGCCAATAACTAGCCACTGGCGAGTAGATTAACTCTGGATATGGGATAATTTTAATAATGATGTTGAATGATACATCCCAAAAGCCGAATTCCCCTTTTTTTCGTGAAATTAACTTTTGCCAGCACATATCTCAATTATTAAAAGATCATTTCTTTCTCGGTAAGCTTAATTAATCGCTCGTTTATTTATCATTATCCTACAAACTGTAAGGAAAATAAATTGTAGATCTTTTAATAAAAGAAAGATTCATTAATTTAAATCAGGCAAGAAAATCCCTTTTTGATAATTTTTCTTTTTTTAAAAACCTTTCTAAGTTAAAAATTTAAAGTTGTGTTTTCATGATGAAATTAGTTAAAAATTTCTTTATTTTATATTTAGAAATTTCCTATTTTGCTTTGCCAAATTGATACGACTAATGTTCTTATTTTAATCTATAATGTTTCGAAATAATACAATATTGTCAAAATATTCCGAAAAAGCCCCTTTCTATATGTAACATAAAAATTCCATAATAGAATTACTAAATTTTAAAAAAATTAATTTCAATTACCTTTGACTTCAATTCATTTTTTTCATTTAAATAGGTTAAAGTAATTCGAAGTTATAGAACGGAAAAACTAATAGAAACCAAAGGCAACTCTTATATGTGAGTTTGTCTTGCGTTCGTTTGATTCAAATTTACAATTTGGAAGAATATTAGGTCGTTGTGCAAGACGAGGCGCGCATATGTATGTCGACAGTCAAAAATATTGTTATCGGTATCGTTTTACAGAGCTTTTTCCAAAAACATTTCCCAAATTTTTGGTGTATTTGTTAAAAAGATTTAGCCCAAAATGTGCAAGAGAGCATCAGTCCCCCTTGATCTTCTATAAGTTGATGTTATAATGTATGTGGTAAAACAAATTTCTGCATACGTCCTAAAAGCAAGGCATTTGAGAGGGTCGAATGTTTAATTAAATATCCCTGTATTATCTTATTTAGGACAAAATAACGACGTCAGTCTGCAGTCCAAAAATACACCTGATAGGCATTTCTACGGTCCATTAAGCTAAACAGAGTTCGCTCTTAAGATTAATTGCCCGGACCAAGTGGGCAGTAAAAAAGAGGGTAGGAGGAGGTAAAAAGAATGCGTAACCCTTATCACCTGTACCCGAAAATGCCTGACCTTTAATTCATTACCCACCCGCCGGGTCGTCCTGCTGAGCCCGAACAGAGGACATAATTCGCAGGCTATACGCCAGTTGGCTTAAATCTGGGCAATAATTAGGATCCTCAAAAAGTGACAACTCAAATAACAACGACCATTAGGAGCCGGTCCATTGCTTCGTGCCGACTCCGTCCAAAATCCGCGCGCTACTTTTCAAGTCATTAACCCTGTCCGCGAGTCGCGAGTCGCGAATCGCCGCGCTCCTCCGTCGAGTAAATAACGCTCCGTGTTGCGGCGCATAATGTCGCGTAATTTCATTATTTAAATTCTTTTTGGCCTCAAGTGTGCTCCGCGGATCTGCGAGGAATAGGAGCATAAAAACAGCGGGGACAACATCCGATTTTGGGGTGTGGGTGGACGCGACCACGGACGACGAAGACGCCGGGGCTCACTCAAAAAGAAGCCGGGACCGTAAGCCCGGCTCGTTAGCGGTGGATGTTTGCGTCAAGGGCTAAATTGAGGAAAAATGCAAAGTTTCGCCGCAGCAGTCCTCAAGGAAGTGATGTTGATTCTTGGCGCGCCACAGAAGATGCCCGCAGGTGGAGGAGGCGAAGGTGCTGCAAATTCAAATCAGCGCCCGCCCGCCCCCGCAACTCGAACGCGCGCGGACCAACGCGACGCGACGGTGAAGTAATTTCACTTTGAAATGGTAATCCAGGGGACTTCCAAGGGCCTTCAAGTTTTACTACTTCAGGTTGGCTCGATTTTCTTTTGTTTTTGCCCTCCTAAAGTTTTTAAGACGTTGGACTGGATTCGGGGCACCAGCAGAAGCAGCAGGCACCTTCGCGGGGCGGAGGCGCGAAAGGGGCGCACGGAAGAAAATTTTATCAACCTGCAAACCGTGACGGCCGCTTGGAGACGAGACAAAATTATTGCGTCAACGCCGGAACTCTGCACGATAACTGGGCCTTATCAAGCAAATTGAATCATTCTTGGGTTTATCTTATCAATTCGTCGGCGATAATTCTGAAGAGTGAGATGAGAAAGTTTCACTTTTTGGGAATTTAACGAGATTTTAAGACTTTCCTCTCAAAAAATAAAACAGAAGGAAGTAACTTTTTAATAATTTTATCATCCGCTTTAATATTTCAAAATATCGTATTAAATCTTATATTGAATGACAAACAAATTAACTTTATTATTAAATCTTTTGCAAAGTAGAACTAGCTCAGTTTTTCAAATTTAGGAAGAATTTCTAGTGTCTTCTACTTGTTTTGATACTCAATTTCAAAAAAAAAAAAAAAATTCTGGGAAAAATAAGATAAAAATAATTAAGAAACTTTTTGCGTCGTTTTATTTAATATGAAAGGTACAACAAAACATTATTTTCTCAAAAAATCGGGTAGATTTTTAAAGTAGTTTTAAGCAATATTCCTAAAAATTTCCATTATTGAATTTTATATTACCTTTGTTTGTGATGACTCTGCAGTTAATGTTTTTAAGTAACCTAATTTGTGCAATAATTTTCTTCTTCCAAATATAGGGATTCTACAGTTTAGGTATTTGATAGAGAAGAAACCGAATCTGAAGGTCTTGATAATTTTTTATTAAAATGTGAAAGATGTGAACGTTTTGATGCGAGCCATTTTTTGATACAAATTCGTTATTTTATTGCAAACAAAAAATAGCAAAATTTTATGTAGGTAGGTAGGTACACTCTAAATAATTTTTGACTAGATCCTAGTAAATTTTTACTAGAATGACATTGCTATGAATTCTAGTAAAAAATCTAGTAAAATTAAAATTACTAGAATTCTATTTAAATCAAATCACGAGATTCTAGCAAAATTTTCTTTTTTTATAGTTTAATTTACTGAAAACCTATGAACATAAGGATAGGTTTTTCTAATAATATTTACAGAAATTCCAGTTAAGGTTGCAGAAATTATATGAAAATTATATTATCTTCTAGTAATTTGTACGGAAACAACCGTTTAGATTACTTGTATTCTATGAAGTTTACATTATGTTTATCTAGTAATTTTTACGGAAAGTCTATGCGCATTACTGACATTCTATTTATCTTAATGATGTTTTTTAGTAATTCATACGAAAATGTGGGTTAAGGTTACTGGGATCCCATAAAGATAGAATTATGTTATATTTATTTTTACCGTCACTCCAACTACATATAATTATTGGAAATGTATCAAATGTTCTCTCGTTATTTCGACTGAAATTTCAGGGTTTCTCGAAAGATACACTAAATATTCCCGTATATTTCTTCATAAATAAAATAAAAGAGGTTTTGTTTTTGAATTCATTTATTTATTAACATTTAATAAGAACGTTATACAAATTTCTTATCAATAACTAAAAAAACTTGACCATCAACTTCACATGCCCGGGTACACAATTACTTTTAAGCACCACACTCTCAAAACACACGTTGAAGATTTAAGTCCGACTGACACGGCGCGGCGGCGGCGGCGCGGCGTGGCGAACACCTCATTCGATTCTTTCGATGCCTATCGTTTATCTAGCAAATTTTAACAGATTCTTGAAAACTGTTGTTCGTTTCTAGTAAATTTTTGTTGGATACTAGTGATGTTTTGTTGATGGCTACAAATCTAGCAATTTTTTTTAAACTTCAATAGAAATTCTATTAAATTAAATACTAGAACGTTCAGTAAAAGGTGTTTTTACTGGAATTTCATTTACATTTTCATCCATTGTTATTTTTTCGGTAAAATTTACAAGAAAATCGTGAAAATAATTTACTAGATATGTCTAGTAAGCATTTTACTAGAAAAATTTCTTACTGTGTAGGTTTACCTACATTGCTACAACTTCGAAAATAAAATTTTCGTATTATGCCATCGATTTAATAATAACCACGACGTTTATTTATTTTGCGAATACCGGAAAAATTCAATCTGCTAAATGAAAATAATTTCAGAGAAAAATTGGGCATTTCCGGACGATGGCAAATATAATTGTGGAATGTTGTGGGTGCTTTTATCAGGGTAAATCTTCCATGAAAAAATATTACCTGACAAATTTGTTTATTCGCAAATTGCACGGCTTCGCTCTGAAAAACCACGATAAAAAGGCGACGGCTGGGAGGTGGTGCAGTGGGGCTGGTTCCGCGACGAAATTCGTTATGTTCGCGTATTTCTGCATAAATGCAACAGCCGCGCGCCTTCAACACCCGCTAAAATGTTTGCTCACCGATGTTGCAACAGAACGTGGAATATTCCCCAGATTCTTTGCGATGGGCGCCAGAAAAAGTATCTTCCAAAATGCAGATTGCTCTGGCGAGGACAATAAAAAATAAAATAAAAAAATATTCAAAAAATTCCCGAATGCTACAACTTTCCACCGGATTTTCCGGAGAAGATCCTGGAGGATATCCTCGCCAAAAGATCGAAACGAGGAGCTCCCGCTACATGAGGATTTGCCCCATTGCATCCGTCCGTGGCATAATTTTGGGGATGAATCCGAAATGTTCCTGTTTGCGGGGGCTGGCGAAGCCACCACGGCTTCATTCTCATTTTCAATTGGGAAAATTTTGTAAATTTTATGAAAACTGCACCAGGCTCAGCGGCCGGTGCAGCGGCGGAGCCCGATAGGTGGGAAAATTCGGAAGGGTGCTCCTATAGTGGGTGGCCCCACTTTCGCATGCACAAATATGGTCCGGGAGCGAAAGAAACATTCACAAATTACATTTTGGAAGGGAAAATATTTTCGGCTAGAAGCAATTCCGGAAATTGTTACATTCGCCGCACTCACACAGTGGGGCCCCCGGCCTGAAATAGTTTGCACGCGGTTTCATCCCACGATCAGCCCCAGCGCCGGGCTAATGAAATACCAAAACGATATCTTGCGCTTTGAATATACTTTGGGAATTTTGCAGAACGACCGAATGCAAATCGCGGGGGAGGCCACGTTACTGCCCCACGTGCACAGTGAAATCCAGCACCCGTGTGATTAGAATGTTCCACCGATACTTAATTCAGGAGTTATCCCTTCGTTTCCCAATTAGCTGATGGACCTAGCTTTGAGAAGATATTTAAATTTTAGATTCTGTTGGATTTTCATTCGTTTTTAAATTCCTGACTAATAAACAACACTTTTATGATTGTTTTAAAATGAGTTTGAGATCTCCGTGATGAAACATTGTAGAAAAATTCATTTCAGGCCAAATGAAGGTAGTTTTAAGTAACCTTTTCTAAAAATAATCCTGCAATAGTCCTGGAAATAAACGAATTAAAACATAAATACCTCGAAAATTACACGTGACCAAAAAAATGTACTATTTAAGTCAAACCTCAAACTCAACCTGTTCCGAAATTTCTAAATTTCAAATAATGTGAAAATAAGCTTTTAAAGGTTTGTAGAATCGCTGATTTCGAATCTATCATTAAAATTTGAAAATATTAAGCATGTTTCTGGAAACATTGACTTGATTTCGATCTACCTGGTATTCGAATTTTCTGTTTTCTGTAATTTTTCAAAACTTTAGAGTCAATTAAATGTTGTGCTTCTTATTGTTGGTCAAACGATGTTTGGTCCCTCGTATCCAAAGAAAAATGATGCACTTCCCTTGAGGGCTCTTATTTAACAATCTCGATATAATTTAGAGATTGTTGTGGTTTAGCTTCATATAACTGAACATGAATAAAAAATTGGATTGTTAATTGTTGGTAACACCCACATATTTTGTCCAAATTATTTGTATTCCGATATTAAGTTTGTTTTCGTCTGGAACCACGACTTATTTTACGTTCCGGTTTTGGAATCAAATATTATTTATGTATAGTAAACGCAAAAATGGACCTAGAAGTCATCCTTGAGGTACACCAATTTTTATATGCCTCTCCTCTATTGGTGTTATTTTATTTGGTTTTAATGATGCTTTTCTTGAGATAATCCATTATATAGCTGGAGTAGTTTTTCTCGTGTTTTTCCTGTTCACTTATTTAAGTGTCTTTACAAGTTCACATAAGATCTTTCACTTAAAAGCAAACAAACGAAAATTAGTTCTAAAGTCTGAAAGAAAAAAGTACTGCCATATTTCATCACCGAAAGGTGAAAAGATTAATGCGTGGTTATGGCAGGCAAGAAGCAGTTATTACTTCATCTCAGGTTCAGACGGATGCATAACCTGAAGATATTCTGAAGCCAAGCAATTTTCGTGCATGAAAGATTCTATTTCTAACCATCTCCGAGACGACCAAATCTGTGTCAAGAATATTACCTGAGAAAATTTCCTGGAAAATGTTCCAGAGCTGACGTAGTTACAATTGCCTTAATTAGAATTATGGATAATATCGCTGTCCTTGCGTCTTCCTGGGAGTCTTTTGAGATATGAAAAACTCATGTAATTTATAAAGTATGATTTTGAGAGCCTTTTGCCTCACTACCATTCGGAAATGAAAGAGAATGTTTAAATAATGGAAACAAATTTCCAGTTTAAAATTAATTACGCTCTCAGGAGAAACGCTTCAAGTTTCCCTAATTTGGTTTTCGCTAATTGAAAGAAATCTCAATTGCAAAATACAACGAAAACCTTTTGTGATAAGGACGTTATCGCAAAACGAATAATATTAAAATCGTCAGAGTGCGTGAAAAGGCCTCTCCAACAGCGCAGACAAATCTCAAGGTAAAAGAAATTCTTTTTTTTACGAATTGCCGACTGCAATTTAAAGCAGCGCGGTGTACAATGAATTGAATAAAAATTGTTTCTTTTGTCTTAAAGAAAATATAAAATAAATTTCAAGGTCTTCAACTGCACTGAATATATTCAGCTTTACTTCTTATTATTATTATTATTATTTCATACTTCATCCACAAATGTGTTGTAACATTTTCTTTCATTAATGATAACTTTGGTAAAAATATATCTTTCTAATTTTCACCTTTTCTAAATTTTGATCTTAATAAAAACTCAGATTTTATATAAGTATTTAAGGAGTAAGAATACATAATTTAAAAAAATTTTTAAAATTCATTACATTTCTGGATAATATGAAGGTATGGACTGAATAGGCTGTAAGATCAATCTATATTATAAAAAACTTATTTAGATGAATTAGATATGCAAATTCAGCTTTTGGATTAATTCTTTAGATGTTCTTTGAAGAAATAAACCACGAGGTCTCATCGGTCTCCGCGGCAGACATGTGAAAGGTGCGGTAATTGAAAAAGAAGCCGCTCAAGATAACTCTCATTTTTTAGCCCCACAGAAGAATTGTTTGAGTTATAAAAACCCCCGGAATGCTGCACTCTGTTTTGAGGAGTGCTTGCGTTTTATTTCTTTTTAGGCAAAGGAGGAATTCTTCTATTCGAAAGAAAACGAGGCCTTGATTCGCCCGGGGGAGTGGGCTTCAACTTCCACTTTTTCGACCAACAAAGGTCGGTGGTTGGCTGGCTGGCCACATTCATGCTGTAAAAGAAAATTTCCTTAGCTGACCGAAAGCAAGTCGCAAAAAATAAAAATAAGAGCTGTAAGAAAACAGCTGAACGGCGCCGAAAACCAGTTTCAGTATCTTTAATATCGTTTTTTCCTCACTTCGGTTTCAAGTTCACTTTCGTTCGCTTCACGAGGCGAATTTAATTCATTTCGTTCTGCACAAATGGAGGTTATCGGGGTAGTCCCCTCCGTCTCCGGAGCCCGACGAGCCCCTAAGACCCCCCGAACCCCCGGGCATTCCACACCAGTTCTGGAGAATATTCAAGGAATTTTTGAACTTTGTTCAAAAGAATTAAAACGTGGTGCGACGTCATATGCACCCGGCGCGATAGAACCAGGGTCCTCCTGCTCCCGGGCGAGTAATTGGTGAAGTTTCGATGCATTCTGTCACTCCGGAGGTTTATGGGGCCCCATCTGCAAGTCATGTCGTATCTCAAACTCGATGGCTCTTCGGGGAGTTAATGAGGGTCACACTCACAACAGGTCGGGAATGTTGCGCTGTTTCGAGGTGCTCCCCGGGGACCCCGACAGAGTTGTCTCCCAACTTTTGAATTTATCTCCTCGGGAAGAAGTTCCAAAATATTTTGACAACAAAAGGAATGCAATTTACCCTTAGATTACTTACATATCTTTAATATAAGCATTTACGACGATCTATCATTTTTGAAAAGAAATTACATAAGTAGGTACGAAAATTTTTATTACCTCGGGTTCAAGTTTTTGCCATTCTTCAGTAATTTCTATTTGTAAATCCATAATTGACTGATATTGACGTTTTCCAGCATAAACCCAACTAGCAAGAATTCTCCAGTGTTTTCCATTGAGTTGAAGTCGGGTGGTCAATCCATTACCTTAACAGAATTGGTTCTGAACCCATTGTTTTGCCACTGATATGAATTCTGGCATTGTCCTGCTGAAAGACCCATTGTTTTTGAGAATTATCTGCCAGAAATGAGATCAATGGAGTGCTTGGATATAGTCTGTATTCATTCTTGAAGACGTGAATTTAATATTTAACATTCCACGGCAGAAAACGTTACCCAGAACCACCATAAAAATTTCTTTTAGAAAAGATGTTTTACCTGTGTTATCATTTGTTTACAACTTAGTATGAAAAATTGTTCTTTCATCCCGCAAAGAAATTAGTTTTTCAAACAATTTTTGTCGATATCATTTAAAGACACACTACGGGGCATTTTAAATTATTTACATACTTGGTGTTGTAGAAGAAGTCGAGGTTTTAAAATCATATTTTCATTATAAATATTTTCCTTTGTATATGTATGTATATTTATAAAAAAAATGTGTATCCAGCTGGGTTTATGGAAAGAGTTTAATTTTTAATACATATAAGATATAATGAAAACAATTCACTAAATTAATTAACATTTAACAAAAGCACCTTCAGAAAAACTGGACAAAGAAAAGAAATCTTTGAGGACTAACAAATTAAGCCCTGATTAATGTTTGCTTACTAATGGAAAAAAGACCATTTTCTATCACTAATAGCGAAATCTTAAAAAAAAACGTTATCTAAATCATTCAAACAATGACGAATCGAAATTTTCCAAGTAGTTCAATTCAATTATAAATAAATAATAGCATTATTTAGTTTGCTGTGAAATAAATAGCAATACCTATCGTTAATGTAAGTTAAAGACAAGTCAACTCTAAGCCCTTAAAATAAGAATGCGTCTCTGCAGCTCAAGTAAAGAAGCCTTCAAACTTAATTTTTTTTATTTTAGTGCGCAAAATGGGGATAAGTGTAATCCTCAGAAGGCTCTCCCTCAGACAATTCTTTCAGTCAGCAATTTCTCGTCATTTTCCAGCAATCAGTCGCCGCGTGAGGTACTTAGGAGTTCTCATTCACAGACGTTGCAAAGAGCCCAGACGATTTTCTCGTACTATGTTTTATTTCTGGTTACATTTAAATTTTAGAACACAACTTCTGGAAGCAGTTGCGCAAATGATTTTTATGATTCATGCCCGGTCACAAAAACATGAAAAAGTCTCCGCTGCGTGCATTGTCCCGTAAAAGGAAAGGGGTTGAATTTTAGCTCTGACCTAAATAAGTGGATCTGAACATTTTTTGGCCAGGTTATGTAAGCACTGTCGTACGTTTTTACAGCTGTCGCTCGAGCGGAGCGTCTCTTTCACCTGGCTCTGATCTGTCGCGACTCGCGAACCCTCCGGCCTCCAGTGGGGGGTTGCATAACGGTGACACCGCGGTTGCAACAACTGAACCCTCCGCCCGACCGCGACCAATTCGATTGTGCAGACTTTGTGGGGGCATCGCGGGGACGGCTGGCGCTTAATGGCAGGAGGAATTGCACAGGTGTGTCAATGTCACGCGATTGAGCACCTCCGCCTCATTAACTGCTTATATCACTGAAGGTGAGCGGATCGCCCGGTGGAGCTGCTCTGTCGGGCTCCGCAACGACTCCAGGTCTAGTTTTAATTCACTTTTCAGGTAAAGAGGCTGCCGCGAGTGGGGCCCTCGGCGACAATTGTCCAGCACCCAGCAGGTGGCGATTCGGGGGGCACCGCAAATTGTCAATTTTGACACTTCTTTAGTGCGGCGCACACGACTGCAGCGGGGACGTTTATCGATAAATTTTTGCACCGTTCAAAGGGAGCGACGAATTTGGGGCCCCACATGTGTGCGTGGAGTCGTCAGCCCCCCAAAGAGCATCTGAATTCTGACAGACGACAATCGAGCTGGGTGCATAAAACTCTCGAACAGCCCAGGGGAGCACTGCGGCATTTATTTTTTGTCCAGTTTTCTTGCAACTGGAAATTGTCGAGCCTTACCAGGTGTAAAACGGTGTTGACAACCTCCCGATTGGTGACCTGTCCCACCTCAATCAGTCCAATGAGGACGGCAAATTTAAGATTGTCCGTCATCGACATCCTGACGACCTCCTCGGGCCGCTTTATGTCACTGAACGGCGGACGTGTGAGGTCCGCCATCTTATTAAGTAAAAAAACACTCAAATTACACTGTAAATTAACACAAAACCCACTCTCCGAGATTTTTTAGCGCCAGACCGACACCAAGCGCTCACATAAAACACCAATTCGGCGATAAATGCGATCAAGTTCGGGCGAGCGGCCTGCCCAAATCACTTTTATTTTGACACGAGACCCACGGCAAACACTCAGTCATCGACCATTTTGCTTTTCGTTTCGGGGGAACACTGCTGTCGCCCACAGTTATCTCGCAGTACTGGCAACTTGGGTGCCCGAAAACGACCCGCGAGCTCCTCGGCCGGGGGGTGGCAGGCGCGTTGTTGTTGTTTACCGGGCTCTAGCGGCGCCGAGGGGCGCTCCGTCGACGTCGCGGCGCTCCGCGAAGGGCGAGACTTGCGCACCGCGACCAAAACGGGGAAGACGACACCCGCCGCGCGCTGTTGGCCAACCTGCTCGACCCTTTGCCTGTTTTCCTCGGTTAGAATTTATTTTCCGAATCGCACACCCCGCACCTGGCGAAAATTTCCGTAAAATCGACCACTTGCCGGGCCGACGGCAGGTGGTTGCTTTTTTGGCACAATTTTTACCTGTCCGCCTGGTTTGCGTCTCAACCTAACTGCTTTTAGGCGTTTATTTTAGTCAAGAAGTGAACCAAACTCAGCAGCCATTCTAGGTGTTATACAGAAAAATGCTGCCATATAACACTTACCCATGATTAATTAAGAACTGCTGCAAACTTAACAGTTTTGCAAAAATAATTTTGGATCGTTGCAAATGAAATCAGAAATTGTAGGAAAATAAATTACAACACAAAAACAAATCTAAGGCGTTTCGAATATTCAATTTCTCTATTCATTTTTTCAAAATAAAATTAAGAAAAAATGAAATAAAACAGTTGTTCAGACCTTCGAAATTAGTAAGTGTTCTTTTTTTTCATTGAGATGGGACTCCAATAAAAAAATCGTTATTCTTCCAAAATATTATTGTAATGTCTGTTTCATAATTAGGTTTATGCTGGGAACCTCGAACGCTGCTATTTTACACCTCTGTCACGAGGAACGTCTCTCACTAAAACTGCGACGGAGTGGTAATTTAGTGTCGATATAAAAGAAGAAACGACCCAAATACAACAAGGAAAAAGCAATTTATGAGTGCAGCATAAGAATTTCCAACTAGCAGTAAAACGATAAACATTTTTAATTAAACAACATGTAGGCATCACTTTGTAAAGTCAGTAATACTCTTCAATTTTTAAGTAGTTAATTTCATGCTCACAACACTTGGTGAATATGAAAATCACTCATTACTCTTCGTGAATTCCTTGAATTCCTTTTGAGTTCGTTAAACTCCTTTTATTTAAAACAACTAACTCACGTTTAACTCAAAATCAAGTTCACTCTTAAACATCTTTTAACTGACTTTATTTTATAGGCTTAGAAAACAAAGTATTCAGGAATTATTGCGTCTTTTCATTTTATTTTGCAATTTAGGTACGAATGCATCACTATTAATTTTTTCTTTTTTTTTCCTGAAATGCCAGAGAACGAACCTTTTCCATAATAAGTGATAAATAACGTTAATAGAATTAATTCTGTGAATTGCGAAAACGAAAACTAAAAATTTTCAGAACGTCAGGCTTTTTAGAACATTTTGAGTTAATTTTTAAAATCTCAATTGAATCTTGATGACAACTTGATAAACTGTGATGAAAAATCTGATCCAAGGAAATTCCGAATCATGCTTTATAGATTATTTCCCTTTGGAATAGAAAACATTACCAAATTTTTACCATATTTTGTTTATTAAGTGCAAAATCAAAAGTATATTCTTTTGTTATAAATTGATTAAAAACGCAATATTTTATAGAAATAATTTTTATGTAATAAAACTTTTACTACGAGGCATTTTGAACAATTGGTTTACTTGGTGTTGTAGAAGAAGTCAAAGCGAAATGTATTATAAAAATAATTTTTATGTAATAAAACTCTTACTCATGTCATAACTTACAGACTCAAAAATAAAATCATTATTCAAGTTTAAAACTCGGGAATTTTTATTCAATCAAAATGTGCTAGGAATATTAAATAAAATAGATTTGAATTTTATTTTTTTGTGGATAAATATATTTTTTTTTATTTATTTATTTAAACTCATTTAAGCGATAACAAACAGACGAGTCCAATTATAAGTTACCGCTATATAAACACAGTATAATTCATTTTACATCTTATAAATTTAAGAAAGAAATGCAAGTAAAAACTAAAGAAGATAATATAATCTAAGAAATAGAAAAACTAGAAAAAACTATAAAAAAAACACCTAATTTCTAAGCGAAAAATTTCTGCAGGCAGGGTAAGGCAGGTAAAACGCAAGATAATTACAACACGCGGAAGCGCTCTTTGAGAAGATTTGTACGTGACGATCCTAAATAAAAGGTGAAGCTCTGTATCACAAAACGAACAGGTACGTGAACATTAAGTTTTTGAAATAAGTCAGGACAATCTATGAGATTGTTTACAATTTTGTATAGAAACATTTCATCGAGGTACTTACGCCGATCCTCAAAAGAGAGAAAATTAAATTTACTTAAAAGTTCACTGTAGGATGCCTGAGTCCCCTCGATCTTATAAAGAAGATGTCGAGTAAACTTTCTCTGGACTAATTGTATTTTAGATGTATAAATATTATAAATAGGGTTCCACACAGGTGACGCGTACTCCAGTATACTTCGGACCAAAGAATTAAAAAGATTCAAGAAGGATAAAACAGATTTGAAAAATTTACAAATTCTAAAAATGAAATCCATAATGCGCAAAACTTTATTAGTGATTTGATTAATATGGTCATCAAATAAAAGTTTAGAATCGAAAATGACCCCGAGATCGTTAATTACATTTTTACGTGATAACGACAGTCTATTCACTTTATATCAGGGACCGTAATGGTTATAAGTTTTACGATAAAAATCAGAAAATAACAATTATATGTTGTTTTAAATCTTTTTGGTTATCATTTAACCATTATTTTACAATTCATTTATTTTGGTTATGAGATAAGAGTTATCGATGAGCTTTTAAAATTTTTCTCAGTAATGAGAGAAATTTCTGGAGTTTTATTTTTCTGGTTACTGAATATAACCATTATTCAGCAATATATTTTTATTGGTTATAGGATAATAGTTATGGATCACCTTCTTTAATTCTTCTCAATAATGAGAGTTATTTTTGGATTTTTATTTTTTTGATTACCGAGTTACCATTACTCCGAAAGGAGAATGGGCTTTTTGGACCAAAATTGTGAAGTTTGTGTACAGCAATGAATGATATGTCATACACCGACTTCACAATTTTGGTCCAAAAGCCCATTCTCCTTTCTGAGTAATGGTAACTCGGTTAATTTGAAAAATACAAAATAATGGTTATTTTCAGTCCCTGCTTTATATTCAAAGAGCATAGTATTAAATTTTCTGGAGAATGTGACAATGCTACATTTTGAAACATTTATTGTAAGTTTATTATCCTTGCACCATTTTTCGAACCTGAGGATGTCCTCCTGCAGCATTTCACAATCACCCGAATGAGCAACGGTTCTAAAAATGTTTAAATCGTCAGCATAGAGCAAGCTATGTGATGTAAAGAGGGAAAGTAAATCATTGAAAATCAGAGGACCCAAAATAGTCCCTTGGGGAACGTTGACTCGTATATGGTAGATGTAAAACCATTTAGGACTACAGAGTGCTTACGTTTTTTAAAGTATGAGGAAAACCATTTAATAAGGTTAGTATTGAAATAAAAAAGCTGCAATTTTATTATTGAAAAAATTTAGCTCACATTTCTTTTCACATTTAAAACTGTTTAATGTATACAATATTACGCCTCATCTGCCCCGAATACCAACGAATTTTGAATGAAATAAACTAGATTTTGGCGGGCTTGTAGTTGGCGTATGTGCAGCAGCAGAATTTGCTTCAGGAATTAAACCAATTAAGAGCACTTGGACAAGTGAAAAAACCCAAACGAACTGCATTTTAATTGTTGGTTCCTTCACACTATACAACCAGATTGTAGAATTGTTTTAAATGTACTGCAAATGTAATTTCTTTTCTCATTACTTTTATAGTCTTGAAGTGTATTTGAGCAGAAGAATTTTTGAATTGTTGCTACCTTCTTTTGTTTCTCTTGCTTACACCTGGAAAAATATTAACATAACGCACGCATACGTACAGTTGGGATGTTAGAAATTTGCAAATTTATTTTTTAATTACGTATTAAATGTATCTACTACCAGAGAAAAGTGATTCTAATACCAACAGGTTGAAAAATATTATATGAACAGGGAGTGGAACTTCATGCAAATGCAAATGTTTTCATATAGATAATTACATATTTGTAACATAAACTAAAAAATTGCATATTTTAAAAAGGAATATTTGTTAAATATGTTCAAGAGATGAATAGTTTAAAAATATCGAAGCAGGATGTCTATTAAGCAGCTATTTGAAAAATTTATTGAATTATATGGGAATTGAGTTCCAATGTATTCTACTAAAACTGACGAATAGTAACGAAATAGGCATCAGCATAAACCTAACCTTTCAATGCAATTAAAAGCTTATCTTTATATTTCGATAGTATCGATGGTTTCGATAGTTTTAACGGCGCAAAGAGAATAAGTTTCATAAGTTGAGAATTAAATTTACTACCATAAGGGTCTTAAGGATTAAATTCGTAAGTCCAGTCGTTTCAAGAATATGTTGCATGTTGATAAAATTATACAGCTCTATATGTTTTAAGACTTTCAATTAGCAAATTTAACAGTAGACCCCATAAAAAATGGGTTCGTATTACACGAATATGTTAATAAGAATAAGGTACTTATAAAATCTAAGTGCTTCGTAAAACACGAATTTAAAAAGCGCGGAAAATAATTCCGTTTCGGAGTAATGCTAACTATTTATTTAAATTGCCTATTGTTATAAAAACAAATACCGTGTTTCAAATTTTCGTTTATTTCAGCTCCGAGAAACAAACCAGTACTATAACAAATCTTTGAAATTTTTCCGGTGTAGCAAAGTCGCATTATCATCAACAATTAAATTAAAAACAAAATATTAATTAATTCTGCTTTGTATACGATGTTAATTACATACATGTATTATGGCAGCCACATGCAGCCCTAGTTTTTCGATCGTAATTGTGGCTTCTTGTAATGATTTTCTTCTCTCCTCTTATTTTGCACTATAACAGCACTGTTTTTAATTAATTTAATTGATTTTATGGTCAATTATATCGTTCAAGTACACTCCAAGAATATAAAGGCGATGAAAAAATATGCATTTTCAGTATAATTAAAACAATTCTACAATCTGGTTGTATAGTGTAAAGACACAAAAATGAAAACGCAGTTTTTTTGGGTGTTCCTACTTCTTCAAGTCCTTTTAATTGCTCTACTTCCTGAAGCAGAGTCAGCTACTACACCAATTCCTTCAACCACAATCAATCCACAATCAAGGTTTCTCGATTTTTATTGTTAATCATTCTTTTAATGGCGACGGCTACATATTCCACGATATCCACTTTGAGAATATAAAGGTGATGAAGAAAATATTCATTTTCAGTATAATTAAAACAATTCTATAATCTGGTTTTATTGTTTGCAGAAAACAAAAATGAAAATGCAGTTTATGTGGGTGTTCCTACTTCGTCCTTTTAATTGCCCTACTTCCTGAAGCAGAGTCGACTACCTCACCACCACCACTACCTCCGCAAACCACAATCTATCCACAATCAAGGATCTTTATTCCTATTTCTGTCCAACTTTTGGACATCATCTCCTGGATGTTCGCCAGTGCGAACTCCATAAAAAATTGTA
The DNA here is from genome assembly GCA_951509405.1 of Machimus rusticus. Classification (NCBI taxonomy): domain Eukaryota; kingdom Metazoa; phylum Arthropoda; class Insecta; order Diptera; family Asilidae; genus Machimus; species Machimus rusticus. Next base: position 8,914,450 of record OX608051.1, read on the forward strand.
TACATTAAACAGTTTTGAATGTGAAAAGAGATGTTAGTCCAAATATATACGAATATATAAAATCGAAAGTTTTTCTTTGTTGGTTCGTCCTTCAATCAGTTGCGAAAACTGAAAAATTTTTAATGTAAATTAGTGTATACGGAACATCGGCGATACTAATTTCGAATCTAATATCAAATTTTGGAAATTCAAGGGATTTGACCCAATATAGTGGCCATGGTTTATAAGACGCAATTTTCTGTTGTTAAATTAAGATCACTTTCACCAAGGGTCAAGATCGGCTCATTTTTTCTCTTTGCACTCCACATATATCGATAAAACATATATAAAAAAAAACTAAGGTTTTCCTACTTCGAACTCGTAGAGGAAACGAATGCCAGAATTTGGCAATGTTAAGATTATTGCGTTTAGTTCACTGAAATCCAGCGTATATTACAAATCGAACCTGTGGAAATATCTGCCGTCATTTTCAAATAAAGTATTTAATTTTATTTTCTTATTTCTAACCTACAAATCACTCTGAAAAATTCTTGAAAGGACAAGGGTTGACACTTTTGCGGACAGAAAGCTTTTCTGCCAAATAACTCAATGTAAAATATGAATGCTGTAGCATTCACGACCGCGAACGTTTTAATTACTAATATAAATGTTATTGACAACATTGTTAAGCAACACACTAGACAATGGTTTATTTAAATTTATTCAGATGTGAACTTTTTACGATGGTTAAAGGAAAAAACCGGGTCACCTTGACAGCGACTGGGGAGTACACCTCGCGTTATTTATCTTCACAATAAAGTGCGAACCCAAAATAAAAATTTAAAAGAAAGGATTCATGTGCATTCCATATCAAAACTTTTACAAAAACAGTAGATGAATTCAATTTGAGTACCGTAGATGCGGGTTACTTTAGCTCTAGGGGGTAACTTTGACTCAAAACAAAAAAAATATTGAATTTCCCACCTCTTCGTAGCCATGACATTAAACGATCTAGTTCGAGTCGGAAATGTTAGATGGTTTTACTGACGTCTATTTGTAATTGGTTGCACGAATTTTTTCAAAATTAAAACTGACATTTACGCTTTGAATTTGTGTAACAGAGGGCTGTAGAGAAGTTAATTTTTGTTTATGTTTTTTTTGAAAATTAAACGTTTTTGTACGTCGGATGCTTCATTTGTTTATTTTCTATTATTTCAAAGGACTTAAATTGGCTCAATACTTGCTTAAGTATATAGGTTTTGTGCCCAAACCATTTGCAAGCCAAAGAAACCCTCCTCAAAGGACAACTTTGGCTCAAATTTAAAAATAATAAAAAATATATTTTTACAAACTTTTTGCTATAAAAAACATTATTACTGATTAGCTATTATCCTCATCTATCAAATGAAAACATTATAAGACCTATTAGTCTAACACAATCTATATATCAGAGCGATTTTTTAGGATATAAGAAAAAAGTAGCCAAAGTAACCCGCATCTACGGTATATATGATAGGATGTCTTTGTTTTCTATTCTGTCCCACAGATCTAAAACCAATCCAATCAGTTTCACATTAAATTTATAGAGCAACATTTATTTGAGAATTAAATTTATTACCATATAGGTCTTAAGGATTAAATTCGTAAATCTAGTTCTTTCAAGGATATTTTATGTGTAGATAAAAATATACAGCTCTATATATTTTAAGGCTTCCAATTAGCATTTTTAACAGTAGACTCCATACAACACGGATCCGTACAACGCGCTTATGTTGATATGGTACTTGTAAAATCTAAGTGCTTCGTACAACACGAATTTAAATAACGCGGAAAGTACCTACCGTGTATAAATAAGAATTTCTACTTTAAATAATTCCGTTTCGGAATAATGTTTACTATTTATTTGAATTGCCTATTGTTTTAAAATCAAATATCGTGTTTCAAATTTTGGTTTATTTCAGCTCCGAGAAACATACCAGCACTATCTTGAAAATGTTTCCGATGTAGCGAAGTTCCATTATTGTGAACAATTAAATTAAAAATAAAGCTTTAATTAATTTTGCTTTCTACATACATATATGGTGTTAATTATATACATACATATATTATATATGGTAGCCACATGGGGTCTTAGCTTTTTATGTTTAATATGTTCATCCCCTAATTTGTCGATCGTAAATGTGGCTACATGTTATGATTTGTTATTTCTCTCTTCTCCTCTTATTTTGCACTATAACAGCACTATTTTTAATTAATTTAATTGATTTTATGGTCAATTATATCGTTCAAGTACACTCCAAGAATATAAAGGCGATGAAGAAAATATGCATTTTCAGTATAATTAAAACAATTCTACAATCTGGTTGCATAGTTTGAAGAAAACAAAAATAAAAATGCAGTTTATTTGGGTGTTCCTACTACTTCAAGTCCTTTTAATTGCCCTACTTCCTGAAGCAGAGTCGGCTCCTACACCAACACAACCACCACCTTCTAATTCAACCATAATCGATCCACAATCAAGGCAGTGGATGGATCCAGGAATGTTTTATCTTTTTTTGTAACTTTTTGGATACCATCTCCTGGATTTTTGATAGTGCGAACTCCATAAAAAATTGTATACATTAAACAGTTTTGAATGTGAAAAGAGATGTGAGACCAAATATATACGAAAATATAAAATCGAAAGTTTGTTTGTGTGTTCGTCGCTCAATCAATGGCGGAAATTGAAAGGATTTCTATGTGGATGAAGAAAATATGCATTTTCAGTATAATCAAAAAAATTCTACAATCTGGTTGTATAGTGTGAAGAAAGCAAAAATGAAAATGAAGTTTGTTTGGATGTTCTTAATTCTTCAAGTCCTTTTAATTGCTCTACTTCCTGAAGCAGAGTCGGTTGCTGCACCTAAGCCAACCGCAATCTCTCCACAATCAACAAGCTATTATCCTTTTTTTTTTGTAACTTTTTGCACATCATCTCCTGAATGTTCGATAGTGCCACTGACATATAGAATTGGACCGCCGATCCAATGCAAAATCGCACCTCGAAACTAAGACGACTTTTTGACATAAGATTCCTATCTCTTTCCCCCATCCGGCCCCCAGGCGAAATGCATATGTAAGACAAAATAGAATAGATTTTTATATATCTGACTCTTGTGTTCTTTCGGCCCCGAGCTGGTTGGTGTCGTAATGTTTTTTAACAATTACTCAAAATGTAGAGCGAAATTAAAGGGGCTGTTTTGTGACAACCTATATTTATTTATTTTCTTTATTTTACCATACATTGCAAATCATTTAATGTGTTTTTATAGCATGAGTTTTCTAAGGTAGGCTTGCGTCCCCACTTAGACTGGTTTGCATTTCCACTTAAAATTGTCTCACTTTTCGACCGTCAATCAGCAGTCCAGTTCTATATGTCAGTGATTGGCCTCATATTCCCTTCCGCTCGTGTTTTGGTCAACCTGGCTAATTTTTTCATGTGTGCGTTTTAACCACATAGTAATAGTCGCCTATTCAGCAGCTGTGTTGTACCAGAATAACCGTCAGTAAGACAGCTATCCCACCGGTTGTCAAAAACTCAGTGCACTAATACCCTAGACACACAGCGGTCCTTAACAGCCAATTAAGTAATTGTCTATTAGGACAAATTGGCAGTGTGCTTACACACAGCAATCGCCTTTTAGAGAAAATCAGACAGTTAAATGCCAGTTTTGTGTCAAAAAGTTCAAGTGGCAATGTGGCATATGAGCATTGCGACGGCTTTATCTGGGGTCGCCAATTTTCTCCTCTCATAACTCTAAAAAGAGGAGTTCATCGCCGTCGCACCAATTTCTCCTTTTTCTTTTTGCCACCAACACAAGCCACAATCACAAAAAATTACAAAACCAATGTGACATTTGCCTTATGGACAAATGTCGAAATTATTACAATATATCATTTGATCTAGTAGTTTTTCAAATTCGAACATGCTAATGGTCAATTTGAGAAGACCATTAGCGCTTGAATATTATAGTCAATATTTTGGGTATCAAGCTAATAGTGACTTGATACACAGTCGCTTAATAGCCATTTAACGCTTAATTGGCTATTAAGGACTGCTGTGTGTCTAGGGTATAATTTTAACATAAAGTGCTTGTAAAAATGTGAGCGGTAATTCCAACCCAGCACTAAAAGTAAAAGTGAGTAGTTTTTTCGTTCACAAAGTGGTAAAAACTCTTCCAGATAGAAAATTTGCCCGAAGATGTTTTGGCAGCCGGCAGGCACAACTACAGGCAAATTTAGCATTTTCGTTGAATGGTTCGTGGTTGATTGGTCCGCGTATTGGAGAACGGACATAAGACGTAAGTGTCTGTTGTTAAATTAAGATCACTTTCAGACCACGGGTCAAGATCGAATCATTTTTTCCCTTTGCGCTCCACATATAACTACAAAATAAAACAAAACTTAATTTATTCTACTTAGAAAACGTAGAGAAAACGAAAAAAATATAGTAGAATTGCGCTAATTTATTAACTACTTTAACCAAATTAAAATCCATTGAAGATCTGAAAAACTCAATAATTAGAATAAAAATTGTTTGAAATTTTGTAACGGCCAACATTTTTAAAAGCAACTTGGAGGAAACCCTTAAAAGTAAAACATCGAAAAGGGTTGTCAGCACCTTCGCGTAAAATATCCTGGAGAAATCGCTGGCTGACATCGCGCTCTCCCACATTCACAGCTGTTTCTCAATTCATTCGCAGATCTCACGCACACAGGTGCAGCAGGAAACGTAAATATTTTTGTTTTTCATATGACGAAGGAGAAAATCTCTCTGTAGAGGGGAATTTTCAGCGGAGAGGAAGTGAGTGCTGCCAGTGCTGAGGGATATTTTGTATTGTGAGGATGGAATTTTTCGGTTCTTTGTTTAATTTACCCGAAATTAAAAAATTTTTACTTACAAAAGTATTTAGGTTTTTTTAAGTTGAATTTTTTATTTATTTCTTGGGAATAAAAAGGCGTATTTTTTGAGTGGAATTAAAAATTTTGCACAGAATATTTCCCTTTCTGTTGCTATCACTGCCCCGCTCTGACTCACACAAAAAACGTCAAATCGAATTTTCGTTCGCAGAGAGGCGAGGGCACCCTGAGTCGAGTTTTGGCTTCGCAGTGGCAGAGAACAGTGGCTAGAGTTTTTTCGTAAATAACCAATTTGTGCGTAATTCTGCTATTTTTCTTGAACTTGTGCAGTCGCAGGCAAGTGGAAATGTGCTAGGAACTGTTAATCCGCGAAAATCAGGACTCTCTCGGCCCCAAATTGTGATCAGCTGCAGCGCCTCGACGAAACCTGCGAAATTCCACAGCGCGAAGAAAACGATCACTCAGCAGCAGCAGCAGCACCAGAGGAGAGGACTGAGGAGCCCCAAGAGCCCCATCATCCAGCTGAGCCAAGAACTGCGTCACGACGTCGGGCAATCGAACGAACGTCCGAAAACGAGGAGGAAACAACAAAGCGACGTCGCAGGGGCAAGGCGCTCACGGCCACAGGGAAGAACGAAAAATTTTGGTCGGGCGGACGGTAGAAGGTGCGTGCCAGGCCACCAGGACCAGGAGGACTCCCCCAGGACCCGCGCCCCATTGCGCCCCCCGCAACCCCCTCATTTTCGGTGGACTGGAAATGGTCCCGAGGCCCTGAATGAGGAGCACCTCTTCGCTTTTTTGATCAACGTCGAGCGACGGCGGACGGTGGCGCGGCATGTGTAGTGGTTGTCTCGCAAAGGTATGTCCCCCTCGGGCTCCGCTGCCCGACCGCGGTGTGGCGCAGCCAGTGGTTATTCAATCGCGCGATCTCGCCGCGGGCGGAACCAACGAAAAGGCTCCTCTGCTCGCCGCGACGGTCGTATTTTCTTTGATTTTGGTTTTAATTATAAAAATGGGCGGACTTCCAATCTCCTTTGTCCTTCAGTTTGGAAGCAAAAGCCCCGCGGTTGGGGAGTGTGCGTGGGCAATTTTTTTTTCGCTCCACACAAAGAGTATGTGAAATGTCAAATTCGGACACAGTCTGCGCCGGTATTTACGGGCCAGCCAGGTCGATGACATTTTCTGTTGCAGATCGTTATGAAATGGTTTTTATTTAATACAGCTGATAAAGTTATGTGAAAATTTGTTAACACGGGATGTTATCAAAATTGCGATAATTGCGGTTTGTGTTTTGTCTGTAATTCGGCAGGAACATAATCTAATCTTATTTTTTTGAGGTTGTTGCATTAATTTCCGATTGGCAAAGGGAGAGTGCTTTGTGTACGTTTACTTGTTTTTTTATAAAAATTATAAGTTAAAATCAAAGTCCTAAAACTAATAAAAAAATAATTATCGTTAGTGAATTATCGCGAACCTTTAACGCGCCGTTTGTGACGTTATATGCTGTGAGACGGGTACTCTGAAAAAGTCAGCGTTTTCACCCAATAGCGCAGCACGTTCCCTTCTGCCAGTCCAACTTTTTTTTATTGTCAAAGAAATACTATTGTAAGTAAAATAATTTGAAAAAATTTCGTTTGAAAACCCCTGTGCGTGGGACCGGCATCATCAACGTAGTAAGTCAAATTGACGTCACCATTGGTGGGCGGGTTAAGTATTTTCTTAGTCCCGATTATTTGAGGTTTCTACATTCCGAAAATTTGTATTTTAAATTTATACAAAGGTCTCCAGTCTTAAAAAGTTTTTAAGTTTTAATGAAAAATAATGTAAAATTATGAATACGTCAAAATCCTGCTAGAAAATAAAGAATAAAAAAGAAAATTCCGCAGTTAGACAGGTGAGAGACGACGATTTAAAAGAAACAAACATTTTACTTATAACAATTTTATCTTACTTTATTTTCGCATGCAACTAATATTACCACTTTTACAGTGATCTAATAAATGGTTTCATTTTTAGGAAGATCTTATAAGATTTTATTGTGGTTGAAAGCCGAACTCACGTTTAAAATTTATATATTAAATCGTAATTACATAGTACCTATGTATGTGATTTATAGATTTTACAAAAGTTTAGTTAATCAAAAAGATAACTAATGTTTTGTTGTCGATATAAGAAGTAGAATAAGTTCAATTCCTTTTTCAAGTAGATATGTAGGTATATAGTTGTTATATATGAGCTTGAATTTATATACATATGTATTTAAGAAACGAATTTGGGAGATTGAACGAAAGAAACGTATAGAAATATTAAATTTAATATCGTTTTTTGAGTTTTCAAGTTGAAGACCGTAATTCATATTTGGACTGTACAATCTTAACGATTAATATAATCAAATTTAAAACTTAATATCCACAAATCCACTTGATTATATTATTAGTACTTATTGGTGTTCCAGTATTGTACAAGCAATATAAGATGCCAATTTCGTCTCTAACGCAATAACTAGTTTTGAAATATTGTTTTTGGACTTTTTTCTAAATCGTCCATGTTATTCACCGTATATAATGATATGGAGTTAACTAAGTTTTTAAAGAATTAATTCTTACCGAATTAATTAACAACCCAATCGATGCTTGAGCTGCCCTATTTTTGAGCGGGCCAAATGCCCAAATTAAAATAATCTAAGCTTGTAATTATATTTTATTTATATTATTGTAGTACATCGATACTAAAATATAGAACAAATGACGTAATGACAAGAAAAGTCAACAACGAGAAGGTTAATACACAACATCACTTTATTTATTTCAATTGTATACTTACAAATTTTTTTTCATTATTTTAGTTAGAAAAATAATAAATGGTAATATCCTACCACTAGATTATTCCCTAATTCAACTCTCCATTGAGAGCTATATGAGGGAATTTGACACAGTAAATTTCTAAAAAAATTTAGAGAAAAATATTCTTATTAGTAGTAATTTTCCCGAATAAATAATTAGTTCATAAAATTGTAAAATTAGCTTTATAAATGGATATAATTTGTTAACAGCAAACTTTGTCCAGTTTCATCAGGTTTCGATAAATTTCATCGTCTAAATTAAAAAATATAAAGTGAAAATTAAGTAGCATTAGGCTTAACAGACCAAAACCAGTTGTAATCCCCTTTTTTTGTTCTAAGTTTTTACATTGCAGTAGTTAATTCGTTTTACAAAAGTACGAACTCCCTAAATCTGTATTTCAGTTGGCAAAACAACTCATCAAAATCGCTTCATTTGAGGAACTCTATCGCGTATTAGTAGAAAATTAGCTTCAATTAGTAGGCAAGAATGCAACTCCTTAAAGTGGGGAGTGAGCTTTGGGATGTAATCCAAAATTGGCGCCAAGAGAACCACGGCCAAATATTGGATTTAATTTGAAATTTATGACTGCCTTTCTCTACGAAAAAAAAATTGTTGCTCCACGTTATGTGGATCAATTGAGCATGACTATGATTTGGAGCACTCTGCGAAATTGTTTTTATAATAATGACTGGATCCGTTCTATGCTTAGCACTTTGCTAATAACTATAAATACCATGATGTCATGATATTCACTACAGAGAGAATTTTTTTTAAAGCTGGGGCTCATCGAGCCAGTGATGGGGCTTACGACGGGGAGCGCTGCTTTATTCTGATCCGACTGTAGCGATTGTTTATTTCCGAGCACACCGAGCCACTTTCTGCAAATAATTTCTGGTCGTGTGTGTCTCGTCGTTTCTGTTTGGCCTTTTCAATAAAAAGCAATAGACCCAGCTCAGCTGTTCAAGAGCTCGAACCACAACAAATTCCGACTGATTGGGGCTGAGAGGGGGGGTGCTCCGCAGTGTTGGTGCTGCTGTGGAAATTTTCGCCAGAGCAGCGACTGGGCATGTGCAGGTCGTCGATGTGTGCAATTGAAGATTGGAGCTCTGGAGCTCGAAATCCAGAAGTCTTTTAAAAACAAAAGGCAGCCCCGCACTGCGCTGCACTGCCTCCGAGGAGTCTCTGATTGCCCCGTGAGGCCCTGCTCCGACTCAGCCCCAGACTCCGTCCCCAACCACTTTGCAGGCTAGGCCCATCTTTTCCACAGCTGTTCCGCCGTCCGGAGCTCGTTCTTTGTACGTTTGGGGGGCTTTTGTTTGGCCACTTCGATGCAGTTCCCGTCCTCGTCCGTCTGTCCACCTTTGATTTTCGCAAGCGAACGCCTTTTTTATCTAATTCTTTTTTAACTAAAGTGTGAATAATGCGGGTTTAGTGCGCTCGTTGTTTGTCTTGTCTGTTCATGTTTCATGTTTCGAGCTCAAAAATTATCTAATCAAGGAACGTTTCCTCGGCGGGAGAAAGGTGTTAAGTTCAGGTTGATTAGGAAATTGTGATGTTGTCTGGTGGGGCCACCTTTTACTTCTTTTCGGTAAATACAAATATAAATGAAATATACTTAAATTATATCAATGACCTCTCTAAATGCGACCCTTGTCAACACCGCCATTATCACTGGCGCAAATAGGCAACCTTGAGGTATTTTAATTTTTTTAGTGTCGTACTTCTAAGCCCATATCTAACAACCTAGATGAGCTTTTAAAATGCCTCTAAAATTCCGCCAATTTTTTGTTGCAACTTAATACTTTACTATTTTCAGTTTCGAGTAATCTTCAGTCCTTACCACATACTTATTCAAATTTCAAAACATTGCGCAAAGAGCCTGTCTACTGATTGAATGCTACTCTTAGGGTTACCAGTTCTGATTTGGTTTATTTTACAAGCAATAAGTATGTCTAAAAATTAGTTGAATTTTCGATTTAAACTGATAATTTTGACTAAAAAGCTTTTCTTGGGAGTTAATTAAAAAGTTCTTTCGAATAAAACTACCTCTCTATTACTATCTTTCATCGAATTAGATTTGTATAAAAAAAAAATCGGCCAAGTGCGAGTCGGACTCGTGCACCAAGGGTTCCGTAAATAAATAGTTTTTTTTTTGTGATGTAACTACAAATGTTCGGTTTTCGGATTTATCCCTTTACTTCTGCTATAAGATATTGCTTCAAATTTCATGATTCTAGGTCAACGGGAACTAGGAAAGTTTTGATTCCCTTGCGAGTGTCAAAATATGCGGCATAAACGGTCGTATCTTTTGATTGCGTTGTCTTAAAAGTGTGATTTTTTCACAGCTCCTGAGTATTTGATATTAATTTCAACTTGATACCTGTACGCGTTTCTGAGAAAAAGGTTGCAGGTTCTTGTCGGATAGACAGACAGACTGACAACGAAGTGATCCTAAAGGGTTTCTTTTCCTTTTAAAGTACGGAATCCTAAAAATAACATTGTAGTAATGAATCTCTTTTATGAATGAGATCATTTCTGAGTTAGATTTTCTCCATTTAATAAACAAAAAGTTTTCATTTCATTTTATTGATATTTCAATAATTAAAAAGATGATTAATGTGGTATGCAAACCAAACCTACAAAGGTTTCATATCGCTTGCATTTACTTTCAGTTTTAATTAGATTTAATAGAAATTTTTATCCTCAAAGAAATATGGAAACTTAAAAATTTATGTTACCTTTCATATCCAATTTATTTTTAAAGTATGTTTTTTTTTAAATAATTGTTATAGACAAACACTAATAAATTTATTAGTTATTATAAGTGTTTTTGCTATTTTTCACTAGTTGTAGTTAGTTTTTTTCCATAAGGACTATATTCTTGCAGAACTTATTGTAAAATTATTATTTAAAAATCGGGATTAAGCTGAAATATGGAACGTCTGGTCACACCAGATTAAGTCGTGTCTATCACATCTGTGCTGTTTTATCTGGCACGCGACACCTCTGCTCAGAGCTCTCTTGTTCGCGTGTAATTGAACCCGAAAGGTTCTCCGATGATTATCTGATAGAGCTGCGGTTCGTTCTAGCGCATGCTGAAGTATCCAGTGTCACTCACTTTGTATCTGCAAACACTGGTTGCATTGCATCGTCCAAAATTGTGTTTATGGACCGTCAAAGTGCAATCGAGGCTTTCGTCGAAGGACTGGAGGAAAGACTTTCTTTAAATATTTATTTCGCAATGGAATTTAATTAAAATCGTTCACGTTTCGCCTGCAGTGTCGGAATATTTTTATGGTAATCACGGCGCACTAGTTTTATGGAACTTTGAATGCACATTGTTGAAGAACGTGTCTAAAATATCCAAATAAGAATTTTATCTTCACATAAATAGTACGAATTGGAGATGCTATCGCTGACTATGTTTACCCTTGACAAAGTTTATGTTTCGCATATATTTTCCGCATTCACTTGTTATGTTGTTAAATCAAATGTGCAAATTTATAATATCTGTGTAGTTTTCTGTATTATTTGTTATAAACTTTTAATATCTAGATATCAATATCGCTGATTTTCTCGTAATTAAACTTAAAGTACGTTTGACGGATTAGAATTTGCGCAGAGGAAAATACAAGTGTAAACATCGAATCATATTTCTGTAGTTTAAAGAGCAAACAATCGTATCTTTTACTTTCTGTAAAATATTAAGATACGCATTTACTCGTAATAAACGCTGAAACTTTTTGATGCACAATTTTAACTCGTTATTGTAATGTATAGAAAGTGTCGTAATAAATTATCTTTATCGCAAAATAATTTCAAGAGAATTTTTCTAGATTTAGAAATGTTTATTAAGTTTATTGTAGACTATGCGACGTTTTTAATTTCCTTTTATTATCTTTTATCTTCTATGACTGCACGAAATCAGATTATAAATGATGTCTTTAAATTTTCCTTTGTTTCCAATATTTAATAAAAAATACCAAAAGATCAAGATGTTATCGAATAAAACAAGATGCAAGAAAAGTGCTGACATTGAAAAAAACTTATCATTCTTGATTGAAAGTTGCTATTTTATTATTAAATCATGCAAAATTGGCTGGTTATTATTTGAAATTCTTATTCCCAGTGCAGATGAAAATTAGCCAAATAATTTTATTATCAAGAGTAGGCTGTAAATTAATATAATAGTAAAGAGATAATAACAATTAAGCAAATATGTAGAATTAAAGTGATTGCTGAGTTTGAGAGTTTGAAAATAAGAGAACTTTGAGTTAATTTTAGACACCAGAACCTATGTATAATACACATATATTTAATAAGGCTGAATTGTGAATCGAATTTGTAAAAGGTGACTGTTTTAAATTTAGAGGAGAAGATGAAGCCAAAAAATTTAGTAGCTGTACACTTACATATTTATTTTTGATATTTTTCTTAAAAAATATAGGTATTTTGTTAAAAGTCTTCTAAAATTAAGGCGTCTTCTTTCAAAAGTATTACATTTATTTTTAGTGAAAATTAATATCTATTTAAAACTTAAAGCACAATCAAAAAACTATTGTACGAAATATTAGTGTAACCCTGTCTAGAGTATCAAAATCTTTTATCAATTCAACAGAAACGCGTTTATACGCGCGTTTATACATATATCTCCATTTGTTTGTTTATCAGTAATCTCAAATTAATTTGTTTTCTCGACCTTGACTCAGTAGGTTATCTCCAGAACTTTATGAAATGTATTTTTAAGTACATAAAGAACTAGAAACAACCAAAAAACCTTATATTTATTTATTGCAGAACGCTATTACCAGATATGTCAGCAGATTCGCCGAGGCGTGCTGTTAGAGGAGTGCCTGCAATAGTACCCCCTCAAGTAGTAAGTGACCCATCGATAATCGATAGTGTCGCAGGCTTCATAAACGATGTGACCTTGACGAATCAACCGCAAATTGATCCAAAAGACACGATTACATGGGCCCGTTTCGAAACCCAAGCTGATATAAGTGATCCGCAATTTGGGGACGAGGACTGGGAGCTGGAAGGATGCGCTCCACCGCCACTAATTCTAATTTTAGGGTATGGCATTGGCATTCAGGTCTGGGCCATACCAGCAAATGGAGAAGCCGTTGAGGTTCTTTCTTGGCGGCATGGCAACGTTACAGCGTTGCGGGTCCTTCCGACGCCAACTACGACGGATGTGAATTTTGATCGGTATTCGGACAAGCGTCCGTTGATGGCTCTTTGCGAAGGACCCACGCCAGGAAGCAGTTCGCAGTATTGCACAGTGAATTTTGTGTCCCTCAAGGACAGCTCCACTGTGAAAAGTATAAAATTCAAGAACCCCGTGCTGGACATACTTACAAATAAAACGTTCGTTGTGATTACCTTCCCCGAACGAATTGCTGTCTTTGATGCAAGAAGTTTGGATGATCACCTCTCAATAACTTCGTGTTACCCAAGCCCGGGGTAAGTTAATTTAAAATTTTATTTTAGATGTTTTTTAAGATGAATTTTCATATTGTATAGCATTAACCCTAATCCTGTTGCTCTTGGACATCGTTGGCTGGCGTACTCCGAGAGTCGATTAATCCACACGAAAAGAACACAGGGTGGCTGTGAAGTTGAGGGTGTACCCAGTTATACGGCGACAATGTTAAATGCTGCAAAAAGTCTTGGTAAAGGTCTTAAAGAATTTGGAGAGACAGTTGCGGCGGGTCTTAAAGGTTCGTCCAGTGGATCTGGGTCCTCTTCAAAACCCGGGAGCTTCGAATCGGGGAGTGGGGATACAAAACAGCCTGGTGTAGTTACAATTTTCGATATTAAGGTAAAAAGTTTAAAATACAAAAAGGGTCATTCTATTTGAAATCATCAAATGATTAAAGTCGCATTTAAACAATTAATAATTTTCGCGTAGATATCAAAATTCATCGTCTTTTGAGAGTTAGTTTTAAGAAAAATCAATTTGCCATTTTTAAATGGGCGCATGCCCGAACCAAAAAAGCTGTTATCTGAAGGCGTTTAAAGGATGAAAATAATAAGGAGGATCTAATGGGCTTTAAAGTTAAAGGTAAGGACTAAAAATAAGTTTCTAGAAACTAGAAATATACAAATTTTATTTTGCCTAATAAGTATAAAAATCAAGGTGTCATGAAATTAAATGATAATATTTTGTGTTTTAAAATTTTTATTTAAACGAAGTTTGAAGAAATGAAAAATTGTGCGGTTTCGAATATTGTTCTTTGATAATTTCATATGGGATGACCCAAAACATAAAATGGGTTGTTAACATTACCAAATTTTTAGCATCCCATTAAGGATATAAGTCCGACTTCAGGAACCCCAATATCAGTAACTGGTGACGATCCAATTGTTGCCCATTTTGTAGCTCATTCAGATGCCATCGTGGCAATGGAGTTTGATCCTTCGGGAATGCTGTTGCTGACGGCAGACAAGCGAGGGCATGATTTTCACGTCTTTAAGATCTTCAATCACGCCTTATCGTCAAATCTGTCCGCTGTTCATCACTTGTACATCTTACACCGCGGGGATACGACCGCTAAAGTCCAGAATATCTCGTTTTCTCCCGATTCTCGCTGGGTGGCGGTGTCCACTCTTCGAGGAACAACCCACGTTTTCCCTATAACTCCCTACGGAGGTCCTGCGGGGGTGCGAACCCACACCAATCCTTATGTAGTGAATCGGCTATCTCGGTTTCATCGCTCAGCTGGCTTGTCGGCGGATGGTCGATCAAGCAGCCCAATATCTTCCCATTCCGACATCACGCAGTATAATCCAATTTGCATGCCGTATAACAACGTAACCATACCGCCATTCCCAAAGCCGGTGGTAATAAATCCGCTTGCAAAATTGCGTCAACCATCCGTTTTAGGATCACCTCCCGGAAGTGCTCAGAATTCCTACAATCGGTCAACTCATGGTAGACAACGTCTATCCTCACTATCTGATGAAAATGGGAAACCGCTCAGTGTATGCGCGGTTTTTGCAAAGGCCCGGTCCTGGCTCCTGGATGGGCCCAAACTATCGCGGGATCCGCTTAAAGTGCAACAGAAAGTGGTTGATTCCCTTTTCATTATGGCTGGCCATGGAGCCCTTATTCAATACGATCTTGATGTTAAAATTGCGCAGAGTAAGCGAAGATATTTTATACCTCCATTTTTTGTTCAATTTTCCCATCCTCCAGATGTCCCTAAAGACAAGGTTTCCGATGAAAGCCCGATTGAGATCGATGTTGAGGCAAAGGCCCAGTGGAATTTGGGACGGAAAGATAATTTGGTTGAGGTCCAACCGCCTCTTTGCACCGACAACTGGCTGATGAAGGACATGACTAAGGACAGAAGCAGCCCTAGTGGAAGCGGTGCTAGCGTCAGTCCTCAAATCGATGATTGGGTCTCACAGGTTGAAATTATGACTCATGCCGGTCCTGGTAGAAGACTTTGGATGGGACCTCAATGCGTTTTCAAAACCTATAACACTCCTAGCGGGTACACTTGCGAGATAATCCCTTTAAAGAATAAATTTTACCATATCTTCCCTAAAGATCATCTCTAAATCATATAGACACCGAAGCTGTGGAAGTTCCAATAAATGTCGGAAGCAGTAGGCCAGGCCGCTCTAGTCCAATGAATATGCCATTATCCAACTCCGGAAGGTCTTCTGTACCGTTTGTGATAGAATCTGGATCTTATAGTGAGTAGTGATTTTATTTTCAGTTATATTAATTTTTACATTTAATTAACAACTCTGAATTTTACCTAGGCAGCATCGACCAGAGCCCAAGACTAATGGAAAGGTTTTGTCACGATAACTTTAATTCCGAATTTGATTTGTCGCAGGGAGATTCTAGACTTAGAGAGGATTTAGCCGATGCTATGCGAGAGTCACCATCTGGACAACATAAAGACGCAGGTAAACTGAGATTTAGGTTGCTAAGTTTCTTGTAGAAGTTTGTTCGGCTGCAGTTTGGCTTTTCATCTGTTTTGGATTATCGTTGTTTAATTGTTTTTTTCAATTTTAATTTTATATTCGAACTCGTTCATACATAATTCTTTCAGATCTAATTTTAAAACGGTATGAATTAATACGTATAAAAATCAGCTTCCATTCTTGTCGTTCAAACTTCCAATGTTGCCTGGAATGTGTATCAGTATTTGTTTCATGTTTGCTATTATTAATTATAAATTTTTAAACGTTTCATTTTTAAATTAATTTTCGTCACACTTTGTTAAGGGAGTGAACCACAGTTGAGAATAGAGGTTACTTGTTATTTATTTTTGGATCTATCTTTGAATTAGTGAATGAAAATATATTTAAATAAAAAGCAGTATATTTAAAGATGTTTGACCCAAAAAATCATTGTTTTTTAAGTTCGTTACGAAAATTCTAAATAAATGACCATTTTAAAATTGAAACTCAATCAGGGAAAAGGGGAACAATTTCGCGTACCCTTTTTGAAAAAAAAAATGATTTGAGGCAATTATTTTAAATGCTGGAAATTTAAGAAAACAAAACAGAGATATATTATATTACCTTGGGTAGAAATTTAAAAAATATCAATTTCGAGTTCTTGGACCGATAAAGCAGCTTTACTAGAAAGAAAACCTCATAAATATTAGAGTTTTAAATTTAAATTTTGTTGCAAAATTGTAGATGCTTCTAGTATCTATTGTAGAAAAAATATTTCAAATATTTCAATTTTAAAAGAAAATGGAAGGAACAAATTTAAGGCACATCATTTTCGATTTTTATGCACTTTTTTAGGCTTTGTTAAAATTGTATTATAAAATACAATTTAGCCAATGTTCTGGAAGTTGATTGTGGCTAATTTTATAGTTATACTACTAGTATTTAATTATACTTTTTTTATACTTTTTAATTGACAGGCAAAACATTAAAGTTAAAATATATATCTATATATATATACCTTTTTTATAATATTGAAGATCATTTACATATATGAAGAACAAGAAGAATATCCTATTTTAAGTTATAACTTAAATTAAAAGCTTAAAACATTTTCATTAATTTAACCGTAACACGTTTCTTTTTGTTGTACATTTTTATTCCTCACTTCAAACTCTTATCTGAATAACAAATGCATGCCTAACCGCTTTTCTTTAAGCAATTTATTACACGTTTTAATACAAAAATGAGAGCGAGAAAGTGAGAAAAGTTTGATCAATCCTTTTTCGAACCTTAAATAAAAGTAAAAGTAATAAACTGCTGAGCTTCATGCTTGCGATATTAATAAAAGGCACAAGAGAAAAGACCAAAGGACCAAAAAACGCAAGTAATCAATAACTCGGCAGCAATTAAATGTTAAAAAGCAGGAGAAATACAAGCCAAAGGCAGATGTTTATGATTAATACATTCTATTGGTTAAAGATTAACTGGTTTTCGTAACTATTATTAATAAATGTATTTTAAAATCATTGCGGCAATCAATTTTTAGGACGAACGTTTTTCAGGAGCACAACATTCTTTTTAGTTGCTTTACTTTCTGGCAGAAGGCTTTTTTTTTAAATTCCTATTTTTTCTAAACAAAAATCTTTAGAAAAGCACAAAGTTATTTTGTTTAACCAAATTCGTCCTTCATTCATTTTTCAGCTGTTTATTTTCTACTAAATCGAAAATGTTCTTTAGCTGAGCAAATATATTTGGTTTATATCCTGCATGAATGATTTTGTCTTGATTGCTTTCATTAATTTTAATCTGTTTTATTTGTTTTTCTTTTGGATCAAAAAACTTAAAAACAAAAAAATTAAGAGAAACGTTCAAAGTTTTGAAATTTGTAATTTGTTTGCTCTGAACTTGCTTGATTTTTTCATTTCCTCGATAGTGAGGAAAAGAACGCATATCCGTTTTCCTTTAGATAACCTTGTTTTGCCTGCCAAAAAAAAAAATTATTATTTCTGTAGAATAGATAATATTTTTTTAAGACCACCGATTAGTTACGAAGTGCAAAATTTTAAACAAGACAAAAGCAAACAAAACTAATTAAAGAAATGATGAAATTTTAACACACTGCCTCTGGCTTTTTTTCTCTTGAAGGTTTAACGCCTCGTGTACGTCATATGAACCATTTTACATCGATGCCATCAACTTCAGCTAAGAGTTCGGGTTCTGATAGTAGTAGAAAAATACAGGGTGATAGTGGTGCTCGTAGAAATCCATCTAGCATGCAGCAATTTGACATCAATGCTCTCATGATGTCGCCGCAAACGCAGCCAGCTCGTTCGGTTGTGCTAATTGAAAAAGTCGTTAATCCGCAGGGGACGGTGACTACCATAACGCGGTCACCCGATGAGGTTGAATATGATCCCAACGATCCTTATGCCTGGCTAGACACTGATTATGTTATTCATGAGAATTTTGACGAAGCTCTGTTTCGTCCAGTCGTCACAATATTTTGTGATGATAAAAGAAGCCAGGAAGCTTCAAAAAAAGTTGCCGATTTTGAATTTGTGGCACCAGAACCGATTGGAACCGATTTGATTGTTCCTGTAATTGAAGGAAAACATCCAGACTTTGAGGGTGGCAAACCACCAGAATCTATTAAATCAGAATTGGTGGTGCCCGTCGTTGAAGAAATTAGGGATACTCAAAAAGAAATTACGAATTCTAAACGGATTTCGAAAACCTCCGAAGATACTTTCAAAAGTATAAACAGCTCTGAAGAAGTACAAACAATTTCCTTCACTAAAAATAAAGGTAATAAGAAAAATACTCCGAAAAGTGCTTTGAAAGAGAAGACACCACCAAAAGATCATTCTTCAGATTTACCGGATCCTCCACAAAGTTTAAGCTATGAAAACGAAAATTATAATTCTGATATTAAAAAATCAACTCCAATCAGTCGCAATAAAAAGGAAAAAGAAGTTACTTTTGAAATAAAAGAAAAACGTGCCAAAGATCGTGCAACTGCAACATTCGAAACGCGCCAAGAAGGTATTGAAGATGAAACAAAAATAAGAAATGAAGATTTTATAAAAACTGAACAATGCGAAGAAAAGGAAGTGAAATCTAAATCTAATACTAAAAGTAGGAAAACATCTAAAGAAGAAACGATTCCTGTAGAAGTTCCAAAGCAGGATATCATTGAGGAAGTTGTAAAAATTAAACCTGAAAAGCAAGCGAAAATAAAAATAGCTCAGGATCTTGAGAAGAAAATGTTACGTGTTTCTTCTGATACGAAGGTAACGAAAGCAAAAGGTAATAAACAAAATAAAGAACTTGTTAGCTCTTGTTCGGATGAAATTTTGATGCCTCTAGATGACCCTCAACCAGAAATTAAGGTAAAAACTTCTATAGAAGTAGAAGATAAAGTAGCTGAACCATCAGACAGTGATGGTGGTTTGCAATTTTTCGACAAATTTGGGGCAGACAGTCCTAAAAAGGTTTTAAAACCTAAAACTGAAACTCTTACCGAGTCTGAAATTGAGTTTCCAAGTATTGCAGAAAGTCTAGCTGAAAATAAAAAATCGAAAAAATCTAAAGGAAATTTATCTTCCGCTTCGCCTCCTCAATCTTCACCGAAATTGTCACAGAAGAGTTCACAAAAAATTATCGACTCAAAATTTAGTGATGATGATGCTGCTGAAATTGTAACAATTACAATACCAAGTAAAAAACGACAGGCAAAATTAAAGAGTGGTGATAATTCGACTAAAAAATGTGAGATTGATTGTGAAAAATCGGTTGTAGACTGTAATCCACCATCGGTTGATAAAACCGATTCAATTGAGACAGCTGGAAAAGAAAAGTCGAGTAAAGGGAGTGGTAAGAAAAGTGGAAAAGCAAAAGATTTTCCTAAATTAGCGTTAGAATCAACTACAATATCAGCTGATTTTACAGAAGCTCTTCTACCACCACTATCACCCTTAGAGCCATTTGAGTCGAACTTCGAAAGTTTGCATTTTAAAGAGCCATCCGGCGACACCGACAGTTTGATCAACTTCGACAGCCCGCCGCAGGAGAGCAAGTCGAAGAATAAAAATTCTAAAATTTCACCGTTAACGTCGAAACTAATGACCGAATCTTCAGATCTTGTCGAACTTAAAAATCTTCACTCTGGCTATGAGAATTTGATTTTTGCTCTTTGCGGTAGTCTTCATCAGGAATCTCCTCTAGAAGGAGGGAATCTGCAGGAGGAACCTCATCGTTCATCCTCGACAGCAAGCACTTCGACCACAATATCTTCAGTGGTTAAAGTCAACAAATACTCAAAAGAATCGCGCCGTAAAAGTTTCGAAAACGACGAACAATACTTAAGCTTGGACCGGAATTATCATGAAAATACCTCTTCATCTTCAGAAGATATTGACGAAACGAGCTGCATGCGGAAAAAAACGCATGGGAAATTAATTGACGACGACGAGGAGCTCCGCCCTCTAATAAGTGGGGCCAATTCAGCGTGCTCGATGGCGTCGTCGACGAGCGGCAAAAAGGAATTAGACACACCTTCAATTGCCCTAGAAATTGCTAAAGCAATTGTTGACACACTGCCAGACAACAGCAGCAATCAAAGTGATTCAAGCGATCAGGCGAATATTTCAGATCCGGAAATTCAGAACGTGGTCTCACCAACGACATCTGGTTGCGGTGCGCAACCGTTGACCGGGTCACGCACTGACCCAAACGACTCAAATAAAACATCGGCCCAATTAGACCTCACCGAGAATGGGACCTCCGTTGCCCCACATCAAAACGGAAAGAAGAAGCTCAAGAAGAAGAAGAGATAAGAATTATTGATTTGTTTGATTTGTGTTTTTTGTATAATTTACTATTTGTACTTTTTGTTCTCGTTGAAATGAAAAAAAATAATTATATAATGAAAGCATTACGCTGCTATGTATAATTGTTGTCGCGTCTGTTCTAGGACCAGTTCCACATTAGTTCCTTCTCTCTCTAGCACTGTTTTTAACTGTTATTGTGATTCATACATGTTTTTAATTGTTAAACTTTCTTGGACAAACATTCATAAAATATTTTAAAACATTTCGTTCGAAATTGTGTTTTGGCCACAAAAAAAAAAATAAAAAATAAAAAAAAGACAATTTATCTAGTTTAAGTCAAACTTAAGAGTAGTATTTCTTTTGTTACTTATCAAACCTTTTGGCGCTTATTTGCATGACTTAAGCTGCTAGTATTAGACATTTACGCAACTTAAAGAAAAAAAAATTATCGAATAAATCGATAAAAAAAAATTATTCGTAGGAAACAAAAATCTAAACATAAATTTCCACGTTAACATTAATTAACAAATTGAAGCTGCATTCAATCTAATTATCAATATTATGTATTATAGATTTTTATAGTGGTTTTCAGAATAGAGTAGGTATTTAAATTCGGCAATTTTTTCCTACATAGTCAACGAGGTAAAATTAAAATACCAACTCGAACGAGTATGAAAATATTACTTTAAATAATATAAAACTCAAACAAAAGTCAATCGGTTTAATTCATATAGCTATCATGTTGTGTTTTAATAGTTACTAATTTCAAATCTTTCACCCTATTTTCGTTAAAATGAAAGTTATGAGTCATGAAAAGTTTCTTCATACCGAATACCAAAAGCAAAATATTGTTTAATGAACGTATCATACTAAATTACAAAAATAAAAATACAATTTCGAAACGAACAGGATTTTTTTTTAAATACATACCTTGTAGGATGATCTTTGTAGGTTTATTATATTTCGCCAGCGAAATAAACACAACAAACCAACACATTTTATGTTTTAATTTTACCCGAAATCGGGAGCAAAAAAAAATTATTTTCTTCTTAACATGTCATCTTTAGAGCTCAATTTGAATCTTTTTTAAATGTTGATGATTTCATGCAATTTTTGTTAGCTAGGTCTAATTAAGAAGTTAATTTCAACTTTAAGAGATTTCTATGGAAATAAATGTAAAAAGAGGTGTTTAGAACTCTTTTATTTTACTGCCAGTGCTGTGCAAATAATAATTCTTCTTTAAAGATGACATGTTCATTACTTACCCACTTCAAGAATAAGTTTAAATATAAGTTGCCCTTTATAATTCATATTTCCTTGTTATGAAGATCTCCAAACAGTAAGTAAATGGCCAAAACACAATTTATACAAAAAATACAAATTTCAAACAAATCAAAGCTAAAACAAAAACCTCTTCGATCATCATCATTATAAAATAGACGATACAAAAAAAAATTAATGTATCGCCTTGAATCGCATATAGAAAATTTTAATGAGAAAACGGTTGTTGTTGCAATTTATATACATTTTTTCTTTATTAATTTAACGTTTTTATCATAATAATGAAAGTAATTTATTTTATTTATCACGTAGTTAAAATTTTAGTTAGCCTACAGCCTTTTTTTTGTTTCTTTATTTTTTGAGCAATTTTACCTTTTAAGTGAAAATGAGAATATTAAAGAGATTTAAGTAAAATTTGAAAATGATATATAAAAATAAAAGAGAAATGCAAAAAATTATAATGTTTGTGTTTATCTTATTTTGTGGGAAAAAATTGTTTAAGTATAATATTATTTTATTCGCATTTATTCTTGAAATCGTCGGAATTTAAATTTGTTCGAACGTTTCGTATGAAAGTTGGAACAGAGTCGAAAGATTTTTAGGAGGAGTGCTGACTAAGGTCCTTGTAAGAACATTGAGCGGGAATCTATTTAAAAAAGGATAAGAGGATAAAAGTACATTTCCAGAGATACCTCACTTGTTAGGATCAATTTCTAAACGTAGGAGTTATAGGATTTTAAATTCAAAATTTATTGAAATTTCATATTTTTAACTAGTAAAAAACCGCCATTATTCAGCGACAATTTTGATACATTTTGAATTGCACTTGCTAAATTTTCTTAAAAGAATCTGTAAGGACCTAAATGAGCGTAGTTCTCAAAAAACTGTGACGTCGATTTTGAGAAGGATGGGGTCAAGAACAAAATGAATCGATTGGTATAGCGTATAACTTAACTTCTTACTTAAAAGAAAGCCTAAGAGGTCCTAATTTATAGAGAAAATCCAAAAATTCAAAAAGGGAAAAACAAACAAAAATGTGCGAAGGAAATTTTCAAAAAGTAAAATATAAAATAAAAGAATAATTTTGTAACTACAGAAATAAGAGTTATCAGAAAAAATCTAAAACAGAACCCTACATACACTTCTTAAGAGCTGTATTGTTGTGTTCCCACTTTCAAAAATTTTAAAGTGTCTAAAAGCATTTGAAATATTTTTTCCGAGACTCATTAAAAA
Source organism: Machimus rusticus (assembly GCA_951509405.1). Taxonomy (NCBI): domain Eukaryota; kingdom Metazoa; phylum Arthropoda; class Insecta; order Diptera; family Asilidae; genus Machimus; species Machimus rusticus. Next base: position 8,937,437 of record OX608051.1, read on the forward strand.
ATTCGTAACTACTCTATCATAGAAAAACTTAAAAACAACAGGTACTCGAACTCCGGAAGCATTTTTTAATTGCAAGAGAGAGATCAAAGATTACTTAAAAAAGAACTTGAGCTGGTTCACTAAAAATTCCGGAGGAACTCGGTCCGAAGTATCTAGTAAAACTGGAAGCGATAAAAAACCGCCTAAGTTAAAATTTAAATATTAAAAACAGAAGAGCTGAGACAGTGTTGAGACTTGAGAAGTGCATAAAATCAGACCGAATGCATCTGGATTTGTTGCTGGAAGCGAGCATCTACTGGGAGAGATTTCAGCGGATGTATAAAAGCAGCCTCCAGCTGGACCAGAAAGCGTTTTAAGGCAATCTTTTTATCTCCGACAAATATTTGCGGTCTCTTGCCTGGAGTTCCTGCCGCTTTTAGTTATTTTTTTAATTTAATGCAGTTCGGACTGTCAGCGGAAGCTGTTCGTTGTTGGGACCAGTTCTTGATTTTGGGGTGTTTAAAGGAGATCTTTTGAGGGTACTCTTGCACTTAAAAATTACGTGGGGTTCTTCCTGTTTTTGGTTTTATTTAAAACTACATATATTTTTTTGATCTATATATTTCATTTTATTAAACGTTTTATTTTTTACAGATTCACTCAGAACAATAATATTTATAAGTGGTGAGGGATCTGGTGAGTCGTAATTTTTTTTTTTTAAATAATAGGTCGTTTAGAGTACTTTTGATTGAGTTCTTGAGTAGTTGGGTCCTTTCACAAAAATATAAAATAAAACACAAATTTTTGTTACTTTTATAATTATTATTTGTTTTATAGTAACATTTTACATAACCATGGTCCAAGTAATAAATAAAGAAAATCTTTCAACCTTTAATGGAAACATTTTTTTTTCGAAATCTAGGCAATTATAGGCTCTTATATTCTCTTTAAATTAAAATTCGAATATAAATTTACTTTTTATCATCATATAAACATTGTTTCTTATATCTTCATTGTAAATTTCGAAAAAATCATTTGATTCTCCGATGGTATGTATGAATTAGCTATTGTTAAAATTTATTTTGTGTAGATATTGTTGGTTAAATGTAGAACTAAAGCCGAACTAAACTTCACTAAATGATATATAAATTACTAACTAAAACTGCATCATTCATTATCCGTAGCATATTCGAGAGCAAAGAAAACAACAAATAAAATATTCACCTCATCACTGGTCATCACATAAACTAATCAACAATATGACAAAAGTTTGCGTTTAATTCCAGGATCTGGAGTCGGGCCTGGAGGAGTCTGTGTGACTGGCGGAGGCACTCAGTGCGTTAGTATCGATGCGGAAGATTTGAGCTCAAGTAGTGTTAGCTCAGCTAGTCGAGTTTCACTAGACCCACCGTCTTCATCACCTACCAGTTTTAGTGGTGAAAATCTAATGCATTTTCCTGGAGACTCAAGCGGATCTCTGTAGAAAATAAATACGGCAATTGGGTTGATAAAGAGGGTAAACTTAATTTAGAACTATTACTACTTTTTTATATATATATAAAGAAAAAACCAACTAAATTTAAACATTAACTCAAGGGGGCTTATTGGAAATATCAAATTATGGGAAGCTGTCGTGGAGTGCTTTTTGGCGGACAACAAGATTCTTTTGTACTTTTGTATGTCTCTAATTGGTCAGAGGAAATAGTACAAAAATAGTTGCAAATTTTTTCAAGTTATTTTATTCATTTCAAAATAAAATACAGTTTTTTGAAATAATACCAAAATTTTTTAATCTTTTTGGATCTTTACTACAGAGGGGAAGTGAAAGATTGTTAGGACAATGAATGCTTTAAATGAGCAGGAATAGCACATTTTTAATATATTATTAAATGTTTTAACCACTTATTACACATACATACATTGCCGTAAAAATAAAAACTATCAAAGAATAGTTTTCCTTTGCAAATTGATTTGATCTCAAATATTTATCATATTTGTGTAGCAGAAAATCTTAGAACATTGTTTAATTTTAAAAATCTGTTTATGTTATATCCCATCTCGACTGCACAGCTGTGAAGATAAGTAAATTTTGAGTAGGCAACTCGAATTGTCTCGTAACGTTCAAATGTTATGCTAAAACTAAGAAACTGTGTGTGATTAGTGGAAGTAGTGATAAATCAGGTATTCTAGCCGAGTACACATTTTTCTACTAGGATAGTGCGAATAAGCGTTTGTATCTTTGTATGAAGATTTGTCGATAGATATTTTCCTAAAAATTGTTTATACTTTGTAAATTGCTTTTTAAAAACAAAAAGAAATGCTTCAGGCTTATGAAGGGTTTTTGGCCACGAAAGCTTTTTTCCATTTTTATATTTCAGGGAACAAAAAAAAAATAAATAAAAAAATTAATAAAATGCGGCGGGCATAGTGTTAAGCATTGTTATAAGGTGAGTATTTGTAAGGCATTTAAAGTATTAAGAGTAAAGACAGGTACCATAAGAAGTAATTTACCTTTTAATTATGTTTAAGTGCATGTAGACGTTAAGGTTCCGGTTAATGTTTTTATTTAAAACCAAATTTATGCTATGATCAATATTCTTTGTGCAATTGTTTTAAGGTACGGAGATGTAGAGTTTATCGCACAAATTCATATGTATGACTACGAACTGTTCGTTAGTTAAATTTGAATGGTTTTATTACCAAGCAACGTTTCTGAAACAACTGTTTTATTAAAGTCGACAACAATTATTGAGTAAAACCAAACCAAATGTCTCGATTTTCATAGATTTTTAAAATTTAATCTTCTTAAAATAATTCGAAATTTTCCATTCTTTAAAATTAAAAACATTTGTATATTCTTTCAATAAAATAGTTGTTTTAATAATAAAAAATTGTGATTGAAGGTTTAATAATGAAGTGTTACACAGCTTAATAATTATTTTCTGCGTTTAAATAACTTAATAGCAATTTAACAAACATTGCAGATATCAGGGTAAAACAAAAAAATTAGTAATTAAACATTTTACACAAATTGCGAATATATCCATTAACCCCAAGTTACTAATCACATATTTAAAATGGGGAGATATTTTATGTTAAATATCATAGGATGATGAAGATTTGTATGCATATTTAATAAAATAGATTTATGGCTGTCAATATAATCCGTAAAAAGTAGAGTTTAAGATAACACACAATTTCCTTTTTTCATTTAACATTTTAAAAAAAAATTATAGAAAAATAAAAACCTACAAAAGTTTCACAATTCACATTATCACTGCATCATCAATAAGAAACAGAACGCATCTTACTAAAAAAAAATATAAATTCATTTGTTAGTTTTTAATAAGCTGAATTGTTTCGTAATATATTTAAAATTTACACAATGTATAATATTTAAAACTTCTGTTTTTAATATTTGCACCCGATATATCTAACAAATTTTCTAATACAATAGTACCCAATATATAAGCTTTTTTCTACAACTACTACAGGAAATATACGCCTTTCTGTTTAAATTTGTTATTCGATATTTCTAATCGTAATTTGTAAACTCTAAAACAAAATTTTACAAAACTGCTAAGACTTACTTAAACCAACCGAAGAAATATTTACAAATGGAGCATTGTTTTATTAGAATTGGGTGTAATATTGGTTTAGATTTGTATGTTTAAATTATTAAATAATAAATTTATAGAAGTAAACACAATCGTGTTGTACTCGCGCTCTTCAGAAACTTTAGGTATTTATTTTACTATGGAAAAATATTTATTTTAAATGTTGTTTATGACGCAGCTATGGTCCATCAATTTATAAATCAGGCATAACAGTTGTGAAACAACATCGGTTTTGTGTCTCTAAAAATAACTAAAATTGAGTATATTCTTTATTTTCAAAATTACAAACTTAATAATATTGAAATTGATGAGAAATAAAACGGGTTAATTTTGAAGCATAGAAAACCAATAATTATTTTGGCCATAACTGTTGACATAACAAATATTATTAAAAAAATAATTCGAAAACTCAAGTAAATTTCAGAATTAGTGTAAATAACTATTCCGCTGGAAAAGAAGCCGTCAAAGTGATCCTTAAATGGACAGTATAAATAAATTTGTGTTAAATCTTAAGTGTCCCCAGAGTAAAAAGCATTAGAAAATAAGGTATTATATAAAATATAATCTCCAAAGGATTAATGTTCGCTGAATAAATAGTTTTTTTTTTAAATTACTATAAGTTAAACTGAATATAAATCCAGAATCTCACTGCGATATGCACATTTTGTGTTAAATTAGGTGCTCCGTATATCATCAATCTTGCAATACAGGAATTTTGATTTCGAATGTTTTAAATGTACGCTAATAAAAAAGGGAACAAACATAGTAAATAATAAAAGGCGCTATTATAGAACGACTTTCCTTCTTCCAGCTATCAAAATCGTATTTTTATTCCTTCAAAGAATTTGAAATGTGTTTTGTAGTTTTGAGAAGAAAGCGGAACGACGTTCTCGATTTCTGTAATAGGGCCTATATTTCTGGTCTATTGGGTAGTTTTATTATCCGGGAATTCTTGGACTTTTAGTCAAAATACCTATTGTGTTCTATTTCAACATTATTTGAAAATAAAACGAAAACATCGGACAGTAAACACATGTGATTCTCAACGGAAATAATAGTTATAAATTAAGAAAATGAAAAACAATTTTGATAAAATAACAATGAACAGTTTGAAACATTATAATGTTATTGTTTTCATAATTTTTATACAGTTAACATAGAAAACATCAGTAGGAAATCAATTAAATAAAAAAATTGTTACTTAATACAAATTCAATTTCAAATTTTCTCATTGTTTAGCAATTTCTATAATTTATGTTTTAATTGTGTCAATACCAATTAAAAGTTATTAAATTAGGTAAATCATAATAAGAAAAAAAATAAATATATTAATTGGCTAATATTCGAATGTACTTGTCTATTTTGGTAGAAATGACAAAATTTGTCTTTAATGAAATGCAGAAAAAATAATAAAATATTTTTGTATTATATCCAGAATGTTCTGGAATAGTTCTGGCTAATTGCTAGATTTCGACTTTGCAAAAGTTTTTATTTCAAAAATTTTTAGGAAAGGTCGTCAAAATATTTTTTTATACTAGAAGATAATAATCTATGTAATTGGGAAAGAAAAAAGAACATCTTGAACTGATTATGTGTCATATATATTTTCAAAAATTATAAACATATTTGGAGTTAATTCAAAATATAAAGATTTCCAAATTGAATTTCATGTTTTATTTAAAACCCTCGTAACCAATAATTTTGATTTCAACTAATAAAACGAAACTGTTAAGATCGTTAAAAAAAAGTTAAAGATCAAGAAACTGCGAATAATAAATTAATTAATAGAATGTGCGAGGAAGGAACGATTTAACTGCTAATTTATTCATGTAATTCGGAAATCATTTGGTTTATCACAAATTTTTTTAACCGGCCGGTTGAAGACATTTCTAAATGGCATCTTACGAAAAGTTTTTGATTACGTTTTTGCATGTCGCCTGGACCAGACAGATTTCGTAGGAAGCGATCTGGAACATGTGATCATGCATACGTGTTAAGTATCGAAGTGAAATATTTATTGTGACAATAATAAGATAGTTAAATAGTTTATATTTAAGCTATAAAATCTGCACTTTATTGTTAATGAGTCAAATAATTAGATTCTTTGTTTTTTAGTATAACCGCAACCGTGGTAAACGTGAGTGATGTGATTCATTTTAGTTTAAAAGTTAGAGCTGAAAGTCGGTTGAAGTTGTTTAGTGCACTCTTTTGTCGAATATTGGTGTTAAATTCGCAATCTATTATAAAGTGGTGTTAAATTAAACTCCAAAATAATGCGGTAAGTTTAAAATTCTTGTGTTGTTTTAATTTGTACATTTTTCTCACCTTTCGTAACAAAAATTGTTCACTGTAAAATTATTAAAATTAATATAATTTTGAAGTAAGGAATACAAAATTTTGTTCAAACAACACCAAGTTACCTGTTTTTATAAATATTTCCGATATGACACTATAAATCTTCAATCATATTTCGGCATAAATTAAAAAAATTAGAAAAATTAAATTTTTAAATTTTCAAAATTCCAAAATTTATCGCCTCTTAAATCTTTATGGACTGAGTTTTGAACTAGCTCTAAAAAATATTATATTTGGATGCGAAAAATCTGCACATGTAACTAGAATATATATTTCAAATTTTCTACACTATATGTATAGAAAACATAAATAAAAATTATTTAATGAATTTTTATTTTGTACAGTGCTTTTATTGGTTTTTTTCTGCTAGCTGCATGCTGGAGACATTGTTGCAACGCCAAATTCGCCAAAGGAGGAGTTGGAGCTGTGGTTTCCAATGGAAGAGAATGCGGCCCAATCGGACGGTACGTTTAATTAATAAAATTTTGAAATCGCCTTTAAATTTCCTTAACTTAAAAAGATCAAAAGATACTAACAATAAGTGAAGTAAAAATTGTGACTGGTATTTAAAAGGATCCCAGTCATTCATAATTCCTAAATTTTGACCCTATTTTGTTCTACAAGACGACGGAATTTTATAGTCTAAAATTATAGCCAAATTTATCTTAGGAAAGTTTTAATTGATGGTGGAAATGCTGTCGACGCAGCAATTGCAGTTTTGCTATGCGAAGGTGTGACGGGATCTCAAAATAATGGAATTGGAGGTGGATTTTTGGCCACGGTCTATACAAAGAAGAAAAATGAAATTAAAGCAATCGATGCCCGCGAAGCCGCTCCAGGAGCCTCCTTTCCTTATATGTTTAAAGGATTTGATAAAATCAAAGGTATACGAACGAAGTTTATCTAAATATGCATTTTTCTTATAAACTTAAATACAATTATTCAGGTGGACATGCTTCTGCAATTCCAAGTGAAATTAAAGGATACTGGGAATTGAAGCAAAAATTTGGTAGTAACTATCCTTGGAAGAAGCTCTTCGAGCCAACTATTAAACTCTGCGAAGAAGGTTATAAAGTCGATAATTTTATGGCTAGAGTTTTGAACGAGTATAGAGCTCAAGTTCTTGCTGAACCAACTCTTAAAGAAATTTTCTTCAATCCTGATACAAATGATGTTTACAAAGAAGGTGAAATTGCAAAACGACCCAAACTGGGAGAAACTATGAGAAACATTTCATTAAATGGAGCTGCAGAATTTTATGGCGGTGCTACTGGACAAAATTTTATTGATGATGTTAGAGCAATGGGCGGAATCTTAACCATGGACGACCTCCGCAATTATAAGTCAGTTATTTATTTTTAAATAAGCTACGTATGTTTATTGAATTTTTTAATTTTTAGAGTTAAAATGCGTGATCCTGTTAAAAATAATCTTTCTAATGATTTTACCCTGTATTCATTCCCTCTCCCTGGAAGTGGGCTAGTTCTATCTTTTCTTTTAGATCTCCTAAAAGATCGTTTAGAAAATGTGGACGTTGTTACGAAAACTCACAGAATTGTTGAATCTTTCAAACATGCGTATGGCTTTAGATCTCAATTGGCGGATATGGACTTTGAACCTTCAGTTTTGAAAGTATGGTTTGATACAAAATTTTCTAAATATACAATTTTATCTTTATAACCATTTTTAAGATTCTTAAAAGCTACCAAAACAATGAGCACCATAAAGAAGTATTAAAAAAAATTATAGACTCAAGTACTTGCAACAATCCCGAATACTATGGGACTGCTTTTGAAAGTAACGATCATGGAACAACAAACATTGCTGTGATTGATAAAGACGGTAATGCAATAGTCGCAACTAGCACTATTAATAATATGTAAGACATTTTTAAGTAAATAATAGAAAGGGATTAAAACGATATTTTTTTTATAGATTTGGAGCCTTTGTTCGATCTCAAAAAACTGGTATTATTCTCAATGATGAAATGGACGATTTTTCTATTCCTGGAGTAAAAAATAGTTATGGTTTTGAACCTTCGGAAATAAACTTCATTAAACCAGGAAAACGACCAATGTCTTCTATGTCCCCGACTATTATTTTAGATAAACAAGGAAATGTAAGGCTGCTCGTTGGTGGCGCAGGAGGCGCTCGTATTACAACATCTGTTGCATTGGTACGACATAAGGTATTAAAATATTTAACAGTATTAATACTAATCGTTCTAATTTTATTTCAGACTATTATCCGACACTTGTTCTTCAACATGCCCCTGTACGATGCCATCAACAACCCTCGGATCCACCATCAACTGCTTCCTAATCAAATTACGGTGGAACAAGGCTACGGTGGTGAGGTAAGAATTATTTAGGTATTTATTTTTTAAGTTCAACTAATCTATGGAATCGAATTAGGTGTTCTTAAATAAATTAAAAGAAAGAAACCACCAAGTTGAAATTAGCAAAATCACCAAAGGATTTAATGCTGTAACTGGCATTTCTGTAGAGAGAGGAAAACCAATTCCGGTTTTTGATGGAAGGCGAGGCGGCAGTGCTGTTACCACTGAATAAATTTAATTTTATAGAAAAATTAGTTCAAGTTAAAATGATATACGTACTTACGACAGATAAATAAAACATATAATCCCGTACACAATAAATACACCAAATTAAACTATTTTATCTTAATTTACTTTGTTCCAGAGAAAAGACAAAATAATTTTTTCACCTCAAGTGCCGAACTAATCTTTGAGGTAAGACAAACTAATTAACAACTGCAGAACATTTGCCAGTCCTATTGAAGTATGTGAAATATCTTTACGATATTATTTCCAGAAACTATTTTGCATTGTTTCTGGCAATGAATGTAAACTGCAAATCAAAACGTTTAAAAAACAATTGTGAAAACTACGAAACCATCAAATGATACGCTGATAAATTTTCAAATATTTGTTCGATGAGAAAAGGTAAACTGGTTTTGATACAAAATAAAGCAAACCTCATTTGGGCAATAAAAAATACTATGACATTAAATTAGCAATTCTAACCATTATGCGAAATATTCTTTTTTTATTTGGGTTTCCAAGAGTGAACCAATAAAGAATTTTTTTTGTTATTTTGAATTTATTAAGTATACAAATCGATTTAAATCTAGTTCAGAGACTCTGCGGATGACGACGTAGATATTTTTTGAAGCTGCACTCTAACCTTAAATAATCGATTAATAAGAATCGAATTATATCGTCCATTGTTTCGAGGTTTGTATTTTAATAACAAGAGCGTTCTTACAGAAAGATAAGTTAGAAATTGAAGTTTACTTTTATTTTAATATAAAAAAAGATTCATTTTGACAGCATCATCATTAGCACCTTAATTATTATCTTTTATTTCAGTAATTGCTCTTTTAAACGAAATTGTTAAGATCTTTCGGCAGTGTTAGTATAAAAGGAGATTTTGTGTTTTAATAATGAAAACATCAAACAATTTTTTAATGTCCTTACTTTAATCAATTTTTACTTAATACTTTAATTTGTTGCTTCTCTATTTTTAATATTAACAATTCCAAAATATCACGGAGTTATAAAATAAATAGTAACATTGATGTCTAATACTTAAATGTCGAGAACTGCTTTGCTGCCATTCCTTCGTATATCATAAACAGGCAGGGGTTTTCCATCAGAAATGCCAATGGCAGTTAGGGCAGAAAATCCAGTCCCAACAGGAACTTCTTGAATATCGTGACCTCTCCTTCTTAGCGAACTTATTATACCCTGAAATTTAAATTTAATTGAAAGTAATGAAAGTACTTGAATTAAATTAAATATCTTACCACATCAAAGCCTGGTTCGTACTGAATTGTCATTGGGATGAGTTGATGATGCAAACGTCTGTCTTGAACAGCCTTATCAAGAGGTTCGTGCAAAATTAAATGTCGGATTATGACCTGAAAAAAAAAAAAAACAAATTATAATGATGAAATTTATGAATTTTAAAAAATATATCTAAAGACTCACCAGTGCCACCGAGGATGTAATTTTCGATCCCCCAGCAGATCCAATTAATAATCTAAGATCACCTTTTTTATCCAAAATAATTGTTGGACACATCGATGACATTGGCATTTTTTTAGGTACTATGTAATTTGATGGTGACGGTCGTATACCAAAACCATTTGTAATACCTGGTGTAGAAAAATCGTCCATTTCATCATTTAAAATAATTCCAGTGCTAACTGACATAAGTTTTGAGCCAAGTCTAAAAATATACTTTTGTTATTTCACTGTTAAAATTATATTCGTTTAAAAAATGTTTACATGTCATTGATAGTGCTCGTGATAGTAACCGCATCTCCATTAGGTGCATAAACGGCCATGTTTGCAGTACCCTGGTTATCTGGATTTGTGAAATTCGCACCATAATATTTAGGGTCGCTAAAAGTTTTATCATCGAATACTAATTTTCGGATTTCTTTGGCATATTTTCTGTCTGACATGTTTTGGACCAACTGTAGTATTTATTTTATAAGTATATATTTTATATTTTTTTTGGAAATGTTGAAAATACCTCTTCAATTCCTGAAACAAATCGCATATCACCAAGATTTGATCTGAGACCATATCCGTGTTTAAAACTTTCTACTATTCGATGCCATAAAACAGTTTCCTCCTTCGTTGGCATTTCGCTTAAAAGACTTAGGACAAAAGCCAGTACGTCACCAGAACCGGGAAGAGATGCGGAATAAAGCTGGTAACCATCCCCAAATGTGGTAGCTACTGGTTTATCCCAACGAACCCTTTTAAAGTACAAAATATAAATAAATTAGTACATATACTAGAACTAAAACAAAATTCTACATACTGGTACTCTTTGAAATCCTCTTCTGTAATAATTCCTCCAAGATCTTGAATATCTTTAGCTAAATTCTTTCCGATTACACCGCCATCGTACATCGCTCCTGCCCCTAAATCAGCAATTAATTCAAGAGTTTTAGCGAGTTTTGGTCTTGTTGCCTTATCTCCTTGGTTCCATACTCTTCCGGTTTTTGGATCTACAAAAATTTCCCGGAACGTTGGAGTCTCAAGAATTTTCTTTTCTCTGCCTTTAAGCGATTTAGCGAGATAATTTGTTACTGTGTAACCATTTTTGCAAAGGTCTATTGAAGGCTGCACTAAAGTTTTCCATGGAAGTTTGCCATGTTTTTGATGAAGCTCCCAGTAACCTCGCAATTCCCCAGGAACGGCTACAGATAGTGCACCTATAAAAGAAAATTTGAATAAATAAATGTATTATATTAATAGCGTACTTAATTTACGAGTTCCGTAATAGAAAGAATTTAGATAAATTTTATTTGAAAAGAATTACGATCAAAAATGTTAAATTGTAAAACAAGCAACCTATTCTCTAAATTATAATTATATGATCCTTATCTTAAAATTAATCTTAACCACCGGCCTTGTCGTCGTTAAAGCGGAAAAACTGAATATCATCAAGGTGATAAATTAAAGTATTGTAGTAAAACCGATATCGCAAGCAAAGTTTTCTTATTTCTACGTAAAACCATTAAATTCTATTACATATTTATTGCCCACGTGCCATGTGATAAAAACTAGCAAAAAACTCTCAACACGTCCTTCAATATCAACAAAACGCAGAATTTTTAAAACTCACAGATAAACATTTTTATTAGGCGCCATATATTTCGTCTTGATCTCAAACGACATGGTCTCAAACCGAGAATTACGCAAATTCCATAATATTTAATAGCGTGTTTTAAAGTCTTATCAAAAGTTCAGCTCATCCATAATATAACTCAGAAGAGTTAGTAAAAACGAAACTGATAATAAAATTTTATTTGAATTTGTTGTATTTACCTGAGATGGATGAGGCGTTCACGAACATGTCTTTAGAAGCTGCTAGCGGGGCTGATTCTCGAGCGATTAGCGTCTCAACTTTTTTAGTTTCTTTTGTGTAAATTGTTGCTATAAAACCGCCCCCCAAGCCCATGCTCTGGGGGCAGGTGACTCCCTCACAGAATAAAGTCGCTACAGCGGCATCGACCGCCGAGCCACCCAACTTTAAAGTGTTTCTAAAGAAAATAAATTCAATTATTAATATTCCATTCCAAAACCGTGAAAATTCAGATTTTTCAGCAGATTCGCGATTTTTTCGCGTTCTATGTAGCTAAGATTTTATGATGTAAACTTACCTCCCGATTTCCGCACATTCGATGCCGTTGGCTACGACGGCTCCTTGATGGGGTTTTTCCTTGAGGGCAAAATAAAGACCTACGCCCAGACCTATCACAACTAGAGCGAGCACAATTACTGTCCATATTAAAAATTGCTTTCCAAATCTAAATCTGCAACGTAGAGAAAATTATTGTTAAATATTTTCAATTTTTCTTTAGAAAATATACTCTTATTATGGAACTTTTCGAATTCGAATTCGGAGTTTAGATTAAACCACTGTATTTATTTATTTAAATTCATAAAAATAAATTACTCTTACTAATTGTTATCATTTTATGTATAATGAATTTAAAGAGTATTTTATTAAGTAAAATCTATTACCAAAATTTATGTAATGCTATATATTCTCGTTAATTTTTTTAATTTAAGAGACAATAGAAATTTTTAAGAATAGACAAAAGATAACGTAAATTTTGAAGTAATGTCATCTAAGTTGTCGTTTTTTTCTGAGGGTACTGAGACAATTTTTAATTTTTGCATTTACCATGATTATTGTTGATTTACTACCTACGTACTTAAATAAGAATAGATTTTTGTAATAACCACAGATTTCGATTTATGTTTCTTCTAATCTTTATCCATTGTGATAATTTTCAACATTTTGGATAACGAGGAAATTGAAATATTAAAATATATATGTATTATTAAATTGCTTAATGCAAAATGATTAATTTCATTTTGTAATAACTTCCGACAACTGATGATAAGTGCAATGTCTGCGATTAATTGTGATTACTTGCAGCTTGATTGACCCACTTAAAGGTATTATTTTAAGAAGCAATTGATTAAACAAAATCAGTATTCACAAACTTTCCCACGTTGTGAAACGTTTTTATTTATAATTAAAATCTTGATATCAGATATATGCATATATTTTAGATAAAAAAACAAGAGCCAAACCAGAAATTCAAGTTCCATCTCTCGAAATTTTTGTAACCGTAGTAAATTTTAATAATTTTCAAATAAATTGTTCATGTTTTGTTGTTCGCTATCAAGTTCATTGAAATTGCGGGGAACTCCACCTTAAGTATGTTTAGTCATATAAAAGCACTCAATATAATTTTTTAGATCGAAGAAACGAAAGAATGCAGGTGTTTATAGAGGGCTGAAATGCATTTTGTTATTGTTTATTTCCTTCAACAAATTTTCATTGCTTTTCCATAACTTCAACATACACAGCAATAATAAATGAAAGTTGAATTAGTTCTTTAAGAAATATTTAATTATATTTTCTTTCCTATTTATAGTTAACAATAACGTAAATTTAATTCACCTTTCTGCTAAGTTAGGGGCGGTTCTAAGAAACGTAATTATTTGTTACTTTACAAGCTTTTCTGTGAAGATAACCGGTTTTTATAAAAAATTTACCAGCTTCATGAAAAATCTAATTTTAGTATGTACGTACTTGACTAACAATTGAGCAAACAAACAATTTTGATCAGTCGTTCGTTTCGGTATTTTAAACGTGGGTGGAATATTAAAAACATACTTATTTAATTTTTTGTTTTTTTTTTGAGTTTAATTTGTAAACTACATTATACCATCAAAATATTATTTACCTGCATAAATTGGTAGAAACTGAGGAAATTTTAAAGAATCGAATTCCACGCCTGTAACTTTAAAACTAGTTGATGAAAACATCTGAAAAAATTGTGAACTTAAAAGGGAAAAATGTGTGGTGATATCAGTTTCCTCCGTTAAGTTCAAGTCTTTTTAGAATTAATATTTTATCCCAAATATTTAGTTAATTTTTGCGATACATTATAAATATTTAAAATTTTTTAATATCAGTGTGCTTAAGATTTATAATTTTTGTATATTGTGTATTTTTCGATTCTAAATTTTCTCGATAATGGGAACGAGTATAAAACTGAAGATTTTTGTTCACAAATTCATGATCTAGAAAAAATTCTATAGAGATGATTAACCAATTGTTCAGTACACAATTTATGTTCATTTTCCAATTTTGGCTCGAAACACCTAAAAACGTTTAGAGAAAATAGTTTAAAAAGAAAGATTACCCCATCGCTTTACTCTGATTTAGATCAGTTTTTTTTCAGAATAACTCTGGCAGAAATAAGTGCAACAATTCAAATTGAATGCAATAATATCAAATTAAGAGAGACATATTTAAATTACGCTATTCAGACTTATTTATGACTCCAATAAATATAACATCTAATTTAATTTACACGTTTTGCGATCGCCAATAAACTCATTTTATTGTAATACTGATTATATACTAAATTGCCACTTTATGTTTCCGGTGATATTTAAAATCGGAAAATAATCAGACGGTTAAATGTGCGTATTTTTGTAGTTTAATTAAATGTTTATTAATTTATTAATGATACTGCAACTACAACTGTTAATTTAATACCTAATGCATATATGAATACTTAATTTGATGCAAATTAAATCTGAGCTACGTATAAATTCATTGTTCAATTGGTGTGAACTAAACTTTAGCTGATTACATATAAAAAAAAAGCCAATTGCGCTACACTAAAAAGTAAGTGATTAACATCACAATGTGACTGACATTGGCAATTTTTTGTTTAGACTATTTCCATACTACAAATAAAAACTTACATCATTTTGTTTGTTGTCTTTTCTGCTTTTATTAACCCAGTTGCATTAAAAGTGTGAAATTTTATTATAGATAATATAAACACCGTTAACTTTATTAGTTACACTTTATATCACAGAATAAATATTTTTAATTTAATAACGATCTTTTGAATATGATCACTAAATTTTAAACACTCGAGACGAAACAGATCAGGAAACATGGACTTTCTCTGCGATGTCCGAAATTCCGAAAATATTAACGCTCGGCGCTTACTTCCCCGGGCTAGCTCGCTAAGTGTAGCTTAGATATGCCTCTAGCGGCTGACTACTGAGACATGGTGTCGACCGGAGGTAGATTGCTTCTCGAAGTAGCTGGTTTTGCTGCCCCTACCCCAAAAATTTAGCAACCTGAGCCGTCTACAGCTCAGTTGGCTGTAGTAAAAGTTATCTCCCAAGTTCAACAGCTTCAAATGCTGCTGTTCACGCCAACACTTGTCGGAAAATTAACGATAAGAAAATGCAAGTTGTGCTCGACTGTTAATACTTAATTACAACAATTAGTGACGCCCCGCGAATGGAGTGCGTTTCAGCACCTGACGAACGTACTTTCAATTGGTTGATTAAACGGATAGACAAATTTTATGGTCAGCAACCTGTTGCCATAAATAATATTTGCTAATTCTAACAATGTGATGACTATCTTTACAATCGTTTCTTATCTTTAACAATTATTTCTGAATGATACTACAGCAAAAGGTGTCGTTTCCCTACTACCATAGTGCAGGCTATAAATAAGCTTAATTAATTAATTTTTACACTTTTCTCACATACGTACCTATGTTTAAATTAAAGGGTCCTAAAAAGGTAAGATAACCTCTTTAATATACTCGTTTTGCTCGGTTTGCTCGATTTCGATAGAACAATGAGTTGCTGTGGAAACAATTAAAGCAATTATTCTCGATGTAAAAGATACAATAGGGCGTGTAACAATACTTGAATTATTTTTTTAATTTAATAAGATATAAAGAAAAAACAACTAGGAACTCTTTTTTAAATAAATTCGTTACAGATAAGGAGGAAACAGATTTTAAATTTAAGGGAAGAGAAATCGTGGCGGAACGAAACCAAATTTAAAATATATTTAATTATTTATTACAAAATATAATTTCTGTTGCGAATCGTAGGAAATAAGTTTTTCATGAAATTGTTCTATTTGTTTGAATTTATCGGCTTATGAAAAAAATTTGTACGAAAAATTTCAGGTTAGTGTAGAGGAAAAATCGTTTAAAAATTATTTACTACTATATGATTACATAATTTGTGTAAAACTGTGTTATCTGCAACTTATTGTACCTATACAAAACGAATACATACATATGTATATGAGTTTTGTTGGGTTACTGATTTCAAATTCGGATTCAAATTCTGACTTTCTATTTTCTATTTTATTATTCAATTCAAACTTCACTGCTTCGAAAATGTTATAACGTTGACTTAAATGTCACAAAGCTTGTTTTTAGTTTAAAATCACTAATAATAATATAAATTAGGGTTGCTTTTTGCGTTGTTATTCTTCTCCTACAAAATCACTGAATTGGATTCGAATGGGATTTTTTTGCTAGCTTTTTCGACAAGTTTTTAAGCTAGAAGAAATGCAAACATAAGCATAGGGCATAAATATCAGAAGGTAGAGGATTTTGTCGAGTATAAATTAAACTATTTTTTTTTTTTTTAATGTGTATGTCTGTCTGTAATTTGTGATCTTGTTTATATTTCTAATTATAGCGTTTAACGGTCAAATATTTGATTTGAATTTGTTGCTTCTCTATTGCGATCTGAGTTATCAGTGATTTGTCAAATTGAAATTGCTATTCTGAAAATTTGAGACAGTTTTGCTCAGAAAACGCGAAAAATAATGGTTTCCAATTTTTGATTTCCCTTAAAATTCTTTTTCAAGACAAATATTTTGTTTCGGGGAAAAATTACTATCCTTTTTCCAATTTTTTAAAAACGAATTTCCCAATTTTCCGGACGTGACGAAGACACAAAACAACGTTTGAGCACCCCTGGCTGAAGTCAGCTGACTTGGCGGGAGCTCGGCGGCTTTGTTGACAGTTGGCTTTGTTTTGTTATCAGTCGCCGAACTTTGCTCCATCATTCGACCGCAACGGGAATCTAACATAATCCCCAAACACAAAATCCCCAAATGAGAAAAAATCCCCAAAAACAAAATCCCCAAATGCAAAAACCCCAAACACAAAATCCCCAAATGCAAAATCCCCAAACACGAAATCCCCAAATGCAAAATCCCCAAACACAAAATCCCCAAATTCAAATTCCCCAATCACAAAATCCCCAAAAGTTAATAGAAAAAGACTTCCTTAGTTGATTCTTTTAGTTTGTTTATTTTCGTTGAAAGGTTACCTCACTCAACATATAAATAGAAATAATGAATGTTCATGGCCTGTGGAAAAATAAAAATCGGTTGTCTGTAAAGTCGGTTTACTGACGATAGTTGAACGTGACAACGTCATAAGAAGCCGCAATTATCGTTGCTATAAACAATTGACACCACATTCACTTTTCACTGCACTTCATACTTGACGAAAATATGTAAATGTATTATTGTATAGCAGCTGTCCACGCGGACGCATCGCTCACTCAAGTAGGAGAGAGACAGATGTCGAACGCTGCCGAACGCGGAGGCCGATTGTGCTCTGTGATTGTGATTGGGGATTTTGTGCGTGGGGATTTCGTAGGTAACCCGACCGCAACTCGTGAGTTTTGGGAGGAATTTCAGCTTTACTCGTGGATTTATTACGCAAATTATTTTATCTTCAGGTGCGTCGCATATCAGTCGACATTTCTGCGGCCAGGTGCTCTGCCAGACGTTGCGGGATGAAGCCAATCGAAGCGGTCGTCTTGGTCCACGGTGGGGCCGGGGACATCACCGACGCGAGAGTTCCCGGGAAGATTGCTGGAATTAAAAAGGCGGCGCGAGAGGGGTACGCCGCCCTGCGGAACAGTGGCAGCGTCCTGGACGCCGTGGAGGCCGCCGTCAAGAGCATGGAACTGGACGAGAACTTCAACGCGGGCTTCGGCTCGGTCCTGAATACCGACGGCAACGCGGAGGTCGAGGCGAGCATTATGCACGGGAAGGACCTGCAGGCAGGCTGCACCACGCTCCTCAAGGACATCATGCACCCGATTTCGGTCGCCCGGCGGGTGATGGAGAAGACCAACCACACCTTCGTTGGGGGCGCGAATGCCATGAGATTCGCCCGGGATCAGGGATTCGAAATTCTCCCCGAAGGCTCTCTTGTAACGGGCAATGCCAGAGGAGCCCTGGACGAGTTCAAAGAAAGGCAACGAGCTGGCCTGAACACGATATTTTCCAGGACCGAGCTGGACAAATCCGAGCCAGGGGAGCCCGGGACTGTAGGTGCTGTTGCTATAGACGGTGAAGGGAACATCGCCGTGGCCACGTCGACTGGAGGAATAACAGGGAAAATTCCTGGACGAATTGGCGACACACCCATCCTGGGAAGCGGCACCTATGCAGACAACGAGGTAGGAGGAGTCTCCACAACTGGGCACGGCGAGACAATCATGAGATTCAACCTGGCCACAAAAATCCTAGAAAAAATTAGGTACGAAAAGGTTTCAGCCCAGGAAGCCACGGAATCGGTGGTTAAGGCTATGACCCAAAGACTCACTGGGACTGGAGGTGCCATCACCATCGATAAGAACGGGCAGGTTGGGATTTATTTCAGCTCGAAACGCATGGCATGGGCCTTCATCACGAAGAAAGAGCTCCACTTCGGCATCAACCACGGCGACTATACAACCGAGAAATTGTAACTGGAGTATTTTTATATGTATTAAACAAATTTTTCATTCAACAAAACCTTTTTGTTTTACCATCCACTTTAAATTTAAGGAAATTCATAGGAAGATTTCATTTCTAAGATTCGCAGCAATGTAAGTTTTTAACTCTAATCTGTATAATATCTATGAACTAAAAACATTAGTACACCTCTTACAACAAGATTTCAAAAGCTTGAGCTGATGATATTTGAAATGTTGCTTTTAAAACCAGTAAACATACTTTTAAATAAGTGAAATTAAAATGTTCTGAATACTAAGGACTGGGTTTTGGTGGCGATGATGATATGTTAAAATAAAATTCAAAATTTCTCAAAAACAGTTGTAATTAGCCTTACTGCCGTATATACAATGTCCGAGTCTATAGCGGAACCTAAAGCTAAGAGTGTACCTATTTTACAATTTGGTTAAAATGCTTACGGCTTACTGTTGACTGCTACGCCTAGAGTAATTTTTGCTATAGAACCCCAGTGCCCGCGACCTCCTTCTGCGACTCGTGGGCTTGCGTTTCACCGTAGCAGTGCTTGCTCTTGGGGTCCCTGTACTTGTTCTCGTGCTGCACCGAGTGGGAGTTCGTCCTACACTTTACGAGGCACAGCTCAAATTGGTCCTTCACGGAGGCGAAGAGGGCAGTCTGTCGGCCAGACGCCTTTGAGAGCACCCGCTCGAGGAGGTCCTTCTTATCCGGGTGCAAGCAGCATGAGACGCAGAATTCGTAGATCGCGCAGCAGCCGGCCTCGTTACAGGTCTCGCAGTTGAAGCGTTTGGTCGCCTCGAGCTCCACGTTGCAGCACCCCGTCCAGAGGACGTCCGGCCGCTGGCAGACGAACCCCCGATCGTCGACGATCAGAACCTTTCCCTGAACAGAATTCCTGCAGGTTGTGGTCAGATCATTCGTCCGATTGTGCTCCTGCTGTGTACCCCAAATCATGGGGTGCTCCCGCCGAATCTCGAACTCGTCCGATTCAAGCGACAGCGGGGAGCCCTGCAATTGAAAGGGCAAAATCAGTAATTAGTAGGGTGGTGTAGGAGCTATCTTTAAAAATATTGAGGCCGCGCCCCACGCACATTTCCCAGCAGATTGACGAGGCAGTAGGTCAGCGAGAGGCAGAAAATTATCCCAAGAACTAGCCGGCGACGAATGAAACGCAAAAGGGCCGCATACCACATTATTTCCAAAGAGGGTCGATGTCGCCGAGCGGACTTCACATTCCAGCTCCTTTTTGGGGGAAAAACTAAACAAGCTACGAAAACTAAAGGACTCGCCCAGCGAATTTACGCTATTTATTTACTAGGCACGAAACGTCACCAGCAGATGATAACAATGCTTCTTCTTGCCACTGGCAGCTGCGCAGGGAACAGCTGGGCAAACGCTCCTATTGGAAAAATTTAATTTATTCCCCTGAAAGTATGCAACGATTCCCATAACTCTATTAAACGAAAATACCGACGGAAAAAATTAAATTTTGCAGACTCTGAATTTCTACAAAATAAATTACTAACACAATTTGCTATCAAACGTTATTAAAATAAAATAAGGCACTGTAATAATCGGTCAAATTAAACACTAATTGACATACTATTATAGTCTCTAAAGGAAATATAACTAAACATTTGTTGTTGTTACAACTTCTTAGTAGCATTTAAAAAAATGATACTGAAAGAACTTTGTATTTAAATATCAAAGATCTTCAAACTTTCTCACAATTGATTTTCTGTCTTTGACCTTTTAAACACCTTTAACTCTTTCAGGACGAATGATTTTGAAATATTTAACTTCATTAAATGATTTGAAAAAATGTGTAGTCACAAGGTTTTAGTTTCTTTCTGGCTGATCTGCAAATATCTGTAGCGCAGTACACCACACTAATCGCATATAAAATGTTTATTTTGTCACCATGTTTATTCCAAACTATTACAAAAAAAATGTATAAGTATGCGACTAAATATTACGAATTGGGAAACGCAGTAGTACAAATAGCCTGTTTTGATTTTAGAATTTCAAGAAATACAACTATTTTTTGCACAGCTTTCAGAAATATTTAAAAAAAAAATATATTTTTCATGAAATAAATCTTTTGTATTTCTCTGTAAATAAAGAGAAAAACGAATATATTTTTTTTAACTTTAAATACAGATAAAACTCTTGGACAAAAAATGAAAACTTTTAAAGTTCACACCAATTTTTGTATATCGTTGTATGTATGTACTCGGCAGATACAATAATATTTTATTTTTTTGAGAGTCCAATAACATCAAACCTACCCACCTTAAAAATAATATTTTTTCACAAGCACATGTGTCGGCGTCAATAACAATGTAATAAAACAAGCAGCTCAGGTTTAGTTTAGCAGCGGTTTTTAAAATACATATCTTTTTGTTTATATACAATCTGATCAAAAATCGTCAATCAAAATAATTGTATAATTTAATCTAAATAATTGGAGAAATAATTCCCAAGTTAGGAAAACCTTATATGGTAACGTAGGAATTAATAAAACACATAGAATTTTGGAAACATAAGTATGCATTTATTAGTTTTCTTTTACAAATATCTTTAAAAATGTCTCAATAAAAAACGTTACATTAGCAGACTTTTTAGTTCAACATTTACTCAAACTTTTTAAGAAAAACATTATTTTCTTCAACCAATTTTTCAAGACGCTCCCGCGTCGCCGCAGTCAGGTTAGTCTTTAGTTTCTTTTCAGCAACAGAAATCGCAGTCTTGTACCCAGTCACGTTGTGGTAGATTCGAACGTGCTTGTCCCCAGCAGCGAATAAGTACTTCCCTAAGGAATCGAAGCACAAGGCGTTCACACCGCCTTCGAAAATATTTTTGATAACACAATCACATTCGCCTGTGATTGTTGAAAATATTTCAATTGTAGTGCCACAGGCGACTGCCACAACTTCTGCATTCGGTGAAAGAGCCACCAAACTTGGTTGAGATCTAAGAGTATATTTTATTGTCATCTGGCATTTTGGCAGTTGTCCTTTCTCGTATTCAACTGAAAGTATTAAATAAAAATATTTATTAGCTCTACTAATTTTCTTAATTTACTTACTTTTAGTATCATAAAGCTTCCAAGTTCCATCTTTAGACACAGTTGCAATGTGAGATGTGTCTTGGTCGAAGGATACGTCATAAATTCCAGAAGAGTGGCCAGTCAAATCGAACACTCTGTTCGTCTTTTGATATTCGCCAGTTTTCGAAAATTTCACCTCCCACACTTTGCAATCAGGCGCGAAACCACAAGCAGCTATGAATCTTCCACATGGAGATAATTTCGCGGAGTACGTGTTCATCAAGTACGTGTCGATTTTGTCTAAAATGTTGCCCTTAAGGTCCCAAATGTACAATTCAGTGCCATTAGTGCAAGTCATTATAAATCGTCCAGTGCAAGCAATACTAAATCCTACGACATCGTTCTCGGTAACCTAAAGGAAACCGAATTTTAAATAATACATTTTATACTTAAACCCACATTCACACAATGCGGTTTAGAACAAAAATAAAATTAAATCTTATTTTGAATTTTCCTATAGTCGTTTTAATCTTTACCAAATTATAACTTACCTTAGGATAAGTAATTCCTTTCGTTGGATTTGCGAACCAACCATCTTTTCTCTCGACTTTGTAGACCTCGATGCAGTTTTCAATCCACTTGTGAATCGCGATGGCTTTGTTATCAGGACTCCAAGCTAATTTTGCCCCTGAATCATATTCGACGTTAATTCGAAAAGACTTGCGATATTTTGCATCTTCGATTTGTGAACACGCCCAAATTAAGATAGTACGGTCTGGAAAATAATTAAATAAAAAAAAAATTTAATATATTGCAAATTAGATACAACGATAATGATCGTAATGATGATTAGCAAGTTTATTATATTTTTCTTATTATTCCGAAATCCAAAGAAAACCTTAATTAACCTTAGTGTTAAATTTTGAAACTCAAAAGGGTATATTGAAAACAGCGATTTCTTAACTATTCTATTTCATTGAAATGAAATTCAATTTAACAATTGTTGGCCATTTTAAATTTTTACTATGGGTTATATAAATATAATAAAAGTAAAACTAAAAAGAAGCTTTTGTTTGAAATAATCGTGAAAAAAAACTGACTGATATTAATTTTATACTAAAGATATGTAATCAGATACAATCATATATCAAATCAATCAAATCATCAATCAAATATATACATATTTCTTTCAATAGACTAGAAAAATCGTAACAATATCAAAATAGAAACGTTCATAAAGTTAAGTGCTTTCTCAATATTTCACGTCTTCACTTCATAAACAAATCATCGCCTCAGACAAATTGCACGATAGCATTCATCTTTCAGCAGGCCTCTTCCACCTCGCACCGCTCCTTACAGCATCTGCCCAGAAATTTCCAATCATTAGAACAAAACGAGTCTATTTAAAGAATCTTAAGCGAAATTGAAGTTATCTGCGATAATTTCAATAATTTCCTGGTCAAAAAACTGCCCCCTGGGCGCTATCAATTCGAAGTGCGCCTCAGCCCCGATTATATCACGACTGAGGAAAGCGTCATAGAGTTTTAGTAGTGCCATAACACAACTATGACTTATGTTATGAATTAGGTTTGAACGCAGACGACGGTTATTTATTTAACAACATTTGTACTGGCTGGACTCCAATTAGCTTATCTCAGAGGCGGTAACTAGGCCGTCCAAATTATCGCCTATTAATCCAATTTATCCCAAAAACCGCGCAAGAACCGCTGTTTAAATTCGCAAAACAAGAAACTCGTAATTGCGTAACGGTCTTTACACACATTCTCTGGCCTATTAAAATGCGTGTGCTGCGCCACGCGAAACTGAAGACGCAAAGTGGCCACTAAGTTTCATCAGCCTGAGGAAATTGCCTGACCTGGACCACTTTTGGGTGTTTTAAACACATTAAAAGAAAAAGAAAAAAAGAGTAACCATTCAGGCCCGTCGTACGTCCGGACGTAACATAAAATTACACATTACGTGCTTTTTTGTAAAATTTTGTAAATAAAAACAAATCCGCGATTACAACGTCTTATTACGTACTTAACAAAAATTCACTTTTTCATTTGCACCGATAACAGCCCCAAGTTCCTTAGCGGGTGAGATTTCGTAATAAAATTAATTCCGTCTGTAGAGCGAATGCCCTTTATCATCTTTTTCTTAACCTACTTATCGCTAGGCCTTGAAAACATGTTGTAAATTGGAATTTTAATGCGAAAAAAAATGTTTAAAATTAAAAAGAAATAAAAACAAAAATGTAATCCGAAAAACACGTACCATTAGAGAAAAATTGTTTCAATTAATTGATTAATTATCCCGGTCCGGTAGTCCAAGTAGCTTTTAAAAATTTCTAAGAGGTTGATTAGGTCTAATTTGCACTGATTTGTCTTGAGTAGCATTCTTCTCAGAGTAATTAGCTCTAATTATTTTTAATTTGTACACAGTTTGTGCTTATTGCGGACTGAAAATCTAAGAAACGTTTCTAGTACACACATTGTACCTCATTGAAACGAATCGATTCGGAATGTAAAATCGATTGTAATTAATCAAGAGTACCTTTATTGTGTTCAAATATCTCAAAATCAGTTCCAAAGATGGAAAACTTTAAAAGGTAGTTGTATTTAGGTTAGGTACCTTTTTATAGAGTTCGATATTATCTTTATTAGTAAAAGATATTTTATGTTTATCACCAACTTATAAAAAATTATAATTATTCGGATTTAAATCAATATATGTAATCAATTTTTATGGCAGATATTATCAGATTTTTAAATAAGTATGTTTTTTACTATGGGAAGTATTTAAAAAATTTAACGATCTTCAATAAGTGACGAAATTGACATTTGCGTATTAATAAAATCTAAAGTATGTATATGACAGACTTTGGACTGACACATCTTGGGGATTTATATTCAGTCTCTTTTAGTTAAGACTTAGAGTCGTCTTCTCCTCAAAAAATGTGCCATCTATTCGATATCTTTTCGTCTTGTCTCAAAGACGACTCAAAAAAATATCTTTTAGTCAACTTCAGCCAGTCACACCTTTTCTCAAAGTGACTGAGCGTATTTTTGAACCCTTATAGCTTTGCTCATGATAATACTTGAGAACTCAAATTTTGAAATATGAATACTAAATTTTTATTGCTCTATCTTTTAGTCGTTCATAAAAAGTCACTATGTTATCTGTTTTTGTAATTGGAATTTTTAAGATCAATTTAATAAGTATTTCAAATGGTGATTCTGTTAGATTATATATATAAATAACATTCAGCTTAGAAAATAAAATTTTATATGTTCTTATATCGTTTAAAATATTACTTTTTACAGTTTATAAGTTCCTTTTTGGTTTTAACCAGATACTATACAGAAAGGATGTATAACTAACTTATGATACGATAAATTACTCGCTCTATTCATTTAAAGATAAATTCATAAATAAAAGCAGTAGCATGCAATTACTTCGAAAATGTAGTTCAGCCACTTTCCTATAAATACCTAAAACTCGACTTAATAATATCTGGCTTGGAATACATTCAAAAGCCTTGCTCGTAATATAGGGAAAAAATAATAATACAAATCCAAAAAAGATTAATGGTTCCATATCTTTTTGACCAGCCTTACACAAGGAAACCCAGAAATGAAATGTCTCAATTTATGTGCTTTCGCGGAACACTTAACAAGAAACACCAATTAATTTAACAACTGGAGAAATTGGTAAAAGTAAAAACTTCAACAATCAGTGATGGAGGGAAAAGCATAAAAATTGTGTTACCTACTCTATTACCATTTCTTTATAAGTATATAAAAAAAAGTTAAGAAAACCTACACAATATCTCGTCTCACGAAATTTGCATGCCGTTTAGGGTATTTTTTACCACAATTAAAGAGTAGAAAAAAAATTTCGTTCAACCTAAGATCGATCCGACAAGTTCAACGTCGCGAATCAACCCTGAAAATGTAGCTCCTTCTGCCGAAAATCGCCAGGTAACGAAACGCGTCGTAACGCGCCTGAGTAGCGTAGAATTCGGCGAAATGGCGCGCTAGAAGGAGGAAAGCGGATCGTCTCGATTGCAAAATCCGCTGAAAAAAAGTCAATTTCATCATGCCGCGGCGTCGTCGCCGGATTACCTAAACGAAAGCACGCGAACCGAGAAAACTTTCCCTTTCCAGAGAGCCGCAGCGCAGCCAGCCGCTGCCGTTTTAAAGATAGTCATTTTTTCGCGCAGTTTGAGTCTCGTTTCTGTCGATCGAAGGCCCGAAAATCTTTAAATTCGAATCCCGAGAAAATCACCCGCCCGATCGTGTCACCTCAAAAAAGGAAAGAAGCCCGGTGCGATCGAGCGGTCTGGAAATGGTGAAAGCGGCCTCAGAGCGACGACGGAGCCCGGTACTAGGAGGGCCGGGTACGCGATTGATAACCTGCCTCTTAGACATAAAAATATCAACGCGCGAGCGTGTCTTGGTGATCACTTGATCGCAGGGAGAAAAGCGCGTCGATCGGTTCCGCTGCAACCGCCAGTCCGTCCAGGTGAACGTATATGCAAATCAGGTACCAAGATTCACGGTCACAGATGGCTCTGAACCAATGCAAAAGAGAAAAAATTAAGCAGAAATTTTGCATCTTGACGCCAAACCTTTCGATCGAGACAGTCAAGTACCCTCCGCGGATGCTGCGCCCGCGAGGAAAGCGAAATAGAAAGTTTTAGTGAAATGGTCAAGCGATGCGCGCACTAATTTGCTTCTCCAGAAAAATGGAAGTAATTTTTTTTCATTTTTTGTTGTTGGCAAAACTATTGAAATTTAATCAGTCGATGGAGGCGTTATGCAAGAAAACCTTTTCATATTCACGAAAAATATTACGACGCTTTAGATAAAAGTGAAAACCTCCGATGCTCCGGCACCGTGGCGTTGCGCAACGGTCATTATGTTAAGTAGATACTTACGTGAGACGCCGTGATGACCGCCGCGGAGGAGGCTCAGTCGTCAGGACTTGCGCCTGAGAAGAATCTGATGATCCCCGCCGAAGATAACCTCTAGTCGGTAAGAAATTACGGGGGAGTATTAAACCGCGATCATTTCCTCTATTAAGATGAAAAGAAGCTAATTTACTGCAGAAATTACTTCTTTTTATATTGTATTTGAATTACAGTACTATAAAATAGCTATTTACGTCATCGCATCTCAGTGCATGGGAACTTTATTTTATTGAATCAATTTAGATTTAATTTGTTTATTTACATGGTACAAAATTACCCCACACCTGGCACCAATGTGAATGATTATTATTGACGGAGCTTAAGTTAACATTTACTTAATTTTTCTATTGTGATGCAGTTTAAGATTTAAGTTGTATTTCAGTGTTAGTTTAAGTTGAATCATTAGATAAATCGACGTAATGCACTATAAAAAACGAAAGGTAGTTCTCGCTTCTTCACTCATTTTTCCTTAATTTTACTAAACTCAAACTTAACCTCACAATACTCAAAAATAGTTCCTTTTTAAAACAAAAAACAACTTCAAATCCTACTTTAAAATAAGAGGTAAGAAACAAACAAACAAGAAAAAAAAGTCCTAATTTTTAAATTTCATATTAATCTAACCACATTGATTTGATCCAAAATTTTATTTGTCGCTAGAATTTTATTGAAAAGTCGTTCATAAATTAAAGAGTATAAAAGTAAAGCATGCACAAAATTAGAGGAAGAAACTATACAACGAATAATTATGGCATTTTAAAGGATCATTTTTCGAGATGTAATATTTTGAAATCGCTTCGCTTCGAATTTCACAATTTTCTTGTTAGTAGGACGAAAATCGATAGTGATTCTAAAATAAACTTAAACATATTTATGTTATAGTGTATAATTATTACAGATTTTTCCTAGCTTAAGTCAAAGACAATAGCATAAAATTAGCTTTTCAATAAATTCCACAACTATAAGAAGTCTTTTTCCACAAAAGTTCGAATGGTGGGAACCAACTTTGAATCGAACAAATCTATTTCAGACTCCTCAAGGATGAACGGCTCGAAACGAAAGCGTCTTTCGTGAAAAATATATCAAGAATCACTCAGCGCTCACCGTCGAACCAAAGTACGCATCTAGAACGCTGGAACAAATAAATACGTGGCAGGTTTCACCGACTAGAGGCGAATAAAACTATAAAAATAATCAGGTCAACTGCGGACCGTTCGCGTCTATTGAAACGATCCGCGTCGAAAACGCGCAAAGGCACAGTCTTGAGTCTAGTGACAGCAGCGGTTTGTTTCGCCATCGTCTTTATTGGAGTATCACCTCATAAATTAAAGCGAAGCCCAAAATGACATAAATTGGCAATAAACTTTCTATATACCTTCAAAACCGCTCTTGGTTTCCTGTGGCCCGGCGTTTGCTTGTTTTGTAAAATTTATGAGTCAAATGTCGCCCGGAGCCGGATCAACAGAGTCATGTTAAAATAATTGAGCTGAATCGCTGCGAACAAGATCGGCGCGGCGAAAAAAGGTTTAAATAAAAATAAATCTGTAGATAAAGTACATAAATCTGATCATTTTCGAGTGGAAAACCTAATGGCTGAGGCACGTTTTGAAGCTGCAGCTAGCATGGCAAAAGTCGCATGGAAATTAAAGCGTTCAAGTCTCCCAGCGCGCAGTGGACCTGGTGATCGGTCGCGATCGCAGCCAAAAGGTTCACATAAACATTTCTAGCAAATAAAGACAAATCCATGAACGTTCACTTGCGAACTGACTTCCTTCGCAGAAGCATTTGCGCTCAACAACAAACAAAAATCAGTGGGCTGATCGCGGCGATCGCGGCCCACGAATAGCTGAGAAAAAGACGAGAGCTAAAGACGATCTCCTCAAGAAACCGACGACTGCTAGCTGCGCTGCACAAACAATTTGTCCAGGTGAAAGTAGAAAGTGATCGCATGCAGCGGTTCGGTGCAGATCGCCTATACACCACTCTTGGACCACTTAGCGAGCTCGTTCAACAATCTCTGGATTGTCGATCGACCGCCCCAAAAGGATTGGAACCTAAAAACCTCCACGATCAAATTTTAACGCCAGCAAAATGTTTGCTCTGTCGATTAGATGCCGGGGCTCGGACAAAACCAACAGAAGGCAATTGATTCTGTTCGTTCTCGAAAATATTTGTCTAATGGTTATGATATTGACCTCGTTGATCCTGTGATCGAGGTGCTCGCTGGGCTTAGTGTTTGCCTCCGGATTTCGGGCAAGGTCTTGTTTGGAGTGATGATTTTCGCGTTCCGAACAAATTGGGAGCATGCAAGCATTGCAACATTTTTCGAAAATTTAAAATAATTTCAGGTAATTTATCACGCGCGCGCGCGCCTTGTACGTTGATATGTGTGAGCTGGTCAAATTGGGGTCTTCAGGTTTTTGAATGAAATGATGATGGATTTATGCTCCCATTCGCCTACTGTATTTTGAGTTGGCGAGGATAGATTGCTTTTGTACTCTTGCGAGATGAGTATAACCGATGAACCGAAAAAAATTTCAACATTATTACAATGGCGAAACAACAATTTATATTACCGAATTAATTTTTATTTCGACATCGAAGTACCTAATGCAATGTTATAATAAATTTTTAATATCACTTTTCATTAAACTTATACAAAATACACCACCAAGTTCAGAAAAGGTATAAACTTGTCTATCCAATGCATGTAAGTTAACATAGCATGAATATTACAATTAGTAATAAATCTTAGAAAAAACACCCATATTTTTAAGTAGTTGTTTAAATAACTAAATCTACATATACTTTATAAAACCATATGGATACCTTTGATAGAAACAATTTCGAAATACATTAATACTAATTTAGTAAAATAAAACCTATTTTCGGAATTTCCCTATGAATCAAAAGAATTTATTTGAATTTCACAAAAAATAAATCGATGTCAGGGGAATAACAAAATTCTAATGGATATTTATAGAATTAATAAATTCAGAAATAAATTCGTGTAGAAAATTAATCGTCTAAAACTTAAAAATAATTTAACACTGAAATATTATTTACTTTTATATTATTGTATACATAGTTGTTTGTCTTTTTAAATCGTTCGTAAAATCAATCATTCATATTTTTTAATTTTGCAGAACTCAGAATACAAATCAATAAAACATAAAAATTGGCGCGGGCAAGATTTTTACGTCCTTAAGGAAAGTTTTATAAATAAAATAATTTTAAAGGAATTACCTTTGTCAGTGGATTTATTAAATATACCTACTATCGAAATTTAGAAATATAGTGAAAAATTTAGTAGACATTCTCTAACATCTTATAGAGAATTTCTCGATGTTTTTTAAAATACGAAAAATAACGACATTCTCGGGCTTAATTGTGTAGTATCATACTTAAGAATATCCCTTCAAGTAATTAACTTATTTTTTCTTTTAAAGAAGTATAATGGCACCAACATTTTATGCAACGGACAGCATCTAAAATTCGTAAACATGAAAGCCAGTAAAAAGGCAAACGATGTGTTCCATAAAATAATCCATAAAAACACTTACGAACCTCCCAACTCCAGAAATACAACGAAGAAGATGGTCGTTACGTTTTTAAGACGACCACGGCACATAAACACCTTAAAAGGTTTCACTTTTACTTTCTTCCCATGAGTCACTTTTTGCCTTCTCGGATTTAACGATTTAATAACACCAGCGGGCAGATGTGAGCGCTCCGTCGTGATCGCATCAATGACTCTCCCGCAATTTGCGTTTTCGCATTCGTTTCATTTAAATTAATTGCTCTAGGCCCAGGCCTCGATCGCAACGGCCGAGTCGGCCTTAGCCGCTGACTTGGGCTTAGTCAGGCTTCGAGTTCGAACAATTCGATTATCGAAAAATCCTCTTAAAACCGCCGCTTTAAAGGCGGTCGGGGCGTGGATTGTAAGACGTTAAGCAAGCGGCTAGGGCCCTCAAAAGAGAATAAAAATAAAAATTAAAAATGGAAATATTGACGATATTGGCCCATCTTCTCGGTTAATCACCAGAAATAGCACCTGAGTGCTCCGTCAGCTGAACGAAATGAGGTAATTAGCATGTTTAAGAAAGATTGCCGTTCTCGACGACCGCTTAATGCACTCGTCGACACGCGTTCAGTCGATAATTTCAGGCACTTAAAGTTGACACCGATTGCTCTCATAGTTCACACGCCGGCTTCGCGCTGTCGTGATTTATCGGCCGTGCGCAATGCGATCGCTTTGCTTTCATTATCGTCTCGGATCGATTTGATTAGATTGAAGATCGATGCACCTTCTAAACTTATCTCAGCGTACAGAGGCTGGGAAGTAGCAATTCGCTTTTAGATCTGCGACGTTGCGCAATTTTGAGCAAGCAGATTAAAGCATGCGTTTCTATTTTTGCGATTTTAAGTAAAGGAGATATTCTTAATTTTTAGGAGCAATAAACCTTATTTTATATCTTAACGATCTCATAAAAAACCAAATAATATTTCAACATGATGACGATCCAAAACATACAGCAAAAGATTCGTATCCTTTTTTTTCAATTTAAATAGGTACAATAACCAAAAAATAAAATAACTCTCAGTTTTTCTAATTATTGTTTTAATTTTAAAAACAAAATTCTTTTTTAAACCTTTTTCCTAACAATTCTCAAATTGAAAACAATATTTTTGTAAAGAAAATCGAAATTGTATTAACACATATAAATTTGCAGACCCAGCTGGAGATATTCTTTTAAGACGTGTAGTTAGGAAATATTGCGAAAACTTAATTTATCCACCGAAAAAGAAATGGGAAATAAAACAACATTCCAAAATTTCTTAGGATTATATTTTCTATTTTTAAATTTTCCGATGAAAGTGTTAAGCTTTAGATTCTGCAACTTAAAGAAGAATTGAAATCGTTTGGGCATCTTCCAGCAAAGCTGTTAAATGTTCAAGTAAATAAAACACAGACTTTTTTTGAAAAAACTCAGAAAAGAAAAAATCTTTTCTGGCCATCTTTATTTTCCAATTTTGCATCGGTCGTCTCAAATAAATGAGTTTCATCATCTCACTTTTTCCCAATTGTTTTTCGTGAGTACAAAAATGGTATTTTATATTTTTTTCTACATCCTTATAACAAGTTGTGTTGTGTTTTTGATGTGTTTTTTTAACCAGTTTTCACAATCGCTTAACAAAAAAGACAATCCTTAACATAAATTGCTTAAAACTATAAAAATAATAATAATAATAAAAAAATAAATTCTGTACTACGTAAAATTGTACAAGAAAACAAAACTGTTTATCCCTTTCGTTCTTGGGTGAAGAACATCTTTTCTCCCTTTTTCTCTTGGATGTATAGTAACCTACGGAGGAGTACAAAATTATAGCTGGCGTGG
Organism: Machimus rusticus; assembly: GCA_951509405.1. Lineage (NCBI taxonomy): Eukaryota > Metazoa > Arthropoda > Insecta > Diptera > Asilidae > Machimus > Machimus rusticus. Next base: position 8,969,491 of record OX608051.1, read on the forward strand.
GTGTTACAAAAGTATTTCTTATTCGAAAAATCAAGTATTATACTTTTTACTGGAGATTTACCGTACTATAAAAGTGAATATAAGCATTTTATAGAAATTTTGTAATGAGTATTTATTTTTTTTTCATTATTCGGTTACGTCAGCATTACAAAATTTGTGTACAAATATTATATTTCTTGGTGGTGGAAATTATTAAGGCAGTTTTATTTACATCTTAGGGCATTGTACAACTAGAAAAAGAGAGAAATGATTCGGTGAGGCGAAACGAAAAATATTAAAATAATAATATTTAATGAAAATGAGTTTCTCTCGGCTTCGAAACCTAAAAACCTACTTCGGGGAGGGGATTAATGATTTCATGAGCAATAAATAAACAGAAGAAACTGAAAAAATAGATGAATCCATGAATGAGGTTGATAATAATCGGCGTGGTTGCCGGCTGCACGCGCGTTAAAATTAAAAGATATTTATCTTCTAAAGATACAGACATTGCTTCTAGAAGACTAAAAGTGATTACAATGCTTTTTAAGTATATGTATATATCATTTTTTTTTAGTTTTTTCTTTTTTTCTTTTAAATATCATTAGTGGAGAAAAGAGAGAAAATCACAGCAATATTCAGTTCATTTTTATTTTGTTCCATTTTATCAATGTGAAAATCAGCAAAAAGAAAAAAATAAAAACGAAACAAAACAAAAATATGTTTCGTCGTTCGGAAAGGCATTCGATTTGAGCGGGTATATCGATTGCCTCGCTGATAAAAATGAAACAAATATAAAAATTTGTGCTTACGACTATCTTAAAGTTATCTAAAAATTGAAATGAAAAAAACAAAAACAAAAATAAAAAATAAAGTAAAGTATAAAATTAAAAAATAATAATAATAATTAACCGCGAAAACTTCACTGCACTGTTTGGAAGAAATTGTGCTCTTTTCGAACCTTCCAAAGTGCCAGCTCCAGGCAGGCTCGGCTATCTTCGAGACTGTTGTGGCCGTTCGAATCGGTCTGGATTTCCCTTCGGAGGATCTGCCTGGTAAGATGTTTCAGTTTTCTTTTGTACGGGAATCCTTGGTTGTGTGGGAACAATATCGACGTGTCGACAATCTTTTTGTGCACAAGCCTGAGAGCCCGGAGATCATTTTCGAGACCATGTCCGATCAGGACTGTATCAACGCTGAATAAATTCAGTAAATCATTCTGAACTTCTATCAGAGTTTTAACACTATCGTGTCTTAAGTGTTTTTCTGTTATTCCAGAAAATCTTGTGTTATAGTCAACAACTTCAGCTCTTGGTCGTACGAAGTGCTCATAGACGATTTCACCATTTACGCTGACTACAGTGATCTTAGCCAGTTCTAGCCCAAGTCCTGTGAAGCACATTTCGCAGTCTAAGGCATAGACCCGTTTTTCTTTACTGTTCTTTTCCTCGGTCTTAACAAAGTCGTTAAAAGGCCCATTGACCCCGAAGGACAGACCGCTCCAGACGTGGGCTTTTCCTCTGGTGCAACCTTCGGACATTGGAGGCCCATTGCAGCACATATAGTGGGACACACAGCCGAGATGAGGGATGTACATAGTCGAGATCCTTCCCCAGTGATAGGCGCACTCCTCCTGGGTCAGATACTCCCCAGCGGCTGTAACCAGAAAAGGACGTTTGCAGCGATCACACTGTTTCGCCAAGGACTGATCGCAGTAGCTGTATAAAGGCGAATTATTCTCAGAACCTTCATCCTCCAAAGTTTCACTATCAGTTGAATTTGGAGAGCTGCTTCCTTGCCCACTGTCCCCAGAGACCTGGTTAGCGTTTGAATCGTAATCTTCCCAGGTCTTACGAGGAGCAATCCATCTTCCGAAAGGTGGCTTAAAAATCTCAGTACCATCATCACTATCAACCGGGTACCCATACCTCTTAAGATCATTTTCTGGGACGATGTAGTAGTCGTTAAGAACCTTCACCAGTTGCATCTCCTGCTGGCCACTGATGTAGCACTGGAAATGACCGATCTTAACCAACCGCTCCACCTTAAGAAAAGTCGTCTCCTGCTGGCTGCTGACCTCGTTCGTCACGGACAGCGGTGATGCTGCGATCTTCGACGATTTTCTTAGAGTCGTAGTGTACAAATTTGCCGGCTGTCGATTTTCCTTACTCTCATCATCAAGGTCGACCATCGTGATCGTGCGGTGTGTTTTCTTCTGGCGACGACTTCGACCACTCTTTTGAGTCTTTTTAGCTTGTTTGGGGCTCGTTATTGCTGGAAGATCTTCATTGCTGGAGCTGCTGACGTCATCGGTTAGATCGCTTGATGTACTGTTGCGATGGCCGGCGTTATTGTCTTATAAGGGAGGAAAAGAAAAATAAAATCAAAACGATTGCTCTGTCTTTTCTTTGGCGCTTATTTTAAATTTTCTTCTTCTTTTTTTTTGTATTTTTTTTTCTTTGTACTAGGTGATTTCTTAAATTAAAGTAGGTTACTAACATTTATATCGCTTTTTAGAAGTTGATACCACGTGCTGGGATTGAGTCATTTTATTTTTATCGAACCCTATATATGTATTGTAGAACATTTCAAAAATGGCAAAAAGAAATTATGTATTTGCTTTGCAAAGCTTAAATTATGAGTATAACGTCTTTTGAGTTCTTCAAAGCTTTGCACTAACATTTTATAAATGAAAAATAAATTCCTCGATGTTAGAGGAGAAGCATGAAAATACGATAAGAATCTTTAACCAAAAAAGAAGAAATCAGTTCGCTAATGATAAATGTTGAAATTCTATTGAAATTTACTAACTAATTTCTAACATTATTATTATCTTTATTTCCTCATTTCTAAGCTGAATTACTCCACAAAGTACCTACTTAATACAAAATCTTCGATAAGAGTTTTACACATTAATCAATCATGATTGATAATAAACATGAAGAGTCATATTTTCATAAAAATTGATAATGCATAATTGATTCAAAGATTACTATTTAGTTGCAATTTATAAAATAAAAGACAACCTTGAAAATACTAATTAATTTAACATGTGGCCCAATACATACATATACTAAAATTTGTATAAAACCAACAAAAAAAAATCAATGATAATTAGCTCCTAGAAACAGCGAGCTTCTTAGAGAGCTGTTATCAAAGTAAGCCAAAAGATTAAAAAGAGGTTCCATCTAATTGTATAATAAATTACTCAAAACGTTTAATGTTAACGCCATCAAGGCAATGCTCCCAAACAGTTCGATTAAATTACGTGCAATTCACTGTAAGGAAGTGAGCAATAGAAAATGAAAATTTCTTGGAAGCATAAACGTAAACATTGAAACTATTACTTTTCAAAATATTTCTCGACTTCCGTGTAATTGATGTTATCGTTTTTGTCGTGAGCACCCCAGAAGGTGATACTAACTTCTAAAGCGGTTCTGTATCTTATGCAACTATCCATATCAAGTATCAGTCCTTAAAGTTAAGTATTAAAGTATAAACTGCGTGTAAATGATGCGAAGTTTTATACAAGTGCTCTACAAACATGCGTTATATAAACAATATAAATATCAACAATACTTGACGACTATTTTGCAACAGTTAATGGAAGGACACAACCCACAACAGAGTTAATTACTAAAACTAATCGATTGAATGTGATTGGTTAGCACCACAAAAAAATATATCCTTCACCAAAATGCTTAATGGCCTAATGAGTGCGTGTTTCTTATATTTTGGGGGCTATTTTTAGAGACCTCTGTCAGTAGTAAGTAACGAGCGCGTCATGAGCTGTTACATAATTCGTCTATTGTTAAAACTCAGTCCGATCTAGCGAGAGGTTCCCAGCATGATTAGTTAATCGCCGAAAATCATCGTCTTCTTCTTCCTGATGTTGCTCTTACCTCAGCGGATTGCGGCGGCAAAAAAAAATCGCTGAATTTCGCTGAAAAACTGTTTTGACCGCTAAGATATCGCGACTGCATAAAATTAAGCTTTAATCCATCCAGTCATCTTGCTTGTGAAGTTGTTGGAAAAAAATACCATCGAGTGGTGGAAAGTTTTATTTTAGTAGTGTAATAACGATAGACTCGAAATTTCATAGAATTCCCATAAAAATTTGTACAATGGGATTTTAGAAGTCGTTAAATTTAAATCTGTTACCGAAATTCAAGGTATAAGTGTTAAATTTCAACAGATTTCTATGAAAATGTATACTTGGGGGTTCTCAGGGCCGCCGATTTTGAATATACTATCGAAATTTCGAAATTCAATATAGCGGACTTAGCATGAAAACCAAAAAATACCAAACATAAACGATTTTATTTGAAAATAGAAAATCTTGGGGTCGATGATTTTGAATCCTCTTTCTTCTGCTTGAAACCAAAAATATTAAATTATAATTGTTTATTCTATTTATATTAAAGGCAGGATCAAAAATCGAATTTAAAATCCATTTCAGGTTCCATTCCGAAACGCCAAAAAAAGCGCCTGTTTTTCTCGTCTGTACCTATTTTCGTAGGTTTTGTTTGGCGCCATCGCCTCCGCATCGGCCGTCGGCGTTTGCCTAATTTTCGCGTATTTTACCCAAAAACAGTGATTGATACCTCTAATTAATTGATTAAAATGCAAAGAAGCGTATCAGAAAAAACAAAGTGGCACCCGGTTTGACAAGTTCTTAGAATTATCCAGTTTTTGGACTGCCAAGATGGGGTCTTTTCCGTTCGACTGATTCACCGGATCCGGCGATCATTTGATCGTTTATTTACGTATGCAGATTCCATCCAGTACCTGCCAGTACCGGGGACGGGAGCTACTCACGTGCTTCTTATCTTTCGTTTTTCGGAGATATCGCCAAAGAAATATTTTCGGCATGTTCTTTTCTTTTCGCATATCTAATTTCGATTTATTTTGGAGAAAAACGGACAAAAACTTGATTTATTCGAAAGTTGCAGAGAATGCTGAAGAATTCTTGAATTCTTGAATTCTTGCGTAATTAATTAGAAGAAGTGTGTATTTTAATTATGAGTGACTCTAGATAACACTCCCATAAATCTTAATTCAACATGATATATCACGCCTAAATACTCTAGTAATTTATCTTTTCTATTTAATAGCTCTTTTTTTTTATTTTGATACGTCATGTCCATGGAAACAATTTAAATTTTTTTTTTTAAGATATTGTGCAAAATCTTTTCAATTTGTGCGTGACAAATCGTTTTCTTCAAAAGGATGTAAGATTTGGTAATCTTTTGGGATTTATACTAATTTGCATTATATTGCAAGATCGATGATTTGTCAAAATGAACTTAATTATCATCATCATAATGGAAATTGGATAAAATGTTATAAGGTCATCCAAATAACCTTTAAATATTCTAAAAGTCATATAAATATAGACGTAACGAACCCAGAACCACTTCATTTAGAACAAAATGTCAAGATTAGATAATAAATAATATTAATAAATCAACTAAAAATTTCTAAAAAATATATAAATACCTTTTGTCAAAGATTAATTGCAACGATTTCGAAAACTTGGATCTATATATTATATTATATAAAATGATATTATGCAATTCGAACGAAATATAATTTCATTTACATACTGCATTTGGACAGAAAAATCGTGATAATATTATGGATTTTGTTAAATTATCGACAATTTGCAGAAATAGAGCATAATGTATAGTGTAGAAATAATGAAAAATAGTTATATAACTTAAAAAATTGTCAATCTAGTTTTGTCTGCTAAACTCACTGAATATTGTATTTATATAAGATTTTGATGAATGAAAGCCAACTGTAAGAAAAGTAATTTTTCTCACGATTCCTCCGCAATTTAACTCTTGTTACTTAGCTCCATGACCGGTTGCTCTACGGTTTCCTTCCTGTCTAGAAGAGGAAACCTATTTTTATTTTGTAATTCGAACGTGGCCAACTTTACACCTTGATTTGGTCGTCAGTTGTCACAAACACCGGTGGCTTGGCTAATTTCCGGCGACGAGTAGAAAGCATGTCATCGCCAGCATGAACCAGAAATGAAAGCAATTTGAAATGTTAATGTAAAACAACTGTTTTCCGTAATAATTCATTTATTTGGGATGAGAGCAATTATTTTTTAAAAGAACAAAGCAGAGCCGTGCAGAACAACCCGGAGGAATCCCACAGGGGAGCCCTCGTGGATGAAAGCAGAGAGACAATTCAAAAGAATCCCATCGAGTGTTGTCTGTCTGGTTGGGCTAGGCCATCTGCTTTTTGCATAACAATGCAAAAGGGGTCACATGTAGGAACTAGGCTTGGGTCTCATTGCACAAAATGCTAAAACTAAGCCAGCACAGCGAACCGTTCTGTTACATTAACCCAAAAAGGAGCCTGTTCAGATTCAATGACCCCATCGAAACAATTAGAGTTTTGTTGATAGCACTTCGTGACTGTGTCTTGCTTTTAATAAAAATAAAACATAAATATTACACTTAACGACTGCACATGGCATAGTCTGGCATTACGAAATGAATAATTTATATAATTCAATAAAACCTTATTATAACGAACGCGAACATTAAGAAAATAGTTTTCTTTTTTTTAATAACTAATATTAAATGTACCTACATATATAATAAAGCAGTTTTACAGACATTGTATTAGAGGAACAATCAATGCTTACAAACGCGCTTAAGAATACTTAAGAAATAGCATTGATTATTATTTTAAAAAACATTTCATTAGGTAAGTAGGTACTTTTATAAAATACACTGAGCGAAATTCATATAAAACATCACTAAAAACTTTCACCCTCTCATATTTGGAAGTTAATATTTTAGCCTTGAAATGAAATGATTGCATGAGATGATAACATTTCGAATCATCAGAGTCTTGTCAATAAACCGTTAAGAGAATTTTTTGAAATGTACTCTTCTTCTTCCAAATCAGCACATTTAACTTTTCTTTCAAAGAGTAAGTGAGCATTTTGAGGCGAAATTCATATAAAACAGTGGAAGAAGTTATTGAAATTGTGGGGAAATATAACGGGATTTTAAAAATTGTTAAGATTAGAATTAATAAAGGTATGTTCTTAAAAATATTAGTAAATTGGAAGTTCTCAATTTATGCTTTATCCTGGGAATATAATTACTTTTTAATCATGACTCGTGGGAAGGTCCTTACAGAGTAGAAAAGGGTAAAATGATCGCATACCACGATATGGATATGCCACTGCAGCAAGTTGCGATAAAAATCAATTGTTCTTGGGCCGTTGTACGAAATTTCTTAACCCTAAAAGAAAACTAGGGGAAAAAAGTCCCATCGAAACAACAACAAAAAATGGGAAAAAGGCAAATTGTTTCTTAAATTCAAAAAAAATATTCATATGCAACACAAATTGTGAAGGAGTTGAGCCTTTCTGTCACTGCGTGTCATGTGCAGCAAATTCTGCACAACGATGAAACATGATTTTCAAAAAATTCTTGAGAAAACCAGCTCTTACTGAAGTGCATAAACAAGCAAGCCCTAAATTTTGCAAGAAATCACACAAGTTGGATAACTGAATGGTCAAAACTTCTATTTTTGGATGAGAAGTTTAATATTGAGAGTTAGAATGTCAAGAAATATTGGTAGAGGCAGCGTAATGGTTTGGGGAGGATGCAGTGCCAATGGTACTAATAAATTCGCCTTTTTACCCTGTAAAATGAACGTGGATGTTTATTAAGAGATGTTGGAGTGCATGATGGTAGACCCGGCAGAAGAACTGTGAAGCAAGGATTTCACCTTTCAGCAAGATAATGCCACCATGCATACTGCAAGGAAGGTGAAAGAATGGATGAGCTCCAAAAATATTACTTCTCTGAACTCGCCTGCAAGAAGTCCCGACTTAAATCTCATAGAAAATTTGTGGGGACTTCTTGCAAGGCTTATTTACGAAAATGGGCGGCAATACTATAGTATTAGCGAATTGAAATGCGCCATAACGGCCACCTAGAATTCAATATCCAACCGTTAGTGCAAACATCTCGCAAAATCTATGCCCCGTTGGATTTTTCAAGTAATTTAGCAAAATAGAGGTGCTACCCGTTATTGAAAAGTCCCTAACATATTTTTTTTTAAATAAAAGTGCATTTTATTCTATTTTTATATAAAGTGTTTTATATGAATTTCGCTCTGTTCACTAAATGGTTTATGGTTTTTTTATATAAATATCTATTTTTAGTTTTTAAATAAAATATTTAGGGTAAAAATGAAAGACTTAATATAATTATATCAAATACACAGCTTTTCGATCACTTTACTACAATGTTTTTTTAAAATTTTAGATATATAAGTGGTGTTTTATATGAATTTCGCTCAGTGTACCTACAAGTACCGAACTGAGACTTTTTAACTGTGACTTTTTTTTTTAAATCCATTCGTATTTTTCAGAAGAATTTTTATAGTTCAAAATTCTTCAAAATTAAAAAATATGACTTCAGATTTATACTCCACAACCCAAAAAATCCTCTGGACACCAAAAATATCAAAAGGAGGTTCAAAGGCCTGGAAGAAGGTTAGAAGCTTTTAATTTATTTTCTAGGAAGTTTTTATGCCAAAAATGTAATTTAAGGGGTAGCTTGGTGTAGCGGCTTCAAAAAAATCGATTGTTTTTTTTTTTGCTTAAACGATAGTATATTATGAATTCCGCGCTTTTCTCAAATCATGTTTTTGAAACTGGCGTGCAGAATAACTTAAAAAATTTTAAAAGAATAAAAATAAATTTGTTTTTAAATAAATGTGATTAAATTGCCTTTAGCAAAAACCTACCCTACATTTAGTAATAAAAACATTATTTAGAAAACATTACACAATAAACGTTAATAGTTGCAAAAATATATATCTATGCATGTGAATAGTTTTTTTTTTTTAATTTACGAAAAGTCCAATGAGCAATGTTCTAAGTCTACTGAAATGATGCGTCACTTTCATGTTGAATTTTAAATTATATGAAAAGATATGAAATTATCGACTGGTAATTTTAAAAGAAGTGATCTCATCTGATCACCGTTAATAAAGTGCAATGACTGACTACAATTAGATGACTTCATCCAAATTTTGTGGTTAACTTAAGTCATAACGAAGGTATGTTTGGTTTGGTTTGATCCTTACTGTGGTTAGGTCCACCGTCTTTCTTCAATCTACCACCTGAGTCACCGCTTCACGTGGACTGATTGCGAGTGAAATCACTTGATATTTCGAGATTTCTCCAAAGTCGCCGGCTGACTCAGGGTGTTCTCTGTCCCCGTGGTTTTTAGATTTTTTAATTTTCTACCTGTAGTCGGTCTTGTTAACATTGGCTGCCAAACACGGTGTCATTCGTGCAACTGGAGAAGTATACAAAATCGTCGTCGTCGCCTAATGACTTCTTTCGATTGCACATCGAGGTTAGCCCCGGCAGACAGGTTCTGCATCTGTTTCACAACGGCTAGAACAGCTCCCAATGCTCCCCGGTGCAGCGGACCGGGGTTCTTGGTTCTGGAGCTCCGTTCCATGCACCGCCATTCAGATGCAACCATAACGGCGGATTCTGCATAATGCAGGCCATGTTACAAGAGGATTTACAGCTGCACCAGCAGATTCTTGCTTCCTCCTCTCGTATTCGATTGCTTCCGTTATGGGCTACAAGAACTGCTGCTGCAAAGTGCAGCCGCTGACTGCTGCACTATGATGCAATTCCATGCTCCACTAAGCCCGAGCATCAACCCCGCGCCGGTCGTCGTCAACCAGTTGCATTCGACCAACGACAACACAAAAAACGACAATAGTTGCTCCAGGCAACCTCGTCGCAGTCGTCGACAACTGGAGTAATGACCACGTCTAAGTTGAGATAAGACAAAAATGGTTGCAATTTTATAATTACCAGTTGCGATCGCCGTCGTTCTCATTTCTGCACCAACTCTGCAAGTCTCTTGCCCTCTAATTAGACCATTAAGTGTCCGTTGAAGCGCGTCAAAAAAGGCAATGTCACGCCATTGTACGCCCTGCGCCGCAGTTGTACCACGGGTGGAACGAAACCTGCGTGTGGTCTCTCTGCCGCCGATTTTGGAAATAGTTCAAAATCTTTTAATTAAACCGACAAAGCCACTGCCAATGACAACGATGCCGACGAAACTTCTTTTCTGTGCGACATTAACCGTGAAACCGTCGCACGGACTGTCGCGAGTACGCAATATTGGGGTAGCTCAAGGTCAACAAACGACGCTTACTTCCCGCCAAAAAATTTTGTTCCGGCGGAAACCTTGAGCTCTTTCTATTTATTTTATTTGTTTTTTTTCGGCCAATTTTCCATGTTCGATGATGCTTAACTAGCTCGCAAATTATGTTTCGAACAAGTCGTGTGGGTGTCACACCATTGTCCAACAATAGTCTTACTAATTCGACAGGATGCTGAAAGCTAATCGCGTTACACACTGGTGGTACATGCCGCCGTGATTGGTTTCAATGACGGCGCCATCACCTTATCTTTCATATTATTTATTGATTCATGAAGGCATGCCGCGCGATTGGTGTATGGAACTGGAGTCAATTTAATTTAAACGAATTTCTGGTCGACTCGACTCAACTCCACCACCGTCCTCAGTGCGAGGAAATTAGATAAAACAACAATTCACTCTTACGGTGGATTGATTGTGTCGATGGAATTTAAAGGTAAAGTGCAGGTTAATTACCTTCGTGGTATAATAAATTTCACAATTTTATTACAAGAAATTTTTAAATTGTTAAGTGCATTTCGTTTCTCCGTTAAAAATTTGATTTGATTTGAGATATATCGAATTATTGGAATTTTCGCAAATACAATTTAAGAACACTGATACCATTCACCTTGAAATGTTTATCTTTTCTTCTAGTATGTTGCAAATTTTACCCTTGGTGTTATTTAATAAATAAATTCTAATAGAATGTGTCAAGTGATAGTGCGCTATAAATTCACTATCTTTAGATTTATTTAAGTGATAGAAATTAATGTAAAGTAAGTTAATTAATTACTTTAATTGCTTATTCATTGGAACTTAAAAGGATTTCGTTCCCCTTAAAGAATTAATCCCCAATTAAAAATCCAAATTATTCCCGCTCTGAACGAGAAAATATTCAGATAAGACAAACATTTCTTGTTCAAAGCAGTATTTTTCGGTATTTAGTTATCAAAGGCAATAAGCCAATGTCCGAAAAGCTTCTAAACGAGATTATCAATAATGAAAACGTATTATAAAGGTGAGCATGGCAACACATTTGTTATTCTCGTTAAACTAATTATTTTATTGAAGAAATAGTTTCGTCATCAAATAACTTCTTCTGCAGTATCTGCACAATCATTTTCTTATCAAACAAAAGATTACCAGCTAAAGGAATTTATGAGATACAACACAATTGATAATAATTTGAAAAGAAAAATAAATTTTCTGCATCAAGCAGAATCAAAAACGCATTTCACATCTTAGTAGCAGTTTGAGTCCTAAAACTGGTGCGAGGATCATAGGTCGTGAAGATCATAAAATAGGAAATTATATAGAACAATTTAAAGAAAATATATAAGCAGCCATGAACATTTACCATACAGGGTCCAAGCATGATCATATCTTAATTGTAGATCTAATCTAATGTTAATCTAAAATAAAATAGCATGTGGGCGTGACTCTTGATCAACTCAGGTAAGGAGTGGCAAACAACTTAAAGACAGTAATCAGACAGCGCGACTCTTTCACCATCAGCGAAGTTCTGACCAAATATATCTATTTATAAGACGCAATAAAATAAGTATAAAAAAGATTGCAACATAGTTCAATAAAATTACGTAAATTATTTTTTTTTTTTTAATTTATCATAAAGAATCCAATTCATGGTAAATGAACAAAGATGAAATATTGAGTCACAAACTTTTCAAATTCTTATCAATGAGTGTGAATCATTTTCATCTAAGGAATTTCTTTGTAAGAACTGAGACCGCATGAAAAGCATATTCATAATTAGTCATGGACCGCTTTAGCGCTATGCTCAGCAATCTAACGTGAGTCACGATCTTGGATCATTTCCTAAAACACTTTAAGAAGTTGAAACGGTTGCCTTAAAAGGAAAGCGATAATTTACGATTATTGACCCAGCTGTAAGAACCTACGCACGTGAACGGTTCCGGCCAAAAGTATACAAATTATTTTGTTAAAAATGTGTCAATGTGTCCACTTTTTTTGTTAATAGCAACAAATGAGCGTGAGAAATTTTATCAGGCACCGCAGGGCACCAAGCGAAACCATTTCCAAGCAAAGAACAAAAGCCTAATAATTATATGTTAATGCTTCAAACATATTGCGCTCATAATAACAATTAAAGAGAACTCAACTCAATTGATAAATGTTCCTAAAGAATTAATTTTAATTTAATTAAAATAACTAGGGAATTAGCAAGTTAATCCTAATGCATTACACCGTAATTATCCAAAGAATTGAAAAATAATTAACTTGTAATTAATAATTGAAAAGTAATGAAATTAACATATGAATGATTTAATAAAGTATTGTCGAAAATGAGTTCGCTTTAATGGTAATTAATTTCATAATACGTCTGTCTAGTGTGATACTAATTAGCAAAAATAATTTTTAGACTTACCGTCAGCACAGGAGGCTAAATATTTTCCATTGCTGGAAAAGTCGATGTCTCGCACCTCGTCCGTATGTCCTTTTAATGATGACACTAGCCAGGGGTGGGTGTGGTTCTTTTCATGTCTTTTACTAACAGCGCTAGATCCGCTGTTTCGTCCTCGGCTAGATTTAACCGCTGGCTTATGTTGGTGGCCGTGGCTGCTTGTTGTCGTCGCTGTCGAAGCAATATCAGGTGTCGTTGTTCCGATTCCACTTCCAGTTTTTACGTTCTTATGATGACAACCTTGGCTACAATTATGTATCACGGAGTCACCTGCAATTAAGAAAAAAAGGCGGTATTAGTAAAAAGATTCTTCGGCGAAAAACGTTAAGACTATCTTACAACCCATTATAGGTATATTAGTCGAAAAGGAAACTTTTTAGGTGTATAAAAGTGAAAAAGTCCAATGAATTCTAAGCGAGGCCAAATACATCTGAGTTTGATGGTCGCCGCAGCACCCGATTAATAGACCCGCACGCAATAAAAACATATAAATAATCGACGGTTTGCAATTAGACAGGCAGCGGTCGAAGCGACGATTACATCGATGACGTCGATCACTATTATTGCAGCCTGCCACCACAAGTGGAGTTGTCGTGTTGATTTTTTATTTATTTATTTTTTTTTATTAATCGAATGAATGGGGCACCGGGCGGCGTGTTTTTATCGGCGGCACCGCGCCGTTTCGATTTCAAGTTGTCGGTTAATATAAAATTCCAAGGCGAACGCATTCAGCTTAAGTAGTGCGATATGGAAGCTTGATCTCTGACTCATTCATTTGCGGGGTACACCGCGAAAAAAGAGAGTGTAAAACATGCTCCTCGGATTTACCTGAGTTATGAAGTCAAGACGATCTGCATTTCTGTTAATGTGATGCTGAAGAAATTGAGATCGGGGAATTTCTGGGGTGAGTAATTTCTCGGTCAAGTTTCTTTGACTTAACATTTTGTTGTTGTGAAAGGTCGTGAAAGGGCTTTCAAGAAAATGTTGTTTTATAATAGTGATTGTTGTTTTAATCGTCAATACTTATTCTTATCTGAAACCATAAATAAGCTGACAAACACGCATTTTTCTTTACTGCAACACTCAACCAAAAAAATAGTTGGGTTTTAAAGATTTTTAAGTATTATTCAGATTTCAAAAAGGACTCAAGTCAGAAAAATAATAAAATTTTAAAACTGGCTGAACTATGATTTGTAGTTATAATGTCAATATTTTAACTCATATTATAGTAATATGTATATAGTAAATTAATAAGAACTAATTTTGATCCCGCTTTATTTTTCGCGCCAATTTCCGAAACGAAAAAACCGATTGTTTGGATTGGTCATCAATATGTAATAAAAAAAAAAACGAATCACTCTCTTCTCAATTTAGATGCAAATTGCAATGCCTTAACTATATTCTTATGTAAATCGTGCGATAATATCACAAATATGTTAATTGAAAAAATTACCAAAGCTTAAGTTTAAAAATAACATGTGATTACCACTCGTATCGCTAAAAATTTTTTAATTATTTTGTGACTTATAGTCAAGGATATACCTAACGACCTAACTATTAAAAATCTCGGCTCCAGCATTTACTTTTAAAAGCAAATTCCACACTTCAACCTTTGCTTTCTTACTTAGTTAATTGGCCGTTTTAGTTACAAGTTAAGATTACCTGATTTATATGTATATAGCAGAACTCAAACAACTTGCTTATTTAAAGTCTGTCTTACTGTTTCAATCTAGAACAAATCTTTTTTTTTAATATAATGAGTACCTAGAGTTTTTGATTCATACTATTTTTTGTGGTATACACGTGGAATGGAACTCGAAAAAACGTCTTCTATTATTTCCTACCCTGAAATTGTCCAGACGTTCAAGGTTTCTAAATTCAATTGCGCAAAGCCCCATTAATCCGATTTGTACGGCAGCGATTAAATTAAGTAAGAAAAAAAGGTATTTTGTTAAAATGCACACGATCTTGATAAATCAAGGTTTTGATTGTATGTATAATCACTAATCACGTCTACCGGCCAATTCGTGCCGTATATCCTTCGTACAAGAAAAACAAAAGGTATGCTAATGTTCTTGCATATCAAGAGGGTAAAACAAAACCGCCTCAGTTTCATGCCTTCCCACCGAACTCGTATATATCAAGATAAAATAGTAAAAAGCGTTAATTGCTCATAACTCGTGTGAATGAATAAAACACCGTGAAACAAATTAATTGCCTTTCGAGAGCACGAAAACAGTAGCAAAAACCCGCCTGAATCTGAATCTAAAATCGCGCTATAATCCCCCATTATGAGCTGCTGAATTGAACACAATCGCGCCGAAAAACAAACGCGATTAAATTAATAAGCCGCTGAATCTTTCAAGTATATTTTAATAATTGCTGTCTATATAGTAAAAGAGGTACAACATGGTACGTTACATTTCCGAGACACGTCACGATTTACACGGATTCGTGTGACTAACTCGCTAAGCCGCGGGTGTGCTCTTTGATGTGACTTATCCGTTTAAGGCAAGGGTTTAAGAAACGGAGAAAACGCTCATACTTAAGCCGCGTATGAATAATAAGACTGGAGTCTTTTTAAAAAATAGAAAAAATGAATAGAGTCTATATTTCACCATACTAGCGGCGACTGATACAAGTTTCCTTTCTCTTAATTGTGAAAAGTTTGCGCCTTGCATCGTTTTGCATTGCAAATTCGAAAATAAAAAAATCATTTCCGTATTGCACGTGATTATCGCACCTTTGAAAGCGCCAGGTGCAATTAGCTCAGAAACTGGAAGAGCATCAAGAAGGCGGGAAATGCTTCTTGCTTAATCGAACAGCAAAATCATGCGAGCACGCCAAAAGATTCGCTAAGTCCGCTGCCGCGTGCGCCACAACGTCTTCGAATTATACGAAAATCTTTCTTCGAGTGGTGCGGGCGTGTTCAGAAGCAATCATAAATCGCTAACTATGTCATGGAAATGAATGGCGGATAATAAAAAATTAAAAAAATTAAAAAAAGAATGGCAACCGTTCAGAAAACTTTCCTGCATCACCGTCGACGTCTTCGTCACAGTTTCTTTTTTTTTGAAGCGACCGCATCGCGGACCAGCGCAAGGAAAAAGCAAAACAAAGCGCGAAGAAAGGAAAGAGCGCTGCCGCACTGGCGCTAAACAATTGTCCGCGCGCATAACACAAAAAAAAGTTTCACCACCGATCTTCATCGGTGAGAAAATAGGCGTTTTGTTTCTTTATATATTTTTTTTATTATTTCTTATGCTTTTCCACCTTCTTGAGGTGTTTCCCAGGCCGAGCAACAATCGCCAGCTTACCCTCCTATTTCTCGGCGGATTTTGCAATTATTCCGCTTTTCTCCTTTGCAAATTGGGATCTTGACGTAGAGCGCCGTCGCCGCGCGCCTTTTTGTACCGGCCACCGCGGCGCGGCGTTTTTCGCGCGCGAAACTCACGTTCGCGATCGCGCGTCACCGCCCGTGTGGCCCACTTCCATTCCATCCACCATTCAGGTGGATTTTCGTTTTTACCTCCAGCCGTTTGATTTATCTCCACAAAATACTCAGGTCAGCTTAATTAGGTAACGATTTAGTGTAAAAATATTATATAACACGATTAGTGGCACAAGACTGCTTGAAATTCATGTCCAACCGCTTTTTGTTGTTTTTTTTTTTTTTGCAGTAAAATGAGAAATTCGCAAAAATGTTTTATATACAACGGCATTGCCGCGATATCAGAAACTCGCTATGTACTATGAAATATTCTCAGCGGTGACCTGATTTCACGTCTTTATAGAGAATCTTAGCAGGTGAAGCTTTCCGTAGAATGCAGAATCATTTCTAGCGGAAAAATAATCGATATTTAATTGTTGCCAATTGAAAACAAACGATTGATTCAAAAGAACCTTCGAATTTGCTGCATAAGCGAAAAACTCATGTAAAATGACTGTTTAACTTGTCGGTCGTAAAGATTTATGCTTTTCTTGCGATTTTATCTACTTTGTTTTTATGGTTATAAAACAGAATTCTTTCGTACATTTCAGAAAATTGTTGGTATATGTCGAAATGTTATATTAAATTGGCAGCTAGCTGGTTTAGTTTCTTTTTTTATCATCATAACTACTTAATTATGTTATACAAATTTTTTAAAAACGTGTTTATCTAGTTAAGTTGTAGCAATGTTTAATATAGTAATCGTAGTCGAAGTCGACATAACCTTTCAGTCGACTTGGTATCAAAATAAATCAAATCCTCGATCCCACTGCTGAATAGGATCAATTTATCCATTAAATACGGAAATAAGCGAGAATTCATGGTTATTTCTTCCAAACACGTTTCAAGTGCTAGAGGTGGTTACCATCAGGGTCGCTGCGTTATCTTAATTGCAAGTAAGCAAGTTAGCAATTCTTTAAGTTTTCAATCCATTTAAGTAAGAATGGTTTATTCAACTTCCTATTAAAATTCCCTATAAAGAGTAAAAATCTAGTCTTCTTGTCCAATTTCGTTTTAAATCAACTCCTTTTTCGAATAGTTAAAACAATTTTCAATGACTAATATTTCTCTGACCAAGAGCAGTTCGTGTCTCAAGTTGAAAACGCCATCAAGAAATACATTGATTTTCTAAAAATTCCTTCTCATTTCCTAGTTTTTCTGTTGCACACCTTCCAAACATGTGCAACCACGTGCTTTTCACCAGACTCAGGTTGATTTTTTCATGTATAGCACTCAAATTTCCCAAGCCTTCTCAAGCAGCCTTCACTTCGGCGTTTGGCTTCTTGTTGTTTTACTTATTTTTTTTTCGTATATATCTTTACTCGTGGAGCGCTACATATTCACGGCTGCTCCGGGGGGCTGTGGGGCGCCATAGAAATCATTGCCCTTACGGCCGTCGGCGGCTGAATGTGGTCTTCGTCGCCGACGTCGTCGTCGTCGTTGGTCGGAACTGCATGTTGCATGCGCGCTGCACCGAGCAGGTACGGAAACCGATCATACGTAGATTTACAGCTCTCGCGCGTTTCGCCCAGCCTGAGGAGTTATTGACCTCGCTCGCGGCAACAGTCCCGCGGATTACCCGATTCAATCTGTACCGACAGCAGCGCCACCAGTGGTCGGCTCCCATAGCAGAAATTGTTTGTTTCTGGTACCAACCACCCGACCTCTGCGCGCCGTTGATTTGTGTCTTCGTTAGCTGCTAATTCCCTTGCTGAAATTCCTCCCGGGCCCACGTCAGCGTCTCCGTCTCGACCGCGGTTGTCTGACTTTTACGCATGTTTTATGTGTTGCCACAGTCACCATGACAATCTACACATTTAGTCCAATCTGATGTCTGACAACGACCAGTCTGCCTGCCCGGCAACCAGGTGGGCCCGGGCTTTAATTATAAAGAGCTCAGGTAGGCCCTCGCTCAGACTGCCTTGACAACCAGCAAAAATCCCACATACAGCCAGCCTTTGGCTTCTTTAAAAATTCCTCCAGAGGTCGTTACTCGGACAAAAATTCTTCGACGAACCAAAGAAGCGTTCCTAATGATTCACCACCAAAAACAAAATCAGCGAAGAATCTTTGAGAAAAATGTTCCCTTGTTCCAAGTTGATCACCAGACACCACAGGAAATACGATACCAAAAAAAAATTAATACACCTTTTTTCGCCTGCCGAATATTCGAATATTCACTGAAAAGGGTTGGCGGGCCTCTTTCCGGTTCATTTTACCTTTTACTTCATTCGTGAATTAATGAGAATGCGAATAAAAAATAAATATAAAAGAAAATAAAGCAAAACGCGCCCACAAGGAACGACAGCGCTTCCAACGGGTGCAAAAATTCTATAGAATTTAAAATCAGTTTGGCTAACTCACGTGTTTCTGAAATGTAGGGCAAGGGGCTGATTTGAATATTTTTTAACAGTTTTTTTTCGAAATTAATTATAAGTCGTCTTCCATTAAATACAATATAAAATAAGAATGAATGGCTTTACATATAAAAAACATAATACGTGCCTGATATCTAGACTTACTGTCGACTATCGAATAAATTAAAATGTTACTTTAAGAATGGGTTCTCGATTTTCTATCACATCGACATCGACTTAAGAGTGTTTATTTTATCTTGATATGCAATCTTGGGGATAATCACGTAGGTTGACTTAAGGTCAGACACGTTCGTATGTACTTGATATTGAAAGTGTGTATGATCACTGAATTTGACCTTTAACATTTAATTGTTTATAAAGTTATCTTTTTTTTTTTTTTTTTTTTTTTTTTTTTGTTCATATCATATTACGTAGTTACCGTCAAATTAGCTTTAAGGTCACGATTCAGGTAATTGAGTAAACTCTGACGACAGGAGGAAGTTAGTGCACCTGTAAAACGAAAAAAAGAGGTGCTATTATAAAACATTCTACTAGTAATGCTTGATAACACCGGAGATTTTATGAGATTTTCATCATTTAAATTCATTTAAAATCATAATCCTAGATAACCTTTTAGATGAACTAAAAATACTTTAATATTGCCAATATTTTAGAATTACACGTTCAAATACATACGTACTATAAGACAATTTAATTTTTATCTCCAATAAAAGCGGCAGAACCACTTCATATAATCGACGTCAACGCAAATGTCGTTTTAATTCATAAAACTTAAATTTTATTGTACTTAAAACGATATTAAATGCGTTGACGTCGATTTACGCAAGTTGTACCGAATTATTTGTGAGACAATAAAATTTTACGGATTGTACGTACCTAATTGTAGTACATATTTAAAATTATGTATTATGACCTCGACCGTATTTTTTTCTTCTTTCAGTACCAGTATCATCGACTTTAACTTCATTGTCGATTTCGCCCAAAATTTTTCTTCGTTGGGATTTTAAACAAATTTTACAAAAAAAGATACCTACAACTTCTTTTTGCTTATTTAATAGTTCTGCAGTAATTGGAAAAGGAAATAATACAAGACATGAAAACTCACTTAAAAACGTTAAAACAAAATATTAAAATTATGTCATTAAAATGGACCCATGTTTTAGCGCATCTACCTGAATATTTTTAAAAACTAAGGTGAGGTTTGGGTGTGTTCTTGTTTATAAGACATAAAAATAAGATTTCGTAATATTTTATGATATCCGCTTGATTATGGTTTTATAATTAATTTTCTTGTTGACCTTATTTTTTACAATACTCATTAATTTGGTACTTTACCTTTTCTAAAAATAGTTGATCAAAAATCGATACCTTTCAAAAGGGAATAATAAAGCACTGCTAATTGACAAAAAATTGACACGTAGACTGTAGACAATATAAAGCCACACAAAATGTTTTAACTTTGAGTTCTTTAGTCAGCAGAATAATTGTTACTAAATTGTTGAAATAATTTTCTTTTTTTATATATTTCTTAGAAACCCATATGTTTGTATTCTTAGAAAACTTTAAAGTAGAGTGAACAAAATTGAAATTAATATAAGTTGTTTAAAATTGGTACATACATACAAAAATTTCGTACAGAACTCAGCTTAACGCAATAGAATCGAATGACGTCATGTTTCCAGAATAATTTCTTAAAACCCCCAATTACGCGCTTCCACATTCAAATCAATACAACATTGTTGCTAAATTCCTCCAGCTGATCAAATTATTCACTTGTCGATGGAATTGCTTCATACGTACAGAAGAAGTATATTTAAACAAACACGTCTCGCAATTCGCAAGTTAGCGATCTTTTCGATAGAAGAAACTCTCGAAATCGACATCTCATTCGCGCTTTTTTTTCCCATTTTTTGTCGAACTGTATTGCGAGAAGCTACGCTGCTCGAGTTGCTTAAAGAAAAAATTTAAAATAAGACCAAAATGTTTCCTGAATAAAAATAACAAAAAAAAATCCAATTTTTAGTAGCGAAATTGAGCGTAACTTTACTCGATTGAGTTTGAGTTTATTGTGCTAGCTTCTCTGTTCACGGTCAGCATTTTATCGAGCTCAATCTTTCTAAGAAACATTAACCTTATCCGATCTTCAGGGAATAATAAAATAAATAAAAATTAATTACGAAAATTGCTCCGATTATCGCGAACCTGAACTTTTATGCTTTTTTTCTCGAAGATTATTGATTTTTTTTGGTTCTTTACTCCGCATCATTTTCACGACTCTCTACTTAATTGAGTGATAAGAAAGTGTCATTTTGTCTTAATTATATTTAAATTTAATTCCATACTTTAATAGTAAAGGTGAACTGAGTGTCGAACGACATACCAATTAATATTTAATCACTATCGAGAGCTGAAGTTGAGTTTTAATAATCAGCTGCACAGCGCTGCATTCGCATCCAATAGACCAGGTTTCGAGCCCTCCACCAGATGCCGCCCCCTCTATTCCTCCGCAGAGTGTGAAAGTAAAAACACTTTTTTTAAACCAAAACTGGTTCTGGTTCATATGTTGGCCCCTTAATCTCAGCGGCAACTTTCTTTGGAATTGCTCCGTGCTGCGCGGGGGACCCCCGCATATAAAAAATGGTAATTGTTGCCGGCCCGCGGTTTGCAGGGGTACCCCGGTGGCAGCAGCAGCAGCAGCAGCAGCAGCTGTTTGCGGTTTTAAAAGAAGAATGCTGTCGAGCCGGCTGAGACTTTCTAATGCACTTAAGTTTATTGTAAAGACGTGAAGAAATTTTCTTGTTATTACTTACATACGATCGTGTCGCCTGATGTCTCTTTTGTTTTAAATTTATTAATTATTTAGCTGCGGGTGAGCTTCATTCAAGGCAAACTGACTCAGAATTTCTTGGGCATTTTTTATAAATGCGGAAGAGGTGTGGAACTTTAACCGTCTTCAAAGATCGTGAATTTTTAAAATTTTTATAATTTCGCGCAAAAACATAGAGGAGTTACATGAACGAGGGTCAGATGGTTTGAATGACCAGGGGAAAAAATATATATATTTTCTTAAATCGCGTGCCTTGCAAGACAGAACAACAAACACTTGGTGTTTCAGGAAGTAAACGCTTCAATGCACGCTGCTCAATTGGAGGCCCTTTAATATATATTTTTCTTTTCAACAATTCAGCTTTTAAATAGACTATTGAGTTTTATAATAGAGGAAGTCATATGATCGTGCAAAAATTTAGTTTTGAGTTTCCGGACGGTATAGATACACTGAAAATAATTATAGAAATGAGCATGACTATTTCCAGGAAATGAACAATAAGTCCTTAAATCACAGTTCGTCAATATTCGCGCTTTGCTGATAAGCACGCATCTCTGTTTTAAATGAGTCCATATTTTATTTAAATCAATCTTTCACCTGTCAGGATTGAATAATTTTTCTGCCATTCACTTCCTTTCCCATTTTAATTGGTACTGCTCTAAATAATTTGTTCTTTTACAATTACAAAAAACAAGTGTCGGCGGAACCCCCACGGTTGCCCTAAAAACAGATCTAAGTAAGTGCCTTATGTGGACAAAAATAGACCAAACTTTCGATAGTCCACAAAAAAATCTCAGAAAATTTTCCTCTTAGTTTTATCTTATTTCTTTTTGTATTCGCATAAGTTAAATCGCGCGGAGGTGAAAGGCATCATCTTCCATAGGTATATTTTTTTCTATTTCTGACATTCATTAATGAGATTTATGACGCATTCGAATTTTTTAGCGTTGATACCTAAAATTATAAGATAAAAATAGATCTTCTCCAAAATTAGATATTAATTACAAAAATGTGTTTATAATTTGATAATTGATAGTTAAAAAATAATGTATAATTATTGATAATTAGATAGATTTGTTTTAGAGTTTGATTCCGATTTAGTAATTTTGTACTATAGTAGTTTAAAAACTTCTAAAATTAATGCATTGGAAACAATTTCAACAACTCCACATTTTTTTTCAAAAAATTGTGTTATAGTAAAAGGTAGCGTAAAACTCTTTTATTTTTAATAAAAAGCATATCGTTGTTGAGGCCTCGGCAACAGCAGCATTATTTGATCAACTGAAAGAATTGTGTCGTGTAGATATTATTTACTTTTGCGTCAATTGATCTTTTGAGGAGCTATGGCGCCTATCTCAAATTATAATTTGCGTTTAAATGGTTTCTGTGATTAGTCGCACTTAATACCCATTATTATAAGTTTTATGGTTTACGATAAATACTTATATTTAAAGAATAGGAAACGGGCAAAATTGACAAAATTGTACCTTGAACATTTAAAATATTACTTCGTACTATTCATCGAGTGGTTATTCATTCCAAAAACAATTTAAATTTTAATACCAATGTTTGAAGCGTAACATCCAACAATTTAAATTTGAATAGTGCACATAATGCTATTACTAATGAATTCTCTGTACTTGCAATTTAGAATTTCTAATTACCTGTGGTTAATAATGTTTTATTAAATTCACTCAAAAGGTTCGTAGATAAAATATTTACCTACACTAAATGTAACGAATAGGTAGTCCTTAGTTCAAGAACAATCTAATACTTCTCGAATGCGGTTTGAGCTGTTCAATACGACATCTTGGTTTTCATTGTTACAAAAAACCCTATGCAAGTAATTTGACCAGGCCTAGGTTTTTCATATATTGTGACATTAAAACATAGAATTTCTTTTGGCGCAAATTTCATTTTTATTTCATAATGCGCCATAGTACATAAAATATGTTTAAGATCCGTTTCTTTTTTTCTTCTACATGTGTTCAACAAACCTTTGGAAATGTTTGCAAGTATTCTTTTCCTGATCCTTTTTTCTGAGAAATTGTTTTATGAGTACACTGAAAGGAATTTCTTTACAACTTCTTTTCCTTTTTCTTTGAACAGGAGGATGTATATAAGTCATACCTTTTGGTCCTGAATAATCTTTACTATTAAGGCTTTTTCCAGATTGTAAAAGAATACTCGGGAGCTGAACCAATAGACCAATAGAGCTCTTGAATGCATAGATGTTAAGTCGTAGTTTAAGAAAATGAAGAAAATAAAATTAAGTAAACCAAACTCAAAATTTCATTAAAAATTAATAAGTCAC
Organism: Machimus rusticus; assembly: GCA_951509405.1. Classification (NCBI taxonomy): domain Eukaryota; kingdom Metazoa; phylum Arthropoda; class Insecta; order Diptera; family Asilidae; genus Machimus; species Machimus rusticus. The sequence continues at coordinate 8,993,139 of OX608051.1, forward strand.
TGTAACTGCATAGAACCAAAATAGGAAATTACAATAGAATTTATTACATAGTAGTTTCGTAATAAGTCCTAATTAACTCAAAACACCATTTTATTGGTTGGAACTTAAACTCAACTAAATCATCGTTACATTGTAGAATGATAAATTGAGGCAATATTTGAATCACTAGCGATTAATTAAAGTGCACTGTACAAGAAATCTTCTGTCAAACAGCGCAACAAATTCAACTGTTTTGGCGCAACAAATTCCAATGGATGCGAGTTGGTAGACAACGTGTCTCGGGGGCTCCGCCGGGAATTTTTGGTGTCACTTTAAAAGACACTCCCCCATTGTCGGAAATTGTCTAGATTCTAGAAGCAGTCTTCTAGAGAAACTCTGAGCTGGAACTCGCCGATTGGGTCTCGGGGGATTACGCAACGGCCCCCGGTGTTTACGTGGGACCACCATGAGGGCTCCTGGCCGACAGGGGGTAATCAGTCCCCAGACGCAAACAAAACGAAGACGCACCCAAACATCTTAAGATCTTAGCCACTAGAACTAGACTTACTTCGGTATTTCCGGTAGCACAGGAAGGCCAGCAGGAGAACAACCGAGACGGCGGGGACCGCCAGCAAGGCCACAAGGGTTGTATCCAAATCCATCGCTCCTCTCGTCTAGTTTTTCTTATTTCACTCAGAAGATCCAGGGGAGAAGTTCGTTTCTTTCTTTAAAAAGAAATTAATTCCACACGAATTTGTTTTTCACCTTCTCGCTCCTCTGACCCACAAAACAAGGGTGAGGGTCTTTTTCTTGTCGCGTGCTTAAAGGCGAACCGGTGACACTTTATTATTATTTCTTTTTTATTTTTACAAACAAAATAAAATAGCAGTAGTGAATGACGTTTTACATGCAACTCCCTCACGAAGTTGAATTATGCCAATTACGCTGTCGTCGCTCAAAAAGAAAGGAACCTGAAAAATATCCTTTTCTTTTTCTAAGTCGAGCACTTGCAAAACTTCTTCGCGGGTAAGCGTCAAGTTCTTTAGGGGGCTGATGTTTTTTTTTTTTTCTTTTATCTTTTTAATCCTTCTTGGTGAAAAGGGTTGTCTTAAGTTGGTGCAAGATGACTCGTCTTGATGCAGTTTTTCTTTAAAAATGAGTGAGCAAAATCCGTAGACACGTGCTGTGGTCGTTGTAATCCAAAAGTCGCGCGTTTAAAGTACCAACGGTCACAAGTTACCTAACCGTGAGAAAAATTAAAAAGAAAATCGCACAGGTGGGGCTCCGGATGCAGGCGGGCGATGGGGCAAAATTTCTTACACTTGAGGAGTCGCACTGTAATCCAACTTGACAATTGTGTTTTTGTAAAGGACTCTCAGGAAATTAGCACTGATCACTTTTGACTGGCGATCGTTTTCTAGCAATTCTAAGATATTCATCTGCGGCTCACTAGGTCTCTCCATTATATAACGGGATTCGGGCGGTAAAGGCGGTCCAAACGATGCTGTTGCACGCGAACCACTCGGGGAAATTTTATTTTATTTTATTTCTTCCCGATATTTTCGGCGGGTCTTTCTCGTGCTCTTTTCAGAAGCAGCGCCGCATCGAGAAACGATAGCGGCGAATCGGTTTGAAAAAATAATAAAAATCGCTTCTACTTTTCAAATTCTTTTAAAAGATTTTGGTTTGGTGTGATATAACGAAACAAACAGAAAACGAAAAATGAAAAATTTCGCTACTTTCACTAGCCGAAAAATTTGCGGCTTGCGACGACTGCACTCGCCTGCAATTAAATCGCGACTCGCGTTTGGTCGACTGCACTCCAAGCGGCGGTCGCGCGGCGGGAGTCCGGAGCACACCAAAGAAAACCAAAACCACCCGCGGGGGCACCACACACAAAAAAATTCTTCGGGGGCGCTGCTGTCGCTGGTCACTGCTTTGATCAATGAAATTCCGGCGAAGCGGCCAAAATTTCGGTTTTCAATTTGTTTTATTTTTTTTATTTTAATATTTCCTTTTCCACGCGGGTCACAGCTGCAGGAGCAGGGCAGATGTCACGCAGCCGATGCAGTTGCAAGATGCAAGCGGGAGATAAAAAGGAAAACTTACAAAGGGCCGCCGGTGCAGCGCAGATCGAAAAATAATGCAAAAAAATGCAAGCAAAGAACTCAGGGAAAATTTATTCACCACAGGAAGTTAACGGGAGAATTCGCAATTCGCACTCGCGTCGCTGCTCTCAGCTAATTTCGACCTATTCCACGAAAAGTCTTCTGACGACTGGAAGCCTCCCAGGCGGGCACCAAAGCATAAGTAAACGCGGCGCGACACTTTTGCACGTTTTTTTGGCGCGCGCGTGGGAGCGGGACGGACGGCAGGTCGGCTACTGGCCCGGTGGTGGGAGCGAGATGGAGGAGGCGGAGCTTTCGGTAGGGGTACCACTTCCATTCCGTTTTCCAGCCGGTGTCGAGCTTTTCGCGGGGTGATGTTTGGTGTTGCCGTGCGATATCTCTGCGCTCTTTCGAATTAATTATCGTAAACCGCCTCGGAGTGTGCGTTTTCCTTCCGTTTTTTTGTTTTCTTGATATTTTTTTATGAGTCAAATGATAAATTGCAAGATTCCGAAATGAAATGATTAAAAATGAAATGTTTGATTTTTAAATAGAAATTCTATTAAAACAACAATTTTCAAAAAATCCAAATCATTTATTTAAAAAATTCCCATTTTTGAAAAACAGTTCAGGAATTTTTCTAAATAACCCTGATTAAAATAATTTAAAACTACAGCAGCTGATTTTGAATTATCTCACCAGATCAAAAATATATAGGCCCAAACGAGCCCCCAACTCGCCCGGAATTGAAGAAACGCCCGATATACGCCCGAATCAGGCACGTAACATTTTTGACGAGCAATAAGATAGCCTGCAAAATGCCTAAGGTATGTGAGGGTAATAACGCCCACTTAACAAATTTTATCTCACTACTTGAATAAATTTATATATAATTAAAAAACCAGTGTAATTTAAGAATCTTCATTTATTTAGAAAGAAAAATCTAACATATATTGAGGTTTAAACTATCACAAAAACTAGGAACGTTCTTTTTTAAAAAATATGATTTTGGGCGTTAATACCAACACGGGTGTATAACATCGCCCTAACAAAAAATAATCTCTTAAATTTAAGATTCATCAACATGCATATAAAATAAACAAAAATGACATCTTCTAATCAACATAATTAAAGTCAGTTAATAAAATAAAATGTAATATCAGTCTTAACAGTTTGGACATTCAAATTCAAGGTCATCTTCTGTCAAACCTACGCAATCCTCATGATACCAAGTTTTACATTTAAGACATTGGCGCATGTCTACTACTCTATTCTCGTTACAAGCGGGGCAATACCAGTTCCCATTTTTTAAAGTTGAACTTCCTTGGCATATATCTGGTGGTGACTTTGATGTTGAAGGGATGTTATCCTCTTTTCGTTGAAACAAGTCTTTGGTCACTTTTTGTGCCTTATAGTTAATGGCTTTTTTTCGTTGTCTGGTGTTAGAAGATTGTTTCATATTTGGCGTGGGTAACAATTTTTGAAATGGAGTTTTAGTTTCGATGTTTTCCTTTGATTTCAACTCTGCGAGAGGGCGATCTTCATCAGAATCTGAAGACTCTTGAGTACTACTGACAGTAGCGTTGTGGCGTAGCGTCGGCATTGTGGACGAGGATGATGAATTTATATTGAGATCTAGTGCTGTTAGGACCGATGGAGCAAAAGCAGTTTCAGGTATTGCATCAGGGTTGAAGGGAAAAATTCCTACAGCCCTAAAGCCATTAATTATATTAGAATTTGTCATACACTTCGACCAGACGCTTGTAAAAATCTTATTAAAGCTGCTCTTATTAATTTTTCGATCTGGATGTTCAGCTTGGTATTGTAGTAGTGCCACATCCCAGTGATGTTCAAAGGATCTGTACACAGATTTATCTAGAGGCTGCAATTCGTGTGTCGTATTTGACGGTAGACAATACAGAACGATGTCACGTTCTTCCGCAGCATTAAGAATTGCTATGTCCAGGTGACAAGCTGCACCGTCAAATACCAAAAGTATTTTTCCAGGCGGTTTAAAATTCGCCAAATGTTTGATGAAATCAATGAACAGCTCTGTGGTCATATAGCCCTTAGGCGCCATCCGGACTATACTGCCTGGAGGCAAATCATCTGCGAATTCCGGTTTGAGTCTCTTCCCTTTAAAAATAATCATCGGAGGTATAGGATTACCAATGGCAGATACACAACCAACTATAGTAACGTTCTCTGCATGTTCATTGGAGATAAAGTGCACTCTTTTGGCTCCTGTTTTGGCAACTACTGTAGGCTGGTGATGAAGAGTTAATCTGCATCCCTTTTCATCCATATTAAAAATCTTTTCGGGCTTATTTTTTATGTCCAAATCATTTAAAACTTCTCCAAGTTTTTTGAAGTGATCTTCCACTATAAACTTATTCAGCTTTTGAGCCCTTGCCTGGTTCATAAATTGAGCTTTTCTTCTGGAGATCTCTGGGTTCCTCTTTAAAAATCCTCTCATCCAGTCTCTTCCAGCCTTTTGTTTATCTTCATTAAAATTATTCCGTATGTTTTGCAGTTTGCAGAATTTGAAAACATTGAACCGCAACATTTTCATTGTAAGTGGTAATCCTATGTCAGCCATTCGTATGATCCGCTTAACTAGGTCTTGCTCTTGTTCTTGTGACAAGACAGACTTTCTACCCATCCTCTTGGTGCAGCTCCCAGATTTTAAATGATCTCGAAGGGTTCTCCGAGGAATTTTATATCTATCTGAAGCAGCCCTCTGAGTTAGGATTCCCCTTGAGACCGCCTTAAGTGCTGTCTCCATGTTCTTTTCATCCCAAAAACCTCTTTTCTTTACTGTTGGCTCTTTAGAATTCCCCATATCAAATCTAAAAAAATGTTTAAAAATATGTCTTATTTTATATGTTTAACAACGCCCATTGCTCATTATTTTGGGCGTTATTAGCCGCACTAATATAGCTAAAGAAAATTTAAGGGTAAACAACATTTACTTCACCGTTTTAAAATTTTTCATTTCACATTACTAACTGAATCCTTGCAAGGTTGAGATAAAAAATGTCAAAGAATAAAACCAAAAAACGAGAGAATTACGCACCTTTTTCTCGAGTAAAATTTTATAAAATAGATCGCGTGACAGCATCCTTTACTTTGGTTGGCTACACTGAGCGAACAAATTGCGTTGGGATGTTATTCTCCCTGTCTTCTTCTTATCTCACCCGAGCGCGTTTTTGAGAGCACGTTTTGTTTTCGTCGTTGCTTTGTTTGCCGCAAAATTCAAAAGTGGGCGTTATTACACCGCGGGCGTGATTACCCTCACCCACCTTATTTAAAATAAAAATATAAATTTAAAGTTCGGATGTCAATACAATAGACTCTTTTCCCATCTTACTTTCTTCGAATATACCTAACTAGAGAAGTATTTCTTTGAAGAATTAATATGTACTAAAATAATATTTTTGTAAAATAAATTTATCTATTCGTCTTAAATTTGTATTCACAATATTCTATATGATTATCTGATTGTGCTATTCTGAGCCTGTTGCGGGCGTATTTTGTAACAATTCGGGCCAGTTGCAAACGTATGTTAGGTTTATAAAAATTTGGACCTGTTGCAGACGCGTTTCGGGCTTGTTGCGGACATATTTTAATAAACGTGGGATTGTTTTGGAATCAGTTCCAAAATAAGTTTAATTGGACTTTCATTCTTTTAACTGAAGAGCGTCTATTCAAAAGAGACTATTTGCATATTGTCTATTTTATTTCTTCTTGTTTTTTTTAAAATAGCTTCTAATAATAACAATTCTAAAAAATTTCATAATTTTCATTGTAACTACTAACATTAACCAAAATTTGATAACAACTTTGAAAGCAAATATCTTTTAGTATAATATCAAAAGAAGAAAACATTTCTTGTTGTAGTTTATTTATTTACTCAAAGGATAAATGAAAAACAAATCTCAAAAATTTTGTAAGTACATACGTACGTAATTATCAAAACTAGTGGTCGCCCTGTGGTCGAAATTCGACCTACCGAGGTTACTACGAAAAATACGACTGTACACAGCCTACTATGTGTTTGAAATTGGCACTTTCAATAATAAAATTACGACAGTTTGACCACAGACTACTATGCGTTCGACATAGACAGTATGAACGTAAATAATAAATTTATTTTATTTTATTTAATGTATTTATAACACATATTATATATAAATTTTAGCTTTGTGCACTTCTTCTCTATATAAACTTTAACCATGCAAAATCTCAAACTCCTCAGTCCGTGCAATTTGCTTAAAAAGGGGTCCAAAGATTTCCCTTCACGTATTAATATATAGATGTTATATAAAAACGACTTAGTCACTTCAATTACGATTTAGAGTTCGAATTTGTATTCGTCACAGTTTTCTTCTCCCTTTAAATTCATTAAAAAAACTTGTGGTTTTAAGATAGTTTTTAATTAAAAAATGAATACGATTTATAAATGTCAGAAAGATGAGAGCGAAACAAAAATTTGTTACCTGGTATTCTCATAGCTCCTGAAATTTACAATCTAAATTTTATAGGATTTCACGAAAACTTAAATAATAGTTTATAATGATGGTAAAAAATATTTTATCATAGGTATACGTCCAATTTCATTTTTTCTATGTTTTTACATTTACTCCTAAATAAATTTGCTAAAGATATTTATGTATGTGCGTGCAAATATTAATAACTATAATTATCAAGATTTAAAAAAAAATTAAGAAAACACTTTTAAAAATCTAACAATTTATCAATTAAAAAATGAATTTTCAAGTCCAGAGCCCCAGGGGACCGGAATCGCGTGATTTAATCGCACGATTTGCTGTAAATTACCTCAAGTTTCCAGAGAGACGCACGAGCGCAAAATTGTCTCGTGGTAAAACACATCTTTAACTGAAACATAAGAAGTGCATAACAAGTACACGGCCGCACCGCACCGATTCATCACAATGTCAACGCGACAACGCGTGGCAATTCGCTAAAAATTTCGCGATTTAAATCAGCATGACATCGCTATAAATTGCTTGTTAACACGAGAGTTAAAGAAATTTTTTTTAGCAATTTTAGTAAATGAAAAATTTATTATTTATTTATTATCAATAGAATTTTAGCAATCGTACTATTTATAAGTTGTTTTTAATAATTATTTCCCCATAAATTTGATTATGATCATCATAATGATAACATGAACCTGACCCTGTTTATAACCTTTTGCAAATTTCTTCTACCTCAAGGAAATTTATCAAAAAACAAGTAAAATTTTATAAAATAAATTGACGATGGTTTGTCATTTGAAAGCCATACTTTACTAAACATAATTAAACAATATCTTTTATACTGCACATTCAACAATGCGTCATCAAAATTTTGAGACGCGATTCCAACAATTGGTGTTGTTTTAACCTTTCAATTGTGATGAACCATTAGCAATTGATTTGATCGCGCGGCTATTGTTCAGTTATTGAAAATACCCTGAATCTCTACCGGTTTTGTTCTGAATTATTCGAAACAGACATGTTGTTTTCGGATATAAGTGATAAACAGGTATGACCTTTCTTTTAGTAAAAACCATATTTTGTTTTTGTCTAGTTTATTTCTGTAGATTCTGCAGAAACACAGAAGTTAATCTAGCCAGAATTTTGTTTTAAAGATTGTTCTAAATTTTTGTTTGTTTCTATTGAAAACGTTTTGCATAGAGGAATATTTTATTTACGATCACAAATTCAAAGCTGTTGATTTTTAAAGTAAGGATTTTAGGAGAATAAAAGTAAAGTTTCAATTAAGAATTCCATCATTCACTTTTCAAAAGTTGAATATAAAAATAATTTTTGGTCAGTATTTTGAGTGAAGTGTAATAGTAAAATAAAACATAATTTTCTTTAGCGATAATGGTTTAATAATTTATTTTATTGAAATATTTTAACAATGAATGGCATATTTTAAAACAGTCATAAAAAATACGACAGCTGCTACTTAAAAAGCCATAACATTGGCAATAATCGTTCCTCCTCCTCACAGGTTTTGTGTGTAAAAGAAGAAATAATATCTAATTAAGATCATAATTAGGATTAAGAGGAATTGAATACCATTTTGATTATGAAAATCTTATCAAAATCTTAGTTTCTGCGAAATAACAAACTAAAAATATTTTATCAGTTGCATAAGACGCGTAAATTAATGTTGTGTCTTTGTGACTAGTCTTTGCTACTCCGCGGAATTAACTTATAGGATTATAAATAAAATGTATAGTAGGTTTTTCCCCACAACTTAATTATAAATCATTCCTAATTTTCTTATCAAGTTAAAACCCCTGATCTGATCTCTAAGCTGTTCATTTCAAAGATAGCGAGTGGATTTCGTATTTTGTTATCAAATCTTCCGGCGAGGGGACGGCAATATAACAAAAATAACCATTTTTTCTTCAAAGGAAGTTATAAGTTTGAAAAATTTAAGTTACTAATCGCCAACATGTGGAATCCCCAAATGCCCCTGTTACGCGAGATTTTCTGAAGCGCGACTACGTCACTTCATCTGAAGCAATTGGCCATGCAAAAATGTTTTGGTATGACGCGAGTTTTTGTAAATTCTAAAAATCATTTGCATGAATTAAATTTAATAGAATGTCCCCAGATTCTGCAAATCAAATGGCTGCAGTAAACTGCACGTGCGTGTAATCAGCGCCGATATAAAACGCAATTGTGGCGCTTACCGCGGCAGAGCTCCGCGGGGTGGGGCCCGCTGGGGGCTCGCCGACTCCACATACTTCGCTTAGCTCTGGTCTGACTTCTAGTGAGCTTTCTCAAGCCGGCTAGATTTTGATAACAACTACCTACATTTTTATTTTTTTATTATTTTTTCTCCGCGTTCACGCGGCAATTTCAGGCAGTGACGTGGTCCAATGGCCAGTTTTGGATCGAATCATTGGAAAACTGAGGAGATTCACTTTAGATTTTTTGCATTTGACGGTTATTTAGATTTAGATATACATATTTAGAATGTTTTTGAAAAGAAACGTTGGAATTTCTCGAATATTTTATATTTCTATATCGATTTAACACACCCAAGTGACCTCACAGGGTTTTAGCGGGAAATAATCTCACGTATGGGGATACAAAAATATTTTCACCTTACTTCCATACAAATTAAGTGATACTTTTTGCATTTAATGCAATTGGAAAAAGAGTTAACGTAATGCCTTTCTTGTGACGCATTTAAAGCAAACTTATTTGCACGCGCTTTCTACGTTGTTGAAACAGAACAGAAAATTTTTTTGTTTATTATAATTGCGACATTTCTTGTGTTTCGGAAAAACCACCATATTTATTTTCTGTATTGAATTTTTCATTGAAATTTGTATTGTATTGAACACAACATTTAGTCAAGTGTGGCTTAAACTTCTTATTTCGTTAGACAGTACAAAGGCGCTGGATTTATTACATGTGTAGTTCATTTTATTGGCAGATTTGAATAACAGCCAAGCAACGTATTAAATTTTATTTCTTTCTAAGAATTAATCCAAACTTCTGCATGCACTTCTTAATTTATTTGGCTATAATTAAGTTATTTATTCATTTGTTCATTTTTAAACTGATATTTTACAAGGTAAAGAGGATAAATTCAACTCTGGAATTCATATCTAACTAGGTAATATATTATTTATTTAAAATTGTTGGATAAAGAATTTAAGATTATTGCTATATTAACTTTTATGTCATTAAGATTACAAATTAAATAACAGCAAAAAAGCTTTAAGTAAAAACCATGACTGAAAGAAAATAAAAAACATTTGAGGTTTCTGATAAAACTCATTTTATCTAAAAAAAGCGCTGCGAGATAAGGTAATACAATACATTTAATAACAATGTGCTAAAATTAAAGATTAAATCTTGGAAATTTCCAAATTATATAATAATTTTAGTATTAAGCTTGGAATTTCCGAAATGTAAAAAATATTGTACTTAACATTATTTGATTAGTTTTGATTTAAGTTTAATTTGAATGAAGGTACTTTAATTACGCTGTTTTTTAAAATTGTAACTGAAATACATAATAATATATTATAATAATATTAATTTTTCTACTTTTAATATGCTTATTATTTATTGTAAATTCGCGGCTGCCGATTTTTAATCTTAAAGATAATTCAAAAACCACTGCATGGAGTTTGATGAAAATATTCCATTACGTATTGCATTTAAGAAATCTGGACCTAACTGGTTTTCATGCTCAAGCATTAGATTCAGTTGTAACGAATTTTTATATTTTTATTTTATATTTGTCTATGTTTGATTTAATAATTTTTATATAAGTTACGTAACCGATATATGAGGCAAAAAGATATTTCTATAAATTTGAACTACTATACATATGTATTTCCCTTAAAATTTCTCAAGGTACCTATCATTTTGAAATTCGTCGAAATTGCGTAGACTTATCCTCATTTTGCAAAAAATCTTTTGTTTTTGGGTTACCAAGGTAAATTTATTAAGATGTTCGTAGCTTTCCCGTCGCGTCGGTAGACAAAAATAGGCATAATAGGCCCATTATCCCTCGTTAGATGCGTTTCGGCCGTCCGATTTATTTGAGCGACAATTCCCATAAAGATTTCAGCCATACAAAAGAAGCCTTTTGGAAACGAACCTGTCTAACGGTTGTTTGGCAAAAAAAAGCTGTTATTCTCGAATTCTCCGCGATTCGGCGCGATTCGCATAGGTGGCCGAAAGGCGCATAAGCATAAAATTGGCGAAAATGAGTTAAAGTTGCGCGCGCGCGCGTTTCTTCGCGAACATGATCGCCGATCGGGCGGGCCGGGCAGGGGAGGTGGTGTTTATTGTGAAATTTCGAAAAACGAATATGGCTAATCAAAGACCTCTGGCTCGGATCAAACCTGTGTCACTCTTCGCGAGCCGCAGTCGGGGCACACCTTCAAAATGCTCCTCCTAAGGCGGCGGTTAAGACGATGAGGCAACCGCGCAACCGAAAAGTTGCCCATCCGCGGGATGCTCGATAAAGGCAAAGGTAAGATATACGAAGGCAATTTTCCGCTGGGCCATAGGCCATCTATGCTCCGGTGATTTCGGAAATTTCAATTTTGATGAAAACGCGTGGGCGATCGCCGACTTGCAACAGCTGGCGGCGCAGGCACCGTTCAATTCAACATATTTATTATTGATTTAATGCTTGTGATCGGTTCCTCGGCGGTTGCGCGCGCCGCTTCTTACCCAAGAGGCCTAATGGCCGCTCGAAAATTGCAAATTGCGCGAGGAGGGCGATGTTGAGGAACCTTAAATTTATTCACACGCCAACGCCTTCTGCGGAGCGTTAAGGTGGGCTCTGAGGCAAATATCGGTTTCTTATACGTTTTAATACGCTAATGAACATTACTAAAGGCATAATACTTAAATTAATGCACCACGGTGGGTTTATGGGTGCATACAAATTTTAAAGTTAGACACTCAAAATGCATTGATGACTACTGTTCACTAATTTAATTTCGCAAAACTGCACGTGTTCAATTCAATTTAATTGGAATTCGAATGGCCTTATTCTGGGAATTTCGAAATCGTCAAATAACATAACATAAATAAAAAAATATGCAAAATCCATTTATATTTAGTATTTGGCGCTACGGTCTACTTAAAGTAAAAGAAAACAATTATAATATCATTTGAAATTTAATTATATCTTAACCTTTTTTCAAAAACAACAGCAATACATTTTTATATTTATTGGTTTCTGTCCCACATTTTGCATGACTACGAAAATTTACAAACAGTTTTTCTCAAATTGGCCTTACGTCTCACGTTTAGGGGGTCTGTCTGCCATAGCCGATTTTTTTAGAATCCTTGCGACGTAGAAATTTGCGATTTGACTTAGTAACACATTTTATATCCCACATATTGTGATTTTAATATTTTGAAATATTTATATAAGAATTAAGAAGGGGGCAAATTGGTACTCGAATATTTTTTTTTTAATTTAATATATGTATCATAAGGAGTAAGATTTGAGGAAAACTTCGCATTCTCTATTTTGTTCTTTGGTCAAAACTATTTATTAATACCATCTTATTCCAAAATTCATTAAAGTTATCCCAAATACCAAAATTGTGAAGAGTACACAATAAATTTCGTTACTAACGTTAATTTGAATTTTTTATTCAAAAATGTAACTTAAACCAATTTTCGGAATATATCAGATTCTAAAAATCTGTTAAGAGTAGACGAATTTACAAATTGCTACTTTACCACTTTCTCTGAATCTAGTAGAAAATCCATTTATTCATGAGTTCACAAACGACCGACTTATTGTTAGATGATGATCCAAACGAAAGAAATTATAAGTGATAATTGATTGAAAAGTGCTAAATATTTGAATTTTTCAATGTAAAGAGTGAGTAATACTTAAATGGTACTGGATACTAATTTTTATTTACTTCCATGTATTCGCAGTGCTAAATAATAAGACAGATCCGTGAAAAAATTATGAATATATTCGCCGAATTGTCACTTGAAAGCTATATTTTAAGAATCGGCTATATATAATATAATATGTAATATATAAAATCTAATGTAAAATTTCCGTACCCGAAAATATAAAAGTCACTATTTCCCCTAGCTGACCTCAGAAATATGTATGGAAAATCCCATTTGATAATTAATTAAATTCCTAGTCTTAGGCAACCTCATAAAAATATGTCATCACTGTGCTGCGACTTGTCCTCCTTGTTTCCTATTTATTACAGAGTATAAACTTTCTCACCTTCTCGCACCAAGTCGCAGTATATTTTTGAAAAACATGTTATCGCGGTCAAATTGAAATGATGCGCCACAGCGATCGTTACGCCGTACGATCAAAATAACAAATCAAAATGACGAAATTCTAAAAAATGTTGCCTACATTAATCGTCTTTTAAAAAATTTTTTATATTGATGTAATCCCGCATTCAAGCAGTCTTGTCCTGTGACATTGTGACAAGAAGAAAATATCTTCGAAAAGAAAGAAAAATTGCGTTCTTCTTTATCAGTTATGTGACGTAAAATATTTTAGCGCACACCCGCGATCTGAACCCAAAGTTCGCGGTTCATTAATTAGAAACTCTCGAACTGTGATCGAGGCTGTCTTACTTAAGCCAATTTGGTGACAAATCGTTTAAGCACCTGAGATAACATTTTATGGCATTCATGTAACCATGGCAACATTCGAGCAAGATCATTACTTAGCAACGGGCGCAGGCGTCTTATTTCAGTGACGACACCGATCTTAGCGTATGTCGCCTATATAACGCACATGTCTCGTGGAAGCGCGACATGACTGAGACGATCTATGAAGAAGAAGCAAGAAGCAATTAAAATATATAAATCACGGTAAAAATGCGAAATATTCTAAAAATTGAAAATTGCGTCGAATCCAAGTGATCTTCGAACGCATACTTGGGCGATCTGCTGCGGCTTTGGCGGGCCCATTATGCAACGTCTCGGCTTTTCGCGGCTTGAGTCTTACATGCCTCCTTTCACCGCAATTATCCGCCGATGATTGCACACTTAGTACACGGCTGGATCAGATAAGACGACCAGCGCGATCGGCGAGAAAGTTGCTAAAAGAACAGTGCGCGATCTATGCCGCAAGATAGTCACTAATTTCTTATGTGGTGAGATCGTGATATGTTGCACGGACCCAGAACCATGCTTGGGGTCGATATAAAAGAATTGCGAAAATTCGCGGTGCTATCACTGAAAGTGATCAGCAACTTAGCGAAAAAAATCGAATATTATTATTTTTTTATTTTATTAATAATACATATTTTTTCTTGAGAGCTCACGATCACATTCTTGAGACTGAATCCGATTTTGCGGTTGTTCTTCAAGTGATATCGGGCAATCGTTCGGGTCAAGGTGATAGATGAGAATTCGAAAGACGCAGTTCATTAATGGGATCTTGCCACCGCCGCCGCCGTCGTTGTCGCCGCCGCCGAGGCGCTGCAACAATATCTTTCACATTTTATCTAGCTCCGAATGTGGCGCGCTATTTTTCGCTTGAGAGAATGTTTTTTTTCGAGTTCGACGACGCACGGGGGCTTTTGCGCCCAAATGTTATTGCTTTTTCGCGATTAGGGTCATTGACTGATCGGGGTATCAATAATGTGGGAGTGGTGGGGGTTTCTGAGCATTTTTTTTATACTTATATTCTTAAAGAATGGAATATTGAGCGATCTTGACGAGAATTTCTATTATTTACGTTAGGTAGAAGCTAAACAACCAGGGCGGTGACCGAATGCTTATTGACTTCAAGATCGAGTAGTGAACTCGGGCTTTTTTTAATTTTTCTTTTCAATTTCTTTCTTTTCAGAATATTGCCCTCTATTTGATATTTTGAAAATTTGTTCAGCCATTACACTAGCAAGATTCTTACGTTATTGATTTAGTTTTTTAATTTCATGAACATTTTTCGCAAACACATTATAAGATGTGGGTATGTAACCTGGGCTGAAGGCCGTTTATAAAGTATTAGATATTTTTACTTTTGACTCTCAATGATGCCATATTTAATAATACTTAAGTTGAAAGACAAGAAATATATTATTTTTTTAGACATTTTGAGTGTAAAGAGAAATTATAGACATTGAAGAGTTATTATGCCTTTCTTCTTCAAAACCAACAACTTACTACATTATTTCGTAACAACACTGCCACTGATGAGTGATTTATCATAGTCATTTATTTTATTTTAATTCTGTCAATTAAAAATTCAAACAAAAACCTCAAAACATTTTGATCAAACCGATCTCACATTTCTTTCGGATCGTAATTTATTATGCAGCAGATTGATCGTCTGACGGAAAAAATGCTGAGGTAAAGGGATTGAATCACAAAATCTAAATAAAAGACAAACGTGCTAATTCTGGCTATACGTCGAAATTTATGGACTGCGTGTGGACAGTTCAACGCATAAAAATGAGGCAAAATATTTTTTTTTAGAATTAACAACACATGCTTTTTAGTTGACGATTCATCGAAATTTTGCGACTTTACGGAATTCCACTTAGGTAATATGAATAACGTAAACATACATTTTTTTTTCTTCGAATTACAATAATTTGGAATTTAATCCGGAGGTCGGCTACTTTATGTTTAGCTTGAAATAAAACATACAACAATTTATAACTGGAAATGCGATATTTAAGATAAAATTAAAAATCAAGTCAATCAAAAATAATAAATAGCATCTGAGCTCAAATTACTTAAAATAACGATAACATTTGATGCATTTCGTGAACTTCAGAGTTTCACAAAGCTCTATACATTTTCTTCTCAGGTGACATACATATGCCGGTAGCGAAATTTGTTTCTTGGTAAAATAAATGACCCATTTTCGAGATATCTAGTTCACATTAATTTGCGGGCAAATGTGAAAAAATATTTTCTAATTTTATATTTCGCAGAATAAATATGAATATTTTTGGGTCTCTATTCCACTTTGTTGTTCCTAAAGAATCATCAAAAACAGAGATTTCTTCGCTAGGTTCTAAGATTATAAAAGTAGATCTGGTTACAAGTTTTCTTCAAATCATTCAATTTGTTCTACATCTCAGCAACGACAATCGCATAAAATTGGAATTAAATACATACGTATACATTGTATACAAATTATGCTTAAATTGTAATTTTGATTTACTTTTTTACTTTTAACTTAAAAGGGTCATAAAAAATAGATGTATTTCTTTTAATGAAGCCATCATCATCATCATTTTTTTTGAGTCTAAAAACACATTATGGTTCTCAAAGACTCTTTCTAAGGAAACATCTTGAATTTTATACATGAAATTTATTAGATTCTTTTTCTAGCGAAATTTGACTGTATTTATTACTCCTTATTGGAATATCAGGTGAAATATTTTCTCTTTTATTCAAAAAGATCACCGGAACATTTACAAACAGATGGTACCAATTTTGTTCTCTTTTGGTATCAGAATAATCAGATTGACATACATTTTGTTATTTCGTTTATTTGCCGTATTAGAGTTAAATTAATTGACGTAACTACTGACGTAATTTAAAGGTTGTCTTAATTTGTCTGTTACGCACTGTATGCATCAGGAAAAAATCTAAAACTTGTGTTCCGTACATTCAAGCTGATGGTATGATACTTTTATATACTACAATTTTGGAAAGTTCCTTGCGCTGGGATAGAAAATTAAATAAAACACAGGAGTTTTCTTTTAAAAAACCAGAAAAGAATGAATTCTTTTCTGTCCACTTTTATTGTACGATGATTGACCATCGTAAATAATAATTTTTTTTTGATTTTTCATTAATGCTTTTGTTTTTTTTTCTTTTTTCTTTGTTTTTTTTTACAATATATTCGGAGTGCTCATGAATAATGCCACTCAACGATTTTTTGATACATTACTACAGAAAAAATTTTTTCGTTCGTTTATAAAAGACATTTTCGATATATCTTAAAAAAATTTTAACTATATAAAAATGATTTCTGTTCTTTATTTTATATAAAAATATAGTTCTTCTTCCTTTTTTTCAAGTTCGTTATTTAATTATTTTCAATATACAAAAGTGAAATTGGTGGATGGTTCGTAAGTGAAAAAAAGAAAGAAAATCACAGAATTCATCAGTTCGTTTGTTTTCTTTTTTAAAATCTAAACGAGGTCTAAATGAGACAACGACAATGTTTTCGTGATAATGTTTTTGTTTTTGCAAGATAAATTTTACAAAATTATTCAAACCCTAATTTCTAATGAAATTGTGAGCTTATCTAAAAGAAGATAATAAAAATTAAAACTAAAATAATCTGAAGATCTTATTGTGTTTCCTGAAAGAAGCCGTGATCCTTCCAAATCTTCCAAAGTGCTAACTCGAGGCATGCCTTACTATCTTCAAAACTGCAATGTCCGCTAGCATCGTTCTGGATGTCTCTCTTCAGAAGTTGCATCGTCAGATGCTTCAATTTTCTTTTGTACGGATATCCCTGATTGTGTGGGAAAAGGATCGATGTGTCCACGATCTTTTTGTGCACTAGTTTCAAGGCTTTGAGATCATTTTCGAGTCCGTGTCCGATTAAGATAGTGTCAGCATCGAAGAGTTCTAGGAGATCTTTCTGAACTTCTGAAAGGGTTTTTACATTACTATCTTGTAGGTGTTCTTCGGTTATCCCTGAAAATCTGGTGTTATAGTCGACAATTTCGGCTTTTGGACGAACAAACTCTTCGTAGACGATATCACCGCTAACGTCGATGACTGAGACTTTGGCTAGATCAAGTCCACATCCAGTGTAACACATTTCGCAATCTAAGGCGTAGATTTGCCTTTTTGGATTTTGTTTCTTAGCTGTTTTAACAAAGTCAGTAAAAGGACCATTAACACCTGTATCGAGTCCACTCCAGACGTGATTTTTGCCTTTCGAGCAACCATCGGTGTTTGTTGAACCATTGCAGCAGGTGTATCTTGAGGTGTAGCCAGATCCGCCGATATAAACTGAAGATAGTCGACCCCAGTGGTAGCAACAGTCTTCTTGGGTCAAATATTCTCCACTATCCGTAATTATAAATGGCTTTTTGCATCTATCGCATTTTTTTGTGGTAGAATTTTCAACAAAATTAATGAAGATCGTATTCGAATCGGCGCGATCATCTTCAGAAATGTCGCTATCAGTTGAGCTCGGTGAGACACTTCCTCGGCCGCTATCGCTGGAAATTTGCATACCACTAATATCGCAATCTTCCCAGTGGGTTTGAGGTCTATTCCATTTTGGAAAGGGAGTTCTAATTATTTCAATTCCTTCCCCATCTTCACTTTCAACAGGGTAACCATATCTTTTAAGATCCTCTTCTTTAACAAGGTAAGAATCATGAAGAAGCTTAGCAAGTTGCACCTCCTGTTGCAAGGTCAGGCTAAATTTAAATAGACCAATTTTTACGGTGCGCTCTGATTTCTTAAAATTTATTTCTTGGCCACTATTTGCATTAACTGCTGACAGAGGAAATGGTCCAGTTCGACTCTGCCTCCGAATGGCACTAGTGAAAATTTTCGCTGGTTGTAAATTTTCCTTGCTGGCCTCATCGATTCCGATGCTAATGCTGCGATGCATCTTCTTCTGGCGACGACATCGCTGCTTCTTATGCTTCGAAGATTTCATGCTTGGGTGGTCTTCGTGGACACTTTTCGGGTGACTTGGGGTACCAGTTGATGTAACACTGCAGCTGCTGCTTCCGTCTGTATCATCTGCGGAGTGAATGAAGAAAAGAAACAGATAAAAATTTACTCGACAACCTAAGTACCTATTTAGATTTAGTAAAATTTAAGTGATTGTTAAATTTGTCTTTAATGTGTTCTTGCTAAATTTAATCTATTCCTAGATGACTCGAAATGTCTTTTGTACGACAGAACTTTGATGTTAAATGCCTATTCACAAGTTAGCCCAATTGCGTAAACTATTTAAATAGCTCCTATGTTTTATACATTGACACTAAAACTAGAAAATTAATTTTTACATTAAATGCACCTCTTTTTTTCTACGTAATTTTGACCACTTAACCTATAGCTTCGAAACAAAATTTATTTGAGGCAATTTTCGTAAGGTTTTTACACTTGAAAGAAAGTAAAAACCGGAAGAATCAATTTTTTCCAAGTTGTAACTAGGCGTCAAATTTTAATTTAATTATTCCATTATATTGCTCGACAAATTGATTGTAAAAAATGCTGGCACATTTTTTACAAAAAGGTACACAACTTTCCAAACAATTTGCTTTGAAAATAGTTTGGGATCAAATTAACTTTATGTATTTTTCAATTTGTTTGGAAAGAAGCAAGAAAAATTTTTGAAAAATGCATGAACAACTTCTGAAAATACAATACAATGCAGACAATATTAAATAATACAAATTACAACTATTTAATCCAATATTTTTAGTCGACCGATTTTGATTTACTAATTGCGAATGCGTTACTGCCCAATTGAATTTTCAAGCATTTAATTTGCTTATTGAGTTATTTTACTATTTTAATCTTAGTCTTCCTTCAGACGCGTTAATAGCTTAATTTCTCTAAATAATTAAACACAAACTTTTAAAAAATTATATATTAGTATATGTACATGTTTTTCGCGTAAATACGAGAAGGCGTTGTCTGAACTATAAGAGTTATATCGAAACAATGCATAAAAGGAATTTCGATTTTTAATAGTTTGCCATAAATTTTGCCTATACCTATAAGGAGAATTGCACCATTATTACAGTGACCAACATTTTTAAATTTCAATTTTGAATAAAAATTAGCACTTAACGTATATTGAAAATAAATTTATTTAAACTAAATAGTACCTACTTATGATATACCAGGTAAAACTGGGTTAATCAGCTAGTTATAGTAGACAAATTTTATTCAGATGAACTTGTATTTAGAAATGTATTAATAGATAGTGATTTGGTATCAGGCAGTTTTCATTGGACTATTTTAAAATAACTAAATTTCAGATTTCTTCATAATATCTAGTGTATATGTTTAATTCTTGGGCGGGCAGTCGTGGTCTTTAGGATCCCCTTGTATTGGCGCCTATATATTCTCGTTTTCCCATTTTATGTAATACTTGTATTTTATTGCCCAATATGTTATTGAACATACAATTTGTATTTTCATACCGACCAAAACTATTACCACTCCTTTAAATTAAAATCGTTTCTACCCTAGCCATAGTAATTTCATACTAATTTTAGTTTATATTTGAACTCTAGTGACTCATAATGCCTTAAGTTTAAAAAGGGTATTGATAATCGGTTTTTATGCTAAAACCCATTTACCGATCATCAACCCAAAAGCAAAAAACCTCGACTAACAATAAGCCACAAGTTCTTGAAGCGGGCCCAAACGTCCTTCCAAGGGCACCGCCGATAAGAACCCGCTCGCGCCATGAACCCTCGCGCGACAAAAACCTTTATCAAAATGAGCCCGAGTGCGGCGCACTTTCAAACTCCATGGCGTGGCGCAAGTTCGATAACAACAAACAATTAGCATATTCTGAAGTGCGTTAACCTTCTGCGTCGATTACGTGACCTTGTGCGACCGACTTGAAGATGTTGATCCGGGCAACGCATGTCATTTCCCGGTGATCTTTATTATTTTTTTTTCCTCGCTCTCAGTTAAAAAGTACGTCAAAATAAAAGTGGCTAAGTGCCGGATCGTCGCGCACGTCGGTGACGAACGAACGCTATTTTAGCGGAAAGTGAAGTTTTGTAATCGCGCGCGGATTTAAAACCGAGAAAAACGCAAACGAGCACATGGCTCGCGGTGATTAAGCTTTTTTTCCACTGTAACGAGGCTCCGCCACTTTTGAGGTGAGGCGAGTAATGATTTATTTTTAGCCTCTGTTCGATTCGCCGGTGTATGGGGCGCCCCGCGAAAATACACACCATCGAACAAAACTTTCGTCCTCCGCACTCGACGACAAGTGGAGCAGAGAGTGCATGGTTCCCCGCACCGCAACCCCCCGCCAAGACAATTTGAATTTCTGAGGAAAAACGAATGCGTCTTGTGTTTGTGTTGCGCCGCAGCCGCACAATCGCTTCTACAATCGAAGAATGAAGACGATTCCCGTTCAAGATCATCGGAAATCGCGCGCTGCACTCTCGCTCGCGCATCTCAAAAGAAGCTTGCGCTTGTCTCACAGCGCGGAATAAAACGCAGAAGCGGCCGTTTAATTAAGAAAAAAGAAAGTTATTGAGGTGATAGCTTAACCCCAAACGGGTTTATTGTCTACGGTTCAATGGAGGCTAAGGAGAGTTTTTTTAGTCGCATTCAATCATCGAGACAATGGATCTCTTCACGCGTCTCGAGAAGGTGAACTTTAAGTAGAAGTCGAGGCTAAAGACTGAAGACGGACAATTTTGCGCTGAATCTTAGTAAACGAAAGAGATAGGGATCTTGTTTATTTACCTTCTACAATATATCTCTAGATTGACATTATATATGTACTTACATAGAAACGATTGTAGAAGATTACTTAAGATAAGAAAGACTTTAGAAGACCGCCACCGCCCCTTAGAACTCTGTCTCCATTACATTAAACTTTGTTTACTTATGATAAAACACCTCTTTATAGAAGGTTTTTGCTTGAAAAAGGTCGAATTTTTCGCCAACATTTAACAAAGCAGTGCAAATTCTCAAAGTTTCTTTATAGGTATCCACTTGAAATCATTATACGTTGTATATAAACACTTGAAAATTTGTAAATAACAGGATGAAAATATTCATGGATATTGATGATGTATGCTTGTCTAGATGTGCCAAATTTTGTTTATTTACAAATTTTCAACCGTTGATGAGTCAAGAAAATAAATTCCCAATAATTTTTGTTGGTAAAACAATAATGAAGATACAGTCATACTTGAAACATATTCAGTGATGTGATTAGTCATCCTATTGATATATGTTTAAATGGAAAAACCACGTAAAATATTATGAATTATACAATTTTATATATTGTATGTATGATCCTTAAAATTTGTATACGTTGGTTTGATTAACGAAATTTAGACAGCTAAACGAACACTATTGTCAAAATTTCCCTTAGTAGCAAGAGCCTAGACAGAACGTTCTCAATGGTGTTTTTTCAGCTGATGTACATAATTGACAAAGCTGGCTGGAATTCCTAATAGCTGGTTATCAAAAATGAAGGAAATTTGAGTTATATTGCATTCTCAAATTGCAGTAATTTAGGAAATTATAATGTATCAAATTTACTTTTGGTTATACCTACATATATGCAAGTCCTTGAGGACATTATTTTTTAGCGGGAAATATTTGGGGTATTAAGTTGTTACGTGAGTACTTTCAATACGGCTTAGTTGTTTATAAGGAATTATCTTTAAAACCAAGAATTTCCAGTTTCTTAAAATCAATTTTCATTTAAATTAAGACGTAATGAAAACGTTATTTTATTGAATCACATAGGAAGCGCGCGTTATCGCTTGTTAGTAGCCTTAGAAATAAACAGCTTAATGCTTGTCTTCTTCGAGGCTTCCTCATAGTCAGCTGGGAAACCCCTCGACAGCGTAAAAATGATTTTTCATTTCTCGAGTAAAATACTCCCATTATTACATCATATATGTACTGTACACGAAACATGCTGGTGAATTTCTTAAAGAAACTTTCCAAGGTAAAAAAAAACTTACCGCGCTTATACTCTTCGGAATCAGAAGAATTGACCTGGTACCGGACGTGCACCCAATGCATCGGTTGATAGTACGTCATACCTCCGTAATGAGCGTAAAACTGCCTATGGTTTGAATTCCCATGGTCAGGAGGGAATCGGACGTGGTGATGAAGGCCTGCCGGGCCCGAACCCGACCATGTTGACATGTGAATTCCACCAGAATGTGGCACAAAAACTGGACTATTTACGTTCATAATGTCTGTCTGATGGTGTTGTACCTGGAAGACGTTCTTCTTTTCGGGTTTCCTGGACTTGTTTATCATAATGTCCTTCGCGTGGTATACAAATACAATATTTTGTTTATGTTTTTTTCGCTGTATATACCTTCTTTCGCAGAAATTTAAATATGATGGTATATAAAAAATTAACAACACGAACACACGACCTTATCTCCGCTTTATTTTTTCTTTATATTTATTTATTTCGTTATCGGATTAAGCTTCAATTAAGTGTTATCAGTTCTCTGTAGAATCAGATGATTCAAGACGCTTTCAACAAACACAAAGCGAATTTTTGTATCGTATATCGCTGGGTAGAGGAGTGTTAAACAAAAGAAACAAACAAAATTGACATATTTTCCGGTGGTTTGACTTTTCATATTCTGCTATAGAGTGACTATTTATTATGTATTTATTACAAATTAAAAACGGCTTGTGGTTTTTTTTTTTTTATCTAAATACAGACAATATCTGTCACGTACCAAACTTTGAAACGATGTAGAACCACAAAAACAAAGAAAGTTTACGTTCTATATTAATTTCTTTTATTTTATAATTATATATATCACCAAAATCAATGTTCGATTGAGTCGTCACTTCTTGGTAAAAATTACGATCACACGGTCTTCAATAGCAGAAATTGGCTTCGATTATTCTTTGTTTTAATTCACTCACAAACACAACTACAAAATTTGTATACCCAGTGCGACTTTTATTAGCTCACCGCCTTTGGCACACTTTTCTTTGAAAACCGATTAAGAAAATTGTTGATTACTTTTCTCGCCTTCTATTAAAGATTTTATGCTGGTTCGAACTCACTTCGGTACTTCAATTTTAATCGAATATTGAAGATACTTAAATTCACTTTATAGAACCGGAAATTTTCGGAACCGACACAGCTGATGTTTGATCAGAGAAAGATACTTCTTTTTTCGATGCCGTGTGATATAGCAACGATAGATCGACGAGAAAGTATTTTCTTAAACTGATTTTTATGAGAGACGTGTCTTTCTATGCGACTAGCTAGGCTAAATTTACTTTATACACGAATGGAGCAATTTGTTTATATCAACAATACACCGATAGAAATCGTCTTCGTATATTTTAAACACAATTTCAAGTTGAAGACACGGGGAATATAAAATAAAATAAATATAACACTTCGTCGCACCGCACCACCGCTTTGATTAACACTTAACAGCGCCGCTGTGTTGCCGTGGAACCTTCTCATATATAAAATAATCTTTAAAAGCTTCTCGCCTGCGCGCCAACTTTTCTTAATCTTTCAAACTGCAAAAACTCTCAATTTCACCACTCGCGGCGCAAGTTGCACACTAAACCAACATATAGCTGAATAAAAACGATCGACATCGCAGCGTATATTTTTGTAAATTTTTGTGGTGTCCGTCTGTCCGTCGCGTCGACTCGGCCAGTGTCATATGGTCGCGAGCTTGGGGAGCGCCTATATTCACATACAATATAAAAAAAAAAAAATATTGTTTTATTTTGTCATCCACTGTTGGGGGTTTTCGATCCGCTTCTCATTCGGATCGACGACGGTCACAAGATTTTATTAACCGCGCTCTGGCAATGGATAAGAACTTTGAACGCGAATCGCGTCACCGACACGCGAGCTTTTTTCAATTGCGCGACGCAAGCTCCTCCTCGGCAACGTGCTCACACCGAAGAAAATACAGTCTTTGTTTACTTTTTTCTTAACAAAACACACGCGATTAAGCAAACACCATTTTATCAATTGAATAGCCATTCAAAAAATGTTTAAACACTATTCACCAGGGTGAATTTACACAAATGTTGTCCTTCATCGCTTTACTTTTATAATATAAGGACAACTCGAGCCGATGATCCGATCGCAAATGATCTGTTGAAAATTTAACTGAAAAGTTGAAAGATACAAAATATACCGAAATATCCCTTCCACTACTTTCCAAAAAACCCGCCCAATCCCTGTCTTTTCTACTAAAATCAGAAGCACAACCCTCTTGTAATTAATATTTAATGACTGTCACAATCTTTTAATAACTAGAGCGTCTTAATTACCGGAAAAATTCCGGAGGTTATTTCTTACCTGTTCGTCTAGGTCAAAACAGGTCATAATGACCCTCCACTCCTCTTCGCCCATCTTTTTACGGTTTACAACCTACATACCATCACCTTTCCACATAACCAACACTCTTCTTCTCACTATCGTCGCACTATCAGACAACAGTCTTTAAGACGGTCTCAACAAAAAGAAATCTTGACAGAGTTCACACAACGCCACAAACGGTGTAAAATGGCATGCATTAGTACTAGCAAAAGCCGGCTTTCCGATAGTCTGAGTCATACAACAAAATCTGAAGGTGGACTGTCGGTCATAATGCTTTTAATAGGTCAAACTTTTCGTCGCCTTTGTCCACACGTGCAACTGAACACGAGGCGGTTTACTGTCACGCGTAACTAATGTCTTATACTATTACTTTTATTTATAATTTTTTTTCCTTAAAATTGAGGGATCAATCCACGTAAGAATTTATATCTGTCCCCAGAAAAGTTAGATACCAGAGCCATTGTGAGGGTATGCACATGGTTTTCTGATATGATTCACAGCTGGCGGCAATGACTGGTCTTTTCAAATTGCATGTGGACATGGTGGCGCACTTATTTTGTTAGCATAATGAGTGATTAAACTCGTACGATAATAAGTTTTTTTGAAATGTTACCCGAACATACGGTTGTACAATAGAGTACGCAGTTTAGAAAGTAATTTGATAAGGCGAATGACGCATGATTTTGCTTAGAACAATGCAAACTTGCTTTGTCAACATTTGGCACACACTGATGATTAAATGCCATATCGTTTTACTAAAATCGAATGATATTAATTTTTTGAAAAATGATAAATGAAGGTTAGAAGATTGAGTCATAAGAACATCAAAAATAACTTCAAAATACTTGCTTGTGTACAAAAAAGAAAAAAAAATAGTCCTGCATACCTACCTAAGTAACTTTCAAAGAAAGGTGAAAATTACAAGATAAAACCTTAACCTTACCCCTTTACCACCTTTAGTTAGGGATACCTATGTACCTCTATCAAACAGGTATTCGATTTTTTTTTTTTTTTTTAAATACAAGCAATTTGGGGGTTTTGTGATATTGTTACAAAAGTTCATAATTACACACTTTCACTAATTTTTTATCATAACGTGCATAAGTGAGAAATACCATAAAATTGCTACCTATAAAATCAAACGATATTTTTAAAAAATGATAACTGAAGATCGTAAGCATATAAGTTGTAAATCCCATGAGTCAGCAGAGTACGAAAAATAACAAACAACTTTGAAATTGCTGAATGTGTGCAAAGCAAGCAAAGGTTATCAAGTGTTAGGTTTACGATAGGGTCATACTCTTAACACTTAAGGTTATATCTAACAATAAGATAAATTTTGAGTTATCTCACTCAGGTTGTTGTTTACAAAGATCAAATGTCAGGTAGAAAGATAAAATCAACGCAAAAGGTTTTGGGTTTTATTGCAATTACCCATAATACTGTTTATCTGCCAGCTCAATTTTAACTGTCGTGTTTTGAATGATTTTCTACAATATAATCTCCAAATAATCATGGTTGTCTGTGTCATGCCTTAACTTTCAAGTTTAGAAAATTTGGGCTACTTAATAAATTTTCATAAAAATAATAACAAACAGATTTGTTTACCTCTTTTCAGGTATGAGGAAGTAGAAGTTGATGGTACGTATTTATAATATGAAACGCATAAAGTAATAGTTTTTTAAAAAACAGATACTGTCCCCGAAAAATGCTTAATTTCTATCTGTCGTATTTTTTTAAACTTATAATTAAATACAATAATTCATTTAAGACATTAATGACCCACTTTTATAATTTGGAGGTGGTTTACCGAATAATAGCAAATTAAATTTATTACCCATGAATTGTTAAAATGATCCGACATCCATCCAATAATTTAACTGTACAACGTCTCATTAATATCCCATTAACAATTCATAACAAGCAGGCTATTTTGGTCTCATTTGCATATCATAATATATTAGTTTTCGCACAACGTCACTCACAAAACTTATAAATGACTACTCAAAGGAAGGCCCGCTTTATCGTAAAAAGAAATTAATAGAGATTGTGAGTGATTATGCAAATTGGATGGAAAGGTGGAACCTTTCTCAGAACAATTAATAGGTGATATCGTCTAAACATTTTTAAACTTTTCACTGAAACGATCTGTTTCTTACTTTTGATTGCTAAAGCATAGAAATTCGCGAATTTTAGTGATCAGTATATTTACAAATTTGAAATATTTATTTAATTTATATTATAAGCTTTTAGCAATTTATGCAATATTTTACAAATTAATTTTAATAAACGTTTTGAGGAATTTTCTGAAATCACGAAAAAAAGGTTATAAAATAGCAAACAATAATGGTGATATATACCTATTGTTTCCCAAAATCTACGTTTCTGAAATATTAAAATATTTTATGAGTTTGATCAATAACAGGTCAAATTTAGAAACAATTCATAATCCTTTCATATGTCTATCACAGTAATTGATCATAAACCATTTTAATACTTTTCCTGTCAGTTACAGATTTATTAAAATTTTATTAGTTTGAAACATGAAAGCAAAATCACGAACAAATCTCACCCTGCCGAATTCCACTTCGATTGCAGATTTTTCACCACCTACAGCATGCAATTGGACCTCAGAGAGGGCAATAAATTGACCTATTTAGAAATGCGATAGAAAAACTGACGTAATGACGGCGATAAAATTTTGAGGCGGATAATGAAAATCTGCAAATCTATAAAATTTTGATATATCCCCGGAATGAGTTTATCGTTAAATCTAAATGAAATTAACTTTAAATCCAGCTATATAGGAGTTGAAAGTTGCAATCCGATAGAGCGTCGAACATTTACAATTTTATAGCCGTTGAATTGAAAGTGACTAGCTGATGATGTTGCGAAAAGAGCTAATTTAAATTAACCTTTTTACGGCAAAATTCATTTCTCTGGTTAGCATTTATGACAGACAACACCATAAAATATTTTGTGGAATTTCTAGAAGTATTGTGTTATTTCTAATTGCCCTTTTACATAATTAGCTTTACATTCACGCTTTGCTTATCCGATGTCATGGAGTTATAACCTTAACTAAATTTGATCCCGATAATATTAGTTGCACTAGACTGTTGTAACAAATAAAAATTCAAATTCCTATCCTGGAATGGAACTAAGGGTTGATGGCAAAAATTGGTCTATCTGTCACGACAAAATTGAATTAGGTACTATTTTGAATTAATAATAATAATAATATTGCTACCTGTTTCATAATTTTATCTTTTTTGTATGTAATCAAAAATAGTACTATTAAATTGAATTGTCATTAATAATTTTAATGAAGAATTTCGATTTCTTCTAAAATATTTTTACATTTGATTCACATATTTTAATCTTGGAGTATTTTTTTACTGATCGCAAAAAAAAATTTCATTTATATTTATTTTATTGGAAAGCAGTAAAAATTAATGTTTACGATCTAAAGTGAAACCATGCTAAATTAAAGAAATTTTAACTTATGTACCTCCATATATGTATATTGTAAACAGTTTTTTAACTTGCTTTTAATTCAAAGGAAATAGTGAAATGAACCTAAACGAACAAATATTTCGAATTTGAAATAAAAGAGTTTTCTCTTCAATGTAAATTTATTATTATCGAGAGATGATTTATCAAGAATTTTAACAAAGCGTAGGTTTTCATAAAAAAGGACTTTTGATTAAAGTGAAATGAATTTCAACTCATTGATTATCTAGCTAAAATTATAAGGATAGACTATTAATATTTTAGCATCCCTGCATCCATCTAAAAACTTCTTTATGCATTAAATATTTTTCGATCGCTTAAATTTAAAATTCTGAAAAGTAGCTTCCCACACCGTAACTTCTTCGTCCCCTTCCTCCCACAATCTTTTGATGGAAATTATGGAAAAACATTAAATGAAAAATATTTCTACTGAATTGTGTGCTTGTCGAAAAAGTCGTAAAATATATTTACAGCGAAATTTTGTGGCAATATGCAAAAAAATCGTCGGCAAAATGTAAAAATTTTCGAAATTTCCAAATAAAAATTCTTAAAAAGTTTCATCAAAATCCGTGAGGAAGCT
This sequence comes from Machimus rusticus, assembly GCA_951509405.1. Lineage (NCBI taxonomy): Eukaryota > Metazoa > Arthropoda > Insecta > Diptera > Asilidae > Machimus > Machimus rusticus. The sequence goes on from OX608051.1 coordinate 9,021,873, forward strand.
CCAAACTTAATCTGTTCCAAATTGAGTTAAAATGTGAGTTCACATCCAAAAATTTTTGTACCAGTAAAGTTTTTACTACTCTATTATATAAATTAAGGATGAAAATCAAATGTAGCACGGTTACTGATTTATAGTTAATTTATTGATACATTTATATTTAATTGGAATTGAAATGCTAACAAACTTCTCTAATTAAAGAATCGATAGTAATTAGCTGATTTCCACTGCTGTTGAATTCCCTGGGCCATTCGATATCGGTTTCTAATTTTCAATAAATCGATAGAGCAATTTTCCCAGGAATAATTGCAGCAACTACCAAGACACAGTATTCTTGGTAAAAGACGTGGGAGTTTGGTGAGTTAGGTCAGTGCACCTGAATCGATATCGTTGGGCAATCTCCTTGACGACATTAATTTCTCGTAATTGCCCCTTTCTTGCCGCGTGATTTTGCATTGAGATTTCAACTCTTTGTGGACAAAATCGGTAAGCGTTTTAAAAGACAATTTACAGGGCCATGAGATTGGACTTTTTTAAATAAAATCAATGTCGCTGGATGTTATCGATTTATTTAAACGTGCAGAATGCATTTCAAGGTATTTATTAATGCAGTAAACATGGTCATAAATCAAAATACGCAACTGGGTCTCTTCGCTTGCGAAAATGTTTTCAGATTCAGGCAATTTCGGCTCGCCATCCATCAGTCAGGCAAAAGTCTTCGCATAAAATCCCATCGTAGGCCCATTGTTTTCGTTTTCGGCTGTTAAAGGAAAAAAAATTATTTGAATGCCTTTTCGCGAAGTCGACGCGCGGTACTATAAAAGGTTCACTAGCAGACATAAATCGTCGCGGGTATGATCGCGCGAAGTCCCAAGGCCACTGGATGACTTATGAACCCACCAGCCCCAATGGGGCTCCGCAGGGGCACCCATCAGTCCGCGAGCGCTGCGCCGCGTAAACCCACCGGTGCGTAAATTTCATTCATGTTCGGTCGTAAATTTCATCGCCGAGGCGTGGTGCACCCGAGTGTCTGAGAGTCGCGTTTTATATATTCGCGGATTTTTTTAATTGCGACGGCGATTACTTTACTTCCCTCTGGGGCATGTTAATCGCCGCGATTTTCTCATCTGGTGCTAGACGATGCCTTTATTCAGCTGTGATCATCATCATTAACGACTTATTTATGTCTTGAGCGCGGCTGAATGGTTTCCTTGGAGGGAGCTGTTTTAACTCGACGTTTCCTCGTTTAAACTCAGTTGAGAAGATATTTTCCGAAGACCTATAAAATAAAATGTTTTTTGGAGTGTCTTATCACAAAATGGGAAGAGATTTTAAAATGCAATGAATTTTAATAGCGAGCTGCGTTAATATGCTTTGTTAACACGCAGTTTGCACCGCTTCAAGTTTGGCTTTATTTAACAGACGGGAAGAATTTTTTAACGACCAGAAAGCAATTACCATTTGTAATTACTTATCAAAAACTGGTTATGATCTTGTCAAACCAAAAGTTGATTTCACATAACTCAGGATCAGTGATCTTTCGGTGCTTAATATACGTATTTTTAGGCTTTCGTACAGCAATTATGTCAACAAATTAAAAACTTTTTGTAGTACACTCGTCCCTCGATTTACACGGTAGATACGTTCTTGTAAAAATCGTGCAAAACGAAACCGTGTAAAACGAGACACAGAGTTCATAAAAAGTAGAGGGATATGTTCAATTAACCTGAAAACCCTGTAAATCGAACTAAAGAAGACAAAGAATAGTCTAGTGTTCATTATAATCGTGTAAATGAGATAAGGATTGAAGAATAAGAAGGGGATTGGTTCATTCAATTTCAAAACGTAAACATTAATTAACAATATTCCTTTCAATTAAAAACAATAAACAACGTAATAAAAATGACAATATTCTGTACAAATAAAAACAATAGAAGGATTCAAACATTGTTTTCCTTTCCTCGGGTTTTCTTTTCTCTAATAAAGTTAAAGCAATATTACGAAATAAATTTTTAAAATTAACAAACTGCCTTTATTCACCTGTTATTAGAATTCAATCAGAAAAAATTACTTTGGTTTCTTCTTTTTCGATTGAAGTTTTGGAAAAGGGTGCATTTGGTAACTTTGAACGAGCTTTTAAAAGAGTACGTTCATTAATATGATACTGATAAATGGCATAATGCAAAACTATCAGAATAAGACAACAAAAAATTTTGTTTTTTGTGATTTAAAAACCGTGTAAAAGCGAAATCGTGTAATTCGAGTACCGTGCAAATCGAGGGACTGGTGTATATTAAACTTGAAAATAATATAAATTAAAATTAATTTTATTCTAGTTTCCGGCTTCATTATTTCATCCTGGAGGACTAAAGAGGATATTTTTATATTGTATTATAACCAAAAATACAAGACGAACAATTAAAATTAAATATTCCTTATATTATTATGTTATTTGATTTCAATGTAACAAAAAACTATTTAATTTTATCTTTTTAAAAATGGTTTGTATAGTACGTAAAGTAGTATAATTCAGATATGTTCTTAAATTTTAACTGAGTGAGTATTCTTTGTTGACAGTTGTAAAACTTTTAATTAAGGGAAAATTTCTTTAGACATCTGCATATAATTTTTGTTTTCTGACGTTTTTACTATTATATGTAGATTCTGCAGGTGTCGCCCCCGTTAAAAATAAGAAAAATATAAATTTTTTATCTAATGATGTGGGCTGTTAAAAATGTCTTTAAGATATTATGTTTATTATTTTTTCATACTGTTTTCCCTTAAAGTAATTCTTTAAAATGTTGTAGTATATTTTTGCGAAAAACTCAAGTGAGGAGTACATAAATAATAAAACTGTCTTCATTAAAACGATGGCTTTTGGTAAAAGTTGGATAGTTTTCTCATGATATCTGCTACATATTATTTAAAAATTTCTCGAATAAAGTTATTGTGTAGTATGTGGCCCAATACAAACAATTTCAAATAAAATTGAAACTGATGAATAGGTTCTCCAACCGCAGCCCATTATTTGCTATTTCTGAAAGATATTTAAAGTTATTATATAAGAAATTTTGCACGTAGTATTCGAAAGCGGGTAATTTTTTTTTCCTCCTAACTAATCTAAACTAATCTGGGTAGTAAAATACAGAGGTGTATTTTTCACGTTAATTAAGCTAAAAGATACTTAAATTTTATTAAACTTCCTTATAGTTTTGCCTCTTAAGTAAATACGTAGCACAAGGTCTAATTAAAGATGAAAAACTTTTAATTCATCTTGTTAGCGCTTGTTACAATAAAGGCAATGTTCGTTAGTGAAAGTACATACTTCTAAGCTAGACTCCTTCGCGTTACTTAATAGGCTCAAAAACAAAACTTAAATTAAATCTGAAAGCGATTTAGTGAAGGCGCCCCTCATTAAGCGAGAAGCCAGCAGGCGTTGCGCATTGAGACAAAGTTATCAGGAGCGATAATTCAATTGCTTCTGTTTTAGGCGCTCTGCTTGATTCGTCGAGTCGAGTTTACGAATTGGGCTTATTGGAAACTTGTGATAGGCTTAAGGCTGAGCTCTCGACTAGCCATTGCCGTAATTAAAATAAAAATGAAAAAAAGTTGTCGCTAGAGATTAATTTACTCAATTTGAGTAGTTCGATTGCGATTGCTGTGAATTAATTAGGCTTAGTATGGGATCACCGGCCAGAAATCACCCAGAGATATTTACCACGCGGTCTCCCCGAAAGGGGGGCCTACTGAAGATAAAACAATTTTCCAAAGTAACTGGACGATCGCGCGTTGTGCTTCCATGAGAATATTTTCAGTTCACACCATCCGCCATTGGCCGGATCACCGATATGGAAATGGATTGCCAACCGCTGTCAACTAGCCGCGGCCACCGATTCTATCTCATCCGATCGAGCTGACATGATTTATTTGCTCCGGCTACCGTCATTCGCGCCGGCTTAGCCGCAGTGACTAAAATCCGCTTATGGTCGGCTTAGATCTTGATCCAAATTTCAATTCGCCTGCATTCGGCCGCGATCACCGCGCGATATAATACAACCAAAATCGGCGGCCGCAGCGGTACGCTAATCAGCGATCATTGTACATCGATGACGGATTAATTTAAGGTGCTGGCCGACCAGGGAGCCTAGGGATTCTGCGATCACCTCATTTGAAAGTCAGCAAATTTATCGACAGATTGCTCGAAATTTATAGAGAACGGGTAATAGGACAATTATATGGTGATCGCATGTAACGATCACTTTAATCCGCTCTAAGTCACCGACGTGACTTTCATGATAATTCGAGCTTCGATGTCGAATAATCAATTACCCTCGCGACTAGCGCGCCAGAATGTTATGAAAGTCGTTATTGATGCCGTGATTTATAACGATTTAACCGAATCATCGCGATCAGAAACTGGCGGCTTTTTCGGTAAGATCAGCGTCAGCTTCTTCAGGAGAGGCTTCCAGTTCGAATTTTTGAGACGTACAAAGTGGCCGGCAATGGCAGTGCATTGACTCCGGCAAAGAGAAAATCATTGAATTTGACCGGAATATTTTTAAGTCGAAGATATTCGACATTCACTGCACACTTCTCTGTCGAATCAATTGGAATTTAAAGGTTTTAGCAATGCACGAATCTTATCACTGTTTCGTTCCTTTTGATCGAAGAATTGTGGCAATTTGCGGCTGGTTTGCTTAGGTTTACGTAAAATTTTCAGATTTCTGTTTTGATTAGGAGGTATCGATGTTTCGTAATCTGTTTAGATTACATTTTAAATAAACAGTAACAGTATAAATGGATGAGTTGCTAAAATGTATTTTCATTAAATTTGCATGAAATCTGCCAACATCAATTTTAATTCGAATAACAGATTTAAACATACACCTAATACATACCTATTTTGAAAACTTTCCGTCCATTTAGATAAGTAGACATTATATTTTTTAAAACAACTCCATGCTCCAACTGAATTGTAGAAAATAAAGAAAAAAATTAAATTGAAAATGCTCAAAAATTAATAATAAATTAATGATAAAATTTTACTATTTCATATTTAAGATTTTCATTTTTAAAATGCTTGGTCAACACCTTGAAAGAAAAATATACTACAAAAGAGATTTTATATAAAATATAAAATTATAATAGCTTTATTTTCCCTTTTTTTGAAGATCTGATTGAGGTTTGGAATTTCTGGAGTTTTTACAATTTAAAAAAAATACATATTGCATTCAAACTTCAAGTCGTATGTATAATTTAATGATCTTTTTACAAAATTAGAAATTTTTACTAGGGGTCACTGTTCACAAGTTTCAATTCAATACAAAATTTGCTGTGAAATTTTTTCCCAATAAGAATCTCCAAAAAAAAAAACATAATATCATATAATTACCTATAATTCTACACTTTTATTGAATAAAATTATAAAATTTCGTAATATCCTGTTTTAGATATGTATGTCAACAACAAAATTAAATTTTTTTAAAATAATCTCTTTTTATGGACTATTTAACTATTTTTGTTTGCATTCCAAGAAATCGTTTTTACAGAAGGTGTACATACGATTTTGTTTTTAAATATAGGTACTTCGCTAGAAATTAAAATATTAATTCAAAAAAGATTTTTATGTTATGCAATACATTGTACATATTCCTTTTATATTTTGTTGTTAAATGTTTAATTCCTGAAGTGAAGGGTTAATTTTCAAGATTTCAGGCTTTCTTTTCAGTTATTTAAAATATCACAGTCATGTAATAGTCAAACTCACTTCGACAGAATCATTTCATAACTGCTATAATTTTCTTTTGTTTCATATTTCCCACACTGTTGGTTTTTCTGCAATGTAAGACAAATGTCTCACATAATACATAATGATATAATGTCTTTAAGAAAAAAAGTAGGCCATCATTCCCGAATTTACTGAGTATCATATTCACGCATTTGTCCACACGTAATAACCATTACATCCAAAATGTCTCAGGAAATTTCGAGTCAAAAGTCCAAAAAAAATAAAAGCATGTCAGCTTGAATTATACTTCATGCTCCGTGACTGAAAGCATGACCCGTCGGAGTTTCTTTCACAACCCCCCATTCATCGCAGGAGGGCCTAAACAATGACTTGTAATTCAAGTTCTTCCAATCTCCCAAAAATGAGCCTCTGCAAACAAAGAGGCACATAAACATAACACGTGATGAGGTGACTGCTCCACATTTATGCTGCTTGATTTATGCGCCCAATCTCCTCCGATGAGAACTGAGTCACGAGCCGGGCAACACAAAATGCGACTTCCCCGACATTCTGATTCTGGGTTTTACATTAAACTCAAGGTGCGAAAGTCGCTCAATTGCGGCGATTTCGGCGATAAGACGCTGCTTTAAAAGCCTAAGACATAGGTCAAGTGACTTAGTCAACCGCAGCAGAATCGCTGGCCGTGAAATATGATTTCAGTGATTATCCATAGCGCGCCAGTGAAGGCTAATTTTCTCGGCGCTAAATCACTTTATAAGCTAACAGATTTTGGGCCGGCTTAATTGAAGGATTAAGACATTATTAAATCCGCGGGGAGGGCGAATTAATTTCTTTTTCGCGGTGAGTCATGCAGCGCACTGAACTGATCCGATCCCATCACCGACGGGTAATTAACACTTAGGTTTTGCCGGGACACACAGACACCGGCCGTAATATAAAATTAATTAAATTATTCAAAGTTCTCGGGTTTCCGCAGTTTAGTGCCGGTTTAATTCTTAAAATTGCTTAATCGAGGGTCTGATGCAACCAGAGATATTCTCGGATAATCGATCGTTAAGTCGTGAACATTTTGTTGGAATCACTTTCATTAATTAATTACCGTATCCCTCAAGCTCTTTGATGTAAGCTTGTAAAATTATGAAAGATTATGACTCACCCATGTCTCAAAAACAACAAATCATAGAGCTAGAAGCTAGATTTTCTGTCTCAAAATTTTGTTGAGAATTTCGATATATGTATTAGGTATGTTATTATTATCTTGAAGTTAAAAATTTAAGAACTCGCCTAGAAAAAAAAACTAATTATTTAATAATATTGATTAAATAAAAAGCAGGAAGTCAGAAAAATACGGACAAAATTACATCACCACTCTTTATTAAATTAGGATTATAACATTGAACAGGAAGATAAAAGCTGGTTGTAATCCCTGCAACAAAATTACGGCTATAATCCTGTCTTATGCTTCTATCAGTCTATTCCTGGTCTATCTTATCTCTTTTATATCTGTTGTTTACCTGATTGAAATAACTAGTCAGATATTCAAGTTTAATTGTATCATAAACACGCACTTGAGATTTGATTAATTGCCACATAACCACACCCGATTACATTTAGACAACTAATCTAACAAAATCAAGGACAAAATAATAGGAAAAAAAAATAGAAACACCCCAATTTAAGCAATTTTAAGAGTTGTGTACCTAATTTTGGAGTACTTCGATAAATAAAGTACAAAGTTTGATTTTTGTATGAAACGAATGTGTACTTTTTAAATCAGGATTATGATAAATTTAGTCTTTTTTAAAAATTGTTATTTTATTTGATAAAGATTAGTTTTTTATTTATCCGTCACACGCGTTCGATTTTTTGTTTCAATTAAAGCAAAATAAAACTAGTGCAGAGTTTTAAATTGATGGGAATTTTTTAAAACTTAATAAAGATTAGTAAAGATTTCGAAAACCAATATTTTCTTACCATCCCATTGTTGACTCAAATTCTACCCTAATTTTGACTTCAAAAGCATGTTTTTTAGTGTTATTGTCTGTTTCCATTTCATAAAATAAATATTGCTTAAGATATGATACAATACAAAACACCAAAATCTCAACAAAAAAATCTACAAAAGAAACACATTATTTCCGAAAATATAATTTTTGTGACCTGTTGAAGTTCATTGCCATCTTTTGATATGCGCAGTAGCAAACCGCGAAAGCGTCGGGTGCGGCGTGACATCAACCCAAAAACAGCCGATCCGCACTATTTTAGAATTTCAATTAAAAAAAAGTAGTAGCGGCATCGTCACACCTACGAGCCGAATAGTAAGTTCAAAAGATGTTAAGTCAGCCGCTAGAAGTTAGATTTTCGGCTTAGCAACGTACAAGGCGGCCACTAACTCCCCCAAGGCCGCTGTAATAAATCATTGAAGCCGGGACTGCTGACCACTGCATCCCCCAGCGCGCTACAATTTCTTAGCCGCACGCGGACTCCCCGCGAATCGCGCTAACGAGGCCAGTAGAACTTTCAGCAAAGATGACAAAATCGCGAGCGGATGTCGTAAACATGCCCAGCTCATGCCGCAAGGTGTCTGACACTGTCCGGCGCGACTGTCCGAGACCGCTCAAAGTCTCTTAAGTCGCACATGGCACGGTGGCGGTCTCGCGGAATCCGCTAATGAGCTCCGCGGCTCCGCTTGATCCCCGTGCCATTCGACGTCGCCGGAGGAAAATCGTTCGGGAGCAAAGCCCGCGATTCATTCACTTTTTGAAATTCGCGTTTTTTTTTTTGTTATTTTTTTAATAGTCAACATCCGCCGCTGACCTCGAAAGCTCTCCTTAGCGCCAATTGCCGAAGTTGTCTAACAAAAAACTAGAATCTAGAATCGCTAGATCCAGCAATTACGTTCTAACGTCTAACGGATTGGTTCAACTAAGTTAAGACGCATTTTGAAAATTTTCGCAATCTCTAGTGAGACGCGCACGCGTTTCGCATAAACCGAGTGACACGAGGCCGCGAGTATGACGATCTTTTAAATCACTTAGTTTTAGTGATTTCTTTTCGGATCTCCGAACGTGTTGATCGTTGCTATGCTCGTTTCTCATGATTCTACTATGAAATGATGTATGAGCCGGCAGGTACATCTTGATGAACCTAAATAATTTGCAATTAACACCTATGCATGACTGAAATGAGGTTCTTCAAGTAGGTCGCATTTATCCGGTAGAACGTGTTATATACAGTTTTTTTTTTTTTACAACTTAATACAATTTAATTTCACGTACAAGATTTCAGGATTTATTTATTTTCTTTTTGTTTCAAATATTTATTTAAATATTTAAAGATTTTGGAAGAAAACAATCTCAGGTTTCTTTCCTTGATTGGAAAATTTACTGAAATTTTAGAACCTCTCTAGAAAATCCTGAGTTGAGAAGTTCTAAAAATGAGTTAAAATTTTAAAAAAGGATCCCTTTCATATCACCCCACTTAATTTGATCTAGTTACCCAATACAAAAATTTTGATCTCCCATTTCGGACTCTTTTGCAATGAAAATAAAAATATTTGATTTAAATTTCTTTCAAATTTCAAGTCAAAAACAGTAGTAACATTACTAAATTGAGCAGCTCTGACAGACCGACAATTTTTTTACCATTTTGGTATGGGACCCTAAAAATACTTATACTATTAGATATCATATCAAATATGAAACAGGTGTTTATTCAAAATCTTTAATTTCAAAAACTTTTCCAGCTATAGTCTAGTGCAAACCCTGTAATTTTAATAACAACATATTAGATATTAATTAAGTTATAAATAGACGAGGTAATCCTAGTACCAATATTTTGAGTTATTACAAAACTATAAAATTGAGAAAACTAAATAAATTATGAAAGTGTCGACGTTAGTATTGTTTATGTACATATATTATGTTTCAGCTGGATAGAACTGTTTACTTTCAGCACCTCGTATATAAAATATACATATCTAAAAATACTCCAAACAATCTTATTTTTCTCCATTTTATCCCGCTTGATATATGATAGAACAATAAATTCATTTTAAGACCATTCCTCCAACATCATAATTTCATGTTAAAAATGTAAACTCATTTCTCCAGATCTTTCCGGGTTCTTAAGTTGTTTGTTAGCTAAACATTTTCTAGCTTGTGCAAGTGCGGCTCGGTTTCGTTTACTTTAATCTAAAAATCTTCACCTGCCGGCTTCACCCGGCAGCAGCAGCAGGCGGCGGCGGCGGGCAGCACAGCGTGGAGCAATTTCCTTATGTTTTAAGCCTTGAACGTAATTAAACTTTCTGCTATCAGACCAAAATGTAAATAATGCGCCGCTCTTTGGTGCTAGTTTCAAAAGACAAAAGCGTAGAGGTGCCTCTCGGCTGCGCGTAGGTCTTTAAATTCTAAAGTAAACCCGTCAAGACCTTGTCAAGATCATTCATTTGCACCACCATCTTGAATTTCTGTTTGCTAAAATGTATTTTATGGACTCATTTACTGAATTAAGAAATTTTTCGAAAATAAAGTACGGGCTTGTCGCTTGTCATTTACCCCCTTTTCGGTCTGACACATTTCTTTGTTGAGCCGACAGTAGACTTTTAAACTTAATTTTGTTTTTTGCACATTAAATGTAATGAGGAGTGGCTTTATTGGCTTCTTCAATTTGTAGTCAAACAAACAGAACAAAGGCAGTAATTGATGCTCATGTAGCGTAATTTAAGCTCATTTTTGCAGATACTCGTTCAAGGTCAATCATGATACCATATGCAAATTGGCAAATATACCTTTACGCCCTCTTGTCTCCAAAGTGAAGTAGATAACCTTTCAGGGTAAACTACTCGGAAATTGGAGTGTGAGAAAATCAACCACTAAACAAAAGAACAAAATCATTTAAATATGTATTTGATTTACAAATTTGACTATCGTAGTATCTATAATAACAAATTTTACATAAACATTTTGAAAAATAAAGTCATTATCAATTTTTTTAAAGGATAATAATTTTGTAATAATTTTGTCATAGTGTTGTGTAACGGTACCGATCGATAGTATTATCGATATTTTGAAATTGTAACGATGGGTACCGTTACGCAACCATAACCCTCCCTCGGCAACATTTAAGTTGCCGTAAACATGACACGGGCGACAGCTCCGGTTTCGTCTCGCCCGTGCAAGAATGCGCTGAACCAGCGGCGTCGCCCGCTGAGTTCGTGGGAAATGCGCGTGCAAGTGCAGCGTGAGAAACGCACACTCAGCGCGTTTCCCGCAGGCCGCCCGGGAACCTTAAGTTCTCGGCGGCTTGGCAAAGTTAGTTGCTGTCTGATATTAAAACTAAGAAGTGGCTGTCTAATTAAAAACGCGGAAAGTTGTTGTACAAGTTATTATTATATTAAGTTAAACGGAACGCGAACCGTTAGGGAAGTAGTGAAAGTGAAGAAACTAGGGAAACAGCGGGGTATCGTTCGCCTGAAATTAATTTGAATTGTATTAGTGTGTTCGGAGCACGGTTAAATCCAAATAAAGTACATAACGTTTTAACTTGAAGACATTGGGGTTTTAATCATCAGACCCAACCTAGTGAACCTTCCCCCCGTAGTTTGAGGAGAGCCACCTATCAATAGAAGTATTATTGTTGTACTAATAATATACAACAATTGGCGCAGCCGGTAGGATCAAGGAAGCCCAGCCGAGCCTGTAAGAGCTTGAAAAACCTTGATCCTGCGAACTTTTGGGCTTTGCGAAGCCCCACCGCTCCAGGGTATTCAGCTATAGTTGCCTCTGCTCCAGGTGAGCAAGCAATTACCCTAAGGGAGGACAACTTTAGTCGCCGCTGTTCCAGGCGAACAAGCGATCTCCCTGTGAAATCCCCAGCCGTGCAAAAAGGCACCACCGAGGGACTGTAATTATTTAGTGATCGCCCTAGGAAGGAAGTGAATGTCAGGCGAGGACTCACCCGCCTACATCCCAGCTGAGGAGGACAGGACAGCAACTCCAACATCGAGGGAGCACCCCGCCGCCGTTTCAACAGCAGCATCGAGGGAGCAACCCGCCGCCTCAGCTTCGACATCGAGGGAGCACCCCGAGGCCTCAACAACAGCATCGAGGGAGCAACCCGCCGCATCGGCTACAACATCGAGGGAGCTACCCAGCACCTCGACACCACCCGAAGTAGCAGCACACCAGCCAGGCCTAAGGCTTAGGAGCGGAACGGTGATTCCCCGTTCTTTACCAGTAAGTCTAGAATATCATTTAAAATTTTTGTTAGAAAGGGTGCGAGCGTCAGAAGCCGGATTTACAAATCGGCATTTTGATTTAATAAATAAAAAATTTGAAGAAACTAGTGAACAGAGAGAAGCTCGCATAGTAAAAGCTAAAAAAGACTCCGAAGAATTCCGAGAGGAAATAAGAAAATTTAAAGAACGCTCGCAGCCTTTCCGCCTATTAGATAATACGGGTGCTGTAGATTTAAGCTTAAAAAGTGAAAGTGCTAGTGAACTAGAATCAATAATTCACGGCCTGTCCGGGTGGCTAAGTGCTACATTCGCGGAATCGTCGGACGAATCGTTCGGTAGTCCTAAATTTAATCAGAGGGTTTCATCCCCGTTAACGCCCGCGAAAAGCAAAGAAGTGAAAGTGTCTAAAATGGCTAACCATGATAAAGTCATTAAATATACGACCCAAATGGTTCCCCTATTCACGGGCGAGCCTGGTCCACAGTTGAGCCAAGAGCTCCAAATGTTTTTAGGGTGTTGCCATCAGGTCGAAAGTTGCCTGTCGGAAGAGGAGAAGGTTCCCTTCCCCCGGATTCTGCTCACTCGCTTACGGGGAGCAGCATATCAGCTGTTCATCGCTGAACCGCCCACGAGCTTCAGTGACTTCGAGGATCGCCTAAATAGAGCGTACCTCCCCAGAGAGACTTACCAGGAACTGGTAAATAAGTTAATTACTACCAGACAATATCCTCTGGAGTCTCTCAATGCCTTCACGGCACGAATAAAACAGGCTTTAGCCTTATGCAATGAGGCAGCTGAAAGAAAGTACGGGGTGACCGCGGCAACAACTGTGAAGCCGCAGTTAGAAGATTTCGCAGTAAATGCACTCCGAAGTGGGACGATTAATCCCCACCTATGCCAATACCTTCTCACCTTGACAGAAGGAAATCTAGAGCAGATAATCACAAAAGCTCTGGACATGGAGAGGTTGCAACAGAGCTCTCCCTATTTGCAAAGTCAAACCCCAGGTATGGGTTTAACTAATCAAGCCGCCGGGTACCAAAATCATGTACCCGCGTACATGTCGGCGCCGAATGCTGCTACGCCACCAGTACCAGCACCGCGGAATGTGACTAAAGCCGAACCATCGGCAACTAATACATCGTCCGCCGTGGTTAAAATCCCTAACCAAACACGGGATTTAGCCACGAACATAACTTGCAATTTCTGCAAGAAAAAAGGCCATACTTATGCTGATTGTTTTAAGAGGAAAAATACACCCTCTTGCGAACATTGTCGCACTTACGGGCATGACACTATCGCGTGTCGCCGAAATAGTAACGGCCAGAGAAACGGGAACAATAATTCGGCGTACGGACGAAATGGGAATAAAAATAGATCCCCTAATCGGGGACCCCCGCGAAATAACGATTCGGGAAATTCCGAAACGCGACGAACCTATAATGTTAGGCAAAGTTGCGATTTCTGTGCCCGACAGGGACACACAATAGATACCTGCGAACATAAACGCAGATGGGAATCGAGAAGCCAGGGAAACGAGGCTCAGTCGAGCCCGAAATCCCCGGCTCGACTTTAAATGATGACAAAAATACAGGGTACACTCAGCCGCCCAAGCCTAGCACTCCCATAGTGGAGCTCCCCCTAGACATCGGTCGAAATAAGAAGACTCCTCTGGTGGTGGACACGGGCGCTGAGATAAGCTTGATCAAAGAACAAGCTTTAAAGTCTCTCGAGTACATCAACACCGAGAAGACTTATACCCTGCAAACTCCATTTGGCAAAGGACATACATTGGGAAGCTGTAAGGGAAATATTGTTAAAAAACTCCCTGGTAATAGGGAGGCTAAAATTCCCTGCACTTTCCAAGTGATCGAAAATAATGCAGATCTGTCCCATGAAGGACTACTTGGGAATGATTTTCTTGCAGAATACTGCAATATAGAGGGCCCCAATAGAAAGCTTCGATTTCCTCGAACGGAAATCAATTTAGAGGAATTTTCGTTACCGATAGTGTTGGATACGAAAAGTGACTGTCCCCGAAATGCAACTGAAACCGATACGCAGGCAGATGAGACGGAATCCGAAGGGGTAAAGCTGTCCACCTGCCATGTTATCGAGGCATCCCCAGAGGCGGAAGCTGGTTGCCTAATGGCAAATAAGCCACGGGAAAACAGTAGGGAAACTTTGGCGAATACACCTATGATCGGCGAAATCAGGCGGCATGTAATAGCTCTTAAGGAGCCAATATGCGTACCTGCACGATCGCAGATGGTGGCTAAAGTACCCTTGCTATTGTCTGAAGAAATGCTTTGCCTCTCGCAAGAATTAGGCGAAGGCATTTTCTTGGCTAATAGTATCATACCCTCTAAGCAAAAAGAAGTTTCTGTTGGACTCCTCAATGCTACGAATTCCCAGATAGCCCTACAAGGCCTAACTTTGCAGCTAGAACCAGTAAATAATTACAGTCTAGCACCAATATACCCCACGGAGGGTAATCAAAAGGAGTTTGCCTCAGAAGGGTTAACAGAGCCAAGTTTAAACAAACTTGAGCTAAATAAAATAGGTATAAATAAAAATGGCCAGAGAGCCAAAAATAGGCCAAAGAGCCAAGGCAGCCATTGCGCTCGCAAAAGGGGACCAAAGAGTCCGAATACAAGTAAAAGCGGCCAAAGCGCCGACGAAAAAAGGCCAAAGAGCCAAGGCAGCCACAGCGCTAGCGAAAATAGGCCCGAGAGCCCTATAAATGAAATTAAATTAGACGGTGCAGGCGACCAAACTGCCAAGCTAGTTTATGTTCGAACCCCACAGGCGGATCGACATCTAACTGAACCAGTAAAAGAACGTTTTGCCAGGTTAGAGCAAGAACTCAACCTGAGCGCAATTTTAAGTAGTCAAGAAAAGGCCAAGATTTTGGAATTATGTCAGGAGTATCACGACATATTCCACCTAAAGGGTGACTATCTGACGCATACAAATGCCATCACCCATCCGATTCCGGTGGTGCAAGATCAAGCACCCATTAACCAAAAAATGTACAGGTTACCAGAGACTCAGCGTCACGTAATAAACGAGCAAATAAAAGACATGCTCGATAACGAAATAGTGCAGCCAAGCAAGAGCCCTTGGAACTCGCCACTATTAGTAGTCCCCAAAAAGCCGGGACCAAACGGCGAAAAGAAATGGAGAGTAGTCGTAGATTTTCGTAAGCTAAACGAAAAAACTATAGGCGACGCTTTTCCTCTCCCACGGATCGAAGACATCCTGGACCAACTAGGTCATTCAAGGTACTTCACTACCCTCGATTTGGCTAGTGGATACCATCAAGTGCTAGTCGATCGTAAAGATCGTCCAAAGACAGCTTTCAGTACGAGCTACGGGCATTACGAGTTCAAGCGAATGCCATTTGGGCTCAAAGGAGCCCCTGCAACATTTCAACGCCTCATGAACTATGTGCTTACAGGCCTACAGGGCCTGGAATGCTTCGTGTATCTGGATGACATCGTCATCTATGGGAAAAACTTAGAGGACCATAACTCTAAGCTGCGTAAGGTCTTCAACAGGTTGCGGGAGAACAACCTGAAGCTGCAACCGGAGAAATGCCAATTTCTCCGGAAAGAAGTGGTATATTTGGGACACAAGTGTTCCAGTAAAGGAGCACTTCCTGACCCTAGCAAAACCGCTTGCGTCCAGAATTTTCCAGTTCCACGAACTGTTAGGCAAGTTCAATCTTTCCTAGGACTTGCCAATTACTACCGAAAATTTATTCCCGATTTTTCGAAAATCGTGAGGCCTATTACGAATTTACTTCGGAAAGATGTTAAATTCAACTGGTCGGAAAAATGCCAAGAAGCATTTCTAAGTATTAAAAAATCCTTAATTTCTCCACCTCTTTTGATATACCCTGATTTCGGTAAACCTTTCAATTTAACCACGGACGCAAGCAATGAGGCATTAGGGGCTGTCCTCTCTCAAGGAGAGGTAGGAAAAGACCAGCCCATAGCATACGCCAGTCGTACCTTGAACAAGGCAGAGCGAAACTACTCTACCATTGAGAAAGAGTTGTTAGCTATTGTCTGGGCGACTAGAAATTTTAGATGTTACCTTCAAGGTAGAAAGTTCACAATTTATACCGACCACAAGCCTCTAAAAGGGGTCCTTAATGCAAAAGACCCCACTTCCCGGTTGAAAAGATTTCAACTCAAACTTTCCGAGTTCGATTACACCATCGAGTATAAACCCGGAAAATATAATACAAATGCGGACGCCCTAAGCCGCATCCCAAGGGAAGGTATTGAAGACCTGAACAGCCAAACCTTAACGGTAGAGGCTCAAGTCCATCGAGCTATGGACTCTACAGCGGAGGAATACAACCCCGCTACAGTACACGCGCTTACTAGGGCTCAGAAAAGGAAAGCCCAAGAAGGTGATATAGAAGTCAACCCAGATACACAGGAGGCAAAACAGGCGGAAAAGCAGCCTGAAATGGTAGCACTCGATCCGGAGGAAAACCTGTCTGAACCTATAGGAACAGCTGACGACAAACCCCCATCGCCAGAAGCACGAAACACCCCTGAGCATATTACGAGCCCCGAGGAAATTAAAATCATTTTACATGATTACCATGATTCCGCATTCGGAGGCCATCAGGGAGTAATTAAGACTTATAAAAGAATTAAGCGAAAATTTCACTGGAAGCATATGCTACGCGATATAAAAAATTATATCAAGAAATGCTCCAAGTGCCAAAGATTAAAATCTTCGGCGCAATACAAGATGCCCATGGTCATAACGGACATAGCCGAGCAACCTTTTGACAAGGTTTACCTCGATATCGTCGGACCATTGGAAGAGTCCACGTCAGGAAATAAATATATCCTAACCTTCCAGGATAACCTGACAAAATTCGTGGACTGGTACGCGATACCAAATGCGGAAGCCATAACGGTAGCGCAAATTTTCTTCGACGAGATCGTCACGCGCTACCGCATTCCCAAAACAATAGTTACCGATCAAGGTACTAACTTCTTAAGTGATCTTTTTAAGCAGATATGTAAACTGCTAAAGGTGAAGAAGCTGCAAACGTCAGCATACCACCCCCAGTCTAATGGAGCACTCGAACGTGCCCATAGACCACTTATAGAGTATCTGCGTACCGTAGTAGATGAGAATCCACAAAGTTGGGATCAGTATCTACGAACAGCAGCTTTTGTGTATAATAATAGTACACACGAAGGGACGAAATTGACTCCCATGGACTGCTTGTTCGGGTTTACGGCGGATGTCCCGTCTAATTTGAAAAGGGACCCCGAGCCCGTTTACAATCACGAGAGCTATTACCATATGCTCCGTTATAAATTACAAAAGTCTTACGCAATAGCCAGAAAAAATATTTTGGCCAGTAAGAAAAAGTCTAAAGAGTATTACGATAAAGACGCTAGACCTCTATCTTTCCACGTAGGGGATAAGGTTCTCCTTAAAAGCGAGAACCGAAAACATAAACTCGCAGAAATCTGGGTAGGACCTTACCTGGTAACCGCTACCCCGTCATCCGTGAATACCACGATACGCATGGGTAGACATAATAAGATAGTACATAATAATCGCCTAAAACCCTACATAGAGTAGAAAAGGCAGAACATTTTTTTTATTAGCAGTTAATGAAGAAAAAATATCAACATTTTAGGACATTTGGATGAGGAGCCGTACTTGATTCTGCTATCGTTTGAATCCAAGCAATAGGAAGGTGAGACTTGACACTTTTCTTTGCTGAGTTAGCCAATTGTCGGCGCGATCGACGCGTATTTTACTCCGGACATATAGAATGCATGACTTTGGCCTTAGCCGCACCGGACAGGACAATTTTTTTTTTATAAGTAACATTTTTGAAAAAATAATTTAATGTTCATGCAGAACAATTTTAAACCTTGAACGTTTTGAAGAAAGTAATTTAAATAGGTAATACCGAATATTAAAAAAAAAAGGTAATTTTACTGATTTGGATAGAAAAGTCCCAATATTTCTAAGAGAAAAATTCTAATAAAAAACAAGTAATAACATTAAAGAAGTAATTCTAATAATTTGAATAGGAAATTCAAAATAATTTTTGTAATTTGAATAAGTTAGATAGAAAAACTTAAAATAATTTCGATAGTTTTAACAAATAGCGAATCCAAAGGATTTTAAGGAAATAGGAAGAATTTAATTACTTGCTAATAGGAATAATCCTAATAACTTTAAGTTTGAAATACTTAGATAAGGGTAAGCAGGAAAGGCACCCGATACTAATAGAAATATTGTGAATTAGCATTTGAGGAATTTGAATGTGAACGAACGATGCCCGCTCACAATTTGGCAAAAAATTTTTTTAGATTTCCTTGTCGAGAGTCATTCCTCTTCAAAGAATGACTCTCTTTTTCAAGGGGGGAAGGAGTGTTGTGTAACGGTACCGATCGATAGTATTATCGATATTTTGAAATTGTAACGATGGGTACCGTTACGCAACCATAACCCTCCCTCGGCAACATTTAAGTTGCCGTAAACATGACACGGGCGACAGCTCCGGTTTCGTCTCGCCCGTGCAAGAATGCGCTGAACCAGCGGCGTCGCCCGCTGAGTTCGTGGGAAATGCGCGTGCAAGTGCAGCGTGAGAAACGCACACTCAGCGCGTTTCCCGCAGGCCGCCCGGGAACCTTAAGTTCTCGGCGGCTTGGCAAAGTTAGTTGCTGTCTGATATTAAAACTAAGAAGTGGCTGTCTAATTAAAAACGCGGAAAGTTGTTGTACAAGTTATTATTATATTAAGTTAAACGGAACGCGAACCGTTAGGGAAGTAGTGAAAGTGAAGAAACTAGGGAAACAGCGGGGTATCGTTCGCCTGAAATTAATTTGAATTGTATTAGTGTGTTCGGAGCACGGTTAAATCCAAATAAAGTACATAACGTTTTAACTTGAAGACATTGGGGTTTTAATCATCAGACCCAACCTAGTGAACCTTCCCCCCGTAGTTTGAGGAGAGCCACCTATCAATAGAAGTATTATTGTTGTACTAATAATATACAACAATAGGTATGAATTCCCAAAACAAATTAATAAAATTTCGACTAAATTGAAGTCAATATTTTGAATATAATTAAAAATTAAATTTTTGGAAATTTAAATTACATTTCTGATAACTTCCCACATCAATTTAATTCAAAAAGGAGTTGAAAGCAATAACCTTTACATTTAATGTATAAGCTTTAAGAAGTTCACCTTCTTTAAATTTTAAAAACTTTTCGTTTTTAGTTTCATTCACACAATGTGTGTACACTGTAAATAATTGGCTCTCGTTATCATGTAGCTATGAATCTTAATTGGTTTTCTTAAAGAAATCTGAGAAGGTAGCTAATTGAGCAATTTTCCTGATACCTTATCCAATTACGTTATTTGTTGATGAAGAAATTATGTATAGCCGACTTTTAACGATGTTTACTTTTATTCCGATTAGTAAATCCTTTGTAAGTTCAACTACATAGTTGTGTCTATTTCTATACATAATTAAAAGTTATGACATAAAACAGGTGATTATGTAACATTTTACAGATTTTATGAATTTTATGTCTATACGAACGGCAATGAACACTCCTCAACCTTACTTAAGACTAAACAAATGAAACCATTGAACTATTACTCAGTTAAAATTACAGGGAGGCTATAAAAAAATAAAATTTGATTTGTAGGTATCAAAATTTTTACTGGCCATAAACGAAAAATCTACAATGGTCCAAAATCACTAAAATTTTATCTTGTAGCATTAACAAGTAAAATAGATCTCCGCCTCGAAATTTGCAACGCCTTTGTTATGTTAGCGCATATAAAACAAGCGAAAAACGGGCACGAACATGGCTTATGTTACTCTTCATTTATACTTTGTTTAGTTTGTTCAGATTTCATGCAACAGAGAGTTCCGTGACATGCGCGAGGCGCCTATCTTCCCGGGTATCATCTCCAGTTTCAAGATTTTATCGACAGTTTGAACATCGAACGAGTCTCTTCACTTGTAAATTCAATGTCAAATGAAAATATGTTCTATTTGCCAAAATGTAAAAGTTTTGTAAACATTCGACTGGGTCAGGTCCAAAATGGCTGAGCTCATGTGTAATTCAAGCTGAGTTCTCATCTGCCGACTAAGCGCTTTTGTTTGATATTATTTAATTTTAGAGGACATTTCTGTTTGCTTTGACTCGAGGGTTTTCCAGGGAAAGAGCATCGTTTCCGGCCATGTTATAGCGTCTGTTCGTGATAAGTTTTCTTAGAAGCAAACTCTTTTTCAATTCAGCAGACCGTTCCAGACGAGTAAACAATTTTCGTTTAGGTGTTCGTTCATAAGTTTTTAAGATTTCATAATATGTAATATGTCTGGTTTTAGATTAGAAAACGAAACAAATCATAACAAAGAATCTATCAATAGTTTTCACTTTTCAATCGATACTTCATTTTCGTGAGCAAAGTATCAATACTTTTGATTCGAAGTCGTGAGTCTAATAAAAAGGTACCTACTTGTAAATTTCATTGCAATAACTTATGGAGACAGAATTTGAGAGTCAAAGATTTAATTTTAAAAACGATTTCTTACAAAGTATTACATTTTAGGAAGCAATATTTTAAAAACCAAATGTTAGTGATTCGATACAAAAATTGTGAAATAATATTTCTTTTAGTAAAATGCTTCTCATGATAAATTAATGAGAAAGGTTCGGTATCTTCTACAAAATCGCTACAAAGCCTTAAAACCCTTATTATACCCGATTCAAGTAAAAGTCGGCGAATTTGAAAGACTTTTCCATTGTTCAATGACCAACAATTGCCTGGAGTTGGAGAAGCCGCAGCGCCGTCTTGTTTTTCATGATTATGTCGTGTTTACGTCTATCTGAAATTTATGAAGAAATTGCAAACTTGCCACCGTAAGTGCAGCCTTTTACGCAATTGATTTTCCTTATCCAGGAGCCCGATGATCGAGAGAACTCCCTGGAATCCGAGCAACGCTCCTCGTATCAATCGAATTAAAATGAAAATACCACAGTAATAGAGCGCTTTCGAAGATCGCGTTTGATAACGTCACCGATAGCAATCGATACAAATTGTTACCTTTTTTAGCACAAAAAATAGATCACAACGATACGCATTTTTCTTTCAATTTTTTATTTTATCTTAGTTATGAAATAAAGTTTCACTCGAAAAGAATTTTGCCGGTCTAGACCCGGTAAGACCTTATATGCAATTTAAAAGAAAATTATGTGATTTATCTCTCTGTACTGATTGAGTACGTGAAGGCCCAAAGGTATGAAAAACTTTCGCGATTTCTCGTTTTTATAGTCTATTAAATGATCACGATTTTACATAATATCATTACGATACGAACCGAGGGTGTTGCAGCAAAATGCAATATCTATTTCGAAATTTAAGGTGCATATGTGAGATAACAAAAGAAAAAAGGAGGAATAATGGAAAAATAATTTCATATAGTGAAAACTGCCAACACGAAAATTCACACAGAATATATTAAAAATCTACATTTTTTTGGAATACCTCCATAAAAAAATTGATTAGCGCCAAAGCAGACTGTGAAATTAGTTTAACAATAAACAATATGTTCCAGTTTCAATGCTTAAGCAAAAAGAAAGACATATTTATTACTTTTTAAATACCATTGTATTTAAATTAAAAACTATTCTTTTGTATTGTAAACAAATAATAAAAATAAATTTAAAATTCTCCTTTATACAATAATAAGTTCTATTTTCAGAAGGTTTATTATTTACCTTTTGTTTACTCATTGCGAAGTGTATTTAGCTTTTGATATGACTTTGATTTCATAAAAATATTAATAACAATTTCTTTAAACTCTACAAATTATATAGCATGTAGATAAAATTTTAAATTTATACCCAAGTAAAGGTACGACGCATATTTTGTGGGTTTTGTACTTTTTCAAGGTAGTGTTATTTTTTTTATTCTGTGTCCGTAAAAAATTAATTATCTGTTGACAACACTTGTAATTGAAATGTTCAGACAGAGTGGGAATCTTTGTTTCGAAACGCATCCTTGAGCTGAAGAGGCTGTTTTATTTTTGTAAGAAAACGTGATATTATCATCACATCCAAAAATTCGTCTGCGTGATTATTTCCGAAGTGGAACATCGCTGCATCCAGTCTTAATATCGACATTCCTTTTTCGGGCGAAAATGAGCTCTCTTTCTTTACGAGATGAATTTCCGTACGTGACCCAAAGGATCGGCCCCTTAATCTTGTTCGGATGACATTAAAGAGAAATTCGCCGTTGGCCGTATCTTGAAGACCTGATGAAAATTTCAATTACCGCCCGAACTTTAAATCGCCTCGGGTTTCGCGGCATCACGGACCAAAACAATGGCCTCAAGGTGAAAGATATTCTTGAGACGGGGCGAAGAAAGCCACCTCAAAAACTGGGCAAATGCAGTGCGACTGGAATACTGTGGCTAACACTCAATTTGTGTCCCAATTTTTGGTCTTTCACCTGTCTTCACTGCGGTTTAATGCTGAAATTGGCCGATGGAGTTAGCCGCTAGACAAACTACATTCTGTTGAATTTTATTATACATCAAACGATTTTTAATTGAATCTTCTATAATAAATATTAAATTAAATAGTGATTTATTTTATTTTTAAAACAATAAATTTTTGAATGATTTAATAGTTTTTTTAATTTTTTAGACTCCATACTGTTAAAAAAAAATGTGTCCCTTATTACAACTCAACTCCTATTTAATTAATATTAAATATTTAACTGAATTTTAAAAATACATATCCATTGAGTAATAGCTTATTTATTAGTTTCATTTTTATGATACTTACATAATTAATATATTCAAAACGTTGACATTAAAGAAATGACTACTTTTCCTAACCATCCTAACCATCTTTGAATTGTGCTTTAATAATTTTGCGGTCAATAATTGGCGAATTTAAATGAAGTAATTCACCCTGAATATTAAAAAATAAGTAAATATACAAAAGTAAGAATAGAAATTGAATAATTAAACTTTCTGGGTTTGTATTTTTGATGCCAGTTATTGTCTAAACGCCAGTATAAGTATATTCGAGCTATAACGAAGTTTAGAATTTCGAGCGTATTTCAGTTTCACATTCGAAATTAAAGTAAAATTTATGTACAAATCTGTGTTTGATAGAAATATTGATCTGAATTTTTTAAAGAAAGAAATATTTGGTTTCTAATCTGTCTTAAACTCTAGAGTAAGCATTTTTAAAATACGAAATTTGTTTATCAAGGAATTTGAAAAACTTTTCATAATGATATGTCTTTTACTAAGCATTGTTTTTGAAGAAGGGCATGTCCTAAGACTAAGAAGACAATTTAACAAAATTAATGTGAAACCCTATGTTTGATTCGGCTGATATTTTTTTCAAAATTCAAAAGATGAGAGAATTCAAAGATGATAATATTACCATGTTTAACCAACTTATTTAAATTTTGATTTTCTTGTAATAGAAACAGTTTCGAAATTAGAACTTTGAATTTGAATGTAATACTAAGGAGCGACTTTAGCTAACTGCAGCGTTCAACTTCATCCGTCCTCTAGCAGTTGGTTCCGACCGCAACAAAAGTGAAATAACCGCGAATCGTTGTCACCTGTTAATAATATGCAAATTGCATTGTCGGAAAGAGAATTGTTTTCGCGGGGCCATCCGTGTGGGTTAAGCACGAGGATGATGCCAAGCGGCTAATTATGGACGTGAATGCTAATTGCCATGGGTTATACTGTGGTAATTAACCAGTGCAAATTTTGTAACGCTGTAACAACACATCGATTTGGTCACTGAAAAGTCGCGGGCTTCTCGTGTGCCCCGCGCGATTATGTAACGTTTGTAACGTGCCGTGGTTTTCTTATTGTACCTCAGAAAGATCATAACTGCTGCAAAATGTACTAAGTCACGCCTTTTTACGGGGAGTGTAACGACAAAGGTTGCTGCTTTTATGTAAGGATGCTTTTTGAAGAAAAAAAAAATAATAATAATAATAAAGAGAAGAAATCTTCCATTGAAAAATTTGGTCACCGCTTAAATTACAAAAACCGTCTGAGCTGCAGGGCTTAATCCGCTGAACCTTTTCAAAAACTGTTCAAGGCAGCTGAGGCTAATGTTTTTTGAAAGCGGCGACTTGCGCTGCATTGTGAAGCAACTCGCTGTCGCTGTGCTATTTTTTAAACCAGACGAAGACATTACAAAGATGCCTCCTACGGCAATTGTCTTACTTTTTTTCTTCTCCTCTGGAGCTCGTCTTAGCCCAAGGCTGGCCCCGCTGACGAACGAAGACCAGAATTACGCACGATAAGCCATTACACCTCTTCGGATTTAACTGACATGTGAGATTAATTACACGTAATCAGAGTTACCCGAGGATCTGATGACTTCTTAATGATGATTGCCATCATTCGGACTATTTGCACTTTTGAAAGGCAGCCCCCGGACATTAAAATCATTAGTTAGAGTGAACTGGCGCTGACATTTTGCACTCATCATCGCAAAATTGGTTACTATTAAATTGCACCTTCGTATCCATTCATCGGGTGCCCCATTGAGAATTTTAACGTGAGCTAATTTCACCACCCTTCGAGGCAATTTTTTTGACTATTTTAAAATTAAGTACAGAAGTGAGGATAATTTGGAATCGTTTATTAGAAAAAATACAGGTTTTTTAATTATTAGGTCCTTGAAGTAATTTCTACATTAACATTAATTGGGCAAATCGGGCATAAATTAATAGTGAAAGAATTCAAATTAGTTTTAAAGTCAAATCAACCTACAGGTTCGGTGATTATAAAATATATGATATTCTGTATTATTAAAATTATAATTGTACTTATAAAACATAATGACTGAAAATTCATAAAATATCTAAGAAATGTTTTCTAAGCTTTAAAATATTAGTTATAAAATTGAAGTATATTTTCCTTTGAAATATCCATATACATATAAAACCTATTTCATGAAATGTAAAACCTTAATGTAATCGTATAATGGTAAAATTATTTCAGTCTACGAATTTTTTATTAATATTGTAAATGGCAACAGTTTCATAAGAACTAAGAAAAGACAAACTTTTACTGAAATTCACGATTTTATTTCCTTTTAAAGCAGTCTGAATTTAATTTAATTTATGAAAAAAATTTCCTAAACCATAATGCAGTACTTCTTCTGCTCCAAATCATGTCTAAATTTTCTTAGGATTTATGGAATTTTGCTTTGATATTAAGAAAAATGATGATGAAATTTTTATTAAGTATTACTTATCTTAAAATTCCAAACATTTAGTACAAAGTCCGTAAAATTGCGTATCGTCTAATGAATTTAAAACAACGCTAAATTTTGAGTGAACAACTTCTGGTATTATTTAATTACTTAACAATGAATACCGTCTAAAACTACAAAAGTGGACCAGAAAAACCATTGTTCTTTCGTAATAGGTTTTTCCATGCAAACAGACTGTCAACCAAAGAATACACTGCGCATGTTGTTTTCAATTTCTACGAAATTAATTTCGACTTTTACACTTCAAGAACAATTAGGACTTTTAAGGTCACATGTTAACTTAATACAAAATCAAACAATTCCAGCCTGGCTAAAAGTAACATTTTTACGTTCATACATACATTTTACAAAATTTGAAGATTGATACACTTGCGAAAACAAGAGTGATTAATTGGTTGTTATATGCGTTTTAACTTTTAATATCGATTTAAGAAACGTAATATAAGGTAGACGTTTGCTAATGACTTTGGTCTTCCCTATTTCTGCGCTAATGAGCCCATAAAACAAACTTAATTTAAGATAAAAATTTCAAATGATTATAAGCTCCAACATTTTATAAAACAAAAAAAAAACATTTAAAATTAAAATATTTAGTGGTTGTTTGTTGGCTCGAACTGCTTCGCAGAAAATTCATAAGCATTATTTATCCTGGCCAAAATTATTGCTTATGAAAAATGACCTTAACGACTGTTTTTATTAGTTAAAATCAAAGAAAACATGTGCAATAAAATTTTTATTACGGATTTTTAATTACGGCGATTTTTGGAAGAGAATCATAAAGGTTCATGACCCTTTTTGGTTAATCACTTTAAAAGATTCCGCGTATACTCAAATTAGTCAAATTAGTAGATGTACCATGTACTTATGATATGCATACATATACATATATGAAAAATTTTCAGCAACTTTTAGGCATATATGAAAAAATTGTCATTAACTTTTAGGCATTAATATTTAATCATTCAATGGCTTTCACAAATTTAAAGAAAAAGTTGTGTTTCACATCAGTTTCAGACCCAGATAGTAGGCAATTTTGCACTTAATTAATTGAGATTTATGAATAGTTATTTCGCGAAAGTAAAATAAAATTGCCTGGTTTTATACTCACTTTGCGTCAAAAACATAATAGAAAAATTTATTAGATTTTAGCTTTGATTGATAAAATTGTATAAAATGAAGGGAATCAAAAATAAACATATAATCCTATTACTATTATAAATGTGAAAGTTTGTGTATGTTTGTTGCTACTCAGCTCCGTAACGGCTGAACGGGTTTTCATGAAATTTGGTATCTAGTTACTTTAGGTTCTGGAATAGGACTAGAGTACTTTTTGTTTTTGATTTAAATTTTATAGATTTTGAATTTTAATTTAAATCTGCACTTCTTCTTCTTTGCCCCTATTATGTTCTTGCTACGTAATTCTGCCAATTTAGCAGATTTGATAGTAAATTTTAAATCGGCAGCGTCATATTTTTATTAAAATTTTGCTTTATTATAAGAATTAGTTGTTCCCTGCAACGTCGGGTTATGTGTCAGCTATTAATTATGTATGTGATTATATATAAACGCTCATACTGTCACTATATTTATGTACTTTTATTTCAAAACAATGTCCTCCGTCGCGTCTGTCTATTTTTCTTTTCGCGATTTTCTCTTAGTAAATTATAACTAAAAGAAACCTGATGTATGAGTCCTAAGCCGCTTTGAACTTTTATCTAAAAATCCAGGGAAGTTAATGCGTGTCCAACACGCACTTGACCGAGTTTTTGTTTTAAAATCATATTTTTCATGCTTCGAAGAGTTGTTTTGCATATTATACATACCTTTAAAAATTTGTTATCAATTTAGCTCGACTGCGTTATTTTCTACTGACTTCAGCTGCATTTGGTAGTGAGGTGCAATAGTCAGTCAATTTAGCTCCAAAGAAGTTTACTGATGCTGCACGTTCTGATAAGGCGTAAAATAATCACTCCCTGTGGGAAATTCGTTTCACAAGTGTGCAACTAATGCGGAATTCTTGCCGTATCGAGACGCGAAATCTCCTTGCGCGCGTAGGTTTCGCGCAGGCTTATTTCAAAATGTTAGAGCCAGCAGCAAGGTTCAGCCTGAGTTCAGTTCGCTATAAGTACAAATGGCGCATAATCTGCTTAGCCAGGTTGGTGGCATAATTGCGTATTCTTATCGCGGAACGACATAAACAACGGCTGCGCGACGGCAATTCGACGCTGCAACATTCTTTCACACCGAATTAGTTAATGTCCCGGCGGGACCCTAAACTAGGCGTCATAAGCGAAAAATTATTTCGCGCCGACCGCTTCTACCGCTTCTAAACCGCCTTAAATCCGATCGTTTTGTCGGATTCCAGCCGGGCAGGTGTCAGATTGAGAAATGTCCACCGTCGAGGTGGACTTGAGCGCCTTTAATCGGTCGCGACTGAATTCGGTGCGGACGGTGCAGGCCTAATAACTTTTGGCAACAGAATGTGCCGAGCGAAAACGCCACCTTATCGGTCTGATTTACCATTTTGAGGCATGCTAAGAATTTTCCGATCGCTTTAAAACACTTGTTTAACTCGCAAAGGAGCCGGCATTTCAGAAATCTCATTTTTGCTGCAAGCAACAAGGGCAAATTTGTTACGATCTTTTTCTATAATTGTTGCAAATTTCGCACTGCACAGTGGATGAATTTTCATGAGATCGATCCCAATTGGAGCTAAGAAGGTGCCATTTAATCGATCGCATGCGACGCAATAATCGCCTTTTTTATTTCCAACATATTGTGAAACTGCAAATAACGCACTTAAATCTACTCACGAGTCACGTACTATACAAGAACACGATATCATGGTAATTTTCATTTAATTAATTAATACGTTGTACTGCCATATACTTCTAATTTAAAGGCAAGGTAGATAAATTAACTTATAGAGCTCTAAAAAAAACATAAGCGGTTTTAGATTAGTCAAAGATCTACATTCATGTTTATATTTGCTTGCATCTTTGAAATTCGAGAAAATGATGATTTTATTGAGTACAAATGTTTAAATATCTATCCAGGTAAAGAAGACAGATTCTTAAAAGTTTATGCTCTATTAAAAACAACCATTGCAATTGAATTTTTTCAAAACAACTTTGAACTATTTTTCTATTTCAAGCAAATATATATGTCAAGGTAATCCATGCACCTCAACTTCAAAGAATTATGGAAAATATATCCTAATTCTAGTTGGTTATTTTCCCTAAATCAAAACTCTTTTAAAATGTTTACGCCTACACATGTTTTAACCGCCTATCACTTAACGCAATTTTTGTCGCGTATAATTTTTGCAACCACCTATTGAAAGGCAACATGCGTAAAAACATAAAACGCATTCCCATTGCGTATAACTTGCAATTTGCGAAATAGAATCAAATTAAAACGAGGTTAAGAGCTCGTCTTGTGATCGTAAAATGTTTTATTCGACGAAAGAATTCATTAGAAACCGGCGTAGCTATCAATCAGTATGAAAATGGCTTCCAGTTTTAACGATGTGAATTTTTATTATTGCATTATAAGAAAGACGGTCGCTTCCAGCGAACAAATAACGTATTGAATGGTAAAAGAAATATTGTGAAAATAAAAATGTCTTTGCTCACCCAACAGGTTGAATGACTTTGTGGACTTCGATCCCAAAAATTTTTGTTTAATTTTAGTAGACAAATTTGGGATTTTAATAACAACGACGTAGATTTTTTGAAGTATATAACATCATTAGATACTGAACTCTAAAAGTTCAAATTTGCTTATTTAAAAATACTGCAAAAGCAGTTAAACTTCTTTCATAGTCATTTCAATATTGAGTTATATGATAAGAATTAGCTAAAAAAGTCCAATTTGAATATATAAAATTATTTAATATGCTACAATTCTCGGAAGATGAATAAAATTTTACCTGAATGTCGCATTAATTTCTCAGTTGATCTATTTTAAAATAAAAATAGAAGTATCTCTCAAAAATTTATTAGAACGTCCATCGACTCTGACTGAACTTTTATAATAAATAATAAAATATTCCACCAAGGAAGTCGACAAGAAAGTTTTGTTTTCATATGAAGGTCAGCGATACAAATAAATTGGCACAACAAAAACAACATTAACTTTTTTGTTTGTATTTCGGCTACCTTTTTCGGTTTTATCGTTAACATATTCACATATCACCTGGCAAAAGGTATTCCATTCACGTAAAACGTATGTCCGAATAGTCTGACAATAGCCGCAATCAGAATTTTGGTCAGGTCCCAATGGTTTTAATAAGCGAATCGTCTTCATACGAATATGGGAACTATATTTTGTTAATGATCAGCATTTGGGGACACTAAACTCATTTATTTCGCGTAGGCTGTTTAATGTGTTCAACAAATGTTTGTTTATGAAATTTTGCGTGAGGCGGCATATAAATATCTGCAAATTGGCCAATATTTCAGATATACTGGGCGGAATTTTTAAATATAAATAGTAAGGCTTAATTGGTTAGCAATAATAATTTTTGAAGCAATTTGCAATCAATACTTATTACAAATCTATTTGCGTGATATTTGTTCATTCTCTTCCCCCTATTTTTGCTGATAAATATATCTATTTAAATTTAAGGAAAAGAAGAAAATAACGATTTTATACCTATTTCAAAAATATTAAAATGTTAGCTTTAATAGAAAGGGAGCTCTTCAGGGACTTATGTAAGGAAACATAACATATAAAACAAATACCGCCACAGTAAAAATGTTATTATACTCTCCAAATTCAGCAATAAATGAACAAAACTGGAGGTCCGGAGCTACCTAACTAATTTCTATCAATTCTCAATTCAATACGCGAAAATCAGCATTCCTCTACCTCAGCAGATAGTGAAGATTTTAACGAAGGAGCGGTTCAGATTTAAAATCTTTTTAAAACATTTCCTTATTATTATCAAAACAACCATATGTTATAATCAATTTAAAAACCAAGTTAAAATTAACCAATTTCAAACTATTCATTTCTAGGACTTTGTTGAAATAACTTGATTGCTCCAACCTAATTTTTATTTTACTAAATTTGTTTATATCGATAAATAAAAAAAATCCCACATTATCAAACAACTTTAAAATTCTATATCAAGACAGTGTTATTTGATCGTGATGTAATTTCTTGTTAATTTACATAAAAATTATTGAGTTTGATTTACGCGTTGGTTGAAGTTATGGCTCCTATAAATCATCAATTATATCTCAATATATTACGTCATGAATTTTAATAAAACATAGGTAATTGATCTTATAAGAGGTGCAATCATAATGCAACACCTATTAACTACACGAAAGCTATGTCTTGGCCCCAGTCTTTTAAAAATTCAGATGCTTATACCTCCTACACTTAATTCAATCTAAAGCATGCTAAAGAATGCTAGACAAATTATGTAAAAACGATAATTTATAGCACCCAATGAAAATTTAAAACCAGAAATTACTGACAGAAGTGTACCACTAAATCGCGTGCATGAATTATGCACATATTATGCTCAGTGCATACAATAACCCCACAATGTCTACCGAAAAAATTTCGAAAATTCTTTGAATATATCAATTTCAGATTTATGCCAGGTGCCATGCCCTTTCGAGGTGCACAATAGCGCGGCTGTATATCGCCCAGGTGAAGCGTCGATTACAAGACTCATAATTATCGCTGTCATAGAACGAAACGAAATGAGCAATAAATTTGCGTGAATTTCACAGTTGTCGGGATTTCATTTTCTCGGCGGCTGCTGGTGCTGCTCACAATTCCAAGCCCACTCAAAAAATCATCAAAAAGCCAGTTGGAAGCAAAATTTCTGCATATTTGCAAATCACCGCCAATCGCGCGCAAATTTAATTGCCGGTGTACTTGGAACAATGCCGCACACCTGCCGCAATTGCGGCTTTACCACGCTGCTGCCGCACCGCACCATCGCACCGGCACTCGGCAGCGCCGCGCCGCCGCAGCAGCAGCAGCAGCAACAACAGCAGCACCCTGCAACGCAGCGCTATCTCAATTTTTCGCATAGTTCGCCCACTCCCAAGTCTGCTTCATTAAGACCGCCGCGGCCGCGAGTTATGCAGATTTTGTTACATAAGCTTCCTCGGCAGAACGCAACATAATTGCGGGTCAGCTGCACATGTGCGCGCGCGGCTGCAGTCTAGGTCATGCGCGAGGATCCAGCTGCATTGCTGCACCGCGCGCGCGCCGCTGACCCGCGAACATGGAAATCAATCAATTCGGACAGAAGTCATTTAGCGGCACTTAAACCCGCGGTGGTGCCCCCGACCCTCGCGATCAATTGACAACATTTATGACCGTTCGACTTATTTATGACTTGATTTACCATAGATGCGGAGCGGGTCCAGGCAATCAGTAGCAAATCCACTTCATCTCCATAGAGACGCAAATATGCATTTCATAGACGCGGACTCCAAGACCGAGACGACGCACGTCCAGCGTCCAGAGTCCAGCTCAACCGAGTCAACCTAAAGTCCATTCGCGAATTGTGGGCGGATAATTAAATTATGAAGAAAACTATTGTGGGTGACGCTGTGCTTTGACAAATTGAGTGAAAACATTCTCAGCACGTTTTTCAGTTTGATTTACACCACCAGGAGGGTAGATTTATGGTATGATCCAAACATATTGGGAGTTTTATTTGTACAAATCGTTTAATGAAAATTTATTACTTTACTTTTAAAAATAAATAAAAAAGAACTGGTCAAGTGCGAGTCGGGTTAGTACTATGGAAAACCCCAAAAAGTATATAGAAAAGTTTTAATCATGATAAAAAATTATCTCTTAATATTGGTGATCGATACCTAAAAAAACATTCAACTCTTTTATTTTTTGTTATTAAATTGAAGTTTAATAAAAAGTTGTGTATATATCAAGTTCAGTCAACACGCACAAAGTCGGTTTCGATTTTACATATATATCTATGTACATATTTAGTGTGTTCAACACAATTTTATATTAAGTTTTCACATAATTTTTATTTCAGTTTCTATAATTTGTATAAATAGTGCTTTTTGTTAATGATTTTACATGGGTGTACAAATTTTACAATTTTACAGAAATAATACGTTATATTAATTTGTTAAGCTCTACAATATCATTCTATGTTTATAAAATAGCACTATTACCTATGTATGTACATGTAATTTATGAGATGATTAAAGATAGTAATGCATTTGTGAGACACAACAACCAATTAGCTTTTAATTCATACATCCGATTTTATAGTTGGCTTAACACAACTATCAAAAATTGATGATCAGTTGTTATCTCAACATGAATCAGTCGCAATCTTAATAATCAAATTATCAAAAAAAATATTATTCCTTTTTAATAGTAGGTATGCCCATAATAAAACATGAGATAGTACGTATATGTATGCAAGTATAAATAAGTAAGTCAAAAACAATTATCACCTTACAAAAATTAGAAGATTTAATTTGCTTGGTTTAATTTTATGATTTACCCCACGCATTTGTTTTTTGTACATTCCCATTTTACAATTTAACATTTAAAATTAAATCATATTTTGTTTAGGTTATGTTAGCCGCACAATCTTAGTTTTAGCATAAAGAGAACCTGCCAACGCATAGTGTAGCACAAATTCATTACTACAACTCTATTTTTATAACGTTTTTATTTATATTCAAATCAAATAAGAAGTAAAAAAATATTCCGTGTAAACGAATACGCCATATAAAGGATTTACTAAACCTACATAGAAATTGCAAGCTTATTTATTTTTTATTACGGAATACTAAAAGCCGAAAAAGGAGCTATATCGTATTACACCATTAACATAAAGAAGAAGTAATATTTTTGCAACAACACACATACTGTTCCAATTTCGTAAGTGCACAAGTTCGTCATACAAGTTTCCATCCTGGGCTTGTTTCTCTTTTTATATAAGCGAGTAACAAGCCAGGTGTTTGCTTTAATTAATGACAGTCGCCTTAATTGATTAACCCCGCAAATAATTAATTAAGACTTGCACTTATTAAGCTTTAAAAAAGCGATGTTTAAATTAGCATCAATTGCAGGACAGAAACAGAATTTTTTTGTTCAATTCGGATAACTTATTTAAATATTTTTGAAATTTGAGAAAAATTATAGTACAGTACAGTACATGTAATTATTCTCCCTGTTCTAAAAAATCAGAAAAAGCATCGATCACTAAAATTTACCACAAAGAGACGATCATCCCCACAGCTTGCTGCCAAAGTCTTGCATTGATGACCATGATTTGCAATTTTAACACTGAAGCGAAGAAGAAAAAACATATTTTTTATTCTTCTTAGTTTGGCTTAAATTACCAAAATCTAAGCGAATAGAATGCCCATTAATTTCTCTACATAAAAAAATCACTGATTTCCGTAGAGGCATAGAACTAACCTTCCATGTAATACTTAGAAATAGCGGCGATTATTGTTACTATTATGTCTTTTTTACGGTAATATAATTGTTGATTTTGATAAACTGACATAAACTCCGTGTAAGTCGTCAATCAAAACCGTCTGCGTAGAGAAATTGAATGAAAAAGAGCAATTTGCGGAACGTATTCTATGTATACCTCGACAAGGCAATTGACGGACAGACTACATGACAAATTTTCCGAGTAACCCCATTTTTTGACTTAATTAGCGACTAATGATCGGTGTTGTCTCATGAATTTTAATTACGTGCCATATGCAGTGAGACGCATGGGACTATTAAGTTCTTACTTCCAGTTAAGATTTAAAATATCTCTTAAGGCTAACTTCTATTGAAATCGCGATGAAAAGATGTTTCGACCAAAATATACACTCAGCTGACGGCTAATTACACAAAGTTTTTGGGAAGATATCCACTCCTCTGGGAGTTAGGTATCTACATTTAATCAGTCAATCATCTGGTTCCATAAAAATTGTTGATACTTACCAAGAAGAGACTGTTTTAAAGATTGGAATTACTCTGTATATACTTATTTATTTTCAAATGCACAAGCACAACCAAATAAAATATAAGTAAAAATTTTATCTTCTAGAAAAATATTTGTACTCCTTAATTTATTAATAACATACACTTATGGATAAAAAAATAGATATGTACAGTGTTGTGAAAAACAATAGCAACCATTCAAGTACAAAAATTTATGTAGTTTTTTCCTCATTTTATTTAATGGAGAATAAAAAATTATGTACTATTCTTCTCCTTTCATGAAAGATTACAAACAATTGACTTCGCAACAAATTTACAACTTAATTGAATTATCTAAAATAATTTAAAAAAAAAGAAAAGTAAGTTGATTCCCTAGTACTGCTTATAGGTAGTTTTTATTTATAATAACTTTGGCACACCTTTGGGGCATAGACGCTATTAAACTCATAATAGTAAATTGACGTATGCTTTACAATTATTTTTCTCAGGGTTTCCATTGAATTGAGAGTGGCCGTTTAAGGATCTCAAGAGATTTTCAATAGGATTCAAATATGATGATTCTCATTTTCCACGTTCGATGTGCATTTCGGGTCATTATCATGCTGAAACACCCATCGAAGTGGCGTTTCTCATTTAGCATATGGCAACATTTGTGTCCATTATTTCCTTTATTAAAAAAATGGTCCCACACCGTTCGCTGAAAAACAGGCTCAGAACAAAATGAATTTTGAGATACTTTAGACTGTATTTATTTTTATTTGCCACTCAAAAATGCACCATTTGTAGATTTTGTTTAAACTTCTATATTAATACAGAGATGTTTTTTATCTGGATAACATAAACGTTCAGTAGTTATCACAGTGTGAGTTGTGAAGTTAGTTGAGTATAGTTTTTTTAAGAAAAATTAGCCACTAAATTATTTCACCTTAGTATATTTATTTCTTTCTCCATAATTGTAAATCAAAATGTTACTGAAGTTTTATATTTGCATTCTTCCCTTCAATTTCAATTGTCATAGAAAATCTCAAAGTGTGTTTTCACGAACAATATGCATATTAATTACGATCAGCACTTATTTGAAGTGGCCCTCAGACGCCAAGCCGCAATATGCAATATCTCGAATTGCAGTGTCAGCGGCAGCCTTCTGGTGACATAAATTATCCCCCAAGTCCAAGTTCTTAGTTCTCTGAGTGCTTGACTTGCAGATTTTCCATGGGCGGCTAAATCTTCCGGGTCTGCCTATTCACTGGCATTGTTGAAGTCGACCCGACCCACCTTCTCTCGTTCTTCATTCTGCTTCATTAAAATGATTAATTTATGTGATTTAGGCGCGCGATCAATCGGTTGATGACTTTATGAATTTTTAATGATATCAGTTTTTCATGCGATGTTGATTAAGTCGTTGGAACATGGATAATTTTGATCGAAAATCTTTTGTCAGTGAATATTTTGAGGTTTCTATTATGTATGTATTGTATATGCGTGGATTCTCATCTCACGATCGAAAATGAAAAAGTTAATTTAAATAACGGATTCACTCTTTCATATAGACCTACTTATTTAT
The DNA here is from genome assembly GCA_951509405.1 of Machimus rusticus. Classification (NCBI taxonomy): domain Eukaryota; kingdom Metazoa; phylum Arthropoda; class Insecta; order Diptera; family Asilidae; genus Machimus; species Machimus rusticus. The sequence goes on from OX608051.1 coordinate 9,057,733, forward strand.
TTGTTACTAAAAACATAAAAACCGTATTAAAAACTATAAACAACAAATATTACTAGCTTGCTATGCTGCATAGAATTTTAGACAAACACAAGTTTCAGTTCAAATTTCACATTTGTATAATTAAAAGCTTTTGACAAATCTGAAGCATTTTAATAGGAGTCATAAATAAAATACTTATTTAAGGATCATCAGAATAAAATCTGAAAATGCAAAACTTTAACAGTTCTAATTTTACACAAAATTAAAGGGTTATCCATATTATACCTACCTCTGAGGATCAAAAAATTTGTTTTGTGCAAAGTCAAATTAAATATATTTCTCGAAATTAACATTTCTTGGGAAGTGCATGGCATGGTCGTGTTCCAAATATATGAAAAATTACTGAGCCGATTTTGATGAAATTTGGTACATACTATCTTTTTAGTCAAACCGATGACATTTCATGAAAACTTTTTTCTTCTTTCTTTAATGAAGAATCTGGAACACCGCAAATAGCTTAAAAAAAAAAGTTTCGCAAAGAATGAGTGCAGCACCGATACATTTTCAATTTTTAATCAACATTTCATTAACATTATTTAAAAAGATGAAGAAACTCTACTTCCGCAACAGATTAAAACACTCATTCATAGATAAAAGAAATTCAGGTTTACGCAGTTTTTAAATTCAAAACAAAGTGTAATAAAAATATCAATTATATTATCAACTCATTACTCAAAGTCAAACGATATATTAAATTGCATTTATACCTTTGACGCACTAATGCACGTGTTTCATAAAGTTTGAAGCGCCTATTAATTATACAAACCCTAAACAACACAATTAATACAATATCAACTTTTAGTTAGGAAACAACTTCCGGGGGTCTACCAAAAATTCATTGATAAAAACATTATTGAAGCGTTGCTAACTGCGAACAATTAAAGTTAACAATATCAGACAGAAAACCAATTTAATTCGTCATAAGTGCGATATCAAAAATTATTCTACAAAGATATGGTGCATTTCTTTCCATTTTAACTCTCATTGTTTTTAAAATACATAATAATATCAAATAATATCAATTGATAAGGAAATGCTCTCAAAATCGGAGTTCTTACAGTAAAAGCAAAAGTTTCTCGTCTCGCGAGATATCGATTTTGATAGTGACCTTCTGATTGTATTCGTCGTACCTTTCTTACAACGTCTTGAAGATTGCAAGTCACTCCGGTCCCGTCAATGACCCATTTACGGTCGGTCAGTTTTCGCATTTTGTAACTGCCAATCGCATCAAACAGCGATAATTGATCACGAACTTCCGGCTGTCCGCGTCGCAGTCCGCTGATAGATAGTCTGCGCCGGTTATCTGAGTCAATGAGCGGAAATTACGAATCTGCCATAAATTTTATCAGTTCGCGGGTACGTTCTTAGCGCCTAATCAAATTAACTTCTACGTCATTTTGAAAGTGAAATGCCTCTACGTTTCGCGGCTTGAGTCTTGACCATCTATGGAAAAGTTTTGAAAATAGCAAAAACAGCAGAAAACTGGTTAAAGCCGGAGAGTGGGCGCTTTGGATGATGATGTGAGGTGTTTTTTTTGTATTAGACGCTAATTTTTTATCATCTTGACCAACATCTTGAGCGGCCTCTTTCTTAATAGACAGGAGGCGGTTCTAATTGACATCGATGTCGAGCCTCCTGACTATCATATTTCATATCAGTTAATAATTTCTGCCTGAATCCGACGACGAGGCTCAGGAGTCTCAGTAGCGCGAGGCTTGAGTTTCTAATAAATCAAATGGACATTTGAAAGGAAAACAATAACATGACGTGCTGTCCAATCGGCAATTCTTTAAAATGCAAAGTGCCGATGGGGGCTCAAGGGTGCTCCGCTGCAAAACTTATTGATTGAATATGCGTTTTTCAGAATTTCGCGGCAGTCTTTGCTTCAAGAGAGAGACCCCGGTAGCGTTTATTGCCTACATGAAAAATTGCATTATTTCACTGCCGCAAACTATCTCGACTCAGATTGACATCTAAAAGCATACCACGAGGCTTGTATGATTTAGTTTGCATGACAAACTGAAATAAATTTATTTGTGGTCTCGGTGCAGTGCATTGTTGCGTGGTGCCGCTGCCTCCTAAGGCCAATCTCGCGAAATGAAATTGCCATCTATAGAATTAGCCATTGATTAGCCACATGTTCTTGATGTTGTCCAATAAATTTGCTTTTTAAATTTCATTTTTTTTAATTTCCTTCTACCTACAAAATTTTATAACGTGACCAGCGGGGTTAATATTTTTCAAAATTTTATAGCACGCAAGTTTCGCTTTTAGCACTTAAACAATGTCCATTGTGAAATTTTTAATATATTACCGGGAATAAATAGATTGTATCAAATAACCAATTACTTAAGGAGGTAATGATTATTTGTCAGGAAAATGTAACTTTAGTTGTTTTTACATAGTTAGCTCAAAAATCTGCATAATGGACAACAACATTACAGTTTTTCAGTTCGGTTTATATTTTTTTTTTACTTTAGTCAATGCTTTAGGCACAACAGCAATAAAATTTTACATAAAACCAAAAAATTCAATTCACATTTCTATCAGTTCCTATCTGTATGTCTAATTTATTTTAAAAGTTGATATCTTCTGCTCACATCTTTCAACTAAGATTTAAAATTATTAAATTAAATGAATTAAGAGTATTCAATTAACGTATTAAAGACAATCGAAAAGAAGTCAAACCCTGAATTTTTGTCGGTTATTTTTAGTGAACGTTCGTTACATTCAAATTATATTATTTTTATGATTTCCTTTAGATCATAAGAGGCAATTTTCTCAGTGTAAAAATAAATGTTTGCATTTGATTGGACGGCTGATTAAATTAAATAATTATAATTATCTTTTGACACCTGCTTAATTAAAATATGTATACATGTAGATTTATTGAATTTGTCCATGTTCTAAATTAAATTTTCTGTTTAATCGCTAGGCCATCGGACATCGGCGGTACTTGCGATTGAGTCGCTCGTAGTTGGAGGATGCACCTGTCGCAAGCGATGTCCACCTGTCGGAGTCGGTTACGCGCCTCCCAGGTGGATGTCATTAAAATTGGAAAATCCGAGTGCACCGATCGCTAGATAAAGCCCGCGGAGGATGCGCAGAGTCGTGGAAAGGCTCCTGAAAACCCACCGGCTAGATGGTAATCAGTGGCACCAAAAGGCAATTACAAGCTTAATTACTCATGTTAGGTAATGCTCCGCGAAATTCCGCCAATGCGCTGCCGCAGATTGTGGGGCCCATCTTCGCGGAGTATTCGCGGCGGGGGCGCGGCGGCGCTCCAGTGGCTGGCCACAGGTAGGCCAGGTAGGTGTGGAGCGCCTGCGTCGGGGCTATTTAAAATTCAGCTTTCGGAGCGGACAGCTGGCGGGTTTATCATTTTTGATTAATCAAGGTTAGTCGCACGCTGACTAACCGCCGTGCCGCGCCGGTGCGTTGCGCCGTGCATCTTTTATGGGCTGGACGCGGCACGTCCAAGACCGCGTTACCTTTTGATTGCTCGGCTGGCACTCGAGATAGGAAGATGATGTCAATTAAAGTTCTTTTTTTTTCGCACCGAGACCCATTTAGCCAGGTAATTTGAGTAGCGCCACTCGACGGCAGGTACGCTGGACACGCCACTCGGAAGCCGAATTGTTCAACCCCTTGAATAAAAATTAGAGAAAACTGATGACGTTATTCTCATTGTTTTGGTGTTTTATGTAGATTTATATTGCAAAATTGAGGGCCGTATGCGTTTGACAATTATAAAAACGCATGGTCGTCTTCATATCGTAATTCGCTGGGTTTTTCTGTCATAATAATAAAATTATATAGTTGCTTTTGATTTTTTCCGACCAACTTATCATTGCAATGTACGCAATAAATATAAGATTTCAAATTTTTTTAGATAATTATTTCGTATAGTTCTAATAGTAGTTTTTTGTAATAGTTAGTATCCAAAATTTCCTGCAAGATCTAGAACTGGATCCCGATGTGAAAAGAGCACAGCTACTATAACTTTAATATATGTATATTACGTGGCAAAATTAAAAAAGCAATAAATTAAATATTAAATAAGTTACAAGTTACTATTAGATAAGTCATACCAAGATCTAAAAAATTATAATAAAACCTTTTGTTTCATATATGCTCACAATATTTGAAATTATTCAATAGTAAGACTTTAAACTTAAAAACGAGTGATCATTTCAATATAACACTCCTCTAGTCTTGCAGAGAAATAAGTATTCAGAATTCAAAATATAATAATTAAAATTTTTGCATAATTATTTTTTAAAAATCAGTCATTTCAAAACCAAATTTTATTTTCCTTTTTATAATTCTATCCTTTTTCAGTAGTGCTTCACTTAGTCAGATGTAGCGAATATTTTAAAATATGAATTAGACTATTTCAATTTTATTTACGACGCTGAAAAGAAGAGGTTTTAATTAACCCATTGCTGTCCGCTCATGAAAGAGTTCACTGTAAGCCTTTTTATTTGTCGCGCACATTTTGTAGGTGTGCCGCAGTCCCGCAGCAATGCCAACGTTTTATAGCACGAGCTAAGAATTTTAATTGTTTTTATAGGAAGTAAATCGGTATTTCAAATTCATTTATCTTCCGGGTCTCGTTTCCAGTTTTCATTTGGGCCACATTTCGCTGACTTCTTGTCTTACAATTAGCACTGGTTTTCGCGTCTTCATAATTTTCGAAGGACGGAAGAAGTTAGAAGATGAACCATAGGAAAAAAATTTAATAAGTCGATAGAAACCCGAAGAAGTTAAAAGAGTTTGTTAATTAGTTGAGAATTTATTTTCTTCCTTATTTCTTGTAATAAACGTTAATTTTAATTTTATGAACGGCTAGTCATTTGAACGAGTGTTTTTAGTTTGAAAAGAATTTTTTTAATTCAGTATTTTTAGACTAAAAGGAATTTCTTAAATTAAAAATAATGAAAAATAGCTATTTTTTAATGTCAAATTTTATCTATCTAAAAACAACTCTATAATTAAAAAGACTAAACAATTTGGGAGAGGCAAAGGAATTTAAAATTCGAAAAATAAATATCTTTCCATGTGATGTGATGATGTCCAAAAAGCTGATGTAAAATGAGAAGCAGCTGGGCCATTTTTGCGGCGATTGGCAGCATAAATTAATTACACATATGGAAGCAGAAGGCCTGGCGATGGCCACAATTAATCACGAGCTCAATAAATTTTCATTTTTCAGTTAAGCGAGAGTGACATCGCGGGGAATCCGCAGCAATGAAAAAGTCGCGATTTAATTACTTCGATGATAAATTGGCTATTTACCTTGCGGTTTGCTCAAATAACAACGGATGAGCACCGGGACGAGAATTTATGGTAATTAGAGACCGTCAGTGAGGCCCAGCTTCTTCGCTGGGGACCAATAAAAGCAAAATTTCATGAATGACGGGTGTAAACAAACTCAACTCAACTCTGTCGTCGGAGGTGAATTAAGACTTTGCATCAAATTGAGTAATCATCGCTCTGAATTTAATTGAATTATATTTGCTCTGGCACGCGAGGGGCCTAGCCACGACGGGAAGGTGTCCAACTCGACGCGAATTCGCGAAGATTTATTTCATAACTTCTGAGATACTTCGGCGCTCTTCGCAAATGCAAATTTACCTTGGCGGATTTTTATGCTGCGTGGGTGCTATTAAAATAAAATGTTCATGGCCAAGAATTGCGGAGAGAAAAATCAACTTAAAGTCTTTATGCTACTCTTTGTTCCTGGTGCATTAACTGATATTCTGGGATGATAATTTCGCAGTAAATCAGCAGGCATCGATGATCATTTTTTGAATCGTTGGACTTTTCGTTTTGAGATTTTTGGATACAGCAAAACGAGAAACGTGACTACAAAATGCAATTGTTTTGCGATATCTGTTTGTGGGCCTCCTTGGGCTAATTTTTTTGTATACCATTAATTTTATAAGAATTTTATTTAAGTAATTTGCTGAGTTTTCCTATTGCATTTAAAAAAAAAAAGAACTAGAACTAGCTAGAGGAGCTCGAACATGCAAACAAATCGTAAAATTTGATTTAAAAAACCCGAAGTTTATTTTATCACTACTGAAATAAATAATTGTTTATACTTTTATTCAGTCCAGCTTTAATGAATAATTAATAATTCTGTCTCGGGGAAGTACCGATCAATCAATCAATTCGCTTCAAAATTCGAAACCTACATAGCTTATAATTCTTAAGTAATCTATTAACGAATTTCAATTGTTTTTTTTTATAAATAAGTAGAATTACCAGTTGAGTTAATTCACAGATGTTCACTAGTTGCAGTAGATGTTTATTTATATCATATGCAAAATATCAAAAAATTGGAATTCGTGGATATTCACCCAAATTCGTTTATCAATTTTTCTTCCATCTGAAAAATTGCATATTTTTAGGCGTTGTTATTTAATGCAATTGGACAGGGCGTTGAACTTGAAATTATAGGAAAACGTTTAATTTTTCAAAGAGTGTAATACAATCATTTAATATTTGTTAGTAATGAGAAAAACGATTACATAAGCCATTTATCTGTTATATTTTTAAACAATAATCTTAAAAAGATAGAAATGAATCAACTTTTAAAATACTTTCCCTCGTGACTGTCCCACCGGAAGATAGTTATACCAATAATTTATTTACAGCTTTCACTTGTAAAATGAGTAAGCAAAACAAAAATAAATCATTTCAAAAATAGCACTTTATTTACCAGAGAAAGCATAATTACGCAATTATTGTTAATAATTGCAAAGCAGAATGAATCGTAGAAATTGGCAGCAATGACTGTCGACAAGTGACGTTTTAAATTTTACTTTTGCAACACCGAAGTATTTTCGGTGCTAAAAGAAGACAGGATAATAGCTGCGCTCGTTTGTGAGAAAGAAACAAAACATTTTACGTTCTGCGATTTTAACAGAAATTTCTCGTCTACTGAGCTTTCGTATAAAAAGAGAGTGCAGTTCAGAACGAAACGTCAGACGGTTGAGGAAGTTCTAAAAAGCCGGAAATCCTTTCAAGTTAAAAAAGTCGCTAAAAGATAGCAGTTATCCTTAAAGGAAGTTGTATAAATTGTTTGTAAGAGAGCGGAGTAATTTTCATAAAACAAATTAAGCAAAAATGCCACGAAGAGGACGTACTGCCAGCCCACCACCAGCTGCGAGGAGGTTAGTTTTTGTGTGGAAATGAAAGAAAATTGCTTGATTTTGTGCTTATAAAATAGGAATTATAAGTGCTTTTTCATAATTTCCATCGAAATTTTTATCCGTTATGATTTGCTTATGTTATAGGCCGGAAATTGCTAGAAGGTGTTATGTAACCTCGAGAATTGTCGAGTGTGCCACAACACTGCTAATTACCTTAAATTGGCTTAAATTAAGTTAAAATAAAAGTTTTCTTGATTCATTTACCCTCGTTGCATTGTTTTAACGCAAAATAATTAAATTACTGTAAAACGAAATTCATACAATTAGGCATTTTAAATCACAAGGGCATGATGCAACCCGGGCAGGCTCCACGTGAGTTTATTTTTATCCCTGTCGATAACGATTATATTCTCGAAATTCTCAAATAAATAAACTATTTGTTAAACCCAGTCATTCCCTGTATTTGATTGTTCCGATGGAGGCCGACAAGAACATACTCGGTCCAAAGTGCATCGGCTCTTAAAATAGGAATGTTTTTCTTTGTTTACTTTGAATTAGTCAATCAATTTAGGTTTAATGCAACGAATTTAAAAGAAAGTAGAAATGGGCATGTTATGGCTAAATTACCTTTGATATAGACAGATACCAGAATAAAGAAATCGCAACAAATGAAATTCTTAAGTTTATTTAATTAGATCTCGAGGGTTTAGAAAACCAGAACAACAAAATTCAAAAGCTACAGAGTCCCGAAACTGAATTAACAAAATTAAATTAATAAACAACTTTCTTTTAATCCTCCAGGTCTGCTCCTTCACGTGTGCCTGCTCCAGCGCCAGCTCCACCAACCCAAGTGATGGCAGCTCCAGCCGCAGCTCCCCAGCAGCCGTCGATGTTTAAGCAGATGGCAGCCACAGCTGGAGGTGTCGCCGTTGGTTCCGCAGTCGTAAGTTTTCATCGTCTCTACCAACTTCACTTTTTGTTACTAATTTTCACTTAATTCTAGGGTCATACAATCGGAGCCGGGCTCACTGGTCTTTTGAGTGGTGGCGGATCAAGCAACGAGGCGGCACCAGTTGCAGCAGCCCCACAATCACAAATGACGTCCCAACCAAACGAGCCGCAAGGACCATGTGCCTGGGAAATAAAGCAATTCCTTCAATGTGCCCAGGGCCAATCAGACCTCACGCTCTGCGAAGGATTCAACGAGGCACTCAGGCAGTGCAAGGCGCAACATAGCATGCATTAGGTTGTTATTATAAAGAAACAAAATTACCACGAAATTTCCAGTTCCTCGATTTATTCGTTAAGGCTTTTGACCGATGCCGGGATCTAGAGTCGATCAGGGCGCTTCGAGCATAGTCTTAGGCAGTATTTTTGTTTTAAAATTCCTGCAGACTGTGTGCAAGACGCCCTGAAGTTCTATCTCCCGAGATCGAACAATTCCAGACAGTGGTGCATCATTGATATAGTAGTATTGTTTTTTATTTCTCACATCTCTTTTTAATACTTTTGTTAAGTAGGTTGTAATTAACGTTAAAAACATTTCGCAGATTTTCTTGATATGGTTATATCGAAACAAATGGATTACCGAAACACAATAAGAATGACAGACCTTTGGGCCAAATTGTACAATTGTTAGAAAACTTAATATTTGGTTTTTCAATTAGAAATATATTTGGAAGTTCAAATTTAAACAAAACAAATGTTTTTCTCCCATCCCAGCCAGATCCGTTTCCAATTTAAGTAAAATTGCTTCAAAATAATTAGCTGCTAAATGAAGATATATATTTATATTTTTAAAATTAAAGCGTTACAAACATACAAAAGTAGAAAGTACGTACACGAACGTACAATTCAGGTTAACAAGGTACACTAACTGGTGAAGCGGCTTGGGTCTCAAGTATCCAAAAGTTGATCCGAAATCATATTTCCGAGGTATTTAATAACGTGCGCTTTTGCTTTCCTCCTGTGGGGCTCATCAAGCTCCTGATAAAGCCGAGATACGGTTTCGCGGAAATTCTTAACGTCACGATCTTCGCATTCGATTGCTTCAAAGCTATAATCTCTAAACGCTGAGACTGTCGACATAAAATTATTCTCCATATCTTCTTGGAGCATCTTGCTCGATTTTTTCTTTTTTGCAGGCGGTGAGATAGGTACCATTGGTGCAAGTTTGGGTGGAGACATCTCCACCTGAACTGGTAATATTGCTTCTTGTTTTGGAGGTAAATCAGTAAATGTTGTACTAAAGGTGGAAGCGGGGTTCTCTTCCTCTTTAAAATTATTAACGGACTCTTCGTCATGGGAATCGTCGTTGCAATTACTACCACCTCTTCTGAAATTGAAATTTTCTTGTAAGTCATGACTGTATTTGAATCATCACAATTATATATTATTACATAAAGTCTAAAATTTTCAAGTTATTTTTTCTGTGTTAGACCTGTTGCACACGAGCGTGGCTAGGCTAGAGATTTGAAATATACATTCTCAAGAATAATAATGAAATAGTGCATTAAGTGTATGCTGCACAAGTAGAAATTGTCTTTTAAATTAATTAAATTGCTAAAATTAAGTATCATTTCATAAAAAAACCCTTGTTTTTAGGGCAACTTCTTCTTTGTTATGACGATGAGCTGTCATCTTCACTATGGTTATCGTTATTTTTCCTTTTTTTACGAATTAAAAAACACCCGCTAAGAAAATTCTCCACTTATCCTAGTTTCGAAATCACGCCTACACTCTGCAACTTCTGGACAGGAAGTGGGAATAGGTGAAGTGGAAGTGGTGCACTTATCATATTAAAATCCTTGACCCTTTACCTCTTACCTTTCTCTAACAAAATCAGTTAAAAAGTCCATCGATTCGTACAGTGGCCAAGTGGGTTGATGCTCATCGTACGGAAGCGATTTCATCTTCCTGCGTTCGCGTACGTATCTATCCCTGAGATTTTTCCACCTGTTTCTGCATTGCTCGGCTAAAATTAGAAAATAATAAGCCCGAATAGCCCAATTTAAAAGGTTTTCAAATTACCCGTGGCGTTCAGCTGTAAAGCGATTTCCTCCCAAACCCTCTGCTTGAGACCGCGATTCTTGTAGCCGGCGTTCTTCCTGTGGTAGAAGCATTTGTTGTTGCGGACGCACTCGATTAAGTTCTCGTCAAAGTCCTGACAGTCCATCGTAAATGTTTAGAGCCCGAATTCTGCGCGTATCGCTAAATTCCCACGGCACCTGCGAACCAAACTCGTAGAATTCAGCTGTCGACAGTAGCGCAGCATCGCAGTTCGCAGTTCAAGTTGAGTGACATCAACGCAACGGGATGGAACGCGGATGACAAAAAGCGGAGAGGAACGGACTAAAGCAAAAACAATCGTAAAACTGCAAGAAAATTTAATTACTTAAAATAAAATTTAATTATTTGAATTACAACTATATACGCATATAGATTTAATCAACTTTTATAACAGATTGCTTTTAAAATTAAATTCAAAGTTTTAATTTTAAAAATTATCCGCCAAGTTTCTGCGTGAAACTGCCTGTCCTGGCAGCTCAAAGTGTCAATTCAGCAAGCAGCTGACGGTTAAATTTTGTTGTGAGTACCGGGAAAGTTTGGGCCACGGGGAAATATTTTTGTTTTTACTCGTGATATTAGCAAACAATCACATAAAAATGTCGGATGATGATGATTGCATTATAATTGAGGACAACTTGAACTACAAGTCGATCAGGTAAAGGATCTATCCTCAAAACAAGGTCAATCCTTTTAACAGAAGTCCTTATCTAGTTGTGAAAACATTCCCGAGCTATTTTTGGATAAACTGATAGCGAAAAAACATTTCGGGAAGTTTGGTAAAATAAATCGCTTCATTCTGCGACCGAAGCGGCTGCAGTGCACCGTGGAATACGAAAAGGAAGAGGACGCCGAAAATGCCTTCGTGAACGCGAGCACCTTCAACGGGCAGCAGTTTGATATTAAGTACACGACTAACGAGGTGACCCATGCGCGGAACACGGAGGAGTGGGTGGACCCCGACGTCCAGGCGGAGCTGGACGCCATGGGGAACAGCGTTCGACCACAGCCCCGGCCGCCCGGTGTGATCAGGCCCTTGAATATGAGGGCCCCAAAACCCATCCTGAAGGTGAACAGGCCTTTGGAGGGCATTGCGAGGGTCGACGCGAGCGCTAAAAGCGAGCTTGAAGGCATCTTGAGGAAGCCGGCGATGGACATTGAAGACAGGTATTTACATAGAACAATTCTAGATTTTGAAAAAAATAAGTAGGAACTAGTATGTCAATTGAATACTTTCAAGGCAGCAATTACTAATTAGTTTGCTATGCATTACTTTCGCTCTGGGCACATGCCATTGCGAGGTGTGCGTTCTATTCTCATATTAAAATCCTGGTTAAATAATTGCGGTAGGGTAATACATAAAACTAGAAAACTTTATCAGCCCCTCTGAGTAGCACGATCCAAGTTCAAGGACAACATAATTGTGCCATTTAGAATTATAGAAGAATTGATTCATAGCACCATACAGCAAATCCCACACGATATAATCCCAAACAAAAACATCCACAATAATGAAAACAACCCCCAACATAATTTTTTAATCCTCTCCAGAGTCTATTTAGATAACGCGCAATTTTAATATTTGCCAAGTTCCCAAACTAATTTTTACCAATGCTACTTTTATTTAGTTCAAAAAATATATTACTTAACACATTTGCATCGGGTAATTTTGCACGCATATAGCTGAATTAACGAAAATTCTCGTTTCCCGATGTGAATGTGTTAAGTTAAACTAATTTATTTGATATAAATAAAGGAAATACTTCTTCAAACCTAGAATTTTATTTTTCTTCCTATTAAATGTCTTTAGCATCGCTACGAGGTGTGGAAATTACCTACTTACCTTCCTAATTTTATTGCGTTACAATTTTTCTGCATCTCGAAAGGAATAAGCATTTAACGCACAGTACACGTTCAAACGTGATTTATTACCCCAAAATAATCCCATCTGGCAGCGGAAACAATTGCAATTGCAATTGCAATTTTTTTAGTGCTCTCTGAACTTACTTTTAATGAAATTTTTTTTATTTTAAACAACCACAAATGCAGTAAATTTCACAATTAAGAATCGAAACCTTAATAAATAAAGTACAAGAAGAATGTCTTTTTAATAGAATCATCTAGCGTATCTCAGAAGTATAAAACAAGTTTCATCCAGAATAGAATTTTGGTTTTATACTTTTTGGGAATATTTCAAAGGTAGGTACAACTAATTTTATTTAAAAAACAATGTTTTTATAATTTTACCTTCAAAAATGAAAAATAACACCATTAAATCTTTTGATTCAAGAAGTAGAAAGACATAGAAAACCCTAAATGTGATCGATCTGCAAGCATTGAATGAAAGTTAAAGTTTTGAAAAGAACGTAGTTTTGTAAAGCGCAGTTTTAGTTTCTATTGCATTCTAAGAGTTAACTAAACTTCTATGATTTTCAACGGACTGAAATCACTCTCAGTCTGAATTTAAACAACTAAATTTGTTTCTTTTACAGATATCGAATTTTGGATGCGCGCGACAAGCTGATAAGACTGACTACGGTGAGAACAACCGATATTAAGAAAGCTGTTAGTATTAAAGGAATTTGTCCGGACATGTGTCCGGAAAAAGAAAGATTATTGCGAGAAGCGAAGCACCAAGTCTCATCTTTTGAATTAGAAGGTGCCAGCAGAAATGTAATGGATCATAAAATAGCGATTAAGGAATATTCTAGGAGCAGTGCTGACCAAGAAACACCTCTGACTCACGAATTGCGCCCTGAACCAGTTCTAAATATGACCATGACTTATTTGATGCACAGAATAATGGATTTGTGCGATGATCCAGAAATAAACATCGGAGACTGGTATCATTTTGTTTGGGACAGAACCAGGAGTATTAGGAAGGATATAACTCAACAGGAACTCTGCAGTTTAGGAGGTGTTCAGCTCGTTGAGCAGTGCGCCCGGTTTCATATTCATTGCGCAGCTCGTTTGGTTGCGGAGGATGTGTCTGTTTTTGATCAAAAGATTAATACAGAAAATTTGACAAAGTGCCTTCAGACACTTAAATACATGTACCATGATTTGAGACTAAAGAATATTAAGTGCCCGAATGAAGCTGAATTTAGGGCTTATGTGGTACTTCTTAACTTGAGTGATGCAAATTTTTTATGGGAAATTAAGCAGCTTCCTCTGGAAATACAAAATTCACCTGATATTCGTACCGCGCTTTCTATTTACTTAGCTATGGAAAGTAACAATTACATAAAATTTTTTAATATTGTTCGAAAAACGTCTTATCTTAACGCTTGCATACTGCTGAGGTATTTTACACAAGTTCGACTGAAAGCTATAATGACTATAATTAAGGCATACAACTCCCCGCGACATATGGTTTCTATTCCGCTTAAGTATTTTAAAGAAATCCTCGCTTTTGAATCTGAAGAGGCTGCTATAGCTCTTTTTAATTATTACGGGCTGGACTGCGATTCGGAGAAGGTTCTTCTTGATAGATCCGCTTTTTATGTCCCAGACATGCCGTTTCTAATGGAGCGATCTTTAAATCTCGTTGAAGCGAAAAGAAGTGTAAGTGTTGGAGAAATTGTTTGCGGTAAAAAAATAGATAGTCCAGAAGTATTTGAAAATCATGTCCCGCACTGCAGTTTTGATGAAGAAGGCTATTTACGACCTGAAGCGTGGACTGCTCAAGATCAAGTTGGAGGATCGCCACAAAAGTCATCTGTTGGATCTGAAGATAGTTTGTTTAAAGTGCCGAAGGCATCTCCACCTATTTCTCCGAAATTACAAAATAAGTCTCTTTTCCAATTGAAAACAAATCATGAAAATGAAGGCAGTAGTATGCAACCTCCAATAAAGGCAGCTCCTCCCATTTTTGCTCTAAAACCTTTGATAGGATTTGGATCACATTCTCAACCTCAGACAAGTGCTAGTACAGATAATATTTTCGCAAAGCCAAAGGAAATAGTTCAGACCACAGCAACAACTGCAGATACAAATATTTTTTCTATGTCTTCTTTTAACAAACCGTCTGAAATTCAAACAAGCATATTTGGGAAGGCTGCAATACCACCTGCTACTGAAGGAAATAACTTAGATACAAACTCATTCCAATCATCTCAAGACACTTTTAAAACAGATAGTGTATTCAAACACTTTCAAGAAAAAATACCAAGTGATACCACTGATTTTATAAAACAAAATTTTAGAGGAAAATCACCAGAAGTCGACAAGGAAAAACAGAAGCAAGAGGAAGAGGAGAAACGACGTCAGAAAGAAAATGAGGAGAAAATTGAGAAGGCTAAGGAAGAAAAACGAAGATTGGATGAGCTTGAAAAACATAGAAAATCTCAAGAAGCTGAAAAACGTAAAAAAGAGGAGACCCTTCGTAAGAAAAAAATTAAAGAGATCACCGCAATATCAGAGAAGATTTTCAAGGAAATTCTAGCCGATTTTATGTCTGAAGAAATGAATTTATTTGTATCTGAGGATATTAAAAAATTCAAGCAAATTATCTCTGTGGCTGATGAAATCCTCAACGAACTGATCGAGGAGTGTACGATCGAGCACTTGGCTGATGTGATTGAGGAAGAGAGCTCAATTCTTACAAATAATCAAAAGGTACTCCAGAAATTCTTCCAAATGTGGCGCAATAGTGTAATTTTGCAGAAAGAACGTCGTAAGCTGATTGAGTGCACTCCAATTTGGTTAATGCAAGAATCAATGGAGGATACTGTTCCTAAACTTGCGCATCCTTGTCAAGATGAGACTCTTCAAATGATGACTCGGTACAGGTTGGGCGTACCTGGGAATTTCAATCTAACAAATCCGGAGACGAAACCAATTGATGTTATATCACTTTTATTGTCTGAATTCCGTGGAAGAGCTCAAACTAATGAAAGAGGGATTCTAAAATCGAAAAGATATTTAAAAATGATAATTTCTATGCCGTCGGAAAATGAAGAGTTGGAAGGATTCTATGCCTATTTTAATAATTGGTTAGAAAATAATATCGTTCGCAGCGATCATTCGAAGCAAAACATTTTTCTATGTGAAACAAAAGAAAATTTATGCATTTGTATCCGGAAAATTTCTGGAATCATGGCTAGAAATGAAAGAAACATAAGGGCTACAACAGAATGCGATAACTCAGACGCCCTTCTATTTGTGATGACCTGCTCAAATATGTTGGACTCCAGACGTCGTCTACACCATCTTCTAAAATTGTCTCAAATTTACAAACCAATTCCTCTAGCTATTGTCGTGTATAATTCCTCAGTAGGAGATGATTTCATCAGCAGCGAACTAGAATTGGAAAAGCTAATTGATGACGAGAAAATTTGCAGCTGGAGAATTTTAGGCAGTTATCAACGAGTAAGGGATGAGGGTCTAAAAAATTCTTTAGAGGATAGCCTTAAATTTTTAGCTCAAAACTACAATCCTAATAGTGAGCTAGAAATGCAGCAACTACCTTCTTTCGTCAATGTAGCACTAGGCAATGAATTTTGGACGCGTCTTAATGAAACATGGGCGATAAATCCCTCTTTCAGAAAACTCTGCACACAGCCAAACAGAGTTGTTGAATTGTACAATGAAGGGATTGACCGAGTTCTGGAACTACTTGATGAAGACCTCAGCCAATACCCAGAATTTCCTGCAGAGCTAAGAAAATTTGTTCCACAACTAAAATGTGACATTCCACTTGATATTGAATATTTTCCAGAAGATTGGAAAAGTGAAGAAAGATCTTTTCGAGTAAAACGTTTTTTGAAAAAGATAAAATTAAAACCCTTTGTGGTAGACCCTCCAGAATTAGATAAGTTGGAGAAGGGCATCTTGGAGTATTCATCGTCGTGCATTTCTCTCGACAAACATTTAGCCGATAAGGCCGGATATAGCGCAATAAAAAATTTTCTGGAACATTTTGATAATCCAGACTTGTTAGATCTGAGTCCTGGGGATAAAATGAACTTTCTTTCTTGGTTAAGCATATTAAAGCCGATCGCTCTTGCCAGCCTAACATTCATTTGGAGCTGTGAGTTTAAATATCTACCGAAGGAGGTGATTTACAAAAAGGCACTATTCAATGACATCATTTCTGTGCCTTGGTGGCTGGAAAACAGCAGGCTAAAAACCATTAAAATGTTCCCGGCTGCGGATGAGGAAGATGAGAGTTTTATGCATCCTCCCGATCCCAAAAGGAAAAGAACTGAAGGCAGCGAGGCGGTTAGTCTGGATGACATCATCGCAAGGGGACTTGCTTTGGTCGAGAAGGCTGACAAAAATATCGAAAAATACAGGAAATTTAGGGACACCAGTCGGGAGATTTCGAAGTCGTTCGATACAAATTTGTATAAGCAAGAAATGGCTGTTAGGAGTGCCAAGAGGTTAATCAAGGATAATATTTGAATTGAATTCTTTTTATAAAAGTAGCTCATTACAGTGAAATTTTAATTTATAGCTTGGAGCTGGTTTATTGAATTTGTAAAATATTGTTGTCTATGGAAGGATTTCTCTTTGTTAATAAATACTGAAATCAATTTTTTGTGTGTTTGAGGTACTGAATTTGTAATCAATTTACATTCTAAAAAAATAATAACATAAAAACAAATCAACTGAAAACTATTTAGAAAAATATTTATCGATGTTAATGCTTCAAAGTCTAATATAAAAACAACAACCAGGGAAATAATTTAAAAATATGATGAAGGGATTTTAAAATGAATGAATGGGTTATTTAAAAAAGAGCGTATATTATAAATTTTGACTGATTAGAATCATAAACCTACTTAAGACGATTTTGAAAACTTTAAATTTAATGTAATTGTGCTCTACATGAAACTCAAAAGAACATGCCTTTGTTACACCTATTTGCTTTCTTGCTATTGCTGTAAGAGGTGTAACAAAATCAATTGTCTTGCCATAGAAAACTGCTCTGAAAATAAAAAATTTCACAGTCTGTTGAAAAATACAATAATTCCATTGTTTAAACAACTGCCAACAAGGTAAGATATGATTTTGGAGAGCAAAAGAAGTATTCAGTTTTTAAAATCGTTCGGAATGAAGTTGTGCTTGCTTTTACTCATCGCTGTTACTGCCAGCTTTGTCGGCAGCTCAAGCGGTCAAAGTTTCACAGAAGAAGAAGTGATCGCAATATGTGTAAATCAAACTACTCACCCAATGTGTCGCCAGTTTAATGAAGAAGTAGCTAAAGATTGCAAGGACCCATCTATTAATAAGCCTGGATATATTTATGCCAGATTTTGTGAAATTTTCGAAGAGGACGAAAAATTGAAACAGTCTCAAAAAGATAATCCTACAGTTTAAAGTTGCATTTAAAATGAAATTAAAATATTAATTATACATAAGTGATTTAAAAAGTTATGTTCCATATATCTTACATTACTAATTATCATTATGAAATTCATTTAGTTCAAATAAAAGCTACATTCCTGACAAAATAATTATTACATAATTTTCTGATATCAAAATAGTGAAGTCTACAACCGCAATTTAAACACGCTATGCAACAGAATATGTATGTACGAGTATGTCATAAAAGGCTTATTTTTGTATATTTTCAAAGTAGTTTATAATTTAGTTTTTATCACGATTTTATATGACCCAGCTCATAACAATGCGTTGGAAGAGAGGGCATTCTATTTTTGATCTCATTTATTTTGTTCGGATTTGTAATCTATCTCTTCGTCAACTAAAAATAAAATCATAAAAATGTTGGCTTGAGTAGTTCAACAGAAAACGAAAAAATCTAGACAATAAAAATTTTTATACATTTTTATACGAATGAATGTCGCAAAATCATAGCGAGTGTCAAAAATTTGCAGATCACTTAATTTAATTTTCTAAATATTGCACATTGCAGTGAAACATTTAAAGACAACGTGCAATTTTTATTTGAAAATTACTCTTTTTGGAGCCAGTTCTAGGCGGAAATCCTTTTTAGAGATGCGGTCCAAAATTTATTGTAGTCTGATTTCAGTACTTGTGAAAAGAAAATTTTATTTGAATTCAAAACCACCGTGTACGCAAAACCACTTAATTAATTTTCTTGAAAAACGTTGCGATAAGTTGCCATTGCCTCGTCAAGGATGCGTTACCAACGCAAGTCAATGTGGCAACAGTATTTTGTTTTGGTTTCGCTCAATACAGAGCTAAAAAACAGAAGAAAAAAAATCTAAAAATTAATATTAAAATTTTGGTGAATAGAATTTAAACTAGTTCATTATTTTAAGTTTACTTTTAATGTTTTTTGCATCCAAATTTTAAAGGAATACGAGAGTAAGTGAATTTTCCACAATTGACATGTTTATTTATTACTAAGCTTTACAATCTTTAAAATGAGACAAATATACATTGAATTTGAATTTATAATAAAAATAACTTGATGGAACTTTATTGAATTTTCCCGAAATTCAATTTGTCGTTCTATCAATTTTATAGATCAATCTCCATTTTAAGGAAATCTTGAAGGTAACTTTCCTCCCCAAACGAAATCTCTTTTTCGACATCATAAACAGCTTGATCAACAATTTTATTGGTGAGTCTAAAAATAAAAATTATATAAAAAAGAAGTTTTTGATGCTGTAGAAAGAAGTGGACTTACTTTGTGATAACCTTCCAAGGTTGTGGGAAATGTTCATTTACATAAAGAGGATTATCTACGATTTGTCGAATAAAGTTCAATCTATCCCCTAAAATTCCTTCGAGGTCCTCTTCTTTAGGGATCACAGATCCACCGCTATCAGCTTCTGGTTTATCATAAATTTTCTCTTCGTAGAAAATCTGATCACATAATTCTTCTAATGGGAGATTAAAATCCATATTTACAATCGCCGGAGTTTCTTTTGGTTCCACAAAATCATCCTCCGAAGACACGAAAGTGAATTGAATATTTCTGTCGTATCGGAGCTGCTGCCTGGAAGCAAATGTTACAATTATGAGCACAACATAACGATTTAATGGGAAATGATTGTAAGATGGCAAGCAATTTTTTCCGCTCACCCCCGGGGCTGTGATTTATGAAATCCATAAATCAAGAAAATTTCAATTGCCAAGAAGATTCTAGCATTAAAGCTAATTATTTCTACATTTAGGAGGTGCCCTGGGGCATCAATTTTTACGAGTGCGACATGACATCGCTCTTGAGAATTATCGCCATTCGCACCTGGATGTATGTAATTAAGAACGCGCAATGTTCACATACTCCCAGGTTTGTCTGCCTCTAAACGAAGCAGCCCCGATGAGATAGGTGTTGACTACCGGTCTCAGATGACATCACTTTGCCATTGTTTGATCGATAATTAGGTTATTTCAGATATGAATCTTCTTATACAAATTTCAACCTTGACTTCGTTTCAAGGCAGCCAGAGAAGGGTAGAGGGTACGTGATGTTTCCATTTTCGCTAAATTCATCACCTGATGGAAATTTCGCATGAATTATTATCGTTTTTCAGATAAATGTTGGTTTATTTTTTCGGGAATCGTATCGATCTTGGTTATTTTTCCAAAAAATTATGTTTTAATAGTTATTTCTGGACACTTATAATTTTTGCTAGTAGGTAAATATAAGTTTATTTTTTTCGTTTCTTTCATTTATCGATGCGAATTTTGAGATATGTATATATGTAGTTAATATTAATGAAAAACACAAAAAATTACATATCATTACTTTTTGAACTTAAATAAAAATTGTGGCAATTCTCATAAGATGCCCTGTTCGCTAAAACTTTCACAAATTTTGCTTTTCATGGTGTAAATATTTACTCTGTAGGTAGTTCTCAAATTACATGGTTAATTGAAAACTTTGCAAGACCGACGCCGCCGGTCCATTTAGCACATTTAGCGAAAAGCTAAAACGAAACTGAAACTCGACAATTTGAAATATGAAAAACGAAACTACTATCCATTTTAAAATATATCTTCATAATCATGTTATTTTAATCTTCTTCAACATGTAACAGTATTGATTAACATTTTAAAATTTTACTATTATTTTTGTCATTGTGTACACCCAAAGAAAATTAGATATAATAATTAGACTACAGTATTTAAAGGTAGATTTTGATATTACATATTGAAATTTTTACTAATGTAAAAAATTCGGAGTAGTGTTATGGATAGCAAATTAAAGATAAAGAGCTATTTAAGAAAAGTTAAAATTGAAAATTATCAGCTGGTTTGGAATAACAGTTTTAAGAAAGTCTAGCCAAAACTAAAAACGAATTTCCATTTTAGGATAGTACAATTTTATTTAAATTCAGCTGAAATGAAATTAACAAAAATCGGTGTTGTTATGCTTTTAAAAATGGGAAAAAAACGTACATGAGGAGTTTGATAGTTAAGTATTATAAAAACGATAAATAAATTTTGAAGAATATGAAGCGCCTAAAAGTATTTTTTATACAAATATACAATTTGAAAAGTGTGATATGATAAGGTTTAAAGAAATCTTTTTTAAAGTGAAAGACTTTTCACTAAATGCAATAAAATAATCAATGAAATCTTTTAATTTTTCAATTGAAATTCTCAATTACTTATCTTAAAAAATGGATTAAGATCCATTTAACGTTTCCGCGATTCTCGGACACCTGAACTGAAAAGTAAGATAAGTTTCTTAAGAATTTTTTCGGTTAAATCGGAGTTTGATCCGCTTCGCATAGGAGAGAATGAACCTTTTGCACGGTTCGATCATTCGAAAGGAATTTAATCAGTGAATTTTAAGAAACTAAAGTTGGACATGGTTCGGAGCATTTAGGGGGAGAAAGTGTGGCACCCTTCGTTAGGAATGGACTTTCTACTTACACTTTTTTGTCTGAAGGGTGCGTCGACGTCGGTGGGTCGCCGGCGCCGCCCTCACCCTTTGGATGATTGCGGCGCTCCTCCTCGATGGTGGGCAGCTCCTTTGGACTCACATTTGGAACCAGAAGCTCGACTCTTCGATGTGACGTCCCGACGACGACGTCACAATCTTCCCCAGACGACGGCGAACCCAACCATCGATTTAATAAAGCTCGAGCGCACTGTTTACTTTGAGTCAGATCGAGTCGGTGTTCGCTGCCTGCCGCGTGCTCGCCTCCTAAAGATTTTGAATCTTCGCAATTGTGCGCTTCTTCTGATAAGAAGTGAAAATTTTTTTTATAAATTTATATAAAAAGGTATAATACCAGTCGAATTTTTGGTGCTGTTAGACGTAAAACTTTCCAGTGCCATAGTAACATTTAAAGTTTTGTGTTTACCTGTGTTGTCTTTCCGATTGAAGGTACCACTGCCGGTTGGAGTTGCTTTGACCACCTGTGAGTTGACTGAGTTGAGGTCGTTCAAAAGTGTTTCGAGGTCCATCGCAGACTGCAAGAGGAAGAAAAAATAAGAAGCCCAAAATAAGATTAAAAAAAAAAAAAAAAATAAAATCAATTCGATTAACAAGTGCATCTGAAGAAAATCGCTAAAATGGTAAGTAGTATTCAAGATTTTAAACTCTCTTTTGTTATGCAAAATTGTATATGTTAAATGTTAAGAAGGCGGATTAAGGTTTTTGAGGAGTGTTGCTTGAGAGGCCATTTCGAATGAAAAAATCTGGTACTTTTTGCCCAATGTTTCATTCGTTGGTGTGACTCGTACTAACGAGAATGTAAATAAATTTGGGAATTCGTGTGGGACAGGCTAACTATTAGAGTCTAGAGTCTAGCTAACTCTGGGAATTACCTCATGACACAGTTTCATCCATCTTTGGCATAAACCATAGATAGCCAGTGGATAAGATCATCCAGTTGAGCTGTAGATTCTAACGAGCCCCAATTACCCAGGGTGGAAACTGGCTGGAGGAGGTTCGGAAGTTTCTGTGTATAAAATTCGCAGAAAAAACAAATATATTTTTTTTCGCGATTTTGCTGTCTGCGGGGTAAAACAGAATGAAAGAATGCGATGTAGAATTTGCTCCTATATAAGGAAAATTGTGCTGAATTATGGGCAGGCTGTTTTATGCGTGAGCATATTCATGACTTCATCAACGACTCAAGGCCAAGGATAGTGCGGTGCAACTCCCTCGATCGAATCGGCAAAACAATTTAAGAACGTGATTAAATGAGCTAATATCGCCTTTATCAGTTTTTGGCGCGTTATGACATCGAATGAATTCTAATTTTATCGGTTTTATCACAACAACTACAATATTTCGTAATTTCTATAAATACATTCGCCTCAATACAGATCAAAGAGCTACACTTTCATTTCGTCTTATCTACCGGCTTTTCATTATTCTTGCAAAAAAGGGATTATCCGATTACGTTCCATTGTTGAAACTTTTGGAAAAAAAATATATATATAATGCGTTTTAAGACCTTCGCTTTTTGATTGGTTTATTATTCCGTCAATGCCTTTAAGAGAGGCTTGCGATTCCTATCTGAAACTCAAGAGTAGTCGACAACTGATAACGAATAAATCGAGCTTGGGTGCAAAAATTCAATTATTTCACCTGGCAATTCAGAACTGGGTGCAGAGCATTATGTAATGAGTTTCGATAAAATTGAATTGATTCGATTAAAAATTTTTAATTTCATATCGTTTGGGTGAGGGTGTAAGTATCAGATTTTGGCGGGAAGATATCTTTGAGGTGTTTTTGGTACTTGCCACGAAAGCTTACGGAAAATTCGATAAATTCAAGGTTATTAGAAATGAAAATACAACGTCTATACATAGCAAAGCTTAGGAGACAGGGCTTTAGGGTGTGTATTTACTTCCGGTTCGTGGAAGAGTAAATAAAAAGATTTCTTTAAGGAGTTTTAAAGACGAAGAGCTTTCATCATAAATAATAGGTACATTTTTATGTACAACATACAATAAATTTTACATACATATGTACGGAGGAAGCAGAAAAGCATAAATTGGGAGGGACATTAAACCCTCCTTTATACGACTAATTTGACGGTTGTCTATATTGAATAAAATCAGAATTGTTAGCCATTTAAAATATGGATCTGTAGTATTTTATTATTTTATTCTATTGGTTTTCAAAGAAAAGTCATTATTGCTACAAAACACGCTAATGGAGTAAAACATATGGCCCTAGAGTTACAACAGACAAAAATTACAGCACACCATTCACCTCCTTAAAACTTTTGGTGTTTTCAGTTGGAGGAATATTCGTTTCCGTCAAAGTTGGTAATTTACATAACATCTATTTGAAATACAATAAAAACTTTGGGTATTCCTATTTATATTTTCATTCAACTAATAAATTTCATTTACCTAGGTAACGTAACCGACAAAAACCCTAAAATATTTACTAAACTAAAATAAGTGCCCAAACTAAAATATTAAAATTTACAGAAAAATTTCCACTTTTAGGTGTGGAACAATTGCTTTTGCTGCCGGAGAGATTTAGAGGAAAGTAAAGAGGTAGTTATAGATAAAAAGTATTCACTTAAGGCACATGCTTTTAACAAATTATTTTTGTGCTAATACATATATGGAAGCTGGGATATATTTAATTACATCTTAATTATTTAAAATTCATTGGTGGATTTTTTTTTTAAAGATTGATCCCTGCTTGAGTCTTTTATTGCTTTTCTTTTCGTAACCTAATTTCCTTCTCCTTCGAAATAAAAACAAGTTTTAACCAATTTTCCTTAAAACTAAAACAATGCTAAATAAAGTAACTAATCGATTAAAACTAAGCACTATTATACTAAATTATTATTATATTAGTTATGTGCCGGTTTATGCTTTTTTACTCTCCTCTAAATCTATTCGTCAGTGTATTTTGTGTGGGTTATTTATGTGTTTAAAGAAAACTTATGAAACATTTTAATTTCTTGTTGTCTTCGTTGTAAGAATAATTTCTTGTTCGTCTTAATTCTTGCTATATTTAAACCTTACATGCGGCTTTTATTTGATCCCTTGTAATGCGTTTAAGTACTCAAAAATAAAACAAAACGCCAATACAATATTCCAAAATAAACAGAACATTTAACAATTGATATAGCGTTGAGTGTACCTTAAAAACAGAACACTTGAAACAAGAGAATTAATTTTGTTTACATTGGAATTTGGTTAATAAAGCTACCTTTATATCTCACAATTTATGCAATAAATTGGAGGATTGTTCTCTTCTTGCATTTGATCTTAAAATCGTCTTTTTCATAAAAAATAAATTTCGTTAAAACTGTTCGAGTCATTTCTTGTTCTAGGAGAAGTTGAAAAAGTAAGATAATAAACGCATGATTCACTTCCACTTCGCATACTAAGAAATATTCAACTGATAATTTTCACCTCAAACAGCACGAGATCTTTTATATTTTCGTTTTTTAAGCAGCATTTAGAAGTTGTTTTCTAAACAGAAATTACAGGTAATGATTATTGCAGAAGTGAGTAATAAGGAAATACTTAAAAAGCACAAAGTTCTCGGGGTTCAAATTAAAATCGAATTTGAATGCCTACCGACACACTTTTTTTTCTTCAGGTTAAAGAAACAAGTTTATCTTACAAACTAAATTTCAGCTGTGTTATGCAACAATAAACAAAAGTTTTAATAAAGTGTTTGTTAATAGGGCAATAAAATATATCAACCGGCTGGGTTTGCATGATAATTTTCTTTTTAAACTTTTATTAAACAATTCATTTTGCCATGTGGCTATGAAGATAAATGTTCGGGAGTATTGCACGTCGAAAACCGGTGCCACTTATTAATTTTGCTGATGATCTAAGATCGTTTTCGTTAATTTATAAGGAAAATATGGGGATTATCGTCACAGATAACATTCACTGCAAGTTGACCATTGATCCAATGAGGTCTTGGTGGCCTTATTATGCAACACCAGCCGAAGAGTGCATTGATCAGGTTTTGTGAAGTGTGAACGCGTTCGGGCGAGATTTGATCTTGTAATTTGCACATAAATCGTCATGACTAATAGACTTACTGACTTGCTAGTTTTATCGCAGTAAATGAATGAGGCCTTCTTGCCTAAAATAGAAGAACGCGAACGGTTAACTAATAAGAAAACTACTCATGTAGACATTTTAACTTATGTGTACTCCATTCAATCATTTAATTGCAAAAAAAATAAGTGATCGAAACGAATCACTATTAATGCTTGGGTGACTCTTTCTTTCCGATTGAGGAGAAAAACAATGGGAAACTGAATCAGCTCTTTAGAAGTGTCGTTGAAGAATTTTTCGCATTTTTATGTCGTATTAAGAAAAGTTTGAAATTTTTTTGTAAAATATATATTCTGTGTAGGGGTATAAAATAAATTTACGAGCTGGTACGTGGTCGACCAGGGCGACTAGATATTTATCTGCGCGGATATTGAAAATAATGTCAATGCCATGATCGATCGGTTGCAGTAAGTTGTCGCCAAGACGAAAATGTCTTTCGATCGTATTGAATTTAACTCGGAACACGCTAATGACGGATGTTAGAACAATATAATTACTGCTGCAATGAATTAACAATAAGATTTTTTTCTGGCGGCTCATATGGTACGTGAGGCCGAGGGTTTGGGGCTATCGTACCACCCCATCTCCTTGCTGGTTAAATGAGAATTAATCAACGTTTCTTGTTTTATTTTGGAGACATTGTAATTTTTATACCAACGTTTATTGAGGAACCGCTTTGCATTTAAAATAGACACCTGTGTGGAGTCCCCGAACTCCCTAAAAAACCATTAGTCGGTGTCATCGTTCCAATTCGTTTCGTTTGCTTGAATTTTTATTAACAGACCTTTTTTTAATTAAAATTGATTTCCTCTATTACAGTCTGAAACTAAATGCGCCAAATGCAATGAGGTTATCAACTCGAGGATCGTTACGGCCCTGGGGAAATCATGGCATCCAGAGCATTTTGCCTGCAAAGAATGCAAGGTGCCTATAAAAGAATCGACTTTTAATGAAAAGGATGGCGAACCTGTCTGCACAGGGTGCTACACTGCACTGTACTCGGACACCTGCTATGCGTGCAAGCAACCCATTAAAGAGGTGAGTAGAAATTTTATCGAGGCTTTTTTAGGTTCCTTCACTAATTTAGCTCATATTAGCTGGTTTTAATTGTGTGAAGAATTACCCCATAGTCACATATTGATAGAAAAGGTCAATGTATGTAGCTCTGACATCAGCCTTTAATTTGCAAGCGATATAGGTAGTCAATCTATAGAATTTTGAATAGTTGCCAATATTTTTAAACTACAATTACATAAAACGCTTCATTGAAAATCAAAAGGGTTAAATACAGTGATGTAAAAAAGACATTCTAATGATTACCATTGAAACATCCAGCACATAATTTTAATTAATGTCGAAACAATTTTTAATTGTATGAATTTTTCCAAGCAATTCGGCTATAAAAGTAGAAAAACTACATGTTTCATTTTAACACTCTATAAGATAAAAGTAGCTTTTCTGATAGTTGAGCAACCGTAAGTTGATGTTTTTGCAGTTAGACAGCTCAATTTGGCTAAACAGAAATTGTGGAATTGACAAATCGACTGTAGAAACTGACATCTTTAAAACAAATTA
The DNA here is from genome assembly GCA_951509405.1 of Machimus rusticus. Classification (NCBI taxonomy): domain Eukaryota; kingdom Metazoa; phylum Arthropoda; class Insecta; order Diptera; family Asilidae; genus Machimus; species Machimus rusticus. The sequence continues at coordinate 9,084,522 of OX608051.1, forward strand.
AGTCTATTAGGGAAAAATTCTAATAATGATAGATGACATAAATATGTATGTAAATAAATGTTTCTCTTTCCCTTGGACTGGTAACTTACTTTAAGAAAAATAATTTTTATATACTTCTATCGTAAAATTCTTAACGGATTTTAATTCTGTTCAAAATATGAGAAATATAAACGTATTTTCGATTTTCGTACTTCTAGAAAATGCGACATCTTTTCAAAAAATATTAATCTGTATCAAATATTTTTTTTTTTTTATATTCCGAGCAGGATTGAATCTAGATAAAAAATAAATTTGTTTTTATAAGAAATTCCACAAAATGGTACATGCATTTTTTTTATAATGAAATCATCAAGATTCTATTTTAATCTCTAAAGTGCGTCATATTGCGTAATTGATGCAACATTCGAATTTTAAACAACTCTTACTCATAATAGTTGGTTTTCATATGAAAGGGAAGAAATCAGCATTTATAATTAGTTCTATTATACTTTGCGACCTACTAAAAAAATTTCTAGAGCTCTCACATGACCTTAGCACACATCGCTTTATCGTAATCCAAAGATAATTACTTTACTTTATGGCATCTTTATGCGTTTAAAATTGTTCACGCATCACATTCTATAGATTACGTCAGTCAGTAAACACATTCGGTGGCCATTGTAAACACTTATCGACAAAAGTTTGAATTTATGCTACCCATCCCAGTTGTAAAATTGTAATTAGTCATAGTCGAAAAGTAGAAAAGACAGAAAAACTGATAGTTGACTTCTTAAAAAATTTTAAGACGTTTGAATTTGTGATTCATTCGCCGTAAAAATGTAAACATAAAGTTCTCGCTACTATAAACAAAATATTTGTTAATATATATATCTACAAATCTTTGTACTTTTTTCGCCGTACATTGATACGTGAGTAATTAACGTATTTTTATTATCGTTTTAACAATTCTATTTTAAGATTGTTTATGCAAGTTTTTTGATTTATTGATTTCTTGTTTGCATATTGGCATTTTAAATTAAATTCGTATCAGATAGTACGTAAATATTTTAAATTCATATTTTTGTGCTTTTTAGAAAATTATCAAAGCACTCGGACAAACATGGCATGAGGATCATTTTACTTGCGGCGGGCTTTGCAACAAGCCCCTTTCCGGTTCCGCATTTTACGAACGTGACGGCAAGGCCTATTGCAAGGAAGATTTTGAAAAAATGTTTGCTGCCAAATGCATAGGGTGTACCCAACCAATCACCGATAAGGCTGTAATTGCACTAGACGCCAAGTGGCATAAGGATTGCTTCAAATGCAAGGTAAATTTTTAATCTGAAAAATGTCTCTGATAAAGATTTTAATATTAATTAATTTCATAGAAATGCAACAAAGCTATCACCTCAAACACATTCGCTGTTGAAGATAACAAGCCGATTTGCACGGTGTGTGCAGCCTAATAAAAAGAAATCGAAACATACACAAAAAAATATAAATATAAAAAACAGAAGTAAATTCGTGCAAATCCAAAGATTTTACTTTGCACAAAGCAGCATCGTACAAGAGTGCTTCAACTAAAAACCCGGACTTATACGCTTTGTTTACTTACTACTCATGAAAAAGGCAAATGCTTCTCACCGCATTGCAATCGTTCGATTCTATAGAAAGACATATATTTTTGTTACACCTATGATTGCTTAGTTTATTTTAGACGTAAAAGATTTTCTTATAATCAATATATATATAAATTAAAAACTATTTTTGCTTATTATAATCGTCATTTCAACTTTAAGCACAGTAAATAGACATTTAAAAATGTCATCATTTTAAAATCGTTGAAAAATTTAAAGGGGCCGTATTTGTTATCTCGGATCGATGTCGATTTTTGGCGATATCGACAAATTCTCCATTTCTTAATACGATACTGACCAAATTGCAGTCTATGCAGTCTGTGCGCATGCAGCATTCGTTTCTCATCACGGCCTTTTTTCCTTTAGGATCAGTGATTTAAAATTAAAAATTTTACGAGGAAGATCGATGGATATTGGCAAGCCAACATATTGTTAATTTAAGGAATTTCCATGAAAATGGGTATGTAAATTCACAATGACTTGAATACTCTCACAGTTCTGTTGCTTGGCATGTAGGAGCTAAGTACTCTTAATTTGCACTGTCTTGATAATTTCCCTACGCTAAATTAGTAATTTCAGTTTCTTATTCGAATTCAAATCTGTTCGAAATAGGACATTTTAAGGCCGACTGAGAGTCTCTGAGAATTCTTGGTATGTATTTAATGTGAAACGTCGATGATGAATCAAAAATTACTCTTCAACTTTTAAATAAATTCGATAAGCAGTAGACTAGTATTTTGAAAAATTAATGGAATACTTGTGAACATTTCGGCTTTATTAGACAAAAGAATTAGGGTACTATAAATCTAGGATATTTGGATCGTTTCATAATTATGTAGTCAGAACGAAATAAGTATTAAGTTTAAACTAAAATTAGCTTATTGTCATTAGCACTGATATTGAAAAGTTAAGATTGATTATCACCATGATAGTTAACAAAATATTTATGCGGATAAAGATCCCACAAATCGAAACCGCCTAACAAACTTACCGTGCTTTTATTGAGAATACACCCCAAATTACAAACTAAGGGTCCAAGCATTTGGTGGACTTGTTGCTTCGTTATTGCCTGCAAGGCTTCATAAACTCTTGCTTTCATATCAGATTCATCATCTTCTAGTTTTGTTGTTCCAGAGTCAAAGCAGTCAATGCTCAAATCTTCAGAACTCATCATGTGCGGGGGACTTATTGCATTCTAAAAAATAAAAATGTTTGCTATAAAGTAGCAGTTCATTTTTTACTAATTTCAAAATGCGCTCTGGATGTTTAAAAAAAAAAAAAAAACAATAAAAATGATAACACATTTGTAACAAATTTAAAAGCCCCTTTATATTCTGTAAATAGTCAGAAAATGCTCAGAAATTTAAAACTGGTTTTCTTGGAAGTTAGTGATTTGCAGGATTTACTCAAATTCTCTTACAGATTAAGAAAGTAATATTCTACAAAGTTACAACTTAAAAGAGTTTGACTTTATATTAGCTAAAAATACCGATACATTCCTTAACAAATTTTGCATGATTTTAGCCGTGGTTGGCAGAGCTTTGTTGAGTTAAATTTAAACTCAATAATTTTATTAGGTACATTAAAATAATGTTTTAAGCTAAAAGTTACTAGAATATCATTTTTAGACCTAAGCCATAATTTGGATACTAGGGGGATTTTTCTTCAACTTTTTTTTTCATGCCACAATGTCCATTTTATTGTAGAAAGTTTTAAGGATGATTCACACTATGATTCACGGGCCAGTTTGGGCCAATTCCATACACTATTTGTGAAAAAAAAGTTGTTACTCTGGAAAGGGAAGATAATTATTTAATAATTTGAAAATTTTTAGTTTTCAAAATATGCATTATTAAAATATGGGACAATGCACTTTTTCTCTCTTTAGCTAGTATTTGGGGCCTTAGTTCTGAATTTCATTGTACTCAACGAATCAAATATTTCCTAAATTTTCCACACTTGGATTACAAGATTTTGTTATGCAATATAGTTATTTCAGTTTTAGTGTTGATATTATGCGAAAAGATATAAGAGCATCATCTTTCATTATTATTTATTTTGAGGAAATTTAGTTTCCGAACTTGTTATAAAAAAGCAAATTTAACAAAGCGCTAATTGTGAAGGTCTGATTTGAATTCTCAAATTGTTTGTAAAATTATTTGGAATATGAATAAATTCTTTAATATATATGTATGTAGTAGTTAAGTGGATACGGCTAAACACCAGGTTTTAATGAGATTTTCATTTCATTTGGGGGTAACATAGACCCCATATGCGATTTAAAGTTTGCTAAAGAAATGTGCGCTCGAACAGTTCGTATTAATAATAATTTTTTTTTTTTACAAATTGAATAAAAATTTATTGCACAGTTTTTCGTACAATATTTTGGAAAATACAATTTGTATGTATTTTAAAGCTGACAATGAGAATAAAAAATAAATTATTTTATTTTCACCAATAAATGTTCCCGCACCCCATTAATCCAATTTCTAATTCCAGCCATACTCACCTCATTTTCCTTGGTTATCTTTTCCATTTGGGTCATAATATCCTTTTCGAGACCTGGGAAACCATTTAGAAATATATTTGAATTGCTCTCATTCACGTTAAGGCCCAAATTGCTCTTCTTCGACTCTAAATTTCTAATATTGTCGTCGTGGCTGGAAATTGGTTTAATTTCTGGGACAGGCTTATTCGGCTGTTCAGTTTCTTTTTTAACTTCTTCCTTAACTTTTTTAGTTTTCTTTTTCTTTACTACCTTTCGTTTACGTGTGGTAGTTGACACTGATGGCTCATACATAGACAATTTATTTTTAACTGGTGCCTCTATTTTAGATGCAACCTTTAAGGAAATTAAATTATTATTTTAGTTCCAAAAATAATTCGTATATACCTTAGGCTTAACATTTTTTACAGATCTATCGGACATCGTATTCGCAGCACTTTTCCGTTGATCCTTAAGATCTTCTAAAAAGCCAAGCATACTATTACATCTATCTAGCAGACACTGTAACAATTTAAAAATAATAATACATTTTTATTGTATTTTTTCGATTTTGTAATATAAGGCTTTTACCGAAACGACTTTGTCCTTTTTGTCAAAAACATTCTTATGAATGCAAATATTTGTTGCATTTACTATGAAGCTAATAAGAACGTCAAGTTTTCTGGGGCTTTGATCAAAAAGAAAGTATTTGATCTGTTTTAAGTACGACTGAGTGGCCTGATAGAGAATTCCATAAATTACGCAAATTTTGGTTCGATGCTCGTTACTGTGTCTGCTTAAGTATTGCTCTTTAGATATTAATTGAAGGTCTTTGATCTAATATTTAAAGGTTTTTATCTTAGAAGAAAATCAAAAAAATTTGAAGTAAAATTAACATACCATACGCTCAAGTTGATAAAGATAATTGCGGCTAAATCTCGCAGTGAATTCAATCACCTGATTTTCACGTCTTGTTCGATCTGGTTGCCCATCAGGTAACGATAAATTTAAAAGATTTATCCTGTAAAGAAAAATATATACTGTTAATTTTGTTATTATATCATGTAAATTTGGGTCAATTTGGACTTCAAACTATGGAAAATATAGGAACCTTTAGTTTTATAAAAAATATTACGGCGAATATGATTCAAAAACACTAAACTCAATATATTTTCATTAACGATTAGAACTTTTGGACTCGAAATCAATAAAATTAGAGTTTTAGTTGGAAAATTTTTGAAAACCGACGTTATCTGTAACTGGCACAAAATTTTTGCGAATGGGACAATGAATTAATTTAACATATCAAAGTTGTGTTGCTGTAGATCGATTTTGTGAAAATGTAATGAAATAAAATATAGACCTCATTAATTTTGATTAAATTTTTCTTAAATCTAATGGGAAGATTGCTAAGCTACTTATCTTTTAAAAATTGTAAACGTTAAATAATAGGGGCGATAGATTCAGTCTAGCGTTTGAAATGGTTTTTAAACTATTTTTAAATTTGTTTTCCTCCAATTCAAGAGGATATTAAAAAATTAACGTTTTCTCTAATCGTATAAAATAAGTTCTTAGAATAATGAAATGATGAAAATTTACCTTAACTGATCCAGTAAACCAATGATCTTTTCTTGATATGACGTAATTTTGGAGAAAATCAGTAACTTGTCTTCGTTCATATCCATGATTTTATACGGAGAAAGATCATGAGGAGTTTTTGGTGATTTTAATGATTTCCGACCCTTCAAAACTTTTGGCATATTCGGATTTTTGGGCGTGCTACTTTTGCAAGGTGAACCTTCAGAAGAGTCCAATTGAATAGATGAAAGAGGAATTTTCTTAACGGGTGGTGAAATTGGAGTAGCAATCCGCGCAGACTCTTTCGGATAGAAGGGGTCTTCTATATTTTCGTGTCCTGCTTTTTTACTATGATATATGAAGTCAGAATTTGTAAAAGACATCTCATCCAATTCTATTGGAGTCATAGGCGTGCTGCTTTTATCTTTATCATTTATTTCTGCTTCTGATTCAGTATTTTTTCCATGCTTAGGTTGCCGAATATGAACAACTGGAAAAATCTGAAGAAAAAATTAAATGATTTGTGGAGGATATTGTTTATTTATTACATTCGTCTTAATTTCTTTTTCATTCTCTTCTTCGAATTCATCTCCAGTAGATTTACTCTCACAGCTATCCAAATCAATTTCTGAACATTTTACAATTGCCTGTATAGAAAGATTTTATGAAAATAAAAAATAAAAATGTCAATAAGTAATCATTAGTAATGCTTTTAAAACAAAATTCAAAACCTTAACTCCCATCAACGTTTCCAATTCTTTTTTCTCAAATGATGTTAAAGTCACCTTTGAAGTTTGGTCAATTGCTTCTAAGGTACGATTAAATTTTTGATCTTGTTCTATATCTTCCTTACTTTGAAGAGAAATCGATTGAGCGGATAAACTGGAAATACTATGGACTGACACTGATCTATAAGATTTTCGCAGATTTCCTGTAGGCATGCGATCTTCATCGTCAACATCTTCAGTGAGTAATTCTTTATCAAAATTTTCTATTAAAATCGACAGACTTTCATCAGCGTCACTATATTTTTCTACCCATCTTGGAGTAGTATTCTTATCTGAAACTCTTAAATCTTCGTTAATATTTAAACTTGATTTCGAAAAGGATCTTAAAAGATTTTCGGTTTGTAAGTCTTCATCCATAACAGATTGCATTAATTCTTTTTGTGAAACTTCTTGTTCAAAATCTTTATAAGTATTGCTTCCGTTAAATACATCACTAAATTCTGAAACACATTTTGAATATTCATTTATGTTTGGTTCATTAAATATTGATTCTAAATTTAATTCAGGCGAGTAAAGAGGCTTTATTTCGTGAAAGTTATTTCTCATTGTCCTGGCTGTGACCCCATGACGGGAATCATCTTGTTCCATAATTTCTTTAACTGCATTTTCTACAACTTTTTGTATTTCATCATCAGTCATAATACGAATCTTTGGAATGACATAATCATTCTTTTTCTTTGGAGGTTTCGCACGAGAAAATTGCGGCGATTTATCGATCATGGCATGAGTTAATATTTTAATTGTGGATTTATCAGTCTTGATCATGTGTTTATTGGTATTTTTGTGGAGCTTTTTCACTCGAACGGAGCTATTTGAATATTCTTTAGAGGTCATAGCTTGTTGTGGTGTTTGATCTGCCCACGTTTTCTTTTCTTTTGTACGATCCTTTGCGACCATTTTTATTACCCGTTGAAATTGTTCCTTAGGTATGTACTGCAACAGAAAATATGTAACTTTTAATATTAGTAAAAAATTCCTCTATAACCCTCTGGTTATTTTAATAGAAAATGTCTTTAATATCGGCGCATATTGGTAATAATTAAGAAGAAAATAAAAACCAACATTCAATTTCAATTAAATGTGGAACTATTGCACAATGTACACATTCAACTTTAGCTTTTACTAAATAACGATTTTTCACACGTATCTGTTATTACTAGACTTCACATATCTAAAAAAAATCAATGTTATGCTCTAAATAAAATGAGCTTGTTAAGCATATTAGTTATGCTTTTGATTATAAAATTCGCCTTCAAAATATATTGCAGTACCGTCTAAAGAGCAGCTTAAAAAACCGGCATATTTCCATAGTCCAGATTCAATAGACGGAAAACCCCAAAATTATACTTGGCGGTCAACACAACAGAGAAATCACACCGATTAATTGCTAAAAAATATTTAAACTTACCTTAAATTTAAAATCGTTGGCAGTAGTTTTAAGGGAGGGATCATCCAAAATTCCATATCCAAATTTATCAAATTTGCGAAATCGATCCATTGCAAATTTTCACTATTAACAAATTAATCTAAACCGGAGTTTTTGCACTTTATTGATGCCTTCTTTAAGAATTTAAAACAAACTGTAGACCAAATGTGCTCCAAATACCAAATCGGGCCAAACAGATTTCCGTTGTATAAAACAAAAGAATTGTTTTTCGTGTCACGTCGCATTCGGTGGGACATTTATTGAATGCCATGAAAATTTCAAAAAATTTTTAAGCACACTTATAAAACATTTAACGTAAAGTGATTGAATGATTTTGACATCTTGTTATTTTATTTCTAAACTCCACACTGGCGGAGTACAACGAGTCAACTGAAGGTGAGTTGCTCCTGTTTGAGGTAAAGTGTAAGGTCAGGTGGTTCATTCGCAACGTGTGCACTCACCCGAATCGATTTTCTACCCCTTGTAATTACGTTCCCATCAAGGAATTTCTCAGGGTTAATTTATTTAAACAAGAGCCTGTTAGGTTTACAATTTTTTATTTATTTATTTATATTTAGGTACTATTTAGATATCGTTTATAGGTTTTGTAATATTCTTTGAATATAGTTTAATAAATACCTATCTATATGTTTTGGACAATATAAATAAAAATAGCAATAATTATGTTAGATAATGGCATACAAATTTGCACCGATTCCGAGACTTCAAGGGAGTGCGTAACATTCCTAATTAAACATCTTTAACTTTTAATTGAAGGTATGTATTACATGAAATAAAACTTCTCTAATCGGACATCCGTTGAGAATATGATAACAAGAAAACAAAAAAAAAGAACTATGTGCATTGTATATACGTCCTAATCGTGGTAGCCTGAAGTAGAACTAAGTACCAATAAACATCGATAAACCTTCTTATCGATATCCATTTGATTTATTTAACCACTTTAGTTAAGCCCCCGCAATTAACTAGAGATATAAACTCCAGGGCACGTTGCCCGTCTTAAAAAAATTAGTAATTTCTGAATTTCCCAGCTTGTAACAAGAAGTGATAAACTGACTATAAAAGTTGAAGGAATCGAAAAGTAGATCACATTCGCTGTTAAGTCCCCGGTGTTAGTTCAATTATGGTTAGTAAAATTGTTTTTGCTGCTTTGTGCAGCGTACTTTTGGTACCTGTTTTGGCCGCTCCAAGTAGCCGAATTGTTGGAGGATGGGAAGCTGAGGAAAAACAATTCCCACATCAAATCTCATTGAGATACTTTGGATCTCACAATTGCGGAGGATCAATCATCAGTGAAAATTATGTTGTAACTGCTGCTCATTGCGTTGTTGGATCAGGCAATCGACCGTACGATTTTTTAAATATTTTCTAAATAAGATATATTTTAAAATTATTTTCATTTTTAGAAATCCACCAAGCAGCTACCTTGTTGTAGCTGGATCTAATAGTATCAAGAAAGGTGGAGTAACCGTCAAGGTCAGCAAAATTGTTGTCCACGAAAACTACGGAAACTTCCTTAACGACATTGCGCTCTTGGAACTCGCTGAGCCCCTTAAATTCGACGATTCCGTGAAAGCCATCGAGGTCTACGACGACGAAGTTCCCGAAGGATCAGACATCATTATCTCTGGATGGGGCCGAATCTACGCCGGAGGTCCACTCTCCAACGAACTCAAGTTCAACATCCTGACCGCCATTTCCCAGGAGGAGTGCAGCAGGAAGATCGGAATGAACTACGCCGGACTCATCTGTTTGGGGCACTCCCGCGACAACGGCGCCTGCAATGGGGACTCCGGCGGCCCGGCCACCTACCAAGGAAAACTCGTCGGAGTCGCCAACTTCGTCTACGGCGGATGCGGCCACCAATACCCCGACGGATACGCGAAGGTTTCTTACTTCACCAAATGGATCAAGAACAACACACCTTAAACAAACTTTAAACGCAAAGGAATAAAATATTTTGAAATAAAATCTATTTTTTTACTGGATATAATTTGAGCAATTAGTTTCGTCTTTCTAAAACTACGGCTCATCGATATTTCTGTTAATTATGAAATAATTCTATAATTTCTCTGATTGTTTCTACTAAGTATTTATAGCCAGCCATATGCTAAAAAAGTCACGAAAAGTACGGATGAGATCTTAATATCATATAAATAAATAAGTGAAATCAACAAAAATGGTTAAGCTAACAGAGGAAGTTTTATTTAAATAAATTAACCCTGAGAAATTCCTTGATGGGAACGTGATTACAAGGGGTAGAAAATCGATTCGGGTGAGTGCACACGAATGAACCACCTGGTTAGGTCTAATGAACTCTCAGTGAATACTGCTAAGACCCACTTCATGGTCTTTAAGCGAAAAAATACTACAATAGATAGTATCTCTTTGAAAATTGGTGACAAAAATCTCTCTAAAGTGTCATACACTAAATATCTGGGGCTATACATTGACGAAAATTTTTAATTGGAAATACCACATTGATTTCATAAGAAATAAAATTATACCTCTACTAGGTGTACTAAAGAAGCAAAATAAAATTCTGAATAATAGTATAGCAAACTTAATATACGAATCCAATGTTCTCTCTCACCTGCGGTACGGTCTGCTCGTTTGGTCTATGTGCAGTGATACTGAACTAAATAACATTGAAATATTAATGCATAAAGCCCTGAAGACTCTTTTTAATTACCACAAGCTAACGCGATCATTGATCCTATAGGTATAACAGAACTAAGAAAATGAATTTGAAACAACTCATTATTCTGGAGAATTGTAAGTTCATGTACAAATAAGAGGCATAATGTGCATAATACAAATGTTCGCAATAAAGAAAACTATAGTCTTGCCAAAATAAACACTAACATTGGCCAAAGGAATCCAAAAAATCTAGCTATTAAAGTATACAATACAATACCCCGAATTATAAAGAATACTATTAATTTTGTTCATACAACTGAAGAGTCGGTTTGTTTGGTTGAACGCTCTAATCTCAGGAACTACTGGTTCGAATTGAAAAATTCTTTTTGTGTTGGATAGTCCATATATCGAGGAAGGCTATAGGCTATTTAACATCACACTACGACCAACAGGAGCGGAGCATCAATGAAAAGTGTTGCAACAACGGGAAAAATTATTCCTTTTTGCGAGCTTTCGTTGCGTGCGATGCGTAAATACTTAAAGTTACGCAAAAATCGCATGTGTGACGGACTTTTAAAGTTCTAAAAAAAAGCCTTCGGCAGCATATGTCTATCTTTTAAGGATGACACACTATAACTTTTTTTATGGTAATAAAATTTCTCCTAAAATAATGCATTATTTGCGAAGGTGTTTTTATAAACATGTTATTAATCCTCGTCCAAATAAATACGTTATTCATCACAAGTATTTAATTTTGAACAAAATTGCCCTTGACTTCATTTGATTTCAATGAATATCTTAGGAGATATCACAGTTTTAAAATAACTCTGCAATAACATAATGATCAAGAACCACTCGCGCATTTATGATGTGAAAGATGGGTAGCCATGAGGGGCACAGCTAGTCTCTTATATGTACATATGTATTCACCGGATGTCCGATTAATGAAAAATTAGTTGAAAAATATATTTTGATTCAAAATTTAAGAAAAAGCTATAATAAGTATTTCATCAATTTGAATTGTAACATAATAGCAGATAAACTGCGAGAAGGTATGCAATTAGTAATATCTATGATGATACTTCGTAAACCCTGAACGGAAATACCAAGAGCAAAGATTATCTCGTTAACTTCTAAAACCTAACTCATGACTCCTTTGATGATTGGAAATTTCTCCTGCACTTTTTACTGTCATGGCAAAAGCTCAAATTTCCATTTGATAGCGTGAGGTGTAATCTTATCATTTCATCTATAAAAGATTTAATTTTCTAACAACCCATATACTCGTACATATATAAATTTCATTTAGCTATTTAAATCAGATTTATTAAAGTTTGCATTCGAAACACTTAAACATCTTAAATTTAATGATATATATTTTAGTAAAAAATTGGTAACCGATCTACAATGATTTACAAAATTTTTATTGTAACCATATGCAGCGCGTTTTTTGTACCCGTTTTTACTGATCGAAGTAGTAAAATCGTAAGAGGATGGCATGCCGCTGAAAACCAATTCCCATTTCAAATTTCTTTAAGACGATTTGGATCTCACATCTGCGGAGGATCGATCATTACTAAAAATTTTGTTATTTCTGCCGCCCACTGTCTGGTTGATTCACTCGGAAAACCGTAAGAATTGTTTTACTTTTTTAAGCAAATGCATTAATTTATTATTCATTTATAGAATGTCACCGGATGCACACGCGATTGTCGCTGGAACTAACAATCTTCGGAAAGGCGTTACTGTGAACATTAAACAAATAATTATACATGAGAAGTTCGATGGCATATTTAATGATATTGCACTTTTGGAACTTACCGAGACTCTTAAATTCTGTGATTCCGTCCAACCCATTGAGGTATACAACGAAGAAGTCCCTGAGGGTTCACAAATTATAATTTCAGGATGGGGAAGCACTTCTCGAAAACTTAAATTTAATATTGTTACATCTATTTCTCAAAGTGAGTGTGACAAGCAAATCGGAATAAATTATGCGGGAATTATCTGTTTTGTACATCCTCCAAATTTTGGACCTTGCCGTGGGGACTCCGGTGGACCAGCTATTTACCAAGGGAAACTCGTTGGGGTTGCTAATTTTGCTTACAGAAAATGTGCGGACATATACCCAGATGCTTATGCAAAAGTTTCATACTACATTGATTGGATTAAAAATTATATAAACTAAATCTACAAAATCATAAACGTAACAACTCTGTTTCTTTTAGGTTTTTAATTATCAATTGAGTGTGAAGTATCGATTTTTGTACTTTTAAAGCATTGTAAAATTACCCAACTTTATTCCAAACTTAATAATCTAAATAAATTTTTTAATCAAAGAAGAGGGTCAAGACTTAAGGAATTCACTTACCATTCAATTAAAATAAAATTGGTTTTCATGGGTTTAGATGTTAAACCCCATATTCAGGCGTTCACGATAAAATTGCTGTCGTTTGTTTAGTTTTAAGCATCAAAGGACTTTGGTCTGTAGAGAGAAGAATATCTTTATTTTACCCTACCCAATTGACGAAAAGAGATATCTACATGTGATATATACATATTTTAAAATTTCGAAATTTCGAGCCTCGTGTTAAAATTAACAGAAGCGAAATTGTTTAACAAAGTTGTTCAAACTTCCAACAACTACTAAATTTTAAAGAACATGAATACTGCTTTAATAAAAAAATAAACTTGATGCTGAATTGTTTTATTCATTTCAGATCAAACTTTGTTTAAGGTGTGTTGTTCTTGATCCATTTGGTGAAGTAAGAAACCTTCGCGTATCCGTCGGGGTATGTGTTGGCGCATCCGCCGACGACGAAGTTGGCGACTCCGACGAGTTTTCCTTGGTAGGTGGCCGGGCCGCCGGAGTCCCCATTGCAGGCGCCGTTGTCGCGGGAGTGCCCCAAACAGATGAGTCCGGCGTAGTTCATTCCGATCTTCCTGCTGCACTCCTCCTGGGAAATGGCGGTCAAGATGTTGAACTTGAGTTCGTTGGAGAGTGGACCTCCGGCGTAGATGCGGCCCCATCCAGAGATGATGATGTCTGATCCTTCGGGAACTTCGTCGTCGTAGACCTCGATGGCTTTCACGGAATCGTCGAATTTAAGGGGCTCAGCGAGTTCCAAGAGCGCAATGTCATTAAGGAAGTTTCCGTAATTTTCGTGAACGACAATTTTGCTGACCTTGACGGTTACTCCACCTTTCTTGATACTATTAGATCCAGCTACAACAAGGTAGCTGCTTGGTGGATTTCTAAAAACGAAAATATTTTTAAAATATTTCTTATTTAGAAAATATTTAAAAAATCGTACGGTCGATTGCCTGATCCAACAACGCAATGAGCAGCAGTTACAACGTAATTTTCACTGATGATTGATCCTCCGCAATTGTGAGATCCAAAGTATCTCAATGAGATTTGATGTGGGAATTGTTTTTCCTCAGCTTCCCATCCTCCAACAATTCGGCTGCTTGGAGCGGCCAAAACAGGTACCAAAAGTACGCTGCACAAAGCAGCAAAAACAATTTTACTAACCATAATTGAACTAACACCGGAGACTTAACTGCGAATGTGATCTACTTGTCGATTCCTTCAACTTTTATAGCAACTTCTAGCTAGATCTGAAAAGGGTAAGCATAGCTTAATCTTGAGGAGCGATATTGCAGTTAATGGCTTCTTATCACAATCTGGGAAATTCTGAAATTACTAATTTATTTAAAAAGCGGACAACAACGTGCTCTATGCCTATATCCGCAGGTAATTACGGGAGCTTAACTAAAGTGGTTAAATAAATTAAATGATCATTGACAAGAGTTAAAGATTTTATCGATATTTATCGCTATTTAATACTAAATTAAGAATTTAACATGTTTTATTTGCTTGATATCTCTTATATGTACATGTGTATTCAACGGATATCCGATTAATTAAAACATATTTGAAAAATAGGTTTAGAATTAAAGAAAAAATCATAATATTACATCAATTTAAATTGTAACATAATAGTAGATAAATTGTGAGACGGTATGCTATTAGTTATATCCATGATGATATTTCGTAACAAAAGTATGTTAATCATGAACGGAGATACCAAGAGCAAAGATGATTATATTAAAAACCTATGACTCCCTTCCTGATTGGAAATTTCTGCTGCTATTTTTACTGTCATGCCAAAAGCTCAAATTTCCATTTGATAGCGTGAGGTGTAATCTTATTATTTCATCTGTTAAAGATTTAATTTTCTATCAACCCATAAACTCGTACATATATAAATTTCATTTAGCTATTTAAATCAGATTTGTTTGCATTCGAAACACTTAAACATCTTAAATTTAATGATATATATTTTAGTAAAAAATTGTTTACTGATCTACAATGATTTACAAAATTTTTATTGTAACCATATGCAGCGCAAAATCGTAAGAGGATGGCACACCGCTGCAAACCAATTCCCATTTCAATCTGCGGAGGAGCAATCATTACTAAACATTTTATTCCAAACTTAATAATCTTATTACATTTTGTTAATCAAAGAAGAGAGTCAAGGGTTAAAAAATTCACTTACCATTCAATTAAAATAAAATTGGTTTAAATGGGTTTAGCTGTTAAATCTCATTTTCAGGCGTTCACGATAGAATTCCTCTTTGTTAAGTTTTAGTAGCATCAAAGGATTTAAGTCTATAGAGAGAAGGATATTATAAAAATAAAATTTGTGCATCATAATATAAACGCTGAAGAGTTTCAAAGATTACCTGTGTCCAATTTTATAAAACACGGCCTTGGTTTTTAAATGCTACATCAAATTTTGATTAATGAAATAGTTTTAATATTTTTTCCTTTATTATACCATTGTTTTATAATTGATAATCGCATCACTAGTGGATAGGAATATGCATAGGTTTTAAAAATAAGAATTAAATACGAAAATAGCTACGAATAACATTTATTTCTTAACTCAGAGGCTTAAAACATACACATATATGTATTTAAATAATTTTAAACATAATTGGAACTACTCTCAGCTGTTTATCTCCGTTCTTCTAACGAAAAATGTAGGAAAAAAAATAATAATTCAAATAACACTGGTAGATTTCGCTGAAATTAATGCTTATTGTCGACACTTCGAATTAATGCTTTCCTAAAATGTAAATATAGTTCTATACAAACAAGAACAAGGCAGTATTTTTCGGTAGTTTTAACAATCACACATTTGAACATTTCTTACTTGAAACAAGAATACAATTATTCTTAACTACATTTGATCTAAATTATTTCGAATCTTATGAGTATCACAAATATTTCTACGGATATTTGCATCTAAATGGAAGTTTTTGATTTGGAACATGAAATTAATCAAAATTCTTATAACTAGCGACTAACCAAAAATATTTGTGTAAAGATTGTTAAGACCGTTGCTTATTGAATAAAATATTCCTTTATCCCTGTCGGAGTGGGGCCTGTAGTGGAGGGGTGGTGGCAGGGGCCTGTATCCGAAAGGTGGTTCTCCTGTCCGCTGTTGGGAAAACTTTGACTATTTATTATGATGATCTTAAAATTTCATATTTAAAAGAAATGCTTTGACATAGTGCTTCAAAAGAATCAAACAACTTTAACAGATTTAAAATAACACTTTTTAAACAATTAAAATTACTTTTATTCCACATTTTTACACTATGTCAAAGCAGATAGTAAAAAACCACAAGAAAAACATATATACAACTAAATAAAACGAGAGCAACAACTAAAATGTTTATTCATAAATAGATGAACAAAATATTTACAAAATTTTATAAAGCGTTGCTTTAAAATCACCGTGAATACTTACAAAAATACGAAAATGATCATTGTGAGTGAGTCCGTACGAAAATATTTACTCTTTTGATGGATTTGATGTAGTTTTGAAAAATATACATATGAACAGGTACATAATAAATATATGGTTATGCGTGAATAATTCCTCTTCATTCTGGGGTTTTTGTACTCATAGGAAACTACAAGCAAATTAGTCGGAAGGGAAGTATATTCTATCGTCATATCTACGCTTATCCTTATTTTGGGGACGGGGCTGAAATAAAATCTACATTGAATCCATCACCATTATTTGTGAACATTATTTTTTTAGTTTAATCATTCGATTTGTGCGATTTTTAAAGAAAATATAAGATTAGTGCTTTAACTTTATTTATATTGTGGTGCAGTGCAATTGATTCTGAGACTTACTTTTCGATTTAAGGTGCATTTGAAGTTTATTTATTGAAACAAAATGAAAAATTGAAATAGCTTAAAATATAAAAAATCCTATTCGTGTATTTATTATTACCGATTTAAATATCACACTTTAGAATCAATAGAGGCAATACAAAGTTTAATATTTGGTTTAAAGCACATAAGCCATTTATTCTAAAACAGTGGCAAACCAATTTTGAATCATTATTTAAAGATAAAAATATCATATTAAAGTACGTTCGTATTATAATATTTGAAATAAATATTAATTAATAAATTACTTAAACTTTCTCTATTTATAATGTTCTTATTGAAAAGATAAACTCATATACTAATATACCAAAGGCACACACAATTGATATAGGTATGTAGATTGATTATCCTGAAGTTTTCAAAATGGTGTTTTGCTATTTTAGCTATCTCAATTTCATTGACTTATTACTTACAGTAAAGATAACCCAAACAGAATGTCAATTACACTGCTTTTTAAAATAATAAATACATTTTTAAACCATGCATGGTATCATCCAAGAATTGTCTTGTTAGCATTATTTCAAAAATTAAGTTAAGTATTAATTTTCAAAATATTACTTAAACAATTTAGATCAATTACCTTGGCAGGTTGCAGTGTCACATTAAGTTGCGTAGGATGTTGATCAACAACCATAAAATCGACTTCTCTTGGACCAAAACCATCGGCGTATACCTTTAACGAAAATAATATATAAAAGATAAAATAAATATCAGATTATAGCATCTTTTTTTCCTTTTTCGAATTAAATGTTTTTAACTAACCTCTAATTTGTACACTCCAGGCATCAGAATTCTCCAAAACTCTCCATATTTCGTAGTTTGAAACCCAACATCACGGCCTTTAATTTTTAGTGAGGCCCGCTCAATTGGTACACCATTGGGATCTAAAACGAAGCCCTGTACTCCTCTATGTGCCTCGGACAGAAATTTTATAAGCGACTAGAAAAATAAAAACGTATGATGAATGAATTAAAAATTGAATTTTAAATTATTCTACCAATTGATTGTCTTCCCAATATTTCCTAAGTTCATGAGCTGGAGGATATTTGCAGCAAGAAATCTCGAGAGTAACTTCCATGCATCCGTACCAAACGTAGTTATAGTCCTGCATACCACCGGTTAAAGGATACCACGCTGCACCATTCGTAATACCATTTTCGAAAGCTGGTGTTGCTGACTTGCAAGCAACTCCACGAGACATTTTTGCATGATTATTCGCATAGGTAAGTGAAAGATGTTTAAAAACATCATCATCTGGCGTCAGCGACGGTGCTGAAGAGTAGCTTTGGAACACTGAACCAAGGGGACATGTTTAAAAAGAAGAGAAGATGTTTTTCAAAAGATATTCGTTTTTTAAAAATGTATTTCAAAATATATATATATTATTTTTTTTTTACACCCCCAAGTCGTACTCACTCGCACAGAGAGCCGACGATCTGCAAATTCCTTTTAGCAGCCATATAAACAAAAACATTAAAATTGTTAAAATAAGCGCTTATATCCAAAAATAACTAAAAAATGAAACCAACGTTATGTAAACCTGAAATCAGCAATCCAAAAATTCTTTTAATTAAAGTTCACTTTAGGAAATTCGATATATGGTAATTTTAAAATGTAGCTTCAGATTTTAACTTAATAACTACAAAAAGCTACTGCGAAAGCATATGGATTACTATTTTGCTGATTACCTACTTCTAGAAATGTTATGAGACCTTATTTTACCATTATTTATTTTGTACGTTGAATTTGAAACCAGTGTTTAAAAAACTCCCACGTAGCCATTTTGTATACAATATAAATATCAGGATATAAATCTTTTTAATAGCATTTACTATTCTACAGATCTACTATCTTACCGACCCATTGGTATTTAAAACCAAAAATTCCATTATTGTTAAATTTTAAAAATTACTTAACAAGCATTTAACTTACAGTGACCGTAAAACCCAAGAGAATGCTCGTCAAAGCAAAAGCATAAGTAAGTTAATTTTCCCACCGAACCTGAAACCGCTCAAAATGGTAAAGTTATTTCATAACAATTGCAATCTTGACTGAAGCAGCGATTCCCTTCAACATTAACTTCTTCACGCAAGTGAAACCACGTCGCCTTAATCATTCCTTATATCGAGCTGGAAAATTATCTTGGCCGTCAACATTGCGCGAAAATAATGCAGCCAACAGCAATACCATCGCGATTAAAATGATATCGCGGAATATGAAGAACTTTCTACAGTTTCTTCTCGTTGGATGGGTGCAAAATTGCTTTTGTCAACAGCGTTAAGAGAATATCGCGATGGGAAAGTCTGCGCCTGGATGCCAGTGGATTCGATCAGCTAAAGCATTTTATGGGTTACGATAATCGCTGATCACCGATCGTGAAAGTTAGATTTACAGAACGCGAAGGCTGAAAGTATGCGGCTGTTTGAAGGAGTAAATACTTACTGGAATTCGGAGTGTTGTCATAAGGGTAGCTGGCAACGAGAGCACCTCCGTGCAATGATCCACTTAACACGAATTGAATTTTTGAAATCCACTCCTTTACAGCATCTGTTTCTGGCTGACCTCGCTTGTTGTTTTGTTTAAAATAATCAGGGAAATTTCTGTTCAAATCGAATCCACGCGCATTGTATCTAGAAAATATTTAGATTAGGTATTAACAAACAACTTTGATCTTTTAAAAAATTAAGTAAGTTTTATTAATTTGGAAAATATTCAAAGACCGAATCATTTTTTTTCCAACCATATCTAACAAATTACTTTTACCATTGAGACTTTAGACTTTTTGGATTTTTAACACCAACTTCTTGATGTTTATTTATATCGATAAAAAAATTTTTATAAGATATAACTAGTAAAACATAAAAGCTGATTTGATCGCGGTTAACTTTTAAGAATATTTAAGGAGAAAAGGGTCTGATTTATAGTCTTTTAAATAAATATTAAATTATAAAAATAAATTTATTTATTTCGGAAACCGAAACCGTATCTCATAATCGAATATTTCGGAAATCTTTTCATAAATATTAAGAAGTTGGGAAAATTGTAATGGTTTTTTTAATTTGAATGACCTTACCTTCCCTGTCCACCATCACAGGTTCCTTCCTTCGAAACCGCAAATCCGTCGGGGTTCATAGAGGGCATTATGTGAATTCTGGTATTGTCCAAAAGCCATTTTATGTAAGGATCAGTATTATAGCTCGTCACAAAGTACTGGATGAGGTGAAGCATCAACTCCCTGCCCACAGGCTCATTACCGTGAATATTCGCAACATATTTAACATCAGGTTTTCCTATCATATGCTCGTAAGGTGACGATGAAACCACCATCACCCACAGGTCCCTTCCTTGGACGGATTTTCCAATGGAATAGAGGGCAGTTAAATTTGGGAACCGGGCACTTGTGGCTCTGCCAAAAACAAATTCGATTTATATTTTACGATTATAAAAAAATAAAATTTAATTCCCGACCTAAATAACTTTAAACGTTATGGTGCAAATATGCAAATTATTGTTAATTTATGCAGCATATTCGAGAAAAAACTGCGCCACATTTGCTCCAACTTCTTAGAAGTTTCCTTCCCCCGCATGCATAATGATAGAATTCTCTAAGATCGACTTACCTTAAGTATCTAGTTAATTCTTCGTGATTGTGGTAAACAAAGTCTAAAGAATGCGAGTCTGGGATGTAAGCTCGGGGTTCTGGAAGTCCGTCAAGTTCATTGGCATTTTGTCCAAGGCAGTGCCATGAGAAAAGTGCGACCATAAGTCCGATTACTTTAAGTGTAGCCATTTTTGAACTTGTGCTAGAAATACGAAAAAATTCTAAGTTAGCATATAAACTAAGCGTGCTTAATTCGTAAAAAAATAATCCGACTTTTTATGGTTTTGTTCAGAAAAAGGTGGATCTGTAGAAAGTTGTTAGGTGCAGCACAGTGCACAGGTGTGGAGTTAATAAATCAAGGTCACAACGATGATTTCCATATTTAATTAAAGTTTTTCATTCTGTTTCTTGTCGACCTATTAATAGGTCTTGTGGAAAATTTTCCTTTTAATTGTTTCATCATTTGCTAATTTAAACGAATTTTGATTATTTTTCTTGTAAATGTTTAGAATATCTTGGTTTGATTTGTTCGTAACAAATACACAAGCCCGAGATTAATTAAGCAGTTAAAATAAAATAAACCCCCGGACTTTGACCAATGTTATTATTTATAATTCACATTATGACTTTAAATTCGCATTAAATTCTAAATGTTAATACCGAACATAGCTATCAGTAAATAAATATAGCAGCAAAACAATCGCAGCTTAAAAAGGAAATAATGCTGTCATCAAACACTTTTATTAAAAACAAAAATTGCGAAATCGATAGAAATCAATCACCATTTTATAGTAAGCTCATAATTTATAGTACCACTTAAAAGAATCATGACTCTTAAACCTTCCATAAACTGAGCAGAACGCGTTTCAAATTTTCCAATTTTTGAAACGCGATCACTGATTACTGTCTTCTTCAGCTCATGACTGATAAAATCAATTTTTTTTTTAACATTGATAATTCAGTTAAGCCAAATAATTGATTGCTATAAAAGAGGCGGATGACTTATGCACATTTTTGATTGATAGAGCGTTTTCTCATAAAGCTGAAATAGGACGAAGTTTTACATAAACTCTTTAAACAAATTAAAAAATTTACTTTATTTACATAAAGTTTTGCATACAAATTACAAATCATAAACATTAACGTAAAAGGAAAAACAGGTAATTTTGAGATTGGGAAAGGTAAGTGCAGTTTAAAATTTGAGGTCAATGATAAGGGAAAGCTCCAGTTCTTTTAAAATATAATTCATTACTTTTATAATATAACTACGTATTTTAACATTGACGATAATAAATTCAAAATTTCTTCGTATAGGTATATAAAAAGGTTTAAAGAAAACGTTTTTAAAAATTAACAATATTTAAATTTTCTGCTTTCTGCTCTTAAATGTGTGAATACCCATAAAAAATCCCCGGAAACAACTATTATTTATTCTCGTTTGTGTCGCTCATTTCGTGATTTTCCACAAAGAGTTCTATTCAGGTGAATAAAAAAATAATTAGGCGGCGAACGAAGGCGTATAATTTTTTCGATTAAATCAAAATTGCTGTCACAATTGTGACGGTGACCAAACCTTGCATAAAGCACGGTGACAATATTTGAAAAAAAACGCACAAACAATTTCTTATAGTAAGTAAAAATATGTTAAATCGCCATTGCGTTGCAGGCACTGTCACATTGTAACTTCCAAACCCTTTTTTGCGTGTGATGAGAGTAAATTTTAGCCAAGCGTGACGGTATTCAAATGCTTTGCATTGTGCATTGAGCAATTAGATATTCATTTAATCTGTTTTCATTGAGAGACTTGGCGGCAGTTTCCTCGAAAGGCTATAGGCAAAAATAATATTAATGAGCATTAAGATTTAATCAACAGCTGGCTTTTAAATTGGAATTCGCTAGAGTCTGATACTGATAGACCCGATAGTATGATTGTGAAGAACAAGAAGTAAAAGGTTTGCTGTTTTAATGAGTAGATTTTTTATGGTAGACATAGAAATTTTAGATTTCACATTGGAAACATCTTTTATTTATCATTTCCCAAATTTTATCTTCTTATAATTTTGATTACAAAATAATACCATACCCTGCAATTATAGGAACATTAATTCAATTCACAGTTTATAAATTTGGAGGCTTGTTTTGACTAACATTATTAACTGTCATCATTTTCCTGGTTCCTTCATGTATCAGTTTGTTGATTTTTTTATTCATAATTTTCTTGGAACATATTTTTTTCGTAAGTTGTTCTAACAACAGAAATCCGTATTTCGAATCAAAAATTATTTTTCTGCAGGAAAGATATAACATTTTAAAATTTTATTATAAAAAATTGTAAGACACGATTTTATAATCAGCAAAAAGTCTTCTACCCCTTTTTTTTTCTCAGAAGTTTTCAGATTTATATTCTACGAAAAAAATTCTATTGAGATTATTAAAAACTTATTATATAATATGTCTTAATGTCCGTTAAGAGTGCTTCCAATTCTTTCACAGTAATAGAATAAAATAATAAAATAAATCAATAAAACTAACAAGTTTTACATTATAAATGTCTTTTTTATTTTCTGGAAAACTCAACTATGTACTTACACGTTTCCCCCAACACTATTTATAATAAATGGAAAAAATTCTGAAAAGATTAGCCCACTCCTAGAACAGGCAATTCAAAATGAAAACGCTTCCCGTCCTCGAGGCGATTTGCATACAATCAGCATGGAGGAAAGCTGTCTGAATCGAAATTTCTTAGCGGAAAGCAAAACCATCGGCTGGCAACATGAGGCTAACCCAGTGACCTAGAAACGCCTCCGGCGGAAGGAAGCAAAAAGCACAAAGAACTTTGGCAGTGGGCCCCATTCGTGGGGGTCTAGGGCCAGGGGGCGGCCGGGGAGCGCCCTTTTCGTACAATGACTGCTCGAAAACCTGACGACGATAAGTTCAAGGGCAGGGGGTGGGCGGGTCGATGGAGGCACGCGCCACAAATAGACGCCGAATGTTTTGCCTCATATAACCACGCACCTGAAGTGCATAATTTTATGCAGACGATGCACACAATTCAGATGCAGCATCATCGTGGTGCAAGGGTGGGGAGGGGTTAACCTTCAGGTGCTCGAGGGGGGGTGCACTTAACCTTAACCTTGACCCAATAGTACCCACATTGGGGAGCAGCTCCTACCCCGCTTTCACTTCTGAAAGCTCATGCGACTCTTCGGAGTTATAACCGACTTTTTTTTTATATATACCTGATGCTCGGCGTCGTTTGCGTCTTGATGGTGCACTTCTAGAGACTATTAAGTCGGGGATTTTCCTCACTTTAAGACGTTGTTCTATTTGAGTGCACTATCTATTTTATTATATTTCTTTATTTATTATTTTAACGTGACAGAGAAGATAAACTCGGTTTTAGAAGACGAAACATTCGAATCACAGGAGGATTCACTATCAACTCTGGGTTCGTTAAACCACTGAAAATGTGCCTTTGGGGCGAATTTAAAAGGAGTTGAACGCACGTAAACGGGTTTCGGTTCACCTCATCACACCTCACGTGAAACTTATGCGGTAACTTTCCCGGCCCAAAACAGAACTGCTACTGGTATCAAGTCGACATAACAGTAAAAACCGAAGAAATTCACCTGAAGAACACGACTTAGTTCATTGTTCAACAAACTGACTCAGCGCCTTTCTTTTGAACTCTTCTCGGGATGGGCACCAAATTTGCCCGCAAAGAAAAGAAATGTTCGTTACCCCGGTCAGGTGAGTCGGTGAGCAAAGCCAGCACACCTTTCACCGATTTCGCTTCAACACCGTTCGACTTCGGATTTGAACTGTAGAACAACAGTCGCCCAGTGTATGGTAAACCCCGGCAAACCGACAGACAACCTTTTTTTTTATTTTGGAGCCTTTCCGATTCTTCGTCAGTTACGTCCAACCGATGGGTTTGAACTGAATCGCCAGAGCAGCGATTCCACTTTTCTTGGTTCTGCTGCTGGCTGGTGGAGCTTGGATCACAGTGGCAACTCGCATCGACGTCTCGGGCGCAGACTTTATTTGGAGCATAATCTGGGCACGGCTCATAACTTGCCGGAGCATAACATCTACGACGTCATCATAAATAAATTCTTTCATAGTTTTCTTTTCACCTTCACACCTGGTGGGTTACCAGGTAAAAATGCAATAGAGCAGTTTTTAATACAAAATAATCGCTTAATCGTGTTTGAAGCAACTCAACATAAAACATTTAAAACACTAAAGACAAAGTGCCTTACCAATAACGCTCTATTAAACTGGCAACTAACTAAAAATGTCCCATTAACTAAAAAGTCGTACCAATAACGATTTTCATACTGCGATTAGCGTTAGTGGAATGCTTAGTTGCGGTTGCACCGAATTGCGCGATTAAATTTCCAAGTAGCTTACTACTTATGTCAAATGTACGAGTTTTGCTGTGAAGAAACCTAGAATTTTTAATAAATAAGTGAATTAAAATGGACAGAAATATTTTAATGGATTTAGAGTTGATTGGAGATACAACTTATTGTAGAAAGGAAAAAAATTATAAAAAAAGAATTGATCCGTTTGTACATTATTGCGATTCGGAGTTTGTTAATTTTTATCGGTAAGTATCAAAAAAATGAAAAAGTTTCCAATATGTTTATTCGAGTACCCATATTTGGTTGCTAATAACATAATTACAGATTTGATAAGGAAACAGCTATTTTTAGTTTTAACATCTTTGTAGCACTCTCTTTTGAGTCTATAATGGCCACGTGAGGCTCTATAAGGGACTTTAAGGACTCCTTCATCTCAGGCGTCCAGTTACTTGATCGCACTCTCTACGAAGTCTTCCATATAATAATATTATATTTTGTTTAAATCATGTTCATTTACCTGCTTCGTATTGCTCTCCATATTTTTCAAATGTATTAAATGTAAAAAATAGCAATTTTATATTTGACAGTATAGTGCCAGAAAATTATAACCACTCCAACAAATTTCAAAATTTGAACTCTGATTACATTTTTCTCGCAAACAATCAAACAGATTAACATTTCCTTGCTCAGTTGCAATCTTTTCTCCTTTGTTATCATTGTTTGAAGAATAAGTAATGGTTACGTTACGAACCAATATGCAATATGAAAAAGTATGCCCTCATTCATTTATTCCAGTTCTATCAAATATAAATATTAATAAACAAATTTTCATGTTTCCAAGAAATATTGCATGGTATACCGTTTCACTTAACGCTCAAAGCATAAATATTTGCATTGAAGAAAGTCACGGAGATTAGCAAGAGTTATTAAAAATAATGGCGAGTATACTAAATACTAGAAATATTAATTTGCAAAATATGTGAATTTACGCTTAATTAAATGCTTATCTTAAACGCGTAAAAATATAATAATGTTTTTTTCAAAATAATAATATGGAAGTATAAATGTTGGTGGTTATAATTTTTTGGCACTGTACTGTATGTCAATATTTGGAATTAAATTTGACAATATGTATGTAGTTTGAAACGACTGGGTAAACCGACCTTAATTATTTTAGTGCCGTCGCTAAATATGTTATTGGTACGAAAAGATAGTTGAACTATTAAATTTAGTTAGTGGCGTTTAAGTGGCCACTAATTTAATAGCGACACTAAAAAATGTTATTGGTAAGGGCCAAAATGAATATAAATTAATAATTTTAAGTTCGCACTAACCAACGTTGTTATATTTAAATTAAATAATTTTTTCTGTGCATCAAAAGGAAAAAAGGGAACCCTTATAGGATCACTTCGTTGTCCGTCTGTCTGTCTTACAAGACCCTTTTTCTCAAGAACACGTGGGGGTATCAAATTGAAATTAATATCAAATACTCAGGTTTGCTATCTCTTGAAGCTGTGAAAAAAATCAAATTTTTATTCTAAGTTAACGCAATCAAAAAATTCGGCCGTTTATGCCGCATATTTTGAAACTTGCAAGGGAATCGAAACCTATAGTATTTTCCGTTGACCTAGACTAGAATCATGAAATTTGGCAAGAGGCAATGTTTTATAGCACAAGTAAAGGTAAAAATCCGAAAACCATTAATTTGTAGTTACTTCACAAAAAAAAAATGTTTTACGGAACCCTCGGTGCGCGAGTCCGACTCGCACTTGGCCGGTTTTTAATAACTAGTATGAACATTAAAAGAAAATACTAGACAATTTTTACAAATGGTTTGAAAAAAAGCACTGAATTGAGAGTTTTCAGATTACCTATGTATATCTTTTATTAAATCAACCTGCATTTTAGAGATTAGATCAAAATAATTTCTTGGACGCCCCTGTGTACATATATCTCAAACCTTATATACTTAAGTGTTAATGTTTTCTTTCATGAATGACCTGAAAAAAATATACGGTCAGTTTTTGTTATTTAACAAAATCAAAAGTATAGTGAAGTAAAATTCTTACCTTGTCTAAACAACACGATTATCTCTGCATGTCCTCCTTTTCCTTCTATTTGTATAATTTAAAATTAGCAGCGTGAAATTTGAAAACATCTGTAAATAGAAAAGAATTAATTGCAAGGTGTAAAATCCTAATAATGACTAAATGTAGTCAAAATTGTGAGCTTGACTTTATATCCCTTTACCCTCAAAACATTTTTATTATCGCATCCGCAAAAGTTGTTTAGGTATCAAATTGATACCCCTCAGTAAAAGTATAACTTTACACTAAAACAAAAGTAACAAATATCCCGAATAATGTTATATGTATTTATTTGCAACAACTGGAAAAAAATATGTAACGATGTGATGGACATAATAAGTACGTATATTTTAACCGAAAATCTTGTTTCAGTTCGATAAAAAATGAACACGTATTTAGTATTTAATAAAACAAATATGTAGTATCAAATTGATACTAAAATCTCTTGAGGGTATAAAATATAGGTTGTCATATTAAAAGTTAGTTTCTGAAATATGTATGTAGATATATTAAAAATATTATTTTTAAGATATACATACCTACATATAACTCAAAATAAATTGATATTAAAAAAACATTTCTAGATTATGTACGCGACTGTGTGACTGATGCTCTTTATCGTTCCCGCTAGAAGCATTACATCACAATTTAACGATTGAAGAAAAATCGAATTATGTGCGGCTCAACAATTACGAAGAAAAGCTAATATTTTCCGCCATAAATCATAATTTTGGATAAAATCGTCAGAGATGTAAAGTAGGTAAACGTCGGCACCATGACGTCATTGACGTCACAAGGGAATTCACGGAACGGCGGGATAAATTCGATAGACCTCGTTAGCATCGAGGAAATGAAGGGTATCCTTGAACTGAATGGGGGCGATCCAATTCAAGGAGACCCATCTGTAGCTCGAGCTGAATTTATGTCCCAGCTGGCTCGGGAAGGTTTCGAAAGGTTCCGAAGCGGTTCATTCCTCCATTAGCTCAAGATGGTGCCATCGCTTTAGGGTCCCATAACATTTAATAGGAACTGTGCTCTGGTCACCCAGCTCCCAGCGCCCGGCTCCGGCCCCCGGGTCCAGGATCCATCGGGGCGGATGTGCAGCAGCAATGGCAGTGAATCCGCCGGGGGTGGGCCCGGGGCCGCTCTCCAACTGGGGCAAGTACAAGTTCTTGGGGCTCAAGTTCACGGTGTCTAGGTCAGCGGCAATGCCACGTCGAGGCAGGCGCTGGATCCCCGTTTTTTCCCAGATGGGGGGCTTCGTCGAGCTTTCCTCCGAGGGCTCCACCGTCGTCGCTGGCTGCTGGGTGAAGGTTCCTGCGAATTGGCACTCCGTCGATGGTGGATTATGGGGAAAATTAAATTTTTTTTCGTTGAAATTCGCTATTTATGTCCATTTGTGTAACTCGAGAAATCAATAGCAATCAGTGTCCGGATGTAAATAAAGTGCCTTTAAATATTTCGAAATTTCAGACATTTATAGACATTAGATTAGGCTGCAATTGACAATTCTAAGGATAGGTAAAAAAAACCGGCCAAGTGCGAATCGAATTTGAGCACTGATAGTTCCTTATAATGTACAATTTAATTAACAATCATTTATCATTACTTATGGATTTTGTATTTATTATAATCAGTAACTGGAACTTTTTACTTTATGCATTTAAAATAGACAAAACTGGCACATAAAAGTCGCCAAATATGCACATATGTAAATAAGCATGCACGTAAATGTAATATGACCAAATATGAGAATAAGGACTGAAGATAGGTTTTAAAACGACAAATAAAACATTCAAGATTTAATTTTACAAATGAGGGTTAATTGGCATCCCGCATTGATATTTATAAAAATATACATACATCTCTTGAATGTATTTAACTGATAAAAAAATATGCATTCTTATGTTTAAATGTTACAAATATGAGTTCCGCTCTCTGATTAAAGCACATCAGTTCTAGAATATGCAGAGTGCTTTCATTATTGAAGTTTTACCTCAATTTTTGATTTTCCTAAAAAGAGTGAGAAACTATTATTTCTTTGTTCTGATTTATGGATTACGTGTAGCCAAACGAGCTTTATATACATAAGTAGCACTATCAATTTTTATAATTACAAATTCCGCTCAAATGCATATTAATGTTATGCAAAAACTAAACACCTTAAAGGCCATATTAAAATAAGCTTCAAAGTTACGTTTAGAGTTCAATGAAATTACGTGGTAAGATTACTCATTACTAAAAATCCTACTCATTATAAAATAAATGTACTTTATATAAAAGAAAACAAAAATTGCAACAATTTATATTGTTTGGCACACAGTCTTTTGAAATAATTTTTATGCACATGATGCCAGCCAAAAGAAATTAACACATTTTCTTGACACCCTTCTTCAGTTTGATACTTTGTTGGTCAGCGTTTTAAAAAATTACGTCACAAAATCTCGCAGTCAAAAGGAAAAAAATAAAATAAAATAAAAAAATAATAATAAATTCCTACTTGTTTAAAAGTCATGATAGTCGACTCAATTTCCTGAACTTATTTTGAGCCTCATTTTCAAAGCAGATATGTTATAATTTAAAATTTTATCGAAGGTAAGATGAAATGAAATAACCTTTAAACAATGAATTCAAAGTAAATTATATGGGTACTTAAGACTTGTGGTCAATTGCAGAATCAAAGAGTGTTAAAATAATGTACACTATTAATATGTTAATTTTAATAAAAACTTTAACCTTGGTGGTTTTTGTTCAAAAGCATTAAACAGTTGTTAAATTTTTTTTCACATTAACTTTGTTTAACAAAACCCGTCTTGTAAAGTGAACATTCTTCCTCTTCACTCATTATTTATTATTACTATTTAACTTAGAACTTCTTTGAATTCCAACGACGAATTTGCAAAATGCCATTGTTCCAAAAATAATTTTACATATCATGAATCATCTCTGAACAATGGCACCACGAGATAATGCAAGTCAATCGCTCTTATATGCAAATTAACTTCCCAGCTCGCTTTAAAATTAGCGAAAAAAAAGTGTTGAACCCAAACAACTTTTCTTGTGCAGTGGCGCTAACTCGGGCTGGGTTTTTTCTTAATAAAAATTAATGCCGTCTTCCAATTTGGATTAATATCCGTTACTAAAAAAAGGCAATAGAAAATGCGTGAAATCGCGCAAAATTTCCGATGACCATTTGGTCCATCCCAAATGATGTGGCATAATTACCTGTTCGGCGAACGAGTTCATTAAACGTAAACTTGATATTGAGGATGACCAATAAGGCGGATGAATGCCACCTGAAGAATTTGTTTTCCTGATTCGTTTTCCAAATAAATACAGTGACGTTCTTCATAAATTACAAATATTAAATATTTGTTCTTTTTCTGCGAAGAGAGTTGCTTAATTACTTAATGATCGCGGTTTGTGGTTTGGGAATTTATTTTTATGGCGTCACACAAATTTTATAACAAAATGCAGTTGCGGTTTTACTTAGATTAATTTAAAAAACAATTAACCTACGCAATTCAAATTATAATTTGAGGTTTTCAAAAGTCATAGTACCTACAAAATAATAATAATGAATTTCAAAAACTAGAATTTATTTTATGTACAAAAATGTATTGCTACCATCCCATGTTTTCAATTATTATTATAAGTATTTTTCCCCAAAATTCTCTTAACGTTTGCTTGTTTTTCAGGATTAACTTCATTTTATATCTACATATTTCATAATATTTATTCATATGGCAGAAAAATTAGTACTTTTTTGTTCAGATAATTAGTACTCAATAATTAAATTATTTTCTACCTAAGACACATATTCATACCGACCTTCGAAAATAATGAATATTAATGAAAAAAATCTCTGATTTCAATGAAATTCTCTGACGACTTTAGTTCCCTTACTTTTCCCAATTGTCCGTAAAGCAGTCCCTTGACGACTTCAGGTTCAATCATTTTATTAAAACCAATTGTAAAAAAAACACATATTGAGGCAATGAACATTGAACATTATTCAACAAATAAATTTTATTTTCATAGACGTGCCAAAATGGCATTGTCTAAAATTATTTTTATTTTTCTAACATTCGTTAAATATTTACACCTACGCCCTTGCTAAAAAATCCAAAGACGGTAATTCATTAATTTAACCACAGCGTGCTAAGTGAACATAATCCGCGATAGAGTTTTATGACTTCCGTCTTCTTCGACGCCGAAGACTCGCTTTGTGAACTTCCGCAGAATAAGCAAGAAGGACTGAAAAGCCTGACCAAGCCCAAGTTGCACAAACTTGGCTTAAGTTGAACCTATTTATGTTGCTTAATTAGACTTAACAATAACATAAATATGCAACAGCAACAGATAAATATCACGCTATTTGAAATCTAGAAACCTGCTGATTATAACTTTGATAACGTTCAACCCAAAGAAATTCAGTAATTGATGTCGTGAGAAGTAAATCTGCTTCTTAATTGCTCGAAATCGTCTTAAGCCGCTTAACGGTTCGCTAGTTCATGTGTCACGCAAGAAATTAACCGTCTCTTCGTCTTAAGTCGGCTAATCCACTTTACTGAATTGCTTGAGACCACCGACCGACGTGTGAGCCCGGCTTGCTTAGCTTAAGTACTCGGGTTAAAAAAAGCTTTGGATATTAAGTTTTGCAAGGGCTCGTGAAAACTGAGCCTTAAATGAGGAATTTGAAGCTATTTTAAAGTGCTCAAGAAGCTTTCGCGAATTTTAAGCACAGAAATTTAAAAGCTTACGTATCTACAGTACATGCAAGAAATGTTGGAATGAGTTAAATTTCTTTAAATTAATTCATTAATTTTAGTATTATATAATATTACAAGTAACTCAAATATGGACTCATATTTTTTATTTAATATTTTATTTTAATTTATAATTTAAATGGAATCTTATTAATAAAATAAAGTAATTTTCATGTTCCGAGTAAAAATTCGTTGGTACATATGCGCCTAAATAAGGCACAGACTTGGAGGCAAAAACACATCTAAAACGAGCCCATATAGCGAACAAATACGTCCGCAACAGGCACACAAACGCTGAATTTTTTTTCCGGTGCACCGTGCCTCATTTGGGTATAGAACGGACGTGCCGTTCTTCTTTTAGAACACGTTTGGACCAGTTAAATTTTTATTCGAGGTTTTTACCCTTTTTTTCATTTAGTTATATATTATATGTAATAACATATATTTATATACTTATTGAAATCTCCTATTAGGAAGGTTTAATTAAATCTATAGGATATTCAATTCGGAAGCAACTTTCAAGTCATGCTTACAGCAAATATGTTAAATTTCAGCTTATCGGTCGAACCATTAAATCGATTTCCAAAATTACCATGATTACGTTTGTTTTCCTCCCCATAGTTCCTAGTCGACATTGGGGAGTAAAAATCACTGGACAAAAAAAGTCTTACAAAAAATACCAGTGACTAATTAAGAAACTATTGTCGTAAAATATTTGTGAAGTAAAAAATCGATTCGTGAAAAAACTTCAAAGTTAATAAAACAGCTGAATCTTAAATAATTGGGAAACAGAACGCGATAAGACCTAAGACGATGAAGTGCTGTTCTATTAATCAGCAAGAAACAATAACAAAAATTTGTTGATTTCATTATCGGTCCATTAACTTCACGTCTTAATGCAATTTCAACAGATTGGGGGCATTTCTGAAGAATTAAAAACAAAATATCATCACAAAATATTACATTCTTCAGATTCATATGAATCAGTTCTAGAAAAGAAAAATGAAATATTTTTTTTTTTAATTTCGAATGAATATAAAATTGTTTCTTTTAAAATTATGTTCTAAATTCCGAACTCGACAGATAAGGCTTCTCCGAAGATGGATATGTGGTCACATTTCTATCTAAATTTACAGTTTTTCGCCCGCACTGTTCTCCAAAATTTTCCATTTCCTCATTTAGTGTGGGAGGTTTGTCTAAAAGCAAAACTCGACAGAATGAAAATTTATGAAATCACATGTGGTGTAACACAATTACAATAGAATTGAGCCAGGTGAGAGACATCTTTCTGGTGGCGAAAAGTTGCAGTCGAAATCAATAGAATTAGTCTACACTATCCGTTCAAGGCATCCACAAAATGTTCCAATCTAAATTCGAGTTTGAAACATGCGACTGTATAAGCAAGAGCATAAGTCGGATAGCGAATTGGGTCTAGACAACCGCGGACGGTAAAGAATGGATTGCACTTTAGTTTTCGTTCGTTGCTTGAGCCGAGCAGAGTCCCTCAGTCGTGGTTGTATCGAATCGGATAGAATACATAAAAAATACATAAAATTCAAGACAGTGTCCGCTGGTCCAACATAAACTGACTACGAATGGTGTGAAGTGTTGATAAAAAGTGTGCTATGTTTACAAAACGATTAAGATAAAATTCGTTCAACCTAACGACTTTTTTTTTTGCAAAAATTGTCTTAACAGCACCGGAAACTACGACTGCAATGAGATCGACTGAAATGAAAAGGGAAGGTGAGGAAAATCAAATCAGTGCTATTGAGAACGGAATGTCCAAGTGATGTTAATTTTGATTGAGTTGCTCGTCTGCGTCAAAGACGGGTACCCGCAGCAGGTGCCTTAATTGGGCAAAGCATACGTTTCAAGTAGTCCAAATTAGGATGGAATAGTTTAGAAGTACTGTTCACAATCCATAAGTGGAATCTATTCGACGAAGGCTCCAAGACGTTGAATATGTGCCTCCACGTCGTTCGATGCCCATGTACCGGGGAATCGATCGATAAAACCGAAGCATCATATTTGATTCCCATGCTTCCAGGCATCGTTGATGCTGCGATTCAAAACCGCGCGCTTATATGATGAAATTTAATATCCACTTGATTGGCCCAGATAGTCGCTAGTAGCCGCGGTTGTGATGTCACTTTCCGATGTAATCCAATTACAGAAGTGGGGTGCAAAGTGAACGCTATCGATTTAAGTTTTCATCACATATCAACTAACCAAATGGGGGGATACAATGTTCATACATCTGCCGGCTGCAGAAAGTCCGCTCCAATTTCTACAAGACCTGAAGAGAAAAAAAAATTTTTTTTTGGATTAATTCCAGGAGATTTACGTGCTTTTTGCATTCAAATCCGTCAGGCTAAATTACAGCTCTTTCATCGACATTTTAAGCGGGTGTACGTAGGTGGAGCACAGCAAATCAAGAAATGCTCTTAATCTTTTATCCCTCGAGCAATGCGCTTCATGCCCGTTCTGAAATGGCACAGAACAACATATTTCGGATTTAGCCCCGCTCCAACTTGGGGCTATTATTGCCCAGTTAAGTGTTTCATAACTTCGTGCTATGCTACCCCGGACACGTCCCACTCCTCAAGGCTGTGGAGAACAATATTTTTCCAGTTCACTTCTGTGTTTTGTTTTACCAGGGAAACTTTTGTTTCAAGGAAAAGGGGTGTTTTTTTATGGATGCAGTTTCGATTTTGTAGTTTTCAGGTTGAGCAATGCTCTAACAAGGATTTGATTACATACCCTGCGGCATTTAGTGGAAAATCATTTCACTTTGACCTTAATGCTGTAAGGTTGTATTGTTTTACATAGTTTACATCTGTTGAACTATAACTATAAATCAAGTCAGGGTCAGATTTTGTGACGGGGTTGGTTATTATTATATAGATTTTAACAACAAAACTACTATAGGTTTATTTAATAAAGATAAATTCTTGGCATTATTATCAATTTATCTTGTTTATTGGGAACTTTAGGGTCATCAGCACTGTAATCAAAGCTTATTTAATCAAGGCAAATTCAAAACAACGTCTTCTAATTTTAAATTGGAATTTATAGTGCCTGTCTGTCACGGCTTATGTTAGGTGTGTCCAGCTGCACCCCCTTATCATATCTGACATGAGAATTATGTGCTATTAATGTGCTAATTATGTACCGAAAAAATAAATGTGTGTTGCTTTTTTAAAAATTTCCAAATGCTGGGTGCAGCTGGGCGCCCAGTCACACTCCCCTCAACTAAAAAGTATTTTTAAAAAAATTTGCTTCACACTATATTTATGTGCTCTTTATGTGCTTAAAAATTATGCCATGCAATATCGAGCCCCTCCCCTAAAAACATTATAATACTCCAAGTCAAGTGAAATTATCGCGCATTTTGAAATTTTTAAAAAATCAGCACAAATTTTTTTTTCGGTAAATAATTAGTACATTAATAGTACATAATTTTCATATCAGAATTGATCGGATTCGCAATAAGGGGGGTGCAGCTGGACGCACCTGCTTATGTTATGTTAGAGCCAACATTTTAAATAACATAGTAGACGAAAATTTAGCACATTAAAGAAAAACAAAACTTTAGACTATTATTCATCCCAATAAGTAGGAAATACAATGAAAAATAATGAAATGAGTGCTTGAAAAATATAACAATCATTTTGGGTACATTGGGATGGGTATGGGTATGGCATGCTCATGAGTTTTACGATCATTTGAATCTCTGGTTTCAACTGTCTTTTAAAACTGTTCTTCTCTTTCAGTCGTATATCTATAAGAAATGCATAACATGTTTAAAAAATTTCGATCAGTTGTTATAGTATAACTCACATGCGTTCATTTGATCGCTGATAATTTGAATATATCTATATAATATAGGAAAAGAAGATTGAAAAATCCTAAAATAAGCATCTGCACTATTTCCGAGCTTCAATTTTAATGCGGAAATTTTGAATTTCCGCTTTATAGCTCCGATGTACTTTTTAAAAGTCCATCACTTGAACGCTGTAATGCCTCGTAGATTTCTAAATCGCTAACCGCCGGCATGGCATTTCAATTGGCCAACTAGATTTGGTATCTCTGCGCGAATTTTGCGAATTACTGAAGCATTACGAATAGAAGCTTCTGCGTTGCAGAACAATCGAGCAGCATGTTCCCAAATAGCTTTGAATTTCTTGATAAAATTGAGAGGACTGATGTAATGCACTTGAGGAATTTGTAAAAGTAAACTAGCTGCTGGGGTTCACCAATTGTGTCATTGAGCAAATACCTCACGGAATCTAATTAATACTTATAAAGATTTTTTTTTCAAAGCAGGTATGAGTTTTATCTGGTTTGATAACACTTTTAAATTAAATTCAGCGGAGAGTAAGATTTTTGTTTTTTTTGGGTTTTATCATATTTACTCTGAGATAATAACAATAAGTTATTTTGCAATCAGAGGTAAACTGAAACATGAATATAATAATCGATATTCAAAATTAAGTTTAGCTATATTTTGCAGTGGTTACATTTTTCTTTGAAGTAACTATATTCTGACTTGATTTTATTATTTTTAACGAACTTGAATGTTTGCTTTCTTGTTAATAACTAAAATTATCTTAAACCTCTTCCTCCAACATCAACATGCAAGCGTAAATACCTACGTTATTACCCATATTAATTAACATATTTTAAATTGTTCCATGTTTGCTTAATTTCAAAGACTATTATAAAATCGTTACTTGTGCACGAAATTCATGTTGCTAAATTACACTAGAATGTCGGTCAATATCATATTAACATGTTTTTTTACAACAATTTTATACTAAGTACAAATTGAATTATGCTACGTATGACCTACTCTTTCTTTTTTAAGCGATAGAGAACAGTATACCCTTTTTGCTCATAAAAATACACTGACCTAATAATATTAAATTTTCTTGTGCTCATTACGCCTCCTTCTGAAAACATGTCTAGCAGGCTATAGATTAAGCAGCGTTGAGTTTATAATAAAACATCTTTTGAAGAGGGACTTAATGAGGTATCATCCGTCTCCCAAGCTATGTTCACGTGTGCTTTCATTATTTATAGTATCCTTGACCGTTTGCGTTTAAACATTTGACCTTTAAAAGTTTTCTTAACGCAAATTGTACATACTTCATGAGTTTTTCAGTCATGTCTGAAGAGGGTTAAAATGCAGCCAGGAGTAGTCAACGTAATGAGAAATGAAATTAAATGAATAATTTAAATCTTCTAATTTCAGTAATTATAACAAATAAATAAGTTGTCAAATAAATTGTTTTAAGCATGACCCTAATTTATCCCTAAAATATCTTTTAATAAGTCCATTAATTATTTTACCATAGTAATAGCCCTAATTTTGTAATCACGAGCACACCTGCTAGAAATCGTCTTTCATCCCAAAGAAAAAGAATTTTTGTCATCCCACTAGTCGTCAACAGTCGCATGCGACAGAAATTGCCGAGAACAAAATAATTTTTCCGGAGACTAAGACAAATTACAGAAAAGAAGTGGTGGCATAAACACGCAAAGATTGTTATCACTTCATTGAGGTTTTGGACAAAAAAATGCGGCAATGGAATCCAAAGTCGAGGTATAAAATATCGCCCTTTTGTTAGTATTGTTGATGTAATGGACCTTAGATTTGTATGAGTATGGTGGAAATTTTCATCAGGGGTGCTACCCTTATCTTGTACCAGGGAACTGATAACAATTCCCCTCTGAAAATAAAGTTTCCACCTGGAACAAGAAAATCGATTAGTTTTCCACATGTCATAGAGAGTTGCCCATGATTTCTGGTACATGATCCAGGAGGGTCATGCGCTGTATGGTGGACAGTGATGGATAAAAATATTACTACACCCTCTTTAAGCTATAATATCTACGTTACTACAATTATACTTTTCATATTATTAATAATAAATTTTAACTATTATATCCTGAAAATTGGTGAAACGATCAAAAGGTCCAATATTCAATTTTTTTATATTATACGGTTCACTTATTTTGAATTTGAGTTTAACTGGCGGGGAACACCCTCAACAACATTTATCCTCAGAAAGGGAACATTTCTCTTACCCTGCTGGAATGAAATTGTGTAAAAATTCTACTTGGAAAACAACAGTTGTTCATGGTGACCGGATTGTGTACAAACTTTTCATTTTTGAAAAAAAAATGTTTGTTCAACTAAATAAAAAGATTTATAACTAAAATTATAAATTCCAAAGGGAAAACATATTTTAAAGGATTTTACCTGGAATAAAAAGGTGTTTTCGTCAAAAATTGAAGTGATTCATTAGAAAACCTCATAAAAGTGCCATCTTCAAGAAAATCCAATGTCCGGTAAGATATCTTTTTGCGTTTAATTTAATATTTGTGTCTTAAGAAAATTTATGATAATATCTTCTATTTGAAAAATTGTCGCGCAAAATCTCAGCTCCATTTAAAACAGGAAATAAAACAAAATGTGAGTAAGACGTTCTGGAAGAAAAGGCGTCGTCGTCCTGGCCAACAATAAGTGTAGACTGCTAACCTCGATTTGGCTGGGAGGCAGGCTGGAATGCGTTCCGATTTTGTGTATAAACATTACAAATGGTTAAAAGGTTCTGAAAAAAAAAACATTTCCATTTCTCGTATGCATGCTGACAAAAAAATACGGGAGTGAATACAAAACATCTCGCACCAGAGGACGTGAAGGATCTTTCAATGGCCGTACGGGAGTGTGTCAGGAGCCCTTGTGGCTGCACTCATCTTGAGGGGATGAAAGAAGGGCGTAATGAGTTGTGCACCCTGAGAATAGGGTGTAATTTGTTTTTATCGGGGTGAAATTGTTCAGTTTATGTCCTCAACGAAATCACTATAGCTGATTTTTGAGATTTCCGCACGCTGATTGCATTCAATCCAGAGTTTAATTAGTGCGTTGCATTTCTTGAGGTCCTTTTTCCTAAATTAAACGTTCCACCTCAGGGGACTGGTTCTACGCCAAGATTTCCTCTGGGCCATACTACGGAAAAATTCTTAATTAATTTTGTGATAAGTGAATTATTCATAGCAGTAATTAGTTTCTGAATTGAAACTTATATTGAGTAAAGTGCCATCGTTACGAGATCGATCATTATGCAAATTCAAAGTGAATGAATTAAGTACAGCAGAACTTTGGAGGTATGCCAAAAAGCATCAAATATGTTATCAAGCAGTTTATGTTTAGGGGTGGTGATAAAATATATTAGTTCAGTAGGTCTTCCCAAGCACCATGATGTCTCATAAATAGAGGGTGAATATTACGTTTTGGGTTGAAAATAAAAGAAAAATATTACTCTTTTTACACATTTAATATGTAAATATATGGGTAGACTTGCACTTAAGTTTTTTCATCAATATTGAAATTCAAATTTCGCACTTTCACAAAGAATTTTTTTTTTAATTTTAAATAAAAAAACAATGCTTTAATTTATTAATTATATTATTACAGCCATTAAAACAGCTTCCGTAGATAGAGAGCGAGACTACATAGGTTTTGCTACTCTCCCAGAACAAGTTCACAGAAAATCTGTGAAGCGAGGCTTTGAGTTCACTTTGATGGTCGTTGGTGAGTCCGGCTTAGGAAAATCAACGCTAATCAACAGTCTTTTCCTGGGTGACTTGTATAAAAATCGCTTTATACCAAATGTTGAAGAAAGACTTGAAAAAACTACAAGAATTGAGAAAAAAACAATGGACATTGAAGAAAAAGGCGTTCGACTTCGACTAACAGTTGTAGATACTCCTGGATTTGGTGATGCTATAAATTGTGAAGACAGTTGGCGTGTGTGTACGGCTTACATAGATGAACAGGTATATTAAGAATTTTTTTAAAAGCCTGCCAAATATATAGTCCCTTAATATAAATAATTAAAGACTAAAACGAAATATATTTTATATATTTTTCAGTTCAGACAATATTTTACAGACGAAAGTGGTTTGAATAGAAGAAATATTCAAGATAACCGAGTCCACTGTTGTTTATTTTTCATACCCCCTTATGGTCACAGGTATGCAAAATTCGATACTATTATGCAAGTCTTATATTTGTTAATAAAAATGTGTTCAATTACAGTTTACGACAAATGGACTTAGAATTGATGCGTCGCCTACACCGAAAAGTGAATATTGTCCTTGTTATAGGAAAGGCCGATTGTCTTACACAGACGGAAATTCGAAAATTAAAAGAGCGAATCCTGCAGGATTTAGAGGATAATCATATCCAGCTATACCAATTCCCCGAATGTGATTCAGATGAAGATGAGGATTTTAAGCAACAGGACAGAGAGCTAAAAGCGAGCATACCCTTCGCGGTAGTCGGCAGTAACACAATCCTCGAAGTGGCTGGCAAAAAGGTTCGCGGCCGACAGTACCCGTGGGGCGTTGTGGACGTTGAGAACCCACAGCACAGCGATTTCATAAAATTGCGAACAATGCTGATCTCAACGCATATGCAGGACCTAAAGGATACCACTCAAGATGTTCACTACGAGAACTTCCGGGCCCAATGCATTTCTCAGATATCGCAGCACGCTCTGCGGGAGCGTGGCAAATTGAAAAGGGATTCGATGGGCTCAAATGGGTTCGATTCATCGATCACGGAAACTGATAGGCTGCTTTTGCAGAAGGATGAGGAAATCCGCCGTATGCAGGATATGCTCACTCAAATGCAGGAGAAGCTGAAAGCAACCCATTTGATAGATATGAAGAAGAACGACAGTGTCATCGATGTCTAGAGGTCTTTTAAGTAGCTAAAATAACTTGTAGGTTCCACAAGATCCGAATTAATTTCTTCTTACTTTTCGCACAAAGCAAGATATTCCGTCGTTAACGGTGTATTTGTATCTAATAATTTATAAGGACTAGCTATTTAGACTCACATCGGAGGACTAAACATTAATCATTTTTCGCTACGAGAAGCATTCACGACAAATTTTCAGGAATCGCTTACCCTTGAATGCTTCGGTGCATTAGAATATTTCTTACTTTTAAACATAATCGAAAGTTATACAAAAAACATAAAACTAAGCGGGAAAAAAACGTAAAAAAAGATTACCCACCAAGGAATAGACCAAAAGTAGCAGCGCTAAGCGAACATTTTTTATCAGACAAAACAACCAGTTGTAGGTGTAGCCGAGTTCATTTGTGCCCCATTCCCCGTCCCAGTGTCCTTAAATAGACCTCCTTAGTGGTATTGTTTCAGGGTAGATATGTTGTAATTGTTAATGTCTGTGTTTCTATTTATTACGATCCTACAGGGCTTTATTTATTTAATTTTTTTTATTCGAATTTACATTTTGTTTTTATCGACATTTAATAAAAGTATTTAATACAAAGGATATCGTAAGTTTTACTTAACCTGGATAAAGTTCTACATTAAATGTAAAGCAACTTGCTAAAAATTTAAATCGACCGAAGAATTTTAGAAGCGAGATAGAATATTCTAACATTTCTTGCATGTCTAGGCTAATTAACGCATGAATATGTTATTTTAGCTGATCATAAATTATTAAATTAAAATAAGGAAATAATTATTCGAAGAGCAATCGACGAGTTAGTAAGTTGTTCTAGGTGCAGTAAAAAAAAGTCATGAATTTTTCCGTGATGTTAGTGTAACAAAATCTTTTAAACCTACAATTTTGCATTTTATTTACAGTATCAAAGTAAAACAGCAGTATAATTTTAATAAGTTGAAATTCAAGTTAAAATCAAAAGTAAAATAATAAACGAGTGAAGCTGAATTTACCTTTTTTGTGTCTTCAAAATGTAAGTGATTTAGTATTTACACTTAGCGCGAAAATTTCTTTTAATTTTGAGGATTTTCCAAATAATATTTTCACCGCGAAACAAGATCTGATTCTCGAATATTTTAACGCACAACTGTATAACAGTTTCCGAAAAAACATTTCAACACATTTTTATTTTGTATTGTGGCTGCACTGGAGGACGAAAAACTCACAGCTGTCAACGTCAATTGGTTTTGGGTTTGGCCATCCCTGGGCTCTGCCTGTGCCTGGAAGTGTCATCGAAGCACCCACAAGTTGAGGTTGCGAAAAGTAATTTTTGTGGTTTAAAACATAAAATTTTTTAATTAAGTGCACAAATACTTCAAAAAGGGCATTTTTTCATGACGGAAGTAGCTGAGCGCCTGCAGATGGGTCCCCGGGAGGGGGCAACTTACCCAGTTTCAGTGCAATATTGCGGCAACTGTTCCATGCCAATTGAGGTAAAAAATAGCCAAATTAGGGATGTTTCCCGAAAAAAATTACTAAATTATAATTATCCCCAGTACTGTGAGTACTACCCCGACTACGAGAAGTGCAAGCAGTGGTTGGAAAAGAATCTTCCCACTGAATTCGAAAAAGTGAAGATAGACGACACCGCGGAAGCCGGTGGAGACGACGACAAAAAGCGGCAAAAACGTGGCGGTAAGGGAATGGTTAAGGCCAAGAAAAAGGATGACGGACCCAAAAAGATCTGCTTGTCTCGGGCGCCGAGGGGAAAGAAGAAGTCCGTCACTGTGGTGACCGGGCTGAGCACTTTCGGTAAGAAAATTTTACTTTAAATTCTGTGGGGCTCGATTCATAAATGAAAATCTCCCCAGGAATTGATTTGAAAGTTGCTGCAAAGTTCTTTGGAACAAAATTCGCTTGCGGTTCTTCCGTAACGGGTGAAGATGAAATCGTGATCCAGGGAGATGTGAAGGACGACCTGTTCGATGTCATTCCGGAGAAATGGCCTGAAATCGATGAGGAATTCATAGAGGATTTGGGCGATCAAAAACGCTAAATAAAGTCTTAAACATTTATTCACAGTCTATTCCTCCTTAATCAAATATTTCGCGACCAATTCGAGTACTTTTCCCACTTGGTCCTCGGTCAGGCGCTCTTCGCTGTCCTCAATAAGCTGCAAAAAAATGTTTATCGATTGAATGGATTTTATAGTACATTTTAAGATATTACCAGTTGTATGTGCAAGGGCTCTGTCGGTGGATCGTTCACGAGCATGAGGCACTCGTTTTTAGTCATTTTAAAGGGCTTCATCTCTTGGAGGAATTGAATTATGTCTGCTCGATTCTGCATCCGCGCTGGCGTTTCTTCTAAGTACTGCAAAGTCTAGACAGTTTTTGTATTTAGTAGAATTCATTTTATGGATTCAGACCCTCACCTCATAAGTAATTGTTGCCAAATTCCTCAAACCGAAACGCTTTTTCGTGTCCTTCATACTCTTCAGCGCCATGAGCACTTCGAGGTTCGAAAGAACGCAGTAACAAGGGTCAACACTGCAAATAAATGATTAATTGTATGCTTTTTATAAACAAGAACTCATTTCCGGTACATTTCCATTATCCCACTGTATTTCCTCAGCAAAATTTACAGAGGAATTTAAGTTTGTTTACAAACTGCCATTAGAAGTTTGAAGTTTTAACACATGGTGATTGCAGTGCTGACAAATTATAAAACTCAAATACACATTTACGGTACGTTCGAGTTTTACAAAATTGACATATTGCAAAATAAAAACAGCTGTTGATAAATTGAAAACAGAAAATTGACATTGCTGAATCCTAATGGTTTTTCGGCTTTCTTCGTGGCTGGTCTGGTGCATTTTTATCAAAATTTGCCCTATGAGTGGTGAGTAATCAAGTGGCTTATTGTGCAATAAATTCATTATCTATTTATTATCTGTAATCTATGTAATAATTTAACGTAATTTTCCACAAATAGTTTTTCAAAGTTGTTGAGGCCGGAAACAGTTATTTTTCGTTGTGAGCTCAACATTCTTTAGTGGAATAAAGTGCTTATTTGTTAATTTACTAACTAATCATGGTAAATTCAAAACTCTGCAGACTATAATTAAAATTATCCTGGTCTTTAAAATTATTCCAATCTCGTTGTCTTTTATTCAGGTCAGACGCAACAATTGCCGCCAAATCCTAAATATCTTAAATGCTCGGGTTGAATTTGATCCCGGTTGTTTTTCTCAACTTTCTTCACTTCTTCAAGTTATTATTCATTATTTTCCCAATCGGCGAATATACTAGGCCTACTTTAGGTCGTTTCGGAGTTGGATGCAATGAGCTCTTTCAGTGAATTCCGGACATAGTTTACTTAACTTTCAGTGTTTTTATTTCAGTTAATCGTCCATAAATTTCTCTTTGATCCATTTCGTGGGATATAAAATTGTACTCTAAGTTGGTTAAATTTTTAAAAAGTGAATGAGGAAATCGTATACCATAAAAGTCCAGTAGTTAACATTGGATTGGAGTTCAGTTTTTTAAACAATGCCATTAGCATTCAGTTAGAATAATTTGAGGTGTATTCTGCCATTCCCGAAATCAGTAATAAAAATTAATGCATTCAAGGGATCGTCCAAGATCTTGAGAAACTTTGATTCTTTTTAATTATTAGAGTACAGTAGGGCCTCGATAATCCGAACACCCAAAATTTATACCCTGTTCGGATCAATGGAGCGTTCGGATTACAGTATGTACATAGAAATTTTGAAATGTACTTTTTGAAGTGATATACATTAGTATATCACTTGACAAAGCGATGGCTTTTCTTCGCTGCTCTATATAAAAACCACATAAATAAGGCATCTTCAAGCTGGGGATTTTTAGGAGTCTTTAAAGTTTTTCTAGCTCCTGGACGATTTTCTGCATTTATTATACAAATTACCGTATGTTTTTCTCCTTACTTTTGAT
Organism: Machimus rusticus; assembly: GCA_951509405.1. Taxonomy (NCBI): domain Eukaryota; kingdom Metazoa; phylum Arthropoda; class Insecta; order Diptera; family Asilidae; genus Machimus; species Machimus rusticus. Next base: position 9,128,901 of record OX608051.1, read on the forward strand.
GTCAAAAATAGTCGACTTTCTAACGTTATACTGCTGCGCAAGAATTGTTAAGGAAACACCTTCTTTAATCTTGTCTAAAATCTCGCATTTTTCGGATGTTGTCAATGTTATGTACATATATGGGGCTGTTCGGATTATAGAGATGTTCGGATAAGCGAGGGTTCGGATTATCGAGGCCCTACTGTATTAGAGATTAATTGTTTTGCTTTTATATCTCTGCAAGAACAATTATTAAAAGAAATATGCTTTTACCTGAAAAAAGTCTAAGAGTAAGTACCGAAAATATTGATTCAATTTGTCTAAAGAATTTAAATACTAGATATCTACTACCAGCTTTACTTGAATTTACCTAGAGGAAAATATTACAGCTTTATTCCTAAGGGTAATGTAATGGATAGCATGAGAGAATTTTTTATTGGAAAATGGAAATGAAAATAACTATATTTACTAGAATGATGCACATCCTGATGGAGTTGGGAATAACAACTTTGCTCATTTGGTTTTTATTAAATGACAACTGCAAAAGTCCTGCATAGCATCAAACAATTCTAAAACAGGCTACTAGTAAAACCTAATTTAAAAACTTTCGCGGAAATAAAATAGCTTACGTAATCCAATTATCTAAACTTTTTCTACAGACCGCTTCGTACCATTTATTTTTCACCATTTTAGAAAGCTTCTGCAATAATTAATCTTCATTCGCTTTTGCTGCTAATCCCATACAATTTCTGCACGCAGCGTTGAAATGGCCCCAAGGAGGTAAATTAATTGCAAAAGATTATTTCACAGCTTCTTTTCATTGTACACTTTCTAAATATTTTCCCTCAAAAAGGTAGTTTTGATGGAGCTTTCACAAAAACTTAAAATTTTCTACTCACTACTGAAGGTTATAAATATAGCATTATGGAAATTTTAAGATATTTTGAAAATATAAAGAACGCATTAATTGTTGTCTTAAATAATTCCACTCACAAGCGCGAAGAATTTCTTATCTCCAATTAATGCAGAGCGTGTGCTCGCCACCCGATTAGACCATCTAATTAACGTTGAATAAAATTCATTAATTATCCCTTACAGCTTATCTGCCCACTCGGTTCCTCAAAGAGACGTACTTAATCGCCTTTGAATTCATATTATAGAAAGTAGACAATGGACAACTGGTGCTCGTTATTCTTACGCCACTGCCAATCAGTTTTACAATTTGCGCACAAAGAAACTGAATAGAGATGGCAAAAAAGATAGAATCATACTACAGTCCATCTACAACCAGAACTTTAGCCCTTTACGCTCCATTAAACATTTATGGATTACAATTATCCAATATATTTGCTGTTAAGACTTTTGCAGCATTCTGCACCACTTCGTGCGGTGAACATGAATTCAGTTTTAAGTTTATTTTCTGCACTGACATGATTTAGGTAGATTTTGAAATCCTCTCTCGTATCTAAGACTAAAGTTTTTCTTTCTTTTTTAAATGAACGTGATAGAGTTCCCTTCCTGCACAAGAACGTAAAAAACTTTGTATGAACATAAACTTCACAAAATTTATGAGCTGGAAAGATGATACAATGTTATAGTCTCCATAATTTTTAAATTAAATTTATTGAAATTGGTGGAAATTGCAATAAAAATGTTACTTTTTCTCGAGCGATAAATTTGCGGTTGCAGTAGGTATTTCAGATCTCTGGCTTGCAGTTAATATTTTTTTTTTGGCTGTATTTTAAGGGTCTTTTAATATTTAACTATAATTGTTGTTAGAATTTTCTCCATAGGACACCTAAACTTCCACCAAATTAAGTGGCAGTTCGTTTTGCTTATAAGTTTATTCTGATTCTATCGACTTCATACACTTTAAAGTTTAAGGGGTGATTAAAAAATCAATTGTTTTTTGTGATTTGTATTTAATGCTATCGATTTTTCATACATTCCATGACATTGCTTTAGAGATCTTATTTTTTGAAAAACATAAAAATTTTTTATTGCTTGCAAATAACTGATTCACTTATTTTATGTCTAAATAAATGCTTCCAACTGACTAGAAATTGATTTATAAAGAACTAACTTATTCAGTTAACCATTTAATGGTTTGTAGGAATTTTATGCTTGCATATATTTATCCATAAAACTACTTGATTTCTTGAAAATGTAATATAAAATTGAATCTGAACTCCATAAACTTATTTTATCGCTGTATTCTACAAAAGAATGATTTTTCATAAAATAATGCTGCCATCATATCATATTAAGTATATTGAAAAGCTTTTGTTGCAGGATTTGAAACCAATAAAAGTCTATTCGAGAAAGCTCGTAAATTCAATTTTATTGCTTTGCTGTTAAGAAATAGGGCGTTGTTTCTACCCAACAAAGTGCTGTGGGACTTTGTAAATTTATTGCATTCATGTTGCAAACACTTCAGAATAGGTGTTTAAGTGTAACAAAAAAATTAATTGTTATTTTTTTATTGTCTCAACATCCAAATTAATGTTTTGTTTTTGTTGGAACAGGGAGTAATCAACAGAATGACGAAAAAGTCCAAAATACGTAAGCTAAATACAAAAACACAAAGTAGAACAAGTGGAGTTGTCATCAAACTACTTTTACTATTTCTGGTCGGTTGGCTCGTTATTCATCCGGAGGTCACAGACAACTTCATAAAAAACTATTATGAGCAGTATAATCTCCTTGTTCATGGAAGAATCAACTATTGCTCCGAAAGTGTTGGGTATCATGACATCATCCCCATTATTCGTCCCCAAATTCTACATCAGGACGAAGTTCTCAACAGGATTGAAACAAGTTTACGTAATCACATTCAATTTACTCCAATTGCCATAATTGGGACTACCGGTGTCGGAAAAACTTTATTTTCAAATTTATTTATGAAATTTTTTCCATGGCAAGATAATGTCCAGCAATATTCATGGGCAACTTTTGCTGACGAAGAAAAGAAAAATGTTATGGTGAAAAAATTACTAAGACGATTGTCTAACTGTGGACATAATTTAATTGTAATCGACGATTTTACTCCAGAGGATGCTGCATATGTAAGCAGTATTAACAAAAAGGCTGAGCAAATAACTGTGAATTCGAAAAAAAGTCTGATTTTACTTTATATTTTTAATATTCCAAGCTTCCTAGAACACGCTGAGAATGCTTACAAAAGAGTTTCGAAACAACTCGAAAATCTAGAAGGCATTCAGACTGTTCCTTTTATGAGTTTTAACCAGTCACACTTAACCGCCTGTATTAAGTATGAGGCGGAATTGTTAAACGTTTCTCTAAATGCAGAGAAAATTTTACAAATTCAAAATACACTTGAAGCCACTCATTCTGGCTGTAAGAGAGTTTATGCAAAAGTTGCTGTTTTTTCAGAACCTATGTGATTTGGAGCTCTATGATTATTTATTTTAGATAATTTTTTATGTACATATTTCAAATTGTAAATAAATGAAAGACTAAAAAAATATTTGTGACATATATGCATTATTTTTTCGCTTTTTTCGTTTTAATTTATAAAACTTTAAGTTGGTACCAAGCATAAAATTCAAAAAATTTAATTTAGGTAAGGAATGTATATAATAAGAAAAGAAGGAAATCATCGTCTACATTAAATGGAATGACCAATTAATTTTTCTTCCTTTTAATTAATTACTTTGAAAGTTTTGCAATTTATTTCATCATTTGGGTTTAATGTTAATCTGTCTTTTGATATTGGAAGCCACAGGATCTTTTAAATAGAATGGTGAGTATACACAAAATTCTAAGTCTTAGGCCCTTTGTAAATGTCTATGTTCTAGAAATGGAAGTGGCAACAGGATCCAACATTAGAACAAAGCATAATAACATCACATAGCACGTGTTTCTCCTTGTGAAAAGATTTATGTGGGAGCGAATTTATCTGAGTTAATGGGTTCTTATAAGGAAAATAATACTAAAAGGGGTATTTATGATCATCAGAATCCCAAATAAATCAGATTGTAATTACATATTTCAACAAATTCGATTTCATTTCCGTGAAAAGAGATTCATTATTGGGAGTCTTCGTTGTGAATCATAGCAACGATTGCTCACTTATGCTTTAATTTTTTTATTCTATCTTTAAAAGAAGTTAATCTACGTTAAGCTTTTATGAAATTATTGATTTCGTAAAGAAAAATCTTCTTCAATCAATTTTCTTAAAGAAAACGAATTTTTATAAGGCCTCTTTTACAGATTTTTAATAATCGACGAACAATTTAGAAGTTCGCACAGTTTGAATGGTAAAGTCTGAGGGAAAAATGTTGGGCCTTGAGTGTCTAAAATAAGTTTAAAATTTTGTATTTTTGTAAAATATAAGTTTTTATTAAAAGAAAACAAATGATTATATCATAAAATATTTGATAATCTTTTGAACATTTTCCATTATAACGTACATATTTTTTTTTAATAAACGAAACCATAAAGTAAAAAATTGAATTATTTAAGAAATCATATTTCTGATACCATACCAAATTAATAGGTATTAGGTATTGGTAATTAAAGGTAGGTAGTTCTCAATTGAATTAATGTTTAAATTGAACGATATTTCTCAAATTCAAGGTAAGTTAACAATCTTAATTTATAATTCTATGCGTCAATCGTGCAAAAATTTCTCTATTTCTGTTCATTTTTCTTTTTCCTGGTCTCATACATATGATTTAAATTAGATTCTTCCGAACAGATATGTAGAAGAGAACGGCCAGGCTAAATCGGGCTTTTGATGTTCAAAATTAATCTGGTTTCACTATGCAGACGCACGCCTTTTCTCAAAAACCCAAAACCAAGAAGGAAGCTACGTGGCCCTGAAAACAGCCGAGAGCTACTCTCAAAATTTAGGAGGGTATAGATTAGAAATAACTCGGTTTCCACTAACTGCGGTTGTGCAAAGGCGGTCTCGTTGACCCAAATGCTTAAAATTATCCAAGAGGATTGCACTACATCCCTTAGAAATCGAATTGCTTACCCCCGACGACGTCTACGTCCAGTCCACGTGTGATACGGGTGGGTTCGTGTGACAAAGTAGCAAATTGATGGATTGAAACTGCTCGAGGATTTCTGAGGAACTTTGGCGATACGAGGGCCATGAATAACATTATTGAAGGGTAATGAGGAGGATGTGCATCGAATTGCAAGTTGCAGTTCTCGCTGACGTTGATGTTTGCGCTGCATCATGTAAATGATGGCATTTTGGGATCCAGGACAGGACCAAGAGGATGGGATTAACTCGGGGAATATTTGCCAGCGAACAGCGCTCGTACATCAACTCGCTAATTGTTTTGGGTTCCATGAAGCTGAGGATGCCCGATTTCATTATTTACGTAAATCAAATTTTAACATGAAGTCCTCCGGGTGCTTATTTCAGAGGTATCACGGTACCAAGTTTTATAACGACATAATTCCATCTCAGTTGCTCTTGTTGATTACTTTGGATATAGCTCCTATATCAATCAATTTAGGGAATACATATTGCTAAATATTTTAATAACATCAACCACGGTCCATGGATGTGAAGGACGACTAATTAAATTTTATGGTGATACTGAGTACCTTATATTACTATTATATTATAATTAATATATTTGTTTATTAATTTCAACAAGTTTTTTTAACAAGAAATATTTTATACAAAATACATGGTATGTACATATATGTACATGAGGTATCTGCACTAAAGGCACCTCGTAGTAATTTTTTGATTGATTTGATTGGACAATTTTAAGTTAGAAGAATAACGGTATTTTTTGTTTATTTGGTCTAACTCTAGAAAATTATAAAGGGACTAAAAGTGAAAAAAAAACGCCATACCTTTCAGGTGAAAACAAAACACTTAAAATCTGCCTTTTACACGCAACAAAGTTAATGAATGAAAACCGAAAAAAAAACTAAAAACTAAAAAATCGAAACAGAATAAAGCCTCATTTCGACCAAAGTTGCGTTTGCTCAACAGACCATTTTACGACTTTCCAGTAAACGTAAATTTTTTTAATATAACTCGTAAAAACTCCGCAACTCCCATGAGGTTTTCGCTAAAATTGCAAAGGGTATACCTCCGCACGCCTCCACCGTATCCTAGTGGAAAAATTGCCAGTGGTTGCAACTTTTTACCTAACGAATCCTTTATGAAGGTTGGCATCGGTGCGATAATTATAGGAAATTAAAACGTATTTTTCTCTCTCCAAAATTAAAAATATAATGATGTTTTAAAATAAATCTTTCTTTTACTATGCTTTATCTATTGTTTTTATTTTTATAATAAAATTCATGTAGCTTCTATTTTATTTAAGGGTTGAGCCTCTAAAAAAAATACGCTTGGTTTTAATATTTTTTATTTATAATTATGGTATAGTTAAATATTTATTCTAGAGGTATAAAAGTTAAAGGTTATTTTTGAATAAATAAATATCCTCTAGACATAAGTGCAAGTAATCCAAATGAAATGAACAACACAAGCGGATGTGCTGAATAAAATTCTCAGTAATAAATCATTCTTAATCCTAAATTAAGGAGTTGCGAGCAACGCCATTAGTAATTGTCTCGCTTAAAGGAATTTAAATAATCCGGTTGATTCACTTAAATTATAAATAAATGTCGTTCTAATTTCCCATTATTAGGAGGAGATATATTGACCCATAGAACCTTTCAGTCAGTTGACAGAATTTGCATTAAATTCATTTAAGCATTACTTTACAGCCTTTCGCAGCAACACGATATCCTTCCAGTAAATTTACAATGACTTTCGAAAATTCCTTCGTGAAAGAGTCCTTTTCCATGGACAGTTTAAGTGTCAGGAACAAAATAGAAGTAATTGCTTTAGGCAGAGGATCCTTGGGCTAGGGTACAACGAGTTTTTGGAGAACAATAATCACCTACCGTAAATTGAAAATAAAATAAGTTGTATACGAGACCTTCCAAATTAAGGTGTATTGTTTCGAAATGTTCAAAAATATGGCTGTATTACTGAAAGAAAATTTAATGAGCTGCATTCAAAGGAGTTTCAGCTTCTACAATAAATTTTTAATGAGCATCTTGTTTATTATAAACTAGCTTAGCAACTAGTGACTAGTGGCGCAAATTTTGTTATAAATTAGGAAAATGAAGATTTCCTCAGAGAAGTTTTTGCTTAAGAAGCTTAATGTTTATTTTCTATTGATGACAAAGTCGAGTTTTTTAACTGAATAAAACCTTAAAACCCAATGAGGTAAGCCTAATTATAATTTTATACGAAGGTTTTTTGATTGAATTTTTTGTCCCAGGGTATTATCGACTGTGTTAGCTAGTGCGTTGTCTTGGTGGAAATTAATTCAATCAAGATCTCGTATAATGCCTCAAAGAAATTTCGCAATTTTTTCGTGGTTCTGGATTCTTGGTTCTCATTGCAATTCTTACCAATTGTTTTTTGTACAGATTTCTTCTAATTAAAAATATTCTGAGCAATTCAGCGTACACTGAGAAAAATAAAGTTGGTTGAAAACTATTTGTCGTGGTTAAAATTAACAAACTTTATTGGTTGGCGCCTTTTTAATCAAGCATTTTGGTCATTTTTACCAATCGTTTCTCTTTCAGTGTAGTATAGAAAATATATTGTACATAGTTCCTAAAAACTTTGGCCAAAATAGTTTAAAATTGTATTTCATTCCTAATTAACTTTTTTAGGGGCTTGTCTACAACTAAGAGAAAATTAACGCCTCATTGACCTTTTATCCCATGGACTAGGGACATTTTCTCGAAATATCATATTCATAAATAATATCCAGGAAAGCTTGTTATTAGCTTGCACCAGCTGCAAGAAACCACTCCCGCCGTCTCAATGAGGAGCAATTAAAACTTCCTAGCTTAATACACTGAGGGTACCAAAATGGAGTAGACTACCAAAAGGACAATGTTTATTTCGGTACAGAAAATTAAGCTGCTGGTACACCAGAAAATGGTAAGCAAAATAAACGAGAAATCATGCCCAAAGTTATATTTGCCATATTCAGAGAAGACATGGCAAAACTTACGTAAATAGATATGGGTGTCGTTATAAAAGGGAAAGGGTTCCCTATACAAGATAGACCGTAAAAAGGTATCAGTGCCAGACAATGGTCGGGTTCTTGAACGCTACAGGCACATTTGCCCAGAATACGTGACAAACATTTTAAGGGTGGCATTATTACCGCAGGCGGCATTCATGCCCAAAAGAATGTCATTTAGGTCTCATTTGGGCCTTAGCTTTTGTGAGATTTGTGGGTTTTCTCGGCCTCCCAAAAATAGAAAGTGGTTTAGAGTTTGCGTTTTGTTAAAAAAATCGATCAATTTCATTTGTGGTGTTAGGAAAATAGACTATCAGGTGGTAACGTATGTCAAAATGTTTGATAAGATTTAAAATATGATAGTGAAGGTTTTGGAAATTTAGTGGACAAGTATTACCTGAGTTTTATAGAGGTAAATGATGTTACTAACAAAAATCCGGAAATCAAACAGAAAATGTCTTTTTAAATATTTTAAAATCAATATTATACCTATTACATTATTATTAAAAAATACGAATTTGGTACATACAAAAAATTTCTTATTATTACATATTAAGAAAATAATTAATTATTTTTCCAGTCAAAAAGAAGCTTTATGTTTGTATATAATCTAATCATCATCATAGGATTTAATATACCACATGTTCCCACAGATTTACCTATATCAACAAATAAAATTTAAATATTCCAAAAATGCAAACAAAGCTGAGAACGTGCCGGTAAAAATATATTTTTAATGAGGGGACGATCATAAAAATGTAAAAGGTACTTGCTTAGAGCAGCATATGAAGGAAAAGATATCCAAGTTGGAGTCAAAAAGTTTAATAGACAAGAAAAAAAGGGATTCCGACGAAAACGTATAAAGTAGGGTAGGTACATAGAATGAAATCTTTTAAAAAAATGTAAATGAGATTTTTACCGCAGAAGAAAGAAAAATGCGGAGGAATGGCTATCTCTGTACTTATAACAAAAACATTTTGTTAAAACATTGCATGTAAATTATTCTGCTCGTTTCCAGAAAAAAATAAATTATAACTTACGTTTTGAACAACTTTTAGTGCTCGGCACCGCATTGCATTTATGAATGCTTTACACGTTAAATATCTAGAGAATTTTATAAGAAGCACGTATTTAAGGCAGTATATTACTTTGACACTTTTAAAACTACATAGTTTAAATATGAAAAATATTTTCATGAATTGTAATGAAATATTCCACGGGGTTTCTTCCTTAAAATGGAAAAGGTTAAAAAAGATTATACTACCCATACATATGTAGATATGTAATTTAGGCTGTGTGACCCACCGTGCTACCCTGTTTTAATGTCCGCTTAATATCTTACAAAAATTAAAGTTTTTGTTACTAACCCAGTGGGAACGGGATGGTATACGGAATCGATGCTGTATTATATACGGGTAATGGAAAACAGATCATTTTTGCAATACCACATCGATGACTTTTACATTGCGATGTCCTAGGGCGGCAAGTGATACCAGCTACTTTTTGCATTACCCGGAATCGATGATAGAATCAATGCAGTTTCATCCATAATGGCATGCCTGGAAGGGAATCGATGTCCAATAAATTCCTAATTGACCCGACCCGGTGTTTTCGAAAGTGGTGTAAGTCCATTTTTATCATATTGTTTCAAAAGCAGCACTAGTTAATTCTTAATGTGAATTTTTTAAAAATTGGACTTATACCACTTTCAAAAACAACGACTCAATCAATGTGCATCAACTCAACACGTGTTGTCCCTACCAAACCTGAAGTAACAATGAAAAGAAAAGAAAACTTTTTGGATTGCGCAATACGCAGTTGCAAGTGGCTTGCTGCTGTTCTCGAAAATTTCGTTCGCTATCCCTTCCGTTTTGCATTACCATTTCTTCCTTGGTAATGCGTTACCATTTCTCCTTAAACATGCATGAAAGCATGCGTTACCACGGCAATCGATTCCTCAATTTCCCACTGGGTAATATGTCAACTTGGACTCGAATTTGATAACAACTAATAAAAGTACCTACATATAATATTTAGTTATCAAACTATCTCAACTTTGGAAATTATGATTTCTAATCCAAAGCGTTTCTTCAAAACTTTTTATTACTTCAAATGTAAAAGATAGTACTCAGAACATTAATGTCTGTTTTAAATTTCACGAATTTTCGCGGTCTGATGAATAAAAATGAACTACGACGAACCGCAGAGAATTTAAAGCAGTTTTTGTTGAAACGTTAGCACTTGGTTGGAAAACGTAGTGAAACTGGTTGGACAAATGCCCAAAGAGTTTCTGCATTCGAATGCTTCAAGAACTTTATTATCCTTCTAATATTATGTTGAAACACTCACGCCTTCTCGTTGACGCCAGAAAAAGTTTGCATTTTATGAGAAGAAGGTCAACTACGAGATTCCAGCTGCATTAAACCGTTCGTGCAGAGTATTTATTCGTCCAAAGTTCTTGCACTTTTCTGCACTTCACTGAAATGCCGTTATTTTCTGGTAATCGCAAAATCTTTGTTATAGAAACATTAAATTATATCTACCATGATTTTAAAATCGGGTTTAATAATCGTAATACATATAATTTAGATACTGTCATGTTTTAAATGAAATTTAGCTTCTACTTGCGATTAAACAATTCTTTAAAATTTTAAATTAATAAAGTATTTTCATATTTATTCCCTGGTTGCTTGTTGTGCTATGAATTACAAAATATTCTGGCTTCTTTAATATACTTACATTGTACATATGTACATAAGTTTGATAAAAAGAAGATATCTTTACATATATTAGATATAAATATGGTATTTATGAATTTCTGGGAACACTATTGGAAAGATGAACTTCGGAGGGACTAAATATTCTCTCGGTTCTTTAAGAATTTAAATTTTTACTTAGATAATTTTATTTTGACTGCATTAAAAGAAAATAGTTAGTAGTGCTAGACTTTGAAATTTATTTACTGAACATTAATTAAGTTGTAAAATATATACACACTAAATAAAATCGTTTAATCCCAGTTTCCCAGTTTCGAAAATTAATTAATGTTTTCATCAAAATAAATGTTGCTTCCTTTGAAGTTTACGAGTTTGCTGTACTTAACGAAGAAGAAGAAGAGGATGAGCATCGTACGAAGAAGCCAAATGGTTCGACATCAAACAAATTAATTTGGAGACGTTCGTTTAATTGGCAGAAATGATTTTCAGCATTTGTTTGTACAATTCCATCTGCAAGTACTTTTACACTGTGCCTGTTTATGACGTTCGAATCGCTAATTAAACCAATAATCTGAAAATTTAGGACTTCTCATTTCGTTCTAAGAGTCTCCCTTGCTCGACGTTCAGAGAGGATTTTGGTAATTAATAATTCATGATTTAATTTTGAATTTCTTGTAGTCATTTAATAGGATTTTCATGTTTTTCGTAAACTGAAGTAAATTGTTTTCTAAGCTTTAAGAAGTATATTATTTAACGACATGTTTATTGGGAAACTAGAGAAGTGTATTTTAAAATAATGGGGAAAGAAAAGCCCGACAATTAGCAATTATTTTTTTTATAATGAAAATGTTGAAGAATTCGTGTCTTAGTTGTATTTTTTGGAATTATCGTTATATACTGTATGTACTATGTATAGAGGCTACGTTATCGCAATTAATAAAACCTAAAATTAGAAAAATTAATGATATGCATATTAATTGTCTTATTTTGAAAACTTTTTATTTAATATCTTCCAAGGAAAGTACATCGCTTGAAGCGTCTTTCTTGTTTCGAAATTAAACGAGAAACTCTCAGTTTCTAAGACGAATTAATATGAAGGAAAAACTTTTTTTTAAATTGGCTAGTTAATCTTTTAATGCGAATTTATGTTAATTTTTATTTAAATCCAGCGCACACTCTTATACCCTAGGGCCTAGGGTATAAAAAATCATTAAAATTGAAGCGAAAATTTGTGAAAATTTCCCCAAAATCAAATGCTAATGACTTAAGCCATTTGCTTCCGTTCTGATGAAGTCAGCATTTATTTTCATTGAAGATTAAGACATCCCTAAGGGAAAGCGTTTTTGGATAACAAAAAAAAGGAATACCCTGGGGTGAAATATCTTTAATTCTATCACCATTCAAATATGCCAAATCACGATTTTGGTAATGTTCAAATTATCTGAGAAACCTTCGAAAACTGCCATAAAAATTTTGGAGGTTGAGAAACCTCCCTTTGCAGACTAACTGCAGCCCGGATGGTTTTTACTATCCGAGAAAAGCCAATATTCAGGAAGCACGAATTTTGCGGGAAATCATATAAAAGGATACCTGGGAAGAGTTGGCCGCCGGAAGCACTTCTGGGTAATAAATTAGAGCTGGCTCCTTCCCGGCATCTGGAGGAACGTGCGATCCATGGGAATTACACGTGGAATTGAGGTTTACGGAAGACGGGAGTCACGTAGCCGACTGCTGCTGGAAGGGCGTCCCGATTTCTAATTTCTGGTGCAATGATGCGAAAGGCTCGGCAGGTGATGGCACTACCAAAAGTGTTGCTTGGGATCAATCTTGGCTTGATTCCATGAATCTACTTAACCCGGAAGTTTAACCGCTAATAAGATATTCATCAACGCTATTAGCAACTACGAGGTAAAATTAATTTTCAGAACTTTTCCTAATAATGAAACGTTTAGCCTTTAGTGCTACACGTGGTTTCAAAATTTACAAATATGTCATTAAAGATTTTGCGAATATATGTAGGTATGTATTATATTTCTGGAAATAATTCTATACGAATTCTGTAAAAAGTGATTTAAAATAAAAATGTTACAATATCTTCTTCAATAAACTATTTTAGCCATATAGTTTTTGACTTATGACTTCCTTTCCCACGAAGTTTATAAAGTGAACAATTTTAAAATAATTTGTGCTGATAAGAGAAGAGTAAATATTGTTACAGAAAAAGTAAAACGATGTTCCCAAATAACACAATAAACTTTTATAAACAAACTTAAAACTATAAGCGGTCCGAAAAATGAATTTTATGAAATGTTCAGGACACTTACATTCATGAAATTGATTGTAACTTTATTAATTTCATGTTTACACTCAACCAGCTTTTATTTATCGATAGCAACTTTGTTTTCTAACGAAGAAATTTATGGAATCAGTAGGTAAGGTTTTTGATTCGGTCTTCATATTTTAAAGATTAAATATAGGTACCTACATATATGTATGTACCAACGATTTTTTGACAATGCATGTATGTAGTTGCTTGTTTGTTTGATTTATTCATTTTTATTTAATTAAACACTGTGTTTGGAATTAAAAGTAAAAGGAAGTGATCTTATTTTTTATTTACATTTATATATATTTAAAATAAATTTTGTTGCGACTCTGTCTTTTTAGCTATTACACTCAAAGTTTAAGTAATTATAATCAACATTCATTGATTAATTTTTCTCTAATTGTTTTTCATTTTACAATAAATGGTTTTGCTGAAAGATCAACCTGTGATTTCTTTACAAATCTTTGCCTAAAAATTAAATATTAATGAAGGTAAATAGACAAGACCATCAATCAAATTGGTATAAGGTTTCAGGAATTCATTTCAGAAGCCCAACAGATTTCGTTATCGCCGAGTTGTGTGTATAAAAAGGATATTTCCTAATTTGTGGATAATTCGGGCACTCAATCAGTCAAAAAACTTATAACACTGCGCTTAAGTAGCATCCTTTAAATTCAAAAGATTTATTCTCGATATATATTCGGAAGATTTATAGCGATTCTTTACCGATTTGTTAGCCTGTCTAGACAGGCATGCCTTTAATGTACTATAAATTCGGAAAAGCTACATAAATTGCTTCCATTTTCCGGAACATGTAGCCACTTAATACTTCTGTTGCTTTCCCGAAAAGGCACTTTCCGTTTAACGTCCTTAAGAATTCGAGAAGGACGAGATTGCCTGCCAATCCATAAATATGAGGCGAAAGTAAAAACAATCGTTCGGAGAGAGTAACGCGAAAAATTTCTTTTCTTCACGAAATCAGGTCAAACGGCCAAGAAAGATTAATCAGCAGCCGACAAATCGCTTTGGCTAATAAGATGGATTCCATTCATCATCTGTTGATACGCAGGATAAGAAACACTAAGCCGCCCAATATACAGAATTTGCAATCAACGGCAAAACTTATTTAAAATTGGCGAAGATTAATGAATTGACTCGGCAGGATTATCGCGCCTATCAACGGATTGAGCGTTCTCATTAAAGATATCGAATGAGTTATTTATGATGCCACCACGGTATAACTTTAATCGGTTTGAGATGATTCATCTTTTCCAATATTCATAAAGAGTACTTATTTCAAGCATCACGAGTTTTACGATTATTGGATGGCTTAAAACTCTCTGGGGAAAAAGTAATAACTTTAAGAGCCACATTTCGTATTTTTGATATGGTTTTAAAATTTAAATAAAGTTTACACTAAAATTGAAAAAATTTCCTGAGGGCAACACATGCATATCTAAATTTAAAAGATTTACATAAAATAAAACTTTAAATATGATGCTTCAGATTTTCTTTATAACACACTAGTTATTTCTTTAGAAAAATAAATATGTTTAATCTTGGAAAATATATTTAATTTAAAGATGGCTATTAATAATAATAGTAAAGTAGTATTATGCATAAAAATTTAAACTTAATTCCTTTTACTATGTACATACATATACATATGTATATCAAAAATATATAATATTTCTTTACAAAAAATCTAAATGCATTTAAATTCAACTGAATAGAGATATTATTTATTTTCTGATATTTCAATTTTAATTTAATTGAAGTAACCGCCAAAAAGTAATAAACAATTAATTATTTTATTAAATTAGCTTCTGTCAATTGATGTGAAAACTGAAAATTGCAACCTGAAAAACTAATAAAAAATACACTTTTTTTACAAAAGCTCAATTACTTATGATACCTACATTTGATCGATCAATATATTCGCACCTGAAACATTTTAACGGCTGAGTTGTTAATTAATAAATTTCCTATGTTTATTTAAATTTTAAATGAACCATGCATATCATGCAGTTGAACGTAATTTGCAAATGACCTTTATAAAATATTTTGTTTAAGAAGTGTAATGCAGCGAAAAATTCATATATTATTTTTAATTTAATAAAATAATCTTTGCATCTCTTTTCAAAATTCATTTTTGCCAAAGTGCCAGCATCACAGATGGGAACTCGAATATTGCTTTTAATTATATATAAAGATTGATTTTACATCAAAATCAGAAATTCACAAAAATAAACTTATTTTTAGTATCATTTTCGTCCAATTCGTCCAATGAGTGCCTTTAATTAATTTATTTCTGACCCTCATGTTTTTAAACTTTCGAAACGAGACCGCAGAGAGTCAGTAATGATGCCAAATTGTGAAAGCCTTCTCTTTTTTCAGGACACAAATTGCGTAGTGAACCGAATGATTTGTAATTTAATTATGTTACTGAATCCGAACTGAATGGACGAATAAATATAGTCGTAACTAGTGGAAAGACTTTTATGATTGAGATAATATGTAAATTTTTTTATGGCGTTCTTCTTATCTTAATTGGTTTTTGTCATTTGCTAGTCTGAATGAAGTCTGGAAGGAATTTTAAAAAGTTCTAGACAGAAATAGAACACGTTTCAATGACCATTTTTCGCTTTCCTTTCTGTTTTAAAACGATTTTAAATTTATGGGTATTGATTTTTGTTTTATAGACTGAAAATTGCTTTGTCACTATTAAGTTTATGTGGCAAATAGTACTCAATATGTCGCAAAGTTACAATTTATGGAATATGCATGCCTATATGTGTCTTCTAATTGAATCGATACAACAAATAAACATTTTCATTGAATTAATTTAAAATACAAACTTCTCCTTCTGCTAATAACTTCATAAAAGCAAAACTCCCGCCCAAACAAGAAATAAACAACATCAACCCGATGTTTCTATATTTCAAGCTTCCGGTGTTGAATTCAATAAATTCGGGGTACTTTCCTTCTGTCCTCGCCGGAACACAAAGTTATATAAAGTGCTCACAAAAGCATGTAATCCCCGACGAACTTCATATAAACAAGTATAAAGTAAAAGCAATTCTCAAAGGGGATTTCCCTCAATAAAGACTTCGAGTATAATCCACAAGAAAATAGGAAAGCCTCAGGCAGCGCTCGAAATTTCATGGTAAGAAGATTCGCATTTGCATGTACTATATCATCATCCATTAGTAATGGCTAGAGGTAAATCAAGGAAAGCCCTCAAGGAAGCCACAAATCTTTTTGAAAGGATTCCCTCGATCGGGTCTTTGGAACGGTCGACAATGTACGACACTTCCGGATCACCGAGCACCAAGTATTCAAGGTTATTATATTGAATTGAAATTAGAAAAGGGAACAAGAAAACAATATAGTCAAAGAAAAGTCAGCCGAATTAAAATTTTATGAACATTTTCCAAATTATAAAATACAATATGTTTTCTAGTCTATGTACCTATATCTTAGTCTGTGAAGAATTAATCTCAGAACTTTTTAATTAATGGTGAAGAGAATCCCTTTTATTTGGATTAAACATATGTATTTGTAGTCGAACTCTTAAGGTTTATAATTAATGGTTGGATTTGGAATTGCTTTGGAGACGAATAAAGCACGTTTGCCAAAAGAAATTAACAATTGCTTCATTAAAAATAATAATTTAGATAATTGCTGAATTAATTAAACAGTTTGGAGTAACTAATAACATTAAATCAACACAGGCCTATAAAATTGTTTGGGATACGAAATACAAATCCAACATCAAAAATGTTA
The DNA here is from genome assembly GCA_951509405.1 of Machimus rusticus. Lineage (NCBI taxonomy): Eukaryota > Metazoa > Arthropoda > Insecta > Diptera > Asilidae > Machimus > Machimus rusticus. Next base: position 9,145,760 of record OX608051.1, read on the forward strand.
TATCACAAAACGTTTTGGGAAAAAATTGCTATTACATGAAAATTGGAAAATATTCAAAACTCTACGACAATTCGTTTGAATTAACTTTTTTCATAAACGAATTTAGTTCATATAATAAATATCGAATGAATATCGGTGCAGGAGCAGTTTCATGAATTAAGTTCGCGTGTTTCCCATAAAACTAAAAGCAGTAATCATATTTATTAATTGTAGCTGAAGGTACAAGCCTTCATTTGAATTTTAACGGCTGTAATCATACTTATATCCAAAAATATAATTTTTTGGTCTATTTTGTCATTTATTTAAAGGAGGAGAGTGTGATAATTTAAAATAATCAAATCGTTAAAACATAATATACTGAAAAATACTTTCTTTAACCACTGATTTATTAAATAATAAGTGTCAGTTTTAATTGTACATATATTTATTTCATTTTACGTTCTCAACATTTTACTCAATTACTATTTTAATTTTCATTAAAAACTAAAAGGTATGTAAAGTGTGCCAGTTCAAATTTAATTTACAAAATCTTTGAAACCATTGAAACATTTTTTGACTACCCTCCAACTTCGTTCCAACAAGCTTAAATTAATAAAAATGTATGTATTTAAAAAAAGATCAGTGTAATGTGTGTAAGTTACATACCAAACACCTATTTACAAAGCGTCCAATTATTGTTAATTACCTAAATACGGGTTATATCCCTTTTCGCTTAATTATTTATAGTCGGCACTTCTTAGCGAGTTGAAAAACCTCCCTTGGTATTAATTCCATTATCGAAGTTTGTTTCGAGCATTAACCATCCGTGCTCCATGTGTATCCTCTTTTAACGAAAGTACATAATAATAATAAATAATTTATTAAGAGGTACATTTCAGACTACTTCAGTAATTACGTTTTAATAACCTAATATCGCTAAAGCTAAAGGTTCAGCTACAAAATAACGAACAATTCCAAAACGCATTACAGAAGTTATTCGGAATTGTAATTAATATTAGAACGTCCTCTAACTTACTATTAGCAGCAATTTTGTGGCTTAGGTAATTAATAATGGTGAAGTAATTGCCCAATATGCAAGATAATGTTTGACATGTGGCATTCACTATTAATTGGAGAATTAACTAAGTCAAGTGCTGTGAGTGGGTGTATGCAATAACTTTTTCGATTATTGTAAAGATAAAACAACATCCCTTTATCTATTAATATTTTTCTTATTCTCAGAGCATGCCGGGGATTTTATGGAGTCGAACTATGGATCCTGAAAATTGAAACAGCTTCGTAAGATTGATGAGTTTAATGCTCAGGAAGAGTCCTGTAATCGGTTCCCCGAAGACCAAGAGGACAACGAGCTCAACATTCTCAAGATGAAGTTCGCCCGAAGTGTTTCAGTAAATTGCATCAAGAACGAAAGGAAGCGCATGGCTTTAATCGTTTAATCGTTTTGCTATCGATCTTGTCTGATTATTTTTTGTAATCAATCACTTACTGGAATTGTTGGGTGGGATTTTATTTTAAGATTTTAAGAAGTAATCGTATTTTGAGGTTCTAGAACACATTCATGTATTATACCACACCAATGTAAAAAAAAATAAAATATTAAATCTATCTAAATTTTATCTATTATATGAATTTTAAATTTTTCAAAACATTTTCACAAAAGGTGTTTTATATTATATACATATAAAATGTTACTTATTAGGTTGAAAAATGTGTACAACTTCTTCAATTATCATACTTAATTTCCGAGAGTTAATTAAAAAACCGATAATTAAAATTTGTAAAAGTTTAATTGAGTCCTATCAAGGCAATCAATTAAAATTTAATTCCTAAATACTTCGGTTATTACCGACATTAATTGGCAATCCGTACTTTTATTAAACTCCTTAAGTAATGGAATTTTGTGATAGTCCTCGGTCGAATGCCTTTTTGTAATATAAAGTGCTACAAAGTTGCCAAATGAAAGAAAAAAAGTTAACAAATTGATATTTTGCCTGTATCTTTTATTGTACAAAATCGAGAAGAATAACGCAATAAAAGGAGTCTAAGATGATATTGGGCCCAGTAAAAGAGGATTTGACTTCATCTTATTCATGGCTAAAAATTAACTCAAGAATCTCTCGATTTTCCCCCCGCCTGCGTTCTCAAAACCTAATAAGATTCGACTGTAATTGAGTTTTGCTATATACGGATGGAGAAGATTGAAAGAAGGGCTGCTGCTTCACATTGATGTAATAATAGATATTATATTTTATCAGCCAATTACTCTAAGCAACTTATTTCTTACTTGAAGGGACGGACAGTCAATCTTTTGCCGGAACGCAAATATGGGCCAAGAAAACATACTTATAAGCAACATAGGCTTTGTTCTGAAATATTTAGTTCTGCAATCGATGGTTAAATTGTTTTTACCTCCCAGTTTAACCGGAGTATTTGTAAACCAAATTGTTTTGTGAGACTATTCCATGATAGTCTTATAATTGTCTATATAATACATATACTTAAAATCGTTTAGCAAGTTGTAAACTCACTTCAAAAATGGAGCCACTAAAAACCTTCCACACAAGGTATTTTACTAAATATCGATTTTTTGACCCCAGCTTACCCCATTTGAAAAAGTTCCATGCGGTCTAAGTAAATTTTGCAAATTGCACAAATTTTATGTACTTACAAAAAATTACGTGACGAAATTTCCCACTATGGAATATTTTAAAGAAACTCTTGGGATAAAACTTTACGATAAAAATGTTGCCGTGCAAAATTTGTAAAATGTTTATGGGATAAAGTTCTGCAGCTCATTGGAGCTATAAAATAGCAGCAGAGTTGCATCTCCTTGGAGAAATGGCTTTCAAGAATTCTTGAAGTGCATTTATTACTGCAATAGTGTATCTTTTTTAAGCATCCATTAGGGCTGGACGATAGCTTCTTTGTGTTGATCCTTGCCAAACACACTGCGGAATTTTCCAGTGATTCATTATGCAAACAAGCGGCGATTGCCCTGTTAATTTTCTTTGAGTGCACAGTGATTCAAAAGAAAAGGGCACAGCCAATGCAGTGAAAGAAGAAAGCTTCTAAGACGTATAAAAAAAAGTTTTTATGATGTAAGGACGAGAAATCTTATATCTAAAAATAACTTCTTTCGAAGTAATCTAATAGAATAAACAAGTTGTTCATCAGACTTGTTTGTTGAGAGAAGTGCTTTTCTATGGTTCTTTACTCTATTTAAAAAATTCATCTTGTTAAATTTTAATTGGCTATAAGTGGAATCAAATGGTTTTACATTCTTTACTTTATTTTATTATTTATATTAAGTTAATATGTTTTCTATCTAAAATCATCAAATATTATTGATTTAGGCAACTTCTGGTAGTATTAACAATTTAATTGATAAAATCACTACGTATGTACATAAATTGTTTGAAAAATATGTTTTTATTTAAGGGGCCAACATGGTACAGCACCAAATGATAATGCCATCTTTTGGAAATTTTTTTATATAGTAGGTAGTCAATAAGATTTAATAATCCTAAATAAATTTTTAAAGAGTATAAATAGTTATAACATTGAGTGCTATAAAATATTTCCAATTCAATTATTAGTAACGATATCAAGTTACTATTACATAAAAACTTCGCAGACAAACATTTTGGTATTGTCGTAGGGGATTAAAATATCAAATATCAAATTATACACTCAATTTGAGCTATAATTATTTATGTTATAATGACCAACATTTTGTAAGTGTCTTCCTAGCTTTGGTGTTAAATATCCGAAAAGACGAAAATTACAAGCATGTGATGAGTTAATTGGTAGGTACTTCGAAATTATTAATTGGAAATTAAATTGAAATCAAGTAAGGACAGCGATTGTTTAATTCATAAGCTTTTAAAAATTTAATGTAATAATATACTTCCTTTTAGAAGAGAGGTTCACACCAAAACTTATTTAATATATTTTTGTTGTTCCATAGTTTTGGTTTTACGGAAAACATAGTAGTTGGCTTGGTAAGAAATGTACGCGGTGTGGCTTACACAATGTAATCCTTGGTGTAGTACAAAGTTTAAAATTGTTCTAAATTTTGAACAAAATTTCTAGTGAACTCCGAACAACTTGTCTCGTTAAAGAAATACGTTCGCTTAGCAACTACTTCGTAAGTTTGAGGCAAGGAAGTTATGTTGTTGTTTGGTCTGCATTTTGCTTTGGAATAATTCTATTGGCAACCATTAAATAAAGACGAAAATTAGAAGCTGCATAGTTTACACTAAATTCGATAGAAATTAACTCTACGCGGATATGAGCTACTTTTGAAATTTTGTTATTTAATTTGAATAAAATGAAAAAAAAAACTTAGATATATAGGTAGTTAAGAAATTGCAGTAACAATATTTTCAGGATAATATAATCTCCATCAAAATTGACAAAATTAAAACTATTGCATATTTCGGTTACCAATTTTGAATACAGCAAATATGTACCTAACACAATTTTCAATAAACTGTACCTTATTAGAAATAACGAATAATAAAGGATATAACGCTTTTTAGCGTAAAATTAATAAATTTAATAAATTCGCAACAGATAAATGGTTGTTGACATGCCCGATTAGCCTACTTTCAATTTGTCGAATGATCAATTAAAGGAATATTCTCATCACGCACGATGTGTAGTCAGTCAGGGCGTAAATTTCCAGCGCCCGTTAAATCAAAGTTTTCCGAAAAAGGTACGAGTTTTGAGGATGAGGAAAATAAATCTTTAGCATTCCAAATAGGACCGCTGTCAAAATTCTGTCAGTTAAATACATTTGGTGTACCTTTTGCTTAGTCCAGGATATGAAACTCTTCTCAGAATAATGTTCGGCGTGAAAGGCAGTAATAATGCGTAAAACTGGATGTTCGAGTGGTTGGTCACAGTCAGTGTATCCCTTACCACTTAACTTTTTGGCTACGTGCTACGAATTTCTTAGATATTCCGCGAATTTCTAGGTATATAAGATGATTTGTTTTTGCACGATGCAAAATGAGGATATTTCCTGAGAGATAGGAATTCTGATCACGTCGCAGATTCGTAATAATTTAATTATTTGAAGAATTCTCTTGAGGGACACTGTAAAAAGGAAACAGGGATTTTAAATGAAGACATTATTTTAAGAATTCTCTTTTATTGACATTTTTCAAGAACGTTCTTTGATGAACCTGATAAATAAATACGAAATTAAGGATTTGCAAATGAGTTTCGATTATCTGCAAAGCGTGAAATTGTAACAATTTTATATTAATTTTAAGAAACAAAGACAAACATTGCATTTATTTTGAGCGTTAGTTAGTTTGGCTGTTTTCAATGTATGTAGATACATATGTAGGTATATATGTAAGTTTTTCAACAATTTAAAAAAAATCTTCATTATATCTTAGAAGATGCATATTCGTTTAATGCAACAATTAAAACAATTCTTCAATTTTGAGCCAATTATATTTGAAATAGTGAGTGCTTTTATAATTTTAAAATCGATTTTTTATGTTCATACTTCATATATAGCAGTAGTAGTAGGTACAAGATATTTTTGGCATGAAATAAAAGGTAATCTCTATCTTACACCTAAAAATTCTTTTTAACTGCTACTATCAGTTAGTAACACTGACCGTATTAGAAATATGTAATTAAATTTTAATAATACAAGCAATGCCTCAATTGCTTAACATGATGTAAAACCATTTAGCTACATCTCATATCGCATTTTAATTAAAATCCCCGACGGGATAAATTAATTGTGTTGAAATACATTTCGGAATTTCGCATATAAGACCTTTATCTGATTACCCCCAAAGGGATCGTTTTAAGCGCCTTTAATGTCTTTTATTGCGGTGCTTTAAATTGAACGAAACAACGAAAAGATAGAATCCTCCTCGCTTTCTAGGGGCTGTAACTTAAGCCCGAAACTCATGTGTCTTATGTGAATGTGCAGATGTTCACACATCGACTCCAGACGCCACTGTCTGACCTCTGTCCCGCCGAAAAAGTGGAGTTGTTACCCCACGGGAACCAAACGTCTCCCATTTTGGCCCCATTATGTAAGCAATAATTTGATCGTAATAAATCTCAAACTGCCTCATAAGGATTGCGGCGTGATAATTATGTCTAGATAAAAATGTTAAATGTGCTCCACGTGTTTTAGACTTCTAGCAGTGTCGCGTGCACTTTATTCATTATGGGTTTTAGGTGTTGCAGTAGTTATTTTAATTAATTTTCCAAACGATATATGCATGTAAGTACCCACTAATCTGTTGTTAGATAATTAGGCTTATATTCTGCTAATCACAGCGAGTCGCTACAGAATCGCCATCAGCAATCAACAGCAGTTAGCTACAAAAATCGCTAAATGTAGTAACGACTTTCAGCATTGTTATTTTGCGATCGCTGGTTTGTTGTCACTATTGCATGTGTTTCAGTGGCTCAGCTAATTGGTATTAATAGAATTAACAATTATTAATTAATTAATGCAACACATTTTTACATTTTGATTTTAATTAACGGAATTGAATTGCCTGAACGTCTATTTAACTTATTTTTCGGGCTTTCAAACGAATTTAGGCGATATGTTTTCGAGAAAATTGAGCCATACCTAGCACTACAAACTTTTACCATACACACTGCTAAATGGTGCCCGTGCCATACGAAAAATAATTAAAAATTTTGATATTTCAACCAAAATATAGTATTGGTACGTGATAGCGATTCACGTATAACTACAGAAGCATTAGAATTGAGACTTTTTGAAATGTCGCTAAGTCGGTATAGCTATAATTTTTGTAGCGATTCTATTATATATGGATATAAGTATTCGAAATTACATTATTAGAATAAGCCCCAATAAGTAAATTGTTTTTAATTTACTTCGTGAATTCTATTCCAATAGACATAAAAGTTATCTGTTTTTGTAAATATGTAATTAGCTTTAATCTATTTTATATTTTATTACCGTTTTTATTATTGATAAATAATATGTAAGTTTTTTTTGTAGAAACTGATTTTGGAAGGCTCAAGAAGTATTTCCACACAAAATTATTACGTTTTGAAAATATTGATGTGTGTAATTGTTTCGAAGAGATAAATAAGTCGTTATTTTTAAAAATTGTATAAGTATATTCTCGAAAAATACGCATGGGAATTATTTTTGCATATATAAAGAAGTGAATATGAATTAATGCGGGTATTATTTGAAAACATTAATTTGATGACGAAAAATATTAAAATTGAATAGATTTTGCCTAAAATAAATAAAACTGAATTTTGTTAGATATTTTCTTCGTATAATTTTCCATACTTATATTTATGATATTATTTTCGATATTAATTTTGTCTGGACACCTAAACAACAAAGCAAAAGTAAACTTCATATGCAGCTGTGCGAAAGATTTTATCGTTTTATATTATTTTCTTAAACATCGAATCGCAGAAGTCGCTTTTTTAAAAAACAAATATGTCTCTGAAATAAGTGAGCATATGCAGATACAAAAACGTGAGAATCCTTTTCCAAGAGACGCCTTTTCCGCGCCGTGTATGTAGTTGCTATCATTGATTTTCGGCTAAAAATATTGCATATTGCCCTTTTGGAGAGGATGCTGTGGAGGAAAGAACATGATATAAAACCGGGGTGTGATTTTAATCTTGGCACTTATGTCCTAACAAATGACATTCATGTCGATATTTGCAAATTACAATATGGAATAGTTCATGTAACAATGCTGAGTACATGTGCCCTAAGAATGCCTCTTGGAATTTTAATAAATCTTCAATATCGATTATTGTCTATTGAGATGAAATATGTACATATATTTTTTGAGAATGGAAGATTCTTGTTTTAGATTCATGTTACAGAAGAATAAAAATTTCGGAGAATATTTATTTTTATACACTTGAAATTTGATTTATTTGATTTACTCAATATTAACTATAGCGCGTGTGAAAGATACAAGGTAAAATATATTTTAATAAAATTCATAACAATTCTTATTTTGATGGTACACGAGTTCAGTCATAAGAAGTTGATATTGATTATTTATACAAACGTTGTCTGAAACCATTCGGCGCCACATCATTTCTAATTAAATTGTAGTGCAACAAGAAAGTTTTCGCACTCTTTATATCACAAAAAATACATATGTAATTGGAAAAAAGTATGATATCCAGTTTCTCTTTCAAAATAATCGATGCTGACGATGATTATGAACAAAAGACGAAAGAAATTAATTGGGCTTATGATTTGGCTGGCTCTCAACATCCATACAACTGGCGTCTTTTGGTGTTAATTAATGGTTTCACTGATTGCGAGGGAACCAATCGTTTCTTAATGAATACCATTGCGGGTCATTGTTATCCGAAAAACCCTTGGGATGAGCTATATACATCAGCGGACTGGTTATAGAATTCTTTCCCTAATTATGAAAATACTCATTTTTGTCTGATAATATTTTCAGCGGTTTTTGCAGCATCTGAATCTCATCTGTATACAATACGTTTTCGGTATAATTACAGCTTAGTTTACGTGACCTAGCAGATTTAATGGTAAATTACCCCTTTAAAAGTGAAATAACGAAATACACTTTGCAATTTTTATAGGATTGTATGAAAAGAGCGAATCATTAGAAAAATGTTGGATCTTTTTAGACAATGGTTTTATAAATTATATTTAGCTTTGTTCTTTAAAAAGCATGCTTTTCAGTGACGAGTTTCCTATAATAAAAGGTTAAAACAATTGACATGAGCGTCAGTCAGATAGTTCAGACAAACTCACGAAATTCAACAGACCCAATAATCTCGTGATTTTGTTACATTGAAGATTTATAGCTACATAAAAATCTGTTTGATCAGAGTCAGCTATGATAAAAATAACCTTTCTTTTATCTTTCTAGGTTTGTTTATTAGAAAAAGTAACGAAGAATCTGGAAACAGTCACTTTATTTTAATAATACCTTTAGAAAGTTTACAATAGGTAAGACTAACACTAAATATAAATTGCTACTTACTATAGTAAATTACACGTCTTGATACTTCGACAAAGAAACGTTGTTATAAAATAATAATTTAAAATATACTTTTAAACTTTTATAACTCAACTTCGTAAAGAAGATAAAATTTCACGTTTTTCTTAGATTCTCAAAATTTCAATACAGTACAAAAAGGTAGTTTGATATTTATAATAATTTGCTGTTTGTGCGAAAACTAGTAAAAGTTTTGCGTAATTAAAAAGGTGTATTAAAAAACATGAATTAATCTATATGGATTAACCACAAACATATACATATATGTACTAGATGACACGAAGAATTAATATTATTATTATTATTAGATATATTTTCATTTTTCCCAACTTAAGCAGTTTCATGGCGAATGAAATTCAAATTAATGTAATAGCACCCAAACCCATTTAATTTTGGAAAAAATTGTAACACAATTGCATATTGCTTATGATTTAAAATGGATTTAATTGTAGTTCCGCCACTGATGTTATTGTTATGTAGGTATCAATTCATATTTTTAACTTTCTTTTAAGCTCAGCTTCAATTGCAAGTAACGAAATTTTGATAGTTTCGAGACAACTTACTTATCGTAAAAATTTAGTTAAATATTTCATGGTATGATATATCCTAATAAAATTATAGATTAATAAATAGTCTTTAAATAAATCGGAACGTGATATATACTAATAAATATTTTGATTATTATTTGACATCAGTCTGCTGTGGAGGTTCTGAATCCATATTTCGTCTGAAAATATAACGACTGGATTCATTTGCATTCATGTTTGCGAAACGATAAACCTTCGCCATTAGGATTGCAAATCAATCAAATTTATTGACTTCAAAAAGAATTCTTTGGAAAACAACGACAACGACACGATCAAATTAACGTATATTTTGTTTTCTGTTTGTTGCAAAAATTTGATGACATTATAGAAAAGAGCGATGCTCGTGGATAATAAATTTGTCTTCTTCCATTATGCAACACGGAACTGTTTCCATATGGGAGCATAAATCGAGTCAAAGGTGGAGGTCGCCAATTGGCAGCCTTAAAGATTAATGAGCGACAACTTCGACAGTAGACTGGAACTGGATTTGAGAGTGGAAAAATTTATCACCGAGCTGCGCTCTATTTTATTATACGATCAATAAATAATTCTATCGCGTTCGGGGTTACGATGGATTAGAAGGGTCGGAACAATAAAGAATATTCGACGACACTGACCTGAAATGGGGGTGTATTTGTCGACGCTCCTCCTCAACCAGGGTGTTGGCCATTCCACGCGAATTGACTGAATTTATGGCCAACATTTCGATGGGGCTTTTTTGATAGACAAGAGTAATTAATAATTGCGCGGTAAGTGGGTCCCTACCTTAGCTTTTCAGTCAACTTTTTATGTGAAATCGATATTGACCCCATGGATGGCCCATTGACACTCTAATGTCTAATGGCATGTTTTGTTACAAAATAGTAATGACATTATTTTTAAATAATTAATGAATCTAAGTTTTTTAAAATAGGTTCACTGTAAATCTTCTTTCTAGGGAAATGTTGCTATTAGCCTTTATCTAGTGTTGAGTTTCTCTAGGTTTCTAGTGCTGTTCACTACGAAATAAGTTACTCTGACTGGGTTTGTAGAGAAATCTAGAGAAAACCAAATTTCCGCTAAATCTAACGCAAAAAGCTATAAATATATTGGCATTACTGAAATTCTAGGGCAAATACATTGGAATCTTAATTTTTTGATTCCAAGCAAAAAGGAGCTCTTGATATAAAACTTGTAATTTCTAGTTTGCTTTTCATAAAGAGTTAAATGTGTTCTCTTATGTGCTTGCAGAAAGTTTTTAAAAATTAAAGGAATAACTTCTTTTCTTATTTTTTCATATAAAATAAAAAGAAATTAATAAATTACAATTGTCAATATTGTCTATCATTTTATTCCGCAATTATTTCAGCATAAAAATAATGTCTTCTGGAGAAAACATCCTTGTTCCGACTCAGTTTTGTTGAATAAACCTTTTGTGTGAAATGTCTATTAGAGATATTTACATTTACAACTTCAGTGAATTCTGTAAAGAGAAATTCTTTAACCTAGTTGAAACTTTCCTCGTTGTTGTTCCACTTTCACGTAGAATTCAAAAAATTTACATATGTATATTTTTCCATCCTCCAAAAACTGAAAAGCAGTTGCTTGTGGTCTCCTGCTGCTCGGATTAATATTTAATAAAGTAAACCTCAAAACCACCATTCGTGCGAAAGTGCTGTTCAGTGGTTTTACTTTTACTCTATGCCAGAATTCTAAATCTTTGTGAATCCACCTTTTTTTGCAACCGTTTATGCATGAGCTGAAAGAAAACTGGCTCCTAGACCACACATGGAAGGTTTTAGATTGATGGCAGAATGCATTTTGGTATTAGCATCAAAATCTGCATAAACTGCAGTTGGAAAGGAGCAGTAAACTTGTTTTGCTCCGTATAAATATTCTTGCTGAAAATGTAAAGTTAATAAATTGAATTTATATTCATGAGGAATGAACTTGGAAGTTGGTATTCTATAGAAATGTATTCAATTTTATTAATTTGGTCAAGACGGTTCGTTATTCGGTGAAATGAATTTGGACAATTTGAACTAATTGAGTTACCTCTGAAATAAACAAGCTTGGGGAGGTCAACGCTACCAATTACTGATTTTAATTATTCATTTCCAATTAAAAGTAGTTATTAATAGCTTCAATTTCAGTTGGGGGAAAGAATGAAATAAAATTAATGTCCATTTAAAGCTAATACAATTTTTATTGTTTCATTTTAATTTAACCAATAAATATTTAATGAAATATAAAGAAAAATGATAAAGCTATATTTTAAATTTATATACATACTTATGGTAACATTAGTTTTGCTATTTATTGCAGAAAAACAAAAGTTATGCTCAGATTTAATATAATTGTGTGTTATGCTTAAAATATTCATAAAATCAGTCAGTCTTCTTTGAAGAATACTTTAAAATTCAAATAACTCTACCAAAATAATAATAATTTGTTTCAAAATAGGGTAGGTATATTATTATTAAATTTATGATTTTCTTAAAATACTCAATAGTCAAGAAACTCACCTTTACCTAAGCACCAACATTGTGATTATAAAAATATGTAAAATAAATTTAAAATATTGTAGGTAATAGGTAAACATAAACATTCGACAGTTATGAAAACTCACTTTATTGTTTATGTACATAACAAAAACTCGCATCATCCATACTTGCATAATTCTAAAATATTTAGTTTGATAAAACAGCTCTATTATAACTGAATTATTTACAAAATATTTATTAAATGCGTAATTTATACCGAGGTAGCAAAGAATACCAAGCTTAGGCTAGCTGGAGTTAAATTAACAAATATTTAATGTCTAAAGGGTTTGTTCACAAAGAGTCGTTTAGGACCTGCTAGAACAGGAACGTTAAAATTTCATTTAAATCGGCAAACAAGGGCTCATTGTTTCCAATTTAAATGATTTTTATATTTTCTTTATCTCTGGCAATAATTTTTTGTTTATTTAGTTATTTTTTTTTAAAGATACTATATACCCACTATCTACATCGAAAAGTAAGTGTAATTAGCGCTAGCACAGAGTCTTAAGAACTAATTTTAAACGATATAACACAGGCAAGACATCAAAGCTCGTTATGTACAACTCCCCGTTTTTTGGATAAATTTATTAATTTATTAGTCGCCCTTAGCTTAGCTCAGTAAAAAAATAAACTGCATATCCGGCGCGGGCCTACGATCAGTCGCCGAAGTAACAACAACAGGAGTACGCCTCCACCTAGAGGACCGTCTCATTCGTGCAGGTCCGCGGTCCATTGACCAAGGAATATTTTGAGGAGCCATCCTTCTTCGCGGACATCGCATTTTTTATGAAGATCTCCTTGAACGTCTCCCGGAACTGGCGCGACATGCCGCAGTAAATTGCGAAATTAATTGGATAGCTAACAATTAGGAAGAAATTAGCGAATAGGATAAAAAGATTCGCCACCCGATAGTCTAGAAATTCGCTAACGGCTGAGGAAATGATATGCAGCGCTGTGATCACCGCGATCGGGATCTCGACGATTAAGAAAACTGTCACGACAACAATTAGCATCAGTGTGGTGCAATTTGCATCTCGCAACTTTTTGCACTCCTTCTTGCGATTTTCGCGGAAGAGTTTTTCGCGTTTTTCCTGGGCTCGCTTCATGGCCCTAAAAAGCAAAATGTTGAGCGTCACCAGGGAGGCGCACGGGATCAGGTGGACGAAAAAGACCCGGAACAAAAAGTAGCCCACGTAGTAGACGTCCTCCCCCACGTAGGCGTCCACCCACTCGGCCGTCCGGATGTGGCACACGTGGGCCTCCGCCCCCTCCCACTCGATCGCCATCAAGTCGTAGGACCTGTCGAAGAACCGCGTGCTCTGGTGCAACACCGCCGCGATGCAAATGTACAAAATGCACCTCTTCACCCGGGGCATGGTGCACCAGGTCCGGGCCACCGGGGCGTGACACACGTAAATGTACCTGCGGGCGGGGGAGTAATTAAAAAATTTTTTTTCGATTTCCGGGAAGGCTGCCAATTTTACCTTTGTACTGCCAGTGCTAGGGTTAGCCAAATTGATGCTGTGTGGAACATTGCAGGCACAATCTGCAACAAAAATAAATTTATTGGGTTTTAATTAGTCGTGTTGCAGCTGCGGGCCGTCTGGCGATTCAAAAAGTTTCTAATTTGCAATTGAGACAAGGAAAACAAAGAGACACTAAAATTAGCAAATTTGGTGGACCTCGAATTTTAAACCAAAATATGTGTTAAATGAAAAGTTTATGATGAAATACTACTCTTCGATAAGTTTCAGTATGAGCATCTTGTAGAGGTTATTTACATTACTTAACATATCTTATATCATTTATATTAGCTGCGTTCGGATCTGGATCAGATTTAGCAGAAAATTTTACATTTTGAAATTTATGAGTTAGTTAGTTACTCAATCTAAACAAATTTTATTTCGTGAAAATAAAATTGAATTGCTTTAATTTATACCCACTTTGCGTGAAAAAGTTAATCCAATAATTTTTTCGGTAAAACATTGTAAGTTTGGATGAATGAAAATCATGTCATTTTGATGTATGTATTTTTCGCAAATTTTAAAATTTTTATATTGTAGACGGCTTATAGAATTTAATTCAATGAAAAATTACCTAACTATAATCTGATGCGGATCCGATTGTTTTAAAAACACCGTTGTATACTAATTTCTATGAACTCTAATGTATTTTGTCAACAGAAAGAACCGAGCTGCAATTTTGTTTTAAAAATTAAAATAAAATATTTATTTTGTACCTTAAAAGATGTGAAACGAAACATTAAAACTTTATATTAATTGTTTCATTAGTACAGTTACAAAAAATTTAAATTCTATAATTCATCAATTTTTCTGGATTGTTGCTTGATCCTGCTTTTTTTTAGAAAAATAAAGCTTAAACTACTTGAAACTTTATTTTGTTTTAAAAAATTATAACAAAAATTTAGAATTTATTACAAAATAACATGTAATATAAATATCATAACATGACTGCTAGACTAAGTTAAAATTTGGTATCAGAAGTATTGATCGATTTTTAAAAAAATTAGGAGTTGGTAGCAATGTAAGTATACTTAAAACTCAAACCGATATTGTAAATTTTGATATTTTATTTACATTTAACCAAATCTTTCTATATTATGTAGGTATTTATTAACTTATACAAAAGTTTTGAATATTAAAAAAGCCTCAAAAATTGAATTTTTATTTACAAAAGTGCCAGAAGAAATCTTTATTTAATTTGTGTACCAGCGACGCTTAGCGTTGGTAAAGTATTTGGTGTCGGACAGGAGAAAAAAGGGCTGGTGAATTTAAATCCAAAGGCATGCTAATGCGCTAATTTTGCATAAAAACCTTTTCTTAATTAATTCGCAAAAAGCAAGAAAGAAAGCAATCGCTGGCGTTCCGTGCTGATAATAATTTTCGTCGAAGCATCCAGCGATAATGACCTTTAGAATACAACGGGAGGAATTTGAACAGAGAAAAGAGCGCTCCTGAACAAAAGGTGAAATCGCTTCTCTTTTAAAAGGAAACTTCAGGATAAATTTAAAGGAAAAAACCCTTCAACCGCGGTGGTAAATACGAATAAATTCAAACCGAGACGGGCAAATTGTTCACGAATTTTCTTCAAAAGTTTTATTGATATTAGAAAAGTTTTGTTTGGTATAAAATTGTAACTTTTATTGTTTTTGTTCCAATGTAACATTTATAAGATATTGAACTCAATGCAAATGAAATAGTATTTTTCCTTTGAGTATAGTAAATGACTTTTGAATTTCTTTAGATATACAATTTTAGAGATTCTAAAGATTTGCAAGGGTATCCGCTGTTTTGATATTTAAAATAACAAAAGGGTTGAAGTTTTTTTATTATTATTTTTTTTTGTGATATGAAAAGATCTAATTGAACTTTTTCGTATAACAATGGAGATATTCCTACCGAAATACTACCTGCATATTACTAGTATTTTTAAGCTATTTTTTATTTTTTTTTTACAAAGTTTCCATTAGTATCCACCTACAGCCTTAAAGTAGAAAATTAATTATAATGTACTATAGTAAACAGATCTGTGTCCCAGAAACATAATAAGGCAATATTAAATAGACGCCTGCCTAGGCCTAGCTAAATATAATTTTAGTAGAGCCTATTTTAGGTATAATGTAAATTAATGCAAAGTATGAAATGTATTATTTATGGAAGGAACACATTGGGGGTGTTATTTCTCCTAATGACGTACTCCGAAAGACGAGAGAGAGTGACACGTGAACTCGATTTCGGTAATTAAATTCACCCGAGGGAGACCAACCATCCCAGGAATATTTAATGTACCCCCAATTTGAAGTAGCACTCCGAAACTTCGTCTCGGAAAATTACATGCCAGAACATGATCCACATTCTGTCCTACAAAGTAAGCATTCTAAAATTAGTCACCACCATATCAATTTACTCTGCCATAATCCCAACAATTATGATAGTAGTTAGATAGTTCTACCAAGAGACGGTGCGAAAATATCAAAATAATCCGCCCTGGGAACGGACTTTGCGAACAACATCCCCTCGTTCCTATTTTGCGCCAATCCTCACCTCAGATGAGAGTTACAAATTTGCAGGTTGTGTTGGCAGCTTGCAGAAACTCGTACCTATGAATGCGAGGATTTTTGCAGTATCTAGACGACAACTCTCTGGACGATTTCGTGGTATAATCGTAATAAAAGCATACTAACATAATGCTAAATCTGAAATATACATCTAAATATGTATCCCACTTGGAACAGTACTCCTCTAGAACTGAAACTTCATTTTAAGAAAAGGGGTTTTCTCCGCTGCAAATTATAACAGTTGGGGAGTTTTGTCCCGCATTTAATTCTCATAATGTGACGGATGATAGTTCAGATACAATACACAGTTGAAATTTAATGCCACAGCATAATAAAAGTGGTCTTGCTGTAGCCATTAAAATTATATCTTAAGTCTTAACTTACCTCATTAAATGCGGTGTAAGCGTAGCAAGCTGCAGTCGGCGAAAGTGGCTTATAATGATTTCCAAAAGTGTACATGTAAAATAGACCAGGTGCAGGAAAAAGTACTGTGAACATGTCACAGAGTGCCATACCTGAAAAACAAAAGTTATGGGATTTTTATAAGTCATCAAAAAAGCGTTTTTGTTTGTATTTAGGTTATCGCTCAGAGGGAAACTTCCCAAAGAAAAACCAGCTATAAAACTCTGTCGATTGGAGTTCTTAAGGGACTTTGTAGTCTTAAATATGCCCTAATAAAAGAACATTGTCTTATTGTATACGTAATTTACCTATATTGTATATTCAGTGCTAAAACGCTATAAGGATATAAATCTTATCTCAAGAATTATAGGCTATCAGTTTCGTTTTTTTACGATAATTTCAAACATTAAGGACTTCTTTACTCTCAAGAGTTAGTGGCTAGGAATTGTTCAACAGAAGATATAAAGTGAAATTAAAAAAAAAAAAATGTTGTAACCACAAAGTCTTTTTTTCAAATACCTTGAAATGAAATTATTTTAAATAAAAGTTTACTATGATTATTATTATAGTTTTTGGAGAGAGAAGTTGTTTTATAACGAACGTCATTATCTCTTCTATTCGGAGTTTTAATTTTAAAAAGTTAAATACATATGTTGGTTTGAGAAATTCGAAAGCTTTTTGAAAAAGATACATTCATATATGTATGTGCCTAATTCATGGACCGTCCCAGATATGATTTATTTTTAAAAAAACTCTCTTTACCTAATATTTCTGACCAATAATAATAGCTGCGTTTTTCAATTTCCTATCTGGTTAGGTTAGATAGTAAATTTTATATCAAGATTTTAAAATTTGTGAAAAATGCATCAAGTTGCCATGATACAGCTATCCAAACTTCAAACCTTGAACCGGATAAAGTTTTGGATTAGTTTTTTGACGCATAAATACGGTATAAATCCAGACAATTTAATTATATTTTTGCGATATAAAAAGTGTTTTATATGGGTAACTTTTCATAAATTTCAATTTAGTCCAAAATTTTCTGCTAAACCTAGAACCTGAACCGATTTGAAAAAAACACAGTTAATATGGAGCTAAGGGAAAAAACTCACCGACTTAGTTTTTGTTTTTTGGCAAAAATGTAAAGACCAGATTAGCTTTTCAGTTCACTTGGCATTTTATTTTGGCCGTAAAAAATAGGTAGGTTCACAACTTGTTATTTTTGTCCCGAAAAGATAAAATTGTAAGCTTGTTTTTTATTTTTGCTAAAAAAATATTAAGCCTTTGAACTCTCTTTTTTTTTTTTTAAAAAATAGTTAACTTTTGCGGAAACCGAATTACATCAGTTTTTTGAGTTAAAAAATTGAAAAATACTAATAATTTTCGGACTCTGACCTCATTCAATGCTTTGTACTCCACGGTTGAGTTTAACTCACACTTGACCGTTTTTGTTCTTCGGGAGCGTATTTTTTGATGAGTTCTTGGAAGAATGGACAGCAGGAAGACCCCCGCACGTCTCGTCAATTCCTTAGCGACCGATTTTCCCAATTACCCGAGAAGCAGCTTTTGACAGTGACAGTGTCACTCGACTCAAGTCGGGATGTCTTAATTAGGACGGTAGGAAAATATGCAAACATGAAACGTAGGTGCGGGGCGTGTCCCTGCCGTGCCGTGCCGTCAACAAGGCCCCCATTCAAATTAGTCTGATTCTTGAGCGAGGTGTGGGAGGCGATTGTTATGAGTTGGGGGCTGTATTCGGGGGTGTGGGACATTTCAATTAATTCGAGTATGTAAATTTACCGAAAGGCAGCGAGCACTTACCCATGAGGACGAAGTTGGTGGGGGTGGCCATGCTCCGCTTGCTGAGGACGAGGACGATTAAAGTGTTCGCCGTCACGGTGACGAGCAGGAGGAACGGCATGCAGTACCCGTAGAGCGGGATGCTGTAGGCCAGGACCGTGTCACAGGACACGTTCAGGTAAGACACGTTGCCGGCGTGATGGATGCAGAACTCGCCCTCCTCGTTTGCGTACCTCTGCATGTAGGTGTCGTTGTCGTCGCCATAGTACGTAAGATCGGAGCTCGTCTGATGCGATGAGAAATTGTTGCCATGCCGCAGGGCTCCGTACTGGTCCATGTTTTCCTGGCCGGGCACGTCCATTTCGGCGGTGATTTGAGTCCCCGAACCGAGGGACCGGAGGAGCAAAACGGCAGGACCAGGACCAGATGGACTATAAACTCGAATCCCTTTCAATTGTTAGAGTATCACTTCGACTCCATTCGACGAAATTACAGAAGTTAATGCTGCTGGGACGATTAAGTTTCCACCGAGCCTGCAAACAGTCCCGAGGGCTACCAGGGCATGGAACCGGGGTAATCGACGATTTTTTTACAAGCTCCACTTTCCTGATCCCAAGTGGTGATATTTCCCGATGGTAGCTCTCGAGTGCTCTTCTGGTTCATCAAACTGGAAGAAGTTTCCCAGCTCGAACTTTGCATGGACCCATGCTCCGGTGGGCAGTTACCAAAACTCCTTCGATGTCCTTTTGATCCTCTCCTGATGAAAAGATAAAGTCTTACGTCGGGATCTCTGAGGGATGCCGCCAACAATTAAACTACTTCTTGAACGCTAAGATGAATCCGGCCGTCGTCTATTCTCCAGTAAGCCTCTTCCATTATTGTCTGTCTACAAGTAAAAGAGAAAGAAAACTTTACTTAAAACTTATCGTTGTTTGTTAGTTTCTCAAGGTCTTCAAGAAAGTTCGTGTCAACACTTTCAAACTTTCGAAGAATTTTATTAAAAATTTCTTAGAAATACGGTCGTTTTAATGAAACGACATTTGGTTACAAATTTTCGAAAATAATTAAATTCCACCAGAATCATACGACAACGGATTTAAAGGCTGTGTTAATAGAGCAATCATTTTGTCCAAGAAGCCTCTCTTTTCACGGTGAATATTATTAGCTTTTCCTTGCTTACTATAAAGGGCAACGACATTGAAATTTGAATTTCAAATCGATTTAAATTAACCCCGACTAAATCGTTTTTCTTTTCTATTTCTTAGAACAACTTTCCGTTTCATTTAATAAGAATTTCAGTGGCATAAATTACTTAGGATTATGAATAATGGCTTTCGTGGTTACCACTGTAGGACAATTTTAGTGAAATTTTTTTTCTACAGGATATTAGATACTTACGCAGGGACAGAGACCATAGAAATCCATCTTAATAATTTTTCTGGAATATGAAACACTTATTATAATGCCTGACTCTAGAGAATTTTGAATATACCCGAAGTGCTTCCGAGGAATTGCTGAAAAAGACGACTAAAATCCCAATTTATTGTTACGGGAGGAAGAAAACCATTAAGTCGTAGGACGAAGTCGTGATTCAAATATTAAAACGACTTCTAAATGTACAATAGTAGAGAAATGATTTTATAGGAAGGCAATATCGCTTCATGATTTGTTAGTGCTTTATAAAAAAAATATCTGCATTAAAATTTGTGCATTTTACAATTTTTTACTAGACATTGCCAATCTTTTATCTTCTCTGGTTGCTGCACTGGTTTCTGAATTTAAATTTAATATTCGAAAACTTCTTTTTGATACAGAAATTCTCTTATTAATAAAATTTTTTAGGTATACATATATGTATGTTTTAGGTATGAATATTCAACATTTTGTTTATTTGGCAGGATGAAGTTTTGATAATACTAAGAACATATAGAATTTAAAAATTTGAAAATCCCCCTGAACAGAACTTTATTTGATATTTTAAATACTTTTCATGTTCTTTTCATCATATGAAAGTTTCTAATTAAATTCCATCGATTCATGGACCCATTCACTAAAGAATATTGTAGTAAATTTATCAATATATTATAAATTTATAAAGTTTCAATAGTCCAATGGAACCAATAAATCAATCTTAGAAAATTTGTAGTATTTTAGAAGAACTCCCCAAGGGTAGATTTTTAGTCGCTCAATTGTGCTGAAGAGGAATTTTCTACTTAAAGTGATTTTTCCATACAGAAGCATTCATTCGGAAATACCAAGTCCTTCGACAACTTGAACAATTTTCATGTGCACACGACCTAAATTTCAATCGTTGAATATTCTTTCACAAATTTTCAAGGTTTTAAAATCTGAAATGTTCACAAGTTTTTGCAACTTTGGTTTAGAAAATTCCTCTTAGAAGCTCGTGTTGTCGAAGAACTATCCCGAAGAGTTTCCGGAACTATCTTTTTTGTGGCTATTTATCAATCCTATGTCAAATTGGTGTTTGTCTATAAAATCTTAAAGTATTTACATATGTGATTTGGTTACTCCCTCGAACGCTCCGTAGAACAGAAATTTTTACAGAATTCAATTACACTTTATCAAATACTCATATTTTTCCACTTAAATAAACAAAAACCAATTTTCGTGCTTTGTGATAATAATTCAATTCGAATTTATTCCATGTTTTGTAAACGGATTTATAGGTAAACTTTGACATTGAAAGTTTAACAAACGTCTGCTTTTTCATTGTTCGCAATATTTACAGATTGGCAACATATAAAAATATTTGTTTTCACTAACCACATTTAAACAAACATTGTAGGTATCTGGGAAAATCTATCAAGCTTTAAATTACCTAAAAAATATTCATACAATTGGGTTCAAATGTTCATTTTATGCAAGTTATTTGAATATGCACAAAATGTGACATATGTATTTAGACCATGTTCATTACATGGCAAAAATATTTAAATTTATAGAAAAATACCAAACATAACTATGTCAATGCCATGATTTCTGGAGGAATTTAAAATTTAATTATCTTATACACTCTTGGATATTTTGTACAAAATTTTAATGAATCCCTATAAAAAGAAATATTTCCTTTTGTTAAATAAATTTTTAAAACATAACACATATAAAAAACAAGAAACTTTTAGAAGTTATAATATTTAAATTACACTTTTCAAAAATTTACGCAATCTTTAAAACTTGAATTAATCCGTATATTGCGTGGGCGATAAATTTAAGAACGTTTTCATGTTTGAAAAATATCATCAATAGAACTTCAATGTTCCGTAAATAAAACATTTATATATGTAATCAAATTGACTATTAAAATTTTGCAGATGAAGAAATAATAAATTTATGTGACAAATTTTTATATTTGCTTTGGACTTGTTATTGTGTTCTTTATTTCAAAGCAGGATATGCAAATTTTCAATTTATTACCACTTTTTATTGTATTTTGATTTTATTTTTATGTGTAATTAATTTATAACTTGTATATTATTATAAAATAAACAGGCTTTTTGTAATATGTATTAATTGCAGTTTTTTATAGGTAGTCTTTTAGACGAGAGTACTAAACTAATTAAACAACTGTTTGTTTGATAATGAAATTTAAAAGCTCATGTGTGTATTTAAAAAGAGTGGAATTTTCATGTAATTCTTATTGAACAATGTTCTTAATTATTTTGCTTTACGTCGTATTTTAGAATAATGCTTAAATAAACCAAAATTACTTAAGAAAACTCTGCAGTTTAAATAAATATCACAATTACACTACTCAAGGGCTAAATGTTTTATCCGGAAGACTGGCAATAAAATCTCCGTCTTAACAGAACAGAGGGAAAGAGTCAGTACTAACTAAAGGCTAATTATTCAATGTAATGAGAAAAATAACCAGCAACCCTCTAGAGGAATTCTTTTAATTACATCAGAACTTCTTGTCTTGAAATGGTTGCTTCGCTAATATCAAGGCACTGCTGACGTAATTACTTTGACTTGAACTTTGTTTAAGTTCGCTTGCAAAGAAATAATTAAAATTAAGATGTCTCATGCTCTAGCTAGCATTATGCAAACATTTAAAAGATTCTTTAACAAGACTTTTCCTCCTTTGAGTAATTGTGAATTCCGGTTATAAATTTGCTCTTTGTGGATATATAAAGTTGATGCTAATAAAATGACTAAAACATTAATCAACGCAGGCAAAGTTTAGCATAGTAATTATATTTTCAAGTTGCAGCCGTAGTAAACAGATTTTTTCGAAATTCAGTAGAAAAAGTTTTCTTGTAAATAATTTTATCTCATTTAGGTAGGTACTTAATTTTTCAGCATGAAAAGGAACAAAATTAAACTTGTTTAGGTATTTGCGAAACTTATTTTCGTTTTCCTTGTTTTAATATCTCAAGGTAATTTTTACTCAATATAAAATTCTTTGTAGTTACTAGTGAGCTTAAAATCTTTCGAAAATATAATTTTTTTAAAATTTAAAATTTCAAAGTTAAGTCTCGGTTTTTAATAACATTTAATCCAAATATGAACTGGATATACATATATTACGTTTTATACATGCCTACAATTTTTGAAATTATATTTTACTTAAAGGTTGAAGGGGCGCCAATAAAATTACATTTTTTTAATTATCGATAATCTTCCTTTTCCTTTCTCTTGTAAAGGAAATAATTTAAGATGTTAGGGCGGGAGTTTGGTATCCCGCCTCGAAAAAATGATTGAATAATTTTACAACATAAATCCTCCTCTTTTCTTACGATTCATTTATACTTACACTAGGCGACAAACTATATTTTCACTGAACTATTATTATGTAGGCTACAGTTTTAATTAAGACAATTAAGATTCATTTACTACTTAACTAAATTTTAGACATCAGTATACAATTATCGGCACCAAATTTTACTAAAAGTTAAATCACCTTAACTTACTATCGCAACTGTGGAATTTTACACATATTTTTTTAGATGTATGTCTGAAGTCGTTGTTTTCAAAAATTGGCGGATGTGTACTTGAAAATTACTAATCTTTAAAAATGCCTTATTAAATCCCGGAGGAACTCTTGTAATTGAAGAACTGCCAGAAATCGTCCTCTTAAGACAGACACCATTGTAAATCTTCCCTTCATATGCTATAAATCTTAAAAAGTAAGTAAGAATCTTACCGGCTCGACGATGGATGCAGGTTAAATCTCAAAAATTCAATGGCGTATTCATTACGTGGGAATTAAGGGGATTTCTGTGAGATTTCTGTGAGATTTCTGTAATATTTCTGTGAGATTTCTGAAAAGAAATTCGAAAGTTCACCCGAAATGATCTGGTCCCAGCCCCCTTACCGCGACGTGTAATTACTTCTCTAACAAGTTTGAAAAACGTGCCTCTTACAGTAGCCGGGGGGATGTAGAAGAGGACACTGCGCTGTGGCCCCAGCCTCAGCCCCCCGACTTCAATTTTACTTTAAGAAAGCAATCGAGGAGATTTTTCGGGTTCGAGGGCCCCGTCTTGCCCGCAGGAGTGCGGGGGCGGGCACGGCGGCGACGACGTGCATCAGGAGCGAAAATTGAATTTGGCGGCACAAGACGTGTTCATGATGACTTCAGCTTGAAGTAATTACCTCATTCTGCGTGTGTAACTTCATTTTAGCGCCGTCGTCGTCAACAGCCCCAATCCATCGCGGCCGTTGCGAGGGACGAAGATGTTGATCTGACAGCGGGGTCTTGAGGAGATCACCAACCTGTACCCACCCCACCCACACCCAACCCTTGGGAGACGTTTTCCCACTTATAAAACACGCATCCGTTTTATTCAGCGCTTTATTCAGCGGAAAAGTGCCATGCACTTCGCGGGTGCTATCGCCCTGGGCGCTGAATTGTGGGTGGCAATTTTCCTCGAATCAATGCCACTGTTGCTGCATATTCTCATATATTTTCCATTGATTACATATATTGTGAAAGCAGCGAAACACATACTTAAAACATTTATTCTCCTCCCGCGAAACGCCGGAAATTTCGCGGGCTCATGCTACACCCACGCGCCTCAAATCTCGCGGAATCAGCACCCTTAAGAAAATTTTCTTTTATGTAAAGAAGGCGGCGTTTTCACGCTCCCAGCGGCACATCGGCTTCATAAAGCGCTTTTCAAAGTTTTCCGAGTTTATCACCCTGAAATGAACCCGTCGGGAACGACGGGGGTGGCGGGGGCGGAGGTACCCTAGTTAGTACAAAAGCATCAAATTGTACGAAATTAAGACGTACACGTTTCATAAAAAGAAAGTCTTTCATCATCTTGAGTTCCTGAAACGAGTGGATGTGTGGTGGCAGCAGCACTTAGTGAAAATTTGTGTAAGATTTGTAAAGTTACACTGCCACTGCCATCTGTCGAGCGTGGATTGAAATTGAAACCTATGGAAACAACTTGTTGATGGCTCTTTAAAGTAAATTTTGTTACGATCCAAGTTAAATTTCTGATTTCGTTTAAATACTGATTTTCATTATAAATAATGAATTTATGTATGTGGGAAAAATCAAAGATTATATAAAGTAAACGATGTACAATCACGTATAAAACGATAGTATCGAGAACATTTCATGAATTGCTTTTTCAGACTCAATAAATATGGGGCTCTGGAGGCCTATTCCTGAAATCTATTTCGAATAAATCCGGATTTCGTGCGCTCCTTTTCGACTGATTATTTTTTAACCGCATCCCTGAATTTAATCGAATTCGCTACGAATACGACCATATATACGACTGTATTTGTCGAATTTTACTGTGATTTCTAGTTAAAATTTTGTGAAAAAGTTTTAATTTAATATTTGTTGAAAAACGATTGGGATTAAAAGATAGCGAATAACAAATTTTGAAAACAATTCTATAAACCGAAAATTATTAGTCTATTTCTATTAAACTATTAAACTGACGTGTGCAACGTAATTTGTAAATTAATAGTTTTCAATATTTTTCGCCCAATAACTTATCTTATGTTCTATTTCTAAAAATCGCTAACTTTTGATCTGAATTAGATTCTGCACAAAATTGTTTATAATCCTTTTTCCTTGTTTGAGTTATTTCCAAGGATAAAAGGAAATTGGATAGTTTTATTTCATAAATAACTCAAAAATGATATTATCGTTTATGTATCGGATGTACGCCATTCGAATGTGGTGAACTATTGCACACGGATTTATTTGAATAATTTCAGGAATTGGCCCCTTGGTTCCAGATCCAATGCCGCAGAAGTCGTAAATTCAACACTATTTTTAAATGTCCCAACAGAATCATACAGCTCCATAGCTTCGACTGAAAAAATCGGCCCTTTCCATGTAACGTCATAGTTTGATTTAAAAACATCGCCCCAAACTATGCAACTGCATAGTTTGTCCTGAAAAAATCGGTCCAAAGGCTGAATAGTTCTATAGTTTTAGAAATTAGCTTACAGGACAAAGTTTATCATTCTAATATGAGCCCTGGATTTATCTACCAATAATTCAGACTCTTTAAAATTCTAGACTAAAATATATGTATTAGGGTGAAATGATTTGATGATTTAAATATATGTGTGTACTGCACATATGTATATTAGTTTATTTTTTGAAAACGATTTTGGTTTCGAAAGCTTGTATATTTCGGATTTTAAAATCGATCGATTTATGCATATCGATGGATATTTCAATTTATTTCATAATTTATAAATTTGTTGAAATAAATCTTATTTTAATGTAATTGTAACTTTCTATTCAGAAAGCTTAATGTTACCAACTTGAACTCCAAACAATTTCGTAATATAGACTTAAAAATCAGTTTATTGCAGCTAGATATGTAGTGTGAATAGGTCGACAAAAGCGCGACTAAAAAGATTAAATATGTACGTACAAATAATGTTTGGAAATGCATACATATGTACCTTTTCAGAACATTCAAAAACAAGTCGATTTAATTTGATTTCTTAATGATTCGGCAATCAAATTTAATACAACCACTATCCAAAATTATATAAAGGCTTAAAAAACATAATCTTTAAATTTCGCAAACATTTAGAAATGCGGTCTTGGAAATTACTGCTCCTTACATCTTTTAGTTATGTTTGACGTTCTAATTTGCGATTTCGTTCCTTTTATTTTTTTTCGTGTTCGACATAATTGCTTTGTCAAATTCATTTCAAGTACGAGAAGGCGGCATAATGTCCCTACATAAAATATAGCATTCTATGCTATACTCGGCAGCCGCAAAGAGCATACGAGGCAGTGGGACTCCTCAAAGGGATTCTACCGTCGAATAACTTCCTAACAATGCGGTCGCAAGAATTCCCGATCTAAAATTTCCTACTTTGTCTACATATCTCGATTCTTTAGTGGAACCTGTTGTCAGGGAAAATTTTCTGAAATTCAATTTTCTAATAAGCCACACCACCAAAAATCTTACTTTTGTAGCGGGTGGGCAAATCCCTCGTTAGGTGGAAAACATCGTAAAATAATTCAATACTGGCGAAATGACTGCCGTCGATGCGGGCGGGGGCGTTAAAACAGAAGTCAAAGAACGCCTTCCTTCAGAAAGATTTTCGGCGGGAATTGATAAAGAGCTTTCCCATTCTTTTCCTTAGAACATGAGCAACCTCTTAAAGTTCATACAATTGAATTTTCTTCGCTATTTTTTTTATCTTATATATTTTCCAATTTTGGGCTGTGGATAAATGTTTTTGGGTCGTAAATCGCTTTGAACCTAAAATCCGCGTTGGCGAGTTTCAGCTTAAATGAATTCGAAAAAAATCGCTTTTATCTTCTGCCCATTTCCTGTTGAACGTGAAACATTTCGCACAATAAACATTCACCTCAAACTCGCAGCGCAGCGCCCTCGGGGCTCTTTGGGGCCCCTTGTTATTTTGCAGTAGAACCTTGCTATAAAGGGCCCACCGGCGAACTAAAACCTAGGTTACTGCTCAATTTCTAAAACTACCGAACATCAAAGACCCCTTGTTAGAGGTGGGGTTTTATCGTTAAAATATGCCCTCATGAATATTTTCGATTTTAAATCATGGAACCCTTATAAAGGTCGTAAATATTGACCCCTTTGATTGGTATACGCCCGGGTAAGTGTTGGTTGGCTCGAGATAACCTGAAAATCATGTGTCAAAAATAAAGCCAAACAACTGTGACACCAGGTGAGAAGGCAAACAGGAGGTTAAATAAAAGCACTCCTCGAAAATGTTCGATGACGAGGGAAAATTTTATGTTTCTGATAGGTTTTTTCTTATTTCATCGAGTATCCACCGGACGTGTAGCCATAACCTATCTTTTGTGCGATGTTGCGGCGATGAGTGGCAACGCTCGATTCTAGGGTAAAATTGAGCATGACACTCAAAATTGAAGTTTTATTTGGAAAAGGTTGGGTAGCGTATAAGTTATTATATCCACAGGTCCATTTCTGTGTCATCCAAGAACATTTTCTAATAAAGTTAATTTATTCTGATCAAGCATAAACTGCTAACGTCCTGGCTTAGCGACTTGGTCTTTAGAATTTAAGGTCTAAGCTTCTAAGTTCAAGAAGTAGTTTAAGATAAACCTTAAAATTTAGTCGCTTTAGCTCAGTTTAAAGATTAAACCTAGATTTAGAATCTGAAATTAGAAATGTTTAGCCACAACGCGTTTTCGATAAAAACCAATTTATGTATTCTTTTCGTATAGTAAGTAATAAGTGATAAAGATTATTTTAATATTATCAGAAAATTCCATCTCATCAAATGTATTTAAGTAAAAGTTAAAAGAAAATCAATTTATTTGTGAATTGAATATGTAAATTTTATTTTAATCGATTTTGAAACCTCTGGACACAAGATAAAGTTTTTCCATTAAAATGAAAATTAAATTCGCAGATACTTCTTAAAACTTCATGGAATAAAATTTAAAATTGATATAAAAATTCTTTTAAATCCTAAGATAATGTAAGAGTTTTCAAAACATATATTAAAGCTCAAATGCTCAAATGTTATTGAAGTTATTTATAAGAGAAAGACAGAAATCTTGTGGACCCGAAATTTTATAGAATATATAAAAGAAAGAATGAAGTTCACATAACACTTTAATTTCCTCAAATATCCCAGTAGCTGGAAAAACATTTTTATATTTATTTTCCCGATTGGAAAATATGCGTCAATCAATTGTTAAAACTATAACAATTTTACAATCAGCCAAATTTTACTGGCTTGAATATTTATCCTGAAATTTTTATGAAACCAACATTTCCGAAATTATGATGAATGTGCCGTGCCATCAGTAGCGATAACCAAATAAACCACTTGCAAAACTGACACAACATAACTCTGGGGATATGTTTTAGATTAATCTCATAAAATAATAATTTATAGGACGAAAATATCACTTCATAGAAACCTAGAACAAATTAGCTTCAACCACAGTTGGTGAGGTACCTGAATGTCCTGAATTATTTGGGTAAACCATAAAACAGTTTTTATAGAGAAAATCCTGAACTATATGGGAGTGTGGTTTCCTATTTCAACTCTGTTTGTTCTATTTCCAGCTATAATTCATTTACTCGCACTCGAAGGAAAATGATGCAGTATTGTTTTACGTTGTAACAATAAATGTGGGTTTTAACCGAATTCGGAAGAATGGAAATTTTGTATAGAAAATTTAAATTTGCAATTTCAATGGCATTATGAATTATTTTACTGAATTACTTTAAAGAAGATGTTTTTACTTGACGTAGCAAAGTCCACTCAAGGCTCAAGAAGACTGCAGTCTGCGCAAAACAAGTTTAAATGGTTTATGCATGCGGAGTTCTTCCA
This sequence comes from Machimus rusticus, assembly GCA_951509405.1. Lineage (NCBI taxonomy): Eukaryota > Metazoa > Arthropoda > Insecta > Diptera > Asilidae > Machimus > Machimus rusticus. The sequence continues at coordinate 9,174,984 of OX608051.1, forward strand.
CAGACTAAAAATAGCTCCTATACGATGCCACTGTTTGCATTATATCCTCGGATGTGCATATTTAACACCATGTCTTTCTAATGCCACGATGTTTTGACAGAAGGCGCTTTTCATTTGCAGCAGAATTAGGACAGACATTATAAATACAGTGACCCGAGTCCCAGCAGAGTTCAAAGCATAGAGTATTTTTCCATGAGTTCTATTAGCCCTCTCGTTGCATTTGCATGCGAACCCTTACAGCGAGTAATTATGGAAGGGAATATAAAAAAAAGCGTATCGACGCCCACATCGTCTTGTTCGCGTGTCGATAAGAAGACGCTTCATAAGAGTTTATTTTTTTGTAAGCAATCGCTCAAATTCAAGTCCACACGTTCGATGATCCGTGACCAGGAGTCCCGGGTCATCGCATAAATTGGAATCCCATCGTTCATTCTACCAAGTTTTAGTAATTCGGGGAGCGAGGGATGTTCGCATAAACTTGACTTGTTTGCCTTGACGTCGGATGCTGCACCATACATCTTCTATATAAACTTTGAAAAGAAATGCTCCCATGGAAGCAATAAAGAATCGGGTCCTGGCATTGCATAGGTATCGATTTTTCAGCGGGTCCTTGACTTTAACGAAATTTAATCGTATTTCTCTCCTGGTGGTCAACTCATTTATTCATCCCCCTTCGAATGTACCGCCACTCTTACGATCCCATCGAATGCAACGATTTTTACCCGGATAAGTGTCGACTTTACGACACCCTGTTTATGCTCGGGTCATCTTGCAATTTGATGCAGGATATGAATCCGGTCATCAATTCTAGTTCCTTCCGAGCTCTCACCTTCCAGAAGAATTGGTGTCGAAGAAATTTACGAGCACCTTACGAGAGACGAGTTTTATGGATATTAAATTTAAATTACCTCTAAAATACGATTTAGTTGTGCTACAGATTGTCTGAAATACTTCCAAGCACTTAGACACTGCATATACAGTAAATATATGTACATATAATCCATAAAGTGTTATTAAAAATTGAAGTAATGTATGTAAATACTTTTTTAGAATGCTTACTGCATTGCAATTTTGTGCAAGATAAACAATAGCACAAAGTTCATTAAACAATAATTAAATTCGGAGAGATATATCAAAATAATTTGAATTCAACAACCATCCAATGGAGTGTTTTTAAGTTTGTTTTTACCTCCGAAAATGTTGTGGATTAATACATACATATAATGAGAAATGTGGGCAGAGTCTCGTGCAAATTACCTGCTATTAATTTGGCAACTAAATTTATAGGCCTAATAATAATTTAATTTATAATCCTCAAATATTGTTTCATTTGCACTTTCTCTTCGGCTTTCAGGTATAGGTATATTTTTTTTTATTGATTCTTTATAATAAAGTATAGAAATTTGTTTTTAAATTTTATTAAATAATTACCAAATAAAGGTAAGTATAATATAAAAAAATAAGCTAGTAGACTGCAATAGGCTTTATTTTATTGTATGTAGATTAACTATCAATTCATAAGATGTGGCATATTCGACTACAATAAATACGTATAAGCATATCTATTGAGAAGAAAACGTAGGTGGTCTTATCAGATTTTCAGCAAATTGAAAAGAAATCTCAGAAATGCGTAACAAGTTACATTTTATTATATTTATATGAATGACATTTCGAAGTAGGTGCAAGCATACTTTTACTGAATATGGAGGTGGTTTTCCATTATATGAGAATAAAACGATTGAGCTAAAATTGACTGCACACGAAGCAAATAAAATCATATGATTCCAAGGATTTTTATAAAAATAAAATCAAAACTTGGTAGGGAATTGTTCGAGTTTACAAAAATATATATTCGATTTGAGGTACAGAATGACTGAAATATCCGCATTTACGTAACCAGGCACGCTTATGGTAAAAATTTTATATTTTTAGAAACCATCCCTCTGCGAGAGAAAATTGGCAGGAAGCCCTTGTCGTGATTATCCTGACTTCGTTCCGCTAAAACCTCCTCTGATTGCCCGCCACGCATTTCCTGGAAGCATAAAACGTTTCGAAGTTTTCAATATCCGAATCTGCACGCGACAAAATCGAAATTCGATTTAAACTTCTTTTTTGCGACATGCTCCCCGTTTGAAGTGTGTCTCCACTGTTGCCGGGGTTAGGAAATCCTTCGAGTTTTCCGGATCCCTTAAAAAAAATATATAAAGTTATATATAAAAAATTGTAAATTGGGCGAGTATTCCCTAAACGTCTTTTTCTTTCCCAAAAGCACGTGTTTCCCGCACTGATGGGGATAAATTTAGCAAAATACTAATCGAAATTTTTACGCTTGACGAAAGTTAGGGAGTCGGAAAAGAATCCACAAGGTGAATTCATTACCCAGGTGCCTTTCCAATAAACCCATAATCTTTTGGTTGAGCAAGCCGATTTCGGGTGAACGACGGCACTGCTCCCATTTGGATCTGTTTGTCCTCGTGATTAATTTTCTTCCTCCGTACCTTAGCCTAGCCCTTGGGTGCCCCAGGAAAAGGGAAGAAAACTTTTGTCATCCGCCAGCAAAAAGATAGAACCCCGCTCGGTCGACGGAGCCCTGCCTCGACTTGTTATTGGCCAGGAATTAGACGAATTCATTAATGAGGAGCATGCGGACCTGTTAATTGATACTTTTGTGTAAATAAAGTGCTTCTCGGGAGTGAAACACGAAATTATCTTCGTCTGGAGAAGTTGACACACTCCCGGATTCCTAAATTTTCCATCTTCATTCCGAGCATGCCTCCAGGGACAATCTGTATCAATTACGACCTTCTCGAACGATTCCCGGTGATTATGTCGTACCATGTCGAGGTACCTGAAATCAATTTTTTACGACTCGATCGAAATTTAAGTATATACCAGTGGTGACAAACCTTCGCCAGTTTTTTACCTAGAAATTGAAGAGATGAAAATAGGCTTGTAATTTTCGGTAAATCATATCTTCAACCATAAGGTTGATATTTTTTCCCGAATTTAAGGGTTATTCCAGATTTTTAACCCATTTTTCAGCTATCCAATTTCATAAAATTTATTTTCCGCTTTTATTTTTAAGTAAAATCTCGTTAACGAAAAAGAGCTTTCTCGGTAATTTCGAGTTCGTTATCACGATGTTTTATTGTAATTTAATGTAAATCGTTTCAGTGTGAATTTAATTTTCCTGTCTCTATAATTTTTTTTCAGAAACAAAGAAAATTGAAATTTAAGGAAAAAGTGTTGATCCCTTTTAAGTAGGTTAAACTCTCATTCGTCTGTAAATTTTTATCGTTGAGAGAAAAAGTATAGTTGAAATTATCAATTAATCAGCTTAGTGCAAGATATTCAAGAATGATATTAAGAAATAGTTAGTTTTTATTATCGAACTATTAGAAACATGTTAACACATAGTCAAAATTATAATAAAAATTATTAAATATTGTAGTAGATTTAAATAAATTTATTGTAGCTTATGTGGCGGTTAACGGTTAATTTTAAATGATTCCAAATAAATTTATGTTTATCCCAAGAACTTTATGAAATGAGGAAAATATAAAAAATCAGAGTAGTTTAGTAAAAAAATTAACCTTGTGATAGCAAATTCTTTTTTTATTAATGGAGTAGCTCCACTCAGAAAAACAGTTGGTTGTTATTTAAAAAAAAATATATAATTAAAAAAATGCTGTATTATATATGATTGAAGAAGACCGAACAAGATAAACAATAAAATATATTATAAAATATTAAACTTTCATTTCTACGGTTTTCACCTTCCAACATAACCGAAGAAGATTTCCTTGACCTCGAAGAAATTACACCCAAAGTTTTGTGTGGTGTCTTGTTGGGTACAAAATCAAACAACCCCAACACTTATTATTTTTACTATCTTTTAAATAAAAAGTAATAGAGTAAAATTCGGAACCTATAGGGTACTTCCCAGGGAAGTGAAATTTGGCACGATAAGAGGACTTTTGGCACAAGTATTGAATTTGTAATTAAATATAACAACAATTGAAGGGCGAAAAAGTAGAAAGAGTATGATTAAACAGATTTAGAAACAAGATTAAATAAACTGAATTCATTTCCATGAATGCAAAATTATTGAAAATTATGCACTATGTGTTTTGCTGTTATCGACTATTTTTAGAAAAATCACCCTCAGTTTTTAAAAACGATCCCAAAAGAAAAAAAGAACATTAGAAAAAGATTATTATTATACTTTCGAAAAGTTAAAGCAAAATATTGGAATTCTTGCTATGTATAGGATTACCATGACTGAAATACACTATTGGAAAACTTTCTCCACCCATCTGTACATAAGACAAGAAATTTTCACGAAAATTTGTTTGAGGACTACTACCTTAATGACTTGTTTACTTTGCAAATCAATTTGAGGAGGTAAATAAAATAAAATTAAAACTCTAGAGCTTAACAAAGGTACGTGGATATATTGTTTTTAAGATTCAATTAGGAGGGTTTTGTTTTTGTTTTCTAGGAACTGCCTTAAGCGATTAATTTATATGATCCGAACCTCCCAGTGACACGCTTTCTATTTTAATATTACTTAACGTCTAAGAAAATCGTTCCGCGACAGTGGACTTTTTGTAAAAATAATAAGCCCAACGTATATCCCCTATTCAAACGACATTTGTGATGGTGGGAGATTATTTTATCCTTAGATACAATATATTCATGCAACATTTGTAGATTATTGTTGTTTCTTATTTTTACGTCTATCCCTCTTTCTCTGAGGTTTTATTAAAACGTGACCTGATTTTGTTCCCGAGGTTTTCCGTCTTTAACCTTTTACATAAAAGTCAGCTTTCAACGACAAGCCATCTTTTTTCCATCATCCCGCCTTTCGAGCGTCTTTATGATTTTCTAAACAAAACTTTTTCTCTGCTAGGCATAGAAGACTTGAGGCTCAAGGAAAATGCCCTAACAAAGCCACTCCTTCGTATTGCAGGTAAAACCCACCGAAGGGTAGGAAAACTGCTTAATAAAGTTATTAAGCCTTAACGCGTGAAATTCAGGAAGAGCCTGTAAAACGACCATTTGCGCTTTTGCGTGTGAAAATCGAGAATTTTGCCTTAAGTAAAACGTAGAAAAAGTAGGAAGACACCAATTTTGTATCGATGGCCACGTTTTTCGCGAGGGCATTTTCGTAACAAAGTTATCCCCATGGGTTATGTAATGACACGATTTTACCCCATTATCTGGCACATTTGTGGCCACGTTTTCCCATTTAGTTCGAAAAGATGATTTTTAGAAGGAAACAGTGCGTGTTTACGTCGAAACTTTTTCTTTAACGAAAGTTATTGCTCAGTGGAGGAGATGATTTTAAATGCTCCAATTCATTTAAATGGACCAATTACCGGAAGTAATTTTGCTCGTTTCGAGTCAAAATAATAAACTTATTCGATTACGTGATTTTAATATTGTATATTGAAATTTATTGGAGATATCTGACGAAGCTATAGTATATTTTGAATTTTTTTGAACAATATATATAAAATTTATAATAAACTCTGACGCCAAATTCTTTAATCTTTATATTATTTCTATATACATACATATATAAAATACAATAAACGTTTATTACAAAATCTTTTTATAGAATAGTTTGCAGTTGACACTGCTTTTACTAAAACTTATTATAATTAATTCTGTGACTTTTAAAGGTGATTAAAAGTTGAATAGAAAAAATATTCCTAGCAATTCCTTCATTTATTACGAATGAAAATTTTAAACTTCAAATTTTCATAGTGCAACAAGTGAGAAAACACTTACAAAATGTTAATATGCACTATTTTAAACTTAGATAATAGAAGATTTTAAATAAGTTGCAAAATTTGTCGCAATTCTCTAAGTTTTGGAATATGTCAAAAGTTTTGTGAAACATTCTATTTAAATAATTCTCGGAAATCATCATCAGAATGTACAAAGACTTTCTAATGACATGACAATCCATCTTTAGGAAAGTGTCAACTTTTCTACTTTGCTAGAAAGACATTTTTAAGCGGATCTATTTCACCTGCTCCAACTTCTTTATCTCTTTCCGGAAGGGAAAGATAAGAATTATAAATTGAAATGTTGTGAATATCAAGAAATTAAAAGAAAATTCATTCCACTTTACAGGAGTATGATAAACAGGAATTACAGCCATCCAGAAGGTGAAATCCCATATATCAAAAATTTTGAAGTGAGCTATCTCAATTTGCGCGATAGTCGCATGCAAAATCTTAGAGTCATAATATTTCACCTCTTGGTTGGGAATCACGTGAAAGATTTATGCATGAACCTGTCAACGTGCAGCGCATAGAACGCAACTTTTACGTCACGTTGCACAAATCAAACATACCTTTACTATTTAATACTTCAGACAGGAAATATCGCTTTGTGTCGACTTTTTGGAGCTTTATTCCGGAAATCACATAACCTGCCTGATTTCAAGGTAAAAATACCAACGATTTTTGTTTCCCTCCCAAGATAAAATAATTCCACTCCTCTTGGCGTTTTGGATATCTGTGCCTTTTTCACCTAAAATGTTCTAGTCCATTAAATTTGCAACACTTTTCAAATTCAACGTCAATGTCAAGGAGTGAAAGCAATACTCCGCCAGGAAACTCCTGAGAGATTAAAACCTTTTTTGAGGCAGATGTTGGTAGAATAGGAGAGTTTTGGTGGCTTAAATATATCCCCACACAAGAAGGGTTTCAAATCAGCACAAGAAAAGAAAAACGACTATACTCGTATTTATTGCATAATGAATGAAAATCGAATGGAAATCCGAAATCGCATTAAGTTAAAACCAAAAACCTCCATGTATGTACGTACATACATGCAAATTACTTACAAATTAATTTATGCAAAACGTACGAACATTTTAAACATCGTAATTTCAGTAATTTCAATATTTTTTCACATCATACTTGTTCATTAGAGTGGGTAAAACAACAGGTGGGTTTTTGTTCTATTCCAAATTTTCTAAAAATGTGGAATAATAAATATAATATTTTAAGGGGTATTCTTAACTTTAATGAATTGTGCTTCATTTTTTCATCTAATCCAAAAGTACGTTATGACAACTTTTAAAGTAGAGTCCAACAGCAAATTAACTTCGGAATGATGCCAGCTTTATAATTTTTAAGATTTGGATTAAATCAGGTACAGAGTCAACCGAAACTGCAGAAATTCCACTTGAAATTGCTATCATGAGCTTTGATACAACCCTGTATAATGTTCATTTAAATTTTTACATCACATAAAATATTCCTTTACCTATTTTAAATGAATATGAATATTTTAATTAAATTAAGAAGATGAATATTTGAAAGTTATAAGAGAATATATGAGAAATTGTGAACATATAAAGAATTTTAGAAATCGAAATTAGCTCCACTTAAGACAAACCCTAATTAGATCCCGACCACTATATCATCGAACGTTTTCGCATAATTTATTCATGAGATAAATCTTCGCGGAACCCAAATGCTGGTTGCGAGGCACGAGAGCATTTCGGGAAATGTTTGTTCTGTCGGATATGCGAGCTATGAATATAAACGAACGTCCTGTGGAACCATATTTAGGAAGAATTATAACAACATATGAAATATTAATAAGCCGTTGTAGCTTCCCAGTAAATATTACTGCCAAAAATCTTACCTATTCGAACTGAAATTGTGAGAAATTTCAGGAATTGCAAATATCCATTCGTCGTTTCATTATTTATTGGAAAAGTTTATCAGAAACGACCGGCAACATCGATGTTAGACTGATTTATGGCGAGGGTTCCTAGACGCATTTATCAGAAGTTTTCGAGTTTTAAATTTTTTCCAATATATTTTTGGGCAATTCCCGAATATTGAGTTATCCCTTTTACGAACGAAATTTTGTATATCCTTTATTGCAGCAGGGACATTGGGGAATCGAATAAAATATGTTAACGATCTGTAATGGCAGTTAAGTCAGAACTTTACGCTGCCATTTCATCAATTGTTCATTAAACGGCTCCAGACAGCTCAAATTAAATATAATATGGATCACATTTACTAGCGACCAAAGTAATTATATCGAGATGCTCCTCAGACAGGCTGACGAGGCTGTTGGGGCTATTTTTTCGCAATTAAATATATTTGCTTGGATTGGGTTTGGACTGTGGAGTCCCATCGATCGCATAACTTTCTACGAATGTTTATCTGGTCGATGGATGTTTTTTAAGGGCTCTAATTCACGAGACTCTTTCATCTGTAGGAGCAATTGTCTCGAACAGATTGGCCGTAAAAAGTGCTTCCCGCTCGATTGGAGCGTTAATGGCACTTCGATGTTACGCCACACCGGGCGAGGACATCTTCCTAATGACGCTATTAACGCGCCGGGGATGCGTACGATGGTGCGTTATTGTGGACACGACCAGACAATTTGTATTGTGACCATCTCATCCCCGAAAATTTCCCCCATTACAAAAGCACTTTAAAGACGTAATCAATTGCGCGTAAAGCATATCGTCTATCAGGAAACTGAAGTAGGCAACATAATCAAGATGAAGGAATCAAATTTCTTAAGATTTGAGTGAGTCCTCAACTGAGTGAGTGAAAAATAAATCGATTTGTCCCTACTTAAACGCTTAAGTTCTCTTACAAATCGACTTAAATAATTTGTTACGTTCGTGCTTCGAAAACTTTCAATTTGTTAAGTACGCATACTCAACTGTTGTGTGCTCACAGCTGGAATATAATAGTCTCTTTGAAAATTTTCTACACGAAAATACAAGCCAGGGGTTCTAGTAATTTTCTATTAGGTAAAAACATCTATAGCTACATTCTTCAATACTAAATATATACCTTTATAGGAATTTTATACATTATACCATTTCAATTTTCCCCGCACCATATTATTTTTAATGTTTATAATAAGTAATGATGGTTCACTCGTTATCGGATTCAACTTATTTAAAGGTAGAGTCAGGTGATGATAATTACCTTTTATTGATTTCTTGAAGGTTTTTATGTAAAAGTTTCATCAATGTCAGCGTTGTCGATCTTCTACTTTAATGTGATAAAGTTAATTTAAAATTCTAAATAATATTTTAGTTAAATTTCTAAATTTTGTTTAAGGAATTTTTACTAGGCAGTATATGTAGTATTTCGTGTAGAATTTCTCTAGGTTTCTACATAGTACTGTTTCGCTGGGAAATACATAGCTACTCTCACTGACTTTCTTTTAAAATTGAAACTTAAAGAAAACGCAAATTTCCGCTTTATCTAGCAAAAAAAGCTAGAAAGCTATTGGCAATTTTGTAGTTCTAGTCTAGTGCAGTGAACTGCCTTTTTATGCAAATTCAGTGGACTTCTAGAATTCTAGTTCTTTGATTCTGGAACACATTCGAAGCGAAATAAATCTATAGATAAAATATACTGGGCATATAGTCACGTAATTTTTTTGCGTTTGGTTTAAAATCGAATTGCAGCATTTAGTAGCTGAGTTTTTTATGCAATTCAGGGATTGATTCGATTTCAAAACGAAAATTAAAAATCTAAAGTTTCCTAAAGATTTTGGAAATGCAGTGAATTTCAGAACAAATCTAGCAAAAGCAAACAAATAGAATTTTTGTGGTTATGCATAGAAATCCAAAAATTTAAATATATATTTATTTAGGAGAAAATTAGTAGAGTACTAGCGTTTTTAATTGAAATTCTAGTGAATTCTAGATTTAAAAAAAGGTTTGTATCTACAGTTTTAGTGTACGTAGGTAGTATTCTACTTAAAATATGTCAAAAGAATTTCAGTATCTTTGTTTTCACTGCATTATTCACTATAAATCCTGTAAAGCCAACTCTAGTTCCACTCTAGTTGAAAAGACGTTTCGTCTGAATTTTACTTTGGTACACTGCGTTACACCCGCAATTTTCTTATGGCTTGACTCGACTTTGGATTCAGCCGAACAGATGTTTTCGACCTTTCAGTTCTATAAATATATTTTCCACATAGAATATATATGTACATATAATTTTCATATAAAATTTCATATAAAATTAAGATACGTTGAATCCCTTTTTACTGAGCTTGAACTTTAAATTTTAAAATTACTTCAGTACAGAGAAATCCTCTACGTGTTTCCCTTATTTTATACGGCTATAAAGTTCCTTGAAGTTTTTTAATATTTCAGTTCTATTTACAGTCTGATATCCTTACAAAAATGAGAGCATGTTAATTTTTTTTGGCTTAAAACTCCATATTAATTGATATTATTCAAAATGTATGCGAAATTTATGAATACGAAAGTTTAATCAAATAATTACCTTAATTAGGACGTCAACCGGAAAACGAATTCATTTGATGTACGTACGAAAAGGAAAATCCTTCCTTACTACTGATCTAATGATTTGCATATGAAAAGTTCTTTCACTGAAATTATTTGTATGAATGAATTTTAATGACCAGAAATGAATTTTCCTTTTACTTTTGGACGTACAATTATAGCTTAAAATTTTGAATATGATTCATTTAATTAAGTTGACAAGAAATATCACGGTGTTAAAAATGTTTTATACAATACTTTGCCCTGATTTTAATTTTCCGAATATCAGCATTAATTGTTTGTCCGATAAAAACCATGACTTGCTTGTTAAAAATAATTCATCCTTTCCAAACTGTTGTAACAACCCCTAAAAAACCAAACTCGATCATTAGCGTTTGTCTGGCATCATTAAAATTGTTATTCGAAAACTTCTGTCCGCTCCGTCACCTCATGATTATAAAATTGAAATTCGCAGACTACCCCGGACTGGCCCTCTCAAATTTCAGGGATATTCTTATTAAATTTCTTTGATAACTCACTGGGTTCACTGATTCGCCCTACGCAACTTGAATGCCATTACGAGAAGATTTGGTGTCATTTGGGGAGGGATTTGCCTGAAGCGGTTTTTATTATGTGCGCGCTTAGTCTGCTGGGACCACTTTCGTCAATATGTGCATACATTTGTATAGTATACATTTATTACAGGGTGGTTCTACAAAAACAGACAGACAGACATACAGACATAGTCACGCACGAACGAACGCACGCCTTTTCCTCAAACCACATAAAATCCATGTTTAAGGATGAATTGATCACATCGCCAGGAAATATTTGCTTTCGTCAAGTGTTTTAGATCCTTTCAACGAAATCCTTTCAATGAAAGGAACTGTGTACTTAGATGGGATTACAACTCTTTTAAAAAAATATCTTCTCCCTTTTCTTGGTACAATTCCTTTTAAATGTTGTCGTCTTTTAAAATTTTGCCATACGATATATACCTACTTTAAAATTTAATTTATTTCCTAGGTACCATAAAATATACGAAATAATGAAAGTGTTTTAGTTTTAAAATGTAGAATTTATTTGAGAAGTTGCAATTATAAATAATTTATGCTATTTTATCTCTACTAATATTATAAATCCAAAAATGTGTTTGTCTGTCTGTTTGTTATTCTTTCCCTCTGAAACTGCTGAACCGATTTTACTGAAATTTAGTATAGAGCCAAAGTAAAAAGCGAAAGACAACATAGGATACTTTTTATCCCGGAAAAAAATCATAATTCCCGAGGGATGAGGGAACTAGCCTGCTGTGTTATTGTAATCAAAGTTCGTGTATTCCTTTAGTTCCGCAAAAAAATTTCTAAAATCCTTCGTACATAAGGTTGCTAATACAAAAATAATCTGTTAATAATAGAATTCATCTTCATTGTACATGGAATACACAAGTTATAGGTTATGTAACTTAAATAGAAGATAGAAATAAATAATTAATAAATACTCGTAATTAAAATATTAAATGAAAAGTATTCGTTACTGTACTTAAAAATATTGTTAATTTTTAGGACTTTTTTTAGAAAGCTTTTCAGTTCGAAAAAAATGTATTTTTATTACAAAACTTAGATTACATAATATGCATACTTCAGAAATATCACACTTAGGAAGTCCGACAAAATCGGGAGCGGGTAAGCTACAGTATTCAATAAAGTTTAATTCTATAAAGTTGAAATTGCTAATTTTGCTAATTATTCAGGCTATTTGTAAACGTCTATATTTTTATATAGGGTTATGTATACAATATATGTCATTATAAATAAAACCGATTTGTCCGCATCATTTTCGTTTCACATTTATCCTTAACTCAAAATATGTATACAAAGGTATATACTTAGCGCTGTGGTTTCTGAGTTAGTGAATCTAGTCTAGTTTATGTCATCAACAATAAATTTGTTAGCAATTTATCAGATGAGATCTGCCTTTTGTCGGGTACTCAATATTAAATATTTATTAAAGTCCTTGCCCTTTTCACCTAAAATGCCAACTATACACGAAATGCAATCGTTGCGGGGTGAGTTTATCCTGACTAATTTATCTTTACCTGAAAAAAGGGAGAAAACGTCTACCATTTGGGAACTCATTCCTGCTTCAGGTGCACATTTGGGTCCAAATACGAAAAAGGATGCTTTTTCCATGAATATCTGGGGAAGTCACAGAGCCAACATCTAGAATTCTTTAGATTTTTATTTTATCCTGAATTGGGCTGGGGACATGTCCTCGTATTTCGCCGCCAGATATTGAATAAATTACGAAGGAAGTGGCATTTGCTGCGAAAGGCGCGTTTCGTAAACTTTTTATCAGGAAGTTATTACATACGTAACGTCTTAGGAGGGAACAAAAATTGTTCGCGCGTCGTTGTCTGGGGCTGGAACAGATAGTGAAAATGAACGACATTTGCCAAAGGGAGCGAAATGGCTCCGGAGGAAAGTTTGATTTACTTACTTTCCGCTCTACTGAAATGAATTTTTCGGGAAAGGGAAAGTGGCTTAAAGTGAAACGTAGTCGCACTCTGAATTTAAAACGTTTTTTCCTCCATTTCGTTATTCGCTAAAAGCTTCGGATTTCAGGGATTTTTTCACATAAGCCACCAAACAACGAGCTAAAGGCGCCAAATTTACTCGACTGGAAAAATAATTTTTATGTTAGTCGACATCGACATAAGTGTCATCGTATCTTCGACAACATCGATAATACGACAACGTTATAATAAAAATGAAAATATAACGAAATCGGCATTTTGACACCATCTCCAGAGCATTAATGTATATTGTTCTAAATTAATTATTAATTAATTAACGCCTAAAAAGTGCGGCTCTAATTTGATTTTTTTCCCAGAAATAACTCAAATTGAATCTCGTATTATTTGAACGTCCTTCGAAGATTATATAAGATTTCCAGCAATAAGCTTTTTACTTAATGAAATTCTATTATTGTGGCACAGTCCCTAGGGCTTAAGTTTATACACGCAAAAGTATGTTACTGTTTGAGTTTTTGACATCCGTTAATGTTTTAAGAAATTTAACAGTCTAATCAATAATAATCAAATCTGACTTAAGGTAAGAGTAGGTACCTAAGAGTACGTTTATATTTACCTTAATTTTGCTTTTTCTGGAGCTTACCGAAGTAAAAGTAAACAGACTAGAGTTTTAAAATCGCAAAATTAACTTTAAATGTTGGTTTTATATGAAGGTCATTTTAGTCATAGTAATTTTGGAATTAATTTCTTTTAATTTCCTTTGCTTGATTACTACCAATTAGTTCATTCGTATGATGTATTCTTTAGGGAATTTTACATTTTCTCAGTTGACAATTTTAATGATTTTTTTATGGAATTGATTAATTAAAATAATTTTTTAAGTGCATATTTTTCTGCCAAATACTTTAAATCTTATAGGTCTTTTTCGCAGCTTTATGGAAGAAAATAATATATGTATATTAGAAAAAGTATGACTATGAGAAAGTTTCTTTCCTAAAAAAAACCAACATTAAAAATTGAGGGAAAAAATTAATCAATATTTTTACTTCAATCTCTGCTGAGCCTATTGTTATGTATTATAGAATAACATTTTAAAATTTCAGGCCAATCGGTTGAATTACTCACTCTGATTGCAAAAATGGTGTTTTGAGAAACAAGCTTTTAAGTTTTTGACAATTAAATTTTCACATACGAGTATAAACTCATGTTCAATCATATGTAGTCTATAACTTCGAAATTAAATACTTATAGAGGTATATTAGATACTTTCCAATAGGATACTTTCTAAAAAGTCGATTTATCTGACCCAAAAAAGCATATGGTCGTTAAATTGATATTGTCTGAAGTTTAGCTACATAATTCTAAGACGAAAATTTTCAAATCCTCGAAATGAAAATGCAAAATTGAATTTTCTCTACTAAATTGTTCAAGTCCGAAGTAGAACATTATACATCATAAAACTGCAATTAATTTCGAAATTAATTAAAAGTCTGTGTTAAAATCGTTGACGACAAAAAAGACTATAATTAATCTTAATTAAACGGGTTAACACTGATTAACCCATCAAAGTTTCCGTATCAACTCCAGTGTTCGCTGAATTTCGTGACAAAAATTCAACAATCATTAATCATATTTAGGGAACATATACAAATTTCGTTTTGTTTGTACGAAAACTGAAACTTCTCGAAAACTACTCGAGGCCTACGAACATTTTGCCAACAAATTGCCAGTTGTTAACTGTTGTTCCACTGGCGTGTTTTGCATAGAACAAGTCATCATAAGGCCCCATCCGTTCCTAAGGTAAAACTTACTGATCCAAAACCTTTCTTAATTAAAATAAACTGAATTGTAGGTGACCCAGCACAAATAAACAATGGCAATCCCTCAGGGCGGCATAGGCCCTAGATTGGCGTTCTGAGGCACCCCATGTTTTCGTTAATCCTCCCAGCGATAGTTTCAGAAAAGTCTAAGGTTTGTTGCAAATTTATGGTAACTAGGCAGGCAGGGGGTAGTCGGCCGAAGTGTAGTTCTCGGGGCAATTTGCATGATCAACTGAAATTAATTTCGGCTTCCCTTCGCCGCCCTGTCGCCTTAAAGAAGTCAGAGCTCAGCCCTGGCTCTGGGGGCCCTCTTCCTTCCTGAGGTTTAGCTCTTGAGGCGGATTAAGTGAAGGATGATACGCCACAATCCACCAGTTGAAACTATTCAAGGACTCCTCGTTTTCCCTCACAGCAAAGTTACCGAACCTAATAAGGGCTGATGGCTATTTTAAATTTATGCAAAGTGACTGTTCCACTCAAGTAGCCTTTTATGAAAGAAAATATTAATATTTAATTAATTGGATAAAAAGCTGTAATTAGACATGAAAAGACAAGTGCCACTGCACGGTGTGAATTTTTTATCAAAAGTTAACCACATCAAGGAATATATAACGAAAATTTAAATAATAATTTCCCGTGCGCATATGCTGTCACATATATCAACGACAGTTACATAAATGGAAACCACGGAAGGTTTTATGTTTCTGACAGGTTTGAAAAATTGAAACCGGCAAAACACAGGCAATTGTACTCCCACGGTAAATATTGAGCGGATGAAAATTGCAAATAATTGGTAATTTTACACCCGATTATTATTTCGCTTTAGGAGTGGAATTAAAAAAAAAATCAATAAGTATTTTCATAATTTATCCTGTTATTAAATTTTTAATATTGAATTAACTGCTCGAAAATGAACAAATTACTTTGAAGTTCTGAACTACAGTAGGTTTTAAATTTTATACTCATATTAATGCTGAATTTTAATTTAGTGATGTACTTATAAACGATGTAAAATGAGAATCTCAGAACCGTACCTATATTTTAGCCCAATATACCCCAAGTATTACAACTTTTCAATGAAATTTTATATGAATATAACGAACCGAAAACGAACAGTTTTCATCACATAGTGTTTTTGAGAAAAATAATCTGAAAGAGTAAAGTAAGCCCCCATATTCTAACAATTTTTGGAAATATGTATAGTTAAAAAAAAAGGTCAATATATTATAAGAGTAAAGTTTCAACCTTAAACTATAAACAAACATATTCAAACTTCTTTATAAATTTGTACAATTACAAACATTTTTATAAATAAACGACTACTGCTAAATAACATTTTAAGGTTTAAGAGATTATTTACCTAAATATGCAGTAGTTAGCCTGAGAAATATTTGAATTCGCAATCAGCACCCTAAAATGATATAAAAATAAGTTGTTAAAACTAAAATAACTTTTCACTACTATAAATAGGTACTTATATATATACATACATTAAAGTTCAAAGTATTGTGAACAAATTGAAAGGTAGTTTATAAATAGTAACTAAATCATACGAAATCAATTCAAATAGAAATCTCCACTAATTTTAGAAGATTAAGGGCTTAAGCCCCATTTTAAAAACATGATTTTGCTTCGACGTCTGAGCAATAAGTCTATCAAAGCGTTGACTAATTATAGACTGCAAATGAGCACAGCTTAAATTTTAATTCATTCAAGACGTGGCCAACCCACACTTTCTGTTCGGTTCGCAAATCACTGCGACGTTACATTTTATTTTGCTTAAAAGAGCCACAAGAAAAGTATCTTCAGGATTTCTGCCATTGGTGGGTTCGTATTGGGGGAAATTATTCATAAAATATTCACCACAAATTATTATTGCCTTGGAGTTGAAAAAGATTTTATACGTTCCCCTTGCTGGTCTCAGGGTAAATTTCCCATTATTATTATAAACGATACATCGTCATGAAAAATTCAATTTGGATTGAAAAAATTTAATGAAAGCGGAACGCCAAATTTGAGTTGCCTTTTATAAAATGTCGATCGTCGTGTCGCAAATTGTTCGAAGTTGAATTGAATGAAAAGTGATATGCAAGAATCAAAACCATTAAATATTATCAGAAGGGCAAAGAAGGGCTCAGTCCATCCCACGGAGTGGTCCTATAAATATCCGAATGTTTGCGCATTTTCCTTACCCTCTTTTGAATTTCAATAATAAGTCTGAAGTCAGAGAACCAAATTAAACCTTTTATCTAAAAACGCCAACCACGAAGGCGAATAAATCGTCTATCGTTGGAAAAAAGGCGTCAACGTGCCAATAAATTTCGAAAAAGAAGGTGGCAAAATAGACCACGTGGCCGATATAATTTCGGGGAAAAAAAAAATATATTCCCTACTGATTAGGGCTATTTCGAGGCCGATGCCCGCGGCTACTGAATTCTGAAGGTTTGTGAAATATAAAAAAAAATATTATCTTCCGAAAAAGTCGATGAAAGATATACGAAATGTAAGCATCCTTTTTAGGCATTTATTTTGTGAAAATTCCCTGATAATTGAATGTGTGGCGACTTTCAACAGAATTTATGCCCTTCGTGATAATGGTTTGGCTAAGGAACGGCGAAAAATTCTAACAAAATGTTTGTCTTATATTGCATTAAAGATACATTTTTCATATTTATTTGTTGTCCTTTGGGCCCGTGGCCAGCGGGGATATAGGGCATTTCTGGAACCTTATTTATGGGCGAATATATCACCAATTAAGTGGCCTACACTCACGTTTCGGCTATTCTTAATGATTTTGTGGTTTGTTTTTGAGAAATTTATGATATTTTGTACAGCCACGAATTTTGCAAGGACACTGCAAGGTATATGAGAATTTTTATGAATATTCAAGACACCTGGATGGGATTTTGTTAAAAGATCGCTGTTTTATGGGGATTATCCCAAAACATGCTTAATATGACGCATAAATATAATATTTTTTTATTGCTGGATTTATGTTACTACATCCTTTTCAACTCCAGAATTTCAGAATGTGTTCATATTGGAGCCGTTTTTATGTTTTGCATATTTTTAAATTCACACAATACACTTTTAAAGAAAATTAAAGGAATTAATTAGGTAGTGTATTTGAAATAATAAATATTTTTTTATTTGGACGAAAACCGGCCTCAAAATTTTTCGAATTATGTACCTAAATACATATTTATTTAATACAATATTTCTAGTAAAGGGTTAGTTCGATATTTCAGATTTTATTAGTTACAATATTATATACCTAGCTTGTTTTTCTGAAAAGAAAATTCATAAATTTTTATAGAAAATTAAATACTTCTATACTAATAGTAAAAACTTACAGCTTTCTTCGTCAAACAAACTGCAGATTGAATACAATTGATTAAAACCCATTACGTAAGGCACGCATATAAATTTATGTACATAATATTCTTCTTAAATTTATTTCCGAAGAATCTTTAAACATTGCAGTCAAATATGATTTCTGAAAAATATTTACTTAACTTTACTCGTAAAGTCTGCGGAAACGTTTTCGAAACATTTCAGAAGGATAAAATTTGGAAAATTATTCAAGGCCCAAAAGTTTTTCATTTGCTTTATCTCCATTGAGTACATCACCTTGTATACGTTGTTGAAATTAAAGGAAATTTCCGTATTACATCTTTACTACGCTAAAGAAACAAACAAAAGCTGAAGAAACAATTTATGTGGAATAATAAAAAGCTGAAAGATTCTTTTGAGATGTATATATAGGTGGTTTAGGTACTCGGAGTTATTAAATATGTATTATTTTTTTCTGAATTAATTGATTAGGTACTGGATGTTCTGGACCATTTCTGGAACCCCACATTTAATCTAAATTTTCTACAAAGTCATTTACCCTTACTTATATTATAAATGCGAAAGTAACTCTTTCTGTGTGTCTCGCCATCACGCCTAAACTCTTGAACCGATTTAAATGAAATTTGGTACAGAGATAGTCTACAGCCTGAGAAAGGACATAGGCTACTTTTTATTCGCAGATTTCAAAATGGTGGATCCAAGATGGTGGCTAAAATTTGTAAATATCAAGAGATTGCCGTGAAAATTTGTAATTGGGGGTTTTCGAAGCTCCTGATTGCGAATTTACGCTCAAAATTTGGAAATTCAAGATGGCGGATCCAATATGGCGACTAAAAATTTTCGAACTTCAACGAATTTAACACGTTGGCTGCCAATGCATCACCGGTTATAAAGGTTTCAATGCTCAACGGTGATGCATTGGCAGCCAACGTGTTAATTGAAAATTGGTACTATAGGAATCTTGAGGCCAGTCATTTCGAATCTAATAACAAAATTTGGAAATTCAAAATGGCGGGCCAACTATGTTTGTTACTCAATCACGCCTTAACGCTTGGTCCAATCGTTTTCATTTCTGAAGTGAAGGCACTACATGTTGCGACCTAAGGCATAGGCTTGTTTTTATTCACGGGATTCAAAATGGCGTGCCCAAGATGGCGGCCAAAAATTGTAAATTTCAAGGAATTCCGATGAAAATTGATAACTGGGGATTTTCCTTGGAGGGATTTTCGAAGGTCCTGGTTGCGAATTTACATACCTACTTCCGAAATTTAAAAATTCAAGATGGCGGGTCAAATATGGCAACCAAAAATTTCCAAATTCAAGGGGTTTAAGTGAAAATTTGTACCAAGGGTACTTTGAGCGTATTAAATTCAAATCTATTATCAGAATTTAGATATTCAAAATGGCGGACCCAATATGGCGACTGATTTTTTTGGGAATTAAGAGAATTTTCGTGTCAATTAGTGCAGAGGAATATCGGTGGCACTAATTTCGAACCTGCTAACAAAATTTGGAAATTCAAAATGGCCGAGCTAATATGTGTGTTGCTCAATCACGCCTGAATGTTTGGTCCGATCATTTTCATTTTTTTAATGAAGACATTGCACATTCCTACCTAAGACATAGACTACTTTTTATTCACGGGACCCAGAATGGCGTGCCTAGGATGGCGGACGAAAATTGTCTATAAAATCTTATAGGCTACGGTTTTGTAATTTTTTACTATTGTTAAAAGTTATGAAAATCTGAACGCCAAAGATGTGGTGCCTAAAGCAAAAATCACTTATCCGATTGAGATGAAATTCTATGAGCATGTATCGCACAACCTCCTAAGACATAGTCTGTCTATGCAACGAAGAGAGAGTAGGAATGTTGATCTGTAATATGTTTATGGCGCGTCATGTAAAAAGTATTTCTGCGATTAAGAAGAAATTCTATGGGCATGTTGCGCTTAACCTTTTTAGTAATATTTGAAATCAACAACATTGTGTTTTTATTAAAGTTTACTTTAATTTTAGGGATAGTTATGCCTGGGCAACGCCGGCTGCGGGCCAGCTAGTATAATTCATAAAACAGTTTCTAACTCAAATTTTTCGAGAAATCATTGAAAATAAAATAGCTGATTAACTTGAAGTAAAACATTTTGCCACCACACCACGTCTGGTTAATATTTATTTAATGATTAAGTGTGTCATTCTATTTTGTACGTATGTTTTTACTTCGGCAACCAATTAGAATTTAATACTTTTGAATAAAATACTCTCAGAGTATTCCAATAATTCTTTATTTTGTGTGTCTGTGTAAGATGTTACAACTCTCCTGAAATCCTTTTTTAATTGAAGAACTATGATTTTGTTACGATTTACGATTTATCGGCCGGTTTTAGTTTACTTTAGACAAAATCTTTTTTATTTTCAAGTTTTGCAATCCGTGGAGTTTGCAGTTTTGCAAGTCCACCAAAGCAAAGCTAAGGTAAGAAAATACAAATTACAAAAAGTGAAATAATTATTTTAAAAACGCGCCAGCTATACGATGAAGCCAACATCAGTCTTATTTCTGTCAAAGTTTGTAACAATTAAATTTCATAGGATTTTGAGACTTTTTATACAAAGAAATTGTATCATTATAAATATAATTTTTTTACTATCTAATGGAAATTAAAAAGCAGTCAAAATGATTTCTTTGGGCAATCTAGTGTTAAATATGCAGTTTTGCTTAATTTTATTTGAAGATGTAACCAAACTAATAAAATAACGCGCGAGTTTAAAAATTTTATATTTAAATTTGAAAAAGATAAAGTAAATGAATCAAGCTTTGTTGTAAATAATAACCATTGAGGTATGCACATTAATTCATGCCATCAATTTTTCTTTAAATAAATACTCCAATTTTGACATATGATTTCCATTATGACATTATTGTAATTTTAAAGGTAATAATTCAAAACACAAAACCATAAGCCTAAACCTAAACGTCAATATAATTATAAGTTATAATATAATTTATAAAACAGTTTCTAACTCAAATTTTTCGAGAAATCATTGAAAATGAAATAGCTGACTTACTTGAAGTGAAACATTTTGCCACCACACCACGTCTGGTTAATATTTATTTAATGATTAAGTGTGTCATTCTATTTTGTACGTCTGTTTTTACTTCGGCAACCAATTCGAATTTAATACTTTTGAATAAAATACTCTCAGAGTATTCCAATAATTCTTTATTTTGTGTGTCTGTGTAAGATGTTACAACTCTCCTGAAATCCTTTTTTAATTAGAAGAACTATGATTTTGTTACGATTTACGATTTATCGGCCGGTTTTAGTTTACTTTAGACAAAATCTTTTTTATTTTCAAGTTTTGCAATCCGTTGAGTTTGCAGTTTTGCAAGTCCACCAAAGCAAAGCTAAGGTAAGAAATTACAAATTAAACAAAGAGAAATAATTATTTTAAAAACGCGCCAGCTATACGATGAATCAGTCTTATTTCTGTCAAGGTTTGTAAATATGTTTAACTTCTTTAAACAAATGAATTGTGACTTATTTCCATAAATAAAGCAACAATAATAATAATAATAAGTGCAGTAATTAATTGTATGTTAACATAGTTTTAAGGCTTAGTAAAGATTTTTCACTTATTTAATTTTCCCTGCACTGTTTCTACTATTGAATTAATTTATCTCTTTCTCATTGCCTGTTATTAAACCTCGGTTTGTAAAGAATATAGTTTATATTAATAAGTTTTCATTATTTGATAATAAAAATGCCTCATAATTGGTTAAACCTAACTAGAAACCTATAAATATATAAGCACATTTGCAACGTTGTTTTGCAAAAGTTTTAAGTAAGTCTAGTAAAAGTGCAAAAATGTTGCATAATTTTCCTTAACGTCGTTGTTGAAAGGTTGCAACACTTTTGCCCTTGCAGACAGAACAGAGAACTATCGTTTTTTTTTCATATTAAGCAACTCTTAACTAAATAAGATTAAAAATCTTAAAGAAAAGCTCATTTGAAATTATTGAAAGCAAATGTTTCTAAGACAATAGTATTGACTTTGTATATAGGTTAAATAAATTTTCTACTTCAATTCAGTCACCACAAATTTTGAATAAATACTCCATGGGTATCGCCTTAAATTTCAGAAAGAGTTTCTCCTCAGTGTGAAGTACTTCATCAATTCTTAAAAATGAAATTCCTTGTACAATTATTGTTTGTTGGTTAGTCTTGCTTTAATACATTGTCTCTTTTATGTAATTTAACTAATTTTTGTTTTGTATATACATGAAAAGCAACCTTGCTTAGAAATTTCTTTGTCTTTAATTGAAATTCTGAAGTTCACTTGTGCATTTATATATTTATTTTTTCTTAATCAAAATCTTTTCATTTCGCAGCGTTGGCAATTCTTGGCGCTTACGCTGTGACAGACGTGAAACCGAAAGTCGTTATACTTTCAACGTAAGAAATTGCAAATTACACTAATTTTATAGGAATAATTTTGTTAATCTTCATTACAGGTGCATAGATATCACACCCCCAGAGCGGCGTAAAGGACCATTGTGCAAATATAAGTGCAAGGGCATGGACGGCGAAGATAAGAATATATTTTCAAGATGCAACGTACCACTAGAGTAATGAAGAGTTTGTCAATTTAAAGAGTAAATCTTTTGTTCACTCTATATCTTAGTTTTTATCATTTTTCCTTAAATTTGTTCCTTAGTTTTCATCCCATTTGTCTCTATATTAACTGTGTGTATTTTCGCTAATATGGGGTCTATTGTTTTTGCATTCTTTTTCGAAAAGCAGAAATATTTTCTAGAGTCTGAATATGCGTGCAGTTTGTTCGAATCCTAATCGAGATGGGAGTCCGAATATTGGTGTACTGATGAAGTCCGTTGTGGAATATGTTAGTAGTGTAATTTGATCGTCCAACTATTAAGAGACATTTCTCAAATCGAATCAATAGAAAAACAATTGCTTCATTTTGCCCTGGGGAGTTTTTCACAATCCGTAAAACTTGATTTTGTATTTTCCTGAAGCAAATTTTTCGTAGAACGGAATAATTCAGCATCAGAAATTCATTTAAGATCAATATGTTTTATATATTAAAGATACGGTTAAAGATCTCAGCCAGATTTTGAGTTATGTCGTATTTCATGGAAATAGCTAAAGGATTTAAGGTTCTAATGAAGCCTAAATAAAATTTCTAATGAAGATTTTGAAATATTTACGTTTGCAACTTTGTTTTGAAAAAGTTTTAATTAAGTCTAGTAAAAGTGTAAAAGTGTTGCATAATTTTTTCCCTTAACGTTTTTGTTGAAAGGTTGCAACATTTTTGTACTTTTGCACTTTTGCATCGTTTGAAACAATACAATACCCATTTGCACCAAAACGTGATTACCCCATTTTATTTTCACCGCAAAAAGGTCGAAATTTTAAAGTGGGGCTACTAAGGGCCATATCATATGAAAGCGTACCTACGTAATTGTAAATTTTAATTTCCTTTTATGAAGCATAGTTTTTGACTTATAATGACAAGTTTAAATGAAATAAATCAATAAAACTATACCAAAAGAGTTTCTAGAGGTTTATATGTTCTTGAAATCCATAAGAATTGGAAGAAAATGAATAATAATAACAAAAACAATATGAAGTCGAAAGATAGAGATGAAATATCATTTTACAACATAATTTTTGCTACAAATTTTCTTGAGAATTTCTTTAAAGTTTTTGATACATGCATCTTCATTATCATGACGAATTGAATTTACAAAAACATGTCTTGCTTTCAGTTATCCGATCAAAAATAACCCTTACAAAATAATTGCGGGTAACATA
The DNA here is from genome assembly GCA_951509405.1 of Machimus rusticus. NCBI lineage: Eukaryota > Metazoa > Arthropoda > Insecta > Diptera > Asilidae > Machimus > Machimus rusticus. The sequence goes on from OX608051.1 coordinate 9,198,827, forward strand.
ATTCGACCGCAAAAACATTTAATTGATTTAAAAATGTTTACTAATTACGTTGCTTTCAAAGGTTAATTTAACCGACATAGTTTTCTGTGGAACCTAATTAAGGGATGTCAAAAAACTTCACCTTTAACCAAAATCCATCGAAAACTTCTAAATCATGTTGAAAGAGTTTCTTTATGATTTATTTATAATATAATAATTGAAAAGACCTTCCATTTTTTGCTTGTCCTTTTGGGAATGGGCAAGGTTTGCATATTGCGGACTAAATTGTCCTTAAGTAGATAAAATCAAATTCTCAGCACTTGGAAGAAAACATCTGGCTTTTCGCATGACCCTTTTTCTTCAATGGATAGACTTTCTTTTGAATTATACTCAAATTCCCTTCGGAAAACTTTAAGAAATTCTAAGGGAAAATTGAAAAGAAATTTTGTTTTATTTTTTTTATAAAAGAATTTTTTTGTTTGTTTGTTTGAGGATAAATATTGTCGCAATTATTGAAGCACCTGAGTCCCTTAAGGGTTTACAATTTCTTGAGATAAATTTATCTTGAAATTTTCTATCCACGGATTAGAGATATTTTATTTCTTTTTATAAAAAAGATGCTTTCTCTAAAGGTTTGAGGAATTATAAATCGAGAATTTTTTAAGTCTATGGGATTCTTTTTTGGGGCTAATAACATGGTTATTAGTCTTAATCTTGTTACGTGTTTCACGCTGAAATTATCAAACCGATTTTGATGAAATTTGGCATAGAGCTATAGTAAAGGACGGAAAACAATATAGGATAACTTTTATCCCAGAAAAAAGCATAATTCTTGAGGGACGATCTTTACATATAATGGAAAATATCTTTCCCGACTGATTCATCAATTATAATTATGTAGGTATATAAAATTTGGAAACAATGAATTTAGTTTGTATGGAAAATCCATTATTTTGGTAGCTAAAACCATTAAAAGTATAATATTCTTTTTCATTGGAAACTAAGAACAAAATTAATTTCCTATTGAGGTAAAATGGTTAATAAACGTTTGTATTTTTGTTATTTTAAACGTTACAGTCGTGTTATTTGATATTTAGACTATTGGTTTGAAATTAAGTATCTATGTAATATGTTACGGGGTTTTAGAGAAATCAACCTTTAATTAGTAACCAATTTTCGTACCTACTTAGTTCTAACCTTAGAAATGATAACTCAAAATTTTTATGTGATGATTCTTTCTAAAACATGAATTTTATGTAATTGTATCAAACATGATAATAATGAATCGACAAAATATAATTAAAGCACTTTGCTGTGGACTCAGAAATTCTGCGCAGATTACAAAAAGTGCCCTGAAGGATGATGAAGTCACTGAGAACAATTAGTGTAAACACTGGCATGGAAATAAAACCATGAGGAAAGGTAGTAATGGGCAAGTTAATTAATCGTTAAGAACAAACACTTCAAGGAATTTTACGCAATAGACTTTTGAATGCCTCGGTACAGAACCTGTTGGCTGAACCTCCAATAAATCTTCGACCACTTAACAAAGCTCGGTCTGTTTTCATTTAAAAGTTGAGATTGCCCGAAGGTTTATGAAAATTGCACCATTTATCTGCAGACGAGCCTCCCGTAATTTTGGTGAGCCACAGCGTTAAATCAAACCCAAAACCAAAAATGTAAAACACAATCTTTGGATAACCGCGCTAAGTTATACGTCGGGACAATGGAGAAAGTTGCCCAGAGGCACTAGGAAATTTAAGTTTTCACCCGGGGGTTTGGGGGTAACTCTTTAATAAACTCGAACAATTGCTTTATATCAATACTTCGGTAAAGAAGGTAACGTCTTCGGGCGAATCTTGCCTTCATTCAATTTACCTTGTGAAAATTCTCCTCCGCGGGAAATTAATTTAGTTCAGAGTGAAGATTAATCTTAAAACAGACGAACGTGTTATGGGATGGGATGAATTCTCAAAGGCGTTCCTCTTTCGATTTATTTCCGCGGAATTTGTCTTCGAAATCGTGCAAGATGTTGCTGGATAGGGAAGGTGATTATTTGAAGATTTTACACGAGTAAAGGTAGAAGAATTCAATATTTTAACAAGAAAGTGTACTACTTTATCTCTCCGCATTTCGATTGATTTTCTGGTGAAAAATGAAACGTATTACCGATATTTTTTGTCAAGTTGATCCAAAATGAAACATTTTCTTTACTCATGTATTTCTTAAGAAAGAAGTTAATAATAATTTTCTACTACAAAATAAGAGACTTAAATATAAACAAAATGTCAAAATAATTTTTGGCTTGACTTAAGAAGGTATTTACTTATCTATCCTTTATCCTTTTAATAATCAAAGAATAATATCAAGAAAATATACATGCTAATAATGATATGATAATATTAGAACTGTATCAGAGTTTTGCGAAAATGAGATAATTTTTTAACTTTTTAAAATTTGAATACTTTGGATGCCCGACGACAATTTTCCCGACAGGCGACAGCTATGTTCCTGAAAAATGTGCTTAAACTTCCTATTCAAAACAAAATATTTGTAAAAGAAAAAAGTTGATTTAATAGAAAAAGGAAAATATTTAATCAATAGACATTTTGTAAAAGGAAAATATTTTGTTGTTGTCGGACAAATGGTTGTTTGGAATTTGCAGTCGGGCAACAGGACGACTGCCCAATTCGTAATATTGGGAAGAATTTAATTTTAGTTGGAGTGTTCTTTACTCGGTTTTGTTGAGATTATAGCCGTGTTCTTTTCACATCGGATCAAGTTCCGGGTTTTGCAGGAAATTTTGGATTGAATTGAAACTTTAAAAACCATTACGTATATAAAGATTTTTAAATTTGCGAAAGTCGCATCAAATTGCCATGATATCTAGCCATTCAAACTTCAAAGCTTGAACTAGATAAATTGTTGGATTAAATTTTTGACGCATAAGTGTGTATAAATCCAGGCAATTTGATTTTATTTTCGAGAAATAAAAATTGTTTGATATGGTTGCTGTTCATAGAATTCAATTCAATCCAAAATTTCCTGAAAAACCCGGAACTGGATCCGATGTGAAAAGAACGCGGCTTATAATAAAAATTACTTCAGCAGGTACATACAAATTTAATTAAAATTTGGGGTTCTATGCATTGTTGAATCGTATTAAAGACATAAAATCTCCCACTTTCCCAATGTAGAAGATTTCATATCACTACTACACTTTAAACATTTACTGGAAAATATTCAAAAAAATATTTGTTTGTTCTACCCAACAGAAGCAAATACATATCATATTCCGTTCATGCAACATATACACATTTAAACAAATATTATTTAAAGAAATTTGTCCTACAAATCTACAAATCGCATGACATATGTAAGGGAAAGGATTTTGCTCCAGTCTTTTTAAAAGGAATGTAAACGTTTTGTTGGTACGTAACAACCCCGGGGTTCTGAGAAATGGCTGATCCTTTAGCAAACAAGAGGTATCAAAGCTGAACGTTTACTTTCAAGTGCAAATAGCTGCAAAAGAATTCCTTCCAAAAAATACAAAACCATGTAGAAATTACGAGTTCCACAACTTTTTATGGACTATTGTGCATTTTTAGATTTATTTCGCATATTACGACGACTAAGCAGACTGCAAGAATTTTAAAATTTGCTCTTTGTCACCGAGGAAATTAAATTTACACACTTTAGTGAATGACAAAAGCTAAATGTATAATATTACGTAATCACGTGGAAGTGGTGAAATTCCATTTTATGCTGCAAACATCGACGAAATCTGTAATGAAATGTTCGCATATAAATCTCCTAAATTATCAAGCGGATGCGAAATTAATTGACTGCATTTAAATAATAATTTAAATGGCTTAACGTAACAGTCATTAAAAGGCATTGCGTAAGTTTGAGATTTTAAGGATTTAAAGTTTTATATTTGCACTTTGTTGTTATATTGACTTATGTTTAAAACTCTGACAATATTTTAATTTAATTTTATATTGCCTTAAGTTTAAAACTCTGAGAATATTTAAACGATATTGATTTTACAAAAACATCTACATAAATGCAGTCAGATTACGTATATAATGTCAGTATAAATTTAATTAATTCAACTCTGCTATTATCAATTCCATGCGATATGTTTGTTTCCAATTTTAATTTCAATTAATTCAACACGTATATATATTTTCATTAAAATGTTTCATTCAAATTACGAATACTTTTGAACTGAACACTAATTGGTAAACATGTCCCGGTCTAATGATTACACTCGTAAATAAATAAACAAACTGCATTCTATAGAAATTCCGTCCTCACATTCTATGGAAAATTTCTATGAAAATAGCATTTGCCTTTGATGTATAATACATACCTACATATAATACGGAAAAACAACATACTTAAGATTTAGACAAAACGTATAAAATTATAGTTGAACATTCTTATGTTGTTTCGAACATATTGCTTAAATTTATAAATTTAAAAAAATCCTCCTAGCCCAGAAAAGCTGCTGGGATATTAAGACCATACTTGAAAATTTAAGATTTTTATTCTATAAAAAATACCTCAAAATTAAAAATCCAACAGTTCCAACTACAAAAAATTTATACCTATGTATTGCTAGCAAATGAGCCGATCAAAATGCGTAGATAAAATCAATTTCCGTCTATTTAAGTAATATTCAAATCTGGTTAAAATTGCCGGGCCAAATGATCTGTAAAATTCGATTCGTCGTGTATATTCTTCGACTGAAGTAGCGCCACAGAAATTGATATTAAGTGGAATCTCTTCCATTTTCAGCACGTTTCTGAAGGGTCGGTTCGAGTTCGTACAGCTCATTGAACCTCAAGGTTTAATTATTTTCGCGCTGTTCCGCCATTTGGTCAAAGATTTAAAGAAACGTAATCAAGGAAATTTTGAGGTGTACCGTCTGAATATTCCTCAGGGCGGAAATCTTGTTTTCTGCATGCAAATTTTCATGATGCTAGAAAATCAGCGAGTACTTTTTTTTTAAAACCTCATTCAGATAAAAAGTGGAAATGTTTTTCGCAAGAAAGAACGTAAGTTATTGCCACAGTTGGAGTCTCTCATTCAAATTACTCAGTTTGTGTGTTATTTTAGGGAAATTCCATTTTCATCCTTTTAAACGGGAGCAAATTTATTCTTACTGATCGATTCGCAACTAGACGACCAACAACCATTTTGTTGGAAGATAATACAAATTTGTTTAAACAAACAGTTCTCATTTTCCTTTTGTTCTAACAGAAAAGATTTAAAATCTAACTTTACAGAAATATTCAAATTGTTTGCCGGTTATAAAAAACAAAACATATATTAGAAATAAATATTTGATAACAAATTGCCTTTTAGATCTCCTCACGGATTTTGATAAAACTTTATAAGAGTGTTCATTTGGAATCAAAAGTTATAAATATGCAAAACAAAATTGTCGATCACTTGTAGGTATTTCTCGAGATTTTTATCATTAAAATTTCCAAAATCGACATTTGCCATTACGATATTTTTCATATTTCCACAAATTAATTAATTAATTCAAAAATATTCTTCAAAAATCTTTGAAAATAATAAATTGAAAGTACAAATGTATTTTTCGACTTATCGACGGTGGCGAGCACATATTTGTCGTATAAAAAATGCAAATCAAAATACATAAAATAAAATGTTCCTTACTTTAAGTACTCGTGTAGAATTTTTTCTTATCCAGTGGACAAATTTTTAATTTAAAATTTTTTAATAATTTTCTAATTAAACTTTTTCATTTTTCAGAATTTTAGAGCTAAATATCTCAGGAAATATTTAAGCGACTGACAATACATCTTTGAAACTAGTTTCAACGCTAAATTTTTAATATTGATTTTGTTTTTATTCTGATGTAACTAGCGCACTAAAGAAAACAATTTATGATGGAAGAATTAATTTAACTTTAATATCTACTACTTAAGATTGATATACTTTGTTCAAAATATAAATTACATATTGTTTTCTCCAAAGGGTAATATATTTGAATGTTGGTTTAGTAGAACCCTCAAAATGTTATTATGCAAATTCCTGGTAGTACTAATGAATGTCAATGAAATAATTCTTTAAATTGAATGGATGTGGAAGATAAATTATCAAAAGATTATAAATTTTCTAACCCCAGCAGTAGATGTTGTCAAAGTGATATATAATTAATGCGATTTTATTGGATAGTATCCAAATTTCCCATTTGCTATTGAATTCTCTTCTCTTTTCTCATTTCTGGACAACCACTAATTGACTGTCTAGTTCAATAAATTTAATTAATTCATAATTAGCTATGCCACCAGGAAGCAAAGCGGATTAGTAAGAGGATTATGAAATTTTACAAAGCCTCCTCATTGTAAAGCATATTCGCCTCCAAGCCCAAATATTAATTTAATCCCTCAAAAAAAGGATTATGTACTTTGTTTACATTCAACAACAATATAAACATATTTTCTCGGAAAAGTGCATCTGCACCACAAAGTTAAACAACTATCGCGTGTTAAAAGTTTGGTGATGGACGTTTTTGGCACAAACTTTTGTGATAATAGTTTTGAATAAACACTTCTGATGAGAGGTTTTCGTAGCCACAAAAGCCCGGGGGATCCCATTAAACCTTTCGGAAGCAGACATCCGCCCGTATGCAGGTGGACCCAGCAAAATTCGTTAAGTGCTATCTGCCCTTTATGAAGGAGTTTATTAATAAAGTTGAGCTTTGACCTTGTCACAGCCGGGAAAACTGCTCACCGTCCTCAGAACATAAAGTGCATGTGAGATAATCCTGCTCCAAGAAATAATGAGCGGATGATAATCACTCATAAGTTAGCTGCTGTGATAAGGGAAAAATAATGAGATCCTCGGAAGCCGTCTAACGTCGTAAGACGAAATTTATTCCACCTGTAGCCGCGCTAATGGGCGAGGCCAGACAATGGACGACTCCTGCGAAGCCTCGAAACGACGACGGTATAATGGCGGATTTGTCGTGTCTGCGTCCAAGATTAGAACGATGCACAAAGTGCACGTTTTTGACGGTGACACAAGAAAGAGATTTTAGCTAAGCTCAAAAGGATTTATAAGAGGATTTTGCTAAAAGAATACAACCATCATTCTATGTCACGCTGTCGGACGTGAACTGCAACGAGCTTAAGACGACCTAAGGGCGGAATTGTTTTCACATTAGATTTAGGCAAAAATGAAAATCTATAGAGATTTATGTGCTAACGTTGACTTTACGTCGAGATTTTGGTCAGATTTAAGTTGTTAAAGTTAACAAGGAAATTGCCATTTATTTTTATTTTTATAAATTACACATCCCTCTCACTTTTCGGCATAAATTGAGTTTGAAGTCTCATCACGGATTTTGATGAAACTTTGTATAGAAATATTTATTGAGTGTCAAAAGTGATGGATATGTCAAAAAACAAAAATCGGTCGGTCGGTTGCTTGTATTTCTTAAGATATTTAACTTTAAAATTCTCAAAAGTGATTTCCGCAGTAATTTTTCCATGCTCTCCGAATCTTTTGGTGAAAATTATGGAAAAACCTTAAATTGAAAATGTTTCCACAGAATTTCTGTAAAAATTTTTACAAGATTGCTGAAAATAAGAAAACTTCTACTTAATTTAAAGTTTTCATTTTATAAGTCGAAAAATATATTTTACCTTTAATTCATTTGAAAGATTCTTGAAATAAATCTTAAAACAATAAGGTAAAAACGTCCTTAATTAAAGATATCTACATATTCATACAATTTATAACGAAACAGAAAATTATGGCGACAAAAATGTCAATTTGCGAAATTTCAAAATTCAATATCTCAGGAAGTACAAGTGCACGATAAATTATTTTTGTATATTTGTCACTTTTGACTCCAAATTAGCCTTCCTACAATGTTTTATCAAAATCCGTGAAAAGATCTCAAACTCAATATCTTACGTTCACATTGTCTTTTTTAAAGTTGACTGCAAATTCCCTCCCTGTTTTGAATTTCTTTATCCATTATAGTTTAGTTTTGTTATTAATACTTTTTTTAAATTAGGGTTTAAAAAAAAAACAATCTTAAATATAAATTACATACCCTTGTACGATAAAATAATCATATTTAAGGAATATGATAACAATTTAAATTTCAATGAATCAATTTCGTGAGATACCTACCCAGAAAATCACTTAAATTAGACGTTATGCATTAGAAAATATTTCAGAAAAATATAAAAACAATTTTCTTTAACTTGGCTCCAGAAAATGAAGAAAATATTTTGCAAGATGAAGACTGACAACAAAATGGAAATGCTTAACAAGCATCAGCAAGTTTTCTTCGGAAAAAAAAACATTTTGTCTGTAAAAGTCTCAACGGTCTCCTTTCCAAAGAAAATCACTTCAGCTCAGAGTTCAGCGATGGCTGCATCTTCTTAAATAGTTACAATTTCTTGAATAGTTTGATAAGGAAGTCAGCTGCAACGGAAGACGCTAAGGGATAATTGCAGTTATGGCTTCTTCGATGTGTTCACATTCATGAATAATTCCACTCCACAAATGCTGAATCCACGACATCGAAAGTCGCAACGAGGACAGCACCAAGAAGTTCATCCAGCTTCAGAATGATAAAACCGAATTTTCTCAATTTATTCTTTTTGTTTGAATAATTTTTTCAACTTTAATTACAAAATACAAAACTTTAAGAATGTGGTAACCTTTTGAAGAAAAAATTAGCAAGGAAATACTTACCTTTGTACCGAGAAATATGTGACTCTGGAAAAAGATAAAAACGATTTTATTCATATGGAAGAAAAATAATATTTCGGTCTGTTTATCTTTCATTTTGATAAAAGAAATAAATGTTTTTAAATTGCAAAGTTAATATATAATGTATATAAAAATCCCCGAGCACTTAAGTATTTTCGAAACCATTGAAAATTACGGAGATATTCTTTTATTATTTTCTTTTCATATTTTTAAAGGACTGAAGATTTCAAAAGTAAAAAAAACAAATAATTTATTTTAGAATGGATAAGTATTATGCTATCTGACCTTTGAAAATGTTTTCTTAGGATTTCACGTTTAATGGTCAACCAAAGGATAGGTACTTTGGCTAACAATAATTCGATTGAATAAAATATTTCGTTTAGAGCTAATAATAATTTACTGGAAGTGTTTTATAATTTAGTTAGCTTATTTATAGAAAAATGGCAATTAATATTTTCCTAAATTTATCATATTTACAGTTTAATAAAATTAAGTTTTACAATTGCCTTTTAATTCTCATTTGATTTATGAGGTCAATTTATTACTCAAGGAAATATTCATCGACACGAAGGTGCATTTTAAAATTCTACGGTTCCAGACTACTTCAGAAACAAAGCAGTCTATGCGAAGCTCTAAAAGTTAACTACCATCATAATGTATAGCAGCCTCTGGATGTTTTTCCCTTACATAAAAAATACAGTCTCGTAAAACAAAAATTAAATAAAATAAAACCCAGTTATGAACAATACGAAGGTCCTTCAAACTCCTTTCGTCAAATACACCTCGAAAATTCTGAATAGGCAAAAATATGAAATTTATGTAGGTACCTACATAGAAAACATAAAACATAAGCTCTTTTTGCGAAACACATTTGAATGCGAATTTTATTTCGAGGCCAAAATTTTTGGTCTCGTATTTATGTAACCAACAAGGTTTTGTTCCATAAGTATATTTTAAAGATGATGATGACTTACGAAAACCACCTCCTCGCATGACCCAATTCTCATGAGATGCTATTAAAAAATTCACGTGTGCACGTGGGCATAAAATTAGAACCGTGGACAGAAGTGAACATTTTATATTTGACTTGAGAAAAGTGCACACCATTTGGTGAAAGCAATTTCCCAGGAGATTGAACTCGTGTTATTATAATATTCCTTTTCACAGGGTGTCTCTTACTTTTTTTTTCTGTTTTCTGCGCGACTCTCGTGTAAACATGGCCGGCTTAAGAGCCTCTTTCGTTGGTCCATTGTCTGGCACAGAACTAACAAAAGAGCAGCCTCATTGAATTTCCTAGAAGCATTTACTTTCTGAAAAGGGCCTATGCAGCAGATCTCCAGGAGATGAAACAACTGAAATTGACGTCGCCGGGAAAACAAACAGATCTCTTTCTCATGATAAATATCTTCTGGAGACGACTGAAGCGGTTTGATATTGTCTTGTCTGCTGCTCCATTCGGAACCCTCGGACGCTCTTAACGTTTTATGTAAATTAAATCATGCACTCTACACGCTTGATTCTAATTTTTTCAAATTATATAATTTGTAAAAGGTCTTTGTTTTCGAACAACAGATTTTATCGCGTCGAGACTTGTGAAAAGATTATATTATTCGTATTATGCTTTCCCATTTATTTATACGAGTTGGACTCCTACTGAATATTGACTTCAAGAGTGTCCTTTTTATTTATCATCAAATTTTAAATATCTTATTGCTCGAAAATATCATAAATACAAGTATTTTTTACCCTGAAATGTTTAGTTTAATCGAGCCTTATTTCACTTAATGTTTTTGCTTTCTATATGATCTAGTTTTTACTCTACATATACCTACTATAGCTTTTTTTCAAATCGATTCTGGTTCTAGGTTCAGCAGGAAATTTTGCACTGAATTGAAATTTATGAAAAGTTATCCATATCCAACATTTTTTTTTTAATCCAAAATGTTTAAGAAATTTCTGTATGTACATACATATATGTATATATGCATTTCAAATTTTCTAGTTACGGATTTTAAACATGACATAGTTCTAACTTTCAAACTTACAAGAAATAAACACAATGTTTAGTTTCTCTTATCATATGAAATTGTGACATTTAATTAAATTACTCTTAAAGATGAATTTTAATTGTTTATATTTCATAGTCATCTGAACGAGCAGTTGCATTTTACGAGTGTTTTTCGAAACTTATCATATTATTAGTCCAGAAACATATCTAAACCCGCAGCATGCCCGGAATTAAAGAAGCGCACGATATACGCCCGAATCGATCCCGTAGCATTTTTGAATAGAATATAGAAACGCCTGCAACACGCCTCTCTAAAATAATAGTAATTACAAATTGAGAGTTCGGAAGTTATCGAAGCGATAGATGTAAACTCATTCTGTCTGCCCTTCTTTAGGCGAATATAACTAGGGAAGAGTTTAAACAAATTTCGGACCTGCTGCGGGCGTATTTAAGGGAAGTTCGGACTATTGCAAGCACGATGCAGACGTTCTTAATTGTTCGACAACCGTGCCTGTTGCGGGCTTCAAAATTGAAAAATGTCTAGGTGTAGTAGGTACCTATATGTACCTATATCGATCGCCTTACGGGCATGAAAAAGCAATTTCAATATTTTAACTCGGAAAATCTTCTAAATGTTCAAGACATAATTTTTATTTGAAATTTTTCTCGACAAATCCTCCTATTTCATTCAACAGATGCGAAAAGGTCATGAATTAATTTAATGTAGAGAATGTGCGAATGCCATAGTGTGAATTTAATTAATTCTCCACATCGTGTTCGACGGGGCTCTACGATGATTACAATAAAATCACGTTCGTGTTAAACACCAATAAAATTTGATGAGATAAAAGGGATTCCACACGAGCTTCCCAGGCAATGCGCGAGTAATTAAAAACAGTGGAATCCGTCGTTGCTCTAGGCTAGGAGCAAATTTACTCAAATATAACATAGAGTTTATTTTGTTGAATAGAGTCGAAATGGCTTGCATCTCGCATTTTCCGTATTTGCTATCATCAGGGGAGTCGGTCCACGGGCTTAATGAGCTGGGAAATTATAAGGACGAAAAGTCCTCTGATTTCCTCTTTATAACCTTCGTCGCCACTATTAATTTTCATTTGTAATTAAATCTTACACCCGAGCATTGAAAATGGCAGCAATCATTTCATTTATAGTCGAAAACGAAGAATTGCTTCTACCATTTAGAGCCTCGCATTTTTTTACGAGCGGAGTTTCTGAATGTAACGTCGTTAACAAAAATTAGTTATATATAATTATAGAATTTGATGGCGTTTCTCAGTGTAATTACCAAAGGTACCGCAGTCTATTTATCTTCGTCATGAAAGACCTAATGCAGCGAACTTTGAACATATTTACCCACTTTAAATTTCTAACTAGCTAACTAACTAGCTAACTAACTAGTAACTAACTAACTAAATTATTCTCTCAAGGTTTCATGGTTCGGTTGCATCCTTTGTGGAACAAGCACATAAAACTTGAGTTGAAATTTTAATTGATTTCAGGTCACGTTCCCTTTTCTAATATAGGAAGGAGGTAAAGTACATGAAGAGAATCAATATTGCAAAAAATTTTATTAATTAAAAATTTTAAACTTCCAGAAAGAATTTTAGGTCTTTATTGAACACCTACATTTTTTTTTCTATACTTAAGTAAAAAAAATGTGCATAAATGTACACACTTTAAAATAACTCAACTTACAAGTCCATATTAAATGAGAAACTACATAAATCTATAAATTGATCATAGTTACCTGAATTTTAAAAGTTAAAATGTTTAAAGCAAAAGTTTAGGATAAGAGATTTTCATCGGTTACAAAGTGAAATTAATTAAATATCTTTCGTATGCAAAGCTGCCACAAGGATTTAAACATGGTGGCGGACTGGAGTTTTAGAGTTAAGGTACTTTGAACGATGAAAAAATATTTAATACCTTACTTCATCTTAAAGCTATGTATATATATATGTATGTAGGTACATACAAAGTTAAGAGAACTTTAGTTTAGTTTTTTTCTTAAATGGATATAGTTTTTATAATCTTACTACATGTTATTCTTATTATTTTTTTCTTTCTCCGAATTGAATATATGTATAAAAGGACAAATTGCATCAAAATCTACTTAGCGAAATTAAATTTTAAAGTTGATCGAAAAAAAAGGATATCCTTCAGTCTACCTACATAATAGGGTCAAAAAAAGGACTCAGTTCAATGTTCTTGAAGTAGAAGGTTCTATTAATTCCATCTCAAATTTCTAGGAGTCGATTCTATTCAGTATTTTGTTGTTATTTGCAGTATATCCTTCATCAAACAGAAAAATGGAATAGAAAATAATTAACTCGACCAACTGGAAATAGTGGGATTCACATTTTTCTTTGTTGTTAAGGGAAAACCTGTCGATTTTATTAGAAATATTTTGTAAATAAATTCTTCACGGGTATCAACACAATTTCATTTCCACTCTGAGTATCACTTAAACCCCAATAAAATCGTAGACATTTTTCTCCGGCAGTATAGGCAGTTCGTCAAAATCAGAAAAAAATAATCGAATCCCTGCTTTGTATACAACCCACCTACAATAATTCTGGAGTGGTACTTGTTCGAAATTTATCCCAGAGCTCCTTGTGCCGGACAGCCTTGAATAAGACCCACCTTGAACAATATTTTCCACTTGGTAGTTTTCATTCATTTAGGAAATCTTTCAAAAAAGCACGTGCAAAAGTAAGCCGCGCACGTTCCACGAATTCCAGAAATGCTAAAAAGGGAAATTGCACTACGATTTTTCGTGGTACTACGTGTAAATTGCTCTGGTGAATATGGTCACGGTTTTTACAGACTATGAATAATTTCCCTATTTGCTCACAGGATCAAGTTTGTAGAATTATATGACCTTGGCAACAGAAAATTCGCACTTTGTGGGTCACTTCTTTCGGTCTCTCACTTACTTTAAGTGATGGGCTCATTATTTCACCAGATATGCACGAGAAGGTAATTTTTTCTTCTTGAGGACCTGAAAGGAAGTTTCTGAGAGCACCTAGTCGCCTTTCAACTCATACGCAGTCATCATTTAGGACTGACATCAAGAAAGCAAGAAAGAAACTGAACAGCGCTCGAAGTGGCTCTGTCAAGGACCCTCTTCCAAAGATCGAATAGGCCAAAGATTTCAGTTATTGATTTCTAAATCGGAAATTGAATAATTCCCTCGTGCAATCTAAATTGGTTTTCTTTTATTTCTAGGTATATTGCAAATTTGATTTCCTGCAATTTATTCAAGAAGCATTGTTCACAAGTCCATTATTCAAATTTAAGAATTTTATTCCAATGCCTTATGTAACTTCTTCTTATCACCATGTTTTTTATTATTTGAAAACTTTTAATAAAATACGAAAAAGATTACATTCAAAGAAAGTTTATACACCTTTTAAAAGAGTACGCTCAAAGTATAATAAAAAAAAAATTTTCTAAGAAACGCAAAATTAAACACTCAGTTTGGGCTTCTGAGCATCTTTTGAGATGAAAGTTTGTAGTAGACAGCAAAGAACTCCTCATTAAGAGTAAACACTTCAAACGTTGTGTAGGTAGTCTTGCTTATATCACAAACAGTACAATTTTACTGCTTTTGATACAGGTAGAAAGTTTCTTTAGCAAAATTCGAAAGTAAATAAAAGGGAAACTCATAAGTCTTTTCGTTTTTGCTGTTTTTACTTCTAAAGAAGGATTTGTGGACTTTAAAACATTACCACAATGTTTAAGAAATAAATTAAAGAAAACATCAAAATAAAATTTTGTTACTCAAAAATAAATTCTAAAAGTTTAGGCACTGCTTATTAAGGACGTAGTCTGGTGTTCGGATTTCGGAAAATCAATTTTTTTTTTTTTACATATTTCGAAAGTATATTATGTTGAGAAAGTGCTGTAAAAATTTCAGACCGAAATATGAAATATTTACAAAGTTATAGCACATAGTCGAAGAGCGCTCCGTGACCATGGCATGCGCAGCTGCAACGGTCTCACGGTAAGACTTACCGCTCTATTGTTGTATATATACATATATATACATATAAGTATATACGCCCATATATATGTACATATATGTATATATATGTATACATATATACATACATATATATATACGCCCATATAGCTGATTAATGTAAGTATAATTTCTTTTTAAAAATCTGAAATCAAAACTTTAAACGCGTTTTCCTCAAAACAACATTTTTGTAAGCGGCGGTCATGATTCAGAAAATTCTATACAGCCGATTCCTTTGATTTTTGCACAGAGTATTCTACACAACAGTGGCTATGGCCGGTACCAGAATTACTTAATTATACAAATTATTTCTATTTTTTTTCACCGATTTTCAACAAAAAAATGACGATTTTTTAAGGTTTTTTTTTTAAATGCCCGCCATTTTGTTATTTTTTAAGGAAAATGTTTAATTCTGGTACGGGCCATAGCCACAAGCCTACGGAACAATAATCAATTTAAATTTTTTGTTTCGGATGACTCCAAGTGTCGTAATCACAACCGCCACCCACCCACCTCCATTTAAAGTTGTCTACTTTACGTTAAAAAAACAATTATAAAATGGCGTCAAATTAAGAAAAAAAAATTTTTCCCTTTAGTTAACGATGTCAGTAACAACGTGTATAAAAATTGAAATGATTGCATTTCATCTTGTTAGGGAAAAAAATTCCTGAAATAAGGGTCCGAAACGAGCGTGAACACCAGACTACGTCCTTAAAAAAAGAGCAGTGCTTTTAAAAACTTAACCCTTTTATTGTTTGAAGTTGAATTTTCATAGTGTATAAAATCTGTCATCTTAAAAAATTTCAATGGATTTCGGTTAAAATAGTCTAGTGAAGTAAATGTTCGTTTCAAGAATCGAGTTCTTTATTACATAGTAAATTGGTTTTTAAATCAAACCAACGTAGAGTTATGAGGCCAAATCTATTACAGTGAATAAAATCACGAAAAAGATATGTTTTCCTACACTACACCAGATAAAAACTTTAACCGCTAAAGTTGAATTTACATATTACATTTTTAATACCGATTATCAAAAATTTAATAGACTAAACAAGCACATCAGTGTGATTTTTATGCATTCTTGAAAAATCGTAAATTTGTTGATGTTTTTGTTAGTACTTTCCATTCTATCGTAAATTTTCCGGAAAGTATCACCACGTGGAGTTCATTTGCAAAAATTTTTACTTGCATCGTTAAACTCTTTAGAAATTTACTACTTTTAGAATAAAAATTACATTAAATTAAATTGAGAGTCCAAAGGAAGTAATGCACTTTTTAGAGGTTGGATAATAACAGCTATGTTGTTTTGTTGATCTGATTTCCATCTCGAATACCCTAAAAGTTTTATAAAACTCTATTTTCCAATTCATTTATTTAAACAATACATTTGTTAAAATGATGTAAAAAGTTTGTAAAACTTTTATTCTCGATTTCATTTTTTTGCTGAAGATGGTCTTAGTTTCATTTCGAATTTAATTTGGTTAAATTAACGAACTTCGTTGAGCACAGCTGGGTCAGACCAACTCTGAGTCCCTAACCGACCCCAGGTCTCAGGAGTTGAATTAATCGCAGAAATCAAGTCGACGCGATTCATCTCAAGCTCATTAATTCTAGGAGTGGTCGTGACTTTGCCTTCCAGGAGTGCGCTGCTTCCAGAAGGACTCTGCCATCAACCCTAAGTGCATTAATCGTTAACGTCCGGACGCTTTTCTGTGTCACGGAGATAATTTAGAAATTCATTTTGCTCAATTATAGTGATACATCAAGTTGTTGATTAATGCAATTCTGGTGTTTACCGGGTGTTGCCAGACTCCTTACGCCCGAAAGTCCGTCACCGATGTTTTGATACTATGAAATGCAACCGAGACAAAAATGTAATTTATTTTATTATCCCAGGAAGGATTTGATTTAGTCATGCTCCTGTTCGCCATGTAATCTTATCCCATCACCTGATGGCGCGCGATTACTCTTATTCCCCGTGAAAGCCATCAATCATGCTTCTTTCATCGGAGTAACGAGTTTTTCGTTACTTCTGGCATGGCTTTACTTTTCCACCTGCGGTCTACGGCAATTGTGGCGTCATAATTATTTTCACAATTGATTAATAGTCTGATTATATTTCAGATGACTTCAAAATCACGAAGAGTAAAAGGTTCTAAAAGTAGTGATTTTAATTAATGAAACTTCCTTTATACCGTCAGTATAACTTTTCCTCTATTTTACATTCCCTAAATTCCACATCGTGGCACCATATGGTGCCACTAAATAAATGGTGGACTTCCGTTCGGTAACTTACATATATATTATAGATTTTACTGCACACGTTTTTTGCATGCCTGCTATGTGTGCTATCATATAATGTCATCATAAAATTATTTTATAACATTCCATGCAAAAATTCCATCTTTATGATGAGCATCCATAAGCTATTTTAAATCGATTTACGTCGTATAGATCGTTTTAACATTTCATCAGATTATTATCAATGAAAAATTACGATAAAAATTTTTTATGAATTTGCAGACTTTTAATTCGCCATTGGTAGTTATAGTGCTGCATTTAAGGTATGCATGTAAAATAAAGGGTTTTTAGTTCTGCAAAAAATATTCTTTTCATGTTTTATGGTAAAAAAATTTGTGTATGAAATTTAAGAATTTTGAACGGAATATTTTTGAATATATAAATTTTTGTTGAAGTACTTGCTAACTAATTTAATTTAATTTATTACTTTAGAAAAAAATAAAAATTAAATTTGCACATAAACTAATGCATCCTTTTTACATAATAATTTTGTGTATTTCTTTTTATTCATAGCTTACGAATTTTATGACTAAAATTATAGCTTAATAGACGGTACTAAAATGTTTAGATTAAAAATTTAAGATATTTCAATATATTTTCTAATTCAATTAAAATTTATAGAGTTGGGGCTTTTAACATATGTAAATGCAAAGAAAAGTCCCCACATATTCATAACAAGAAGTCGCAAAAAAATACTGTAATTTACTCGTATTTTAGTATTTTACTTAGAAAACCCAATCGTCCATCGTATAAAAGAATTATTTCGTCATTAACATAAAAAGGCCGTACAGCTAATAATAAACCGTGGGTGAAAGGGTCCTTTGTTGCCTTAAAGGTTCAAGATTAAGAAACCCTTCCATGAATAAATCCTTGGATTGATTAATACCTGGTGGGAACCCTGAGAGGACACATTTTTCTTTGAAAGGCGACTATCCTCGAGTGTGCCTGGGATTTTGGATGAATCCCGTCAAGATTAGGTCGTCCCCTCTGTTACTTGGCTTCGAATGGATTTGACTCATTTCGGCTTCGATTGACACGGGTTTCAACTTTGGCCTCTTTGAATAGCTATTGGAAACCAAGCGCCACAAATAATACGAAAAAATGCTCTTGTCAGCGCAGCTCTCGTGCAGGCATTTTTTAAATCTGTAGGATGCTGCAAACACATCGAAGAGATTTTTTCGCATCCAATTTAGAACATTTATGAAGGTTTTCAAGAATCCGCCCGCGGGCGTGTCACGTTTCTTAAAAATTCCCTATCTCTTAGTACACGTGGCTTTGCAAAAGTCAAAAGGATCTGGGTCCAGCCAAGAAAGTAAAGTAAATAAAATTTTGAAAAAATACCCCAAAAATGTTTGGACTGCCGATACAATCGAGAATCGAAGATGCTTGCCATGATAGATAGAAAAATAGAAAATATTAATTTCTTTACGGAGCCTTTTTCGTTGTTTTGAGGTGTTAATGTGCGCCTAAGACTTTAAGAATGAGGATTGCCTTAATCTCGACGCATTAGCGGTCTGTGATCCGCAAGAGTTTACTTTGCCTGCGTAAAATGCTGTAGGCCATGTGCAAATTTTAAGGTTTACGATCCTTTTAAGGTTTCCCGGCAACAATCGCGGGGGAATTATTTAAATTTTATGCGCCGGCAATGGTCGAACATTAATGGCAAGGATTGTGAGCCACCCTGCTTAATCGTGTGTATTTATTTCTTCGACGTCCGGGCGCTCATTCGACGGATTAAGTCGGTTTCAGAAATTAGTCCAAAGTTTATGTGCATTTTAAGGAGTTTAGAAGAATTGCTAATTTTTGAGGTTCTCTACGGTGCACTAAAAGGAGAAATTAAATGAATTTATTACTTCGTCTAGAGCCGTAAAATGTTTTACTTTTCTCCTACTAAAAGTAAATTACCGCGAAAAGTTCTATAGGGACGAATTAAAAGTGTTAAAATGCCTTTTTTATATTTTAACAAATAAAATTGCTATAACTTTGAAGATTGAGTAGTCGCTAGGTCGTAGTTTCTTAATTCAATCATCGTATAAAATTTTGTTGTATTATACAAAATTGTATTTTTAGTAGGTACCTTATATCGAAATGAATTCGCTGGGAAATATTTTTTTATTTTTGAATTCAAGGGTTCCGTAAAAAGGTAATAACATAACATTTTTCAGAAACATCCTATAAAGATACTTATATTTGTTCTATTTTTAGTAATTTTTAAATTAGTTTGTTATTCAAATAACATTTCCTCATTCAGAAAAAATTAAGGAGGTATAAAAGTATGACAAAGTAGAAAATAATGAGATTTCTTAGAAAAAGTTTTCTCGTTAAGGAATTTTAAGTAGAAATTATTATAATTTGTAAAACTCAAAACATGTTTTATTTATGAAAGATATTTTTATAATATTACAATATTCGTACATCCAGTTAATTCTTAAAAGTAGTTTGGAATGAAAACGTTGATTTAAACCACAAACTTCGTCTAATTACCCCCAGTCATATTTTATCTGTTCTGATTTTACTTTACAAAATATAAATTTATAACTGACCTTAAAAAGCTGAAATGATTTCCAGCATATTCTGCCCTACAGCAAGAAACTTATGAGGGAGAATATCTGGAGTTTCAGTTCAAGTACAAGGAGCCAAAGATTTATGCCTTAGCGACCTAACCGCACAGGGAACCAAGGGATGCAGCATTATTTTAAACTCCTTAACAAAAACCCATTGTCTTTTGTGTACGGCGAAAAAACAATTTCAGTAAAAGTTTGTGACAACTCAAAATGAATGGTTCTGTATACAATTCCGTCCCCGCACCACATTGCTTCCAATTCGGTTCGCGAATTTACTTTCCAACAATTACAATTTTATTTGCTTCCACGTGGAAGGCATTTTCAAAAGTATTGTAGTACTTAAGTGAAAATTCAGACGAAAAAAGAAGCAAGGCTTGAAGACATAAACATCTACCTTTATTTTGTTGCCATGCAAATTAATCCAAAAAGTAGCTCAACTATCTGCGTTTTTTTCCCGCAACTGCACAAATTAAATCTGTTCATTTAAAATGCAAATTACCTGTTCAACTACCTTTTAAAAGCATTTTGGGTAAAGAGAAATTTCAATTTGACTCTTTGCTAATTTCCCTGACGCCGCGAAAACTCGTCTGCATAACGTAAGCTAAAACCTTCGGGCAATTTCAAAGTCTTTGGAGTTGCATGTCTGATGCATGTGTGAGCGCAGCTTGCAACTTCACAGCTACTAATTAGAGACTTTTGTAAGGCCTAAAGCAGTATTGGCGGTGGCACATTTGTAATGCTTTGATTTGAATGAACAATGACTGCATGCGGGTGCATCCGTGGGTTCGGTTAGAGTGCAGTTCAGCGTTTCTAATTTCGTACATGGCGGATTCATTTATCCTATCAAGTGCACTACAACTCGAGGGGTTTTGTATCATATTCCTATAAAATTTATATGTTATGGGTTTTTACCCGTCAAACTTCATACCCACCGGATTTTCAATCTTTTGTGTGTAACCGGAACAAAAGTTGCAATGAAAACTATTATTAGCATTGTCTCAACTTATTTTGCTCTTGAACAAAACCGTTGGGATGTCGCTCTCATTGAGTCTTTGTTCCTCGTGATATGCTTTACTCTAGTTAATTTGAGATAGACTAGAGTTTTTATGTTATGGCATTGAAAAGGATTCCGCACGTACATTTTTATTTAAATTTTTCTTCGAGAGAAAGACATAACTTTTCAAATAAAGCATAAAATATATGTCTTTTATTGATGATGATACCTACATACATTACTTATTTACGGAAATGGATTCTATTGTGAAAATATTTCTGATTATTTATCTCAATGTCTTGGGTATCATTAGTATGTACTTTGGAAAATATGTTGTTCTTTCATATTCCTAATTGGTCTCGTTTTCTTACATACAATCATCCTTTTAGTTAGTCTTCCAATTTGATGGGATTGGATGGTTCATTAAATGTAACAAACAAAATATTTTCTTGGTAGATACATTTTCTTTAATAAAAAATATATTTTTTTAAATTTGATTTCAAGTATTAACGACATGGAACTCGCTTATGCTAGTGAAGGTAAACTTTTGGAAACGGTGTTTTAGAATTGAATTTTTAATATGATTTTTGAATTTTCTCCCTTATAAGCAAACACCATCTGACATCTATTAATTTCCTTGGTCCCAATCAAAGATTCATGAAAAACTTATTCCCCAAAAAAAAGTTTAAGAAAGTTTTTAAATAACTTATTTTATATGGAAATAGTTAAAAATTTAGTCTTTTCTTTAAGTTATTTTTCATATTCATTCGATAAACTACCATTTGTTAAAAAATTTTCAAATATCACCGAAATATTATTACTGTTTAACCGCATGTCTCTCCAAAACGTAATGTGCTGAATTTTCGGATCCTTTCAGAAATTCAAACCAAACATTTTGTAGACCAGTATAATTTTGAATTCTGAATATGTATTTAGATGGGTAAAATGAGAAAAGTTTTTATGAGCCAATATAAACATTTATAAAATTTCCTTATTGAACGCATTTTTGACACAGAAAGCTTAGAAACAGACCCCCATAAAGGCGAAAATCAATAAAGTTGGCAATAAATGTATTTACCCTGATGGCGTACCTTTTTTGGATCATACGACTTGGATCATATGACTATGTATTTATTTCTTTTAAGCCAAAAAGTGCCAATTTATCCCATTCAGGATAGCCGGAAACTGTTAGAAGGTGTAATTACGGATGTGCTCCACATCCATCTCTAATAAAAACGGAATGAAACTCCAAGTCGTAAAGACTAAGTTTTTTTCATCTCGTTACTTTGGTGGATGCCGGGTGTCCTCGGGAATGTGGACGATATGCGGGCATCTGTCGTAAACTGAATCGAACTACCCTGGGATAAAGTGCTCCATTTCAGCTTAGTCGGGGTATGCTGACCCGAAAGAATTCTTTTTTTTGGTGCCGCAAGCATTTCATAAAATTCCTACCTTAGATAAACATAAAATTCACAATTTTGCTTTGATGATTGGTTTTCAAGGCAACCGAATCAATGATCTTGCTTCATTCATGCAAAAAATAAAAATAAAAAACTAACCTATGAAATAAAAAAGCTATAAATTGACTGGACATTTCTTCCTCAATAATTTGATTCTGACTTGGGTGCATTTGAAAGATTAGAAAAGGAATTTTTATCCTCGCCCCCAAATTCTATAAGTGCATCTTAAAATTTTAACTTAAACTATTCATCATCTTTCGAAGTTTATTGGAAACTTGCGGAAGAAAATAGTTAAATTTCCAAATAATAGTAAAGTTTGAAAGTAGTTTGAATTTTGAAAGAACCCTCGTTGCTTACTTAAACTTGACCCTAAACCCAAACTTTTGTTCTGCTCATCTTTCGATTTGGATATCGTCAGTTGTTCAGTTCCCTTGAAAGTCTAGAATTTCAAGAATTTTGGAGGTTGGCATATCTTTTCAGATTCTTAATATTCACTCCAATCATTTCATTTCCAATTCAATTCATTCAGAATAAGATTTGCGAAGTTGGGCATTATGTTCGCCAGGGTAATGGAACTTCGATGCACTCTGCGCAGGGATGCAAATGCATGCACTCTGCGTTGCATCGAATGAGAACGAACGTTTTAAAATATATGTAAATCTCTAGAATTTCTTATAGAATCCCGAAGAAATTTATATTTCATGAGATTTTCCAGTTAAAACCACCGTAAAGGTGAAATATAGAAATTGTATATTGCTTTTGCTAAAATAACCAATTCTATCTGGGCATTTTGACTGAATTGGTTCCAAAAAATAGGTTGATTTAAATAGCACAAAATAAAACCGATTTATAAGTGCGCCAATTTGTTAAAATGTTAAAAATTTATTATTATCTAGATTTAAACCAATTTGAAACAAAACCCCGCATAGGTCCAACGCATACCATGAAAAATTTTACTTTGTGCCATATACATATAAATAATTGATTTTTAAAAATTGACTTCGATTGTAACAAAGGTATAAAACTGTTTTTAATAATACCCTGGCTGAACTGAAAATGTACGAAATATATATTTTTAATTCCCCAGTGATCGGATTAAATAGACTGAAATAATTTTTAAATTATTTTTTTTTATGATAAATTGATAAATGATTGAAGTTAATTAAAAAGAAATTCGCTTAAAATTCGCGAAATTGGCTTTCAGTGAATATAACTTTTAATAATGTAAAATTTCCGCGCCATTCTTATAGAGGCCAAAATAATTTTATTTCGGTTTTCGCGACCATTAATCGAAAAGGGTTTTTTACCTTTAGCTGGCACGCAAAGCTGCCACTGTGAAGTCTGCGTCAACCAAGAAAATGCTTTCTGTAAGCTAATGATTTTGTTGATTTCAAACAAATTAACCACACTTATATAATGCTCTACTGATGAAAATAGAAAAAGGAATATTTAAAAAATATCCAATACTAGGATAGGAAAAATAAAATATATAATCGTAAAAAACTTTAGGTATAGGTACTCACGCGAATATAACGAAGATGGAGTCAATCTGAGGGTAATTATATTTATTTTACAATCAATTTTCGTTTACAAGTTTGTTATTATCGCCTTTAATTTTAAATGCATCTACATTTTGGTATTAATACAACTTGAAACGAACAATTAAAATCATTCAATAATTGGAAAGTTCTCTATACATGAAATTAAATTAAATATTTTTACCTTTCAACGAAAGGAATTTATTTTTAAAATTCTAAGCTCTCATTATATTAAATTGATAGTTATTGTGATTCGAATAACATACAGAGAATGATGTGATTTCGTTCAATATTTATTGCACACATCTGCTTTAAATTTCTCATAAAATTCACTGGGCATGAAATATATTTTTACGATAGAGAACGTAATTCTGAACAGACGTTCATAAAAAAATTACATCCTGGTGTACTCAAGAGAGGCAACAGTTGAAAAATAAGAAGAATAAACTTAAAATTTTATTTTCATTTTCGAACAGATACAAAAATGAATCCTTTCGTATTTATAATGATTAATTATATGTAGAACATATTGTGGATAAAAAAAAATTGTCTACACGTGTCTCAGTATTTTCTTACATTTGAAATTAAATTCAGATGAATTCTAAAGTAATGCATTTCTACTTTTCAATTACCGATTACTAACGAAGGAAGTGAGTGAGTGAGATTTTACATTTTTGCGTGTTTCAAATCGTGGTTGTGCTAGTGCGCTTCGCGTACCGCTTTACGACGGTTGCTGTTATCTACACTGTCGGCTATAAACGTTTTGGCTGATTGGGTTTGCGCCTAAACATATGCAATTTTCACTCCTCTACAGTGTCTGCCTGTTTTAATCGACCACTGACTGATAAGTGTTACCGTCTTTTATTATTTCGTGATTTTTGACTTTTTACCATATTCATTGCTACTATATTTATTTTTATTATAATAATTAATTATGGAGCTCTGTAGCATTTGCAATTCTGTCACATCAGCGGATGACATCGTATGCGACGGGGTCTGCGGCGGGGTTTTTCACTCCCGCTGCTTAAAGCGCAGTACTAGGAGCCCTAATGCAAAGATAACAACTTGCAATGACTGTATGGAGGTGAAGCCTTGCCATATTTTGCGGTTTTTACGGACATTTATAGACTCATTTTCTAACGACCACTCACTCACTCTGGATAAACTAAACCAACTTTCGTCTAACTGGTCATGCCTTCAAGCTATTTCGGACGACATTAACGATAATAATAGTAAACTTGAGAAGCTGATCAATCTGGTTGCCACGTCAAATTCTAACACTGCTCTGTTGCTTGAGAAGACACACCAAATAACTAATAAAGTGTCTTTGTTGACTTCTTCGATTGACGATTTGCAGTCTTCGCTCTCTTGTTTTGACCCGGGCGCTTCTTCGACTGGCTCTGGACTGGATTATTTCCGATTAAGCCTGCAATGGACGAGATTAAGGCTAATCTAAGCAGGTTCGAAGTGAGGTATCAGCAGTCTCTTCGGCGGTTTCCTCCAATGCAGGATTGATTGAGTCCCTGACGATGGACTTAAAGGCTCGAACTGACAATTCCTCATCCAAGGAAACGATGCTCGACGATATGAATGTGAATCTTTCTTCGACTCCCCCCTCCTGCTCCGAGCTTTCTTATCTTGACTCGGAGTTGGTTGCTATGGGTGCTACTACGCCTTCTCAACCGACTACAGCTGTTCCCACTGAAGTTCACAAGAAGTCACGACGTGGCCCCTGTCGTCGTTCGGGTGGGTCATCAACTTCGTCATCGCAACCTTCGTCTAATTCGCCCTCTGTTATCGCTGCTGATCCGCCGTTATCGGGACCCTCTGCGGCCAAAAATGCCGTCTTGCTTGGTCCTGCTAAGATTCCACGTCAGATCTTTGTTTCGCGCGTCCACCCTGACACTACTGAGGAGGAAATTGTACAACATATCTCTTCTCATGTGGGTGCCTCTCGAGAATTAATTGCCTGTAGACGCATTATGCCTAAGCGCAGTCAGACTGGTGTCTCGTTCTACTCGTCGTTCAAGGTCCTGGTTCCCGAGGACCTGTTTGCTGCCGCGGTGTCTCCCAGTATCTGGCCAAATAACTCTATAGTCCGAGAGTTCACTCCTTCCCGCAAACTTTCAGCACCAACGACAAAAAACGTATCAACGAGCTCTCCTTCTACTACGCAAATGTAACAGGCCTACGCTCCAAGACGACGCATCTTTACAAGAGTTCTGCTGAATTTTCATTTGACGCCATCTGCCTATCAGAGACCTGGCTGCAATGTGGTATATCTGATGCTGAACTTCTTTGCCCTGGCTATCAGGTTTTCCGCCGCGATCGTCATGGCACGACACTTGATGCTCCTGTTGGTGGAGGAGTGCCTTGCGCGGTTCGAACCGGTATCCCATGCTGCCGAATCGATATTCCTGCTTCCGATGAGCTTGAAATACTCTGCGTGGCCCTGGCTTTTCAACAAAGAAAGGTATTTCTTGTTGTGGCTTACGTTCCTCCAAGGGCTCCACCGGCGATTTATGAGCGTCTGGCCACCATCATCGACACAATTTCTGGAACCATGGATCCGCATGATGAATTGTTGGTCTTCGGGGATTTCAATCTGCCATCTGTGGACTGGCTTCTCTCGCCCGACGACGACTTTGCTGTGCCCTCTTTTGAAACTGCCCCGCAACATGCATCTTTATTCATCGAGGAATTGGTTTCCTCTGGACTGGCGCAAACTAGTGGCATTGCAAACAACAATGGCCGTTTCCTTGATCTCGTTTTCTCGACGGACCCAGGTTGCACATCGTTTAAACGCTGTCTGACCCCCCTTACTGCTGAGACTGGGCACCATCCTGCCTTTCAAGTCATTTTCTCTTCTGATCCTTTCTTTTTGAATTGTACAATTCCTCCTGAACTTTGTTACAATTTTAAAAAGGCTGATTTTTCCGTACTAAACCAATGGGTCTCGACTTGTGACTGGAGTGCTGTTCTTAACGAGCGTGACATTGACTCTTCTGTTAATTCTTTCTACATTGCGTTCCGGTTTCTAAGTCTCGTGGTTCGCATATTAATTCGCCTTGGATGAACGGTGTTCTTAGGCATACTAAGAATAAAAAAACTAAAGCCTGGAAGAAATTCTGCGTCTCGAGGGATGAAACAGATTACGCGTCCTATTGCTCCCTTCGTCATCAGTACATTACTGAATTGGAGTCCTCCTACAATTCCTTTCTTGATGATGTGAAGCACTCCCTGCGCGAGAATCCCAAGCGCTTCTTTAACTTCATTAATTCTAAGCGTGGCTCAGATGGTTACCCATCTTTACTTAGTCTCGGCGATATTTCTAGTGACGATCCTCAGACGATTTGTAATCTCTTTGGTATTTTTTTTTGGAGCTGCTTTCATTGCAGATTGTGATATTGATACCTGTGATAATAGTCTTAAGGCTTTTTCACACTTGACGACGTTTTCGCCAACTTCTCTTACGGCTGCTGATCTTTTTATTGACGAAGCTAAGATTTCGAATTTAATTACGGGCTTAGCTGATAGTTATTCTAATGGACCTGACGGCATTTCTGCCTTCTTTTTAAAACGTTGTGCCGTGCCTCTCGTTCCAATTTTATGTTATTTATTCAATCTGTCTCTTTCCTGTGGTGTCTTTCCGACGCCCTGGAAAATGTCGACTATCATTCCGCTACACAAGAAAGGCTCAAAGGGTATCATTTCGAACTACCGGCCTATTGCTAATCTGTGTTGTATTGCTAAGATCTTTGAGTCTTCGATATGCGATACCCTTTATTTCCATTGCAAGCCGTTCTTACAATCGTTTCAGCATGGTTTTCTTAAAGGAAAATCAACGACTACCAACCTTTTCAAATATCGAAAAGGGTAAACAGGTCGACTGCATTTTTACAGACTTTAGCAAAGCCTTCGACAGAATTAACCACCGTATTTTGCTTTATAAACTGAGCTATCTCGGATTTCCCGCTCGGTTTATCAATTGGCTTCGCTCTTATCTATCTCAACGATCGCAGCGGGTCCTTTTTCGAGGCGCTCTGTCCAGGGAAATTTTTAATGTCTCAGGCGTACCTCAAGGTAGCCACCTGGGTCCTCTACTTTTCATTATATTCATTAATGATGTATCAACGGTCTTGTCTAATTCTAAAATTCTCTGTTATGCCGATGATGCCAAGATCTTTCGGGTTATATCCAGCGAGCAGGATTGTATTCTTTTAAATTCTGACCTTGATTCTTTCCACAAATGGTGTGTGCTTAACCGCCTGCCTTTAAACATTGCCAAATGCACTTTTATGCGTTTTTCGCGTAAGAAATCATGCATCTCTTTTAACTATACTATCGACGAATGCTTGCTGGACCGACTCGACAAAACGAAGGATCTCGGCGTCTGGTTAAATAGCCGTTTTTCGTTTGAGGACCACATTGACGCCATTGTTCGTAAAGCGGGTGCTGCCCTTGGTTTCGTGAAGCGCTGGTCTAAAGAGTTCAATGATCCTTATATTACTCGTTCACTCTACTGTACATTCGTGAGACCTGTACTCGAGTATGCGAGTCTGGTCTGGACTCCATCTCTTAAGTCGCACATTAACCGTGTCGAGGCAGTACAACGAAGATTTCTTCGATTTGCTCTTCGAAATCTTCCCTGGTACAATCCCTTAATTTTGCCTCCGTACATCGACCGACTCAAACTTATCTCTTTACAATCTCTCGAACAGCGCCGCGATAACTTCAAAATATCATTTGCCTTTGATTGTGTGTCAGGTGGCATTAATTCCCCTGAACTGGTCTCCCTTTTTAATATCTCTGTTCCGATCCGCCCAACGAGACACTATAATTTCTTCCGTCTGCCTCTTCATCTTACAAACTATGGATTAAACGAACCTATTACGTCAATGTCACGCACCTTCAATGCGCACTTTCAACATGTTGACTTTCATTTATGGAGTGAGTCGGTGAAACGTCAGCTTCGTTAAGATTGTTTCTTTTCTTTCTTATACATTATGTAGTAATCAGTTTGTTGATGAAATCGAAATAAATAAATAAATAATAACTGTGGTTCATAAATTTAATTTCGAGTACATCACCGTATTCGGTATTATAAGCCAACATTTTAAATTGATTTAATTGAATCAAATTCACTATAACATTTAATCTTCGTCAAAAGACCTGACAACTATGTAGCTACTATAACTAGATTTTGCCTTAGCAGCAATTTAAACTTAGGCGAGCCCAAAACTAAAAGATTAGTGAGGATAATCTACCTTCTAAAGCCCTTTTAAAGGGTTTTTTCCCATAGTGACTTATCCCTGCTTACTCTATGAATAGATTTTGAATCCTCTTTTTCACTTTATATCTCATTATGTATGGATTTTGGCGCTCACATGTCTCCAAAGGAATCAATAAAACGTAAAACTAAATCATGTACAAATCACAAAGTAAATCAGCGGGATTTCGCAATATATCCCTCAGGAATGAATGTTTTTAAGGACCGAAAAAAAAAATTCTTTATCCCCCCAGGAAATTTGTCAACTTTTAGGAAATCTCTTTATACCCACAAGATAATTTATACAAATTGAGTTAAGCGACTTGTAAAAATTCTGAAAGCCACAATATTTTTTTTCCAGAAGCCTGCCACGCATTTCTGGAATATGTTTTTCGTTTCGTTTATACCATACATTGTCAATTAGGACCGAGGAAAGAACTTTCCATGAGTGGATGACTTTCACGAAAGATTTCGGTGCGTACATTTAACAAAGAAATGATTTGTGATGATTGAATTTCAAAATAAGATGTTTAGGGGCGGTTCAGTTCCTTAATATGTTACCAAAAGTGAATACACAAATAAATGTATCCAGAAATTTAAAAGCATAATTGTATAAAATAAACATTTAATGGCTCCATCCATCTTTTGAATGTTACGTAATTCACTTTTCAAACTTCGTAATTCACATTTTATTATGACACCCTGAATACACGTGCGAAAAGCTTTTACCCTAAAGTATATATTTCATATATTTTTCTAACACAAAATCGACATCATTTCATTTACGAAATTTTCAATTGAATTGAATTGCTTACAAGCTTGTACAAATTTTAATGAAAATTTTTATCTCTGTGGATGGTCTCTCTGGGGGATTTAAAAGTCGCTTTTTAATTAAATTGAATTTCCTTTTTCTTTTTAAGAAATATAAAGACGTCATGACAATTAAAATAAATACAATGCTCAACAATTACGTTCGACTGTAAAAACTGAATTCTCGAACAACGAAAACAACGAGAATAACAATTTTTCAATCGCATATAAAGCGATAACATATACATACATACTATATAAGAAAGAGAATTTAAATATTTAAAATTCTGCTACATATTTTAAGAAAAAACAATTGTTTTTTAAGAACATGTTATCGATCTTAGTTGACAAGGAAAACAAATTTCAGGCTGTATGCCAGTTTGTCTTAACTTGTGTACTTTCTCATCAGGCAACCCACAAAGTGTATAAAATTAAATAGTAAACTACACTTAGACTATCTTTTAAATTTAACAAATAGGTAATTAATTTAAAAATTTAAGGTATGTATGTATAATAATATTATTAATTTTCTATGTATATTTTTTTTATTGTTTGAAATAAAAAAGTTTAACCTCTATTGTATTTAAGAAAATAAATCAGATTTGTTGTTATTCGACTCTGTCCAATTACTTTTATAATCAACCTTTAAAGTTCTGCACATAAAACAAACATAACCTCAACAATTTTAATGCTATGGTATCAAGGAAATTATATTTTTCAGATCTTCAACCGATTAACTTGATATTTTCAGAAAAGATTCATTTTTCAATTAATTATCGAAATATGAAGGGGATTTGTAAAAAACAATAATTAATTTATTTATAATATTATTCATATCAATTTATTGGGGTCGAAATTTGTATAGTTTGCAACTGTTGTTACTATAATACACAATACAATATTGAACACATTTATTATTTTCGACTTGAAACTATTACACTTATATATATTACTTAAAATTCAGCAACAATTATTATTATTATTATAAAAGCAAATTATATTGCAACAACTATTTCTTATTTTGATTAAATTCTAAAAATTTCGTTGAATAACCACAAACCGCCCGAGTGTTTTCCAATTTCCATTCAAAAGAATCAAAGCGAAATAGTTTGAACCTGATTTAATCTAAACGGCATATTTAAGTCTTGAAAGGTCTCAAAGGTTGTTTATCACGTTGACCTTTATTTGATCGTGTACCACAAATAAAACCTTATTTTTTGGGAACAAAATATTATCTAAGCTGGACAGAAATTTAGAAAATTTAGGTTGAACTAAATAATCCATCTTTGAGTCCAAATACCCAGAAATTGCTTCCTATCAGTGAATGGAAATCTTGGTAAAATTTGGTAACAACCCCCAGAGTCTTGTAAAGAATAGCATCTGTTCACATTTTCGTTTATCTTAAGCTCTTTCTAACACTGTCTAGTGCACAGACCAGCAGTTTTCCGACACTCCCACACAAGATAAAAAGTTTACCGTGACATTAAAAGGATTATTTTCCCCGGAAGAAGTCTTTGGTATAAAATGCCCACCCCAGCAAAGTGTAAGGAAGCTAAAACGTACTTAAGGGATTAGGTCATCTTTGTTTCCTTCCTCAAAGTCCTTTGTGATAAATGAAAAGTGATAAATCCCTGTAAAAAAATTCAATTATTGAAGTAAGTGCTAAAAGAGGAAATTCAGGAATGGTCTGTTCAATGAGAGAAGTGTAAAGATTTTCAGGATCACATAATTAAATTTAATGGTGTTGCTCTGGCCTCTTTGTTGTGGAACTTTTAATCTTAAATTCAGCCCGCAGTGGGTGTTGAATTTTAAAATTTAATTTTATGGGTAGATGAAACGGAAGGTAACTTTATGAGTGGCTTATTCGAATGGTATTAAAGTCTTTGAAGTTAAATTTTTAGAAAGCAAAATTTAGTATAAAATGTCGAATTATGAGATCCTAAAAGTATGAAACTGAAAGATACAACTTTGTAATAGTCCGATTCGAAAGAGTTTATAGAAGTGAGCAGGAATTGTGTAATTTATTCTCTGAAAACGTTAGTGGAATTGAGAGATAAAATGCAAATTCTATCTGATTGGTGGGTAAGGTGCCACTCAAACTAATAGCGATATAAATTTTACGGCTAAATCCGTGCTTAAAGCTGAAAATTTAAGTGCACATAAACATCTCAACTCTATAAAGTATACTTAGTGGTATTGTAGCAAATCCGTTGTTTTTCAGTCATAAAATATCGCGGCATACAATGCAATATAATTTAAATATACCTATTTTTACTTAAACCCATTTAAAATCAGAGTTCTCGAAAATCTTTATAGTCCAAATCATTCGAAAGCTATAGATGGATAAAAACAGATATCCTTATTAACCTTTATCTAAAATTGAAAAGTATTATTTAAAAATATATAAGCTCTTACAACACGATTTAGAAGTATACCTATACAGCTAAACTTTTTCTTATCGTTTTAAATACTTCTCTCAATTAATTTGCAGCATCTTCAGGAATTTGAATTAATTTCTTTGCTTCGTACCCCATTTAATTTTTTTTCATGCCTTTTCATTGAAGAAAATTAAAACTGCTGCTCGGAGAATTACAAGGAGTTTCTATAGGTAAAAGAAATTTTTGTGTTCTAGATAGTTTAATCAAGAAATTTTTTAATTTCGACGCCAAATTTTGCAGCATAATGCGTTTATGTAATCCACTGTTCTGCAGCATTTGAAAATTTATTCGTAGAATAATAAATTGAGATTTATTTATTTTGTTCTTTTAAGAAATTAAAAATTTTGGAAGTTTATTTTTGGTGCGACGAGTAAGTGAACAAACACCCCTAAATAATTTGCAACATCAAACAACAAATTGAAGGAAAAAATTTATGTTGTTCGAATCTTTTCAAGTATTCTGATTTGATTGAACATTTTTATTAACTGATTTCTTTCATCTACAGAGAATTCTTAAGAAATAAAAATAAACGGCTCTATTTATTTCTTATTACGTAGCTCTGTCAATTTACTGCTAACTAAAGTAGCCAACTCTGCTAATTTAATCAGAGTTTATGTGTACAAATCTAGCTACTTTAGCTCTGCCAAACTTGTGAACATAAACAGGGCCAATGAAGCATATAAATTGTAGCTTTTTAATAGCTAAATTGTCCCCTAAGAAAAACTGTAAGTTTACAACCTATTCAACTGTGCGTAGCATAAAAAAGAAATGTCTAAGATCTCAAAATATGAATCTACTTCATAATCATTCGACTCATCCTCAAATCGCCTATTTGTAAGAATTTACCAAAGATCAAAGTAAGTAAATTAAGATTAAGATTAAGAAATCGGTCCGAAAATTAAAATAAATTGATTAAGTAAAATAAACAAACAGAATCCGGCAAAAGAAAAAAACTGATAAATTTTATTGATTTGGGCTTAGTCAATTTTGCAGTGTTATTAAAGATTTAATAATTTTTTCTTTTCTGCTCGGCGAGTAATTGAAAGAAAGTAAATACATCTTCGCTTAATGCCATAAATTAAGTAGAAGGTCTGCTGATTAACTCTTTGCAACCTCGCAACCTTCATCAAGTAAACAAGATTCATTTATTACCTCCGCAGATAAAATTTCTGGTAGCCGTAATTTTCTATTAATCGAACAGATTTACCCGAGGCGAATTGATGATTATGTTTTTCCCCGAAAATCAGAAATTTTTAAGTGATATATCGCGGAGGAGTTGGCAGGTGGAAACCAGAGCATTTGTCATAATTTTAGGTTAAGCTCTAGGAGGGAAGTAAATTCCCATTTCACATTTTTTTCAACGATTTTACTTATTCCGTACGGCACAAGATGAGATAGTGCTTCAAATAAAATTGCTAGAGTGACTCCTCTCACACCTGGATTTTGGCGGTTGGGGTGAGAATCGTGAGGATGAATTGCATCTAGAAGGAATTCCACTTGTTGCAACTCCTCTAACTTCGCTCGGACGGTGGAGACAACGTGAAATGTGCCCTTAATATGTGAAGGTGGCGCGAAATCATCGTCCCGCGGGATCTGTCTCATCGAGACCATCACGAACATTTTGCATACGAATTGGGTCTCCGTCGGTGCTCCCCCAGCAGCGCCCCAAATGGAAGAAAACCCCGAACTGGAGCATTGATGGGGCTGGATGATAAAAACAGGGACGTTATCCGGTCGTTGAGAGGGCACCAAGGGAGTGTTGCCCTCTTAAAGACGAAACCGGATTCCTCGCCCTACTTAAAGTACACTGTCACCCAAATAGGTGCTTTATAGAGGAAGAGTCATTCCCCGGGAAGAATCCGGTCGTTAGACACTCATAAATCGAATTTAACCGCCGGGAAAGGGTTCGCATAAAGGTTCAATTCGATAACCCACCAACATACTTCTTAACAAGATATATTACCTTGAGAACAGCCGTCCTTACCCCTCAGACATTCGATTCACCGGTTAATTTATCTTTATCCTTCCTATCCACCAGCTCTGAAACACTTTCCACCTGGATTTAGCAATATTTTTCACTTTTAGGCAGTTATCACCTTAATTTCACACAATTCAAAGACGCACCATCCGGTGAGAAAAACTCATATAAAAGTAAGAGGTAAACAACAATTTCAGTTAAACTGCAAAAAACTTTCTACGTTGAAATTTTTGCGAAGGAAGTAATCTTGATCTTATGATTAAATAGCAAAATTACCGCACTTGTGAAGGAAGAAAACTTTTTTAAAAACTTTATCGAAGAGGAACTTTTATATTATATTTTTTTTTTCCCCCAAGAATCAGAGTGTGAATGATAATTTTTTGTTCAGTTCAAAACTCGTGAACTCGGTGATAATATTTTTACCCAGATTTTCACGTCTTATCAGCGCCGAAATTTCGACAGAACTGAACTGCTCGGAGGGTAATAACACGACATTATCCGGCAGATTACCACGTCCCCTCTCCTCAAGGTGGAATTCAACTAACCGTCGCGTCCCGGTGCAGTTAACGACGACGCGGCTTAAAGGACAGACAGATTTTGGGAACAGTTTTCCCGGCTGTTGGGAAAGCTCTGTAGGAAAATCTGTTCCCACTTTTCTCTATGCTCTTCAAGTTCACGTAGAAACTTTTGAAAGCTTCATTTCCCTTCAGAATAATAGGGACCAGACCGTTAAATCAAATTCTTTTATCACTAAACCTTTTGAGGAATGTAACCCTTCCTGCTGTTCCACATGCTCCTCAAAAAATATAAATATTATAAAAGTAACATATAACCTTAAAAAAATAATAATAACTTTAATATTTTCTTCAAACTAGCATGAAAAGTTAACTAATATACATTCTATACTTTAAAAAACCATAGACAATTCGTTTAATTCCGCGTTGAATTTTTAATTAAACTCAGTATCAAAGAGCTACCTATTTTAGATCCATAATTTTCAATTCTGAAATTAGGACAGTAGAGGTAAAATAGCGTTTACATATTTTTAGATTTCGACGATATTTGGTATAGTATTACATCATATTAAAAAAACTGTAATTTTGGATTCAATAACTGAATTTGAAAACCCTAAAAGCCTCTATTTAGCCCAAAATTTAAAATCAATAAAAATAACCGGAGACTGTATTGATTATGATAAAAAAAAATTATATATTTCAGAAAAAACCGATTATGAAGTAATTTTTATTTTTCGATTGGTTGATTACGATCAAATACTAATTAATTATTATAAGTAATAATAAGAAACGATTTTTAACCGACTTAAAATAAGAAAGAGACTATCATTTCGAATCCTATAACTTTTTTTATTTCGTTTTTGTTTTTTTTCCATTTTCCATTACTTAAACATTAATTTCTAATCATTACCGAACGAAATTTATTTGATAATTGAAAAAATAAATTTACTTGATAAATCATTATCGAGCGATGGAAAATTAAAAATTAAACCTTTTTTTCATAAAACGTATCTATTATTGAATTTAAACAAGGCTACAAATTAATTAATTGATTTTACAATAGTATACATTAAAGAGATGATTTGTTTTTCTAAATTATTGCTAAAACATTTTAAATATGATTTGGCGCCAATTTCAAGGGTATTTTGGTATATAATTTGTATAATAACTAATTAAAATCTGCTTCAGTTTTGACCCCAAACTCGAGACTTTTAAAAGATATAGGTACATATTTGATTAATAGATATGAAAATCAAATAAGTCTGCAATTGATAAGAACAATATTCCTCAGAATTGAATTGATTTAAAACAGATTATTACTCTCACCCAAAAAATATTACAGAACCTTTTTGGGCTGAATTTCATCACCTCGATTTTCCAACATTTAAATCTTTTAAAAAGTATCTTTCATCATCCAGCAATCATGTTCCATTACAGAAATTAAGTCCCAGATCGGCGCAAAGGGTAATTGCGAGGAAATTACTTAAGAAATTCTTTCTTCGCCTCTTATCTTGGCGGCATCGGTTATCACAAAAGGTTTTGCTTTAAATGCAATTAAGTTGGCTCTTTATTATCTCCAGGCGTAACAATTGTTAAAAGCAAAATTTATGGACAATGAATTTGCCAAAAACGGCCCTAAGTACAAAAGGAGGCGGAATGCTTTAAATAAATTATGGTGCTTAGACCCATAAATTTATACGACCCCTTTCCGCTGCTACTCACATCTTATCTTTTCTTCAATGTTAGAGATTTTGGGTGAATTTCTGCGGCAGCCCGAATTGAGATTGAGCCAATTAGCAAAAGAAATATATGACGACATCGCACTTCGACTCTCTTTCGTTTGGCACCAGTTTCTGGGACTGTTGTCTTTTTACGATTTTGTGGGATTTTTAAATTTCACATCAAACTGTTGAGCATCCTCCGATAGAATCCACAAATAGCTTCATATAATAAGTTTTATTTTTCTCAAAATTGTTTGATATGTGAAGGACCATAATCTCGATTTTTTCCAATTTCCTGTCTAAACAACCTTCGTGGGATGCCGGATATTAGCTAGCTATTTCAGCTCGAGGCAATTAAATTTTTCTTATATTCGAATGATTTCTCCCCACTACCTGTCTTCCAGCCAAATCAGTTTAAGGCCCAAAAATAATATGAATACATAACAAAATATTTTTCTCGCACAAAATAAAAATTGTCACAGTTTTTTCTTGCTTTAACATTACAAATTGAGAATTTGATTTGTGAGGTTAGGTCAGAAAACTCTAAATGGAGGAGACCGGACCTTTTTTTATTCATTTAAATATACAAGCTCAGTTTGGGGGATTTTCGGAAATCTCTTCTGAAAATTTAGGTCAAACCATTCGTGGAGTTTACTGAAAACCCCCACAAGGCATTTGATCCGACGAGCAATCAAAGGATTTT
Organism: Machimus rusticus; assembly: GCA_951509405.1. Classification (NCBI taxonomy): domain Eukaryota; kingdom Metazoa; phylum Arthropoda; class Insecta; order Diptera; family Asilidae; genus Machimus; species Machimus rusticus. Next base: position 9,235,922 of record OX608051.1, read on the forward strand.
CACGCTTACCACTTCGGTGCCTAAAATAAAGCGTTTCGTAGAACAAGCAGCCTGGTGGAGCGGAGTATAAATTAAATGAAAACAGCCGAATTATTCGCGCTTTAAGTGTAAAAACATCGTGGAATAATTAAAGCATTTCAGACACCTTAAAACTGTATTTTACCTCGAAAACTTTAATAATAGATCAATAGTAGACGAATTTAAATGGGTTGAGTGTACCAGTTTAATTTTAACATGAAAAGTTAATATTTCAGGTATTAAGAAACTATTAACAGTTCACGCTACAATAAAATTAATCCAAAACTAATTAATTATAGCACATTAACACTTAAAATAATTTTGGCGCCGACAAAAAAGATATTGATGTACCTACATATGTACATATAATAAAAGGCCGAAAATTATGAAATAAATTACATTTTTATTTTCACTTTTATAACTTTTTAATTAATTTATGAAAAAGAAATACTTGACAAACTGAGTATTTAACAAAATTTCACAGTGAATTTTACTACCTATGTACTTGCACACAATTAAAACGAAATAAACTGACAATTTCCATATATTGATAAGGCTTGCTAATTAAATCATACAAAGTTTTACATTAAAATTTTAAAGTACGTAGTAAAACAGTTTTAGTTAATGTTGTCGACAAAATTCAACATTCTGTATTTTCTATCCAGACTATTAGGTAATTGAAATTAATTAATTTAAAGATTTGGAACATTTTAATTACTACATTTAATAAAATTAATTAAATACCTATATGAATTTCCTTTGCGAATAATAGACGATTTGATGATGATCCGTGTCTGTATCAAAATATTAAATTTGGTGCAATTTTAATTTAAACCAATGGACTATTCTAAAATTGTGTGTTGTTTAACTAACGAATTTTTAAATTTTAAATAATTAGCACTAAAAATAAATATTTGCTGTATAACTTGTCATTATTTGAATAGGACACGACATGGAACTGTATGTTTTGGGATGTTTGAAAGACATTTAAATAAATGTTTGAATATTATATTATTTTTGATATGTAGAAGTCAGTAATATAAACTCTAAACATATAAAATTTGCCTAAGACATTAACTAGTTGAGAAGCATCCATATAATATATTAATTTTATTTAAAAATATATAAACGTCTTCATACTATAGTACTAAACGACTGCAAAAATTTGAATTTACGTTCTGTTATTTTGTATAATTTTATAAAAGAAAATTTTCAAAGATTAAATCGCCATAAAGACATGATTAATTTTAAGTAAGGTAAGCACAAAAGAAAAGAAAACTAAACCAAACATACCTTTTATATCTACAGAATATAAAACAGAAATCCGAAGCGTTTTCCTGGCGACGCGGTGCATCCTTCACCTCTTAAAACTCTATCTGCAGAACTCCGAACAGTACCAAAAAAAAATAAAATAAATGGGTAAAAGTTCAAAATTTTTCAATTGCCCTCATACCGTCTGATGCTTGCAATCCGTTTTTCTAGCTAATCTCATCCCATAGATCAAGAGTATGTCCTTTACGGATTGCAAAGGATTAGAGTCTGAAGGAATGACCAATTCGCACCATGTCTTCTACTCTGTAGAGAAAAAAGATGAAAAAGATGAAGTTTTGGCAAACTTTTAACGCTAGTAAAGTTTTACCTCGGAACGTAAGTTTGATTTTATCCTTCTTCCCGCTTTAGCACGTGCAAACAGGAAGGCAAATAGTAAAATGTCGTGCAACTGATACGTGACACATGGCTCCTCCTTTTCAGGAATACAAAAGTTATTTTTTTCGCGAAAAAAGAACTTGATGGAAGTAACCAACTTCAAGGAATTCCTCTTAAAAGTTCTGGTTCGAGCGCTAAAATAAATAAAATAAAATGAGCTCTCGTGTGGCTGGACGAAGGGACCAGAACTAAAGTGCTCTGTCCAAGAGGGCAAGACCCTTTAAAGGTTAGGAAACGACCGTGATATATTTATTTATTGTTTTTTTTTAAAGCTGTGCAAAACTTTTCTGGACATCTGACTGAACCCTGCTTAAATAAACGTCCGGCAGTCCGTGACCTCATGGAAGGGAATAAAAACGTTTCTCTTGCAAACGTGTCAATCACTGTCGAATCGATTAGACCATTCCAGCCTACGTTCTACCATACTAAATTTTGAGCAACTACATCCCACAAAAAGTTGAAGAAGTGTGGCTCAGTTAAGCACTGCCATGAAGGTCTGGATCATGATCCCTTCTTTTAGCCCACTGATCCCTCTGGGACCAGGGCGGAGGATGTGACGGTCCTGGACCAGAATCAAATGGCAGCTGGGTTCATCATCAACGGCTAATGTAATTGGGCCACTCAAAGACTCACAGAGTTTTATTTTTTCTTTCCCCATGCGAGTGTGATCTTAATTACGACTGGGCAAAGTGGAGTGACAGCTTGAAAGGTTAGCCCCTCTTAATTCAATCGATTGGCAACCGCAAAAGCATTATCCTGACAGGCCAAGAGTCATATCCAGCTTTCGAGCTATTGATTCTTTTTCGAAAAGGAAAATGGAAAAAGTTTCATTCAACAAAAATCCTGAGGGAATACACTTTGAACTTTCTTTCCGCGTTGCGTTTGTATTTTTATAGGAGAAGGGCACATTTTTTATGAATAAGGGAAAAATCAGCCAGTTCCTCTTATACAGTCTGAACTTTTCCGCCTTTCACTTTTCATTCTGTCAAGAGAGTGACAGATTTTGAATATATGTATGTATGTATTTAGATTTAGCAATTTTCTAATATCTCCAAATGATAAATTAACTTCTCGCACCACATACGGCATACAAAGTGTGCTGCGCACTTTGTTTGAAATAATTGTAACCGAAGATTTGTGGATATCCTTTTGCAAATCACCCTGTAACTAGAATATTAGAACAGTTCAAAGACTTCAGTAGTTATTTGAATTGTGCAATTTCGAAATAAAACATTAGATTATAAATCAACTCCAAAAAGAAAATTTCTACGAATATATAATACCTATGTATGTATGGATATATATAACTTTTTATGTGAAATAAATCTTGATTTTTGAAAAAAAAATTTAGAAAATTTTTAAGCCGTGTTTTTTTTAATGATCCGAACTTAATCTGGAATTTGCATTGAATTGAATTTTCTAAACTATTACCTATAGTACCAACCTAAAGTTTTTAAAGTGTGCAAAAACTCTATCAAATTGCATAAATTTTTGCCCATTTAACCTGGAAATCGTAAACTGAAAAAATTTGTATCCAGTTTTTGATGTACAGAGGAGTCATAAATAAATACAATTTGATGCTTCCCTCACAAATTTATGAGCAATTACCCATATTAAATAATTTTTATTTAGTAAAAATAGAATCGAACTGTTTTCATTTATACCAACTTTGCGTTAAAAATTTATTCAAAAAATTTGTTTTGGGTAAAATTCTTGGCATTTTAATACGTTTTCCGCAAGTTTTAAAATTTGTATGAACTTGATTTCAATGAAAAATTTCCTAATTAATCCGGTTCTGATTGTAAAAAAACCCATCTAAGTTTTCTCTAAACTCTAGTCTAAACTATATTAACTTATATTCCTAAACGCACTTGTAATTATACAAATTGTAATTCTTAATTGCTCTAAAAGTATTAAACCGAACTGAATTGAATATGAAGTTCAACTTAGTAACAAATCAAATAAAATTATCTCAAATTGCAAGCTATCAAGAAAGTTTAAACCACAAGATTACTATTAACCCGAAAGACGAAGTTTTCATTACCTAGAATTGCCAGAAGTGCAAGGTATTTCAATATCACTTTCGAATTTCCCATAAAGACTTCACCATTAACGTAATTGCAGCAGTTTAACAGAATCTGCAGATTTCCCAACCGGATGGATGCAAGACTTTCAATTTTCCTAGGTGTCCGCAAATGGATACGATGCCATAATTTAAATGCCAGTTTAGTTCCGAAGAAGAGTGTTTGTGAAGCCAAATTAAAGTGTTTGTTCTTAACCGTCCATCTGGTCTTCCGGAAAACTAAAGACCTCTTGCGACCTCACTCAATTATTACCTTTATAGAAGTTCAGGGTTTAGGTGAATGTTATGATGATTGAGTCGGAAACTAAATTTAATAGTTTAACAGTCACTGGTAAGTGAGTGGAAGTTTCATTAAAATCGATTAATTGAGAAACCACATGTGTAGTTGAGATGAGAATATGTTCGTTACCAAGATAATTAAAACACAATAAATGGTTTTATAGCAGGAGCTAATAAAGCCAAACTAATTGTTAGATAGAAGTCTTGTTCCCATGTCGTCCGATTGGGCCAATTAACTGGTAATCAAATATTTACTATTGCTCGAAGGTATAACTAAAAGTAGTTCCACATATGCTATTGTTTTAAGTCTTTGTACATTTCTGTCTTCTCACGTGAAATTACAACATCAATGAAGAAACATTTTTAAATTTTTCTAATTTTACTAACTTTTCCTACTGAAGATATTTCGACACAGAGGAAAAGAATTGAAATTTAAGTACATTTTGTTCTTTTGAAATTTTATGAAAGTGGAGGAAACTTTGATACGTTTGAAATATTATACATAATTCAAAATAGTTGTTGAATAAACATTTTACTATATTAAATTGATATACCTACAGCTACACTACATATACAAATGGAAAAAATGTTTTAGTTTGAGTCACAATAAAAAATTTAGTATATGTATTTAATGAGTGCGGTGAAAAATGTAATAAATTTATCTTTCCGCTCATATTTTGAAGTAGTGTACTGTTTTCATCGAGTGTTACTATATGAACTCAAACATTTTACAAAATCGCGCTGCAATGAAAACAACCCTCACAAAATATACCAAAATCCTTACTGTTACCATCGAAAAAAAAGAAAATATAATAAAGAAAGGTTCGTTCCTCTTTATTTTATAATTCAATGAAAAGAAGGAAAATACATCAAGTTAATTTAACTTTTAAGTGGTACTTGAAGGAGTGCTGACATCTTCTGAAAATTGGTAATTTATCAAAGTTATTCTGCGTAAAATCGCACATTACTTTCATACACAAAAGAAAGGTACATTGTGCTCATTCGCATAAATTTTATGTTGAAATGTTATGAACTCTGTGACGTAAGCATCTTATTCCACCTGAAGTGTAGTATAAATCAAAAGGACATTCATTTTGCCGTATCATTCTCACCTTTTGGTAGTGGGAGAATTGGGGAAATGCCTCTATACAAAGTCTAAACAAGCCTATTCCTTTACGGTTAACTTCGTTGCTAAGAAAATGATTAAATCGTAATGGTTGTCATGTTTTCTTAGGTATGTAACAGGGAAACCATGAAAATGATGATTTCAAATTCCAGGTGAAATAATTCGTTGACATATTTACCTACTATCATCAAAGCAAAGGATTTGATGGAACTCATTTGCACACCTCTGATAAAATTGTATATACCGAAGCAGTTCATATTTAAGTAATCATAATTTTTAATAGCGTCGTAAACATTTCGGATTAGGTTTACTGATGATGGTAGACTGATTAAAGGTTTATTGGACCAACCATTGGCCCTGGATGGAACAGGGTAAAATTCATGGTATAAGGACTGGACTACCTATCTATGCATAGAGTCTCATAAAATTCACCAAATATGTAAATCCCGTAAATTTAAGGATCTCCAGTAATCCCTAACTGAAGTTGACATAATTTTCTGGATCGAAATGGATTGACCCTGGCTCGAAACAGGATAGTCCGAACGTTCCCTTCATGTTGGGATTAACCCTCTTCATTTATTGCAGTCATAATTCAAAATTTAAATGTTCATTCGAACCAAATCGATTAACCTGAATGTTTAGATACAAAATATCTCTTGGGAATCAAATAATTCATTGGTTTGATATCGATCTAACGTCATAAGTTAAGTTGTAGAAGATTTTTTAAATTAATTATAGGGCGTTTAGTATGCAAAATAAGTATGTATGTAAACTTAAGGGAAATTTAAATTTCCGTAAAAAGTGGCTAACAACAAATATTATAAAATCTTTTTGCAAGTGGCAATGTTCCCAGCTCGGGAAATCTTATAGAAAAACACGCGAAAGAAAAATTACTCTCGGCTTTGTTGTGAAAATTCCTTTTGCTGCTTCTATGTATGTAATGAATACACTCCTGTGGTATGCAAATGAGTCAAATAATGGTTGTGCTGCTAACCTTTTGATGTTAAACGAGGCAAGCGGCTTTTCGTTCGGTCTCAAAGTAAGGAATTCGATTTCTTGGTAATTTCTTGCAATATCTACTTCATCTTCCTCTGCAATGGTATTCTTATTGTAAGAAGAATTGCTGAAATTTAATTTACTTTGTTAGATCTTATAATGCTCCAAATACACTAAAAGTAATGCACAAATGAATGCTTATTTTAGAAAATTCCTTCCCGTTTGCTACCAAAATTGTAAATATACAATAAATATAAATATTTTATCAAACGAATCGATAGGTATCAAAATATGTGTAAATTAACACATTTTTGATTTTAAACTATTTCGGATAAAGCCTCTGTATATGCGGGATTTGTGGACGGCTGATAAAAATATTAATTTTTAAAATAAAATTACAACAATTTTTGCTATATCAAATTAAACATTAATTTATTTGTAAAAAGATATCGAAACAATAATTCCTGCATATTGGTAATAGCCGTTCATTTTTATATGAATTTCGACATAATTTGGAATTCAGGACAATAATATTATTTTAGTATAATGACATACCTATTAAAATTTTATTTCCTTATTTCATGAAATTGTATCCAGATGCTATGATTCTACGAAATATCCATTCACGGTATATTCACAAGTAAAATAAACAATTCCTATAAGTGTTATTACAGAAGAAAGCGATAATAATGAAACATTCATAAGATACGCAATTCTTCAATAAACAAAAGGCTGTATAATTAAATTTATCCTGGCAAACCGAAAAACACGTTCATTTTTAAAGCCTCATTATTTTAGAGTGCCTTAAAAATGAGATTCGCTTTCATTTTTTTTTCTTCCTCCCCCAACAAAATGAGGTCTTTCCTTCATAAGAGTATACTGACGCATCTTCAAGTATTTTTTCAAGACTTTCCTTCTCCTTGGGACCGAATAGGTCGAGCAATTGTAATAACAATCTTCGCAAAACTCTTCAGGGAGAAAAGAACCTGCATAGGCAAGAAGCAACAGGGCTCAAATAGAATGAAATTGGTAAAAGTTTTGTCGTTCATCATTTGGCCGATAAAAACTTCTAAATATTTGGGAAGCTATCAGAAAGTCACTCCATAAATAGTTTCGCTAGAATAAAGTGTCATCTCGGTAGATCTATCGTCTTGAATTGAAGCGTATATGTGTCGAGGATTATTTTGGGACGAACAGTTTTAGATTACCAGAAGCGAGCGTCTTGTATGTAAATAAAATGTTTGAATAGTAAAGACGCCAAAATAGTGTTTGTCGCTTTGATGGGTTCGCACTGTCTACTCAAGAGTGACGGGGTAAATCTATCGAATGATAAATGAGCCTGCCCTGATTAATTATGCACAAAAGAAGCAACTTGTGCGGAAGACAGTCCCCCGTGAGGAGAGAAATGAGCCACAGCTCAGAAATGACATCAGTTCGATCCTAAAAGGGAATATAAATGAATTCAATTCGTCATAATAATGAAGATGCATGTATCAAAAGCTTTAAGGAAATTCTCAAGAAAATTTAAAGCAAAAATTATGTTGTGAAATGATATTTCATTTCTATCTTTCAACTTCATATTGTTTTTGTTGTTAAATTTCATTTTCTTCCAATTCTTATGGATTTCAAGAACATATAAACCTCTAGAAACTTTTTTGGCATAGTAGCCCAGTCAAATCTATCTATATATTAATACGTGAAGGGAAATCTTTGGACCCCTTTTTAAGCAAATTGCACGGACTGAGGAGTTTGAGATTTTGCATGGTTAAAGTTTATACAGAGAAGAAGTGCACAAAGCTAAAATTTATATATAATATGTGTTATAAATACATTAAATAAAATAAAATAAATTCATTATTTACGTTCATAATGTCTATGTCGAACGCATAGTAGTCTGTGGTCAAACTGTCGTAATTTTATTATTGAAAGTGCCAATTTCAAACACATAGTAGGCTGTGTACAGTCGTATTTTTCGTAGTAACCTCGGTAGGTCGAATTTCGACCACAGGGCGACCACTAGTATAAATAAAAATGAATCGCTAAATGTGTTGCTAAGCACAAAACTCGAGAACGGCTGGACCAATTCAGCTAATTTTTTTTTCATATATTCGTTGAACTCTGAGGAAGGTTCTTATGTAGACAAAAATTGAAAATTGCATTGAAGAACGTAAAAACAACATTTTTCTTTATCACATCCAAACTGTTCCTATAGCTGACAATTCTAGGAATAGCAATTTGATATCGATTGCTTATTTACTTCCTTCCAAATGGCGGATCCAAGATGGCGGACAGTCAAATTTAAAAAATTATGCGATTACCATTAAAATTGGTAATTGGGAGTTTTCGGGGTCGCTGATTTCAACCCGACTGTCAGAATTTCCGAATTCAAGATAGTGGGCTGTACAATTTAAAAGTTTATACGATTTCCACTAAATGTGATACTTAGAGGTTTTTGGGTCGCTGATTTTAAACCATCTTCCAGAATTTACGAATTCAAAGTGGCGGATGGTTATATTTTAAAGTTTATGCGATTTGCACTAAACTTGGTATTTGCGGGCTTTCAAGGTGGAGGTTGTCAGGACTGACATAGGCTATTTTTTTGCTGCCTGACTATTTGTCTGGGTTCATCTTCGAAACAGCTGAATCGATTTGAACTTTACAGAGAGACATAGTCTATGCATCGGAATTGGAAAGTGAGGGGAGAGAAGAGAGAACGAGAATATGAGCAGTAATATGTTTAGGGTGCGTCATACAAAAATTATCTAAATCGCAGGATAAAGAAGAAATTCTATGGACATGTTGCGCTTAACCTTCCGGTTCCGAGTGATATTTGATAAATTTGAAAGCAGCAACATCATAATTATATTAAAATTTTCTTTTATTTTAGGGATAGTTGTGCCCGAGCAACGTCGGATGCGGGTCAGCTAGTAACTCATAAACTGTGCATTTGTTGATATTAGATGTTCTTACCATTTTTAAAGTACATTAAATTTGCAACAATTTAAGCCCAACCACAGTTCTGTGCCTTCAATGGTTTTCATTTTTGTTCTTCCAAAAAATCAATATCTCGGTGGTTGGAAGAAGAAATGTTTTTCGATAGCTCATGCAATAATTTTTCCCGTCAGACCTACCTCATTCCTCTCCTCACTCAAGATGAGTTTTGGTACCTACTTGTACAGGGAAATTTGGGTCCGAACATCATGTAAACCTCTGCGCAGCATTGGGATTTTCTTACACTTACAGTGATATTTTGGAAGAACAAAAATGGCCGTATTTTGAAAACCATTGAAGGCACAGGACTGTGGTTGGGCTTAAATTGTTGCAAATTCAATATACTTTAAAAATGGTAATAACATTTAATATCAACAAATGCACAGTTTATGAGTTATAAAGCAACTGAAAAAAAAGCTGCAGATTTTCACGTATTACGTAGGAAGCACAGGTTTTTCGAAGCTGCAAATTTGGGTTTACATTATTCTAACTGGTCCTAACAGTATATCAAAAAATTAGAACTACATCACGCTTTGCAATTTTAATGTCTAATTTGACTGGGCAATAGTTTAAGTGATTTATTTCATTTAAACTTTTCATTATACGTCAAAAACTATACTTTATAAAAGGTAATTAAAATTTACAATTACAATTATTAATTATTCATTAATTATGATACGACCCCTAGTAGCCCCACTTTAAAATTTCGACCTTTTTGCAATGAAAATAAAAAGGGGTAATCACGTCTTGGTGCAAATGGGTATTCCGTTGTTGCAAACGATGTAAAATTGCAAAAGTACAAAAGTGTTGAAACCTTTCAACAAAAACGTTAAGGGAAAAAATTATGCAACACTTTTACACTTTTACTAGACTTAATTAAAACTTTTTATATATATAATCTTCATTAGAAATTTTATTTAGGCTTCGTTAGAACCTTAAATCCTTTAGCTATTTCCATGAAATACGGCATAACTCAAAATCTGACTGAGATCTTTAACCATATCTTTAAGATATAAAACATATTGATGTTAAATGAATTTCTGATGCTGAATTACTGCGTTCAACAAAAAATTTGCTTCAGGAAAATACAAAATCAAGTTTTGCGGATTTGAGCAAATCCCCAGGGCAAAATGAAGCAATTGTTTTTCTCTTGATTCGATTCGAGAAATGTCTTTTAATAGTTGGACGATCATAATACACTATCATATTCCACAACGGGTCTCATCACTACATCAATATTCGATTAGGATTGGAACAAAATGCAAACAAATTCAGACTCTACAAAATATTTCTGCCTTTTGAAAAAGAGTGCAAAAACAATAGATCCCATATTAGCGAAAATACACACAGTTAATATAGAGGACAAATGGGATGAAAACTAATACCAGCGACACACCAATCGAAATTTAGAATTTCGAGTGTTCTCAATTTCAGAAATATATCATATTACCTCTGAATTTCTTAAAAAAGTTTCAGGCAAATATTCTGTAAAAACGAGATTTTGACAAAAATTTTACTCTATTAATTTCAAAGCAATACAATAATATTGTGAAATTGAGTACGCTCGAAATTCTAAATTTCAGTTGGTGTGTCGCTGGTATAAGGACCACATTTAAGGAAAAATGATAAAAACAAAGACATAGAGTGAACAAAAGATTTACTCTTTAAATTGACAAACTCTTCATTACTGTCCCAATTTACATGTTATCTTATTGACCTGCGTGTTGCCATCTTTGTCAGTGCACGTTTGTGTGCATACTGGTGGCATCGATCTGAAAGGTACATTATCCTTGCAGCTGTAATGAAGATTCAGAAAATTATCCCTATCAAATTAGTGTAATTTACAATTTCTTACGTTGCGCTTGAAGCGTCGTACTCTGGCAACGCGGCAGCGTAAGCGCCAAGAATTGCCAACGCTGCAAAATGAAAAGATTTTGATTAAGAAAAATAAATTTATAAAAGCACAATTGAACTTCAGAATTTCAACTAAAAAGAAATGAATTTCTAAGCAAGGTTGCTTTTCATGTAGTATATACAAAATAAAAAATTGTTAAATTATAAGAGACAATGTATTAAAGCAAGACTTACCAACAAACAATAATTGTACAAGGAATTTCATTTTTAAGAATTGATGAAGTACTTCACACTGAGGAGAAACTCTTTCTGAAATTTAAGGCGATATCCATGAAGTATTTATACAAAATTGGTGGTGACTGAATTGACGTACAAAATTCATTTAACGTACACAGAGTCAGTACTATTTGTCATAGAAACACTTGTATTGCAGCTGTACTGGTGGACAAATAGGAAAATATAAATTTACTTTCAATAATTTCAAATGAGCTATTCTTAAAGACTTTTAATTTTATTTAGTTAAGAGTTGCCTGATATGAAAAAAACGATAGTTCTGTGTTCTGTCTGCAAGGGCAAAATTTTGCAACCTTTCAACAACAACGTTAAGGGAAATTATGCAACATTTTTGCACTTTTACTAGACTTAATTAAAACTTTTGCAAAACAACGTTGCAAATGTGCTCATATATGTATTTATAGTTATCTAGTTAGGTTTGACCAATTATGAGGCATTTTTATTAGCAAATAATGAAAACTTATTAATATAAACTATATTCTTTACAAACTGAGGTTTAATAACAGGCAATGAGAAAGAGATAAATTAATACAATAGTACAAAAAGTGAAGGGAAAATTAAATAAGTGAAAAATCTTTACTAAGTCTTAAAACTATGATAACATACAATTAATTACTGTACTAATTATTATTATTATTGTTGCTTTATTTATGGAAATAAGTCACAATTCATTTGTTTAAAGAAGTTTAACATATTTACAAATCTCGAGAGAAATAAGGCTGACGTTGGCTTCATCGTATAGCTGGCGCGTTTTTAAAATAATTATTTCACTTTGTGTAATTTGTAATTTCTTACCTTAGCTTTCGTGGACTTGCAAAACAGCAAACTCCACGGATTGCAAAAGTTGAAAATAAAAAAGATTTTGTTTAAAGTAAACTAAAAACCGGCCAATAAATCGTAACAAAATCATAGTTCTTCAATTGAAAAGGGATTTCAGGAGAGTTATAATATTTTACACCGACATACAAAATAAAGATTTGTTGGAATACTCTGAGAGTATTTTATTCAAAAGTATTAAATTCGAATTGATTGCCGAGCTGACAACAGAAGTACAAAATAGAATGACACACGTAATCATTAAATAAATATTAACCAGACGTGGTGTGGTGGCAAGAAGGTTCGACTTCAAATAAATCAGCTATTTTATTTCACCGATTTCTTGAAAATTTTGAGTGAGAAACTGTTTTATGAATTATATTATAACTTATAATTATATTGACGTTTAGGTTTAGACTTAGGGTTTTGTGTTCTGAAGTATTACCTATTAAATTACAACAATGTCATAATGGAAATCATATATCAAAATTGGAGTATTTACTTAAAGAAAGAATTGATGGCATGAATTAATGTGCATACCTCAAGGGTTATTATTTACAACAAAGTTTGATTCATTTACTTTATCTTTTAAAATTTAAATATAAAATTGTTAAATTCACGCGCGTTATTTTACTAATTTGGTGACATCTTCAAATAAAATTAAGCAAGTACATATTTAACACTAGATTGCCCAAAGAAATCATTTTGACTGTTTTTAATTTCAATTAGTAAAGAAATTATATTTATAATGATAAAATGTCATTTTATAAAAAGTCTCAAAATCCTAAAAAATTTTTTCATTATAAATATTACTTTTTATCTAATTAAAATCTTTTTTATAAATCAGTAATTGACACATTGTGTCTGTAATGCAGAATATATGTATATTTTCCCTGATAACCTATCCCACCATATTTTATACTTTGTTATTAGTATTGTATACGGATGTACATACATACATAATGTAATTATTTTCGATATTTTGAAAGAACAAACAAATATTTTTGTTCATTAAACTTTTTAAATGCGAAAGTTGAAAATTTTATATGGAACAATTTAATTTACATATATGTAATAAACAAATATGACAGTAGGAACTGATTTATATAATAATACAATTTCTTTGGATTTTGAGACTTTTTATAAAAATAAATTGTATCATTATAAATATAATATTTGTACTAATTGAAATTAAAAAGCAGTCACAATAATTTCTTGGGCAATCTAGTGTTAAATATGTATGTAGGTATGTATGTATTTGAAGATGTAACCAAATTAGTAAAATAACGCGCGAGTTTAAGAATTTTATATTTAAATTTGAAAAAGATAAAGTAAATGAATCAAACTTTGTTGTAAATAATAACCCTTGAGGTATGCACATTAATTCATGCCATCAATTCTTTCTTTAAGTAAATACTCCAATTTTGATATATGATTTCCATTATGACATTGTTGTAATTTAATAGGTAATACTTCAGAACACAAAACCCTAAGTCTAAACCTAAACGTCAATATAATTATAAGTTATAATATAATTCATAAAACAGTTTCTCACTCAAAATTTTCAAGAAATCGGTGAAATAAAATAGCTGATTTATTTGAAGTTGAGCTTCTTGCCACCACACCACGTCTGGTTAATATTTATTTAATGATTACGTGTGTCATTCTATTTTGTACTTCTGTTGTCAGCTCGGCAATCAATTCGAATTTAATACTTTTGAATAAAATACTCTCAGAGTATTCCAACAAATCTTTATTTTGTATGTCGGTGTAAAATATTATAACTCTCCTGAAATCCCTTTTTAATTGAAGAACTATGATTTTGTTACGATTTATTGGCCGGTTTTTAGTTTACTTTAAACAAAATCTTTTTTATTTTCAACTTTTGCAATCCGTGGAGTTTGCTGTTTTGCAAGTCCACGAAAGCTAAGGTAAGAAATTACAAATTACACAAAGTGAAATAATTATTTTAAAAACGCGCCAGCTATACGATGAAGCCAACGTCAGCCTTATTTCTCTCGAGATTTGTAAATATGTTAAACTTCTTTAAACAAATGAATTGTGACTTATTTCCATAAATAAAGCAACAATAATAATAATAATTAGTACAGTAATTAATTGTATGTTATCATAGTTTTAAGACTTAGTAAAGATTTTTCACTTATTTAATTTTCCCTTCACTTTTTGTACTATTGTATTAATTTATCTCTTTCTCATTGCCTGTTATTAAACCTCAGTTTGTAAAGAATATAGTTTATATTAATAAGTTTTCATTATTTGCTAATAAAAATGCCTCATAATTGGTCAAACCTAACTAGATAACTATAAATACATATATGAGCACATTTGCAACGTTGTTTTGCAAAAGTTTTAATTAAGTCTAGTAAAAGTGCAAAAATGTTGCATAATTTCCCTTAACGTTGTTGTTGAAAGGTTGCAAAATTTTGCCCTTGCAGACAGAACACAGAACTATCGTTTTTTTTCATATCAGGCAACTCTTAACTAAATAAAATTAAAAGTCTTTAAGAATAGCTCATTTGAAATTATTGAAAGTAAATTTATATTTTCCTATTTGTCCACCAGTACAGCTGCAATACAAGTGTTTCTATGACAAATAGTACTGACTCTGTGTACGTTAAATGAATTTTGTACGTCAATTCAGTCACCACCAATTTTGTATAAATACTTCATGGATATCGCCTTAAATTTCAGAAAGAGTTTCTCCTCAGTGTGAAGTACTTCATCAATTCTTAAAAATGAAATTCCTTGTACAATTATTGTTTGTTGGTAAGTCTTGCTTTAATACATTGTCTCTTATAATTTAACAATTTTTTATTTTGTATATACTACATGAAAAGCAACCTTGCTTAGAAATTCATTTCTTTTTAGTTGAAATTCTGAAGTTCAATTGTGCTTTTATAAATTTATTTTTCTTAATCAAAATCTTTTCATTTTGCAGCGTTGGCAATTCTTGGCGCTTACGCTGCCGCGTTGCCAGAGTACGACGCTTCAAGCGCAACGTAAGAAATTGTAAATTACACTAATTTGATAGGGATAATTTTCTGAATCTTCATTACAGCTGCACGGATAATGTACCTTTCAGATCGATTCCACCAGTATGCACACAAACGTGCACTGACAAAGATGGCAACAAGACGTTCAAAGTGATAGAATGTAAATTGGGACAGTAATGAAGTTTGTCAATTTAAAGAGTAAATCTTTTGTTCACTCTATATCTTTGTTTTTATCATTTTTCCTTAAATGTGTTCCTTAGTTTTCATTCATCCCATTTGTTTCTATATTAACTGTGTGCATTTTCGCAAATATGGGATCTATTGTTTTTGCACTCTTTTTCAAAAGGCAGAAATATTTTGTAGAATCTGAATTTGTTTGCATTTTGTTCCAATCCTAATCGAATATTGGTGTACTGATGAGACCCGTTGTGGAATATGTTAGTGTAATGTGATCGTCCAACTTAAGAGACATTTCTCGAATCGAATCAATAGAAAAACAATTGCTTCATTTTGCCTTGGGGATTTTCTCAAAGTCCGTAAAACTTGATTTTGTATTTTCTTGAAGCAAATTTTTGGTAGATCACATTAATTCAGCTTGAGAAATTTATTTAAGATCAACATATTTTGTATCTTAAAGAAAATGTTTAAAGAACTCTAACATTTTGAGTTATATCGTACATATTGTATAGAAGTAGCTAAAGGTTTAAGGTACTAATTTAGCCAAAATAAAAATTCTGATGCAGATTTTGTAATATCGAATTTAAAATAAATTCAAAAGTTTCTAAAAAAACCGCCGTCAACTTTTTCATTAATTTATTGGGTCGGCAATATACATTGGGTTGTTTTCATTTTTATTTATTTTTTATAATTATTTTAATTTTTTGAAAAAAGTGTCTTTAAAAAAAAGTCGGCTATTGGTACCCGTGTTTGCGGCCGCAGTTTTCATTTTGAAAAAACAAATGAAATAGATTATCAATCTGTAGGTAAGCTGCTAAAAATTTGTAAAAATTGAAAAAATGACGGCGGTTTGAGTAAAACATTTAGCCCTTTTTTTCAATAGTTTTCCGTGTGAAAAAATAGGAAGATTTCAAAAAAAAAAAAAGCTTCCATAGGAGCATGGAGAATGGAATAAAGAATATTCTGTAAAAATTTCAAACCAATAGCTTTGAAACTTTCCCTCTGAAAGGGCGGACCGTTTTTAAAAAGGGCATTTTGAGATAAACGCGTTTAATGTTTGGAGGAGGGGTTCTTTCTTCTTTATATAGCCTCTGGCTCTAATTCCTTTTTCTTAGAAAGGTCGTAGCGACCGTAATAATTCGAATTTCAATTTGAAATTTTGAGAGAACATGCATAACTGTAGGTATGTGCTTTAAGATAAGACCAAAAAAAAAAATTTTTTTTCAAAATTTTACACTGTGATGGTACCTTAAACTATGTATGTGCTTGCTGACCTCTTGTCGCCCATTTTTCAGAATTCATTTAATTTCGGACAATTTCCTAGTTTATGGAAAGACTCCTTCATTATTCCAATTTTCAAGAGAGGATGCCGTAGCGATGTTTGTAATTATCGGCCTATTGCTAAACTATCTTGTATTCCCAAACTCTTTAAATCAATTATTTATTTACTCTCTAAGGTATGTACACGACTTATTTCCATTAATCAACACGTTCTACTTCCACTAATAGAATTCGTTGAGTATACATTAAATAAATTTTAAGCTAATCTAAAAACTAATTATATTTATACTGACTTTAGCAAAGCGTTCGATAAAATTTCTCATCGTATCAATATTCTTAAATTGAAAAGTATGGGTTTCCCTCCCCTTTTTCTACAATGGGTGCAGTCTTATTAACGTGACAGAACCGATCATGTCTCTTTTCGTGGCTCCTTATCGTGAAGTATTTTAGCTACGTCAGGTGTCCCTCAGGGTAGTCATCTTGGACCTCTTCTTTTTATTCTAGCTGTTGATGATATCACACACCTGTTGAAATCTTGCAATATTCTAATCTATTCTGAGAGCATGAAGATTTGCCGTCGTATTGAGAATATAAATGACTGTCAGTTAGTTCAAAATGACCTAGATATCATACAGTCTTGGTGCCTGAACAATAATTTGGAACTTAATATATCTAATTTGAAATTATTTCATTTCATAGAAAGCACAATTCCTTCATTTTCAACTTTCTCCTTGTCTGGCTGTAATCTTCGCCGAATCCGCAGTGCTCGTGACCTTAGTATTTTTCTGGACAGAAATCTCGACTTTACTGAACATATTAATCCATATGATTTCCAAAGCATCAGCTTTTTTAGGTTTTTTAAAAAGATGGTCTCGTGAATTTAATAACAACTGTATATAAGCAATTATATATTTCCATAGTTAGACCCATCCCAGAATAGGGCAGTCTTGTTTGGTCACCTTATTATGCCAGACATATTAATAGAATTGAGTCTGTCCAGAAAAAGTTTGTCTCTCTCCGTCTTTGAGAAACTTATTTGTTTTGAAACCAAATCCTCATAAAACGAATGTGTCATTTTTCAAAACTACTAAATCTCGAACTAACTACGGGTATTTCCAATCTATAAACCGTATCTGTTTTTGTGTTAATAAGCATGCTGATTTGTTTAATTATCGTATTAGTAAGCTTGTGGTAGAAAAGTCCTTGTTTAATCACTTTGCATGTAACGGTTTGGTGTGTAGTATTACTAACACTGAACTAAGCTGATGGTCCTTACTAATATTATACATATTGATTTATCTCTTGGAACTAGAATTTCCAGCAAGTTGGTGACTTTGATCTAATACAAACCATTTCGCAACCGCGTAATTTTTTAATAAGTTTGCATTTATTTATTTATTTGTTAAAGTCATATACAACAAGTAGCGAGAATTCATAAAGATATGAACAGAGATTAGAAATTATAATTCACATTTGTCATTAAATTTATTTTGCAACTGTCGATAATACAGAGGGCCTCATGTTTCATTGCAAAACAGCGTTGCTTTGCATGGATTGCAAAAATAAACTTACATCCCAAGTCCCAAGGAACGCTATTGATTCGAACGTAAAATAACCTGAAATTAAATGCCTTTGATTCGTCAAATAGCACGTATGATTGCTTTGAAGTCTCTTTGGGGGAAAAAATGCAGCCTTATTCCATTTATTGAGTAAAATATTCCAACTGCGTATCTTTCAAGGACAGAGATATCAATAGGAACGCAATTTGAACTATTGTACGAATGTGTTTTAGAAGGCATGTGACTTTGCAAATTCGTAAATTCCAGAGGAGCTCCAAAGCCACTAGAAATCGTAATTGTTCAGGGAACCAGTGAATTCCTTCGAGTCCCAAGTCTTTTGATCTTAACTTCAAGAAGTCTATAGATAGAGGAAAACTTTGGCATTCTGTCTATGTACAATGGTATGAAATATTGATCTAAAAATCACAAGGCATGCCAGTTGAGGTTGTGGGTATTCCTAAAAAAAAAATAAAAAATAGGAAAATTTATTGTTTGACATAGATCCTCAAAAGAAAGAAGTTATATGAAGTTGAAAAAGCACAGCTTCTTCGTCTTTTTGAGCTCTCTAAGTCTTTAGGGGTGGTTTCTTTACAAATTCGAATATTTACCAAATTTCCTATCTTTTGGTGGTTGAAAGAGGTTTAAGTAGCTCTCTGCGTCCTCCTACCAATTTCTACATTCGAACTGCGTCCACATGAGCACGATTCGCGCTTACATTCACCTTTTATAGTAACAAATTGCTGACATTTGTACGCCCTTCACGGTGAAGGGGCGAATGCTTTCCTTTCAGTCGCTGTGTGAATCAGCAAAATATATTCGAACCAAAAGAAAGTGCTGTTTTCTACTGAATGATGTGTCGTCAAAAGAAAATTCTTCGCCAGACTTTAAGGGAAATTGTTAAAATAACTGACTCACAGTGGGATATTTGCACCTCTTTTGACACCCCCGCACGCCTCGGTAGGTAGCAGCCGAAATCGGTTTGAGATTGCAGTCACGTTTCGCTTTCATTTGCAAACTATCACCGCAGGTCTGCAGCAACGCTGAGATTGAAACCTTCGTGACAAATAAGATCGAATCCTTCTTGTCTAGAATTTCTTTGATTCCTCTTATGCTTTTCTTATTTTAGAGTTATCGAACTTGAAGAAAAAAATTATAGAGATATACGTTCAGCTGTGAACGCTCCTCCTTGATACATGTTCAGCAACTTTTTAGTTTTAAATTAAAGATAGACGTGAAAGTGCTTCGTTCACGGTGCAAAATGCAAAGAATTGCACCGAATAAATATAATTATATCTATTAATATTTCAAACTTTTGATGAAACTTGAAATATTCTATAATAATAACCAACTTTATTATAGGTATGTACTAATAGTATAATATTTTATTTGAAAACCTAATCGACTTTTTCCAAACGTTCTTGAGAAAACGTAAAATCAATAAAATATTTCTCACAAAGGTAATAAATGTGCCTGAACTTAGCAAAACACTTTTCACGAATCAAAAAGCTAACCCTCTCATAATTTGTTGCTAAATAGTTGCTAATTAGTTGTAGAAAAAAAAATTTGTTTCTCTTTATTTTAAAAAAAACAGGGTGTTCTGCTAAGTTCAGCTGAACTTAGCTTTCATAAAAAATTAAACTAATTACCAACAAATTCACTGATCAATTTAGACATAGGACCGATGTTCTAAATTCATTTTTTATAAAGGTGTTCTGCTAAGTTCAGCTGAACTTAGCAGAACACCCTGTTTTTTTTTAATAAAAAGCAAAAAAATTTTTTTTCTCAACTAATTAGCAACAAATTCACTGATCAATTTACACATAGTACCGATGTTCTAAATTCATTTTTTATGAAGGTGTTCTGAAGTTCAGCTAAACTTAGCAGAACAACAACATACCAAAACATTTTTTTTTCTACAACTAATTAGCAACTATTTAGCAACAAATTATGAGAGGGCTAGCTTTTTGATTCGTGAAAAGTGTTTTGCTAAGTTTAGGTACATAGGTAATAAGTATACCCTTAATACCCTAATGTTAAAACTACTATCCTTTTTGTTTCCTTCCAATCCTTACTTAATAATGTATTATATAAATCTGAAAGTGTGTCCGTCATACTCTTTAAAGCCGAACCTACTGATTCTGCAAGTTTATATAAAAATTCTACATTTTTTAAGTTAAATCCATGAAAATTGATTTTAGAAATTAAGAAACACGTATTACAATATTTTTTTCAAAATTTATTCCTTAAAGGAGTGAATTCAAGTTTGTATGAGAATTCTGTTATTGTAGTAGTGGAAATAATCCTCTAAGACGGTAAGTAAAATGAGAAATACACGTTTATATATGCAAGTCCGTCATTTTAAAAGTTAGAGCCGTGTAATTTGGTATGTAGACTGTTGGTTTAAAATTAAATACCCATATCAAATGTTTCAGGGTTCTATAGAAATCAACCTCTAGCCAATACAATTCCAATTTTTATGATTTTACTTTAGAAATGACGGAACTAACTAAGTATAAAAAATTTCATCCCTTATTTTTTATTTCTTATATTTATTTCGAGATCCCCGCAGAAAAAGTTACGGTCAGAAAGCTAGTATATTAAGAAATTACTTAATTTTATGTTTTTCATTCTAGAAGATTTTTTTTAATAGGTATTATTAATTTTATGTAATAGTACCTTCTAAACTCTCTCAAATGAGTCGTTATAAAGTGAAAAAATATCCAATCATTTGTTTGACAATCCGATCTTTTATCAAGCGAGATTTTAACTTTGTTACTATGTATCTACTACTTCAAAGAAAATCAAAGATTTTGTCTAGTAAATAACACAAACTCACCCTTAAAACAGGAACAGTCCTTTAATGAAATTTGATCCTAAAATAATAAGATTGCGAACTTTGAAGTATTCTAGCAATTTTGATTTTTTTTTCCACCCCCAATCTATATATATTTTGTTTTGTTCAGGCCCTGTAGATTAGGAAGGGAGAAGAAATACATTTTGTTTGAAATAAAAGTTTAGGGATCAAGCGGAAATTTAGCTCCATTTTTCATGATATCCTCATTCCCATCCCATGGCTGTCTGGATCCCTGCTATATGAAAAAGCTATTGAACGGTTGGGTTTTTTATTGGCAGCAGGAGTTCAAATCAAATTGCATTATTTCCCAGTCGCTTCCACTTGGCAATTTCACAGTTCCCAAATTTAGGATGGGATAGAAGACACATCCATTATTAAATTTCTTTTGAAATCGAAGAGGGAAGAAAAGATTTAATGAATTATAAAATAACTCAATACCAATTCCATTGTGTAAATTATTTGTAATTTTCGGATTAAGCTATCATATAGCAACAACGAATGACTATTTTATCCACTTTGCGTAAAATGGCGAACAATTTATAAAGTTTTGTTGATAAAATAACTCCATAAAACAAAGTTTATCTTGTAATTCCCGAAATTATGCAATGCAACGCTCTATCGGCGCTAAAATATTAATCCCACTTTTACTACAGTGCTGCATAATAATAAGCAAGCTTTTGGGGTTTCGCTAAGTTATCCTGCAAATATTCACATATTCCACGCAGGGCAGATGTTCCTGAGTGCTAATCCCAATTTGTTGTTAGCAAGCCACAAGTGCTTATATTTTTGGTCTTAGTGTTCACTCTAATGCTGCTTAGAGTTCTCTATTTCAGCGGTTTTGCCAATTTATTATATTTGCGTCTAGTCTATGATTATTTTGTATCTTTGTATTTTGCTGTAGGAATTTTGTGGCTTTTAATCTAACAATTACGAAATAGAATAGAGAATCTAGTTTTCTGTTCCTTTGTAGATTTGGATTTCATATTTAGTCCTTTCAATTTAAGTTTTGTTTGAAGAATAATATTGACAAAAATAGTTACTCATGCCTGTATCTCAATTATGGTTTAGGCGTACTCAAAGAAATGGTTTTTAAAATTACACTATCAATTACACATGACCAACGACAGTTTGCCCCTGCGGACAAGTGATATATGTTTAAGGTTTATATTTATCGTAGATTAAGAATCTGAAATTGAAAATATTCGATCACATGACGTTTTCGAGAAGAATAGAGCCAAAAATTAAGAATATGTATATTTAGAATTTTTAAACTTTTGATGTTTTTATGTAATGGCATAATGTCCGAATTTTTATTTAGCAACGTGAAAAGCTCCTATTACTTTTCGTTGGTTTTTAAGGACTTTTTCAAAAGTTCACAAAAATACATTTTACTTGTTAACACTATTTTTCTCTAAAACATTATGTGAAAGAACATTTTTGATCTTTGAAAAAATGTATGTATGTAGTCGTACATATCAAAACTCTAAGCAGTCATTTTCGTGAGTTTTTTGCACTATAGGTATTTTTGACTCTCATAAAATACAATCAATTTTAAAGTGTGTAATGAGTAATTTAAGTTTTAAGCTGGTAAAAGTTAATTAGAAAATAATCTTCAAAGTAAAATAATTTAAAATGAAAAAATGTAACGCCCTCCATTGAGTTTTATTAGTTAAAAATTGTCCACCCTTGTTACCAGTGAAAAACATTAAAATGGCATCACAGCAGGGATGTAATTAGCGCCGTTCAAAAAAGTATCCAAAGCTTTTGAAGTGTGTTTGTTTGAAAAGATATTAATTTTGAGTAATAATTAATTATTTCATAGAATTCCCCCGTCAGGGTGCGCAGAACTCAGACCAGACTTCTTAATGGCTTCAAACCTCGCGAGATTTTATATAAATGCGGGAAAATGTGAACAACAGAAAAATGCTCAAGATATCTCGTTTTTCTTTATTTGCCTTCTTTTTTTTACATTTATTACCGTCTTAATGCAAAAACTTCCACCGACTTTTTCGTCATCCATCAAGAGAAGCTCTTAAGATTTCATGTATTTCGTCTCATAACGCCGGATTTATTTAGACTTTTGTAGCTCTTCAGCCAGAAATTTTGGGCTCTCATGTGGATATATTGGTGATTAATAATAATTTTTGAGGTTTTGGAAGAATATTTTGACTTACAGATAATTTATCCCATTAAGTTGTTGGCTTATAGCTTTTTAATTACTGAAGTTGTACTTTTATTGGCTCTTTTTTTATGATTAATTATAATTAAAGCCGAAAGTTTTTAAAAATTGTTGGATTGTACTGTTAAAAATTGAATAACCCGACAGGTATTTTTAAAATAGTACGTTTTAAGATATTTCTCAATGTTTAACCAGTTTATGATAGTATAGTTAAAGCGAATTGTTTATTTAAATAATATATCATAATATGTATACAGCTCTCAAGTAATTTTTCCTGCCACTGTCTTTATAAATTAAAGCCACAAAAATGATGAATTTGACCTTAAAAAGAAAAAATGATTTAACTTCTTCCATTGTAAATTCTGTCTAATGAACTTCCTCATAGAAAAAGTTTGTAATTTATATCCCTAAAATATGTAAAGGAAGCGATTTAATCTCATCTTCATTATTATCCCCGCTTACTTCCTGGATTCGGTGTGGTCTTGTGAATGATACAAAACTCTTAAAAAATTTCCAAGTCAACCTACCCCAAATGGTATATTTTCTTTCATATTTCGTTATGAAAAGCGGAATTTATTTACTAGAACTTTGGCTATAATTCTTCTTGAGCACCTTTCTGCTACAGGCTTTGCGCGTGGATATGAAAAGAAGTCGGAAATCCTTTTGAGGGACAATGATCAATTATTCTTTAGTGCGTTTTTGTTGTTTTGTGTGCCCAGGGCACTTTCTTAAACATTTTCAAGTTGTCTTACAAAACCCCGACAGAACCCAGTCAACACGGGTTCCTTGTTTACCTATAAACAGGAGTTCACCAGAAGGTCCTCCTCACGAACTTCTCGTCCACCGGCCTAGATACATAAGACGTCGACTGAACCCTCAATAAGGGATAAATTCCCTGATTATCGCTTATTGAATTCCAAACAAACTTCGACAATGGACAGAGGTCTTCTCTCGGGCTCGAGTTTTACTAGCCGTAAGATGTTTGACGAGATGATGAGATGAAGCATCTGAAAATGTCCTTGGACCGCAAAGGGTATAAAAGTTGGATCAAAAAAGCTGACAGGTCCGATTACAATGGATGTGGCTTTATTAAAGAAATAACCTTTGAGGATTTCTTTTTTTTTTTTGTTATTCATTGATATGGGCCATACAGTCCTAGAATAATAGAAAAAAATTACCATATAAGAAGAAAAACTTTTAAAAATTTTACTTCGTTTCAAGAAAAGGTGTCCTGAAAGTTTGGATTTAATATGCGAATGACATTTTTTAACTATATATTCAGAAAAGTACAAAACTCCAAACTTTCTCCTAATGGACGAAACCACAGCCATTTGGCATTTGCCCGTCTACAGAGATTTCTCATAAAATTCACTTACTTCAATTTTAAAAAGAAATATGCCTCCAAAGAGGAAAAAGGTACCTTTTTAATGCTCTTTACTTTCATGAGTAAAACAGAGGTAATTTCAGGTGACATTTATTTCTAACTAAATTCTCGAAAAGCTTGCGTTTCACCGAAATTCCACCAAACCCAACTTATCCAAACTCCAAGGTTTGTTTCACTTCATGTTTTATTGTAGCATGTTCCTTGAATTGTTTAAATATGTTAATCCCCAGATAAAGGGAGGCGTGACTTGAATAAACACACGGTTAAAATTGGCGGTGTCGTCTGCCCTTTCAACGTAAATGATACTTTAGTGTCTTGCTTTTGATGTAACCGCCGCTGTACTCATTCACACCTGGGTTTACTGAAGTAGAAAACTCCTCAGAAATTCTAACTCACCTGCGAAATGTATATTATGGAAAGGATCACTACAGTGCTGTTGCATTTTAATTTCACACTCGAGACAAGTAAAATATCCTTCTGTAAAAACCACTGAATATGCTGCAAATTTGAATATAAAGCACTTGTCAGAAAATTCTGCGAAATTCTCGCAAAGAGGTGAATACATTTTCAAGTATATTATTTTTTGTCTATTCTTTTTTAGACATTTTACCATACCTAAAAGACGAATTTACATATTTCTGAAGCAACGCATTTTTAAAAATATATTCCTATATGACGGATCATTGACATAAACAGTAAGAAGATTTAAAAGAATACTTCGAAAGGTTATTATTTTGGGACAAATATTTCAAGAGCGTTTCAAAAAATCGTAAAGCCTATTTTTAAACGCTTATTGTCTGATCAGTTTTATTAATTTGAGAATATACATATTTCTATATTTGTCTTCTTTATTTTGATTGCTAAATAAAAGCATTACTTATTTCGAGTACGAAGGTTAAGTACCCTAATGAAATCTGACTAAAATCTTACTGAATATATGTAGTTATATTATGCATATAGTATAATAAACAGTGTGAGCTCACAATCAGAACTGTCGAAAACCCAAATTAATTTTATTTAATTTAGTTTAATTCAATATAAGTTTAAGCTCGTACATGTGAAACGAGTCTATTATATATAGTTTTTGATATAAAAAAAATCTAGTCAATCTCCAATGATATATAAAAGTAATTGAAATAAAATAAAAACGTTTTCCATTAAATATATAGGAATCGATTTCTGTAAATAATTCAATATACTCAATTGTACTCGGAAAGAATAAGGAAATAATGCCTTTTCCAGTATTCATTTACACTTCCATTTTCAGTAGCTGTTAGAATCCCTAAAGAAACGAAACATGAAATACGAAAACAGGAATCTTGCATTAATTGAAGCGAATATCTCAGGGAGGAATTTCAAATATTCACGAGAAGAAATTTTACCACTGGGAATTCTTGGTACTGCCAAAAATATATATTACCTTTACGTAGTAAGTATCGTATCCTCTTTTCCTGGCCACAGGAGACTAAACATAACGAGAAAAACAATTTCAGTGTTTATGAGAAAACGTGACACCATAAGTTCATTTTCTCACAGGTCGCAATGATGAAAGTTTTAGACGGTAATAAAAACATAAAAACAATCTGTCTAACGAGCATCTGTAATGCATTAGTAATGGCAAATGGGAAGTAAATCATTGTGGACAGATCCGTCATCTTGCTGTCTGGCACAGAATCTTAATAGCCCTGGGTGATTTTCGAGCACAAATGGAATTTATTGCATAATTTTCAAGGATCTTAGTATTTAATGAGGTCAGGTTTTGCTCTGGTTTGACGTGCCCGGCTAATTTAGTTTGGTGAGATATGCATGATAAAGATTTGTCGGAATCTAAACAGCTTAGGATAATTCCAAATAGTAAACACGTTGGAAACAATTTAAAATCATAATAGTCAATAAAATTAAACCAAACTGTAGTCTTAAGGAATAACCCTATACTGAAATTTTATTTAAAAAGTAGATATAAATTTTTTTTTTCAAATAGAACAGCTTAAAATGCAACTAGAGTTGGGATCCTAACTTTTTTAATTAAAATTCTAAGACTACAAATTCCAAGAACTATAGGTAGATGAAAAATTTCCGAATCGATTGCTTTGAATAAAACATTCAAATGGACAATATTTAATTCCAATAAATCGTTTTGAAAATTTTTCATCTATAGAGTTCTAAAAATATCCTGTCCACTTCACTTTATTATATGATTCATTTTTTGCCATACAAATTGCGCAAAAGAATCAGGCAAATTAAATTAGCATCGAAGCCCTTTCAGGCAAAAGACGAGAACTTAAATGAACATAAACATTGAATCATAAAATATCCACTCTGTAAAAATTAATATGTATCTATATAAATTAATTATGATAAAAAATAAATTAATGCAAAATTATTTTTGTTATTAATTTTCGAAATCACTCATAAAATACAAATTAAATGTTACTTATTGGTAAGAAAAGTGATAAAAAAACTTCCCGATTAAATTTTTTTTGTTAATTTTTATTACAGTATATGCTTAAAATTGATTTGTCATTGTCACCAAATAAAGAATGTCAAATTACGATAAGTTCCCTTATCATCGATAGCAAGAATTATTTTTTATAAAAGAATTATTTACAATTCACTTTGTTCATTGTTTTGCTTATTTTTCCAAATAAAATTTATTGTTCCTGATTTAAATTGTATATACCCCCTTATAAGATAAAATAAAACCAATACTTGTTGTTTATTATTGTTTAAACTTATCTTATTCAAATAAACATAGAGGTTATTTCAAGATTTCAAAACGTGAGATAAAATAACTTTATACTTTATTTTTAAGAGGCTGATTGAGAAAGTGTGGGGTTTAATTTTCAAACGGCAGGTACTATTGAGTAAAAGAATCAATCGCCACAAGACGGGCATAAAGTGAGGTGTAAGATTTCTTTCTTCAGTTCGAAGACCTGCGGTCTAGGAGCTCCAGTAAAATGAAAGTACGTAATCTCTCTAATCAAGTTTGCTTGTGGCATTTTCATTGCATTTCGTTCAGCACGTTGACATTGAAGTAATTCAGTGATTTTTCTGTTCAGCTAAATTAAATTCTGAAAATTGCGACTTTTGTGCAGTGATAAAGAAGTTAACGAACTTCGTTCGTTGAAATAAAACACGTGGTTTTAAACCGATTACGAATTTAATATTTATGTAATGAATGTAATGAATGGAAAATTTTGTAAAATTATTTTAGTGTAAAATTATTTTTATTAATTACTATGAAATATTCTAAGTTGCAGTAATTAAGTTTATGATGTACGATTTAATAACCTTGTTTTCAAATTGATTACTAAAACCAACTATGAATCTGTAGAGAAAATCTAAAGTAACGAACAATTATACTCTAAAACGGAAATATTATTAATTATACACTAGTAAAAGTAATATCTCTTTTAATGTTTATTTAAGACGAAATGTTATTTGAAAATTTTACATCTACTGTTTTATGTCAGTGATTCCGCTAATGCTAGTAATATTATAGTAAAGAATAAAATTTCCTTAAATTTTACAGACGAGATTAATCTTCTTGGCTGTGATAGTTCTGCTCCAGTTGCAGCCGGCTCCAGCTATTTCGTCGGTGGTAAGTTAGCTCAGCATCTGTTTCCTCTGACGTAGGGAATGAAATTAGCAGTTCTTGATTAAAGATGCGCTCGGAGAAGTATAAAAGCATGTGGATGCTGCAATCTTCGAGTTAAAAGAGCATCTTTAAAGGCTGTAATTTCATTTCACGAGAGGAAAACATGGGAAACATTGCAACTTTATTGCTTCATCCACAGAAACGGAAAATTGAGCCAATCGTTCTGGTCCATGGGGGTGCTGGAAAAATTTCAGAATCGAAAATTCCACTAAAACTTAAAGGCGTTGAGCTGGCGGCTCGAGTTGGTTACAAAACGCTCCAGAGCTCCGGAAGTGTAATGGATGCTGTGGAAAACGCTGTCCGGAGCATGGAACTGGATGAAAATTTCAATGCTGGATACGGAAGTGTCCTAACTTGGGACGGTGATGTGGAACAAGATGCGGCAGTTATGGACGGAAAGGATTTAAGTGCTGGTTGTGTTTCAATAGTCCGAGATATTTTGCACCCAATCACAGTCGCTAGAAGAGTGATGGAGAAAACGAGGCACGCATTCCTGGCGGGAAATGGAGTTATGGACTTTGCTAAAGAGCAGGGATTTAAGATTCTGCCTCCGGGAGCTCTGGTTACGGAAGCGTCCAAAAAGGCTCTGGAAGATTTCAAGAATAGCATAAATAAAACCTCGAAATGCCTACACGAAAAGGTGCAGGATGGGACCCAATTCGGGGAGCCAGGAACCGTCGGAGCTGTTGCCATTGACTCCGACGGGAACATCGCCGTAGCGACGTCGACGGGGGGCATCACCGGGAAACTTCCGGGAAGAATCGGTGACACGCCTATCCTGGGAGCCGGCACCTACGCAGACAGTCGCGTGGGTGGCGTTTCGGCAACAGGTCACGGTGAATCCATCATGAGATTCAACGTCGCCCAGAAAATCCTCCAGCTGATGGAGCAGAAAGGATTCGACGCCCAGGAGGCCACCGCGACGGTCCTCGAACGGATGACGACGGAGCTGAAGGGAACTGCCGGAGCCATCGCCATCGATGCGAACGGAAACGTCGGAATTTACTTTACATCCGAGAACATGGCCTGGGCGTTCCAGCGGGGAGGTGAGCTACAGTCGGGGATTTAGAAACGAGAATCCCCCGGCAAATAAAGGATAAGTGCAGTTGTTACGAGATTGTCTTTTATTTTGTTCAAACTCACTGAAACCAAATTGCCTGACTAACTTGAGGCTAGAGCAAGGCTAATAAGCATTCAGATTCAGACATTTCGGATTCCCGATGAAAGCCCTTAATATTTTCTGCTCTGTAGATTGTAGAAAGATTGCCAATTTCAGGGAAATCATTGGAATCAGCAATCCTGCTGCATATTTTCACCTGATTACTTCAGTGCGGCTGCTTCCAATTTGCAAACATTTCTAAAGTGGAATGTCTGCACTTGAATAGGATTAGCGTCTTTGATAACTAAGATACAGTGATAATTTTCTCTTTGCCCACCATACTATTTTATTTTATTCAGCCTTCTTATTCTGTAGTAAGGGATTTAAACCTACAAGGTTTTAAAAAAAAAAAAAAAAGTAAAATTAACTTAATTTTCTGTACCAAAGTGCTTTTGCCTCATCATTGCCTATTTTCTCAAAAATGAAGCAACGAAAAGTTTGATTTTGAAAAAAGTTGGTTTTTTTTTCAAATATGGAAATCAAATGTAGACTTTTCTTTAATTTGAATTTTATCGTGAATTATGATCCACTTTTAGTCATAAATTAACTTGAAAACACTTTCAGTTGTCAGAAAATTAATTTAAAAATAATCATAAAATAAAAAAAAAATCATTAAAATAATTCCGAAAATGGCATACCTACTCACACTCCATAAGATCGAAAATATAACTTCAAAATTTAAAATCTTAAAAAAAAGGTGTTCGAAAAGGTAGTCTAATATCACTTCACAAAAAGTACGTAATTTTGTTTATTGTAATAAGTATGGTATTTGTATTTGTCCAAAAAAGAGGCAATTTTGTGTAAACTGTAGCACTCGTAAAAATTATCTGAGACTAAATTTTAAAAATTCTTCATAAAAATGTATGAAAATACTTCACTTGGAGCTTATACGATTAACATTTTAAAAATTATAGAATAATTTCGGGCAGGTTTTTATACGTTACGATTTTTTTTTTATTCTTTTGATTTTATAATATAGTTATAAGCTCTATTATATTAAGTATTTTTTAAATTAATACCAAAACTGAGTTGATAGTTCAAAATTTATAGCTTACACAAGTTCAAAATATGTACATAAGTGGTTCCGAGAAAATTACGTTTAAATTTTCAATGGTTTAGCCAGCGGCAGCTTGTGTATAAGCCCGTATAACTTTTCTAATTTTCAAGATCTTGCAAATATCTTTTGGAACATAATTCAAAAAGGTTCATACATATATGTACAACAAATTTAAATAGAGAAAAATAAATCAATAAAGGATTTTAAGGTTCTAATTCTTCGAATTTTCCGGAAGTTCCAAATTTTATATAATTTTCACCATTTATTTTCGTGATATAAAAAGCAGGATTTAAAAACACGATTGATAGAAATAATTGTCTGTTAATAAATTGACATAAGGCGCAACAGAAAGGTAAATAAATTACTCATATGAAATAACCTTCACATGTTAATCATTCCCAAATACACTCAGTCTGTGTGGATACAAGAAAGAAAAACATCCTTTCGAGGAAAATATCGCGGAGTTGAAAACCGAGTCTTCGGTTAATGGAAAATGAAAATTGTTTGCCCATTTCCAATTTAGACGTTCTGCAAGTAACTCTTCAGATTATTAACCTAGATTAGGTGCGATGTGAGTACGAAAACGCGTCTGCTCAAAATTACTTTGGCGCGGTACGTGACACAGCGGCATGTGGAAAATTTCGAATTCTGGTTCTTTAATAACGCTCTTCATATTGTCTATAAGAGTTCTAGCGTCTAGGCTCTAGAGGATAACATCTGCTTTCTTAATCTGATTTTGTATATTTGCTCCGGCCAAACCTAACTGGCCGTAGTGGGATCCGACGCGATGCGATACGGAAAATGGGGTTAGCGCAATAAAATTTGGGTGTCCTGGAAAACTGGTAGTCGCGTTGACTGAAAGGCTCCAATTAAATTTAATAGCGAAAACCCTTTGTCCCGAAAATCCCTTCTGATTAATAAAGTCAAATTCGCAGCAACTGCTGGTGTCAGATACAAGCGGACCTTAAAAATGGGGATCAAGGATACAAGGCCGTGGAGAGTAATAAATTGATTGTGGTAATTGAAACAGTCGCGTTGGCTTATCAGGGAATTTTCCGACTGGCACTTTTACACTTTCTCTGAGTGAGGTCAGACAAATTTTCGCGGTGGAAAATTGTTAGAACTCCTTCAACAGCACTGTTGTTGGTTCTTTAAAATCCTGCTTGAAAATTGCTTACTGTCTCATTTATTTTTTTAATTACAAAATGTTTTACAGGAGCTTGGCTCATGACAAAGTAAATTGTTGTTATTGTTTTCACCAAAATTATCCCTTTTTTCTATATTACCCTCCGAAAATTTAATTTTTGATAAATGTTATTAACCCAGAAAAAATGTTCCTTGTTAAAGGTAAGTAATACCTCAAATAGGAAATAGGTAAATGCTTTAAGTTTAAGGTATTTAATGAGATTTAACATTTGAAATAATTAGAGAAAAATATTGGCTTAGGTTATTCTAAGAGGTTTAATATTAACCAAACACATTAGAGGTTTGCACAATAAAAAGAATAGTGCTTGACTAGTTGGAACGTATTCCATAATATTGGAATTATAAAATATAATAAAACTAGCTGGCCTGCAGCCGGCGTTGCCCGGGCACAACTATCCCTAAAGTAAAAGTAAACTTTAATAAAATCACAATGTTGTTGATTTCAAATTGATAAAATGTTACTCAGAAGATTAAGCGCAACATGCCCATAGAATTTCTTCTTAATCGCAGAAATACTTTTTACATGACGCACTATAAACATATTACCGCTCAACATTCCCACTCTCTCTTCGTTGCATAGACTATGTGTTAGGAGGCTGCCATCTTGGGCCCGCCATTTTGAATCCCGTGAATGAAAAGTAGCCTATGTCTTAGGTCGCGATATGTAGTGCCTTCACTTCAAAAATGAAAATGATTGGGCCAAGCGTTAAGGCGTGATAGAGTAACGAACATAGTGGGTCCGCCATTTTGGCCTCGTGATTCCTCGATATTCCTCCATCTTGGATCCGCCATTTTGAAATCCGCGAATAAAAAGTAGCCTATGTCCTTTCTCAGGCTCTAGACTAGACTACCTCTGTACCAAATTTCATTTAAATCGGTTCAGTAGTTTAGCCGTGATTGCGCGACACACAGACAGAGTTACTTTCGCATTTATAATATAAGTAAGGATTTTGCCAACTTCTTAGTCGTAGAATAAAAAACCAATTTACCGAATAAAAACTACTGTAATAAACTTAGAATTACATACATATATACAACATTTTGAAAAAAAGCTATTTATAAAAAAGTATTTAAAATTTTGTAATAAACTGTAATGCAACTTTAATACACAGATTTACATATATCATGTTTTCAATATTTTGGTATAAAAAGTTTGAGTTATTCAAGATACAATAGAATCCAGAGCTTTTATGTTAAAATTCTGAAATCCTATAAGTAATGTGCACTAAAAAGAATATGCAATTTATATTTATGTTCATAGACAGAAAATTTGAATTTTTTTTTCAATTTTTATATTGACGTCTTTACTTAAATTGATTTGAACTAAAGCTTCTTCACACTGAGCCAATTAGATTCAAGATCAAAATAAATTTCATAAAAGTCTCACACCTACGCAGCATTTCCATGGCTATTACTTTATATAGTCTTGATAAATAAGTTCAAAAGAACCTAGACAAAATAAAAAAAAGAAAGATTGAAAAATGCAATCATCCAGATAATTCCCATCACGCTCGCTTCGTCTTATGTGCCTTCATTTTATTTGGCAGTTGTAAAGACTCTGTCTCGAAAGTTTAATGTAATTTTCATTTTTTATTCCCAATGCTCTGCATGTCCTTATTTTAGACTTTTGGGTTTAGGGACCCGACCTTGCATGTCCCGAGAGGTCTGGAACAACAATGATGAAAATTTGTGAAAAGCCCCTGCATCGCGTACTAATTAAATCGAGATTTCTATCTGAAATTTTTTATGAATGGCTTCTAGTAATGATGCTAATTCTCGCTGAGTTGTCAGTTTTTTATATTTTAATATATTCGACATGGTGCAGTTTTACTTCAATTCCCAAAGAGAGTACATATATTTCGAAATTTATTTTTTTCAAAGGAAAATATCTCTTTTACAGAAAAGCAGATTGCAGTAGAACCATGACCAAATGTATAGCGTCACTTCTAAGAGTGAATTTAATCCATTGGGTTATCCCTTTTCAACACCAACTGACATGTACATATATATCCATTAGAGGTGTAAAAAACGAATAAAACTCGTTCTTTTAGTAGATTTTTCCATTTCATCCAGGATCCCGAAAGTATCAGAAGGACCATTAAAACGAGTCATTGGTAATCCTGCAGCAGAGGTCTTCTGGGACTGATAATGCCAGAATGTTACGATTTTTAAGTATCACCTATTATTCGACTTACTTCATCTCCAGCTGCCTTTCAGAACCCCTAATTAGATTGTTCTGCAAGTGCATTAACCGTGCAATTAAAGTATCAGGGACAAAAAAATCCATCCCTTTTCTGAGTCGACATGAGCCCGCTGTTGCCGCAAATTTACCCAGGCTTGACTTCAATGCTCGTTTTTCGCAATAGAAGAGCTTTTCAAAAACGATTTAATTCCCATTTAACATTTTTAATTTATTCGAGCGTCTCTAATTACTTTAGAGACTTACACGAGCACACTTAGTTCGAGGCTCGCACTTGCACTTCGTTTTGAAGCGTGTCGCCCTTTTCGGTCCACCCGGACTTATAAATTCAGTGGATTGTGAAAATTTCTTTTAAGTTGGTTCCTCGGACTTAAACTGAATTCACGGCAAATATTTGATTTACAGAGATGTTTGAAAGATAAAGACGGAATCGTAAAACGGCAGCTGATTTAACTAATTTGTTGAACTATTTGATAAAAGAGATGCCAGCGCTGAAGGGGAAACTTCAAAGGTCGTTAAATAATATTAGCTTTAATCAAATGTAATTAGTTACAATTTAATGCGCAAGAACATTCCCTTTAAGCGATATTTTAATAAAGTATTAGACTCAAATTACGTAAAATCAAATAGTTAGGAATTTAAAAGATTTTACACCACTCACATTTTATTTAGTTTTGATGATAACTTTATGTTATTATAATTTTTATTATGTACTTACATATAAACAGGTGCTCCCAAAATACATAGTTCGAGAAAAACTTTTCAAATTATAATTAATGTAAATTTGTAAAAATACAATTAATTCTAATTAATTTGTTGTATTAAATTCATCAATTTTAAATTAAATAAAAAACACACAATAAAAGCAATTTAAATGTTGGTCCAAATATCTTTTCAAGAGGAAAAATAATAAAAAATTAAATTACATATTGCGCCTACCTAACAACGTTTTCCACACATATACTGTCTTGAATTCTTACAATAAATGAATTTTAAATGAGGAATTGAGAGAAAAAATCTTATTAAAGTGTACCTTCCTTCATCTGTTCGAAGACAGAAAAAGGATCTTACAATTTGAAAGTGGTCCTGGAGACAATTTAATTCCTTTTAGAATCAAGCAGCATCTTAACGAAAGTACCAGCAATGTTCAAGAAGACAATTTCCAGGATTAACCTCAGGTAATTTTAAAAGAACCAGAACGATACTAAAAAAGTCATTTCAGCTGTTGGAACTTCGTTGATAATGATTCAAAATGTCAAGGTTTCAATAAAAATGTACAGGTTTATAAGAAATGAATTAATGATACTGACTATTGATTCAGATTAGAAAATTGCTGGAAATATATCGTTTTTCTGAAAGTTCTTCTGTAAGGATAAATCGGTTTTCTTCAACTTTAGCATAACAATTTATTTTTTTAAGGTGCACCGTCCAGTTTGTTTTTTCTTTGGAGTATTTTATGTTATTAAAATTTACAAGTACCAGGCTTAGTACAAATCGCATAAACTTTCAAATATAACAATCCGCCACCTAGAATTCGTAAACTCTCACAGCAACCCCCAAGTACCAATTTTAATGTTAATCGCATAATATTTTAAATCCGCCATCTTGGATCCGCTATTTTGAAGCATGCAAATAAAAAGTATCCTATGTCCATCTCCAAGATATTCTCTATCTGTGTTCCAAATTTAATTTAAATCCTTTAACCCGTTTTGGTGTGATTGAGCGTCAAAAATCCAAAAACACAGGTTGTAACAAAATGAATAACGCAAAAATATTCAACGTGTTCAAATACCTACGTACACAAATGTTCATGACGATTGGTTGAACGGTACAGAAGTTGATGTGCTGCAACATCATCTAGTGGCAGTTATAGCAAGACGGCGCGAAAATATTCATCATGTTCAAGTATTTACTTTATATTGTACCAATTTTCGTGCCGATCGGTTAAACGGTGTAGAAGTTGATGTACTGCAGCGTCATCTAGTGGCGAGCTATAGCAAGGTCAATAGCGCTTAAGTATTCACCGTGTTCATATATTTATGTATATCAATTTTCGTGCCGATCGGTTAAACGTTATAGAAGTTGATTTATTGCAGCGCCATCTAGTGGCTCACCTACCGGGCCCGATTGTAAATCTAAATAATACATGGTGCCACTCAAACACACACCAAAAATTTCATCAAAATCGGTTTAGCCGTTTAAAAGGAGTTCAGTGACATACACACGTACAGAAGAATTATATATATAAGATACCTGAAAACAGAGCACCTAAAATTTATCTATTCAATCCATCCAAACCCTAGCGATTCCAACTGACATCAATCAGTTTCACGCAACAAACATCCCGAAAATGTCGTTGCCAGATATCGTTTTATATTCCAACTATACACTGGTAACAGCTTTCGTAGCAATTATAGTCGATGACTGCGACATTTACTTTTTGCACCCCAGAACAATGTCGGCATTTATTTGAAAAGGTGACCCAGGAGCGGGGGTGGGATTCCGATGGCCTGATTTGTGGCAATGAAAACGCTATTGCATCCCTTATAATTGCCATGCGAGGAGGGCTGGTGACTGTGATATATCTGAGCTATTATTACTTAATCGTTCGCCTTGTTGCTGAATAATAGCAATTTATCCATTTACGATGCGTGAAAGTAATAAATTTAAACCATTCACGTCACGCAACTCACATTTGTTGGAGGGTTATTCTGCACGAGAATGGCTATTGGCCTTTTGGGTTATTTGAACAAAATGTCGCATGAAAGAATCAAAGTGAAATAAAACTAAAAACCAGCATTTTATATTCAATAGAGCTTAATTCTCTTTTTAAAACCCTATGTAGATTTAAGCAAAACTACTTTATTGAACAAACTCTTTTACCTTTCTTATACATACATATATATATGAATATTTACACATATTAAATGAAAAGAATATAAAATCGGTTTTCAAAAAAATTGTTTTCTTAAAATCCTTAAAATTTTTATTAATATTAATCTCCATTTGTTTTTCTGATGTCCTTATATACGGTTAAATACTTTAATTAATAACTAAATTCATAAAACTCAAGTTTTTCTCTATATGACTATATGACTATGATTAATTTGTAAAACTAATAAAACCAATTTATGCATATATCTTTTTCTAATACTTTGTCATATTATACACGTGAATATTCATTAATTTCGTGACATTATATTAAATGTTAAGTACCTACGTTCATAGTAATTAAAATTAAAACCATTGTTTGAGGACAGGTTGTGTCCTGCTTTGCTACAACAACTTAGCATTTAACGGAAAAATTAAAATATTCATTATTCATCGTATTGCAAAGAAGCTCAAGTATACGTACTTGAAATTCGATTAAATACCTAAATAAATGAAGCCCTTTTCAGGTGCCGAAACGTTGCAATATCGCGCATAATTCTGCATTTCTATTTACATACGTATCCTCGATCGAGCTTTCAAAATTTGCATGAAATACTTCAGGGCAGGAGAAACAGATATTTTGGAGTCGTCAACACAATTTCACATACCAAGCGCTAAAACCAAGAGAAGCAAATTTAATTCTGGAAAACATGGATGTAAACAGTGCGAATCAAGCCAATTACCAAAACCTGCATTTGCATCTCTTCTCGTAAGTACGAAAATTGTATCTGTCAACATGCACACATTTATATCACGATTTAATTCGAAATCAGCGGAAGCTTCTACTAGCCAAAAACAAATACCCGCCATTTCACCAGGACATGAGAGTAACGAACTTGTATCCCTAGAAAATGAAAACCGAATTAATTAGATGGACTTCAGTTCGTATTGGAGCGTGTAGTCTCAGGAATTGATAACACAATTTCGACAAACAATTTCTTCATTAAATGAGCATAAAATATTAAATTCTATTGCTATAATATGTATTTATAGTTTTATTAATTTTTTCAAGAGAAGTGTAAAAATAAAACTGAAATGATGGAAACTGAGGTTAAAAATTATATACTTATTTTAATAACACGTAAACATTTGTATTTTTAGCCTGCTCAATAAAAATTATTTTTCGATGATACAAGTGC
Source organism: Machimus rusticus (assembly GCA_951509405.1). Classification (NCBI taxonomy): domain Eukaryota; kingdom Metazoa; phylum Arthropoda; class Insecta; order Diptera; family Asilidae; genus Machimus; species Machimus rusticus. The sequence goes on from OX608051.1 coordinate 9,273,884, forward strand.
AAAACAAATCTAAAAAGTAAATATGTTGATTTGTGTCATTGCTTCACTTTAAAACATTTCTGATTTGTGGTATCTGAGAAATATATACATACATATGTACGTTGGACTGTTAATTAGAGTAACAAAGATAAAACAAATCCATTAATCACTGTGCTCAACGAGACAACTAAATAATCCCAGCACTTGCAAACAAGGCGGTAATGCTACCTTTACTCTAATTATTTCCCTATAATTACCAGGGAAGATTGAGCACCCGATAAAAAGTGTCTCCGTGCACTTACAGGGTGATAAATCGTATACAAAACCCAGATTTAATGTACATACACCACTGCCATATGTCCACCTGACCTTGGATTTACTCAAGGTAAAATGCACTCGCAGCATATAGTGCATGGGAAAAAGCTGCCAGTGCATTAAACGTGATTTTCAACAAAATCCAGAGATGTACGTAAGGGATATGCATAAGCAAGGTATGCAAACGTTTTACAGCAAAAAGCACGCTTTTACACTTCAAATAGATTCTATACGAAACGTATAAAGACGTCAAATCTTGGAATTTTAATTAATTTAATTATAAATAATAACTTTAAGCAATTAAAATGAAAATGGGTGATTAGAGGTTTAAAGGTCACCACATTCCAAAATTAATACATATATTTTAATATCCAGATGCCAAAAATTAGATTACTGTACTATAGGTGTAGTCAGCAAATTAAAACAAAATAATTTAATTAACAGTTTAATTGTTTCGTTTTTTAAATAATTAAATAAATTGACAATGTATAGAAGTTCTGTATTCCATAACTATTTAAAATACTTAATATAAAAGTTCGGCACATATGTATAGATAGTGTAATGCATAAATTAAGAATACGTTTGTTAGAACAAAAAGTCCATCAAATGTCGATTAATTTCAGAAGAGGAAGTTTATTATAAAACAAAAGTTACAAAAGTTATTTCCTTCAAAACTTTCTTTAGTATAAGGGAAGAAAAAAGTTTTCCACCAAATTTAAATATGAAGAAAGCTTAATATTTATGAAACCTTTGAGTAAAATACTATAGTTCATAAAACATAAAATATGAACTCTGATTAAAGTTGAATTAAACTTTGATAATTGAAATTCAAACATCTTTGGTATATTTAGTTACATATGTATGTATGCTTCATTTTGAGGCAGCAAAAATGTATTCTGTGAAATTTAATTTTATGAAATATGAAATTTTGTTTCCACTCCGGTCTAACTAATTTTGAAATGGGTACAATATTTATATTTTTATTAAGTTAGTGACCTTTGTTGCTGAACCTAGAATAAATACAAAGTTGTCAAAATTATTTTAAAATCATTAAATATTATTGATCATGTTTTTTAATCCAGGATAAAACGTGTACTGAAAAAATAACAAAATACAATATTATTATGTTTTAATTCCCATCCAACTATTTCTTTTCAACAACAATTATCTTTTCCTCTATGTAAGACGGAAGACAATTGAGCAAAATGCCAACAATTTCAATCCTTTCACTTCCGTCGTTATTATCGTAAGCAAAGCACCTCACATCGTCCACACATTTATCAAAATGGAATCTTTTTTCCAATATTTTTGTTTCACTACTTGTATCCCCGGAACGCAATGCCTCAACTTGTATTTCATAACCTTTGGTCAGCACCATCAACTCTTCTGATTTAAAGTCGACCAGTTTAAAATTTATGGTGAAAGTGTTATTCGTTATACATATCCCATTGTTAGAAAATTTCCGAAGAAAGCGAGTTTTCAACAAAACATTCTTGAGAAGTTTGGAAATTGAAGACGTCAGCATTCTTCTAATGCCTACAAACTTCGTAAATTGTCACTTCAGAAATTTTTAGAAATAAGTGACAAGGGACTAGAAGCAAAGTTTTCGGTTGCTTATCACATTTTTTGAGGTTTGCATAAATTAGAAACCTAAAAGTATTTAAGGAATTTTTTTATATATGTATATATTATTCTTTTCCGTAGTTAATTCAGGAAAAAAATTTTTCTTGAATTTGTTTTTAAATATGTAAAAATACTTTTTTCTATATTAAATTGTTAACTTTATTTTTTAATCTTGTTGTTAAATCTGAAATTTTTTTTTATATATTTTTTTAATAAAACTATTTTCAAACTTTATTCGAATGATAGTACATACATATGTATAGTTTGAGAATTCCAAAAGTGCGAAAATTTTCTGTTGGTGAAAATTATGATCTTAGTAGAAATTTACATTTGTTATATATTGTATTTATATGTATATACATATACTCCCAAAACATGAAGGCAATAAAGTTATTGTCAACTTAAATTCTTCAACAATAATTCCTTCCGATTTTAAAGTGAAGTCTGAATCTGATGTTCACCCGGAAACAAAAGATTCAGGCACATTTTCTTCCCAACAACCATTAAAAATTGTTACGTGGGCATTTTGTAAAACTTAGACAAAAAAATCTGTCTTTCTTCTATCAGCCTGCTCCTTCCCTAGGATTTCAGTAAGAAAAATCCCAGAATATCTAAAAGATAGCAGAAAAGTTCCGGAAAACGCCTCTCAGCTTCCTCCGTGGAGCGGAGGCCTGCCAATGATTTACATTTAAATTAAATTTTTTTTTTCTTGGCAAATATCTGTCTCATTCAAAGACTGGGAATGGTTTTTGATTCCGTCCTCGGGTGCGAGATGCCCGCAAAGAGTGGGGACTATTTTCAGAGGCCGGATCCTCAGAGATTAGTTCATCAGGAGCATCTGCTCCTCCACGGGGTCCTTACAACCCCAAGGTGTGTTAACATAATCAAATCATTACATAAACCAGCCAATTGGGAAGTCGATAATCACAAAGCTCGAGTTTCATCGCTCTGTCGAGGAGCCCCTTTTCTCGAATATCGCGGCAATCTTTCGTTTAATTAGTGCGAGGGTATCACATTTATCCAGGACTCCTCTGGCCCTATCTGCGGCACAAATTTATTGTGTCTGAAATTTTCGTGTGCTTCAGGTGAGCAAGAAACAGCAAATTATCATGACTATAATTAGCAATTACCTTCGTAGATGACAGAGTGTGCGTAATGGCACATAATTTGCCTGCTAATCTCCGTGAAGATAGCGACTTAGGGCTAGATGGAGGATTTTCTGTTTTTCAGGAATGAAAGCAAACTTCTCTAACCGGAGCCAGGGAATATACATATATAGCTTTAAAATTTGCTTTGCATTTGAACTTTAAAAAACTTGTGGGGGTTCCGATTCTGCTCGCTTTGTTTAGAAGTAATTAAAAGTTTTCAACAAATCTTTGATGTCGAAGCACAATTTGATAACTTGAGTGAAAAACAAATATTAAGGAAGTTTTGCATCATTAGATTAGGGGTGCATAATCGAAAAAAGGTTGAGAAACTAAGTATCCCTGAAATTCCGCGAAAAAAAGTAAAAATCTTATCTAATTTTTTTAAAACCTTAACCTCCATCCAATTCAACCATAAATTGGAGAAAGGATTACAGCCGTCGCAAAATGCTCAAAAAATTATAATTAAAACAAAGACAATTTGTTAAAAATCTAATTGATTTAAATTTTCTAGAAGCATTACAAATGTATAATTACCGAGCCGAGCATTTGTTATTTGCAATTTTCGGCATTCTGAAGTTGTATCTCAAAAAACAAAATAATTTTATGATTGATTTTGAGAAATCTCTTAACAAGAACATTTATGCAAATAAAGACATTATCACAAAGAACAATCATTTGTAATTCTCTCAGGCAATTTAAAATGTAAACCAAATTCCTTGTTGCAGCCAATCCTGCATTAATTTACAAATTTTACAATATTTAATATTCTCTTATTTAACGTTGTATATTTCTTCTTAGGAAACTTCTAAGGTTCCTGAACAACCCTTTAACATTTCATGCTCTTTACATGTTTTTATCTTTTATATTTACAAATTGTAAATTAAGTATCATATCATGTCACGCTTCACCGCATGAATTTGTAACTTTAATCCACGACTACCTAGCTACGTAATTTAAGGAACTTTGTTTCTAACATTTAGCTACAGCTAGCAACCGACTTGCGTTATACAATTTTTTTCTTTCTTTAAGAGTTAAGAAGCAATTTGGTTATTATGGATAACATGTCCACGAGTTGCATGAGGATCTAAATATTAATAAGACATCTCGTGTATCCGGGTGACAATAATGAAATTCTTGCAAAAAAAAAAAGACCACCGAAATAGAGTTTGTATATTTCAGCAAACCTGGAAACATTTTTTCTAAGAATAAATATTTATAGGGTGGCATTCTTAGCTACACCAACACTGTCTACCGTGAAATCTTAAGAAAGTTGTCGTCCCCGAGAATACCGACCTGTGGTCACTTTCGAAGAAATTTATGGGCACGAGGGTCTGGACTGGAGGTATGCAACTTTGTTCCTTCTCGACCGGACCCCGACTGTATTAAAGTATAGTGCAATGAATTAAGAGCTCTTTGTAGCGCAATTGTTTTGCTGGACTACTTACGTGATACTTGACCTGTTTTCTTTACTTTTGCGCCCGAGAAGTTTTTTCTTTTGTAGCGATAAATCAGACAGGTGAGTGGCGTGCTAAAATTGTCCTTTTTCTTTATGGAGTTGAGAGTCAATCGTGTTTTCAGTGGTAAAGGAAATGACTTTCTAAGTTGAACATATTATGTTACTCTAGAAATTTATATATAATTGTATTCATGACCTAAATTTATGCACGCATTTTTTCTAAAAACATACATACATACATATGTAAGTATATCAGAATCCTGAATTCAAGAAGGTGTTTTTATATAGCTGACTGAATTAAGGTAAATTTACCACTAAAAATCAACAATAAAACTTAACTTAGCAAAAGTGCTTGGAATGAAATTTTAAAAGCATGGTAGAAGGTAAATTTTTCAATATAAAAATTATTATAGTGTCGTAATCATATCTTAAAACAAAGCAATTTTTCCCAAAATTTAGTTCTGTTTAATTTAAAGCCGTTATATTTACGTATGTAGGTAAATTAAATTCGTTTTCTCAAAACTAATGTTTCTTATGTCAAGTTTATTTATAATGGTTGAGTAGGTTTCGTATATTTTTGGTAAGTTTCTGTTGTTTCTGATGCAATTAATTTGTTTTTACTACATATTTTATTCATTTGAATATAACATAATAATAATTCTGCGGCTAACACGCCACAGCAGTTCAAATTAATATTTATAGTAATTATCAAAGAAAATTTATTATTTACATATCTGTTTGGTCTTTTCGGAACAGGACAAGTTCCTAGATATTCGTCAAATGGCACTGGAATTTTGCAAAAACTTGCAAATGGGTCAAGAACGACTATATATGCGATGATCCGTGAAGGCTGTACCAATTTTCCCGATATTTTAAAAGAAAAAACATTTTTTTCCACGCGCGCGCGTTTCTGTGTGTGTGTGTGTGTGTGTCTGTGTGTGTGTGTGTGTGTGTCTGTGTGTGTGTGTGTGTGTGTGTGCGCCTGTCTCTATGTGTAAAATATATATAAGTATATATATATGGATGTGTAACGTGTGTCCACCCCCCTCCGACCCATGCTCCCATCATGTAAGCATTTATAAAGGCATCTATATGTTATGATATATAACTATTTTCAACTCCACCCCCTCCCCCCCTCCCCCCCCTATTCGACCGCTACTTTTTATCACTGGGGATGAAGTCCTCGGACCTTCCCCTATTCAAGGAAAGCAATTAATTATTTAAAAATTATTATAAGCAGTTTTTATTTTTCTAAAAATATTATATGATGTTTTCTTATTTTGTCAGCATTAAACTTTCCATGCATGTTCACTTACTGAACACACCCTTAACAGATCCCTCAGGCTGGGAACCTTCAAAAGGAAAATGTCACAACACAAATGTGACAGCTAAAGTGGCGAAGGAATTCAGGTAAGTTGTATAAAGTAATAATGAAAAATTGTATATTTTCAGGTATAAAAAACGAAGATTGGATTAAAAAATGCGAAGGAAACAAGTGAAATCTCTACATAATCGTCAAAAGGCACTGAAATTTCGCATAAAATGGGGCGAAATATGCGAAATCGGTGAGGGCGAAATCCTGGAAAAAAATGTTTTTTCTTTTAAAATATCGGGAAAATTGGTACAGCCTTCACGGATTATCGCATATATAGTCGTTCTTGACCCCCATGCAAGTTTTTCCAAAATTCCAGTGCCATTTGACGAATATCTAGGCGCTTGTCTTAAGCCAAAAATTATTATAAGCAGTTTTTATTTTTCTAAAAATATTATATGATGTTTTCTTATTTTGTCAGCATTAAACTTTCCATGCATGTTCACTTACTGAACACACCCTTAACAGATCCCTCAGGCTGGGAACCTTCAAAAGGAAAATGTCACAACACAAATGTGACAGCTAAAGTGGCGAAGGAATTCAGGTAAGTTGTATAAAGTAATAATGAAAAATTGTATATTTTCAGGTATAAAAAACGAAGATTGGATTAAAAAATGCGAAGGAAACAAGTGAAATCTCTACATAATCGTCAAAAGGCACTGAAATTTCGCATAAAATGGGGCGAAATATGCGAAATCGGTGAGGGCGAAATCCTGGAAAAAAATGTTTTTTCTTTTAAAATATCGGGAAAATTGGTACAGCCTTCACGGATTATCGCATATATAGTCGTTCTTGACCCCCATGCAAGTTTTTCCAAAATTCCAGTGCCATTTGACGAATATCTAGGCGCTTGTCTTAAGCCATCATTCCCAAATCCAAAAGCTCGGAAAAAATAATAGACGTGCTCTTTCTGGGGATTCCCCGAAATTTCTAGCGTGTGAATAACCGAAATTCTTTGAAAAATTGTAACTGTCACTTTTGAATTTATCTGCAATAAAATAAGAACGCCCCCTTAAAGAAAAAACTTCGTTTTGTAAACGCTGCATAGGGCGAAAACATGCGACTTTTTTTTGACAGACAGTTACCTCCCCCCTTTCGCTTGACTTGACACCTCCCTTGACAACCTTTGACATTCCTTCGGCAGTCGGGCCAGGGTCGGGTGATTTTGCTGAAAATTTATTAAGGAAAGTGCAAATTTTGCATGTTTACTGTGTTTGCGCGCGCTAACAAATCGCTTTTAATGCCCGGAACACTCGAGGACAGTTGACCAAGTACACTAAGTGGAAAATTCAAAACTTGCGCCGATTACTCCGACTGAGGAACTCCGGAAGTTTTTAACGAAATATGACCACCAAAACGGAGCACCTGACCAACAACAGTGAGTACGAGACGCAAGCAACTTGGACCCATATCTAAATAGAAATTTTACAGATGTGACGCTAACAAAAAATGTGATGTCTGACGTGGATCGTTCGGCAACGAAAAAATCTCTAGTCATTCTGGTCGCTGTGTTTGTTTCCAGCTTAGCGGCGATGTCCTACGTCTACATGATGTTCCCAGAGCTCGAAGAGTAAGTGGACGCGGCAAATAAAGAGCCTATTTTTATCCGCTTAATAACCACAGGTCGGAAAAACAACACTTGAAAATTCCGTGGGACATTGAAGACGCCCAAATGCTGGGAAAAGTGCTCGATCGATACAAGGACATGTACTACTTTGAGGTCATGTTTGGAGTCGTCCTCGTCTACATTTTGTATCCTTTAAAATTGTTCTATACTTTGCAGGAAGACCAAATTTCTACCCGATTATTCCTTAACCTCGTAAAATAGCTTACAAACATTTGCCATTCCAGGATCTCTGTTCCTTTCGATTCTAAGCGGATTTCTCTACAACTTTCCCGTGGCTCTAGCCCTAGTTTGCTTCTGTTCTGCGGTTGGTGCAACACTCTGCTACTTGCTATCGCAGTTAGTTGGAAGGCGGCTAATAAAGCACTTCTGCCCGAAAAGAACCGCTGAGTGGTCGCAGCACGTCGAGAAGCACCGCGACAGCCTCCTCAGCTACATCCTCTTCCTGCGGATGACGCCCCTCCTTCCGAATTGGTTCATCAATCTCTCAGCCCCGGTCATAGGAGTCCCGCTCTACCCGTTCGCTGTGGGGACCTTCTTCGGCGTGGCCCCACCTTCCTTTATTGCCATCCAAGCCGGGAAAACGCTTCACACGATGACGAGCTCAAGCGACGCCTTCTCGTGGTATTCGATGATAATTCTGGCGATCTGCGCTTGCCTCTCCTTGGTGCCGGCTATTTTTAAGAATAAATTCAAAAGTAAACTGGAGTAAAACTCGCAAAAATCCAGACCAAGTCAAAAAATAGTATTGAAAAAATTGTTATATGGTGTGTACCCCGGAAAGTTTAATCGCATGCTCTTGCTGTTTTAAAGGATCGTAGGTTCATTGTATAAAATTATTTCCGAAAAAGTTCTCCAGGTGTTATATACGAGAGAACATGGTGCACAGTAGTATATCAAATAATATCATCGCTGTAAGATTTTACAAATATTTATATGTAAATATATTCAGAAGACTAGAAGCCATCGATTTTCACAATTTCCCAGATCTTTTCTTAAGACAGCAAGAAAACAAGACTCAAAGCAGGTAAGCTAAAATATTTAATTATATTTAGTAAGGTAAGCTAAAATATTTAATTATATTTAGTTAGATTAATAAAATATTTCGATATTTATAAATATCAGGAAAAGTTCAAGCTGAAAAAATTTAAAATACAAAATTTAGATTTTCTACGAGATTTTAAACTATGGGAATGTTATTAGGTTTTTAAAAAATGCTTATAAAAAAAAGGCAATTTGTTTCTCATAGTTGCCAGTTGGCGTCTTATTGTTAGTTAATTTAATTTTATAGAAAAACAAAATTGTTGAAGTTTGGAAAAACAAATTTTTTAAACGCTGCTTTTTTTTACAAAAATTGCAAATTTTCTTAAAATAATTATTAGGTATCAATATTAATTAAAAAATTAGAATGCTTGAAAGATAGTTAATTTAATTTTGAACTTGTGTTTTATTAAATAGAGTTTAAATCAACTCGTCTCTCATAAAAATAATCATCCGAAGGAGATTGAAGTCAAAAACCTTAACAAAACTGGTTTATTTTAATAATTTCTCTGAAACGCGTACACTTGTTTTTGCAAAATGAACCACAAATTAAATAAACATCTTGTCTAGAAGGATTGCATGCTAAAATTTCATTTATTAAAAACGTTAAGATTAGCACCTTCATGAGAATAAAAAACTATAAAAAATTAAATTAATTAAATTTTATACGTTCCCAAAATCTCAGGCTTAGAAACAAGAGTACATTAAATTGTAAAATTTGTAGAGTGGAGCACTTTCTGCTTTCTCTACGCCACTGCGAAGATTCCGTATATATTCTGATTTCTGACACCGCAATCACATGGATTGTTTGTTTACCTCGCAAACAACCCACTATTATTAGCCAGTCGTGTTTAAGTGCCTATTAGAGTAACTCTAGAAGATCTCAAATAAACCCAATTTCACACTATGGAGCCAGCGCCTCTGAGGAACGTCGAGATCAAGGCCCGAGTTGGTTCCGACGAGAACTTCCAGAGGAAGGTGCAAATCGCCCGGAATCTAACCTCTTCGGAGGGAGAAGTAATCGTCCAGAAAGACGTCTTCTTCAAGTGCAGGCAAGGGCGCCTCAAATTGAGGTACCTCCAGAATAGGCGCTCTCAACTGGTCCAGTACGACCGGGCCGATGTGACTGGCCCCAAACTGTCCACTTTCAGAATTATTGAGGTCGACCAGCCAGAGGTTCTGGAGCTGATTTTAAATGAGAGCAATGGAACCCTGGGGGTTTTGAAGAAAACCCGGCTTTTGTTCCTGCACAACAACGTTCGCATCCATTTGGATAGAGTTGACGATTTGGGGAATTTTCTGGAGTTCGAGGTCTGCATTAGCCCCGGACAGACTGAGCAGGAAGGTCAGAGGATTGCTGACCAAATGATGAATTTGTTTCAGATTACCCCTGACCAACTCATGGCTGGGGCTTATTTCGATGAACTTAGGCGTTCCATTGAATTGAACCAAGACTAAATTGTTTCTCGTTGTGAGTCGTTAAGATAAAAACGTTTGTAATAAAAGAAAATAAATATTGTTTACATTTCACATAATTTTGAGGCCTTTGAGAAATCCTTTGTTTACGTATGATTCAGAAAAAAATAAAGAATCATGGGTATACATTTTCCTTTTTTAAATAATTAGGAAATTTAACAAACTTGGTTTTGTTTTGATACTTTTCGATAATATAAAAGAATAATTGTGTGGTTGTGATTTATTAAAATTGATTACATTTATACGATAATCAAAGTCGGGACTTTGGCCGATAGTAGACGAAAGTCCGGATTTATTTTGCCGCATTAAATGTCTCGAGAAGATAGAACAAATTTTAATAATTGTGCGAGATAGTAAGATAATTAATTATATATTTAGCACAAATGTCTCATATCCCAGTTTGTGCCGTTTATACGGATAGCGCAGATTTTGGCCTATAACCGGTTTCTAGTCCTGATTTTGGACTGCCGCGTAAACGTAGTCATAATGACTAAGCTAAAACTTTTTTTTATCTATTATAGTAAACCTCTATGAGTTTTGAATACAGTACAAAGTCAGTATTCTGAGGATTAAGGATTAGAATATTTGAAGGGTTTTAATAAAAAATACAAATATTTATTAATTTCTGCCAATTTATAAATAAAACGTGAACAGTTTTTATTTTGGCAACTTATAAAATTGATTATGTAAAAATATCTGACACTCTACAAACCGTAGAAGTAAAATGCAACAAATATACACGAGGACACAATGATAGTTTAAAAGTATAAGTTAAAAAATTTCTTATTCATCTAAAAATTTGGTTAACTTTTCGCTATAAACTAAAAATCAATTGACGCTGATTAAAAAAATAACGCGATATTAGTATAACATGGCTTAAAATTCGCTTCAACTTTAGCAAAAACTAGTAGTGCCTAGGAATACGTGATGAGTTTTTTTTTAAATACTAAAAGGATATGATGGCGCAATTTTTTTCGTTACTCGATAGAGCCAAATATTTTATGCAATTTAAAAATAAATACACAAAAATGTTGCGTCGAATATGAGCCATTCTTTTAATAATTTCCAACCATCCCGGCAATACATTTTTGCTGGCAAGAGTAGTTATCTGTTTTGAATTTTTTTTTCGTGCGATAGGGCAGTAACAGCAACTCTAAGCACACTCAGCCTTACGTAGAATCAATCATTTTGAGGATAATCCTGCTGTGTATAGTAATTATAAAACTAAAAACGATCCTAACAAAAACCGAGTATCAAGGAATCCTAGAAACTGGAATTTCAGCTGGCATGTTTCCATTAACAGTGCTTTGTTTTAAATTTTAACGGAAATCATTAAATGACTAGAAATAACTTAGGCTTAGACTTATTCTAACAGTAGGATCCGATGAGACTTATCGATGCGGACTTTGTCATTTGATCGGGAACGGATATTGGCCGCCAATACCACCAATTGTAGCTTACTGGAAAATATTAAATCAAAATAGAAAATGCCCCATTTTTTGTGTTGATCTAAAAAGGTACTTACAAACGAATGATTGAGGTAGTCTAATTGAAATAGTGCGACATTTGTTCCTGCACTCGACGGTTGGTCTCAGCATAATTGTCCGTGCCCCGTACACCTGCTGGATGTACATGTTCGAACACTCGGCGTCTGGTATTATGTACGATGGTGCTTCGGGTGTGTCCATTGCAAGATATCGCTCCAATGCGATTCCTGTGGCTGGAAGACGTTCAGGTCTTGCAAATAGTTGCCGTAAAAGACGGGCGGGTGGCATTCGATTACATCTCCATAAATTGTGACTTTGTGTTTGGTGCGTTCTATTGAAATCGGTGAATAACTCATCCAGATTGGATACATCACGGTTCGTTGATCGCACTCGGTAGGCATCACGTTGGAAGACATCCTTGTTGGATTTGTAGAGCTCAAATAAGTCGGAAATGTAAACGGGTTCTTGCTTAATCTGAAAATTTAAAATGTTTGGAAAAATATTCAATATAATTTTTTTTTAATACACTCAAATTACAGTTATCATTACAAAACCAAAATTGTAAATAAATTTAAATGATTATTTAAAATATCCCAAAAAACAAGACAAAGCAGACTTTATATCAAAACTTTGCTTATTATGAGCAGCAGTATTAAAAACAAAACAAAATATGTGATAAAATTAAACAGATATGTAGATGAAAACCCTCAAAAGAAACTAAATGAATAAAAGCGCAATCTACGATTGTACTAATTAACTTATTACTTTTATGATATTCAAACTATAACTTAGCAAATCAACAATATAATAAAGCAATTAGTAACATTTCTCTCCTTCCAAAAGCTACTAATTTAAGAACTGAGCTGAATTCTTCCCATGATAATGCAAGTCTTGTAAATTAGGGGAAGTTGTATTTTGTTGTAGCGATTAAAAAAACAAGATCATCGTTCAACAAACTTTTGAGTACATGGTTTTAAAATAAAAGCGTTTCGTATTTCAAGAAAATTTTGTAATTCATGCACAAATGAATGACATTCCTTCCCAATGAGTTTTTTAAGTCTTTCCCTTTTTTATAAACCTTTTTATTAAATGTTCTGCGCTAATAGCACGTATTTGTTGAACGATTCAGACTTACCTTTAAAGTATAGGTATTTAAAATTATTTCGTAAATTTTGTTACTATCACCTAATTCAAGCGGCTTTTGACGTGGAAATTACTTGGATTGAAGACAGTTTTTATCTTCAAAGAGTTTCTATGAAAATGATACAGAAATCATTGATTTTAAATTTTTTTTGTGTAATAAATTTAGGACTCTAAATTTAAAAATGTTTGTTTTCGTCTAAAGCAGAGTTTTTGAATGAAATTGAAGACTTGTAAAATATCACTTCCTGGTGAAATTTCTTCTATCAATGCCCTTCTTGCTCCCATTTTCTTAACAAAGCTCCCTACTTGAGCGATAACTATATAAATTTAAACCTTCGCGGAGAGCTGAATGTTTTAAAAAATTGAACCCTTTATGTTTCCATCATTTTTCTTTACCCAGAAATATGTACCAGTACCAACGCTATTTATCCAGGAGCAGACCTCGTAGTAGGCTTTAAGAAAGGAGTGAACTAAAAACCAGACAATTTACGTACATTTTAATAAATCAAAATCAAATAAATTAAGAGAACTGGCCGGGGATTAGAGTTGGTCTCACCTTAAATACAAAAGGCACAAACTCTGCTGTCTTGTCTACGTTCGTCAGGTCTAAAACATTCACAACTCCGGAGCACGGCTCGCAATTTAGGTCGTCGACTTGGAAAAAGGGGTTCATCATGAGGCAGGACTCGTCATAGAGCTCCGTCAGTCCGGGGAATTTGTTGATGATTGGCAGTGTCATCTTGCGCCAGAACTTCATTCCTGGATAGATGAACGTTTGGATGTTCCTGAGCACCAGGGTGGACGCCTCGTTCTTGTACGAGATGAAAAGGAACGCGATCAGGAGGTATAAAATCCAGAAGAGGATCTTCCGCTTCCGGTCCATGATCTGCTTCACGATTTCATCTTTTAGTGATATATTGGTGCTACTATTGCTGCGCTGTGCTGTATTTCGATTAAAATATTGCAAGAACAGGTAATCATCGAAGTGACGTCCTGGAATTTGGTAATTTTGTTCTGCGAACACTTTTATTTGCCGCAAATTTTGCAAGTATTTTGTTAACACTTGGTGCCGCGTCAGGTTCGCGTAATTCACAGTAAAATTCTCCATCGTATATTTATGCTGTCGCCGCACTAATTTTTCTGCCACCGCATCACTATCGGATGTTCTAAACAAAAATAAAAACTTTTCCTTGTGAAGGCCTCAGACGGCGAAAAAAGGAAATTGACATTTAACAGCTCAATAAATTGACACTTGAGTGATTGCTCTAGTTGCAGTAGTAGATTTTCAAATCGAAAAGTAAAGATAATTTATTTGTTGATGGCTGTAAGTTCAAATTAAAACCTTTTAAAAACAAGTAAAAGCTTTTAAAAGTGGAAAAAGTATAATTGATAATTAATTTTACGAGGAGGGCAGATTTATTTCGTGCTGGACGCTTTTATTTTCCTCAAAACAACGAAATAATGGAAATAACACTCAGTATAAGAGTATTACGACCTGGCAACTCCGCACAGTTCTTTGACATTTCGCGTTTTGCTCGTGTCATTTACACAATTTTTTGTTGGTTGGGAAAAGCAGCGGTTGGCGTTGGGGATTGCGGCGAATTTATTAATTTTCTTCACGAGGGCGGCTGACGGGAAATAAATATTTTCTGAATTGCCGCGCAGTCCAAAAAGCATCAGTTTCAGTTTACAATTAATCCGGGCGACAATAAAATTTAGGCGGAGCGCAGGAAAATTGCATTGCTGAGGAGCACCATGAATCCGTGCACAGTTCCAACTCCGGTGAAAAACACTGACGGCGACGACCGATGGCTGAGCATCCACAAGCGCTTCCTGTCCGAGTGCATGGAAAAGGACCCGGACGTGATCTTCCTGGGGGACTGCATCCTGGAGTCCCTGCAGCACACTGAAACCTGGAACCAGTACTTCGCCCCGATGCATTGCCTTAATTTTAGCATACGATCCGACCGGACGGAGAATGTTCTCTGGCGAGTTGAGAACGGCGAGCTGGACAACGTGAAGCCGAAGGTGAGTGGCCCCAAGGAGCTCTCTAGAAAGGCTACTGACCCCTGTACCGCTTCCAGATTGTCGTCTTACACGTAGGAACCAACAACGTCGACAGCTCCCCCGAGGAGATCGCCGAAGGAATCTACCAGATCATACTCAAAATTAGGGAAAAGCTGCCCGATGCCTACATCGTGCTTCCGGTAAGTAATTTGATTCGATTTTTTCTTCCCAGACGTCTTCATTTCTTCCTAATTTAGTCTGAACTAAAACGACAGCAAGCAAAGCAATTTCTATAACTAAACCCATTATCTCTAGGGTTTTGTATGTAGGGATTATTAATTTCTTCAAAAGAATTCCTTGCAATGTAACCGATGGAAATTAAAAAGAATTTACATTCTACCTCTAACTTCTCAAATTTCAAATAAAGAAATAAACGAAAGCGATTTAAATACATTTGTTACAGACACTTCTACCTCGAGGGCAGCAACCCAATGCTTTGCGCGATAAAGCAGCCGCAGTTAATGATCTTGTGAAGCAGAAATGCATTGGCCTCAATCGGGTGCAAACCGTCACTATAGACAAGGGTTTAATTCAGACCGATGGGACAATAAGCCACCATGATATGTTTGATTATCTGAACTTAACAAACAGCGGTTCCAAAAAAGTATTCGAGCCTGTGCATGATCTCCTCTCACAAATTCTAAACGAGAACGAACCCGAGAAGGACCTCACACCATCGGAATAAGTTGGCACCACAGCACTAAAATAATGCAAAGAGAAGGCACTCTTCGGAGTGCCGCGAATGTTTTAAACAAAAAATTTCCAACAAATGCCTTAAAGAGGAATTTGCAGGCAAAATGTGCATTCGAAATGACTCTTATCTACGAAACAACCAAATAAGAAAATGCTCATCTTCACATTCCACTACGTTTAGGTTTCCTTCGTCTGGAATTGATATTTTTTGAATTTCCTTAGGCTTATTAAATTTCTACTGGTTTAATTTTTCCTCATTGAACTCTCCAACGCACCGGTAGGGCGCCCAAGCGCTGCCAGTAAATCTCGGCGTGCGTTTACGTTTATAGTGGTTTAGCACATAAATTTTGCGACTTTTACTTAATATAACTTATTTGTAAGTACTTTTGTACCCTCCTGTTGAAACTATTTATTATTTTGGAATATACAAGCTCATACAATTAAATTTGGCTGTTTCAATTTATTTTGCACTGCCATATGCTTTCCAGTTTGCTAATTTGTGCAGTTTGTGATGTTTTTTAATGTCTTGTGGGTAGTCCTGCAGATTAAGTGCAATTTAAGCTTGTTTCATAAATTAATGCAACTATAGGAGAATTATAAAATATACATTTAATAAAATTGTGAGGAGTTTTTATTGAATAAATTATTTACTATGAAAGGAATGTGCGTTTTGTCTAATTTTTTTTATTTAATTAAATTCGTTAGGAAATTTGATTGTTAAACAAAAATTTCAAAGTTTTTAATTCAATTACGATTTAAAAATTAAATATACAGGAGGAATAAAAAGTAGCAATATTTAAAAATAGTTTATTTCTTCGCATAAGGTTCCCTTGTTCCGTTTGGAACTTTATATTTATCACAATATTTTAAAAATGTAACAATATTTTTCTTACTGCAAGAGTTTGACGATCTCCTGATATCCTCTGTGCCTTGCGTAGTCAGACGCAGTGTAATCCAATAAATCACAGCAGCTTTTATCAACGCTCTTTTGCAACAAAAACTTAACAATTTCCGTCTGTCCATGAAGGGCGGCATTATGAAGCGCAGTTTTCCCCGAATATTCCGGCTGCGAAAGATCCGCCCCCGCCAAATAGTACGACTCAATTCGCCTCAGATGACCTTTGGATGCTGCGCTGCATAATTGCTCCCCAACCGATCGCGACGATCCCGTTATGTGAGCCCCACATTTAACGAGCAATCGAATAACCGCGTGATGATCACCTGAGATCGCCTCCATCAGCGGAGTTCTGTCGTGGCGGTCTCGCAAATGCACAGAGACTCCGTTGTGAAGAAGATATCGAACAATTTCTAGTTGGCCCTCACTTGCGGCGATGTGGAGGGCTGTGCGATGATCGTAGTTCACAATTGATAAATCAGCACCATAACTTTTTAAATTTTCAATCTGGAAGAGGAAGAACAATTCATACCTATAAAATTATTTATGGTGTTAAATGATAAGCATAAAACACCCTACGATAGTATTTATTACAGATAGTAATAAATTTAATTTTAAGTAATTTTAGTAATTTCGAGATTATACAGCGCCGATCAAAATTATTATGATCAGATATGTTTTAATTTTTCAACCTCTTTTTAAGAATTTAACTTTATAAAACCCGACGTGTGAGTAGTCTAGTATAACTTTTTATAAAAATTTGTATAATCGTAGAATTGATGGATGCATCGAAACAACTCATAATAAGTATATAATTCATATTTAATGCTCTCAAAAATTTAGGTACAAGTATTCACTATAATTTTGAAAACTAATAAACTAATGTAATAACAGTTTTGTTACGTTAACGAAACTACAATTTTCAAAATTAGGAGCATACTCCTTCAATTCAATATGAACTCATTACCTGTTTTATATCTCCTTTGATAACTGCGTTGTTTACGATCGCTGGGAAAATTGTGTCCTCCAGTTGTGCCACTTCTTTTGGTGAAGTCACATTTAGCACTTTTGAAACAGCATCAATCAGATCAAAGGTGTCCTTCTCAGGTGCTGGGGTTTGAGTTAACTCCCCTCTTAAGTTCTTTTGCATCATCTGTAAAATAATTTGAAGATATAATTGGTTTCAATAGACGAATTCAATAATTCTACTGCTATTACCGTCTTACCTCTTTTTTTTCTTTAAGTGACCATTCATCTTTCCCAAGAACGTAAGAAAGTTTAGTGAGCGCAGCTTCGGGTGTCATGTCATATCCAGAAAGGACTCCAAGTTGTCCTAAAATACTCCCCGTTTCATAGAGTACCGAAACCGAACCCGTTGTGCATTGCGTACAATTAATAATAATAACACCCCTATCCACAGCATTTTTGATTTCTCTCATTAAATCCTCCCTGTTCGAGGGAACATTTCCAGCTCCAAAAGTCTGAAGAACGACTCCCTGCATTGGGGGCTGTAAAAATGCTTTAAAAGTAGCCACAGAGACACTAGGAAAAATCCTCAAAATTCCAACATTCTCATCGAGATGAGAATGGACAGTAAATTTTTCAACTGTATTCGGTCTGTAAATAGATCGATAATCGACCTCAACGTTTATTCCAATTTTCGCTAAAGGCGGGATATTTGGTGTATCGAATGCAGCTAGCTGCTCAGAGCTTATTTTAGTCGTTCTATTTCCTCTAAGTAGTTTTGTGCCAAAAACCACACAAACTTCAGGTATTACGTAGTTTCCAGCTAGAACAAGGGCTGATGTAAAATTATCTTTGCCATCAGTACGGGTTTCAAAAATAGGAATTTGTGATCCAGTGATGATGACCGTTTTTCCGAGGTTTTCGAGCATAAAAGATAAGGCCGAAGCTGTGTAGGCCAATGTATCAGTGCCGTGTAATACTACAAAACCATCATAAAATTGGTACGACTCCTGGAAGTTAATATAAAATTAATAAATTTATATTGTAAAATAAAACTGAAATTAATTTACCCGAATATCATCTGCGATGTGAACCCAGTCGGTTATGGTCATATTGCTGGAGTCCAAGATGGGATCGTATTCAGTTATTGTGTATATTATGCGCCGAGATTCATTATTTACACGGGGTAGGACTAAAGGTCCCATATTACCTTCATTTCCAAATGCCGTCTTTGCATATTCTTCATCATGCATGTCCGGATATTTTCGAATCCTTTTTACCAATGCGTTTGGTATCGGCTGTAATACTAAAATTAAAAATTTTTCAAGATCGTTATTTTAAGAATGACTACAGATACGTTTTTGAAATAGGAAATAAATAATAAATACTTACCATCATTTTCATTTCTCATCATCCCGATTGTTCCTCCGGTGTACAAAACCAAAACTCTCGCTTCTGAGCCTTCGAGAGTGGCGGTATCTCTGTAGCTAGCAATTCTTCGAATCGAAGTTTTTGGAGCTGACCTCTGAGGACTTTTTTGGGAACATTCGCATCTACCACCTGGAACTCGAAGACTCGTTTCGTTTATTGTCTCATTTTTTAAAGAAAGACCAGGTTTTCCATTCATAACACCATTGGGAATATAATTATCATTTTCAACGTTAACACCACCACCAGAATGTCTGCTTTCTGTCGGATTGGTCAAATCAGACATTGTGAATATTTGGACCCTGTTTGAATGTGAAAATTCTTTATTACTAGAAAAATAAAAATATAGAACGACGAATTTTTTTAGAATGTCATTTTGACAATAACACTGGTCTACAAATTTTTACTTTGATAAAGTATTCTCCAGGTAAAGTAACCTTTTTTATTCATTTTCCATTAGTTTCCGTTTTTTAGAAAAAATATTAAGGCTGTGTGCCAAACCAGACTTTTCTTTCCAAAAGTTCGTTAAAAATGTACTAGATTAATTTGCCTGTGCCAAACAAGGGGAGTCTTTTCAAGTGACTTTTGTATCGACATATAAGCACACGCAGTACTTTGATATTAAATCGGGAAATGGACGAAGAAGGTATCGAAGTTATAATTTTATTTCTTCAAATACTAATAAACTATGTATTTAAAATATATAAAGGGGAAGAGGGAAATCAATATGCGATATGCTCACAGCCTTCTATAAGGAAAAAGTACTGATTTGTTATTTGAAAAGTCTACTCGCCAGCATGCTTTTCGTTGAATAGTCGACTCTTGAAAAGAAAAGTCTGGTTTGGCACACAGCCTAAGTTTTTTGTAAAAATTAACAGAAGTCATAGCGATCTTTTATTCATTAGCAGAATTGCGACGTGATTTTTTCTCTGCTCTCTTATATTCTGCTTCTGTAACATCATCATTTTAACATTTGATGCCAATCTATTCAAGTAAATAGCAAAATTATGAAGTTGAATGAAGATAGAATCGTTAAATTCGAAGATATCAAGTATCTCGAAAACTTAAACTAATAAATGATTTTTACTTACCAATCAGTATTCAGTATGCCTAGACAAGAAGAAATTAGTTAAAATTATTTCGATTACTTTTCCACTGTAGACTTGTGTAATTTGTACTATATATGTATGTATATAGAAAACTGTGATTTGATCTTTGAATATAGAGTACATAACATATGTATGTTTAAATTATTTTATTTTGATATTTATTTTGTTTACAAATGATTTCTCTGAAGAACATCCCTACAATGAAAATTATGATGATACATCTTTTCAAAGTTTCGATTACCAATACAATATAAAAATACTCTAATATGATATTATATAAAAAAGATAATAAAAAAATACTAATTTTAAAAAAATAGTTTTTCTATGATCAAAATAATTTATCTGTAGGATCGTAAATAATTTATCTGTAGAATCGTAAATACTGTAACGAAAATCAATTTCACAAACTCAAAAAAGTTGTTGCTAACAAACGTCGTATAATATGAATTATTTACTCTGGACTATTTATAACAAGCACACGACAGTGATCATCTGAAAATATTGACCTGATCTGATCACCTGAAAATATTGACACTTTTGCAAGTGAATGCTAATTACAACGGACATTTTCAATGAGTTGCAATAAACAAAATTTTGCGTGTTAATTATATTGGAGAAGTGTTGGGAACGGACTTTAAAACATCACAAGATTTGTTTATATTTTCTCATAATTATTTGAAAATTTTTAATAAATGTTTCAAACCCCGAAGGAACGTAATAGTCATAAAATACTAATTTTCTGACTTTATCTTGTGTATTTTTGTAATGTTCTGATAAAATGTAATATATATGGATTTATTCGAGTGAACGTAAAAATGTACGCTTTTTATGAACGCTTTGGTTTTTGCGGTTTGCTATCGGAAGTATTACATGAAATAATAGAAACTTAGTTTATTAAAAATCTCTCAGCCATTAATTTCCCCAAGGGCTTCCAAGATCACACTGTTGCCAGGAACAATTTTATATTAAATTAAACCAATGAAAAAATATGTGAATTCTTATCTTGTTTATATATGATTTGCATTAAAAATACGCGTTTTTCATTTTGGTAATAGCTTCTGTAATAACTATAGCTTATCAACAATACAATCATTATAATCATTAAAGAATATTAGTTTAATTTCTCGACCTTTTTCCGAATTTACTAGATACCATAATCCATCATCAACATCATAAAAATAAACTTCTTTGACGCACATATTTCTAATCAATAACTACAAAATTGGTTAGTCATATAAGGCACTGTACAAGTAATAAAATATTTTAATTTTTAGAGATTATAATTAATTGAAACACTGTACTCATCTCACTGTTAATTTTTTATTAGTTGTTATACCTATAAATGTTAATTGTAAAGGTATTAAATAAATACTAAGTAGCTTTACACCTGGTACTTGAAATTTTTCATAAGCTATTTTAGGAAATAGAGGGTACAGTAGAACTAACAGATAGTGTCTTTCCCCGAAATTATATTGAAATATGAATTATAATTATCAAATCAATGCCAAAGGGTTAAAAAAGTAAATGTACAGATAAGAGATAGAGGTTCGGAAGCATTTTATGATTAATGGAAGTATTAATGAAAACCTGGGGGATTTTATACAGAGCAAGGATAAAGATTTGCAGATTTGATTAGATAATATCAAAAAATGTATGGTAGCGTAAACGTAATGAAACATTACAATAGATCATACTACCATCAAAAATAATTGAGTCCAACTTATCGCTTATCTCCCGAATCTTTCGTTGCCAAAGTTCTAAGGTAGAAAGATCGCAATAACCACTGATTGTGCGATGTGTAAACAACAATTTCTTTCTTTAGAATATAACTATTGATAGTAAACTTTCCAAATGGCTTTGTTTATTTTTTTTTTTGAATTACTAATGATGGTAATTAGTGGAAAGTGATAAGCTTCAGAGCAGCTACTGAATTCAACTAATAAAATTTATTTTCAATTACATCACACAGAGATACGAAAAATTGGCGCTAAGACATCTCTTAATCTTTAAGACGCTGTTCAACTGAGACGAGTTGGGGCAGCATTGCTCTATTGATTTACTCTCAAACCACGCCACAGGTCTGAAGCACGTGTAAAATTTGCACATATATAAAAAAAAATTAGGTAAATGGTATACGTAACTTCAAATTTCGAAAAGGGTCAACAGCTGCAAAATTATAATTAGTAAAAAGGGACTCACCTTGCTTAACGTTGGTGATTGAGAAAAGGTAGTTAAATCGGCGCACCCAAGAGCAATGTCTCGTTTTACTATAATTAAAGCACCTTTACTAAATTCTTTAAACTCACGAAAGACTGTTGGAAAATTACTGCGGTCCGATTATTGCATGATAACATTGGACTAAGATATTGCAACAGATTCAAGATTCTACCATCGTTGGCAACAGCACAGCAGCGACTAAAATGCGAATGAACTTCAGCGAATGTTGAGTTGAGGACTATCTCAATCTCAGCTTCAGCTCCGACAATTTGCTCAGTTTTACCAAGTTTTACGCATGTTCATTCAACAACAGCTGTTCTTACCTTTTTCCAGCAGTCAGCATCCCAAGAAAGAGATTGATTAACTTTCTTTAAGATATGCTCTTTAAAGTCAATGAATTTTGGCGAGGTCGCTCGATTACTTTTGCAGACTGTTGAAACCAATTCCAAGTCTCTTCTTTCGGTCTCTTAACATCTTTGAAGCAGCTGCCTTTTTTTTCTTCATCAGTTCGAAATTTTTAAAGACGTTACGCTCTTATCACTCTATTGAAAATATTGAGGCATTTGTTTCTACGAGTATTTGAATATTTTCAGAATTTATTCATAAGTAAAGATGTCATTGTTTACAGTCTGTGATCTGTTCTTTATTTGTTTAAACTTGGGAATTTTAAAACGTGCTACTTACTGCTTATTTGATAGAACTTCTAGGGTGTGTGTTTTATATTTTTTTAAAAAAATTATCAGTTAGGGCAAAAAAGGAATGAACCAATTTAAACAACACATTTATTAATTTAATATCTCATACAATTTACAACAACAATTTACACAACTTTTCATTTCGAATTCTTACACAAAGTTACATTTAAATTTCCATTCTAAAAATATTTCAAAGATACTATTAATTTACCTATTTACTTTTCTCTCAAAACATCTTTCCTTTCACAAAACAAAACTCTTACCTTATAATTTTCCTTTCCTCCTTCTTGCCACTGTCATTGCAATCACTATTTTTATTAATTTTTATTTTTCTTATTTGCCAATGTACTGAAATAACAATAATCTTACAATTAGCAAATTATTTTTGTTCTCACAATTCTTATTACTCGAAAGTATACAATTTTTGGGTGATATAATTTACAAAAATGTACGACGTATTTAATTACATGATTAAAGAACACAAATGAAATGGCAGATTTAAATAGCATGTGAAGCTTATTATGCAATTGGATGCTTGGACAGTGTAAGACGAGTATTTTTCAGCTTAAATGTAATTCTTTTCTTTAGAAATACAAAAATATATCCACAATATGCACGGATTTTGGTGCAAGTACTTATTAATTATGTTATCCTCCGTCTTTTGATTGTTAAAATTGGTTTTACAATGGTTTTTTGTATGCATGTTATGAATTTTCAAGGAAACACAAAACTTCTTACTGGAAATACGGTGGCGCGTCCTATCACAGTTAAATTCGAGATGATGATGATGATTTATACTTAACATAAATTTGATAATTTTCACATATACCATTCATTTTGTTTTTGTATGTTTCTTATTGCTATTATCTCATTTGTGGATACTTAGCCACTTTACATTATTTTTTTTTCTTACTTTAGGAAGAAACTTTTACAAAAGCGATTTAAGGGAGAAATATTTGTGTTAACTTTAAAATCATTACATTTTGGTTTGGACAACTTTTACTAGTTTTGGTCACTTTTTCTGTATTTCAAAAATATTACACAATAGGTAAACTGTATTTTTAAAGGTTCTAAAATTACACACATTACCATTGTATGTCATTAATAATTCCGAAGTAAATAAACAGTAGTCAATCTAAATATTTTTTCCACTCAGAAATATCAGGGAAGATACATAATGCTTTTGTTATATTTGTAAAAAATAAAAAATATATGAAATATGTTGACGCCTTTAAAATCGGACAATTTTTATCAAAACCACATTATCAGTGAATTAAACTAAATTTTTAGGAAAAACTTTCTTGAGCTAATGAAACCCTTTGATTGATTCTGTTACAAAAAATTATTAATGTCACATAAAAATTCTATACAAGAGTTGTAAATATTGTGGCTTAATTTTATATTTTAGTAAATAGCATTCATTTTAACTGAGCAAGATTATGATCTTCTGAAAAATCGTCATATGCTGATCCCTTTAAATTGTGACTGAGCTTGTTCTTAAATTTGTGTTTTTATAAAATGATGATGATCAAAAAGGAAGATGTTCATATTATAACCAATCCATATTTTAAAATCCTAAAATTAAAAGGATACAATAAATAATTAAATAAATAATAAAATAAAATTAAAAACCGGCATTTGATAACTCTCTATTACTGACCAATTACAGGAATATATCACCAAAAATATTATTATAATTTTTTTTCTTATCATTGTCATTTCACATTTGCCTTATTTTTTATCTTTACATGGTTTTATAAAAAAATATTATATCCCTTTGCTGTTGCCATTCATAATCACCATTCACTATTTGTGTACCTTTTACACATTTTTTACGAGAATATCTTCTTTCAATTCTTGCAGCGCCACTAAACCAATTAATTTAAAATAACAAAATCACCTAGAAGTTTTAAAAGTGAAAAGTGTTATTCACCTGATCTTATTATATAACAAAGTAGAATGCAAATATTCTAGGAAGCAGTTTGGAACCATGAGCATATTTCTGCCAAGTGCTTGTTTTTTTATCATTCGAGGAATCCTATCACCTTCCAATTTGGAACCTTTGAGTAAGTTTACCTTTGAATACAATAGAGAGATCTAAACAGTCTTCTTAGCCAGGTACCTATTACAAAATAGAAAAATATATAATTATTATTTGTTGTTTTCAGAAGTGGGGCTGTTAAAATCTGTTATTTTTGTAATCATAAAATTCGGTAGGATGTACAACTCACCGTGTGACAATTTTGCAATTACACATTTTTAAACGTGACTTAAATACGTTTTTCTCTTTAGATATCCACTCCGAATAGGCGAAGATAGCCCAGTATCATTGCTAGAAAAATTAGAGAATTTAAGAGTTTTTTGGGGTTATGCTTCCTGCTCATGCAACCTACGGGAAAAAATGCAGAAAAATAAGGCAAATTAAAATTGGTTTGAACTAAAGGACAAATGGAGCATTTCGCACAAAAAAATTTTACCTTCTTCTACGAGGATTAGAAACTTGTCCAGGTAAGTTAAAACATCCACGTGGGATAACCATTCGTGCATTTCCTTGAGCTGGTCTTGAACCTCCAAGAGCCATTAAATTACTTAAGTGAGAGGCATATCCCTCCGAAAGTACTGTAGCATTTGCTTGTAGTTTTTTGCTAACCTTTAATATTATAAATTAATTATAATTAAATATATATTTGTTTTAATTATTTAATTTTATGAAATTACCTTTCCTACTATATAAATTTGGTTCGGTTTGAGGCCGATGTTTGTATAAACACTAATATCTTTGCTACTTCCATAAGCCGAGTGGATAACCACTCCATGGGTCTGGATTAAGGTGTTTAAATAAGCGGCTTTGTGTCCCAAAGGATCGGTGGAGAGTCCATCAGCAAAAGAAATCAGCCCATGAGGAAAATTATGTTGACTTAGCCAAGAAACAACTCTTTGCTGTTGCATGTCCGGGCGGCCAGTGATGTAAATCAGTAAATAGCCCAATTCTTGCCAATGTCTACAAACATCGACGGCTCCAGCCCTAACTTTTGGATCGCGACCCGTCACCGACATGGACGCTGTAAACGAGCCATCTATGCTAAATACGATGCATTCCGTGCGAGGTGGAATCACAGCCATATAAAAATCAACCGAGGTGTGATCACCTCTCACAACCATTTTTATAGGATAGATGCCGTATCCAAGGGTCTTATCTTCAGGAATTATGTAAGTTATCCTTCCCGATTTATCAGTTACTTCTGTAGAGAGTAGTGTCCATTCCCCAGCTGGTGGATCCTTCATAATATGAATGTCCACTTTTTCGCCCGCTAGTGTTATCATGTCTAGTGGTCCATACATGAAACGAGCTAAAAGTTTTTGCTCGTAACCTTCTTGTACTATAACATCGTTAGCTCGATGGTTAGCTGCGACATTCTTCAATTTCACAGAAGTACGTTTTCTTATCCATTTCTCACGAGGCTGACCTGGATGGAATGAGGATTCTTTATCGTCTGATCCTGATAGTGCTAGTCCTTCAAATCGTCCAATCTATAGTTTTTAGAGTACATTTATGATTACTTTTTTTAGTAGTTTTAATAAATTTATAATCGTTGTACCTGTCGCAAAATGAAAGCAATCACATCTGAACTTTCCCAGTAGCTAGCGTGGAACAAATGTGGAAGAGCGTGTGCGGGAAAGTTGCTTAATCCTTCTGGGCAGTATAACGCATAATCTAAACGTTTTGTTCCCCACCACTTTTGTTGCACTAAACATTTTAAAAATATGTATAATTAGAATTTTTGAATGTTGGTAAATAATACATGCACTGTAACTGTGGAACTATTTCAAAGGTGCATGCTACAATATTAATTTATAAATCTACAAATGAAAGTACAAACAATTTGGTGTATTTTTTCAATATTTTAGGTTTTAAAACATTTTTCAAGAATTATTTTTAAAAACATGTTTGTATGTAATATTAATTTGGAAAATGCGCTGAGCACAAAATACCCCTTTGAATGTTAATGAATTACAATTTTTGTGTGATTTTACTGACTTCAATATTTCAGTAAATTTAAAATAGTTATAATTCTCCTTTATACGACCAAAGTTGAGGTAAGACGGATCTATAATTTTATATAGTAACTTACCAGAATAAAAATAACGAATTGATAAATGTACTATTATATAAAATACTAAAGTGTTAAAAGCATGCAAGCGGTGAGCTCTTCAACTTACAGGTGTTAATGATATTAAGGGGGACATTATCAACTAAACCAGATACAGTACTTTGAATAGACGCATCTGAAAGCCGCCTTTGCCCTGGGTGGGAATTATCATTGAAGTATTGTGGATTTGATTGAATAATTTCCACTTTAAAATTTTATAAAATTAGTAATAAATTTAATATAAATTAATAATAATTCATACATAGATGCAATGGTTGTCCATTTCCTAATGGATATTTTGCGTATCGTGGTATATTAACTGGAGCAAGCATTGAAAATCTAGCGCTTAGCAATGGTTCCAAACGAGAGGCTGTCGGATCCGTTGGATGGAACAAATTGTAAATTTGCATACAATTCGGGCGTATAAGAGCTGTGAAGAAAAAAATAATAATTATAAATTATAGTAGATAAATTAATGAATTAATATATAATTTAAAACTACCATTTTTTGCATCATGTAACCGCCGCGAAGCCAAAACAATGGATAAAGGTGTTCCGAACATGAAAAAGTCAGCTACTTCAAAATCGAATTTTGGTAGACGAGAATCAGCAGTGGCCGAGGAACGTCTTCGGGGTGATGGTGCCACAAGTAACCTTTTTGCATCCAGATCCCCATCAATAAATCTTTCGTCATCGTATGCTGGAGTTTCATTATGTTTTGAATTTCCATATCGGCAAAGTGCATCGTATGCGAGTATTGAACCAACTGAATCACCGATCAGAGCAACTTGCCCATGAAAATTATGCCCTTCGTCAGTTCTTAAAAATTCTTGATAGACCGCATTAGCTGTGGTCACGGTACGATTTACAGCATCTTGAAAATCAGGAGATGCAACTGTTAGCAAAGGAATAGCCCCGATGGGTACGTCAGCGATATTCGGATTATCAGCGGCTGAAGGTGATGAATCAAAGGAGTAAGGACTGAGGCTAGAGAGGATTCCTAAAGCATCGGTGCAAACCGAAGGACAGGAGACTAATTTAATGCATACGTGGCTCATTAGCGTGTGATAGTGCTGGCGCATTATTGACTCAAATGCTCCTTTGAATGTGGTTACATCTGATTTTTTTGATGTTATTTCACTATTTGCATCTAAAGAAATAAGTTCATTAGATTAAAAATTTAAAAATTATTATTTCGAATTACCTAAAACACTTCCAGCGTGCATTACAAGTACCAAAACTGAAGTAGCGCATGAATGTGAACTTGGTGACCCAGGTGGTGAATCTTGGCCCCGGTCAAGACTTGATGAAGGTTGTAGAGTTGATCTTTTAGCGCCCCGCTCCGAGGCAACTCTTTGTAAAAATGTATGACTGAATATTGTGTCGTCTACGAAAAAAACAAATATTCCAAAAATATTTCAAAATTAACAACCTTATTACCTTGATTATTAATGTAAGGAGGTGGACTGTCCTCTTCTTCAGCCAATAACTCGAGTGAACTCCACTTAGCAAGTGATATCGATTCATCAATGTCTTAAAATTAAAATTATTCTTAAATTTTGTGTAATGTTACGATAAATTAAAACTGCTAATAAATATTACTTTTACGCTTTTTAAGTATTACCATTTTAATTAATTTATCAATGAATCTATGAAAGGGAATTAAAGTTCAGTAGCAAATTAAGTGAAGTTTCAAAACAATGCTCTTAGTATGCAAGCTATAAACGCATATTTGATTGATGATATAAAATTTATTTAAGTATTTCATGCAAAGTGCATGTTTTGTAGCAGAAAAAATATACTACGCAGAATTTCATCGGGATGATATGTTAACAAATAGATAGAAATAGGTTTATAAATAATTTTAATTTTAATAATAACAACTTGCACTTAAATAATTAGAGGAATGAAAAGCAGATGCCAATATTTAACAATTTATTAAGGAAAGTAAGACTAAATTCTGAATTAGTAAATAGTCACGTCTAGAAGCCGAGTCAGTTTGGATGTAGTGAATTAAAGCAACTTAGCAAAAAACTTAATTAAAATAAACTGGATTCAGTCTGAACGTGACTATTTAGCCAATTAAAATTCCTACCATGTTATATTAAAATATTTAAAAAGTTGATATTGTATTAATTTTAATAGACGTTCCAATTAGAAATTTAGTTTAAAATTTATCCCATGAAAAATCGACTGAAATACAAAGAATAAAATACGTTTCAAATGTTGAAATTTTTTTTCTACAATCGTAGCCAATACCTAACAATCAACGACTATTAGAAGTGAAATTTAAAAGCGAAATCTTTTGTAGGTTATGAAAACTCTTTTAATGTAAATTTTACGGATTGTGTTAAAAAAAGTTTAATACCGACTACAAAATACTAAAATTAATTGTCTGCGGTGGCTTCCGTTCTATTTTCCGACAATTATGTAACGTTTGATTTTTATTTTATAAATGTTAAATTTGTTTTCCGATTATCTTAATCGCGTTGATATTATATTTCGGATTATAATCTGGGACAAAGAGAAGTTACAATATGAAGGGGTTGAAAGATGTGCGAAAACATGCTAATCTGATTCAGAAAATAGAACAATTGATAATAAGCGATACAAAGTTTCAATTGTTCTCTTTCGCGAAAACTGAATAATTTGAATGTACGTATATTTAAATTTTCAAATAAAACCGTCTTAATCCACTACGAGTTTAAACAATTGAAACATCATAAAATCAAATGTAGAATCTAGCTTTCCCTATCAATTTGAATCTAATTGCTTCAGAAATGCAAGCAAAAATTACTTTAATTGAATATACAATAAGGCATTTGACAATTACTTGCTTCGCAGTTTGAAACTTACTTTTTGCTTCAAACGTAAACATTCATAAAAAAATCAAGTCAGTAAAAAACATTTATAAATTAATAAATTTTAATAATTATAAAAATCATACCAAGACAATCGAAGAACTCCTCCTCTGAACCAGATTTAGAATCAACCTCAAGTCGTTCCATTCGCCAGTTAGCAACCTGTTGAAAACTTTAATGTTCACACTGGCTACGGTTTTTAAGGTGAGAAATAGAGTTTCTAATAAAACTATGAAAACAACTAAATTTTTTCTATTTAAGAAAATAAAACTTACATCATTCTTTGCATTAGATGGCTGCACAGTAGTATTTTAAATTTTCAAAATAAAATGTAGAGAGAACGCAAAAGAAAATTTCTTGAATTAATAGGAAAAATAAAATAAGTGTAAGAGAAACATTGAAGAAATGTTTCTTTTAATGGTACCTACCTGGAGATCAAAGCTGTGTGCTGAGCCAGCAGGTGAATGTAATGCCCCTTTAGAACCGAATTTTGATTTTGCCAGTTGAACACTTTCAGATCTATTGTAGGAAATATTTTTATATTATTTTCTTTAAGCGGAACGAAAAGACAAACCTATTTCGGGAGAATTGATTATCTTCTTCCTCTTCTGAACTAACGTCTACACTTGGTGGGTGCTCCTTAACTATCGGTGGTTGTGGTCTTCTTACAGTTTCTGTGCTCTCTTTTGAGACATCGTTTTCAACTTGGTTAGAAACCTTACTGACTTCGGATATGCTTTGATCTACAAAACAATATTTTATTTAATATAGTTCGACTTAAAACTATTTTTAATACAAACCATCTTCTTCTTCCTCTTCTTCTTCTTCTTCCATGTCTTCTCCACTGGAGTCCAATCCCATTTTTTTAGCTAAAGCTAATTGAGTCTGTCTTTCAATTTCCCTAATGTCGTCCATGGTAAGGCCAAACCATTCATCTTGCCAGGCCCAAGCTTGTCTATGAGCACGAACCATTGTTTTTCGCAACGCTTTAGAAATAAATAGTAAATACTACCATCTAAATTATTTCAAAACCAAGAAACTTACCAACATCATGAATAAATTTTTCTAATTTTGTCTGCATGCCCCAATATCGAAATTCGACACGACATAGTTTGTACGCACACATTAAAGACATATTTTTAGCTGTTGGCTGTTTCTTACCTTTGACCTATTAAAAAAATTATATTTTGGCTTGTCGTTGAAGACATGATCATACCTCATTCCAATATTCTTCCAACCAATTTTCACCAAGAGGTCCTCGTCCAGTTTTTTCAGAAACAAACAACTTCGGATCCTCTTCTTTCACATAGTCCCCGCCATACAATTGGTCCTTGACTATGTCGATTAGGTCTAAATATTGTGTTTAATATCAGTTATTTCTTATTACGATTTCACAAACTTACCAACAATCCTATTTCTGAGATCACTCCCAGATAATTTGAACACATTCTCCTGGTGGCCATTATCTGGGAAGTAATACGTTTCTATGTCTAATGAGAATTTTTCAACAAAGGGACAGGTATATCGAGTTTTTGTAAATGGGTAGGCATTCCAAGCCTCTTCTTCAACCGTTAAAGCGCTCTTTGGTAGGAGACCTTTAATAAAAGAATAACAAGCGATGACTTTCAATAACTATATTAAAATAATACTCTTTATCCATCCGGGTAAATGGCTTCCAACGTGGTAAATTTTTTTTGTATATTGGCCATTTCCACCAGGACCGTCTTGATAGGGCTCATTTATAATAATTTCTACGCCACTACCTTCTCCATGACTCTCTTCTCGACTTTTTTTCTTTGAAGGGAAAATAATAATAAATGTATGGAAATTACAAAAAATATAACTCTTATTTTAGACTGGAAAACTTACTGCGATCATGTACAACTGCGCTATCCGATACTCCTCTACCGTCAACGGCAGTGGGATCCGATATTCTTTAATCAACATTTTGCCTACGTGAAATATCTAATCCGCCACAAAATGCCTAACATGGGGTTCCCCTCAGTTGGAACAAGGGTTTTAGACATGCAGTGCTATATTAATGATGACTATCTGTAAGAATAAGTAAGAAAACAATGGTTCCAATCATTTTTTTTTTCTGAAACTTTTTCTTCATGAAAACATATTATTAAAATTCGTATATTTATAAAATTTCGAAAACCATTTCCAAACTCTAAGAAACTTAAGAAATCAAAAAGACTGTCATTGGTTGTTTTAGGGACTTTTTAGTTTAGAAAAATGTGTATGGGATATTTTTATTGGGATATTATTATTAAAATAATAAAATTTTACAATATTTTTTTTTTTCAAAGTTAGAAAATAATTTTATAATTTAATAATATTAGATTTTTCCATCAATTGGTCAATAATATTTATGTATTTACATATGTATAATAAGTAAAAGTCGAAATACAGAAGTTGAGTGATTTTGTTCGAAAAATTGAAAAAAAAGGTATATTTCCTTCTAAGTGTTTATGAACAATAGAATGCCGAAGACTTTAATTACTACTTATCTTTGCTTATCATAAAAAACTCTTAAAAATAAATTTGTTAGAGCACCTTAGGCTAGACACACCTTTTAACACGCAACCATTGTTTTGTTTTTCATAATTTGCGTTTATTAAACAAGAAACTTTAAATATGCTTTCTTTTGATTGTAAGAGATTATGTACATATGCTTCGAGCGCGACAAACAGAACTGCTTGGGGCACACAAAAAAGAGTTGTAGACGTCACGCTTCTTAATTTCTAAAAAAGTGCACTTGGTGAGTAAAATTCCCGGAGCTTTTGTATGCTCATTTAGTTCTTAGCAATGATACCATCGAGGCAGAACCAATTTTCATAATTAAACTTTGGAGAAGACATATTAATATCCCTCACTTAGGAAATTACCAAGGTAATGACTTAAGAAGGACAAATGAATTTAACATTGCGTTAAAAAACAGGGTAAACAAGTTTTCTCGCTCAACATCAGCCTACTCATTATGTCGCATTGCAGTGTTTTAATAAAATAAAAATAGTTATGTTTGGTATTTACTAGATTTATTGATGTTTCAACAGAAAAGTCCACATACATAAAAAATTTTAATGACCTTGTATAAAAGCAGGATTTTCCTCTTCTGATTTCCCCATTAACACGAAATGAATTTTCATATGGAAATAACTTTGGTGGCTTTAATTATATTTCAGGATGCAAAGGTCCATATTTACAATTTACTTTCGTTTTGAAATTGAATTCAGATCATAGCATTTTTACTTGTATATAAGTTGATTTTATATAATTCATGTTGATACATATAAGAAAGGAAAGCAATAATGTCGTAATAAAATAAAAGTTATAATTTCCGAGCAAATTATGAGGACATCTCATTCTATAGAACAAGGTTTAACCTTGGCCTCGAGATTCTAAACTCACGCTATTATGGTTCAGTCGCTAGTTGCTCTCTAGCTTAAAATGGTATTTGTGTTTTAAAAAGTTTTCCACTTACTATAAGAAGAAAACTTACACGAAACGAAATGATTTTTCTTTGAAACATCCTTGCCATGTGTTTTTATATTCTCCTTCAAATAAAAGGTCGATTTTAATATCTTTTCAATGTTTTTGTGTTGACGATCTAGACGGTTTTCTTTAAATCCCATTAGTCCACGTAGTTTGTTGGCGAAGAATTTAGAATTCTAAAGAAGCACTTCGAATGCAAAACTTGCTAAATTCTATTTTATTTCACATCAATGTAGTGTGAAATTTCATTTACGGTTTTTAGTTAAAACAATGCAAAGGTTTTTAAATTTTATTAACCTAATCAAATTGAAAAGAATGAAACTGAAATGAATTTTTAATTAATTGATTATATTCTAGGGATAACAAAAGAAACATGTATAATTCTTGATTCACATATTTAGGGTTGCTATTAAATTCTTTTAGCTCCTATCAGTGATATATTATATGCCTTATTGGAAAGGTCTTATCAAGAGACAACCGTGTCATTATTTCATGGCAACATACGTTTAATCGATGAGCAAATTGAGATATCAGCAACAAAAAAATATGGGAGAATAAAATGTAACTTTGGAAGAAAGTGTTTCGACATTTTTGGGTTCCTAAGGGTAAAGCTAGACTCCAATTTTATAATAAATACTAAATACCTATATAAAAGACAAAAGGCTCTTCTTTTCAGAAAACATTTTAAGATGGATCAATTTCCGACTTAAATAATTTCGTAGTTTGTAGTACCCCAGTTACTTGCATGTTTACACCTCCTCAATTCGAGAAAGCTTACTAAAAACGAAGTTGCTGTTTACAGCTGAAACAGTGTTTATTTATACGAATTCCGAAAAACAAATCAAGTCCATTTTCTTTGTGCAAATAAATACAAACATATTTTTCTTTTCTGAAGATTATTCGCACACTACCTACACGAATTTAAAGAAAATTGGAAAATTAAGCCTCGACTATACGCTTTGATACTACACATGTGTTCTTCTCTTGATTTTGATTTAATTTATTTGCAATCACTGTTTTTATTATTTCAACCAGATTTTATCTCTTTCTTATAATAATAATGTTGGTAATTTGTGAGGAATCGAAAGAATTTTAGGTTTTGAGTAAAGCTAATGTACGAGTATGTCATATGTTATTTTTTAATCCCTGATAAACAAACTAAAAGTTTAAGCCGCTTTATTAACATATTTTTGAGTACCTTTTTGTGGTTTCCTGTTTTCTCTACATTGAATAAGCAGAAATATCAACGTGAAATAATATAAGTGAAAATCTCGAATTACTGATTCATTTCAATCATCTTAAAAAGTATTGCATTTTCAATGAAAATAAACACGTTTTTGAAGGAAAATTCATGACATATTTTTTTACAGCACATCATTTATTCGTCATTGAGATTTATCAAAGTGCTTCTTTTTATGTCGATTTCAAGTTAAAATCTCCAAAACTGGTTAATTGCCTAAGTTAGCTCATTTAAGCATGAACAGGTAAGTACAAGTTTTTATGAAAAGACAAGTAAACATATAATTTTACAGACATTTCATAAAGGCGGTATTGCTCTGTATTTTGAAACGTTGCTATTAAGATAATCGCAT
This sequence comes from Machimus rusticus, assembly GCA_951509405.1. Taxonomy (NCBI): domain Eukaryota; kingdom Metazoa; phylum Arthropoda; class Insecta; order Diptera; family Asilidae; genus Machimus; species Machimus rusticus. The sequence continues at coordinate 9,308,720 of OX608051.1, forward strand.
TCCTATGTACGTGACGTTTTTCTGCATATGTAATTCTCTCAGTGAGATTAATAAAATTACAAATACAATCAGGAACTTATAATTAATTTTTAAATAAGTAAATCTTAGTCAATATAATTTAAGATTTACTAAAATATGTATTATAAAAAACAATATTCTAAAACCTGTTCTATGAAAATGTAAATCGATTCGGTTTCATAAATAGCATAAATATTAAACCCCTGTTCTAGACATTGAAGGTGTGAGAAAGGTCCATAATCTGCGTATAATAACAGCAACGTCTCAAACTCACTGAGAAAGCAAAACATTAAAACAATTTTGTAAGCTAAACTAAACTCATTTATAGTCGTTAGTGTAGACTAGCAGCGTCATCGTATTAATGCCTCACAATCTTCTTGTGGATGCTAACCGAGACAGGCATATCTTTAAGAAATTCAAATCGATGAATAATTTAAAGAAAATAAACCGAGATAAGTCGGGAAATTCAGTTCAAGAGAATAGACGAATAATTATGTGAATATATCATTCAGGATGAAGGAACATCAATTTTTAGAATAAAAATCTGTTCATGAATTTGAATATTGCATGGTTCATATTCAGTGTAATAAAATTAGTACATATTTTAAGGAGTATTCACGCATTGTTTTATTTCTTACTGTGTTCTTGTATCGAGATGTAAAATTTTAAATTTTCATAGTTTTATCTGTAGAAAATGTTTTTTTTAAGTACTATTATTATTATTATTATTATTATTATTATTATTAGTGTTTTTGAAAACATTTTAAATTTGGGTATTTTTTGAAATGGTGTTTCTATAAGCAAACGACAAAAGATAAGTAATGAAAGTTTTACCTTCAGTCTAAATAGTATTGAATTAATTTCTTAGATTTTTTTCTCTAACGTATAATTTAATAATAAACCATCCCAAATTTCGTTGCAAGACCTTAACGATCCAAGTCTGCATAAATTGAACGTGTTCTTAAGATCTTAATTTTTATTTTATCCTCATCCAACTGAGTTAATAAAAAGTATCCCTAAGGCTTTAATTAAAACCGAACGCGTGACAAAATTAAAATTCATAATGTAGGTAAATGCAAATAAAGCTGACACCATTCACTTTTAAAATTTAATAAAAGCATTATTGACCCATTTCCAAGTAATGGGCAAGCAATATAATTTAATATTCTGAATATTATTTTTTATTTTCAGATAGTTTTTTTTTTTTGAATATGAAGACTTCACCTGATTGATGAGCAGGTTTTATTGTCAACAAAAAAGGTACGCAAATTGTCAATGAAATGCTATATATATATGTACATCTACCGACCTTTAGTCCAACTTTAATTAAAATTGTAAAGGTAACCGCAACGCTATTATAAAACCAAGATTTTATCTTTTGAACTTTATAGTACATGATTCGTGTGCGGGTGGCTTTGTTCAAACTTTTTTTTGTAATACTTGAAGGGTGTTGAACCATAGTTGACCTTATGGATTAAAATTGGTTCTGTGGTGACCTTTTTCCGTTTTAAGATTCTAATGATAAAGCTTGATGGTACTTTAAAAAAATTGGGAGCACAGTTTTTTAGATAGTAGATAAATGTTGCAAAAATATTACAAAGTCATCTACTTGTAAATTGCCAGTCACAGTTTATGAAGAACAAACTAAGTAAAGTAGGTAGATACGTGTTTTTTATAAGATATTTTTATAAGTATGAGTATGAGTATATGTAGTTATTTTAATATGATATACGACTTAATAAGTTTACATACAAAAGTTTCTATTTCAAAACATGTTTGTAAACAAAAAGCTGAAAAATCAAATAACCTTCGCAGTTGATATCCTATGTCATTTTTCTTTTGAGTATACAAAGAATATCCGAGACATCTACAAAGTGGACCAGAGAAAGTTCGACGCATATCCTTACATAACTTCGAAACACTTGTTTTGACCTCTATACAACACTTGAGGGGCCCTTTCTTTGCCTTCGATTAAGTTGTAATCGATTATCCATAGAGAATAAACATATTTTGCAAAATCATCGTACATACTCTACTCACGTATGTAAATCAAAAGATTTAGATTGTTACCATCAGCAATAAATTAAGATGTTTCTTTTTAAATTCAAAGTCACTGCGCAGAATAGTATAGTACATATAATACTGAATACTTCTAAGAGTTCTTGTTACGCTACCTCCGATGAAAAGGAAATTGAAATATGCGACGGAAGCCAACAAAGGGACTACTTCAGACAATAAGTATGGGAATTTAATACTAGACCTATCCACATGCAGACGTTCAACTAGTGAACAAATTTTGTGCTAACATATTGATTGAGACTTATAGACATAGTCAACAACGAAACCGACGTGCTCGAGAAGAAATTTTATACTATTACAACTGCTGCACCCGTGTCGACAAGTGGACCAAAAATTGAATTATTCAATCATTGAGTAACAGACAGGTGGAAGCGAAACGTGCAAAACTTACGCTTTGAGATAAATCTTCCATCGACGTCAATGTACTTTTTTTTTTTTTTTAAATCCAAATGATTAGCCGCTCTGCAGCTTCAGGAGATTGATGTTCGTAATATATTTTTTCAACACAATTATTCCACAACTTTATTACTTAGTCGCACTTCCACGGCAAGATTATTTTTGTTTTATTTAAAAAATAACTTAATCACTTTTTGATTCAGACCTGAATATTTTCAGGTTACACATTTACCAGTTCTTTTTCACCTTCACCAAATTTCTGCGAATTGCTTAGACTCACAAAAATTTTTCTTTTTTTTGCAAGCAGCTCCAAGAAAGACGCTCGGGCCCAGACTAAACGTAATCGAGTCGAAAGCTACCTTGGAACTAATCACCTTTAGGTTCCCAGCCACCAGCCAGGGTATAGGAGCATCTCATTTTTGCTGTTTCAGTGCTTTAAAGATATTTCGCGCAGAGCTTTTTTTTGAGCATTTCGACTGGTCTCCGAACGTAGAAACGACGTCATACCCGAAGAAACAAATAATCCAGACTAACATTGGACCGAAAGAGATCAAGAAAGTCTTTACTTTCAACTATGACGTCAATGAGAACAGTCTAGTTATTCCGTCGTATATTTGCACGAGTTCCAATGACATGCCTCTGAAAAGCAAACCATAGTACATTGAGCTCTGGGTGCTCGCAAATCGATGACGTCCCAACTGATAATAGACCAGCAAGCGATTCTATCCGAACTTTCGAGCTCGGATTAGTGCAATTATGGACGATATTTTACCAGCAATAAGACGAAGATGTCTTCAGTCTCTTGGTCATTGAAATTGTGCTTATTCAAAAATTGTGCTCTTCCGTCCTATATTAGATCTTTATGAATTTCAAGTGATTCAGGTCGGGGACGCTCAACAGTCTCAACACAAAGTTTTAAGATATAAAATTCTATCGCAACTAGTAATAATTTAAAGTTGTAATATTTCCGCAAAATTTAAATCAAAATCTTCTCATGTAATTTTCTAGTATTTTGCATCCAAAAGCATAATAAACACAAAGATTACCTGAGGGCAATTAGAAATGAAAAGGTTCTCTAACAGCTTCTAGAAGATTCAAGTTAAAAAAAGTTTCTTTTATAAAAGTTTTTTTTAATTAAAGCAACAACTTGAGGTAATTCAGTTTCCATGAAAGCCCTTAAAAGCGCTACCTACGCTAAGTATTAGTTCAAGCTATGTATGTAAGTACGCTGTCGTTAGAATCTAAGATATTGAATCAATGTTAGATTTAATCATATTTATATTGCTGATTTAATATCAGATAATCAGTTTAAAATATTTTAAGACTAACTCAAATTTCCACGGATCTAAGACAGTCCATAAATCTTGATTTGTATGTTTCATAAATAAAATAACCAATGCAAAATAACAAGTTTTACATCAGGAATTTAATTGGCAGTAATTTGTCTAATAAAGCAACGCAGCCGACATTGTCTGCATTTGTGATAAACTAATTGTTTAATCGGCATGTAGAAGTATGTTCACTTATTAAGTCATATAAATGTATGTAGGTAGATTTGAAATATTTCTTTTAAAATTTATCACACTTTTAGGAAGGAAATATGAAAACCAAGCAAAAAATGGTAATATTTAAATTGTTTCTTATAAAAAGCTGTAATAGGGTTTTTCAGTTCTCTAACAGGAGACTCAATTAATCTTAAGCCGCGTTTTTTTTTTAATGAACTATCGTATATAGGTTTTAGTTTTTTTCTCCGTATGCAAATTTGAAATCAGGTTTTCGGTTTTTATCCAGGTTGCGGGGATATGCATTAGCATTAAAATTGTTAAAAATTAATAACTTTGATTGAAATTTGATGAATATTGATTTTTTCTTAAAATATAATACCATCAATTCTCTCACTAAAAACATATAAGACTTATAATTCAAAAAAGCGCACTATTAGAATTAGAATTAGAACGTGTTAGAAATATCCATTCGATTTTACCAAAAAAACAAATTTTATATGCGAGACAGACACTAATTGAATTTATTTTCCCGCTCTGTTTACCATGGATATAAATAAAATACAATAGGTTTATATATGTACATAGATACATATGTATGTACTTTCTTCATTTCTAGACATCCTCCAAAAATGAATTTAGTTTCTCTCATGGCAGGCAAAAAACTTTTCTGAATAATTGCCAAAAATAAATTGAATGAAAAAGCACAAAACTTAATTTGTTCCATCCGCCTACGAATTGTCAGCAAAAACGAATTAGAACTTAAATTGCATGTAATTTTCGTAAAAGTTACTTCAAGTAATTAAATGTTGTTGCAAATAAAATTGTAATTGTTTGGGTTACAACCAAGAGTGAAAGATTAAAACGTATTTTATCGAAGTAAAAGATAAGCATACTTCGATAAAATACCTAAGTGAGCATACAAAATAGTATATCCAAACGTTTTTCTACAGGTCTTTTCATAGTTGAAGTCTACTATCGTTTGTATCACTCGAATTCAAAAATTCAACTTCTTTTCAGTGTTCTACAAAATGCATAAAGCCGTTAATGCTGCACAACATCAACATCAAAAGAAGACGGAAGCCTCGTTAGTCCTTTTGTATGCCGGAGCATAAATGATTGCGTTGTGCAACCACACGGTCAAGTATTTAGCAAAATAAAATGAAGGAAGTGCAAAGCTCTTTAGTAAACCCTATGCAAGCTTTTTAGGATTTCACCTCTGGCATTTAAAATTGCGCAAACTCGATTCTAGCGAGGAAAACTAGAAACCACTGTGACTGGCACAGCGTTTCTCTTAAATAAATCGAACTAACGCATCCATCTCCATAAATTTAATCGTCTTCGATCACTCTTTTGATTTCAATTAGATTACCAGATTGCTTTACCCCTTCACAAACTTATTCTAATGCGATAGATCAATAAGAAAGTTTGTTTTGAGTGGTGTATAATGCGTTTCAATTTATTTATTCACTAAATTAAGGAAAGTGTGGAAATGTTTATGTTTCGTTGTGACACAATCATACAAAATCATTTAAACCCACTTATATCTCAAAATTTATACATCATCTTCTTTAATGGATTAAAAATTTTAAACAAATATAAAAAGTGGATACATTTGTAGAATTAAGTAATCTTGGCTTAATCGATAGTTATAAATATTTCTTTAAACAGAAGCTTTTATTTATTTTGCATCTTCTTAGACTATAGATAAGGATAAAAAGTCAAAAGATTTATGCTACAAATATCTAATTTAATCACAATTTACTAAGGGCAAAACCAATAGGTAGCTTCTTCAATGTTTCTAAGTTATCGGTTTGATTGAGAGCGTTGTAAATTGAATTAAATTAAATTAAAGCCGTATTCTTACCAAATTACATTATTGTTATGACTCATTGAAGAATTTTTAATGTTAAATAGTTAATTAGAGAGTAAATTTACTCTTTAATAGATTCTTTTAACTCTTTTTAAATTTATTTTGTAGGGCCATAATATAGGATCGTAGCGATAAATATAAAAATGTATTCAATACAACATTTTTCTTACTTTTATTATAGCCATCATTTCAATGGTTAAACTTTAAATAAATAAAATTTTAACTATGAATTTTATTTGACTATTCAAAAAGTGGTTATAGTCATACTTAGAAATGCAAATTAAAATTAAATTTTTAGTATTCTTTTAAGGGGACTTTTACTTTCTAAATTGGGGAAAAAAGGCAAATTTAAAATATTTAAAAAAAAACTATTATATCTGTGGTTATAATTTTTTTTGTACATTGTTGAAAAGGTTTTGAGGTATACAAAACAAATTTTTTTTGCACTTTTAGTTGTTTTTCACCATTGCAGAGGGCGTCTTTCAAAAGATGCATTTTAATTTGCAGGACACTTTTCAGCCTTCCTGTAACAAAATTTTTTAAAATTCCAACGGGATTCAATTCGTGAGACTTAAAACTATTAAATAAACCTTTAAAAAGTTAATTTTTTTATATATTTATGGCTTTTATACGCGATTTTATGGAAATTTCGAAAAAACGCCTGTTTTGGGGGTGAATTTACCCCTGTACTAAAAAGGTAGGGTGGTTTTTTTAACTTTTTAGAGGTTTATTTAGTAGTCGTATATATAAAGTATTAAAACAAAATTGGTTTACTGAGATTGGTTTAATAGATTCTGAAAAAAACGTCACGCAGTTTTGAAAAATGTGATATCGAGAAAAACGCGTTTAAAGTATTATTATCACGTATTATTACCACGTAGGTACCGTTATAAATATAGCTTTAACTTCCTTTCTATTTCAAATTTCTTAATAACATTTTAGTACAGTATTTCTATGATACTAAGGAATGTTTTTACGTAAAAAAAAAAACAAAAATCGAATTTTTGAAAATTTAGAAAGTAAAAGTCCCCTTAATCTGAAAAAAAAAATACTTTGGGCCTCTATATCAATTATACTATCATCAAGGCTTCATTATTTACAGAATTCGTCGCATAATCTCCTCTTGTAGAAAACTCGTTGCATCACAAGAGCATTCAATAAATTATAGAAGTCTTAAATGAAGCAGATAAGCCACAATGCAGTGCAGCTTTTGGCTTCTGGATAATCCCCATGAGAGAATAATAAATTAACGTGTGTTATGCCAACACAATGCCCCCATAAACTGACAATGTTACACTATCACGTAACAAGTTTTGGGCAACCTAAAGTAAGGGTTTTATTTTTAATGTGATTCTAGTAAATATTTTATAAGATTTAAGATGCTGAAATTATGAAATAAGTACGAGATTTTTTCCTATAGTCGAGATGACTTTAGTACTTACTTATTTTATCAATGAAAAATTGCACAATGGATAGACTTTTTCAGTGCCACTAAAGATATTCTAAATAGCATTATTAAAGAAATCAATTTTTAAGTCTATTCCATTTAGGCACCATCACTTTTCATCCTTTCTTTAATCAGTCCCATAGCTTCCAACAAACCTCTGAATCAAAACATTCCCGAGCTGACACTTCGAAAGGTTGATTGCCATTTCATTCGGTGCACAAATCTCTTTCGAAATTTGGTTCGAGCTTTCGCTGCTGAGAAATTATGTTTTGCAAATTTAAAAAGAATAGTAAAGATAAAATAAAATTATTAAATGTTTAACTATTCCTTACTGCCCTAGGACTTGTGTTTTTATTAATACAGTTCTTTTAACTAACTTCTTTGAAATAACATTGTAGTTATATTTTCTTTCTCTTTACAACTTAATTTTGTTAAATTTAGTTTTTTATGTTAGGCCTCATACATTTTCTAAAGTATTGTAGATTTCTCTTTTACTTGTTACAATTGTTTAATTTTTATAAAGTTAAACTAATATGTAGCCTTAAAGTATATATTTATAAACATTTTTAAATGCTATGTTATAGAACTATATTTTGACTCTCCGATATTTTTCTTGGAACTATAATTATAAATTACTCAAATTTCTTAAAATATTAACTATTTACTATTATCTTCAAGAACTTGTGTTTATATTTTTAATATAGGTAATCAATTGATAAATCTTTGCTTAAATAACAACTCATTTGACTAAATTCTAACTTATAGATAAAACAATGCAATACTAATGGATACACGTACTCTATAACTATTTTGTTAAAAGTACCCTACTTCTACAAAAAGCTTGATTGTAGGTATCGTTATCTACCAGACCCATCTCCACCAGTTTTAGGTGTATATTATCTGGAAAACCCAAGAATTTAGGTTTATTATTAAATCTTACTACAATTTTTTACTTACAGCTCATTCTGAGACATCTAAAGCCCTAGGTCCACTAACGCCAGTTTGGGAAACGTAGCTCCAACCCAGGCTCATTGCCCGTGGTTACCTCAGCGTCAAATTGACATCTACATCTCGTCTCTTTACGTTTTCATTGAATGTTTATCACCTGTTTTGTGAGGCCCATGGCCCACTTAGTGAAGTCGACGAGGGGCCAACAAGTGAAAGTGAATCCACAAAATATGTAATAAATTGCCAAAACCACCCGCGCATGTCCAGAAGAACTTATCTGCTTCTCTGTCCACTTGAAAACAAATCTGAAGTGGTTAAGATACTCTGAATTTAAGTTAGTTTTCTTACCGACTCTGATGAGAAGAGCAGCTGCAAGCTGTAATTTGAGTTTGCTGGTACATCTTGTTTAAATTCATTAATTTCCAAATGGGCACTTGGACGGAATACGCAGATCCAGAGTGGGATGGGAAGAAAATGGACCTAGATATTGATGAGGCTTATTTGACTATCAGATCGCATCATACTTCACCGCTTTGGCTCTATACACTTTCAGAAGAATGCTATAAGGTAACGATAATTAAAATATTTATAAATACAGTCATTAAAACATGATTCTTATAGTGTCCTTATACTAGAGTTCAAAAGATTCCGAAAACTGGTAGTCAGGCAGTTCTAGACGTATCACGGCCACTTTCTTTAAAGATATTTGATCAAGATGTCGGAAAGTACGCGTTTGATAATGAGTAAGAATTATTTGTAATTTTATTTCTTACTAGTTAATTAATAAAACTTGTTTTAAGGACTGAACTCTGTAAATTTACACCCGAAATGGGAGAGTTTGGTGTTTACAACTTGACGATTAACGGAGATCTTAGTTGCGATTTCTCTACAGCGAGAGAACCAGTTAACATTTATTTACGTAAGTAAATCAAGTTACAGAATAAACCAGTATAATATTAGACAATTCAGTTAAATATTATTATAGTTGCTTCTTTATTTATTTACAAACACCGAGCAAAATAACTAATCTAAGTTTATTAATTTCATATCATTACATATATGTTTTTTATCTCCCTTATGATTGCGATTGTGGTTATTGTGATTATTTTGCCCTGACCGTCCACAATAGAATTATCTGGTTCCAGAAAGCATAACAATCGGTTACTATGGAGGACGATAGATTGCAATGCTTTATCATAAATTATGAAATAGTCACTGTTTTGAACATTTTCTTTTTTTTTCACCCGGAAATTTGAGTAGTGAGTACAGTGCAGAGCGATAAATATGCCTTTTTTTACGAGCCTTGATTGTTAATTTATTCAAGAGATTTTATTATCTTATAAATTTTTATTTTGAAAAAGGCGTTAAATTCACCATTTGTTCATATTATGAAAAAAAAAATAGCTATTTACATAACTTTGTGGAAATTTTATTTGAAGACAAGAATAATTTTTAATTTGTTTTAATATTTATTCCAGCAATGCTCCTTGTAATTTTAATATTCACTGCAATAATCGCTCTGACGAAAAGTGCATTATACCTCTGGACGAAATATTGCACAAATTCAAATTCTAATGATGCAACGCCCGAGGGGAGTAGTGAGGCACCAAAGAAAAGATTAAAAAGTCTGGATACATTCAGAGGGTAATTTTTGGAATATGATAAGGAAGTTTAGTTTATATAATATTTTATTTATAGCATGACCATAACATTAATGATATTTGTAAATAGCGGCGGTGGAAAATATTGGTGGATTGATCATGCTACTTGGAATGGACTACATGTTGCTGATATTGTTTTTCCCTTCTTTTTATGGATTATGGGCGTTTGCATTCCAATATCAATAAAATCTCAATTGACAAAAGGCATTCCTAAAATGAAGATATATCAACGTATTTTATGGGTGGGTTCTTAATACATTTTCTTTTATTTTAATAACTTTAAAAATACAAAACAGAAGGGAGAATAGAAAAAATAATAAGTTATAAGGAATTTCTTCCAGAGATCTATAAAACTTTTCTTTATTGGTTTATGCTTAAATTCCTTGAATGGGCCAACTTTTGACAATCTTCGGATAATGGGAGTACTTCAACGATTTGGTGTAGCATATTTTGTTTGCGCCACTCTACACACTTTTTCCGCTAAACTTCAGAATATTCCACCGCAGGTAATAAAGACTTTTGTTTAAAGTACTTTTTTTTTCTAAATTTTCAAAATTTACTCTTTAATAATGAAAGAGCTCTATGGCAAAAAAACTGTATGACTTTATTGTCATGAAGTTAGAATTAATATTCGCAGCGATTCTAGTCATCCTACATTTAGGTGTTGTTTTTGGTGTAAAGTTGCCAGACTGTCCAAGGTTAGAGAATTAAAAGTTACTATAAAACGGAATAATTACATAATTTTTAAAGAGGATATATTGGACCTGGTGGTAAACACATGAACGCAGCTTATCCAGATTGCATCGGAGGAGTTGTTGGTTATATAGATAGAGAAGTGCTCGGATTGAACCATATTTATCAGCACCCTACCGCCCGATACACCTACGACTCCCAACCTTTTGATCCTGAAGGATTATTTGGTATATCAACGTATTAAAAAAATGTAATAATTACCAAAAATTTTTCTCCTAAAGGTTGCTTATTGACTGTAGTTCAAGTCGTACTTGGAATGCAGTGCGGAGCAATTTTAATAATCTTTGCCGAGTGGAAATCGCGGATCACAAAGTGGCTCACGTGGACTTGTGTACTTGGTATTTTAGCCGGCATACTCTGTTGGTGGTCAAAAGAAGATGGATGGATTCCAGTCAATAAAAATTTATGGTAATATTACGTTTCAGCCACCGCCAATTACTCTTACTGACATTGAATTGATTCTCAGGTCTTTATCGTACGTTTGCGCGACAGCCTCACTAGCGTTCTTGCTGCTTTCAATTTGTTATTATTTAGTCGATGTGAAATCGGTTTGGAGCGGACATCCATTTTTGGAGGCAGGAATGAATGCAATTATTATGTATGTTGGCCACACAGTTTTCCATAAAATGCTCCCCTGGCACTGGCGAATAGGCGCCATGAATACTCATTTTCTTCAATTGTTTGAATGTACCTGGAATACAACACTTTGGGTTTTAATAGCTTTATACTTATACAAGAAGAAAGTTTTTTATAATCTGTAGATTAAAGCAATTTGTATTATATTAACAATTTTGATAATAATTAAAGATAATATGAAAACTTACTCTTTTTTTAAATGTATATTTCCGATGCAAAGCTTGTCCGTAGTTGTAGTATTATTGTGGAACGATTTAAAAGCAATCTTAGAAAGCAGGGGGAAATTTTTTCTGGATAAGGTTCAGGTTTACTTATTTTTGTAGGGATTGTATAAAAACAAATAAAATATAGTTCAGCGATCATGTATTTTTATTAAAATATCATTATCAAAAAATATATCTCCCATTTTCTACATAAATAAATACATGCAAATAATTTTGTATTAAAATGTCTTGCTGTAGTTTGTAAAATGCTACAAAAAATACTCTGTAAAAATGTATAAACTCCAAAGCCCATTTTATTAGGCAAATTGCATACTTTTGTCTCAATTTTATGTTACAAATACGGTTATTATTATTTTGTATGGAAAACTTTCCGCTCCTTAGGAAATTGAGCATTCACAGCACATAAGTGTGTAATAAAGACATTTAACCACCTTTTCATCTTCTTCGTCCTCCTGAGATTCATGGTATTCCTCGCCGAGGCCATTCTTCCTTTTCTTCTTTTTTTTGTTCTTCTTTTTACTATTAGTACGATTCATATTATATAAGCTGCCGTCCGGCCTGTCTGATCCAAATTTATCATCAAGTGATTTTTCTCCAATGCTTTCAATTGTGTTTACATCATCCTGCAAATTTGTTTATGTAATAGAGATTATTTTTGAAATTCAAGATTTACAGTCCCTGTTCATTGAATTAGGACCACTAAGCTTTTATTAAAATTTTGCCTTTCTTTTCTCTAAAACGTTTTACAGAAGCGGTCTACTAGGGCAATTATGCCGCCTTTTTTGCCTGACTTATGTCTTCCCATCTTTATTTTCACTAAACTTTCAATTAAAATCACTTATGTCCAAAAATTCACACTGAATACAACATTGACTTCACTAGCTGACAAACTCTTTCCAACAACTTTCGGAAGAGTAAGGAAATTGCAGTATTTCTAAAAGATTTAGATACATATGTGAACACCGCTAAAGTCAGGTAAAGGGAAGGGTAGGATAATTAACACTGCCCAGAAAAAGGGATAAGGAGTGGTAGAAGTTTGGAAGAAATTGGGAGAAATATGAGTGGTCCTAATTCAATGAACAGGAGCTGTATAGCAAATAATTAAAAATACGAATTGATAATGTAACCTCCATTTTCACATAGTTTAGTATAATACAGATAAATAATAAAATTGGACACAAAAATGACTGACCTTTATTTGATTCTGCCTCGGCTCCCTCTTATCATTTATTGGTAAAGTACCATTAAATTTTTCACCTTGTTTCAATTCGATGTGATCTTGTTCAGCCCGATTCTTTTCTTCTGTATCCTCTTCCCCAAAATTATTGAGTATGGCAAATTTATTAGACTAAAAATAAATAACTTTCTGCACTTACTCCTCACAATGATAACCATAAAAATTCAAACCTCTTCGTCCAATTTCATGCTTGTAGTTGGCACATTCACTGCTATTGCACATGAGACTGGTAAAACTGATGATACACTCGGCCCTTCTGTTGTTGCGGACAATTCTCTAAAATAGATCAATTTGAAATAGTTTTATTACAGTGAAATTGTATCCAAGGATATTTACTCGAAGTATTTAATCAGTCTTGCAACTGTCATAATAACTTTCTCGTCCGCTACAAATAATAAGAAGGAAATAAAATGGTTTGGGTAAAAAATTGCTCGAATTTATCCAGGCATAAACAGACTGCATATTTGATTACAGAAAATGAGGGAATAGGCACAAAATCTTTTTTTTACGAAGCGATCACATATTTTATGTCAGATATATTTTATTTTTTAAATTGACGGTACAATTATTGATTAAATGAAATTAATTTTGACAACTGCATCTGAAATATGAAGAAACAAGCAAACAGCTTTGTTAGATAAAAATATGAAAATACAGAAGCTATAAAATACAATTTACATATTTTTTAATACTGTAACGTGCTCTAAATTCTAAACAGACAAGCACATTCAGTAGCAAAAAAGCTTAGCTAAGAAAGGTAATCTATTACATAACAATAAAGTCCAAGTTTTTCTAATGCATGTCACCTTCCAAACGATTTCAGCAGATTCAATTTAATTTGTTCACAATTGGATGGTCCATAGGTGAACACCTTAGAAGCTGGTTGCGGTGATTTCATTTATGAGTTAACCGATAACAGCGATGATGCACCAGCTAAGCACAAGAAAAGCGAAAATGACAAGATTTCATCAATTGTGGTGCAAAGAAAACAATATTTACTATTCTGGCGGAACATATCACGAGAGGGTATCTTAAAAACGATTTTATTACTATAATTTATCTCAGGAATAAAAATTATATACCTTATCCCAGTGGTCTCTTCGGCTTAACTAAGCTCAATTTATGAGATATAGATTCGTGCTTTTCATTTGCATACACAACAGAAATTAGCTCATTCAAGAATCTCTCGACGAGACGCGCTTGTTCTGCATTTATGCCTGATTGAGTATTGTCGCCCACTGGGCACTCAAGATAGTTCTGAAGTCTGCTGGATGGTTTAACTTACCTTTTTTATACTAATAGGTTCCGTTTGTTACACGCTCATTTTTTCTCTCTGTAAAATCGCTTTATGGACCAATTTAATAGTGATTAGTCTTACAAGATTTTTTCAAAGTCATTTCCATTTAACGGTCGAAAGGTATTTTTTATTATATGTAGATAGTCTAGTTGGTCTCATCACTGAATATTGTTCCCATCATAATTAGCTTGAGAAATTGAGAATCTTGGAATACTGATAACAGCAGTGTTTTAAGAAATACAGACTTTTCCATTTTTCTATTTAAAAGCTATTTCTGTGCATGTTATATATAACTACATTATGTAATTAAAGTTTCTTAAAATTTATAATCGCTCTTAATTAAAAATAGTGACCCATACTTTTGATATTGAGATACCAAGCGATATTATGAAGGCCTAATTTCGATTTTCTATTAGATCGAAAGAAAATAATTTTACCCCAGGCAGTTTTGCAAAATGTATCCATATGAAATTTACTATAAAACTGCTGCAAACTAAACATGTATTTCTTAATACCAACAAACATACATATATATGTATATAATTGCCTTCCTAAAGAAGTGCTCATAAGCATAACTAAATCGTAAGTGGACTTCAGTCTGTGTTACTGTCGGATGAATTACTTAAATAAAATAAAATAAAAATAAATCATATTTTTCAATTTGAAACTTATATTTAATTTTATTTTTAAATTATAAAATAAAAAATTCTGTGTATGTTTAGTGCTTTGTGAGTGCAGACAAAATAAAGCCAACGATGCCAATACAATGTGAAACAAATTGTTTTTTGAAAAACACTGTGACAGAAAGTGAAAAAAGCTTTTCTAATGAATGATTGACAAAATGCTCAGTTCGTTCTTAGATATCCCCAATATCCGTTTTTGAACTTACGTTTTAATTAACCCTTCCTGGCCTTTATTGCCACCGAGAGTCCATTGTTCATTTGGCTTATGCCTGTGTGGATAATTAAGTTGTTTGTTGCTTATTCCATAATGACCTTTATGTTTTTTATGTCTCCCCGGTATCCAGAGTATGCGAAGTCCAGAAAATTTGCTTTTGCTACTTTTGTTGCGTGAAGCCGACATCTACCTAAATGTTTTTTAATATTTTTTTATACAATTTGAGGTTTCTCTTTAAGACTTTATAATAAACCACCACTTTTTGAAATTTAGTTTATATGTATATGTATTTACAATATATCTACTTTATGAGAATTAAAAATGAATTGGTTTTAACAGTAAATTAAAGATATTCTTTTAATGAATGTTTATTTCAAATTCGATTTATTAATTGTATTTAAGAAAAATTTCCTTTATTAAATAAAAAATAATGAAATTGATTAATATTTAAATCTAGTCTTATTCAGATATTCCTCAAAAATGATATAAAAATTATATTCAGTCGATTTAAAAGATTACGTATTGTTTGATATAAATTATTTATTTTACAAATATATTTTACGTTTAAGTAAAATTAAATAAAACGTTTTTTTTTCATTTTTCATTTTCATGACTCTGGAGTTCTTGCCATAAGTCTTATATCTTATATCCTTATTTAATGGCGTAGATAAATTTGTAAATGCAGTTTTATAATAGTAGGTAGAAAAAATGATGAAACTGCATTCATCTTTCAGACTCAGTAATATTTAAAAATTATAGTGTAGAAAGGTGTAAGTGCCATTATTTTCTGAGCTCAGATAACTTGCAGAATATGAATCTGAATACCTTATATTCTTTGTTGATTTCTAGAATTTAAATAAAAGATTGGCTCAAAACAGGTGCCAGTTTTAGTGTTTTATGCTATGTCCTTCTTTTAACGTTATTATTTATTGAAAAGTAGTATTTTTTTTCTTTTTGGTGGATAGACATTTTTGTGGTGTGAAATTACACGCCAAAGTAAATTTATTAATAAAACTCTTGATTACATTAACAAAAGTTGTAGTAGTAGTTCATTTTATTCATTAAATGTGAAAATAAAAACTGTTCTCGTTATTTGGCAAGTTTTTTTTGCAACAGGTCCCATTCGAATATCTCAATCGCGAATATGTGAAACTCCAATATTATTTTATTAAAATGTTTATTTTGGGAGATGATTACATTTTGATAGATCATGAAACACTAGATCAGAACTTGCAGGGGTGATCCCGGTTGGTTCTCTTGTAAATAAAAAAGCCGCTTAATAGAAAAATTCGATTGAATCTGTTTAGAATCAAATGAAATAATCGCGAACTTTACTTTCGACAAAAACGAATGCACAAAGTGAATAGATAAAGCAAATGCATTTAATATAACAATTGGAAATGAGCTGAACAAAACTCAAAGAAAACCAGATTCGTTTTGTATTTATTGGATTCAGACAGAGCACCGAACTCGGCTGACTTATTTATTCCCCCCATCTCCGGTGCTTTGTATCCGAGCGAGCATAAAATTTAGAAATCAGTGCGGAAGGTCAACCGAATTCCGACACAACCGGGGGGCGCCAGGAAGAAACATAAGCGACGAACCAGGAATTGGTTTTTTGTTTTTGCGAAATGAAATGTTTGCGAACGTTAATCACGCGCCCCATCAGCCTCAGGTTAGTGAGCCCCAAAAGTGCGAAGCACTAGACGGCCACCTACCGCACAGTTTTGGCCCCAGCACGTCGGCAGCGTCATGACCTGTGCGGGATTAGTAAGCCCCACAACCGCCCATTTCTTCGATTCTCGACTCACCTGTTTGCTAATTGAATTTAGTCACAAAGAAGTCTAAAGGTAAACTGTCGCTGGAGCTAGGAATGTTTGTCTGGCGAGATCCGGCCAGGAATTTCTCCGAAACCAGAGTGTTTTCTTTTTACGTGTGGTCAGCGTATTCACTTGAGATTCTTCGATGCCACTGTGCGCCGCACGCATTCGAGATTTCACGGAGGTGGGCAACGCTACTCCTGTGGCCTAGCATAAGTCTTGAGGAAGCTCCGAAGAAAGCTTAAGAAGTCGAACCACAATTCAATCGATGCACGTACAAAAAGACAGGTTTATATGCAACATGAAACATGACACTTTCGCAAAACAAATAAAAAACATGAAATGCAAGAAATCCGTTCGTTATCTTTGCGGAGGTATGTTGAGTACACTGTTAACATTTTCGATAATTATCTTGCAAAATGCAAAATGACGCTATTACAATTTACAAATTATAAATGGTGCTTTATAAATAAGATTAGACGAAAAAAAAATACAAATTTAATGATATACCCTAATTAATATTTTGTTTAACGTATAAGTCTTGCTTTATCTTTTATAAATTAAAAAATAAATAAATAAATATATGTATATTAAATCTTTTTTACCGTTTGCTCTGTGTTTATTTATGAATATTTTTTATTATTTAAGTCGGTATTCAGAACTATCTTAATTTATTCCATTTTCAAAAAACGAAACAGTGAATCTTACATATATCCTGTGTAGACTCAAAAATTGTCTTAATTTTATTACTTTGTGGTGTACTAGGTTTAATTTCATCATAAATTTAAATTAGCAACTCATTTAAACACAAAATTACATATTTTCTGTTTGTTTTCAGTTAAATATTAAAAATTTTTGAACCGAAACGTTTTCAACGAACGCTTCCCACACAGCTGAGCATTGACGTCCGTTACAACGAGGTAAACAAGAAGTGACGTTTTCACTTCGAGGTGAATGTGTCCGCGAAAGCAAATTCAATTCCAAACATGTCGCATTTTCTCCTTGTCCCCTAATGCAGTTCGCTATGAATTTATCGCCAAAAATTGGAGGACATTCTACGGTAAGGCTCTCTTCTAAAACAGTTTTTAAAAAATGAAGCAACACGGCGAAATTAAGGAAAACGGCACTAGTCTCCAGCCCGTTCTCAAGACCGTCGAGGACTTTTCGGTTACGAACTTGGACATTTTCTGGACGGTCGTTTCAATTATAATGCGGCTTGTAAACGTAATTCTTAACGTGATTCTATCAATTGACTACTATAAGAATAACGAATGGAATCACTTCGTGTGGACAACTTGTTGCATCGTCGTCCCCATGGTCGTCACAACCCTCCTCTCCATTAGCATGTGAGTAAATTAGATCGAGGTCACGAATTAAAAATAGCTCAATTTGGTTATTAACCCCACAGGTACATCCAGGACAAGAGCAGGTCTATTCGAAAGCACTACGGCTCTCTAGGCGTTCTCTACTTTGTAGTCATTCTTCCTTTCTTCTTCCGGTAAGGACCAGTTTTCTTTTTTTCCAACTATTCACTTATATAAAAATTTCACTATTTTCCAGATATTGTCAATCGCTATCCTATGCAATATCTAGCAGAAAGGCGGAAAAGAAAAACGACATCGAAACTCAAAAAAAGTATAAAAAGTATAAAATCATTCAATTTCTTTAATAAAACCGAAATTCTCTTAGATACTTTAAGCTCATGATAAAAGAAGAAAGCGACGTGGCTCTAATTCGAATATTTGAATGTTTCCTCGAAGCTGCTCCCCAAAAAGTATTACAACTTTCTATAATTCTTCAACAAGGCCAAAGAGTATCATGTGCGTGTTAAAATAATATTTTCTTCCTTTAAAAATTTTAATCCACAATTTTGTTTAGGGTATCAGTTTTCAGCTTTATCAAGCTGCGTTTGCAGTTTAGCTTGGTGTATGGCCGTCTATCATAAATACTCGAGATATTCTCAAGCTGACAAAGAAGAAATTTCTACTTGGGGAGTTGTAGGACAGTGCTGTTGGCATTTTTCAATAGCAGGTAAAGTAATAGTTAATGGGTTTGTATTATTGATAGAGTACTGAAATTGAAGATAATAAAAATATTAAAGTAAAATTAAGTCCTTCAAGTATAAAAAGCCGTTTCTGACTCGTTGTCTAATGTTCTAATCAAATCAGTCTGAAGAAATACATATGTTTTAAATGTTAATAACTAGCTCGTCATACTTCTAACTTTGTATGCAAAATAAGTATGTGGGTAAAACAGGAACACGGAACCCTAAAAACGAATAAGGTTGTAAATTTTGATTTGATTTTTAACACTATAGGTGAAAAGTTAGTAAAATGTATGAAAACCAAAAAGGCCCGATAATTATTTAATGCTTAAAAAACTACTGATTAATTTACTTTTTAATTGTACAAAGCGATTTAATTTATATAGTTTAAATATTTTGAATTACTCAATATGTAAACTCAAGTGAAACTTACCTGATATTATATAGAGAACTTCCACGTTTCCTTTATTCTTATACATTTCATTTTATATTGTCGTTTTTATTTATTTACGTTTTCATATATTTTTTCCTTTACAGTATCCCGAGTCCTCTGCATGTCACTCATTGCGAGTATATTTTCTCTATGGACACTTGTAGCATTTAGCAGCCGCGTTGTACTTACTAGCATATTTTTACTTATATTTGATAAGCCCCACTATTGTTCGCAGACTATTTTTCACAGCTTCGCGTTCTCCTTAGTACTAGGAATTGTCTACATTTTTACCTACATTATACCAAAGGAAGGCCGAACGAGGTACAGATTTGCTATTTACTACTTAGTATGCGTTTTAGAGAATATCGCTTGTATTACTTTATCTATAATTTACGCAAACAGTACCCTTAAAGAAGGTTGGTATTTTATACCATACTGCATATTTGCAATTGTTATGTACTTTTTTGGTATTATTTTTATGATTCTTTATTACACTTGTTGCCATCCAAATTTAACTGCGAGAAAACAATATGAAGTCGCCAGTGTACCTCTTGCTGAGAGTTAGTTTTGTGTATAGTCGTTTTTTTGTAGTTTTGTATGTAATATACAGTAATTTTGCAGAATTATTTATTGTTTTATTTAATGATAATTTGAGAACATTTTCCTTTTCGAGTGGTACTAAGTGAACATGAAATGATATCGCCTCATTCTCAAAGATAAACAGAACAAATAAAAACAATCTTATATAAAATAAATACAAAAACTGTAGAAATTGAGAGAAAAGTTGTATTTACCAATAGTGATCAGAGTGCTCATCTTATTAGGCAATCGACAACTGCGTTCTGAATTGGAGAAGTTGTATTTTAAACGCTGAACGAGGTTTAAAATCCTATAATTTGGTAGGGTTTTGGATAACATTTATTGTGCGAGAGGTGGATTTTTTAAATCGCCAAAAAATAGTAGTTCTTTTAACAAAGTATTTTATTATTTAATTTTTGAACAATGAAAAATATTTAATATTCACTCTTTCTGACTCCGCGGATTAGTTTATCCCCCTGCTTAAGGGTAATGAAATTATTCAAGTGTTTCACCCTCAATTTGCCCCAAATTATATAATTTCCAATACCCAAAATTTGAGCAGCATGCAAAGCGGCTGCTTCTGGATAAAGGACTGTTGCACATCCCAAACCAGAAGGTACATTTAAGCTGGACCATACATCAAGTTGAACATTATCAGGTTTAACTGGAGGGCAGTTAATAACTGGGTATGTTGTATTCCCAGACAAAACAGGTCCAAGTCCATTGGAACGTCCGGCAACAGCAACAAAGACAAGATTGTTCATAACTCCCTCATATTCAGACATAATTCTCAATGTTTCATCGGTTCCCTTATGAGCAGATGTTACTCGAAGTTCGGCATTAAGGCCAAGTTCCCTGCAATATTTGGCAATTTTTTCGCAATGCTCCTTATCAGAAGCACTTCCCATCAAAATAACGACCAAATTATCGTTTTTAGGAATGATTCCTTCCATTTGATCAATGATCCACATGAAATTACGTTTGACTGTATCTAAATCTGATGAAGTTACTGTGGTCAGATTACGATAAACTTGTTTATCAACCATAAGGCGTTTATCTCCAGATGGCCATAAACGCCAAGAGTCTGAATCAATTATGTCGGCGAGAACAATTTCTCCTAAAATAATTGTATGATTTAATAACATTTTTTAAGCATAAATTTAATTATTTTACCTGTTTCATCTACACCGAATTCGATTTTCATATCAATTAATGCACAATTTTTCGTTGCCCATGCCTTCTCAAGGATTTCGAAGACAAGAATGGTAGACTTTTTCATTATATCAACTTCATCTTGGCCTAAAAATAAAAGAGTTTAAGAAAACAGGCTTATTAAATAGTTATAATTAACAATAATAAATTTGAATAGTAATCGAAATTAAATTATTCGATCCATTGATAAAACGCCTTGCGGTTAATATCACTTTTTTTCCGAATTCGTCATAATTGGATAAAAAATAGTTTTTCTGCGATTTCCAAGTTTTCGATTTTGAAGCTTATTGCATCAATATATTGAGTAACATAAAGTTTATTAAGTCTTAAAAAGATAGCATATTCAAAGCCATAAGACTTCAAATGATTACAAAATCCAAAGTATTTTATAATCAACACATGAGTTTGGATGCGCACGAGTAATCATCATTAGAATGTGACGATCTAAGAACAATGTCCATGGTAACTAAACTAATTCTTATCTGGGTTAAGACGCATTAAATGACATACACTACATACCCTACGTGCAGTTCAAAAAATGTCAAAAGGTCGTTAAATCACGCGACGCGTTTCGATTTCATCTTATCAAAATTTTTAGTGTACGAGAATTTAACCGATTAAGAAAAAAATATGGAAAAAATACTCACCGATCAACAAACCATTAAAATTAAATTTAGCTGAGATAATTTGCTCGTCAGACCATTGGGGGTCATGATTTGCGTCATCCTTATAGAATGTTTCCTGTTTCGGTGGTGAGAATCTATTTGGGGGGTAGGAGACAGTAATTAGTTCATTTCTTATCAATATTCTCACTTTTTAATTTAAGGTTATCTGTTTACGCAATTTTGAAGTAAATTCATAAACATGTTTGTTTCTACATCGCTATCATTCAAGTACAAAATGAAATAAGTACATACCAAAAAATATGTCCTTTTGAGGAATTTGAAAAATAAAATATTGGAGATATCAAAAAAATAGAAATACTTGTATTTTTTTTTGCTTTTTTATTTTGTTTTAATTTTGTTCATAATTGCAACTTATTCAAATTGTTGGAAAATAACAAAAGCTGTTACAAAATGAGATGATGAAATAGCTGCTTCGTTTTACTAACACCAATCATTGTGTTTTTACATTATGCAGTTTTATATATTAAAGTAAATCGATTTACGGGAATTGCAAAGTAAATGAAATTAATCTTTCAGCTAATAAATCTTGAAAAAGTATGCGCATATGAGAAAAATGTACACGTGCATAATATTTATCTATTTATTTTTTAAACCACAGAAATGATACGATTTTTGTGGTAAGAATATGGGGATAAGTTTCTTGGAGAAAAAGGTAAATAGGCAAATGATTCATTTGAAATATATAAAGTGAAAAACGTACCTATATCCTTCAGGTACACCAGGATTGCGACGAAGGAATGAACCAGTTGCCAATCGTCGTGTCACCCACTCAATTGGGATCATGGCACATTTTTTTGCTATGAAAGCATTGGGAGCAGCTTCTTTCACGTAAGCAGTTTTAATTCCTAGAAAAGTATAAATAAGTAAGAAAAAGTAAACATAATATTAAATTACAAATAAACTCACCCACGGCATTTAAAATTTCAAAAACTTTCCCATTCGTTTTATTAGAAATTTCTGACTTGCCCGCCAAATCGTGGGCTTTTACTCCATCTCCGGCGGTGATACGATCTTTGCTTAGAAGCAAGCAAAGACCGGGGTTCTTTGGCAGATCGTAGACCTGCTTCGTTTTACCTTCGATAATTATCTTTCCAAGAGTGTATCCTCCAACTAGAACCATTTTAGATTTAGTTAATTCATATGCTACTTATGTAAATTCACTATATTTACTCACTTTCTTTACTCATTTTGGGGCGATTAAATTAAATTGATCGACTAAAGCGCGGAGACAGGTTGAGTCTTCAGTACTACACTCTTCACTGATTTTCTGATTATTACTCGGAGTCTCAACGACGCATTTTTATTCTATTGAGTCGCCGTTTCAGGGGTAGGAAACCTTCTTGTAATACTGATCCTCTTGGTAACAATAATCACATAAAACATTTTTGATAAAACTGTAAGGGTCATACCAAATAATGTAGAAATTAAAAACAAGATTGTTCCTATTTTTTCCAAATTTAATGCATTTTTATAAATGTGTGTTAAATTCTATTGTATGAAAAGTTTGCGTTATCTTCATTGGAATTTCTAAGTTAAAGTTCATGTAATAATCTTTAAATTTTTAAAAACAACATACATATTGTATTAACCTATTAAACTAGAACCGGGCATCTGGCTTTAGTATCTTTGCAAGTCATACAAAAGATGAATGTAGAACTTTATTAGAAGTCTGATATCAAACGTTTTTTATTTAGTTTTTTAGTGAAGTTCACATTGGAAAATGTACATGGGGTAAAATATATGAAAAGAATCACTTAAAATACGTTACAAAGCAGCCGAAAGGAACTAAATTATTAAAAAGGTACTGTGTCAATGATTCCAAAGAATTTAAACGACCTTGGTACCCGATTCAGAGAAAGCATTTTCTTATTTATGTGTTATCAGCAGGTACGAAATACATGGAAGGAAAGTGGGCATAAAAAAACGGACGAATAGAATGTCTTTCACTTACATTTTCTTTCATTTTTCTTTAAAGGTTTACAAACAGAAGAAGAATTAAACTATATAAAAACGATCTAATTTATATTTCTGCCTGCCGTACAAAATATTCGATTTAGTTCCTGGAAAAAACAAAAAGTCGGTTAATGTTGAAAGACAATAGGTACTGAAATAATAACTGGTAGGTATGTTTAGTTAGATTCTCTTGATTCCTAATAATTTATCTATTAACATTAATTTAATGTTAATAGATATTCGAATGTAAAAAAAGTGCTATTGATATTCGTGATTTAATTGAGAAAAGCTTAGCCAATCTTTAATCTGGAATTGAAAATGAGAAAAAGTTTTTCTCCACTGGAGTAATCCCACTCCATGCTGAGTTCAATTTGGTTTTTAAGGGAGCCCCTCTTTTGCTTAACTGATAAGCTTCTAAGCCGTTTGGCAAAAAGGAATTAATCAGATGAATCAAGTTTGTTCGATCGCAACAGTCTTGAATAAATAAACGTAAGTTTCCAATCAGAACGAAAAGAAAATTGTTTTTCTTCTTAACGATCGAATAACAACCCTTGCCGGCTTATAAAAACCAGTTTTAATTATATTTCTGCGCTGACGATCGGCAAAAAGATCTTCGGATTTCGGCTAGGGATTGAATGTTTACTGAATAGACGGCCACTGTCATTTGGTGTACGGCGTCTGATTGAGTAACAACCACGTGTGATTATTAATCGTTCATGTTCCGCGCATTATTTTCTAACTAGACAATCGGAAAGAGTACTTTGTTTTCTTTTATTATTGAATCAAGTTTTTTTTATTAATCCAAGGTGAGTGTCTGCAAAAACGAGAACGTGTTTCGGTTTCAATCCAAATTTGGTAATGGGATACTTTCATAATTGACACCTGTTAATCAAATAGTTAACAATTAACAAGACTGGAATATTTAATTCGATATATCGTGATCGCAATACAAAATGTTGTGAATATTTCAATGTGTGATTTTGTATGAAAATTGTCAAGTGTGCTATATTTCAGCTAGATGGCAATTTTCCAATTGTATAGACTTATTTATTTGAATCTTAATTACCTCCTACTCGGTTTTATAAGATTGATTACAGAAAACTTACTACCTACTATCGTAAATTGCTTATACCTACTTAATTTATATTTAGAATTTAATTTGCGACGAAATGGACCTCAAACACATTTCATTCATTTGTAACAAGGTCTGCAATACTTGACTATATAAATAAATAAATTGAGGTGTACATTTTTTTTCAATTTTTTACTTTACTTTTATAAGCTAAACCGCAGTAGGCGTTTTTAATTTCATGAATGCCATGGCTATCGTCTGTAATTAAAGCATTTTTGCGTTCGAAATTTGATCATAACTGAATGAGTAAGTTTTAAAAATTTAAAAGTAAAGAAAAATTTAATGAAATTTTATTGTGGTTTTACAAATCGATTTTAATTTTTTATGAAACCTATATGACTTTGTAGTAATGGGTTTAGGATGATGATTTGTTTGTTTGTTTCAGTTAATTTCAAAATGTATTGACCCGATTTTCATCAGGTTTTAATCATTTAAGTAGTATTAAATATATCTATCATGACCTAATTATGAGTAGTATTAAATCTATCTATCATGATGTAATTATGATCGTAAAAAACTTCGTCTTATTTTTCAAAATTAAAAGTTCCAAAATGCAACTAAACAACAGATTGCATATAATTTCATACGTCGTCATGATGACGTCAAAGGCTAGAATAAAGAACGGAATATATCTCCAGGATTACAATAACATAACGATTGTCTTATCAATTATTACACAAACAACCTTCGCAATGCAACTGATTGATGAGTCGTAAACTCTCTTGACGTATTGATTTCCACTTTGTCTCTAGTAAATTCAATATAATCTTTCTGGAAAATTTCCCTTTTCCACTTTCGCTGAACTATTCCCCCCGTGGATGATAACTGATATTCCAGAAACTCCTGAAAAAGCAATTAACATTTTAACTGATAATGTTTCAGGGTCTCAGAAAGGCTTTAAATAAAAATACATAGTTTGAGATATAATGGGGCGTGGAAATTTCCGGGAGAATTTTATAAATTCCAATAAAATATCTGTTTGAAAATATTTTCAAATTGACTAGGTTAATTTAGAATGCCCGTGGTATAAAAATTTTCTTATCTGTAATGTTTTTAGAGCTAAAACGTGTTTTAAGCAGATCGGTCTTCTCTCAAAATCAGTTATCACCCTAGTAATAAGACTTCGACATGCGCTTTTAAGAGTCTTATCAGTTTTGAGTTTATAATAAAAAGGAGCTGGGATTCTTTAACAGGGTTAGAGATTATAATTTTCTTCAATGATGTAAGAATCGTTGTGAGCAGCATAAGCCACTAAAATCACTTAAACAGCATTGATAAGAGTCAATTTGATTTTTCAGTTAGTTGAACGAAGGTGTCTCGAGGACGATTTTGTAGAATAGTATGCATAAGATAATGGAACAGAGTCCAGAAAGCACAAAATCAGCGGTGTTGAAAAATAATGCTGAAACATGCTGCTCGAGAAGAGGTATATTATTATATAATTAATTTAAAAAAATATAACAAATGATTGCAAATTAAAGGGAAAAAATTTTGTGGAAAGAAACCAGAACCTTCTAACGAAGTAACCGGACTGACACATGAGTGTGGTGTTTTTGGGGCAATTGCAGTTGGAGATTGGCCCACACAGGTATAATAGTTTTGTGTACAAATATTTATTCTACGGAGTGTTTAGAAAAACTGTTATACTTGTTATAAATTTATTAGATATTGAAGTGCAGATATTTATGTGGATTTTGTATATGAAGACAGAAAGAAAGTTAGCAGTATAACAGTTTGCCCTATTTGTTTTTGGTAATTGAAGAATTTTTTCTAAATTGTGTCTTGCATTTTTTTCAGATTGACATTCCCCAGGTAATATGTTTAGGCTTAGTAGCTCTTCAACACAGAGGTCAGGAATCAGCCGGAATTGTAACAAGTGCGGGACAATGTTCGAAAAATTTTAATGTTCACAAAGGAATGGGAATGATTAACAACATATTTAACGATGAATCGATTAAAAAACTCAAAGGAAATTTGGGTATTGGTCATACAAGATACTCGACATCTGCAGCATCAGAAGTTGTCAATTGTCAGCCCTTCGTTGTTCATACGGCACATGGTGTACTTGCAATCGCACACAACGGAGAATTGATAAATACTGAAAGTTTAAGGAGCAACGTACGAAGTTTAAAAAATATAGTTTTGTGGATTAGAAATAATTTTTCGATTTATAGGTATTAGCCAGAGGAGTAGGGCTGTCTACACATAGTGATTCGGAACTTATTACACAAGCGCTTTGCTTAAACCCCCCAGAGGGAGAGGTTAGTTAGTTCGTCTTGATAATTTTTTTTTATTTTTTAACCAGCAACAAAATTATAATCCATTTCATTATCATAATTTTTTTTCATTATCATACTTTTTCTAAATAGACAAATAACTAATAAGTCGTTAGATATCTTTAAGACTGGGCCCCGTTGTTTTTCTTGATTCTTAAAATAGAACGACCTCGAACGTCATTATTCTGTCTAGCTAGAATATTGTAGTTGACTCCAAAAATATTGAGAATCAAATCTTTTTAAATATATTTCATATTTCACCTCCAGATAAGCTATGAGGAAATTAAAGCTAGATAAGTTATTCTAATTTCCAGCTGTGTTTTTTGTTCAGTGTATTTCGATTGGTATTTGTTAGCTTTTATATACTATATAACTCTAATCAATTGCGAATACATACTTACGTTATTTTTTTAAACTGCAGTAAGAATTAAAAAAAAACCTATCACTTAAAACATGAAAATTGGCACAAAGTAAACAACATCAGTAAAGAGTAAACAACATCAATCTAGTTCATTAGTCTGTTTTTTTTTTTTAAAAGATTCGAGAACATTTTTGGGATTGAAGCATGTGTGATTAAATATTTTGTAATTATAAATACTTAATGGTTTTGCGTATGTCGATAAATTGATGCAATTAAATGAATAAATAAAAGAAGTTAAATAAGTGATTTATATTAATAATTTAACGATTATTTATTAATTTACTTTTTCAGAGAAATGGACCAGACTGGCCTGCTAGGATTAGGCACTTCATTCAGATGGCACCGCTGTCTTATTCGCTTGTTATTATGTTAAAAGATAGAATTTATGGTGTTCGTGATCCCTTCGGTAATCGACCGTTATGCATAGGAAAAATTGTTCCTGTGAATTTGGGAAAGAGTAAGTTAAAATAAATTTTTCTCCTATTACGTTAATGCAAATCTATATTTTTATTTATCTTTTAGTAAAGCCCGAAGATGCGCCAGCTGAGGGTTATGTTGTGTCTAGTGAGAGTTGTGGATTTCTGTCGATTGGTGCCAGGTATGTGCGGGAAGTTCAACCAGGAGAAATCGTAGAAATGGATCGCAATGGAATACGCACCGTCGACATTGTTGAAAGGCCAGATATAAGCAAAATGTACGCATTTTGCATCTTTGAATATGTTTACTTCGCAAGAAGTGATTCGATCTTCGAGGGTCAGATGGTTTATTCTGTAAGATTGCAATGTGGACGCCAGCTTGCAATAGAAGCCCCAATTAATGCAGATATAATAAGTTCAGTGCCTGAGTCAGGCACTGCAGCAGCTCACGGTTATGCTCGTGAGGTAAGTTTTACTCGAAATAAATAAGAATAAAATTAAAAATAAGATATTTTTAGTCTGGAACTCCCTTTGCTGAGGTTTTATGCAAAAACCGATATGTTGGACGAACTTTTATTCAGCCATCTACCAGGTTGAGACAACTTGGTGTAGCGAAAAAATTTGGTGCTCTATCTGAAAACGTTGCTGGCAAGAAGTTGGTTCTTATAGATGATTCTATAGTCAGAGGTACTATTTAAAGGTCTCAATTTTTATTTCAGTTTTGTGAATTCTCTTTTAAATTAGGAAACACAATTGGTCCAATTATCAAACTTTTGCGTGATGCTGGTGCCAAGGAGGTGCACATTAGAATTGCAAGTCCTCCTCTTCTGTACCCATGTTACATGGGTATTAACATTCCAACACGAGAAGAGCTTATCGCCAACAGATTAAATCCTCATGAGCTAGCGAAACATGTTGGTAAGTAATAATAAAAATATATAATATTATAAAATTTAAATTATTATTTTTTATATCTTCCAGGAGCCGACAGTTTGGAATATCTGAGCGTACAAGGTCTTGTTAAGGCTGTAAAACTTAACAGGCAAATTTCTAAGCCAAGTCAGGCAGGTTACTGCACGGCATGTTTAACTGGTGAATATCCAGGTGGTCTTCCGGAAGAATTAAGTTGGTAGCAGTCCATAATCACTACGGACGAACGAATGAACCAGTTAAATATGACAATTTTTTGTCTGAATCTCTCAATTCTTATGCTATTGATTCTTTTGGTTCACACGTCTTACAATAAAATAAAGTTTTATTATTTAACATTTCGTAGACTAAT
This sequence comes from Machimus rusticus, assembly GCA_951509405.1. NCBI lineage: Eukaryota > Metazoa > Arthropoda > Insecta > Diptera > Asilidae > Machimus > Machimus rusticus. Next base: position 9,337,942 of record OX608051.1, read on the forward strand.
TTAATTTTTAAATAAGCAAATTAAGAAGGAAATAAGTTTCTTTATTATCAGAGAATAAAAACTTCGATTGTTGGAAGAGTGTTGCGCGAATTAAAAATGAAACTTTTGTACTAAAAGGTAAGCTATTATATTCGTATTTTAAATGTTATACCTACACGAGATGATTTGATTTTTGTTGTAAATTAACAACTTACGCTTTGTTCAAGTTTTTAAAATAAGATATTTTGCTGATCATGTGCAACATTAAATAAGCTGTGTTTTTAATAAGCATTTGAATGTTTTTTTTGGTGCAAATATTTCTTAATATCGACATATACAATTTACTCTCTTACTCAAATGTCGTGTGATTCTTATCAATTTCAAAATAACCACCGAATTATTTTATTTAATTTGTGCGTTTTCTGAGATAATATTATTTTTATTTAGTTTTTATCTTATTTACTCTATTAAAGTGTGTTTTTATTGCTGAAGAGGTAGATAATTTTGACTAATTTCATAAAGTATAGCGTTTTCTGTTCTGAGTCTAATTTTTTGGTAAAGCTTATAAGAATGCTGTTTTTTTATTTCGATACTTCAAAAATAATCAAAATAAGTTCGATTCCTTATTTTTCGATCAAAGTTTATATATTTAACTTGTTTTTGTACAGATTTTTTATTAGTTTTAGAAACCAATAATTTACTATTTATTGGTTAAAGAAGATTTATTTTAATTGAAAACAAAAGTATTTCCGTACGTAATTTTACTTCTATAGAAAATCATTTTTGTCCTCGCACAGATGCCTCACTTAAGTTCAACAAAGACATAAACGAGCTCACCTCTCGACTGATAATTTCAAGTAGCATGTGATTACTTCAAAAGCTTACTGAAGTACGCTAACTTTTGGTGTTTTGCGTGCCTTGTTGACATTAAAAATAGCCAATGTCCCCCGAAAACATTTAGAAAAGCAGTCAGACTGCAGATTAAAAAAAAGAGGCATACTTGAATTACGTGCTCAAGTAAGTAAAGAATGATTTTTCTTTATCACCCCGACAGTAGTTGATGACTTTGTTACTAAAAAAATGAATTTCCAATAAAGCTTTACTTTTCAGAGTTCCTTTAAGAAGAAAAAAGTCTCAGAGTTTAGCTGATTCACGGTGCCCGCGATGAAATCACTTTCAGTACTACCCCGAGTTTCATTTATTAAGTTGAGTAAGTAACACCGGCCTCAGAGTTTTTGGTTGATTTTTGTTCTATTCTATTAATTAATTAGATGGTATTTAGTGGTTTAATTTTGTTTTTTAAATAAATTATTACGACAGATAAGATTGTTGATGCCGGCTGATAGGAGCAATCTTTGCATGTTTTCTTGTGTTTTTGTGATTACTTCTGTTTTTAACGAATCAGTGGTGGAATGCTTAATTTTGGCTTGTTTATTTGTTGATTAAACAGGTTGGCAAGGCAATACATTTTGAATAAACCTTGGGGGTAGACGTTTTAAAATCGTACGTAGAATTTTAATTTGTGGTATCAGTCGGGTTATACTTTTACTTTCATCGTTTTCGGTTTATTGTTTTTAATAACACCAGCTGAGGATTTGTTTGTTAGAAGATCGATAATTTAAATTATTATTACTATTAGTATTAATTAAGTGGCTCACTAGAGAATTTCCAGGCTATAAATAACAACAGAACAACAGGTGGTAAGGTCAGTGAATTCGCGTATTATTTTTTCATCTTATCAAATCAAGCTCTTGTTTATGGTTTGTGGAAAATAAAATTGTGAGCACGAATCTCTTTGTTTGAATTTCAGTATTGCGTTTAGTTTTAGTGGGCATAGACAGGTTCTTAAAAATTTAAATTCGTGGGTACTGCAATTATGAACTCAAGGCTGCAAGGCATACATATGTAGAACTGCAATTTTAAACAAACCCAACATTAATGTTGATCGAATTGCAACGGGTAATATATTTAATTAAATTCTCTAGTTCACCTTCGCGTACTCTGGTGCTTCGAATTAATTTTTATGCTGCATCTGCAATTTTATTCGAAAACCAGAAATAATTTTTATTACTTCAATTTAAGGTAAAAATATGTCGTCACGAGGTGCTACAGTGCATTCGGCTGGAATTGATGAAGTTCATGATGTTCCTATGAATGTTATACACCGACCAATTCCATCTGTGCTCGATGATCAGAAAGTTCAATCTTTAATGGAAACATTGGATGTAAGATAAAAAGTTAAAATGTAAAAGTAATTCAAAAAACATTTATTGAAATTATTTCTAGGATCCAAAGTCATCAAACGAAGTTCCTCCAGTTGACATTCTTTGGATAAAAGGAAGTGAAGGAGGAAATTATTTTTATAGTTTTGGCGGTTGTCATCGCTTTGAGGCCCATAAAAGGCTCGGGAAGTCGACTATTAAAGCAAAATTAGTGGAGTCTACTCTTTTCGATCTTAAAACTTATTTGGGATCGAGCACTCCAGCAAATCTTAAGTGATGTGATATTCATTTTCTTACTATTTTTATGTATAAAAAAAAAAGAGATTTATGTATTTTGTACTATTTTTACTATAATAAAAGTTTCGTATGTTTATTTGTTTAGTGGATGTGGGTCGGATTTTGATTATGGCTTGTTTAATTGTTTTCTTAAGATTATAATTAAGGTTAAGTTTCTAACTATTCAGGGCAGAAATAAAAATTTTTAAAAACAAAATTTGAAATGTTCTTCAATTCTAATGTACGACTTTTAAAATATTCTATAATAATTCTTATAGCCAAGATTACAAGTAATTCCTTTAGTTTGGATATTTATCATTTTACTTTATTTAAAAGAACATAAAACTAAAAATTAGCTTATGCTTTTTACATATTCGAAGTTATTATACAGTTCTAAAAGGAACAATTTCTTTAATTTCAGAATTCAGCAATTGCTCTTGAGCTGAATTGAACATCGATGATTGCCCTTCTCGATTCTTAAGTATATCGATTATTTTTAATAGATATTTACAAAATTGTTTATTTTGATTCATCCCTGGATCTCAGCTGAGTTTGACACTTCCGGCGATTAGATACAATGCGAATAAATTCTACACTTTACGTCGTTGTTTTGCTTTTTGGGATTTTATAATTTCACTGATTTTAGGTTTTGTATAAATTTTCCCGAAAATGTATTTTGCGAGGCGGTTTCGCAACAGGAGTTTAGCTAATTTTCGAAATGCATATAGTAAGTAAAATAATTACAATTTAGAAAATTGAATAAAACTTTAATTTCATTCTAGGTAATGCATACAAACAAAATCCTTCGACTAATAAAACGTTTTCCTCCAATGCAAATTATCCCAAAATTCAGACGAACATCGAGAAAAGTGCTCAAAATTATGGACAACCGACGTCCAGGACCCATCCTCACTTGATCCAAAGTGGGGATCTCATCACAGGCATAACTTTGGATGAAATTAAAGGCAGACGGCAGAATCTTCTGCAAAGCATCCAAAAAATGGCTGTGAATACAAATCCTCAATTGAAAAATCATATCGTGAGTACAGAATTGAAATATTTCCTCTATCTCGGCCTTAAGTGCTATCTTTTTTGCAGATAGTGATTCCGTCTTCTACCAAAAAATATATGAGCGACAAAATTCCATATGTCTTCCGTCAAAACAGCGACTTCCTTTACTTCTCGGGATGTTTGGAGCCTGATTCTGTTCTTGTTCTAACAATTGATGAATGCGAAAAGATGAGGTCCATTCTTTTTGTTCGGCCGAAAGATTCACACGCCGAACTATGGGACGGACCTCGAACCGGCGTTGAAAACTCTCTTGAATTTTTTGGCGTTGATGAAGCATACAACATTTTGCATTTGCCAAGTATACTTAAAAGGTATGGCATAAATATAAATTTAAAACTATGTAGTTGTTAACTTTTAAGTCCACTTCTTTTGCGCCAGTTCTTTCTCAGCTCGGTACACTTACCTCGGGTAAAGTTAAATAAAAAACTTAAATTTTTTTCTAAGGAGGAAAAGCCTTAGGCATAAACACCTCCTGTTTTATTAAACGCTTTTATTATTTTATTTGAGTTGTTTAGCGTCACAATTCTCATACTTTTATCTTACCAAAAGGTTTTGCATGATGACAATACATTGTGGATGTGTTTCTGGAGTAAAAGCGTTTCTTAAAACAATATTTTTTTCTTACACTTGTTTTATTAAACAACTTATACAAAATCAACCCTTTTTCACAACGATTTTTGAATTCAAACTGAACTAGAATCTTCTTAAAAACTCAGTAGTGGCCAACTTCTTTTTAAATTTTTTCTTATATATTGTTACAAAATTTTCCTTCGCTATAATTCACACTTGAAGTTCCGAGCGGCTGGCGGACAAAATTGCACACAACTTTCCCTCGCTATAACTCTTGTTGAGGATCAAATGCTCGTTCGCCGAGGCAGACGAGCCCAAAAATGATCGGCGTTTCAATCCAGAGCGCCAGCTAGATCTCATCAGTGTGGCTGAATGACTGACGCTTTTGCCACAGACGCCGGGTTGTGCGGATCGAAAGCCGATCCTTATATCCACTTGATCGGAACTTCAAGTGTGAATTATAGCGAAGGAAAATTTTGTAACAATATGTATATACATACTTAAAACTACGCCTATCTTTTGAAGGAACAAATCAGGATATTTCTCTTTAATTACGGTTTATCGCGGACCTCTTTAGGGTTTTATTGCGGTTGGCGCGACATCCCGACTGCATCACAGATGGTGTGCAGAACCAGTTCCCTAATATGTTCAAGGAATTTAAAATTTAAACCAAAACAAGAATTACCTGGGATACTGCTAATTAATGCAAGTACAAATTTTGTTCAAAGCGAAATAATCCGAAACACTAGTTAATATCGAGTTTCAAATTGCGGTTTATCTAGTATATTCAGCTGTAAGCTATGCAATAGCTGAATACGCGGCTGAATTAAAACTCTAATTTTAAAATAATGAAGACTGAATAAAATGGATTTTAATTAATTTAAATAACTTATATTTTCAGAAATACAACATCAAAACAGTTCCCTGTTACGCTTTGGTATGATCACCAAGAATCAGATTTACCTAAAATATCAGAAATTGTAAAAGAATGTGCAAATCACCAACGAATACAGATTGAATCGCCCAAAATTTGTATGCATAAACTGAGAGTGATTAAGTCTCCAGCAGAAATCGAGTTGATGAGAAAAACGTGTTATATTGCATCTCAGTGCATTAATGAAACTATGGTAGAAACAAGACCTGGTGATAGTGAACACCAAATTTTTGCTAGAATTGATTATAAATGCCGCATGAAACACGCCAGCTATTTAGCATACCCTCCGGTTGTTGCTTCTGGAACGAATACCACAATAATTCACTACATCAACAATACTCAAGTTGTTCAACCTGGGGATTTGGTGCTCGTGGACGCAGGTAAAGATGGTTTAAATTCATTTAGAAAAATTATTGATCTTAAAAAAAAAAATAGGTTGCGAGTACGCAGGGTATACGAGCGACATCACTAGGACTTGGCCAGCCAGTGGCAATTTCTCTAAAGTCCAAGCAGTGTTGTATGACTTACTCTTTTTACTTCACAAAGACTTAATAGGTATGGAATTTTTGGAAAAATAATCTATTTACGGAATTTTTAAAATTACGAATTTATAACGAAACGGAGCTCGGAAGGGCGGAATGAAATGAAATGTTTTGTCTTATTCAAATTTTATTCATAATCCTTGATAAGGGACAAATATTTTCTTTTCATGCAACTTTTTAATTCAATTTTCATAGATGTACTTCTTAAGGAGGGAGGAAGGACCCTGGATCAACTGTTTGAGACCATGTGCTTAAAAATGGGAAAGTATTTGCAAGAGGCTTCTTTAATTCCACAAAGTTTAAGCAGTAGGGATCTTGCACGGGTAATTGAATTTTCTTAATGATTAAATTATTTTGATTTAACTTAAAAATTTCTTAAATTTTTTATTATAGGCTGCGTACAGCTTTTGTCCTCATCATGTATCTCACTATTTGGGAATGGATGTTCATGATACTCCTCTGATTTCGCGAAGTGTCCCTCTGCTCCCTGGGATGGTTTGTACTGTTGAACCAGGTATTTATTATTTAAAAACCAAAATTACTAGACTATTTTTTTTAAATATTTTCGAACCTTTTAGGTATTTATATATCTGCAGAAAGAGATGATGTTCGTAAAGAGTTCCGAGGAATGGGACTGCGGATAGAGGACGATATCTATATAAAATCTTCTAGTTCTGTTGAAAATTTGACTGAAATTTGTGTTAAAGAAAGAAGCTCAATTGAGTCTTTAATCAAAAGATGAAATGAATTTTTTTTTAACTTTCATTTATTTTTAAGAAATACTTCATTGTATCGGACTTTTTGTTTTTTGTAATAAAGAGTATGAGAATTTTTTAAATGTGTTTTAATTGATACTTATATAGATATATTTTATTATATTTATGTCTTTTTTATTTTATTTTATTTTTCCTATTTACTCCTAACATTTTAACTACATATTTCTTCAACAAGAGATACAGCAATTGCAGAATCCGTCTTTTGGTTGTTGCTTCCGGAAAAGCTCAATATTTAAAGCAACACCCCATCTAAATTTGTCTCGACCAAAGCTGAATATCTGAATTAATTCTATTTAGATGTCATTTAGATCCACGCGCGAATAAACAATCTTATCAGTTGGCCACTGTCAAATTTCCTTATCAAAGACCCGCTGTGATTGCTGTGTCTAACTAGTTTTTTAAGTTCATATCGAGTTAAGTTTTAAGGAGGATGTCCATCTATAAAGATCTGCCGGAGGTAAATATTTTCACTTATGTTTACTTAAACTTACATTGATTTTCTAATAATAGGAGCATCCTCGGAAGCTAATTCCGGACTTGTGCCGTCAATTTTATAACTTAGGATGGGTCACAGGAACTGGCGGAGGGATAAGCATAAAATTGGAGTAAGTTTACATAAAAGTGTTATCTTTTATTAGCATAATTTATCTTAATTAAGCTCTCTCACAATTGTAAAATATTATCGATTTTTTAAAGTAAGAATAAATTAAGTGAATATAGGCATCATATCTTTCAAATATGAAGAATTGTTGTAGACAAATACAACTTTCTAATCTCAATCTAATAGTTTTACAATCTGTAGACTTTAAAGAAGGAATTATTCTGCTCAAAACATAATTTCCTACAAACAGTTTAAGACAGCTTTTGTTGCCGGTTTATTTAGGTTATGCAAAGTTATTGGACAATGAATCAAGCGCAAGATAGTTTTAGGCAAACGTTTTCAGTAAAAATTCGTTGACCTTTCTGCGCCCTTAAGTCAATTTTTGTTAAATTTAAATACCCTATCTATCTTTTTATACTTTTCGAGATAAGTGTTTGACCAAAAGTTATACGAATGCTGAGAATGTGGTTAGCGCCTATCTATTACTAGATTACAAAATTACTTTTGGTTGTGGTCCGGTTTATGTAGGTAGAATTTTTATGAAAATAGGCACTTAGAGATTTTTGGGTTTACTTAAAATTTGGTGAATTCAATATAGTGGCGGTAAATTTGTAAAATGCTGAAGAAGATATCCTCTAAATTGAATTTAAATCATAATTGAAAAACCCCTAGGTACCCATTTTCACGAGAATCCATTTTTAAACAAAATTTCTTGAAAGTAAATTATATTATTTTATTACAGCAATGATATATACATAGCACCTTCTGGTGTTCAAAAAGAGCGTATTCAGCCCGAAGATCTTTTTGTTCAGAACATAGAAGGGAATGATTTACAACTTCCACCAGAATACAAGAAGTAACAAATATTATATAAGTTTTGATGAATTAAATTTGAGAAAAATAAATATTTTACTTATTGCAGATTAACTAAAAGCCAATGTACTCCACTTTTTATGTTGGCCTACATGCATCGAAATGCGGGAGCTGTGATTCACACACATTCTCAAAATGCTGTAATGGCTACTTTACTGTGGCCCGGCAGAGAATTTCGCTGCACACATTTAGAGATGATTAAAGTACCTTATAAAAATTACCCTCTTTGTATAAACATTTTTAAAAAGTTTATTTATTTTACAGGGCATTTACGATGAAGACAAGAAACGCTACTTGCGCTACGATGAAGAACTGGTTGTGCCAATAATTGAGAACACCCCGTTTGAGAAAGATTTGGCTGATCAAATGTACGCTACAATGCTCGAATATCCGGGGAGTAGTGCAATTTTGGTTCGAAGACACGGCATTTATGTTTGGGGTGCTTCATGGCAAAAAGCCAAGACAATGTATAGATTTCATCAGTATTTATTTCATAAATTATTAACTTTCTTTTATCTTCAGGACCGAGTGCTACGACTATCTTTTCTCTATAGCCGTTAATATGAAGAGGTGCGGTTTAGATCCCACCCAAGTGCCAAAAGATAGCAATGAATAAATAGTAATATTTTAAGGAACATATCGTTTTAACGTTCATAAAAACTCTTCCAATTTTACAAGGAAATAATCAACTTTATACCATAAAGAAAAATTCGATTTTATATAGGTTATTATTGCAGGAAACTGTAACGTTTTTGTATTTGCTTGTTATTAAATGAGCTTAAGAGTAGAGCAAAGCTCTTTATTCAATAATTCTTAAAAAAGTTCTAAACTGAATCTGCCTATGCATTTAATAAATAACTCAATTTACCCAATAATTACATTTTTTTATTACCTTTGAAAAGGTATATAATACTTTTTTTATTTTTTGTTAGATTCATCGTACTCAATAATTATTTAAGATATTAAAAACCGAATTTATGCAACTCACCTGTGGAGTATATGAATCGAATCAGAAGGCGTTTGGTAGATATTAATTTGTACAAAATTGCACTTTGGTTGATTAATTTTTATGAAAGGAAGTTCAACAAAAACTGCTTGCGTAATAGAAAAGACAAGAAGGTAAGTGAACATTTATTCGAAAGCTTATTATTGCATTTGTGATGATTTTGGGTAATAATGCTTTACAAAGTATCGCATCTTAAATTCTAAAAGAGAAAAATTAACTGCAAAGTAAGAAATTAATAAATGTAGCCTCCTTTCTGTCCGGAAATAGTTTAACTGTCCAATGTTTAAACACCAATCAAAAAAAAAAAAAAAGCCAATCCAAAAACAATAAGTGCTAATTTTCATCAAAATTTGATATTGAGACATTTTAATAGACAAAATTGTGTAGGTATAGTCATATTTGTCCTCCGATATAAGAGTATAACTTCATTGGTTTTAAATTGATTTTTGCTCCTTTGCATTTTAAAGTAAAAATAAACAATTTGGAAAACAATTTTATGTAACACGATCAAAATATCCTTCTTCAACGTGCAAAAGCTTGCAAAATATTTTCTAAAATCCGGAAAAAGGAAACCTCTTTTGTTAATATTAAAATCTAAAATTCGTGTGTATGAAATATAATTTCCAAAATCTTAGCTTTTAAATTTTGAATACACAAATAGACAGACAGAAAATCCGACATTCGCTTTTTTTGGTGTTTTGGTGAATGTAATTTAAAGATGTAAAATAATTATCATAACGGAATAATTCTACAATTTAAATTTTACGAATGAGTTTATTATGAAAAGAACAGAATATGACCTCGAGAGTTTTGTTTATCTCTTGGCTTTTTCGCTTTTACTTCACGAGTGTAAACACAGGTTAATTTAAATATAAAAGGTCACGGGTGGAATGCTTTCAGGATGTACGCAGTACCATAAAAAAAAGGGGAAAGACAATTATCATTAGTCGAATCATAATTTTTCTAAAAATGAGCAATAGCTACAATAAAAACCTCCCAATGTCACGTTAAAGGCTTAATTTCATTCCGATTAAATTACCTTACACGTTTCTAACACTGCATTTAGGCAAATTAGTGTTTTTAACTCGTTCACCAGTTTCTGGATTCCTAAGTGGAGTAAAAGTTCATTAAATTGTTCCACACCCCATCAATAAATACCTAGAGAATGGATAATAGACCCATTTCTTATCCTTAATTGCTTGCAGTTTAAATTGCCTTGTTTACTGTGGCGACTCGGCCACAACATTCTCATAAAAGTAATTAATTGCCTATGCAACATATAATTAAACACTTTCGGAATTTTTACACTTTTCGAACTTAATGCAGGAGTAACGAGTATTTCGTATTTGTTTCATTTATACTTTAATTATTTCATTTTTAATAACCGATTAAGTACAAATTAGTTGCTATTTTGATTTCATTGAAATTACCTGAAATTTTTTGATATGGAAACAGGATATTATTTATGTACATATATTACTACAAGTTTGAAAATATTTGATTTTTTTACACCATAGTCTATTATTATTCATATGATAATTTGTTATAAAAGTATCTCGAGTCCGTAAAAAGCTGGTACGATGTAAGAAATTGAAAATCATAAGGACACTGTAATTATTATTTATTACAATTTTCTAGAAGGATCATCTAAAAAATTCCCGATGTATTATTCTAAACTATCTGGAGCTAAGGAATCAGGAATCCATTCAGTGAGATTGGACGCAGTCGCTTTTAAAGATACAAACTCTGTCGTCGTCGTGCCGTAGAGACATAGAGACGTAGAAGACTGTCCTACGGAAAAGTGGCGAGGACTTTTCTAAGGCACATAAAACAAGGCGAATTCAACAGGTCTCCTTCAGTTGTTCTAGTGGTTGGTTATCGGCAGTACGAAAATTTTGCGGTTAATAGAAGTGGTCAAAAGTGCGATGCTTGGTGAACGAAAATTCAAGACCGAGAAAAAATTCGAAATTTACTATAAAGGATAATTTAAGCAGGAATAAAATTCTCAATCTATTTAAATTTTAGTGAATTATCAAAACTGTTGACGGATTTATTGTGTAAGTGGATTGATTACTTGTTTTTTTTTTTCCGTAGATATAGAAACTTTTAGTGATTTGAACATTTTATCAAAAAATTGAAATTGAGTCAATCTTTGAATTTGCTGACGCTCAGGAAAACACTTCACTTGGGAATATATTAACACTTCGTTAGGGAAGGAAAAACCGGGAAGTTTATCTCATGAATGTAATTTCAGCAGATCCTCTGGGATTATCGGATTTTGTATGCGTTTATTATATTCCCCTAGAGTCGACAATTTTCCAACTTTATTTAGTAGATACGACGTTCTCTACATATTGTGAAACTTACTACGGAAAATATCTCGTCAGTTATAAGCGTACTGCATATGGTTTTCTGCACACTTTAATTAGGATGGGTATGTTTGTTCAGCTGCACTTTATATCACGAACCCGAACTAATTTAAACTTTAAGTTGAAGTTTCAATAATTAAAACTTTTCAAGTTCTAGTAGTTCAAATTACTTTATTAAATTATAAAATTGTTTATTATGGAGTTTTGCAAAAGTTAGAATGATAATATTTTAAAATTATTCGTATTTTTGTCTATTGGTTGATTGAATTTTTTAATTTTATACAATTTAACTCCACAGACGGTTGAACACTTACGGATTTATCTAACCTTTCAAGTTTATTAAATTGTCTTATCAAACTCTTTATTGTGTAATGGCATGGAAACATTAAACTATGTAGAACAGAGTTTCTTTGGGAAGAATAAATTTAAGCGAATTTTGCTGTACAGCATCTAACAACACGTGCCAGGTGCTTGCTTCGCAGAAATTTTGAGGTATCTATTAAATATTATGTCTTATGTTTATGTATTATATTTTTTTACGATAGAATTACTAAAACATAAATGAGATAACAAAATTCTAATGTTATCTCATGGATGCTTGGCTTTGAAAATGTTTTTTATATTTACTCCTTGGTTTAGATAAAATTTGTAACGAGATCTTAAATTAATGTTTTTAGGCTTACAAAAGCCAATTTTAAGAAAACGGCTTTTAACCTAGGAAGAATTTTTAGCTTAAGCAAATGAAAATTCTCAATTAAAACTTACAAATCCTCATGGATCATCCGTAGAGATTTTTTCCGAATTTTCTTTGAGAGATGTTTGAAGTTTCTGTTTCGTAAATTCGTCGCAATTTCTAAATCTTCTTGTTTCATTTCTATTTCATTAATTATGCAATAACCAGTAGTAAAAAAAAAATTAATTGTGTAATAATTAAGAAGCTATTTTTCCTGCACATAATTTAATGATGTACCTTATAGGGAATTATTTAAAAATATTAAAAAATGTTCAAATTATATTGGTAAAGCAGAAAAGAAAATTATAAATTGTTTCTATAGAACCCTCTCAAAATAGCTTCATTTGGGACTAAATTCTATAAAAATCCCCCTCTTGCAAAGTTTCGAGTTGAGTCCGCCCTACCGAGTTAGTTAACCACAATTAAGGAGGACATAAAATATTAAGTTATTCAAACAGAAAATTTTGCGAAATCATTTAAATCGCGGTCTGCTGCTTCGAGGGTAAATTAGAAGGGCATATTTTGGGTGGAAAGATAAGCACCAAATTAGCTGTCATGGTTTCTAGGATTTATTTTTCTATTACACCAATTATTACATTTGTATCCTTTAATTTAAGCACTTTGCGAATTAAGCAGCTAGATTAATAGCAAAATCTTAATGTATTACCATAAAACTTACTCAATGAAAACGCTTAACACAATTTGTCCGAAAACACCACGAGATCATTTCTCTTTGAACAGAGAAGATATAATTAATCCATTTAAGTGACAGGTGTGGGAGTTGATAAGGACTCTGTGATGGATCGGGTGTTGTCTTAAAAGATAGTAAAACAATGAAGGTGTGACCTTCAAAAATCTTCAGAAACTTCGGTTAATATCTTATATCTACATTAACTTGACCTCTCGTTCGCGGTGGTAAAGGTTTACATAACAGCGTTAATAATTCAAAATTCATCCTTGAAAGTCAAAATACAAATGCAAATTATTTGAATTTTTAAAATTGGACGTAATATAGAAAGAGAAAATTGTTCTAAGTATTAAATATACATTAATTTAGAAAATATTTGAATATCTCGTAGATAATGTTTCATGAAAATGGAGAAGGTTAAATTTAAATTTTCTTAGAATGTATGGAAAACGAAGTCATACAAATAAAAGGCTCGTCCTTTCCAATTTGAACAGTCTTAAGTGCTTCAAATCCAATTTATGAAAGATTTCTTTTAACTTCCGGTTAGTGAGTGAAAGTAAAAAGGTTTGTACAGAAAATCAATTATCAATTGAAAATGAAAATTTCAATAAAGGTATTTGTTCAGAACATTTACGTTGAGAATATTTTATTTCGTGGTAGAAAATTTGTACCTACGAGTATATTGTATTATGTCGATATTGTCTCAATCCTTCATAATTTATTTGAAAGAAAATCGAAAGTAAATTACCAACAAGGAAGAATTTTGATTTAAAGACAATTAATATTACCTTAAATAATATCCAATTTAATGGAATTTTCTCCTTTTATAAACCTCCTACATGTTTGGAGAAGTATCTCTATTTTTTATGTCTGTCATTTAGTTTCTTGAGTGCATCTGACTGGAAAGTTCATGCGATAGGATATCCAGAGAGGCACTTAGTTTAGACTGTAGATGCTAAGAGCGCTTGATAAAATAAAAGAGCAAACAAGCAAAATAGGGTCATAAAGGTCTTATGTTTAGACTGTAGTTATTTTTAAATCTCCAACATATAAATACAAAATTTAATACTATGTATCTTCAAATCTTTAAATTTTGTACTCTAACGAACCCAATTTAAATACATAAATTGGAAGTAACAAAACTAATAAGTCTTCTGAAAATAAAGTATTCATCGAAATTAGATGAATGAAAAATCAATGAAACAGCTTTAAAAGGCGGAGGGTTTACCCTGAATTATTATGAAATCAAAATCAGATTTTCCGAGTACGTATCCTTCTTGATCCGTCCTTCTCATAATTTGAAAACAAGAATCTAATAGGTAAGAAATCGAAGCCAATAGAAACAACATCATAGCAACAAAATAAGTAATCGACATTTATGGAAGGGTTTTTAAAGATTCTATGTTATGGTAATGAAAAAATTTAAAAGGGTTCAGAATTATGGTTATGGTGATTGGATATTACATTTCCACGAATATTTAAAATTCGCTTTCAGTTCTAACAATTTTAATAAATTATTATTTTAAATCGAGCTTTAATAATGAAAAAATGTAAAATAAATTTCTTTAATTTTGGATGTTTTTAATAAACTAATGTAAGTCATTTTGTTGATTCCATTGAAAAGAACTGCGTTAATTCTTGTTTATTATTCTTGTGTAAAAAGTAGAATCGGTTGTTAACTTTTATTACTAAAAGGTAATATCGTTAAAGGGAAATGTGAAATTACAGATAAGTACTATAATTTTTTGATGACGAAAGAAGCTTGAATAACTTTTTGTTTTGTAATATTTTTCATATTGGGCATAAAAATAAAACAGTTGATAGCTAATACTATCTTGAGTTATATTCCTATCCTAATTTCGTTTATTGGATTAACTAAGCCCTGAATCTTCTGGACTCTGTAATAAGTTGGAATGATTTTGTAGGGTGATGTCTAGATTTATATTATCTTTCTCTGGTTGCATTTAATAGCTTGTTAAGTGTGTCTGGCGACAAACTGCCTCTTTATGTCCAATTTTGTGGCAATGTTTACCGCGAAACGATTGGAGTTTGCTTTCGTGTTGTTACTTATTGGTTTTAGGCTTTGAGCATGAAGTGAATTGAATTTGCTCCTCAAAGTCCTTGGAACATTGAGTTGCCCGATTTTTTTTTTTAAATCCTTTGTTTCTGTGCAGAATTCGAGAAGTTTGTCTTTAACTTTGTTAAATTTATGTATTCATGTATAACTAAGAAAAGACTTTTATGTTTATCTTTCCACAGTTGGACATGTTGAAAAATTTCCAACTCCTACAAAAAAAATTATTTTTAAATACCGAAAAGAATGGAAAATTTTCTTAATACGAAAATAATCAAAAACAGGCAAATTTTAGGATTTTATGAGCTATTGTAAATGTCTACTCACCTCGTGGACATACTCCAAAAGTGGCAAATTTCAACATTTTCTGGGGAAAATATTGTCTCATTTTACTAAAGGGTAAATTTATTCCGTCAAAGCTGTTCAGCCATTCTATTTTTATATGCGTGCATAAATGCATGCGAATGAGCACTTGGCTGGAAAATGTGTTTGATGGTGTCAACGTATGAGGGGCATGTATGTGTACTCACCTGGAAAAGCGTTTAAATTCACAAGCCATAAATTTTGAAGTTGACGTGGCTTCTGCTTTTACTGTGTTTGCCCTCGGTTCAAGTTTTTCATGTCTTATTTTATTTACAGTGGGTTTCGAAACATGTGGAACGGAAAGTGTACAGTCCAGAGGTCACCAACACTTAATTGTCGAGTATCGGTTAACAATAAACTTTATCAAACCGATGCAACTTCTGTACGATCAATTAGCTCCGAAGATGTTTCAAATGCTGTCGATGGAAAATGTTGCAGTGCTGAAGCAAGAAATCCAGCTATTAAAACAGGACGAAGAATACAGTTGATGCAAGTAAGTAAATTAATTTGTATATCCACTATTCGTGCTTGTTATCTTTAAAATTTGTGACAAGCACGCGTTTTTATTTAACGCATAATAAGTTAATTTTCATAAAATACAGCTACATTATTTAAAAAATAAATATCATACATGAAAAATTGTATTCGATGCATCTATAAAGGACAAACTTACCTACACGAATTGAATTCGAGAAAAATTCAGTGCAGGTATACATTAAAAATTCAAAATAATGACAATATTATTAAATGTTTAGGGTTCAATGTACAATTACCCAAACAGAGTGAAGCTCTAAAATCAATTTTGCCAAAATAACACTTGAGCTCTAAGTAAACAATCGTGTGTGCTGCCTTTAGGAAAATTGCTCATTTCCGATAGAGTTGTTGGAGCCCTTTCTGTTTTCTTTGTGACTTGCCACGTTCTGTCCATAAATATGGCATAAAACAGAAAAATAAGGAAATGTGGAGCATCTGAATAGAATTTTAAGCTTACGATAAAATCGATTACGAATATAACATTTTAAATGTATCTATAATTTAAAAATTAAGAGTATTGTACCAAAGGTTTTTACCTTCTTTCGTCAATTTCGCGAACTATCGTAAAAAGTGTTTTATATTCCTAATTCAATGTTATTTAGCCTTATTCCTTTAGGCTTTAGGCATTTTCCTTTAATTTTATTAAAACGTTGAGAGGTGGAGATTTGTAGCTTTTTATGTTTTTAGGAAGTAAGCCGTTGGGGGAGGACTTTGGTAAGCCTTCTTTTTTGCGTTAAGAGCACGCATTGAATCTTTGACAGCCTCCATAGCTCATTTTATTTTATTCCTGCTCAGTGTACCTACTTTACCAAGGGATTCATGTTCCTCTTGGTTGTGAATGTTCTGTTGGCGAATTTTGTGCTTTTCAAAGATATTGACATGAATTCGTGGCCTGTTGCCCTCAGAACTTTACTTATCACAGAGCCAGGTTAAGGCTATTTTAAGCTTCGATTTTACTTAGCTTCATTATTATTCTGGTATTAAGTTTCTGAATTGTTCAAATATATATAGTTATATATCTTCTTAAAGAACATAGTAGTTTAAGAAATTAAATTTACTGCTGTCAGCGGAAATTTTATTAATATAACATAAGATTTGTCAAAATTATCTTCTCACTTAAAAAAAACTTCAATTTTTAAAGTCATAAGTAAAAATTTCGACAGCAACAAAAATTTCCAACTACATTATGTCTCACTATACATATTAATTTACTTGTATGCACATACATTGATAGTAATCTGAATAGAAGTCGAAAAACATATTTTTTGGATAAACATACATGAGTATGTAACATTCATAATTTTATTACTTCCTTCCAAGAATTCTATCGTCAATGTCTTTGCCTCGAGCATAAATTACAGAGCAGCTGGAGAAGATTAATAGGACAACGGGTGTAGTGGAATTATAATTTTCTCTATGTTATCAGTATGTAGGACCAAACCATAATTGTGATTGCTAAGTTTTCTCATCCTCCGAGGGGGATGTGTTTACTCGGGAAAATATTTTAAGCAAGACAAGACAGTAACCTCCGGCTGGACTGCGGATGGTAACGATACAAAACAGAAATCGATTTAACAGCATTAGACTTTCAGAACTTCTTTAAGCGACGGAGGGAGACAGTTGACATGTATGTTTATATGTTTAAGAATTTATCATAACCCTTCAAGATTTTGCCTCTTAAATACTTTTAAGTTAATTGAATCTTTTCAGTTTGTTCGCAAACATTGTTTTGTGCTCTGGGCTAAATAAACAAATGGTCTATAAATTTATAAATACCTGAGGATTTTTGTTTTAGAGTTTAAATGCTTATTTGAGATTATTTTACGTGTATCAATTTTGTGCACACTTGAAATTTAATTACATATTTATAAGTTTTGTAATTTATCAGGGAACAAAGTTTTTCGGCAATATTCAGTGCATTTCAATAAAAATTTGTTTGTTTACATGTTGATGGTCTGGCGTTTTATATTGAAAATTGACATTCGAAAACCCCCAAGTACCAATTTTTGTGGAAATCACATAAGCTTTAAAATTTGACAGTTCGCCACTTTGAATTAGTAAATTCTAACAATCGATTTGAAATCAGCGGCCTCGAAAACCCCCGAGTACCAATTTTGGTGGAAATCATATGAGCTTTTAAAATATAGTATGTTACGGATAAATGGCATTAACGGCTTGTGACTTTTCTACTTTCAGACAGAATCATGAAAAATTGCGCTAAATCGTTTGATTTTTATGCTTCTGCATTGCAGGGTTGAAAAACGAAGTGTTGAAACTAGTTTTATAATAAATCGTATTATACATGATTTTCCTATTAGCAAATCATTATTATAAAACTTTTTTTTTAGGAGCTACTTGTTTTCAAAGTGTGCCAAATTTTCGTTGAATAACTTAGTTCTGCGTCAAAATTTGGCTTAATAAATAATGTTTAATTCAAAATACATATAAAAATCAGGCTGTTATCTTATTATAAAACGTGTTCTTAATTATAACGTAAGAGCACATCAATTAATTTTCTAAGGCTGTTAATACTGCTTCCCATCCTTTAAATTAAATTAGGTTTGAAGAGAAATAACGAGCAATAAGCCTAATGTTGCTGTTGTGGTACTTTTTACGATAATGGCTCGATTGTTTGTAATTTGTTTTCTAAAGTAAGAAAAAAAAGAACGTAGGCAATAACCTCAGACAAAGTCACGCTGAAGCCATAAACGTTGATTTCAAATATCCGCCAGATTGAAATGTTCTCGACAATTCG
This sequence comes from Machimus rusticus, assembly GCA_951509405.1. Classification (NCBI taxonomy): domain Eukaryota; kingdom Metazoa; phylum Arthropoda; class Insecta; order Diptera; family Asilidae; genus Machimus; species Machimus rusticus. Next base: position 9,356,308 of record OX608051.1, read on the forward strand.
ATTCTGAAGCTTGACAATGGTTTCCCTGGCGGGACGGTTCCCTTGTTCTGAATTATCCGACACTAAGCGCAATTTGTTCTCACGGAGCATTCATCTTTATTTGCAGATGATCATTTTGCCATTTATTCCCATCTTGGCGCTGATAGTCCAGACATCCTTTATACTGCGCGACATATTAATTCATCGCATGGAAGTTTCCGATATCGAGACTCAGGTACGTAGATAAATTGGTTTGCAGTAATTAAAATTTATGATTGCATGTTTCAACAAAAGTTTAGATAGCGTTCATTATCACGGACAGGTAAAACATCGCTTTTTAAAGAACCTTGAAGGTTTTGTACCTTCAATGGACAAGCTCGTTGAGGAAAATTTTAATAGTGTTGGGGCCTACACCCGATACTTGTTGAGAATATTAAAACGAAGGCTGAATGATTCATGAATGCATCGAAAATAATTTATTTAGTATCACCGAACTTGTCCATAATTTTCCGAACTTTAAAACATAATTCATAATGCCCGACACAGCAAGCATATTATTTTTGCTTAAAGAAGAGCAATTTATATTTAAATGTGGATATTAATGGACTTTTTATTCGAATTATCAATTAAATATTGTTTACAAAATATTTATAACAAAAATTGTTAAACAAAATCGAATTTTATAATTTTATTCCAACAAAATCCGAACAAGTTTATTTCTAAATACTGGCAAACGAATTAAATCTACCCGCTTTCAAAAGCTTAAGTATTTTAGTGGAATATTTGGAACTGGAAAAATTTGGCATACAAACAACGATTATTGAGGAATAATTTTAGATTTTAATATGATCTTTTAACTAATCGTATAACATTTTCGCTGAATAAGCGCATTTTAAATAATTTTGTATGATTTTAAAAAGGCCGAAGTTCATAGCCGCATTTTATTTTCTATTGCGGCGCCTTTTTAATTTGTCTAGCTTATAATAATTTCCAAAAACAAGGTATTTTAGGAATATACATATTTATGCTAATTATTTGGTATTAAAGAGACACAAAAAAGATAATAAATTGAAACATATACAACGCATATGCTATTATTTCGCATAATTTAAATTTTTTTCTTAGGTAACAATTGCAACAGATCTTGGTAAAGTAGTCACAAGACTGCAACTTGAAAGGTCGGAAGTGGCATTTTTTATATTCACTAATGGAAGCACTTTGAGGTTTTTTAGACACAATACAAAATCATGCCATATTTTATCCTTTTCATTATTTTCAGGTCGAATCTTAATGTTCGATTTATGATAACCGATCAAGCGTTAAACAATATGACGACGTGGAGTGAAGTGAGCGTTCCAACAAATCCTCAAGACGACGAAGACGAAGAAGTTTTACTTAACAGGACGGAATTTCAGAGCCGTTTAAATGATTTTCGGTAAGTAAGGGGAGGAGAGAAACAACGTCGTTATTATTCTCACGTGAATTTCTTGGATAATTTACTTTTTGCGAGTGAATGCTGGGTCCAATGTCTTCCAGTTCCTTTTAAATTTTCACGGTCTGTTGGGCTGAAACGAGGCTAAAATATGCTCAGTAAAGTGGGTAAAGCGTTTCGCCTAAAATTAGCAAGGGTTTTGCGTAAATGGGTGTGCATTTAAATGAAGTTAGGCCCATCTATCTATAGAAACGTTTCTAATTTTGTTGTAATTACTCTTTTTTAAGTGCGAAAATTAGTTCTGAGGAAAGTAGCGTGACTGAGGTAATGCACTGGTACACCGCAATTAATAGAGCGATGTTGAACCATTTAACTGAACAAATCAAAGAAACGGATAACAGCGGGGTATGGAGGTAAGGTTAACTATTATTTTACCCAAATAAGTTTCAAAGGACTACTTAAATTTAGGTATCTTGTCGGCTTTAAGAATTTATTAAAGAGCATTGAATGCCTGGGAATTGCATCTTCCTATGGAATTAAATATTTTGGACGAGGAATATTAGGAACAGATGCTTACGTCTCGTACATAAGATATGACTTTTTGGGAAAGGAATTGCTTAATTCAACTTTAAACTATGTCCCTTATTTGAAAGAAATGTATTGTAATTTATCGGAAAATATGGCTAATTATAAAAATTTAAAAATTTGGTTAGTACCCTTTTTTAGTATTTAGTGTCAGAAGTGGGATCATTTCCAACTTGTATTGCAGGAGCTCAAAAATTCTTAAAAATAATAAAACGGCACCAGGAATTCAAGAGGCTATGCACTACTATGATTTAATGGCAACGTATTCGGATGAATTGCGAAAATTACAAAAAGAATTACGACGAAAAATAAGGTCGGGAAAAATTTGTATTGGACTATAATTTGTTACATTTTATACATATTTGTAGAGAAGAAGTCCAGAGCACTCTTTTAGCCGCAAGTAACAAGGAGGCTGTAGGCATATCAATTTTAGTTGTCGTACTTCTGGTATCGCCTATAATCATAATTTTAGTTCGAAATGCTGCAGCAACAATTCAAATGTATGCTGTTAATTTAGCGCAAAAAGCGAAGGAATTAAAGCGTGAAAAACGAAAAAGTGACTCGCTACTTTTTCAAATGTTGCCACCAAGTGTTGCAATGCAACTGAAGCACACCCAACAGGTAGGTGGAATTTATTATTCAAAAATCCCTTTCAATTGAAAGTCTGAAGGGCTCTATGAAACACTAATGAAGTGGCCCTTGTTTAAATCTCCACATAGGTGCCAGCTGAATGCTACGAGGCTGCGACTGTGTACTTCAGCGACATTGTGGGATTCACTGAAATCGCAGCTGAATGTACACCCCTGGAGGTACTTTTGGATTAAATTCTTGAATTTTAATAATTTTTAAACGCTTTTACGCAGGTTGTCACGTTCTTGAACTCTATCTACAAAGTTTTTGATGAACGCATTGAGTGTTATGATGTTTATAAAGTGGAGACGATTGGAGATTCTTATATGGTTGCTTCGGGACTACCTGTTAAAAATGGTAGGACTTTTATTAGATATTTTCATTATATTTAAAATTTATAATTTTTAAGTAAGAGACTAATATTGACATTTTAAATTTAGTTGAAAGACTTAAGATATTTTAAAAATATATCCTTTAATTTATGGAAGATTTATATTATGTATTAAAAGAATAATAAAAAAATCATGAGAACGTTACATGTACTTATAACAAAAAATCCTTTCGCAACAGGAGAGAAAATTTACGTCCATTTTATGATAAAACCGAAACCTTGAAGTTGTTCTTCTTAATGCATTCAAAATCCTTTTCGCAATAAATAAAGTGACTTTATCTGTTTTTCAAGGTACAGGTAACTTGGAACACGTGACTACAAGTTATATCTTTGGATTAATGTAATCGTGCACACAATTATTTTACGTAAAAAGCACAGAAAAATGTCCGACTTCTTAGAAATATTACAAAATATAGATTGTCTATTGAATATGATCTTACAAAAAAAGGGTTAAGTAATTAATGTACCCTTTATACTTATATTTAACAAGTCCGTAATAGAAATGTTAAGAAAAAGAAGAATTACATGTAAAATACATTTTTGAATATACGCAGCACGAAATGTGTAAAATTGTAGTTGAATTTACTAGAAAAAAACATATTTGTAAATTAACGTTTAGAATATTTAAGGTCTCTTTAAAATATATCAGCATAAAGCAAAAATATTTTTTTTTTATAATAAAATCAAGAATGCTAAATAAAATAAGGAAATTTTTTAGATTTGCTTTGAATTTTTTCGAGAAAAAAAAAACAAAATGTAAACATTTTTCAAAATTTAATATCACTGAAAAATATTTAGGTATTCAAATTTTAAGAAATTAATCAGGATTTGTTAGTATACTGTGCACATCAGTAACTTTTTATAATATGAAATTATGAAATTAACAGCTATATATTTCTACCACAAAAATGTAAACTTTTAGTAAATAGTAGTTACATTTTAAATTATCTATTATTTTTTGATTCGGGTGCACGTATAGTTTCTGATTTTTATAATTGTCTAAGAAATGCGACAGAGTCAACTCTTTTCTTACACTGTCTTACTGTTCTGTTTCAGGTAGGACAGGAAAAGACAGACTGTTACCAGATACTAAAAGTTTACCAGGTTTGTAGTTGATATATATATAAATATAAAAAAATAGGATATAAGAATATCACGATGTCTTAAAAAATAGAAGTTTTGTATAAAATCAAATTTTATAAAATGGTTTTGAAGCAGTTCTCTGTATATATTTAAGTTTATGTGTAAATAAAGGCAGGTTATAGGAAATTGATAAATGTTGTGAATCTTTAGTCAATAGACTGAACAAAGTTTATGTACCTACATAAAATATTTGGATAAGTTAATGGAATTCAAAATAATTCAAGTTGAATTTTACCTGCTTTTGCTTTTTAGGGAACAAACACATCACGGAGATAGCGACGATGTCCCTGGATCTTTTGGACGCATCGAGTCTATTTCAAATTCCTCATCGCACATCGGAGACGCTCCAAATAAGATGCGGAGTCCACACGGGCCCCGTGGTCGCAGGGATAGTTGGATCCAAAATGCCTCGTTATTGCCTCTTCGGGGACACTGTGAACACGGCCTCAAGGATGGAGTCGACCGGCGAAGCCCATAAAATCCACATCACCGAGGAAATGAATAATGCCCTCATGAAAGTCGGAGGATTCAAAACCGAGCACCGGGGTCTGATTGACGTTAAAGTTGTAGAGTTTAAAACTTTTGTAGATTTTCGGAGTCAATTTTGTGTTACCATTTCAGGGAAAAGGACTCATGAACACCTACTGGTTGACTTGCAAAGATGGTCCTATCATCGTGCGGGAGGAAATTTCTTGGTTCGCCGATATGCAGCCGGTTTTTCTTCAGAATATTAAAAGCGAAAGTTCGAGTCGGAGGAAGTAAATACAGAAAATGTTGGAAAATTTTTAAAAATTTACCCTCTCCCTATGCGCTAAGTTCATTCAAAGTAATTTCATAAAAGTCGAAAGTTTCATGTTTTAAGAATTCGAGTGTACTCGCATGCAATATTAATAAAACAAATTCTGGAATATTTCGAGCTTTTTTTCCATTTTATTATCATTATGCTGCTGTTGAGATTGTTCAGGAACTTTTGTAAGGAATATCTTCGGTTATGTGTATGCTAAACTCCAATTTCAAAAGTTAGAAGAGGGAAGTTAAAGTGGTAATCACATCAGAACTTTTGCAAATTGTCTTGGGATTTGAAAGTTTTGAAATTCATAAATTCCGCGGTATGACGTTCTAAACGAAGCATATGTAAATAGTTTGGTAGAAATGGTAAAATCATTATTTCACTTAATGCTTTTTGAGCCATTTATATGTTATTTAGATTAGATTTTAAACTACAAGTATTAATTACATTACATTGTTTTGTTTCAAATATACTACAAATTTAAATTAATTTTACTCGTGTAGGTTACTTAATTGGCTTAATTTTAGAAATCTGACGAGTTTCAACCATTTAATTTATAATTGCTTTCATAGTTCCATGATTGATTTTTGAATTAGCTGAATCCAAATCTTTGTGCATTGGAAAAATGAATTAATTAGTAAATATGTTTATTTTATAAAGTCTCAATTTTTTTTCTAAAAGTCATATTTTTTGAAGAAATTTTATCAACTTTGAAATTGAGAATACACGAAATTTTCAATATGTAGAGTTTTTTGGAAGGACAGATGAAGTTATCACTAATTCTAATTTGAAGTTTCTTAAAGGAAGAACTATGAAGTAACGAGTTCTATAAATATAGTATTATGGATTTAACTATTGAAAGTTTTGTTACTAAAACAAAAAATTATATTAATAGATAAAAAGTTCATATATAATTTCCACAGCTTGGTAGCTGTGGTGCTAACCTTCTATTGAATAATTGCAGTTCGAATTTGACGAAAAAGCTTGAAGGTGCTAGTCCTAGATACTTTTGCTAAGCTCCTTTAGCATCCTGAGCGAGTCCTTCGGGGTCATGCGCCAGCTTCCCGTGTCCTGTCATCAGTCCCTGCACTTGGACCAGCCCAGTTTCAGTTGTTGTTAAGAAATCGCGCGAGCGTGGCGTCAAGTTCGCATCCGTCTGATTGCGAAAGACTTGTGTTTGTGGCTCAACCAAAAAGTTATGGTGCCAAGGATCAGAATGTCCTCAAAGTGCCGCCCCTCGAAATTCATGATGCCCAAATGAGATGAAAGAGACGACCCTCCACCAAATTTTCATTTTGACAAATTGAGGCTAACTAACAAAATTTCTATGCTAATTTGGCCGCTCGTCAGCAGGAATTGAAACAATCGAAAATCATACAGACGGTAAGTAGAAATATATAAAATTCGAGGTTCCCATGCACGGGGCGAAGGGATTTTGTGCCGGGTATTTAAATTAGGATCCAAAACAATAGGACGAGATGAAGGGCATGAGGCGCGGCTGGGCATTGATACCTGGCCGAGGAGCCAACACCTTTATCGTTTTATGGGACCATCAAGAAACTTAACGATCTGTGTTCTGGCGGTTGGATTACCGGCCTTTTGTAATAGCGAAAATTAGGGGATAGTATTTAAAATAACCGGCTGGAATAATATAAGTCTATCATAGTTAAACATCGTCCTCATCTTGGAACCAGGAAAATGAAGTTTTTTTCCCCATAGACACGAAAAAATATATCTCACACACTTTGAAAATTGGTTACGATAAAATAAACATAGAACCCTTGCAATTACGACTCTGTTCTTGACTGTGTTTCAAGTAGAAGTTCTCAAACTCCACCATAGGGCTTCTATCGTCTTCCATCTAAGGTTTAAATTACACTTGAGGGGAGATAGACGAAGGGCTTCATGCGAACGCGTTTTTCATAAAAGCCTTAAAGGACCAGTTAGACATTCTCAACTAATGGCTCGCATTTGTCTCTTGAGCCGTCATAATTGCAAATAGACCTTATTGAAAGGAGAAATTTCCTGTCACAAACTTTGTTTTGTCTCTAAAATCTTTAAATTAGCTTCGTGGAAAGGAAGTCTGGAAGGAAAATTTAATAAAACACTTAAGACCGCGAACAAGTACTAAACTTTCATTTTGAAAGAATCTCAAAAAGTTTAATTAAAATTCCATGTTACCTTGGTTGCGTTCTAAAGGAATTTCAGAAAAGATTAAATTTTGACCTGCACGTGGTATTTTTAAGTTTAAACAAAAATAGCTTTTATTTTTAAAGTAATCATTATGTAATGGAAAAAATATAATAAACTACTTTTTATTTTTATTTTTATTTTTAAAAAATAATTTGAATTCAATAAAAGAACATTTTGTATAATTAAACAATTTATATACATACATATAAATTACCAACTAAATCTAATCTAATCTCTACGAAAATTTTAAGACAGCAGTATAATTTTCGTAAAATTTAACCGAAATCTAAAATTTTGAATCCTTGTACAAAAATAATAAGATTTTGATTATAAGTAAACTAACCGATATCTGAATTTAATATATTCGTTATATTTGCCGAAATTATTATCAAAGTTGTGCCCAAGCGGCCCAACATCGTCGCCCACGAGTCAAGCTAATGAAATGCAATTTGGCACAGAGGTTGAATTTTGTTTTAAGTCAAAAGGTCGCATTCAATATTTTTACAGGGTAGTTGGCAAATATTTTGCAGCTGATAAAATTATCACAAAGTTAATATACTCGGTAAAATCATTCAAAATTACGAAGAGATAATGAGTTGCATGCATTTAATGTTTATTAAAAGAGATATGATAAATTTTGTATTTTCAGTAGATAAATTTAATTTTTGGAAACAATATTCTGTATTTTCAATATCTTTTACTTTTACTTCGGTGGTCAATATTTAGGTACGTACTTTTGTTTAAAATTAAAAATGTATTAATAATGTAATAATAATATATAATGATGATAATAATATATAATGATTTTTTTCATTTTCTTAACGCTTTAAGGTTTTCACATTATTTTTGAAGTAGAAGTAGGTACATTTGTAATGATAAGAAAAATTATTTTAGAAAGAAATTAAATAATGGATTTCGCCTTCTCCTACCATTTATTTTGGAAAAAAAAACAATTAGGGTAAAAGGAAAATAGACCTTTTTATCCCTTTCAAATTTGTCAACATGAATAAACTTGGTAAATTAGAAGTGTTGCTTAAAATTCTGTGTTTATTTCAGACCTCTTTCGAGGAATTTGCAGCAAAAATTAAATAAATTTAAGGTTCTTTCCTTTCGCGAGTAGTAAAAACATCACGTATTACTTCAAACCAAAATCGCTTATAATGCCTATTTTGATGAGCGACTATTTTTTATTAAATAAAAATACATTTCCATAAATCCCTGTCACTCTATGAATAAGCTGGGGCATGTGGAGACACATGGATTTTGAAAGATTCCCTTGATGAGATACGCTGTCGGATTTATTCTCATCTTCCCCTTGAGCAGTTACGAAGATAAGACATTTACTGTGACGTCTTGGGACCTTCAAGGAAGACGAATGCATTTCCCATTATCCCCTCATTTGTCCTGAAAGAATGTCGAAGTAGATTTTCGCTGGAGTGAGTCGGTTTTAGTTCGAATCTGTGCGAACGTCTCTGAGCTTCATCAATTATCGTTGGAAAATTCGATGAGAAATCCTTTTCGGAATTAAAAATTCCCAAATTTATTCTGACTTAAAGTGGATAAGATTTCTGGAGGATTTATTGTGAGTTAATAACATTCTTTTAACGTTGACTACTTCTTTAGCAGAAAACTTTTGAGCTGGAAAATTTTTCTTTCATAATCAGTGCATTATATATAATTAATTAGTGTCTGAAAGTTAAGATGAATACCGGGGATTCCTGGGATTTAATAAATACTCAGATGAGAGGAAACTTTATAGACAGGGGAATTATGAATAAATAGATTTTGCATTAATTTTTGAACCCGACTAAACTTTTAGAATTGTTTGTTTAAAATATATGTACATAGAATAGAAAATTATTTGGAAAGTTGAAAGTTGACTAATATTTAGATTTTATAAATCACAGAATAAAGACATGAAAATATTTAAGTACCTATTTAAAAGAAGTCCCTGATAATTGTTATTATAGTTTCTTTGATTGGCATTTTAGCCAAAATATTCGGTATCCCATTAGCTTCGGATAGTTTGCATAACCCAATTAAGGACTTCTCTCAATATCCGATTTGTTCGGTATTTTCGCCGAATTTGTTTGTCATTCCCGTCTTTTTTTTATATTGGAAAAGGGGATTTCCTGGCACCAGACCAAGTGACTTCGAAACGTGATCTCAATTTCAGTGAACATTAAGCTGGTGATTCTGATATTCAATTAGTAAGAGAAAAATTCCCATATCTCAGCGTCAGCAGCAATAAAAATCGAAACGAAAAATCCCTTGTTAGCTTAAAAACAGAATCACCCCTTTTTTGCATAATTTACCATTTGGCGAATAAATAGCTGGAAAAATTGCATATGAACGAAAATTACGAATTTTATACGTCGTTAAAAACCACGACTATATGCGGAAGAAATTTCTGGAAGTTGGATGGTATTATTTTATTTTTATGCCACAATTCAGATAAATTTCGGATATATATGTATGAGCGTGTTAAACACGCAAAATACACCAAACGCACTTTTCGTTCGCCACCATGCAAAATGAGGACCAAACAATTCGCAATACGAAAACCCGAACTGCAGAAGTCCAATCTGTTTGTAAATTATGCCCAGAGTGCTCATAAATTCTGGTTTCAATTGAGAAACCCCACGAGAGAGTTGGTCCAGCTGCTCTTCCAGCACATTAAATATGGCAATTATTCTACAGCATCGTAAATTGCAAGGGAAACTAAACTTATGAGGGATGAATAAATCTAAGTTCAGAAACACATAGGAACTTTGATAAGGGTAGAAAAACGTAGACAAATTGTATGGTAAGTGTACAAATTTCAAACTTTTAAGAATAACTGCCAGGAAAAGGATATTGCATGACCTCTAGAGCAACACGATGAAATACCACTTTCAGTTAGCCTCTAAACCACTTTATATAAACATCGTTTTGGTTTGAACGTCTAACTTCATCAAACTTTTCCGTAAATGTCCTCGAGCCCTTCTACTGATATTACGGACTAAATTATTGTACGTATGTTATAACTTTGACTTACCTAACCTGCATTCGATACTCAGAAATGTAAGTTCAAAAAGCAATTTCTTTCTATTTTTTGTTTTTAAATTCACTTTAATATTTGGTCCACAGAATTCTCCTTTACACAAACAAAATAAATGATTAATTATCAATTTTGGATAAACTTGTCCTCGATTGGAATTCACTCTATTGGAATGGAAAATAAATTTTGCAATAATTTGCAAACGATGCTCTTGAAAGCATTGTTTACTTTACTGCCTGTATGAGGAGAAAATGGAATTAATTTTTTTAATCCGATTAAATTTGTTTATATTGTACAAAAATCATTTCGGTAAACTTCAGGAATGAGAATTTTCATGGTATGTTATACTTTAATATCATGTAGTGTACAGTAAAATTTTAATCATTCAATAAGCTTCGACATTGAAGCATTTTAAGCAAACTTTTATAAAAACATTTTAATCCGAATTGGCAACAAGAAAATACAATATCTTTTAATTCCTTTCATGGGTATGTAAAGGTTTCTATTTACAAAAAACCTAATTGTTCGTATTTAATTAGATTTGTAATTAATATTAATTAAAACTTTTTAATTAAGCTTGTCTTAAGTCTGGGTTAAGTCCGAATAGACTTATGTCAAGATATTGCACGGACATAATTCATCTGTTAGTAGACTATGTATAATAATAAAAATGTTTATCTATTTCAGTAATTTGAGTTATGGTTGTGTCATAGATTTAACGTGTCGTCTGCAATATCATTTAAATACCTAATTCAAGTGCATAAATTAGGTTCAGAATGTGGGTAATATGATGATTAATGGGTTAGTTTGTTTTTATTGAAGAAATATAATTTTTTTCAAAATGACTTATGGCATTGACATTTCATACTCTATTCATATTCGTTTTTTTACAATTCTCCACCTATGTACATATATCCGTGCTCCGCCATTAAATTTTCTTTCCTCTACTGAATTGGCTCCAGTGGATCATAAATGGAGCCAATTCAATGATGTAGTCTGCAATTATCTGGAATCATACTGAACCAGAGAAAATTCGAACATTTTTGATATGACCTGTAAATTCATAGTATTGAATCAAATGTTCGCCAAAAAAAAGGGAAAAGTGTATTCAACAAAAGCACCAATATCTACAACACTTACTTCTTTTATTCAATTGGCGGGGCTATTCAGTATTTTTCCTGAATAGAGCATATGAAAGAAATTACAGAGTCTATTGTATAAAACATGAATCAAACTCTCTGCAAATTCTTCACTTAAACCTTTTATCTTTTTTGTCCACGTATTTTTGTGTGGCTTTAGTCGGAAACACGTTGGATGCCGCAGTTCGTGGCAAAAAGCTTTAAAAATTTCAGGATTTTGGAAGTTGTTTGCACTGCACAATCTCGACAGAGGAAGGTGGCTAAGTGCAATATATGAAAAGAAAATGGCTAGATCTTGGGAAGGAAGCTCGAGAAAATACATATGAAATTAAAAACCGTCTATAGTCTATTCTATTCTATATTATACTAACATATATTTTTCTGGTAAGATTAAATTTTTGTGATGAAATTTTCATTTTTGAACAACAGACGATGGCAGTTTGAATTGCTTCCGCTTGAAAAAAAATTAATGAAGAATATAGAGGAAAATTTTCGAACAAGTTGTAAACTTTTCAGCTTGTTCAGGGAAAATTTTAGTTACCTTTCCCGGGCGGTGCATTATTCCGTTGAAATTATTCTCTATTGGAATTTAGCACCTTTCATTCTGAATCTACGGATGGAGTTTTCCGGCGGCTAAATAAATGAGCATCAATAAAGGACGTCGTCTGGTTTTGGGAAAAGAGGAGAACATTTTATATAAAAGGTCAAAGACATTGCCAAATTTCAGTAAAGGAGCAAAATTGTGCGCCAGCAGAGAATTTCCAATTTGAAAGTTTGGAACGAGTGACAGAATTCATGCCAGCTTCAATTTATTCAACTCTCTTTAGGGTTTGAACTTTTGATATGTATCTCTGAAAATGAATCTGAACGCGTAGATTCTACACGTGAATAATAAAATTCTAGACTTTTTTCCTGCGCTTCCTCATTTATCTCAATTTTGCATTTTACGTGTATCACGTTATTTTAAACTGGAGGGATGTACAAGGACTCAAGTCCCATTAGCATAAATAAATAAGAAGAGTTGTTTTAATTCGTGCAAAACTTTGCAATCATCAGTTTGCTTTTTTTTTACGCGAACATTTTCGACTAAATCTGGAAAAAAAAATTTGCTTGATTAAAATAAATGTTTATAACTTTTTGTTGAAATATGTAGTGGTAGTGGGGTATTCATTTAATTACAATTTTTCTTTTAAGCTAAAATTACATTTTGGATGTTTTTAGTAGGTACATATATGTATATTAAAAAACCTTTGGAGTTTTTAAAAAAATAACGAGGTTTAAAATTGACAAAATAAATGTTGAGCCTAATTAGGTATTTATTTTTGTAAATAAAAAATGTCTAATACCTTTTGAAAACATGTTTTGATTCGTATCATGATTTTAGAACGAATAATCTAATCTAGGCAACATACCCTGCCTCTTAATAATCCCTATCTTAATTTCGTAAGGAAAGTGGAGACTACTAATGAATTCTACGATAAAGAGTAAGATTTATGAATATAGCAACATAAACAATTTGTGCTTTTATAATATTATAAATCATCCCACATTTAACAATTAAGATCTTACGATTTTGCTTAATTTTCTGAGACTTAACCTAACCTAAGCCGGATAAATCCAGCAAAACAGGCTATAACATTCTTCTGATCCACCACACAAGGGTTTTAATGAAGTGGTGGCGCCAGACAAACTTTCTGATATTATGTCAAAATGGGGAGGAGTAAAGTCATCCCAAAAATTTATGTGTATTGTCTACCGGAGCTAAAATGGCTCGTTAGAAGCTGTCTTATCACAGCGCTCGTCATTTTCTCGTCACTTAGGAACAATTGGTTTCAGAAAATATCCGCCACTTTCCTCGACAAGAGATAAAATAGCTGGAAGAATATATTCCTTGGCTCAGCAAAAATCCACAGGATCTCTGTGGTGTAAAGCCAATGTACGAAAAATATGCGGTTTATCTTAGCAACATTTTTCATGTAACAATACAATTTTGGAGCTTAGGAGGCAGCAGAAGGTCCCGTCCCATGCCTTTATGTTAAATTATATCTCCGAAGCTTCAATAATTACCACCATTTAAGAGGACGTAAATAAATGTGGGCGACATTCATCTTATCTTCCTATTTTGCTCTTGAGATATGGAGACACTTACACACATTTTGTCCTCTTCACAATATCGTGGAAAAAGTTCCACGGGGTGTAAAGCAAGCGATTTATAAAAAATCGATAAATGCGAAAGTCTAGTCCATGTCTAGTCTAGTACTTTTATGAATGTCCTAAATAAACTGAAAAAATAGTTTATTTAAACACAAAAATGAACTTAAATTACATTCCGTGCGTGTACGTGATATACGAGTATAGTTGAAAAAGTTCACTATTCGAGTACAATAAAACTAGGTATGCAAGTTCATTACTTCCGGGTCATGTTTTTAGAGCTGCATCCGGTGGATAGTAGATAAATTGAAAATTCTTTGTACGAAAACAGCGTATCATTGCAGAAAAATCTATTTGATGTAGGTAATCCACTTTTACATCCTTTTCGACAGGTTTAAATTTCACGAACATAAAAAATGTTCTCATTCAAGTGGATTAGATGACTTGGATGCAGTTGGAATTTGACACGGGGATGACTAGGTTAGATAAAAATGCATATAGATCCGTGCAAAAATAAATTTCTCATTAGCATACTGTGGTTTTATTTGAAGTTTTTAGTGGTAATTTAACCCGTCGTCAGCCAGGTTGGGTCATTATTACCCCTGATATTTTTAAACGCGGGTATTTCTAAAAATAAAAGTTTGACGTTGCCGAGCTTCTCAATAAAAAGTTGCTAATATGATACGAATTTTTATTGTTTTTCACTAAAATATTTTAATTTGGGAATTAGTTTATCTAATTAAATAGAAAAATCCTTCAATTTCCTTGACATGGTAAAAATCAGATACAGTTGGAAATCTGGGTCCATTTTGACCCCACCCTACAGTTGTCGTACTAATTTTATACCATACTAACGCCGGGTTAAATAATCATAAGACGCAAAGTGCTAACATTATAATAATTATTGTAAAATCAGGAATCGGATTTCATTTTTATGAAATAAAAATGAACTGAAGTTATTTATAAAATTTAAAATATTTCATTTGATTCAAAAAAAAATTAATAAACCATATTTTAAACAAACTGATCAAACAGGTTGGATTTCTGAAATGCTCAAGTTTGATATTTCATCCAAATAGCATATAATATATGTATATAGTGCCACTGAATTATTTTAACACTAATTTTCATTAAAATTCTTTGAATTGTAAATTGTGGAAGCGGATTTTTAATCAGCTCTCCCAGAAACCCTCAAATACCAATTTTCAAATCAATATATTTTGAATTCTACAATTGTTGGCCGCAATACTGAGTCCGCCATTTTGAAACCATATATTGTATGTATGTATTTTATATGCATTAACAGCAGCTTATATAAAAAGTATCTTACAAAGCATTTAGAATTTTTCTTAGTTCAATTTCCTCTTTTTTCATATTCTTTTCTAAAACAATTTTTCTGTTAGGTACGAGTAATTACTATTTAATAAATTGAAAAGTTACCTATACAATCCTGTCACAAGTGATGACATAGCAATCAATAGTTAACATTTCCACCTTAAAATCATTTATTCCAATAAAGACGTCTTTTATATCCTCCGTCTGAATTGTCAGAATCTTTTTCATTCACTTGGGCGATTTTTTCTGTCTTCAATGCTGGCAGCTTTCCCTTTGATTTTTCCATTGTAGGTTCGTTTGCTGTCTTGACGGGACACATGTGGAAGAAATCGCAGCTATCATCCTTTTATATGTTGGGACATTTTTCCTTGTGGGTGATATTCGACGAACATAGGTATCACTTGCTGGGGACATGTTAAACAGACCCCGGATTCATTCCGAGCGACATGGGGGTGAAGCTCCCATTGTACTTTTTGATTAGTGAGACGCTCGGCCCTCAATCTGACCCAAGCAATTGGAGATATCTTTCGAAGATTGCTTGGTTACGACGCTGAAATGAATTAACCTAATAAAATAAATCAATTGGGGTGTTGAAATACAGATTGGTTGTGTTACATCTTACTAAAGAAATTTTATTCATGTTCAGAGTAAAAATACGAGGAAAACACTTTAAAGAAACTTCAAATAATAAAATATGCTTCAAATTAATGAGTAATGTTTCAAATTTATTTTTAAAGTGTGGTGAAAACGTGATTTAGGTGCGTTCTTTTCAAGGAAAAATTTGGAACCGGATCCGATGTGAAAATAGCTTTAAAATTAAAATTGTCGTTTTCTAAACCAACTTCAGTTCACCTATTTTATAGAAGTTGATTTTAAGAACGTATTGATTTTTTCAAAAATATTAATTTAACTCAAGGTAATTTTATTTAAGTTAGAAATTGATTTCATAATCATCAGTTTTAAGTATAGGATGTAATGAAATTACGTTAAGTTCTATTATATAATACAATGCAAAATGAAGTAATAAATTATATATTTATGATAATTTTAATTTGATGAATAAGACGATTTTCAAAAGGTAATTTAAATTTTTTACTAAAGTTCTAATACCAATGTTGAAGGCGAAAAAGCATATAATCCTGTTTAAAATAACTAAATATTTCTTGCTTTTTTTTCTTAAAAATTACCATCCTCAGTAAAATTGAAATTGAAATTTTCCACTTTATGAACTTTTACGTAACCATTTTCACAATTGTTCACCTTTTACTTGCTATGTGGCAACAAAAATTTAACTAGAAACGATTCCAAAGATATAGAATAGACGAGTTAACTCGTAGTTCGTTTAGTACTCTAGAGATAAATATTTTCTACCTTTCGTGAAATAATTTACGAGGAAACTGAATATTTCAGTAAAACCGTGCACCTCCAACTCAGTTTAGAGCTGCACAAAAAATTCGTTTAATGTGTTTTAAAAGAGGAAATAACTAATTATAAAGCTGCAGTTGTTCTGACAGTGTCACTGTTAATGAAATATTAATTATTTGTTTCCTGCTGCCTTATTTGCAATGATTCATCACGGGGGTTGTTTCGTAATGGACATTCGGATTTATAGTCATCATGGACATCATGACGTAGTTTAATTTAGTGCTGCGTTTGATGACACCGAAATTCGAAAAATCGAATGTTCAATGTCTGGTCACTCACATCTGGCGTTTATGCGTTTTATTACGATCCAGATATGTAATCATAGACCCCCAAAACCTTAATCATCGGGAGTTATAGTTTAACCACTAATGCCATCATTTTGGGAGCAATAAATCCTCCCGTGGTTGGTATTTGTTTCTGTCGTCGAACTCTTGTGGAGGCAGGTTGTTCGATCCAAAAGACCAGGAATGATCATCATACCCCCGCAGAAGACAAATCTTTTCTGACTCGAGGGAGATGATTGATTATTGGCAATCTTACATTGTTATGCAATACGATGGGAACCTAACATATGACCGGGGGATTTTTACGGATTAGGGGCCAACTGAAAACAATATATCAAGTTCCGGCATAAAACCCTATTCAAGTGACAAGGTAAGTGACTGAAACGTGCGACACAAAACTCTTTTACAGATGTTATTTTACAAATGCACAGCAAATGTGAAATATCCAAAATGATGGATTGTTGTGATCCTTTATAAAAATCTTTTTCTTCCTTCACATGTGAACGTGTCTTTCATTTCACAACTTTTCTTAAAATTTATTTTATTAGGTACTCAATTCAGACGTTGAAGTACAATTTTCAATAGTGAACACTTTATTCAAATTAACGAATTATGGTGATTTCTTGCTTTGGGTTACATACTAAATTAACTTTAACTGCTCGTCTCCAATTTGTGCCCCAAAACACGTTCAATGCGTAGACATAAAATGGGATTTTTATGAGCTAAGCATACGTAAATGGGTACTCAATCTTAAACATAAAAATAAAAATATAAATTGTTTACACCTCATGCCTAATATATATGTATATTTACTAACAAGTCTTTTTTATATTCCGCTAAGAAATAGGACATAGAATTTTAATTGTGAAAAATCATTGTCATCATCGATTTAAAGTAGGTTATATAAAAAACACTTCAGTGCTTCACCCTTTAAGATTTAAAAATTTTGTTCCTGAACCATCACAACAAAATTTCATAATTTAATTTCCTAGAATAGTAAGAAAAAGTTATTAATTAGGTTATATTTTCTCATCAAGATTAAGCACAACTTTAATTTCCTCAATTCATCGCTCCTAATTACCACCCTAACATTTCTGAATTAATCTCGTTTAAACTTCGTTCTTAGATATTTTTCATGTATGCGTCGAACCGAACGATTCAAAGATTTTCCTTCAGAAAAAATAAATGTCGATTGATGTACGAGTAGTTGCATTAAAATGATTTTCTTGTTTCTGCTAACGCATTTTCCTGAACATACTCTCGTAATACCATTTGTAACTTTAGTTGAACTCAGCGTATAAAATTTTATTTTTAAATACTTCTCTTTTCATGCGATGTACTCTCGTCAGTGTTTATATGAAACTCGAAACTTTTTCGTATTGATCTCGAGTCATTTTTTACTACACTGCTGGAAGGTACTTCAAATGTAAATTCGATACCAAATTTAAAATTTCAATCGCGCAATTACATACGTGATTCCAATTTGGCATAGAGCCAAATTTAGTTTGGTGGAAATTAATCGTTACTAACAGAAGATTGATTTTAGAGTGTCAGATCCAATTGTAAAAGCCGTTTCGAAATTGTTGTTAATTGAAACACTCGAAAATGAAGGCATTTTGGCACTGCTTTTTAACACGCCATTTAAATAATATTTATAACCATTATTTGCCAATTAAAACTGAGAATCATTTAACATTCCCATTCTCCTAAAATAATTTGAAATAACTTTAATTTCACTCTATGTATTTTTATAAGTACTTAGATTAAAATCGATTCAGCGGTCTCTCAATCCTCATAATTAAGTTCCCTGCGGTATTCTTGTATATGCAGGTGAAATTTCGGTCAAAGTGAATTATAAAAACTTTGAAAATTAATCTAGATTGTGCATCCGACGTCAGTCTGAAATAAGTGCACGGATTAATATTTTAATTAATTTTAAGCACCCAAGGGTGATGCTACCTTTACGTAGGTACAGTCTTTCGCTTTTCGATATCAAGTAGTAATTATAATTCAAGAAGCTTAATTAAAAATCCCACATGGAAAAAAGGTGATTAAAATAATCCCTTAATAGTGTCGTTATCGATTTTTGATACTATTTAATAACAAGACCAAGTAAGCCGATAATATTGGTTTTTTAATTACAAAATAAATAATAATTGTCAAAATAATTGAGGTTCCATAATAAGCGACACCTTTAATTACTTAATTGAGATGTCCGACTACATATAATTAGATTAAATCTATTGTTATTAGCAATAAATAATGTTAAATCGATATAGATATATGTACTGACTTATGTTTATGTGATGGACAAATTTTCTGAAACATATCAGATTAATAAATCATAAACCAAGACAAATAGTACCTAAACGATTCCATTCAACATTAATCAAACTGAAGATAGATTTAGCTCTGAAAAAGAATGTTAATGTCTGAAAGAATGATGACATGCATGTCGATTTAGTTAAACGAAAATCAAGATGTTCTGTAACTTAATCATTGTCAAGTTTAATTGAAGTGGTCTCCTAAAACTTGTGCATACAATAAGCACTATTTGAGAAATGAAGACTTTTAATAGTTTGTCCAATCCTTAGGTAAATGTTTGAACATGTTCTACTTGAAATTTTCCGTCAGAATATTTTGAGTTTCGTGTCTTAACATTTTTAGAGCTCATATTAAAATTTAAGATTTCAATGAACGGAATTGAATTCTTTCAATAGTTTCTAATTTATATAAAAATATTATATAAATCTTTTTCATACCAATATATAGTAATTATTTTATAATTTTTCAACATATAGAACTATTGATTTCTGACTGTAAGTAAAATGACCAGACTATGTAAATTTACGATAGTTATTTTATTAACTCGGTTAAACAAGTTTTTCAAGATCATGGTATAATTTTTTTAATATCGAAATTAAATAAAGTTGCCTAAAGATTTAAGATGGCGAATATTGTTATGAAGGTAGTAATTTTTAAAATAATGGAATCAAAAAATGTAATTATCTTAAGGTATGTAGTTATTGAACGTTTTTCTGATTGTAGTTTGAATATGAGAAAAAAATGTATCCCTTCATAAAATAAATATTATTATTCATTTGAAAAAAAAAAAAATAATTCCAAAAAAACGCAAGTCTTTTAAATGAGAATAGCTCCCTAATGAAGTCAGAAGAGATAAATTTAAGTAAGTTTATGTAAAATAGTTTCATTTTTCATAAAATGCTTTACATAATGCCCAAATATTTTAATCCAGAAGAGCACTAAGTTGCAAATAAAATTGCTCCTTTTAACCCCAACAACGGGTCGATGGTCACATCGTAACGCGAAGCAAGTTAGTTCGCATCCATGCCAACCGCAAATCCGACTATCCATTTTAAAGACAATGGTTGGGCACGAAAGGGTGAAATCACTGCAGATTAGGCACGCCCTTTTAAATCACTTCATTGCTTTAACTATTTCATGGAAGGATTGTGCATTTCACATCGATTTTCTGCAACCGAAGGAAATTGCAGATGGAAAAAAAATAGGAAATAAATCAGGAAACAAATTATTCATCCCATTATTCATACCTACGGGACCAGAGCAATCAATAAAACTTTGTTAACTGCATTTAATAATAACTTTCACTGGATTTAAGGAAAAATGGCACATTCTTCTATACTATACTATACTATATTATACTATAGGACCTAGTGTCTCTCGGTGGCGACACACGTTCATGACGTTCATTTCTTGATCCTGAAAGCACTCCCGGAGAGGTTTCATTTTTAAGAAATATGTGGCATGCTCATACGACGTGCTTCCATTGAAATTATTCATGCAATTCACGTAGTCGTGATGGGAAACGTGTTGAATATTGCGCTTTTTCTAAAATTTATTCTCCTCGAATTGATATAGCCATGCTTATATTGTAATATTGGTCATAAATGTACCTTCTGTTCCCGATTTTGTTCGTTTAATTCTTCATTACTCATTCACCATCATTTTTATTCTAAATAAAGTTAAAAACACCCTCCTAATTAAATTTTAAAAATGTTTGGAAAATCTAAGTCGATATCGAATTTTCTGATAAATTGATAAAAAATCGAATTTGGCTTTACCGATTTTCGTAGGGCTTTATCGGCCGGTGTTATAAGATCTACCTAGATTTCATCGAATACTTTAAATCTGAAAAGTTTTGGAAACTTTTGCTGTCACTTAGATTATTAGATGATTGATTTAGGCGAGTTATGCGAAATTTTACCTGAAAAAAAATTGAAATTCTGATTTTTTTTATATGGTAGGTATAGGCAAAAAAGAGAATTTACTTTCTATAAACTGCACTTCATTATAAAGTTTAAATCGAATTGAGAGATTAAGTTTAATATCATCAATAATGAAATATGATTTTAATTCTTTTTTAATAAAAACTCTAGTTCAAACTTATAGCGAAGTATTTTTCCTTTTATATTAATTAGATCGTAAAATACTCTCTAAAATCAATTTCTAACCTTCAAAATAATAATGCAGGGGCATAAATTTGTCTAATCCTTTCATAATTTCTTCTTAATCCTGATTGAATTTCAATTACCATAAATCGATTGCTTTTCCGTCTATGTGCTATGTGAGATTATTTGTTACGAAAATTCTATCTTAATGCAATCTGATTCTAGAAACAAAAGGCTATTTTCGCGAATTGAACGGATTGGAAATTTTTGGGGTTCCACCAATAGTTAAAGTGGAATTAATAATTCACAATGTAAATTCTATTTTTGTAGAATATCGCCACTAAATTCACGAATTGTTAGGTAATTTTAGGCATATTATGGAAATTCCGAAACTTGTAATTATTAATTTATAGCATATTATTATTCTGCGAACAAAAAACAATTGTTTCTCACAATAGCAACCAACCATAGAAGAAGTAGGGGAAGAGTGGCATGAAGGAGCCGAGTTTTGAAAGAGCCGTACTCTATTGCACAAAAACTACCGACTGAATTTTTTTCATGTATTTTTTTTAGTTAGTACTGCTGATCACTGATACTCCCTAAAAATTTCATCATTATTTGTCAACAACTGACGTTGATACAACGTTTTAAAGATTTTAGACTCCAAAAGTATATTTTTGATGTTGTTTTATTTAGTTTTTGACACTCAAATGCCAGCAACTCATGAAAAACTGATTATGCTATAAAATTTTATAGATTTTAAGCTTTTCAACGATACATATTTTATTAGTGGAGCACTTTTATTTTATACTAATTTTTTAAATAATTATTTTTAATATAAAAAGTAATGAAGGAGCCATTTGGTTAAAAAAAGGGAGAGGGGCAATATAAACCCTGTGGGAAAATATGGGGCTTCTAACACTTTTGACATCCCACATTGATCGAAAGCAAAATCAACTCCCAAAACTTTTTAATTATTATTAACAAATAAAAAAAATTGAGTTTATTTAATGCTCTTTTCAAGTTATCAACAATTTTTGCAAGCTACAAACAGTTTTTCAGATTGTAAGCATTTTTTTAAGAAGTCTACATATATTGTCTTCCCTCTCCTCTACAAAAATATCTCGTTACAATCACTATTAATGTGGTGTATGTTATTAAATTTCATCTTTGTCTATTTCTTAATTCGCGGTGGCTCTTTCAAAACCTATAAGTTATGAAAAAGCTGAAAATCAATTTTTTTTCAAAACGAAAAATAAGTATTAATCCGCCTACGAACTTGTTCTATGCTGTCGAAATGATAACTTTATTGTAAAAAAAATTTTTTTTTCATTCCTTATTGGTTTGTTTGGGCCTTGTGTAAAACTGGCTCTTTCATGCAACTCTTCCTCTAAAGAGTTTTAAAATAAATTTAGTACAATTAAAGTTGATTTTATGATATAAATCTCCGGCTAAGATTCTCACAAAAATGATGAGTTTCAAGTTATTCCACCATTTACATAGATCTTAATGCCAAACAAGAAGAAATGGGTTCTATTATACTTGTAAACTTTCTTGACTTGATCTGTGTTTCACCTAAAGGAAAAGATAAATTCTGAGGGTGAATAATTTATTGCATATGGAATGGGTAGAATACATTAAAGTTAGTCTACCTCAAGAAAAGCGTCTAAACACACGTATGTGCGCGTTTTATGGGGGATTTTATGAGAAAACTATTTCTCATATATTAAACCTTTTAGTTCCGAGAAGTTCAAAATACGACCCATTAAAATGCAATTAGATTTAAAAAGAAATATATGTTTATAGGGACTTTGGACGTTATCATCTGCTATAAGTATATCATACAACTATAAAAGTAGGTCTATAAAATATTATATAATTTTTGTTACTTACATGAAATAGGTAATTATGTTTATGACTTATGTGGTAAGACGTTTTCAACTAGTTATAGCTTCGTCCTTTGTGATACTGATAAGATATAATTTGGAAAATTATACTTTAAACATTTAAAAAAGCTAAACGTTTGGGAATCCCTTTATAAAAAGGAAAATTATTATAAATTTAATAAAAAAATCAAAATTTATTATAAATTTAATAAAAATATTATGTTTCGCAACGACACTCACTCAAAGCAGTGAAAATGTTTGCAACCTAGATTAGAATATTGCTTTTACCTATACGAAGGTTTATTTGGTTTTCTAACATCTCTTTATTTTCGTTTTATAGAATCAACAAAATCAATCAATCAATTTCATCAAATTAAGCTAGTTGAATCCTACTATGTAAATATAAACTTCTACAGTTTGCAGTATCCTCCGCTGAGATTTATAAATTTTTCGTTCTGCTGTAGGGCAAAAGTTGATACATGTTTGAAATACATAAAAGTCCAACCTTAGAATTCTTTTCTCTTTTCTTCTTGAGTGAAAATACCTAAACATCTATGAAAGATCCTCCAACCCTACGGCATTTGACAAAAAAATGTACTTTAACAACCTGAACCTGCTTTGAAGCAAAATAAATTAGAAATACGAGTATAAAAGTACATATATGGCCAAAAGCGTGCTAAGGTTTAATATTGAGACACTTTCTTGTACAATAAGCTTCTTTCAATTTATTTGAGGCCAAACAAAACATCCAGGATCCAACGTATTGAATTGTTTACGATTGAATAGAATGTTTGTTTAGAAATCGATTTTCGGAGTTCTCGTTGCGCAGATAGTAAATCATAAAGAAAATATATCTCTTATCCTTCAGACTGCTCAGAGGAAGATAACACTTTATATTCAGATAAAATGGACGTGTGAAATAAGAGAATCGTCTATATCAGTCCATTATTAAATCTACATTTCTTTAATATATTTGCAAAACGTGGCCAATTCAAACTGGCAGAAAGGATTTAGAAAACCAAATTTTCAAATAATTTCCATAAAGTTCACCTCAAGAACATTCTTTTCGATTATTTAAATTGGAACTTTTTAAATCGCACTGGTTTTGAGTGCAAGTGCAGTACGGTGTGCATCTTTATTTTCAGCTCGTCTATCGTTTATTTCATTTCCGCGAATTTTATGCTACAGTGGAGGAATATTCCAACTGTGTCTGACCTCAATGGTGGCCAGTTTCTGCTGGAATTTCAAGCTCCTAGAAACAAGTCCTGACACCATAAGTTCGATGCACATGGGCTACTTTCTCCAAGGCTTCGGTAAATTCAATTATGTTGCATGAACAAATCAAGGAACATTTTATTTCATGGCACCGTAGTACCTATCAATTTAATTTTTTATGTATTTTTTTTCACGGAGGCTGCATTCGATTTATCTCTGATAGATACAGAAGCTCCGAAAGTACTTTAAGAATGCAAATTTAGTTTAAAATAAAACTATACAATACATATTTTGAATACAGTATCGAAATCCATAAATGTCCAAAACGTTATAAATTTTTACATGTATATCATAAAAATTTAGTTTGTTACAATATATTATAAAATCGGGTACGGGCAGCGCAATCTTTCAATAAAAGTTTCCTTTTAAAATACCATACAATTTCTCAGAAAAAAGTTCCTGATTTTTTGTCGAACAGTAGCACCGTCACCGTGTTCTTGAAAAAGAACCTTTTGCAAACTGAAAACGTATTTCTGCAGAGGATTTTTTTTTCGAATTACCTAACTCGTTTGCCACTTTTCCTATTCATTAGTCCTGCTGCTTTGCTATATGATGTTACAAAAACGTAATCTATTTTGCAAAGCAGTCGTACTAATCTAATTTTCTTAAAAACATTTGCAATTTTACAGAGAGCTGCTTGAATCCTTTATTGAGAACCCATTACCCTTTGGTGTTCTTCAATCAATCAATTCTTTTTGAAATAAAAGTGAATTTATTCAATCGAGTAATTAAGTGCACACAGAGAACTGCTGCTATTTCAGATAATATTGAAATCGATAGAGACTCAAGAAGTATAAATAATCGGTTTCTTATCGAAGTCAAAGGAAAAGAAATTGAAAACCAACTTATCTAAAATATGTTTGAAGAAATTGGTTATCCTCTAGTCTAGAGAAAAAAATAATAGTTAATTTAGTTTTTTAGATAGACATAAATTTAGATAAATTTTAGATATTGTTTGGAAATGGGTCAGTGATAATTTATTACAAAAATTCTTTTATCTCTCATAAGTGAAAATGTCGAATATAGAAAGTATATTTTCAAGTTTATTTTCTAATCTGAAATTCTACAGGTAAACAAAGAAGAAGTAAAGTTGCCACAAGAAATCTCTTGATAGAATTGAACTGAATTTTATCGATTGTATATCCACATTGGACGTAATTTGGGTTGACAGCCCAAAATAGATTTACATCCATCGTTTTATCAAAGAACTTAATCTAACAACATTCAACCCAACAGCGAGTTCAATAAATCGTTCAAAAGTGTACAAAGACAATCTGATCAATTCCGTGAATCTGTAAGACGTTCGCTACTCAATCAATTTTAAGTCGTTCTAATCTAAAGCTGATGGATTTAATACAGATATTTATAAGAATTTTTTATTAGTCTAATTTTAAATGTTACGTTATAATTAATTATATAGTAGTTTAAGATTTGACCTAGTTGATTGAAGTTAATAAAATAATTTTAATTTACATAATTAGATACATTTATAAACAATGTTCTCTTAAGGAAGGGAAATTTAAAAAAAAAAGTAATTTCTTGTCGATGTAGTAAAACGAAATTTTTCTGGAATAACTTTACCATTGTGCAGGATAGCAACCTTTAATGTCCATAAATTTCGTTGGTAAAGAAATATTATTCTGAAAGTGTTGATAGTTGAGGTAGCAATTTCATTAACTGACCTTAAAGAGTAACGCGCCAGGAATTTGGGACCAAGTCCAAGAAAAGGAAAACCTTGGAGCCCCTGGAATGTTAGGAAGTCTCCACAAAGTCGACAAGTTTTTTCCTCGTGCCACGGAAAGCTTTACGATCTCAGTTTTATGAGGGAACGAGGAAAGGGAATTAAATAGGCGGAATGCCGAAGGGTCTTGAAAAGGGCGACTTTCTAAATCCTTTGCCTATCCACAATCTGGAAGTATTTCCATCAGCTAAAATGTGGTAGACTTTTGTAAGAACCTCACATTCTTACTATGAAACCACGTTATCATTTTTTTTAAATATACAACGAAACAACACAAGAACAGATTTTAATCAAATTTTTGGTAAAATTTAGAAGTATTTAGGAATTTATAATTTGTTGAACTATAAAAACATTCAGTATACAGGGTGACCGGAAATTGCTGGCATTCCTCTCGGGAGAAGATTCTATAACTAATTTGGAGTGATTAAACCTATATCACTTGGGGGTCGGAAATGCACCATTTTCGAGAAAATCTACTTATTGTACACTGCTCCACTCCTACATTTTCAAATTAAAATAAAAAACTAACAATGTTTTTGTCGAAAATTATATCTTTTTGGAAAGCTGAGGATACTGAGATGTAATTACAATGCTTTCTACGAAAAGTTCCATAAATTTTTTTAAGATAATGACACTTCTGTGAAGAATTTTTATTTTATATTTTTTATTTATTGTAACACAACATAAAATCTTACAGGAAATTTTGTGGTTTATAACTTTAGGAAGGTTGGCCAATTAGTAAGCTATGAGATTATGGAAAAATTCAGGCCAAAAAGTGAGAATATTAGGATTTTTGTAAAAAGAAATACGAAGTAGATTTTCTCGAAAATGGCGCATTTCCGACCCCCAAGTCATATAGGTTAAATCACTCCAAATTAGTCATAGTTTATTCTCCCGAGAGGAATGCCAGCAATTTCCGGTCACCCTGTATATTATACATAGTAAGAAAGAAGTAAGTAAAGTTATTTTAAACTAGATTCAAACGTAGAGTAAATAAAAAGGTTTTCTTATTTTATTAGCTATTATAACAAAATATGAAGTAAAATAGAAATGACACTAATTTTTTGAGCAGTTTTTTAAATATCCGGGATTGGACAGTAAGAGATTTCTTTGGTAGTAATTAAATTAATTATGACCAGTAAAACTTAGCAAGTAATATGTAAGAATTCGAGTGGTAGATTAAATATTTACACAACTTTTTGAAGTTTCGTCTAACAATTTCTTGTCATCCGATTACATTTGTTATTTTAAAAATATGATATACTCTATACAAATGTGTGCTGGTTTGCGCGCGAAAAGTGTATAAGTATAGTGGTAATGTTCTTTGGGGAAATTGAAAAGATTTATGTGGAATTTTGTAGTGGACATATATTTACCACCACCTAGAACTGCCCATGCCCAATCATTCATTTCATCACTCAAATATTTAATCTACCGCTCAAACTTTTTTATTCTACTAGCTACATTTTACTGCCCATTTAATATCTCACATTTAACTGCCCTAGGATTTTACGCATTCAAGTATATTTTGATCTCCTCTTTTTGAATTCATTTTACTTCTAGTTTTTATTCGACTGTAATATATGACTGCATGTTTAATTCAGTGCCAATAGAAAAACCCTACAATATTATAATAAGAACTTTAAAAAACAAGAAAACTTATTGTGTTTTCAATATTTATGGATTCTTTTTTCTATTTCAAATTTTTTGGTATTATTTCCTCTACTCAATAGTCCTTGGGATAGAAAAGATTTCCTCCTGGATATACCTTTTACATATGAAAGTATTTTTCATTAAGAGACTGTATGTATGTTTTTAGGGGTTAGAAGAAATTTCAAAATCCAAGAAATATTTAAGGGGCTGAATTAAATTTTGTATTATAAAATCAGCAAGCTTTCTAATAAATTAAATAGTATAATAACAAAATCTTTATTTTTTTTTTTCTAGATAATGCATAAAATGTAGAGGAACAAAACAGGACGAATAGTTAACAACTTTATATATGTATATCTAAAGTAGCATTGGAATTCAATTAAGAGCACAAGAATAAAACATGCCAGCTGGACGAGTCGCAGGAAAAGTTGGCTATTCCAATAACTACTACAATGGTAAATAAAAGTTTTATCTATAAACGAATTTTTAATTATTTACCAATGCATTTCAGGAAAATCGTATGTCGGCATCAACGAGGAGATTATGTGGGTCAGCATAGGAATGGGAATTGCAATCGCGATTCTCATAAGCATAGCCTTGTGCTACATAGCCCGCGAGAAGTGCCAAAAACGACGCGAATTTTATGTGACTGCCTAGCTAGTCGTTTATGCGCCAAACGAGAACCGAACTCTGCTGCGCTTGCTCCGGCTAAATGCACTCGGACTGAATGTATTTTATATGCATAATTTAGCAATGAACGCAGCTGCATCCATCAGCGGAAAACGGGCCTGGGGCTAAGGATTTTGTTTGATAAACCACCAAAAAGGAAAAAAAAATGGCACACAAATTAAACTTTTCTATAACTTGACTTATGAAAACCTGCATTACATCTCATTCTCAGCAGAATATTTTCCTACAGACGTAGATTTATTGAAAAAGAAAGTAACATTTAATAGTTCCGTCTTAGAGAAAGTAGCGCAAAAATTTGCAAAATATTTATAAATTGTGATATATTTACTAGTATACACGCGTATATACCTTTTAAAGTTTTTACATACATACATACATAAATACGTACAATGGTTCATGTTGGTCTCTTAGCTTACTCGCAAGGATTAGTTAGATTTGAGGGAAGAAAATCCTAGAATCGAAATAGCAAAGAAGGATATAAGTTTAAGTGAGATGCATTTGTAAATATGCATGGAAATTCAGAGCTCTTTCTTATTTTTGTGAGAATTAGACCAAGCTTAGTACTAGTAATGTTAACAAGTAGCATTTAACAACGATTTACTTGATTAGACAAGTACCTAATGACCAGTGCTAGAGTTCTTAAGAATACCATGTTTTTTGTGTTTTCCACTTACTTTAAGAATATTTAAAAAAAAAAATTGTTAGACCTTTGAAATTGTATATACACGAGATATAATAAACAATGTGAATCTCAGAGTTTTTTATTTACAATTTAAGGAACCATAGCATTTTTTTTCCTCCACAATTAATATTATTTTCTTATTTATTTGTAGAATATCATAAAGTTTTAGAGAGATTATACATTTCGTAGCTTTTTATACTTAAAATTTTTAAATTTTTAAAAAGAACATGCCAATACTCTTTAATACGAAACTGTTGCAGTCTTGAGTTCAAATTCAAAATTATATTGGACATTAAAGAAAATTTACTTCTAAGTATATTTAATTTGTATAAAGGTGCAGCCGTTTCCGAATTTTGCTGCAGTCCGACTATGGTACAGCCCTGGTACGCATTTTTATACTTAATTTACTACAATGTATAAATAATTACAAGTCTTTTTTAAGGGCTAAGTTTGGTTTTTTAAAATTTATATTCTAGAAATTGTTTATGTATAATATTATTTTTACTTTTATCTATGTACATACCATACATGCGGGTTACTTTAGCTCTAGGGGGCAACTTTGGCTCAAAACAAAAAAAATATTGAATTTCCCACCTCTTCGTAGCCATGACACTGAATGATCTAGTTCGAGTCGGAAATGTTAGATGGTTTTACTGACGTCTATTTTTAATTGGTTACACGAATTTTTTCAAAATTAAAACTGTCATTTACGCTTTGAACTTACCTGTTGTGAATATTTACGTATTTCAGTTCAGAAAACTTTCTTGTGTAACAGAGGGCTGTAGAAAAGTTAGTTATTGTTAATGTTTTGTTGAAAATTAAACGTTTTTTTGCGTCGGATGCTTCATTTGTTTATTTTCTATTATTTCAAAGGACTTAAATTGGCTCAATACTTGCTTAAGTATATAGGTTTTGTGCCCAAATCATCTGCAAGACAAAGTAACCCTCCTCAAAGGACAACTTTGGCTCAAATTTAAAAATAATAAAAAATATATTTTTACAATCTTTTTGCTATAAAAAAGATTATTACTGATTAGCTATTATCCTCATCTATCAATTGAAAACATTATAACACCTAGTAGTCTAACACAATCTGTATATCAGAGCGATTTCTTAAGATATAAGAAAAAAGTAGCCAAAGTAACCCGCATATACGGTATATGTACCTATATGGAAAGAATTTGAAAATTTATAATTTATTGTTTTTTTGTTGTATCGTGAAATATTCATTAAGGTATTATCTGGTAGATTAGAAATGAATTTCGAGAAATTCTTTGCCATTTGGAATTGCAAAATAGTAGATAAATGAAAATCAGAAGCGCTCGAAATGAAATGGAAACCTTTGATTTTCTCAGAAGAAGAATTTTATAATCAATAAAATTCGTCCCCATTATATGTGTCTTTTATTGCCTTTACGACTAATTATTGTAATACATTTTATACTAAAATAGTCATTTTACTAATAATTACTTTTAATAATAATTATCGTGAAATTTAATCCATTGCTGAGAAAGGTGATTAGATGACGTAATTTTTTACTTAAATTTTTAACTGATAATTAAGTTATTTTTTAAATTAAATAATAAGTATCACAAAGGATGTTTCATTTTTTATAAAATGGAAAAGTGAAAGTCATTTGTATACCCAAAATGAATTGACAAAACGAACTGTTTGACTTTTGCTGACACATTCTTAATTTTAATTTTCTTTTCCATCTGTAAAACATTGTGAAACACGTCCGTTTGAGTTTTCTTTATTTTTACCCAATTTTATTTAATGTCATGCTTCCACAGATCTCGCCCTCATGAAAATACTGCATAATGGTTTTCTTACGCTGGCTGCCTACTTGCGATTTCCATAAATACAAAAGATAAATATTTCACAACTCAAACTGAATTGCCAGTTTTCGTGTTTTCAATGTTTTTCTTGGTTACAGACCTGCTTTTTCCCACAGTTATTTTACCCTTATTTTAGCCTCCATGACTAAAATGGCACATTTTTACATACATCTTTTGTACGCCGAAAAACTATTGTAGCTGACATTGGTATAAAAATTTATCTCACAGAAAATCTTTTGTTTGTTTCCGGGTAAGCTGCTTTTAAAGTCCCATTTACTTGAAATTTATTTTTTAGGTAGGAATAAAAATTGGTTCCCTTTCAGTCCTGTCTTTTGTCTTAGTATTGAAAAATACTAAAAATGATGAACATGCAAAAATTTAGATCTCATATTGAGGCACTTTTGTGAGCTGAGTGTATGTAGGTGAGGTGCTCTTTTACCTTCTGAATAATTTCGCAGTTTACATTGATAGAATACTTCGGGCAAACTTCTGTAGAAAGTTATTTTACTTATTGCGGGTGAGGTACCACTTTTGATTAATTTCTCATAAAGCAATTTTATATTCCTTGTGTTTTACTACTGTGATAAATTAAAAACAAAATGTTACTTGAGAGTACTTTATTATTTAATTTTAAATAGTGAGTAATTGAACGCTGCACGTTTATTTGTATATTTTTGTACATATTCGAAGGATATGATTTATTATGATATTTTAAGACATTTTAAAATTCAGGAATCATCTTGGGTTTGGTTAAAATTTTTAAGTTGAATGAAATTTTGTTTTAATTTCGTACTAGAAATTGCTGCGATATCATCGTACATATATTTGTATCTGTTTTAGACAAAAGAATTAAATTTTTATTAATTTAATACGGCGAAACTATAACTTTGAATACTTGATGGCGGATAATAAAACAAATATCTTAAGATTCTTATTGTACATGTACATTATACAAAAAAAGTTAGATCTATATTCTGAATTTAAATTTGAATAAATTTTCAACTATTAAATCGTGTTACAACTTGTAAAAACTTATTTATGGTTGATAAAAGAAAAGTTACAAAGTTAAATACCGAGATTACTCGAAACAGAAACTTACTTTTCAGAGTACTTAAAGAACGCAGTACAATGAATCAATGCTCCTGTTGGACAACTTTGAACAAAGTTATTCCTTTATCATACCACTGGACCCCGGAATATTGAACTCTTTCACTTTAAGTAATTCACTTCAATGCCTTTAAGCTGAATACTTTTGCGAAAACAAAAAAATAAAATTTATGTGTTGAGGTGACATTGAGTCTTGCACAGATTGTGTAAAACTAGAAAAGTTTGCAATTTTTCCAGTTTGCTCCTCGTAAAATGGTAGTTGATATTGATAGAGCGAAAAAACCATTTGAATTCAGAACTGAGAAGTTTTTTAATGGAATAATAAATAATAGGGTTTTATGTGAACATATGTAGAACATTCGCATTTTAAGACCAAACTATTAAGTCAAATTGCAATTTCTTTAACCGCAGACAATTGGTAGGATAAGATATAGTGTCTACGAGACTGGAATTATAAAGTTTATAAATTCAATATAAGAATCCAATTTATTTTGGACTAACAATTTAGCAATTTATGAGTTTCTAAACGCTCGTCTTTTGTATAAAAATAACAAGACTTTCAAAATGTGCCCAAAAAGTTGTTGTTAAATTCCCTAAGTTTTAAATTAACCAAGTTTTTGACGATAAAAAATATGTGTGACCTGAATTATAACTAACCCAACAAAGCTCACCGTCCAAGGCAAACAATATTTTTCAAGTTTTTATCAAATTTTTCACTTAAGCATTCCTTTTTCATTAAATTTTGGTCACGTACTTTCCCATCCAACTTTTCCAAATTTCATTTATTCATTTATCGAGGAGCGCCTAAAAGGACATAAATACATCAGGGACAATTTTCGAACCATTGAACAAATTCAGATTGAGAGGGCATAAAACCTTCGATACCGTGGCTGACTGATGCCTATAGTCTCTGGGAGGCCAAAATTCAATAGCTGTCGATATAAAAGCGAAAAATTAGTCTTCTTTTCCAACTTTCGGTTATCAAAGTCTTTAAGGAATTGTTTAATGCATGGGAGAGCGCTTCCGCGATTAATTAACTACAATTTGCCTTATAATGGACTGACGGCCTCCTAATGGAAATTAGTAAAGAAAATTCACAGGTCCTCCGCTCCGACTTTTATGTCGACGGATATTGTTGACCTTATTTCAGGGAAAAGTTTTTTTCCATCTCAGCGCTTTCTTTAGCCCGCGGCACGTCGGAGGCATTTAAAGTAAATAATAAAATTCACGTTTTAGCGAAAACTTTCTCCAACAATTTCTTCCTGACTTGCAACGATTTCGTCGGTGTTCTTAACAGGAAAATTAATCTTTTCCTCATCCTCATTAGAGTCTTGTGACGATAACTTTTCAGTTTTTTTTTTTTTGTTTTCCACATTACCATTATTAGTGATTATTTTTGTATTATGCTGACGGTGATATACTTTAAAAAAAGTTGTTTTATGTTTTAAGTTGCTCTTTTCAACTCCCAATTAGCAAAGCAAAAACAGAAAATCTCTTTAGGCAATATTTTAATGATATTTCTTTATTTTTGGATTTCTTGACTTTTAGGAACTTTAATTGTATGTAAATATTTGTATCTACAAAATACAGCAGTTGCCTTATTTTATATTTTATTTAAAAATTGTTGAGGTAAGAAAGCTAAACAGCATATCTTTTTATAAGGACATTTCAAAAATAATAAACGAATGGTTAAATTTTTAGAAATTTGGATGTAAATTCAAAAAACAATTATTTCAAATTAAAACAGAGATTCAAGAAATTGCACTTGGAGAAGTTTTATCGCCACTTCCTCTAAATTTGAGTTTATGATTGTACATATCAGCAGAGAAATAAAAACCTCTTTAATATTTCACGGAATTACCTCTTTAACAGATATTCATATAAAGTCATATTTACATTTTTAGGAGCCATTTAAAATTTAAAGAAAGTCGTTTCAATTTAAGCCATACAATATTTAGGAATATTTTAAATAAGTATGAATAGATCCAAAAACAAAATTGCTTTATTTTTTTGATTTCGATATGAAAAGAGTTATTTTATGAGATTCAAGGATTAGTAGGTAGGTACCTATATTTTTTTATTTTTTTATTATGTAATATGTCGGAAAAAAGATTATTTTAAAAATATATAATACGTAAGCTTTTGTAACATTAATAAAATAAGAGTTTTCTTAATGCAAACTCCGCAGAAAAAATTGAGATATCGCGGAGGTTCATTCAACCGTAGCATACGAAGCAAAATTTACGACTTTCTGGTGCAGTGGTTTAAAATCGAACTGCGTAAAAACTTTGACCATAGCATAACAAGAGGAGGTAGAGTTAAGTTGGTATGCATGACTTGTTTTCTGTTCGTACATAAAGTTTGGATTATCCATAAATAATTTAGAATCCAAAAGCCAAAGGCAAAGTGTTTTACGAGTTCATAAAACAAAACATAGGGCTCGAATTACTCAAGAAGAACCGGCGAAATGGAGCCGCACTCTTAAAGCCCATTTTGTTAAAGGTTATTCTTAGCTACTTAAAATTTACATGGAATCCTTTACGAAAGCCATTTGAGGAAGTCAAAACATTAATGCCAGTGACTCCGATTCGACCGTAGAACGACCATCCACATATTCTGAGAACTGGAAGGGCTTTAACAAAATGCTTAAAAAGGGGGTTTTAATATGTTTCCGCGGTAAATCCTTAGATGGGATGAGCACCATTAACCGGGCGTGGGAGTAGTTGTTCTGTCCGTTTAAATTAACTCGATTCTCGTTCCAAGGGCTCACTTATCCTGGCGCTCCAATAACTTTTTCGAGCACAAAAGAACCCCTAAATAACATCATTAGGAGGCGATGAGTTTCTGCTTTTAGTGGAGACGCGCAGTTCTCCGGCGAAATGAGACAGGTTTGAGTGCCCTAATGTTCGTAATGTCTAGTTAATAGCACATTCATCTCAAAGACTAAAATGAAGTTTTGGCGTGCCAATGTATGTACATAAAATGATACATAACAAACAATAGGAGATCGTCTTATAGCCCTCTACTTGTGAGAAAATCTCAAGGAAGACAGACGACATGCATCGTGCAGAGAATTTTTTCTTGTAACAAAAGACATTAGCTAAATCTTCTTGGTGGGTCTAATTACACTCTTGATGCTGAAATTACAGGCAACCGGAGCACTATTTCTATAAGGAGCGGTTTCGAATCTTTTTCTGAATAAATTGCAGTGCAGAGTGCAGCTTTAAAAAGTTCTGTAGAATTCGAAATTACTGAGCTTAAATTATGGTAATAAAAAACTAGGGGTAATGCACCTTTCAACATATTTCATTTTGCATAGTTGTGTCAAGTGAACTTTATGTTTTCATTGTTATTTCAAAGACAATAAAATAGCAAATAATTACAATAAAACGTAAAGACTCCTAAAAAGTAAAATCGCATTTTCAACCATCTACAACAAATTAACGAAGGAATTTCTTCAAACAATAACAAACTAAGGTAGTTCCAAAATTCTAAAGCTAAGGAGGTTCCTATACTTATCAAACTATTTTGATATGATTGAAGCTAAACATTAATTCACTTTTTTCGAGTGAATGGAGATTAATTCTTTCGCTCTGTTTATCTTCAAACATGCAGACATTTTGGATATCCGTCCATTTGCCCGATAACCCAACTCAACAGTTATGTTTCCGACAGATATCCTATTGAAAACACATTATTCAGGCAACTGGAATTTCGCAAAAGAATAGATAATATTTAATCAAAAGATATTTTGCAAAAGGAAAATTTTTAGACAATAGGTTTTTTGTAAAAGGAATAGTTAATAGGTATTTACTAAAAGGAAAATATATAGTCAATAGACATTTGAAAAAGAAAAACATTTAGCTAATAGACACGTAGGCGTACCAGCAGAAATCCAAATCAACTCGGAAATTAATTTAACAAAATTTAAAATATCCTAATAGCAAAATCGGTGATTTTTATTATTACAAAATCAACAATTGAAACAAAAATTTAGAGGAATTTGTTTTAGGTATTGTAAGAGAACACATCAACTTTATATACTCCTGTATATCATTAAAATAACAAAACTACACATGAACATATATTCCACTTCTTTACTAAAACCCTCGAAGTTGAGAAAAAAGACCGTAAAGTTTCGTTAGACAGAAATATTAATTAATTTTAAATTAAATTCGACGTTGTTGCTCAAAGGCTTATTAGGTTAGTGTGGGTTTTCAGATGGTTTAATTAATATGCCTATCCTTTTACGCCTTAACGCTTTACCTACTGGTCCAGTTCGTGGGAAACGATGAAACATTGTCGCGTAAACGTAGTAAAATATTCAGCGACCACACTACGTTAAAGGGTTGAATAATTAAACAAATAAACAAAACAAATAATGTGTAGAAGCGCAAATACCACACCAACACTCCCCCTAAGTGGCGTGCAATTAACGCATGAAATGAGCATATGTTTTTAATTAGATTAGGCAAAAGGATCTCAAAAAGCGAAAAGCTACACGTAATCAAAGTGGTTAGCTAAAATGTTAAATTACCTAGAAGGGTAGGCGCCTTTTCACCAAAGATTAAAGGTCTCTCAACGAGCAAATGAAATGATGGAAAATATATAATAAAATATCCCCCGAGAGTTATACATAAATTGGAGGGTTTTTCGTTTCAGTAAGAAAGATAGAATTTCATGGCCGTTACATTTCTATGATTCCCCGAGGAAAGTGGTTGATTCAAGCTTTCTTATTTGCTCTTCATTGAGGTGCTTGATTAAATATGGAAATTTTTCCAAGAGCTTCCGGAAAATGAAATACCACTTGAGACCCACTAGCCATTTTCAATAACAAACTCACTTTCATAATCTCGAAAAATTTCTTTTCGTTATAGGCTTGGGGGGAATTGAAATAATTAATTATTCTGGAATTCAAATCTTGGAAAAAAAAAAGTTATATTTCAGGTAATTTCCAAACAATAGGAACTCCCTTCTAATAAAAATCTTCTCGGGGAGTAAAAATTACCTCAAAGCAGAATTGTATTTTAAATAAAATACAAACTGAAAGAGATTAAATTATAAAACTTCATTCCAAGAAATTGCTATTGAAAGAAATGTTTTTTTTTAAAGTATTCCCGACTAAACCTGAACTCGAAGAGGTCTAATTAAAATCCAAAGGAGGCTTATTTCGCGCCCTAATTGCCAACACCCGAATTAATTTGAGAAATAATAAGGATAATACGCACCTTTCTCGCTCGTTAGACGGTGCAGGCAGTCTTTAATTATTCCAAATAAAGATTCGCCTCCGGTTACCTTTCCTTTTGTTTTAAGAGCCCCAGCGAACCCCAAGAAGCCGAAATGATTAAGATCTACACGATATCACTTTTTCGCGACAGCTCCTTACGATGGAAGGAATTTTATCGATTTTAGCCGTAAGTGCTCTTCATAAATTCTGTCTCGTAGAGCGATGACGAAGACGATGGATGTGTCGCCAAAAAAAGCTTGTAATTTTGCGAAAAGAAAGCTCCTCTGGCAGAGATTTGCCAACCTCTTGACGCCTCCGACGCGCTGCTTCGGTGCGTAAAGTCACGTCGTTAGACCTACTTTAAGATGCTAAGACGGCGCACCGAAGTGGAAGACGGGGGGATGGGGGTGTCGGGGATGTTTCTCATATGGGGTCCAATTCTATCCTCAGCAGCCTTTAAAAATGTGCACGATACGTAGCTTTCGGTTGAAGTTATCTTTCCTGGTCCAGAAATGTGCGCTGGACCTGAGTAATTCTATTATAAGACATTTTCCTTATTTACTTCTACACTGCTTGCTTAAATATTGAGACACAGTGGAATTTTAATAATGATTACCGTTCATTTGCCCGACAAAC
Source organism: Machimus rusticus (assembly GCA_951509405.1). Classification (NCBI taxonomy): domain Eukaryota; kingdom Metazoa; phylum Arthropoda; class Insecta; order Diptera; family Asilidae; genus Machimus; species Machimus rusticus. Next base: position 9,393,990 of record OX608051.1, read on the forward strand.
AAGTATTTAGTTAACAGTTTTTTTGCAAAAGGAAAAAATGTAGTCAATAGGTTTTTTGTAAAAGGAAAATATTTAGTCTGAAAATATTTTGTTAAAGTAAAATATTTAGTTGTTAGTTGTCGGGCAATCCGTGTCGGGCAACCGTTACCTATAAGATAATTATATCTTATTTTCAAAGTTAAATTGTAAGTGTTATACTCTATTAAAATCTAGACTGAATGCATCGAATTTTTGAATCGAATTTTTGGATAGTTTAAGTCAGTTCATTTTTGTATAGCATGAAAAACAAAACTTGAAGGAAATAAATTTATTTGTAAAATGCCATTCAAAAACTGATTCTGAACTGAAAAAATTCATAATAGGTAAATATCTTAAAAACTAGTAGAGTCGTTTTAGGTCAAATTTAACTTATTTGGAAAATTGGACATTGTGTTATAGGGCTCCTTGAATTTTGTAAGAAATGATACAAAAACATTTTAATGAGTTTTTTGTTATAATATATTATCCTCATTACAACCTATTTTACCTTGGGAAATTTTGAAATTCAAATTTACTTTCCGTAGGTAGACAAGAATTATCCTCCAAGTTCTAAGAATTCATTAAAATATAAATTATTTTTTATAAGTATTTTATAATTTGGTTCCTTTTTTTTGCCATGTACTGTAGGTTTTGTACATAAGACAGAGCATCGTAGTAAAAGCTCAGGATACAGTAGGATATAAAATGTTAGGTGGTAGATGTAGTTTCGGGAGTTGTCGGATGAAAGCATTTACTCAGATTTCATTCATGGACCAGGAGGATGCCACATTCATTATTTGTAAACAGTATGAAGCAGTCCGTGCTGGAGAACGAACGGTTTTACTCTAGTCTTCAAACTGTCGAAATCAAACCAATTATAATAATTTAAATTTGACTAAACTTATATTCAAAATATTTTCTGTAACAAAAAAAATTTATGAAGTTTTCTATGAGAATGAAGTGAATATTATAAAACTATTTTATTTAATATTAATAATGTGTGTTCATTAGTAATCGTTTTTTTAGTTAATCCAAAAAACAATAGTAGCTTAATCCTTTATTCCGAAATTATTATAAACGTATGTGCAAAGTGTGATTACATCCACTCACAAATTAACCCCAAACCTACGGCTATAATCAGTGTCTGCTCCCTGGGGGCAATTAGGGCTCCCGACTTTGCAAAGGCGGAGAAATCTCAGAAGCCTTAAACCAAATTAAGTGCTCCCGAGTTTATTGGGAATTCGACTTTTTGTGCTCGAGTGTCACCCACCCACCATCGTTTTCACCTGAAAGTACTGTCAAGATAAATTTAAGGACGAATACATTCTTGGAAAATCTAATTTACTTGATATTACCTGCTAGCCAAAGTTGAGTAATTAGTGGATGCTCAATTCAGGTAAGAATTTGTTCTGTTTTTTGCTGATAGAAGATGAAAGTAATTTCCTGAGCTTTAGACTAAAGTATTTGAAACAGATGCTAATAAGAGTTATTTCAAAAACTTAATTAGAGTCATATTTGAGGATTTTAAGTTCGAGTCTTTTCACGTATAATCCTCTTACGAAATTTAAATATTTCTGAAGACTACTGGAAATCTATCCTCGTTTTTTTATAAATGCTCACAATTTTCTCTTAAGATAGGTATCTCAATTTTCCCTGTCATGTTGAGTAATAGGTTCTATCTAACTTTGTATACGAAACTTCACAATTTACTGATAAGTTTTGAAATCCTCATATGAGGCTTCATAATATGAAATGTGACTTATTTAAGTCAATTTTTCCATATAAAAATAGCCATATTAGAACTCTATCTCCTGAAAACTTTATGGTAAAAATATTTTCATAAATATTAGTTTTTGATTGTGGCGCGAGCGTCTCCAAAATAAACATTTACACATGTAATATCAAAAATTACTCTTTTTCTATGTTTTGCAAAATAGTGATAATAATAATAATAAAATCATTATTAATGTGAAATATTTCAAAGTATTTTTAATAATATTCCAATTTAATAGAATGTTTCACAATAAATTGAAATGTGATTGGGCACATGGCAAGCATTTTAAAAATTTTGGTGGGCGGATACTCTCGTTCCAGGAAATAAATTGGAGACTAGAGTGAAAGGTTATTGCTATTATTCTGTTCCTACCAAAAGCAGAGGTGGGTCTCTCATTATGATCGCAATTTGAATCAATGTTTCTATCTTCCTAGAACGTCCTAAACGCCCAAACGTTCAACCTCTCGATTCCCAGAAGACTCATTCAATTTCTAGAAACCCTTTGATTTCCATAAACAATGTTCAATTTCGTTAAATTTGGTCACATTTTGGTATTTACAAAACATTACTATGTAATTTTGGAAGGCTTTTTGTGTAGTGGATCTCGCGATTTAAAGTGCGAATTTTGAGAATTAGGTAGTTAATATTTAAAACTGATTAGAACTATAATACAATTGATTTATAATTGATTTACTAATAGCACAAAGAAGGATTTTATGAATTATTTCCTATCAATTTTCGACAATTCAATAGAATATAGATAATAAAGAAAATCCAAAGCAATATTTATTACATGAATACAATCGAGAAGGTAATCAATGTAACAATGGTTCTCTGCTCGTGTATTGCGTATTTCTAAATTATTGATTGCTATAGAAATGCGTTCTATTCTTATAAATCAAATTGAGACCCATTTGTTATTATATGAGACCAAAATGTGTTATCATAAAATTTATTGTGTTTATCGAAATTCTAAAACTATTTCTAGAATGCTGCCTTTATAACAATATACAAAATAATTCGCAACCCTTTTATGTCATTTAAAAGTCCAACTAAGAATGAACAGTGATGTGAATCATTGTCTCATTAATGTCGACGGAGTTGTATTTTTTTTTTAAATTTCAGCCCAGAGAGACGAGAAAAAATATATTTCTCGTTAAACATGCCCACAACGTCGAGGGATTGTGGTTGCATCTCTGTCAATCAATTTAAAGTGTTGACCTTTGAACATTTTATTTCTAAACGGTTTGCAATTAAAAAGAGTGTTTTTGGGTGCTTATGGTTTTAAAATAAATGAGTACCTATGTTTAAAAATACCATTAACTTTCTTTTAATCATTTAAAGATAGCACACAGTAAGATGTTTTAGTTCGTGCATATTTTGTGAAGGAGGCTGAAGATTAAATCCACTACGAAAACTATGAACCCTTCCTTTTCTAAGAGAGATCCTTTCGTATAATTTTGTACGAATCATACCCACACACAATTTCTTGGAATTATTCAACTCAATTTCAGAATATTCTGAGTAATTACGACACCGCACGGTTCAAGGACTCGTTTCATATTATGCTAATGTAAAAGTTTAAGAAAAATAGATGAAAACAGGCGAAAATTACAGGTCACTGGGTAATTGAAGAGAATGATATATCATATGTAATAAACATGCATAACAACATATGTGCGCGAAAAAGTTCTAAGTGGTATTTTATTCCACATATCTGGTTGGTGCTTAGAATGAATCGCTAAATTTTACGAGCCGTTAAATTGAGTTATAAGATAAGTTCCTAACTCTCCAGCCCAGAGAAAAAATTTCTAACATGTAAGAAGAAAATTGGAAAAATTCTATCCCACCAAATTTAATCGGAACAATATGAAATGTTGCGATTGGAAAAACTTTCCGTACAATTGAACTTATATTTATGCTATATATTTGTATTTGCTATGTTTTAATTAATCCACAAAACAAATTTTTATATTGAAAGTATAACTTTTTTAATATTGAACAGACTTTAAAACTTTTAAGGGACAAATTCTGATTTTACTTTATTGAAGCAGAAAAGTTGAAATGCTCCAAGTTTTTATGTTTTAGAATTTTTATGTTGCTATAGAATCTTAAATAAATTAATTCAAATATTAATTAATAACAAGAAAGAAAACTTTTTGAGGGGTATATTTTTTTAAAATTGAAGTAAAATGTAAAACATGTAAATTTTCTATCACATAAACTATAATTTTCGCAACTTTTTTGATAGTGGTGTACAATTCTTTCGTTTTTATTCCATTTTTAAACCAATCTAATTTAAAATTTTTCATCCGAATACCAAATGGAATCACCTTCGGCCTTTTGGCTTTAAAATCGAAGCCGTTTACTGAGCGAAATGAAATTTTTCTTTGCCAGAATTAACAGCGTTCTCGCATGAAAGGGTTCATTCGTGCAGATTTTTAACACCTGCATCTCATTAGGACAAGCCAGTTCGTTAAATTCCGGCATCAGTTTCAGGACTTGGATTTTCTCAGAGTTTATATAACCTTAATATAATTTTTTTTTCCGGAGAAAAAGCTCTTTGTTGGAGGTTTTACTGCACCGTGAACAACGAAATATTTCCTGCCCCTTGCACAAAGAGATTTAACCGTCTCATAATTTGCATAGGCAGTTAAAATAATATTTTTATTACTTTTTTTAAATATAGCACCTTGGTTTGATGATGATGGCTTTCTTATATTTATTTATTTTATTATATCCCAATGGTGGCCTTGAATTTTTATTTAAAACTATAAATAAAGTGGTAATTGAGCTTATAAATAAAATTTAATAGCAATTTTAGACATCTCCCATAACGAAAAAGGCCATTGATAAACTTAAATTTAATTGTAACATTTATGTATAATACCTACCAAAAGTAACTACCTATACAACATAAATCAGAAGAAAAAAGCTACTCGAAATCGGTGCAATAAATTAAATTCATTCCAAATTCCCTGTGAGTATGATATATCATGAAATTATTATAAAATTATATGGCGAACGAACGTGTGCCTGATGTTAAAACATAAATTTTCTATATTTCCCTCAGGAAATTTGTGCAATTAATATTAAATTATGGTCTTAATGAGATACTCCAGGCACGTACATACGTCACTTTTCGTACTTTAGGCGTAAAATATGCAATTAATGCTTATTACGTTCCTTCATTAGTCATAAATTTATAATTCAACAAAATTTGCAACGTAGTTGTAGCTTAAATTTCAATCTAAACTTTATTGCCAAAAGGCTTAAGGGTAAAGAAACGTAACCCGATAACTGATTTCATTTTCTTGTTTTGCATAATTCAATACCTTTCAAACCACAAGAACAATTAATTTGAAAAATTGAATAAAATCAAATGATGTAGAGCTTTGAATTAAAATCACAATGCGGATACATTTTCCGTTCAATGAAATTTCGTTTTAAATCAAATGTAACTGCGAGGTTGACAATTTTTCGTAAGACCTTCGTTTCCCTTAATTTATATTTTACAATAAAACCCGAAAAAGAACATCCGAGTGCCAAAAATATCTCTGATAATATACATATGTGCTGACTTCAAAGGTCAGAAATAACGAAATAATCAATAATACTAGGAAAGTAACACAGCGCTTGTCGAGTGAAATTTCTAAAGTTTATGGTTGGTTGATTGATTGATTGAAATAACAAAAGATTTTAATGATCGGGTGAGTGAATAACTCGGAAGTAAAATCCATTTCAGAGAACAATTTCATGCAGATTGCATTGTTTCTATGACAATAATCAAAATAATCTACATCGCAGAAATATGTATGTTGTTTTATGATCTCATCAAAATGGAAACAAAGGTCTTTTTTTTAGATCTATCTTCGAAATAAACAAAAATATCAAACGTATAACTTTTAACAACATTTTATATAAACACAAAAAATATATTTTTGTTGATTTAAAATTTTAATGATACAGACTTAAAAAACATATATGTACATATGTATGAATTCAAATTTCGTCAGTTAATTATTGAACCATGGGAAATAATTCATTCGCACAGTTTACATCTGTATTAATATTATGTTTATAAAGCTATGGAAATCCGAACTCTGAAACAGATATCAGAACAGGATTTATCGAAAGGGCGTGTACTAATGAGATACAACTGTGAGAAGTTTAAAGGATTGCGCTTTCATGCGAAAACCCTGTTAAATTAAAAAACAAACTTCAAACTCGTAGAACAAGTGCCCTTCTTGCTTACAATTTTGAAATACAAAAGGTGAACTAATTTTATATCCAAACCAATTGTCTTTAATATGACTATTCAATATAATTATAGCGGTTAAGATTGTTCTTTTCTTTTTTAGAATTATTCAAAACAGATTATTAAAATTAATTTACATCACATGGACAATAAAATCCATTTACAATCATCAACGCTCCACTCATAGTACAAAATTGAAGAGCAAAGAAAATCCATTCTATTTTAATTTTATTACAAAAAAGGGGGAATTGTAACTCATTTTGTTTGTTAAAAGTGCTTTTAGGTGAAATTATCTATAAAATTCGAGGTTCATTTTATAGAAGAAAAATATTTAAATTAGTTATCGACCCGAATGACTGCTTAATTTGATTTCATTGATTCTGTCAGTGGCTTTTATCTCATCAACTCTGCTAATGGCTGTTTTGTGCTAATAAAAGCGAAAATTTGTAATGGCAAAGACGGGTTCCATTTAAATGAAAAAAATTAAATAAAAGGAAAGAAGCACATTGTCCAAATGACAGTAAAATTAGCGACTGGTCTTTTGAACTGATTAAACCTATTATCTATTAAAACCCAATTGAATTTTAATGGTAATAGTGAAGCAAAAAGGTTTTACTCGAAATTTTCGGAACACCGTACTACTTTCGTAATAATTGAATTCGATTTTGATTCGATAAACTTGATTTTAATAATAATTTCATTAAAAATTAATAAAATAAAATTTTGACCTTTCTGAGAAAATTTAATGATTTATAATTATCTTTGACCTTGAAGAAGATTTTGTCGCTCTTTCAAAAATAAAAATTCGTCTATGGAGAAATTAACTAAATGTCTCTCAAGCAATTCCCTTTTGGGATAATAAATTAAATTCATTGCCGGAATTTCATTTCGGGTTAAGTCGACAAAAATACTTCACAAAATTAAGTTTAAAATAAACTACTGACTACATTAATGAAAATCATAAATCAAAATAATCAATATCTTACAATTCCAGAAAATATCGACTTTATTATGAAAGCGTTTTGCTGAATTATTTTGACCACTGCTAAATGTATTAGAAACCCATCAGGCCATTAGGCGATTACCTTCCTCTAGTTTTATAAAAATAAGCCATGCGATATAAAACTCTTCATGAGAATAAGCTGTAGTAAATCTCCAATGACCTGGAAATCGGAGACAGGATGAGGCTGATAACGTCTTAGGAGCTCGTGACATGAATCGTCCTCTATGCACCCGTAACCGAAGGCAAAAATGTTATCCAGCTCCAGAATAGCTACTCAAAGTCGACTTGAACCAACCACTAAGCAAGTTGGGCATTTTATTGAAAATGGAAGGTAATCGCTCCTGCTCCTGCCAGATGGGATCCCGATCTAAAATAGAACAGGCATTTAGAATATTTTTTAGTTTGTTGAATATGTAAAGGTTTTTTGTCCCATCTGGGGTTTTCGAAACTTTAAATCATCTCACGTAACGCTTTTCATTCAAAATATGAATATTGATAACGAAAAGAAGGTTTAACCTATCTTTACAAAATTGTAGATTTTAAATATAAGTTCAGGGAACCATAATAATTTCTATTCAAAATTTTTATAAAAGGAAGTTATTCAAGCGTGACGTGTAGTCGACGATGAGTGAAAATAAGGTTTTATGAAAGACCGATTTTTTGGTATATTTTCTCTTCTCTAGTAGAAAGGAACCAGAAGTGATTATTGGAATTCTTACTGAAATTTCTTCATATTTCATCAAATAAAAATTAACGAAATTTAGCAAAACTTTTGGCTTTCATGAAATTCAAGCTGAAGCCACATTTCGACATTCCCATGAATAAGATGATAACACTTGGATTTATATGGATTTATATATTCTAGGGAGTTGCCTTGCCACTCCAACGTCTTAAGCATGTTAATAAAGCTGATCCGAATGGCTGGTTCGCAGTCAGCAACCAGCCCAGGGAATCGAATCCAACCACTCGAGGATTTGTAATCCGAAATGCTTAGAAATACGAGTGTCTAGGTCGTCACATTTGCAAGATAAATTCGGAATGGGATTTTTCATGTAGTCAGAAAACTCGTAAACATCTTCGGGCGTACTTTATTAGCCCATACTGACAGATAGTTTATAGTATACGTTTGGGGGAAAAAGAAATCCAAGCAGCTGAATTGGAAAAATAAATTTAATGCAAGTTGATGTAGCTTAATATCAAATGGGATTTGTTATGTCAATGGAAAATTTAAATAATATCGTTTTTTGAGGCTGTTTGAAGCCAGATAAGTTCGAACACCGTCGAACATTTTGTTAAGATAGATATCTCTGAAATTTTGTGAATTGAGTTTAATAGAACAGGTTTTATTTTAAGTTGTACCCTTACCCCACTCAAGTCAAAATATCTAAATAATTTTTGCACGCTCGTAACACGGCCGATGTATACCCAAACATTTTCCATTTTGCAAGCCTGCAACAGGCACGGTTTTCGAACAATCACAACTGAATCATTCTTGCAAAAGGCCCGCATATCCCTAAAATACGCCCGCAATTGGCCCGGATTTTTCTGAAACCCGTCTGTGAAAGCCCCAAATTTGTGTAAAATTTTCTCTAGTTATACACTGACAAATTTTTCATGGATTTGCTAGCAATAAAATGGTCACAAAATCCGGATATAAATATTGAAATATAGTTATAGACCTAGCGTCCCTATTCTCTACGAAAATTCGACGGGCCCAGTTCGGGTGTATATCGGGCGCTCCTTCAATTCCAAGCGTGTTGTGGGCTTGTTTCGGGTCTTTATAATTTTACTTAGGTATCATCATAAAATAAATATGTTGAATTTCTATTTAACTCAACACAAATTTAAAAAATAATCGAAGAATGCCCCCAACTCTTGACAGACCTCAATAAAACATTCTCATTAATTTTAAAATTTTACCAAAAATATAGAAGATGGAATAAAAGTGGGTTTAGAACTATTCGCAAAAATTGTTTTCTTTGGCTTCCAGTTGTGTGCTATAATTTTATGGTTATGGTTATGGACCTACACTGCTACAATTTTATGTGCTCCACACGTACTACGTTAAATGCCCATAAATTCTTTTAATTTCTTTCATCCCCCTCGAATAACAAAAGCGAAAAATATGTTCGCAAACATTTTTGCTGTCTGTAGAGATCGAGTGACATGAATTCTTTCGCTTTTATTCACAGAGTTAATGTTTTAATTAAATTTTGTATTACCAATCTACTAAAATTGTATTCATTCTTTCCATTTAATGTTCAGACGGCGGACTATCAAAATTCCTTTTCGGTTAGTTGGAGAATCTTGAAGCAGTGTATTTCTTGAGTGTTTAACCAGTTGGAGGCGGAAGGTACTTTTCACTTCTGTTCTGCAAAACCTTCATAAATCCTTTTTAACGCTCTCAAGTCAAATAATTTTGGGATCTCACACGTTTCCACTTTTTGTATATTTGCATAATACAAAAGTGACACTACTCGATGCCCTCGGGGTTCTTCTAAAAAAAACCTTTTGGGGTTACATCGTGAAGAAAAATTGTTCACCTTTCTCAACAAATTTCTCCCTCAATGGGAATCAAATAACTGGGAGAAAAATTGGATTTGTTGCCTACGGCGCGACGCGATATTTCGCTACCTTCGTATATAAGAAAAAAGAACGCAGTTTGAAGTAAGATAAATTTTTGCGTACGCCGCAACCGAATGTCGTGCTGAAAAACTCTTCGTAATGGAAAACTTGGATTTCAAGAAAAGGTAACTTCTTGGTGATTTATTTAAATCAGATTGGGAATTGAGTCGCAAAGTACATATACTTTTATTTGATATTTTTATTTTCCAGAATAGCAACAAGTGTTTACAAATTGTAAGATGTTTTTTAAAGGTTTAGAATTTTAGTTATGTTGAAATGCTGCAAGAGGTAAAACATTTTCAAGGTGCAAGAATATTCAATTTCTGCAGGCTTAAAGGCTTTAAGCGTATTTTGCTTTTTGGTCGGAAGTGCCTTCATCCATTCTCAAACATGCTTATAAATATTCATGAATTTCAGGTATGTAGATAAGGTAGATTAATTTACAACTACTAAAATTTCTAGTTGTTAGTTTTGGACATCAAAAACGATATATAGAATATATGGAGAATTCGGTTGGAAAACAACTTCTTAATGTTAATTTCTCTTGTTTTTAAATGATCAACAGAATATCGCATTCAATAGATAATTAGAGCATCATACATTTTATAATTTTAGTTTTTAGGTCATGTCATGTGCACATTAATTTCAGAAAGGATACCGAATACCAACAAATAACACAATTTTTAATTTAATAGAGAAACTCAAATTTGTGAACTTTTACGAGTACGTCTCCATGAAAATTGTTCTTATTTTATTGATATTCTGAAAATAATAAACTCTTTTAATCTGATGAAGCGACACAATTTACAAAAGCAAATAACTTAGAATACTCCTGCTTTTGCATCACTCACGCAATGAATTTGAGTAACAACATTTGAAATTAATTTTACATAGTAAAGTTGGAGGCTTAACTAAACCACTAAAACAAGCTTAGCTTTACCCACATTTTGTTCATTGTGCCAACCTTCAAACCTTTCCTTTATACAGCTTTCATGTTGAGGTTTGCAAAATTCTCTCAATTTTGGATAACTAAGTACTTAAAAGTACTTCACAATTTCGAAGTTTAATTGTGAGATAATTGCCATTTCAGGGTTTTATAGCAAAATGTAATCTGCTTCGCGGTTTATGTGGAGCATAATCTTGGAAGACACGAGGATAGATATTTTAATTTTAAAACACATAAGTGTGTATGTTAAAACGACGTAAAGATCTTGTTATGTTTCCACTAATTTACTTGTATGACTTTTAAATAGATCTAAGATGAATTTCGTCTTCTTACAAACGTAAACGTTTTAGAATTTTTGAAATTTCAACGAAAAAGTGTAATATTTAAAAACGATTTTCATATGGCTCCAAAAATTAAAAATTTAAAAATACCGATAGTGGTTAAAAATTAAACCATTAATTTTTCAACTTTAATGGAAAGATCAGAAAGACAATATATATTTTAAATATTAAGCATTGGACAATAAATGTGAAAAAGTTGTTAATGTAATAGTCTAGTAAAAAGGACGTTTTTGTTTTAAGGAAAAGGAATTACTTCAAACACTTCGCAGAATTGCTTGCTCACACATTATAAATCTCTTTTATATTACATTAAAATTTATGACCGCCATAACATGTCATAAACAGAAGAAAATAATGTCGAAAGTGTTTTTTACAAAGCATAATTTTATACAAAATCACTCTTCCACCACCAAGCAGCATTCCACCATTTAAATCGACAAAAGCCCACTTGATAAGGGTAAATAAGACTTTCATGAATAGAAAAACAATTTTTGGATGTTTTCACAAACATCTTTAGAAATGTCCTCGTTGATGGAGGACTATTCGGCAGATATATTTAAACGTAAAAAAAGCGAAGTCATAGTGCTCAGTCCTAATTTCCATAACTTGAAAACTTGAAAGAAGGAATTTACTCGAGTGACGCCGACCCAAAAATTGGTATGAGGGAAAATTGATTTCATTTCTTACTAGGCAGATGGAAAAAATATCAATAATTCAATCAATCTATCCTGATTTTTGGGGTTATAGAAATTGTTCCAAATAATTTTTTGGGACGCAATAAAAAAGGACCTTCCATTTTCCATGACCCGTTTTATAGGTGGTACACCTTATTTTCTGCGAAGACATTTTTACCTGGTGGGTATTGGAAAATCTTAGGGATTTAGCTGCTGCAAATATCATAAATGACCCTATAAGCTCAAGGGTTCTAGGATTTTATTAATCTTATATTATTTCTCTTCTTAAATCTAAGGTTTTTTTTTCTGAAGACGTGGTTATAATAAGGTAAAATGAAATGAAAAAATATGTTTTAATGCTTTCTATTTTAAACGAATATACCCAAATATTTTAGATACTTAGCGATTGTCAGTTGCAGATTTCTTTAAATTGACAGTAATTTTTCAAATGTGCTTATTTTTGGCAAGGCAATTGTGTTTTATTTCAAATTTACGTAATGGAACAAATGTGAAATGTTCAAAACAGAGATTTGTTACGAAAGGAAGAAAAATTATTATTTATTCTTTCACTAAAATTTCAAGACAATGCGTAACAATCGCAAGGATGCTGCGTAAGCAAATACACGTCGAATTTCAAACACAATTGCTCCTTCTCTTCAAGGGTGGGACTAAAGAAAACGACTTCACCCCCGCCAAGAAAAGAATGGAATATTTGCTATTTTCACTCAGCGACTGGCAGATGTACAACAATATTAGATTTTTCTATTTCAGAAAAAGAATATTCTCAGGGATTCTGAGAGTGCTTCTAAAATATTCCCTTGATTTATGTATGTAGAAGCTGAAAATATATCCATCAAGAGTTCGTTCGACCCCAATTCACGCAATGTCTCAAAGGCAAAGGTCTGAATTCGTACATCTTAAGGAATCGCTTGTGGTAAATTACTTTCCTTTAGCGCCTCAAGTCGTTTATGAATCCCCTCACGGGATTAAAACTTGATCCTCATCAATTTCTTGGGGGTTTTCATTTCAACTTTTGTAAGCATCTGTTATTCGATTACCACCTAAGTGAAAAATTTGTGAGCGCAAAACCTTTCGGTTTAACTCGTTCATTTATTTTAATTGTTTATTTTTCAGATCTCAAGGAGATTCTTTAACTTCAGGATTATTTTAAAGGGAAAAATGCCAGTTGGAGGGAGAGTTGCTGGAAAATTCGGATACTCCAATAATTACTACAGCGGTAAGATAAGTTTTGATATTATATAAAAAAAAATACCTAAGCACTAATACATAGATCTTTTGTTTATCTGAAGAAAATCGGTTCTATATTGACTTTGTAATCAACACTTATCTATCATACTTAACAAGTAAAAACCAAACTTATTAATTTTTAAAGCATCAAAGTGCCTATTTCTTAGGATTCTATTAATTAAAAATAGAAAACTACCAAAATGATTAAAACAACCATAAAATGTTATAGAAAAGGTCAACTTGATTCAATTACAAAAGTTTTGGATTAAAAGTACATAGTTGTAGGCGGAACCCAAAACAAATCTACGATTTAAAAGGAATTATTTTTAATTCAAGACCTTTGTAATTGAATCAGGTTGAAATGCATCAAATTACACATTATTTACCAAAATACGATAAGTATTTTAGGAGTTATGAGGGAACAGATAAACATACCCAAATATATAGACTGCTATAATCATGGCTCGTTTTGATAAAATTGCATGTAGCTTTATTGTAGGTAATCGAATTTTCTATTATCTAATGCTTGCGAATAGTAAAACTATCAAAAACACAAACAGAAAGGCTTTTATTGTTTCTTTTTTACTTTAACCACAGTTCATTAATATTGTCGCATATTTCAAAACTCAAACCTAAAATGAGTTACACGAATAGAATAGTCTGAATTCTACGATGGATATAACACAAAATCGACTAAAATTAGGTGATATGTCTTAAGCCTAGTTCTTGGAGCTATTCCATCTATTTTTAGCTCATATTCTTCAAACCTCGTAACACATGGAAGGCAAAGAATTAATTTAGCTGTCGTTCAAAAGACATTAGTTTTTTATTACGAACGAATAAGTTCGCATGTGTTTTCATGAAACACCGAATAAAACCACTCATAATGTTATAATGTATTTTATTTATTGATCCACTAAACTTTGCACGCTTCACAAAAAATATCATGTGCCTCTTTTCGTCATACAAGAGCAAAAGTTTGACATCGTTTAATAATGTTCCTCAATGTCAATCCACAACGTACACGTGCGAGAGTTCTATCTTTCTAAGAATCACATATTCAATTATTTACATTAATCATCGTTGTTGTTTGCCCTTGTAACCCTTTTTTGGATGCTCGAGACGTAATATATTAGCATAATACGCCTTCCTTTCGATCCGATTAAGCAGCAAAACAATCGGGTGAATAAATGCCAAACAGAGTATAACGACAAAAAAGGGATAATTTATTAAGTTGATTTTAATGTTGCAACTTTTTAATAGTCTATTTGTAAATTTTAAAAAATCTTCTTTCCTTTTACAAAATAGTATTCAAAAAATCGTCGAAGTTACAGAGGATTTAATTTAAATTCACCAAAGTTTATCAATAGACGATAAAAATTAGAATCAAGAACATGCTTTAAAAATTTTCTTTTTCTCTGATTGTATTGTAATATATAAATAAAATAAATACTTTCATAGAATAAATATGTCGTCTTTTTATTAAACTACAAAATAATTTTGAAAATTCAGTAGTAAATTACTTGCGTTATTGTTAATTTTTCGAATTTCTATTTATAGGCTTAAAATTTTTGACAACAAGAAATCAATTTTTGTCGGCGCAACTAAATACTAAATAGAAGCTCTCTTCAAAGTAAATTTTCTCTATTCTTCACTTCATTTTTGCAATGAATATATATATGTTTTTTACTAATATATTTCTAAAATTCTTAATAATATATTAGAAATTTGTATTGTCAAACTTTTTTATTTGCAGATTACAACACAGGTAGGATACGGCTTGTTTTAATTTTAAAAATGAACTTCTCGGGCGTTACTTTGCTGAGGGACCTACACTAACTTAGGATTTAATCTTCATAACATATTTAAAGTGTTTAATAAAGATAACATATAATTGTAATGCCCACGTAAAATAATTTAAAAATCCCGACTTGGATCGTTTTGATTAAAGGGAAAAAGTACACAGATTTACTGACTTCACTGGCTTTGTAAAGAAATCATCTAAAATTTTGTCAGAAAACTTTTCCTTTATCCGTTTAAACAATGAGCCGAGGATCGTACAAAGTTCGAATTGAGGCCTACATAGAAAGTCAATAACGTCTTTTATCTTAATTTTGCTCAATTTACTTCGAAAAGAAGGAGTTTCTTCATCCAAAAATCTTTTCCTCGATTTGTAGGAAAGGGTAGTCAAGTATATATTTTCCTGACATTGTTTACCCTTTCCTTTTTCTTTATTTCCTAAAAGTCTAAGTCGTAGACTTCTTTAATCTTCGTAAGAACTGTGACTTCCTCAGCGAGAAAAACATTTTCAGAAACTCCTCTCCATCATCTCTGATAAAAGTGTTTATAAAAATAATAGGAAACGAAAGAAGAACATTTATGCCCATCAAAAGAAATCAAATAAGAAATTCATTTCCTTTCGAGCAAGCAAAGGCAAACAACGAGGTTATCTACAATCAGTGGCGAAATGATAACTTTTCCCTCACAAAAAAAAATTCATTTCGGCAAGTGCTTCGTTTCAAGTTAATAGGGGGCGAATGAAGGAATATTAAAAAAATTTTTAAAATTCAAAGTACTAATTGTAAGTCGTTTCAGAAAAAATTGCAAAAATAAGTCTCTTTCAATTAACAATTATCGTGCACGTCCGGAAGGAAAAGAAACCAAACTTTTTCCAACACTTTGGGGTTTATTTATTGAAGGGAGTGACCCTCTGAGAAAGCAGCGATTTAAAACAAAAATAAAACTGACCGAGAAATTCAAGCAAAAACTCAACCGAGGAAAGACCTAAATAAATAATACAAAATCCATCACCGACTAGCAAGCCAAAGTCGTCGAGGGACGGATTGATTTATTTTTTTACAAATGCGCTTTCAGTTTCATCAATAAAAATGAAATGCGCAATGACCATACAATTTGGGAATTGCACCCTCTTTTTGGGATGGCGCCCTCAAGGAGCAATTTAAGTTTGCTGAACTGGGGAACATTTAAAGCTATGAAAATTTAAGATATCTTCAATCTTCCACCCGCTCCGCTTTTTTTCACGTAGAATCCATAAAAAGTAAGGACCTGTACTCCAAGCAAAAGATCGTTTTGCGATAGAGTTCAAATGTTTGCACTACAAGTTGCACTAACTTACGTTTATTCGGAACCTTTTCAGCGGGGTACTTTAGCCCCAGGGAAACTTTAGATAACCACAACTGAATGAGCACAAATTTAGCTCCAACCAAACTATTAAATTTTGATTGCCAAAAGGTGCGCTATTGTTGAACAGGAGCACACTATACAACATTGGATTGATGGACGCCTTTATCCTGAAAAATCGAACGTAAAAACTTTTATTGCTTATGGTTTGGATTGGATTGGACAATGAAATTTTATAAACTAAATGCTTTTTATTTTACCTACTTCAATTTATTTTTCTTTGTTTCTGCACAACAAAAGTGGAATTCTTGTAATTTAAAATTAGAGCAGAAGTTTGTAGCATTTTGCACGTTTTTTTTAATTGCTTTAATTCATAAAAATGCAGGGCACACAAATTTAATTCCGAATATTTAAAAAAAACGGAAAGATACATATGTGTTTGCATTCCGCAAAGAGGATTGCGTACTGTGTCCACGACAAAAGTAATTTATAATCAAAATGGAAGGATATGCAAAAAAAAATTAAAACTCTGAAAATTGATAGTTTTCCGCAAAAGTTTCTCCATGCTTCCGAAATCTTTTGATGAAAACTAGAAAAATCTTCAATTAATAATGTTTTCACCAGAGTTCTGCAAAACATTCCAAACGAGTGTTGAAGATAAAGAAAATGTTATTTAATTTCGATTTTTTATTTTATAAGACAAATATGTGCTCGTAGTCACTTTCGAAATGTTAGTTTTTGAAATTACAAAGATATCTCGGGAAGTACAAGTAACCGACAAGTTTTTTTTGAATATTCGTCACTTTTGACTCTAAATGAACACTTCTAATATGTTTTATCAAAACATGCGAGGTTTAAAACTCAATCTGTCCGAAAATCTGAAAGAGAGCAAAATTTAAACGTTTAATAAAGTTCACCTACTACATTCATTTTTGGAAGATAAAAAATTTCACGTTTTAAATAATTTTATTGTTTTTAACATAAACAAGTACAAGTACATAACTTAAGAAAATTGATTACAGAGTTCTAAGCCAGATAATTTCTTAACTCTATCCAAACAATTCTACTTTACATGGTTGAATATCCACTTTACAAAATTATAGTTGTTATTTCAAGCTTTTAAGTTGTTTGTATAGGAGCCTGAGTGGATATGAAAAACGGATACTAAAAGGGTTTCAGATAAACTCTTTGGATACGAAACATTTGAGAACTAACAATAATAATAAACGATGTTGTATTTATCAAGGTTTATTGATTTTTAATAGCCCAGTATTAATATAAATAGTGCAAACAATAGAGAGACAACCTAAATCTCTAATTGTTATCCACTTCAAGGGATCATCTTCCCAGAACTATCTGAAGCTATCATCGTCAGACGTACATGCTTCGTATATTAACTAGCTGATTATCCCATTTCAGGTTGTCACTATAAAAAGATCCATACAGGCATAATTACAACGCAAATTAATTTATAGATAAATGCTTACGTGTCTATAATACGAATATAATAATCATGATAATTGCCTACTTGATATATTGAAAAAAATAAAATATATGTATAAAATGAAATAAAATAAGCTAATTAGAATAGTTGAGAAAATAACAAATTGCTCGAATATCCACAACTTAATTGGCCATTTAGTTGATGAGTCCCCAAAAGTTAGAGGGAATTAACCACGTCACCCGGGTGGAAATTTGAACATAATTGCTCTAATGACCACTGGGAGTTGGGACCTAAGAGATTGGAAAATTTGAAATTTGTGAATAAATAAGTAGGTTTTACCTCTGATATTCTTATCGTGTTGTTAGCAAACAATAACACAAATATGCAAATACAAATTGGCAATAAATATTAATAGAAACTTTTGACTAGTTAATAATGAATGATATTTGCTTAATTTTCCCTCAGGGACTGGCAGACGGGATTGATTACAATTATTGAGAAGCCGACACGTTGGAATATATTATAGAATATAGTAAGAAATTTAGACTGATTTATTAGAAGTTAGAAATTGGGTATTTAAGTTAACCCCTTAACATAAATAATTCTTTTCTGTTCAGCTTTTTATCTATGCAGAGGATGGTGAAAAATCAAAAACAAAATCACTTTTAATGAATTTTCACCCCAGGGCGTGAGGTGGAATTATACTGCCGCTAATTGCCTATATAAAGAAAAAAAAGGAAAAATGTAAAACGAAATTCCTTCTCCAGGACGGCCGTTTTGTGCCTGATTTGCATATTTTTCATAGACATCGTCGTTTTGTTTATCTAGAGAGGATTATCTTGTCTAAATGGGGACAAAAGTGAGTCGACAAATTACAGAAAACAACAAAAACGAAGATGGTGAATGAAAAACGTAAGCTGATACGCTTAATTTTCTTACCCATAATTTTTACTCGAATTTCTTCGTTAGTTTGTATTTAGGTAATCATTGTCCTTAAGGAAGATTAATATCGTTCTTTTAATAGATTTTTTATTGTAAGTAGTTATTTAATGCTACCTGTACCTGAATTAACTCCGCAGGAGACTAAAGAAACAATTTGTTTCAATAAAAAATTTAAGAATTTCGTTTCGAAGAAGTTTCACTTTTAAAATTGTTCTTTTATGTATGCAGAATTCACAATCTCAAGTGTTATCAAAGATACAAAATGTCGGATTTAGTTATATATATATTATTAATCGTTTAAATTTGGACACACATATAGAATTCTAAGAAGGCTCAAAAGAATGTTGGAACGTTATGCCTGACATTCTCAGTCTCTCATGTAAAATTGCAATTGACTTCAGTTATTATAGAATTTACCAGTGGACCCGTGCCAAATTTCGCAAACATATATTTTTGTTCGTATCCACTAAAGACGTTGGGCTCTAGTGTAATTCCTTTTATTTAAGCTCAAATTTTAAACAAATAGCGTATTTTAAAGCTAAGTGAGTATGTGGTATCGGAAGTGGAAACGAAAACACATCATTTGGTGAAGTATTAGTGGAGAAAAAGGGATGTTGACAGTAGAAATAATATAGGTATAAGATATTTATTATTATTATTTATTATTTTTTTCGAAGTCATTAACTCCACAATACGCTAGTACCAGAGATAACATATTACTACGTCTAGATGTGCAAAGTCATAGAAATTTTTCGTCAAGAGCTTTGACTTTAAAAACCTCCAATCTACTTCCAATCGCACATGGTCTAGCCCTAACCGAAGAGATCGTGAGTTTCTCTCTTAAAACAATGCTCACAGACAATGAATAAATCATGCGCATTGGCTGCAGCTCAGGTTTGGCATGCGCGCACGGGTTAAAGAGTCGCGACATCACTCTTTGCTGTTTGCTTCGCTGCAGACCCAAGCCAATTAATCGCTTTTAAGAGAGTGGCCCATAATAAGAGAATTTTAAACGAAAGCCCTTTTGCCTGAGAAGATTTCATTTCATGCCGCGAAAAATTTCTATAGGATTGCACATCTATATATTCGTTATCTCTGCTAGTATCTACCTACTTATTATATTTTACTAAAGTTAAAAAAAAACTGTTGGTCGCATTATTCAATCAAACATTGCAAATTGTTAAATTTTGGAAGCAATTTCGTAATAATTGTCGCCGAAAACAACTAAGTGCCTGTTTTAATGGCAAATCATTAAAGCTTGATTGCTATATTGTGCTTCCAATTTTGACACCCTATATTTTACAAATAAAATATCGATTTTACGAATAGAAACATAGGGATTTAGGTTCCATCTCGTCTACGACGAAATTAAGATAGCATACAAAACATTTTAATAAAAAAAACCATTCCCCGCTGCGAATTTCTGGGAAATGTTGAGATAAATCAGATGAACATGACCAAAGGATACTTAATCACGGCTATCTGCACTCCACAATCTCATCAAGCAATTCAATTTCCCTGTTAACGATGCGAACGAAACAAAAACCATGTTGTTGTCATTATGGTTCCCCGGATAGTGCTTTCACAGGCATATTAAATCGACCTTAAAGCTTTTCATTACTCGAGTGACACTCCTCTGAATTAAATTCAATCAATTGATTACCTGAGCCCCTACCTCGAAGCATCACCAAATGAATTCTAAAATCGCATAATTCTAAACCTGTCAGCTTCACTGGTGTTCGTTGTCCTTGAGGTAAAATCGTTTTTGAAATTCGAATATGAATGTACCTATATAAGGTTCGAGATATACCTATTAATAAATGATAAACTGAAATTTTTAAAATGATATTGATAAAAGGTAACCGAAATAAAAAGGTGCAGAGTATTTTCAAGATAAAAATGAGAAATGGGCGAAAAGGAATTATATTTTCAAAACCATTAACAGATAAGACTGGCATCCTTCTGTAAAATTTGATAAAGGAGTCCAGGTTTTCAGACCGTGACCCCTTTCAAGGGAACAATGAGTGGTTCTCGTAAATCCGTTTATAAACAATAATAACCTAATGGGCTACAACCTTTCGAGGACCATACCGCGGACATTAAACTGTTTCATTAATTTTGAATTAGAGCAACCCACGCTCACCCGACGAACTCAAGCGAACCTTAAATCTTCAGATTTACAGTCTGATGTAAGAATAATTAGCAAAGTTAACCTCTTGAGCATATAATACAGAATTTTGGAAATAAGATGAAATCTCATCTACGTGCAACGATGCTTTTAGTACTTTTGTGTTGTTTAAGCCAATTTCATCAGTCTCCCCAGGTCGAAAAAGTTTTTCCCTCGTAATAAGTTTTATTGAAGAAATATATAATCAAAATGCACTTAAAACTTATTCGGATTTTAATATTACATATATTTAATACCTTTCTTCCCTTTCAGGACGCTCATACAGCGGCATAAATGAGGAAATTATCTGGGTCAGTATAGGCATGGGAATCACGATCATAGTTCTTATCACCATTGCTTTGTGCTACATAATGTATGAAAAGTGCCAGAAGAAGAGGGAGTGGTACATCACCGCATAATTCAAAATGGAAAGGAGCAAAATTTTTCGAAAGGGAAACCCCCACGAATTTCCAGAGCGCTCTTGATGATCGAAAATTGACTTAATTAAGTAGTAGCAATTGATTTAAGTGGCAAGGATAGATTAACCCCCCGAACTTCACTAGTGCGTGGGAGTAAATTTAAATTGTAATGGGACCAAATGCACACTACATTGCATTTACAATGTGTTTATGCAATTAGAATAGGAAAAAAGAAATGATTTAGTTCGCGTCAGAGAGAACCAAACAACACCGGAAATACCACATCCTATATATTTTAGATTTATGTACTTTTACAATTTTTATTGAACATTTTAGCGAATGTGTATGAATTGAAGTAGAGATGACGACGCTCAAGTATTTACACACTTTATGATATTTGTACTTAAAACTTGTAAATGTTTAAAGTGAACTCAAAATTTTAGTGAGCACAATGGAAGACAATGTAAATGTTGTTTTAGTGTTCCCCTACGGGGACTAAAAATAGTTAAGTGTTGCTTTCTGCTCGGCAACAAAGAGGAAAGCGGTCTGTGTTCATGTTGGCAGCAAAACTTAAGATAAATTTGGCGAAGAATTTGCTGCAAATGTGAACAGTGGCTCATGTTTATATTTAGGTTGAAAAATGAATGACATTTTGTTAGTTTGTTACAATATTTTGTCACCCTTTAACGTTTTTCCATAATAAGAATAAATAAAAACTTGTATAATAGTGAAACAATTGTTTTTTTCAATTTTTTAATTTCAGTATTTTTTTAATTACCCTATTTAAGCAATATCCAGTTAAAATTGGTTATTCAAACGATGAAAAGTTAAAATCATTAAGCCAAAACTTAAAAGCCCTGCTTGCGTTCATGATACATTTTACAGATTTATGGATACCAATGGAATAACCAAATTAATGGATTTCTTGTAAATAAACTTTTTAATTTATAAAATGCACTGTTTAAAGACAATTTACCATGAAATATTTATTTAAACAATTTAACAGTAACAAAATATATTATATATGTATATATTTTTACAAAAAATCTTAAAGGCACAATTATGTTCACTTTTTATTGATTAAGGAAATTTTCCAACTCCTTTTTATTTTCGTCATCATCTAAAACGATTTCCTCCAACGATAGCCGGTGTTTGTTTAGATCCACATTTTCAACTTCTGAAACAGTTAAAAAATTGGTCAAGAGCATGTTGGGACATGCTTGGGTAGGGTTCCGTAGCTTATACAAAAATGATTAACACATATATTTGTACATACAAATACAGACACACACTCATACAAACGCTTGAGCAGTTTTTTCTGAACAGTTGCTTGAATCCAAATAAGCATAATTTGGTAAGCTATAACTCATAAACTATTTGTAAGATCTATTCAAAATTTCCCGAATTGATGATATGGTGATATTTTGGCCGACACAAACCTAATCGGAAATGGCCACTTTGGAATCCCATATTTTTTCCCAAAAATGTTAATATTATATCTTTGTAGCAGCTATAATTATTTATACGTGAACCAAATTTCAGCACTTAATAGTCTCTGAACAAAATGACTGTGACATACGGACGGACAGACAGACGGACATGGTTTATGTTTTACCTTTTCTAAACTATCGTTGAAAAAGAAATTAGATTTTTAAATTGTAGAGTGTTTTTTTTTTAAAAAGTTTTTAGCGTACAAATATTTGACGCAGTCCCCGGCATCTTAACTATTGGAAGCTACATAAGTCAACTGCAGCTTTATTTAGGTCAAAATAATAGATATTTTGGTTTTAATATGACTTCCATTTTGTCTACATACCTTTGAAACAGTTAATTTTGCTAAAAAATTTCTAAGCTAATTTTATGATCTGCAATTTAATTTTGATAACTATAAAATTATTGTTAGAAAAGCAAACTACGCGTAGAATGTCGAATTTCAAAAATCTCTACTGACATCAATGCGTCAGTGGGATATTCCACCAGAAATTGGCCAGAAATTAAGAAAGCGTTATGGAATTCCCCCGGAGACAGCGGGCTAAGAAAAAACAATTCCATGTAAGTAGGAAATTTCACTTACTTGGAAGGGATCCCTGCAGCTTGAAAACCTCAAGATCTTGCTGGAAGGCATCTTGAAAAACTGCCTGTCTTTCTTGCTGAATTTTTCTGAGTTCAGTTTCGAATTTCTGCACATTGTGGTCATGTTGCTCTGCGAGTTTTTGCCGGACATTTTCTAGCTCACCTTGAATATTAAAAGAAATTAGTTACATCAAATTTAAACAAATTGAGCGAGAATTTACCCATTTTCTTCTGCCGGTACAGCGACATTTGTACTCTGTGTTGAAGTTGTCTCTCCTGCAGTTCGACCTCTTCGCAAAGGTCTTCAAGTTCGACCAATTTCTGCTCAAAACTGTGGCATTGCTTCTGAATTCCCTGCACCTGGGCTAAGCAGTTCCTGAGGGATTTCTCGAGGTCGGGAATCGTAGCCAGGCAAAGATTGAAGTCGGTCAGATCGACGTAGAGCCTCTCGGTCTTCTCCTTAATTTGATTGATGCTTTGGTCGATGTCTTCCGCCTTTTCTGCATTTATTTCATTCGCCTCGTGCAGATGCTTCCAAGTTTCCTCATTTTCCTGGAGGATGTTCGCTCCTGCGTCCACTTTAATGCAGGAGGGAATTCCGAGATCTGCGTGCTGCGCGTCAAACGGCTTCGATGCGATTAAACTCGTTGACAGGTTCTCCGAAAGTAACATGCCTTCTTGAATGGCATCGTTAACTTTTTTCCTAATAGTACTGAACATGGTTTGGACTTAAGAACTACAAAAATTCTATAAAAAAAGACGATAAATTGAACATAAACACGCCGTGCATTGTTTTGCTATCAATTGACATCCGTGATGACGCCTCTTGTCAATTAAATGTCAAAATTGGCACCTTTAGGACATGTTCCGAAATTACATAATTTCAAATTTGCTGATGCACTGAACCCAAATTAATAGCTGCGTTTTTTTAATGAACTGGGTTTTCAGTTCATTAGCCGGCCACACACGGGACGGTTTTTGGCGTACAAGCACGCGTACAAACAAAAGATTGATCGTGTGTGGGCAACTTGGCGTACAAACTTAAAACCGTCCCAAAACCGTCCCAAATATTTCTCGCCTTTGATTTTTCCGTGGTTTTATTTTTTTATCATCTGTCAAGATGAATTGCTCCGGCATTAGATTGTGGAGTCGCGATTTCGTTCTTTAAAGTTGTTATATCACTTTAGGAGTGAAAACCATCACCGTTTGTGGGCAAAATGGCGTACAAACAAAGTTTGTCATAAAGATTGTCACAAGTTTGTACGCCAAAAACCATCCCGTGTGTGGCCGGCTATTAAAAAAACGACCAGGGAAATTTTGTGAATGTCAACCGTGCCCATCTTCAATGCTTACAGTCAAATACTTCAATTAAACGTCAAAACCTCTAATTTAAAATTTAAGAAGTCCAAAGTGACCATCTAATGACCAAATATGTACATGAATAAAATTGAAATAAAAAGCAATATTTAGCACGAAATACTTTTTAATATTTTACTAAATCAAAACTGACATTTTTATGCTACCAGAGCTAAAACCACCCTATTATATTCCTCGAGTAACAGAACACCCGTAATTAATTGATACAAAAACGAATTTGGGCCACAAACTTAGAACCCGTCGTCGTCATCTTCGGTCAGATCCTTAGCCAGTCCAAGTCCTGCTGTTCGCGCTTCCTCCTCTCGTCAGAACTTTCGACATCCCTACCGTAGGACTTTGGGGGATACCGCATTCCATTAACACTCTGATTGTGTAAATTCAAGCAAAATAAGATCCGCTGGGGGCCCAATCTGATAATTAAAATGTAGGTGTGATCTTGCTGGAATTTGGGGCCGGTGTTCAACAACTTCACCGAACCGCTGAAGATCCCCAAACGCACAGCTTAAGTTAATTGAAAGCTAGCTGCCGCAGTCCAAACATGTCTGTCTCTAAAAAAATAATTACATTAGTTAAATAATTATATTAAAGGAAACTTTACTTACAATTTTGTGCCTTCACTCATATTTCGAGTTTCCTAATTGACATTTCTCCTATCGGCGAGAAGTTTGCCACATTCTGAAAAGAGGGAAATCTCTGAAAAATCCCAAAACCTCGATAGAAACCCCGATAAAACCTGGGTTTTCAGATTTGTATGGGGAAAACGTACTAGAACCCTATCCAGTTCATTAAAAAAACGCAGCTAATGCAAGCAGAGTGACGTAAGTGATACGACGTAGCTAATTTTTTCAAGCGGCGGACGGTTACGAGTTATTTTTAATTTGAAATGCTTTTATTTATCGTTTTTAAAGTATTTTAAAGTGCCTGTAATCGATTTTCAGAGGATAAAAACAATATTTTAAAGCTACCATACTGATTCCTCAGGTGGGTAAGTAATTTTAACGAAAATAATCCAAGAAATTTTAAAAGGGGCATAAAATTGCAATAAATTTTAGGTCTAGGAAATCCGAAAAAGCTAAATTTTATCGTGCCTACTGCATTTAAACTAAATTATGAAATAATTTCTTTCTTTATGAAAGAACTTCTTTATAACAAAACTCCCACACGTTTCAATTTTACAAAAAATAAAATCCGATGTGTAAATTTTGTAATTAAGTCCATTAACCTAAAGATATAAACTTTTCGATTGCACCTAACATAAAATTCAAACGCTGTTATACAGGAACATTTTTAATTTTCTGATTTCAGGGATTATAATTTAAAATATGTGTATTTTTAAAAAGTACCTATCACCAAAATAGTTCAAGATCATGCAGAGTAGATAGGTGAATATTTTAAAAAAGCTATGTTAATAGCTGAAACACTCTTAAAATAACACATTTAAATTTATTGATATTTGTGTACAGAGCAGAGGGCACATGAGAATAAATTGTTTTTAAGTTTCTGTACCTAAAATTTAAAAGGATTGTTTGTCCGTCTCAAGACTTTTTCTCAGGAGCGGCCAAGAATAACGAGTTGAAATTGATACCAAATACTAAAGTCTACAGCCTACTCGCACTTGTCCGTCTTTTTTTATTTGAATAATAAACTTATTTTAAGATATGATGAACCTGCTGCCCAGAAAATAATCGAATTTTAACGAATTTTGATCGTTCCTCTTAATTATTAATTCATTTTTAATTTCACGCTTCTAAGCGAAATTGTATAATTTTGAAAAAAAAAATTAACCTTTTATGGTTCGTCGATTACAATCCATAAGGTGATATAAAAGTTTCCTTTCTATATATTTTATAAATTTTATCATATCTCATATTTTCTACCTTTAACATTTAAACTTCGGGCTTGTAAATAGAAGTAATCGTAAGTTTTCCTCAGTCGTGAATTTTAAATCTAAATTAATATTTTTTCTTCAGGCTTCTGATAAATATCAAGAGTATTCAAAAAAATTAACAAATACCATTAAAAGTGTTAAGAAGTCAGAAAAGAAAAATAGTAGCAAAAATCAATTCAAGAGCAAATATGCAGTACAAAAAATTGTACGACGAATGCCATTTTATGTTTCGACCGCGTTAAAGATCAATTCCCTTAAGTCGTCTATGGTGGAAACGAAGGCTTTAGTTAAAAATACGATTAGATCATTAAGGGATTCCGATTTGGATTTTCGAAAGGTCTTTGTACAAAATCAGACAGATTTAAGAGAAAAATTGAATGACGATGAAAGTTTTCCATTACTTTCTGGTCAAGGTGAGTTGTTAAAGGATTTTTTACTCATAAACAAAAAATAAACGTCGAAATTGTTATTGTTATTATTTGCAGCTTCGTACTACAGAAAAACTACAAAACCAGAACATTCAACGAGTTCCATCTTAAGCTCAAAAGTAAGTTATTTGAAATAGATGTTTTACTAAATATTTAAATTAAATTAAATTTTTTTTTAAAGAATTAAAACCTTTAATTTTTGTGGATTGCACAACATTAATAAATTGTTTTTCTTTGATTTATTGTTAGGAAGAATTCTATAACGAAGGACTGGCAAATGTTTGTAAACTTTATAGGAAAAAGCGAAGTTCGTTTTATAATACTGGAAGAACACCATATGATCGATATTTTTCAGATATGAACAACAGCAGATTGTAAGTATAGGTACATATAAATATTTAAATTGTGCTTAATAAGCTATATAATTGTTTTTTTCCAGAAACTTTGAATATCGAAAACACTCAGGAATTCGAATTCTTTTGCGAGGAGATCTACTGGGTGCCTTAAATTGCTTTTTTCCTCAACTAAGTCTAGTGCCTTCAGGTAAGAAAAAAAATATGTTTTTTATTTTCAATTGGGTGATTCAGACCAAATTAGTTATATCGTATTATATGTATCTAATATTTAATATATATGTTTTTATTTTTATTTCAGAAGCTAATCCGAAGAAACCAGTATTGAATCAAAATTTTAGTAACTATAGCCGTAAGTATGTCTGTGTTTGACAATTTTATTAATCTTGCTTGCGTTACTATAATGATCCAAAAATTACGCTTAATTTTTAAACTAATTTTTTCGAGCATATGCTGTAGAAAAATAAGAACATATTAGTCGAGAAAACGAAAGGATATTTTTACCCAGAGGTATCCAAAGCTCAGAAGGATATTATTACAGAAAAGTTTTAAAAGCTCATTTTGTCCCTTTTTCTGTGAGGCGATGTTTTCCCATTATTTCATACTGTGAAACAAGATGCACTCTTCTATTTGAGAGCTTTCTAAAGTAGTCGAAATTGGGACGATTTTTCGAATTTAAATCAAGCTCGTTTTGTCGACTGTCGATAAGTTAAGAACAAAATAACTTCATTGAAATAGCAAAGATTTTATTGTGACACTGGAATTAAATTAGCAAGGATAATATCCTGAACCGATTAATTTAAGAAATTGTTCAGATTTTGTTAAATTCTCAAACCTAAATTTTATTCACACGTCTGAAAATGCTTTTTTTCGTACTAATTTTATCAGTTTCAGTTTCCAATATTCATCATTTGATTCAATATACAATTCTTCAAATGTTTTTTCATTGTTCATAACATACATAGAATTATAAGCCCTTAAATGATTGGAAATTTGTAGTATTGGAAATAAATATTTAATTGAGAATTTTTAGAATTTGACTTTGCTTTTATAGGCAATGGCATATTACATATTTTGTTTACTTCTTTAACATTTTATTACGAAGATTTTTTTTTCTATTAAATATAATTTAAGTTTATTTTCTTTAGATACGTACAAAGAACTAGAAGAATCATTTTCTTTAGCAAGAAAATATCGGACAGAATTATTTCAACAACCGAGCAATAATCACCTAAATAATTTTTATAAGGAGAAGCAATCATTTAAAAATTCTGTAGATAATTTTGTAGAAGCATTAGAAAACTGTGAATTCAAAAGAGAAAAAGGAAGAAATTATCTTAATTCTAAAAATAGTAAAAAACCAATGAGTATGAATTCAAGAAGAGCAACACTTTATGAATTAAAACCTACACGAGCAAACACGTCATTAAAATCTGCAAATCTTAAAGAAATCCCTGTTTCCATTGAACACAAGGAATCTACTGCTTGTTGTCAAGAGGAAAAACTTACTCAACTTAGCTTCGGCAGTAAATCTGAACCGCAATTGAATAAGAAAGTAAATGTTAAAGAGCCATTGAAAAATGTATTCCTTAACACTAAAAATTCTGTGGAAACTAAGAAGAAAATTGCAACAAGTAAAGATTTTAACATTTCAAAAGGAAGCTTGCGTATCTTTCCTGATAAAAGTTTTTGTGATAATTCAACTTTAAATAATGAAAACATATACCCGGACCGAGTAGAAGACCTGCATGTCTTGGAGGAAGTTGTGAACGAGCTTAATGCGTTCATTAATAAAAGCAGTTCTCCAAAGCCTCTTAATGAAAAGCGCAATCCAGAGCGGTGCACTTATTCGTCTGTATTGAAAAACTCTTTTATTCCTGGTGAGAAAAAGACCTTCACAAATTATTTCGAAGAAAAATGTGAGACTGAGCATCTGGGAGTTGATGTGCAACAAAATCTAAACAAAATTGAGCTGCACACAAGCGTTAGAACTGGAGGTAATACAATTTCAAAAAACAAAGTGGTTTATAATGAAAAGGAATTTGAGCGAAGCCTTAAAGAAAATATTGAACGACTTCTAGAGGAAGATCCAATGAAATCTGAAGAATTTTATAAGATAGCTTCTCCAACGTCAGAATTGTACCCAGTGCAGCAAAATGCTTATATGAATGCTACTAAAATGCAGTATCAATCGACCATTAAAAATCAAGTAATATCACAAATTCCCCAAACCCCTCAGCCCGCCGTCGTACAATCAGGTTTCATATCCCCCAAGAGAGTTCCAACTATGTACGAAGTAGAAGCATTCAATAAATTTATTCAACAGAAATTTCATTCACAAAATATGAATCGATTAAATCATAATTTTGGCAATTTATTGAGTAAAATTAGCCTGCCTCAGCAGAGCTCAAGTGTGTTTTCACAGATACCTCAATTTTCGGTTGGTCCACCGGTGTGTGCAGTGGAACATGGCAATAAATCCGATTTGCGTAATTCTCAAAATTTTCAAGTTCTACAAAATCAAGGATCAGCAACGCCTCAAATGAATAGTAGCTTTTGTGCTCACCTAAACAGGGATCTACTTCGAAATTCAATGACCGGGAACAGTTCTAAAGTTGATGTAAGAACCATAATTTCTGCCTCGGATCTTGAAAAGCAGGCTATTGAACAGTATCGCCAGTCAGAAGAGAGCCTAAATTCACGATATGATGTCCTCGAAAGGGAAGCTGAAGAGCAGTACAACAATTTTAATGGTCATAAATAATTTGGAAATCTAAACTCTACCCTCTACGTCTTGTTAAAAATTGATTATGCATTCCATGGATTTGATTGAAAATATAAAACATCTATTTGTGTATATGAATCTACTGCTTTTAGCACTATTCTATTGAAGCAAAATTATTTTATTTATTATTGTATTATCTTTTGATGCCGTGATTTTTGCTGAGCAAATATTGTAAACAGCTTTAAAGCAGGGTTATTGTGAAATTAATATATTATTATTAAAAGTTCTGCATTGTTTTAAGGGAATCAATTAATTCCGATAATTGAATATTTTTAAATTTACTAATTAGCTTTCAAAGAAGAAAAACGAGTTTTAAGAAAAGTTATACTTTATGTCATTGTTTAATAGACTTTTGTTTCTGTTCTTAAGTACATAGAAGTTTGCAAAATTTTGTAAGGAAAATTAATTCTTTGGTTTATTCATTTGAGATGCCCTTTTTAGTCAAAAGAAATTAAAATTAGATCACCATTCTCAAAATCACCTGTTGTTAACCTCCTTGGTTTTATCATTCACTTTTTTAATCCAGAATTTTTATTATCCAATTATCTTGCTTAATTTTATTAAACTCTTTAACAACTTAAAGATTATTCAATGATTCAGTGCTCTGATGTTCTTTCTCGAATTTAAAAAAATGCAATTGTGTAAAGAATCATCTTTCTGGGTCAACTTGAGGCTTATAGAAGACGTTCAAGGACAGGCGTACATTTAGAAATTATAATGCAAATATTTGCGATTTGGTATGCCTTTTGCTCCATTTTAACTTGCCCCTACTTTTCACGCTTTTCTTATCCCTTAATACCATCTAGAGAATTTAAAAGCAGCTTGTGCTCTCGGATATAATTTGATGAAAACGTGCCGGAACAAAAGAAAGCCCATAGATTCCTGAAAGTCCTTCTGCCGCTGAATATAATTTGAGGCATGTTTTGTTTGAAGTGTAAATTTCTGAATAATAATTCACCATCAAATTGTCACAAAATTGTAAAGAGAATTACATAAATCGTTTTATTTTCAGAAAATTTCCACAACGATTCCAAGAAACGTTTAATGGAAAAAGAATTTAGGATTTCTAAGAAAGAAGGAAAGCTATAAGGTTTTTAAAATGCCGCCAATGTTGAAGTTGAAATTGGGCCAAATTTTTAAATCGCCTTGGTGGAAAGTTAAAGTTGAATTGTGTAGGTCGAAGTTGAAATTTGTAAAAGTGAAGTAGAATTAATTATGGCTACAAACAGAATGCTTGAAAATTTTTAATGATTTTTCTCCAAAACTTTTACAGTGAACTCCACTTGAAGGAGGGTTCATTGTGGGGATTTAATGAAAACGTGCCAGGAACGCCGCGTGTGGTTTCATTTCGTTTACAAATATGGTTGTCGTCACAATTTGAATTTAAAATTTGTTGCGTGTTGAGGTTGAGAGCTGTTTGTTTTTTTATTTATGGGTGTAGGTAGGAGTTTTCTGCATGTCTCCATGCAAATTAGCTCAGCCGAAATAAATATAAGGAATTTTTAATTGTAGGAAAATGTGCTCATAATGAAAATAATACTTAAGAGCTGTGAACTCAAAATATCTCATTGTCAGTAAAACTGCACTTAAGTGAAAGGCTTTCTGTTAATGAGAAAGTTGAAAAAGTATAATTATGAAAAATATGTAAGCAAACACTAATATCTAACGTTTTATATACATGTCCCAGTATCTTTATTTGCTGTTCAATGTGCAAGCATTTTAATCGGATAGAGATTGACACAAAATTGGATCAAGTTATCTACACCATCCGTAGTACTTCTCAGTATCCAAGAAAACAAAGTTCTTAAAGGAGCTTAAATCGTAATCCCTCGTTTCACCTTCTCAATAAAATCTGCTCTGGCAGTTTCTAACCCCTTCAACTCGATGAGCACAAATGAGACAATTATGGAATTGGGTCAGAGAATTTTTTTTACAAGAGGTAAGGTTAATTTGAAAATAAGACATTTGATGTAATAGGACTGTGAGAAAAGTAAACTAGTTTTATTACAGACAGTAAATGACTAAAAATATATAAACAGAAAATGAAGTTTGATTTAATGGTCTCTTACCAACTTAGGTACTTACACAAAAAAGATAAAAAGGAACATTTATTTTCTTAAGCTGTTCTGCAAGTAGGTAAAGGATCATTTCAATGTTGGCCATTTATATTAATGAAACAGCAGGAAATTAATTTAAAAATGCGCAATAAAATCGAGCAAACGATTTTTGTCCGAAGGATTTTCATGAACTTTTTAAGTGTACCAACAGAAGTACAGTACCTGGCCAAAAAATTAGAACCACCATTAAAATTTTCACAGAATTCCTTCTTTTACGCTCAATCCTTTTTTAAAAATGTTCTTACCTACTTTAAAGGTAATTAAACAAGTACTGACCCCTGTGTAGTTGTGTGGCGACATTAAATTATAGGAAAACCCCAGTTTTAGGTAGACTCTTATATAAAATAGTCAATTTGGCGTAAACGGTACCATTTGCGATAGTGATTTCTTTGAGTGAACTACAACCGCGCTTCAAGTTATCGAAGAGAAAACGATCTAAGGGTTTTGTATTTTGAGTATTGTGAAGTTATAAGTGTATTTGTGTACGTAAGTAAAGTAATAACAAACATTTTAATAATATTATAATTGAATTACGAAGATAATGATTAAAATGTTAATATTTTTATCAAAAATCATTATGGGAAGAAAAGGAGATATTTTAGCCGAAAAAAAGGTTGCTACATTTACTCTTCTAAAGGCTGGCAATCATTCCATACGGGAAATTGGACGACTTCAGCAGGTTTCCCTTTGCGTGATGTCCAGAATTTTTAAATAGTTTAGGGAAAATTCTTCAATTACCCCTTCAACGAGACAAAACTGTGGGCGCAAAAGGAAAACCACGCCTAGAGACGAGCGAAAAAATGTTGCTACAGTTAGTGCGCATCGTAATTTACCATTGCGAGAACTAGCAAGAGTTGTAACTGAAGCAGGAGTGGATGTGTCCCAACGCAGTTTAAGAAGACGATTAAAGGAATCTGGCTTTCACTGCAGACCGCGGCAAAGCGACCACGGCTTACGGAAAGGATGAAGAAAATGAGGTTGAATTTCGCTAAGGAATATTCAAAATATACCATTGAAGACTGGGGAAAGGTAAAAGTAAAAAAGTAATACTGTTTTAAAATTGTAATTAGTAAAGAAGTCTTTGAATGAAAATTCGTTCATTTCAAATTTTTTTATAGGTCATATTTTCGAATGTATCAACGTTGCAAGTAATGACGGGAGCTGGCACCTTTGTTCGAAGACGTCCAAATGAAAGGTTTCACCAATCCTGCATACAACAGACAGTAAAGCATCTCCCATCCGTTATGATTTGGAGTGCAATTACTGCAGAAGGACTTGGACCTCTTTACGTAGGGGAAGGTACCATGAGGCAAGATCAGTACTTAAGACATTTGGAAACATTTTTACTGCCTTATTTGGATCAAATCGGATTCCGCTCTTCATCTTTTAAGTTTATGCAAGATGGAGCCCCATGCCACACTGCAAAAGCTGTAAAAAATTTTCTCTTAAGCAAAAATGTTCCTCTTTTGCCTTGGCCAGGTAATTCACCTGATCTCAGTCCGATTGAAAATGTTTGGCATGTGTTAAAAATTAGTTTATGAAAGGCGAAACCCCACTCGCGAAGTATTAATTCAAAATATTAAGGAAGTATGGCAAGAAGCTCCTGAAATTAAATTTGTATTAGAGCTTGCATAGAGAGCATGCCTAGGCGAATTCGGGCAGATTTTAAAGCGAAAGGTGGTAACATTAAGTATTAGAAATTAAATATTAATTTTGTGCAATATCCCATCACAAATAAAGAGATCTTCCAAATAACAACTATGTTTGTAATATCTTTGCATTTCCTACGACTTAGCTCATATCGGAACTGAGAATTAATGAAATTTCTATGGTGGTTCTAATTTTTTGGCCAGGTACTGTATAGACTGAGCCTT
Source organism: Machimus rusticus (assembly GCA_951509405.1). Taxonomy (NCBI): domain Eukaryota; kingdom Metazoa; phylum Arthropoda; class Insecta; order Diptera; family Asilidae; genus Machimus; species Machimus rusticus. Next base: position 9,427,885 of record OX608051.1, read on the forward strand.
TGTGTAAAATCAATATATTTATGATTCAAAATATTTTTGAAGCTGAGTTTTTAAAATAGAGTTTAATAAAATGTAGTAAGTAAAGTGTTATTTGTTAAGGAACTCTTTCGCTTTAAAGAATCCTCAAACACCTTTGTTTTCATCTCCCTGCACAAAATGATCAATGTTGAAATATTTGTACATGTTTCAGTTCCTGTTTAAAAATTTACAGAAACTCATTTTAAAACTTTGAGAATTTAAAATTAATTTGCGGTGTGGAAGAGGAGTGGAGAACTGATTTAGTTCTTGAACTTTTTCTGTTAACTATCAAACTTTATTTGATTTAAAATTAATTCTAAACATACCTATGTACATGGATTTTTGCATTTTCTTTCGCAATTTGCAGCGATTGATACGACTTTAAAATTTAAATATCGACTTAAAATACAAACCAATCTGGCATACCATTAAATTATTCGTCTGGGTCTGAATATGAAAAGGCTAATGGTGAAGCCATCTACGGCTCTAGTTTAATTTACTCCAATGCGCGTGTACAAAGAAAACATAACAAGTAGAAAAAATGTGTTCTTACAAATCAAGGAGAAGCCAACTTGGCGGAACAATCCGACAGGAAATCATCAAAGATTATAATAAGCGTGTTTACAGTTCGTTCAAAATCATCACGAACACCCATCACGTTCTAAAGGTTTTTCTTAGAATTTCCTTCAGCCCGAAAACCAATCCTCTGAAGCCAAGAAACGCGGAGGCGGCACAGATTCTCTCGTAACGTGTTCCTTTAAATCTTAAATTTTTACAAATTTTAGGAAACTCAGAGCCAGGCCGGATTATGCTGAACGCATGAGAAACGTTATCCTGGAGACTGTATCATACCTAAGCAATTTAAAAGTCTTCTATATTTTTTTTTTAAATTTGGAATTTTGTATTCACTGAGTGTTTAATTCAATTGATGATGCATAAAAATTTAAGACACTGAAATTTTCTTGAGCACGAGGCGTTACCAATATGCGAAACGTGCTACAAATTGCTGTAGGCGAAATTTTGCTCATGCTTTTGTGCAAGAAAGCAACGAAATGTTTTCTAAATGGAAGTTTTATGTTTGTGAGCATATCCTTTTTGTACAAAAGTATTTTTGTGATTCGTATATGTTAATGTTTGAACTTTTCTAAAACATTCAATAAAAATTTCACAATAAAATAGTACCAGAGCATTTTTTAAACCCATTTGTGGAGGTGCTTTAATAGCTATTATACTTTTACTATATAGAATATATTTTTAAATTTCTTTTCGTATTATTTTTAGTGGAGACCAAAGACGTGCATAGGAAACATGTTTAGAGGCGCTTCACACATGTATCAAAAATATTCAACGTTAGTAACGTCTAGAGGTGAATACTAAAAAAGCAGTACAAAGTAAGTTTGTTCCTTTTTTTCATATCATATTTAATTTAGTTGTTCACTTGTTTTCTTATTTTATTACATTTATTATTTTAAAAACACAAATTTAAAATTTTATTAGCCTTGGCCAAATCTAAAATCTACAATTTTCGAATTGAATCAAAAATGTTCTTGTTGGCTGCTTTTAAGTCCGATGAGACAAATTTAAAAGAGCTCTGGAAGAATTTTCAGATAAAAGAGGAAAAGCAGCACGTTTCCCAAATGAATTTAAATGAAATTCTAAAATTTGTCTGCATTGGTTTCGTCTCATTTCTCAGGACTAAAAAAGAGGTAGCGATTTTAAACACCTGATTCCAAAAGAGATTGCCGGGATATTGGGTTAAGGCTAAGTGAATAAAAGCAAGTAGACCTCTTGTCCTTCACTCGGCCTTTCACCATCGAAAAATCTGGCTCTTTTCCTGGCAGCTTTTAGACTGTTTTATTTGCCCACAAAAAGATTAATAAATATGTACTTCGTTTCCTCATTTAAAATATTTTGCTATAAGTTCCCGAAAGTGAATAATAAATGATCTTTTAAATACTTTCTGAAACACTTAATTCTAATATAGACCGCAATTTTATGAGGAACCAGAGCACATAAAAAGCGTATAAAGTTTAAAAATTTAGAACACCTGGGAAACAAAATATCTTTTCTTGCAAAAATGTTCTTTAATCCAAACGGAAGGGTTTTTAATTACCATCTAGGGGAGCGAACCTTATTTTCAAAAGAACTCTCTTAACGCCATAGTAAATTCTGTGCATTAAATTGCTCTCAAGGATTTAATTTATTAAGCCAGATGTTACACTATGAGATATTATGAAACTTTTAATAATACAAAATTCACCTTCTAGTGTCCTTCACATTCTTTTATCGTTGTTCGACTTATTTTCTTACGTTTAGGTTTTAATAAACATTTGAATACCTATACATACTTTTAAATTTTACCTTACTCTCTGGGAAAACAAAATTGAGGAAACCTGCTTTAAATTAAATTAATAATTACTAATTTTGTAGAAACTTTTGGTAATATTTTTGTTCAGTTTGAAACAAGAGTTCATTATTTTATATTACAGGTTGTAATGGGCAATTTTTAATGTAAGCTGAAGTGATACAAATTATACTGTTTGACAAAGTTTTTATACATTATTTAAAAGATTAAAGATATTAAAGTATTGAAATGAGAAACACGAAACGTTTGATAAATTGGCCCGACCCGCATTAAAGAGTCGAACGTGTTCTTAGCCCAGCTGCTGCTAAATCTTGATTGTTGGGATATAATTCGAGAAGTATTCGACTGCTGTCGTCTTACCCTTCCCAATCACATTTGCTGTGACACCCATTAATTTGGGTTTTATCCGTTTTCTCGTAAAAGTCATTATACATAAATCCAATATTATTTCTTGTCCCATTTCAAAATATTTTGACAATGGTTGTCTAACCCATTTCAAGCGAGGTAAGGGGTAAACCAGTCCCATTCCTTCAGCACAGATAGTATATAATTTATGAAGTCTTCGTCGAATTTAAGAAGCACACCGATACGAAAGTGTCGATGTACATACATATATAAATTTTTAATTTCAATCTAATATTGATATTCTTTCTTAGACATTTGAAATATTTCCGTTCTTTTGAATTTTATGAGAAATTCTAAATCATTAGGTACTAAAAATGTAAAGTTGGAATTTTGATTGTTGCGTAGGTAACACTTTTCTACTTTCATATCACGTGTACTTTTCTTAAAGAAACGATATTTTATCTGAAAGTTGAGCGCAAAGTCAAATAAATCAAATTCTGAGCAACGAACTGGAGTGCTCTTCGCAGGATATGTTTGTTAAAGGGAAATTTGTGTTTTGCCTCCAGTTATTTGCAATTTATCACTTATGGCACACACGGATGGCATTTTCCTCGTCATCATAAGCAATTTAAAAGACTTTTTACATTTTTAAAATGTTAAAGACATTTTTCATTCAAAATGTAAAACACTTTATTTAAGTGTTTCAAAATATTTAGGTTTTCTCAGTTCACGTTTCGATGTTTAATTTTTAATTTTTATATAAGTTTTTTGCTTAATAAGGGAAAATTAAAATAATTTCTACATCGAAAAAAATTAGATAATTTAAAATTTATGTCCTATATTTTGAAACCTGGGTAATTAGATTTAGTAACAAAGCTATTTTTTTGGGATAAACAAAACATACGAATACACATAAACTAATTTTGACTGAATTACTTTTATAATTCAGTATTTGAATGTATGTAGGTATAAGATAAAAACCAAAACCAAAAATCCAGTTTTACGCAAATAAATCAATCGCATTCTTTAAAAAATTTTTAATTTAATTTTTGCTTTACCTTTTCCTACGAATTACCTCTATTCAAAAATTTCATTACATTTTTCGTCAGAATAAGAAATCATCATGATGATTTTTGGAAATTGAATAAAACCTAGGTAATCTTATCAAAGGTACTTAAGATGCCTCAGGATATAAAGTAATAAAGTTCAGACAAATCAATCTCTCATTCCTACTAAATATACATAGTCTGGCTGTCTGGCTTCTGAAGAGTTAGATATTTTGAGAGGAGTTTTTGGGAAATCATCTCTTTTTTTTTGTCCAAAAAAATTCCAATGAAAAGAGCTTCGCAGAGAAAATTCCTTTGAATTATGGTTAAAGAATTCGCAGTCCATTATTGGCCGATGACACATTTGAAGTCATTTTACGATTTATGTTGACGCAGAAAAGTGTTTGTTTTTGCCTATTAACTTTATTTATTTTATATATGTACATATTTGTTATGTTTCCTAACAGAAGATATATTTACTCTGTCAATTCTGTTTTTGGTAAGACACAAAAATACATCTGAACATAGTACATATGCATATACATATGTTACATTAAATGGTTTCTTTACCATCGAAGCCATTTATATTTTATTTTTTACAAAAACCAAGATGATAGAATCTTTTGCAGAATGAACCAAAACAGAGGAGGCAGATAATTTTCCTATTAGCTTATTTACATGTTCTGCTGGCGTTTATACGCTCATTGAGAGATTCAGATTAGCTGATAAGTAAAATAAACCATGGGCTGAAGACCTATTTCAATTTGAGAGGGTCCTGTTTAAAAAGCTAAACGAAGGCACATTTCGGTAATTGAAGAGCAACCCATGTCTACTTCTGTTCGAGGTTCTATGGCCGAGATACAATCCATGCCGGTTTATTGAAGCTAATGAACCGTGACAACAAATATTTCTCTTTTCAGAGTTTGACTAGGTATCGAGCGGAAAAAAATCGGTACACTCAAGTTCGAGTACATTTTTTTGGATTAATAATAAGTATAATGTTGAGCATTCACCTGCTTTCCTCAGAAATTAACCATAAACTCAATACAAAGGATAAAAATAATAAAAGGGATAAATAAATAAATTAAATAATAGTTAATAGAATATGCTGACAAGCACGCATAGTGCGCTTCAAATTAAAGTATTGTAAATTGACTTTATTTTATACCATATTAAATTTGAACATTGTCTTATTTTAAAGTTCGTTTAGTGGTCGAGTTATATTTTAAGCAGCCCCAAAACCCCTACTAATTGAAGGGCTCATGCGAAATTACTGAAGCTTACAGATTTAATTCCAAGGAAATTGATATAGGTATAAATGTAATGTAGAAAAAACTAGGGATTTTGGGCGAGCTGGATAAAGTTAATCGGGTAAATCGATCGCAAGCAATTTTTTTTTCATCCAAATTTGCGGAGTTATTCCCCTTGGAAAAGAATTATTATAATTTTGTCCTTTGGCAGCCCAACTCGAAGAGAAAAGTCAGCAGTTGTCGCTCCGGGGAGTAATCAAATGTGTGAAATACGAAGCGTATGCGAAGGAGCAAGGGACAGAGTTCTTAATAAGGGGGTATCAAGAACCCAAGGATAAGATTTCACCCCCAAACAGTAGAATTTCACACACAAGATATCTTCTGGCATGTAAAATCACAGTCCCGGGAAATCGAAAAAATAAACCTCGAAATTCTTCTGCTATTTCAGTCTAGGGGATATACGAGTGTAAATTTTTTTCTTTATAGTGACGCTTTTGTCGTTTATAAGAAATACAGTCGCGAAAGGGCGGAAAATAGCCAAAGCTATTTCGGAAGTATTCAAAGAAATAAAGAGAAGATTTATTGGTTGACCCATTTGTTCACCTTCACAACTAAAACAAGTTATCGCCATTCGAACTACGTGAACTTCATTCGGAAGTGCCAACACAAGAGTGATAATGGCATAGATCGGTTACATGAACCAACCATTAATCAATGAAAGTCGATTTAACAAAATTCTTGAATTTCTAAAGGTAAATTGGATCGATCCATGTCACTGTACTCGTATTATCTTGGTTTTCTCATCAACCTGAAAAGGTTCTATCTCTCGGAAATCACAGGGGAGTGGTGTCAAATGGAGCATCTTTCAAAGGCCACTGAATACGCGAAAAGTCTTATTTGCATTTGTTGGTGGAAAAAAAAACAAACCAATTGAAATTGAGCCTCTGGTGAAAATGTACCTACATGCCTACTTCGCAAATGTAATCCGAAAGGTTTATTTAGGTTCAAAGGGAAAACGACGAACAGTATGGATAGAATTTCACTCTAAGTGGATTTTCGATCCGCCTAGGATGTTTAGAACTTTATAAAATGTCTCCTTCTACAATTGTAATCAAATCCACAAAGGAATTTCAGTGAAACTCTATAACTTCCTTCATTGTGATAATACCGAGATAAGTAGCTAGATAATATGGTTTTTGTGGCAGACATTTTAAAAATTTTTGGCATCATTAAAATTTATTTAAAATATCGATCAATTACATTTAAATTCCAAACAGAGCCTTTGTCCAAAAGATCAATTGTGTCCTTTACCTTAAGAAAAGAAAGTTGCACTAAAGAGCGACATTTTTATTGTACTCGTAAATATGTAATATTCATACTATAAAAATATGTACAATTAAGGGACTACAATTTCTCTTCATCAATTATGCTTTTAAAGCACTTTATTGTATGCAATTTTAGTTTTAATTAGTTTACTAAAATATAATATAATTTTCCAAAAAGCTTGTAACAAGGACGAAGAGAAGTTGCCAAAGTCATGGGAAAAATATGAAAACCCACAAATTACAATTTGTGTACTGTCGACCTGTCAAAGGTTCGGATATATGCTTTTGACTTGCCACAAGCTAAAACATAAATGTGTGGTTTGGTCTTATGAACTTGCCAAAATTGTATTTTGTGTCATTAAATAAACTTAGCAATTCCATCAATTTGTAATAAATAAATTAATGTGATATGAAATTTGACACGCATACACAATTATTTGTGGTTATAATAATTTAAAGCACTGTTTTTAATGACTATGCACTCACACTTAGTATAATGTATAGCTAATATTCCAATTCTAAATTAATTTTCGGTTTTCAGAACTTAAACTTGAAAACTTGAAATTTAAGTCAAACAACAAAACCTGAAAATCCCAACTTCAATTCTAGTTTCTAAAAATCACAATCTCACAATTATATCAGATATTTCAAACTATGTTATTACATTTGCCAGAATAGTTTATTCAAGCAAATTAAATTGACCACATTGTCTCCTTTTTCATTGACTCTATTTACAAAAAAGTTATTTAAACAGTTGAATAGAGTTCGAAGAATTCAATTGTGCTTCTGCTGTGAAATCAATATAAATTGGTTTTGGTAAGGTCTTTTGTGGTAAGTGTAAATTCTTTTAACAATTCACATGTAAGAAAGTAAATAGAAAGAAAACGATGGAAGTTTAGTCTAGTTATTTGCAGTGCAACAGAAAATGAAATTATTTTCTTTTAACGTATGTATATTGTACATATATAAAATATAAACTAGAGTGCAAAGGTGGAATTTATTTCAAACAACACTGCAGAGTTTCCAAATGATTGGACAGAAAACATAAATAAAGCAATACCTGGATCTTATTACGAAAGTTGATTTTCAATCCAGTCGAAAGCCACGACTCATTGTTATGGTTTCTTTTGCTATTCATTTTGTTTTAATTGCTAATTGCAATTTTAATGTGCTAATTGTGAGAAATATTTATACTAAAAGTAAAGTTTCAGTTTTCATCCTAATTAATTAAATAAGATCAGGATTCAATTTTCTAAGTACTTTTGCGTTGAAACGCAAAATGTAACCGTCTAATTAAATTATAATTGAAATTAGAACTATGAGCAATTACTTTCATCCATCTTCACATCAGCTTATAGTTTCCCTTTGTTCAGTAATATGTACACACGAAAAGCAACTTTGCAGAAAATTACCTCATATGAAATTGGAATCAGAAGGGCTAATAGAACTTGTGATTTCCTATAATATCAAAGCAAACTGAATTTCAGATTGTTCATTCTGTGAAATCTTGTGAAAGGATAAATGTTAATGAAAACGAACAAAAAATTTTAATAATAATAAATTTCCTTTATGTTTTTTAAGTTTCTGCTTTATGGTGACAAGAATATCCTTTCTCATTTATATATTAATATTATGTTATAATGAATTTTATCTTCTAGGAATATTGTGTTACATCGCATGATGTAAGGTTCAAATAATTCGAATCTCCTAATGAAAGTCTATATAAATAATTTATTGATGATACTGCGTAAAACCCAAAATAGCAAATGTTTCAATTACTCAACATAAAGTTAAAGGTGACTAGCATCTATAAATTAAATGGGCTCACTACTCTAGAATTGGTTTGCTGGAAGCTGGCCGTCGTGAACTGTATTTGAATAAACAACGATCTCATTAAGACAAACGACTACTGAAATCAAACCCTCATCAAGCATGGTCAATGCCTTCAAAAGCGTAATGATCAACGGAGGAAACATGTTTACCGCCATCATCTAACTTTTAATTTATGCCGGCATTTCCATTAACTTTTCGAATTCCCCAACCTAAGTCTAGACTATTAATTAATTAAGTCCTTAATTGCCACTTTGGAGTTATATCCTTATTTCTTCAACATTTTCATCCAATAATTAGGAAAATAAGGAGAATCTTTAACTCCTTTTTCGAAGAAAGACCTTTGTTTAAAATTCTTTTGGTATCTTAATGGATTCGCAATGTCAATTACATTAATCGCCTTTAGACCCTTAGGACTGTTAGAAGATTGCTTTATTCATAATTGAGGCAACCTGAAAAATGAAAAGAATCTCTTAATTTGGGACAAATAAATGGGAATTTGCCCCACTAAGTTTTGGAAATTGTTAGTGGTTCGCTTAGAATTTGGCGTTACTGATTAAGCTGAATATTTCCTTCTTAAGTTGTTAATGGTTTTTTCGTTGTCCAAAGTAATGCCTTATTAAAGGTCCGGTGAATAATTTAACTTCTTAAAATACCTTTTATCCAAAGATACTTTTTTTCTAAATATAAAACAACTTAAGGAAGGGAATTTTAAGGAAAATATTTTTTAAAATTGCCATACAAATTTGATCTGGTGTAAGAACCGAAAAATAACAAGCATTTTTGCTTATTTACTTATTTTTTAAGGAAATATTACACACTTATGTACATATGTATATTTTTAAGTAAGCATGAAAAAATGTGCCTATACACATTCACAAAAATATTTCCTTATTTCTATGCTTCTTTTGAATACTGCAGCTGTATTGAACTTGATCATCTTGATAGCAATTATCTCAAGGAGAAAATGTCAGAACCATTCCTCAAGAATTTTCAAGGCATTGATTTTCTTGGCTTAACTTTCAGCTTTACTGTAACGTGAGGAATATATTATATGCACCTAAAAAAAAAATTGAACATTACTGAAATGAATCGAATTTCATAGTATGATATACTTGTACTGCTTTTTAATCATTCCGAAAAGCTGACCATACTCCTAAGCGTATATAGTCCTTCGTAAAATATAATAAGTTGGGCTAAAATAATTCAAACTGGAACCTCAAAAAATAATTCAAACTGGAACCTCAAAAAGGTTTGAGCCGATTAAAATTTATCAAAAATTCGGACAAGTTTTAGATTGAAATTTCGTTCCTGATTTTTGTATCTTCTTCTAATTATGAATCAAATTTAATTTACTTAAACTTTAAGACTAAGTAAAATTCTCTGTTAAAGCAGCGTTATCGTAATTACATATTTTACATGACACTTTCCAATAAATTTAAAATGGTTCCTCTATTATTCTATCATTAGCAACGAGAACTTAATTATCTTATCACAAGGTATACCGATTGGAATATTCCATTCCAAGTTATTAATCTCGTCCTAATTTCCGTTCTGACAAGTAAGTGGCACTTCTTGTGTGTAATTCGAGTATTAAATTAGGATTAGGCTGTCTCGTTTCGAAGTAAATCTTAGAGAGAATCAGCCACCAAATCAAGCAGAACTGGGCTGTGGTGCGGTATTTTACCATTGGGATTGAAATTAGGATTTATAAATTGTCAAAAGCAGCTTGATTTCATCATGGTTGGGTTTGAGTATCTTGCAAAATCCATTTTGTAATGATTGATTTTGCGGATTGTTCATTGTTTTATTTGTTCTGAGAATTATTGATTTGTGGGCATCATTGGAAAATAGGTATAACTCACGTTTCTTGATTTTGAGTTGTGTCTTAAAAATAGAATCTGGCGAAATGAAGTATAACTTGCTTTTATTCAGATATATCTATATTTGTGACATAAGTTACAATCGTTCGTAAACGTTTACATTCGCTTTATGGAATTTCCAGGAATATTAATATTATCGAAACTCTCTTAGTAATTCTAATAGATGAAGGTTATGCCATTGCCACTCTTTACTTTTCTAACCTGTCAAGCAAAGTCTTCCAAACACCAGTGAAAATCGTGTTAAGCTACCTATTTTATTTTAACATCCATATATACCAATAATATTTTGCACCTCATGCAGTCCATATGTTAGCTTACGAAATATTCTTTTTGTCTTAAAACCAATTTCCGCCATGAGATGAAATTTCAATATGCTTGTGGGCAGCTCACCATCTGTGCGGTACACCCAGCCAACTTTGATCCAGATATTACGTTTCCTTTGTCCCAACTAAAAGTTCCTGTATTCCAAGGCAACGAATATAAATTTAGAGAAAAATATTCGAATTTATATGTATATTATATGCTACAGAAGTAAAATTTTAACACACCCTTAAATTGGTGTGTTAAAAAGCAGATTATTATAATTTAAATTTGATATATTTGAAGTAGTTACGCCATTTAGTATTATAATCTTATTAAAAGATAATTTTCAAATAAAATTCAATACACACAGATATTTTTATTGTAATATAATACCAGCGACACACTAACTGAAATTTAGAATTTCGAGCCTTTTCAATTTCACAATATTATTGTATTGCTTTGAAATTAAAGTCAAATTTTTGTCAAAATCTCTTTTTAACAGAATATTCGCCTGAAATTTTTTTAAGAATTCAGAGGTAATATGATATATTTCTGAAATTGAGAACATTCGAAATTCTAAATTTCGATTGGTGTGTCGCTGGTATAAGAGGATTTGGCATTTTTTAGTTGATTCCTAAGAATAGTTAATTACATTGCTAATTGCCATTAGTAATTAAAAAGTAATTGAACTAGTTGTAGGTACCTAATTAAGTAAAAGAATGTAAATATTTAAGCCTTGATAAGATAAATGAAATACTTAGTTATAGAAATATATCGACTTATCCTGTAAATTCCTCGTAAAACGTTTTTTATTCTTTTCCGCACATGTATACGTGAGACCTGCGAGATCTAGGTCATTTCATTTTTCTCATTCCCTTCTACAATTTCCGTCTTTTTATTTCATTTTAAGTGACTCTTCCTTACAGAAAATGAAATTATTTTTGAAGAGCATCAAGTTCCACAAGACCACAGATAAAATTATCCAGCATCCAAATTATACTCGTCTGCTAATCTCGTTAAATGCGCACAGGATTTCCTAGGGAACTAACTTCTTTAGTGTTTTAATACAATCCCAGCTAGGATTTCTTACATGGAGGATTGTCCGGATCATATTTCAGCTGTAGCAGTTTTCTTACAATGAATGCGTGGAATTAGCCCATAATGGTTCTAGGACTAAAATCCTTGTGAAGGCAAAGGATACTTTCGTCATTAAATGACACAGTCAGTTCCGGCAATAAGCCCTTTTCTTACCAAAACTTTGTGCACGCGCAATATTAATGGCATTTAATGTCCTTTTAATCCTTTGAAGATAATATTTTATTAAAACTACTTGAAAGAGGAATTAAAGTTTCATTAATTTGAATACTTTAAACGCTTTCCACCAAGAAAATTAAGGAATACCCTTCATAATTAAAATCCACTTTGCTAGATTTTGTTAAAAAGCTGTTTTATTTAATAACTTCTATGCAAAATAATTTAAATGTTTTTGGAATGCTTTATTCTCATATTTTTTGTAGAATATTTTCAAGATGGCGGATTAGTAGTTTTCAAAATAGTAGACTATCAAATTATAAACGTTGTATTGTTTTCATAAAGACATGAAGGTTTTTTAAATGTTAATTTAAAGATCGGTGTTGAAATTGAAAAAATTGAAAACATGACAAACTTGGTCTAATATTAACGAATTCAAGATGGCGAACTGTCAAGCTTTAAACTTCATGTGATTTTCGTGAAAATTGGTGATTCATAAGTTATGAGTTATCAAATATTGAAGTACATATTTTATAACAAAAAATATTTTTATATGATCTCTTATATATAATAGTAATTAGGGTTCACTTATACTTTAGTCCTTTTACTAGGTTTTCACATATAACGTATATATATGAATATGGGAATTCCATGCAGAGCATATTCAAAAAACTATAAAACTTGAACTCTACGAGTATGTCCTTTCCGTGAGAAATACGCATTTACTTCGTGTACGATATCGAAATACTTAAGCTTAAGCATTCTGTAGATTATAGCAGTTTGTTTTCAATAATGGAGCTTAAATTGCCCTCCTTTGTGTTCAACAAAACCGAAGAAAAATTATCTCCTTTCGATAACTTTTGATTGTTGAATTAATAACTGCTAACAAAAGGCTCTTCCTTATGCATGATTTTCCATAAACCCACGAGAATTGGGTTCGGCTTTGTTACGGCTCTGCTTTCGTTGATTTCTCTTTTATATAAAAACCATTCCATTTACAAAAGAGGAAATCATCCACAAATATATGTGGTCTCATAAAAGTATATATGCTTGGGTATAGATAAAAAGATGAAGCTTTCCTCTGCATGACATCACAAAAATAAGGGAAGTATTTCACTTCACTGAGTATGAGGAAAAAGTAATGTAACATGGGGGTTAGAGGGGTTTTAGGATGGTGCATGCTGTGGAATTTTTATCGATGAGGATGATGTACGTGAATATGAAGTGCATTTATGCATTAAGTGATTGCTATCTGTAGTTGAATGCCTACTACATCAAAAAAAGATGATTTGAATTCGTTTAAAAATTATGGGCGTTTTTAGAAATGCATAGTTGCGTAAAATTTACTTTTGCATAGTGTTCGATAATTCAACCTTCATGTTCATAAATGCATTCTGACCACGCAAGTTTTAGGCATCTTTGAAACCAAAATAAGAACCTGACTTCGCTGACTAAAAAGAAGAAGATTGAGAGCTGTCAAATGTTCTAACGGTTTTCTCAAGTAGAACTAGAGGTGCGAGAGAGAAGACATTATGAATGCAATTAAAATGGGGGATTTTATTCAAAAATGCAGTTGCGCAGTTGACTTGCGTGAAAGTAAACCGACTGCAAGTTTGACGAAATGCATACAAGCAACCATGAATTTCTAAAAACGCCCTTATATTTGGTGCCCTAGAAAAATCTCCATATTTCAGCAAAAATTTTAATAATTTTAATAAACGATTTAATATTTTACTTTCATATTTACTATTAATTGTAAGTAAGTATGCTCTGTAATTTGCCAAATAAGTTCACTTGACGGCTATTAAGAAAAGCTACTATGCTCATAATTTTTAAATATTAATACAAAAATAAATTGAATTTACTGTATTCATTTGAACTGCTAATTAAATATCTGACAGAATTTCCTCAAACATTTAATATTGCAGGTTTTTGTTATAAGAATTGCAATTAAGCAGTATAATTTATTAAGGGTGTTTCTCTCGGCGAAAAACAATTGTGTACTTAAATTCTGCCGTTTATCATCACTTTGGATTTGACCACGAAAACAAATTTTATTACAAATTCAGAATTTTCAGGTGGCCAAATATAAACGGTGGTACCTACACAACTGAGACCAAGTTTATCCGCATCGCAGGATTGCTTAGCAGAGAAATTATATCTGATGTGATTAATGGAATTAATATTTTTTTTCCAAGAATTCCAACAAAAATTAAATTTACATTTTTATTAAACTCCACCTTTTTACTAACCGTGCTTGTTTTGGTGGTTATTGAATAATTAATTAGATGCTAAAAGCATTTATTTTAATTTATTATTACTTAATTTTCATATTTACATATTCTATTCATATATGAAGATTTATGACCGTTTTTATTAAACTATAAAACGGCAAAAATAACATTGTTTTCTATAAATGATTATTATTAATTATTATAGTAGGTATTTAAATACTAATTTTTTTTTGAGATCATTTGAAATTTTTATTTAAAAGAACGTAATATACTTTATATTTACATAGTAAAATTTGCTGTTAATGCTAACTACTTCTTAAAAATATATGGAAAAAGTATTAAATTTGTGATATTTTTCAAAAATTTAAATTATGTGATTGTGTCGAAATAGGCATGGACGAATTCCCTAACAATACATAATATATTTATGTTTTGGGGAATTCGTTCACTTGAAGAAATCCCTTCAGCCTAAAATAATTCTCAGCCATTAAGAAAACTTGCATGGTCAAAAGAAGACTATAATGAATTTTACGTGAGAACATTAAGAAGATTTATAGCCGAATTATGCTCCAATTAGTATATACGGTGCGATATTTTGTTTGACTGATACCACCAAAACTCTTCGTCTCACATTCAACATGGAAAAGATAATCGTGGATCATTTTCAGTGGAGGTATACAGATGTTACATTTTATGAACGACTAACTTTCAACATGATGGTACTTACGAGGTACATTTAAGTCACCAGGGAGTTGGAAGTTTTATAAAACTTTTGAAATGGTTACATCCCAAAAGAGAACTTGAAGAATCTTTTGCTATTAATAAAAAGTAGATTTTATTTTAAATTTGAGTTCAATTCCACAGTTAATAACGCAAGACTTTTTATTATTATCTTAATTTTTGAAGTTCAACTCACTGTTTTTAATCCAATACTACAAGGTGCGGAAATGAACTCAAAATGGCCATAATTTCGAAGAATTGAGTTTAGTTCTAAGAATAGATTAATTTAAAACGTACACTTAAAATTCTATAAAAACTAAAGTGTTTTGTTAAAACAAATTCAGTCTGAGTTACCACTTTTGTCTCCTGATATAAAATATTCAATAAATCGAAAAGGGTTCAGCTTAAAGGAAGCAGAATTTCACAGCTGAACTTAAACAGAAGGTCACAAAAGTTTTCCAAAGGGTTAACTTCTGAGTGATAGGACGAAAGCCCAAATCATTTTAAATTCAAAGCTGTCAAAAAAAGAAAAAGAAAACAAAAGATAAAAATTTAACTTTGAAATGTGAAAATACTGCCTGAAACTCTTTCCCAAAAACTCACCCAAGATTTTTAACCGAATTAGGTCAAACTTTTTCGTTTCGTGAGTCTTTTAATGTAAAAGAAATGGTCGAGATCAAACTGTCTATCACAAGACTAAAAATTTAGGGGCAAAATTAAATTTGAGAGTTTAATTTCCGACGCCCTTTCTAGCATTCAATCAGCAAGAAGGGAGAATATTTGTCAAAAGTCGATATTGTTTGAGATGGCAACAAAACGATTTAAGTCCAGGAGCTTTACTGCCAGCATAATTAGGGTAGTTAATTAGAATTTTACAATAAAATTGGGGGAAAGAAAAGTTACAATTCATAATTACTTTACTTTTTAAGTCTACAGAGTTGCTTTTGATTAGAGAACTTAACTTTGCAAATGTCCATTGGAGACTGTTCTTTCTTTTTAATCGACTATAATTAAGAGGACTTTTTCACCAAATAAGGAATGTTAATGAAAAAACAATGATTTTTGATTTTAGTCCGAATAGTCTTCGTAATTTCTCTTCTTGTCGTCATAAAAATGCCTCGTCATTATACATACTTGAAAATGGTTTCGTACATTATTATAATAGATTCCAATGTTACTTCAAGTACGAAAAATGCTTGATTAAATAAAAATACATATGTTAAACAAATAGTTTTTAATCTTCATTTCAATTTGTAATATGTAATATGTAATACTTTTTACATTTAATTAAAGGTTTTTATGAACTATATATCTATATATTAAATTATTTCTAGTTGAAGTTAAATGTGTAGCAGAGCGCAAATTAATTTCGAATTTGTTTGGCGGTTGTTTGGTTTAAACAAAATATATGTATCACCCTGTAGCTTGTTTTATGCATATGAGTTTGTGAATTCTTGTTCTAGAGCATTTGAAACAATTTCCATTGCAACTACATATCTTGTTTTTACTGCCAAGTAGAAGTAGTACGCTAACCAGATAACCTGTTATGCAATGTTTAAAGTTGCTAAAAACGACAAAGTTCACAAAAGCCTCAACATGCATGTGAGATGACTATTAATTACCCTTCATTCCCTTTCAATATTACCACCCTTCATTTTCTGAAAATTCTGTGATATGAAATGTTTTCACAAGCGATAAGTAAAACAGCTTATGCTTGTTCCTCTTGTGAAACGTAGTGAGTTTCCATCGAGCCTATATGTGGTGTAAAATCAAGGACTATGCTTTGAGGTTTGCACATAAATAAGCAACCACCAATGGATTCTCGATACCGATTGCTTCAGAAAAATGCGATGCGTTTTTTGCCAGAGCGACCCATGCTAGCACAAGATAAATAGTATTTTATAAAGACTGAATATGCTAGAAAATTTTGTGCAAAAGCCATCAGCTCTTCTTTTTTTTAATGTGAATTAGAAAAGCAATTTGTACGTCACCACAAACTGCATTCACTTGTCAAAACAGTGAGAGGTATGCACATTTTAGAGAATTAAAAATCACTCTTTAGTGAAAGAGCCTTCTTTTCGTGGTTGTTCAGTTGAGAAAATAAAAATTGGAAATTTTTAATTCATGTATGTGATACCCGAATACACAGGTTAAAAGAAATTTTTGAGCTGAATATGATACATCGAGATTACCTGCATTTTATTTGCAGAAAAACTTGAAAAACATTTTTGAAAATTCATATTTTATGTATTAAAAGAACTGAAAATCTATATATTAATACGTGAAGCGAAAACTTTGTACCCCTTTTTAAGCATATTGGACGGAAGAAGGAGTGTGAAATTTGGCATAAGTTAAAGTTTATGTTGAGTAGAAGTGCAGAAAGCTAAAATTTATATATAATATGTGTTACAAATACATTAAATTTAATTAAATAAATTTCTTATTTACGTTCATACTGTCTATGTCAAACGCATAGTAGTCTGTTAACAAACTGTCGTAATTTTATTATTGATAGTGCCAATTTCAAACACATAGTAGGCTGCGTACTTTCGTATTTTTCATATGTAGTAACCCCAGTAGGTCGAATTTCGACCATAGGGCGACCACTAGTTTAAATTAAAATACCAAATCTAGTTTAACTTTTAAGTTTTTGCATTCACGTTTTTGATGGATAGGTTTGTGTTTATTATAATTTAACTATTATATATGTAACTGCAGAAAAAATGTTCAAATATAAACTGTGTGAAAAAGGTAGGTACCTATGTATGTATCTTTTCTTCTAAAAATACAAATTTATCTATTCTTCATTGGGTGTTTCAACAAAACAAACTTTTCCCAAACATTGAATAATTTCAATTACACATTCTGCTGGACTACATATGTATGTATGTACATATATAATATCATAGTTGAATTTCACTGTATAAAAATTTATATGTTATTTTCCGAAATAAATAAATAATAAAAATAATAATAATCTATTAAAAGACAGGATTTCATAATAAATAAATATGAGTCACATATAAAATTGTGATTTTTATGAAGTCAAAAAAAAAAAAAAATGCAGTAAAAGTTTGAAGAATAAAGATACATAAAGGCTTTCTGAAAAATTGAAACACAAAACTAATTTGAATAAGTTTAAAAAGGGATTAAGTTCAGTAGGATAGGATTATCTTAAAACCAAAATGGATATTTAGTGTTTTTACTGATTATAAGTAGACTGTGAAAAATAATTAACTTTTTTAAACTGGACGAACTTATCGAAGATTTATTGAATTAATTCTTTCAGATTAATTACTTACCGTGCATCAACAGATTAAGGTCAAGTAAACCTGTCCAAATCTCCAATTCAAATTAATGACGGTGGAATATTTTATTTTTTTTGTCGTCTTCCTGGAGAAAGCTCAGGAATAGAGCTTTTTATCCCTATAAAACCCTGGCTTTTCCCCTGAAACATTTTCGAAACTCCCCAGTTTTTGTATAACGTTCATCCTGAAAAGGACCTAAAAATTTATCGCGCTTTTTTCCTTATCTTTCTTGGCGCCAGGAAGATGCTGGATGCATCCTGAGCAGGATTCAGTAGCCACGCCGGGAGTGCCAGTGTCACATCGGTTTCGCTGCATTACACGGTTGTCTTCTTTAAGAACTGTTGAACATTGTGGATTTAAGGTGCATTTGGTTCAATTGGCTGCAATCGCTTTAAGGGTTTCCGACACTCTCCCTCCCAGAAATCAATTACGAGGACAGCCCTTCAACGAACGGATGCGCTTAAATAAATGTGAAAATGGAGTTTGGTGTGTACGCTGATTGAATCTAACTCGTCGAAAGTTTTCACCAAGAGTTTGAAAATTATAGTTTGTGATTGAAAATGTCGTTGCCTGTTGCTGCAAGTAATTGCACAGTGAACGACACCCAAGTGATGGTTTCGAAGTCGACGTCTACTTGGTGGAGTGCTGGTCGGATTCAGATTCCCTTCTACACGATTATATTGATGTTGGCCATTGTTGGTAACGTTCTCGTCATATCAACTCTTGTGCAGAATCGTCGGATGCGGACGATTACGAATGTGTTTTTGTTGAACCTGGCTGTCTCCGATATCCTCCTCGGGGTCCTCTGCATGCCATTCACACTCGTTGGAACTCTATTGAGGGATTTCGTATTTGGCGAGTTCCTGTGCAAACTTTTGCCATTTCTACAAGGTTTGCGAACAAAATATTTACTTTACAGGATAAGAGTTTTCTCTCTCTGCGATTGATTGATAGTACCTTCGATGCGTTGGTGTTAATAACTCTTACTTTTGTTTTTTCTGTAGAAGAAGTTTATACCTTCTGTATTGTAAGAAAGCTAGAAAAAACAATCACTGTTGGTGTATTTTTAATAGACACACATTAATTTTAGTCACTCATCAAACCACTGTAGAATGAATTAATGTTTTTCACTCTAGCCGTACTTCTAGTATATACTTTTAGCAAAAACTTCAAACTTTTAAGAGCGAAAACGTTATTACGCTGTATATACACTAAAATAATACTATAATAATATTCGTCAGTTATTATATTCACATTACCTTTACATGGATTTCTTTTCTTATATTCTTACCCTACCAAATCTGCAAAGCTACCAATTCTATTATGAAAATGAGATCAACTGTGTTTTCATCCAAGTTGGTAGGTTCAATAGAATCTTATGCAATTTTTATGAAACTATTATAAAATGTGAAACAAACTATGTATAATTAAAGCTTTTCAACATTCTTGTTAGTCGTTAGATTAAAATCGGGATAAAATTAAATATTCACTTATCTGCTTCAATCAAATCATAGGCTTAATCTGTTATGTTGGCGTTGTTAATTTACGCGCGGTTCTATTCAACTAAAAAGCTTTTGTTCAAAAATACAGAAAAATGTCTTAATATTAAACTCCTTATACCATATGGATTAAAAGACACTATAAAGCAAATTTTACATGGAGTGTTTTTCAGAAAAAGAAACTCAAATTTTAAAAGTTCTAAGAAGAGTCCATATAACTTCACTCCAGAAAATTAATCAATATGTAAAACTTTTCTTGAAAATTTGTTTCGTTTGAATATCCTTTTCTTAGATCATTGGATGTGAAGAGAAATACAATTTATTATTCTTTTGATGGTAAAGAGAATTTCCAGAAAAGCATAATGAATGCTGTAGAAACAAGATTGATTATAGTGGAATCTTCTGTACTCTTAAGAATTTCAAACATTCATTAAATACAGAATTGTTTATATTCTTTTCGAACGTTTTATGCGCGGAAAATAAATTTCGAAACATGAATTGAACTTATTATTTTATAACGAATTATTTAATTAATATATTGTATGTTTCCAGGCGAAATGTTTAATTACAACATTGCGAATGAAATTTTTGCAAAATAATTTTCGTAATTTTGAAATTTCCCATGTCGTGACATACATACATATATTATAACTATGTATATTGTGTTTCCGTATCATATGAGACATGTGACGAAGCACATATGTACATATATCATGTCTGATTATAATTTAATACCTGATAATATTTCTAGGTGGTTTCGAAACAACTATTTGTGCATCATCAATTGCAGTTTGAGGTATTATTATGCATTCAAGTCGGTATGAGGAATTTTATACACTGCTTATTATTCGAGAACCTTCCTTTAGTCAACAAACAGCTTCCGATAACTATAAATTAATATACGCTTGTAAATTTTTTTAAATTAAATATATGTAGTACATATGTTAATGCCATTTATAATATAAAATACTGCATTGGTTTTTGTTGGTAAAAAATTATCATATTTGGCACAATATTTTCTGCGAAAAATATCTGTTTATTTTGCTCGCTTACAAACCGGTGATCGATTTAAAAATATTTTAATTTTTATCAGGTATTGTTTATTTTACTATGGGTATGTTAACGTCGTCTCCAACTGAAATTTTATTAAAATCCATTTCAAGTTGAGAAATTTTTGTCGTATTGAATCCGACTAATTTTCATTGTCCCTAAGTACCATTTAATAATAATAATTTTATTTAATATTTATACATAAGATCTAGTTAATAGTTTAGGGGCAATGAAACCGCCATAACCATAAACATCTTTATGGTAAATACCCAATCCTGATAGTAATACAGGTGGCTTCGAAACGACTTCTTGAACATCAATAAATGGAATTGTCGTTTGTCCCGCATCCTTATCCAAGTCGGTATGAGTGAATTCTATAAATCCTTTTTTCCTCTTGCTCTCATATTGAAGTGAATCATCGTTGGTATTTGTTGGCACATCTTGATTATCTAATTTAATTTCTTTGCTGACAACATTAGTATTTGTTTTCCAAGATGAATTTTCTGTATTTAATTTTCCACTTTCAACGTTAATCTCTGTAACATGAATTTCTAATTTTAAATGTGATCCGACAATTCTGAATCTTGCACCAGTAACTACATAGGCGGGATCATCGATGCTAACGTCTTCAATATCAATCGCACGTCGTTCTGGTGTTAAGGTATGGAAATCTTGTCCTTCTACAACTTTTTTGTCGTAGACGTTGAATGATTCTATATTTTTCCAAGAAAGTGTAGATTCATCTATTTTCCCTCCAGGAAGAACTTTTCCTTGCTGTATTTGAAGATGGAAGACTCGTATTTCCTTCTTTAATCGAATACCAGTCAAAACCATATTTTGTTCAATGTCCGAAATTAATGGACGTAAACTGAAGTATCTGTCCGATGAATATCCTTTTTCATCACACATGCAGAGACAGTAACTGCATTCGAATGCGCTGCGCCATGAATTAGCGTCGATTTTTCCCATACTACAAGAAATGTTTCTGCCCAACATTCTGCCGCTGCCTAATTCAATAAATTCATAACGTCTAGTTTCAAAAGGTTGAGCCTGACAGATCTTCATTTTTCCTTCTATGTACTGGCAATTAAGCAAATTTCCAAGACATTTTTCTTGCTTACTACAGATCTCGTTTCTGTCATAGCATCCGTAATTTTTTGCTGAAGAGTAGGCAGCGCAGTCTCTACTACATGAATTAACAGGGTTCATATCAACTTCGTTTTCAACATAGGCTTGAAGAAACCGAGTGATCTCATCATATGTAACTTCTTTTTTATGTTCACTGGGATCACATCGCCAAATTGTCCTTGTAGCACCTTTCTTTATAAATCTCCGTGCTTCACCTAGAGTAAATTTTGATATTTCTTTGAAATTGTCACGTTTCAATTCCGATTGCTGGGTATAATTTCCTGTTGAATCTTGAATTTTTAATATCATTAAAGAAAGTTGAGTTATGATATAATATTTTAAATCTGTTAGGGATACAAAACCACAAAGTGGGTATAAATATTCCTGGGGAGATTGTTGGGTTGAGCAAATAAGTTTATTTCCGACCCTTTGTGCTCTTTCGAAGACATTTGTCCTTACGTAGAAATTGTTCATCTTCCAATGATCTTTTAGAAGTATATCATACAAAGCTAGGACAACTTCTTTATCATAATTAGGTTTAGTTAATTTTAAAGAGTTTATAAGGTCCTGGAATGATGTTGTGACTGCAATCAAGCCTTCTCTAAACCAGTTCTCCATACCAAAAAAGTTCTCATCATATTTTTCCATATCGAAAATGTTGAAATGGTCTAAATCATCAGTAATAAATTTTTGGTGAGTCTCAAAAACTTCCTTTAGCTTCGCTGACTGATCACTGACTTCGTTTAAATTATTCCATAATTCTTTTTCTAAACTCAAGTACTTCTCTTGCAAATCTTCAGGAATTGTTTTAATATCTGCTAAAGTTACATCAACAATAACAAGTAATGAGAAAATTAACGTATAACTTCTCATTTTTTTTATTCGACTTAACACAAATTACTTTTTTATTCTAACTAAGATTTTAATCTCTCAAAGTCCGTGTTTCGTACAGAAACTTAAACTGATTTGAATATTGAATATTCCCGCGGCCGTTTATATACAATTTTTTTACCTAATTACGATTTTGTTCCGAGTCATACAAAGAAATTTTCGCATTTGGAACACTCTCCTCGTGCTTTGTGGCATTGAAAATTGATTAAACTTAACTTAAAAATGTGTCGAAACAACAAAACAAATACTTTAACAGCTTTAAGCAGCCACACATGTGACTGGTGGTGGAAAATTGTACAATTGATTTTATATCCAATTCCTGCAATAAGACGTCAATTCAGTAATTGGTTTTATTAAGCTGAATATTTTACGGGGAACTGAAGACATAGAAATAAATAAAGGTTTCCTTTATAATAGTTTTATTCTTTAAACTTACATTACCTAAAAGTCTAGAACTCGAATATAAAACTGAGAAAAAACTATTTGAACTATTTTAGGTTTTCGAAAAAAATATGAGCAAACAAACAATCCTTGAAAAATTCTACACGTGCGTACTTTGAAAACTGTAACTCTCATATATTGATTGGCAGCGGATTAATACACCTGCAAAGTTTATTTAAATTTACTCAACAAGAAATAACAAATGCAGATTATTCACACGAGCATTTAATAATCAGTTGTTAAGCAGTCTGCATTCTTTTATCAGTTGGTATAAAATTTTTATATGTAATTTAAAAGGAAAGGAAACCATTCGGTCTACATTGGTTTTTACTTGTTGTCATGGAATTTTGGAAAAATGCGTTTTTCAAAACTTTTTTTTCGAAATATAAGTTAGAATATTTCCACTATTATCATTAAAATTTCCTAACTTATCTAGCAATGCATAAAATTCAAGACAAATTGAGAATTATTAAATTGTAGGCAACGTATTTTGCTTTGTAAATATATAACACTACTACTTATTTTATTAAGTACTAAAAAATTATTCCAGAATTTAAAATGCTAATTTTTAATACTTTTCTATTTTTAATTAAGTTATCTGGGTTTAGTTACGAAATATTATTTATTTACCCTAAAAGAAGCTGTTGTACAAAAGACAGCCGTGTCATTTTTGCAAATCATTTAGCCCTTATTTTTTTAGCCTCATACATGGTATTTCCCAGAGCTCAATGATTTCAACTTTTTATTGGCCCTTTATTGTAATCCAATAAATTTATGGTGACTGGATTTGAAAATCTACGATGATAAATAAACTGAGACAGATTTTCCACCATCAAATTTTTCCCTGAAGGGCTTATAATACGTCGAAGGTATTTCGACACACGTTTGAATGAAATCGAAATATCGCGCACACAAGCCACTGATCTGAAGTAGAAAGTTTCCATTTCAACTGAAATGGAAATATTTTGTTCGACATAAACTCACATAGGCATTTTGGCATTTCGATTGATTTCATAGGAACTATACATTTTGTTTGTTGACAGAATCTCGTGCTGTATGTTCACTTTTTGTGACATTGTTGCAAATTGATTCTGATGAAATTACGAAATGAACCATTATCTAGAGTGACATCACCAAATCAGTTAAATTGTATCCTGTTGTACTGCTAATAATAAGAGTAATGCTTTTGCTCCCAAAAGCCATTTATCTTTGCGAAGTGAGGGGCAAATTATTTTTGAGGCGGAAACATTAGCAAAATTGGTTCGCCTACGCATACATGAACGCATTATTTTATTTTGGCGCAGTATTGTGGACGATGAATAAATAGGCATCACCAATAAAATATTGGTAAGCCTACTAAGATAGGGATCAAGTCGTAATGGCCTGTAAATATAAAGAAGGATTAATAGGGTCTCCAAGAACGCCTTCATGAAAAAAACAACTCTTGGGGCAATCTTAACACCGTAGGAATTTATTTTCAGGGGATAAACACCTCCAGCTAGAATTACCTCAAATAAATTCAAGCATTAGACATTACGTCTTCGGAAAACTGGAAGTTTATCTAGGAAAGCCGATTATTAGCAGAATCGTACTTTTCTTTTATTATATTTTATTTATTTACTATGTATATTAATTAATACGTCTACGTCTCGCAATATCTAGTTTAAAAATCCATTTTATCGACTGCGCCCGCCGATTTTCAATATTTTAATTCAGGGAAATGTATTTTACTATTCTTGTTTATTTTTGGAAGTTCTGTTGGCATAAAAGGTGAAATTTTTAAACTCTTTGCAAAATTTTAAATTTGAGTTGGATTTTCTTTAACTTGTTCACACTTTAAAAATACATATTTCTAAAAAAATGTATAGAAAGCATATGTATTTATTGTTTCTATATTTTTAAATAAATCACAATTTCGAAAAATCCTATAAATTTTTCGTTATAAGTCGAATCATACAATTAGATTATTTGTTATTTTGTATTTTTTTAGGACATATTTGCTAATTTGACTTGCAAATTTTAAATAAGTCCATAAAAATCCTATCTATTCAACATTCAAACTTCATAACCCATAAATGTCCTTCCAAAAGTCGAAGAATATAGATTTTTCTTAATGAGATATTTAAATACGATATCATTTCTTGAACCTTCGTGGGATATGGCTGAAAAGGGTGAATAGACCTACAAAAGGCTAGTGTAGGTGTCTATTTTCATTAACATGAAATCATAATATTATCTTGGGAAATCTCTAAACGAATCAATTCTTTGTGACTCTTTAGATTCACCGACTTTTGGGAATTCTTCAACTTCTGCTAGAGGGTAAAAGCTTGGGGAAATCGTGTTGATATTCCAGACACATCTACGGAAACCTAAAGTTTGAAAGATAAAATACCTGGGTCGAATATCCTATTTTTCGATTTTCGTATTCTTGATCCTTTGGGAAAATATACAACTAATTAGAGCTAATTTTATACGATGACTGAAAGCAAACCCAAAGAATTGAAATGTGATGTTAACATTGTTAGGCAAGCTCTGAATGGGACGTGCCGTCCACACAAATTACAATCCAGACGAATTTTTGGGGTGACATGACAACGAAAATTTTGATAAAGAAGACTTGACATTCCTGATTTAATTCTTCTCACATAAAATCAATGTGTGAACAAAGGCGTGAATTTGTAATTCATTTAACATAATCATTACACTTAAAACGACTACAATAACATCTTCCTTTACAGTAAAGTTCTGAGTAACAAAACAAATTTTCATGTTTTTGATTAAGTTCAGACATGGGTACGCGAACATTGTTCAATTCGGATTATATTTAATAAAAGTTTATAAACTCCTTATACAATTTGGATTTGGGTAAATAAGATGTTTAGATTTAAAATCTGCATGATGAAAGGAATGGAGGGAAATCATCAAAATTGGATATATCATTAACATTATAAACCCATATTATTTATGTACGTAATTGCAAAAAGTTTGCGAAAAAATTCAACATATTTCTTCAAAGAAAACCGATTTTTTGCCATATCGTTTTAATGTTTCTCTAATCTTCTCCGCGGCCTTTGAAATTGTACAATGTTTTTGGCGGAAATTCATTTTGCTTGAAATTCCGGTAAATAATTTATGATAATTGAAACTTCCACGACCTAAAATGTTTTGTAAATGGCTTAATTACGTCTGCCCAAAATTAAGAAGTTTAGCAATTTTAAGGAGATAAAAGTAAGCTGTATCTGAAATAAAACTTTTTAAAGGGGGATACAAAAATCATAAAATAAAAATACCCATTAATGAAAAAGTTACATTCATAATAAAGCTCTCATTTAAAGTCATTTAATGTCATTCCACCAAAAAATACTCATCAAATAATCTCCAAAAGTCTTAAGCGAAATTAAAATTCAAGACAAATGTAATTCTTCAAAATTCTAATTATTATACTCCTTACTCTAACATCCTGAATTAAGTAATTTTCAAATGGTAAAAAACTGTTACTTTAATTTAACCAAGAATTTAATTTAATTAATTTCCCTAAGGTTAGAAATTTTGTTTTTCTCGTACTGCTTTGGTGATATTATTCCCAAGATATCACCTCAAAACCTCCAGATATTTTAAGAAAAGAAACTTTTACTTCTAAGCTGATTACATGGAATGACTGACGACTGACGAAGGTCAACTTTGAAGGATCTGTTTCCCCGTAATTCACTCCTACTCATGCTCGTGCTTTAAAGTGTTAATTCTGTAGAAATTGCAATTCACCTCAAAGGTTCTATTTAATCTTCATGTTTCAAACTAATCTTCACGTATGTATATAATACATTCTAACTTGATGTTTTCTTGTTAAGGCCTGAAGTGCTTCGCATCAATCTTGTTAGCATCTTGTCGGTGGCCAAGTCTTAAGGATTAGGACCAGCCGCAATAATAATAATATCTCTTGGCTCCGAAATAGTTCTTAATAAATTTTGGTGAAAGTGGGAATAAGTGTTTATTTTCGATAGATAACTTCAATTTCTGTGTTGTGCGTAGTTCGATTTAATCGCTAAGCTGAGGTAGCAGAAAAAGGTCCCACTTAAATTTAACACATATATACGCATATATTATGTATATGTATTTATATTTCACATAGTAAATATAAAACTTCTATTTCATGTTGGAAAAAAAAGAAAAACTTAGAAACCTAAGTATTAATTCTTTCTTAGTAAAGTAATTATACAACCTCGATAACCCACTTTTGTTATTTTAGACTGTGCGACAATATTCCTATTTTTAACTCTTTTGCATCATTTTATTATTCGTAGTTACTTTTGGAAAATGTTTAAACATTCATAAATTCGGAACATCTTCGAAGTAAATGGCACTGAAAAGTAGTCCCGAGATACTTTACTACAAAATAAAACAGAGGCAGTTTTCATTCTATTGTTCCACAGAAAGGACAATAAACGTGTTCTGAAATAGCTCGTCCAAATGAGCCGGCAAATAAACAGACTGAATAATGGTGGTGTACCTTCCATTCCAAGTAAAGCAATACGTGAGCCCAAACGACTGTACATTTATATTTCATTACAAAAGTCAAATATTTTCAGCACAAAAACATCATTCAGATGATAAAATTCACGCCTTTGCTTTTTCAAGTATCGCAGGAATGAGTCCGATTCAGCTGAATCTCCATGAAGAAATTAACTTTTAAATTTTGTTACATTTAAGGAGTAATGTTTAGCAAGCGAAACTTATTTGCTTTTTATTATGACTTCGGGGAGTCAGTTACGCTTTCTTTACCATATCACATCTTTAAAATTCAAATTATGTGTCTATTTCTAACAAGCTTAACCCTTGTCTGACAGGGTCAGATTGCCTCCAACCTCGTAATTCCCGTTTTTTTACGATTTTTCAATTTATTTTTCGTATCTCAATATTGAATATTTCTTAAATTTCCTTTTTTCATCAACATCAGTAGAGTATTATGTATAAAAATATCATAATTTTTTTCTTTAAATCACAAAAATCATTCGCTGGCTTTCAATAAGCTTTTTCGTGGCTTAGGTCACGCGCACAATTCCAGCTAAAGTTTAAATGTCTTTCTTTAAATTATCTTCTTCGATATTTAAAACCACTTCGAAAAATAAATTCTGGCATTTCGTAAAGCATACTTAATCGAAAAGATGATTGAAAACCGCTTCCTGATTGCGATAAAATGGAAAAATAATAGGCTTCGATTTTAGAAGGCAATACGCTAAGATGTATCAAAAGGTAAAGAAATCTCTGAGGGGCAGTGTAACCATTTGATAGGTGGAGCATACCGAAAGTTATAACCATAAAGTAACCAAAAATGTGTCGTTATGGAAAAAATAAGCCTCACGTTGATGACGGTTTGGGGCGCCATCATTTGATATTATTCAGGCGATGTGCTCTGAATTCGTACGATTTTGAGACGAAAAATTATCCTGTTTCCAGTTCCCCTTTTGCCTTCGTAATGAGCGCTGTTGTGGATATTAGGCCCAGAAATTGAAGTGTAAATGAATGCTATAAACATAAACATTCATTATGCGCTCATAAAAAAGTTTCAAATTTCATAAAGATTAGAGAATGTCAAACGAAATTTAACACATTTTCGCTGTTATCATTTTCAGGTGTCTTAAATTACTTTTTCCTCTTTCTATTTATAAATACCGAGTTAAAGCATACTATTTTACTGTACATATAAGATATAATTAAATATTTATTATATTATCGTACACTCTGAACTTCAAATTTAATACAGCAGATACATTTGTGTTTATGTATTTTGAATTGTTCAAGCCTTTTATTTTGAAAGATTTTTAATTTGAATTTAATTTGTTTATTCACTACTTTAAATTTTATACTCGCAGTATAACTTCTAACATTATAAAATCAATTTTATATTTTTGTATTTTACCACTACTTCATACAATAATGCCAAATTTCAACAAAAATTAGTATATTGTTTTTCTTACTGTATCTATTTCTCAAAATATGGTTAAGATATGTATATATGAATAATGTTTATGCCACTCGATCATATTTCTTTGTATTTTTCTCATTCAAAGTGCCAAAGAAGTTTCCGAGAGCGCAATCCATACTTTTACAAATTTTAGTCAGATGCCTTTAATTTTATATTATTTTTCAAATATTGAAATTAATATTTGGAATTAATCCTTTCATGTCTCGATTCTGATCTTCAAAATATATATAGACTATATAAAATCATAAGAGACTACAGAAAATTGTTCACTTAGAATTTTGTGAAGTGTTTAAAAAGCTTAAATTCACTCTTCTACTGAATGGTTAAAAAATAAAAGAATTTTGTTATTTTTCAGCTTCTTCAGTCGCCGTCTCCTCGTGGACGCTAGTTGCAATATCCTGCGAAAGGTACTACGCAATTTGCCATCCCCTGAGGTCGAGATCCTGGCAAACATTAAGACACGCCTATAAAATCATCGGTTTCATCTGGATAGGCAGTTTGCTCTGTATGCTGCCCATCGCCGGCTTTAGCCAATTAATGCCAACCAGCCAAGGTAAGGCCATTTAGAGGTGCTCCCAACGATAATTTTCGTCAATTCACCAACCAACAATTGTTTCAGGGCTCCGAAAATGCCGGGAACAATGGCCGGATGAAGCCATTTACTACGAGCGAGCCTACAACATATTTTTAGACCTCATTCTGCTGGTGCTGCCGCTGGTCGTCCTCTGCGCTGCGTACTTTCTTATAACACGCACCCTGTGGAAAGGAATTCGCACCGAAAAAGAGCCCAAGAAGTTCGCACCCTTTAGTATCAGCGTCGCAACCACCCTGCAGCAATGCCAGGAGGATAGTGAAACCAGGCAGTACGGTAAAGTCCTTCCTTAATCTCAGACAAAATTTCTTAGTCCTCACACGTTCCTGCGGTTATATTTCGAACAGAATTTCTAAATTGCACTTCCTGTGAAGATGTGGACATTTAAAAACTTACATCGTTCGCTTGGCTTTATTCAGTGTTGATTTTCTCGGCCACGAGTCCCTCCCTTTTAGTTTTAATGACACTGTCGGTCAACGAGGACGACCGACGTCCTTCCATTCAATTTTATCGTCATATTATTTAATAGCTACGGGCGAGAAAAGGTGACGACAAAATGTTTGTTACTTCTTCAAACAGCTCTTTTATGGCTGAATTAGTTCAAAATTATAAGGTTAAAAACAAAATTACATAACTTTTAAAAGCATTGAATAATAATTTACTATCTCAAAGAGAAAGTTGCCCTTGACCATATTTTTCAATGTCACTTGAAATGTTCTTGAAATAAATATAATATAGATTGTCGAATATGAGGCAAATTTTTTTCTGAGACCTGTATTTTGAAAGATTGAAACATTTTAGTAGCAAAGTTTTCATAATTTCGTTGTACATTTAGTGTAGTTTTATAGAAATTAGCATACAATATAAAACAAATCCATTATATTTTATAAATAAATGGCCCTATCTATTGAATAGTAAGCCAGGAAGTGCATTCAATCAAAAAATAGGATATTTTTTTAGTAATAATTTTAATCAAAAGTACAAGAATAAATCAATCTGCATTGTCAGCAATAAAAATTAACATAGTGGCACATTCTCCAAAACTACAAAACCTAGTATTCATACTAATTATATGTTGGTTCTTGACTTCAATAATTATAATTAAACAAAAATTAATTTCTTTAATTAAAGCAAAATATGGGTGAATAATGGTTCGTTATAATGTGCAAAAGGGTATATTCGAAACGTTAATACGCGAAATTATTAATTTATAAGATATGTACATTTAATAATTGCTTCTAAATTAAACTTCCAAAGTATGTTAAACACAAACACGTAATTCATTTCAAACTAAATTGCTACTTGCCACATAAAAAACAAATGGACTCATTTAACATGCCCGCCCAGGACACTAAAATGAGGTTAAAGGGATACCGCCGCGACATAAACTGAGATATTCGTCAAGATTGAAAACGACGCAATTCTAAAATAATGGGACTATGTAGTTCATATGTCTAACTGGTTCACTGGGCGACAACCCACCCTACATATTATAAGTGCTTCCGATAGTTCAATAACATACATAAATACACATAACCCATTTATTATTTATAATACTAAAAACCATAACATTAAATATACATACTTACATACTTCCGAGTTAGACAGTTTTTGACCTTTACGCTATGACGTAAAAATTACGCAAATTTTAATTTGATTTAAGAAATCTCTGACCTTAAAGCAAAACTACTAATAGTTTGACTTTTATTCTTATAAAAATTACTGTAATTGAAGCGTGTGTTATAAATCGCTTGTCGTCAGACGGCCTAATTATTTTTCTCAGAAAAATTCTTCAGTCATATTTTACGGATGTCTTCTAAGTTAATAGATTTTCCACGAAAATTGAAATGTTATGAGAATTTCTCTGTTCTTTTTTCTTTGATAGACGTTGCTATTTAGCAAATATCGTTAATATACCTTCCGTTGTTTCATAAAAGAAAAAATGTTGCTCACTTAATTTGTTTTTTCTTTGCTAGACTTAGACTTAGCAAATATCGTTAATATAACTTCCACTGATTTCATAAAAGAAAAAATTTTGCTCTCTTAATTTGTCAGCTGCCTT
Organism: Machimus rusticus; assembly: GCA_951509405.1. Taxonomy (NCBI): domain Eukaryota; kingdom Metazoa; phylum Arthropoda; class Insecta; order Diptera; family Asilidae; genus Machimus; species Machimus rusticus. Next base: position 9,459,409 of record OX608051.1, read on the forward strand.
AGCAACAATCGTTGTGAAGCAACGAAAATTGGGCTTAACGCAGCAAAATACAATTTTTGGCATTTATTTTTATGAGGATACTTTTTACTTCTTAATTTGCACAGTCAATCGAGGAACACAATAAAACAATAAAAAGAAAACTATAATTCAACTTTGAGCACATTTAAGCTAAATTAGTTTCCATAATTAAAGCAGCGTTTCATATACCTAACTGATAGTGAAATATTGCTTAATATTTGAGTGAAATAGTGTGACAATTTAAATTAATTACGTCCAATTTCAGAAACCGAAGCGACCAGACCACTACCTCTCAATGGGTCTAAAGTGTAATATGAGAAACTATTTATCAGCGAAATTAATCTAACGACACGTCGACAAGAATCGTACCTGCTGTGCGCCATTAAATATTACAAAACTGGTAACGTGGCAATAATACCAATCAAAATGACTGGAATTGAAAATGTAAATTTTGGTTTGTAGGTGTTCAATTTATTTTCTATCGATTCAATTGTTCAATAACGAAGACTACTGATTTTCGCGGAATTTTAATCAACTAATCACACCTTTGACACAAATTTGATTTCATCAATATACCAAATTACCCTAAATTTTGTCAAATCGAATTGATAGAAAAGGGAAGGGAAGGAAGGGAGGAAAATTAATTATACCGAATTGATTGCTTCTAGCTTCAATGAAAGGGAAACAATTTTCAAAAATTGTATTGTTATTAATCAATCGATCAGTTATTGAACTCATTATTGAAAAATAAATATAAAATGAAAGTGGCACCATATGTTGCCACGGTATTTGCGACTAATCGAAGGCACTGTAAAAAAACGCGTACATCATAAAAAATAAGTATTCGTTTTTTTATTTTTAAATAGGCTTCATCAATTCACCTTATCCAGGATTTGCTCTGACGCATTTAATTCTAAAAAAGGAAAAAATTGTATGTAGGTAAGCGTATACAAATAAATGAAGAAGTCTGTCTGCTCTCATGCAAAGTTAATTTGTAGAGAATTTTTGAAACGTTAATGGAAAAATTCCAGCGGAAGGAAATTGCTGTTCTCGTTTTCATGAACTCTACCTGTAAAATAATTCTGCGGCGTGTTACCTTCGTCTCATGCCCTGAAAGAAGCCACTTTCCATCCGCTCGAAGCAACACTTGTTCACTTCAGTTCATTCAAGTGGAAACCTGAAATTGCGCTTAATTTGAGATTTTCAGATTTTTATTTTATTTAAAAGAGAGGAAACGATTTTTTTCGCCCGCATTCCGCAAATTGCCATCGCACAGATATTCCCAGAAGATGTACTTCATTTTAAGTTAATGTAATGCCTTTCCAAAAATGTGTGACAACGTGGGGAATTTGTACACCAAATTTTGATTGTTGGGATTTTCGCATTGTGTCCTCTTTAAACCAATTTATTTTTCATCAAACCAATTTGGGAAACGTGCTCAAGCATTATTTTTTCTTGTTATTTCTCAACATTAGCATCTGTACCAACATTTTGAGGGATTGCTCTAATTTATTTTTCTTTGCAGAAAGCCAAGTTGTGCAGGTGTACCCAACTTCTGGACGGAGTTCGTGCGCCCCATCCCCCTCCGTTGACATTACTGGAAGAAAAATTCATGGCAGGAGGAGCACTTCAAACGGGCATAAATCGCCACCCGCAATTTTGCGGAAACAATTTGATTCAACCTTGAGAAGGTAATTTTGGACCTTCATTCGCAGACGGATGAATTTTTCAACCTTGTTTTTCAAATTTTTTTCTAGGACTAATGTCGCGAAAAATCTCCAGAACAAGCAGCGCGTAATCAAGATGCTATTTGTGCTAGTTTTGGAGTTTTTCATATGCTGGACTCCACTGTATGTGATCAACACGATAGCCCTCTTCAACCCGAGCATGGTCTACCAGAACCTCGGATACACCGCGATAAGTTTCTTCCAGCTCCTCGCCTATTCGTCCAGCTGCTGCAATCCCATCACCTACTGCTTCATGAACGCGAACTTCCGGCGAGCCTTTCTCGACACTTTCAAAGGGTTAAAAAGCAAAAAGCGATACTCGCTGAAAAGCGGACAGGACGGAGAATTGGAAAGTCCCAAGGTAGCGAACAATCATTCTTAAAAGTTTCTCACCAAATGGATCCATTTAAAAAATTGTAAATAATTCAGTAGGTTACATTTTAAGGGTAATTCGGAATTGAGACGAAAATCAAAATTCAAGTTAAAAAATAAAGTGGAAGACAATGGCGCGTTTCAGTTTTAACAGCGAAAAAAAAATATCCATCATTTTGTGTTCCCTTTTCCTTTTTCCTGAACAAAAAATTAATTTCTAATAAAAGAATTTTCTAACTTCATGAATAGTTAAAAAGATAAAGGTCAATTCCATTAATCGTTCTTTTGAAGAGCATACATACATATATACATTTTTCAGCTCAACCGCTTTGCTCAGTTTAAAGACGAAAATAGCCACGATAAAGATAATTCCACAATTTAAAATTTTTAGAAAAGTTACTTTTTGTTTTTAATCTATACAATCTTTGTTTTCCACATTAACAAGCTTAAGCTCTGTAGGTATGTCTATCGTTTAAAGCTAATTTACATATTCTACGTTAATGTATTTTCGTACATAAATCTAGCATATTTATTCAGTTTAATTTCGAAAGTTATACATATGTTTACACGCAGTGTATTTTAATTTTTTTATTATGATTACACAATATGTTTATTTTTATTTAAATTTAATATCTAATTTATTTAATTTATTATTTTAGATTTGAGTTCAGTTCAATTGCGAATTTAATGGATCCATTTCGAAAACATTTTGCACGAAAAAGCAATGATGCGATTAATTCAGCCTAAAGGTATGTTTTTTTGAAAAAATTTAAAGTAATTTCAGATTAAAAAAGACACTGATACCATGTGAATTGAATTGAAAAAATCTTCTCTGGTGAATTTCTAGTTCAAAAATTTACTGTGCCAAATGGAAATACATATTCAAAAACATATATGTATGTATATGACAAGCAGTACAGAAGTATGCAATGCTTTTACTTCCCTTGAAAAATTATTGCTTTTCTATATAAATTGAAAGGAAGTCCGTAGGATTAAAACATTTTAGGTATATTATAATGATTTGTTTTACTTTTTGATTATTTAATACTTTTAGGACATTATCCGCCTTCAGCCAAGAGTAACATTGCAAGATAACAACGATATTAATTCGAGGGCAATTATAATCGTTAAAAATTTATCTTAATAGCTCCTGGGGCTATATAAAATTCAGACAGTTCAAATTGTCGAAATTTTTATCATCTGAGAATAAAGGTACCAATTGGCATAATTATTTTGAAGTACAAAACCTAAGGCGGTCAGTCATTATAAATAGCAAAGTTTTTCCTTTTCTGGCACATTTTTGTGTATTTATGTGCTCATTTTAAATTTACGATCCGAATTATTGTTATAAATGCTTTACAACATTTTGGAGAGGATCTCGTACATCAGATTCGAAACAAATCGAAAATTTAATTATTACAGAAAGATATGTAATCGAAAGTAAATATAAATCGAAATTAATAATAAATAAACGTTTCAGATAAGCGAAATTGGGCTATTAAATATTAAAGAGAAGAAAAACGGCAATATGTACTTCGTAAGTTCAATGAGTCATTGCCCTAAAAATTGCTTCTCAATTTGCCCACGTGTATATGGAGAATATTTTTTACGCTCTACGTCCAACACGTGTTTTGTGTTATTGTTGTGATTCCCGTTCTAACCGGCATGTTATTCTTCTTCTTTCTTTTTTGTAAGGGCTTAAGCGCTTTACAGTTATAAATTAAGATTGCAGATTGATTTACAAACATTATAACAAGTTTGAACATATGTAAGCATAAGTTTGTTAATTTTACTTTTTTTAGAACATTAGATTCTAATTTACTTCTTTTGCAAGTTAGAAAAATAATTGATTAATATTATTTTTCTTGTGGATTGTGGGCGCTATCGAAACAGCTTTTTCCCACAGAGGTTTCAGTATTTGGTCGACAACAGTTTTGAAATTTTCTTGGGCGATGGCACTGCAATAGAAATCGAAAGCTCAACATGATTAATTTAAAATTACATTAAAGCTTTTAACGTTCTTTAGCAAAAGAATCGTTACAATCTTTTTTTAAACAATAATAAGACAGTTTTATTTATTTATTTATTATTTGTTCAACTAATTGGAGTTCACTCACATATTAATAATACGAAATTTTTTTAGCAAATGGAATGATAAAAGGATAAAAATTTTAATTTGAAGATGCCGAAAATAATTAATTATAGGTACACTAGCGATAAATATTAAAAAAATAAAGCTTTATCCACCAAACCTAAGTAAAAATTTTTAAAATGAATTGTGTGCCTTCAATACAACTTTGTGAGTAGGTAATAAGGTGGGGCACAATATTTTCCTGACTCACTAAAATCGATAAAAATTGTACAATTGATTTTAAATCGACAATCAAAGGGCACGATGTAATTTCTTTTATCTTTAATGATAACAACGTCAACCTAATAAAGAAATTGAGTAGACAATACTAATTTTTATCATCTGTTTTAGCCGAATCAATGAAAAATAAGAAATGTAAAGAAAAGATCAAAAGGAATACTGCGCCTTATTTTTCAGTTAGCACACGTGTAGGGTAATTTTAATTTCCATTAGTTAAATTAAAATAAAACAGAACATTTTTTTTCCAAAAAAATACATCGATAAAATCTCTGTTGCCGAAAAATACATTATTTTTGCATTAAGCTTGACTCGATTGAGTCGATAAGAAAACAATTACTTTCAAGATTACTTGAAAAAAATCATGAAATTCGACTATCTTCTATCAATCCATTGGCTGTTATCAGCAAATTTCGAGCACTTTAATTGTGACTTAAGAAGTGACCCACTTGTACTAATTCGCTCAAATGTACTCCTTCCTGCAACTCGTTTGTTTGCTGACTGCTGCAGCCGCAGGTACAGTGTCATTTCTAGTATTAGTTCAAAATATAAAAATTAAAATTCTTTTAAAATTATAGCGTCTCCAAGACCGCGAATCGTTGGTGGCTTAAATGCGACCATCCTCGAAGCACCTTGGCAAGCAACTCTTCATTACTACCCCGTGAATATTTGTGGTGGAGCAATCATCCGAGAAGATGCGATTTTGACTGCAAGTCACTGTTTCGCGGAATATGGAGCGGACCCGGAAGCCTATCACATTCGAGTTGGAAACACCAAAAGATCTGTTGGTGGAGAGGTCTATCGCATAAAAGAAATTATCACCCACCCTGACTTCGACAAGGAGCACTACGATGCAGACTTAGCTATCGTGAAACTAGCTACCAACATTACCTTTAGCGAAAGGGTTAAACCCATACCTCTGGCTAGTGCAAGTGAAACCCTTCAGGTCGGAAAAAAGGGAATGATCACGGGATGGGGAAAACTTGAGGTGATCTTTACTTCTAAAAATAAGTGCTTAGTTTCGATTCTAAATATTGTTTTTTTTAGTACAACGGAAATTTCCCAATTCTTCTTCAAAAGGCTTTCCTTCCAATTATTGATCAAGAAGTTTGTGGTGTAATTTATCAAGATATGCGGAATATCACAAAAAATATGTTCTGTGCTGGAACTTTCGACGGCAAAACAGACGCTTGCAATGGAGACTCCGGAGGTCCCTTTGTTCTAAACAATAAACTTTTTGGTATTGTTTCTTGGGGAATTCAGTGCGCTATGCCGGAGTACCCGGGTGTCTTCTCATTTATACCGAACCTTAGAAGTTGGATTGACAAACATTTAAATTAAAGCAGCCAACACCAAAACTGAAAAATCATAATTTTTAAAGGTATATTATTGATTTTGGTATTGTTATTAATTAAATCATATTTCTAAAATTATTAAACTAAAATAAAAATCAGTTGATTCAACAAACATTTGAATACATTTTACACTATTCAGTTAAAATTTGGTAATGCCATCCTTTTTTAGAACGCGAAGATATTATTTTCAGTCAGTTCGCTTTTTAGCACCCCCCCCCCCCCCCCCCCCAATGAACAAAAAGGGGATAATTAATTTAAAACTATATTGATTTTATTACCATATATTTCTGTTATATACATAAAATTATTATAATATTTAAAATATTATATCACAATAGTTTAACTAAATTTTACGATTCTCTCGATGGTATGTAGCTGGTGCTAAAAATTCTGTGCTATTGTAGGTATTAATTTTTGTCATCAAATAATTCTTCCAAAATTTCAATTGTCTTCCGCTTAAATATTCTTTGTTTTTTCTCCGGTAATTTTTTAATATCTGGTAACAGGCTTTTCAAAAACATAAAATTCGGATCATCGGGCTCTTCAATTATTTTACTTAATAACAATTTTATCGCAGGTCGATTAAATTTCTTAGAAATGTTTGCTAATTTAACTGATTTTACTTGTTTTACCGATTGTTCTTTCTTCATTTCATAAGTTGGGGAAGGGATTGAAATTTTGTCGATTGAACTTGTATAATTTTGAAAAGTTGGAGAGAAATTATTGATCTCCTTTTCAACCGAATTGTCTTCCGAATTTTGGGTTTCGCTAAAATTCTCGGGAATCAGCGAGGTACTCAGGGATCTTTTTGAATTTCTTGGGTTCTGACGCATATAATCCTTTAAAAATGACATTGCATCCTGCATGTACCAAGGTTTTCTTTTTCTTGCCACAACTTCAGTTGTTGTTCCTTCATCTCGCAATGATCTAGCGTAGCTATTTCTCAGTGTCATCCATTTATGTTTGCAGTCACGTACTGAAGAACAAAATGCTTTGTTTAGTAAAATGTGTTCAATTTAATAATAATAATAATAATAAACATATTTGTGTGCTTCTATCGTTAACTTATTTCTAAAGGTTGTTTAGTATAGCGACCTTACCATTTTAGGATTTTGCTTTGAAAATATCAATCAATAAATATCGATTAAAACTTCGTTATCATTAATTTGTAAGAATCAGAATATATGTACATACATATGTATGAATACCTATATTAAAAAACTCGTTTAAATTTATAGTGCTTACCAACCTAAAAAAATTAAATTGTTTTATAATCATTTTTTTTTTAAAACCAGTTCTTGAATATTTCAGATCGAAAGTTGTTTCATAACTACATAATGTTTCAATAACCTGAAACCGTATTATTTTTTCTTATTTAAGTTAACATATGTATTTAAAGAGATATAAAATTCAATATTCTGTTGATTAGGTAGATAATATTTTCTTGTCTAAGCCTTGACAATTTGAAACTCTTTTCATAAATATGTATTAATTGCTAATAATGAAATAAATTAGATTTATATTCGATAAAAATTACAAATAAATATAACTGCACGTCACATTAGAAATGTTTGAAGTAGTTAAAGTTTTTTTTGAATAAAAAATTGAAAACAGAGTTGGCTTTAGTTGCTACACATGCCAGCTTGACACGTTGAGCATTCAAATCAAAAATAAATTAAAAAAAAACAAAATATTCACCAGAAGAATTCATTGCGAAAGCAATGTCCATCCAAAGACGTTCTGTGATAATCTTGTCGTTGTGCTCCTTCAACTTAAAATTGTATAAAGCCGGTCTGTTTTTGACCAACCCGATCAACTTCTCGGCGTCACTCTCCATCACGACAACTCCGACTTGCGCTCAAAACGTGACTAACGCGGCGAGAACGACTCGAAGGCAGAGGCAGAGCATGCTTTATTCGCTCCGGTCCGAAATTTTCTACTTTTCGCCTCGCCGCGTGTGCACGCACTGCCTGCAAAAAGCAAGCGAAGTTTCAAAGCGGTTCGAATTTCCCGCAACACGGGCTTTCCGCACCGCTCCACCGCGTGCCATTTTCGAACCGACGAAAATTAGTAAACAATTTGGACCTAAAGCGCGCTTTTTCGCTTCGTTTAATTTGTCGCGCGTTGTTTGTGTTGCCTGATGCAAATGGCGTGCTTTGCTCTCGCTCGAAACAAAAATGTTTTTCGAATCGACCTTTGAGCTGTTGCTTTTGTCTTCTCCTCTTATTAATAAAAACAATAACTTTGAATCTGCAGTTTTCGTGCTATCTGGCATTTCGCTCATCGGATTTTGTTTCCCTCCAACGCTCCAGTGTTGGGGCTCGAAGTCTTACTTTTCTAAAATAAATCAACATCGACCTTAAATAAGCGCTTTGCTTATAGCTAGCTAATTAAGCGAACTATCGTTAGGAGCTTTCTAGTATAATCTCAAAAGTAATGCATATTTTCTCTGAAACCAAAAATTCGGAAGACAACCCGGTTGGAAAAGAATCAACAATTTCTCTCCAACTTTTCAAAATTATACAAGTTCAATCGACAAAATTTCAATCTCTTCCCCAACATCTGAAATGAAGAGAGAAAAATCTGTAAAACAAGTAAAATCTGTTAAATTAGCAGAAATTTCTAAGAAATTTAATCGACCTGCGATGTTATTAAGTAAAATAATTGAAGAGCCCGATGATCCGAATTTTATGATTTTGAAAAGCCTGTTAGATAATAACAAATTGCCAGAGAAAAAACAAAAGACTTTTATATTAGTTAAAAGTTGAAAGAACTTAAAAATTAAGTTAAAAAAATTGGGAATTAGAGTATACAATTAAGATATTACACTATTAGTTTTGCTTCTAGAAAGATTTCTAACAATTTACAAATGTTATCTTTAAATATGATATTACTTACTTTGTATTAAGGTTACAGCTTGAAATTTATTATCCGGTTCTTTTAAAAGATCCTGTCTACAAATCCAAAGTTATTTTTTCCAAATTGAAATAGCGAATATGTATATTTCGTTCGCAATATTGCATTAGTCGTTTTTGCTTTTAAAATCAGAATGTAAATTTACAATCAGTGATCCAAAAAACTACTATACACCAAGTTTTATACAAAAATAAAAATTAAGAAAGCTGTCCATAGTTTTAGAGTTTAAAGCAGCTGTAAATCATTTTTAATGGTTGTATATATTTGTGGAAATTATAATTTACATAAAGTAATCTAACTGCATATAATAAAATTCGTATTTCATATGTTATAATATTTTCTGTCCTAAATGTTTAACGCCATAATTCCATTAATCGAAAGCCATATTTACAGTACAATTCGGTCAAGCTTAAACACAGGTCATAAATATGCCGTTATTGCGTTTTTCCCAAATCCCATATACAATATATACTAACGGTACCGAGGGTGGAGGGGGGTATCCGGGACGAAATTGCTCCGACCGACGTGGTGAACAAACAGAGGTAACGGCTCTTTCCGACGAAACCCGACCTCTGGTGGTGGTGTGCATACCTCTGGCACACAATAAATTTTAACGGCACATCAAATTCCCTTGGCTGTAGGAGGAGGTAGGGTTCATGACCTTCCTTTCCCCGCGCCTCCCCCCACCAGCAGGTGAGCTACCTAAAGCTACATCCACACGTAGCCACATCGAGCGCTCCACAAATCCATTTGCTGCCATCCTCCAGGCTCCCATCGTTCGGGAAGAGACGGGGACAGAAGCAACGACCGAAAATCCCCCACCTCCCGACCAGCATGCCCCCTACCGACGGGCACAAAAGCAATTTCTATCCCGTCCCACAGAAACCCTATTCAGCTAGAATGGCGAGGTCTGCTGGTGGCAGGGTTTCAATTTTCTAACCGGGGGAAAACCCCGCTGCGAGCGAAATGGTTTTGCCCGCATCCAGTGTGAAACGAACATTAAGGCTCAGGTCTCACGGACTGCGGGTTCTTAATGCTGTGCTGTAGATCTCCCAGATAGAAGAAGGAGTTTCCTCTTTTATTAATTTTTTTTTATTGTATAATCACGTAAAAAGAAGCTACGTCGGAATTTATGCGCGCATCTGAAATAAAGTTGGGGATATTTCGGCTTCAGCTCCTCAAGAGTGAAGACGGTCTCCTTTAAGTCGTTTCGACTTTTGGCGACGATCCAATTAACCTCGACGAATTAGGCTCGTCTGCATACAAGAGCCATCTTCGTCGCGCAGATCGACGCTCGGCGTCGGCTTGACATGCCACGTCCCATAAATCCCACAGGCAATCTGCCAAACGACGGCATGGGTGCCCCCCTCGGGGGGATCAAAGCGGCTTTGTGCAGCTGAATTCGGAATGCCACAGGCAGCGGCTGCAAATGACGAGTGCCCTGCGTGGGAGATGATGACCAAATTGCGGCTTCTCGATGCAGACCAAGGTCCGAAATTTAATCGGGCGATTTGTGTACTTTTGGGACAGTGCTCCCGAAAGATTAATGGACTTTAGCGGCCACTTTGTTGTAAATATCCCATAATCTGAAATGTTTTTAAAAAGACACTAGAAATCGCTACCTACAACTAAAAGACGAATTAATCCAAAGTTTTAGCAAGTTTCAACTGCTCGAAAAGGGTTAAGGATAGCTCTCAAGCTAACTTCTAACTTTTTTTTATCTTAATTACTATTACGATCATATTCTTTCTATTTAAGTTAAGAGACAACTTACAAATTATACATAAAATGATAAATCTGATAAATATGAAACAAAAATAGTAGGTACTCGAATGTACCTACCGATTTCAAACTTTAAAATATTGTTGTACTAATTTTTAAATTTATTGAAAAATTTGAGGAGGACCTTAAAATATGACAATTTTGAATGCCTACTTTAACTTCTACTATATAATTATAATTTAGAACTTCTATATATACGAAAAAACATTTGAAATATTGAGAAAATTGGACAAATGGATTGCAAAACTTGTAAAAAAGCTAGCTCACAATAATCAAATTTTGTTCGAATGACTTCAATAGTTTGAGAATTTAGTTAAAACCATACTTCACACGGTCGTTACACTTTTCATTTAAAGTCAGATAGTTTCTTTATAATTGCCTGAAAAAAGCTAATATCATCTTCATATTAGTTTTAGTTGCTTTGCTTCTATAGCAAAATAGCTGAAGGAAGGTTTTTAAAGTTTTTATTTAATGGATACTATAAGAGATCTGAGGTTTTCAATGATAATAATTTTTTAATCAATAAATAAAATATTCAAAATGAAGGACTTGTTGATACACAACGGGTATGAGTTACGAATGTGATTATCAGAAACAGCCCTCAAAAGCCGAGAAATATTGTTCCAAATACTGTCAATTATTGTATTTTCCTTAAATATGTTTCTAGATTTGAGAAAATCGAGATAAGACCTCTCCTCTTTCACCAACGATAAATTTGTTAAATTAACTTCTAGAAATCTAAAATTTCACTAATTTTTATATCCAGTAAATTCAAAAATAACCGGGCTCTACTCTTACACATTTTGCAGAAATATGCTATATCAAATTATCAAATGAATGACGGATAGACAGACGGACACGTGAGGTGTCTTAGTCTTATAAGGGATCTATTTTTTCCTTTTTAAGCACGCAAACGGGAAACCTAAAAATGAACCTTTCATTAAATAATAAATAATAGAAAATGTTATTTTTTTATCATTCTAAATCGGTCAAGCCGGTCTCGAAATTAAATACAAAAAATCTTCCCGAGAACAATTATTTAATTCTTCAAGTGTTTGATTCAAGGAGAATTGCTTATTTAAATAAATAAATTTGTTCGTGGGTACGTAGAAAAGATAGAAATTGAAACTATTAGAAAGATTTACTTAAATCTTAAAAAGAAGATCTAAAATGAAAAAAAAACAAAAACCTTATCAAATAGGGAACATTTTCTTGAAGAGGATTTTCAACGAAAATCAAAGGAATTTCAATTTTATAGATAAGTGTGTGGACAAAAATAAAATCCTGAGTTTAGTTGACATTGATACGACAGGGTTCTAAAATTGGAAATAAAACTTCATGTTCATGTTCTTTTACAAGGAAATTTTTATTTGTTCACAGAGTTTATTTTTTGAATAATAAATATAAATTCTTTCTCTTACAGCACTCCTCGTAAACTTCAAGGAGAAAAGAGTTGAAAAGTAAATGCCGCAGTATTCCAGCTTCCTGTTTTATGAATGCTGAAAGTGAATGCAGCAATTGCAGTATACTTGCGGTATTTTTGATAATATTTTCTCGATTGAGAGTAACTATTTTAGGTGAGTCTAAAATATGAAATATTAATAATGAAATATTGAATAGATTTTTATCTCCATCAATAATTTCTCGTAAAGAAATAGCACCTCACCTTTTCAGGCAAAAAATGTTGAATAAATGTTTTCCAAGAAATATAATTTACATTAATTATATCTAAAAAAGGCATCCACTCAAACCCCACAAAATGAAAAAGTTGAGTAACCTTCGCATGCTCATTAAATTGCTGTTCGCCTTCCACCTTCCACTGAAGTCGGGTGTTTCAACAATTTTAATGAACTAGACAGGCGCAATTTTGTGTAGCTCAGCGGTTGATTATAAAATATTTATTATAAGATATGTAAGCAAAGCTAGATTTCAAGTTGCTGAGTGGGGGTACAGCGATAGCATTCAAATTCATGAACGGAAATAATATACTTATTATTCGGTTCGAGCTTTCTATCGCCATGAATATTCCGAGTATGAACCGTGATGAGAACTCAAAATGAAATGCCATCTGCGTATTCATGAAAGCAGCTGAAGTAGGTCGATGGAACCAAGTGGAACCATCTCTCGACCACCACTTTTCTGGTGGCCAAGCCAACAATGGAGCGTAAGTTCGTAATTATGGCTTTAACTGGTTTTTTAAAGTAGGACGACCGCAGAACCCAAAAAGACGGTTTTTTTTCTTCTATCTCCAAATAGGAAGAAGTAGAAAAATACACGGACAGGAGTGGTGGCTACAAAGCGTAGATTATTAAAGGGGACTACTAAAACAGTCGCAGTTAGCAGAATTGGAACCGATTGCTTTTATTAAGAAGTCGTATGTTTGCTACAGTCTGTACTACAGCACAATTGGCGTCAATCAACTCAACGACTTAATTGGCCCATTCTATGCCGCTCGCTCCCATGGTATAATAATATGTAATAAGAGGTTGCAGCCTTGCCTTAACGCTTAACGCTGTAGAGAAACACATTTTTTTTTACCTTCGTATTTTATAGACATTATATCTCTACTCAAGGCAAGTATCCAGCTTTTCCCTACCCAGGGAACTTTCATAGAAGTCTGCTCTTATTTGCAATTATTAGTGGTAGTTGTAGGCAATTAAAAGATACACAAGTTTGCATATAATTGTATTTTTACATACTATAAATATAATGAATTTCTTCCTTATTAGTCACTTAGTTTTATATCAATATGCGAAGTAAAGTTGTTAATAAGAAAATTAGTAGAACCCTTTTAAAATTATAACTGAGCTGAACTTCATATACAAATCCAGGACTCGAAGAATGGCTTCGAGATTTTCAATTATTAAAATTAGAATAGAATTATGATAAAACGTTGAGATCAAGCGATAAATTTTTAAAATATTTGTCGTCCGCTTACACTTACGGAAATTAAATTAACTGAAAGTAATTTAAATGCAATAAGTTATTTTTATGATTCTGAGTTTTTTTTTACTTACGGTTTGAAGTATTGAAGCTTTTTTTCCCAAATAATCGACTACATAATGTAACATGTTTTCGCACTTTAGAGTTACGGGAATGAAAATAGAGGTAACAGTTTTTTTTAACGAAGACTTTTGGCTTTTTAAAACTACACTCTACTACACTATTTTCACCCCTTACACCGTCAAACATAAAACTCCCCCAGAAATTAGGTAAAGGTAACTCCTTCATTAGCTGATCAACCCGATTTTATCTGGTGTATCATAAGATTTCTGAAATGCTAAAGTCTGATACTTTACCCAGTTTAGGAGTGTTACTAAAATCTGGGTATATGTGATATAAAACCATTGTGAAAAATTCATTTTGCAACCTCCTGTATTTCGGCTACTGTGAGAGCCGTTTGGCGGCTAGTCTAGTCAATGACTTCAAAATACCCTTAGTACTTATTTTTACCTAAACTCGTTGAATGTCCAATCATTTTGATAGCCATATTGCATCCGTCATCTTGAATTACAACATTTTTAAAACGAATTCGTTATAATTTTGGAACCCCTTTATTTTATGAGCATATAAAGTAGCCTATATGTTAAATGAATTATATACCTTCAGTTAAAAAATAAAAAGTATCGAACCAAGCATTCAGGCGTGATTGTAGGACAAACATCTTCACACATTCTCATATTTATAAATTAGTGGGATTAGTGAACACCATTGACACCATATAACCATAATTTGTTTTTTGTGCTCTATTCTTTCAAAGTTCCAAAGAGCTTCAAAGGCTTAGTGCAAGACATGAGTTATATATGTTTACTATAAAAGTTATCTGGTTTTGTTCTTTTCTCATAAAAATGTTTTTTATAGAATGAAATTTAATCTGTTAGCAGTCATTCAGTCCAAAGAGTAGTTAACATAAAATCGAAAACTGTGTCATTATCATACAATATGAATTAAGAAAAGGCAACAAACGATTAATTTATTATTTAATGCCTCAAAACTATTGAATAAAAGTAGATACTTTTACAACCGTGAAGTACTTATCATTATCTTTTACGACAACAACATTACAAACTTTATTCCCACAAAATAGTGAATAAATCATGGAGTCAAATTATTTTCCGCACCCTCTATATTTACGTGACCTTCTTGAATTTCAAATGTTCATATTTCAAAAGTGAAAAGCTTCATAGAATAACAAGAACAAAGTACCTACGAAATAAGTTTGAAATATTTATTCATATCCGTTAAACACGCAAGGGTAATAAACTTGCCACGATCAAAAAGAAAAAGTTTACAAAAATGTGATTAAATATTAATAAATTCTTCACTTCTCATATTGCTCGTGATACTTAGCAAAATAAATTTTTATCATTCACGAAATTCAAAACAAATCAAAACGAACGTGCTTGTAATATATTAAAATCAATTATTATAGGTTCCTTGGAATACCCATAAAAATATTCAAGTTAACAATTTATGAATCAACAGGTTTTGGTTTCAGAGAAAGAAAGAAATATCTTAAATTTAATGTGCTGAATTAATCTAGGGAAAGAAAGTTATTCGTGAGTTTATAAATTTTTTTTTTTATTTATAAATGATCAAAATGGAAATTAATTATGAAAATGAGTTTAGTAAAAGAGGTAATTGATAAAAGTATATAATAAAGTTAAGCTGATCTTATCTCAATGTTTTTAAACAATTTTAAAATTTAATTAAAAACTATATTTACTTAAATTTATTTTCTTAATATAGTACTTTAGAGAAAACCTTGTCCTTGATTATTACGCTGAATCTCTTAGGGTTTTATAACAATTACCAGAAGTAATTGGATACTCCATTACGCAGCGGAAGGCACAAAAAGACCCATGTTTCTTAATCACCTTAAATGTAATCCAGAGCGCCCTAGAACCTTCGAGCAGACTGTCCCAATTTTTATAATGGATGCTTGCTGTGTGTATTCGGGTGTGCAACTGTGTGTGCTCATTCACCGGTTTTAGGGAGTGTCCTTGGAAATAACATGAACGAGAAAATACTGTTTTGGTACGAACCATTCCCATTCTGGAGGGGATGAGTTTATACGTTGGGTCTTCTACAAATTTCCAGATATAGACAAGGCTTAAATGTGAAATTCTGCAGGGGATATCCTTTTCTACTGACGAGGGTTCAGAAAATTCGATCGATATTATGGTTATGTTCTCTCCAAGCTCTGTATCTCTGGCATTATTCCGTCCCGACTGAGGGGGAAAAAATTGATAAACCCAACTCAATATATAACATTGAAATATCCCTGATAAAAGGATCGTCCTTTGTGAAACTTCACAGAGGGTAAATTGTTAGAGGAAGTTCTTATCGATTTCAATGTTCAACATCTAGTTTTATACAGAAATTGAGTATGCTAACTGATTTGAAGGAGAAGGAATCTGAACAGCAAAAGGAAAAACTCCTCTCATTAAAATACTATCCTTTATAGTTAACAGAAATATGTTAATGAATCATCCCGAGCAGATTTCTGTCTAATGGGAATTTCTTTTTAAGAATTACTTGAAAGCGCTCAAGGCTTGAGCATAGTTTCGAAAATAATATTTTAGAGATCTTAATACAAATTATATTTCTCAATTTTAAGCTTTAAACTCAAAACATTAAATGTCCATTTATTTTTGGCATTCAGGTATATTCTTTCGAACTTAATAATTCATAAATTAAGTCGAAACATAATTCAAATCGCTTCAAATAAGAAAAATGAAAAGGTTCCAAAAATAATGTCCTCAGTTCTTCTTTATATTCAATAGCATCATCAATTTCAGATTTTAAATTGATCATTTTGTCGTCTTCCAAGAGATTTAAAAACTTTATATGATTACCATTAAATTTGCATCATATTTTTTAGTAAATTTAAAACAGATTTGCAATTCTTCAGAGTTCAGAGACATTTTGAAATGATTTAAAAATTAATGTTTCTTTGCTAATAAACAATGCAAAGTTTCCTTAGCATTCAAAAATAATGTACGATCGTTAATGAGTTTATAAACTTAAAAAATTGAATGTGCAACTTTTGCTTGCGTCGCGGATAATTTACTTAAAATAAGGGAACTATTGTGAAAAATGAAACGAATTACTTCGTTTCGTCTATTGTAGCTGAATTGCATGCAAAATTTCGTATAAGAATTCTTACATGGAATTCAGCTATAACTGATGAAACGAAGTGATTTGTTTCGTTTCTAATAATAAGGCCCAAAAGTAAATAAATGAAGTGATAATTTCAACTTAATAAAAAAAAACTATTTCAGTCCTTTAAGGTGTCCAATTAAACTTATTCATATATTGTTTTATCCCTTTTATTAAGGTAATAATGTAATGAATATTAAAATATTTTACAGATTATAAAACTAAGTTCTTGAGATTTTTAAACCCTGTATGTTTTTTTAGAAATATAACAGACCTTCCAAGAAAACTTTTAGAATAATAATAAGAAAAACATTTTCATTGTTTTCGATCGAAATGCCTAAATATTTAAAATAATTTTTATTAAACCCATAATTTTGAAATGCTCTCAAGATGAAATCCGCATTTATTTATAATACATGAATAATGTTAGACTAACATTTTTTTAATAACTCTAAGTGCAGAGCTATGTTAATACTGAAATTATTCTTCGTAAGATTTTCTCAGCAGGGAAAAATATTTTAGCAAGGAATTTTGAATTATTTTAATATCTAAGTAAATCAGTCTTAAGCCACTCGCATACGGAAATATTCAAAATATGGATCACGATAGTGTGCGAATGGTCTTAGTATACAGCGAAACAATCTCTCCCAATTTTAATTCGGTGGAGGATAGGGATATTTTACTTTTCTTAATAAATCCATCATTCCACATTTGAAATCTATCCTCTGATATGGCGTCATTTCCTCCATTTCTTGCACAAAACTCATAAGAAATGAAATATTCGAGTTATTCGATATCTTTTCACGACGCTCTGGCCAGGAATTAGTTGCAATGGGATTTGGATCAGTCCATTTCTTTTCATTTTGCTCTACTGAACAGTTTTCATCTTCTACACCTCCCAAAATAATATCATAGTCATCTTCGTAATCAACTTCTTTTTTAATTATCTCTTGAACTTCTTCTTCTGTATCTTCTTTTGAAAGTGAACCCTCATGTTCACTTGGACATTTGCTGAAATAAAAAACATTAACACTTTTAGTAAATGCTAGTTATTTGAAAATTAGTTCTAGTAGAAAATGAATTGCAATTAAAAGCAAAACTAAATTTTTTAATTTTACATATTGTATTTGATTATTATACTGACCTTTTTTCAAGAATTGGATCAAGGAAGGTGAGCATGTCCGAATAAATGTATTTTTTCCTTTTTGCATCATCATATTTCTTGCGATTTTTAGCTTCATGAAAGAGCCTCTTGTAGTAATCTCTAACGTTGCTCCACTTTTTTTTTAATTCCAATACTGAAATAAAAGAATATTTTGATTTTTAAAAATTGTACTAAATATTTGAAAAACAAAAGAAAAATGTTTTCTTTATTTTATTCAAATGCACTATTCACCAAAAAAATATTTTCCTAAATTAAACTTTTTCCGTTGTTATTAGCTTATATAATTTATTTTTATTACATCTCAACGACGAAAATTACTTTTGATTGTTTTCACCCGCTGTTTGTGCTATTCAAAATTTTCAAGTCATCAATGCAATGAAGCTGATCAAATCTTTCCTGATGACGGGTGTGCTATTTACAGTCTATCTAAAAAATGCCGAGAAATAATATCTTAAGATGACTTGCTTTTAAAGAGTTTTGTACATTGTATGGGTATTCTATTTGAACTCTTTCTTTGATTTTTTCAGGTGTAAAATTTCGATGCTTCCATACGAAATTCTCGAAAGAAACCCTATAATTTTCCCGGGTACTTTCTCTAAGCACTTATGTTCACTTTGGATGATTGATACAAATCTTCTCGAGTATGCGATATTGTCTTCAAGTTTTTATAATTTAAGTGTCAAGAGCTATTTCATGTTAATATATGGATTCCAATAAATTCACATGTGGATTTGCACATAGGAACTCGTAGGTATTATTATGAAAGATTTCTCTTATTCGAAGACAACTAGACTTTATTTGACGAATTTGAAAAGGCTCATAACATTTTAACATCGAAACCGAAGCATTTCCAAGAAAAAAAATCCAACTTAAAACGCCATTAACATTTAATTTCTTTAAAATTGTATTCTATGAATACCTATGGAGAAGGATTTCCAAGGAAATGGAATCCTAGGAAAAGAAAAATCATCTGAATTCACCATACGAGAGATCATGTTTTTTGCAATAGGATTTTAATCTTAATTTGATCATTCTCACAAAAGAGTTAATTCTAATTTTGGAAGTCCTGTTTTCGGGCTAACGTCCGTATACCAAATTTATTCTCAATAGATAATAATTAGAGAATGGCAGAACTGTAACTAAATAATTTTGCAAAGTATTTTTAAAAATATCTTGAAAAAGTATTACATTAATTTTGTACCATTAGTGAACTATCGTAGGCTTAGCTATTTCATGTCAAATTCAATTTTTCTTCCCGCCTAACATAATTCCTGGTTTATTAAACAACCCGTCACGTTAAGTTTTCAGAAGCATGCAGTGCTGTTTCTTTACTAACAACAAAAAAGCTGATTTCTACTTTAATTATTGCGTGTCTGATTTTGCGTGTTTTGTTTTTCTGAATATTAGCGAAGATACATATTTACAACTGCAAACTTAAAACTACGCAGTCTTCTTCTCGACAATTAAATAATTTTCGGTGTTAAATTTTGATCATTAGGAGTAAATTTTCCACGAATTAAGCTTCGGTAACTAAATAATTTAACAACAAAACCGATATGTTTTTAAATATTTTCCAATTCACTGCAGGATAATAAAAGCAAGTATTATAATTAAAATCAAAATTAAATGAGATTTTTCTTATTTTCTGAAGGTCATTAAAACCCAATTCTGTAAATGTTTGAAATCTGAATACCGAATCTGATACTTTCTTGTTTTAGAGTAGTCATCGCTAAAGCTAGTTTGCAAGATGAAATGATGGTATCACTATACCATATAAGGTCAAATAGTCTGTTAGGTTTTTTTCCAAGAAAACTTACCTTTCCTTAATTATAGATGTTGAAATAAAACAGATTAATTTAATATAAACATGTTGAAAAAGATAAGTTTTCTCTATTTTGCTAATAGTACCAAAAACGTCCCCCGACATAAAAAGGTTGAAAAGCACTGCCTTAGTAGACATTTTAATGCATATGTAGAATTTTTTTTTCGAGCTTATTGAATCTTTGTTAAGGTTAAATATATACATATATTCTCTAAAACCTCACACAAGCAAAATACATATGTCCATCAGAGAGTTTTTACGCATACATATTTATAAAAAAGAAAAGCTTGAACTCGTGGAAATGAACGGCATTGATTAGATGTACAAGGTCTTAAGATCAGTTACCCATTATTTTTTTCAAAATGTTAATAATAATAAAATATACAAGTGTCAAAATAAATTGTACGACTTACTTTTTTCAGATTTTCCCAGGTTGCTCCTGCCGCTCCAGACTTCGTCGACGACCTCCTCCCAGGACCGCTCCTTGAGCTCCCGGTTCATGTAGCCCATGCAGTTGGGGTTCCAGAGACACTCCCTCTGGCCGATGGCCGCGATGAGCTTTTCCGTGTCTGACATCTCAATTACGCGCATCACGCCACACTGAATCTGAAATATTTCAGAAAGACCGAAACGTCCGCACAGATGCGTGGCAGCCGGCTCACTGGCTCGAGCGGAGAAATCAGAAAAATTTCAGCAAGCTTTGCCTCCACTCAGCTCTCAATGTGCGGCCACTCGTCCGATTTCCACCTCGCCTGAATTCAGACGCCGAAAAACTCGAGAGCGCTTCCGGAAATTGAATTCGGCTGTAACGGAAGCAGTGACGTCGCGAGACGGACGAAAATAAGAGGGAATTCGGTTTCTTCTGCGAGGAAGTCAATTTCAGATTAATCAGAAACGTTGTGTTGGTTGGAATTTTATTGACTATTTATTTCTGAGCGTAAGCTGCTACAAGAAGATGTGAGTTTACAATTTTTAGATTAAATTTTTTTTCATTATCAATTTAATAATTTCCTGTACATTGGGCAGATCTGAAATCAATAACTGTTGCAATATAATTTGAAAGCGAACACTAATAAGGTCACAGTATGTACTTAATAGATTGAAAAAGAACTGAAAATGAATCAAGTATCATAATGATGGGGTAGTGTGTCCAATGTATAATTTTTCTTATATACCGTAGGCGTAGACTTTGGCTACTTTTTTCTTATATCTTAAAGAAATCGCTCTGATATATAGATTGTGTTAGACTATTAGGTGTTATAATGTTTTCATTTGATAGATGAGGATAATAGCTAATCAGTAATAATCTTTTTTATAGCAAAAAGTTTGTAAAAATATATTTTTTATTATTTTTAAATTTGAGCCAAAGTTGTCCTTTGAGGAGGGTTACTTTGGCTGCAGATGGTTTGGGCACAAAACCTATATACTTAAGCAAGTATTGAGCAAAGTTAAGTCCTTTGAAATAATAGAAAATAAACAAATGAAGCATCCGACGTACAAAAACATTTTTAAAAAAAAAAAAAAATCATAAACAAAAATTAACTTCTCTACAGCCCTCTGTTACACAAGAAAGTTTGCAGACCTAAAAAATACGTACATATTCACACAAGGTAAGTTCGAAGCGTAAATGACAGTTTTAATTTTGAAAAAAATCGTGCAACCAATTATAAATAGACGTCAGTAAAAACATCTAACATTTCCGACTCGAACTAGATCGTTTAGTGTCATGGCTACGAAGGGGTGGGAAATTCAATATTTGTTTTTGTTTTGAGCCAAAGTTACCCCCTAGAGCTAAAGTAACCCGCATCTACGGTACTCGCAAATATGAAATCTTAAGTAATAAAAAGATTTAGTAAAGAATCATTTAAAACGATTCACTACTGAAAGTCGTAAGTAGTCTAATTATTTTAGAAGCCAATTACGAACAATTGATTTGCCTATTTTTATACCGCATTAAATTTATAGATTCAAATTAATTATTTTCCAAAATTTTATATCTTTCCGAAGAAAAAGTTCTATTGCTATTTCTGGCGTTGTTAAAGGATATTTTTTTTATCGCGACACGTAATTTTCCTTATTTTTTCATTCAAGGTAATGCTAGTCAATGTAGGAAAAATAATAACCGACATTTCTCGCCTCGCCCGCAGGTCGGGGGATATTATAAATTTTGTGACACCTGTACATACATATATACATCATACATGCATATATTCATCACGGCACGTCAGTTTCCCGTATGATGACGTTTTTGATGACGGTGAACCGAGGATAAATATCAAAAGACAATTTTGCAATATTTTCTGCAAAAGGGGTGGAGGATAAGGAAAATGGTATTATCAATGTTTTGCAACGCGCTAAATGCCAATTCTTTTGTTTGTTTAACAAATTTCTGTCAAGAACTGATGGGATGATACTACAAGGTAAAAATTTGTTTTTTTAAATTAAAACTAAAGCCGTGAAATCTTAACAATTATTTTTCAAGTTCCATTTTTTCAATGTTCAAAGATATCTCTGGTTAAAACTATCCCTTATCGCCTGTATAGGTTAACGCTGACTACTCAAAAAGTTTTGAACCTCTTACTTTTCTTGGAAAATATAACATTTAATAAAAATAATCATGATTTTCATCTAAGAAGGAAACTGGGTTAAAATAATACAGAAAATCGATTTAAGAGGGAGGCACTGTGATGGAAATAGAATGAATATTTAAAATGCAAAAATTCTTAATGAAAAAAGATATCTGAGATATGCGTTTCACAGTTTTAATTTAATGGGCGTAGATTCAAATTCTGAATTGTCTGAAATATTTATTAGATTGTTTTAAAAGTCTATGTCTACTAACATCGAACAGCAATAAACTAATTGAATATCTCTCGGTTGGTTGCTTTATTAACTTATAACTTAAAAAAAAACATTTCTTTATAAAATGTTGGTATTTACTTTAGTCTTAACCTTAGTAACTAATATTTCTAGTTAAGTAACATAAGTAATTTTCTTAATGTTAAATTTATACAAAGATGGTAGAATTACAATTATACATAGTAATAGTAATTACTAAACAACTAATTGCTCGTGTTGGATCTAAAGATCAACAAGTCAAGTTTTTATTAAACCGCTTGAAGACTTAAAAAGTAAAGTTTAAAAATCCAGCTAAATAAAAAGAGCTTCACCGAAGGGAATGTGTGGAAAGCAACTTCAAAAAATTTCCACTCCATTCTCAGTCTATGTATGTCAACAGAATACTTAACTTTTGCTGACGCAATTTAGTCGACACACAAAGTAGACATGTGCATATAATTCCGAATAATTGGATTGCTCTAGCTAAAACCGACCCGTCCTTCGATGTTGTGGCAGAATGCCATAAAACTCAGTTTCAGCAGTCGTTAAAGTTTCCCCCTAAAGGAAACATGCGCACTGGATAAAATCAATAAGCCGGGAGAGGTGCCTGCACCTACAGAAAATAGGGCCTTTGTATGAAAATTATCATGGGTCTGGAGGATTGACGATCGTCAAACACCCTTGTTCTTTTATTTATGTATTTTTATTTTTCGAACTGTTATACAGTCGTGGATAATGTGAGTTTAAAGTTTCCAACCGCAATTTACATAATAGAGAATGCTCTAAAAATAAATATCGCTGTGTCGAGTGTCGACGGCGAATCGAGTCGAGTCGAGTTGAGTCGTCAAGACCTCGATCCCCCGGCCAGATAAAATTTCAAGTTTCCAGATGTTTTTCTACAAATTTCCGTTTGCTTCATGCCTTTGCCAGTGTATAATGTACAATCACCTAAATCGCATCGCAAGCAGCGCCCCCTCTCCAACGGTTGAGCTCAACACAAAACGAACCTATTGAGCCATTAGCCCAGCATTCCTCACCAATACACGGGTTCCTCAAAATCCCCACCACTTTTCAACTTTACATTTTTTTTTATGCCGTAAAAACGAGACACGGCTCAGTTGGAAATTGCGGCACAAGAATATACAGAAAATAATAAAAAAAAAAAATATGAAAAAAAAAATCATTCCTCAAAGGCGAGCTGTGTAGCCGTGTAGCCGTAGCCGGGAGTCATCCATCCATCCAACCGCCCGGCTGCCGCTCTACACCTCGGCGCCCCTCCGCCGCCCGCTCGCCCGCCGGCTCGTACAAGAGCAGCCCGCAGCGCTGTAGAGTATCGACCCGAGCCGGCAGCCAGTAGCCACTATAGAAGAAGACGTATGCGGCTGTGAAAATGCGAGTTCGAGTTCGACTCGAAATTGGGTCGGGGGTTTGCGCGGGGGCGGCGGCAATTCGCGGAGACTTCCCTCCGTGTTTATTTTGTAGAATATACATACATATTTCTATATTACGGAATTTCGAGCCGAGCCCCACGAGAATTGGTGCCGTTGAATTCAAGACCGGCTCCTACAACGCGGCACCTTCTTTCTTATACCTGGGCCTGTGGTTTTTGTCGTGCTCGCTCATCCGGTCTCAGAAATATGACCTGAAGGGATAAGTAGGCGCCAGGTGTTCGACTCAAATTTAATCCCTGTAGCCTGTAGGAGAATTATGTTTTATAATACAATATATGTAATTTTAATAGAATTTAACCGTTCCAAATATTTCTAGCTTTTTACCTCATCCACTAAATTGATCTCGAGTAATGAGCAAAAAGCCTCAACTCTACCTAATTTTAAGGTCTGGCCCTTGTTCGTGACGTCACAGCATAAAAGCCACACTTGGCATATTTAATTGGTTCTTGTAAAGTAAAGCTATAGTAAGTCCCGTTATCCTTTACTGCAAAGAATAAAAAAAAAAAAAACTTGATTGAAGTGCTTTGCTCTGATTCCCTCCATCCTCCTGTCATCATTTACCGCTATCATTCAATCCTTCCCCTACGAAAGTTAAAAAAGCTCTTTCAACCAGTTTTCACTTTAGTTTCATTTTTTCAACGAAAGCACCTCTAGAACCCGTTACTTACCCGCCCCACCACCCTTCAGTGGACTTAAACTTTAGAGGAAACGTTTATAAAATCAAAATTAGCCAAAGTAATCGAATTTACCCGGGGAATTGAAGCTTTAAAAAAAAGCAAATAACACTGTAAAGAGCGGAAAACTGGCAATTAGCGGACAGCGCCGCATCGCCGTTTGACGCTTTGGTTTCTTCTTCATGGGGCATGTGCTCCGGGACGCGATAATTGCGCCGTTTGCATAATCAAGGCTCGTTCAATTTTGCTCGCTAATTGAATTAACGATTCAACGAAACTTGGCGTATGGTTGGTTGTTGGGGGCTTTTTCTTTTTTTTTTTTTTGCAATGACTGATTAGATAGTGGAGGGGAGTGGCAAGTTTTTGGAGAAATAGAGATAAAGAGGGGGAGGGTTTTGAGCTTTTAACTGAAGAGAACGCGATCAGTTACTTTTCACATCCCCCTACCTTCCTAACACAGAGAAAAGTGGGGGTAGGAATATTGAAAGGGGTTGACTACCCGCATGATGACTCATTCGTTCCTTAAATATGTATGTGGAGAGGGGGAAATTTTGTTATCGTATATCGCAGGCGCCCGTTACTTTGGTGAATTTGATCGAATAAGGAATAACAGGATTAATTTACCGCTACTTTCAATTGATATTAATTATTCGTGCTTTTACATTTTTACTATTTTAAATAATTAATGAGACTTCTCTAAGTCTTCGAACGGGATAATTATAAAGAATAAAATTACTAGTAATAAAATAATTTACCGTATAATAAATAACGGTTCCATAAATACATAAATTATATGCATACAATAATAAATCCATCGCATCAGGGGACCGTAATAAAATAACAGCACCACAATAGGCAACTTTGAAACAGGCTAAAAAAGGTCCAATCCCCACTCCTTCCGGTTAGTTTTCGTGCCAAAGTAGCACACTGGTATAAAGGGGGCGCACAGGTCGAGGCTGAGGCTGAGCCCCCCACCACTCGCCGTCGCCGCCATCGTTCCCAATGGCTGCCGAGTACCGTGGATGCCTACTTCACGAACACTGGCATACGGGCGGCGTCGTTATTTAGAACGAAAGTTACGCCGCTGTTATACCACCAGCCAGCACCACCAGCAGCTTGCCGTTCGTTGCCAATGCCCGGGTTTTATAATAAAACTGTACAGTGGCGGGGCGGAGTTGGTGTTGGTGAACGAAGTTTCCGTCGGTGTGCCGTCGAAGCCCCCGATATACCGAAAACTGAACTGCACGTATAACGGGCTCGTTGTACGGTGTATGCGTGCTG
Organism: Machimus rusticus; assembly: GCA_951509405.1. Lineage (NCBI taxonomy): Eukaryota > Metazoa > Arthropoda > Insecta > Diptera > Asilidae > Machimus > Machimus rusticus. The sequence goes on from OX608051.1 coordinate 9,485,340, forward strand.
CTCGGGCTGCCTGCCGCCGTCGCCGTCGCCGTCGCTGTCGCCGTCGTCGTCGCCTTTCAGCTTCAGTTCAATTTGATGCAAACGGGCAGGCAACTGAAGAAGAAGAAGCTCAGGACGGGCAACATGCGGACTGCCAATGCGGACGGCGGCGTAGTGTTGTGTGAGTCTCTCTCTGAAGCGCTACGGCAGGCGGCGAGCCGCACACTGCGAGTTTGTTGTCGCTTCTTGGCTTTTGTGAAAATTTGTTTTTCTCGCTGAATCGGAGTCGCGCTTGTGATCACTTCACTTTTAGGTAAAACAAAATAAATATACGCTAAAAGGAAAATGTTTTCTTAAAATGTGCTCCGCTCAGTTGACCGTTTTTGTTGCTTCTGTTGTTGATTCTGTTGTTGTTCGACAGCCGGTGTATGATGTTCCCAGGCGACATTTCGCCAGACAAACTTTAACTTTTAATTAATTTGAATCGTCGTCAGGGTGTCTGTCTACCGTGCGATTTATAAATTGTATCTTTGTATCTTAAATATGCATCTTCAATAAAATATCTTTAAATGTCAGATCTATAATATGTCAAAGTTGTAAATTCAAAAATATCCCTGCCGGTTGCACTTCCAATCAAGTCCGGTGAGGCGCGCGGAAAGCTTTTTGCGTGCCTGTTGCCCTTCTCAAAATATGAAAACACGCGCTAATTGCCCTGCGATGCCATGCGACGTGAAAAGTAAACAAAATGCGCCAATTTTATAATTTTATCCTGTGGAACGCGATTTATTTAATTTATTTATTTATTATTTTATTTGTTTATTTTGATTAAGCCGGCTTTAGTTTGCATCAGGTGGCTAATCGCAGAATCCTTTTCCCCTTTCACTTTCAGATGGAAAGATATGACAACGGACGAAGAGATTAATTTCGGCACCCTCGTTACGTCACCCTCGTCATCGTCGTTCAACTTGGACTTTGGCCACGATAAAGGTAACTACTGATCTATTTCAACACTTATTTACTTATTGGTTTTTGTTATGCATGCTAACAGTTAGTCGTTTATGTTTTATTTTGAGAATGTTTTGAATTTATTTTATTTATGTTTTTCTGTGTCCATTGGTGCAATTTTTATTGATGTGTTATCAATGAAACTGTTGCTGAAACCCTAGGGTTGCACTTTGTGTCGAGGGCTAAGTCCTACATGAATTTAATGTCCTTTTACAAAAGGTTTTGTTTACTAACTTTAAATTAATCCTTTTATCTTTTATCCCAAAATCGCAATTCAAATTTTCATAACTTCGAATAAAGGAGCGCTTTTAAAAATTGTTTCAAGGACATCACAGAATAACAATAACAGTCTTGTATTTTCTAATAGTAGAAGCTTTTGTTTATAGAAATAAAAAAAAAAATTCGCAAAAAAGCTTTCGTCGAATTTGAAAATAGAATTCCAAAATATAAACGTTAGCTCATCACCCTTTAGTTCTGCGAGTGTGAACCAATACATACAATTCATCTATCATCACATAGAAAGCTCTCCATACATTCAACTCGATGAAATATATTGTAACGCTTTTTATCAGTTCAAGTAGTCTTATTTGAAGAACATGGAGAATTTGCGCCAAAGTAAGTTTCATTGACCAGTTAACTGTTTTCGACGAGTATACTCGTCATGAAAAAGTGCAAAATTTTTTTGTTATGACGAGTATATGCAAACTAATAATACCAAATTTTTTGGTTTTTCCACGTCGAGTATACTCGTCACGAAAAAATTGCAGTTAACTTTGTTCGACGAGTATACTCGTCATGAAAAAGTGCTAAATTTAGTGTTATGACGAGTATATACAAACTAATAATGGCAAATTTTTCGCTTTTTCCAAGACGAGTTTACTCGTCATGAAAAAAGTGCAAACTTTGTTCGACGAGTATACTCGTCATGAAAAAGTGCACAATTTCGCGCTTCTTTCATGTCGAGTATGCTCGTCAAAAACAGTAAACTGGTTAAGGGGTCACAACACCTTTGACGCTCGGAGCACTATGCGACTGCATTAAAAATATAAAATAAATTTTATTTCTGACTAGTAATAATAAAATGACGGAAATGAGACCCACTTTTTAAAAAATTTCGCCGGAAGTTATTTTTTCTTTGAATTCTTCGAAGAACAATTACAAAATCTTGTTCCTTGTAAATAAAAGTCAGTCAAATCTAAAATATGGCATAGAGAAAAAATTCGTTTCTGACGAATGTTTTGTCCACCAAATGCAAAATGATGAAAGTCATATAAAAAATTTGTGTAGGTATATAAACTTCGAAGAGATTAATTCAAAAGATCTTACTGGGAAGATATTACTACATTTCCTTCGAGGAATCCTAAACTATTTATTGTAATTTAAGAAAATTAGGGGTTCCAATTTTGACCTTGTGACTTGACCAAAACCTTCGCACACTGCGCTTTCTCCTAATTGCTTAATCTTTTCTCTACTCGTTATCCTTGAACAATTATGTCGTTAAATTTATCTAAAAATAACGATTCAAGAAAACCGTCTATTAAGGCGTCGTAATGATTGGTATTTTAGAATCCTCAAAGGATGATTATTGATTACCTTTCATTTAAGACCAACCTTTATCTTTTGCTATTTTCCAGATAATTGGAAGAATCAATTCGAATAATTGCTTAAAACCACACTTCTTTTAGGATAGGATCATTGCTTCTAAAACACATTCAATAAAATTTGAGCCCCTTAAAAGTAAAAGAGTTCTTTACCAAAGAGTAGAACATCCTTCCTGAGAAACATTTATTTGGTCAATATATCAACATCCGAAATTTTTTACTCATCGTTATTTTCATTAATTAAAAGTATTTATTGCATCCTGTACACAATTAATATTGTTAATTAGGATCCTTTTGGTACGAAACCCTAAACAATTTTCTGTAATCTTGTACTTTCTGCGCGATTTGAAAGCTTAATATAACATTAACTACTGAAATTAAATATATTTAGGGTATAAACTTATTGCTACCAACATCTCTTCGTTTTCAAAAAGAGTTCAAACCTTTTATTCTATTAATATGGAGAAAAAAAGATTAATTTGATTTTAAAGTGTTTTATTAACAAGCTTGTTTATTTAATTTTTGTATGTTAAGAATTTGACTATTATTTTCTGTAACTCTTTTTAAGAGCAAGATTTTGTAATAATCAATAATCGAAAAGCAGGTAGGTACTACAATTAATTCTGAAAATGATAAGGGTAACTGACAATTTCATTGGAAAATTGATTGTAATTTTAAAAAAACGCATTTCTATAATGTATGATAACGTTGCAAAAAATATTCAACTTTTTCTATTCCTTATTGAAAATTTTAAGTTCTGATTCTGTTACATTATATAAAGATAAATTAAATTTAGTGTCATCAATAATATATTGTATTCAAAATTGAAGAGATTCTGAAAACATTTTCAGGATATCTTCAATGCAAATGTATTTTTAATTCAAAGTGTAAAAAAAATTGCATGAATTTTCTGTAGACAGACCCCGGGCAGTTTTTATGGCAATCGTGGGATTGCCGACAGAAGGGTAAATTGAATGGAAATAGTTATTGAATAACATAAGTCGTTTTGTGCGGGGCTATCTTTTAAAATTTACCCTGTGAAAATCGGTTGATATTGACTGAGCACAGAGATAAAGTCTGTTTTGGAATTTGTTTGCGGAGACAGGGAGGAACAAAATAGCTTTACAAAATTTTTTCAGTTTACTACTCGAATCCCGAACCATATTCCTAAGAAGTTATTCTAATAATATTGCATTAATTATGATTTTGATAGTGTACGAATAAAAAATGAAAAATCTTTTCAATCAAATTCTGAAATTTAAACGATACCAATTCTTTACAACTCTTCTGCCTGGGCAATCATTGAATTTTAAATGCGTAGAAGCGTTAGATTTTGTGAAGGGATTGGTTGCTCTTACCTTTGGCAGATTACATTTGATGCATAATTAATTTTGAACTAATGAAAATAAAATCGACCAAACGTAAGTCCCAGAGAACATGCAGGACTTATTCAGGTAATGAATTGGTAAATAATTAAAAATTAAAAATTTCTGTATAATATGAACAAAAAGGGGTAGGTATTTTTGAATATATTTTGAATATAAGACATTGGTTTAAAACATAGTTTTAATAAATAGATATAATTTGTGCAGGGAACTTTTACGTTTTCCCGTTTTCATCAAGTTATAAAACTGTTGATTTTCGAAGAATCTCCAATACTTAAGACTATTTTGGATGCTTAAAATGACGACTATTCAGAAAGATGTAGAGAGATAGGTAAAGTAATCAAAGATTTCGCTGAATATGGTCTTAGTCATGAAATTGCTTTCGTTGAAATAAACATCTTATTAGTCACGTTTTTTTGCGTAAGAAAAGTGGAATGCTTCAACAAACAGCAGAAATTAAAGTGGTTTTGGATGTTATTAATTTTAATCTCATAGTGGGGTTTTGCTTTGTTAATTATTTCTTTTTAATATTTTGTTAATCCTTTATCACCAGAAACTAATGTAACCTAGTGGTTCAAAACGTATAAAAATTTTTAGTGTCGAAAAAAATTTTCAGCTTTATACACTTCGAGTATAATTTATGGTGAAAGAACTCTAAAGTTTTGTAGCGTTTTGGTATCGCCTTACAACTTTTTGATGGTAATAATTTCAAGTGGCAGAAACTTTTTAAAATTAAATGAAAAATTAATTATTTTGTACTACAGGTTAGTTTCGTTGTTTCAAAGTTCAATTAAAATATAGTGAGGACCGTGAATGAATTAGCAATTATACATACTTATTACACTTGTAGTTTTAATTTTATACTCTGAAAACCACATAGCTACCAAATGAAAGAATTAATCAGTTGAATCTTTTACATAAAATTATTGCCGTAATTGATTTTTAAAATTTTATGTAAGTGTTTCTTTAGTATTCTTTTATTTCAAACTGATTTAAATCAGCGAATGAATAGGAATACTTAAAGGAACTTACTTTTGTAAAGAAAATTATATTCAAAAAGTTACAGTATTAAAATGTTTTTCTGATTAATTCCTTTCTTGGTTTTAAATTGCCTTAATTAATTATGCCCAATGGTTCAGATTTTGTCCTCAGAAACTATGTACTTCCTCCCCTTTTTAAATAGGGTTAGAACAAAAAATATTAATAATAATGTATCAAAATATCAATAAAAGCAAAAACAAAATATTTTTAAATCTACCAACTTTTCTAAGAGGAAAATTAGGATAGAACGAGACTAGAAGGAAAAATTAATTTGTTCCCAAAATTTTATCTTCACGTCTAATGTCTTAGGTCATGAACTTTTATGCGGACGACTTATCTTACCACTTTTTTTTATAGCAAAAAGTAAATTGGATGTTGAGACTGTATAGCGAATAAAGACGGTTAAGTATTAATAATTTTGTTAATGTTAAAAGTCTACTGTACCAAGTGATGGCATTAAGATATGTATATGTAATAATAAAGTTAAATATGAAAATAATTAATAGAATGAGTTGTAAAAGTGTTGTAAATATAGGCTTTTCTTTTCTAATGATAATAATTGACAACAGTTTAGGACCTCATATCAACTGCAACCTCTATAAAAGAAAAAGCAGATACTCGAAGTGAAATATGTATGTCTCTTATATGTATTAAATGTAAAAATGAAGAAAGTTATTATTACCGATATTAAATTCTTATCATGTTGACAATTGTTGCCTCGGTCACGATTGGTGGGGACTAGAAGAACAAAAACCGTCCATCGTTTTATTATCAGGAAAGGAAATATGTGGACTCAGCTGATAAGATATGGACTTAAAAAGCTATATCTCTTTGCGCGCGCTTAGTCTTATCACTCAGAAACATTCCACATGGTTATTCATTTTCGAAACAGAAAAAAAAAAATACTTAGAAATAGTACGTTTTGAACCATTAGTGTTGATATACTTCATTTTTAGAATTTGTCTTGTAAAAATACGTTTTTATTTTTGAAAGATATTATAGTAAGATGTTTTGATTCAGTTATGTATTTTTGTATTTATTTTCATTATTCGGCTGAATAATACAAACGCCTTAATTTGTAAATGAGAATTTGATAACCTTTCGAACCTCAACTCAAAAAATGAAGATTTCTTCAAAAAAGATAACGAAAATGAAAGTATTGCTGAAGAGACTGAACATTTTGACGAAAATTTTGCATTAATTTGAATATGAGATGCTAAAAAAGGTAGACAAAATCATTTTTATCTAATTATTATTGACATTGAATGGTACATATCCTTTTCTTTGCGTTCAAACAATAAAAATTCTAAAGAAATATCTATTTTGTAAAAAGCACTGAGTAAAGAATCGGGTTCGGGTATTTTTAATAGGGTCTCTCAGGTAACGAAATGCTCAAGGCTTTTCAGATTTCCGGCCTTTTTTTTACGTTCAGAATGGATTCCGTGATAGAGCAGAACGTGTGCATTCAACCGTCTATTTAAAAAGTGGGAAAACCTGTTCAGTAACTTTCCTGTTGTTAAGATTTGCTTTCGGCAGTCGTTATAGACCCATAATAAAACAGTCGGCTGCACAAGGGCATGAAATATTTCAGCTTCTTTGTCTCTTTACTTTGTATCGTTTCGAAAGAAAAATTTTGTTGAAGAATGAACGCTGTCTGTTTCGTACCTTTTTGGAACACAGTAAGAAAAAATGTTTTCGAGGTGTTTCTTATTAATTGGATTGGAATTTACATAGTCCGTAGTCACGGATTTTATTATTCACGCTTATTAAGATGGTACTACATTAATTTTATGAAATGGCTAAAGAAAAGAGAGCTTTATATTTTAAAGTCTATAATTTTTGGATTTTGTTCCAATTCTTAAACTATGGATTTTTGTGACTTTTAGTATATTTATAATTTAAATTTAATATAATTATAGAAGGGATTATTATTAGTATGTGTACGTAATATTATACATATTTATAGAGATTCAGAAAGGTTAAAAATAGGGCAAGGATTCATCGAAAATACTAAGCATCATCTTTTATGCAAATAATGAAGCATATTTGCTAAATTTCAAGTTATTTAGTAGCCTTCATAATTCGATAGTTTCAGAGATTTCGTAATAAATTAGTATTATAGTAAATGGTATTTGACCAGCTACATTGATTCAAACAATATCATTTTTTACATGATAAGCAAGCAGTAATAGGGCTCTTGACCAAAAACATTCATTCCACGTGCAAACTCCACTAACTATTACCTCAATATGTCAACTAAACATATTCGATTTATTTTTTCAAATACGAAAAACTCAAGTTGCGGTTGAATAAGAGCCTTCTCCAATTCAAAACAAATATGGGAAATTATGAGATACTTAGCCAACGCCAGTTGCGTACCCTCTGACTAAAAATATTTACCGTGGACACATCCAGATATTATATTTATATACATTAGAACATATGGTCTCTTGAAAAATAAGTTAGTACGACCCTCGAATTTGTTCTGCGTTGCTATCACAAATGTTTCCATATGTTGCATTATTGTTCTTTTCAAACATGTTACATAAGCATAAGTTCCTTTCGGAACATTTAGTCAAATGACAGTATTTTTTTGTTTTTGGAAAGAATCTACTATGTAAACATAAAATCGAAATGTTTGTATTATAAAGCCTGTTTTTAAAAAAAAATCACTTCCTTTTAATCTTGGGTCGACCCTGCTTTGAACAGTGTCTACAATTTGAAGCAGTAAGATTATTTTACCATTTCCAATCGAATACTTTTATTTTTGTTGAACTATCTGGCATAAAATCGAAATTGGAGGTATTCGAAGTTTATTTCAACTATCGAGAGAAATACAAGAAGAAATAAAATTCTCTTGGGCGAAATGCCAAAAGTAAATTGCGAATCTGAACCGTACCGCTTTTTTTACTTTGACCTCAAATATTGTTACCTTAAATTTATTTCAATGGGATTTTTACCCACGACGGAACGGAGAAGGTGTATGCGTTTAGGGTCGAGATGATGTTTGTGTGTGTGTGTGTGTGTGTGTGTGTGTGTGTGCAAACGAATGTTGCCATTTTTCTCCAGAACGGTTTGATCGACTTAGATAGGGTTTTCTGTAAAGGGTTTTTCATTCATCGGCGAAAGTTCTTAGGGATATGTTATGGTGTTAACTCGCTAAGGGGCGCTGTAATAAAATTTTTTTCGCTCGTTAATTTAATAGGGTTTTATATGTTGCGTACAGAAGCAAAAGACAAACGTACAGATATAAACAGCATCGTCAGGAGTATTTTTGGGTTATTAGAAAACATAAAGAAGGACGGAACAAATAGACAGATATTTATTTAGGCAGTAACTTAGGAATTCTCTAAAGAGTTTAAAATTAAAAACAAAATTATAGGTTTTGAAAAAACCCACGACTGATGTAAACGTTGTAATTGATAAAGGGTTGAATAAAATTTTTGAAAAAACCCTGAAGTAAAAAAAGTAAGTAAAGAAAGACAAAAAAAAGCGTTTTAAAAAGGGTTGACTAATAATGACTCTCCTTAGTCCTTCCTAATTTTATATATCTACATATCTGTTCCTCTTAGAGATAGATATAGGAATTATATCAAATATAAGTACTACACATATTTACCCACCTATTAGGTAACATACTTAAAAATCCAAGAAAATCCGTCGGGGGCAGCCATTTCCTGCCATTTCCTGAAATTTGCAGTTTTATAAAATTCTGACTAATTGAAATTGCGTTGCATACGTAAATAAATTTAATTAATATAAATTGCTGCATCTCTACGAGAATAATAGCTTTTCTATACTGCTACATTTTATAATTAAAATTGGGAACAGGGATAGTAAATATTCAAACATGATTTTTAATTTTATATTTCGACAAAAATGATGGTATATATTGTATTATGAGTTTGAACGTCATTTATTCTTAAATGAAATATTTTCTTTTACGTAATGAGCTCTATCGATTAGATTTGATCAGTGAGCTCTAGAAAAATAGAAAAAAGCATTTATGTACTTCGGTTGTCAATTAATCAAACAGCTTGATAGATTGAGGACAAAATTTAAGTAAGAAAGAATAATCAAAGAGAATATGTGTAGTTACTGATGTCTGAACAAAAATATTTAGCATTTTTTGGATTTTAAATGATGAAAAAATACATGAAATAGGTATATCAGTTAGTTATTCTACTTTATGTTTTAAAAACTAAATTTAAACTATGCTTTTTTCGTTTCCCGATTTTATATTCGAATTTGTACAATTAGAAGCTGTATAAAGTTTTATAAAGTTTTATTTTACAAGTTTGAAAAGAACCCATTATTTATTGTTTTTCTACGCCCATTTTGAATTCTATAAAAAATTTCATTAGCATCATTCCTTTCAACTATAGAAACTAAACCCACACAGCTTTTCGTTACGCTGGTTGGGTTTGCTGCAAATACTTGACGTCAAAAAAAGTTATATAGGTATTATGTTCACCCATTATCCAGAATGACATGTTATCTATCGAAAAAAGGTGTGGATTGTATTTGTTTTCAGTTACGTCACGCCTGACTAAACGTATGACATACATACTTTGAATATTGATCAATATTGACTATTGGCAAATGCGCAGCAAGAATCTAATTTGTTTAAGATGAAAAATAACTGCGGCGTATTTTTTGGAACTTTGTTTTTCATTCTATTGTAAACAAAATTATTAGATCCGTAGAGAACTTAGAGAAGGGGTGAATGTTATCTTTGCGGAAAGAAAAAATAGTAATTTTGTTGCCGCTTTGTTGTGATGCTTTTGATTACATCCACTTGAGTAAATATGGCCGAAAGAGAACAAATTTTTGTAGTTCTAGCTGTAGCTTCGCTTTTAAACAGAAGTTTTTGCAATTTTATGTAGATAAATGTCGCAAATGATGAGAAAAATAAGAATATTTGCATCATTATTGAATAAAATATTGAATTGGTACTTTTATTTTTATTTTTAGCTTTTCTACAGATTTTCAACAAAATTTTCAGATCTTATCTTTAAATAATATGAATAACCTAGCTCTTCGGTTTATCGAAAGAAATCGAATATTTCGTTCAGTTCTCTATGGAATAATAAAAGACAAAACATTTTATATATTTTTAGGTCACTTTCCCACGAAAATTCAATGCTAACAATCGTTCCTTAATTTTATGCTGATTGTAGCTGCTGACCTCGTGCCCTGTGCAACCTTCTATCTAATTGAAACTTAATGAAACAGGTTCACTTTCAGAGCCTGAAGCATTTAGCTCTTTATTTCGTCGTTTTAGAATGAAATAAATTTATATTGTGTAAAATGCTGGTAAAAACCAGCACGGATTATTTTTTTTACGTTTCTTATAACTCATTCCATGAATTAAAGTAAGAGACAATTTTATTTCGGCACCATAGTTCATATTTATGTAATAATTTGATTTTTTTTTTTAACTTCTCTGATTAGACTGAACTTATCGATTTCAAAGTCGAAAGTCTCCAATGACCTTTAGTTATTATTACACAAGGTGCTTATTTATTATAAATTGATGCCGATATGACCATGGAACGTTTTAATTAAATAATTAATCAATTTTAAAAATACACTCACTTAGATATAAATTTTTTAATTTATTTAGGACTTTTTTAAACATATTGAACCTAAACCATTTTAGTAGATATTGTGCTCATCTTTTCTAATTCCTTGCGTAGAAGACGAAGAACTCATTTTCTAGAAGATAAGTTAATAAATTTGGTAAATAAAGTGAAATAGGAAGTTTCTTTAAACAAACAAAAATCGTTTTTCTATCAAAAAAGTAAAACCTGAGCATTTAAAATCTCGATTTATCAACGTTGATAAGAACCCAATTTTTGTGTTGAATGAAAAATCAAGTAAATTGTTAATATTGATTGGTCTACTTTTAAATATGTATATGTTTTTGACTATTCATTCACTATAATATTTCTGTTTACATTTGTGTACATTTTAGTTATCTTTTATTTTAGGATCTTAATTCGATTTTCTCATCACGATGTTCGTTTCGTGTTATAATCTTACCTTGGATCGACTTAAAAAAAAAATAATTCTAAAAGCACCTGAGACCATGAATCATCTGTTGAATTGGGCAGATGAAAAATTTAACGAAGCAGATACCTCAAACATCTGCTACTTTACAGCGTACAGTCTGTGCAGCGAAGTCTCAACTCAGAATTGAGTCATTCACTCATCCAAAGATGTTTTCTGTTTTCTTTACTTTTTATCTACTTTCTTGATTCGGAAGACAAAATGAATTTATTTCTATCCACATCCATTATACATACATGTTATGTCCCAATTTATCATCTCTGGTGGAAGAGGAAACCGAAATGAGGTAATCGGTTCTGCAAAAGATAATAATTTCTACCAATATCGGAAATACGGCTGAACCCATTATACTATCAGTATAACTGAAATATAACATAATTACACTCTTGATTGTCTGTTTTCATAAAAATTATGCGGTTACTGTCCGCTTCCATTGAAGACAGATGTGTTTTCGCATAAGATGCCCTGGCACAATGTTTTCTTTTCTTAATAACTAGGTAATCTGAACTTTTTCGAAAAACGGGTTTTCCAAAATTCCAAAGCCATACGGAAAGGTACTGGTCATAAAACCTCAAGATTATGTTACTCTCTAAAACAACCTTTTCCTTTTTACCTCTGGGTCGTATAGCGTTATAAAACATTATCATATTACAGTCCCTGTCTTAACTGGAATTTCGAGTTATGCTCCTTTTTGCGGTGGTGCCTTTCCTACCTGCCTGCAAACATTATGTATGTGTACTTTATGTTTAAAGTACGATGGGTTTATTTTATGTGCATGTTTTCATCTTTCCCTATGTTGATGTTTGTATTATATTTTCATTTTGCGAATGTTTTTATATTCTTTTTGTACATACATATATGCAATATTTTTTTTTTGATATTATGAATATCGTTGGAGTACAAATAAGGCGATTTTAATATGAAACTTTAAGTGGTTCTAAATTTTAAAGTGAAATAAAAGGGAATAAATGAAACTTTTAATAAAGCACATATTTCTTATGGTATACCCCTGTTTTTTTTAACTTTCTTGTTTTAATACCTCAGATTATTTTTGATAAGACAAGAACGCTAAATAAATTAGATGGCTGAATAATTCAAAATAGCCGAAATACGAAATTAAAAATATTTGATTTAACACACATATGTATGTATGTATGTATTTGTAAACTTAAGTCCATACAAATTAAGCCAACTAAATAAGAACGTGCTTAATTTTATAGTTTTGATACAAACCTTCAGTAAACGTCTAGAAGCCTTTTTTTCAAAGTTTTATTGATTTATTAAAGTATACTCTATGAATATTTATAGGCGTTATTAGCATTTACTAAGATTTCTAAAAAAATTTGCTAATAGATATATCGTTTTATTTTCCTTTATCAACTCTAATTCAGAGATAAGGGGAAGGGGAATGACATTGTTTTAGACATTTTTCATAGTCGAAAACTATGCGCCATAGAAAGAAATGAAAACATATTTTAAAATATAAAATGAAGCCCTTTCATACGACATCCCACATGATGTAGTAACCCGACTTTAAATTGTTAACCCCCATTTCGTCCTTTTTCCAATGAAAATAAAAATATATTTTAAAATTTTAAATCCTGTCATTTGCACTAAAGGTGGGCAAGCATTATATTTAAAACTAAGTATTCCACATTTCAAATCAGTAGTTGCTAAAATAAGCAGATGTAACAGGACAGATGGACGAAGTCGCACTATAAGGGTTCCTTTTTACCCTTTTTAGGTACAGATTGATTGCCAGTTTTTTAATGTTTCCCCAAGTATATATAGATCACTTTTAAAAATAATTTTTCGAGAAACACGCTTTTGAAGGACTCTTTCTTCATCTCAACTGGTAAAATTTGATCCTAGTTTAAATGGGTTCCATCTAGTGACCGAGGACTCTTTATATGAAGATACGTAAGATAATTGTATTATTATTAAAATCAAGATCATCTATATCGAATCTCATTTATTTTAATACCATTTTGTATTATGTAATATACTTATACAATATAACAACAATTAAAATTTGCAAATATACAAAGTTGTAGATATATATACATATTTTGATCAGTAACCTAATTTCAGGATTTTATTGTTATGTACCCATGTAGTTGACAAAATAATTAAAAAATCATCTGATAATAGTGGGAGATATAACGTTGATTTTCGGGGTATTAATTATTTATAAAGGCTTAATGATCTGATTATACAATACGTAGAAAAAAACACAGTATTGTCTTTATCTTGCTCTATATAGTTACAGATAATTGAATTTTTTTATTTCAAAAGCTTTGTTTGCTCACGATGATTGTAGTGCGTTTTAAGTTTCTCTGCATTGTTTAAAGATTTAAGTGGCGATCTGTCCTACATAATTATGCATAAAAACAATCCCATGAAATATTACAAGGTTGCCCCACCGTAGAAAATGAGCATATTCCTTTCTAATTTAGATTTTAGCATCGTCATCTGGTTTGAATATCCACGAGTTGTGAAGATTAGAAATCTAATCACCGATAGATCTTCTTACTTCAATTATTCCCGGAGTTGAAAGACGAAACATCGGAATATGATCACTAGGAAGCTCTTAAATAATAAATGCTTTTGTGCTTTCTGGGGGCAAAGAACCATTCAAAGAGATAATTCAAAAGATAAAGAGCACATCTCTATAAATCCCCAAGGAATGAATCCATTATATTGTATATATATATTTTTTTCTTTTCTGATCACTTTTTTTTTCTCATCAACTAAAATGAATATGCTGGGAAGAAAGATTATTCTGGGTCTCTCCCCTCTTATTTTCTTATGGAGAAGATGAAGAAAAAAATACAACTTCCTCGTATTCGTTCCCAACCTGCCGCTTTCAAGTAGGGAAACTTCTTCAGAAAATCAATTCTGCCTGTAGCCGGGCAGCAACAAGAAAACGAGATCTTCAGAACCCTCATCGTACAAATTTTGATTTTCATTCCCCAGCTGCAAATCCACTGGATTTATTAGGGTTGGATATGTGTGTGAGGGCTTTTGTCGGAATCCTACACAAACACAATAAGTTAAGGATTAAGAAAGAGGTTCTTGATGATAATAGAAAACGAAGGCATCGTCCGACTATACCCTGCTGACATTAAAGTTACTCCAGGTCGACTATAGCTCTAAGTATTTTTCTGGTATAATCCCAAAGATATCCACGGTCTTTCGGTTCGGAGATTCTCGTTTCGTTTCACTGTTTTACTTGTTTAACCATTTTTTTTATTTATTTATTCTTTTTTCAGAGAAAACGCCCATATCCGTTTTATAAGCTGAACTTGTGTTTTATTAAACTCAAAAGAAAATAAATGTTGAGTAGCTTAATCGTGCGTAATAAATATAAGGCAAGCTCCTCGAGTTTGAGGTGCCTTAAGTTATTTAGACGCGACCGAATTATACTGCTTCATAGCTTTAGAAAATTTATATAAAATCCACCTCCAAGGCTATTTGGCCTAAATCTAAATTAGTCTTGGCAAGATAAATCAATTTTCGAAAGTATTAAAAGGAGCCGAGAAAATCGGTTTTAGCGCAACATTTCTGAGGTGCTTTATATTTGGCATAGAGAATAATGGTTCAGGCGGTCTTTCGTGCTCGTATAGTCGTATGCCCCTGTTTCTTCACCCCTCACCTTCTACGACGTCGCCGTAGAAAAGTTTTATGTTTACATAAAATCTTTATATAACACCGCATAAATGGTACAGTCCTACACAGAAGAGATACTTGAAACGCATTATGGCAGCGAATATAAATGGAGAAATGGATAGAATCGTGTAGAAACTCTGGACGAAATGGCTTTTTTTTATGGTACGGGCGATGTTGAAATGCCAAAAGCAGCTGAAACTCTTATTTGAGTGACGACTTTCCTGTATATGCATTATATATATAAATTTTTTCTTTTAGTAGTCTTCAAGGGAAACGTACCCATAACAAATGAAATTGGTAACAAAAGACGCTACGCTTAAATGGACGAACAGGTTTTTATTTTTATTTTTTTTTTCAAAATTGTTGAAATAAAATGATCGTCACGCTTTTGATCCGATTCATTCCATTTTCTATTGTACTAGAAGCAAATTATTCGAATATTTAACTCGAACATTGTTAATGATCTTTTCAATGTAAAGAAAAATTGAAGTTTTCAATTTTCATGTATTTTATGCGAAAAGACATACAATTTTTACCATTTATTTACACTTACTCTGTTACGAAGAGAACTGAAAATTATTCGCCTTTTAAGAAGCAGTAAGTCGTTAAACGTCGTCTACACTTTATTGACGGTAGTTAAACTTTTTACAATCGTGTGCTTAAGTAAAGTAAACAAGACACTTAAACGATTTTTTATCTTCTAGGGATATCATATTGGTAGTATAATATTTTAAAGCATATTAACTCTTATAATTTTTGTTATTAGTTTAAAAGATCAATATTTTAATATTAATTTGAAGTCAGTATAGCGATCTGAAATGAATATTTAGTGCGGAATTTTTCTGAATCCATTAGTTGGCGTCATTTTCAATGCATACCAGAAATTATTCATTTTGAGAACCACTGCCATATTGAAACCTTATGGAAACACGATTCTCGCTCGTCTTACCTTTTGTAGCTTAATTACGTATTATTTTGTTTCTAAGCAATTGTTTACGTAATCTAAATAGAAAGAAGCACGTAATTATTTTCTGTTTCCATAACAAGTATCATTGTTTGTTTGTTTCGTATCGTCATAATTAGAACTATTCTACCTAAAAAGTAATGTGTACGATTTTATTTGTGTGTTTAATGAGGGTTTAGAAATTGCGTATCTTATATTCCCCTTTTGATTATTTCTACCTGGCTTCGAGCAATTTTCCAGTTGATTGCTAAGTAAATATGTAATTTAAGAGAATTTCTAAGTGAAAGGATTATTATAAATATCAATTTTGGGGGGAAGATCTAAGATGTCTATATTTAGTTTATACGCAGTAAAAGTTACTCTTCCAATTTAAAAAACACATTAGTCCTTAATTTAGCTTTAAATTTGAGTTATGCTAAAAGGATTCTTTCTGTAACGACACCAAAAATCCAATGTTAACATTTCCAAGACTCAATACTTCCAAGTTATAAATGTAAAAAATAAAATGAAATTAATTTCCTGCATTCCACATCTTGAATTCAGCACTGAGAATTTAAAGAAGAAGATATGATAAACAATTTTATCAATATTGGATTTGTGGTACCTCTATTAAGGTTTCTTAAGACGGAAATATCTTTTCATAAATTTTTCATACTAACGTAAGAAAAGAAATTAGCTGGAACTAATTTTTGTATATTTTACCATAAACTTAAATAAATCAAGAAGATGATTTTGAATCAATTGATCTATCATTTATAAATTACCAAACTTTCATTTTGATGGACTCAAAAATTCCGACTTTTGGACACGAATTGTTTACTTTCCGTATTGAAAAAATACCTGATTAGTTTGCTGGATAAATCGATTGTAATATTCTGGATGCCTATATGTATAATTATATCAAATTAAAAGTTTCTGGGTATCCTTATAAAATCGAATTTTTAATTTTCTAAATAAGCGTGACTTGTAATAACTTCCACCCATTGAACTTATTCACTGGAGCTGTTAACGTGATTTAAGGATTGATGCAGGGATACCAGTGCAAATTGGTTTAAACCCAGAATACGAAGGAACATTGTTTAAGTTAGGATATTATATTAACAATAAAAATTGATTAAAAGCAGGTTTACATTTGTTTTTCAAAATTGATCGTATTACAGTAAGCGTACGAAAAGCGTAGAATAAGTATAAAGTTCGGAATTATCAACTAATTCTCACATTCTAAGAACCAAATTTTTCACTTGACAATTTCAAACTCGTACAAAAATTACTATTAAGGATTTCCAAGAAAAGAATCCAACTTAAATACGAAGATTCCATAGGAAAGGACTTCCATGGAGATGAATTGCTACGAAAAACCATCCGAATTTACCATAACGGGATCAGTTTGAAATCCTTGTGGATTCCTTGAGTAAAGTTTTAAAAAATTTGTGCATTCTCAAAAAGGACAATTTTAAAAACTCTAAAGTATACGTTTGCTGCAAAATCGGTTATAATTTTAATTGAAAATATTAATTAAATGCTACATTCTGAATCGATATATTAAAAATTAGAAGGAGTGGAAAGCTTTGATAACAATTTTGAAAGTAATATCTCGTGATTTAGGGGTTAAAAGGCCCTAAACATTTATTGCTGAAATTTATGAGACCTATTGAAAGACACCTCACACATTTCATAATCTCAATCAATCTCATCATTTCGATGAATGGCTCCATAAATCTAGTCCGTATACCAAATTTCATCTTAATAGGTATATAAATGGGAAGGCTGTGACATACTGAAAGACGGACAAACTGGAAAATAAGGGTTCTTAGTTGCTTACATAACCCTAAATTTTGTGTGAACCGAACAATGTCTAAGTCATAATTACATATATTTAACACGAAAATAGAAAACTACTATTGTAAAATTAGCGCCTATGACGACAAAGTAAAATACAATTATCAAAGTTAAGCAATCATGTCATATAGAACTAAATAAAAGCTTATATTTCTTATTTTATTTATTGTTCAGATAGGTTTTATCAATCACGCAATTCATTCGAACACGCAAAAGGTAAATTCTTAGTTCAAATAACCCTACGAATGCCATCATTACAATAAATCGATCTTCCAACAAATTTAACCTAGCACGAAATTCAAATTGGAGTTTATTCGTTTGGTTCAAAACTTTAACCTTTGACCTCTGTTGTAAGATTCGTTATCATCACCAAATTGAGATTCCAAATCCCCAGAGTGAATACATTTTCTTGCAAATCCGTAGAACATCGGACTTATCTTAGTTCGGTAAAATTATGCATTTACATATGTATATCTATGTTTGAGGTCGAATTGTGATCTCGTGCCAATTATGTGTTCGTACACCAGCGGAATTTTCTTCTGTCTGTAGTCTGTACAACAATTGTTCGAATGGAACAGTTCCAGAATTCAATTTGTTTGAATGACCTAGAATTAATTAATTCCATGTCGTCCTAAAAGGATAAAATAAAATAAAATCGTTTTCAACAATGGCATGCTGATTTAATTCAGAAACGTTGTTTTTTTTTTAGCTAGATTACATTTGAACAGTCCTTCGAATGGAAGAGTTTTCTCGTTCAACTATCGATTTTCTCTTCCCTTGTATTGCAGAAAATTCGCAACGAAAGTAGAGAAATAAACCCATACTACTTACATAGTCTGGGAAAGTTGGAAACCCTACAATATACGAGTATACCCATTTATATGGGTTTAAGTATCCTAAAAAATGTTTTCTCCATACTGGCGATAGAAATCCAACTTCCAAATAGTAGACAAAAGTAAAAACGAATTGCTTTGAGCTTTAGTTCGTTGTTGTTTTTCGAAAACCACATCCCTTTAAGACCAGAATCTCATAAGTTGTGTGTACATGGGTATGCTATATTATGTTTATGTTTATATACAATCAAGTGGAGAGCTATTCAGCAAAGAGATATTTTCTAGGGATAGCCTTGACAGTAAAATCGATATTATTCCTCGACTGTCAAGCATTTTCGTGTCAAAGTGCCAAGTCATGATGACGATTCTGTCTCTCATCCTGTGATCAGAAACTCTCGTATATATGATTCTTTTTTTTCCACCTGGGAAGTTTGCGAGGTCACAGACATAGCACTTGTGTAATTTTCACCAGCTGACTCATTCTTTCATAGAATTATTCAACCTCGAGTATTTTGATCGAGCTCAAGATGACTTCGATTTCGAGTATCTCTCTAGAAAATTGCAGGCCATAAGAAAAAAAGATATTTGGTTTTAATCAGTTTTTGATTGCTAACGAGTTTTGGGCAGTCGTAAACGTTTTTGGGTAGTTTAGCTGATCAAAAACGTTTAGTTCTTTTCAAAGGTGGTCATATATCGATTAGAGAAAAACAACAACTCCTACCTAAACCTTTGAGTCGTCTTTCATTCCAAATCTGGTAACAAGATAAAATCCGAGTCCCACACGTTGTACACTATCGAGGTCGGACGTGTACCGCCGAATATAGAGTCTGAGCTCCATAAATAAAATCTAATTCCACTTAAGCTGGACTGCAGCTAGAGCGGTATAGTTGAGCTTTAATAAAATATTATGAGTTTCAACTTCAACACATGGAACGAATGGATGAATATATCTATAAAAAAAAAATAGCAATATTCACCGCCAGAGTGTGGAAAATAAATACTATTGCGCCGTGCTTGGCTTTAATTTAATGCCAGTCGAGTTTCGCGACCCAAAAATACATTAATTTGCGCCGCTTGGTGAACGCAGCTTTGGGGGCTGACAATTTGCCAAGTTTTATACACGTTATCGCTCAAGTTTTCTATTATAGCGCTCTGTCAGCAATATCATGCAATGTTTTTCACTCATGAATTATTTATAATTATTTAAATATAATATCTACGCAAAACTCGACTGATGGGGTACTATTATAAATTTAAATTTTTCACTTCAATATAATTTTTTTTTATTATTTAATTATATTCAGTGAAATGGACGACTGACTTTCTCTTTATCCGAGCTCCATTCGATTCACAATTCCAACTTTTTCTCTCCGCTTTACTTCAAGGGAAGTGACCTCATTATTCTTTTTATGTTATGTTTTTTATTTAAACATAAAATTGTATTCGACTTTCATAATATCATTGAAGAAGAAACTTTTATAATGTTTCGACGAGTAAAACTTGGTCAGCGAAACAAGGTTTATGCTTCTATAAGTAGCTACGAAACGAGGAAGTTAAGCAAATTGCGAAATTGTGTTGGTTCAGCCAGTTGCGTAAAGTTTAGCTCTTGTACCAATGTTTTAAATTTTTTGATTGTTGAGTCAATATTTTAAAAAATTTCGAATGTATTTGTAGATGGAATTTAATTTAAAGTTCAAAGTAGCATGAAATATTCTATTATGAGAAGGTCAAATCATCAAAATTTCGTATAGATCGTCTATAGTTTTTTACAGTCGAGTTAAAATTGAAAATGTCGGTTTTTAATTAGTTTTATTATTTTCTATTATCAAAATATAGGTACCATTTAAGAAATGAAACAAAAAGTAATATTTTAATAATGTCATTACACTGAGCTAAGAATAATACTTGATGATATATTTTTGTTTTTGAACTTCGAATTGCGATCAAATTTTTAAGGATCATAAAATTAATATCAAATCTTAAAAATTGTCGAGTCCTTACAACATTTCTATCGAACACTTAGCAACAGGTAATACAGATTAATTAATTTGTTAATTAATTAATTCATTTTTTAAAGGATATGACTTCAACATATTCTTTGACTCAAACATTCATCCCCCAAATCTAAGACATAAATTAAATTGTTCTGAGCTGCAAAAAAGCGAAACATCTTTAATTTATAAAGTGATTGGTTTTAATTGCCCGACAGCAACAGCGAACTCAGCGTGATGTTCGGAATTTGCTGTTCACTGTCAACAGTTGACAGAACAATTTCGATGAATATGAAAATACGAATTAGAAAGTATTAATTTAAATTTATTGTTTAATTTTTAAGGCAACATCTGCTGGCAGCTAATCAAAAATTTTAATTGGGTAATGTTCGTGTTATAAACATGTGAACTATTAACTTCTCGTTGAAACGAAATTTTATTGAAAATAAATTCATTGAACATTTTTCTTAAAATGGATTTCCGAACTAATTGTTAGAATGTAATTAAATGTGATAGTAAAGAAAGTTTCTTTACTATTTATATGTTTAAATTTTTAGCTTGTTACTAAAAGGTTTTCATAATTATGTATTTTATAATTGTTTGGTGCAAGTCTTTGACTTGGTTTTTTCATAAATTTCCAGATTTGCAGATACCAATAAAAAATTGAATATCTTTAATTTAAACTGGATTATCTATCTGCTTGTCTGTAAAAAACTTGGCTATTAGGAAACTAAGCCAAAAGCTCTTTGAAGCATTAAGTCCGAAAAAATTTAGAGATTTTAAAGCGTTATTCTACAACAAATGATTTAAACTCTCCAATTACATTTTATTTTATCCACATTTTTGATTCTATGCACTATTCACTATGTTGTTTTGTTAGGTGATTTTACGCACAATTGTAGTGTTAATTACTCTTCGATTTTAACAAGAAAGCTTTTATTGTACTAATACTCATAACAAACAATCAAATTTTAAAAACTCAGTCATATTCTTAACGTTTAAACAAGTGCTTGTATTCACTATGAATTAAATTGTGTCAGCTATTAAAACGCGGAAGTGAATTCCCCTGAAACGTGAATTTTTTGTGTCAACTTGTGTTTTGACTCCAAGCGATTCGGAAAATAAGTTTTTTGGTTTTATTTTAAAACTGAATCCTGTTTGGACAGCAAGCCAATCAAATCATTTTTGTATGATTGGAAGAATTTCAAATAAATTTTTAAAATTTGTTGAAGGTATGCGTTCTAACTCTAAGTAAATTAATGAAGAACCTAATATGTATGCATTGATAATTTAAATAAATAAAAGAAAGTGCGTCTTTAAAGTAATTATTATTTATCTTACGGGACTTATGAAGATCATGAAGAGTTTGCACATGTCAACAAATATTTAACAATGGTTCGAACATCACATGACTATGAAACATATGGTTAAAAATTTCACATGACTATGCAAGTTTTAAAAAAAACAGTTTAGCAGTACTAAATGATATCTAACGATAAAAATTAACGTTGATTAATAAGCAAATTTTATTTCATTTTATTACGCTTTTAAAATTAGCTAAGTTAAAAGCTTCCAAAACGATAAGAATTACAAAATTTATAATGACAATATTAAATGATAAGAATGATGAACACATTTCATCAAAAAGAAGTAACTATGTGTTTCAAGAACGCAGTGTAATTCCTCGATTAGTTCTATATCCAACAAAGTGTTCCCATTATTCCTTAAAAAAAGTCAGATGATTCGTTTCGTGTTACACAAGATTATTCAGAATTATTTACGAATAACGTGTGAATGAAGCAATTAGCTTCAAAACGAAATAAATTCGTGCCTTCAATTAACTAAAGAACGATCATAACCTACAAAAGAGTTTTTAAAGTTAAAAATAGTTATTGTTCTTTTAAATAAATAAGCGATAATACCTATTTTTTTGGCATGAAGCTATATAATAATTTTTTAGATGTTTCACGTAAATAAAACTAATTTTTTAACAAAATTACATACTTAACATTAAGAACGTTGCTGCACTAATTTTGCATAGAAATTTTATGGAAAATTTGATTCGTTTTAAGGTACACTTTTTAGAAATTTAACATGCCGTAAAAATAAGAACTACCTACAATAATGGAGTAAATTACGAATTATTTTATTTGTGTTCGATTCAAAACTAACTCAATTAATCAATAAATAATTTTGAAATACGAAGATCTGGAGATAGACACAAAGATTTATAATTGCCTCCTTTAATATGAACAATTTCTAAAACTATATACATATTTAAAACATAATTTGTTGGTGCAGAAAATTACATTTTTTTAACTCCTTAACAAAATGAGGACTATCGTTGAAGATATTCTGGTTTCATATTCAGTTCCAGTTCTTTTCTATAGATATAATATGTATATGAACTGCTGGAGATGAAATATTTGAAAGGTTAGGCAGACAATGAAGAAGGCAAATGGCACTTAAAATCACTGCTTCTTTTCATACTATGTGCATACAAAGATTGCTATGTTAAGAAGTGGATTCTCCGACTCCAGTCGATGCTTCTCGCGCACCCTTATCCAAATCTTAAATCGCGCACTCTTCTTCGAACCTTGAGCATTCCATTTTTCTTTGAACGATTCAAGAACCATTCAACCGTCATGAAACGTGAAGGAATAGTGTTTGCTGATTAACTTAGCGTTTCCGTAGGCGGTCTCAGAATGTTAAAAGTTTCTTCTTTTTCTGAGGTCATCACGACATAAGTCCCAGGCGAACATCCCACTCATGATAAAAATGAAATATGCAACAAAATCTCAATGTTGCAATTATTTAGTATTATTTTTTTAAATTAAGATCAAGACTTTCAATTTAATGTTTGGATTTTATTTGAGGAGTTTATAAGTATGGTAAGGATTCTTGACTTTTCATACCACTTTCTTCCTTACGAAAAATAATTTTAATGTTTAAATGTTTAAATTTAAAAATATTCTTACTGAATTTGTTCAGTTTCACGTACAAGTTTTTCACTAAAGGACTATATTTTTAGGATTCCATAATAAAAATATAAAAAGGAATTCTATACAAAGATTATTCTAAATATTTTATCTAATTGTAAAATTACGCCGGTATATGTAATGCATAAAAGACTTGTCTGAAATGTGTAAAATTGGAATTTCGTTGCAGAATATTTATAAGTTCTAATATCAAGCTGTTATATGTATTCTTTTAAATATAAATTTTAGTTAAAGATACTAGGAATTTGTTTTCTTTGATCAAACTGAAAACAATAAAGTTCTTTTAAATTCAAAGAGCTCATTCATTCCCACCATTTTAAAACGACTTTTAATAATTGTTTGTTTAATTAAAATCCAAATCCTTTGCTTCTTATTTGCATATTCAAAGATGGTAAGAAAAGATAGAACTAAGAAAACGATACAATAAAAAAGCAATAAAGGTGAATTTAATTGCATTTTCAGGGAAGTTTGGAAAGGTTATCTGAATAATGGCGAAATGATATTCAAATTTATTACTATGATAACCTCGGTAATTTAATATGATAAAATTTCGACAAATTAAGTTAAAGCAAAAATACGCAAATTGTATTTGGTATTAAAAATTGAGGAAGGTGGTTTTTTTAAGGAAATGAAGATAAAATGTAATGTTTTTGGCCAACATTCTGGAAAATAGCGATAGTGGGACACCTCGTTTCCAGCTTTGAGATAAAAAAGTATAATAGACCATTAGAAAAGAAAAAAATACATGTTTCACATTTTCATTAATGACGCAATTTAATTGTGATAACCCCATTGAAAACATTTTAATGTTTTAAATATTTGGGGGAGTACTTAAGATAATTATATCTACTAATAAAATATTCGTGTAATTTGTAAATATGAAAGAAAATCTTTCATGTTTGCACCGTCCCAACAAGTTTTTTGAAAACTGATTTGGCTCTCTTTTAGAATTGCCGCGACGAGAAGAGAGAAGGAGAAAAATCTGGAAGAATGACCAGATGGAAGCCGCATTATCTGCAATTCGAAGTCGCGAAATGGGCTACCACAAAGCTGCTAAACATTTTGGTGTTCCACGTACGACGCTATTTCGTTTATCGAAAAGGGATAATAATGTTCCCGATTGTAAATGGATTGGTCTTCATCCCCAAACTGAGGATATGTTAGTAAATCACTTACTACAAATGGAACAGGACAAATGCGGTCTAACGCGGGATGATGTGAAACGGATTATTTTCGAGTTTGCTGAGCTAAATCGAATCCCGAACCCTTTTAAAAGTGACGACAATTATGGAAGAGGTTGGCTTAAAAGATTTTTGAAGCGGCATGCTGATCGATTATCCTTATGTAAGACAACAGGTATGTCTTTTCCAACAGACTGGGGTTTTATCTAGTTAGATTTGGAATAGTTACTTCATTTGGATGGGTATTTTGTCGTCTTCATTAGTTGCACAAGTTGAGAGTTGTAGTTATAATCAATTCACATATCATTGATGCTAGGGTCGGTTGTGTTATCTTCCACAAAATCTGTATCTAACTATGATGATTTATACCCACTTATATTACATTTACCTGTACATTACCCATAATTTGTATGCTCCTTAATCGAAATATCGAACAATTTCCAAACTTATTTAAAACTCTTATTTATGAAAGTTTGAACGCACTGTAGTAATAATAATAATAAAAATAATATTTGAGAGTAATAATAATATGATAAATAGTAATTGCATTTGATAAGCACAAGATGAATTAAAATTAAATCCCTATTTCCCCACACATTTCCAGAAGTAAATTAAAACTAAATGTACTTATATAAAAAATTTGTGACAAACATTTCCTCCTCAAATTAATGCCCCCATTGTGTAAATGATAACGTCCCTGAATATAAATTCCACATGCTTTTGTTCATCTCCCGCCGTTAAATTTCTTGCATATATGCAAATTTGAACGTCATGTTCAAATTAATAGTGTGATCACGAGCGCGATTAAATTTTATGGTTTTTTAGCTACCAAGATAATTTCTATTAGCTCTTCAGAACGTTCTGCGAAGACAAGATACTTTTCGGAATTCGTTGTATTGTTTTAATAAAAAAATAAAAACTATTTTTAATATTCTATTTAAATAATGAACATTGTCTTGTTGTATTGATTTTCGTGACAACTTTGAAACTACGTACACAGTTTCTTCGCATCTCTATAAATAACAGGCTCTTTGCGATTCTTTTCTAATTTCTTCATTCGTACTTGGTTCTTTGTTACAAGTAGGGTCTATTTTTATGAATTTTTGTAATTTTGTGTATTTAGGACGTAGAATACGAATACTGATGATGTAAAATTGTTATAAAAATTAGTAACCTCAATGTTAGATTACATCGCCCATGAATCTCTAATAATAGATGAAATTTGATCATCGATTTGTAAGTTTGGATCTACAGTACCGAACTATTTTCCTACTATACAAATACATGTACCGATCCAGTTGAAATTTCAACAATCATCTTAGCAACCACTTATTTGATTGTCAATTTTAAAAAATCCTACAAGTTTTTGTTGACAACATTAAAAATGTTTTTGAAGGTGTCTTAATCAAGTCGTGTCCTAATGTTTAGAGTGATAATCATAAAAAATCTACACTAACTGCGTATTACCTAATCCCTAAGTAAGTTATACTTAATTTGGAAAATATTATTCAAGAAGTAGAATTTTATTTGAAATTGATTTCGTTTCGTAGAGGCGTTGGTAAGCAGATTTGACACAAATAGATAAAAGCATAAATCGTTAGATGAAGCTTATCAAAAGTCGGAAATTGTTAAATTGAAAAAATATATTCTGAAACAAGGACGCTTTAACGTTTTACAGCCATTCAATTCGGGTTTTAAAATTATATGTTAAATTATTTCTTTATTTATTTTCATGTTTACAGGGCAAAAGGGTTTTGTTGACTTTTTCAATCATGACAATGTACCTAAAAAATTGTTTTCTGCTATTAGAAAGTTTATACCATATAATGAACATGATTTTCCATAAAATAGACAGCGACATTTTTTCAGCACATATTCAGCTATTGGTGATTCTTCCACCATACTTTTAAAAACTTACCTATATTAATGTGGGCGTGGCTTCTCTAAAAGAATTTAAAATTGAGAGTTGACATCACAGGTTACTTTATGTTCACAATCTGAAGGTAAAATTCTTCAATTCTCGGAACCCTTGCTTGTAAGGTTAAGGTAGAACCCTTTACTTCCAGGTAACGGGTCTATGCATATTGAAAATTATTGTAGTTGACGAAATTCTGACTACCTGCAACGCCGAAATTGCCTACAAATGTAAAAGGTAATAAACCTTTTAAAGAAAAAGGTATAGACAGAAATACCCCATATTTATAACCTCTGTCGTTCTCAAGAAAAATTTACTATTTTACCTAAACGCCGCCTACTTCATTTAAATCTAGCATCCAATTAAAATTTTATGGCTTTCGGGAAAGATATATAATTTGACATGGCTCTGTAAAAATTAGTTGACAGTAACTAGATGCCTTCATTCTGTTTTCAGACATTGTTGACTGCACAATTTTAAAGTGTTTAATTAGTGATTTCATAAAGACATCTCAGTTGCTGTTACTACTTCTTCTATCTACCGAAATATGCCGAAAAGACAGTGCTTGACTGATGAGCAGAGAGCTCGTGCGTGTCGGGAATATAAAAAGCTGAAATCATTAAGGAAAGTAGGAAATTTATTTAATGTTAGTGCGGAGTGTATTCGGAAAATCCTGCAGAAAGAAAAAGAAAAATCTTTACCAGATATACTACCAACAAGGGAGCCTAAAAGGACTACAAAAAAGGGTCAGAACAGTACGTAAAATTTAGTATATCTTTTTATTTTGTTTATATTATATTTTTTTTTAAAATGTTTACATTAAGTTCTGGTCAAGTAATTTTTTTATGTAAAAGCTTTCAATGTCTTGCCAAAAAATAATTATTTTATTACTGTTATCAATTTCATTTTAGAGAAAAAGTAAATTTTATTTGATTCACATATTTTTTATTCAAATCTTAATTGAAATTTGGAAACTTTTCTCTGTACCAGTGATTTGATTTCTCTAAGTATATCCTTTTAAGCAAGAACCATGAAAAACGAATTACTCGAAAGAATTGAATATCAAAACCGGATTATGGTTTTAGTTATTTTTCAATTAAACCGAGCTTAGGTATCATAGGTATAAAATTTTATTATGTACAACTTTCATATAAAACGAAGTCTCTTCTGGATTCCTTAAAAAGGCAAACAAATATTATCTTTTTGAAAATGTTTGAAATATTCAAGTCCTTGTCTATTAATATTTATGAATTCATTGTAAAAATTGAAAATGTGTGCAAATAATATTCAAACTGAGGTGGATGGTTTAATTAATTCTAAATTATCGTACAAACCAATTTGGGTGGGTCATGAATTGTTTGTTAAAGTAAATTTTCTACTGTGTAATGAAATGTCCATTGTATTAAATGAAAACAGCAAATTTTTAGAAATAACTTCTCAAAAAAGTATTCACATAATTGTATATTTGTTGCATTTTAGGGAAATCGGCTTGGTTTCACCTCCAAAAAAGAGAAGTGCTGTTTCATATTAAGTTATCTTAAAACGTTCTATCTTTCAGGTATATATTTTATAAATATTTAAGGCAAAACCCAAGAAAAATAATAAAACCATTGTACCCTAACCAGGTAGAGAATTGCTTTCTAAGAAGTCTGGATTTTAAAAAGATCTGGGATCGGGTCGCAGTAATTCTTCGCAAATTAGTCTCTTAAGACCTTGCTTAAAGTGTTCTCGCGACTGTTTGGTTAAAATAAAAATGGGAAGAGGAACAAGTCTAACTCCTCTGGAGATAGAAACAATTAAGGCTCTTAGGGCGGAAGGATATCCGAAGCGACAGATTGCTAGAAAAATAGGACGAAATATTTGCACGGTCAGAAATTTACTTAAAGATCCTGAAAACTATGGTAAAAAGCGAAAGAGAACTACGCCAAACGCTGCCAACGAGGGTCATCTAGTTCTAAAAAATAATTCGGAATCTTATAAAACCACGCAGCTGAGTTATCAAAGGACTGAATATAAAAAAGGCTATTTTATTGATCCCGATTACAACAAATTGCCGTGGCGCAATTCTGACCCAGGTGGGTGGGAAAGTTATCTTCTTGTGTGTTTTTAGACTTGTCCCGTACTAAAAACTTTTACCTATTCAATGGTAAAAGCACTAAAAATTGTTCGTGTCTTGTAGCAGAAGTTTTCAAATGTCTTTACTTTTTTTGGAGATATATTTCCTTGTCGGATTAAGAGAGAGGAATTTTTCTTTCAATTTTATTTAATGTACAAGTGCATCGCGTTCATTTTATCAGATTTAAATGCTTAAATGTCCCCAGAGAAATTTTAAAGAAGTAGATTTCATTTAGTATACGTTTTTTGTTACCAAATTTTTGTGTGTTTTTATGAATTTCACAATGCTTAAATTTTTAATTTACTAAATTCATATTGCTTTTTGCATGGATAAGAGTTTTCTTGACTAATCAGTTTGCACAAATTTAATGATTTATAAAAAGTACATATAAGCCCCTATTTTAAAAGTAATTCATAA
Organism: Machimus rusticus; assembly: GCA_951509405.1. NCBI lineage: Eukaryota > Metazoa > Arthropoda > Insecta > Diptera > Asilidae > Machimus > Machimus rusticus. Next base: position 9,514,347 of record OX608051.1, read on the forward strand.
AATAATTACTTTATGGTTATACCCCGTGAAATTTTAAAAATTTCTCTTTTAAGATTTTAATTTAAATCAAACAAGCTAATCTTGCCGGTGTAATTATTTATCTTTTTGGAGCTAATGCAAATCTTTGGCCCCTCTGTATAAAGAGGGAAAAAAGATATGTTTGTAGAAGTGAAATAAATCTTCCAGAAAAGATTAAACGATTAATAAATAGGCAATTTTCTTTTATGGATGTGTATATCGTCTCAACGTTCGCTCTGGAACATTAATCAAACAAGGTTATCATCAATTTCGTATAAAATTTTGTGGATATATTCTTCTGAATTGAGTAACAAAACCCAAAGTGGTATATTTCCTTAATATTGATCTTTTTTAGCTTTTTATTTAAACAGTTTCTTACATGCTTTGAAAATTCTTTAATTACATGTATAAATTTATCATTATTATATTGCACTGATTTAACACTGTATTATGAACAATCATTTTGATATTATTTAATAAGAGACGCAAGTTTTTTATTAGCCAAAAATTCTACAAGTATTCTTTTACTTTATTTTACTTTACTTTAGTGGTGTAATGATTTTGAAAACCGATCCCTAAATAGAAAGACATCGTAACTATTATTCATTTTTCTATTTAGGGTTTTTGATAATTTAGTAATTATTTCACATTTTTCCTATTTTCATCCGATATATCTCCGCTTCATAGAAAAAAGATTAAGTTGCTTCAAATTTCGTTTTATGACATTAAAAAAATGAAATGCAAATCACTGGTAAGAAGCTACCCTTTCGTATCAAAATTGGTATTAGTAAAATTTTCCTCCGTTGGCATCATTCAATCGCAAAATATCGTTGCTGCAGTGAAATAAATTTCTTCAGGCTTTGTTCACATGTAGATTTGAACCTTTCATTAATTTGCCCGTTTTGCTACATAAAAAAAATTAGTAACATTAAAAATCCAAAATCATATAAATTAACAAAAACGTTCATTTTTATCATTTTCAGAACTACCAGCTTTAAACTGTGTGGATCTGTTCCCCAATCCGCCAAAGTACGTTGAGCAGGACGTTGAAAACGAGGAAACATCAAAGGATCAGGATCTCGAAGAATTGAATGGAGACTCCAATGAAAGTAGCGCCAAACTGGACGAGCAGGACATAATCAACTCATTCATTGACGATGAGAACAGCACCGACAGTTTGGATAAATTTGAAAAGGAATTAGAGACAGAAAAGGATCATCCCGAGGTAACGGAGGAGGATATTGAAAAAATCACAGATCCTGACAATATAGTAAAATCAATTAAGGGAATTAATAAGAAACCAGAAGTAGAGGTTACAGAATCAATTGAAGTTCCGGACAATTCTCCGGTTGCTTCTGAAAAAGTTCGAGAAAACTCAAAAATTAGACTGGTTAATACAAATGATCTTTTAGAGAATTCAAACTCAAGAACGTCTTTTGTAAGCGATAAGGAAGAGCCGCGGATTGAGGACAAAAATCTACAAAAAGCGACTGCATCTATCCCGGCATCATCACCATCTCTTAGTATATCATCGTATTATTCCTCAGCTGGTGAAAGTGAAAGTATTTCTTCTCGTTCTTCGGTTAAAAAGAAGAAGAAGAAGCGCCATTGCCACACATGTGATATTCATTTTCGTCACACCCATGAGCTACTTAATCACCTGAAAAATCACGTGACATTACCTTCAATTAGCGTAACTAAACTTAGCGAGGAAGAGGTTAAACTTCAAGAGTACATCCAAAGGAATCGTGAAGCAAAAGACCCTGAAATTGAAACGGGGGGTTTGAAGTTAAAATTAAAACTTTCGGGATCGCAAAATTTTGAAGTAGTTAAACCGATTATAGAAAAGCCAAAACCTAAAGGAATTCGAATTCTTACCGCGAAGGAAATTAAACAGAGTCCACCGCATAATTCGCAGGTTCAGCCAATTGATGCGATGGTCGCGATGTCGGAAATGCCACTGAAACCCACCGATGAAAATGCCCTGGAGAATCGTTATTTTGAGTGTCCAACTTTGGACGGGTTGGACCAGTTCGCCACTGAGGAGGTCTCAGGCGAGGCTACCGAGGAGCTTCTGAAAAAGTTATTAGAAGGCGGTCAACAAATTCCGCAAGAAACGCAGGATTGGTCTTCGAATACAAACGAATTTATCCCGATCGACAGGTTGGCCCACATGTGCACGGTTTGCAGTTGTAATTTTCCTGATGCTGTTCAACTGTACGAGCATAAAAGGGTTACAGGGCATGACATACAAAACACGATGCATCCTCCAGGGGGCATGGCGCCTATGTTTATGCAGAATAATTTCAGACAACGCATGAATTTCCAGCCAAACCAAATGCCCATGGGAGCCTTTCAGCATCCTGGATCACAAATGGGTGGTCCAGTCATGCGATCAGTCTATCCAGGATTCCCACCACAACGTTTTCCATCTGTTGGTCCCAATTTTGGACAACAGTCCTTAATTGCAAGACGTCCCCCGCCCTTATACCGCGGACCTAGTCCTCAAGGAACCCCGAGTCCAGTGAACCACAACCAGTTCAACGACATGAACTCTGACATGTTCGCCCCCCATAACAATGGCATGTTCCCGAACAGCCAAATGCAACAGGTTCGGCAACCTGTCTTTTTAAAAACAAGACTGCAAAGAGCAATTAGGCCGAGAACTCCACTCTTACAGAGTCCCAGTCCGAATGGGACTCCATCGCCTCCAATTGTAATGGCCCCACCAACCACTGTTCGTCCACGATTTCTTGGACCTCCGTACAATCCATCGAGTGGACCACCACCTAAAAAAATAAAACGTGAAATCGACGATGATTGTGAGATTGTTTCGCCTAGTCCACGATCGGACGGTTTGCCAATTATTCAAAGTGTGCAAGGTGGAGTAAGTCAACCCCAAAACGATAAATCTAAAGATCCAATTCAGCTCAACGAACAAATAACGCTGAGTGTAAAAAATAAGGAGACGAACAAGAATCCTAAAGAAGTCGCCAGTATTCTTGCAAATCGGGGCATTACTGTAACTCATAAAACAAAAACGACGTCTGGAAGTGAAACCTCGCCAAAAAGTTCAACAGCGCAAGAGGCCGTTCAAAAACTCCAGCTTAATAATTCTGTTAGCATTATTTCAAAAAAGAAGCCCGAAGGTCTTGAGGAGTCCTCAGCGATTGCGAAGCTGAGAAGTGGTGACTCCACCTTCATTTCCTGCCCATTTGTCGACTGCGAAGAAAAGTTCCTAACCGTCGAGGGTCTCAACAGGCACACGCAAAGAGGGCACCGTCTGAACAAAGTCAGTCTAAAATCGTTCCGGTGCAAGGCCTGCCCCTCGCTTTTCACGACGCAAGAAGCCCTCATGGAGCACCAAAGGAAAAACCATCGATTGCTTAAGACCTCCGCCGATGAGCTCGGAATTCCGATCATCGACTTAAGAAACGAGCAGACGAAGCAGAAGCTCGCCTCCCTCGGGATCATCAACTACATCCCCCTCACCTCGAAGACGGCCAACGGGTGCTTCGGATTCCCGATCGTGTCGGTCCAGGGCGCCGCAAATCCCAGCGTTTGCAACATGCTCGGCATGGGGGTGAGTTCGCTCCTATCCCTGGGCCCCATCAAACCGATTCCCCAGCGGAGGCCCGAATAGCCCCACGCCCCCTCAAGCTCACCGGAATCGGATTGAGTTGAGGTTTTAAGTCGACTTTATAATTGTAATATAAATGTAAATATACTTGAATTAGATAGTTCTGTAGTTAGTTTTAAGATTTTCTATAAGTTCATGAGTCCTAGGAACTATTTCAATTTTTAACAGTAAATAAACAAACATTTATGAAATTTGAAAGTAATCATTTTTATCCTCAAATTAAATCCTTTGTACCCTATTTTAATAATACAATATATTTAAAAAACAAATTTTTGTGTACTCGTAACGCTCAAATTTAGCTTAATATAAAGAGATTTCAAAAGAAACAAATATAATCCCAAAAAGGTTACATTTCAACATAATTTCAGATGAAAATATCAAATATATATATGTTTTTTAAATCACTTTACTGCACTATATAATTCGATTTGCTTAAATCTTAAATCTGTTTAAAGGATTATTAGCCTTAAATAGTTCAATTTTATATAATCTACTCTCAAAAATATTTGTAATATTTTCAATCCTGTAAACTCTAAACTTATCATTTTGATTTTAAAAACTCATAAAATCAGAGCAGCAAGACTTGCGTATTAAATACACAAAAAGTTATTTTGGAAATGGAGTTTATACAAATTTATTTAAAAAACTACGGAATAGAAAAATTAAGTTGAAGGCGAAGGAAAAAATTAAAATTGTGCGAGGAATGGTGAAGCAGTTTCTTTAAAATGAAATTTTTAAATTTTTATCTGGAATGAAACTGGAATGTTCGTTTTTCTTTATGATTTATATGAGAGCTCAAAATTGAACATTTTATGAGCAAAACCCTTTTCATCTTTATATAGAAAAAGATAAAACCAAACAATAGCAAATTACAATAGAAATCTTTCTTATTCAACGACGATAAAATAAATTAGAAATATATTCTGGGACTACTGGGAAATATTTGTATCAGAAACATCATTAACTTTAAAACTGACTTTTTAATCAAACTTATTATTAAGACTCCAACTTGTCTAGCTACTGTGATCACAATTATTAGTTTAAAGTTTTAGTAATTGTGAAGAAAAATTCAACGATGAAAAGTGATATGAACATCTAAAAACTAAATTTACCGCGAACTTTGAAAAATCCAAAATTGTTCTTATTGTGAATCACAGCTCCAATCCCAACGTAGTTTTCCATTACGATAGGCTCTTCCGCAAATCTGCAATACAAAGTTTTCTCCTCATCGAACACATTCAACAATGCCTGGTAGAGTCCATCAACGGAGTAGTTTAGGCGATTTTTATTAATCCCCTCCTGGATACCGGGTGAGTTATAAGGATCTGTATTAATTATATAAATTTGATTTTACAAGAAATAATATTTTAAATTAATTCAAATACCTTGGTATCCGAACAACGGATGATCTTTGATTGTTTTCCATGGTATTTGTGAAGCAAATGGATTCCATGACTTAAGCAAAGAAATTGGTTGTCCTTTATTCCACATAACTCTTATCCCAAAATCGTTGCGTTCGCTGAAAATTTAAAAAAAAAATCATTAGCCGTATTTAATATTTTTGAAATAGAAAAATTCCAACACTGGTTTAAAACTCGTGAAATCAAATCGCGGAGCTACAGCCAAGTTGCAAGCAACATTGCTCTGCGGTTCTGTCGCTTTAGAAAATACATTTCCATAAATAATAGATGCAACTCCGTTTGTAATTCCTTCAATCCGTCTGAGCAGCGTGCAAGACAGATTTCGATTTTTATACATTTTGTCATATTTATTAACGAATTTTTAAGTATCAGATTTTTAAATATATTTTATTTTTAAATATATTAAATTTAAAAGAAACTTACGGGACTAACGAAGATTGAGGGTACGTAATTTTCCCTTTGAGGATAGTGTCAACTTGTGTTAATCTTATATGTTCATTTTGCAGAATTCTTAGCGCTATAAAGTCATATTTTACTACTAAAAGCGTCTTCCTTGTAAGGACAAAAACTCGCTCATGCTCATGATCCCAGTGGCTAACTCTAGAATTTTAAAAATTTGAGTTTATTGAATATTTTAAATTGTTTTTACTGTAATTTTAAGAACATACTCTGTTAGCAACCAGAATCCTAAGATATCTGTGTCATTTGATGGCCTCAGCAAAATGTTTATGCAGTCGTCCACAGCTCTTTCAAATTGACCTGTTCGAAATGAGAAGAAACGGGCAGGTGAACCAACTTTTGGTTTCGTTGTAGTAACTGGCCTTGTGGTAGTTTCCTCACTTAGACCTGCAATTAAAAAAGTTTTTTTGCTAATAAATGGAAAGTAAATTTAAGCTTTATATCCAATACTCGAAACAATAATTATCAACGAACTTCTTACTAGGATAAAAACCAAACAAAAGAATTTTGTTTTTACAACATATTTTTTGCCACGTTTATATTAGTTCGGTTTCTGTCTGTCCGGGTCAAACTTTGCAACCGAGTGTAAGATAACTTCCCGATCAGCTAAAGAAATTTTAACCATAGCTCAGAAGTGGATGACAATGCAATATTAGCTATCCATTATAACAATTAATTGACTAATTAACGATTAATTAATTAACAAATTTCCTGACGAGCTTGTAGAGGCTCGAAACTTTAACCGTCTCACGGAACTGGATGCCAAGGCATCATTTGCTATATGTTACAATAATTAATTGATTAATTAATTAACAATCAATTAACTAACAAATTTCATGATTTTTCAGTAGAGCCTTGAAACTTTAACCGTAGCTCCGTGCTCTCGGACGACCATTGCACCATTGAATTCACAATTCCACAATTTAAATTTTTTTAAATTTTTAGTACGGTGTTACGAACTTATAACTTCTGTTAAACAATTTAGTTAGCTATATTTTCCATTTTGTTGTTTTAAAAAAAAAGGTTATGTATGTATGCATATCTATATATTAATACGTGAAGGGAAATCTTTGGACCCCTTTTTAAGCAAATTGCACGAACTGAGGAGTTTGAGATTTTGCATGGTTAAAGTTTATATAGAGAAGTGCACAAAGCTAAAATTTATATATAATATGTGTTATAAATACATTAAATAAAATAAAATAAATTCCTTATTTACGTTCATACTGTCTATGTCGAACGCATAGTAATCTGTGGTCAAACTGTCGTAATTTTATTATTGAAAGTGCCAATTTCAAACACATAGTAGGCTGTGTACAGTCGTATTTTTCGTAGTAACCTCGGTAGGTCGAATTTCGACCACAGGGCGACCACTAGTTATATTAATTATATTAAGAATCCTCATTCTTTTTTTTTTAATCTTTCTTAATTTGGTTGAATTAAGGTAGGCTACTTAACAGCTGATACAGATTTTGTAACATTATAATAAAAATTTTTTTCAAGATTCCTCTTTTATGTTTCCTACCAAATTTGGAACAAATTAAACTGAAATGAAATTTCTTAAATAAAGGTGTAAAAAACCCTCAAAATTAAGTTCTAGCACTATTGAATTAAAGTAGTAACAATAACAATTTAAAAAATTCTCGGTCTTATTTAACATTAGGATAAATAAAATAACTTCTTATTTTAAAATATTATTACACTGAAGAGATAAAAAATTTAATAATGGAGAGAAGATGAAGCTAATTCTAGAAAATACTTTAATGTGGGTACAAGTTTCCAAGAAATTTAAGATATGTATGTAAAAAAAAAATTGTTCCGTAATGAATACTAGGAAAAAGCTTTACCAGCAACAAGTTGTGTATGTTTTATACTTTAATCGATTTTGCTCAGGGCTACACCGGATACTGATGAAATTCCGTGTAATAAATAAACCACTTGAGAAATTTGATAATATTTATTACGAAAAAGTTACGAACCTGATCCGGTAGGCAAATTAGAATCGCAAGGTGGAACTGGGCTCGATGCGTCGGAACCACTTAAAATTGCACTTTGAGTGAGTTTTCCATCGGCCACAATTCCCGAATTTTGTTGGTCATCATCCCCAGAAATTTTTAGGGTTGCTCCAGAAAATTCGTAGCCATCGTCATTCTCTAGGTCGTTCGGAGACTTGCTCGCTTCATGGGTTCTGAACATTATTTAATTTAAGAATTGACTTCTTTCGACTGTTGAACGAAGCCCACCTTCCACTCAAGTTAGAAACATTACTGCAGCCTTGTTGACGTTCCGCGGAGTGTGAATCGCGATAACTTTGGACGTTATCGCGCATGAATAAAGAACCCATTTGTGTTGGGTGATAGCACCCCTCGGCGGTTATAGTAGAGGTAAATTGTAACTTCCAAGATATCAATTTAAAACTGAGAAATATAAAAGTCTTCATTCGATATTTAACTTAAAATATATGTTGTAACAGCTGTCGTGTTTTGTACCCCACCATTTACATATTATAACGTAACAACGCAACACTGATTTAAATATTAATTAAAGCTACTTGAGAAGGTTGATAATGTTTGATTTTTAAGATAACTACAATCAATAACAATCTCATTTCAAAAAGAAAAAATGTCGAAGAAGGTCTAAGTCAAGTTTACATTTTTTAGTTTCTATTTAAAAAATTTAAAATTTTGATTTGTACTCTATTTCACTTCTTTTAAAGCAAATAAGATTACTAACAAAACTGACTATAGAAAGCTAAATTGGTCCAGTAATTTGAATTAATTTAACTCTTGTTTGTATTTTTAATTGTTCAAGAAAATTATTTTAAATACAAAACTCTCACGAAGACTGCCTTCTAAGAGCTATTTTAAAATTAATCAAAATTATATTAAATAATAATATTAAAATTAACAGACTGAGGTCCTTTGCATGTCTGAGAGTAAGGGTACCACTGGGCATCTGAACCCCAGTTTTTCATTTATTGATACAAAATCTTTCGACCGAGCTGAACATCTTCCGCGAAAAATTCGTCCTCCAGCTGGACCAGGAACTCAGTGTAGGCTATATATCAAAAATCAAATTATGTAATCCCAATCAAGCATCTTTCAAATCTCGGATACTTTAAATAATTAAATTCAGGAGACCTCTGCTTTTAGTTGATTTTAGCATCTCACTCGTTTCGGTCGGTCGGAGGCTTTGGTGGATGCTGCTGCTGGACCAACTGGTGATTTTATGAGCTAATGTAATCTTTGCATATTCTTGGTGCTCTTGCACTCAAAAAAAAAAAAACTATCGATTGAATTTTGAATAATTTTAAACTCCATTTGCAATTTCAGAAGAGTCGAAAACTAAACAACTGATACTAAAACAAATATTTAAAGCAAATTTACGGATATTTTTTATTCAATTTAGTTCCATTTTTTATATAATTTCTTTCTTTTACGTTACTATTTCCAGGAATTCCAACATAAACGCTGCTGTTGTACACTCTTCGATTCAAATAAAGATACTCTGGATTTATAGAGGCGTATTCTTCAGGAGTTAGTCCTGTTATAATATTTCCGACAGCTGTAACCTGAAATTAATATTTTATTAAATATTTTCATTTATATTAAAATTTTATATATGTACATCAAATTTGCTCCAATGGCGCGGATCTCCAAAGGCTTCTGGTTGAACCGCGAGTCGAGCAAAAGCCTGAAGCACTTCTTGGGGACAGTTTCTTATATTTCCAATCTCCTCAGCAGCATTCCTGTAAAATTGAAAATTTATACTGGTTTTCATATTTTGAAATTTTATAAGTACTTGTAGGCATCTGCATGAATAGTCATTATTTCGGTTGTGTTGAAGTAGCAAAGTATTTGCCCTAAACTAATTAAATCATACTGCGAATATTTTTCTGGTGTTTTAGATCCCCATTCTGTTAAAATTTTCTCATGTAAAACACCCATCTAAAAAATATTTTGAAATAATAAAATTGAAAAAGTAACAAATATAGTAAACTTCATACTTTTTCAGAATCGAGAAGAATTATAGAATTAAAGGCTTCAATTATGTTAACGTTGTCCATTGAAATATTCCTTAAATCATCCACAGAAACTCCAACCAATAAATTTCCCATTTGTTTATAAACATTAGTTGGAATATTTTCGATTCCGTCATGGGCCTTTAAAATGTTGCTTATGTATTTGTTTTTAAGTGTAATTTTTCAATTTACCTCTTTTACGAGCTTCCAGATTTTTTCAGCAAAGGTTTTTTCGACGTAATCCCGTCCAATTACCGGGAGGCATCTTTCTAAATCAACCCATGCTACGTGAACGTGACTACTTAAATTTATATTTTTAAATTGATTACAATCCGTAAACTGGAGACCTGTTGGTAAAAGGAAAAATGTTGCGCTCCAAAGCCAGTTCATAACTGCGATTACAGACTTGAAAAATCGACTTTTTTAAAGGAATTCTAAAGGCTATTATTGAATTTATCCTTGAACTTTACGTGCAATCAAAAGAAGTACTTATTTTTCTAGACATTGATGGAGCCATGACCTTACAATTATAAAATCGGTGAAAATAACAAGATTGTCTACAGATTAATTTTTATTTTATTGATCTGTAAGGAAGGGCTCTACATTTTTGGTTTTTATTTTATGAAAGTTGATGACGCTTTCATTTTGTTTTTCTTGTATCATTATCTTCAGAGATTTATTTTTCTATTAAGTTTTGTATACGTTACATATTCTTATCCCTCGATTAACACGATTTCGCTTTTACATTGTTTTAAAAATAAAGTATATAGAAATTAGTAAAAGAAAACATTTTAGCTGCATACTTACATATTTAAGATTTTATCAAAAATTTCACAGACTTGTGAAATTATCTCTATTTTATCAACCATCAAATTAAGATCTCATCAAGTATACTATCGAATAATGAAAGTTATAACATCGTATCAGTAAGGAAGGAAACATTTTTTTGGAATTTTTCGTTTTAAATAAAAATTGTACGCGCATTTTATTTGTTCTCGAAATTTTTTCTTGAACATAAATTCATTATATTTTCAGCATCCCATCGACTTGAAGTCGGGCCAACCGTAATTAAACTCTTAACTGTTTAAACTAAAAAGGTACTGCGACGAGCCGCAAGATTCCTTTTTAAAAATAGGTTAGTCCCAAGAATATTTTAAGAAAAATTAAACATGGAACTGTCTGCTTTTCAATTATAAGAAAAATGTGATGTGTGTTCAATTTGTAATCGACTCTTTTTTCTTAAACATATTTAACAATTAATTAAGGAGGTTTTTTGTGTCCAGCGGTTTTTTCCTCATACGAAAACAGACATTGGGATTATTTTATTCCAAGTTTGTCCGACACATAAATACAAAGCCTAGGGATCAAACTGAACTGAAAAAATTAAATAAAAAAATTATTTATTTTCGAAATGTGACTAGAGTGCAAATACAATACTTTATAGAATTACCTTTTTTATATTTCGGATTACTGAGATCCCCGATTGTTTTTCTTTGCAACTGTGCACAACTTCACTTCTCCTAAGTAGGAAAACGGTTAGTTTCAAGAAAATCCGCAAAGGTATCGTGTCGTCGTGTCGCATAATCGTCCTGGTCAACTGGTAATCTGTCAAATTTTTTAGGAGGATCGAGTTTTCCGACAAAAGCATTTCGAAATGGCTTCTGTGCTATCACACTGCTTTCGCAGGTACATTTCCCTCGCTGCTGTGAGGAGCTCCCACGGCCCCTCGGCCACCGCTGGAGAACATTCAGGTAAGTCCAATAAATCGGCTTAATCCAGGTTATGTTATGTAACCTTCCGAATCAACTCTCGTTTTCAGGGGGCTACAAGACCTGGAAGCGCCTCAGCTTCTTCGTCGCCCTGCCCGCCGTCGGTCTGTGCATGCTGAACGCGTATCTGAAGCACCAGGAGGAGCACGCCCACGGACACGTCCGTCCCGAGTTCGTAAAGTACGAGTACATGAGGGTCCGCACCAAGAGGTTCCCGTGGGGCGACGGCCAGCGCAGCCTTTTCCACAACCCCCATGTTAACGCTCTCCCCGATGGCTACGAGGACCATTAAATAGAAGTAATTGCTTAGAAATTGTATTGGCTTGTGAGCAAATAAACAGAAAATAGAGAAATTCAAGGCTTTTAAAAGTATGCAGTGAATGGGATCGGAAAAAGGGCCTCGAATTGGGGCTCAGGTTGTGTAAGGTAAGTGGCAGCCAAACAACGTTCTGAAAAGATTTTCCTTCTAATGCACCCCAAAAATTATCGATTTGTAATTCTGGAAAATTTAACACTCAAAAAAATTTTCCAAATAAAATAGATGTTTTAATAAAAAGAGGATAACCAATAATCTCAAAATAAAGTGTTCCATCTGTATAAACCTATGTATATGCAACGAATATCTGATTTCATTACTTTATAGATCCAGTTTATTTTAAATACACTGAAGTTCTTCCCTCAAAATTTAAAAGTGCCCAAATAAGCACAAGGAGAATGTACTCAAGGAAATTAATGAGAATCTCTCTAGCTCTGTAATACAAACAATTTTAAACCTTCTTGCTTTAATCCTTATAAAGATTTGAAAAACACTGAACTTTATTAATTTAATCGATAGCATCAAGAGGTGATTTTTGTAAATTAAAATTTTATCAGTTGCGCAAATGCAAGTCAATTATTTTGTTTATTTTATTTGTCAAATTAAGTTTGAAGTACGTTTAAGGCAAAAAATTAATTCCATTTAAATAATGGGCAATTCTGAATCTGCAACTATTACACATGTTCTTTTAAAAAGAGGAATCATAATTTCCCCAAAGTTGTTCAAACCAAAGTCTCCTGAATGTGAGAAATATCAATTCAAATGTGTTCCAAAGGAGTCAAAATGCGGCACAACGGGCTCGACGGATGCGACCAAACCTCCTAAAGAATCCGCCGAAACTCAAAATAAATGTATGAAATACATTACTAAATATTTTTATGCTAACCATATTATATTGTCTTAGTTCCATCATCTAACCTTTGGCGAAAAATTACATTCCTCTTGGTCCTTCCAGCTCTTGGGGGCGTCGCAGCTTACGTTTTTAACAACATTTCGAAGCACGAACACCAGCGACCTGAATTTGTCCCATACACCTACTTAAGACTTCGACAAAAAAAGTTTCCGTGGGGTGATGGAAATAAAAGTCTTTTCCACAATCCAAAAGTGAATCCTTTACCTGATGGCTATGAAGACGAGAAGTAGATTTTAAAAGTAACTAGCTTTTGACAACGATATATTTTAGGAACTTTATTTCGTAAACTGTAAACTGAGCTTAATTTTAGCCGGTTTTTAAGGAAATTATTACATTTATGTTTTACGATTTTGTCTTTTAGAAGTATTTGATCAAAGAACTTTTTTGACACGCAAATTAAAACTAGAATGGATATTGTTAAATTAAATTAAAATTTATTACTAAACTTTTATTATCAGGAAATTTACATGTTACAACTGTTTAATTAAACTTTAAATAATATCATACTGTGCGTCAATAATTTTGTCAAATAAATTTTGGAGAGCATTGTTTGCATCCTCAGAAACAAATCGTTTAGCTTTAAAATCATCGATACTTTTCGCCAATCTGGCGATCCTTTTCGATTGCAATTTGGCTTGATCTTTAAACAATTTAATTTTAGTCCTCTGCTCCTGATAATTTTTCAGGCTCCACTCGTAGAACTCCTTTCCACGTTTGGGGTCACTGAAATCAGATGGCTTCATAACAGGGAAGTCCCCTTTTTCAATTTTTGGAGTTGGAAATATCGACGGAACAGCGTGAGTGAGTAGAACCTTTTTATTTTCTTTATCAATCTTGAAGCAATTTTGCGCAAAGTGCAGAGAGCAAACGACTGCAGTGTTCGGAAGATCGTTTTGTGTTGTGTGTGTTTCGATTATTTTTAGCCATTTTTTTCGTATATTTAATTGCCCTGGAATTCTGGTTAAAATGTTTTTTAAAGTTAGCTAATCTTAAAAAAGCGTAATTTTACTCACGGGTATAAATATGTAGCAACAGCTTTGTTCGACGATGGGCAGTTAAGAATGGCGCATAGTCGATTTTCGGAAGGACAGCTCTGCAAAAAAGTGTTTTAAAGTAACCTACTTGATAAAATTTAAAATTTTACTCTGGTAAAAAATAGATTCATTTTTAACAGGAAAATACACCGTGTGCTTTATCCTAAAATCTGCGATAAAAAGTGAAAAATTTGTAAAAAGCAATTCTCCGAATGAGTATTTTAAAATTGACTTTTTTTGAAGGACACAAAGACAGAGAAAAGTATTGCAGAGTCCATTTTTAAAAGCATCATGTATGTTACAAAATTTCTACAAGCTACTTTATTTTCTTTGGGGCGTTAAGACTATATCTTAGGGTTAAAGAAAACAAAACAGTTACCGTTTAAATGATTTATGCTTAATAAAAAAACATTCAACGCAAAAAGAACAATTGCATTTCGGGCATTTGTAACGAGTTTTTTTGGCTGCTGCTACAGCATATTTTCGGTCTTTCACTGTCTTAAGTCTTTCGTAACACACCGAGCACCTTCTTCGAATATTTGAAGCCATTTTTATTAAACCGCATTCTGTAAATGTCCGAAGTTTGTCCTCGAAATTGTGTGTGCTTCCAGTCATGGCCATCTCATGCTGAAATAATTAATTTGACGTTTTTCTTTTCTTATATATTTTTGTATAGACTTTGTGCAATTTTAAAAATATAACCCCGCGATCACAATATAGCGTCCAGTGAGCTTTGGCTCAGAGTTATGTTGTTCAAAATACAGCGTAAAGTGAAAGCTTAGAGCTTTGGAAATGAGCAGATTTCGAATATTTCATACAGATATTATTGCTGAAATTGAAACGACCAAATCTATTATTAAGAGCTGTGTTGCCTTGCACAATTTTATAAAAAAAATGGGAATATCTTTCAGTTATATAAAAAAAAAATAACTATAGCCACCAAACAGTGAATCTACAGAATATATATCAATTAAGCACGAATAACGCAATTGAACTAAGAAATGTTTTACGGAATATTTATATCGAAGAAAAAAAAATTCTTTTATTATTATTAAGAACTGTATTTATATTTAAATACAATTTCCATCAACTCCTTTTCCATCTTATCTGCTCTTTCTGGTCCTATTTTCTCCAAAGTTTTGCGAATAAATTCGGCAACTTCTTGATAAGGAAGCAGTGGTTGGGTAGGAGGAGAAGCAATTTCCTTTAGTGCATCTACTAAAGCATTTGTGTTGGTAGTGAACGCGTTTTGTAGGGTCCTCAAATTAGTGGTATTTTGTGGTGTGTGTCCAGGTGGAGGTGTTATCGATGGTTCATTTCTTTGTTGACTAAGAAGTGCAGGAGACGGTGTTGATGATGGTGATGATAATATCTGCGAATAAATTTCCGTTCGGCATTAGTATTTCTAAAATTTAGAATGATGTGTATTTACAGGCCGTGGCATTTCGGAATTTGAAATTGTAGTTACAGGTACGGATACAGAAGAAACCTCTGCTGGCGTTGAAGGCGATTGTGAGGAAGTCTGCAAAATAATGACATTAATAAATAAATAAATAAAATAATATAAAAATAAATTGCATACAAATGTCAGTTGCCCTGCAGATGAGGTCATGATATTTGTTCGTTGCTCTTCTAAGGAGGGACTACATTCGGATACAACTGTTTGGTTTCGTTGATTATTAATATACCTTGAATAATAAACTCTGGAAGAAGAAAAAAATATGAAATTTAAAAAAATATTCTTAAGTTCTGTGGTTTAGAAAACCTCCGTTTCTTGTAGCAGCCATCTAAAAATTGAAGAGCTGTTAGATATGGCCATGAAGTAGGTTTTGATAAGGCCGATCCACTTCCATTTTCACCTTTTTCTTTAGATTTTTCTCTTCGGTATTTTTCTCGAAGACTGCGAAATGTTGCGTATGCTTTTTCCCCTTTAATAAATAGATATTGTTATAGAAATATTGGATAATGCTACTAAATTCGTTTTAATACTCACCACTAATATTAACTTTACTGCCAATAGTTTTCCACATTTCATATTTTCTTTTTGTGTCTTTATAACATTTCGATTTAACATTCCATAGCAGTTCTTCTCTATGCACCGTTTCGATAAAATAATATAAATCGTTCGGATTCATTTTTGTCTGACATAAAATTAACAAATTTTTGAAAAATTATCAGCCACCAATAATTTTTTGCTATTTTTGAAACCCTTATATTTTCGAATAGGAATTTCTTTTGAAACCGAAAGCTTTCAAATACTCAGCGCCATATTAGGAATAGGATATACTTCGATATTGCCTACTTTCACTCTACGCTGGGTAAGAGCGAGACACATTTATTTAAGAATGAGCGTGCAAGGTGAAACAAAAGCTACTCTGGACGCTACGCTGGCATTGTGAACTCACGTAATTGTTGCAACTTGATTAATT
Organism: Machimus rusticus; assembly: GCA_951509405.1. Taxonomy (NCBI): domain Eukaryota; kingdom Metazoa; phylum Arthropoda; class Insecta; order Diptera; family Asilidae; genus Machimus; species Machimus rusticus. The sequence goes on from OX608051.1 coordinate 9,530,367, forward strand.
AATTATATATATATATTTTTTTTTGATTTGCTGTAAAGTAATGTTCCAATCTGAATGTCTAACTGGGTTTATTTTCTATTGTACATGAAAATATTTTAAAATATTTATATTAAAAGCAATTTGTCTGATTTCAAGGAACAAAACCTAAAAAATTTGTTTGCCCCCAAAAAATTTTGATCACATTAATAAATCACTTATAAAGGGCAACAAGAAAAAAATCGATACGAATAGTTTGCTTTGTATTATAGAGGAAACGTTGAAACCTACCGAGAATACTTTGCTTGTTGTAGCTCCAGTTAATTGTGCCCCTGGATGTTCTGTCCCATTTTCTAAAACCTCCTCCGTCAAAGCTTCTGTTTTGTAAATAGTGGGTACGGCTAAAAATAAGTAAATTACAGATTCATATATCTAATTAAATATAAAACATACCATCCACTTTCAAAATTTTTGCGCGAGTTCTCTTTTGGTTAAAAGCGTCTCCAGTGAAATGGTCCGAGCAGACGTAGTTACACTTCTCTTGATCATAATCTTCTCGATTGCAGAAAACTCTCCAGCTCTCGGCGATCTCTGTTTTCTTGGGAAATGGATAGTATAAAAGTTCTGGCCTGGTGGCAGCTGTCGTCTCCAGACTATTTTCACAATTGAAAACGCTGCACCGAACTGGTTTATCGTTGTCCTTGAGGGTGAAGGAAACTAAATAAATATTTCACGTATAGTTTGGAAATAAAATTTACCTTTTCTCTTTTGATTCTCTTCGCTTCTGGTCCTTCAATTTTGGTTGATTCAAAGGGAACTGCTGTCGGTTTAAGGACTTGATTCCCGTCGATCGCTGTGAAGCAGGATGGATCAAAATGCTTAGAACAAATCACATCATCTTCACTAAAAACTGTTTGTCCGGTTTCGTTTAGAATTGCACGAAACCATTCCTTTTGCATATCAGCATTTGAAGGTAATCTAAAAAACAAACAAAGTTATTAAAAGACAATTTCATTTGCAAATTACTTTACCTGTGGAGCGTAACTCCATCCCCGCTTTTAATTGTATTACAGAATTTGATAATGCACTTTGTAACCATTGTTCGGCAGGTGGACGAAATGAGTTTGGACTCAGTCGGCTCATAGAAAAACCTCTTCAAATTGAACCAAATCTTGCTGTTTTGGTGTGTAAAACTGGGAACAATTTGACAGTTCGGATGCTTATTGCCAAACTTCCAAATTAACTGTTCTACTTGCCGCTAGGGTAAATTTAGCGCTGTTATCACAAAATTGCAATAAGATTTAAATTTTTTTGACAGCCTTTTCCGTTTTGCCAAAAGGGCATTTTGAGAATTTTCGCATTGAGCAGAGTCGCATTTTCGTTGAATCGATGTGTTCAAGTTTGTCTTAACTTGTTAAATATGATAATGTTCATCAGGATATCGTGCAATTTTAGTAAAAGGGATATGAAGGAGGAATTTTCACTATTTAGTAAGATTTTTACTTTGTTTAGTGTTGCGGAAATTCGGTACAAAACTGCACACTACAGAGGTGAGTGTTTTTCAGATTTTTCATTTAAATTTTAAAGCAACCTATTCCCTGACGACGTTTAGGAAATTCATTAAACTTAAGTATCTACTTGCAAAATTCGGGTAGAGCTCCTAGGTTCATCTAGATTTTTTTTAAAGATAAAGTAATCTCAAAAATTTAATAAATATGAACTTGAGCTACTTACCTTTAATTTCTTCCAGATTTATTAAACCCAAAATAAATTCATGATTTTAATAAAAGATATTTGATCCTCCTAGCGCAGATATGGGATAATTGTTTACTACCCTAAAGTAGTTGGGCAACGAAATTTTATCGCATATCCACTTTTAAAAGTATCCAAAGTAAATTTGAATTTTATTTAGTTTGCTTGCTCAATAAAGTTGAAGTACGGTTTTAAGCTACATAAGATTGCTGTTCGTAAAGTATGACGATTTAGATATCTCCAGTAGGTACTGCAGTTAATTCTGATGCTCGCAATAGAAATTAAATAAATTCAAATATATATAGGAGTTGCTAGAGCGGCATTTAATAATATCCAGAGTTAGATAAACCTAAAATAAAACAATAAACCTAACCTGACTGTAAGCAATTTTTAATAGTAAGCGGATCTGGTGAAAATATTGCCTCAGCATCCCGCCCGTCTTATAGTAAGAATGTTTTCGTTTTTATTTCTTTATGAATGCCTACATCCGCCTTTCATATGGGCAAAAAAACGTTGACGACACGTTTCTTTATATCTGTAACTCTCGAAGATAACAAAAGAAGTCTCCTTAAAAAAAAAAATCGAAAGTTAGCGTCAGAACATGTAGAAAAAAGCTTGAGCTTAAGAAAGGGATTAATGTTTTACCTCGAAGTTCTGAATATCCAGTAGGTCTTCATTCTAGCGCTTTTGGACACATTTATGTATTCGCAGTTCACACCTGGATACGTCACATTAATTGTTCAATTTATTATTTAAAATCTTTTAAGTAGGTACTCAGTTTCCTGAACCTCTGCTTGGTTTCAAGGTCATCAAATACATTATACTCGTATATATTAGTATTTAGTCACACTTTTTTAGGAGGCTAAATGTGGTCGATTTTAAAAAACTAAAAATCTGAAAGAAACAATATTATTTATTTTATCTTAAAATAGTTTGGGATTCAAGGATTTATTATCGTAAAGTTTTCCGTCTCTAAATGATGGAGTATATTATTTTTTAAAGAAATGAAAATACTTATAACTTATAATTTTCGACGACCCATACCAAAAAAATGCAGCTATTACTTCAGTTAGTTAAATGAGATTTTGCTTTTGTTCGATGTTCCGAAGATAGTCCAGTGACATAAATTTTTCTTAAGTTTTTTTTCGCATCATTAAAATAGTTTTTTTTTTTTGTGATAATTGGTATTTTTTGTAATACAGTGACTTATTAGCTAACGAAGAGGTAAGTTGATTTGGTTTTACTTTTTTCAAGAGTTCGTAAATACTATGAAAATCATTGAATGATATATTTTTTAAAAAAATTGCAGGTGCTGGAAGAATACAAATTGAAAGTTCGTCGGACGTCCCCACGCTTTATTAAAAATCAGTAAAAACGATTTCCCCAAAACCTAAACGGAATATTAAAAGGTGTTCATGAAGTCATAAAGCCACCGTTGAGGAAAGAAATTCGATGCCATTCTTCAGAAGACGTGGTGGCCTCTTTTTTCAAGTGCGAGAGATAAGCTGGCTCGAGTTCAACGATGGAGCACAACAGTTTTATCCGTCGCTGGTAACCCCACATAGCCCGAGAAAGTCGATGACACAGCTCTGGTGTTGGACTTGGGGACTGAGGCAAACAAAAAAGACCTTGAACGGTGTAAGATTGAGAAGACAAAACATTGGCAAAAAAAATTCATTTATTCGACCTTACAACATTGTACTGAGTTTAGTCCATGTTGAACGCGTTCACACTAACTACAAACGATAATTAGAATACGAAAAATAAATCGAAGAGCTTAACATAAATCACATTTGCTGTCCCATGCGGAGCTCCAAAAATCCACGTCCATGGCGAACTCGCGCGCAGTAGTAGGCTAAAAGACGGTCTATGCGATCACAAATTTAATTAAGGGCATAATTGAGTTAGTACAGGGGTGATTTATGGCTAGGTGAGTCGACTCTTGATGGGGCTACGCTAGATGAGCTTAACCTAGGGCGCTCGCTCTCCGTCCAGGAGCGCCGATTAGCTGGGGCCTTCTCTGTCCTGCTGAGGTAGATGCTTCCAGTGGAATGAACTGGAATAGAATGTGTGGTTCAGCAGCCATCTTGACAGGAACGAGGGAAAACTCCAGTTTTGCCGGACCTCCTCCTCGTGACCTTCGCAACTTCCCGAACTCCTAGATTCAACCATTCTGGAGGTCACGCCTAAATTCCTAATTCCTAGTCTCTAAGTTTCTTAGCGGGTAAAGGATACTCCGCCCAATAAATCCAAGTAGTCCAAAAAAGATCCAAAAACTTCGAATTTCACTCTCGCTTTCCTTTTTCCAAACAGCCTGAGGTCGGAGCCTTAGTCTAAAGTAAATAGCGCCCTTGGGGTCGTTAGTTAATTCTTTCCATTGACCTTCTTGTTGTTGTTCGAGTTGACCAACTTTGTCAGGATTTTCCGTGAATGGCCACTGGGATCGAAGTGGTTTGTATGAAGCGTTGCCTCCTTCTTGGATCGCTGTTTGCCGCTGTGGCTGGAGAAGATGTGCTTGTCGTGATCAAAATTGTAATGCTCGTATTCGTCGAAATGGGATTCGGACATGATTATCAGATCCACAAATTAATTTTAGTCTTTAAATTAGGATGAACACTAGCCGAGCTCGATTTGAGTTCAAATAGTTTGCACGACTTTTTATTTTGTTTCGTGAACTTTCAAGTGATTTTCACAGTCTACTTTTTCTCTCTAGTTTTTAAAATTTTTCACGCACAGTAACTTTTCTATTATTTCCCCTTTGAACAGGTTGACTGGTTCAAAACCAACTGAAATTTTGTAGAGTGAGTCAGCTCTATATATACGGCCGGCACTTTATTTACTGCGCAGTTTGGAGGGGACGAACCAGTGTTATCATTCCGTTTTATCTGTGTATTGTGCTGGCGGGGCATTTTTCTCGAGCTTTGTTAACTGGCAAGCGGCACGTTTTGTTTACTGTCGCTTCCCTTCTCTCGAAACCTAATTAATAAATTTGCAGCTCCTCAACTTCTCTGATATCATCGAAAAGTGCCTGTTCAATTTTATTTGTCCATTTTAAAAACGTCTTCAATTCCAGGCTTCATTTCTCTGCGCTGGACGCAACAGCTGAGGGACTTTACTAACGGCTTCTGGAAAGAACTACGGCTTTCCTTCATGGCCCGCAAACCGTATATAAACAAACCACGCACACATTTACCTGGCCCGAAAAAAAACAGAGCAAGAAAAACAGCCCAGAAGTGAACGTTTTCGTTGTGCTGCCAGATTCTTATAATTTAGAGGTTTTCGGAAGGTTTCCCTCAGTCTGAGATGACTCATAACCTGACGGTTAGCATTTGTAAAAACTTACATTAGTTGTGAAACGAAAAACTCAATGATAACCGTTTTTTACGCTTTGTAGAGACTTTGAGAGATTTCTAGAAATATCCCACATCGTCGGTTTCAAATTGTGCATCACAGCTGTTTTTTTCAGTAAAATGAAAACAAATTGATTTATTTTAATGCTGAATGATATACTTTTCAAAAACTTCTCCAAAAATTAGCCAGATTGTATTAGTCCACGTATTCAGCTATTGATTTTATTCGGCCACCTCATTATTAAGCTCATATGGCTTACATGACAGTAAAAGTTTATAGATAGAAAAATTTAAAATGTCTTAGAATAGAATAGAATAGAATAGAATAGACGCATGTATTTCAAAGATGATATACTTATGTACAGTACATGTAAACATTATATACAATAAAAACCTTATGGTTAAAGCTGTAATCTGAGCTCATTCACCTATGATGTTTTTTTAATCTAACAGACATTATTTTCGGTTTGAATAAAATTCCAGATTATTCATTATGTCGAATAAAGATATCTCAGCCTGACAGTAAAAGTTTCAAAAGAAACAAAAAACTGCTGAACAGTTGAATTTCAAAGTCTGCTGCAAAGGAAGAAAATACCAACTTTTAGTCTTCCCTCCTTACCCCAAGATATTAAAAAAAAATAGAACTGTATAATAAAATCGAAGCCCATACACATTATATAATTTTGGGTACATTCAAAAATGCGTAAAAATATTGATATAAAATGTTTTTTTTGTTTTCCAAATCAAATTCCTTAAAAGTAATCTGTCCGTTCACATCACTACCACTTTGAAAAAAAAAATTAAACAAAAGCATGTACAATAAACTTTGTATTACATTTGTTAAATAGTTTTTAATAATAATTGCCCAACATTTTCTTTTTTGAGTCACAAGAGAGTCATTACCTCTTAAAATTGCGACTCTCTCTCTTAAATTTGGTTGTACTTTAAAAATGTACAAATGATTTTTAATTTGTTCATTACAACTAAAATTTAAAATTACAAATATAATTATTAGTACATAAAAAAAAGAAAAAGAAATATGAATTTACCGTAATCTATACAAAAGTACATAAAATGTCCGTGATGAGGATGTAAACAAATTTTCTAGCTCGTGATTGATTAGCGACATTTTTCGTATCCAGCGGACGTGAAGATTACCAGTTGTACCTTATTTACAAGCTTAAGAAATTTTAAGAAAAAAATGGTGATTTGCAACTCTTTCCGATTATCGGTTTAGTTGTATCAATGACTTTAGCAATGGGATGCCAAAAATAAACTTGATAAAATATAACAAAAAATAAAAGGGCGAGGTCATCTGTACAGCAGCTCAGTTTAAGGACGAGACGAATATAGCGCATATTTCCTACAATTTTACGAATAATATCTTGAATGACAAATTATATGTTAAAGTTGCAACTCCAGGTTACTGCTGTGGATTTTTTGTTCATTGTAAGCTATTTTTAAGCTCTCTTATTACAAACGTCTGCAAGTTGTTTATTTTAGCAACTATCTTTTGACTTATCCATTCACGTTCTATAAAAATGAAGGAAAATAAATCAAAATAATAATTAAAGAATACTTAGTGTGGATTCAAGGTCTTTTTAATTGTTTTGTTTGTTAATACTCTTCTTTTGTTGTAACGAATATTTCTACTTAAAATTATGTAGAAATTTTGGAAGAATATTATTAATGAAGCCTCATATTGAAGTTTACTGCGTTTTGTAGGAAACGCTTTTGTTCTTTCGATGCTAACTAAATTTAACTTAACTCAGCTAGTTGTTTTGATATAATCAGCATTGAATTTTCGTTAACTCCTAAACTACGGGAGACTACGTAAATATTTTGATACCATGAATAAATAAAAATAAAATAACATCATTATCACTTCCCATAAATGAAATTGTCACGATTGCTACTTAGTATGCAATAATTTCCTATATTGCACCGAATTTGCTTTGCTAAGCATTATTCATCTATCTCTCCAGCGGTGAATAAAACACGTAAGCAAACGATCGCTACGACTTAACCTTGGAACGTGAAACTTATTTGTTTCTAGCTTATCTGTTACTATTTTTGTAAACTAACATATTTTGTAAATGAAAGTTAGCGAACTTATGAGAACAATGTAACTGTGAACATTTTGATTAGTTTTACTTTTGACCAATACGAAATTAAATTAAATTAGTTTGTCTGAATCAGCTGATTAGTTTATGCTACGGGTTTGGTTTTTTAAATGCGGAAACGATTTTGTCTCGTTTTAAAGAAGAAGGTTGAATGAATCATATCGGAAGATGTGCTTATTTAAAATTAAAAATATTTTTGCAATATTTGACAAAAACCAGATATTCCTCACATGACTATGGATTTGATAAAACAGTCGTTATATTTTTAAATGAACACTTAATTCAATCAGTTCCACCTGCGTATTTTAATCAATTTGTTTCGTTTTGTGCTGTTTCATCTTTAACAGACTTTGATTAAATTTTGTTTCTGAATAGAATATTTTTCTTAAAAACCAAATTACTTAATAACCCGATAAGAAAGTAACATCATATGGCTCAGAAAAAATTTCCAAATTTATTACTTTGTAATTTAATTTGAAATCTTTTAAAGCCAAACAGGGAGCTCAGATTCGGGGTACTGCGATGAAATCACTGGAGTATGACAGGATGGAATCGAAAATTTGCATTTTCTTTTAGTTGTGAATAGGAATAAAAAGTAAAAGTTTTTAAACCTATATTATATACTATTCTTACACAAATCTGGTTTTTGAAGAGCTATTCATTTTTAATTTTTTATTTTTTCTCATTTTCCTTACATTCTATTGGTTAAAAAAACTAATTTTTTTGCTGAAACCAAGAAATAACGAGAAGTCGTTTTAGTTGACTGCAATTTATTTCTTTTTGATAGCGAAAGGAAAAAACTGACCGCCTTAGAAATGTTAATCACCTCTTCATTCTGCGATGCAAAAAAAAAAAAAAAACTTATGTGAGCGTGTTGATTGACTCAGCTCTTAAAAGTGCTGGAGCTAAACGAGTTAAAAAGAATGCTTTTTGCGTTGTTCGCAAATTGCTTGCAAGAAAATTTTGAACGCGCACGGAGAATGTTACCCAGGCTAAAAGAATTATTGGTTTAAGTTTAAGCAAAGATCGACTAAATCAGCTGTTCAAATTGCTTGAAGCCCCGAAAAATGTGTTTTTTCATATTGCGGGAGAAACCTGCACACGGTGCGCTGCGCAGTACAACGCAATTAGTAGCGTAGCGCGTTTACGAAGCGAATCAAAATGTTCGACTGGTTTTTCTGGCTTTGAGCGAAGTCTTCTTATTTCACATCTCTTTGTGGCTTTGTTAAATTGTCATGACCCTTAATTGGCACAGAGATTTACCTTCACTTTAATAATATCCAAGATCACGATATCGCATTTTATTTTTCTTTGGTTTTCTCTCACTCAGCTGCTCCGTAAACCTTTTCAATGTCAAGGAGGGGGACAGTTATTTGAAGAAGTCGATTGCGGGTAAATGTAAAAGGAAAACTGATCTTATGTCTAGGTCGAACAACTCCTATTACCGAATTCTCCGTATCTCTATTATTAATACCCGCGTTACCTTTTTAATTCTATAAACCCCTGAGCTGGCCAGATTTCGCATGTATTATACATCAAACAAGAATTTTGTTGTTTATATGTAGAAACAGAAACACATACTCGTATGTATGTGATATAAACCCTTAACACCCAATTTTTTCGAAAAATGTTTTAATTTCATTCTTTTAAAAATGCTTACTCTAAGGGTAAAAGAGAGAAAGAGAGAGAGCTAAAATAAATGTATTAACACGTTCCCTTCCAGAATTATCAAAAAAGCTTTCATGAGAGACTTACAAATAAAAATGCATTTTCTGAGAGAGTAAGCTTTCATTTGTGTACCGTTTTCGGTACACGTGTCAGGGAAAGTGTTAAGTTTGTCAAGAAATGACAAACCAAATTACACGTATTAATTTTCGAACGCTGTTAAATATTTTTCTTTTGAATATCTAAAAGCGCTTTTAATTGTATGTATGTATGAATGTATGTATTTACCAATAACATTTAGAAATCTCTATTTTCTGAATTGGTTTATTATCCCAAAGCCCCAACCAATTCAAAACTCCAAATTGATAAATTTTATATTTTATATCTTAAAAACAATCATTGTAAAATTTTAAAGTATCGATTCTACTCGATATGGAAAATTTTGCAAATTGTTGATAAATAAACTGAAACAATTGATACCATACATAGTAAATACTAACCAGGCAAAACAATCGATGACCTCCGAATTACTTGTATAAGCAGAGGAAAATTATTATTGATTGATTGATTTCTGGTCACCTTACTGAGTCAACTTGATAATTACAAAACATTGTCGAATGGCTAAAATCATAAGCTCAATTCGAAACCAGCAACGAAAACAACGACTCATAACTAATTACACAATTATTTGGAAAATGCGACGTTTACACAGGTTGCTATCATTCGCGAAGATAAGAGTTTCACCTTCGGCGCTTTTTTCTCGCTTGACGCCAATTTATTGTGTTTCAAGTTGGCGATGTGGAGGAGTGTTTCGATTTTCTCTGAAATGAAGTTTAGCAAAACATTCTGAAGTAAAATGGATATGATGCAATGGGTATTAAATATGCATGCAAGTTAAAAAACATTTACGAAATATTAGCATATCTCTCTTTTCATCAGATACATTTTTATTTTTTTCATCTCTTAAGTAATTACGATTATTAAGTGGTTCTATTATTATAAAATAAATGAGACGTTTAATGAAAACTTATTACTATTTTTACACCTTTTCTGCTTTATGTAATAAAACATTTTTACAATTTAATAGAAGCTCGTAATAATAGTAAATAGTAAAACATGATACGTTCCGTGCAATGCACACTGTGTTCAAGGTTGTTAAACTGCTTAATTAACTCTGCAAGGTGCCTAGCTTGAGTCATCATCAACTCGTTGACTTCAGTCAATGGAGCCTACAATAAAATGAATCTTCGTAAAATCAAACGGGTAGCCAAAGATAAGGTAATTTTATTACTTTTGTGTTCTAAATCGTAACATGCAATTCAAATGTTCACGTTGCCGCATAAAATCACGTAATAAACTAAATTGATGGAAGCGATCATCAAATAATAAATTGAGGATGAACTAAAATAAAAAAAACTAATTTTCAGTTGAGTTTTAATATGGTCTAATTATAAAAGGTTTTTACTCCTATTTTAATGAATGTATGTACATTGACAATTTCTTTTCTGTTTTTGTAAGAAGGTTAGAGTCATACTTAAATACATAAATTTTGCGTGGGATAAATAATCCGGTTAATCTTGTGAGCAAAGTTCTGGAAGTCTGTAATTTATTGTTGCCTTTTTGGTAAAGCATAACTATGCATCGGTGCCCCAGTTTTACAATGAAATTACCTGTCAATGCATATTATAAGTGTAAATTAATTAAGGTGTTGAAATATGCAATTTTATGTTGTTGACATTGTTCATGTGCATAGAAGGTTAAATTTTATTACAACTTTGCCTTTGTAGCATAATAACCAATACTTCGTCTGCGGTTTTAAGCGGTTGCATTAAAATTTCTTCCGACTTGACGACCTCTACCCAACTGTTTTGTTTTATTATTTCTTTTACATTAGTCTGGTTAGTGGTTAGCAAGCAGTTCAAGCAGTATCCATTTTCAAATTTTTGTTAAATTTCTCTAGTTCAATTTAAAAAAAAATAGCACAGATAAGAATTTCTTTCATTTCAGATAGTTTCACAATCGAATGGTTGCAACTGACCTTTTCATAGGCTGGAAGTTAACATATGATCGATGTGTTTATCTCTAATTACATTTCCACGCTAAAATAAAAAAAAAAACAAAGTGGTGAAACCGAATTCAGTTTACCAAAACTGATAAGATTTCCCTTAATATATTATTTTGGCCTCGATTTATAATTATACATATAGCAAAAATTCAACAACTTCTTTTCTATTACACGTTCAAAAAAATAGGCAGTTGCTTCTGTTAGGAGGTGTGTACAAAATGTTTATCAAAAAGTAAACAAAGTGATAAAAGTCGACATATTGCCATATAGGTAAAAAACACTTGTACACGTCCCACAGGCACTCTATGGTTCTATTTTTAAATTGGGATGCCTTATCAATTCTAAGGGGCGATATTAAAAAGTGTTAATGGAAAATTAGTATCTCGGAACATATGCCGATATGATATTTATATATTTAAAAATGTTGATAACAAAAATGTTTTTGCGTATTAGGGTTAAGTGGGCAGGATTTTGTTTTTGTCCATTTTAATAACTATATAGCTATTCTTGCTATTATTATCATAAAAGTTTTTGCATAATTCAAGTATTACTAAAAAGGTTTACTGTATACTAGACCACGAGTTAAAACATAGTTTAAAATTAAAACTTTTGTCACATTATTCAATGTGTCTCGGTTATGATTTTCAAACATTCCGCAAGAAATAACTCGTCAAGACTACATAATCAATCTAAAGTTTATTGATAAAATTTGGCAACAGTTCTAAACACAAAGCCAATACTATTAAATTTAATTTTATACAATCTTTGTCTAAACAATTATTAAGTAATAGTATTACATAACTTTCAAAAAACTATGCAGACAAACTCACAAACATTAAGCCTTTTAATATTATCTTGATATTGCGTTTTAATTAATTTCTTTTCTCTTCTCTCAAAGCGTAAGACACATCGAGGCAAAGGTGCTCCGATAATAAATTGAAGCAGACGCAAATTCTATTTGTGAAAATTGCGAATTTCTTTCAATGCTTCGCAGTGGTTTTTATGTCAAATAAATAATCAGTGGTCTGTCAAATTAAATGCGAGGTAAATAGCTTTATGTTAACATTCAAAATAGCGAAAGGCCAATATCAATGCACCGAAACAAATAAATAATAATAAAAGGTAATAAAAATTGATAAGGTTTTTTTTTGTTTTTGTTTGTATAGCTAAAAATTATAATTATTCGTAATATAGTTTAAGTTTGTTGAAAGGATTAGCCTATTTAGTGACTCATTTTATTGTTGGCCGCTAAATTAGGTCAGTTGGTTTTACTGATAGCGTTGGTTTTGTAATTAAAATGAAAAGGCAGTCTTTTGATTATTATATCCACCGCAGAACGTACTGGGTAAAAGGCGGTAATCCAGAAACATTAAATTGAACTTTTACTTCAAAATGTGAAATGTAAAGTCTGTCTTCCAAAATACAATGATAGCAAAATATTAATCTACTCATTGTTTCGAATTTGAAACAAATATTTTACAACATCTGCCAGTTTTTCTAATGTGCGAATTGTCACGTAGATATTTAGGAATTTTTCAGATGTCTTTTAAAAAATGACTTTGTACTCAAGTCTTCATGTTTTTTTTCTGTTTTTTGGCAAGAGCAGACAATTTCAATAGGAATGTATAGGAAGACTATTTATGAAAAAGTGTTCGATATTACAAACTCCTCCACTATAATTAAATATAATTATACATTCAAAACAATGTGGTAATGTTCTCTGCAATCTAGATTTTAAAAAGTAAAACATTTTTTACTTTCAGGTAGGTAAGTATGGATGCAGAAATAGAGCTGGAATACAAAAATACGTTCAATTAACAAGTTATTGGAAAAACGAAAGTCGCATGGAAATTTAAGTATGTACTTACATAGTGTAGGCGACACACAGTAATTTATTTACGAATAAAACTCTGGAATATTGAAAAAGCTGTTTAATAATTCGAGTAAGTCTTTTAAAATGTAACATAAAAAGCAAAAATTATTTATTTATTTTTCAAGGGTACAATGACTACGACGGAATCTGGTAAGACACGCACTATAGGCACGTCTATGGGAATCTAGATACTGAGATTGGTGTAATTTTGAGAGCTTTATTCAGAAACAATTTCTATTTCGGACTAGCGGTGCAGAACCTCATCTTCCGAGGACATCACACCAACAACTAATATCAATTAATTAAACAATCGTAAACTTATAGAGGATTACGAATTTTCAAATAGTTTACTTTTTAAAGACATAAATAGCTATTTATTTGTGTTGACTAACTGTCGAAAACAAAGAAAATACGTTGAAATTTCACCTCTGAAAAAGTTTCGCTTGCGTGTGCAATTTTAAATGACCAACGCATATTTGCGCATTTCCGCACACTTCCACATGAGTAGCATTATTATCGAAAATTTCTTTAAGTCAGGGGATCATCAGTATTGTTATTGCTTGTATTTAAAAAAAGAATGAAAATAAAAAAGGTCAGAAAAATAATAAATCAGAAATTCGACAAGGAACATTTTCACTGAACTGGTGTTTTCTAGAAACGAAAGTTGTCTTTTTTTTTAATTTTCGAAAAGTATTTCGCGAAACTGGGTCAACTGCGCATGCCAATTTTAAATCTTTCGAAGATTTTCAATCTTTTTTAAATGAACTCCCGGCCCTCAAGATGAGGGGAAAATGATGGCCAAACTACATTTAATTAGTCTTTTCTAGTTGGTTATAAATGGGATGGCATCTCAATACGGTGCCAGCGGTTAAATATTTTATGCGGTGCATCGGCCCACCGATGTGACTAAGAAGGCTATTGACTTCTCGCACGATTATGTAAGATTGTACGACGTCGTCAAGGTGAAGAATTGTTGGTAAACAAACACAAAAAAATCGCCATCAGCACACATTAATGTTTTTATCTTAGAGTTGCCAGTGCTTTTTTGCGCTTGGTTAACTAATTACAAAAGTAAATTTAGTAATAAAATTAATTAAATAGCCCTTATTTTACCAAACCTTTACTTTCTGAACAATTTTGCCACAGTTGATAGCGAAATATAACTAAAAGTGTAAAATGTAAAGAAAAATACAACTCTTTTAATTTGTATGCTACTATATAATTCAAAGTGTTTATTTAAATTATTTTTCACTTACTATAATTTAAAACAGTTGCAAATTTACTTAGTCAAAAATATAAAAATGTATAAGCATCAAAGCGTAGGTAACGGAAAATGAAATCATCTGAAATGAAAAAGCCTGTAAATGTTTGTCATTTTAATATTATTAATTTAATTTCACCTCAGTAAAAGTTTTGCAATTAATACGGAAGAATTTTCCAGCTGTAAGATCTGTTCTTTGAAGACTAATTTGCAGAATGAGTTCTCGAAATGCAGAATTTATTTCAGCATTCTGACCGTTATATTTTATACCATAAATAGTTCTATGAATTTTTTCTTCCTACGATCAAAAGTTAAAATTAAAATTGTTCGATCGGGTTAACTAATTAAACTTAAGTATAAAAATTACTGTATCAATTCTCTCTTGACAAATCCAAGAAACCATAAATAGATTAAAAATATTTGAAGCCAGGTATTTTATAGCAGCTAAGAAGTGAAAAATTAGATATACAATGGGTAATTATTTCGCAGGGCACTGAAACAAACATACCAATTAATCTAATAAGGGAATACGCATAGAAGTTTATAAATATCCAGTAACCTTGGATAGCCGCAATTTGAAAGAATCCAACTAGCATCAAAAGGTTGCACCATCCAAATTGAAATTCCAACAATTTCGTGTAGAACCACAATTTTGCTTGAACATCTTGTAAAGCTTTTATCTTTTTAATAATTTTAATTTTTTTAAAGTTCACATTTCTCAACTGATACGATAGTTTTTCTGCTTCATATTGCGCCGCAATTTGACCTTGGGTTAGGGACTGTAAAAGTGTGCAGTACTGTAGAAATTTCACCCGCAAAGTGGAATCAATGTAAAAAATTAACAATTGTCTGTACCAAATGAGATCTGTAAGTCCAAATAAAAGAATTGCTAATGTAGTGACACTAAACAGCAGTAAAATTCCCGAATATCGAAATAATTTCAACTTCATTTGTCGTTCATTAACGCTGACGTCAAATGAGGTCTGTAAGTCTTTGTAAACATTATTAATTTTTTCGTAGACTAGGCACATTTCTTTGAATTTAAATATGCACTCAATTTGCGCAATCACTACAACTCCTGCAATTAAGGTCGTTCTTATAATATACACTAAAATTCTCGAAGAAGTTCGTTTGCTCTCGTACGCAAAAATTATGTGTTGCGGTAGTAATAGACAAAGTGCTAAAATTGAAAATACTAAGTGTGCACTACGAAATATCATTGCTGAAGTATTATAATTCAAATTGAACGGAATAAATCCATAAAATGAAATGAGAATTTCGTAAGGACGTGTAGCCCGTCTGAATACTGTTTTTTGCATATTAAGTATATCTAGTTACTGAAAGATCCAATTTCTTATTTCAACTACAGTAGTTGGTACAATGCAATTTTGCAATTACATATACATATTTTATGAAAGGAATTTCTTTATCTGATGGTTAAACTTCAGGAACATTTTATATCCGTACAATCGATATTAAATAATAAATATCCTTGCAATTTGCCCTTTCGTACTGTAACGCGATGGATTTTATGTTTGGTAATATTTAGAGTACACTGTAGGTTCAGGATATCTAAAGTCATCTTGAAATGTTCATAAATTCCAGGGTTCAAAAACAGGTAATGTTGATTTGTCGAAAGTGAATTTTAGTGCTCTATTAAAAAAAAAACTGAATTGCATTTTTTTATTTTTCTAAACAGTATCAATTGAAGAAATAAAATAATTTACCATAAATTGTATGTAATTGACATTTTTATATCGATAAGTAGTTCAACAAACAATAATACCCTGGACAGACAACGCTCTAAATCATGATTTACTAAATGAGTCATTTAACATAAATTACTAATTAGTGAAGTGGTGACACACAGCCACTTCTTAATTAGAAATGGTCGGTTGTCAGTTGTGACGCGTACGTGAAAATTATACTTGTTATTTGCAATGGATAGTGCATAGTAACCATAGTATCCAAGTATAAAAGCTGTTGAATTCTAGTACATTTTTCGTCATTTAGATGTAAAAGAATCTGGTCATTTAGTAAATTATAAATTATGAAGTTTTTCGTGATTTAGCGGTTTAAGCCTATGACACACAACGTCTAAATTAATAATTAATACTAATTAGTAACTTACGTGCGCTGTCTGTCTAAGATATAAGTTCTTTCTTTTATTTGATAAATTTATTTTAATTAAAGTGATAAACGAATTGAATGGCTCTCTTTTTAATAGCAGTATAATATCAAATTTTATTCGCCCTTTACTGCTGTACTCTGAATTGTGTCGTGTGCGTTTGAAAACTTGTTTATCGGATATTAGAAAATATCTACTTTTAATGTTACAAATCGTATTAACTTTCCTAACCTAATTTCTTAAAAGCTTGCATATTATTTATGTAATTTGTAGATTGGTTTCAGTAGAAGTTTAGCCTGGGAATAGGATGCACAGAACGGCTGTTGAACGCGCTACGCGTCCTTATGAAATTTTATATACACTTGTTGCTCTTATTCCTTATAAACTACGCTCCTCTGTATGGACAAGAATATTGCACTATTTAAATTTGCTTATTTTAGTGTCCGTTGTTATTGCAAGCATCAAATTTAGAATTGTTTACATAACAGTGAAGAAAGATGGAATAATTATTTGGGTGTATATTTTAAGGATGGTATTTACAGGTCTTTCTCTTCTGATAGTACTGTTCGAATCGTTGGCTAAATACAAAATAATCTGTGTTGTGAATGAAAAAATTAGCGCAATTCAAGAGCAACTGTTGCATTATTTTAATCTAACTTGTGATTATAACCAGCTAAGATTAAAATTGCGTTGGTCTGTGGGTGTATTTATTGTATTTAATTTAACAACTTTAAGTCTCACAATGCTATGCACTGATGATATGGTGGTATGGGCCGGTGTTATGTGTCTTGAAATTGTAGTAAGACTAAAATGTGTCCAATACTGTATGTTATTACAAATTCTTATTGCCAGTCAAGCTAAAGTCCAATATGCCGTTGAGAAATTTGCAAACGTTTTGGAAGATTTTGAATCTAAAAATCTCAGGTTAACTCTGAAGAAAATTAGGTCATTACAAGAAATTCAAGATGAGCTTTGGTATTCTACAAAGTTGATGGATATATATTTTGGCTGGTCCAACTTTTCAATTTTTTTTTTATTTTGTAATTTTCTTTCCGCACAAACCTACTGGATTATTTTAGTTTTCAGAGATGCAACTCTCTCTAAAAAGATTGGTATGTTTTTTTAAAATTATATGCTGTTTTGTTTTGCAATAAAGTTATACTATGTACTTTCTCACAGGTGTGGTAAACTATTTGTTTTCAGCTATAACACTTACTTCTTATTCCTGTTGGCTATGTCAAGTAATGAGAAGCTCTGTAAGTTAACAGGTATATTTAAAAACATTAAACTTTTTAAATATTTTGGTTTTTGTAGGGCGAGAAAACACGTAGAATTATCAAAGGTATAAAATATAATGGCTGTAATCCTTTGGTGAATAGTATTATAAAGGAGTTATCTCTTCAAATGTATCATCAAGACATTCACTTTTCAGCAGCCGGATTTTTCACAATCAACTTAAACAGTTTGGCTCAGGTTTTATTAAAAATACAGCTAATTAAAACTAATTTTAATTATTTATTTTTTTTTATTTTAGTGTATTTTTACTTGCTCAACATACGTTGTAATACTTTTGCAATTTTACTTTGCTGTATAGAGAGAATTTTATAAAAACATTCGTCTTTAACAAATAAATTAAATGAATTCCAGTACTAGATAATATCTCAATAAAGAATATAATATAGTTAAATTTAAAGTTAGAAAAGAATTAACGACGGCACTATTTAACGAAATGGGAAGAAAAACTCTGTTCTTGTCGATATAATATTATAGCAACTTAATTTAAAAAAAACAGACCTGCACTATATTAATATCTAATTTTTGCGGTAAAATTCCACCACGCTAGGCAAATTATCGCCGCTTATGTCCATTACTTAATTAAGGAATTAGTTTCAGTTATACTTGAGCTTCAAGACATGCAACAAACGGCTTTGGAAAGGGCTCTGCATCCCTATGAAATTGTTTTTGCGTTTTTCGCGTTTATTCCATTTAAATGTCGTTCAAATCGGGCAAAACTATTTCACGTCCTCTATTGGCTTTTTTCGGTTTTACTTATTTTTCTAATTTCCGTGCAAAGAATTATATATATTTCTGTATTAAAAGAACACAAAGTCGGAATTTTCGTGGATCTATTTAGAATGGCGGGTGTTTTTACTACTCTTTTAATTATGCAATTTGAATCAGTTTTATTGTATAAAAATCTCTGTGAAATGTATGCAAAATTAAACACTATTCACAAGCAATTGTTACGTAATTTTGATGTATCTTCCGATTATAAGAAGATCAAATTAAAATTTGGAAAATCGTGCGGCGCCTTTACGATAGTTAGCATTGTAACATCATTTTTGACTATGTTAGCCGTACCCCGAAACCAATTGTCGTCGTGGTGTCCTATTTTGTATATTGATATCGGTGTTAGACTGAAATGCGTACAGTATTGTACACTTCTACAATCTGCAATTATTATGAAAACTGAAGTTCAATTCGCTGCTGTGGAAATTGAAAAAATTTTGAACGATGTTGGCCCCAAAAATTTCGAATTGATTTTGAAGCAAATTAGATCATTTCAGAACATCCAAGCTGAGCTCTGGTATTTTTCAAAATTGCTGAATATATATTTTGGTTGGTCGAATTTTACCATGTTTGCTATATTCTATTTTCAAATCGCCGGGCAAGCTTACTGGGTTTTCGTTGTATTCAAGCAAGAATTATTTTATCCAATTGGTATGCTTACCTTTATCAAACTTCTTTTATTAACTTTAATATTGGTGCACAGGTGCGATAAATTGCGTGTTTTCAGTTGTAATAACTCTGTTTATTCCATGTTGGCTCTGTCAAAGACGGATGAGCTTCGTAATTTAGAAGAAATACGTAATAAGTCAAATAAAGGATAGTTTAGCAATTCCTTTTATAGGAAGAGAAAATCCGAAGAAATATTTACGAAATTAAATACAACGGACACAACCCTTTCGTTATAAGTACTATCAAGGAACTCTCTCTTCAAATGTTTCAACAGAAAATAAACACTTCAGCAGGCGGATTTTTTGATATCAATTGTGGAACTTTTGCTGAGGTTACATAAATAAGAGTTATGTATTAATAAATGGCAATAATTTTATTTTGTTTTCAGATTATTTCTTCTGCCGTAATTTATATTGTAATTTTAATACAATTTTATAGTCCCGATTCTTAGGTATGTATGTACCTACGTAATATTATCATAAAGCAAAAAAAAAAAATCGAGTGTAATTGTTTTATGCTTAAAAGTAATATTCAAATATAAATATGTATAAGAAAAAGTGTTAAATAATATCATACATTTTTGTGTCTTTATAACGTCTATTTTATTTTATATTTTTTTTTTCTAAAAGCCAGTATTTTTGTTTTTCATTATTGACAGAGTTAAAAATCAATTCAATTATTTCAAGCCTATTTTATCAACTTTAATTAATCTATATTACATGCAATCAATTTCTTTTGGTAAATAATAAATCGTTCACAACCAATTTTACTGCGGCATAAAGGAATAAACCAATACTATTAAAAGGCCAACGCTGTTACTTCGCAATATAGTTTTAATCAACTAATTAAGAAAGTGGTTTCAGTATTTTTTGAGCCTCAAGACATGCAAGGAACAACACTACGACGGGCTACACGCCCTTTCGAAATTTTATTTGCCCTTTTCGCATTTATTCCATTTAATTTAAGTTCAAATCTTCGAGGAAATGTTTTAAATTTTTTGTACTGGCTAATTTCAGTTTTAATAGTTATAATTCTTGCTAACCATAGAACTCAATATGATAGAAAAGTAAAGAACGACAGTGTCCAACTTACTGTGAGCTTTATAAGGATCCTGGCTAGTGCTGCTACTGTTTTAGTCATGCAGGTTGAGTCTTTTTTTATGTATAAAAAGTTTTGTGTATTGTGCGAAAAACTTAATATTATTCATGAACAATTAGTTTGCGATTTTAGTGTAACTTCTGATTTTAAAGGAATAAAATTAAAAATTTTAAAATTCTCAGTTTTTTTCATGATACTTAGTATTATGAGTTTTTTTCTCACTATGTTAGTCCTAGAAGTATCTAGCGTACTTCGGTGGATTCCTGTAATTTATATAGACATGAGCCTGAGGATTAAATGTCTGCAATACTGCATATTTGTTCAAATTCTCACAATCAGTCAAGCCGAAGGCAATTTTGCGGGTAAAAAACTTGTTCATCTTTTAAAACATATTAGCTCCGAGAATATCAACTATAATCTCAGCCGAATTAGATCATTTCAAAACATTCAATCTGAACTGTGGCATTGCACAAAGTTAGTAGATTTATATTTTAGTTGGTCAAACATTTTCATTTTTACTGCATTCTACTATCATTGTGTTGTACAAAGTTATTGGGTGTTTGTAATATTTAAAGAAAATCATGATAGTGTTACTAAAAAAATTGGTATGTACGCTTTTGTAATTAAATTTGTTTTATTTTTCCGTGCATTAAAGTTAAATTTTTTATATCAGGTGTTGTAATGTCCTTGATTTCGGTTGTAATCATTCTCTTTTTAATGTGTTGGAACTGTCAGATGAGGATAAACTCTGTAATTTTGTGGAAATTTAATAACCATTAACTTGAGAGCTTAAAACTTTTTTGTAGGAGGAGATAACTCGTAGAATAATATACGAAATTAACTACAGTGGCTCTAACCCTTTGGTGATGAGTACTATTAACGAATTATCTCTGCAACTCATTCATCAGAAAGCACAACTTTCGGCAGGAAGATTTTTCAATATTAATTGTAGTACTCTTGCTGAGGTTTTAATTAGTAAAGTTAATTATTTGTAATAAGTACTACACATATTTCAATTTCAGATTATTTCATCTTGTCTCACGTATGTTGTAATAATAATTCAATTCTACTCTCCCGATATATAAGATTATATTAGCGATAAATTATTAAAATAACGTTCTATTTATATCTATCATTATCTATATTAAATGTAGAGTATAAGTTTCTATTAATTAAGAAATTGGTTCTATTTTTCGATATTTAATTTAGTTATTTATTTGGAAAGCGTGTCGATATGAATTGTCGTCTTTTAATGTTTTACAAGAAAAAAAAATCTATGAAATAAAATTGATAATTAATTAATAAATCGTTGACGCAAAATGATAAATTAATCTATTATAAATATGACCACCAGCTATCGTCATTGATAATCAAAAGAGGCCACTAATTTCCGAGACGTCGTGCTGCACATGTCTTCTGAAAAGTTGGCCTGAGAAAATAAATGAACATGAAACATAAACAAGCCATGAACCAGGCGACGCGACGTGGTAAACAAAATTTTCCTGATAATGGTTCAAGAAACAACGTAAAGATCGCTGACGAATTAGAACTGGAAATTACATCATCCGCTGATACCCCCGATGGCGTGGCTATCAGCACGACAATTCTGCGCTTAAGTCTCCTCCTAAGAGTCCAATTCTGTTAAAATTTTTCCATTCTGGGACAGTTGTGTAAAGAATGATGAACGAGGCTCAGCTGTTTATGACTATTGTTTTATATTAAAAGTGGACTTAAAAGGAATGTGGGAGGCATTGTAGAAGAAAACGAAACCAGTAATTTTCCACTCACAAAGTTTATTAAACTTCTCTGACTTACAAACTCCGCTGATAGCGCCAAGGCAACTAAAGGCCAGAAACGTCTCCTTTCTTCCGGTAATCTGCATTTGCATAGACTGCGGTTTCATTCTTGGCTATCCCACACATGGTGCTTCCTCGTTCCTGATACCGGACGAGTTTGTGGCCCCTTGCTGCGAGGCCATCGACTATGCTCTGCGATAAAAACGCTCAGCTCCTAAGGTTCTTAGAGATAAGAAATTTTAATTTACCTGGAGCACTCCGTACTCATATTGGACTTCATTAGGCAGTAACTGGTGGTGTATTCTGGGGGCATCGATAGCCTGCTTTATGTCTTCCCCGAACCACAAAGATCTTGCTATGACCCAGGCTACAGATGTTAGAATCTTTGTACCGCCGGCAGCGCCTATAACAAGCTTAACGTCTCCGTTTTTGTCTGTGACGATTGTTGGACACATAGACGACATGGCGCGTTTTTGTGGCCTGATGTAATTCGGTTCGGCTCCGGGTATCCCGAAAAAGTTGTTAATACCCGGGGAAGAGAAGTCGTCCATACCGCTGTTAAAGATAATACCTGTTCGCCTACCTGTATGTCCACATCCAAAACTAAAAAAAAAATAGAACATTCAAGATCAATTATGTTAATTTTTAAAAATTATGTTTACGCGATGGTAAAAAGTTTGAGTCAGACTATCATTTGATTTGTATTTATGTTTTTTTTCTTAAAAATCTCATATGTACAAGATCAAGGATATACATATTTATTAATGAAGGATTTGATATTTTAATTTTTGATACCTTAGACATAGAATTTATATTTTAAACATTGACTTTTAAATTATTTTGCATATTTGAACCAACTGATCTTGTATGGTCGGAACTAGCTCTGAGCAAACTTTTTGAAATTATTCATATATAATAAGTTATATATAATATTGAAATACTCACTAAAAATTCACAGAACTTGTAACTGAAACAGCATCTCCATTTGGAGCTAAAATAGAAATATGAGATGTTCCTGTTTGTTTTTTTGATAAAAATTTCAATTGATAGTGTTCGCTATCATTGAAGGTTTTTGTATCATCAATAAGCTTCCTAATTCCTTCAGCATGCTCTGAAGATGTAAGCTTATTTAATAACTGAAAATAGAAAAATCCTTATGAAATAACATTAATTTATTTCGTCAGATCAACCTACTTCAGTGACATTATTGAACCTGCTGTCTCCCAATTCGTATCTTTTGGCAAATGCAAATTTATACGCTTCTATAAATCGATGATAGGTTAAAGCAGCTTCTTTTGGTGTTTCTAAATTTTTTTGGGTCATGTTATAGCCTCGAAGTACGTTTAAAATAAAAGCGAGTACTGTTCCACTGCCCACAGGGGGCACAACATGAAGAGTATCGCCGTTCAGTGGAACGTGGGTGGAATAATGCCAATTTACGTTGTAACTCTCCAAATCTTCTGCTGTAATGATACTGCCTATTTCGCGAAGATCTTCTACGATCATTTTGGCAATTGTTCCATTATAAAAGTCCATTCCACCGTTTATCATAACATGTTTGTAGGTTTCACAGAGCTCCCTTTGTGGATAGACTCGAGTACCAACTCGATAAAATTCTCCTGTCGTTTGATTTACGAAAGTTGCACTTAAATAAAAATAATTAAGTAGGTATATTTATATCAAAGCTTAATAATTTAATACCTAAGATGTGTATCATTTTTGATTAGTGGATTTGTATGTAATGCATCCCACATGTGTTTCGACAAGATTATTCCATCTTGGCAGACCTTGATCGATGGTTCTATAATTTCTTTCCAAGTCATGGATCCGAATCTTTTGTGAGCTTCCCAATAGCCCATAACTTCGCCCGGTACGGCAATTGCTAGAGGTCCGACCATTGAAGCCGTTTTTGTTTTATTCAAAAACATGTCTTCTGAAGCAGTTAATGGGGCCACTTCTCGGGCATCAATGGTGTAAGATTTGTTCTCTCTTTTAATGTAAACGTTCATTATAAATCCACCCCCGAAACCCAAACTTTGCATTGTTGCTATCCCATTACAAAATATTGTGGCTAAAGCTGAATCGACCGCATTTCCACCGCGAAGAAATATGTCTCTAAAATAATTATGTGGTTTAATATGAATATTTAGGATAAATTTACCAATCGGATCATTAACATAGGTTTCATTTTACAGTGCTATATTAAAGTACCTAATGTTTAAAATTTGTTTTCAATAAATAAAGTTTTAAATTTATTTTTTCATTAAGTAACCGATAATAATATTTACATGTTATTCAAGTTCTATATTAAAAAATCAATTAGAAGCAGTGGTCAGATATAAATACATATTTATCACAGAAATAAATACATACATATGTATTTGCAATGAAAATCTTTAAAAAATTCAAAAGCAATTTTAAATGAATGCAATATGCAGGAATAAAAATCATATTTTAACTTTTATTCTCAATTGCATAGAGTTTGAGGACAGCTGATAAAATATATATTTTATTTATTAAATATTAATTGACTACCTTCCAATATTGCTGCAGACATCAGAATCTGAACAAACAGCTCCATTTTGAAATACGTATAAAACTGAAGCTGAGGCGGGCAGTGCTACCTCGACATTGGGCGGAACCAGACCTCCAGTTTTTTGTACTTCTCTATACTCTAGAAAAAGAAATAAATAAACGTAAGAGAAATAAAATATCTTATTTTAAATTTATAATTACAAACCTTGTGAAAGGTACTGCAGCAAAAAATAAACGACTAGAATTACGATTGTTATTGCTAGAAAAGTCAATATCAAATAAATCAAAAGTTTCCTTGTGTCTACTTTCCTATAAAAGAAAAAAGTTCGTTTAAATAAATTGTTTTTGTTAAAAATTAAAATGTTTATGAGAATGAAGTAAAAGTTGCAGGGTTACTTTCTTTACTACAAGAAAATTGCATACTTGTTGGAGCTAAATTCGCCAGTGGCGAGGAGCAGAATCGGACGTAGAAAAGCTGAGGGGGCCTCACATTTTCCTCTTTTGGAACATTTTCGATAATCGACGTGGAAGCTTTTACTGGGGATGGAAAATCGACGTCGTTTGAAGTTGTCAGTTGTCTTTTTGTACATATTTTGCTGCAATGCATTTTGAACTCACAGCCAGGATTTTTTCTAACATTTTAACACTTTTTTCTAAAAATTTGCTCAATTAAATCGTTTTGGATTTAAGAGCCCTAGAATGTAAACAAATCACCGATTGAGTGTCATTCGCACTGTTTGTGCAGAGCGCATGACTGCTAGAAAAAATTTCGAGGAAAGCTTATTAACTCAAGAATGAAATTATTGAAACATAGATGCCAGCATATTCAATGTTTATCAATAAAAAAACAGGTAAACGTTTTTTACCCCAGAGATAAAATATCTGTAATTATTTATACTATATTATTGGTATTAATTTTCATATTTTCATTATTATCCTTCATATTTTCCTTATTATTCGTTGGTTCTTTTCCATAAGCTACTATAGCTTTCATTTTCCAATAAAACTTGTTTAACATTAGAACCTCAATCTTTAATTTTATTATTTGGGTGGCACCCAATAGCTGAATACATGGCTGAATAAAACTGGGCGACGAACTTCCATCCATAAAAGCTAAAATTTTAAATTTCAGCGAATCGTTTCTGAAGTTGAATTGTGTATTCAGCAAATAGTTTTCAGGCGTTAATGATCTCACCGAATATTGTATTTTCTAAGAGTTTGCTAATTTTACCATATGTATAGTATAATTTTCTCATTTGCAGAAAAGTTTATTTAAGCGTCACACCTTGTGGGTTATCCCATAGCAGAAACCTCCTTCGTAGCATTTGATTAAATGCCTTTGTGCACCAGCTCTTACTAATAAGGATGCAAGGAGCAGATCTAGAATGCATTTGATTGAATACACTACACATATGTATGTCGTGAAAAGGAGACTATTGGATTACGTGAAAGGTACGTGTGCATTGTAGGGATTCACAAGGGATGTCATCTTATTAAATATTCAAGAAGCGCACAATATCAGGTTTACCCGATGTTTGCTTCTCTTTAAAGAGATTCCGCCTACTCTCCGAATGATTTCTAGGTAAATTTCATCGTTCAATAAATAAAAAGTGACTGACTGTTTAGCAAATATTTGCGACACAGTATGAGGCTATTTTTTTGTTTCTTCAAATTGGATAAATTGAGAGTAATACAATTGTATGAAGAGCTTTTACTTTTGAAGATTTGCTAGCTCAGCGGTTAAAGGAAATGTGCGAAAATTTTATCAAGGGAACTGTTTTGGTAATTTGTTAAATGAACTAATACATAATCAAGTAAGGAATTAAATAATGAGGTTAGAATTTGGTGCGAAAATATAAACAACTTTTTATTTATACAGCAAATATTTTTCTTTAAAATATAATCTTAAGTTTGAAATATTTGAAACTGCAGTAGATAGAAAATGGTAAAGATTTTCACGTGTGTGAATACAAAAAAAATAAAAAACAAAATCTTTGATCTTAGATGCACATCAGCTTACAAGGCAAAAAGCAAATGTGTCTGGAATGTTGTTTACCCTTTTTAGCTTCAGCCTGAGCATTTGCCAACAATCTTATTGATTTATAACTTGTCTGATGACGGCGAATTGTGTTTTCTTTGAAAAATGATTTAAGCAAGAAGACTGAATGAATAATGAAAATTAACTCAAGCAGGTCGATTATAAGTGAATTATTGTACATAGGTACTTGATTTTGATGTTATAATTATATTGGTGAAAACTTAATTAGCAATTTTTGTATTCAACTAGAGATCTACTGGCTTATGTTTCAAATGCGTTATTTTCTCTCAAGTAATTTCAGTAAATTTTTGGTACTTTGTAACTTAATTGTATGCTTTCTAATTAGCGACTTGAGATAATAAACTCACAAGCATATTTATACATAAGTACATATAATTTAGTCATCAAGAGATTTCTATTGAAATTAACTTACAAAATAGGAAGTCTATAAAAAGTAGTAAATCAAGTTTGGAGACTTACATTGTTTTTATATTGACGTAGATTCCACTTTACTCTAAATAAAAATGTACCTACAGATTGTAATTTACAAATATTATTAGCACTTGAATCGCCGATTGTTTTGGCATCACTGATCACCAGTATCAAACAACTGAACTTTGAAGCTTTTAAATTCACAAGGCTTTGAACGTGCTTCACGCTTATATAAATTTAACATTTGCAGAATTCATGACTTTAAAACGTCTTATCATTGTGAGAAATAAATCTTAATCTCCTCCATAAATTTGGAGCGTATGCTGAGTTCATATAAAGTTTTTTAGGCTTGTGGACCATGATGGTTTTTATCTTAATAATTCTAACTTTTTAGACATCGATAGCTGCTCATAGAATTTAGATTTGAGTTTTTCACTCATTTGGGTCTTTAAGATTTTCGATGATGTTTTGTCAAATGTTAAGCATTAAGTCTAGACATCTCACATTTTAGTGCTAATGCTTTGAGAAAATATCTTGATGGAATCTTCGCAAATTAAAAAGTAAACGCTATTATAATTAGAACGTTTGTTGACATTTTTGGCAAAATTCAAATAGAAGCTCGGATTAATTATTCTTTTACTCATAGACCAGATATGTATCCGAAATGGGAAATAAATTACAAATTGGAAAAATAAATTTAGTAAGTCTTTTTACATGAGCATAATTTAATTTTGTGCGATTCTCAATTTGCGGAAACATCTACATATAGGTATGCTGTTGCAAAATCTCTGGATTATTTCACAAGAGTTAGTTAACCCTTAATAAGGAATAATTAGCCACTTGGGATTCATGCAATTATTTTATTGCAACTGTAGACCATTTCCGAAGTTTATGCCACATATCGCCCGCATCGTCTTAATTAAGTTAAGTATGAAAGATCGTGCTGTTTTCCCCCCATTTTGTATTGGACCGTGAGACGAAAGTGCAATGGCTCACTACGAAATCATGGAAATTGCCTTAGTTAATTGAATTTTGCAGTTGCTTCATCATTTGGATGACATGCATATCTTAAATTGCGTCGTGCTCTGTATTTTGCTTCTGTTTGTCTCCTCAAGAATATTATTTAACCTTTTCTGCCTTCTGTTGTCACGAGCCATTCCGTCCTCGTCCTCTGGCTGCTGCTCAGAACCCTCTTCGATCCTTGCCATGTTTTTAAGTGGAATCTCATTTTCGAATTCCTCGCATTCAGATTTGTTGAGGCCCATTTTAATTAACCTGTAAATGAAATAATAGAAATTAATTAAATTTCTGAGATCTCAAAGAATTTCGAAATTATTGTTGTTAAATACGAGTACGCTTGAAATTGTTATTTCAATACGTTCCTTACTTCCTTTCAAATACCCTTTTCAATTAATTGCTAACTTTGCTGTTAGGTACCTAAACAAATTATAAAATTTTTGTTACATTAAACAACTATCAAATAACGCGTTTTATTAAACGTGAAACTTTTGAAAATTTCGCACGTTCGATTTTCGTAATGTACATAATATTTAAAAAATTCGATTAATTTTTGTATGCTTACAATACAATCAGATTGTATTCAGCCACGTATTCAGCTTAGTCGTACGTGAGTGAAATGCCTGAGTATGAAATTGATTCCATACTAAAATTTGAAATTGTGTAGCCTTTTTAAAATAACCAAAGGAAATTGCAAAAATATTTTTTTTCTTTAGAATAATTATTTGTAAAATACCACAGCTTACATTTTTGGTATTAAAAATTTTTCTTTTTATTAACTTCTTTCACATAAAAAAGCTATATTTCATTATTAAAATGTGTTTTCGATTTAGTTATTTGTTGATATTTAGTTAGTTGTAACATCTACATTCGTCACATGTCATCGCCCAATTTTATTCAGCCATGTATTCAGCTATTGGGTGTCACGGTGTCACCCAAATATGGGTGACAGGGCGAAAACGTGTTAAAAGCAAACAAGCAATTCGACAAAAATATTCCCTTACATGTTCGTTTTAAACCATCGATGGTAATATTGAATTTTTTCACGTATCTAGGTACATCTAATTTTTTTTAGCTTTTTTCAGGGAACACATCTCAATTTTGGATGAAATGTGTGGATGCCATCAAGGACTTCTGATTGAAATCGAATCTTGAGCTCGAATATTTTCCCGAAGGACCCTTTGAACCACTGCTTTCCATGTAAATTAAAAAGTATCAGAAATCGAGTGGTGGCTGAAAAGCTTAAATTCGCTGTTTCAGAGAATTAACACTAAAAAAAAAGAATTGAGGAGTTGCTTCAATGCCGAAGGGCTTTGGTAGCTTAAACACGTTCCATCGAATCGATAAAAGTTGTAACGAAATCAACTTGTTTATAAAGTAACATTTGGATAGTTTGGGTATAAACGAAACTCGATTTTGGTAACAATGAAATGGAATATCTTGATTTTAACGATAAAAGAGTATCGATTCGGACATTTGGTTCCCCTATAACAAAAGGTAGTACTTATCTCTTATCGATTCACAAACAATCAATTTAAAAATAAATCAAACACGTTTGCCCAATCGACTAACAAAATGCCGACATTTAAAGTGTAAATATTGCCAAATTTCCTTATTTACTTAGGACTTGAAGAACAAATCTGGGGAAAAGTTTCTTTTCCCCGATAGCAATATCTTTGTGAACACTTAAATGCCACAAATTATGGTGAGGTGAGTTTCTCAAGAAGATTACCTTTGTCTGCCTTTCAAGTGTTCGTTTTTGGGGTCTGGGGAGAACGTGCACGTTTTATAGATTCCGAAGAATGAACTTATTGGCCTACCTACCTAAACGTATTTATACTGATGCCTACTCCAATATTAAATATATAGTGCTAAGAATTTATTGGTATTCGTTCGAATTAAGAGGAACGACAAATAATCATCTAGAGATAAATTCTCACTTTTCGATCAGAAAGGAGCCACAATTTACAGACGTTGGGAGTAAAAGTGACTGCGTGACAATGAGATTTTTTAATTATATATCTCACGTACGGCACGGCACGGCACGTATCTTTTTGGGGTTTCTTAAGGTTACGAAAAAAAAAGGTATTTTTGTCATTTAAGGAGGCGGATCGTTAAGATGGGTTCAAGAAATCAAAAGGATGAAGGTCCGTTCAAGGATATATGATATGATTTCCAGATGTTGAAATTCCCATGAAATGAGATTAAGTGAAGAAAACCTCATATACCATCATATTGTTGGGCAGCATGAAAAAAAAAGGAATAAAGGAATTCCAAGTAAGTAGCACAAATTATTAACGCTTTATTTAATAATAGAAAAAAATCTGAAAATATTTTTCCAGTTCTTTTACTTGCGTTTATATTTTAAGAGTTTTCCCTGTCGAAAGTTATTCATGTGATTAAGGTTGTAATTGGAATATAATGCTCTAAGGCTACGAGAATTATTATTACTTAAACAAAATCAGAAAGCAACATGTCGAGAGGAACAAAAGCCATAGACAATATAGTACCCTAAGGAAGGCTATGAAAAGGATTTATGTGCTAATAAATAGTCTCACTCCATGTTAACCTCTATGTAGGGGATTTAATTAAAATTCTCAAATCAATTTCAGTTTATAGAATATTACTGTCACTGTTAAAGATTGAGTCAAAATGATAAATTTACCAAATATAGACAACTCTTAAAACTTATATTTTTTTTTTAGTGGTTTCGAATAGTTTTATAAACTTTTAGATCTAAAGGAATATATCGCAGTATGGGGTGTTCCTTAATGAAATGCACTATTATGATAGGTATGATAAGTTATTACAGTTCCTTAGCTTTAGTGATTCTTACAGGTTACATCGAAGGTATCAGAAATAAGCCCCCATATAAAAAGGAGAGAGAAAGGAAAAGAATCAATATTATCAAGGATAATTTCCAATCAATTTTATCTCTTTTCAATTTAAAAGATTATAAAACTTTGATTCACCCCAAAAGTAAAAAATGTTCCTGGGATTTAACCAAAGTTTACTTTTCCTCCTGATTTATTTCCACTTAATCTTTTATTAATTATTGGGAAATGTGAAGAGATTGAAAAATAACCTCACCATCATTACTTTTAGTCTCATCCCCAGAGATACTTTTGTATTAATATTTGTGGCAAAGAATACAGGTATAAATTTTAAATTCTGGTTTATGAATCTTATAAATAGCACAGTTTTTATTTGGATTTGGCTTAATTTGTCTAATTTACTGGTCAATGAAATCTTCAGTATTATGAATATGTTTCAAGTATTTTCGAGGGTACTCTACATGATTCTCTTAAGGGGTTAGGTCACTCTAGAAGTCGAAAAAATATCCCTTTTTTGGACTTTTTTTCCAGAAATACTACAAAATAAATCGAGATTCCAATAGAGGGTATTTATTATATATATTAATGACTGTACATAATTACATTTTGAAGCGATTAATTTCAAAATGGCGGCTGTGCGACGTTTTTCCGATGAAGTCTTCGTTTTATAAGGGTTCACGGCCGGACAAACTGCGCCTGTTTTTTTTTTTTAATTAATATAAGCAAATATTGTTTTTCTGATTGTAAACTATAACAGCTAGAGAAGTACGTAGGATTTTTTCAATATATTAAGTTTTAGCCAAATGGCGCACTTTCAAAGTGAAAAATGCAAAATTTGCCTAAAAAATCATCACATAATTGTTAATAACAAATGAACTATGCAATATAAAAAAAAATTCCTACGTACTTTTGTGGACAATACATTTTTCGAGATATATTCAAAATTTCAAGTAAATCGGTTGAAAATTGCCTGAGTTATGTTTCCGGACAACTTACAAAATGCAGTTTTGAGATAAACGGGCTTAAAGTTTCAAGTTATACGGCGGTTATATACAGTGTTGTGCAAAACAATAGCAACCATTTCACTACAAAAACTTAATGTAGTTTTTTTCTTCATTTTATTTAGTGGAAAATGGAAAGATATATTATATTTTTCTCCTTTCATGAAACATTACAAATGGATGACTTTGCAGCAAATTTACAATTCAATTTAATTAAAATAATTTAAAAAAATAACGAACTTCGGTACATGCAGTGTGCAAAACTAAAGCAACATTTTAGTTGCCTCCCAAGTATACTTCATACGGTGGTCCTTCTTTTGAATAACCTCACCTCATCTTCGTGGCATAGTCGCTATGAAATTCATAAGAATAGATTGAGGTATGCTTTCCTATTCCTTTTATAAATATTTCCAATAGTTTTGTTTTATTTCGGAAGCACTGTTTTGAGACTCGCCGTTTAAAGATCCTGAAGAGATTTTCAATGGGATTCAAATCTGGTAATTGAGCCGACCAATCAAGAACTTGAATCCCATTTTTATTCATCAGCTTCGATGTATCTTTCGGGTCATTATCATGCTGAAACGCTCATCGAAGCGGCGGTTCCAATTCGGCATATGGCAAAATTTGCGTCTCAAAAAATTGTTGTCAATAAAATGGTACATTTTTTCTTTTATTTCAAAAAAAGGAACAATACCATTCGCCGAAAAATAGGTCCAGACCATCATGCTATCATTTCCATGCTTGCTTGTTATGTTGCAATATCGTGGTTTTAGTCGCTCATCTTTGCGTCTTCTTTTACCTTAAGTTTATTTAATTAAATTTTGACTCATCGCTGAACAGTGCTGTTTTCCATTTTTCTAAGGACCAGTTTAAATGGTCTGAAGCAAATTTCAGCCTATAAATTTAATTTTATATAAAACAGCAGACCATGGCATCAAATTTACCTCTTTTGCAAGTGTTTTCTTGTAAGCGCAAGTTTTTAGTTGGTCTGTAGCTCTCTGAATTATTTTCTAAAGTACATTTTCGAACAACATACATGACAGCATGATGGTTTGGACCTGTTTTACATCGAATGGTGTGGATCCTTTTATCGAAGTAATGGACCGTTTCATTTACGAAAATATTTTGAAGACGCAAATGTTGCGGGCATTGCTACTTCGAAGGGTGTTTCAGCATGATAATGACCGGAAACACACATTAAAGCTGGTGAATGAAAATTGGATTCAAGTTCTTGATTAGCTGGGTCAATCACTAGATTTGAATGCTCTTCAAATTCCTTAAATGGGAAGTCTCAAGTCAGCGTTTCCGAAATTAAACAAAATTAATGGAAACACTGAAAAATGAATGGTAAAGCATACCTCAATCTACTATTATGGATTAATTAGCATCTATGCTACGAAGGTGTGCTGAGGTTATTCAAAATAAGGACTATCATATGAAGTACTATGGAAGCAACTAAAATGTTGCTTTAGTTTTGCACACTGCATGTACCGAAGTTCGTTATTTTTTAAAATTATTTTAATTAAATTGAATTGTAAATTTGCTGCAAAGTCAACCATTTGTAATGTTTCATGAAAGGAGAAAAATATAATATAGCTTTTTATTCTCCACTAAATAAAATGAAGGAAAAACTATATTAAGTTTTTGTAGTGAAATGGTTGCTATAGTTTCGCACAACACTGTAGGTGGCCTTGTGCTATACTTTAAAAAACAAGCTCTTAGAGGAGATATTTCCGGGCCATAATCTTTTGGGATATCATAGTTGAGGTCCTAAGAGACCATTTCAAGCAATAAAAAAAAAATCGATTTTTTAAAAATCCTACAATGGCCTAACCCCTTAAATTAAACCCCAAGGTAAAGGATAAGGTTTCAGCCCATCGAGAAGGCACAAGAACTTTAAGAGACGCACAAATGCTTAAATAATTCCACACCAGATCCAGATGCACGCAAGCAATGTAAGTCTTCTGTCTGAAATGCAAAGCAATTTGCCTTCAGCACATTTGTTCGTTTCACATGAATTTATAAATGGAAAAAGCGACAGTTCGTCTAACAAGAGTTCGGTGGTAGGTGGGTTGCTAAGTGGTGACCTCACATTTCAAAGTTTAACTGGCACAAAATAAGAACGATGTGATTGTTGCGATTGTAGTAGACATTAATACCTAATGCAACTATATTTTCTTGCAAAATAAGTTACGCACAAGAATGGGGACACATCCGCTAAAAGAAATAGGAAATTGATAGAGATTAGATTAATGACGGCGTAGGAAGTGGTTCTAATAAATAAAATTGTGGACAATCGGGATAAGATTTGGATGATGTATGTAGGTTTCAGAAACAATATATAATTTGTCTACAATGATTTACTGTCTGCAATTTAACCAATTTTTACTTATAAAAATCTTCCCACTTTAACCTTTAAATTGTAATTTGCAATTTTGTAATATTCTTATATTTTTTATTTATGAAAAGTTGGTTGGGAATTTTCTAAGGATTTCGATAGATTTTAGAATATTTATTGAAGATTTAACATACTAATAAAACATGTATTTCAAACAAACGTAATATTTTTTGTGTTGATAATAATTGTTTAAAAACATAAAATGAAGCATTTAGGGTGTAGTATATGCATACATGTAGGTACATATGTACAATTAATTTTTCTGTATTTTGTAGCAAACTAAGATATTTTGTAATTAAAACTATTTTTTTGCAGTTTTATAGTTTCAGGTCCTTCGCCATTTCACATTCCAAAAGGGTTCAGAAGAAATTCAAACCAGCGTAATCACTCACAGTAAAATAGAGCAAATTCTCATTATTTTATACACGTCTTATAAAATGCCTATGAATATAAATTAACGCACAGAATAACAAGATTGATGATGACATAACAAAGTTTAATTAACACTTATTGCGCAATATGTATTCCATTATTAATTAAAGTGGTACTAGACGTAATAAATTGACTTTTTGAGTTGAATACTCTCCTTTGAAATGTGTTTTTTTAAAGCTATGTACTTCGCTTAAAGATTATTCTCTAATTAACAAGCCGTAAGTAATCGGCTCTATATCTCAGCTTTAAAGTCAAGACTTAAAGTTTAAGTTAGGAATAGATCCTCGTTCCATTTATATTGTGCATTGCATTCAAACCCATTCATTACGTAGCTCGTTTTATCTATGCAGATTTGTTTCGTAACCCAACCTTGGCCATTCTTCGCAAAATAACCTTTTGTACTTGTTCCGTCTCATGAAAACAGAAACTGAACACTGCACACTTTTAATACCCACATTTATGCACTCTCCCCCGCATCGTCTATTGTGCACTTTTCAAAAAAAAAAGGACGAAAGTAACAACAAAAAACACTTTAAAGCCGATGATGGAAGTGTCGTTCTAACTTATCTGCTCGGATTAAAGTAAAATGCGTGCTTTCATTTCACAGGGACAGCTGTGTTTGGATACATTCAGAAAATATTTTAAGAGGATTTCCTTAAAAAATTGAAAGAGACTGGTACGAACAACATAAAATTTGAAGGTAAAATAACCATTTTTAGGGTTCCATACCAAAAAGGGTAAAAAGGAAACCTTATGGTGAAGTGCGACATATTTTTAAATCAGCTAGAATTCTAAATAAGATTGAAATCTTGTGAATTATTCCATGTAAAAATTTTTGTCATAATAAATTTGAATTTGACTTCGTCCGTCTGTCGCAATTGCTTATTTCAACAACTGATAATGCTATCGACTTGAAATTTGGAATAGTTTTAAATAATGCTTGTCCACCTTTATGTCCCGCCTTTAACAGAATTTATATAATATTTTTATATTTTCATTGCCAAAATGACTTGGTCAAGTGGGGTATCAAATAAAACGTTTTTTTTGTACATACCAAAATAGGGTTTAATTTCCTTTTATGCCGCATATTTTACGATTTAAGATGAAAAATGTCTTAAAAAATATGTAGGTACTCCTTAAATACATAAAGTACATACATACGAGTATATGAAGTTTGCAAATCAATAAATCTGAAATATTTAATTATAGTTCACGGGAAAAAATTTGTCGCGAATATCGCATCGTTTCTGGCAATATCCCTTTATTTTCCGATGGATTTTGGGATTATTTTGGTAATATTTGTGAAAAAAACAGGGAAATTAACTAAAATTTAAGGACCAGCGTAAAATGTTGAATTGAATGTTTTTCAATATATGTATGTTGTGGATTTTATGGCGAAAACGTTCGTAAATTGTTTGGGGATTTTTGCTATCCAAATTTTTTTCCGTGTTCATAGTAGTTTATGTAAATGTTACAGGGAAAGGGAAAAGTAAAACGATCTCTCATTATCGCAATTTTTTTAGAAATCAACAAAAACTATCTTTATTGCGTGTTTATAATACTCATAATTATTCATAAAGTATATAATTTAATGAATAACTAGAAACAAGTTTTTAGAAGTCTTTTGTAAATTTATAGCAAAACTATAGCGTTAATTATAGATCTTATTGTTTTTGTGATGGTCGATTAATATACATACATATGTAACTAAATAACGGGCGATTTTAGAAATGCATAGTTGCGTAAAACTTGCTTTTGCATAGTGTTCCATAATTAAACCTTCATATTCATAAATGCAATCTGACCACGCAAATTTTAGGCATCTTTGCAACCAAAATAAGAACCTGACTTCGCTGACTAAAAAGAAGAAGATTGAGAACTGTCAAATATTCTAATGGTTTTCATTTTTTTGAAGTAGATCTAGAGGTGCGAGAGAGAGGACATTTATGAATGCAATTAAAATGGCGGATTTTGTTCAAATATGCAGTTGCCAAGTTGACTTGCGTGAAAGTAAACCGACTGCAAGTTTGACGAATGAATTTCTAAAAACGCCCAACTTTTTATATGATTTCCTTCCAAGGCACAGCCGTTTTTTTTTTTTTTTTTGCAATTGAACGAATAATGGTTGGATTGAATGCACTAAAAAATTATTAAAAATCATAAATTTCTGCATAAATTTTCCTTCCACATTACTTTAGCTCCCAAAATGTCTCTCAATGTAAGACTCTTAAATTAAAAAATATTTGTACAAGTTTCACGACAGAGTATTTTAAACTCTAAAGCAATTTTTTCGGCTTTTTCGTTTTTTCAAGATGATTTCAAAACTCTCAAATTAAAAAAGCATGCTTCAATTGAATTATTCAAGTAATTAATTATTTCTTTATTTATTTAGCGGGACTTATTCGCCGAGCGGCAAAAATAAATAATTTATGTACTTAAGTATTAAATTTGGAATAATGAGCGGGAATTCTCATTAGAACTTTAAAATACTTCGGTGTGTTATTGATTTTCGTTGCTAAAACGTGCCTCTAAATCAAATTAAAAGTAAAAAATAAAAGTTCACTTTCTCAAGAAACGCACGTTTCTTCGTGTCTTGAGAGCACAAAGTACCCAACAGAATGAAATATGAAATAAAAATTTGGTATAGCTTATGTTCACGCCTCCTAAGTGTGCACAAGAGGACAATTTCTTTTATTCGATATTGTCATTAAATCGAGGATGAGTATTAGAGTGGCTTCGATCTATAAATTTAAGATTTATTTTATGTCAATGAACTTTAAAATCATAGAATTTCGTTCATTTTATTTTAGTTTCATTTCATTTATTACTTATGTATCTGTAGACAACATTTAAAGGTGAAATTCAAATACTTTCAACAAATAAAACCGCCAAGTTGTGTTTTAAATTAACAGTTTCTTCATACTTCTTCATACAATTATTTTGTTTATACAGCTTTACAAAGGTTGGTTTAAGTTCTTAAACTAGTTCAGTCTCGCACAAAGGTCAACGGCTTCAAACTTAACACATTTTAGAATGCTATAAAAAATTGATTTGAATACTCAAAGTTAAAAAAAAATTGAGTTGCTTTAATTAAAAATGTTCACACCTTACAGACATAAACAAGCGTGGGCAACATCAGAACTAGCAACAAAACTAACGACGTTTATAATTTGAATCAATACGCCTCCGGATATTGTTAATACTTGAGTGAATTTGTTGACGAAGCTAACCGAAACTAATTTCAGATGATTGCCAAACTCGAATTAATTGAGGCCTACGAACGATGTAAAGCTGGTGGCTCAATTTCAGCATCATCTCTGCTAATTACCTGGCTGCAACTGATGCTAATGGAAACAAGTAGATCTGCCGGTAGATTGCTTTCCTCCCCTCCCGTCGCCTTCGGATGCAGAACGTATAACTTCCACAATCCACACTATAAAACCACCGACCGAGAGTATTTCAAATATCCACGAAGCAGCGCGTTCGAATCATAGCACTGACCGGGAGCAACAATCAAAGTAAACTAACGAGTCATGAACACTCTAATTGATGGCGGGTTCTTCTAGAAGTGATTCACCTTTAGTGGGTGGTTCCACTTCCAAGGCACCACAACGGCGACAACATCTACAGCCGGATTGTAAAAACTTAAAGAAATCTTAGAATGCGACCCCGCGCGGTATGAAACCGCCACAACGACGCGCCGACAATTTGAATTTGCTAAAAAAGATAGTCGCTTCGCGACACGGCACGACACGGCCAATTGCTGGCCCCACTGCCGGTGATTGAGCCCAATTAGTCCGGTAATGAAACCGGTAGTTGGCCGGCGGCAGTGGCGACTGCGAATCGACCCTTACCTTTCTCGAAAAACCGACATATTATGATTTTATCTTGGTCACAGTCTTTTAGGTGTCCGGCCAGGTAAAAGTTACATAGGTGTGCCACATATGCGCCATTGAACGCCTCGTCGGCACGACAAGAAGCTTTCGTGTATCTTTTGCGTGCCGTGCCCGCCAAAGAAGGCGTGTGCTCCCGCACCGTGTTGTGCCAGAAGAAGGAAGTGGTAGGACGTGCCTTACGACCAAATTCCGCGATCGGAAGTTGTTGCACGTGGCCGTTATTCCGGCCCCATCTCTGTGCCTCGAATGGGAATGTCTAATTATAAATGGCAATCAGAAAAGCCTTCCTGGAGCTCGCCACTTTTGCAGCCTTTTGCAGATTCCTGGCCCCTCTGGCTGTGGCTGTTGTTCCCCCGAAATCAGCCATTCCGGTGGGTTTCTAGTTTACCCACCACAATTTCGAGCTGGTTATGGAAATCTCTGTAATTGTGCTATGTTGTGGCGAACTTGTAGACCAGCTCCACAGATACTCGTTTTGCAGCACTATGTTCATAAATTACTAGTTACGCACTTTCTGTACCCCCCAATGGATATAGAGTTACTTTCAATGTTTCAAACCAAATCTGCGGCTATTCAGTTCGAGGGACAGTCACCAATTTTATTCTACTCCCTCGATCCTCAGGTAACAAATAATTTTAGGCTGTGACTTAAACTCGCATTGTTTTCCCTCAGACTGCTCAATGTGTTCCATTCTTAACGAAGTTTTTAGATCTAAAGCGCAAATTAGGAATACTTTTTGCGAGTTACGAGATTATTTTGGAACGAATTTTTCGGTAGATTTTAAATTCGTAAATAAAAATTTCCCATTACACCACATTTTGAAAAAAAGAATCGGTATACAATCATGATTCTTTTAAAATCTCCCATAATTGAGTTGGTTGCACAAAATTTAACCATTTCTTGATAATAAGACATTTTGATTATATTTGTATCCGAACAAATAGCACATCATTTCCGGATATTGCGAATTCAAAAGCAAAAAAACTCAATTTTGTTCCATTTTCAGTAGAATTATATATATATAAAAAAAATGAATTTAACCTTTTTATTTATAATTTTTTCAATAGATGAAGAATAAAGAACATGGCACTCAATCGCAAACTCAAGAAAAGCTTGTTCGCTAAGATTTATAGAAAGGGATATAGAGATAAGTTGCATTTAATATTCCTAGACTAGGATTCAAGCTTTCATTTTAGTCACGCTATAAACTTCCATAAAAAACAATTATTTTTTTAATGATTTTTCAAAAAATTATTAATATACTATAAGAAGTAAATTTTCTTTGAAGACCGGTATTATTTTTAAACAAAATTAGTACCTAGAAAGAGGATATTCTAGGCAACACTTTAGAAAAGACTTAGATTCAGAAAAATGCATATTTCCTCGATTTTACCCTTTATATGCATTCGATCTGTTCTCTCCCTTTTAAATTCTGTCGAAAACCAGTGTCTGTCTGAAATTGTAATTAACCGGCGTTCAAATTGCACCTGCTCAAAAAGAGGAGGAGTTCATGAAATTTCCAATTCTTCAGTAGACGCCTGCGGTAACAATCGTTACAAACGTGCAATTTTTACCTTTGTTTGTTTTACACCACTTTATAGAAGTTTGCCGTCGTCCAAAACAGACGGTAGTTGGTAGCCACCGTATAGGGATGAGGGACTTTAATATAAAATTAAAGAGCCCTTTGGTTGCTCTTGGAAATGGTTGGTCATCAACAAAATCGCTTTGGTCGAAGAAAGGGAAATGCACTTTAAAATAATTTTTATAATACATGGTTTGCATGTTGCAAATGTAATTTGCAGAACACATGCACCAAATTTAGTTTGCGATGTCACTCGCTTTAGTGCAGAACAGCGGTGGACGATGGCGTGATGAAGTTAACACAAAAACTTTTGACACGACTATTTTACTTCGAAATGTTATAGTTTTGATAAATAAATCAGTAACTTTTTTATGTAGAAGAGGTTAAATATTGTGTGATTTGTAACAACAGTGATTTCAAACTTTCTTTTTCATGTAAGTACACCTTCTCATTTTAATCTTTAATAATTCATCGAACAACTTTGTTTCGGTTTCGTAATTTACTACGCTTTCAGACAAACAGTCTTATACATAAATTAATATTAATTCTGTTCATCGAAATATTTTGGAATTAGCAAATCAAAAATACCTGTCTTGATAGTTTCTTCCAGGGCTAATTTTAAACTTAAATACATTTTACAAACATTACAAATCTATTTTCATTAAAATTCCATAACTGAAGTAACTTAGGAATTCCTTTAGAGTTAAGATCTGACACAAAAATATTCATATTTCACAATTTTCAGGCGGTTCTAGTTTCGTTAGAAGAAACGAGAACGAAGATTATTATGTAGAAAATAATTGTTACTAAAATATGTGGCTTTAAAGCTTAGTCTCAATTTGAAGCCCGGTTTCGCTATAAAACAAAATTAAGAATGAATTTATCTTTTCTCTTAATCAATTAACTTAATTATCTCTTTTAACAAGTATTTGTGAATATTTCATTGAGAATTGTTTAGTTTCGCTAACGCTTCATTGAAAAATTTTTTATATGTGAAAATTGTTTTAATAATTCGCTTTGTTTTAATAACAAATCCCATGATATTAGAATTCGTTTCACACTTTGTTATATTTATATAATACCATTTTAGAGGTGTGTATTGTAGGTATACTTGTAATATTCTGGAAAATGAAAAAAAGTAAAGTCTTTTCAGACAAATCTCGTTAACGACCTTATATTAAAATGCAATTCACAGAAGAAAAGGTTTGCGTGGAACTATGGAAATTCGGTCCCATTTCCCCAAAGATGTCATGCTTGAGCAATTTACATTTTAAGTGATCGAAAATTCTTGCACACCTTTTTTCCCATAACCTGGTTACTAGGGATTAACAGGAAGCAGATTCTTATGGCTCGGGTTCTGATACTTCCCCATCATCCGAGAACATAAATATTCATTCATGCAAAAATATCCCGGACTCCTCCTGACCTTCATAGCATAAAAAAGAGCCCATCTTTACCTGAGAATCGTTTGCTCAGCTCCGTTCCAAGTTGATTTGACCCCGCTTACCTTTGTGTCTCCAGACTGGCCCTTAATCTTTATTATACTTATCTGCGATGACAACTTTATCGAAAGAGCAACCGGATGCTGTGTCCTCATGTACCACGAATCTTCTCGGTACCTTTGCCTTGAGGACTTATGTGCGTGCCAGACTACTTAAGGTTTTCGGGGGAAAAGCCATCCCTTTGCGGTGTTATTACTCACCTGTGCTATTAAGATGAATCTCGCTTTCTACAATGCCGCAATCCTTCCCTACCTCACCCGTAAAATTGATTTTTTTTTACGGATCGAGTAAAAAGATGACACGACATTACCAAGAATGGGAAAAGACATCAAAAAGGAAATCCTTGGTGAAAGAAATCGTGTCACACACAAAAAGCAGCCAAATTCATTTCGTCGTGTTTCTCTCAATGCACAGGGGTAAAGTGGAGCAGTCTTGATTATGTCATTTGCCGGCACCTTTATGTGACTTCTATTTTTTTGGCTTTTTGTCCGTAACTCTAGGGCAGGTTTTTCTACAGAGACATCCTTTTAATGGTTGTCCCTTTTATAAATTAAAATTTTGATGCTATCTAACCCTATCATTTTGCTCCGAAAGTGTGCTGAAAAGCTAGATTTAATATTGTTTTTTAATTTTCCACCATGGATTAAAATCATTTGTCATTTTGGGTGTGTATTATTAATATTATTGTTATTAATTTTCAAATTAGTTCAACAAAGAATAACAGAGTTTGAGAGCTCCTCACGGATTTTGATAAAACTTTGTAAGAGTATTTGTTAATTTGAAATCAAAAATGACAAATATGCAATTTTAGAGTTTCGAAAATTTACATTTTGCTACTAAGATTTTTTGATTTTTTTGCAAATTGCATAAATACCTCTAATTAAGGATATTTCCATCGTTTTATTATCAAAAATTCGTTAAGATTTTTTGAAGTTAAAGAATTAAAGCTAAATATCTTTTTCGACTTATCGACGTTAAAAATAGAAATAATAAAAACCCTTTGCTAAAATGAATTAAAGACTTCTGACATTACATTACAAAAATATTTTTAAAAAAAATGAATTTATTATTACATGTAGATATCATATACAATTTTTGTTATTGTTATTCAAGTTTATTTGGTTTAGTATCTATTATAAAACTATAAACATAAAAACATATTTATCATCAATTGTTATTTTTTGTATTGTATTTGCCAATTCAGCTTTAAAAATCCTCGACTGATTTAACTGGCCGTATTTAATGATTCATTTTATCATCGATTCCACAAATTGGTCCGATGATTCCGGATAAATGTGCTTTTCTGATTTTTCGATTTCATACAGAGTATAAAATGTACTATAAAAATATCTCGTTTGAACAAGTACAAAACCTAAAATATTTCTTTGTTTAAATTTGTGCTGCCTGCAGCTTTAACAAAATAATAATTATCAGTTTTCGAAATCGAAGAGCGTTCATCACTTTGAAGGACGTGATTCCAAAGTAATCACCTGTTAAATTCCCGCCTCTTTTATATCCCCGCAAAGAAACGTGTTGGCAACATCACCGTCACCATTAAGACTTTATTAGAATACCCGAGTCAATACGACAGATATCTAGATTCAAAAAGTCGCATGAAATCCTCGAAAGTTTCCTCCTTCCCGCCGAAGACGATCAATGACATGAATTCTTAGGTGACGGAAATATCGAAAAAGGTACCAACGTGAAATTGCAGGGAGGGAACTGCTCAATTGAATGGAAAAGGAACTTCTCAGGTTTTGATATAGGCACTAAAAAGAACTCTGGTCTCTATGGGTGCTTGAGCGTACGCAAGCCGAATACCAAATAATCTGCGGTTTGTAATAAAAGCAATTCATTTAATGTTTTAATAAAACCTACAGCCATTCGAGAAAATAATGTGATTTTCGCACACGTTTCTCTACATTTATGAATTGGCATTATTTTGAAGGTGAATTAATCGCAAATATTGGTTTTAGGAACTAGAGAGGCTTCTTCACAAATGTTACAATGGAATGGTAATTTTAGTCCTTG
This sequence comes from Machimus rusticus, assembly GCA_951509405.1. Taxonomy (NCBI): domain Eukaryota; kingdom Metazoa; phylum Arthropoda; class Insecta; order Diptera; family Asilidae; genus Machimus; species Machimus rusticus. The sequence goes on from OX608051.1 coordinate 9,573,891, forward strand.
CATATGGTTTTACGCAATTGATTAAATAAGAATATGACTTGATACTTTTTTACTGTTGGAGTCCTTTTTGAATCTGTGATCTTCTCTTCTAAAAATCAAACAACTTAATTTCCTATTCTAGGTTTTATTCTCAAACTTAAAATGCTAACATAGATTTTGTTCTTTAACTAAGACTGAGAGTCTATGAGGGTAATGGGAATGTAATGGTAATGGGTAAGGATCAATTTGGGAATTTCCGACAATATTAGTTCAAGGATAAAGGCATTAAACATAAAATCTTAACTAATGGTTTTTTAGGAACTAAGACAATATAAAGAGGTATGCAACATTACGATTGTTTTTCTTTCTTCTATTTTAAAAAGTATACAAATACTGTAAACAATTGAATTTAAAATTATAATGTTTCGGTGACGTTTTAAAATTATCACAAATTTTTGGAAAATAGGGATACTACAAAATCTCTTATAAGTTTATTACTAAAATCGAAAGGATAAATTAAACTGATGCCTAATGCCGAATCTCCATACAAAACCAGACCAACTAACCAAACAAAACCAAAAATATCTGCAGCTCTTTTACTCGAATTGCAATTTCGTCACCTATCTCACTCATTTTGGTCACCATGCGCTAGCAATGCAATTCAGCGCATCTGCAGAGGAAATGCAAGAGCTGAGACTTCACAACTACATACATAGCTAATAAAGACTTGATTTTTTCAGCAAGTCAGGCAAATGGTTTTGTGGTTTTGGTTTGGTCTGGTATTTAAATAGTTACCTTAAAATATCAGGATGATTTATATTTTTGGTGGCACTTTGTTTCGTTGTCAAGTAAGTTGTCGAAAATTGTCTCTGTTCTTGCGATGAGATCTTGATTATTCTAATTACATTTACATAATATTCACGCACAATGTTCTGCCAGAACGTGTTTATCATTCGTAACCTTATTTTCTTGAGAAAATTTAGACTCACGCTGTATTTCGATATAATGAATGAATAACAAGCATTGCAAATGTGAACCTAATAAAACACTTTGCTTTGATGTACTTATTCATGTCTGAAAGGGTAAATGAGGTAAATAAGGGAGGCTTTTTTCTCAAGTTTTTATGTCAAATTATTGAATTATTGGAGTAGTATGAAGTGCGAAAAAAAATGCTATTTTAGCTTATATTAAGTTTATAGTTTCCTTTTAAATTTCGACATTCATATATGTTACATAGGTACTTATATTCATCTGCATTCACAAAATAATTCGGCATGTAGATTTGACCAACATTTTCAATTTAAAAAAAAATAGCGTTTTAATTGGAATTTTCCAAATAAATTTTGAATTTATGGAAAAAGGCTGTTATCTTAATGTTCTTTCATGCCTAATAAAACTTGTCATATAATGCATTATTTTGATGAAATAAGTTTTTTACTTTATGTATTGCAAATAAAAATAAATTTAAATATTTGAAATAAAAATAAAAGTGAAAGTAAAATTAATAATGTAACCGAAAATACATAAATTTCTCGTCTCTAAAACTTTAAGAAGGCTTTTCTTAACTTCCTCAAAAATATTTAATAAAATTTAATAACTGAAATTCTAGCAAAAATTTGTATTCTGTGCAATTTCTCTTAATGAAGTGGCAGAGAAAACAAATTTAGAGAACTATTCGCTTACTTTTTGAAATACTCTAAACGTTATCTTAAAATTGATTTAGTGGAATACATTTCACGCAACATTTATTTGTAGAAAATTAAATATAAAACATATAGTTAATGAGGGAAATAGTTGTAAACTATATATTTTACTTTTTAGCTCGAAGTCAGTATAAATTTGACTGCTGCAAAATGTACACCAAAATAATTATTTTGCCCTTATTAATTACGTTTAGTGAATCAGCTTTTTCTGGCCTTTCCTATCCAAGTAAATATGAATTTTGCAACATATAAAAATAAATAATAAATGAGGAATTGCTACTGTGATTTTAATTTTGTTTATTTCGAACCCAAACGTTTTTTTTTTAAATATTGTTGACGTGTTCGAAAAGTACATACCAAATTAACGATTCATGTTGTTTCTCGGTATTAAATTAATAACTTTTTGTGTAAAAGATTTTCTTTTTTATTGGAAGTTAAAAGTGTTTTCAAAAGTTCTCTCTTTTCCTCTTCTTAAGGGTTGGAGTTATTTTACGGAATTGATTTGCTGAAATATATGTAGTATACCTAAGTATATTAAACTTTTATATCGAAAATTTTCATGCCGCTTTCTCTTCACACAAACTTATGGAATATACGAGCAATTTTCCAGTTCAAATAAATTCATATTAAAACTATGTCCTGTTAATGTTAATTAACATTAAACATATATTCTAAGAAATTTTATGTACTTTCAGATACCCCACTACGGCGCGTTATGCCGCTCATGATGCAAGCTAGTACCAATTTCGCTGGGGCCATAAAGCAGGTTTAATATATTATTTTTATTCTATTATTATTATTTTTCATAATTAATATTTAAGGGTCTATACGGTATGCGGGTGGAGGTACCTTTAAGTATCAAAGGCGATTCCTTCGTCACTGCAAAGATGCAAGAAGACAATGGTTCTATGTATAATTAAAAATTTTCAATACCAAGAAAATTTTTATTGAAAAAATTACTTTTTAGGAATGTGACAAATATTAAATTTACTAATATCAATAGCTGTAAAATTTTGAAAGCTGATGCCAATTTATTTACACTAAGTAGTAGAATCACAATTATTTGCAATACCATTTCAGCTAAAGGCAGCTATAAAATACCCGAACAAATTGCCCAGAACTTAAAGTAAGTAATCTCTTTTAATATATAATTTAAAATATTTGAAAATGTAAATTAAGTCCACATCAACCTGGACATAAATTTCAATACGACTTTTCGTTAATATTTTTAAAATACTATGAATTGGATTGGAAAATATGCAAACATTTTATTTTAAATATTGCAGCATATTATATTATATTAAAAATAGGAGTTCAAATTATATTTTATCGACGAATTCGATTTTTTGCTTTGAAATGTTTGCTTGAGATAAAAATGTTTGTTTTTCGTAAAAAGAATGCCCATTCCAGATTGTACCGAAAAATTAAAAATTTAATTTAGAAAGAAATAAATCAGCAATTTTTATGAAACTATGCATTATTCACAACTTCTATAAAAATTTGATTGCCAGAAACAATTCTTTAAAATCCTATTTAATATTTTAATTTTCTTTATTTAAGAATGAAACTGACAACAGTTAAAATAAATATGAACTTTGACTTGAAACTAGAGAAACATATATTGGTAGTAGAAAAGGCGTCCGTTAAAGTCAATTACACGAAGGGTTCTGTATATTACCTATTCAAATTTTAGTATTATTGTTTAATTAAGTTTTATTTAAGGTTAAAGGTCGCAACTTAACACAAGATAAGGATGCTTTATTTTGTATGTTTTTTTTACGCAACTTCAGGAAGAAAATTTTAATAATTCTTTATTTTTTAGCCTCACTGTATAAGGAAGTTATAGAAAAAAAATTAATATTTTATTTTAAACAAGCAGTGGGAGATATACTACAGGATTCTCTTCGATCAATAAGTATTACTGAATCTCTTCAGAATGACTATTATGCAATTTCGACACTCAAGTAATAAATTGTAACAATTGTTTTGACTTAATTAGTGATATATTTTTTAGATCTTCAAATCGAGCTCTCTCTAAAATGGTAAATAGTATTGTGGACCAACAACAAGAAAAATTTCTTAAAACAAAATGTAGAAATGGATATTATCCCGTAACGAATATGAATTTGACTTTTTCTGAAAAATTTTGTAAATACGCCATATTACTTGAAATTTAGATCTATTTTTTGATGATATGCTTATTTTGCAGTACTTATTCCCTACAAGGGGAGAATTAGACTAACGGATGGATATATTGGAAATATTAAAACTTTCAGAAAAATTGGAACTTTAGCTCTATTTGGATCTCCTGGGGAGAGTAGATTTGTGATTTTAGTAAAAATTCATGTGGGAAAAGCTATTGTAAGAAAATGTGTTCAGTTACTAACATTTATAATATTTTATTCTATTCAACAGTGCGAATTCGATCATATGCATACAACCCTTTGGGGTATTCGGTTTATATATTTAGGAGGAGTAATGGCCTCTATAAACTCGATTAATGCCGAAGTTGCGATTGATGTATCTTTAGATATGTTTGGGTTTGTAGCTGAGGTTAACGAAGTGGTTTTGTACATTCCAAACATGGGGTAAGAATTTTTTTATTGTTTTAAACCGTTTTATTAAAATAATTCCGAAGTATTATTTTTTATATTATATAAAAATAATATTGTTTTCAGTCACAGGGACATATTTAACATTTTATTTTTACTTATTTTCTTCCTTTATTTAATATTGTAGACAGATGAAAAGCCAAATTAGATCTTTAGGAGCATTGCTTGGATTAATGGCCTCATTTATGCAAGCTCTAGTAACAAATTTATTTCATTCCATTTTCGTATGGGTTTTTGAAAGGGTAAATTATTATTCCAATCTGAATAATGAGTTGAATTAATTAACTAATTTTAATATTTTTCAGAAAATCGAGATTATGTTAAATGAAATCCTTGTAGGTTCGAAAATTCATCTTATGGCATGATGTAAAATACAAAGATATATGTATGTTCAATATTAATTATTAATATCTCTTCTTATGTTTTAATATTTCCATATTAAAATTCCAAATTAAATAAACATTCATATTAAAATACTGGCTTTATTTCCATTTACACATTTGGATTGGTTTGTCCATTTTTAAATTAAATTCAAATATAAGATAAATTACTGGTAAGTGAACATGTTATGGAATTGAACAATTTCACTGATAATAAACATAATTTTCAATGTTTACGTAATTATCACGCTGGTATTAGATGTCTGTCAAGAACAGTTTTTAATTCCTGAAATTTAATAATTGCTATTAATAACTTAAATTGTACGCATTTAAAATTCTCACCTTTTCAAGAAGAGTAACGATATCATTTTTCAAATGCCCTGTAATCCATGTAATTATATGTGAGAGTAACCAGTTTAGCAATATACTAAGGCCGGTTGCTTGGACACTGATATCTCTGAAATATACCATTTAATTCATAAAGACACATAAATTCATTATAAAAATCTTACTCTAGTTGAACAATCCTAAAACTGTAGTCTTTTATAATAAAATCGAAGGGAATTATGTTCTTTATTGCTCCAACAATTTTAAAATTAATATTTGTTGATTCTACCGATGCGTTTATTTCGCCCCTTGGTCCTATATTCCAGATGCTGGCGTGATAGTACTCGTACTTTACCTGTAATTGATTAAAATTGTTTTTTATATTAAGATAAACATATATGTTCTGCTCTAATTTAATATTATCATTTCATATTTTTCGGATCGGCAACAAGTATAAAAAATGAATAATTTGGAGATGTTGAAGGTGTGCACCTAACAAAAACTTTCAAGTCTTAAAATGTTCGCTTAAAATAACTCTAAATAAAAACATTGAAAGATTCCTGTGAATTAATTATGCCGTCTCACAATTTGAAAAAGTTTGCCTTTAAATCTAACACAAACTGAAAGACGTGCTAGGATTGTGTTTTGGACTCTTCGTAACTTTAATCTAGCCTATAAAGATATCGGCATGAATATGAAGATTTTTTAAGAGAAAGACAACAAAATGATGAATTAACAAGCAAAGAAAAAACTGCAAAAAATTTATTTCTGACAATCCGAAGCCGTCTTAAAGACGCCTCAAACGAATTCTTTCAATGCGAGCTGGACCTCAAACTAAAATAATCATATGAAAATCCCCTTCAGTCTCGGAAAAATAGAAAGATACATTGTCCAAAACAAAAGGAAAAACTTTTCTTTAAAAAAAGGAACCATAACTAAATCTCTATGATTTTCCCTTGCCCTTTAAGATGGAATCTTAAAACTATAGACATATTCAAGCACAAAAACTGTCAACTCTGCTTAGAATTTAAATTTGTTTCAGAACTTATTTTCTCTGACTGCAAAACTTTATTATGGTTGACATGATTTTGATATATCAAATAAATTTGGAGGGGTTTTCTGCGTAACTTCAACTTCTTGGTATTCCACAGAACAAGTGAAAGTAAACTAATTTCGGTTGAATAGGTGGAATACAATGCAAATTCATACATATTCCATTTATAATGACTAATGAGTCACAATTTCTAAGAACTTTTTGTACGAAATGTTAATATAGTGCTAATTTCAACAGACTTACTACATATGAATGTCTTTAATTACTCATTCACTTTTGTTTTTGAAAAGAAAGACATTTTGAAGTTGAAGTATTTTTCTAGTCTCTAGAACTTTATATAAATTATTAAAAGTTACTTGGACATTACCAGCTCTATTAAGAATCGAAATATCTAAAAATGGTTTTTGTATCATACATATTTTGACTTTATTTACCTGTAATTTAGGAAATCCAAAAGAACCCCAAATTTCAAAATCCCCGTTGGGATGAAAAAGAATAGAAAATTTTCCAGTCTTTGTGATGCGGGAAAAATCATAAATAAATCCTTTTTTAGCCTCAAAATATCCCCAAATTGTTAAAGTACCTATAAAATGACGCATATTGTTTATAACAATTAAAACAATATTATTTAATATACTTTTACCAAATTCATGAGAAAAATCCGTTTTGATATCAGGTGCTGTAATATTTGAAAGACCTCGTGATATTATAACACTTTTGATATTTCTTAGAAAAACGTCAGCCATCTTATTCACAAAATCATCTACATCCACACTTCGTAGCCTGAAAGTTAATTGTAATTAAAATTAATCAAATTAATTTGTAATTACACACAGATATTTTGATGTAATATCTTTATCATCTTGAAATATTTCATTAATTGAATAATCAATTAATACTTGATCAAGTTGAGAACGGAGAGTTTCTTGTAGTTTCCAATATAAATCACGTTTAATGTACTTTGCTAGAGTTTGGTCTGCAATTAAAAAAAAATTAATTTAATAACAAGGAAAGAATTTATTATTATTGCACTTACCAATACTTTTGCGTTTTAAACGGCTTCTTATTTGTCTACCAGTTTCATAATCTCTATACTCGACCTATTTAATTAAAATAAATTTTTAAAATATGTAATCTAAATCGTATGAATAACCTACCTCAACACTTAAGTCTTCGGCTTTAAAGTCAAGATTATAATTTGTAGTTTTTAAAGCATCACCATATAATTGAAATCCCACAAGTCCAGCTGTAGTTACCTTATCTATGTTTATTCTAAAAATAATATTTACTTTTAATTATTTGATTTATTCTAATTGTGTCAAATAATCTCACTCTATTCTACCCGTATTATGGACTGGCAGTAAATTCAACTGACTAGAATTTGTCATCTCATAGGAACCTTTCAAGGTAACATCGTTCCATTCGGCAGATATTCGAAGGTGTTTTTCTAATAAATTTGTGTTGACATTATTCAACCTCGCAATTGGCAGTCTTTCTAGAATCAAATCTTTAAGCGTACTGTTGATAAAAAAAATGTATTGTGAGTTTGATTTCATTTAAAATATTTAAATTAAAAATTAATTTACATCTGATTTTTGTCCTCTTTAAAAAACGTGTCACCAAGGCGAATAGATGAGGATTTTCCGAATCCACCTCTCGGCCGGAGTTCCTTACTTACGCCAACATTTGTGAATCGCTAAAAAGAAAGTTAAATTCGATCGAAGCTCTTAATCATTGACATGAAATTATTAGAAAGTAAATGTACCCGAAATGAATGCTGTCCATGGAAGATTAGATTTTGCTATTGCATAATTTAAAAATAATCTGAATCACAAGCACCGGTAATGGGTTGAGTTGCTCTAAAGTTACAAAAGCGAATCGCTGATTTAATTTCCTCGAAAAGACCGAAGAAAGAGCTCAGTAAGCTTTGTCTGAGGTCTAGTAAAATTAGATCGGAAAGTGCTTGCTGATTGTGACCATTATCGCTAGATTGATTAGTCAAAGTAATCGAAATTGATTGAAATTAAAAGAAAAAGAATTTTGGAGCAGAATCATATTTCGTTTTCTTTAACGTTTAGCAAGAAGAATGATTGATGTGACCGATTCAAGTGAAGCGAAAAAGTGTGTCAGATTTTTTCTGCCTTTGTTCCGAACCATGCATTCAAACCGCGGTAGTAATGAGTCATCTTGGAATAGAAATTAACCAAGTGCATTTCCACACGTTATTGCATGACTTTCTTGATTTCATTTATTTTATTTTGAATTAACATAAATTGCTATTTTCATACCTAGCTTTGTTGTAAGAAAATCGTTTTCAAAGTCCAGGCGGTTTTCAGTTTTCCACTTTTATTTATTTAGAGGTCAGTATTTTCTCTCATATTTTATATAGAAGATTTTTTTTTTGCTATGAGGTTTTATTGTATTATATGTATACATATAAACAAAAATTCATCAAACTATCGACATGAGTTATAATCGATGATAAAACACCATTTTTGTTTAAACTCAACACTCAAAATAAAAGGATAGATAGATAGATAACTAATATTACAAATTGAGTTTTTAAATCAGTGCAATAATTAAAACTGACTATATTTTAATAGTGTTATATTTACCGAATAAATACGATATTTTTCTATTGTTATAATTCAAAATCAAAAATATTATGCAGTGCGAAATTTTTATTATTGTTCTGTAGCGAATTCGATTGAAACAATTTTAAATTTAAAGAAAACTTAACAAATTTAAGCATTCATTTGTACTAGTATACTTGGGGAGGTGACTTTTATCGCATGGTACAATTTAAATCAGATAAAATTCTCAAACTCTCAAACCAATAAGTCCTGATAATATTTTCTTTTATTACAATATAATTAAACCTTTTCTCATTACGGTCACAACAATTTGTCACAATCACAATTTACAGTACGCAGACTATTTAAAAAAAAAAAATTTATCACCTAATTACCTAAGTTTATGTAATGAAATGAAAGAAGAACAAGTTTTAATTAAAATAAAAGATAAAATACAAACTTACTCTCTTTAAGCTGCTATCAAATTCGGGAGCGACCAATTCAACAGCTTTATCCAAATCTGGATCTGAATCTATCCAAAACATAATGCTGGTTAAATAACATAAAATACTTTCACTGAACAGAAAATTAAACAAAAATTAGCATTATACTGCAAATAAAACTTTGATCAAATCTAATTAAGCTCCAGCCACTCATGTCGTTATCACTAATTATGGCGAGGTAGAATTTTTCTTTCGCACGTTTAACACGTTGGCATATGCTAAAAACCGCGTCGAGCGCTACGTGCTTTTCTGGTGATCGTAAGTGGACTGAACACAGTGAGTTGTATTTTGGGATTTTCTTATCATCTTATAAAAACCCCGCGAGTTTTCGTGAAAACAAGCGGACGTGTGAGAAGTCGACGTTGTCGCGATAAGTTTGTTTACATCGCGCTCGAAGCAATCGTGAATATCAATACTGGAGCACCACAGTGAAAGTTCTCCAACACTTAGTGATCACGACTTAGATTCAGGTGAAGCCAACAGTTTTTGTAAAGTTACCTGGTGGCGGATTATCTTTAAGATTTCGATTATTTCATCTTGCGATCATATTTGATCTAAAACTGAAACCGAAATGTCTGATTTTTGTATAGTTCCTACAATTTACTCAAACCTACATACATAAGTACTTATTTTTTAAAATCAGTCTAGATCAATTTATGAATCCAAGTGATCAAAAGCATAGAATACTTTTAGGAGTAAGTTTAAAGCAAGTTCCAAAATAATTATTATGAACTATCTCTTTAATAATTTTTTACCACTTGGCTTAAATAGGCCTTCTTAAGTAACAACCAAATTAATGCGTACATTTTATTATCTTAATAATTGCAATAATGAAGAAAGTTACATTTGCACATTAATGCAATATAATAATAAAAATAACTTACCAAGTATCTTATCGATGTGAAAGCATTCTACATTTCCAAGAATGTATAAAATAAAATACAACATAAAAAATATGAGTTTATATTTAGTACATTGATTATGCAGCATCATACACCAAGTAACACTATCGAATTAAAACTGCAGCCAAACTGCAATGAACTGAATTCAGCTCATTTTTTGAGACGAAATTTCTTTCTTCCGGTGTGGTCCATGGTGCGAAGCATTCAAATTGTATCGACACGATTTTTATTTTCAGAGAGAAAATTTCATGATTCATTTGTATATACAAAGAAATATCTTTGGAGACGCTGGAGTTTTGTAAGAAAACGTAAAAAGTAACAATTCTTGTAGAATGGCTCTGTTTTTTTTTTATTTGGGTACTTTTCAATAAGTAAAGCCATGAATTATTATTTATACGTTGAAATGAAAAAATTATTATTAATTATTTTACTTTCGTAACTTATATTCTTCTCATTTTATGATACACGGTAGAAGCCAAAAACTTCTCCGACACCAAAATCGTTAGTTTTGCTAATAAGGGCTGCATTAAAAAATCAGTGGAAAACATAATTCAGAAATTGGAGCTAATGTTTTTATTTTAAAAAATGTGTTTTGACACCTCTTTTGTGCATTCCTAAAAAATATAAAATTTATATTTTGTGTAGAAGTTTAGTTATATATGGTTAAATTTACTTCATTAATGTAATCTATGATTTCCCACTTGTGTTGTATGATATAACTTTTAATTTTTAATTCAACAATCCAATTATACAGAAATGGAAGTCCTTTTACTTTTACATTTATTTTGCTGAAAAGTTAGAAATATAATAAAAAATACGTAAAAGCATACTTTAAGATTCAAGATAAATCATAAATTTAAAAATATTTTATACCTTATATCTGCCACATAAAAGTCGTGGTCTAAAATCCTTACATTTTTCTGTAGTATATTTTTCATTTGTAAAATAACTTTTACTTTAATGTAATTGTCACGAGCCTGGATCGTTAATGTGCCATGGTAAGTTTTGTTACGAATGTTTACAGTAAAAGAATCATAATTAATTTCAAAATGTTGAAGGTAAAGGGCGCCATCCAACAAAAAGAGTCCTGATCTTGGATCTACAATTACTTTAAAGGTTTTCTTCTTTCTAAGTGACGATAAATCCGAAAATGTTCCTTCTCGAGCAGAGAATATATCTAAAATTCCGATTTGATTAAATTTAATTAATAATTCGAAGTTGAATCACCCCGTCCATTATTCCTTTTTACTATACTCCGAATGGGTAAAATATGTTTTCCAGAATTGTAAACGCGCTGAGAAACCTGTTCAATGAAATCATCGGCAAATTTGTTCACATGTTGGTTAACAGATGAGTTGATCCTGAAAGGATATTATTCAGATACTTTCATACTAAAGCAAACTTTTCACTTTTCAGTAAATGATGGGTCCATTGCAAAGAAGTAGATAATTTATGAATTATATTATTTCATCCATTCTTTTTTTATTTGTTTGAGGAAAATAAGCTCCAGTTAAATCATGTTTTGATGCTAAATTAATGAAAGTTAAATTTTTATTTACATAAAAAAAATGACAACGTCAAATTATTTGACGAATTTTCAGTTTGAGCTTAGACAATAGAAATGACGAGTCGTGATTCTTAAAGCTACAATTACCTGCTTTTACAAATTATTTGTGTAACTTTAGAGGCATAAATTTATGATGGTAGAACATACATACATCTATAAAAGAAATTTTAGCATGAAGCTATTTCGGCGTAAAATATTTTAAAAGACCATCAAATGTTTTGCGCAAATATTGGAGGGCAAAGTGTTTGTTACGAATACATTTACTTTCTAATTATGCTCATTATAAATTTGCTTAAGCCAATATACGTGTGAAATGTAAACTGAAACTTTTTCGTTATAATGGATATAAAATGTATGTTGAGAGAAATTTCCTTAAATTTGAGCATCCCTTTCAATAGCAAAAATATATAAAAAGTTTCTTTCAGCATTTAGGAAGAACAAACTTTTCGTATACTTCTACATTTTATTGATTTACAAAGCAAATAATTTTAAGAATTCTTAAGACTCCACGTGTGCGAGATTCAAGAAAAGCATGCGAAATTCGCTTTCGTTGTTTGTGCATGAAAATATTTGTTGTCACAATAAAAACTAGGAAATGGAATCAGTTTCTTGCATTGCTTTACCCGGGAATTAAATCAACCGAATCGATTTTATCCGATTTTCAGCTAAGGGGTTAACTTAAAGTTAGAGCAAAATCATTTCAATTTCTTCTGGATGTCCTTACAAGGAAAGTTTGGCAGTTTGGAGTGACTTTTGGAAATTCTTTAAATCGTAAAGCTCATAGATAGTAATTATTTTGATAGTAAAAGTCAAACATTTTCCTTTTGCTTTTTGGATGGTAGATGCCATGAATTTGAATTATCGATTTAGTTTTTATTGGATTCATACCGAAAACTTCTTGTTCTTTCTATACATTTCGAATATGTTTTGTTTTGTTGAAAATGTGAACATATGTAGAAAATAATACAGTCATGAAGACGCATTGAGCACAATTTTGTTCTAAACATAGACCGTCGCATTCGGGTAAAAGATGCGGAAATATCTTATCCTTGTCAATAAGACAAAGTACATTTTCGGTTTTATGATACCCCCAAAAAGTTTATGATCATTTTGTGAGCTTCTGCACTGGGTTCATTTTTATTACTTTTTAGGTAAATCTATTCGCGTATTTCCCTAGTATTGTTTATTAAGTTAATTTCTTTCAAAATGTTCCAACTATTTTACAACCGTCCTTCAAACTACAATAGTACCTAGAAGTTTGTTATTCAATGGAAATATAGTGCTTGGTATTTTAAAAGAATGTGAAGGTGATTATCGTTTGGAGAATTTATAGATTTATAAAATGATCTGATCGTTAATTTTTTATTATCTAATGTGGTATACCAGAAAGTTAAAAAGGAGTTTCATTTTTCTACTTCGAATAATCGACAGTGACAAACACGCATTTGAGAATCAATCAGTGGATGTTATTTAATTTTTGAATAACAGATATTCTTCTATGGTTACCTCCTTCATCTTACTTTTATTGAATAATTATTATAAAGTCCTCCTGCTTAATAAACTATTGGAAATGATATACTTACTAAACCCTGAAAAAATTCCACTACCAGTTACATCAACTAAAAAGATATTTTCATAAACTATAATATAAAGTTTAAATTCCTTTTAAAGTACCTACCTAATCGTCTTAAAGCTATCATTGATAAAGGCTGTCCTCAATCCGGGATAAACTAGAAATATCCTATGAGTTCCTTAACTTAAAATGTCCATTGTAAGGACGATTTTAATACCACTTCAGGGTTTCAGTAAAACTTCTCTTAAAAACTAGCTTTACTACTACTCTGCGGTCTACCTATATATTAAAAACATATCCATACACATCTGCGGATTATGAAAGTTGTAGGTTTAATGGTATATTCTGAGTTGAGTACAACCTTAGTATACGCTCATACTTTTTCACTTTAAAAAATATTCTTTCAATTACTCTCTAAGCAGCTTAAGTCCTTTTTAATAAGTATTTTCCAGCGACAAAAATACAAGACAATAAAAACCATGAAATGGACGAACGCCTTAGCAAAAATCCAATTGCATTATTCTCTGCACGAGCGGATGTTAAAAACCAAACAGTGAGACCGAACAACAAAAGGAAAAATGATTAAACGATTTTGAATTAAAAGCAAACAAAGGCGTTTAGGTGTTCCTGAATATAAAAAAAAATTGCGAGAAGAAGGAAAAATTAATCCCTTTGAAATTACTTTCCGATAACTCACAGTCAGGACTCCGGAGCGAAATTTATATCGAAAGGAGAAATTTTGTGCGCAGGTTTCTGTCCCAAAATATTCAAGCAACATTGTGTTTTCGATTCGTCTGATGCGCAACAAATATTGCAAGACGTGTATCCGTTGGGAAAACCAAAATCTGGGATTATCAATTTAGGTCAAGATTCTACAGGTGGGCGAACTGCTGAGACTGTTGAAACAAAGATGTTATGGGACTCAAGATGCGATTCTGGACGTGTAAAACCATTTGCGGTAATTTCCGAGAAAAGGACATTTATTTTGGTTCTTATCGTGGTGAGTTGATATCTTTTTATTATATGCGAGTATGCTCATAAAAAAATGTACCTAGTATTTGTTTAACTTGTTTTTAAATTGTTCTACCCGAGTAATAATATAATAGGCCCGAAACGAGCCCGCAGTAGTCCCGGAATTGGAGAAGCACCCGGTATACGCCCGAATCGGGTCCGTAGCATTTTTGAAAAGAAACGAGATCATTAGAGACGCCTACAGCATGTCTAATTAAAATAAAAATTAAAATTCGGATGTTATCAAAGCAATAGAGACTCTTTTTACCCGACTGACCCAGAAGGAGGGTAATGTTTTTGTCTACCTTTCTTTAGTCGAATATAGCTAGAGAGCATTTTATATAAATTTGGCCTGTTAAAGGCGCGTTTCTTAAAAATTCGGGCCTGTTGCGGGCATATTTTAAGGAAATTCGGGCCTGTTACAAATACCGATGCAGGCGTGATTATTCGACAGCCGTGCCTCTTACGAGCTTAAGAAATGGAAAATGTTTGGGTGTGCATCGGGCGCGTTACGGGCGTGGAAAAAAAAATATAGATATTTTTACTCCGGTAAAAGCTAGTTTTACAAAGGAATATATTGTTAGTACATTTTGAAATTGCAGTTTTTCCATTTTCGTATATTTTTTAGATTCATATGTTCTTCGTATAAATGCGAATTATGTTTTTGTCCCAGAATCTTTTCATAGATGTCTTCTACACAGATTTAACCACTTCGTTTTGCATATCCTTGTCAATTGGTTTTAAATTCTTCGAACAGAGTAAAATCAGCTGAATATTTCACATTTGCTTTTTGTATTATAGCAGTGACCTAATTTTGAAATGCGAATAAACTGGACAAACTTTAAATATTATTTATTATCTTCCGTTCTTTTACTTTTACATTGTGGCGCCAATTCATTTGCCAAATGGTTTATTTTCCAGTGTACAGAATTAAATTATGAAAATGATTTGTATCTTCTAAGAGGAACTGAAAATGCCCATTTTTAAAACAATAATTCACATTTTTTCTGTCTTTTGATTAAAAACTCGCGGCAAATTATTAAAAAGTGAAAATGCAATAAAAAACAAAAATTATAATTTTTAAATTCTAACTAGCTTTAAGGTTTAAATGCTACTGACGAACAATGAAGTTCTCTAAAAAAGACAGAAAGGAAACCGATTATAATATGCTTATCTCTAAACATGTTTGAGGTCTAACCTTCACGAGTTATTAAAATGTGTAAGATACAGTTTTGGTAGTCTTCAATTACGAAAAAGGTCTAAGAAGTTGAGTCACTTGCTATATTTTGAAAATTAATTAACTTTTATATTAATAATCCTTAATTACATGTTACAGCAATACATCTTAATTGCATAACCAAAGAGTGAGCATACCGCTCTTGAATATTAAACATATTGTCGATGTTACTCGGAATTTTAATTAAGATGAATAATTTCGCTTTGTTGGAATAAGTTTGATGGATATGAATATTTCATTAAAACGTTTGGCTGTTAGCTTTTTAGCTTTATTAGAGAAAATAATAATAATTTATAAAATTAATATACCAGACAAAACGATTCGATTTAAGTTTTCTAAAAAGTCGAATAACTGAAAAATAGTTGTGAGATAATAGGAATTTTAGAATAAAACACCATTTTACATCAAAAATACTTTGTAACATTTTATTAAGTCCACTGATATAGTTTCTTTTAATTGTCATAAATTCCAGCTGACAACAAAACATTTAGAAAATATGTACATCGGTAAATAAATCTTTTACAATTTCCTGTAGCATTTAGTGGTTTGATTATTTTCTTCTTCTTCTTTTTTTTTACTTCTATACATAAATATCTTGTTGTATACATATATAAACTCTCCATTTATAAATTTGTAGCCCTTCTGAATGGTTTGAACTACGACTATTTACCCACTAAGTGGGCGTTCTATTTATTGTGCTATTAAACTACTCAACTAATCGAACATTGACACTTTTCAGATCAATAGGGTTCATACAATACGAGAGCGGGATATGTTTTGTGTTGCGACTCCTCTCAATTTATATTTTTATCCATTTTTTTTGATTTTCACAATATTTACATCTATAAGTTATATCACCGCACAAACATTTTTTAGCGTTTCAGTGCATTCGTGTTTTAAAGTGCAACATTTAGGTGACACGACGGGCAAAATTAAACAGCAGGCAGTTTTTAAAGGAAATACGAAAGCGACAGATGTTTTAGCATTAAATAGCATTCGAATCTTTTATGACACGGCAATTTTAAGCAGGATACGTTCATTTACATAATGTAAGTCTAAAATTGACTTCCATTGCGCCAATTAATTAAGATCATTTCACATCTCAAGATACTTGAAATGTGGACTCCTACAGAAATCAGTTTCTTAATATATATTTTTTTTTTATTTTTCGCGAATGATTTTTCCTTCCTACATTAATACTGCTAAGTGTGGAGCTTGAGGCACTCTGGGCCCATTTTTTGCTATCTAAAACCGATTAATTAATTAAATTATCTTAACCTATAGGTGTCAGCGAACTTTTTGCAAATTCTGATAACTTATTAGAGCATACATATGTCCATTTATTAATAATAATATAACATAACTTATTGCACTTCTTACAAAAACCAATGTATTTCACTTCTTATATAAAAGAAAGAAAGCATAATATAATAATAAATCAAGAATACAATTGCACAGCCCTATAAATCAACAGTTATAATTTTGCTCATTTCTGTTTTAAACATGTCTTAAAAATTCTACGTTTAATAATCAGGTACTAGGGAAAAATAGTAAAATATAAATTATTTAAGTGTTATTTAATTAATATGATTCTAATAAAATTTGCACGATTAAATAAAAGCCAATTTAAATATATTTTCAGGTACTGCATATCATCACTTAGATCAAATTAAATCTGCCCTTTCTCACCCGACAAAAAAGCCCATATTAAAAGTTCTGCATTTTACTAAACCACTATAACTTTGGTTTAATTGCAACTAGTCCTTAAAAGTTCTTATCTAACATAACGACTGCATCAGAAATAAAAATGTTGACATATTTCAGATTTTATTCTCTTTTCTGCGCATAAAACCATATCAGCAGTATTAATAGCCTACATTTCCACTAAAAAAAAGTTTCAAAATCCGCGTCGATTCCTCAGCAATATTCGAGGTCAGCTATTATTTGAATAGCAGCCAAGTCGGGAATATGAGTCTATAATATCTGAAATTCATGTACTAAACGTTCGGTGTATGTATCGCTGACCGCCCCGAGCATAACAATCACGGGGACCACATGAAAAGATATGCTGCGGATATTACTTCATGTTGCGAAATGGCCCGCAGTAAAACAAACCACGCCAACGCGCGGCTTTTGTCGCGATGCAACAAGGAAATTACTATTTTCATAGAAATTCAGCTTCATTTTTTCTGGGCTGAGATCAACTGATGAATCGCCTTTAGAAAAAAAAAGAGACTGATTTATCCCACGAAAGATGTCATTTGCATTACTATGAAAATAAAATTCTTGAAAACGATGGCGAAATGAATTTGAATCCTATATTAAATTTTTTTCTTACAGTGGATGGCAGCGAAAATCGATAAATGTAATTTTTTGTGACATAAAAAATGAGGCGGATCTCTTGAGTTCGTCGTTAATTCATAAAAAGGTCATTGTAATCAATGCGATCTTACGCAATTGCACACAGCTGAAAATTCTGATGGTGTCTCATCAAAAAATTATGCCTAATTGGTCCCAAAAGAGGACGACTCTTTATTTGCCCGTTGGCATCCATCGATATTAATCCATTAATGCTGCGTGAATGACCTAAATTCCTGCCCGTTGGGAATATCTTAATTGGAAATTTTAATTAAAGGACTCAAGACACTGTTTTATTTATTTTTTTTTTCGACCCGCATTTTTTCATCAGAGGCATTAAACGTGTAAAAATTTTATTGGAGTAAAAATTATGCTGACTACGACGACCCCCCATGAAATGAAATTGAGCCGAAAAGAAATAAATTTAAGCGGTGCGCAAATCCTTGGCTTATGAGATACTTTGTAGCCGTAAAGTTTTCCACCATTAATTAATTCGTCGCTTAAGCTGGAATATGAAATATTCATAATGCATTTTACGGACGTTCCCTAGGGAACAACGGAATGGAATTTATGTTCCTCTATTGGCTGTTTATCCCTCGTCCTGGATGTACATCTCGGCCCATCCCTACCTCAATAAAATCTTCCTTTAATTGATAAAGGACCCCGCACAGATTGTATGGAAATCCGGTTTCCGTCAAATTGGCTGATTTTTCAGTATGTTGTGCATTTCAGCTCCCTAATCAAAAGTCTCTATGGCAGCTTAGTCGTAGAAGCCCAGGATTTTGAGATACAGGGTGTAACAAAAGTTCCGAAACGATCGAATATTTCGGAAAGAACACATCGCAACGGAAAACAAAAAAATAGGGGTACAATATTTTTAAAAGAAGTATTCAATTCTATCAACCCTTACCACCACTTCCACCCCTGAGGGCGGGGGTGGGGGTAACTTTTTTTTCAACCCATTTTTTTTTTGCAGATTCGGATTCTTCATGAAAAAATACGTAATTTTTGTCTGAAACACTTTTTTGTATTCGACGTAGGTGGCGCTGTATATTCATAAAAAAGAAGAAAATACTAATATGCTCGAATATTTCGAATGGGAAATGTCGCACCGAAAAACGAAAAAATAGGGGTAGAATATTTTTCAAAGAAGTATTCAACTGTATCAATACTCACCCCCTCACCCCCTCCACTCGCTGTGAGCGGAAGGAGAGGTGAATGTAACTTTTTTTTTGAAATAATACAACCCATATTTTTTGCCCGAATTCTAAATAACGCCATGTGTAGCGAATGCGGAAAAATGTTTTGGACAAAAATTACCAATTTTTTAATGTAGAAACCAAATCTGCAAAAAAAATGGGTTGAAAAAAAAGTTACCTCCACTCCCGCCCTCAGGGGTGGGGGTGGGGGTAAGAGTTAGTAGAATTGAATACTTCTTTTCAAAATATTGTACCCCAATTTTTTATTTTCCGTTGCGATGTGTTCTTTCCGAAATATTCGACCGTTTCGGAACTTTTGTTACACCCTGTATCTCAAAATTCTGGGCTTCTAGGACTTAGCGGCCATAGAGACTTTTGATTAGGGAGCTAAAATACACAACATACTGAAAAATCAGCCAATTTGACGGAAACCGGATTTCCATACAATCTGTGCGGGGTCCTTTCCGCTTCATTCGCAATAAGTCCGGTTTTCAATTAAACCTCGTGTAAAGGACCAAAGTATAAAATTGCTCAGACACTCTTGTCCAATTCGACACAAAATGCCATATTGGGAAATTACTTTACTTTATTAACGACGAACGTATACTCTGATTTTTATGTTTTCGAAATTATGGATCGACAACAACAAACATTTACAATATTGTGAAATACAACATAAATTCATAAATTAATATGTAAGTACGTACAGAAATATTTTTGCCTGGATTGTGGTTTTTATGTCAATGTCCAGTGTAGTTAAATATTTATAATTGGTTTAATCGACCTTTTATATGAAATTGACTTGTGTTCCAAGTAAAAATAAATTAATTATTATATTAAAATATTAACCTTGAAAAACATTTAATTAAAAATATTTATAAACAAGCACAATCGAGAAAGGTGAAAGAAATTTATCAACAATATACCAAGCAATCATAAGTTGAAGTAACTACAGTTGGGATTTTTGGTGAAATAATGAAAGCAATTTAATATCTCTGTCTTTTTTTTTTCATTATTTACAGGCAAACATATGAGGAATCTTAGCACTTTATTTAATCATCTGGTGTTAACAAAAAAGAGCTAAAACAGATACAGTCGATTATTGCAATTGACGTGTGAAGTAACAGACGTTTTTATTCAATGAATTTATTAAGAGAAATATCTTTAGTTTGAAGTTTTAATAAACAAAACTTAAATAAAAATTCATATGTCCACCTGGAAATAAATGATAAATATGTATCACATCACGTTTTCGAGAAAAATAGAGCCACATTCGAAAAAATATTCGAAAATTGTGGAGCGACGAAAAAACTCAAAACGGAATTAATTTAAATTACATTAAAGCTTTTACTTTCAGCTGTAGTTATGAAATATTATTAACCTGCACCATCTACTTTTAGTTTTATGGTAAGCACGAATTAAAAAAAAAATGCTTCTACCCTGATATTCATATTTAATATTTATTGTATTCGAATTAAATTCGGTTAAGAAAAAAGTTAAAATATTTTTATGTAATGGCAGAATATCCGATTTTTTATTTAGCAATGTAAAAGGGTTCCTATTACGTTCCTATATTTTTAAAAGAACTTTTCAAAAAAAATTTTTTTTTTTTACTTTTTACTTTTTACTCTAAGGTTAATTTTTTGTGACGACACAGTTAAAATCTCTTTGTTAAAACTAATAGTACATTAAAGTATGACATTTGAAGAATATTGTATAAAATTTTCACGAAGAAATATTAAAAAACGCGGCAATTATTCGGACGTGTCTCGGAAAAAAGTAGAATTGCGGTAGTAGTTTTGAAGTTATTAGGGGCACCGACTTTGAAAACGTGAGTTTTGGGGAAAACGCTTTAAAGTTTTGAACACTAAAAAATCTAGTATAAAACGTTCATAAGCAAGGTATAGAAATACTCGTAACTTCGTCAATTTTGCTTCAATCGACTTGAAATTTTGACACAATATTCTTAAGATATTATACATTCAATTAAAAAAATAACAAAAAAATCCAACAAAAAAAATTTAAATACCTTAGCCCTTAAGAGACATTTCCAAATGGATATAGAAGAACTCTCGCAGTTTAAGGTTTATATTCATATTTAACTAAAACCAAAATTTCGGTAGCCCTTTCATCTCCGAATAAAATTTTTTAAAAATCAAATAAAAATTTTGAGAAATTATAAACTCAATGTTTTTAGAGGAAAATGTTTTTGAACCGAGCTTTTCGTTTAAATTATTTGGTTTCAGACTGTCGAGCCTAATATTGGGTTAAGCTACACCGACTATTATAAAATAAAGTTTAAATATGCTTATCACAGAGATGAGCATTATTTAAGAAAACAAAAACTCAAACTTAGCTTAGATCTTAAAAAACTCAACAAGAGAGACAATAGCTCTAGTAAGTCACCAAGGAGATCGCTCAAGTTGGGCTGATAATAAAAATGTCTTCTAAAAGAACTTAAGTGAGCTGCTAACGCTTAAAACCTAAAGAACAACCTCGGGTTCCTCAGAGCGGTCGTTAAAAAGCGGACTGGGTCTGAAGAGGCCGTTTCTGCTGCTGCCGCCGTAAATCTTACCCTTGCTCGCGAGTTTCTTCCGAGTAGTTGGCCAGGACAACAGGAGCTGCTCCTCCATCGCGGCGGAGTCGACCTCGAACTCCCGGCTGAAGCAGCTGGGCTCGTCCAGGGAGGAGTACCTTCTTTGGGAGGTGTCCGAGACGGTCGTCGAGTTGCTGCCACTGGTCAATTCGACCTTGGTCAGGTCCGCCTCGGTCGAGTTAACCGTCTGGGTGAGGTTCCTGTGCTCCCCGATGATCCACTTTGGCCGGTCGATCAAATTAGTTGAGGACGAGTATTGTCTATGCAGTCTTTCTTTGGCCGGAGTGCCTGGCAGCGAGGGTGTCTTTTCGCTTTCGTCGGAAAAGGCTCTCGTTATGAGGATTCTTGGCGATTTCAGGGGTGAGTTGAATACTGTTCGTTTACTATTATTACTATAACTACTTGAAAGTCTTTTGGATTGCCCGTTTTGATCTAATCGTAGCACTTTTTGCAGAAGATTGGCTGTGCTAAATGTGGATTTTGGTGGATTAGGCGGAACTGGTTGGCCCGTGCTAATACCACTTTTAATAATCGTAGTCTTCCTTGGGATGTCTTGAGTATTTTTGGCAGCGCGAAATGAATTCCTTACAGAATTATATAGTTCTCGATCAGCTTCAGAAACGACCTCATTATCCGCATTCGGAACTTGCAACGTATTGCAACTTGTTGTATGCGCGAGCGTTGGATTTGGTCGAGGCAGTGTTGGACTTTCAATTCCAGAAAATGTTAAACTGCCCGGACGCCAAGTCAATTCGGATGCTATCCGTTTCATTTTTGGCCTCTGATTATTATTTGATGTTCGATCAATATCGATTAATGTCTCAGATAATCGACGCTGTAATAGAGGACGAGCCAAGAATCCTAAATTCGAAATTGAAGGTCTCCTTGAGCCGCAAGTTGATGGTGTACGCGCCTGAATTTCTTGGTTAATTTCGTTTTTTGTACGCTTTTTGCGCCAATAATTTTGGAATGTTTTACGAATTGTTTTGCTCTTTAGACCGTAAAGAATTGCATTTACGGTGGTCGAACAGGTCAATAGGACTGTCGATGCTATCACGACATAATTGTTAGTCTTAAATTTATCAGGCACATTTTCACCATATATCGTTACAGCGGTGCTATCCCAAACTATGGACACGTAATAAGGAAGATACAGGATTATAAAGGATCCGACTAATTGAAGGACTGATGATATGGGGCTTCGAGATCGAAATTTTGGGCCTCCGGCGCTGGGTGCTGTGACTGTTGGGACGAAGAATGGGTTCCTTTGGTGAGTTATTGTCACTTGTGCCGACAGTGTCACCTCGTAGATAGCAGCAGCAATCCTATGACGATGATATCGTGCTATCATTAGTACCTGCAAAAGACATAACACTGGGTTATTGAAGCATAAATTGATATTCTGCGAAATCAAATGAAATGACAATAAAATCAATTGGCAATGTGGCCAGCAGCATGACCAAATGGAAATTGCCTAGAACCCAATTCTTACGAAGTATTTAATATTTTATTTATTTAATGGTTTGCCATAAATTCAATCAAGTTAGTATCCCAATACAAAGGTGTAATAAATTTAATTAACTTTCTGTTCAACATTTAAGTTAAATAAGTCCAAAATGAAAATAATGTTTTTAACACTTTACTTTTCCATCTTTCGATTTTATAAAAGCCTGTAATAATAGCAATATATTAATTGATTATTTAATTTTACTTTTTCTAAGTTTTAGATTAAAATCAGAAATTCTTTTTCTTAAAGCTCTTAAAGCAAAAGAAAATTCTTGGTTTGCTGATTTAAAAGTGTGGAAAGTTTGTGATTTATTCTTCAAAATATTAAAAACCTGTAACGAAACGAGATAATCTACATTTTTTCTAATTGGATTTTAGAAGATTGTATGCTCTTCTGAAAACACTAAGCAACATTAATTAATCTTGTTGTGAAAGAACTTAAAAACTATTAAATAAATTGGAAAGGGAACTCTTCAGATAAAATCTAATCATACCTTGACCTCCAGTAGCAATGACTATCATTTAAAATAACTTTAAGAGAAAATGGTTTATGCGCAAATTGCCTGAAAAGTCTCAAAAATTAAACTCTTTTTACCCGCTACTTTCTAATTTACCACAATTGGAAACAAAGTCGTGTAAGTTATAAAATAATTAAAATCGAACCAAATATCTCGAGGACTATGCAAATAATTCCAATTAAGTAATTTGAACATTGGTTTCATTCATCTTATTTCAAATTAGCATGGGATCGCAAAGTCCATGCAGCGCACCAGAGAAGTAAAACATTGAAATAATTGTCCTCGCTAATGCCTGGAAAATGCGCATTCATTAGTGTTTAAGCACCACTCTTCTAAAATAGCATTTCCTAACAGATCTACTGACTCAAATCGATAGAATAATATTTGCAATGTAAACGGTCATTCGTCTCCAGGGACATTATTCCATTTTCTTCTCAAACAGAT
Organism: Machimus rusticus; assembly: GCA_951509405.1. NCBI lineage: Eukaryota > Metazoa > Arthropoda > Insecta > Diptera > Asilidae > Machimus > Machimus rusticus. The sequence goes on from OX608051.1 coordinate 9,597,933, forward strand.
GACCCATGCATATTCATTCATTCACGTCATGTAGCTCTGATTGTTAGATTTTCGTTATTTTTTCCCGTATATTTTCTTTTGGACAGACATTACGGCTGAATGCTGAATATCCCTTGGCTAGACCTTCGAAGGGACTGTTTCAAATCCTTGACAACAAGAAAACAGGACCCAAACGGCTTATAAGCTAAGTATGTCATAAAGCTATGGATCTAGCGACCGACGGAAGTTCCGTGAAGCAGATATACGGAGAAATATAAAATTTTTACTATCTTCCGGCAAATTTCAAAATGCTACAAACGCTTCGGAGGTACGCTTGCTAAGCTAAACCTATATTTTACGCCAGACTTCATAATATACGTAAAAATAATTCTCATAAATTGGTTAATGCGCCTTAAAGATTAAAGTCAAACTATCGGAAACTATGCTTGCTTTAAAGCTATCAAACATTTTCGAATCATTTAAGAGTTTTTTTATCGGTCTTGGCACTTTGCAAACTTCTCAGATTTTTATAGTTTTAGAAGACATGTCGCTAATGCTCGTATAATTGGATCGATTACCTTTTTAACTTTATTTCATTTTATGATCAGAACATGTACTAAAATGATACGTTTCAGTAGAAGTTGAAACTTAAAAAATTTAATAAGTCCAGTGACAATAAAAGTTGTGTTCGCCACCTAAAATTAACTTTTCGTATCGTATGCATTACATTTAAAAAATTCGTTACTTCAAGTCTCTTCAATAAAAGAGACTGAAAACGTATTATAATACATGGAGAAAGTGAAGACGAAATTCAGACTGAAATGAGGCGAAAATATTTTTTCACTTTGAAGTGAAACTGAAATCAGACTGAAAGTTTTATATTGGAATACATAGTTGTGTTGGAAAACAAACTGAATTGAGACTGAAATATCAGTAGTTACCCTTGATAAGTATGAAGAAGAGACTGAAAGGAGGCGGAAACAAGACGTAAATTTTATCATTTCTAGACTTAGAATTTTTCTTGGGCTTAGAACAATTTTCGAATATTTGACTTAATCAAAATATTTTCAGTGTCATTCAGTTTAAATGTTTCCATCTAATTTCATTTTCTGTACATTTTCAGTCATTTTCAGTCTCTTTTCCGTCGATCACCTTCCGTCTCTTGTTCACTACCTTAGTCTACTTTCCATTCGTTTTCCAACTGCTCTTAAACGTAAAAAAATAAGTAAATTTTTCAATCTATTTTAAGTCTTATATTTTCACCCGGGAAATAATAGCAAGTTTTTTAACACGTTGCCTGTCAGTGCTCACCGGTGAACACGAAAAAGATGCTTCTTGCTACGCCAGTGATCACCGGTGATTACGAAAAAAACCATCACCCACACGCAAAGCCCTTTTTATGCAAATCCTGCGAAAGAACACCCTCTGAGTTTTAGTTGCAGTTAAACTACGCAAGCTAGAATGTTTTAAAACTTGTTTTTGTGTGTGTTCACGGGTGTTACATTGGCTTAGGTAAGGTAAAAAAGAGATCAGTGTATCACTCATTTATTTATTTAATTTTAGTAAGTTGTTTTTATTAAGTGTTTCATAAATGAAAAATTAATGCAGAAGTTCGTGCTGCATTAGAGGAAGGTAGGCATTTAATTGCTAACCTATTTTTGATATTCGTTTATTGTGTCATGAAACTTTTATGCAGATTTTAGTGATCATTTTTCTGACTATAAGCCGGACGAAAGTTATGATAAAGAAAGCAACGATTGCACTGATTTTGAAAATGGCGAACAGGACTATGGATCTAATAGTATTTTTGTAAGATTTAAATTGAAAAGAACTGTGATTTGTTTACTTTTGGAAGCAACGAATTTGACCTTTGTTTTACGAAGTTAGGTATGTTGTTTGTTAAAACAAATAAAATATTTATATAAAATATTTTGTTTTAAAAAAGATTCTTTTACTTGGCTTCCCCTTTTCGCTTTTTTTTCCCCCACTTTTAATTTGAATATAAGACTGCAAATGTATCACAGGTACATTGGCGTGAGGGGAATGATTTTTGAAATGTTCACCAGTGATACATTAGCGTGTGGAAAATGACTTTTGAAATGTTCACCAGTGATGCATTGGCACGCAACGTGTTAAAAATGTTTTTTTTTTTTTTAAAAAAAAAGAAAATGTGTTGGAATACAAAATGTTATCAATAATAAAATTTGAACAGTACAGACAAAATAAAATAAAATATCTTTATTATTTACAAACAATGTAAGGGAAGATTGCGTTACAAATGCATGGATGTGGTGCCCTATTTTTCCTACTTTCAAATTGATTCAGAAACTAAAAGCTTGTCTAAGAGAAGATTAAATTTTTTAAATAAACCGAATAAAAGGCAAAAAATACGTAATTTCACTATTTGTACACCACCTACTTGTTGTTATGTAGGTACTATTCTTGCATCAAAGGAAAGAAATGTGGACCAATTTGTTATGAATTTTAAGTGAATCGTTGGGTTACCTTCTGTTTCGGATGTTGATCCAAAAGAAACCTTTCACCTTATTATACCATGAAATTCAATTTCTTGGTGTCTTACCTTTCATTTTTACATTTGCTACACGATACGTCGTCGTCTTGTTGAACACATGCCAAAGAATTGCGTTTTAAATTCTATCTCAACCTGCTGGGGCAATGAATGTTGGGTATCCCTTCCAAGAGAATTTTCTTGTGGGTTTTATTAGGTTTCACGTGATTTTAAAGTGAGTTATGCCATTCCATATGAGGAAAGAAATGAAATTGAGGGAAAAGAAAGCAGAAGCCAAATTTACATGGTTTGAAACCCGAGAAAAGCGGAATAGTAGGAGAATCGCACATTATATACACATAAATCATAATTAAAGATATTTCTTCGAAGGGTTTATTTGACCATTTTGGATTATAGGGTGATTTACTTTAAAAGCTTTTGATTACCCTACTTTTGAAATATGAGATATAACTATAAATCCTCATTGCGCCGTACCAAATATGGATCTCTTATGTTAACGATTTTTCTTGAGGTGATTTCAAAAATTTATGTATATTCACACCTTTTACTTTAAAACTTACTCAGAGTGCAAATATTTAATTGCTTTTTATCAGTCAAAAAGCCTTAATCTTTACTATTAATATAAAAAGAGAATATATGTAATAATTTTTAATAAAATCCAGTTTTAAAACACAATTATTTCTGATTAAAAATAAAAACATATGCAATAATAATATATCTCAATTTAATGTACATAGGTAGGTACCTACATATTTCAAAGGCCTTAAAATTGTGACAATTATTAACCATAATAATTAGGTCCATGGTGGCAAAAGGGTTGTATGTTAAAAAGGGTAATTTGTCAGCTTAGCAGCTTGTAACCTTTCATACCCATTTCTTGTGGCTTATTTACAGAGGCAAAAGGCCTTTCATATTTTCATCCAATTATATTACCGCGGAGACTTAATCAATAGTTAATTACTTTTTTTAATTTAACTTATGGGTGGTCTCTTTAATCTTTTATTATGACAAATATATTTGAAAAAACCTATTAAAAATAAAATCATAAACCAGAATCCATCGTCTTGTAGTAGTAAAAAAAAATTGTTTGTTATTGCACATTAATTCATTTCTAGATTTGTGTTACATACAAATACAACTTTTAATCTAGAATTATTTTTTTTTAGTATGTCTATTATATATATTTTTTTGTTGCTTCATTACAATAGAAACAACTCACTGAACCTTAATAAAGTGAAGTCAAAGAAGCAAACTCATGGCGAATTATTTCCGGTTCAAAGACTTGGACAGATTGCTAGAAAAGGGTCAGAAGTGAATTTATCCCTTTTTTTTAATCATTCACATTTCATAAAGAGGGTAAAACAACTTCTTTTAAACCGGAGAATGATTGATAAGTGGAAAGAAAATTAACATTTATTTATTTTGTTTACTTTTTTAACTAAATTCGAATGATATAAGAAAAATTTGAAATAAATTTGTATAACAAAGATAAGGTCCTATTATGGAAATCAAATATGCAAAATTTTCCACACGTGTTTTTTGATTCGAAAAATGCATTTCCAGAAATGTTAAGCACAATTTAAAATGTAAAATAAAATTACTCACCTTTATGTTACAACCTACAATAACTATTCCTGGGACTAGAAGAGTTACAAGAGTAAAAATGATTGCGTACCACAACGAATTAAACGTTGCAAAATTTGGTACACATGCGCCCAGATTTGTACTAAATTTAAAAGGTGCCAATTTAAAAAATGGTGGAATGGACAATAAAAATATCACAATCCAGCCACTGATAAGTCCAGCGATAACCTGAAAAGAAAGATAGAAAATATAATTTTATAATAATTTTAATTAATAGTTATGTTTTTAATATTTTAACTTACTTTCCTATTTGTTACTATTGCACTATAATGAAGTGGTGCTGCGATTGCATAAAATCGATCACAATTTAAACCACAAACTGTCCAAAGTGATATTGGATGAAACAATGTAAATAGGAAACCTTGTATCATGCACACAAATTCGATAGAAGCTATCCAACTTCCTTGGTGGACGATCGGTGGGAACGAGAATATTAGAAATATCAGCGATAGAAGAGTTTGTGTCGCGCTAAGATGTACAAGAAGTATATTGTTCGGCGATACCTGAAAATAATTTTAAAAAAAATGTTTTATTTTAGTGCTTAATTTTTAAGTATTCTATTCAAAATACCTACTTATTTGTATAAATGTTTAGAATTTTTGAAGGAAATTCAAATTCATAATTAATATTTTTTTCAGCAACCAAATTTAAAACTTTAAACGACTTCTCCTGAATTAATCAAGCTTAAAGATTTTAAAAACCAACACAAAGATACGAAAAAATAATGGTTTCTCGCAGAATTCGAATCTATAACAATATCTTTTATATATTTAAATGCCAACTATTTGATTTTACACATTTATAACAATTGAAATGAATATTACCAATGCCCTTTTATTTCTGTTCTAGGTACCTATGTATATTTGAAAACGCAATAGTGCTTGCCTGAATCAAGGCAAGTGAAAGTAAAGTAGAGTCGAGAAAATCTGAATAATTCAAGAGCAGAAGTATCTTTCCATACCTTGACAACACCAGATTTGTTTTCAACCGAACAAGGAAACAACTTTTATTGTTGTCGAAGTTTGTGTCCATAATATCAACTGAAAATTATGAAAAGATAGATTGCATACGACTTCCACAGTATGAGCACTTGTGTCCTTCAAGAGGATTATTTTGATATGTCGTCGCAAATAATAGGAAGAAGTGACCGCATTCAGTCGTGCTCCGGCCAGAGGCGTTGCATTATTTATTAGGAGGGAGAAAACCGCTTCCAGCGATGGACTATGAATTCAATTTAAGTTGACAGCAACAATAAACCCGTGAACCCAGCCCACCTTCTTACATCCTTATCCTCGAGGCTTGAGCCTTTCTGGAGGAAGAGTGTCGCAGAGGTAAGGAGTTGGCCTCCAACTTATTTCCTCCTTTCTATTCTGGGCGGTGGTCCCATAATCCTCAGGACTTAATGCTCGCACGGACTGTTGGTCGCGGGCCCCAGGAACAGGATAATCAATCAAGTTGAAGGTGTACCTGTTGCGGGCGTGTAGTGTTCAGTCATGATTACCAGGCCCTTATTAACAGGCACATTTATCACCTTACAACGGAACAGAGCAGAGAAGCCCTTTGATGGCATCTATTACCGCAACAATACCCTGTTAATTAGGAATTGTTGCAAAGGACAGAATTACTGAAGTCACACGTCGGTGATCTTTACTAATTAGAAGGAATGAACCGTGTGTGACCCTTTTGTGCTAGAAGGATCTTCTCCTAATCGTGAACCGGAAAAGTTACGATAATTGGAATATAGCAAAAGGAATTGCCTTTTGACTTTTACGACAAACAAACAGCTTGTGCTAGTTAACTACGAGTTAAAGGGCTTTTCTCGTTAATGCTCTTCCCCAACATTTTCCGACAATGGAAGGAAACTCTACCAAAGGAAATTTTGTCACTTGTTAAAACGGAGAGAATATTAACAAAGGAAATTTTGGCCATGTGGCTAATGGTACCACAAATATTTAAAACAAACAGATGCAACAGAAGTTTCTAATGTCCTTCTAGGTCTCATTTTCTTCCAAACAAACATGTTTCAAAAAAATCTTTCTGAAACAATCACAACAGTATAAATAATAATAAAGAATACGATTACATATTACAATATGATTTTTTTACGTAAAAGATTATTAAATTTTTCTATTATGTAACGAGTAATGCCTGTGGTCAAACAGCAACAACAGCGGGAGAAACAACACTATGCATTTCTTCACATACATATATAAATATGTTAGTTTATTGTTGAAATTAAAGATAATTAATAACGACGCCATAAATCCAGATGTTTGATGGGCCTATAAAATAATAATTATTTAAAAACTTTCTTCTTTAAACATTTCCTAAAAAATTCAGCCGGATCAGATTAAAATTGACGACGCTTCACAAATTAAATGAATTTCTAGATAAAAAGAAAAATTTTTTACAAACTAGAAGAAACCTTGTTTACCGCATAGTTAAAAAGTTGGTTTTAAAAGATTGCCTTTTATTTTTTTAATAAGTTCTAGCACAAAAAATATTAATTAAGTTGTAAGAATACTCCTTCTCAAGCTTCAAAATGTAAGCATACACTGTCGGTAAAAGGGATAAGTTAGGATTAAAATTAATAATCTCCTTTCTGACGTTGGTCTGTTATCTTAAAATACTTATCGATCGAGTTACGTTCACTTAATTCCTCGAAGAAAACGAATAGGTATTATGAAGCGCTCTACCTGAATGTGAGATATAATTAAATCTATGAGAGAAATTTTCTGGTAAGCCATATTATACAAAAAGTACACGATATTTAAAGGGAAATTACAGTGAACGCAAATAGAACCGCCACCAATTCATCTACCGATTCCACAAATTCAGGTACTATAGGAGAAAATCGATAAGAATCTAATAGACCGGGAGTCAGCCCGAGATTTTCCAATTTTATATAATTGAATTTTTCCCTAACTTTTCACTTATAGACGTACCTAAGCCATCGTCTCATAGCGTCAGCTTAACGCTCCACTTTCGTAACGCGACGGATCTTTTAAAGCGAGCAATTTGGATGAAGGCAGCTGTTCCTGGAGGAGCCTTTTCCGATTCGGAAGGTATATTCAATGGTCTCCTGGAGGTAATTAGTCGCCTTAAAGATATCTTGGATAATTATTTTTTCTTGTCGCAGTGCAACCACAAGTATTTTTAGCAGGGTATTAATTTAAAGCAGCTCCTTTCTAAAATGTTTATGTATTCACGTTGAAGAAGGAAATGTATACCTGTAGATTTTAGCCCAAATAAAAAAATAAACTTAGTGAAATCAAAGACTGAGAAGTAATGGAGTACAATACAAAGCCTCTTTTATTATTCTTAATTAAATGCTTTTAAACACTTCACTTGCCGTGAATCCCTTTTCTTTTGAAGGTTTTCTGCTTACATTTTTTGCGCCCTTAATTAGCTTTTTTTTCAGACTAAATCACGCTTTATTTTTTAATTTGGTTAATCGTCGCTCTTTAATAAACCTTTTTAGGAATCTATTCAAGGATCCTAGAAATTTTAAAACCGGATAATTAATTTCATTGAAACTTTAACAATTTCCTTTAATATCTTTTGGGCGCACAATTCATAAATTTAATCTTGTTGGTATGCTTCTGAATATTTATAAGAAAACTCTTGAGAAATGAGACATGACTTAATACAACAGAAATTAAACTTAAAAGCAAAATTGGTGTAATTATCCAAATTATTGTACATAATGTGGGCTTTTCAATAATCAATCAAGGACATGGATCTACTCGTCCAAGATTCACGAATTTTATTATCGTTACTAAACCAATTCAGGTGGTTTGAAATTTACAATGTTTACAATATTCTGATAGTTTTTAAGAATTATATTTCTTGACAGTTGAAGTTACATTTCCCTACAGTCTCATTTTAACTTTTCTAAAAATCTCCTGTTTTATTCTCATCAGTGCTTCTCTTTCTAAAAATATATGTATTTGTAGGAGTTTTATTCCCTTTAAACATATACTATTAAAAAACTCATTTTAAACTTTTCCCATTTCAATTTTATGTTGCATTTTTTATTACGAATGCAACTGCTTACAGAAAAATGCTGAGAACAAAATATTCAAACTAGAACAACTAAAGAACAAAAAAGTTTATTCATCTAAATTACACTTTAATTAGTCACTGACTGATAATCTACATTACCATGTAATTGAAATTGGTACAAGTCCCCTAGAATAAGATAATTATGAATGTGCTTGTCAGCAAAAGTTATCTGAATAAGTAGGTGGCACTTGAAAGGAATTTGCTTTTTCATTGTATAATCTCACTAAACCTCCCCTACAGAAAATTGTTTTTTAATCGAAAACCTCGTGAAAATCTATTTAAAAGTTGTGAAAGTTGCATAATTGCCTTAGTTGCCATCAAGTTATAGCAAAATGTACCCTTTTTATTAATTCGACCAGATAGCTATTGTCCCGAAATTATGATTCACTTTTCTTTATCAAAACTTTCTTTGTAGCTTTACGCACTTGTGGGCTCAATGTCCGAAGAAAGGACCTTAACTGGATTGAACTGCGGACAAAACATTTTAATGTCTTCTCAAAAAGAGGAAAATTTCTTGAAAAGATGAGAGAAGACGGCTAACCAAAGATACAAAAATCATTATATTGAGTTTTTCAAACCTACTCGAGGGTGACAAAACATTTTATGTTGGCCATCATCCGCCACTCAGGATGATTTTGTGAATTCATCAATTTTATGGCAAAAGTTTCGACAAAAATGAATGACTCAGGGAGTGTTAATAATGAAATACTTTTTAGGCCCTGCACAATGAAGAGGTGGAATTTGGAATTAAGAGCCTTTAGTAAGGTAATTTTAAAAAATAAAAAGAAATGAAATAAGTTTATAACTCCACAATGTCCAAAACACAAAATTAACTTGCTACCCAACTAATCGAAAGTTCTTGTGAATTCACCGCGAGGTAAAATTTGTTTTCATATGGTTAGTTGTGCGACAAGTAGATAGGAAATTAGAGTCAAATTCAGAATATGAAAAAGTTATGGCGAAAAGATTATTATATTAATGTATCTCTGGCATGTCCAACCACAATGAAAGATACTATCAGATCTCGTAAATTTGGAAATTAAAAACGTGTCCGCAAAACAAAACAACGAAGAGCGATTTAATCGCATTAACAAAAACTTCGTATTGTTCGATAGTCAAGAATATGTTCAAAATGTTCATCCAATCGACATTTCAAATAAGACAAAAACAATCTTTAATGTGAATTACATAGCAAAGAAATAAATGTAATTATTCGGTAATTGAAATCCTTTAGTTTCTAACTATTGTTGGAATGAGTCTATAATCGATAGTTCCCTTCACTACGTATAACCGATTTGATACTGTAAAATTAATGGTCCAAATTCTAAGAGGGATGAATTTTAATTTTAGATAAGTTTTAATTTTATAAAAGGGCAAGTTGAAACTTACCTGTTTGGTTAATATCAGCACTAGAAAAATGTAACCATTCAAGCAGAGTCCAACAACAGAAACGATAGCCAGGGGCACGCCTAAGCTCAGGGGCAGCATGACGCACCCCGAAGGCTTACAATGCGGCACTCTTCTGCTGCCCCCCGCTCGCTAGGTTACGTCCGTTACTGTCATTATGAAGCAGGCCCTGGAACGAGAGATAAATTCAAGTATTAGCGTTCAATGATCGGGAAAATTTTACCAATAAGATTTCTCCCCCGTCGAGGGATTGTGCCATAGTGCACATGGCCAGTCTTGCGAAAATCGATAAATCGAACGAGCGCAGCCCATATATCCCAGATTATTCACTTTCGAATGGCTTCCGAAGAACTCGACATCTTCCATTTGAGGCAATCCTTGGCGCCCTTTTTTCCCATCTCCCCAGACCCCAACCTCTTGTTTTATTTACATGTGCTCTTAGGGCTAAGTAGCCAAGGGTAGGCGACTGACGAGACTTGGCGTGCGTGCCAAACTCACTTATGCATTATATTTGGATAATCTTACATTCGGGAGAAAATGCCTCATTTTTACAACTTCGATGTTTTAGCCACCTCCTGCAATGGAGCGACGACGCTCGATGGAAAAGTACGCTGACGAGATAATTTTAGGCACTACCCTCGCTCCTTTTCACATGCGAACCCGATGGGTGGAGTCTTTATTATTCATGAATTTCGACGAACATTTTTCATGATTGGTCGATACCACCGACGAGTGCCGAAAGCAAACTCATCCGTATAAACATTTCATCGCATTTAAGGTTACTCTTGTTTCATTTTAAATCAGTTTTTCTACCGTTCCTTGAATTTTTTCATCAAAATCACCCCTCCTCGAACTTAAAAAAATCGAGGAATATTAAATTTACCTTAGAAAATGCTACTCTCAAAAAATTTGGATAGAATTAATTCACTTGCCTACAGACGGCACGTTTTCCATAGGATACCTATAAAAAGCTAGCTAGTTATATGTATGTATAAAAAATAAAAACGAAAAATAAAGTAAAAATCGCTTTTAAGACATTGGGACTTGTCACATTCGAGATTGTTCCATTAGCGACCATACAACATCTATATGTATATAAAATAAGAACCTTTATTTCGTTTTCATGTTTTGGAGTTTGTTGTTTTCTCCCTTAAAAGTGGAGTGCATGTCTGAACATTAGGGCCATGTTCGACTCAACTCAAGTAACGCATTTGTATTCAAGGTAAACCTTAATTCCCTTAGAAAAATCGTGTTTCGTAAAGACAATTTACAAGGTTAATGCTTGGAAAATTGTGTACGTCCAACCTTTTGAAATATTAGAATAAGAATTATATTCTATATATTCAATTCTAGATATCTAATATCAATAAATATTGATAAGAAAAAAGTCCCTCAGTGGAAAACAAATTTGAACAATTGTGCGTTATGTATAATGAAATAAAATATCTAAAAAGTATTTTTAAGAGTCACTTTAAAATTCAATAATAATTAAAACATACATTTTTGATCAGACTCCGAATAAAAAAAAATGTTACTACCACAAGCGAGAATCTGTGGCTGTTAAAATATTTTATAAAGTGACATTAATTTTGAATGTGCCAACACATATGTAATTATTTTAATTTTAATATTGAAATTCTCCTAAATAGCCCTGAATCTGCAAAGTTATAGAAAATTTATGCAATAATTATGATTATTGAATCTCATAAATAACATATTTTAATGGCTTCAATGTCGGCAAAGAACGGTGGGCATCACGATGGAAATTTGTTTTTTTCTTTAACTGTGAAACTAATTATCATAGTTAAGAATGCATATTAAAAAAGTTCATTCAGTTTTACATACACTGGGTGAATTAATTCTGTAATCAAATCAATTAAGAATAGAACGATGTGTGCAAATAATTAACCCCTACCCGATAACACATTTCTCGCTTTAGATACAGATTAAATTAATCGTTGCCGGAAGTAAATCTTCAGAAAATGCCGAAACAATTTTCGAAGGCCCTTGGTGAGCTCTTTAGGGCCAAAGATCGCCAATTACTTCAAATTAGTGGGACAAAGCGACAAAGTACCTTCTATCCAAAAGGAGAGTCCGTTCATTTCCTTCATTAGCTCTTAATATCGGCCCGAATGAGAAAATGTTCGGTCTGATAATTATTGATTAGAGTGGTTCCATTAGGTTAATTCCACTACCTCGGCTAATGTACACCCACCCGAGGGCCCCGGGCACGTACGGAGAGGGATTCATAAAGTATATCGTTTTGATATAAAAAGCCTTTCAAACATTTATGACCAATGTCCGATGTGCACGCCGGCGGCGGCGACGTGGAGTCAGTTCAATCGACCCTACCATGAAAACATGGATAGTGGTCGTTTGAACTCTAAAACAATTATGAAATATTTTCTTTGGAGTGGAGGTTGTCGTGTTGTAGTACCTTTACAAGGACATTTGAAACTCCTGTCCATGCACTTCGAAACATGCCACGTAGTTAAAAGTTAGATAGGTTAATTGGTGATCCCCAGGCTCGCGGCCAAGTTCAGTTCGGCTTGAAACGTTGGTAGATTAATAAACAATTCGTAGACGGTAAAAATAGCAATCGGTTTTTGTAAGTCCCAATTTCTGCTCAAATCGATAGTTAGTTATATCATTCCATTTCGTTCCTATATCCAACAAATAACCGAGTTGCGTGTAAACTTATGCCCGTGTGCCGCCAGCGAAGGGCACTTCAACGTTTTTCATAGATTGAAGAGACACGGCAACAAACTACGTCAACTCGGAGGCATATTGGTTTCCGATTTTGAGCAATATAAAATTGAATTTAAATAAAATGATCGCCGGCCTTCAATGTCAACCAAATTTATTTGCCCTCGACATATACGAACCCCTTTTCGCTTCATTAGCTTTTGAAGAGTTCAACCGACAAAGTGGCTTTTGTCGCTGGAACGAAACATTCACAAATTCACCAGTTGACAAATTTCTGTTTGCAGATACCCCAGATGAATATAAACGAGGCTCCTCGCTCGCGGGAATTTTATTAGGTTGCTGGTTAAATTAATCACCTGTCCAGGCTTCGGTATCACGGACTTCTCATAAATCAGTGTAAAACACAGTGCTAATTAGATTCAGGCTGGTTTTCGTCCTCAGAAACTAATTGCTCTTTTCGCTGCATCACTCAGACCTAATTGCGAGTACGTGCTACAACCCTTTTTTCATTTTCTCAGACAGTTTTCAGAAATTGAATTTTTAAGGTACTGCCTGCTCTCGATAAAGTGGCGAAAATACTTTACCAATGTTAAGGATTCAACAGATTCACAAGAGGCTGTACCTAAGGAGTTTTAACATGGTTATTCCCCTTTCTTAACCCTGCGATGTTATAAAGCTGCCAGCAACCAAAAGAAAAGGATTCCGGCTCGTGTCGAAAATGGTAAACGCTTGAAATAAAAGGAATTGATGATTGAAAGTTGAGCCAATAAATGTTTTCGATGAAATATTCAAATAGTCAATAATTTATAGGTTATGTTTTATCAATAATTTTTAGATTTGCAGCTTTCCAAAAACAATGCTAAATAATATGATTCATTTCTATGTCTACCAAGAGCTATTTGCTCATTCTTACTTTTTTAGAATATTAATAAAAAAAAAACCGGCCAAGTGCAAGTTGGACTTGCGCTCCGAAGGATCCGTAAAATAATCTTTTTTTTTGTGATGTAACTATGTACAAATTTACGTTTTTCGGATTTTTCCCTTTACTTGTGCGCTATAAGACATTGCTTCTTGCCAAATTTCATGATTCTAGGTCAACCCGAAATACCCTATAGGTTTTGATTCCCTTGCAAGTGTCAAAATATGCGGTATAAACGGCCGTATCTTTTGATTCCGTTTGACTTTTTCACAGCTCCAAGGGATTGCAGACCTAAGTATTTGATATTAATTTCAACTTGATACATCCACGCGTTCCTAAGAAAAGGGTCTTGACAGACAGACTGACAAGACAGACGACGGACAACGAAGTGATCCTATATCATATTTTTCCTTTTGAGATACGGAATCCTAAAAATTAAGGTGAGACGCCTTTCGTCTTAAAAATGTTATTTCAGTCAGTTTGTATTTCTGAGATAAAATTAAAACCCTAAAGTTTTCTCAATAAATATTATGCATAAGTATAATAAAATTGTATCAAAAAACGTCAAACACTTTGTTGGTCTCATAAATTTTTATAACTTTTGTGTATTCTATTGTAAACCTAAAAATCTAGACATTTTCCCTTCAAGGAAGGAAAGAATTTACCAGGAACTTATTTTTATTGATTTTGCATTAAACGAGAATCACGTAGATTTAGAAATTTTATTTTTTCATAATTCTGATTTGATACTGTAGTAGTTAATTCAAAACAAAATCTCGATGTTTTTAAATTATTTACCGAAAAGTTGCCTATCAATCAAGGGAATCCTATAAAAATTTGCAAATTGATTAGCCATTTTACTATTATATTTTTAAATAATTTTTGATAAAGTAATTATCTAGAATAAATTTTCTTAAATAGTAATTGAATATAATCGGATTGGAAGGTAAAAAACGTATTGCCCTGCACTAAAATTCGGGCAATCAATAAAACCTATTTTAATTTTCATGGAATATACATATGAAAGTTTTCTTTTTCCTGAAAGTTAAAATACATATGTATGTATTAAATATGTTCCAAGTTAATCATTTTCACGTTACCTATAAAAAACAGATCATTATTAAGTGAGTGAAACTTACAGTAAAAGTTGTACAACTATAATACACCAGAAATATATATGTATGATGATGTGGGGAATTTGGCAAACAAAACTTTGTCAATATTTACACATATTTTCGTGTTAAATGTCAGAAATAACACGACGCATATGGGACTTAACACGCGATAAACAGAAGCTATCATTCGGGGGATTGTGGATGCTTATCTGGAAACCAACAAATTGTCCCCAGAGGTTGTTGGGTGATGTTTTCTCGAGATCCCTCCACCCACAGAAACAAGCTGTGCAGAATATATTAGCAACATTTACGAGAAATGAAAACTTTTCGGAAAATTCAATTAAATGTTTGTAAATCTCTTCTTTAAGAAATTTATGCATAATCTCATTTATAATTGGATCCAATAAGCTTTATAGTGCATAAATTGAAATTGGTGATATTACTTTGAAGAATTACTCATTTTACGAGCTGTGTTAGGAATATTTGATGATTAATTAGATATCATTTCAAATTCTGTTGGAAAAAAGTTAATCATTTGAGAAAAAAAAAAAACAATTTTATAAGTATAAATGACTGCCAATTTTTTATGAGACATACATATTTCAAAAAGTTTTTCTAAAAGTAAATGAAAAAAATTAAATATTTTCATCAGAATTTTACAAAGCCTGACTATAATTTGTAAATTTGCACAAAGCACAGTAGTTTAGTTTAGCAGATAAAAATTAATTACACAATGCCTGAATATTTTATTCCAACAAACTCATTTCAACCACTTTGAAAATTTCGTACCTACAAACGCACCTCTTTGTTTGATATTTTGCTAACATAAAGCAAAAGTGAAAGAAAGCGTTGCAGAAGCTCAAAGGTGGCTCCTACATCGTTTTTACTCTAATTACAAAAATTAATGATTCCCTTTAATCAGATGTAATTATTTTCCGGGTTGTTTGGGATTTTCGCTAGTCAGCCCCAGATATAATTTTCCCATTTGTAGAGGAACCTTTTGAATTTCGCCTTTCTCTGGCAAAGCTAAATAGTTTAGCTAAATAGCAAAATCGCGCAGAGTCAGCACTTTTTGATTATTTAGGACCTGTGGACTAAGCCCTTCTGTAAAGGTAGTTTAGTTTCCCTTTATCTTAATTTCGGGAGTTTCCTAATTTTTATTTCTCTTCTTCAATGAAATTCTAATTGAGTATCAACTGTTTGATGATTATCAACAGATGAATAGAAAAGTTTTCTAAAGATTAATAGCAGCAACTCGAGACACCCTTATTTGTATTCAATTTGACTCTCGGTTGCAGACTCAACTGAATTTCAATTCAACTTTTACGGGCCATCCCTCTAGATTTGCGATGGAATTCCAAAGAGACATTCTCGAATATCTTGACATTAAAACTCCATGAAAGAAGATTTCTCGGCGTGCCAAGAAATTACAATTCCCTTGATGTTTAATCGTAGTATACGGGCTCCTCCTTCGACTTCTGCGGAGATCTTTTTAAACAGTTCTGTGATGAAGACAAAAGAGCTCTCTTGGAAGTATCTTTTTATTTGTTAAAAGTATCTTTTTATGCCCTAGCTGGAAAAAAGAAAATATACTGCCACTCAGAGTGCTTCGTTCGCCGTTTGGAAACCTTCAAAATTCATTTGTGAAACCCTGACGGTCTGAAGTTATCCGCACACTTGCCATATTCCAGCACATACTCCACAATGAATTGTGGACTCCCGCAGAATATTTTCAAGCCTCGGGCGAGTTAATTAACTCTATTTCCATCAAAATGTCTACAAGGTTTAGACAACTTGGTTCGTAAGCTAATTAATTCATATTTCACTGTCTATTACTTCACATGAAATTTTTGGTCTAGACTTGTATTACTTTAACTTTATCCTGCATTGTTCTACATTTTTAAAAAAAACTACAAAACACAGAACAAGAACATTAAATATGACCTATATAATTGTATCTTCCAAAAAAAAACTTGTGAACAAAGCGTGAAAGTAAGCAAACAGACGTGCAAGACCAAAGCCGATTAATTCTTCTAATGCGGGGCTATTAAGAAAATATAACCTTTAATAACAAACATAGCGTTCGGTGTATATTTAGAAAGTGGATAAAATTTTTCTGGGGCTACTCCTCCATTTGATATTAATCGCTCTTAATTGTTAAAGCATGCTACTTAAATGTAAAATGTCAGTCAATGACAAATCGATTGGCCCAATAATGAAGGGCGAATAACAGGCGTCAGTTAGGAGCATTAATTAAGTCCGAGCCTGAGGTCCCTTTTTCAATGAGTGCCCATTTAAAGAGAAAATGAATGGCACAAATATTTGTTTTCCCAACTGTTGATTCAACAAGAAACTAATATACATGTCATTTTAATTACATGTGTTAAAGTGAAAATTTTTTTAAAAACTATAATCGATATATCGATCGATTTAATTCTATACATAAAATAGATTTTTTAGGAAGATATTTTTCCACTTCGCTCGGAAGGGCATAAAATATTTATACAATTTTATGCAATAAAAAACCCCACATTTTTCTTCACAAATATGAAAATTTGTTAAAATAATTTGTATTTAAAAATGTATTTGCCTACTTTTATTCATACATTTATATTCATACAATTATTTATTTAAAATTTGCTTAAAGCAAAAGTAGATTTTTATCCTCTCACACATTTAAAAAAAAATATAAGTATAATATATTTATATCTTCTTCCAGTTGTTCACATAAATTCACGAAAATATGTATGTGTGTTTGTACATACACATATGTATACACATATCGTACTATGACATATAATTCTCACTTCAATAAACTCAAACATTAAATCAAATGGAAGTAATACTTTGTCATAAATAAATAATTCCCTTATTCCCTAGGGATTTCGTATTGCTTTACTGGTTCTTCTACCTGCTGGTCTTTTTGAACTTTGTAAAACTTGAGCAGAGATATCGAAATTTCAATTTCAAACATAGGACACAGAAGAAGAAAGTTTTTGAGCAATACAAAACACGCATGAATTGACAATTATAATCTTGTTCGTGAAAACAAACAATTTTCCAACATCAGGAGAATTAATGCCTCAATAACTTAGGAAAGACAATTTTAAGCATCGAAATTTCCCTCCGGGCCTCCAAAAATTTTACAGCAATGAGCCCCAAAAATGATATATGTATGTTTGTTCAGGGCAAAGAGGTGGACAATTGCTAATTTCGGCAAAGAAGACTCAAAGGAATTTTTCTTGACAATTTTTTTAAAAGCGTTACATTAAAAAACTTGTTTAAGTTGCGAAGTATATCAAGCGAGTATTTTAAGAAAATATTTTTAGATTACTTGGATAAATAATATATCTCTCATGAGGATATATAAAACAATTAAAATGTTAAGGGTTTTAAACATTCAGTTTTAACGTGCTTTAAACATTCTATTTCAACAAAAATTAAAACAACATAATGCCATATGATGACCACCACTTTCAAAAAATGTTAACAATACCGAATCAGCTAAAAATTTTTATCCATAAGAAAAATAAACAAAGTGTAAATTCCAAGACGAACATCAATAATTTAATGACTTCAGTTCAAAAGTTCACAAAATATAAATAAACAGCATCAAGCAAGAATTATATTTGTCGTTAGAAGAAATCATTAAGCTCCACACGTTATCGCTCTTTTAACAATTTAATGACCAGCAGTTTTAAGGAAATTATTTTAAATCATATTCGATAAGACTGTGATTCCAACAAATAGAAAAATGTAAACATGATGTTCATTGCAGATTGTCATAAAAATAAAAGCCTCATTAAAGGAAAAAATTTAGAAAACAAAAAGAGATTGGCACAACATAGTTTCTGAATGAAATCGGCATTAAATTGGATTTAATTGAATTTCTCTCAATAAACCAATAATTCCCTATGCACTACAATAATTTGTATTTTGGGTTTATTGTCGTGATTATTCACACATTAAAATAATTAGGTAGCCACATTAAATGCCAGCATTTCAGGTTTTATGTAGTTTATCGAATGGCTATTTATAGCTGAAAAACCAATACCTGTTAATAAACTTTGAAATTTAATAAGTCAATTATCAGGAAAATAATTAATTTTAATTGCAAAGGTTATAGAATTGATTTTAGTGTGAACAAAAAGGTAAAAATCTGAAGTTTTGCTTTGGACAGATAAATGTTTAATTATTGATAATGATATCATCTTCTAAATTATCTTTAAAGTTTAATATTTTCTTAATTTAATTTTTAATTTTTCTACTTATACGGTTAAAATATAATGGCATTAAAATAAAATTCTTTATATAGAACGATAAGTGATGGGATAAGTATCATGCAATCGATGATAAATTATTTTCCATTATGTCCGAGGACTCGAACGTGTTCGGTGAGAAATGAGACCTGTCAGGATCCAGCTGTTCTGGGATCGTTGAAAAATCTCAGCACATTTCTAGATACTTTTTTAACTTTTTTTCTTGTCTAGACTTACAATTAGATTAGAATGAATAATAAGTCTCATATTTTAAATGCAATGGCTGCTTAAATTCATGCTTACAGTCAAATCTTCTAGTTTTCTGATGTAGGATAACAAATTATTCAGTACATAAAAACAGTACTACTTGAAATAATGTCACGGATTTATTCGACTTCAGTAACGTAAATAGCAAACTTTAGAAAAAATTGAGATTTTGTCGATTTTTTACTAGGGGTCTTTCGACAAAAATCCAAAATATGTTCAAAAACTGGGATATTAGGCAACTGAAAGGTACTAATTAACTTGCACCATCAACAAAAATATAAAGAAGCCGAAACATTAACCTTTCTCCACATAAACAAACAGACGACTAAAAAGTTGCTAAAATTATAACCGCCACAAAAACAAAAGCTTTTCAGATAAAAGAAAAAAATGTTCACATGTCATCTAATTTATATCAGGAAAATGCGAAATTGTCTCACAGAAATTCTGAAAACTAAGTAAAATGCAATGAATTTAGAAAATAATGCTCGAAAGATATAAATATTTCACAGCAATTCAAATTTATAAATATTTTATTTGTTTAATTGTTTTGGCAGGAAACGTAATTTTTAAAATAAACATGAAAGAATTGTTACATTTTAAAGGGTTGGTTAACTTAAATATAAACATCTCTTTCTAGGCAAAAACATAATTGCAAAACAAATTGCCTCGGCTATGCTTCATGTGGTTTTTCAATTGCATAAGCCCTAGAAGTTATACCAAAAGAGTCTCTCTTTTCTAAAAAGTTTATAATTGTTTTTAAAAAACTTTCTGCAGGAGTTGTTCATCCTATGATGATATTTTCTTTTTGCCAAGGAATGTAAGAAGCTCTAGGGATGTATTTATTATCTTGTGTTTGCTGTTTGCTCGCCTCCTCCAACTTTAGATGTGTTCTTAACTTTTACTGAGTCTTTGGCTGCTGCCTGATAAAATCATTGCGAAATAAGTGAGAGTGAATATTATTTTATTACTCCTTAAAAGGTGATTCCTTTATAAACATGTTGAATCCTCAGAATCAAATAGTCATTAAATCATTATCAACATTTGTACTTGCATTACTGAAAGAGCTGAAATTGTCATCAATGTAACAAAGAGTAAATAAAGTAGAATAAAATAGATATTGTAACTAAAATTAGGAAACTTCTATGAATTCTTTAAGTAATTGTTCTTTTTCTCTCTCCTTTATAATTTTTATTATTATTACTAATAAAATTACTTAACGAGTAAAAATTTAATTGGATTCATTGCATCGTTTTGAGCCTCACTTACACGAATTTAGACACTAATTTCATATAATTGTATGAACTGAATTGATTATAAGTCGAAATTAAAATTCAGGAGACCACTACTATCAGAAAACCTAGATAAAGCATCAACTGTATTGTACTTAAAACTTTACTTTATTATTCAACTCATTTTAATTATACTACACTATTTAATACTACTGTATAATTTTGTAAGAAATTGAACAAATAAACTTTCTTTACTTTTTATTTTATTACTTAAATGATATAGCTTAAAATATTTAAATTTAAAACAGTTTGTTATTAAAACCTTATCTAACAATTTTTGAAACTTAATATAAAACAATGTTAATAATTTTAATTTGCATTGAAGAGTTTATTGTTGTTAAATTTCAGAATTAATAGACCTTCTATAATGAAACAGTTACCGCACAAAATTTCATTGTTCTGCTACAATATATTATTTGCAATATCAAAAAATGCTTCATTCTCTAAGAAGAAGACTACAATTAAAATTCGATGGGAGATAATATCCTGAAATGGTGAATGAAGTCAAACAAAAATTAATGTTTTTTCCGATATCTGTGATTTCCATTTATGAGATCGAAACGGAGTTATAAAGGAACCGCATCACGAAACTGTATCAATACCACAAAAACCCTTCTTCGTAGAGATTTATTTTGCTTCCCAATGAGCTGGGGTTTCCGGATCTGGTTTCCATTTCCGGCACTTCATTTCATTTCGGTTTGCTGAATTGAAGGCAACCATTCTGGTGAAAGAAATTCATGAATGAAAATGGAAGAATGATCACACGAGTCACGGAAATATCGAGCCAGTGTAAAGATGTTCGAATTGCTTTTAGAAAAGGGCCATATGTAAATTTCCAGGTATTGGTCACCTGAAGCGCTAAAAACCTCAAAAGTTGGAGAGAAATTTAGTATTTTCTTAGAATTCACTTAGGTGCCGTGTTCGACCCTCGGCTATTATTCTGCGAAGAAAGATTTATTAAAAAGTATTTTGATGTTATTCAAATGTGACCAACCATGGATTTTCGTAGATTGATTCTAAATACATATTCTGCCTTCTTCTATCTCAACATTTTTATACAGAAAAGTGTGAAAATTTTTCATACTCATTAACATTACATTTCATTGTTTTTAAAATAATATCAAACTTTGAGGATTTTAACTTCTATTTATGTAGATATATTTTAATTAAAAGTGTATTGTATATTTAAAAAAATATTTTACGTAATGTTAAGTTTAATAAATCTTAAAGAGAACTTCGACGTATTTATTCATTCAACGGAAGGATTAAAAAAAGGAGACGAAATATTTGTCAAGAAATTCTATATATGTAAAGTAATCAAAAGCAAACTATTTTTCCTACTTTCAACTATATTATATGAAAGGATTAGAATCTCAATCCTACAATTATTTCATTTTTAAGCGTTTAGGTTTTTTTTTAAATAATGTCTAAGCTTGGTAAAGCTTACAATATTTTTAATTTACTAAAAATTTATAATAATTTATAGCAGGACCTAATAAATTTTCTGTAAAAGCTACATCAAAACTACTATAAATTTTTCCTTTTTATCGCAACACATTTTCTAGAGGTAAGGCGTGGAAATTTAAATATAAAATCTGTAACTTTCACGAATTTATTGGCCCTTAAATTAAAATCGGAAGAGAAACAGTCTACGGTGGATTCCAAACTATCAGACCGGATCGGCACAGCTCAGAAAATCCTTTTTACCTTGTAACTGAATTTTTTATGTCGTTCTTCTCAAGGAAAACTTCACAATTTCATTCAAACTTGTGCTTTAAGTAAATAATAAATTCATGAAAATCATGTAGTTTTTAAATATCGTTCTACATTTTTTCCACATTTTTTTGGAAGCAAAGTCAGGGAAAATTTGTTTACATTGATTTTTATAGAAAATTTCTTTCCGTTTTATGTTTTCAGTACTGGAAATAAAAAATGTTTTTTGGAGCATAACTTTTTAGAAACTTTTTAACCTCATCTAAATCAAATAGCAAACATCGTGAAATGACTGGAAAATTGATTTCAAAGCCCTTAAAAGAGAAAAGCATAGTTAAAAATGGCAACAATTTTGAATATTAGGCCTAATCCTTTTGTTCATAGTTCACTGGTTTTAAAAAATTTTCTACGGATCTGCGTAAAAATAAAATTTTATATCGGCTTATCGTTGTCCGAATGAATTTTAATTATTGTAAATCCCCAAAAAAGTGCTTCGCTCAAACTTTTTGTCACGTTGTGCTGCATAGAAAATTTTTAATGCGTGTTACGTAATGCTTTAAAACTGAAATCCAGGCCTGTTTTTTTAAATCAATAGCTTAAATCTCATTCATGAATTTTTTAAACGAATTTATTTCGGTGCTTAATTTGCTGCTGTATTTCAAATCTAGGAAATGCTATTTAATTTATTTTTTATTAGAAAACATACCGTAAGAGAAGTAAAGGTCTGAAAGTTTTCTGATAAAAAATTGAGATCCAATTACTTTGCTTCAACCCACATATTTCAAGAAGTCGTAAAGGAAGCAGGGGTTTTACAATAATTATTCTGTTTTTAAGCCGATCGATGCCATGGGGAATATGTTTCATGAATTTTACAAGAAAAACTGAGATATTGGCTGCTCGTCTCAATCCTATGTGAATTTGTAATACATTATTCCAGCAGGTGGTAAAGCTTTCCGAGAAAATTCAAAAATATTCCAAATATTTACACGTCTCACAAGATTCCGACTAAGAGACGACAAAGTGAATTGCTACATACAATTGTGGTCCTGGGTTTTGAGGAAGAGAAGATGTTTCCCGTACAAATAAATTCTATGTCTTTTTGAAATAAACAAATTTTCTGTATGGAAGCTTCTCATCAATCGAAACTTAATTTAAATTTTGCTCGAATATTAGCAATATATAACGCTTATTTGTTTACAAAGTCTGCTTAATCTGTGATTTGTGTAACTAGTGTCACTCGTTAATTCCGAGCAATTACTGAAAATTTTGCGATACCAGAACGAGTTATCGAGTAATTCCTGTTCATTAAATTCGTGTGACACGAACTCTGTGATAAATCTTTTATAGGCAATACATAAAAATTTTAATGGTAAACATAAAAAGCAAAACTTCTCAAATCGAGCTTACGATCGACAAATCGTTTCTGCTTTTCGAATGAACATTATGGACATACATAATCCAATAAAAATATATGATATCCAGAGTCAAAATTTTGAAATTTGTAGTAAGGCCACACTATTTTCATGTATGCTCTTAAAAATTTATATGGCTTTAACACGGCTATGAAGGCAATAAACAAAGCAGCAACGGCTACCTATATTTTTGTCCTCAATAGTTTATTTCTTTTCCTTATCTTATGTATTTTATTATAGAAGAAATTAGGAAATAAAATAATATTTGGAGAATCATCGATTTCTGCATGAGGTTTCACATGAAAAAATTGTCGTTGTAAAATACACAAAACACTAGCAATAAAATACTGGACTGGGCAATACCAATTAAAAATAAAACATTAGTATTTTAAAAATACAAACCGCTTTAAATAAAACTTCTAAATGTAAGATTGAAATTGCTGTAAGAATTTTGTCAACTATAAGTATGAAATAATACATCTAAAGAACATTATTGCGTATATTCATTTGAATTGGCTAAATGTGCTTACTTATTTTAAAATATTTCTCCTTATGCATTTAAATATTTAATCGGCGCCGCTTTAAAATGCACGCGTTTTTCTTTCCACAAGAGGACTGGCGTTGTTCAATAATTTTTATAAATAATAATTTTAAAAAATGCACTAAAGTTTTTAAAATAGTATTGGAATAAAATGAAAATTCGACTATTTAAAATTTTGAAAATTTATGTTTCCTTACTCTACCTAGAAGTAATCAATGTTTAAACAAGAGATGTTTGTTGAGGATTTTTTTTTATTTTTTCACCCTAATACTATCTACTAAAGTGTTTTACGTTATTTTTATAAATTTAAATAATTTAAATTTCACTGCAGTTCCTGCAGCCACGACTATCTCAAGCAACGAAAACATTTGCATAGTGTAGTGCAAAATTTATTTTTAAACTTTGACCAAGTCGTCTTTGTCGAAAGACACTAGGTGCATCTTTTCCCGGACAGAATTTAATGATAAGCGGGTCTAGAGCACTCACCAGTTAAAAAGGACAGGTAATCCGACTCCACTTTCTCATTAGCCCTGGCACCTGTTCCCGTGAAGTAATTCACAAGAAACACAGTTCTAAAACTCGGTAAACGGCTCCACCTATAAAAACCATGCACTTCGCTGGAGTCCCCAACGAAACCACTTAAAGGAACTGAACAAACACTTGTTCAACCAGCAGACAGGATGAGGAATAACTTTACGAACTCTTATCCTTCGGGGCAACCGACTTCTAGAAGCCACAATTTCTAAAACACCAGAAGTATCTAAAGTTGCAACGGCTGAAAAGCATATCCCGGAAGCTCGTACTGAACGGCCGCGGTTCTACTTTTCAACTAAAGTTTCCTTTGCGGCAGGCAATTTCTTGGCCTTTCCACTGCCGCTGTTGCCGCCACATGTTGAAGACAGACTACAGCGCAGGCTTTTCATTTGGGACAGACGGCAACATGTTGTTCCCCTTCGTATGTTTACTCCAAAATATCCCAATTTATGCCATGTGTATTCGCCGGATATTTTCATCCAGCACGTGGCTCAATTCCCTGCCAAGTAGGATTGCCCTCGATTCCTGCAATTGGACAGCCAACATGACTGGCCGAAGGGGCCACATCAACTTCTAATTTGCGCTAATTCGCAACGGAATAAATTTATAATTAAGAATTTATTGGTAGCCTAGGTCAAAAATAGCTCACCATGTCTACGACTTCTTCTGGCTAGATTCTTTAGGGAAAGCACTTGAACTTGAATTATTTAGAAGAGCCCACAGTGAAAGTTCTCCCGGTTCACTCTAAGAAAACTACGTGCCGACACGTCCGCCACCTCTCTATCATAATTCTTACACAGTCTACACAGAGACCAAGACTGAGAAATTATTTCAAAATTTCATTATATGAGAAAAATAGAAGTCGAATTGTAGCTAGTTTGGCGCAAATTATTCTTTACGTCCAGAAAATATAGAGACAGTCTAGCGTGCCGTCCAGGTACATGCGATAGTCGTCTATCTTTACTTTAGCGACAGCAGATCAAACAGAGGGAAACATTGAATAATTTATAGGTAAAACATTTTTTAGTTCAGCGACATATTTCTTTTTTCTTTTTTGTTAACTTGCTTCCTGTACTAATTTAAGATTTTGAAATAGCTTTTTCTTTTATTTAATGAAAATATATGCGCCTTACTATTTATCGAAATGGCAAATGCAATAAATGAATCATTTGAAACCTTGTTCCCAAAATACACCCTGGCATGCATTCAAGCATTTAAATTGTACTTTTTAATTATGATAATAATTAATAATACTTCCGCCACTTTTACAACTACTTGAATAGGTCGTACACCTTTTGAGAAAATTTTGAGTTGATTCATCATAAACAACTGAATCTTTCATTCAACATTGTAGTTTTAATTAGTCGCAGTAGATTTTGTTTTACATTTTCGAAAATAGCACCAAAAAAAGCCTTGGAATTAATATAGAACGAGTTTTAAATTTTTTAGGATGTAATCATCAGTGAGAGTTAAAACAAATTAGACGTACTTTATTGTTATAGAAGTAGTTAATAAAGAATAAGATAAGAACAAAATGTATTTTTTAGTAAATTTCTCCTCTATAACGACAATAAAGTGAAAGAAAACAACTATTAAATTAAAATCTGCAAGAAAAGTTTTTAGCTTAAAGCTGTTAATTAAACAATCAGCTTAGTCTGCCTTAGCTTACAGACTTTAATAGTCTTAATAGTCTAAATTAATAAAATAGCAAAGAGCGAATGCTGCAACGATTCCAAAGCTAGCTAAAATCCTTTAATTTACAGCTGTAGAAATGGTTGGTTGCATTTAAAGGCTTTAAAAGTACACCACATTTCTAGCTTCAAATTTATTTACCTTAAGAGAGAAAAGCGTAAGACCTTAGTAAACTAAAGTCGTAAATTTCTTCACCTTTCTCTTAATTTGCCTTTGACACAAATTTACCCGTCCCGTAAACATTCTTCCTTTGTCTACGAGACCAGCGATTTTGCGTTTCATTTCGCCTCCCGCAGGCTCGTTCAAGTCCACAAAGTCGTCGTTAATTGCGCTACATCTGAGCCAAAATCGATTCCTAGCTAAACTTAATATATGAAGGCATAACCATTTCAAGGAAGACCGATGGCTGAGGATTGCTGCAAAGGAATCTAAATTAAAGTGCTAAATTGGCCATGGTCGAAAGGATCTCTATAGACATTAAACGAGAATGGAAAATCAGCATAGAGAAAATATTTTAAAAAATAGGTCGACTATTTCTAGCGTAATTTAAAGGAAATTGCAATTACTAGAACTATCTGTGCTAAGTTAACTGGCCTAGCAACTAGGAAGTTTGTAATTAGAGAGACTCTCAGGAAGTATTTTAAATCTATTTTCGTTTAGGTGTTCTTTTTTTAATATTTGCAAATTACTTTTAAATCGAATGGATTCTTTCAACCAAAAGCAATTACTTAAAATGACCACTGCTTAATATCAGGGATGTTTCTAGAAAAAAGTTAAACTTATAAATATATCGAGAATTTTTAAAACATATCACTATGATAATGATAAATTAATAAATCTATTGCCACCATTTTTAGAACAATCAATCAATCAATCATTTCGAACAAAATATTTAAAAATGTTACAATTGCAACTTAAATTATTATAGAAAAGGGATAAAATTGTACTAACAAATCTAATTCTCTAAATTTTAATCCAACAATAAAATCTTTTCGAAAGAAGCTACATTTCTTCAACATGGCGTAAAAAAAGATTTCTTTAAAACTGAAAACTTTTGTAAGTAGCTACTTTCGTACAATGTGTTAAGCCTGAAGTAATGCAAACAGATAATACGAATATCTTGCAACTTAAGTGTTACTTACTTTCTTTTATAAACTTTTACTTGAAAAACACGAAGACCATTGAGAATTTTCCCAGAAAACTTGAACTTGCCCGGGAAGTTTTCTCTTTCTGCCTAAATCACCAGAGTTTTTGTTGGGAAGAAGAATCTCTTTTCAAAATGTTAAAGAAAACAATCTTTTAAAGTCATTCAGTAGCATTTGCTCACGTGATTTTCTTATAGACGTTCCGAGTCTCGAGTAAGAGGTATTTAATTTTAATCAGATGGAAGCTAAGACGTTTTGCTCACAACGCTAGAATCGAGCGATTATTATTATTATAGCTGCCGTCGAAGACGTTCTTTCTGCCAGGAATTTCAATTAGGCAAATTCGCTAACTTCAGACTACTATTCCTTGGCTCACGTGCGAGAGCTCCAAGAGTGGAAAACTCGAGTAAAGTTCTTCACAAACTTTCTCTGTCACTAAATAAACAGGAATAGTTGCTACGTGGTTTCCTGGTCCCATGTTTGTTTGCGGGTGGACTGCAATTTGCAGCCCCCGCAACTTATTTGAGGGCAGTTGCTCCTTGGGGAGTATCTGTTTTTTCCGTCATCAGGAAATATAATTGATTCCCTTTAAAGTTAATCAAGAACTTAATCTGTAATCTAATTAAGGAGGAACCGGGCCAATAAACTCAGATTAAAGGATTATTATCATTTATTAGATGATGATATGAGCTTCGACTTATTTTCTCCTTCGTATTTCGCCCAGGCCAGTGATTAAAAACAGATTATTTTCTTCTCTGCAGAATTTCAGGATTTCTACCCTGTTAATTACAGTTTCGCGCTAAGAACACGCGACCTTCGCTCTCTCACAGTTGGAAATCATCAAGTTCATTATTTTCAGACTGTGGTGCTTCCACTCCGCGACTGCAAAGAAGCTTAAGCGAATTTTCTGTTAAGAAATAAATTTCCTTATCTGTAATCCGCTCTTCATTCTGAGAGCATTTTCATTGATTTTAAGTCTTATGCCGGAAAACAAAATTAATTTCAATGAATCGGCAAGTTTTTAAAAAGTTACGTATTCATTTTGTATCGTAACCATGACGCAGACACAGAGTGAAGATTTCAAATTTAGATTTTTTTATGTCTTGTTTTGTAATCTCATTAGAAATTTGATACGTCTATTTTGAAATACATATCTTAGGAAAATTCCGTAACATTTGAGTAAAAAAATCATTTAAATTCCTGAGTCTTTTGCCGCCATTATTGTGAATATGTTCATTTAAAACTTTAACTTGTAGGGAGGTCGAAATATATCGTTAAATCTTTTAAAACGATTTTATCAAAACCAAAGTTAAAACCCAAAAGCAATCATTTCAAAATTTTGAACGCTTTTTCTGAACATAAATAATCGTCCGACTTCTATCAATATTGTACATTTTATAATTGAAGAAATACGATAAAATACAAAAATATCGTAAATAAAAGAAAAATAAATGGAAAAGTATAGAATTTCGTTCAGTGTTATTATAGCAAAATGCGGTATTCATTGCCATTTTTAATCATAAAACGTCTGGCTTTATTTTCGAAGTCAAGGATATAGTCGGCTACATACTTCCAGATTTCTAAAAAACAAGGGACAAATTTTGCCTCGCGGCTTGTGTCCACAGACTTGAGAGTATTTTTTTCGTTGCAATCAATTAATTACACATCGTATCCCGCTGGTGGGATGTGGCAACATAAAAACACATAAATGAAATTATCACAAATTGAATTTCTTCATTTCGGGCATATCTGTGACAGTCACAAATATCATTCTGCAGTCATATTACACTACCCACATCACCAGATACAGAACCATGACAGATATGTGATGAGCCCTGTCCTGGTAGGCATATGAAGATACCTCCTATGTACACACACACCCTGTGGGCTCTAATATCAAATTATCTTAAATAAATCATGCACGGAACGAGCAAAACTCTGGTGAGGTTTTGTTGAAAAGAGTTTTATATTCA
This sequence comes from Machimus rusticus, assembly GCA_951509405.1. Classification (NCBI taxonomy): domain Eukaryota; kingdom Metazoa; phylum Arthropoda; class Insecta; order Diptera; family Asilidae; genus Machimus; species Machimus rusticus. The sequence continues at coordinate 9,627,123 of OX608051.1, forward strand.
GATATTGGAGAGATGTAACCGATTTTCAAAGTTCCAGGGAGTCAAGAATTTGTTAAAGTTCTGAAATGGATTTGAAACGAACCTTAAATTTTGCCGCTCATTAAATTCAAGTTGAAGTGAAATATGCCTGGAAAGGTCGTATCATGTTACGTTATTAGTGAGAATTATAAATACCAATTCAATTATATCGGATAACACTATCTTGTAATATTTCTAAGAATTAATTAAAGAATTTGAAACTCAATACGAACAGATTGAATTTTCTTTTTTAAGCTATCGTGGTCCCACAAATGTTTACGAAATATAAACGAGGAAGACAGAATCAATATTTGGTGAGTAAATGAAAATTGAATTGCTTGTAATTAAAAAGACGCAGCCTAATTTAATTTAATTTAAAGCATTCAAGTATCATCTTAAGAATTGATTTAAGTTTTTGAGAGAGTCTGCCATTGTATATTGCTTTATTAATCGCTTAAGGTCATTAATGCATATTGTTTTATTTGAGAACATCTGATGGACATTACACACATAATGCACAAAGGAGACCATTCACGTTTCATACAAAGCTGGGCCCAAAATCGAAAGTGCCGGCCAGTAAAAAAAAGAGGTCTTAATCTGTTTGGGACATCATTCTAAGCATTTTGTTCTATGGCACCAAAACTGTAGAGCTATTATTGTAGCCACTGGGGGGTAAGAGTTGGTAGAGTTAAATACTTCTGTTAAAAATATTTTACCCCTATTTTTTTGTTTTCCGATGCGATGTGTTCTTTCCGAAATATTCGACCGCTCCAGGGCTTTTGTTACACCCTGTATAGCGGCTACAATAATGGCTCCACAGTTTTGGTGCCATAGAACAAAATGCTTAGAATGATGTCCCAAACAGATTAAGACCTTTTTTTTGTACTGGCCGGCACTTTCGATTTTGGGCCCAATATGACTGGTCTCCTTTGAACTTAAAATCAATTGAGAATACAAATTCGTATTTCATGAATTCTAACAAATACCTTACAGCTCTTCATAATAAAAAAAAAAATTACTAGGGAAATAAAAAATGAAGCGCCGAAACAATATATGACTAGCTGCAAAATAAATATGTACAAATATTAGCACAAAAACTTGTTTCTAGGGGGTGCAGGTTTTCTAAGCTCTGTGTTTGCACATTTGTTAATTTTCTTACAATTTAAATTGTATATAAGAAAGCAGATTTTCTTCAATAACTTAGTTATCTAAATTGCGAAACTTAAAAATGAAAGTGATCTTGCTGTGCTGTGTGGCTATTTTGCATATTCTGCTTACATTTGGCACTCCTGTGCAAAATGGTGATAAAACTGGACGTCCGTGTGGCCACGATAAAAATAACAACTTAATTTATTCTGGCCGAGAAAAATACCCCTATGTTGTAAAACTTGAAATTGAGAAGGATGAAATGGAACGAAGTTGTGGTGGTTCTATTCTCAGTGGAAAACTGGTTCTAACCGCAGCGCATTGTCTCAAACGAAAAAACCCTGAATCAAAATTAGAAGTTTGGGTGGCTGCTGGAGTCATCAACATAGAAAAGGAACGCATAAATTGGCACAAAATGTACGATTATCTCATTCATGAAGAGTATACCGAAGATAAGGTAATTAACAGCAAACCAGGTGCAGAGGAACATGTTGAATGGCCGAATGATATTGCACTTATTTGGGTTGAAAAACGTTTCGATTACACCCAAAAGGTAAATCAAATTGAGATTATGTCACCGAATATAAATATTATGGATAAACTTGGATTCATCCTCGGTTGGGGTGTTACTGAGGAATGTTTTCTTTCCGATGTACTTTTAAGAGGAAATTTAAGAGTCATTCCAAAGTCTAATTGTGAACATACAAAAAACGACATTCAGTACCGTCTTCCAAGACGTAGCTTCTGCATTAGACCAGATGATCGCAAGCAACATCTGGGCGTAGGAGATTCTGGAGGACCTTTTGTAATCGGTAATAAACTGGTTGGTGTAATATCAAGCAGCTTTTCGGTTGAGGTTATTTTACCATCTGGAGAAAAATTTATGAACGCTGATCCTACAGAAGGTGCCACAATGACTGATGCCAGACTTTATTTCGAATGGATTTCGGATAATTCGAGATTAGGGCCACCGAAGAATAGAAAACCGAAGCCGAATAAACCTCCCACTCAAGAAAAACCAAATTCGAATAAACCTCCCATTCAACAGAAACCGAATGCGAATAAACATGTTACTCAACAGAAACCAAATTCGAATAAACATGTTGCTCAACAGAAACCAAATTCGAATAAACCTGTTACTCAACAGAAGTCGAATGCGAATAAACCTGCAACTCAACAGAAACCGAAACCTAAAACTGGTTAAACGGTTTAATTTTTCTTATATAATATTAATTAAAATATTATACATATGTAATCTAAGTTTCTCATACGAAATTTAAAAGGAGTATTTTGTACATTTTATTAGGTACAATAAAAATCGTAAGATATTAATTTCGTATAAAATTATTTCTGACTCATTTTTAAAATAATGAAACAAATATCGTAAAAAACAGGTACGAATTAGCCTAATTGGTTGGTTCCAAACGGGCAATTAAGTTGAAAAAAAAGTTGTGCTTTTTGTGGTATTACCCTGAAATGTTTCATCCAAAAAGCGTATGAAATTATTGCGAAAAATATGCCCAAAAAACAACAGCTCACACCGGAGACTTCCGTTAAATCGTGCTTAAACTCAAAAATATCCAACGAACGTGTAAAATACACGTAATAAATTGATACATATTTTAAACCCCTGTTTACAAAGAAATTTCTTGGTGAAATTGTTATCTACTTTTGAAAAGTAAACATCAAAAGATTTCGTTTCTACTAATTGCCAATTAGCTATTTATTTATTAGATGGTGAGATTTGAGGAAATATTTCAATCGTTCGTGATACGTTATCGTTTGCGTAGGATTAAATTTCTCAGGTCCTTAATCATGAATAATTTGGCATTTTGCCTTAAGTTGCGAAACAGAACGAAGGGAGGTCCTATGTAAGCAGCCCTTGAACCACGAGTAGCATTTGTCGGGTAATTTCGAAACTTTAAGTGAACGATGAAGACTCCCTCAAAATCAATGTAACGTTAAATTGCACGCGACGGGGTACTATTTTCTTCCCAAGGAAGACATTTTTTCTTCTATATCAATGTATTGATTTACAGGCAGGTGAAGCTGCTAACCTTCAGACACGACGCTGCACCGGGACAGTCAATAAATATATCCGAGTACCCCTGTCGTGAGCCTTTCATTAGTTTTGATTTATATTTATTGGAAAGTGATTATGCTAATACTAACTTGTCAGCTGTCCTTTGGAATGAACGAAAAAAACTTCAATTTTAGTGATAGGAAGAACCAGAGGCCTGTTTTAATGTTCATGTCGATTGAACCTGATAATGTTTGGGCACCAACGTATGCCCTTATCCCTTGAAGGATAACTCGTCATTATTATTAATGAATAAACTCTCTGTGGCTACACGGGCGCTCGAAGTAGTGATTATGGAGGCTACCTATAAATAGATCATAAACCTTATCCCATTAAGCCTGTTGTCTGTTCGCAAAAGGCGCCTTCGTCTTTGGCGATAAGCACGTCTTAAAAAATCGATTTTATCAGTTCTTTTCCCGAAAACGTGAAAATATGGATTTCGTGCGCACATCGACATAAAGTTTTGGTCCCCCAAAATGCCATTTCACATGTACGACAGACGAAAACAACGGCAGGAGAATACTACACCCAAAGTGTAACTAAATTTGTGTCACTTAAAATAGATCGTTATTATTTTATCTAGATGAGCTCATTCCTAATTATCAGAAAACCCTGATTACAATAGGGAAAAAAACATGATATGTGTTAAATATTTACTACTACAATTTCGTATTTGTTCACTAAGGGCATAGGCTTGAATGGGATTTAAATGAAATACAATGGCTCTTCACGTGTGTCTAGAAAAAGTAATGTATTGCCATGATGCTTCAATAATTTCATTTAAAACTGACGACAATTAATGTAAATGATGATAAATTGATGGCATCACATAAATAGAGTCTAACCTTTTCACAGACTACAATTTTTTGTACTTGAGTATAACTAATTAGGTGAAAACTGAAAAACTAGAAACCGGTCAAGGACAAGGTTAATGCGCATAACTAGCATCCTATTTTATTTTTTGTTATTGAGTTAATGAAACTTTTGGAAATATGACATTTTAGTTTTAAGGAAATTAAATTTTACAAACTCCCAAATATAATAGGAAAAATGTAATTTAAAAAGCGTGTTGGTACTAAAAACTATAAAACATGAATTCGTTTCAAAATTTAAAAATACAAAACAAACAAAACTTACTTATTTACGTAAAATGAGTAAATTCCCTGCCTATAGCTGAAATGGATCCGAGGCACCTGATGAGCTTCACACAAAAATTTAATGCTCCTTTGCATCAATTGATGGATGATAGGTAATAACTCTTTTACGGTTTTTCGAATACACCTCGAACACACAACTGCTGCCCTTAATGTATGATCTCCAGACATATCGATCGTTTCAAAAAAATTTACATAAGAAAAATGTTTTCAAGTTAATCCTAGTAATCACCTGAAAGAACATTACTCAAAATCGTTTACCACATTACATGAAGACATAAATGTACCTAGGGGTTAATTATGTATGTATGTAGATATATGTATGTATACTACCAGTGTTTAAAATATATATTTTATTCAGCATTTCAGTGACGAATACTGCCTCTAACGAAAGCATTATGAAAACCTTTAAACTGAAAGTAAATTTACTTCAAAATTACTAAAGCGCATATCCTTTCCAGAGGCACAGGCAGTAATTTGTTGTCCTCTCTTTCCTAAAATAAATAAAAAAAATTCACAGCAGCGGTCCAATTTATGAAAATATCAGAGAAAATCTGGGTAGACTGCTTGGGGAGCATAATTGGAAGAAATGAAATCAGATCCCGGCATTTTGGCGCCAAGGGCTGTAATTTGTCGCCCATTGGGTGTCTTTAATAAGAACAATCTAACGAGGTTTTATTGATTCACATGGTTTGCGAGAATCTCATGCGACTCCTCCCTTTTTTTTATCGTTGGCATGTGTTCAATTTTTATGCTAGAGAGCCAGTCATATCAACATGTAGTTTTGAAATTGAATAATTTTCTTGATTACTTTCCTAGTTTTCGATTTCACATATTTGCTGTAAAATAAATATCTTTAGATGATTATTTGAGTTTTTTTTCAATTCGATGCTTTTGAAGATAGAATTAACAAAAATTAAAATTTTATATATTTTATGTTCAGAAGTAATAAAAATATTATTTGCTTTATTTCAAACTTAAATATTTAAACGATTTTCTAACTGTCCGCATATGATGACCTTCGTTTTAATTTACACTCACTCAATCAATATGTAAAAAGTAACAAGTAATCAGCAATTTGTAATTCTTTAGCCTTATTTGAATTGCAAGAAATTCCAACAAGTTGAGATGTGTAAAGGGCCATAATATAACATACTTACCGGAATTTCCTGTCATACACTTTCTTAGTTACAAAAATAAAACCCTGGCTGCAAATTCAATTCTGCAAAATTTATTGGCTACATTAGTGCAAAAGTGGAGTAAAAGGGGGTCGCTGAGAAATCCTTCCTCTACCGGAAGCAGCATTCCCGATAAAATGAGGCTTTACCTTGTCAGAGGCAGGCGTCAGAGAAAACCTCATTTTCCTTGGAATTGGCAACTTAACGCACAAGTTCACTGTTAAAAATAATAAAAATATGGAAATAGAAAAGAGAAAATTACATTAGCATTTTTACTAGGCTGTTCTAAGTAATTTATGTAGGCCTTGTTTTACGTAATGTACCTGAATGGAGCAGTGCTTTTAAATAATAGCAAAATTGCTTTTCCGTCTTTTACTACTGATTTATTGATTAACTTGAACATAGTTGCAGCTGAATTGCATGTGCAAACATTAATATTGAAGTTTATCGAAGAAATCCTTTTTCGCTGTTTATTTTCGAAATCGTATAAATAATAATTATTTTTTTTAATAATCTGTGCTCTTAGCTCAGAAAATGCATAAGGCAATTATCCTAGTAAGAGATATTTATTGCGAAAATATAACATAACAAATTTTCGGTTAACTAACTCAATATACTTTCATAAAATGTGATGCTTAAAAACTATTCATTCATATCATAAATCATTTCATAAATAATTTTATAAGCTCTTCTATAATACATAAAATTGCGTACATTTTACATTACAACTATATAACTTAAGTTTAGATTAGGTCAAACACAAATATATTCTTAAAAATTAAATAAACGCCTGCAATAATTCAAGGGGACTTTAAACTGAAAACTAAATTTTTTCAACAAAAATATAACATAAAAATTTTTCGGTTAAATAACTCAATATACTTTCATAAAATGTGATGCTTAACAACTATTCATTCTTTTCATAAATCATTTCATAAATAATTTTATAAGCTCTTGTATAATACATAAAATGTACGCAATTACAACTATATAACTTAAGTTTAGATCAAATATATTCTTAAAAATTAAATAAACGCCTGCAATAATTCAAGGGCGGAACTTTCAACTGAAAACAAAAATTTTTCAACAATAATAGAACACATTAAAATATTCAACTCAAATCATAGCAGGAGATTAAATTCAATGCAGTGATACGTTTTAAAAATGTAAAAGATTCTTTTTGCTTTTATTCCCTCGTAGCAAAACATGTTCTGATAAAAATGAGCTTGATGTTTGGTACAGAACCAAACATCAAGCTCATTTTTATCAGAATTATTCATTCTGAATCTATAGAGGAATTGGCTGGTCAGCACCTCTTATAAGGGGTCCAAAGCACACAAAGGGCAACCTTACGTCTTTCTTTTTCGACTGGGCAAAATGGCCGGGTAATAAGCGGAACATACTGTAGGATAGGCCACCCTGTGAAGCCGCTACAACGCCTTGGTTCTTAAAATTGTAGACATTCATATACGATACTGGAAATACAACGTTGCTCCCAGTCGAAATGTGGCACAAGACGAGTATAATTTGCGCATTTGAAATGCCATACTTTAAAGGCGGCTTTTTTCTATAGGAAGGGCTTATACCTCCGAAAATTCGATCATTTCCAACCATCATTTCGATGTATGCCCCAGCGGAATTGTAGTGTAAAGCATTCTCGTACATTATAGCGATACCCTGATGCGGATACTCCGAAAGGGTTCCGACTGCCATGCTTAAATCCCTTATTTCGTCCCAATATAAATACAGGTCCTGAGTAATGTTCGAAGCTACAATAAATTTAACCTTTGCAAAATCCGTAATAGCGCCAACTGAAAATATTAAAAATATTTTGAGAAGAGAAGTACGTAGTTCAAATTTTATAAATTTATGTAGTAGTTTTAATTTGAACACTTTAAATAATAATTTTATTTTGACGAGGTAAATGAGAGTTTTTACGTACGAATCATGAGCCCCGATCACCCAAATACAAAAGGAATTCGTGTCGAACGTGCTTTTGAAGCTGTGATAAAAACAGCAGCACAAGCAACATCCAAATTTTTTAGAATAAAATGAGTTCATGTCGTGCCGAACTAGTGTCTATCAACTGCAACGACGAATGTAGCACTAAATTCTGCATGCAGAACGATGACGATGAAACGGAAACTTAAAGGGATTACGCGATGCAAGAAAAATCATGGACTAATTTTTTATTTGTTGGTTACTAAAGTTTTATTCTGTTCGATTATTTTAATACGATAAAAGATACTCACAAGGTGACGAGGTAAAATACCAACTATTTAATAAAAATATGCAAAGTACATATAACAAGACTAGAAATTCTGAATTTTTATTAATTGATATCGCAATTTGTCTTCGCCAAAATGTGTTTGTGTTTAATCATCGATGATATTAAGAAAAACTTTTATAATAAAGCAGAGTATTTTTTTACGTAAAAAAAAATTATTTCTACTTGGCAAATCAAATAAATAATTCCTGCGGTTTGTTTACTTTCGTTAAAAGCTTGTTCTTAACTTACCAACGTGGGCGTTGTCGTCTTCAACTTTTATAATATAATTAGCAGCGGGAAAGCCCCCCTGGCCCTCAATAATCGCCACAATAACCTCACAAAGCCTTGAATGAATGTCGGTCAAATGTAGAGTTCGCATTTCAACGAAAATAGCCCGAACAGTCTCGCGGAACTGCAACATCACCTTTTGAGAAAATTTTGAAAAATATATGCGTTTAATAAATTCGCAAACAATTTTTTTTTTGATTATAAGACAAAATTAATTAAACCTTAATAAAAACCTTAATACTTACTGCCGCATACTGGAGACCCTGTTTATGGAAGATGCGACCGAAAATGATGATTGGAACGTTCCAGTAATTAGCAATGCATTTAAGGCGGAGCTCGGCATCGAAATCGTTATTTTTCAAACTGTGTACAGAGTTCCTGAAAAAGAAGAATATTTTAAGATTGATTATACGTGAAATAAAAGAAATGAAATAAAATACTATTGAGGTCTGCTATTTATGAAAAATACCTGGAAACCATCTTAAATTTAAAATTTTGTTAAAGTGATATGTTTGAAAAGAATATTTGATTTATTATTTTATTTAAATTAGATAAGATATTTAGATTAGAAGATTAACAAAGAATACCAAGATATTTCACTTACTGGCTGGGGGGAAGAGCCCATTCAAGCTCTAGCTTGTGTCCTTGGAGAAAGGTTCCTCTCATGCCCTGAAGGACCCGCTCGGCGCTCTCGCGGGAGTTAAAATCGATGAAGGCGAACTCCCGGACTCTCGAGATCTTGACGATTTCTGTCTGCGGGATGTGCTTCCCGAGGACCACGTAAAGGTCGCGGGTGTTCACGGAGAAGTCGATATTTCTAACAAAAAGGGTTTTCACCTGAATGAAAGGGTGCAGTCTCTGAAAAAGCCGTTTATTTTAGTAATAAAGAAAAGGGATTTTACGTTGCTCATGATGTCCTGGTCTACATAACGCTCCGGATTGGCCCAAACGATTTTCAAATCGTTGCCCCACTTGCGCAGGGCTCCGGGGGTGATTCGTTTCTTGACCTCGAGGGCGTCCTGGTGACTGGGGAAATCGATGAAAACAAATCCCCTGTTCTTTGAGCCGTCTGAGATCCTGTTATGCATGACGACGTTTGCGATCTTCGGGAAGAGGCCCCGGAGCGCGACTTCGATCTCCTGTTTTGTCAAGTGCTTGGGAATGTTCCCGACGAACAGGCGGCACTTGTCGTAGGACCTCTGAATGTCTAGCAGTTTCCCGGGTAGGATGTAAAAATGGTTCATCACCTCTCGGGCCCGCGACGCATCCTCCTCGTTCGTGTACTTCACGTAGCCGTAGCCCCGATTGCGCTCCGAAAAGTCGAGCATCAACCGGAATTCGTAGATTTTTCCGAATCGGAGCAAATGGGGCACGATGTCGTACTCCGTGAGCTCCTTCGGGATTTTGTTGATGTACAACTCACAGGAATTCGAGGGCGGAGGTCCTGACCACTGCAACGGCGGCCCGATGATTTTGCGTCCGTTCACCTGCATCGACGGGGGTAGCTCCGAGCAATGGTCGCTCCCGTAGCCTTCCGGCGAAATTGAAAGAGAATTCATCGACGCGGACAAAAAATCTTCAGGATTTTCACTGCTCATTTTCTCCGTTTAGAAGTTTCAAAGCCGCAAAACGTCCGCGTACGCAGTTTAACCAGGAAAATACCAAAGACGCGCAAATTGCCTAATTTAAAATGATTAGTATTGCCCATGCAAAATATTTTCCTTCATAGAAATCCTTTTAACGGTCACTAAAATTTTGCATCATTTTATGTTCAAATAAACTAATGAAATAGTTAGTTAACAACTAATTAACAAATTCTAGAACTTCAAAACTACTTTCAATTTCGTTTTTAGGCGCAACGAATGTATAAAATATTTTAAAGAAATTTCAAGAGGAAATTATCCGCCACACATTTTAGTACTTGATTAAACCGAATTTTTGTAATAGATTTTGAAGGTAAATTTGACAGTTCTCTTTTGCCAGTTTCAGTGGAAGATGTCGGCTTCTGGAAGTTCAAATAATCCTCTAATTGAACCACGGATATTAGCTCTTATTCAGGGAAGACACCATATAACAAATAGTGCTTTAAGAAGCAAATGTTTTCGAGATAATTTTGTGTATAACTGGAATGGAATTCAGTCTTTATTTGGGCCCAATTTTCTGGAAGAAGGTAAGCATATTGAATTATGAAGTGATACACGATATTTTCCTCATTTTATCAACTATTTAAAATTTAAATTAATACCAGCAGCGCTTAGTACCTAATAAATATAACCAGCTTTCATATGTTTGCAAAACTCGACCATAAAAAGACTAATTTAAAATTATAATTTTATTTACAAATATTTCAATTTACAGATTTATATCCTGAATTAACTTATGAAACTTGTTCTAAATATGTTGAAGTCTTGCGTCCTGTTTGGAAAGAAACGTTTAATGTCTGCCAGCAGCATCTGGAAAACAGTAAATCGTCGCTTTATGATAACTTTGAGTATTTTGGAAATGCCAAGATTTTACAAAAGTTTCTCGATAGTTACAAATCTCCAACTTTCGTAATCGAAGGGTGCTTGCTATTCACATCAATTCTGGAAAACAGCTTAGGCAACGTTTATTTTACCATCACCAAAAAACGCCCACCTCATTTGTTAAAAGATCTCTTGAGCACACATGATCTTAAACAGTTTTTTTCTCCTTTTCCGGTAAATATGTAATTATTATTGTCAAAAGTTACTATTTATTTCTTACTTCATTTCCAGATATTTTTCTTAAAACTGCTGCTAGGAACGCCAAATTCTGTTAATTTAAGGAATATCGTGTGGCATGGATTTCCAGCACCAGCGGATATCCCCGAATATTATCTTTCCGTTTTAATAGTCGTTTTGAATACTTTTTCGATTTTTTTAAGACAACAATCCTTTTTCATAGTTCCTCGCGATAAAGTAATTTGCCGCATAATTGGTCTTGAAGATGAAATTCTTAAGGATTTTGATTTTAAAGACGATATCACATTTCACCAAATCTTTCGAGACTCGAAATATATCTTAAAATCACATAAAGATTTCTGGGACCAGATTTATAAACATTTCCAAAATGGAAATTACGAGCAATTTGTTATTTTAATTTTACCGCAAATTGAATTAATTTTACGACTTATTTACTCAGAGTGCAACCAGGTTGATGTTGGAGCCAAACTGGATGAATATTACATTATAATTGATACAATATTCGAAGTCAAAGTTAATGAGGAAAACACGGAAAATAAAATATTTTCTCATCTAGATCATGGGACTCTAAAACTTCTTTATGATTTGTTTATTTCACAAAATGGTCCTTGTATTCGCGATAAAGTTAGCCATGGTGAAGTTGATTTTGATGCTTTAGATAAGTCGGTTTGTTCCGTTTTATTTTTGGTATCTTTAAATTTATTGGAAGGGCCAAAAGCCGAAGTTTTTAATTTGTCCTCCTATGAAAGTAAATTTCATATAAATTCGGTAGTGTTTAGTAAACTTCATAATTTAAAACAGCACATAAAATTATTAAGAGAAATGGAAATTCCTACAGAATTAGACGATTTGGCTGATTGGAATTCACTACTGCCAACTATCGTCTTCAAAGCTAGAGTTTTTCGAAAAACTAAAATATTTATCCGTCCAAAACAAGAGAATGAACTCGTTGGAATTTTATCAAAAATTTTAGATTGCATAGAACTATCATGTGATAATTTATTGTATTCTTTCCAAACATATTTCGAAACGTTTAACAAAAAGCAGCTCCGATCGCCTAGAAGGAAAACCCTTGAAAAAATGTTAATATCGTTGCCTCTTATGTATAATACTTTAGAAATTATGATGCAGGAAGTAGAAGAAATATTTTATCAACTGCAGTGCTTGGAAAAGGATCTAAGCGACGACTTTTACAAGAAATGTTTAAAGTGAGTTAAATTCAATTTTCGACTCAATTTCAATCTAATAATTCATTACAGATTCCTAAAGAAATTTTTAAAATACATCGAAAACATGGCGAAATATTGTCAATACAACAAAAATGAATGGGAAAAATCTACAAAAATTTGCCACATTTTTAGAGAAACTTTGGAAAATTTTCGAAAAGAATTTGTTTATTGCTGATCTTTTAACAGGTATAATAAAAATTTGTATTATTTGTAAAAACGTTTGAATCATTTGAAAGCCAATTCAAATATCTTTTTGGCATAGAAAATTCCTCTGTTAATTAAACATTTTAAAATGTAAATTCTAGGACTCTGTGTGTGCTTTATTAAAACATTGCTATACTGAATTTAAATCTCATCTACGGCAATCATACTGAAATTTATCCCTTAATTCAAACATACGAAACTAAACTTTCACTTTATTTTGGGACCTATTCTAAGTTTTAGCACTATGCCCCACAGACCCAATTTGAAATGAAACGGCCCGTCTTCATTTCAAAATTATCTTCTCTGAAATAAAATTCAATTCATTTATACATCTCTGAATATAATCCTAACAAAAGTTGTGGGAATTCACAAGTAACTTATCTTACAACCTAAATTATTCGCGCACTTCATAAATAACTTAAATTCCATAAAATAAAACTGCTGCACGTGGCATTAGTCGCCAGTTTTTAACCGCTTCGCAGGGCCTTCGCTGCCTTGAGAGTTGGAGTCTTCGGAGAAGGGCATACTCGAGACAAACTCCGTCGCGCCCTGGGAATCACTAACCATCGAGAAACCTAAGAGAAATAGTCGATTACTTTATTTCATACGAGGAGATGTTAAAAAAAGGCTACAGGTATTTGAGTCCTCCGCCGCAATTCCAAAATTCGGAGTAACATGCGAGGACTCCTTCCGGATATTTTCCTTCTCGCCCTTTGATGGTTTTTTCTTCTGTTCGCTGTTCGAAATTGGCACCCACTTGTATATTTTCATTGTAGTATCTCCGATAGTCACCCACTTTTTCTCCCTGCGATTCAAATGCCAATTTTAACTCAAGATATACAAATTGAAGTGAATATGAAATTTTACCAATGCCGAACTTTGTCGACGGCCTGCATTACACGCTTAATGTCATCCTTGGCCCTACTTCTTGTTTCTGCCCGCACCGATCTCGACATTATTTATTCTGAGATACGTTTAATCGCTGAGGAATCGCCTTCTTTTACGATGAAAACGAATTTTTAGCCGACCACCTCGCGAATATGTCAGAAATTTCAATGTAAACACAAAAATGGCGAAAATTTGATAGGTCGCCAGGGTGACAACAGTGGGAAAATTGGAAAGTGCACTTTTTTGGGTAGTGTTCGGATAAAAGTTAGTAGACTTAGAAAAGATAATTTTTTATTTTATTTATGCAAATATGATTTATGCAGCTAAGTTTTCGCTGCATTTACGTAAAATATTCTTAAATTCGCGCTTTGATGATTCAATTTATTATGTCAGTTAAATGTATTATAAATACACGAAATAAATTGTTTTAAACTATCAGTTTTTGTTTAGAAAAAACTAGATTAATTTCTGCAACTATAACTAGACTATAAAAGTAATTTTAAGAAAAAATTAATAAAATGTTTTCAACTGGCAGCAGAACTCATCTCTATTGGTCTAATTTATTTCCATCGGGCAGCCCACAAGGTGCGGCCGCCATGTTAATTAGACTTTTAGCAAGCAGTGGCAGGAGGAATCAAGAAAAGTCAGCAGGTGAAGTGTCGGGGAAGGAAAAAAGTGCAAAAATCGCGATTTTACCTCTAACTTGAATGGAAATTCAATGAAAATCGTCTACAGGTACCGCGTCCGCCAAGCTCGCGAGCTGCGCTACGCCTTTAACTCGGAAAATTCAAGCGCTAAAAGCAAATCAATGTTACGTCGTGTGTGAAGCAAAAGGCCACAGCCAGAAGAAGTAAAAAAATCAAAATAGAAAGAGTGTGTCCGTGAAAAATAGTGATTTTGAGTGAGCGATGCCGAAATGCGATGTCAAAACACGGTATATTCCTGCGACATTCGCCTGGACCCTGCTGCTGGCGACGACCTGCCTCTTCTTTTACTATCCGTAAGTCATCCAGCAAAAAACCCCGTCCTTGCTGCGGATCGGGCTCCGAAGACGGCGACTGACAGATGAGAAAAATCAATGTTTTCCCATTGTGTCTCGAGTGCCAATGGGCCCCGTCCCTGGAGCCGTGCATTCCCCAAAAATATAAAACTGCAGAGCTCCAAATTTTACGGCCGCCCCAGCTTTATCGTTTCCAATTTTCGGGCCCCATTATCAATCAAGTGGCCGTGCATTATCGTCATTATCATCGTTGCCCTGCGTTCTGGTTTACGCACCACGGAATCCTGCCATTTCTGGTGAAAATGAAAGTCGGTCAGCCTCTCCGGGCGCCGCTCGTGCTCCGGCGAGACGCGGACTCCACTGGCCAGCATCTTCTAAAAATATACCCAAAAGTGCGCTGGACGTCGAGATCTGTTTATTATTCCTCAGCACGGGCTCGCATTAAGGTTGTTTTGATAAGGCGAGCATATGCCAGAGCCCATTTGGAAAAAGTTTCACCAAAACTTTTCCTGAAGTCATAACACTATTATACCTTGGTTTGGGTTTTCTATCGGATTACTGTGCGAATTAACCAAGTTAGCGGCTATTCCCTGCCGACCACAGCTGATCGACTTTTGCCTACTGATGGTGTACGCCGAGATTATTTGCAGCTTGTCAGATAAGCCCACACGACTGATAACGCTCTTGACCCTGTTACTCCAGGCGCTGAGCCCGACAGAACACCTTGCTGCACTCAAAAGGCATTGGCTTTTCTTGTGAAAGTGTCGAACTTTATATAAAAATTGTTTGTTTACCTCTTTTGCATTTTTAATGAGCACCTCAGGGCAAAAGAAAAACAAAATTTAATTGGATCCCAGACTGCTTCGAACTGAAATCCTTTACCAAAATAATTGCAGTTTCTTTCCTTGGGTCGGAGCCATTTAATGATACCATCCTAATTCTCGGTTAAGATCTGCTTAGAGTAGCTTTGTATCATTAGGTAAATTTAAATGTTTACCTTTGAGAGAATTCTGCAATGTACAAATTTTAAGAGGAAATAAAAAGATGCAAGGTCGGATGAATCCTTTAAGGGTGCTGTAGGTCATCCTAACCCATGCTGGATCATTTTTCGTTAATGGAAACCCCGGTGCTTATTTGGTCAGAGTCCCATTGATTATTCCCTTTCTTCAATAATCACGTTGATGAAATTATCCTATTTATTTCTTGGATTCCAATTCTTCGAAATTGCTAGAAGAGCCTTTGTCTGATGGGTCTTTTGGGCTAATTTATTGTGATTTATTAGGTAAACTTGACCCAAAAGTTTTGCTTTCGAAGATGGATCCATTTTCAATTACCTGGAAATGTGTAGACTGAATTGTAGATTACAATAAATTTCTGGTAAAATAGCGCACAATACCTAATTAAGGCTTCCTCTTCTTGACCTTAGTCAAGTTTAATTACGAAAGTCTGTCAAACTAACTAACTATTGATTATTCCGAGGGACACCAAAAGAACTTTTTGAGCAATGATCTGAATAATTGCTCTTGCGGAAAAAAAAATCAGCGGACGGAATAACAAAAATTCAAGAACATGAGAGAAAAAGCTACTTTTAAGAGATTTAAAAAATTTACGTAAATAATACAAATTATATATTTCTTAAACACATTTTAATAAATTTTTACTTTAATATCAATCTAATAATTCCAATGAAAATCCCTCATCCCTTCCGACCTCAAAATTGCCGCCTCAAAGTCGAAATTAAATTTATCTTACATTACATCTGCAATTGGACTTTTATTTTGTACATCAAACTACGCCAAATTTCAGCTTTTTATGTTAAACGGCCTCTAAGGAAAACGCTTCTGGTACTGACAGACGGACAGACAGACCCAAATCAGTTCCATGTGCCTTGTTCTTTAAATTGGTGTGGGAGATTAAAACTTAAAGTAACTCTTAAAAATTAGTACAATTATTTTTTTATTTCATACTCAAATTTTAAAAGAACTCCAGATGATCTCAAAGGTGCTATAAAATAAAATAATATAAGAGCTCAAGGTTGAATGTTGGCTCTTCGTTTTGATTATCTTACAACGTCTTCAGTTCCTTCATAAACACATCGTGACCTTCTGATAGAAATGAGTTCGTTTATTGTGATTTATTGCTTTTTATCCAGGATTTTTTCGCCTCCCAAATTGTTATTTACTTTTATCATCGCCTGGAGATTTAGGGAGAAAATAACAGGTTATAATTAAATTCATCTCGATTTAATAGAATTCGAAAACTGATGATTAAAGTAAACGAGAAATTCACATCCGTATTAACTATACATCTTTTCTTCGTAACTATTTTATATATAAATTTGGAAAGAATTTCATGAATCTATTTCACATATACATTTTTATCTTAAGCACTTTAACTTTGGCAAGCTATCAACTTTTTTACAGAAAATGATAATATTCTTAATATCGTTTTACTTTAACTGATTGAAAAAGACAATCTATCTCCAAAGTTTTTTCTTTAATTTTAAATAAAATAATTTCAATTTCAAAATTATGTAAGTATGTATGTACTTGAAATCGAGAATGTGAAATTCATTCGATTGATTACTTTAATTGCCAATTCTCGCGGTCTACATTTCGTTCTTGTTATTTTCTCTGTGCAATACTTGGAATTACTTTTTTCCCAGTGTGTATAGACTTAGATTTTTAATATATGTATAATTTGTTTTAAAATAATTTACCCAAACGAAGCATTCAGCATTGGAAGGTCTTAAATATTTTTATTATGCGCAAAGGATTCCCTTAAAAGAGGAAAATCGAAATATATTATTTTAATTCTGACTCTTGGACAAAACTCAAGCAAAACGGCTTTAAAGGTAAGAAATTTCATATCGATTTATATAGTTTTAGAAAAAAAAGCTGTTATTTACATCAAAATTTACTAAAGGGTTTTGTTTTGGTTATGAAGCCTTAAAACGTAGGATTTCAAAAAGATAACAGATTTAATTAACTTTTTTAAAAATAATAAAATGCCAAATTTTTAGGCTGCTGCAATTGCATATAGACCTAAAAAATACATTTCATCAATAAATAATTTTTTTTAATTGATAGCTATTAACTTTCTTGAATAGTCCTTTTCCACAGTGGCGATTTGAAGTACAAACGCGCAGGTATATAAAAGAAAAAAACAAAAAAAGCTTGCAAACTTGATGAAAAATTGAAAAAACTCTTCAAAAGTTCAATGGAAAAGCAATTTAAACTTCATAAAGTTTGCAAAAATTCAATAAAATCGTCCCTCGTGCACTGTTGACACGCACTTTCACTGTAGGTACAAATTACGACTTCTCTGTTTAATCAGTACATAATTCAATAAAACCGGCACGGCGACAGCACGCGTACTTTTTCCGCCAATGCCACAACCTTGCAATAAAACATGCAACTCTAATTGGAGTTCGTTTAAAAGTGTTCGATCCCACCCCCGCGCACCTGACGAGACCATTTCTGCTCGCTTTACAGTGAGCGTTTTAATCACGAATCGCCCAAAAAGTAAACATATTTTAAAATACATTAATTTCCCACATTCGTCTTATCGCGTTGAGCAACTCAGCGTTAAGCAAGTTCTTGTTACTTTTACTTTCCTGCAAGAGATAAATTTCATTTCGTAGAGCTGCACGCCTCCCGCTTCTGCAGGTGGAGATGTCTGCGATAATTAAAATAAAATCCATGGGAATCGCTTCAATCGGAGTAGGACCTGGGTCTTAAGGTGCAGCGCTGTTGCACCGATTTGACGGGTCTTAACAATGCATTTCTTAGAAGACTTTCGCTGCTTCTTTTCCCACGGAGCTTGTTTACGTGACGATGCCTCCGTCAACGACCCACGTGCCCGGGGCGTCGATTGGTGGGTCAATTCGGTTGTTGGGGCGGTCACTCGGAGGCACCCAAGACGGTCAAGTCGGTCGGGCCCCATCTTTCAGCCTGTCCAGAATAATTCAAAATTGCGTTTCCTTAATTTGATTCACTTAACTTGGGTGGGTGGTCGTGAGTTTTGTTGGGTATTTCAGAAAAAGCTTACCAATTGCTTTGGTAGTTGTCCCCTTATTTTTGATACTCGAGGAAAGTTATATTCAGAAATAATGATGTTTAAATAAGGAATTTAATTAAAATATTATTAAAAAAGTTTATTTAGATACTTTGAGAAAGAATTGTTTACTCTGTACATTTTTCGGCTGTATTTTAATAACTTGTGAAATAAAATAAATTAAATTATTACTTTGTTTTCAGAACTCAATAAAGTATTCTAAGTAATTTAAACAAAATCGAAATCGTCAACAACTTTCCTACGTCTCTTGTTTAGAGGTTTGGCCAAATCATTAAATATTCCATTTTAAAAATAAGCAATTCTCCAATCAATCGGACAAACAGATTTTAAAATAAAACATTAGTTTATTAAGTATTCAAATTAAACTACATTCAACTAAATGCATGCTTAAGCTTATAATTAAGCCGGCTTCCGAAAATAGTGGAGTCATACAATTGAATTTCTTAGCCTGTCTGTCGGTCTTTAAATTTTGATTGATTTGTGGCCCAAATGAGACGTTATGATGAGACATTAATTACAGAACAATTACAATTACATGTTTAGCATGTAATTATATAAAATTTAAAACAAAGTTGAAAATCCTCTTTCATCAAATTTATTAATTAAAAACATCGCGAATACTTATTAAAATACTGAATATGACAATTAAAAACTTCGTACGCTTCTTCTCTCATTAAGAAGTTTGTCGTTTCTAATTATAGAAAATTATTTCGGCAATGCGGCGCCACATATTACAAACTTTTCATTTGTTTATAGGCCATTGTTTAGCTCCGTAACAAGTTCCGGTTGATGTTCACGTGAATCTCTTTTTAATGAAATAAGCAATTTAAAAACAAAAATATCACTAGAACCTTAATTAATGTTAAAGGTTATGTTTTTTAGACCGCCAATTAAGTGCCTATAGAGATGTTCGAATGTACTTTAAGTACAGTATGTACATATATAGTATATAGTATGTATATTTGTATGTAATTACTATTATGTTAAAAGTGAAAATATTCTCTAAAACAAAAACTCTTAATATTTAACGAGCGATAAATCATTAATTATAAAACTTCGTGTCATCTATTTGATTGTTTTAATCTCATCTAGGCTTATAAGATTAATTAGAAATGAGCTGAGATAACCTTAAGAAATTCTTATCTACGAAGATAATTGGTTTCAGCAAATAAATTGTCATACAAAAAGTGAGTACGCTTTACTCAACAGGTGTCTATTTGCAGAAGTAATGCTCATCCTGTGAATTATGCTTCAAAATCAATTTACACATCGCGAAGATAAGTAATCAATGGGTAAATATTTAATTTTATTTAAACCAGCGATATGATCAATACTGAGAAATTCAGTTTTACTCACATAGGGCTTTATAAAAGTGTTCTTCTGTGGTAGTTAGCAATAGTTTCAGAAATTAAAAATTAATTAAACTAGAATTAAAATGAAAGACTTTTTCGTTAAATTACAATTAAAAAAAAAATCGCTTCTGCCTGTTTCGATCTACGAACATTTTTGAAACAATGTTGAAACACATACATACATATATAAGACGTGTTAATAGAAATCTTAATGAGTTGAATATGTTTCAAATTTATAATAGACCCTGTCGTTTATGAATTCTTTGTTATCATTTTATTTTTACTTATTTCATTTAACCTCACAAAAGTTCCCTGCCTATTGATTTTAAATTGAAAGCAACGAAATTTCAATTGTATTTTATTTATTTCCTTTCTTTTTTACTTATACTAATAAGAAGGTCGACTGCCAATTATTTTTGTCTTAAATTCGCCTTAAAAAGGGATTTCCACTCATTAATATTTTACGATTTAATTAAAAAAACAATCCTGCCCAAAGGAAAATTGTCCTCTCTTAAAAGCAAAGCTTTAAATAACTTTTCACGGGAATTCGTCCTTCATTGAGATTTTAAAGCAGTACGTTGTACAGTAGACCTGGCTTTAAAGATACGATTTTTAACTTCTCTCCAAGGAAAACGAGGTCCTCTTTTTCGGAAAAGGTGTTGATTTAATAAAATTTTATTAAGTTTAAGTATAAGCAAGTAAATTAAATTTTAATACCCTTTAAAAATGTTAAATTTTTTACAAGCATCCGAAAATTAAATTTTTTGCTTTGTCTACTATTTTAGGTTCCCATCAGAAGTCAGACCAAGACCGCCAGATTCAATTAAATTGTGAACAATTATTTGTTTACCTCAGCATGCAATAAATTATTCAGTGACCCCAGTCCGGGGCAACAGGCCGCCAGCGTCGAGTAGAAGAGTACTACGCAAATTTACTCACCCTTTAAACAAATTTAACATTGTCGGACCGATTTAAAAATAGGCTGCTTGACTTTAATGGCTTTTAAAAAAAATTTTAAAAATAAAAGCAATTGCTGCGTTTTGTCATTCGAAGCAATGCGCTTCTTCAATTGCAACGTGCAAAAATATCATCGGATTGAGCAATTTTTTTCCAATAAGTTCGAATTCCTTCCCACACTGCTTATCTTTAACTTTTCACGTCTTAAAGAAAATTTTATCGCAGTATGACGCATGCTACGAAAACTTATCTGACTAATGCAATTCTAAAGCTATAGCTTTAAGGTTTACCATGATAATGGGAATTATTACTTTTTATTTGCTTTATAACTCTTGTAATGTGGGCAGATCTTGCTTAAAATATGATTATTTCGTAATTTTGTTGGTTGTTTTATTAGAATATATGTATGTACTACTGATGATAATGATAATTTTGATTAGAATATGATGAAGTTTCTTAAAAAAATAATTTTCTGTGAAATAAACCTCACAAAGAAATGTAGCACTGTGTCTTTTTTACATTTCGTTTTCGAATGCATACTTTTTCCAGAATCATCTGGATTATCAAATGTTGTGTTGTTCTGAAACGCACAGTTTATCGCGAAATTTATTGAAAGAAAAAAATATGATAATTTTAAAATCCTATTTTTACACTTTAAAAATGTCTATTAATAAAAATATATTATTTTGTTTACCTTTAGACATTTCGTTTTCTGGATAAAATTGAGGGTTTTTTTTATATTAAATATGAGATTATTTGAACTTTTGATTTCAGATAAGTTAACAAAGAGTGCTCATGATTTTTGGAGAGCACGCCTTGACAGTATAACTTGAGGCGTTTCAAATCTCACAGTTCTTTTTTATGTTTTCTAATTGAAACGTTCTGTAGGTTCTTTTCATTTAGATTTTAGACATAACTTAAATAACGCTTCTAAGAGCCCAAGTACGTAATCTTAGAGGATAAAAATTGTCCTTATTTACGGTAGATGAAATAAAAAATCAACATTTATTTTCAAACGTAATAAGTTGCTACGTTTAGAATTTTCTACAAAGTGTAATATCTAAAGCAATGTCCTTTTATTAGAGGAAAGATGAATACAGATCCCGATTTCAGAGGAATAAAACATTTTCAGAAAACAGGGTCAAAATCCCCTTCTTACGCACAAATTCAAATTCACTGCGGCATGCTTTTCAGAAAGGAGAAGAGTTCCATTCAAGTGTGCAATTTTGCAGCAGAAATTCTGATTCAGAACGTTTTATACGAATTGAGATGACACAAAGTAGTTTAAGTGTGAGGTAGGAAAAAAGAAAGCCTACCTGAGGCTGTTCCTTCGTCTCAGAAGTGCTTTAGATCTCGTGTAATCCGTCGCGGAATAAACAAGCCCTTGTAACGTGCTCCTCTACAAATTTAATTACCGCGCGCCGTCTTCTGCAATTGCGTTCATCTTTCAACTCAAGTTGCACGTTTCTGCCTTGCAATTGGTGGGCGTTGGGTGCTTGTTCGAGCGAGGCGAATAACAACAATTAAACAATTCCAACTTTGAATACTGAGCATCTAGACAAAAGGAATTATTCAAATTCTGCATCTGGGCTTCGCAAAATACATGCTTTATGCTCTGGTCTTCTATATTGATTCCTCTAATTATTGCAAATATAAATGAGCTCAATTAATCGGGATGAAACGAACTAACCGAAAGCATACATATATCACACAACCCGGGTACTGTGGATTACTATAGTTATATAGGAAGCTATTAATCATTTTGATTGGATAACACAATGTATAAGTAGTATTAATTTGCTAGGTAATAAATCACGTAATTGAAACTGGGTAAGTTTTTATCATTCGCTTTAACTTTCGCAATCGAACAATTTTGAGAGCAATTCAGTAAAACGAATAAATTACTAAATGTCTCAACATAAAAAAAAATCTTATCAATTTGAGTAAGTCTATTGGCAAATACAAACAAGAAACAAATAAATTTGGGTAATCTTGTAAATGGCAAAATCAAATCTTTTCGTCTAGACTAGAAGATAAAACAAATTCTGCAAGATTTCATAAAAATAATACTTGCTTTGCTTTGTATGAATCAATTATTCAACTATATTTTTGGTGCCTAGTCTACTTTTAAAAATTAAAACCTCCAAGTCATCGATGTTTAGGTACTCATTTATTTTACATTTATATTATAGTGGACATGGTATTAAGGCAAATCGTAAATTTCCCCCGAATATTTTTCAAATCGAACCATATGACGCTTAAAAGTGAATCCAAATTAAGCCTACCCCAAAAGAATTTTTCCCGGATAGTCGCCTCTCCAATTTATCTAGTCTGAATTGTAAAATTCAGTGGAACTTTTTCAGCAGTTTTGCACAGTTTCTGCAAAATATCTGGGGCAGTTCTACCTTCCAATTAAGCGCGCTTTATGGGAGATGAAAATTGCTTTTTTCGTTTTAAAAAAAAGTTTCCGTTTATAACCTTGAATTGTTTCAGAAACAATTGACGAGTACTCGTGGGCTTTGTCGAAATCGAAATGGGCATGCAACGGAGATTATTGAAAAAAGTACCATATAAGTACAATTTTAATTTTTAATTTTACGATTTAAACTGTTCAGCACAGAATTTATGGATCATTTAAAGTTTATATATGTATGTATATACATTAAAATTGTAACAGGCGGATATAAAAATGTAACGAGTGTAAAAATTAAGAAGGTACACGCTTAGAAAGTTTAAAAAATATAATTTAGATTGTCGCAGTAGATATTTTGGAAAACTTATATGTACATGCCAATTAATCGAATAAACAAACAAAAATTGTAAAAATATCCGTTCTATTTTTTGTGACATTTTTAAGTTTTATTTCTGTAATTTAAAACATAAGAAATCTTGGCCCAATTTTGCATTTCTGAAAATGACATATTCAGCTATATACAACTGCAGCTGAATATGATTTATGGGAAATTACCCTTTAACAAAATCTATAAAAATTAGATAATTCAATAATTTACAGGTTGATAATAACTTTTCAAAACTATCAAAGTCCAAGCTTTGTTAATAAATATTTTACAAGTTGCTGAATGAATTTCGTAATAGTTTTAATGGAATTTCCAATTCTCAAAACCACCACAACCACCTTTATTTTGAACACATTTGAAAAGTTGCTGTGAGATGGTTTTGACTATTTTAAAATAGTTTATTGGTTTATTAGTTTAAATTTCACAACAGAACCTTTTAAAGAAATAAAGTCAGCAACTACAGAGAGATTATTTCTTCATCTTCTCAAACAAGTCGCGATAAAAACGAATTTCCTCTTTGTTGAAATTTTAGGTTCCCTCTTTAATTTGGTTTTGGGTACAAACGACCTTTTAGGATTACGAATGCACTGAGGTTGTTTGATTAGGGAAAAGTTGATTGGACTTTTGAAGAAAGTTCGGGTATTAAACACAGATCGATTCTTTGGCTATAAAAAGTTTTTGTCCTTTTCTGGAAAAGGAACATTTCGGTTAATTAGTTATCATTCAAGCGGTTATTGTCTATTTTTGCTGTTTTTTGTTGAAGTAATCTTAAAAGGGACAAAAGTAATTTAAAAAAAAAAGGAACATTCAAAAGATATTCTTTTACATCGCCTTGTCTTGAAAGAAAACAATTTAAAATGCAGTTTTCTTAAGAAAAATTCTTGAGAAACTTTAAATTGTGCATTTCGCAATTTTTCCGTAAAAGGAACGTTTTGTATTGTAGTGGTTTCCGCAGACATTTATTGCTTTGTAGCGTACCATTGAATGATTTTTCCTTAAAAGACTTGGCATGAAAATGAACTTTTAATGCAAGTCGGAGGGTCATTGGCCCCCAACTCTCGCTCCAACTCCCTTTTTGTCTGCGGAATTCTGAGTTCGAATGCCTTCAAGGATAAAGATTTTATGCAATCCACCGAGCTTGTGATTTCATCTGTCGCAAAAGTACAATAAGAATTGAGGAAGAGAAAAAAAAAATATCGTCTGAACAAGATGTGGATGCATTCGGACTAATTGGAGGGAGAGTGCAATCAGAGTTTTGTGGAACATGTAAGAGACGGTGACGACGGCTATGTCGTGATGGTCCTTTTCCTTAATTAAAACCTGACAGTGGCACCGATATTTTCATCTTCATCTTTAGATAGTCTGCCTAGGGCTTCCTCAAAACCTTCAAACAATTACTCTAAAAAAGAGACATCTTCAGAGGTTCTTGCTTTCAAATTGTGCAATGCTGACCTCAAGTGTAAATGCAGTAGATAGGTCGTGATAATTTCTACTAGCAATTAGATTTTGTGGTGGCCTCAACACGGTCTGATTTGCTTTTCATACTCCAAAGTCTGATCGCACTTTGGAT
The DNA here is from genome assembly GCA_951509405.1 of Machimus rusticus. Taxonomy (NCBI): domain Eukaryota; kingdom Metazoa; phylum Arthropoda; class Insecta; order Diptera; family Asilidae; genus Machimus; species Machimus rusticus. Next base: position 9,652,054 of record OX608051.1, read on the forward strand.
GGCATAACAGCAATTACGTCACGTCGCGTTCTGCTGCTGATAGAGTGAAATTATGCTTTCAGGAGTACTCCAAAATTGTTTTAGTTATCGCGTTTTGCACGCACATTGTTTTGTTTTCGTTATTTTCCTCATAATTAATTTGTCCTCAAGGATTAATTTTGAATAGTCTATAATATGTTTATAATTTTATCTAGTTGAGTTTCCCCTCAACATACAATTTGATAATAAATATTATTAACATATCCCTCGTTTACGAACTATGTATATTTTCTCATTAATTTTTTTACCAAAAATAAGAATTTCCTTAATTTTTATAACTATTTTGGAATCAGTAGTTCCGGAAATCCACACGCCTATTTATATTAAACATTAAAATGAGCTAATTTCAAAACTTTCACCAATTTTGAGGAAAGGAGAGGATACTGTAGATCGTTATGTTAGTTGAAGTTTGAATAAATTTTAAATTTCATTAATTTTCAATAAGCACGGCTGGGTCGAAAATTTTATTAAAAAAATTTGTAACCCATCTATATTCTATAAAATTCTTCTTCAGAGAGTTTACATTTAGGGACAATTTGGCCATCGTACTCTAGCTTGGATTTTATATTTGATTTCCCTTACAAACTGTATGAGCTTAAGTGTAACGCTTAGTCAAAGTGAAACTTCAAAGTTACATAATTATATTTCTTTTTCCCTTCTTTTAAGCGACCTCAAACACGGCCAGTTCTTCTGATGTAACAAGTTAAGCTTCTAACTTCCAGAAGTGGTTAGCTGCAAAACGTTTTACTTGTGAGCCTCTTTATTGATTTTCGCTTTCAATTTAGCCAGCAATTTATTAATGGGGCGGCTTTACTGTATTTCATTAGATAATTCAATTTCATCATCTTTGTGGAGAGATTTTTTAACAAAATTTTACCAAATGCTTTCCTTTCAGTTGCCAATATTACATTTTTCGACATCCATGGGTTCCAGCGTATCAAGGTGTAATCACGTTTTTCGTCATAGCCAATTTCACACTGGCCACATTCATGGACCCAGGAGTAATACCGAAAGGTAAACTTTAAAACATACTTACAATTAAATATTTGTTATATGTTTCACAATCTTATAATTTATACTTTTTACGTCGAGGAAAAATTGAAAATATTTATTTGTAGAATAGGAATTTCTCTAGAAATAATTGTTTGCGAATTTTTCATATGAGCTCATTATTTACAAAAAATTAATATGCTATCTAAAGTTTGCAAACACAAATATTTTAAACAGATCTACTTGAAACGCCAAGCTAAAAGATTGTACTAAAAGACTATTACAAAACTATGTTAGATTTGGAGTTACAAGTTATAAAGATTAACTCCAATTTCAGAGGTGTATATCTTTATGAGGCATTTGCAAAAAAATTTGAAAACTCAATCAATTTGTCAATTTTAAAAGAAATGATAGAAATTAATTAATTTCTACAACTGTTTTAATAATCCTAAGAATTTAGCAGAGCGATGGAGAATTTGGGTTTTATAACGAGAACAAGTGTTTCCATGGCATGCAAAATTATCATCAAAGTTAGCAAGATTCAGACTTTTCCTTATCTTTCCCTATTATCATTGCTTTAAAACTTCTGGCCATTATGTTAAATCATTTTTAGTACATGAACTCTCTTCTTTGTTCATTTAGCGCCCCCAGATGAAGACCGAGAAGAAGAATTTCGTGCTCCACTTTATAAAAATGCTGAAATCAATGGAATCACAGTGCGAATGAAATGGTGTGTTACGTGTAAATTTTATCGACCACCGAGATGTTCACATTGCTCAGTATGCAACCACTGTATAGAAGTAAATTTTAATTTTATATAATATATAAATTCAGATATAATGGATATTTAAATGTTTTATTTCAGACATTCGATCACCATTGTCCGTGGGTGAATAATTGCATCGGACGTAGAAACTACAGATTTTTCTTCTTTTTTCTCATATCACTTTCAATACATATGCTAAGCATATTTTCATTATGCTTATATTATGTTCTTAAAAATAAACACATTATTACGCAGACAGAGCCGATTGTGGCGTATCCTTTTTGAAAATTATATATTTATATTATAATTTTGAATTCAAAATTATTTTTCATGAAAATTGAAAAATAAAATGGATTTGGGTCTATGGGTTTTGCCATTTTTTCAGTCCTTGTAAATTGTATATTATTATTTTCAGTAGCATAGTTCCCGTGAATAAATATTTTCCTTAACTTAGCTTTAAATTTTAGTATGTGTTTAATGGGAATCGTTACAATTCTTGCAATCCCGATCTTTGGCTTAACGGGTTTTCATATGGTGCTAGTATCTCGAGGGCGAACGACGAATGAGCAGGTTACGGGCAAATTTAAGGGCGGCTACAACCCTTTTTCAAGAGGATGTTGGCACAATTGCTGCTATACACAGTTTGGACCTCAATATCCCAGGTAATTATAAAAAAAAACCTATTAAATTTTTTTAATTATACTCATTTTTGTTTACAGTCTTCTCAAACCACAAAAATATGCAGCCCGTCGTTCACCAAAAGAAAATCAGGCAATTAGTACAATTACAAGTGATCGGGATGGAACAGCTGGAGGAAGACATCCCACAGGACAAAATTCAAGTGGAGCACAGCAAGCAATGTACGATCGGGACAGACATACTCAGGTAAAAACTTATACGGACCATGGAAATGGTTATGGGCAGCGGTCGGGCAGTACTACACACTATAGTAAGGTGGGTAAATTGTATTTGAACTTTTAATAATGGGTGATTGGAAAGTTGTTTGGTTTCTTTTCGGGGGCCTTTATTTCTCGATATTTTTTTGGTTTGCCTTCTAAATTCTAAAACCTAAATAATGGTCAAATTGGTTGCTAATTGGAACAATGAGGCGCTATGTACACTGATTTTGGATGATAAGATTTGAATTTAAAGAGAAACATAAAAGGGAAATTTTTACTTCATCTAGTTATCGCTTCTTCATTTTATTGTTACTGTATAAAATGTGCCTTCTTATAAAAGAATTAGGAATCAATGATTCTGAAATCTAATGATAGAAAAAGTTATCTTTGATTTTGTATGGCTCTATTAGAATAAAATTTACTGCTTATAGAAAATATTTGCGCAAATTAAGACTCAATGCCACTCATTTGAGATCTTAAGAAATACCTATATATGTACTTAAGTTAAAATAAATATATTTTCATTTTAAATAAAGAATGATGGACAACTTTACTCAACAAAAATTAATTAATCAAATCTATTTAATAATAAAACTTAAAGTTAAATTAATAAACTAAAAACTTATAATTGTAAATTATCTCTGTTAATTAGTTTGTGTATTCAAGACGAGTAAATGAAAAATAATTCTTTTTGACTTAATTAAAAGTGCGTCAATGTTAACATAAATTAAAATTTATTACCCGAGAATCATGATTGGCTGCAAAAATTAATTTGAAAGGTAACGGAAAAGTATAAATTTCCCTTAATATGATAGTTGTATAAAATTTGCATGCCAGTAGATTTGTATAGTAATTAAAATTTATATAGTAAAGGATAATTAATACTTGTAGCTGCACTAAATGCTTTATTCTTTTTGCAACAAATCGCATGTGGCTAAGGTAATTACATATTAAATTTAGAAAATATGTAAAACAATAAAAAATAAGGTCGTTTTGGTGCTTCAGTATCATTGAACTTCTTATAATTTAAAGAATTCCTTCGTGAAACCTATCATCGTGTGTCAATAATTAAAAATTATAATATATCTGCTTTATTACTTTGGCAATTCAATTTGAATGTAAGACAAACTTTAACCGGGCGATTAATTGGCGTGTTATTTGTATAATTCTTTCTCATCTTATTGGTTTAACTTCCGCGTCTTTTTGTCCGTCTGTTAAATTTTTAAATTTACTTACTTAATATTAAATGTTTTTAAGAGAAACGATTTTTTTTTAAAATACGTATTATGTAGCTATTTTTTTATTTTAATATTACTTGTTATAATACATGCTTACGTTGTGAGCTATCAGTTATATTTGAGTGAGTGATAATCTCCAAATAATGGATATAATAATTCTAACTTCTTAACTATTATAAAAATAAATCTTAACAGAAATGAATAGTTGTAGGAGAAATACATGCATAAAAATCCTAATGTTGCTTGCCATCCAAATTATATTTGTATGCAACATGAGTCTTACATTATCAATTTATAAGAAGATTTAAATGTTCTACTTCCTCCATGAGCAATTCTTTAAAGTTTATGGTAACGTTTGGCGTTTGGGATATATATTTGATAGTTATTTATTAGGCGTTAGTTTAAGAGTGTTAGTAATTATTGTCACAGAGGAGCATTAGAAATTTTGCAACGGATGCTAGCAATGAATGTTGATTTGATTTATTTGTTAATACACTTTGGAATTTGATCAATTTTGATTTTTGTAATCAAATTTGCTGTGGACACAGAAATTAAATTTTTAAATGAACTCTTTAAGAGTTGTCACCGATTTATGCACGATCATCTTTGGCAGCGCTTGAAAGTACTGAACTATCAGTACACAATATTAAAAATTAGTTTGTAGTGCTTCTTAGATTGCTTGTAAAACTAGGCTTTGCTTTTCGTAAATAATCGGTCATTACATTGTCCAAACTAAATGAAAGCACCAAAAGAAGGTAACATGTTTTTTCATTTATTTTTTATATTAATAAGTTTTACTCAAAATATTTTGAAAAATTTTTTCTTACATATATATATTTTTGTGTATTAATTAAATACCTCAGATGACGATGGTTTTTGTAATACATCCATTAATAATATAATTGTTGCATCAGTTCGTAATAGCTTGAATAACTTTTGCAATTTATTCTAATCAAGTGACTTTACGACAGATCACTGAAAATTAATAGAAATATTAATGCCAAAAGCTGCAATATGTTAGTGTTCTTTAGTAATCAGTTTTAAAAATTGTTCAGCTGTTTTTTTTTTTAATTTAATACAGTTGGGGTTAAAAGAATATTGTAAATTTATTAAGAATATGTGTAAATTATTTAATTTATTCTTAACTAAATACGTTAATTGAAGCGTCTTAAACTAAACAAATACACCTTTTTTTACCAGTTGTTCTACTGTGCCTTAGTTTTTGCTTTCTACAAAAATTCGTATATGTGTTACAAGTTATGTGCTTGTTCATTTTTCTACGTTTCAGGCTGTGCATATAATATACTTTCATTTCTCATAATATCGAGAATATTACATGTGCTATTATTAAAATATGAATATTATATGAAAATGTTAATTTTTGAAGGGTGTTAATGAGCTAATAATAATATAGATAAAGAAGATTTTGATTTCGAGACTTTCTCAAAATTGTTGTAGTTTAGCCTACCCATTGCCATATGCTCATAGAACTGAAATTCTTTTAAAAGGAGGTTAAATTGTATAAAAAAAGTTATTACTGATTCATTTTGTTACCTTACACTTTCAGTATTATTAGAATTAAAAAATATTTTTTTTCTTGTAATTAGCACAATCTTTAAATCCCGTTCCTTGCCATTTTGTTTCGTAAAAGAAATAAATAAATAACTAAACGTTATTTCAAAAAGGGGTATTCCTTTTCAATATTCTTCTTCTTCAAAAAAAATTAAAATTGCCAATATAATTTGCGTAGTTAGGAGCTACCTATTATCACTTTCGTCACTTTTGCGATGAAGTCTTATGAAAGCGACTTTTAAATTATTGATTAAAATTGCACTCTATCCTAGAGTTCACATATACATATATTGCAAACAATGTGGCTTTTAATGACAAATTATTTTATCGTAAATAAAATAAATATATAGCATCAATATTCTACTTACTTCTATGTTTGAATGTGAATAAAATATGTGTAATGCAGTGTTAGTCTAAATACACAGTGAGATTATGTTTCCCAAATAGCTATCACCTGGCCGAGAATGCTCAGACACAGACATGGAGCCTCAGGCATCTCAGAGTCAAGATTGTGAACCTACACCGCCCCTGCAAAGGCACAATTCGAGCAACTTTTATTTGCCACCCATCGAAAATACCACAGGCGGTGGTGCCAACAACACAAGCAACGGAAACAGTGGAGGGGATTCACCAAGGCACATGAGAATGTACCACCCAAGGCACAGTCCTCATGCCAGACAAAGGTATGTTAACAGAAATTAAAAAAGATTGTGAGTGATTCGTTTTTGTTACAAATAAAAAGGGGTCTGGAACCTTCAAGAGTTTACAATCCAGATGCCCTTTCCCCAGATCACCCAACACATCCTAGTCAAGGAGTAGGACAGTTGAGTGGTCAACGAAGCGGCACGACAGCAACACCAACGATGCAACAAAGAATAAAAGCGTTGGGTGTCGCAACTCCGCTCGCAATGTCAAGTCCAGTCCGAAGGTTTGTGTACTTAAACAAAATTTGTTTTTCAATGTTTAACTCATAACTAACACCAACATATTTTGTTAACTTCTTTCTTCATCCGCTCTAAAACTTTCAGATGATTTTATGTTAAGATTTACTTTACCTAAAGTCTTAAATTTCCACTTACCTCTTGATTTTTAATTGGTTTTATTTCCTGGTTGAAAACGTTGGAACCAGATGGACATAGCTGGGAATTTCCTCGATTCATATTTACCTTTTACGGTAATTACAAAAAATTACAAAAAAAAAGAAGGATCAACGTAGTCTTTTCATTTTCTTGATCACGTTGCTTTTTAGTGCTAGTTCTCATTAAAACGAAAAATTTTTATATTAACATTTGCAACTTCATCCGATTAAATTATTTTTGTATGATTCGTTATATTTGATGAGATTTGTGCATTTGATTAGTAGACTGTTGCACCGTCAAATTCTTATGTATTTCTTGCACAAAATTTAATTACCGTTTGCTTCTAGACTGAATATGTATTTTGTACAGCTTATTTCTCTCAAATTTAATTTATATTTAGGTGTAAGTCGTCAACTCTAAAACAATTTAATTTTTTAAAAATAGAAAACAAAATTGGAACTATTTCCTAATATTTTGTATGTCGGGTAGTTTTTAGATCGCTGTATCGATCTATTTCATTGTGTAACAGAAGTTACGTTTAAACATCTTAAGGTACATTTTTACACAACAATTTTAGGAAAAAAATTGAGCTTGCAAATACGTCTTTTAGACTTAGGGGAAAATATGATTTTGCATATTGTCATATCGACTTTTAAAAAGTGAAAAAGTACACATATCGTTTAACAGGATCATTAGAAATATCGATATTTTTTAGATAATGCACATAATCTTCGCTCGTTTCATAAATATCACTTTAAAATCACTAATTTAAAAGAAAATTCATAACCAACACTGCTTTAAATACTAATGAAATTAGAATAGAACTACCACAATTATATAATTTGTTTTATAACGAACTATATGCATTTTTGGTACCTAACACAATTTCTCGTAGTGATCAATTAACGTCTGCATGGTACAACTCTTAAACACAAAAAGTGGTAACGTCTACAAGATTTTACCAAATAATTTATCTATTTGAATATGAACGCATCCTGAAAGTTTCGTGGAAATAGGTATGACAAAATAAGGAAATATGTTAATAATAATAATAATAATAATATTATAGCACACTCAAATCTAGATTCAATTTTTTTTTAAATACGTTATATTATTTTCCGTTGCCCTATTTTTAGTCGAGTGTAGAGAGCATTTGTGGTTCTAATGTGGAGCCTTTTTTTTAGTGTGATCAAGAAATACTTCCAGCGATATCGTTTGTGAACTGCCTAAATGTTTTTTCTGTAAATAATTCGAATTGATTAAAAAGTGGTAGAGTTGTGTATAAAAAAAAGAGAAGTGATACATTTTTGATGGCTGTTTTTTTATCGATTATCGCTTAGCTTGAGTTACTTGTTTTGAGTAGATTCCCAAGACATAAAAGAAGCTATTGTCCACGTTGAAATCATGCATTAGAGATTTTTTCTGAAAATTATTTTGGCCTTTTATATTTTTTAGCTGTCTGTATTTTTCAAGTGTTTTATTTGTTTTTTCCCAATATATATATAATAAATAATTAAAAGAAATATTGTTTTACTTAGTACGCGTAACTAACATGTTATGATTTTTTAATAGATCCAATCCTGGAACGCCAACGCAACCCCGTCGGCCAGATTTCATTGGTGTAGGAATTAATCAACAGCAGCAACAACAGCAACCGTCTTCACAAATTTATTATGAGTTTCCATCTGGTTTGCCGCCCCAACATCCACAGCCCCCAACAATTCAGCAGCAAAGTCAACAGCCAATGATCCATCACAATGGGATGTCGGGACGTGGAATAATGATGCCCAACAGCCAGTACGGAAGTCCGCAAAGAAGGTTTCTTTCGGAAGGAGAGCTCGTCCGGCAGGGAGGAAGTGAACTCTCCTACGCGAGGACGAACAACACAGTCGATAATATAAGAGAGTTGGCGGGCAGTCCGCAGCGGGGGGTCTACATGTGGAAGGACACCTCGCCGGGCTTCAACAACGGGGGCAACAATACAGGGACAGTCGCTAATCATCATCCACCCCAGTTCATGATGAGCCAACATGGGATGATGATGAACGCCTCCAGGACCCCAGGGAACCCGCAGGTTGACTATCAGCAGCAGCACTATGACATTCATCATCACCGGTCGAATCCAACTAGTCCCACGATCGCCACGCAGCAGCCGCAGCAGATTCAGACCTCTCAACCTTTTATGATTCGGTACGGCGGCAGCAGCATAACGAGCAATCCGCAGTCTCAAAGTCAGTTAGGTAGTTCGGGGTTGGGTAGAGGTAGCAACGTAGATGGCACCACCAGCAGTGGTGGTGGTTATCAACCAGCTTTGCGCGGGGGTGTGCCAGTTTTTCCCCCTAATCCCCAAACGTCCCAGCCCTCACCTCAAATAAAGAGGAAACAAACGCCAACACGACCAATTTCGTTTGTTCGAGCTCTGGAGATGACTGACTCCATGGAAATGCAATCCATAGAACAGCAGCAACAACAATCCCGGAATAACGGTATTGGCAATAATACAGGGCTTCTGGGCGGGGTTAACGCGACAAATTCAAGCAGTAGCAGCAACCCCCAGCAGAGTCAGCAGCGATCAACGACGCCCACCCCCGACAGAGCAAGTGTCTACGACATGAACTACGAGATTTCAGTATAACCCCCTTGCATGATCACTTCCCTCCCAGTTCTTTTCGTGTCCTACTATTCATAAGCATAAAATATTTAGAACTTTATATATATATGTATATGTATGTATGGATAAAGTATAAACACTATAGGGTCATTGTCCAGATGATTTCCGCAAAATAGCAACACAAATAAAGTTTATATGAATAGTTTTTTATACCAAAACTAAATATGTAATTAAACAAAACAAAACAAAAAAATAAATAATAATAATGAAAAGGTAAATTACCTCATAGCGGGAAAAAAAATACTTATTTACGGAGTAAACGTTCATGTGAATGTGCAGGATCCGACTCATTTTCACGATGTTGACTGTTCGGCTGTTTATTAGTCTGCGTGTCTGACTGTTTTAATGTATCTTACGATTAAGCCTAGTCTAGATTTATTAAATCGCAGATTTTACTTGAATGTGTACAATACTAGCCATAGTTGTTTGAACAATATATTTTTGATAGAAACATAGGTAAAGTTCAAAAATATACGCAGTATTTAAAGTGATACTCTTGTAAATTTTTAATTGTGAACCGTGTCTTTTTTTACTCGTTTGTTTTTTTGATTTATTGAGAAAAATGGACGAAAGTGTTGACAAAGGTAAAGCATGAAACAAAACCAACTTATTCCCTCTCTTTTCTCTGAAATTTTTTTAAAATATTTTTAAACAACTTAAATTTTGGAGACTGATATTTTTTACTTCAAGTAAAATTTATATACACTTTTCTGATTTCCAACAATATGTCATCTTCATATACCGAAATCCTTTTTTGGAATGCGGCAATTACGACCTTAGCATCATTTTTTTAAACATTTCAAAATTACTAACCAGTTGCTCTTTGGAAAATAAATCAGTGATGTTAAGAGGCTTTAAGGCACAAAAGATTTAAGATTAGTAATAACTTTTCTTCCAATGAATTTCTTCTTTTATTTTACCCTGTATGAGTATCTACTGATTTTATTTCTTTGTTGACTATTTTATAACTTAAATTTTTTTTTTTTAGTATTTGAAGTTAAAAGTCCCTCCTTAAATAGTATTTCTTGAAACTGAAGTGAGCTTCTCATTTGACTAGAAAACATAAAAATTGTCAGTTCATCAAAGTTGAAAAAAAAATGTGAATAACAACACTGAATGAAGACAAATTCGCTATAATTTTAAAGCGGGAATCACTGGAAATGGTCGGTAAGAACACAATGCAGACAATGGACTCTTTAACTACTTTTTTAATTCGACTTCAGGAAAACACTAATTTAGAGAGATTCTAAGAGGGTTTTAAGGTAATTCTTTATATAACCTGTGAGCTAGAAGATGTGAAACAGTTCGGGTAAAAATTGATTTTTATACGAATTTGGCGGTCATTTTATATTCAATGCAAAGTTGGTAATGTTACAGATATAATCTGATTTGTTTTTAATGACTTGCTTTTTTGAGTATGTGAATTGCCTACTTGCCTAAGTTAACGAGAATAAACAACGACTTTGTAGACTTTAACTATAACCACTTTGTATGCATTTTGTTTTTGTTTATTTTGAGAAAACTATAAACACGAATTCGATTTTAGTCAATTCTTATTGAAGAAAAAACAAATTTCAAGGTGAAATTGAAATCTTTTCACCGGAAAGGAAAATGTTTGATTATATGATAAATATTTGCTCATCAACACTCATTGCAAATTTATTCAAGGAAAACTTTTTTATGTCACAAATTCTTGTTTTATTTAAAAAAATCGAGCTTTGGAGTACATTGTTTTGTTATGAGAGTTTTTAGTTTCTCCTGAACTGATCTAATTTTTGGAGAAGAGTAGAAACAGAAATTAAAATAACGAATTTCTTCACTTCATTAAGAGACTGTTTTTAATTGTAATTTAGATAAACGAGCTAAATTGCATCAAATCCACTTAAAATTACTTTAAAACCACTAGTCTTTTATTTGGTTTCTGTCGGAATTAAGTGAATTAAGAATTAAATTTCCTTATTCAATTGAAACTATCTTAGTCATATTTTCTAATTAAAAATTTCCTTTTATCACTGAAAATAATTTCTCCCACAAAAGACAAAATATATGCACATTTTAAAAAACAAAGTAGGCCTTTGCAAAGATATCCATAGTTCACATAAAAGAAAATTGAATAGAATTTGAGAAAATGTATCTAGTGAAATTGAAGATGTTCGAGTGTAAATAATTATGGCTAGTAGAGTGCACTCCCCATAAATGTATACAGAAATCAATTTCTTCCTGGTTCATTTGTAAAAAAATCTTTATAAAAATAATCAAATGCATGTCATCAGTGAAAGGGTTGATGGTAAAACGCCCTAAAATTTATTGTAAGCAAGCACACCGCATTTATTTACAAAGACCTTTTAAATTGAAAGAGGCCCTTTGTTAGTTAGACATAAATTTCTTCCAATTTTCCAATTTGTTAAGCTTATAAATATTTGTACAAATAAGGAAACAGCCAAACATTGAAAAGAAAAATCAAATTTTTGGAACAAGCACGTTATTAAGTTAGACATAAACAAAAAACACGAATTTTTCTTGTATGAAGTAATGAAACAAATGCCTGAAGCAGATTCACAATCATAAGGAGAGAACAACCGAGATGGAAGTGTTTCTTTTGTAATCATTAAGTTTATGTCTTGTTTCTATGAAATGATTATATTTTTTCACATTGTGTATTTTCCGAGATTTTTCGGTGCAAGAATTCAAACATTTTGGAAGCACCACGACTTAAAGTTGGAGAAGAGTGGAACAAGCAGTTAATTTAAGTAGGTAGTTTTATAAATTGCAACATAAGTTAAATTGATTTTTATTTTGTTATGTAGCTTAATTTTATGTTAACTAATTCGCAATCAATCGAAATTTTCTAAGGTGATTTCAATTTGCTCAATTTTGTCCTGGATACACCTTCATCGGATTTATTTTGAATTACATTTTTTATTTTATTTTTTCTGTAGTGAGTGAAAAATTATTTTATGTTTTGTTATTGTATGAAAATATGTATATGTTTATACATAGTAATGAAAAAAATTATAAAATGGTTAAAGTAACCAGGCAGTGAAATCGATTAAAAAAAATTACCCTTTATACGAATGACTTTGTTACTGAAAGTATCTTTCCGTCCGTCTGTACAAAGGACAATCGTACAAAAAATGTTCTTCAGGAACAATGTTACATTCCATAAACAATAAAACAACATCAACAATTATACACGTTTTTAATTAGAGAATGTTTGGATCATATGAGAGTTTAAAGAGCTTAGCACTGGCTAAATAAAATGTAAGAAAAGTAATAAAAGCAGCCACAATATTGAAAAGGGTTGCCCTATTATAACAATGAAATAAATCCACCCTAATGAACATTTTTAAATATTTGCCTTGTAATATTTCTAACAGCTATAGTACTAATTTATTTCACTTTCAAATTATTTATCCAACTGTTCATTTTGCAGTAAGGCAAAAAATCTTTTCCACCGTAGTAATTGGTAATTTTATTAATCTTTTTCTTCCTTCCGCAAAATAGATTAAATTATAATTATCTTATTAGAAATTTTGGCATTTGCCTTCCCTTGAGATATGCAAATTATTCGGCTTAATTTACTCTGAATACATTATTTATATACCATTTCTGGTTGCTAATGTTTGTTTTATTAATTTTTTCTGTCTACCATTTAGTTATTAATGAGATTTAACCTCTCAGTTTTGATAATAAATTACATTTTTTTTCAATTATTACTAGAAATATGATTTAAACAAAAACATATGGCAAATAAATTCAAAGGAAAGTTTTATAAATTGCACGTGGTTTTAAAAATTTAGAATTTAAAACTTGTTTTAAACAATTATTATTAGGGCAGCTTAAGTAGTAGATTATGTTTTTAATTGAAGACCATTGCCAAAAAATTAATTAAAATTCACTACTATCAATTTATGTTTGTAACTATTTAAGTAAATTATTAATAGCATGTGAAATGATAAGGAAGTGAATAAATTATTAATTTTGTATTGAGGATTGCATGATTTAAAGAGTAAAGATTAATTGCATTAGTTAATATTAATTACTCACGCCATTTAATTCGTTACTATCAAAAGGCCAATTATACAAAATTTTTCTTGTAAATATTTTCCAAACATTATTAAAATCGGTTTCACTGTCTGTGCAATAAATGAGATAATTTAGCCCATCCAGAAGAAATATAGAAATTTTAAATAAAAGAAATAAGAAGAAAAGAAGGAAATTATGTTGTGCCAAGCTGTTGTAAATACATTTTCTCTTTCCCTTTCAAAGTTTTAACATTTTAATTGAGAGAAATAAAATATATAGTGAGCAGAAATTACAGAAACAGAGACATCTAAGCAGAAAAACATAAACAATTTACATAATTTGTCGAAGACGAAGACGTGTGTAAGAAACGCGTTGCATATTTTCGCATTATGAATAATTAAAATATTTTTGACGGTCAGAGACAAACCAATAACAGTTTAAATCAAGAACAATTAGCAACAGAAAGAATCACCGCTTGTTAGTGGAATTGAGCGTACATTTCTTTCTGGAAAAGTAAAAACCGACTGACATCACCTAAATAACAATTAACAAGGTATAAATAGTGTTCAGAGGGGCATTCCGCCGCTTTAATTGTTTGATGAAGTCCTCTTCCTTTTGTATATCATTCGCTGTAAATTAATTTTCGTATTCATGTACCATAAGTATATAATTAAATTACACGTGATCACACCAGCACGACCGACTCTGGATTTCTCTTGGACAGGTGTAATAATTATTAATAAGTAGATTTCATTTTGTACAAAGTTAAAAAGGAACATTTAGCCAGTTAGGTACTGTAAATAAAAATTGTTTTCTTAAATAAATATTCGTTTTATTTAATTTGCTGTGTTTTATTTCACAAACTAGCGACCTTGTATGAGAGTTTTATTAAATCAAATAAAAACTGAAATTCTAGGAACATTAACATGAACCTCTTCTTTCTTTTTTCTTTATTGCATTTCATTTGTAGAATTTATTTAAGGGGGCATTCACTTTCAGAATTGAGGAAAAACCTTTGAATATACAGTAAAGGAACGGCTATACCTTGTACGTGTAGTCTGTGTGAATGAAGCATCTCCAGCGGGGAAAATTTCAGGGGAAGTGAGCCTTGAGTAAGAAGAAGATACTTTGGCAACTTAAAAAAATTGTGATTTGAAGGGATCGCAGCCTTTCTAACCATTTTTTTGAATTAAAAATGCAAAGACAGAAGGTGAAATGTGGTTAAAAATAGTGTGTATGATACTGGCTTTTATTTGGTGTGTATTTAGTGTAAGATAGTGATGTGTGTGATAAAGAATTGCGGCGAGAAGAAGCGGCGACTAAATTAACGAATTTCTTTTCACCGGTAAGCCGGAATTTGAAATCTTTTTGCCGATGTGATTGATAGATACCTGTGGTTTTTATTGTTCTTGATGCATTAAACATGTTATTTCATTTTAAGCTAAATTTTAAAGTTTTAAAAATATTTTGGTGTATGTCAGTCCACGACAGTCATGCGCAATTTCGACGAGCCCTGACACAGAAAAGTCGCTAAATATTTTTAAATGGTGATATAAATGGGCACCCAAATATTTATTAAATCAAGTACGTGAAAAACGCCTTTTCATTTTCACTCAATTTTTGCAACTGCACTGATCAATTTTCTATGTAGTAGTAAGCTCAGACTGGTATTCGTGAGATGCTTCACTTTCAGCGATTTATGTCCGTTCCTTTACTGTATATTCATAGCTTTTAGGCTTCTTATTTTTAATTAGACTCGCTAATTTTCTTTGACTTTGCGGAACTTTGTTTATAAAGTTCACGGCTCGTTCATCAAAGTTAAAGAGGTGCTCGTTGGCGGACAAGAGTAGGTATGGAGTCACTTGAGCCTGGGAACCAAAACCGGTTATGCAAATGAGGGGCGTGGCTGGGGCGTGGGCGTGGCTAGGGCATGGCTAGGGCGTGCCGGGGGTGTGGCTAGGGCGTGCCGGGGGTGTGGCTAGGGCGTGCCGGGGGTGTGGCTAGGGCGTGGCTAAGGCATGGCGGGGGTGTGGCTAAGGCATGGCGGGGGTGTGGCTAGGGCGTGGCTAAGGCGTGGTTAGGGCGTGGCTAGGGCGTGGCGGGGGTGTGGCTAGGGCGTGGATAAGGCGTGGTTAGGGCGTGGCTATGGCGTGGCTGGGGTGTGGCTAGGGCGTGGCTAAGGAGTGGCGGGGGTGTGGCTAGGGCGTGGCTAAGGAGTGGCGGGGGTGTGGCTAAGGCGTGGCTAAGGCATGGCGGGGGTGTGGCTAGGGCGTGGCTAAGTCGTGTTTAGGGCGTGACTAGGGCGTGGCTGGGGTGTGGCGTGGCTAAGGCATGGCGGGGGTGTGGCTAGGGCGTGGCTAAGGCGTGGTTAGAGCGTGGCTAGGGCGTGGCGGGGGTGTGGCTAGGGCGTGGCTAAGGCGTGGCAAGGGCGTGGCTAAGGCATGGCGGGGTGTGGCTAGGGCGTGGTTAGGGCGTGGCTAAGGCGTGGTTAGGACTAGGGCGTGGCGGGGGTGTGGCTAGGGCGTGGCTAAGGCGTGGTTAGGGCGTGGCTAGGGCGTGGCTAAGGCATGGCGGGGCGTGGCTAGGGCGTGGCTAAGGCGTGGTTAGGGCGTGGTTAGGGCTAGGGCGTGGCGGGGGTGTGGCTAAGGCGTGGTTAGGGCGTGGCTAAGGCGTGGTTAGGGCGTGGCTAGGGCGTGGCGGGGGTGTGGCTAGGGCGTGGCTAAGGCGTGGCTAGGGCGTGGCTAAGGCGTGGCTAAGGCGTGGCTAGGGCGTGGCTAAGGCGTGGTTAGGGCGTGGCTAAGGCGTGGTTAGAGCGTGGCTAAGGCGTGGCTAGGGCGTGGCGAAGGCATGGCGGGGTGTGGCTAGGGCGTGGCTAGAGCGTGGCTAAGGCGTGGTTAGGGCGTGGTTAGGGCTAAGACGTGGTTAGGGCGTGGCGGGGGTGTGGCTAAGGCGTGGCTAAGGCGTGGTTAGGGCGTGGCTGGGGTGTGGCTAGGGCGTGGCTGGGGTGTGGCTAGGGCGTGGCTTAGGCGTGGTTAGGGCGTGGCTAGGGCGTGGCTAAGGCGTGGCGAGGGTGTAGCGGGGTGTGGCTAAGGCGTGGCGGGGGTGTGGCTAAGGCGCCCTAGCCACGCCCTGACCACGCCCTAGCCACACCCCCGCCATGCCTTAGCCACGCCCTAGTCACACCCCCGCCACGGCCTAGCCACGCCCTAACCACGCCTTAGCCACGCCCTAGCCACGCCCTAGCCACACCCCCGCCACACCCCACCCACGCCCCTCATTTGCATAACTGGTTTTGGTTCCCAGGCTCAAGTGACTCCATACATTGGCCATTTCGGATGTCAAGTCGCTCATACATGGGACCCGTGAGTGGTGGTGGCAAGAATTCTTCCTCCGGGAATGGCAAACTGCCACTCGAGGCTGGTGCCCAATTACGGCCCCATTGTGCCCAATTAAATCCCCTAAATCACTTGCAGCTCCCCCGGGGAGCAGAGGGGCCATTGTATTGAAATTTCCCTGAGTAGTGATTTTTAAGTAAGACCCAATGCAGCTTCATGTTTTGGTGCTTGAGTAGCCTCTGTCCGTTGAATGGTCGAATTTCTTGGGTATATCGTCCTGTCGTTATGCTATTTGCGCTTCCTGCAATTTATTGACCATTAAAAATAATTTAAAAAGTTTTCTCCTCTTGGATCGAATTCCTCCGGATAAAAGATATGATGGCTGGGCGTTCGGATTTGGAATGAAAAGTTTCATTGAGCAGCATGTTTTCTTTGTCCATTTCAACTTTTCTTCTAGATTTTATACCATCACTCGGTCCCACCAGGCATTGCGGGGGTCCCTAAGGAGCCACTGGATGCAATTGGGTGTAGCAAAACTATATTTTAAGCTAAATTTTCAAGTTTTAAAAATATTTTGGTCTATGTCAGTCCACGACAGTCATGCGCAATTTCGACGAACCCTGACACAGAGAAGTAGCTAAATATTTTTAAATGGTGATATAAATGGGCACCCAAATATTTATTAAATCAAGTACGTGAAAAACTCCTTTTCATTTTCACACAATTTTTGCAACTGCACTGATCAATTTTCTATGTAGTAGTAAGCTCAGACTAGTATTCGTGAGATGCTTCACTTTTAGCGATTTATGTCCGTTCCTTTACTGTATATTCATAGGGAAAAACACACTTTTTTGGGATTTTTTTTTTAAAAAGGCTACTGTATTTATTGAAAAAATTATTTATAGACATTACTCTATAGGTATTGATTACAAAAAAACTTTTTTTTTTTAATTTTTAGGTATGTTTAGCGGCGGCAGAAGGCGTCTTGTAAAAGTCCCTTTTTGGCTGGTACACATAATTGTGGTCTTCCTGGACAACATAAAGAAAAAATTCAAAATGGATGCTGTCCTTTAGACTTTTTTCTAGAACATATACCAAAAAAAAAAAAAATGTTTTAATTGTTTTACGACTGTTTGTCTGAAAATTTCAAAAATCTGCCTTTTTTTTTGGAAAAGTACGTGCATAAAAAAGAACAAGGGGTACTTATATGCATTTTTATAGGTATATGCTCTAGTATTTATGTTAACGAATCGAATGCGTTTTGATTTTTTAAAATCTATCGAGTAGAACTTCAGATATTATGTGTACCAATTGAAAAATAGTATTTTTGAGAAAAACGCGTTTAAAGTTTTTGTGCAATAATTTTTACTTGTAAAACCAAGGACCTTCCGTTACATATATAGCTATAACTTTTGTTTTGTTTTGAATTTCGCAAAATGGTTTTAGGACAGTATTGCTATGATGTTAAGGAACACTTTTGTGTAAAAAAAAAATAGATTTTTTTCTCATTTAGAAATCGAATGCCCCCTTAAGGGAAGCTATTCCAGTATAGTATAAGCATTTAATACATTTCCGAAATCCTTTAAGTTCGGTTATATATCCTGTTTAAAAATATAATACACATTGGATATGAAGTTTCCTTTTGTTCTTTTTAAGATGGTTTAAAAATTATGATCCTTTCAGAAAAACGTCTAATCGTCAATCGTTATGATTGTTATTTATACCTACGTATATAATAATTAAAAGTTATGGAACTATTTTATCTAAAACAATTTTTCTATGATTTTACTACGGAAAACAGAAGCTTAAAACACCAAAATTAGGTATTTTTGAAGATCTTACGACGTATGAAAACTGTTCAACACATCAGTAGAAAATAAAACATTTCTCGTGGTTAGGTATAATAAACTCATAAAATATGTTAACATTCGAAATAATTTATTAACTTATGTCGTTGGGGCTGTATAAATAATAAGGAGGAACAATAAATTTAATTTTAGCGTTTTTTCAGCCCAGCAGCATGTTTAGCAGCAAGAACGGCTTTGATGATGTAGTCGTTTTCGGAATGACCTGGACCAGGAGCTGCAGCAGCATCTCCAGCCTCAGCCTCGGCGTTTGCCTCTTCTTCGTGCGCTACCTCAGCGACTTCTTCTTTTGCAGCAGCCTCTTCTTGAATAATTCTAATTGTTTGAACTGACGAGTGCCCCACAGAATTCCCTTCGACGAGTCCTATTTGCTGAATTATGCTCAACAGCGTCGAGTCGCTGATCGAATCGCCGATTATGCCAGCGTTTACCACGGCGATAAAAGCCACTAAACAAAAGATGACCTGCATGAAAAAATAAATGAAAACTTTACAGATTTATTTGAATATCGAAAACAAAAGGTACAACTTACCCTCATTATTTGATTTATGTTTTGAGTCTAGCACACAAAAGAAAACTGGTGCCAACTGACCCGGAGCACGCGGCTTTTATACATTTTTTAACATTTTTATGCGCGCTTTTGGCCACCATCCCCATTCGAACAAAAGCCGTAGGAGTAGCTGTCTTTTAAAAATTTAAAGGTCTTTTATGGTCAACGGTGTCATTCTCCCGCACCAGCTAAATTGATTAACTTATTTATTAATTTTAGCGCCGCGATGGCGCACTACTGTCCGAAATTTCAAGTGAAGAAAATGCAAGAGATCGCTGCAGATAGCTCGCGACAAAGCGTTTAATTAAGCCCATCTTCCGGGCCATCGGTTATTAATATTCAAAGGCAAAAATGTTCGACCATGCCAAATCGTAATAAATTTAAAAAATTCGTTAATGAATATTAAAAAAACGCATATTTTTTTTTTTTTGCTTTACGACGAAATGCGCCTCTGGAGTGAGCGATGGTAAATGACCAAATTTTTGTGACCTGCCCGGTGCAGCACTCTTGCAGAAATTTCATAATTTTACGTGCTATGGGGGAAAGTGGTGAAAATTCGTTATATTTTTAAATGGTTTTTGTGCTTGAGAGTGGACTAAAAAATTAAACATAATATAGGTAATTCCTTTTTTAAGAAATTCGTTTCAGTTTTTTCTAAATTTATTTTTTCCTTTAAGCTATGTTACAAAAAATCCGACAGAAAAATCAAATCGAACTATTTTGACGATATGTGCAGAACAATTAATTGAAGTTAAAGGTTATTAAAATAAAACTTTTAAGGAAAAAAAAAGGTTTTTTGTAAGCTTTTTTTAATGTGATTCGAACGGATTCAAGAATAGGGCCAATATTAAATAATCGTAGTAAGTAATAATTTGTTAATTATTAAATAACAAAGAAAATATTCCTTTGAGATTTTTGCACAGATATTTTACTAAAAATAGTACATATGTACATATACAGTCAGCGAAATTAACTTAGACGCACTACGACTTTTTTGGAATTTGCCTACTACTGGCAACTCTCATGAGTTGAAAATAAAAATGAGTGTTGTATTCCATTACAATCGTTTTGGAGTAACGGTACTTTCAGCCGGAGTAAAACATTAGTGAGTTTCGTCATTTAGTTCTAAAAGTGGCTTTCAAGAGAGCGAAATTTATTTAGACGCAGTCAATTTATCAGCAACGAGTATTTATTATTTTGTTTCAAATTAAGTCAGTAAGTTAATTTCCTTTATTTTCTATTTGTTCACTCTTAATTTTGCATGTTTTTAACGAAAACAATAGGTACCATGGCTAGAAATACATATTTAAGTCGAGAAGAGGAAGTTAAAATTACCACACTCAAAGAAATGGGTTTATCTAATAGAAAAATTGCTGCTATGATTCACCGATCAGAAAAGGCTATAAGGAGTTACCTTAAAAAGACACTTGAGCCAAAAAAAACCGGCCGAATCGCAGAAATACAAAAATATCTCTTCGACAGAAAAACCGTATAGTGCAAGAAGCCACAAAAAACCAGCTCAGTGCTTCCCAAATTGTTGATAAACTACAACTACCTGTGGGTAAGCGTCGAGTTCAACAAATATTGCACAATACTACATATGTTAAATATAAAAAACCAATGAAAAAACCACTTCTTAAGCAGAAACACAAGGAAAACCGTTTATCGTTTGCAAAGAATCATATGAGTTGGGTTCAGGAATGGCGCAATGTTGTTTTTTCAGATGAAAAAAAATTTAATTTGGACGGGCCCGATCGGCTCAGCTACTATTGGCATCATCTTCAAAATGATAACCCTCCAAGATTTAGTAGAAATCATAAAGGCGGTGGCATCATGGTATGGGGCGCCTTTTCATATGACGGAAAATTGAAATTATGCTTTGTTCCTACAAAATTTAATTCGATCCTATATACGGAAATGTTGGAGGATGTGCTCATTAATTATTTAGAAGACAGGAGCGACGGCGATGAACTAATTTACCAACAGGATAATGCTCCAATACATGTTTCACAGCATAGCAAGCAGTGGTTCGCTTCAAAAGAAATTAAACTATTGGATTGGCCAGCATTAAGTCCAGATCTTAACCCCATAGAAAATCTATGGGGGATCATGGCAAGACAAATTTATGCAAATGGACGACAGTATCATTCATTAAGTACGCTTAAGGATGCTATAAAAAACTGTTGGGAGGAATTACCTTTAATAACGCTTCAAAATTTAATTAATAGTATGTCACGACGCATTTTTTGCGTAATTAGAAATAACGGTGGTTCTATTAAATATTAATATATTTTTCGAATTTTGTTTAATGGTATTTTGGAAATTCTTTTGTTTTTATTTAAATGCGTCTAAGAAGATTTCGCACTTTTTGTTTGACATTTTTATAATTGTTATATATTAATAGGCTTGTAGTTATAAAATCCTTTTTGAAATTAATATATTTAATAAATAAGTGCTGTGTTAACTTAAAAATAGCTTTTTTTTTGGTATTCGTTGTAATGTTACTGAAATTAAACGCAATTTTTATTATGTTGACGGGTGCGTCTAAGTAAATTTCGCTGGCTGTAGATCATTGCAATTGATTTTGAATTATTCCTGATTTTAGTTTCTGCTATTCGCATTTTTGGAGCAGTTCAGGAGTTTAAATTTCTGCTTTTAAACTGATTATATCTATTATCTACTGCAAAATTTTAAACTTTTCTGTAAAAGGAGTCATCAGTTTATATTCTTTAGATGAATTTAGATCAGCCCCAGAATAAACGATCGTCGGAAAAAGTTGTTTCATTAAAATCCATGAGGGAAAAAAATTCGTGGGACAAAAAGACAAGAAAATGTGTATAATTAAATTTTAATTTTTCATAAACAATCTATTAACAATTTGTTTCTTTTCTTTTCCCTTAACTAGTGCACGTGAATTTGTTGGGTCACAAATGTTTACAAAAAAGCACCGCAGATGATGAACATATGAAGTGAACATGGATCGTTTTCGTAGCAATATGATCGATCTCTTTTTACAAATGCCTCTTGATGTTTTTTCAAAGTTTACTAAAATAAATTACAGCTTCCTACGACTTCATTTATTTATACTTAGCCATAAAGTCGATGTGGAACTTTTGGAACTTCTTTAACATTTCTTTGAGCATTGGCGTCTGCGGCAGAATTGTCGTGCGGAAGTGATGGGTGCCGGGCAATTGTCCAAAACCTGTGCCAGGAACGATGCAAATTCCTTTAAAATAGGAAAGTTAGTTAATTTGTAAATAATTTTTTTGAAATTTCAACTTGCCTGTATTTTCTAATAGTTGGAAAGCGTAAAATACATCGGGTGCTTTTCCGTCCTTTTTAGCTGCCTCGATCGCCTTCGGGGGCAGGGTGAACGAGGGGAATGCATACATTGCTCCTTGAACCACATTGCAGCGGAAATTCTCGAAGGAGTTGAACGTGTCGTAGACTAACTGCGCTCGCTCCTTAAGAGACTCTAATACTTCGCACTTTTCCTTAATAAATAAATCGTACGAGGGCTCTCCAGGTTGTGGTGGGTTTACCTTATTCAAAAAAGAGACGATTCAGTTGATTTCTAGTTATTTATAAAATATTTTTTTTGGAATATTCTCATACAAACTATAGTATAGGGAAAGATTATATCTTATTTTTTTCTGTACAAATGAGCACCGAAGTCGTTGGATTAGGTGTTTGAATTTATTAAATTAAAAAACACGGAGTAACTATTAAATTTAATGCTTAAAAAAAAATTCATGAGATACTTACAACGCAACTAATTGCAGCCTGTCCAACTGTTGTGGGGCACAATTGTGCTGATATCGATTTTAAAAACATGGCCATAACATTGGGGCACATGTTGATCAACTCCATGTAGCCCCCGCGAATGCCGCACTCCCCCATGTACCCCTTGGAGCACGACATGAAACTGGCAAGTTCTAGTTTGTTGTAGGGGGGCCCCATTTCGTTTATGACTTTCTTAAACGAATGGAATGCGGAGTCCTTGGGGTAAATGTTGTCCTGGTAAACTTCATCAGCAAATATGACTAATTTTTCCTCAGCTGCAAATTTAACAATGTTGCAAATATTCTCCTTGGTGAGCACCTGTCCTGTGGGGTTTCCCGGATTGATGACAACAATTGCCCTAGGTTGGGACACTTTTCTAGCCTCGTTGATAGCTCTCTTTAATTCACTAATATCAAGACCCCAGTTGTTTTTCTCATCCAAGTAATATCCAATTTGATGCATGCCATATTCAGCTAAAGTAGCTGAATACAGGGGATATTGAGGAATTGGAACCATGATTCCAGGTGTTTTGCCATCAATATCACATCTAAATAACAATGTTATTTTATATTTATTAGTAAAATTTAGTTTTTGTGAAATCCGTACCTTAAAAGAGATAGGAGTCCTTTAATTCCAGACGTAGCCCCAGCAGTTAAAATAATATTCCTCCAGTCACTTTCATATCCGTCACGTTTTCTTATGTAATCCGCAGCTTGTCGTCGGATTATTTCGATGCCAGCTGAATCGGAGTAAGATCCAAGCGATTGGCCTGCACAACCGCATAAAATTTCTTTAACGCGTTGTTTAACATCTTCGGGGTATCCTGTTTTATCAATTAAATCTGGCTTAATACACAGTGCAAGAACCTGTAACCGAAATAAGGAACTAATTTATATTTATAGGATGAAATTGACCATTTATTTTTTATATAATAGTAAAAATCAGGACGATCTAGAAATTGGCTCCAAAGTTACTACAAAGATTATACCAAGTACGAAACGACATTTTATCGTAAGAGCCAAATTTATCAAAAAATTGATCAATATTAGGTATACAAGAGGACTATACATATACATATGTATATGTATGTATATGTTTAAAAATTGATCAGAAAATAAATCAAACTGTCTCGAGCGTTACTACAGAATGTGACCAAGAACTAAAATTAAAAATTCTACTTTCTAAAATTCCATATCGAATAGAATCTGTGAACTTTTGCTTTGGAACAATGTCTGAGACAAAAAGATGAGCAATATACTGGCAAGTCCAATGAAATCCATTAAATGATATGATAAGATATAAAAAATTATATTCTATTTATTATAAACTTCTTCTATGTAGTATGCATACGGAAACAAGAAATATAAAGTTGTTGTCACGAATATCAAATTGCGATATTAAATTTCTATGACATTAATTACATAACATCATCATGAGATCGCAGCAAGGCAACCCGCAGAATGAGTTGCATATTAGTTGGATAATTAGAACGATTAGCAAGTGCGAAGATAAACTTACCTGTCTCAAGAAAGTGATAGGCTTTTGTCCCATCGCATGGCAGTCTCCGATGTTCGCCCGAATCACCTTATCAAAAGGCTTCTTCTGGCCCTGGAAAATAGAAAAATAATTTTTAGAGTTAGCTGAAATGATCACAAGTTAAATTAAACAAATAATTTCATAGCGATAAACAGCGCATTAACACTTGTCTCACAAACAAGTGGATGAATGAATGGAAAACACTTCGTTTTGAGCATGAGCAGGGATTTTATTGATTTGTTATTTATGATCGTATTTTTCTTGATTCATAATTGACGAGTGGTGGGACAGTTTAACTCGTGTGTTGCTATCCCCTTAATTACGTCAGCATTTAATAAACACTCATCTGGTTCCCGCCAAAGTGCTCAAGTGAGAAAAACACCAGTCTCGTTCGCGATTCGTTCACATGATTAAATGATGAACTAAAATCAAGTGAATAGGATTTAGATACCAATTTCTATTAGAGCAGAATAAGTTTTAAAGCAGTTTAAAATTTTAATAATTACTTATAATATACTTCGGTAAAATATAATTTTAATAATTTTATTTAAAGAAACAATTTCAATTTTTTCGTCTTATCGTATTTTTCTTGTTTGTTCCTAAATGCTTTCGGCCTTATCTGGAATTAATGAGATTCTATTGACGTAGCTTTAATTCGTCTTCACTTATAATTGACTGATATAAAAATTGTTAAATTTTTTTTTATTTTAATTAGAAGCAGAGAACTAATTTTCATCGATCAGTTTTTATTATCAATATTTTGGTTATATGATAAATATTTTGGTTATATGATCAAATTTATAGTCAAAACAAAAACCAAGTATTAAATCATAGAATTGAAAAATAAAGAAACGAAATTGCGATTATGGCCACTTTAAATAACTGGTAGGCATCATAAAAAATATTTACATAGCATTAAAATTTGATAATGCTTTTGTACCGTGCGCCACTAGATGCTTTTATGCAAGTCGGTGAACATGCAACCGCGATCTATTCACAGATATTTTAAATCAGTGTTAAAATCGCGTTCTTTTATAAAGCCAACCAAAACGAAAATTACTTTCATTTCAACTATTGGATCATCAATCAAGTTTTTATATTTGTTACAATAATCGGGGCTCGGGAATATTAGGTACTATAGTCCCTTATTTTTTATGGTCTAGCTTTTTAAGATAAAATATGCAATATTTGGTGAATAGGTATACCAATTACCTACCGACCTACCGATCTATGAAAACCAGAGAATGTTCAGCTGCGACCTACTAAGCTTTAAAAAATTTTATAACAACCAGTTAATGATTCATCAATATCAACTTCGCGTTCTTTAGTCAAAATAAGCAGAAAGAAAATAAACTTTCAGTTCCAACCAGTTGTGCATAGAAGAAAAATTCTTTTCCTAAACGATTGATAAACATTCTACGAATTATCCAAAAATATTATATTTAATTTATGTAATTTTTAGGAATCGACTATATATATTTTATAATATACTATGTAGAATAATACTTCAAGTGGATACGCTCAGTCGCTCAATATACAATACATAAAAATTACAACCTTTGTGGCCTTCATGTCGTTGCTTAGTAATTTAGTAATGAAGTTGTTCAGAACGAATGAGCGAATTGAAAGCAAAATTACTTTAAAAATCAATAATTACTTGGCGCATAGGTATGATATGTACTTGAGTTTGTAGATTCTGGGTACCTACATACATTGTGCAGTAGTTAAGTTAAAATTTAATAGACATTTTAAAAGGCCTTTAAAAACTATTTACAGTACACACTGAATATATTAATTACATAGAAAGTTTAGTCTGAGGCTGTGAGATGCATATTAAATTGATACTGCCTCTTTCTTTCGTTGAATTTTTCTATTTGGAAAAGAAACGAAGACGTGTTCACTTGAGTTCAATGTTTTTCTAATTGTTACGATTAGAAAAACCTAAGAAATAGGCTGCAGGGTGATATTGAGATAAAAAGGCTATCTTATTGAATACGTGCATAGTGCGTCTACTATCAAAACACATACTATCTTTAGTAGTACTACGCCCGGAAGAGGTGATAGACGCGATAGTGGAACATAATCACGTGGTTCCAATTGATGCCTGACTATAAGGGCGTATGCGTTATGTTTACAGCATAACCACAATCCACCCACATCAAAAATATGCTGTGTGAATGCGTCTTCTCCTCCGGAAAAGAAAGAATCGATCCACGTCACGACTCAGCTGAATGGAAGAATTTCCTCAATCCGAAGACGGTTGAAGGTCAGCGCATGTGCCACAAAGAAACATGTGAAGAAATTTGGGCACAACGGCCTCACCTGGTGATATAATACGACACAAAAGTTTGCGTTACGAACAAAAAAATCGCGCTAAAATTTGAATATCTAACACAGAGATGATTTTATTTTTATATCTTTTGTTCCGTGGCAACAAAAAGCATCTTTCTGATAGTGGACTCACCTCTTTCAGCTCCTTCTCGATGACTCCAGCGCGGATGACGAGGGGTCCGCGTACCGCGTACTCCATCGTCACGATATTTGGATTTATGTTTTGGACATCGACGCATCGTCGCACCTCGGTCGACATCCTGCGGTCCGTTGCAAGCGAAATGGACGCGTTCCTCGCACTCGACGAATTAACCGAATTAAACGAACTCCGCGACAGCGCCGACGACGGAACAACACCAGCGGACAGAACTTTTGCGACTGTGCGCGCGTTCGCGACTCCGCTGCCGGTTGGGTGCTCATTTGAGCTGGTGGTGCTCTTCCAGCGGCGGGGCTCCGACGCGGCGCTGCTCTGGGTCCTTCCACAAACGAGGGAGACTCGCTGGAAGGCCGCAGGGCTGCTCAACGCGGTTCGATTCACAACAAACATTTCGGAAATTAGAATCTTTTCCCACTCGGCAACGACTATACGACCACAATACAGCGAAAAAAATATAACGAACTAATTAAATAATCCGCAGATACGTTATCAACTGGAGATTTACTTATCCGAAACGTGAACTGCTGTTTCGAAGAGTTGAAGACGCGCCAAATCGAAGACTAGGCGGCGAATTAGACTGAAAATTTTGTGACACTGAAAGTAGAAATCCGAAATCAGTAATCAGCTAGTACGCAAATTGTGCAAGGTGCACTTAGATGGGTCTAACTTAATAAATAAACACCAATCCGATGCAACAGAATGATTTGCACTATAAATCGACTGATAATTGACTCAAGACGAAGCAAACAGTTTCGCTTATCAGCTCAAATCTAGCGTAAGTAAGGCAACTAGACTTTGACCGGCTCAACTTCTAAAAATATTGCGAATTCATGAGGAAAATATCTTAAATTTTTCAATGAAATTTATGTCTAATGGACACATCGTCGACCTTGCTCGGCTCTCAGTGCTTTTCCTATCTTAAAGTTTAGACTTTAGGAGAGTTCATGTCTTTCTTGTAAAAATTCTGAATTTAGACAAAGAATCGCGGAACAAAGGCGAATTTATTTATCATTGCAGGAGTCATTTTTGAAATGTAATTCCTTGCATTTTTCTTTTAATTAAAATCTATTTTGGTTCAGAATAGGAAGCCAAGTTGGTATAAGTATACATGTTTTATTATTGAAAATAAAAAGATATGGTTAAGCCTTTTTTTCATTAACCTAGTAGTTTTGAATACAACGCTTTATGAGTTTCTCGCCAAATTTTGTTATTATATTCTTGAATGATTAATTACCGAAGTTTTAAAAAGAAATCAATTTACTTTAAAACTTCAAAGCATTTTGATTGAATGCAAGTAGAAGAATTAGAACGATGGAAGAATTTCTTGATTTCTTGTATATATTTATAGTGCAATATTTTTTGCAAAAAAACAAGAAAGACGGTCAAGTGCAAGTAGAACTCAAGCCCTGAGATCACTATTGTAGGGTGTAGAATTAAAAATTAATGATTTTCGACATTTTTCGAGTCATAAAACCTTCCTGTATGACAAATTTAAATTTTCCAGGTTAACTTTAAAAAAACAAGTTGTTTTTAATGTGGTGTTTTTGTACCTTTACTAAATTAAAATGACTACAAAAGGTTTATGTGTAGCAGTTATTTTGTCTCTGTAATTTAGATTGCTTTGCGTTATTATATTCATTTAATTTCACAAAGTTAACCAAAATTGCATTTTCCTTCGTTCTAATATAATCATGTACTAAATAAAATAAAATATTGGGCATTTTACAAAGCTTCAAATATTTAATGACTAACAATTTTGTTCGAATTAACGATATGAAGAAATAAAGGTAGAATTATGTTCATGCAGTTTCCGGTATAAGGAATTTTAAATAATTAGGATTATTAAATTGTAATTATTAAAGCAGCGCATCAGCAAACGAGAAACAAAATCGTTGAAATGACAAAATAAATAATCGGTTAAGAAATTCGTAAGAATTTTCAAAGTTCGACCTTTTGATGATTGGCATATATTGTTTTTAATATTTGTTCTGTGAATCGGATTTTTAAAAACGTCTTGAATCTGAAGAAATCGACCTACCAATGGTTGTTGGGGATAACATTCTTAATTGTATAAATTGAAAATCAGATGGATATCGGTATTTTTTGAATAAATGAAGGGGTACGCAGCTAATTTAAAAATATTTTCTGAACTTCGTTAGGAAACTATTTGAGGGAGAAGTTCACGAGCTGCATTTTATGACTCCTTTCATCTGAAAAGCGTTGCATCAAACTTACTACAGCCCGCAATTGCAAAATGACTATAAAACAAGCAATCATATTTATATAACTCAAAAATAGAATTGAATTTATTCATCTCTAAATCGCAAGCGATTCAGTGGGGCAATGTCGCTAATCTTATGAAACGCTTCATTAATTTATTTCCATTTTACACCCCAGCGACTGATACGAGCCTATTTACGCCACTTTGCCTAATCAGCGACAGTGCGAAAATAAACAAATCGAAGAAATGCGCACGGAATGCAATCCACGTGTTAACGGCTAGCCGCAACTAGTGCACTTGCATCTAGATTCTAGCCCTGGATTTGTCGTCAAAGTGCACTCACTTCTTCCCTTTCATTTGACTTAGAAGCGATAATACGCGGGAAAAGCGGCGGGAGCAGCGGGATCATCGCGAATGTCACTTTTACTTATTCGCCGCCCGCCTCCCCCGCGGGTGCATAAGGTGGCCTTGCATTATTTTTAACCAGGTAAACACCGGAGCGCAATTTTCCTAAATACAAAATAGCTTTCTAGGCGCACGTCTTTTTGGTGTTATGTCATCAAAATCCACAAAACTACCCCTCGCCCAGAGGGATTCGGCTATTTTCCCGAATTTCTAGCATCTAGCGTATTCCGCCCCCGGGAGCTAGCTAGCCAAAAGGTCATGAGCTGATCTTGAGTTTCGGACTATTCGCGATAAGCCGCAATAGATCCAATTTTCGACTTCCACATTGGCGATAGTGTCGTCAGGCCATCGATTTTGACGGGCTCTACACGTCGGCACTGTCCGCTGGGCATACCTCGAGTTTGGTGGCAATGCACCTGGCTGAATTTGTTCGTTTTTATTAGCACAAGAAGTCCACTTTTGCGGCGGTTACGAGGTTAAATCACGGCGATTGTTACAAAAACAAACTATAGAAAAAACCGAACCACGAACGTCTCAACCGAATCGTAGCCACCAACTAGCGTACTCCAAGACATCCGGCTAGTTTCTTGGCTTGGAAATTGACACTTCGGTCGAGATTTCTTGAGTTTGCCTGGTTGATGCCCATGCCCAGATTCTAGACCCGGAGCTTTTACCCGTCCCGAAAGAATCTTGTCCCGACTACGCGACTACAGAGCTTTAAGAGGCACAGGGTGATCCTGGAACAACATCAACAAATCTGAACATTTTCACTTTACTAATCTTAACATTATTGTTAAAACTAAGAATACGGATTACATTGTATGGTATCATTCCCACAAACTTTACATATTTTATAAAACAATTATATAAATTTTTTTCAAAAACATGATTCCATTTATTGTATAACGAAACTGGGAAATGGCTTCTACATTATTTTGGCAATTTTTGTGAAATTAATGTAGTGCTCAAACATACAAAACCTTAATTATTTTAATTGCCCAATTAATTTTAAAAACTATTATAAATTATGATGCGAAATTTTCATACGGATATTTGATCAAAACTTGTCTATAAAGTTAATCTACATCTTGGAAGAATATTTTGAGTCACAGGGTCTAATATTCGAAATATAAAAAGAGCAACTTGTCTGAAATTTTATTTAAGCAAAATGTTCTGCCCTCCACGCAAGGAAAAAGTAAAACTTAATTGTTTTTTTAAGAAGATAATAAATTCTTTTGGCAAAAAATGTTCCTTTTATGAATTTAATGTACCTAGAAAAAGGGACTTTTAGTTAAGAATTTGAGTACTTCAGGCCAGCTAGGTAAATTCTTCATAAATAGTAGGAATAGGAAAAATAGTTTCATGTTTTATTTTCATTATACAACATTGAATATTCAGTAAATTTAAATTTTAGCATAATTATTAAATTTTCTTGGGATATTGGAATTTAGCTAGAATGATAGGGATAATGATAGATTTGAAGGTAAATGAAACAGCGAAATAAAATACACTTCCTAACAACCATTCTTTAATTTCCTCACTTTAGTATCGAACAAATAAAGTTTCCATTTAAATAATTAAATGTACAAAAATAAAAAAGAAACTTTGATATAAAAACCTTGGCTTACTCGAGTACCGCATAGCTAACATTTTGCTGTATGCTCGGTGCGCGCTTTTTACAATTTTATTTTTTACAAAGAGCTCTCGATAAATTCACTAAATTCAAAATGGCGGTTTTTAGTATATAAAAATATATTTCTCTTCTTTACAAGTATATGTATAAATTCCTATATATTCACTTATTATATATCTCTATAAAAATTCTCATTCATCGTAACAACTTATCGCGGTTTGTATCAGTTGCTTTGCGTAGGTTAATACTATCGTAAGTTGCTTCAGCTTACGTGACGTGACGTGACGCTACGTTACGTGACGTGACGCGACGCTACGTGACGTTATTGTATCGTTAACACGGTCGTGATGATTTCTGCATTATTATCATGTTCACGTGGAATGCCTTCGTACCTTGCGTTGGTGTTACTTTTGATTAGAACATCTTTTGCAGGTTTTTGTTTTTACGGCCGGCCTCAGCTTTGCTGCGGCGGCACGTCCCGATTTACAGTGTTAGCTTTAAACTTATTTAGAAGGTAAAATTAACGCTAATTATTGCTTCAAGTATTTAAATGAACGGACGAACGGTTTAAGAGTCATTGCATTACAAAAATAACAACGAGTGTGGAATGTGTCTTTGTGCTCACGCAACATTCGCCTTTTGGGAGGCGCGCAACAATTGGGGCGTGCCAGGAACATTTTGTTTTATCGAGGAATCGTTGATCCGGAGGCGTTACGAAAGGAAAAAGGAAGATTACCGCATTCTGGCATGGACGTTTTTATTAATTAATATTTTTTTTCATTATTTTCTTCCATTTTATGTTGATTTAGGACGTGATTACATTTACGGAAAAAAATGCATTTATACACCCTGTGGCACGACCCATGCCGTTCTCGAGCGGAGATTTATTATTTTAGCTTTTCTTTTAGCCTATCGTGCCTGACACAGAGTAGTTCACTTCATAACATTTGCCTTAACTTTACATAAAATTAAAATACAGAAACTTAAAAACCTTGAAAACAATGAAACACTTTTACAAAAATAATCAAAATATTAAAATAAGAAAACAAGGGTTTATTTAATATCAGCATTCAGACTTGTCCTCTTCCACGAGGTGCTGGGTGTCCTTGCCCGTGTCCGCCGACGGGTCCAGCTCCCTGGTCCGCAGCTGGAGCTGGGGCGACGACTTGTGAGTGATACTGCTCGGGGCCAAGATTGCCGAAACTGGTTCCGTGAAGGGGCCGACTGGCTGGACTGGTTTCGCCTTCGTGACGTCCGTCGGCACCTCGTAGATGCCTAAGATTGATCGGAAACGTCTTAGCCCTCGATCTTAATTTTTTTAAGAAAGAACCCCGACTTACCTGAACCATTTCCTAGGCTTGGATCTGTTGTTGTGCCAGACTGCACCGCGTCGTACATCGGATTCGCGAAATCTCGCTGCTTGTTGGTGGTCACTGTCTGGAGGTTGTACCCCTCGATGGGCGGCACCACGTCCGTTGGTGGCGGCGCATTCGGGAATCCTGGCGCGTTGAATTCAACGTTCGTTCCATGCCGGAATGTGACGCTTTGTGATGATGAGAGTGAACTTAGTCGGGCCATTTTACCACTATAAAATGTTAAATATGTAATTTTTTTCTAAACAGGTGTTATAATATTGTAACTATTTTTTGATGGGGAACATGCTAACTATAATTTTTATATTAAATACCTAAATTAGATACTAACAAGATCTTCTTTCTTCTTTTTTAACATTCAATTTTGTTTTCGACCCCTTGGCCTACGATTTTATTGCCAACAACACACAGCACACTCAACAGTTCGGTCAGTTATGGATTAAGCCATTAAAAAATTGCACAGTTTGTAATTATCATTTTTGTCACGAACCAGGCTCGTGATTACCACTTTTGGCCCAATTGATTTAAAACGAACCTGAGTCGTGATTATCATTTTTAACTCAATCGACCGACCAGGAGCGTTGCTCGATATTGTAAGCGGTTAAAAGGAATTAATTCATAATTTTGGTCGTATAAAATTTTAATTTATATAAGGAAAGAGTTACGTTAATTTTTTGTTTTGGAAAGAATATGTTTTGGTCTATTAAAGTTATATAAAGTTGAATTATGGGGTTTTTGGCGTTTTTAACTATATATACTTTCTTTTTCATAAAACACCAGCTTATTTCATTTTCAGATTCGTGACTTTAGTTAGGAAACAGTTCTTATTTACTTCTATTTCTGAATAAATAAATAAATAAATAAGTTCTTATTTAAAATTTAACAAAACAGATAGACAGACAAAATATTATAAAAAGGGCTATGTTTTACAATATCTACGAAGTTTTTAAAAATAAGGCCAATTTTGAACTCTTCATGGTACCTCTCATAGACTTTTTTGGTTACATATTTCATTTTTGTAATTTTATGAGTAACCACTAAAGTATATTTTTACTTTAGCTTGAATTCACTATTTCTAAAAATTTGCTATGGTTTGGCCTGATCCTAACCGGCAAATTAAGGAATTCAGAGGAAAGATATCCAAACTAAAATCGAAACCGATAAATAATACTTACAATGGCTTTTTCCTGATGACGTACCAAACCCCCCCTGCGGCGAGCAGAACGAGCAGAATCACCATGATGGGGACGACCACAGCAGCAATATTGCCGCTGCCCGGCCCGAAGGTGTGTCCAAGGGCCCGTTCACAGTGCTCCCCGGAGAAGATTGGCAGACACTCGCACTCGAGGTTGCCACTTTCGTTCTCCTGGCACTGGCCCCCGTTTTCGCAGGGACAAATCCTGGGCGATGGTCTCGGCCTTTCTCTGGCGGCGTTGCAAGTGACGTCAGTTGTCGAGCGGTGGGATACAGGAGGCCCCGAATTATCCGGACAGGCACAGCGCCGTCCTCCAGGCACCAGGAGACATAGGTGAGTGCAAACACTTTTGTAGCACGGATTCCTCAGGGATGTGTTGTACCTCTGCTCGTGGTAGACTTTGATGCCGGATGGA
The DNA here is from genome assembly GCA_951509405.1 of Machimus rusticus. Lineage (NCBI taxonomy): Eukaryota > Metazoa > Arthropoda > Insecta > Diptera > Asilidae > Machimus > Machimus rusticus. Next base: position 9,686,133 of record OX608051.1, read on the forward strand.
TTCACGAGATTCCTCTGGATGACCACTTGGACACCTCGCCCGAATTTGTCTTGTTTCACGAGCTCCCCAGTGTCCCGGGTCACCCAGTATAGGTTTGATTCGAATACGTCTAATGAAATAGGGTGTCTCAGTTGATCGCCTTTGATAACTGATTTCCGGTTAGAACCATTTGGTCTCACAGATTCAATAATATTCAGTTTTGTGTCCACCCAGTAGATAGTGTGATCTTGAGAGTAATCTATAGTAAGACCAGCTGGATGCCGAATTGCGGTTGTTATGATAGGCATTCGTTTAGACCCATCCATCCAAGATACTTCGATTTTAGGGGCTGAACCAGCGTCTGCCCAGAACATGCGACCTAGCTCAGGATCCAAAGCTATCGACGTTGGAGCCTCTAACCCAGCTGTTATAACAGATCTTCGATAGCGACCATCAGTTTTTGCGACCATTACTCGTCCTCGAGGTTTCGATCCAGTTCTATCAACTTCTGTCCAATAAAGGTTGTCTGCAATCCAATCAACAGCCACCGCTGTGGGTTTAGAACTACCCTTCATATTTAGATCTTGAGCGAAACCAATTTTAGCTTGACCGTTTTGAGCGTTAACCATGTATGAACGTTTAATTGTTTTATCGTAGCTATCTGCCCAAAATACGATTTGACTCTCAGGATTGTAGTCTAGAGCCTCAATTCGTTTCTCTGCTGAGACAACATCGAATTCGTCCATTTCTTGAAGGTTTAAGCCTCGTATCTCAGGACCGTTTGCGAAAACAATTACAACATCTTCTTTTTCTGCCCTACAAACCCCTGACATACCATCTAAAAGTTTGAATCCTGCATGACAACTACAACCGTAGGTTCCATTCAAATTTGTGCAGATTTGGCTGCAAGTATGAGTTCTTGTAGCGCATTCGTCGACGTCTTGGCATTTTTTAGGATTATCTGGTGATATTATATAACCTGGGAAACAGGTGCAAATGTAGCCGCCACCAGTTAAATTCGTGCAGTGGTGCTCGCAGATTCCCCGATTTAGGTCTGTGCAGGTTCCTTCTTTGTGACAACCAAGTTCGTCAGATTTATCCCCACAGTCGTTGTTGTAGTCGCATATTTGGTGGCGTTCAACGCATTGATGGTTGGCGCAGTGGAACTTTGTGTGATCGCAAGGTTTCTGCTTAGAGGCGCAAAGGGTCATATTGTTTTCATCAGACCCGTCGCCGCAATTGTCCACACCATCACAGATTTGGTACCTGGCCACACATCGGTGGTTTGTGCATTGGAACCGTCGAAGGGTATCACAGTTGAAATTGGAGCAAACCGACGGATCTTCATCGGACCCATCGCCGCAGTCATCGGTGCCATCGCAGAGGTCCGAGGGTGAAACGCACAAATTGTTGCTGCATTGGAACCTGGATTCTGGGCAGTATCTACCTCCCGGGAATCGAGGTGGACAATCGATTTCATCGGACATGTCTCGACAATCGCGGTCCCCATCGCACCGAAAGTAGGCTGCGATACAGTGGCCGGAGGCGCACTGGAACGTTCCGTTTTTGCACTGATACCCCTCGCAGTTGAGCTCGTCGGTGTTGTCGCCACAGTCGTCTTCATGGTCGCACCGCCACCTCGATGAAATGCATTTTCCGTTCCCGCAGCGGAATTCCGATTCGGAGCACTCTCGATATTTTCCCTTGCATTGGGGCTCTGTTTCATCGGTGCCATCGCCGCAATCGTCGGAAAAGTCGCACATCCACTGCCTGTAAATTTTCATAAAATTATTATCATACCTGTGGAAGGAAGGGCACCCCCGAAAACACCCCCAAAAATCCCCAATGGGGCCCGTGCTACTTACTTGGGAATGCATCGATTGTTGCCGCACTTGAAATCGGTTTCAGGGGAGCATTTCGGGCAGTTCTCCGGCAATTCATCACTATTGTCCCGGCAGTCGTCCTTCCCGTCGCAGAAAAGCCATTTCGGGATGCATCGATAATTCGACTGGCCAGGGCATCGTTGCCACCCTGTGGTGCAGTTCTTCTGGCGACACATGTAGGCCGGCTCGTCGGAGTCATCCCCGCAATCGTTGTCGAAGTCGCACATCCACAACTTGGGGATGCACTTGCCGTTCTTGCAGCTGAATTCGGTTTCTGGGTCGCAGACTCGTTTATCTGAAAAATAAATAAAATATTTAAATTTTCCTTATCATTAGAATGCATTGTGTGCACCAAAATCATATAATATTTGGTAAGAGTCGATTTTTCGCTTCTTTAAATTTCTATTGAATGAAAACTGTATAAATGTTTTAAAAATTTTTGTTCCGCAGCACAATTCGTAATAATCGTAAAAAACTACCCGTATGCATAATTCAGCGCAAATTAAGCTTCATAGACTAATACGCTGAATTATGCAATAATGCGCATTTTATAATTAAATAGCTCAAAAACTTTCAAAATAAATCCTCTCATCTGGACTCAATCCACATTGCATGAAAAATTGACGCTTATTTTTTAGAAACTCAATTTAACTTTAGAATTACGTAAAACCGATTATTATACTTTTCAACAGTGAATTTTTTAACATCCTCCTGCATATCATAGATATATTGCGGAATAATAAAATTAATATTTAATTAGAAATTAGAAATTTTAAAATTTACAAGGTATCCCGAAATTGTAACATTAGGGGTTCAAAAATTGTATCAGAGGCTTTTTTAGGGAACACGAAAATAACTTAGAATATGCTTTGAATTAAGATTTTTTTTTAACCTTTAACTATGGACGTGCGGTCTCACAGGCCGCGTGCAGTTTGTGATTCTCGTGCGTGAAAAGTACCTTTGATTGTTATATCGTTAGATTTAGTTTAAAATAAAAAAGGTTAAGACAATAAACTTTGAATTATAGAAAAAACTCGATTAAGTTTAGTATCGAACTTGAGTATTTTGGATTTTTAATTTTAGAATGACTTTCTTTTTCAAAATCATCAAGCAAGGTGATTTGCAAATTAATGAGTCAGGTTTTTATTAAAATTCATTCCTTTTAGATTAAAAAAAAAATAGGGACTAATGACTAGAATACTTACGGCAAACAAGTGGGTCTTCATCACTGCCGTCCTTGCAGTCGGCGTCGCCGTCGCAACGCCAACTGTCGAGGATGCAGCGGCCGCTCGATTTGCATTTGAAGTCGGACTCGGGGCAGGCGAGTTCGCAGTTTTGCTCGTCGCTGCCGTCGCCGCAGTCGTCGGTTCCGTCGCAAATTGTCGCCGATGGGGTGCAATTAGTGTTGCCGCACTGGAACGCACCGGCCCTGCAGTGGCGCACGGGGCAGGAGGCGGGCTCATCGGATCCGTCCTTGCAGTCCTTCTCCCCGTCGCACTTCCAGAACCACGGGATGCACTTTTCGTCGTCTCCGCCGCACCGGTGCTGACCGGCTGTGCAATTCGCGATGCATGTTTTCGTGTCGCGGGCCAAGTAAAATTGGTTCGGGCAGGCACACTTGTAGCTGGGGGCCCCCTCCTCGATGTAGCCCTCGATGTTTAGATATGTGGACTCCGGTGGGGGCGAAATGAGGCACAGGTGGGAGCAGCCCCCGTTGTTCTCCCCGCACGGGTTCGTGAAGGGCAGCTGCCGGAGGGCATGATTGATATGTATGTCGTAGGGTCGGTGCGTCGTGTTCCGGAGGATTTTGAAGTCACTTCCCGTGAATTTATTGGCGCGCATGATGGCCTTCATGTTCCAGTCGGTCCAATATAAATAGTCGTCGAAAAGTGTTAAAGCGAAAACGTGAGGCACTTTATTTCCAGATAGGACGATGTGACGGTGCCGCCCCTCGAGGTCGGCAAACGCTATATAGTCCAAATGAGCGTCCGCCCAGTAGATGCGGTCGGTAAAGTAGTCTATCGTAAGGGCATTAGGCCAAGCTATGTCGTCTTCCCAGGTTAAAATTCTGGTAAAGTTCGAACCATCCATACCCATTTTAGCGATGTAGGCCTGTAAGTGCCAGGAGGTGAAGTATAAATACCCTATGCCAGGATGCACTGCAATAGCTCTTGGATCAACAACACCACTTTTTAAGGTCTTTCGTTTTGTTCCACTCAGTTCAGAAACGTCCAAGTTCTTCGAGTGACGATCCAACCAGTACAATTTCCGTCCAACCCAGTCAATGGCTATTCCTTCAAGCCCATGAGAGTCATGCCGTATAACAGCCTCTCGGGGCACGGTTTCTTCGGTTTCAAAACCATACTTCGCCCTGAAAATGGTCTTGGCCGTTACATCGCAGAAGTAAAGATAGTTTTCTTTCATGTCAAAGTCCAGAGCCACTGCATTCATAAGATCTTGGTGCATTAAATTGTACTGTGTGCCATCAACGGACATGTTTCGAACGTAGTACTTGTTGGTGAAGATTAACCAAGGATGGGATTTATCTTTTCTCTTGCAGGTATGCTCGTCATTTTGGCGCTCGTAGTATCTTTCGTCGCACTTACAATAGAAACTACCTGGCGTATTCGAACAGTGCTGTGAGCACACTCCAGGCGTTTCAAGACATTCATCTATGTCAGCACAAGCCTTACCGTCAGCAAGTAATCTAGGCAAAATTAAAGAAATAAATTAGCCCTAATCCATACACTACATAAAAGGGGTGTAAAAAATCGACACTACTTTAAAAAATTAATTATTTTGCGAATTTTATGTTTAAGATATTATAATTTTCAGGGAACTTGCAAAATTGCAAGAAAATTTGTATGGTTCTCATTATGGTATAAGTTTTATAATCAATATTTCACCCACCTCCCAATGGGCTAGAAAATTAAAACTTGGAATACATTCTCATTCCCGGTTGAAACGCATTTTAATAACGTTAACATTTCAAATATCCAAAAAGAAACTACTTTCTGTGTAAATGCCAAAACTAAAACACCATTTCAAAATTTAATCTTAAAAAAGTCGTTAAAAACATAAAAAGCTTCAACTCAATCACATAACAGCCGTTATTTTTGCATGACTTTTTTCTTAATTATTCAAAAGATATTAAGTTGCTTGAAAAAAAAAATTCGAAATAATTTTTTACTTACTTGTATCCTTGATTGCAGTTGCAGTAGTACCCTGTGAGAGTGTCGATGCATTTGTGGCCGCATTGGTGAATTTCGACTTTAGCGCATTCATCGACGTTGCAATGCAGAGGCTCATCAGAGTCATCAGAGCAATCGGAAACTTTATTACAGACCAAATGGTAGTCAATGCATTGTCCATTAGTGCAGGTGAACTGCCCGGAGGGACAGGTGACATTTTCTTTTGTGCATCCAACTTCGTCCGAGTGATCCCCGCAATCGTCTTCACCATCGCAGCGATATTTGCTTCGAATGCACTTGAAATTCTGGCACGTAAATTCGTCAGGTGAACAAGTTTTGTACTGGGAGTTGCAGAATTTTCCTTCATCGGTGCCATCACCACAGTCGTTGTCATGATCACAGAGCCAACCCTTATAATAAAAAAATAAGAAATTATTTTAATTAACTAATTAATTTTGTAATATTTTTAAGTAAGTACCTTATTAATGCATCTGCCGTTGTCGCAGGTGAACATGTCTTCCCCGCATGGCTGTGGTGTGGGACAAGAGTGAAGCGTCGTGTTTTCATCAGCTCCATCGACGCAGTCTGGATCGCCGTCGCAAAGCCATTTTCTTGGAATGCATTGGGCTCTGCCCCAGGCCTTGTTTTCTTCACAGGTAAATTCGGTTTCTTCGTCACATTTACGCTCGTCTAGAAAATATAATATGTATTAGTAGAATGTGTAAGAAACGCTATGTCGGCGATGAAAAAATTCAACCACTGAAGCTATTTTCATACCTTTTTTTGAATTTGTTTACTAATAACTTCGATTAGTCTTAATAACCTTTTCAGTTAAAAAAAAAACAATGAAAGATTTAATTTATTTCGAAAAAATAAAGCCTAAAAATAAGCCAAAATTTGCCTAATTAGTGTATCTTGAAATTCGAAACCAAAATATGTACGAAATAAAAGTTTATGATGAAATACTACTCCCAGAAAAGTCTCAAGATGAGCATTTGTTTTCATTTTGGGAAATGAATAGTCAAAGCTGACTAAATCGATGATTTATTCAACTGAAACTGTGTGCTAACATTTTGGTTTAAAATTCGAGGTCCTTCAAATAGTCTAATTTTAGGGTTACTCTTTGTCAGAAATTACTTTTCGAAATTGTTGAGGATATGTTAAAGCATAACCGAATTTTATTAAATCAATGAGTTTAAAAATTTAAAGGACTTTTAAAGTTCAATATAAAAGTTCCCTGTTTAAAAAAAAAGCAATTTCTCTTATGCCTATGAATGTCTTTTATCGTCTTTGTTGTTTTTTTTCTATTATCTAGGCGTGATTTAAGTACAAATTGCACGTCAATATAAAAGTCGAAACTATAAAATCTTTCATCATGAAACCTCCACACTTAATTTCGGTAATATTCATGGAGGTGGAAAAAATTTGGAAGTACAAAGAGTTGAGACTAACGAGTTCGGGATGATTGTTCTCCCGTCGTTCCAGAGGTAGAATTAAAAAAAGGAGAAGATAAAAAATCTTGAAGATACTTACTGCACTGATGTCTGTTGTCCTCGTCGCTGTTGTCTAGGCAGTCATTGTCACCATCGCAGATGTAAATTCTTGGGATGCAGTTGCCGTTGTCGCAAGTAAAGAGATCCCCGAAGCAGGTTCTTCCCTCCGATTTGCAATATTCTGGGGGTTCGTCGACCCCGTCGCCGCAATCATCGTCCCCGTCGCAGTACCACGTGGCCGGAATGCACCGATGATTGGGGCACCTGAAGCTGTTTTGGGGGCAGGTCCTCTGGCCACAGTGCAGGGGGTCCTCGTCGGAGTTGTCGCCGCAGTCGTTGTCCCCATCGCAAAGCCAATAGGGCTCCACGCAGATATTTGTCTTTTCGCATTTCAGATGGTTCGGGGGACAGGTCGTGTTCGTGGGGCACCTCTCGTGGGTCTCGTCGGAGGTGGCGTTGTCCTTGCAGTCGTTTACCCCATTACAAACCTGCGACATGGGGATGCATCGTCCGTTGCTGCAGGTGAACTCACCCTCGACGCAGGGCGGGTAGACGCATCCGATCTCATCGGAGTTGTCCTTGCAATCGTTCTCGTGGTCGCAGTACCACGCCTTCGAGATGCACCGGCCGTTGTTGCACCGGAATTCGTTGGTCGAGCACGAATGGAAGGTGCAATAGTTCACATCCTCGTCCGAATTATCCCCGCAGTCATCGTCCCCATCGCAGGCCCACATCCTTGAGATGCATTTGCCATTTTGGCAATAAAATTTGCTAGACTCACAAGTTAAATTCCTCGGCACACACATCCTGCCCTCGTTTACTAGCTTCGAGCTGTCGTCGCATTTGCACTCAGCCTTTCCGTTTGGCGCTGGGTGGCAACTGTGGGCGCAGCCCCCGTTGTTGATGAGACAGGCGTTAACCCTGCAGGTTTGTCTGTCTGCACTGTAAACCCTTATGTCGCGGGGGGAGTCCTCAAGACGTTTCACCATCTCAATCATGTTTGCCCCCGTGTGCTTTTCTGCCCTGTAAACGCCCCGAAGCTGCAAATCGGTCCAGTAGATGTAATTCCGGAAAACGGTTATAGCAAATGGATAAATTGTCGCTGCAACAAGTACTTCGCGCCCTTTTCCATCCAGTTGAGACCTCTCAATCTTTTCCCTTACAGCATCGGTCCAGTAAAGCATCTTTTCCTCGTAATCGATTGCAAGACCACTGGGTTGAGCAAGTTCCTTATCAATAATCGCCTTCTTTAAAGAACCAGCCATAGTAGTTTTAAATATCTTCCCAGAAGTACCAAATCGACCCCAATCAGTAAAGAATAGAGTTCCATTGCACGGGTCCAAAACTATTGCCCTAGGCCTCTCCACACGAGCAATCATAACAAGCTCAGTACCGTCCAAATTCATAGCATAAATAGAATTATTCGAACTATCAGTCCAATAGATTTTATTCTGAGTCCAATCATAGGCTATTCCTTCAGGATTAATACCCCTAAAAATAATAGTCGTAATATCTCCAGATGACGGTGCATCAGCTTTAGTCCACGCGATTTTCGCCATTGGACGGATTTGTGTGAAAAGTAATTTATTATCAGCATAATCAAAATCTAAACCAACAACATTTGTAAGATTTACAATTGGATTGAATGGTACTTGAGTTGATTTTGGATCTAAATTAATAGCTCTAATTTCAGTTCTTGTAGCAAAAACTAAATATTCTTTAACTGTCTCACATTTTCTTCCATCTTCAGCTAATTTGCCAGTTGCACAATCACAAACGAAATTCATTCGTGAAGGACTTCTTAAAGGATCTTGAGGGAAACTGAAGCAGAGTTGATCACATCCTCCGTTCCCTAATCGGGCACAAGGATTACTTTCATCCTGAGGTTGATTATTAATATCATATATTACGATATCTCGAAGTTTTTGTAGATTCGATCGTATTTTTACCGGCATTGATTGATTTCCGGGTAGTTTAGATGCCTTGAAGACAGTCATCAAATTTCGGTCAACCCAGTAAACGTCTGAGAGGTGAATTGCAATTCCCATTGGATTTGGAAGATTTCTACGAACCACTTGTCGATTTCCTCCAGTATACGAAATTTTTTGAATCATATCTAATTTTGAGTCGACCCAGTAAACGTCGTGGGTGAGCATATCAACGGTTAGATCTCGAGGCATTGAAATTCCGGACGTTACAACAGGTGTCCAGTTCGAACCATTTAGATAGGCTTTTCCAATTCTAGGATACTGCCCATAATCGATCCAGTAGAGCAATCTTTTGATAGGATTAACTGCCAATTCTCTTGGAGAATCACTTGTTGTTTTTACAAGAATTTTTCTATTGCTACCATCAAGCCAACATACCTCCAAATAATTTTCATGAGGGAAAACGTTTGTAAAATATAAATTTCCAGCAACCCAATCGATAGTTAAACCTCGAATTCCATTGCTTCCAATACCGTCTTTTACAATATGTTGAATTTCTGTGCCATTTGGACGAATTCGGAATATTCCGTTCCACTGTCCTCGATTATATTCAGCCCAATAAATCCATTGATCTCGGAATACAACATCAACATGCAAAATATGATGACCAGGTCCAGTAATCGGGACCATTGCTTCAGAACTATCTACCAAACTATAGCCTCTTGTAACATCTAATTGAGATACTACAGCAAAAGTCTTATATGCGACACAATTCATATCGTTTTCTTTTCTGTAACCTATTCCACAAGCGCAGGTTCTGGTAGCTGCATCGTTAGGTAGACAGAGATGTTCACATCCACCATTATTTTGTTGGCAAGGATGTTGTAGCATAATTCGTTTTTTGTAAATCGTCATACTCTTTAAGTCAGGTTCATTGTCTAATATCACTTTTTTATTATCACCGTTTGGAAGGTCAACACGGACAATGTTTTCGAATTTTGGATCAAGGAAATATAGGCGAGAATCAAGAATTCCCAAACTTCTAGGTTTTGCGATGTCATTTCCATCGGTTAATAATACTTTAAATTCATTGCCATTATAATCCATTACACAAATACTCGCTGGTTCCTGGGTGCTGTAGTAAACTTGTTTTCTTTCAATATCGACTGTAATACTCTCAGGTCGAAAATAGCCATCTTTTAAAATTTGAGGATTATCTCCAGCCATATTGACTCTTGCAACTTTAATTGGAACCCCAAAACCTCCGTCATCCACCCAAAACAGTTTACCTTCTTTAGGATCTAAAGCAATTGCTTTCGGTTTAGCAACTGATGTTTTATTTCCGTCATTAGCAAGAATAATTGTTCTATATTTAACTTTTCCATCAACTCGAATAGCCTCAATGTTGCCTGCAACTCGGTTTGCTATAAAAAGATTTCTTCCAAGCCAGTCAAAAGCAATTGTGTAGGGAGCACCAACAATTCCAGAATCCTGTCCAAGGAATTGTGTTTTATTTCCACCTCCATAAGGAGTTGTGAAAATAGTGCAATTTTCCTCGTCGTCTTCCCTTCCTTGGACCCAATATAAAGTCTCACCTTTTCTGTCGAAGTCCAGGCCATTGCTACTGTCGATTCCTATCACAGGTGTTAGGGCTCCAGCCCTTGCATCCCCTCCGCTGAGTGGAACATCTACGATTTGAGTGCCCTTCACCACCATCAGGTAGGGATTTTCCTCTTCAGAGCATCTTCCTTCAGAAAGGAGTCTATATCCAGGTTTGCATTTACAAGTCCAACCTTCTTTAGTACTTGGACTGAGCAGACAGAGATGCTGGCAATTAGCCTTGTCGCAAGGATTTTCATACATTGGCTGGAGGGACGGATGGTGGACGTGTATAGATAGTGGCTGGCTAATTAGGTGGGATACAACAGTTTGATTAACTCCTCTAAATTTATTAGCGGATAAAACCCGATTCAGTTGTCTATCAGTCCAGTAAAGGGTATCTTCGAACAACGATAGAGAATGAGGATGCAATAGATAGTGACTAGAAGCTAAAACTTGCTGTCGACCACTTCCGTTGTAGTAGCAAAAATCGATAAAGTCCAACTTAGAGTCAGCGAAGTAAACTCGTTTTGAAGCAATATCCAAAGTAAGCCCATTTGGCCAGTAGATTTTTGTGTTAATAATTGTTTGTCTCATAGTTCCATCCATTCCAATTCTTTCTACGCGAGGATTTTCACCCCAATCAGTCCAGAAAATAAATCTTGCATCTGGACTTGGATCTAGACACATACCACGAGGTTGAGTTATATTTTCTCTAACCAAAACAATTCTGTTTGATCCATTTTCGTTACATACTTCAATAGTATTTAATTTGCTGTCTAACCAGTATAAATTTTTACCTATCCAGTCATATGCCAAGCCTTCTACTAAATCTAGTCCTGTTGTGATAATTTCTTGGGGTTCCATGCCTCTGTCTAGCCTGGAAATTTTTTTCAGTTTCATATCACTCCAAAAGATAGTACCAGTGTGCATGTTTGAGGCTGTTGCAACGACGTTTTCAACGATGATAGGAACTCGTTCCAATCCTTGTTCTTTTAGATCAGCAACCAAAATCGAATGTCTATTTGATATAATCAAGAATGCTGAAGAATGGTTTACAGCCTTACAGAAATGTTTGTTATGTTCTAAAATATAACCATCTGTACAAGAGCAAAAATAGGACCCCTTAGTGTTTGTACAAGTTTGTGAGCATAATCCTGGTGGATTACATTCATCCAAATCTTCGCAGGTAAATCCATCAGAGCCCAGCTCTGATCCAGGTGGACAAATGCACATTGCACCAAGAGGTGTTTTCTGGCAACCATTCGAACATAGGCCGAGTTGATGCTGACATTCAGCCAGGTCACATCCTTCTCCCTCATCAGCCCCGTTTGGACAGTCTGGCGTGCCATCGCAAACTGAGGTCATGTTGACGCAGCGTTCGAAAACCTCGGGGCACTGCCACTGTCCGTGAGGGCACCTGAACGCTGGTGGGACGCAGGCGTGCATCGAACTCTCGTCCGAATTGTCCCCGCAGTCGTCTTTTCCATCGCAAATATAGGCCTTGAAAACGCAGTTTGAGTTGTTGCATTTATAGAAGTTTGGAGCGCACGAAATCTGGCCGCACTCTTCTTCGTCAGAGTGGTCGCTGCAGTCGTTTGAGCCATCGCAGTGCCAGGCGATGGGTATGCAAAATCCTGAAGTCTTGCACCGGAAGTGTTTTTCTAAGTTGCATTGGTTCGGACCCATCGAGGGGCATCCAAGTTCATCACTTCCATCGTTGCAGTCGGGAATTCCGTCGCATTTGTAGGACTCTTCGACGCACTGTCTTAAGTCAGCACACTTGAACTGGTTGGCCAAGCAGGTGATGGGCGGGCAGTCCTTTTCGTCCTGTTTGTCGAAGCAGTCGTCGTCCCCATCGCAAACCCAACTCTGGGGGATGCAGTGACCCGTTCGCGGGCAGGTGAACTGGAAATAAGCGCAGGTCTTTTCCGCACAGAAATCACCCTCATCGGAACCATCCCCACAGTCGTTTTCGCTGTCGCATTTCCACATGTTCGGGATGCATCGTCCGTTCGCACAGGCAAATTGTGCAGATCCACAGGTTACGTTTCCACATTCAAACTCGTCCGAATTGTCGCCGCAGTCGTTTTCTTGGTCACAGCGGAAATTAAGTGGTATGCACCGTCCAGACTTGCACTGGAATTCATTGGACCCACAAGTTGGTTCTGAAAAGGATAGAAAAAAAGGGAATTTATTGCAACATAAGATATTTAAAACGACCTAAATTACTCCCTACGGGATATTCGATTTTTGCCTGAATCCCTACTCTTTCAGAAATTTATGTGGGGCTGGCGATAGTCTCGCTCGACGAATGTGGCAAGATGCTGTGGCTTTGAACGGGCAAAAAGCTAATTGATAACTTAAAGGTTTTAAATAAATTTCTTCGTGGCTGAATTTAAAAAATTTGAATAAAGGAATCGTTAGTTTTGCAGTTAGTCAGTCTTTTGTGCATTTTGATTCATAAATTCTTTCTTTTATATTTTAAGAATGTTCTCAAGTATTCATTTTAAGCTTTTATGAAAAATATTGTGCGTCTCTAAGCCAAATTTAAAAGAAATGAATTCTAATAGTAAATAAAGGAGCAACTCAAGATTCCTAAAGGCTTAGAATTTTCTAAAGAGCATAAATCTCCTGAGAGTAAAAAAACGAAAATTCACTTTTAAATTATAGTAAAAATTCTTTCCACCACACTACAAACTTTAATCTTCCTATATTTTTAAATACTACAATATTTTTCTCAAAACCGGAGGCTAATTAAGAATTTTTATTTACGAATTCATAATCTACGAAAAAAATCCTATAGAAATAATCTGGGCTCTTGACTTGTTTGCAAACAGAAATAAAAATTAAATTTTTTACCCCGGTAATTTACAAACAACTTGAATTAAATGCATTTTACGTTTTCAGCCATAAGCACTTTCTGAAATTTGTACATTGAAATTATGTTGAAAAATGTCACAAATACGTATTAAAAGGTTAAAATGCGTAATAAAAAACCGCATGCTTCACTTACAAGAGAAAAGAGTCGAAATAATTAATTACAGCCTCTGTAACTACACAACATTATAGCTATTAGACTTTAATGAAAACATTATCAATTTAATTGCTTTTTTAATTATAGAAATACTCTGAGGCTGAATCGATGGCTACAATACAATTTCAGGTGATGGATGGTACAGTAATAAAAAAACAAGAAAATGGAAAAATATATAATAATTGAATAATGAAATTTAATTATCCAAGCAAACGTTGGAAAAATAAAACTTATCACCTCACCCCCAAATATGTTGTTTTATTTAGCTTCAATTAATCCCCCATATTTGATAACACAAAAAAAAAATTAATATGGCTTTGTTATAATTTGAGAATTTTCGTTTTCTAATTTTCTGTTTTTATTTTTCAAATAGCATTATAAAATTTAAAAAAATAATTCTTACTTGTGCAGTTCTGTTCTTCATCGCTGTTGTCCAAACAATCGTCATCTCCATCGCAAAGCCATGATTTTGGAATACATCTTTGGTTATTACATGTGAAATCCCATGAATTAGGACATGGTTGGACTGGTGGCTCGGCACTCGGGTCAGGAATGCACGTCTTTTCATCGTCATTTAACTTTTCTCCATAAGGGCAAGAGCATTTAGCATGAAGTTCATTTGTGTCGTTCATTGGAACAGCGAAACAAATTTTTTCGCAGCGTCCATTGAAGATGCTGCAAGGTTGTTTAGCATCAATTTCTTGAACATTTCGACTATAAACTTTAACTCCATAGAGGCGATTCGTTTGGGGCTCTCGCACCATCATTTCTTCTTGCTCGCCAGTAAGTTTGTGCAGACGGATGATAGCGTCTAACCTCCAGTCGGTGATGTACATCCAATCTTCGTGGATTACAATCGAGAATGGATGTCTTACAAGACGAGAGTTAACCGTTTTTATGTCTGTGCCATCTAAATTAGCATGCTGAACGTGGTCTAACAGAGCATCGCACCAGTAAACTCGATTCGCCTTAAAGTCAATTGAAAGCCCATTGGGCCAGCCAAGGGTTACGTTTTTGAAAACCAAAAGATTTGTGCCATCGGTATTCGCTCGGGTTATGTTCGCAGGCCTATCCCATTCAGAAAAGTAAATGTAGCCTTTGTTCGGATGCACGACTATAGCTCGTGGTCTTTTCAAGTTTTTGAGAAGGGTACGTCGGTAGGTAACATTTCTTGTTGAGAGCACATTAAGCGTTCCTTTGCGGCTGTCTATGTAATAAAGATTTTTAGATGCCCAGTCAACAGCTAAACCTTCGACTCCTTCATTTTGTGAAGCCAGTACAATTTCTCTGCCTGTTCCATTTCTGTGCACCCTGTAAATAACGTCCTGTAGGACATCTGAGTAGTAGATGTACTGTGCTCGAGCGTCAAAATCAAGCCCTACAAATCTGGCTCTTCTCGAAACAACTGGTAGAATTGCATCGCTGAAACCTTCGATCACCGGATCAAGAACTTTTCCTTTAATAAATCTTTGCTGGGAGTACATGAGAAATTGTTGGACTAGGTAACAATTTCTTAAATCGCTTCCCAGCTGCCACCCTGTGTGGCAAGCACATCTAAAACCAAGCCCTGTTGGGGCTCCTTTAACCGCAGTAACGATGCAAAGTTGAGCACAGCCTCCATTGTTGTTTCCACAAGGGCTAGATACTTTTGGCTGGATCAGCGGATGTACAGCCACAATAGCTTTTGGTTCGCGAATATCTTTAGCTTTGTAAATCGCTTGAATTGAGGAGGGTCCTTCGAATTTATCAACAGACATAATTCCCTGTTTTGTAGCATCCGTCCAGAAAATTCTGTTTTCAAACAGGGCCAACCGTGATGGACTAGGAACTTGCTGGCCTCGTAGAACCATGACTCTGTGACCGCCTTCATAGTCGACGGTCTCAATGTAGTCCAGAAGGGAATCACACCAGAAAACTCGCTTAGCAATTACGTCAACAGAAACTCCAGATGCTTTGTAAGCAGCTTCTGACACAATAGACCTTGTGTGGGTTCCGTCCATGTGCGCTCGCAGGACTTGGCCTCCATCAGCAACGAACATTAAGCCGGATGTTGGATCAAGTGCAAGATCGGCTGGACTGGTTAAATTTGAGCCCAGGACAACGGCGTGCCATCTCCCATTCAACTCGAAAACGTCCACCTTTTGTCCTACAAAATCAGCTACATAGAGTTTATCCCCGACCCAATCGATGGCCAGAGCCACCGGAGCCCATGTTCCTGGCAGGGTGATGTCAGCGGTGCTCACAGCGCCTCCAAAATCGTCCAAAGCCTGGGACTGGACCTTCCTGGTTTTGGTGTCCGACCAAAACAGCAAACTTTTACTGTGGTGGAAGGCCAGCCCGCTAGCACCGGTTGCGTTCGCTATGCTCCTGGCGTCCTGGCCGTGCGACGACATCCGCACGATTTCGCGCTCATGAGCGAATATTAGTTCGAGGAGGTCCGCGTTCGAGGCGACGCACTTCGAGTGGCCCTGCAGGACGTAGCCGCTGGCGCAGGCGCAGCTGTAGGAGCCGTCGGTGTTCGTGCAGAGCTGGTCGCAGTGGCCCCATTCGGCGCACTCGTCGAGGTCGATGCAAGTTCTGTTGTCGCTCGCCAGGGCTCGTCCCGGCGGACAGTAGCAAACGCCTCCGGTTAAAGATGGGCCACACTTGTGCTCGCAGCTCAGAACAGCACAAGATGCCGTCGCTAAAATTAATAAGAAAGTTAGTTTCGTTATTCTATTCATGATATCTTTAACAGTTAAGAATAAAGATGATCCTCACTTTCCTTAAAAACATACTCTTTTAATAGAATTCAGTAGAAGAAAACTTTAAACGCGATTTTCTAGAATTTATAACTTACAATAGGTAACTAAAAAATATCGAGAACATTTTAACTTATAACAACATTTTAAGAATTAATTAATTATTGTACTTTGAACAAAAGGTTCATGGACAAGAAAAATTATATAATTTAATAACCAAGCTTGTTTGTATGTTTTAGCTGATTATTAAAATTCTCTTCGTGTCTTGGAATTTTTCATTTGATTTGTTAACTTTGTTATTTCAACCAAATGGTAATTAGTATAATATGATAAAATATGATATCAATGCATTTCTTTATAAATATTTCATTTTCAAAGCTGCATTTGTGAAATTGTTTATTGTAAGTTAAAAAAGCAAATGTAAATAAATCAAAAAGAGTTTGATGTCAAATCGTGACCAAGCCAATTTACGTTTGGAAAATGTTATTATCTCTTAAACATTTTCTTGCATAAGAAATGTATTTCGCCGTTTCACGACAACAATAAACACGACAAATCGCTTCTTTTAAAAGATAATTTTAATGATCATGGTTAAATCAAATTTAACAATCCTTTGTCCTTTGCGATAGTATTTTTTTAATATAAATATCATAAATTTTAAAAACCTTTTTGATATACTCTGTTTTCTTGTCTAAAAGATGAAGCATTCTCGAAATTTTTGTCGTGCCCACTTTGAGCTGCCTTCCAAGAAGGGTCCAATAAAATTTTAGACACAACAAATTAATAAGAAATCCCATAATAAACGCAATAGGCTTTTGTATTAACCCTTTCGTTACCAGGGCCTCAGGACAAAAACCGCCACCACATCCCAGACGTTTTATTTAGATATTATACCAATTATTATTAAGTTTTGTGGGATTTATTTATAACGTTCCAAATAAGCGAAATGAGCAATTTTATTTCCGACACGAATAAGTACGCTGGGGCCAGCAAAGAAAATCGGGTCGCTACATACATATATGTGACGCTGGTAGTGAAAGGGTTAAGGCGAAAGGTTTCGAATATAGTAAATTGTTTATTAAAATTTATTAAGTGAGTCGTCCTTATCTTAAAGTAGGTGTGTGCTGTTTTCAAAACACAATTTCTGCAGTCACCTCTCCAATTCCACCTCCACCTCTCCAGCTGAACAAAAACATTGCTGAATAGCAGTTTCGATTGAATTCTTGAAAACAGCCAGACTCTAATTAAGCTTAAGAAATTAAGCGCTGAATTAAGCAGTTGATTACAGAACTAAAATTCTGAACAGTTTCTGCGCTCGACTGCTCAATTCAGCTGGAGAAAAGCAAGCGCTGAATTGATTGAAGGTACTTACAGCATGCAGTTTCCTCATCACTTCCGTCTTCGCAGTCGCGCTTTCCGTCGCACAGCTGTGCTTTTGGAATGCATTTAGGCACACCGTTGGGTCCACCACGTGGACAAAGGAACTTGTTATCCGGACAAGCAATCGCGGTGCAATTGGCTTCGTCGCTCTCGTCCGCGCAGTCGTGGTAACCATCACAATAAAAATTGGCAGGAATGCAAAGGGCGTTCGCACACCGGAACTGTCCGTTGTGGCACGGCGGGAAATCTGCGGAAAATTGAAACATTAGCAATCTAAAGTTTCTGGATGCATCCAAACAAGAGACGTACTGCATCCCTGTTCGTCGGACTTGTCGCCGCAGTCGTCCTTGTGGTTGCACTTCAGGGAGGCATCGATGCACTTCTGGCCATTGTTGCACCGGAATTGGTCCAGCCGGCAGGACACCCCGGAGCAGCCCTCCTCGTCCCGGCCGTTGCGACAGTCGAAGTATCCGTCACAGTGCTTCTCCTTGGGGACACAGGGGCCCGCCATCCGTCCGCTGAGTGGAGTCCCGCTCTCAGGTGCATTGCAGAAGACATCCGTCGGCTGGCACTTTCTGTACGCTGGGTAAAAAAATGAAGCGAACAAAATTCATGATCATGAGCATTAATTCCATTTTTTTTTCTCTATAAAAAGGACTCGTAAACTGCGGAGTTTTTCCTCAGTGCCGGGTGAATGGGCCTCGACAGCCCTCCAAATGAGCTCTTTTGCCCAGGGGGCCTCGCAAGAATCATTTGTGGCAATGACTTGCCAGAATCTGGTCGAACGTCCTCCAGATTTTTTAAGGGCTGAACGAAAGGCCACTTGTAGTCTTGGCGCAGACGACCCAACAGGGCAACATATCAAAAGACCCATAATTGGATGAAAATTTAGGACAACATTTTTTTTTTCTCTCTCTTTCAACTGTAGCACTATTCGGTGGGATTTATGTAGACGAGACTTAAAGTAGAAAGCGATTTGTAATTTTAAAGAGCTCTTCACGAACTTATAGTTCGTTGAAATTGCGAACTTAAGAACGAAACCACGAAGAACTTAAGATGAAAGTTTAGAAACTTACAAAAATACGGAAACGCTTTCGAAGAAGGATTTCCTTCGATTTTTAGAAAAGAGGAATATCTCAAGACCTAGATAGTAATAAGACGAACTTTTAGGTCAATTTTATCACTTTGTACGACCCTTTGAAAATTTATTAAAGCCTTACTTCGATTTATGAGATATCTTTTGAATCTGTAAAATAGAAAACGAGTAAATTGTATTTTTTCGCTTTATACAAATAAACGAAATATTTTAGTAATTTCAATTTTATTTTTAATCATAACTCCCTATAAAGTTAAATCAAAATCGATTTAAAATATTAGAAACATAGATGCTACGCTACGAAAATCTGAAAAAATCGTTTTCGTGTGCTAATTGGGACATGGCCAAAATATTCGAATTTCGCTACGAATTGTTCCTTTATTCGTTCTATTTGTCAGATTTATGATTCGAGACGTAATTCGACAATTTTTGTCTTAAAAATTCCAAACGAAGAGAAATCGACATTTGATATTCGACTCTTTTTTCAGTGTATACACTCCAAAAGTTATAAAAAATTCTTTAATTGATTGATTCTTAAAGTTCCAAACTAAAATAGCCCTTTTAAAGGTATCGCTGTTAAGTCGTAAAAAGGTAAACACTTGATTGCTAGATTTATGAGAAAGATCGATTAAAACGGACACGAAGCTAGTAAATAATTTAGGTTGCTATAAATATCGACTGATACTTGATTTTACTTCTGGTATTGTAGTTTTCCTGCTTTTCTATAATAAAAGTGTCCTTGATGTGGCATGCAATTGTAAGCTTTTATACTTCCCAACATTTCTTGTTTATCTTTAATAATTTAAGGGAAATTGTTAGAGAAAATGAATTACTGGAACTTCTAGAGTCAGAAAAAAAAAAATACTGTCGAACTCATAGTTTTCTGTAGATTCTGCAGAACAATTCCTGTGGCCCACCTTCGACGTTGCCCTTTCATTATGGATGCAGTTCGGTCATGCGATGGCCGTTTACTTGAGAACAAGCCGAAGAAGGTGGGGTCAGGGACGATGGAAGGCATTCATATTTCAGGCATTACAAGATTAATTTGTAGGGGGTTCATGTTAGAGCAAATTTTATTGATTGTTCGGAGCCCGAGGGCGCCCCATCTCTAGGAATGGTTCATTTATTACTCTGAAATTTTAATTAAACCAAACATTTATCCATGCGCCGCTCGTTTGTCTCTTTAAACAATTGTAATCCTTTGCAATTTGCGCCCCAGATCGATCCAATTCGATGCGCTGGCAAAATTATTTGTAAATGCTGAAACAATTTCAATTAAACGCGCCACTGTGCCCGCTGGTATGCAAAATTGTTTCGGATTAATGGAGGAGGGATTTATGGCGGGGCTCTATGGCAGAAAAATAGGCCTCACAGACTCCAGAATTTGCCTTTAGAAACCGAAATGGGACTGGAGTTTTGCTATTTTTCTCTCTCTTTCTATCAAATACCAGGATTGAATCACACGTTCATTAAATGCTTTACGGTTATTTCGAAAATCGTCACGATTCAGCGAATCTATTGCTGAATTAGCAGTTGAATTGTAGGTAATTCATTTGAAAATTAATTTCATTACATACGCTTACTCTTTATAGGCAAAGCAGTGAATATTTTAATTAGTTTTTCCAGAGTTCGAGGATTTTATAAATTCCTAGATTCCTACATATCCCCCATAATTTTTTTAATGACTAGGAACAGATTTTTTGAATAAATTGTTTTAAGTTCTCGAGTTCTGAGTTATAGAACATTTGTTCTTTATATGTATAAAAAATAAAAAAAATCATTTCATAGAATTTAACTTTTCCTAACACTAATAACTCCATATCATTTATATCACTATTTTAAAATAAAATAAACATAATAATAAAATTAATATAAAATGAAAATAAATTGCAATATAGTCGCAAAAAAATAACCATAAAAAGTAGTTTTTCCATTTTAAAGTAATTTGGGAGAGAGTAAATGTGTTTACTTCCTATAAAACCCTTGTTTTCATTATTTTTTAAGAAAAAAGTCATATAATTTTTACGTAGTGCTACTTCGCAAACTATTTTGAGTTTCCCACAGAAACCACCTGTGGCACAGTACTGTCTGATGAATAAAGTAGTAAAATAGCCATTATCTCATAGCCTTTACAACTCTTTCAGAAATTAAGTGCACTCTCCAATGACAACAATTTCACTCGGGCGAGAAGTGAACTTGTAGACTTTGGGTACTCCACCATGACTTACGACCCTAACGTAGGACCTTAACACACTCAAAACTGAGTTAAGGAGTGGCTTCCTCAATAATGATATGAAAAACTTTGTAAGGTATCCTTAAGATGCAGCATCCCTTGGGTTTACGGCTCCGCCCCGGAAAAACCCTTTGCAGTTTCATTGCACAGCCACCAACCAGCTCATAGTCCAATGGAGTGGAAA
The DNA here is from genome assembly GCA_951509405.1 of Machimus rusticus. Classification (NCBI taxonomy): domain Eukaryota; kingdom Metazoa; phylum Arthropoda; class Insecta; order Diptera; family Asilidae; genus Machimus; species Machimus rusticus. Next base: position 9,706,877 of record OX608051.1, read on the forward strand.
AGTTTAGCAGGAAAAAAAAACGGGGGAGATTTATAGGGATAGACGGGCTTATTTATGTAAATTGGATGTTATATTATCCATGGGGAGGATTAAGTTCCATCGTTGACTGAGTGCTTTGCAAATCGACCATAAATGCAATGCGGTAAGCTGGTACCATCCTCGCTCGGGATCCTTGGACAGGTGACATAATTTAGAGCTTACCCAGCGCCAAGAGCTCGATGGATTAAGACTCTGTGTCTTATCAACGTGGGTGGCAGCCAATTTACTTCTCCACCGCGGGAGCTAGGTGGGGGCAATTAAAATATATATTTCAAGGACAGAGCCCCATCCATAAATTTGCTTTATGGTCTACTGAACGTTAATTGGGGCTTAAACTCACAACAGTGCTGCACCTGCGGGATAATCCAAGACGAATTATTTTTATATCGAATGTTAAGTCATTACGGGCTATTACACACTTCAGGTGATATGCAAGACCTTCTATAAGGAAACCAATTAAAATTTTGATGTCTGCTGTTAATTGGGCAACATAATTCTTGGAACTATTAAACTGTAAGATATATTTTACAGATTTCTGTTTATAGACTCTCAATTACAAGATAAAAATATCATATTTCGTTGATTACGAGTAGGTTTTCTCGTTATGGGCTTTAATATGATCATCGACTATTGTTGATTATTACGCAAGGAAAAAATTTCTGACAATTATTCCTGTATTTTCTGATGGATTTTAGGATAGTGCATTATTTTGGTAATATTTTCTGTAGTTTTTAAGGAGATCTTGTGCTTTTCAATATATGTTGTGGATTTTATAGCAACGTTCGTAAATTTGTTGGGAACTATTTTGCTATCCCAATTTTTTTTCCGTGCGGATTCGACAGAGTAAAAATTATATTAATTTTTATATTTTAACCAAAAAATTAACGCTTTCTGAAAAGAGATTTTTTTCTTGTGAGCCTGAAAGTTAAGCTACAAAAATCGTAGCTAGAGAACTAAAAAATAATATATAAGGATGTAGTTTCCTTTCCTTTTTCCTTTACATTGTCGTTTGCCTATAGGAGATTACTTTATAATTTTTGTCTTAAATCAATTCCTTAAAATCGCTTCTTGAACCCATCAATCAATATTATTTCTTAAAGCCATTCTCAAAAGTAGTTCTGAAATCGGTTCCGAAGCAAGCAATTGATTCCCTCTTATTACATCCCCATGTGAAAGTAATGATTTTTTTCCACACATTCGAACCTAAATGGAAGTAAGCACATAGTTGTTTATTCCAAAAAATGACATTTAAAAGTACTTCTTAAAATAAATCTTTTTCCTACTGGGAATATTTTGTTTCACAGAGATATATTATATGAGCATCGAACATTTAGATTTATGTATATCTACAAAACTTGGAAAATTATATAGGAACAATTGCACACACGTTGAACAAGTGAAATTAGGTTGTTATTTTCGAAAATCAATTCCAATTAAAGATGTATCAGTTTTTCGTATCGTCCAATCCAACATACACTTTTTCCATAAAATGTTTGTTTGTGGCTAAAAGTGTGTATATAATTTAATACAAAACTTCTATCAAGAACTTCGAACGCTCCGATGTATTTAAATCCATAAATCTAAGTTTGTCCCCAGCAACTTCGGTAAAATCATATATCGTCAAAACATATCCGCCCTCATATATATGTATGTATGTATGTAATATGTATGTACTATTATTTCTAGGATCAATGGAAATAAAGACCATCAACTTACACATATCGCAGCCTCTTCCCAATATTTGAATACCAATGAGACCGATAATGTTCTATCCCCTCAAATTTCACCCTCAACCAGCTCTCCTGACAAATATTTGCTTGTTTACTAAAAATATTTTCGGATCAAGGAATATACAACACATGTTTTCATGTTTATGACGACAATAAATCAAAGCAGAACCAAAGCAGTACAATAACTTGGTGTGTGAACTTCTTATAGAATATTGATTACTTGTAGCTTTGCCCGAGGGAGTCACGTACTTAATCCCTTCCGACAAAATTAAATTCCCTTGTTTCGGATAATGCTTTCTCCGCTGGGTATTCGTAATAGATTTGTCCTCGTGTTGTTCCTGTTTCGAGTGTGTGAACTAAATGAGCCTGTTGACAATAGCATTCCAAGTTGCGCTTGAATTAGATAGTAAGTGTTCACAATTTGCTTAGTTTTTTATTCACCGATCAGAACATTTCATCTTGGGAATTTTTTTATACAATGACTCGTGTAAACGAAAGAATATACATAACATATTAACGCCAAATCATGCAACAATTGATCCGAGTGTACAAAACACCGAAAGGAAACATTCTTTTCAATTTGAACCATTTAAATTTCAAATGAGCGGACTAGCCCAAAAAATTATGGTTTGAAAAAGCTTTCAACAAAAATAAAAATCTAGTCTTGTTAATCATTATTAATATCGAATCAGACAGCTGTTACGCATTAACCTAGTTTAATGACCCAGACTGAATAACAATAAAAACGAAAGCAGGTGTTGTCTCATTGAGATAATTAAAACCATTCACGCAATAAGAATAAGCAATCAACAGTCGAAATCGTGTCGGGTTGAAACAAATTATTGCCATTGATTCAGTAATATGGTAGGTACCATAAATAAATACTAATAACATTAACTTTGCAGTAAAATATAATATATACACAACTTAATTGTCACATTTTCATTTTATCTGAATTTAATTTTCGTTGTGTAAAGTGTTAGCTATTTTACTGGAACTCAAATTTAAACTGAGGAATTTAAGCTGCAGTTGAGTTCATAGTGGAGAATGTTTACATTTAAATATCAAAATTTAAATATTTATTTTAACACTTACTACGATTTATAGGGCAATTTTGGTTGAAAACATTTACCATTATTTAATTGCGTTTTTCTCGAAATATCTTTTTGCTACCTGGATGGAACTATAACTATGCTACAATTTTTCGATTTAAAAAAAAGTACAAAAGGAAAATGTTTGTACTTTTCCTTCCGAGTTTTTTTTAATAAAATATCGATATAAATAAACCATCGATAAGACTGCGACTAAGTTAGCTTAGTACGAATATCGTTACTGGTACGGATTTGTGGGTAATTGGATCTTTTGGTTAATAGCCAGTTTAGTAGAGCGTTATTGGTAAGGCCCCTTGTCCCTTAGCTAGCTATTTAGGACAAGGAATACCCGGATCCTAAATTTCAATTTCGTAATTTTGGAAATATTCTCAAAAATTTTGTCATAAAATACGGAAATTGTATAATAATATTATTTTTGCGCATTTAGAACTTTAGGACTTACTCCAAGATTTTAGATGAGTTTTACACTGTTATTGGTTTTGGAAATTGAAAAAAAATGTTTTGTTTGTCAGATATCAGCGCTAAAATTTTGCATCAATGATTAAGGCTTATTATTTATGTAATGCCGTAAAATAATAATCCTTAGAAGAAAACTATTGAATTATTCAAAAACTTAGAATATGAATTTTGGATGGACGACTTTACTTCTATTAAACTTTTTTCTTCTAAATTCTAATGGAAAATAATCTGGGACGATTTCCTTTTAATAATAGTAGTGAAGTTTAAATTTTAAAGTATAAAATTGTAGATTTTTTTTGAAAAATACTTACTACACTGCAGCTCGTCTGATTCGTCCTCGCAGTCCACAGTCATATCACATCTGTAGTGCGGCGGTATGCAGTAAGTTTTGTTGAACACGTACTGTCCGCAACTTATTTGTCCTGCGTCGCACTCGGGGGGAGCTGAAAAGTGGCGCGTTCGGGTAGTGAACAGAGCTCCCCAATTGGGCTCCAATTAAGAGATACTTACGACAAGATTGGAGCTCGTCCTCGCCGCCTTCACAGTCTTTTTGATAATTGCACACCCAGAGGGACGTGATGCACTTGCCGTCCGCGCACCGGAACATGCCCGTGGAGCACGGCACGCTGTACTGGGAGCTCTCCCCGCCGTCGGAAATCCCGCCTGGAATTGCGAAAACAAAATATAAGTTGCATTAAATCCTCGTCGTGTGCGTGGGCGGGCTGGGGTTGGGGCTGGATGCATTTTGGGGCGCTTATTAAGAATTCAACGCGAGGGGCTGCACTGATTCACCCGAGCCACGGGTGCAGAATGAGCGATTAAAATCGCAGCGCCGCGGATGAGTATCGTCGCTATGCAGATGCAAGTGCAGGTTGCAGAACCCGCCCGAGATCTGATTCGGATCGCAAAGGTAAACGGATTACGTCCTTTGATGTGAAATGAATTTTCGTCACTGTGCACTGCCACCGCTGCAGCGGCACTCTCGCGGCAGACAGGTGCAAGAAGTTTACCTGCAGATGCACGAGTTTTATGCATACATTTTGAAACTATTAAATTCTGATTTTGACTCCTCACTTGGGATTCGTTTGACTAAATTTTGTAGTTTAAAGCATTCTACGTGACGTTCTCGTTTTCGTATAATAAGCAAACCATGCAAGTATGTGGGTTTGAAATTGAGATTTTGAGAGAATCTCAATCAAAATCTTATAAATTAATTGTGACATCCCCAAAAAGTTTATTCGGCACTATTTAGCAGGCCGCATTAAATTGAAATAGAACAAGTAATTACAAATAACAGATATTGGACCCTATTCCCGAATCCGTTCGAATCAGATCGAAAAGAGTAAAAAAAACCATTTTGGAGCAAAAGTTCCTTAATGAAGTTACTAAAATGTTCATTTCATTTGCCTTTGACTTAAAATTCATTTTTCCGCACATAACGTCAAAATAATACGATTGGATTTTTCTATCGGATTATTTTAACCGCTTTGAAGCAAAAAATTAATTGAAGTTACTAAAATAAATTTATTAGAAGTTTAGTAACTCTATTGTGAGCTCTTTTCAATTCGATTCGAACGGATTTGGGAATATGGGCCATTATAAACAAGTGAAAACAATTTAAAACTATGACGCTTGAAACATAAATGAAATCACGTTATACTCTGATGGAAACACTTTTAAACAACTTTTTATAAATCCCTGGTTTTTGGGGAGATGGAAACATGTTATTAATAAAAAGTAATGCAGTAGAACATTCATTTTTTGGAATACATTTTTGAAAAAAAATCAAAATACGTTTTTTTAACATTTTTAATTTTAATTCAACTTTTCTCAATAATACCTAGTTAAATTTATAAAGAAAAAATCAATTTTTGTTGCACTTCAAAAGAAGAATGACTATGTCCATTTGTAAGATTTATATTAAGGATGACACAGGGTGGTTTATAAAAACTGGAGGTATAATTTTTAAGTAGAATAATATTTCTATATTTATAATTTTGCGAAAGCAAGAAAATTGCACGAATAATCTTGTCTTATGGAATTATAAACCAAGTTCGCCTTTGCTGAGACACCCTGTGTTATTAATTTTACTGAAATGAAATAATGTCAAAGAGATGCTATTACTCTTAATTACAGTGAGTCTGAGCAAATTATCAAAATGGCTCTTGCTTTTGCACCTCTGATGGGGAACACCGGCGGCTTCCGGCAGCTATCTCTTGGCCCTTATTAGAATTCTAGAACGGTCAGAAAACGGAATATCCATCATATTAATTTTTAGCACGAACGGAACTTTAATAGAGGGAAGTTGGAGGAATTTTTTCTAAAAGCGCCGTTTTATGATGAACAGCTAAAATTGCTCGACTCTTCCATTTTCTCAATTTTTTTTTTTATATTTTGCTTTTTTTACAATTTTTAAAGTAAAAACTTCCGCGTAAAGTCGAGTTTAAAAAAAAAAACGAAAGAATAAAAGTCTTTCACTCGCCCGGGAAAACTCTTTGCGATGTTGAAGCCGCGCGGAGCTGGCTTTTAGTCTTCCTTTCGAACATTAAGAGCGTGAAAAATTGGAATCGTGCGAGTCATGAATATTACATCGCAACTTTTCACAGAGGACGGGTGAAGAGTGGAAGTCCTGTTGAACGCTAAATCCCTTCATGACGTAGACTTCTACTCAACATAAATTAATTTCATTTTCAATGCAACCACACGACCGGGTGGCTAACCCTTTTGAGAAGAATGTTTTTTTTTTTCTTTTTTCTCGCGGGGTTAACTAGCAACTTTTTCCTGCCCCTTTAAAAATGAAGTTTAACTTTTTGACTTAAGGCTGTTAAAAGTCATGCTTAATTATTTCGTACAAATTGGCTTTAACCATTACGGGCAATCGTGCGTGATACATTAAAAGATTACTGTCAACTCAGGGGTTCCACAAGGTAGTCATTTGGGTCCATATCTTTTTCTGCTTTTTGTAAATAAGGTAGGATACCCAAATAAGGCCCACCTTATTGATATTGCTTAATAACTCAAAGGATTACAAAATAAAAAGATTTTAAATTTATTATAAAAATTCTTTATTAAATAACCTTTTGAAAATTCCTTAGTATAATAGCCTCTTTTAAAATATTAACTGTCTTTTTAGCATTTAAAAACAAACATGCCTTGGGCCTTATAGGGAACCCATACGTCTTAATAAGGCCCCCATTAAATTTGAATCAAAATTAATTGTAAATACCCAAGTGATTTACCAAAATTCAACAAAAAATAATTACTTTCTAACAGAGCTAACAAAAAATTAACAAAATTAATGAACTTCATGTTTTGTAGTTGATTTTTATAAAATTTGACCGTACATACAGTTTCGCTAACGTTTTATGAATGGATACACTGACAAGTTTACTTCTGAGCGAAGCTGAATAGGGCGAACATTTAAGATTTGTAGGCACTAAATTATAACACAGATTTGAGAAATTTCCGATTTCGTTTGGCGCGAAATTTGAAAGATGGGCCTTGTTAGGACTCGGGCCTTATTTGGTTCTACTATCTTAGATAAATAACTAAGTAGTATGATAATAAAAGAATAATCGTAATTTTTAACACACATTCTATATAATAATAATAATATATAACGACAACGTACAAAATAAAACAAAAAAGTATATATTTTTCCTCAAAAATAAATAAAAATACTTATATGTTTTGCAGTTGCTTTTTATAAAACTCGCCGTGCATGCCCTTTCGCTGACGTTTTATGAATGCAAATACTCACAAGTTTACTTTTGAGAAAAACTGATTAGGGTGAACGTTTGAGATTTGTAGGTACTAAAATATAACACAGACTTTTGGCACTTCCGAATTCGTTTGGCGCAAAATTTGAAAGATGGGCCTTGTTAGGACCCGGGCCTTATTTGGTTCTCCTACCTTATTGATTGTTTTTGTAATTCTAAAAGTCTTCACCATATCATGTGAGATGTCTATTTTAAAACTTATCAATCTTCAGTTTTAGACGTGAGGTAAGGTAATTTATGTTAATTTCGTTAAAGATATGTGACGAATCGAATTAAGTCACTAGAGTTATTATCTCTGTTTAATTTATATTAGTCTGAAAAGTGTATTTGTTTGTACAAACATAAGATTGATCGTGTATGGACAACTTGCCGTACAAAACCGTCCCAAAACCGTTCCATATATTCCTCGCCTTTGATTTTTCCATGGTTTTACTTTATTTATCATCTGTTAAGATGAATTACTCTGAAATTAGATTGTGGAGTCGCGGTTTCTTTCATGAATTTAAAAGTCGCTCTAGAAATGAAAACAAACACCGTTTGTGGGCAAAATGGCGTATAAACAGAGTTTGTCACAAAAATTTTCACAAATTTGTACTTGTACGCCAAAACCGTCGTCTTGGGTTGCCGGCTCTTGGAACTTAACATCTGAATTATATTGAATGAAAATTTACATAATTTCCTGTTTTGTCACAAATTAAGTGTCTATTTTGAAGTTAATACATTTATTTTGATCTTGTTGTGCTAATCATGCTTCATCGATTCGTTTTCAGTTCTACTTACAAATTTTCAGCTGTATAACGTCTTACCTCATTTTATATGAACTTTTCCTTTATTTAAAAAATTTATGGCCTTGTGTATTTTTCTAATAAGTGTAGTGGTATAATTTTATTTATTTTTTCTGCAGTGAAGTAGTGAGGTAAGAGCCGTTTTTTTTTCTCAATTTTAAGTGAAACCGCACAATCTCAGGTGGATATGAAAAGATCCAATTTGACAAGGCCCAGAATATGACAAAAGACTCGGCTGAGCGCCAAGAGGTCCCCGTCTTGAGGAAAGTCGGATCCAGTCAATTGTAAGACGATTTTCCATCAGATTTTATTATATCAGGTGCGCGGGGGGACCCTTCCCGCTGTTCTGAGGACATCGCTCCTCTAAGCTACTTATTGGTGCATCCATAATTTTTCCATGAGCAGGTGACCCAGATGGGGCCCTCTTCACGGCCGGATAATGGGTCCTGGGATCAAAGGAGCCCCCCCCCCGGAGCCTCGAGGCTAAGTGTGTTGACTTGCACTTCCATGTGGCGGGGAAATAGGCGGCAATGTGTCCTTACATCGGCCAGGATTCAGGATCCAGGATTCAAGATTCAGGATCCAGGATCCATTCACCCGCCGGTCTAAAGGCTTTTCACTGTTTTATCGCTCGGGGGAAGGGCGCCACAAAAGTCGGAGGAAGCGGAAGCTAAAATGAGATAAATCACGGAAAACTTTTCACCTGCCTCAAGGGCTTCCGCTCGCATGTCCCGGTGTCCCGGTTGCAAAATCATTTCGTTCCTGGTGTCCGTCGTTCAAGTCCAAAAAAATGCTTCTTAATAAACATTTTTTAGATTTTGTAAAAACGCGAGCCCTCAGCCTGGCCAACCCCGCCGTCTTAGCCGTTTTCTCGGCCGGCATGCGGGGGAGCGCTCCGAAAATGTGCCCGGGGCAATTATCGGGATGGCTCAGGACTCAATGAATAGGGCGCCTTACCCAGGACCAGGTGCGGGTGTTTCCTTGAACTTTTGGCAAGTATTAAGGCAAATTTATGACTTCTTAGCCCGCTGAATGACTTATGAGGTGAAAACATTTTTCAATTCTTTTTTTTTCTTCTATCCTCTATACTATACTATACCTTAGGGCGGGTGCTTAACGGTACAGTGGCGGTTTTTCGCCTTCGTGCTGCTCGCTATGTGTGTTAGCAAATCGTAGGAGATTCGTTTTTGTGCGCCCTGATTGTGATATTTATCTTCGTATCCTCGGGGATTTGGTTTATGTCACTTTGGGAGAAATATGTTTATTTTGGGTGATTTAGCTTCTTTTTTTCGGGAGCAGCTCTATCCGATTTGGGTTCACAGCCAAAGTGATGTCGTTGCGGTTTCGGTACAAGTTTCTTTTGGTCATGATATTTTAATAAATTGAAAAAGGTTTTTAGAAAATGACGTGTTTTGAGAGCAAGAGTTGTAGAGAATTCTTTGAATATTGACGACAAGTGCGAGTAGGACTCATGCTCTGAGGGTTCAGTATCGTAATATAGAGTGCAGAATTAAAAACTAAAAATTAACCTTCTTTCGTTTTAAATTTCAAGATTCTAGGTCAACCTTGGAACATACCCTGTAGATTTTGATGAGTCAGTCAGTTGGATTTGGACTATGAGATTCGCAAATTTTAGTATTTGGTACCTACTAACAGATGTAATTTGATTTAAAAAAAAAAATACATAATCCTTATGAAACTCGATTTAATCTTGATTTTATTATTTATTTTCTTAGCGGAATGCAATTGGTTTTCGTGAAATAATATATGTTTTTCTTCTGTTTAATTTTCACAGAACACAATTATGAATCGTGTTTAATTCTGGCCACAATTTCTCCATGATACAACAATTTTTTTCTGCAAATTATGGAAAAACTTTAAATCAAAATAAAAGATGTTTTACATTCATCATTTCATAAGACAAATGCTTGCTCGTCACCATCGAAAGTCGAAAAACATATTTACCTTTAATTCGTTAATTTCAAAGATTTTTAGTAAATTTTTTAGAATAAAAAGGTCGAAATGTCCTTATTTTAAGGTATTTATAAAAATCGCAACGAAATTTGGGTGGAATATGAAAAAAATCGTGGTGGCAAAATATCAGTTTGGGAAATTTCAAAGTTAAATATCTCGGGAAGTACAAGCGACCGATAAATTCTTTTTGCATATTTGTCATTTTTGACTCCAAATGAACACTCCTACAGAGTTTTATCAAAATCCGTGAGGGGATCTCAAACTCCGATTATAATATCAATAAGAAGACTTCAACTGCAAGAAATATAGCGCTTAATATTGGAGGTATAGTTGACATGAAATTAATTAATCAAGACATCACCTTCATTATTAACATCAATATCATTATGTCGTACTTTAAGAAGTTATTTCTCAACTTAAGTTCATAACTAATTCAGTTCCCTTAAATTTCGTGGACAAAATTGTCGTGCGCAATTCTCGTCACGACATTCCCGTTGCGTCGGCAAAAGGTCACGCGGACACTTTGTCACACGGAGGGACAATATTTGAGTTTCAGAGTGTCGTCTCCCAATTTTATGGGGATTCTTTGTTGCTTTTCCCTGGAAGAAGATATTTACTTCCTGTCGCTGCGTAACAATAATTTTTGTCATTTCTTGGACAGCTCACCTCCGCACTCGGGCGGGACGTCGCTCAAGGGCCGAGTGAAATTGACGGATAGATTAGGCAATAAGTCTGCCCAAACAAAAGGAACTCGTGTATCCTGAAGGATATTTGACGAGATGACGGGGATCAATACACCCCGACGTGCTCCTTCCCGACGTCTTTCTTTTCGTTACAGAAGAAACGAGTGGGTGGCCGTCTTTTCTGTGATGCATCGTTTCTTTGCGTAATCTGCGATTTCCCTAACAAACTCCCTTTTTCAATTCTCGAAGTAGGTGGAGCGGTGCTCCTGAAGCGCGTTAATGGCTTTGTGGCTAACAACAGGGATAATGATGACTTCCCTTAATTTTATGCTACTGAAAAGTTTTCTCTGTTCGAGATCTTGTTTCGCCGCTTTATTAAAATTTTATTCAAAGGAGCGCTCGGCCTTCATTAATAAACGAGCGGCAGCTATCGATTGAGTGATAATGTGCTTTTGATGTTATTAGCGCGACTAAGGGAAAAACGCGGTGACGCTGCGAAACTCCGCGCCATGAGATAAAGTCGATCGACGCGCCACGTAATTATGTCAGGAAACTTGACTGATTAACACTGGGGCCCTCTTCCCCGAAATTCAAACGTTTTAAATAAACTCTGAAACCTCGGTGCGTTGAGAGGTATTAATCCATAGGCTCCTGGAATTAATCCGTCTCAACGAGCGGAGGTAGGAGGTATCAATGACCCGAGGTATTTAACAACTCCATGGTCCAGGCGGATCGAAACCGAAAATCCGTTTATCTATTGATTTACGCGCCTTCCCCAAAACTCCATTCTTCCCGTGTGACGATGCAAAACGGGGAATTCGCGGGCGAATCGATTTATCCCGGTCAGTCCTAATAACCGGGTTCGAATCGTCCACGACCGTTTGATTAATGCTTTCGACCATTTTGAACGGCTCCCGGGTGAATTCGACGCTTTGTGCATACTTCCGCCTCCGGGGTCTATGGAAAAAGGATTGCGGAGATATGTTAAATTTTGGCTGAAGTTTTTCTGCCTTTGAGTTCCACAATTTCATAAAGTCAGTCCTTGGAACATTCCGCTTATGCTCCACACTCAACTCAAAAATTCCAGTGACGGAGCATCCTCTGAATGTGCTGCCTGAAGCACTTTTTTTTTTTCTCGACAATGGACATATTTAAGGCAGAGCTAATATAAAAGTTTGAAAAATTTCCATAGTCCATATGAAGTCCTAACACGAATATTCGCTTCAGACCGGCGACAGGCTAAATTTATTAATTCATCTTAAATCCTATGAAGCAGGGCAGTTTGGCAACCTACTTAAAAAACAGATTTATCTTTTTTTCCATGAATACGTCCAAAATTGTAATTCTGTCCGAGACGCTAAAAGTACAACTGAAGGCGGCGGCGGCTACTTTTTCGCCTATTCGTTTTTCAGTCTGCCCCAGATAGGATAAAAAATTATTTGTGAAGGCATCATTAGCAGCATTCAGGGGAATCGCAAGACTCAGCCTGAACTTTTGTATTAAGAAGCAAAATTTCACTGAGAGAGAGAAAAGTTTTACAGGCACTCGGGCAGATGCAGGAAAAGATTATTTGTTGATGACTTCGCGTAAACATTTCCTGATTACGTTTCCTTTTCAGGGCAAAATTAAATTCTGCTGCTTGCCGAACTCACTTTCCTTAATAAGCTCTTTTGCGATTTGCAAAAATATTTAAAAAAAAAAATTCTAAAGAATCTCCTCAGCTATAGAACCCTATGTTAGTGATTGAGACTGAAGTTGATCTGCCGTCAGGCGTTTTTAAGGAAAACCGAAAGACTTGCAAATGTAAGTAAAAGTAGAATGTGGAAAGTATGTCCAAAAACACGATTAATTACATTATTTTTTAATTTAATGTAAGTTTGTCTGATGAAATAACAAACATCATTTTCTAAATGAAAAACCTAAAAGGCGTACATTGATTGAATCCGAATTTTTCAATTAGTCCGCTTTAAATAGACAAACACAAGTTTAAACTTCGAAATAACTTGCATAAAAAAATGAAAACTGAGACCTTAAATCAAATCAAAGATCAAAAATGCGCTAAATACTCTACTTCGAAGGTGGTGTAGAAAATAATACACATTATGCAGAATATGAATTCCATTTTTTGAAATCGCGATATCCCAGGAAATTTGTAGAACTAAAAAGTAAATCTTTAGCAGAAGTTTAATAAACGTATATAAGGTCTTTACCAATTTTCAGTTCTATGCGAATTATTCCGAAAATGGACTGGACTATATTTAACTATAATTATAATTTAATGGAGACTTTGGTAGTTTGCTAAAATGTAGCTTAAGTGCATAAAAGGACTAAACGAATTAATAAAATAATGTTATAATTTCTAAGACATCCGAATATTTATCAATTTGTTTAAGCATATACAGATAAACCCAATTTTATGTGTTGGATTATTTTTGTTAAATACTCTTTAATTTTCTTCCGTTTCAACTTTTCGTATTCTATATTATAAAAATAACAATGATCGCACGGTTCTGAATTAGGAGTCAAAATCATATTTAAAATTAAATAATGTTTGCACTAAATTATACCAATTTGGGTAGAAAAATCATCAACATTGTTTTTAAAAAAATGACTGATGCTCTTATTTTGTAATGTGTATGCAACCAACCTCGAAGTTGCGCATTGCCATGTCGATGTGTTTACCTGCAACAAAAAGAGAAAGATAATTAGTTAAAATTAAATTAATAATAAATACTTTGAATGAATGAAATTAATACACTGAGAGTTAAAGTTTTTAAAATTTTTTATTTAAAATTAGATTTTAGGATCGCTGCTATCATCGCCTTTGAAATAGCTTTAGCTTCTAGTTTAATTTTTTCGATTTTAAATTGTTTTTCTCCGAGTGTCGGCAGTAAAAGTTTAATTTATTTTGAATTATACTCAGCGAATGGCCACAAAGTTCAAAATCGGCACTTCGGAGGACATCGAATTCGTGACATGCACTTGTAAGTTTTATATAAAAGCAGGAGTGCGATAAATTCGGGAGGTGAACAGACGCCAGTGACTCTTCCTGCGACACATTCCCGGGACGTGCCTGCACGGGTCTCGTAAATAAACGCGAATTTTCAAAGGCATCCTTTTTTTAGAGGAAATCCGTGTCTCTAGCGAACTTCTAATCGAAACCCGATGTTCATTTATTCCTGCTTTGAATTTGACATTTAATTCGTCTGGAGTGAAGCACGCTGGAAGGGCAGTGTACGTGCACTCATCCTAAACCCTTTTTTTTCTGAACCGGGCTTAACAAAATTTGCTTCGTTTTCGAGCAAATTCAATTTCGGATAATGGCCGGAGGAGTTCGAGAAAAACAGTCGAACTTGTGATCACAACAGGAGCAAAGAACAGTCGAATCGAAGGTTCGAAGGTTCCTGGAGGATGGAACATTTTACTCCTGGTTTTTGTACGGGAGCAAAAATGTAAAGTGACATCGTGTACTCCTTCGTCAGCGGCACGTGCTCCAGGAGTCTTTGAAATTTAAGGGATGAGGTCCGGGGCCAGGACCCTTCCAGGCGGCCTCCCAAGTGGAAAATCTGCCTTGATTTCCTCAGATTTTCCAAGATAGCCGGCCATTCAAAGGTAGCAGCTAGCCGAAAGCTGTTTGAAACTTATCTAATTAGTGAGCCCTGCTTTGTCCGGGCGGTGTGCTGAAATTGTAGAAAATTTAGCGGTTTGAGAAGGGTCACTCCGGACCCTCACCCCCGAAAAGCATTGACCCAAGGGGTCAGCCCCATCAATCATTCAAGGGAACATTTCACTCAGCCGGAAACTTAAAGCCTACATGCCGTCGACATCCCGGCAATTTGGGGCGATTTTCACAAGAGTGAAATACTTTAGCAAATTTGTTTAGGACCTCTCCCCCAACCAGCTGGAAAGACATTACTCGGATTTGGCTCCGGTTCTGAGGGTCGGCACGGCAAAGGTTTCTAATTTAATTAGCATATATTATTTACCTTCAAAGGAGGAGTACTTTTTGGTATGCGACAATTTTTTTTAAGGGGACTTGAAAAACAAATTTCGTGAATTTTATGAAGGTACTCCTCGAAACCTTTCTGCCATGCATAATTTTTAATACCTTACTGAAGAGAGGACTAACACCGTTTGAGTTGTCTCCTTTTTCAATAGTAAAGAAATATTCAGGGTACCTTGTAATTTCGAATGAAATATGTTTTCCAATAACTCCAGGAATATCTTTCCTCATTTAATTATCTACATAAAACATGACATTTATTTCGAATTTAGTATAAATTAGAGATGTAAAATAGCTAACCTACAAAAATTAGAATTTTGATCTTAAGGAATAATGAAACATATCGCATAGAAATGTAAAAAAAATCTCACCATTAAAGTAACGAATTACGAAATGCTTGATTCTTTTGAGTCATTAATTTATCAAAATCTGACAGTTTTAGGGGCAATTTTACAATTTTGGGTATGGAAATATTCACGGAATTTAATTTTTTTTTTCAAAGTGGGAATCTTAATCGCTTTCAAACGCTGACGGTATACGGATAGAATAAAACAAAATTATTTTTTTTAAAACATTACTAGCTTACACTGCAGTCAACAAGGATTTTGTCCCAGATCATGTAATAGGTCATTTTTAGCGACATTTGACAAGTGTAACTTCAAAAATTGTAAGGAATTTCTAGCTATTATTGATTTCAATTATTAATATTTATTTTTCTCGGATATGCGATGTTTTTCTTTTAATATGTGCTCTTTTTCAAAAAATGGATCAAAAAGAGAAAAAATCCATTCTGCTGTATGTATTTTCGAAATTCCTTTTAAAATTAACACAACTTCATAGAAATTGTCAACATTCTAAATGAAAGCTTAAATTGTTAAGAAAGTAAAAAAAAGAGTGCCTAACCTAAAAACCTTAATCCGTAATTTTCTTGAAACAAATTTTTCATAGCAACACAGCAATTCAGAATCAGAAATCCATTCAGGTTGAAAATGTTTTTTATTTCATAAAAAGAATTTAAGGTATTTGTTTAAATTTTAAGACATTCTATTCTCTTTATCATTTCTAGTAACGATTTTTTTTTAATTCGTGAAAAGTCACTGTTTTAACAAGGGTGATGACTTTAAGCTTATGAGTTAATAATATTCTACAAAGTTGGTCCCAAAACTGAGTTTGAGGAACTCCTGCAGTCCTGCGGTACTTATTGCATAAGACTGACTACTCGTAATTCTAAATATTGAATAATATGTGCTTAAAAAACTAAACTGAACAAATGAATTAATTTAGACTAGTTATGTTTAAGAGAAGTATTTCTGAAACAAAACATTACAAAAGTTAAAATAGTATAAGCATTACGAAAATCCCCAAATTTGATAAATCTGACAAAAAGTAAACCCGAGAAACGTTACCATTTTCACAATTCTCATTACAAATACAGCTTCTGCTTTTGTTTTAAAAATCCCAGCGAGTATTTCGAGCAGTAGCACAATTAAATTCGTATAACCCAAAAAACCCCTCGGAAAAAAGTCGGAATCAGCATAGTGAACTGGGTTTAACAGACAAAAAAAGTGCAGCGAAAAGTGGAAATTCCTGAGCTCGCGTCTGCACACACAGGCCACAGTTGTCGCAAAATCCGCCCAGGTGAATTTAAACACAATTAAACTTTGCAGACAGCGCCTTCGGTGAGCAGTTGTCTGCCGTTTTCGAACTGCCTTTATTATCCTTTTACAGAAATTTCTACACTTTTTCGCAGCAAGGGCTAGAACAGAACGAGCCCTAAAACAAGCAGACTCCGCTGCGGGGGAGGGGCTCCCCGTGCAGCCACTTTGGGAAAGTTTTTCACAACATTGCGCTCAATTAAACAGCCTTTGGCACGCTCCATTGAGCTTTGTCTCATCATCGATTTTTTGAGGCGATCACCAGAGGAGCAATTATGTGGCTCTACCTTTGAAAGACGTCGGCTCAGAAAGATTCTGTTCCTATTTTTGTTTCGCTTGGGGCTTATTGGGGCCGACCCACCCACATTCCTCGCCGCAGTCCCAACGGGGGGAACTTTTCGCTTTATTTGGAGCCCTCGTCCCTTGTCTGGGGCTCGTCCTCTAATTGCTGCAATTATTCGAGCAAGACGCTTCAGGTTTTGTCATCTTCTTGCCGATGTTGCGATGAGTCTCTTTTTGAAGGAATTGTGGCGCACCAATGGCCCCAAATGAAATAATAATTTACGAGACCGTGGTGCACATAAGTGGGTGCCCACGTGCCCTGTCCGACTCGTGAAATTCTATCATCTTGAGACTTTTTCGAAGATCCGAACGGCGCGGCATTAAGAAGTCATTCAACCTGAACGCGAGGAGGCACGGTTCGGCGCTGGCAAAATGTTGCATAACTTCGGTGTCGCGTGCTTTTGTAATTGGGTTTTGATTTGGAAGTCGTTTACGAAAAGTGGCGGCATTTTGGTGTTTTTCGGTAATTTACCATTTTATTTAAGTTTATGTTATCTGAAATAATAAAGAAATACATTTGATACTTGTCACGCTAGAGGTATTCATCTTTACTTACTAACTTTCATTTCAATTTCCAGTTACTTATTATTTCGTGAATTTCATATTTTAGGTAACGTGTTAGAAAGAGTTATGTAACTAATATGTAATAAAGTATTTTAAGGAGAATTAAAACACGGAAAAAATGTTATACAACTTCACTTTCATTTTACAGCACTTTGTGAATTTGAAAACAAAAATGTCTATTTTAATGCTTAATTTACTTATTTAGAAAAATCTATAATTTCTTTTCGCATATGCAAGAGGACAAGGTATAATTAGGTATTATTTTTACCAAAAATGTGATTGAAATAATACGACATAGAGCTTTAAACGGTTGTATCTCAAAACTACATTTTTTAAACTATTTAGTAATATGTATATACAAATACATAACTTCAAAAGATTTTGAAATATTTTGACTATATCTTTAAAATAATATTATTTAAATAATTTAATAAATAATTCGAAAGAAGAGATTTTTTTAATTCCCCTACTTAAAATATTTTTCTAGTTAATTTTATATAGATTTGAAAAAAAATTGGTTTACGATACTATTATTAAAATTTTACATTTACTTTAAAACGAAATTATAAAAGTAAAAGTTTAAAATTAATTTCCAGGATTTTCAAAACAAAACATACATTTTTTATAGTGGCGCTAAAAACCATATGTTCAATTTCAAAGACACCTACATACATTTAATGTTTTTGACTAGTTTTTATAGTTTTTGGTACTATTAAACGAATTAAACTGGTTTTGGTGTATAATGTGGACTATAATCGACTGCAGTTTACGAGCCCGTCAGTAGCAGACGATTCGGTTTAAACTAATTTGGAGGTTGTCAGTGTGCTAAATGGCTCTCGATTGTTTTTTAATTGTGAGTTAAGTATTTAACGCATAATTTATTTTTTGCCGCAAAGCAAATTCTCTAGTTAATTGGATACCAATGAGATTTAATTAAACAGTTTATCCATGCAGGCTCCATGCAGAATTGTGGATTAAACAGTTCTGGC
Organism: Machimus rusticus; assembly: GCA_951509405.1. Taxonomy (NCBI): domain Eukaryota; kingdom Metazoa; phylum Arthropoda; class Insecta; order Diptera; family Asilidae; genus Machimus; species Machimus rusticus. Next base: position 9,724,991 of record OX608051.1, read on the forward strand.
AGAATGCAAAATGTGTGATATTATTTGCATCCCCTTTTGTCTATGTATGTGTGCGGAGGGTATGTGTGTGTGTGTATGAGAAATATATCCTGCAGCGAAATTGAATGGCAAACAACAGAGGCCCTGGAACCAGCAGCTTTTATTCCAGAAACAATGGTTTTATTGCCACTGTAGAAACATGCTGAAGTTTCCACCCCTCGCTCCTTTTATTCGAATTCATTTTCTACTTAAAACCTTAATGGCGGAGGCATATGGCGCCTCGACTCGACCGGCTGATTTAAACAGATAGAAAACTTCAAAGTTCGCATCGTGGCACTGGACTTTGGTCGTCAGAGGCCCAGGGGTAATGAAAATTTCATTTGAATAGAAAATTGAATTTCGCGAAAAGAGGAAAAAAATGCCGAAATGACGGACTGTAGAGCTGCACCAGCCCGTTAGTAGCTTTTATATCTGATTTCGAAATATTCCGAATATTCTTTTGCTTAGTCAAACCACCAGGGTACAGCTGCTCTGATGACATACAGAACCAAGCAAATGACACTTTAATTTTTCATGTACGTTCCGACCTTCTTGTTTCTTTATTGATTTTTTAGATAAAACAAATTTAAACAGGTTTAATAGAATCGAGTATGTGCACAACTTCTGAACTTTTAGAATCTATAAAAAAAATTAGATACTAGAAGTTTTTAGATCCATATGCACAACATAAACTTTATATTACTTTAAAATGAAAAATTTTACAGAAATGTCTAAAGAACTTTACAATGATATTATATAGGTAATTTCTCATTTTTCGAGCTTCAAAAAGTCATTAAAGTAGTTTAACTATTAGGTATGTATGTCACGTAATGTTTAATAAATCAAATTACTTATTACACTAGAATGTTTAAAATACTGCCTTTTGCTTGAAATTATTTATTTTATTTGCATTAAGATGAATAATTTCATTCACTTAAAAAACTATTTGACTGCATTTCTTAGAGGTCAAATATCATTTGAATAACCCCGTAAACCCCAAGAAGAATAGGCGTGGGTCTTAAATAACAACCTTGAGTAATTAATACAAATGACACAAATCAATCGCAAATCAAAAAACTTATTTTGAATGCGCATTTAAAAACAGAAAAAAAGGGATTGTGAAACACATTTCATTGAAATTTCTAAAAAAAATATTTCGAACGTCTTTAAGTAAAAACGAAGACGATCTGGGATTATTTCATTGATTTTTCCATACCAGACGATGAATGCGTCATTGCTGTTAACAAGCTGAGACTTTCTACAATTTGCTTAGGTCAATAAACTTTAAGCAGTTAAGCAGTTTTATTTGAAGACGACTAAAATTTTACTTTATTTTTACCTCCATCTTCAGGTATGTTTTACAGAATTGCAGGAGTACCAGCGGAGATTGCGGTGAGAAAAAAGTTTTCACTTTCAACGAGCCCAAGCCCTGGCTTTCTCATTGTGTACCAAGCAAACCTACTTCACTTTACCACGCCTTTTAATGTCCAAAACAAGTAAACGTAAGCTTTCCACGCGAGGCAAAAAGAGTCATAAAACCTACCTTCTTACAGTGGTCGTCAATAAATCAAAGCAGAGCGACTCTGAAACCAGCTTAATCTTATGGAAAGAAAAAAAAAAGATCGTTTCCTTTAAGTAGGCACGAAGTCGCTGCACTTTGATCGCGCAGAACGGCCATCTTCATAAATCAAAAAGTGGTGTGGATTGCGCGAATTGCTTGCGCAATCCGATGCGAGCTGGTCCAGCACTTCTTCAGCAATCTTCAGTTCAGCGCAGACCGAGTTGACCTAGTGCAGCGTGACTGTCGTGGGGCCACTCGTTGCATCACAAAGAGCTCACTGGAGTCGCTGAGACTCCGCTTGGGGGAAAATGTCAAAAGCCTGGCTCCAAATGGGAACCAGTTCTTCAAAATCGTGAAGACCGCAACGCGGAGCGCCGCTGGGGACCAGAGCTCGTTCGTCTGGAAAAGGCGAAAGACATTGATGACACCCTTTTTCCAATCGCACCATTTTGCCATTGTCTAGCTTCTAGCCGAAGAGAGTTAGCCTGGCTAGGCGGCTGGTGCCTAGGCACCATTCTCAGGAAAATGTGCTGATCGCAAACGGCAGCGAAAAGAGGTGAAATGGGGTCAATGAACTCCACTTTGGTGGATCGGTTCAGCGGTGGCGGCGGCGACGACGGTGCTGCGGATCTCCTCTGCAACCAAGCGCCACGGTTTTTGTTGTTACAGCAGCAACATCGCGTGCTAGATTTGCTTTTTGTTACGCTGTTGCCAGATAAAGACAGTGTTGAACGTCGGACGTTGGACCATTCTTCACCGAGAAATATGCGCGCAACCAGTGGGTGGAGTATGGTAATTTTCGGCAAACAACGCAACCTTTCCAAGAAAACTTCAATCATGTAGACCTGGGCGTGGTATGGTTTGCACTATAAGTTAAATTTAAATTGAGTCTTCAAACTGATTTTTTCGCAAGTACTCATGTATGTATGTATAATAACGCCTAGGTATGCTACGTCATCGTTCCTTTTATAAATTCAAAAATATGCCACTGATTTGTCTACTTCTTGGAAATAGGTTACTCAAAAATACGTCACTTTCTATCTTAAATTAGCATAGCAAATCAATTTATCTTCGGCTTCGGTTAATAACGACTTGCGGAAATATTTAAAATTTTATTTGTTTCCTTTATGTAATTTAGGCGATTTCAGTAACTTGAGATTGTAATAACTATAGACTGCGCGAATTTTTTATAGTTCTTAACTTGTATTTATTATTTAACAGCGATGTTTTCTTCAGAAAATATTTTTTAATGCTGAAATAATTGCGGAGTAAAATGATTAACAATATCAATAACAAACCCAGAGAACGCACTCTACTCTATGTTATATGAAAAGCTGTCGAGAAATTACAAGTTATATACCGAGAGCCGCTTCTTGCTTTAAATGTTTCAAATGTTTCAAAATCAAAGAACTAGGATTCCAATAAATTTGCACAGGCAAAAAAGCATAGGCAGTTCAGTATGCTAGCATAGAATTTCAGTGTTTTCAATAGATTTCTTGCTTTTTTTCACATCTAGCGGACATTTTGTTTTATCTAGATTTCAATGGAATTTTAAAATAAATTCGGTCAAAATAAATTATTTTGTAGAACAACACTAGATACAGTCTTTGACATTACCCAAAAATAAGATTAAGATTGTACAATATAATTGTCACGTTTTAAATACTACACCGAAAGAAAAATATAGTTGATTTTACTATAAACGAATACAAAATTAACTATTTACAGCAATGATTTTCAGCCAATTATTGTTTAATAATTTTTATAAATTCAAAAACGTTATATTTACTATGAAGAAAGTTGAAACAACTATTTGAATTAATTAAGTCAACTACAACTATTAGTAAAATTTAAAATTCTTCAGTGTGAAAAATAGTTAATCTGCTGACAACGAGAAAAAGTTGATTTTTTCCGATATTGCTAACCGGAGCTGGATTTGAACCTCTGTACTCAACCGAACCACGCCATTCCGATACCTTTTTAGAATGTTGACTTCTGTGTTCACGATTCGAACCCAGGAACTCTGAATTGGTACGCGCGTAGCTCTACCCTCGAGCCACCGAACGCCAATGGATTTTGAGTAATTCGACGTTAATAAAGCGATGTGTGGCTAAAGGATTGGCTATTTGTAATTGTTAATTTGACCAACGAAATTGTTAAGAATTTTCAGATTTTTATGACGCGGTGTTTAAACAATTTTTTTTGGTCAAATTGAAATTTATTATTTTAAAATAGTTGACTTGACAATTCTAGGAATTGTACATATGGCTATTCTAAATAGTCGAGCTTATAAGAATAGTAAATTGTAAAAATTGTTAGTTAAATTTAACTGAAATTTAAATTGATATTACTATTTATCAATTTTTAAGCAAATAGCAATTATAACTACACAAAATAGTTAAAGTTATTAAAGTTTTTCTCTCAGTGTATAAACTCCTATATTTTATAATATTTTGTCTGACTGTCGTGATTTTATTTATTCCTTTGAGGATATCGTTGTTGGACAAAAGTTTCCTTCGCCTTTGATGTCTGTAATTAAGGTTTTAAGGAATAAATCGATAATCCAGGATTAAAATGGTGTTAATTGTACCAAATCCCGTGTACCCTGATTTATGTGATTTATTTCTAATGTGCTCTTAATACCCTAGAGCCCGATTTGTTCGGTCAAATGAACAATCCCATAAACATACTTTTCGCTGTCTCGGCACGTCTTCTAAACCCCCAAAGGCATTCCAGGTCAGGTCAGTCCATCTTTACCTTGTCCTGGTCCGCCCGCGTCGTACTTTCTTAAGATTGTTTTAATAATTCCGAAAGAGGCCTGCCCGCGCTCGGAGCTCTTTGCGCGGCGCGCCGTGAATTGGTTCTTCCTCTTTACATGAGCGTCGTTAAGTTGCCAGGGCTGCCCTAGTTTCTTAGTGAATGGCGCGGCATTTCTAGAGCTTTGTTCGGGAATTGAGCGGGCTTTAATGCCATTATTATCAGGTTGGTTAGCGGGTCTTCATTAAAATAAAACACTCAGCCCTAATGGAATCCGGGTTTATCGCGAGGTGCTCATCAAGATTAATAAAGCACTAATGTCGTTAGGGGAATCAATTTTCCCGGAACCCGAAAATCGGAGGGGGCGCGATTTGATTCCCTCTTGCTTTTCTGGTTCCCTCGCCTGATCCTGAAGGATCTATAACGGCGGAAACTTTTTAATCCAGGCCTCTTTCGAGTTTCAAAATTTTCGACTTTAATCGAATTTCGTTAATTGTAAGCTTTTCGTAAGCAAAAAGTATTCAAAAACAATTCATTAGGCAGGGGTGGTTCTGATTAATTTAGAATGTGCTCCCCGTTTACAAATAAACTTCTACCCCAGAAAACGGGTGGTTGCAGGAATCTGCCCTTAAATCTTCTATCTTCCGGCACTGGAATTTGATTTTCGTAAAAGCGGAAGGTGCCTAAAATCGATAGAAATTTAGCTTAGATAAAAAAAAGGCAGTCAGCCACCATCCTCCGTAAATTTCGCCCGCTCCTTCTTCATTATTTCACCGATTTCGAAAATTTTTCCATCGTATAGGTGTTCGATGCGGTGGCGGCTGCTTAATTTACTCTTTGCGGATAAATCACTCAATCGATCACACCTATTTATATTTAGGGGCTTCCTTCGCACAAAATCGCGGAAATTCAGTGGCTTCAGCCAATTTCTGGTGGATTAGATGCGGTTTCTTCGAGGTGCTCTTTTGATATATTTAGAGGGATTCGCAATTTCGAGGCGAAGCACCTCAACCGCCGCCGCCTGTAGGCAGATCTAATTTCCAGGGATGACGTGATTTGAATACCAAAGATTACAGCCGTTTTCACAGCTTCCAAACTTATCTCGTTTTTGTTTGAGGGATTCTTGATATATGTATATTGTAAATTAAGGGCAAAGGTCGCATATGCTCCAAGTACGCTGGGGTTAAGCACTTCCAAGAATATTGTTTGCAAATCGTTGCCGATTATGCACACGATTTTGTTGTTTGTTGGCAGTAATCGTTCATAAAATTGTTTTTTTTTAATGAATTGGCCATTCACGGCAGTCTAATCGGAATATTTTTATAAGAACAAGAATCCTTAAAAATTCCATACCTTTTAAGGGGTCTTCTAGTTTTCAAATTTTGGCTTATTTTAAAAATTTACATATACCGTAAAAATCGAGTTTTTAATATTTTTAGAGTGATGTTTGAATATAAAAATTATTTACGAAAGTATAAAGTAGGATACCTTTAAAAAACAAACGCGATTTTCTCGAAACCATACCACGATTAAAAAAAAAACTACTCGACGGATTGCTTTGATTTTTTAATATATTGTTGTACCCATTTATGACTATTATATCGCTCGCATGAACTACAATCAAAAAGGTCAGTAACAAATTTTCCGGTTTTCAGTCGACATTCTAACCATAAGTATAAAATTTTAATGAATTTTTCTTTATATCAAGGAATACGAGTATTTAAATATTTAAATCAGTTGAAATATCGAAATTGAAGTCCAACTTTTCGTCGCGTTTTGTCGAAACAATGGGCATAATAGTTTTAAAGCTTATATGCAGACCAAACTTTAAATAAATATTTTACAAAAATGTTCGTAATCGTTTCGATGAATAAATCAAGTGTAAGTTACACATGTTTCTTAAAATTTTTGTTTTTGTTATATTTCAATCCGGTGATATAACCTGACTAGAATTAACATCAGGAAAACCTTAGAATATATCACGCTTTTGTTAGACATGTCACTATCGTAACCATTCTCAAAATCAAATTAGACCTAGACCATGACAGCCTAGTTTTGACGCTATCAAGTTTTTCTATTTAGGAAGGAAGTTGAACCAAATTTAAATATTCAGACCGTTAAAATTACCATAAGTATAAGTACCATCATATGTTAAAACTTTCCTTCGCATATAATTCACACTTGGTATTGCAAGAAAACAGATATAGGGATTGGGGTTCGATTCATTTATCTAAAAGATAAGTTATTAATGGTTAACTTCCAAGGAGAGAAGAAAGCAAATTATCAAAGCACCGATATGTTTTAAAGATAATTTAGTTATCAATACGGCACCAAATTGAAATTAATTGTATTTACCCTTTAACCTCTGCCATTACTCAGGTTTGCCGTACTTCAAGAGGTTAAATTGCCTTGAATCGATCTATTGAAATTATCATTGACCGCCAAATTGCTTACCGCAAAACTTGATGACATTGGCACTAAATGTTTGCCCCACCAGTTGAATTGTTGAGCCTTCCTTCAGCAATCACTGGCCACTGCAGAGGATTTATTGCGGCTCTGATGAGGCTGCTTTTCAAATCCAAAGTTTAAGCAGTCGAGGGCGTGTTCAGAATAGATAGACGATAGTTAGTAAGACACGAATGCAAGCCTCGATAATTTATAGACGCCCGGCCAAAGCGCATCTATCACAAAAGAATCGATTAATTATGCATGCGCATTGTCGAGCTCACCTGAACCTGAACCCATCCTGCGCTAGTTTGACCGACAATGAACCTTGTAGTTTTTTTTTTATTTTTTCTATCCATCTACTATCCATACCTTCACGTAGGGAATAATAGTTACAACAAACCGTTAATCTCTAATTAGTTGGCTATTTTACTTCCTTTCTTATCCAACCTTAAGAAGTTTATGAGATTTACGGAATGCGTGATGTTGCGAATTATTTCGAGATCATTTGCGTAATGAGGCTTACAAAATCAGATCGGACACTTAAGTATCGCTTTTCGACCGGGATTCAGCCAGGGGAAAGTTACCTTTGATGAGAGGCAATTTTCAATTATTACGCTTCGACTCATCGGAGGTTGCTCCGAATGGTTCGTAAATAAACAGAAAAATAAATGACTGCTATTATTCTTATTACATCACGCTCTTTAAGGGCAGTTATTTTACGAGTCGTTGAAAATGTTAATGTCCGCGGGATATACTTGAACTTTGTTGTGAATCGGACATTCTCCTGAGATTAATAATAATAAAAATTCGAAGTTACCGACTTTTAGTGGAATGTGCAAATGGCGTTGAGAAATGAATTAATAAAATTGTACACTGACAGTATTATAAAATTATCCTATAAAAAACCAACAGGTAGAATTAAATCAAAGGATTTACTGAATAGCTAGGGATGGTAGAAAAATTTATATGATTTCATCGTCTGGCAGAACGTAATAAATGTAAAGATTTATGTAAATTAATAACAATATAGGCAATTTCTGACAACAGTTTGTTGCTGTTTTTTTAAATGACAGCTTGTCAAAGATGTAAAAAAGGGGTAATGAATACAATAATATGGTTTCTGCCATATTTTTTTTGTGAATAGTGTAGATTTGATAAAAAGGAATATGCATGCGGCAGTTGCTATTCCCGCTGCGTTAAAAAATTCTTAATATTTTCCTTAACTAGGTATATTTTTATTAACTTTGTGAACTTTGGCAAAATTTTAATGCAACACAGATTCTGGTGAATGCATTTAATTTAGCAAATACCGGAACAAATTAGAAGTACGGCAAAAGTTGTCACTATATAATGATATCGTGTTACCATCAATTGTTAGGTCAGTGCTACAAAACCTTTACAGCGTTAAAAACATATATTCAAAATGTATAGATGGTAGTTGGCTATGATAGAGCCTCCTACATTTTTATCTACATTTACGTTAGAAGTATCAAGTCAGCCTTCGACGTCTTAAATTACTATTACTTAATAATGTAGAGGTCATTTCTGCATCCTGGAAACTTTTGTTTCTTAGAGTCATCTTAAAAAATTTGTCTACCATTGAGCGGAAATATCACATCAAAATTTACCATTTTCAACATATTATTATGTGTATTTTTGTTTTTAATTCCACTCGTATCACATTCTATAATTCAATGGTATCAAATTTTGTTATCTTCGCATGGTCATGTTTTAAAATAGAGACAGATATAATAAAAATTATAAATTAATAGATTTGAAACAACCAAAATATATATTAAAACTCTTCTGTTGAACGGTTGAACCTAAACAGAATCTAATTTATAATCTAAGTACTTAAAAGAGATTCCTTCAGTCCATTTCATCCAACTTCTGGACGTCTTTCACTCTCAAGACTTTAGCGTAAATCCATGCAATTTTTCAACAATCTCAATTTGTTGCTGATGCTGTGCGCTCATCTCCAGACTACAATTGAAGGATAAAAAGGGTTCTTTTTTCGCCTATCGTTAATCTTTGCAAATTTGTTCGCTGGGGAAATGATTCCGCGCCGAACAGAAGCGAGTGTAGTCATCAGCATTAACAATTTACAAACAGAAGCGAATTAGCCTCTGTTTGCAATCAATTTTGAAAAGAAAAATAGCAGGAAAGCAACTGAAATCAATCCTCCGGCGGCCGGAGTCAATCCTTTTATATATATTTTTTTGTCTTTCGCTCTGTTTCGAAAAGTAATCAGTTTTACAGACTCGACTCCAATTAATCCCCCCGCATTGTACAAGTACACTTGAATGAACGCAATCGGGTCCATCAGCGCTGGTCTAATGAAGCTGCACCAGCGGCTGGTCGTTCATCTTTTCGCCGAGCCCTGGACTTGGCATTGGGATTAAATGGGGCCGGGCTTGGGGCTCTGCAGATTTTCTCAAACCCAGGGATAAAGTTTTCGTCCTCGGATAGGAAAAGATGGAACAAAAGCCCTTCGCCGCCAGATGGTGGGAAAAGTCCAAGCATCCTAATTCGGTAGAGGCGATAAACTTAGTCGAGATTTAATCCCCGGTGCGGGGGTGGCTGCACTCAAAGGGCCCATAAATTCATTCTTACCCTTCTATGGAAATTGGTTGCGAGTTACACGATATAGGAAGGAACTTGCGACGCCTTTAAGGGACTTAAAGAAAGACCACAACCGATGAGACGCTTGAGCCCCACGCTCCTTAAGGGGGGTTCCACAGGGGTTCCGCCACCCCGAAAGTTTTCCAATTCCGAATGAAATGGGGAATCTCTAAAGATAATCAATAATAAAGATTCCGGGGATATGGGTAAGCCTTGAAATAATTACTTGTCTTTAGAGGGAAATCAATTTCGGTAATTGAAGAAGATAAACTCGGTCTTTGAGAAGCTGGAACCGATTCCGTCACTTTCCGTCTGCCCTTTCCGTTGTAAGGAAGCTCTCTCAGCCTCAAAATCGGCGTGTGCCTCTCGTTCCCTTCTAGGAATCTTCCTATTCATGAGGCAGCTCTGGCATCCTTAACCTTAGGTAAAATTGTTTTACTCACAGATTACATTCTCGACGCATATCTGAAATTTCTGATCATACCACTGATACGGTTCAAAGGAGCTAGCTAAATTGAATTATTTCTCAAGACGCCTACAGGATATAAGAAATCCACCCCCGATTTTCTTTTTACATCATCCAAAATGCACATTATACTGTCTGTCCATGGAGGGCATTATTTAGTAGTTCGTCCAAAACCAACCCCGTTCCTGCTTCTGTTCCCGGGTGAAATTAAAAAAGTTCCCGAAAATCAAGCCAAGGAAGAGGGTAAACATGCGGGTGCCCGTAAGAAGGACTAAGGAGCCCCGTCTTCCAGCCGTATCTTCACTGGATTTATGTGCTCTAGGGCTGTATCTTCCCAGGAAACAGGTTCTTCAAATTGATGTTAGCCGAGGGTGAGGGAAAGATTGGAGGAATTCTTTCTGTAGGATACGTAAATATTTTCATGCTCCCCGTGCAGAGGATCCCAGAGGATGTGCAATGCCCATAGAAGGGACAGGGCTCCTCTTAAAAGGGATGACTCGAATTATGGAACCATCGTCCAGCATACGCTCGAACCTCGAAAGTTTTAAAGACGTCGTCGTACCATCTTTACAGAAAATTTTCTATCTATTTTCTCGGATTTTTCGAGAGAAATCATATCGAACGGATTGGAAGTATCCGGGATAAACTCTATAAAGAAGAATCATTTCTTACATGGGCTCCCCGGCGGATGACCAAACCGGAGGTTATTAAGAGTTTTTTTTTTAGTTTAAGAAAAGATTTCTGTTTGGCAATTCGAAACTTATGAAAATAAGAAATATGACCTTTCATATGCAAAATTTTGGAAATATACACCAGAAATCATGAGCAAGTGTGCAGATATAATCTTGAAATATCAACAAAGAGATTAAACTTTGAAATTTTTACAATCCAAAAAATATGTGTAATATTCCACAGTTTTTTTACGATACATACGAGTAGTATATATCGTAAAATTACAGAATAAAGTTTCGCCTAAAAAAGTTAATAATACATAATATGCAATTTTCTAAAATTTGCAATTTTCTAGTAAATTTGCACGATTTAGCTTGCAATATTCAACACTTTTAGGAATAGTAGCCACTTTATAAAAAATACACTTCTGCTAAAATTGATTTTTAAGCCTAATGCCCGATTTCACAGTGGGTACTTAAGTTCTAACTTAGCTAAGTGCACGGCGACACTTAAGTGACGACATAAGTATTTTCGGTTTCAATTACAAATTTAATCAATCATTCCTTTTTTAAATTTTAAGGAATTCATTCAAATCTTTGTTATATGTAGATTTATATAGATTTTAAAATGTACAACCGTAGGCACTAAGTGGAGTTTTTTCTTAATTTTAGATTTTTATCTCTCATTTTAATGCGAATTTAAAAAAATGTATTTTATAAAATCCCTAAAGACTTTAAAATCATCAAATCTTAATATTCTTTGGGAATCGGCATCCTAAAACAACATGCTCTTGTAAAATATTTATCGCTCAGCAATTTAATCGGATAATCCTTTCCATTAATTCAAGACCTGTTTTCATGAGATCCCATTGTTAGGAGGATTTGCATTGTATCATCGTTGTATATTTTCGGTGTAAATAAAAACACCATTCGAAATCATAGGATTTTACAAAATAATGAAATTTGCCTTGATGCAATTCGAGTATTAGAACACGCCTGCATTGGGGTCGGTTCGGCATCGAAAACCACGGAAAGTGCAGCAACGTAGCTTAGTATGCTCTTTATGTTTGCCCGCGGACGCAGTTTGCGCAAAATTTGAATAAATTATGTTGGATTAATTATTCATGGGCAAGGAAATGAGAACTTATTTAGGATTATTTACTGCTGCTACCCGCGCCCGCGATTTCTGCGATGAAAGCTGATGGTAATAATGGAAAGATTTACATACGCTAATAACCCTGGCCACACACGAGTGTTGCGGTGTGGTTTTGATTTTAATTTTAAATTTTTTTTTATCTCCCTTATCCGAGGTACACCATCGTTATTTATTTGGATGGTAATTACCCAGCTTACACATGGATGGAGGACATTTATTGAAAAAAACATCATCGATTTTTCTCCGATTTACATTTAATTATTATTTTAATAATAATAATAGCGCGCCATCAGACGATTTTCATGATATAAATAATTGCTACCTTAATTTGCTTTTTGAAAAGGCATAAATTATTCAATTTTATTAACTGTGATACACGGTTCTGGTTTTTATTTACTGGACAATAAATTTACAGAGTAAATATTAAAGTCTTTTTGCTATTAATTATATGCAAATTGTGCTAATTTAGGCTTTGAATCGTCGATTTTAATTACTTTGTTGTTTATTGTTTCAGTTATGTTAAAAATTCTGGAAATTTAATATGACGCCATTGATTCCTTTGTGTTGTTAAAAAAGAATTCAATAGATTTAATTTTGTTATTAATATTATATTTTTCCAGTGGAATCACTGGCTTATAAAATTATTTAGCTAGACATAATAGAAAGCTCTATCAATTAAACTATACACTCATATAACTAAGTGTAAAAAATACAACATAAATAATCTAAAATTGGTGTAAAATCCTTGTAAAATTGCACCACGAGTTGAATTTTAACACTTTAATGTGCATTTCAAATTTTGTGTATTACTGCACAACTTTAAAGTAAAACCTCTCTATTATTGTTAGAAAATTGTGGCAGTTTAAGTATGTTCCATTACAATTATTTTGATGTGAAATTTCAAGAATATACCGAGATGTGATTATACCATTATTATATGAGGAAAGGAGTTACCTTACATTACAACAAATTTTTTTAAAGTGCCCTAAATTTCTTATCTATTTTTGATTTAAACTTATGGCAGTTAAAAGCTATGGGTTGGAATACTATAAATATTTTCGGAACAGTTTATTAGACAAGTGAAAAGATGTAATTTTACAAGTAAGCGAAGGAATTTAGACTTTCACCCCGTTCACCTCTCTCCAATTACTGGAACTTGTTATTCCGGATGAAATGTTAAGTTTTCACTATCAGAAAATTTTTTTGAGTACAACATAACTTACACGGTCCGGGGAAAAAAAATAAATCTACCTCTGGCTGAACATCAAACTGCGCCATTCTGTTTCAATTACTGGGCAACATGTCTTGAGAGCTTATTTCCCGCGGGAGCACTGTGAAAGAATCCTTCTCTACAGAATTATTAAAATAATTGAAAAAAAAAAATTAAAAACAGAGAAATAGAAAAATATTGTGGAGAAAGACAAACTCCGCAGTGGGCTTTAGCAAACAAGCTACATTCTGTCCACCGACTATCAAAATCCTTGCATAATTCCAGCCGGGAACTCCCCGGGGTCGCGCTCCTTGGGCCCCGCTGCAGTTGCATAATGCAGCACTGCAGCGACATGGGACCATACCCATTTTGAAGGAATTCCTCCATCGCTCGAAGCGCATTTCATGTTAATATTTGTAAAGCAAACGGGTAACTTACCCGTGATAACACAATCCGACTGTTTATGTAATAATGCTCAAAATATTTCATAAGCCCGCCACTTTTCGCCCTTCCCCCGGAGGTCCTGGATCTGTGAATGGGTCCGGGGAAAACATGTGTCTCAAGATGTGGAAGGGTTCGAAACCCGTAGAAATGTTACATCACTAAAATAGCGTTGTTCAATTTTCTTTGCACCTCCCTAACAAGAACCGGGCGGGGGTGGCGATGGCTTCTTCTTCAGCTCCTCAAGAAATTGCTCCCGGAGGTGGTGAAGGGTTAAGTGGAATTCATCCGAGTTTATCCCCTTTTCGGGCTGTGTCTCCTCCCGCGTCCCACTTATTGCATTTTCGGGAAACTTCATCAGCAGACTTATCAAGTTCCTCGAGGAGATTTTCCCATAATAATCTATAGTCGAAGGAAACTGATCTCTAAACGGTGTCGTATTTTTCTGAAGTGCTAATCAGACCGGATTATCACTGCTCTTAGAAGATTTCAGCTGTTGATGCTTTGCAGTCAAAGAATGGAAGCGTAACTCACTTATGATTTTTCTTTTAAATTATTCTTCATTATTATTTCTTTTATTTCTATCACAAACTACCCGTGAAATTTAAGTTACAGATAAGCAAAATAACCACAACAACACATGAAAGGTTGAAGAACGTTTTTACGCCTATTTGTTATAGAAAACAATTTTAGTAACAGTGAAAATATACAAAATATTAGATAGTTATTTCTATTATTTAACCCTTTAATGATAATGAATTTAAAAGTAAGTACCTTAAATCAGTCTAAAATAAAAATTTTTTCTTGAGTTTTAGCTTATTTAATTATTATTATTTTTAATTATTTTTTTTCTGATACATGTTGGTAGTATCTAATAATATCGATTTTGAAGACCGTATTTTGAGCATTTTTGAATAAATCATTAAAATCTTAAATCTTAATATGTATGTATGTATGTATAAGAAAATCCAATGTCATTTATCTCAGTAGCCCGTTTTAAACATCGTCGAAAAAGTTTTCCGTGAGTGTGCACTTGCTATGTGCTTTATTCGCCATTAATAATCCTTTCGAAATGTTTTAAGGGCTTCTGTATTTTTATATAATTGTTTAAGATTTCAACTATCATTTGAACATCATTATATGCTCCTGGCTTATTTCGTTATTTTGTAATTTTTCATAAATGGCCAAACCCTATTTTTCTCGAAAATGAGAGCTGACTGAGAATTTTCATTTTCAAATTCGCAATCTACGGAAAAAATCCTATAGAAATGATTTGCAAATTCTTTGAAAAAATATTTGGTGTTGACCTGTGCTATCACTTAAGAAAAAAGAAAAAAATGATGAAAATGTTTGAGTAATTCAAGAGAATGGCAATAGTCTACAAAAACAGAATTTTATATTTAATTACTAACAAAATATTGCAATTTTAAGAGCCTTCAATTCAACAAGTATAAAAAGCAACGAATTTGGATTTTTCTATTTAAATTTTGATAGTAAATTTTATAAAAGATAATGACTCGAAGTTTGTAATAAAATCTACCGCATCTGATTGTGGTATCGTCTTCATGATGCCTTTAATTAGATGAAATTGCCAAGATTTGCTCATTAATGATAAAGCGATGAAATAAATTGCAAACACCTGAGATCGGATCTATCAATATTAGAGATGCGTGAAAGGGAACCTTCCCCGGAGCGTTGAGGCCCATCGAAGAAATAAAACGCCAATATATTGCCTCCATTAGTTCTCGTCATTGGGACGATAGTGGAGCCGCAAAAATTGAGTGACCACTTTTTATCGTGGTACCCCGGGGACATAAAGCCCCCATTCGGGGCCATCAGGAGCGCTAGACATTTGCGGGAATAGGCCCTATCTGGGGCCATTCGGTATTAAGCCACTATAAAAACACTTTGTTCGATGGCTTTAAATAGCAAATGTGTGCGGGGTTTAACGAATTGAAAAAGGTCTGTTTATTATTATTATCCCGAGAACGATGGGCTTTAAGATATCCCAGAGGTTAACCCGAGGGATTTAATCAAATTCTCCCCCCACGACGGAGCCTCTAGATATCATCATCTGATAGCCATTTGAGGTGGGTTACTCCCACGGGAGGAATGCTACTTTATCGTTATTTTCTCGTTTGGAAAATAGAAATTTTCTTTCCATAAAGTAAGAAATATGTTTCGTTTCGGGGCCAGTTCTCTCGGCCCTTTTATGTTACATTGTCTGCGCTACAAGTGCGTTACGTCGCGTTGTCCTCCGGCGCACCGCGCGCCGCCCAGAGGGAAGAATTTTTGTTATTCCAACATGCCGTCGACTGCAGCAGTTGTGCGGAATCATCGCTTTCATTACTAATTCAAAAGCTGGCGCGGCTCGAAGGAGCCCACCCCCGCAGCCGACGTCGAATGGAGCTAAGTTTCTGAGGCCCCCCATTTTGTATGGGAATAGTGAAAATGTCCTCCTCCGGCGCGCATAATTAACGATTCTTAGTGCGACTTCTCTCGAACGTAAGGTCGAGACATGGTGACGAATAAGAAGCCTCCGGCAGGTGAGTAATTTCCGGAGCCATAAATTAAACTGCCTTTATGCGAACGACTCAAGCGAAATGTCTCTCTTGAGGAAACCTTTTGAGGCTGTCACGCGAATCATTGTTTGATTGATTTTAGAACAACCATCGGTTGAGGTCTTCCGGCTATTTTACTTTATTTTTCTCCAGTAGGCTAGTTACACCGTCTTCAGACTTTTACTTTCGTGTTTTAATTAAGAATATTAGTTGTTTTCTAGTCTGATGGTATCCAATTTTATCTAAAAATAATCAGAGAATATTATGTGTTAATTACGTTCTAAGTATATCTAATAATAAATGTTTGGAATTCTGTTATTAAGGGTTTATTTGAGTTTGATATGATTTTAAAACAAACATTTTAAACAACAAAACAAAAGTTAGCCCTGATTTTCGGATTAAAGAATTTCTAATTGAGCCCTATTCTTGAATCTTTTCGCATCGAATGGAAAAGACCAAACGCGTCTTTAGAATTGAAATTCTAATTGTTTTGACAAATTAATTTCAATTAGCTTTGACTTAAATTAATTTGTATCACGTTTTTATTAACTCGCTATCTTGTCTGTCTGTTCGGTAAAAATTTTGCAATCAATTTTTTAATAAATATTAAATTTTTGATTTTAAACTATATTTTCTATTCCAGATATGATTAAATGAAAAAGAACTGAAATAAACCTGAAAAATGTCACATGTCTCTGTCATAATCTGGCCAAGATGTTTAAAATCGATTGCAAAATTTCATACACTTACCTAAGGCTAAAAATCAAAAACGAATTATTATTACAGATTGTCCTGAAAGTGATTGTGAATTTTTAATAGTTAGGAAAATACGTGTTAGATTGACGAGAAACATGCAATAGATTTGAAGTTTATCTCCATCTGAAACTGAATTCATTAATAAATAATTTATTTATTGCTTTGTAAATTATATGAACTATTGCGTGAGCTTTTTCAGAGAAGAGACTGCTGTTCCCTATACTCCTTACTATTATAAAGAATTGACACTATCAACTTATAGCAAAAAATTGCACTTATAGTTTTCATACAAGAAAATTATGTATAAATTTCTTGAGCAGATCTATTTCGAATTTTAAATCTGTTCTTTGTTTAACGCAAAATTATGAGTATGTTGGAAGACATAGATTTATTAACCAATTCCATTAAGTTGTTAGCATAAAAATTTAGTTTTCATTATCGATCGCTAAAAGCAAATAAGCTTAAAGCATGTTTCTTGGTATCGGCTTTACTGAACTACGAACTATAAATCATATTTTAAGATACTTCCTATCATGGGAAGGGATATTTTCCATAAAATAAATATTCATGCATACAAGCGATTTGTCACTGTCCCAACAAGTTGGAGGCTTTGTGCTTCTTCTCCCCTTATACCTAGTTCCGATAAAAATTATTTATCAAAATTTATTCAATTTCGATGGACGCTTCCTGGGCTCTTCTGAAGCCCCCGGTCGTGGTAATTATTTTATTGACTTTGATCACGTTAGCCGTGATTTCCCCCTCAGGAAGCGAGTGAATAGAAATCAAACCTTATTACGTCCTGCGAGCCTCGGGCCCGTGTGTAAATTTCCTGTCGAAGCCTGCAATTTAATTGTGCTACCCGTCCCAAGGCCCGTGGAACCCACTCCCGGCAATCATCTACTCAATTACGATGAAAGTTTAAATTTTGATTAAATTAAATCTGTGTATACACATCTATTTTTGGTTTTTTGTTTAAATCTGAAAACAAAAAATCAATTACAACTTCATTTCCGGAAAATGGCGTAGCTCTGATTCACCTGCCCATCACAATAAAATATGTAAAATCAAAGGAGGTCGAACAAAATCGAACTGTGTAAACATCAGAAACGCTATTGCCGGGGAATCCCCGACGAGGCTTAATTCAGTGAGAAGTTTAAACAGTGGCACAGAAGTCAAACAAGCGCACGCCAGAGGTAAAACCAGACCAAATATGTGGAAAAACCGTCGCTTCACATTTGCCGCCCGTGAAATCTTTTAATCGACAGCCCTACCCAATGGGATTTTTATTTGTACAGGTTTTTTTTAATTAAAACAAAAGGAAAACGTGTTTTGCCCTGGTATGACATTAATCCGCAGAGCAGGCCGGAACCAATGATGCTGCGGTACAAAATCCATTGTTTGTCCCACAGATATGAGTCTACGTGAAAAATATCACATTCGATAAGAAACATGCAGTGAATTAAAAAAAAAGGGATATTAAAAAAATATAGAGCATGCAGGACAATCGCAGCAATGAAGAATATTGATTTTGTCATTCATGTTAATACGACAGATGAATTTTTCTTATTTATTGTCTTTGGATGACATTATTTTTACCCTCGCAAAGCAATTTTCTCTATCTTAAAAAAATTTGTATTTCAATATCACTTAAAAATTAAGTGATAGTGTACTATCACTTAACCTTTAAGTGATTGTGAATTTGTTTTTGTATACTCCCTTTAATTTTGTTTGTAGGAAATTATCTTTAAAACTTTCTTCAAGTATTTTAAGAGTAGAATCCTGATTTACAAACATTATTTAGTAACCAACTGCGAAAGTAATAAATTTTCCCGAAGAAAGTTCAAGATAAGTCCGTAAATCGCAAAGACGACTTGGGCCAATTCAAGGCCCAATTCACAACCCCACTGCAAAAATCTCAGCGTTCAATAGTCGTCGCTGCAGTCCAGCGATATGGAGCCTTTCGGCTCCAAAAAATTCCTGAGCTCAGTTTTCATGAGGGTAAGTCGAGCGTGCGAAGATAGCCTGAATCCTTCCTGCATCGTGGCGATTAAAATTTCAGAATTTGTTGAACCAGAACACATGCTGCCTTTGAATTATTCGTGTCTAACCGCAGAACACACTGCCCGAACAGAGCAGCTGACTGACAGGGTATTTATGGTTAATTCAGCGTTGCCTTAAGGCCCCAGGCACAACGCTCCAGGCGGTGGCAGCGGTGTGGTTAAATCGCTGAAAATCGATACTTCCCTTTAGGGCAACCGAATTGAGAAGGAAGAGTTGTTCTAAGAACGGATAACAAGAATTGAGCTGGAAATAAATTTAGATTTTCCCTCTAACGCTGGCTGACGAAAAGGGCCAGAGAATTGGAAATTATTTGACGGATGAATGGCACCTGTCTAGGAATTTTTCAGGTTTTATACACTGTTTGCCTTCGATAATAACTTTTCTTTTCTTTGGGTTCTTTCTTCTGCAGAAGTCTGTTATAAATTCTTAATTGTTTTGCCGTAACGATACCTATAATCTCTTCAACCCTGCTGGGATTGCCTCCCTTAAGCATCTTGTCAGATGAAATACAATATAAATTACTTTCCGTTTGCTGAATCAAGTCTTTGATAGGGACAATGAATTGATTGAGCAGTTCGTTGGACAACTTTTCTTTAAAAAACTCTATAAATTCTTCTTATACGATAAGCTTTAAAAATCATAAATTTAATATTAGTATGTATACTTGCAAATATTGTATAATGTCAAATATTGATTAATTTGTATCGATTTAATCGTGATACAGTTATAATGGCATGATTAATCAAGTTAATTAATCGATTATTATAATTTTTTATGATAGCATATGATTTCTTCTCAATAATAAATTATAGAAAATTATTACAACTTTCGATGATGAATAACAATGAAAATTGTAAAAGTATATTAGTCTTAAAAATTTTAATTTATTCCAACCATTCACATATTTTTAAAAATATGTATTCTTTATACTTTATTAATTCAGATTAAAACTCCATTTATCCATGTTTAAGCAGTGTGAATAAACATTTTTATATTTGATATATTGACTTGCAATTGTTCCAAAAATATGGCATACCAATTTTAAAGTGTCCTATCAGTTTCTGTTAATTAAAAACTCTTGTTATTACGTGCTTCGAACAAATAAAATATTTGATGCACTCAAACTTATTGAAAAATTTGCATTTACCTCTGAATAAAAAAAAAAGGTAACATTTCACCGAATATTTTCGCGCAAATGTTCGCGAGATGTAAAAATGGAGAGAACTTTTAAAATTATGCAAAAATTGCATGAATCTGCACTTATAAAAGTGTTCAGCTTGAATTATTCCATTCATAGCATGAAAAGGCCAATGACTGCTGGAGAGGAGAATACCTGCACAGGGTGCATAGTCGTGTGCACCTATGCAAATAATTGCAAAAAAAAAGAAAGCAGCACTAAGAATGACGCATATGCCAACAACAAAAAAAAATATATATATTTTATTGGATGCCGGCATTACTTGGGATTTTTAGTGAGTGAATGCCTTCCATTTTTAGAGGCATAAACACCTTTTGCCGCGTTTAGTCGTAAAATAATCCAAAAAAATCGGTGAAACGTTTAACAAAAGATGCTACCGTGCAGACGAGGCAGTTGTGCGTCGAGCCAGAAAATAAATTTCAAAGGCGTTTGTTGTCAGGTGCTAAAATCGCAAGAAGAACGTTTCATTTGTACGAACCTTCCAAGGTTCCTCGTATACAACATAAACGCTTTAAATACGTGTTTACGGCTGTGCAGGCCAACATCAGTTCGGGGAGGCAAATAGAAGGTACCATGGGCCATATTTACGTTAGATTTTAACTAGCAATAAAATCCACAATTTGGTCGGTCCGACATTGTTTGAGAAAGCTCAAGATGTATTCCGGGGAACCTCTGCGCCCCCGAACACAGCTTATGTTCTCAGCCTGGTTGGGAGCATTAAACAAATTTATGGGCCCCATAAACCTTTATCGGTTTTGGGCTCCCCACACTAGTTAACGTGGTCTCTTCATTTTTATGCTTTAAGTTCCCGAACAGCCCCAATCGAGCTGAAGCATAAAGCTGCGGTGTTACGGAGTATGTTTTGATGTTCTTTGAGTCTTTGCAATTTGACTATAGAACAGATTTTACTTCTTTCGTTTATGATAGCATATTTTACTGTGGATTTAAAAACGTTTTTTACGAAGTCAGCGAACATCTACTTTTTAACTTCTCTTAATTTTAAGCTTGCCTTATTTTATTATTGTTGAATTAAGTAGGTGTTAAATTCAGTTCTATTTTTTTTTTTTTCGATCTTATTTTTCAAACTTCCGCATAGTTAAAAAGATAGTAACATTTTGTATATGACATCAAAGTAATGCCCTCGTCAAATAAATGTCGAATCGCATGTGGCACCAATGTGGTGCCACCGGTAATTAATGAACGGTTTGCTGAGTGGAACGTTTGGTTTGTGTTAAAAAAATCGTGTCCAGTTTTAGTGTTCTGCACCATTGGTGCCGACGGTAATTAATGAACGGTGTGCTGAGTGGAATTTTTGGTTTGTGTTAAAAAAATCTTGTCCAGTTTTAGTGTTCTGCACCCAAATGGATAAAACGGAACACTTATTAGGGGTAAGTTTTGGGGGGCAGACGCGAATAATTAAAAAAAAATATTCTTCTATAATAGTGTGTGGGGTATTTAATGAAAGTTTATCAAAATGTGAGTTTAAAAATATTTTTTAGATTTTCATCATGAAAACTTTTTTAAGCAAATTATTCAAAAAACCCTAAAAATGTATTGCTACTAGCCTTATTTACGGGTTTTTGTCGCGCCGCAAAATGCATGTAATTAAGAATTGATTAATAAAATTTTACTTTGTTATTGCATTTGCAGAGAAGATAATTTTAAGAAGAATTTAAGCAAACAATTCGGTATCTCATAAAGACTAATAATGCAAGTCTTTCTCCATCTAAAGTAAGTAAACCTGACCTTCCTCCCAAAATGAAATTGTAATCCCTGCAGTGAAATCAAAGTATCCAAGTCAACATCAAATGGCGCGAAAGGATCGCTTGAGCGAAAGGAAATTCCCTCTAGAATCTAGAAGAAATTGAACTGCTGCGAGAAGGGGTCTACGATGAAGAAATAATGACGAAAGAAGTCGACCGAACTTTCCCTGGAAGCATTTCAAATCCCCTTAATTCTCTGCAATGCATTCTGAAGATATTCCGGAAGGCATCGTCCTACGAAAACAATCATCGAAGTCAGCACAAAGGGCGAGTTCTTCACCGCTTGAAATAAAGCAGCCCTTATAGCCGCGGGGAGCTCAGGGGGAGCTGAAGACAGGGGCTTACTCCTGGAAATGCGGAAATGCTTTCTTCCACACCATTGCTCAAAGTTTCTGAACGGTTTCATCAAAATTGTGCAAAAATTTAAAGTAAACCTACCCCGTTTAGGTGCATCAAAGCTAGAGCGTCGCGATGGCGGCAAGGGCGTCTGGATTGCGGGTAGGCGGGCAGGGATTCCGTAGGGAACCCACTCACCTTGCAATTGGACATTCTTTTAGAGGTGACTGTTTCGAATTTCACCTCGGCTTTGTTCGCAGAACGCGCCCCATTCTTAAGGTGTCGCCGCCTGCGCTTATCCAGCAACAGGATCCCAAATTATTGCACTTGATGCCTGTGCACAAGTCCTGCAAATTCCATTTTCCTCTCGGCAGGACCGGCCCTAAATCCACTGTAATTTATGGAACTTGTGAGAAATTTTGTCAAAACTTTCGTACATATTCAAAGGTGAATAAATTTTCAGTTATGAGACCCGGAGTCGGTTTCCTCCGCTCACCTCCCGCCAGGTAAAACGAAAGATAAATTGTGCGGACTTAGCCAAGGAAATTGGATAGAAATTTCTGGTCCGGACGCATCCAGGGCTTATTTAAATAAGAATCATCCCTGGGACCGGTAGTTTGTGCACAACTTCCGCGAATTTATTGTCGTCCTCGATTTCTCTCAAGTAGCTCCCTCTGTATAGCGTCTGCAAATGTTTGGGAAAAAAAATTCCTTGCAAGGAAGAGGACACTTCCACACGGATTATTTACAAAATTCCTTGAGAGATTCTTTCAACCTGCAAATAACGAAAAAAGAAAATAAATATAATGCGACTTGTTCCTTTTTCTCGAATTTCTATTTGGAGAGTGTCTCAAACTACACATTCCAGCATTTTTCGCAATTTCAACTATTTCTTGTTGCTTTTCGGAAGTGTTGCAACTTTGATAAATTCGGAATCGATGTGGAGAACAAATATTATACAAGTTTATTTAGAATGCGACAAATTTATCTACAAATATCTTCAAAAAGCAATTTCGACATTTACAATTTGATATTTGTTTCATATTTATAAAGAAGTAGGTATACAAATATAAAATATATTTTTAATAAACCAATTTTTAAATCGTATAGATGGTTCAAAAACTATTTTGATTCTTACGAAATTAAATATATACATAGTAAAAATATAAGATTAATTTAACTATTTTAAACTTTGACTTTTTAACTCTATGTTTATCGAAAAAAGGAACTGATTGAACATTTTTATTTATGAATTCATAATCTGTGGAAAAAAGTCCTATAGAAATAATCTACCACTTGTCTGAGAAAGAAAAATTATTGACCAGTGTAATAAATTAAACGTTTTTCTAAGAATTTCGTTACGAATTGAAAAGAATTAAAATAAAATATGTACATAAAATTAAATTAAGCAAACAAGCAAGACGAATGAATTTATTCAAGACTGAATAATTAAAAAGTAATGTGAATTTTAAAAATTGGCTATAGTCAATAAACATTTTCCACGTTCGAAAGATCTAAAATTTGGTTAAGATCAGCTCAGAATAACACTCTATTTGATTATATAGAAAATGTAAACATTGTCCAAATTTTTAAGGGTCATAGTCAAAGCTACCTTTCTTAATTACAATTTTAAATGGTTTTATTTTTACTATTCAAAGAAATATGTTAAATATTTCTATAAATTTTTAATATTGCCTTTTGTTATTTTGGGATCTAAATGTTTGATTACAATATTGTTTCAAAACAGAAAAATCGATATTAGCCTGTATCTCATCTTACAGCTTAAAATATGCATATGTAGATAGATAACTTTCGCTTAATTGAGCTCGAGCATAATGTTCAGTGAAATTTTATGTGAAAATTATGCGAATCACAGAAGGTTTTCACCTATGCGTATATGCTCTCACCCACTAATCGAACGTGACCCTAAAACATGAGTCCAACATAACTTCTCTTCTATATATTCCGTAGAAGTCGAACATTCAGCTGAATGTTAATTAGCAGCTGCTGATCGTCAGCGCTGATTCGCTGAAATCTTCGGTTCGATCCGGTGAAGACTGCTCCATTAATTACGGAATTATAGTCGTGATAGTCGCTTTCAGTGGCTTCTCTAGAGCGATTGCGAATAAACAGGTTTATTAGTTAGATCGATCCTATCAATTCTTAATTGGAACGTGAGAACTGAGAATCTGGTTCGATCCATCTGTGGAGTCGCCGTAGACGTCCGTCGGTTCGTCCGTTTGGTACGTCAAAGCGGCGCATTTTGCCGCAAGGGAAATTTTCGAAAAACGTTGGCCGGTAGTCGGCGTGTTTTACCTGTCTTTTCCAATCAAAATTAAATATTTTCCGAGCATCTCTCAGGTATGAGCCGAGGTTTGAGTGAGGAGGACTGAGTTTGTCGGCGGGCTCACCATCGTCGGAGCACTTAACCCCGCAAAAACCTGAAAACCCATACGAGATTCCCGAACCTCCGCAGAAAGGTTTTGGTCGGTGCCGTGCTTCGTCGTTTATGCTGCAGAGCTGCAGGGATTTGATTTTGTTCAATTCCCCCTAATTATGTTATGGCTCCGCTGGCGTGCTTACCTGTGCGGGCCCCGCCGCCGCCGCCGGAGCATAGTCAGCACAGTCATCATGCTCTGGCGTAGAATTTCCACAGATTGGCACTGTTGTGCAAGACGAAGATGAATTTTGTGGCCGTGGGAATTGCATGAGAAAGTTTTGCCATTCAAAGAGCTGTTGGAATGCTGCCAGTTAAATGTCTAGCCAGCCTCTTTCGAAGCGCGAGTATCTCTGTAGATTTTTTTTGCTTCTCGTAAGCATATTTGTATGGATGTTTTTTTCCTCCCCCCGCAACCCAACATAATTAGATATGACTGCGATGGAGAAGGGAAGTTGATAATTTCTCGCTATGTTGTTTGTTGCTCACCAAACAGGCCTCAACGAGTCTGAAATTGCATGGCTTAGGTAATTACCTGCGCAAAACCTATGTCATCGGAAAATTATATTAAAAGGCACTATGTATGTGCACCAATTTCGAAATCACATTAAATCTATGTATCTTGCGGCATCTCGTCAAAGTAGAGGAAAGGCAAACAACTTGCACGCCATACACTTCAACTTCAACAAGACTTTCACTGAAAGTGTATAGCATCTTGTACTTATGAGCAACGTTTTAGAAATCCTTATGTTTGATAAGAAAAACTTTAAATCGTTAATTTTCCATTCTATTTCAAGATTTGTGGATTAGAAAATTTTTTATAGCATTCGAAAGCTGTCGAGTTTATATGGGACCGAGTATGCCAACAAATTTTGTTGGTCGTTTTAACTTCCCTCAATTTTTACTCTATAAAATTAAAAAAAAATGAATTATAGATAAACATACAATTATGGACAAAGAAATAAATACATTGAGGTGAAATTATTAAACTAATTTAACAACGCAGACTCGGAATGGAAAACGCCGCTTTGATGGGTTTTCAGCATGATAATGACCCGAAACACACATCGAGGCTGGTAAAAAATTGAAGTTACATAAAATTTTCTTTAGTTTCACTTATTTTCGGGATAACTGCAAAAGTAAGGATGTATTCAATTCAAACATCTTTAGTAAAGTTCGAAAGCGGATAAGTTTATTCGTTGGTCTTTGAAAGGACCGACTGTGGTTGTGGTGAAAATACCCATTTCGCAATCATATTTTAAAGATACAAAAGTATTTTATAATTCTCTAGATATTATAACGTCGCTAATCACCGCAAAGTGATTTTTCTTAACGAAAAAACTTTTGGCAAGAGGTCACCGTTTGCCGCAAGCTCTCTGTTGAGTTTTTAATACAAATTTTGTGGAAAACTGCCAGAACACTTTTGGGCATTTTCGTAAGATGTTATGAAGCCGACAAGCAGATTCAATAAATGCCTTCAGACAAAGGGACGATATCGCAGGAAGTTGTCACGTTAAGAAGACAGGCACAACCCAGCGAACAATTTTACGTTGAAAACTTTTACCAGAAAAGTTTAACTTTTCCGTTCCATTTCTTGTGTAAGGAAGCCGGAGCAATCAGAATGGAGGATTTTCCCATCAACTTCCTTAATAATATCCTCAAAATCATCCTCGAGAGTTCCCATGTTGCAAGGATGAGTTAGTTATTCATTGCAAGAGAAAAACACAAATTTTTTTTTCTTCCCACTTACATCAAGCCGGAGTGAATCAAGAAATTCGGTTGAGTCAATTATCCTTTTTGGAGCAGCTCACTCCAGCTCCACTTTAGAGAGATTTCTTTTAAGTTCAATTAAAAGTTGTTCGAATGCGGAGCTCTCGAAGGAAAGTGGGCTTTTTTATTTTTTTTAAGTAGAGCATTCTTAAGTAACTCTTTTAAAAATTGATTTTGACCTCTTCTTTTGATTAAGAGCACTAAACTAGGAGTAGTTGTTGAAGTTTTCAATTAGACTTTGATTTTGGTACTATTCATGATTAATGAACTTTTTTTTGAATAGCTGTCCATATGTATGTATGAACTTCTTTTATATAAAATTACTTCATAAGACATTTTTACTTACGAGGAAATATTAAGAAATTCAGTCAAGTTGATTACCTGAAAAGAAAAAAATGAAATCGTAAGTGGTTTACTAAGTAAATTATTAATAATTAAAGAAAATCTTTCTAAGAACCTCCTCATTGTACGAAACGATTTTGAACATTCAAAAGTTTTCCTGTGGCTTTTCTAGGCATTACTGCGACTAATGCGGAATCTCATTCTCGAAAATTTCGTACTAACAGCAAAACGGTCGGGATTTGATTAATGCTCGTGGGATGGTACCCTTTTCATCAAACGTCATGAAATGAATCCCAAAAAGCTTTTAGTGAATATACCAGGATTCATCACTCAAATTGATGCTAATAAAACAAGTCGTGATCTCGCTGGACCATTAATGCAAATTTGTCCATTTGACATGAGGCTTTTACAAATTGAAATCAATTTATCAGGAGAATATCGATTTGTCTCGACTTTGGCCATCCTCGACCCTATTGTTATTCCGACCATGAAATTTTATTACATTAAGCCTTTTCCTGTCCATTTTCCGCAAGTTTTCCAAGGATATTCATAACGCTTTATCTAAATCGGATTCTGATTTTTTATGGTCTATGGAACGACGCAACATACACGTACACGTTAACATATTGACGGAAATCAATCAGAAGTATCGTTATTCTATTCCGCATTCCAGAAAATAAATATGTTGATAAATACGTAAATAGATTCCATTTACGCAACTTAAAGAAAATGAGAGCAGACAGCGGGAATAATTAAGAATTAAGAACAAAATTTACATACTAAATTTGTTAGAACTTTAGAAAAAGGTTAATTATTTGGGATTATTTTTTAAATAAATGCACCTTTTCCCTCGACTAACATGGTACACTGTTTATTATATATTTCTAGTCATTTTTTAATTCCATTTCATCATAACATTATTGAACCAGAATTGCATCAAACGCTAACGAATGATGAAAGTGTAAAATGCCCTCTTTTTAGTCGAACTTTATAAACTACAATTTTTTTTATGAATTTATATTTTTCACAAAAAATTTATACTTTTCAAGATCTCCATAAAAATCCAGCAAATTCGGAATTTTTTCGAAGATTAGCTCTTTTTCTGTCGTTATTTCTCCTCAAAATATCGATCAAGTTAAAAAAACAAAATACAATAAATTTTAAAAGTATAATTTTGCTTGTTTTAAAATATTGACACTGCTGATTCTCTTAAGTGTGAAAATGATAGTAAAAATAAATAAAATAAAAAAGTGTAACTTAATTTTGTGTTTTCTCTTAAAGATACAAATCTCGTTTGCAATCAGATACGCGAACACCGAAAGGGTTCAAAGTGGATTTTTGCAAATTGCTCTACAAATTACGGCGGTGATAAAAATTATGCGGGCCGAAATTTTCTAAGTCCTGATTATCCCAATTACAAGAGGGGTTCCCATACTCCAGTCAGGACAATGGGTTGAAGCGGTTTACGGCACAGTTTCTGCAATTCTTTTAATCTTATCAGAATTTATAATTCTGGCTAATTCTAATTACACGCCCCATGGACCTGAATCTTTTTTATCCCACCCCGAAAAATGTGCCATCACAGCACTAATTTCACCAGCCCGGGAATCGAGGGTCACATGAATTTCTTCCCTGAAAAACAAAAATTATGCTAGCTGGCAAAGGGAAGTGAAAAGCGTCTGAAAATTTGTTTTATTAATTTTTGCTCTTAAAAATAATTAAATGGAAGACGCATTTCTTCCTGGAACTCGGTCGAGGCTAACGTCGTCTTTCAATAAAAGTCATATATATATATTCCCTTTTTTCTTTCGTCGAGATCAAAGGACATCTTCCTCCACGAAAGCGAAAGATTTGAAAATTGAAATTTTTGTGAGATTCACTTTAATAAAAGTTACGACTCGGCTGGGATTAAAGTTCATGATGAGCTGCCGCTCCTCGCAGCTTCCTTTGTGCTTCTGCCGCTTTTTATCCAGAAAAAATATGAAATATGGCGGCGGGCAGGGAGACAACATGAGCTTATAAAAAAAAAAAAAAAAAAAAATTATGACGAATTTCTTTTCTGTTCAAGTTGGATTAGGAGGACGAGTGATCCGCTTACACCGTGGATCAAAACATTTCTGGAGGAGGGAGGGGTGGAATAAGCCCTTTATTGAATCAGACGCGCGAAAGCAATTTTCACTTCACGTGCTTTCGACGCGTCCCGTCGCATCCGCACAATGTGTGTTCGTCGCAACAGCAAGTCACATTTAACGAGATGAGCGACGCACGGCGGGGGCGGCGGTGGAACACTTTTCACGGTCCACAAACTCCGCGTGCGTTCAAATCGAATTTGCCTTTGCTTTCAAAACGCGCCCACCTTGCTTACCTGGAGGACCCGATGATGATGATGATGAACTGATAAAAGTAATAGAATATTTTTTTCTTTTTTTTTACGAGCATAGAACCCCGATGGCATACCAGGGTCGCCGAATAAAAGGACTTTTTCGCTAGCCTTCGCACAATGGCTCTATTTAAGACATCTCTTTCATGTATGAATCGTCTATTGTGACGACATTCACGAGGTATCTTTTATGGAAAGAAGATATTAAAATTTTTAGATCCTTATTAAAATTTTAAAGTATCGTACACCATTTTAACCCTCGAGTAAAAATATTGTATGTATATATAGGTCCAAAACAAGCTCCAGAACGCCTTGAATTGAAGAAGCGCCCGATATATGCCCGAATCGGACCCGTAGCATTTTTGAAGAGAAAAAAGTTCATAGAGTCGCTTGCAACACGTCTGTGTTTCTGTAAGCAAATATAACTAGAAAACCATTAATATGAAGAATTAATACTCTTCAGTTTATAAAAACTTGGACCTGTTGCAGATACGTTTCATAAAAATCCGGGTCTGTTGCGGGCGTATTTTAGGGAGAAACGCCTATTGCTGGAAATGTTTGGGTGTACATCGGGCGCGTTATGGGCATGCAAAAGAATTTAGATATTTTTACTCGAGCCTGCAACATTTTAATCGTCTTTAAAAATTTTAAGCAAAAATTTAACTTTCATCGTGGGCTTTACACTAAAAAAACAGAATATTGCAGAATTTTTAATCCTTTTTTAAAGACTACCAATTCTTCTTAAGACTTGCTGTTTTATTCAATAGAAAGTAATCATTATTAAAATTTGTATGAGGTACCTTTCTTACGAATTATCAACTGAACTGTAATTTTTCTTTTGTATCTCAATAAAAATCTTTTTATGAGAAAAATATGAGACGAAAAGCTTAAGTTTTATTGGTGTTAAAATAATTATAGAGCAACCAGTTAACAACTTCTGAAACATTAAACAATTTTATATACTAGCTCTAAGTTAATGAAATGACTTTTAAATTGAACTATAAATTAGTTATTACAGTACCTGGCCAAAAAATTAGAACCACCATAGAAATTTCATTAATTCTCAGTTCCGATATGAACTAAGTCGTAGGAAATGCAAAGATATTACAAACATAGTTGTTATTTGGAAGATCTCTTTATTTGTGATGGGATATTGCACAAAATGAATATTTAATTTCTAATACTTAATGTTACCACCTTTCGCTTTAAAATCTGCCCGAATTCGTCTAGGCATGCTCTCTATGCAAGCTTTAATACAAATTTAATTTCAGGAGCTTCTTGCCATACTTCCTTAATATTTTGAATTAATACTTCCCGAGTGGGGTTTCGCCTTTCATAAACTAATTTTTAACACATGCCAAACATTTTCAATCGGACTGAGATCAGGTGAATTACCTGGCCAAGGCAAAAGAGGAACATTTTTGCTTAAGAGAAAATTTTTTACAGCTTTTGCAGTGTGGCATGGGGCTCCATCTTGCATAAACTTAAAAGATAAAGAGTGGAATCCGATTTGATCCAAATAAGGCAGTAAAACTGTTTCCAAATGTCTTAAGTACTGATCTTGCCTCATGGTACCTTCCCCTACGTAAAGAGGTCCAAGTCCTTCTGCAGTAATTGCACTCCAAATCATAACGGATGGGAGATGCTTTACTGTCTGTTGTATGCAGGATTGGTGAAACCTTTCATTTGGACGTCTTCGAACAAAGGTGCCAGCTTCCGTCATTACTTGCAACGTTGATACATTCGAAAATATGACCTATAAAAAAATTTGAAATTATCGAATTTTCATTCAAAGACTTCCTTACTAATTACAATTTTAAAACAGTATTACTTTTTTACTTTTACCTTTCCCCAGTCTTCAATGGTATATTTTGAATATTCCTTAGCGAAATTCAACCTCATTTTCTTCATCCTTTCCGTAAGCCGTGGTCGCTTTGCCGCGGTCTGCAGTGAAAGCCAGATTCTTTTAATCGTCTTCTTAAACTGCGTTGGGACACATCCACTCCTGCTTCAGTTACAACTCTTGCTAGTTCTCGTAATGGTAAATTACGATGCGCACTAACTGTAGCAACATTTTTTCGCTCGTCTCTAGGCGTGGTTTTCCTTTTGCGCCCACAGTTTTGTTTCGTTGAAGGGGTAATTGAAGAATTTTCCCTAAACTATTTAAAAATTTTGGACAAAACGCAAAGGGAAACCTGCTGAAGTCGTCCAATTTCCCGTATGGAATGATTGCCAGCCTTTAGAAGAGTAAATATAGCAACCTTTTTTTCGGCTAAAATATCTCCTTTTCTTCCCATAATGATTTTTGATAAAAATATTAACATTTTAATCATTATCTTCGTAATTCAATTATAATATTATTAAAATGTTTGTTATTACTTTACTTACGTACACAAATACACTTATAACTTCACAATACTCAAAATACAAAACCCTTAGATCGTTTTCTCTTCGATAACTTGAAGCGCGGTTGTAGTTCACTCAAAGAAGTCACTATCGCAAATGGTACCGTTTACGCCAAATTGACTATTTTATATAAGAGTCTACCTAAAGCTGGGGTTTTCCTATGATTTAATGTCGCCACACAATTACACAGGGGTCAGTACTTGTTTAATTACCTTTAAAGTAGCTAAGAATATTTTTAAAAAAGGATTGAGCGTAAAAGAAGGAATTATTTGAAAATTTTAATGGTGGTTCTAATTTTTTGGCCAGGTACTGTATTTCGTATTCCTCTGAAATTTGATTTCTTTGATTCTGTTCACCTTTTTGTTATTGCTGAGTATTTAATTTAATTTTTGTTTTTCAAGCGTCTAGGTATGCTATCTTTAAAGTTTGGCAATATTTACAAAGCTAATCTTAAAAAATACACCGGAATTGTACGAAACGAAGATTAATTCACAGAATTTCGCAGTCTGTAAGATAAGTACCTATGTACCTGAATAAAATTTAACATTATCATGTGATTTTCAACGTGATTATCTTAATAATATGAATAAAATTCTTGTTTGTATTTTTAACTGATTCACCGAGGCGCATCGTTCAGAAAAATTTAAAACACTTCTTTTACCAGGAAATGAAAACTAAAAAGTTCTAGCGAAGCTGAGTAGAAGAAAAAATGTCACCTGGGCAACAGAATAAATATTTAATAACGTTCCGCGACATGGAGCAAAATCGTTTCCAGACGAAAGCACACCTTAGACGGCGGCAAAGTGGATTGCCTTGAGATTGGCGAGAGCTGGCTTATTTATAAAGAAGGAGCAATTTCTGATATCATCCACTGGGTCTAATTGCGATTAGGCGATTTATGGATCATGGTGCAGCACAACAACACCGCAGAAAGGTTGAGATCGTGTCAACCTAATTGCAATCATTTTTCCAATTGTTTATTCAATCTGCAATCTTCAGAAATAAAAATCAGAGTAGCTGCGAATTAACCCTGGGTTGCCTGGGAAAGTAAATCAATTAGCGCAATACCTCTTAAAAAGTAGCATTCTTTTGCATTCATGTTAAATTGCAAGAGACTTTCCATGAATACAAGAAAACGGGCGGGAAAATGGGAAAGTAATTTATCTTGCAGAAATATCCACCATTTTGCACAGAAAATACTTATTTTCCTTTAAAATATTTAGTTTAATTTATTTATTGAGCGTTTCGCGATATAATATAATAATTAAATAAAAATTATAGCTTAGAGAATTCCAGGAAATATAAATACTAGGAAATTGTTCTACTTTTTTGGTTCATTCAAAAACATAATACCCACACAAAGTTCATAGTTTTGATAAACATTTTGAATTCGTAGTAAAACTTTTGCACTATCGAGTATAAATGTTTGAATTGTCTGGAGGGCAGCTAGGATAATATTATTGATATCTTGTAATAATATTTTTGGCTGAAGATAAATAATGCCCTAAATATTTAAAAAAGAAAGAAAATATAAAATACACACAAATGTGTAACCTAATGGCTTTTACTTCTATATAAGATAGAAAAGAAAGTAATTTCTCAAGGGAAGTGGAAGCACTGAATGTTTCCAGTACGATGCTCATCAGCAGAGGGGAATACTTCTTTTGTACTCTTATCGTTTTTTTTTCGATAAAATTCTTGCAAGAAATCCCTAAATGTTCGCCAAATTTGAACTACAATACTTATCAAAATTTCCAATTGGAGTAACAAATTTGTGAATTTGAACCTCTTCATGAACGAAGGTTTTAAAGGTGGAAAAAGTAGTTTCATGCTTTATTTGATTACTTGTTTACTTATGTTTTACTGACAGTTACTCAATAAGCAAGAAACATTTTGAAAAACAATTGAAATAAAAAAAAAGGAAAAGAAGTACATATTTGACAGAAAACTGATATTAGTAAAAAAATAAATAGTCTCATTTTACAAATTATGTTGATTGATGAAATATACATTGTATAATTTATTTCTCAAGGATTTACGATATTTTTCAATAAACTAAAAAGAATCCTCGCGGTAATCAGAGGCAACTTTAAAATACATACTTTGAAAGTAGTTAATTTCTAGTACCTACATAGAATTAAATGCTATCCATGCTGCCATACTAGAAATTTTTTGAGTTTATTACTGAAATATAATCTAGTAGGTAATTCTATTCTTTAATAAATTTTAAGTTCAATTCACTTTCATATTATATTTAACTTTTAGTTTTAAGGCATACTTTGGGAAATGTAAGTAAATGCATAAGTAAAAATCAGTAGTATGAATTAATTTTATAATCGCGGCAAAGTCCTTAATCATTGGGTTTTTACCAGAAAATAAACCATTTTCAAGGTAAGCACTATCAAGTCATTCATTTTACTTTCCACAAATGCAGAAAAATTAGAAAAAAATCGCATCCTACAGCAAATAACTGGGAAAAAAATGCGGCTTCATCCACAATTTTCTGGATTTTTTCTCGCCAAACGCGAACTTAACAAATAGTCGGCTTAGAGTGAAAGTGCCCCAACAAAAGCCCTTCCCCGGGGCTCTAATTACCCCGCGGAATTCAAACTATGAGCCGGCGTCCAGCGAGCAAAGCAGCAATTTCCGCCCATATCCCGCCGTAATCTGGCGCAATTAATTGATTCATTTGAACGACACTCTCGCTGGACACCGGCCATATCGCCCGATTTTTTTCGGGCATTTTTACTTCTGGCCGCTGACACTGGGCTAAGGGGGCTTGAGGGGGCCAAAAACTGGGCGCTCCGGCGGTGCACTGTGCATTGTCCCCGGGTCGCTTTTAATTGAGTTATAAGACAGCTAGCCGGCGGGGCCCTGCTCGGGGACCAGTGCATGCTAATTTAACTTTTACGAGCTCTACAGCTGGACCCTGGCCGGAGGAAATAAAGTGGCCAGCGCCAGGACAGGCCTAGCGCTCCGCTGCCGCCGCCGCCGCCACTCGGACAATGGTCCAGCGATTTTTATTGCCTCCAGCATCCACGAGGTGGGGCATTCCTTGCGAGGGAATTTATTGAATTAATTTACTTCAGGCACTGAGCAACTCTTCCCACAGTGGCTGGTGGAAGAAAAAAAGTAGCGCTCATGTGTTTAAGGAAGGGTGCTCCTGCCCGCGGGGGGCGCTCCTTCCCTTTCGGGGGGGCCCCACAACCGACGACTCTAAGACTTTTGACTCAGCAGTTCCGCAGGGCGGGCACCGGAGCACCAGAATTGTTTTGGGAAGGTCCATTAATCATAGTCACGGCACGGACAAGTGTGGCGCGACGAATGCGGGGGCGGCGGCGGGGGCGTACGTGGACCGGCGTCAGTAAGCAGAAGTTAAGTGTTTTGGGGAAAGCCTTTTTGTTGACAACTTTTATGGAGTTCCGATCGGTTGCCCGGAGGAGCCCCCGTTTTCCTGGCCCCCCGATTGACCTCGATGTGATTGATTATTTGCGTTCACGTCAAGAATCCAGGGAACAGGTGTAGGCTGAGGAATTTTTCTTTTTTTTTTTTGATGTATCGACAAAATTGCAAATTACTTTGTTAATTGGAAACTCGAGATGACTTCGACCAAAAATTTTTTGAAAGTACGTACGCACGTTAGTGTGCAAACTTCTTGCGCTCGAAGTTCGTTCCTTTCGCTTTTTTTGGGGGATTGCTTAGCTCTCGTAAGATCAGCATAAGACGTCGTGACTGCGGGTGCGGGACTCGGGAGGCGTAATTATGTTTTGGTACATTAACCTTCGCGATTGCCTTAGAAGCAGTTGTTTAATCCCTAGAAAGTTGTAGGCACCTATGTAGCGGCGGTGGTAATGACCAGCACCATCTTAGAGATTGTTAGTGATCGCATCTACGAGGAAAAGTTCAAATTGTTAGTTATGGTCAAAAACCTTCTAAAAATTAGGGACCCTACGGCGATAAAAGGGTGTTATGCAATCAAATTATATCAAAACATAGGCACCATAAATAGAAGTAATACTTAAAATTTGAGCGGAAAGAAAAATAAGATATGAAAGACTTATATTATTATTGAATTTCAAATCATTTAATTTTAAGTTAGGAATTGCGCGTGAAAACTTTAATTATAATATAAGGACTGCTAACAAAATAATAATAATTTCCAGTAACATTGATCAAGACAACTCTATTTGAAATCACACTTTTAAAATAATTATGTCTTTTCGTTAAATGAGGGATTATATCCAATTAACTATGAATGTTAAGTTCTTAATTAATATTTTTGTGGTTAATTAAAATTAATTAATGAAATTAAAAATTAAAAAGGTATAATAATAATGACAATAAAAATAGGAGACAACTAAGAAAAGATTTCAATTGATATAGGTCTGACAACGTTTCCAGGTTATAAACATTTTTTACTAGTCATGTTAAGTATACAAAATTCGGGTTTGATTCAACAATACACAAATAATTTTAATGTGATACTGTTTAAAACAACTTAAATATTTTTAAATTAAACAGAAATCAAGAAATAAAGACAGAGTTTGAAACAACAGCAAAGTGCAAACCGTCGTCTAATCTTATAGGAAAGAACATTATATTTAGTAATATTAGTAATATTTAGTAATATTAGTAATAAATAATATGAAAATTTTACAAAATCTAATTTCGAAAATAAATAAATAATATATGTATATAAAAGAAGTATCTAACATATCAAACAACCCTTGTGTGTTGAATAAATGTTTATGATACGGAAAAACACAAACAAATGCTAAAATTGGTATACAGACGTATACAATAAACAACACCTCATCTCATTTACGTGAACATCTAATCTAGCTCCATAAATAGAATCAAATCAATCAAATCTATGCAAAATTGGCAATCACTCTGAACTAGACAAAGTGCTGATGACTCAAAATAGCTCGAGCAGGTGCAACAGTTTCCGGGGACAATCCATGCCAACACCGGGCAACATAATGCAGATATGCTGTTCCTGATGGATTAGAGGCGACAACAAATGAAGGACGTGCATAATGAGTCCATCGAATATCTCCTTGCACGACGGAGGCACCATTGTGATCCGACTGAGGCTGGGGCCGAATTGGCCCATAATCAAACTTACGAGCAATTTCCAAGCTGCCACTCACGTGTAATTAAATCCACAGTCGATGTAATTCCGTCCCTTTGCGATAGTGTAGAAAATTTGTCATTTATGGATTATGCCCTCGATTCTTGCATCCGATGGGACTCACTATGCCATTCATTGATTTTTTATGGATTGTAAAAAATAGCGTTGAAAGTGAGGATTGGCGTTCTGGCATGGGTTTGGACAGCGTAAAAAAATATATGTCATTATTACCATGAAAACAGATTAACTTTACAAGCTTGAAATGAGGTCATGTTTTGAAAATAGTCGTTATAAAATAATTACATCTTTTCCGTGCGAGCACGACACCGCAACTATTGCTGTCCGTATTTTTTGAAAAATAAAACTGAAAAGATAAATAAAAGTATCCGTTCAAAAGGCGAACTCGCCTCGGTGTTTATGCATTTTTATCGTTCCAGGAGATAACAAAATAATTTATGAAAATGTCACGCTCCTGTGTGCCTCCGTGCGGCGAAAACTGCAGCTCCCGACGACTGTAAATAAGCCAAACCGCGTCGCTTGGCTCACACATTTTCGGAAGAATTACTGCTGTCAGAAAATTTCAGCATTTTCTGTTTTAACTCTGAATTAGGTGCTTTTACCGGAAAGTAAAAATTCCCAAGATTAAAAATTCTGATAATAATAAAAAAAAAATATATAATCGACCTTCCTCTCGTCTACGGAGGCTGGGATGGGACAGACGACTTTCATCGTTTCGCTTGATGACAACGTTTTAAATTTCTCGTTTATTAGCGTAGAATGCGAACGAACGTGAAAAATATTGCATTGAAAATGTTGAAGAGCCTATTGATAACCGAAGCATTTATTTATGAGGGTAAAACCGAAAAAATGCAATTCCCTCGTAAAAATAATATTTTTTTAACAACTTGACATATTTATTAAACGAGAACTATGGGCTATTGTTTTGAACGATTCATAATTTTGCTAGAAACATTTGTTTATCGTTAATTTTCTCACGTATGTAGAATTACAAAATATTGTGTTAAAATTTTAAGGTCGTATCTCAAATGGTTTGAGAATGGCAGGCTTTAAAGAGCAGCATTTTATCATTAAAAATTGACAGTTAAGACTTAAGATCAAAATCATGTTTTTCGAATTTGTTGCAGCTGTAACTCTAAAAGGAATTATAGGATTGACTTGAAATTTAAACAGCGTGTTTTACACATGTTTTTTCATACAATGAACCAGAATTGATCGGATGAAAAGTGTCAATTTGGCATCGGAAAAGCAACGATATTTTAGGCCAATTTTGAAATCCTTTTTTATTTCAAACTCCACCATTTTGTTCAATTTTAATTATTTTCCATAACAAAGACTCTAGTAACCATTTCTTTAAGAGCTGCGGAAGATGGCGCATAAGTCGCTTAACATTAAATTATTTATGTACCTAAAGTTTTTTGTATTTACTTCATTTATACATGATCCATCCGTCAAATTTAAAAGAATTTAAAATTTCAACGGATTATCATCACAAAATTTACTGAACTTCTAAGAATTTCAGCTTTTATGTAAAAGACGCTGATATTAAAGGTTAAATTAATTTAAAAAAGTAGCTACAAACAGCGGAAAAAGTTAGTCTAGAAAGGTTACTATCTAAATCGACTAATAGACGGTTTGTTCGACAATGCTTTGGCAACAATTCCACGTTATGACGGTGAAATTGATACCATAAATAACGATTATCCGAAGAAATCGCCCTTTCACGTGAACACGTGAGCACTGCTGAAGTATCAATGAAGATCTCGGCACGCGATAGTTTGAGGAAGTTACCTGTGCGAGGGCTGCGTGCGGGGCTCCGGTATTTCACGCCGGGGCCTCCGAGGGCAAATGAAGAGCACCGGGCAGCACTGCGGCCGCATATGAGGCGAATTAGCCAAGCAATTAATGGGCCCCGATAAGAAGCGAATCGCTTTCTGAGTGGTCAGAAAAAAAATTGTTTTTACAGAATGTTATCGGTTTGGTTGCATCACAAAACGAGTTCCGAGTTGGAATATTTTTTTTTTCAACTCCTTCCTCTTCCGCTCATTTCCATTTCCCAGTGGACGGGCAATTCACTGACAACGTGTTCACCTGGTAATCACCTGTAATTTCTCAGGAGATTTTTTCTTTTTTTAAATCTTTTTCCTCGCTTTTCGACGGACCAAGTGGGCGTCATTAGCCGCGGGAACAGAAGCCCGTCGGATCGGTTGGTCGCCGGCTTCCCGCTTCCCAAACTTTCACATTGCGGCTACGACGACGACGACGACGACGGGCATTAGAACGGAATGGGGCTATCCAAGTAAAGTATCTGGTATAAAAGTATCGTGGTATAAAAATGTCTGGGTATCTCCTTACAGCCCGATCCGGAAGTTCAATTAGAGGCACCTCACGAGCACCGTCTTTGGGGCTCGGGTTTCGCCCGTCGGCCCGTGAATTGACCGCCGTCGCCGCCATCGCCGCCGTCTTGCACTATGCAGCGCCCCTCGTCGCCGCGCGGCGGGGATCAGAAGCTGGCGCAGATTTTCCTGGCCTGAGAATCGATACCGGCGGACAGTGGGACAAAGCGCGAAATTGGCGCCCTGAAATAATAGATTTGAAACCGGTAGAGATATTTGATTGAAATTTAATAAGCAAAAAGGTAATAAAAGGTTATATTTCCACCTTGAACCTGGAATAGAATAAAGTTAAGCTTACATGGTACTTATTAAAGTATTTTCTATCCTAGAAGATATTACAGCTTTAAAATTGGCTAACCAAAAATCAACTATTCTTAACTAAACTTCGTTTAAATTGCATATTTGGAAAAATATATACATATAATAACATTCTGCCCGCGAATTTGTCTATGTGGGTTGCTGTATTGGTTTGAACTTATTTTACGAAAATCTTTTAACCAATACTAATTTTCATGGTTTTAACCTTAGAAATGACCGAACCCTCATAAAAATTTTCATCCCCTATTTGACCCTTTTAAGGGATAAATTTCGAAAAATTCTGAAATAAGTCTCTTTTAATTTCTAACTTAAAGGCTACGTACCAATTTTCATGGATTTAGCGTTAAAAACGGGGGATTCTTATTCATCTTAAACTTATTCATCTATTAAATTCCCTTAGGATAAGAAGTTTTCCTTGATTTACCCAGAATGTTTCTAAAATTAAATCGACATATTTTTTTTTTTCAAAGTTGGATTTTCCTTAGAAGTTTTACATTTGAATTATAAATTTAGAATCAACTTTTTTAAAATTTAGGAGGAGATTTTAGGCAATAAATTAGCGGGGTATTCCCGCTTTGACGAAAAAGGGGTTTGCATCATTGCAAGTGTTGTTTACAACATTTCAATATCAATGTCAGAGGAGAAACTTTTGCAATACACGTAAGATTTAAAACCATTGCAAAACAAAGTTTCAATGCGATGCCCAATGGAAGTTCTCTAAAGGTTTCGGGTTCATTTGATTTTTTCCTTGTCAGGGCAGAACATCGTTGAAGGCGTGTTGCGTTGCTTTAAAAATCATGCCGCCATATCTAATGTATAAAAATTGTAGTAAATTTCCTTAACGATGTACTTTATCCCGAATAAAAAAGCTATAACCAGTTCTAGAACAATTGGGAAACTCTTGCCAACTATGGCATCTTCTAAACCTGTTGTCATGAGATGAAAGATCAAACAAGTCACTCTCTAAAAACTATAAAGATATAGAAATAATTTTCATGTAATTAAACTTTCTACCAAAGTCCTTTATCATCGGCATTTAATCAATAGCAACATTAATGAGGTATGTACAACTTTTGTAAATAGTAAAAATAACAATTTAAAGAAAATTTAAAAGTAAGGCACGGTCTATATTCACGTTAACGTTAGCGTGTACCACCGGTGGCTCACACAAAACTGAATCTGCGCAGCGCCGTCCTCGACGTGTTAAACGAAAATTATTAACAGTACAATGCAACAAATAATTTCTGCTTCTCTTATATTTATAAGAGAAAGTTATTAGAACGAAGTTCTTTATGGCGCACTATGCGTTGAGAAACTAGGCAGGTGAACATAGAGAAAACGACAGAGTATCGTTAAATTCCCCTCAATCTTGCTTTGCTCTACGCAAGCCCCGTCGTTCCCCTTAGGGTCTTGGCCATCTGGGGTCTAGTCGGTTTATTCGAGAGCTACTATTAGTACTGTGAAGAGAGAGAGAGAAAAAGAGAAAATTCGAAGTTCCCTGGCAGGCGGCAGCAGCGCATGTTTACTTTATTATACTTTCTTTGATGAAACTTATGATAGTTGTGTTTGCATGACGCATGTGTATGCTTCATATAGTGACGATTAAAAGTCGTGTTACGTGTATTCAAATTCACGTGGATTATTATATGATTCAACAAAGTCACGCGTGCGCGCGTGTTTACATGTGTATAACTTTTTCGTGATAGTGTTGCGTGTGCATATTTTGTACGAATAGAAGAATTTACGAATTCAGATGACGGACTGTCAAATTTTAAAGTTAATGTAATTTGAACCAAACTCATTACTTGTGGCTTTTCATGGTCGCTTATTTCAAAACAACTGTCAGAATTTACGAATTCAGGATGGCGGACTGGAAAATTTTGAAGTTAATGCGATTTGCACCAAATTTGGTACTGGGGGGTTTTCGAGGTCGGTTATTTCAAAACAAATGTTAGAATTTTCGAATTCATTTTAAAGTTCATTCGATTTGCACCAAACTCGGAACTTGGGGGTTTTCGAGGCCGGTTATTTCAAATCAACTGTCAGAATTTACGAATTCAAGATGGCGGACTGTCAAGTTTTAAAGTTAACGCGATTTGCACCAAACTTGAAAATTGGGGGTTTTCGGGGTCGCTAATTTCATAACAACTGTCAACATTTAAGAATTCAAGATGGCAGACTGTCAAATTTTAAAGTTACAGGATTTGAAACATTATAGGTAGGGAGAGGTAATATTTTTCATTTCCACACACTGTCAGCTGAACATAATTTGAAATACATCGAGAATTTCCTATGTATACCTGATATATGCTCAGCTGTGTGTACTCTGGAAAATGGCCTTAAAATAGTTATGGTTGTTATTTATGTTTCACCCAATTAGAAAATTGAAGACGTTATATTTCAAATTCATAGACAATTAAGTGAGTACAGTGAAGAGGGCGCCAGAAAATTATGTTGTGATCATGATAAGGTCCCACTCATTTTGGCTGGTGATTTTAACATTAATTTTGCAGATGCAAGATCTGATAAACTAAAAAAATGTCTGTTAGAAACATTTAATTTGTCAATAAATAATAATCCGAAACACTCAACAACAAAGTTTGGTACAACTATCGATGTTATTTTTTCAAGATATTTACCCAAAATAGAGTCGCTGGCATATGTATCTTACTTTAGCTAACACAAGCCAATAATTTCCATGGTTGAATTTTAAAATAAAAATACTTAAATATGTCAAATGTTTTTACCTTTTTATTATTTATATATTATAGCAGAACTTCGTTCTTACCGGGGGTCCTGAGACCCGCACGTTTCTTTTTTTTTTATTAAGTTAAAGTTCGGATCTCACATTTGAATGACTTTTCCCTTTTAATTTCCTTTATAGTATAATTAATGAAAAATGAAATTTAATTATTGAAAACATAAAATTATCAAGAGTTCAGGTGAAACAACTTTGTTTTTTCCCACTGTGCGGCGGGGGTCAGACTTTGGCACAGATTTTCCTAGTCTGAGAATTGGATATCGGGGGGAAAAAACCTTCTTTTCGTTATTACGCTGGTTTGTTTTTTTTGTTTTCTAGGCGATGACCAGCAGCAGGAAACGCTGTCCAGCGCCGTAACTGTACCGTGGCGCAAAACAAAATCGATGCGCGACTCCGCGAGACTTCGCCCCGTTTTCCAGGTCCCCACCGGGCACCAGCGCAACGCTACACGGCAAAAAACAACGCGACCACAAAAAGTTGCGACGAGTCCAAGGCAAGTGGGTCGTAACACTTTTTCTCGCGAACCTTTTGCAAATCGGTTTTTTTCACTCTTCTTATTTTCGAGTCTGTTTTGCTCGAAACTTAGCCTCTTCGGTCTTCGGTCTTCAGTTTAAAAACGTAAAAACGAAGAGGTGAAGTTGCCCCATTGACTTTGATCTATGATCCAGAAGAAATGCGTGTCACGCCGAAATAACCGTCTCGGCTCCTCGAGGGATGCTGGAAATCTTGGACCATAATAGCTCTTCTCACGCGAGAAAAAAAAGCAATTGAAGTTGCTAAGAAAGCCGAAGGGGGAAACTTGTCTGCACCTCGTTACGCTGGGGTCATCTTGACCGTCGGCGTTGCGGGCAAAAACCCAATTTCGGGATTACCGGACAAAACCTATAATAATTGGGCGGGTTTGCATTGGGAATTCATTTTCGTTTTTTATGATCAAACAATTTTGCTGACACGTGCCGACAGTGCGTTATTTTCTTCTCTCAGGTGTTAAAAAAGTATTCTTAGCAACGCTCTTGAAAGTATCCTATTCAATTTCTTTTTTGCATGATAAATGGTTAAGTTGTAGTTATGTGAAATAAAGAACTTTTTAAGAAAAATAAAGTTATTCAGAAAATCTTTCACCTATGTACATATACTTCACTATAGGAACCCGGATATATTTACCAAAATTGTTTAAAATTTAAGAATTATATTATGGAATTTTTTATAGAATACTTATTCGAAATATTTTTATAACATAAAATTGTAGGTATTCGAAACATTACTGGCATCAATTTGTCGACGCAAAATAGGAAATTTCTAAATATGTACCGTAGATGCGGGTTACTTTGGCTACTTTTTTCTTATATCCTAAGAAATCGCTCTGATATATATATTGTGTTAGACTACTATAGGTGTTATATGTTTTCATTTGATAGATGAGAATAATAGCTAATCAGTAATAATGTTTTTTATAGCAAAAAGTTTGTAAAAATATATTTTTTATTATTTTTAAATTTGAGCCAAAGTTGTCCTTTGAGGAGGGTTACTTTGACTTGCAGATGGTTTGGGCACAAAACCTATGTATATACTTAAGCAAGTATTGAGCCAATTTTAGTCCTTTGAAATAATAGAAAATAAACAAATGAAGCATCCGACGTACAAAAACGTTTAATTTTCAAAAAAAAAACATAAATAAAAATTAACTTGTCTACAGCCCTCTGTTACACAAGAAAGTTTGCAGACCTAAAATACGTAAATATTCACACAAGGTAAGTTCAAAGCGTAAATGACAGTTTTAATTTTGAAAAAATTCGTGCAACCAATTGAAAATAGACGTCAGTAAAACCATCTAACATTTCCGACTCGAACTAGATCATTTAGTGTCATGGCTACAAAGAGGTGGGAAATTCAATATTTTTTTTTTTGTTTAGAGCCAAAGTTACCCTCTAGAGCTAAAGTAACCCGCATCTACGGTATATAAAGAAATTTTTATGAAAAGTGTCCAGAAGTAATACCACTAGTGCATAGTTGTTTTGGATTTGTTCAACTGTTTTCTTCAAAAGGTTTTCTTAAATTTCTATTCTATTTTCTATATTCAATTATATTAATTAAAGAGATTTACGAATCAATTCAAAAGACATATTGTTGTTGTTGCTAATAAAAATGGATTAATTAAATTCATTTGTAATTCAAGTACATAATTTAGAGTCAACTTGATTACTCACTTTAGAAAAAAAACCGGCCAAGTGCGAGTT
Source organism: Machimus rusticus (assembly GCA_951509405.1). NCBI lineage: Eukaryota > Metazoa > Arthropoda > Insecta > Diptera > Asilidae > Machimus > Machimus rusticus. Next base: position 9,769,215 of record OX608051.1, read on the forward strand.
ACACTCGCGCACCGAGGGTTCCGGAAAAAAATATTTTTTTTTGTGATGTAACTAAAAATTTACGGTTTTCGCAACTTTTCTTTTATCTGAGCTATAAGACGTTGCTTCGTACCAAATTTCAAGATTCTGAGTTTACATGAAGTACCATGTAGGTTTTGATTCTCTTGCGAGTGTCGAAAATTTGCAGAAATTTGCGGCATAAACGGCTATATCTTTTGATTGCGTTGGCTTAGCAGTTTGATTTTTTTCACAGCTCCGAGAGACAGTAGACCTGAGTATTTGATATAAATTCCAGCTTGATACCTCCATGCGTTCCTGAGAAAAAGGGTCTTGACAGACAGACGGACGGACGGACGGACAACAAAGTGATCCTATAAGGGTTCCGTTTTTTCCTTTCGAGGTACGGAACCCTAAAAATAAACCAGTTGAAATCGAACTTATTCTTATTATTAACAACAAATTTTATCAGGGTATGTAAGAAAATGGTTCTGTGAAAAGAAGAAACCTATACAATACAATATTTATATATTTATTTTATGTAATATTCCATTGAAATTCTCTAGCCCTTTTGTTTCAATTAGAGTCCCCTTTCATTGCAGGGTATTGACTTTCTTAAATAGTTCGTAATTTGAATAGTAAACCTCGAAAGGTCCTCAAATCGTACCTTTTCAGCTGATTAAGGGAAAACGTCCCGACGCTTACGCTCCCCCATCCATCAGAGTCAAGAGCAAGGGGCCGTCAAGTGCACGATGGAGCAGATTCAATGCCATGTTTATTCCATGGAACCTCGACGTACCTACGGAAATTCTTACGTAGAAAAGAACCCAGAACAAACCTTTCTGAGGGGAGGAAAAAGGAAAACCTCGCACAACTCCAGAGTGCACCTGCTGAGGTTCGGGTTACGGCGTCCTCGCCACTTAACTAATTAAACCCCGTCAGAACCAAAAGGGTCATAGTAACTCCCTCCGGGACGACATTTCCTCGGTGGAGTTGAGCACAAATTCCAGTTGCGTAGAATTTTGTAGAGCGAGACCCGCAGAATTGAAAGAACCGGGTTCGGCCTGGATGAAGGCCCGGGAACGGGTCTACGCGTCGTCTGAAAGGAATTTGTGTCATCCGAGGCGGGGAACCACTTTCCCTTCCGCCGCACGACCAGCCGACCGCTGTCCGCCGTGTCGTCTGCCCTATTAAGGCAATTGCCACTGTCGTCTTCGTCTTTCCACTCCAACTGTGGTCAAACGGAAGTCGCATATAAGCAATCTTATGGATGACATATTAAACCGCGTTCTTCGGGGACCGAATTTGCATATTCGAAGTGTGTCAGCTGGCTGAATCGCAAAGAAAAACCTCTTGAGGGAAATCTGCCGACATAAGTAAGTAGGTACTTTGTGGCCACGACTTGACTCCTCGGGGGTTAGCCACGCTCCAAACTTTTAATGTTTCTTGCAAGTTTGGGAAAGTCCTCGTCTTACAGAAAAGTCATGCAATTATACTTTTTATTGTCTTTTTTCTTATCTTATCACATCACGGTTATAGGGCTAAAAGGCCAAATAGAGGTGTAGCTATTCAAATTTTTGTAAGAATATAACAACTGACACGGAGGGCGACGGAGAAAGTAATTATCCGGCGAGTAACCTTACGGGACGAAATCAGCAGTAAACGGTCGACTTCTTTGATTTATGGGTTAATTAAGCGTGCTTAATTAGAAGTGGGCAGTTGAGCGCAATTCTTATTTCTTAGGAGGAGAGAAAATTAGTGAAGGAGAAACTCGTTAAGACTGTCCCGTCTGGAAATTGTCGGCTAAGGTTGACTGCTTGCCGTCTTCAAGGAAATTGTCATTTCCTCTTGACTTTGAGAGTCAACTGGAACGCCACTCATTTTGGATTAAAATTGATCTACCGCTAAAATGGCGTGAATTCGATTCGTAATTTTGTGGCGAGAAAAGCAATACAGTCGTAAACTCTACCGCAAAATTGCTCTATTTTATTCACGGACTATAATTTCATAAGACATGGACGCCCCACCGAACTCAGCATGTCGACATTCACGATCATTAAGATCTTCATTTCAAAACATGAGATATGAATCGAATTTTTTCGATTCTATTTCACAGACTGAAAGTGTATCGAAAAGTATTTCATGCGTGTATCTGTAATCTTGCAAATTGATCTTAATTTGGAAGTAATCGAGCTTGTAAGAAATTAAGCATGCATACGAATCGAATTTTAGATCAAGATTTTTATACGCTATTTTACTTTACGATTTACTACTTAAATCATTAAATGTTTTTAAAATTTTTAAAAAAGCTGATATTATTATGTAAAACATCTAACTTTGCAAAAAAAAATATATTAGTATTACAATTTACAAGATTTTAAAACCAAATTTGGAATTTCCGAAAACTCCCAAGCACTAAACTTTGCTTAATTATTTTGTATATAATAATCATTATTTTGTAATTAATTTTTGTTATCATAATCAGTCGCTTAAAAATTAAATTTTTAAACTCGAATACTTGAGGGCAATTACTTGAGTATTTGAATACTTCCAGTAACCAAGAACTTCAGGAAGAGCTTCTTTAAGTATAATTATATGTACATCTGTATGTATGAGCAAAAATTAATGAAAATTTAAAGTCTTCAATCAATTACATAACTCAGGAAGAAGTTAAAACAAAACTAAATAATTTGGGGTAAACGATATAAGCATTATGTTTTATTTATATATTAAAAGTTGCTTTCTACTCCACTTAAATTTCTTTGCACTTTTAATTTCCATCTTTTTCTTAAGTCTAAAAAGTTTTATCTGTTCGTCCATTTCTTAATTCTTAAATTTCTAACAATTCACTCGAACTCAAACAGATTGTCATAAAGATTGTAAACAAGAAAAACAAGAATGCTATACAGTGAGTGCAATTTTTGAAAATTCAAATAAAAAATTATATGTAGGGTACAGTAGCTTTTAGAGTCCTATTTGCTACCTTTAATTTTAAAAACCTATAAAGTTATTATAGTTTTTCTATTTTTCTAAAAAGTTCTTAAAAGATCCCAGTTCTTGGCTTTCAGAGGTGACATTTACTAAAAAATAAAACAGCTTTTCTCCGGTATCACAAAAGCCGTACGGACTACATCTTACCTAACCACTCCGGCTTTATGCACCGGTAACCTCGTCGTACCTGCACCGAGTGGCACTTCGGGTGCAGAAACTCGGATACAATGGCCAGAGAAACACAATCCATGGAAGCGTGACACCGACCATCGCGATGCGCTGTCCCATTTTAAGTGGAACTCAATTGCGCTTCCACACACCTGCAAATCGCATCATGGCAATTTTTACCCTATAAAATGTGATTTTTATTTTATTTTTTTTTTATTTTTTCAATAAAAATCCTATATCTGCAGGTCCGGTGCAGCATCTGTAGAAGCAGCCACCCAATAGTTCGTCATCAGCAGCCGGACCGGACCACCTTCCGTCGTCTTTCTCCGCGAAATGCCGCCGCGCGCCATTGGCAACCACACGGTTTACCAGTTTTACCTGTGCGCGCGGCAGTTTCAGTTTTTCATCGGCTGGTTCATCTACCGGTTGATAACAAGCAAAAATAATTAAACCGGTCGGTGCCTGGCACCGAGATCTCCGGACACAACAGCCATAGAATCACGGCCCGCCGCCAGTTGATTGTGTGGAACGTGTTTGTGTTGGTCAATCTATACCAAATGGTATAAGAAGCGGCGCGGCGTTCTGCTGCGGCGAATACCGCCGAAGGTGGGTCGTAAGAACTGAGCGGGTTCGTCGTCGTCGTCGACGTCGCGGCGGGTGGGTTGGGGCGAGTGGAACGAGCACAGTTCTAAGCCCATGTTGCAGAAAGTGTTCGTAGACCTGGACGATCAATTGCCACCGTGCGCGGTCACGAGTTCGACCAGACCGCACTGTGGTGTGTGGGTCCAACTTCCATTGGTATTCCGCGGCCGCTGCTCATTTCCATTGAAAGTTACTTTCTGTGGTGGCATCTCGCTGCTGGGGCCTGGGGGGCCCTCCCCCCGAGCTTGAGCCCCAATCTGCCGGACTTGGCGGAGGCTCTTCAAGATGGCAATGGCACGGCACGGTACGGCATCGCAATCAGATGCTCGTCTGCCTCTGAACACACACGCCGCACCGCAACGCAGACGAGGTGCGGGTGGTGTTTTTTCGTGATGCATTGTAAACGATATTGAAACTTCCTGATTGCGTTACAAGTTGACAATGCCGATTAAAGTTGATGCCAAAATGGGCAATATGGGTTGATTGAACGATGGGAACAAGACAAAGACTAGCCACATTTTCACTTATACCATAATCGCCCGTTACTTTATACTTTAGAAAATCTTTTCTGGGTAATGAGGCAATTAAACTGTCCGAATTCCACTCACTAATTATGCTAATCTCATAAAAGATAGTGTGGGCGATCAACTACAAAACCTAAATCACCTGGAGAATATCCGCAAAAAAAATTGTTTTTTACACGCCATTGAAACCATTCAAAAAACCATTCAAATAATAATTTTTAATTTTTTCTTTTTTAGTCATGGCAGTAATTTAAAACGTTTCAAGGTATCAACCCAGATTCCATCGCCTGCTTGTCATTGTAATAAAATTGTTTGCGTACCTTTTCTTGATCAAAAGACCTTCGATCAGACCACCTAATTTAATTGATTGCTTTTATTGGATGCGTGTCAAAGTTGAACGACCAACTGTGCGGCTTTCACTCCTAGCCGCTGATTGCTTCGTGTATGATTCAATTCGACAAGATCAATCTAGGAAGCGTAAATCTAATTGTTTAGATAGACAGAAATTGTTTGCGAGTTTTTTTTATGAAACCACACTATGCAAATTTTTGGTGGAATTTAATCTCGACTTTTTGACCTTTGTGTTACTTAACGTAATTTTAAAGATTAGGCCAAGTGAGCGTGATTATTTGCTTTTAAGAAAAAAATTGTATTTTTAAATTTGGTATACATAGGTATATCAAACAATAAAAAATTTCTATGTTCCACAGTTCATTTTAAATGCAACTATATTCAAGTCTGACTCAGTATCATTATATTACAAAAAAAAAAAATATGTTTACGGAAAACGCTTTGAGGTAAATGAATAATTTTTACGACTTAATTATACCAAACAGTCTAATATAATTAAAACAGGTCGTTAAAGATTCCCGAAGAAACCGAGAATTTTATACAATAGTTATCATTAAGGCGGCCCTAAAATATCCAAACTATTCGAGGAGTTCCAGTCGCATAATCGTTTTTGCATTTTCCTTAGAATCGCAAATTGGCCACAAAATGGTCATTAGCGAGACTTCATTAACTCTGCAATTAGGAGGACAAAACCAATCAACTTTCACTTACCTGTGAGAGTCGTTAAGCCGAATCCACTCGACGAAAGTCGGAGCCCTCGGCCCGCGACATCCGCGGAAACGAGGACCCCGGCGCCGGCTGCAAAGATGCACAGGAGGGCGGTTAAAGGGGCCGTCGCACGGTGGCCCTTAATCCCTCTGAGGGTCTTAGTCCTCGCCCTTAATCCACTTACGGCCGCTGCCATTTCAGCGTGACGCTGAAATTTCATTTTCGAGCGCCCAACCCCGTCGCTGGCTACCATCGGGGCTGACGATTTTTGTCACTGACTTACTCCAGTCGAGGGATGCTCAGTGACGGACTGCTGCTTGCACCGTGTTAATTAATTGTAGCATATCACCTCAATTATGCTGGATTGCGCGCCGAGTCACACTTCACACTACCTAATTATGGAATTTTACACAGATATGGTAAATTTCAAAGGGAAATTGTTACACTTAGAGCACTATGCGAAATTTTCGGGTTCCGGTGGTTGCCGCCCTTCCGCCTCAGCTGCTGCAGGTTCCAACCGTCTGAAAAAGAAGAAGGAGAAAAGGGCTAATGAGCGATTTGTAATTCTGGTTGGGTTCGGAGAATTTTGTTGGTCAATTCTGGGACACGGGTAGGTCCAGCCGGTTCCAGAACGAAAGGAAAACATTAAAGTTTCCAATCTACCTGTCGTATTTTAACTACTGAACATATGCGTGCCATATTTCAAATAAATTTCGCTCTGCTCACGTAATCTTGTTTATGTTCACTGCTTTCAATTAATTCTTTATTTACTAGCTAAACTGTGATTATAAAAAAAAATTGTTTTGTCGCAAGTTTCAGGCACGAGGTTGAATTAGATACGCCAAATTCAATTACAGCAACAAAATTAAATTTCGATTGTTTTCACATTCACGGAGCTTTAAAAGTTTATACGAAGTTAAAACTATCAATTTTTATTCCAATTAAAGAGAAAAAATCTCGTTAATTTTCACAAAACGTTAGAACATTGTGATACAAATTATAAATGCTCGAACTTATTCCATTAAATTAAAGTTTTATGAAGAAACCAGAAAAAACATTAGACATAATAGTCTAGACTCTAGAGTTTTCTAAAATTCGATTTTTTGGTACATAATTGTACAGATTTTACGATGTCTTCTTTCTTAATACGAACTATTTTAATAAGAACATAGTATTACGTAAATTTCATATATACATATCTACTTTTGGATTTGGATACTTTGGATTTTGTTTCGGCCCAAAAAATTACGTATTTTCGTCAAAATTTGAAGAAACTTATTTGTGTACGATAAAAATTATTTTTCTTTTTCCTAACGCGCTTATAGTCAACTCAAAAAGTATTTTAGCAGAAACAGATTTCAGAATCTAAAGTTTAAGTTTAAATGAGCAGTTAAGAGCTAGTTCTTTTTTTATACAAATACTCTAAAATATTCTTTTAAATTCTCTTCCAAGATTCAAACTTCTAATCATGCTTAAAACGAAAATAAATATGTACATATGTAGATAATATAATTCCAGGTTTTCGGTAAGCAGCTTGATTAGCTTTCAAGAAATCTGACGTTTTTCAGCCATGCAAATCTGCATTGAGCATTTTTCAAAAGTAAGCAGTTCACTGTTCAAATGACGTTAGCGCGAAAAAAATTGCAAAAATAAACGAAGTAAATGTTAACAAACTGATAAAGGCCAATAAAACTTATCTCCAACTGAGGTGTCAATGTCACCGGAGCAATTTTTAAGTTTCGGAGCACGTTCCGACCATCAATGCTAATGCGTCCCCCAAAAGTCCTCTGAACACGTTCGGCTAGACGCAAAAAACGTCCGCCGAATTTGAGTCTTAAACTAACTTAAAGACATAAACTGGCCGATCCCGAGGAACAGAGGAAGGTTGGCGAAAAGGAGGTAATCACCACCAGAAGACCTTCCGATGAAGGGTTTTGACCCGGCTGAATCATTTCGACTAGCAGCCGCGGGCACTTGCCCCTCTCCTCCTCCAGGTAACCAAGGTAAAATTTCACCCTTTGATACCTTTGTGCGCGGGGCTTTGATGAATTTTTCGAATTCCAGAAATTCCTCGACTCTGCCAATTACCTTAACTAGGAGAGGCGTCCTATTACGATAAGTACCTGAATTCATTCCAGAAAAGGAAGTAAACCAATTTCCCGACGCTCACCTGGACGTATGGGATCCACTGCAAGAAATTGTCTTACACTCGAGGAGCCAAAAACGAAGGGTCCGCCGTTCCTCAGAACCCTGCCGGAAAACCCTTTCGTGTAATTGGCAACCACTAAGGGTTTGCAATCGAATTTTGGGATCGCCGAAGGAGGAAAACTTTGAAATTTCATGATTTTCGCTTTTGAGAAATTAATTAAAATTCATTCTTCTACCGAAATGCCATCATCAATGGTTTTAGAAATGTTTTGAATACAAAGTGAGGTGGCATGACGGTCGAATAAAAGTTCTTTATTTTTAATTAGGATACCTCTCAAAAACGTTGCTAACGTCGACAACCAAAATTTTGTAAAAAGTCAAAAATAAAATAAAAGCCTGGTCTTTAACAAAATATGATGACTCTTTTTCAATGACTTTTTAATTCTATTGTACATTTCCGTAGAATTTTATTAAAAATTATTACATACTTTCATTTGTATAATTATAATTGATTTGTTTAATCGCACGATTAATTTATAAGCACGTAATTTAAAAAAAAAGTAACTAGGCGGGCTTTGATCAAAAACGAATTAATTTGACCTTATTTTCACGTCTTATCATTTGTGACCTTCACAATGAATTACAAGAAGCTGATATCATTCTTGATATCAAATTATTTAAATATGATGAAATAATTCAGATTAAGATAATAAAATCAAAGTAGACATTGGTATCTTTGTAGAGCTTAAAATAATAACAACTAAAATCTTGAGTTATGGACCTTTTATGGTACAATAACAGAAAAAGTTACAAATATGAATACATGGAGATATGAGCGAAAAAGTTTGCTATGAAACAATGCAAAATACATCCAAAGGTGAATATTCTCAATACCTAACTTTAATTTTAACGAGTTATTGATTATTTTGAGAATAGTAAGTAACATACGTAGTTCTAGCCTGAACTAGAAGTATGAGGACATTTTTAACTCCTAATTCGTAAAAATTATGAAACTGTACGCTTCTAAGAGCATTTGCGAATTCAGGCTAAAATTCAAAACGAGAAGATTTCCAATAATGGATATTATCTTAATACATATTATATTATATCTTTTTTTTTCGACCTGTTTCAATTATATTCATTTTCCATTATGAGCAGCGAGAGAAAAGTAGTAAAGCATTATTGTTTAAAATTGGAAAGTCGATTTGTAGGGTAAGAGACAATTAGTCACAATTCGCATAGCCACTAAAAAATATGTACTGCTTTTTTCAACATTACGTAATTACGCTAATTTTAAAATTGTATTTGCATTATTGGTATTCCACGGCCTTAAATGAGAAGATATGTAACACTAATTAAATAAATTGGAAAAATAACAATTAGTTCAAGGGTATCATGTCGTCTCTTATTATCTTTTTAAAACGAGACACTAATTGCCTGGTTGAGAACCAGATCTGAACGTAACTTCTACACATGCTACATTAAAAATGTTTTCGAGAAATATGAAAACAGAAACAAGAAATGTCCCGACGACAAATTGCCAGGATCACATGGGTCTGTTGCTCGGTCGGCTAAATTATTTATGGTGGACCTGAGCATAAATCTTCGGATGTCGCACATGGCCAGCCGGCGGCGGGCGACGTATTGCTCCAAGTTGGGGGGCCACGGTTGCGTCGTAAGACCCCACCAAGTCAATGTAACACGCTCAATTGTTCAGCCCCTCTGGAGTCCATCCAACTATGAAATACGTTGTCCAATAAACAATAAATTTGGCGCATAATCGAGTTTGTGCACTGGTTGGAAACGAATTTGCATCTGAAACAAGTGGCGGTCATGCTCCGCCGTGGGGACAGATAAATTAATGCGATGCGTCCCCCCTCGGGAGGACACGCTTTTCCCGGACGGGGTAAGATATCCCCCCCTTCAGAATCGAATAAATGCAAACAGAATTTGCCGCGCTTTCGACTTTTATTAACGGTCATTTCGCGCAACATATTCAATCCGATGGGCAACAGCATTATGCTCTCGAAATTCAGCGGATTTGGTGACCACTGAAGGGACGTTGAGGCTAACGAGGAGATTCGTCGGTTGGTTTTCACGTAAAATTCACCATCGCTTTTTCCTTTGTCACACTGTCCAACGACGGCGCGTCATCATGAAACTAGTCAATAGTCAGCAGTCTTAATTAATGGCATCCAGCATAATTACTGGCCAGAAATTTATTGCTGGCGATTTATTATGACCACCGCCATTATTTGGAGTGGCGAAATTTGGCAGTGACACTATCATGCGAAGTGAGAGATATTCGAGTTCTTGACCGCACGATTTATGTGTTATTTTAATGGCATTCACAAATCTACATGCCGTGTCCTGGTCCTAGTTTTGGGGCCTGCAGATCCTCTTAAAGCCGAAACTGCAGCTTTAATTGCTTGAGCATTAGCCTAGTAAAACTAAATATTACATGTACATTTTAAATATGGCCCTCTTTGTTAAATTTAAAAATTCATAAATTTATATTAAAAGTGGATAACAAATTTTATAGAGCACTTAACTATTAACAGTTTTTATCTAAACCTTTTTTTATTCAACCTAAACTTTTCGAACTTGAATTCGAAAAACAAAAACAAAACTAAACCAAAATATCCTTCTTAGCCCGTATTCGATTAATTAATAAAACTCTTTAAATCCTTGATCAGGAACACTATCTTTAAAATATATTGAAAAATTCGCTACTACTCCAACAAATGTTTTTATGAGGCAAATATATTTTACAAATTTTGCCACACGTCGAAAATACGTGAATGAGATGTGATTGCCAAAATCACGACCAGGTAGTAATATTACCTGAAAAGCTCTCAATCAAGGCTCTTTTCGAGCAGATCTGAATGGTCTGAACTGAATAGTCCTAAAAATTGAATGATTGTTGCGAAACATCTTGAATGGGGCTGAATGCGGCTGCTGTGCCGGGTGGTGACAGGCGATCAGAGACAAGGTCACCCCCAGCATCATTCACTCGATACGGCGCAATTCACGTCGCATGATGCTTGAAATTTCCAATTGTCGTGCAAGAAAAGTGTGCTTATCGAATTGCATTTGCACAAGGTAATCAGCTACTATCAAAAGCTGACTAATTTACGTTGTTCCGCTCATTATTTAAGCTGATAGTTATTAAAACAAAAAGCGTTTCACGAAATGCAAACCAAGGCACCTTGAACAAAAATCATGCTCATGTATTCAATGAAAACAAATTTCGTTGAGGTTTTTTTCCGGATAACTTGTTTGGATATTTTGATATTTACTTTGGAATATTTGAAAAATATAATATGCCTTTATTTTAAAGAATGCGATAATTATCATTAAAAACTGCTGAAAAACTTAATAATTTCTTTAAGATGCACTATTTACACAAATGCGTGCTTGTCAGCACAATTCAATTTCTAACCTTTTCGAGTAATATAATTTATTTTTAAGAATTATAATATGTATAGTTTGCCGAATATACAAATAATAATCAGATAGTATAAAATATCAAATATAAACCTCCAAAATTAACATAACAATTGCATTAAAATTCAAAACAATTTTTCTTGCCGCACCTATTCTAGAAAAAGGCGAGGAAACAAAATCACCAGATCGCACTAGAAATAAATTTCATGAAACAGGCTTCAATACTGCTGCTGAACTGATGCAAATTTGCATATTATGAAGCTAAAACTTTAACTCTATTCCTGTGCGATTACTACATTAAGTGTAAAAAAAAGGTTCAGCTACCCAAACATACTTTTAAAATTTTGCCAACCTTGAACTTGATTTGCGTCGAATGTTTTGTGAGGAATAAAGTTGCGGTCAAAGAATTGCTTTTTTAATCTGGAACCGGTTCAAGATCGAAAAAAGGAAGAAGCCGGATAAAAAAAAAAACACGATGGAAGTCCACGGCACACGCCTGTCGTTAACGCACGGTCAGATATTAATAATGGAAAAATAACCAAAATAAAAAACAATTTTAATTCACAGGAACAATATCCCGTGGTGAAAAGGAAAGAGGAAGAAAAGGTGCCAACACCTGTTTCAGACCCTTTTTATTGTCCGGCAGGTTGGCGGACCTTCACTATACGAAAAGATTCGATGACGCACTCAAATCGCCGGAGCGATGGTACTTTCCAATGTTAGTGGCCTCGGGGAGTTAAAGCCGTGAAATCTCGTCATAGAGCGAGGTAACTGGTTTCCAGGTCACCACAAGACCCACACCATCTCACCTGCATTGAGAAAAAGCAGTCAGTCAATCGTGATCACAGGTAAAATTATTTTGGTCACAAAACTCCATCGACTTCTTTTACCCAAAGAGCCACAAAATCTCGCCGGCCGTAAGAAGACAAGACGTAAAATGAGTAAGAAGACTCTGCAAACGTCTTGTCTTTTTGAGTCTTATGTGTCTTGAGCCTCAAGAAAACGATCAGAAAACCGGTAAATTTCCACTCTTGTGGCTGTGTATTGAATTCTTGATGGTTTTTACTGCACACCCAGGCGGATTTTTAGTTGGAAGTTTGTGCCAAATGCCGGTCTTCGAGAAATTCCGTGATCAATTGGCACAGATATAAATTACAATATCCAGCAAAGTTAATGCATGACGCCAAGAGTTCAACGCCAAATACAAGATACTATGCAACGAGATAATTTTTTACTGCGGTTTTACTACGATTTTATTTTCGCACTGCAACTACAATTTTTTTCACATTTTTCAAGAAATTAATCGTCATGGTTAACTGCCCGTTGGATCAAAAGAGGTTCTACAAAACTCACTGCACCGTGAAATTGGCAGAAATATACACCTACGGTCGTGACTTATTAACTTCCCTCGTCGGTTCGAACTTGAGGTATTCGAAATATGCTAAAATGTGTTGATGAAAATAGGATCGGTTAACATTTTTTAAATTACTATCTACTTATTTAAGGAAGCGATTTTTTATGTTTCCTAATGGCTATACGATATATATAGATATGGAAAAACATTCTAATGTTAAGATTTGGTATCTCAAATTTACGACATTTTTAAGGCGGTATAATTATATTTTTGGAAACAGTTTGTAAAATACTTGTCTTATCTTTAGCACGCATGCCGTGAAATTAGCTATTTAAAACGTGCGTGCTTTTAATGGTTAGGTCGTACGATATAATTAGGTAATTAGTTTTTTCTTTTTAGAAAAGAACATTTTATCGTTTGATGTTATAAAGCATTAAATTACAAATTAATTTTTAAATACAAATTTTATCTCAATATAATTATAATTATGTATGCATATAGCAAATTTTGTAAACTTGTTATATTATTATATATTATGGTCAAAATATCATGTATAATTTTTCTACATTATATTTACAATCTTACTACAGTTTTGAAAAATTTCTCCATAATGTCTTACTAAATTAGCGCAGTATCTTCAATGTTAGTAGTTACTTAACTTATTGACACCTCCTTAAATAAATTTGATGGGGGTAGTTTAATAAGTAATAAATAAACATTTAGAGTAAAGTATATTTAGAGTTTCTTTGTATTTTTTCATTGTTACCTACTCATTACTATGGAAAAAATGATTTTTGAATTTTGTACACAGTCAGCAGTTAGATTATGTGAAATTATTAGTCATTTAACTCATCATTTGCAGTTCTACTTTCTTTAAATATTAATTTTTATCAAAGTTTAAATAGGATATATATCTTCTAGTGAAAAGTCGATATCTAACATACTATTCGTTGAATTTCTGTATAAATATACCACAATATAAAACACTCGAAAAAAATTCAAATTCTGTTTATTTCAATGCGCAGTCAAGCAACTATTAGCTTACCATAAGGATGCCCTTCAAAAATTTGATTTTAGGACAGAAAAGAAAATATCCCTCCAGGGCATATCAAACACAGACCCCCCACTTGAATGTTTACAAATCAGATAGAAATTGTTCAAATTTAAAAATCTGTATGTGGTCACCCAATCTAGATTGATATTTATTCGAGCCGATGTAATCTGGCCACAAAATTTATTTACGAAACGCTATAGAAATTCTCTCGGCCACTTGAATATTGACCGAATTCCGCATGCCGTCACGTAAAGGCTTACGAGTTATTAGAGGAGATTTGTGGGAACTTAAGGGTTCGAGGCACTGCAACATACCCACTCTAAAGTATATATTATACTTGAAAATCTTGTTATTCAGCTAAGGTTTCATAGATTGCAAGGTATGTTTCAAACTAAACTATACCTGCTTCACTATTGTTCGAAAAGGGTTGTTGTGGGTGGGTATGTGAAATAAATCAGAACTGTTTCATGTCTTCTATAAACTGGCCAACTAGGCAAAGTTGCATAACTTATAATTTGCCTTATATGAGGTAATGTGTAGTTCTGGTTATGGAAAATATCTAATTAAAATTTAAAGCAGACCACACTTAAGATTTATAAGTTAATGCTTTGGATAAAATTTAAATCTTAAGATCTAATATGAATTCAAGTTCAGCTTAAATATTCAAATAGTTTCACTACCGTTAAGGTTCTTTTAAGCGTTCAATCTCAGCAACTTAAGCTTAGCTTAAGCTTAGAGCTCTCTTTTAACCAAAGATTGCGTTTAATTTAAAAATTGTTTAAACAAAAAACAAGGACAGTATACATATGTTTTTATACAATACGATCGATTTTCAATTTCTGCTCAGCAAAATACATCAAAAATAGATATCCCAAAAAAGTAAACTTGTTACAGCGGGTTCAATTCAAAAACGTTACAGGCTTTTAATTCCCGGTAGAATGGCACGAATCATCGGTTCGTGCAGTTCAGAGGACTTATTCCCGTCTGGATTGTTTGGCTATTTCCGCGAGGGCAAGCCAGATTCATCTCGTTGGCCCCATTCTTTGAACTCTCTGTGGGCCTTTTTATCGCAAAAATAAAACTGGAGCTCGCAACAGCATCTAAATTAAGCCCTTTCCGTGTCATTGGGGCAAAACGGCTACGTTTTTCCTGTGTTCCAAAAAACAAAATATTTTCTTTGTCACTCGAAGGTGCCGCACTTTTGCTGTGAAAGGCAAATTTTTATTCGCCACGGTTTGCGATGCTCGTGATTAGGCCTTTGCTTTTTTCTGCAGGATCTCTACAGTTCTGTTTGCCCAGTTCAATTCGAACTGGACCAATTATCTGTGTCACCTGAAAACTTTCCTTCCCTTGACGCGAAAACTTTATTGGAAGTTTTAATGCCCTTTTTTTCTAATTTGAAGAATGTTTTATGGAACAAAGTTGGGCGTTTACCTCTTGTTTTATGGTAACTGTGGGGTCTGGTATGCAGGAGAAAGTTTTATTTAATTTTGCGAGTAATTAATGGCTAATTAATGTAAGGTCGCACATGATTGAACACAAGCATTTTTCTCGGGACAAAAAAAAAAAGTTATCCAAGGGAAAGTGGCGCTAAAAGTGATAAATTGGCAAAAATATTAGTAAAATATTGTAATTTTCCCTGTACAAGACTAATAAAGTCAAGAGTACCTGCTTGTTATTCTTACCTCTTAAATTTGTAATTAATGCATACAAGTGTTCCAATTTTCTAATTAAATGTGAAACGGTAATTTAAAAACTTCTCTTAAAAAAGCTTATGCATTTCTGGAATATTTTGGGTTCTACAATAGATTGCATAAAAGGTCTTAACTCCAACTCCATCTTTAACATTATGTTAAACTCGTTGATATTGTTTCTAAATAAAATATGTTAGAAGAATAAACTCTTCCGAGGAAATGTCAACGTTCTGTAAAGTTAAAATTCACATAGAAGACTATTAGAATTTCTTACTGCTGAATAAATTGTTGAAACAAAATTACTCTGCTCTTGAGAGGAGTAAGATTTTCTTAAACCCATTAACGTTCTGCTCCATTTAAAGAAGGGATGTTTTATTTTCACCATGTTTTTGCCATTTTTTATGCCTTGTAGCAATTTCCAGAGCAGTCTAATGCAATGCATTATAATTATGTCAAAAAAACTCCCCATGTTTCCCCAAATCGTTGTATTTTACGCAAGAATTGAGCACACGCCACTTATCTTCCTTAAATGCACCCCGTATGACTTTCAAAATTAATAGCATCTTCCCAGCCGAGCCCTCCGCGGAGCTCCCTCCGGTGTTTAATAAAAGATGAGTCGCGCACTTAATTCTGCCAAGTGATATATTACTTTAAAAAATTATGGCGTTCGCTTCTCGGGGAAAGATGTTCGAAAAAAAAGTAAGAAATTACACGGGTGCGCTTAATGAACATTTCGCTGTGGGAATTTCCACTCTTCGCTAATAATTTTAAGACACCATCGTCAACTAGAGAGAGATTTCCATTAAAATCTAGAAAGGTGCAATTTAATGGTATAATTGACCGTCTGTTTTTGTATGACGTGGAAAAACTAATTACTGTAATTTACTAGAAAAAGAATGACTTTTCATGTTAAGAATTTATGGATACTAAATAGAAATTACAGCAATGTTTCTAATCTTTTTTCCTCGAAGAAAATTTACGACCTCGTCAACCGGCGATATAACAAAATTGAAATTTATTTCAGTATTGTTTTAAAAGCTTACATCTGCCGGAAAGTATCTTAAAACCTTTATGAGGCGAATTTCAAAATTCACGGTTCTTTAACTCTATCAGGTTATGTCAGCTAGGTTCTATTGTTCTTTAATTGAAATTTCCATCCTATTTCCTTTCTAAACTTTATGTGTTTTCTTTCTTCTTGTGGAGTAATTATTACAAAAGTACTTAAATTATCCAGAGCGAAGTTAGTATCTTTTGTTTTTAATGCTTCTAAAGAAACATGCAACAATTAATTAAATTTCGATTTAACTAGCACAATGTCGAAATTCTTCTATTTTTTTTAATCGTTTCGAATGAAATGTTACCTTCTTAAACATTTTATAAAAGTTATAAACATGTTAAGTAATTTAATTTGAATATGTAAAAATAAAAAAAACCTTCTTAATAAAAAATTGATTCATATTAATGCCTGACACCTTTTAGAAACACTTCCAATCAGTTTTCGAGACGAAACTTAAAAATTCAAATGTTATTTCTCAAACATTTTTTCTGTTGACTTGTTATAATGTACTGATTTTTAATCTAGCAATGTAGGATAAGATTAATTAAAATTTAAAGTAAGAATCGTAACAAATTAGACGAACGGTTTCCTTAAAAACTTTTGAAAGTTAAAAGCAACTTAATTTTTGAAAGTTAATTAACGATAACTATTAATTAATTAAGTTACTTATATTTCCAACTTCGGTTTCATACAATTGCTGATCAAATTTATTATATTTTACAATAAAAGCAAAAGTTTCAAACAACTGGCAGGTTGCAAAAGTTAAATTTTCAGAACATAACGCGAACATAATAAAAAAAGGGTTTACTTTGTAATTTCTATGAAGCAAAAGATTTTTTTTTTAAATGACTGCTTACTCAAGGCCTTTTCAAGAAAGAAAACGATGGTTTGGGTGTCTTAAAAAATTACAAATACCGTGGATAATTGGCAAAAATGCATGCCAAATTGATGGAATGGGAACCGAATTTTCGCAAACCATAAATTGGCTAACTTGACCCGAAATATCTTCGTAGGTTCCTGACCCAGGAGAAATGAGAAACCTTTGGACATGCAATGGATGAAAGAAAAACAAAGCGGCTAGAAGATGAAATTTTCCCCCATTCGTCACTGTTCCTAGACTGCCGGGAAGCAGATTACCATTTATTCAGGAGATTGGACAATTTCTTCCAGAATAAAGCAAAAAGCAAATGTATTGCCCGAAAAGGTAGAAAGAGGCTCGCACGCAACTTCTTCAGGGATGAATTCTCTCCTAGTCTTCAACAAAAATAAGGTTTTGGATAGAGGAGGAAAAAAACGAAATAAACGCAGAAATCCTAAGATTGGCCTTGGGGCATTCGAGGGAGAACTCGCTAATTTCGTCTTGAAACATGACTCCTTGGGGATGGAACTGGTTTCTTACTGACTGGGGCCACAGTGGAGCAGTCGTTCGTGTGAGCGTCTTAAGGAGCCAAGTGAAAGGCGTTGCTAATTTCACTAGACTCACCCACTACTCGATTCAGAGAGTGGTCTGGCTAAAAGAGCCCCCAATTTGGTGAATGGAGTCGCACAGTAATCGCTCCTTCATTTCGAGGGCGATTTAAGATAATCTGTCATTTGTAGCCTCAAAGTTGTAAAATTTAATCAAAGGAGGCCCGTCGAACTCGCATGGTTCGGTGGTTGGTCGCTTAATTTCCCTTGGTGTGCTCGAAATAAAGAAAAATTCAGTCAGAGCCCCGGTTTTGTCTAAGGAGGAATATCTCTTGGATGCGAAATACTCTCGCCTTATTTTCTTATTTCACCCAAGTGGATTTCTCCACATAATTAAGAAGATAATTGGATCGCTGTGAGTAGATTTTCATTATTGTTCAGCTGGGGCTGCTGAAACGTGGAAATCACCGGGAAATTACCGAGAGACAGCTACAGTCTAACAGAGATCAAATCGACAAGTCCGGCAGATTTGGACGGGAATTTTGGTCAAGTCCGGCTAATTACCAGGGGCTTCTCCAATTTCCTTTCACCTCGGAAACGAGGACAAAAAAATACAAAAAGAAAAAAACCGGGAACCGTCCCGGACACTGATAGCCGTGTGCCCATCTCCTGCACCGGGATGAGCCTCATCCATTCCCCTCAACTTTGCAAATTAATTCTGGCTAATCTGGCTTTAATGTTACCAAATTAAGCCCCCAAAAGTGCTCCTCGCAGTGGCAAAGTGCACTCGAGTTGTTTTGGTTTTTCGAGCCCCCCCTCAAAAAGTTTCACTGTTCCCAATTTGTTTTTAGTTGTAAGACACATTAGACCACTAAATTAACGTTAAGACTCCGTGCCTTTTGGGGACACAAGTTCTAGCATGATCTAGACGTTTTTCGCTATCTCGGCTTTCGTGGTTAGTCGGAAACTTTAAATCTATTTAGCTAACTCCACTCCCCTCGCCTCGTAGGTTTTATGAGTTTTAAGCGGTGTATTTGGGGACTCTTTTTCCCTGGCATTAAATTTACTAAATATCTTCAATTGCGGGAGGCAAGTTCATGACTTACGAGTGGTTCGAGTCTTGCGAGTCAATTGATTACGCGGAAGTTAAGATTGATGTGCTTGATTGAGGCGGTCTCTTAACTCTGAGTCACTTTGCTGTTGTACGCTAATTGAAGATTTTGCTTTATATAAACGTACCGGACACACATGTATCACTTTTCATGGTCAATTACTTGCATGAATTCATGTCAGGTTTTATAACAAAAGTATTTAAAAATTAAGATATCCTACTGACTTTTTTTCAGTTTATAATTGCATAACTATTTAAGTTTAGGTCTTGAACGTTTTCAGAGTTTCGTAAAACATTCAAGCAATAATAGCGATTTAACCCATTTGCTGCATATTTAGCCAAATATTCAGCTATTGCCAAATACGAATATGCTCGTTATTGACAGTGAATGTGTTAACCGACAACATTTTTTTAAAAACGCACCATCGCGATTTCCTACATATTCCACAAAGGTTCAGTTGTAAATTGTTTAAAATCCATACGTTAGAGATGTTTCCATCTTATTGTTACAAAAAATTCTAAACTAATTTTAGAAATAAATTAAACAAATATGTATATGGGATTGGTCGCAGTTCACATAATAATTCAAAATTTATTACAAGAATTAAGACAATATTTTTAAATAAATGCACAACTACAATCCATTTTTTTTATTGCATTTTTATGCAGATTATTTACTTAAGGTGTCTATGTCATGAGTATCAGACCTTGTTAAAACTGAACTCAGTAGTCGTTTTAATGATGATCTTGAGTCTGGCTATTTATGGTTCATATATTTAAAAAATTGTAGCAACATGACTATAATTTTAACTATCTTTTAGTATATTTCTTTTTTTTTGCCGGACACTCCGATGCCTCCTCCTAAATAATTTAGCAATTTCTAAATATTCTTCACAAAGCCCGAAATAAAAACAGTGAAGAATGAAGAAAGTAAGTGCATCGTTTTGTTTCGTCAGATTTCAAAGTGCAATTCGACGCAGAGAATAAACCCGAGGGCAATGCATTTGTTGTGACAACAAATAGTATGAAACAAAAAAAAGGCAGGGACAGCAGAAATTTTCTAGAACAATGGTTTATGTTGCAGCCTTAAGAGCCCCAAAAGCGATGAAACAAAAACATTTTTTATGCGCTCGTGGCCCCACCGGGAGCATCAGACCTCTTCGAAAAGTCCGATAATAAAATTCCTCATCCATCGCGGAAAAAAATTACAAAACAGCAAAACTTGCGGATAATTTTATCTGGAATCAGTGGAACGTGCATAAATCATGGGATATTGCACCAATTTAATCAGAAATTTCATCGCTCATTATATCCGAGCATTTTACGAGGCTGGTGCTAAAGGTTCGATAAGGATTGGGATCGGATTTAAAAAGGGCCGGGCTGAATCGTCCCTTGTCCATCGCAAGTCGCTCTATAATCGAATCGATCGACTATCGGAGGAGAGGGTTCGCCGATCAGGTGGTTGGCCTCGCGCCGTCATCGCGATGCATAAATGCATTTTAGTTCGAAATTACAATGGCCTCGCGCCGTGGATGCACCACGTATGAATACGATTTTCATAAATTACGGAGAAAATCTCTCGTATATTCGAATTGCAGGCGAAATTTCTTTTCTAGCACCTGACGAAGTGAGTGAGTGCTTTCCACGGACCTGCCCGGCTGGGTTTTGAGCAGCTACCTCCCAGAGGTTTGTGGTCATGCAA
Source organism: Machimus rusticus (assembly GCA_951509405.1). Classification (NCBI taxonomy): domain Eukaryota; kingdom Metazoa; phylum Arthropoda; class Insecta; order Diptera; family Asilidae; genus Machimus; species Machimus rusticus. The sequence continues at coordinate 9,789,570 of OX608051.1, forward strand.
CCGAGAGCGCTGGAAAAAATGAAGAAAAAATGAAGGAAAAATTCAAGCACATAGTCCGAAACGCGCAGACTGAAATCTATAGATAGACAATGGTTTAGTTTAGTTGGTTCGGTTGGTCTCTGGTGCTCCATCGCTGAATATTCCAAACGAGACACAGAAAACCAGGTGAGTATGTGGAAAAGGAAGATAAATTGCTTGTACTAGTCACGTTTCAGGTTTGCAGATTTATCATTTACTCAGGTGTCACCCCCGCACCACAACCCTTTCCGGCCGGTGTAAATGTGACCTCGACTGAGTGACTCAAAGTCACCAGGTACAAGTTACCTTGAAAATTTTCAAAACGCCTACTAGTAAAGCCGCGCACGAGATACAAAATTGCCAAAAAATGTGAATCAAACAAATTAGCACATTTCTTGAGATAACTGGATTTTGTGGAAGTTGACACCGATTACAGATATTAAGAATTAAGTTGGCGTAGGTTGGATTTAGCAAGATAGTAAAGAGGCCTTTAATGTTTATTTTAAACGATTAAACGTAACAGCTAAAAGAAATTATCTTACGTTTAAAAAATAAACATATAAAAAAAATGTAACATAAAGTAAGTCATATTAAACATTTCTTACATGCTCACTTTGTTAATTTCGAAAAATCTACAACAAACCTACCCTACCAATATTTATTAAATTCTAGCTACAATCTCAAGATAGCATTAAATGAAAACTTAAATAAAATCTGTTCAGTAGTTATTACGGGCTACGTTACAAAAAACATATGCTGCCCAAATTAAAAAGATTTCTAACTCTAGATGGGTTAGGACATCTTTCTTTTTAAAAGATTGCAGAAAAACTGTAATAGTAGTACTTATTCGCTTTTTCTAGTACACACTACGAATTGCTAGATTTTGATTCTATCAACAGTTGACCAATCTTGCTCTTCCCTAAAATGGAATCTGCCACTTTTGGATTCCAATGCCCGTCACGGACGGTTTTTGGCCATCTATTTCTTTTTTTTTTGCTACTTTTTTTTAATAAATAGTAAATCCATAATTTAAATTAATTTTTGAATTAAAAACGAAACTAACACAATATTTTGGCGAATTCCTAGAGCTCGATCCTCGCCTGATATGTTGTTGGGGGGTGGAAAAAAATCACTTGGTCGTCACGTCACTTGGTCACAGGTAGGGGACGGGCTAACAGATTTTTAATCCACCGTAATCCTTGTTAATCCCAGCAAGTCCCGCTTGCTAGCACTTAAGAAAAATATACCGAAATAAAGAGAGAGAATTAAAAAAAAAAACTCCCAATTAAGCGTTTCCGGCGAAGAAATCTAGTTGCAAAAGCGATTTCCACAGCTTTTTCGAGTATATTTCGCGCGACACGCAAAAGACACAAAAAAGACACCACAGAGACACACGACGACAGCAGCGGCGACGACGACGTTAAGTAGCGCGCGCACCGTCAGCAGGAGAAAATCGGGTCGTCGGTTTGGTTGTCTTGTCGCAGCCGTGCAACGTTTACAGCGCGCGACTTCTTCTTGTTGGGTACCTGGCACCAGGTACCACCAACCACCTCACCACCACCTGTTCGTTTGTCCAGCGGATTAAGAGACCAACTTTTAGGGCCTTCGAAATTTTGCGCGCGGGGTGCGCCTATTTCTTGTCTTTTTTAAACCACAACAGTACGACAGAGTTTTTAAATCTCTCCTTTAGTCCAAAATTAAGAAAAATTTAATAAAATTAAAGGGCGAAATGTTTAAACAAACAAAAATTAAAAAAATAACGTTCACGCACTTAATTTATAGTTTAATTCTGTATTTTTTTCGGTTTTTCAACACTTTTCATTCGAAAGTAAAATTAAATAAATAAAATATTCGAAAAAGAAAACAGTTTCCCGAAAAAAATAAAACGGTTTTGTATTTCGAATCGCTTTTTGCCCACGCACGCCAAATTTTCCAAAAAACTCCGTCCTCGATAACGCTCAGAGAGCGACTGAATATCGGTCGCCAATTTTGTTCTACAGCCGTGTTCCGTCGTTTTCATTTGGGTCTGTCGTCTTCGCCCGCGTCGCTCTGTGTCCAGAAAGGGGCTCAACAGCAGCAGCGGCAGCCTTTTCGCCGTACGGCGAGGCGCGCGGCGACTGCGATTTTACTCAGGTTGAGAAAAGTGCGACGTGGCGAACAAGTTTTTTATCGACCTGTACCTCAACTGAATGTTGCTATTGCGGCGAATTCAACACGTAGAAACCTCTTCGCCGCCGCTAGACCCGGAAAGGTGAGCGAGAGGCAAAAACCGCTGCGGCGAAAACAATCAAGCCAACAGGTAGACGGGGCGAGATTCAAAGATACTCGCCTCAGATACTTTCGAGCTGTTGTTTGAGTCGAGATCTCAAGAATTTATGCAGTTTTATGGCGGGTTTTATGGCCCCATGCACAAGAAAAGGCCCTGGGTGCCGGTCGCCGAAGCACCCGCATTCTCAACTTCTTCTAATTTCACGTGGTTGCGCAAAACACCTGTTGCTTCAGCACGAAGGGGCCCCAAAAACCCAGAAAATAGAACAGCCGCCCTGGGAGACGTCCTTCTTAAAGCTTTCCTCACTTAAATAGACCTTCTTTTTCCCTTCCCGCAATTTCGAACGCAGAGGAAAGTGAAATTGCCTCCGTCACAAGAGATACTATCTTGAGTAGAGTATCTTGTTCTTAAGTCGAGGACTACTTGTGTCTTCCAAGGCTAAGGAAAATTTTATAAAGCTCATCTTATTTCATCTTAAAATTCTTTCATTTTATACGCTCCGCTTTTAATTCCACGGGAAAATAGCTACTCACTCTTTTGTATAAAATCAAAATCGTTCCATAACACAATTTAAGCTAAAAAGCGTGTCATTTAATTTTGAAAAGATTTAAGAAAAGTGAGTAAGTTATTTAAGTTATTTACCATATTGAGCGCTTAATCTAAAATCAGCAGGCGTAAAAAATCGTTTGTACCTATTTCTCAGAGTGATTCTAAAATCCCCGAAATTATTTCTCTGTTCTTAACTTAGTAAATAAATTTTCATCCATACCATTCGAAAGCTCCAGAAGACTTTAATTTTTTCGATTTTTAAATATGATATGATTTTTATAGTTGATGTTAATTTTGTTTCCATAATAATCTCTTGTTCCTTCTAAAATAATAAAATGGTTAGTTATTAATATTTTTCAATTACTTTACGTATTATGTTACCTTTTTATTGATATTTCTCCACTACTCCCAAATTCGGTACCGAGTTCTGATACAAAATATCATTTTATTTTTCGTTGGTTTGCTTGTTGAATACACCTGCGATATTCGGAAGAAAATAAACATTAATAGTGAAGTTATAATAATAAATTCATTTAATATAAAAAATAAATAAAACAATTTCGTAGAAAACCAGTTGCCCTGAAAGCTATTTATAGCGTTGATTGCGAATCACCAAGTTTTATTATCTGAGTTAAAACGAATTAAATTGCATCGGTGTTTAAAAAAATCCACTGATAAATTGTTCTATTAATGTTTTGTCTTTACAAATTACTACTAAAAAATTTGAACAATGCGACATACATTCACATTAATCTCATCACAAACGGCAAATTTTTTCCACGTTTTTTATCTATAAATGCTAAGAATTTTCTGCGCTACAGCTGTAACAATAAAAATGAAATTGAAATACAAAGAAATTTATGCGATTTTTATTTCCCTTGAGATTTATTCTGGCAGATTGAATAATAGAAAATATTCTAGAGAAAATATTGATTCAATTTGCAGTAATTTTAATTATCATCTGTATTTTAAGCAATAAATAAAATTTCGTGTTATCTGTGTGATAATGAAAACAATACGATTTCATGAGGTTATTTCTCAAATCGATCGAAGGTGCTTTATAAGGAGTAGATGAAAGGCTTTGTGTTTATCCAAATCAAGAGGATATAGAGAATATATAGTAAGGAATCGATAGAAGACAGATGTGACGCTCCTCTCAGTTATTTATGTTATATGCTATATTCACAAAGGTTTAGGGAAGGCAGGTATAACATGCACTTAAGGCTAAAATCAGACTAAGTTATTTCGGGTTTAGGAAGAAATTCTTGAGGATAAGGAGGAAGTCCTTAACTGCCCTTTGTTACTCATTGTCTGAGAATTATCTGCTTTATACATATTAACTATATATTCGTTGATTAATTTATAAGTAACATTCAAGAGCATATTGTTTCTTTAGAAATGTTATCTCACCTGCTTTTGTTTGCTGAGAAAATAAATAACAAATTATGCGGAATAAATCTCTACAAGAAAAAAGATATAATTAACCTTTTCATAAAAATCATAAAGACCACCTTTTTTAATCAAGTACATTTGGTTACTTTTTAATATTTCCTTCATTATTGAATACTCGAAACTCGTCTGTAATGCTTTCGAAATGAGCTCATTAATTGTTCTTTTTCGTGGAAAAATATTTTCAATTAAATTTAAAAATGTGCTAGTGTACCTACTCAAGCTTTTATTAATCAAAATTTTTGATTTTTCAATTTTGTAAGATAGTTACATAGAATTTGTAATTTTAATAATTCGGGTATTCTAGGAATATACAATAAATATAAAATGGGTAATAATAGTACTAAATTTGTAGTGTTAAAAATAAAAACAAAATTATTTTCATATTGATTGATAAAAAGATCACGTGCAGAGTGCACGATTCTCACATGATTATTTTTCTGATTTGTCAGTGAAGCGCGGTGAATTAAATAAATTGAATTCTTAGTCCTGGGAATAAAATGGGTTATCCTGGGGAGAGTGTGAGAAACCAAATTTTTTTTTATTTGGTCCAGTCTCTTTTCGCCGGATGCGCAAAAAATGTTGCAGGCGAAATAACGTGCGCTCTATCGGGCAACATGTTGCCAAGGGTTTGTTTTGCCACCTGTTGAATTTGGCCCCGATGAATGGGGCCCACCAGAAAACATTGATTCTACTTTGCGAGGGCTTTGAACTTAAAGTCTTCTTTTCTACAGAACTTCACAGATGGTGAACGTAATAAAGTCCTTTCAGCCAAGCGTGGAATTTATTTTCTCTTCGTTATTTTACATATTTCCTTTAAATTTCTTTAAACAATCTCAACACTGCATGCGAATATTTTAAAGATTTAAAGTAAGGTATTACAGATTTTAGATACTGCACCGAACATGAAACAACAATGCAAAATTGTTGAAAAAAAAGATGACAAAATTTTACAAAGTGCACATATAACGAAATGAATGAATACCATAAATTATGTACATCTCAAATAAATCTCATCGTCTTGTAAATAATATCAACTGATTGTAAGTTATATTTCTTCTTAAAATACAAACGTATGTTAATTTTTTTCAGAAAAGCAATTTCGCCAAAATAACATCAATAAAAATTACACTAATTACATTTCGTAAAACGAAAGTCAAAATGTAAGCACATTCGGTATAAACATTCAAAATAATTAACGTTTTGCCATGCTAATGAACATCTCGAAATTGAAGATTTTCTCCCAAGGGAATACTTTGCAAGTATAATATCTTTTCTTATTAAGACATCCACGAATTGCTGAGACTTTGAAAGACGTTCACAAATCCACAAATTGTTCGTGTTTTATTGTAGCATTAAAAGCTAAAATACCTTATTGAAATTCTCATTTGTTTCTTCGTTTTATTTTGAAGGTAAAAGAAAAATACCTTAACCTTTGTGGTCCTTTGAACTGTGCATAAATATACAATTCCCTAATCAAGTTGCGTAACTTGGAAAATAAATAACGAATACTTTGACCCTTTTTTCGGAAATGTTTGATCTCTTTTCCTCTTACTTCTAATAATAATAATAATAATTTATAAGTATAATATTTATAATAGTAGTGAATTCAATCAGGGCATTTTCTGTTGGCTAAATAAATAATAAATAATAATAAATTTAAGAAAGAATCAATTGAAATTCAGTTTAGTAAAAATGTAGTAGTATAGATAATATTATATATTCAGTGAAATAAATTTACATAAGGTCTTTGTAACAAAATTGCCAGAAATTAAATCTAAATTTAATACAAAAGTTACTCTAAAAACTTTTGTTCGAAAAAGAAAATTGCACAATCGGTGGCTTCTTATGTAACAAAATTTTATGTTAATCTTTACAAACAACACCACGTAGCTACAGGAAAGATCCCCAAAGTACTAGACAAGTTTCAACTTTCAGGTCAGAATTAAGAGGCCCCAAGAAGACTGCGCCGCGTTTTAAGTGAAGGCACGGAACGGTCGACCCTTGAAGCAATGCAACTGCAGTTTATTAAGTCGATTATTGGAGCTACAAGTCGCTGCCATTGAATGCCGCATTAAAACTTCTAACATCCGCCGAAATTAAGTTCACTTTACGCTCCTCAAGATTCGTTGACAATTAAGACGAAAATCCTTGAGGATTTTGGTGGTCGCTTGGTAGGGAATGGAAAGTTGCCTGCCTCACACAGGGAAAATTAATTTTGAGTGCTTTTAATCGATTATTCAAATTCAAAATTTCAGAAGTTGTGATAAGAAAACTTTTTGGACCTGTGAACTCTCCGAAAACAGGGGAGGATTAAACGTGAACCGGTCGCAGCCGAGCTTAAGTAGGATATTGCTGCAATTTTGGATAATAGAATTTGTTTAAAAGTTTGATTCGGAAACTTAGCGAAACAGGGCAAAGATGCAGCGGCTTCTTGCGAGAAGTGCATTCATGCGCACTATCGCATGCATCTCACAGATATCGCGTCGCGACCCGGGAGCGCAGTGGCACTCGTCCAGATTGTTGCAGGCCTTACGCAAATCCGCCTTTACCTAATCTAAGCCATTGCGGATATTAGCCGCATAATTTTACTAACTATTCGCAGTCTGGCGGAGTCGCGGCTGCTTTCGTTGTTCTTGCGGCGCCCGCGAGCAGCGCCTCCCCGCAAAAAGGTCATGCGGCCAATTACGTGCACGACTGCAGCGAGCGTTAATTCAATCGAAATGGGAAGTTGTTTGCACTGCTGATCCCAGAAAGCATCTCCTCTGCGAAAATTATTTTTATTTTTATTTCAGTTTTTTTTTCAGCGGATCATACAAATTATGCGCATACAATTTTACGGAGGTTGACTGCAGTGATATTCTCATTAATACGAGGAAGTTGCAATTAAATCAGTTTCGACGGGTGGGCCGGTCGCTTTGTCTTACAGCGGGGCTGCTGCACTTCATTTCTGCATATGCAGATCGCTCGTCTGCTTCTCTGCCATACTAACTACCGATTAACTTTCCACTGGCAAAAGTAGATTTTGTCTTTGTTTCATAATCCACTGTTTTTTTAAAAAGTAGGAGTATCTTCCAAGGTGTCTATCAAAATATTTTTATAAATTACAGTCACCAACAAGAGAGTACGTAAAAAAGTATTTTAGTTAAAAAAAAAATATATATATAATATACCTATTATAAAGTACGGAGAATAAATTAACGACTTCTTGTAAGAATTTCCCAATTTCAAATCTTTAATTATATTACAAAATAATCTGAGAAAAAGCCCTTTTCTAGGATTAATAGATATGTATATCCAAAACCGTACCTCTATGAAAAATGATTAGGTATATTATATTTAAAATCATTATATTAAAAAATAGTTTGTTTAAAGTCGATTTCACTTAAAAAAAAGCAACTTCTCTAATTTTTAAAATAAGAAAAGAAATTAAGAAAAGAGTTTCTTGAATTTCTTTTAGTAAATAGATTAATTTATTTATTGAAAATTTGGGAAGAATTTTTAAATAACAAAAAAGGACTGTAAACAATACCAGCCACCATCGGTTACACAAATTTTCGGTAGTTAAAATTTAGTCGATCAATTATAAAATTATGAATTTGTCCATGTCGTAAAAAGTCATTTCGAGAAAATTGTAAGTTAATCTTTACATGAATGGTTGTGATGACTGCGTTCGTTTAAAACGCCACAGCTTTGTCATTTTTATAAATTAAAGCTTTAAAATATGGGCACATACTTTTTAGAAACAGCAAACAAGTTATTTATGCAAAAAATCGTTTATTATTTTTAAGTATGTATGTGAAAAAATTAAATAATTGATTGCCATTTTTACAGCATAACTGAAAATTTTTTATAGACAATTCGTTCATACTGCATTTTTTCTTCTGATTGACTGCTGATCATTCTTTAGGAAAACAAGTTGAATATGAATATTTGTGATTATTGAAAATTATAATTATTTAGATGTTGAACAAGTTTAAAATTCCATCTTCCATTTTATAAAATGAGGTAGTTTTATTTTATGTAATAAAATCTAAAAATATAACTTAATTTTGTGAGACGTAATCTTTTGCATTCATGTGTTCAGTAATTTTCCAAGAGAATTGCGGCATTTTGGCAGTTTTTGTGTTAAGTGTATCTGCAAATTGCTTCGACTGATGAAGAAGTCGGTGCCTTGGAGACTGCATGCGTTCATAATTCTCGAGTGGAAACGCATTTAAACCTATTTACATAAGCTCATTATTTCCAGTCGTCGGTGAATTACCATCTGAACCTTGGACCTTTGCTTGTTTTGGACGTATTTTAAAAAATATTCCAAATTGTTTTTTATTGTAATACGACCAGTTTTTAGCGAGTCTTACTAAGTGGTCTGTTTACGAAATGACCGATGGGGCCAAAATAGAACCACGATTTACACGATCTTCTGCGGCGGATGCTCCTAAACTCGGCGAGTACCCAGCATCCATAAAGTTCGCACGTCGTCTCGGCGGATTCTAACATTTAAAAGAGAAGTCGTTAGTATAAAACGGTAATTGTTGCTAACCTCGCATAATTAACGAGTCGTAACCGGAATCACGATGTATGATATTTTTTCCGTGGGAGCCGGGAAGATGCAGCGCCCCGTCTCAAGATGCATTTTTATCTAGATCCCCCGAAACGAGGAAAATGCGAGATTTTACTTAGAAGAGGTATTTTTTTTCGCTCGCTTCAATAGCAGATGAGGCCTGATATAAAAACAGCGACATCGGCGACGTGTCAAAACCGGTAATTTCGCGACCAATTAATAGTTAGAAAAAAATGCAAATTAGCCAGTGATTTGCACGATTTGTGATAGCCTCTTCGTGGAATTGCTGGTTGTGAATTCAGGCGAACGGGGGCACATCGCGGGGGAGGAGTAGATGCGATGCATACCGCTGCCGTGCGATACTCATCATCATCGCAGCTCGACCGCTCTGAGCCGCTTTCTTTCTCGTTTTGCGATCTCCTGCACGATCCAAGAAAAAAAATCTTCCAACATTTCTGAATATTGGCGTCTTCGAATTCGCAGCGCGCCGCTCGCCGCACGCCTGGTGCCTGGCACAAAGCAGCACAGAGGGCACCGAGTCAGCGCAGCCCCCGGCGTCACATGCAAAGCGGGGCCCCATCTCTCTGCTGCGATTTTTTGTTGTTTACAAACATCGAGTTTTATGCAAGCAACTCACCTGTGCAGGTGAAGTACAAATTGCAGAAATTCAAATCACCTTTATTTGATGAGAATTACTCGCGTTTGCGACTATTTCGGGAATCCCAAACTCGCACGGATTTTTTTAAATATTTTTTTTCACCACTTGGTTATAGAATTACGTAGAAGCAGAGACCAGTTCTTTTATGTTTTTAATTCTTTCTATCGAAACTAATGAATATTTCGAATCGAAAGTTATTATCAATTTCTTTAAAAATATACTTCAAGAAATTGGTCAAAAGCGGATTTCACAAAAGTTGAGGTAATCGTCAACATCTGGAAAAGGTTTATCTAGCGTAATAAATTTATGAATATAATTATAGATAAATGCCAAATGCGAAATGCTATCAAAATTTAGTAAAATATTGTCCAAATGGACAATTGAACCCTAATTTTTCTCGTTTAGTCACCAACTCTAGATCCCAAATTATGAATATACGATTTGCATATAATTTATACAGATTACTATGTATATAAAATAAATAAACTAATGTAAAAACCAAAGTATATTAAAAAACAATACAAAATGAACGAATACTACAGTTTAATTTATTGGAAACCAAATCACTTGCCTTTCAGACATATTGTATATATAGAAAGTTAAAATTTTTAAATGAAGCAACTGAAGATTTTTAGTGTACCTACCTACCCAGGACATTTAAAATTTCAAGAATAAACGATTTTTCTAAAAAAACAAAACTTAATATAAAAGTGTAAAAATCTTTGCGTTGACCCTAATATAAACTTAATTTTCTTAAAGAAAGAAATGACTATTATTTTGGTAAATATTAATATGAAATATTAGTGGAATAATTATTTTTGTGTAGTATTTCAAAAAAGAAAATAAACAATAGAAGGAACAATATTTTCCAGTAGAAGTGTAAATATTTATAAAGCTAATAATAAGTAGAAAATTTGTTTTTCAAAATTAGGTTTAATTCCTTGCATTGTTCACAACAACTTAGTAAAGCTTTAAATTTTTAGGTACTTTTATGCAAATTTAAGAAAATTTTACTTTACCCCCTAAAGATCTTTCACTAATTTCTTGGTTCGTAGTGCTTTTAAAAGTATGTTTATACGTCAATCAGTTAATTGTGTGAGTTTTAATTATTATTCCTTTGAAAATTTTACAGGAAAACAAACAAAATGATTTTATAACATCCGCTAAATTATGGAAAATTTAACAATGAAATTCCATTCGATAATATCACAAAAGCTAGAGGTAACAAGAGACAGCTGCCCATCACGGATTAATTTATGGTTGCAAAGATTGAAAGCAACTGGAACTATAATTCATCGTGTCAGTTTACGCGATTTCCCCCAATAAATATTGTGCAAGGTTTCAACTTAATTTCCAATATCATCAGCGAAAATGAAAATAAAAACCTAAGCCATCGGTAGCTAATTATGAAATTTGTTATACGAAAGCGATCTTCTTTCATGTCCTTTTAATCTTAACGAATACAACACACGGCTACCTCAAATGATAAGAATTTGCAAGCGCGCCAATGAAACTCGAATTTCGAAAAAAATATCGCAAACAAATATTTGTTATTTATAATCTTTGTGAACAAAAAAAAAATTATATAAGAGTAAGCTAGAAGATTGGCGATAAGCATGTAATTTTAGGAGATAATTGTACGTTAAAAAATATACATACGGAGTCGGTCCCATAACGAATTCACCTAACTATAAAATAATAAAGAAAATGAGATAAACCAATTTTATTTTTCAATGTAGTCTCCTCCAATATTGACACACTTCTGACATCTGTGAACTAACATTTCTAAATATCTATAAAAATAAGTACAATCTTAGTGTTCAAAATCACTGAAGACGGCCGCCTGCAACTCTTTGTCGCCACAATCGCTTGAAAATTTTCTTCTCCTTAAGTAACGCCTTTCTATTGACTCGCGCTTACTTTATGGATCATACTTGGGCGGATAAGTCTTCTTTAAACAGAAACTTTATGACACTTTTATACTCAGTTTTCGACATTTTGAAAAAAAATACGCGATTCTTGTTGTTCAAACCACTACTAAACTGAGACTACGCTCTTCAAGTCAATGAGTGTTCGTACACAAAGTACATGATAAACGTACTATTCGATGCAACATAACATGTATCGATATGTCGCGTAGAACTATATCAGGCCAGTTCATTATGGGACTGACTACGTAACATAAGCTATTTCTTTTTGCTTTTATATTTACAAAGTTATCACTTTAAATATCTTAATTCGATAACCTTGAAGCATAATATAACCTACTTTCAGGCGTTTACCTTAAACACTCTGCGATGAAAAAGATGTCATTTTGTAAAAAGATATGAAACTTTAAAACGTATTAATTTTATTTAAAACTATAAAAACAATTTGTTTTTTAAATATAAATGTGCGGGAACTAATAGAACCAAACATATTTCTTATCGTCTCAAATATTGAAATTCAATAGACGGTGACAACATTTTGAAATCCGAAACAATTTTCAATTAACTTTCTCATCAAAATATCGTTCTACTTATTCTCGGACAACTTACAGAATTTAATTTCTTCGTTCAATAGCAATTCTATGAAAGCAATACTCGAAGATGATTACATGAGAGTGGGATAAAGTTTAAATGTTCGTGGAAGATGTCAATTTCATTTTCAAGTTATCTCTCTGATAGAAATTTCCCGGTTATGACTAAATTCGTAAAGCTGCATAGTTCACATGCCTCCCCCTCAAAAGGATTCGAATGCATAAAATGGATGAATCCTGTTCGTCGGTAAACGTCTATAGATTTTAGAGGGAACTCAGCACCTGATATTCGTTGTATCACATTTAGGAACTCCCATAGATGCGGGATTTGGGACGGAATGTTCTATTGTATTCACGGGGTAAATCAATAGCTTACGTGAACGACCACCCTCTTCCCGGATCCGGAATTTCTTTACACATGTGCACACATAACACGGGAAACAGGTAGGAGAATGTGATAAAAAAGATCTCTCGTGAAATGCACAAGACAACCCTCTACTAAATGGCTTTCTGTATTTTCGATTACAGGTGGAAAAGCAAACGAATGAAAGATACAATTTAACTTGAAGCACTTTTGTGAGGTGATTCCGAGAGCTCGAAATTCGCTCCTCAAAGGCTTTATCTAAAGATTTTAATGCCGCAACTTTGGAAACGTGTCACTATCCTGCTGACTTAATCAAAGAACTTCGAGCTATTTCACTTTAGACAAACCAAGTTTTGCACTCTTCATTTAGGAAAAGTGTCCTCTGCCTGTTTTCTAAGTTTCAAAAACTTCGTTACCACAGTGACTAAGTCTTGAAGTTATATTTTGGTTGAATTTATAAGTCTTAGAGCTGTGGTTTTTAAACTGCTTGGACAATTTTGAAATAAGTTTTATCAAAGGGAAATTTATACAACCAACACGAGCTCTTTTGCAATAAGATAAACCTACTTGATTAAATATTTAAATGGACATGATTGAATTTGTTTGTACCTTTGAGGATAAGAAAATTCATTAAATAGTAACGCAATTCAATTATTTTGGTATAAAAAAAAAACATTGGATTCAATTAATTTTAGTTAAAAATGCTTTTTAAAATAGAATCATTGTCATTTACAAAATTATGGTGCATCATTTCATGTTTCATTTATTAAAATCTATTCAGACGTGCAAAAATTAATTTCTTCCGAATGGAAAATGGAAAAGAGAAAGGGCACTAGTAATAAAAGTCTGATATCAAAGTATTGAAAATGAGTTTATAATGAACTTATCCTACAGCTCGAAGTTTAGCCTGATTAAAACTAAATCTTCTTTGCAGCTGGAGTGCATTTAAAAAGTGATGCATCAGAAGAAAGGATGCATTCCATCCGCTAATTACATTCAATTTAGTTAAAACCAAAGGCAGGATAATTACCCACAGATATCACCGGATCAAAGAGAGCTAGAATTTTCCAACTAATTAAATTTCATTGAGAAAATTGCCCATCTTTGCCACGAGCTGCTTCTAGTCGAGCTTCACCGCCATTAAAATTCCCCACGAAGTTGGTCAACTTAAAGTAGTTGTATGACTCTCTTCTGTGCAACTTTAAGTTGACAATTGGGCAAAGGAAACCCCCGAAAGGAAATTTTGCCTGCAGCAAACGGACTGCTTTCCTCGGGTATAATTAATTCAGCATGCTTAATTACTTGCTCCGCCCGAGATACTTGACGATTTACCTCGCCTCGAGGAAATTCATTTTCAGCTCTTCCGAGCGGTTTATAAAATCTTCTTTTATTATTGCTTCCAACTTTAATGCCGAAGAGATTACAGCCTTAATCGCTTTAGAGCACCTAACACTTGAAACAATTGCTCTAGAAAATGCAAAATGCAGCGTTAATTGCCGTCGGTTTTCAGAAGCGACACAAGAGAACAACGATGGCACCCCACGGCAAATAATTTTATGGAAATCTCAGAGTTTTGATAGAGGAAGGACTTGAATAGAATTAGATTAGACCTTGTCCGGAAATTAACCTTTTCCCAACCCCTCAGCAGCGACGGTTCTGGCACTTAAAATTGATTCTATAACGACTGGCGGCAGACAGTGTTCTTGGCTTTTCGAAACTTTTACAGAGATCATTATTTCTATGCTTAAAGTTAGCCCCTTGAATGTTGGGAATATCCAAACACAGGAATGTGTTGTTCCACTTGCCCGTTTTCCCGGCAAATATTTGCCTGGTAAAGTTTTCCGGGATACATTTTGGTTGTCTCACAGATAAATTGCTGTCCGCCTCAACGGCAATCTCGACGTTGAAAATATATCGTCCACATAGAGAGACTGACTGCGTGAGGCCTATATAACGTCCGGAAATAAACCAAGTTGCGTCCTTCTCAAAAACTTCAATGTCTAAACAAACAAACAGGAAAAATATCCCCATCACTATTTCTGGGGGTGATCCACTAAAAATATAACCGGGCAACTAACCTCACCGATTTAATCAAATTTGTTCAAGTAGAGAAGGCTCCGAGCAGTATTAATTAAATCTGGGAGGTGGATGATTCCCATTAGTATCATGCTCAGATAAAACCTTTATCATTTGTATAAAGTTTCGCATAGAAACTATTGTTGTAAAAAATTTCTATTCCATTAGAAACTCGGCGCCTTACGAAAAGAGTTTTCAAGGGTTTTCTAGTTTTCCTCTTTACTTTTTGTTTTACTTTTAATAAGGAAGAAAAGGTCTTATTTGTATCTACTAAAAACCAATATGGCCTTTTCAAAATAAAAAGAAAAGTTCACTAACGTTTGTTAACTTAAAGTATTCAATTTATAAGATTAGAGGATATATGAACAATTTTATTAAATATTGCTGCTTGCATCGGAAAACAAAATATCAATAGAAGTTTATTAAATAAGTAGTAAGTAAAATAAGATATTTTAGAAAAAAAATGCTATTTGAAAAATGTTCAAATGGCTTTACAAGAAGCAACTCTCAAAATTATTAAAATATATATCACATTTTAAAACAAAAATGTTGTTCTTCTCAAAGATTATGTAAATATTAATTTAATTAATGGATTTGAAAAAATACTTACGTGAAACATAATGTAATGTACAAAAACTTCTAATTTCCTTTTGACTTGTGCTAAAATCCATCGGTAATTGTCCTTTCATGGTATTTTTGGAATAAGACCAAAATAATTCCGATATTATCCGAATAAACCTAAAATACAAATTGCCTTTTATTTGTACGTTTTAAAATATGTGAGTTCAGAAATTGTAACAAAAACTTCGAAAGAAAATTGGTTGAATGACTTGGAGTTAAAGAGAAGTTCATCCAGCTTGAATAAAAGCAAAAAGAGGTAAATAGCACCTGAGACCCCTAAGAAGTCTACTTAATCAGCTTCGTCCAAGTTCCAAAGTTTTCTGACTGAAAAAAAAGTCCCAGCACTTTAATCGGATTTGTTTCCGACAAACACCGCACATGTCCTGGGAACGCTTACACGCCTGCGATACATTCGAGGCGCTTCCTGTCCTTTGAGTTCGCCTGACGGCTTATTCCTTGGCAGGGCGTCCTGTCGCTCCAGCAGGAGATGCCCTGCAGCATCCCTTGTGTGTTATTCAAATTTTTCGGATTCCAACTGAATAGACAAAACTATGTGGCTTTATCCCGCATTCCGTTCTTCCTTTCAGGACGGAATATCTGTCGCTCCTTTCGCCGCTGCATTACAACTAGGATCCAGGATCCCGAATCCAGAATCCAGGACTCAGGATCCAGGACTTGCACTCGGCTCGGCGGGCTCTTGTTACAATTAAACGCCAGAAAGTCCTCCTGTCCTCGGTTTTAGCTCGGCACACACAATAGGTTTTTAAGGCATGTGGTTGGAAAGTGGAACGTGGGATGTGGGATGTGGGACAGGTTTTGTAACTCCTGTGAACCGCGTCAGCTTCCTTCGCTGGCAAAGAGACAAAGATCAGGGACACAGTGGGACTTAGTGAGGTTACGACTTTACTCACACATGAGATGGCACAGAGCTGCTGAAATACAGTGGAACAACCACAAAACTTTTTGTCACTCTACCAGAACATTTTAGACACATTTTTCAAAGGAAAATTCATGAGATTCCGCGAACCGAGTCGTGGGAAATGTCTGATGTAGCTACTCGATGTTAAAATAACTTTTAAAAGCAGAAAGAAACGATAAATAAAGTGCATTAGGCCGAAATATTTTGCTGCATTATCCAACACAACTAGTTAAAAATAACATTAACTTCAATAATAATAAGTTTTGCGTATCTTTGTCTAATTCTAATTAATAAATTAAATAATTGAAAATATTAAAATAAATACCTTCAATTGAATACACCGTAAAAACAATTTATGTATTAGAATAAGCTCCTGCTAAAATCTCGCAGGTCGGTGGGGAATCAGTATTTTTTCTTTCCTTAGAAAAGGAGCGTATCACCTAAAAATTGAACGAATATGAAAAATAATTTAAACATTTTAAATCTTAAATTAATTCATTACTTATTTTCTATATTGGTTTGACTTTAGAAAATGTTATTATATACATACATATATTTATTTTTTTATTGAACCTTTGGTTTCAGTTACTATCAGATTTTTAATTTTAAGTATCAACTGCAATTGATCAGATTATTTTTATTCAAAATTAAAATCCAGTTGAAAAATTGTATATTTAACTTCAATACCTTTAGTAAACATTTTATGAATTTTTACATGTTAATGAGCTTTATGAAAAAAATAAATCCTTTCAGTTTCAGGTTTTAAGCGGCAATTATTCCCTTTTGAGAGTTCCATTAAATTTGGTCTCTCCCTCGATAATAGGAGGAAACAGACACACGTGCATTTTGCCCATAATCTGGTTATTCCAAAACACTAGGCCTAGAGCTCACGATCTTTACTTTTTTTGGTACTTAGTTTCAATTTTATGTGCCTGCTATACAATTTTATTATTAATACCAAAAAAAAAAGCGGCGCACAGACTGAGGGTTTGCGAATTGTGGCAGTAAAAGGGCCCCGGACTGCGTTCCTGATAAAGCTCCTGATGAAACGTGACCAGATTCTAATAGAGTCCTATTTACTGGATCGATTGCGGTCGTAAAACTGAAATTTCCATAAAAGGGTTGTCAGATTCAAATGGGAGGACTTCGCAGAAATCGCAAATGTTACCTGCTCCCCGTGAAGGGACGGTAAAGTGGAAAACGTGATGGGCATTAGTTCAATTCTATCGGTTAACAACCGCACTGCGAACGCATAATTTTAGCTAATTTTCGATTTTGACCATTTTAATGTGAGGTCTGCGCCACCACGATTAATACAAACTGGTAAGGGATTGAAGATATCTTTATGCAAATTTCTGCAAAAACTAAAGTTATTGTGAGTAAATCTAAACCATATTTTAACCAATTTTTTGCATACATCAAATGAATCATGGGCCCAGGCAAGTTGTTATTGAAATAGTATATAAATACATATTTCACTAAGGGCTTTATATTTAAATTTAATTATAACAGTAGACATCAATTTAAATTACTTTCTTATGGTAACCAACAAGGAGACAATGAGATTATATAATAAAATTTAACTGTAACAACTTGAGTGAAACCCAACCACAATTTAATTAAAATGAAACGTTTAAATAGAAATTTAGAAATGTACATTTGAGAGTATCGTTAGCTAACTCTAAGGATACCTCATGTGGGAACATTTGCTCCAAACTAGAAAGATAATTTCCACTTCCACCTGTCTTTAAGACGAAACTAAGTAAGTAGATGCGCTGTAATTACAAAGAGCACCCTTCCTTAGTGATAACTTGTCGTAAATGAGCTCCTTCTAAGTTAATGCTTCAATAATTGCACAAGCAACTTTGTTAACGCCAATTACCTGAAATTTTGTAATTAACGAAACCAAAATAGTCTTTATAGTTTTAAAAGTTACCTGACTAAGAGAAGTAGTTTAAAGTTTTTATTACAAAAAATGTACATTTATTGCCACAAATTGTATTTACTATAAAAAAGTGTTGTTATTTCGGTCTATTAATTTCAAAAGTTGAAATATTCAAAAATTGCATGTTCATGGTTCAAGATATTTCCGTAGCATTTCACTGCTAGAGAAAGGCAAACTTTTCCTCTGTATTTTGTTTGTCGCACCATGTCCTGGGGTGCTATGTTCAATTACAAGTACTTATAAAATCGTTTCGTTTTCGAGAGATGGAAAAAGCATATATTTTTACTAGTTGTGCTGAGCTACAAGCTTTCGTCCTCCGAGGATTCTATCGTAAATAAAACTAACATATCTAGATCAGAGTACTGAAAATATAGTGCCAATGGGAGGAACGCTGTAAGTTACTAACTAGTTTTCGGTGAAACGATATTATTTATTTCTACATTTAATATTTGACCTCGTAGAGGACAAATTGAAAAAGTCAACTTGTATGTGGTAAACCGTAGGAGAATTTTGCATAGCAAGTCAAAGCCACCTTTGAGGCAGACGAATAGATGATTGTATTTATTAGTTTTTTTTATACTAGTGTAGTGTGTAAAACAAAATAATTCAAAAGTTTGGTTTTCTTAAAATATTTTCAGTAGTTTGGTATTTTTTATTCTAATAAAATGTATAGCGTCTTGGGAACTTTTACTGGATGCCACATAAAAGAATTTATCTCAGCTTCAAATATTTTTAAACATCTATTATAATATGTGACGCTCTTTGGGGAAAAAAAAAATCAAATTAGCTATTGGTTTTTTAAAAAATAATTACATATTAGAATAGAATTTGAAATAAGTGGATTCGACCCCCATAGCTAAATTAATTAAAATACCTTTTCAGATTGTTTTATGAAATGACTTATTTAATATATAAAAGCTTATAAAGAAGAAAATAAAGATTTATTTTAAGGATATCGCTTTAAGAGAAATGCTTTAAAGCAAAATAGAGCTGCTGCATCTTACGCACGAATTCCACCGGATTTAATTGCATATATTCTTCACCTCCTGTCGAGGTAAAAAATCCGTCAGCAAAACCTTTGCAAGTAAAGGGCATGACTTATTCAAGGAGCAGAATAAGAAAATAAGGCGAAGGGATGGGCGCTGGGGCGCAGAAATGACTTTGGCAGGAAATGAAACTCCATTCACAGCAATACCGGGAAAATTAAATAACGCGCACTGAAAACATTTCAAATAAAATATGTCAGGGCAAAATATAATGGGCCCGGAAGGCGGGGAAATCGCGGAAAATGAGAAAGGATTTAGACTCGTCTTTGTCCTCCTGGCACAAATAAATAGCGACGTTCGCCTTATCTTGTCGTATCATCTGAATGCATAAAGTTAATGAGGATGCTCAACGTTCCTGGGCCACAGGCAAAATTTCAGCGGAAGTCGCTCTTTTCTTACAATTCCTTCAGCGAAAAGAAAGCTGTATTCCACTTCATTTTAAGAGAAAAAGAAAAGATTATTCATTTGGAAGTATTGGGAATCTTCCTTTTGATTTTCTTTTGTAACTATTGAGGTTTCTTACAATTCTACAATTTTACCTCTTTGATAAAGATCACTAAATGAAATTAATAAATTTACATTTACAATAATTTTTTAAAATTGCGTATATGAAGCTAAAAAGTAATAATTTCGTAATGACAGACTTAAAAAATTAGGAAATTCAAAAATCTAATGTTAGTCAAATATGTTTAGTACAAGAAGTAAAACAAAATAGGAAGTCAGCCAGAACAGCATCATTCCATCTGTTTTATTACAAAGCGTTGATGCGCAAAATAAAACTTATTCGATTCAATTTTCTCGATATTCTTGAGGTGAGGAATTCCTTTCAACAGTCGACTTTATGTCTAGATAAATTGCTCGTTATTCAAACTTAGAAAGTGCCTCAAAGTTCTGCAATCAAGTGCACTAAGGAACTAATTAAACTTGGAGGTGGCTCTGTTGAAGGTGAACCTAATTAATTAGACTTAGCACAACTTACGAGTATAGTTTGAACTGTGTTTTATTGTATTTTTTTTTAAGCAATATGGTTTTATGCAAATAATTTATCCTTTCATGTGGTTAGTTGAAATATTTATATGATGCAAAAGTGGTGGGTAAAACTTTCGTATGCATTATTTGAATAATTTCACCGATTATGTGCTGACGGCTTGTTAATGAACTTTTTATAGAGTTACAAATCAAATAAACGACAAGCTTTAATGAATTTACATGAAAATGGTTCATTCCAAATATGAGAATTCGGGAATAAAAGGAAATGTGCAAATTGGTATGCAGCGTCTTTTCGGGCAGCTGATTTTTGCTTTTTCAACAGAATTTTATAATGGCGAATTCGACTGTAAGAAAAAAGGTAAAAGGAACTCTATTTCCTTCCGTTAAAAAAGTATGCCTGAAATCATGTAAAAAATGCGCTACTTTGTCCAATAATTCTGGATAAGCAAAACATTTTCCGCATGAATTTTAACCACTAATTTCTTTTTTTATTCAAAGGATCATTTAAATTGAATGATTTCCAATAATCCTCTAAAGCAGAGTTATTTAAAACTAAAAATCATTTTGGTTGAAAAACTTTTTATATACCCAAAAGCGCTGAATAGTTTCAGGCTTGCAGAAAATTCTAGTTGGCCATTGTGCAAATGAATTAAAAACGATTGCCAATTTGCTTTTGAATGTGAAACAATAAAAAACGTTCAGATTCAGCCGACTGGAGCTGTAGATAAAGCCACTTTGAGAGTTCTATAGACTAAAAAAAAAGCACATAGCGTTGCATTGAAGTTAATCAATAATAGAAACAGATTTTTGTGAGAAATTCATGACTCATGCACTATTCAAAAATTTGCAAACATTCCCCATATTCTTGAAAAAAAAAAGTTGTTTTGCACTTTTTCAAAGTGCATAAAAAGCAAAAGTTCGTTAGTTAGAATTTGGCAAAATTGAGTGAAATATTGGAGGACGGAAGTATTTTATACTAAATCTAATGTGTCAGAGAAAGTAAACAGTCGTGATAAACAATCTTTGCATTCCGAAGCTACAAATCGGATTGCAATTAATGCCCCTAATCTGGTAAAGAGATTCTTGTTTGCAGACAGCATAATACACGGACCGGACTTTGCTTAATGCATAGTTGGACAAACGCATATGCATCCATTTTGCATGCATCCAGGGGACAATCACTCTATGTAGCCAGGCACTTTGGAATTGTTTCCTAAAATATTTTAAGGAAGTTTAAGCCTCATAAATCCATAATGTGTCCACTAGATATTCGGTTTAAGTAGACTTTAGAACTGCATTAGCCCAAGGTGATGCTCCTACATTCCTTTGGGATGAATTTCTGCATCTACTGAGGGACCTTCTGCACTTCCGAAGCTTTTGAAATAAAGACGGAGGAACTTTCGATCCTTCGGGCTATGCGGGGTTCGCATTCTCCTCCCGGTTTTTATTATGAAATGTTTACTTTACCTCATTCTTTGCCCATGCAATCTCATAGTCATACGACATTTTGCCGGTTAATTGCAGTTTTTTTACCATAGAACTGCATAGTTGGAGGACTCAAGGTTTTCTATGTTCTTTTGAGTTTGCATAGATAATTTTTAGCAGCGCAAAGTTGAGGACCTACAAAAAATTTTGAGACATTGTTAACATTCTTTGTACTTTAGGAGAAATAATAGGCTTTATTTCGAACACGTATTAAAAAGGAATTCCAAAAACGATATCAGACGTAGGTTCACCCAAAATCAACAGAAGTAGTGACGATACGACTTAAAATTTCAGAAATAAAAAAAAAACATAATAGTTCAAAAAATCTGAAAATTAAATATATTTCCTGTGTGGTCAGTTTTAAGACAATTTTGATTGTAGTTAATTCAACTTCCAGCTGTGTAAGCTCACTTAACTTTCCATTCAACTCCATTGGATTTCGTCTGAATAATGGATTTTGTTCACCCTATGCAAATTAATGTCCTGAACGCCACGGAAACGTTGGTTTTCTGTTCAAAAGACCACGCCCTAGTGAATTTAGGCAAAAACACATGAACTCCTGAGAAAATAAGCAAAAAGTTATAAGCAACCACTTCGGCAAGAAACGATAAGAAATATTTATTCATAGTTTCTGCTCTGTAGTAATCTCACCAAAAGAAACATGCCACGTGGACGGCACGTTTTCGGAGGGATGTGATATTAAGGTATACACCAACTTTCATACAAAATTACTGATTCTTGGTGGGATATTGATTTCTCGTTAATATTGGATGGTGATTATTTAGTACGCAATTAATAGGAAAAGGTACTATTGATTTTCTTGAAATAATTGCTCATTTTGTTCTCAATTTTCTTTTATGGCAAAATAATAAATCTCATTAAAGGTGGTACCAGTTAGGCTGGCCGGATGCCTTATTAGGGCTACCGAGAGAGAACGTGAGATGAAACTCCATTACGGATTGCCGCCGTGGAGGTTCAAATCAAGACAGAAGAATATAAAATAATTAAATAATTAGAATATTAAAATTAGTCACAATTGGGAGTGAAGTAAAGGTCACGGTTTTATGTCTTTCGCGTGGAAGGTGCCTATCAATTTTCCTTGGAGGGTTTCCAATTCATAGAGCGAATTACCTTTTTTCGCCCGTACCCTGCATTTAACGAACTTTTTACCGAGCTTGGCATTGAAGCCTTTCCCGAAGTTGCTCAACTGGAAGTTTCGTCGATATACTTCTTGGCCTACCCTGAATTCTACCGGTTTGGTTCTTAAGTTATATTGCTTCTCTCCTCTCTCGAATGCCTTGTCTAAATTTTCCTGTACCTGGGTACGGATCAGTCGAAGTTTGTCGGATGTGTCCACATCAATAGGTTCGTTAACCCCTGATAGTTGTCGGAGCAAGGCATAAACGGACCCATACTCTATCATATTAACACCGAACAAAATTTTATAAGGGGAGAACTTTGTGGCTTGGTGAACCGAACTACGTAGTGAACTGGCAATGCAACTCAATTTCTCATCCCATCTGGTGTGCTCATCTCGTATATATGCTCGTATTCCGGCCAAGATGGATTGATTAACACGCTCTGAGGCGTTGGCCTGAGGCGAATAGACGGCAGTACGAAGATGATGCACGCCATATTTCTTTAGGAGGTTCTGGAACTGAGCAGAACGAAATTGAGTTCCATTGTCAGTCACCACGGTTTCGGGAACTCCGAAGTGGTGAAAAATTTGTTCTTCGACATACATACAAATGTTAGAGGTACTGGCTTTTCGTAATGGTTTCAGAAGAGGATATTTAGAGAAGTGATCGAGGGCGATCAGAATACAAACTTTACCCTTTTTGGTTCTAGGGTAGGGACCCAGGAGGTCGAGATAGATTCTTTGCCAAGGCCGTTCAGTTTTGGCCTGAGTGCCCATGGGTGGTCTTAATGTGGTGTTAGATGGTTTCACCTCTTTACAGATGTCACAGGAAAGGATATATGCACGGGTTTCGACAGTCATACCCGGCCAATAGAAATGTCGACGAAGTCTCTCCAGGGTTTTGCCTATTCCGCCATGAGCTGCCAAAGGTGGATCATGCGCTCGCGATATTACGTCGTGGGTTAATGCGCTGGGGACCCATAATTTCCAAGCTTCTTCTTCTTGGACGGGATCACCTGATCGAGGTTGAGTTCGTATATAAACGTAATTGTCACGAACTATTAAATCAGGGAAACGGTCTTTATTCTTTTCTATCCGTTCGATAAGTTCTTTATATTCAGAAGACTGGAAGTGTGGGGATTCAAGATCAATTTCTGGACCAGGGTTTTCTAAAGAGCTAGCATCAATTTGTTCGCAATGAACTCGTGACAAGGCGTCTGGCACAACATTCAGTGTTCCTTTACGGTGTTCAATACTGAAGTTGAAGCCTTGTAATTTTAGGCTCCAACGGGCCAGACGACCACTAAGGTCTTTTTGGGTCATAAGCCACTGCAAGCTAGCGTGGTCCGTGATAATCTTGAACGGCATCAGTTCAACGTATGCGCGGAATTTTTTTAGACTTATAATTGCCGCCAGACATTCTAATTCCGTTACGGTATAGTTACGTTGAGCAGAATTTAATTTCTGCGAGACATACGCGATTGGTCTTTCTCTCCCTTCGTCGTCTAATTGAAGAAGCACGCCTCCTACCCCTTGACTACTCGCATCGCACTGAATGATAAAGGGTTTAGAAAAATCAGGACTCGACAGTAGTGGAGCGGTGGTAAGTAATTTCTTTAGTTCTTCAAAAGCAGTCTGAGCCTCGGCAGTCCACGTATATTTATTCGACTTTTTCAACGTGTCTGTAATTGGCGAAGTCAGGTCTGCATAATTGGGAATGAACTTTCTATACCATCCGGCCATACCGAGAAAACGACGAGCCTGTTTAAGAGTTTTAGGCGACGGATAGTCTACTATGGCAGCGATCTTGTCTGGGTCCGTCCTGATGCCCCCTTCTCCGACGATGTACCCCAAGTACTTAGTCTCTTTCAAGCAGAATTTGCTTTTTTCGACATTTATCGTAAGGCCTGCCTTTTTCAGACAACTGGCCACTTGAGACAAGAGTTCTAAATGGGTATCAAAGTCTTCGGATAGGACTAAGAGGTCATCAAGATAGACCAAGACATTTTCGCGTAAATTATAAGGTATCACTTTATCCATGAGCCTGCACATTGTCTGAGGAGCGTTGCAGAGCCCGAATGGCATCACTGTGAAGTGATAGAGGGGGTGGCCAGGCACCGTAAAAGCGGTCTTCTCTCTGGAGCTTTCCTCCAGTGGTATCTGCCAGAAAGCGTCCTTCAAGTCCAGGCTGGTTATAAATTTAGCCGACGGAAGGCGACTCAGGATGCCATCGATTTGAGGTAAGGGATAGGCATCCTTTTTGGTCACGGAGTTCACCTTCCGGGCGTCGAAACACAGCCTGACCTTGCCGGGCTTTCGTACAAGTACCACTGGGGAGCTCCACGGGCTTTGGCTTTCCTCTATCACCCCAAGCGAGAGCATTCGGCTCAGCTCAGCGTCCATCAGTTTTTGAACGGCAGGTGACACAGGATAAAAACGTTGTTTAATTGGGGCGGCTTCACCGACATCAATCACGTGCTCAAGAAGATTGGTTTTTCCTAAACCCAGTGTGGCGAAAGATGGAAATAAAGATTTGACGTATTCTAGCCGACGATGTTCAGAAGGAGGGAGAATATGTTGTTTGGACTCGGTCGACTCCACGATCGGTGTGTCCAACGAAGCCAAGGACCCTAGCACATCGGGAGCCAAACCAAAAGCCTTCCAAAAGTCGACTCCTAAATACAAAGATTGTGTCAGACTAGGAACGAGATAGAAACGTATAGGCTTGGTTTGTCCACGAAAAGTGACGTCTAGGTCGGCATGCCCATGTACTTCGGGCTTGGCGCCGTTGGCCACCTCGATCGCAGAGCGATATTTCGTCCAAGTAATTTTCTTTTCGGACAACATTTCCTCCGATCCTTGGCCAAGTATGCTCACGCTGGCCCCGCTATCTAATAGCCCGGTCAGTTTTCTTCCTAAAACTTGGACTTCGGCATAAGGCCTTACGTCCTTGTGAACTGACACGAAAGCGGTAGCTAGTCTACGACGATTGGAAATTACGCGTCGCCAAAAGGAACGTAAACGAAGTGACGAGCGTTTGAATTTTTTTATATTTCGCACACTGGATTCGGAATGATTCAGAGAGTCAAGAGCCGACATGAATATTCTCTCCCGAGCAGCTCGATACTCCTTCAACCGCTGATGGTAAGGTTTACGTGGGTAAACGACTGGAGCGGGAATAACTTGAATTTTTGCAGGCTGTTCTGGCCTCGGTAAAATCGTAACTGCTCGACAGGGAGTAACATATGGCTCTGGACTCTCGTCCTCAGTGTCAACCACATCTTCAATGGTAACTATATCGACGACATCCGGTTTTGGAAAATTCGACACGTCAGGTAAATGAGAAGGGTTTTCGGATACGGCAGGTAATTCG
Source organism: Machimus rusticus (assembly GCA_951509405.1). NCBI lineage: Eukaryota > Metazoa > Arthropoda > Insecta > Diptera > Asilidae > Machimus > Machimus rusticus. The sequence continues at coordinate 9,815,552 of OX608051.1, forward strand.
TCAGTAACTGGGGAAACCTCGGGGCTTCGAATTAGGGTTGCGGAGGGAAGGGAAGCGTCTCTTCCGCTGCCACAGCTGTCAGCATCGCTCGTTGTGGTCGAGAACTGGTGGTGTTGCTCTCGACCCGAGTCCTGTTTTTTTGTGAGCAGTTGGGGCAGCGAGGTTTGACTGTCCCCTTTCGCCCGCAACCGTAACAGAAGAAGCCCGTTGGCTCCTTGTCACAGTCTTGATAAAAATGCCCTTCGGCCTCGCAATTCCAGCATTTGGTTTTCGGTGGCTGATATCGTGCCACAACTCCGACAGCATCAAGGGAGGGCTCGGTAACGTCTACCGGCTCTATTAGCAACGAACTGGTCTCCTCAACGCGAGCACGATGTTGGGCAGGCGGCAACAGCGCCGCTCGAGACCGCTCTCTCGTAATTTGAACTTCCGTGACCAATGCCCGCAATTGACCAATTGTGTCGGTACGGTGGAGACAGATTTGCTCCTGGATGTACGGGAGCAACCCTGCCCTCACCGTCTCGACAAATTCGGTTTCCGACATAGGATTTTTGAGTTGGTTACGGAGTGATATCAGAGCTTGATAGTAAGAAACAAAAGTCTCGCGAGGCTGCTGCCGTCTGCTCGGCATTTGCCTGCGGATGTCTACATCTCTCGACCTGTCACCCCAATCAGCTCGTAATGCGACTTTAATTTGTTCCCAGGTTGGATTGACCGTACTACGCAAAAATGTCCAATACCAATTAATTAACGACTCACTCAGCAACTGGTGGAAATTTCGGACTAATAACGAGAAATCACTGCGCAAGGTGTTGTGCGTCAGTGTTTCCGCCCGGAAAATGAATTCTTCCACGTTTAGTTTTTTGTTATCCCCGTCGTATTGCAGTTTCCAATTTCGAATTGGACTACTGCATCGACGATGGGTTGAATGGTAACCTTGAGGATCAGGCACAGGTGGTGGTGGTCTATTAAATAACGGATTGGGCAAGCTGATTCTTTCCGGCCGAACATGGGGAGGAGCCGGCAGAGCCACCGAAGGTGATGAAGTGGTGAAGCTAGGCTTCGACACCTGCTCTTTTATTTCTTTCACTCCCCTCGCAACTTCCTCTCTCACGAGATTAGAGATTTGTTGTTGCAAGCCGATAAGTAACGATTGTGTGGGAACCCATCCCGAATCAGGGTCGACAGCGTGAGATAAATAAGGATTGAGTGGAACGTCTAAATTGCCCTTTCCTCTCGATAGTACAGTTGGCACTTCCGACGGTTCCCTAGCCTGCCGTGATGGCATCGGGGTCACTACTTCTTGTTCGCGAAGGCGTTCCACGGCTGGAATGTCTATTGGCCGCTGGTCGATAATCGGATTTAATGGCCCGGTCGCCCCCGCTTACTCCGGCGCCTCGAGAGGGAACAGCGGCCGAGCTGTTTGCCGCGTGTTGTACGGATTTTTCGACGGCGAACTCGGTTTCTTCGGCATCACGAATAGAGTACTCGGAACCACGAAATGCGATATACGATTCGGCGAATGCACGCGTTGCGCAGGTAAGCGAGATTAAATCGAGACTTTAGAACCAACGATTATGGATAGGAAGCTGGAAATCGCCACTCGATTTAAAATTATAACGACCGAATCGCGCGAATCGTACAAAAATGAAGAAAGAGAAAAGAAACCAAGAAAACAGTGAAACGACTGAGATCAAGTTATAGAGTAACCGGAATTATAATGACGCTTCAGGTAAAAAAATTGACGTCCAGTGACCAAGGACCCTTTACAATGCTCAAGGATTAATTTACTTACGCTACCATGTAAATTTTTTTTCTTTGTTCTTACTTTACTCAACTTCGCTTAAATTTCGACTATATGAATATACTGACTTAAATGTATAATACGAGTATACTAGTTTAGTTTTATATATTAATTTTTGTTTTTTCTGATTAACCAAAACCAAATCAATAACCCTACCATTCTCTCCGGCCTCCCTCTCCTTTCTCCATTTCCGCCTTGACAAACAGACAAGATTTTATCTACGTTACTTTACGTGAAAACTGAGAGCCCATCACAGGCTGCCGAGCATTCAGCCCGCGAAAGGAAATTATTGAGGGAAGGGCCCTTACCAGTTTCACCTGCAGGGACTACGAGGCAGAGGACGACCGAGGTTTCCTCCCGGACAGGAGGCTGGCTCACCAAATAGCCAACCCCTGTAATTCCAGGGAGTTCCTCGGACGTCTCGACCACGCAGTCCCAGCAGGATCTGCTGATAAGGTCCCTCCACTATCGGCTCATCCCTAGGATGGAGCTGTCCCCGAGACCTCGAGTCGGCTTGCTGGCTGACGAAGCCAGCATCCGCAATTCTCGAGAGGCCTCGGGTAAGCTCCAGCCACGGGACTTACCGATAGGGCCTCGACGGATTTGGGGAAAGGTAAGTAGAAAAAAAAAATAGGGGAGCCTTTAGCTCCAAAGGGAGGGGATAGGGAAGGCCCCACGTTGGGCGCCATATTTGTTATTGCGCCGTGTGCCTCGGGGGGCCCGGCTAAAGCACCCCGTCCGACGGTATGCGGCCGCGAGAGCTGGCAGGCTAGCATTTGCGGTAGTGTGGGGGGGTTTGCCAAAAAACCGCTTTCAGCCGCCGGAACGGCCACCGGCAATAACGAAAAATTTCTCTCGCAAGACGGAAGGACCCGAAGGTCAAAGGGGCGGAAAAGGACAGTGCGGGATGAACCCCTGCAACTGCCCGTGATTGACTCTCAGGGGGGGTTCGGGTGGAATGAACCCCCCTGGCCTAGCCCCAACCACCCTGTGACCTCCCCTTGGCCGGAAAAAATTTATGGGGAGGTCCCTTTAAAAAATTAAATCAACAGAACCAAGCTGAAAGCAGAGAGGTGGAGAGGGGTACCTGGAGAAAAAGAATTAAATTAGATTGACATACCTGAGACTATATTATTTTTTTTTCCAAACATTTTCTTACAATGAAATAAAGAAGAAAAAAAAATTCGTTGGGCGCCTTGCTGCTGCTGACGATTGCTGCTGCTGAAGATGATGCTGAAGATGTCGAAATTACAGGTGATGCTGCGATGATGTCGAAAGTACAGGTGATGATGATGCGATGATGTAACTAAAGTTGGCACCCGGCCTCTTCATGTTGGCCCCGAAGTGGTGCATAGGGAGGTTTTTTTTTTTTTTACGAAGCAGGAAAAAAAAGAAATTTTGATTTGTTTGTTCTTAAGTTCTCGAATTCTTATTACGGTTAATGTATTTATTGCCGAATTTTATTCCTGTTACACCAGGCAGGATTTAACGTATTTTCACTGCACTTAATCAGCCCTCACTTTGTTCGGTTAGATTTAATTAAGTTTATTGTTCACTTTCAAGTTCACAATGAAACCCCGAAATAGGTAAGTTAGGCTTCTCCCTTTTAAAAAAGACGTATGCTGTCTTAACAGGTAAGTAAAAGTTAATTTTCGGAAGCCGAATGACCAAATGCCAATTTTTCTCCTTTTTTTTTTTTTTTTTTTTTTTTTTTTTTTTTTTTTTTTTTTTTTGTGTAGTTCCAGGTACACCCAGCGAGTTCGGTTCATGTATGTAAAGGGGATTATAAGTCACTATTATTATAAATTATGCTTCACGTTAACAGGTTTTATTTTCAGGTTCACAAAATGTTAAATACTCCACCCCCTTTTTCCTGCTTAACACCAAAAGGGATTATCTTCAGTTTCCGTTAGCTCACTTAGGTAGGTTCAAATTATTACACTAAATTAATCCATTAATTAAGCTCATTTCTACATCTAGGTTTCACTTATATGTAATAGGTAATTTAAGTCCTGAACATTTCACTGATAGTGTGCAGAGATTTATTGTTAGTACTAACTTTCATTTTCCTTTCTTTACAGGTTCACCAAAAGAAAACTCCGTTTCACCCGGTAAGTAAATGTACAATTTAATGTTAACTAATCTTATCTAGTTTATAAAATTCTTCTTTCCTTGCAGGATCCCGGGCAACTTATCCTTCTCAAGTTCATACTTAAACGAAAACTGGCTATCGGGGAAGTTCACTACGTCGGACTATTCCGGATCTATCGGCACTACGGACGGTAATCAGCCTTTATGTTATATTCACTTAACTTTCCACTTCTTTCATTAATTCCTTCCTTTCTTTCTTCTAGGTCACCGGACAACAACGATGGCTACAGGTAAGTATGTTTTATGAAATTAACAAAAAAATTAAAGAGCACTCGTTTTCTTTTCTTTCAGATGCCGGAGGAATTTTCTCGACCGTAACTTGCTCGACGTTATCTGCCGACGCTTTTTTCCAACTTTTTCCGCGGGAGGATTTCCGGAAAATCCCCTTTTCGTGAATTCTATTATATTTATTTTCTTTTAATCACTCCGCGCGTCGTTTTCCTTTCTCAAGCTCCCTTTTCCCGTCGAGCCTCAATCGTCCGCCCGGCTTCGCTTTCCAAAAAACCAACTTCTATTTTCGTCCGCCCGGCTTGAAGGATCTGATCTGACTCCCCAAACATCGCGCCGATTCCCACGGCCGAGCCTCCCCGATCCGCTAGCCGAAACCGAGCTGCCTACTCACACACTCTCAGCGCTAGCTGCACGCCAGCATCGAGGAGTGCGCGAGCCGGCAGCCCGGCGCCGGCAACGGATCAGGAGGCGCGAACAATTGGGACCGAGGCGAAGGCGAGCTCGCCGCTCACGGCGCGGATACAAGAAGGCCCTCGCGACTCGAAAATTTTTGGGTTGCACCGCGCTCGGTCCGGAAATTTTTCTATGCGACCGAGAAATATCGAACTTTTGGCGGGCTCGCCTTCGCTCGGTCGCAGGATTTCAGCTCTTCTTGTACCGTTCCTTGGGCTCCGGGCGAAGAATTTTTGGGCAAATTTGCTGCCTGGCAGCGACCAAAATTCTTCGCTCGAAACCCAACGAACGGTTTTGCGAGCGGGAATTGCCATCGCCGCCGTGTAAATTCGGCCAAAATTTAGGGGGCCACCCGAAGTCTGAGCCCATAGGCGTCGGCAAAATTTATTTTCGTGGGTTGTTGGGAACTAAGAGTCCCTGACCACAACAAAGGAAATTATTATTATTTTTGCTATGAACTCATTTTCTGGATTGTAAAAATAATATAAAATTGTTGTTTAGCATGAGATTAGTATTTAAAATAATATACTTTGTTGCCATAAAGCAATTATGGTTAGTTGCCATAACATTATGGTTAAAGTAAAAAAATTCGAACTAAATATAAGTAACTATAGCAAATTAAAGGAGTTTATGAAATTTCTCTAATTATAAAAAAATTCAAGGTTTGGTTTATTTACGGAATACCTTTAAACAATTATTGAAATTAATGCAATATCCCTTCACAAAGAAGTCTGCAAATAAAACGCTAAGAACCGAACAATTCTCCATCTCCTCAAATAACGATTTCCATTGAATTCAACTGAATGCCTTGATCTCTTGCAAATTTTCACATCGACGTTTTAATGTCGCCATAAAACCCTCCTGCGACCCCGCGCGTCGTTTGAACAGCTACGGCAGGTTCTGAAAGAAAAGGTTTGCTTTGTCCAAATTTACATTCCGTAACATTGAAGCGTTTCGTCGAAGTAAGAGATATTATTAGAAGGGCTTTGAAACAGAGACCTGATTGATACAGGTGGAGTATTTGGAAGCTGTAAGGGTTAATTGAAAAGCATTTGTCACTATACCCTTAGCTCGCCTGATTTAATTCGAATGGATAGAATTATAAGCAGCTACAAAACCAGGCATTTACCAGGGGATTACTTTTAGCAAATCGTCTTGTCCCAAAATCGCTTGCCATTATCAGCGTTTAGCTTTCTGAACACCAGGAGCAACATACCTATTCTAGTAAATCACTTTGCATCCAGATTGCGTCCAAAGTGATCTACTCCTCCCTAAATCCCTTTATGGCAGAGGGCTCTTTAGGTGCTTCGGGGTGGAAGTGCCCTGTGGCCGGGAAACCATCCTATATCCTACACCAATACCTATTTCAACGACGACCTGGCTCGGGCAACCGAATATAATTATGATTCGATATATTTGACGTAGCTGGGGCCTAAGGCTGAAGCCGCAGGGCTTCCTGGAAAGCGGTTGCTACTTGCTGAATTACTACGACTGCATCGTCAACAGACCAAAAAGCCAATTTGCTCCACTGTTTGGGATTGGGATGCAACAGTGCAATCGCTCTAGAGATAAATGGTGGCTCAGATTTGCGCTTAGCCGAGATGAATTTATTATCAAAGAAGCGAAATTGTGAAGCTAAATGGAACGTGGGATGCCCTGCGTCGTTCATGTTTTACGTCCAATTTATGTGACTTGAAATACCGTCAAAAGAGCTTATAAAATGTTAACAGGCATCATTTTTAGAATTTCGTTGCAAAATGATAAAATTTCAACATTTACGCTGATATTGGTACTTTTAAACATATTGTTAAGAAATAAATCAACTTGGTTGTATTAAAGTAAAATCGTATTAAACAATTTATTTCAATTTACTAAATAAAATATTTTGTTCGCTAATGAAACAATTCAATTTAAGTCCACTTTAGTCTTTTAAAATTACGAGGTTAAAACCCTAACATTAATTTGGAAAATACTGATTTCATAGTCTGGATGTAAGTCAGTATGCACCTGGGTTATTTTTGGTTTGTACTCCACATATATCGACTAAGATTTTAACTTTTATTGTAGTAAGTCCATATTTTTTTTTAATTTTAAAACTGAGTAGTGAGATTTTTGGTGGTCTTGGTGGTTGTAAATATATGTAAGTCTTATAAAATGTTCTTTATAGCCTCTGCATAAAATAGTCGTACAAATAAAAGGAAAAACTTTATTTGACTACATATTATTTCAGATAAAAATGTATACAGAAGTTATCGATTTTAATCTCATTTCGATATTTATCGATTGAATATTTAAGCTTAAGATTCTTGAGATTAAATTTTATATTGACTACACAATGCACTGTGCATAGTATGCCATAACTGAATGAATTTTCCTCCAAGAATTTTACGACAGGCAAAAACGATATCAGCTAATGGCAGCGATTCAACAGAACCAATTGCAAGATACACGAGCGCACTTGTGAACAGAAAAATTGTTATTTTCCAGCAAATATTTTTTTGTAACATAAATCTAAAAATATTAAGGGGGAGTGTTCTATAAGAAAGAAAATGCAGAGAGATGAAATGCTCAGGACAAATTTATTGCTTCGAGACAGCACATCGCAGCTCCCGTCCGCCTTTAGCAATAAATTCAAGGATAATGCAGATACTTCAGTTTTGTAACGACTTTCTGAAACTGGATGGTATGCTGCATTGTACCTGATTTTTAAATTTATAGCTGAAATAATCGTAAGTGGGGGTGGAGGGTGCCACATAGGAGGGTCAAAAGCCATTACACGCTTTGACGAAACCAGTTATAATATTAATGTGACGGCAGTTTGCTTTATTTGATGCATAAATTTCGACCGGAAGAGCGTGAGACGGAAACCATTCGGAGGAAGCAGATTAAACAAATTGCTCGCTTTAATGATGATGTTGCTGTTAAGGGAGTTTAATAACAAACGCCTGAAGGTTACTCTGATTTAACTGCATTAACACTACTCAACGGGTTGCACTCACACTCGGAGAAAACGTGCACTGAACATTAACATCTCTCCTAAGATTATGCACTTGGGTTGACTGCAATTTATCGCCCAATTAACTTCCAACTGGGAAAAGCAATTATACTAACATGCGTCACGTAAACATTGTACGAAATGGGAAATAGCCTACATAAATCATTGGGCGCAAAAGCCTGATAATTTTGTAGTAATCATTCCTAAATTAAAAGTTTAAAAACTTTTATGTCCGATATGAAAAAATAAAGAAAAACCGATTCTAAAAACCATATTTTCCAAAGAAACATCACTTCAAATTTTCAAACCAGAATAATCTCTTAAATTATAACAAGTAATAATACTAGTCTTTATTTTGGATAAGACTCAAGTTTCTGAGATATATTACCAAAGTTTTTTTTTCAGTTGAAATTAAACTAATTTCGAAATAATGACGATATGGATAAATTACATTTTTATTACATAAATGCATAAATTTATTCCATCATCAAAGCAGCAGCGTAAGATCTCGTTATCTATGGTATATGAAGCATTAATTTATAAAATAATTAAAAACATCTGGGGGTCTTAATAAAGAAAAAGCAAGAAAATTGGTATATTTTCAAAGTTACCATTTAGCAGAAACAAACATCTTTCTAAGATTTAATTGGCTTGCTCATTTACACCGTACCCCCTCAACTTTCATTAGATGTTCAGTGAACTTGATTGCGCTTGTTTGAGTAGTTTCAAAGTTCGCATAACTAGCAGTTTATGTTTGCACCTTTTCAGCAAATTGAAAGAAATGTTCTCAGTAACTTTGAAATTGCTAGATAAGTCATTTTTAATTCAAGTTATGCAATTTAAGAACTATTTATTCAAAAGATTAATAAAGATTAACTTTTAATATAATTTTTCCTATTTATTTTACGCGAATTCGTTTATGAAGAAGTTTTTAAAAAGCTTTTGGGTTGTCCTGTAGATTCCAAATATACAGGTAAGTTCTTAAATTTAGAAGTTAATAATTCTATATACATTGACAAGGAATAAATGAAACGATATTTTAATCTAAATTTATAAAGCACAAAAAACTACAGGGTGACCCATAAAATTTTCGAAACTCAATATTTTGAATAATAATGAATTTTTTTTTATCGATTTCCTCATTTTTGTTACATTAACATTTATATTCCATACAACACACTCAGCTTTTAAAAATGTTTTCTAATTCCTCTTGAAAGGCCCCTTGTTTTCCTGCTAAAAGCACTCACTGGAAATAGGCTCATTAGTAATTAATTTGCACATATGTTTAAACGAAAATTATGCGCCTGAAATTGACGCGATCCTAATTGTCTTTAAATGGCCCTAATTACGCACGAGGCGAACAAACCGCAAATTTGGGACTATAAAACAATTCAATTATCTCTAAAGCAATTTACTTGTTGAGTGGATAACGTGGGAAGCCTGCAAAATGCATGTGTTCAATAAGGGCGCTAATGAAATAGGGGCTTTTGTTTTCGCACTCATTTAAATAAGCAGTTTTATTTGTTAGAAAAATATATGCATCACTAAGGGTCACTAATATGCCCATTTGAGCGAATAATTCGCGTAACGTTCGAATAGGTTTTTACATTTTGTTATTTTTATACACACTACGTATTTGTTTTCTCTGTTAAAGCGCTCACAGTCGGTGCTGAATAAACGTGAAAAACACACACTCATTTTAATTTAGAAAGGGAATGAATTTTCCATTATTCGTAAATTACTTTTTGTGATGGGACCGATATTGTCTGGGGAAAAAGGGATTGGGGCTCTTTCGACGGTGAGATTTATGTGTGCATGTTCGATAAGTTCTTTATCCTGTCAGCAGATAGTTGCGGAGGGAGTTTATTGATTTCGAATGTTGGGGGCGTTTGTATGCTCATGTAGTCAATTGGTTGCGAAAAAGTAAATCTTCCCTTCCTCCGAGATCAGGTATCTCATCTGGGGCTTCCTAAACAAGTATTGAAGTACTATAAATTCGTGAATTTTCTATGAATTATGTATACGATACTTTCTGCAAATGGAGCCGCTTAACTTAATTTAATTTTTCGATTGTGAACCGATTAGCGAAGTAAAGAAAATTATTTCAAATAGATACGATAAACCTACTAGAGTAATGTAGAAGTGAAAGATATCAGAGTTTCATCAGATGTGCACATATATACTTTATTTGCTTTTAAAGCTCCAAATTTAATAGGGTCATTCGAAAGACAAAAATACGTACACGTAAAAATTAAATATTAAAATAAGACAATCGTGAATGCAAAATAAGTAACGAACAAAATTTTTTTTTCTATTTTTTGTTTAAAATCTAGTATTTTAATAAGCAAAACTACATTTCGATATTTTCCAGAAGATATAACAACATTCGGATTACTTCTATAGTTAGATAAGTAATAATCGAAAATATTTCTTTCCGTTTATAAATCGATTTCTTTTGCAGTTTCAGCAGAAATTCTTGCCAAGCACGTCCTCAAGACTTTTCGAAATCGGATTAAGTTTGATCACTCAATTGTCTTCGCATTACTAGCTTACCTAAATAAAGGAATTCCCGGAGGAAAAATTTCCTTCCTACCATACCTATACCATAAAATTTATTACAAGGACATTTTGCGATACCGGAGAAAAGATAAGTTCTGAATAAAAGGACCTCGCGGCAATTAAACAAATGTAATCTCCTTAGGGAATATCTTGGAAAATTTGCTCATTGAGACGGTAAAAGGAGACGATAGCATTTTTTTTCCTCCTTAATCCCTCACGTGTCACTAGCACACCATGCAACAGAGGTAATTCCTCCCTGAGTAGACGTCGTTTAATACGTTCCTTTCGAGTATAAAACGAGCGCAGTATTTCACGTGCATGTATCATTTGTCGTATACTTAGACATACTTTCCCCAAGGAAATGCGTCTGGAATTGTTGGAATGTCATTATTATCCTCTTGACAGGGATGGTTATTGCACAAAGTATGTACTCAACTTCTAAGATTGCATCTCATTTCAAGCAGAAGCCGGCAAGATGTTTAGCAAGACATGGGAAATGTTTCCAACAACAACGATAACTACCTTTTCACGTTAATTTAATTTATCTGCCAGCATGACTCGTGGAAGATAAAAATATTTTATTATCGCCGAGATTATTTTGTGCACCTTAGGAATTTTGACTTAAAAAAGGGAATTAATTTTAAAAGTAAATGGGATTGAATTAAATTTGTGAACGATTTTTTTTAAAAACATGCAGGAGCTTTTAAATATATTTTTATTCGTAAGAGCAGAAGTAAAATATTAAAAGTCATTACAATTCTACGTGCTATGGCACCACATTGGTGCCACATACAAAACTTATACAATCGACAATCGGTCAAAGCTTTTCATAGCGTAATAGTCCCGGCGAGACATGACAAATTTAAAAACTAAAGAATTAAAAGTTGAGAATGGTAATTATAGTTATATTTAAAAATACAAATTCTGAAATTAAAATTAAAATCATCCTAGATTATACGACTTTTAAAAAGAAACTGATCAAATCAAAGTCATCAATGTTGATAAAATAAGCCAATATGAAAACTCAATTAAATATATAATTACCCGAAAAAAAGTCAATACAAGTCGCCGAGGGTGGAAAAAGCAACACTACTGCATACGAATGAAAATATTTGATTAAATTTCGCTTGAATGCAACTAGTAGCACTGAATCCCATAAGTAAAAAGATAATCTCGTGTTTATGGATTTCATTGGTTGCATGCGTGATATTCCCGATTTAATGCATACCTATGTAAACATATAAAAATATAAACATGTCATGATAAAAAAAATTTTGTATGGTAATGCAATTTAAGGAGATCCTTTTGTATGGGTCACATTACATGCGGCCTGAAACATTAATGCTGGCCAGACAGGAAATTTTCTGGGAGGGAAAATTGGCCATTAATGAAATGAAGTTGGATTTTATCATCAAGGGAACTGAATGAGTTACTAAAGGATCATGTTTTGCATGCAAGCAAGAATATTGAATTTTTCCTATATTAAAATGACTTATTTGCATTGAATTTAATTAAAGTAAGTACCTTAGTGAGGGTCTCGATATGCAAAATAAGAAAATAGATGTATTCATAACGACAGGAATTTGAGAAATTTTCTACTTAATTTAATTATAGATATTTCCATTAAGGAAACTTTTATGAAATTCTTATTTCTTAATATGGAAAACGTCTTTGCTTATATTTTTGCTTTGAAAACTTTCTTGATTATTAAGGGAGTTTCTCATCCTGGTAATTCTAAGAGATATTTTTGCAGTTTATCCCAGTAATCTTGGAGTAAGGAAGTGGATATATGTAGTTATTTTTATAACTAAATTTCGAAAAAGTTAAGGCAAATTACAAACTAAAATGTTGTAGAAATCGTTTTTGTAAGAAAAAAACACTCCATTTTTCGTATTTTAATTTAAACTATTCATCTTTATTATGTTATATTTAAGTTCTATAATCGAAAATTAAGCGTCTACCAGAAATAAGATTATGCATAAGAAAAGAGGAAGTTCGCACTTGAAGCTACGACTACATTTCCGGAGAACTAATGAATTTCGAACAGGCAAGAAGGTAATTTCTCACATTAATGAAATAAACTTGGAAGAAAGGATACCCGAGGTGCTGCTAAGCTGAACGTAAGATAAATTTACGAAAGCAGACGGCACAGCATCACTCATGTATCCCTCTCCTGGAGGAACATCTGCAGATCGAATTCATCCAGCATAAAGCGGGAGCAAACAGGGAATAAGTTGGGACTGAGTACCTCCCCCCGGGGGGCCCCCAGAAGTCGGTGTGCGGTGCGCTCCAGCGGCACAGGAGCAGTAAAGATTTAATTAAAACGATCCAAAAATTCATTTTCCGCGCCAGCAAGCACACACTTGTGATAAGCACTTTTCATTTATTCATTGCGAGAGAGCTTTACATGAAATATTGTTGCACATGGAACATCCCCCGCATCAAAATATATTTAATGTGGCACTCCCGGCTCCGGCGAGGCTTTTAGTTTGAGCCCAAATGCTCCCGGCGACGACAGCCGGGCGAAATCACTTTTCTACGGGATGAAGCCTGATGAAGGCCCATGTGCCAGATACCCTGGGAGTTTGATTAACTGCATGCACCCCTCCCCCCTCAGGAGGACTTCGTCACAATTAAGGCGGAGGAATCGTCGAACGCGCCTCACTTCTGACAAAATTGGCTTTACGACACATTTTACATCAGGAAAGTGCTTAAAAACCCACAAAACTTTATTGCGTCTTTAATGAGGCTGGGGGAGGAGGAGGTTGTAAAATCCCTTTCCAAAAAAGGGGGGTTTTGAAATACGAAGACATGTCTTATTATGTTGAAAGGGAGGGCAAGAAAAGGAAAAATGTCCTGATGCATTAAAGCATATCAAATAATTAAGACATCAAAAATTACACAAAATATAATTTTTCAAACCCACCTTAATGAGAGTTTCTACTTTTTTTTTTTTTTTTGGTTGACGACTGGACAATCTTTAGGAAAATAACTATTAAATATTGAACAAAAAAAAATTAAGTATGGACCACTCATATACCTAAGTAGAATTAAAACGAAATTTTGTAAAATTTTAAGGAAAACTAATGAAATAAAATTTTTTTGAAACATAAACCTAGCCAAATTATGTATGTTTAAAATATTATTTGTAAAGCTTGAGAGTGAAAAACCTCAAGCATTAAATTAATACATTTACTTAAAACTACATATGTATCACTACGACAATTCAATTTGACGCATTTCTAAGATCAATGAATCATATAATTAATTTTTGTGACTAAATCGAGGCTCGACCTTCTGTTTATAAATGGATATACTATGTAATATTTTAACCCGAGTATACTCGTCGTTGGCAACACCTGAATATTTGACTAAATATATTCTCGGCAACGAATGGGTTAATTAAGATGTTAGCCTTATGAGTAACAGAATTTACGTATTTCGAAAAAGTGAGCGTTTTATCAAGGATGATACATAAAATAATAAATCTGTTTAAAAAACATCACAACCGTTTAAATTAATATTGCAGAAACCCGAATGCCTTCGTCGAGTGAAGAACATTGCTTGGGTTTTATTCACATTAATTTTTACCATCCATTTATCAAAATAATTGTAGAGAACTTCAGGTATTTCTGTAGATTATTACATGAGCAGTACGCCTGGGAAATATGTAGTAAAAAATTAGATCCAAGACGGAACCTTGAGGAACTCCAGATAAAATAATTTGGGGGCGCAGAAGTGAAAATAAAACTTCTGAACTCATCATCATCATTTTATGTACTAAAACATTATGACACACAGCAGTTCAGAAAATAGTAGATTTTTTATTGAAATATGAATCTTGCATGAAGTTTTTTAATTGATATTTATATTTATATCTTCGATAATTTTTTTCTTTCACTACTGAAGATCGTTACATGTTTCTTAACTGGACTAAAAACTTTTTTTTAAATTTAAAATACCAATTTTTAAAGGAATTAATAAATGTTATTTGTTACAAATTAACAGAAAAGTACCACAGTATAATTGAATATTAATTTGATACATTTTAGTTAATTAAAACTTAAATTCCTTCATAAAAATGTTAAGTACTCTCTCTCAAATCTCAATTTATATTTTAATTTATTTGGAACAAAGCAAGGTAATTTCAGGTGATTACGTGAGTAAATTTAAACTTTTGTTCTTAATTAAAAGCACTTAAATAGAACCAAAACAAAGCTTCTTGGCATACACACACAGGCCGACATTATAAAACAGTCTAAATTAAACTTTATGGAGCGAATAAAGTACACCAAATATATACGCATTTCAGTAGTGGTTATATGGGACGATTGTCCCAAACTCAATAACCATTTGTCTCCGTTACGTAAAGTGGTTTCTTTTTCTTAAGAAAACGAATATGTTGAAAGACACACAGAACATGATATACGGAAGGGCTGAGGGCGAGAACGATTGATGTTATGAGGTGTCTGAATAAGGTTTTCTCCCCCGTTCTAAGTGGTCCCAATGGAAGTGTGAAATGTTCACTGTGAATAGCCCTTCGAAGCAAACTGCTACAAGACAAGAAAATTGTTTAGGGCCGATGGGAGCCTTCTTAGCTTAATGGCACAGTCGAGCCATTATCATACGTGCCATCAGTGGGGCTCCTTTAAAGGGATGATAAAATGACTTTGTAACCACACTATTTCTTTTTTTCAAGAAATCGATAAATGTAATAAAAGTTTAGTTTGTGATCACTGTAAGTTTATAAATGCGTTTCTTTGAGTTATTTTTCTCAAGATTTATCTCCATTTCTTTGAGTAAAGTAGTTTAGTCTTAAAGTAAGCTTTAAATTCTCTCTACAGTTTTTCGATATCTTTAATTTGACTTTTTGATTCAAATAGATTATCTTTATATAGTTATATAAAATCGAAAGTTTATTTGTGTGTTTGATACTAATGGATTCCTACACCGCTCAACCGATCATCTTGAAAGTTTTATCACGTATCGATGAAATTACACGGAGTGCACCAGGCTACTTTTTTAACCGTCAGACCGTTAAGTTGGTGCCGTTGGCTGTCAAACTTTGAAGTTTATGCAATTTCTACCAAACTTGTATTTGGGGGTTTTCGGGGTCGCTGTTTTCAATTCGGCTGTCAGAACTTACGAATTCAAGATGCTGCACTGTCAAATTTTGAGGTTTCAGTTTTTCATTAAATGGAAAAGCTAAAAATATTATTTATCCACGCGCCTTACAATAAATAACTATAAAATTCATTTCTACTTATTCAATCAAACAATTAACTAAAAGTAAACATTTTTTTATTTGTCGAAGTTTGACTATAAAACAACAATAATATCTATGAAAATTCGATTTAAATCTATTGAGTGAAAGGAATTGTAAGTAAATCCATTATGTACCTTCTTTGAAATAAATTAATTACTTCTTCTATTGTCCGAAAGACTTAATACCAAACAGTAAAGAACTTTTATGCTTGTTAAAAAAATATATGTAAAATTTTTACAATATAACCTAATTGCGTTTAGTCCCAAATTCTCACAAAAATCGAGTAAAAAGATTGGCAAATTTTTATTTCCAACTGTTAAGTATGAAAATTTCCCATAAAAATTGAGTAACTCCATATGTTTCGGGTAGAACGTGCCCAATTGGATTGCAATCGATAAATATTCATTCATTTTGATGTAGAAGAACCAAAAGCAGTCTCATGTGTTTTGCCGTAGGTTTTATTTGAAACTCGATCGCATGTTTTACCATTTTCAGTTGTATCAAAATATAACTCCATTTTACGGTGGCAATTTCAGGAGGGCAAAATTTTATGAGTAAAGAAATTAAAACGTGATCCATTTTTATAGCTCATTTGTGTTTCGCTGGCTTAGAAGAATTCTGCAAAGTTATAAAATTGTTGGTACTTACAATAAACATTAAGGTGGTTGTCGTTCATGTCCCACAACTGATAAGCGATGTCGGTGTCCTGGGGGAGAGGATAGACGACAGGACATAAAAATGCCGCAAAAACACCGGTAATAATGTCTGTTAAATTTATGAATGATTTCGCTGACCTGGGACAGAAATAATGTCCTTAATGAAGGCTCAGCAGGAAATTAAAACCCAGGTAATTCGGGTCGTCGCTTACAGAATTTAGTCGTATCCAGGGAAAATGTCTGTTGGGAGACATTATTTAATAACCTTTTAAACGATTTGAAGCATATTACATAAATGAACAAAAGTTCATGCACATTACAAAATAATAAAAAGCCATTGCAACGACTAAAAGGGTACTTTAAATCAACTGAAATTGCAATATCTTAAAAAATGTTGAATTTCCTTTCAAAGAAAATTAACATCAGTGCACACTCAAGGAAGATGTAGTTCCATTTGATGAAAAATTCAAGTTGATACGAGTGAATCAATCCTTTTTTTTATATGTATATGCAAAACTTAAACAAGTCTTGATAGATGCAAATGCATCAGAAAACTTTTCAGTCTGCAGCGGTAAGCAGATAACATTTCCCCGACAGAATTAAACTTTATAAGTAAATGTTTTCCTTTTGCTCTTAATTGCTTTCGCAAACACTTAGCATCCTCTGGGGGAGTCTCTGGGGATAAAAAGACTTTGTGCAATATCCTTTAACTTCTGCATTTTCTCCTTTAAGTGATGGCCTCTTTTTTCATCTTGTTTCAGTGTTTTGGATGCGTTTTACACAATTTTTCTTGTCTTGGAAAATATTTACATATCTTCTTTGAGTTGGATTTTTACAAAAGAAATTAAAGTCATTACCTGGGCCTTTAATTTAAAAAGCCAAAATTCCTTTTGTTTCTCCTGGTAGGGCAGGTGACCCGGTTCTGGCCATTTTAAGAGTTTTTCACCCACTCATGCTTTTGGTTATTCGTCTTTTTAGTTATCTCGGACTTCATGTCCATCTCAAGTCATCAAAAATATATTAATCTTACCCTATAGAACCCTGTAATTACAAAACTCGCAATAGATGTTAAAAAAAAAAAAAAAAGTCAGAAATGGTGTTAGAGCCACTTTTGGCCATATTTTACCCATGGCTGCTATCATCTCAGTGATGATCGCTGACAACTCTATTAGTGTTGCCACAATTCGTGATTGTAACTCACGTACTATAGACTTGTTTAGTTATCTGCACCTTGTTAGCATCGCTTTTAAAGTTGAAAATGGCCAAATCTGGATCAGTGGCCAGAACCGGGTCACCTACCCTATATGTTTAGCTAACAAAAGTTTTCGTCTTAGGACTATTAAAAATTTATTTCCCTGCAATTTGGCCGGTAAATCTCAATCACCTGCCCGCATCACGTTCGAAGAAGCACTCCAAGCACCTTTCTGTGTGATTTTTGTCAAGGATTTCAAACCTGAGGAATTTATGCCCCAGTCGACCTTGCTTAACCCAAAATTTGAGGATAGGGTGGGTAATGTAAATCACGTCCGCGTGTGTGACAAGGCGTGCAGCTGAGACGATGAGCCATAACTCTTACGACTGTCTTGCAAAGTGAAAAAAAATGAAATTTCATTACACGTGAACCCATTTATTTAATAAAAACTAATTTGACGGGTGAAATTAAAACGTTTATCCCTCGTGACAGACGCTTTTAGGAGCCCGCGATGGAGCAGGGGATTAACACAACACCACCGAAGGAGCAGGAGCTCTTCTGGGGATAAAGCTGAAAGCCCGAAAGTGCTCCGGATGTCGGGAGAACTGAAAACCGAGTTATAGGTTTCCTCGGGATCTTCCTGCCCCCAGACGAGGAGTGGTAAATTCATAATGAAGCACATCTCCTTCACCTTAAAAGAACTTGTTTTAAGGAGTTTCTTATGCATAATTAACCCTCCCCCGCGGACTGAAATGGCGAGCGAACGTTCAATCCGAGTTAGATAAGCACGTCGACATTGTCTCTGACTATTTTATGGAGGTTTTCATTAAACTGATTTTCAGCTGCAATCAAACTTATAGTAAAAAAACTAGTCAAAAATATAAATGTTCCTAAAGCTATAGAGAAACAATTTCAAATTTGGCAAATTTGTAAATTCAAATGGCGGTATGTAATGCTATTTTCATTATGTTCGAAAAAGCAATATGAAGAAATTTTTGGTGGCTATATTTGTTTACGTGTGTAGGTATTTCTAACAGTTGTGAACTTTTTTCATTTAAATGTACTACTTCCTTTTCTAGAATCGGTTAAAAAATATAACTATACCTTTAAAAAATCAGAAATTCTCGAAAACTGATATAAATTCCAAAAAAAATCATTCAATTTGGCTCCAAATTTGAAAAACTAAAAATGAAGACTTCTGCATTTTTAAATGTCATTTATAACTCATAACTAAACAGAATTAAATAACAACTTAAAACAAAAAGAGCTGTCTTCAAAAGTTCAGAAGACCTTAAAAGCGTGATGAAATAATTTCAGCTGATAGAATGAGTGATAAAAATTCCATTCTACAAAATTATAAAAGGGCCTGTTCCTGGTAATTCTAATATTACAATCGAAGAAATTTACAAGGATTGAACTCCAAACTCGCTCCCTATTTAAATTTTAAAAACACCTTTGTTCTGATCGGACAAAGCACTCATTTTTCAAGCTTTAAACTCTGAACCCACTAAACCAGTGACCCCTCGAACCCTCAAGGTGTATCTCAATTATCTCAATTATCTCAAAAGCGTCCTTTGTACCTCGCGTGGGGAACCTGAGATACGAAGTCACATTGAAAATATCGACGTCATTCAATATTAATGCAGCGCAAGTTCAGCGCTGGGGCTGCAATTCCGTGAAAATATTGCAGTCTAATGCAGGCCACAATGGCCGCTCGAATGGGGCCCGAGGAGGGGACTCCAGTCCAGCTCCATTCCGGTGCACTTAACTCGCCAGGGCTGCTGAAAGCTTTGACACTGTACCTAGTCGTGATTTCCACATTTATCCCGGTGACGTGGAGGGTTCATTGGGGGCGCACCGGAGATGTAATTCCTCGGAGCTGACGTTAATTGGATTTAAATGCTGTTCTGTCTAATAAAATAGGACAAACATGCTAATAGAGCACGTCACGGACTACATGGGGTCTGCATAAAACATCCGCCACCGCTGCCCTCGGGATCCTCGACAGAGGCACCGCTGCGGCGAGCTACCTGGTTCTACAGGATGCATATTAGAGGATCTTATTAAAAATTCATTGGCTAAAGACGTGTCGTTTTAATTTGGAATTTTTTTCGTCTGTTTTTTCATTAACAAAACTTTAAAAGTTGGTATTCAAGACAAGACCTCAGAAATATTTATTCGGTTAGTAGTTATAAATGTTTAAAGTATTATTAACCGTGCTTTTAGGAGAATTGGAATTGAAAAACAATTACTACTCATTGTAAAGGATAAGAATTTAATTTGATTCGCGAAATGGACTACAGTACAGATATAAATTATTATCGTATTTGGGTCAAACGCAAAACAGCCGATGTAAATAAAATAAATTAAAATCAGCTCCGATTTCTTAGATATTTTGTTTAGACTTGTAAATGGGCGTGTTAGTTACAAGAAAAATAGAAACAGAGATCGTTCACTCAAATTGACTGAAAAAACGGTGATTTTCAATTGTACCTGACCACAGAAGAGATCAAATATTCCACAGAAAATACAAAAAGTAGTATTTTGTACAAAATTACTTTAATTAGTTCAATTAATAGCAATACAACTTAAGCACTAACTCTTTTTAATTACAATAAGAAATTAATTTTTTCTCCAATCATCGAAAATAATCTCTAAATGTCTATGGAAAATTCTTTGTTCTCAGGAGACTAAACAATTGCAATTAATTTTTTTTAATTCATATGTTTAGAATAATTTTAGAATTTAACAATTATACAGTCCGGTGAAGTGTTAATTTAAAATATCATCGTCTGAATAAACATCACTGTAACGCAATCTTTTTTTTGGTACTTGTGGTTGTAATGACAAATTATCAACTATTGAGGTGCGAAACGTACGACGTAATGATCTCGATGACTTGGATTCCGTTGAAGCGTCCTCATTTTGTCCAATCGAGCCTCGAAGATAACTTTGAACTAAAATTTGACCAATTTCATAATGGGGGCAAACATCATATGTTGAGCAGCTAAGACAACTCAGCCTTCTTGCATGAATAACGTCAGGTTTTGTAGCATTCCAGGTAAGTTGATGTACTTTGAAGGTGCCTTTGAATGGATGCGTGGCACTACTGTCGACAATTTTTTGTATTTCTGGTATGTCTAATGCATTGACACCAATAACTTCAATACCTTTACAAGATTCTTTCAATGTCGACATTAAATTGTCGTAGCTAGAAACATCCTTACCAGTTGCCACAGCAGTGTCGCATAAGCGCTTAACGCAGCCTCCTACACCGTCCGGTGCTCCTTTGCCATGACCCTTTTCATGAAAATGCCAAATAATACATTGCGCGTTTGATTTTTTGCTTATATATTTGGCAATGAGATGAAACATAGTTTTGTTTCTATATTGCGTAGAGGGACCATCGCTCAATATATGCAAATCTTTTAAATGTGGCGTCAACGTTTTTATTCGCTCTATAACTGGCTTTAAGTGTGCACATATTAGCACAGGATCGTGCCTCAAATCCTCTGAAACAGTGCAGATAGATGTTTTCTTCAGATAATTGTCTGGTGGATCCCGATCAGTTGAATAATAAACGCATGTATGCAATGATAGCTGGGGCTTAGAGCCACCGAAATGAGCTGCTTGTATCTCAGAACCATACTTGCAATTATAGTTCTCTGAGAAATCTATGTGAAGTAAACCTTGGGTGGGTGTTAGAGTTTCCTTAATTGTCTTGATGACTCTGAATTGGTGAAGCATTGTAGCAACATGTTGCATGAATATAGGTAAAGAGGAATCGAAAATATCCAGAAGCTTTTTTTTCGTGGTACAAACAGTTTCCTTCAATGTTTTTTTGCATACTTTGGATGTTCCTTTAATGGTAAATGTTACATTTTTTGTGATCCACCGTTCATACGATATTGGACTGTTCTTATCGTAGTCATCAAATTCTAAGACTTTACTACGACAATTAGAACACTTTCTTTCTAAACAGTTTACGTTTAACAAATTATCGCAACACAAAGATCTGGCAACATCAGTAGCAGAGATTTCTTTAATAATTTTCGCTCTGTGTAGCGCTTGTACGACAAAATCGTTGTTGACATGTATTGCACATAAGCAAGTATTCCTTGAAGACACTTTAGGAAACAATACCCAAAATGGACGGCATTGGCGAAAAGTATCGTATGAAATATTTATTCCAGTTTTATTCTTAAAACTTTTATATAAATTGAGCAATGTATCATTAAGCAGGCGAATCTGCTTTTTGATCTTATTTTTGGTTCTTGTTTCTTTTTTACCCGATGTTGACCTGCTATTTTCATCCTCCAAAAAAAAGTCTTGAATTAGTTTACTAATTTTTTCTTTCTTCTTTTCTTTAATTTCTTTAACTTCTTTAATTTCTGGTTCACTTTGGTTTCTATTTTTTTCAACTCCCCTTTTTATCCTCATAAGACGCATTCTGTACTTACTAAGTTTAGATTGTAGATGTACAATTCTGCATTTCATATTCTGACATTCTCTTTTTAATTTTCGTCTATTACGTGCAGCAATTGCTCTTCCGACTAATACACGGGAAAAAGATGAGTTAAGGTTAGAAGAAGGGCTGTTTTCTTGCAATAATACTGCGGTGCATTCTCGTAATTTATCCTTTTCGCGTTTCATTTTTGATTTTTCTCTCCAAATTTTCCTTAACTGTCACTGTTCTCTCGGCGTAAAATCCTTAATTGTCTTAATAATACCTTGTTCCTTTTTATTGTGATATCGTTCTCGGTCCTTTCGGCGCCTTTCTTCAATTTGTTCTTGGGTCAATTTAGAACGAGCTCGACGCATACTCAATTTTTTTTGTTCACGTCTTTTGTTTTTTTCCTCAGCCGACCTCTGGTTTTTATCTCTACTTGCTCTCGGCATAGTTATCTGAAATATAACACAACATGCATCAAACCGCGAATACAAGCAATAGCAGAAAAACATGTTAAAAACACAATTTCCAAAAAAATTGCCACTTCTGTGGACATTCGTATATTCTGTGGACCACCGTGTCCACACGAAAGTTGTTCACAGAAGAGATTGTTCTAAACACATTTGCATATTGAGAGCTAGCCTTTGAGGTTAAAAAAACAAACTGTTTGTTTTAGTTAATTGCACCACTTATAGCATTTTACCAATATATTAAATGAAATTTAAGTTTCTTACTTACCGAGGAATAAGTAGAACAGGAAAGTTGCACTGATCTCGAACGAAAAAACAAATGAAATCCTAAATTTCTTTGATTTTCACCGGCACAGAAGTTAACGTCGTAAAAACGTAGAAACAAATAACGGTAGTCAATGTTGCCAGCAAAGTAAAATAAAGGCCGTAAAATGCCGAATACAATTGCATTTTAGTTGCGTATTTTTGTGTCCACAGAAGTGATGCCAAAACGTGTAACAGCTTGCTTATATGATTTATTTCATAAAATAATTGTTGAAATTCTTTAACTTTCTAAAAATACACATATATGAATATGCTTTGTACTTTGGCAAATGCAACATATTCAAATACAAATTTATCTACTTTTGAATTCATTACAAGTCTTATGGTAAGGTTCTGAACAGTCCACAGAAGGAGACGTTTTGACGTTTAACTTCAGATAATAAATGTTGGAAGAAAAATCATGCAGTGAGTGTATATATGTTACTAAGAAAAATAAAGCTGCTTTAATGTAATTCATCCAAAAGAAACAAAAAAATTTTTTTTTTTTATTTTACGCTGCCCAAACATTATTTTTGCGTGTTTTGCGTTTGACCCATTTATCTTAGCCGCTTTTTGTAGAGGCTCCGATACGGAAATAATATAATATTCTGATTGATATCTTAATAATAAAACTCGCGTTGTTACGTAATAATTATATGGAGCCTTAATTTACCTGCATATTACGTTTTCATCCACCGCAACATATTTGGCTATGAATAAGCTAAATGCAAATATACTGTCTTGTGGAACAATTCCTACCTGTTCTTTTACTTTAGCTCGAATTAAGCGCATAAAATTATAATAAAAAATTAGAAATATGTACTCATCCCTTACCTTAAACTTACAGCTGATAAAATAAAAAGAACTCCTTCTCGAATGGCCATTTTCTTCCATTCCACCTAATTTAATTGTTTTTATAGCTATAATAAAGGGGCAGCATTTCAAAACACCAATTTTACATTTTAAGAAATCCGGACACTGAAAATGACGTCGTGCGCCGCCGACTTCTTCGCTGAAAGAAAAGAATACCCAACGACTGTTGTGATAAAAATACAAATCCTTCTATTTGATTGACGCGCCACCTCCATTCTCATTAGAAAACTTGAATAAAAACGAGAGGAAATTCGACACTGACGAAAAATGTCAAAATCAGATGTTTAGTTTTCTTAACGTCTGCTTTCACAGTCCTTTTTATGAAATGGAAATCCGCTAAATTATTGTAAAAAAATGATGCAAACCTAGTCATTTATAACCTTAATATTGCTGAAATCGGATAAAGGCAAAGAAGAAATAAAAACTTTGGATTTATTACATAAAAATTTACCTTAGGCTGTGTGCGAAATCTCTTTCGAATATCATTTCGATCATTTCAATCATTTCAAATGACAAAAATTGGGAAATGTTATGAAAAGTGTGCGAAATCTTTAACGTATCATTTCAGCTGTCAAGCTACCGAACTTTATTATAAAAGTATTTTGTTGAAATAATATAGCTTGTTTTAGAGTAAAAGGAACTTGTAATAGATATGGGAATAATGAAATATTATCTCTTTTTTACCTTAAGAGGACTTAAGGCACAAAAGTGACTTTTCAAGATCTGATCTGAAATGATCAGAAAGTCATTGAAATGCCCGCTCTGAGGCTCATCATTTCGGCGCCATCTTGTTTTCGAACTTGAAATGACCGAAATGATCGAAATGATATCATTTCACTTGATTTCGCACACAGCCTTAAAATAATTTAAAATTTAGAATAACAATAGGGGAAAATTTATTATTTTTAGTAAAACAAAATGCTTATTTCGCAAGGTTTATTTTAGTTAAGCTTTTGAAAGAAAAGGCTGCATTAGTAATAATTAAAATTTAATTAAGAAGTATAAAATAATTACATTTTAAAGAAATTCAAAATTTTGCCCTTTCCCTGAAAGACTGCATTTAAAATGTGGAACAATAATTTAATTTATTTCTAGCATCACCACATGAAAAATGTTATACGATTATTTGCATATTCGTTACTTTTGAGTTGAAAGAAATGTTCAAGGGATCTGCAAACATTTTATTTACAAGATAATAATTGATGAAACGATAGAAACAATTGTTTTTTTTATATCTACCCCAATTTCATAGTTAATTTTAAGGCTTTATGAATCAAACCAGAACATTTTAGATCATACAATTATTTTTTACTTTTACTTAGTCCACGACTTAAAGTGGCTTTCGAACTATTTCAGAGTTTGTACTACTAAAAATAGAGTATCAAAAGTGTGAGATTGAATTTTTATTTATTTAAAATATGCAATCCGTGCACGTAAACGATATAGATTTTATCAGACTGCAGCAAGCAAAGTTAATCACATTTTTCTCGAAGGAACTCGTCCTCCTCCGTTTTTAGATGTGCCGACAGTGTCCAACTTCCTAGCTGCTAAGGAGTTGTACGCGGGGTGTCTCAAGATGTGAGGACATATAAATGCAGTAAAATACAAAAATGCTTCATTGCTAAGGAATGCCCTCCGTCCTTAATGTTCAATTCACGTACCCGTAAACACGTCCAAGATATGTACGTGTGGACACTTCACGCCTCTTTAACTGCACTTAAAGTAATTTATTTGCAGTGGTAACACACATAAGTTGAGATAATGGACCACAAAATTGCCGGAGACGAGGAAAACAACCCTTCGTTAAACAATTGCGAAATCAACAAAAGGCTCCGGCCAAAGATATGGGGAGGAGCTCCGCAGCCCTACAGAGATGTTAAGTAAACATGGTGCAACTCCAGATGCAGTCTACGTGATCCTCAGAATCGTACGTTGGACTACGTGCAATCTACGTATCACGATGTCGCTGAAGTTTCTACTTATTTCGACTGTGCGAGTATTTCTTTCAGAATTTCCAGCTTGTTGGATATCACGTAACTAAGACGCATAAACACTATTTTTTTTAAAGATATCTAATTAAAATTAAATTTACACTTTCTTTCTTTTATAATATGTATGTAAATTTGTCATACATATCTAAACAACGGTATACACCTTTCCAATCTCTCCCTAAAAAAATATAAAATCGTATCGAAAAGAAATAGTAATGGATTTTAAAACACACAAAATAAAAAATCGTAATTTTTTGGTTTTACTACTCTTTATAATAGAAGTATATTCATAAAAATGCACAAGAATAAATAATACGTCAACGAG
Source organism: Machimus rusticus (assembly GCA_951509405.1). Lineage (NCBI taxonomy): Eukaryota > Metazoa > Arthropoda > Insecta > Diptera > Asilidae > Machimus > Machimus rusticus. The sequence goes on from OX608051.1 coordinate 9,841,271, forward strand.
CCTTTTTTTAAATTTTTTCTTTTATAATATAAAAAAATATTTCTAAAAAGGTAATTTAATATTTGATTAACCTTACTAAAATACCTAAGGAACATACAAAGAGCAACATTTTAGATATTACCACATTATTTCCAGAATTGCATAAATCTCCTTGGCAAAAGCACATGTAGACCTTTTTATAGTTGTACACTGTAAAAGCACATCGGTCTTCGGAGTCGGAAGGACCTCTTTGAACGCACATTCTCTGCACAGCCATGTCGTAATCTGGAATAGTTTAAAAGATGAAAGTTAGAGATAAAATTATTGAAATGAAACCGTTTACCATCATCTCGGAAAGATCCTCCGCCTTCAATCACTTTGCCACACCATCCAGAGGCGCATGGGATCGCTGCGACGCCGGGTTCATCTTCAACTTGGGTTGCATTAAACTTGAAAGGATCCTTGCAACTGCCGAGTTCTCCTCGCGATCGACATTGAAAGCATCTTCGTAAAATTCCTGTTTTAACAATTAATGAAAAATATTGCCTGATGAAGATATCTTAAGAATTGATATATTTGCCATATTAAATTTTTTCAGGATACCCTACCCTACTATTTTTACTATACTACCATTTTTTATAATAACAGTTTAATTTAAGATTTCTTCAAGATTTTCTTTTGATTCAAGAAAAGCATTGGGAAGACTCCCATTGATCATTTTTGAATAAAAAAAACGAACGGAATGTTAGTTCTGTGAACGACCCAAATATTTTTTTAACAACAATAAAAGGACTAATTTTAACTTATTTTTAACCACTAGAAGGAAAATAATCTAGAAATAAAAATTGATGCAAGCGAAAAATTGTTTCGAATTTTTAAAATACTTTGAGTAAAAACATGCGTGCGTTGCAAATCAATCAATGAAGAAATTAACCTTCCTAATAAGTCACTTAAACCTTGAAAATAACTAATGGAAATATGTTTCAAGTCAACCATCAACCATCAAGCCATGCTCGAAACCAATGCAATGTAATTTATATGAAAATGTTGACCTCAGAAACAGTAGCGGTTTACAAGGTTTTTCTTTGATTTTGTTTTTATAACAGCACTAAATTAGTCCAATTTTTAATGTTTTTCGATATATTTTCATATATAAATAACATTCAGTTCTTCGGAATTTTAATAAATTGAATAACAAAAAATTTGCAAAATATCACTGTTAATTTAGAACACTATAAAGATAAAATAAAATAATCGAAACAAATATCACATTACACGTCGTGCTTATGAGAGAAATAATAAATGCAAAATATCGAAAACTTAATCACACTGCGATCACTATTTTACATCCGGGTTAATCGCGAAAAAAAAGATATTATTAAATAATGATGACGCTAAAATACCTCAATTAAAACAACTTTTAATAAAAATCTTGTTCACAACCTGATCTTGTTGCACAAATTGCAAAACATCTTCTCGAAAGGAAAAAAAAAGATCTCAATAGAAACAAAAGACTTAAACGGGAAACGACAAACTTTCTAAACGATCATTGCCCGAAAATGAAATTTTCTTACCTTCTGATAATTGAGAACAAAAGATCAATGCAATTAGTGAAATTATAAAAATATTAAAGCTACAGCGAGACATTTTGTGGCACGATCGGTCACTGATTTCTGCTTGGCTGTGGTATGGTTTCAAAACAAACTCGATCTGTCATTGCATTCCTCAGGTAAGTTAACCAGAAGAGGTAAACCCAAACTGAAACTGGTCGGGTACGAAGGTTCCTGCAGGTGGCTAATTCGCGAAGGAAAGAACTTTTTCAAATTAACTTTTTGCTTAGTGGTCACTCGGGTTCTCCCCCTCTCTACGTTCTTGCAGTAAGACACTTAATTTTGAAGAAATTAGATTGCAAACAGGTGTAATTCAAAAGGTTTGTCGCCTCAGACGTCTTACTAGATTTGTACTTTCTTCGTTTTCTTAAGAAAATCTCAGATCGAAGGCCATTTAAAAGGTGGAAGCAGTATTGCCGCTTTAGCAATTTTCTTTGGGAAGTTTATCCGAAATGCGATTAATTTTCATTTTGGTTAGATCTTTTTTTTTTATAGAAACCGGTCTATAAAATTAACGATTACCGCATTACTAAACAGTTTAATTCACGTGGCATCAACATATCTAAAAACATTTCACACTCAACTGGCTGTGCGATTGGAATAAAACTTTCGATTTTGAAACATTATTATATAATTATTTAAGGGGGCATTCGCTTTCTAAATGAGAAAAAAATCTATTTTTTTTTTACACAAAAGTGTTCCTTAACATCATAGCAATACTGTCCTAAAACCATTTTGCGAAATTCAAAACAAAACAAAAGTTATAGCTATATATGTAACGGAAGGTACTTGATTTTACAAGTAAAAATTATTGCACAAAAATTTTAAACGCGTTTTTCTCAAAACTACTTTTTTTCAACTGGTACACATAATATCTCAAGTTCTACTCGATAGATTTTAAAAAATCAAAACGCATTCGATTCGTTAACATAAATACTAGAACATATACCTATAAAAATTCATATAAGTACCCCTTGTTCTTTTTTATGCACGTACTTTTCCCAAAAAAATAGGCAGATTTTTGAAATTTTCAGAAAAACAGTCGTAAAATAATTAAAACAATTTTTTTTTGTTTAGGTATTTGTTCTAGAAAAAAGTCTAAAGGACAGAATCCATTTTGAATTTTTTCTTTATGTTGTCCAGGAAGACCACAATTATGTGTTCCAGCCAAAAAGGGACTTTTACAAGACGCTTTCTGCCGCCGCTAAACATAACTAAAAATTAAAAAAAAAAAGTTTTTTTGTATTCTTCAATACCTATAGAGTAATGTCTATAAATAATCTTTTCAATAAATACAGTAGCCTTTTTAAAAAAAAAATCCCAAAAAAGTGTGTTTTTCCTCAATTCTGAAAACGAATGCTCCCTTAAGCAGTTTTTTAAATATCTTGGCGGTAACATTAGGCAGTTAATAATTTGGACAGTATTAAACTTTTTCTGTGATTTTTAAATTTATTGGAGCAGTAAAATTAATCCAGTAATTTGGTATTATTATTTGAACAGTAAAATGAATTATTGGGCAGTTAGATAAATTGTGCATCAGTTCTCGGCGTTCGGTATTCTATTAATTTAAAAACGAATGTAAACTGGTCTGGCACGGGAAATATTAATTAAATACAAAATGTAAATAATTATTGACAGGAATTTTTAAATTTAAATTTAATTGAAAAATAAAATAAATAATAATCTCGTTATACTTACAGCTAGCTGAATAACGTACATAATCATAGTCGTTGTTATATTTTCCGAAACTTTATAATTTATTGAATATGATCTGCAAAAATTATAGATGAGGACCAGAAAGGATCAAAAATAGAATTATTTTTATTATAAACTTAAATTTTATTTCTCATCATACGCACCTCACAATAGAGGCGTGTTAAAAAAAAATCGTGTCTATCGACTAAACATACAAAAAGCACATATCGTTTGCTTTCTCACAAATTAAAGAGAACAAAAATATCATCATAGTTTTCCAATAAACATTTCGTCTTATCTTCTATCTAGGACTAGCTAAAGCAACTTAGTTCTTGAAAGAGTCAATAATAGATAAAAACCGATTTAGCCTAGCTTTGATCACATCACTCTGTTGTACAAGTTTCCGGTTCTGAAGGTAGTGCATTTTATATTCTTTTACCTGCTGTTGGTACTGCTTAATAAGAGCATCCCGCGCAACGTCCAAGTTTTTCCCTTCGCATATCTTATTTACCGCATTTTCAGCTGCAAATATAGAAATATTTTTTCTTTTAGAACAAAAAATTAAGGGATTTACTAAAACTAATGTATGGTTAGCAATGGGTGGCAGAAAGGAATATTTTAAACTGGATGTAAGCTATTGCAAAATATCCCTTATTAAAAAAAACAATGTGTGCGTATTAAAAATAATGAGGTGTGGAAGATAGTTTTTTGTATAGTGTGATGATTTTACATAAATAAAATAAACCAAATTTAGAAATTACAAAAAATATTCCGGAGGAATTTTCTAGTAACTTTCAATGTTTAAATGTTTTTTAAGAAGTATAAAAACTGTATAAAAAATGCCTTGAGTGTATGTAAATAAACAGATACGATGCAATAGTTATTCTTAAAAAAAAATTTTGAATAAAAATTAAACCAAACCAAAAAGCATCAGTATTTAGATGAATAAAGCAAACCGGTTAGAATTTAAAAATTTTAAGAAAAAAGAAAATTAGACGATCACAATTATTGTAAACTTCAAAGGCCACCAAATGCTTACGTATTTTAAATAAAAGCGTTACTGGATCCTATTTACCACTCGCTACCAGCAAGGTTGTCTTTTCAATTAGTAGTTCTTCAGGAACGAAGTCTCTTTGTTTTATCCGGGAGCAGGATGGACAACATTTTTCTCTAATTTTCATAGTCTGTTTCAGGATGGGACCTTTTTGGCACTTCATGTGGAACAGACCATTGCAATTTTCACATCGATTTAGTGGGGTTTCTGTGATTTGAAAATAAATTTTAGATTATATTATTTATTAAAAGAATTGTGATTGAACATACCTCCTCCTTTCAAGCACTCATTACAAAGTAATTTCACCTTTTCTTCAGTAGGTGATGAAGATGTTGAACGATCTGACCGATCTTTTGTGTCCTTATCACCTTCAATTTTTCTCTTCTTTCCCCTGACGGCCGGAGGGGCTGGATTAAGGAACTCTTTCTTTTTCTGGGCAAGTTTTCCCTTACTCTGAAATAAAAAATTCAATAAACTGGTACTTATAAATTGTAGATCCAACTTACATCGATAACATCAAGATTCCCATAATGAAAGTCACTTTTCTCATTATTATGAACATTTCTCCTTCTCCTCTTAGACCGTCGCTGAGTTAGCTGCTTGCTGTGCTCCAGGGTGAAGAGGCCGAAAATTTTTAGAAACGTTTCTTGGGTATAGCTCGAGGGCTCTGTGGGTTCATCGCTCAATGACGGCGATGTTTCTCGGGTATCAGAAGATTCTTCTGAGGTGGAAGACTGTGGTGATTTTACTTCGTAACTCCTTTTCGCAGCAAGTGCATTGGAAGACTGTTGTTGCCTCGTTTTTAAGGCGTTCATCGTTTGAGCCTTTCGCAAAGCTTGCAGCAGTCTCATTCTACTATTATTAATGGCCGGTGACGAGAGAGTAATCGGTGGTTTTACGTCTTCATCTTTTTTGCTAGGTTCTTCCTGCTTCACCGGAGAAGTCTGCAGCTCGCTTATAACTCCAGTCTTTTGTGCGAAACGTTCAGCCTTTGGTTTGAGCAGTGATACCTGCCTGTGGCCAACTGAAATTGTTTTTACCATTTCTATTGGTTCACAACACATCCTTTTAATTGAGTCTTCGCAGAGATATTTTTCGAGTAAGTCCTTTTCTGTAAGTCTTTTCTTAACGTTGAACGGGTCGCACAAATAATTTGGATCTTCGATGGATGTTGAAAATACCCGAGATATGTACCCGTTCGCCATTTCATAATCAATCTCTACATTATCGTTTCTAAGTGAAATAAAAAAGTCCTCCAAGGCACCACGTAGTTGGATCACAAGTCGCTTCTGTTCTAAATTAATTTCGAAGATTTCTTTTTCTATCTCCTCAAGATATTTTCGAACTTTGGAGGCTAACTGCAAGAAGGTCAATATTTTTGTTTTAATATCTTTTAAATAACTAATACTTAAAGCTGTGATTGAAAAGGCGTGGTTTTGCAGGAGATGCTCTCGTAAGATACAACATGATTTTTCATAAAATCGAATTATAAATAATGATAATGTTATTGTAGATATAATACAAAAATACTTCCGGCGTACCGCAGAAATAAATTCACAAATTGCGAATGCAAATGATTATAAACAATATTGTGTACTACGCCAGATTAATAGTTTAATAATTATTAGCAAAAATTGATTATTGCATTAGAGTTAAAGTTACTTTTAATAATTTTTTGCATTATACGTTATCTTTAATTTCTGCAATATAATGACGTAATAAAAATCACGAGTCTGACTCGTGATATTTATGCTTAACTAATTAATTTAAATTTTGACTGAGCTTAAATTAGTGTGCAAAAGTTGAATGTTATACATATATGTTGAGTTTGTCAAGGAATATTTTTTAGGAACTTCACTGAAAGTCTTATCTTACTTTTATATTCAGTACTGCCCAATTAAAGTAAAATTTCTTTAAAGAAAAATTTGCCTCATTATTTTAAATACAAAAATTCTACGAAATAAAAAAAGAGTTATATAAACTCTTGTCAATTAGTTGTTTTCAATATTCATCTGTATTTATGAACCTAGATAATTTGAATTTTATTTTGCATATCTCAGGATTGAATAAATTTCTAGATTATAAATTTGGTGCATTCTGTGACAGAGCGCCAGGGAGGCTGTTGATTTAATTTCAAGGTTCTTCGCTTGCATTTTTTATCTCATCGATAAGAAGTGACGTCTTTAAAAGTGTTATCAACCGAAGAAAAGCCCGATCAAATAAAGTGCGGACTCGCCAAAGGGCCGCTGACTCATCTATTGATGAATTACCACAGAAAAAGCCAGTAAAAAAAGCAATTTATCTAACGAATGCTGAATTTTCATAAATTTATTTTGCCACATGAATTTGAGGGAAATGTCTAGCTGAGTGCGTAAGCAAGCAAACTGCCTAGAGGAAAGTGTCACGCTGTGAGCGGCTAACGACAGCTTTACGGGGGAAATCTCTTTAAAAAAATTTTACAATGAGAATTGAAGTTTTGCTGAATTGAAATAAATGGGAAACATAAATGATTTAATGTTTTACCATGCCTCGTGCTCGGCCGGAGAAAAATTGTCAATTTTCATTAAATTATGTCGCAGTTTGGGCACGTAGTCCGGGGTGCCGAAAGCTTATCAACGTGCGCTACGAGAGCATCACTTCCTGACAAAGCCCCCAAAGAAAACACAGTGGACAGGGGAGCCCCGGGGTCAAGGGGCCCCGACCCGAACAAAGCAGCGCCTTACGCGACGTCCTTACCTTCGCATTGTTCCCGATCCGAGCGGCGACGAGCTGCAAAAGGCGAAAAAAAAGAGAAAATCACGAAATCAGCCAACCGACTCCACGAAATGGCAAAATCATTTTCGATTTTGTGAAGGATTTTTAATTTCTTACCTGGTGGATCCTGATGTACGTTCGCAGGCATTTCTGGCAGTAAATAATATCGTTTTTTACATCCACGGGAATCGAGAAGCCCGAGATGAGCTCCTTGAAGTCGATTTTCACTTCGGGCACAATTAATTCCATTTCTGTGCGCTTTTCGTTCACTGAAAGTGCATCAAGCACCGCCTCCGTTGGTCCAGAGAATTTCGTTTATTTTAATTATTTGTAAAACACCCGACGCCACCCCGTAAAACCCTTTCTTTACCCGCTTTTCAGTTTTCAACTGTCCGTCCGCACGAAACTTTTACTGGTTGAAAATGAAATCGCTCACTCGAACGCTCGCAGAATCAGCACTTTTGACACTTGGCCCAACGAAAAATTCCAGCAGTTTTCAGTTGAAAAAAATTTATGTTACCACCGAAGCGACCGTTTTACTGCAGATGAGCCACAATTTCTTCTCAAAATAACCGAAAAACTATTCTTAAAACTTTTAATTAAATAATCCATCATCCGCCACGGAGTAAAAAGTTAATTTAAAACTTCCAACAGTTTCGACCAGCCCAAAACCGCCCGCACAAAAAGAAATCACTTTTTGCTTCCCTCAAATCGCAGCATTCAATCACTTGCATATTTTGTTGTCAAAACAACGCATGCACTTTTCAATGCAAATTGAAACAGTCTCAAATTTCCTCAAAATACTTACGTCTGGCTTCGGCTTCGGTGTCGGTGAAAACCTTCAATTTTCGCGAGTGGCACGGTTACGTGCGAAAACTGCACGGGTATTCTGAAGATTACCTTCTCCTAGTCGTTTATTTGGCCAAAACAAACGTTGCTCCTTCGTTGAATCAATAAATTTCGCCAAAGCAGCTCTAGAAGAAATCGTACGTCCTCTCCGCGGAACCTGTTTTTCTTCGCTCCTTGCCGATCACAGCGCTGCAGTTTTTCTGGAAGCTGCAGGGAACTGCGAGAAAATCGCTTTTCTTCTATTGATGACGCAAACCGTTTAACGTTCTTTCCGCGTTTAAATTGTTACCGCCATTTTGCGTTATTCTCGTAACTGACATTTAAAATCGTAGTTGAGGTAAAATCGAGGAAACCATTTTCGTTTTATTTTATGATTCTGGGAAAATTACAACAGGAACGTTTTCCATCACCTCAGGAAAATTGGCAACGAAGCTCGCTTTTTCGCTTAACCGATTTAAGCCAGCGAAGATTAGTTTTTTTGGAAATGTCTCAAATTGTAAAATTTTCAGAATATGTTTATGAATTTTTGTTAAAATTTCAAGTTAAGTAAAAGGATTTTCACCACCAGAAGTGGCATTTTATTTTTGAGTTTTTTTCAAAAATAGTACGATGCTTAAAAATGTCTAAATACATATACAAGATTTAATTTTAGAATATTTTCAGGATAGGATCAAATCGCTAATGGTAGATTAATAAAAAAACCAAATTTCATTTTTGTAGCCCTGCTACCTTAGAAATTATTAACATGCAGCTTTTGATTTTTTTTTAAATCGCCTAAAATACCTCTTGCAGAAACCGACCGAAGAGTGCAGATACCAAAAGCAAGTGACCAGCAGTAGCAAGCGATTGCCCGAAGTCCCAAGAGCGCCCCAGTCTTACTCAAGAGTATCTCAGGGACTCATCCATCGCCGAGGCTTTTCACCCAACTGGAGGCTGTGCCGCGCGAATATACCAACGCAGATTTGTCTCACAGCCAAGAGATCTTAAGATCTAAGAAATTTATTTCTCAGCTTACGAGAAACGGAGGACTCTCCACCGATATATAAAGTGAAACAAATTTCCATTATATTACTTATTGCTTTAATTTACTCGCGGTACTCAACCTTGTTTAGTTGGTTGCAAAATATAAAAATTAAGTAAAGCATTTTTACTGTTTTATTGCTCTGAAATGAAACGATGCGTCGGAAGTGAGGAGACCGAATATTTTGGTAATAATCAAGATACCTGAAAAGAATATTGATTGACTTTTATAAAACGGCCCAGATTTTGTCTCTAAACGGAGTTTTAATTCCAAATAACATTCAGGCAGTCCTTTTTTTGAATTTATTCTTAAACAGATGTTACCACTGTTTCCAATGCAATGATCTTAACTTATGGAAAAGTATTTTGAATCTACTCGACCGCTTTGACTAGCGCTTCCGCGACCTCAACGGCGATAGCTGCTTCAGCTTTAGCCTGAAATAGAAACAAATAAAATGTTAATTCAGAAGTGTTAAAAAAATTGATGAAATAAGACACAAACCTGCTCTGACCCGGCGGAGCTGAGCTGCTGTTGATACTGCGAAAGCAATTGTCGGCATTCTCCAGCATCGAGATCTTCAACACTGTGCGCCTCCTCGGCGAGAACTTGCACAGAGGAGTCCTCGTTCACTGTGACGGTTCCGCTGGACACGAAAACTTTTAATGTTTTGCCGTCGTTCTCGTACACTTGGACGACGCCAGGCTTCAGGACAGCTGGAATTAGATAAATTGTAAAATCGAGGTTTCTTCTAATTATCAGCTAAAAGGTTTTTACCCAGAGTTGGAACATGCTTTGCGAGGATACCGAAGCTTCCGCTGAAAGTGGGAACGTCGATTTGTCGGACGTCGGTATTCGCGTAAAACGTTTTATTTCCGGCAGCAAAAGTCAACTTCATTTCATCCGCATATCCTCGCGATTGCAAGATGCGGGCACCTCGAGAGGCCAAAAATCGAGCGTTTTTTACTGCGAAGGACATTTTGCTGGAAGAGATTTCTGTAGTTAGAAATTATGTAACATAACCTAAAAGTCTTATTGAAATGATTAGTGAATTATGTATTTTCAGCTAGATAAAATTAAATAATGATAAGTACTAGCAATCCTTCTTCTACAGGAATAAAGTACTTTGCTTAAAAAATATTAATTTAATAGCAGATCAACTCCTCCTCACCTTTGACGTTCCCAACTTTTGACACACCGAACCGAACTTATCCAGCAAACAGCTTCGGAAAATGCCCTTTTGGTGTCACCAGCGTCTTCTAGAAGCGCATAAGTCAATTTAATTAAAAAAAATTGTTACTTATTAAATTATATTCTTTGTTTTATATACCTTAAAGGAATTCAGTTAAATTCCTCAAAAGTTTAAAATGATTGATTTCTTTGTTGTGAAGAAAACTTTCCTTGTTTTGGATTCAAATATTTTTAACGCAATAAGTGCCACCTAGGAGTTCAGAATAGCACACAAACAGATTCACTTCCGGTTGGATTAATTTAAAATTATGATCGTTATTCTCAGTACACAGCAAACAGAGCAATTTTGAATAAATTCAACCTTGTTTTAAGTAAATAGCATACATTTTAAAGGTAATGTAATGCATATTGCTGCTTCTTTTCTATTTTTGAAACAATTTTTGAAGTTATCCGTGCGATAAAATGTATAAAAACTAGGGTTTTCGTTTTGATTTTGTGTAAAAACTAATTGTAGTTTTAGTAAGATTTCGGAAATTATTTTTAATATTATTTTAGGGTTTCCTAAATTGACGAAAATGGAAACATAAATTAATATATTAGAATTATTGCAAAAATCAATACAAAAATCTTTTTATATATACATATATATTTTTTATTTATTGACTAAAAGACTAATGCAACTATGTCGTACTAGTGATTTATAAAATCGTTTTAACTTCTGTTTTTTCCAATCCCAATTCATTGATTGATATCTTCATATAAAACTCTTTCATTAGTGCGAAGATTGTGAACTCTCATGAATGTGATATTGTTTTCCCTTCTATCGTAATTTGCATTTTATTCAGTTATCCAGGCGTTAATGTATGCCTCATATAGTTTTTCAGCATATCGACGCATCGCACGACTTAAGCAACATGAGTGGCTTACGCCTGTGGAGTTGTGTTACTTAAATTTTGATTGAATGTTTTATATAAAAACATAAAAAAACTGAAACACCAATACCAGCAAAGGTACATATTATATACAAAACTATAAATATTTTCAAGCGTGCGTCTGCTTTTATTTTTTTGCATATGTAAATTTAACTATAATTTTTAAACCAGGAGATATGTACATACATATGTAGAATTAAATGTCTTCAGGGACTATAAAATTGATTGCAAAGATCTTTGAAAATGATTTCAGACTGAACAAAGATGCATTCAAATTTAATATAACGAATTAACCTCAATATCTTAATTTGGCTTTTATTAAGAGATAAATGTAGAAGCCTTTCAGAACCAAATAAGCTCATAAAAAATTATTTCCCCATGCATACATAATTTGCTATATAGTATAAGTATGCATATTTGGCTAGTAATACATAAAGGCCTACTATATCAATTTATTGTTCATATTTGTGTGATATAAGATGATAATCTGCAACAGAAATAAATCAAATTTTTTGTCGAGTTTTTAAATAGCTCGAATTTGCATAAGTTAATCCAAAAGCTCCACCACCTCAACTGCCTTATTGTAGCTGATTTAGATTTTTTCTGAATGAAAATAGTGTAACAGATGCTTTATATCGTTTTTTTTTATTTTATTTTATATGTGTTTTTACCAAAAAAAGATTATTTATTTATTTAATTTTAGCTATTCACAGGGAGAAAGGAACATATTTTATTTGGGTACATCTATTAAATTTCGCAATAAAAAGGAAAGAGAGAGAGATTTGCATATTTTTAAAGATCATTATTTGTATGAACAAATTTTAAATGTTTTTATAGCCATATATCTAAACAATTTTAAAGATCAAATTCAATTTATTTTTGCCTTAAAGCAAAAATCGTTGAGACAAAAGCTGCAGTTCGAATTTCGACTCGTTAATTAATGCATTTAATTCATTAATAACGCACGAGCGAATTATTTGCAACAAAACCCCAAACGACTGTTACAATTTCCAAAACTACACCGACAAAAGAGTGCTCTATTTTGATGTAACACGCACCGCGAAGATGTCGTTTTGATCCAGATGTCGGCCTCTTTCCTGCATAATCTTATCATTTTCCATCAGTGCAGCTTTCACCTAGTCAAAAAACTGCACAAATTTAAATTTTCATATAAAAGCGAGCTGAGGCCACGAAATTGGTATCAGTTCGATTTGGTCTCACGTCCCACAGCCCTAAGCAAGAAGACGTTAAAATGAAGGTGAGAATTAATTAGATTTTCTAATTATTTTATCGGATTAATGAGTTTATGTGAATTGTTTTGTTTTTTTAAAGGTATTTGTTTGTTTGATCGCTTTGGTTGCATCCGTGAGTGCTGGAGGATATGCTGGAGGTTTTGGATATGGTCCAGGACCCATCCATCACGGTCCAATTTTCAGCGATGGACCAGGAGGATTCCATGAGGTCCACCACCATCACGTACCTCCTCCAATCATTGGACATGCCATCGGACCAGTCGTTGAGCCCGCCATCGTCCCTCCAGCTATTAAAATTCATGAAGATAAACACCACCACTACCACCACGTTCATCCCGTCCAGGTTATTCGGGAACAGGTCCCAGTTCCACATCCCGTGGCTGTTCCCGCTCCAGTTCCAGTCCCAGCTCCGGTGCCAATCCCAGTTCCAGCTCCAGTCCCAGTTCCTGTGCCTACGCATTTCGCAATTGGAGGACCTGTGGCCTATGGAGGTCATGGCTTCGGGATCGGAGGAGGATTAGGCCATGGAATCGGCTTCGGACATGGTCTGGGTTTAGGTCATGGAGTTGAACTGGGCCATGCAATTGGCCATGATTTTGGGCACGCAATTGGCCATGATTTTGGTCATGGAATTGGCCATGATTTTGGTCATGCAATTGGCCACGGTGGATTCATTGATGGAGGAATTGTTGAGGGTGGATTTGGCGGCGGCTTCCCAGGAGGAGTTGCCCTCGACGGAGGTCTTGGAATTGGTGGTCTCATCGGAATCGGTGGCATTGGACATCATGGCCATGGACATGATCATGCTAAAGTAGTCAAAGTCCTCCATGGTAATCACGGATGGCTTAAGTAAGTACCTAACTAACAATAAGATTAGATTTAAGAAATGTAAATAAACTGTAAATACCTGTAAAGACTAAATCGAACCCAAAAAAGGAATTGTTACACCTTATTGTTAAATAATAAATTGTTGACAAAAAAAAATTTGTTTCTTGAATTACATAAGAAGATTACATTTATCTAACACGGCAACTCGTAACACTCCAAGAATTCCAAACGTGTCGATGCTTCTCTCATTTGATCGCATTTAGGAAAAATAAGCGTAAGTTTTGGTTTCACAAGCCAGTTACGAAAATTCAATTTGCATGAATATTACAAAAAAGGCATTATCATTTGTACATAATAAAAAAGAGTTTGCTGCACGAGCGCCAGGTGACTTCGAAGATCTTTTACTTAATCGAACTCTTGTCAACCTACGATGAAAAATTTGATACTTAATTATGCATTCGAGAAAGCGGAAACCTATGCACAATTTCTGCAGTTTTGCACATCGACTTATGTGTATATAAAATATATCCGCTGATCCGAATTTTATTATTGGATTAAAGTAAATGCATTCAAAAATAGATTTTAATAATGGGCTGGAAAGCGTGATATAAGAATCATGATAATGTTATTTATAGCCATTCTCTCGTTTTTGATTTTAAAACGTATGTCTGACTAGTGACAACTGAAATTTATTCGTTTTACTTTTGTTTGTAACAACATTTTTATCGGTCAATAAATTTAGAACAAGTAAAATAATTACGCTGAAAGAAAAGAGCAACAAAATTAACTATTGTGAGTGAGAAAAACATTTACAAAATTAGTTAGTTTCTCAAATATTTTGGTTGATTTCACTACTTTAAATTGTTATAACAACTAATTCAATTAATTGGCTGTTATCAACAAAAGATTAGTTAGTATTGCAATTTTTTGCAGTGTAGGTTCGTCTTCAGTTTTCTGGAAAAAAATAGGTTTTATAAGTACTAAAGGCCGTATTTTTACCATTTATGGAAAATCATTAAAAAAAAAAGAATCATTATAGAGGCTAGTAACATAATTTAAACAAAATCTTACATTAGCTCAGCTTAATATGTATGTACATATATAAAAATCCCAAAAGCTTTAAAACTTGTTGAAATATTCCTTGGCATTTTTTTTTCTATTAACACATTATTTCATACAGTAAAAGGTGAATAAAAATCATAAGAGGCGTCCTCATGAAAAACTTGTTCACCAATCTATTTGTTGAAATGTTACACAACACAAGCTTCTATAAATTCTTCTTTTATAATTATTTTTTAGAAAAGGCTTAAAAACGATTTTTGTGCTTTTTATTTCTATTTTGTTTGAAAACGGGAAAGATATTAGAACTCTCGTTTGGGGATTCATTTTTATATATGGAAAAATTGCTATAGAACTGGACCTATCACTTGTTCTGCCGTTTGGATTCCAAATTTTCCAGTCTCAAACCTTAAACTATTATATATTTAAAGATTGAATTTGTATTTGTCCCCTTTTAAAATGTTTAAACATAGATACAAACTTTGCTTCTAAACTGTCCAGCTGTCGTTTTTTGAAAATGATAAATTTAATATAATGTTTTTAAAAAAAAAACTTTATTTTCACAACTCCATTTAAACAACTTCATACTAAAAAAATCACTTTTCAATTACCTTGAATCATTTTCATGCCTTATTTGTAAGGGTTTTATCCCGCAGTCTATTAAGAATTGTTTCTGCATTAGCAGCGTTTGGTGGTTTTGGATATTGATACCCTCCAGATCCTGATTCCGGAGCTGCAGGTTTTACTATTCGGGAGTATTTTTCAAGCAAGGAAAGATAGCCTGCGAGTTCGGAGAGATCGCTCTCATAGCAGCCCGAATATTTGCCCGAAGATTTGAAGAGGCATCCATGACCATGTCCGTATCCGTGATGGTGACCGTGACCGTGACCGTGACCGTGATGTTCGACAAATACATATTCAGGAGTGTAGGTATAATGGGGTATCTCCACAAAACTTCCTCCAAATCCACCTCCTCCAAATCCGCCTCCTCCGAATCCGCCTCCTCCGCTTCCCTTTTTCCTCAGTGATGGCTGCGAAATTTCCGCTGGAATACTTTCCACCACAACTAATAGAACTATTAATCCAAATGTGCACAACAGCAGCTAAACAAGAACGAATTAATTATATTTTTAATATAAATAAATCTGTCTGTTATACCTTCATCTTGTGTCGATGTCTAAGGAACAAAGTTAACCAAAAAGTAAAGAAGCGCTAAAGCAGCTCCGCTTTATATACAAAAATTGTTGGAAGAGCTGAGAACTGAAAGAATCGCTTTTTTCGGCTCAACCAACTCATAAAACTCTTTTTCGACACTCTCTAAACATATAGGCCTAAAATTTTTAAATAGAAGCTTCTGCCACCAATAAATAACTATAATGAAAAAGAAAAAAAAACTGATAACGTTCATCTGTGCCTTTATTTTTTTTAATGTCAAAATTCTCATCAACTAACGAATTTTAAAATAAATAAAGGAAAAGATAAAATTCACAGTGAGTGATAAACAAAATGCATGAAGATGCTCGGTGTCATTAAACTTAGAACGCGCATTAATCGTTCACAGTTAAAGCTAGAACTGGTTCTTCTTGGATTTTCAGCTTGCAAATTATTTAGGAATATTTTGATTAGAACATGTTTCGCTCTTAATGCTAATTAGCAACTTAGAAGAAAAGGCAGCGAATTTTAGAACAGAACTCGATTTTCCGCGCGAGAAAAGTTAGTTACGCTGCAATTTTATTTATTTTTAATATGTTATTAAAATAGAGCCGTCAACACTAAACAATATAAATTTGAGGCGGTTAAGGAACCCAACAAAATTATAAATATTGCAGGAAACAAATATCAATAACACTTTTATTCAAATAAGTTAATAAAAATGAGAATAAAACATTATCCTTATTTTGAATGATTGCTTTTTTTTTTTAATAAAAATTTAATTTTCTAAAAACAAGATTTTTAAAAATTTGTTTTCAAAATTTAATTTGCTTTAACACCTTTAGTAACGGTCAATAAACTTTGGTATTAATTAGTGTTTAGTTAAAATTCTATTCTAATGCATCTATTTAACATTTTATTATTTTTATAATTTCTAAAGTTCAAAGAGGTCATCATGGAAAAACCATTAAATCGATATTAAAAACCAGCTTGTCTCTCTTCGTAATCGAATTAATTTTAAAATGCTTACAAAAACTTTAAAAGCTTAAAAAGTCAAGCACGTTGGCTCTGATTTAAGAAATATCGTAAGGTTTTATCAAATATCAAGACATTTTTTAATCGTTTATGCTACAAAGCTTCTGCAGTTTTTTAGTATTTTATAACTTTTGAATTTTATTATAATAAATTTCATTTCACTAAAGATTTTGCGTAGATTTAGGCTGATCGAAAAGAAAAATTGAAATTTCCTATAAATAGTTTGAATACGTTATGTTTTTCGAAAAATTGTCTCTTCGGTTTTTAAACTCATTCTTTTATAATATAAAGGGTGTCCCGACTTAAAAAAAAAACAAACGGATGATGGACGAAATCATAACTGTTGCAGTATTTCAATTGTTAAAAGTAATATGGTATTTTTTGAAAGTTTCGAGAGTCGTTAACTTTGAGCATTTTTTTGGTGTCATGTCTACAAAGTTTGATATTTTCCTGTTCAGCGTTTTGCAAACAATTATCAAGGACATTTCTATCAAGAGAAAATAACGATATTTTAAATTTATATGTATCAACTATTTATCCCGTAAAATCCCCATTGTTTTAAAAGTTAGCGTATATAGTCTAGATTTTAAAAAGGTATTTTTTCTACAACTTTCTATAGGTAGGAAAAACAAATATTACAATTTAAGTAAAAAAGGAAATGATGTTGAAATGGAATGTGGAATGTGTTTTTTAAATATCTACTTATTTTAATAGATTATGAAATTAATCGTTTTTCATTAAAATTAGAAGTATTGGACATAAAGAATTTTCCTGAAAATATTTCCTTCGGTTATTCTATAATAATTGCAATAACAAGAAGTGAAAAAGCAAGTGCCTTTAATAGATTTTAAGTAAATTACTTAATTAATTTTAACATTCATCTAAGGCAAGTTAATCCACTTAAACAGTTTTTCTTAAGATACTTTTTTACCGTATAAAATAGTAGACTTGGCGGTTTCCTTGAGCTTTGCGTTTACATTTAACCTTAGAAATTAAATGACTTCCTTGTTTTTTAAAAGCGTTAAAAGCCTTCAATCAAATTAGATGGGATTATGCGTAGAAAAATAAAATAACAGAATTTATATTGAAATTGTTTTTTTAATAACCTTTCTTTCACACGGATAATATGTGGAGAAAAAGTAGGAAAACGCTTTGTGAGTTTTGCCGTACATTGCGTAACAAAAAAATTATTTCAATAATGAAACGACTATTTGGCACAACATAAATTACATAAAATTGTAAAAAAAAATTACCTATTAATCTATAAGTCTAAAAATCTACTTCTTTTTCTTAATGAACCCATGATGGTGATCGTCATTCAAAACTTTCAAGACTTTAATTTCTTCGAATCCACCACCACCACCTCCGAACCCTCCGTGACCTCCAAACCCACTGCCTCCGAAGTCTCCACTGTAGCCTCCGGCGTATCCACCCCCGTGACCCCCTCCGCTGGCCTGCTCATGGATCACTTTGATCACTTGGACATCGCCACCTCCGTGACCGTGATCGAAGTGTCCACCACCGCCTCCGTGACCACCCCCGTGACCACCGTCTTCGTGAATGACTTTGATGATTTGCTCGCCTCCGTGACCTCCGCCGAAGTGTCCGCCACCGTGACCACCTCCATGACCTCCATGACCTCCATCTTCGTGGATGACCTTGATGACCTGTTCTTGTCCGCCGAAGTGACCTCCTCCTCCGCCACCTCCGCCTCCAAAGTGATGGTCGTGTCCTCCGCCTCCGTGGTGTTCTTCCTCGTGGATGACTTTGATTACTTGGGGTTCGCCATGTCCACCACCAACTCCGTGACCGCCACCTCCAAATCCGCCGCCTCCAAATCCACCGCCTCCAAAACCGCCGCCTCCATGGCCTCTAAATCCACCGCCTCCGTGACCTCCAAATCCACCGCCTCCGTGACCTCCAAATCCACCCCCTCCGTGGCCACCGAAACCACCCCCGCCATGTCCTCCAAATCCGCCTTCTTCAATTCTAACGACACTCACGTGACCACCGCTTCCATGACCTCCAAATCCGCCCCCATGTCCGCCTCCGAATCCTCCGCCCCCATGACCTCCAAATCCGCCCCCATGTCCACCTCCAAATCCGCCTCCAGCGCTAAATCCTCCGGAAAAGCCTCCTCCGTGACCCCCGCCACCACCTCCGCCAAGGAACCCTGCGTGGGTGACCGCAACCGAGCACAAAACAAAAATGGCCACCTAAACCAAGAAAAAAAAAGGATTAATCCTCGGTAATCTCCAATTAATCCAGTAATTAACTCACCTTCATCGTGCCGCGTGTCCGGTTAATCCAAAAAACCTAATCAGACTGATAACTCGGAAAAATGCAATCGCTTTTATAGCTGGGCCCACTTTTTCCTAAGCCCGAAGAAAGTTCGCGCCGCCTAATCACCCTTGAGTCGGGCTCGTGGATCTTTTCAACATTTTTGGCGGCGGTTCGGCGTCCATTTACAAAAATTTTTGGAGACCGATGAAGACGCCACGGGCCACATTAACTTAAAACCAGTGAAAGTGAATGAAACCAGTTTGAAAAACGCTCGCAAAATTCACATCAAAGTGGGTTCGTCTATCGTCGTAACCGCTCTGATGTGATAATTCGGGCATTTCATAAGACACCATAATTTATGCAGATTTATGGTAGACTGCATCTAATCTGGCGGACCTTCTGCCCAGATGCACCTCCAAAAATCCGGACCAAAATCCAGACCTCCAGTTGAAATTATGAATACTAGGAAGCGGCTGATCCAAAACAAGGGAATGCAATTTTTTAAATGGCTCATTGCCGGCGAGCCAGACAATGTTTGTAAATTTTTTTCTACTAATCTGGCGCTTAAACTTTTTCGTCGGATAAACTAGGCCTAAAGAAATGTGAAAGGTTAATTACTATTTCGCCTCTTACTAAAAGAGATTTTAAAATTTTACTTCAGATTCAATTCAACTCAAAAGTACTCAAATAACTATTAATACATTTTATTAGTATTTTTCTTTAAATAACGACTTTGGGTCATAATATGTAACAGATTTTTTTTATTTAAAGTTATTAAAAAACCTGAGACGTATCAAAAAATTTAATGAAAATTCAATGTTTTAGTTAAAAGCTATTTTAACGGCCGTTTTAGTTACTCAATTTTAATATTTCTATATGTAAGAAAACAGCTATGGATATCGATTCTAGCCGAATCGATATATTCTGAAAGTATGCTTTTAAAAATCTTCCCTTAAAATTCGATTCATTTTAGATAATAAAAACTTTAATTCTGGCAGGGACGATAGTGGCATCCTCACAAATTAATAATATGTTACAATTAAAAAAAAAGTCTTATAAATAGCCCCATTTTACATGTAAAATTATTGGAATACCCTTTTAATAAAATAAGATAAATAAATCTACTTAACACTATAACTGCCAATAAAAAGATTTATAAGAAGATAGCTCGAATCGAGGCTATAAAACTTTGCTAAAGATGACGGGAGCGGTGGCATGGTAGTTTCTGATATTAATGTGACTTATAATAGATTTTATAGTTATATTGTATTTTTTGGAAATCAATAAATCTTATCTCAAAAAACTTGGAATTAGCAAGGAGAGTTTGTTACATTTTCAGGCTAGTAAAATGTTGTTTAAACTAGAATTATTTTTATTCAATAATCTTCTACTTTCTAGAAAATAATAGTCGTTACTTTTTTAGGGTCTTATTCCTCGAAATAAAGAAAACGAAGCCCTTATATTTAGGATTAAGCCTCTTTTTTCAGAAACGGTATCGAGTTGAAATTAATACCTAGTTCTGTAAAAAAATTCAATTTTCTAACTCAATGAAAGTAAATAAATTTTATATAAAATTACTTGTCCATTCCCACAATTCTTCTATTTTGGTCTTCCGCCAACGAGAAGTTATAACATTATAAAAATATGTGTGGGATAAAAAAATAAAAATACAAGTTTGGGAATGAAAATAAATCTTCACTGCTTGATGTTAGTAAAATGGAGAAAGCCTCATCACATCACACGAACTTATCTCAATGTGGTTTGGAACTACTTCTGGCCACTAAGTGGTACTAAAACAACTTCCTCTGGTCTAAGCTTTTAAAATTCCACATTTACGGATATTATTAATTAATTTCGCCTTTTGTGAGCTTATTCATCAAATGTAATAATGTTTAAAAAGTAGTCTCAATACTTAGGCTGTGTGCCAAACCAGACTTTTCTTTTCAAAAGTTCGTTCAAAATGTACTGGATTAATTTGCCTGTGTACAAGGAGAGTCTTTTCAAGTGACTTTTATATCCACATATAAGCACAAGCAGTACTTTGATATTAAATCGGGAAATGGACGAAGAAGGTATCGAAGTTATAATTTTATTTCTTCAAATACTAATAAACTTATTTAAAATACATAAATGGGAAGAGGGGAAACTAAGAATTTCATGCAAAATAGGATAATCAATATGCGATGATATGCCCACAGCCTTCTATAAGGAAAAAGTACTGATTTGTCATTTGAAAAGTCTACTCGCCAGCATACTTTTCGTTGAATAGTCGACTTTTGAAAAGAAAAGTCTGGTTTGGAACACAGCCTTAAAACTTTTTTTACAGCTCATAATAAAATGTTTACATCCAATTATAATTATTTAAGGACGTAGTCTGGTGTTCGGATTTCGGAAAATCAATTTTTTTTTTTTTACATATTTCGAAAGTATGTTATGTTGAGAAAGTGCTGTAAAAATTTCAGACCGAAATATGAAATATTTACAAAGCTATAGCACATAGTCGAAGAGCACTCCGTGACCATGGCATGCGCAGCTGCAACGGTCTCACGGTAAGACTTACCGCTCTATTGTTGTATATATACATATATATACATATATATATACGCCCATATATATGTATATATATGTATATATATGTATATATATATATATATATATACATATATACATACATATATATATACGCCCATATAGCTGATTAATGTAAGTATAATTTCTTTTTAAAAATCTGAAATCAAAACTTTAAAGCGTTTTCCTCAAAACAACATTTTTGTAAGCGGCGGTCATGATTCAGAAAATTCTATACAGCCGATTCCTTTGATTTTTGCACAGGGTATTCTACACAACAGTGGCTATGGCCGGTACCAGAATTACTTAATTATACAAATTATTTCTATTTTTTTTCACCGATTTTCAACAAAAAAATGAAGATTTTTTAAGGTTTTTTTTTTAAATGCCCGCCATTATGTTATTTTTTAAGGAAAATGTTTAATTCTGGTACGGGCCATAGCCACAAGCCTACGGAACAATAATCAATTTAAATTTTTTGTTTCGGATGACTCCAAGTGTCGTAATCACAACCGCCACCCACCCTCCTCCATTTAAAGTTGTCTACTTTAGGTTAAAAAAAACAATTATAAAATGGCGTCAAATTAAGAAAAAAAAATTTTTCCCTTTAGTTAACGATGTCAATAACAAAGTGTAAAAAAATTGAATTGATTGCATTTCATCTTGTTAGGGAAAAAAATTCCTGAAATAAGGGTCCGAAACGAGCGTGAACACCAGACTACGTCCTTAAGTCATGTAAACTCTGTGAATAAGTTAATAATACAACGGTCAGTAAAAGTATAAATATGTTATATCGATAAACTCTATTTAGAAATTATGTCGAAAAATTTTTGGTGTTAAGGTGATGATGTTCTATATATTTTATAATTTAAAAGCAACCGGCTCCAAAGCGCATTTCGAATCATTCAACGATTGTTATGCAATTATGCAGATTAGCTTCTTTCTACTCGAGCTCATGTGACCGAAGATCCAAAGCGGGACGATTTAAAAAGGCGATAATTAATGCATCTGAGGTTGTACGGATAATGGGTTACTAATAAACTCAAATCGGAGTAGATTGAGCACATGAAGTCGGAAGGTGTAATTAACTCCCCACAGAGATAGTAAAAATTTATGATGTTGCCTTTCATCACTCACTCGAATTTAACCTTTTGATTTCGTGTTAATTTGAAATTGGTATCTTCCTCAGGTTTAATAACACAACCATTTTTTGTACCTATCTTCAATAATTTAGTACTGTTTAATACTTCCGAAATATTAATGTAAATGCTTTCCGATTTAATGAATAAAATATCCATGAAAAATCAATAAAAAGTTTTTAAAGCGGATTGTGAACAAAAGACGTTTTGTATTGAAGTGCAAATTAAATTTCACAAATGGGAAACATGTTTTTTTCTTCAGCATAAACCGAATGATTTTTTCCGGTCACTTGTATTATCAAGCTAAGTTAGTATCATTAGCGAAGAAGACAAATTACAGTGAAATTAATCTTGGTGAAATGAAACCTTTTGAATTTTTTAGTATCGAGTTTTACTACTTTATAGTAAAAAACTATGTAAACAAATAGACGCAATAGTTCATTGGACTGAAATCTTATGAATAGCAAATGCTCTATATTAAAAAAAATAAATAAAAGGCGGTCAAGAAAAAGCCTCTCCTTCGCATTCCACCAATAAGCGGAGCGAAAATGCTTACTTGCCCCCAAAAAATAAACATTAGTTTTTTTCATAAAAGACAGATGAAATTCAAGTTCAATAACAAAGTTATCATATAAATGCACCCAAAAACTGCTCAAGGTGAGCTAGTTAGCAAGATCTTTTTGGATGTACATGAATATGGAACAGGTGAAGATTTTAGGCTGGGCCAAAAATTGCTTCGGCTTCTTTGTTTTATAATTTTTTTTTAGATTTCAACAGTCAGTTCACGGAAAAAATGTCTGGCAATTATTCCTGTATTTTCTGATGGATTTTAGGATACTGCATTATTTTGGTAATATTTCCTGTAGTTTTTAAGGAGATCTGCTGCTTTTTCAATATATGTTGTGGATTTTATGGCAAAGTTCGTAAATTTGTTGGGAACTATTTTGCTATCCCAATTTTTTTTCCGTGTTCAGTGGTTAAGATAAGGAATTTCGAAAGGCGTTTTGAAGTTTTATGCTGTCTTTGAATTTTGGATGAAGATACTTCATATTAAAAAATATTTAAGAAAATCTGAAAGACCAAATCAAATAGCAAATTACATTTTTTTCAATTTTAGAGAATGTGGTTAAGAGTTTAGTTTATTTATTATTTAGTTATTTATCTTTTGGTACATACATCCAAACCAGATATTTACATAGATAGACATTATTTATAGATTTCGAATTTATCAAATCAATATTGAAATCGCTTTTGCAAAATCAAACGACATAACAATATTTTTATGTTCGCCAAAAAATAGCTGCCATTACTATTATAATAAACTAAAATTCATAGTACCTATGTACCTAAATGATTGCAAATTACAAAATTGCCTAATAGTTGAAGCATTATTTAAATATTTACATATTCAAAAAAAAAAATTATTTTAAAAATATTCGACACTTGATAAGTCCTAAAATTTATTTATTTTTAATGAATCATGATCAGATGAAAAATGCCTAAAAATAGGCTTTTTAAGTAATTTGAGCTTTTTCGTCTTAGGTATCTTCGATTTCTGCCTAATGACTGGCATTTGCATCTAAAACCAATTTAACAGCTCATTTTATGGATGTCGAATTAATCTATCAGTTAGCAGGAATTTCTTGTTGTAATAAATTGTTTTGTAACCATTTCGCTTAACTGCCGGATGCACATTAAAATATATGCAGATTTAAAAACAACACCTAAATCGCAGCTACTTGAGTTTGCCGACTTTGTGATTTTTTCTAAATTAAATATATCAAATAAAGTATCAATTTGAATGGACGTGTTGAAGAGTAATGAATGAAAATAATAATTAAAGCGGGGTAATTTGATACAATTTATGAAGTGAAGAAAATTTTAATTTTAAAGATATGTACCTTCCCATTTTTTGGCTGACTGCAAAAACTATACATACATACATATATGAAATAATAAAAAAAAATTCCCACTTTATGCACTTTAGTTAAACATTGATTTTAATTAATTTAAGTAGAACTAAATAAAAATCTGAATTCAGAATAGAAATTTCACTCTTTTTTCCTGCTTAAAACTTAATTTACCACATTTACCAAATTCATATACCATAGAATAAAGCACAAAAATTATACAGGTTCACTAATTTAAAAATTTTTTTTTTTAAATTTACTATTTTCACTTTTTATGTCCACGATAGTTATAACCGCCTCCGCTAGAGTGACTGCTAGAATGACTGCTAGAATGACCACTGGAATGGCTGCTAGATGTTGCTACTTTTACAGCATCCGCGACATGACTGCTAACTTGGTGGGTTTTATGCCCATATCCGCTGGCGTATAGTCCTGCAACTACAGCCGGAATTACATCATGCGAAAATGCAGAAGTTCGGCTTTGGTGACCGTGTCCATTTGCATAAAGACTGGCCACAATGGCGGCTGTGTCTGCGTTCGACAATCGACTTTGACCATGATGACCATGGTTTCTAGCATGCAAACTGGCTACGATGGCTGCAGCTTCTTCGTTGGACAAGTTACCACCACTTTGGGTACCGCCGAGGTTATTTAGTCCAAATTGAGTTCCAATTAACTCAAGAAGTTGGACCACAAACGCAAGTTCTCCAGCTCTTCCAGATTGCGTTGCATAAGCTGCATTTCCTATGTACCCAGCATTAGCTAAAGCAGTTACTGAAGACAGTAGTAAAAACGCGTAAACAGCCTAAAATAAAACAAATTTATAAATATTACATTAATGATAACTCTTGTTTTACACCCACCTTCATATTGATAACTAGTTTTTATTTCACGCCTTGAAGAATTTTGAAGAACTGATCAGAGTTTAGAAGTTTTGCTAAATTTATAGAACTTCTGTAGGATAAGAAAAGAACATAAGAACAAGTATTTTCATCTTGCCTTGACATCACCGTGTCCTTGATAATTAAAGAGATAGAAGATGAAAGATAAAAGAAACTTGCCCAAAAACTGAATCTTTCTTGATGATGAAATTAGTCAAAATCGAAGACTTTAGTAGATAAATATATAAAAACTATAAATGGACATATGCTTAAATATGAATATTTAATTTTATGCAAATATTTAAACAGCATTATTTCCTCGGAGTTGTTATCAACCAGTAACCCGACAGCTTTGATTCTTTTCAATTGCTAAATTGCATGTTTTTTGGAAAATATTAAACATGCGAATTGTAAGTATATACTTTTAATTTCCCTGAAAATCTCAAAAGAAAAATGGTTTTATAATTTTATAAACGCTTATAAAAATAGTCAAATTTTATGTAGTGTCATACCCTCTTTATTAAAAATTGTGAAGGAACGCATTTTTATTTCCTATTAGTGAAATCAGAAGTGGGATTGTTTTAAACAAAAGTAGTGTTCTATGTGTAAAAATTGTCTTGGTTAGAAATAATACATTATGTATGTGTATATCGAAAAAGCAGCAGATCTCCTTAAAAACTACAGGAAATATTACCAAAATAATGCACTATCCTAAAATCCATCAGAAAATACAGGAATAATTGCCAGAAATTTTTTCCGTGTAAATGTTCATTATTTTAAATTATTTTAAAATTCAGATAATAGAATAAATATTTATGAGTTGTAATGCAACTCCTTAAAGATGCAGATCATAAAAATGTTTGGGAAATATCCATGATGATAAAATCTTTCTTTGATTAATTAACGAAATATCTTAAGAAGCGATCCCCAATTTGCATACGATGTTATGTGCACCTCGTAACGTTTATAGCTCTCATTTTTCTTTAACGTTTGAGCGAAACGTATAACTAATTTTATAAAACCTGGTTGAGTGAGCGGTTTTCTACTAGGCGCATAAATTAATAAAATAGTTGAATTTCATCGAAACGATTCAACCATCCCTATGCAAGATACCTGCAAAAAAAAGAGGTTTTTCGAGGGAAAGTGAAGTCGATAAATTCAAATAAAATCAAAATAATACGTCACATGATGTTATCCGCATTTTTTAAAACGTTATTGCTTTTTTATTACGAAACCGAAAATCGTTTGACTCAGTTTCGATGAGTGCGAAATAGGCGCATTATGGTCTTATCAAATTTGGTGAGTATTAAATTACGAAAACGACAGGTTTGTTTTCGTAACGTACTCTATTGATATTTTGTTTTTCTTATATACTTTTTTTATGGTTTTGTTATACGGATCTCAGTGATGCAACAGATTTAAGAAATGTTTTTATTTTTACGAAATTGAAAACAATAACAATGGCAACAAGTAAAATAATAAAATTATAGGAATCAGTGCTACCTTAACAAGTAGGTGCTTAACAAATTTTGGACTTAGGCCCTACAGTGCCGCCGTTTTACGAGCTTTCGGCGGTTTTCTTCACAGCAGTGTTTGAGGAGTCCCTTTTCTGGAGGATGCGAAGGGTTTGGAGTCCAGAACCGTGTCCATACCCACTGTAGATGTCGTTCGACGACGAGGAGTAGTAACTGGGGGATGCTCCGCTGGCGAGGACTCGGACAATGTTTGAAGGGGATGAAAGTGCACTGCTTCCTCCAGAGACGACCTTCAGAAGTTTTACGTGATCCTGACCGGATGATCCGTAGTAATCCCCAGCAGAGCTAGAAATTCCAGAATCCGAGACTATCCTCAAAATTTTGCTAGGTGCATCAGCGACGGAGGTTGAGACTTCAGAGATTCCTCCAAGGGATGAGGTGACTCCGCCGGACAGGAGATTTAAAACGCTGGTGGCACTGCCTGAGCTGAGGGCGGAGCTCCCGCCGTCTGAAACGATTCTGAGTACTTTCGATGTTTCTACGGCTGGGGCTGAAACCGAGGCGTCGTTGATGATCCTCAAAACTTGAGCTGGAGATACGCCGGATGAGATGCTGGACCCATCCGAGATGACTCTTAAGACTTTTGTGTTATCAGCGATGGATGATCCTGCGTTGTTCTCGTGGATGACGCGAATCACCTTCACGTTGTCTTCAACGGCGGCTTGGGCAGGCCTGTGCTCGGTGATAACTCGAATTGTTTTAACTGATTCTTCTAAATTTGATTGGGTGGGTTCCGTGATCACCCGGATCGTTTTAACATTTTCAGCTGGTGCAGCTGGAGCTGCTGGAGCTGGAGCTGGTGCTGGGGCGGCTGGTTCCTCGACATGTTCAGCAGATCCTTCTGAGACTGCTTCTGAGAAGCCTTCCGATTCAGCGGATGAGGATTGGAAGTTCTCTTGAATTGGTTCTTGAGCGATGTGCTCCTGCGCGGGAAGGTATTCGTTGTTCACCTGGTGGTCAAATCCTCCAGCACTTCCGAAGTTGTCTCCACCGAATGGGGCCTGGTAGGAGTAGCCGCTTTGGGAGTCGAAGGCTCCAGCGGGGCTAGATCCAGCGGGTGGAAGGTAGTTCTGAGATGGGGGCAGGTATGATGGGGCTGGAGCCGCATAATTGGGGGCGGGGGCTGTTTGCTCAGGGAAGCCTTGTGGGGGCAGGTAATTTTGTGCTGGGGGGTTGCTGGGCGGCAAGTAATTTGGCGCAGGGGCGTTGTAAGTAGGTTGGGGCTGTGCTGGGGCTCCGTACAATTGCGATGGAGGCGCGGGGGGGATGTAGTTGTTTTGTGGCCTCTGGGGCGGGGCGAAGACTCCGCGTCCTTGAGATGGAGCTGGCTGAGGAGGCAAGTAGCTTGGGGCTGGACGGGGGAAGTTCTCAGATGGAGCTGGCTGGGGCTGAGGGGGCAAGTAGTTCGGTTGTGGCTGTTGAGGAGGAAGATAATTTGGCTGGGGTTGTTGGGGTGGAAGGTAATTTGGAGCTGGCTGAGTTTGCTGCGGCTGGGGTGGCAAGTAGTTGTTTTGTGGTGCAGCAAATTGTGGAGCTTGATGAGTAGCCTGAGGTCCTTCCCTGGGAGGGATGTAAGAAGGTGCTGGTTGTGCTGGTGGCAAATACTGCCTATTTCCTAAAGCGGCACGGCTTCCGAAGGTTTCACTTTCTCCAACTTCAACACCTCTTTCAACCGCTGGAGCATAAGGAGCTGAACTTGAACCAAACGAGGACGAACCAGAACCACTGAATCCTCTCGAACTGCGAGCGAGGGTCTTGAGGAGGGTACCTTGGGCAATGCTTGCCACAGCCAAAACCAGGATAAGTATCTGAAAAAATATATTATAGTCGTTTTTATTTTATAATCCATTTAATCCAATGTAATGATAGTACCTTCATCTTGGTGATGCTTCTCTTAGTGAATTTGCAACGGAACTAATTTCCTCCATTCCAGGGCAGGCACTTTTATACCACATCCAATTTTAATATTTTTTATCAGAGTATTGCGTGTCTCTCGATGAGCACACATCATAACACGCCTGCAACCTCCGCGTCCAAGATGTCGCTACTGAAAACCGAATCTGTATCTAATTTTTTTATGTTTTTTATTTTTTTTGTATTTCTTTCGAGCGTATATCGACGTATGCAAACAAAGCCCTGGCGACAACGTTGGACTAAATTTTTAAAAAGATGCGACCGAAGTTCAACTAACACATCGATCGATGCAGCGGAGCACCAACTTCCATCCACCGGAGTGATAGCGAAAGTCCCAGCTTGCGGGGCCCCCCGAAAACGGAAGAAAAAATTGCTTAGCAAGTCAGATGCGGAAATTCGATGTTTTTATCAAATCGGTTTGAATGAAACCCAGCGGCGGCTATTTTGTTTTCTTGAAAACCGTCTTGAGGAGCACAATGGTCTCGAGGTGCCCCAAGCTTCGGTCACACGCAGTAAATCATTGAGAACGACAATTGTCTTAGGTAATGGTTTTATTGGACCCATCCAGCTGAGAAGATCCCAAGTGATTTAAACAAAATCCTCTTCTTAATGTATAGTAATTGAAATACGCACTATTTGTCGAATTTCTACTTTTAACGAAATTTTAAAACTTTTATGATATTTATGATAATTATAAGGTGCCAAGACCAATTTAAAAGGGTCAGTCAAATGACTAATTTTGAAAATTATAGACTAGGTGTCGTTTCACCAAATTAAGTTATATTTAAATATTGGATTCACAACCAAACTATTTTGCTCCATTTATTAAAACCATACCCTATAATTTTTAAATTAGATAATTCTTCTTTAAACATAAAAGTGAATCAGCCTAACTGATCTATCCTATAAAGCGCAACTCAAAAAATTAAACTTTCAAACATTGTGCAAGAGAATGAAAGTTGAATGAAGTTTTTTTAGGAGCCGTAATTTAGAATTTGTTGAAATTTAAATCTATAAATACACTATAGCGATTTAAATTTATAATTCTCAAGAAATTATAATTAAAATTAGTACAGAGTGGATTTTTGGTTTGAAACGAGCTTTTTCAAAAATTTTTAGTATTTTAATTTTATTCTTTAATATCTAGAATTTTTATTTTTATTTAAAAACTACTAATGCTTATCTTTTAAAGATATTATAATATTTTCGAAATACATTTTGGCTTTAATTGAGAACTTGAGGTATGAAATTGAAATTAATATCGAATAACTAAGGTCTATAGCCTCATGCAGCTGTTAACAATTTAAGTTTTTAGTTAAGTTTTATATTAAAAATCTCAGTCACTGATCGCCAAAATCTATAGGGCTTTTCCCGGTGATCTACGTATGATCTATGTATGTAGAACCTTGAAATTTAGCATGAAGTGAAGTAAAATAATTTCGAAAATAATTAATTTATAATTCTATGAGAAATTGAGAGTCTTGTATAGTAGTAAAAAACACTCATTTTTTTATCATCATCACGGTCCAAAGAATATTTTACATTAAATTATATCTGTTTATAAATGGACTATGGACTAATTTCTGCAAAAATCACGGCCTGTACATGTTTCTTTTCTTTGGCCAGTCGCATTGAGGCAATTAAAAAATTTTTTCTCAACCTCTACGAATTCCACCACACTTTTATATAGGTCTTAATTGGTGATCTAATTCCATGCCATTTTTAGCACTTTTTTACACTAAACCACAAAAATATTAGGTTCATTAATAAGAAGGCAACGTCCTCAGTCCCAATTTGGGTGATGAAGCGGTGAAGGTGTAAATTTATTTAAAGGTTTATATGTGAAAGAGTGAATTTGATGAGCTATTAAATCAAAATTAATTTTATATTTGCATATTAAAAATTTTAGTCCACTTTCATCACGGTATTTACTTATGATATGAAAAGTTTGCTTCTAATACAGTTCTACAGTAAAATCGTAAAAACTCTGAAATAACTTTCGCAAAATTAATTTTTTTATTTTACATCAGAGTTTGTTCACACTTGGTATTAAATTAGGAGATAATTTCTAGGTACATTTGATATGCCAAGCGTGTTAACAGTCATCCATCAAAACCCACGCATAGTTTTGTGTCTTAACACCTTCTTATATAACTGGAAAAGCGCGGTGTAAAATTTCAATTTCACGTAATTTGCTAAAATAGTAAAACTAGGCTAATGAAATAAAAACATCATGGACACTTCAACGCTTTAAAAGGAAAAGTTGTACTTCCTATTTAAAAATTATAAAATCATTTGAAAAATCAGACAAATCATAATTCAATATCATTCATTCATTTCGTTCGGTTCCTTTTGTTTATTTTGTATGAATATTATTTTAAATTCCTTATTTTCACAACAGATAAAAACTGCAACTGCCAAAAATGTAATTTATGTGCTGAAAAGACATGATCCGATCAGAATATTGAAATAGGAAGCATAACAGGTGAAATGATTCTCTCAGCTAAAATTCAAAATAACTTCAAAGCTCGCGGATCGGTTGCAGTTTTTGCAACAAATGGAAAAAACCCATTCGCATATCGAGGAATTTTTACTGAATTATTAAGGGAAACATAAATTCATTTCAACCGACTTCACAAATTCGACGACAGTGATATTCATCGATTCAATTTTTTTTTCGGTTTCCAGATTCGCTACTAATTGCCAATTCGAGTTTATAACAAAAAAAAAGTCTCATCTTTCGCAATGAGGATTTCATGTAAACTTGATTTATTATGAAATTTGAAGGTGGTTTTTATGTGACTTCAAAAATATGTTTTACTTATAATCACTGTCATTGAGGAGTTGAAAATTTTTGTATTGTCTATACTAAAAAAAATATGTTAAGTAGATGATTGAGATCTTAGGAGTTACCTGAGACCAGCGATTACTTAAGGAATTGCAAAGACTTAAGCCGCGCCTTATTCAAAACAGAAGCAGCAAAAAATTATGTCCTTGAACTTTTAATGCTGCAGCTGATAAATAGATATCTATCGAATATTTTTGTGGATTCTCCGACGGTCAATAGCCCCCAAGGGCATCGGAGGTGCACTCTACCATCTTTGAGCATAATGATGATGATGATCAAAGAAACTGGCTTTCTTCGATAGACAAAAATTAACTTCAAATTCAATTCACCTCAAATATTTGCATTAGATTAATGTAGCTACATTAAAACAGTTGTTATTTTATCATTATTTTAATAAAATGGAGACAAGATCATAACAAAATATATTTCTTTAAAAAAATATTGTTTTTTAAAGTCAGAACATTAAAATCCAACAGCTAAATAAAACATATATATTTTTTTTTCTCTTGTAGATTTTAAAGGCAGTAAATAATATTAGAAGATAAGCACTTTTCTAATAAAGATAATATTGAAACGATAAATAAATTCCATGAAGACGAATTGGGTTCGATATTTCTTTTCTCTGCCAGAGATACGTAATTTATGTAGTCATATATATATTACATTTTAGATTAATTCTAAAGTTTTCTGATGCAACAATTTTTAATTGATCTCACCAAGTTCCAGCTGGCCTCCTATAAAAGATATAAATAAAATATTTTATTATGTTAAGAGTTATTAGGTTGAAATCCAAAAATGTCGAAGATATTTTTAACCTTTTTAGGTCAAAAGCATTTTAAGCGGCACTATAAAAATTTTGGATAATTTTATTAGCTATTAAACTCGGTTGTTATAGAGCCTAAAACCAAAATCAGTATGAGTTTGATTACAAAATAGGCGCCTTTTGTGTTATCTATTTACAATCGTAGAATCATGTTTAAGATAATTTCCATCTCACAAAATAATGATAAAACCAATAAACAGGTATTTCAGCTTATTGATGAAAATCAACCTTCAAAAAAACGGAAACGCCAATAAGTCATCACTCGAACAATTAAATTAATTTTTCCATCTCCAAACGCACCGTACTTACTTAAATTATGTCACAGTGGAATCATTTAATATCTTTTTTGTCCCAGTGTATTTTTTATCGGTTAATTTGCATCTTATTGCTTGCGATCGACGTTAACAAAGAGACCAGTGGCCGTCTCTGATGACTCCTAAAAGTCTCTTGAACAATTTTTTAATTTGAATATTCAAAACGAAGAGGTAGCAAATGGGTTGCAGCGGAAAAAATGCGCTGTTTAGTAACGAAAAATTGATTAATTACAAACCTGAGTGTCTCAAAACCCAAAAATTGGTGATTATTTAGAAAATTAATTTTTTTCCACCTTGAGCGTAAATGCAAATTGACGACCTCTATGATTGCAATATTTTACAATTTAACATAAATATGTGGCATTTATTTTTGTAATTAAGAAGAAAAATAAGATTAAAACAAAAAGTTTTCATGCTCCAATATTTCACATAATTTTAGCGCATTTTCTCACGAACATTTTTATTTAAGGTTGAATCTTATATCTTTCATTACATAAATGAAGAAGTTCAATGCCGCTCATTTTTGAGATGATTTTGCTCGGTGCAAATTTGTTGTTGCCCCGCGGGATTGTTTAACTTTTCGCTAATTGGTTTTTTTCACAAAACATAAGATTTAATAGTTTTCTCCAAAGCTGGTTAATATTCAGTAAAACTTTTGGTTGGTCTTATTTTACTATTTGGAATAAGGCACAAAAAGCAGAAAAATAAAATAGGATATGAAATAATTTTACACAATAGGGTACAAATAATAAATATGTATTTCATCTACTTTTCAAATTTTTTAAAGACTTTTTTATTGACTGATTTTTTGCACGGCATCCGCTCATGATAGACTCTTTTAATATTGAGCCATATATCAAATTATGGACATTAGATGCATACAACATCTGTTTGAACATTCATAAAAGTTTAAAAAAATTAATTAATCTTTATCTAAGTTCTCATTTCAGCAATCCTGGAAACGGAAACACTTCGTGGTGTAAAAAGACAAAATCATATCTTAAAGTGGCCCATTTATCAAAAGTAAGTACCTGAGAAAAAGGAAGTAAATATTTTACGCACCAAAGCCAGTAAACAAACAAAGAGACACATTTTCCATCAGTGAGCACATTAAGAAAATTTATTTCCACCTTTGCTATTAGCCAGGCAAAATAAAAAATACGTTCCCACTATTAATTAAGGACGGCAGCGTAAATTGCTCCAAAAAAGGTTGTTTAAATTTCTAATTAAGGAAATTAGTGACAAAAGAAAAATGCAAATAGATTTTCACACAAAACATCAAAAATTAGCTCGCAGTGTTAATATTATTTACTCAACTGACAATGAGGAAATTATTAAATAACACGTTTTCCTAACTTTGAGTTGCGTTATGACGTCGCAACAAATGGCTTCGTCTGTGTGAATTTTTAAACAATAACAAAATCATTGACAGTCAGCTTAAGCTTTGTATAAATACATACGAAAGTGAAATTTTTATTGCAAATAAAAATTAATCACCTTGGAGGCAATAATAATGAAATCAAATTATTTTTTGTGACACTAATGAAATTATGAGTGTATTAAAGCAAAGATTAATTGTAGGAAAATGCGTATATTATGTAATACATGTTGTGACTGATTTTAAAATATTTAATAATAAATAAAATGTATAAAATATAGCTAACGTAAAATAATGCTGTAATACTTAAGGTCTTTTCAAAACAAGATTAATTTTGAAGAATCTATCTGTTTCTAATTTGCTTTCAATCACTAATTATTAATTAGAATAATTAAAAGTATGCGAAACGAAGCTTTATATTACTAAGTTTATTTTAACGAGCTTTTATTATAAATAAAGGAAGCTCTGCTAACACAAAACATTTCAAAGTTCATTTGAATTTGATATCAAAAGCTTGCATCAAAATTAGAGTGCAGGTGCTAACAGGTGAATATAAAAAGCTATAAAATTCGTGAAGCTTCAAAATAAAATGCAAATATTTCCAAAAGTTAAAAATAACGATTTTTCCTGAAACTATGCAAAACTTAAGATTAGAGCATTCAAAAATACAAACATTGTACAGGTACGGCAGCTAAAAAATAATTCTTTAGATTTTCAAGATTTTAAGATTCAAGATTCAGATTCATAAATAAATAAACCTACGCCTACACTAATTGCTGCCTTAGCACGTAATACCTAACTTTTTAATGTGATTTAATTTTTGTTATGTTTCTCATTTAACTTTTCTAACTGACTAATCTTTCGTAATACTTAATCTGAGAAGCAGGTGTGAAACTTAATTTCTCGTCAATTAGAAAAGCTATTTAAATTACTAATAGCAAGTTAGTAGAATTTCGCACACTTTCTCTTATTATGAATTATTGTTATAATGGTTCATTGATCCCTTGCCCAATTATAAATATCAATAGCAATGTAAAGTTTTCCCAGACGGTAATTTAACGCCATTATCACCGAGTAACCAGCAGGTAACGCTCATTAAAATTGAGCGATCACTGACGCCTTGGCCACTTTCAGGTAGCAAAGATGCTCGAGATCACCTGAGGAGAAAACGAGTTATTTGTAAATATCATTTTTTTTTCGTTCACTTTCGTGGGCATTTTCATTATAAGCCGCGCACTGCCGATTTAATAAGTGGAAATCTTTAAACGACTCATTTTGCGGCATCCTGACCTTTAATAAAATCTGGTGGCGACTGGTTGTCTACGGTTTTCATTGAATTTTTAAATTTAAGAATTAAGTTAGGAAGTCATGGTCATTTTACATAATATCTTCGGTTTTGAGTAATTTACATTATATTTGATTCATGCAAAGATATAAAGCAGTATAAATGTTTTCAAACATCCTTTTTGGATAACACTTCTTTAATAAAGTTTCAAAGGACCATTTTGGTCGCGGAACGATTCTTGTTTTTTATTTCATTTTTAAATCCTAAAGCATTAATTGGATCACCCTTTATGTACTTTGGACAGATATTATAATTTCGTGTATTCTCAGTTGCAGAAATTTTTCTCTTAAACAGACCAATGTTTCCTCAAACAGACATTTTGGTATAAATAATTTTAATTTTAAATATTGTTATAGTGCTTATATAGTCCTGTTAAACAGGTCCAAAAATAGAACCTTTTTACGATTATTTTGTTTTTTATCTAATAAAGTACTCACCTAATCACTTTTATTGCGATATTTGTAGTCTAAACTATAGTCGTAGTGGTTGAATTTTGTATGGAACTACGAGGTATATTCAGACTTCAGAATCACTCGTCGTTCACCTAAAATAAAAAATAAGATAAGTATAGGTATACATTACATATGGTCTTAAAATTTTATTTGATTTCTAATAAACAAAGAAAACATATCAATGAAATTTTTTTATATATATTTTTAGGTCAAGCTAGACCAACTTCCAAGTTCTTATATATAGATCTTAGTAAGGAATAGTTTTCTTCACGAGCTATAATTTGCAGAATTTTGATGTTGGCATTTTTAATAAACTCATTTAAAATTTCCTCAAAAGTAGCT
Organism: Machimus rusticus; assembly: GCA_951509405.1. Taxonomy (NCBI): domain Eukaryota; kingdom Metazoa; phylum Arthropoda; class Insecta; order Diptera; family Asilidae; genus Machimus; species Machimus rusticus. The sequence goes on from OX608051.1 coordinate 9,877,412, forward strand.
TAAATGTTCGCTCTTTGCAAGATATACTTTTGTATTTTGGTTTTCAACGAAATTTCTAAAATTAGTTTTTTTTTGTAAGACTCCTTTATTTTTGAAAAAGAGAAACTTAGTGCGGTTAGAAAGCGAGTCGACGACTTCCTGTAATCAAAATGTATAAAAAAAAAACGCTTAATTAGTTTTAGCCTCAAAATCAACATTTATTCCACTTGCTTAAATTAAGATGATCTGTACAAAAAATGTTTTTAAAAAATATGTAACAATGGATTTTTGTTTAACATTAAAGTGATCAGTCCCAGCCGCCTCCTCCACCCCCGCCCCCTGATGACCAATCGCCTCCTCCTCCTCCTCCTCCTGATGACCAATCGCTTGCACCAACGGTCTGCCAGCCACCCCCACCGCCGCCACCGCCGCCGTGACCTCCGCCTCCACCTCCTCCAATGGTCCCAAGGTTGATGATCTTAAGTAGTTTAATTTCTCCTCCTCCGCCTCCTCCACCCCCTCCATATCCTCCACCACCTCCTCCTCCGGACCAACCACCTCCACCTCCTCCTCCTGCGGACCAGCCACCTCCGCCTCCTCCACCGTTTTCTTGAATTATTTTAATAATTTTTACAGAGCCACCTCCGCTGCCACCCCCTCCACCTCCGGACCAGCCCCCGCCGCCCCCTCCACCTCCAGACCAACCCCCTCCTCCTCCTCCTCCGGACCAACCCCCACCTCCTCCTCCTCCTCCACCGTCTTGTTTGATGATTTTTATGATTTTAACGTCTCCTCCACCGCCTCCGCCTCCACCTCCACCCCCACTCCATCCTCCCCCACCACCCCCGCCTCCAGCCCAGTCACTTCCTCCTCCACCGCCGCCGGCCCAGTCACCACCTCCCCCTCCACCTCCTCCAGACCATCCTCCTCCACCTCCTCCCCCACCCCCGCCTCCTAATCCAACTCCGATGATCCCGGCGGAAGAACTAGCCACGGTTAAGGCAACGAAGCACAAAAATACCTGGAAGATTTTAAGATAAATCAGTTTTATCTTTTTATTGTAATGTCTTTTTAATCCACAGAAAGCCGAAGAATCGCGGAAATTCGCGTCTCACCTTCATGTCCGCGTGCACTTGAAGCGAAAATACTCGCGACGTGAATTCAATTGAACTGATGAATTTAGCGGGCCCGCCGAATACTTTTATACTTCGGCGGAAACTGCAAACTTTTGCAATTGCACAGGTGAGGAATAATTTCTTCGGTAGGAAATAGAAAGTCCCTGGCACAATGGTCGTCTTCGCTTATTTTTGCATTAGATCGCGAAGCCGCAAGTTCCTGCTTCGGTGGCGCACTTCAAGAAGTCAGGAAGGCCCCCTTTTACCTCTGGACGGGACCTGCTCGCGGTGTGACGCAACTGGCCCCACGGACTGTGGATCCTCACTTAATAGCACTGTCTTAGAGATTTTCAAGATTTTCTTTAAGGTACGCGGCTGCCTCGTGAAAGTGTGCTAGCCGCTGGTCCAGAGCTTGTAATTTGTCCCACCGTCTGCGTGATGATGATTAAGAGCTCTTCGACTTCCGCAATTATTTTTTTTGCGCTTCTGATGAGACGATACCCCTTGTCAATAGATCACTTTTGAACCACGCTGTGTGAAACATAATTTCATGCAATCACTGCGATTTGATGAGACACTTAAGACGTTTGATTAATCAACTTAACCAATGGAACTGCGTTTTACTTGATCTCGACACCTCGTTCAAAAGCAGGTATATCTAATTGTAGAGCCTTATATGTATGTAGTCGAAAAATCAGAAAACATGTATAAAATAAGTTAATTACTATAGAAATTTTTAAATTATAAAACTTGTTTACAAATGATAGTATGTGGGGTGGATTCAAAAAGTCGTAGGTGTCCAAAGTTCAAAGACGAAATGGTCTTTAGGTGGGTTGATGTCAGGGTCACATGACGTTCATGACTCTGGTATCCACAAAATGTTGTGTGAATATTACACTCACATAAACAGTACTGGTAATTTTAGGTTTGCTTCATTTTTCTATTAAATATAGTTTAATAAAACCAAAATTATGTTGCGTCAACCAAAATGACAAATTACTTCAACAAAACCTTAAAAATTGATTGTTTGCATCACAAAAATTAACTGGTTAATTTTAACTTGGCTCTTTAAGTTGGTTGTAACAGTAGGTACTACTGTTTATAAGTTTCAGCAATTCAAAAAAAAAGTTTATAAACCTATTGTACTATAGTCAGGTTTAAACAAATTAATTTGGTTAAGTATACTTAACGCTTAGACAAAAACATAACTAATGCAGCACATCGAAATAACTTTCTCCTAGTTGGATCTTTAGAAAATAGAATCTCTATGATAAGTTTAAAATGAGTTATAAATTTTAAAAGATCGTACATAAGCCATTTTTATAATTTGAACAAAATCCTGGTATTTAACTTAGCATAACTGGTAATTTTAACAATACAACAAAGAAATATACAAGTAAGAAATGATTTAAATTTAATACTAAAGTAATCTCAAATTAAATGTGGGCAATAAACTTGATAAGACTGGAATGAATTTTGGTCATATTGAAATTTTGTTTGTTACAATTCCAAAGTTTTTAAACACTTTTTTATATCAACCAAAAAATCGGTTCATATAGAATTAAAATAAAACGTTGTTGATTGTTTTAGTTTTATCGGTATTTTTTCTCAATGTAACAAACTTCAATTATATTTGAAAACATACGAAAGCAAATAAAATGTAACGTTTGAACAAAGTATGTTATTATTGTATTATATATGTATTATACTTTTTCAATTGAGACTTAATAACAATAAAAGGATTTCTTAAAAACAACCTCTTGTGATGAGAAATATATTTACATAAAAATTAAATTCGTTTGATAAAAGTCATTTGTTTTAAAATCTTATCTATTTTATTTTACTTAGATCATATTTGCTCACAATGGCAAACGAACAGCCTTTTGGAATCACTTTGAAATGATACTGAATTTATCCTACTTTTTGACGAACCCGCCGAGGTACTTGGCGTGTCCTCCGCCGTATTGCCAAGGGGCGTGGACAGCGTCCAGGGCATGGACAGCAGGTCCTGCGGGATAGGCGTGGACAGCGGGACCAACGGGTCCGACTGGGAATCCGTGAACAGCTGGACCCACAGGGTAGCCGTGAACTGCTCCCGGATACCCGTGGACAGCAGGAGCTACGCCATGCACAACTGGACCAAGGCCAGAAACCGCTGGACCCACGGCATGAACTGCCGGACCGAAGGCATGAACCGCTGGAGCCCCATAGCCAGCATCAAAACCGTGGAGTCCCGGACCGCCGTAGACTGCTGGAGCCACAGGGTAGCCGTGAACGCCATGCAGGGCAGGAACACCGGGAACAGTGTGTACAGCAGGAAGACCAGGAATTCCGTGAACGGCAGGAAGACCGTGAAGAGCGGGAACGCCATGAAGAGCCGGCTCCAAGTGACCTCCGATCCCGATTGCTCCAGGACCTCCGATCCCGATTGCCCCAGGACCTCCGATCCCAATTGCTCCAGGGGCTCCGATTCCAATTGCTCCGGGACCTCCCAAGAACCCTCCTTGAGCCAGAGTAATATAAGCCAAGACGATGCAAATAACCTTCAAAGAAAACAGGGCAGGTATGAAAATTGAATCTTTAACTCCTTGAATCGAAAAGTTACCTTCATTGTGATGTTGTACCGTTTGATGGTGGGCAATTGATGATACCTTGACAAACATTCGTTTTCTTATATACCAAAATTAAAAATTGAAATCCAAACCGCTCTAAATTGATAGTTACGAGATCAAAAACGAATGCATTCGCACAATCTATTCGATGAGAGTGCACCACTAAAATCTAATTAATATTCCCACTTTCTTCACAAAAGGTCTGTTACATTTAAAAAATTGGACCAGACCACATTCGAAAATTTACATATACCAAATAGCTTCCAAATCTCAAGAAATTAAATTGAGAAAGAAGATGTCATCGTTTGTGCAGCGCCTTCAGACTTGTAGCGGTGTTTACGTCTTCCGTCTTATGGAAATTTTAAATTTTTAAACGAAAATGTTAGAATTTTTTTGTGGATACTGCATCCAAACACAGTTCGCCCGCAACACTCTTTCATAACTTAAAATTTTTATTTTGTAGATAAAACTTTGTCAAGACCTGTGATGCAAGAACATCGACGGGGAGGCTCAAACAAAAAATCTTTTATGCAAACCATTTGAATAATAATTTTTTTATTTTTCTATAACGTTCGGAATGGAGTTACGTGTGATATGTAAATGTCGAACAATTTTTTTATGCGATTCGAATCGCCTTATAAAAGTTAGTTTGGCTGGGCCACCTTCTTGAAATGTGTGCGCCGAATGATAAGACACACTTTGCGGCATTTGCTGCTAATTTGAGACCATTTAGGTAACCTTAAAACAAGCCGCGCTGCCTCTATTTAGGGTTAGACTGACCACGGCCGAGTATCAAGGAGGTCTTCTCTTTTTCTGCACTGAAATTCAGATCAGTCTGATGATAATTAACGATTTGATTTATGAGTGACAATGGATTAATTGAAACCTTTTCGTTTGTGACAAGGGCCCTGAAAAAAGACTGCTGAAAGGGATTAAAATCAGATAAAATTATTGTCTTAGGGCGTTTCATGTTTTAAATAACAAGCAAAAAAATGAAGGCCTTCACTTTAGAAAATTTTAAACACTGTCGTGTTTGAAAATTCATGCCAGATTGGCATCTTTAAGATCGGTCGTAGATACTCGTAAATTGTTTAGTAATTTCATTTTTCACTTATTCTTAAGCTTGCAATCAAATCTCTTTGCTTTCAATGTTATTTCTTAATATAATTTCTCCGATTACTTAAAATGTCGAAGATAAAAAAATTATCATCGATCATCATCATAGATCTGATTTAGTTGCTCTTATGCATAAATTTCTGCATTTTTTCCAACAGAAATTAGAAGATCAAAAACGGTTATCCCCGGAAAGGAAAATACGTACCTATTTAAAATATCCAAGTTGAATGAAGTTTTGAAATATGTAGATAAATTCTTAAAATTAAAAGAAAATTCGTTCTTTTGTAGCTTTGTAGGGGCTTTGTAAGACCATGCTATGGTCATTCGAAGTTATTTCTTTTTTTTAATTATACCACAACTAATCTCAGATCTTACATAAAACTGTCTTTACTTTTGATCAAAAGTATCTAGTTTCTTAGAAATAGTAGATAGACCTATTTTAATTGTTCCAATTATATTGACTCTTGCAGTCGTAGTTGAACTACGTTCAATATTTTTCATCAAAAAGTTCTGTTTCCTATTCCTTTCTATTGGCTTTAAATATTTTAAACTGTTATTTTGAATAATCATTAACAATTATTATTGCCATTTCAATGGGAAATTTAAAAAAAATGAATATAGAAAGAAAAAGCAAGTTTGATTTATGATCGTTTTTGTGTGTGTTAACTGCTATTGAAACTCAGCAATATCTAAACAAAAAATGCTATTGTTACCATTGTAAGTTTTTTTCGGTTTTTGTAAAGTTTGTTAGTGTCGAAACCGACACTTTTGAACAAACAATCCTTAGTTAATTTCAAATCGTTTGAACATTTTTTGTTATTCTTTCCAACTCCATTCCTCTTTTATTTCGTGTTCAAATAAAGCTTGGTACTATCAATTTAAATTTAAAAAATTATTAGGCAAATAAAATAAGATTTATACGAATCATTTCGAGCGCTTTTTAACCTCTCCATATCTCTGAGGCTAGTTATGTTACAGGACTGAATTTCATCAGAGCGGTTAAGGGTAGCAAAAAGGAGCAGTATTCCAAATTTCATATGTTTAAGTGAAATAATTAAGATACTAATGCCTAAAAATTACAATATTGGGCATTCACTAACTTGAAAGTACCAATCGAGCTGCAGCTTTGGTACATACATATGTATACACTTAGATAATTGGCTTTAATTGCCAAGAAAATCAAGAATCAAAAAAATCAAACATTTTGGAAACTAAAACGAAATTGCTTTCTTATGCTTGCTTTTCTGTCTAAATCTGGCAAAGGCACAATCACTCGACAAATCTTCTGTGAAAAGTAATAAAGAAAAGTGACAAAATAAAAGGAAGCATCAGTAACAGACATTTTAGATGCTACTGCTTGCTATAACAAATCATTTAGCTAACTTCCGAATCGATAGCAAGTGTATTTAATTATCTGTTTTATTTATGTAATTTTATTCTTTAAACTCAATTAGATAAATGAATAAATTTAAATATGTAGGTCTATTTAAGAAGAAAACTCTATAAACTTTTCGAAGAACTTGGGAAATCTTTAACTATACAGATCAAACAAGTTTCTACTCCCAAACGCACTAAAATAAGACCTTGCTTTACTTTTATTTCAACAAAAAAAAGAGAAGCAATATTCTGTTAAGGAAAAAATTTTATGAATGAATTATTAACATATGTGAACGTTTTTCTTTTATTTTGATAATGTAAATCCGTTAATCCGTACAAATGAAAAGAGAAGCATAGATTTTAATCAAATTTTTGGGATCAAATCGAATGCCCGCAGATGCGGTGCGTGAAGCCACTGGAGCAATCGAAATGCGTACCTAAGTCTCTTTATGCTAATTAAACAGAAAATCATGATCAAGGAAAACTCGGCCGAAAAGATGCGTGGTGGGCGCTCTTTTTGGTGTGTGATTATCATTTTGAAAGTATAAAAAGACGAAAACTGTGGTCCAGCACTATCAATTGATTACAACGAACCGTATCAACAGCATCATGAAGGTAAGTGTTTTGGGGTCTCATCTCTTCGCCAGGATTTATTTAAAATTTGATTTCATCCTTCAGACTTTGTGTGTGGTACTTGCTTTCGTCGCTGCTGCCCAGGCAGGATTTTTGGGTGGTCCAGCCGCCGTCGAAGTAGCTGCTCCCGCCGTGCACGCAGCCCCACTCCTTCATGCAGCGCCCGCTTTCCATGCAGCCCCCGCATTCGCAGCCCCCGCACTCCACGCAGCCCCAGCGTTCCATGCCGCCCCCGCATTCCATGCTTATGCTGCCGCAGCCCCAGCTTACCACGCCTATGCTGCCCCAGCGGTTCACGCCTATGCTGCCCCAGCGGTCCATGCTTATGCTGCCCCCGCCCTGCACGCCTACGCCGCCCCCGCCCTCCACACCTCCTACGCCGCCCCCGCCCTCCACACCTCCTACGCCGCCCCCCTGCACTACGGCCTAGGACACACCAAATACCTCGGCGGTGGCTTCATCAAGAAGTAAACTCCCCCGCAACATAAAAAGGCTGAAGATTCTTTTAGAGAACCTAGCAATTAACAGAAAAAATAAATAAAATTTAATTTATGCAAATATTTATGTTTTATGTTATTAATACGACGCTACTATGTCTTATCAATTTGAGATCGATGTGGCCGAGTTTTGATGTATGCTGGTAAACAAAATCACCTGTGGAATGTAGCGTTTTACGTAATCTTTTCGGATTTACATACTTATTTCAATATTTTATGTAACAATCCGTGACATTAATGAATTTCTCGCATAAGATTAAATTAGTGAGAAATAATTGGTTCATCTTTTACGTAAATCTTCAGCATTCCATCCTTTATAGATTCAAGAGGTGTTAAAAACTTTAAGTGGTTTTTTATTTATTGAGTTATTTTGCTGAATTCTCTACTTATGATAATTTTTCAAAATTGCTGGCAAGCACCCATGAATGAATTTTAAGAAATTTAGTAGATACTATTTACTATTTTTGCTTAAATATTTTATAGGAAATATATTGCAAAAAAACTTTTAGGTTTGTTCTACAAGATTATAAATAAGTTGTTTCTTTTTTTTATATATCAAAAATTTTACTAGCAAAAGTAAATAAAGTAAGTATTTGAATATGTGACATCGTAAAATATCGACAATATTAGAGTTTAAAAATCTACCTACGTATAGGAAAAATTGGCCGAGGCGAGAGGGTGAATATATCGATATTTACTTAATTTTGATAAAATTGTGTTTATTGTAGCAAGAGAAAGTTAATGTAGGAATCCTTCTTCTGAAAACTAAATTCCGATTAATAAGAAAATATAAAGTTAAATCTTTCACGATTGAAAAAGATTCATTGAATCGATGATACAATTATAGAGGTTTGAAAGTTTTGAAGTTAAAATGAGAAATCAAAAAGAAGATTTAATAGTGGCATAATGGATATTTTTTGATTGAGCGTTATTTAGCTGTTCAGCATAAATGAAACGTTCGCTCCAAACATCGAAATAAGAGTTGAATTTAAACATCATATGACTTAAATTTAGGCACACTCTATATAAGATTTGAATATAAAACTCCTTCCGTTCCGATTTACTTTTCTTCATCACGGTCACTAGTTGTAAAAAATGTTTCCCTATCTTCTAATTATTTGAAAACAAAATAAAGCTTAAAAAACTGATTACAAAATTGTATTGTCTAAAAATCATGAATTAATATTTATGGGGATTTTAAAGTTACAGAAATATTTGAAATTATTATTGGTAGACTTTTTTTTTCAAAATAAACCGAAGTTAGTTAAGTAATTTCCATTAAAACAGATGTACAGAGATTTTTGAGATAGCTGATTATGAAGTCTCGGATATGTTATTGACAATTATAAATTAAACAACTAAGTGTTGAGGTTTGAGGAGGATGCTAAATTTTATCAAAATGGATAAGAATCGACTTAAACTTGAGAAAATTTTCCATGGAATGATTTCTTACTCTTATTTAAAAATAATTTCATCAAGTTTAACAATTTATTTAAGCCTGTAAATCTTTCCAGACAAACTTAACAATTTAGCTTACTTCTTGAAGATGCCACCGAAGTACTTGGAGTGCCCAAAGCCGTAGTGCAGTGGTGCTGCATATGCAGAATGCAGTGCAGGAGCATATGCAGCGTGCAGCGCTGGTGCGTAGGCGGCATAGGCGTGAACTGCAGGAGTAGCATAGGCTTGGATTGCCGGTGCAGCATGAATAACGGGAGCTGCGTGGTAGGCGTGGATTGCCGGTGCAGCATGAATAACGGGAGCGGCGTGGATTGCCGGTGCGACGGCGTGAACTGCTGGAGCAACCTCAACAGCGGGAGGCCCCAGGTATCCACCTTGGACAGCGGCTACGAAAACGAGGAATGCACAGATGACCTAAAACATTCAAAGGTAGAGTTTAGTTTTAAAACTTAAATAAAATAATATAAAACGATTTTGGCCTACCTTCATGGTGATGATTTTTCAATTGACTTTAATCGACTGATAACGCTTAGACCTGGGAGGGTCTTTTATAGTCCCCGAAGCCTAAATAATACTAGAGATAAAATCTGCACATTGCAAACAATTTGCAGAAAATTAACCATCTTCGGAGCTGCTCTGATCGTAATCCATAATTAATAAGGGTCACCCGCATATCCGATGTACACTACACTCACAATTTTAATATCTGAGTTGGCAGAGTTTTGCTTCTTCGTTTGCATGCGTGTGTTCGATGATTTCCGGAACAGACAACAGGAACTCATTTCGCGTCTTTTTTTTACCATAGTTTTTTTTTGCATATTCCCTTGGAGACAGTCTTACAATTTTGCGGCTAATAAGACGTCGAGCCTATTAATTATATTTTTTGTTTGTTGGTATAAGAAAACTGTTTTGTTTGTAAAAGCCTATTCAAAGTTTTAACTATCTTCTGGTAAAAAAAAAAAGTTATGAGTTCGAGTTCGTATTTATATTACATACATATATGATATTTTAACTTTAATGATTTTTTCTCTGTAAAAAACTAAAATTAATTATAATTAAAAGGTACACGTGAACATGGAAAATTGTCGTAACTTATTTTAATATTTATTATAAAAGGAGGAGAATGAAACTATCATAATTTGAAAGGTACTGTGCCATAGATGTGTAAGAAGATATATACTATGTGTATATTGCCGTTAAGGCAGGTTAAATAAATTCAACGCACACACATGATTTCCCCACACACAACACTTTATAATAACATTTGCAGTTTCAAAAATGGATATTTTCATTATTATGTTCGCTATTCTCATCTATTTTCATTATTTTACTGTATTCTGAAATAGAGTAGGTAGGTATCTAATAAGTGTACTAAAGAGCATTTTAGCCAAATTTAAGACTATTATTCGAAATAAAAATTTTAAATTTTAGCAGAGAAATAGAGTGCGCTGGCTTAATTATAGACGTGAGGTAGAAAATGTTAAGTTTTAATTCTGAGGTCTCATTATAGGGGCTAAGTTGAGGGAAAAAAACAAATTTTTAAGAGGATTGTATAGGATATTAAATTAAAACTTATTGAAGCAGAAAAATAATGCATTTAATGATGAATGTTTTAAAACGTTGTAAAAAAAATTGCAATCGCGTACCGTTATCATTGCAGAAGGATCGTTCAGAACAATCTAAAAAAACAATTAGAATGATGTGTAGATTGAGCCAAAATTATAAGGATTAAAAAATTCTAGCATGGATTGCGCTAGAATTGTTTTAATCGTAATACTTTTGGTTGTTATAAACAATTTAAGTTTTGTCCCTACCTCCAAAAGTATTAAATCAGAAAAATCTGAATAAAGTCAGAAATATTTATTATAAACGAAAAGTTATGGAACGCATAGGTACTTTTAAAACCTCAAGAACTAGGGAAAGGTGTTGTACCTATATGCTATATTAAATATTAATTTAAAATCAAATTATTTTCTAGTTTTGTAGGAATGAGTGATGTAAGCTCCTTTGTCGAAGACAATGTTTTACTATTACAAATTTAATAGATTTTGTTGGAAAAGAAATTTTAAAGCAATTATCGTTAATTATATCTTAAAAAACTAAAATATTTCTATAAAATGAAAATTCAGTTTGTTTAATTATTTAAATCTTGCTTTATTTCAGTCACAATTCAAGCATAACAATGAATCAGCCTTTCGTTTTTTAAAATTTACTTCTTCAAGAAACCGTGAACGCCTCCAATGACTTTGGTGTGCCCAACTCCAACTCCATAAGCAGCAACTGGAGAAGCGTAGGCGGAGTAGGTTTGGATGGCGGGGGCGGCGTGGACGGCTTGAACAGTCTGGACGGTTTGGACGGCGGGAATTGCCTGGACGGTTTGGACAACCTGTTGGTAGGCGGGAGCGGCAACTCCAACAGCCCTCGCGACTCCAACTCCGTAAGCGTGGCCGAGTCCAACATGACCAACTCCAACGTGTCCAACTCCAATGGCTGGAACTCCGACGGAAGCAACTCCAACGGCCGGTGCAACGCCAACAGAACGGACAACGTTGTAAGCGGGGGCCACAGCGACGGTGCGGGCAACTTCAACGGCGGCGGGGGCCACAGCTACTCCAGATGTTGCAACTCCAACGGCTGGAGCAACTCCAACAACTCCGGCGGTTGCGACGCCTACTGGAGCAACACCGACGTTTCCGTGGAGGTAGCCGGCATGGGCAACTGCGACGAATGCAACAACTAGGAAAAGAGCGTTCATGACGGAGCCGATTTGATTGACTGACTGCAATCGATTGATGATGCTATCAACTGACGGAGCGTTTATATACCAAAACATCATCATGTGGACCTTCCACAAAAGCTCCAAAATTATGTTCTGTCCACTTAATTAAGGCAACATGAAAGCTTGACATTTCTTTTAGCCTAGAACGAGATCACACTTACACCCAATTCTACTTTAGTTTAGCCCATAAAACTGTTTTAAATTGGCTAATGTTGTGATATCCTTGAAATGAAATTAATTGAATTTTACCACTGAAAAATCCATTAACACAGGGGTCCCACTTTTGCAATTTTAGGCCCATTTACATACATGCATAAAAATCTACAGCGAACATATATAATTTATCAACATAAAGTAATTAAGGCGATCTCGCTGCATAAACTAGTTTTATTTCATTTTTATTTTTTTTTTTTTTTAACCAGGAAGATGATTGAGAGGCAAAATTTTATTATTAATTGACAAGAAATGATGATCTACATTTTAAATTTTTTGTTCATCTCTTTTTTCCTCTTTTACATTTCACACATCGATTTCATATTAAAATTTTTATTAATATTATTCATCCCCTATTATAAAATATGTTGATGTTTTGTGCAACTTTATCTCTTTATGACTTAAAACAGATTAATCAATAATTAAGTTGTTAGTAAAATTGTAAACAAGTTTATTGATAGTTTATTTTATTTTAAATAAATAATAAAATGCTTTTGCCACTATACGTATATTTTTATTTACCCGAATAGGATTCATTTCGAGGGTCACTGACTACACAAATTTAAAATTTGTCAGATTAATCATATTTGAATAAAATTTCAAAAAAAACCATTGATTAATAAGTATGCAAAGTGTTATTTTTATTCCTTTTCTTTTTTACGTAGTTTAAAACAATATTACTTTTTTTTTTTGTTGGGAAAATGCAGCTTTAAATGTTTGTTTCTAAAATTAGTAGCCTGCAGGAAATAAGTTTAAATTTTTTTAAATATTTTCTCGTTATTTGCGAAAATTTTATATTTTGGGCATACATAATTTAAAATGTTATAATGTAAACTAAATAAATTGAACTCCCATTTTGCTTTGTTAAGTTAAAATATCTAACAATTTTACGAACTTCAAAATAAATTTCTAAGTTGGCAATTTATTATTTGAAGGTGGTAGATTTAAAAAATTATGAAACATTTTTAAAATTAATTTAAAGTAAAAGGGAAATGTTATCACCCAAAAATTTAGGAAAAGTTCTCAAATATTCTTATAATGAAAACGAGTATTTTGCGACCAACGGGAGTTATATATTTTTGTTTTTCTTATATTTCTGTGTATTATATATGTATATGTAGTATATCAAACAGCGTTATATCGTCGAAAAATAGAGAAATAGTATAAAGTGTTACATTAAAAATTGTACACTATATTTTTAGTATAAACTCTTTTAATATAAAATGTATACCGTACCGCGGATTACTTTGGCTACTTTTTTCTTATATCCTAAGAAATCGCTCTGATATATAGATTGTGTTAGACTACTAGGTGTTATAATGTTTTCATTTGATAGAGGATAATAGCTAATCAGTAATAATCTTTTTTATAGCAAAAAGTTTGTAAAAATATATTTTTTATTATTTTTAAATCTGAGCCAAAGTTGTCCTTTGAGGAGGGTTACTTTGGCTTGCAGATGGTTTTGGCACAAAACCCATATACATAAGCAAGTATTGAGCCAATTTAAGTCCTTTGAAATAATAGAAAATAAACAAATGAAGCATTCGATGCACAAAAACGTTTAATTTTCAACAAAACATTAACAAAAACTAACTTTTCTACAGCCCTCGGTTACACAAGAAAGTTTTCTGACCTGAAATATGTATATATTCACAGTAGGTAAGTTTGAAGCGCAAATGACAGTTTTAACTATGAAAAAAATTCGTGCAACCAATTACAAATAGACGTCAGTAAAACCATCTAAAATTTCCGACTCGAACTAGATCGTTTAGTGTCATGGCTACGAGGAGGTGGGAAATTCAATATTTTTTTTGTTTTGAACCAAAGTTACCCCTAGAGCTAAAGTAACCCGCATCTACGGTATATAAAACTGTATAGTACAAACAGAATTTTTGTTTTTGCTACCATATATTTATTTGTATTCAAGCATTATTACAATATTTTTTCAGAAATCGAAGTTTTACTTCTTTTTGAGGAATCCGCCAACAAGACCGCCTTGGTTCCAACCTCCGTAGGCAGCAACGGGCGAGGCGTAGGCGGTTTCAACGGCGGGAACGGCTTGAGCAACGGAATAGGTCGAAACGGCGGGAACGGTCTGGACGACAGGAACGGCGTGGAAAACGGGCGAGGGGTAGGCCACAGTCCGAGCAACTCCAACAGTTTGGGCCACGTCGACTCCCACGCCTCCAACTCCATAATTCAGGTACCCTGAGGCACTAGCGGAGGCAGCCAAGGCCAAAACAGCGAGGAAAAATTTCATGTTGATGCTTGTAGAATTAACTTCGATCAATTGATAAATCCAAATTAACGATCAGGATTCTTATATAGTAAAATGGTTAGTTTCGTAGTCATGAAATACTTAGACTTTTCAAATCTCTTCGATACTTTTACCAGCGAGGTCATCTTAAAACTAATAGAATATAAAATTTAATCAATTATCGTAAATTTTTTGCTATTAAGCTCTCAACCTTTCGAACTGCATCATTTTTTTATATAATTTCTTAAGTGCATCAGCCTCTTAATTTTCCATTAAAAATTTTAGTGCATTTTAGTGAATGTGAGCTAGTCTTTGAGTTCTAAGGATTTTCCTTTCTACTCATTAAAGCTTCGAGGAGGTTTGAAGATTATTTTGTACTATATAAGAATCCTCCTCAGAATTTGGATTCATCAATTGATCGACGTTAATTCTACAAGCATCAACATGAAATTTTTTCTCGCTGTTTTGGCTTTGGCTGCCTCCGCTAGTGCCTCAGGGTACCTGAATTATGGAGTTGGAGGCGTGGGAGTCGACGTGGCCCAAACTGTTGGAGTTGCTCGGACTGTGGCCTACCCCTCGCCCGTTTTCCACGCCGTTCCTGTCGTCCAGACCGTTCCCGCCGTTTCGACCTATTCCGTTGCTCAAGCCGTTCCCGCCGTTGAAACCGCCTACGCCTCGCCCGTTGCTGCCTACGGAGGTTGGAACCAAGGGGGTCTTGTTGGAGGATTTTTGAAAAAGAAGTAAAAAATTCAAATTTTGGTCATGAAAAGAATGTTGTTAAATTAAAAGAAGAGAAATAAATTTGCGAGTAAAATAAAAACTGTATTCATTTTATTTGAAGTCCTCTAAACACACATAACAAATAACAAAGGTTGATACAATTTACTAAAATTATACATAGTATGATATATTGCATTGTACCATCACTAAGTGGGTCACCGATCAGTCATACCACAATTTAACTTCTACTGGCATAATTACAGTGTAAAATGATTTTCACTTCCACCTTTTCAGTGGTAAATAATTGAATTTGCACTATCACTAATTATTCCCAATAAGAGTAAAAACCCCAGATATGTAAAGATTGAATTTATTTTCTTTTTAATGTAAACATATTATGGAATATATCCATATATTCCAACTTGAAATGATAAACGATTGTTCATTCAGAATTACCCCGCGTCGCTGTAAATTTCTCAAGATTTAATTTTTAAAGAACGTAAAGACCTAAGTTTACCATCAAACACTGTGAAACCGGATTAAAGCTTTGAAGTATTTTTCGTGCGTTTTCCTTAAAAGCTCAGTAAAATTAGACTTAAAATAGGGCAAAACTAACTACATAAAAAAAAAAAATCCAACCAAGCTCGATTTTGAATGTACTTATAATAGCTTCGAAATAATGGAAGCAAACTTAAATTTACTCCCTTTCAAATCCTGTAAAAAATTAACGTATTCAACTGAAACCTATTAAAATAAAGTATCGCTCTACAAAACTTTATTGAACTAATATAAAAAACACAATAATAAAAAAAATAAATAAAAAGTACGTAGAGGTCTAAAAGATATTATGTAATATTGATTTGTTAATATTCACCTGGTTAAGAAGAACATTTTACTGCCGTCGTTTTAAATTATATAGAAGTCACTCGAACTTTAAAAAAATCCTTTGACATTTCTTCCACAATTTGTGCCATCTTTATGGGTCTGAAAACAATTATCAAATTTTTATAATAATTGAATACATTTATACTATATTTTAGAAAAGTATGTTTAAAATTTCGATAATATTAATAATTCGATAGTACAGCAAAAATCCACTAAAGTTTAAAGTTGATAAATAATTTTACATAACAATTAGATTTTAAGTATAAATAAAAAACGGTATTTATAACATTTGTTTTGTCTTTATTTACAATCAGTAATTTACATAGAGTCAGCCTTTTATTTCTGAATTTACTTCTTCTTGAGCCAGCCAGCGTTGTATCCATGGACACCATGACCAACACCAATGACCTTGGTGTGACCCACATCATAGTGCACTGGGGCAGCATAGGCGACGGCGGGAACAGCGTAAGAGTGGTGGACTGGGGCAACATAAGTGGAGTGGACTCCATGGATTCCATGACCTCCATGAACTCCGTATCCACCGATTCCGTATCCAAGTCCACTGTATCCTAGTCCGCTGTATCCAAGTCCGCCGTATCCAAAACCACCGCTGTAAACGGCTGGAACAACGCCGACTCCATGTCCATGACCGATTCCATGACCACCGTCGATGAATCCTGCCTGGGCGGCGGCGACTAGAGCCAAGACTGCGCAAATTACCTAAAACGTGTAAAATAAGAAAGGCCTCAGTCGGACGTCTTCAAAAGTATGGAGCTTCTGTTGCTCACCTTCATGATGCTATAGATTCGATTGACTTCGATCAATTGATGATGTGGAAGAGTTCTGTTCGTATATATAGCCAGAGGCGTAGTCAGATACTTTTTTTTAAAAACAAAAAAGTAGTGCATCGAAAGCGCCGCCTTGGTTAAAATTTTAGAACTTGTTCACTTTTCATTAATATGCTAAGTTAATGTTTGAATGAAAAGTGCATATTTGCATATGAACACTGAGTAGTCACACTAACTTAGTATCTATAGCGAATTTATGAGATAATAAAACTTAGTAAGATTTATGCGCTAAAATTATAATTTTTTATTTAAAAATTATATTCCACCTGCACCAGGCTTGAGTGGCAAAAGAAAACAACTTTTAAAAAATTCAAGAAATTGCAATAAGATGTATAAGATATAAGTTTGAATTTAGTAGAGTTTTTGACTCTTTTTGGAATGCTTAACGAAACTTTAGCTAATTTTTGAATTTAAGAAAATGTTTCTTAAACTAAATTTACGCTTTGGGTAATGAAGTTTTCCTATAATTATATGAGGGAGAAAATATATTGTACATAATTATTATTTAATTTATTAAAATTTTAAATATAGCAGACAAAGAAGTGCTTAAATTGGTTTATATCTGTTATTTTTAAAATTTTAAATGAAATACACAGAAAAAAGTTATGTATTATGATTTTTTGGAGATATATTTCTGTAAGGTTAAATTAAATGTTTTTAAAATAAATATTTATTGTTGTTATGCATTTGTTTCAAAACTGTTCCAGTCTAAAGTTTCTTATATTTATTTATTTTCAGAGCACTTTCACCCAGAAAAACCGGATTATAAAAGCCGGATAAATCAACACCAAATTAATACAAATTCCCGGAATTAGAAATTCTACAACCTTCTAAATAAGAACATCCTATAAAAAAAGGCTGGTTTTACGAGAATTGGGCTACGACAGGAATATATTAGTATTTCGTTATTTGTTTATGTCTGGAATCAGTCATCGTTTATGCTAAATTCTCTAGGAATATTTCTGAGAATTTCTACAGCTATCAAGGTGCTTTCAGAATGAGATCAGAACTCCTGTTAAGTTTTGCAGTTTTTTTATTGTTTTATTAATTGTTCTGAAATAAATATGTAAGTAGAAGTTTAAAATAGTTTTTTGAACAATATTTGTATAATTTTGTTGGAAAATAACCCCTATGCGATGTTTGTGCTTTTCGAAAATATCGAAAAATTGTTCAAAAATGCAGATTTAATGAATTATCATAATGGTGACAGCACATCACAATCAAACTTGAGTCATTAACTTTATTTCCATATCAGACTAAATTTGTCAGAAAATAATTTGTTCTCATGTTTTCCTTGAGAAAATGTCTCATTTAAAAGCTGTCGCCAGAATTAACGCATTTCTAGGAGAGAAACGAATTAGATTTTTAAAAAATTTACTCCTTATCAACAGGGGCGTGAAATCATCAAGTCTATTTCCGGTTCTTAATATTGGGGCCAATGTGCCTTAGTTTTAGACTTCGCTTCCTCAAGAGTACATTTGGCGGCCTTGAGGGTTTTTTTGCATGGCATTTTGAGCTATATTCAATTTTTTTTTTGTTGCTACTATCAGCCGTGAAACGTTAATAAATATCACTGAAATGCGGTAATTTTAAGAAAAATAAAAGTTCAATCAAGTTGTGCGAAGCTGGAGCAAAAAACTTGAAGACAAAAAGCAAGAAAAGAACATTCAGAGCTCTCGTGGCGACGATTTGCCTAGCGTCATCGCGTTAAATTTGAACAGGTTAATCTTTCTAGATGCCTTAGTCGCCACAAGAAAGATGGATTGTCTGCTTATAAAAATTGTGTCACTTTTAATTAAAAACTTGTAGTAGAGCTGTTAATTAAGTAGGTACTTAGAAGGAGAGATAAAAATACTGCGAAATCTTAGAGATTTTAAAACTTATGTTAATTTAGTAATTTAGTAACATTTTTGGTATCCTTATTTGTTTCATCAGGATTGTAAAAGATGACATAGTTGATTAAATATTTTCAATAACGTTACTAATTTAACTACATCAGTAATATCACACATCTTCAAAATTTAGCTTTTTAAAAATTGTCGTATACCCTTAAATATAGACATGACATTAGTGATAACGAGAATTCGTAGTTGTAGCTTAATTAATTGTTAATTAGGTAAAATTTTTCAAAATATCTAAGAAAACTTATGTGGTGGTATTTTTCAATTATTTTTTCGCTAATAAGTGCATCGAAATCTATAAGAAATGAGATAAAATATTTCACTTTTATAAATGGTCAAAGGCAAAATATCCTAAATAGTTTCATTAAATATAATACACATAACATTCTTAATTTTTAATTTAGAGTTAAATAATTTCATTTTGTGGGAGTATGTTCAATGCAAATTAAATAAATAGAGAATATTTTGGGGGAGTTGGGGAGGTTATCGGGTTTCGTGTCCCTTGAGACTTTTGATCAACGTATTGAGGACTATCAATTTGCAAAATTTTCAAAAAAATTGGCCGAAACACATTTTCCATAGAAATTGTGATTAAAATATTTATCTCCCAAACAATTTTTAGTTCCAGCCTCTTCTGTAACTACTTATGGTTAACTATTCAAATTTTTTCAGGAATGTTAAAATTCTCAGTCAGTCATGAGAAAGAAATAACCGATTCAGAAAAGTCAAACTTGAATTATGTATCAGAGCATCAGAGAAATCAATTAATCACCTGAAAATTAAGAAAATAAATTAAAAAACATCAAATCCGATGTGGGAACACGTTTTAAAAAGTATTTCGAATGATAAGCTGCAAAAAGAGTTTGTGTTGCACTAGGGCTGGCCTGCAAACGTTTTAATCTAACAAAGTGACGGGGCATTAATTTATTTCTCGATTTTTGTTTAATTCGTTCAAATTTTTTGCCGCCTCTGATGTGAGGGAAATGATTTCTATTTTAAGCTTATGCACATGCTAAGGTCAAATAGTCTGCTAAGGGGTTTTCTATAATTAAATGCATTCGGGACAGTGCAAAACGGAATAAATAAAATCACTCAGTTAGTAAGAGTCTGCTGGTATAGGTGAAATATGCTACTGAGGAGTGCACCTGTTGGTTTTTGGTTTTTACAAGCATAACTTAAACAAAGCAAAATTTATAAATAATACGGAAAAAAGTCACTCAATGAGCTGCGCAACCTTCTTCGACTAATAAAAAGAGACTTACTGAAAGAAACCTTCGCTTGAGATAAAAACCAAAAACAATCTTCGGCTGGAGGCTTGTCTTCAACGAAACAAAAAGTTTTGAGTATGAAACTCTGTTGGTTTTTTGATGCGATCGAAATGAAATTAAACGATCATTTTATCACCAGTTTTTTGTTGCAGATCAACGAAAATATTTATGAGTCTGATACTTTAAAAAAAAAGAAATGATGCTGAACTTGCTACTTATGAAAGAGTTCATAAAATTTTATGAAAATATGTTGCAGAAAATTTGTTTACAGCTAAAGTTCAAACTAATCGAAAAAAATTAGAGCATTTTTTAACGTATGTGGTGTTACAAAATTTATTTTTAAGAGAACATATTTTAAAGATATTGCTTAATACTAATGGAAATAACATCAATAAAAATAAAAGCATAGTTAGTGTCATGAGCTAGGTTTTCTGCATTTTTTAAAAACAAAACTTATAGTATCGTTCGTTTGTCAAAACGAAATTTTAACAATACGTGACAACGGTTAGATTAATTTGAACAAAGCAGTCTTAACAGAAGCAGTCAAATAACATTGATTTATTGTATTTATCGAAAAACTAATGAATTCCAATGTGATTTTAATGCTGGCGAAAAGGTGATTCGATCAACAAAACATGTGTAGTCAATCTGTCGATCGCATAAACCTGATTGCGATGTTAGCTCTTAATTTTTCTTAATTTCCGCAAAAGAGGCATCACTGACCTTACACGAGCTTTTTTTTTAATACTTAAATTATAATTCCCTAGGCTCTATTTTGAAAGAATTTTTTTTGTATGTTTTAAGTTCGTTTGATAAATTTTTTTGTCTTGAAGATATAACCAAATTTTATCAAGTTGCTGAACTTTTCGTCTTAATTCGATCGATGGAAGTGACACAGTTATCAATTTCCTCCAGTTTATTTTCAAGGTATAAATTTTTTTAATATGATTAGCTATAAACCGATAACATTTGGGGGAGTGTCTTATTCTCTGAGCAGCAAAAAAAGTTGATCAACAAGCTTTAAACCTGAAAGAGGTGTGAAAAATCAGTATGAAATTAAAAATGGAAAAGTTTCTTTTTTCTCCTCAATTTTTCAGCATGGAGGTGGAATCCATAAATTAATAGCACCTGTTAAGACTGAGGGCTCAAAGCGGTTCCCATTCATAAAATTAAACAATTTTATTTTTCATTGATGCCATATTTGGGAAATTTTTACTGATTAAATAATACGAAGAGAACACAAAGCTTACGGTAGAAAATACATATAATAAAATAAACTTTGTGAGACCGTGGAACTCTGCCATATTTCGAATATGGTTTCATTTGATAAATCATTCAATTTAGCAGGAAGTATAAAAACAAAAGCCTTAAATTTATACATATATCATTGAATTTATAATGGGCTTCGCTGGTTAATTAACTTAATTAATGAACTTTTCTAGTTTATCTATGAATCTTTTTACCCTATATATGTATACTACTGTTCTTATCTTATCTTTAAAAATAAAATACTTATATTGAAATATAGTTTATGACACATTTATCTAAACAATTGGATATAAATTTTACATAAACTCCTATTTCACTTCAATTGTTAACCTAGTGATATTACTCATTTACGAATTTTAGAAAATTACAGAGTTTTGAATGGTCCAAATTAAAACTATTTAATTTATTTAAATTTGTGAATATTTTAGAAAAATTCATCACACTATTTATGTCTATTTTGTTTTTGTTATCTCTTAGCACAAAAATTTGCTAACAATTTGCTAATCTTTTTAAGGTTTCGATAAAAAGCTTTTAAAATTGGCGAATTGGCTTTGATAGACATTGTTTGCTTATATTTAACTTTAAAAATGAAATCGCCTAAAGTTATGCTGATCTGCTTAGCCAAGTTAACCAATTTCATATGATTTTATATGCTTGTGTTAAGTATTTACTAGAAAGAAAAATGAATCTCAATAGATTTGTTTTAAAATATCAATAGTTTCTCTATTTTACCTATTAGTCAAATGTTTAAAATTAATACTTTAAATAAAATATTGTGATCTCTAAGAGTGAGTTTTATCTCACTAGAAGCAGTAAACGGCAATTATATTATTGGTTGGGATATTTTTATGATAAAAGCTGTACGTTTAACATTCCGCGTAAAAATAATAGCCAACCTTCTAATGCCTTTTCATTTCTACATTCAGTGAACTCTTCTAAAATTGTAAGATGAATGGAACATCATCTGTAAAAATTAATTTCACATTATTTAGCTCTCTATGATATAAAAAAAAATAAAAAATAAAAACATACAAAAAAAAAAATATAACGTAAGAGGTTAGTAACTTAAATATTTGAAAACGTGACCGCGCTTAGCGATAGTATTTTTATTTTTATGCATTCCTCTAGAGTGTAGACCAAGGTACGCATGAATGTTGCGATGCAAAAACTGGAATTTTTGGGTTTTCTTTGCAATTTGTTTTATTGCCGATCTTCGTAACATTAAGATTTATCGAGTGATTTGTTTTTTAAATGAAGTCTACACACCCAGAAATAGTCAGAAAGTATATTTTATTTTTTATGTATTTGAGTATTTATTGCACCCTTTCAGTGTGGCTTTAAAAATTCTGCATAAGGCCAGTTTAAAATAAGATTTATTGGAACCAAAAATCTTCAGGCATTGCTTTAACTTAAAACCAAGTTAAGCTAGGTATATAATGTTCAAAGAAAATTGAACATTGATACCCCTTTTCTTGAATTATACTATTCCTGGAAGTTCACGCGACCAAATAGCATTAAAAAGTAATAGTTATTTCGAAAATACATGACCGGATTTGCCGCCAATTTTTTGTACTATCAAAAATGGTCCGGGCTACCTGTCTATTCGATAGAAAAAGTAAATTACCACCTGCAGTGATGCTCTCATGATTTAAGCCTTAAATTTCATGCCTTTAAAAATTAAAACAAAAACTTTTTTAAAGATAATTTGCTTGGTGTACCCAAATGAATATATTATAAAAACTTATTCTACAGCGAGGGATAACATTTTTTTTTTTGCAAATTAATGACAATAAAAAACAACTTTCATGTTGATATCGAAAGTAAATTCAGAACCAGAACAAGATAAATTTTTTTGCTCCGTGAATGGTTTCTCACAATGAAGAGCCAAGGTAACTTGTTTGGGTTGATAACCTCACCTCTAATATCAATATCTATATGTAAAATAAATCAAAAGATATGATGCGATTTTATGGAATTGTATAGGTATTTTATTTTCCTTATTAAAAATAATTATGTCGCTCATAAATTTTATTAAAAAGATTCATTTTGAAATTCAAGTACTTCTTTTAAACCTTTATGATGCACAACTACCTAATTTTGAATTTATATGAAACATGTGCCATGTTATTAATTATAATTGTTGCCATTTTATTTTAATTAATGATCTGTAATTAATTTACATATGTTTTAGTGACGATGTCTAAATAATTTTAATAAATCATAGAAATATCACGGGGATCTTAGCCAATTAATTATATTTTGATTCGAATCTGCTCACCTAATTAGATTTGATTATGATCTAATCATTAATAAAGAGCAAAATACAAATACATAAATACGAAATTAGTTTTCTTAAATATAACTTAAAATTACAGCTTTTGTTATGATATTTTAATTAGGCCTTATATCATACATACATAAATAAAAAATGTAAGTTACTTATACAAATTCACTTACCAGACAATCAGATGATAAACGTTCCCTTTCAGCAGAAAGAAAGTTCTGAATCTTCTAAACGCCTCACCAACCGGTTTCTTTTGGCTATGACATGATAACCAAGAGTTCATTAGAACTTTAAACACGGATCCATGACGATTCAACTTTTTTTGGCAAACCGAGCCAAAAACCGGATGAGATGTTGTTTATTTAGGGACTCTGATTTTGTATATAAGACTAAGTTATCCCAGATTTAGAGCATCAGCAGTTCTTCAGACTCAATCGCATCAACATGAAGGTAGAGGACAAGAGAATATTTATTTTTGAATTAAAACTATTTACCTTTTTTAAATTTAATTTTTAGGTATTTATCGCACTTTTCGCTTGCATCGCCTTGGCCCGGGCTAGCGTCCTACCGGCCGTAGGAATTGCTCCAGTGCAAACTGTGGTTCCAGTCCAGCAGACCTATGTTCGTTCCGTTCCTGTGCGCACAGTTCAAACTGTCCAAACTTTACCGGTGCAAACGGTCCAAACTGTGAGGAAGATCCACACCGTTCCAGTTCAGACTGTTCAAACCGTTCATACCGTTCCGGCCGTCCAGACTGTTCAGCAATTGCACACAGTTCGCACTGTTCCGGTCCAGACTTACCAGACCTACAAGACCCTTCCGGTTCAGCAGACCTACGTCTATCCCTCCGCCCGCTACGTAACTTATGACGGACTTATCAAGAAGAAGTAAATCAAAATTGAACTGAAATAAAATTCGTGACTGTGAAATTCATTTTGTTTATTTTAAACCCCTTTTAACTCATAGAGGCATCAAATTTTCATTACATAGTACCTTCTACTCTACAGATTTTTGTACGGGAAATTAAACAGGAAATATAATCAATTTCGTATGGAAATTAGTAAATTAGTTAGAGAGTCTATCTATTCTATTTATTTTTTGGTTTATATTTAGTATGTTGATCGATTTCTTTATTTAATGCAAGCGTTACTATAAAATATTTGGAATGGAACTGTACATGTAGGTATGATATTGTTAAGAACTATATAGTAATGGACCTACCTATGGATGAGAAAAAATAGGCCAAGAAAGTCTTGGTAATGATCTTGGTTTTTGCACACTCTCGGTCTTGATCTTGATCTTGCATCAATACACTTAAGAGTTGATCTTGGTCTTGTCTGTCAAGTCTTTGTCTCGTTTGCAAAACTCCTACAGGTTTTTTTTTATTCTCAAATATTTTGGATTACTTATACCCCAGACAGACGGACACGGACGAATGAACGTTCGATGAATGAACATTCGCTCGGATTTTCATTCGCTGCATGTGAGACAGACGGCGAACTTCATTCGAGTCGAGCCTTTTTGACAGGTCGGAAATGGATAAACGTTCGTTTCCCTTCGCTTATCGCAGCTCACTCATGTATAGCTTGCCCAAACACTTAAAAATTGTACTCGTTTGTCCTTCCACACATTCATTTTCACAAATTAAAACGTTATTCGCTAGTACACAGAGTTTTTCACAATTTAAAAACTGCAATTTATAATTTGTCACTGGAAATCAGCTGTTTTTTCCAGGATTTCCATTCTCATTCTCTGAGAATGAAGATGTGGGAACTTCATTGATGAGAACGAGAATGAAGATGCAAACGTTCATTCAAACTTCATTCTTGGTGACAGACGACACAGCAACGATCATTCTCCGAGAACGTTCATTCGTCCGTGTCCGTCTGTCTAGGGTATTATTTACTTGTATTTGGTAGATCTTGTAAGTAAAATGAATCGAGTTTCAGCTACATATAAAATTTCTTATAAAAGAAAAAACTCAATCATCTTTTTGATTGTAACTTTAATATCAGATTTGATTCAAATGTAAAAAGTGTTTGTTAAATATGAAAATGTTTGTATTTTAATGTGTATCATATTGGGAGTTTTTAGAAATACATGGTTGCTTGCATGCATTTCGTCAAACTTGCAGTCAGTTTACTTTCACGCAAGTCAACTGCGCAACTGCATATTTGAACAAAATCCGCCATTTTAATTACATTCATAAATGTCCTCTCTCTCGCACATCTAGCTATACTTGAGAAAACCGTTAGAACATTTGACAGCTCTCAATCTTCTTCTTCTTAGTCAGCGAAGTCAGGGTCTTATTTTAGTTGCAAAGATGCCTAAAACTTGCGTGGTCAGATTGCATTTGAACATGCAGGTTGAATTATTGAACACTATGCAAAAGCAACGCCCATTATTTTGAAAAGCTTGGTTTAAAGGGCCATTTTGTTCTTGGTCGTCTTACATGTTCTTGATCTTGGTCTCAGTCTTGTAAATCGAACCTTGGAATTGATCTTGGATTTTCAATAAGACTCGTCACTAGCATACATCCCATACAGAATTCCTAAATAAAAATAGTGTATAGGTACTTTTCTTTGTCATTTTGAGATACATTAGAATTTTACCAGTTTTCGACAGAATTTTAGTTATTTAATTGTAATAATTGATCTTTTAGTGTTGGAAATTGTTCTTATTTTCTGCCTGATTTACTGATAAAAATTACATAAAAACCATTCATATGATCCAAGATAAATTTGAATAATATTATTAACCAGGGTTAAATTTTCTCCTAAAAAAGTATATGATACTTTGAAGTCGATACCATGGCATCCGATACCAAATTATTACTCGGCGTTCATACCCGAGGCCGAAACTCCAAACCCCAAAACCAATGAACAATAATATTAAAAAGTTGACCAAAGACAAGTCGATCATCATCATTTACTTGGAATTTAAATTCTTCTAATCCAATATGCGAAATTAAAAAACAAAATTTAAAAATAATGTTATCAATAACTAAAACGTTTCGCAAAGAGCGGATTTCTACTACATCCTCAATGAAAATAATTTACCTTGCAAAGAAAAAGATTTACTATAACTTGAAAATAATAATATATGTTGAGAACATGATTCAAGCATAAAATCAATGTGTCATTCATTAAAATTCTCATCTTCCTTTTCTTGATTCTATTGCAAAAGGTCATAAATTTTATTTAAAAACTTTTCGTCAGTAATCTGCATGTCATTAATTGAGAATTAGTTTTTTATTTCTCTCGGAAATTTTATTTTTGCGGTGAGATAACCAAAGAAAATAAAATCTGCCCCATTCTCGAAGTTTAATATATTAATAAGATATAAAATGGAAAAAAATTTTATCACATTTAAAAAACAAAAAGCCTTTTAAATGTTTGCATTGTTTAAATCAAATGAGTGCATGCATAAATTAGTTAAATGCTAATTTTGTTATGTAACTATTTACTACCCTGGGCATTGTCCTTTGCCGTCAATGTTTCGTTTGTACAAAATAACGACCGGTTGTAAAAGCATAATATGTAAAATACGAATAAAATACATAATCTCATAGTGGTATTTAGTGAAGAAACTTTTATGTTGTGTTGGTATATAAATTCTGTACATACATATATTTAAGTACTTTCTGAAGCAGTAAAGCTGAAGCTGAAAACATCTAAATTTTATTGACCCACCCATTAAAAATTAAAAAAAGACAATTTCCAAATTATGCCTAATGACTTTAATACAATTGAGTTAATGAAGTCCAGAGGTTAGTGACTTTTTCAAAATTATTTACAGAATTTATTCCGGTCATAGTAGCTTTAAAGTTTAGTGTTTTTTAAGGAAGTCGGTTATAATTGTTTTTGTAACCGTAGGGACAGTGTGAACGGTTTCCACCTTAACAGTTTCTACGGGAACGGTGCGAACATGGACAGTTTCTACAGGAACGGTGCGAACATGGACGGTTTGAACGGGAACTGTACGAACATGGACGGTTTCAACTGGAATTGTGCGAATTGTATGAACCACTGGTGAATTCCGGACTACCACAACAGAACTGGGATTGTGCACAAATCCAGCTTGGGCTAAAGCGATGACGCAAGCAAGAGTTACGATAATTATCTGTAAAAATTAAACAATAATTATTATTGTAGTCATGAATTTATAAATTAAATAAATTACACACCTTCATTTTGGTTCTAGGAGAATCAACAACACGATGCTATCTACAATTTTGTTCTGCCTTTATATAGTAAAATAATGTTCTTAAATAAGATAAAATATTTTTTATGTACTCTAAAACCGGAAACTAAGGCACTCTCTTAAGTAATATTCTATCTTTTATTTCTTCCAATCAACCAGATAAAAACAGGAAATTTATATTTTGAGTACAAACCAAAACGATTTTTATTTAAGAAAAATCAGCTGTTAAGCCCCCTCAAGTTGTATTAAATCATCTTTAAACTACTTTTTGCTTTCAACAGGAAGTTGCGTTAATGATCAAATTTACATAAACTTTAAATATTTAAGAAATCATCTATCAGTATTCGAAAATCGCTCTATTTTTGGGAGCTGAGCATTCAGCAAAAAGTTCTAATAAAAATGTTGCATTGGTGGTCTTTTCTTCTAGAATAGAATTTACACAAGATTTGATAATTAAAATTACAAATTCTAAAGGTAACATTTTATGATTTTTCGTTCGTTTTTTTTACGTTAAGTAAAAATAAATTCCGTATTCTTGAGATCTTGTATTTTGGCGAATTAATTTTGTTTTTTTATTCAATAAAAGAAAAATTTACCTTTAATGATTTTGATCGGGTTAGATGTGATTGAGTGACGAAAAAACGGAGGGAGAACTTAATTGATAAGCGGATTTATTTATATTTTGGATTATTTCCACCATTTAGAATGTATTTTTTTTCCGGTATTTATATACATTTTCGATATGCTCTAAACACTAAAAAACTTAGGTGGAATATTAAACTTTCAATTTCTGTAGTTAAACAACTTTATTATTGTCTGGTTTTCATTTAGACAAAATTAGGTCAACAAGATTTTTATGTTTTAGAAATCTCTTTATATTTTTCTTGTTTTAGATAATATAAATTATTAATTTGTTTAAATATAAAAACTCAAAAGAACTAAACCGAAGTTTGTTTTCAAAATATTTATTTTTTTTATTGCTTTTACTATACCTTTTATAGATAATAAATAAATTATTTTAAGATTCAGTAACTTTAGCAAAGATGATTCTTGGGTCATTTACCCGCGTTTCTTATCTTAAAACAAAGGTCGTTTCCTCTTGTTTCTTTCCTAAAGCAGTTCAAAGAACTCCAGAAAATAATAGTGACTATACTAATAAACTAAATTGCTTTGAAAAAAAATTTTAGTGTTTTGAATTTTGTCCCTTATAAAAAATATAAAAAATTCCAGACAAGTTTTACTATAAAAATTCTATAAAGCGATCAGTGGAAAAAATTTATATTCAAATTTTAAATAAAAATTAAGTCGCTAATTTACTGATTCTTGGAACTTTGTTAAAAAAGGTACAATTGATTAACAAATAACGATTTTTAATTGATAAATATTTGGAACGAAGTTAACTTAATCAAGTTTAATTTAAAACATTCAAAATTCTATTGATGGCAAAAATGAGAAAAGAAAAATATTGAAGTTATACAAGAAGCCTCGAAGTATGCAAAATGAAGAATATAACGACTTCAATTCAGCAATTCAGCACCTCTTCGCTTTTGATGACATTTAAAATAAATTTAGGCGTTTGCTGTCAGGTCGATTATTCTCTTTGGGTTTCTTAAAGAACAAATATATGAAATTAATTTGATATTATTATTTAAAATAGGTAGGTAAGGCAGGTGACCCGATTCTGGCCATTTTAAGAGTTTTTCACCCACTCATGGGTTTGGTGATTCATCTTTTTAGTTATCACGGACTTCATGTTCATTTCAAGTCATCAAAAATATATTAATCTTACCCTATAGAACCTTGTAATTACAAAACTCGCAATAGATGTTTAAAAAAAAAGTCAGAGATGGTGTTAGAGCCACTTTTGGCCACATTTTACCCATGGCTGCTATCATCTCAGTGATGATCGCTGACAACTCTATTAGTGTTGCCACAATTCGTGTTTGTAGCTCACATACTATAGACTTGTTTAGTTATCTGCACCTTGTTAGCATCGCTTTTAAAGTTGAAAATGGCCAAAACTGGATCAGTGGCCAGAACCGGGTCACCTACCCTACATGAATCCAGAAAATACCACCATGACTAAATAATTAAAATAACTATGCAAGAATTTGATCCTTGTTTCAAAATTTCCTTTTCAGCAGTTTTCTAGATTAGGTACTTATTTTATTACAACATCAACAAAATTAATTGTTTCACCGTACTTTTTTTAACCTGTTTCTTTTTTACCCCGCAGAGAGGTTTGATTTATTTGCATGTTATTAGAGAACTAATTCTGTTATCAATTCAGCATAAATAAAAATTAAGCAAGACTGAATATCTTCAAAAACACATTACACAGAGACAAAACACGTCAAGTGAGCACCCCTAAAAATCTCTATGTCAGCGATTTTTATGAAACATAGATCAAATGAATGCCTATACCAATACTAAACATAGCCCCAAACAATTTTGCAAAATTCCTATTTTTACTGTTTATACGGATGTTTAAAAATTTTGACCACTTTTTGTGAAAACATTAATTTCTCGGACACCTTTCAACAAATTGCTATGAAAATCTTATGAGAGGTTCTTAAGAGTTTATATTTTCAAATGATATAAACAATTTTCGTAAATTTGTTTATTTACCTATTTATTTATAATAATTAAATAAACAATTGAATTTTTAATCATGTTCTCATGTTTCAATTTTTTGGAAAATAGGCGCAAAATGTTCCTCGGACCTTGAACTATAAGATTCCGCGAAAAAATTTAACTCCCCGACTTATTCTGTAACTCGGCATCAATTTTCTTCGATGCAAGTTTACTCTACGCCAGAGCGCCTGAGCTCACGTTCTACGTACACCGAGCAATTAACTCACGTCTTTTTGGTTATTCGGGTGATTGTAACTTTTTGAACTTCGGAATATATTTTACTAGCTATATTATTGAATCTACGGGATTAAAATTGTGGAACTGTCGCGTATTCTTAACAGTTTTAGCATCTGCAAAAAGTTGTACCAATCGGCTTTCATTATGTTGTTTGTTATAAAAAGAGAACATTATACGAATGGACGAGCAATTTTTTCAAAAAAATAAGGTTCATCTTCTGTTAACAGTCGGATCATGATTCAAAAGAAAGCCGATTGGTACAACTTTTTGCAGATGCTAAAACTGTTAAGAATACGCGACAGTTCCACAATTTTAATCCCGTAGATTCAATAATATAGCTAGTAAAATATATTCCGAATTTCAAAAAGTTACAATCACCCGAATAACCAAAAAGACGTGAGTTAATTGCTCGGTGTACGTAGAACGTGAGCTCAGGCGCTCTGGCGTAGAGTAAACTTGCATCGAAGAAAATTGATGCCGAGTTACAGAATAAGTCGGGGAGTTACATTTTTTCGCGGAATCTTATAGTTCAAGGTCCGAGGAACATTTTGCGCCTATTTTCCAAAAAATCGAAACATGAGAACATGATTAAAAATTAAATTGTTTATTTAATTATTATAAATAAATAGGTAAATAAACAAATTTACGAAAATTGTTTATATCATTTGAAAATATAAACTCTTAAGAACCTCTCATAAAATTTTCATAGCATTTTGTTGAAAGGTGTCCGAGAAATTAATGTTTTCACAAAAAGTGGTCAAAATTTTTAAACATCAGTAAAAACAATAAAAATAGGAATTTTGCAAAATTGTTTGGGGCTATGTTTAGTATTGGTATAGGCATTCATTTGATCTATGTTTCATAAAAATCGCTGACATAGAGGTTTTTAGGGGTGCTCACTTGACGTGTTTTGTCTCACAGCAATTGATAATAAAAAGTTATCATTGACATTAGAATTCTTCGATATTATCTTCTTATTGATAACCAGAGAAAAGAAATTGTGAAATAATGAAAGCGATTAAGTTAAATCGATGTGATTTCAAAGTTCTAATAAATAAAAGTCCAGTAGCACAATAGAAGAGGCGATCGCTTTGAAATATCCAATATAAACCAAAATTAGCCTTGTAACCGGCTTACTGATTTTTCTATAAGTGATGCTATAACTCACACGTTTCAATGCCGAGGCGAGCATAATTAATTCAAAAGCAGCAAATTGGTTCGATTCAAATCTTTCGGGCGCTTTGTTTATTCGACGGGGTTGTCGAACCGCAAAGTCCACTCAATCGATGCAGCATAGATTTAACCTGCACCGAATAAATCACCGCGAGCGTCGATGGTTGGTGCTATGTTCTCACTCAGTTTTATGCTCCGATTCGGTTAAATTAATCCTCGATTTGATGGAATTTGACAAAAAACTTGATTTTATATTCGCTAAAATAGCAATTATTAAGCCAGATGATGAATATCGCATAAAATTTCCATGCAAAAGAGGTGTTCCGGTAGAAGAGAGAAAAAAACAAAACTGTGCAGCTTAAAATTTTGTATGTGTAAAAAGGCCTATGAAATCAGGCTTTTAATAACTTTTATAGCATAACCTTCTTAGAACACTGGTTGTTGTAAGAACTTGTGGGCAGTTAGGGGACATCTGAATCAGGTCTTAGATTTGTATGTTTTTTGGAGGGTTCGGGGTATAAAAAGACCGCACTTCGGAGGTACTGGCATCAGTTTTGTTTTCAAAATCCAGATAAATCAACAACATGAAGGTACACCTCGACCAGGAGCTCTCTAGAAAGGATTAAATTAAATTTGAATTTACCTCGTCCTTGCAGGTAGTCATCGCTCTTTTCGCCGTCCTCGCAGTCACCCACGCCGGCTTCTTGCACCCGGCCCCCGCAGTCGCCGTCGTCCGAAGCGCTCCAGTGGTCCACGTGGCCCCAGTCGTCCGGACCGTTGTCCCAGTTGTTCCCGTCGTCCGCACCGTTCCCGTGGTCCACACGGTCCACGCGGCTCCAGTTGTCCACAGTGTGGGCTACGTGGGTGGATTCATCAAAAAGTAGATTTCGTGTGATATCGAACTGGCCTAGAGTTAAAATGTACTTCCGGATTGAATAAATTATATACACTTAAAAAACTTTTGTCTTTTTGTTTACAAAAACGATGCCATCACTTTTTTATTTAGGCTTCATTCATTTCATTTATTTAAGGTGACAAAAGCATTTATTCAAGACAATATACGAAATTTTTGTTCAAGGACCAGGAAGTTTCGAAATAATTTAAAGATAGTCGAAGACTGTAGTCAATATCCCTTTTGTTGGATTTCCGTTAAAAAAAAAAAATCAGACGTTATATTGGAAATCGTTTATCTAATCTGACTAATAAAATCTTTCGAAAATTATATTTTTGGACTTTCCAACTTCCTTTACAAATTTTTCTTTTATTCCGAGATACAATATTTATGTGAATTCTTTTAGAAATTAAAAAATATGATAGATTGATAGATTTGAATTTCGTAAATATTTACTTTTAGGTTTGTAAAGCATAACGGCAATATGTATATAAAATGAAGCGAAAACAATACAAAGTTAGAAATATAAAAACCAATTATTATACAATGTATGAAACTTTCTTTTCATTATTCATTCTTAAGTAAAATCAGAATTTTAAAACAAGTATTTTAAGCTTACATGTTTTTATGCTTGTGTTCTTTTGAAAGGAGTTTATAAAAAATGTACGCATATATATATAATATATAAATCATCAAAAACTTTAAAATGAATCACCGCGAGGCAATTGGAGATATAATATGTAGTAGCATAAAATAAAAACTGTGGGCCTTATTTCTTTCACTGGAACCCTACAAAAAATAAATGATGGAAAAAGTCAAAGATACTTATAATTTTTTTATAGATGATTATTGTGTCTTGAAGAATCGCCTTCGATACTTCAACCGAGGTTATTTATATTTCTTCCTCCTCGAGACAAATATGGTATTAAGGTATAATCAACGGAGAGGTCTATCTTTTTGAAATTGTATCTTAAAATATACAGTGGCACGAATATATCAGTCCGTGATTATTTTTAGTCCCGCCTTATCAACAAAGGGAAAATGTGCCGCCCTCTACCATAAGGGATTGATAAATCTTTTTGATTTTTTAAGTCCGGATAGGTTTATCAAAAGTAGGCATTTTTTTCATCTTTTCAAAGCCTTCTAGTGAGGTCTTCCTTACTCATAATTTTGTCCGCCTTTTCATTGTCATCTATTTCTTCGTGACCCGGAATTCGGGTTAAGAGTGACCTTGTTGATTTTTCAGAATGGTTCTGACGCCGATTTCAATCACTGGAATCTAGACTTAGAAGACGATTGGAGTCCTTCCCTATTTCTGAACATAGAAAAAAATATTTTTAAAGACGAGCTTAAACAACTTCCCATAAAATAATTTCCTATTTTTTCTATTATTAAAAATTGCATTTCGAACCCTTAATAAAAATGTTCATAAAAATTTCAACCTAAAGAAAATAATTCCTCGATCACCGATGTCAGATAGTGTAAAAATAAATATAAAATATCACAAATGGTTTTACGAGGCAAATTGACTGGGCTTTGATGCAAAATTTTATTTAGAAAAGTCATAAAATATGTATAAAAAAGCAAGTCATTAAAGTTCTAAACACGTTGAGGTATTTTGCAATAACTTGAGTTCTTTGTTTTCAAAAATACACAAACCTCTTTTAGGTCGAAACTTGCAATTTTTGCATTTATTAATATTCACCAAAACTGTAAAACTTCTCTCATTAAAAAACCACCTTCCAGCTTCTCCGGCTCTCAAAAACAATATGCAACCGAGTCGATGTTGTCCAGATCAAATTTTAACATATGCGATAACAGCAGTTAATCAATTTTTTTCTAGAATTATAACTAATTGAGGAAATATGTGTCATCCTGCGGTGGTATTCAAACAAACAAAAAGCTGCTTATGCTGGGTGAATGCTTCGAATATAAAAGCAGCACGATGTCAACCGAAGCATTATCAGTTTTACAAAACTAACCGCATCAACATGAAGGTAAAAATAACAATTGACGATTTTCGCCATTAGACGACGGTTATGACAATTTTTATAAATTTCCAGGTCGTAATTGCAATTTTCGCCATCCTCGCAGTTGCTCAGGCAGGATTCATCCATCCGGCTCCGGCGGTGGCTGTGGTCCGGAGTGCTCCCGTGACGACAGTGGTGCAGTCGGTCCACACGGTTCCAGTCGTTCCTGTCGTCCGGGTTGCTCCTGTGGTCCACACCGTTGTTTCAGCTCCCGTCGTTCACACGGTCCACGCCGTCCGAACCGTTCCTGTCGTTCACACCGTTCACGCTGTGTCTCCAGTTCACACAAAAATCCTCCTCAAGAAGTAATTTGTCCTGATTTACAGAACAACTGTTGCCATGCTTTTGACCAAATAAATTTTATGTGAATTCAAACTAAAATACAAGTTTTTAATTTATTTTGACATTTACTTAAGCTAAAAGAGGCAAATTTTGTGTCATAGACTGTCTCTTAAAAAATTGTGTTAATTGTGCCTTACATTAGTGCCGAGCAAGTGCTATTTGTTAAATCAGTTTCATTGATATTGAAAAGACTTTAGATCCAAAATAAAATAACGGTATTCAAGTTTCATCTCATATGAATCTAATAGTAATAGTTTAAAAAAATATATCTATTATATATATAAAAATGGACGTGTGTGTGCCTATATTTCACTCTGCAGCCAAAACTACACATCACAGACGAAAAGTCTTTGTGTGGGGTAGTAGCCCCAAGCTTCCCATCGTGCACTATGGTGGTTGCGAGTCGATAGCTATAAGGGTGTAAAAAATATGGGGGTTGAAAAAAGTTAACTTCGAAAATGTGTGACTCTAATTGAGCCGTTGAGAATCATAGTGGCGTAGAAGAGAAATTTCTCGAAAGTTCGATAACATTCTGGAATTATCTAGAAGATTTAAGAAATTTCCCGAAAGTTCGATAACTTTCTGGAACCTTCTAGAAGATTTGAGAAATTTCTCGAAAGTTCGATAACTTTCTGGAACCTCCTATTCGAGAAATTTCTCGAAAGTTCAATAACTTTCTGGAACTATCTAGAAGATTCGAGAAATTTCTTGAAAGTTCGAGAAATTTCTGGAATTATCTAGAAGATTTAAGAAATTTCCCCAAAGTTCGATAACTTTCTGGAACCTTCTAGAAGATTTAAGAAATTTCTCGAAAGTTCGATAATTTTCGGGAACTATCTAGAAGATTCGAGTAATTTCTCGAAAGTTCGATAACTTTCTTGAACTTCCTAAAATATTCGAGAAATTTCTCGAAAGTTCGACAACTTTCTGGAATTATCTGGAACTTTCTAGAAGATTTGAAAAATTTCTTGAAAGTTCGATAACTTTCTGGAACATTTTAGAAGATTTTAGAAATTTCTCGAAAGTTCAATAACTTTCTGGAACTTTCTAGAAGATTTGAGAAATTTCTCGAAAGTTCAATAACTTTCTGGAACTGACTAGAAGATTCGAGAAATTTCTCAAAAGTTCGATAACTTTCTTTAAAAATTTAGTCTAGAATGTTCTGGATTGCTCTATAAATGTCAAGAATGATCTGGAAAGTTCTAAAATATAAAAATAAATTATTTAAAAAATATACTAATCAATGTTTTGGATTGTTCTGGAAATTTCGAAAACACTGAAAAATTCTAAAATATATTTAAATATTTTAAATCAGTGAAAAATGATTCTAAAAAATTTTAAAACACTGCAAAATTCTAAAATATATTTAAAAGTCGTAAATCACACTAAAATTATCGGAACAATCCAAAACATTGTAGAACGATTAGAATTAGTTTCAAGTGATTTACGACATTTAAATATATTTTAGAGCTTTTAAAAGGTTTTCAAAATTTTTTGAAAATTAAGGGGGTAGCGAGGATGGCTTTTGAGACTATATACGGCGAAATGTTATGCACATGATTCAGTTTATAAGAAGAAGTGTGCAACGAAAGAAAAGTTATAAATCATTAAAAAAAACATGTGTCCTTAATACAAAAAAAAAAACTATAAATTATATATAAATAAATATACATATGTAGGTACTACCAAAAAATAACCCAGCGAAGCGGGTGTTTCCAGCTAGTATTAACATAAAGTAGTGTTCGTTAGGACCCTTAATTAGTGAAATTAGGAAAACTAGCTAGTATTGTTATAAAAATACTAGCGCTTTTCGTTTCTCTCATACAGAAAGAAAGTTTTATTTAAAATATTCATCAATATCAAATCAATATTCATCAGATTAAATTGCATTGGACAACTCTTTTACATAACAAAATTGTTCGCAAAAAGTGAATATGAATTGTAAAAGCAATATTTCGGAATATATTTTGAACTCAATCTTATTTATCACTGATCAACACAAATTTTTACAAGTGGTAAATCATTATAGGAATATATATAGTTTGGTTCAAGTAAGAGTTTGAACCTTTAACTATTATATTAAAATATGAGGCTCAAGCTTTTGCCGAACTATTCTATTTATACTTTTTTCGTTAACCGATTATTTCATAGAAATAATAACGAATGGAATTCACAAATAGACCACGATCATGAAAAACTATTTTACCCTAAGAACTATGCAATGGGTTATAATCTACATAAGAGTTTAAACTTTAATTGTATATAAATAATTTATTAATTCCAGAAAATAATGTTGATAATGTTGATATAAATAGATGTCTTATGTTCTATCGGCTGGCAGAATTAAATTAATAAGTAAGATCCGATATTCTTATTTAAAGGGGGCTCTTAGAGGAAGGTACAACTAGCCGTTTCTTAAAGTTATGACACTTAGAAGATAACTTTGGGGCTACAAAGACTCGTTTAGAAGGTTAAAGTATAATAAGTACATTTTTTCAATATATTTTTAAATACATTTATGAAAATCTCGTTGCACGAACCACATGTACTAATAATATATGCATTCAAATATATGTAAATAATAAATTCGAAATAAGCAACTTTAAACATAGCTGGCACTAGTTTAAGACCCTAAAAAATTTTAATCGGTATAAATGAACCTCCTTTTATAAATTTACAGCAGAATATATATCTAGGAGTGTTT
Source organism: Machimus rusticus (assembly GCA_951509405.1). Lineage (NCBI taxonomy): Eukaryota > Metazoa > Arthropoda > Insecta > Diptera > Asilidae > Machimus > Machimus rusticus. The sequence goes on from OX608051.1 coordinate 9,914,838, forward strand.
AAATGAAAAATTTCAACATATCTCTTTTCTCTGGTTGTACCCATAAAATATCAATGTCATGTTTTGTGTTAAAACCCCGTCGTAATAAGAGTAAAAAAAAGATGTTTTTGTGCCCCGTCCGTCCTTTTAGCACATTATGAATTCTCACCTGTGTGAATCACAAACTCAGGTGTGGTACCCTTTAATGTATTACTCATGTTGTATTATGGTGTTTGATACACAGATATCAAGTACGTATGATTAAAATTTAATGTTTAGTTTAAAACTATTTTCTTTTATCTTTTTTTAACTCTTCGACATTTTTTTTCAAAAAATCCGAACACAAACCATTCGAATTCTACATGATAACTCAAATTTTTTAAAACTCGAATAGTAGCATATCCATTCCTAATCTGGCCGGTTACCGTTGCGTTATCCCGTTCAAAAGCTATTACTTGTGTTACTTTATAAACTGGTTGTTCATACTAAAAAAGAAATTGTTGTTATATATCTTGAAAAGGGAAATGTTTACATACCTGTGGAGGGAAATCTACATCAATTGTATAAAAAATGAAAAGGATCAGTTACATTGAAAAATTCATCATGAAGTAGTATTTGGTCGGATGTTCTGTACCAAAAAAGTGGGCCTTTTGATGAACACTATAAATAAGAAACTACAAAATAATTAAGATTTTTATCCTGAAAATGAAACGTGTATTATATTTTCAGATTTATAATATATTCTCAAAAAACAAGTGTCTAAGACAATTAAAATTGAAACTTACTTTGTGGAAATGAAAGTCCGAAGTTCCATGGCGTCTACAGCTTATGAGACTGTTAGAAAGAAGATTGAAACCAACTTAATATACCATAAATTAAGTAAAGAAAAATTTTACTGTTCTTATGATTATTACTAAACAGATTAGACACATTCACGTTCATTTGCTCACTTTAAGTGCGCATTTGTGTTGCCTGAAACACTTGTAAAAAAACACTCTATTTGCTTTCTCTTGCGTCGAGCTCTGTTGCTTAAGTATGTGTTTTTATATTTTATTAAATTAAGAACAATAGTCGCTATCCAAAATGTTTAATTTTCTGCTGGTAGTAGTCTTGCAGTGCATTTTAGTTACCTTTAACTTCAATTAATGTTTGTCGTTCAAAGCGACTAAAATAGTCGATTGAATTTTTTTTTCCCCGATTATTTTGGTGACCTTGAACAACAAAATTAATTGAAGTCAAAGGTAACTAAAATGAGTTTATTTAAACTTAGGAACTTTATTAAGGAATTTAATTCAAAAGTTGCTTTATTAAGCTCTTTTCGATCCGATTCGAGTGACATCGAGAATAAGGCCCATTACACAGGTATGATTAAAATTTACTGTTTAGTCTAATTCTTCTTTCTTTTTTATTTTCTTAACTTTTCGACATTTGTGTTCATAAATTCCAAACACTTGCCACATGAATCTTACATGATAACTCCAATTTTTCCTAACTCTAACAGTAGCAGTTCCATTCCCAATTTTGCCGGTTACTTCGGCATCAACCCATTCATAAACTATTACCTGTGTTACTTTATAAATTGGTTCTTCATACTAAAAAAGAGGTTATTATTTTTTATCTTGAAAAGGAGAATGTTTACATACCTCTGGAGGGAAATCTAAATCAATTACATGCATAAAATGAGGAAAATCATCTATATGGAAAGATTCTCTATGAAGTAGTATTTGGTCAGGATCTTCTGTACCAAAATAGTAGGCCTCTGAATGAACTCCATAAATAAGAAATGACAAAATAATTAAGATTTTCATCCTGAAATTGAAACGTGTATTATGTTTTCAGATTTATAATATATTCTCAAAACAAGTGTCTGAGGCAATTAAAATTTAAACTTACTTTTTAGAAATTAGGGTCCGAAGTTCCATGGCGCCTACAGCTTATGAGACTGTTGGCAAGGAGATGGAAACCACCTTATATACCATAAATTAAGTAAAGAAAAATTTTACTGTTCTTATGATTATTACTGAACAGATTAGACACATTCACTTTCATTTGCTTACTTTGAGTGCGCATTTGTGTTGCCTAAAAACACTTGTAAAAAAACGCCCTATTTGTATTTTCTTGCGTCAAGCTCTGTTGCTTAAGTATGTGTTTTTATATTTTATTAAATTAAGAACAATAGTCGATATCCAAAATGTTTTACTTTTCTGCTAGTAGTAGTCTTGCAGTGCATTTTAGTTACCTTTAACTTGAATTAATTTTGTCGTTCAAGGTGACTAAAATAGTCGATTGAATTTTTTTTCCCGATTATTTTGGTGACCTTGAACAAAATAATTAATTGAAGTCAAAAGTAACTAAAATGAGTTTATTTCATAGAAATAAGACATAAGGAAGTGCGATTAGACTTGTCAAGCGTACCAGAGTCCCTTATGTGTGAGTTCTCAGATTTTAGTATTAGAAACATCAGTACAGGCGTAAAAAGAAAGTAATTTTAAGAGGGCCTCACCGCAACTTGTATGTATTTCAAAATAACGTCGTTATTCTTACACTCTTCTGATCAGACTTATTGTAATTCACTCGGGATTGGAATAGTAATTTATTTAATATTAAAATAACATTAAAATGTTTGGTGCATCTACCCCTCTAAAATTTAAATTTAACGCTGTCTTTTTGCACCAGCACTCCGAAATGAATCAAAGTAATCTAAAAATGCATAATTCGACAGTATTCAAAAATATTTCTACAGCTTTTCCTCATTCTGTCTCGCTTGCTCAAGTTCTGTCTCGCTCAACCGAGCACCCTTTGAGCACCCCAAAAAAAAGGTACGCACAGTACACTATATATGAACGTTTCCGCACTTCCTTATGTCTTATTTCTATGGTTTATTTAAACTTAGGAACTTTATTAAGGAATTTTAATACAAAAGTTGCTTTATTAAGCTCTTTTCGATCCGATTCGAGTGACATCGAGAATAAGGCCCATTACACAGGTATGATTAAAATTTACTGTTTAGTCTAATTCTTCTTTCTTTTTTATTTTCTTAACTCTTCGACATTTGCGTTCATAAATTCCATACACTTCCCACAGGAATCTTACATGAAAACTCCAATTTTTCCTAACTTTAACAGTAGCAGTTCCATTCCCAATTTTGCCGGTTACTTCTGCATCAACCCATTCATTAACTATTACTTGTGTTACTTTATAAACTGGTTGTTCATACTAAGAAAAGAGGTTATTATTATTTATCTTGAAAAGGAGAATGTTTACATACCTCTGGAGGGAAATCTAAATCAATTACATGCATAAAATGAGGAAAATCATCTATATTGAAAAATTCGCTATGGAGTAGTTTTTGGTCAGGATGTTCTTCACCAAAATAGTAAATTACATTAGCATGAACTCCATAAATAAGAAACGACAAAATAATTAAACCTTTCATCGTGACACTGAAACGCGTATTATATTTTCAGATTTATAATATTTTCTCAAAAAACAAGTGTCTAAGACAATTAAAATTGAAACTTACTTTGTGGTAATGAAAGTCCGAAGTTCCATGGCGCCTACAGCTTATGAGACTGTTGGAAAGGAAATTGAAATCACCTTATATACCATAAATTAAGTAAAGAAAAATTTTACTGTTCTTATGATTATTACTGAACAGATTAGACACATTCACGTTCATTTGCTTACTTTGAGTGCGCATTTGTGTTGCCTAAAACACTTGTAAAAAAACACTCTATTTGCGTTCTCTTGCGTCAAGCTCTGTTGCTTAAGTATGTGTTTTTATATTTTATTGAATTAAGAACAATAGTGGCTATCCAAAATGTTTAATTTTCTGCTAGTAGTAGTCTTGCAGTGCATTTTAGTTACCTTTAACTTCAATTAATTTTGTCGTTCAAAGTGACTAAAATAGTCGATTGAATTTTTTTTTCCCCGATTATTTTGGTGACCTTGAACAACAAAATTAATTGAAGTCAAAAGTAACTAAAATGAGTTTATTTAAACTTAGGAACTTTATTAAGGGATTTTAATTCAAAAGTTGCTTTATTGATCCGATTCGAGTGACATCGAGACTAAGGCCCATTACATAGGTATGATTAAAATTTACTGTTTAGTCTAATTCTTCTTTCTTTTTTATTTTCTTAACTTTTCGACATTTGTGTTCATAAATTCCAAACACTTCCCAATGGAATCTTACATGATAACTCCAATTTTTCCTAACTCTAACAGTAGCAGTTCCATTCCCAATTTTGCCGGTTACTTCTGCATCAACCCATTCATGAACTATTACTTGTGGTACATTATAAATTGGTTCTTCATACTAAAAAAGAAGTTATTATTATTTATCTTGAAAAGGAGAATGTTTACATACCTCTGGAGGGAAATCTAAATCAATTACATGCATAAAATGAGGAAAATCATCTATATGGAAAAATTCACTATGAAGTAGTATTTGGTCAGGATGTTCTTTACCAAAATAGTAGTTTTCTGCATGCACTCCATACATAAGAAACGACAAAATAATTAAGATTTTCATCCTGAAACTGAAACGTGTATTATATTTTCAGATTTATAATATATTCACAAAACATGTGTCTGAGAAAATTAGAACTTAAACTTACTTTTTAGAAATTAGGGTCCGAAGTTCCATGGCGCCTACAGCTTATGAGACTGTTGGAAAGGAGATGGAAACCACCTTATATACCATAAATTAAGTAAAGAAAAATTTTACTGTTCTTATGACTTTTACTGAACAGATCAGACACATTGACGTTCATTTGTTAACTTTAATTGTACATTTGTGTTACCTAAAAGCACTTGTAAAAACACTCTATTTGCCTTCCCTTGCGTCAAGCTTTATTGCTTAAGTACCTATGTGTTTTTATTTTTTATTAAATTAAGAACAATAGTCGTTATATCGAAAAATTTTTTAAATTTTCTGCTAGTAGTAGTCTTGCAATGTAATTTAGTCTCAGTATCCGAGTAAAACTAGTCAGATTTTTCGAAAGGCTGCAAAAAGTCCGCATTTTAAATACAATATTTTACTCAGATGCATCGCGGTCACACGAAATATTTTAGAACCACACGAGAGTCGCACTAGTAGGTAAATGCGACGTACCATCGTAAATAAGTCAATTTTGTTTGGTGTGTTAACAATAATTACCAAACAGTCGGGTTTTTTGTCTTTTTTAATTAACTTGTTTATTTGTGTTTGTTTTAGTACTTAACATAAAAATTCATTCAAGAATATCACTACGTATGTATGCATGTAAGATCGAATTTAGATTGAATTTATTTATTTATTATTTATCCGTCTTTAAAGGAGAGAATTTAAAAAAAACTCTTCACTTTTTCTGAAATTTACATAAGTGCACGAGCCCTTTCTCGAAACTGATTTCCCATTCTTTTTAGTTCCTTCAGAGCGAATGCTGAACTTATTTACAAAAGATGCATTCTTTTCGTATCTCCAGAGCAATAGAAATTTTTCTTTGAACTGAGGTTTATTAATAGTTTCTTTAATAAGGCCAAATAGCCATGATTTTTATTTATGCAAAACTTTACATTTTGAGTCGAACCATTTTCAGATTCATTTTCGACTTAATTCAGCAAAGTCTTTAACTTCTAATCTTTTTACTTTACACACTGGTAGTCAACCTAACCCTAACTATTTTTCTGCCTTGTAGAACCGTGCTCAAACCTCCCTAGTTTCCATCAACATCGACCCTTCTCTAGTCGCTGCTAAAATCAGTGCCCTCGTGGTGAAACTGGCCCCTGGCCCCGCCGGTATTCCTGCTACTGTCCTAAAGAAATGTTGTAGGTAGCCATCTAATTCAAGAAGTGGGTTCCAACTTTCCCTTTCTGTGGGTATTTTTCCTGATCTTTGATAAAGACTCCTATATCACTCCTATTCACAAAAAGGGATGTACAATAAAAGCGATATTTCAAATTGCCGTCCTATTGCCAAATTATCATGCATCTCGAAACTCTTCGAAAGCCGTATCTACGATTCCTTATCATTCCACTGCAAATTCATCCTATCACCATCTCAACACGGATTCCTTAAAGGCAGGTCTACTACGACCAATTTGTCTACCTTTGTGTCTCGCACCCTTTTTTCTATGGAGAACGGCGCCGAGGTTGACGTTGTAACCAACCGTTGTATTTAATAAAGCTTTCGATAAGATCTACCACGAAATTATCATTCTAAAATTAAATTATCTTGGCCCCCCTCCCCTACTCATCTCATGGATCAGTTCCTATCTGGACAATCGTCACTACAGCGTCCGTTTCGATTCTTCAATTTCTAATCCCTTTGTATCCCACTCAGGTGTCCTCCAGGGCAGTCACCTCGGTCCGTTAATTTTCATATTGTCCATTAACGATGTCGTGAGCGTAATCAGTCACTCCGACATTTTAATTTATGCCGACGATATGAAAATTTTCAAACAAAACGACCTTGACGTTTTAAGAAATTCATGGTTAATAATCTTAAGGAGAAAGGGGGAGGCGTTAGCCTCGAGCGCTCAGACCACGGTCCATTGCACTCGTCCCCTACCCTATCCGAATTTTTTAGTCATCTTGACGAAACTAAGAACATCAGATAGAGATTGAGAATTGAAGTCTTCCATTCTCATTACATCAGCACCAAACGTCGTCCTGCGCGCACGGGTGAAGGCCGGGCAGTTACAGAGGAAGTGCTCTGTACTGTCCTCGTTCTCCCCGCACGAAGGACACGTTGAGTCGCTGATGATCCCTAAAGTGTTCAGATGCTTGCCGCATGTGTTATGTCCCGTGACCGTCCCTACAAGCGTTCTGCAATCTTTCCTACCTAAGCTAAGAAATTCATGGTTGCTTGCATGCATTTTGTCAAACTTGCAGTCGGTTTACTTTCACGCAAGTCAACTGCGAAACTACATATTTGAACAAAATCGGCCATTTTAATTACATTCATAAATGTCCTCTCTCTCGCACCTTTAGCTCTACTTGAGAAAACCGTTAGAACATTTGACAGCTCTCAATCTTCTTCTTTTTAGTCAGCGAAGTCAGGTTCTTATTTTGGTTGCAAAGATGCCTAAAACTTGCGTGGCCAGATTGCATTTGTGAACATGAGGGTTGAATTATCGAACACGCAACTATACATTTCTAAAAACGCCCTACCTGTTAGGAAATGAAGAATCGACGTGCAGTCCGGCCCGATTGTTCTTGCTAGGTGGCGTCGTGTCGGTCGCGACGTCTTTACGTTGTGGATGTATTTATGCATGTAATGGGGCCACTGGACTAAAACGACCGAGATATTACTACTACGCCATCTCAGCCGCTATGCTATCTCAGACCACATTCCTCTTTCATTAACAGGATTGAATCAGTCCGGGAGCATTCCAAAAAGTGCACAACTTTTCGCCAGAATTTTTGGGGTTAGTGTGCGACATTCGGAACGCTTGCTGTGCCCTCCTCAGTCCAAAAGTTGATTTGGGAAATCTTCTCATTTTGTGCCACTCGTTCGGAATAAATTTTTTTCCATTCAAATTGGCAAAGACGTTCTCATTCGGTAACAAAACTTTTGATTTTCTTTCTGCTTAATCAACGATTTTATTTTAATAGATAACTAGTTCCAAATACAGAAGTAATTTACATTCCTGAATCTAGAATCATATCTGAAATATCCGCCAAAACACCTTGGGACAAAGTTAGTTCTGTGTCAGGAATTTCACGGTTCCGTGTCGTGCAGTGTAATGAAGATTCTTTAAGAGCTAAAAGACATGCACTAAATGACGAAGAATCCGTTTTTCAGCAGAAGTTTGCTAATTATAAGTTTTAAATTCTTACATGTCGAGCACGTTACGGCAATGTCGAGCACGTTACGCGTCTTAAATACTGGCGTGTACAGTTATCGCCTGATTTTTCTGAAGTTTTTTTTTTATTTGTTTTATTTATTATTATGTTAATATTTAAGGGAATAGAAAGATAATATTTCATTTAGGAAAATAGAGCTAAAATATTAAAAATAAATTATCTACTGAAAACCTTGGTTGTTTTAATGTCGGGCACGTTACACAAAAAAGATTACTATTAGCATTTTAGATTTAAGAACCAAATCATATCACTGTTTGTATTTGTTAAAGCATACACCTTAAACTATGCATATGTCATTGTCTTCGTCCACCAAGTCCTAGCTGGTTCCATTGATAGCCCTGACCTCCTACATTGTATCTCCTTTAACACTAACCCTCACAACGTTAGATCCTTTCCTACCTTTCGCCTTCAGATTCACCGCACTAACTATGGCCACTTTGAATCCTTCGCTCGAATGCTACGGAAGGTTAACAACTGTCCTTCCTTTGATTTCCACCTGGACAAAACCTCCCTCAAGCGTACCCTCTCCAGCTCTCCTCCTTAACTTGTCCCAATTAGGTTAATTTAGTTTCTTTAAGAAGTTGTGTAAGTCTATCTTCTCTAGCTTGTACTAAGCGAAACAAATAAGTATGTAACTCTAAGAAAGAAATTGTTATTTATCTCAAAAATTTAAATTTTTACATACCTTTGGAGGGAAATCTACATAAATTATATGCATAAAATATGGAAAATCATCTATTATATTGAAATATTTGGTATGAAAAAATATTTCATCAGGATTTCCTCTACCGAAATTGTGGAACTGCATAAATAAGGAAAGATTAGGATTGAAACTTACTTTATAGAAATTGAAGTTCGAAATTCCAGCTTATGAGACTGTTGAAAAATAGATAAAAAGCAACTTAGCATATAATGTACATGAATGAAATAAAGAAACATCACTGTTCTTATGATCTATAATTGAACTGATCAGACACATGCTCATTAATTTATTTATACAAATGTGATTGAATGAATATTTCAGTTAGGTAAAAACACTTTATTTTTTATTTGCCTTCTCTGGTGTCTGGCTTTTTTGCTTATGTACGCGTTTCTTATTTTTATTGAATAAGGAGCACTTATCACTATCATATTTTCTACTTTTTCCACTAGTAGTAGTCGTGCAGTAAATTTTGGTGTCAGTACATGAGATTAATCATCAATTATTATCAATACGAATATGTTCATATATAGCAAATTTATGTGTCATTTTTCAATTGAAAATAAGTATAATAGTGTAGAAATTTATCTGCGTCAATAACTTAAAATTAAATGCGCATTAAATTTTTTTAAATCACGTTATGAAATACTTTTTGTTGACAATTTTAATATCAGAGAAAATTTCGACGTAATTTTATGTAATATTTGTTGTGCCATTTTTATATCGAAATTTCTATGCAGTTATGGTTTTTAGAAGCATATTACATATGTGAAGATAGGTTGGAACGTCATTTTAAATATTTGGAGCTTATTTTTAATTAATTTGCCTTTTATTTCGTTCGACCAGGGTACGTTTTGAATATTTAATTTGATATACTTTTTTTTTAATATCAACAAAGGTGTGAATCAATATTTGGTATTTTCAATTGTATTAAAAAAAGGAAATAAAAATTTTGTTTAAACAAATTTTATTCGAAGTGAGATTGATGGTCGATTTAATGCTAACAGGTCGTATACTTTTAAAAAAAGGTTTTAGACTGTTTACTTCTTTTTCTTGATGATTCCATCGTAAGCAACATAACTTCCAACATTTTGATGAACTGGAACTGCATGCACACTGTGAACTGGAGCATGGACAGTTTGGACCAGGGGAACTGAAGTGTAAGCTCTTCTGTAAACTGGAACGGATTGTACGGTGTGGACGGCTTGAACTGGGACAACACGTTGAACCGGAACGTGGATTGCCCTCTGAACTGTGTGGACTGTTTGGACAGGCAGGGCATGGACCTCCTGGACAGTGTGGATAGACCTTACAGGCACGACCTGCTGGACAGGGACAACTTGTTGGACTTGTTGCACTTGTTGAACGTGTCGGACAGGTACAACTTGTTGAACATGTTGCACATGTTGAACTTGTTGAACAGGGACGACATGTTGGACTTGTTGGACATGTCGGACAGGCACAACATGTTGAACTTGTTGAACATGTTGAACATGTTGAACATGTCGGACTGGTACGACTTGTTGAACGGGCACCACAGGCTGGACAGGTACAACAGGTTGAACGGGACGTACCGGCACAACAGGTTGAACTGGAACGACGGGTTGGACAGGAACAACAGGTTTCACAGGAACATGAACTTTATGTTCCTGAACTGCATGAACTGCTGGAACATAACCATGTCCAACTACAGACGCCGATGTTAATCCAACTGCGAGAATAGCGAAAAGTGCAAGTACCTAAAAATTTCAATAAAATAATGATTAGCGAATTTTTACAAGCAGCATTTAAACCATATTACCTTCATGTTGATGTTTTTTGATTTGACGATGTCAAGCCGATGATGCTATTTTAATTCGATCGCGTTTATATATGAAAATTTTTGTTCTAAAAGCGAAAGTGAAGAAATCCGGTTCACACGTTCTATCCCCTTAAAGTCCCATTAGGAACGGCATAAATTATCAATTCTCCGTCCCAAAATTCAAAAATGATTAAAAAACAGGATTTAAAAAAAAAGACTTTAAAAAATGGGAGTCCTCATAAGGTAAATAACAACTAAATGGATTTTATGAGACTTTCTGAATCGTTATATTTAGGGGAATTCCTTTTTTTATTAAAAAATGATAGCGTAAGACATCTGTTTGGGACTAAATGCACCAGCCGTTACACAGACAGAAAAGCTCAACCAAAGATGGGTCAATGCTCCAAATAGAACTTGTTTTAGAAAGTGAAATCTGACAGACTACATCATTTACCTGATGGCATTTACGCAATTTTTTGGTTTATAAATTTATTTATAAACTGTGAGAACTTCCCTAATCTATAAGATTTTACTAAAATATGACACACAAATAAACAGTTTGCAACAGTTTCTGTCCTTATCTTGAGTTTAGAGGAATTCAAAAGAGACATCAAAATACCTTTAGAGTGCGTTGAAATGCAAATTACACTTCATTTAAAATCATGATCAATCAATATAAAAATTTGTGATTCATTTCTTTAACCCGTTTCGGACGAGAATGGCACGATCGGTACACCGCTCTTTAGCGGCTCATAACTAATACTATTTGCGTCTGAAAAATTAGAGAGGGCAACTTTTTATAGCTTGAGATGTGCCCTTTCTGATAGTGCCCATAAAATTTCTCCAAAAACTTGTTAATTATAGAAAAAAGTAGTTTAAAGCATAAAAAAACATGTTTTTTTCGCACTCTGCTACAAGTGCACTTCAGATCTAAATAAGCAAGAAATTCAAAAGTATAATAATTATATTTCTAAAATTTTCTTTGATTATAATAATTAGAACCCTAAATTGAATGTTTATTATGTCTACTGCGATTTTCAAAAAGTTGACAAGTGTAAAAGACCGTTAAGATAATGTAATTAAACTTAAAGTTTACACCATAACATCTTCATCTAAAACTACACTTTTTGTTTTAATCCCAGACTTATCTTAAAAGATATGTAAATTGCTTACGATTATCAAAGCTATGTATCTTTTTCTATATATTTTTGATTAGTAATATTTTAGAAATTCCGCTTTATAATAAAACATAGTAAAAATGTTTCAGTAAATGATGTGTTAGAAATAACCTGTTTTCTTTTAAATTTGAAAATTCTATATTAGAAAAAACTTCGCATGCCAATACTTATATCTGAAGAAAAAATAAAAAAATTGGGGAATATAGATCAAAAATTCATGGTAATGAACGTAAAATGTTATAAAACAAAATTGTGAAACATAAAAAACATTTAAATTCGACTTATATCCTTGGACTTTCAGATAAACATTAAATTGACCTAATAAAATTTTAATAATAAATTGTACTTTTCTAAATCAGATTGAGAAATCATGATATTCATAATTTATTCATAAGCTTAAATAGCATTTCATTTTTGTATTAACATCAATTTTTCGACAGTCATCTATCTTTAGAATTATGCAAAAAGTGATAATTTACTGACTGGTTAACACCACTCAATAAATCCACAAATCTATTACATATATTTGAAAGATGAAAAATTACACGTTGCAATTTTCTGTGATTAAAATACAAATTTTCTTACATTGCCGATTTAAGTTTTAAAGCGAAGTATGTGTCCAAGAACTATTTATAGTTTAAAGAATTTTATGATCTCCCTCTTGCAGAAGTATTTAAACAAGTTCGTTCGGCGGAAGACAAAATTTTAAGTAGTTTGCAACTGACTGGCTTGAAGTCTGGAGGTCACTAAAATTTACTATTCAATGAACTTCATAAATCGATAGTTTTGTGGAATGTAAGTAGCAAAATAGGTATTTGGCGAAACTTAAAAAAATTATTTAAATCCTTTTAATGAATTGTGGGGATTGTTCATATTTTGGCAAAACTAAGAGTTGAGTAGAAACTACTTACAAACTAGATTTTTTGCTTTAATAAAGAGAAAAATTGGCAGCGAAAAAGTCTCACTGGTTTTTAGATGCTTGCGCAAACCAGAAAAAAATTTAAATTGCTGCCGTCTTAAAGATTTTGTTGGAAACTTCTTCATAGAGGCGTATTTCTACGACAAGTGAATGCGTCACTGTGCTATCTTTTTCAGCTGGTGCCCTTGTATATATGACTTAATTGCTCTCTTGTAGAAAATTTCATGATCAACTTCTTAGTTGTTTTCAATCTAGTTTTACACTGCCTACGAATGAGCAGTTGAACAGATTATTTTAAAAGTTGGTAGGAGTACTGTGTGTCTTGGAATTTTGTCTGTTGTTCTTGAATTATTGAAGCTTTAGCTCAATCCCTTTGCAGTTGAGTTGTAATTTAAATTTTAAAATAAAATAAAGCGGTTAAATAGTGATTATAATTTGACGAGTTGGTAAGTCTGTTAGTTAATTTTAGTGTTAGTACTTTTAAAGTAACAAAAATTATAATGAATTATATGTTTAAGTCCAAGCAAAGATTAAATGCTTTATAAAATAGCACATATTAATAAGCCAAATATTTAAATATACATTTTTTAAATACAATATTAAAATAATGAAATTGCATCTGTCTATTTAAGATCAATAAACGTGACGACATTTCTATTATATTTGTTAAATAAACAATATTTCACTTAAAATGTATGAAATTCAGATATTTTGAGGGTAATTAGCCTCACATTGTATTCTAAATCGTGCGAAAAAAGAACTTAATTTGTTCTTATTACTTCACAATAATAGATAAAACTGGATCAATACTATGGCATTATGAATATTTATCATGATAACATCTACGCTGACTGACAATCCTTCAAATAACATAAAAATCAAAAGAGTAAGTTCAGTGAACCAAAATGTACCCAGAAAAATGCGCTTTTAATCAATTGCAAATACAAAAACTAAATAACGGAAAACGAAAAGAAGGTTCAAGGTTACTTATCATTGTCACAAAATTTCGAAGACAATGCTCTTTTTGCTAAATGCCAAACTTATATAAAGTTTTGAAGATTTCCCATACCTTCTTTTGTCGTTCATCTTGCTCTTTACCAAATAGCGTCTATTGGCAGTTTTTTCAGTCTAGTCATCGGAATTAGCAATTCAAACGCATTTTTTTGCATCTTAAGACAAACCCGGCAATTTGTGAGAAACCGGTAGAGTTTTGTAATCCAAAATCAAAATAAACTGCTTCAGTCTTTTAAGGAAAGTAAAAGGGAAGAACAAAACACAGAATATTATTAATTATTGATAAGTCTTTGGTTTACTTATTCAGTTAAAGATTTAGTACCTTATTAATTGCACTACATAGATCTTAAGAGTACTATATCTTTTAAAGAATATCCAAAATTTACAAGATGTTTCAGCAAGACTGTAGTATTTAAATAATATTAAGGAGACTTACAAATAAATACTTAAAAACAAACTTTTGTAAAATTACTTTTGCATCCGCTTTAAAAATAACTTACTAAAGGATTAAACGAAAACAAATGAAATGTTCTAAAAAATTAGTTATAATAATTTCGAAAATTAATAAAATCGTTAAAACGTATTCACCGCTAAAAATAGTAAATCATCTTCATTAACATTAATAACATCGTGTTTTGCAATAGTATCAAAATTTATAAGATATACTTTTAAAACTTTTCTTGCAAAAGCGTTAAGTTTTTGTTTGAATCTCAACGCGGAAGTTTCAGATGTAGACTGAAACCGGTTGGATAGACTCAAACGAGAAAAACGCATGAAAAATTTATAAAGTTATAAAGTTGACCCTAACATTGAAATCATATGTTTTTGATAACGCGTGCGTAACATTGCCAAATTATCATACTCGATTTCCTTCTTAAATTCTAGAAATTTTCATTATACAAATTTTAGGTTTGATCTTTAATAATTCTTAGAATAAAAAAGATTTCCTGCTCATTAATTTTTCTGAGAAAATTGTCTAAACTTGTAGACTAGAGAAAGTAGCCATAAAAGATGAAATATAGAAGTATTATTGGTCATCAAAAATGTAGAGATATGAATCATCAAAACAATCGTTAATTTAACCCTGACATATAAAAATTCATCTTTTTCATATTAACACAAGCAAGTTTTTTTAACAGCCGATGTATTTTATGATTTCGGTTAGGTTTATCAGATGTTAAGCTGTATATTCCGAAAATACATATGAGGTATAAAATACGTAATCTATGCTTCTATAGAAGATCTACTAACAGTAACATAAAATACATATTAAACAATCTGTTAATTTCTAAAAATGTTTAAGTTTAAGAAAATTTAATAAGAATTAAAAACAGAGGTTGACGTAATCTAAGTAATCGTTATTACTACATAAAAGCCATTTTCACTTACTGGTTTTCTAGAAGCTTTAGCGTATTTGACGGTGGTTAAAGCTTTCAAAGGGGTCTCTTCATTTAGAAATTATTTGCATATATTTAGGATTTTAAATCTTAACTTTGATGTACAAATCACACATACATATATTTTAAAAAAATTGCAAACTTTTAAGCTCTTCTATTCATACACTTTTATGTTTTTCTTAGCAAGCTAAACTGTTCGAATTATTAAGTATATAATTAATTTGATATATATCCATATACATAAACCCGTAATATGCAACACAAGGCAATTTAAAATTTTATTTTTAACTTGTTTTATTTATTATATTGTGTTATATTAAGTAATTTATTGTGTCGCCACATGTTTACATCGATGTAAGTAATCAATTTTGATAAAATGAATAACGAAAACACTAAACCACAAGATTAGTAAAGATTTTGATATATGATATTTATTATTAAAAGCGAAATTATGGTAAGCAAATCTACTATTAAATCATTCAAAATGAGAATCATTAGTATGAAACATAACTTACGATAATGTTACTTTTCTCTTTTGATTACAAACATAATTTTCGTTTTGGAGATGGTAGATATTATTAAAAGGCTACCTTAAATAAAACAAAGAGTTCGATAACTTTTTCTTCTCTAGGGTACAATTTAATTTAAAATTTTATGAATATTATCTGTCATAAATCTAACTAACGTTTAAATGCATTAAAAATGTAAAAACCCTGCGCAAACGTTACAAACAACTTCTGATAATTTTAAATTTCAGTGTTCAGAAAATACCAATTTTAAGTAGATGTTCAGAAAACATCAAAGTGTAGCTTAAGGAATATTGAGGTATAATTCGCTACTAAATTTTTATCTCTACCAGCTCCATCTGTGGCCGTTCTTAGAGTTAAAATTCGTGATGAGATAGTTCAGAACACGCCCACTATTTTTACGATTTCAGCTGTATAAATGAACGTTGAGTAGCATAAAAGCAATTTAAATGTTTCAAGTTCAACAGGTTCGTTAGAAATCCACTTGCTTATTTTATTTACAAACATAACAGCTCTTGTTCTTCGATTATATAATTTCAAAAGAACGTCTTGGATCTTAAAATTATATAAAATATAAACACTGCGTCCAATGAATCGGACTTTAATACATATGAAATTTTACTGTCTTCCGCCAGTTTAACTAATTTTTTGCATTTTTAATGTTCTCTAGCTACGACCCCATTGTTTCGCCTCAATGAAACCGATGTCCGTTGATTTAGGATTTTTTCCGGAGGCGGAGATTCATTGGGAAAAACTAGTTAGCATCAAATTAGTGTTAGTAGATAAAATTTGATGTTTTCTTATAGAAGTTTTGATATGATTGTCAAAAAGTAAAATAAAACATGATATTATGAATAACAGATATTCGAAACCTGCATTATGCATAATTAATTCGACTCTATATAAGTTTCTGTTTCGACCGCTGCCGTCATTATGGTCTTTTCCTTCCGGACAGACAAGATGAAGGTAGTTAATCCGTTCATAAATGTTTATTTTAAATATCACTTAAAATAATTAATTGGTTTCTTACTCTAATTTGTGATTTTGATAAACGATTAAACAATAAAAATTTTAATATAATATTTTCTTTTACTTTTAGGTGTTCCTGTGTTTAGCAGTTTGCATAGTTTCAGCCCAGGCCGGGTTCTTATTCGGCGGAGGCGGCGGGGGCGGTCATGGGGGTGGCGGTGGCGGTGGTTTTGGTGGTTCTCACGGCTATAGCGGCTCAGGCGGTTTCGGCGGTGGTGGTGGACATGGTGGCGGTGGCGGTCTGGGTGGCTTTGGTGGACACAGCGGTGGTGGTGGGTTCGGTGGCTCTGGTGGGTTTGGCGGTGGTCATGGCGGACACGACGGATCAATAGGAGCCTACAGCGCCATCATCAGCAGTGGTGGATTCGGCGGTGGTGGATTCGGAGGTGGTGGACATGGTGGCGGATATAGCGGCGGCGGTGGTGGATTCGGAGGTGGTGGATTCGGAGGCGGTGGACACGGTGGTGGTGGATTTGGAGGCGGCCACGGTGGAAATGTTAAAGTTATTAGAGTCATCCATGTCCAAGGAGGTGGAGGCCATGGTGGTGGAGGATTTGGCGGTGGTGGATTCGGCGGTGGTGGATTTGGTGGAGGTGGTGGTGGATTTGGCGGTGCTGGCGCTTATAGCAGTGGCGGTGCCAGCTCATACAGCGGCGGCGGCGGAGGTGGATGGCAAGGCTGAATTACCAAGATACTCAAATTGTTTGTAGAAAATATTTATTAAAATATCATATTTTTTTGTTTATATCGAAAAAAAAAATCTGTGTTTTAATATTTGATACTCAAAAGCGGCCCGATACTACATTGTCTAGTATTGACATCATTTAAATGGAAAATATGTCCATTTATGTATTTTTAGGAAAATGAAATTCAATCAAGTAATTTTTCATGTCGTACAAATCCTATAAAATTTTTATCTATAAATCCAAAAACGAAAAAGCACAATGATGTCATATCGCACCAACTCATTACAAAAAATATCGTTCTTTTAAGGCTTTTATAATAGTTTCAGGTTTAACTGAACCAAGTTACGATTTTATATTTAGTATTCAAAAAAAAAAAAAGAAAGTCAAAATCTGAAAAAATAGCTGATCTTATCCTTAAGGTATTTTATCAGTTACTATTGTGCTTTAAATTGAAAAAAGGTTCTAAACTTCTTGTGCCTTTCTCTTACTGTCGATTATTTAAATGTTTAATCTTAATACTGAGTTTTTAAAACGCTTTTTTTATGAAGGATAAAAACTGTATTCAAAAATATTCAAAGTATTAATCTGCGGACAATTAAATCTTAATAGTGTAAATGTTTATGTAGAATCAGGTAGTTTTTATATGTTAAAATATTTGAAGTTATCAACTCTAGAAATAAAATGTTTCACTATATTTCCAAATTTGAATAGTGGATTGTTGTCATAGATAAACATACACACTCGAGACATATTAAATTTTATAAACCGGTTCTATTATCAAAAATGTGTGTTACTTCACTAAGCGACAATATTTTAAGTAGAATCATGTTTTTTTTTTCTAAAATAAAACATCTCACATAGGATTAGTGACATAATTCATAAAAAAATTGTATTCTTAGATGCAGATGGTAGTCAGGTTTAAATAATCTTTTTGTACGAGTATACAAGTTTTAAACCCGGAATTGGTAGGATATTGATCTCAGAGCTTTAACTTAAAGTAATCAATTTCACTTTAAATAATGGGATTAGAAAAAAGGAGAGTAAATTGATTTTTGTAATAATTTAATTATCTTAAGTTAACAAAAATAAGGTTGGTGTCAGTCTTTTTCTTACCAGCCACCGCCTTTGGGCAAGTATTTTACGATCTTGGAGCCTCCATGGCCGTAGCTGCCGCCGTACGATCCACCGAAACCTTGGAAGTTGCCTCCGTAGTGTCCACCATGTCCCTTGGCGTGGATAACTTTGATAACTGCGGGGGCGGGGGCTTGGTGGTGGATGTGGACGGGCTGAGGCACAGGGTAGGGCTGTGGAACTGGATAGGGTTGTGGAACGGGTACAGGGACTTTTTCTTTAATATGAACGGGCACAGGAACAGGGTGAGACACGTGCACTGGAACAGGCACGGGAACGGCTATAGGTGCAGGTGCCTGGATGTGAATAGGAGCTGGATTCCATCCATCTCCATATCCACCCCCGTATCCTCCTTGGCCACCACCGAATCCAGATCCAAATCCTTGACCAAATCCACTAGCGTAAGATCCTCCGTAAGAACTAGCACCAGCTCCTCCGAATCCTTCTCCGAACCCGTGCGAATTTCCGTGCAAGTAACCAGCGCTGGCTGCAGCCACCAAGGCGAGGACACAGATAAAAACCTTTTTATAAACAAAGGATATCAATTAAAAATTCAAAATCGCACTAAAATAAAATAAAATTAAACTCACCTTCATGCTTGCTGTTCTAAGGTATAATCCAAAAAGCGACCATCATCCAAAAATCTCTTCATATTTATATGCAAACTAAAAAGCGTGAAAGTGAATTTCGAGGATCCAAAAAAATTCTTTCAGTTGCCAACTGAATTATTCTTCCATTTCATTGGTTTAGCACTTAAAACCTATCCAAGTTAGAAAGTTCCTAAAATTTCCAAAGATTGTATAACGATATTTTTATATTTGGAACTGGTTTTGGGAATTTCTGCAAATAGAACTTAATTTGTTCACTTTTATTTTCAAAATGTTAATTAAGGCATCATAGGGATTTCCGTAGAGGAAAAAAATTATTATTTATTTAAAATCCACTTAACATAAATTAATCTTGATAATCGCTAAACGCCTCTTACGCTCTGGGTTAGCGTGTCAATCAAACCAGCTGACCTTTAATTTTATGATGCCTTAAATGGACCATGTGCTTTAAAGGCAGTTCGGACTCTTAACATCTTTAATCTTACTGCGATCGCGCTCGTAATAACATCATAAGCAGCCATGTGGATTTTTTAATTCTTTAAACTAAATTTTATAGTGGAAATTCTGATGTTTTAAATATAAAATATAATAAATACGTATAGATTGCTTATAGGATTAATATTTAAATAGTAATATTTTAATTAATTTAAAAACTTACCAAGATTTCCAGATGTCTCACGATCAAGAAACTAAATAGGAGTAAGGATATCTAACTTCCTTCGAAAAAGAATCAAACATTATGCGGAATTGAAGATGATGATTGACGGTAAATACTGAAATGAAAAAAATTAGTATACAAATAACATATTATGTTATATCTTTTATTTACAAGATTTTGAGAGCAGTTTATTTAGAATTTCGAATGCATAAACTCATAAATAAAAAACTCCTTTATAAACATTTAATTTTTATCAACTTTATATGCATAATAACTTCATAATTTTTAATACAGTATTTCTTGGATTCTTCTTCTGCCGAATCGCCCCCTTTTTGGCCTCATGGCGGTTGTTTTCGGCATTGACGCTCAATATATTTTTTTTAACTTGTCAATAATTTTTACATTTTCTCATTGTTATTTTAATTTCCCCTTCATAATTACCCATCGCAAATAATTAAGCAGATTTTAAGAATCATGTAAATAAATTTTTTCAGCGTCTTCTGGACGCTGTTAGAATCGACAGAACTTTTCGCTACGGGCTTTATTTAAATATTGTCAAAGAACTCCCACTCATAATTTTAAAAAGTTCAATTGCCTGCTTAACAAACAAAATTTCAGAAACAAACAAAGAGAATCCAAATCAAATATTTGAAATAGAATACAAAGCGAAAAACGAAAAATCTTAACATAATAAATTTGAAAAAAAAATAAAACGTTTACGTTTTGATGAAATATTGACTTTTACCATTTAGCAATATAATTCACCTTATCCATCTTAAAAAAAAACCCAAAATCCGCAAAAAAGTGAAACTATAGTAAAATTTTATGGTCGCTTCTGGCGCTACAAAGTGGCTTTTGCAAAATTTTCACCGCACCTAAAGGTAAAGTGAATGTTATTAATAATAACTTTTAAAGGTATGGCTCCTACACACATTCCGCGAGAATTTAAATAAAA
This sequence comes from Machimus rusticus, assembly GCA_951509405.1. NCBI lineage: Eukaryota > Metazoa > Arthropoda > Insecta > Diptera > Asilidae > Machimus > Machimus rusticus. The sequence goes on from OX608051.1 coordinate 9,935,271, forward strand.
AAAAAACGAACCGACCAAACCCATATCGATGTTAACATGAAATTGATAATTATGCCTAGAGTCATCTAATTAGTAATTAGCGCTTTGTTCACCTTTTCCTCCTCGCCAAAAGTGGGAGTGAGTTCCGCATTATTGGTACACCGCAGACTTATCCGAATGGCGTATTTTATTGCTGGAAGCAGTCGGTAGTCGTTTTAAACCTATAAACAATGGTTCAACACTTTCTACACTGCAATTAAAGGTAGCTTTTGTGCAGCGACATGCACATCTTCGTCAAATTTGAATGTCATGCGATCAGCCGAATCTTAATCAAATTAATAAATCAGGTGGATTTATGATATCTACGGATGTTATGCCTTAAAAAAACAGGTTATCCAAAAATAGATTTTGTTAAAGAAATCATGCGAACGGGTCATTGGCGGCTAGTCATCTTTGCAATTATTGACACAACTGCTGGGTGGGATTGGAGTGATTGGAGTCATTGAGGAATGATGAAAGACCGTAATTTTGGATGAATTGAGGCCCAACGGACTTAGCATTAAAAGAAATTTAGGGAATCTTTGTAAGGTTATCTAAGCAATCGTGATACGCTCATGAGATTAGCACTTGCCTTTTCTGAAAACAAAAAAAGGTACCTTTTCTGTCGGCCTCAGTGGGATATTTACGCGGTTGGATCGCGAGTGCGAACGTAGTTAATTTTAGCCCGTTGGTGGTTAAATGGCCATGTCAATTGTCGCAAAGAGTCCAATGGAAAAAGGTAAATTATGCGTTAGATATCAAACCTGAGTCTGTTGCGTAAGAGGGAAACTAAGTGACGAATGATGCAGACAAAAAGATAAAGTACATTGTTTACACAGCTCAACTTTTCTTTTTTGTCGTGTAGTTTTATCCCCACAGTGTGGGAAGTGAGCTCAAAGTCAATTTGCAAAAGATGAGTTCAAATTAATGGACTATCTGAGCAGTTGATTTTGAATTAAGATAAATGAATTTTTAACAAATATGCCGCTTTCGAGTTTGTATGAATATATTTACTTTTAGTAGAACAGGTTTAAACACAATGATTTTTAATATAAAGTATGGTATTGTATGGTATGGTATGGTATTTAAACACAAATATTCATTGAAACAATTGTAAAAAGATGCTGTTTAAAGATATTTGATTTTTGTCATTGTTCGCAATTTTTGTAAGAATGGTATTCCCATGAAAATTGGGTAAATTTGAAAGAAAGGTGAGGAGGGTGTTTCATCTTTAAATAATTATACAATTTGAATCGTTTTACCCAAGAGTCTGTCTTAAGTCATATTTTATTCACTATTGTATTTTTGTTTCTCTACAAAACGTGAGTCTTGATTTAGTATAAATCTTTAACAAATTAAAAATATGTATATCAAAATGTATATGTACACTTTTATTATTAATAAAACCAACAATCCTGAAATAAAATATTCTTTCATAAACTACGTCGCATTATTTTGATAACATAAATTAAATACAAATTTTCTTTATTATTTACTAACGCAAACAATGCATGTAAATTGCAACATTACAAATAGAAAAGAGGTGGAAATGTTCAAAATCTATATCTTTGACTTTGAATTGTGAAATATTTGACTGGATTTTTAAATCTTTATACCACACAAAGGAAAACTGGGTCTAAATGGTTATGTAGTCCAAATTAAAACTATTAAGTTTCTTTTGCGATATACATGCATACATTTTCATTGTCATAGGTCAGTCGATCCGGATAACGAGATTTAAATCTCTCACTCCCATATATCAGCCTGCATCAATCTAACTCCTTTCCTACATAATCTCACGTTGGCCTTCGCGTATCTTAAAAATATTATACACTGAAAATATTTCTGAATAGCCATTCTTAAAAAAAACATTCACACGCACGCTAGCGTTCCATTCAAACTAAGTAGCATCAATCTGCATGTCGATTTCTGAAAAAGTTCATCAACCGTAGAATAAACAACAACAGAGCATCAATCATAAAATCTGCTAATCGTTACGAAGGTGCGAACCGAAATCTCATTAAAGCCTGAATGTGGTCTGTAGAATTGCAGATTGGCAGTGAGTCAGGAGGTCCGAGCAATTCTAGCGCTGGCCAAGAGGTCCGCTCACTATTGACCCATCCACCGGGCCAGAGCGGCTCCAGCTGCGATTAAAATTCTTGCCTCATCGTACGCGGGTTATGAAACCGCGTTTCCAGGCGACTCCGACTCTTGGGGCCCCATTCAAGTGCAGGCGGTTCACGTACGACCCGAACCCATCGACGCCACCACCCGCGCCCCCGCCGCCGTCCACAGACCTCGCGAGGTGTTTTGGCTAGTTCTTCGCAGAGACCCCGTCAAAACATCGCGATTTTATTATTTTTTTTACATAATTGCAGAATAGTGCGATATCGCCGCGCGCTAAGAGTCTTGAGCGTTGGCTCGCATGCGAAGACGCCGCATGGTCACAGCAAAATTATGTAAAAGTCTTGCGGAGTCTTAGAAGACGTCGCCGCGGGCCCCCGTCCAATTTCCATTTCCCTAGACCACGGCCTGCAGATGGTGAGGAAGAAGAAAGCATTTCTCCGCGCGCCGAGGATGCGCGACGTATAAAAAGTGCGCGGACACCTCCGCAGCGCATCAGTTGCTGTCGTCGTCTTCAGAGATTTGCAGCGGCGCGTCATGAAGGTGCGTACTCTAGGATTAGAAGGATTAACGTGGATTAACGCCTGGATTACTTAAATTCTTCTATCTCACCTTTTTTTTATCTTCCTGAAATGGTTTTTTAGGTGTTTGTGTGTCTACTGTCCGCGATCGCGGTGTCTTCGGCAGGAATTATTGGAGGCGGTGGAGGCGGTGGAGGCGGAGGGTGGTCAGGAGGTGGAGGTGGAGGTGGCTGGTCCGGTGGTGGAGGTGGCTGGTCTGGAGGTGGAGGTGGATGGTCAGGTGGTGGAGGTGGATATGGCGGAGGTGGAGGTCACGGAGGTGGTGGAGGCGGAGGAACGGTGAAAATAATTAAAGTGATTAGTGGAGGAGGCGGTGGTGGAGGTGGAGGTGGAGGTGGACACGGAGGGTGGAGTGGAGGTGGTGGTGGTGGATGGAATGGCGGAGGCGGCGGAGGTTGGGCAGGCGGCGGTGGAGGCGGAGGATGGGCTGGAGGTGGCGGAGGGGGAGGTGCTCCTGAAATAAAAATTATTAAAATTATTTCATCTGGCGGAGGCGGAGGTGGACATGGTGGAGGTGGATACGGAGGTGGAGGTGGATATGGAGGAGGCGGAGGTCATGGTGGAGGTCACGGGGGAGGTCATGGTGGAGGTCACGGTGGAGGTCATGGCGGAGGATATGGAGGCGGACACGGCGGCGGCGGCGGTGGCGGAGCAGCTGTGGTAAAAATAGTTAAAATCATTGACGCAGGAACAATTGGAGGAGGAGGCGGAGGACACGGAGGCGGAGGAGGCTATGGAGGCGGGGGTGGTTACGGTGGAGGAGGTGGACATGGAGGCGGATTCGGAGGAGGGCTCCACGGGGGATGGAAGCCATCTGGAGGCTGGGCGTAACATCGTCCGTGAAAAAGGAAATTTTTAAATTTTTTGTAAATATGTATTGTAAAAATGTTAAATGTTAAGAGAATAAAGTTACCTTAAAATGTTACACAATCTTTTGAATTATAATGACAATTCCTTTCAAATCAATCTTTAAGTTTGAAATTTTGAATTCTTATTTCATAGTAATTTCAAACTTTAAAGCTAGACAAGTTTATTAGAAATTTAGACATTTCAATGAAATTGCTTTACTTTATTCCTTATTGGCCAACATACCCAAAAGACATCTCTATATTTAACCGAATCTTCAAAATTAAATTTCTTTTTAGCATTGATGGAATGCCTTTTTAAAATTTTAAACTCTATGTTTCTGTTAAATCTATTTATAAAAAGTATGTCGACTATATTAAAAAACTAAATTATCACCTCTTAGACAACCATTCTCAATTTGTAACCAACCAATATGCATTTAAGATAATATTTTTATTTCAAGGGAGGATACCACTGTAAGGGATTCAAACAAATATTTTTTTTAATTATAAGCACACGTTTTTAGGTCCTAATTCCTGAAAATTACGAAAATTTCGCCTTTTAAATGAGCGCAGTCAAAGAAGTGCATGTAAATTTAAATTTTCAATCAATTAAACTTTTTTACATTTTTCAGGAATTTATCGAATCAGCTATTGAACAACATTTTTTATATAGAAGCTCTATTACATATTTGTAAAACTTTGTCAATTTTGATTATTTGTAACAAAAACTTACAGGAAATAAATTCTATTCTAAATTAATAATCTAATGATACGTGGAATCCTCCCCTAAAGTATTTTGATCTGTATTCAGTAACTAAATCAAACGTAAAACCTTTGAATTATATTTTAATGACTATTTTGAATTTATAATAGTCTACCATTTTTTAATTAACCTGAAACTGCAGATAGATGATAGTGCAACGACATAGAATTGTATATGGGGACTTGCTTTTTGCATTTATCTTGCAACTATAATTTTTTTTGAACAATTGTTAAAAAAAATGGCTCTTACAATTTCTTCATTCTAATTTGACTGGGTTATAATCCGGAAGTAGAATTTTTACCAAATTATACACTACAGTGATCTTGATTAATTCGGTCGCCTAACACAATGAAATGAATCATACCTACTAACCGCACTCACTTACCGCAATTACCTAACACCTGTGAACCCAGCGTTAAATTGCTTCCATATTTTTTAAAAGTTATCCCATTATTGTGCAGAAATCTTCGCACTGAATCATATCTTGGTTACTTCCTTTGAGAACAAATTATGAAATTTAAACCGGCGTTGATTTATCTTATCTTTTTCAACCAATTTTACTACCAGTGGGTGAAAGTAAAATCTTCAAATTGTTGCTCAAAGCAAAAACTTCAATAGTACCTACTTAAAGTCGTGAGATCGACTGCGATATTTTGAATAATCTCGCTCACTTCACCTGTCGGGGCCTGAGAAGCTCAACGAGGAGTAAAGTGGTCTTAACGCCAAGAAGGTAAAATTGCTTCTTCAGGTGTATTTCTAACTATAGAAGACTATCTTTAGCTGCACGCAAAATTTGTTAAACGTTTTGAAGCTATAAACCGGTTGAGTCAGAAGTTTAGTAGCCTTGCCAAATGGTACATCATCCAAGAGTTACTTGCATTTTAATATATCAGTTGATTGCACAATAAACCAAGGTGTTAGGAAGTCTTTGGAGGAGCAGTTGTCGATGGTTCGTTTTTTCCGATTTGTGCCAAAAATAAGCAAAATGAATTTCGAGAAAGCAAAACACGTCTGCTATGCATTGACTATTAAGATGAATGGTCTGAAAATGACAAAGGCTTTGTGATATAAGAAAGGTTTCACGTGCCAAATGTTCAATGGGAAGTTGGATCTTGTGCCGACTCACGATTTTGTCGCACATACAGTCCAACAGCTGTGGAGAATAATAAATGCCCTCAATCGCCAATCATTACTACTTCTAATAACTTCCGGACTGGCATTGCAGATAATTCTTATTTAATTACATCTATTGGTTGCACGATTTTGGTATTGCAACATTTTAAGGGCTGTGGTATTAATTCTTATATAAGTCAAATGAGTCAAGACTTAACAACTTCTTTTGGTTACAAAATCGAAATCTAAAATGTTTCTTTACGTCACATTTCCGAGAAAAACAAAACTAAAGAAATTGAAAAGTCACATTTTGGTCCGTTTCTAAAAAAAAACTATTTTCCAGCCTAAAACATAAATCTTTTATAATTAATTTTAACCGGTGTCATAAGGCTAAAAATTTTAATAATATATGTACATTTCCCATGTCAAAAGTTATAGCTTCCTACAGAAGTAAAATCCAAACTTGTAGTTATTTTTTGGGAAGATGACAGAGTATATGCAAGAAAATTAAATTACAACAGATGAAAGATGTAATGAATAAAACTGAAAGGTACATTTATGCTTTTAGTTATTAAGAGAAACTGGTGAACATTTTCAGTGGACACTAATTTACCCTTTTTCTACATAGTTTTACTTTAATGACCTGCGAAGCACCTAGAGAAAATAATGAAAATTGTGAAAGTGAAGTTGAGAACCGACTCCCAGCATTTGAATTTATCTACAGGAGGTCTTCGTAAATCTTCATGAGATATTTTCTACCGAAATTAAAATGCAACCATTAGGTATTGCAAAATTTGTGCTCAAGAAAAGCAAAAATTTTTCATGCAATGGTAATGAAGATTGATTGCTCTTATGCGATCAACAAATGCTTTTATCAGATAAGTCTGTTATTTTTAATAAATTCTTAAAATCTATAATTTTCAAAAATACTACTACTATCTACAAATGTATTATGTAACAAGTATAATATTTTTATTAGATACCAAAAAATAAACAAATAAAGAATTCTGGAAATGATAAACTATAAAGTAATAAATCAAAAATGACATACCGACATTACTTATACATTTTGTTGCTGAATCTTGTTTTCAATCAATAGACATAAATATTCACGAATTATAATAACAGAAATCGACATTATCAGGAATAATCACAGATATTTAGATAGACTTCAGAGCGCCTATCATTTTACTTAATACTGAGTCAGCATCTGTCTTCATCTACTTATTCAACAGGTTTCGTTTTTTTGCAGTTCTAAAACCCATTGAGATGATATTTTCAAAAGCTACCTAAATTTTCGTTGGCATGACATCAACTGGTTTTTAAAATGAGTTTTTGTTTGTTAAACACTTTACGCGGATGCTAAGCGGTTTTATACATTTTATGGTTGCTTAACTCTTCTATATTTAAATTTAGTAAATAGTATAGATAATTTCAATAATATTAAATTCTTGTTTTTTTGTATTTATTTTTATACAAATAGTTGAATCCGGAGTATGGCAAAAGTTTCGAATGAAAGATTTGTTTGGCCTTGCTCTTAATTGTTTATATATATAAATTGTTCTTAATAATACGTGTGATTCCAAAGAATTTTATTAGATATTAGTGAAAAATCACACTAATTAACATACAACCTTAACAATTAATTCTAATTTAATTACACGACAATTATAATGACCTACCAATAATATACTAATTGCAAATAATTAATCACTCCTAATTAACTACTCTGGCTACCAAGTTCAGTTTCCTTTTCTGGTTTAATATTAATACGATTTTCCTGTTCGAAATCCACTCTTATACTTGTAACTGACATGAATCCATGAGTCAGCGCAATTAACAGCCTCAGTTTGGCTTGAAGGCTTGAAGAATTGCAAAGAGCAAGCCTCGCGTTGTTTGGGTAATTTTCTTAAATTCAATCGTAGGCCATTTATCAAACTGGCCTCTTTGCTGTCAAGCACTTAAACGTTCGGCAGGTAGCCACCAACGCGCCTTAGGTAATTTACACAGCAACTTCTGTGCGATACTTAAGAGACCATAGACAAATTTTCTGCAATCAATTACTTCCTGGACGTCCCCTGCGGCAAACCATAATTACATAAAAAGGCAGCTAAATCCCAAAAACAATAGGCATATTTTTTCAACTTTCCATGGATACTTTAGAGAGTATTTGAAGAAACTTTCTAGGTAGGCACCTGTTGTTATCAAAAGGTATAATTTGCAATGCTTCATTTTAACGAAAAACGTGTTTTTCTTTTTTGTTTAGAATAATATGATATTCTTAGATTTTCCTTATTTTAAAGGTAGTCTTAATAACCTGATACACATATACAGTATAGTGCCAGAAAATTGTAACCACTCTAACAAATTTCAAAATTTGAACTCTGATTACATACAGATTAACATTTCCTTGCAGAGTTGCAATCTTTTCTCCTTTGTTATCATTGTTTGAAGAATAAGTAATCGTTTCGTTACGAACCAATATGCAATATACAAAAGTATGCCCCCATTCATTTATTCCAGTTCTATCAAATATAAATATCAATAAACAAATTTTCATGTTTCCAAGAAGTGTTACATGGTATACCATTTCACTTAACGCCGAAAGCATAAATAGTTGCATCGAAGGAAGTCACGGAGGTTAGCAAGTGTTATTAAAAATAATGGCGAGTATACTAAATACTAGAAATATTAATTTGGAAAATATGTGAATTTTCCTTTAATTTCATTTTTATATTAAACACGTACGAATATAATAAAGTTTTTTTTTTCAAAATAAAGTATGGAAGCATAAATGTTGGTGGTTATAATTTTTTGGTACTGTACTGTAAATAAAAAAAAAATATAAATATATTAAAAAGAATTGGAATTCAAAGAGACTATGGCATGTAGTGTAAAAATAAAACTAAACATTTTGCTTCGTTCATCAACGAGAAATTGATTTAACAGATTACCCTCAAGACCACAAAATGTCTGATATTTTGATATTTCTTGAGCGGTATAAATTAAGAACTTACGACACTTTGACCAAAAGTACTTTTACTTTCGAATATCTCTTAACTGAATCTTAATTATTAATACGTTGCTAAAATTAACATTTTTTAATTACTTTCCATACGTATTAATTAAAAAATCTAAGTCTAATTAACCAAATACCCACATAACATATCTAAATTTCATGAAACAAAATTGGCGATAATAATGCCCCAGTGAATTTTTTCCTGAGATCATTTATGACAACAAAAGCGAAACCGCCAACGAAAGCAAAAGTAAATTTAACGTGGGAAAAAGGTAAAAGCACGAGTTCGCCGGTTCGAACTAAGAAACTGGTTGTCACGTTGTATAACTTTTTGTTGTGATTCAATGTCAAGTTGACTATAAAAGCCAACGAAGTTTATCTTGGAATCGCGGAGAAATTGTGAAAAAAACAAAAGCAATTTATTGTATGATAGCCTATAGTCCGATAAACTCAAACCGTAAAGTATTTGATTGTAATCGAAAACCAAACATAAGTATGCAATGCAAAACGGCTAGACAACATGGAAATTATGTTGATGGGCACCAACATCGAGTGTCTGTGAGAAGACGAACCAACGGTCAACTCAAAAAATTATGAAGATGAAGGCCGGAAACGAAGAAGATCGTGATCCGTGGAAATGCCAATGTTATGGTTGAGTCCATTGTGCGAACAGTGGCCGGAGTAACCGATGCAATTAAGTTCTCTTGTGTGATAGTTGTGAAGCAACTATTTTTCCGACAGGTGTGGTATAATTGAAACAACGACTTTCTTCTTACTCTAATTTTGCTTTTTTACATCTTTCAAGAAAAAACAGGAAAATGGCAATTGTCTGAGCAGAAATGATGAGTCAGAGAAATCAAAACTTGTTTTAATAAAAATATGTTAAGCCGAAACATAAGCAAAAACCTATTCAATAAAAACAAATCCAATTATTTATAATGATAGTGTTATTTAGAAGATTTCCTGCATATTTTATATTATTTAATTTTCTCAAATTTACATAATTAATACCAATTCCTTATTACTTAAAATTTGGTAATTCTCATATATGTATCTAATCTATACGAAAAATTAATTTTGATAGTTGATAGTAATTTTATTCTCGAATATAAAAAATTTAGTTAAAAACAGAGCAACTCAATAGAAAAAACGGAAAAAAAACCAAAAGATACAATTATTTTTAAAGAGATGCAAAAAAGACAGATTGTTTATCATCACAGTTCTTCAAAAATGAACTTCCACAAAAGCTTCTTAAAGAAACCGAAAGATAGTTCCGCAGAAAAAAACGCCACCTGTTGCAATTTAAGTAATGAAGACCTCCGTCTAAAATTATTAAGCATTGTGTTCACGTCTTCTTTCCAAAAACCTCAACCATCTTCAGAGATGGAGCCGTTAAAGCTTTGAAGAAGTTGAAAGTTTCTTCTGAAATATCTTCAAAGAGTACGAGAAGAGATCTACTGAAATTGAGAGTTGTTTGTGGATTAGAAAGATCGAAGAGACACTGATCATCTGAAGATCCGAAGATCTCAAATTGCAGCTTCGAACTTGATGAAGATGAAGCAGAAGTCGCGATGAAAGGGAAACCAAATGAAAGTGGACCGTGTCTTCAAAGAAGCAAATTGCTGTGAGTTGCACGTGAACGAAGAAAGTTCAATGCCGGAATGATTAGGTCTAATTTTTTAAATTTAAAGTTGTTTTTAATGACGAAAAATATTGTAACTTCTATTATATAATATTTGTTACTGTTTCGTTTCATAGATAATTTAGTGTACTGTCAAAAGACAGGTTTTAAATTTGTAATAAAAGTTTTGCTTCAAATTGTTTTAAGGAAAAAACTTGATCACATTCTCCGAAAGTGCCTACAGGTTCAATTTTATAAATGAAGAAATTGTTCATTTTTTATTTAAAAAGTTAAAAAAAGTGTTGAAACGCTCTGTTTTATAATGATTCAATTTGGATCAAATTAAGTAGTAATTTTGCATTGGATTCCAATTATTAAACCGTTTTCATCTACAAGATTTTAAAATTTGCAAAAAACGAAGTAAATTAGGCATAATTTTTGAATTAATTTTTTTAACACAAAGTATAAAGGTATAAGTCAAGGTATTTCTTTTTTGCAAATTTTTAATTAAGAGAACATTTAAAGTTTAATCTGCAAATTCAGCTAATATTGTGAAAGTAAAAAATCGCAAAACAATTAAAATAAGTGAAGTAGTTCGAAAGCGAATAATTAATTTTTATATTATATCAATCCAAAAACTTCCGACTCGTATTTCGTAATATACAATATAATATCTTCGGGTTATGACTGATTTGATAAATAATTTGCACGATTGTAAAACCATCGATCAAATTAAATTGGAATTTATGCTAGCCGCTTCTATTTTTGCATAAGACTCAACTTCACTCAAAATCATGTCCATTTTATTATGCTTCCTCCCATTCATTCATGACGGAATAATAAATCGAATGGCTTAAATAAATGAATTTAACTACGATTTAGCAAAAACTCCGTAAAATCGTGAGATCTTAAGTGCTATGTTCGGGCAAAGATATTCTCGGTTTGATGAGATAATCATCGTCAGCAAGAAAAGATGTAGCATTGAGTGTCCATCACGAAGATATTAAAAGTTATTGTGCATTGAATTTTTATGAAGAGCACTGGAGATCACAAAAAACAGAAGTTTCTTGGAATATATATTTTTTTTTGATTCTACACAGCTGCAGACTTTACATACGGAAGTAATTTGGTTAATGCTATGGAGGCAAACTTCCCAGCATCAAGAACAGCGATATTACCAATATTTTTTTACTTGTTGCAAATTTGAAAGGAACGAATTTGGAATGAAGTTGTTAAGCAAGCACGACTTATTCAACTAATTAATCTGGAGTTGTAGTGGAATTCATAAAACATTATTAGATATGCATAGTTTTTTTAAGCAGCAAAAGGTTAATTGCCCTGTAGTTAAAACAAATGGTTACCTATGAGTGCAAATTCTCCACGGATCAATTTATTTTGAACATAAATTGAGTAGTAAAATTCATATTTTTATATCTGCGATTTAAGAGAATTTACGATTATATAATTACAAGGATACAAGAACATTAAACATCAATATGCACTTATATTTTCTTTAACCTGCAGAACCAATTCAAAAACCTTGCATAAAATTTAAGCTGCGAATTTTTCCAATATTTCAATTATTTCCTTCTACACATTTCTTATCTATTAAAATGAAAAAAAATTGTCTTGTTGGAGTTATAAAACTACGCTACAAAACTTCATTTCACGACAATATTTCCTTTAATTAACCGGAAATTAGTAATTGCGTCATTATGTATTATCGTACGGTATAAACCATATAAAACTGGTTTACTTACATATATTTTGTTGTCTTATGCTTTCAATGTATTCCCCACCGAGAGGTTGATACATCATAAATATCGCATATTATTAATATCAAAATTGCCGCAGGCTAATATGAAACTTGATTTTCTTCAGTTTTTACTCACTTGGAGATGTTATTCATTTCGATTATTTTAATGTACTATAGATGAAGATAACTTTTGCTATTATTGCACTTTGAGACATTGTAGTTTTAACTGACTGTGACTTTTTAATTGCTTGAAGTCAGTTCCGTGTACAAACTTCCATAATATGATCAGTAGAGTATTAAAAACGATACTTTGATCTGTCTGCCTGGCTATGCTAAAAAAAAGTACGAGTATTGTGGCTTAGACTTTGTATACAAAAACTTTCAACAAAAAGTGTAATTATTTACTTTCATCGAGATTTAAGTTGCAGCAGCAACCAGTTTTTATAAGCTTAAGTTATATATTTTAGCGGCTGATAGTCTCAGGTCTCAGGTCTTAGGTTTTATTTTAAGAAAAAATGTTTTTTTTTTCTCATTTGTTATTTATTTTTAAAATTTTTTATATTTCTATAAAAGCTACAAGCAGAATAAAGGAGTAAGCTTGTGTGTTTTCTTTCTGACAATAATATAAAAGTGGTAAATTTATTTTGATTTTTTCAAATTTCGTTCTTAGTGAAACTACATGCAAAATACAATGTAATGATTTAAAAAAGGAATAATTAAAAAATCTTGTTTTTTCAGCAATTTCTCCGCCATTTATTCAATCATTAAAATATCACGCTCATCTATAACAACACTTTGGCAGTCAGTCAGTTTCATAACTAATAACTAATCGTCTTTTTTACCACCCGCCATGGCCGCCTGCTGAAGCAGAGGACCAAGCAGATGCTTCGGCCTTTGCAGAAGCTCCAGCTCCAGCGCCTCCTCCTGAAATAAGATTGCCACCTCCGCCGCCACAGCAGCCACCGCCACCACCGCCACCGTGGCCATATCCAGGACTATATCCACCACCGCCACCACCGCCTCCAGATTGGCTGAAGCTGCTAGAACTGCTAGACGAAAAGGAGCCAGATTGACCACCATATCCACCACCGTAGCTAGGACTGTAGCCGCCATGTCCACCTCCACCATGGCCACCGTATCCACTACTTCCGTATCCTCCTCCTCCATATCCACCACCACCGCCTCCGTATCCTCCTCCTCCATATCCACCACCACCGCCATGAGAACCACCACTTGGGACGATCACTTTTACAACTTCAACGGTTTGTCCACCTCCTCCATATCCACCATGTCCACCGCCGCTATATCCACCATGTCCACCACTCCCATATCCACCACTTCCGTATCCACCACCACCGTGTCCACCACCACCGTGTCCACCACCGCCGTATCCGCCTCCGTATCCACCTCCACCGTATCCACCTCCACCGTATCCACCATATCCACCATATCCACCATAACCACCTCCACCTCCAGATTTCCAACCTCCAACTCCAATCGACAATCCACCACCCAGACCTAATCCATGTCCAAGTCCAAGTCCAAGACCTTTGAATTTATGAAGTGTGGCTGTAGATGCTGCCAGGCATGATATCAGTAAAACAGCAACCTCCTAAAAAAAATGTTTTAGACAAGTTAAAAAACCGAATCATCCGAAGATTAGAATTAGAACCTTCATGATCCCGCCGTTGACCCAAATAGACTGACTGACTCCTCTACAAGCCCCAACCATTTTTATACGATTTTACAATGGACCCTGACCGTCGACGAGAATAAAAAACAAAAAATAAAAATAAATAAACATTACGTGATTTGATAGCTCCTCTCTCAAGTACAATTAAAAATTTCCAGTGGTTGTGATCGGTTTTCCCAGGTCTATTTCCTCTGGGATTACCTCACGAGATTAGCACCCACGAAAGCTATTTGCACGTACAACCGAAAGAGAAGAGTCCACCTGGAAATTTGATTGTTTCTGCAGTTCTTACTCTGGACTATTGAAGAAACTCGTCTTACTTCATACGATTTACATACCAAGAACGAACTCATTACGCATTCAAAAGAAAACAATTTCTTAGCAAAGTAACGCGAAGATGAGCCAACAAATAGGTGTCTGACCGCGAATCATGCTTTGCGGCTAGTTCCGTTTCGATGATCGATTATCTGGAAATATTCCAGAATGACTAAAAAAAGACAAACAAATTTTTTGGAGCTCTCACGCTAATCAAAATGGGGGAATCCACGAAAAAATGAATTCCCACTGAAAATTTGCAATGTAATCCATAATTAAATATGATAGTTCACTAATTATAGAACTATAGATCGCAAAACAATTTTAGTAGAATAGAATCTTTATTTAGAAGAGATGAGACGCTACTTGACTGCTGTACGTTCAGAATAAAACTGCTTAAAGAAATCAATTTTTGCCCACTAAAGGAGAATACAAATCGCAAACACATATATTGTTTCCGATGTTCAAAATCGTGAGATGAAACGTAAAATTATTTGATTTTATGTAAGTTTTCCACTGAAGTTTTGCTTTGAGTGTGGTCAGGTTAGTTCTAGCTATTTTTGTTTCCTTTTTTGTCTGACTGCGAGTTAAGACCGCATTAAAAACTTTTTTTCAAATTATTTAAAATTTTGATCATCTTTGTAAATAAAAAGCATGTGCGCCACAATTATAGGTCAACGATCCTTGAGAATAACATGTGGAAACTATCTTCGTCCTTTCATTGAAAACTTTAGTGTCTACAGCCATGGATATTTATGCAAAACGTTTCACATCAATAGGTTCAGTGGTTCCCAAGGAAATTTGTAACTTACATACAATATTTCAATTCAATTTCTAACTCATTTACGTTTATTATCCCATTATTTCATATATTGGTATAGTCTTCGACTAAAGAAGTTCAGAATTTACGTAAGGAAAATCTTAGAGCCGAAAACGACTTCTACAAGGAAGCTGACGAATTTTTTACAAACCTGCAGTTGCAGATTATTCGGTAGATCATTTAATCACACATTTTTTGGACTTAAAAACTTTAAACGTGTTTTTTTTTCAAAACTACTTTTTCGTGAATCTCATAAAAGATAACTCCAAAACTATTTGATCTATCATTTTGAAATTTGATGTACTATTAAATAATATAATTACCTTCATAAGAACATAAAAATTATTCAAATGGACTATTGTTTCATTAACAAATAAAGAAGAAATATCATAAAAAAATCAAACATTTGCTTTCAAACACGTGCATGCTACGTAAGGTTCTTCATCGTAGAACAACCCAGGCTCTGATAAAAATGTCGTACAAATGCCATTTTTAAATATTAAAAACACAAATACTTTTATGTTGGATAAATAGGTACTCGTAGTTTCGACACTAAAAAATTTAAAAAGTGTCCTCCTAAAGCTCTTATGTACTCTTACAAAATTTCCCATTGTTGTAATTCACACTTGAAATTTTAATCAAGTGCATATAGGGACCGGCTTTCGATGCGCACGATCGTGGCGTCTGTGGCAAGAACGCTGGCCATCTTCAAAATTTGTACCTACATATATCGGGATTACAGCCAAAGACAATCGTGCAATTTTGTCAGCCAGCTGCTCGGCAGACGAAATTGTAACAATATTTAAAATTTTAAATAAGTCAATCAAGATTTAGGAATTTAAAATTTTAAATAAGTCAATCAAGATTTAGGAATTTAAAAATAATAACGCAAAATAATAAAAAAACCAATTATGATAGTACTTTATAAAGCAGATCAAATAAAAGTTTGAGTCTTTGGCCACTATACTGAAATGCAAGAGGTTTTAAGACGTTCGTAAATATTGCCTAAAATTAAATTAATTAAAATTTTTCCTCCATAACCGTTCATGAAAAAATAATTTGTTTACCAATTTTCAAAAATGTTCAATGTAAACTACAATAATTAAGAAAATATACTGTAGGTACGATTAACACAGTTTATTACGTACTTTTACTCTGAAGAAAAAAAAAGTTTATAATCGAAATGAAAAGTTACACGCACGTAACAAGCATGACTAACAAAATACGATTCGTAACCCAGATTTGGACGATTACCTTTCATCTGATACCAACCACCCATATTTTGGGATGTGTCGACAATGTGCGTAACGAAATCTCAGAAGGTTATCTCTTTAAGATTAGAATTGAACAAAAAGAAGTGTATTGGAGTAACGAGCCGAGCTGAGCACCTCAGCGGTGTAATTACGAAGCGTCGAGAGTTTTACGATCAATCCAATTGCAAAAGTTACCGCAGGAGCCAGCCACGGTTCAAAGCCACTTTAAGCCACCATTGTCGGTGGAACTCGAGGTAAATCTTAAATCTAATCGACGAGCGCTTTTCTTTACATGTGGAACGCGCAACAACACCATTAATAACGACTAATTACAACACGCTCCTCGGGCAGTGATTGTTGCTCGAGGTTGCCAGGTGTATCTCCAGTGTGCGATCTTCCGACGAAAGATGCTGGAAATCGCCTCGTTCACTTTGACCGGATCAATTGATGCCAGCGATGTCTAATTGATTCTATCGGTCTTCCACTTAACATTTACCTCTTCAATGCCGTGAAATTGGCTACAGGTGGCATGGGATCCACAAATTCGGCCAATATTGTGATTGAATGAAGAGATAATTGATTAATTTGTTGAGATTTGTTGACATGTTGGCTAACGTATGTTGACGTACATTTAGTCAATCAACTCTTCAACCTGACATGTAGAATGAATAAGTAATTGTTTATTCAAATTCATATCTAATAAACATAAAACAACATTTTTAAACTCTCGCAATGTCATAATATATAAACATAAACACATTCAAATGAAATAAATTACCGATTCATACAAACCAGCCGGCATAATAAAATACATAACTTTGTTATTTAATTATTTCTTTCCACCAACGCTTGTTTACATATGTATTTCGCAAAAATCAAATACTTAATTTTTTTAATTACTTTATGACTAAATTAACAATTTTTTAAATATATTTTATCTAATTTTCTATCCATATGTACTTGCATTTCTCTTACTACTTTATTGTAAAAATAAGGAGTAGTTTAAGAAATGAGAACTTCGATTTCGTTGGATAGTTAATGCAAAACCAAACTTAAACCTGTCCTTCGTATCGGAAAACTAGTCCACACTTTTTTTAAGAAAGGCCATTAAACTGAAGTGACATTTGTTTGTTTCTCTAAACAGCACTAAAAAATTAGCTAATTTCGATTAAGTCACCCGTGAATAAATTTAAAATGCAAAAAGATAAACTAATTCATCACCTGGAAAATTCAGTAAAAAATTCGATCGATTTCTCAACTATATAGATATTTTTTTCCATAAAATTTAATACACGATTGATTTTAATTCCTATTAAAATGGGATACATTGTAAAATAAATAATTTTACTTTAGGCTCATAGTTCAACAAGTGGCATTTAATGCTGACGAACTATTGGCAGCAGGTAGGTTGCCACACTCAGGTATAAATTGCCCATATTTTGCAATATTTAGATTAAATGAGTAACGGGCGAAGCAATAAAACGTAGTTCGTTAAGCCTTGGAGGAACTGTTCAAAACTCAACCCGGGCAACCGGTAAGCAACCAGCGCACGAGATAAAAGATTTTTCGCCTTGGCTTGCAGACGCGCTGCAAAGGAGAAGTCGATTGTTTCTGTAAATTTCTGTAATTTATCGCCGTCAAGGTAGTTATTAATGAATAATGTCCAGAGGCAACTCGCCTACGTTAATCTTTGTAAATAAATTAATGGGAACTAGTACTTTACACTTGCTCCGTAATTTAATGGAGTTATTCTGTTAGCATGTGATCTTTCCTTATATTTATTAGGAACGTCTCGTATTAATCTCTTGTTTTAAACTTCTAAACATTTTGAAAATATGAATAAAACTTTAACGTAGACATTAAAACTAAAACCAATGAAAGAATGTTGTAAAAAAACTAACCCGATAAGAACTGTGGTATCGCTGATCATTTTCTAGATCAATTAGAAAACATCTATCGTTGTTCTGAAGTCGAATGTTGGATTTTGCCTTTTAAGAATTAGTATATCTAAATATAATTCTTGAAACATATTTTTAAGTGATACTATACTTACAAATTTAAAAGTGTGTAATAATTCGTATTTAATATTTTGATGACTGCGTTGTGGCATTTTCAATCCTAGATGTTTTTCTTTTCTTTTTGTCTAGAAATACATATTACATATTTTAAAACAATTCATTAAAATTAAAATAAAATTTTTAATTGTGACCTAGAACAATTTTCTTTTCATTTATCAAGACTAATTAGTAAACAAAACATAAAATAAATCCAGAAAACTCCAGTGAGCTCACTCACGTGCTATTAATTGGCAGGTGATTTTCTATCGTGTGTGGGTTGAAGAAAAAAACAAAAACTAAAATATTATGCAATTTTCAATTGAAAGTTGCGCTATCGACACAACAATGGGATTCTAATCGCAGTACCCCATAAAGTATAAAAATTACTTGAAACGAAACCTGAATTGAAATTGCGATTTACTTTCCGCTATGAATCACAAGTATTTAAGATTAACTCATCTTTTGGGGTTCTGAACCCAATGCTACTTTAAATTCCATAGAGTCAATGGTAGTTATTTTTGCAGTGTTATCAACTGGAGGTGAGTGTTACAAGTGAAGCAAAGAATCGCCACTACGACAGCCTTGGATGATTTTAAATTACCAGCCGTAACGCGTACATGTCTTGCAAGTTGCACCTTGTTGATTGAAATAAATGAAAAGGTGCAGAGTTGCATATCCATCATTTTGTACTTTTTTTTTAATGATTTGCAATTTGTTTGTAGACTCCAATTGCAAACTTTAATGGAATTTTTTCGGTTCATTATTAGTGGTCGGGAGAAGGTGTATTATTTGCTTTAATTCTGAAAATCGAAGGTTGAAGACCCCGCCTGTTACTGTTTCTTTCCACAACTTCTATATTATTATTTTTGTTAGATTTCAGATATAATAGGTAACTATGTCTAATTTCGTCTTTTATTGGTTAATAAAGCGGCTCTTGGTTTATGTGTTGCATTATAGCAGGCAGGCAGCAGGCGTTACCTTATTGATTGCAAATACCAATCTAAATTTAATTTATAAAACATACTTTGTAAAACAAAAGATTTAAGCGGCGAACTCGATTTTTTTTTCAATTAAATTGATTCCTAAATCTGTTTGAATCGAATAAAAAGAAGCTAACAAAAGCACCTTTTGAACTTAAATTCCTAAATATAGTTCATTACTTTTAAAAAATTCATTTCAGTTAATTTTGACTTCAAATACTTTTATTGTTCAAAGTGGTTAAAATAATCCGATATTAATCAAATTCAAATGTAACTAAAATTAATTTGTAAGAATTTTAGCAATTTTAAAGAACTTTTGAAAGAAATTTGATATGTGGGGGTTTTCCGGCTCCTTTGATAGTTTTAAACCCCGCTTAAAATTTTATGTCGATAGCTTAAGCCGTTCCTGATTTAAGCATATTACAAATTGATTGATAGCCAAAAACGCACACAATTATTGATTCTCGCCATGAGGTGCTGCATTAGCCTCTTTTAGACATCATTAAACCCGACCGTGACTTTTGCTAATTGATTCGCCCTAACGTTTTACACCACTCACAGTTTATCGAACCAAACGGAAATATCGCCGTGTGTCTGTCTGTCTGTCTGCATGCGAATTGTTTACACATGTTTTGCATGTAACCTTATCTCACGATCGGGATATATTCATTAAAATGGAAGGTCTGCTCCGGCACATGGCTCGTGTCTGCACTTCCAAATCGCTACTCAGGTGCGGGATTTCTTAACGGCCTAAGCGCGGATTTGGCTCAAAGCCGCGGCGGATTGGCGCAGGTGTGAGTCACTCAGAGCGGTGGGTTTTTGTATGCCGAGGGGTATGTTCGCAGCAGTTACAAGAGGCGCTTGTGGCATGGCAAATTATGCGAGGGAACTTTATGTAATAGCACGAAGCTATAAAGACTGCCAACATGGGCCGATATGAGCATTATGCTCTAGGAGCACCTTCGGGATTCTCCTAAGAAAGTAAAACTGGCAGATAACAAGTCACGCAGGGTCAATTTAGCCATTGTGTCGGCCCGAGCTCGCATACGTGACGAGCGGGCGACTTTGTACCTTTTTTTCGTAATATAAGTTGGCATAGATTTTGAGATAAATTTTTTGAGTAGGTTGGGAATTAGCTTTTTACACGAATTTTAAATTAATTTACTTTTTCAAGTTTGAAATAGACATAATTTTAACAGTGATATTGTGGAATTGTGGAATTATAGTTTGTAGGTACAATTGAAAATTTCTAAAAAAATTTTCTGACTTATATGACTTTTATAAAAACTCAAAACTCTTTAAGGCTGGTAACTAGTATAGTACACTTAACATTTTAAATACATTTTTTCTCGAACTCATACTTTTTTTAAGGTAGAGCTAAGGATAAAATATTTCAAAATAAAATTAATGTTCCTTTTAGCAATAAGAGATACGAAAAGGTAAGATAGTAAAATTGTTACTATACATAGTAAAAATAAGATAACAAAAAAATAAAATAAAAGAACTGATGAAGAAATCGTGAGTGGCAAATAACATTCAATTTATAATGCTTACGACTTCTGAAGCAGTAACGTGCGAAACTTTGTAATTTATAACAAAACAATTAACTACGTCATGACTGATAAATTGCATTTAATGATTTTCAAGAAGATAATAATTGGCAATAAGCAAAGCTTCAAAATTACTCGCATAGATATTTATTATTTGCACGTGCAAGAACTTTATGATTAGTACCCAAGTCTTATATAATAATCACCTTAACTGACTTCTGAAGCCTCAATGCCAGAATTTATTTGAATGCGTACTTTTATGCATGCTATGGTTTAAAATGTGAAAATTTCGTAAGATGGAATAACTGGCTCCCGGGCATCTTTGGTGCATAGCATGAATTTTTCGTCTTGCAGATTTCTTCAAAGAAAATATACCTTAACATTTCGGGCCCCGAGGGGAGTAGAGCCACTCACCTCGTTGCACCAATGTGTGTAAATCAGAGTTTGCATAAAAATGCATGAAAATTTCCATGTTTTTTGCCGGCATTGAAGAGTGTTCGCACGACAACAATAAAGCGAAACAGTCGGAAATTACACAATTCTCTGGCTAATTAGTCGGTGAATAATACAGGTAATTGAGATTTATTAAGAGATCGCATCGAATTACCCCCGTTTCGTTGCGTATACGGACAGTGACTTAAAGTACTGTGACACATTTTATTTTGATTTTTTTATTATGCTGTGCGGTACCGCAGTGCACCTTTACGCTTACTTTCATTTTCAACATTCGGCACTGATGCGGAAAACTTCAATGAAAGTTACTCAAGAACAAATTTAATGTAAAACGCTTCCTTTGTTTTCATCACGCGTTTGCCTTTTTTAAAAATTTACTCAACTAAATTTGTCATTAAACGGTCTTTTATTTGACGGTATACAAAAGTGTAATAAGAAATTAATTGCTTTAATTTGCAATCACTAATTAAAATTGAAAAGACAATGCGTAACAAATAGTGATGTTAAAATGCAAGATTAATTAAAAACTTTTTAATCACTTTTGGATTAGCATTTTAGCAATAAATAAAACTTGCCTGACGTAATTTGTTTTCAGCGCATTAATAGAGGAATTGTTTAACACTAAATGTTTCAAGGAATTAATTTGTGTACTTATATACATATTTTTATAGTATATCATTATGTTTTATTTCGATTCAAGCAATTTAATTGAGTACTAAGTGGTCTATTACAGTGGCGGATTTAAGAATTTGCCGCCCATAGGCAGGCAGCAAAGTGCCGCCTTTTTTTTGTAACCAATTTGTAAACAAAAATCTGTTTTATTATTTTGGAAATTGGAAAGTATTTAATATAATAAATTAAATAACTTTTTAATTATAATTAAGGTTTACAAAACAAAAAAGTACATTTTTCAATTGTTTCTAAAAGTAAATCACAAGTTGGGAGCTTGTACATTATCAATGTACATTTTTACGGCGGACTTTTTCAACAGCAAATCTATCGATGATTTTGTTCAGATCAACTTGTAGCAAAGTTTCCACTTCAATACACTTCCAAACTTCCAGGCGTATATAGTGACATTCGCTGACTTAACATAGTGACTTAATATAATTCTAGTAAAGTGGCGTCTTTTTCAAATGATTGTTTTACGCAAAATTGACTAAAATTAAAGAAATTTTGTATTTTTACATTTTTATTAATCAAAAAATGTTTAAATAATTGAAACGACTTTTTTGCCGCCGTAGGCATAGGCCTACTTTGCCTACGCGTAAATCCGCCACTGGGTCTATAAGAACTAAGTAATAAAAGTTTAATTTTCTTCAATAAATTTTATAGTTACTATACGACATGTATACATTTTATTAGATACAATAAAAAGAACAAATAAAGAGGATTTACAGAGTAACCTCTTGCACTTGGATTTTCATAATCCTCTTCCCATAAATCTTCATACTGGATAAATCTTAGTTACTAAATAAATGATTAAGTGTCGACTTCATTTTCAAGGATCTGTGGTTTTTATTAAAAGTTTTTTTTTTTAAATTTTCGTTTGATACCTTATCAATCTATCTAATCTAAAACATTAACTTGAATAAAAAGTTTTGCTATGTAGTATTTGTTTGTTTTTAGATCTGCCTTTCTAAATGGAAGTTAGTAAAATTTTTTGGACGCATTCCACATTCTGAATGAATTCAAATACTTGGATATGAATAATGATTACAAAAAATCTTACTAAAATTTTTAAGGGATGGTAATATTTAGTTGGTAATTGTTAAGACATAAAGACAAAGTTCATTGTGAACATTTTTAAATGTAAATCTGACTACGATGCAATCCCGCCAAAAGTTGGCAATGAACCCACTAAGCTCGCACGTTTCGGCTGAATTTGAAAGCCTTTCAGCAAGTTTTGTCCACCTGTATCTAAATTTAGACATACAACGGGCTCGCATAATTTCATTCATAAAAAACTGTTTCTTGAATAAATTTTCATAATTGATCATCGGCGATTTTCTTAGCAATAGGTCGTGTGCGTCTCTGCAGTGAAGAAGACGATTTTGATCAGCCTGGAAGCGAATTTACTGCTTTAGTTCAGTTACTTTCGACTTTTTTCTATAGCAAAGAAACGTAGACCGTCTATGCCAAATAGATTTTTACACATTTATCTCAGGTGGGGCACAAGTGATCGAGATTTTTAACGCTGACCTGCCCGACTTAACCCATTTCGCAACTTCTGAAAATGGAGGTAAAAAGTTTAATCTTCACACATATGAATCTTCTCTTTTGAACTAAGCTTTTGTGGATTTACTGGCTTGTAAAGTAGAAACATAGCAGATAATTATTAATTCTCACCTTGACCTCCGGCATTTTGAGGAGCGTGTTTTAGGACTTTTTTTCGTTTGTATCTTCTTGAATTTCTCGGGAGCCTACCAGACTTAAAATCTTATCCATCCACCGGCTATCACTCGCAACTCGGCATTGAATTTTAGGCCAAACTGTTAGCACACTATGTCTTTTGCAGAATTCATTATCTTTTTGATTATAAATACGAACATGTGACAAAAATCCTAAACAGTCTGATAAAATAACCAAGATGCGAACGTTTGTACTATTGACCGTGGCTTGTGCGATTATCTCGAGATCGAGTGGTAGCTTTCTTCTAGGAGGTGATGGAGGTTCAGGATTATTTGGATTCAAAACCGCATTAATTCAGCAAAAAGCCGGAATATTTGGTGCTAGTTCTGGTGATGGTTTTGGAGCCGGGATCGGGGGCAATGTCGGAGGAAATGTCGGAGGCAATGTCGGAGGAGGAGGATATGCCCGCTATGCAACTGGAGGTGAAGTTGGTAGCGCTATCATAGGAATCAAAAATTCCGTTCTAGACTTGAAGGCTGGACTTCTTCGGAATTTGGCGGATACACTTGGAACTTTTGGAGATGCTATTTCTGGCAGCTCTCTACGAAACAATGTCGGATCCCAGAGAGGATATGGTGAAGAATCACAAGTTGATAGAAGTGTTGGATACTCGAACAATGGTGGATATAGCAGCGGAAATGGCTACTCAGGTGGATATATCAACTCCAGACCAAGTTCAGGTGGTTACGCTCGAGCATACAGCAACAACAGAGCGAATACTGCTTCTTATTCTGGTGGATTCGGCGGAAATGGTGGATTTAGTGCTAGAAGTAATGTGGACAATAATGGAAACTTCCAATTCACAAAAAGGATTTCTATACAAAAACCCAACTTGTTGGGCTAATTACAAAATTTTAAAGAATTTTTAAGCGGTTTTAGTTTAGCCATCTTTTTTTAGCTCAGCTGTGAATGTAATATGTGTAAATTATTTATTCAAACTTTGATTTCAAAGTTTCGTCCAAAGACTTAAATGAGTTAATAAAATTTTAGACTTTTACGTAACATACGATCTTTTGAATTTTAAATGTACATGCCGTCATCGTTCAACTTGACCTTAACGGTGGCATATTTAGATCAATTTTTTATAGTGAAACTATACTTTCTATAATTTAATCAAAATTATAAGATTTTAAATTAAAAAAAAAAAAAAAACAGCGAAGAAGTAGCTAAAAATATCACGAAGATGATTGGAAGATATCATATTAAAATGTTTACTCATCTGTTATGTATTTATTAGATTTTATCTGTTTTTAAAAGCTAATTAAGTGCGATTTTAAGACATACGGTTCCTATATATTAAGTTAGGGTCAAAAAATATAAAATGACTACAATAAACGAGAATCCCAATTATGGACCAAATTTTAAAATATTCGTTTTAACTACTATACTGAAAATTTTTTCCATATGAAAAGAATTCGAAGAATTCTGAATATATAAATATAAATTGATTTAAAAATGTGTTATTTGGATTATTATTCAATTTATTACTTTGCCTTGACTGTTACAATTTTTGATTTGCTTTTATGCCTTATAAAAGAAAAACTTCATATGAAAACCTCTTAAAATGTCTGAACGATTACGAATTGAAATGATGTAGTAAAGTAGTATAGCAAGTTTGTTTTATCTGAGCTTAATGTTCAAATGTAACCAACATATCCAAAGAAGAATTTTCATTTTCTTTGTTACGCCCGATTTTTTAACTTATGGCTCTGTTCAGTTACCGTTGTAGCAGACACCCCACCTATTAGGATTTTTTAGCAAAAACAGTCATTTTTGTGATTTTTCGAATATGTTTAATTTTTCACTAATATTCAGTATTATATTTTAAAAAAAGAAACTCTTATTGAAATTGTTTCAAATTATAATAATTAATAGCTTACGCATTTATAGCTGGGATACCAGCAGCAAAAAATTAAATAAAAAATAAATAAACATAATATATAGACGTTATATATAATAAGAGGCTTATGATTAGAACTGGAATCTGGGTTCATACACCTATGAAAGTTTTTGTAGTCTAGCAGAAATTATTTTCATTTTTTAATATTAAAATTTGGCAAAAATCAGTATGTAAAACAAAACCGCAAAAAGTATTATACTAACTACTAAATAAGGAATTAAAACTTAAATCGAATTACTTCTACTACTACTGCAATCCATCTAATGTAGTTTTAAAATTAAAGAATTCTCAGAAGAGCTAGCTATATTAAAAGAAAGAGCATACAAATTTGATAAATTTTGCGGTTATTCTATTTCCGCTAAGCCGCGTAGTTCCGAGGCAGAAAAGTGCCACTAAAGGTTAAACTTTTTTCCTAGAAATAGTTTTAGCCGATATGTATATGAGTCATAGTACCATGTAAAGTCATACTTGACAAGTTTTTACAATAAGTATACTCACTTAAAAATTAAAATTAATTGCTGTTTTAGTTTGTATACTTCAAGTAATTAAATCATTTAAGTCTGTTTAAACCCCGGTTGTTAGCCGCTTAGTTCATAATTTTAGAAATGAAAGTAATTTTTTAACAAACCTTCTAAAACGATTAATACGCAATCAACCAGTCGAAAAAACCGCTTTCAGGACTTTAGCCATCAAAAATTAAAAAAAATAATCATTTACCTATGTTATGACGGATTTAACGATCGATGTTATGCATTAAATAATTTTTAAAAGGAAACGTTAATACTTTCGTTCAGGTAAATTTTACCAAAAATATATAATAATAAATATTTATCTATGCTCAGCATTCTTTTCAACTAAATAAATGTCTTTAGAAACTGATCCGTGATTATAAAAATGACGTGAGTGCATTAATGCGGTAAATACTTTATGAAATTCTTCTCAAAGTTGTATAATTGCTCTCGATAATTATTTTAAAAGGTAGCATCACCCGGATTTTGCATAATTACCATCAATAATACTTGTGATGGACATGAAGATGTTAAATTATGAGACCGTTTCGACGTAAACGGGATAATTTATGATATTTATTGCTTTTTAATATTTCGAGGTGAATATTTACTACCTAATAACAATCAATGTGAAGCGAGAATTTCCTTCTGATGGGATTGCGGAGGCGCTTTAAATTTTCCTAATAATTGCTCTTTAAATGACAGTAATTATAGAGAGTGAAAAAAATTATACTTAAATATAGTGGTAGAATCCTTCTCAGAAAATTTTAATTGAATTATGTCATGCTCGCGATGCTCGGGAATTTCTCAAAGATGGACATTATCCGATTGGCTTATTCATTAATTGTCCAGCAGCAGTTGCACCTGAAAGACAGATTTTATTGCATCACATCTAAGTTTTTAATGAGGCATACTTGGAGGCAACCCATCCTCTAAGACTAAGTAAGCAATTGCGCGAGTCGGCTTGAATTAAAACAACTCTAGAGTCTAGAGTCTAGTCTAATGTCACGTTCATCTGCTTCTTGAGGTCAGCCAAACTGGACCGCGCGCATCGGCGGTCGAATTGCCTAAGATTTAGCCAATCGGAGCCCGCAGCCTCGGGCTTTGTTTGAGTTCTTGAGACGCACCTGAGGCCCCATTCAGCGCCGGGCGTTGATTAAGCCCGAGACTCGAAAGTAAGAGGAATGCAGCGAGGCCTCCATTGCCAATGCTAGCGCACGTCGGAAAACGCGTGAAGACCGCCAAAACCTCGGCGGAGCAAAGAATAGCCAAAGTGTTATCAAAAACATCTGCGGGGTGCAATTGACATTGATTCTCCCAAAAAATTTCAACTATAAATAAGCGGCCAGAAGCATCTTAGTTAATCAGTCTTCGTTCTGACTTTACGCCTCAAGATGAGAGTTTTCCTTTGCCTAATGGCCCTGGTGGCCGCGGTCTCCGCAGGATTCCTCGGCGGCGGTGGTGGATACGGGGGTGGTGGTGGATACGGTGGTGGAGGTGGATACGGCGGCGGATGGAGAAGAGGTGGTGGCGGATGGAGCGGCGGCGGTGGTGGACTCGGAGGATGGAAACTTGGCGGTGGTGGTGGCGGATGGCGTGGTGGATATGGTGGAGGTGGATATGGCGGTGGTGGATTTGGAGGAGGTGGATGGAATCTAGGCGGCGGCGGCGGCGGATGGCGCAAGAGCTATGGAGGAGGCGGTGGTGGATGGAACCTCGGGGGAGGGGGTGGCGGATGGAACCTTGGCGGAGGCGGTGGTGGATGGAAACTTGGTGGTGGCGGCGGAGGTGGAGGCTGGCGTGGTGGATATGGAGGTGGAAGTGGCTGGTGGTGAAAACCTCACTCTATTTTTTTGTGTTTTGTGATTTCAACAACTTTAAAAAAAAAAACTTTGTAAATATATTTAGTTCCGTGTAAATATAAAAAAAAAACAACAATTTTTTTTTTATTTCAACTTTTTCTTAACTTCTTATCTTTTGTGGTTAACTTAAAGTTCGTTTTTTATAAGTATTATCGAGGAGCCAAAAGCTTATAACTTGTATTAATTTTTAAAGAAGAAATACCAATTTGTGATCAAAAAATAAAAACAAGTATAAAAAAAATGTTTTACGCCTCGACTTTTTATGATACCCTTGAAATATACATATATATATATCCATCACATACAAATTATACCTATAGATTCGACTTGCAAAAAAAAAAAATATGGATTAATATTTTTGAGACTAACAGATATTACCGACCTCTTTACGAATGTATAAAATATAAGAGTGAAGGTTCAGGAACTGAAAATCTAGCTGGGACGTTCTTCTTTTCTACCGACACTAAATGACCGCTCCGTCACAGTTTTAGTGAGATAAGTGTCTCGTGACAGACCTGTAAAATATTGTAGCAGGGTTCGGGATCCCCAGCATACACCTAATTAGGAATTATTTATAAAACTGGAAGTATAAGGCTATTATTACTTGGAAACAATAAAATAATGTTAGAAAAGAGACATTACAATAATATTTTGGAAGAATAACTAAACTAATTAGCTTAAAAAAATGGAACAACATCTTAAAAATACAAGATCCAAATGTTGCCACCGATAAATTCATTGAAGAAGTAAGGAACTGTATTATTAACGCGACTGTTCACAAAAATAAAGATAGACGTAAAAAAGGTGAAGCCAGGAAAACATGGATAACTAAAGCTATAATGATTTCATGCGAAACTAAACAAAATTTATATTTAACTTGGAAAAAATTTCCTAGTAGCGTAACCTTAAAAAATGAATATAAAAAGTATACTAAAATCTTAGATAAAGTAATTAAAGATGCTAAAAATAAATTTGAATGTTCAATGGTGGAAAAAAATAGTAATAACCCCAGATCCCTCTGGAGGATCATTAATGAAAAATTAGGGAAATGTAAACAAAAACTAAACTCTGATATTCAGTATGTAGTTAATAATGGACAAAAAATAGATAACCCCAGTCAAATAGCGAGTACAATGAATACTTATTTTTGTACAATTGGAACTAAGCTAAGTGCTAAGGTTAATAAAACTTCAAACGAAGATCTGATTTTACCTCGTTTTATCTCTAAATCGTTCTTTATACAACCTACTAGTCAGATTGAAATATATGAAATAATTAGAGATATGAACGAAAAAGCAGGAGGTGTAGACAACATTAATGTTAAGACATTAAAACTTATTAATAATAATATTATCGAACCTTTAGAGTTCATTTTCAATCTATGTATTGAAAAATCTATTTGGCCTAGGGCGCTTAAATATGCGGAAATAATTCCCATACATAAGTCAGGTGACAGAACGAATATATCAAATTACAGACCTATCTCTTTAATATCTAACATCGCGAAAATTTTCGAAAAGTTAATATTCAAGAGGCTGAATAATTTCCTAGATGAAATAAACATTGTATCCCCCCAACAGTTCGGTTTTAGGAAAAACATAGGAACCAAGGATGCTTTGGCTTATATTTCTAATTGTATTTATAGCAGTCTTGATAAGAGTAAACCGATTATTGCTACTTTCCTAGATCTAGCCAAGGCCTTTGACACAGTAAACCACCAAATATTACTAGATAAACTCTATAGATATGGCATAAGAGGAAGTGCACTCGACTTAATAAGAAGTTACTTATCTGGCAGGAAACAAAAAGTAAGAGTAAATAATAAAACTAGCGAATATCATAATATATCTAGTGGTGTCCCGCAGGGCACTATATTAGGTCCAATTCTTTTCATTTTATATGTTAATGACCTGCTCACAGGGATGCCGGAAGGTTCAATTTTATCTTACGCGGATGATACAGTGATACTGGCTTCTGATAAAGACTGGAATTCTGTGCAAGAAAAAATGAATACATATTTACGCAAGGTGACAAATTGGCTGGAACTAAATAAATTAACTTTGAATCGAGATAAGACCGTGTATATACCTTTTGGCAATTACATTGACAGCGTCTCACATAATGTAAAGATTGAAACAAATAATCAAATTTTGAACAGAGTTGATCATTACAAGTACCTGGGAATAATTTTTGATTTCAATATGAAATGGGACCACCACATTAGGTATCTAATAAATAAAACAAAGTATCTCCTATTTATTTTTTCAAAGTTAAGAAAAATAATGAATACTAAGACATTAATTATGATATACTATGCTCTCTTCCACAGCGTAACAAATTATGGCATAATTGCATGGGGAGGGGCGTATAATAACTATTTATACCAGCTACAGATATTACAATATAGAATTATTAAACTAATAAAAAAACAAACCTTTACTATTGAAAATATGCCAATGAATTATAAACAATCTTTTAATGTAGCTTCACTTTGTCACAATTACTTAAAACTTAAAGAAATCCACCAACAGTCGCTTAGTAAAACCAGGAACAAATCTGTCTCTCTCCCTGTAATTACAAAAACTGTTAGTAATAAAAATCATTACATAGTTGCGATTAGACTTTATAATATGCTTCCTAACCGTTTAAAAGTTTTGTGTAACACGGATAAAGTAATAAAAAAACAGCTAAAGAATTGGATTATTGAAAATTTGTAATTTCCTTTTGTTTAAAATATAATCTAATTGTTAAATTATATCACGATTGAAATTGTAATGGGCATAATCATGTTATTAGAACTTAATACCAACCATCGCGATTTTTCTTTTCTCACTTAGGAACAGAATTATTATTTGTACTTTAAGTTTTAGCAATAAGGTAACCGGTCCTGTGTACAGGTGTCGTTGTCCACCTCTATAGGGTTTACTTTGTATCTACTTGCATTGTAAATTTACTGGTTAATAATAAATAAATAAATAAATAAATAACGATTTTTTCTCGGAGGGGAAATGTCATTGTCGATGAAAAACAAGAACGACCCAGCTGAGTTTTAATATTTTAGTTTTATTTATGACGAGCTATAACAAACACTACTGACTTAGCTTGTTATAAATCAAATTTGAAAGATGATTTTACAGATATGGGCCCTATTCTGGATGTCGTAAGAATCGGGTCGAAAAGAGCCCATATTAATTTTTCCAAAATTTACTATTTCAACCTTATAGTAATTGAAACCTTTTTTTACTAATTCCACTGATAATTGATCTTGTATAAAACTGCTTTTTATTTTGATCAAAAGTGGCTAATTACTTAGATATATTCTTCCAATTATTGACTCAGTTGAACTACTTTTTCATATATTTCATCAAAATGTGCTGTTTCCCATAATCGCGTTTCTTTAATGTTTGTTCGCTTAACATTTTCATTAGTTTTGAGCAACTATTAATTAACAATTGAACAATTATTATTGTGAATATAATAACTAACAAATATTTTTACCATTTACATGGGAAATTTAATAAAAATAGATTCAAATGGAAGAAAACAGATTGTTTTTTATTTTGTTTTCTGATAAAAAATACTGAAAAACAAATTAGCTATTAAAATAACTATCCTCATCATAAATAATCTTATTGATAAAAAAGCATCTGCACATACAAATAGTGTGGACTTAATACTTCAATTCATAAAATAGAATTTTTAAAAAATTGATGCTTAACAAAATTATTAATGATGAGAAGGATAAAAGCGGATAAACCTTTCAAAGATAATTTGATATTATAAGCTTTGGATTACACTGAAATGTTCGAATTTTTATCGCTGTACTCAACTTCAGATTACTTTCTTACTTAATCAAATTTAATTTAGATGCACTTTTGATTCTTATACAATATATACACAGAATAGCAGCATCGCACTATTAACACTTAATTTTGTGTGAAATGAGAAAATTTTTTAAATACACTAATTGAAGTACTTAATCTACATAGAATGTGGTTGCTCGTCGATTTGAGACTCTTTTGAAACTGATTCAGGTGCATGGACATTCAAATTGCACCTGAAGCGACTCTAATCCCTGAGCATAAATCAAAGCAGACACCGCTAATTGCAAGATGCTCATCGAACTTCGAACAGAAGCAAGTACTATGTAGGTGTGATGAGTGTTTTGATGCAACTGTCGTCTTTCGTCATCTCTTGCCAGGAAGCTGCAGGTTAATGCTGTCTTGCATCTACTTTGCAAGCCGAAAAGTACCACCTGAGCTTAATTGAGGTGCCCCCGGCCCCGAGTAAGAGAAAATTAAAATTAAAATGCAGTCATTGCCAATGTTAGCCAATGGTGGAAAATGCTTCACGCGCCTGTCGCTTTGAAGATCATTTGAGAAGATGAAAAAGAATCACCAGGTGCTATCTGGGGTGCAACTGGCATTGGATTCCTTCCGATTTTCAACTATAAAAAGGCCCCGGGAAGCATCTTCAGGCATCAGTCGGGTTCTAGACTTCAGATTCAGTCCTCGAGATCTAGAAATGAAAGTTTTCGTTTGTCTAGCCGCCCTTGCGGCGGTGGTGTCAGCCGGGTACCTTGGCGGAGGCGGGGGTGGAGGCTACGGTGGTGGCGGTCTCGGCTACGGAGGTGGCAGCACTGGATGGAATTATGGCAGCGGAGGGGGCGGATGGCAAAAGGGAGGAGGCGGAGGAAGCGGTGGTTGGAGTATTGGCGGTGGCAGAGGAGGAGGTGGTTGGCAGAAGGGCGGCGGAGGTGGAGGATGGAATCTCGGCGGTGGTGGGGGTGGATGGCAAAAGGGAGGTGCACTGAATTATGGCGGAAGCGGCGGCGGAGGATGGCAGAAAGGCGGCGGCAGCGGGGGTTGGAGTCTTGGCGGAGGTGGCGGGGGATGGCCCAAGGGAGGGGGTTATGGCAGCGGATCATCTTATGGTGGAGGAGGATGGCAAAAGGGCGGTGGTGGGGGCGGCCTAGGAGGATGGAATTATGGCGGAGGCGGAGGAGGATGGCAGTCTGGTGGAGGCGGCGGATGGAAAACTGGTGGAGGCGGCGGTGGGTGGCATGGCTAAGACAACAGGTGGAAAAAACAATGTCTCGATTTTATATGAACAAATGCGAATAAATTTTATATTGTTGTATTAAAAACTTTTGTTTTCACATAAAAGTATACCCATATAAAATTTCGTACAATACGTCTATATTCGAATGTCAAATTTTCGGAATATTTAAGCAATATGAATGGAAATCCCCGAAATACAAAGTCTTTTTTCTCCAAATTCTCGGGAAGAAAGAAAATGTATCTGCTTTTTTTTTTTTGCAAAATAAAGTCAAAATACTGTGCATTGACAAACTCATAGAATCAATAGTTGGTCCGATAAAACTTAATAAGAGCACAGAAAAGCAAAATCCTATTAGAATCAATCATTTCCAGAAATTCGACAAAAACCCAACAAAATTTTATGCACAAAAAAATATAGATTATAATCACGTCTCTTATAAAGCAGGGACCAGTTACATAAGTAATTTGAAACGATTTCCGTATGGAGAAATCTTATCTCGATTATTACATGGAAGGTAGCCCAGAGTAGAACGCAAAAATGTCTTTTGCACATATTCAAGCTGTTAAAATACATATATATTTACATACACTATAAAAAATCAAAGTTGACAACCATACTCAAAAATAGCTTTAACACGTTGACGCCAATCCTCGTAAGAAACACATTCGAAGAGGTCTGATTTATATTTAATGTGGTTAAGATAGTTGACAAAATTGCGCTTTATTCAACAAAGTCAAATATAAAACTAAAATTTAAAGTACGTTCTTAATTGGAAAACTGAATCCAAAATGTTTTAAAACTTAGGCAAACGGCTAGAGTTATTTGCAAAACTTATAGATAAGTATAAGTTATATTTCATATTTATAGATTTGGATTCAAACCACGTTACACATTAATTCTATTTTTCACTAAACGGGAGACAATTTAGGACTTGTATTGATGACCCTTCAATGAAAATATCATTATACCTACAATGCACCTTTTTGGAAAGGTAATTAGATAGGTAACTTAAAAAAAAATAAAAAGTAGGTATGTTAATAACGTGAATTTCGGAGAAAAGTGGGCCTAAAGGTGAAAAATCGTGAAAAAAATTAATTTTTTCAACTTCCAGGGGTAATTGTGGCCAAGCTGTTGGGGATAGGGGGGCGGTTTTGACCTTTTTGAAAGGGGCTTCGAAATAGTGATTTTTTGAGATCAGTTTAGGGTCGCTGCGATGCGTAGAAAAAAAGATAAAAATACAAGAGCGGTTCCCATATAAGGCGACATACTGATTTACGAATCACCCGGTAACTGCCAAACGATGAGAGATGCTGTTTTTAACGTTCAACAGTCCGCACGCCGCTGTGGCAAAACCTTCTATATAACAAACCGAATTGGCCTTTTGCATGTGGGCTGACAATTCGAGAAATGTATATTTAGTCTTATGGAGGCTGATTGTTCGAACTTATTATCCATTTCCAAATATGATATAATCATATTGCGAAAGAATCGTAGCTTCTATCGGTTGACAGCCCCCCCCCCCACAGCGCCATTTCTTTTTTTGTTATCTCCGTGCGAATCGCTCGATGTTTTTAACAGAAATGTGTCAATTCGGTTTGATAGCAACGCAAATAACATTAACTGCTTTAGGAAATTGGAAAAACCGTCGTGTGACACAGTTTGCCGTTATCAAATAAGCCAACAGTAAAGGAGAACAACTAACCAACCAGCCAACTCATAAAGAAAAAAGCTGAGTTAATAAAACAAATATGAACAATGGATAAAACATATGAAAATTTATTTCAATTAGAAAATGTATTTTGTAGATTACTTGTTAGAATTGTATTCAATATATCAAGGCTGATAAAAAGAATACAAAACCAAGAAAACTTGAATATTACAAATCCAAGAAACAAATTAATGCAGCTACTTCAAGACATTTCGATCACCAATTTCGAACATACTGTTTGAAAATTTGAATCCAAGATATGTCTGCGTTTTCATTTTTCTTCAAATTAAGATCAGTATCATGATTACTTGAAAAAATAAACCGATTTGAATCAATCTTTTTAACCTGTAATTTTGCACCAAGTTGCTAGAAAATTTAAATAAATGTAAATTTGTCATAACTTGAAAAGTGCAGAGTTTATGTTCTCCTTTTTAACGTAATTAATTTCTTGGAGGAATTTGAAAGCTGGGACTGGTAACTATATATTTCGGACCATAATCCTGATCCGCGTGTTGTGTAAATCATGTTAAGAAATTGAATGAGATCATGATCTTAACGAAAAAGACACAGCTAACATAAAATTCGATTGACTTAATTATTTAACCCACAAGAGATTTTCAAATTAATACGCATTAGTAAAAATCAAATTTTACACTAAAACAAAAGTAAAAAATAAATATCCCCAATATTATTATATTATATATATTTATTTATTTGCAACAATCTGGACAAAATATATGACGATGTGATGGACGCTAAGTAAACCTTTTTTTCAATTCGATAAAAAATCAACTGAAAATGGATATTTAAAAAAAATAGCATCAAATTGATACTAAAATTTCTTCAAGATTAAAGTCGAGTATAATAAATATTGTCACATTTATAATTTACTGCATTTATATTAACTTCATTTTGTATTTACAAATCATGGAACATGTGTTTGAATAATATTGCCTAGAGTAGTCGATGTATTTATATCACACAATTGTAAATAAAGATATACTTTAAGATTGTAAATAATTTCATTATTTACCACCAGCCCCCTTTGCCTCCGTATCCTCCTCCGATTCCACCTCCGTATCCGCCTCCATAGCCACCACCATATCCACCTCCTAATCCACCGCCATATCCTCCTAATCCACCTCCGCTGCTAATGATTCCTCCCTTCCAGCCGCCCCCTAATCCTCCTAATCCACCGCCATATCCTCCTAATCCACCTCCGCTGCTGATGATTCCTCCCTTCCAGCCGCCCCCTAAACCTCCTAATCCACCGCCGCTGCTGATGATCCCTCCCTTCCAGCCGCCTCCGATGTTGCTAATCCCGATGGAGCCTCCGCCAAGTCCCCCTTTCCAGCCTCCTCCGAGTCCTCCGAGGCCTCCTCCTAATCCGCTGCTGTATCCACCCCCGCCGATATATCCAGCGGAAACTGCGGCGACGAACGCAAGAATGCAAATGAACACTTTCATGTTGAATTAAGTTTAGGTTATCTGGTGATCCTGAGAATCTGAACTGATGCAAACCGCTGCGTTCGAACAGTATTTATACTCGAAATGCATCTGGTCAATGCCACAAGTAAATGCACCAGAACCCGTTGCAGCGAATTCTCCTTCCTTTCTTCTATCAAGCAATAAAAATAAAAATTTAAATGTAATAAAAATATTAAATCCAGAAAACGAGGTGAACAGCATTGTGCCTAATTGTAATCGGATCATAGCACTCAGAGGTTCCAAAAAGCTAAAAAACCACACAATTATTAGTCGCAGTCGTTTTCTGACCTCTGGCCAGTCCCCGCCATTTCAGGAAAGAGATTGCCTCCGATTGCCGAAATTTACTCACAGATGCGATTGCTTGCAAGGTTAATCTTAATCAGATTTTCGATGTGACTGATCAAGCTCAACACCTTCCCATCTTAGTGCGTTTGTGATCTCAACACTCGCACAAAACCATGCCCACTTTGGCCCTTTTCTTATATTTTTTTTTCTCCCAAGATAGGCGTTAAGTAGCCTTTCGCTCATTAAAAGCGATTGCGCGGCGGCCTATTGTTTTCCAGGTGCATGGTCAGAACGGTTGTTAAACACTAGAAGCGATGTAGCTAGATGAATTTCATTAAAAATTTGGATAAGACACCAATTTGTGAAAGATGATTAATTCAAACATTGTGAAATTAAAGTGCTTAAAGAAATATTGTATAAAGTTTTGGTAAGTGACGAATAATTGGCGATTATTGTTTTATAAATGAGAATTCCGAGATATAATTAAAAAGCATTTCGTAAACATTTCTTGCCTATACTAAAATCTTTTCCGTTCCAAAAATAAACTATCTCAACAAAAACTAAAAACTGGATTACATTTTCTGTTTTCTTCGACAGAAAGTTGCCATAAACCATTGCAATAATTTTAATTCTTACCGCAACTGTCTATAATATGTTATTTTATTTTATTACTACTTGAATAACCCGGTTTCATCCGTTGTAAATATTTCAAATACTATTTAAATAAAATCTTCTCAAATGCTCAAGTTTGAAATTTCACTCAGTGTTACTAAAATCTGTGAATGCTATACAGAACCATATATGTATGTACATAGTCCGAACCTCATTTTGTTATATATGAAGGATTTCTCATTTCATCTTTATTTATGAGCAGCTAAGTATTCTGTCATTTTTTGGAAACCGAGAAATTGTATCTACCAATTTAAATTTCAAAATTGTCATAGTAAATTAGTGAACAGTTCTCGCAAAACATCCTTACTATATATATACATATGTTAACTAAACTAAAATCAGTCAAATTCGCTACGGAACTATTTTTACACCAATTTACATTAAAATATATTGGATTTTGAAAACCATAGCGATAGTGGATTCGAATTTTCATTGAGTTTCGAAAAATTGCTAGCCGCCATTTTTGATCCGCCGAATTGAATTTTTAAATTTCAGGATCTCCAAGAACCTCAATACAAATTTACAAGACAATTCCTGGAAATTTACAATTATTGGCTATGTTAAATCGGATTGTTTACTACTTGCAGACAAAAACTGAAAATTATCGCTCCAATCATTAAAAAGCAAGCACACAAACAAAAAAAAACTTACAATTTTATAATACGTAAAGGGATATAAGAATTATTTTAAAAAGCTTTACCAGCTCAATGGTATGATTATGATATTACTGCATTAATTTGCAAAGTTTCAAGTCGACACTACAATTAGAAGTAGATAAAAATTTAGTTGTTAGATTTGCTTTCAATGTTTAGAAAGAAATTGGGAAGTTACAGGTCAAGCTAATAAAACCGAGTTAAAAACAACCCCAAAACAACTTCATAGTAAATACTAAAATTTAAAAAAATAATAATATGACTCGCAACCAAACATAATAACCATTAACCTTTATTCAGAAAGAAAGCAAAAACCAAAAAGGTAATTAAAATTAAAACGCATTATATAATCAGTTTTATTTTATATGAACGTCTTAAAAAGATTCATGTAATAAGTTCCAGAAAGTGTCTGAGTTTGAATAAAAAAATGTTAACGATATCGTTACGAGAATTGGTGAAAGAAGCTTGTGCCGCTGAGGACGCGAAGCGTGCGTAAAAAGGTAAAGAAAAACAAAGTACGCAGAAAAGCTGCTTAACTTACTCATTTCAATATTTTCGTGTTAATTGGAGACTATTGTATAAATGTTTTGACCTTTCTCTAAAAAACCCCACTTGAAATGCGTGACAAAGAGTTCCCATGATTAAGTGCATGAGAAAGGTTTCGTATGTAAAAATATTTATTTTAAACGTCTGCATTTTTAAATATAGTGCAATTTGTTGGGATTTGCAGAAAAGCCAAGCAGAGGAAAGTCGCGATGTTAAAATAGTAAAAAACCGAAGTTAACAATGAAGAGGCTTTATTTAAGTTTATATCGTGTTACAGCATGAACATGATGTACTCCACACTGTGGCTAAAATGGAACTAACTGATAGAGTGTGAAATTAGACCTATAACTATAGACGATATGTGTGTGTGAGGGCGAGCCTAAATTACCGAACTCAACACAATTCGAAATTCAATGAAATTCAGAAGTTTTACTAGAAGACTTATTACAAGTTTTCAATTTATTTTAAAAGGTCAATAAATAATTTAATAAGTTTATCCATCTGCATAGAAATTTTGGAATAAGAAAGGAACAAATCTCACATTAAAACTGTTAACAAAAAGT
The DNA here is from genome assembly GCA_951509405.1 of Machimus rusticus. Taxonomy (NCBI): domain Eukaryota; kingdom Metazoa; phylum Arthropoda; class Insecta; order Diptera; family Asilidae; genus Machimus; species Machimus rusticus. The sequence continues at coordinate 9,973,894 of OX608051.1, forward strand.
ATTTTATAAAATTATTTAAAAGTTCTAATGCGCTTTTAATTTTAAGTAATTAACGCAAATAAATTTTTATACTGTTTGCTATATGTTTTTATTTTTATATGTATGTATGTAGTGACACCAAAATACACTGCAAGACTACTACTAGTGGAAAATAGAAAATTTGGGATTGATTACTGATTAGTGCTCTTAAGGGGTAATATCACCTTGTGTGCATAAAATCAAAGGTCATTTTCAAAAATTTATAAAAAAAGAATGGATCAAGATTTTCTATTCCTGTTTTCTTTACATGATTATGTATAGGTCTAAATGTACAAGAAACAATTTTTTTAAACTATTTAAGAACAAAATGGCGGCGCAATCAGTGATGGAAGGAAGCTCTTTATTTTTTCATGGGCGACAGTCCACAGGTCGTAATTTTTTATCTCAAATAAAAAACCACAAATATTCTTAAAGTATATCCCAAAACCTAGGATCACACAGACTCGCGGTGCTTACCTTGATGACTGCATGTTTTCATTTTACTTTTTTTACCATATACATATGTATCCATTGACACTGAAACACTTTATTGGTCACTCTCGAAGCCATTATGCATAACATACACACGCTTCAATGCTTCAAGTAATAATAACATGAAAACTTTTTTTGTTATCAGCAGAAGTGATCCGCTTGTGAATTAACAATGTAACAATGTGAAATTGCAATGGGCCAACCCTGACAACATACCCCTATAAATAAATTAATGAGCATGTGTCTGATCAGTTCAATTATAATCGTAAGAACAGTGACATTTTCATTTACTTGATTTATGTACAGTGAGTCGCTTGCATATTCGTACAGACCCAACTGTACAATAAGCACTGTAGACAATTCACTTTTATATAATAATTTTTTAATTATTCTTGGATTATCATTTGTGCTAACATGTCTGCACTTAGATGGCATAACAATTCTTCGAAATAACTCTTTCTTTATAATTAAATAACCACGTAAATTAAAACATCCCCAATATTAACGTCACTTTGTTATTCGTACAGTTCAAAATTTCTTGCTAAAACGCGTTTAACAGTAATTTTTCTGATTCATAACACACAAGGAATTATTTTCTGCAATCCTATGCAGTCAGTGAAGGAGCTCAGCTCTCGATTTAGCGGTTTCCAATCCAAAATCCAAAATTGGGCTGTAAATCAAAAAATACGTCTATTGACATACGCAAATTGGAAATATTTCTTCATAAGGCCGGGAAACCTTTACGAGAAATTGCGAATTTACTTAACCCCTTAACCAACGATTTAATTGCCAACAGCGCGGATCAAACTCAACACTTCGGTCGAGCGTTTGGGCGCGCTAGATATGCAATTACATCTGGTTTATACCATTATTCTAAAAATTCTAGAAATAGTAGTGATATATTTGTTACGCGAAAACATTTCCGGCAACATGGTAATAGCAGATTACACCGACCATGAACATCACATAAATTATCAACAAAGTTTATACATAAACAAAGAGAAAAATATGTAAATGAGACAAAATGCTTTTTGCCCCACGCATCACGCGCCTAACTCTATGTTATCGAGGTTCGATGCTATAATTGTTGGCCCAATCGACTCACCACCAGCGAGGCTCGATATTGTAGGTTTAAGGGGTTAATAAAAGTCATTCTACAATTCAATACATTATTAAGCGCTTTAAAACTGAAAATCGTATTGAAGATAAGAAAAAAAAGACCCTCATTTTTGTTGACCGGGTTGGACAGCCGTTGGTTAGTTCGAAGAATTCGTGAGGACCCTAAATTAAGTGCGCCTAAGTTAGCTACTGCGTTTGAAGAACATTCAGGAAAACGGGTGTGTGCGGAAACTATACGGAGAGTTCTGAAGAGAGCTCGTTACAACGGACGTGTGGCCAGAAGAAAACCACACCTGTCGGAGAAGAATAGAAAACAGCGCGAATTCGCAAAAAAACATGCTATAAAGGATGCAGAATTTTAGGACAACGTATTTTTTGTAGACGAGTCTAATTTCAACATATTTGGCTCAGACAGACGGACGATGGTTTGGCGAAAGCCAAATGAAGAACTCAGAAGAAAAACCTTCGCGCCACCGTGAAACATGGTGGTGGTTCTGTCTTAGTTTGGGGTTGTACATATGTCGGCACATGGGGTAGGAAATCTGCATATTATAAACGGAATAATGGATAAGATAGTCTACCTCAACATTTTAAGGAATAATCTTAAACAAAGTGCTATCAAAATGGGTGTAGATGATAATTTTAAGTTTTACCAGGATAATGACTCCAAACATAAGTCATATCTTGTCCGAGAATGGCTTCTCTATAATTGTGCAAATGTCATAGAAACTCCAGCGCAATCACCCGATCTTAAACCCGATCGAGAATCTTTGACATTAACTTGATAAAGGCATTCGAAAACATACCATTACTAATAAAGAGACTCTTATAAGTAAACTACAATACGAATGGTCTTTTATCTCAGCTGAATATACGAAAAAGTTAGTGAACTCAGTTCTCATGCGACTTCAAAGCATAATTAAAAACAAGGTACTTCATACAAAATACTTGTTATTGTTTATAATTTCATTTATTTTTACATTTACTTATGTACGAATATTAAAGTGAGGTTCGTAAAGCTTTTTGTATATCCTTATAATACTATTTAAAATATTAAGAGAAGAACAATTTTTTTGTTACTGTTGGACTACATACGTAAGAAATAAAACATTTATTTACAAAAATTTAAACTTTTTTAATCCAATCTCAAAATAGCGCTGCCTATGCTATGGACAGACTACTGCAATTGAACTAGTTTCTGACGTCACATTCGATATCTAGGAACCAGTTGAATTAGAAGTGTGTCACCTATTCGATTCTGAACTGGTTCAATTATTCTATGAGTGCTACGGCCTGAAAATAATTTATTTAATTGCAAAAAACTTGCAAATACAGGTTGAAGTGATAAGTCGAAACTACAGCAAACATAATGAAATTGCCAAAATATTCATATTTTCAGTACGCTATTTTTACGCTACTGGCGCTGAGAGCAGTAAAGGTTGTACAAATTCAGTTTGAACTAGTTCAATTGTACGGATTTTGAGATCCAGTTTATATGGGACTTTTGCATGGCCTACGTCATTCTGACGTCAGGAACTAGTTCAATCGCTGTAGTCTGTCCATAGCTTCAATTTTCACGTGTACGAATAACCAAGCGACTCACTGTATATATTAAGTTGGTTTCAGTCTATTATTCAACAGTCTCATAAGCTGTAAGCACCATGGAACTTCGGACTCTAATTTTTACAAAGTAAGTTTCAATCTTAATCGTCTTAGATACTTTTGTTTTGTTTTGTTTTATTATAAATATGAAAATATAACACACATTTCAGTTTCAGGATGAAAGTCTTAGTTATTTTGTCGTTTCTTATTTATGGAGTTCATTCAAAGCCCTACTATTTTGGTACAGAAGATCCTCATCAAGAACTAATTTTTTTCCAAAGTTTCCATGTAGAAAATGATTTTCCTATTTTATATCATAAATATAATTTAAAGTATCCTCCAAAGGTATGTAAATATTTCAATTTTCAAGATGAGTAATAACAAGTATTTTTTTAGAATGAAATATCAGTTTATAAAGTAACACAAGTACTGATTTCTGAATATGTTGATGCATCGGTTCACTGCACAATTGAAAATGGAACTGTTACGGCTACGGTTGAAAAAGATTGGAGTTATCATGTAAGATTCCTTTGGAAAGTGTTTGGAATTTATGAACACAAATGTCGAAAAGTTAAAAAAATGAAAAAGAAAAAAGAAGAATTAAACTAAACATTAAGTTTTATTCATACCTACTTGATACTTGGGTTCGTACAGGTACAACGTAATCATATAAAATCGAATATAAAATCGAACACAATAACACACACATAACTCATTATATCCAAGAAAACAAATTTATCGGCTACTACAACAACAGTTTGCAAAGAGGAGGGGTAAATTCGTACACAAACTCCAGAACACAAGAGTGGTAATGCAATAAAGAGTACCATACCTGAGTTTGTGTTCCGTACAGGTGAGAATTAACGCAACTTCAGTCTCCTGTGACAAGAACACCTTTTTTGGCTTTTATTACGCCGGTAATAGGGGCACACGCAGAGAAAAGAAACATTTTGAATTTAAATATTGAGGAAGAAGTAGTGAATAAAATTGTAATTTTCCATTTGGAAATCCCTACATTTTGTTACAAATTTGGATTTCACTCACAGTTTTCGGAGTGTGTAATGTATCCAATTTTTAAGCTTCTTGTACTTTTTCGACTATTCATTACTGGCTTAATCCAACCCTTGGGAGCGCGAAATATTTTGAGATTCATAGTTATATTAAAATTAAGAGCTTTGACTTTGCAGGATATTACTAACGTATTTCCAATGTATAATATCAAATTCTAAAATACCCAAACTTAGGATAATATTAATAAGTTTTTTTATAAAAACCATGTACTGTAATTTTATATTCATTCGTATTTTTAAATATTTCTCTCATATTGGTATATCAATTTTACAGTGGAATCTTTAAGATTTTAGTGTCCAAATTTCTAAGCGTTTTAAGACATTTTGCAAATGAGTTGAAGAAACTCGTACATTTATATTTCCCCTTTAAAAAAGGATTTCAATGAAAATAGAGCAAAAACCATTTTATAAGAAAACAATAATTATAGTAACTTAACTTGATCATTGTACCTAGGATTGAAAGTGTATAGAATAACAGGAAGTGCGTGATATTTAAACGCATCAATGCACTTATGTTTGTAATAATAATAATAAAAATCTCTAACATGTAAGACAACTTCTTTTTTCTGTGATTTTCCTTTTGAAACAACTGTCGATTTTTTTTATGCAACACAGGACAGGGGAATTTATTGTTCTATTTTTTTTATGTTTTATTTTTTATTATAGTTTTTTATCAGCACCGCGGTATTTCGTACTAGTTAACATATCTGATGGCTATTGAAATATGAACCGCAGTAGAAAACCTCAAATTACTCAATGGTTGTGTTCAATTAATCGGCCCCAGAGTCTAAAATGCCTGCGAACATATTAATCAAAGCCGCAGAGGTTATGCACCGGTCTCCAGGTGGAGCGCCAATCTTAATGTTTCTTACTTCTGATGTATCTTTATGTAAGCCGCAAATAATCCTCGCGGCAATAGTATTCGCGCTAGCAATAATTGTTCGATTAATAATTCCATCTGCATCGAGAGAGGCGGTTTTGTGGGAAGTGGAATAATCACACTATTGAACCGCTTCTGAGCCGCTTCCTAGGTAGAGCAGGGATCAGACTAATTCTGACTTTCTATTGTGAGCGGACTAATTCTGGTTTTTATGCTCGGCTGGGCTAACAATGAGTCCAGTGCTCCACTCTGTCTAGCAGGTGCGGAGGTATGCAACCGCGACAGCATTTTACGAATGCACCAAACACCCACTTTTGTAGAAAAATATTTTAATTACCTTTAATTTTTAAACTCCCCGCAACCATCTGAGCCTATCGACAGTCTTCCTGGCGGAGCTGGAACAATTATGCCTGTAATGAGGCGTATCGCACAAACTTCGCTTGCGGCTGCAACTTTAGCTTATAGTTGTGGTTAATTGCAAGTAAAATATTCCCCGAGAGTGAGTCAGCCAATTATCCAAGCACTTTCAAAATATCCATTAACGACGAGCCGAAGACATCAATGAAGATGAAGATGCTTATCTTGTAGAGAATATTTAGAGATTTATGTCTAGCGCACCTCCGTGACAAATTGCATGCAAGGGTACACAACTTGAGTCTGGTTAAAAGGCACCTAAAAAAGAAAAGTGACCATCATCAATTTATTTTTAATGGTTTTGGATGCATCTAAAAGCTGTCGCCCAACTTTCAATCCTTTTTAAAAGAGATAAACCGAACCACCTGAGGCTCATTCATAATATTTTTTTTTTAAATTTTATTTTCTTAAATGTGGCGCCGGAAGCGTGTTTCCCGTCGGTGAAAGATCGGAAGGTGAGTGATCACGAAATTTGGGGAAAGTCCGACATTGACTTAACCAAGGCAGTGGAGCAATTAGACCCCAGAGAAATGGCCGGGGAGGAGAAAAACCTCACCGGAATAGGAATGGCGCTATAAAAGGCGATATTATTGCCGAGGAAAGTATCAGTCTTTCTTTTAGCCTCACCGACTCAACATACAACATAAAATCATAATGAATACCTTCGTTTGTGTTCTCGCGATTGTTGCATCCGCCTCAGCTGGATACCTGGGAGGTGGCGCTTCCGGGGGCTACAGCGGAGGCTCCTCAGGCGGTGGATTTGGTGGTGGACACGGCGGAGGATTTAGCGGAGGATACAGTGGAGGTCACGGTGGATTTGGAGGTGGTGGTGCTGGATTTGGCGGGGGACACGGTGGGGTCGCTTACACCTCAATCGCCGGCCATGGCGGAAGTATCAGTGGAGCCCTAGGCGGAAGTCAAAGCCCTGGATTAGTTGGATCCTACGCCGGTGGATTGAGCGGTGGTCAGAGTGCCAGTGCAATCGGCAGTCACGCAGACATCGGCGGCGGTCACGGTGGCGGATTCGAGGCCTCCTACGCTTCAGAAGGTGGTCACGGGGGCTACTCTGGGGCTCTTGGAGGCGGCGCTGGTGGAGAACACGGCGGCTTCGGTAGCTCTGGACATGGTGGAGCAGTTGCTGGAGGATTCGAGGGCGGATACGGCGGACAGGAGTCCTCTGGGGCTGTTGGTGGAGGCCATGGTGGATTCCAATCTTTTAGCGGATCCCATGGTGGTCTAAGCGGAGGTCTCAGCAGTGGCGGACATGGTGGTCTAAGCGGAGGTCTCAGCAGTGGCGGACATGGTGGATATTCCGGGGGTTCCTCAGGTGGATATTCCGGAGGATCCTCTGGAGGATCATCTGGTGGCCATGGTTATAGCAAATTTTAATTTACGAGTAGTTTAAATTTTAAAAAAATTCAAAGAATTAGATTCTTGGTTTTTTTTCGCACATATTTGTGATATTGTTATTATATTATATATTAAATTTATTTACAAAATTGTTCCGATCAAAGGCGGATACATTGTTGCACTATAAATAATAATAAAAAAAAAATAAACAAATAAAATCTTTTAAACCTTACTAACACTGATCTAAGTGTGTCGAACTAGAGAACATCTCTAGAAACATATTATAATTTTCTTAAATTACCATCGTTCTCAGTAAATGCTTAAAAATAGCACACAAAAAAATTACCTGAGATATAAATTAGATATAATATAATACTTACATTTTCAAAGTTATGCAATATTTAAGCTTTGCTTTTCCTGAAAAAAATTGCATTGCACGATTTAAAACGTTTTAATTTTAATTCATATCTAATAGAAACATAACAAACTTCACATCATTTCGACTCAAACTTTTGAGACCCACTAATTTAAGAACAAAAAAGGAAATTTAAATATCAATATACAAATATCCAAATATGTAATAATCAATGTCTTCAAAATTGTGACAACTTAGTCCACGCAATTCAGTTTAAGAAGACTAATAGTCACTTATTATATGCAGGTAACAAAAAGAACGAAAGGACTTACCAAGAAAACTAATTGTTTCAATGAGTGAATCTGCAAAATAGAGGAAATGAAACGGTTATGAACAAATTTATTATACAAAAAAATATACTTTACTATAACAGGTATTGGGCCTTTCCACACGAGTATTCTTAAAAGTGCTGCAAACCGGTTTTCTGGGTAAGAGGCAAGAGAAGAAAGGGAAAATGTCTACAAAAGTGCTGCACATTGGAGAGAATTTGTGCGGCACAAATCGAACCTATTTCACGTGATGCACGCACCAATACAAACAAAGAATAGGTTTTGACTCAATTCGAAATGACAGAAAAACACATATACATTCATAAGCCTCGCATGAAGAGAGTGCTGCAAGACGACCCGTGTGGACGCGATGCCTTGTCGTTAAACCGGTTTGCAGCACTTTTCGAGAATACTCGTGTGGAAAGGCCCATTATCAATCAAAATTAGCAAAAATTAAAATTACCTGGAAGTTTTAAAAAATAATTATAACCACTGTGTATCAGTCAGTGGCGTAGCTCGCCCTAGTCGGGCCCTGTATCAAAATTTGTCGGGGGGGCCTTCTACCCGACTGCGGTGAATCCCAAATGGAGGGTAAAGATTTTTCACAAAAGCAACAAAAGCGCTCGCATTGAATAAAATAAATATACAAGGTTACCGGTGTGAAGTGTTACCAATTTTAAACGCTATAATATATGATGCACTTTTAAAGATTTTTACTTCTCTCACAGCTAAACATCAAAATACATATTAAATTTTTTAAATATAAGTTTATTTTTCGATATATCTTCGTTTTACGTGTATAATTTGAATAATAGACGAAAAAAAAGATACACATGCCGAAGGAGCGCGAGTTGGAGGAATTTTGTCCACTTTATAAATCAAAGTGTTGTTTGGTTTTAACTCTGATCTACAGCATGGCTCAGATCGAAAAGCCATTGGATTTACATCTGGAGAATTGGACATCCATTGTTTAGAAGAAATGAACTTCAAAAAGCAACTTTCAATACCATTTCGGGGTAATTGGTAGCAATTATTTTGATTAGTAAGACTTCATTCCTGCCACCTTGTATATTGATTATAAGTAATTACATATTTTCAATTAAAACTCCTAGGAGCAAAGTTAGCCAAACAAACCAAATATGTATATACTCGTACTTATCTCGCTTTTTTCGGCAAACTTATTTATTAAATCATCCATAGCTGAAGACGATTTTAGTTTTCCGAGATTTTCTGCCTCTATAGATAACATTGACACGTCCGATGGTCGTTCTGGTCGCATAGTGTATTGTATACAAAAAAAATATATAAATTAAGAAAAATAATAAAAAAATAAAACAATCACAAAACTTTGAGGAAATTATGAAGTTGAATACATACATAAGAACCAAGTCATTTAAGCTGATTGTTTTTAGCGTACGGCCTAAGACTTTGAGTGAGATTATGCAAAACACTTGAATTTTTGCTTACACAGCAGCTACGCCGCCGTATCAGCCGTATCAATGATACGGGGCTCCCGGGCTACAGGGGCTATGACGTGTGTAGGCACGCTACGCCCCTGATATCAGTTCAACAATGCCACTCACAACACCTGAATCAACAATGCCACCAACAACAGCCTGAAATAAACAATGCCATCAACAACAGCCAGCCGATTGAATGGAATAAAGACGCAATTTCCACAAACAAATGGTTTGCGCTTGAGCACGTGTATCGACAACATTTCCATATATATATATATATATTCCAAAATAATTCTTTTACTCGATTGGGATAGACATTTCCCCTACAAAGCAAGTTATAAAAGTATAAAAACCTACGACGTTAAAGATTAATAGATATTGCAATTACACAAAAACATTCTGGAAAACTGAAACTAATCAGATAAAAAAATGTTCTATTTAAATAATATATTAGCCCAGTCAAATTAGACATTAAAATTGTAAAGCGTGATGTAGTTCTAATTTTTTTATATATTGTTAGGACCAGTTAGAGTAGTGTAAACCCAAATTTGCAGCTTCGAAAAACCTGTGCTTTCTGCGTAATACGTGAAAATCTGCAGCTTTTTTTTCAGTTGCATTATAACTCATAAACTGTGCATTTGTTTATGTAAAATGTTATTACCAGTTTTAAAGTACATTAAATTTGCAACAATTTAAGCCCAACCACAGTCCTGTGCCTTCAATAGTTTTTGAGATATGGCAATTTTTGTTCTTCCAAAAAATCACTGTAAGTGCAAGAAAATCCCAATGCTGCGTAGAGGTTTACAAGGTGTTTTGGCCCAAATTTCCCTGTATAGGTAGGTACCAAAGCTCGTCTTGAGTGAGGAGAGAAATTAGTTAGGTCTGACGGCAAAAATTATTGCATGAGCTATTGAAACAAATTTCTTCTTCCAACCATCGAGATATTGGCGTTTGTGTTTCAGTACGATAGTTTTACGTAACAGTTTTAGAGACTCAAAAATAGCAGATTCAGCTTCTCGCAAGAAATCATCAGATGGATTTACTTCAATTCATTTTCCATAAGTTTCCTCATAGGTTGAACAGTTACACCGATATAAGAGAAAAATTAAAATATTGATTTTTTGGAAGAACAAAAATGGTCATATCTCAAAAACCATTGAAGGCACAGAACTGTGGTTGGGCTTAAATTGTTGCAAATTTAATGTACATTAAAAATGGTAGTAACATTTAATATCAACAAACGCACAGTTTATGAGTTATAAGGCAACTGAAAAAAAAGCTGCAGATTTTCACGTATTACGCAGGAAGCACAGGTTATTCGAAGCTGCTAATTTGGGTTTACACTACTCTAACTGGTCCTAACAATATATCAAAAAATTAGAACTACATCACGCTTTGCAATTTTAGCTCGTTTTTATGTACGATTTGACTGGGCTATATAGTAACTAAAAATAAACTATGAAGTTTATAAAGAAGAAACTCCAATACAACAGGAAGTAATTTGGTCATAATAAATTGATGTGATTGACTGAAGGTAATGGCTCCTAGTTCGTTTCGGTTGTAATTTGTTTTGCTATAACGAATTTATTAAATGCGTCTAATTAATCACTTTAATTTCATTTTTGAATGGTCAATTAAACGAGGAAGCAAAAGTAGTTATTTTTAAATATGTCTTAATTTATACTCCTGCAAACCGGCTTAGACAAAATAAGTGAATAACTATATCTATAAAATGAACTATTTTATCAAAATAGGAAGCAGAAAGAAGGTTAAATCCCTTTAGGTAATTAATTGTAAATTCCAAAGGAATCTCTTAATTTGGCCTTTCTTTTACTAAAGGAAAAAAAGATAGATGTAACAGAAAAATATCAAGCTAATTTCTTACTTTTTTCTAGCGGAGAAAATCTACAAATATCTTGGCACTTAAACATTTTAAACGGGTTCAGGAGCTTTCTTGAAAGCGCAATAAACGAAAATACAGCGAATGTTTTAACCATATGGAAAACATCTAAAGTGCTTCAAATTAGGAATATTAAAATTAAATCAAAGGCAAATTAAAAGAAAATTAACTAAATACGACCGAAAAAAAAGAAACTCAGAAGGAAGTTTTTATAAGCTTCACATAAATTTTCGGCGCCAAAAAGTATCAATGTTTTTAATCTTATGCAGTAACCAGACAAAGACGTGGGAAAATTTGCGAATTATTCAAGCTTTTGCTTATAAGCTTACAGTTTGACTAATTGCTACAGATATCTCAGTGCTTAAATAGATAAGTCTTTAATAATGAAATATTATATTTTATATGTACACCTAACCCTCGATTTACACGTCAAGTAATATTTTTGGTTAAATTTTTTAATTTATGTTTCTTGTTTATGTATGTAAAATAAATTACATACATATACCTTTATATTTTTGCCATTTTATGTATAGACCGTTATTTTTCTTTTTTTAAGATACAGTGTTGCTGCAATCTTATTTTTGGACTTTGGGAGATCAGAGTTAATACCAAAAACTATGTGAGTTAGGACGTTTTCAAAGGAAACCTTTGATTCATAAATGGAACAAAATTCCTCCAGATCGCATTCGTGCAGCGTACTAGTCTTTTTTTCGTCTTTTATACAACATTATATACACGCAAAAGAAGGATATATCGAACAATAAACATACATATATCAAAAATTTAATATGTATTTTGATGTTTGCCTTTGAACGAAGTAAAAATCTTTAAAAATGCATATATTATAGCGTTTTATAAAGTGGTATGTAACACTTCACACCGGCACCCCTGTATATTTAGCTTTAGTTTACGTCGAAATAAATGATTGAATTATGCACATTTTAATTTGTTTTCGGTTTACACGGTTTTACGTATAAAAATCTACGATATCGATTAACACGGTTTTCTAAAGAACCTATCTTCAGTGTAAATCGGGGGATAGGTGTATTTTGTTTATGGTCGATAACCTACTAGTATATGTATTTAAAACTGTGAATATAACATATTTAGAATTTATTTAGCGTATTTATTATTACTTAATATCAGTATTCAATCAGTTTCAGACAAGAGAAAGGATTGTTTTAGAAACTCGCCCACGCAAGTATGTTAAAGGTTTAAATATTAAAATTAAAACAAATCAAATCCACTTCAAAGTTCCATAAAGCTTAATTATTTGTGTTAAGAGAATTACAATTAGCCAACAATCTCGATGTACCTAATTTTATTATACGAAACCTTCATTTAGCAATTTTTATTAATGGATGAAAAGTGAAATCTCAAATAAAATAAGAGTTGATTCACAACTAAATCGAACAAAAAAATTAGGTGCTGTAAAGCTCAATAAAGGGTAATAGTGCAATTATAGCAAATAAATATGTAGTAAGATTAATTACTCTTTTATTTATAGTAGCCTCAAGCATATGAATTTTTTTGTTTTTCTAATTACCAAATCAATTCAATATGAAATTTTCGCTCGAAGGTAAATCATTAATACTAATGCCTATATAATGTTTCGTAAATAAAGATCTTTAATTATTTTTCATTATCTTCATAACATGCGTGGATATAATAATAATTTTTTATGATTTGCTGTTGTTATATTACTTATTAATTATACAAATATAAAAAATGTAAGACTATGAAGCAATGAAGAGTAATATATATATTTTTGTATTTGGATGCTAAAGGAATAGTTGAAGCCTTCATAAGTAGGTAATTATTAAAAAAAGAAAAAAAAGCTAGTTTCAAAGAATTTTAATAGTTCTCCACTATATTAGGGCTACAACTTGACCGACAGACGTTTTGCATATGAATGACGATACCCACGAAAGACTCTTCGAACATGCCCAAAACTCTTTGACGGCATTTTTATAGTACTCCCCAAAAACCCAATCGGCGGTTACTTCTACGGTCAGTGAAAGTGCTCACGGTGGGCTCAGCTGTTCACTCCCTTCTAAGACGCTATTTGACCGATGGAAGGTTCAGCTGCAGCAATCTAAAAAAAAGCACCACTCACTTTTTGAAATTAATGAAGAGTTTTCCTTGCATTATCCAGACCATGCGTCTTTCGTAGTTTCCGCCGTTTTTGTTCGCTAGACCGAGTCCAAATTATTATTAAATTGAATATTTGCGTTTTCGCAATTACGCCACCAAAAATCGTCCACTTACGCAATTACACAGTTCAGTGTCCAAAATTAAAATTGACCAAAATGACAAAGCTGCGGGCGCGTACTTTCGAGCCCTAAATTTACTCAAATTACGCACGCCGTCTGGTGAGAACTCAAGATACTAAGATTAATTAGGTTTGCTTGATTTTATGGGGCGCTCTGGGGCTCCAGCGGATGGTATCTGGAGGTATCTCTTTGCATGGACCATAATTCGTAGTTCCTCCGAGCAGAGACAATCGACAGCTGATGCAACAGCAAATGTAACTAATTTTTTTTCTTACCTGGACATTTCGCCGGTACTCACGCGTTTGTGGTTTTCTCAAACTTTCAATAAAGTAGAGCAATTATATCACTGGGGCTGGGCCGAGGCTGGCGTGAAGTGCCGATCAGGAAAAGTAAACGATATAAATAGATTGAGGCTCCGTCAGGGAAGCATCAGTCTCAGCCTCGTTGTCCAGGAATCAAGAGATATCAAGATGAAAGTGTTTGTTTGTTTGATGACCGTTTTGGCCGCAGCATCCGCGGGAATTATTAGCGGTGGATCCATCGGCGGAGGATACGGTGGAGGTCACGGTGGCGGAATTGGCGGCGGAATCGGTGGTGGATTAGGCGGAGGACACGGTGGTGGATTTGGTGGTGGATTAGGCGGAGGACACGGTGGTGGAATTATCCTGAGCGGAGGTGGTGGTGGCCACGGAATCGGAGGCGGCATTGGCGGTTTCGGAGGCGGACTAGGCGGTGGACACGGTGGTGGATTCGGTGGTGGATATGGTGGTGGATTCGGAGGCGGTCACGGAGGTGGAATCGGCGGTGGTGGAATCGGCGGTGGTGGAATCGGCGGTGGTGGAATCGGTGGAGGCGGTAGCATTGGAATTATCAAACTGATCGTTCCTGTTGGCGGTATTGGCGGCGGTATTGGAGGCGGACATGGCGGTGGAATTGGCGGAGGACTTGGTGGACTTGGCGGAGGTCATGGTATCGGCGGCGGTATCGGAGGAGGTATCGGCGGAGGTCATGGCCTTGGAGGCGGTATCAGTGGAGGATACGGTGGTGGATACGGCGGCGGTATCGGAGGTGGATACGGAGGTGGCTCCGGCTGGTGGTAAACACCACATAACAGACTGATTTTACCCTTTGCTATTTGAGCATTGGAAGCAGTATTTTGTTGAAAGTTTTAAATAAATTATTGATATATTAATACCTATGACTTTTCATTTCCAAACTGATTACTTCGTTTCTTCTCTGCAACGTAAAAAACAAACCATAATCTCTATCTTTTTGCGTGCCCATCCAAAACTTGCAAAGTTAAATATCCTTCAGAATGAAAGATGATTTTCACAAAATTTAGCATAGAGTGTAATACCTAGTAACTTAAAAGAAAAAAAAATTTTTAAAGTGGAGTGAAAAATTAAAAATTAAGTATCACATACATCTAACTATGAAAAACCGTGTACCGAGGATTCCGTAAAATAATTTTTTTTTTTGTTTTTTTGTGACATTGCTTCTTGCCAGATTTCATAATTCTAGGTCGACCCTTGATACCCTTGCGAAGGTCAAAATATGCGGCATAAACGGCTGTACCTTTTGATTGCGTTGACTTAGAAATTTGATTTTTTCACAGCTGTAAGGGATTGCAGATCTGAGTATTTGATATTAATTTCAGCTTGATACCTCAACGCGTTCCAGACAAAAAGGGTCTTGACAGACAGATAGACAGACGGACAACAAAGTGATCCTATAAGGGTTCCTTTTTTCCTTTTGAGGTATGGGATCCTAAAAAGCACCCTAAGTAATAAAAAATGTATCCTAGGCAACAAAATCTTAAATAACAACCAGTTTAATGAAGCGAGAAACGTTGAAATTGAAATCCACCATTTAAAGAATCATTTAAATTGCTTCGGGTTATGAGAATAGCAAACAAATCATTATAATGGTATTTCCACAACTGCGTTATTTTCTTCACGGCTAGAACAGAAGCAATTGACTTCCATTCGAATTATTATCGACTTGGTAATTGAATTTCAAAGGTTACATATTTCCGCTTGAATGGCAGTTATTACAGATTTTACGACAGCAAAAATTAAGTATGTCACTATATGCGTCCATTAGAAATTATTTAATTGATATTAACTCATAAAGGCAAGCATTACGAATTCGAAACAAAACATTAAACCTGCTTAATAACACACGTTCTGGTTAAGTTTTATATATTATGATTTTTTTTTTAATTTCATAGTGATATACAATATTAAAATGTTTTCTTCTTCACAAAATACCAAACTGTGATGCAACCAAACCGATCAATACCTAATCAATTTTGTTGAAATTTTTTTATTTTAAAATTTCATACAAAATAAATGCCTTACATTCTTCAGTTTCAAATTGCAAAAATGGATCATGTTTGAAAAGCCTTCAAAAGGTGCAATTGAGAATTACATTATCGATTATAGGTGGATACAAATTGTGCAATCAAATAAAAGCCTAATGAACCGTATCCAGGTAGCGTCCACCTCAATTATTTTGCAAAATTGACTAATGCTCAAAAAATAGTTATCGATAGCCATCTAATCCCCGACCGCGCAACTAATGGCAATTGATCAGGTCGTGATGATAAGAAAAGTTAAGTAGGTACCATGCCTCTCAAGTGTGAACGAACTAAAATTGAATTTCAACGACTATTTATATGAATGAATTATTGTGCTTATGCTTTAAGGGATACAAATTTATTCAATTACTGTTCAAAGAAAATCTTAAAATTAATTTGAAAAAAAAAATTTAATATCCTTAAAATACAAAATTATGAAAGACTCGTTTTATTCAAAATTTCAAATCCCTCCATGATATTTTACTTGGAAGTTCAGCTATAGTTAAATAGGAATTTGGATTTATATTCCAGGCAGTTATTGAAACAACAAATTTAAAATTTTAATACAAAAGTAAAAATTAAAGTCTGGATTTCATCACTTATTCCACTTTAATCGGAAATGAAGTTGATGAAATTAATTTACTTTTATGATTGTTTTATGTATTTTTATTTTCCATTCAATTTATAAATGATCTAATGAAGTCTTAATCAAAACATCATAAAACAATTCCTTACATAAAGTCCTAATTAAAATTGAGGGCAATTAATTCAAAGTGATTTCTAACAATAGTGAACTCAATTAATTCCGTTTTTTCTTTTTAATCGACTATAAAGAGCAAAAACCGAATGAATAGATTAAAAATATTTTAAGAGCGCAATGGTGCACTAAAGCAGAACGTTACATTGATAAATGAACAATTAGCAAATTTGTATAGCAACCAGTGCCGTTTCCTTGCTTTAAATTTAGTCTTTAGACTTTGAAGACAATAATGGAATAATACCTTTTATAGTTAGTTATTTTTAAATATATGTATTACATTACGCGGGTTATTCAACATCAAACAGACAAGTTCAAAAACCTCCTGTCCTTTGCATACGATGAATTTTCAATTTGGCTAAATATAAATTTGAAATAAACAATTAACACTAATTATAAAAATTATACCACAAAGAAAGTTTGTGTGAAATGCGTAAAACAAAAATAGTACGAAGTCGGTTGGTTGTAAAATGTTTGTGTTTTATCATAGCTTTTGAACACATTTTGAACATTTTTGGATGTTTCATTTTTCTTCTGAGTAAAAGATATCATTTTATTATGTATAAAAAAAGATATTGAACCTCTACTCAACTTTTAAATATAGAAGAAGAGCCCATATCTTAAGCAGCTAAGAAAAATAATCAGCAGTATCAGAAGAAGTGAATTATGCAAGTAAAAGCAAAAGATACTTTGGTTTTCGTTTTATTTAAAAAAGTTAACGAAATATATTCACAGTTAGAATTTTTATAAACAATCGGAAAATACTGTTTGTAGTCTCACAAAGGATTTGATGAGATGTTGTTTACCATCCTTTGCCTCCGTATCCTCCTCCAATACCGCCTCCGTGTCCACCTCCGAATCCACCTCCCCCATATCCTCCGCCGATGCCACCTCCATGACCACCACCGCCGAATCCACCACCGCCTCCGCTTGGGACGATGACCTTGATCACTTTGGCGACACCGATGCTACCGCCACCACCGCCGAATCCACCACCATGGCCGCCACCTCCGAATCCACCACCGCCAAATCCACCACCATGGCCGCCTCCTCCGAATCCACCACCGCCATATCCACCATGGCCGCCTCCACCAAATCCTCCAATGGATCCACCACCGAAACCTCCCTTTAATCCACCACCGCCGAATCCACCTCCACCATATCCTCCGCCAAGTCCACCACCGTGTCCTCCGCTAAATCCACCACCTCCGAATCCGCCATGTCCTCCGCCGAATCCACCACCTCCGCCGCCGCCGCCAAGATATCCTGCCGAAGCTGCGGCCACAATAGCCATCAAACAAACGAAAACTTTCATGGTGGTACTTTGAGTGCAGAACCGAAACTGATGCCTTCCTGATGGACGTGCCTTCTATTTATATGCATCTTTTCGCTAGTCACCGACTTCACTTTGGATTTCATTTTGCCTACCTCAAACGTAATTGCTCTACTTATCAACGAAAGCATTCAAATAGTGCTGGCGCTATAATTGCGATTGTTCTGCACCTGCAGTGGTGTTCGTGAGTCATAGCCTTAGTACAAAATGTAAGAAGGCGGTAGCGGACGGGGATGTCATTAAAGCCATCTCGCAACAACCCCACGGCTCAAACCCACTCATATCCGAAGACCTCGCTCTCGCACCGAAGTGTTTCCTTTCCAATTTGAGCAACGCTTATATTGTAATTAAATCTGCAATTTAACTGCACGGCTGTAATTTCTATTTAATAAATAGCTGCGCTTTTTACACATTTTCAGCAAAGCGTTCGGGAGCACCTGGGCGAAGAAGTCAGAAGAGACCCGGGTTTCCAAGTACCACCACTAAAGTCACATAAACCCCGCTTAAACCATACTTTTGAACTTTTTTTTTTAATTTTTTTCCTCCTCCATTTCGCAGAACTGCACAACCGCGCAGAATCTGCAAAAAGTCATGTCTTGCGCGGATTATTGAAAATTGGACGTTTCGTTTTTGCACAAAAGTTCAATCTATAGTAAGCCCTCTGTGCACCAGACCGGACCCCGATGATGCTCAAAAAGTCGAGGGTAATTGCAAAATTTGCTTGCGAGGTCTAATGCTTTTCACTCTCCTCCGAACATAGCCACGGTCGGTGTTGTATCCGAATATAAGTTCATGGCGCAGGCATGTCAGCCCGCATCGACAGCGGTCACGAAACTTTTGAGGAGTTCATGAGAACGGTTACCAAGACCGCAAAAGAAATTTGAGACCTTTTGTCAGATTCTTGACAGACTCGTTTTAAGCTACTTGCGCAATCTTGACCTATTGGCCAGCGGTGTGCTAGCCGGACCCAAATTTTTGTCAAAATTCTTTCGTGCGATGCGGTGCAGTTGGAATTTCACAAAAGCCGTGAAAATGCATAAAATTAGTAATTTTTTTTCAGCTACACATATGACTTAAGATCTATTAATAGCAGTTACTGATGAAACCCAGTTACGCACAAGGTTATTTTCGTACGAAATTTAAGCATTTACTTCTGATCGCTCTGATACAATTTTTGATTATTACATGAAAGTGGTGAAATCTTAATTATGTGTAAGATGGTAACTACCTACTAACTCACTTTTTTACATGAATAGCGGATGGTTTCGCAAAGAACATTAGTTTAAAATCTAATTAGGTTAATTGAGGATATTTACTGAACCATTTGAAATGTTTAAATTGCAGGAACAATAAACTCTCTAACTCTAACATCACAAGTAGTTATTAATAAATACCTTAAAATGTTTCATACTTCATATTTCAAATTGCTTAACTACCAATAAATTTTCGAAATTTTCGTTTGAAAAGTTGCATAACAATTGCAAGATTCTTTAGATTAGTAAGACTTCGTCTATTTTAATTATATGAGAAAAACGTACACAGAAAAAATATTAAGCGGAGTTGTTTTTTTCCAAAGACAAAATAACGAAAATTTTTGCCGCAAGTGCGGTCTTTTTTAGTACTTCGCTTGTTGAATTATTTATTAGTTGCAGCTTATACCTACTTTTCCATAACTTAAAAAAACAAAAAACGTTTACACATAAACGGGTTAAACGTTTATTATCGTAAACAAGTTAAAAATTGAGGACCGCTCTGCTATATGAATTTAAAATCGATGAAATCTCAAATCAAATACATATTTGGATATTTTATTTGAAGTTTTCTAGAACGCCTTAAACATAGTAGAATTTTTAATTTTATACATATATTACATATCTAATAAGAGTTATCAATCTAATAGTTTCAGTTGGGAAAGTGGTTTAATTAAAAAACCGAGAACTACACCTGATATCTGAAAGCTTTAAAAGCAAAAGTAGTCAAAACTACGCATGTTGAGCGACAACTATTAAGCTTTTAATTAAGTGCGAAGCATATCGGTTTCTGCGTTGACTTTTTTTATGGTTTCTGTCCAGAAATATTTTCCAGCCTACTGCGATCTAAGTTCTCCACTGGAACAGTGCTTTGATAAGATCAAGATCAAACACTTTTCATTACACAAGATATTTAGCATGAGTTTTTTTCGATGTCATTAACCTGACACCAGATTAAAAATCATAAAGTTATACAAAAGTTACATAATGGTTGGATCATTGATTGGTTCATTCTCAATGTAGAAAAAATTATTATTCATTTACGACTACTTAAATCAAGTAGTATTAGATTAATGACGGAGCTGCTTATATTTTTGAAATTAAGTTGCTAAATTATTAGACCGTAAAGTTGATCGTTGAAATGAGTTGTAGATCAAACTGATGATTTTTCTTGGTATTACAGTTTTCTTTTCTTTTTCTTTTTCTTTTATCAAATATACACATTTGATATTCTAATCTTGGAATTGTTTTGTAATAAAAATCTAAGTAGAAACTCAAAATAAGATACTTACAAATATAAAATTTCGTATAGCATATTTTATAATGAATATATAGGGGTATTCACTCTTCGGTGTATTTGGCCTTGTATCATAGCAAATTCATGCTACATTGTACTCAAATACAACGTGCAACAACAAAATGCACGTGACACATCTTGCAATAGATGTAAAAGTTAACAATAGGCCTTGCCTCTAGCTTTTGAATGCTACACTCTTGTAAATCATCTTTTGTCTGCCAGCTGTTTTTGACACTTAAAATTGTTCCTTAAAATTGTGAAATTCAATATTTCGTCGACGGCATTATCAATTAAAAACTTTATAATTTGAGCCTTTTTGCTTTGCCTCGGCATTTTTAATACTTTTCAAAATCGTATGTCAAGTAATCAAATGATGACTGTCAATTTAATCAGCTGATGGAAATGTTACAAGAGTGTATTCATAATCTGCTACAGGGAGCTCACTCTTCGCTGTAAGAAAATACAACGAATTTGCTATTTGAAGGAAAATACACCGAAGAGTGAATACCCCTTATATTTTATTATTTTTTAGTAGCTTATCTTACATAACTAAAAACTATTCAAAACTAGGAGGCTATTTCTTGAAAATTGACATTGCAAACGCCCCTAAATCTGTCAAAATCTCTATGTAAAAAAAATTATTTACAACAACCAAACATTTTTATACAAATACTCTTAATAAAATTAAGCAAAGATCACAAACCCGTAAAGTTAGACCCAATTTCCTCAAGAAAAGTAACTCAATTTTGTACCCCAACTGATTTTACGCTTCATTACCATTCGAATTTGCTTCAATTTTTATCGATCGAGTTCATTGTACCGCTTTTAAGTGCATTAAGGTCTATTCCGAATTTAGACAATCTTATTGAATTAACGTGATGAATTGCAATGATATGGATTATCAAACAAAAAAATATTTGGTCTATTTTGCTACGGACTTTGAATTAAGGAGGAAAAAAAATACGAGTTGGATGTTTGATGTGATCGGTTGAGTAAATTTCTCAACTATTTATTTGAAGTGATTTGTTTTCTTACTGTTACAACATCATTACTAATTGTTGTGTGTTGTTTCTGAATTGGGCTTTAAACCAACTACGAATTTTGTATTTTTCCACATTCCGACATTCTTTGAGGAATAAGTATGCCTTCTAGAGACACTTTTCCCTTAGAAGTAATGTCTGATTTTGTACGTTTTATCTAATTTGTGAAGTGAAATCTGTGTCACAAAAATTTTCTATGGTTCTATTACATAATTCCAAGTACCTGACTAACCGCCTATAAAAAGACTTAAAATTAGCATTCAAGCGCCAGCACTGTGATGCCTAATTTAGAGCTAATTATCTCCAGCGTCTTCATAACCAAAAGTTAACAAAATTTCGTTCTCCAAATTCTTACATTTATTTTTATTTGAAATGTCTAACCGTACTTGACACCTTTTAATTAAATTTAACCATGTGAGGCTTCTTGATAAAAATTGAATTTCTACCACAAAAATACATCTTAAATACATCTTATAGCAAGAAGCGCGAACTAAAATTGTACCTTGACATTTTTTTTTATGGGTTTTTTTCTGCTAAATCAAGAGGAATTAGACCAGTTAACCAAAGATAATCTGCACCTGTCCTTAAGAATCTCGGTTAAAATATCTTGTGTCTGTGCAAGGAACTAACGCGTCGCATGTAACCGAAAGAAAATTCATTACCTTTTATTTGCTGACATAATTTCAACACATTCGTATTACGCAAGAAGAGACCACCCGGTCTTTTTATATGCAAGTGAATATACAGCATAATGAAGATCCGAAAGTACCACATATCCGCTCTGAAGCATCTAAGGTCAGTCAGTGAAATCCGTTTCAAAACAATAAACATATTTTAGGAAAAAAAGAAGGCAAATACCGACAAAATCAATATCAGATCTCAAGGAACAATATAAGATCACTTGGATCTTTCCTGTTTTTTTTTTTTTAATTTTCTAGCGACTTGGGCAAGAAATTTAAATTTATTAATGAGATTTTTTTTTTGCAATCGTCAGTCGCAATCTGCTGTAAACTTCCAGCTTCCTCCGTACCACTGATTAGCAGCGGCGGGCAGAGATTCTCATCTAATTAACGATCTTGTACGAGTACTTGAGCCAAAAGATTGGCCTGATCAACTTAAGTATCAAAGTCTATCCGGCTGCCTTCGCGAAAGCAAAGCCTCAACGAGTTCGTCTGCGGCTGCAGCGTTTATTTCACCTCCGCTACCACACCGGTCTGATTCATCGCACCTTCAGACTTTTCTTGTCGTAGAATCAAACATTTTTCACCTCATATGACTTGTACTTTTTCTTGATAGACTTTCGTTTGCGGGATTAAGTAGTAAATTTTTGAAATTATGGAACCTACCACTTTAAGCAATCGTTCCACGTGTGCACGACTATTTTTTCAATCAGGTACGATTTCCCAGGTAATCGGACGAATAATTGATGCCTTCCAGTTGTTATACAATCGCATCCTATATTCGTTGCAAATTTTTCTTTCGATTTTTCCCACTAGCATAATAAGCGCACGTTGAACGAGAACTGTGAAAAAGAAAGGTTTTATGGGAGGGTTTTGCAATTATACATATATCCATGCGAACTTTTTTTTTGGAAGATATAATGGTGCTGGATAAAAACAAATTGGTAATGTTAGCGATATTTTGCGCACTTAATGTAATTAATCTGGATATTGCGATCGGTTCGATAAAAACTCGTTTCATTCAACTGTTTCGCAAATTAACAGGAAATTAAAAATAATTCAGGTTAATGGGCGTGTCTTTTAAAAATTCGCAGAGTAATATTAAACAAATTAAAATTCATTGTTATATTTTTTGTGAAATTTTAAATGTATACGAAAAACCAGTCTACTTTTATTTTTCAAGTCCACCTGCGAAAGTGGACAGAAAAATTAGGAGACTCAGACACAAAGTTTATTTTCTCTTTAATTGCTTTTGTCTTATAGCTAAAACAAATTATTCCAAAAAAGTATCCTTTAATCTCGACACAAAATGTCTAGCAAGATCTGTCTATGTAAACAATTTTTAACAGAGTTTGAAAGCAAATATGTAATTGTCTTTTTTTTCCTTTTTTATTCATATAAGTTAAAAGTTTAAAAATAACATGATCTAGCAACAAATATATTTTGCGGGGTTTATTTACTTGGTTCGATAAATTAAAAATTCTAAATAAGTTAGCAAAACTACCTAAGGCATTTGGACTGATTGTCAAGAACAAACCCAATATGCAATCTAATTTGTTATTTCAAAAACAAAAGGCTCATTTCTAAAAATGCACAAGAAGGAATGCTTCAGAAAAAATAATATTAGATGATTATGAAAATAATAAATAAATAAAGTAATAAAAAAGTGTATGCTATCTGATCTCTTATTATATACGAATAAAACATTATGCAAAACCTAAGGCAAAATAGAAAAAAAAGGTGCGAAAATTGATAGGAACTTATGGTTAGCGAAGTATGATAAATCCTATTTTATAACTACTCAAGCCCCAAAAGGTCTACTTTTTATGTGTATTACTCATACCGATATTACCTTATCCACTAATCTTATTATCCTACTACTAGTGTTATGAGAAGATAAATGATCGGTAATTACTTTTAAAAAGCGACCTTACCATTTCTAGGTACTGTAATTATCAGAAACCTATATTTATTATGTCATTAATTAGTAGCCTTAACACGATAGCATTAAGTCACTTGTCGTGTTAAGCTCTACTGTAACTTAACCGCTTTTTGCAATCGGAAGAAGACCATCTCTTCTTTTACTTTCATTTCTCCACAACCAGTTCTGTGAAGGTATGATGATTTTCGAATTCATTAATATCTGTTACTCTTCCTTCAAGTAAGAAGAAAAATTTTTGTATATAAGCAAGTTCATTCCAAGGTGTTTCGCGTAAAATGCCGCAGACCACCTTCAAGACAAGGATTGAAGCGCACAAAGCTCCGATCATAATTGCGATTAATTAGGAAGAACCAACCGAGGTACAACGGGTAATTAAGCGAATCAAATGCAAATTCACTTTTTAAATCCGCCGGCCGCGAAGAGTACAAAAAGTGAAGAACTCAAATGAAAAGAGGTTGTTGTAATTGTTTTGCGATAATAAAAGAATACATTTATATTTATGCGTTTTGCGGTCGGTAAGGTAACTTTTAATAGCACTGACGAAAGCAGCCAGAGCAAGAAGTGATGTTAGGTCATGGGTTTTTTCTCAAAAAGAAGGTTTTGAGATCGTTGTTATACAAGAAACCTCCAAAAATCGTATTTGCGATGTAATCACGTTCTGCACGACTGTCGCTGGACTAGAAGAAAGACTTTTATGTAATTAAAAGTGAGCCACAATCAAAGACCACTCGTGGATTCGTCAAGGTCAACCTCTGGTCCGATGATACTGGATGCAATCGAAAAAAGAAGAACTTGATTAACAGCAAAGTTAATTCGTACGTACGATGGCAAAGTTACTTTCGATGAAACAAAAAGGTAAGTTCGCCGGAAGATTACGTAATTTTTGTAAGTTGTGCGCCTTAACCTTTCTATACTGCGGTTGGTCCCAGACAAGTTTTTATTTCCCATCGGTCAGATTGGCTTTGCATTTTCGCTTAAGGTACCTCCTACTTCGCCTGGGGTAGTACATGGTCTAAATTTTTGAAGAAGTGCTTTGGTTTTTACGATTTTTTACGTTTTCCTGTTTTTTGCCTTATTGACACAGTTTAGGTTTTACGGCTGTTTACTGACTTTTAAACGATTGGCGATTATGTTGCACTTCACTGAAAAATAAAAAATATATTAGTTACGAAATCATAAATTTTAACTTTGTGCTTACTTTAACTTATGTCGTTTACCAACAATAGGGCTCTCAGCGTTCCGTCTGAACTCTAAACCTTTTGAGTACCGAATCCACAGGAAAATTTATACATAAAAATTAATTCCTGTCCGAAAGACAACATTAATCTCTATTTCTTCATACTTGATTTACCTTCCCTGCAAGAAATAATCGACGAGTTTTAAGCCATGCTAATATCTGCAGCTTCCACCGCCCACGAATAGTCCGCATAACTAATTTTACGACCAAAATTTTTACCTTGAGTACCAACGATAATTACTTTTTGAGAAATAGAAAAACATGCTCATATCAGTTAAAAAAAGGGCTTATGAAACGATGATGCTGTTACCATGAAAAAGGCCCAATTGCGCTGAGCTTGACCTTTAAAGGTACATTAAGCACACGGAAAGAACTCATGTAGTAAAACTGATTTCTCTATGTTGTAATTATGTTGCAGTGGAATTAGAAAAAAGAAAAATTTCTTTGAAAATGAACATAAAAGGTTTTTGGAAAAAGACGGAATTGTTTGATTTTTTTGTAATATGATAAAATGCATTTGGTGTTAAGACTTTTGGTAACACCCATTTATAGGTTAATTTTAAATTCTTTGAGCAATAAGATTACTCTTTATATATATACATATTGCATATATATATACAGGGTGTCCCACGCAACCTGTACCAGCGAAAGTCTGTGGTTTGGGGACACCAATACCTATCGATTGGAGCCCATTTATGTTCCACAATTTTTTGTAGTTTGCGAATTATGATTTTGTTTTTGTTGAATTCTCAGTTTTTTTTTTAAATTTTGGATGGTTTTCGCTATAACAAAGAAAATCTGAAAGAATCACTTCACAGAAAAAGTTATAGCTAAAACCATCCAAAATTTAAAAAAAAAAACTGAAAATAAAACAAAAAAACTCATAACTCGAAAACTACAAAAAATCGCGGAACATAAATGGGCTCCAATCGATAGGTATTTATAGGTGTCCCCAAACCACAAATCTTCGCTGGTACAGGTTGCGTGGGACACCCTGTATGTAGATATATGTATATTATACAAAACTATATGTATAATGTATCAACATTTAAACGAGAGATTTTGTGTATTAAGGTAACAGCACATAAATCGAAATTTAATAAAAGCAATATTTCTTATTTCAAATGTTAAGATTATTAAAACATATTAAAATTGTACCATTTATCGCGACATAAAAGCAACATTAAGGAAATTAGACTTAACAAATAAATTTCCTGAATTAAACCTAAGCGTTCATATTCCGAACCGAAACATAAGCCTTATAAAATGTGTACTTGTGCATATCCAATTAAAATCATACTTATCGCTACCTTTTCCTGTAAATCTACATTTTAGGTTGATTAATGCAAAACGAAATGCACCTTGACGAATAAATGGAGCAGAAAAACGGTGACCTAGGTGGAACCACCATGATCGCGGTCATGTGCGTGGTAAACCACTGTTTGACGAATTATTACATGGCTTTGGACACTCCAAATTACAACGTGTGACAAAATATTTGGCAAGCATATTGCAACATCCAGAAGTGAGCCAAAGATTTATGACTCTGCCTCTTTCTGCAGTCTGTTGAAGCTTTGACTTCCCCCGATTTCAATTTACAGCGATGGATGGTTGTGAGTGGTTTAATGAGACATGACCGCAGTGATTTTGAGCTAGAGGATTAATGCCTCCAATTTCAGCTAAGATTAATTTTGCTTAGCTGAATGGTGCGCCAAACCTTACAACTTACAGCACGGTCGCAGGAGGAAAGTCTACCGGGCTGCAGCTCTTTAAATTGTTTGAATGCATACCGTGGCAAATTCCGTGGTGTGCCAATGAGGTCTGCTTGTTGACCACCTTTCGTTCTTTTCAACATCACTGAATAGATTCTTCCAGATCTTACGCAACACAGAAAACGGCAGAGTCTTAGATTCGATGCAATTTTGAGCTTCCGTCTAAGACGGAGCCCCATGCCACACAGTCGCTGTTTGCAGAAGTAACGAACTTTACCGCTGCTGTTCGCGATTCTCACTACCTCCAATTGACCGTGATAATTTTGAATTAAGTTGTGGTTATTTTTTTCAAATTATATTTTTATGCAATTGCCAAGTTCATCAATCGTTTCAGTGCTGCTAATTATACGAGATACACCTAGCTAACTCGTGATGTTTAGGTTAAATATCATTGCACTTAGCGGTCAAAATTTTTATTCCTTTTATTATTCGAATTACATCTTATTTCATACAAATTGTCGTACCTCCACAGAATCTCAATTCTCACCTTTTAGAAAAAAAAATGAAAGAATAGAGATTCAAACATTAAGCGGTACAAACTTAGACCAATTTTAAGACTATACCATTAAATTGTATTTTAATACTATCATTAAGTTCAATTGATGCTATAAATAATGGTTAACCTTTCTGAATCTCAGGTCTGTATAGACTATAAAACTGATCCTCCGCAAATTTTGCAAGATCTATCAAACTAACAACAAGAATTTTAAATTTACGACCAAAAAGACATATCGTACCTTTGAAAAATAAATGGGCTGATCGCATTCTGATCTCTTAATTAATACCAGATCTCGGATCAAACCACTAATTGCTTGTTTCATAATGACCATCAAGGTAAAACTTTGACTTTCCATGTTTTCTTTTTTTTATTTATATGGGGCGGTATGCATTTTGCGACCAGGTGTTTGCTGCGGTTGATTTTTGGAAGGTTGGCAGTGGTCAGCATAATTTTTAAGGCCTCCCATTCACGGAAATTTAATACCACAAAATTAAACTTGAGGTGGCTGTCCAAAATCGATACACCAGTATAAATTGCCTCAGGTGCTCTAGTCAGACTTCCAGAAATTGGCACTTCATGTAAAAGTTGATTAAGATGCAAAAAAAGCAAATTCAGAGCTACGCGTATTTTATGACTTTAAAAGTTAACACTCTTTTTGTTCACAACTTTTATGTTTTAACATGTATTCGTTAACCTCATTTAATGGTTTTTCTTATTCTCGTTATCTTCTCATCATATGTTTATGTGGAACAACATTTACGATTTAATTGTTTATGCAAACACATATTGTGTAAATATAAAATTTTAAAAAAGTCATAAACATATTTGATTGGATTATATCTGGTTACGAAGATTTTTATGAAATGTCCCTTCTTAACACAAAGGTTAGGACATTTTCTAACAATTACTCTACTTTTTTCGAAGTTTGATCTTATTTCATGCAAAAAAGTATCTGAATTAGCGAAGATAATTTAATTGTTTAATAAGTTTGTCGCTTAAATCTTCTGTTTTCTTCTCACGATCTAAATAAATAATGTGTTCTTGCACAAAAATAATAATTCTGAATCGTTAATTATATAATAAACCTTGAAAGTTTTAGCCATCACGCGACGCCTCAAAAACTGGAAAAAATGTGAGCGATTTTCAACGCTTTCATCCAATAACAATCTCGGCCTGAATAAGAAATGACCTTCTGCGAAAAATTATGTAACCCTTTCTTCATTATTTTATGCTATGCACTTCTGAAGTCAACTGGCTATAAGCGGACAATCAGTAAAATTAAAGCACTACATTATAAAACTTACACTCGAATAATTGCACTCGTGATTGAAGTTTAGAAATTAGTATATCATGTTGAGACTAAACCTATCATTTGCCTTAAATCCATCGAAATTGGAGCAATCAATTTATACATCATTATAGTATGCGAGCATGACGAGGAAGAGAGATTTTCTACAAAATTATGCCCTCATAACCAATTTTACTGCCATCGTTTTGTTCAACATACCTATAAATTATTCTAACAACCTTGCAATTAATACTGCTTCACATTCCAAAAGTTGAATCAAATACCAAAGCCACAGGCCAATAAAATTGGAAAGAATTTGTTTTAAAATAAAATAAAAAACAAATAATATGTACTAATAAACAATATAATGCAAGATATTTAAAACTTATTCACATGGCCAGTAATTAATTGAGGTGCAGCTTTCGAATTCTTTCTAGGTCAGTTGCAGTCATTAAATGACTCAAAATATTTTCTATAACCTACTTGCATTTTTTAGAAATTCTCTATGGAAACTTCTTTTATTTAATTAATGATAAATTCACAATTTGTCGCTCTGCGTCGGTAGGTTTATGTATTGTTTATTAATCTGATCGAACACGAAAACTAAATTCCAAAGTGCCTTTGCATGTAAGCATCAACGATGGTATCTTTACATAATGACTATACAATTACTCAACCATCACTTCAAATAAAGTCTCATTTTTAGTGTAATTAACTTAAACAAGCTAAAGAACTTAAGGTGACTTTAGCATAATGCAACTGAGGCGTTCCAACCATCTACCTGATTTTTGCAATTTGTTAAATCTATGTAGTTATTTTTAATGAACGAATTTTTTTAATATTTAATAACGTGATTAATACATTAGATAAAAAGAAGAATAATAAAATCCAATGTTGATTTCGTTACGGACGATA
The DNA here is from genome assembly GCA_951509405.1 of Machimus rusticus. Taxonomy (NCBI): domain Eukaryota; kingdom Metazoa; phylum Arthropoda; class Insecta; order Diptera; family Asilidae; genus Machimus; species Machimus rusticus. The sequence goes on from OX608051.1 coordinate 10,003,525, forward strand.
AAATCTAAAAATACGTGTGGTCATCCCCTGGAGTCGCAGTCAAAAGTTCAAAGTATTATTTACACCAAGAGATCAACAATTTATGACGTCAAATAGAGCTTTAATCCATACTTTTAGTATTTAATAACGAGATTTAAAACCTGTTGGTATTTCCCCAAAGCAAGGTTTTAGTTTACCTATTAAGATTTTTATTATTATTTTAATTTATTTTTAACAGTATTTCAACAAAACAATTCTTTTAACTGAATAGAATGCGTGTTTCAGAATATGTATGTCTTAAAAAAATGCACGAAAATAAAGAATTTGTAACAATTCAAAAATCTTATAAAATCGCTAAATGTAATGCAAAACCATAAGCCCCTCGTGACATCATAGTGAATTTATTGTATCTTGTAATACGATCTGCTCATAAAACCTCGAACTTGCGTTAAACACCTTTAATTTTATTTAATTGCTAGCTTTAGTTTTCCCGACATTCTTCAAGTGTTGTTTTTCCAAAGCAAGCTAAACCGCAAAACACGACTTCTTGATATGTAATATATTTGAAAAATTAATTTATAGGTAGGCACATCCCACTCTCATTTTACGCGGTAGTTGCATTCAACAAAGATCGGCATAATATCTTCATATTATTTAAAATCAAGTTAGTAAAAAATGTTTTAAAGTTGAATTCAAATAAATATCACGTCTCACAAACAGTTCTATAGGAAATTAAATTTAAACTCAATATCGATTTCTTGTTCAAAGAAACATTTGCTGCCAAATGGCTATAAAAATTCCTAACATAATTTGAAGTTATTTTCTATAAACCTTAAATACTATCTTGATTGAGACATAGCCTTTTCAATCACTTATTTAAAATTGAGAAATCAGAAATTTCAAAAAAAGTGCGAATATAAAATAACACAAAATTTACAAAATTCGACTCATTCATGCAAACCAGGGACTGATGCCAACGCCTAAAAAGCTGGCAGTAAATCATAGCAATTTGTTTAACCATCATTACCCTCTCTGGCGAGCAAAATATTTATTATCAAGCCTTATCGATTCCACGTAACGACGGCGATCTTTACATGCACCTTTCACTTGTAAACAGACGAGGTAATGGTCCAAAAAGCCTACGAAAGAGCATACTATCAAATTTTGCATTTTAATAAGATTGAAGGTATATAAAAAAAAAATAAGTAAATTGTTTAGATAAATTTGTTGTGTAGATTTTTTGATGTTTCAATTTGGATTCAAATCGTAGTCACTTTGACACTAGTTCCCTTAGTGAATTTTCTTCTATCTTCTTGTTTTTGAGACAGGGTGCACGATTTTCTATGCAATCCAGCCGAATTGCGTAAGGACCGTCATTAACTTGAATTCGCCTAACATCCACGTAAGGCACGTTGTTTGTAAATAAACTAATTTTCACTTTCATCATACATCTGAATTTGACGGGAAAGATGTGAACCCAATAAAAGCAAGTTGTTCTACAAAACCTCTTTGAACCACTTCTGGTTTCTGTCTGGCTTTATGTAAGAAAGTTAGTCCAGGAAAAGTAAACGGCTCTCGCCTCCGTTTTCTTAAGAAAATCGTTTACACATTCTTAAGATATGTCTCGTACTTTTGTTACAAAAAACTGAGAAATCTTCGCCAGAATGCTCAAATCGATCAATTAATCCCTTCAGGACGTTTTTGCTGAGAACACTTAAGAAATTCGCTATTAAATAATGATATCTGATTTATGAAATCATTTCCTTGAAATTGCACTTTTCCCTGCTGGTTTTTTAGAAAACTAGTTAAAGGAAGGCAACCGGTGCTCCGGGGTTGGGGTCCGGGGCGTTCTACAACTTACGGCTGGACCGACTGCGATCGTGTGTTTATTAAATCCAATCGAGAGTATTTGGCTGGCGGCCGCTGTGTTTACGACTAATCTACATGCCACAAGAGGGGCTTGGCGAAAAGTGAGGCAATTTCCAAGAGTATCTATGGAGTGCTATGACTCCGAAAAAAAACCAGATAATTCCTAAAGCGTCGTCAAACATTTCTCATACGCAATCTCTTGCAAGAAGATCAAAAACTGAGTGTCCACCACTCAGCGAGCGAGTAGCCAATTTCTCGTCAACGCATGAATAAAAAATGCAAACAGAATGGGGCCACATGCACACTCCGAAGGCGGCTGGAAAAAAAAAATAAATAAAAATAAAAAAATTAAAGATATTATATCTTTGGGTGGAGGATGGTGGCACAGGTGAGTTTTGCACGGTTGGTCGAACTGTGACTTATCTTCTTAAAAAAATCTGAGCTCACACACTAACACTCCTGGATGATAAAACATCGAAATTCGGGTAAGTGGTTATGTCATGCCTCCAGCACAATTAATTATTATTGTACACCCCGGTTAATATATCTATATAAATACGGGCGTGGATTCTGCCCAGTTATCAGTCGCAGTCCTTAAATCGAAGCCTCAACATGAAAGTGTTCATCTGTCTTCTGGCTCTCATTGCCGTAGTTTCGGCTGGATACCTCGGCGGTTACGGAGGATACGGCGGTTACGGTGGAGGATACCACGGAGGATACGGCGGTTATAGCGGAGGATACCACGGAGGTTATGGCGGTTATGGCGGAGGTTATGGACATGGATACGGAGGATATGGCGGCGTAAAGGTGGTCAAGGTCGTCAGCGTGCCCTCCTACAGCTACGGAGGATACGGCGGCTACGGACATGGCTACGGCGGTCATGGATACGGCGGTGGCTACGGCAGCTACGGCGGCTACGGAGGTGGATACGGAGGATACAAGAAGGGATGGTGGTGATCACCTCTCAAGTGTTCAGTGCTTATAAGCAGCTAAATAGAGTTACCTGTGAATATTTTTTTTGTTTTATAGAATTTTTTTAATGTGCAACAATAAAATTACTAGTCTTAATTTTCGTGTTTCTTTCTCCGATTTATAAAAAAAAAACAAATACCGAAATCTACCCCCCCATATATAGGTAATCTACATGTGGTGATTTTAGTTTTGACTACCAAGTGCCTATTCATTTCGTCTCAGTTTTTAGCACTATTTTCATATTTATTCTTTTCATGAGCAATAAGTTAATTCTCTCCTATTAACCAAAAAAGTATAATAAATGGTTAGATGAGACTACTTTGTACTACGAAAATTTGATTTACCCATCGGAATCCAAATTAAAAACAAATAATAACTTATACATTTGTGATACTGGCCAACTAAATCGCCAAACAAATATCTACAACTATTTTTAATAAGTCCAATTCAAATTTTACTCCAAATATCTATCACTTATACAAATGATGTAAACCTCTTAACCCAGAATTCTAAAAATTTTGAAAAAATAAATAAATTCCACAAACATCCCTAAATTCTCCAAATAATATTGAATTAAAATAATAAAACAAAATATAACCCATTTTATGATTATCCTAATTTAATCGGTTTCCAAACGACATTTTATTAACCCTAACGTAATCTAATATTTGTTTTTATATAGTTATATTTTATATCAGTATCTGCCCAGAATTACCAAAGTGTTACATTCTACATGTAATAAAATTTTCAACTCTGAGAAACAAAAGTCAAGTATTGATTTAAACGGGCACACAATTTAGAAAATTATTTTAAAACCCAGTCATTAATAATTGAGGAAATGGTATCAGCGCACAGTCGTCAAGCACTTCTAAATAAACCTCAAACAATAAAATAAAATACGATCACGAAATGTTTCAAAATAATAACACCAAACACATATAATCCTTATCTTCTAAACGCAATTTCTCAGAAAATTAATGCAGAATTTGCCATGTAAAGTACTGCAAATATTGTTGATACGACTGCGATTTCCTAATTATAAAAGCAACCAGTGCCAACTACATTTGCATTTCATATTATCAGTAGCAAGCGATGTTCCGAAGATGTTTGAATAATGACGAGACCGTTTAGGGGGAATTTCCGAAAAGCTATTGTTAATCTAAAATGAACCGCTCAAGTGCAAGCGGCTGTTTCTCAATACAACCTTAAAAAGCTTCTTAAAGATGCTCAAAGCAAATCATTAGAGATTTTAGGCCCTGAACCATGGCTTTGCTTATTGTTCAGTTGATTAAATAAAAATTGCCCAGATCTTTGAACTTGACTTTGAAATGGTTTTCGATATAATAAAATAGGATGATAATAGTTCAGAGTCGCTAATTTAAAATGTATTATCGTCAATTTAGTTGACCTAAAATTGTTTTACAGATTTTGTTGGTAAGTAATTTTTTGTAATATTTAATATTTTTTAGATTCTAACCTTGTGCAATTAAGTAAAATAATATGTTTCGTTTTTGACCATGCTCTCCTTGTACATTTCCTCTCATGATCTTTTGATAAGTATAAAAAATTTAGAAAACCCATAATTTTTAATTTAAATCACGATTTCCCGGATTTTTATTGCATTTAGTTTTTAAATTCGTTAGAAGAAACCGAGAACATTTATATGGACAATGTAATAAAAACAGCGAACAGAAGAGGAAGAACATAAAAATCGCATAAACTTCTGCCAAAGCAATTAAGTAAAATATTTTTTTGACTTAAGTTAATTTAATATATCTAAAGGATGTATAGCAAATTTTAATTTTTTAATTATCTTATAAATGTGGTAAATCTTCTTCGACCCATGATTCACTGAGTCGACCACCAAGAACTAATTGACCCTTTTAGTCTGGCCTTCTTTGGAGGTGTAACGAAAATTAAACATATCTTCGTAAAGGTCAGCGAAAACAGTTGCACTTTCGCATGACTGCGGCGGGTAAAAGTTGATTAATTTTGCCGCGAAATGTTAATAAATTTGTCTCGCTGGGAAGTATGGATTGTTCATTTTTTGTCAGCGAAACACAAAATATAAAAATTACAACACTCATTCGTGCAATAAATTAACGAGACGTTGACAGAGCAGAGCTTTATTAAAACGAGATTGTGTAATAAGGCGGTTTCGCGTACGTTAAGGTAAAATAACCGCAGTTGATCTTGTATTATTTTTACCGCGTAGTGGGAGCGAAGTTTAATTTCAGACAATATACGGTTAACATTGGTAAATTTGAAGCAGGAAGTAGCTCTAGTCTAAAAATGTATGACACAGGCAATAAATTTCGCTTTAAGTAAATTTGTGTTTTTCCGGAAAGAAGGCGTTGGCCCGCAGGTAGCAGTAATTGGTATGTTGGAAGAGTTCTTGATTGTTAGAAAAGATTTTATGGTAATAATTCGGCTTCTCTAAAGAAGTTGAAAGTTTCTGAGGAGTGCCGGATATGATGAACAATTTTTGCTTAAGTTGTAAACAAAACATATCGTTAAACAGGTTTCGTTTAAATTGCCATTACTTTGATAAAATTTTTTTTTATTTATTCTTTGCTTCAATTCCGCAACAAGATCTCTGCGCAATGAAATTGAATTACGAATCATGAAATGTTTCTTAATTTTAAAATAAGAATTTTAAAACAAATGAGAATTTGTGAAATGCACAAATCAATAGATTCTTTTATTTTTGTTAATTACCTACATAATTCAAAGTGAATCTATTCAGTGATTCTCGTAAATTTTCAAAAACTACTTTTACGTAGATATGGGCAAGCCCTTTAGAATTTGTAAAGGCTCGGTTTTCCAAATTTAATCGCCTTTTTAGGAGTTATCAAGCATATCGAGACTTCTTAATGCTAAAATTTTACGGTGCCCCAACAGAGCCGCTTTATAACACGCAGCACTTTTTCTTTGATGTAGCATAATCAGCCTATGTACCAATTTAGGATAAAAATTTAATATCCCTTTCCCCAGGAACCACAGGGTAGCCGTCCATATAATCAATATAGTGCTTGTATTATATGTATAATTGAAATAATTTATTATAAAATAAAAAATCCTTACCTTTATCTTGCAGCTCATAAAGTAGGCAAAAATTCTTTCCGATTATTTCCTTTTATCACTAAAAACTACTTTACACACTTTTTAACTTCTTTGTGCATTTAATAAATGAAAAAAACTCTTCAAAAAACACTTTAAAATAAAAAATTAAGGCACTGAGCAAAGAAAGGACCTGACACTTGAAAAGGACTACGTCGCAAAATACTTCCCGTTGAAGTTTAAACTGGAAACAAGAAAAGCATCCCAACCGAACCGAACGCCGCCTACATTTTCATTAGCAAAATAAGAAAAACGAGGTGCTTTGCCTGACAGTGACAGCAGAAAATGTCAACATCAGATGATGGTTAAAATTTCCTCTTTAGCGCCGATTGTTTTCTTTTAAATTGAGTGGAAATTAGACAAATAATAATTGTAAAATGTTGTGCCGCACCTTAAGAACACTACCTAGAATTGGTGCTCGCTATTCAACAGCAGCTGAAGCTGTTCCTCGCGTAGACGATTTTCGGACGAACGAAACGAACACCGGGAACCACTCGATGCAGCACGCCGGTCGATTTTACAACATATCCCCGGAGGAAAGGAAGCAACTTTTCAGCTACGGAGGGTTCCCCAAACACTTTGAAAAACAAGTGAAAACTTTCGGGGAAACAGCTCTGATGGTGCGAGAGCCTGCCTTAGAAATTTTGGACTTTATCAAATGCTCCGATTTGAAGAAGCCGACGAACCGCTTCGTCCTTTACGGTGAGGACGGGACCGGGAAGTCTCTGACGATGGCCCACATCTTGCACTACGGGCTTCAACATGATTTCGTCCTGGTCCACGTTCCCTGGGTGCCGAATTGGTTCAAGAAACCGAAGGAGACGGCAAATTCAACGACCAAAGAGGGATTTATTGACTTGCCTTTTGATGCGGCTGCCTGGTTGATGCATTTTAAGACACAGAACGCGACTATTCTTCCGAAGTTAGACCTGAAAACAAGCAGGGACTATGTGTGGAGTATGCGAGAAACCACGCCTGCGGGCTCAACTCTGCTAGAATTGGTTGAGCATGGCATAGCTCGAATTAAATTCGCCTGCGACACAGTTGAGGCCCTTTTGTCTGAACTGAAGGAGCAGGCGACGGCTGATCGCTGCAAGGTGCTCGTGGCTGTGGACGGTTACAACTCCTTCTTTTATCCGAAGACGAGGATCGTGACGGAAAACAAAGCACCGGTTTGCCCGGACAAAGTATCCCTCACGAAACCTTTTCTTGATATAACAAACTACGACTGGTGCAACGGAATCTGTCTGCTGGCGGTGGACCGAATTGCGCTCACCGAGGAGCGGTGGGAGTCGGTTCTGCCTCGGTACCAACTAGGGAAGGAAGGCTTCGAGCACGTGGATCCTTTTGTGCCGATTAAAACGCACAATTACAGCGAAAAGGAGATTACAAACTGCATCAGTTACTATGTGGACAGGAGGTGGATTCAGAACGTAGAACAGGGCTTCGACAAAGAGCTGAAGCACCTCAGTGGATTTAATCCCTTCAAACTGATGAAAATCTGTGCACCACTTTAGAGAATTCAATAAAATTTTAGACTAACAAAACTTCTAGGAACAGTTTTTTTTTTTTTTTTGTTTCCCATCCATTGTTTGGTTTGCAGTTTTTTGCGTAATATTCAGTACAAAGAATATCGTGTCCCCAAATCTACAGATAAAAATATTCCAGCTGAAATCCCTCTGGTGCTAGAGCTTCATTTAGTCAATATTTCGGAATATCTACAAGTAAACATAGACCATAATTCTATAAATTTCTCTCTATATCTTATTGCTTCCAATCGCGCATAAATAAATGAATTAAAAACAATTGAACTCGGACTTCATCAAATATTTCCTAAAAATTTCCAACGGTCAAATAAACTTTATGCAGCAGTACTTCCCTCACCCGGTAAAACCCAGCAACTTTATTAATTCTATTCAAAACCAGATGGCCCGGAACATCCCCTCAACTGAAATGACAGTGACAGCAGCCGTCAAAGTTACGAGCTCTGTTTTCTGGGGCAGTTTTCTCTCAAACCCAAATTCACTTTTTTGTTTTTGAAATTAAAAATATTTCTGTACAACAATTTCGTTTTTCCCTAAAAGTTATGGTTTAGTTACATTCAGAAGCTTTTGTTTGCCGCCAGAAATAATAAGAAACCCGTAAAAATGGCTGATGCCGATGTCCACGATGACATGAATTTGTAAGGGATCTTTTGCCAAGCTTTTCAGCGCCCCACAGCCAATTTGCGATTGGAATTTGATAAATTGCTACGTTGCTAACGTCAGGGCAAAGTTTAACTAGTTTTTTCTGTTTATCTTGTAGCTATATCACATCAGAGAAGTTCACCATTGAGCCGAATGGAAAGGATGAATTGCTGGTAATTGATAGAATTTCGGGCGAATCCAAAGTTCAAGGTAAGCCAGTTAACAAATGACCTAGAAACTTACTTTTTAGGGAACAAAAATGTTCACAGTAGGGTTCCATGAAAAAAAAAAAATTCGCCCCATAAAAATTTAATTTTAAGATCATGATCTAATTCAAACAAGTTTAATACATCGTTTGATGACGACATCATTATCAATCCCATGCTTATTTAAGTTAGTTAGTTACTCATAATTTGTACTCTCGAAAGTAGTGTCGTAAAATTCCATAAATAATGTATCGATTTTAAGATCAGGACAGGCTGCAAAAAATTCAATTTTCTAAGACCCAGAGCTTCTGTTCCGGGCAATTCGGAGTTCTAAAGCTGATATGTTCGATTTTAAAGCGGTCCATTTTCTTTCTTATTATTCATTACTGCGTTATATTTATTGAATAGGAATAAAATAAAACCTATTTAATTTGTAATGTTTTCTAGTTCTTTATAAACATACAATATAAACAACTCCCATATCTTAGGAATTATGTAAAAGAACACGAAAAATGAAAAACGCTATTATTTCTCAAAAATAGACAACTCGTTTTATCTCCTTTCCAGCTAAAACAAACCAAGTTCATCAGCTTGTTCCAAATCGCAGAATATGTGGAGTTTTAGGAACAATCAGGCTTCTGTCGGGCCAATATCTGATAGTGGCTACGCACAGGGTTTTTGTGGGCGTAATAAATTTTCAGGTCATTTGGAGGCTAGCTGGCTACGATATAATCCCCTACATTCCTTCAAAAACGCATTTATCTCCCCTGCAAAAGGAACAGAATGATACCTACCTAAATATGATAAAAAAGAACCTCGACACACCATTCTTGTACTTCTCGTACTCCTACGATCTCACGCACACGCTCCAGAGATTGCACTCGATGCCACCGGACTTCTTAAAGGTAAGAGTTTATATTCTGCGCACGATACGCAGTTTTATTATGATCATTCGGTTTTTCTAAAGATGGGACTGTTTGAGAGAGCTGATAGCCGATTTGTTTGGAATGGATACTTGCTCAGAAATTTTCAATGTCCGGAAATGAAAAAGTTTTGCTTACCTCTTTTGATGGGATGTATCCTCTTTAATCAAATAATTTTATTTAATATTTACTTTTTATAAAATTCGTAATTAACCTTAACTTAATTATAAATATAAAGTTGTATCAATTAACCAAGTTACTTTGAGCGGCCATTCATTTATTTGGGGAATCATTTCTCGTCGATCAGTTAAACGCGCTGGAACTCGTCTGTTTTGCCGTGGAATCAATGAAAATGGCAATTGCGCGAATTTTGTTGAAACTGAACAGATCGTGGAGTATAACGGAGAAAGAGTTTCATTTGTTCAGGTAAACTTACGAAATTTTCTTAGTAATTAAGATAATAATTTTATGGGTGCAGACAAGAGGCAGCATTCCTCTGTTCTGGAAACAAACTCCAGATTTACGATACAAGCCACCGCCAGAAGTTGTTGTCGGAAAAGATCATTTAACGGCATGTACAAAACATTTCGATGCCCAGTTTCTACACTATGGAAAAAACGTTATCATAAACTTGGTAAGATTCTCACAACTTTTTAAAAAAGTTTGTATTAAAGACTTTCATTTTTAATCGAACTTAGGTGGATCAGAAAGGGGCTGAGGGCCGCTTGGAAAAATCATATGCTAACTTAGTAAATCTCATGAATAATCCAGCGGTTCGATACGAGGCCTTCGATTTTCACAGTGAATGTCGAAAAATGCGTTGGGATCGCCTGAATATTTTAATCGATCGTGTAGCACATGAGCAAGACGAATTTTCCATGTTTCACTTGAAGGCTGATGGAACTTTGCTGTCCTCGCAGGAAGGAGTTTTCCGAACTAATTGCATTGATTGCCTCGATCGCACAAATGTTGTGCAAAGTATGCTCGCAAGAAGATCATTAACGATCGCTCTTCAAAAAATGGGAGTTTTGAGAAGTGGACAACAAATTGACCCGTATAGTGCGTTCGAGGTTCTTTTTAAGGCTGTAAGTAACTTTTGGGAACACAACTTTACTTATTTTTTTTTACTATCGTACAGCACAATAATGAAGAAAGAACAAGCAACATTTTTTTATTATAACATATCTTTAAAGGTTTGGGCTGATAATGCAGATTTAATTTCCACGCAATATTCGGGGACTGGAGCCCTTAAGACAGACTTCACCAGGACGGGTAAACGTACGAAATTGGGATTGGTGCAAGATGGTGTAAACTCTCTAACAAGATACTACTTAAATAATTTTAATGACGGTTTCCGACAGGTAAATAAATTTTAAAGAAGTTTCTAACAGCTACATAATTTTTATTTAGGATGCAATTGACCTATTCCTCGGGGAGTATATAGTTAGGGACGGACTGCCACTACCAATGTCCATGTCGAAAGGATGGAGATACGGAACTGTATGCATATTTAAGTTAATTATAAAACTATTTACTAATTTTCACACTTTCAGTTCCCTTCGATTTTGTTATTTGCTCTGGCAATGTTCTGCATGTCAGCAGTTTTTCCACACGAGTACCGAACCGAAAACCTGCTGTTTCTTCTTTTTTGGGGTGCAATGGTTGGCATTACAACGGCTGGAATATTTAAATATGGAAACGAATTCGTTGATTTACCAAAACTTATACCTCCAACTAAAATAGAGGCATAGCACTAGCTGAATAATTTTATTTTTGTTTTTTTATTCGTTTGTACAGTAGTCACCATAAATTAATTTTTGTGTCCATTTCTCCATTCCTCTACTATTCTCAGATGGTATTACATACCGCTGATTCACTAGTCTCTTTTTAAATTTTCAGTGTACCTTCTGCTTTTAACGCAAACATTTATAAGTGAAATATTGTTATAAATTAAAACTAGTTCAAAAATATAACAAATTATGCCCAGTTAATTGCGGTTTTAATTAATTAAATTCCTACCTTTCTTTCCTGATTATTAAATGGTGCTAAAATAAAATTAGGATAATTCAAACACACAATATAATTGGAAAATATTTTATTAACGTAATCGTATTTTTTTACACAAATGTACATTATGTGGCAAATGAATGAAATTTACGTTTATAGCAAATGAATTGAATTAATCTGCTTAAATTGCGAGAAGAAAATTTATTTATTTAATCAAAAATGTGTAAAAAGAGGTTAAAAAATCGCCCGAAAGGGTAAAAAAAAGTCCATTAAAAGAAATGCATCATATTATCACTTAATCTGCAAAAAAATTTAAGTATTTCGCGCGCAATATTTTTGTTTATCATCATCGTCTTTGACCAGCTTACAAAATAATTTTGACTGAAGTAAATGGCTAAGTACTTATGCTAATCAGGGGGTTTTGCTGTTTACTTTTTTTCCTTTTTTTTTTATCTTTTGTAACTATTTTACTTACGTCCATTATAAAATTAAACCCAAGTACTTTTAGTGACTTTTATTTTAGAAATCGCGGACTCCAGTCCCATAGTTGGCACCTCCGGCTCTATTCAGAGCATCTCGAAACATTTCGATGTCCAAGTCTGCCTCAGATCCTGCTTGCAATTCAACAGCGAAATTCTGGGGAAAAAAAGTTGTGTTTACTAATATTTTCAATTTAATTCGAAAAGTAAGACGTGACTGCAATTTTAACTGGTACATTTTTTTCTCTCTGAATTGCTTGTTATTTAATTATATTCCTTATCGCTTCAAATGTCTATCTTTGGCGCTAGACGTGATAAACCGCATGCAGCTTTATGTATATAATCTCAAAAGATAGAACTCGACTTGAATTTGCACGCCACGACGGATACTTTAGTCATAGTCATGCACCGGCGCTATAAATCTATGACGCAAATAATTTATGAAAAAGCCATTACCTGTTTCTAGGGAAGAACCTTTAACGTATGATACTTTCGTGTGGAGCACTTTGTTTGCTAATATCAATCAATTTGTCTAAACTTTAATGTTTAAGCAATCGTACGATTTTGAATTAGATTCCCTCGTTCATTGTATTCAAATAAAAATATTTTTATTAGTAATATCATAAATTACAATCTACCTTAAGAGAAAGTCACATTTTTTAATTTATTTTACTTCAAATATTCCGAAAAATTATAAAATTAAGGAGCATTATTATCAGCTTTGCAGTCACGAAAAAATAAATTATTTGAATATAAATAACTTACATTTAAGACATCCTTAATAATAGCCTTATCAGTAGACATTTTGGCTCTTTGTATGACTCCGACATCAGGTCCAATCCATGTTAAAAATAAAAATTTTTTCCTTTTAGACATTTCGTCACCCATTTGTATTCTAATATATCCGAAAGCACGTTCATTATCTGTAAACTGATCCTTGAATTCATCAAAGCACGTTCCTTTGGCAGAGCACACAATTTGTGGGCCATCAAATTTAAAAACAGCCCTGAAAATACATCAATTAATATATTATGTAGTAATTGTTTTATTTACGCTTTTAAGGCAGGTTATTATATTTTTATTATTTTTATAGCATTAAACAAGCAAAAATTTTAATTAATGAAACTACTTAAAATAAATAAGAAAGAAAGTTTGTATATAAAACGCGTTTATTTTTTCATAGCTAAAAAATAATTTACCATTCTGTGTCGGTCAAATCCGACCTAACATCTTCATAGGCTTCTCTGATAGCATCTTTATCGAGTGATGTAGCCATCGGTAACTAGAAATAAATCAAGAAAAACAATTCCAAGAATTAGATAAATAGTGAAAGTTGTTTTACTGCAGACGGCGAGAAATCGTTATCGTTTTTTTTTCTTTTAATTCCCCCGGAATTTTCTGAAGATTGCATTTTTAAAATTGATAAGAATTAGGTGTGGCTTATTATCTTAAAGTCTTTAAATACAAACCATCGATAACAAAAGCAGTAAAAGCTGCCTCGAAAAAAAAGTTTAAAATTAATTTTTACATTGACCAATTGTTATTATTATTCATATCACTCCCAAGAAAGTATTTACAAAACAAGATTAAAATGTAACGAACAGAAAAAAAGTTCCCGCGCCCTATTGAGCACAAAACATGATGATCTCATGCAAATTCCGCAATAATTACAAAAAAAAAAAAGTACTTAAGGTCGTTCCTTGTCCTCATTAAATGATAATAATCATCAGCTTGAATTACCGCATGACCTATAAACCAAAAAGTGACATCACACTTCGTATTTTTGTAATAAAAGTTCAGGAGTTTTTGGAACAGGAATTTCTTTTTTCATTGGGGATATCATTTTACATAACAATGATTTTTGATACACAGAAAATGTTTGTTCTAACTAAAATAAATTCTTTTCAGAAATCTGGAAATTTTACCATCTGGGAGATTTCATTGTGCTATTTGAGTATGTCGTAGGAATGATTAAGTCACAATTCATCTGGAAATAACTTAAAACAAACACACAACAATGTTGATTTTAAAACAGACAATTTTTTTCTGATATAAAATGTGTAAATTGACCAACAATGCTTAACATATGTTTTATCAAGAATATAAACAGTTGGTTACAATCATTTATGTAATGTTATAAATTGCTATTTCTTACTTTTATCTACTTTTTATCATCGTATAAATGTTATTAATTTTATAAACGGTGCTCAAGATTTCAAAAATGTTCCTCGAAAAACCGATGTTTTAAAAAATGTACAATGCTAAACTTCTGAAAAAATATTCAGTTATCATGTTAAGATTTCGAAAATACTGGTTTCAGGAAGCGCCATCTTGCGTCATTTCTATAGTTACTCAAACGAGTTCCTCGTTTCCACTTCACTGATTGGTGGAAAGATGCGTACCACGCAGACGTCACATATTTGTGTTCGGAATTTTATAAACTGGCCGATCAAGGAGAAAGGACGGTGGGAAATTCTGGAGTTTATTGCATTAAAGAACTAATGATTTAATAATTGTTATTTTAGCAAGTCATCCCGGTCGTCTTCACTTCCTTTCGTCACTTTCGCTGCCGTCGTCAGTGAAAAAATTCGAGTTCGAGGTGGAAAATGAGTTGTTTTTCTTCAGGTGAGTTTTTTGTTTTGCGATTCAACTAATTTTAAGAAAAGAATTCAGAATTTTATAGTGCAAATCCCAAAAGAGATCCTGTGTTTAAGTCCTGTGACTTCCAGATTTTTTGCTCCGTAACCAAAAAGTATGAAATTTCCAACAATTACTGCCGTGTAAAGCTATTCTTGCAAACAGGACGATTTAGTTTTGATTTTACTTATACTATAATTCAATTCGTTTGAATATCAAATCAAAAATTTTGGGGTTTAAAAGAAGCAATTGCTAATCTTGAAAAGCAAATCTTATAAAACTTTCCTTCCGAGCAAATACTAAGTTTTTAGTAAACACAGCAAGAACGATTTCAATTTCTTTACTTAATAATACCTATTTAAACAAATACTATGTACATATAATTAATGTAAGTTATAAAATATTACATATATAATAAATTCTGAAATAACATCACACTCAATAAACAAACAACCCCAATTTATGTATCACCGAAGCAAAAAATTAAATCTTATTACATTTTTAGCCAAGTTGTTCAGACAGGTATTCGAAAAAGATTAAAACTTGTTGCTGAAATTTGAAATCTAGCTGTGACGGCTTTTCTGTTAAATTTCATTCGAAAAATTACCTATGATATTTTACATCGCTAATTTTGAATTAAGTTCACAATTATAAAAATTTTATTTTGCAAATTGAATTTTTGTTTTATTATGTAATTTATGAAATGTTACCTGATGACACATAAGAGTATCGTTGAAGTACTACATATTTTTCAGATAATACTTTAAGTTACCTAACAAAAAGTTATCTTAAAGTACATGCTATCTTAACATGAGTAATGATTAAGAGTGCGAGTGTGCAAAACGCAAAGTTAAGTAGAACGGTTGATGAAAGAACAAAAGTTCGATAAAGACATTATTAAGCAGATTTTACACTATTTACAGCTCAGCTCTGCATTATTTACCCAGCTATTATCGCGCTGATAAATCGGGCTTAATTTATAAAAAAATTAATAAAAATAAAAGAACTGGTATTACTCCACAATGCAATTGTGTCACAGTAAATTAAGTCGTGGAAGAGTTCATTATAAAATGTAATTAATATTTAATATTTTTGGAGCAATCCTCTAACGTATCCCAAATTTTAAAATAATCTGATTAGAAAGATGGACAAATTTTAACAAGTAGTAATTTATTTCAATTCGAACGTATTTCAATAAAAAAACAGCTAATTTAATCGGAAGGTATATTAATATTGAATAAAACTAATCGAAAGGGAATTATATCGATTATGATATCTTCACGCTAAAATTTTTTGACTGATGTCTTCCAACTAATATTAGTTTCTTTTTCTTGTATATTCTCTAATAGTAAATAAAAAGTTTTTAAAAGTCGCGCATATTAACGCTAATGAAAGGTTGGCCAACTCCGCATGCCTTTTATTTTCTACTACTTCTGACCATGGGTGAAAGTACAGAAAATTGCTAGAAAAAACCTCATATGATCCGGATTTGGTGCTATTAGAGATTTAAGCGTGCACTGGCTCAAGGACGCCACTGACTTGCAATTCCGATCTGAGCGACGACGACGAGTCGTCTTATAGAAAACTAATAAACCGCGAACATGAGCTTGGGCGATGAGCCCCTATTTGAGGAGCTCCACTTGACATTACTCGATCGGCATTCGCCTTGAGAAAGTGCTCCAAGATGCCGAGCTGGCGTAGCTTTGAACCTGGCGTCACCATAAAAAGGTGCAATTTTATCCATTTGGGTCAACGTGCGGCTGTAAAGCATCTCAGGTGTCCATCGCCGCGGAATGCTCGGGCTTGCATCTCACGTTCAGCGGATTTTATATGGGGATTTAGTCCGCCCGAGCGGATCCGGGGAGCCCCTTGAACGCCACTCAGCGCCGATGAATCAAATGCAGGCCGCTATCATCTGAATATCTCGCTCATCCGATCGGATTTCTAAGCCCCCTTTTGTCCCCATCTCCATTATATAAACCCAGCAAATCTGGCGAACTGGCTCTATAGACGAGGAAGGAATCTAAAAGCGACTAAATCCAGGCATTTTCGTCTATTGCTACTTGCATGCGATGTGCCTCGAAGACTAATGCAAAATTTAAATTTTTTCATGTATCAACTGGTAAACTATCTTTAAACTATCGGCGCAACGACCTGAAAGAAAAGCAGCTGAATTGAGGAATAATCGCCTTTGTGGAAACAACTGTTAGAAGAAACCTGAACCCGAAGGTTATTTACTTTATTTTTTATTTTTTCGGACAATGTGAGTCAGAGCTGGAGCATATGTGCCTGGTCGAATAAGGAAATTGCGCCAAGAACGAGTTACCTAGGCACAAACTCGGGTCATGTTGAGTAATAATTATTCCAGGAAAGGTGCTGTTGTAGGCTTTCCTTTCGATAACACGTGGCATTTTTTAAGGCGAATTTCAAAATTATGCTTCAACATGACGACAACATTTCGAATTTACCTCCTTTTTTTTATTTATAATAATTGTTTTCAGTTTTAGCACTTAGACCACTTCTGTCATCAATTTAATGTCAATTACGACACTATCGGTTAAGACGATGATTGCACATTAAATTGAAATAATCACCGTCCTGTTTAAAATAAAAAAAATTTAAAATTATATATCGAAATTTTGTCACTACATTTTTCTGTAAATTTTATATTTTAACTTAACATAAGTCAGTTAAGTCGCTACTGCGATTACAAAAGTTCTAGATAGAAACATTTTACGATCGGACTGTTAATGTTTGAGTTATCGATAACACTAGTTCAGAAAAATGAAATTTTAACAAATGCGCAATTTAACAAATTTAAAACTGCCGATATGGTTTAAAATGTTATTTCTTCTCCACATTTGTGGCTTTTAAAAAAATATATTTAAATATATTGAATTTTAAATTTTAGAAAATATATTAGAGTCTCACTCTTAAAAACTAGGGGGTGCCAGATTATTGGAATATTCGGATTACTGGATTGTATAGAAACATTCATAATAAATCAAATAAAGAATTTAATAAAGGAAATACATATAGGTACATATGTACATATTTGTATTCATGTATGAATATACTACTCGATTTTTTATAACATATCTTACAATTAACTAATTAGTTCTAAAATAATTCCTAATTGAGATACATATGTTTTTTTGCAACTTGTAGTCCTTGTTTAAAAACATTTTCTCGCATGTTTCGCAGGCGAACGGTGCCGGATTATTGGACGTGCCGAACTATTGAAGTGCCGGATTAGTGAGACTTTACTGTAGTTATAATTAGAAGTCATAATATGAATACATAATATTGTATCTCACGGAACTTTTATTTTGGAATGAGGATATAAGAAAGTGAAAAGTGAAATTAATGATCCCGAAAACCCCTAAGCACCAATTTTTATAATATGAAGTATTTTTATTCTTTTTTGTCATATGGATATGAAACGAATGAAACGAAATCACACTACTTTCGAAAATAAGTGAGATTAGTAAGACCATTGATAAAATAAAAATTGGCTAACAATCTTCAGTCCTCCCTGCATATATCGCAGAAACGGAACGTACTACAAATTTTGTTGACCTCTGACGAGGAGTCTTTTTATTGAACGCCCTCTTCCAGCTGAAAATAATGCGGCCATTCATAAAGGGGAAGCCTACCTCCCACAGCAGGAGTTATTTATAGGTAAAATCAGAAGTTATTTAAAGCGCCAAAGGCCGTCTCCGAGATGCAGACAAGTTCGTGCCGCTGCATCTCGTTCACTGTACCTTTTCGTGCCGGGGAAGGAGCGCGGTAAAAGTAACAACAGCGGACTACTTGAGCGAGTCAATTTGTCTGAAAGCATGCATCCATCATCGCTCGGAGTCTCATGGCAGGAACTAGACAAAGGCATTTTTCTTCCGAGGGGCACCTCGGTGGAAGTGCGAACCCCGCTCGAGGAGCCCCCATAGCATACTTCCTCCTGAAGCGAGCGAAAAGGGCGACTCCGCCACCTTGAACCCCTTTAAGTCGGCAAATATTTTTCTTTTGGTTTCCGGTTCTGTAGAAAATTACCTTTTCACCTCTTCAATTCCAGAAAACGTCGCGGCGCATTCTGGCGCTCAGTACTTTTTTCATTTTTTTTTTATAATCCTGAAGGGAATGTGGCAAGACAGTGGAGAGCGACTACGCCCAGTCCCGGGCTAATATTAGCGCTGATGATATCATGCGAGGAAAGGGACTTTGGGGCTCACTTTGGGGCTGCGAGGAGGTGAAAGACTCGAGCTCGGATTTTCGTGTTCTTGAAACGTATCCAATTCGGTACAAGTTCAAACGCGGAGAGCGCCACTGACGACGACGCTCAGCCTCACCGCGCTTCTGACGTTCTACTTTGGGGCTCCAAACTTCGTTTTTATCATTTTTATGTGGAACAGGTCAGGATGACTCACTTCGAACGAGGCGTTCATTGTTGGGCCGTAGTTGGAAGGATGAGTCAAATATGGTCAGAATTCGATCCGATTCTCGACAACGAATGCAAATCTTGGCTCGTTTTCCATTGAATGCATGAGCAATCGGGGAATCTAATAAAAAAAACCCATATCGCCTCGATATAGTTGCAGAAAATGCGTCTAAATCACGCACTTCACTCACTAAGATATTTGCGACATATGGACACGTTTTTTAATATTGACTTATTTGATTCTATTAACATACTACGTACCTACTATTGGTATTATGTATGAATGGCTAAATTAGATTCCTATAAAAATCTTAAGACTATTTGTTGTTTTCTTAATGAAAAAGAACATATTTCATTCCACACTGCTAAAATGACATTATTCAATAAGTGAACTCACTAAGGATGCAAACATCATAAAAATCTGTTCGCTAGAAGTGAAATTATAAGGGAACAAACAGACGAATAGACGATGTATTTTATTTCAAAATAACCTTTATAATTTAAATTTTTCTCATGAGCAAATAAAATGAAATTTATAACACAAACTGTTCATAATAATCATTTAATTTGTGTATTTTTGGACCATATATTAATTGTGTAACATACCTTAATATTTCAATCTTTTACTGTCGTATCTTTTCTTTCATAGTTTTTATTTAAAAAGGTAAAAGTTAATAAACACTTAAAAAACATGTTAATTACGAAAAAAAGTCATCAGAAAGTCCACATTCTTCAAATTTAACTTCATAAAAGACTTTTTTTAAAAAACTACTTGAACGAAATTGGTCTTATTATTTTATGAGAAAAATAGTTTAGTATGACCGTATTGAAGAGCTTCTTAATTAACTTTCATGAGCCAAAAATTTGTTACAGCTGCATAACAAATTAAGCTCAATTATCATTTATTAGAGAAGCCCAATTACTTTTTTTAAAGTCTTTAAAGACAATCAATTTTTAGAGACAAAGGATAATCAACAAAACATTTTAGAGTGTAGATTTCAATAAACCAGATATAAATGAGAAATTAATTTTAGTCTCATCCATAAAAACGATACAGTACAGGTACCTAATTTTAATTAAAAGCTAGCAGCTTAATACTTTTTTAACTATGTATTTGAATCTCATAAAATTTAACGCTTTTCTTACTGAAAAGGCGAGAAAAAGCAAACAATTTCTTTCTACAACATTTCTATTAAAAATTAAAGGAAGTGGAGCACACTTCAACTTTTTATCGTTTTTAACAGGCAACATAATCTACGACGTACAAACATTATCTCCATCGCGTCATATTTTGTTACTTAATATTGATCCGGCGCAAACGAAAAGAGTAAGAAAAAACATAAAATCTACAAAATATCTACTTCCTCAGAAGGGAAGAAGTTGATGACAAACATTTTAAGCAAACTTTAGCAAACAAAATCTCTATAAAAAACCGCAGTGCTGATTTGTAACATCGAAAATAATTTCTGTCCCAACTCTTCAGTTTTTGGGGACAGAATTGGGTCGTCCCCGTCTCAGTCTCACAGAGAAGTAAACGTAACCCAAAAACGTTTTGCGGTTTCTGATTCAATTTCAGAAAACTTTTCAATCGATTTTGAACATGTGTACGAAAAAACACGTTTATTCTAAAACGCATTGACGACAAAAAGTTTTAGTTTCGTGGATTTATTGCTGTTTACAGTTGATAAAAGCTGACATTTAAAACTACCGAAAATACGCTGCATGAATCAAAAACATCTTTTTTGATTATCCAAACATTTCCCAAACTCACACAAAGGATAATTTCCAATTTTGTCAATTTAACTTTAATTTCATTTTTTATTCATTCCATTTTGCTCGTGCGCACGGATTCATGATAATGAAGTTGAAAATTTATTTTAGGTAACTTCCTCTTTCACTTTTACCGTGAAAAACAAGTCTTTTAACTTTTTAGTGGGAATATTAAGTGATGCTCTGGGTTTTCAGTTTTATATGGATTACATATTTAACATGAGTTAAACTAGTTGCCAGGACACCGCCATCATCACCTAACTTGAATCCTCTGGGTTTTTGATGTTGTATATGAGGTTTAAAATTTAAACTAAAAGGTATGAAGAAAGGAAAATAACAAGGCAAAAACACATTATTCCCGGATAATTTTAAAATGCTCTTGCTGCTGGGACTTCAGGAGATGAAAGTCACGTTTTTATCTCTCGGTTTTAACGAAGAAAAACAGTCAAGACTTACACAGAAAACAGAAAAGACAAACGACATTAAATAAGTAATGCAATTAGTATCTTTTCTTAATAACAATTTTTATTTTCAAAGATTCAAATAATTTTATATAATCACCATAAATATGAGTAGATTTATCTACGTAATTTCAAAAATCATTGAATGATATTTTAATAAACGAAATTGCAAAATAGGCATCACCTTGAGCAAAGAGCTCTGAATTTTCCATATTTTAAATCGATTTGAACAAGAGAATGTGATGATGGATGAATAATTATAAATATCGTATCAACTTATCCAATTAGCATATTCGAATGGGCTGAATGTAATAAGCAAAAACGATGATGAATTTTAAAATAGATAAAAGGGAAATTAGTACCGATTTTTGAAAGGCCTCTGCTCGTTAAACAGCCATGAATAGAAACACCTACAAGTTTTTCTTTATAATTCATTTTATAATATTTCCTTAACAAGCGTATTAAGTACAAATTGGTAAAAAGTTAATTTCGATTAGCTTCTATTCTATTAGTTAAATAAATGTCAAAATGTGAAAATCATCAATCATTTGGAAAATTCGCAATTAGAAATCAATAGCGAAAAAATCAGTGCGGTCTACCGTACCTTTTATTAAAAATTCAGTGGGCGAATAAATAATCAAGTGGGGTAAAACTCAATATTGAATAGGCACTTTTAGTATTACATGTACTTGGACTTATTTTTATACATTTGTAGGATATGAAAAACAAATAAATAACCCTAGTTGAATTTATTCAGCGTAAGTAATATACATATTTGCTCTAGAGTGTAATTACAATTTTCTATAATTTTCTTGAATTTAAGAATTATTGGATTTAATAAGTAAATAAACCACTACCTTTATTTTTATTTACCTATCTAGACTGATATCAGATCACCTAGTTACTTTTGAATGTTTTGGACGATTCCATTTTTTATGATAGAAAGACTAATTATTACGGAATTAAATTTTGATTGTTTGTGCCCTGCCCCCTCAGAAAGATAATTAAAAGAAACGAAAAATAAATTCAATGACTAAACTCAAAAATGACGCAACAACGACACTTCCGTCGTTATCCGGAAACCGATAAAGTTATTAAATTTTTTTCAAAATATTTTTGGCAACACAAATTATTATACATTTTCGTTTTCAGGATCAATTAAATAATTTCTAAGAAAAACCCTATTAATTTATTTTTAAATTTATTTACATTTGAAAAAAATTCTGTTTTCTTAATATTAAATTTTTAAGTTCCGTACCCCAAAACTCGAAAACGGAAAAGAATTTAAAATATAAACAGAGTCTAATCAACCAATTTAACAAGTTTAAGAAAATTAAAATAAAAAAAAAAAACAATAAAAAAGCAAGTAAAACATTTCAATTTGCGTTATTTACGAAGTTTAATTCATTTAACCTACTCATAACTGAGATTGAAAATTTTATTTGTAGAAAAAGAAAAAACTCGTGGCTTCGTGGTGATTAAAATTTAATTAAAGCAGAAAACGAAAGCTGTAAAAATTGAAACCTTAGCTCAGCGCAGAGTCAGCAGTTGGCGTGACCAGTGACTGATTTTTCTGACCATCCCAACTCACCTGGAGCTGGCGAACTTACCTTTCGTGGTTTGGTTTCGATTATCTGCTCAACTTCGATACCGTCTGACATTTTGGAGCCGCTGTTTTCAGGTGTAACGACTGTCTGGTGGCACTAATCACGTGGAATTAATCCGGGAGAAGACCCGCGATCAGGAAGAGGATCACTCACAGAGCTCGGATCAGCCTCAATAGGCGGCTTAAGACTACGAGAAGACGGCGACGGTTACTCGGTAATTCGCCGGATTTGCGATGATATGCGCCCAGAACAACGCCGGCAATCGACTGCAGTACGTTTCCGGGGAGTGGATCGCGGTCGTCGAAGCCTCGAACGAAACGTCTCTCAGATAAAGGCTGAGTGGAGTTGCGGAGGTGCTGCGGGGCTGCGGGCGGAGCCTCCTGGGCGGGGCGGGACGGGGCGAATAAATGCCGCTGCGGCGAGTATTTCGGGACGAAAAAGAAAAAATTTGCTCCACAAAATACCCGTTTTTATTAGTCGCCGCTCTTCGCGCGAAGAAACTCTTCGGAGCGTTCTGGTGGCGTCCGTCGCCGTGCGGCTTTTGTGGTCAAAATCAGAAAAGAACTCGAACACACGCCGCCTGGGTGAATGGCCGAAATTCAGCAAAAAGATTTAATGCCGCCCGTCTCGTGTGCACTTTTCTTCTCAAGCGGCGCACATCTGCCGGGTCGAAATCGAGAATGGAGCAGGGTTCTTTAGCGTCGCTGCGGGGCCCCAAGGTACGGAAGGTACTCGAAGGGAGTCTGGGAAGGCACCCGGAAGCGGTTCTATTCACACGAAACTCTCGAACGAACTATGCCACACTTGAGTTACTACCGAAAGTAAAATTGAAAAAACAATATTTTTTTTTTATATTTTGCTTGCTAATGACGAAACGCCCGCACTATGGAATTATGCCGTCCAGACAGGTCTCACCGACTGACTCTCTGGAGCATGGAATTCCTCAAGAACCGAACTGGACGTGGTCGTTGTGGAGTACAAACACGAGAATACACCGCCTCTGCACAAATATAACTGCAGCTAGAACGTCGGCTGGATGGGAGCCGTCTGAAATCGAGTTGCCCCGCTCGCCGTGCGGTGCTCTGCTGCCGGCACCCCACTCGGCCAGACCAGACCCGGTCGCGGAGTATCTTTAAAGCTCCTCCTCGCCAGAATTGCTGGAAAACTTTAGGCCAGACCCGACCGAACGCAGACAGTGCACCGCGAAGCGCTTTCGGGTCCAACTCGAACTCCAACATGCGCCCAGCACCGCTGGAGCCACGACCTAAACGAGCTTACATTTTCCGTGCAAGAGGAAGTACCGCTGAATATGCTCAAACCAATTCAGCTATTACTCGTGTACAATAGCTGAATAAATATAAATCACATCATACCATTTCATACTCCATCGAACAAGTTCGACCTGAAATCTACAGAAAACAGATTATTGAATTCAGCTTGTAGGCAGATAGACGGGAAGTGGAGGGAACCAGCCTTTTCTGGCTTTGCCTTTTCCCTCGAATATTTCCATCCACGGATATCATCGCATCGCATCATATGCGTAGTCTGTGATTGATTTCTCGTCTTTCAATTTTGGACGCCCGATTAGGAAATTCTAATTGGGACCGGCACCGACCCGACCTCGGGCATTATGCGCCGCTCGGAAGCATAAAGGGAAAAGCAAATTGTTTCCGTCGTCTCTTGTAGATGAAACGCCTCATAAAATTTATATGAGAAACATTACACGTAATTTCCAGTTGTACAGAACGAAACCATTTATTTTATCCTTTTATGTTTTCGGAAAACTGTCTACTGAGGCTTTGGCTGTAAAATATAATTTTTAGCAGACAAAGTCTTAAAGTCTAGTCAATGGAAATTCATTTTAAATCCTGCGCAATGTTTACAATGCTTTAATACTTATTTAATAAAAAGAGAACTCCCCTTTTCAGCACATCAATTTAAAATCAGACTGTTTAGAATTTGCGTTGCTCCCTGCTCGCTTAACGAGTAAAAGGGCTACATTCACATGAATAAATGAATAATTGTTTTATATTGTATACTTATAAGTATACGTGAAAAAATCGATTTAAAAAAAAAACTTTATTTGAAAACAACAGCAAATATATATTTTTGTATTCCTATATCTGTGAATTAAATTAAATAAAAAATTGAATTTTTATAAATTCTCGAATGAAGGTTATTAAAAAAATATATTTTATTTCTTTGCAGCACTGATTCCTCAAGATTCACATATTGATTTGATCCAAAAAATAGGCACTATCAAAACTTTTTTATCGAAATAAAAGGATTCCAAAAGTTGTTAGGTAAGTTTTTAATTATCATCTAATAACTCTCTTTCTTAAAACAATTTAAGTACAATGAAACAATTTGTACAATTATAGATAAACTAATTTGTAGCTTTCTGCATTAAATCTGCAAAGAGGAAACGTTGAACCTTAAACCTCATTCATTCAGTAGGAGGAACTAAATTAAATTATTCTTCATAAGCAGCATAAATTGTGTTAATGAAATATTCATCGCAGGCAGCATATTTGCTTGCTCTGTGGGCAATTTAACTCCTAAATATGCTAGCGCAATTTATCACACCTCGCCAGTTCTAATGGGATCTGACTTAAGTTTGTTTTCTAGAAAATTAAAGATTAAAGCACATATACGGTTGAATCAAATTTTATATTAAATTAATTTTGTTGTGTGTGCTATAGACAATTATGTTCTGCAATTTGTCGTTACAGCTTTGACTTTATAAAAATCTCTCGCTAGAAAGTCGGCAAATTTTGATAAATTTCAAAGTGCCCAGACTAACTATGCGCCTGGAACTATGCAATGAAAATAATGATTTTTTTAGATTGAAGTCGTTTTAGATAAAAATTAAATTATAAAAAAACTAGTTGTTTTCACCCAAGTTAAGAACGCCTTATCGAGTTAGAAGTTTTTGTATTATTATAGAATTGTTTTGGAAATGTGATTTAATTTACGTACAATTTGCTCTATCCAGTGAAACAAGTGAAATGATTTTTAGTGAGATTTCATAAAACCGAATTTTACGAATTGCCCGTTAATGAATTTTATTGAATTTCATTAGCATTTTTTACTATCAAAAAATGTCTCATTATTTTTATAAAAAAAAAACCATTATAGATAGTATTTGAAATTTTTAGTCCGCAGTAACTGCTATCTGAAGATCTGGCGTAGACCTTATTAAATTAATTGCAGTCGTATCAAAAATGAACTTAAGCAATAAATAAAAAAGAAATATTGCGGTTTCATAAATATTTCGTTACCACGTCCCGAAAAATTACTCTTTTATGGCTTTTCCCACTGTCAGTTTATGGCCCTTTAACTTTTATGAATTATTGCCTGAATTGCACCTCAACTAAAACGTGACCGAGGCGATAAAATCTACAGCTCCAAACATCCACCTATATCTAAGCAGACTATCTTACACCAGATGTGTGCTCTTCGCCATTTATTTCACCAAAAGTATCAAAACTTGATTCCGGAAATCGCTGCACTCATCGCCTTTACGTCTCTGCTAATAACACTAATTTGCATATTGTGTGAAAAGGAAAGTGCCAAACTTTCGTTGGGTTAGATTAGACGCCGGCTTGATTCACCGAGCCTGCCAACTAAGTCCGGAGGAGCAACGACCTTGCACGGCATTCGCCTACAATATTTACTAAATTTGGTAGGTCATTAGGTAACCGCTAATTTACTTAAAGGCAGCTGGAAAACGTCTTAGGAGCTAAGACGCCCTACTCTTGGACTATTTCCGACGACAGCTTGAAGAATGCGTGGGTTTCTTCTATTGCAATTGCCCAATTGAAATGTGTGAAAAAAATATTCCCTACATTGCACGAATAGTTAATTTATATGGGGCGAAGAAAATTTGAATTTTTTAAATTGAACTTAAAGAGTTCTTCTCGAATATAATTTACCCAAAAAGAGAGTAAAAATGAGTCAAGTTTTGGGTTTCCGGATTACCTGAGTTTTTGTGGGGATTTTATTTGTGTGACTAAGATTTGGATAGACTTTTTTTTTACTTACTCGATTGAAAATTTAATTAAGTTTTTATAAATCTGAAAGTTTAAAGAACTCCTAACACGAATTAAAAGAAAGTTGACAAAATGGGTATTGATAAATCTGAAATCGTTAAGTATAGTGCGGCCATTTGATTGCAAAATCTGAGCAACATACATATATGAAAAATTATACATTTGAAATCATTAACATTTTGCTCGATCTGAGAAAATTATTACCAGTACTTTGTCCTTAGTTTTTAAAGATTCACTTTCACCAGATATCTTCATCTTATAAAATGAAGGGAAAAACTGCAACTACACCATTTTTCCTCCTTTTTAAACTATTAATCCTCTCAATTTATGATCTACGAAAAGAATAATAATTACATCGAATTATAAAAGCTGGGGCTATTCTGGACTATAATCTGAACAAGAATCGAGTGGTTTTAAAAGATTTTCATTCCATTAAAATCAATTTAATCCGTTTAATTCGAACCCAATTTTTTTATCTATTCACCTCCGCGAATTAAGTTCTGAGGTGTAAAACTTTTCAATTTATTGACCAAGGAAAACTCTGAAATTCCCATTGTAATCCTTATTCGCTCATTATGTTAGTTTCCCTGCAAAACTTCAACCTAGCCGCGCCCGTTGCCGTCGTCGTCTCGTTTATTGATTCAGCCATAAAGTGGAGCAGCCCCACTCTTCTGGATTGAGGCCTTCTAACAACTTCGGAAGAGGAAAATCATCAATTTTATACCAGCTGGATGGTGGAAAGATGAAGCCCTTAAGTTCATTAAAATAACCCATTTTGCAGGCACAAGTCAGGTAGAGTTAATTTTAAAATTAACGACACCAAGAAATTCAAAGAAATTTTGATGAAGTAGTATTAAATTTAATAAAGGTAGGAGAAAATTTAACTGAGGGAGGTTTTAGCAACAGAAATACGTCGTCCGTTTTGCCTGGTTACCTAATTTAATTTCTGAACTACACCAGTTGTATTTAGTTATGCATTCAGTAAAAAGGAAATTAATCCTTAAACTTTTATCAATTAGTGTATCTAATACGCTCTAATTACATTTTTATGAGGAGAAGGTGGGCAAGTAATATTCAGTTCATTTCATGAATTTGTATCGTGATATTCTTAGTAGATTTTTGTTGAATCAGTACAATTCTTTCGGATTTTTGTATGTTAAATTAAAAATAGCAACTCTATCTAACTCTAAAAGATGTCTACTGAAGTTTAAAATATTTAAACTTATTTATACTTAAGGTGCGAATATTTCTAAAAATAAATTGTTCAATACATCATCACCTCAAAGAGGGACAAGTCTATTGAAAGAAAGTTGATACGGGCTAATAAGGAGCTAAATTTGGAGGCGTAAGGTTTTTCCTGGTCTTCTTGTGAGTCTCGGAGTTAGATATATCTAAAAAATTGCGTATTTTGTCGTATTTGAGGGGAGTGTCGAACAGTTCGTTGAGTAATATGCCGTCTCGTCGTCTGCCGCACCCCACGGCACACCCCAACAAAAATTCTTCGTTTCTCACGTAAGTGTTTTTGGTAGGAGTGCCTTCATTTTTATTTATAATATCAAATTTATTTCAGCTCTATTTAATTTGCGTTTATTTTATAATCAAAATGCGCACTTCTACTTTATTTTCCTACTTTTTAAACTGATAGCATTTTATAAACAATTATGTAGGTCCTGATGCATCTAAATACGGTTAAAAAGCATGTTAAAAAATACATTCAGTTCGATGTCATTCTCTGATAATGTTTTCATCCACTTTTACATGTTTCGGGACTTACCTAAAAAAACCAATTTTTTACTTTTTCTCTGTCGTTGTGTTTGCTGAATACATCCGGCTACAGAATTTAATCCTCGACATAAAAAAAATTAGATTCTCTGTGAGATAGACAGGTGAACAAATAGAACGAAAAATAAAAAATCGCTGCAGAAACTGCTCAAATTGTCCCAAATGCTGTTACTATGTAAAATACTTTTACTGGAATAAAAATTAAAAAAAAAATTTCACTGCCAGCCATGAGTATATGTATTCGTGGTTGGCAACAGTTGAATATCTGGCTGAATATGCTCTTGGCAGCGAATCGGTTAACTAAATTTGCTTCTATGTACAAATCGTTTGATGATCCAAATAGTAGTTAACAGATTCGATAATTTTAAAATAATTGAATTCTTTTCCTCATTTAATACATGAAATGTGAATTTTATGTAATAAGTATGTATGTACACAAAAATTATAAAATACAAGTGCAGTTAAAAATGTTTTTTAACAAAATAAGTTTAAATAGCAATTCATAACACCTTAACCAAACGTTTTATAAATAACCTAAATGTTACATCGCCAAACATCCACAGCATAAAGCCCAAAACAGTCTTCTTAATTATAAATTCCTGGTTTTGTTTTGCTCTAAAAGAAAGGTCCATAATTAATAAATCATCAACTGCGAACAACCGGTTACAAAAAAATTATGTAAATTAAGAATAAGCTAAAACAGTAGCGAAGTTAGTTGTAATATGATTAATATGTGATATTAAAATTTTCCCAACAGAAAAATTAAGATGTTTTCACTATTAAGGGTCCACTTAGGGTCTCTAGAAACGCTAGCACTTTCCGCAAATTTTCTAGTACAATGCGCTATTTGACAAAATGACATTAAATACATACATACACATACATATGAACTTGCATTCGGGAAGGTTTTGTGGCGAACTTGTTAATTTTATGATAACGCTCGTACCTGGGAACGGAGAAGAAAAGATTAATGAAGATGCTCTTTTGCATTAAAATTTCAGTAGGAGACCTATCGCGGATTTCAGCCGGTTCGGATCGGTATACCTTTCTTTGTGAATTTTTGGCATTCAGTTGTTATAAAACATTTTCATATAAAAGTTAAAGGCCATAAGAGGACAGCGTCAGTTAGTTTTTACATCCAACCGGAACAGAAGTCTGGAAATATGAAGGTTCGAAATAGTACAATTTTTCGTTTTGTGCAATTCCTAATTTATATTTATGTTTAAAGGTGTTTTTACGTGTTTTCATCATCGCCATTTTGTCAGCAATGGGCAAAGCAGGATTACCGCTTTACAATAATTTTGGATTACAATCACCGAAAGTATACAATGACCTCATCAGACCACAAAATCATGGATTTGATTTCTCTAACCCTGGACCAAGGAAGTTCGTAGTTAACAAAGGATATTTTAATGTTCCACAAAAACCAACTTTCATTGATTTAAATTACCATCCGGGCTACAACAATGCCCAGCATTATCACTCTGGAATTTCTGTGAAAACTCTCCCAACAGAAAACCATTTAAATGGCGCTCAGTTCGTCAATTTGGTTTACCAACCAAACCAATTTAAAGGACCTAACGCAGGACCAAATACCATTGCGGGTCCTTTCATTCCTCAGATTCTTCCAAAATCACATAAACCTGTGAAAATCCTTCAGGAGAGCTTTGGAAGTATCTACGACGACACCAACCTTTATTTACCCGAAAATAAGGACATCTTCCTCAAAGAAACCACTGGAGATATTTTTAGGACAGTAAGAGCAAATCTTGATGTAGCCGATCCAGGTAACAACAACGTTGCCTTAAACGGTGAGGGCATTTTGTACGAAATTGTTCCAAACCTTCAAAATAATCGAGGATATGAAGGTTTACTGGCCAGAAGAGGTCCACCTCAAAATGAGGGTCGATCCAGAGACCTCCAAATACTTAAGGAATTGATAGGAAATTCCGGATTTGCCGAAAATGTTGGTGGAAAAAGTCAATTACAGCTTGTGGATGAAGGACTCTCTCTAAACACCGGAGAAGTCATTTTCCAAAATATCGAAGAAATTCCACGTAATGATGTCGTTAAGCTTTTTGCATAAAGTTTTCTATGTTCGAGTATTTTTACCATTATTTTTTGCATTTAGGTATTTATTGCTATTGTTCATCGTTATCATTTAATTGTTAAGAAAATATACGTTTGTATTCGAAGATGGTATTTATTTTAAATATGTTTTACGTTTTGCACGCCAGATTTAAAAGTGTGTTTCTTCTTTTCTCTTTGTTGGTTAAACTTTTTGTCTTTTAGAAATGTTTTGTTTGACTTAAAATTTACAAAGGGCTTAAAAATTATTTTTTAAAAAATGATATATTTCCACAAACATTTTGGTTGATTTTTAAGCCAAACCTCGTAATATTTAAAATTTTAAACAATGGAGACTCAGAATGAACTTCAAAACTTTTTATTATTTTTTACTATGATATTTTTTAAAATAGACTAATTTTTAGGCCCTCAAAATATAAATCCAGAAGAAAGAGATTTAAATACCAAATCCCATTTCTCTCCGACTTTAAGTCGAAATAAAATTTTTACCTAGTACATATTCCCGGTAATTTTTAAATATGTACTAAATTAGCAGTTGAGAAATTACATTTTTAAAACAAGAAGATCAAATTTTTTATTTTAATTTTATCGTACTTGAATTGCTGATTGTTGATTTTGTTGCTGCTTTTTGCTTTTTGGACTATAAGATAAGATTAAAATCGTTTTTCAACAACCAAAATAGTATAATTATTGGTTTTTAATCTTAACATTGAAATTATAATTACGGTCAATTAATTAAGTAATGATCTGCATTTTTTAGATCTTTTAATCTTATCAAACTAACAAATTAGCAGATAAAAATTTAAGTGGAATTTAATAAACAATGTGCTTTCACTTTATTATAAAATCTTTACATTAACAAATTAATTTCATATGCTTATTTGATGCGTTTTATCGGCGTTTAAAAAGATATTATCAACGAGACAGATATTTTGCAATACTTTGAATGAAAATGCGTATCTTCATTTAATTCGCATCAAAATGACAAAATCGTGAGAAAAGAAAGCATCAAATAGTTATCGCATAAGAGTTACGATTTTTTTTATGAATTCCCATATTTATCAAAATTGGAACCCCGAACAGATGTCCGGTTGTATAACATCGATTTATTGGCATCGATCTAGAAAATCGGATTTTTTTTAAATGAATGAAAATAATGTTATATAATGTTTTTTTTATGAATATGTTTTATTTAAAATGTCCTCGGTTACGAGGGACAGTATCTACTTAAACTAAGCAATAACAAATCGGATGTAACGAAAAGATACAGTACAGCTAAGTAAACCAAACATTGGTTAATAAATTAAATAGCAATCCCTAAAATTTCCTTCAAGGATTCTATTTGTTGAGGACTCGAAGGAGTTTTACATGGCCGTGA
This sequence comes from Machimus rusticus, assembly GCA_951509405.1. NCBI lineage: Eukaryota > Metazoa > Arthropoda > Insecta > Diptera > Asilidae > Machimus > Machimus rusticus. Next base: position 10,035,476 of record OX608051.1, read on the forward strand.
CCACCTAAACTAGCGCCGATTCCAGAGGATTGGATTAGTTTTAGGATGCTTTCAATTTCTGCATTTCCACCGTAGTGGGTGGAGTGTGTGGCGGGGTACCTGTTGCTCTGGACATATCTTACAGTCTGCTGTTGCTGAGGAACAGCGTGAGATCCAACTAGCTTAATAGTCTCCAACTGTTGGTGATGTTGGTGGTAGGGCAAAGGGCAGGGTTCTTGAGCGACAGTGTTGTACCCTCCGTTCGAGACAAAGGCGTTTTGGTACCCCACAGCCTCGCCACTTGGTACCACACGAAGAGTTACTAAATCACGACCTGAATCCTGAGCTGTTGCATATCCAGAAGCAGTTGATTGATCTACAAATTTAACAATTGCATTTTGGTGTTGATGTGCAACTGCAGGGACCTCCTGGAGGCTCTGCAACGCCCTGAATTCTTCATGAACCTGAGCCCCACCGTAAGCACCTGCTCCAGGATTTTCAACAATTTGAACAGCTTGAGTTTCTTCGATTGGTGAGTGCACCGCAGAACCTCCATCCTGAATAATTTTAAAAGTGCTATACTGATCTGCACTTCGTCCTTGAACCTCACCTAAACCAGTGGTATCATGGACGATTCGCACGGTTTTGGTTTGGGGATCAGCGTGTTTTGTGGTATAAGTCGTATAAGTCGCAGGTCGTTCTTCATGAACGATTTTTACAGTTTGCACCTGACCACCGTGAGTTTGTCCTACGTGTCCACCTTGATCATGGATGATCCTCACCGTTTTCACATTTGTGCTTGAATGTCCTCCAGCGCGATTTTCGTGGATAATTCTCACAGTTTGGACCTTGTGTTCGGTTTTAGCCTCCATATGATGAGCCGGGGCATGGACTATTGCTGGAGCCTCTTTTGGGGCGATCGGTAGGGCTGGAGCAGGGGCTGAAAATTGTCCATTATCCTGGGATCCACTAAATCCAAAATTCTGGTTCACTTGCTGTTGCTGTTGCTGATTAAAAATTGGTTCTGGGAAGGGAATTGCGGGGGCTTGGTAATTGTATCCATTAAATTGAGGCAGTTGGTTCACGTCCCGGTTGTTCCGGTTAACAAGCACCTTTTTCGGACCCGATTGAGCCGACACTGTTAAACAAGTGACGATAAGAAGCAACAAATGCACCTAAGAAAAATTCATTCCCATCAGTTTAAAACATTTTTTAATATATTCCAAAAACGCTAAAAAATACCTGCATGGTTTCACTAATATAATATTTTTTTGCCTAAAAGCGCTAAGCCCGGAAGTGAAGATGAGACTGACGCTAGTTTTACTGTCACGAGGCTTTTATATCTCGGCTTTGATTTTGATTACCGGGATTAACTTTTCGCTCGGGTAAAAAGAAAGTTTGGCCTCTCTTTCGTCGTCTTTTACACTCGCACCTGGCTCAAGATCTGAAAAATTTCAAGCTCCCGATATACTTTAACTTACTAATTGCTCCCCATTTGATTATGTAAATGAGAGCCCCATTTCTTCACTGCATTTTTCGTGAATTTTAGGCTATTAAATACCGCCACTATTGTTCTGGGAAAAGTAATTAATTAACCGGACCTTCAAAACAATGCATTTTATATTTTGACTACATGACTTTAAAATAAAAACAAAATGAAAAAAAAATATCAAACCCGATTCTCTGTAGGATAGAACATTTTTATTATAAATCTGAAATTGTTGAGTTGATTGAATAAAAGAGAAAAGCTCGAAATCGACGTGTTAAATTTGCCATTAATTAAATAGGTGTTTTTTGGCCCATTTTTTTCTTCGGTCCATGCCTTTTTTTGATGTTACTTTCGCAGCAAAAATGTAAAGAGATGCACATTCTGTGAATGATTTTTATTTGAACTGATTTAAATTTTTGTTTGCAACAAACGTCTGTGATTAATTTGTTATTTACATTTTTTAAACATTTCAACCGAATGATGGCTCTGTTAGTCCCTGCACTAAATTTGGACAGTAATAATTTATTTATATCTACATTTATTTTAAATTAACTTTTTCTTCCCTGAAGACACGGACGTGTGACTTTTTATTAAAAATATTTTCACACTTTGGCAAAAAAGCGCCGCTGATATCATTTTTAGTGAATAATTTGTATGAAATGAAAATAAAAATTAATTATTGTCAGAGAAAGCTATTTTACAGAAATTTTTCATTAAAATTAGTAATAAAGAATTCGTTATACGTTTGATCTGACTGCCCATTTTTGAATCATAAAACTGAAAATGTTTAGTGAATTTTTTAGTTATTTGAGGTTTTTGCTAAGAAAGTAAATATAAAGCATTAGATAGTTTCATAATCGTGTCCAACCGGAGATGTATTTATTAAATCAGGCTTTTTCATGTTCGGTTTAATTTTGCATGCATATCTGCAGTGCATATTATAACGAAAACATTGTTAAATGCATTCTATTTTTAGAAATTGTATTTTAATTATAAAATAGCTGATTAATTATCGACAAGGACTTTGTTATGGAAGTAATGCTAAAGTACATAGTAGTAACATCGAAGTTTCCGGACATAATATTTTTTATTTATGCTATAAAAATACAAAACAAGTACTTAAATATTTAGTGAAATATTCTTCAGAGGTAAGAACTGTTTTAATAATAATATGTATATTAATAATTCAAAGTGGCCTCTGATTATAGATTATGTAATGTAACAACATTTCTTTTTAGTTTATTGGAAAAATATTGTTAATCGTTAATAAATAAATTACGATTGCTTTGTATAAACATAATGTGTAAAATTAGGTTTTTTATTATTTTACTTTTATAATTCAAATAAGCTATGTGTTTAAAAGAAATTTCAAATTTACACATAAAGTCAGAGCTTTTCATATATAAACTTAAAAGTTTAATGAAGGAATATAAACATTTAGGAATACTTCCTAAAATGCAAGGTATGGGTTATTTAATTTGAAATTAATACAAAAATAACGGCATTTCGTTCAATATTATTTCAATAATTCTAGAAAATGTAGGGGCTAAATTTATGATTAATATAACAATACGCACGTTACGTTATTCTCGCATAATTTTGTGCGTCTTTATATTCATAGAAAAAATTATGAATGCACATGGCGTAAAAAAATCATATATAACTCTTTAGCTTGCGCCACAGCCACTTTGGGAAGCATCGCTGCGTTTACGAAATCCAATTATGCATTTTTTCCGGTAAATTGAAATACATCAAAAGAATTAAGAATTGAATAAATTTTATAGTTTCTATTTATTTTGTTCCACTATTCATTTATGATCAATTAGAAATTATTTTATATTTTTGATAATGCCTGCCTTAAATTAAAGGGCAAGTGTGCGTTTTGAAGAAATAGTTTACAAAATGTAAACCCAAAAGTTTTATAGTTATGGTGACCTCTCATAAAAAGTTTATAGATATAAAGGTAACTTTAAATTGTGTTTTGTGTCTAATCTTTTTAGTGGAAAAAAGCTTTGTTCGGATTAAAGGAAAATCGAACTGGGTCGATGCAAAACTTGAATTGAATGTGCTCGTGGTATGAGTTTCCGATTGATCGGTTGCGTAAGACTTCTTTTCATTTCCTCTCCAAAAATCATAACCGCTCTGAATTAATTCAAATACGAAAGATGCAAAGTAATTTTTTGCCTGATTATATAGAAAAACGCAAAAAGTCGAAAAAAAAGAAGATATGTGAATGGATATGGTCACTTAGCAAGCGACATGCACAAGGTCGGGTCGTCAAAATGAGATGCAACTTTCACCAAAAATTTGGAATTGTTTTATTTGTGATGTTTAAACAATAACAACATCAAGTTGGCTGAGTTAAATTAGATAAATTAGGTAAACTGTTAGTAGCCTCGGGCGCGGTAGGATTTTTCTAGTGGCGGGAGCGTCTGAATTGTCTCAAGGGTCCGTCGTAGTTGTAGCCTCCGTTGGAAGGAGCTGGGGCTGCGCTGATTTCTGGGATTGAAGGGGCTGCTTCAACAGCTGGAGCTGGTTCATGGTGCTCTGGGGCTGGAGCTGGAGCTGGGGCAGCTGCGTGCTCCTGGATGACTCGGATGGTCTGGACTGGAGCTGGAGCAGCTTCCTGGATAACGCGGATGGTTTGAACATGATGCGCTGGAGCGGCTTGTTCGATGACATGGACTGCATGACCTCCGCCAACAGCAATTCCTCCAAGTCCAAGTCCTCCAAGACCTGCGAGTCCTCCAAGACCTCCGTCAATAACCCTTACGCTTCCACCACCAAGACCAAGGGCTCCAAGTCCTCCAAGACCACCAAGACCGCTGCTGATGGTGGTCACTCCTCCGCCAAGAGCATGGCTTGCGCCTCCTCCAATAATCCTAATCGAGCCACCAGAGTTGTAGCCATGGCCTCCATCGACGAGGTTCAAGAATTCAGCGGCGCTATGTTGTCCAGTGAGGACTCCAGCGGAGGCAGAAGCAACCAAGGCGAAGACACAGATGAAGAACTGAAGAAAGACGTTATTTTTTTAAAATCCTTACTCCTGGATTCGCAAAAACTATACTTTACCTTCATGTTGATATTGTTAAAATTGTTACTTTACAGCTGGTGATAAACTGATAACTTCTTTGCAGAATTGCCAGTCTTTTATAGCAAAGATATCATCTTCTGGTGATCTTGGCCGATGAGCACAATCACTCATATCTGATCTCTTTTCTTAGGTCGAAGTCTCAACTGTCTCAATCTTTCGTATGCATCTTTTGAATAATTCATGGATTTTATTCAATGTTAGAAGCTCCTCATAAAACCGCCTCTCTGTGAGGGCGTCTCAAGCCTTTCAGTTCTTAAAGATAATCGAGAAAAAACAGCAGATTTCTTTCAAATCAGAAAACAGATTAATTCCGGAAGCCCTTCAGGTAATATTCTTATTAAAATTATTTCCAAAGAAAATTATAATAACAATTAAATACTAATAAAAGAGACGATGATTTTATTTATTTTTTTTTTTTTTTGCGTTTCTGCAGGTCTCTCAATTTGTCAGGGCTCTTAAATTTTTTGACCGGAGACCCACTGTAAAATCACAAGGTTATTACATTTTAAAATGTGAGAAGTCGGCGTACAACTTCTTTGACTCTATGCCGATGAAGTGCCCCGGTTTAATTTTGTCAATGAAATCAATATGGAAATTTATATCCGCCGCTAATGCCTTCCAAATAATTAATGTTAATAGCCATGTGGGGTTTTGCGGGAAGTTTCGCAGCTAATTAAATTTTAATATTTTAAGCGAATTCACTTCAAAAATTAGAAGCACCTTTCGATTAGGTGATATAATTTTTATTTATATTTTATTTGTTTTGCTTTTTAATTACTCGAATGATGTTATTTTATAACAATTTTAATTTTCTTTGGCCTAATTTTAACTTTTTTGCTTCCGAAAAGAAAATTAATTTTTAATTAATTTTTATACAGTACATATCAACAAATTTCAGGAAATTTATTCCCTTTTGTAAACGTTAAAATTGTAAGACATAGCCAAATTTGAATAAATTATGCTTATATAATGATATGCTAACTTATGAATATCAGTTGTTCAAGGAATGAGATAAGAGCACAAAAAATTGTCTTTGTTAGTTAACAATTCCGGAAAATAATCCATTCCGTATTAATAAAAAAGCAGGAATGATATTTATTTCGAGAAATTATAATCGTTTTACTTTAAAAAGTTCTAAATTTTTGAAACCATAGTAAGAATCGAAGAAAACTTCTGCCATTTGTTACATAAAAAGAAGCTTTGCTTGTCCCATTTATTCATAAGATTTTATGATTTGAATCATACCTTAACTAATTTTGATAAGATTGAAAAAGTAAATTAAAATATGTAATTATTATACGTATACATAGAATAAAAGCAGTTTGGTTAATTTTTATAATACTCAATACAAATATCATTATTAATCAGTTACCTATTTTTGACGAGTATACTCGTCATGAATAAATCGTAACATTTTGAGTTCTGTCGTTATGCGTAAAAAGTAATTAGACTTCATTGTTTATCTTGAAATTTTAGTGAATGGTTATGAAAAAAATTGTATACCTACTCAATTTAGGTGCAGATTTTCCAAAGAGGTCGCAAAAGCTAACTATAAATAAAAATGTTTTAACTATTGTTGGTAAATAGCTTAGCAGATTTGTTTATTTATATATAATGAGATTTTATGCGCACTCAAAATTTTAGCCTTTAATTATTGCTAAAACGCCTAAATCTATGCACGGACAAAAATTTAATGTTGAAGGATGATACCAAATTAGTGTGATTATATTTTCTTACAATTCGGCGTTTTTTAAATAATGGATGCAAATTTATAAAGTTGCCGAGACGATTAAGCCAAATGCTTTTTCACATTAACACTTTACATAACTAAATTATGTACGTCTGATCATTTCACAAACAATTTTTTGTACCACCTACTAAATTATGCTTTTAATATGTATGAATGGTTTTGGACGCATAAAAGCTACTCTGAATTTTGCTATAACATCTGTTGAAATGTGTTAATTGCCAATACTCTTCTCTATAGAAACAAAAAACCTTTACAGCAATTGTTCACAAAATATCTATTTATTTACAACGTTCCTTAAAAACTAGTAACAACAACAAAAAAACAACAATAAATCTACCTCATTTTAGGTAATTTTTTTGGTTATCTCAGAAACTCGGTCAGTCTACTTCTTAACAAAGTGCTGATCTGGAAGGATGGCGTGAGCAGATGCTTCGTGAAGCACTTGAACAGTCTTGAGTTCGGTTGGAGGCTCGGCGTGGTGGTGAAGAACCTGAACAGTCTTGACCTCAGGTGGCGGTGGGGGATGCTGCTTTATCACCTGGATGGTGTTCACCTCTGGGGGTGGTGGTGGGACCTCCTGGACGACCTTAAGGTACCTCACTTCTGGCGGCGGTGGTGGATGCTGGTGGACCACTTTAACGTGCTTCACAATTGGTGGTGGCGCTGGGGCTTGCTTGATCACTTGAAGAGTCTTCACTTCAGGTGGTGGAGGTGGGTGCTGTTTTATTATTTGTAAAGTTTTAAGTTCAGCTGTTGGAGCTTGTTGAACTAATTGAACATGTTGTGGTTCAGGGGCGGCAACATGGAACTCTTGTTGAATTGGAGCAGGTACTTCGAAGTGTTGAACTGGTTGTTGGATGTGGACTGGGGCAGGTATTTCAACATGTTGAATGGGTTGTTGAACCTGAACCTGTGGGGCAGCGTAGTGAACTTGATGCAATTGAGGTCCAGGCAATTGGACACTGTGAACCTCTGGGGCACCTACTTGAACGTGTTGAAGGTGCTCAGCTGGGTACTGAATTGCATGACCCTGTGGGGCGGGAAAGTGGACAGGGGTCTGGAATTCAGGAGCATATTGAATTGGGGCTGCTGCGTGATATCCTTGAAATTCAGGAGCTTGTGCTAAATATTCCCCAGTGGCGTAAGCTGGAGATGCAGCTTGAAAACCATGGAATTCAGGAACTGCAGGGGCTTGAGCTAAGTACGCTCCAGATGAATAAGCTGGTGCTCCATGAAGAATTTGCTCTGGTGCAGCTTGAAGAAGATGATGCTCTGGGGCAGCATGCAGAAGTTGGTGCTCTGGAGCAGAATGATAAAAATGATTTTCTGGAGCTGCGTGCAAAAGATGATGCTCTGGTGCAGCTTGAAGAAGATGATGCTCTGGAGCACCTGCCAAAATTGAAGCTTGTTGGTCAGCATAGACTTGGCCAGGCGAAGCTAGAATTTGTCCGGGTCCAGCCGAAAAATAAGGATTTGGTCCAGCGGCAACAAGTGGGGCTCCAGCAGCAACAGTGGCGGGTTCTTCCTGAGATATTCTGATGGTATGCAAATTATGCTCATTCGGGCCAACATCAGGACCTGCGTAAGAGTTCGAACTGTGAGGTCCAAATGCGGAATTCGCAATAATCTCGTTCGCTAGCTGAGGTCCCAGAAGTCCCAAAAGTCCTCCATATGTTGCTGAGACATATGCCAAAAGGCACAAGATAACCTGGAAGCAGTTAAAATAAACATCCAACTTAACACTTCTATTCATAAAACCTGAAAATCTCATTTACCCACCTTCATGACGAATATGCTCCACCTAAAATGTTTCCAGGAGAGGAATTTGATCAACTGATGCCGAGATCGTTAATTCACTTTCTTTTATATCACCTAGGAGATCTTCATTTTTACAAATGCACAATCTTAGGTTTTGTCGTCGCTCTGTTTTGAATTAAAGCGAACTCTGCGTGATATAACGTTTAAGCCCATTTTCAGTTAATGAATATTCAACTAGTTCAACTGGGAATTAGTTCGACCAATAATCGAAACGAATATCAACTAGAAGCGCAACTTGCTTCACCCGATGTTGACACGAAAGTGTTAAGAAAAACTAAGTTTTGCGGCAAAATATCGCGTTTATCAAAAATTTTTTTTATTTAAGTAATTTTTTTTCTGCACTGCCGCATTTCGAAAGTGACACGTTGGTCCAGACAACGAAATATCGGCTGCAGCATCTGAGTGAGGGCAGCACAATGCTTCCTTATCTTTATCGTTGTTATCGTCGTCGTCGTCTTAACGATCGAAGTTACAGAGATCCGATGCTCGTGATGCAAACTCGTTATATCTGAGACCAATATGTGCCGACATCTGGGCTACTATTGAGAAATGGGGGGTTTTTTAAGAGTTCTTCTGCGGGTTTCACTGCTTCATTCATAAATATCTTGAGATGAAATTCACATCGACTGTTTTGCTTGTTTCAAGTCTTATCCCTAATAATTAACATTATATTTATCAAATTTCTAAATGATAAATGTACTTATTTGCAAAATTTAATGTAATCTCGTAAAATCCAAAATAATTAACTGTTTAAAGCATATCATCCCCTTAACCCAAAACAATGAATGTGAAAATTCGAAACTAAGAAACAATAACAAAATTTTAACATCCATATGATTCTACCATATCTAAGAAGGACGATATGAGCACAACATATTTTAAAAAAACAATAAATTCAAAATTTATATCCTAATATTCAATAGTTTAAAAAAACATAAAAATACAATCCTTTTAATTAGTACGTAGCCAAGTATTAATATTTTTTTCTCAAATGTTTATTGTCTTTTAGAATAATTCTTCGTCCATTGCATCCCTTTTAATATTAAAAATATTTTTGGGTATAAAATAAAATTGCGAAGAAAATTTCGCATAGCAAAAGCATTTAAAAATATTTTAAACAAGGCTTTTAGTTTATTTATTCATTAATTGATTACTACATATTTTAAGCAAACCTTGGTAAAGCTAATCCTTCAAATCATAGTTAAGTTAAAGTCAATATTGTGAAAGTACGAAGGCGTTTGAAGCCGGCTTAATCAAAACATAATTGGTATTCGGATAAGGAACAAGAAGGATATCGCGATTCCCTAAGGAGTGTTAAAGGATTTATATTTTAAAAACATTTTTTTTAAATATCTATCGTACTCTGAATGCAGTCAAATGCAAAACAAGTCCGGGGGATGTTTCATCTTTCCTCTAGGGACTGAGGCGGTAATGAAGTAGGATTATCCCAGTGTAGACTACGAAGAGCAAAGTACAAAATCTCCTTTCAAAATGAATTCCAATATCCAACCATGTTTTTCTTTACACGAGAGAAAACAAAACTTTACAAAATCTTATCTTCATGTTACAGTAATACAATTTTATTATTTTGCAAGTAATTTCAATATTATTGCTTAATACTTCAGTGGCCATTATGCAAAATTGTATTTTTTTCTCAAATTATCTAATTTTACTTTAATCCCACTTTGGATCCCAGAAAATAAAGAGCTTGCGTATTGCTGAAAATTTTTATTCAATTGTAATAAATTAATCTATCTATTATCGGAATTAAAGGCTTATTTGTGATAACAAAATTCGAAAATTTGGTACTATGTAGGTATAATGTCACAACATATAGGATATCGTAAAAAATAGCAAACAAAAATTAAAATATATATTATAATTATTATTTAAGTACAATGTAATTTTTGCTGAATCGTAAAAATGCCTTCCTAATAAGGGGACAGTAATTACAGAAAATATATAAAAGATTTATAAGTTACTTAAGTTCATGAGAATAACTCGACTACCACTTGACTGACTTTTTAAAAACTTTAAAAATGTTGCATGTTATTGTACCACAGGCTTTGAATAAATTGCAAAAATACTTTTTACATAACTCCACCCAAATTATCATGATGATATAAGCCTTTCCATAATGATACTTCTTTTAAATTTCATTTTATTTATGAGGGCGTCAAAATACATATTTTAACAAAATGATAGGCCTCTTGAATGTAGTAAAAACATAAAAAATAAGTGAAACACGATATTTAATTTGTTAACAATTTTAATGGTTTTATTTCTAAGACTAACTTTGTACATTAAAAAAATATAAACTACATAATATGTTAAAATTTACAATATTATATCACTCAGATCAGACTTAGTGCAGGTACTTGTAAACACCTTCCCCCTCGCCTACGAGGGCTTGCGTGTGCGTCGGGTACTCGTGGACAGGGGCTCCGATGGGTTCCTGGACCAGTTGAACAGTCCTGATTTCTGGAGGGGGCACAGGGTGCTGCTTGATGATTTGGACAGTCCTCACTTCTGGAGGTGGTGCGGGAATGTCGTGGATGAGCTGGACATACCTAACTTCTGGGGGCGGTGGAGGAGGCTGGTGGACGATCTTAATATGCTTAATTTCAGGCGCTGGTGGAGGTGCCTGTTTCACAACTTTCAGGGTTTTAATATGTGGTGGCGGTGGAGGCTGTTGCCGCACGAAATGCAACGTATTCAGCTCGGCTAGAGGTGCTGGAGCCTCTTGAAGGAATTGATAACCACCAAATTCTGGCACTACCGGTGCTGGTTGACCTAAAGGCAGTCCATGGAACTCACCGCCGAAAAGTGGCCCCCCTGGTCCTGGAAGTAGATGTCCTCCGGAAGGGTATAGACCTGGATTTGGACCTAGATTTGGTAGGAATTGTCCTGGAGCAGCATATGCTCCTGCAGGATTATGAAGGAATTGTCCACCATATGGCAGGTATCCTCCACCATGGAGTCCATTGAAAACGCCTGCCGACGCAGTCGCAAGTGTTGCAAGAAGACAAACAAAACTCTAAACGAGAATTAAAATAATTATTTTAAAAAATAGGGCATTTTCCTCAAAAATTAAATATAGACCCACCTTCATTTTTTGTTTAGGCAGCTTGGTTTCAGGTACTGCGCAACTTTCTGAGTGATACCTTGAGCCGCCATGGTCCAGACTTTTATAGCTTTCCACTGACTTCCCATGCAGCGTCCTGTTTTTGTTATCTCTGTGATATAACCGACTTCAGTTTTACCTGGGCGGAGTAAAAAAAATTCATTGACTATTCAAAACTGTCTCATACTTGCAGTAGATATTCATATTTATTTGGTGGATCCGAAACGAATCGTTAGATAACAAATTGTCACTGCGACTGCGCAGTGGGCTTAAGCTTTTTTCATTGATTTTCTTAGTTTCGAGCCTACCATGCAAAGGTACCTCTCTGGTGGATGCCCTCACCTAAAAATTTTTGAATAACAGCCACACCATCACAAAGTAGTTTTGGTGCATCGAAAAGAGATTGAGTTTTTACAGAATGGTTATATTTTAAGTTATTCAAAAACGCGCTCTTTTTTCGGGTATCTATCGGAGAGACAAGAAATTGTAAGCATTTAAAATATTTTCTACAAAAGTATTCAGTTTTTTTTAATTGATTTTGATAAGACAAGACAAATTACTACAAATTAATTTTTGCTAATTTTTTTGTAGTTAAAAGCAATCATTTGTTTTGTTTCGAAAATGGGCTACTGCAAAATTTTCTGCTTAAGATTTGTTACGGATTAAGATGTTATCTCAAATTACAAAAGCCTATTTGTAAATTCTGTGCAAATAAACCTAAAACACAGCCTAATGGATAGCGATACTGTCGACATTGGCAAAAAGTATCATAAAAATTAAAACATTGCTGGTAATTGATGATAATCTATGAATTCATATATATGTACATATTAAAAAAGAATAAAATTTTTTTAATGTACATATATGATGATGGTGATGCTTCTGAAATGAGTTCATGGTTTTCATTAGTTACATTATCTTTTTGATACAGTTTAAACTAACTTTATTAAAAGTCCTTCCAAATTTTTTAAAATTTGTTTCCCTTTATTTTTTTATTTTAAGTAAATTTCTAAAAAGGCTTAAAAATTGACGAAACGAAATATTTAAAAAAATAAATTATATGTATTTACAAAAAACATCTAAAAAGTATTATTGAACAAACAACATCTAAAAAGTATTATTGAACGATTGAAACCAAGCAACAGATTTTGCCTGTTCAACCGTCGCACGAATCTATTACTAAAATCGGGAAATTCGAAGTAAGAGAGGTAAAGTGGTGAAGAACCGTTTTTTTATGCAACTCATTTTAATAAAAATAAGTGCAAAAGGGTTTTCGGGGCTTAAGTTTTTAAGCATAATTCCTAGACTGCAAATTAAGTGAAAGCAAACTGAGAAGTGCTTATAATCAAATCAATTTTACGAATTTAATTGATGAGCTTTTCTTAAATTTTATTCATTTTATTCATTTTAAAAAGAGATAGTTTAGACATATTTCAACAATTATTTAGTTTCATTTTATTGTTCAATAAGTATAATAATTTTTCTTTTCAGATGAAGCGCTTAAAAAAGATTTCACAAAAATAAGACCATCATGATTTAGACCTTCTATCTGATTGATTGATGTACGATTGATCTGAAAGATTTCTTAAAATTAAACGAAGATTGAGGTATAACTGGATAACACTAAAACATTATAGGTAACGGGTAATTACTTTTTCTGAACTTATAGAAAATATCAATTTTGTAAAAATTAAATTTCATGTTAATTGGTGAGCCAATAAAAAAATTAGTTTAATTGTTATAAATAAACTTTCGGATAGAAGAAATTAATTTAGTGGATGTTTGGATTAGGGAGTAGAATTCTATTTAGGTATAAACGTTAAACGCAACTCTTAGAAGTTGTGGTTCGAGGGCTAAGCTGTATCCTAGTTGTTATAAAAATGAAACGAAGGCAGTAAATTTTTATAATTTTTAATAACATACAGTCGACATAAAGTATAACAAGGACTAAATTAACTAAAGAAGTCTTGTACTCTTTGGACTCGCCTACTTCTTCAGGTACTGCAAGAACTTCGCGTGCTCGTGATGACCACCCTGGAGAATGGTTTTGTGGTGCTCCGCGGGGAAGGCGTCCTGAAGGAGCTGGATGGTCCTGACGGCAGGTTGCGCCACCTGGATGGTCTTGTATTCAGCGGCAGGTTGGGCAACCTGGATGGTCTTGTAGGCCGGAGCTGGAGCAGCACCAGCTTGGATGAGCTGATAGGAAGGTGCAACACCGACAGAGTGGGCGGCTCCTGGAAGAACGTTAACAGCTGATCCTACAGATTCTGCACCTCCAGACAAAAATTCGTATCCTGCAGGAAGAGCAGCTGCACCTCCTTGGAGGAAGGAAAATCCTGGAGCGGCTCCGGCTTGGACGACGGAGTGAGCTGGGGCTCCCGCGGACAAGTATTGGACAGCGTGGGCTGGAGCTTGAGCGGCTGCGAATTGGAACGCATGGGCTGCTGGGGCTTCCTGGACCAAAGTCTTGTACTCGGGTTGAGCCTGGATGAAATGGGGCTGTGGCTGGAGAACTGCTGGAGCCTCCTCCTGGATGGTGATCGTGTGGAGTCCATTGGCACCGGAGATGACCTGGCCATGTGGGGCCAATCCTCCAAGGAATCCGGCTGAGGCTGACGCGGCAAGAGCAAGGAGACAGACGAAGACCTGTTGAATTAAACGAGATAATTTCTGCTTAGATCAAGTAAGTCATTTTTGCATTATCCTGAAGGAAGTTTACCTTCATGTCGACTATGTTGTGCTTGGTAGTAGATGGTGAGGGAGAGAGAGGTTTGCGAACTAATGCATTCGTTTGCGCCGGCCAGCCTTTTATACTTCGGGAGTGTTTTTGCACCACCGGTCGATATGCTTTCATTGTTTGCGCATTCGAGCACCTTTCGGGCATCGTTTTATGAATAATTCAACTAATTTTTGGGCGAATGGGCGCCGGGCGACGACACATCCAAACTATTTCTTGTTGCCTAATGTTGCGACGTAACCGATATTTTTTGCCCTCCGGTTCTTTCAATCGCGTAACTTTGACAAAGTTTTGGATGATGCGTGGAAAAGTTCACAAAGCCTTATTGGAGCACTTCGATGATCGGGAGGTATTCAGCCATTGTATCTATGAGGCAAGCTACCAGTTGATTAAAATTAATACTTTTGTCGTTGGCGCTTTAAATTGAGAGAAAATTAACAACACTCCCATAGGAGCTGAAAATTGCTTTACTTTGTTGTATCGTAAAATATTAGGGGTTTTGGAGCATATAAAAGTTGGCTTATTCAATGTATTCTTTAGAAAGAGAAAGAAATCGGTAAAATGAGCTAGTCAATGTATCCTATAAAAATGGTTTATAACTAAAACTTAAATTTGAATTTAACAAATGGACGAAGATTCGACATTTCCATTTATTTTCCATTAACCCATTAACACCGAGCTGATCAGAATTTTTACTAACTTTTCAACGTGTTTATTTATTATGTTATCGGACCAAAAAAATAATGCAATATCTCTATTCCTACGCGAAATTTCATGCTCTTTTAGAATCTGAGCTCAAAATTTCGATTAGACTCCGAGAAAAAAAAATATGGCCGATTAAAACGTGAAAAACGTGAAAATTTTCAGAACAACATTTTTTTCGCATTTTTTTTCACAATGATACCGCAAAGGTATCAACTTTTTACTATGATCAGAGGTGATCATGGCACTTGAACATTAAGAGGAATTTTTTTCAGAAAATTTCATCGACGCGTTTATTCAAAATGGCGGCGAGAATTAAAAATCTTAATCTATTGTTTTCTTAAAAACTATAAACTTTAGAAAAAAATTTTTGAGAAGAAAAATTTCTTTAAATTAGTCAAGGAGCACTCTCAAATTTTTTCAGAATTTTTGGAGACAATTTTTGAAAAATTGGATATTTTGAAATTTTCGAAAATCAAAAATTGTCTCCAAAAATTCTGAAAAAAATTTGAGAGTGTTCCTTGACTAATTTAAAGACATTTTTCTTCTCAAAAATTTTTTTCTAAAGTTTATAGTTTTTAAGAAAACGATAGATTAAGATTTTTAATTCTCGCCCATTTTGAATAAACGCGTCGATGAAATTTTCTGAAAAAAAATCCTCTTAATGTTCGAGTGCCATGATCACCTCTGATCATAGTAAAAAGTTGATACCTTTGCGGTATCATTGTGAAAAAAAATGCGAAAAAAATTTTGTTTCGAAAATTTTCATGTTTTTCACGTTTTAATCGGCCATATTTTTTTTTTCTCGGAGTCTAATCGAAATTTTGAGCTCAGATTCTGAAAGAGCATCAAATTTCGCGTAGGAATAGAGATATTGCATTATTTTTTTGGTCCGATAACATAATAAATAAACACGTTGAAAAGTTAGTAAAAATTCTGTTCACTTCGGCGTTAATGGGTTAATACACTTCAAAACTATATATTTCTTAATAAATTGTATTTATGAATAAAGTTAGAAATGCTGTATATGAGAGCCATAATTTATTTAATCCTTTCCGCTCGTATGTCGATCTGTGCTGTGATTTAGTTATATTAATCGTCGTCCGCAAAGGGTTAAGTTTAAAAAACAAAATTGCAAAATTAAAATTGAGAAATATCATTTACCAAAAATGTACCGAATTTTATATGAGTGATAAAAATTTTATATTTTATTTTCTAGATAAAACAGCGTCTAAGCTCTAATTTATTCCCTAAAAATGTATTTTAAAGAAATTCCAAGTTCGCAAAAATTAATTGAGCTCGATTTTTTTAAATATTTTTTTCGATAACTAATTGTTACGTGTTTGCTAACGGGCGAATATGGGTTCGAAAAGATTGATTGATTAACTCCAACAAATAAAATTACGTCATTTCTTTATTGTCTACAACGCCAATCCTCGCTACACCCAAAATTTACAAAATCCGCATGTCCCATTTTCATATCATGGAATCTTCAACGGTCACTACGATTTCGTTGCATCGTAACACTGACCAAAACAATTGAAAAATTAGTGAGATTATATTTTTGGTGGTTTTTTATCATTTTAAACATTTTAGATATCGGATTAGTTTATAAAGTACTACTATCGTTTGAAAGTGGGTTCTATTTTCGGATCTTTGTTGTATTTGAAAATAGCGTTTTGTATTTCAAACCTCTACTTAACTTTTTGGGATTTTAACTCTGGGTTTTGGTTGATTCAAAACAAAATGAAATGTTCCTTCAAGCCTTTAGAATCATCTTAATTATCCCAATATTCTTAAACGATTTTCTCATCGAATATTATGAATTCATCAAACTATGGCAATCAGCTATCAGTATATAAGCCTTTTTTGTGGCCGTTCAGCTAGTCGTCTAAAAACAAACCCAACCGTTAAAACAACAGCCTTAATGTTATTTATGCGCTTAAAATAATGCCGTTGTTAATAATTTTTCGGGCTACTAACGTTCAAATTAACAAAAACAATTTAAATTGATTCCAGTAAGAATACTGACGTGTTGTTGAACGAGGCATTTAATTTGTTGTTTTACTTTTTCAGTAATCAAATCCCGCGTGAAATATCACTAACCAACCAAACAACAAAACACCTTCGAACTTACCAGAAAAATTTCATTAATTTTAAACACTTTGCAGAACCTAATTAAAAAGTTATAATTGATTTCAGTTTAGAATTTTATTAGCATTATATTTTCATTAATATAACAGATTGTGTACTTGTTGTTCTAATTGATGGTTAGACGGTGTTCTGAATCATATCACACGTTATTCTTGTGTATTTTATTTTCTTCAAATTATAGAATTATTGTTACTTGAATTTGAAATCTTTGAACTGTGTGTGCGATATGTTAAAAAAGTGTGGTGTATGATAATAATGTTAAAAAGGTATTTGAGATAAGTATATATGAGAATAGACTTGAATTACCATCTACAACATTTGCACAAACGAATTTTTTCGTAAGGCAACATCAAATTTTGTATCTGGAAACATTGATAAAATTCATAAAAATTATAAATAATAATTTTTAAGATTTAAACTTTAAAGGTTATAGTTGTACTACATTCTATAATCTACAGTAGTTGTAACTAAAATAGAACAACAAGTTATAAGTAAGTAACCTCTTAAAACTAATTTTATTTATAGCCTTATCAAAATTGGCGTTATTGATGTAAAGAGATTTAAATAATTGAACTAAATGAGCTAATTAAAAAACGGTTTCTTTGAAATAATTTAATATGACAATAGTTAACAAGTTCAGTTAGCAAACAATAAGTCTTAACAAGAAGTCTTTCGGCTCTAAAGCTTACTTGCGCTTAATGTATTGCAAGAATTTGAGGTCATCGACTGGGGCTCCGCCCTGGACGATGGTCTTGACTTCATGAGCTGGGGCCTCCTGGACAAAGGTCTTCACGATCTCAGCGGCTGGGGCTTGCTGAAGAACCTGAACAGATGGCGCTGCTTGAGCAACCTCGATGGTCTTGTAGGCTGGAGCTGCGGCAGAAACATAAGAAGCTGATGGGGCAGAGAGGACCTGGACGGATTCAGCAGCAGGAGCAGCAGAAACGTACGAAGATAAAGCTGGTCCTGCAGCAGAAATGTAGCCGGCACCGGGTCCAGCTGATAAGAAACCAGAGGCTGATGGGCCAGCGGAGATGTAGCTGGTAGCAGCTGGGCCTGCAGCAGAGATGTAGCTGGCGGCGGCGGGGCCGGCTGAAACGAATCCGGAGGCTGCGGGTCCAGCGGAGATGTATCCAGCGCTTGGGGCGTAGGAGGCGTAGGAGGCGGCTGCGGGACCAGCGGAGATGTAGCTGGCGGCAGGTGCAGCAGAAACGTACGAAGACACGGCGGGAGCTCCTGCAGAGAAGTAGCTGGCGGCTGGAGCAGCAGAAATGTAACTAGCAGCTGGAGCAGCAGAAACGTAGGTGGCGGCAGCGGGGGCGGGGGCGGAGATGACCTGCACAGATGGCTGCACTTGCTTCACTGCAACTGCTGCAGGAGCTGCTTCCTGCACAGTGACGGTGGCGAGTCCTTGCGAAACTCCGCCAACTGCGACTCCACCTAAACCTCCAAGAGTTCCCAAGCTGCCAGCGCCGAGCCCGTGGAGTCCTGGAAGAATTCCAGCGGAGGCGCAGGCGACTAGGGCGAGGACACAGACGAAGACCTAAAGAATAAGTCATTGTAGTTAGATCTTAAGATCGCCGGCCAATTCTTACTCACCTTCATGATAATAGAAAAGTTTCTTGAGTGATGCACAAAAGCAAGCAAATCGCTAACTGATACTGACCTATGGGCTCCCAAAGCTTTTATAGATGACAAGTTTTTTTGTCCGGCAGCTCTAGTTTCATGCATTCGCTGATAATTTTTTTTTATTTTAAGACGATTACAAAATATGAATAATTCAGGCAAATTAGTGCGATGCGCCTTCTGCTTTTAAATTTTAGCAAATGCAACTTTAGGGAATTATTTTTAAGAAAATATTTGCAATCTTTTCAGTTACTGCTGCATTTCTGATGCAATTTTGAATTTGAATACGTAAGTGCATTTGAAATAATTTACGTTTTATCAAATCTTATTTTGATCGATTCGCATCGTCTGCGAAATGCAATTATTTTAAATATGATAAATTATGCAAGGTTGTCTGAAAAGTAAAAGGCCGTGATACAGTTTCTTTGATATAAACTTCAATTTTAATGATCGATTTTAAAATAATTCTTGCCAAAACTTAAGTTTGAAACATTAAGTTGTTCCATGTTAAAATAATCATTAAAATTTATTTTATATATATACATACATATTTAATTAATTGAGTTTTATTTATAAACTTAAATTATTCAGGATTTTATAAGCAAATATTTTAAAGCACAATAAAGTTTCCCTTTTGTTTATTGGCTGAAGCAGTAAATTTTGAAACCATCTCCGCAAAAGAAATTTTATTATATGTGAAATTTGTTTTTCATTAAATTGTGCGTGAATAAATATGTAAGAACTAAATAAAAAGTATCTTGATATTTTGAAATGTTCTCCATAATACCCAATAAAATCATGAAAAAAATGTGATGGATATGAAAAGAATAGACTGAACATTAAAATATTTCAATCAAATACTCTCTCAATATTTTCTATATTTAGAAATCTAATATATTATTAAGAACTTTATAGGTTTAGGATTTGACTACTAGCATATACAAAAAGAGGCATTTTAGGTCTTATATTTTATACATATATGTATATTACATACATAAGCACTATGTAAGATCAAAACTAAAAGTAATAAATCTCCAAAAATGCAAATAATCAATAAAAGTTACCAAATCCATACACACAAAGCTACTAAACGAGTATAAAGTTACATATCTACAGGCGTTTATATTTAGAAGGGTATAAATTAAAAGCTCAACCACGTAAAATTTACGTATATCAATCAGCGCAGAGTGCGGAGTACCCCAGATCATGAATATTTAACTAACTTACTAACTCTGAAAACATTCGTATTTTAGGTCTTACAATTTTTCTCTGGGATGAAATATTTAAAAGTCAATTGCCTTAATTACGTATAATCTAATTAAATGTTTTATCCCTTAAATACCTTTATTTTTTTATTTATGTTTTGGTTTGGTTCTTAATGTTGTTCTTTTATTCTCAATTAAAACTATAAGCTCATATTATAAATGAAAAAAAAGATAGTGACGTAAATATCAAAAATTATAAAATTGTGCTTAGTTTCACCAATTAAGTCATATTTAGTCATAATAAAAAAAAATATAATACAAAGTTCCGTCATATATGGGTGTGCATTTGTATGACGTTTTTATTAGTGCTAAAAATGTATTATGAAATTAGCTTTTAACTAAAAACCTGTAGTAAAAACTAACGCCTTTTGATAGTCAGTTAAAATAAAAACACTATCCATCTTTTATTTAGGCCATTCTTTCATAACGTTCATTAATTTAACTAAAGCGTAAAATGTGAATTTAGTAAAACATAACAATTTTTCATAACTTCTACAAATTCTAAAATTACTTAATAATAACAATTTATTGCTACAAGATGGAAGCATGAAAATTAGAGCAGCAAGAAGTATTCAATCTCATTAAGAAAACAAATTATATTTTTAAATTTCAGAAATTTTATTTTAAATAGTTAACATATCCAGTTAGTGGAAAACAAGTCTTTAGTTCTGAAACAAGAAGATTTACTTCTTAAGGAATTGCCAAGGAGCAGCGGCAGGTGCTTCTTGGATGAAGGTCTTCACACCAGCGGCAGGAGCGGACTGAAGATATTGAACGGCTGGAGCGGCTTGGGCAACCTGCACCGTCTTGTAGGCTGGAGCAGCGGCTGCATAAGAAACTGCAGGAGCAGCGGCTGCATAAGAAACTGCAGGAGCAGCGGCTGCATAAGAAATTGCTGGAGCAGCACCCGAAAGGTAGGCGGGACCTGCAGCTGAAACATAGGTGGTTGCAGCAGGTGCTGCAGCTGAGACGAAAGAAGTTGCAGCGGGTGCTGCAGCCGAAACATAAGTGGTTGCAGCAGGAGCTGCTGCTGAAACGAAGGATGCAGCGGGTCCGGAAGAAACATATGTTGTCGCAGCAGGTGCAGCAGCCGAAACGAAGGATGCACCAGGCCCAGCGGATGAGACGTAGGTGGTTGCAGCTGGTAAAGCAGCCGAAGCATAAGCAGGGGCAGCAGCTGAAACATAAGTAGTCGCTGGAGCAGCAGCAGAAACATAAGCAGGTTGAGCGGCAGCGAGAACTCCTGATCCAGTTTCTTGGACTGTGATTGTGGCTCCTCCAGCGTTAGCCAAACCGGGGATGTAACCAGCCGAAGCAACCGCCACAAGGGCGAGGACACAAACGAAGACCTAAAATTAAAATCCTCGTAAGTTTGGGTCCGCATCTTCAATTACTTTGCACTTTACCTTCATGACTAGGCGTTGATTTTTGATGGTGTACTAAAGCAAGTTAATCACTAACTGATATCGATTTCCTCCGCCTAGACAGCTTTTATACATAATAAAAATTCACTGCGGACAGAGCGGCTTCTAATCGCTGCCAGTAGACAGTTTTTGAGATCGATTGCGGAATATGAATAATTCAAATGCATTAGTTTTGTGGGAGAGAACGTACCCATTTGGCATCTATTTCCGTCCGGCGAACCTCTGAAAAAAGTAACTGAAATGGTTTTTGAGACAACTGTATAAGCTTAAACCTAATTAATTTTTAATTCGTCTGTTGCATAAAATCTTCAAGGTTTTTCGCTTCATTCGTGATATTTTCATTAAATTTTGTGGAGACAAAATCTTGAACCAATTTAGGTATATGGAAGATATCAGCAAGAGCAGGTATTTCAAATCTCTTGTCTGTTTTTATATCTTTACCATGTAATTTTTTATGTTTCTAAAATTTGAATATACTACTCAAAACATTAAATTTATAGTTTTTATAAATAAATTAAATACCCTAGTAGTCTTTACAAAAAAAAAAGATTTCCTTATACTTGGATTTGATTTAAATTTCTGAGAAAAGAAAAGATTTAACGAAATAATTTCTGCAATTTCCATACAATTTTGTAAAACTTAAATCCCAAACAAACATGTGAGTTTCTTAAACCATTCGTTTTCATTACAGATTAACGACTCAATAAATTTTAAAATTTTATTATATCTGAAATATCCAATAAATCTAAACGTCGCAGCGTGAGTCTTTTTAGAAGAATTAATTCAATTTGACATTTATTGATTTTCGGAAATTCTAATTTAAAGAAATAATTTGGGTCATTCAATGACATGTGCTACTGTTCCAGGTGCGCATTTCTTTTCGATTGCCAAAATTTTCTCTTATCATAAACATTATATACAAAAATAAATAAAAATTATTCAAAGTTTCTTCTACAAATTAATTAATATATAAGAAGGGCTTAAGAAGTTAAATAACATTTATTTGAGTTGCTAATTCGTCCTTGACCTTGATTACGTAGACAAAATTACTGAAGTTTAATTTCAAAAACTATTAAAACTGACATTTATAAAACTCAGCAGTGATTTTGTTCCCTTGGTATATTTCAGGTTTTTAAGATGCTTTTGAAAGACAGACAGTGGGGCTTCTTCGAAAATCGTCACATTTCGTGTTTTAGACTTCATGAAAAATTGTGTTAACTTCAGCAGCAGCCGCAGAGAAGCGAGAAGCTGAACAGTTTTTACGAATGAAGCTTTGGTTGAGTTACAAGAGCCAAAAGGTAAATGAAGACCTGAGGAGTCCAAAAATCAGTAAGAGGTAAGTAAAAAATCTGAATATTTTATTTTGTTTTAAGTTTTTTTTACTATACTTTTATACGTGAAATAGTATGTGCGATGCTAATTAACTTAAAGAAAGAAGCCTGCCAACGGATTTAGTACGTAACAAATTAAAATTATTTTTTGCATTCAAGGTATTCAAGCCTAACCCTCAGACATGAGGATTTTGATAAAACCATTGCAAGTAATGAATTATTCAAAAGATTATTGATTTGATGTTGTTATAAAAGTTGTCGGGAGGAAATTACGACAAAGTTCACTTTGAGTGCAGTTTTATAAATTTCAACTTAATTCTAAGGGCGTCCAGTAATTAAGTACCAATTTTATCTTCGAAGGAACAACTTTGGGTCCGTTGAGGTTCACCATGAAGGCCTTGAATATTAAAGATACAACTGATTAACCCAGATGCTTACATTAATGTTAAAATTTTTAAGTAAGGCGGATACCTAATTGCTAAAGTTTGCTAAGTTTGCATTTAGGATTTATTTTTCTAGCAAAAAACCAAATAAATTTTGTCTCATTTCAGCAATAGTCTTTTCAAATTTTTATCTGCTTTAAATTTGATCTTAGTACCTTTTTTTTATCTTGATATTGCATAATTATGATTTTGATCATATTTGCATTTTAACAATATATAAGACAAAATCGTAAAATCTGGATGCCTATTTCCTCTGGAATTGAAAACTTAGCTTCCTCAGAATGTTTTTAAAAAACGTCATCTCCTATTTTCAAGGTGCCGTGAATTAATGTGAAATTCTAAAAATAGCCTCACCTCCAGCTACTCGCATTTTTAATGGTTTTATAATGTTTTGCAATCACCTATTAATGCCATCTTGCATATTTCAATAAAATGTCATTTGTTTTCCGAAAACTAAAAAAAAAATAGTTGACCTCCGATCGTTTGAAGAATTTTTCAAGCAGTTTCGAAATATCGCACTTCAATCAATCGAACAAAAGTTTAGGGCAAAAAACTCATTTCCATCGTCTAAAATTAAAGTTTTGGGTAAAAAAATGCAATAAAAGAAATGTTAACATTAAGACATCGGCAGGTGAGAGCAATTTGACGAAGAAAGTGACTCACGTTTTGTGTAAATATTGTTTTTAAAATACGGGAAAAAAAATATGTCTTATACGAAGACGCATGTGATGCAGGTTGTAGGTGCAATAAAGGTGTTACGTCTGTGCCAATAACTCTCTTAAATTTCACTCATATCGTCCGTCCGTGTTTGGATAATTGTTTTTATGTTCGAAATTATTGACTTTGATTAATTAAGTGGGCATGTCTAAATAATAAAAAATAGATACGAACGTGTAAAGTTTTTGTGCAATCACTAATTTAAGGAAACATTTATTTAAAACGCATTTCGTTTCACAACAAAGTAGTCAAACAAAACTTTAGACGCAACCAAAAAGGAGAAATAAAACAAAACGCCAAAATAACTTATAAGTTGTATTACATTAAAAGTAATAATTACTTTTATTTTAATTACAAGTACATAATTTAATTTTAAACATTGCGCTGTTCGTTCTACTATCTACCAAAATGAATCTTGTAAAGAAACGATTGACAACTTTTTATATGTTCAAAAAAGTTTTATCGGCTTCGTTTAACAGGTTTTTGTATTTAAATAATTTTATTGACTTGGCATATCTTTTCCATTTTTTAAATAAGCACTTAAACGGCGAGAGTTAATAAAATTGCTAAAATTCATAACAAACATCATTAATTTAAAAAATTAAAAAGAAAAACGATTCGATGACTAAATACAGTTCCTTGAGTGATTAATGAAGAAAATAGAAAAATACGACTAAAATATAAAAACATCTGTATTCGTTTGACACTGTGATTTTAATTATCGTTTTCTCATGAATAATTTAAGGAAGTGATTTAAAGACTTTAAATTTGTTTTCGATGCATATGATATTAATAAAACCTTGAAAACTATTTGTGTTATGTATGTTCCCATTTCTAAAATTCTCGAACTGTGTGTAGCAATATCAAAAAATATATTCTAGATATAATTCTATTATGTTTTTATTTTTTATATTATCTTTATAATGTTTTAAAAAGGAAATTTAATAATAATATTTTTATAGACCACAATCAAATTGAAATGAATATGTATCACTAAAACTACACAATACATTTGGTATTTTAGTTTCAGATGAAATGAGGAAATATGTTGTGATCTCAAATCTTGTAATATTACCAAATTTTGCCAAAACAGAGTATAAAGAATAAAATAATACCAACGTAAAATTGTACTACTTAATATCTTCAAATATCTTTGTTTTTATGACAAAAACTAAGAAGAATTTAAAATCCTTGGAAATAATAAATAGGATAGGATTTGTCTTATAAATGAAATCAAAGAATCACGTTCACACAGTTATAAAAAAATAATCAACAACTTTATTAAACATCATAACAACAAACAACAACAATAGGAACATCTCAAAAAGGTGGTTTTCCTAAAAATAACTTAGGATTTGATGATGCGAATCACTTGTCCTTCAGAGTCGCCCTCACCCTCCTTAACGACTCTGATGGTTTGAACATTGGAGCCCTCGTCATGAGCGACTTCGGAAGCGCCTCCGTCTTCATGGATCAATTTAATGATCTGCTCCTGAGCGGGCTGAGCCTCGCTGACGAGCTGAAGAGTCCTGACTTCTGGAGGAGGTGCAGGTTGTTGACGAACGACCTGGACAGTCCTGAGTTGTGGAGGAGGAGCCGGTTGTTGACGGACAATTTGAACGGTTCTAACTTCAGGAGCTGGGGCTGGAATCTGCTTGACCAACTTCAAGTAGTTGACCTCAGGTGCTGGGGCGGGATCTTGGCGAACGATCTTCAACAGCTTAACTTCTGGGGCTGGAGCAGGTTGTTGGCGCACGATCTGAAGAGTCTTGACCAGAGGAGCTGGTGGAGGTTGCTGCTTGATGATCTGGAAGGATTTGTACTCAGCGACGGGTTGTGGGGCTGGCTGAATGTATTGAACAGGCTGTGGAGCCTGCTGGATGTATTGAAGAGGTTGCTGCTGAAGAACCTGAACTCCTTGATATTGTGGAACAACTTCGCCAGCTACTCCGCCAGTCTGAACTCCTTCTAGTCCTGCTCCAGAAACAAGACCTCCAGCGCTGAGACCTCCTAGACCATATCCCCCGGCGGCGACTCCACCCAGGGAATAAGTGCCTACGCCCCCATGTCCGATCACACCAGCGGAGGCTGCAGCGATGAGGCCGAGAAGACAAATGAAGATCTGCATAATTGGCAAGCATTAGCATAAAACGATCGCTGCTACATTTCTTTAAGATGAGAAACTTACTTTCATTGTGCTGCTGTTGCTCGAGATGATAATCCGAATAGAGAAGATGATAAACTAATGCCGTTGTATGCGATCTGATCACTTTTATACGACGAGGGAATGCAGCAATGCGCGAATTTGCTTATTTTTTTTTTCTTTTCATTCACCTCTTTCATGCGTTTATGACTAATTGGGAGCATTTTTACATTTTCCGTATTGAGACATAACTAATTTGCTATATTTTATTCAATTTGCCTCTGAATGCTTGCTTACCGCGCTATGAATAATTAATTAGAGGAATGGCAACAAATCAAAAAATGCCAAGATACCGGCCGTATTCAAATTTCATGTTCACCGGCCCCTGTTGGAATTTAGATCACAGTCTTAGAGCATCCACCTGTAAATTAACTAAAGTCGAATTTTTCGCAATTCTATACAACAAAATATGTAAGACAGATCCCACCACAGCATATTTTTATGGTCCAATCGACTAATCATTAATGCGACCCAAATTATGTGGGAAGTGATTTATCCGAATTCATCAACTAATTTGTTATACCACACCTGGACTACATAAACTTTTATATCAAATAAAAATGTTAGGCGATTTGCGTAGGTAAATTAAATAAGTTTCAAGTTTCAATTATTTTGTGTTCAAATTATCTATAAAAAGCTTAAGCCGTATTTTCTTGAAGACAAAAATGCATCACGTTTTCGCAAAATATTAAAGAAGCGAATGGCTGGTAGGTATAATCGGTATAACTTTAGCGAAAGTTAAAAAAATAAAGAGAACCATTATAAGAAAGCGATAATACAATAAATTAGAGGATTTTGGGAAAAAAACCATATAATAATACGAAAGTGTTACAGTATACAAATTATTTTTCAAAGATAAAATCCGGAAGACGACATACTTAATTTAGTAATTTAAAAGGAAATAAGAAGAAGACGAATTAGATATCGTTTACCTTTGCTTTTAAAATAACATAACCGGATCCACGATCTAGTAGATCAGATATATAAGGCTTCATTTTTAGTTGGGTCTTTTAATTTTTGTGGTATTTTCAGACTACTTAGATTCCACTGTAAATATTATAATTTATACCATTTTTGGTTTCTTAAAAGACTAATTCAAATAAATTATAGAAATATCTGACACCTGAATAAGAAATTAGTATCATTAATTTCCTTTTAATAAGAAACTTATAATATAAAACTATACATAAGTAATGTATCACCGAAAAAGTATTCAGTTAGCATTTAATTTTTTTACTCTTGAAGAAAATACCAAACGACGCAACCAAAAATAATGATTAGATTAAAAAGTATTAAGAAAAGGAAAATATTTTCATAAAACCCCGGATCCAAGCCTTACAAAACATTAAAGTAAAAAATCTAAATATTTCCTCTTTTGTTTCAAATCCGATATCTAATAAAAGATATATTTAGAAAAAAATGCATTGATTAATGACTGCGTCTTTAATCGACCAAGAGGACAATGCTTTTGATGAATTGGTTAATGTAAGCCATATACTCCGGTTGCAGAGTATTAATATTCATCGTGATCATTTTCGATTTTTTTTAATATATGCCATAAATTCGTAAAACGTGATCTTTTTTCTCGTTATGCTACAACGACACGTGCACGATGCCTCTGACTGACCTCCAAAATCTTTGTAATTAGACTCGCCTACTCAACGTGCAAACATTTCACAGAAAATTCAATGGCAGTAAATTAAAAAATATCTTTTGAGATCATCATTGAATGACCTTGTCATGGTAATTTATTTTTTGCTTGCTAATTTTTAAGTAAGGGTTAATGAACATATCGAAAAAAAATTATTTCTTTCTAAATTAATGCATAAATGAATTAAATAATTTTTTTAAATATCAATTAATAGATGTTCAAGAAATCTATATTTCATGTAAGCGTTTTATTTTTGATTTAACTTATTTTAGTTTTGCTTAATTTCAATCAAATTTATTTTAATTTAACTTGTTTGAAAGTCATCAGCTTAGTTTAAGTCATAGAATTAGTGTAAGACATTTTTGCCATTATGTTCTACTAACTTGTAAGCTCTTAGCAATCGCGATAAGACTTCAGTCTTTTGATGGTGCACTGTATTATTGTAAATAAAATAAATAATATGGATAAAAAAAAAAAAAAATCATATCTCTCCTGGATTCCAAAAAGCCACCTCGTCTACCAGTCTGCGGAACTTTGTTTGCATTCAGCTGCAGCTTAAATAGCTGAATCTTTTCGTTGAATAAATTGGCTGTTGGGTCATTTGCCTATTTTTATTAAATGGAATTAAGCACATATGTGTGTAGAGTTTTATAATTTTAGTTTGTGCGTTAGATAATATCAATTTAAAGAATTAAAAATAATTGAAAGCATCCAAAAAGTATCCTATAAAATTATTTTGAAATTTTTTTGTGAAAAGAAAAACTAATTTAAATCAAAAGTAACAAATGAATTTTGCTACAAGTTTTGTAGTTTCGAATTTCAATTCAAAAAGAGCTTTGTAACATCTATTCGATTTCTTTTCACAGGGAATGCAGAACATTGATGAAAAAATCTAAATTTAAATAAAAACTGCAAACATGCAAAATTATTTTTATCAGATGTTTTATTAAAACACGCAGAGTTTTACAGCAGAAAGTTCCAAAGTTGTAATCTTTATACTTCTTTTGTATAAATATACTTGAAGCATAAATAACAATTGCTTAATAAATAGTCGGTGTTATTGGTACGAGTAAATTAATTTTGAATCTTCTTTTAAAACTGAACAGGTAGCAAATTTAAGTAATGTGTTATGAAATCGAAACCTGCTTTTCTTAAAAAACTAGCTACAGCTTATATTATATATTATAATTCGGAAATCTTTAGTTGGTTTTTCCTGTCTTCTTTTTGAGGGACTCAGGCATCTCTGGCGGGGGTGGGCGAGGAAGTCTCAATGCCACTTTGACTCCATCGTAGACGAACCACTGTAAGCCGGTGAGGGTCCCGACCATGATGATCCTTGGCCCCAGACCGCCCCACATCCCCAAGAATCCAAGGCTCTTGGCCACCTCGAGGGCAGAGGCTCCTTTGGCCTGATTTAGCTTCGAGACGACAACGTCCGCAGGATGTGAGACGATGGCGCAAAATACACCTGCGATATAGCCGGCGGTAAAAGTGACTATAAGTTGTTCACCTTTGGTGCATTCAGCTCTCGGTTTCGGCACCACGTGGGCATAAAGCAGCTCAATTGTCTTTTCGAAGCTGGCGAATTTCATCATGGTGTAAGGAATTTGGCGGCACCACAATGGAACTATACCCTTATAAAATGCGCTGTTTCCCTCCTGCTTGATCATTTTTGGCACCGCCTCACGAAATGTGTTGGCGAATCCTGGTGTCGTTTGTATCTTGACTTTTGCAGCCTCAAAAGGACACAGGCCAATGTCCCCAACGAACTCAGCCGAGGCTGCAGCTGCTAAGTAGATGATGGTGCGGTAGAGGTAGGCGAACTCTTCATTCGTCATTTTTGCGTAGTACACCTTGAAGAATTCGTAAAGTCCAAACTTGAACATACCTTGAGTCGAATAGCCCATCAAAGTCGGGGCCCATCCTTTCGCGAGACCCTTCACACCCTCCTCCTTGACGGTGACCTTGAGTCCATAGGTCAAATTCTTGTACTTTGCCCGATCGACTTGAAGACGACATTTGACTAAATCAATTGGCGTCATCAACGTATGTGTTGAACCACACGAAATTATTCCACCGAGGCTGCACAACAGAAAATACTTAGTTGAGCCGAACTCACAAGAATCTTCTGACGATGATGGTGATGTCGGGGCCGGGCTTTTATCAGTTGGACCACATTCTGCACTGGAAAAAGGCCCTTTAAATGGCGTGTTTCTAGCCGTATTAAAAAATGTTGATAGCATCCCAGTCTATTGTATAACTTAAAAGAAAAAGAAAAAAACTATTGTCACAAATCAGAATTCAGCTCGCGTCGGACTTAAAGTTTTTGAGGTTACGATTACCTTGCAATGAAAACACAGGATAAAATTTCAACGCGCAAGTTTGTATTTTTAATATTTTGACTACAAAATAAAATTATAGTTTTGACGCATTTGACACAACTATAGCCTCATAGTCTACTTGAAATTACATGAAAGTATACTTGTTTATTTAAACAAGAAAAATTAATTTTTTTAGATTTGTAATTACGACGCATAAAAATTCTGAATTAAGCTTAAGCCAGCCTAAAATTTAAATTGAATATGGAATAGAACTACGAAGATGCAAATTTAAAATAGAAAATTTTCTCTAATTGAATCGACGAATTTTAAGACAAAGCTGAGAAAACAAGTCTAGCCTTACACAAAGCAAATAATCAAAATGCTTATACCCTAGACAGACAGCGCACGTAAATTACTAATTTATACTAATTAGTAATTTAGACGTTGTGTGCCATGGGCTCATTTAGCTAAATCACGAAAATCTTGATAATTAATGATTTGCTAAATGACCAAATTCTCTTCATCATTTATACCTAAATGAGGCAAAATGTGCTAGAGTTTAGCTGTTTTGTACTTCTATACCAATTTTTAACATTACTGTGCGCTTTCCATTTCATAAAACAAGAAGAAGGAAAATATTTGTCAATTTTTAAAACCGGTGAATCAACTAAAAAACCGACATAGTTGAAAAAGAAGTGCCTGGGACGTGGAGCAGGAACTGCTCTTGTTGAATCTGTGGCATAAGGCCATTGAGGACTTCGGAAATCCAGGCGCTATTCTTGGTTGTCACATGGGAAATGTGACAATTGTCAGCTGATCGTTTCTAATTAATTAGTGGCTGTGTGTGTCACCACTTCACTAATTAGTAATTTAGGCTAAATGACTCATTTAATAAATCATGATTTAGAGCGCTGTCTGTCTAGGGTATTAGAGCCTAAACATTTTTAGCCAATGGGCTTATAAGTTACACCTTTTTTTTAAATGTTTCAAAAGAATGTCTCATGGTTCTGAAGTTTTAATTTATATGGAACATTAATTTTATTCAAGTTTTTAAAAGACTAAAAAATACAAATTAGTTTTTATTTTTAATTCTTCAAATTAAAGATTTTATGCCTTCCAAATTTGTTCTTAAAATTTATTATCTAACTAAAAATGATATGTCCAAGAAAAATATTCATCTATAAAATTCATTTATTAAAATTAGCCTTTGGGTTATTATTAAGTTCCTACTAAAATTGTTGTTTATAATTTTACTTACTAACTTGCTCGCTCCAGGCGTTGTCCAGTTAACCTATTTGACTTTAATACGAAAACTCTCAAATATACCAACTAATTTTGTAAATGTGAGATTTAATGATTTTAAGTAAAAGACGACTAGTATAGTAAAGACCTCTTACTTACTTTATTCAAAACAACTATGTATTGATATTTATAATATAAAATCGAAAATCCATGACTATCCAACAGTGAAAACTATTCGAATTCATTCACTGGTTTTGAAACAGAAGAGTTGTTGTAATTATAGCCTAACAATAGTTATCTTGAACAATTTTCATCATCATTCTTACTTCTTTCTAAACAAAACCTTATGAGGATCAGAGGAGTCAAGACTTTCCTGCAATTGAGATTCGAAGCATCTTGCAGGAATTTTTACCTGTTTAAGAAGTGGTCCACATTTAAGAACTAATCCATATCAAATTAAAAGATATCATTGACTAATTAATTGTCTTAGTTGACTATCAATTTTTAAGTTCCGGAATTTCAATTCAATTAAGTACTTACTCTCCAACATCTCAAATTTAGTGTCATTCTATTTTAGAATATTAATTTAATTTTTTTGGTTTATATTTGTAACTAGCAGGGCTGATTTTAGAATTGATAGGATCTAAAAACTTAAGTTGATTATTAATGTCATGTCATTAACTTCTTGAAATTAAAAGAAGAAGTTTTTCATTTCAAATTAGGAAGAGTTTTTTTACTACCAAAAGTTACTCCTCCAACTCGAAGCCTTCCTTGGTTACCCAAAAGCAACCTAAATTTCCCAAACTCTATGCAAAATCGATCTATTGCAAACATGCCGGAATGCGACAAAAAAATTGGGAGCGGATCGGCCAACGCGACGGCGCTAATGCAAGAAATGCAAAGTACGTTGGCTACCGGCGAGATGGTCACGTCGATGTCTGCAACGCACCCGGTGAAAAAATAGTGCATCATGATAATTTATGCGTAATTCGAAAATCGGGCATCGCGATGGCATCACTCCTAAAGGAAAAAATTATCTTTTAGTCGAATTAGGTCCAGATCAGCTTCGATCGTCACTCTTATAAAAGTTGGCCGACCTCAGAAATTAGCATTAGTTCACTTTGCCTTCTTCACCTGTTATCATCTGATCGAGCGGTACAAACATGAGAGTAAGTTTCTTCTTTTATTGTCTTTGGGATTACTTTAATTAATATCTGAAATTCTTTCAGGTCTTCGTTTGCTTCTTGAGTCTGATCGCAGCAGCAGTTGCCGGAGTTATTCCCCAGGACATCGGGACTTACTCCTTGAATGGGCTGGGCCAGGCCTACACCGTGAATGGGTTCAATGGAGAAGGACTCGTCTTCGGACAAGCCGCGAACGAAGGATTTGTTTTAGGAAATGATAACAACCTTCAAACCGTTGAATTTGCTAACCAAGGAAACGTAGTTACAACTCTAGAAAACGGCCAAAGTCTTTCCCAAGCCCTTCAAATCCTCTGCCCGGATCAGCCCCAAGAAGTAGGCAACCTTCAGTTTGTACAGCCACAGGTTCAAGTTGTGCAGCCCCAATTTGTGCAGAGGTCCGAACTTAACACCTTCCAAGTGATCAAGCAAGCCCCTCAGCCAGCCCCAGAACTTAGGACTTTCCAAATCGTCCAACAGCAACCCGCCCCAGAACCAGAAGTTAAATACGTCCAGATCGTTCGCCAGGAACCAGCCCCAGCCCCAGAGGTGAACTACCTTCAACTGGTCAGACAAGCCCCAGCCCCAGCTCCAGAAGTGAGGACTGTCCAAATCGTCCGGGAGCAGCCTGCACCTCCACCACAGATCAGGACTGTTCAAATTGTCCGGGAGCACGCAGCTCCTCCTCCAGAGGTGAACACCATCCAGCTGATCACCGAGGCCGGAGACGCCCCAGCTTCCATCGAAAGTAAAGTCCAGATCCAGCAGGACGACTCCGGGGCTCACACAGTTCGGTTTATCGCGGAAGGGGAGGGCGGCGTAGAAAAGGTTTTCAGGATTATCAAATCCTAAGCTGTTTCCTTTTCGAAATGGTTGTGATGTTCCTAGTTGTACTTTTTGTTGTTATGTTTGTATTGTAAATATTGAAATTATAAAACATTTAATTAACACCTTTATTTTTATCTCTCAATTTCGTTTTCGAATGGATATTTTTTTTAAATATCAAATCTTCATTTTTAAAAAAAATATTTCGGAAATAAATTGGGTTACACAATCCAATTTTAGACCATCTTCCAGCTAACTAAAGTAAATAGAAATAAGTTAGTAGCTATGATATCTAGCTTATAGCTAGCCTTATATAAACCTACTTAACAAGTTAAAGAGTATCCTAAAAGTAGTCTGCAAAGATTTGTGAGTAGTGTCTAATTCATGAATCTGTTTGCATCGAATCGAAAAGGGCTTTTAAAAGCACCTTTTGAATTGAAATTCCTTAATAGTTCCTAATTTTTTAACAAATACGTTTCACATAACTTCAATTAATTCTTTTCGTTCAATTATTCGATAGAAAAATCCAATCGAATTATCTTGACGTTAGGTGCAGGGAAATTAATCGAAATCAAAGGTAGTAACTTAAATTAATTTATGTAATATTTAGAAACTTTATTAAGCAATTTGTATCCAAAAAAGGCTTCTGCAATGATAGGGCCCAATCTTAATCTAGGGCCTCATTCATGAATTTGTTCGAATGGAATCGAAAAGAGCTTAAAAAAGCCCTTTTTGGATAAAAAATACGCATATAACGTCGAAATAATTCGATTGGATTTCCCTAATCCCTAATCGAATTATCTTAACTCGTTTTGAACTTAACTTAATTTGAATTTAAGTCAAAGGTTATTGAATTGATTTTATCAAAATTTTAGGAACATTATTACGGATTTTTTATCCAAAAAGGGCTTTTGTAAGTTAATTTCGATTCCATTTGAACGTTTTCAATGATAGGGCCCATTTGTTATAAAAATATGCAAAAATATTATTCTTTTGTTCCTCAGGTCCTCTTATCTGAATTTTCCGAATATAGAACTAGTTTCCTTGTTTTTCAAAATTTAATATAATCAAAAATATATAGAGTATATTACCTAATAGCAGAACTCCAAATAAAAGCTCCGAAAACCGTTAGTATTGTTTATTTATTTTTATTAAAATATATTGAATCCATTTTAATTTCCAAATTACGTAACGTTTCTAAAAACCCTTGAGAAAAGTTTATAATTTGCATTTGGATATTTTAAACCTGTAATGGTTGAACATAAAACGTATCCTGAATGTGTAATATAAGGTATAAGATAAATTCAAGAAGTCGTTGCTTACTTATAATTTTTCTACAATTGCTCTCCTTTTTTTATTTAGTAAGAAATTGTGTTTAATATTTTGATTAGTAATTGTGTCACTACATATACATAAGATGTATTTAAATTATTTCCAATATTATACATATAAAAAAGCTCTATATTATTTTATAAAATAAATAGTAAACAATACATACTCTATCAATTTTTAAACTTCAAAATTCAAGTTTCGTGTCATATCAAAATGATATAGTCATTGGCTCCACATCCCATGAAAATATTTCTTATCAATTTAAAAAACGCAACAAAAAAATGGTCCGATTATTTTCATCATCAAGCTTTCTCCAAATACCGACGCTTTGCCTTTGCTATCAACAGACATCGCAGCTAACTTCGAAATATTTAACTTACATGATGAAGGGAAAACTGGAATTTAGAAACCCCACCCAGTTTTTAAAAAAAGTACGTCTATCACTCTCTCATTTTTTAATAGTGAAAATAAATTAAATTATTAAATGCGGATGATTAAAGATATCTTAAATGCTACAGAGTGTCTGCATCACAATCACCCTTTCACGTCAGCCCTGCAATTTTATACATCCATTTAAAATTCCCTGAAGGCTCTTTAAAAACCTCTTGAAACTCCCTCGAACCCATTTCGAAAACCCTCGAGCCCTTTCGAAATTCAAAGCGGGCACCTTGCGATTTAGCTGCGTATAAAAGAATCAATCCTTTTACTTTTTCTACTGTAGATTTTTTGTGTTAAAGATATTTTTTAAAAAGGAAAACACACGAAATGTTTTTTTTTATAAAACTTTAATGTCACAAAATCTTTCCAAATAAAATTAACAACAAACACTAGGCCGATGCCTTAGGAACTGAGGGCGGGGTCGGTTCACTTGATGTACTGCAAGTAACCGCCGTCGTAGCCGGCGTGGGCGATGGGAAGGGCTGCGGGGGCGGCGTGGACCAGGGATTTAACAATTGGAACGGGTTGGGCGACGTGTTTCACGACTTGGACAGTCTTCACCTCTGGTGGGGGGGCGGGCTGCTGGTGGATGATGTTGACAGTCTTCACCTCTGGGGGTGGGGGAGGGATGTTCTTGACCAGCTTCAAGTACCTGATCTCTGGTGGTGGGGGTGGAGCCTGCTTCACGATCTTCAGGACCCGGATCTCGGGTTCTGGGGCCGGGTGGTGCTTCACCAGATGCAAGGTTTTGACCTCAGGAGCTGGGGCTGGAGCCTGGCTGATGAACTGCAGGGTCTTGATTTCTGGTGGTGGTGGGGGGATCTCTTTGATGACCTTCAGGGTCTTGACGGTCGGTGGTGGGGGCTCGTGGATAATCCTTAGGGTCTGCACAGATGGCGCTGGTGGTGGTGGTGGTGGTGGGGGTGGTGGAGGAGCCACAGCCTCTTCGACGTGGGTTGGCTCAGGAGCCTCGTAGTTGTATCCCTCTTCGGTCGCTGCTGGGGCGGGGTAGTCGTAGCTCGCCGCGGAGGTGACCGCAACAACGGCCAAAAGGCAAATGAACACCTAAAATACGGGGACATTCGTAAAAGACATATCGAACCTTTCACCATTTCTCTCACCTTCATTTTTGGATGCTTAGATAACAGCTGTAGTAAAGAAGTCGATGCACTGATATCGATTTACAAACTCGCTCCGCTTATATATACCCCCGCGCTTTTTTTCGACTACTTGTCTCACCTTGCACTGACACAACTATTGTCTTTAGTCATTACGGCACACAAAAATTTTTTAATTTGATTGCGTATTATGAATTATTTATTAGATAACCCAAAATCAGTCCGATGTCGTCTCGTTTTTACATGGGATATAGGTAAAAAACTAAATAATCTGCGAGCTCCCAAAGATTTGTCAAATACTTTGCCTTTTCAAAGTCAGCAGATTTTTAACTATTTATGAATTCATTTTATCTTACACACTTTTTGCCATCCAATAATAGAAACTTCGAGAAATGGAAGGGATAC
This sequence comes from Machimus rusticus, assembly GCA_951509405.1. Lineage (NCBI taxonomy): Eukaryota > Metazoa > Arthropoda > Insecta > Diptera > Asilidae > Machimus > Machimus rusticus. The sequence goes on from OX608051.1 coordinate 10,071,845, forward strand.
AATTTTGTGTTGACCAATAATACTGCAATTGTAATTACAAGGCAATAATTTGAATTTGTTTTGATTGACCAATTTAGAATTGCAAATTAATTTTTATTACCAAAGAAACAAGAAGATAATATAAAAAAACACTTAAATTTTCTCACCTGTTTTTGTGACATCACCAAAATCCCTAACAACCTTCCTCCAAAGGGCCACTGGGACAATGTGAGCTTCCGCTGAGAAAAATCTTAAGGTATGAAACCTGTTTGAGTGCAAGATTAACTCTGATTTAAAAGTTTCATCGTCGTTTTCCGATAGCCCACACAAAAGAGTTACATGAACAAAGTTTGAACATTTTACGAGTGCAGTTAATTTACATTTAAATAGTCCTGCTTGTTTCGACTTCTATTACCAACCGATCACTTTTACAGAAGTCAAAACAAACTATTGAATTTGCATTTATTGCATTTATTAGAGCAATTATGATTATGTAAGAGAAAGTCCGAAGTTATATAAAACTCTTTATGAAGATCTTTCTTTTTTACTCCAAGTCTCCAACGCTTAGTGAAGATTATTATTTTTATTCAAATTTTATGTACAACAAAGTATAATTTATAAATCAGAGCAAAACATATCACGTATGTAGTTTTTATTGTTGATTATGATCGATATTGAGGAATGTCGGACTTAAATTTAAGAATGATAGATGTTTGGAAAACTGTTTAAAAAATAAGCATCCTTCCGACTGAAGAAAATTGTCAACAATTTGTTTCCTTCTTCCTCAAATAAAAGATATAGCAATAAAAACATCAAAATGAATATCTTCAGTTTTGCAATTGCAACACAATAAAAGCTTTTTTTCTTAAATCTAAAACTTCCATTTGTTAAGTTATTGATAAGTATCTCAGAAAAACATCTACTTTCGAATATACGATATTGTTCATTTCTAAGACCAGTATATAAAATATAAATTCTATCTAAGTAATATTGTATTCGTTAACACTAATGAAAATAATGTACTTTATTCTTAATTCCGACAGAACTCAAGAAATTGCGTGAGAACAAACATAATCTTATCTCTGTCCAATTAAAGAAGCAAAAGATTATTTACTTTTTTTTGAATTAATTTACTTAAAAAATCTCTTTTCATTGGAGTTTGAGACCCAGTAATTACCAAATTGTTAAATATTCGAAAAAGCCTTAGATGTTTATGTGGATGAAATCTGTGTTTTGTTATAATAACATGTCTTAAACATTTCATAAATTTTTTTAAACAAAATCGTAAAACCCCAATCTTTACGATTGATGTAACTCTCTCAACTATGTGGCCAATTAATATCAAAAATTACTGTTGTTTAAAAAAAAAATTTGATTGCATTTATTTTATATGAATGAAATGTTAGAAATTACGGACATATACATGCAATAATTCCGCCCTTTAAAATCCAATAAATTTTCTGCAATCAAATCAAGCGGTTAAAAATATTGTGGAATTATAAAAGATTTCTTTTAATTATTTTTGGCTCAAGTATAGCTAATTTTGTATCTCACTTTAAAAATATACAGAGCTTTATTATGTAAATTTACTATTTTGAGAAAAATTGTTTAATATGCGAAATGAAAATGAAATATTAAGATAGAAGATAGAATTAGAAATTGTACTGCAAGCTCATTCAATTGTCGCATTTTCTAATAACTTGGATTGTTGCATAAATATCAAAATTGGTTCTTTTTTTAAATAACAAATTCCAACTTTCTGCAGCTTAGAATTCGTTTTTAAAATAAAATATATTGATCTTGAATTTTTAGTACTATATCTAACGAAGCATCAAAAAGTTATATTAGAAAAGATAATAAGTGAAGTGAAGTGATACTCATAGACCCTTAGATGATTAATTAAACTAAGTTTAGATAATTTTAATTTATTGACGTAATAATCTTTAATATATTATTCAATGTAGGTAGCCTTTTTGTGATATTTCGGAAAATAATTCTAATATGGAAAATTAGATTCAACAGAAACTATGTAATAAGACATTTTTAAGAACGAAGTTTAAAGATTCACATTGATGTAATATGCAAAATATAATACTCTTCCGAAGATGCCTTGCAATTTTCTTTCATCAAAGGAATTTATTCTTAAGGTTCTTAATGAACTAATTGAGTAAAAGACGTTTTTATTTTAGAAAAAATACATTCCAACAGATTTATTATGTAATGCTTTTGTTTTACTCCATTTGAGTAATTTGGAATTGAAGATTGATAAGAAAAATAATGCTATAGTGCTGTTAGCAACGGTGTACTATGAAATTTCTCTTGATCAATCTTCCAACAATTGTTATGAAGGAACAATCTTGGATGATGTGCTTTTTCTTACCAACAAGTTAACATTAAACAAACATAAAAATACAAACAAATTCAACAATTCTCAAATGAAGGTGCTTAATGCTTGGCATAAGGAAGACGCTCTTCGGCGGCGGCTTCTTCCTTGATAAGTTTCACAGTCTGGACAGTGGGAGCAGCATGAGCCTCCTGGATGAGCTGGATGGTCCTAACTTCTGGTGGTGGAGCTGGGAATTCACGGAGGAGCTGGACAGTCTTCACTTCTGGTGGTGGTGGTGGAGATTGACGAACGATTTGAACAGTCCTAACTTCTGGTGGTGGAGCTGGAATGTTCTTGACAAGCTTAACGTACTGAACTTCTGGTGGTGGTGGAGGAGCCTGTTGGACCAGTTTCAACAACCTGACTTCTGGGGCTGGAGCTGGATGCTGTTTCACGATTTGGAGGCTCTTCACAACCGGTGGTGGAGGAGGGGCTTGGCTGATGAATTGCAAAGTTTTCACTTCTGGTACTGGAACTGGAACTGGAGCAGCGTATTGCACTGTCTTTACAACTGGAGCGACTTCAGCTACTTGGACAGGAGCTGCAGCATAAGCGTACTGAGCTGGGGCAACTGCTGCTTGGCCATAGAGTGGAGCATATCCTTCCTCAACAAGACCTCCAATACCTTGGAATCCGCCAATAGTTTGGAGTCCACTTACTCCTTGGAGTCCACCACCAATGGCTTGGATTCCATTTATTCCTTCGAATCCTCCTAGAGTTTGGAGTCCATCAACAGCTGGAAGTCCACCAGCAGAAACGACTTGTCCGTATGAGCCGTAGGCGTGGCCAAGTCCACCATAATCTCCAATTGCGCCAGCGTAGGCTGTGCTGAAAACAGCCATCAAGCAAATAAAAGCCTGAAAATAGGAATTACTCCCTTGAGCTAAATATTCTAAACAAAAACCTTGCATTTTAAATTTACCTTCATATTATTGAGATGTTTTTCCCGGATTTTGACAATATTGAGAGGAGCGATGTACTGGCATCCAGTTCGGAAGCGCACTCTCTTTTATATGGAAAGTTAATTTTTTCCCTCGTCACTGTGACAAATTACTTCATCTAGTCGCTCGGCGTATTACTTAATTTTTGGTTGGATCGAACTCCCAGTCCCAGATCGAAAAGATATAGAGGCTCGATGCTGGGGTTTTTGATTTAACTCGCAACGAATGCATAATTTATCAAGTATCCGAAACCTCTGCGTCGCCATGATAATTAATTGGTCGACCAGCATATAATTGGGACGGTGATATTATACCTCTTTTCTGTTTTTTTTTCGGATTTCGTCTCTTGATTAACAAAAGGTAGCATCAATAGTGCGTAATCAGTCAGTTTGATGACCTAAATTCGGTCATAGTCGTAGAGGTTGGTGCTACTCATAAAACTGCATCGAGTTTTATAAAACCTTTGGTAGGACAAAGTTTTGATTGAGAAAAAATGTTATGTTCTTTTGTAGAAGCAAATTTACTAGAAGTAAATTAATTTTTTTTTTGTCAACGACAGCTTTAAAAATACTAATTTGACACCGATGTGAGTTATGTAATGTGAAAATAATCATATTCATATTTCAAGGCTTCTGACGCCTCACGCTTTGTTTTGAATTTAACGATCAAAATAACGTGTAGACTCTGAAGGAAATTAGCACATGTTTTTACAACAAAAGATATGAGCTCGCAAGCAGTTTAACGATCAATATTAAAAATGTTTTTTTTATTGAATGATAATTTGTTAAAAGAAGTTTAGTTTTTTTTAAACAAAAATAAACAAATAAAATCAATGCTGTGCTTGTACCCACATTTTCTGGCAATTACTGTCAATTCTCATTTCTGATTTAGAAAAATTGTAAACTGAAAAATGGATAACATTTTAAAAAATTGCTTGAATTATTTGAATTTATAAATATTCTTGTTTCAGGTATAAAACCCTTAAAAAGCAAGAGCTGAGTTTTATAAATGGAAGCTGCATTAAATGGTAAACAAAAGCGAACATCTTACGAAATCATTTAAATATTTTAACAAGAACATTACTTTCAGAAGCATAATGCTAAAAAAAAGTAAAGAGTACAAACTCCAAAAATATATGAAATGAAACAAAACAAAGATTTAGGCCAACCTTAAAAATGTCTGCAAATCCAAAAGCACTTAATGGAACTAAGAGCTATCATTTTTTCACCGGTAAGTAGATAAAATAAAATATAAAACTAAAATTCATCAATATCGCTAGACTGGCTTAAAAAAATTCTCTAATTTAGTCAAAGTCATCTGAGTTCAATTAACTCTCTATATCCTATGATATTATTTGTCGAAAGAAACAAAAATATGGGGAAATTGCCTTGAATTTATTCAAACACGTGAACCAGAAAGTGCAGAAAGTATATTTCTGGTAGCTTATAAATTATTCATTAAACCATTATATGATCTCTATTTAGCTCTGAAGAATGCGATTATTCTCAAAAATCCATCTGGCCCAAAGGTTGAATCAATGTGCAGACGGAACCCATCATCAAATCGAATCACAAAAAGAAACTGGTTTCCGTCTGCACGGTGCAATATGCAAATTAGTGCGAATTCCGATTTTACCTTTTATTAATAAAATCAAAAAATCTAAGAGTTTTTCCGATACTGTTACTTTATTATATAATTATATAGTCCGGGTTCGTTTAGTTTAGTTATGGTTTGCAAAAATTAATTCAATATTGAATAACTTAAAATGCATTTTATATAGAAATTTGAGTGACTTTTATAATGGCTATAAACTTTTTTCGTTAATATTAAAGTGAGCACTCCTAGATAGCTTTGAAACGAAGAGGTGACCATTAAAATGTACTAATGAGAAATTTTATGTCTATTTAAAGTCCTAATTTTTTAAAGTTTGTTATATAAAATCTATAAAAACCTGAAAGTGTGATTTTCAAAACAAACGCAAAAAACATTTTACGCGTTTTTTTGAGTAGGATATGCTTATTGTGATAAGAATCCTCAAAAAATCCACCTTTATATGCATAAAAGAGCTTATCTCCAATTACTTTTGTTTGTTATTAATTTTATCTTGAAAATGTTTCTATAAAAATACATAGAGGAAATTGCTTCTAAACAATTGTTATACAATTTACACCTCATATATTTTTAATTTATACTCATTAAATTGTATTCATAGCAATTCGCATGAGTTTTATTTCGGTAGCACATTTAACAATTAGTTAACAGCGGTAGGCCAGATTAAAATCTCTTGTGACGAGCTTAAGTAGATCTTTAAGCAAAGATATCTCGCCAAAAACTCAAGTCATTAGTCATCCTCAGAAAAAAACCTTAAATACGGCAGGCAACATTGCGAACACATTTCTCATTTGTTCATTTTTGATGCAAATTTCATCGTAGACTGTAAATGGCCCTAAAAGCTTCAGCCCCAATTCGCATGAAAATCGGTTTCATTGATAAGTGCTCCAACTCCACTCGCAAGTTGATATGCAAATTGATTTTTTTCCCCCTTTGGGCTAATGCAACATTTCGCCTCCTAATTTGAATATCAACGTCTATGCTCGATATGAAGATATATGTAATTTCGGTTTTTTTTTCCGATATTTGATAGTTGGGAAGTGAAAGTGCTCTGAAATTTTCTTGATTTCTGCTTTTATTTAATTATTTAATATTTTGGATGTTTGGAGACGACTCGAACTTTTGCAAAAATACCGAATCTTACTAGTGTAAATTTTTATGGAATCTTTAAAAAATAAAGAGGTTTTATTATTATTTTTGTAGTAAAAAAGGAAAGCTGAGTAAGGCTTATTTAACAAACGCTCGTTTCATCCATTAACAAAAAATATTTATATGTTATTAATTATTAATTAATGTTAATTAATTATTAGAAAAATTCATTTATTTATTTAAATATAGCAGATGTTCTCTATAAATAACAATTAACATAACCATGGATTTAAAATCTTGAGACTAAACAAAATTAAAAAAGTGGAAGGTTTTTGAAAAATCAAGGTGGTAAGCAAGAAAGTATACCAAGAACAAATTTTTGTGGGTAATTTGTTTTCATTTTACTGTACCTACATGAAATTGTAAAGAATTATATCATCCATAACTGCAGTGCAGCTCCAATTCTTTTTCTAATAAAACGAACCTGTTTTGTTCATAGCTATCGAATTTAAAATATGTATGTATATATGTTCAAGTTGAAACGATACCTACCTTTTCGTTTGGATTAAAGAAATCTATGAAAACATTCGAAATCGAAAATTCACAAGCGTATGGCAATATTTTAACTTAGCAAATGTTCAATCCTGCAAAAATTATATTCCGAGGACGCAAACCATATATATTATTACGAACTATTACTAACGAACTTACAAATCCAAGTTATTAAAGCTGTGCCAAGCAAGAAAATTGTATAGAAGAAAATCAAATCGAATTACCATTAATAAAAACTTTAATTCTGGTTATAAGCAACATTTTCTTATATTTATAATTTAATGTAATTGCTAATTGTACGAGTATACATCTATTTTGATTTTTATTAATTTAAAAAAATTATCTTTTTGGTCTACCGTAGATTTATGCTTTTTTTTACTGATGGTGGTCATTAAACTTAAAAAAATGTTTCCATGAAACAAAAATTAATGCATGTGGAAATTAAGCCTCGTAATGTCTTTTTTTTATAATAATACCATCGTAACTTTTTGGGACACTTTTTTGCTATTATCAAATAATGCATAACTAATGAAAAATGCATGGAATTAAGATTGCGTAAGAAGACCATTAGTAAAAGACTACGAAATTAGTAGATTTTATTTGTTTTTTCTTTTTTTTTTGTTGGTATAAGCATCCATATTAAAAACCTTTGAATAACAAAATTAAATAAAAACGCTTCAATGATTTTTAGTAACAAAAATTTAATAAATTGTAACAAGTAATCACCAAATATTGGTGATTTAGGAAACAAGTTATTTCTTCTTCTTACTCTCATGAATAATTTTGATGATTTTTTCATGTTCTTCATCGCCTCCGAATCCTTCATCAAAACCACCCTGATCGTGATCACCGCCATATCCGCCGCCATTGTCAAAGTGGCCACCTCCGCCTCCACCTCCAAATTGACCACCGTGATCACCTCCAAACTGACCGCCTTGACCGCCCTCGAAGCCCCCATTTTCGTGGATGACCCTCACGGTCTCAATGTTGGACTCATCCCCTCCTCCACCATTGTGGAAATCTTGTTGTTGATGGTGTTGCTGTTGTTGTTGTTGTGGATGTTCATGAATAACTCGAAGAATTTGTTCTTGTTGTTGGAATTGCTCCTGTTGTGGTGGTGGGGGTGCCTGTTCATGGAACACCCTAATTACCTTTTGTGGTGGTGGTGGTGGGGGTGGGTGACCACCTCCTCCTCCCCCTCCTCCTCCTTGGTGTAGAACGCGGACAACTTTAACATGTTGCTGTTGTTGTTGTTGAGGGGCGTGGTCATGATGATGTTGCTTTTGGATTCTTATAATTTTAATTGTCTTCGCTGGTTTTGGAGGTGGGAGGACTTCAACTGGTTCAGGTAATACAACTTCAGCTGGTTGTGGTACAGCAACTGGAACAGGAGCTGCTTCAATAACAGGAGCAGGCGCTGCTTCAACAACAGGTGCAGCGGCAATTTGTGGCAATCCGACTGCGCCTGCGGGGAATCCAACAGCTCCAATTCCTCCTCCAATACCACCAATACCTCCAATACCTCCAAAACCTCCAAATCCACCATCTGAAGCAATTACACCACCTGGACCACCAATACCATGACCTCCTACTAGCCCTCCAAAACCACTTCCGAAACCACTTCCGAAACCGCTTCCAAATCCTCCAACTAGTCCACTTCCTAAAGAGCTATATCCAGCAATTCCTGGAGCTCCAACTTGGACACCGGAGGCTCCTAGTCCATGTCCATCGATGTACCCTCCGTGAACCAAACCCCCGTACCCTCCAACGGCGGAGTACCCATCTGCATAACCCCCTAATCCACTGCTATATGCAACTGGGGCAGCAGGTGCCACAGGGTACGCCCCGTAACCACCCACATAACCTCCAGCGGGTATTCCACCTCCTAATCCAGAATAAACGTAACCTCCCCCCAGGTGTCCAGCTGAGGAAAGTCCTACCACCGCTAGAATTACTAAAACCTGAAAGGATTCAAAAACTTAGTCAGGTAACTAGATTAATTAATTAAGGACTTTTTATACCTTCATTTTGGACCTACAACGGTCTGCTGGTAGCCGGCAGGTGAAATACAACTGACCGCCAGCTCCAGTCGATGATACGCTTTTATAATTTTGGAGGAAACCTCATAATCAGCATTTCCCTCTGGACCATCAGTTCCGTAAGATATAAAACTGAAACATTATGCAAAATTGTCTCGCGGTCTGGGCTCTTTTTTTAATTAAATATTCATTGAATTCGTTTCTTTTCCACCTCTGTTCGACTGGTGAATCGGCGAATATGTGGCGCATCGTTTTCACTTTCTTTGGAATTTAATTGATCCGATAGAACTAGGTGACCACAGTCAAATAGGATTATCGATGTGTTTAATTCGCATCAGACAAAATGTCTCAATGGGATATATTTTTTTTCTTTTTTTGGTAGACAGACATAAATCAGTGTCTCCTCATGCGTCAAGTGCTATACAAAAGCTGCTTTAATGCCACACCTCATCCTTCTCATCATTTTTTTAAATTTGTTCAGAGTGCAACATCGGCGCAATATGCAAATTAAGTGCATTTGTGTATTTTATTGCGATTTTATTATTATTAAACATAGCATCTGCACTATTAACCTCTATAAGTCGGCTTTATGCTGTATTCGTTACGAAATTAAAACTAAGGCAGTTTTTATAAACAATATTTCAAAACGTGCACAGATGTATTATTTATAGGAATCAATGTAATTTACATAAAGTACATTGTTAGTTAAAAAAATAAATTTTAATTTCCAAAATATTCTGTATACTTACACTTCAAAATCTATACAAAGAAAACATCATTTTTTATAGTATTCTAGTCAAAACTTATTAATTTTCTACAATAAAAAAATATTTGAAAGTAAACCTAATTATTCACCAATTCTACAAAAAAACTGATTAAATTTACTGAATGAAATAATTTAATAAAGAATTACTCTTCAGTAATTAGTTAAAAAGAAAAATTCGTCTCTTAATCACAAGAATTTAAAATAAGCGATATAAATAATAAGAGCTCAAGTCCAAAAAAAATAAATAAATAAAATAACTGGCAACGCAAATCCGACCAAAGATATAAAAACAACTATTATCATAATTTAATCGTTAACACCTATTTAGACTTCAATTATAAAACATTTAACCGATGCATTTTCCTCATATCGTAAAAAGGAATGTCTTTTTTTATGAAGTAAGGTCACAGAATTGCTCAAACAAATCGTGTTCAAAATGTCTTTTGATGTTTTACCTCCTCCGAAATGTTGCAAACTTGTAATTCTTATATAACATTTAAAAAAAATAAAGACTGATGATAAGCGATGTGAAGAAGTGATTTGGTCAAGATACAGAGGAGGAAATGAATTAGTCAGCTTCCAGTGGTTGGCCGGCGAAGTCACCAGAAGCTAAATTTTTGGTGAAATTAGTTTTTCTTCGATTAATGGTGTTTGTCGTGACTTCAGTGAGTAATACATCTTGCGACATATTTTTTTTATAATAGCATTATTTAATTTTTTTTTTTATTTACACTTGTCTGTGGTCGTCGTGTTTCAGTGAAAAAGGTGAGAAATGTGTAATAGCCAGTTCATCGGAACGCTTTTACTTTTTTTTCGATAAAAGTAAAAAACTCAATTGCGTAGGCAATCGTTAAATTAAATTAATGGTGCTAATTTGAATATCCATTTATAGGGTCACAAGATTCATTCAAGATTACTTTTACTTTATAAGATCAAACTGCTTTTTTTTTGAGAATTTTTACGTTTTGAATAGAAGATATAAAAGTAGGAAAACATATAGACAAAGCGTTGTACTTAAAAATTTATTAATATACATAATGATAGTAAACTGTACAAAAAATAAATTTATAATAATATTAAAGCCGCTTTACAACTACAAATTAAACTTAAAAAAAAGCTAGGAAAATTACTTGTATATCATACATTGTGTATCGAACGAAAATGTTTTTGGATAGTTTCACTTCGTAAGAGTCCATCAACTTCAATGAAAGGGACTTCTCCTATATATTTTTATATTTTATTTCCATGATCATTGAAGTGAAGGGTGGCCAACATCGTAAAATACGATTCCAATTGTTGTGACTATAAGCTTTTTTATACTTTTCTAGGTTTTTTCAAAAACCTCTACAATAGTGCAATACTCTGAGTTGTCACTTCCTCACTAAATCCATAATTGTGTGAAAAAACACTGAAGCCCATGAATTCTGAACAGCGCCACTATTTTTTGTGTTTTTCCTAATTTAGTGTAGCGTTTGGATTTGTGTAGGAGAATCCTTGAAATTGTTGTTGATCCATTGACTGTAGAATTTCCTTGTCTATCGGCGTAAGACGGACTCTTTCTCGGGTGAACGTTTTATCGAAGTATTGTGTGTCTAAGGGATGTTTCTAAAATTCAAAAATTGTATATTAGAAAATATAGAATAGATGAAATAAGAATTTTTGTTAATAACATACCACTTGGGGCTTAAATGGAGGATCCAATTCTCTTTTTTCTAATCTGTCCCAATCTATATCTCTGAAAAACACATGACTACATATATCACCAGCTGGACTGTAGGGCGAACCAATACGCGCCGTAGAATCTTTTTCTAAGAGCTGTAAGTACAAATATCGTATAATAAAAATCTGTTCTTTAAATAAAATTATTAAATGAGCTCACCCCTTTTAATATACTTGTAGCCTCCTGCGAAATGAAAATGGGAAACCATGGAATTTCATTGCAAATTGACCAGAATAACTCGTCCTCATCACATCCACTAAATGGAGATTGTCCTATTAACATTTCGTACAACAACACGCCAAATGACCACCAGTCAACTGTTTGATTGTATTTTTCGCCCTGAAAATATATGTTAAAAAAAATTTTTTTCAGGTCAGATAAATTAGGATAAATTGAATTTAACAGCAAGAACGCAATAGTCGTAAAATTGTTTTTCTTGTTTTGATTATCATCTCAAAAATCAAAAATACGATCGAGCTGTGCACTATTTCTCCACATCGAACTGCGTCGTTTTTATTTCAACTCGCAGATTATTCAATGCGAATAGAGCATTATTTGTATTTTAATTTTGTATCAAACGAAAGTAGATTAAAGAGAAATTTTAAAGAAGATTAAAAAGTATAGTAAAAGTAAATAAGTAATAGAAAAATAATTTTCTAACACAAACAATACACTGAATGAGAAAATTCAATTATTATTTAATACTTAAAAAGTATAATTAAAACATCATTAAGAGTAATCTTGGTATTATTTTTCTAATTACCTACTATTTTAAATTGTTCAAAGTATTTAAGCGGAAAAACTCAATTCAAATTCGCATAAAAGTAGATAAAAATAAATATATAGTTGAAAGATGATATAAAAACAACCAAATGAGAATCCTATTTTAATGATTTCTTATTATATGACAAATAACTTTTTAGTAATGTCGTTAACTTTCAAATAACTAAAAACTTTTTAAACGACCTTGTAACACAAATTTAATCAAAAAATTATGTAAATAATTCTTTGAATATTCAGATTAGTCTTATTTTTCTACAAAACAATATAAAAACGTAAAACTTACATTGTTAAAAATGTCACACTAGAAAAAAATTATCACATTTTAAATAAATTAACCATTCTTCTACCTATTTATATCATACATCAGTCATTTTGAGAAAAACCAAATTAAATATAATTTTTATGATTTAAGAGATAACAACAAAAGAAAATTGGGATATATTTAAACAACAAAAAAAGTTAAAATAAAACACCCACACTCACCTTTATTATTTCAGGCGCCATATAATCTGGTGTACCGCAGAAACTGTCTGCTGTTTTATCTAAATAAATCTGAAGTTTGCACATGCCGAAGTCAGCTATTCGAACATGCCCATCAAAGTCAAGCAGTACGTTGTCTAATTTGAGATCTCTGGGCATACCATGAGGAAAACACTTATTAAGTAATCTGTGCGAAATTGAAATTAACCGGAAATTACCTATAAATGATTCCCTTCTTGTGCAAGAATTTCAATCCAGAAATAATTTCAGCTGCATAAAATTTTGCCCGAACTTCTGGGAATCGTCCGCTCTGTTGTATATGGAACATTAAATCGCCCCCATTCAGGTACTCCATTACAAAGAATAAATGACTCTAAAAAAATTTGGATAACGTAAAAAAAATATTATTAAAAAACCACTCTCAACAATTTTAAAAACTATATTTTAAACTTATATGTTTATATATCATATACATATATTTTTAAATTTCGAGTATCTAATTAAGCCGGACTAAAAACAAATCTATTTCAGATTCGAATAACTTCACTGCTTTCTTACTATTTCTAATTAGAATAACTTTTTAGCCAAGTTCCTGTTTTGAAGTAGGTACATTTCTTTACCACTGATAAATAAAATACTATTACAGTGTTCAAATTTAAAGATTTAAAAAATATATTTCTACGTAAAGAAAACCAAAATAATTTGATTGATTATTTGCACAGGAATATACCTACATATTTATAAAAATGCAAATAACAAATTACTAAATCTTTTTGGATCGGAGAAAAATATCTCATGTTACTTCGAAAATACGTATATAAGAGCTAATGTAAATACATAAACTTAAAATATTTCAGTTAATCCTACATATTATTCTTGTTTAAAATTACAAGACAATTAATTCTAAATAGTATTTTCCTTATGAAATAGTTACAATTAATTAATCATTGAACTCATTTCGTGACCGATTTTAATTGTAACAGCTGCAGAAAACAGTCCTCATCCTCGAATTTTAATCCACTTGGCAAATTTGCCAAAGACACTACGTCACCAATTTATCGATTAGATCAATGATTCATTAAGTAGGTGCAATTAAAATGTGTCGACACGAGCGCATCTAGTTTAAGGTCAGCTCTGCTAACCCAATTAATATTATTAAGACGTCTTCTAGATGGTTACAGGAAATCAACTGAAATCTAGACCATTGCATTGAAATGGTGCAGAAACAGATTTAAGCACCGTGTCTCATAGTCACGCCAGATAAATCATTTTGATGTCCATAATTATTTGAGGGATTTAATAGATTTCATCTCGAGCGGGATTAAAGGTATCTCAAAATATTTTGCAATCACACTCACCTCCGTTTGAAAAGTGCAAAACAGGTGGCACAGGTATGGGTGTTTTGTGCCCAAGGCCAAAACTTTTCGTTCTATTAAAGTACACTCGACATCATCGTCCTCGAGCACAACATCTTTTTTCAGACACTTCACCGCATAGTAATATTCTGTGTTTCGCAATTCAGCCAAGAGAACCTTAAAATTCAGAAATAATTAGAAATTAATTAAAAAATTGAAATAATACTCGGATAGATAGAGAAGTCAATTACTTACTTTTCCAAAACTACCTTTACCCAAAACTGCGAGGAAATGGAAATCTTCTACTGAGTATTTTTTAAACCTTGGAATTATTGTGGCTGGTGCCGTAATACGTCCAGATTTTTGGAATTGTGAGAAAGTGTAGGAGGTCTCTGTTTTAATAAGAAATATCAATAAAAATAAAATTATTAGAAGTTTGAACTCTGCAAAATTACTAAATTTAAAGGCAATAGTAAAAGATGTATATAATAAAAAAAAAGCAGAAATATTGACAAAATAAAGCAGTATACTCGCGCATTCGTTGCATATATTTTGGAATCCAAAAATATAGTCGTTATTTAACATCTACCAAAAAAACCGAGGAATTCAGATAGATAAACAATTCAGCATGAATTCCTTAAGATGCTCGTGCGAAGATGAAATGGTTTTTTCCTTTTTTTTTTTTGAAGTTGCTCCAATGGGTGTCTGCTTAATTGCGAAATCACGTGAACTCTCGCCCGTGCTACTTGTGACGTACACAGTTTGCGGCTCTCAAAATAATTGCCTTCGTATATTTTTGTTCAGAGCATTTTCACTCATCAGGGGCTTTGCGAACGCAGAGGTTATAAATTATATTGAAGATTTTAATTATAAATGCGCATTTTTAGTAAAATTTCCATTTCATTTCCAAACATAGGTATTTTTAGTCGTATTTATTAAGACAACTTTGGTTTTTAGGTGAAGTTTAAAAAAAATTATTATATTTCACCCGTTACAAAACATAAATAGAAAAACTGTCATGAAGTCTTAATTACCGGCAATCATAATTTCCAAATAAGAAAAATATTGATCAAAATCTGGCCTACAATGTAAGATGACTGTAAAGAATTGTTAAACATATGTAATTCAAAATTTATAACTTGGACTTAGCCCACTTTTGCCTTCAACCCCAGCTGTGTTCAACCAAAAGAGAAAAGGAACGTGATGTATTCAGTTCACTTGAATTAAATAATATTAAAAATTTAACAGGCAACTCAGCGACTACAATAATTAATGATAGCTAGTTTTACAGTCCATTTTTACTTTTCTAATTATAAGATTAGAATTATTGCATGCGCCAGCTTGTCTCATATTATTTATATTTTACGTCAAACCCTTTCCTATCCTCATGAATTCCGCTGACAAAATATACATTTCGGATTGAAGAAAACTCAAATTTGGATCTCTCAGTGCGGCGATAATTAATGCGCTAATTGCTTAAAGTTTGGACACAATCCGAATATTGTCTGCATATGTAAAAATACGTGCACGGCAAAATGCACGAGTATACTTAGGAAATGAAGAATTCGCGAATTTTGTCAACTAATCGCTATTTTTAGTCGCATAGACAATCAATCAAAATACCTAAGTCATCGCTGTCGTGGTTGTGGTCAATTTTATAGGCTGGATTATGACTCGGCGGTGTGCTCGGTGAATCTCTGGCCTCGTGTGCTCCTAAATTTATCAGTAGAATTTCATATTTTTATTATGAGATAAACACAATCTTTTCAAACTTATTTATAAATCTCATAACTCTGACAGATTCATAAAAAGCATCTTAATTCATTGAATCTTTCAAGGCTCCTTCGGAATTCTCCAAAATCACATTTCCGCCCACAATTAAATTTTGTCTACTGTTTGTTACGTATTTCAATTTATTTTCCTTTAGCTCAGTATATTAGAATATACCAAAAAAACAGTGCTGCTCACAATGTTTTAAAATTAGTCGGACTTGAGTGGGGCCGAGGAGACCAAAACATTGTGAACTTGAACCAGAATAAAATTGTTAATCCACAATTTGTTCTGTCAGACGCCAGCTTTAGATATTTTTATCAACAAATAAATTACATCGATCTGGGTGTGGGTTCCAGGTGCTTGGCATAAAACACTTTGTAAATTTTCAATAATTCGCGAACTTAATCATGATTCTTGCCTTTTTATATTCTGAGACGTGGCATGTGCACATCACCATTTTTTATCAAACAATATTTTGACATAATTATATTTTGCAGAATGTCTTAAATATAAACAATAATATTTTAATTCAAAGAATGTTAATCCCATATTATAAGAAATATGATTAATAGAATTGTGTACGTACATATAACTAAAAGATAAGTTTATACACGTGTTTCCAAAGTAACATATGCTTACAAAACTTACGCGTGCCGCATTTTTTCTGTACGTTAAAATTAATTAAAACGAAATTGTTATAAAATTAAATTTCCTTCGCCTATTTTATGAAAAGACAAAGCAAAAAAATATATGTTTTGAAACCATAAATCATTGAAACATACGGCAACAAATTCGATATTTTCTTTTGTGATATCTAAGTATAATTTAAATTGTTTATTTTAAAATATTTGCAAATAATACGATTATGTTAAAATAATTAACATACAACACTTACACCCTTGTTAGTAAGGAATTAATTAATTAATTAATGTAGTAATTACCAAGTTTTCTATGTGGCAATAATTTTAACTTAAATCTTTAAGAACCTAAAATTATCCACTGATTTTGAAATCGTGCGTTATTTGGAAAGATGTAAGAATCATGATTAGAAAGATTTTGAGCTGAATCGAAATTAAACTAAAATTATTTTTCTCCATAACTGACATAAAAAATATAATATTATAAAAATAGATCATACCTCTTCTGACTGATAACAGGGCTTCCACAACCAATTTTTGATTCACACCGCATAAATTTGCCGTGAGTTTCTCACATTTCTTATGGCAATTCACGTCACAGTCTAAAGATCCCAAAACAATTGCATAAATTAAAAGAATAACAAACATTTACTGCGAAAAATCATTCAACGAATAAATTCGGCGTAAACGAAGAAATTTATCGTAATGCTTAAATTTTCCAACTAAAATCCATAAAGTCCGGGATTATGCCCGAATTTTAAGATGAAATTGTTTATCAATTCTCAATTTAACCCAATCACGCTGAGCAACTTAATTTTCCAGGTTAATTCGATGCGCACTTCCGTTTCGCCGTTCTCTAGGAAATCATTTTAAATTCGATGAAAAGGTTTCAAATCTAAATAACAATTTCGAGTTAAATTTGTTTTAGACATTTTCCGAAAATTGGCATGTTTACAAGTTTGATGGATCTGAAAAAAAATGCGGATGAGGTGAACGAGGACATTTTCTTCATTAAAAAAAGAGAATAAGAAAAAAATGCGTCAAAGACTAAGCAACAAAATATTTATGAGTGATAAAAGTAATTTGAAAACTGAAAGTATTTTAGATAAAGTGGTCTGAGGAATTTTGATGGCACTGTGGCCAGGAACGCCTATTCAAGTTTTAAATGAGCGAAGGCAATAAACACGCTTATTTACAACTTAAAACGCAAAACAATGGGATAAAATTGCATAGTGAAAGGCCGAATTTATTTTTAGTAAAAAAGAAATTTTCAGCTTCGCCGAGTTTGTCAAAAACATAATTAAAGCCTTCGGTATATGTCTTAAATTTTATGTTGAGTTTCATATTCTTCAGAGAATTGTAATTTTAACCATAGTATACAAATTTCAAAAGTAGGTACCTACTCGTGATCAAAATCTTGCAAATTTCTACAAATGAAAACAATTTTATGTAGGTGACATCATTAGAAACATAGACTAAGCAAACTTCTAAATTCCTTTTTTATTCCCACATTTCTTACTCCCACAGAAAAAAAAACATAATCCACGTGAAATTAAGGAAAGATTTATAACACGAAAATATTTAAACAACCGCAATTAAAAGCCTCTTCCTATTTATCAATTAAGAACATTTTGCAATCTCTAGTGGAGGTGTTGACAAAGCATTAAAATTTAAAAAAAAATATGACGAATTTATGTACTAGTAAGATTTATTGAAGGAATTCTCGATATCTTTTCTTGTGCAGACGGATTTATTTTTAGTCGTTGCGTTCTAATTTTGTATTGCAGTCGGCTGTTAAATTTGATTATTCAACGATCTTGGCTAGGACAAGGGATTTCACAAGAGGAAATAACTCAAATGGACTTTTTGACCATAAATTAATTTTGTGATGCAATAAAGCCATTTATTTTATAAAGTATTTTTCGCGTAAAATTGTTTTACTTTAAAAGATCATTTTAGTCTTTTTCATTAATTTGTAAGAACATAGCTTATATATTTTGTTTTTGCTTTTGAGGTATCATAAAATTTTCCAAACATTATAGTTATTTTTGAATGGTTTAACGAATATCATTAATTTTTATATAATTATATTTTTATGAATTCTTCAAAATCATATCTTTTTCTAATACCAATTTATCTTAATAATATTTAAATTATTAATTTTAATTAATTAATTAATTGTTCTTTGGGAAAACAAATAACGATGGCATACTTTTTCTAATTTTTCTTCTCTAAAGAATTTATAAATTTTAAAATTTACCATCAACTCAATTAATAACGTACCTGGGACTAAAGAGTGTTGTTGTCGAGATAACTAAAGTAAATAATAAAACTAAAACTAAATATTTTTATGGCAGTTGGTGTCAACACCAATTAGCAAAGTTATTTTTAGGTTACTTAAAATAAATTTCTCCTTTCAAGAGACTCTCCTCAAAATAAAGCAGGTTGTCATAAACCATAACTCATGCAATTATGAGTCTCCCTCACAACACTGCCGAACATGTTTCATTCCAAGAATATGCATAAAACAGACTGACCTACATGCAAAATTATCACTCGTTCATCACCCAGAAAGAGCACTGACCGAGTGGCAGCAATTTCCTCTGTCCCGCGTAAATAAGGGCGGGCAGGAAAAATTAATTTTCCTTTTAAAATTTCAATAAATCCCGCCTCAACAGAATTCAGCCATGAACCAATACACAGATAATCCCAACATTTTTATCAATAAATGACTCGGAAGTGTCTGGTGCATCCTTGTCGGCTGCTGCGCTTGTGTAATGCAATTTTTTTCTTTCAAATTCTCGCCAGACCAATCGGGAGACATCCAAAAATAGCCGCGACTGAGATCAAATAAACAAAATTATTTTAATTGCACTTGATTAAATACTATAGCCGAAGATGTCGCCGTTAATAAGTGCATACGACTTCTCTATTTTGGTAATTAATCGAAAAAAAACGGAGGAGGGCTTCTAATTTTAGGTATTTAATATTCAAAACAAAATTGCAGCGCTTAATACAATGTGGAAGTGAAACCTTTTAGCACCATCAAATTTCTTAAACGTTGTGGTGGTGTCCAAGCCCCAAAGGCATATAATTCATCGTCGCACGAGCGACAGTGTCCCAAAAGACGATAATTCGCGTGTGACGCCTTTTTCAATTTTATACGTCCTTTGATCACTAGTCGCATCCCACACACACATGCAAAAGATTAAGTGATTTTTTGGCGCTCTTATTGGCAATCTGTTTTTGATTCGGAGAAAATCAAAACGTTCAATGGCCTGGAAATGTGAAAATGTTGGCAAAACTCATGGTATTTTGACGCGTTTCGGAAAATTTTGCAAGTTTCACTTGAAATTTCAATGATCCATTAATCAATTGATAGCTCACCTGTTTTCTAGTTGGGGAAAAAAATCGCGAAAATTCGAAAATTTCTTATGTAAGTGAAACAAACATGAGGGTATGCTCAATCAACAAATAAAATCGCCTTTAAACAAACAAACGGAGATTTATGCAAAAACTATTTTTGTATATTTTGAGAAAATATTTTAAAGAAAATTACCGGATATCTTTGACACATATCCGCATGTATCTACGTGAACTGATTTAATTTATAAACATATTTTGATAATTTTAATTTTAGGCTTAATTTTTGAGATAAAGCGCCAGGACTAAAACAAACATCCTTGACCCATACGAGATGTTATAAAATTGGTAAAACTAATTTGAAACTCTTTGCGTTTCTTATCAATGATCATTAAAGTTGCAAAAATTTAAAATGAGTATAATATGTATGATTTTTTACAGCTTATTTCTCTATACTTTAAATTCGGTCTCTTAATTTTATTATAGTTTTATAGTTGGTATCAAAAAAATGTAGGTCAAGCAAGTGCCAAAATAAAATTGTTTCAAATATTTATCCTCAATTAAATGAAGTATTAAATTATAAATATTTTATTTACCCTTCAAAATGTATCTCTAATATTCTCAACTAAATTATCCAATTGAATTGAAGCTTAAATGAAATTTTTATCCCTGACATTGAACATGTATAAATCACGTGCGTTGGAACGTAGAAAAAACTGTAATGTAAAAATAAATTTGTTAACTGCAGACTGTATCTAAGACAATCATTCACTTATCTAACCTAAAACACTTACAAGAGGGCTATTTTGCAACATGTTAAACTTCTAAAAGACAGACACTTCGGTGCTTGAAATCATGAAGTAACTTGGTGCCAAAATTTTAAAGTATTTAAACGATTCTTAAGAGACAAAGTTTAAAGTGTGATAGTACAATGGCTGATTTTTGGCTTATGTAAAAACTTATGTAGCAATCAGTAGCGCCGCACGTTTTTTTTAAGTACATCAAAGAAAATGTTTGACTTTCTTAATGGCAGGTCGTATATATGTATACATACATATATCAATAAAACTACTTATATACATATGTATAGGGGTAAATATAGGGAAATGGAGTCCAGAATCCATCATTGTGGTTTTTTTAAGATGGCTTAAAAACTATGTTCCTTTCAGAATAATGTCTTTTTACAAAATGTTTAGAGGTTACTCCTAAAGTTAACAAATTCTACAATAAATTCAAAATTAGGAAAGTTAGATTTTGGTGGGTTTTTCGATAAAAATAATAAAAAAAATCCAAGATATAAATTTAAAAATATATACAGTATTCCATAAAATTTAACAAATTCCTTTTGGGAATTTTCATTTAATTGAAGTATATGTTATCACAGTAATAGATTCAAGTAAAAATTCTTCTTATATTTTGCAACCCTTACAACTTTTTATTTTATGGACTAATTAATTGAAATATACAATTTTTAATTACACAATTCAACTACATATGTAGATTCTAAAGTTGTTGAAGTTGTTTCATAAATTAGAAATAAGAATCGATCAATCCCATAAATGAAATACATTTATATAATTTTGGTAGCTGGATGGTTTATTCGGGTTTTTTAATTCAACCCCATATTTTTTTGAAAAATTTTGCTTTTTAATATGTAAAGCTTTTATTTCTTGCCTCTTGCCTTTTCAGACAAAAACAGAATACAAATTCTGCAACTCTCCTTCAATTCGAACTCAATAAATTTTACATTAGTTGCATATCATCGCTTTTGAGAAATCTATTTCTGCTTTTTGTAGTTTTTATTATGGATTTAATATATCCTGAATTTTACGGAATTGATTTTGGAAGTATTTCAAAAATATGCTCATGGATATAAAACATTCTTGACCTAAATCTTGAAAGGGAATCCCTAAAAGAGATTTATGACATGCATACGATCTTAATATGTTATATTTAGTGTTTAATTAAACAGATTTGAAACTTTTAGTTCAATTTTAATATACATATGTACTCAATTTAAACATCATGTATAGAAGTAAAATTATCATGAAAAGTAATAATAATACGTTTTCATAAAATATATGCGATAAATGACTATTTGGAGGTTTTTGGTACTAGTTTTTCTTTTTTTTTCAATATTTAAAACAAGCTTCTCCTTTATTTAGTCTAGAGTTTAATTTCTAATGTTTTGCTAATGACTTCTTTTTATAATAGAAAAAAATTTCTGCCAAGTGCCTAAAAGCCAAGAAAGCGAATTTGTTGTAGATTACGACAAAAGCTACCAAAACTCATAAAATTCGCTGAAAACGTGCGTGTTTTATAGTTAAAAAAAATAAATTCTCGTGTCTTCGTGACATTAAGAGTCAGGTCCCACTTAATCTTTTGATTGAGACAGCCACCGTTTGTATTGCTTTTTCGCGAATTGAACTCGCGAGTGTCGCAGAGTCCCCCTTTGATTTTATTTTAAAAATAAACGAGTAAATAATAAGATTGAAGTTCACGCGCAGTTGTGGTTTTACGTAAGTTGACTATAAACATGAAAAGTATGGCAAATTGCAATAATTTTTCTATATTTCTGCTTTTTAAGTGTATATTGTTTTTTTGTGTTTTAGGGATAGTTCGGAATTTGTGTATTTACCCAGCATTTTCTTCGGGCTGGAAGGAGCTGTGCCCCCTTCGAATCCGGAGTCGCTGCTGCAGGTGCTCATCCGGATGATGTTCTCCTTGCTGGGGTTCAGCTCATCGCTGGAGTCGTCTGTCGAGGAGCACTCACTTTCACTTTCGGACTCTTCACTTTCACTATCCGAAGGGTAGTTGAATTTTTCGCGCTTCCAAAGAGGTCGCGGGGTTGCGATCAGGGGGTAAGGGGGAGCTTCATCTTTAACGTAACACTTCTTCTTATGGTCCAATTTAATGACCTTGTTCGGATTAAATTTCTCCTCCTTTTTCTTATCGCGATTCTTTTTCTTCATTGTGTCGCCCTCGTTATCACTGGAGTCGTACGAACTTTCTTCCTCTCCGGACGGTATAAAATCGGATAAATCGGCGTCAACGTCTAGCAGACACCGGTTAAGATCAGAAACTGTTGCGAATTTTGATAATTTGCAAACACTCGGCAATCTATCGTTGTCGAGTTCATCCTTCGATGTTTTAGTCGCCTCCTCACCTGCGTCACGGATACCGTCGCCAACAATTTTCTCATTCTTATCAGCGGCGTGCGATTTTTCATTTTCTTTATTTTTTTCGGGGGTGATCTTATTTTTGACGTCATTTTGATCATCTACAGGTGCAGCAATCTTCTTCGTATCATCAAGCAATTTCGTCTTCGGTTCGACCAACCCTTTGAATGGTTTTTCTGGCTCACTTGGCTTTTTCTCTTGCTGCAATGGCCCAGTTTCTTTTGTTCTAATTTTGTCTTCTTGATGGTGATCCACATCAATTTTTGTCTTAGCTTTTTCGCCGGCACTCACCCCTTTTCTTCCTGATTCTTCAGATGCAGATTGTGTTGCGTCACCTCTCTTAAGCGGTGTCGCCGACTCTGGTTTTGCACTAGCCGTTGGCTTTTCTTCCTCTTTAAAATCTTGTGAACTTCGCTTCGTCTTACTCTTGAGCGAAGATTTTTTAACAGGCGATACAGCGACATCGCCGCAAACATTTTCTTTTTCTTCAGCTGCCGAAGGTATCTCACCGATTTTATTGTTTTCTTTTTTGGCCCCTTCAGGTGACTTGGCTTTCGTCCCGGCCTCTATTTTTGTCTCATTGCGGTCTAAGACTTTTGTTGTTACTACTTGAGGTCTTTTTGTTGGCGTTTCTTCAGCTGTTTTAGTACTACCGTCTAAGACGTCCACTTCCTTTTCAGTTGGCGATTTTAAAATCTTCTCTTTTGGACTTTGTAGGGTTGTAGCAATCTTCGGTTTTGGACTCTCTGGCTTCTTTACAGCTTCCTTAATTTTCGTCTTAGCTACATTTTCTGGTTTTTTCAAATCCATAGGCTTTTCTTGGACCATCGGTTGCGTAACTTTATCACAGGGTGGTTTAGACTGAGTAGGCTTAGGTTCTTTCTTTTCTACAGCTTTCTTCGGGGCTTCACTACCTTCAGATTCTTTTAAGATCGACTCATTAGACTCAGAACGTTTCAATTCCGCCTTCTTTGGACTTATCTCATCTGCATTTTTTAATGCTTCAACCTTCTGAGACTCTATCTTATGCTTCATTTCGTTCAAGAAATTCTCTTCATTCGATTCAATAACTTCTTGATCATCCAGAAGACTTTCTCTCTTAGCCCACTGTTGTTCTAAAATAATCTTTTTTCTCTGATTCATGTACATCGTTTCTCGACTTCCAATCTGCGCCCAGAAATCTTCACCACTATCAGATTTTTGCATCTTCGGCTTGATTGGTTTTGGTTTAGCCACTCCTGGAGCGATTTTCTTTTCTAAACCAGGTGTTTTTGGAGTCTGAGGTGTTTTAGCTGTCTGAGGAATTTTTGCTGTTTGAGGTGTTTGTGGAGTTTTAGCTGTTTGAGGAGTTGCAACTATTTGAGGAGTTTTAGCTGTTTGAGGTGTTTTTGCTGTTAAAGGAGCTTTCGCAGTTTGAGGTGTTTTAGGGGTTCTAACAGGCGTATCAGCTTTATCTGGTGTTATAGGCTTTACATTGCCAACATCGAAAGTAAAATACTCTGGTTTCGTAGCTTTCTTTCCCAAGAAAGTATCTGTAGATTTTGATTCCTGCAACACCTTTGGTGTTTCAGCCGACGTTGGGCTCTGTACAGGTGTTTTTTCACCTGGAGGCTCTGCATATTTTGGCGATTTAATTGGATTCGGTGTTTCACAAGACGTTGACCAAATATCAGAACAAGACTTCATAAGTGGATGTGATTTTTCAACGAAAGGTTGTGCAAATTTCGGAGATTTGATTGCTGCTGGCGTTTGAGAAGGTGTAGGAGTTTTACTATCATCGGGGGAAAATGGCCAACCATCAGTGGGTGATTTACAAGCAGCAGATTTCGATATTTTGACAACTTCTGCTTCAGGTTTAAAAACAAGATCAGGAGGTTTAGCAGTTTCTTCTTTTGGTTTACTGTTTACGGATGATTTATCTTTAGTTAAATTTTCTTCACACTTTGGAGATTTAGCAGAAGATTCTGTCTCAACAGATTTTTTCAAAATTTCAGATTTACTTTCAGACAATGGTTTAGTTTGTGCTTTTTTAATTTGAGGAGTTTTAGGTGAAATATCCTTTTTAACTTCTATTTTATCTTCAACTTTACCTTCATTTTGCTTTGAAGAAATTTCAGATTTCTCAGCCTCCGCTTTAGGTAAATCTTTTTCTTTAGGTTCATCATTTTCAGCTTTAACTTTTTTCTTAGGTAGTTTAAAAACTTGATGAATAGTATGATTCTCTTCAATTTTTTCAACATTTGCTTTCAACTTTGGTTCAACCGGAGCAGGTTTTATTTCAATTTCTTCCTGAACCTCTTGAATAATTGGAGTCAATGGTGGATTTTCAATTTCCACTGTCGCTGTTATTTTAGTTCTCAATTTTTTACCCTTTCTTGATTTTCTTTTTACAGATTTTCTGCAATCTTCTTGGCTTTCATTTCTTTCAAGAATATATTGAAATGTGCCAGAATTTGATTTTTGAAGCTGATTTATTATTTCAGCTTCCTGCTCTTGAATAAGTGATGCTCGTCGTCTTAACACGCCAGCATTCAAATCATCATCAATTTTGTCCGATGAAATATCTTGGCATATTTCATGGAAACTTGGCGGTTTTGGTAAACTTAATCGTCTGAGTGTTTGCGCAACATCTATTTCCATATCTCCTGCAGGACTCTCATGAAGTACTAGAGATTTGGAAAGATCAATTTTTCTTACTTCTTCCTCTTCTTTTTCCTTATCTCGAATCAAATATCTTTCTCTAAGTAGTTCACCAGGACTTTTTCTTGGTGATCCCTTTCGTTTTTGAGTAAGATCTTCACCAAATCGATCGCGCCACGATACCTTTTCCTGCTTCTCATCCTCTTCAACTTCCCGACTTTTTCGCTTTTTAAAGCTCGACTGGTTTGCATCTTTTTTACCTTTTTGACTACCCTTGCTGCGTTTTCGCATTATTGAGAGTCGAACTAAAGGTCGATCTCGTTTAATCGTTGATCGATGATTTGAAATTGGATCGCCTGCATCGACTCGGGGCATAAAAGGTGAATCATCTTGGACACTATTATTATTGTTGCAATCCGAATTATCATTTTGTTTCGATGACTGTGTTCTGGTACTATCATCGCTTTCTTCACTTCTTTCACGTTTTCGATATCTAGATGCAGATACATCGATATCAGCTGTGTTTATTGAAATTGGACGAGGTGGTTTAAAAGACGGGGCAGAGTGGTATGATACTTTTGGAGACTGAATCCTAGTTAGAGGTATAACTCCACTATTCCTTGCGCTGTAAGGCGTTTCCGAGATCGTTGATAATTTCGGTTTATATCTGCTCGACGATAAATTCACTCTTGGAGGCGGTATCACATAACTTCCGCCTAAAGATCGACTATACCCTCCGTAAGAAGAAGTGTAAGGGCTCGAGTTGTAATAGGGCGAATAAAGTTGGTATCCACCGCCGCCGTAGTAATATCCAGGATCAGAATAGAATGGCATTTTAGCGTTTTAAAAACCTTTGGACTTTTATACAATTTCGTTTCTAATTTTTTTTTAAACAAATACAACCTTGATGGAACTCACATATTCACTGTCATAATTCGTTATATTCACTTATATAATCTCATCAACGAACGAATATTATATTTTTCATAAATACGCACTTCCAAAAAATATGCTTCTCCTTTGTGATCACGTCCGTTGTCTGCAGTTCGTTAAATCGAATTGTAGCAAAATTTTTGCAAATTCACTAATGTTCTTCTTTCGAAAATATCAAGCACTTCCGCAAATATATAAAAATAGATGCCGTTTTTCGCTGAAGAAAGAATTCTATCTTTAAAAAAAAAAAATTATCGAGTGCTTGTACTCAAAAATTATGTTCTATGAACAAATATTTTATATTGATCGTTCTTCGCTCTAGTGCAAAATTTCACAAAACTTTCACCTTTCACCGGTTTTCATAGACTGACAAAATAATTGCCGTTCACCGTCGAGAGATGTTCAAGGAAAATCTGCCAATTTTCCGTGAGATTATGGCCTCTAATGAAAAGCGCCTTTGTAAAATTTTCTCTTTTGCTCCGGGGTCCGGCGTGAACGTGGACGGGCATTTTCACTCGCCCCAGAGCATCAACAATAAAATCGCCTGCTAATTTCGTCCGTAGTGAATTTCCCGACTAACACTTTTATACAAATTTTATGCTCTGCCGCGAGACGAAAATATTTTTGTATTACAGGCCGCCTCGAGCGATCTTCCCTTTACGCTTAAAGACAGAAAATCCGTCGTCCGAACGCAGACACTCGCTGCGTTTGGATATTTTGAGCAGCATTAGAAATTTAGGCCTCAGGGTCCTGCTTTCCAGAACGCCAAAGAATTATTAATTTGGCCCGTTTCATAGCCAATTTGGTGGTAAATTTAATTTCTTCAGCCGACATGAGTCTTTGATAAAATTATTGAGCAATTTGTTTTACTTTATGAGCCCTAAGGGCATAATGGCGATGTGTCCTAAATAAAACTTTATTTGGAACAGAGACTGATGAACTTCTCACTTCCTGGGTTTTTGGAATTTCAGTGCGATCATAACGTTCCTTGCTACTGACAAGTTAATGTTATTACTTTGAAGTGGCTGTCGCATTTAATATGCTCTAAAAACACTAAATTACCTCAACTTCTGTCACAAACATTGCCCGAATAATTTCTGCCTCCAATGTAATGGCACAACATATTTTACAAAAAGCACTTATGCATGCGCCAAATGAATAATTTGGGACACGCTTATACTTCATTTATTTACTAATAATTATTTGTACCCAATTTTGTTTGTTTTAGTTTTAAATTTCAATACCTTTTTTTTCTGGGAATGCTTGCCTAATTGAAGTTTTACTAAATTGTATTATAATTAAATTATTAGGTATATTTTAAAATACAATAAATTTCAAATACAGTAAATAGGATCAAAATTGCGAGAGAAAACTTAGTTACTGGATCCTAGGACTATTCAATATTTTATATCCCATTTAATATTTTTGAATCATATATTTGAAATAAAATGACATTCCAAAATAAAAGAACTATAAAAATAATTCTAAGTACTTACTTACTTACTTAGCAAGATTGCTGTTTGCCTTAATCTTTTTTTCTAATTTTACATATTTTACTTCGAAGTCTTTGACAAATTTAACCAATTAATAGTTTTTAAATTTTTCAACATTGTTTGGCCCATACAACATTTACAATAGACACTGGAAATTTATGATGTGCAACATAAACACTGTGAACATTTCGATGAGATACGATATTCTGAGAATTAGTGCGCAACAGTTGGATTCAAGAAATTATAAACTACTATTTTAGGATTAAGGAAAGTGAAGATGACATGTTAATATCCACTTAATCAATCCTTATTTTACATATGCAGATTGGCTTCTAACGGTTGCTCATCTCGTCTTATAATGCCCTAAAAGAAACGTGATTGTTGTTTCCCAAACATGTATGTATCGCAAAAAATTCATCAAGAGTGTCATTAACACATTAATAATATTGTTTAACATAGTTTCATACCGTATTAAATAACATTTGAAAAAATACAATTGAGCAAGTGAATATATATTATAACATAAGTATATCCGATAGAACAAAATTCTAATAGTAGAAATTCCAATAATATAAAGTCTGTGGTATTACGAACAAAGAATGTAAATTGGTTGAGTTTAAACCTAATGCGAGATGGCATTGAAAGTAACTTTAATCGAATCCTTTGTACAAGGGCAATGTAAAACATAAAAGGAATTAAATTTCCCTTTCCAAATATCTTTCGCTCTTGCGGTGCAGTTGATTTAAGTTGCCAAGAATCCATGGATTTCTGCAGGACTGTGAGCCAGAAACTATCGAATAAGTCTCTCAACTCTTAGAGACGATTGTTTTTCATATATATATTTTTTTTTCATTTTAGCCGGCGGACGTCAGAAATTCATGTACGTTCTAAAATTGTAGCTGTTGGCAGAATTTTTATTTTTATATCAACGACTCATTCTTTCACCAAGAGCAGCAGTAAATATACTCACCTGCGCGAACTCTCAGACGCAACCGCCTTTGTCCACCTCATTTGCATGTCCACATATATTAAATATACACATATAAAAAATTTATCATGTGAAATGTGCAAAATGTTTGAAGCTTCATTGCTGCGGGAACGTAAACTGTAATTACAAAAGTTTGACATGGCAAAACGCACGCTGCTGCTTGATTTTTCGGACAGAAATAGATCTGAAGATCAGCGATTGACACCGCTCTGAGGATCACCGAAAAAAAGGAACCGCAAAAATTCTCGCTCGAGTATTTCTACAATGCAATGCCAAATTTTCTTTGCCGTCGTTGGTTAGATTGACGACGACAATACATTTTATATTCGTACCACGTTGTCAAGATAATCAGATATAAACAAGCTATAATTGAACATTTCGCAGTATTTATGAAAGAATTTGATCAGATGGGCGCGGGCAATTAAGAAGACACCGCTGCATAGTGTAGTTCAAGGTATTAAAGATGCAACACCACTTCCTGGGAGTTGGGATTTATTTAACATGAACATTCATTTATGCGCACTTTAATCAGATAAATAAACATCTATTCGATCGCAAACATCTATTCGATCCAAATTTAATCTCTATGATGAAATATTCTGCCCTACATAAATACAAAAATCTTATCTGATTGAGATCTTTCAATGCTTTTTATCAAACTCAAATTTTCAATGTCAAGCTAAAAATATTACAAAAACCACTATTGAGGTAAATTTTGTTTACTTCATTTCTTAGTAGACTTTTTATACATATTTAAATGACAACATGCTTAACGAAAGATTTATTGAGAACTTTTTCAGTTAGAAACGTTAAGAGAGATGAATTGAAAAAGAAAACTTTTGTGAATATTAATATTTTCTAAAAAGTTATATTTTTATAAAGTAACGTTAATTAATAATATTAACAATTTAGCCAAACGCAGCAAATAGACTCTAAAAATATACTGTCCGATTGTTTCTAAAAACATAATAGTAAGAAAAATTTCCTTTCTATTTCATGTCAATTTTACAAAATCAATATGTATGTACTTTTAATTAAAAAAAAAAATTTAATACATACTATAATCTATTCACGGTGATATTATCTAAAAATATTAAATTTTTTTTTTATATACATAGGTACTGATCTATGGTATGTAATAAAATTTGCTAATTTCATCTAATATAGGTACATACATCTGTATATACTTTTTAATAACCAAAAAATAACTCTTCTCGTTGTAAAAGTAATGAATTTATTAAAATATGTACATACACTAATTTTGCGTCATTATGCTGTATTGGTTTTTTTATAACACCTGTACCTAGATAATTCAATCTTTCTGCACCTGTACTTAGATAATTCAATCTTTCTTTAATATAACTCTTGGACATAAGCTTATGAAATATGGAATGTGTGGACTAAATATAATTTTTGAAATTATTAGATAGGGTAAAAAAATTCATTTGGTTTAAAATTTCAAACTTAAATTCAATGATATTCTTCCTGTAGTGTTTTCCTCTTTTTGTTTTACACTAATTTTTAAAACAAACCACGCAAAAGAAATCATAAGTCCATACAACTGATAGTAGAAATTTTTTGATTGATTTTACGCTCGAACTTCTTTCAGTTGTATTCTTAAGAACATAAGTTAAAGAGTTAAAAGTTGTATGCTTTTATTAACAATTAATTAAAATTTTAGCGCCTCTAAGGAAAATGAAATGCCGCCAGTCTCCTATTCAAGGAAACATCATCAAAAAATAATTAGAAATATAATCAATCATTCCCAAAAGATATCCCCTCTTGTTGATATCAATTTTTGTTAAAATAAAGGTTCATAGACCTCGTCTACTCAAAGGTCGTAATATTGCATAGTTTTTCAATTACGATAATTTCAATTAAAAATCATATTTTTATCTCAAAAAATGCAACGCCATTGCATTACTTCAACGTCGTTGAATGATTTTTCGTTAAAAAATGTATTTCCACATAAATAAACTAAAAATTACCTTCACATTTTACGCCTTGTCGAAAAAGCCCGTAGAGCAAGGAGCCACAGTGATCACAGAATGTAGGAGACATGAAGGTATGAATTTTGAACCTGTGAGGTACATCAATCTTAAACCGCTCTCGAAGGTACTGTAAAATAAGGAAACTTCATAATTATATTATCACTTATGACCACAAAAAGAAGCCTCTTACTATTGTACTCTCTGAGTTAAAACTAGATTCGGAACAAGTGCCCAACAACTTCTCATGACATCTTTTGTGAACGGCTGTCTGGCAAGCTGCAAAAACAAATAAATATGATTTTAAGTATAGTTCTATCTTTTTACATTCTAATTAAATAAAAAAATATACTTACTTATACATTGATATCCCTGCTTTCCAAATCCCCACAAAAAGTCTTTACAAAATGCACAAAACGTAGGTTGACGGAAAAATTTTGCTACAAATTTGTGCCCATGAATTTCGTGCGTCCTGAAAATTAATATTATAATTTTATTTAAAAGCATACATCTTTATATTTATATCCAATTAGTAAAAAGTTCAAATAAAAGATAGGTAAATAAAATATCAAATCAATGAAATCTTGCAAAAACGCTGCGAACAATAAAAAACCCATAAACCGCGATTTTTGTAGGTAAAGAATATTTGCATACATAAATATTGAATATAATTAGCTAAGATGGAGTCATTTTCACAAAATTTTATAGTAGCTTGAAATTTTTTTGAAGAATGAAGATGATTTTACCGCAGAAAGATGTAAAACAATAAACTTTTCTTTCAGGTAGGACATCGGTATGGATTTTATAAATTGAAAAGATAAAAGTTCACAGGCACGTAATTCTTATAAAAAAAAATGAGAATGATTCTTGTTATTCAACAATAAATATACATACATTAATAAGGAAAATAGTTAGAACATTTTATATAATTAAAAATAAGATAAAAATGATGCTCATGAAATGAAAACATCTGCGAGATTATCTCAACTCCCATATGGTCTAGTGGCTAGGATACCTGGCTTTCACCCAGGAGGCCCGGGTTCGATTCCCGGTATGGGAAGCACTTTTTTATGTGCTAAGGAAAATATTTGAAACATTTTCTTATTTTATATGACATATGTAATTAAAGAAATATTCGAAGAAAAAATCGATAATTCGTAACTATGTATTAATCATAACATTCTCAGTTTAAAACTTCTTAATTTTTAAGTTGAATTATTATATTTTAATAAAAGAACTAATTAATAATCTTATCAGATATCTTAATTACATAATTTTCAAATTACAAAAATACGCCCTGCTAATATTTCAAAATGTTTAATAAGGAGTAGAAAAGTATATTCATCAGCCACTCATAGCCACTCATGTTAGAATATTTAAGTTAGATTCTACCACTGAATTGCGCATTATACAAAAATTGGATTATTTCATGATATACTTCTCATATTTTTGTATTTTTACTTTTTTATTTCTGAGCATGTGAACGTGCACGTGTTCAAATGAAACTTTAATTAATATTATTTATGAATTTTTTGGCATTTTGAGTAAATATTAAAAATTGGCAAGCGATTTAAATTAGTTGCTGTAGTTACATAGCTTGAAAATGCCGGTGTCATAAATAGATCTCATCTTAAGCAAAATCTTTACTTCACCCGTTCGCTACCGGGAGCATATTCAGCCAAACATTCAGCTATTGCCAAACACAAATATACTCATGATTGGCAATGAATGTTTTGAGATTAAAATTTAAACTATTCCTATCTATTTAGAATTATGATTATATTAAATTTAATTAAGGCGTCTATCCTGAAAAAAAGGGGTTCAAACTTTATAAATTCGAATTTATGAAAGTCCTTGTTGGAAGATTGCTTGGATTTATTCGAGTTATTAATCATTCAAAATCATAATAAAAATAATCATAAGTATTATATTTTATTTTAGTTGGAAGATGAAGATATTTTCTGAAACATATAGCCATATTTTTAAGGAAAGAGAAGGGTCAGAGAACATGCCAGAAATATAAAAGCAATGTCTATCATTAGTTTAAAAGATAAGCAGACTTATTTTCAAAACATTTTTAATATCTTACTTTTGTTGTTTAATGGCACCTCTCCTGTTTGTTATATTTGTCTTCGTCTTTTGTATTTGGCCAGAGTGAATGTCGTCTTTTGATTTCTGCCTGTACACACTAAAGGAACTCTGCGAATGTGCAAAATCACTGTAGTAACCACTTGATGCCGAACTATTCCAATTAACGACTGGCATTTGTCTGCTTCCAGAAGATGTTTTGTGTCTTCCCTAAAACCATCAATAGAAGATTTAAATTCAAATTACTTCATTCAAAAGAACAAAACGTTTTTACCTCATGAGAAGTATTTCGAACATTCCGAGATCTACTCTGGCTTGCAGAACTTCCATTTCCAGCCCGTTTTCGGCCATGGGCCCCAGTGAACATCATTTTTCTATAATTTTATTAAGTAAACTCTGAGCTGTGAATTCGGTTAATGTACAGAGTTTTCCACTCGACGACAGGATCCATTTTGGTCCGTTGAAACAACCCTAAAAATGCAATAGAAAAGCTGAGTACCAGTGCGAGCAAATTTTGGGTCTAAATTTATATTTAAAATAACAGAGTCTATAAGCAGCCTTGCATTGTGCCTAGATACGCCTTGGAGATGGCTCTCTTAACCGATTAAGATGCTTTAATTAGACTGCCGGCATCAAAGTAAACATCATCATTTCCTCAACCTTTGCATGAGGCAGATTTACATGCGAGGTCGTTTCGCTCGGTTGGCACAAGCCAAAATATTTTAAAACAAAACATCCTCATCTATCCTGAGGGAAATTCCTAAAAACAGCAATCAAACTAAACGCTTCTTTTCCCCCAAACTATTAGAATACATTTTTCGTTTATTTGCGCCACTAGGTAAATTTTCAAAAATTCCTAATGGAAGTGAAAATTTTAATTTTAATTCTAAAAATAGGACATCAACAATAGTTTTATGGGAAGTGAATGCAATCGGTAAACAATACCGGGGGAATTGCCGGCTGGTACCGTCAGTCAGCACGTGCTTTAACCTCAGCGCCAGAAATTTCAGTGGGTCATTGTATACCTCTTTGTGGTATTTAAAATACTTTCTCTTAACAAAATTTTCTGTAGTCCCGAGCCGTCTTATAAATACATTATCTTTCCCTTCAAAATTTCGTTGATTTCTTAAAGACCAAGAATACATTTTTGTTTAAAAGAAACAAATAAATAATTCATAATTTAAATGTTATATTTTTTATTTTGTACTACATAATTCATTTCAAAATTTTATTTATGTGTAGTACAAAAAATAATTGATTTTGAATTATTGTTTATAATTGGTTAAATGTGGGATTGACTGGTCTCTTAAGATGTTAATGCAAAGTTGTAATTAATACAACCAATAATGAAGATAGGCTTTTTAGTGCATTCGATGTACGTACAAAATGTACTTTCATAAGTGTTTTTAATATCCTTTCTTTTAAATTTCAGAACAGTTGTTGCAATGAACACTAATAGAATTGAGTCACTCGAAAAATCATCATTCATTTAAATCTCGACCTCTGACTAATTTAATAAAAAAAACAAATGTGTAATAATAAAGAGGTGTATGTACATATTCGGAAAAAATAAGTTTTTACTAAATGGTACCTATGAATAATTTAAGTTTAAATTGCATAAATTAAACTACATAAGGTCAATCTAGATTATTTCGACAGGTCTATTAATATCTAGTTCATGACTTGGACAACAAAAAAGTTTGTCAGTAAGTCTATAACATTAACCTCGCATATTAAAGATTAATAAATGTTTTGAAACAGAATCACATTTATTAATCTACGAATCATAAATACCAACTAGACTCTGTAAGATACATATTTTCAATTCCTGTATACTTTTTTTGAAATCTCGAGGAATTTTATACAATAAATGGATTTCTTTCAGTCTGCTGATTTTCTACTTATTGAAAGAGGCCATCAACTTCTAATCTTAAGTACTTATTTTGATTTAGTCGTAATGTCCAAATTAGAAACATTTCTTTTGGAATTAATTAAAAGCTTTACGTAACAGAGAAATATGTTTTCACTTAAAGTGTTTTTACGTTTCTAAGGCTTGTAAGTGTATATTTAGAATAAAAACATCATTGACTTCAGGAACATAAATTACTCATCACTCAGAAGTTTTACTGTCAAGAAAACATGAATTATAGGGGCGAAATTATTGTCCTCGTAAACTCATACAAGTTTTTTGCATATACGTATATCGAAAGTAAAGCACTTTCCCAAGCAGTCTGAAACAGAACCTAAAAATAAAACTGGAATTTCAGGCGGTTTTAGCTAATATAACATTTTCGTACCTCCTCAATTCATTTCCATCCGACCGGAAGCGTGATCGGTCCCACAACCGAAAATCATCGCCAGCTTCAGAAGCGGTCTTACACCCAATTCGCCAAGGCTAAAATCAATGCGAAAATATGTAAGCAATGAAAAACACACAGAGTGGCGATATCTATCTTTTGACACTTCAGCAATTTTCGGAATTTTTTTTCCAACATCAAAAAAATACACCCAATTATTTTTCTTTTCCCCACTTAAACTTCTTTCTCCACTTAACTTGATTTCTCAATTCTGGGCAGATCGAGGATCAGTAGAATTTTCCTTCAACCGAATATAACAATTGTGGATTTTCATATTTTCTCCACATACGAAATTATTTTTGTTACGATTAAATTCTGTACGACCACACTGTCACCAGGACAACAACGGACCTCACACATCACTGCGCGATCCGAGATGATCGTGTAAAATTCAACTAATAAACTCTTTCACTTTGCTGCACAAATATTTACTTTTACAAGGAATTCTTTATTTTGAAATAATCCAAAATTCCTCCCGAATTCTTTTCTCGAAAAAAATAGCTCACTGGGGAGGAGCACGACTAATGGGATTTAAGAAGACACTGCTTGCGCGATCACGAAGTTTTTTAATAAAACCGAAATTTTTCAATTTTGGAAATCGCCAATTTATCACACTTTTAGGGCAGATCACGTTTTTTATAGAATGTGAATAATCAAAACCCTGCCGAATTCCAGTGATCTAAATATTTGACGATCTCCATTGGACTAGACAAAGTAATCCACACAGCGCTTTTAAGGAACAAGTGCTCGGACCGTGGAGATTTTCACGAAAATTTCCCGCTCTCTGGCTTTTCCGAAACTTCGCTCAGCAAAGCACACACACTAATTTTACATATAATTTCGTGTTATCTTTGCCACCAATTTTCTTTCCATTGATCTTAATATTGTAGGACATGTAAATTTAAAATTATAATTTCATAAACCACCCAAAAAAATTCAGATTTTCGTAGAAAAGAAAATACACTTTACGGAAATAAAGGGAATATTCGGTTCGGTTGTTTAATTTTAAATATGTTTAAACTAGATAAAGAATTAATTCATACTATGCACTATTTTTAATCGTGTTTTTCAAAAACCAATGATCAAAAAACAATTATTATTAATCCCACAAATATTGAAATTATTTATGTAAAGAATTTTTTAAACAGAGAAAATAAATACTGAAATAGTTAAAATCTTAAGATATGCAATTTAATTTTGTAATTGAGGCAATCTGGTAAGACCGGAGAGAGTTTTTCAATGAATTCGGCGTACGTGCTATTTTTATAAAGTTCGCTTTCAAAAATCCATGTTTTGTTTTTCTGTATAAACAATTCTCTGCGTGGTAGCATGAGAAGAGAAAAACACAACATAAAATTGTTTAACGGCAAAGGTGTGAATTTGTTTAAATTCAGATTTCCTTTGAATGCATAAATATGCTATTTTTTATTGTTGTCTTTTAGTACAAAAAACTATTTAAGGGACTAAAACTAAAGCTGTTGAAACCGTCGCTGTTTTCTTTTCATTTAAGCTTTAAAGAGGTTCATCGTAAAGGAAAATTGAAAAGTCTGTCAGTTCTGTAAAATGCAAATGTTGAATTACGCCAAAAAAATGCAATTGTCCTGAAATTGAAAATTAACACTCCCAACTTGTAAACTCAGCACGATTTTATTTCTCGTAACAAATTTGAGAAAAGGCGTCGTTCGACTTTTATTAGTATGATTAAAAACGCTAAGTTAAATAAATGAAATCAGCAGAGTAAAACTGAACTATTTTTTTTAAAAGTTCATATGTCCCTCCAAACCTTATAATTTAATTCGATAATCCCCATATATTTTTCAAATTATTCCTCGCGTCTTAATATTATTATTTTATTAATCTTATAAAAGATTTCTGAACTTTATCAAGTCAGCTAAAAAAAGCCGAAAACGAATTTCTAAATGCATCGCAAAAATATACAAGTGCAACATCTCGAATACCGGAAAACCCCTACGTATTTGATATTTATCCAAATTGAAAATTTCGTCAGCTACTTAAGCCACTTAAGAATCAACGGCCTTAAGCTTCTCAGCAGCTTCTTAAAAATTTGTGCCTTCAGATACGAAAATATATTTTCACCTTGCGCGTGCTCAACTAGTCTCCGAGTGAGCCGTGAGTCAGCAAACATCCTTAGAAACATCGTCACGTCGGAGAATTTTAGCAAAATATGCGCTAAGAGAGAAATTATCAACAAAATAAAATAAGTACATATTAAAATGATTCAAAAAATATGCTTTGAGACCCAGCGTCAGATTGGTTCTATTGTTTTTGATAGTCTGATTAAAAATTAGTACAGAATTCCCTCACTTTAATGAAAGTATTTCTCCTAACCATATCTAATCAAAAAGATGCTATCATTAGAGCTCTTCCATATCTAATCAGCGGCGATGTTGCAATTTACTTGCGGCGAAAACAATTGCGCCACCTCCGAAACCAGTTCGAATTAAGACCCATCCGCGGTAACCGATGTAGCGACTATCGCCCGAAAAAAATATGGTTGGCTTTTTTGAAAAGTGGTTTTCCAAATTTATCGAGATCAGCCCGCTTCTGATCGGTTAGTATAGCGCTTTTCGAATTTGTTTGCATAGTAATTTTAGTGAAAGTTCATTTTTTCAAGTTGGAATCACTCAACTAACATGCGGACTTGTTATGGGACGAACGTTTGCCGGATTCGTCCTGGAAAAGGATGATTCGACTTTGCTACAGTCCGGTCCTCTAATTTTGGGGCTATGTTGTGCATCCCTCACAGCCCTGTTGATGTTCTTCCTCAAATTCTTCAGGGGTAGAATTATTTTTTGCCATGTAGACGTTCTACTTACAGCGGCTAGTTTTAATTTAATCGCCAGTGGATTCTTTTTCGCTGATGATTACGGTGAGTGTGTATCAATATTGATAAAAAACGTTTACCTTTATCGCTTTTGTTATCGTCTTCTTTTCAAGAACCCAAACTTGACTCATTAAGTCTAATGAACTTCACTGTTTCAGTGCTGGAAATTCTTTGAATTTCACAAATAATAAATCAACAATAAATTTTATCGGAGGATTAAGTATTTTGGGAACGAGATCTGACGGCATTGATGTTAGTCTCTCATGAAACGCGAATTTTCTTTATGCGACTTTAAGCTGTGCTTTAAGCTACTAATTTCTTCAAAACGGAAAATCTGATATCATTCACAACCACTATTACTTTTAATTTATAACGACGCACCTGGCTTCGATAAAGGTTGTTTGTGTACGTATATTTCTACATCTATTGAATGATATTGACCTTCTACGAAAAATTCTTTATTCGTTTCTATTAACGTTATTTATCGTTGAACTTATAATATTTTAAAACACTTTCTACACTTTCTATTTCATTATACTCATTTCCTACTTTAAAATATGATAAGGGATTTATAAACATATTCGATAAGTTGATGGTCATTAAATAAAAAAAGAAATTTTTATTTTTTCCAAATAACATTTAAGATTTAAATTGCTGTATAGGTATAAAAAGTAAAATTTGACAAAAACAAACCTATAAATTTTACAAAATTTATATTATTTATGTATAACATTCGTATTAGAATGAATTAACAAAAACAAAATTATTATACCTCTTTACAAAATTTTAATTTTCGTATATTCAACATATTTTAAATTCTTTTGGAATTGATTTGAATTTGAGTATTAAAATTATACAGAAAATACATAATAGCAAAATGTAGTCACGCTCCAAAAACCCTTAAAACTTGTAATTCCCCACGTTAACTTCTTTTTTTAATAATTTGAAGTAGGTACACGAAGATCCAAATTGTGTAATTAATTTTCAAGTGATGAAAAATAATTAAGCCAAGTTTACAAATTTGTTTACCCTGAGGCCTCAATGCTTGCCTATAAACTCTCACAATATCAGAAATTTTCGAGAATTTGGAGAAATTCGTAAGGAATCGTGTAGTAGGCAATAATAAGAATAATAATCGCGAAAGTATACCTTTTTAATTAATCGGCGTAAATAAATGATGGATGTTATAATATACAATTTTTATTCACTTCCAGATATTGTTGGACTATTTTTATCATTCCTAGCTCATGGTTTAACGTTTATCACAACGCTAAGCTATCTCCACATAGCTGGAAGTAAGAAAAGTCGTTCAAGGACTCTCTCAATATGTTTCATGTGGTATATACTCGGACTAACGTCGGCTGTTGCCGTAATAGGAAGCTCATTTCATGAAGCAGTAGGTGACTCCTCAGCCAAAGAAACGAACCCTTCCGACAAACAACCAACGCCGACAATAGAGAAACCCTGGGTTTACCAAAGATTCGCATGGCTTTTCCTGCCCTGCACACTTTTGGTACTTGGTTTATTAATAACGCTCAAAGTTCTCCATCTTCTTGGTCACCTCGACTACAAGACGTGTTTTGATAATGAGGTGAGGATCGCTAACTCGAATGGAACCCTGTTCGACGATCGGCAGGAAGTGATCAAAAGAGTTCACTTTTTCTACGTAACAAAAAGCAAACAGTGGCAAGTGTCGTTTATTTTGATCTTCATGGACGCGATATATTTTTCGCTTTTCACCTATTTTATGTTTTGGTTTTCCTTGAACGATGCCGTCCGACTAACAAAAGGAATGGGGATGAACTTCATGATGTGGATCGTCCTCCTAGGAGCAGCAATTGGAGTCGCTGCTTTATTTTTCTACAGCATTAAAACAATATTTATAACAGCAACGATTCTTCACATCCTGGTGATCATGCTGGGGATCGTACTCTTCGGAGCTATACAAACAAACATACCTTTCTGGTTGTTGTGCTTCTTATTTGGAGTTACTTTTTCCAACATAAAAATTGCAATGCTCGAAACATCGCACTTCAGATACACCGAATTGTTGGTGTTTTTGGTGTATTTAGCGAATACCTGCTCTGTTATAATTGTCTACCTCTACTTTGTTTCGGGGAAGAAAAATTCATTTTTCTACAGCACAGACTCATCAACGCTGATGGCGCATGGACTTACTTTTCTAATTATTACAACTATGCTTCTCATCATAATTTGTCTTCAAGTTCCCAGGACATACGACACAACACTTTTCGACATTCAGTACAGATTACTGGGAATAATTTTTGAGAAGCATCAAATTGAACAATTGAACGTAAGATACCTCAATGACGGAACTATTCCAACAATATCCCGGACATCAGGGGTGTGATTTAAATGATGATGATGATGATTTATTGTAAATAATACAAAATCCGGTCCGACATTTCAGGTCTCTGCTATTTATTAACAATAATTTTTTGAAGAGAAACGAGCCATTTTTTACAAATAAATATTTTTCTAAAACACTTATAAATATTGTTTAATTTTCCTTTAATTTGTGATTTTTTGCAATTCTAACTTTATTAGTTTCACTATAATTTAGTAACACGTTCTAAAGATCTATTATTATTTAGAAATGCTTTGATTTAAGACAATAGTAGCGTCAGAGAGATAATGAGGTCCAGGGGGCAAAGGAGGTCGCCGCCAATGAGAAAAGATAAGTAAAAGTTTAAAATATTAAATATTATATTATAAGAGAGAGGAAGTCAAAATTAGACTGTTTGGCTTAGGTTTAGCCTAGTTTTGAAATTAATTAAGTGACTAATTATTTATTTGTGTATCTATTGAAAAGTTGAAATAAAGCCTTGGTCGTTTTAAAAAAGGCATAAGTGAAAATATAAGGGAACAAATTCTAGAATTTTTCTAGCAGTGTCGTACTAAGTTTTTGTGCCATCTTCACGGTTATTAACGATTCATTGTGAAATACCGTGAAAAGGAATCGGTCAAAATTGAATTGTTCTGCACGATTTTACAACAGTCTCGGGCTAACTTAACGATATGATGAAATTTACGATCAAGTTTAGCAAAGTTAAATAATTATATCCGGTGAAGAAAAGGAATAAAACTCTTTTTATGAGTTAATTGTGAATTTTAATAGTTAAAGAGTATGAGCATAATTTGAAGTGTTAGAACATACAATTTTTTGCGAGCTCCCCACAGCATAGATTATATCGGACAGTTTCGGACAGTTTCTCAACAAGTCTTGATATCGTGACGATTAAAGTGTTTTGGATTAATTTTGATCTTATCTTAAACTTTTATCATTGTGTTTGTGTTCAATGGATCCTTGTGACTTGAAAAGAAGTGAAATGGCTAACTTTTTGTTGGCCAAGCTCAATAAATAATTGAATTGAATTGATATGCCTAATATAGGTGCCGAGACCAAATAAGTCACTCTAACGCGCCCTACGCGCGAGTGTAGTAATTCAGAAGTAAATAAACAAGCACAACAATAATATATATATTAAAATGGTTGGGAGAGATGCGAAGCCAATCTAAAAAGATATAAACAAACTAACAATAACTAAAATTAATATTAATTATTAATGTTAACCTGTCATTTTAACTAAGTTTAAACTAAATTTCGATTCGACTACTGAACTCTGTCGGCTCATATCCGCAGGTCGAATATTTAACCGAAATTCGACTCGATATTTGAATTCTGCATGTAAACGTAGTATATCTGAAAATAGATGTACAGGGATGGTGAGATGCGAACAGGTAGAAATATCAAAGATTGCACCAAAAATATCTTCTGCGCAAGTACAAATAAAGCGGCAGACTGGTTTTTTAAGTGGTGGGGAAATATTGGGAAAACCTCCATTTCCCCATTAATCATAGTCTTGACACACAGTGGAAAATTAGTGCATAAAAAATTACCAAGTTGAAGGTGTTTCCCCCACTAAAGAAAAGATGTAGTCGCGGTAAATTTGTTTTGTATCTGTAATTTAAATGAGATGTTTTCGAATTGGTACTCGAATTTGAGCAATCGCACAATAGCGATTACGATAGTCATATGCATATTTATGCTATACTTTTCGTACTCGTTCAATTCATGTCTCATATCTAGCATCAATAGAACGCTGAAAAGGGTAAGTACCATGTGCCATCTTCCTTTTTTCGGGATAATATAGAGGTTCCTCTAGCTCTTGACTATATTTTATTTTATCTATTTTTAGAACCCGATTAGAAGCATTCTCTCGCCGGTGGTGACCACCGAGCCACCTGAAATCAAAATCCTGGGCTCCATCGTACGCATCGTGCCGCTCACTTACAACTTTAGCGAAGCAGATGGTTCGCCCAAATATAGATTTCTTAGACAGCAGGGACTTCGCCCCTCGCGCCATTTGCCAGATGCTCTGATAATCGGGGTGAAGAAAAGCGGCACCCGAGCCCTGCTCGAGTTCATCCGGCTGCACCCGGACGTTCGGGCGGCCGGGTGCGAAGTCCACTTCTTCGACCGGCACTACGCCAAGGGGCTCCATTGGTACCGCCACCACATGCCCTTCACCATCGAGGGCCAAATTACGATGGAAAAATCACCTAGTTACTTCGTCACGAAAGAAGTTCCACAAAGAGTCCACCACATGAATCCAGGGACAAAGTAAGTTAATTAGTGCAATTTTATTTTTAAATCACCCTCTTTATGCCAAATTTACATTTTGTTATTCGCGGAATCAAAATACATTTTTCTCTGCGGATACATTCGGAAAAAAATCGAAAGATTAACACTTGCCAGCCTTGCGAGCTTTATAAACAAAGATTAAATTTTTAGAGACCAAAGACCTTTGGTCAGTGTAATCGAAATGGAATGTTTTTTTTTTTGAACAAATGTTCGATTTATTTTAAAAATAACTTTCAACAACCCCTGCAGATGTCCTTCAGCAACTCTAAACAAAATCATTGTTGTAAACATTGCTCTGACCTTTTTTCTAATATTTACAAGATAAATGGTGCCACTGCGCACAACTATTTTGTAAATACGATATATCTCCGGACAAAGCTAAAAGAATAATTTCATTATCCCTCACATGAAACCTTAATACGAAAAACTTCCAAATTATAGTAGAAAATTAAAATAAATTAATTAATTACATACAATTATAGTTTATCACCTTTTTATTTATTTTAATTAACAATTTAGGCTCCTTGTAGTCGTTAGGGATCCTGTAACTAGAGCCATATCAGATTATACACAAGCTGCCAGTAAAAAGACCGATATGAAAAAATTTGAAGAGCTAGCGTTCGTCAATGGATCTTATGAAGTGGTGGACACTTCTTGGGGACCAGTAAGAATTGGAGTTTATGCAAGACATTTGGAGAAATGGCTGCAATACTTTCCCTTGTCCCAACTTCTTTTTATAAGTGGAGAACGATTAATTGTTGATCCTGCATTCGAAATAGGACGAGTACAGGTGAGTGGATATTTTATCTCCTAATAAATTAAGTTCCCAAATTTTACACTTCTTATTAGAAAATAGTTTTAAATGTAATACATAGTTTTAATTTGATTTCTTAACATTTGGCTGTATTTTCAGGACTTTTTGGGATTAAAACGTGTAGTAACTGAAAAA
Source organism: Machimus rusticus (assembly GCA_951509405.1). Lineage (NCBI taxonomy): Eukaryota > Metazoa > Arthropoda > Insecta > Diptera > Asilidae > Machimus > Machimus rusticus. The sequence continues at coordinate 10,115,446 of OX608051.1, forward strand.
CACTTTTATTTTAATTCAACAAAGGGATTTCCTTGCCTTTTCAAATCAGAAGCAAGATCAACCCCGCATTGTTTAGGAAAAACAAAAGGACGTAATCATCCCCACATAGATCCAGCCGCCATTGAACGTTTGCGTGAATTTTACCGACCATTTAATAGTAAATTTTATCAAATGACCGGCATCAATTTCGGATGGCCATAAATTTTACTATCAGTATTACTACCCAAATAATACTCAAAGAAAAATGAAAAAAAGGTATTTTAGCAAAGTAAGTTCCTTCTGCACTGATAGTTATATATAGAGAAGGTAGATTTAGACCACCGCCCAGTGAGCCAAAATTATAAGAAAATGTGAAGTAATGTGTAATTTATTAATATCCTCCACTAGGAAATTATAAAAGTCCTAAAAAGGTTTGAGAAAAGGGACAAAGACTTGAAAAAATTTTCTTTTAAAGGACATTTAAGCACAAAAATAAAAATAAATAAGGCAGGCGCAACGACGCAAGCACATGAAGCTCAAACTTATCTACATAAGTAAAATAAAATTATTTACTACGACAGGTTTTACTGTCAGTACCTAGTCTTAAGGGGAATATCATTTAAAATTAATTTTTGGATTAACCAAAAATTAGTATAGACTCAAACTTTACTGCATAATGCAAGCTCAAATCTGAAGTTACTGATAGGACTTATTTTATTAAACAAAAATATATATGCATTTACTCCACAGGAGCATATCTAATCATACGAGTACAAGGAAATTTATCGCCAAAATGTGTTGTGTTTACGCAGGTAGAGGATATTTTACGCAATCTCCGCAGCTTTTTGAATGTTGTAGTTCTAGATATAGTCAGAGTTATTCTTCGGTTCAGAAGTGTTTCTAGCTTTAAATTTTATACACGTTTTATATGTTTTGCCTACAGGATTCATAGATATTAGGATGAAAGGAATTCTTAAGTGTGAATTAAGAATGATCTTTTATCACAATTTAAAATTTACTGTGTAAAAAAAAAAGAGTTAGACATTTTTTGCAGTGTTCAAAAACTACATTTTTGTTCTTTTGTCCTGCGGCAAACGAAATAAAATAAAATAAGAATATTTACAACAGGTAGCGTACATATGTACTTTTTTAACTCCGAAATGTTAAGTAGTTGAATCTGTTTTATTTAGCATAACAAAATTTATTTAACCCTAGAAAGATAATCATATTTTGATGTACGTAAAAGATAATCATGCGTAAAATTGACGCATGAGTTTTAAGTAGCTGTAATGTGATGTTTTATTTATTGATTTGAGTAAACCTTACCGGTATTAGTTTTTTACACTCTAATTAAGTGATAAAAACCACAATTGATATATTTATATTTCTTTATTAGCAATTAATTACAGCAACAAGTTCGCACTATTTCGAACGAGTGCAAAATGTCAAAATCGCATCAATTTTACGCAGACTATCTTTCTAGGGTTAATCTAGTTATAAGAAATTTGTTTGTAGCATAACTACTTTTTAATGGTTGTGTCCTATATAAAATATCATCTTTCCAAAAACAATGGAAAGATCAATTTATAATTTGAAATAGAAAAAAAGTTGTGTTTTTTACAACAGTCCACAAAGAATCCAACCTGAAATCGAATCATGTTATTTATGAGTAGTTTTAAAACTTTACAATTATTTTTCTAATAAAATTTTGTTAAGAATAGCTGTCAACCAGCTTGGCTGAGCTCTTTATTGTGAATTTTGAGGAATGTTGATTTAAAATTTTTAAGGAACATTTTTATAGTTTTTAGTACATTCTGTAAAGAAACAAAAATGGATTTTTATCCAAAGACAAAAAATATTTCCTTAATGCGTTTGCTACGATAAAAGTACTTTGAAAACATAAAAAGCGAAACCAATAATACCCAAAATATTGGAAGAAATTGAGTTTTTTGACTATTTGATATATTTTACAGACTTACTAGTTAGAAAATTAAATAATTTTAAAACACCAAAACAATATATAATACATATGTAGCTACTTACTCATTTCTTTCTAATACTATACTAGTGAAACTTTCATAAAATTTATTTTATCGTCATTAATTATAGTGTACATTTTCAGTCATTATTTTCAGGAATAATAATTGTTTCCTGAACTTTAAAATGCACATGCCTACGCATATTCAACGCACTTCAAAAATATGCAGACTCCCGAATTACATAAATCGTTTTAACACATTTGCATCAAATAAGAAATCAACGGATAGTTCTCAGTACATATGCATGTAATAATTAGCTAAAAGCTATGCCTTTTTAATGCAAATGGGTTAATAAGAAAACCATTCCCCTCAAATTAATAATCATACAATAACGATAAGCCAATTTGCACAAATTTTTATAAGGTTAGGGACAAATAAATATGATATCAAAGAAGCGGACATGTTCATCACGGTGTACTTTATATTCTGTATCTCGTAAAAATTTAAATATTATGTTAAATATGTTTACAATACTGAAATTCTTTCTTTTTTTCAGCAATCTTATTTTCTAAAAATCAGACCAAACTTTTTTTAATTTAACTTACTACTATTAACTTTCTAAAGAGGTACAATTCAGGGCCGCTCATTTCTTAATGATAAATATAAGTTTATATTTTCAATAAAGCATCTGAAAGGTTTAATTTTAGTTTATTGATTTGTTCGATTTAAGCGCATAAGACTGAATGTTTTAATAAATAATTCAGTTTGTTGTGTTTAATTTTTCTTAATTAACAGAAGATTCTACGAGCCTAGTAAATGCACCTATTAGTTGAATTCATTGTACGATATTATTGCGTCAATAAAAGTGTTATTTTCAAAACTAATTTTTTAGATTTCGTAGTAAAAAAGAATCCAGTAACACCCTTCTCCTCTTCTTTAAATTTATGTATGTGCCTTGAAAAATAAAAAAAGGTCGATTTCTTTTTATTCTTAATATGTTTTAACATCCCAAATAATTTATTACTTTCAATATTTTCTAATTTATCTTATTTTAATTACAATAATCATTCCAATGTTTTGGTAATCAAAACTGGTAATTGTTACAGCAGTCTTTCAGAAATTTTCCAATATTAATATAAGTACCTGTATGCAGAGCAAATAAATCGAAAAATTTTCTGGTAAAATGCATAATTTTTTCTCGACTTTGTAATTTCTCCGATTTCACAAAAACAAGAAGCCTCCGTAGTGCCAGACATTTAATACATATTTCATTAGAATTTTGCAGCGCAGAAGGTCACCTCATGTTCGTGAAGTGCACGAAAAGGGTGAGGGGGCAGATGGCCCTTCGATTGCATTTTTCAATGCAGCTGGTCACGTTTTTCTTATGGAAACAGTAGAGTTTTGGTCTTTGCATGCCAAGAGAACCTTTTGCCGATTAATTGAGTGTTTAAAGTTACAAGCAATAATTCTTCGCACATTTTCTTCCAAAAATTTATTTAAAATAGTGCAGGACAAATGGATAGAGAACTTTTTAAAATAGTAACTAGCTACAAGCGATTTCATCTACATGCTGAGCTAAAATAGTGTCCAAACCTTCCTGAGCCCCTAAAAACCATCGCCGACGACTGGAAGATCCTCAAAATCGGTTGCAGCTTATGAAGAGCTATGGACTTTAATTTTTGTAAGTAAAATAGCTGAATCCACTTTACTGCTTTTATTCCACAGTAGTTAAAATACTTAAAATACCACAGTATACGAAAAAAAAACTGTTTGCTTATTTCGTCCAAGAAACTTTCGGAATATCAAAGTGCTCCGTGAGACTGTCGAGGTGCTCGTTGAATTTTTCCACTCTTTGCTTATGAGTCATCGACGCCTTTTCTAAAATCCTTTTACTTTGCTGTAACAGAGATAAGATGCTGATTAATTTCCTTGCGAAAATAAAAAGTTTAGGGGTATTTCTTACCATTTTTTCTTGCATTTGCTTGAAAGCGAGCTCCGCCTGGGTCAACTGTCTTCCAGTTTTTTTAACAATTTCCTGTGATTCCTCTAAAGTTTTCTGTGCCTTCTCTTTTCCCTTGCCCTTATCCTTCTTTTTCTTTTTCTTCTTTTTAATCTCAGAGTCGCTTTTCAGCTTCAATTTGCCCTTGGCCACAACTTCGTACTCGTCCGACATCGTTGCAGAAAATTGACAATTCTTGTTTATTTTCCACTGCTTCTGCACTCGTCTTCTTCTTGATTTGAATGGTTGAGATTTAAAAGCTTCGCACTTGCAAGGATGTGTATTTATTGGTTATCCCATTTGTCATAAAGCACGCGACTAGAGTAAAAGAAGAAATTGAATCGTTCTTCCTATATAATAAAAACTAAAAGAATAGAATGTGATAATTATCAAGTAATTTTATATTTATGGTATTTTTAAAATAAATATCAGTCACCAAGTGTAACTCCCTTTTTCATATGGCACTACACGCGGAGCCGGTTACTTCAAAAACGAAAATGGTAATGGCGGATAAACGTCAATCGAAAATGTAATGACAGAAAGTCAATCTTAAAATGACAGCTTTTTTAAAATGTGCGAATAATTTGTTCCTTTACAAAATTTATATCTAAAAGAGGCTTTAACTGATTGCCAGAAGTGTTAAAAATCCGCCCGATTATCCATAAGAGCGTTTAATATTGCGCGTTCGTTGAAAATGGCTTCCAGTTGGAGAATAGGAAAAAGGGGCTTTCGACCCAAAGGTAAACAAATGCATTTTATAAATTAAATTAATGGTAACTGGGTAATTGGAGCAAGTGAGCTAAATCGAATTATCCCATCGTATGCAATTGAAATGTTTTTGCGCGCTTCTCGCACGTATTTCTGACGAAGGATTATTTGCATATTTTATGTGTTGACACATTTGTAAACAAACTTATTTTTCCCTATTTCCGACGTTATTCCTACTATTTCTGACTATTTTGCTTTATTTTTAGCCGTAATGCGGTTTAAATTTAGCAAGACATGCTGTTTCGGAGCTTTTTTTCTCTCCGCTTACAACTAGGGTAAACGGCCTGAAGCTGCCCATTGATGCGAGGTTCGAGGCTCCTGCAGCCTTCGCCTAACCACATTTTTTTCCGAATTTCTGCAATTTGCCACAGACGTAATTTGTGTGCACTTTAAAACTATTTCGGGCTTGATTGCGGTTGCTCAACCGCTGAATAATAAAAGCTGAACTTTCCCCAAAATTGAACAAACCTAAAAATACTGTTGCAACGTCTGGCTCCGCTGCGTATGGTTCACAAGTTACGAAACCAGGATATTTTTCTTCAATCGCGGCAATTCATCTTATTTTAATGCTGGCGCTGTTTTGGATGCTACAGGGTCTGAAATTTCGTTAGCCAGCATGGCATCGTCGAAAGTGGGAAACGAACTTTCTATTTTTGTTGCTACCAACTCAGTAGACTCTTGAACATGTTCATGCGCTATTCCTTCTTAAACAGTAACTTCCTGTTATTGCATAATAGTCTAGACTAGAAAATGGGCTTGTTCGGATATAAAAAATAATATCCAAAATATAAATCGTATATACATACATATGTACTATTTCGAATTCAAGCTGGCGATAAATTCCAGCCTCGACATCTTCAATGGTTGTCATAGAGCACAGGAAAAAATTCTTTTCGCAAAACGAGCATAAAATTGCCGACAATCGGAAGGAAGAATTTTAGACCACGATCAGCCAGTGGTCACTAATTCATACTGCGTCGCACCTATTCTAACTAGAATCCAACACAAAATTTTTTGCATGATAAGTTAATACCCGATTAAAACTAATTTAGAAATATATTGCGAAGTGGACAGAAATATCCTCATATAAAAGTTCACAGACAGACCTCTTGATCTCTTTTAAATTTTATTATTACTTCTATTCTGAAAGGATTTAAATTGAATTACAAACAAACAATCAATAAACGAAAAATTATGAGCAAACCTTATTAATGAGTATGAAGAGGAAACTTTCAAATAATTAGACAATTTATTTACTTCTTCATATAAGTAATTAAATAACCGACAATTGAAGTAACCAACAAACTAAATGTTTCTTTAAAAAAATGATTGGTTGATGTTTAGATTTCTTTCTCGGAACACAAACTTAATGTCATTATTCTATGAGTTAGTTTTTACAGTTTCTACATCATCAGAAGATTACTACCGGCTGGATCCTAAACGATGTCCACTAGAGAACGCGTTCGACATATTCTTAACACTTTGCACGCGCGATATAACAGAAAGTAAACGATTGAGTCTTTTGAATGCATTTGCTGCACTTTTTCAACAGAACAGAGGAGTAAACCTTGGTTTTTCTACAGAGGAATTTTTATATTGGTAAGTCTTTTTGAGAGTAGTAATTAAATAGTTAGTTACTTCATTTATACTAAACTATCATATAATTTAACAGAAATTGAAGCATGTCAATTAAGGTCAGGTTAAAACCAATATGTACTTCTATTACTACTACCTTCCTCATTATGATCTTTATGGTTTTGTTATCAAAATGAAATAATAATAAAATGTTGCGCAAATCTTTATATCGTAACGAACATTATTTAGACGGGGTTTTGTGGCATATTGTAACCTGTGGAAGACTGGGATAACTAAAATTACTCAGGCTGTAGCCATCAGAATAGACAATCAAATTTTCAAGTTTAAAGAACATTTTATTCCAAAATGCAAATTAGCGGCAGATCATCATAAATACTTCTTTGCAGTATAAGTGCATCATTAGTTCATTCGTTTACGCAAGTAAGGGCAGCGGCACTTCGGGCTATTCGATATTTGATAGTAACAGCAAAGGACATCCAAATTTTCAACTCGTTGCAGCTGCAGTACTTGGTTTGTCGAAGCATTGATGTACTCCTTAAAAATGAAGACGAGCGCGTTCAAGCGCTTAAATTGGTAAAATTCATTTGCCAATTATCGCGAGAAAAAATCTTTATAATATGAATTTTATAGATCAGAAAAATGCTCGCAGTAGCCCCAGAAGCAATTAGTCCTGTGCTAGTCCGGTGTCTCGTTTCATTGGGCGAAAGTGGCATCGAAGATGGTGATCGTATGTTGAGGGCTTGTTTGGCCACATTATGTGAATTTGGTGTCCTTAATGCGTCGTTGCTAATTGTTTGCGGAGGCGTTAATGCGATTACACATAACGTACTGGAATGTCATAGTCCGAGGATAGCGGAAAGTTTAGTTGGTGTTCTTTTGCATCTATTAGAATGGCCTCATACTCGAAATATAGCCGGAGTACGTTTGGATTGTTTAGCAGCTCCCTACTGTGATTTTACGTACCGTCTTGGAATTATGGACAAAAATAAGTGAGTGAAAAATAAATGGATTTTGTATTACAATAAAATTTAATTTTATAGAGATGCTAGAGAATTAAGGTACACGAGCAGTCGGTTAGCTCTACTCTCGGTTCTTAGAAGCTGGGCTGGAATACTTGAATTCTGTGATCCAAATAAACCGTCAGGACTGAAAGCAATAGTCGATATACTTTACCTTAACCAGTTAGAAGTTAGAGTAAGTAAAAATTAAATGGAAAAATATTTCTTTCTAATTATTTTATCCCTTTATCCCGAATTTCAGAAAGCCATCCTAGATCTCCTCTACGAACTATTAGGTCTTCCACAGCCTATATGGACTGATGAGTATTCAGTAGCTTTAGCTGCCGTTGATCCATCAGACTTTCAAGTAAAAATTGTTAGTAACTTCGAAAAGTTCTTTTTAAAGTAGTATTTCTTTAAGGATTCATGGCTTTTAACAAACGGTTTTGTTGCGGCGGAAGGTCGATCAATCCTTCCAAGTCTCGCAAGTCGAGTGCCAAATGCATGCGAGCAACATACAGCGTTACTCTTATACTGTTTTTTAGAAGCCGGTCTATTGAATGCCCTAGCAGAGGTTATAATTTCAAGTGACACATTTATTTCTGTTCGAGCCACAGTTTTACTCGGTAATATAAAATTAAAAAACTACCAAGAAATAATACTAAAAAAGTTAATTTTATCTTACAGCTAAATTATTACAACTCATGCACACTCATTTACCTCCAGACATTTGTAGTGTAAGTTCAGCTTTACCCATTCTTATTTCTCATGCCGCTAAAGGAAGCCAACAAGCCACTGCCGCAATTTCAGCATTACAATCTTATCATCAGATGTTAAAAAACAGACCAGCATCATGCAGTTTATTTCTTGATAATCTCATTCAGTCTGGTTGTAAGTACATGCTATTATTTATTATAATAATTGTAGGAGTTGATTTTAAATGTAAATCTTTGTTTCAAATGTTATTCCTATTTTTTTCTCATCGACTCGAAAAGTTTCCCAGCATTTAGTTTGGAGTATACGTGAAAGAACTTTTAGGGAAAGTTTTCTCACTAGCGATAAAATCCTTCTTTTTTTCAGCTTTGGTTAATTCGAAAATATTCAAACGGGAAATAAATACTCAGGATAATTTAAATCTTCTTCCACCATTGTTGGGTACACTAGAACGAAAACGCCTTGATTCGGTTTCATCAAGCATTAGTGGAGGAGATGAACAATTTTCATCACTATCAACTACGAAACGCGCCAGCATTCGACTGAAAAAGAAGAAATTTACACAATTTTTTGAAAACTGGAAAGAGTTAGATCGCCTAATTAAAGATTCAAATGTACTAACACACGCTGACGGCAATGCATGGGACTGGGACATTGTTATATCAATATTAAGGGTATGCTACTATTTTAATTGATAGAAAAAACGCTTACCAAAATATAAAATAGTGTTTTCAGTCTGAAGCCGTTGGTAAACTGGACGATTTAAGAATTCGTTTTCTCCGAAAGATTGTTCATTATTTTAAGCCCAGCAGCAATCGTTTTTCTCACCAGGACTTGTACCATGGAAGAAATGTACCGTCTTGTGTAATTGCTGGACTGGATCTTATCGATTGGCTTTTACAAAGTCAAGACGTATGCGACAATAAAATATATGAAGTGTTAATTTATAATGTGTTCGAATTTTAGCTGGAGTCAATGCGATTGTTAACAGATTTATTCTCGGATATTAGCCAGCAACTTCTAGCAATTACAACATCTAGCCGCGCCCACGATTGCTTGTTTAGTCCTCAACATATGAACAGTACAATGTGCCAGCAGTATTTTCTGTTTATTGGCCGAATGTGCCGAACAGAGAAAGGTATAAGTGTCCTCACCAATACTGATGTATTTAAACAGTAAGTACCTTCCGACAACACTTGGCTTTTTTTAAATATTTCAACACAAAATATTTAATTGTAGGCTTCTAAATCTTGTCGTCAACACGGATCATGTTTGCTATGTAAAACTCATTATTTCCGGACTTGATTATAGTCTTGAATCATATCCCAGGAAAATTTTAGGTACAAAATATTTTTGTGAATGGAAGAACGATGTGGCATTTGGCGTAGAAGAGTATGAATAAGATTTATTGATTTAATGCTTGAGAGAGTGAATAAGAATATAAATATAGATTTTAAATAACTGAAAATAGTAATACTAAGTGCCTGTGTTATGTTATCACCAGAATAGAAGATTGATTGCTAGCAGTCAAAAAATATAAAGGGTTTGTATTACATTTTCAAAGCTAAATACTGCACCTTATTTTAAATAATCCAGCCGGTAGAATTTCTAATTTTAAAAATATTGAAAACTTATAAATATGATAACGATCTTAAAAATAATAGTTCAGGAAAATTTTGATGTATGGTTTCTTAGGTGTGAATGAAGTGCGAGATAATTATGTTAAATATTATTTTTATTTTATACTGAGAATATATTTTGTTTTAGAAAAAGCTTTATCGTCCTCAAAACCCCGAAGTGGTCGGTTATACGCCACACAATTTATGCTAGTGCTATTGCGTGCAAGAATGCCAAATTTTGAAGTTTGGGGAATACCATTGTTAATAAATCAAGTGAAGGATACCGAACGGTCTGTAGTTTTAGCTGCAATTGAAACACTTGACGAAGCTTGCCATGACAGAGTATGTAATAATCTATGTTTAACTCTTCTTAAATTATATATTTTATTTTATAAAAACAGACATACTTGGAAGAAATCGTCAGTATCTGGCCTAATTTCAAGGAAATTGGTGATGTGGGTAAATTGCTCATGTCCCGCTATTACTCAATCCCTAGGGGATTAAACCACCAAAATGCAAATATCAGCGAAGAAATAAATATGTGGAAAAATGGATACAATAAAAGGTTTGATAAAAACGAAATATCCGGCAGCGCTTATAAAAGTCGTATTTTCAGATATGTTTTATTGATCGAAGCAGATACGCATTCAAGTCTTACACTACACACAAAAAACGAGGATGGTCTCTACAGCCGCCGAACTTGCTCCTCAAGACCTTCAATAATTCCCCCAAATCTGCCGCCTCATTTGTATGGTCAACTAGCGCAAACAGATAAAGGTTTAAAAGAGCTAAGAAAGCGTGGAGATATTCCACAACTTATTGAAGTGCTAACACTCGGCAAATGCTTGGATGAAAATGATAGCCTGGAGCTAAAAGCTGCGCTGTGGGCAATCGGTCATACTGCTACCAGTTCCGATGGTGTAGAATTCTTAAACGATCCTGCATTAAGGTAAATATATGAGTCTGGTTTCATACTTTCAGAGATTTTATGATTTTGGGTTTTAGGGTGTACGAGAAAATTATTAATTTAGTTAAGTACTGCGAAGTTTATTCTATTCGTGGTACTGCATTTAATGTGCTTGGACTTATTGGGAGCACAAATTCAGGAGCAAACATGCTGTTCAAATTAGGTAAGTATTTTTATTAATAAAATAATTATTATAATATTTTGCCATAGCTTTTCAATCTACTCGATTTCTACTATGAAATTAAGGAAACATACGTGTGAATATTTAATTTTATTTTGTGTACTTCATCGTTTTTGTTACTTAAATTAAATAGATTTTTCTCGACATCTATCATATTCCTAAGACAAATTTGTATTTATTTAAAGATTGGTTTTGTGTAAGACACGACCGAAACACAATTTGGCCGGTTTGTGAGCCTGAAGATTGGCTTTCAAACAATCCAACACCAGTTCGACATCAGTATGAAGAAGTACCTCCGTACAATTATACTGGCATTGATGAAAACATAAACGGATTTAATACAAGCAGCGAATCAAATTCTTTTTATTTCGACGAAAATGGAGAAAGTAAAACTAGTAGTAAGGATGAAGTAAAATTGGATGTAAGTAAATAATTAATTTGTTGAAGCGTAAATTTAATAACTTTTCCTCATATTTAGAGCGATGGACAAATTGGTGCAGCAATACGATCCCGTACCTTGCCCGAAAGTAATTCAACGCGCTTCATAAAACACACAAGATCGCTCTCAGAATCAAAAACGACTGATGTAATCAGTCTTATATCTGGGCAACAGCATCACAGGACAAGATTTAATTCAGGAACAGATTCGAACACTTCTGGTGTGAGCAGTTGTGAATCGGTTTTTGGAAGAAATATAATTGGGTAAGTTTTTACATAGTGTAGACGGTTTTCTCTTATCATAGCTAATATCTATTTTTTTTAAATCAGAGAGTTGCAGCAAACTCCACTCAGTCCAATTCCCAGTACATCAAATTTACTTGAATTGCCAACAAGTAAAGGCCCTTTTAGAAGAATATCACTGGTTGGAACTTCTCTTAGAGAAAGTTCTATTAGTCCCCAGGACATCCAGGGATATGCAACATTACGATCCCTAAGACGACATTGCCGCCCCGTACTCTCTGAGTCAGCTGCCGATGAATTGGCTGAAATCATTGACCGCGTTTCAACCGACACTGCCCCTCGCCCTCGGAAACACTCGTTAGGTGAATCGCAGAGAAAAATGAAAGTTCGAAGTCTTGATCGGCATTCAACACAGTTAATTCCGTAAGTATAATATCAAAATCCAGACAGAGATAATAATTAAATAATTTTAATCTTTTAAAGATTTGACGAATTCCAAGTTCCTTTACCAACACTTGCAACTCCGAAGTTCCTTCCACACAATGACTCGAAAGGGCCATGCTACTCAGGTAAGATCTGAAATAAAAACATCCTCTTTGATATCAATTTGCATATTTAAAAAAATATTGAAAATCGCAGGTATTTGTCTTCCTAAGAATTTGTTGGATTTATTTCCAACACGTAACCTCGCCCGCACGTACGTGTCACGTGATATACAAGACTTGGACGTTATGGATTTTAATTTGCTGGCAACAAAACAGCAATTCTTAAATGATTCACTTAATGAGGGTGACGAGAGCTCAATCAGTAGCCTATCAGATGTCTCATCAATAAGTAAACGAACGAAATGGGTTGGCAAACATAATCGAGCAAATTGCCTACATTGTTCACGATCGAGAGTGAATCGTCTACATCCACGAACCGACAGCGACATTAATATATTTAAGAGAAAATCGAATTACAGTTCATCAGTGCAACTGTCCGACACCTCGTTTAATTCACCAGAAAGTATTTTAAGCGAAGAAAGTACACAGGACCGCGTCACGTCAAATATTCTACATCACGTACAACGGATGGCGAATCCTGTGTGCAGCAAACAATGCAAGGTGGCCCTTCTGGAACTGAAGCAGAAGCATCCATCCTCCTTTCAAGATATTTGCCTTTACTCCGAAGTGTGTAAGGCGCTGGGTCGAAACACCTATCGAATGAATGCTCGGAGATTTCTGCAGGAGCTATTTTTAGACCTTAACTACGAAAGCTTCTATATAGAGCCAAACGAAATATTAGCTCGCAAAGAAAAGGAAACGAATAATAGCATTTGTTCAACTAGCGAGGATGATATACGCGAAACAGACAATCAGCCAGTGGCTACTGTCTCACACGCACCGACCGATCCTCAACTCGCTAGCTATTCAAATCTTAAAACTCACCTTAAATCTCCGGCATTAGCAAGTGTCTATGAAACCAGTTACGAAAATCTGAGCGATTCATTCAACTCAAAAACAAACAAAATTTTACCGATTAGCAGTAGTAGTTGTAGTACAAGTCAAAAAGCTAACGACACAAAAACAGTCGATTGCCTGGACGGCATTAAACCGATTGAGAATGAAAATAAAAAATATACAAGGGGCCGATTCTACACCCTCGAATTAGATTTAAGTTGTACAAAGAACAAATTTCCGATAACTGATCGAAGGAAAAAGGACTTTTCGCCAACATCGAATACAGCGTATTTTCCGCAGCTCGTGTTTACGAAAAGTCTATCGTCGTCTGTAGCCGCGCCCGTTGGCAGTCTCTTCTGCGAGAAGCGCTTGCAATCGTCTAAATCAGAGGCTGTTCTTTCAAAGACTAAACTGAACTAGGTATCTCACCCGCACTCCACCCCTCTTATTTAAAAATCCCTCAAACAACAACTCCATACCGCGCGACATCAACTTTACCTCCAAATCCGAATCGGCCTGCAAAATTTATCATTGTTTTTTTTTAGTATTCATTAATTTTTTTTCTGTAATTATTTTTCTAATTTTGTTTTTAAATTTTTTTATTTAAGACAAATTGTTTAAACTGTAGATTTGGCACAACTAAATTTTTTAAGAATTAGTTTTCACCATGTAATAAAGAGGTATTCGTGAAATTGTAACGTAAAAGTGTTTTATTCAGATTACCACTCAATTAAATCCTATATACCCTTGAATATAAATAATATTGAAAATCGCGTATATCTTTATTCAATATTCTTTATCTAAAACATTTAATTCACACACACACCCCATACTTGAACGATCCTGGCCTAGTCCAAGGAGACATTTTCCGGCCGGGCAGCCTTCACAATATCTTTCGCATATGTTGTATTCATATTCTAATTAATTTAATCAAACTATATAATTTCCCATTAATTAATTACACTTACCAATTATCTTGCAATGCTCTCACTAATTCATAAAATATTTTCTTAAATTTCTTCACTACTGTTCACATTGAAATTTAACTAGAAAATGAGGTAATTCGCTACCTGAAAGGCCTAACCACTTTCTATGCGCCTTGCTTAGGCACCTTCCTACTTTTATTGCGATGCAATCCCTCTGCATCCCGAAAGAACCCAACGAAATTAAACTTTTGGCGCACATGTTCAGATGTGCTTAATTGCTTTTTGTCTCATCCCAGAAAGATCCGGTCCGGCGTCACAAACAGTGCAATATTCTAAGCAAACCTACGACCTTTTTTTAAAATTATCCCTTAATAATAATAAGTAAATAAAAAAATTGTCAGACTTTCTTAATTATTTAAAAGCAAATTATAAACACCTACCAAAAATAAGTATTTTGTTTTGTCTTTATCCAAATTGAAGACTTTTTTTTGAAAAATACGATTCGGTGTAAAATTAGCATATTTTGAAAATCACTTCAAATTTTCTATAAATTTATGTTTCTTAGAAAATGTATATTAAAAATGAGTGTTTCCATTTTTATTGGTACATGATTAATTTCTCGAAAATTATCATACATCAAACATAGAATATTGTAACATGCAACATCTTCTTGGTAAAGATACTTAAATTTGATAACAAGTAAATAAGTGTTATATATTTGTCTATTTTATAGTAATAATAATATACACTATAAAAGAAGCTGTTGTAAAAATTGCGATGATTGGGTTCACTTTGCAATTATTGACAAAAAACTTCAGTCGAGAGAATTGTATATATTTTGCTACAACTTATTTAATCCTAATTTTCAAATGTAAGTGAAAATTTTAACGTTTTACCAAAATGGTTGTTCTTTTAAATATTTTATTTATTAAAATCGTTAAATTTTGTTCCAATTCGCTTTGTTCCGTTACGTTATCTTAAAAATTCTAGTCGTCGAATTGTTCTTGACCTCCGGTGAGTAGTAGAACAGTTCTACGATTTGTACTTAAACGTCAAACCTTCAAAAGGTTGCCGATTGCATTCCTCCCAGGATTTGCGACTTGATTTTGGTAAGTTTCGATTATATAACTTTAGTGAATTAAGTATAAGTTATAGAAATAGGCTATTTAGTGTGAGAACAACTCAAAATATTGACAAAGAGGTTATGTCACAGGTTTCAACAAACAGAAGACTTCAACGTCCGAGGACCGTGCCGCTGCGAAACGATGGGAAATGCTCCAGTAAAAGAAGCCGCTCAAGCCGCTATCACCCCGGCAGTCGGAGAAAAACCAAAGTGCAAAGCCTGCTGCGCCTGTCCTGAGACCAAAAAGGCCCGGGATCAATGGTAAGCAAAATACGCAAAGATGAAGTGGACTCTTGGTAATCGATTGTGAAATTGCAGCATCATTGAAAGGGGCGAAGAAAACTGCGGCCCCCTGATAGAGGCGCACAAGAAATGCATGAAGGAAATGGGTTTCAATATTTGAATTGAGTTGAGCTGCTGGTATATTGTAATTTCAAAATAAATATTATCGTTAAGCTGTATCTAGTCTCTTAGTCTTGTAAGTTAGACAATTGCCTGGCCTATTGGCTTACAAAACTAGCTCTGGAATAACTCAATTCAATAGGAGATAACGCCCTCTTTTTTTATGATTGTTGAACTGGCAAAAATGTTTAACCTTTAAGCAAAGTTTACTTTTTCGTAATAATCGATATTTTAAAATCCTGAAAAACCCAGTTGCATTTTGCTCTCTTCCATTATCGAAATATTTGAAGAACCAGTTTGGATAGATTGTCCCAAAACAAATTTCTAATCACTGTTCAAATATGAGCCCCACTAAATATGTTCAATAAAAACATCCTACATTAAGATAATTTGTTTATTTGAAGATTGTTTACATAAAACAAGTGTTAAACATTATTTAACTTGTACGGAACTTTGCTTTACAAGTTATTTTACTTTAAAAATTAATCAATCAATATTCCATCTGGCTTTCCGATATAAAACTGCCCGCGCTTTCCCTCAAAAAAATTTAAGAAATTTTAAAGTTACATATTCTCGCAGTGGATTGAGTGAAATATGTTCTACTTCTTTTTTTATTAACAAGACTAAAACAATATCGCATTTAATGAGCGCTCGCTTCAGCCTTCTTTACTGCAGCTATGCATTTTGCCATTGTTGGAGACGCCCGGGAAATTGGATCAGTCATAAAATAGTCCTTCAGAGTCGTTTGCTTAATCGTTATCTTGGCCTTATCAATTGTTTTCGTCTGAAGAGAAAGAAACATTTTGGAAATAAAAATTCCTCTTTTCCTAAATTTTAAATACTAACCGAAGCCAATTGTTCCGCAACTTGAGAGAAAATGCTTTCTTCACGTTTGTTATAATGCACCAGATTTGGCGAAATATCCTCGATGCGGTTCCTTAATTCATCAAGAGTATCATAGGGCAACGGGGCGCCTGAAATTAATTTTAAATAAATTAATATACCCCTATAAAACAACGTTCTCGAAACATACCCATAACTTCTGAAAGAGCCCTTACAATTTTCCAGTCTTCTCTCGCTAAGCCAGGTGGATTTACAGCGACCAAAGTTTGCTGTGTCCTGCCTTCAGTGTTGGCGTAAGTTGCTTGCTTCTCAGTGTAAGCAGCCCCTGGGAATACTGCGTCAGCAATAGGAGCACCATTATCTCCGTGATGACCCAAATAAACAATGAAGCAGTCCTTAGGCAACTGATCTCTTTTAATTGCACCAGAGTCAGCCCCCAGAAGAAATACAATTTTAGGTTGTGCCTTAATAACAGCGTCAACGCCTGGTTTATAGCCAACATCTAAAGCACCCACTTGTGATGCATTTCTTTGTAACACGTTGAAAGCATTCCAACCCTTGTAACAAGTGAAATAAATAAAATCTCAAATGAAATAAAATATTGCCTTACAGGTTTGTTGAGTTTATTAGCAAAACTTTGCAGTCCTGCATGGATGCCCGCTCCTTCAGGTCGACTGAGAAGATCTGAACCAATTACAATAGCTGGTTTCTTTGCATTTTGCAAAAGTTTAGAGAATGGGTGTGTTCCATCAATTATTTTTGAAATTACGCTAGCGTCTTCACCAAGGTGCTAAATAATTAATATTTGTTGTCCATCACACTACTTTTCCTAAAATATATCCTTACCTCATAGTGGTATGAAAGATCAACTTTTGTACCAATTAAACCGAGACATTGCTCGTTGTGAACATATCCCTTGCGGAGTCGCGTATTGACGAGTGGAGCTTCATATCTTGGATTTGTTCCAACTAGTAGAACAACATCGGCTTCTTCAAGCGCTATAATATTATGAAAATTGAAAGGAAACTCTTAAGCCTTGAAAAAAAAAATTTACCTGCAATAGAAGAGTTCATCACATAATTACATCTCAAGTCAGTGCCAGCTCCTTGCATGGGGAAGGCTTCTTCAGTGCAAAGAGTCTCAGATCCAATTTTATTTAGTAAATCCTTAACAGCGACCATAGCCTCTACATCAGCCATACTCCCAGCGACAGCTGCAACTGAGCCTTTTGGTGCATTCCTAATTGCCTTAGCTACTGAAATAAGTGCTCCTTCCCATTCTACAGGCGTTAGTTCTCCATTTGGCATTTTAACCATGGGAGCAATTAATCGCTGCCTCTTAAGTCCATCACATGCAAATCGGGACTTGTCTGCCAACCACTCCTCGTTCACTTCCTCATTTTCTCTCGGTAGGATTCGAAGCACTTCACCTGTGCGTGTACTAACTACGATATTGCTGCCAACGGCATCCAAAACGTCGATGCTGTCCACTTTTCGAATTTCCCAGGGACGAGCAACAAAGCTGGGAGATAATTTAAGTTATAAGTTCACAATTTTAACATTCAAGCGCTATAAATTTTCGTTAACGCTTACCTGTAGGGCTTGCTAGTCAGTGCTCCCACCGGGCAAAGGTCGATTATATTTCCAGATAATTCGGTCAAGAAGAGCTTTTCCACATAGGTCCCAACTTGCATATCATTTCCTCTCCCTGTAGTGCCTAAATCATCGACCCCAGCCACCTCTGAAGCAAATCGAATGCACCGAGTGCAGTGAATGCAGCGAGTCATTATGGTCTTAACCAGTGGCCCGATGTCTTTGTCCTCAACAGCCCTGAATATTCGAATTAATTAAAAATACTTTTTCTTATTAATATTTTATACAAATACCTCTTCCCGGTATAGTTGATATCAGTAAACCTTGACCGATCTGACCCAAAGGCCATGGCCTGATCCTGCAAATCGCACTCTCCTCCCTGGTCGCAAATTGGGCAATCCAAAGGATGGTTCATAAGCAAAAACTCCATCACACCTTCCCGAGCCTTTCTAGTCATCTCTGAATTTGTTTTAATCCTCCAGCCTTTCATCACAGGCATAGCGCACGCAGCCACAGGTTTGGGGCTCTTCTCAACTTCTACTAAACACATCCGGCAATTGCCGGCCACTGCGAGCCTCTCATGATAACAAAATCGTGGAATTTCAACTCCAACCATAGCAGCTGCCTGTAATTACATTATTATATAAAAATATCACGTGAAGCGCAAATTTTACCTGTAAGACGGTCGTCCCCGGTGCAACCATTACAGGAATATCGTCGACGAAAACTTCAATCTTTTCTGGGGCTTTTGCGGGAGTTGCTGCCGCCGATGCGGAGGCACGAGCCGCTAAATTGGCCGCCCTTGTTGGGGAGCCCAGTGCCAATGCCTTTGCTAGCGGTGCCCGAAACATAATGCTGCAAGGAGAGATCAATTATTTACTAGCAAAGGTCCTGTGAGCGCTGCAGCAATTGTTACATAAGAAGGATGCAACCTGTCAGCACACTTAGTAAAAATTTTAATTTTGCTCTAAAACTGTAATTAAGAGGTTGTTCGATAATTCTGCTATGCAACTGAAGGTCTATATAAAATTAATTTGATAAGTACGAGCTCTAGAAAACACTTTACCTGGGTTACGAATTTTTACAGCCGACAACCAAATGTGATTTGACAGCTTCCAATTTGTTATTGACGTTTTCCGGAGGGGAAAATTCTTAATCGTTGCTCAGTGAGTGCAATTTTTAAGTAGTGTATGGTTACAGCGGCTTTAAAACGGACAAAATATGTGAGACTTATTTTCTACAATTTTATAAAAAATAGCTAAAGCACAATAAATTTTTCCCTTTAAAAAAAAACGAACATAAAGACCCTAAATTCGAAAGTTGTAATTTTACACCAGAAAAATTAACCATCGCTGAATATTCGAAGAATACGTAAATTTTTAAATTTAAAAGTAAGATATATACTTTTATAGGTTTTTATTATTATTTAGTTTAAATTAATCTACTTTTTCGGATTTAAAAATAGAGTTGATTAGCTGAAAGAAAAAAAAGTTT
This sequence comes from Machimus rusticus, assembly GCA_951509405.1. Lineage (NCBI taxonomy): Eukaryota > Metazoa > Arthropoda > Insecta > Diptera > Asilidae > Machimus > Machimus rusticus. Next base: position 10,134,749 of record OX608051.1, read on the forward strand.
TAGAAAACGTATAACAGAAGAAAAAATTCAACACAACCCCACAATTTGTTAAGCCATTTTAAAAATGTTCCTAGAATTATTACAGTAATGTAGAAAAGGGCCCGAACTTAAAAATATTTTGAACTACAAACTAAAAATAAAAACATATTAATCCAATATTTAAATATAGTAAACCAGTAGAGTTTTATCAACATTAATCATAATTATGAATGAATTTTGGCGAATACAATAAAGAAATAAAATAATAAAAAAACTATAACCTTAAGTGAAACAAATAGCATATGTTGAAATGTTTATATATTCTTTTAATGGCCCAAATGATAAAACGATAATCTATGAGAAAAATGATAAAAGCAATGAAAACAATTCGCTATATACAAATATAATTGAACTATAATTAAAAGATACACGCGCTTAAAACATCGGAAACAAATTCCAGCAGCGATTTATATTGCTCTACAAAAGACGAGAGTGAGAATTTTTCGGCGGAGTGATTGATAACAAGTAGACACAAATATGATGGATTTTTACGCATTGATTAAACTAATCGCAACGCGTTTTATTTCAGAAAATATCATTAATAGTCGGAATTAATTAAGATAATTGTTCTGTTTAACTTATGCTGTAATATTTAAAACATGCGGGAATTTTAATTGCCATCATTACTCCAGCCTGCTATCTTCAATTAAATTAGTATATTCTCTCGTAGAACAATAAGTACGCTTGCGCCCGTAAAACTGCCTCCTCGGATGACTCTGAGACGCGCGAGTCGGAAACAAAATACCATTTGCCCGGTGGGGCGGTAACGTTCGGTTCAGTTGACTCGTTGCTTCCACCAACTGCCCCTTCGACGTCTTCATCAACTTCGGTCCCAGAGGAACTTGAACTGGTCGAGAAATCATCGCTGTCGTTGTCCTTTAAGCGAAGTTCCCGAGCCTTTTCTTTGGCTAAAAGTTCATCGAGCTTAGCTCGTTGTTCATCAGTCTGGTCCAATTCGGCCTTGCTTCCTTGGGGCAAAAAGTCCCAGCGGTGGTCATTGGGTGGCAGCTTTGCCCGGACTTTAACATAAGCTGTATAGTGGCCACCATGCATTGATCCAGAATGCTCCACGATTCCGTACAAAGCGTACAAAAGTTTCTTTTGCTTTCTGTCTACGTTAGGAAGATTCTTTACTTTGGACCCACAAAATGGGGCTATGTCCAGTACCATTGGAAAACTGACGAGTCGTGCCATTTTCCGGAACATGCACCGCGGATCCATCTGCACATTTAAAGCGAAATTAATCTTCGTAATTAGAAATTATTAAAGCAAAAATAGTACTCACTTGAAATCTCTTAAGATGCAAAATTAAAACAGCAGGTGGACTGGAAATGAGAAACTGTTTAGTTGCATTTGTGTAAATCGTTTTTCCCTTTTCTTCATTAAAACGTTTCGTGCAGCTTTCACAGCCGACCTTATTATTGCCCGTCATTAGTTCAACAGCAGTAAAGTTATTTAGGCAGGATTGTATGGAGCATTCCCCGTCTTCGCATTGATAACGTGGCGCAATTGTCGTACTCCAGTCGGAATGACTTTGCGTTCGGACTCTTTTCGTTTTGGCTTTGCGTTTCATAGCAACATGTTCATTTTCTTTAAGATTTAGCTTTTCTAGTTCACGTGTCGGGGGCCTATTGCATAAATTAATTCCACTAACTCCCTCATTTCCAGAAGAAAGTGTTCGTTGTCTAACTAAAGTGGCACCTTGTTCACTTATACCTAATTCGAGGACCAAGTTGTTAGAATTGGCAACGTATCCCCCCTCGGGTGGAGAAAATCCACCTCGGCTATCCTGCTCCACAGGTGCTGTGTTAGCGGGACTGGTAGCTATACCGGAATCTGAAAAATAATCGAATAAAATCTTTACCGATTAGTTAGAAAAATTATTACTACCGTTTTCATCAGAATTTGAATCTTTATTTGGATTCTCAGGAGAGTCTCCACGTTTTTCTGGCCCAATTGGACTAGGAAGCTCATTGTTACCGTTAGGATCATACAGTGGAGGAATACTTCTATTAAGAAATTGAATACCATCCGCAAACTTAGGCGCATCATCAATTAAATTATCTTCTACATCTGCATCCGATTGTTCCGATGAAGATGAAGAAGACGATCTTGAATTTGAATTGTTCTCACTGTCTTTTATGATTGGGACATCAGTTCCAGTGTTAACCCCCATCTGGCTGTTTGGTAAGGTCGGTCCAATTAAGGTTTGAGTAGCAATTCTCTTATTGTGATGCTTCGCAACCCTTTTAGCTTTTCGTTCCTTCTCCTTTTCCTTTTTGAGTTGATGCTTCGAAGGACCAGTGGGGGATGCCTCAGGACTGCTTTTACGCCGCATTGGTGGTTGTGGTTTTTCCACACTGATTGGCAGCGAAATATCTAAAAAGCTTTCATGACACGAGGACGTGTGGAAGCAATCCTGGCAAGTAAGAGTGGACACGAGAAAACCTCGAAAAACTTGTTCGGGCCGAAGTATTCTATCGGCAGCTTGTTGACCGTAAATTTTACATTTTTGTTTCATATCTTCGCCGACTAAATTTAAGTCTTGACCTTTATAGTCCAGCGAATTGAGGATAACCTTTTGGTATCGTTGTAAATCCTCAGATCTAAAATATATAATATTAGATTCTAGTTAAACAAAATAATCAACCGAATCAATTTACCTTACACTTTCTAATAAATGTCTCAAAAGTTCATGGGAATCATGTTGATCTCCACCCTCAAATTGCCTACATTTTGTAGTGAGCTTATGGAAAAGCTTTTGGGGAGTAAAAACGCCACCTAGTTTCCATTCAAAAATAAAAATAAATGCAATATCCTTAAAAAAAAAATACAAAACCTACCTCCAGACTGCAATGCTTCCAAGGCTTCTGCAAGAGCAGAAGTGAGTCCACCCCAAGAGCTTAGACTTCCTTTAATGGGCAACAGATCAGTTTCAGTACCGTCCTTAAAAGTAAAAGTACCCCCTGGCAAAACAAACCTGAAGACAATTTATTATTTTATTACGAGTCCCCAACTATTTTACAAACTTACTCTTCACCAGGAGTAGCTGCTTCTTTTAGGACTTCCAGCAAGTAGGGTGTCTGCGCTAGGCACTGAAGCACAGCATTGAAGAAGCAAGTGTTGCCCAGATTTGAAAGCCCCCTTACCCTTGGGAGCGAATCAACAGTTTGAACGCGTCGAGCATTCCCGGGCACGGGAGGGCCACTTGCAGGTTTTGTGGTTTGTTGACTGTTTAAAAGCGGTTCGCTTAAAAGTGGCTGCATAGTGTCTAGAGTAGCCAAAATTTTGTTTTCAATATTATTGAATTTGTCAACTGCATCGGGCGAAGCCATCGGTGTCTTCTGGGACATTTTCTTCGCAATTTCGACGCACTCGAGTAGATTCTTCCTTAAGGAGGGTTTTACTTCATCATCGCATTCGTAACACCAAATCTCAAGAGTTGTTGTATTTAGAGCCAAAGCATGCGAATCCGAACGAGGGGTCTAAAATTTTTTTTTCAATAAATTTCGACCGAAATCATTAAATCAAACATGTACTTACCATAAAGTGGTTCAATGCATGTTTGTTTCTTGATCTACCGCACAACTGAGAGCCACATTTCAAGCATAGCCAAAGAGTTTTGTCGTACTCAAAAACATCGTCCAATTTATTACTTTCAGTGGAAACTGGTTCACACTTAGCGCATTCGGCACAATTTTCTGTTTCAAGACCATTGGCTTTTAGGATTTTTCTCAGTTTTGTTGTATCAACGGCTTTTTTCGCATGAGGACAATCGCTTGATGATCCCGAGCCCTGGCTGTTGTTAAGGGGCTTCTCATCACACGATTCCGTTGTTGAATCATCTTCATGGTGATCATTTTGCCGTTTCTTTTTTACCATCCTTCAATAATTTTAATTCAATTTTATTAGCTTTCATACGAGATATGGTATGAAATTTTATAACAAAAGTGGCTATTGCTTTATATAACATTTAATAAGTATTTTTTTTCTGCAGACAAAAATACTTTTTGAAAAACTGCGAGTATTTACTGAATTACATATAACAATTTTATTTAAGTTATTTAGTTTCTGATTTACACCGAAATCAAGGCGCTTTTTTAAAATTGCAAGTTTAAAATATCTAAAAATGGTTTTATACACACAAGGTAAAGGGGAAAATTAAGAGCTGAAGACTGATGAGCGGCAGTGCAAAAACGCTTAGCAAATGATGCGGAATTTATGTCCGGCTTCGATTACGTGAAATAGGTCGCGCAGACAAAAAGTAAATTGAGCTGAACTGAAATGACTGCGCTACCAAAATACGTTTATTAGGTATTTGTTACTATTTCTGATAGCTACAAAGGCTTACTACGAAGCGAATTGGGTCTTCATTTCTGGCACGCAATAATTTTAAGAGGCGAAACCAATTGATTAAAATTTTAAATGTCTGCTCCGCGTTCCAGGCCAAATAAAATTCACAGCTTCTAATTTCATATACTTTCATAAAGTGGTGATACTTTTCAGCCATGTAAGTCTTACTAGAAATTATGATTCATTTGAAAAACGGGGACGTAAAAAACCTCTAACAGACATAAAAAAACCTCAATTACCACCCTATTTAATTAGTTCTGAATGGAAATAGTTTTTTTTTCGATTTACTCGAACGCGATTTCACTAAACGGGTCAAGATCACTTGGTTTCAAGGGCAGTTTATTCGAAAAGCTCTGCAATTTCGATATCTTATTTTCATGACTTGGGGATTTTTCACGATTTAGCACGAAACATTCGATTGCTGAGAAAATCTGCACAGCCCTTTAATCCAATCACCCTTCATTCTGGGCAGATTAAATCCGTAGAGCGCACGAAAGGAAGCCCATCAAGGCACATTGGGCGTGTTATTTCGGTCAAGCATCCTCTTCAGCACCTATCCACCCCAAGACCGAAAAAGTCGCCACGCTCGGCACGTATGAAAACACTTCACGCCCTCGCTGGGGTGGGGGCCATAAATTACCACCTGCACTAATTGTTTTTGGTGCCGTGACGGCACCTCTTGCCTCAAACTTTGTATAAAAAGCCAATAAAATTGGTCGGGAATCCAATTAATAAAATAAATTGTTACCCAAAAGGAGCTGTCATCTCGGACGTCATGATGGAGGAAAATCAAACTTGGGAATTAAGTGCTTTGTCAGCAGCGGTAACAGAACTTGACACAAATTTCAGTGGATTATGTGCAGTTCGAGGTCTTCAAACTCAAAGCAATCGGACGGGATCTTCTTTGTTTAAAGATAAATTTATATTTCGAATAATTCATGTACGCACATTGCACTTTGAGGTTATGTTACACGTCTGCAATCAAATTTATTGCCACAATTGTTGCGTATATCATTTTAATTAATGCATTACAATTGCATACCTTCTCAACTGCAATTATGCCCGATCACTTATTCGGAAAATGCACTGGTTTAAATTATATCCAGAATTAACATACAGCGACCCCTTCTACTTCCAAAAATATGCCAAGAATTGTAAATGTCGTCAAATGTTGGGTGTTTTGCGGGGCTAAGTTGGCATACGAGCTCTACTTGATTAGTGCTGACACCTGGAGTTTAGCGAGAGCAACGAAAAGTCACAAAGGTTTGAAAAAGTGATGACTGGCATTTTCAGGACAACTTTAAATTATTTCTAGATTTATTATTTTGATTACTACAGTTTGCGTGTTTTAAAACTCAATTGCATTTATAAACTGGATTTTGGAAGTATGCATTCAAATATAAATGATTTATTTTATTTATATCTAATCGCTCAATAGCACTTTCCGTTCGAGTTCTGCTGTTCGGGAAGAAGAAGCACTACTTAATAAATAAAGAACAGTTGTTGGTGAGACGACGGACAAAGGTTCAGTTTTATTTTCGTTGATTTTGTGCGCAAATTAGTGCTAAAAATAAAGCAACGTTTTATTTCCAGTGGTGTATGATTTGTCGAGCATCGGGCCAGTGGAGAAAGGGTTCCTAGTCCTGCATCTGCCCCGCGGAACACGGAATAAAAAAAAATTCAACGTGAGGAAGTGAGCTGATAACGGGCAAGGAGAGCGCTAACTTGTCAATTTTGTGTGAGATTTGTCAACAAAAATCGCAAGTGCTGCTCGGGAAGCTGTCATGTGAATGTATCTCTTGGTGGCGATCCGAAAAACCAACAGGGGCAAAGTGTGTTATTAAATCGAATCAGCAGGGAGCGAGGACTGCAGACAGCGGAGAGACGATCGCGCGAAGGCTCCCCAAAGTGCCTAAATAGCCCCAACTCACCCAGTGGAACCACGGAGCTTGTCGTTGAGTGCAACTGCTGCGAGGAGTGGACTCGGTGTGAGAGCCAAGTCGAGTGGAGTGCTAAGCGAACCCAGCGAAGGTAAGAGAGGGAGTGGAGTGAGTGGTTTATGCTGCGTAAAACATTTTCACAACGCGTTTTTATTTATCTTCATTGTACGTGCGTAACAACATCAAAAAGACATTCCGAGTGCAGCGAGGGTAATCCGCGCAAATATTCGACCATTTCTTCTTTGTGTGACTCACATGCCCCCCAGAGGAACAAAGAAGCAAAAATTCCTCCTCCGACTACATGCGCAAGTACCGTCCTTGGCGAACTTCCCATAATCGAAAAATGTTGAGCTCACCCCTTGTGTGCGGGTAGTGCAGCATCCACTCAAACTCTCTGAATAATTCAATAATGCTGAAGTTCCCTGAAATTTTTGCGGATTTGGGCACTCAGGTGCAATGCACCGTGAGCGGAGCGCTGTATATTTTTCGTGGCGATTTAGTTCGCCACAGAAAAAGCATCCACAACCTCAATGTGGGTGAGAGCATAAACAAACTCAGGTGATTTGGGTCTTTACCTGCAGGCTCTCTGTCAATTTGTAGAGTGACGTCAGTGAAAACAGCTGATCGTAACCAACAAATTCCCTTGAGCTCCCTCGACGCAGGGGGCATGTGCACTTTGGCGATGTTTACAAGTTTCCTGGTACGCGGTGAAATAAAATAACGCTTTCTCGTTGTGACACTGTGCTGGCCCGAAAAGGGCGCTTTTGGTTCTTCTCCAAGCCTCGAGTTAATTAAATTATTTTTGAGCAGGTGAGCTAAGCAAGTGGCTTTGTTTTCGGGGGACATTGACCATGTCTGCCACCGACCCCCGCCCCGCCACCGACCCCCGCCCCGCCACTACCCTCGAATTCGGAAGCTCTCAATCCCTTTGTCCTGTCGCATTTCACACAAGGATAAGAACGGGCGCCTTTGGAGTGAGATTTCCCTCTTTGGCTGGACTAGTGAAAAGTGGGAGCTCGTGGATTTGCTTAAACAATAGTCATTTAATTTACCTTGGCAACTGCTGCTTTCGTTGTCCGTTCAGTGTTGTATCTGATCATTGTCCTTTCGTAATAATTAAAGGTAGTAATTATTAGTTAGAAAAATATTTTTAAGGGCCAAGACCACTTTAAAAAACTTTCTTTAAGTATTTACTTAGTAGAGAAGAATATTTGTGCAAGAATTCTTAAGTTTGTTTACTGTTTTCCCATTAAAAGAAAGGAGAATTGAGTTTCAGCCTTGAACAATCGGTTACCAAGTAGCAAACTTTAAATTTGGAATTGAAATAATTTAGTGTGTTATTAAAAACTACCAAAGTTTTACAATAACTTTTCAATCAGTAGAATTTATAATTTTGTATGAAAAGAATTTTACTAGTTATATTTCTTTATTAAAATCAGCAATATAATACCAAAAATCCAATAGGGGTTAACACTAACGCACACAGCTGATTTTCACCTAAAACACCTCGTGGATAAAAATAATGTTGATGTGGTTTATTTTTAAATATAATTTACATATGCATCCAAGATAAGTCAGATTGTAGATTTAATATTCATATATGTATTTTTAGAAGCCATGTCTTGCATTTTTTATTAGAATACAAGACATTCAGCTATTGAGTCACAACCTAAATTCTTTGTAAAAATCCTATTACAATCGCATATACATATATATGTATGTACTTTGAAATCCTCTCCGTTAAATAATAAGCTTTTCCTACTATAACATGCATTATATTTATTCAATATTAATCATTATTTGTAAATGAAAACAACAACTAAAATATTATTTATTTCATTTTTAGAGATGTCCTCACCAAGTGCGGGAAAACGTCGCATGGATAATGATGTTATTAAACTTATCGAAAGTAAACATGAGGTGACCATTTTAGGTGGTTTGAATGAATTCCACGTTAAGTTCTATGGGCCACGTGGCACGCCTTACGAAGGCGGGGTTTGGAAAGTGCGTGTATATCTTCCAGACAACTATCCCTTCAAGTCACCTAGTATAGGCTTTGTGAACAAAATCTACCACCCGAACATAGACGAGTCGTCGGGGACCGTATGTTTAGATGTAATTAATCAAGCTTGGACAGCTTTATACGATTTATCAAACATTTTCGAATCATTTCTACCCCAACTGTTAACATATCCCAATCCTGTAGATCCATTAAACCGTGATGCAGCTGCTTTATACCTGCACGAACCCGAAGAGTATAAGAAAAAAGTGGCCGAGTACGTCGATAGGTTTGCCACCGAAGAAGCACTTCGTGCGCAGCAAGAGCATGACAGTTCAGACTCGGACGAGTCGAGCATGTCGGACTTTAGCGAGGACGAAGCCCGAGACATGGAGTTATAATATCGGCTTATCGTTAAGTTTAATAATTATTTTTAACTGTAATATATATAATAATGTAATAGATCTTTTAATTACTAATTTGTTTGGTCGCCCGCGCGGGGTGGCTCTTAAAAATTCATTCACGTACGCGTAAGGCATTCGTTGCAGTGGTTAGTTGTCGTTGACGATCGAATCGATTTGACTTTCGTCTCTTGATAAATTTATCGTAGTTTTTCGGTTGCTAAACTAACAGAATCTTTTGTTCGGAATACACACACACACCCACACTCTACTAAGAGTTTAAATTTAATAAAGCGTTGAGGATAGCCAAGTCGAGTACATCCATAGAGGACAACCCAAATATTTGAGAGACCTTTAGAGTATAAATATGCCGAAGTTATTTTCGATACATGTAAAATAATTTTAATATAATGAAGCAAGAAATTTTTTGATAATAAATCAAGAAAATTGATGTATTTCATTATACGAAGACTTTTAATTACTTTGTGTTTTTCACTCCCTCCGAAATCCGAACAAATTAAAAATTATATTTGAACAAAAAATTGATTAAATTCCTTATCATGTCCTTTATCGTTCTAAAAGGAGAATGCGGTTAATTGGTAAGTATATATGGATTAAAACTAAATAAATAAACTTTTATTAAAAATGTAGTTTCTGCAGCTAACTTGTGAATTCAACAATTGTTCTTGTTAAGCTGAATTAAACAAAATACTGCTGAAACAGATTTCTTAAACACAAACTTATATATTACATATACATATAAGAATTCTACTAGTCTTTAAGTCGTCATATTCCAAAATCGATCAAATCCCGAAATAGCTAAGAATGGTAAATGATTAAAAATATTTTGAGTGATATCTTTTCACTGCTTCTATTCAATGTTTTAATAGCTTTCGTAGAATATAAGAACTTTTAAGAATCTGTAACACTAATGTCTTAATGAGCAAACAACTTTTAGATTAAACAATTTATGAGACGTTATTTTTCATCTTATTTGTGTTACACTTGTTAAAATCTAACTGAATATGATAAGATGTTAAGAAATTACAAAATTAATAAGTACAAATATTATAATCAAGTGATTAGTTTATGTCCATTCCAATCAACTTAAATTTTCAAACACTATCAACGTTTCATAGCAAAAAGGTTTTATTAACAATACAATTGAAGTAGAGTAAATTAAAACTTTTACCCATTCTGACTCCATTAAATCGATAAGCAGGTTGTATTATTGCCGATAACAGTATGCTAGGCAACCAGTCAACAAGGTAAAGGTTCGATTCATATTTCATACAAAATTAATCCGTGTCCCATTTTTCTATATCTTATATTGTAAAGAATTAGTGAGCAAAACAAACTAAGAAGATAAATTGCAGTTTTGAATTGATTGTGCTGTTAAAACAATTTGATCTGAAACCTGTCGCCTTAACAAAATTGAATTTGTAACTTTGAAATAAAAAAATCAATATATTTCCTCTATTTTGCATTTCTATATAGAGCACAAAATATTTTAATTAAGAATACATATATTTGATATTATTATGCACTTATATCAAAATTGATTTTAGTGCTAATGATTTTTTCTTTGGAATTTTACGCGAAAGTTGACTGCATTCTGTGATCTTTAACTAGAAATGGAAACGAAGTGAATTATTACATTGATTTGTGTTGCTGTATACATTCTCAAGAAATTTTTATGTAGAATTTTTTCTTTTGAACTTTCTGTATTAATAGTGGTACATTATAATTCAAATATAATAAGAACAAAGCAAAGAATAACAAATTACGAATATATGTATATTTCAGGGAATTATTTTTAAGAGTTTTATAGCTGAATTAATATTACAAGAGGACTAAACTTGAAAGCAAGTTTATGTTGCTGCTGATTTTATGCGTTACTCCGTAGCACGAAATACTTATAAAAAATCAACAAATATTAATTGAGGCTTTGGAAGCTTTGAAGTACATTTTAATTTAGAATTGATTAATAAGAAATTAAATTTAATAAAATAAGAGTAAAAAGTGTAATTTCTCTTATTCTGCAAGTTGGATTAAGTAACTTCAAACTATATTAAACTTATAGAATGAAACAAAATGAAAAAAGAAAACATTTAATGTAATAGTGGCAAAAATTACAAAAACTTACTCAGTTTATCTTCGTAAAGCTCCTCGTTTAACACAAAGTCGTCAGCGTTAATGAAATTTTAAATTTTTGTTTCTAATCTAAGGTTGGCTTACTTTAAAATTTTCATATTTTTGGGCTTTATGCTTTCAGCTCTAAATAAAAAATAGAACTTATTCCACTAAGCAACAAATTTCCTAATTCCTATCATAATCTAATCCTAATGCATTATTCCGTAACGGAAACATGCTATCACATCAAAATCAATGAAATCAACCGTGACGTGCTCCATTCTTATCCTAAAGGCTGGCGAAATGCAGAATGGAGTTGGGGAAATGAAAATGATTTATCATCATATATCAATTCGCCATATAGTGAGCTTCTATTTAAGCAGCAAATAAAGGATTGATCGACCAAACATTAGCCGCCAGCCATGTGTACAGACATATGAGCAGACTTTCGGGGGCCCTCCGTGTAGCCAGTTTTTGCAAAATATCACTGCCCTCTGCAATGCATTTTCCGTGGCGAGGGGCCCCCAAGCTCCTCATTCTCTTCTCACATGCTAAAATCAAGAAAATATCTCTTGTTTACGAGGGAGTTAAATTTCGTGACTTATTGGCAATTTTCGTGCTCTTTAAAGGTGGTGCTAACTGCCGTGAACGCGATTAGATTTGTCTGTCGGTAACAATTAGGAGGAAGACCAATCACCAATCCACGGCGCCATGAGCACCAGACAGACTGAGGGCGCTCGCGCGAGGAAGTCCACCCCGACGGCGGGTACTATCATAATGAGGAGTGTGTCTATGTTCCTGACGAGTGGAAGACGGTCTAGTCAAAACCGTCGGTCGAGGAGTCAAGGTTCGAGGCGACGAGGAAGACGCGCTATCATGGAAGACGCTAGCAAATTGAACGCTAAAACAATGGAAATGCTCAAGAAAAAGACTCATTTCACTAAGTAAAAAATATATATAACATTATTATATTTTAATGCATATTTACTTATTCTTTTATTTAGGGATGAACTTGAAGCCTTGTGTCGTATATACAAAAAATTGGTGTCCAACACCGCTTTCTCCTCCAGGAGTTTAGCTCCGAATCCAGCGACTGTAATTGCTAAACCTCATGCAACCGTTGAGGTAGGTCTATTACTAAATATTTACTATTTAGGTGCTATGTACTCACCTCGAATTTGTTCTAAAAATTGTTTTTTCCTTCAATGATGTGCCATTCAACGAAACATATCGTTTACTTCAATATTGTTTAAAATAAAAACGTAGATATCGCCAGCCCCCCTGCCGTTGTCACGAATAGTAAAATATTCAGTATTTTTCTATTTATCAGATAACATTTATTGGCTTCAAAAGTTTTGGCAGTTACACAAAAGAGTTGTGTGTTTTTCGTGATTGTGAGGAAACAGTTTTTGTTTTGTTTAGGAAAAACTTTTGATGATTGAAAATAATTACTTTGGCTCACGAATTCGAGACTTTCAAAAGTCAATTATGATTTAGAACGATAAAACACTACATACCACTATCATTTTTATAAAAAGTAATTAAAACGCGTAATTTACAAAAGTTAAAATAATTAAGTTTAGTTAATTTTTACACTTTCTAATTTGAATAGTAAATTCGAGATTCGTGGCACCGAGAACTGTTTGTACCCATTTTAATTGAAAAATTTCAAATTCTAAACCAGCAAAGATTCCTAATCGCCACCTCCAACATTTCAAATTTTTACTTTCTACATTGGAAGGAAATGATGAAGCTTGTAAATTTTATTCTTTAAGAAATAAAATAAAAATAAAAAGGAATGACTTCGGAAGAAATGTTGACACCTCGACAGCTAATGCAGCTATGCAATTCCATTATTGGTTCTTGAGTTATAAATTTACAAACAAATAAATAAAAATTACGTTTCTTACATAAAAAAATAAATTGAACTTTCACTATAAACTGGTTTAATTTAAAACAGAGTTATGCATTTAATAGGGAAGAAATAGAACTTAGTCATTAAAATTAAGTAAAGAATGACTGCAAATCGTTCTTTATCTCTTTCTGAAGCCATATTTGAGCGAGTTTAATATCAAACACAAAGACTTTTATTATACTACCGTAATTTAGTCTGAAAATAAGAGATATTTTTTTCTTTGAGAACTGTTTTTATCGTTTTACGACTGCAGATATCTTATGCAAATTTATTCAGTTAAGAAATGTGGGAAAATGGTTATGTACGTAAATAAAAAATAATTACATATATGTTATTTCTTATTTATTCTTATTCTTATTATATTGAATTAAATTAATTGAGTTTAGTTAGAAATACAACACTTTTCGCTGAAATTACACATTAGTTAGATATGCGTCTCTCTGCTTTTTCGCAATTTTACAATTTTTCTCCCCTCATATATTTTTCTTTTTTTTCTTTTTTTTTTTGTAATTTACAATAGATTTTAGTTTGAAGTCACAACGTTTTTGAATATTAACTTATCTGGCTCCTCGAACTTTGGTAGCCCATTTATATTTTTTACTGAATTTGAATATTTTATAATAGTTAGGCAGCCTTTAGTCGTAGCGTGGCTTTTTTTCTTTTTTCATTTTTTACTTTAACTTCATAAGTATATAACTATCATATAAATGTAAATAGTACGGTAGTACGTAAGTCAGTCTGTGTTACTGTCGGATGAATTACTTAAATAAAATAAAATAAATAAAGTAAAATAAAATAAAATTTTTTGAAATAGACGTATTTACTTAGATGCCAGCTAGATTTAAATCTGTAAGAAAAACAAATAATTTTAATTAATAAACGATTAAATATCATTTGCGTAATATTACGTGTGTGGTGCAATCAACACTTCAGTTTAATAGATCACCATTTAGCACCTTTTACATGAAGACAACCATTCGTTTAAGTACTCATTATGACATTATAATAAAATTTCGTTGAAATGGGAACTGAAGTAGCTCGCCAACCGAAACCTACGATTCAAATTGAGGGAAAAAGGAAGAAATTTACTACCACCTCTCACGCCATTCCCGAATTTAATTACATTCGTCATTACAACTTAATGGGGGTCTAATGATTTCTGTATTTCATTGGGGAGTTTGCGAAGTTGAGCCTCTACAGTTTGACTTGTTACTTTACCGCTCAATCAGAACAAAACTTTTGATTTAAATAGTCGTCCCCGTGGAATTAATTAAGGAATTGTTCACGGATAAATATCGCGAATAAAACTGCTGGTAAACACGCAAACGTGCTGAATACCGCCGCCCGTGCCGTCGTTTGATATTACCCCAGGTAAAGTGCGCATTCATTTTATATTGCAGGGGATTGATCGCATCGTCTTCCGTGAGCTGTTGCACAGCACCTTCGATATTGTCACGGAACAGACTTTGATGGAGCGGATTTTTTGCAGTTGGGACAAGGCGCACGAAGGTCTACCACTTAAATTGGAAGGATGGCTCCTTGGACTCTCCGTTTTTCTCCGAGGAACCCCTGCCGAAAGGGCCGCATTTTGTTTTCGTGTCTATGATTTAAATGCAGACGGTTTTATCACAAAAGATGAAATGTTCGCTTTATTGCGTAATTGCTTAATTAAACAGCCACAAGAAGAAGATCCTGATGAGGGTGTTAAAGATTTGGTTGAGATTGTTTTGAAGAAGTTTGATGTTGACAAAGATGGGAAGGTTGGTATAAACAATTTTATTAAGGAAATAAGTTTGACTACAAAAGATGTGATTTTCAGGTGTCTTTTGAAGATTTTTCTCAAACTGTTACTGAGGAGCCATTGCTACTTGAGGCATTTGGTCAATGCCTTCCCACCGAAAGTGCTACAATTTCGTTTTTCTCAACTTTAGAAACTTAAGATTATCTAGTATTATTACTAAAGCTGCTCAAATTAAATAAAGACCAATTGTATAATTGCCTATTATTTTTTATACTTTTTAAATACTATGACTTCTTTTTATTCTACTTCTGTTTTCACTTTAAAAACCTTGATGTCTAGTAACAACTAAAACGTGACCCATGACGAATAAACGACATTGTTTTTTAAGAAAAATAAACAAAATATGGTATTTATAATTAACGCAAGTAACAAAAAGACTTAAAAAAACCTATGTTTTCATGCTTAATAAATATACACAATATGATTTATGATTGATTACCTTATTAAAGTTTTATCTACTAACTTAATCCATAAATTATAAAGTGATTAATTCTCGGTCATTTATATTTTATTTGCTACCCAATCGCCTGTAGTAAACTCCTTTTATCATCGAGAAGGTCAAATTAATATCAGTCAGTAGATACTGAGGCCAAAACGCAATCTATTTATTAATCCATGCATGCTCATTAAGCCTGTTTACTTTTGATCATTGTGTTACTTGAATAACTCTAAAAAAATATATTCCTTGCTTGTAAATGTTTTCGTCAAAAGATTTTTTCCTTTTTTCTCTTTTTAAGCCGTATATCATCCAATTATTATATACCATACAAAACCGATCATTGTTATCAGTGAGTATTCAAGACGAATTTCTACAATATGTACCAAAGTATTTAAAAATACTTGATCATTCTTGTGACCTTTTCAATGTGCTTACTTATTTGGATCTAGATAAGCACTCGTTTTTTCGTTTTTCTGACCTCGAATATATATTTAGTTGCTATATATAATCACAAGATATTTTACTTTCTAAGAGTAAAATAAAAATCCGTAAATACATAGTATGTTTGAATAAATGAGGCATGGGTCAAATGTTACAAAGATTTCATAATTCATGGTACGTTTCCTTAGTGGCTTTATTTTTTTTTTATAAAGAAATGCACTGTGCGAGGATATCTTACAAATGAGATATTAATTATGCTAATTTATTCATTCTGAACAATTGTATTGTAATTATAAGTTGGATATAATAATTAAAATTAGTTATTTTACCCCGTAAAAAACACAAATAAATCAACTACTGCAAATCTTCATTAAAGAAAATTAAATCGTTGATTACGTAAATGTGTGTGTTAGTGAATACAAATATCATAACATATAGAATGCTTCAATACCGCAAACATTTGTTACAATTGATACCATTCGACCATTGAGCTGGAAGCCTTGGGACTTCTACTCAAATTCTAAATTCGCACGTGATATATCATTTTTCATTATCACTGGAACTTGTAACTTCATCCGTTCACCCCATTTCACTGCTATTAAGTACTCATGCTTGGTATCGTGCTCATAAACGTTTATACATAGGTAATAATTTTAAATTAACAAGTTACGATATTACAAAATTAGGATATCTTATTGACTTTTACATATATGACGGAGACGGGAAAGGGGAACCAACTTTCGAAACGGAAGGAGAGTCTCCCTTTGATGGAGGCTGAGATCCTCCTTTTGCTTGAGACTCTTCCTCCTTTCGGGACCCAGGTTCCATGGTTTTAGTAGCCGAAGCATCCGGCAGTTTGCAAATTAATCCTGGTGGTGGTCTCCCTTTATTATTTTTCATTCCACCTCGGCCTACTATTAGTTTTCTTTTCTTCTTCTTCATTTCTTATTCAGTAACCGCCCTTGCACTCTGCCCAGTAACGTCACTCGTTATTAAAAGTGATGCTATTGCGCTTCCGATTATTTCACAGATTAATCTACTACGACATAATTCTAAAAGAAAATATTGTTGAAAGCTGAAAGCATTAAATTTTTTTTGATAATACACTTATTACAAAAAACACATCGTTTTGTTTCATCCATTTTAACTGAATTGAATATATGTATGTACATGGAATTGCTTAAGATAATGCAGTTCAGCTATAATGAAGTGATTTGTATATTTTTTTTATAATTAGGGTCCAGGTATTTACGATGCTAAGAATTCAGATTTATGCAATATTTATATTATAGGGGTAATCACGTTTTGTTGCATACCCTTTTGCATTGTTGCACTGAGTGCAAAATTTTAAATTTTCAACCGATTTTTTTGCACATCAAGTGCAATTATATAAATATGTAATAAGTTACCACTTCCAATTTACGTAATTCGATAAAATCACTACTTAAAGAAGTCCTTGCAAAATTAAAAATTCTTTGATAAGTTTAAATACATATAGAATTTAGTATGTTTGTTAATAGAAATGCATTACTTGCATATTAAATACATTGAAATAATTATTATTTAGCAATGCTAACTTAGTAATAATAATAATTATTATTTAGCAATGCTAACTTAGCTAACTTAGACCAGCCAGTCGATGTTAAACAAGACCTTAACTTCAAAGAGTGTATTTTTACTTAAGTAGATTAATTAAATAAGAAGATTTTTTTCTTTGTAGGTATGCCTTAAACGTTAAAAAAGCGTGAAGAAGAAGAAAATTAATGAGAGTTTATAATTGTTATAATGTTACAACCGATCTAATTGCAACTTTGTTCAGCTTTTATTTTCGACGAATTTTTCATTAAGAAACGACAATCTATGTTCTAAAAAATTATTAAGGGTGTTAAGTTGAAAAATTTACTCATGCACTTAAACTTGAATTTTTTGTTTTCGATTAACATTTTAGAATATTCCGTTTACATGATAAAAAAAATTCTATCAATATTATTAAACACACAATCATTTTTAAATAGGAAAACATGGACTCTTGGCTCTAGGCTCATACACAAAAAGTAAGATAACGTTCAGACCCGTACCTTGCACAAAATTGTAAAGTACACCTTTTAAGTTTAATGACTTAAGATAAAACGTTATCACTAAAAATAAAAGCAATGCATTCCCTTATCTCAAATTGATTTTACTTATAAGAAAATTATCGCTATTGTTTGCTTACAAGAAAAAGTATAAGGTGTAAAATATTGCATCTAGGCATTTCGATGAAATTCTAACATATATATATGAAATTGTTACTATATTTAAGTATCACCAACTAATGCTACTTTTAGATTATGATAACCAATATATGTATAGCAAATCATTTCCGTATTAACAACCCTTTCTTTCAATAGTTCAGCTTTTAATTGGTTTTATAACTGTAGCTAATTAAAATTCCGCTTTAATTATGGAATTTATCAAGATGAAATGACTTACGTTTCACTGAATGCACGCAAATATTTTCTATTTTTTTAAAAGATTAAATTACTATAGTTGAGTTTGTAAGACACACCTTGTGGCTGTGGATCGAATTGTCCTCTTCCGACCTTTTAGAACGAGAGAACGTTGAGCGGTGCAAGGCATAGTACAGGAATAGAAATTATATTCACTGTTTTCACCCTCGTAAGCTCTGATAATAATGCTTTAGATTAAGATTAAGACGACGCCCGGGCGACAGTGCTATCAGTCAATTCAGAAGCTTCATTCGTCGAGCTCACACCGCCGCGGACAGTCTTAAATAGTGCCATTAGCGGGGCTACACGCAATTTCTTGTTAAGTGTTTGATCTTAGCGATTCTTAACGATCATTTTATTGTTTCCGATGCAACAACCTCGGAATTGTATCAAATACGGGCTTAGTTGAAGTAAACGTATTTCTCTTTTTTTAGTGTTAATTTAAAACAATATGACGGACAATCAAGTGTAAGTGATTTATGAATTTAGGATTTGCATACTCACAAATTTTAAGAAGTGATTAAAACAGTTCGAATTTAATTGAAATTAAGAGCAGCTGCAACGGATATAAAGTAAATAGCTAAACATCTGGATAAACAAAACAAAAATGAGCGATAAAGATCATCGACGTTTTTTTTTTCACTTAAAGTGTGATTGTCTTCAAGAGGGGGTGATCCATGATTCTTTTCTTGAGGAAAACAATTTATTTTGGGATAAAAATAAGTCCAAAAACTCCCCCAAACATTGCTTATGGCTTCCGTTTTTTCTGGATTTTATTTAGTTCAATCAACTCAAGTGGTGATTAGTGTGACTAAAATGGCTGAACTGAATTACTATTAACATGTAATATTTTTTGATTATAGGGGAAAAAAGGAGTGCAGTTGTTTGAAAATGTTGCTTATGAAAAACAACATTTTTAATAAGCAAAATGCGAATTGACCTTCTGTACCCTATTAATAATACTCAAAGATAAGTAGGAGATGAGCTTTGAAATCCTCATTATCTGCTAAGCATTTGACCTTAAATATTTGTGTAACGTAATGGCACCGAATACCGGCCATTTAAGGATTGACTACATTTATTTATTTTTATTGAATTAATAGAAACATTTATTTTAATTGTGTTAGAGGTTTCTACATAAGAACACGATTCTTAAACATAATAAATTATTCCCGTTGGCCGTTCGTTTATTGTTTCGTTATTATATTTAAAATTAATTTTTAATAAAACGCTTACCATTGTCGGACTAGGAACCTAACTTCGTCCACTATCTCGCACTGATCCTAATACCGGCCACTTGTACCCCTAATATCGGCCGCCCAATTTTTCATCGAAATACACTTAAATTAGTAGGAAAATAATAAAATAAAATATGAAAACATAAATTTTGTAAACGTTATCACAACTAATATTAAATAACATTTATTAAAACATGATAATAACTGTGTTTTTTTGATGATCTGATCCGGATCAGATTTCAAAGCAAATTTTGTATTAAATTGAAATTTGCAAATTATGATTCGTAGCAATATTTTTGATTTTGTGAAAAAAGCATCAAATTGCATTATCACACATTTTTGCTTGGGGTACCAAGAAAATAATTTTTAGTTTTACTTTGAAAAAATAGGGATGTAAATATGCATTTCTATTGGTTAACATAGAAAAATTATTAACTATACCTTATATTGCACAGGAAAAAATGAACACACCGAGGAAATTCCTTGGTTTGTCTGCAGAAAATAATTAAAGCAATGAGAAAAATAGTTGCTCTATTTAGGTAGGTATTACCAGACATAATAAAGAATTCCTGGTGGATAAATTTCAGTTTCTGTAAATTTCCATATCCGTAACAATAAGTGAGTAATAAAACAACTCTATGTTACGTCTCAGACTATGTTTTTAATCATCCGTCTGCCTGGCCGGAATTAGGAGCATATTCTTTAGTCCGCATATCCCAATACCGACCGGCGACCGATATTAGGACCCATTGTAAATTTTACTGCCCGTAATTCCGGCCACAATATTTTTCAATTTTTCTGACCCCAAAAGTGATATTTGCAAATATTTTTAGGATTTCATCGATTTATTTAAGCAAAATCTAACTTTCGACTACATTAATAATTTTCTTCTGCTCAACAATAAATAATTTTACTTTTTTTTTAACCACTTACAAGTAGGTATAGTAATTAATTTATATATTTTACTAGTAAAAATGATTTTATATTTAGTTTGCGCATAGATATTTATTAAATAACCAAGTGGCCGGATTTAGGTAGTCGGCCGGTATTCGGTGCCATTACGTTATGCTTTATTTTTGTTTATTATTACACAATTACGAGACAATCTCAATTTAATATATCCCCACATCTTTCATAATTAAAAGAAAAGGTTTTAATATTTTCATGAAAATCATGAACATGTATTTATTCAATAATGTCTAATAAAATATTGTAGTGTACAAAATCTCTCTGTTTTTTAACGTTAATTTTGTTTTTTATAATGTCGACATTCATTTCGTTTCTACGTACGAGGTGAATTGGAATAACTTTCGAATCATTAGTTGGACATCTTGTTTGATTAAAAAAAACATTTTGCGCACTAGACCTAACCATTTTCAGCCTACGACTATATGTACCAAATGCAAATGCGCTGACCTTCAGTCTCGCGTTGAAATCGCAACGCCTCCTGCCTAAAGATCTACATATGTAGGTACTTTGGTCGCTTGATGCATAAATAGACTAATAAACAAACTTTGCATAAAAGCTGATAAAGTAATTTTATTAATTTCCAGTAAGTATTTGAATATTATTTTAAAAATGAAGGAAGAAAGAAAAACTTTAACCCACACCCCAAGCATACTTACTGCTTGAAAGCCTCATGAATCCAGGCAAAGAGGTAGCAAAATAATAAAATTAGCATGTCAAAAAAGAAATATACTTATGATCGGAAGTTATTTTATTTTATTTTGTATTTGTCCGGCTGTCGCATATGTATGTACGTACGTCATAAAAATTTTATAAATTCAATAGGACAAAAAACCTTATAATATATGTTATTTTCTTTTCTTTAATTGGATAACTTTATTTGCTTACAAGGTTTGTTATAAAAATCTTAATCCGGAGTGATTTAATTAATTATTTCTAACAAGAAACTAGAATACAATTAGACACGTTATAAAGAGTGCATTAAATCGTGACATTCTTAATGATTGATCGGTTTAAACAAATAAAAAAATTAATAGAATATATGTAATTAAACTATCATAAGCCCGATCAAAGTTAAACAACTATAGTTTTATTTTTTCTTATTAGTGTCGATAATAAAATCACTGCAGCTTTTGATAGATTATTATTAAATATTATAAATATTAATAGTTATATAGGAATACTTTTGAGAATCAGTAAATTCAAATATTTTGCTAAAAGAAATGTTTACAGGGTTGTTAAAAGTACTTTTAGTAATAAATAATCATAAAATGAATTTCTGCAGGCACAGGACGACAACAAATGCATTCGAAGATGAAAACAATTTATCAGCACGACTATACAACTTGCTGATTATAATTATTGATTTGATACTTACAATTGTAAAATGCGTTTACCATAACTTCGAAGCTATTTACAATTTGGTTTGGCCCAAAGAGAAGGAAGATGTAGCGAACAAAGTTGTCCTGGTATGATTGCTTGCACTGAATAAAAATCGTATTTAATAGAGATTATTAAAATTCCTTCTGTTAAAGGTAACAGGAACTGCTCATGGAATTGGAAAAGAAATAGCATTAAATTATGCCTCTCTAGGCGCAAGGGTCGTTTGCTGGGACATTAATGAAAAAGGAAATATCGAAACAATTGAGGAAATAAAATCAAGAGGAGGAAAAGCTTATCATTTTGTGTGAGCATTATATAAAATATTTTAAAAAATTATGCAAATATGTAAAAGAAAAACTTTATTATTTAGATGCAATGTACAAAACCGGCAAAATATTATCGAAGTGGCTGAGAAGGTTAAGAAGGAAGTGGGAAGCATCGATATAATTGTAAATAATGCTGGAATAATGCCTTGCCATCCAATTTTGGAGCACACGGAGACTGAAATTAATAATATTTTTGAAATAAATGTTTTAGCTCATTTCTGGGTATATAATTTAATTGAAAGGGGGAAAAAAAAAGTCTAATTTTATTTTATTTTTTACTAGATAATTCAAGCGATTCTCCCAGATATGATTGAAAAGAAGAAAGGACACATAGTCGCACTTTCATCCTGTGCGGGTTTAATAGGCATCACAAATTTAGTTCCATACTGCGCTAGTAAATATGCTGTTCGAGGTCTTATGCAAGCATTGGGAGAAGAACTTAGGGTTGACCCGAGGAACTTGGATGTAAGATTGATATTAATGGATTGTTTTTCTTATTTAAATATTTATTATTTTAACAGATCAAACTTACTACAGTATATCCCTATATGGTGGACACAGGTTTGTGTAAGAAACCCCGGATGCGTTTTCCTCGTTTGTTTAAATTGCTTAAACCAGAACAGGTGGCACAAACTCTTGTTGATGCCCAAAGGAGTGGTGTTGAAGAAATATCTGCTCCTTTCTATTATATGTACATGGAGAGATCTTTAAGAGTATTTCCTAAGAAAAGTTTATATCCTATACAAGATTTCTTAAATGTTGGTGTAGACTCAGACAAATGAATTAAGACTATTTTGTTTGTTTTCAGAGTTAAATATAGCACTGGAATAAAATTTTTTAATGTTATATTTTAGGAACATAATACTGTTCGTTATAAAATACCTCCATATTAAAGAGAATAAAACTTTAGAGGCATTGCTTTCATTTTAATTAAATTAAAATTTAGTACATATCTTCTCCATTAGACCAGTTCCTGAAACCAGGCCTGAAACAATAATAAGCAGCAAACTTGGATGGAAACAATGGAATAATGAATAATGTCCGTCGCAACAACGAAACTAATTTATTCAAAAATCTGTCAATATTAGCGAAATTTCACGCCGACTGAATTCACTATAAATGGATTAATATTCATAGAAGTTTAGGTATATGAAATTCAAAGTATATAGTACATCAATGTACGGTTAATCGACAGTCGTTGTACACCACAGAGTCATAAATCGAAGTTTTTAAAAAATTGAGTCTTACTCTAGGGAAAAATTAAGAACCCAGATCCGGAAAGTTTAATCGAAAGTAGTGAGAATATATTGTAATAAGTACGTTTGTTGAAAAAATGTTTTAGAACTTTAATATATCTTAAATACACTCTTGCACATTTTGCATTCCTTTATTCAAACTCGGATGTTTAACATATTGGCTGCCAATGTATCACCGGTGAGCATTGAAATATGTATAACCGGTGATACATTGGCAGCCAACGTGTTAAAAAAAGAAAAATCTGAAAAATATTTACTGAAGTAAAGTAAAAGAAAAAAGTATCATATGAATGAATGTATGAATAATAAACCTTAAAATATTACCCAACGCTGAATTAACCGTATAGATAGAAGCATTATTAATTTGTGGTTTGAATAGTAAACATCATTTTAAATAAAATAATTAACAATTTATTTTATTTTATATTTTTAACTAAGCTTTGTGAACCAAAAACGACTTTGGTAAAGTGAATTTTAAATACATAGATTTATTTCGGGCATTCCCTTAAAGTAACCTTACCCCACTGAGAAGTAATTTTATGGTCTAAATGTATTTATTCTAGGAGTTATAGTGACAAAGGGCTATGTTTTTTTTTCTGGAGGAATTCCAATTTTCAATTCGTTGACAGTTTCAATTTTGTTTAAAATAATTTAAAATATAGCCGTTTCCCAGTAGGTTATTTAGCAACAAAGTTCGGTATAGTCATAGCAAATATACAATTTTCTTTTGGGAGTTAATTCGTGTTTAAAAACGAACGAATTCAATATGACATTAAACGAAATGTGTTAGTTGATTGTGATTTACCGAAATAATTAATTGTCTTCAAAGATGTACGAAAAACTATAGAAAATTTAAAATTATCATCTTGGGCCGGAAAATATTAGCCTTAAAAATAACAAACAACATCTATCTGTTCTAGTCGCAATATCGCCTAACGTGAGAAAATAAAAGAAAATAATATATTTTTTTATATTCGGCGTAACAAAGCGTTTTAGTGACATTTTTCCCTCACTAGTGGAGAAAAATAAAATGTGCAACTCCTGCGCAATTGGCTACTTTACGCCCTTGTTGCACAATATACTGGGCCTTATTCTCGAATCCGCCGGGAATCAAATCCGATCGGAATGTAGGAAATCTCTAATCAGAATGGAACATTTAAGAAGATTTTTAAGAATCGAGTTCTCTAAGAAGTGCCAGCTTATGTGTGAATCTCCTACAATTCGAACGGGTTTGATTTCCGTCGGATTCGAGAATAGGGCCCACTATAGTCCATCATTCGACTCAATTTTCGAGTGGTTTTAAATTTACCTCAGAAGTTAGAGTCAAATAAAGTGGAGACACAAACCAAAAAGTTTCACAATTCTCACATTTTTCATTGGTGTGGAATATATTAAATTGGGAAATTTCCTTAATGGTGGTTTGCCTTGATTAAGGAAATTTCAACGCGAGGAGCTTTCTTAAAGAAAAATTTTCCCTGGAGCAATTCCCTGATAAACGTTTATCGCTTTGACGCTTTCGAAAGAAGTGCCCATCAAAACAAACAACAACCCAGCGGAGGAGGTGTCTTCATCTGTCAGAGTCCACTCCAGAAAAGGGCGAGTCTGTCGCTGGCGACTTGTTGCCCCTAAAAATAAGAAAGGAGCTCACCCCGGGGAACCTGAGCAGCGGCCGCGACCTGGAACCATCCGCGATTACTTTAAAATGTAATTAGCCGCAGTGCGCGAGTGCGATAGTGTCACAAAGAAGATAACTCCGAGCGCATCCTTCCTGACGAAATGAATCTCTCCTACTGGATCGGGGGGCTGCTCACCGCCCTGATCGCGATCATCTACTACTACCCGGCCTTCTTCTACATCTTCCTCTTCACCCTCTACTCGTTCGTCCTCATTTTTCTGGGTAAGTCGTTCGTCCTCTGGTCCAGCGAAAGGTCTCCGTATGCTCCCCGGAAACCCCAAAACCCCTCGGCGGACGGCGGCGCTGCCCAAGAAACTCCGAAGCCCGAGTTATTTGGATGCACCCAAAATGCACTTAGCTCGGGTGCAAAGGCTATCTTAAGACATCTGGACTCCGTCTTCGTCTTGGGAGGCACTTCCAAACCGCCTGTGACAAGAGAAAACGCATTGCGTGTGTAAAAATGCAAATCGCATCGCAATGCAACAAATAATTGCTCCTTTTACGCCAGATTGAAGGAGTGAAGTGGCGCGGGTGGGGGTTTCTTTAGTCTTGAAACGATGTCAAAACTTGTGAGACTCAGCTCAATTTTATGGAACTTTCTAGCGACAGCATCGATAATAATTACATATGAAACAAAACAAGTATATTCACGGATTGTAGTTTTTCATGAAGACTTCATAGGTATAAATTATCTTTATTTTAGGGGTTCTAAGTAGTCAATTGTTTATTTCGTGCATAGAAATACGCTTTCTAATTCTAGATATTACTTTTAGTACAGATCGATCGATATACATATGTATCGTTTACTATTCTCAAAATGTTTTTTCTTTCTAGTACTTAATAAAACAATAAAAGGAATTGTAGCACTTTCTGTGTGGTCCGAAAATTTTATTTCTTAAAACATCAATTGTTAAAATGTTGCAATTCTCCAAAAATTTAGTATATTTAAATACATTAAAAATTTTAAATTATTAGAACGCGCCATATGGGCCTGGCACCCGAGTGCGCTACTAAGGGTAGGGCAAATTTTGTAATTCTTTGCTGCCTAAAATAAATAAATAATAAAATAAATTAAAAATTAAGTGTGCGAAATCGCGGAAATCGAAATTAGAAAAACCAGAGAGTTTTAGACATTCACAACAAAGAATCATAAGTTCTTATTTATCAGGGCTTAAGACAAATACATAATATCTATATTTATTAACTCTTATCAAATCTTAGCTTAACTTGGAATAAAGTACAATAATTTCTTAAGTGACATTCCAAACGAAAGATGAGTGCAAAATGCTTTTTTATTCATTAAATTGCTTTGCGGTAATACACAATTATCTGTGGTATTTACTATAAAAAAATCGAAAAAATAAAACTACCTAATAACGCCACTAATTTGTGTTTACGTAACCAAAGTAGATACAAGATATAAACAATGAATTCTGCATTAAAAATAATTTACATACCCTATATATTTAATTTTTATTACTTTTCTGTGATAGTGAAGTCGTCTACAAATATCAATTTTTTGTATACGTATAAGGAAAAAAGATGGTGTAATTTTACTGAAATATTTGATTTTAAATTAGTGAATTATACAATTCATAAAATCGTTTTTAAAGTCTGTAAACTTCGGAAAAAATTTCTATGTTTTTTAATTTAAATTTCAAAGGACAAATTATTTTATTTTTACTCAAAATTATCTTACTTATTTGTTTGCATGCTTATTACAATTATTTATTTTATTTGTAAGTATAAGGTATAAAGACAAAAATTTAAAATGTACTGAAAATTAATATTTGGGATAATGCAATCATTAGCATAATAAAAAATAAATAGTCGTTCTTTTAAAATAGAAAAGTGTGTTGACTGATGTGAAAGGAAAACACGTTTCTTTCGCTTGGTGGTGGAAATGGAAATCTTAAGTTTAGTGGTAGGATTTTAAGTATAAAATACATGTAAAAGTTGTTTAATTCCGTCATTAAAAATTCAACTTCTAAAATGAAGGTAAGTTTACATACAATTTTCTTGACTAAAAAATTGCATCGAAAATTTTCTTTAAGGTGGCATTGTGCTTCTTGGTGTTGGTTGCTGTAACTTCGGCGACATTCTTTGGCGGAGGAGGAGGTGGCGGAAAAGGCGGGGGCGGTAAAGGAGGCGGCGGTGGGGGTGGCAAAGGAAAGGGGGGCGGAGGCGGTCAAACTATTAAAATTATAAAAATTGTCCAATCAAGTGGCGGTGGAGGCAAGGGCAAAGGAAAGGGCGGCGGCGGAGGAGGTGGATATGGGAAGGGCAAAGGCAACGGCGGTGGTGGCGGAGGGTACGGAAAAGGCAACGGGGGCGGAAAAGGGAAAGGAAAAGGCGGCGGAGAACCTCCCCAAATCAAAATTATTAAACTTGTTCCCATCAAGGCAGAGGGAGGTGGAGGTGGCTACCACTGATTCGAAAAAAATTAAAATTATTTATTTATGATATATTCATAGGAAATATATAAAATAAAATATTTCGTTGAATCGACTTTTACTTCACTTTTATAATTAATTAGTAATACTAAAACTGTAAAATTATATATATGTATTATTTTCAGCTATTGTGGGAACAATTTACATACACTTTGTGCTTTCATCTAGAACACAACCACAAATCAGTCATCAGCCACTTAACGTTTTATATGCTGCGACTAAGTATGTGTTTTCCCGTAAAAAATCCAAAAATGTAAATTTAAAATATGATCATTTTTATTTAGAGCTACTCTTTTTGATCCACCTAATCCTGCCAAGAATCCCTCAAGCTTACCCTTGATATTTGGCAGGACTGTTGACTTGCAACTTCAGCAAATAATTGAGTTCGCTCTGAGGGATTTTGTGTCACCATGGCTGGGGTATGTCCTCATGATTACTTTAAAAAATATGGTGATAAATCTGTTTCTTTGGAATTGCATAGTCATGTTGTTACGCAGCCGAAAATCCTAACCGATGTCCTTCGAGAGGATATTTGGAATGCAATTCAAAAATTGAGAGACCGTGCTGTGAAAATAGATGCGTCAAAAATGATCGCGGTGGATATGGTTAACAGGGTCACTGTGCATTTAGAGAAAATCAGAATAGCGCAATCAAGGGCGTAAGTTTTCTTTGATGTTTAATTAATTTACAAAGAAAAATATATGATAACATTTAGGATAGAGACCGGAACTCCTGCAGTGTTTGCCACAAATTCTTATTTGCAAACAGAAGAACGTGAGATGGAATTTTTGAGGAAATTAAATGAGATTATAATAATTTTCCTCTTACCCAGAGGATATTCGTTATCTCCTCTCAAAATTCTTCTCAGTGAAATATTATCTTATAAAAGTAAGATTTACTTTTTATTTTCAATTTGGTAAAATTAGTTCATTTAAATTCTATTTATAGTATTTTTTCCAATGATAAAAATGATTACATCTCCTGATTACATCAACCAAAAAATTGTTCAAAATATCGAAATACGACTAGCTGCTGCTGCAATAAATAAAAGAAGTTATGATTACGCTGCCAGTTTTGAGGATTTTCTAAAAATCATTCAAAATTGTACCAATTTAGAAGAACTTTCTCAAATACGTACGAGTATAGTTAACGATCTCATGCATGCCACAACTATGCAAAATCTTCAAAGGGCTAAAGGTTATATTATTTTTGGATATTTGAATCGAAAGTTATTAAAAATTGTTATTAGGTCTTGATCCCGATTCTGAAGACAACTGCTTATCGCGATCGGAACTATCAGCGGCTGTTCGTCTTAAGCGCTATATTCAACAGTTAACGTTCGCAAAAACTCAATGCGAGAAACATTTAACCAAACTTGGCTGGGACGGTCATTTTACTAATGACTTGGTAAAAATAATTTATAACTCGAAACTTTCTGTTCTTTCTTCAGTTGCTTTAAAAATTTCATAGCAATGAGTTTCTTTTCTAGTTACTAAAATAGTATCAACATTTCCCAACAGAACTTGTCGCTACTAGATATATTATCAACAGTAGTGGGACGGCGATATTTAACACTATTTCTCGAGCCACTTAAAGCAAGTGCTTTAGTCGGATTCTATTCTTCTGTTGAAGAACTTAAACATGCGATAAAATTATCCTGGCATCAATTAGGTGCAGAAATCTTTTATACATACATTCGGGTGCCGATGCCGGAGATAAAAATTGATAAGACTGATCGAAAAAAAATTGAGACATTCCTTCTCGGTGATGCAGGTCCAGAAGTTTTCTATGACATACAAAAGCAAGTATTAAAAACTCTCGAAGAAAAATACTACCCACCGTTTATGCTAAGCGAGCAATACAGATTGTTAAAAGATTCACTAACATCCGACGACTTCAAGGATATTTCTTTTAACACCATATCAGAGAATCAGGACGAGCAAAATAATTCAATAGAAAATGATTGCACTATGGATTTTATTAATCATTCGACGTATGCTAGAAATAAGTTGGAACAAATTCAGGAAAGGTTGGACAATAAAAATCAGGCATTGGAAGCATTAAAGGCGTCTGTTAAACCGGAGTCGAAAGTATTTTCGATTTTGGAAAAGGAAGTTGACTGGCTGAAGGGGGAGAAGAGACAGATTGAAGCGCATTTACTTAGAACTGAAGTCTGGACTGAGCACTTAGGAAAATGGAAGGCTACTCTACAAAGTGTCGAGGTAACCTCAAAAAGTTATATAGGTCTTATTAATTTAATTATTTCTTATTTTATGTGTAAATAGATCTCAGATGAAAAGGAATCTCCACAATTTATGATACTTGTACACGTTGACGAGAGCATTAGCATTCATAAACCGCAATCGGAACTAGATAATATTTCTAGCGGTTGGGTAGTTTTGCGGTCACTTTCTCAGTTCCATGTAATTAATTAAACATTTCTTTTCTGAATTTCTAATAGTGCAAGCTTTTCTTTTAAGGAACTTCACAGAAAACTACGACCACTCTGTACAGAGTTGAAGTCTTTTGATTTACCCACGAACTTTAAATTGTTCTTTTTAAAAAATGATAAAAATTCTTTAGAGAAGACCAAGGGACAAATGCAAAAGTATTTAAGTGTAGGTATTCGTGTATTTTTTTAAATGCAACGCAAATCGGTTACATACATTTTTTTTTTATAAATTAATCTTTTCAATTTCAGTTTATTCTAGAAGATGATCGTCTAAATCAAAGTGAAGCTATTTATACATTCCTGAGTCCCAGCTCTGAGCATTTAAAACATGCAACACCATCTCCAAAAAAATCAAAATTCTCCCTTTCGACTCTTTTTAAAAGTGATTCAGGAAAGTCAGAAGGTAACAAACAAGATCCGTTTTGGGGTCTTACTGGTCATCGTGAAGAGGACGATATTTCAATGTACCTGGAAGGCGCTGATGCAGAAGCAGATGCAAGATTACGTGCTGAAATGGACAGCAAAGACTCAATTGCAGAACCACTTTATGCTTTAATGGGAGAAATTTTTGATATGGGTGGAGTTTTCAAATGGTTGAGAAAGAGCTTAATATCATTTGTGCAGATTACTTATGGTAGAACAATTAACAGGTAAGCTCTGTTATTTTTCTATTTCTATTAATACATTCTATTTAAAATGTGTTAGGAAATATAAAGTATAGAAAAACTATTTAAAATAGTAATAAAATTATTAAAATTAAACTTACAGACAAATCAGAGAATCGATCAATTATCTTTTTGAAGAATCCATGCTTCACTACTACGCGTCGACAGCTTTAAAATCTTTCTGGCCAGGTGGGATACTAGCATCTTCGTATCCAATTCGATCAGAGGACATGAAAGAGATGACTACGAACGCAGCAAAGGCGCTACTCGTCGACAACATTCCAGAAGTTTTGTGCAATCTCGTAGGTGCCCAAACTGCCAGACATGGAGCACTAAAGGTATTCGAAGTGATGCAAAACGCTGTGTATAACAAACAACTATTTTATGAACTCATGGAAATAGTTATGCTAGAATTATTCCCTGAAATTCGTCAACTAAAGCCCACATTAAAGCCAAATACAAATAATACAAAATAAGTGGTAGAAATTCGGTGCTTTTGTATGAGTTTGTGCATTTATTTTAAATGTATTAGATGTGTTAGATTGCATAGAGATTCTATGTTTGTGGACATATCAATTTTATGTACAATTTGTAATAGTGCATTCCTTTTGTATTTTGGGGCCTTACTCCAAAAATGATGGGAAAGAGAAACCGACAAGATTAGGTGTCAGAAGAGTCTCATTTCTATTTCTTTTTAAATATTTAAAGAAACCTATTAGAATTTGGAAATAGGGACTATAACTATAAAAAAACTGTATGTTTTATTTTAAAAAGCATCCCTCCGTGTGTCTGTCTGCCTAGATGCCAGAATCACAATGAACACAAGTTTTTATTACGGATATAATATTTTATTATTACCAGTTTTAAGAGACAAGAAAGTTTGTTAATTTTTTCCGAAAATAGAGGCTCGAAAGTGATGCCATGTGCCATCAGTAGTTAAACTAAATTTACCATTGATTTTTCACAAGTCTTGTAAGATATCCTCGTTTATGACTCTTAAAAACTTACATTTTGCACAAAGGAGTTTGCTCTCTAGGTAGGAAAAAGAAGCAATTAAGGTGATTAGTTTTGGGTGATTATATTTCATTTTTTGGAGAAAAGGGTCTCGGGTTTATTTTATATAATTTTTAACGATTGCAAGCACAATGTACCTTTGAAGGTGTGAGTGTATATATTATGATATATAAAATGTTTATAGATAAACTGACCAATCATAAACAATAGGGAGGCATTTTTTACTAAAATTGGCAAGCAGATTCTTTTCAAATCTTCATAATTATGAATCTCATTATTTTTGATAAAAAAGAAAAATGAAAGATACTCTCATAAGAACACTAGACATAAGTGAACTGTTTATGTATGTTTCTAGTCAGTACAATATCAAAGATAACGAAATTTATTGTATAGTAAGTGCTTTTGTTGTTTATCTTGTATCATGTGTAACTGTTAAAATAAATAACATTCCAGAAAGCATACAAACCTTTTTTTAACATTTATAATTACTTTATTTTTTCTGTTCAATAAGAGTGATTTTTGGGATTTTTAATTGGTAAAAGTGTGATTTTCCAAATTTAAGACTTATTCCACAACAGAATCCGATAAACTAAACTAAACTATTCTATTTGGCCGTTTTCTTAATTTTCTCTATCCCGACGGTTATAATTCAAGCCAAACCATTTACTACAATGTGTTTAGCACGCCACCTTGTACTCAAAACTACCACTAACCACGGTACATTGGGAAGCTGATGAAAACAAAACGGATGAAAGTGGGAAATTGAAAAAATGTCAAATCCGCCGGAGGATTGTCAACAAAGTTTTATTTAGCGGTAATTCTCTGGCTCTGCATGCCGGCTGCGACTGGAAAACAATTGGTGGAGCGGTGCGTTTCGTGTAAATTAAAAATCCTTGTTTTCCTTTTTATATTGCAAATCTGGATGACACTAGCGAAGTTATGATTGCCGCCTCTGAGCCTCTGGTAAGTGGGAGGTTACCGCGCTGGTTGTGTTCCGCGTTTTCCTGGTTTCATTCGACCACGGTTCTGCTTATTACAGGAATTTATTCCTCGGGGCCGCCAGGCGGTGGAGGAGCACCCGGGCCCCACGCTGGTGAGCCAACAAGGCGGAAGCTCGAGTGAGCACTTGTGGCACCGCATGCAGTACGTGAACATTTCCTCTGACGAAGGATGCGAGGAGTTTTGGTCCATTCGGGACGTCTATGACGAGTGCACGGATAACTCTGCGAAGGAGCCTCAGTCTGAGTCGAGCAGGCCAAGCAGTCCCTCGTACATGACCGATTTTTATGTGAACTCGGAAGAAGAGCTTTATGTTAAGGGGAAAACAGCTGTTTGGACCAAAGGTAGGGCATGCCTTGCGATATTTTTAAAGTTAATCCCTTAAATTTCACACAATAACTTTTTTCCGCAGGTATATCCTACGAAAACACTGTTTTACCACGAATGTGCTTCACTTGTGATTATCCGATCAAATTTGCATTCTTTTGCGATGAGAACTTTGTAAAGGTGAACAATGGAAAGGAAAAACAAAATGAAACTAGAAAGCCTCTAACAGCCATCTGCCTCATAGGTTAAAATATATTTCTTTATATTATTTTTCAAATTAATAATAACACGATATCTTAGACACTGCCTGTCTACGAGTGTACTGCAGCAACGGTGAAGATTATCTTTCCAATTTAGAGTTCCCCGTGTCGAACGTCTGGCAGACGAAATTCGGAATAATTCTAGAGAAGGAAGCCTCAAGCACAATGATCCAAACTCAATCGATCTCAATGCCGAGATTTTTCTCTCTAGCACATCCCTTAGATGAAATGTGCCCTGTAATCAATAAACCTTTTGCTGGTCCTGTTACTTATCTTACAGAAGCCGATTATCGAGTGATTTATTCAACCCGAGAAAGCGATTTAGTTTTGCTTTATGATAAGAAAATTTGTAAACATTTCGTTGCAAAGCTAAGGAAAGCTACTGAGGACGAAATACAATCTGTTGGTTGTGAGTTTATTATTTATTAATTAACAGAATTGTGGAAAAATAAAATCTTATTGCTAGGCGCGAATGAAAATGCTCACAATAATTCAAATCGACTTGCATCGCACAGCTTTTCCCAAAGTTCATTAAAACTTTCAGGTAAATTAAAAAATTCAATATCAAGTTTGTTCTGTATTTTATGAAGCTCTATAACAAGAAATGTTTACTCTTTAAAATAGGATTTGGGAAAAATAGCACATCCATTTTGGCAAGATCGAGCCTTGGAAACAACACTGGACACAATTCTCATTTAGGCAAATTGTTTAATACAACAACAGGGTCTCAGTCCATAAACAGTCCACTGAATCATAAGTAAAAACTAATCTAAATGAAAATATATTTAAAGATTAACTTAAAACATTACTGAAGCCGATCAAACGTGCAATCGCCTCTAACGAGATTGCAATCTTCAATTGGAGGATCATCAATGATGTCTATTCAAGATATTCGAAAAATCGGACAAACGCAGCCTTCAAAGCCCATTGTGCCTGAATATTGCTTGGAGCATATATGGACCGAGTCAACCATTGGAAAG
Organism: Machimus rusticus; assembly: GCA_951509405.1. NCBI lineage: Eukaryota > Metazoa > Arthropoda > Insecta > Diptera > Asilidae > Machimus > Machimus rusticus. The sequence goes on from OX608051.1 coordinate 10,168,693, forward strand.
TAAGAATTTCTGTTTATAAGGTATAAGGAAGTCTACAAATTTTAAATTTCTTAGAGATTTTTGTGAAATCGCATCGACTGCTTTCATGCATGTAGATTTAATTGGACAAACATTTTTGTGTTATTTACTACCTCGTTCCTGCAAATTATACTTAGTAAGGCTTGAAAGATCTAGGTCCCCCAATACTCAGATATTTGGTAAAGTTTCTACAATTGCTGCCAAAGATGCTGTTGCTTTGGAGGTACCTATGCATAAGAAAAACCAATTTTACGATACTTAAATTACATTTTTAATAATTGTTTAGAAAATGAAAATGATTGCGGTGTTAAGTCCCTGTGGAACATTAACACTTTATACAGGTTCCGTACTCATAACTAAGGTGCATGTAACCGAAATTTTAGCCAGTGTTGCACCGTCCAGTGGTGGCAACTCTTTTACCTCATCATTTCCGCGGTAAATATTTTTTATTCATACCTTACTTCCAAAAATATTTCTTTTCTCTCTTAAAAAGTGCCCATATTTCCTCATGAAGACTCATTACAGAGCCCTATTCACTAATTTTTATTATTATTTTAAGACGAAGTAGTCTCTTACCAACTGTTCAACCAAGTGTAGGGTCACCTTTCGACGAAGAATTGCATTTACTTTCTCCAGTTCATCCGTTGCAATCACCGTTTCCAAACAGGTAAAATTTGTAAAATACTTAAATGTAAAAATTGGTTTAGCTAGAGTATGATTTTTTAGACCAGGAAGCATGTGCCTTAGTTTAAGGGATCCTGCTGGCAATAGACTAACGTTTGTATACCCAGACGGGAAAATGTTTCGAATCACTTTTCCTCTTATTAATGAAACACACTTTATTACAAAATGTCTCTCTGCACTGCGGCAAGTCCTTAAAAAAGATTTGTCAATTCAGGTAATGTTGTTTAATTAAAAAAAGTGTGTTTGTGAGTTATAAAACCTTTATTTAGTTACTAGCGAAATGGTATGGAGCAAGGAATGCACCTGGATCTAGAGACTTTAGTAGTGAGCAGGAGTGGGAGACGTTTAAAAATGTTATTTCAGGTAAATAATTAAAACCATTTAAAAAAATTTGAAATATATTTCATGATTTTTAGATCTTCTCGGAAGAACTGTATCATTAAACGAAACGTGTTCGTACCATTCCTGCGCGGAGGAACCTAAAAAGCGGAAAAAAGGAGACGATGTTTGTGGAACTAATGAAGACTGGGAGTATTTAGAATCTTTTTTGAATAATGAAAACGATAAAAGTGGAAACCTCATATTACATAATGATAACAATGCTCCACTTTCTGCGTATATCGCTGTAGTATTTTACACTCTTCATCTTTTATATGAAGAAATTAAATTGGATGCATCGATGGAAAATAATCTGAAATATCTTGCGGAAGTAATTTAAGGTTTAATTTGATCTAGTCAACGTTAACTTACACCTTACTTTTAATAGTTTTTATATCAATTGGCTTGTGACATGCAACTCAGTTCGTATTGCATGCACTATTTTTTGGATTTTCCCCATCTCCTGCAGTTCCAAGCAATGAAATTTTTCACAGAAGAGGATGCTGCAAAAATGCATAATATTAATTTGTTGCGGGAACCAGTTCCCAGCATATATCGACAAATTATAGATATTATTCAAAATAAGGAGTTCATGAAATATCCCTGCATCCCTTTTGTTAACAAGGTTAGCAGGAATATTGTTCAGGTAAGATAACATGCATTCCATATAATATAATTGTTTCTTAAATTGATTTTTATTTCTCGAAGACTTGATTGTTTGTCCCGTAAATATTTTAGTTTTTGTTCAAGTGGTTTTGAAAGGTGAAGATTAATATCGTTAAAAAATTCATTTCAGTTGGTATCTTTGATATGCCATGGTCATTCCAAGATAAAAAATTGGATTTATAATTTAGAGTTGCCAGGCACAGCATCAGCCGATCGATTAAAGGCACCGAAAAGATTTATATCAACAAATATACCTCGATCGGAACAAGTTATTGAAATGCTGCTAAAAATGGGTAGATCAGCAAATCGTTCATTTAGTTTATTATTATTTACGCCGTTATTTTCAGAAATGACTAGACCTGATATTGAGCGTCTTCCACCAGCAATTCATTATATAATCGCCCAAGCCCTTGAACACTCCCGATTGTCTCCACCAACTGGAATTTCGTACAAAGCGTACGAACTTTTGTTACGTTCCGAATTAGTCGAGCATGCAAAGTGTAAAAAGCGCGAAGATGAAATATCATATTCACCAAAGACCAATCTTAATAAAGAAGACGCTTTATCTGCGAGAATCCCACCGACACCAAACGCAATTCCGCAATCTTCAGCTCCACAAGAGGAGGACGGGATGGAAAACGTTGATACAAAATTACTTCGACTTCGATTTCCAGACGACTTGCGTACTGCTGAAGTAAGACGCTTGTTGAATAGTTCCGAGCCAGCTTTAATCGATTTAACCCAATCCCCTGGAGTTTCTGATCATGAATTTATTGAAGAACAAGAAAAGCAATTATATGCAGTTTGTACGCGAACGATGACTCTTCCAATGGGGCGCGGGATGTTCACTTTGAGGACGACAACACCCACACCAACCGAATCAATGCCTATTCCAAAACTATGTTTAGCGGGTAAAGAACCTATAAAGGGAGCATCTATTGAAATGCAAACAATTGAATTTCCCGCCAATATATCGCTTTGGCCATCATTTCATAATGGAGTTGCAGCAGGTTTAAAAATTTCACCAGATGCAAAAGATATTGACTCCACTTGGATTGTTTACAACAAACCAAAAGGTCAGTCCGATATGTCGACGGAACATGCAGGCTTCCTTATGGCTTTAGGTCTAAATGGTCATCTAAAAACGCTATCTTTTATGAGTATCTATGATTATTTGGTAAAATGCGACGAAATGACTAGCGTAGGTCTACTTTTGGGAATATCTGCTGCACACAGAGGTAAACCTCTTACCTAATATACATTTTTAGGGTTTAAATATTTTTAATAAAAGGAACAATGGACAATACCACAACAAAACTGCTAAGCGTACACTTGGAAGCACTTCTACCAGCAACTGCTTTAGAACTTGATATTCAGCAAAATATTCAAGTTGCTTCCTTGATGGGTATTGGACTAATTTATCAAGGAACTGCAAAAAGACATATCGCTGAAGTTCTCCTTCAAGAAATAGGTTTGAATAAATTGCAAACATGATTAATTTTATCGAAATTTAAAATATATCTACAGGACGACCACCCGGTCCAGAAATGGAAAACAGCGTTGAAAGAGAATCCTATGCACTAACAGCTGGACTGGCTTTAGGATTAGTAACTTTAGGTCAAGGAGAATGTCCTGCCGGATTAAGAGACTTGCAGTTGCCTGATACTTTACATTATTACATGGTCGGCGGGAACAAAAGGGCTTTAACAGGTTGACTCTTTGTTTTCACTATAATAACTAGGTTTCTTTAAACTTTTATTCAAGGTTCACAAAAAGAGAAGTATAAATTGCCATCCTTCCAAGTTCGAGAAGGAGACTCTGTAAATATTGATGTAACAGCTCCTGGTGCTACACTCGCTCTGGGATTAATGTTCTTTAAAACTGGGAACACGGCAGTTGCCCAGTGGATGCGACCCCCAGATACAAGTTACTTGTTAGATTTAATTCGACCCGATTTGCTGTTACTAAGAATAATTGCTAGAGGTAAGGAAGAGTAAGGAGAAAACCTCGCAAATATCTAACAATTTATTTAATAGGACTTATTCTTTGGGATGATATTGAGCCAACGACGGAATGGCTTTTTAATCAATTCCCCTCAAGTTTGGAATTTGATCTAAAACGAGGACCGGAGGACAATGGAATGGATATCGATCATGAAGCAAATGCGTAAATATTATTTATATTTATTTTAAAACAAAAACACATTCCCAACGATAAAAATTGTAGGCAGGCTTATTGTAACATAATAACTGGAGCAGCTTTTTGCATTGGTTTAAAATACGCAGGAACTGAAAATCCTGTGGCATTCAAAACTCTTCGAAAAACAATTCAATTATTTTTATCGATGGGTGGACAATACGTTGGAGAATATGCTGGAAAAGCGACTGTTGAAAGCTGTTTAATTCTAATTCTCATATCCATTTCGCTCGTCCATGCCGGGACGGGTGACTTGGAAATATTAAGAATAATTAGATTTTTAAGGGCGCGAATAGGACAATCTCATCCCCAGGTGACCTATGGATCTTATATGGGCATTCATATGGCCCTAGGATTTCTTTTCCTCGGCGCTGGACGATATACTCTTTCAAGAAGCCCTGAAGCAATTGCGGCTCTAATTTGCTCGTTATTCCCTAAATTTCCAAATCACAGCAACGATAATAGGTAATTAATATTGGTTTATATTTTACTAGGTAAATTTATTTGAAATGTTTACAGGTATCATTTACAAGCCTTCAGACATTTCTACGTGCTGGCAGTAGAACCAAGGCTATTTTTACCCCGAGATATCGACACTGGAAAACTGTGCCTCTGCCAGATATCCTATATTGAAATTGGAAGTGACGAAGTTAAAAATTTACCACTTGCACCGTGTATGCTTCCAGAATTAAATACGTTGAAATCGATAAAAGTCGATGACCCGAATTACTGGCCAGTTTCTTTTGAAAGGGGAAGGAACTGGGATTTATTGGAGTAAGTAATTGTTTCTTCATAATTCTAAAGCAAAATAATGTTTTAATGTTATTAATAGAAAAGTACTTCAGAATTGCGGGTGTATTGATATTAAAAAAAGAGCTGGTTGCCTTTCATATCTTGAAGATCCAGATAGATTAAAAAGTCTACTCGCACAAACGTTAACAACAGAGCAATATAGTTGCTGGAAAATAGATCCGAAATACCTTCTCACATTTTCCAATGATACAACAGTGGTCAGCTTTACTGAGAAATTTCTTGATCTGAAATTACCGAGAGAACAAGTCTCTAAAAAGGAATTGGAACGTTCTCAGTTATTGATAATTGTCTTTTACAATTGTCTCACTAAGGATAAAATGCACGCTTTGCCAATTTATCTTTCGTTACTTGATGTAAGTGTGCTTAAAATAATTTTACAATTTTTTGAATATGTACCCAAAAAAATAATTGTTTTTTAGGCTTTAGAAAGAATTCGTTTATCCCCCAGAAATGAAGACATCTGGCAATTTAAAATAATTCAGGCAATTCAGGAGTATCACACTGACGACATTCTACTATCAAAGGAAATTCTCGCCTCTACTGTTCAAACATTTGTTTCCAGCATAAATAATTGGAGAGCGCAGTACTCGGGTGCTTTGAAACAGTTTATTTCGAGCCCGAACATCGATACCTTCAGAGAATCTTCATTAAGTTGTTTAGGAAAAATAACAGCTGTAATTTCCTTTTATGATCTCATGCAGAACTGTTTAAACCTCTTTGATCTTTCTGGGAGCGTTAACTACTTGCGACTATTGTTTGAATTCAAAAAGTTAAACCTTAATGTAAACACCATTGATTGTATCAAGAATCTGACGAATGTGTCGGGACCGTAGGAGGAAATGGTGTAAATGATTTTATATTGTTTTGCAAATATAAATTTATAGGGGAATTGTGCGTTGTTTTAATTGAGGACAGACACCCATTATAACTCTTAAGTATAATAAATGCAATTAAAATAACTTGTACTTACCTGAGAAGTAATATTATAATTGAAATTATAACTTATCTGAAAGGGACAGGAATTAATAAAATTATGTAAAGGCGACTAATAAATTTTAATGTTTAGTTAATTTCATCGTTTTTCATTTGCAATAACTTTACTCTTAAAGCGATAAAGAGTATAACTCTAGTTACGATAAATTTTACGAAACAATTTGCTCATTTAAAAAAACATCACTAATTTGTTACTCCTAATATTTAACAGTTTATAATTCATATGCTTCATTTTCGCTAAATACAAACTATTAAAAGGTCACAAAACTACTTTTAGTGACATAATCACTTCGCTCCACAGTTCAGTACCGCTGGGATCTTGCTATGTATTTTTTTTTTTTAATCAATCGAAGTCTATATCAGCGTCAGAATTGTCGCCGAATTGCTACAGAGTAGTCTATCATTCTTTTCGAATAGAAGTAATAGGGGGCGGGTTAATGTATGAATAGTCTATTAAATCGAATATCACACAAAAGAAGTAAATGGATACATTTCTTATATCATTAAGATTATTTAAACATAAGAGTGATGCTTTCTCTCTTATTGTTTTTCGCGCTTTAATTAAATAAGTCGTAGCCCGGCCACTAAATATAGCTGAGTTGCTTTCTATAATAGGTCACGATGGAAAACCCATGTATGTTTTGTATGCGCAAATCTATGAGACAGCCATTGTGACTCGAGCAGATTAAAACGATCTTCGCTGAGGTAAAGCGGTTTTCCTCGTCTGAAATAATTTAAATATTTATCAGAAACACCCTTTTTTAAGCTATTGATAATAAATCGTACTTCAAATCGCGATCCTCTTCATCGAAGTCGTCTAAGTACAGGGATCCCCAAAGACAAGCTCTGCGACCTCTAATAACAATAATATATGTGGAAGTGACTACAAGGAAGATTCCTATGCCTCCACCGCAAGTTATTGTGTGCTGTAATTTAGTGATGTTACGTTTTTGTATAGTATATAAGAGATTTGAGCAATTAATGGACTGATGAGGTTTATCTAATCCACTAAACGAGCCAATTACTTACTCTGACAGCCTCACAACATTCGTTCTCAACACAACAGTTCTGCTTCAAGCAAACTATTGTTCCGCATAAAAGGCATATGGAACTTTCTTTTGGCACCTTCATGCAATTTATACATGGCCGTTCATGATAGTACTGCAATTAGTAAACGTTTACAATATTAATTTCATTTAAATTCTAACAACATTACCGTAAAGAGTCTTTCATATTCCCTGGGAAGACCGAGTAGTTTTGGTTGTTGCCAGGACAAGTGTTGGGTCATAACAAGTTCCCGGACGGTGTCATTTGGCGGTCGCACATCAATTAGCTGTTTGCACCAAAACGAGGGCAAAGACATCTCCGTGCCAGGAATAAAACATAACGCCTTTGAGGCATTAAAACACTCCCAGTCCATACTCTCGGTGACCAATTCTAAGAAATACACCAATCTTACAAATTCAAGTTGGGGTGTCGAAATTTCTGGTAGCTCTTGTCGATAAAGGTGATGGCGCAACAAAGATGCTACTCTTAGAAATGGTAAACATAATCGTTGTAGTTGCTGCTCCATTGATTTCATATTTATGGTAGCTGTTTCATTTTCCATTTCGACACATTCTCTTCGTATATGCTGGCACTTGTCCATGTTCGAAAGGACAAAAGCCATTGCGACTCCAAGATTCGGTACACCATTCTCCGGAACTTCCGGTACATTTAAGTATTTTGAAATAATTTCATCACATTCCAAATCAGTCAATGTGGTACAGAGTTGCACCACGACTTGATAGTAAAGTAAATTGTACATTACTTTCACTATACAAGTAAAGTATACTGGAAAAATAAGATTCAGTTAAAACAGTACCGAAAATATCTGACCATTTTTCGTTAAGTCATAAATATTAGCGATTTGGCTTAAATACATATATGTATATAATTATTTCTTGGAACTTCTTAAAGTTGCTTACATCTAGTAAATTTAAGCAGGATCTCAAAAATTTAAGCAAGTTATTTTGAATATATTCCAGTTTTTAAATATTTCTTTAAAATTTGCTGCACGATTTTGCAAGGAATAAAGTTTCAATTTTTTAACGGTATTGTCTCTTTAAAAAATAACTCTTGACTGATCATGAAAACAAAAAAATCATTGCTATTACTTACCTTGATCTAAATGCAAAGGTGCTAACAAAATAAATTTTAATAACAGTGCAATTGGATCGGCTAACAGACTAGGTATGAACTCCCTGCAATGAGAAGGCACTGGTGCGGAGTCGTTAATTGGAAGACCGGCTAAAAACGCCCACGATCGCCAAAGCGGCCACTCAACTAAAACTCGCACATGAACCGATAACACGTGTAGTAATGGGACTGTAAAAATAGTAAAAATTAATACTTATGAAGAAAATTATAAAACCCAAAAAAACCTTACCTATACACTCTCGTTTAGGTTTATATCTTACTACATTACTAGAACACAAAGAGCCTCCACGTTGAATGACTTCTGCCTCCAAATTGGTTCTGGCTATCGATGTGACGAAAAGAAACAAGCTCCTTAGAGTTGGGGGAATACGCTTAGATTTTCTATGTGTTATGTTGGACATATCCTCCATAGCTCTTCCCATAGCCTCGGAAAGTTTCGTTGACATCTTAACATTCAAAACACGTTATTATTACAAGTATCCGAAAATTTGTGTATCTAATCTTACTTGAGGTTTTTCATTTTCCTTAATAAGTGTTGTAAGTTCACTGACTAGCGTTGCAAAGGGTTGTGGCGAGGAACGTATGACGGGGGTTAGACGATCTAGCTGAGGACTTAGTGGAAGTACAGAGTTTGAAAGTTGTCGGCAAACAGGACAGTAAAACTCGCCCCGTTCCACATGAAGATTTTGTCTTTGAGAAGGATAAAGAGAATTGAGGTAGGCATCTAAACAAGTTAAATGGACATGATGACCGCACGATTGGACGTGCACTCCAGATTCATAAGCGAGATTATTTGATAAATACCAAGACTCTTCGCCAAATTTCAAACTGAGTAACTCTGTTCTACGATTGAAATCAGTCGCTAAGCGGGTACTTCGATCTAATTTCTCTTGATCGTCATTAGAAAGCGCTAGAGATAGTCGTTCGGTTATTTTTCTTCTATGACCAACAACTCCACTGGATTCAACCAAAACAACAAGCCCAATGGGATTAGATTCAGTGCTTGCACTTGTTCGATTGCATATAATACAATCATATTCTTTTTCCCTTGGCTGTTCGATTTCATCATCATCATCGTAATCCATCCCTTCAGCAGCCATTTGCATGAATTGTTTTTGTTTATTTGCGAACTCCTGCATTAATTTTTGCTGTCGTTCTTTGGCCCTTTTACTGCGCTCCTCCTTTTCTCTAGCCTCTCGAGCCCTCTGTTCAGCTTGCTTCTCTCTTTGGTTTGGCCACAATCTTTGACGAATTTCTTCAATATTTTTTGCGCACATTTCACTTTGTCTTGCTATTTTACGCAGTAAATTACCTATAAATATAGGCCCGTCTCCAATCCGCGAATCAGATACGCGAATTCGATTTCTTATTTGACTAGAGCTCATTGATGAGGAAGAGGATGGGCCAGCCTCATACGTATCCATAACATCATCCTGACTGTCAGTGTCTTCAAGAGAAAAGCTATCGAGTGTTCCACTTAATTGCGAGTGCAGTTTGAGTAATAAAGATAATATGCTTTCTTCAATGATAACAGTATCTGAATCTAAGCTAATCGCATTTTCAACTGTCCGCTTTCGATTCCCAACTGAAAATACTCTACGAGACCCTATTGAATTCGAAGGCACTACATCTAAGTTTCTACTTGGAACGGCTACGGGTTGAACACGTTGGAACGGCAAAAGAAGCATTCCATTAACGCTGTTTGTTGTTGGTGAAAACATTTCTGCAGGCTGTCGATTTGATTCTCCAGCTGTGAGACCTAAATCTCTACGTATAGCAACTTCCATTCCGCTTTCCGGAAGGGTAATGGAAGGTAAGGGAAGATGTTGCGCAATTGATACCTCCAAATTGTGGGAATAGTCACTATTCATAGCCTGAAGGGCCATCGCTGCAGCTCCTTCCCCTTGCGTACCTCCTTCACTTATATCCTCATCTTGACTATTGCTTCGGATTACTAAAGCCTGCTCTCGCACCAACGACAAATCCTGAGGGATAGCAACTTCCATTCCACTTGTAGGCATCACCATTACTGAATTATTTGAGTATTCTCGTTCGCTACCTCCAACTATCATTGGCAGAGTATCACTTTCAGATACGTCCCATTCCAAATCACTATCAAAAGTGGTTGTGTTGTAATTCGCCGGAGCTACTTGTGGCTCCTGAGGACTTAGAGATATTTTCGGGATAACCAGCCGTAAATTCTCACTTAAGCAGTCGCTAGGATAGCAATGGAGCAACTCAGGGGCTTCTCTATTCATTCGTGAATAAAAATTTGCTGGCCTCTCACATTCCACAACAGCATCATTCGAAAATTTTTCATTCATATTTACGGCGATTTCCAGAAGGAATACGGAGAGAGCTAATAAATGTTCAGATACATTATGCGAATGTACAGCCCTATAAAATATTGCCAATAGTGTAGCATGAAATATGCGAGAATTCAGAATACAGCAAGGATCGCTAAAGGGTTTTCCAACTGACCTAGGTAGTCTGAAAGGTGGCCATAAGTTCGCACTTTTAGGCATCTTATTCTTACTTTTCACGTAATTACTAAATCGATCCATAGAGCTCTGAAAGTCCCTTCTATGTACTGCACGTAGTAAAACATGTAGAGGATCATAGTACTTCTCCCAAACATCGTCGATTGGTGTAAAAAGACCCTGTTCTAAATTTTCTGATCCTGACGCTGGTGCTTTATAAACGGAGAGCTGTTTTAAAAATTTCTCAAAGTTTTTGGTATGAACATTTCCAGCCCGTTCAGGCATTAGTTCCAAAAGTTGACTATGAGTTTTATTTTCCGTTGCTAAAAGTGCGCTTATTTCTATAATGCATTGTGTAGCTTCATCGTTTCCTAAATTCGTTCTAGATGTAGCTAGAGTTGCAAGAAAAGTAAGGAAGCCTTCTAACATGGAATCCTGTTCCATTTCCTGTGGTGAGGTAAGGGGCGCCATCCCTAGCCAGTCACCGACTCCAAACATTTCAATTGCTGTCGTTAGAAACGTATGTGCTGGCAGTTGTGTGGCACATACTTGCAAAAAGAATAAATCCATGTCAACCATTGAATTGCAGAAATTTGCCTGAATGTATGTCATTGCTTGCCCTTTAATTTGTAATCCATTTCTCACCCATATTCCAGCAAGAATCTCGTAAAAGAAACTCTGAAAAATATTTTAGAATAAGATAAACAACAAAATTTAAAATCCAGCAGCTTTTTATTTTGATCTTTTTATTTTGTTTTAATAAGACAGTGAAGATTAAAATGAGCTTTTGAAATATGTGGGGGAATTCCCTGAAACTGTGAAAACTAAGAACTCTTATCAGTCTCAAAACGCTCCCTCCGTGCTCGAAACATATTATATAACAAAAGATTACATTCATGTAAATCGATATCATCAAGCAAACCCTTTTTTTGTCTGATTTTCCAAATGTTATGAAAACGTATCCCGTATCCCATTTCTTGAGAAGTAAGTAAAGAAATGCTGTTTATAGCAAATTGAAAAATTCTTAATGTATACAGTTAATTTGCGAAAATACAATTTATAAAGATAAGCTTTAGCAAGCAAAAATCGACTGGCAATACTTGAAAAACATATTATACATAGAATATGTAGTAATTCACACTTTGAGAAATATCAAAACTGCCACAGTGCATGAGACAAACATCCAGTTAAATCGGTGGGGGAACGAAGGCACACCATTTTCATTCAAGTTCGCTTAACCCAGACAGACCACCTCGGACTGATTGTCGGCGTTTGGGTGCGTTGTGTAGTCATGGCGAAGTAGTTGAGATGCTATGAGATATTCTTCAAAGCCATCAGTGCCAGACGTCGGCCCATGTGATTTCTTTAAGTAGATTTTGATGAAGAGACTTAGCTCTAGATAATAAAAAGATATATCCAAAATGGTGTATCTGCTGCGGCCAGTGTTTTTTGTGTTACTATTTTCTATTGGTGTATATAAAACAGGTGCTCTTTTGGATGATGTTGCGGATGTTATTCATATCGGAAAAGATGTAGTGGTTGGAATCCTTAAAACATGGGAAATGGTCGAGCAACATACTGGAAATGGTGAAACTGAATTGCCATTAATACTCGACAAGCAAAAGAAAGTGATGAAGCAGATTAAAAACCTATCGAAACTCATTTCCCGCTCAGAATCAACGGTTGGTATATTGATAAATTGTTATTTGCTAAAGGTAACAACCTCTGGCTGTCATTTTTCGACTGTTTAAAATGACTCATTTCGTTTGTGTTACGCATGACATCAACATGGTTTAGAGAAAGTTAGTTACTGCGTGATCAGCATTTTGTAGCGATTAAGAATTAGCACATGAAATTTCATATACCAAAAATAAATGAAATATCATCACAAAGAATGAATGCATTGCAAACATTAAAAATAAAGCAAATTGAAATTCTGAAGAAGGAAACATGATAAATGAATGATTCCATTTTCAAATTTGTATTAAAAAATTGAGAAGAAATTATTTAAAGTCTGATATCCATAAAATATTTGTTTATCTAATATCTTTTTATTATTACAGCACAAAAACACTGCCGCATGGACTATAGAATCAATTAAAGCAGTAATACAAAAAGATACACGCTTGGAACTAGATTTACACCAAATGCGCGATATTAAACATCGCATAAAGACGCGAATGGCTGAAATGCTTACATATCAAAAGTTCCAAAAAGATTTAGAGAAGGATACTCTGATAAAATTCGCCGAATGGACAGTATCACCCAATGCTCATGCAGTAAATAGTTTACTAAATAGGCTCCATGAACTTTTCGTGGGCAGTGATGACTGCAAAAGTTTTGGATGCAAAACAATTTTAAAACAAATTAGTGAGAATTTACAGGTAAGAAACAAAGTGAGACATATATTTCTTTGTAGGAAACGGGTTTATTTGATTCGTGGTATTTCATATGACGAGAACGCTTGTGCCATCGACTCATATTCTGTCTTATTTTTAGCTGAATAACTGAACTTTCCGGTTCAGGTGTTAATCATAAAAGCTCAACCGATGCTCAACTCCAGACACATGTGGTGTCAGAACCATGCCACAACAGCAGCCCCTATAATATAATTTAATGATGGTTTAAGTGCTAAGTGAGCAATTCATTTGTAGCCGTATACAAATAATAATTGAAAAATGTAGTTATTAATTTGATACAAACAAGTAACGAGTAAAAGCAACACGTGGACATTACCTTTCGAATTTCTTCAATGCCGCTTGGCAGTTGCATAAAACCATTTTTTTTATTACTATCAACACCTTCAAAAATTTATAATAAAACAATACAATAGAAAATACAACAAGGCGCAAAAACCTCTAATATTCTAACAACTAATTAAACATTTAGTAAGTTTTAAATTACTTCTACTAATTTCCCTATATGAACGTAAAAAAACCTAGTCCCATGATATTCAATTATTTCAAACGACATTAAAAGAATTCTTAGGCATAAAATAAAACACAAAGAAGTTTCCCAGGGGTTGAGAAGAATAATGCCCCCGTCAACAAACGACAAAGATGCATGTGCCCTTAATAAAAACACATTGTTCTCGTCTTTCATGGTTCATTGAGAAGAAAGGCACGCTGTAGACATAATTACCTCCATAATGATGCGTCTTCAGCGAGTCTACGCTTGTTGGAGTTTCCAGGGAAAAAGAAATGAGAGATATATATTTAAATACAAAATGGAGACAAAGTGTGATTATCAGATACAATTTGATATTTTGGTTATCAAGAGGGTAATTCATATCCGTGCAAATATTTTGCAATTCAGATAAAAATCAGCTTGGTACACAGAACGATAAGCATTGAAATATTTAAATAACCATTCCAATAACCAAGCTGGCAATACTTGTGGAGGTGCACATATGTAAAAAGATTCAACTCCTATGGTACGAGTATAAACGTAGTCCGAATAAGCAATTCAGTTTACCATACTCCGACCGAGCTTAAGAGTCAGTAGCGGGAGCAGGTTACATACAAAGCTATTTAGGGTTAGTCGGATTAGTAATTTCAAATGAATCATATGCCAGGGAAGCATAAACAACGAACACATTATCCGGTGGCCATTCGATTATTTCTTGACCGTTCACTAATCCGACTGGACTCTTTAGGAGAAGTGCACCAGCACTTCGAACTTCTTGCAAGAATAAAGCGACTGTCGTACTTGCTTTGTTATTCTACCAAGCCACGGGACTCAGAGATTCAGATGTGATTTACTCGTCAGACCGAACAGATTGATTAGTGCGAGTGTTTGACCTCGAAATACTTTTCTAGACATATTAAAACATTGTGTAGAACCAGTTTCGTTTTTGATATTTTGCAAACATACGGATAGAATCGTTTGCAGAAATCGTACAATTTAATTTTTATTTTACCAGTGACACAGTGTGGTGAAAACGACTGAACCGGAACATGTCATCGATTTTACTCTTCAATGCCACCTTAAAACAAAGCGAAAGTTGCTCCATGTGAAAAAATTTCTTTGTGTGACATTATTAATAAATTAATTTCAATCAAAAAAGCCGCGTATAATGCGCTACATGGGCAAACTGTAGGTACCGGAATTAGTTTAAAGTTCAGTACAAGCCGAGCGTTGATTAAATAGATTAGAGCCTCCTCTTAAAAAATGGGAACATATGAATAAATATTAGAGGCCGTGAAATACGCTGATAAGAATCGTGAGAACTTCGCATCAAAAATAATTTTGTGAATAATATAAGTCGCAAATAATCAGAATACCAAAAAAATGAAAACTGACACGATAATTTTTGTATCGGCAGCAATATTGCTTGCATCAATACTAATTGTTAGCAATTTAAATGCAGCGCTTGCAATACCTGATATTAAAACAGAACCCGAGGAAACGCGGACGCACTACATATTTCTAGAAAAGGCATTATGGAATTATTTAGAGGAAAGGAGCAATCAAACTTCACAATTAAAGAAGGTCTTCGACAATCACAGGAAATTTATTTTAGACCATTTAAGGATGAAATTTGATGAGGCCAACTATTTCATTATCGACATTTACGAATGGAAGTTGGTTGAACAAGATCTTATCGAGATTACAGGACTATTCGAATATTTTAGGTCTTTTCTACTAAAATACAGCTCTCCAGCTGAGTATAGTGAAAGAGCTATTTTAGACTTAACCGAAACAATTCTGAAAGACCCACGATTAACTATTACTGCTGTTTTTGAAACTATCGAGAATGTCATGGTCAGACAATCTGCTTTTCATCGCTCATTGCTGGTTTGTATATTTGAATTTTTATTTTGCTTTTCCGAACCAAATACATTAAACAACACGTTAGAATTGCTCACTTTAAAAAGTTTCAGAACAAATAGAATTTTTTTCACAGTGTTGCGTAACTTTCAACTCCCAGAAAGCAAGCAGGGAAGCCAAGTGAATTTTTTTTTTTTATTAAAGTAAAGCTTCTATCAGCACAGGAAATGATAAATTTAATAAAACGGCCATTGGTGCTGTTTGCTATGTAGATTTGCGTCAACAAAAGTGCGCATGGATAAACAGAGCTTCTTCAAAGTCAACTTGTGCATAATAATTTTCACTAATTATTACCTTTTTTCGTGTTTAATCAATGCCTAAAATTTAGTGAATGAATGAATGAAGAACACAATTTTATTATATAATATAATTGTATATGTTTAACATTTTTAAATAAACATAAGTCCGCAACCGAATTAAAAATACAAGTTACAAGAATTTTTACAATTCAGTTAGAAAATACAAAAAGAACGCTCTATTATAATCTCTTGAAACTCATTGGTTAACAAAAAAGTTCTATCACAAAAAAGGGGATCCGTAGTTGTAGATAACTACTATGAGAAAAGTCAAAAATTTTGGTTTATTCCTTGTTACTTGAACTACTCATTTAAACTTAAATTGACAATTCATTAAATTAATGAGGTTCTGTGAACATAAATTAAAAGTTTTAGATGTCCGGGAAAGCGTACAATCACTAAAGTAACAACAGTATTCAATTCAATTGTTGACGATATTTGATGGAACTGTGTGCACGCGAAAAATGTTCATTTTACAGAACAATAAAAATAAGGCATGACTCCAAAATCCAATTATTATCATAACTAATTTCATTAATATTACACCCCTATTACGGTTAGTGAGTCAAACAAATTCGCCTGAAATGTTATCATGCGTGGCGAAAATTCGCTAAGATCTCATTCCTTATGTTAAAACAGACGAATAAAATGTTTTTGATATTAAGATTACAAACCATACCAGGTATGGACAAGTGTTATTAATGTAAATATTTTCTTTATGTGTCATTGAAGCTATTTTTTATTGAAATTATAAAAATTTTACTAATTTCCAATCCATATTTAACTTTTCAAGCTCATTAGTCGATTCCAAGTTGCCAGTTTTATTTTAACCGTTGAAAAAACCTTTGAGTTATTACCTGACTTACATGATTGTTTCCAAATATTTATTTGTGAATCTGCATTAATGAACAAACAAGTGCTACAAAAAGACATTTATTGTTTTTTCATAGTCAGAGATAATTATCATTCATGCAGAACAATTGCCAGTTGCAAATTTTTTGCGAAACATAAACAAAACCCACTGAGATGAAGGCACATAGATTTCTGAAAATTAGTAAATACCCCACTTAATAAAGCATTTATTTTTATTTTTAGAGCGCAAGAGAGCAAATTTGCGCTACACAACAGTCACCGCAACAATTTTTATACTCGCTATACAGCGACATTTCATTAACTGAATTAAAAGGATATACCATGATGCAGTTTTCTTGGATGATGCTTAAGATTTACGGAAAAGGCAATGAGACATCAGATCAAACAAGAACTTTTCATGATCAAACATTTTGCTTATAGGCAACTATACCCGAGAATCTGAATTGATGAGGGAGGACTTCGAGAAACGATATCAACGAACTCTAAAAGTCGTACAAGAATCGATGAAAGTTGCTGAGAGGACAGTTTGGCGCTGTGATCCAAGTCAACATAAAAAAGGCGTCACCTACGACGAGGTTACTCGATTACTTCAGGGCTACGTTGAAAATGAAGTTGATATGAACCCTGATGGAACTTGCAGAGAAAATTGTGATTATTATGGTTTTGCGAAAAATCATGGATGTTTCAAAGACTTGTACTGCGCACAACAACCAAAATGTACTGGCCATTTACTAAATTGCCAATACATAGATTCTGATATGTGGATTTGTCCGGCAGTAAGCAATTAAGTTTTAAATTTAAAAACTTCTAATTATGTACATATATAAAATGTATGTTGTTATTTCAGAATTCTACTAGCACCAGACGCTACGAATATATTGAATACGAAAGCGGTAGAGTATTAGGAAAGAAAGACTATTGCAAGAGAGGAACCACTAAAGTAACTAAAACTATTACACTGTTTTAAAAAATTATGATTTAATTATAACACCCATTAGGTCGATTCGTGGTGGAGATGGCTTTTCTGGCACTGCAGCTATTGCCTTTGTATATGTGATGAGCGTGGTCCCAAGTCGGACAGATACTTTAGTTTGCGTCCATCGATTTCAGACATTGATAATAACATGTAATTATCTATAGCACAAAGAATATACCATTTAACCACATTTTCCATTTAGGGTTATGACTGGTATTCGCTTCAGAAAGGAAAAAAGAGTTTTCCACCTCCAAATACAGCAAGGGCAATTGTTACCAAGAGGAAACGTAAATGCATCCACAATTACGTGGAAGGATATCGATGCATTTAACATTTTTGATAAAAATGTTAGGGATGGGTCTGATTTCCATACTTTGGCGTGGAATAAACGTGCGATTGATCTCGACGATGTTTCCTATAATGATCCCAACTTCGTTATTACCGGCGTTCGATTTAGAGTTCTTGGAGCTCACCTAAATTTAGAAATTCATGTCACTGAGTTCAACTTTGAGAATGGAATGTTAAATCCAGAAAAAACATTTTGGAAATCCAACGATATCACTGTTGGAAGGTTTGTATTTGATATTTCAAAACTCATAAATTATTAAATTAATATCATTTTAGAAAGGAAATTAAACTCAAAAATCCCGATAATTCGGCAAAAAGTTACCTGAAATCCTTCCCAACATCGAAACATAACCAGTATATAGAATTCACACATTCTGATCTTGATAAGGACGCAGCTCAAAGCACAGTGCCATTCATCGATATACAAAATGTCGTTTCGAAGCCACCTGTATTATTATCAGGTCTTGGGATTTATCACAAGGGAAGAGACGGCTATGGGGGCTTTATTGCACCTAAACTAATGACTTATGATTTTACATCTTACATGAATCTAAAATAAAATTTCTGGTCTGAAAAATTGCAGTTACAAATTTGACTATAGTAAAAATTGTAAAAATGCAACTCTTTAGACTAATTTACAAAATCAATGCTGTGGTACGTTATTTATAAGATTTACGCTGAAACTATTTTCATGAGTATTTCAATTTCAACAAATTATTTGTCTAAGAATGGTGGAAATTTTGACATTATTATATCTATACTTTCTACACATTTATAGTGCCAGTACAGAACAAACAAAATTTATGTATCTTGAAAATATTAAGCGCTTTCTGACCGATATAATAAAACAAATAAAGAGATTTTATGAAGCAATTTTTGTGAGTAAGGATAAAACGAATGATTGTCAAATTTAGGAAGTGAAATTTGTGAAATTTTCGAATGTTACCAATTAAACTAAGCAATGTCTGTTTTAAAACACCAATAAAATTATGTAATGTGTATGATATCTTTGTTGTTTCGTCAAATAACTTTACCTTTCTTTTTCTGAAGCTATTAAATGAAATAAATTTGAGTCCCTCAGATGCAGAGACGGTTACGGTATATAACATCATTATATCTCTATATATAAAATCGCAACTCACTTCGTGTCTGTGCGTGCATCATGCAAAACAGTACTGAATATATCGAGACGTGGCTTTTTTTAACCACACAAATAAGATCGTTAAGAGCTAAATGTTTATACTTGAGGTTGGTAAAGTCAATTTTAAGGAGCAATATTTCGACCAGCAGAATATCTACTGCTGTTCTCTTTATCTTTATGTTTTCTGTCTAGTTGCGGTTTAAGATAAATCAAAAGTTTATGCGATGCAATCCTCTTAGGATTAAGCTTTTAGGGAGAAAAAAATACCAATAATATTTTGCACTTACTTGAACTCTCAGAGGGTGAAACATGAGTAAAGTAAGAAGATCAGGTGAGGGCAAGATATCACTTAGAGACATTCCCATTGTAGTTACAGCTTGACAAGTGAATGCAGCTAAGTAACGATGAAGCGGGAAGTGAAAAGATGCATGCATCATCTCTCTCTAAAAAGATTAAAAAAATAAACAATATTTTAATAAATACAAACATTGCAAAAATAAGAAGAACTCACCTTTTCAATTTTCGGTTCCACGAAGAAAATAGCGTCAAGCCATTCCTGAAGGGAATTTACACAGAAAGTTAAAATTTTCTTTGCGAGATCTGCATGGGTTCCATCTTTTAAATGTGAAATAATCGACCACATCGGATAGGCACTAGCCTCCAACTCACACGAAAAAGCAGCATAATATGAGCTTGGCTCGAATTCTACATGGCTTGCTGTCTCCCTAATATTCACATTCATCCCTTGTAGCATAGACAAAAACTGGAACCACATATCAATAAGATGATCATCTCGAAGAAAGACAAGTGCAACAGATTCATGTGAAAGAACATTATTAAAATCAGAAACTAGAGGCCAATAACAATGTTCTTTCATTACTCGCTTCGCGCAGTCTATAACAAAATGGAAGTTCTTTTCTGGAACTGAAAAAGATTCAAAATTAAATCAGCTAACAACCGAATTAATAATCAGAACTCACCATGAAGAGTATTTTGTATTAAAATTTTCGACATCATAAGTTTGAGACTAATAATCATCACATGTAGAAGACTTAGCTCCTCCACCATTTTGAGAGCTAAACTTTCGTTAGAGAAAAGTTGCACACTCATATGCACCACTCGGTTGCTGAGTGTATCTGGATCAGTCGACATTTCTAAAACACTGGGTATTCGGCTGTAGTGCATAACGAATGTCCTAGTCAAATGTTCCTGGAAACCAATTATGAGTTTCAAGTTATAAATACATATTGTTTTACTTGTACCTTATAATCCTGATCTGGTAACATGTTTAACAGAAAACATACTAAATTTTGAGGAAATTCAAATTTAAAAGTCCAAAATATGAATTCCTCTAATAGTGTCCAATGATAAAGTGTTTGTCCTAAAGCCGGTAAATGTTTATATTCGTCGGGTGGTTCTGGTCTGAAAATAATTACGTAAATATTAAACAGTTATATGTATTTGCATAACTAAATATTAAATTTTCTAAAAGTAATACTATATTATCTTATTGCACTATTCATTCAGAGCTTAAAGATTGTTCGACGATATTTAAAGCGCATGCAGACTAAAGGAAGAAGGTCCTTTTTTAAAGTAACAAGTTTTGGAAGTGTCTAAAGTATTTTCTGGATAATAATAATAACAGATAAAAAAAAAATTAATGAATGGTTTTTTCCTTTTTTTTATAAATTTTAAATACGATAACAAAAAATTTGTGTTAAGTTTTAACCTCAAAAAGTAGAGTCAAATTTTGTAGCGCCACACATTTTCTTATATATATATATTAATTTTTGTTTTCATATCTCAATAAGCGAATATACATAGTGCAAAACTAATATTAAGATTACATTAAAGAGAAATAATTATTGTCAGCGGGTCGTTTAATAACTCATTTTTGATGACTTTTTAATTACATATTTTATATTTACTTATTTATCAATTTGCTCTCATAATAATAAGTAGCGCTTTCGAAATGCTTAAATGTTCGTTTATGTTACACTTATAAACAATTATAAAAAGCTGTAAGCGAATGAAATGTTTTTCGTAGTTTCATCACGCTGCAATTATTACCACGCCAATTAGGCTTTTCTATTCGAGTTATATTTCTTGACATAGACGAGGCCCTCCGCATGAGTTGTAATTAAGAAAATTACCTTGGAAATGTGTTGACAGCATCCTCGTATTTTTTCTTGCTCTTTTTAAGAAATCTACCATACTTTGTATCAGGAAACGGCGCCTCCATGAACTGCCTATATACCTGGAGAGTAAGAAAAGTAATTGTAAAGTCCACATGGATGATGATTTAATTGCGCAACTTACATCTGGATTTATAAGTGCCCTAGTCATTACCCTACGCATCAGTTCTCCCATGTTATTAAGGTCCATCAGCATGTTCCCGAATTCCTCGCACTTGTAGGCGATAACCCCGTACGCATGGGCCTGGGCAGGATAGCTCGACTCCCGAAAATGGTGTAACAACCGGAAGAGCAACTTCGGCATGAGCGCCTCGGCAACCGCCAGAAGGTTATTAGGAACTGGGTCCTTGTTTGCGCGGTTGTTTATCCCGTGGTCACTGCAGAACCCCTCGGCCTTCATCACCGAGGTGTCCCCGCAGTCGCAGGCCCCGCCGGCTTGGGACAAGAACATATTGAAGTCGTGGTTCGTGTGATCTCCTTTCTTGAAACAATCCCGACAAATGGACATGCAGGGGGATATGCCACAGGTGCGACAGCGGTAGGCAACTACGTGGGGCACCCAAACGAGACCGCATTTTGCGTGGTTATCGTAGCTCCGAACTGCAAATAAGAAGAGAGAACTATGAGTAAAAGTTTAATTAATCTAGCATTCTTACATTGTTTAACTACTATTTAGAGAAAACGTTTCATTTTATTTTGCGTGCAACGGAAGGAGCAGGAAAATTGCCAATTGACACGCGACAACCGCGATATATATCTTCATACAGCATAATTCAGGCAGCTATGAATATGGACATATTCGGAAGTAGGAGCAAAAATCTCAGAATTTATTACAGGGAGAGTTATTTTATTTATTTTGTAATCAGACATTTTTTCTGAATACAATGGGGATGTTCTCAATATCACAAGAATTTTATAATAAATAATAATAATAATAATAATAATAATAATAAATTTTTAAATAATAGACAATTCCCTACAAGTTTAGCACAATTATACATAGTTATATTAAAGAGTGGGGTTCCTTCCGCAAAGACCAAGTTTGGGACCACCCTTGTTTGTCTTGTACATTTATAATTTGTCTGGTAATGTCAAGTACCTTTACTTTCAAGATATACAGCCGGTGGTCTCATAGCAATATAATCAATTAGTCAGAACCAAACAAGTAGCTAACATGTCTTCAGGGTTTTCAGTAACCTGTTTGCCGAAAGCATCGATTGTTAATCCATGTTCATAAATTCTCAATCCTACAATTTTTCAAATCACAACCCCCAATAAATTATATCTTTATTTTTTAAAAGTGCATGAATTATATTTATGTATTGTATGTCATAAATTATGTCCATTGAATTAAATTTATGTTAACAACGCCAACGAAATAAATTCATATTCAATAACATTTACGAATTGCTCTATGCACGAAAAAGTGCTGTAAAATAAAATTATATTTCCTGGAATCAATTGTTACGAGAGGAGAAACCTTAAAACACTTTGATGTGTACTTCGCCAAACACTTTTGAGGAGCTACCTGTTTTTCACTTTCTTTCTCATAAAGCCTGACCCATATCACACATGAATGAAAAATGTATTTAAGAAATTTGATCCTGCTTCAACTGCTTCTACCTGGCTAACAGAAAGCCTTATTTGAAGAGCTGAAATTCCACACCTGTCTTCCTAATGGACTTCAAAAACAAAAACAAGTGTTCCTCACAACGCAAACCATTTTTTATAGGTTTTATAGATTGGATTTTTAGATATTTTTTAATTCTCTTACCTTTATCTTCAGGAAGAATTTCAATTCGCAGGTCTGTCTCTTCTAATTCATTTAACCATCTTTTTGAAGAACCATGAATAAAATTTCTATGGTAGCCTGATATTGCTTATGACCTTGAACTGTAGGTTTTTCACATTTCGGTGTTTGAAATTTGCATTATCAAAATAAAACAAGTATAGGTACATTATTTTTAAAATTTGGTGTATTGCTTGATCATTTGGAAATTGGCTACCCTAGAAAATCTACATCTCTTAATTCACAGATGTCAAAGGGGCACATAAATGAAATAATAATTGGAATTTGGTAATAAATATTTATTTAGTCTTGAAATATAATAAATATTTCTTCTGTTGTTCCTCGGTCGTCGGTTCCTCTTCTCGATATATCTTCTCTGAGCAATTACGGTAATGAATTTTAAAATTTTGTCCACAAATGTTGGTTTGATTTTGCACTATGTATTTTGGAACGCATTTACGATTAGTTAAGTAATAAAGAACTGAATCTATAAGAATGTAGGAAGGATAAAATTCCGTTAAATACCAAATAACTTATTAATCGTATTTTATTATATAAAGCGAGATAGGTCACTCCAAAACAATTGGATTACTTTATCCTCGAAATTTAGAGCTTGACATCAAGTGTATGAAAGGTCGTTAAAATTGACAACATATTATAAAAGAGAAGTGCCAATACATGTGAATAATAATTATTTATAATTTGAATGTTATTAGTCGACCATTCAATTATAATACGCCCTTTTTTCCATTATTCCGTCAATGTTCCAAATTTAAATGTGCCTCAGGCCGAGTAAAAACAGCATGTTAAGAGCGAAATTATCTGCAAACTACACTGCCCCGTTTTAAAGTATGAGCGCATCTCGGCTGGTCCGCAAAGTGCAACAAACAAGATCGCGGAAGTAAGCCATATGGAAGCTGCCCGTGTTATGGCTCAATCTTGGAAGTTTATTGACCGCAGCCGGACTGTTCAAAGAAAATTTGTGGAGCTGCGGATGACAGAATTGCCACACCTGGTCTGTGCCAGCATAGCCTCCCTACATGCCTTCGAGAACGGGAGCATCAATCAGGAGGTTAGATTTTTGCGGATTTGGGGTTTGCTAAATTTAGCTTATTATATTTATGAGCGGAATTTCTATTGGGAGAATTTCTCCAGTAAACAATTTGGTAATTTGCTACTGAAACACCGTGACAAACAAAACAACGTGCAGTGGTGCACTGATTGCGACCGGTGGAAGCATCAAAAGTTCAATGCCCCGCTGCAACCTTTCGAGCAAGAGCAGGGTCTTGCAAGCACGTGCACCGTACAAATGGGAAAACGTAGGTACAGCAGCCGAACCGCCGCAACATTAAGCGAATGATTCGACTTGCAGGTGAAAAGCATAAAAGGTAAATTGTTCCCATTTCACCGTGAAAAGCACACTCACCGATCGTCGCAAACTCATCTGGGGTTCTGCCACCTGCAATCAGCCACCTGACCCAGTCGATGCTCTCAGAGTTGTCAATGGGCTGCTCGGGGTCAAAGAGGCAATCCATCAGCATGTCCAGCTCCGGCGTGGGTCCTCCTTGGCAGCATTCCGCGTTTATGTAGGAGCTGGCATCCTTCTTCCCTCTCCTCATGATTCTTTTGACGACGTCCTGCATTGGCTCCTCCTTGCTGCCTCCGCAGCAGCTGCCATCGCTGTTCCTCGGGTACATTTTCACCTTTTTCTCTTCCTCAACTTTACAACGCACAACAGGTGTAGATCTGCTTCACTTTTTTTCTCACCGCACACAAGAAATTTCACTTTACCGCTTCTGAGCGCTCTCCTCAATTTAATAATTCTACTGGCATTTTAACACTATTAAAGTTTCAGCTCGCATTTTCTGGCCGGGGTTAACTCCCGAAAAATTTTTATAATCGAAAAATTATAAATTCTCCTCTCGTGAAGTTGCACTGCTGCGAAGATATATGAAAACAAATTTTTTTTTGCTGTCAGCTTCCGAGGATGCGAACCCCCCAAAAATGACAAGCACGTCAGGCTGACAATCGCACACAGCTGCAGTGCACAGGTAAAGAACTCGTTAGGAGAAAAAAAAATTTTTTTTGCGAATTTTCCCCCCCGACTGAATAACTACAGGCGCTCGACGGCTCACCGTTTCGCTGGGACCTCGAAGGAAATAAATTCTGAACCGTGTGAGCAGCAATTAGCCAAAGCTTTCCGCGAAAAATCTCTGTCATCCCCCGTGACAGCCCCTCATTGGGTCACCGATAAAAACAACTGCAATCCTCACCTGGCCCAGAATTTACCTTGTCCACCCCAAAATCTAGATACAAACAAAAAATTAAACTAAGTTTAGATATCTTCGCGATTCGGTTAATCTCTGACAAGAAAAATTGCACCAGCCGCAGAGCACAACAAAATTCCTCTGCACACCTTGAACACGGCGAGGTTTCAACCCGTTTCCATTTCGTTCTAGATTGCGGCCACGCACTTTTTCGTTGAAAAACTGAGTTCTGGCCGAGCGAGACTTCGCTCTAGCTTCTGGCAATTGTACACGATTTTGATCAATTCACACAATTCAATTTTCACACGTTTGAAATGTCCCTTTTTTTCCCGGAGTTTTCTCGTGTGGACGACGTACCTCTTTCAGGTCGCGCGTTGTGAAGAAGATGGAAAACTAAAAGTGCACACACAAAGGAAATGTTTTCACACCGACAGTGTTGATGATCAAGGTCGACCTAGTGAACTTGTTTCATATGGATTCTGTCTCTTTGCAGTGATGCTGCTGCACCCTCGCGAACTCTAGACCAACTTCAAGTTCTGCCAAATTTAAAATATTTGAGGATAAATACGCCAAAATTCTGGGTTACCTTTAATTTTAAGCTCCAAAAATAAAGCTCGCTACATCCACAGAATTAGAACAAACTTTTTGACACTTTGAGTAGTTGTTAGTACTACAGAAAAATATGTTTTAATTAAATATCTGAGTTTAATGAATATACTATAACTTTCTAGGCCAAAAAAATGTGAGATCTAGCTGATTTAGATCTCAAATAGAAGAATTAGATGATAAACTAAATATCACTTACTTTTTGCATATATGTAATCTTAATATGTAATAAACCCCTTTAAAGAAAATTAGCTTACTCTATACGGAAAAAATTAAGGTATAAATAATTACAAAACACCAAAATTGACTCAAAATAGATATATTTATATTAATCTATATATACATACACAGACGTATATAAAACTACCTTGTAAAATATAAAATTTTTAATAAATCTCAAGAGGCGCTATGGGACAATTATAAGACTCAAAATTATAATAAAATTTTTGGTATTTTTTTTTTCTAAATCAATGTTTTGTTATGTATGTATTTACGCCCGAAAATCTAAAGGCACAATACTTCGTTTTATGCTGACGTTAAACTTGCTCCGCCAACTATTTATCTGAAAATTTAACAAAAGATTATTTAATAACTGATAAATATTTCTTTTAAATTTTACCTGTGACTCATCTATATTATCGCAGAAGCTCAAATCCAAGAGTGTTAATTTTTTGCACTTCAATAAAATTCTAGAATAAAAAAAATTTGTTTTTAGAATTATATTACTTGCGATCTAATAGATATAATACTCAAAGCATCTCTCAGTAGATATTCCCAGTACTCCCATTAAATCCAATTGTTCAAGATTTGGGCAATAATTTGCAATATTTTCAATGTCACGATCAGTTATACCCCTAATAGCTGCTAAAAATAATTTTTTTAAATTTGCGCATCCTGTTAATAGACACTTCAGGCTTTCTCCTGGTGATGCTTCTTCCCTTAAACTAAAAATATCGTTGTTTACATAAAAGATTAACCAAAAATATTTAATTTTATATATTTACCACCATCCAAAATCAACTTCTTCGAGGTTCTTGCATGCAGATAACGCCCGTAAACCAATAGAAGATAACGCATGAGATTTCCACATATCAATTGAAATTAACTCCTTATTGTATTTTGAAATTTGAATTGCAACCTCATCCATATTAACGGAAATCCCACAAAATGCTGATATTTCGAAATGATCAATTCAAAATTGATAAATATTCAAGACGCACTCACCTAGATTAAGATGTTTCAATTTAGGATTATTTTCGAGCATTGTCAAGAGTAAATCCGTTCCAATGATAGTCCGAAAGAGATCGAGTCTTTCCAAGTGCTTTAAATGAGTTAGGCAGGAAAAACTTTGTAAAGCTGACTCCATTGAAAAGTTGCGTAGAGAAAGTTCTGTAATTAAATGAATATGAAAAACAACCTATAAATTATTTTATGGCGGCTTACGGTATTTGTACTCTAAATACTAATAAGTATTATTTTCAGATTACTACTTACCTTTTAAATTATCACAGACAAGTCCAATAGTCTCCATACAACTCGAATTCAAAAATTTACAACTATTAAGTCGTAAATGCGTTAAATTTTCTCCTCTTTGTTGTATAAATCTAAAAATTAGTGCGATGAAATGAAAAAAAAAAACATAATTTTAAAAAAAAGTACACTTACTTTTTAAATTCTGTTGATGATATTGCACCAAAAGGACCGCACCAAGATAAATCAAGTTTTTTAATAAGTGGTGCTCTAAAATGACCGGAAGAATAATTAAAGCATTCTACACATTCTAAGAAAAGTATTTACCTTTTCGCAAGAATGCATAGCAGTTCTGAATTGGCAAGATGCCAATAGGGTCTTAAATTAATTTCGCTGTACAGCAATGGATGCATTGAAACTTCATACATTAATTTAGAAACTTGGCCAATTCGGAATAAGGAAACAAGATCCAGATATGAGAAAATGTGAAGTAAAATATCAAACTGAAATAAAATATATTAGTTTCCTATCTTTTGAATAAAAACCATGAGCAAACTTACAGGCATATCTTTTAATCCTAACTGAGAGTGAACCTTTTGCGATTTACACTCCGGCAAAAGTGCAGATTCTTGAATGAACTTTTCTAGGTCATTCACAAGGAAGTCTTTCAAGTAGTCTTGATGATTCTCTTTAATACATGGACGAAATTTTATGCTTTCTAATTTTCTTAAAATAGGACCTACGGTTGAGGTTATTAAGTAATTTTCATTTTCTTTCTTTAATTTCACACTTACCTTTTTTATATTGTGGTTTACACTTGGCAAAAAAGCCAGGTAAAGGAGTACTGTGAAAATTGCACTTTATTCCTACTAAAGTGATGCCATCAATTTCAGTAAAATACTCTAAGTGTGAGTGATTAAATTCCAGTCTTATCGTACTGAAATATTTGAAGAAATGAATGTTACTTCGTAATTATGTTATTATTAGTCGCTATGTTTGCTTTTATTAATACTTTATTTATTACGAAATAATAATATAATAGTTAACTTACTTCGTTGGATATACAATTTTTTTGAGTGGAGGAGAAAATGTCCGAGGCCTATGTATTGGATATTGTACAGGTTGTCCCTCCCATAAACAAAACCATTTCTCCGTTACAGTAAAGGCCCAGATTCGAACTATAGCACCAGGATTATAAGTTTCAAAAATTATAACTTCTTCGGGTATCACAAATTGCTCAAAACGCACAACTGTAAGAAAATAACTGAGTTTTATATTGATCGACATCTTTCTTTTTTTAATAAATTACTAATAAAATCCTGGGCAGAAATTTTCATTGTGTTTTGTGGTTTAATCTCAGGTAATTTTGAAGGTGCTTTCTCCCACCATTTCCCGTAAGTTCTCTGTAATAAAATAGAGTGATCAATTCACACAAAAATTTTTAATTACTGCGAATTGCAGTTTTGCAAATAAATATCTGTTTTAATAATTTAATACAATGTAGATTTTTGTTAACTGCGTAATCAGTGAATTTATGGAAAAATATCAGTCTAAATCTCTCAATGCCCTTTATGACGACGCAAAAAATTTGTGTGTACTCCAATTAGGGGATAAGCTGTGATTGAAACTTCATAGGATAATGACTAGGACTGTAAGCCTCAAATTACTAAAAAAGACAATTTTGGGATGTTATGACGCATTCTTAATTAGGTTATTCGGGTGATAAACAAATCGCTGTTTTATAAATACGCCTCGGTGCTAGGGGGTGGCCTTTTGGCTTAGGAGTTACTTAGCAACACCTATTCGCGTAAACAGTTGGCACAGCTAGGTCGAAGCCCACAAATCAATTTCCCTCCAAGCTGGAGGAGCGCAAAAGTTTGTAATGGCATTACGTAAGCCCTTCTTAATAATAAAACTGAGCTGGGGCAATTTAAACTCACCATTGCAAATGTTTCCGGAAAATCCCCATAGTCCGGAAACTTGGAAGGGCGGCCCGTGATGTTGATAGCGGTGTACGAAATGCTGTAGTCGCTGCCGTATTGCGAGCTGAAGTCCAGAACGTCCTGGGCATACTGATTGATTGAAACCTCTAAAAAGTAATCTTTTGAGAATTCGTAGGCCTCTATGACTTCAGGATTGTCCGATGAACTGGTTGTTGTTGTTGTTGACGTGATGTCCTCGGAAGACGTCGACAGCGACTGAGGCTCTGTGTCGCTCATCATCTCGGCGCGGCTCGTTGAAATTTGCGTGAGAGAACTTCACTTGGGTGGAATTTACCGCCACCGAAGCGCAGGAATGGAAGAGCGATCAACCAGGTGAATACAACTTTTAAACCATTTAAAAATCAGCCTCGCAGCTGCCTAGCAAGTTCCAAACTACCGAAGATTGCTCGGCAGCCTTTTGTTGTTTTAAAACACACAAATGTCAAGTAAACGTCAGAAGAAAAGGAAAGTCATGGCTCACTGTAAAGTACTAGATTAAAGAAAGATTTGGAGAAAGGAATTTAAAATCCGTGTTGTTATCTCGATTAAACTTAAACGATTAAACTTTTTAATTTTGTCTAATATGATACATAATCGTCATTAACCATGCTTGAAGTCTTTTGTCCTTGCTCTTCTATTTTTTTAAAAAAGATAAACACACCCGGCAGAGTGAATAGAAATTAAACTGAACGAAACAAATTTAAAAATATGTTCAGGTATTATAGAAGTCTCGGACAGGGGATTTTACACAGTACCAGTTCTGGTTTTCGTCTCTGACAACTGTTTTAATTTGATATCAATAAATTAAAAGAAAATCGTCTTGTTTGAAATTATTATATTGCTGTTATATGAGAAATCGTACATGAGAATAACTAAAACCTCAAACATAAACGGGTGCAATAAATATTCTTTTGCTGCGTCCTATAAAAAGCAATAATTTATAATTTAAAAGTATAAAAATATAGAGAAATAAATGTAGTAAAATGTTAACTAAAATAGATTTTAAAAAAATATTATTTGTTGTTTCTACATATCTAAAAGTGGTTTTCTCTTCTTATAAGAGTACGGATAGTGCGGAGTGGTCACATCTAGCTTTTCGTCTTTCTCAATAGAAAGTCTGCAAATAAACAGTTTTTGTAAAGTACATACACATTTTTTTCTAATCCCATACTTGAATTTTTTTGGAGTATGTGCTTCTTTCAGTACACTGTCCTCCTCAATTTCCTGTTTTATACTATCCTCCTTAATTTCTTGTTTTGTATCAATATTTCCTTTACTATCAGGTTCATTTCCATCTTTATTCTCGCTCCACCTATTCACGCAAATGTCCCCGCATTTGCAGTTTTCTGAACATTGTACACTACTTTTTCTGCATGTACACTTTAAGGTGTTACACTTTGTTTTGCAAGAACATCGAGTTGATCCATCAGCGGATCTCTTTATCGGAGCCAACTTTGATGTATTTTTGTCCTCCCGAAAATAACGGGAAGTATGCTTTTAAAATTTTACCATTATAACCAAATCAATTTTTTTTTTTTCAATTTCAAATTTACCCTTCGATAGCGAGGAGTCTTTTTCCAGTCTGGATCTTTGGAACTTTCTGAATCTTCGTTGTCTTCTTCTTCCTCGGACCCACTCAATAATTGTTCAGCAGTTTCAAGATTAATTTTCTGTAATTCAAAACAGTTAAATTAATTAAATTTTTACATAAAATATCATTAATGCAACCTGCGTTCTTGCTTGTTTTCTTGATTCAGGTTTTTTAACCGCGTCTTCTAGATCAGCACAAAGTTTTTTATAAGTTTCTAATTCCTCTCGTAGAGCATCAAGTTTATCAAGTTCTTCTTGTTGAATTTTGAGTCGTTCATCCATTTCTGGCGTAACTTCTCCTTTATTAACCTGAGGTACACTATTAAGTTCACGTAATAAAACAGAGATCTTTTCTTCATAGCTCTTTTCAACATCTAATAGCTTTTCTCGATAATGATCCTCTAGAGCTTTTTGAAGATCGTTCTGGATCCTTTCTATCCTTTTTTCAGCAGCTTCACATGCTGCACATTCATCTATTTTACTCTCTTTTCTGGCTTGCTCCTTTCGCAAATCGCTTAAAGTGGTTAAAAGATGTTTCAATACACCCCGTGCTTGTGGCATGCTCGTCATTCCATCGCACAGACCGTTCATCTTAGATTCGATATCCGAAGCGATGATTTTTTGTTGTAAGTCATTGATTTGAGCATTCCTCATTTGAAGATCCTCTTCCACAGAGCTGATTTCTTGCGTATGGTCATCACTGATGTCATCTTTTAATACCTTCAGCCTTTTGTTTATAATAGCTCGGTCTTCCATGAGCTGTTCTAGGGAATGTTTCGCATCTATCACGGATAGAATTATTTCTAGTTCTTGATCCACCCAAGCAATTGTTTGTTCAATTTTTCCAGAAGCTGCTTGCTTTTTCTGGGATTGTGCTGACTTCTGTTTGTCTAGAGCATCTTTTAGTCTGTAGAAAATATAAAATATAAATTTTAATGGCAACAGGGGGGAATAACCAAAGCTTGATACATACCGTTTATTAATTGCCATTGCTTCTTCCACTTTCCGTTTAAAAACGTTTCTCTGTCTGTTGTGAAGTGCTTCCATTTTGATCATTTCATGCTGTCGCTTTTTATCTTTTTCCTTTAAAACCGTGAGTTCCCTTTCCCTATTTAATTTCCACTGTCTGAAGTTTTCACTTTCCGCCTTCATAGCACGAATAAGTTTAACCTTTGCAGCCTTCATTGCTTGAATTTCTCTATTAAGATGTTCAATTTTTTGCGATTCCTTTTCGCGCATTTTAAGCATTTTAGATTGCTGTAAGTTTTTCTTCCTCATTTCACTTATTTGTTGCTCTAGTTGTTGAAGCCGAAGACGCCTTTCTTCTGCAATTTTAGCAGAAGCAGCTCCCTTCATATTTTTCAATTTTCCGCATAGTTCAGTTTTTTCGGCTTCCAGAATTTGTATCATTGATTCATACTCCTTGATCTTTTCTTCACTACTTTCGCCTTCATATGTGCAGAACTTAGAAAGATTTCCTACAACTCTTTGATGAAGTTGCTCTTTCAAGTTAAGCTCTTGATTTAACCGCCTTAGCTCGTTGTTAAAATTGAGTTGTTTTGAATTGAATGCTTCCAATTTTTGTTGCATCACTTCTGTAACAGACGTTTCGCTATGCTGATTCAAAGATCCGTTTGCAGTTAAGAATGATGACTTATGATTTAGCATCTCTACTCTTGTCTTTTCAAGGATTTCATCGACCTCACCAAAGAATGTTTTAAGCTTACTTGTCTTTTGAGAATTTTCTATAAATTCAACTGGACAAGAACTTGCATCCAAATTTGAATTCAAACTCTTCACAAGATCCTTAACTTCAATCAATTTATTTTGCAACTCTTCATGTGCAGTTTCAGCAAATGTGGCACGAGTTTCAATTTCAGCCACATCATGAAGAGTTGCTTGTAGCTGCTGCTGTAACATTTGATTCTTTTCAATTAAATTGTCAAGATTTTTACGCATCCCTTCAAGTTCCTGATTATTTATTGTTACATCACCGCCATTGCATGTCCCTTTGGCTAATAGTTCCATTCGCAATTTTTGTATTACTCCATTTAGTCGGTTTATTTCTGCAGCTTTAGGATCCTGATTAACAATCGGTTTATTTTTTATTTTCCGGGCTCTATCTGCATACCGGAGAGTACTAAGAGTTTCGTCAATGTTGTAATCAGCAGGACTTACGCAAGCAATCATCAGGGTAACTGAGTTCCCCCCTAGAGAGTCTTGAAGCAACCGTGTCAATTTGGAATCCCTATAACCGATATATCCGTTATTTTGCCCGGCTAAAATGAATATTATCAACTCTTGTTCTATATTTAAAAATAAAAAACTTAATACATCCTAGAGCAGAAATAACATTCCCTAGTGCTAATAGTCCTTGGTTAATTTTAACACCTTCTTTAAACCGATCTCCTGTTGCTTTAGTTTTTTGTGCTCTCTCGGACCCAGCGAGATCCACCAAATGAAATTTTGAAGAAGTTGATTGGTTCCTTAAAAAAGTACTTTGCTTATTAATATTTTTAAAATCGATATATTATTTACTTACGCGTCATTATTATGAGTCATTTGAATGTTTATCGTAAATATAGCATGGGAACGACTCGATTGTGAATTCATAGCAGTAGCACCAACGGCTCGGCCAGCAGAGCCTTTCATAAGAAAATCAGTAGTTTCCTTAGCAGAAATGACTGGTGCTTCAGTTAGACCGGGCATAATAATCCCTCGATTACCATCCTCCCTTATGTCCACCACAGATTGCTCTCGGGAGCTTGTAGAGAGCAAATCGTATAATTGTTCCTGATACAGCTCCACAAAGGAACAGGATACTGTGGCGGTATAGTCAGCATTCAAATTAGAAATTCTTTTAAATATATCATGTACAGCTCTTGGGATCACACCAGTTTCGGCATCAAAATTCCCACTAAAAGCCGTGCCCATGGTGTGCGTCTTACCAGATCCCGTCTGACCATATGCTAATATAGTCACATTGTATCCTTTAAAAAAAATTATTAATTTTTGCTTTTTACATTATATTTTAAATGTTTTATTTTTACCATTGAACAACTTCTCCAACATTCCATATACAGCTTTTTCATAAACAAACTGCTGTGTGTCATCTACATTAAATACATAGTTAAATGTGAACGCATCGTTCGTTTTGACTATAACTTGTTGGATGCCGGGAACTTTTTGGATCACATTTTGGCATCCCCGCTCAATCTCTGATTTAACTAGAGGTCTTATTCGAACGGCTACTTTAACGCAATCCGCATCCATACTCATCTGTAAGTTAAGAATTATTATTTTTATATATGTATTAACAGGCACGTCTATTATATCCGAGGTTGATTTGATTTGAAAATAGTCAATTTTTAAAACAAAACTAATACGGAAATGCATTTTAACAACTTTTTATTACATATTTATTATCTTTTGTATAAGGAAAATTCTCAGGGAATAGAAATATTTTGTAAAAGGAAAATCTAATTCAAATGGCATATAATTTGTACGTGGTTGTTGTTGAAAATTGGACACTATTTTAATGAATATCTCGAAAACGATGGAAGGTGCATTTTTTTAATTATTTTCCCATTCTTCCCTACTACAAGGAGCTTTCTAAACCGTTCTAAAATCGAAAAAGCTCGGATATAATAGGATCCCCTATTAACATTTTAAGAACGGGATAATTTAAACAACACATATCGATATCCGATCCAACAGCGTTTATTCGTTTAAATGTTCTCGTCGTTCTGCTGGCGTTCTTTTCCGTCTCGATTGGCCGATAATTAAGGTCAAGTCTATGACTGATATCCTTAAATACTTAATTCCGCTCTTTTGCTTTGCTATGCATTCAGGGTAATTACTTATTAAAATTTATCTGGGGCATTAAGTAACGCAGTACTACGATCACCATCGTAAAGCAAATATTTAAATAAAACCACCAGTTGGCAGGCACGCGTAGCGACCAAAAATTTTAAGGGAGAAAAAATCGTTATTCAGTACATTGGCCAGCGAAGCCCAAAGGGCTCCTTCACTCTCAGGTTCGTTGTCGTTTTGACGTCGGCGGTCATTACGAGTCGTTTTTCACAAGCCGCAAACTAATTTTTTTCGCTGCAAAAGTAGTACAACTTTGTTTTCTGTTTGTTTTAGAGCAGACTTTTTTTCTGGCTTGTGGGAAGGCATTGACAAAGCCGCGGCGGGAACTATCCTTCGTATGAAACGGGACTAAAAGAACCGGTTTTTACTTACCTCAACCCTTTCCAAATTAAACAAGAAATATTTAGATTCCCTCGCAGGTAACTCTCGAAGAACAAACTTAACTTTCCTCAATTGGTTAATCTAAAAACTGCTAAATATAACAACTTAAACAGCGAACGGACATTCACACTTCACTCCCCGCAGATAAATTTAAAGTGAACTGTTTCATTTGACGGAAGAGATTCTTTATTCACAAGAAGGTGGCGCACTGAGGTGCACTAAAGTAGGTTTCGTTCGTTATCCGTGCATAAACAAGTTTTTGTTTTCAATCAATCCGTGACTGCAAATCTTCCTGACTTAAACTAAATAAAATTAATAAGTTTTTATTTATGTTAGGAGTATGCCAATTTGCGTAAATTGTATGAAAAACAACGGGCACAACTTTCCCTATTTTTCATTCCACTGAACTGCAGGCGGTACCATCCAAGCAATAAAGGTTATTGGCAAGCAATCAGTCAACGTCAAAGTGTCAAGAGATGTTTGTAATCGTTCAGTTTGGCTTGAATTACAGGTATTTTCCTTTATTTCTCTTTCAAATAGCAGTGAACCTTTCTAAAAACATTAAAGCATTTTCAGAATACTCAGTTCAGTTCGTTTTTTGATAAATGGGCCCCTAATTTTCATAAGGCTTTAATTGCTATAATTTTAATATGTTTGTAGAATAAATATATTCAGTTCAAATTTAGAGACCCTCAAAGGTCACAGGTCAAATTAGACAAAATAATTAGGCCCTTTTAGCCTAAGAATTTTTTTTTTCTTTTGGAAAATTTACAACGGTTGTAAGCAATTTTTTTTTTGGTCTAATTGAAGAATAGGTGTTTCGCTCTGGTTTCGAGGAAATTGTGCAGGCACCTTCCATTTGCTCTAAGGATTTAAAATAATTTTGCGGTGCTCGGCTATATCTTCAGAAATATTCCACTTTTAATTTTTAACATTTTCCCTTACGAAATGCCTGTTGACTAAATACTTTCCTTTTACAAAATGTCTATTGACTAAATATTTTCATTTTCGCTTGCTTAAATTCTGTCTCGCTCAACTAGGCACCCCTAGAGCACCCCCAAAAAATGGTACGTACACTATATATGAACGTTTCAGCACTTCCTTATGTCTGATTTCTATGAACTTAGGAACATTTAAAATAATAATTATTGTAATAGAAACAGCGTGGCCGTCTTACAGAAAAAGGGAGAATTTCAGAGTATTTAGGTCATCAAGAAAAATTTTAAAAATGTCGGGGAATCGTCCATAATATTCAAATAATTTCCTCATGAAAGGCACTTTATGTATAGAGGGAAACAATGCCAAACATTACTATCATTATTTCTAAGTTTTCGTTATAACTATATATATAAAAAAAAAAAAGGTCCTCTGGTACCCCGGTGTGGAAGCTAAGGGCTTCATTTTGTTTTTATACTAGTGCCACACTATAAACGAAATTAAGAATTTCGCGTATATTTGATTTCATAATTATTGGATTGGAGCGTTGCCAAACCGATTCTTCAGAGAGGAGGTAAAGCAAACAGAGAGAAAACATCACTGTGATGCAAATTTGAAGAAAACTCACGAACAAATTTAAAATATTATTTTGAAAAGCATAGTAAAAAAAGGACTGATTGTTTAATTTATACGTAAGGCCTTAAGGGTAATATACTCATAAATCAAAGATTATCGAATTATAATTATAATTACATTCATAATTCGATAATCTTGGTTGAAGAATTCACTATTTTACGAAGTATGTAATGAGTTTTTGCATTACTCAGTAACGGAAAAAGTAACTATTACCATTCCATTATGTAGTTAGTTCGTCTAATGCTGGGGCCATACCTGCGTTAACGTCTAACGCCCGTAAACATACTAATTTAGGCGCTAAATTGAGCTGCCAAATTACGCGTTAAATACAGTGGCTACACTTGTATTTAACGTTGTCATTTTATTAGCGCGTTAATCAAGATAGAGGTTGAAACTGCTGCTCATTAAAAATGAGTGTAAACAATTATTTTATAAATTTGTAGCATTTGGCAAGAGAAAACCACGGTTTAAATTTTTTGACACATGACGCATCCACCGCATTCAAGAAAATGACAACTAATGTAGCCACAACGCATTATGTGACGCGTTAATTATCGGCAGCCGAGCTATCGCCTAATGCCATTAACAATGGCGTTATTAAATTAACGCGTTAACCACCGGTCACACCTGCGGTTAACATTAAATTTAATGGCATTAGGCGCAGGTATGGCCCCAGCATAATACTATGTAATGCACAAAGTAACTATTACTTTTACTATTACTGGTCCATTACTGAATTCGTCTCATACTATGTAATAGCCAAAGTAACATTTACGTTTTACCTTACTTATGAATCTGAAAATATCCATTATTTTGTAATGTGAACGGTATGCATTAGTTTCCAATGACATCGCCATTATAAAATTCATCGAAGGAGTAAGCAAACAGAATAAGCTTTTGTTTAATACAGTATCGATGCAATAAAGAGCAAATTTTTCGCTGGGATGTGCATCACAAATCGAATCTATGGCCAGGAGCGCGTTCAAAAACTAAACTATAGTTAACCCCGTGGTAAGCCATGGTTATGCTTATCGAAGCCACTTAACCACAGGGTTATGCTTAACCACAAGGGTATTTTTGAACGACTCGTAGTTAACTACGCTACGCTACGTTAACTGTCAATCGAATAATTGTGACGTTATGTTTT
This sequence comes from Machimus rusticus, assembly GCA_951509405.1. Taxonomy (NCBI): domain Eukaryota; kingdom Metazoa; phylum Arthropoda; class Insecta; order Diptera; family Asilidae; genus Machimus; species Machimus rusticus. Next base: position 10,206,456 of record OX608051.1, read on the forward strand.
TAAAAATTTATTGAAATCAAAGGTAACTAAAATCAATTTTTGAGAATTTTAGCGGCTTTATCAAGAATATTAAATCCAAAAAGAGCTTTTGCAAGCTCTTTTCATTTGAATCGGATTCGATTCGCATGGTTTCAGGAATAGGCCCCCAGAACAGTGAAAACTCCCGCCAAGACAGTTTTCAAAGAGTTCACAGACTTCTTCTTCTTCTTTATATTTAAATGTATTTCTTAACCACGGGCTGACCATACTCAAGGAGTATGGTTAAAATTAGACTACGCCATAGTTAACTATGAAGAGTTTATGAACGGCAAATAGTTATGCTCGTGGTTATGTTGTGGTTAACCACAGAGTTTTTGAACGACAAAAGTTAACCATAGTTAACTATAGTTAACTATAGTCTAGTTTTTGAACGCGCTCCAGATGTTCTGTGTATTCAATTTCACAATTATTATATTGATCTGAAATTAAAGTAAAATTTTTTCAAAATCTCTGTTTGATGTGACTTTTTATTAATAAATGCAATGATGATCTCACATTTTTGAAATTGAGAATACACGAAATTCTAAGTTTTTCTTATATTCAGTCTTCGAATAACACTTTAATGCGTCGATCAGATATAGTTTCACATTTATGTTCATAAATTCCATACACCCAAAACGAGAATCTTACATGATAACTCCATTTTTTCGAATAATGAAACTTAGCAGTTCCATTATTCTCAATTTGGCCGCTTATTGTTCCATTAACATAATCATCAAAAAGTACACGTGTTATGTTATACAATGGTATTTCATACTAAAAAAGAAGTTGTTATTCATTTTGAAAAGGGAAACGTTTATGTACTTACCTTGTTTGGAGGGAATTCTAAATCAAATGTATGCATAAATTTCACTTTGTGGTCTACATGGTAATATTTATAATAAAGACGTACTTCCCCAGGTACAGGTTCTTCGTTACCAAAAATGCGGAACTCAGCATTAACTGCATAAATGAGGAACGATAAAATAATTAAGACTATCATCCTGAAACAAAAACGTACATTAGACTTTTTGATTTATAATTTGTATCTTTTGAAAACAAAAGTGTCTGAGAGGAATGAGATTTAAACTTACTTTGTAGAAACTTGGAACTTCGGATTATGGTGTCTACAGCTCATAAAACTGTTGGAAAATAGATTGAAACCAACTTAATATATACACGCTAAAGAGAAATATCACTCTTCTTACGATTATAATTGAACTGATCAGACACATTCGCAGTCATTTGCATGTGATTGAACAAATATTTGAAGCTAACACAACCACGTGTAAAAAACACTCTATTTGTCTTCTCTGGCATCAAGCTTTTTTTATTTGCATTAATTACTTAAATTTAAATGAGCATTAATTCTGTTAAATGAAGTTATAAAATACTGACTGTTCCCAGGAAAGTGTAGACTGCAAATCGTACAATTACTCCACAAACGTACAAGGCACTGCGACGGATAAATGCATACATAATAAACCAAAACAAAAATATAGAAAATAAATTTCCCTGCTTCGTATTGCATAAAACGAATCGACAGTTTCTGAAAAGGAAAACTACAGAGATAGGAAGTTGTGTTACATAATTATGGTTTTTATGCGACGAAACTGTAAACTTTAATACATTTTTGCGTTTAAAATCCACGCACTTCCTGTTATTCTACAAAGTTTCGATCCCGTACAAGTTATTACAATTATTGCTTTTTCGTAGAGTGGTTTTGGCTCTGCTTCCATTGAAAGGGGAGTATTTAAAAAAATCTACTCTTTCTGAAAAATAAATGCACGAGCCCCTTTTCGAAATTATTTTCTTTAGCTTCTTCAGAAGCAATGAAAAAATGCTTAGTGAGAACTTATTTCAAATAAAATCTTGAAATTTCCGTTGCAAAATTAATATTTCACCAATACGAGAGAAATAATTAATAATACTAATAAATATCAAATGACAGCATAAGAAAACTTATTAATAATCTTTGTTGGGGTCTGGGTTCTGTGTATTCAATTTCACAATTATTATATTGATTTGAAATTAAAGTAAAATTTATGTCAAAATCTCTGTTTGGTGTGACTTTTTATTAATAAACACAAAGATGATATGTCATTTTTGAAATTGAGAATACACGAAATTCTTAATTTTTCTTATATTCAGTCTTCGAATAATACTTTAATGCGTCGATCAGATATAGCTGCACATTTGTGTTCAAAAACTCCATACACCCAAAACGAGAATCTTACATGATAACTCCATTCTTTCGAATAATGAAACTTAGCAGTTCCATTCTCAATTCGGCCGTATATTTCTGCATTAACATAATCATCAAAAACTACACGTGTTACTTTATACACAGGTACTTCATTCTAAAAAAGAAATTGTTTTTATTCATTTTGACAAGGGAAATGTTATCTTGCCTCTGGAGGGAATTTTAAAAAAAATGTATGTATAGGGTTAATTGGATCGTCCACATGGTAATATTTGTAATAAAGTCGTCTTTCACCAAGTACAGGTTCTTTGTTACCAAAAAAGCGGAGTTCACCATGAACTACATAAATGAAGAACGACAAAATAATAAAGACTTTCATCCTGAAATTAAAACGTACATTAGAATTTTCGATTTATAATGTGTATCTTCTTAAAACAAAAGTGTCTGAGAGGTGGGAGAATTAAGATTTAAACTTACTTTGTAGAAACTTTAAACTTTGGTTCTAATAGCTTATAAGACTGTTGGGAAATAGATTGAAATCAACTTAATATATACACACATCAGCCAAAGAAAAATATCACTCTTCTTATGATCTTAACTGAACTGATCAGACACATTCACACTCATTTATTTTCATGTGATTGAACGATTATTTGAGTTAGCTAAAAACACTTGTAAAAAACACTCTATTTGCCTTCTCTGCGGCGTCAGGTTTTCTTCCTTATGTGCGCGTTTCTATTTTTTATTAAACTAAGAGTATGAATAACTATCTCAAACTTTATACTTTTCTAAGAAAATCAATAGTCTTAGCAGAAATGACGGGGTATAATAATCCCTCGGTTACCATCCTCCCTTATGTCCACCACAGATTGCTCTCGAAAGCTTAGCTCATACAATTGCTCTACAAATGAACAGGGTACTGTGTAGGTGCATATAAATTAAAAATGCCTTAAAATATTAATGCATACATATATCATGTACAGATCTTGGAATCGCACCCAAGGACCAGATGTTTTGTATATGCAATTTCACAATTATTATATTGCTTTAAAATTAAAGTAAAATTTATGTCAAAATTTCTACTTCGTCTGCTTTTTTTAATTAATACAAATAATATGACATTCCTGAAATTGGTAATACCCGAAGTTTGTTTATAGTCCGTCTAGATTCTAGAATAATACTTTAATGCGTCGATCAGACTTTTTATTAATAAATACAAAGATGATATGACATTTTTGAAATTGAGGATACACGAAATTCTAAATCTTTCTTATATTCAATCTTCGAATAATACTTTAATGCGTCGATCAGATATAGTTTCACATTTATGTTCATAAATTCCATATACCCAAAAGGAGAATCTTACATGATAACTCCAATCCTTCGTATACTCAAAATTGGCAGTCCCATTCTCAATTGTGCCGCTTATTTCTCCGTTAACATAATCATCAAAAACTACACGCGTTATTTTATACACTGGTACTTCATTCTAAAAAGTAAGTTGTTTTTATTAATTTTGAAAACGGAAATGTTGCAACTTGCCTTTGGAGGGTATTTTAATTTAAATGTGTGTATATTTGTAATCGAATCGTCTACGTGGTAATATTTGTAATGAAGTCGAAATTCGCCAAGTACAGGCTCTTCGTTACCAAAAATGCGGAACTCAGTATGAACTGCATAAATGAGGGACGACAAAATAATTAAGACTATCATCCTGAAATTATTAAAATGTATGTTAGAAACTTGAAACTTTAGACTATGAAGCCCACAGCTTATAAGATTGTTGGAAAATCGATTGAAACCAACTTAATATATATGTACACACACATCAGCCAAAGAAAAATATCACTCTTCTTATGATCTTAACTGAACTGATCAGACACATTCACACTCATTTATTTTCATGTGATTGAACGATTATTTGAGTTAGCTAAAAACACTTGTAAAAAACACTCTATTTGCCTTTCTGACGTCAGGCTTTTTTCTTTATGTACGCATTTCTTTTTGTTAAATTAAGAGGATTAATCCCTATCCCAAATTTTCTACTTTTCCACTAGTAGTAAGTAGTCTTGTAGTTTATTTTGCTCTTAGTACATAGGATAAATTACTATCAACATTTATATAGCAAATCTTTGCTTCATTTTTCACTAAGTATAACAATGTGGAAATGTACATACATATTTGCGTTAATTACTCAAAATTAAATGCGTATTAGATTTTCATTTATTTTATTTATTGTTAACAATTTTATCAGAGAACAATTTGGATTAACGTGTATACACGTCGAACACACTTAACCGGTTGAGAGAAAGAACCATGGCGTGGGCATTACAAAGCAAATCGTACAATTGCTCCACAAATCAACAGCGCACTGTGGCGATATATGTATATAAATTAATTTCCTAATTTTTACAATACATCAGAGAAAGTATTATCATAAAGAACTTGCAAGACACACAAGAAATGTTTTACGAAAATTATGCATTTCTCATATCGTGAGCCGACCTCAGTCTTGTGTTGCAAGCAAAGATTAGCCATCTAATAATATGTGACACTCTTTTTTCCATCTCAAATTATTATTAATATTTTTGTTTTTAATCTATAGGTATATTAATACGTGAAGAGAAAACTTTGTACTCCTTTTTAAGCATATTGCACGGACGGAGGAGTGTGAGATTTGGCATAGTTAAAGTTTATATAGAGAAAAAGTGCAGAAATCTAAAATTTATTTATAATATGTGTTACAAATTCATTAAATTAAATTAAATAAATTCATTATTTACGTTCATACTATCAATTTTAAACACATAGTAGTCTGTGGTCAAACTGTCGTAATTTTATTATTGACAGTGCCAATTTCAAACACATAGTAGGCTGTGTACAGTCGTATTATTCGTAGTAACCCCAGTAGGTCGAATTTCGACCAGAGGGCGACAACTAGTTATTATTATGTTAATATTTACAAATACTTAATTGTTGTCTATATTTGAGAACTTCACTCATGCAAAAAATGCGCGGTAAATAGCCTATGTTCAGGCGCAATTCGTTCGGTCGGCAATGTGTAAAGTTCTCGGTAAAATAAATAACTATGGTAGAAAAATATAATTGCTGAGCAGAAGTCTTGGAAATTTGGTTTTGAGGAAAAGTGGACACTTTGCTTAATAGCTTTAACACCGAGTTAAATACGCTTTTAATAATTCTACTGCATCTATATTCCGTTTTCCTAATGGCAATTATTTATTATTGGCTTGAATCTATCCGAACCCGCCTAACCAACATCAGCCTTTCCTTGAAAGTTTTCAATTCGTCCTTTACAAAATAAACAATTGAAAGAATGGGTAGAAAAAAATAATGAACGCTTAGTCAAATGTTTTGTCTTTATTTCTTAACTCTCCTAGGCTGTCACTTCAAAAAAGTTGTGTAAATTCATCAAGTATAGGTATACGAATTCCGTAAATCTTGTTGTGATGTCTTCTGCGGCTATTAGGGATCCGTATAATATTTCGTGTCATTATCTGGGAAAACTGGAGTTGCTTTCAAAATATATTTTCTTCGTTCACTTGGTGATATCTTACTGTATGAGGTTTCAGGTTTCTGAAATATAAAATTCATTTTTAGTTGAAAAATAGAAATTAGTACAAAAAAGATATAAATTTATATATTTTTAAAGATTTATTTTCAGTTAATCAAGTTAATTTATTTAAATATTAAATTCTTTTCTTTACCAATAGTTTTATATATGTGTTGTGCTTCCAATATGTGCAAAGGTTTGCTCTATTCTTGAGTATTGCTTCTTTATTTTAAATGCAAACCGGTAACATATACATGTATTGTGTTAATAAAATTAAGATTTAGGGAGAAGCGTTAGGCATTTAATAAGCTCTTATAGCTGTCCTTGGAGTAATAATAAAATGACGTCCAATGTTATTCTTTGATAAAATATTTACATTATTTGTTGACTTACTTTCGATTGTAAAACATCGTACATACTTATAATATTTTGAATAAATGTGTGCAATTATTTACAATCTTGTCTTCTGTTTAATTTCATAATAATAAGCGAAATATTCATCTTCCAACACCACGATAACGATGGAATTTAAAGAAGAACTAATTTAAATTTATTGGAAGCCTAATTATGACATGCTATTAATGCAATATTAACATTTTGAGTGCATACAATACAATTCGAAGCAATTTTGAAATCGAAAAGTTTTAAGTACTATGACATGAATCCCTTGATACCCTTCTCACTGTTTTAGTTTTTAAGGTAATAAAGAAAAATTAAAAAGATATTTCAATGCTGAAATGCTAAAGAAGTAAGATTATTTTGGATTGTTTTTGCTGGTTCAAATTCACCCTTATAAATGTTAATATTTTTTATTGGGTTAGTGGTAATTTGAACAATAAATTGAAAATACTCACACTGTATTAAATACTACTATTAGAAAATTGCAGGGACCTACGTTAAATGTGACTTTTACGAATCAATAAACCTATAAACATCGATCTATAAAAAGAAAAATTTATATTAAAAATTGAAATGGATTTAGTGAATTAGTTAGTTTTTTAATGTGGTTAAGTAAAATATAATCGCTTAATATTTTTTTAAGAACTCAACCCTTGGGTACAATATGTAAAAATTATTACAATAGAATTAATCTTTTTCGAGTCCCTAAGAACTATAAAAAAATTATAAATTATTATTGTAAGCCAAATTTGACATTTGACATTTGATATTTAAAGACATTTTTAATGTCTTTTTTTATCGCACGATTTACTTTTAAAGCCACAAGGGCAAAGGTATGGAAAAATGTTTATAAATGCGTACATATTTAATTATATACATACTCATTTTTCTAATCCGATTGGTGATTCAGTTCTGACGGTGTTCAATTACATTAAACTTAGTTTCTTCAAAAATTTCGAATGGTAAAATTCAAAATTTGTTAACTGTGTATTTTTCTTTCTAAATCTAAAAATGTGCTATTAAAATGTTTATATGTAACCGGCTGCATTTAGGTATTATTATAGATATGAAGCCATTTTAACGTGCTCTCTTAATCGTATTTAACCTCGATTTTAACTTAATTAAAAAAATACTATGAAATACTATTTTTGCCTTGCGGTTTTTATTCGAGGTTTGAATCCCTGGAATCTCATGTTGTGCGAAAGTTTGAATAGTATACAATAGCTCCTATAAAATTACCTTTTCCTAAAATTTACTAAATGCGACAACTTTTGCTACAACAGTATTAATTTAGTTTTCTTTTTCAAGCTCTATAAATTTTAAGTGAAATTTTACGAGGAAGGGCAGACGTGTATATTTTATAAACGAAGGACAGTTAAATTTATATAGTAACTTAATATAAGTTAAAAATAAAAAACACGTACGTGGACGGCCAATGTATATGGAGTACTTTTTCCTATCCCAATACATGGAGAAAGGTCAAACCGTCCGCGAACGTGTTAAGCTCGAATTAGGTCAGTCCCAAAAGATTAAAAAATTTGACTTTATAACCAATTGTCCCTAATCTTAACTTAAAATACCTCAATGCATCTGCATTGACGCTCATCGAAATAAGTGCCACTCGTACATTCCAGAGGAAATCGGCATCTACACTGGCAACTGCTTGGATCCCAAATTTTTTCAGCTTGCTGAAAATTAATGAACATGATGGATAAGGTTTTTAAATGAAAGTTTTTCAATTCCATACCCCTACACATTTCTCTTGCTCGTCGTAGTTTGTGCACCTGCATACGCATTGTGATGCATCGTATTCTTGATTAATTTTGCAATCCTGAAAATATAAATTGTTAGCAATTAGAGAATTATATATAAAACAAATATAATTTTGTACTTACCGATTTTTTTATTTTACAATCGCATTTGCAACTTTTATGCACGTCAACAAGAACATTCTCCTTTCCTCTGAAGGCCATTTTATTCGCACCTGTATATTGCGACTTGATTATCTAAATAATGGGTTTATTGAACTTAGTGTCTTTTGAAAAAAGAATAATTTACTTACGGAGAATGTAACGATCTCAGATTCGACTGGTTGACAAGATAAAAGTGGTGAGGAACAGCATCCACCACATCGGTTTACTCGCGTGCAAGATGGATAATAAACAACTGTTGGATCCTTAGACATATTTAGAGGCTCGAGACGAACGACTGTAGGTTGAGGCGTACATGTTGCTGGTTTTGGAAGTATTCCAACACTTCTTTCAACATTTGTATCGCCGAAACGACCTGAAAAATTTAATCTCGGATAGAAATTATTTTATTTTCAAACTTGTTACAGAAACTTATAGATGGAACCAAATGAAGTCCTGAGTCAATTTGTAGAGTTATGCAATACTCGATCAGGATTTTTGCAATATCATTTAGCTTTAAACGCGGTAGTTGAGTGGTTCGGTCGGACTGTTCGGGGCAGCACCAAAGTGGATCAGTACTTTAGGTGAGTTTTACTTGATTACCCAACCATTACATCATTTAAAGGAGGGAAATACCATTTTAAAGATTCATACCAAACATATTTAGTCACCCTCTTACAGACGTCGTATATACGAAGCGTCTCGCATATTAATTATTTAATTATTTTGAGCAGGTATGACCTCTGCCAGCAGTACGAACACCAATTTGGAAGTGCACAAATTTGCGGGCCCATAGAAACAATGCCTGTGCACATGCAAACGTATGTTATAAAAAAAAACAGATATTTTGCACCTTAATTAATAGAAAGCAAATTGCCATTCCAGAAAATAAAGTAGCCTTGAAGGACGAGGATCGGCGTCTTGTTATAGAAACCACCCCAACGCAATCTACTAAATCTCCGAAATTGTCTGCGTTCACACAAAGGAGAGATTTTCTACCAATAAGCGACGATGACCTCAATGAACTTGGGTTGGCTAAAATCCCAGAGGCAGTGACTCCGCCTAAAAAGAGTGGTCCCTCATCAGTCCCGTGCGAGGGACCTTTGGGTAAAAAATTAAAATATTATTACCATGAAGATAGTGAGGTCAGTAAAAAAAATAAGAATGAACCTCCGAAAAATTGCAGAAGTAGTGAAGGAATTGATAATGTACACTCCAAAATTTTGGAGGATAAAGATAAAATAGCTTACGTGGATAATTACAGCGAATTGATGTATATTGAATCCATAGGCTATTTGCGATTACGCAATAAAACAAAACACAAAGGAGTGTCTAAACATCAAGACTTTCAATATGAAAGCGATATTGACTGGAATCATTGGGACAGAAATACAAAACTGAAAATTTCATATCGGATTAGGAAAGATAATCAGCAGATAGAATTTGCTTTAGTTATTTACGAACATATAACTCGTAATCCTACAACGCGGAGAAATCTTATGGACGAGTTCCAGAAAACTGATGAAGAAGAGGCTTTGAAAAGTGCAAAAAAATCGAAACCGCCCGAACTAAAACGTAAAGTTGCAACAATGTTAAGGTTATTCTAGTATCATCTTCACGTTTCTTTATTTAAGAGACATTAAAAACTTTTATTTTAAATACGTGAAATAGATGCGATGTGCTCTCCAGTTTTTTAAATATTAGAACTATTACCAACATCACACAATTATATTTTTTATTACAAAATAAACACTTTTGTAAATTTTTACTACTGGCTTTATTTACTTTGTTTTGAGTGGTTACTTCTTTCAAATTTTTTAATTCGAATTATACATATAAGAATATGAGTTTATGTATTATTTACGCATTATTTTTAATGTAACAATACTTACTTTCAATCATTTCTCTTGAATCCATAGAATCTTTATCAATGAAATTCTCGAAAAACTCTGTAAGATTTGCAGCACTATTGATTTGTTCTATTAACTCCAGGGGAACCTGCAAAAAATAAATTTGTTAATTTCGATTGCGAAATAAATACAGGAAGTAAATTCAATAGTGGAAATTAGCTATTGTGGAAATCTATTACCTGAACTTATGATTCAAAACAGATTGCTCGAAATCAGTACCACCTGAATACATAGTAAACTCAATGCAATGACGTTAACATGCAAAATAAAATGAAAATGATCAGTTTTTTTCGTCAGCGGATGGTTAGAACGTATAAACTGGGTGTGAAATGTGATTTTTTTTCCTAGGCTTAATAACATTAATATTGTAAACATCGGTAATAAACCAAACAAATATCTAATGACATGAAGTGTAATATTGGTCAAAAAACCACATTGTGTTTACTAGAAAGAGTATTCGAGGGTACGAGATTGTTTTAGGAATAGATGGGATATACTCGTATAGGCCCTTATTCTACTTTAGATTATTTTCAGTTTTCTTTTGTAGTGCATATCTTTGAAAAGGAAAAGTTAAAATTTCCTTAATCTGTGCCTTTAAAAACAAAACAACGATTTTTTTATTATTTGCTTAACCTACTGTGTGATCTCTTAGCCATTGAGGAATTTATTGAACCAGTTTTATACATAATTTTGATCACTGATGCCTCATAATCACAATTGCCCGCAATCATTTAAGTATTGTTTTTTATTCAAAAATATTACTTTTTTCTTATCAAAGCCTCAGGGGATCTTTATTTATTTTGCTTTGTCTTGGAATGTATTTTGTTGACTACATCAATTGCGCGTCAAGGTGCATGTTACGAATAACTACTTTAAAATATAATGTGTAGCACTATTTTAGCACATATTACGACGACGTGATTTAATTTATATTTTAATATGAAAACGTGAGATGTGTCAAATTCAATTTCGTTTAGAATGCAAGAATTTCAAAAACAAATCTCGATTTAAATAACTGATATCTAAGTTTTATGCATCTTCAAATTTATTTTTAGATTTCTGGATATGCAAAACAAGTGATTTTTTCTCGAATGTTATGCATATCTTCATGAGGTTTATTTTTACTCATTTCATATAGAAAAATTGCTATCAGTAATGAAATTACCGTAACCGGAGTTGTTTGCAAAGGTTTTGAGGATATTGTACGTAATTTATTAGCCATGAAACATGTTCACAAAATTGTTCTGCGTCGTGCTAATTATTTACGTTAGCGGAGCGAATCATCAGTATAAAGCTACTGACTGCGACGAGTTCAATTTTTAAACCAAAAGTTTATCAAAGTAAAATAATGTGTGGGGAAATCTTGTTGTCAATATTTTGATTTAAAGTTATCTATCCAAATGTTTTTATATTAGTTAGCTAAACGAATAAGAGAAAATGTTTAACTGTATAAAAATTAATCTATCGCTTAAATCTTCTTAAAGGGAATTTCTGAATGTGTTTATAATAGAAAGTCCCGAAAAATTATGATCTGTTTCACGGCTCTTAAGAAGTTGGGTTCTTAATTTATTATGACCTTATCAAAAATCCATTTAGATACTTTTTTTTCAACCTTGCCCTAGTGGATGCATTTCATAATGAATTATGCAAGCCACTGGAGTCAGAATACATTAAGACCCTAAAATGGGTCAATGATTCTTCTTTTCGATAAATAGGGCAGTATCACATGCACCTGACCCATTTTCTGAGTTTCTGTTTTTGAATAAATTAGAATAATAATGTTGACGGAAGAACCCATTTAGGAAAAGCGGAACCTAATTTTTATAATTTCTTTAATAGAAACAAATCCCAATTCCTTAAAAATGTTTCGTGTGCTCGAAAAATTTCCACTAATTTTTATATGCACATTGGCTACAAGAGGGATATCAGTTGAGTAATAAGAGCAAATATTATTTGTATACATTTTATCAGATTAGTTATTCAGAGTATAATAAAATCATATTTTATGTGCACCCAAACTTACGTTTACGCTTAAGTAAATATTTTTCGTAAAGGTATCTGAACTTTTCCGGTAGTTTGTGGTATGCCACAGTTCAAGTTAAACTTTATTTGCTCAAATGTTTTTCTTTCAAACTTTGTCAAGTACCGAGAGTGAAGTTCATGTTTACATTTCGCAACATGCTCTAAAAAAATACTTATGTATGCATTGCACCGAAGAAGTTGTTTAAAAAAAAACATCGAAGGCAAAATGAAGAATACTAAAAGACTTCTTCCTGCTTGCTGTGCTTATTATTATATTTTTTCAATTTATTATGGAGTTCCGCTTATTAGTACAAATAAGTTGTAAAATTAAAGTTAAAATTTTTAATTTAAATAACTACATAGGTACCTAATTAGAAACACAACAGAAATACATTCGATTTTTCTAAGTTCTTTTAGTTATTATATTTTTTGAATTTTCCCAAAAAAGAAATTTGTAAAAAAATTGTAAGGCAAATCACCACAGCATAGTTTTTCTCAATCTATAAGTGCAACGTCTTCGGTTAAAACAAAATAATCTCTTTTATATCTTTTTCATAAGAAAAGTTAGTAACAACATAATCCATTAAATAAAAAATTAGTAAACAGATGATTTATAATAGTAACACATTTCTAAATTCTTTATTTTTAAAAAGATTCTTCATATTGAGAAGAATTCTTTCTTGGAATTTCCATTAATTACCTGACTGTGCAAAACCTCAAAAAGGCAGAAAACCTGCTCTTCTGGAATTATTTTGTAAATAAATGACCACAAATGAATCTCGGTTGTAGTCAGTAAACAAGAGCGCGACGCCAGTTGGTTACAAAAAGTTGCAATTCTGGTGAAATGGACTGCACTTATTATGGTTGCATGTGTGACGTAAAAAAGATTTCGTTTCAATTTGAATACAGTGTAATAACAAATCTGGTGTAACGAATCAATGACTAATTCTGAGGTCAATACACCGCGGGAGTGTACAAGTACTATGCGATGTTAACTACACTGCACACTGATTAATCATTCAGCTAATTTTTGCATATTTTACGACGATCGCTTTCTTTGTCGTGAGCACCTTAAGGTCGTTAAGAAGTGATTGAGAAATGGCGCCAAACGTTTTTCAAGTTGATTATTATTATTTATAGATGAATTCCTCGGAAAATGTAGTGATTCACACCGGATTTTTTAGCCGGTCACAGTTCCGTTCCCAAAGGCCGTTGCTTTGAGACGTGGAAAATAATATGTCAACGTGAAAAAATTATGTAGGAACGTACTTTCACATAACGGAACGGACACAGATATCATCGGATTAAGAAATCCAATTTCAAGTATGTGCCTTTACATTACATTCCAAATGAACAAGTTAATCTTTCGTGACAAAGACTTTAGGCACGCTTAATGTTCTTTCGACGCATTTACGGATTCAATTTATCTTAGTTTAAGAGGTAATTGATTAAATGACTCAGTTATAAACAATTCCGTTTGTAGGTGCGAATTGTCGATAAAATTCATAATTAGATAACAGCTATAACTGTACGTTTTCTGTTAATTAAAAAGATTAAGAGGGAATGTTAACGAATGAGTTATTAAAATTAAGTAATCAGAATTGTTTTACTAGTTGTTGGTCTTTACCTGATTTTTCCAGATAGTTAAGAAATCCCCTGCCACATTTTCTTTTATTTATCTGACATTGGTTTCACAATAATTAATATATAGTGATAAAAATTATAATAACCACACTTAATTTTCTAGTTGGTAGTTAAACAGTTAAGGGGAACATTCAAAAAAATTTAATTGGAAATTTGCTAAAAGGATCAGTTTTTGAGTCGAAAGATTAAATTAGATTTTAAAACATTTACTATTATATAGTATGACAGAGGATAATCTTTAAAAAAAGTTTTGATCTCTATGAACGTCGCTCGAAATGAATTTAATAGAAAAACATATTTTTGACTTTAAAAGAATACATAACCATTTTTTAAAGCTTCACTATTTTACATTGAAAGAATATACAAAATAGACAGATATTTTCAAATGTTTTTCGTTGTCTTGATAAGAAAATGGACATACTAAACTTGAACTTTAGTAAAATATAAGAATAAAAAACAGAAGACAACAATATTTACAGATAAGGGTCACTGGTCGAGAAAGATAACTCCGGCTGCTTACTAGCGGCACACTGCCGGGAAGGTTAAATCACACGACCCTTGCAGGAAGTTTAAAAAAATATAGATATTAAATAGATTTTCCGAATATACGGGAGGTACCCGATTATAGCGTTTAAGGCTTTTTTTTTATAATTGTAAATGTAATGCAAATTACCATAAAAAATTAATTTTTAACAATTTGATAGGGGAATTCCAGAATCTGCATTAGCTACAGACAGACGATAAATAAGAGGTAAAAATAAAATAATTATAAAGAAAGAACTTTTATTTCTTACCGCGCTGCCTTGTGCTTGTTGAGCCACTTCCACCTCCTTGGTACGGTGATTATCTTCAACGGATTCCGGAATATCTATCGAACTGGGCTCATAATTTGTACCTCTATTTTCCGTGGAATAATGGAATCTTGGGTTAAATTGTGCACAGACCTCACATGAAATGAGGGCTACTATTAACACAGACACTGTCGCACTCATTATCACAGAATTATTTACTTTTGGATAATAGTTCATCACAGTTCCCGTGTGATTTCTCTTAATTTATCTAAAATGTAATTCTCGACGTTATATCCACTTCCACTGCCTAAGCGTTTGCGTCAAGAGTAAATAGAAAGGTCAGTTTGGAATAAATACGATATCAAAAAGCAAACAAGAGATAAGTTGCACACCGAATTTTGTATTATCGTATAAAAGCATATCACGTCCTTAGATCGCGCAAAAAACAATAACATTTTTTCATGATTGCTCAAAACGATTTAGACTTGAAGAAAAATTGGAGGTCAGTACAGGAGAGGTTTCATGTGATATCACTGCTATCACTTTCAAGTTGGAAATGGGTTGAGCAATTTTACCCAAGAATTTAATGGGGACATAAGTATGCCATGTATGCACAACTTTTGGGAATTTCTAGAAAATAACCCAAACACTACTAAATTTGATTATTATGACTCGAGTATTTCCAATTTTTTATATTTAGAATGTATACAGAAGATACTGCATCACTCAAAATTCATTAACATTTTTTCAATTCTATACTTGAATTAGTTGTACTGATTAATGAATGCATTTGAATGTTACAATTCGTAACCGGCATTACTATTTATGTAACATTGAAAACCATTTTCGAAAATCCTTCGAATGCCGACAATTCCATGAAGTTGATAGAGGGATAGAGTATACCTTCATAACTAAGCGGATGTTACCTTCTAATAGAGTTTCCGGATTTTTTTTTTATTGTCAACTATATTGGAGTCGCACAGATCGTTTCTTGAATACTCAATTATTATAGAATTTTTAAAAGAAAAATTGCATTATCGTCTTGACTACTTTATTCCGATATCATATATTTATTTATTTATTTTAAATACAGATCGAAATATGTATCTTTGGGTTCAATTTTATAATCCCATGCCCTATTTTTTCAAGATTTTTATATATAACAGATTAAACACTCTTGAGCAAAAATGAAAAATGTGTGAATGCATAAAAGCTAGAACATTTTAAACCAAACTGGAAAAACTGGTAAAAGAACTAGTTAAAAAAACAAATACTATTATTATTTTTGCGTTTTGATATCGGTTTCAACAATTCGTTTTTTATTTATTTTATTTATACTAGAACAATTTTCTGTTTGATTTGAAATACAGTGCGCTTTTATGCTCAGAATTGCACAACCGAGAAACACAACAACCATGAGAATCGTTCGCGTATTTTTTTTATTTTTCAACACATTTCGCGCATAACTTAAAATTCAATTTTATTCACGTTTCCAGATCTGATCAGTGATCGGATACATGATCTCGAATCGGACTAAAATCTTTTTTACAGCAACACTTACAATCTGCGTAGTACGTTGATATATACTTTTAAAAAAAAATTGATAAAGTCACACTAATTGGCTACTCCGATCTAGCAAAAACTAACTGCTATTGAGCATGATCACCTGCACTTAAATCGCGTCTCAACGAACTTTCTTAGTGTGACTACCCGCAAAGAGATGTTAAAATGGACTGGTGGCTTGCCGTAACGAGTTGCAGGTTGGTTTTTCACTTTTCTCTCGACATACGCGCCGAAGGTGTTTTATCAGGTAAATGTGATCCCCATACCTTCTAGTTTTTGAGCTATCACAGGTGTAGTCGTGTGGTAAACCCCCAGCGAAACAGGTGAACAGGTGAATCAATTTCATTGTTGTAACTGTGTAACAGTGTCTGATAATGGCTACTTGCGCACGTAAACTCGTTGAGGTAAGACCCAAAATAAATTCTAGAATTGTAAGAAAACTCGGATCTCAGGTGAGAGGACGAAGAAAAAGGAAAACACCTTAAGTTGGTCAGTATAAATCAAAGCTAACTAACCAAAATTGGTTAGTGGCATAATCTTACTAACAATGTAATTGAGGGTAATTATATTACTTAAGTAGTAATTTTCTGAGAGAGTCAATCTTAACGAATATAATTGATATCCACAGCAACAATTTCGCAAAATTGTGGTCACGTCTGAATTTATTTTAAAAGAGGCATTGTGGTTTCAATTTATTTTTGATAGGTGTTTTTCAGGAGCAATCGACTTGGGCACTGGATTGGGAATTTGATTATGCGCGGTTTTCTGAAGGTCGTCAGTGAAAAAAAGAAAACGATCGTCACCTTGCGCACGTTATGAATATAAGAAACGTTAATGAGGTGTATTTCGCAGGTTTGTAATTAAAAATTTGGTACTAGTTGGAAAATAGATCATTCTATATCATTAACGAATGCAATTTTTAAAAGGCAGATCTTTGATGAGTACGTAAAACAAAACAAAATTAAAAGTTTGAGATATGATAATTCACGAACTAAAATTAGCTATCTGTTTCCGCCCTTTTTATTTTTTAAATTAGCCAACCATGTAGAATAAACTTTCAATTGGTGTAAAATTAGTAAGACATAACAAATCGTAAGTTAATTTAGGCTGAGAATCTTTAGGAAATTTTGTTATATGCTTAAGATAAAAATGTTTTAGTAAGTTAGTAACTAAATAAACTAAGTAACTTACAGTGCTGTAAATCTAACTCAGTAGGATGTTCATCACTGTATACATTTTAAACACTTGTACTTTATTTACTTTTATTTTTTCTAAATTTTATTAAAATTAAAATTAGCCTATTGCTTTTAATTATTATTTGTCATTAGTTAAAATTTGTTTATATGAACAAGGTCCAATGTTTTAATCGTCAGATAAATTGTCTGCGATTTAAAATAAGTATCGGATGAATTAATATATTCGCTCCTCAATGCGGCAAATAGATTTGTTATTTGTCAGTCAATTGTTAATAAACAGGGTAGAAAATCCTTTCTCATAGCCAGGCAGCTGAATTTTTTAGCGTATAGTTAATGTATGTATGTAACGTCTACAAAGTTATGGATTAGAATAAAGCAAATTTTTTTAATTCCGTACAAAAAAATGATTTAAAATATAGCCGTACTCAGTAAGAAGACGACCATCCCGGGGCTTTACCTTCATAATAAAGTTATATTTTTTGAAAAGTGCTAAGCCATTTTTCAGTTTTCTCGTTTCTTATAATCTAATTGAAAATAGTTTAAACCGCTGTAATCAAATTGAAAGCTCTGACAAATGTAACTGCGCCGAACTTCAGTTTGTTGTAGAATAACCTCAAAGCCTCCCCATCATCCCATCTTTTTGAGGTGTCAAGAGAGCAACTAGCGTTAAATAGGTGTTGTGTTTACTTCGGTTAAGATTCACTACAATGGGTGACAATTCCAGTGCCTCAACATCAAACGACGACTATGAGCTGAAGGAGATCAAAAGTCTACTTTGGGGCCCAGCCATTCGCCTGGACGTGTTTAGAAGGTGGTCGCAGGGTTTGTGTCTGCCTCCTCTTTCGATTGTCAAAGAAAAAAAATATATATATATATCCGAGGAAAAATTCCTCCCCGCTGTGTGTTTGTGTAATGTTTACGAATTCTGTTTAATACTCGTTGCGTCATCAGTCCCCCAATCTCTGCTCTGGCGTGCAGGTTTTTGTTTACGACAATTAAATCGATTCGCAAATGATAAAACGCTGCTGCGGCTGTGATTGACTGGGGAGCGCACCCAAAAAATGTCAAGTGACATAACTCCTTCGCGGAATGGGGGTGACACCCAGATGCTGCTGCTGGTATTTGACCTAGTGGCGCAGTGCTGCATATTTGCTAACATGGTGCAATCTGCCCCCGACCGGGTTGAAGTTGAAGGTAACAGCAGAAAACCTGGCACTGACCGCGGGTGGGTGACTAAGCCAGCGCCGTCTCCGACTCCGACGGGAAATGCGTCTAATTTCTTTCTCCCTTCGGTCCAGGCTGGTGCACCCGAGCCGCCTCAACTGGAGCACTGGTGTCATATTTAAATTTAGCTGCTTAGCCGCTGTTCCAGTAGAATGAGCAACAATAAATTCAATAGAACCATTGTCAATTAAAGGTACCTTTTCGGTAGCCACCATCAGCGTTTCAGTTTTTCCATCTTCCATTGAAAGTAGTTAACCTCCACAATGGCGCTTTACAAGCTTATGCCACTAATTGACTTGAAATTGCCATGAATTTCAAAAGTTCATGATTTTTTCGTAGACTGAATTATTTCTTTTACTATCAAAAATTCCGTAAAAAGAAAAATGCTTAACTTCTCAAATCAAAACAGCCAAACAGCAGCTCTTTTTCAGAAGCTAAATATCTTGATCCACAACTTAACCGAAAACTGAATATGGAGAATGGACTAAAGATATTTTTCACAATTTTGTATGCCTCTTCTAAGTTTTATTGGCGGTATTTTTAAAGTATGTACATATTAAATTGATCGAAGTATTAAAATAATAATAATAATAGGAAATTTACGCAAACACACAGCTAAAAATTAATTTTAAGACTTATTTAATTTGCAATTTTTATTTAATTTTCTTTCGTTGCCACCTTTTTTATAGGCTTCGAATTTAGTGACATTGAACCTTCGGCCCTGGTCCAGAAACAGGGTGGACCCTGCGCTGTGATAGCTCCTGTACAAGCATTTCTCTTGAAAATTCTCCTAATGGACACGCCTGGTCATAGCTTTAGCGATGTGAGTGTACTTCTTTTGCAATGTTCTTTAATTGAAATTAGAAATAAAATAAAAGCAATTACAGCTTACCCCCGAAAAGTGTAGACGGCTCCTTATCCAGGCACTCTGCAATATTTTAATGAAATGTAAAATTTCTTGTTATCGGATCGTCACTTTGCCAGAAGTCAGCCTTGAGACAAGAGAAGAACCAGCAGAAGACATAGAGGGAAATATTAAAAATCCTAATGAATTGGTTAATAGCATAACAGAGGTCAGTTTGCTTTTATATTGTCCTGTAATTTATATTATATTATTTAATTTCTAATCAAGGCTGGCGTAGTAGCTGAACAGCCTGAGTGGGCACCGGAAGAGTTCCACGAGCGATTATCTGTTATTAACTTAGACTCAATAGAACAGGTCGAAAAATACTACTCAGAAAACTTCAATGCCTTAAGCGGTAATTACGGTGTTCTGCTGTTTATGTACACAGTGCTATTAACAAAGGTAAGTTAAATATTTAAATAATCTGAGATAAATACAAAATATTTTCTCTTAGGGAGTGGAGAATGTTACTAGTGAACTATCAGATAGTTCGGAGCCTCTTATTCATAACACGTATGGTTATGGATCTCAAGCTCTAATAAACCTAATGCTTACTGGTAGGGCCGTTGCACACGTCTGGGACAACGATCAAGATATTGGGGGACTTAGTAAGTGCTTTTCTATTAATGTTTTTGATTTTAGTCTGATATAATGGATTAATTTAAAGGACTCCCGGGAATCAATCAACAAGCTGATGTAGGCTTCATTACTTTGATGGAACAAATGCGATATTGCACAGTAGGATCGTTCTATAAAAATCCGAAAAATCCAGTATGGGTAATGGGCTCAGAAACGCATTTAACAGGTAAACCTTGAAATTTATTTATTTGAGTAGAGTTCTTTTTTTCAAGTAAAAGAATATTTTAAAGAGATTCAACAATTTTGTAATGCGGGCAGAATATATGTAAATTACGAAGAATATTTTTTCAAATTGATTATCATGCTTTGATTTCTGATCTGCACTTCTGAGTTCTAAATTTTAGTACCGCATATAAAAGAAATATTCCTTCTATTTATTTAATTGGGTTTTTAAAGCTAAGATTAAAAAATGCAAATTCTCGCATTAATATCGTATTTTAAAAAATCTTGTGATTAAAATTTTAGTTTTATTTAGCAATGAGAAAAGGCTAGTGTCTCCAGAAACTCCATGTGAAATAGCTAGACGAGTTTTTAAATCATACGATCCTGAAGGAAACAATTTTATACCAAGCACTATGCTGCAAGATGTTTTGTCGTCTTTGGACTTGGTTAGCGAGCCCGAATAGTAAGCAATTTTTATTTTGAGTCCAAAAAGAGAGGAAGGTATTATTTTCTAAAATATTTGCAGTGTGGACATCATGAGGAAAAAATTGGACCCAGAAAACTTAGGGATTATTCTACTTAACGCATTTATGGATGAGTTCTTTTCAGAGGACCAAAGATCAATGCCGGACACCTTTGATTTATTGCACTACAATGGAATTCCTGGATCAAATGGAGGGAACAAAGTAAAATTTTTACAATTCTATCGTTTTGAAAATTACTTAATATATATTTTACAGGTGAAGTATTGTCGTGGGACTGCGATTCTATTAGAAAGTGACCTGAAGTCAATGTGTAGTTCATCAAATCCTATGTTGACATGCCTTCAAACAAAATGGCCAAATATTGAAGTTAATTGGCAGGATATGAGGATACCATCATTGAATTGACTAATACTCTGGGAAATTTTCTGTCAAATGTTACAAAACAAAATTTATTTAGTTTCTTTAATTGTGTAAGAACACCACAACAACAAAAATTAATAAACCAACCAAAATTGTAGCAACGGCGAAAAAGTAACAACCAACAATGATAAAAAAAAATTTGAAGAACATTTAATTAAGACCAAAATATCTCATATTTTTGCCCTAGACAAGAGAATTCTCAACTTTCCATACTTACAATAATTTTGTAAAACGAAGCCTGTTAATGTTACATCATGTAATGCTTTGTCTTAACATAAGTATTTATTGTTTTGTTTTTAGTAATAAAATTATTTTTAAATAAAAAAAACATGGTATATAATTTCCACAACGTGTTTTTGAAAAGTTGTAAGGGATCACAGGATTATACATTTTATTTGGGCAAAGTTTTTTAACAGAAATCAATATTTACATATACATATGTATTGCAGATTGCTTACATAAATGACTAATTCAAAATAATTAAATCTACAATAAATTGACCTTAGAATTGATCTGAATTTATCAGTGCAATAAAAAAAACTAAATATATTTTATTCTCAGATGGAAGTAGGAATGCAATATTGCAATAATCAATTAATTAAAATTCCTTAAGATAAGCTGTGTTATGCAAACAGTGCACAAAATTTGCAAATTAATTCAAACTTTCATTTCTATGAAATTTGAGAGTTTGAATCGAAAACAGCCGGAAAGAAGAAAGTGATTCAGTTGCAATGTGAGTTCCTTTTGCTAGCGAAGATTAAGAAACTTCGGCGGCTTTGCTTCTGCAGCTTGCACAGCTGTTCGATAAAAACACAGGGAAGAAGAAGACGAAAGACTGTTGAGTGTTGGTTTTATGTGTCAAAAGTGTTTCCATCTAGTAGAAGTGCGCGAATTTTTAGCGGTTGCATCTTTTTGGTAAAAGCGGGAAATGAGCTCCGAGGCGAAGGAAAAGCTATTAGAGGATCAGCCAGATCAAGGGTAAGTTAAATTAATTTATTATTAACTCTGAGACATGGAAAAACGCCCCGTTTATTCATATTTTATAGTCGGAGTAATTGGCGACCTCGACTACTTCTTATCTTTGGTTTGTGCGTTACTTCGTGTGCAGCTTTAACTGCGTATCTAATTTTCAGTGAATTCTATCAACAAAGGCTTGATATTCCCCCCAAATTGGTCGGTAAGTTGCAAGGTTTTATATTACGTCTTTAATGCAGGTTAATTAGATTTTCTGAGAGGAAAAATGCGCGTCATCGCTACGTTCTTTTATTGCAAAATAGGTTACTATTGGTCGTCTCATGAACTTTATTTTATTCTTTTTGTCAATCTAACATACGTAGCTAATTATAAATATTCTTTTTGCGTACAAATAATGTACTCAATTTTCATACAAATCTATTATAAACGCATTTGCCGGATTACACCCTCTAGCTCTAGAGCTGAAATAGAAATTGAATTTCTTATAAGACAAGTATCATGTAATTAAATATCTGAAAGATGTTTTCAATAAAATGTATTCAAAACAATTGTTTATCGAAAGTACAATTTGCTTAGGTTAAATTTAAGTATTCGTAGATATGTTAAAGTACCATGGAATTAGGAATTTGATACTATTTTAAGAAAGTTTTAATCTTTTTTTATTCAAGGTAAATTTAAATAACATGTTTAATTACTTATGGTCTCTATTTTCTTAATAATTTCATATTTGTTGAGAAATCGATGCTAGGGCTTATTAACAATAATTAATTGATGTCAATTTGAATATAATTTCGACTATTCTGTTGTCTCATTAAAATGTTTCCATTTATTATGTTTTAGATGTACCTCTATGGTATTTTACTAGATCTCATAGGATAGAAAAAAGTACAAGTGATAAAGAAGCTAACGAGAAAGCACTAGAAAAACATCACAAAGATGAAGAATTTCCTTTTACCATTGACACTGATATAATACAAAAGAAATCCAATCACAATGCGGGTAAGAAGTTGGTTTGTTACTACGCATCTCCATCAACTACCGATGCACGTAACTTATACCCAAAAAGTATTGACCCCCATTTATGTACTCACATTAATATCGGCGTTGTTAGTTTAATCGAACACCGGCTCAACATTGATGATAAACTTAACAATATGTTAAACGAAACGAAAACTTTAAAGCGAAAAAATAAAAATTTAAAAGTATTATTATGGGTTGGCGGAGCAGATTCAACTGGATTTCCGGAAATGGTAGAAAATCATGCTAATCGAAAAATTTTTATTCGATCATTGAGAGACGCATTGAAGCTGTATCACCTTGATGGTGTTGACCTGGACTGGGAATTTCCCAGTGCCCATAAAAGAGAAAGGCAACATTTTAGCCAATTGTTGTATGAAATTCGCAAAGAATATCAGCGAGAACACCGCGATTACTTATTAACTGTAGCAGTGGCTGCCCCGGAAGGTATCGTTTATTTTGCCTACAATATTCGGGAACTGAACAAATATGTGGATTTTGTCAACGTTATGTCCTACGATTTCCACTTTTATTCAAAAAGTACACCATTTACAGGTAAATATTTTGATTTGTACTCTTTTTTATATTTACATATGCACGTATTAATACAAGGTGGCGCAAAATTAATCATCCAATTTTATTTTTGTATAACTTTTTAACTAAATAAAAAAAAAAATGATTTTGAGTGATGGAAATCTTTATTAGGCCCTTTAGAATTTTTTCTGTTAAGTGGAAAAAATGATATCCGTCAAGTTGCTGCCGCAAGTGTTGATACACATTTGTGCCCGTTTTATCGCATTTTCCATGACTTTCCGCAAGATTTCCGGTGATAACTCTGCGCATTCCTGTCGAATATTCTCTTTAAGGGCAGCGATTGTCTGAGGCTTGTTGGCATAAACCCGCGACTTCAAGTAGCCCCAAAGAAAGAAGTCTGGGGCGGTTAAATCGGGCGATCTTGCTGGCCATGCCAAATCGCCAAAACGGGAGATTACGCGATTATTGTTCAAAAAAATCGACAGAATTATTCCACGCTCTTGCGGAGTATAGCGCTCCATTGCTTGTCTGTTTGTAAGCTGTCTAGTTCGCAAATGTAAAATATGATTGACGTACGACGCTATTTGCAAAAATTATAACATCTTCCGATAGTGTGATTAATTTTGCGCCATTTGACGGATATCATCTTATCCACTTAACAGAAAAAATTCTAAAGGTCCTAATAAAGACTTCGATCACTCAAAATCACTTTTTTTTATTTAGTAAAAAAGTTATACAAAAATAAAATTGGATGATTAATTTTGCGCCACTTTGTATTATGTACTATTTTGAATTAATAATATGTTTACTAGGATTAAACGCTCCGCTCTATGCTCGTCATAACGAACATTCAGTTCTTTCTACTTTGAATTTAAATTATACCGTGAAATTCTGGGAATCGCAGGGTTTATACCGTGATAAAATTGTGGTTGGTCTTCCTACTTTTGGACATTCATTTAGGTGAGTACTTTTGGGTTTTTGTTATTAATTTTACACTATTACATTTGTACTTGCTGAAATATTATTCTCAATTATTAATTGAAGGTGAATATTATTTAAAATCAATTCTAGTGTAAATACTTAAAATTAAAGGGAGCGTTATATTTTAAAATCTCAACCCAAATATATACGTATATGTAGGTAAAAATACAAAACGACAGGAAAATATTATTTATAGGTGTATACAAATGATTTTTTCGATAAACCTCGATGTTCATGACTTTAGTTAATTACCCCTCGTCTGCGGTCTATTTTTATTCGTAAACCTTGGGATTTGAATAATACCGAGTACAAAAATATAAATTATCATGAAGTGTATAATTTTATATTTGTGAGAAAGGCTTTGTAAAACTGAATCTTCTTAAAAGAAAGGTAATTATAGTGATAGCAAACAATAAATGGTTCGTAAATAATTCATCATCTCCTTTATGGTATTTAAATAACTCACATATATATAATATGGCAACGTATTGACTTATGATTCTTATGAACATAGGACATACATAAACAGTATAAAGCACTTAATTTCGCATCGCATGAATTAAAATGCGTTTCAATTGGGTTTTCACGCACAAGAGGACTTATGTGAAAAGAGAAATGTTTGTGCGATTTAAGTGGGATTTACCTCCAGAGAAGGAGACTAAACCCCTACCTGTCGCACAAATTTGTTTACAAGTAAAGTTGACATTCAGAACATCTTAAAGTGTCCTTAAAAAAGAAAGCGCTTTTCGGTGAAAGCTTTTCCACTTTCACTCCCACAATAGGATTTCAACTACCGATTAGATAAGAAGAAGAAATGTCTGAAAGTGGGTGCATGGTGTGTCTCATGTAAATTTTTTTTTGTGTCCTATGTGAAGAAAATACGAAAGTTAATTTAATTTAGTTACCTCAAGGCGAAATGAGTTGTTCCCAGACGAAGTATGAACTACTGCAGGAACACAGCAATCTTAGGTGAGGCGAATTTATAAACTTTTCGGATGTCATTTAGACTCAATTCATAATTCCTCTAGGGACAATTACAATTGGCTACGTCTGTGCATTTTTGTAGCAATATGTATTTCCTCGAGTATCGCTGTATACTTCACCTGGAGCGTTATTTATCAGCAGTCACTTAATATTCCTCCAAAATTTACTGGTAAGATGAGTACTTAATTTTATTCCTTCCATCGACTATGTTTAAAACAACATCTGCAAGATGGTAACATAAAGTAAATAAGTTAGTACGGTTGAATTTGAATAGCATAAAAGTTCTGACACATTTTCTATAGTGGAATTTCTAACTTAACTGCTTCCGTGCAGTCATACGATAGTCATGATGTCTAGAATTGTTTTTTACATCAAAATGTTTAATGGTCTGGCAATGGTTTGGCAATTTTGAAGAAGACATTTTCAGATAATCATGTTACTGAAATATATGGCTCATCTTTTAACAAAGACGTTTTTTTCTCATTTTCCTAACTGGTTCAGGTTAGATAGCAAATTTTGAAATGAATTGAATTTTAAAAGCCCTCACGTATACAAAATTTTATAATTTGTAAAATCTGCATTAAATTGTCATAAAATTTACCCATCCAAACTTCAAACCTTTAACTATATAAATGTTTCAATTAAGTTTTTGACGCAAAGTGGGTATAAGCCCAAGCAATTTGATTTTATTTTGGTGAATATAAAAGTATTTAATATGCGTGACTTTTCATAAATTTCAATTCAGTGTAAAATTGCCTGCTGAACCTAGAACCGGAATCGATTTGAAAAAAAACATCTTTTGTAATTTGTGCTGCATTCTATTAATGTGTTTTGACTAGCAGATTTTGTTTTATTCTTTAAAACACACACAAAATATAAAATCTCTATATATATTTTTTAGATATTCCTATACGGTATTATAATCGAGCAGAAATATACTCAGAAAAGTTTTATAAAAGCAGGCCTTATTCTCGTGATAAAAGCAAATTTTTTAAGAAATTAGACTTTGTGTCGAAAAATAAGACCCAGGAGGTGAGACAAATAGAAAATGAAAGAATTTATCCCTCAAAATATGGCAATTATATATACAAACAAGATACTGGGCTAAAATTAGTTTGCTATTACGAGGCTTCTGCTTCATCGGAGTTAACGAACACTTTGTATTTGAATAATGTCGATCCTCACTTATGCACACATTTAAACGTTGGAATTGTCCAAATCTCAGAAAATCGTTTAATAATTGATGATCGAATGAAGCGATCTCTGGAAGAAACGAAACTGCTTAAGAAGAAAAATAAGGATTTAAAAGTTCTTTTATGGGTGGGAGATGGCACAACGAGCAATTTTTCGGAGATGGTTGCTCAAAGTTCAAACCGTAAAATTTTTATACAATCTCTCGTGTCCGTCCTTGAAATATATTGCCTTGATGGAATAGACTTAGATTGGGAATTTCCCAATTCACGTAAATCAGAACGATTACACTTCTCTCAACTTTTGCATGAAATTCGGAGGGAGTATCAACGAGATCATCGAACATACTTGTTAACCGTAGCTGTTGCCGCACCAGAAAGATTAATTTTTTCTGCTTATGATGTTGAGGCGATTAATAGCTATACAGACTTTGTTAATGTTATGACATTTGACTATCATTTTTATACAAAAAATTCACCTCTCACAGGTAAATTTGGTGAAAATCGTATTTTTGTATTCAGGGACAAGAATTTATTTGTATTTTATAGGCTTAAATGCTCCACTTTATGCAGGTGTAAGTGACCACACAATGCTTCATAATTTAAATATTAATTACACTGTGAATATTTGGCTATCGGAGGGTTTAGATAAGAGAAAAGCTGTTATTGGTCTCCCAACATATGGACATTCATTCAAGTAAGTTATTTTGTAAAGATTTTATTTAGGTTTTTTACCTCTTGAGGGGCAAGGAAGGAAATTCAAATATCCAATATCATTTTAGTTTTTGATCTGTTGTGGTGCATAATTTTAATTTTTATTTGAACATTTTAATTGTTTTTTTTTTCATATTTTTGTGTGCTCTAGAAAAAGAAGAAAAAATTTATTAAAAATGTTGAACATTATTTCAGCAAGTAAATATATAAATAAAAATGTGTTCTTAAATTAAATTTTCAATTTGTATCATTTTGTCTCACAGGCTTGTTAACCCTTTCAACAATGGAATTGGTGCTCCTGCTGAAGATATCGGAAGAGTTGGAACATTAGGATTTGCTACATACTCCGAAGTATGTTGGTTTAAACAACGGAATCTTTATGTAACTACAATTTATGATGCTGAGACATGCTCTCCTTATCTCTATGCCGGCACAGAGTGGATTTCATACGAAGATGAACGCAGCTTGGAATGTAAGGCACAGTATATAAAATCAAATGGATTCGGCGGAGCCATGATATTCTCTCTAAACACAGACGACTACGGATCACATTGCAATTTAAATTTAACTGAAAATCAAAATGACAAAAACTCCACATTTCCTTTAGTACGTAAAATATACTCAGTATTATTCGATAGGGAAAATGATACTAAGTTTTGAGAATTGACGCGGTTTTTACATTCCTGATGAAAATTCTTAAAGAACGCCAAAGTTTATGATACAAAAAAAAAATTTAACTTATGATATGGGTGATAGAAATATTGCTTCGGTAGAGGTCCGATTACTCGCATTGAACAATAATATATAACAGCAGCTTAGGCAAAGTCGTAGATTGTACCTGATAACAATAACAAGACACTGGATGTCCGCAAGGTAGGTGAGCGCTATTCGATACTTAAAGTGAATAAAAAAAAATTCCTAAACTTTGATAATGTAAATTAATAGGACAGAAGGTGGATTAATGTTTCTACTTTAAATGCTTCTGAATTTGTTAATTTTATTCTTCTTTTCAAAATTTCATGAATTAAAAAAAAAAATTGAATAAATTTTTTTTGCTATCAAATTTCTAAGTTTAAGAAACACCTCTGCAAAAAGGCAACATTTACACTATTTTTAATTGCGAGAAAATTTGTTTCTTTCTAAAGTATTAATAATGCCTTTATGTAGAAAAATTTAATAAGGCAGCAAAGACATCACAATTGTATGTAATTTATTGGTACTAACTATTTAAGTTTGAGTATCGCAACTTAGGCAACGTAAATAGATAGAAACGTAACACATAATTTTATTTAAAATATTTTTACAACAACTCCAAGGCCTTAGATTTATGTATTATTGGAGGAATCATCGGTGACGATGTGAGTGAGCACTTTTTATGTAAATACGAATTTCATAACTTCTTATGCACTTTATAGAAAAATATAACTGCTGCAAACAATTTAAATTATGAGGAGGCTCTAGATGATTATGTTGGTCTGTAATGTTTTTAAAATGCTTTAGAAAAAGGTTTTAACATGGCTATTAAGATAAAAAGCGTTTAATTGCAAGACAAATATTTAAAATTTACTTCCATCATAAGGAATGTAAAAAATTATGAATACATACTATTCTTTTTTAAATTGTCATTTATCATTTAAAGATAATTTTGTTTTTACGATGAAAACAACTGAAGCATGCAAACTTTTGTCTTGCAATATTTTATTGGAATTTAATAAGAAAAAGAAAGATAAAAAATACACACTATAATCCGATTGCCTTATTATGCCAAAATAAAGAATTTTGTCAATTTCGGTTTACAAAAAAAGGATTTTGTAAATTTAATCTATTCCCGGTACTATTATTAAAACAATCTTTTAAGTCAAAGTGAAAATGTGATATTATAATTGTACATTGCTGTTTTCTTTCAGGGAGTAGTCATTATAATCTTAAAAAACATACGTGTCACTCCCAAATTAATAATTTACACTTTGTACTGAAGCACTTATTACTCGAGTACGTGTAAATATATCTCTTTACTTAAGCAGAAAACGCAGTTAAGTAATAAATAAGCTAATTATTGATCAATATTAATTTAGAAAAATGGTTCGCGTTCTTTTCGATATATTTATCCGTGCCAAATGAATTTTGTTCTTAACGTGGGTTCTACTCGCACGTAAACTGGATTTATGTTAATTTTTCAAACATCATCTGTGTTGTGACTTATTTCTGTTTGATGATTTATGTGGTAAAAAAATTTATGAAAAGGAACATTCGTTCAATAAATGATTTTATAGCTATAAAAATGTTTGTCTTTTTTGAAAAATTTTTTAATTTCATAGAATAGTTTTCCTTTATTGAAACGTGGGTTAATACAAACTTTTAAATTTTTATATTATACTGTTTATTTTCTAGGTATCAATAAAGTTAATTGGTGATAAATTTTTAAAGGTACTCAACAGAGTTATTAATAAACTTAATGTGTAAAAAATTAAAGATGTTGGTGGATGTTGTCGTTTTTAATTTGAGTAACATACTACGGAAATAGGAAACCTTTTATCAAATTGATAGTCTCCTTTCTGAAGATCATTTGATATAATCACATATTTAAATTTCTGATGCCCAAGAAGAATTGATTAGACTTCTTTTATATAAAAAAATGACAATTCATTCATGTTTTGATCATGCGATTTCTTCAAATACAACAACGCATTTGCTCTCTAGATTTTGTGAAATTATGTTTTCAACGTTTGTACACAAGTTTTTGTACTCGCAGCATGAATTACGTAAAAGCCGCTCTCACTAAATCACCGACCTTCGCTAATTCTGAGAGTTTTCATTCGTGCAAAATAAGAAATTTGCAAGGTAAAATTCTCGACAAACAACCCCTGGATTCTCTTGACTTGGGAAACTTGAAAACGACCTCCTCAGAAATTTTTAGCCGGCAAGTAGAAGTAAGGCGGTGTGCAGGCCACTTGTTATATTTGATTTGCTAGTTGCCATCTGAGGCTCGAGGCAGTCGTACCGCGCAGGGGTCCTATATTTTACATATTTGCGAGACGCGACTAAAATTTCGGTTAACGCTTGATCGGAATGGCCGCTTACATCGGAAGGAATAGTGCGTTGCTAATTAGAAAATATATTTCCCGCGCAGGCCTATACCCTGCATTTAAAGTATGTGGTAATTTCGGTCAAACACTTAAAATAAGTTCTTCTATGTGTGAAATTAATGAAGATTGGAGCATACATTGGCGATCTTTAGTCGAAGTTCCATTTATATAATCGCGAAACGCTTACGCATGCTAAGAATTCTGATAGTCCCAAGGTTTAGATAGTAGACTGTGTCGTCAGATCCCCAGCTGATTAAACCAATACTTGGTTGTGATGAAGGCAACAAAACACTTGTGGTGCCTGGTGGAATGAAAAATAAAATACTCTCGCTCTTCTTGATTGTAATGTGCAATAACTAGTTATCGTGCCAAAAAATTATAATTAGGAAGTGCAATTTGAATTAAAGTTGCTTTAAATTATTGTAAGATTTTAATTGAATTGAAAGACTTTAAATTTCACTGTATTTAATTTTTGTTTATATTTTGAAACATTATGCATACATCAATTTTTATTATTTGACTTTTCACATATAGAACTAAATCACTTAAAATTGGAACCGACAAAGTTAGTATTCAGCTTGTATTATATCTGGTTAAAAGGTCGCAGAAAAGGGTTATTTAAAAAACTAGCTATTTCGAAACTTTCGCTGAGTATCTCATTTCCATTGATTTATAAGTTAAGGTAGCTCGGCTCTGGGAACCGGTTCGTCACTGAAAAATTTTAAAATATTTCAGGTCATTTTGTTTTTATGCAGTAAAATTCGCGCTATAGAGCATGAAAGATAAGATTTATTTGTTCTGTTTAAAACTTGCCGTCTATGTTATTTGTCTACCATTATATTCCTAATGTATTTTATGTAACTTTCAAGCACGAGGTTTTTTAATTTCTTTAATTGTGTTTTCTTTACCTGATAACATTTTAAAGAAAACATCGTATTCTGCAGTGATTAAGATATTTTGTTTTTCGGTTCCGTTGCTACCCGGTGCATTTATGCGATTTTTCTTTTAAGATCAAAATTAGCAGGACTCTCAAAATTTTTACCTGTTTGTCTTTAGTAGAATGAATTTCGCCCAAAAAGTAATTTGAACGTTTTACCTTCTTCAATACGAGGACAAATTTAATGACTAGTCTATTGTAATAAAAAGCAGGTAGAATAGTTAATGCATAAAGATTTCCTGTGTAAGAAAAATAAATCCCATTCAAAAATTTCCCTTAAAAAAAAGTTAGAGCCCAGTTAGAGATATTTAACTTAAAAATTTCTACAACTTCGATTTTGTGAGTTCTTTAATACATGTATTTTCGAACAATAATTTTGCTAGAGACTAATGATTATGATGTTTACAAACAGAAGAAAAAAAATTTATATTTGAAATCGAAGTAAAGATAAACTCGATTTTTAGGAGAGAACTATTTTGTTTGTATAAAAAGATGATTTTTGTTTTTAAATTAAAAAAATAATAGTACGGAAAATTGTTATTGGCTTCATAATTTTCAGAGTCCTCATGGTTGCAGCTTTCCAGTAAGAGGTTTAAGATTAACGGCCCAATTGGATAAAATCGTGTCATTTAACCTGAGCGATATCGGCGAAGGGATTCGAGAAGTTACTATAAAAGAATGGTAATAAATTCAATTTCTTCAGAAAACATTTATTACTGCAATTATATTCTAAGGTTCGTTAAAGAAGGAGACAGAGTCGAGCAATTCGATAATTTATGCGAAGTGCAATCCGACAAAGCTTCGGTCACAATAACTAGCCGATTCGATGGAATTGTTAGTAAAATTTACTACAAAGTAGATGAAATTGCATATGTTGGAAAAGCATTAATGGATTTTGATGTTGAAGATGAAGAAGGCGACGATTCTAGCAGTAGCAGTAGCAGCAGTTCTGATTCAGATTCTGCATCATGTACCAAAAAAGAGGCTGCAGATAAAGCATCAAAGGACGATGAAATTGCAAGCCGAGTGAAGGTTTTAGCAACTCCAGCTGTTCGTCGAATTGCTATGGAAAATAAAGTTGACTTAAGTAAAGTTCCTGCTACTGGAAAACAAGGAAGAGTACTGAAAGGAGATGTTCTAGAATTTCTTGGACAAGTTCCTGCGGGCACGAATAAACCGCATCCAACGCTTTTAAAAGCACAAAAAACTGTTGTGCCATCAGATAGAATAGAAGTTTTGAAGGGAGTGAGAAAAGCCATGTTTAAATCGATGTCGGAGTCTTTGGTGAGATTAATGAAATATAAAAAAAAAGGTAATTAAAATAAAATCCATCTTTTATAGAAAATTCCTCATTTTGCATATAGTGACGAGATCGATATGACAAATCTTGTCGAATTTAGGAAGCAATTGGGTGATATCGCAAAAGAGCGCGGTATCAAAAAGTTAACTTTTATGCCATTTTGCATTAAGGCGGCCTCCTTAGCCCTGAAGCAGTACCCCATCCTCAACAGTACAGTAGATGTACAAAATGAAAGTGTAATTTATAAAGGAGCCCATAATATTAGCGTGGCAATGGACACTCCACTTGGCCTTGTTGTGCCAAATGTGAAAAACTGCCAGAGTAAATCAATTTTAGATATAGCAAAGGACTTAAACGATTTAATGGAACGAGGCAAGGCTGGCACCTTGAGACCTGAAGATTTCGCTGAGGGCACATTTTCACTGTCGAATATTGGAATCGTGAGTTGAAAATCTTATATACAATATATTTATTTAAAAATTTCTTATTTAGATCGGAGGGACTTACACCCATCCTTGTATAATGTCTCCACAAGTATCAATCGGTGCTATGGGCAGGACAAAGGTAATTGCGATATATAATTTCAAATATTATACATTTTTTTAACTTGCAATACTTACAATTAAAGATCGTTCCTCGGTTCGGACCAAATGATGAAATAGTAAAGGCACACATAATGAGTGTTAGTTGGTCAGCAGATCATC
This sequence comes from Machimus rusticus, assembly GCA_951509405.1. Classification (NCBI taxonomy): domain Eukaryota; kingdom Metazoa; phylum Arthropoda; class Insecta; order Diptera; family Asilidae; genus Machimus; species Machimus rusticus. Next base: position 10,239,939 of record OX608051.1, read on the forward strand.
GTGTTATTGATGGTGTAACTATGGCGAGTTTCTCAAATTTGTGGAAGAAATATCTTGAGAATCCAGCTTTATTCGTCATAGACACGAATTGATCTGCTTTAGAATTTCGCATTCAAAGAAAAGTAATTTTTAAGGCTGACTAATAGTGCATTTATAGTTTATAAGGAAAATTGCAAATTTATAATTTGCTCAAGATTGTTTTGGTTTTAGAGTTTTGCTAAATAAGTTTGCCTGTTTTAAAAGTTGTTAAATAAATGTTTTTACAATTTTTATAAGTCAGTTAAATAATAGGCTGAAGAATTTTTATTTTCCCTTTTTTGTATTAATATTAAAGCAAAGAAGCAAGTAAAAAAATACATCCACTTATCTACGTTCTGAAAATAGTTTTTAATATTAATAAAACAATGGGATTGTATGAAAATTTACTATTCTAATTCATAAAAATTTTAAATATTGAATCATTTTTGCTCTTTACTGTATACAGCGAAGTTCTAAAAAATATTATTCATAAGAAAAGTGTCTTGAGTGTTATAAATGCAAGAGGACAGTTTGCTCTGGAGGCTGGAAGATGTCTTTGCTTTTGAGTGAAAAAGCTTTGAGCAGAGGCGTCCTAGAAAAACGCGATGGAACAATCAAACATTCTTCGTAATAGCGGGCAAATCTATATTAAAAATTTTAAAAGTAATTGATTTTGATTAATTAATTAGCTTTGTGATTTTTTTATAATTAATTATTAATTAAAGTAGAGCTATAATTTTGAATTATTATTTTCTCTTGTAAGTTTGTATTTTGAAATACAAGATCTAAAAACAATGTTTCACAGAAATGACTTGTACATACCTTGGATTGGTTACTTTCTTAATTTTGAAAGCAACTGCTGAATTTATGTCGCTGACTATTTCACCCACAATAAAATTATGGCAAGGATATAAAAAAGGATTTTAGCAACAAATCTTGAACTACATTTAATTCTTAATAACAACGGACTATGATTTTATACAAAATGTAACAAGAACCATTAACTTAACAATTTAAAAAAAATTTCCACTTTGGCATTGATGTACAATAAATTTGGCAATTTTGATAAAAGTCACAACAAAAATATTAAAAACAGAAAATAAAAGTATTCGAAAAATATATGTAAAAAGTTGGGAATGATGTCTCCAATTTTGTGTTTGTGATGTAAAATAGCACGGTTTAGAAAGTATCAGAATGTTATTCTTCATACTCGAGTGCAAGGAATGTGTCCTTCTTCGCAAGGTATTCGCTATATCGAGTTTGAGCAAATCTATAAAAATCAAAATGAATAAATATTTTCATAATTAAAAAATTTAACAACATACTGAATGAAATCGAAGTCGATAGTTGAATGCTCTGCTTGGATTAATCCCCACACCGCCCAGAAAAAGTGTGATGCTAGGGCATATTGATTTACTTGCACGTAGAGTTTTTCGATATCTTTTTGATCAACTTGGTTTGTTTTGTGATATGTTTTAAGGTACACTGTAAGCCATTCTTTTTGGAACTCCTTAGAAGGATAACGCGCATAGTCAATTTCGTCGATTCCTGCAAACTCCGTGAAATGATTTCCGATGTCGAAGGCCTGATAATTGTAGTCAGCATATTCGTAATCGATGAAAGTTACCCTGTTCTTTGACTCTGTGTAAATTACGTTTCCTAAGAGCAAGTCATTATGCGAAAATACAACTGGGCTGTTTAATTGTTCTATACGAATGAATAAATTGCGGAATTCTTCTTTCAGTTTTGATACGGGCAGGAACATCTTCTCTACTCTACATATGAAAGAAAATGTATTTTAATCTTTTAATCCGATTTAAATAGAAAATTGTAAGATATTTATGCAGAAAATAAAATTCATTTAAGTTAATCAAGGCGAATAACTCAAATTTACCTTTTATGTTTGTTGGGATCACTGAACTGATCTGGCACCAAATTAAGGAATTTCTGCATTTTATTCCACAGCATTGGTTCTTTCTTTTGGCCCGTTTCAACTTTGTGCATATCAGCCATTCTTTGAGCAATCAAAATCCAAACTTCTGGCTTGATGATCGTTTCAACTGTAAGAGTCTTCCCAGGAACGTATTCATAAGCCAAACCATTATTGAATGTTGCAAATAATGAAGGAGCAAAACCATAGTTGTGTAGAACTTTGAAATTCTTCGTTTCCGCTTTCCTATCTATGAGTAGATCAGTTTTATTGCCATAAACTCTAACCAATACTACATTTCGGCTCCAGTCATCACAGTCCCGCTCATGATTTGAGGCTTCTGTAAGTTTGTCCGCTAGTAGTGTTAGACTACTCTCCTCCTTCACCGAATGGAAACATCCGACCAGTTTGTTTGTGATTCCATCTGTGAACAACTGATTTAGTGATACGAAGTACTTTAATAAAAGTTTTGATAAACTTCAAATGTTTGCTATCATTGCAAATTATTTTGTGGATGAGGTTACGCTACACTGCGAGCAAATTGATGTAGTGGAGGCTATTAGAGTTCTCACGATGATAAGGTGGATGCTAAATGATTTACTACTGCTCACTGCAGTTGAGCAGACCAATTACTTTAAGTGACACAATGATAAATGAAGCTTTACTTCAAATTGAATTGTTTCAACGAAAAGAATTCAAGAGGGTATATCAAAATGTTATCGCTTATATTAAAATTATAATAAAACTCTTAAAAAAATATTGCAAGATCTGCTTAGGAAAAAATCGTGACAATGGAATTTGTATAAAAAACGACCAATCTTGCGGTAACCACTTATAAACTTATTTCCTAATCTAAGAATAGAAACTTGAATCTGAAGCTAAAACAAGCATCCAGAAGGAATACCTTTTTAATGCTACACTTGATTCAACAGCTTTTGTTTCGTAATCACAGAAAAGTAAAGCGCTATTCATAAAAACGCCTTGAGTAAGTCATAATAGCTAAAATAAATAAACTTAAGGCGCATTTAGGTCCCCTCTAGACAGTAAATTGTGAAAAATACTACAATTTTTGTAAAGCCTGCCAATTAGTCGTTTTAATTAACATGGCTTTATAAAAATATTTTAATTCGAATATCTAAATTTAATTACAAATAATAAATGTAAGACAATATTTTTTCTCCCATTTTAGATGGAATCCCCTCGCTTTTTATTATTCCAACCTGCGCAGCAAAGTTTGAAGCGCAGGCACGGAGCAAAAAGTGACAACAAAACATTTTTCTTAACAAATTTGTAATGCAACACTTCTGCCTTAACTTATCTGCCCACTACGTTACATAATTAAAAATTTATGAGGAGCACGTGAAGCAATGAGCACCTTTAAAGCGCAACTATGTATAGAAGAAGTGTTTACCCATTCACTTAACTAAATTATCTTGTGGATCTAAAAATTCTAACTTTTGTTGTATTCTTGAGATCAGTTTTTAAAGCCATTTCAACTGGGTAAGAGCCCCTCTCAATTCAAATTATTAAAATGAAATAAGGCCATACATTTAAAGGTGTGAGGAGACGAATCTATACCAATTGCACACATTTCTCCAGATAGACGTTAAAAATTTATTTTCGTAGTGAGAAATGAAAGAAATGGGAATCTATGCATTCAAATAAAATTAAAGTGGCTGTTTGTTGTTTCAATATGTTAATGGATTATTGAGTTTTATGGGTTGTTTTTATTATATGCATAGGCAGGAGACTTTCCAAATATTCTACGAAATATTTTTTTTTTGTCTGTGAACAATTTTGTTTTTACTTCACTTCAAAACTATTGAACCGCGATAAATATAATAAAGCATTATGAAATCGTAATTATTTCGATAATAAAACAAGAACGACCGCCTAAAAAATGATTGATGGCGAATGTTCTTACCGCGTCGCGTGAAGATTTTTAATTATTACATCGCTGCAACAATTGCATTTGTTTATTGCTTGCGTCGACTGGGTGGAATTGCTTTAAAACTATTTTTGTTTTTTGCAGATTTATGAGTCAAAGAGAACTTTTTATTACAAGAAGAGAATTGCGCACCGAGTGGAAGTAAAGATAAGGGATAAATGGATAAATAATAATATAATAATAATAATAATGAATCCCACTGCACTAGACACCAAAAGTTAATACTACTTACCAAGCCCAGAACAAATAGGATTCGTAATGGCTTGGCTTGCTCTACACTGCGACAGTTCTCTATAACCAACTGCCGGAGGAATTGAAACGGATTAACTCCTTAAACTTGTTTAAAAAAAAGTTGAAAAATTGGATTATGGTGCAAAGGATGGAAAGCTAATAATATGTACAATGGGACACACGCACTGGCCGCTCTCATACCAGTTTATCCTCTCTACTGTCTGAGCGGTCTTCATCTTGCTTCAGTACCAAGCAAAGTGTTCTTGGATTAGTGAATAATACTCGAAGCGTTACTTACCTATTATGTTATTTTTGATTGTTATGAACTCTAAAAATTGTTATTGAACTGTTAAACATGTTTATACTGAATAAAGATTTATTATTATTATTATTATTAAAAAAAAAAAAAAAAAAACCTTCAGTCTTATTTATGAATGTTGTATTTGCATATAGGTATGTATGTAAATTACTATCATTCATCAATTTGGTAGAGAGACTCTTCTTATAGGTATATAAATATGTAAGAGCAGTCAGTATCGTAGTTATAGTTAGGTGTCGAGTAACAATGCAGCTAAAAACTAAATTTGAAAGGTTAATTGCATAAGAGTTAGTCTCTTACCTAACCGGAGAGTTTTAAAATGGAAATTGAGCTGAACGCTTATCAGTTAGTCCAACAAACAGAGCTCTAAACCTGCCTAGCTAGAAAATACCAACGTAGTTAGCTCCCACTTTTGCCATTAAGAAAATGTTTAATCTATTAGGAAATCTATAGTCAGAGAGTACCATTAGTTTTTGATTATTTGCTAAGAAAGACCTTCAAAAGAGGTCATCTGGATCTGGAGACCTATCTGAATATAAATTTAATTTTGTTTGCACTAGATCATGTTACCAGGAGTTTTTTTTAATTGTGGCTTTAAAATTTACGAGATTTTAATTACACTTTTCGCTTAAAACTTTGATAGCAACTTGAAGATCCCATTTTATGAACTGATTTAATAATTAAGAAATGAGTTGGCTTGAGGATTGTCTCCGTATTCTATTCGGCCAGAATGAAGCTAGGAGAAGTAATCTGTTTATGTTTTTATTACAACCGCTTATCAACTAATGCGTTTCAAGATAACCCAGCCAGGCGAGTACTCAACACGCGGCTCAAATTCGGTTTCTATAAATGAATAATTTTCCGAGTCAAAATCAACTGGTAGCCGGCGCTGTGCCGTGAAATGATTTCTTTTACCCACCTTGAATTCGACGGCACTCATATCCCAATGGGGCCGGATGGCCTTTAAGATTTGGCGCGCTCCTTCGACAACGTCGTTCTCGTCCACAGTTACCGGAATGAAAGGCACCTCGGGGGAACCTGGCGGGGATTCAGCCCCATTGGTTGCTCCCGTGCTGGACGCCGCAGCCCCTCTTGCTAGTTCACGGACACCCGGACTTATGATGCAACTTCCGTCGTCATTTTTCCGATTTTCTGTGCCCATTGTGTGAAGGGGTTTCCTTCTTCAGAATTAGCCTTCACCACTTTCTTCACAGACGGGTTCGAGACTCCCAAATACGACAAATTTGTAAACTCCTCAAAGGAAGAGCAGCTTTGGTCCTCCGTGCACTTTGTGACAACTATCAGCTGGTCGGAATTTACAAGGTTTTTGACAAATCGATCGAGTGGATAGTGCAGATTTGGCGTAACTAAATATCACAGAAAATTTCACCGGGGAAACACAAAACAGCACTAGAAACAACACCAACTCCGGCAGACACTCCAGCGAGACTAAACTGGGGAACACCTCGCACGCATGCTTTTGTAATCGTCGAGTGGAGTGGAGGACTTGGAGCGGAGCACCCGAGTCGGATTCAGAACATTTTACTCGCAAATTACTCAATTTCACAAAGATTTAACTAGAGCTCAGTCTTGTTTTTAGACGGGTGGACTCTGTTTCGCAATTTTCCGGCTAGCTAAAAATTCAACTAAAATGGAAACAGACAAGTTGCCTTAAAATAACCGGAAATTCTTAATTAATTATAATAAGAAATTACCAAAGTTTTACCTTTGTAGTTAATAAATTCATACTTTTGGTTGTAGAAGGATCAGTGAACAATTAAAGTGATTTTAACTTTAGAATAATGCATATTTATATTTCAAAGGATGTTCGTGAGCCGCCGTACATTTTCAAAAACTACTACTTCCTTTGAATAACATTTCCGTTGGGATGACATCGCGCCACCTAGCGTGAAATCCGATAATGGTGAATGTACTAGCTTAGACGTCAAACTGGAACAAATCCTGGAAATGGCTCGACTTTATTTTATAACTTTGATTCGAAGAACGATTTTTGCTTTCGCGTGTATTTTGTTTTCAAGCAAAAAAGAAAATTTTAACTTCAGCAAAAAATAAAATATTTTGGGTTATAGAAATTTGTCAACGTTTTTCTCAATTTTTAAGCATCAGTTCTGTTTGTACCGATGTTTTAAAATTACAATCTGCGCTTATTTTAGTCATAAAATTGTTTAAACCTTTTTTATTTAGAGAATAACACTTTGTTACAACGAAATTGTACTTCAAATAAAAATATCATGTATATGAAGGTTTCAATGTGCTGAGCATATCTGAAAAAGAAAATTTTCCAGCACATCAAGTTTTCGTATTCGGTTGAAAAGTAAAAAAAATCATATATTAGACATATGTATTTGAAAACTTCTTCAAAAATAACGGGTTATCGCACGAGTGTGAAACAATCCTCTAATAAAAGATTAGATCCTTACCTAACTATTAAAATCAGTTATTTATAAACTTTCTTAAAATTTGCTCAAAGAATGAGTTTTTCATGGACCTTTGCTTAGGTTCTATGAAATACATAAATTAACTGCGGACATAAGAGGAGGACTTCCATGCAAACATGTATCTTCTGAACAAATTTTGATAGACCTTTCAAGTAGCTGATATTTTATAAGTCCAGTTAAACATTTAAGTTGTTTTTGGAGATATGTTTCGAGCTTGTACGTCATTCCATTATTTTTTAATAAATTTAAAAAAATGGCCAAAATAAGGATTTTTTTACTTTTCATACTATTATTACTAAAAAATCTGACGTGCTGGAAAATTTTTATTTTCGGATTTGTAATCTACCGAGAAAGTCCTATCAAGAAGACACATAATGCTTCCAGGTATAGAAAAAAACCAAAAATTTGTTAGCCAGTGTAAAATTCGTTAGTCTTCGTTTTCTCTCCAACTAAAAATGTTCGTGCCTCTAATGCCCGGACATTCACTTGTACAATTATAGCATACTTGGAGGACATATTCTTGAAAGTATAAGGAAAAAGTTTTACTTAACCCTTAATTTAGTAACGAATTTTTATAAAATTTAATTTTTTCGCGTTTGTTTTATAATTGTATACTAGAATTAAAAACGGAAAAGTACTAAGTTTGGTTTTTGTTTCCGGCTCACCTCAGGATCAAACCGCAAATTGTGCGCCATGTTTAGTACTCCCCTGCACTTGCGATTACGCGGCGTTTGGCATCATTTTGCGTTTTGACATTTCCAAAGTTCCGTCGTTGTGGGGTTCGGATTTTTCGCGTAAAAATGAACCTAAAAGTGGATATCAACGTCTGCCGGGTGTGCCTCAAGTCGGAGGGCGGCGTTTCGCTCTACGCGGACCCGGCGCTGATCGAGAAGTTCCAAATTATCACCCAACTGAAGGTAATCTACTACGCCAGGGAGGCGACTTTTCCATTTTTGCCACTCGTTCGCGGCCAGTTTTACTCTTTCCGATTAAATTCTATTAGGACGGCTCGAGCTACTACCTAGAAATTGATCTGCCTCCGATGTCCGTTAAACGGCCGAGCAATTTCCGCAATTTTTATTTGACTCAGTTCTTTTGATCTATAAAATCGGCGGTCGTCACGGGCAATTTTGGGGATCTTTTGCACTTTGTTTACCTTTTGTAATTAAGCGTGATTTCAAGCGTCTTCTCGTTTGTGCCTTTACAGGTAAAAGAAAACGATGGAATGCCAGCGATTTTGTGCGGGATGTGTACGGCGCGACTTAAAGTGGCCCACGAGTTCCGGAAGCAGGCCGTCATCTCGGACAGCCACTTGCGGGCGTTTATCAGCAAAGTGAACACCCAGTTCAAGGAGGTGGCCAACTCGACGGTGACCACCTCGAAGAGGTCCCTTGAATTGAACGATGACGAAATGCGGGTGCTGGTCGAGGCCGGCTACAAGCCCCCAGAGTCTGAGATCTTCGAGATGCCCCTCATCGACTACCAGGAAAAAGTGGAGGACATGGAAAATTTGGAGAACGCCGAGGAGCCCCAGACTGAGGATGACATGTCCCAGCACATCGAAGAGGATTTTGGGGGCTTCATTCAGGAAGACGACGACGGCGAAGGCAACCCTTTCTGCGATGAGGCTGACGAGGAGGAAATGCACCTGGAGGAGGAGGAGAACGTTTCAGCAACCGAAATGACCGGGGACAATGCGTCCAACCACGAGGACGGCCTGACCGACATCAAGATAATGGAGACCCAAATTACCCAGGGGTTTCTCATCTCCGAGGTGAAAAAGGACCCTCTGGAGAAGCCGAAGAACGAGAATCGGTCCCACATCTGCATAAAGTGCGACAAGGACTTCAGCACAAAGACGAACCTCATGAGGCACATGCTGACCCATGACGGGGTCAAGCCGTTTCAGTGCAACATCTGCGGAAACGGATTCACCCAGAATGGGTCCCTCAAGCAGCACATGCTCATCCACACCGGGGAGCGGCCCCACAAATGCGAGATCTGCGGGAGGGGCTTCACCCAGGCGAAGTCGCTAGTCTTCCACATGAGGAGGCACACTGGCGAAAAACCCTTTGCGTGCAACAAGTGTGGGCTAACTTTTCGGCAAAAGGATGGAATGAAAGTAAGTTTAATTTATTTACTCTATTTAGTTAGCAACAACAAGACCGAGTCAGATTTCAAACTTATATTAAAGACGGTAGGCGGTTCAAAAAATTTATGTTTTTATTTCATAAAGCATCAACAAAACATCTTTAAGAGTATATTCTAAAAGTTTCTAAAAGAAATTTGGATTCCTTAAAAATAGGCATACGAACTAACAATTAGGAGGTATAAAGCTACAAGAAGGAATGGTGAAAATTGATACCTACGTTTTTAAAAACGCTCATAAAACATTAAAGTTTTAACTTTTTGGGCTGTAGTTTATATTCTTGGAAAATATGTCTATAATATATAAATATTTACTACTTTCTGGGAAGGTGTAAAAAATTCAAAATTTTATTATTTTACAGCGTCACGTTCAAATGAAGCATTCCGGAATGCCCGCAGAAGTCCACATTTGCTCAATATGCAATAGAGTGCTACAGTCAAAATATTCTTTATCTCTGCATATGAAAAAACATCTCGGACACCAAGAGAATAGTCACAAGTGCGAAATCTGCGAAAGGGTATTCTCATCAAAATCATCATTAGAGATCCATCATCGTCAGCACACAGGTGAGAAGCCATTTAAGTGTGAAACATGCGGAAAAGAATTCTTTCGCAAAAGTTCTCTTGTAACCCACACGAAGACTCACCTCGAGGACAAGCCTTATAAATGTAACACATGTGAAAAGGGTTTCGTGCAAAAGCACCAAGTCCTCGCTCATATGCACAGGCACAAGAGCCACCCGCCAAAGACCTTTCAGTGTGGTAAATGTTACAAAAGTTTTGCCATAAAGTACGAAACGCAATCGACACTGGGCTACAACTGAAATTTATTCCGTTTATTCTTTTACAGACGAAATCTGCTCCAGCACCTCCGAAACCATAACCGAAATGCAATGACCATCTTCAAGTGCGAGGAGTGCAGCATAGCCTTTAACACGAAAAGGGGCCTCAAGTTGCACCGGCACAACGAACACAAGGAGGCCGTCTCAGACCTGAATGAATGTGATATCTGCAATATTCCGTTTGTCTCTGTCAACGATCTCAATCAGCACATGATTGCAGTCCATGACAGGATCGATGCTAAATGTGAGCTATGTATGCAACATTTCACTTCGAAAAAACTCTTAGAGGATCACATGCTGGAGCATGAACTTTTGACTATCAGTTGAAATGTTTAGTATAAATTTTAATTGAATTGTTTTATTAATTTATCCGGGACAAGAATATTTTACTTATCTTTTGAAGAATATCTTCAAATACGATCTTATCGTAAGTGTGTAACTATTTTGTAAAATTAGGTTTTAAGTATTTGTTTAGATTTAGAGCTATTAAAATGAGCAATTTCTCAATTATAAGAAAACCTTTTTTATTATTAAAATTAATAACAACAAATCAAGAAACTTTAGAAGTATTTTGTTTTTTCATATTAAAAGCAATCAAGATTTTTAGAAGCAACTTTTTAAAAATCTCGTACTATAAAATCTATTTATTTTTTACCATATTAAATTTATCCAAAACACCAAGTTTATCAAACCTTTTGAGGGAATATTTCAAAGTTTCTGTCATGCGTTCGGAGCCAAATAAAGTATTAAGTTTTTCAGGGGAGTCCTCAAGCAGAGTATCCATAGTGCTGTTCTCCGAGGCAGATTTATCCAAAGCAATTACGGGAAGTGCTGTAGACACGGTCGCAAGTCCATAAAATTCTTTTTCCTTTATTTCTTTGCTAATCGCTTCCCAGGTTGGAATTGGTGAATAATTTATTTGTTCCAAAGTTGTCTTCAACGTTTCGTAGTAAACCTGCAGTAGTTCTGTCCGTTTTGACTTAAGAACTTCAAATGATGCACTTGAATTTAAAAAGTAATTAAGATCAATTCCCAAACTTCCGTAGTAACTAAATTGAAGATCAATCTACAAAAAACGATATTTTTAGGTTCTAATTAGTTTTAAAAATTCAGACTTACAAATGCAGCATCTATTGGCTTCTTGTTTCCTTTATTATATTTGAACATAATATTGTTCACCCACAAGTCACCATGGGTAAGAACTAGAATTTCTCCTTCTTTTCGTTTGCAATGTTCAACACAAATATTCGTCATATCTTTAGATATCTTCTCCAGTTTTTTAACTATTTCTTCAAAGCCTGGCCAGGTTTTTACAACTCGTATCATTTGTTCAAAGTAAAATATAGTAACTTTTGATAAATAATCAGATTCTATGGTAAATTCATTGAACATAGGCCTGTTGAAAATGTCTATGTACTTTGGGTTCTAAAAAAAATAGAAATGAATATATACATACATCGAAAATAAACAGTGGAAGATCTTACCAATTTGGCGATATGCATCGAACCAGCGTGGTATTGAGCAATCTTTTTCATAACTAAAATGCAATGTTCCTCATCTAATCCTAAGACTCTATTTTGTAATTCATACCCCAAAGCACTTAAATCACCAAGAACAAGAATTTGCGCTTCTTGGTCTGCTGCGTAACATCTTTTTGTATAAAAAAAGAAAATATCTTATAAATAGTTACTCAGACTAAATTAAAAAATAATTTACTCACTTCGGAGCCATCATAGTTGAATTACCAAGTAATTTTTCAATTTGTGGTATTATTTCGGTGTATGTGATTATTTCGTTTTTAACGACATCCAAATGATTAAAAGTATCTTCATCCACATTGGGTAGAATATTTTTTAGAATCAACGAAATTTTTTGTCTAATATTTTGGGGTAGTTTGTAATTAACAGAGACGCGATAAAGTTCGCTGGTATAATTTTCTCCTGTCTCACTAGCATTTGATACAGTGAAATTTTCAACATCAATGTTTGAAATTTTTAGTCCATTTTCAAGGGTGTTTTTTAGAAAATCTTTTGTCAAATAAGATGGAGTGACGTTTTCCATTATTTACAACGTTTTGTGGGAATGCTGTTAAAATTAAACTATATTTTTTAGGTTCCTTGCAATCAGAGTACTTCTTAAATGATTCATTTGTTTTTACTATTACGTATCTCTAATGAGAATTATTAACATTAACTAAACAAAAATTAAAATTCAATGAACTCCCTTTAAACTACTGCGACTACTAAATATTATCACCGATCACTGTATTAAAATAGAACTTGTTCTGCACTGCGCATCTGTTATCTGACTGGTTTAGTCAAAGATCAAGCCTGCATTATCGCTGCTCTTCAATTCGTAAATTGCTTAGTGGTCCTCCCCAATTTATTTATTATCATCAATTCCGCACATGACATCACAAAGTAAATAAATAATATGAATTATCCGGGTTATAACTAGCTATAAAATATTTTTATCGCTTATCAGTACTCTCGAGAACGTCGCCAGAATAGTTTCAATGATAATTCATTTTTTGATAAGTAGGCATATTTTAAATCTTTGATAATAGTGTGAAAATAAAAGTTTTATTAGCTTTCTATTGATATTGCATAATCACGATCTTATTTTTTCTTAAATGCTAAATGATTTGCAGATGTTGAATTATAATAGAACTAGTGATAGCAAATATTTAAAAATGCTTTTCAAATTGATGCCATATCCATTTTTAATGAAGTCAAGTTGACGGTTTACGAGTCTAGCCATAAAGGTAAAACAATCTTCTAATGATATTCGTCTATAGACGTCAATTCAGCTTATATGTATAGCTTATAGCTGAATAAAAGTCGTAAGCGTCAGCGTGTTAATCCAAATCTTCCTTAGATAAAGATAAAGGGTTATCGTCGCGTAGAACAAAATTTGCATATTAATAACGTTTTCTTGGGAGTCACTAATCAGTTTTGAGTACAACCTCTTTTAAATTGAGTGACATTTTTTCAGAATTTTATTCGAAAAAGGCGTATGCTTTTGAAATGCATATTAAGAAATTGTAGAAATATAAATAAGTAAATATTCGTATAGTTTATAAAATATTTTTTTTGAGTACAGCATACAATTTGCTTTTTTTCTATTAAAATCTGAGTAATAGCAAAGAGAATATAAGTGAAAATTTGTGACCAATTTCTAATGATATATACATAATTATTTGAATAGATTTCCCAGTTTTCTTAAAAACATCGTAAACAAAGGAGCTAAAGCTAAAGGAGAAAATTACACCAGCGAAATTTTACGAACTTGTGTTAATTATAAACTACCTCAACAAGGCAGACAAAACAGTAACTTAATTCATAGGACTAGATGAGGAACATTGTGTTTTGGTTATCAAAAAATTTGCTCAATTTCATGCAGCTTCAATGCAAATTGTTAAGACGGTAAGACTTCAGGTATTTATCGGATTTTAAATTTAATTTATATTTCTTTCAGAATCCAAAATATGTAAAAATCTTTAATAAACCCATGTTCAATGATATTACAATAAAAGCCAATCATTTCTCAAACATTTTCATATTTAATTTTGTGCAAATGATAAATGTTGTAAGGACTTGGCCAGGATATGAGGCGATAGTACCAAAGTTAGAAAAAATTTCAAGCAATTTGTTGGATAGATGTTCTGAACATTGCAAACGAAAGGAAGGAGACCTTCAAGTTGTTAATCATGGTGATTTGTGGGTCATCATATGATGTTCAAATATAACAACAATATTCTGTCAGATGTTGCATTTGTAAGTTACATTATATACATACATTTAAACATTTTAAAATGAATGTATAAGTTTTTTATGTTTTTATAGGTTGACTTTAAATTGAGCTACTACGGCAGTTTGTGAGTTGATACAAACTACTTTTTAAATACAAGCCCACAACTTGAAGTTTTGAAGTCAAAGCGGACAGAATTATTGAAGATTTATTACGAAACGTTAAAATCAACCTTGGAAGAATTAAATTATTCAAAAATTCCAAGTTGGGTGGAGATCAACGCAGAGGTGAAGGCAAAAGAGTTTTATGGTCTTGTAGCTCTTGGTAGCATATTTCCAATTATTTCTATGGATACATCTGAGTTACAAAATAATATTGATGAAAATTCGTTTGTAAATCCGCAGGATAATTTAAATGCTATGTTTGGTTCTGACCGAATGATTAAATCCTTAAAATATTCTTTAAAAAGGTTTGATGAGCTTGGTGTTTTAGATGTATAATAAAATGTATAAAAATAGTTATTTTTGATCTTTCGTTTAACACGTTTAACTTAAAACAAATTTCTTCTCTGCTGTGCGTCAATACTTGGTGCAACATAATTGCATTCAAGTCAAACTAAAGTACCTACTCGAAAAAATAGAGATTGCGGGCACGAAATATTTATCAAACGCCAATCTATACAAATTATTTATTGTTTCCATTATCTCTTCTTAAATTCCTTATCAAAGCAAGGCTAATAGAAGATAGATAAGAAAGTTAAAGACTGTCTTCTTCTTATCAAAAAGGAATTGTTTCTGCAAATAAATACGCTATCGGTGTTTCAAATTTCCACTTTTGTATGATAAATAAGAAAGTAAGAAGTGTTACGAGAGATCTTGCAATATTTCTAGTTTTCAATTCTTGGTGAAATGAAGATTTGAATTATCACTGGAGCAGCACGAGTTAAGAAACAGCATTATAAAATACGATTTATAAGTGATTCAGTGCTTGCAATAATTTTTAACAAATTAGTCTTCTATCGAGTGGTTAGTTTCTTAGCATTTATTTCGGATATATTAGTTTTATTTCATTAAAATTTTTTCAGCTTTCCCAAAATTACTATCGAAATGAAGGACATGATTCCGTCTTACTTGACGAAAGATTTTCTAAAAAGGGCACTTGAAAATGGACTTAAGATTTCCAATGTTGAGATAGAAGATTTCACCGTGTCACTTGCTAGTGGCAAAGGAGAAAACTACACAAGTGAAATTCTACGAGTTTGTGTTAATTACAAAGTGTTAAATCAAAAAAGCCAACAACATTTAATTTTAAAAAATGTTCTGGCATTTTTGGACGGTGATATTAAAGATGCTTTCGATCAAATGGATATAATTCAAAATGAGATAGTCATGTATACAGAAGTGATTCCACAAATTGAAAAATTACTCCGAAACTTAACAATGTTAGCTCCAAAGTGAGAACTTAATATTTAAAGAAGGATTATAAAAATAATTAATTTGTGTTTTACAAGGTGCTTCGGTGCAGACAAAAAAGAACGAGTTATAGTTCTTGATGATTTAAAGGCTCTAGGGAATGAACTAGGAAATAGAATCACGGGACTAGATGAGGAACATTGTATAGTAGTTATGAAAAAAATTGCCCAATTTCATGCTGGTTCAATGTGCGTCGCAAAAATGGTAAGGTTTAAGTTATTTAATTTTCCTCTGATTTTCTATTATTTTATTATTTTTAGGAATCAAAATATAAAGATATCTTAAACAAGCCTATGTTTAATGAATTTAATGTAAAATCTAATCAATTTATACAAGTATTCATATTTAATTTTGAAAAAATGATAAATGTTGTGAGAGCTTGGCCGGATTATAAGGCAATTGTGGAAAAATTGGAGAAAATATCTGAAAATTTAATTAAAAAAGGTTTTGAGCATTGTCAACGGAAAGAAGGTGAACTTCGAGTTATTAACCATGGTGATTTATGGGTAAACAATATGATGTTCAAACGCAACACAGACAGCAGTAGGTCATTGGATGTTGCATTCGTAAGTTTTATTAATATTTCAAAAGTTGAAAAAAAGTCATGATTTATCTTCTTATCATTATAGGTTGATCTTCAATTGAGTTACTTAGGCAGCTTGGGCATTGATCTTAATTATTTCTTAAATACAAGTCCCCAACTTGAAATTCTGAAGTCAAAACGAACAGAGTTACTCAGGATTTACTATGAAACGTTGAAGGCAACTTTAGAGCAATTAAAATACTCACCGATTCCAAGTTGGGAGGATGTTAGCAAAGAAGTGAGAAAGAAGGAATTTTATGGTCTTCTAACCCTGGGTTGCGTATTTCCTATAATAATTATGGATAAATCTGCATCACAAAATAACACCATTGATACGATGCTTGACGATTCTCAGGAGAAAATAAATGCTATGTTTGGTTCTGAGCGTATGAAAAAGACTTTAATGTATTCGCTAAAAAGGTTTGATGAACTTGGTGTACTTGATGAATAAAAAAAAGAAAAAAAACATCTTTACTTTTTTTAGCACACTTTTTTTTATTTTATTTTAAAAATAGATTTAATATTGTAAAGTTTGGAAAATTTTTAAAGTGTTTAATAAACATATTTTATATCTAAAAAGATCCAGCAGTGCTTTTAAAGAAACGTGATTAGGAATTAGCACTAACGACAAAATTTATAATATTTTTCTCTTTTATTAACAAAAAGCTTCGAATGCTTCACTAATCTATGGAATAGGCAATTGCTTCTATTCTCATGAGAGTATAAAACTCTTAGTAAATTTATTTATAGAGTTTGCCACTGATACTCTCAGTTTGCTGTTCTAATGTAATAACGTTTGAATCAATTTAGCGGAGATCCGACAAAAAGCTTGCGAATCGACTAGCAACTAACTAAGAAGCAAAATTCAGCTGCTAGAAATACTGCTTTAAGTTGATCGTCTAGTTGCAAGAAAATCGTCTAACGTCGTGGTTCGTAAAAATACTCTTTCAGTTTTCAAAAAACTGATAAGTAATTGTTTAATGGTTATTATTACTATAATCAATAGACATATAAATTTGTGAGACTTAAAAAAAAAAAACAAGATATAATTGAAAAAAAAAACCATTTTTTTTATTGAGTGGGTTGACAGTGTGAGTTGAATCGAAATATCAAAAGGCAAAAGTGAGTTAAATCAGTTAATTTGTGAAAGATAACTAATACGAACATATAAACGAGACAAGCCGCCAAGATTGGATACCACGTATGTAAATAAAAGATAGCTTTATCATAAATTTTAAGCTAGCTCTCTTCTTAATAAGAAAATGTGCCGATATTTTCTCTTTTCTTATTAATTATTTGCACGTATGATTGAAGACATTTGTTGCTTCATGAATTAACAAAGAAGAGTGGGACAAAAAGGAAAACTTTATTAATTTTATGAAGCTAATTAAATTTAATAAAGCGCCGAAACATTTTTTTAGAAGAGAGCCATATTCTTTTATTAATAACCTTTTTTTTAAAGTAATTTCGAAAAAATACATAGTATAAATAATGGAGGATTCCATCCCATCTTACTTGACAAAAGAATTTTTAAAAAGGGCTCTAGAAAATGGGTTCAAAACTTCAAATATTGAGATCCACGACTTTACTGCAAAAGAAGCTAGTGGTAAAGGGGAGAATTACACTAGCGAAATTTTTCGTGTCGCCGTTAATTTCAAACTTCCACAAAAAGAAACTCAACAAATTGCATTAATTATGAAAAATGTACAAACTGAAGGTGAGTCTAGAGAACCTTTGCGAAATATGGGAGTTGTGCAAATCGAGACAGACATGTATACAAAAGTGATTCCAGAGGTTGAAAAGTTATTTGGAAACTCCATTATGATAGCTCCGAAGTAAGTCTTTCGATAGTAATTTTCGATATTCTTTATAGATTTTTTTTTTTAAGATGCTTTATCTCAGATAAGGAAGCATCGGTTTTAGTTCTTGCTGATTTAAACGCCCTAGGGTACGAATTACAAGACAGACTCACTGGCTTAGATGAGGAGCATTGTAAAATTGTAATGAAAAAAATTGCTCAGTATCACGCTGGTTCCATGTATATTGCAAAAAAAGTAAGAATTCGAAACTATTATTACCTACCATTATTAAAAAAATTATTAAAATTTTTGTTTTAATATACTTATGTATTTCAGAACGCAACATATGCTGAGCTTTTCAACTTAGGGATATTTAATAAAATTACAGTGGAGTCGAAAGCAATACGAGAAATGTTCCAAAGTATTTTTGATCAAATGGTAAGCGTCGTAAGAAAGTGGTCTGGATTTGAAGAAATTGTGAAGAAACTAGAAAAGATAGGCAGCGATATAATGAAAAAGGGTCTTGAGCATTGTAGGCGAAAAGAAGGTGAACTTCAAGTAATTAATCATGGTGATCTATGGGTCAACAATATGATGTTTAAATATGACAACAGTGACAAGACCCCACTGGATGTTGCATTTGTATATTTGTCATTTTGAAATTAATAAGTTATACTAAGGACAAATTAATTTTTAGGTTGATCTTCAAGTGGGTTACTACGGCAGTTTGGGCATTGACCTTAACTATTTTTTGACTACAAGTGTTCAACTCGAAGTACTCAAATCAAAACGAATGGAATTACTAAAAGTTTATTACGAAAATTTGAAGTCATCTTTGCAACAATTAAAGTATTCACCAATTCCAAGTTTGGAGGAGGTCTGCAAGGAAGTAAGGGCGAAGGAATTTTATGGTCTCCTAACACTCGGTTGCATATTTCCTATTATTATCATGGATAAATCTGCGTCGCAAAACAGCACTATGGAAAATTTACAGGAGAGCACCGAGGATAAACATGACGCTATGTTTTCTTCCAAACGTATGGTTGAATCTTTGAAATATTCTCTCAAAAGATTTGATGAGCTCGGTGTGTTGGATGAATATATCTAAATATAACATTAAACAAATGTTCGAAAATAATTGATTTTTGTGTATAAATTTATTTCAGCAACCTGATTAAAGTTTTTAGTCTAAAGTTTTATAATTAAGAGGGTTTAAAACAAAGTATGATTATGAAGCATATAGTAGTTTTTAACTTTTGTAGAATTGGTCTTGAATTATTCTAATAAGAAATTATATTATACAAAATATTTGTTGCATTTTTGAAATCAATTATTTCGTACAAAAATTTGTTGTGTAGCATAACAAATTTGTTGAAAAGGTTTTAAGTGATTGCGAGGATTACCTTATCTTGTAGTAAGATGAATTGCATACATATATCGACAAAGGTGTGTTTAAAGCTTATAAAAATTTTGTTATATATCAAACCAGAAAACACTTCAATTGAAAACAATTGAAGTTGCAAATAACCACCTGCGTTCTAGTTATCATAGAGTCTACGTCACGTCACGTCACGTCACGATAAGAAATCATAAATGACAAATTCTCTTTACGAAAAGCTTACGAATGCTTCACTAATCTATAAAATAAGTAAGCTCTTATTTTCATAAAAACCAGTAGTACATCTTTAGCCGGATAGTTGAGAGTGCTGGTAAATACTAATGCGTTTAAAACCTACATATTTGTGATAGCTTGATAATTAGCTAATAATTCTACTATTAATTAAAATAAATTAAGTTAAAGTTTTATCTAGCAAGATCTTTATTTCTCCAGAGATCAGTGATTTGTTTTGAAAGAGTTATTTATACAAATAAAAATCGAGTAGCATTTTTGAAGTATAGACTAAAAAATCGTGTTACTGGTGAAAAATTACGAGTAAATCTCGAATCTTGAAAATTTAGATAAAATTACGATGACTGACATGATTCCGTCTTACTTGACAAAAGAATTCCTGAAAAGAACTCTTGAAAATGGACTTAAGATTTCCAATGTTGAGATAGAAGATTTCACCGTGTCACTTGCTAGTGGCAAAGGAGAAAACTACACAAGTGAAATTCTACGAGTTTGTGTTAATTACAAATATGTTCATAAAAAATGTCAACAATTTTTAATTCTAAAAAATGTTATGGAACATCTCGTAGTAGATATTTCAATTTTTGGAGATATGAAGGATACCGTCAATATAATGGATATTATACAAAACGAGATAGTTATGTATACAGAAGTGTTTCCACAAATTGAAAAATTACTCGTAAATTCAACAATGTTTGCTCCAAAGTGAGTTCTAAATATAATATTTCAGTTATGCAACTAGACTTAAAAATATATGTAATTTTTATTTTTAAAGACTTTTCGATGCAGACAGGAAAAAACGAATTATAGCTCTTGATGATTTGAAGGCCTTAGGATATGAAATAGAAAATAGAATCACGGGACTAGATGAGGAACATTGTATAGCAGTTATGAAAAAAATTGCCCAATTTCATGCTGGTTCAATATGCATTGCA
This sequence comes from Machimus rusticus, assembly GCA_951509405.1. NCBI lineage: Eukaryota > Metazoa > Arthropoda > Insecta > Diptera > Asilidae > Machimus > Machimus rusticus. The sequence goes on from OX608051.1 coordinate 10,260,003, forward strand.
AAAACGGTAAGGATAAAGCTATTTTTTTTTTTATAGATTTTAAGTTATTTGTTATATTTTTAGAACCCAAAATATAAAGAACTTTTTAGCAACCCTTTGTTCAACGAATATAGCATAAAACATGATTTATGTGCAAAGTTCTTTATATTTAATTTTGAACAAATGATAAATGTTGTGAGAGCCTGGCCGGATTATAAGGCAATAGTGGAAAAATTGGAGAAAATATCTGGGGATCTAATGCAAAAAGGGTTTGAGCATTGTAAACGCAAAGAAGGTGAACTTCGAGTTATTAACCATGGAGATTTATGGGTAAACAATATGATGTTCAAACGCACTACAGACAGCAGAAGGTCATTGGATGTTGCATTCGTAAGTTTTGTATTTCAAAAATTGAAAAACGGTTATAATTTATAATATTTTATATAGGTTGATCTTCAAATGAGTTTCTATGGAAGTTTGGGTATTGATCTTAACTATTTTTTTAACACAAGTGTCCAAATCGAAGTTTTGAAGTCAAAACGAACTGAGCTACTCAAGATTTACTACGACACCTTGAAGTCATCTTTGCAACAATTAAAATATTCACCAATCCCAAGTTGGCAGGACGTCTGCAAAGAAGTGAGGGCTAAAGAGTTTTATGGTCTTTTAACCCTTGGTAGTATATTTCCTGTGACCTGCATGGATAAATCCGTATCACAAAATAACACTTTTGATACGATGCTTGACAACTCTGATGAAAAAATTAAGGCAATGTTTAGTTCAGAGCGTATGAAAGAAACTTTGAAGTACTCTATCAAAAGGTTTGATGAACTTGGTGTACTGGATGAATAAATAATAATTTAAGTTTAATACATTTTTTTATATGTTTTAAAATGAGGAAATTTTAAAGAATTTGTTAAACGAAATATCTTTTATATTTTTAAAATTTAAAATTTTGGTAATGGGCTACTGATAAGAATTTTTTTTTGCTTAAATATGGTGATAAGGTTTTAATCGATTGCATATTATCTTATCTTGCATTTGCCTTCAGTTAGATAAATTGCATATCGAAAACAAATGCATTGTTTGAAATATCAACGAAATTAATACGCAGTTTCATATCTAAAAATGCTTTTAGATGAGAATTATATGTTTTATAATTTATGACCTGTTCCTCTTAAAAAAAAACCTTTTCACTTATCTCTGAAGTAACTAAGCTGCGTGCATGTAGCTATTAATTTTTTATTTGCTATTTCACTGTGATAACATTTAAGTTAATTTGTGGGAGGTGCGTCAAGACATTTCTCACAACTCACTCAACTCATAATGATGCAGCTTTTATTCTTCTAGTGATATTCTAGTAGGTTGGAAGATAGTGAGCTAAACTTTTATCTAGTCTAGATTTGCATTTATATAAGAGCTCTTCTAGTGATTGATCGTTTGTTTTCAAAGAGCGATTGAAGTGAATAGTTATAAATATTTTGTATTGAAACACTGCAAATTGCAAGAGTTTTACAAGAATAAAGTACAAAAAAAAATTTATTTGTGACGCTTTAGTGAATTTTGGTATTACATAATTAAACAAGTTTTTAGAAATACATAAATTGCAACATAAGGTGTTTTTGCTCACTGAGTTTACTTACAAGCTGAACATTGATTATCATCATAATTTTTCTAGTCAAAATTTAAAAAGATAAAAGTGATCAAATTTGTATTATATTCGCAGTTTAACTGAAGAAATTTTATGTTTTGGATTAGATAAATAATGGAGGACACTATTCCATCTTATTTGACCAAAGATTTTCTAAAAAGAGCTCTGGAAAATGGATTCAAAACTCCAAATGTTGAGATTCAGGATTTCACTGTTGAAGCTGCTAGTGGGAAAGGAGAGAATTATACTAGCGAAATTTTACGTGTCGGTGTTAATTATAAATTACCTCAAAAAGGGAATCAATATATTTCGCTAATTATGAAAAATGTACAAGTAGAAGGAGATCTTAGATCAGGTCTACGAAATATGGATGTTGTGCAAATCGAAACAAACATGTACACAAAAGTTGTTCCAGAAATTGAAGAGTTATTTGGAAACTCCATTATGATAGCTCCTAAGTGAGTTTTATAATACATCAATTTTAAAAATTTTATATTTTAATTTAATATATATGTATTGTATTTCACAAGATGTTTTGCAACAGACAAAGCAGCAAGTGTACTCGTCCTTGCTGATTTAAAAGCCCTGGGATATCAGTTACAAGACAGAGTTGGTGGTTTAGATGAGGCAAATTGCGCAATGGTTATGAAAAAAATTGCTAAATTCCACGCAGGATCAATGTATATCACTAAAAACGTAAAAATGTAATTTTTTATTAAATATGTTTTACATACCTGTATTTTTCAGAATCCAAAATATGCAGATCTTTTCGATAAACCAATGTTTAATAAATTCACAGTGGTAACAAAATCATTTCAACAAATGTTTGGAAATACTTTTAATCAAATGGTAACTGTTGTGAAAGCCTGGCCTGGTTACGAAGGAATTGCGAAAAAGCTAGAAAAAATAGGTGCTAATATAATGGATAAGGGTTTTGAGCATTGCAAGCGGAAAGAAGGTGAACTTCGAGTGATTAACCATGGTGACATGTGGGTCAACAATATGATGTTCAAATATAATAACAGCGACAAAATTCCAGTGGATGTTGCATTTGTGAGTTTAAGATTTTAAGATTTGAGATAATGTGTTAATGTGTAATTTTTTTAGGTTGACCTTCAATTGAGTTACTACGGAAGTTTGGGTATAGACCTTAACTACTTTTTTAATACAAGTCCCAAAATCGAAGTTTTGAAGTCGAAACGAATGGAATTACTAAAAGTTTATTACGAAAATTTGAAGTCATCTTTGCAACAATTAAAGTATTCTCCAATTCCAAGTTGGGAGGAAGTTTGCAAGGAAGTAAAAGCGAAGGAATTTTATGGTCTCCTAACACTCGGTTGCATATTTCCTATTATTGCTATGGATAAATCTGCTTCTCAGGATAGTACAATTGAAAATCTCCAAGAAAATTCTAAAGAAATGCATGATGCTATGTTTTCTTCTAAACGTATGGCTGAATCTTTGAAATATTCTCTTAAAAGATTTAATGAACTCGGTGTTTTGAATGAGTAATGCTAAATATAATAAAATATCATCGAAATCTCTTCTATATTTATTTATATTTATACCTTTTAAATGTTAAAGTGAATGTTATTAAAAGAAATATTGTGAAATAAAATGATGTTAAAAAGTAAAGAGTATACAGTTTTTAAGATCACTTAATAAAACTTTTTTCTCAATTTCTTCATTTTTAACGCGACGATAAAGACTTATTTTGTTGATTAAAACATTCTTTTTGATATGCACTTTTTAAAATATCATCAGAACCATTATCTACTATCAAGTAAACTTGTTCTCTATCTAAAAGTTTTTTATTACATAATTTCTAGGGCAAAAAACTCATTATGTCAGATAACATTGAAATACTACGGCAAACAAGCTCCAAAGCTGTTGAATTCATAAAGTAAATTTTTATTAATCTAGTTTATATAGAAACGGAAACTGGAAAAAGCTTCTCGGTGATTGTAGTGACTAAAGTGATATCGCTGTAAGCAGTTACCTAATTTAGAATTTTATATGTGTTTCTATTCTTGTTGTGCAATGGCAATTTTATAAAAAGTGTTAGAACGATAGTATTCGTAAAATAATTGATTTATATCAAAATTGGACGTCGTAAGAGATGCGCCAAGAGCAAATAAATGTGAGGCTCGTCAAATAGCGAGCGAAATGTTATCTTCATTAACTGAGTGTATGTATTTTTTCTGCAATAAGCTCGTGTTTATAATCAGTCATTTCTCGTGTTTTGAGTGTTTAATTGCACCTTCTATTTTATTGTGACCAAGTATTAGCGACAAAATATTTTTTTTTTAAATATTTCAGATTGTTTAATTTATTTTAAAAGATATGGCATCCAAAAATAATGAAGTTATCATCCCGTCTTACATAACAAACGATTTTTTAAAACAGACTCTCGAAAATGGGTTAAATACGACAAATGTTGATATTCAGGAATTTTATATATCTAAAGCTAGTGCTACTGGAGAAAATTTTACAAGTGAACTACTTCGCGTTTTAATTAAATATAAATTACGATCATCATCTGAAAGTCATAAAATTTCATTGATTATAAAAAAATTGGAATTGGAAGGAGAATGTAGACAAATTCTTCGAGAAAGTGAATGTTTTAAAGTTGAAGCAACAATCTACACCGAAATTCTTCCGAAAATGGAGAGCATTTTAGGAAATTCAACATTAGGTCCAAAGTAATTAAAATCGATAGTTCTTTAAATTTATTTACTAATTTAAATTTTTGTTTTTATGCACTAGATGTTTTGCAGTTGACGAAGACAATTTGATTCTAATCCTTGCTGATTTAAAATCATTAGGTTATGAATTGGAAGATCGTATAAAAGGTTTGGATCAAGTACATTGTGAAATTATATTGAAAAAGATGGCACAATTTCATGCTACTTCAATGCATATAGCAAAAAAGGTTTCTAATATTTTGAGATCATTGTTTTTTTTCTTTTTTTTATTAAACCTATATTTTTTCAGAACCCCGAACTATTGAAAGTTTTTAATAAACCTATTTTTAAAGATTTTTCGCAATCCGAGCATTTTGTTAAGTATTTCACACAAAATTTCCAAAATACAATAAATCTTGTAAAAACTTGGCCGACGCGACGTATGAAGAAATAGCTAAAAAATTGGAAAGAATTATAGTGAATCTCTTACCGAAATGTTGCGAAATTGCGATATCGAAGGAAGGTAATCTTCGGGCTCTGGTTCATACTGACTTGTGGGTAAACAACTTCATGTTTAAATATAGTGATAGCAGTAGAAAACCAACGGATGCTGTTCTTGTAAGTTACAGAAAATGTGAAACAAGTGATGTTATTTTATTTTGTTATAGTTTGATTTCCAAATGGTAAAATACGGATGTTTGGGTGTGGATCTCCAGTACTTTTTAAATACAAGTCTCCAGCTTGAAGTACTTAAGTCAAAGCGCTATGAATTGTTAAGGGTCTACTATCATACCTTAAAATCTACTTTGGAACAATTGAAATATTTGCCTATTCCTAGTTGGGAAGATGTAAGGAAAGAAATACGAGCCAGAGAATTTTGCGGATTATTTTTCATGGCATGTGAATTACCTCTCGTTTGTATGGATAAAAGTGGATCTTCAAATCTCAGTATTGAAACTTTCAATAATAATTCTAAGGAAGTTTATGATGCAATGTTTTCCTCAAAACGCGTACAGGAAACTTTTTGTTATAGTCTGAATAGATACGATGAACTTGGCGTTTTGGATGATTAAATATTTTATTATAAAATTATATGTAACTTTTCAGTATTAACAATTTAAATAAAGTGACTAAGACTAAGGTCAAAGAATTTATTAAGATACCGACATTTAATTTTCCTATATTACAAGAAAAAGAATTTATATTTATTCTTGTTTTTTTAGAAAGGTATGAGCATATAAATTCTGGTTTAATACCAAAAAAATTTTCCCATAATTTATCATACACTAGCTGAGGGTTGTGTTGTGTATAGCTCAGATAAGATATGCAAGAATTCTGCCTATCCGAGTTTATCCCATCTACCATCTCAAAATGTCCCTTTTCACTTCACACTTAGGTCTGCTACCACTAAACCACCTTGCCTAATTGGATAATCGTTTTTGTGCCGAACTCATCTTTATGGCCTTCTGAATATTTAACGAAAAATAAAGTCAGAGTCCAGTCGACCGATCGCAAAAATACCCTTGGTAACCGAAATAAATCAGAAAAGAGGCCGACACTCATTTTTACTTGTGCGGCGATCTTGTTCGAACGCAAAATTACCAGAATTTCTTATGAGTCTTTATACACTGACCTAATAAGAATAACAAAAAAAGGGTTTTTCAATAAATGCCATCGGCTAGAATCCATCCATCCATTCTGATCCGAACCCATCATAAAGCTAAGCCCGAAGATCAGTCCCGGCGAGACAAGATGCGTTTTTGCGCTCCTTTTCGCGATCGAACGCAATCTGCCTCTTTTTGAGCCGATATCTGAACGGAGGACATGTGCTCAGAATTTTGATGAGTCTATCCTCTGGGCCGGAGATATTTACATACATTTTTGCACTCCCGATGTGTCCGAGGATACCTGGGACTCCGCGCCAAAGATCCCCTGGTTAGATATTCGAACGAGACAAGATATTTGAAATGTTTTACGTGTCGATATCGATTCGATCGACTGCTATTAATCATATCGGGAAATAATTGAAATATGATCATGTTCGGCTGTTTTTGTTCCACGTAATACCATTCGGGAACTGCTGATCGGTAGCCGATCAAGATATTGTGGTTCATTCAATTAGCAGCAATTGAGCATCAGTGCATACCGCCTAAGGTTGGGGATTATCTCCGGTCATGAAGATATTTACGCAATTATGAACAGGATTAAGGGATATAAGGGATATATAAGTTCTGTCGGGGCTGTAGGCAGTTTTGATAAGTTTTTGTTTTTGGAGATATTGCATATCTTTATACCTACCGTATAAAATGATAAGAACATTTAAATTTTGGCAAGTAAACGACCTTTACATAGTTGTAGTAACTTTGTTTCTTGATAATCTGATCTGGATCTAAATAGAATAACAAAGTTTCTAAAATGTGTCCATCTAAACTTCAAATCACTGAAAAAATTATTCGATCCAGTTTTTGATGTTAAGAGAGCATAAATCAAATTGCAATTTGATGCTTTTTTTTAAATTAAAAATTCTTGCTGGGAGTCATTCTTCACAAATTTCAATTCAATTCAAAATTTGCTGCAAAATCTGATCCGGACCATATCAAAAGAAAAAAAAAACAGCTAATAAAAATATCCTGTCTGTAGGCTTAAAATATCGTAAAATATTTGATTTCATTGATTAAACTAGTCTTCAATTGAATTAGAATTAAATGTTATTGTTATTCTCATGGTATTCGATTATCAAATTTGTATTTGTAAACTATTGGAGTAATTTAATTGAATCAAAATACTATGATTAAATTATTATTTGAAATTTTGGTGCCAGAAGTGGGATATTGCTGAAGTTAAAGAAAATTACCTAATATTTTACCTAGCTAAATTGATACTCAACCTCGATTACCGAAAGGTTTTCACCGTATGCTCTTAAATCTCCTAAAGGGTGCCCGCAAGAAATCCACTTAGTTCGAGTCAATTCAAACGTGTTCAATAAGGTTGCGATAAACGGAGCAGTCCATACAACATTCTGTGGGTGCATTCGAATCGCTCGATTTGATCCACCTTTCACCAAAAAGGGGATATTCCTTCAATGATGGTTTTATTGGATAGCTCCAGGGTATCAGAGCAGATGTATAAGGAGCATTCTGGTGGATTGTGGAATCCAGAACCTCCCAAACCCAACACTCACAACTGAGCCCTGTGCAGCGAAGGACAGCAATTGACACTTTCAATTTTTCAAAAGTCCTCGCCACTGTCGAAAGGTTGTCGAAATGTGGAAATCAGAAAATCTAAAAATCCATTCCCCGAACACATGTACGCGTCGGGGATTTTCTGTAGGAAATATTGCAGACAAATGCACAATTTTTGTAATTTACCTGAACCGTATAAAAATGCCAGGTCATGAGGATCCTGTGGCATGGTTGCGACTTTAGGAGCTCCTTCTCTGGCACGTCTCCGCCCTCTTCCACATAAACATTTCGCGTAAAACGTATTCAAAGTACGAATTTGATCGCATAAAATTTCGCAAAAGTAACAAAAGCTCGCCTGTGTACTTCAGTTATTTTTCTTCCTCTTTATGGCGGACGAGCAGAAGAAGTCTTCTGGAATTCGAAATGGAATTCCCCAAGGAAAAGAAATGTTTACCCATCCCATGACGATCCAGAGCTCGAGGTGTTGTAAAGCGCAAAATGAACGCTATACCTGCAGAAAATGGCTTTTCAACAGGATGCTGGTTGTGTTATACCAGAGGCAGGTGTGGTGGAACGACTTCCACCGCCCACCAAGAGATGGGGGTGATGGAGCTTAAATGAAAAAGGAAAAGCTGCAAAAAAGTGAAAGCAGTAAATTAAAAAAATATTTTCGGATATAATTCGCATTCAGAGCGTGTACCACGGAGGCAGAGAGTTCCCATATGTCTTGGTCTCCTCCCTGCAGAGTTCTACTTTCTTTTCTTTCTTTATTTTTTTTTTCCCGGAAACATTTTCTTTCCTCACACATATTCTAGGTCTTGACGTGCTTAAGACAGGTAAAAAAGTTTGAACGTTTTAAGAATTTTATTTCTTTACCTAGTTTAATGGGCGACATCCGAAAAATTTATGTATCTTGAGCACATCTTCGGAGCTTACAGTGTGATTCATCGTCATGTCAAGGCCGTTCCAGAAACATATATTTTTTTTTTAAATAACAACATAATTTATGAATGAATCTAATTTATTCTCAGTCAAAAAACCAACATTAAGTATTTAAAGTTCGTGAACAAAATCTCCATAGTAAAAATATTCATCAGAGAGGCATTTCGATTCCATAAACTCACAAACTCGGCTGCTAATCGATCCCTATAAATCATAAAAAAGGTATATTTCAGCCAACAGTGCACCATATTGTGGCTGTAGCTTTAATTTTACCTCCCCGCCATCCTTCGACCCTAGTGCGTTTGACGAGCAGCCAGACGAAAATGAGGACCGTGTCGAAGACTGCAATTTCAGTAATAACCCCACAGTTAGGCAATTTCATCTAAAGAACTTTTTATATAATTGGTTGGTTCCATTCACAAATTACTACCGATCCTCTGCGTCGTTTTGCGTTCGTGTGCATAGTCCAGACCTTCGGGCTGAAACGAACGACCAGCGACGCATTGCACTGTGTCTGCGTTCAGATGCTGCAAAGTCGGTAGACCTGAGGAACTTAAAAATGTTTCAACTGGTAGCTGGCAAAAGACACGTTGTGTTTAGTCGAGGAATTTCGGCCGGGATAGATATTAAAGTTAATTTAAGGTGTTTGTTACATACGGAACAAATTTGACGACTTTATGGCATGTAATAAGAATCAGGTAATAAAATTTTATGAGCTCAGCATATTTTAAATTTGCCACTGCCACTGTTTAAATCCTTAACGTATATTTTTATAATATTTAACACTTTAACCATAAATGAAGTTTATATTTACCAGACAATTGGTAGATTTTTAGTCTACCATGTGTTTTGTTATAACAAATCAATTTTGTTAATTTTAACTTTAACCAACTGAACAAATCAAAAAGCCCGATTTTAAATATTTTGATTTCAATAGAAAGAAAACCATTTCAGGAATTTAGGGAAAAATATAAAACAAATACTAGCAAAGCCAAAATTTTAAATGAAGGTATTCTAAACTAGAAATGAACAAGGAATTGTCAAACTCTTTGATGAATTGCTGATTGATTACAACAGACTAACCAGGACCACTGTTATAGCCAACTTAAAAAATCAAGTTAAAATCAAAGGAGCGATATCGATTTAAGATTTTTGTATAAAATATCGAAACTCAGCAATACGTAAATGTAAAAACTCTGAGTTATAGCTATAACATAACTTATATCGAAGTCAGCATTCTATTAATAGAGACTTCAGGGAAAAAGCGTTTAAGATTTAAAATATTCTTAGAAAATGTCCTCATTATAACAACTAATTATATATTTCCATAAATTTTCATCAAATATTATATATATGTATTTGAAGTTCATTTAGGTCATAAATGGTGAAAGCCGGATCTCTAGAGTCTAGACTCTAGACAGTCCAATTGCGATTTTGAGTAACATAAGTTAGACTTATTTGAATGAACCCAATAAAAAAAAATAAACTTGTTAAGTAATTGTAACGCAGTAATATGTGATAGTACTTTTGGTATCATTAACCCAGAAAAAAACTCTTTAAATAAAAATGCATCTAAAGGTTACAGAAGTTAGACAAAAGAAATCCCTGATTGGAAATCAGCTTTGGTTTTTCTCTTTTGTATTTAGGTGGCAGCTCAAATGGAATGAAATCACTCGCTTTGATGGCTTCTAATTAAGTAGTTTCTACCTTTTCACAGGGCTCTCGGATCGGCGTGGTATTTTCGAGAAAGTTTTCGGTCAAAGGCCATCGGAATAATCAGGCAAAGACCTAAAATTGGATCAAAAGCGAAGAAGGAAACCAATTTTACGAATATATAGCGTTCACTGGGTCGAATTAGGTCCTTAATCCCATCTCATGACCGCGTCCAAAGGGGGGACCGAAGGTCCAAAATTAAATTTCTGAATTAAGTCAAAAAGCTGGGGAGATTTTATTTGCTCGATTGGCACCAGAAGTCCCGTAGGAAGTTGAGATGATTCCCCCCACTGTTCTTGAAGGTTTTTGAATGCTTGGCTCTAGCTAAAAGTGGATTATAAAAATCCCATTGACAACGTGCCAAGGAGTTCCATTGTGGACACCTTTTGTATTCGAAATGTAAGGACCACATTCAAAATTCAAACAGGATTTTAGCGAAAAAAAAAGGGCGACGAATGAAATTTCTTTAAATGTGCTCCCGGCTCCAGCAGCAGAGAGCCGGGGCCCAGGAGGCCCCCGGGGATAAAGCAAATTGCCCCAGTCAATCTCTGGTGGAACAAATGTTGGCGCTTGTCAGATTACAGGGGCTTTTGTGCCCGTCGTCGTTGTTAATTTAAAATCCCCTCTAAATGGCCGGGCAGCGATGATCCTCCCAGTGTCCCCCCATTTTATGTTGACATACATAAAAACATATTAGCGAGTGTATCCCGACCACTTCTAGTGCTCCTGGCAGGACATCCACGAGTATGTCGAAATTTCTGCCTCGAGTGACTGACTTACGACCGAGCGGGGGCGGGGCCGGATCATTTGCATCATGGCATCTGGGTCACCGAGGAGGTTAAGTGTATGCTCATGATAAACCCTTTTGTCTTTGCTCCAGTTCCGCAGATCTGTGAGGGGTTGGACGAGTGCGCACTTACCAGCCCCCATTTAGCTCGAGTAGTTTAATTTTGGAATTCGGGTCACTCAAAACAATTATTACAGACACTGCCCCTGCCCCTGTTCCTGGATGTTGCTAGCTACTCATCAAAAGCCTCGTTCTTTCGACGTGTTGAGCAAAGTGCTCAAAATTTCTGCATCCCAAAACTACACCATGTATATGCCATTGTTTATGATAGGCGAATAAATCTCAATGTTATGCCTCTTGTCTGATAGGTTGCAAAATTTCTGTGAGAATGTTTCAAAGATCGATTGTAGTTTATCTAGCGATTTTCTTATAATTACTAATGATCTAGTAAGTAAACACAAATTATTAATCCTTTCAATTGATTCCAAACTTGGTTTTGGGATTCATATTTATTCTTTAATAAATAAAAGTTTTACGTTTCACTAAGCACTGGTCTAAATTTGATGATCCTTATGTTTTAAAGTCTTTACCTTATAGGTATAGGTACATTAGATTAGTAAGACCCAGAGAAATGTTTGGGTGTACATCGGGCGCGTTTTCGGACATGCTTAAGAAATAGATATTTTTACTTATAGCGAACTAACATATCTTACAAAATCTGACTCATCGAATAGAAACAACTGCTGTAGGACTACTCCTACATTAATTTACTGATAAATGTTTACAAAGGAAACTATTATTTACTAGACTGAAACTATTATTTACTAGACTTGAAACTTTTAATCGACATTGTGATGATAATTTCAACAGTGACGAATTGCAAGCATATGCAAAAATGCTAACTTTAAGCCCCATATATCTCAGGAACCAAATGTCGCCTTAACCTGAAAATGAGGGAAAATTAACGTCTTATCAACATTGGCATAAATTTGAAGCTAGATTTCGAGGGCGGCCAAACAGGCGAAAATTTGGGTTACTCTTTAAATTTTGTATGTATAGTTTTATTTTCTAAGCTAGATAAATATTTTTATGCATGAATATTTCAAAGATTGTCTAGAACTATAAAAGTATAGGTTAAGGTGACAGTTTTTAAAGTATTGAATTTTGTTTAACATTTTATTGCAAAATTATCAATATACATAGTTTATAAATTTTAGTTAAAAATAAATAAAAATATACCACATTTTGCCGTGCGGATTACACTGGCCCACTCTCTTTTAGAACATACGGCCCCAATGTGCCCCGGATCCGAGAGTGTTTCCGATGAAATGGAGCTGTTTCGGATAATTATCAAAATTAGTTCTTTTCCCTGGAATCCTCTGGTAATTGGGTGTAATCCGTGAACGGATCCAGATTGCCTCGGACGAGCAATCCGATCCAATCATGAGCGTGATCTCCGACCGGCTCGCGCAGGGAAAGCATTGTTAATGGGCTCACAGAGACCAACTCCATTAATTTCTCCATCTTCCGCATTTCGCAGGTTTGCCGTATTGGTCGTCATATTGCGACTATATTTCATTAGAATTGCGGGCATTAATTTCAGCGACAAATTATAATAAATAGATGACTATTTGAGCCTCCGTTTGGAGCGCGGCGTTCTGGCGGCGGAACGGCTAGTGGGGCCCCATTTGCCATTACTCCTCGGAAGCGGTCTTAGCCGGGGCACATGTGGATGGGACGGCGAATTAGGAGCAATTTTCTGGATAAGTAGTCCCAGCTGAGCGCTTGTGGCTGATGCCGATTTATCTTGATCTATTTTCCGCGAATATATCATATTTCGCGCTTTTTTTCCCTTCTTTTCTTGTAGGCTTTGTGGTGAACTTAAATAGGCCAAGACAATTTTAATTGGATTAAATTAATCAAGATCATGCAAAACTCCTTACACAGATTTTGTAATTTTGGCACATATTCTGTTCCATTAGTTACTTCATGTTTGAATGCAACATTTTTTCTTAGTTAAGATAGTGTACGCTTTATGTAATTGAAAAACGAGCAAATTAATTGAAAGTCATATCTATCTTCTTTCAAATTGACCGACAGATAGTGACATAAATTTCATTGTAAAATATATGAATGGAATATCTTGATTTCTATTTGCGTATTAAGAAAACTAAACACTTATTAAATAGGTATGTTTAAAGAATACCGATCATGTTGCTTTTAAGAAATTTAAAGATAAAAAATCTAGTAATTATACTTAAAAGATAGCTTTAACCGTGACTTTGGTGATAAGGGCCCACCCACGACTACTTACTTTTTATAAAGCATTTTAATTTTTGCCAATAAACATAATTTAAATTCACATTGAAGAGTTCCATTGAATGCACTCGCGAGTGTAATCTTCCTGTCTATCAAATCTTACTTCTAGCTAAATGAGTTGAATCTGTGAGAAGGAGAACGAGGCGGATTTATAATTTTATTTTTATTCCATACATCACTTTAGCACTCAGTATGCATGAAGTTGGCGCAGAGATCGGTTGGTCGTCAGTAATTAAAATTATAATTTTTTTAGTGAAGGCTTTAAGTGACTGTAGTTACCATATATGTGAAATTGATTAAACATTGAGATTTTTCTTATTCAGTGCGATTGCGGTGATTGAAGGTCAAAGTACGCAAAAAAAGATTTTGAAAATTAACCCTTAAAAATTAGGTATTAGGTACAGCCAAAACAAAAAAATGTTATAAATAAATGAGATAAAAATTCGTATGTATTTAACGACGAAGAGTTTATTGGTCTCTGCTGTTTTCTTTAAATTAAGATATGTTATCAAATTTATTTTTTATAATCATTTGCAAAATGTTCAGACTTACGATTTACTTTTTATGGTTCAACTTGGCACACGACGCTTTTGCACGTGTTATTTTTGTAGAGTGTATAAATGTATAAACAAGATAATTTTATTAATTTCAATGCAGATTAGAATTTTGAAAACAAGTAATTTTAAATAAAATTATTTGGAACAATGTTTTAGTTCTTAATTTTTCCCAAATTTCAATAGGTACATATATACGCCTACAGATTATTACGTAAATATTCAACAACTTTGTTATCTAAATACCCAAGACTAGACTTTGAGCAATAAAAGACTGAAAATTTACAATCATTTACCATATAAGCGAATTATATAGGATTTTTGGTTTTTTTAAGTAAATAGTGTATTTCATGTAAGAGGGTTAAATCATCATGCGTTTCGTAACCATCAAGAAGTACAAAAACTAGAATGTCTATAAAATCCTAAGTGATTATCTGTTAAGTTAGAATAAAATTAATTTCGCAACTTGCAAAAATTATCTTTATTTGTTCTCTTCTATTGTTAAGTGTGTAGATTTGAGAACTGTAGGATTTATCGTTATTATTTCGAGACTGGAAAGAATTTGATAAGGTATCTTAAGTAAAAAGAAGACTTTTAGAAAAACTCTAATTAGTTTTCTAGCAGAGTTACATGAGTATAAATCCCAAAATTGAACGTATTTATTTTTTTGGGGACACGTGCTTTCGAGTTTTAAATCATAATTTTTTAGGCAAGTACGTACTTGTCGTCTTTCTTACATAAAGTGATAACATCTTGAACTGCAAGCTGCGTTATGCGGCATGTGCTGACGTAATCGCGGTTTGAGTAAAGTGCAAAAAATTAAACTAAAATAAAAATAAGATGCCAAACATTTTCGACAGACGACGGACATGGTTTAAACCGGTTGAATATTGTACTCAACCAATAAAGTGCTAAAAAATAAACCGGCTCCTTTGGAACTTTTCTTGTAGCAAATAGTCTCCAGAAGTTTGGAAACGTAAGGGAAAGAAGTTTAGTTTAGTTATTCCTAAATCTGGAAGAGTGTTGTGCTAGTAAATATTGGTAACCAGATTATTTTTGTGATTTATTGGTAAAATTTGGCGATTATAGTAAACTGCTTTATTTTTCTTATTTGTGTTTAGCGATCCCCGGTCATTCTTATTTTTGAGTACATTGAACTTTTAAAGTATAAAGGTTTTATTATTGTTTTCATTTAATCGTCGTCCGTTAAAATATTTAAAAGAATTTAATGAAGTTGATTTTTTATGAATATGTGTATAGTACTTTTAACTAAATACAATTGTAAAGAAATTTTAGAAGTTACAGTCGAATTACTCCGTTTTAGGAAGTAGTAAAGTGAATTAATTTTACTCATAAATGAAAAATATTGTTCCAACAAAGAGTTTGCTTTTATTCTAGACATACATGTATATATACATATATTATACAATTAACATTGTAAACGATGCACCATGAGACAGGCAATGCTATCTCAACACACAATAGTAAAACTTATGTCATAAATCATAAGTACGCAGGCAAATGTGTAATTGCATTTCTCACTCTCTAATTTAGAAACAGACATACAAAATTTAATTAAAACCGGCTTAGTCCAGTCTAAGCTTTATCAGAATTGAAATTAATTTTAGGCGGACCAGCCGGGATTTATAAATGAAGATAAGATTATTGAACTTTTTTTTTATAAGTTCAAATATATTAGTTGGTCGCGTGCATAAAAAGCTCTAAACACACACTAAAATCGCGATAAAGTGATATAATCGAATTGACCTTGATCATATAAATCTGTTTGGTTTTGATTTGTTTTGAGTGTGAAGAGTAAAAAATTGTAAATAAAGAATTGTTTAGGGCATAATTTTTTTGCTCTCTAAATATTTCTAGATGATAAAGAAACAAACCTTTCAAGGTCATTAAGGTAAATATTGTGTATTTTTATGGTGACTAGTAATAACTAAGTTTATGCTAGACCTGAATGACTACTTATTGCGTTTTATTTAATTTTAAGCCGATGAGCTTGGTATTTTCTGTTTGATCATTCTGTGAGGAAAACAAATGATATTAATAGAAAATGTAGTTTTTTTATATACCTGTAACCTGGATGTTAAAATTTTTCATATAGAAGTACAATAATAGAGATGCACTAAACATTTTGCGATTATGCATACAAATCACCAAGTTTTGGTTCTATGAATCAAAAAACTTAAATGAGGGAAGACTACTTTTGCATTCAAAACATTTCTTGGTGAGCTGCATTGCTGTGGTTTATTGTGGTTACGCTGCGAAAATCCCCTAAAAAATAAAAATAATAAATTAAAATCACAATCATGATACATTGAAATTTAAAGTCACATGTGCATATCAAAATTTAAACACAAACTTTCAATTATCCCAGGTTTTGCTCATTTTACATTTTAGCAAACACGTCGCTAACTTGACTTGCGTCGTTGACTTGCGATTTGAAGAATTCTCACAGTCTTGAGAAAAGCGCCATCGAAAGTAAACGAGCAGTTGCTATATTTGTTGAATAGTGAATTAGACACATGCGAGACTCTGACAAATCTTTAATTTTTCTAGTTCTTCAAACGAGTTTTTTTTTAGAGCTAAAGCTGCTTCAATTTGTGAAATTATAGTCAATGAACGTTTAAATGGAATGACGATTTTGAAATAGAGAGTTTTTGGAGGTATAAAGGTCACTGTGTGAAGCGTGTACTTCGACTTTGGAGTGTAGTTTTACTGTGTAAACAAACTAAGGTATAAAGTGAAGTTTGTTCTTAAGATGTGAAATTTTTGAACTATATAAATTAATTACAAAATATTAAATAAATTCGAGACGTGACTTATTTGAATTAGAAGCATTTTGGCGTAAACACATTTCAAATTAAGATATATAAATAACTTTTTAATTTCAAAACATATCATAAAGCTAAAATACAAGATTTTTAGTTAAAGTTGATTTCTTACATTAAAAGTGACCGCAATTTCAAAGTGGTTAATTTTCTGCCAATTTACATAGGCTGCAATTATAATTTCCGCAAAGTACAATTTCCATCCTTTGTAATGGAGTTTATTTAATTGTAGATTTTTACACAAATTGCATCTTTACGGCTAAGAATAAGTAGGTAATGCTTCTTTCATTATTTACCTTTTGAATTTTTTCATGCGGAATTAATCTCTTTCATGGATGAATATTATTTGATATGTTTCATGTTTTGTAAAATTAAAGATATTGTAGTTTTTTTTTGTAATTATAATCACATACTATCGTGAATATTTACATAAAAATACATACATTTTGTAAAATACTAAATCATAATCAACTTTTAAGTTTCAGGTATAATAGTCATTAAACCGGACCGAAAATGATTATAGAAAAGAACAATATCGACGTACCAGCGAACTTGGACGACGTATTTTTCAAAGACGTTCTAGAAGATGGTCTTAGAGAAGGCAACATCACAGTCCATGAAATACAATTTACTTTAGGATGCGCAGGTGGAGATAACTACTGCAGCAACATTTACAGGGCGGTTGTAAAATTCAGCAGACATGGAAAAAGTCCTGAAAATCTTTCTGTGATAATCAAAAGTATGCCAATCAACGAGCACAACGATTTCCTTGAAGGTATTAACGCATTCATCAGGGAAAAAGTGATATATTTTGATATTATCCCAAGACTGGAAGTACTTCTTCCTGGAACAAAATTTGGGGCAAAGTATATTTAAATTAATTATTTTAACAAATGTTATTAACATATTTTCTCTTTAAGATGCTACTATACACTTAGTCGACCTGTTAAGACAATTGTATTTGAAGATCTCCAAACTTTTGGATTCATAAACGGTGATCGATCCGAAGGTCTAGACGAGGAGCATTGTCGGTTAATTCTTACAAAATTAGGAAAATTTCATGCAGCTTCTATGGTTTTGGCAGAAAGGGTTAGAAACTTTATATTTTCAATTTAATTAGCTTACTTACAAAAAGTTATTTTATCAGCAACCATCTGTAATGGACCATTTTCCAACAGGAATATTTGCTCCAGCTATTATACATTGTCCTGCTTTCGACAATATTTTTATAACAAATTTAGATTTTCTTTCAACACATATTGTTTCGAATTGGCCAGGTTACGAGACGATTGCAGAAAAATTGCGAACTATTTTGCCTGATTTAAGACAGAGATGCTTAGATATAGCTGCACTAAGAGATGATGAAGTGAAGGTTCTTAACCATGGTGATCTTTGGGTCAACAATTTTATGTTCAAGTATGATAAGGAAAGAAAGAAGCCGTATGATGCCGCATTTGTAAGATTAAGAATTTTTCATGGTATTGAGCTCATTTAAATAATTATTTTATTTTGTAGCTTGACTTCCAAATGAGTTACTTTTCCAGTCCTGGATTTGATCTGAACTACTTTTTGAACACAAGCCTTAAATTGGATATTTTAAAAGACAAAAGGGAACAGCTTCTTCGAATCTACCACCAGTCATTGGAAAGCACTTTAAATGGATTTGGATATCAAACAATACCAACTTTTAATGATATTAAAAATGAAGTTCATAAGAAGGAATTCTTTGGATTTGTGACGTCATTCAGCGTTTTCCCACTAGTAGCAATGGATAAAAGTGCATCAACTGATAACAGTTTTGAAACTTTAGCTGATGAAGAATCTGCACTCAAAAAAAGACATTTGATGTTCTCCTCAAAGAGATTTGTCGATACTATGAAATATAGTTTGAAGAGATTTGATGAATTAGGCGTTTTAGATTAAATGCAATTTATGGTGGTATTATGTTTTACTATTTATAATACTAACAGATTTTTATCTTATTTTTAAAGTTAATAAATGTAACATTCCGAAGAAAAAATCGATGTTTCTAATATTAATTTAGCGAAGTATTCTTTAGAAGGCTTTGATATAAACATTAAAGATTAAGTCATAAAATAAATTGCATTCTTTTTTTCAAGGCTAACATTTTAGAAACGGGATTAACACTGTGGAAGCAAAATTATATTACGGAAATAACAATTTTAAAAATAGGGAATATTTTTCTCATCAATTTACTCAAAGAAAAGATGGAATAAGGTTAAAGTCCAAGCCCATTTCAAAGATATAAATTTTATAGAGCTCTGGAAATATTGTGTTCCTCAATTTATCTATATATAGGTAGTAAATCAGTCCTATCTTTTTCTGCAGTTGTATATTTAAAAGTTACTGAATTTTTCGATTGTTTGCTATTTTCTATAAAAAGTTTTCAAGTATTATGTATGTAGTGCTGGATACAATACTTTCAAA
Source organism: Machimus rusticus (assembly GCA_951509405.1). Lineage (NCBI taxonomy): Eukaryota > Metazoa > Arthropoda > Insecta > Diptera > Asilidae > Machimus > Machimus rusticus. The sequence continues at coordinate 10,279,105 of OX608051.1, forward strand.
CAAAGTCACGTTTTACTAGTCATTTTGTCGATGTTTCTAATGTAATCATCAACAAATTTAATATTGAAAGATTGCGACTTCTGTACAAGAAGATTATCCCCAAAAACATTTCTTACATACCCGACTCGATGAAAATCAATACCAAAAAGGCGCCGAATTGCTACCGTCAAAAGTTGACACAATGCGCCGATCAGACAGCATTTTTCCAGTTCATTACAGCCGAAACGCAGCCAAGAAGGGCGTGTGGCGTCGAAGGTAATTTCTGAAAAATTTCCTCTAAAATCGCAGCCCTTGAAATTGATTTTTGATTACGGCATCAGCCAGAGAAGAAGTGCATGCATTCTGTTCGGCAAATGATTTTCGAAAAAAAAATAAAATCAACAAGACAATAAGACAGAAAACCTTTTGTAACGTCGTCGCTCGAAAGGAGGATCTTAAGAGCAAAACCTTCGCGGGTTCGTCGTCGAAAATCTCGTTTGGTTCGGCTGCGACGGGTAAGGGGCAATAAACGAAAGCGAACGCTCGTCGCGGGGCGGGCAGGGCAACAAACGGATGAAATGCAACAATTTACAACTCAATTTATTTAAAAATCGTGACAAAACTCGAATAAGCATGATCCCGCCATTTGAGTTGGGGCCGCGCACAGCCGTACGCGTTGATACGCGAACCTTTTGCATGAGGCCCGTGCTGCGGTCTGATAAACGACCAACGTGAAGGCGGCCTTATCTGCGACTGCGGTCATGGATATGCGCGAATTCAATGCATTTCCGCGCCGTTCCCGCTACTCCCGCGGGACCACTGGCTTTGTGCGATTTCCTTGTTTTCAAAATTAAGCCCTCTGCGGGGCCCTTCACCAGCCTACGTCACAGGCTCGGGTATGCAAAGCAAAGGGCTTCGGCTCGCCTTCAGGAGCGTCTTGAGATGGGTACAAATGTAGTACACCCGATACGCGATCAGGGAAAAAAGAGCACCAGAAAAAGGGCTCAATGCCGCCGCGGTCCCGTTCAGGGCTCTACGGCTCCTGTGGGACCAGCCGAACCTTTGCGACACATCCGAACCTAAAATAAGTGCGATGAGGCAGCCAGGGCATGTCTGCGAAGAAGGGCACCGTCGAAATGTCTTCGCCAGAACTTAAGGATTTTCAGCCAACATGCTAATTACTGAAGTGAATCACCTTCCCGGCCCTTTGTTCTGCCTTCAACGTCTTGAAATGTGTTGAAATCCACGTAATTAGATATATCTTGACCACTACGGATGCGGCGGAGAACGTTTCTTCTCGATGTTTTCTACTTTTTCTTTAAGATGTTTGAAAAGGAGTTTGTCTGAATGGTTCCCGTCGCGTACCTGTGGCAAGCTGCGGGAATTTTAAGATGTTTGTTTTTTTCTTAAACAAAACAAAAGACTTGAACGCATTAGAGGAAGTTCTCTTTTATAAAATTGTCGAATTCGCTGTGAGAGGATATCGAGATGCTGATTTTTATCTCAGGATGTCAATTGTCTCAAAAAGTACTTCTGGATAAATTTTCACACTTTGTACACAATTGTCTTAAGAACTTCAAAAACAATTTCCGCTTTAATTTTTGGTTATACAAAATCTGGGAAGTCTTCTGTTGGTTTTTAGACCTTGGGAGATTGCAGAACGAATTACAGAATTGTGTTGAGTTTTATTTAAGTATAATTAAAACTAAGATTAGGGAATGAATAGGTGTTCTTAAGAACTTTTCGTGCTGTTTTCGAAACAAATTTTTCGGGTTATTATTTACCCAAGTAAATAACTAGGCATCATTTAGTTTAGGTACTCAAAATAAGTGTTTAATTTTCTATAATATTTGAAGTTATTTTTTATTTATTGTTTATTATTTATCTTATTTATTATTTAACATTTATTATTTGTTGATACAAATTATTAATTTAACATTCTCCTTTACTTAACTTAACTAGAGTTTTCTGGTGAATGTTAATAGAAATCATGTTAGGTCAAAATTAATATGAAAAATTGTTGAAACAACCTGAAAAAGTACTAGTTTTCACAAAATTTGTCTTTTGGTGTAAAGATTTAAAACAAATCCTAGACTTACTGAAATGATTCCACTATGAAACTATACATTATTAGGTAGGTATACTATGATCTGAATGGCCTTTTAAAAAATAGCTTTGTAATATTAATTAGATATGAAATATAATTGTCTCTATATAATGGGTATACAAATTCATTTCAGTAAAATGACGGCGTTGACCTTTCTACAGTCTAATCAACTAATCATAAATTTTGAAATAGACCTGAATGCCATTCTTGAGCAGTTGCAGGCCTCTTAGAGCTAATTATTCCCGCGGCATTGTGTACAAAATTGCACTCAAAATAGCACAGGGTGTGTCAAAATAAACAGATGGCATGCGACGCTCCGCTTTGGTGAAGTATCGCGTTTGGCCGGAGCAGCCAGTTAATAATGAACTTATGAACCGCGGCGCCTTTCACTTTTCAGAAATCGTTCGGCAGCAGCTGAGAATAAATTCTGCGACCAACAAATTGTGCACTTGTCTATGCAAAAACCTGGGAAGTAGGAAGATAATAAAAAAAAAGGGCCGGAGAGGCGGCATATGCATAAAAACGAATAATTTTCTGTAGAATTTCAATCTTCTCATAAGTCTTGTAGTTCGCATGAGCATAAAAAGGCCGATGATCGTAATCTGCCATTGTATGCTCAATGAATGGCGGTTCTGACTGCCTGCAAAACCATGAAAGGCACAATCTTACTGCACAACTTCAATTTTGTGCCGTTTTCTTTAAGACCACACTTGAGTAGGGTTTTTTTAGATACGACTCCTCCCTGGCAAGCGATAGTCCAGCCGAAGTTTTGCACCTTTTTTCACCTTAAAAGTTCCTTGCAAGACGTATTCCAAGATCACGGAGCACAGCTCCAATCCCTGCGCCGTCTGTCTCTGATAATAATTACAAACTAATTAAGATGTGCGTTTTCTCGATTGCCACCACCACCGGAGGCCCTTTTCCCTTCGGGGACCCTTCGATCGCGGACTTTGTGCAAGAATCGCCGCCGGACCCGATAATCTCGATCCCAAGATCTTATTGCGATGGGATCGTGCAGAAAAACTCTTAATTGTGCGTTTGCTGTAATTAAGTATGGCTTAATTGAGTGTTGCGATTGCTGCAATTGCTGAATTGAATGCATTGCATAATTGACACCTCGTTTTCTGTTCCCATAACTCATCGCCGGGAAGACACACTCCTTAAGTGATTATATGGGACTAGCCATTCCAGAACTCGCGAACTGCCTTCAAGGAAGAAGAGAACGCATTAAGATCTTCGGAGGAATTGAATAGAATTGAATGCGATGCACTTGAGATGCTATTGAAACTCATGCAATACCAAAGGGCCTATGAATTGCAATGAAAAGGAATCATTAAGACCATTGGATTTCTTGAATCGAACTGAGACAATTGTTTTAAGCCATTAGTTTTTCTAGGATTTACGAATGTACAATAATAATAAGATGATAAAGTAGATAGTCGAAAAAAAATATTGCCTTTTGGCTACAAGAAAACATAATATCGGAAAAACGAAAGTGAAATAGCTTAGTTTGGTTTTGATGCATTAATAGAATTGACTAAAATACTGTTAAAAACGATTGCATTGATTCAATTCAAGTTTTGTAAATTACCCTTACTTATTAAGATTTTAAATATTTTTTTGTCAAAGTTTGTGTTAGATACAAGAAAACTTGAATCTTATTGATATGCACTATTCTAAATAAGGCAGGATGATTTTGGTTTCATAAAGTTTTGAGAATTACTACTTTTTTAATTTCTTGAAGTATTTAGGTATCTACTATCCAACGTGGTCGATAGCATTTTAATATAATGTTTTAAATTACTCAGTTTAGTTTCAATCGATGAATGCAAACGTTTCAATATTTATCTGTGTTATCTACATATACATACATATATTTTAGTAACGCAAATTCGAATTGTTCGAGTAACTAATGAAATAAAAAAATACATTATTAAAGATTAATCCGGTTTTAATCGAATAATATTCTTTGATATAATGTCGGTTCTTTAAATGTTTATACCTTTGTTTTTACGTTGAATTTCAATCCGAAAAAAATACTCATTCAGAGGTAATTTGAAAAAACAACAGTCCCGAAAGAGTTGTTTTCACAGTCCAAAAATGTTTCGGTCTTAAAATGTAAGGCGACATCAGAAGGAATCCGCCGCACGAGTCGCTTGGCTGAGTTTGTTGTGTCAACTTCAAGTCAACTAATTACGTTGCGAGAATGCGGACAAGATACACGGGGATGGCTCAGGTCATAAATTAAGCCCTGCAAGGAACAATAAAATTTATTTGCCATCTTTGGATGAAACGCACAAAAAGCGAACTCCGAGCACCGCACCCAGGGCATGTTTCAGCTCCTGCGAAACAAATTTTAAGTAAGACCCGAGAGCACCCAGGAAGATTCCTGGATGCTGCCTGGTTTTATAAGATGATGCCAGAAGTCGTCTTCGACGAAAGTCGTGATAACTCGGAAAGATTTCCCCCCTTGAAGCAAAAAAAAAAAACAAAAAGAGAAATTCCAAAATTCTACAGAACACGGAAACGTGCGTGCAAGCATCTGAGATTCCAGAAAATCAGAGACGGGTCCAAAAGAAGAGGTTACGCCCGCGTACATGACACGCAGACGGGGACACTTCATAAAGGGTCACAATTTCCCCGGAATCCCTCTGGAGCATGCGAGACTCGGGGGCAATCTTTTGTGCAAAGATAGCGTGATTGTCATTCCTTCTAGATCTAGCTGCTTGTTCTAACTCCGCGGAAGGCGGACTTGCGACGCGCCGAGTGCAAAGCGCATCGACTACTCTTCGCGACACAGAAAATAAATTCCAATTGTCGCGTTTACACCCCACGGGGCATGTGCGTTTAGGATTCCGAAAATAGCGACTAGTCCAACTGAGCCAATCGCGGCGATCCGCGAACTGATCCTCTGGGATCAGGCGGGATTTCAAACAGGCCGCCGCCGTCGCGACGGCTCTGTGGAAATATGCGCGCGCTGTTACCTGGGCTAAGTCATCGCATCGCAACGTCTCGAGAGGTGCTCTCCAGATATAATTAACAGGAACACGGGAACAACGAATTTGAATATCGCCAAATTGGCGAGCGACGCGGTCCATTGTCTCGCGCTGGAACAGATCAATTCGGGATGCTGGGATTCAGAGCTCGAGCACAAAGAGAGCGCGAACCCGCACCTTTTGGAGGCGTAATTAGCTTAAATGGAAGATGCATCTGTAAGAACCCTTTTCCGGCGACAGAGAAATAGGACTAAGCGTGATCTCGCCGCCGCGCCGCTGTGGTACAATCTCGGATTGTCGCTAAAACGCGTATATGCCTTTATTTATCAAGGGCAAACGACAAAACAACACGAATAAACACCAAATCTGAAATCTTATGCATTTTTGTTCTATTTGAAATACCTATAGAATGGAACAAAGAATTGATTTTGTATTTCATACCATAAATATACGGAGTAGTCGGCACATAGATGCAATAGGAATTTCGCGGAATATTTTAGTTTTTTCATTCAATAATTTAAGGTTAAAACTTGTTTTTTCAATATGAAATATAAAAAATACATAAAAACATCATAAATATACTATTTTTCTAAGAACCCCAACATGATAAACATTTTCGTTTTTAGATTCTTATTTAGTATCGTAATTCTTAAAATACAAAAGCAATAGCAAAACTATAAAAGCAACTTACCATTAGAACTCGACTAATAAAATCGCTGGACAACATTTTTTATGTTCGTTTATGTAACCGAATAAGTAATATGGTAACTTAAATAGAATTCTTTTCGTAGATTACAAAATCGAAAATAAAAATTGTCTATCAAGAGACATTTTAAAGAAAATTGTTTACCCAATTTATCTTGAAATAAAACAGTTAGTAATTTGAGTATTTTTGAAGATTTAAAAGAAATAATTGAAGATGAAAAACCTCGCAACGTGGCTGAAAAGAAAGCCTAAATACTTATGTATCTTGATATATGAAATTTGTATTTCAATTCCATAGCTCTTTTTAAGCACCACTTCTATGGAGTATTTCGAAAAGTCTCAAAGACTTCGGTATTCTAATACCAAATGTTCAAACTTTAATTTGACCCATATTTCATTCTCCTACAAGAATCCATTATTTTGTAACTATTTTTAAAAAATGTAGGAAATACGATATTTTACATCACTCTACAAACATATTTTCCTCTAAAACGTGACATGTTGGGATATTTTTATTCATGAATTCTTAATCTACAGAAAAAGTCTTATAGAGATGAATGTTGATTTGTTCTGTGGCAACATTTTGTTGATTAATTGGTGCAATAATAAGAATATAGTGTAAGAGTAAAATAATTTTGTGTAAACGAAATACTGAAAATATAGGTTAATTAAAATAATAATTCTTGAACGAATAAGCCCGAAATTCTTTACTGAAATGTATAGTTGAGAACTATAATAATCACTATTATACTGACTGAATAAATGAACTTATTCGGAAACAAACGCGTAAATCAATAAAGGCACTTCTCACTAAATTAGATCTGATATGATAAAATCGTCTAACTCCTAGAGTAACACATGGCCTCTTAGGATCGCATGAATCCATCCCATTCACAAGTACAATTAATTTGGCGTCATAGTCCATTATTTGCCCTGCGAGAGAAATCCTCCCCTGGTGCTTCTGGGGGAAATTAAGAACCTCTTCTCGGTGGCCAAAGACGAAATATCGCTCCTCAAGACGGTGAACGGATGAAACGTCGAGCGGAGCTTAGAATAAGAAGCTGCTCCCCGAAAATTGGCGGACTTCCTCCGCTTCGGGGGTGTAAAAATGTTGAAAACTCCATCAGTCAATGTAACACGTAACGAAGGTTCATTAATTAGCTCCGCTTGAGTTTTATTAAATTAGACTTTTGGCGATTTATTTATGATCCTCCAGGGAGGGAGGCAGACGATGCGAATTCCCGGCAGCTATTTTATATGAACCGTAGCGAGCGAAGCATGCCATTCAATGATAAAGTCGACGGAGGAATTCCTTCGAGCCCTCGAAGGAGGCCCTTGCAGCCCTTCGCGCTTTCGTCTTATAGGTAATTTATGGTCGGAATGGAGTCTTGTTACAATTTTTCAAGGCAACCCTCCTGCCAGATAGTTTGTGTCATGCGATTCATTGATAAGGAAGCGCACCGAGGACTTCAAGGAAGTCCTCTGACACAAGATATTTGTCTTGCGAAGACGGGGTGGATACCGCATAAATTCACAACCCCAACTTTAGAGGTTATGCCGTGCCTGTGCCGGGCACTGCGCGTGATATTACCTATGATTTACTACTCCCAGTTGTGCCACTGTTTGCTTAATAAATCCCCAAATGCAAATTCAGGCAGACGTATTTTTAAATTTTTATTTAAATTTTTTATTTTTATTAGACCTTTCTAATTTGATCACCTTTTATCTTCCAAGTCTTGAATTAAGGCTGTTTAGAGTAAGGTGCGATTTTATATTCTTTTGAAAATCAAAAAAAAAAAATAGTCCAAAACAATGCCCTCCCTGTCTTACAAATTAAATTTTCAAATGGCAAATTTTGGTTAACGCCTTCTTTATTTTATTCCAGATAAAAGCTGGATCTCAGATATAAAAATGAAAATTTTTGAAGAAGATGAATTGAATTACTGTGGAATTGTTGTTTTGCGAATGGAGAATGTGTGGAAAATATACTATATTAAGTTAATTTATACTAATTATACAGTATATTCGCGCAACAAATTTATTTTCTCTAAGATAAATTAATAAAATTAATATCTATTTCCATTAAAGTATGGCTTAAGGGGTGAACCTGGTGTAAAACGCCAAGAATAATCACCTTTTGTGATGAAACAAAAAACTATTCAATATATATTTTTGCAATTATTAACGTTTATTGTGTATATTATATTGAAAAGTTCAAAATAATTTTTTAGTGCTATTATATGATAGTTTAAGCAAGTTTTTTAAAAAAATATAAAGGTGCCTCTGAAAATTCTTTGTTCACGGCATGCACTCTGTAGCATCTAGTGGAATAACTATCTTAAAAAATACTTTTGACATGAATTTTGTGCATTGTGTCCAATTTTGCTGAAATAATCCTTTTAGAGCTTAATGTAATCAACCTTAATTTCAAAAAAGAATTATATTTTGATCCATAAAGATTTTTTTGAGTTATCCTGCACAGTAGTTTCGAAAACATTGGTTTTGAGAAAAACACGTATAAAATTTCCGAACAAGGGATTTTACAATTCGGCGCGCTTGTACCTACATATGTAGGTATTGATCGAGCTCATTTTAGCCCGCGAAAATAGGAACTCATAATGAGGATTTTGGGGGCATATTCTAGGGATAATATACCTACTATAGATTTAACCAATAATAAATATCGATTTTTAGAAGTCACTACACCAGGTTACCCCCAGGTTCAAGACGTAATTGGCGGACATCATTTTAATAATGCTGAATTCTAAAATTTGTCATTATGGTACATATACATAGGTATGTATAGATTTGGCGTAAAGTATATTTTGTTCGATTTTATTCTCAAACACACTCTATATTTTATGTGCATTTAGTTTAATATTATACTAAAATGAAAATTGAGAAGGGTGCAGCTTTTGTAAGACAGAAGCCCTTTTCTTAATTAGTAGTTAAAAGAAAAAACACAACTCTTTCCAGTTGAAAACCTAACAAATGGAAAATCTAAAGAATTTCTAGAACCTCTAGAGCGCATTTAATTTTCTTTTCCCTTTTTCATTGTTTATTTGCCTTCTTAGAAATTTTCAAAATTACCACGCACTTGAAACTCCCCCAAAATCCCCTTGAAATCCCTCATTGTGGGGATGGTCTCATCTGAACCCTTATTTAATTTCGCAGGATAAGTGATTTAATTAGTGCACGTTTCTCACTAATCCTTCCGGTTCCCGGCTTTGTACGTCAACGCATCTTTCGTCCCTGATGAATTTTCCGTGGGAAGAATTTAAAACGTGGAGCTCTCCCGAAGGACTAGGACTAGTGCTGGGCCCCAAAACTCCAGCGCTCTTCCCCGTTCGCCCTTCGGTGGAAAAGTTGTTAGCAAGTAATTGTTGATGGCAAAGTAATAAAACTGGAGCGAATCTGTTCCCCGGAAGTCGACGGGTGCACCGGGCCCCCCCAGCCGGGGATCCACCGGGAGGGGTTCAGAGTCAAAGACGTTCATCCCGACGACGACGGGCCCTTTGTGGGGCCCGCTGCCGCAGCAGTGAAATATGAACACTCAGCGACAGCGAAGGGCTTTGAGTTCGGGCCCTGTCAAAGGAAAACGAAATTAATTCCACTAATCGCCCCCGAGCTATGGCGCACCTGAGCGGGAGAAGTTGAATACAATTAACTTGGCGGCCGTCTCCGCTCCCGTCTGGAGCGCCCCTCCGCCCCCCACTTGGGGCTTCCCTGGTTTTGGGGCGAAATAAAAAATATAAAAAATAATAAAAAAATCTCCATACACCTGTTCACATGACTCTGTGCTGTGCCATCCTCGTTTCATAGACCCGCGTGGTTGGCCCCGTCCGGGGATAGAAAAAAAAATATAATTTTTTTTTCTCCAGAATCCTTGGCCTCGAGCTCCACTGAAATGGAATTATGCTGGTGCGGATGCTCGGCAAGTTTTTCCTTGCAATTTTTTCAGATTTTTCCTTTCATCCGCTTCACCAGTCATACACTAAGTAAGCAGCATCGCAGCCACCATCCACTTTGATCGTTAAACCGTGACTTATTGCATTTTTTGCACTCCACTGTGCAAATTGTTATTTTCCTTCGGTTGTTAACATTTTTCCCAATGCCACACGGAAGAGCCCCGTGCGCGCTCCCCGGGGCCACCCCTGTTTTCCACGGGGACCATTATGTGGCCACCGGTGCAGACGTGGTCATTGCAATCTTTAGAGAAAATTGCTGCCGGACTAGGGCTGCGATTTGTCTTCTATCGATCGGGGCGGGTGCTCTGACGACATGGCCCCAGAGGACCACCGGAATCCCGGAGCCCCGCATCGATAAAAAAAAAGAAGAGAGTTTATAACCGCGAACGGACCGCGACGCCAGCGATTCAGCCCTTGATGGACCTAATTATGATCTTTCGCGCAATTGCGATTAATTTGAGTTTTTTTATCCCCTGATCTCGACGTCTCCTTGAGTGGTGCAATAATCACCCCAGCTTCTGACCAAGGACCAAAGTCATATAGAAGTCCAATCACAGTCCCGGCCCGGTCCATCTGAGGGCGCCCCAGCATCCAGCGGAGGACCGCACCGTCGGTTCTCAGAACGCTTCGGGCTGTGTGCTCGCTGGGAAACTTTTGTATTTAATTTTCATTACTTTGTTGGATTTTAATTTGAATTCAGTCAGCCCTGCGAAGCCATTATGCGATCTCTCCGGGTAACGAAGAGTTAATGCTGCGCCTGATTACACTGCGGAGGCGAAGTCACTTTGCTACATCGAAAGGGTGCAGTGCGCCCCTCATCAGCTCGAGGGTGTCTTTGGGGGGCGCCCCCCAATTCAAAGAGCAGCGCACTTTTCAATGCACCCAAACCAACTTTGGATTCTTTAGTGTCGTTCTCAACACCGAGCTCGAACAGGAAATTCAATAAGTTTATTCATTGCGACATTTCACATTTACCAACCGTTCAAGCGATTTTCATTTTCTCTTTAATATAAAAAGAAAACTGAGTTTAGGTACTGCAATTGAATTTGTTCCAATAGAATATGTGGGTTTAAAACAAAATGCACTTTAAAGAAAATTTAATAAAACATTTAGGTAACCATAAAAATGAAAATTAAAGCAAAAATTTAAAATAAAATTACATTTTCCTCAGATTATGTATAAAAAAATGTTCTTTCAATTTTATGAGCAATCTATATAAAAATAGTAAAGATAAGTTTTTACGGGTAGTATTCAACGTGTTTTCTGGTTTTTAAATACACATGAATACAATATTAATTACTTTCTAAAGTAGGTAATACATTTTTAAAAAAAGTGCAATGAATTTTTTCTTTAGATTATGAATTCGTAAATAAAAATGATCAATCAGTTTTCGTTCTTTGACAAAAATAGAGTTAATACAAATGATCGTATATTTGCCATTTTTGAAAATCTTTAAGAAAGAAAGGTTTATCAAAGAAATTGGTAACGTGGCTTATATAATATGTTTGATTGACTTATAGTCTAGAAGTATTAAATGTAACCTATCTCTTGGTCAACATAATGCTTTTGACATAATCTACATTCTAAAGTATTGCTTAAAATAATAGGACTATGATTTGTTCAAACTTCGATGACTGATTCATTTCCTAAATAAAATAATGTTAAACATTCCTTAAAAACTTTTGAGTTACATTTCAAAACCTGTCACTGAATGAATTTAAATCAAAAAATTGTCCGTGCTCCCTACGTTTTACATAATATACTGTATATTCATCTTCTATTTCATGAAATTGGTTAATGAAAAAGATGAAATTATTTTATACTTTATAATATTTGAGTAGCATTATAAGCCCGCTGGATTAATTCTTTTGTAATGATTCTACATGAATGGTCTTTACTCATTTTCATTTACGAATTCGTTAGTCTACGGAAAAAATCTTATAGAAAAGATTTGCCAATTCTTCGAAAAAAGAAAATATTTTTGTCTTACAAAATTGAGAGCTCCTTTTTAAAGAATATAATAAATACTTTAAAAAATAATATATATAAACTATTTCGTTTTGGTTTTTATGATTTCGACAAAAGGTTTTTTCAAGATTCTACAACTTGCAACTATGTAAATCATTTTTGTTTCTAGACCCCACATGTCTAAATTTTAAAGCCTTTTAAGTCTTTCAAAGTTGGAGTACACTTTTTAAATTTTTCATGCCCATCCGGGGACGGACGTGTGATATCGCATAAATTCCTCATTCCGACGTTAGAGGGCATTACGTGTGTCACTGCACGTGATATTCCCTAAGAAATGATTTACTACATCCAGCGGAGCTCCTGTTTGCTTAATAAATCGCAAAAGTACCCACCGTGTAGCGCGTGAAATGCAAAAATTTATTTTCCCGTCCACCTGACAGACTCTCCGTCTTGCGGCCGTGGGGCGGGGGATTCCGTGGCACTCGCTTGGGACTCAATTTGGAGCCGGCGCCGCATTCCACACGTTCGCTCCCAACAAGGACAAAGTGAGGCTATTAGGATGCGGGGGCGGGCGGTTTCATTTCACCGCAAAGTAAATAATTCGCAGCAAGGTCAAAGGACGCGCGGGGGCTGTATGACGACCAGCGCGGACGTTTCTGAGCCCCCCACGCCCCCGCAGGGCTGGAGCAGGGCCATCGAGCGGTAGTTGGGCCCTTTCCAGCCCTCGGCCCCGCAGTGCCGTCTCCGTTTTAATTTCGAGTGAAATTTTAATTTTGAGTCCTCCTTACGTGCTCGCTAGACCTGCACGTCACAGCAAGTGGGGCTCTATCGAGGCTCCGCAGCCCCCCAACCGTCTCCCCCGCAAATATTTGCCCAAACATCCGGCTGTCGAGCTGGAAATCGGGGGCTCCTTGTGATCCGCAGCACCTGGGCGTCCCGACGCTCCCGCTCTTGTCCCGCTGTGCTGCCGTTGAGCCAAGCGGATGGGGCTGATGGGGTCCAAAATAAAAACAGTGGGACTCACCCTGGAGTCCCTTTTTTCTGGGTGCCTTTTTCTCGCCATGCTTCTTCTTCTTCTTTTCCATTTTTTCCGCTTTATCCGCCCCCAAAATGAGTGGAGGTGTTGCGGGTGGTGGTGCAGCTAAATCCCGATTCCGCCCGGTTCCCGCCCACCCACTCGTCTTTCATAAATAGCCAAGCTGAAAAATTTTCTGAAGTTTCCTGTGGGATTTTTGGGAGAGTTGAAGCAGCGCTCTTAAAACAACACGAACCAAAAAAAAGAAAAAATTTAAAAAAAAAATTCTTACCACATTTGAATGAAATTATTTTCCCATGAGGGCACACAAAGGAAAATTAAATAAAAGCGCCCGGCCGGATACAAAAGTATTTTCTGGCTTTGAAGGCTCACTTGGCGGGGCTGCGGCGGCAGCGGCGCCGAATGGCGGCTGCGACCGCATCCAGGTTTTTGTGAAATTTTCACCGAAAATTTTGCGGGCAAAAACTTTAAATTTATCTCTCCGTGATTTATTAATTTCACAGGCATTAATTATAAGGATGGGTTCGCAAAAATTGGCTTATTCAGTTCCTCGCGAATTCGCCCTTGTTTTCGGGGGAAGGGGGTTCTGCGGCTTCAGTGGTAATTGAGACTATGAGGAAAAACTGCTTTTTCCCTCATCCTCATACTCAAATCAAAATAGAAATTTTTTAAATCACTTGAATGAAATATAATTTATTGATACCTTTTATTTATTTTATCAGACAATTTTTCACCATTTTTGAATAGTAGGCATATTGACAGAAACTAATTAATTGCTTTAAAGGGGTCATTACAGTTAAAGATTAATTTATAAATTTTGTTGACGATTTTGTAAACTTATCTTATCTGTATGAAATTTAAAAAAAAAACTGATGAAACTGACTTGGTCCCTTAGGACCATTCAAATACTAAGGTGCAATTACTTTTTTAAAAACAATTCTAATTTAATTATTATACCAGAAATCAATCACTTCAAATTTCAAAGAATCTTACTGGAGCACAATTTTAGTTCTACGAAACTGGAAACAAAATTAGTTTGCTTTTAAAAATCGATGATAAGGTTCATTAAGTCCACAATTCATAAGCTCTCGAGATGTAAATACGCTTAATATCATTTCATATGTACCTACATATGATAGGAATTAAAAATTTATTGATAGGGATTAAAAATTGCAGTAAAGATTACTTTTTTTAGGCTTTAAAATGGTGCTTTATTAGGATTAAACAAAAAAAAAATTAAAATGGTAAACCTAATTGATTGCAACTTAGAACGACATATATAATTAAAATAATAGTAATAATATATGTATATATAATATATCTTAAGCGTTTAAAAATTAATTAATAGTAGGTACTTAATAATATATAGATTAATATGAGTAAATATTGGAATGAAAATGGTATTGACGTATTAGAATAATATAGATAAATGTAAAAATTTAGTGGTAGTGGATCCGCCATATTGTCCTGATTCCCGAGAGTGCTACATTTTATTTTAATTTTTTAAATCTTCTAAATACTAGCCGAACTAGGGGCTTCAAACTGTAGAAATTGTTTAAAAATCTAGCAGGTCAAAACTCTTGTTGATGGGTCCTAATTTTATATGTTCTGGAAAGACAGACATCGGTAGGTAATACATTTGGGTATAAACCTTTTCATTCGACTTATATTTCTCGAGATAACCGAGTTGGGATGTTTTTGTTGAGAACGACATTTATTAATTTTTAAAAGTTCGGGTTGTGTTCAGAATATGAAAATAAAATAAAAATAAACCTTTAGTTCAAATTGATTTGACTCTTTATTAATAAATTACCGCAATTATGCCAATGAAACCAAATTGGATCCATAAAAGCAAAGGAGCGTAAAATTTCAAACTGAAAGGAATTGCATCAATAGCGGCCTAATTTTCATTAAAATTAACGCTAAATTTAATTACATAGTTCCCATTTGGAAATTATGATGAGCGGTCGGGGGTTGTAATGAGGAAATAACCCTTTCCTACCCGCGTCAATTTCCGCATTTGCGCTGCAGATCGATTTATGATCTTGTTCGAAATCTGCAAAATTTAGCAGCGGAACCGCACATTGCAGCCAGCAGCGCGGGGGTGGACGCGGGGACAATGTCACATTCGCTGCATCCACAGTCGGTCAATTAAATTCGGTTGAGGCCGCCCTCAAAAATTATGCAGATTGTGTAGGCTGGCCGTTTATCAAAATTTAATTAGCTCGGTGGAGCACACACGGCCGGTTTTGACCCAGTTTCGAGTAATGGCCGCACTTAAATTACCGTCCAAGTTTTGATTGTGAATTTACACAATTGCGGCACGGAGGGGCTTTATTTAGTTTCTAATGTTTATTTTCATAAATTGGTCGTGCAATTGATTAGTTAGTTTCATCGCATAGATTTAGCTTTGATATTTGTCTAGTTGAAGCCCGACAGTGTGCAGAGGCCTTATGCGAATTATTATTTGTATAACACTTTGTTCGTTTAGGAATTCACCATAATTAAATTCGAATCGCTCAGATACTCATCGACATTGTTAATTTATTCCTGCATATGAAAATCAAACAAACGCATTTTAATTTTATCGAGTTCGTTTTACATGAGACCCGACTGTTTTACGTTTTATCAGCCGGAGGCGGCGGTTTTGGATCGCTATTTGTACAATTGCGTGCTGGATTAACAGCATAAAATTATATTCGTTTATTTTAATAATAAATGGGCGGGTCTCGTCGCTGTGATTGTATCAAAATATGTAAAGTAAGCAGTAGTGGTCATGTTGCTTTACAAGTTTTGTTTTTTGATATTGTCAACTAAAATAGGTTTTGTTCTTATTTTTAAAGTGACTATCTCTAAATCGAATTGCAATTTCTTACTGAAAGTAGCTTCAGTTGTTATTTTATTCAACAATACAACCTACATATATATTTAAAAATTAGTTGCAATCCTTTTTACTTTGGAAATTATATATCTAAGTATATCTATACCTATGAATATGGATGCGGGAATGTAAAAAGCTATTAAAAATACCTGAAATTGTTTATTCAAACTTTAGTAATTTGCGGTACACGTAAAACAACTAGCAATTTTAATTTTACGCAGAAAAGACTTGACTCTAAGAGAAAAAAAAACAATCATTAAAGACTTTGTAGTTTTGCTATTTTGGTCGCCAGATATTCCTTTTCGAAATCAATCGTTTTAAAAATTCTAAAACTAAAATTAGCAATATAGCTTTTACTAAGTGTACTTTCAAAAAATTATAACACATTGTAAAAATGTTTGAAAAAATGATTCTTATGGAACGAAATGATATCGTAAATACAAGAACATTTAGTATTTAATAATAGATAATAATAATATAAATAAACAAGTGAATAAAATTAATTTATCACTTAAGGAGTCTTCTACCATCAAAATTTTAAAAAATCAAAAAATAATTCTAACGATTTTCTAACCTCAAAAATTTTTTTTTTTTTGGAAAACGACCGCCATTTATCGATACTAAAATAGGAATATGAAAATAAAAAGAAGTATTAATGATATATCTATAATCCAAATTATAAATTTTTTTAAACGACTGAATTGATGGTTTATCCGAATTTTTTTATAAGTTAATATTTGTTGATTTTACGTTACATGCATTTTTGTATAGCTAAGATGTGAATATTTTTTTATAAGGTTAAATTTTTTAAGAAGAACGTTAGATCGAAAATAAATTAAAAGTTTTGACTAAGTTGTAGTAATTATAGAATCCCCCAAATAGTTCCCCTTTAACTCTGCAAACCAAAAATCTCTTAATTAAATTTTATTTCGCGGCACGACTACAAAATTTTCTCTTCTCAATTCATTCAGCAGTTGCGCCTCTTCCTCTGGCGTGCTCTTCACCTTTGCAGATTCCGTTTTTTCGTCTCTTCTTTGCAGCTCTGCCCCACTGCGGAACAACGGCCGCTGCACAAGAAATCAATGAAAACAGAGAGTGCCTCTCTTCGGGTGGTCCAGCGGCCCCAGCATCCAGCTCATCTCGCGGCGAACGAGATGAGCTCGGATTTATCTCCGGCGCGAATCTTGAGGAGCTCCCCAGTCGCCTCGTCTTCTGCAGAATTTCTTCGGCGCTCTTAGTTCAGCCCCGGAGCAAGGGCGCGCCCAGTTCTCGGGTTCTGTGGCTGGAGCTAGCGCGGCGCTAGCTCCACTTCTAGCCGCTAGCTAGCGGGCGGGGGGAGAAGGCGATCGGCAGGTGCAGCCCACCTGCCGAGGCCCCCTTCAATTTGCCTGATTGCACTAAAAAGCCGCCGCGCCGCTCGCTGCCGTCGCCGCCGCCGGACGAACCGATTTCAATCGATGTCGCATGACCCAGATATCGAGCGGCCCGGCTGGCCGCACTTGGGACTCCGCTGGCATGGGCCCCACCGAGCGCTCCTCCAGCCCCCCTTTGTTTGGGGATCCGCCGGAGTTTGTCGGGTGCGGTTCGTCCTCCTCCCTGCAGTCCCCGGGACGCTCGACGGGGCCCAGGTAGACGGAGCGGAGCGCCTAAGCCCCTGGGGCCAGAAGCCACTTAGTGTTATGATGGGATTTGGGGCTCTTCGGAGCTCCCCGGGACTGGGGCCCGGCATGTGCGACGGCCTACGGAGCGGTCCCAGGGCGCCCCATCTCCGCACATATCGCCCGGAGCCCCGGAGGCTATAATTAATATTTTCCGAGTAAGTGATTTTATCCTCCGCAAAGGATTCCGGGGCCTGCAGCCGGATCCATCCCGGGGGCGCTCCGGGGCCACCTGACCGGACTCCGCAAACAAAGTCGCCCGTCTTAGCCGACAACGCACGCCTCCGTGCCGAAGGAGTTTAATTCGGGCGGTTCCGAGGTTGGGGCTCCGGAGCCCCCGAAAGGGTGGAGCCCCTCTTGGAGCCGATATTGATTTTCCCCCGGCCCCATCGACCTCAGGTTTTACCGAGATGAACTTGTTTTTTTTTTACGTTTTCATTCTCGTCCTTTTGCGAGCCACAGGCGGTGGCGGAGCGCCTCTTTTTGTTTTTGCCGTGATTTGAATTTTTCCGGATCCGGCTCAGTGGCGGCAAAAGTAGTGGACTTGGTGGCGCATGACGTAATTTTTAATATTTTTAATGTTTTTCTGGATTTAGTATTTTTTATATAAAACCGCCTCGAGCGCCTGTAATCCGTTTCAGGGCCGCTGCCGGGCGAGATGAGGGTCTGTCTCGCGGGGGACATGAAGCAGGAGTTTTACTGAAAGAGGTTTTCATAACTTAATCCTTTACTTAGAAATTCTCAGATTTTGTATTGCTATCCATTATTTACAATTGCCAACAGCTTTAAAGTACTAATTTTAAATGGAAATTTCGAACTAATTTTACTAAAAAATTGCTAGTTCTTTGAAATCCAGTTTTTCTCGAAAATTTTCATTAATTTTAAAAATTATATATTATAATTATAATATAAATAGAATTTCATAATTTATCTCAACGAAAAAAGAAATTTGTTAAAAACTATAACTTTTTAACGTGATTTACTTAACTTATACAAGGAAATTCTTTTTCGTCGAATTCCGATTTTTAATATTCTATTTCATTATAAAACTTATAATAACCAGAAAATAAAAATCCTTTCTCGGAATAATTCTAAAAAGCAATAAGTGTTTTAAAACCCATAAAATACGCATTTCCACGCACTTTGAGAAATAAAAACACTTGCATGAACTTGGATAAATCATAAATTATGTTTATTGACTTAATACTTGTGGATTGGATCACAATTAAGTTATTAAATGTGTAAATTATTGTATGTAGGTATTAAAATTCGTTTTATTGAAATTTCTTCAAGGTAGTCTTAGTTCAATAAAAATTGTAAAAGTAGTAGCGTTTTTTCAAAACGACTTTTAATGGGACTCATTTTTATACCTCAAGAATTTTAAAAGATTAAACTCTTTTCTCATTCAGTTTTTAAAAAATGTTGAGGTTTTGCACAGTTCGTTTAATAACAATTCGAACATTGGAAAATTACTTATCTGAAGATTACGAAATTTTATTTTATTTTAAATTTTGGACAAACTAAGTAAAATAAAATTCTTCGTCACCTCAGAACTGCACAACATAGCAAAAGTAGAGCTTGTCGCCGTAAAAATCGTTTTATCTAAATATTTTAAATTCTGAAAGGCTTCATAGTTAATTTCAGAAAGAATCCTTTTCGATTAGTGAATTAGTGAAAAGAATAAATTTTTACATTTGGGAGAATTTTTTTTATAACACACATATGTACCTATTTATTTATCTCTCAACCGATATAATGTAAAATTATAAGTAAGTCCTAAGTTACAAAAAGATTATGAGTGGCATTCAACAAAATGTTTTCAATCTCGTTGTACCAACTTGTCGTTTCGGCGTAAAAACTTTGAATCCCTTAAATCGCTTGAGGTGTTATAAATAAGAAAGTATATACTAAAATAGATCCATTTAAATAATTGAAATGGTTTCTCATCAAATTGGTTGAAGCCCTATGCAAATAAAACTTTTGTCCAATGCTTTAGAAAAAAATGTTGCAACAAAACGGCGATTCTTTTTAATCCCAAAGATTAGTGCAGCATCCCAGGGAAGGGTTGGCATGAAACCCTGCTTCCATTTAAGAAATTCCCTTCTGCATCTTCACGGTGAGTTTTTCTAGGCTCATCTGGAGAACATTTTCATCCTGCAGAGGGCGCGCCACTTATCCAGGAACCCTTGCTCCAGGTGAAAGAAACTTGTGCCTGAACTTCCAGGTAAGACAGCCCCCGCGGGTAGACCGCAAAAGCCTTTTCATCACCGTTCGCGGGGGTGGTTAGCACCACTCTGGTATTTTTAGTGTTCCTGGTGAAAAAAAAAACGGGAGGAACGCAAAAAAGTTCATCTCGAAAGTACGAGAGTTGAAAGGGACCGAGACATCCCGGATGAAAGTAGCGGCGAGTTGGGATAAGGCCGCACCCGAATCTCTTCCCAGAGGAATCCCTTTTGGCGGGGTGTGGGTGTTTTCCTGAATTTCTTCGAGCTTGAATGCAAATAAAATAAATAAGGGAACGGCAACCAACACATGCACCGCCCTTCCGCCCTTCCACGAGCAAACAGAGGGCAAACAAACGTCGGTTTGTAGGTTTTTCAGACAGACAGACAAACAGACAGACAGACAGACAGAACGGCAGACAGGTGGCGCTGCGAGGGCCGCTCGGCTTTTGTGGCATGGTCCTGATCACAGATCAGGAGGTGAAAGCAGAAAAATCAGAAATTACCGAAAAAAAAGGGAAAAAACTTGTCCCTGGAAGCGGAATCCTGCATAATGCCAAGGAGCGAGGAGACCTGTAAGCAGAAAATCCCTGGAAGACTCTACCGCCCCCGCATCCCCCCGGGGCGGACTCACATTCGGCTGCTGTCTGTCTATTCGACTTGAGGATTATTTGGAAGAAGTTTCCGCTCCCGACGCTTCCTAGTCCTCCTGATGGTGGGTGCTTTTATTGCTTTTCGTTCTGTTTGCTTTTTCCAGGTTTATGCGCGTTCGTTGGCACCCCCAAAGCCCCAAACCCAAAACCAACCCATCCGCCCCCGCAACCTAGGGCAAATTCTCCTCCTTACCTTTTTCCGCCCTTGCGAAAAAGTTGTACTTAAAAATTTCGTAGAAATGTGTCCGAGACGAGTGACTTCTCTATGGCTTCGGTTTTGGCAGCCGGGAGTCGCCCCGTCCCAACTTTCGTCTAACTCTAACTCTAGATCTAGCTTTAGCTCTAGTTCTAGTTCTAGCTCTATCTAGAAGTAGGACAAATCGCTTCCCGGTGACAAATAGGTTGCTAATGAGAGCCCTGGGATTCCTCGTTTGTACATAATTACGGGCTGCACCTGATGTTAGCTTGCGCTGATTTATTCAGGTGAATGCGGTCATATCGAAGCGAAAAGTCAATAAATTTGCGTTAATTAGAACTCGATGGCTCGGAGCTTAACGAGCGAACTATCAGAAAAGGGACGTGAATTTTGTTATGCCAGACGACGAATTGCAGAAACGAATTGAATTGAGCACGCCATTTAGGAAACCAAATCGAGCTGTGCAATGCTAATTTGAACTGATATACTAAAAATGACATTGATTTTAAGTCTATTATAGGTATCTATGACGATATCTGAAAATGCAACAATTACGTAAAATAAATCAGTCGAATAATATTTAACGTATTATATTATACTTTATTTTCTAGATATAATGTCTAGAAATAATAATCGTAGCTGGGTTTTTTACAATTGTATCCGGATCTGTTTTAACAGGACATTTTCAAACAATTTTTATTTCGTAAAAATAAAATCGAATTGCTTTGATTTTTTCGGTTTAAAACTTGAAGTTCGAATGAATAAAGATCATGGCTATTTGATATGTTTTTCGCAAATTTTAAAATTCTTATATAGAAAAATGGCTTATAAAATTCAATCCAATGAAAAATTTCCTAACTAATCTGATCCGGTTTCGATTGTGATTAATCACAGCCAGTACACATATCTAAGTCCAACCAAAAAACTAGAAAGCCATATCTATAATTTTTAATGCTAATGCAAACATTTTTGATTTGATCGCTTTTTATAGAGTGAAAAATTAGTGCATCGGACTAAATATACACTGAAGTCTTGTGATGTTAATACAAAATTTTTGTTATTTACCATAAGAGGTCTACAATTTTATTTTATTTCGTTTTAATTAAATATTACCCAAAAGCCTAAAGCCAGTTGAAATTTTTTATGAGTTTAACTAAACTCAAGTTCTGTAAAAGTATAATACTATTAAAAATTTAATGTACACTATCGAAAAAAAAAAATAACAATTATGATGCAACAATGATTGCGTGCAAGATGTAAAAGACCACCTCGTAGCCCGGATTTCCATGGCTTAGAGGCTTACAGATTTTAACATTTTAACATTTTTCTTGCAAATTTAGCAATTGAATTTAGCAATTGGATCAGTTCATATCTAGCCGACCGTCACTATAGTGTCCGTTTCGATTCTGCAATTTCTAATCCCTTTGTAGCCCATTCGGGTGTCCCCCAGGGCAGTCACCTTGGCCCGTTAATTTTCATATTGTCCATTAACGATGTCGTGAACGTAATCACTCATTCCGACATACTTATTTATGCTGACGATATGAAAATTTTCAAAGAAATTTCCAATGCATCCGATTCAGCATTATTGCAAAACGACCTTGACCATTTCCACATATGGTGCTCTAAAAACTTCCTTGACCTAAACATATCGAAATGCCAAGCAATTACCTTCTCCCGTAAGCACACCTCCACATCTCCCAGATCCTACACCTTCTCTGGAGAACCCATCCTATCAGTCACCTCCCTCTGTGATCTCGGTGTCATATGCGATAGCGAGCTCAACTTCCGTTCCCATATCGACCACTCCGTCAGCAAAGCCAATTCTGCTCTTGGTTTCGTCAAACGCTGGTCTAAGGAGTTCTCCGATCCCTTTGTCACCAAATCACTCTATATTTTCTTTGTCCGTCCTCTCCTTGAGTACGCCTCTCAGGTTTGGTCTCCCTCACAATCCTCTCTGAATAACAGAATTGAATCTGTCCAACGCAGATTTATCCGTTTCGCCCTCCGTGACCTTCCCTGGTCTGATCACCTCAATCTTCCCCTCTATGAAAACCGCCTCAAACTAATCGACCTTCACCCTCTATCCCTTCGTCGCGATGTCGCCGATATCGTCTTCGTCCAGCAAGTCCTAGACGGTTCCATTGATTGCCCTGACCTCCTGCGCCGCATATCCCTAAACACTAACCCCCGCAACGTTAGATCCGTTCCCACTTTTCGTCTTGAGAGTCACCGTACTAACTATGGTCACTTCGAACCCTTCACCCGAATGCTACGGAAGGCTAACAACTGTCCTTCCTTTGATTTCCACATGGATAAATCCTCCCTTAAGCGATCCCTTTACCAGTCCGGCCCCCCTCCCCCCGCAATCTAGTCATAATTAGGTTAATTTAATTTCTTTAAGTTTTAGTGTAAGTATATTTGTAGCTTGTATTAAGCGAAATAAATAAATAAATAAATAAATAAATTGAAGGCGAAAACTGGGGTATTAATCAGGCTAAAGAAGTCAAACCACTTCGATGGATTTGGATAGATCTCGGCGCTGAATCGATAGATCAAGATCTGTTTACAAACTCGGACAGGCTGCACAGAAAGCTCAATGACTTGAAGTGCCTACAGGGGGTTTCGAAACGCGGAATCCATTACCAGATCTTTGGCACGGAATCTAAGGCTCCATCGACTACCAAAAGATTGGCTAGGCTTAGGCTAGCCCCAAAAAACAACCTGTTGCCGGACCGCAGCCTTCAGGTTGAGCGGCGCTGAGATTGATAAACATTCGTGAGATTCGTGAACTGGTCCACGAGAAATTCCTAAGTTCAGACTTCATTAGCCTTTCATGTCAGCAGATCCCCGCGAAACCGCTAAGTCACGGAGCCCTCGATTTGGGGCCCACCTCGGGCCTCCGTCGATGGACTTGATGAAAGTAAGGCCAAGGCCACACCGGGCAGCCCGGGACGAGTGGGTTATAACGCTTGTCACCTGGACAAACTAACGCACCTCAACGGCTAATGGAGCACTTTGTTCGCCGTGATTTGTGGTTACTTAAGCGATGCGGGTAATTTCTTAGATATTTTCTTTTTTTTCGTAATTTCCCTTATCTCATGAGGAGGTCATTAAGCCGACCTTTAAGACGGTCAATTAATAGACACTAAAATCTTTGCGGTCGCAACCAAGATAATGTCTTATTTTTGTGGTAGTTGTGGCGCAACATTTCGTTATTTTTTTAATATCCCATTTTGAGAAGCCCCCAGAAATTATCTTGTCCAGTGCTCTTGGTCGTCGGTTGGGCTCGTTGTGTGCGGAAATAAACGACAACTGCAAAAGGTAATCATAATCCCTTTCATTCCCGTCCGAGTCGTCCTTTTCGAGTTTTTCATTTCAAGGTTTGTTAATTTAAAACTCGTTACAGATAATGCGAATGTTTTCTCTGGCCACGGCTGGCAACAAAATAATCCAAGGAGTAGAAATTTCTTGCTCCCCGTATCCCGTGCCGGAAAAACTCATTTCATGCCTTTTGAGTGGGAATTGCTATGCGAGCTAATAGATGGACATTGATGAGAATTTTTATTACTCCGTCCGAGTGGTTGGCGAGTTTTTAAATGAAAACTTTTACTAGAATTTGATGAGTACCCCAACCCTAGGACGTATCATCCTTCGACGGTTTTAATGTCATCTGGAGGAAAAACTGCTCGGCCAGTTTATTGGGGCATTACCCTGACAAATTGTTCCGTTTTACTATTCTTTAAATTCACAAAATGTTCTACTCATTCCCTGAATAAATTCAATTGGCCAAAGTAGGTACTTTCAGACAATTTTCCAGCCGAGCTAGAATATCGTTTTACATAAAAACCGCGCAACTAGTTTTCTGTCTGGGGGCTCTCAATCAAGTGCCTCCGCCACTAAAATTAGCCGGTTCAAAAAGATAGAAATGAGGCCTGGAAACCATAAATCATACTTAACATGAAAATGCCAGGGGTGAGGAACATTTATACGGGCAATTTTACACAAATTAACGGGGAAATACATTAATTTTAGCGCTAATAGCTAATTAACATAAGTTAATTGCACCCGACCGTATTCGGAGCGATTAGCGCCAAAGGGAGTTTGTTTGTATGAACGAACCCGCGACCGGCTCATGCCGCAGGTGAAGAAATCTCGCGGTCACATAACACGAATCTTACGACTTCTTGCAAGTGCATATATTGTATGTTATGCTGCGTCTTTTGAGGAAAAATCGTGCGGAACGGCCATATAAACAATTATTTTCTGCAATGCGCTGCAATTATGAAATTTTTTATGAGAAGTTGTATTACATGTTTGAACTTTTACTTTTTAGGCCTTTCAGCTGCAATATTTTTGAAAGTGTCCGCCAGGTGTTTTCTGGTATCCTTTCAATGAGTGTGAAGTTTTTACACTTCTTTACATTATTTATAACAAAAACCAGTCAGTAGACAGAGTTGTACGAAATTATTTAAATTTCAAAACAGAACGAAATTGTCAAGAAATTAAATTAATTATGTAGTTACCAAATTACGTTGTTTTACCTTGCTACTGTAGATTTTAGTAATATGCAAATTTTATTGATTTCGTCACTTACTCACTGATAAATTATCAAAAAAGGGAACTTCCCGTTCCCGTAGACGTAGACTAAATTTGACTATGATATATACATATTTACTTAGTATCGGTACTATACCTACATAATATTTTTTCTTAAAATTTACGTAAATTTCAAAATTCATGCAAAAATTTCAAATATCTCGTTGAAGGTCTAAATAAGTTCGTATTAAAGATTTTCACAATAAAAAATTTGCAGAAAAATTTGGACAGGGCGAACTAAAACCACTTCCAATTTCTTTGTAAAATAGCATTTAGTAGCGTGGAAGTTTTAATTGATCCAATTTATAATATTTAAATTAAAAATTTGCATGAATAGCGTAAGAAGACCGTTTTACATGATGCTTTGAACTAGAATCTCTATAAAAAAAAAAAAAAATAGTCACGCATTTCGACGAATTTACAAATTAAATCGATACAACGCCAACGACCAAAGTCATCTGATTGCATTTATTTATAATTGATTTGTTCATTGAGATGATTGTTTAATTATTTTGTGATAAACGTTAAAATGAAAAACAATTCAGAATTTAATATTCGATGCGTAAAATTGGTAGAAAATTATCAGCATAATTGCATAAAGTTTGTTGTTTTTCTTTTTGCGATAGTATGTCATTCAAATAAATTGGATATTCTTTAAATCGTTAATAATTTCAATTCATTTTCAGAATTTATGGAAAATCATCTCTGTAATTTTAATCGCTTTCACTCGGTATGTTTGGTAGACATTACATACCTACATACATATAATGAAATATATCATGTGAATTTTATGAAAATATTTTAAATAAATTTAAAAATACTTCTTCTCTACTCACTAAATACAGAAACCATTCAGTCGATGGCAAACTTTTAAATCCATGTTATAAAAATTGATACCAAAAACTTTTCATGTCATGACTTATTCATACATTTTGTAATTTTAAGCGGTGATGCATTATTATGAAATAAAAGCGGATCGTGTTCACATGTAGATATTTGATATATGTATAATAGTAGTTAAGTACATATATTGATTTTTTAAAAATAATTGTACTCGCACAAAAATTATGGATGTCAGAATAACTTTAATCCTTAGAGACCGATTTATTTGAGAAAACGTTTGCACTGGAACATATTTAACTTTTTTTTCAGTTTTTAATGTAGGTATGCATAAAAAGTTTTAAATAACTTTTTCTGATAAGAACGAAAAACTTGCATTAAATTAAAGTTCAGCGACTTGTTTTATCATGCACTTCAAAACTTTTCATCCAAAACTTCAAAAACTCTGGGGGTAGATTTTGCATTATGTTTACCTTATTATTTATTAAAAACTTTGCCAGGAAATTTTTTGAACAAGAAGCATAAGAACATAAATTACCTGTACCTATATAAAATACATAAGTATCAACATACATATGAATTTATGGGTTAAAAACAGAAATTGATTGTTTTTCGACATGGGCTTAAAGCGTGAAAGGAGTTCATGAAATTAAAATACCGCAGGATTATAAATACGTAAAATTGCAAAGGGGCAGGGATGTAAAATAAATTTAATTACATGTTCCATATACCGTTTTTGGGATAATTTTATGAAAATTGTTATCACTTTATTCAATGTTGGACGTTCTTATGGTACGGCTGATTCTTTTCACTTTTCGCATGATTTATTAATTATGATTAATTTTGGAAAATATTTGGTCTATATACATATTTTAGTGGTTTGGCTATTGTAGTAAAATTGGTAGTTACCACCATTTATTAAGGTAAGTACGTGAATGATATTTTAAGTTTGATTTTATTTTCTAGCCATAGATATGTATGAACTTTCTAAAATTTTTTCTACATATAGACTCAGAAAAGGTGATTCTTTAAATTGGAAAAATATCTTTTCTTGTTTAAAGTTATTTAATTTTTTTATTTGAGGAATAAAACAAAAGAAATAAGTTTTTATTCTAAGAAGTGGATAAGTGTAATGAAATAATGAAAAGTGAATAAGCTTTTGATTTAATACGCGATCCCAAATAACTTAATTTATTAAATAAACTTTGAAAAATTGTTTAATTAAATTTAAATAATAGTCTATTTATATTTTAGCTTAATGGGCTAAATGAAAGTATTCGTTTTTAAATCTTAAATTGTGGTGAACTGCTCCTTTGGCGATTTTCTTCTATAGATAAATCAGGGAAAAAAATGTGCTACTATTCGATTTTATTGGGGCTAAATTATGATGCATTTAAATTAAGATTAATGTAGTTTTTCATTAAAGCAATACCTTTTTTTTCTGAATGTATGTGAATGATATTTTAAATTTATTTTTATTGTCAATCCTTGGGTTTGATTTTTCTAAAATCTAGTCTATATTCATTCTGTCTTTAAAATAAATGTTTTTGTTTTCTAAGAAATAGTTTTACATGACCCGTGACCTAGTCCTGGATGTTAAGAAAAATATTCCCGAACCCAAGGAGACACACTGGCACATTGTGCTTAAGACGACGACGATGAAGACGATGTCGTTTCTCTGGTTTTGTCTGTTTCGCGGAACCTTTGGCCAGACTTTTTCTCAAGAAACTGGGAAGTTCCTTTCGGTTCAGTCTGAGATTTATTTGGCTTTTGTTCGGTCGCACTCTGAAGCAGTGTTTCTTTTGCGCGGAACCGTCTCACAAAAGGCCGCAGTGTCAGATACCAGGGAATAAGAAGAAAAATTCCAACAATTGGCCCGTAGTAAGCCACATTTACTGAGTGGGGAAAAAGGTCCAAAATGAGGTCCAGGCCACATATGATGAACACAGAGCGGTCGCGATGGGATGCTGCGGCCTGCGGATTGCGGATTGCGGATTGCGGAACGCAAAGCATAACATCGCAGAGCGACTTTTGTGTGCATAGGGACCTCCCCCCGCCTCCTCACCCAAAGACTACAAAGAGTGTCATCTTAAAGGACGCAAGGACGATCTTAGCTCCAAAGTCAAAAGACTTTAGTCTGGCGACGATAAAGTGCGATTTCATTTTAGATAGATGCGTCTTAAAGTAATATCGATGTTCTCGGCAGATATGAGGCGCGGGGCGGGCGGGTCAGGGACGGGATCGTCGTGGATGAGGCGAAACAATGCCCAATCAGATAAAAGATTTTATGGCGGCTCACATAACCACCGTCCTGGCCACAGACCGGGGATAGTCGCAGAAGTTGGTGGCGCAGGGCAAAAAAAAAAGAAAATATATATAAATAAATAAATTGCAGTGTTGTAGGTATCCGCCGTAAACCATGCGCAGGGCTCGGACTGGGGCTCCGCTGTGCAGGGCCCCCTTATCAGCGGCTCACAATTTTATGCAACTTTATAGCACCTTCCTGCACAAATATCATGCCACATATTTACTTAGTCCAGTTTCTGCAGGAGATAGCCGCGCTTTATGCCCTCGCCGGCCATTTAATTTGCGACTTACGAAATTTGGGTCAGTGTACCAGCGGGGAGGAATATTTTAAAGTTGCATACATCCGCATTCCGGCGGTGGAAGTGATAAAATACCCTCGGATCCGGGGGCTGTTGTTTCGCTACCACCAACCGACTCCAACTTTTCATTTCACTAAAATTGCAAACTAAGTGTTTGTTATGAGTTTCGACTGCAGTTTTTTATTCTGCTGAAACATTTTTGAAATGGGAACGTTAATTAACTTTTTTACCATAGAAAAAATTAATATTTATGTAAATATGCTGTAAACCATAAGTTTCGTAGGTAACAGGAAGGGTAATTAATTGATTTGATCCATGTATGTTTTAGTTTCTGAAAATTCTTTAAATGAATGTAGGTATTCAAAAGATTGAATTTTTTTGCATATTTCGGCCTATACCTACTCTAAAGCTTTCTTTTTCACAATAATACAGTGAATTTCAACTACATAGATTCGGTTTTATATTAAATATACATATACAGTTCCAAATATATCAGTGAAAAGCGAATCATTGGAATTCTGTTGTAATAATTTCCCGCATTTTTATTTTCATTCAGCGATTTTCTTGGAAATATAAGTACAAAGGTAGGAAAGCTTTTGCTTGCTATACGAGTAAAATTCATCTGAAATCTAGGAAAATTTAATAAATTGATTTTATCAGAAATAGATTAAATCATATAACTAATATTGTAGTAGCTATTAAATGGGTTCAGAGAATTCAATAATATATAGACAGCATTGAACAGAACTGCTTATGCATTTATCATTTCATCTATAACAAAATTCGAATTAATTTTGTAGATTTTAGAATGATAAGAAGGAAAGCTTTGAAATTAAATTTTCAAAGTATTCTTATTGTTAAGAATCTTATATAGTAAAAGAGTTTTCCAATTTCTTAGAATTCCAGCGAAATATGACTATGTAGAAAGAAAATGCAATCACTTTTACGAAAACCAGATGGAAAAAATTTTCACCAAAATATTGTGGGAATATGAATTAAATCCAGGCCTAAAATAGCTATTCTTGTAGATTATTAAGTTTAGTTTCTCGGAAAATATATCATTTAAAATAGGTACAATAATTTTAACGATATGCATAATAGAAATTAAATTCAATCAGAACTTAATAAAAATTAAGATCAACCAAATCAAAATCGAGCGCAACAAAATCGAAATTAAGGCAATGTTTTTAAAATGACTAACTATATGTATTTATTGACAATTGATCTCTACTCTATATCTGAATATTCCTACAACTATCTTAGATTTCCTACTTCAAAATTTTCTTACTGGAAATATAATTCAACAATTTCTAATGATTATTACAAATACATATGAATTCAAGAGAAAAATAACTATTTTATTGAATCTGAATTGAAAGTTAAGAAAATTTTTTGTCTATTTTTCGCTTCCGTACAAATTAAAGTAGTCCCATGTTTCACATTCCACAGAAGGCGATCTCACCTGTCTTTCACGGTAGAAAGATCGAACTTGAACTTTGTGGCTAAGCATAAAAGTGGCCTTTCTTGTGCAAAACATTACGAAGCATTCATCGAGGGGCACCAGGCAGCACTTTCAAGATCGCAACACAATGATTTGCCGGAAAATTGGATCAGGTTTCGCGTGAACCTGCCGTTAAAACCGCCTTTCAGCAGCAGCAGCAGCCCACCACAAAAAACGACGTGATAAATGAGAGCAGTTAAAAGATCCGTCTGGTGAAAAACGCAAAATCGAGGAAGTTGGGATATTGTCGAATGGAAAACACATTT
Organism: Machimus rusticus; assembly: GCA_951509405.1. Taxonomy (NCBI): domain Eukaryota; kingdom Metazoa; phylum Arthropoda; class Insecta; order Diptera; family Asilidae; genus Machimus; species Machimus rusticus. Next base: position 10,309,286 of record OX608051.1, read on the forward strand.
ACGACCTCATTATGGGGAACAAAGGCTCGTTCCATCATAAAATTTCCCATCCTCCTCCGGGTCTATCAATCAGCTTTAATCTTGTTCCACCTGCGATAAAGTCGCGGTCGCAACCGCGCCAATGTAAACGAGAAGAAAGCGAGATCTTTTCGCCGGAAGACGAGCAACAAAATAACCACGCCGTGTCGATCGTCGTCGCGACTATTTTCAACTATAGTGCGATCATTGCGGCCAGCATCTCTCTGGACCAATTTGAGCCTTTCAGGTGAAATGGGCCACGGCGGCGAACGGCGACGACGATGACGATGGCGACGACGCCGGTGCTCGATCGTTCGATTGATTGGCTTACCTCGTGTTCGGTGATAGCACAAAACGAGGAGGAAGCGTGTTCTTTCACTGGTCACGCGTGATTAGCCCCGCGCGAAGGAGCACCTCGCCAGGTAGTCTGCCGCGAAGTGGCAAGAGTCGCGGCAGCCAGTGGGGCCCCAATCTGACCGCCGCGTCGCGTCGCTGCTGCTGCGGCTGCTCTTGTTTAGATATCTTCGATACTCGCGGGCATCAATCGGGTCCGCAACCGCAAATCACCTTGTGAAATTGCGCGCCGATCCGGCGGCGAGGTGGTTGCTGCCGCGATCCGCCAACGTACAGTTTGGACAAATATGAAACTGTGCCGTGGACTAGAAAGCCGGTCAGGCGTCGCGCATCCACTTGCTTGCGATCGGGCGCAAAAACGGAGCTAATTAAAGAAAGAACAAACAAAGACGATCGTCTTAAAGACATCGCGGCAAGAACTCGCCAAGAAATTTGTTCAAGTTCACAGTTTTTGTGCAGCACTATCGCTGGCGAACGGAACCAATCTGAATGACTCGGGAACCGAAAATTCATTTAATTGATGCTATCGGTCCAGGAGGAGGAAGCTGCGAGGTGCCGGAGAGTCGTTTCCTCCGATCTGGACCGCGATCGTGAAGTGTGTCTGATGGTGAGTTTTTTATTTTTTTTTAGAACAGCGCTCGGCACCGCGGCGGGTAGCGGTATCTGATCGCATGGTGAGAAAAGCTATGGTTTTCTTGCAATCAGCCTAATCTCTGTCTTTAATTTGACTGCCGACGGGTAACTGTTCGATTTCAGATAATTGAAAAATTCCCGATTTGCGGCCCAGCTCCGATCCATTTTAAGAGCTCGAGGACGAGGCCTAGTGATCTACTCACCTCGTGACGTCGGCAGAAATTTCTGCACATACTCAATGACCAGCCGAAAATTTGCCCCAATTTTTGGGCGCCCCTATGAAAATGAAATTCCTCAGGCATAATTCACTCGTCCAGACGATTGCGCTTCAACGTGAATGGTCACGTTCATGCCGTTTTTAAGAGCACTTTTACGCCTTTAACCCATAATTAAACATAATGAGATTTAATTATTTCGATTATGTAGCTTTTTGGTTTGGGTACTGTCGTAAATATACATATGTACATATATCACATTGCTGCATGGACGAAAATATTTTAATAATATTTATGTTTGAAAGCTATTCTGATCTACAAAAGGATGGTATACATTAGCTTTAATATTTATTTAAAAATTGATACTTGAAACTTTTCCAGGTTCGGGAATTTAATTTTACCATATATTTGAATACAGATACTAAGTTAAAGGGTAATTTAACGTTTTTTTTTTATATATACTACTAGCTGAGTAACCCGGTTTCACCCGGTGTATCATAAACACTACTTAGTTAAATACTTAAAAAATGCTCAATATTCAGATAATAAAGTTTAGTAGTACTAAAATCTTTGAATGTGATCCATCCAAAACGCATTTTGTACCGCTGTCCATATCAGAATTGGTGTGAAAATTCTTTTAATTCTTAAAAAATCAGTCACCATATTGGGTCCGCCATTTTGAACATCTAAATTCTGATAATTGATTTGCCATATTTGATTCGCCATCTTGAATTTCGAAAGTATGTATATTCGCAATCAGGACCTTCAAAAATCCCCAGATACCAATTTTCATCGGAATTCCCTGAAATTACAATTCTTGGCCGCCATTTTGAATCCCGTGAATAAAAAGTAGCCTAAGTCTTAGGTCGCAATATGTAGTGCCTTCACTTCAAACATGAAAATGATTGGACCAAGTGTTAAGGCGTGATTGAGTAACAAACATAGTGGGCCCGCCATTTTAAATTTCTAAATTTTGTTAGTAGATTAGAAATAAGCGGCCCAAGATTCCTATAGACCAATTTTCAATTAAATTCGTTTAAGTTCGAAAATTATTAGTTGCCATATTGGATCCGCACATCTTGAATTTCCAAATTTCGAGCGGAGATTCGCAATCAGAAGCTCCGAAAACCCCCAAATAAAACTTCTCACGGCAATCTCTTGATATTTAACATTTTTGGCCGCCATCTTGGATCCGCCATTTTGAAATCCGCGAATAAAAAATAGCCTATATATTAGGCCGGAATATGTAGTGTCTTCACTCAAAAAATGAAAATGATCGGACCGAGCGTTTAGGCGTGATTGAGCAACAAACAAACAAACAAACCAACTTTCGATTTTATATATATAGGGAATATAGGGATTTTCACTTAAATTCGTTGATGTTCGAAAAATTTTGGGCGCCATATTGTATCCGCCAAATTATTTCCAAATTTCAAGCATAGATTCTTACTTAGAACCTCCAAAAACACCCACGTACTAAATTTCATGGCAATCCCTTGCTATTTGCAATTATTGGCCGCCATCTTAGGTCCGCCATTTTGAATCCCATGAATAAAAAGTAGCCTATGTCTTACGTCGGAATATGTAGAGCCTTCACTTAAAAAATGAAAATGATCGGACCAAGCGTTAAGGCGTGATTGAGCAACAAATATATTGGCTCCGCCATTTTGAATTTCGAAATTTTGTTAGTAAATACGAAATTAGTGACCTCAAGATAACTATAAGTACAAATTTGCAATTAAATTCGTTGAAGTTCGAAAATTTGTGGTCGCCATATTGAATCCGCCATCTTGAATTTCCAAATTTCGAGTGAAGATTCGAAATCAGGAGCCCCAAAAACCTCGCCGTAGCAAGTTTCATGGCAATCCAATGAGATTTACAATTTTTGGTCGCCATCTTGGGTCCGCCATTTTGAAATCCGCGAATAAAAAGTAGCCTATATGTTGGGCCGGAATATGTAGTATCTTCACTCCAAAAATGAAAATGATTGGACCAAGCGTTTAGGCGTGATTGAGCAACAAACAAACAAACGAACAAACGAACAAACAAACAAACCAACTTTCGATTTTATATATATATAGGGATATAGGGATTAATAAATCATATGTATGATAAATATCCCTGCAAAATTTCATAAAGATAAGAGCATATTGTTTCAAAAGTTATAGGCATATATCGCGCTTTTATTACAATCTAAGAAATGTTATGAGTTCTGGGTTTTTTCTTAAGGTCCAACCTCACGACTCATAAATGTAGTTCGGAATATTAATTAATATCATATAACAAGTATATTTTCTAAGTTACCTCATAAAAAGGCAAAAATTTCTCGGTAAAACATGTCTGAATTTTCATACAACAGGTTCTATTCACAATGTCGTTGTTTTACAAAAAATTATGTTAATAAAAATTACAATTTCTAAGTATTACTTTAAAATCCATTAAATGATAAAGAAAAGCTTTTTATTAATCACCTACATAAAATTCAGTTTAATTGACGCAGAATCACAGTGAACATTTATTTTTGTAAAGGATTTACTTGAATCACTTTGCGCTTTTGCATGCTTGTCTTTTTGCGATAAAATCGTGTTTTATTATTTTAAAAATAAATAAATCATTCATGTGTAATTACCGATGGTAAAAGAAAATTCCTCGAAATAAAATAAAATGAACTTTTGCCACCAGCTCAAATCGATCTCACAATCAGGCGTGAATATTTTTTTTGTTCAGTTCACATTTTTAAAGTAAAAATTTGTTTGGTGAGCATAGTTAAGCTGAAATAAAATTTGTTGCATAAATTTCGATAAGTATAAATTCATCCATGAAAAATGAGAGGGAACATAAAATGAAGATTAAAGCTGTTGGGTGCTGCATTTCATCCATTCCGGGAATTATTTACGGCTCAAAAACTCGTTCGTCGACTATGATTTTTATATATATTTTTTGATGACAATTGCCTAAAAACCCCTCTATAGAAGTTTCCTGTTTACCTCATCCATTTGCCTATTTCAGTTGTTTGATGCAAAATAGTTTTCAATTGTCATCGATGACGACGCCCGGGTCCGGCCCTTGGCGCCCACCAAAAACCTCATGCAATTCTAGGGCTTTTAGCATATCGATGCACTAAGGCTGTCCACTCACGGGGGGCCGAGGATTCGTTGAAATGCACATTCGGTGAAACTCATCAGAGCCCCACAGTTGGAAAATCAATTTCTGAAAATTCGAAATTTTCAACGTATATAGAGAGGAGGACTGCAGGGCTGCACCAAACTGCATGTAATTCAATGCACAAATACAATTGATCCTCTTCGCCGGGGACGAGAGCCATCAAAGTCATCATCCGCACAAACTTAATGCCATTGCATGCAGGACCGAGTCCAGGGTCCTGGGTCCTGGGTTCTGGGTCCTGGGTCCTGGATCCACATTCCTGGATGATGGGCGACATTCCCTGGCAGTGGCAACGGCGACGCCACTGTCCTCATGCACGTGGATTTGAGCCCCTGCCCCAAATATGCGGCGAGGGGCATCGACAAACAATGACGCAGGACTTGAACACATCCTGTGAAATCCCAGGGACCTTCCTGGATAATTTTTCGACTAATGGCCTGTTGGCCAGTTGGGGAGTCGGGAAGTCGCAGGGGGACGTCGTTAGGCCTCTTATCCACTTGTTTCCACGAAATGGGCACCAACTGGGTCCCCAACGTCCATCAGTTCGGCCCACTTTGGAACAGATAGCAACAATAAGTCCTGGAACCGATCCTGGCCAAAGTGCCTTTTAGGACCTCTGTTTAAAGACAGCCTCGTCCTGCTGAAAGGACTCGTTTTTGCACAAAACGGAGAGGCTCGGTTATGATTGCTTCAACCTCCCAGACTCAGATTGCATTCTGGTCCAGCTCACATCTTCGTAATCCCAAATGAAAGATTACACACCGATTGTCCTGACTCGCCTTTGAGCAGACGGTTTGCATGTTATCAAAAAGAAAAAAAAAATCCGGGACAATACTCTCAGCAAAATCCTGAAAGGTATCCTGCGGGATTTACAAAGGAGCTCGAAAATCGAAATCCCTGGCAACCGTACCCAGGTCGAAAAGAGGCTCCAATTCATACTCATTGAAATGGGAATAATTTTAAATATTTGCTTACATATCTTACATTGAACCCTTGTCAAAGGACAATTGGCAAAGCGAACGAGTTATGAATCAATAAAGCGATTCAATACTGAATAATTGAAATAACATAAACGTTTTAGTCTTGAGCAAACTGTAATGCATTCCAAGGACAATGGAACATGGATTCCAATGTTTGACAATAGTTAAATCTTGGAATTTGCTGCGTCGTTGTGGAAATGATTCCTTGAAATTTCTTAAAGCTTATATCAAGATAATAACATTTTAAATTTCATATTTAAAAAAAAATATATTTCATTTACTATGTCATTAGAAACAGTCTTTTATTATATTTTATTATTATATGTAGTTGCTTAAAAATTATTTTCTCAGGTATTGAGGATTAGGTAAAGTATGTATGTTCAATTTCTTTAGTAGGTAGGTACTAATTTTTATTGAAAAATATTTATAATTTACAAAGTTATTAATCACAATGTGATGACAAAATAATGAATATTTAGGTAATATTATAAAAAATAAGTGGTGCAAATTTCAGGCAAATCGGTTCAGTATATTTTGAGATATCGTGTACACCACTTGAAAAAGAGGGTTCCACTGAGCCAGTTATATCTCCGCCATTTTTATTGTTATTTTTGTTTTCAATATTGGAAATTGTTTATAAGTCTATTATATGTATACGTGAAATAAAGAAAAATTCATATTTTTAATGGCCGAGTCAAAAAAAAGTTTATTTTTATACATATTTTTCCGAGTGGCATGGTGGTGTAACCCCTAAAGAGGTAGTTCAAAGTTTATTCCTTCCGTCCAACGATGTTGCAAAACTATTTAACAATTTGTCTTCAAAAACGAAAAACAGAATATTGTTGAAGGTTAAATGTCAATTGCAACAAATGGAACATTGTACATTGATTTGGGTCATTATCCTGCGCATTGACATGGACTAATGACAAAGTGTGCTCTTATTATATAATTTGGATCAAAATGTACCATAATATCTACTTTTATTTTATTTGGAACATGTAACTAACTATAAAAAATTACTTCTGGACACGAAACACGTTCCTTTTAATTCATTAAGTGGGCGTACGTCGTGCCATTATTAAGTTTTATGTTTTGTGGCCCCAAAGATCTCCCCGAGCTGAGTCCTAGTCGTAGGGCTGGTTCATAATGGACCACTGCGGAATTGCTTCCTGCGTAGCCGCAAGTGAAACTGTCCACGAAAATCAAAAACTAATTTCTCAGCCGGCCATCGCCTGGGGATACTTTACAAATTAACTTCATTTTCTTGCGGGCGACTTTTACGACTCGGCCGTTGGAGGACACAAAACAAAAATCTAATCAGGACACGTTTTATTGGCACCCGGGGATCGTCCGCTCCCGCAAGTTCTTCTGCGACGACTTACCGAGGGGCACGTAAGGGTCTTTGCAAATGTCATCAGAGGCCCCCCTAAGCCCTGGCAGTCCCGGGCGTCCCAGGCGTCCCGGGCGTCCCGTACGCATTAAGAGCGCCGCACTTTCATTTCCATCTGATACCGCTTTATGGCCCTTCGTTCACGTCTCTGCTCCTATGGGACGACAGCGGTGGCGCGTTTTCCTGGATGGAATCCGGGAATCCGGGACTCCTCTAGTCGAACGTGCTGCGCCGCATTTCAAAGGTCGTCTTCTGGTGGCCCCAACAGTCATTCCGGGGAATCACCTCGCACTCGGCGGATTTTGGATTCGTATTTGGGCGAAAACCTAACCTCAACCTGTCCCCGCGTCCCGGGTCTTGTGGGTGGGTCAAAATTGCACACAGAACCCTCGGGCAGCGGCTGACGTCACACACGTTTTACGTGAGCTCATGCGAACACATGTCAGCCTCATCGGGCCCCGTCGCACGGATGCAGCCAACAGCGGTGGCGGCGGGGACATAAATATTCCATTTAATTAATTACAGCGGTTTTTCGCTGCTCAGTGCGGCGCTCCGGCGGCGGTGGGGCCCATGGGGACCCTAGAGGTAACCATTGACAGATATGCGGGGCCGAACGCCCGTCCGTCGCCCTGATTTCCATCGTCCTGCAGCCCGATTGCATGAAGATTAAGTTTTAGTGGTCCGGCACTTTTCTGGGTCAAAGGGAAATTTATTGAGGCAGCCGGAGGTCTAATGAGCCCCAGGGAGGCTCGGCCGTCCCGGCGGCGTAGCGGCGCCCAGCACGGGGCCCGGGCAGCGGTCTGGTTTTAATTGTGGCTCGCTCTGGCGTCGATAAATTTCCCTACCAAATAGAATTGTAATTGCCCCGACCCGGACGACGGCTGACCTTTGATTGAATTAACCCAGCAGAAAACCCGGGAAAACTTCTTCCCTTGGCATGTTTAATTTGGATCTGCCGGACGGCTCAAGACAGCGGGAGGGTAAAAGGTCGAAGGGCGAAGGGTCCATTTATTAACTCCTCCAGGAATTCCGAGATAAGACCATGGGCAGAGCCTGAATCTTCCCCTAATTTTTCTTGATTTTTAAAATCGAACAGTTGAATATTTAGTATTTTATACTTTTTATGCGCTTTCACATTTTCTCCGATTTTCATAGAAAAATGGGGTAGGAATCTAAATTACTCCAATCTGAGTTTAATTTTGATAAATAAAAAGTGGTATTGGTTAAAAGTTCTTTATTCAAAAGGAAAACCAAACATTAACATAAAGCAAACAATTCCTTTTAAATTTAATTCAACGTTTATATGTATATGTACGAACAAATGTATGATTTTCATGCAAGTTTTCAAAAATGTGAAAAATTTCTTATAAAAAATATAGAAGTAAGCAAATTGCTATTTAATTTACTATACTTTTCTTACGATTTTTTTCAAGATTATTTACATTTGAAATTTATGATTGGTATTTTTTTTCAAAATTAGGAAAGTAAAGTTAAAATTTAGAATTGCGCACTTCATAAATAATACTTAAGCATAAATTTTCATATTCGACGGAGGCCAAAGTGATGAAAGCCGACCTCTTTCAAGATGGACAATTTTAGGGCTGGTTTTATTTGAACTATTTCTATAAAAAATATTATCACTTGGCTTGAAAATCAATTTTGCTGCCCTTTTCGAGCTTTACTTGGAAATCTTTTCCCATTGAGCAGTTCGGTTCGATTCGACATTGGTCGCTTGTTAGGCGAGATAATGAATCATTTTTGTAGCGTAGCAATTACCCGTCCAGATTCCCAGCTCCCATGGGAGAACACACCCGCTAGGTGCGTAAATCCCGGCTTAGGAACCCGGTCCCGAACCGCCGCAATCCATTCTTAGGTCATTTCGAATTCAGGGCACAATTGTCTCAGGTTCGGTGCATCACTTAAACCGCTTTTTTTCCTTATATCGAGCAAAAAGGGCTCACTCAGCGGCTCTTAAAAAAAAAAAGAACAGAGGCGAGCGTTACCGCAGTTTTTTGCGGCACCGTCGCGCATTGCCCGTAAAATTGCGACATTGTCGCGGTTTTTTTTATGCGTTTCGCGAACTTTTTTCTCATCCGCGAACTGCGAGGGCTCCCTGAACAATTGTGCGCACATGAATTCCATTTGGAGACAAAACCTTTTCTGGGATGAAAAATCTTAAAGGCGGCTGCTGCGCGGTGCCTCCTTTTCAGATAAAAAATGCTCTAGGTGGTGCCGAAGAATCCTAAGTACAAAAAGTGGATCTCTTCGGCATCTTGATAAGGCTCAGGCTTAAACTCCGGCTGAGGCTCGGCCGTAATATCGAGTGCCGGGGAATTGGTGAGGTGCGCTCAAATTGAGTTTCTTGCCAATTTTTTATGCCTCTCGGACTCGAGAGCACTTTTTCTTCTGCGCGCGGCTTCTTCGACAATTTCTTTTGCCACTCCGGGCGCTTCAAGACTTTGCCATCGATTTATTTTCCCTTCAGTTTTGAAGTGAATCAATTTATGAAGGACTCCGGAAGGTGTTCAGGTATCCGAAAAATTTTTCTCAACTAATTGCACGAATTTCTGATTTTTCAATTTTTTAAAATCAAAGTAGAGTTCTGAATATTTGTGGAGTAATAACTTAAAAATGATTTCCAAGTACTAAACTTTATTCAAAAAGTCGACTTCTTCTGGCTTTTCTTAAAATAAAAATATTTTTCGACAATTTTAGGTTACTCTAATGAATTATTTTGGAGATATCCTGCATAAAAGTTATAACAATTTGAAAACGGCAAAATTACCATAAATTACTCTTTAATTTAATTTAAACGCGTTTTTCTCAAAACAGTATTTTGCGAGCTTGCGTAGGCGATTAAGCAAACTTACTTGACCGATTGGTAAAATTTTAATATGTTAATCTACAGAACTTTAGTTTTCGTCTCGCAGAAAAATTATGTAAGTTATTTTGAAAATTGCATAGTTTATTCATGCAATTTTTTATATTATATGAATATATATATATATATATATATTAAAAGAAAAACTATTATACACCATATATATAAAATATTAGAAAAGAATAATTGAATTAATAACAAAAAAAGGATCAATCATCAGACTAACTGGAGATAATTATCATAATTACTCATGTTTTTTTATTCATTGTTGTTATTCTAAAGCCTTAGTGCCATTTTAGCTTTACTTGTACTTGTTTTGCATTTTCTCATCAGTACATGAAATGGTGGCCTTAGCTTGAACTATGTTTTGACAGATCCGAGCGGGAAAGTGTAAGTGAAGCCAAAATAGCACGTGGCCTAAAGTTTGTTTCAAAACGTTTTTTCTTTTTTTTAAAAACACGATTTAAGGTGTAATTTGTACTATGGCTCGGCTATTCGCTTGCAGTAATTTGACTTGAACAAGCATCTTAAAAGTAAGTACCTTGCAATTTCTCTTTCTCGGGCTGTCCTTAATCACCAGTTAAAAAGTAAAAGCATAAAACGTATGCTGGGCTCGTTCAGCCCAGCGACTTCCGGTAATCAGCGTGTTGCAGGCTTTTCGTGCGCGATATCATCGGCCAATCCATTAGCGCTTGTAATTAAGATCTTAACAGGTCCGGGGCATCTTAAGGTCCCGGGGAAAATCAATAAGACGAGAGTCAGCCTCACCTCGAGTCATGTGCAAATCAATTGCCCACGACCGGCGGGGCCGCGCCGCGCAGCGCCGGCCAGGTGCGATGGGGCCTCTCTAGGCGCTCCGCTGAGGAGGTGCATCGGACTCCCGCGGGTTGCGTAACCCATTCAGCGCGACTGGAATTTTGCAGGGTATCGAACAAAAAGATGCTAATCGCCGTGTCCATAAGCCACATTAACGCTCGTTAGCCAGCCGTTTATCACCTGTGTGAACCCGCGAGTGAGGGACGAGCCCACTCAGTGGCCCCGAAGATTTTTGCTAAAATTACGGGCGCATGCAAAGTGCAGGTGAAAAATTCAGGTGGAGATGTGGCCGTGCGCGCCGCTGCCACCGTCGCTGTCGAGCCGCTCAGGCAATCGGGGGCCCCATCGGCCCCATCGATGGAAAGGTCCCCCCGGGGCCGCTGCCGCCGCCAACAAACTGCGTGTGTGCGCTCACGTTCTGGATGGCTTGCCAAAGAGGTGATTTATGTTTTGCAGATTCGTGATTTATGTGGCACTACTTTTCACCTCTGAACCAGTTCGGGACTAGGAAAAGTAGGAAAGAAAACTCGCCCGGAGAGAAATTCTGGGAACGGCCCTAACACCCGGCGACACCTCTTGAATACCTCGCGGAAAGGTGTTTGCTAAGCTCATTTCTTAATTTTACTCGCCAGCCACTTGATCCGCGCCGTGCACCGGATTATCGGATCGATCAAGTGCGAGAAGGTGTGTACGAATCGATGTTACCTGTCAGAGGCTGCAGCCGCGGCAAAAAGGAGTCGCGCCACTTCTTATATAATTTAGCCGCGATTTTACTGATAGCGAATCCGCGGAACGGCGCGGATGACTTGTGGTTTCGCTCGCTGCACCTGAGTCTGCATCTGAATTTAAATCTGAATCTGAGTCTGCATCTGTTTTTATATGCGCTCCGGTCCCAGCCGATTTTAGTCCCGGTGAAGTCGAGTAATGTCGTATTATTGCGGGATCCCCGGGCTCTGGGTGGGCCGCTAAAATTGTTGAACTGGTGGTGACCAGGCCCCGGAACATGTGCGCCCTCTGCGGGCAACTGGGCCCCATTCGATCTGGTAATAATTACTGGAGTTGTAGGTGCAATAAATCCCCCCCGCAGGCTTATCGTTAATGGGCCAGTGTTATTTAATCGGCTGAGTTGTGGCTTTTTGGTCTCATTGCAATGGGCCGTGGTGATCGTTTTTGGCGCTGATTCATTTATTGACCCTCCCCCGCCCTACCCGATTAATGCGGAGAGTGGACGGGGGTTGAACGATTCGGACGTAATTTTCTGCTGCCATTTTTCGACATTTGGCGGTTTTTGTTCCCTCCCATTTGGGATTTGTCTCAATTGTTTTAATCGAAGGGTCGAAGACCCTCATAATTGTGGCGACCGCACACGTTACGAACTATCGGTTCATTTAAATTTCGAACGAGCTTGTACCTACTCATGAGTGAAAAAATAATACATTATTTGTGATGAAGGTCTAAATAATCATAGTATTATGAATTATTTCTTTTAATAAGGCACTTTTAAAAAGTGAAAAATAGTCTAATCTATAACAAAATTTCATAGTTAGGTGCAAAAATGGTTTCATTGTTTCAATTTTTGAAAGCTTTTAAAAGTTTTATAACATTGATTATAAAATGTGAAACCGCAGCCATTGTTTCGGCGATGAATTTATAAATTTCATATTGCTTTCTTAATCTCCGCATCAAACTTATCTCTTTCGGGGTACAGGGTGCGTCTCTGCCTATCTTAGAAGATCTAAAAAAAAAACAACAAACTCTTTTATACCTATGTATAAGTATATTAAATATGATCAAAACGAGCCTAATTTGAAAAAAATGTCATCTAAATAAAACTTTGCTTAGATGCTAGATTTAGATATAATTTTTTAATATGGTTCGGTTACATTTGTCCTTGAGAAAACAGAATGTCCCCTTAATCAAATTCGGATCAAATGTTTTATTTACTGTGCATAGTAGAGGCATACAATTTATCATTTGTCAACAAAACTAGTTTAAAAAATGTTGATGAAACTAAATGAAGGGGATAAATGAAATGAACCAACACCTTCTAGACTCGCTCGATCGGCTCAATGAGTTATGCAACCGGCGAGTCTGTTCCCATTTCATGGTAACGAAGCATCGAACCTGGTCACAAGCCGGAAATGTCAAACTTCTTCGTCGCTTTACGTTTTTAGGGCTCCGGCGGCTCAAGGCTGCGGCTAGAAACGAACCTGCCGGGGCCCCGGAGCCCCGGGGCTCTCGGGAGATCTCAGATAGCATCAATCGGCCGTCGACACATTGCGACACTGCGCAGGGCCATTGTCTCGGTCTAATGGCTGTCCGCCGTCATCTTTCACCGGCCGCGGCGTGTTTCTTTCACTGGTGACACTTTACACACCGCTGGACACGTGGGTACACGGGAATTAGCGCCCCGCGAGACGCAAACGGCGCGCACTTCCCGTCGAACGCGACGGTTGCCGCCGCTGCTGGGGCCGCTCCGCTCGCCTGTGACCCGTGAATCGATTTCGCCGGTCCAGGAAGCAATAAAATGCGAAGCGCCGCCCAGGGCCCTTCAGGTTTAATTATTTCCCAATGGGCCCGGCTCGTTAGTTGGCACCGAGCACTTTCGGGGCATTAATTCCGGCCGACCGGGCACCGGATTAGACGGGAAATAGAATTTTCAGGGCGAAGCCCCGAACGCGAATTTGATTTTCTTTTATGGGAAAATCGTGTCGGGAGTTGAGCCGGGGCCGTGCCCCGAAAAGAAGATTACCCTCCGCCGCTCGAAGTTTGGGTGGGTTCAGAGTCGAGATGCTGCGAACCCTTTTCACTTGACTTGGCCCGAACCGAGGGATCAATCAACAGTGAAACTCATTTTGGACCGTTTTTTCCCAATTTTTTTTTTTCAATAAATCAATTCTTTTCACATTCCCGTCGGCATTTTTAATTTTCCACAAAACTCGACAAAGGACTTGGCCTGTGAGTTTTTTCGCTGGCACCCGTGTTACCCGCTTGAAGCGGGGGCGGGCTCCAAACAAACCGTCCACCCACCCTCGCATTTCTCGGCAAATAGAACTGACTACAGTACCAATAGAAAATTGAATTTCCACAAGTTTAACTGGAACAGTTCGCGCTGACTTTATTTACAAACATGTGCCCGGGGCGTTCGCCCGCCGCCTCCCATCGCGGCCTGCTGAGTACGTCGTTGGGGCCTCGGTTCCGGCACCGGCCCCGGCCCTTCCCGAGGGTTGGGAAGAAATGCCTCCGGGAATGAAATAAGCTCCTTTCGCTTCGCGCGTTGTGGAGAAAAGCGTCCCGGAGACCGAGGACGAAGGGAAAAATCAAGTTGAAAGGAAGGAAAATCCGCCGGGCACAAAATGCATATTCATGAGCCCGGGAGCGCCGGGACAGGGTCCCGTGGGACCCTCTCAGATGCCTGCTAGTTGCCAGCTTAGACGGATGGCGGCTGGTGGCTGGCGCGGCACGGTCACGACAAAACAGGTCATGGGAATGCACCCGGCGGGGGTTAATTCAAATATTGATCCCGTCCCGTCCCGACCCGCGACCCACCCCCACACGGAAGTAAACAAACCAACAAATAAGAGTTGCATGAGATCGCTATCGAATGCAAGCGTCGTGCGGAAAATATTCCTTCTTTTACCCTCCGGCGAAATTGACACTTTTCGTTTCCAGAAAGACTTATTTTCAAAACTACTTTGAAACTACTGATTTCATTTTTCAATATTTACACTAATAAAAATTGTTTAATAGAGTTTGTATGACGCAATGCCTTACTTAATTCTTCCAAACATCTTAAAGTTTATTGGATTATCGATCCTAAGTTGTATAATTAGAGAAACTGCAAGAAAATTTCGAATCAAGTTTTATGCATTACTTTACTTTAAAGTTGACGCTAAAGTTGAAGCTTCCATTTATAATATGTTACAATGTAAAATTCTATGGCGTTTCATTAATTTTTAAATGGATTTCAAAAATATACCAAAAACGTATGTATGGCTGGATAGGTATCTAATTAACCAAATAATTAAAAGTTAGTTTTTCATCCGACTGAACATTCAAAAGTTTAGCACGGTTCAAATCTCTCTCGTGAATATCGTACGTCCTCAATAGATACCTATTTAATTGCTTGAGATTCAAGAATTCCGTCGAATATTACTGATTTTGCCATTATCGAGATAAATCAATTCTACATGAGATGGTGTATGAAATCGATATTAAATTACTGGCGAAACAAAGATTTCTATGTTAAAAATGAGATAAAATGAAAGATATTTAATAATTAATTGTAATTAAGCGAACGAAAGGTAAGCAATTAAATATTTAATTTAATTAATGAAATATAATAACTACAATTTTTTTAGTAAAACAGATAGAGCAATGCATTTTATAATAATAAATATAGCAATCTTAAAATTTTATCAAATAAATAATTGTCTGAGAAAATATTTTTGGAATTTACTTTCGAAATTCAAAGCTTTCCACTTTTATACCTACTAAAAATACCATCATAGTCTAATAAGTGTAATAAAATAAAACAGCCTTGAGAAATATTTGCTGCATAATCTTCGTTCTCAATCTAATGCAGAAGAATAAATCAATATGATTGAAAATGAAAAATTAACAATATCCTTAAATATAGATTCCCTCGAGCGATTGTTTCTTAATCAAGCGTGCCACGTTACGGGTGCCTTCACAAAAAGCAAACCTAAGTAATGATTTAGCTGGAGCAAAGTGTGTAATTACCCAATTTCTGGGGCACTCCTCTTATTTATTACTCGAATATTCCTAGCTTAAACAAACGACAGTTTTAATAACACATTTTAGCCCCGTCCACCACGACAAAGGAACGACACTCCAAATCACGACATTGGCGGGCAGGTAGACGGCGAGTGTTCACCTGAATTCAACGCTAAATCACTCGAGCCGTATAATTTGCCGCCTAATCGATAATTGACTCGCAATCATCTCTAATTAAACCTGCATTTGCAGGTAATGCTAAGGTTCTTCTCAAGGAATGATCGATTACTGCGGCATGTTTTGTTTTGCAACTGGCTGTGCGCGCATTCGGGGCCTCCCAGAGAGCGATAATTTTTTATTTTCGCAAAAAACTCTTATCTGTTCGAGAAGGGTAAAAAAAAAAAATAAATAAGCATCTTTTCTGCGTTTAAGTAAACTGTCCAGAAATGGCATAATTAGATAGACAGCGTCTTGGCAGGTACAAGGCAGCGCTGCAACCTTGGCATCGTCGTCGGAGCGCCTCTTTCGCGAGTTGAGCTGAACCTGCGCTGAGTCGTGACTTTCAGTCGCGCAAACCCACAAATTAATTAGCCAACCAATTCGCCATGGGAGGGACTAAATATTCTCGCGGCAATCATCAGCAATGGGAAGCTGCGCCCTCGTACCAATTCGATTCCTTTAGATCGAAGAAAAAAAACGTACTAACTGCAGTCACATCAAATTTACATTTTTCTCCGGCCTTCCGGGCCTCGCGGTGAAAGATGAGCTCTGGTCCAGATCTATTCTACTCGGATGCGAGTACGACACAAAAGATGAATGTGTCCGTTTGTTCGTTTGTCTGTCCGTTTGTCCAGCAACCCGCATGGTGAAAACTAAAAATAGGTGCATTGCTAATGACCGAATAATTTCACAAATTGCCGATGTTCTACCTGAAGAGAGTGAAGACCCGCAGCATCCGCTAATGGACCTTTCTTCAGGTGGGACACGTGTTTCGTGCCACATGTGTGCGATTTGCGACGTGAATGGACTTCTCACATCTTTTCACTGCCGACGACGACGGCCATAGGATCCCTGGGACTCTGAGGTGAATGCGAAGAAAGCCGCGCAACTGACCACAGAATCTCATTTCTAGCCGAAGCAATTGCCCGCTAATTATCCAATTAGTGCTCGCGGGTCTATCATCATAAATCATGGTTTCTTTTCAATTAATGCCCGACAAAATGGGATTTTTGAGCGCACGATGACAGCCATCGTACCGCCGCGATGAGATTTATTTTGGACGGACAAATTAATCAGAATTGAGACCGAACGACGGAATATCGCTGAAAGCAAACGGCTTCATCAGCGCTGGTTAAAGGTGTAACGAGCCTTCGGTGTAAATCACTCAAGGTTGCGCTGAATAATTAAGGAACTAAATATGCTCGGAAATTGCACTGGGGACAGATTTATATTATGCGCTTTTCAGCGACTTTAAACATCCCCGGCTTTTCTAAAATTTATGATTTTACGCTGAGTCTTCATTACTAGCAAATGGAAACCAGATGCTCAATTATGTGGGACAGCTTACTAATTTGATTGAATAAATTTCACTTGAGCATATGTGATACTGCAGTAGTTTTTAGGCAATTATCTTTTGAATTAAACCAGAGTGGGTTGAAGTATTTTATGATTTCAATGCACTATAGTCGTCTATCAGAATTTTCAGGAACTAATTGCAAATTTAAATGTTTTATAAATTCTTGTAAAGTTTGTAAAGTATAGTTTAAAAAGACAAGTTTTTGCTTCAAAACCTCTATAAAACGAATGTGGCCGTTATGTATGTATAATATGGCATAAAACAAGGATATATTTTATCTCCAACCATTCAAGGTGAACATTGGTACTTAGAAGTTTATATTATTGAATTCGATATTTGGATATTCCATTCCATCCAAAATGGCAATCATTTTTCTAATTAAGAGGATGATAATGAACAAACATATGATACAAAGCTATAAAACTTAGTTTGCGACACAACTTCAGTTCGAATTTGTTTGTTTATGAAAATCTGGAAATGAATTGAATAGTATGGAATAACAAGTAAGTTCGAAAATAATATTTAACAAACGGTAGCAGACTTTTAACAAATATGAAAGTAATGTGCCTGTTTCTGTCACAATAGTGACGATTCATTTAAAAAAATTTATAGTTTAAAAAACCTTATACAAAAACAAGCTTTGGTCTAAAAAGTTAAAAATGGTACCATGTTATTAGGTATATTGCGACTAGAATTGCATAAGTTTGCAAAGTTTCAAATCGATAATATAAATAAAATAACTACTCAGCAAATGGATTCATTCGTAATTTGATGTCGTCTTTTAGATTGATTTATGAAATTAAATTAAATTTAAGAAATCCTCGATCAAATAGGTTTTTAAATATCTTGTACGTGGTTTGCGAAAAAGTTTTATAATAGTTTTGTGAAAGAGTCTCTGTTCTTAACTTTTCAAATCACTGGTACTAGGTAGAGCTTTTATCAAAAAATATATTTTACTAAAAAATCAGAGCCTAAGGTAAGATGAAAAATCGAGTCAACAACTCATTCAAGTAGAACCTCAGAGAGTAATGTTCAAAAATTATTGGATGGTCTGGAAACTACGCAAGTGTGAAAATAAAAAGGACCTGACCTCATCCTATATTAAATTATTGGGATTCGAAAGTGTGAATAGACCATATCCTGAAAACATATTCCCAAGTCAGTGGGACATATCAAGAATGTATTTTATTTAATATCGAAAGTTGTGATTCCCGCCTGAATATAAATGAGATAAAATTCCTTCTGCGATAGAGAGTTTATTCGATCTTGTGCGTCCGGACAGTGGCCGGCAGACAAGTAAATTTATTCAAAGCCAGCTAGCTCCGAATATTTTTCCTGATGAAATCAATAATAATTGGAAAAGTTTTCCATCTAATAATGACCGAACTAAACACGTGATTCATTAAAGCCCCTCTGGCTCTCCTCATCGACAGTTGGGGAGTGCGTCGAGTCGAAGAAAGTATGGGAGCCTTGAAAATCCTTTTACCAAACTTTCACCCCCAGAAAAATTGGAAGTCATCAGCTGAATACAAAGCAGAAAATTCTCATATCAATTGAGTATGATCGATAGGGTGCCTTCGGGCAATACAGAAATTTTCATCCAGCATCAGCAAAAGACTTATATAAAATTTTTGTTTTTTTTTTTCTGTGTGTGATTTGCTATGCTCGCCATGTCGGCTAACGTCTCTATGGCTTAAAAGTTATTTATTACCTCCATACAGCTTCATAATGGTAAATATTTTCTCAGGTTTGCTCACACCGTCTCATGGGTTCTCTTTTGGGCCTCTTTATGAGTCTCGCCCCGATGAGAAGAAAATGAAAAATCGCACTTCATTTTGGAGAAAAGCGATTCTAGAGCTAGCCCCAAGTCGGAAATTATAAGACAAATAAATACAATAAGTAGGAAAAAATTCGGACCAAAGAAGCCCTAAAGTCGTCACGGATCTATCCGACAAAAGGAAAAGTTCCGACAGTAGTGACTATCTTTTTCCATCCTGTCTTATAACTTCTAATCCTATCAAATGCAGGCTAATACCGCGCGAATTTAACTCTGTTAGGTGGAATCCTGGGGGCGACGTGACCCGAATCTAAAACCAGTATTGGCGGCCCAGAATGTGTGGATGGGTCCTCCGCCGGTAGTCTGTCTTTTGCGGAAAGATATGTGAGGGTTGTTCGTTAAAAAGGGGACGTCTGCCACGTGTATCCACCGGTCCATAAATATGTATGGGGGAGTTGAATGCGACGCGCCCGGAATACCATTAAAAGGTGTTCCAGGAGCCTCAATATATATTACACCCGGATTATATTTGCTCCCGCTTTTTCTGAACGTGCCCCTGGCCCTCAAACAAAACTGTTAATTTTGGGGGAATGATTGAGGGCCACCAGAGTCCTGTCGGTGACATTTTTGGTATGATTAAGCTACGTTATAAATGACAATACGACACAATTTTCACGGTGGCAGAACATCATCTTTTTGGTCCAAGAATTAAGTTCACTGTCTGAAATTTTAATCAAAAATGCTAATAATAATCCTTGAAGTGTCTACTTTCGTTTATGACCAAAATTTTAAATATAGCATCGAATTTTGGCCTTCTGCGGAATAAAAACTAGAGCTAGGTTCAATTTTTTGCTTATTTCTATATGATTTTGCAAACTTTTATATTCACCTATACTTTCTATGAAATCGTGTTAATTGAAGTTAGAAATATCCTACAAATACATGTATGTTTATGTCTATGTATGTTTAAATCTATAACTTTTCCTAAAAAAAACGTAACATCGTATAAAATTCAAGATATTTGCTTAGAAAAAATCTTCGAGGGATTTTTTAGATTCAAAACTAATTTTTTCGTTACATGGGTCAAACACACAATAGTCGATGTAAATAAAATAAGTTAAAATCAGCTCCGATTTGTTTTGATGTGTTTTATTAATTTGCAAATGGACGATGTTGGTTACTAGAGAGATTACTTGGAGATTTTCAATTGTACCTCACCACAGAAGAGATCAAATATTCCACAGAAAATACAAAAAGTAGTATGTTATACAAAATTACTTTAATTAGTTCAATTAATAGCAATATAACTTAAGCACAACCGCTAATTACAATAACGAATTAATTTTTTCTCCAATCATTCAAAAATAACCTCTACATAAATATCTATGGAAAATTCTTTTTTCTCAAATTATTTTTGTTTAAATCATCAGTTTAGAATAATTTTAGATTTGAACTAAGTAATGCATAGTGTAACTTCAGCATAAAATGCTAAGTACGAGTACATCTAGAGTTAATGAAGTAAGAAATTAGTACAATATTTTAAACGCCGAAAAATGTCGGAAGTGAAAAATTTGAATTTTTGGATTAGGTACCCAAATGTCCTTAAATTTGCTCTTTGAGTAACTCTAATTTTTATTTCTTAAATTGTACTTTTTTATATAGGAAAATAGCTTAAAATTTGGTGTATTTGTCACTATAGCTCGGATGTAAGTACGTGCTGAATATACGATTACAGGTCCTTAAGTGCTGATAACCGAAATTGCTTTCTGCTCAGTTGTTCCATAATGTCGGTGAATGGAAATCCTGTAGTTTGACTGAAGTCCATTAATATTGAAATTTCCTATAAGGAAATTGTCTGGACGATGAAATACTTCCTAGACCAATATGTCTAGACCATTGATTTCTAGAAGGTATTAATAGCTCGAAACCGCATAGCCCTTCCCTTTCATTAGGACGCACTATATCGTGAAATCTTATAAGCAATTCACCTCATTCACAGCTCATTTAAAAGATCGCATCCGAAATGCAAATTTTATTGCCAGTTGAGCAGCATAATTCATATGTGAACAATCCTCCAGACAATCGTGGACGCCTCTGTTCCCCGGCCATCAGAAGGAGGTTTATACTTATCGCATACAATTTGCATGCCGAGCTGCATTTCACAAATACCGATGGACTCCGGAGGTGAGAGCCGGACCTCGTTCCGGGCAAGTGGTCAGTGGCCACTAAATGAATTCCTGAAATATCCCACAGCATAAATATCTGCAAAATATTTGGAGGGAGGCACCGGAGGGCTATTAAAAGGAAGCCATGCCGACAGAGTGGCCTCCATGAGCCCCATGCCAAAAATTTAAATTCGATACACGTCCCCCTTAACGATGATGGCCTTCAAGGATACTGCGACTGAATATTAAAAGCCCTGGATGCGTTTAAAGGCACCTCCACACTTCCACGAAAAGGGCTCTAATGTTTTTTGGGATATTTGCAACCCAGAAACATGATGGAAGAGCAGTTTTTGCATAGATTTAAGTACATAGTTGAGAACTATAAATAAATTCTGTAAAAATAGTTTTCTTCCTTTTATCAATATTTGTTCGATAGTAGCACAATTCGATTGATTTTTCTAGAAAAAAAAAGAAACCAAAATCAGCAAAATTGCTCATCAAAATTGAACCCTCTGGGGGATGTGCAACATGATTGATTTCCTTGAAATTGCTTCGACAGCGCCTTGGCACTAATTGCTCCTTAATAGCGAGTCGAAAAAGTATTTTCTATAGATAAAAACTCGAAGAAAGACGATGACGATGACGAGGAGAAGTTGCTTACTCTCATGCGGCACAGACAAATTCAATTAATGTCGAGGCAGCGATGTTGCTGGACATTCATCCTGGCTATGCACAGGGCATCAAGGGATAGGAGCATAAATCATGCAACAATGTTGTCCTATTCCTGGAAAGGATGTTTTCGGCTCAGTTCGAGTCTTGTGGAAAAAATGTAACTGAACTGATGGTACTGTGGTAATTAATTGGACGTAAGGAGGAAATTTATGGGCTAGTTTCTACGCTATGCAACTGACAGTGACACTATGTGTTGTCTTGGGGAAATTACTTATTGGTCTTCGGTTTTTATTAGCTTCAGGAAATGCTGCTCTATGAAAAGATATTTAATTAAGAACACAATACATAGTTTGTGACTTTAATGTATGTATTTTTTTGCTATTACTTTTATAACTAAGATTGCAAAAATAGCATTATCTTAAATACTTAACAAATGCTATTTTCGAAAAGATTACAAAGACATTAAATATTTCATGACTTTTTTAAAATATACTTATAGTTTTGTCATGTTTTCGAATTTTGTTTTAATACCATACGAAGGTTCCATTAAACATAGATTTCAACATAAAATTGACTTAAATATAATTTAAAAAACCAATATAATAAATGAATACGCTCAAAATTCTATAATAAAAAGAATTCGTCAAAACTTCGATTTTGAAGTTCCACTTTTCACATATGTATGTTACAATATAAATTTCTATAGTTAATTTTTAACGGAAGGAGTTTTTGTTGATCCCAATTTCTTTAAAAGCCATACGTGTTTGAGAATTTTTATTTCTGAATTCGAAATCTACACTAAAAATGCTATCAAAAACGTGTGTTGTTTTTGTTACTTCCTTCAGAAAGTTATGTTCATTCGGGTAGAACTCTGTTTGTCCATGACTGAATTCGTTTTATTTATATGATTTGAAAAATATCTTCATCATAAATTTGTTTGCTCGAATGACCTTTCTCTTTTAAAGTGTTTTAAAAAGTAATTAGCCAAATCAAAATATTCCAACTCTATCTTTTTACATCTTAGCGATATTTCAAAACAAAAATTTTGGAATTTTGGATACGATTTGTCCGATTTTCACTTTATGATAATTTATTCTTCTAAGAATTTTCTAAGTAAACAACTTTTGTAGCAACGGAACGAATTCTAAAGAGTATGAAATTTTTTCAAGCATGACCAATTTTCTAAATTGCATCTTGTGAGCATCGGTTGGACGACGTGAATTTACTACGTTCTGGTAGAATATAAATATAAAAATTATGTGCTGGTCTAGCGCATGAATTTCAAAACTTATATCGTGTGAAACTGGTGAGTGAATTTACTCAGCGGTGAATAATTCACGTAATATTTGAAAAGCTAGCCACTGTTGCACCTGTGGAATATTAAAATTCACCGGCCACGCACACCACTGCAGCAGTTGGAGGGCGGCAATTCCGATGTTAATAAACCCATTTGAGCAAACGCAGAAGCGATTATCTTTTTTATTTATCGCCTCCGACAATCCTGTCTATGATTAAGCTGATGATTGGTATGCCAGAAACAATCGCTTTGGTCAATTCCATTCATAGCTTCATGCCTTTCATACTTTTATACTCATAGAGGTTGTATTAAAATCGAATCGCGTAGACGTGTTCAGAAGTGACAAAAGTGCCACTGCACCTGTAGCTCCAGCCACAATTGCTATGTAATTTATGAGATCATAAAACCGCGTAATGGCCCAACAAAATTTTAAGTAAACAGCCAACGCATGCCGGACGAGTTTTCCGGTTGCATTTGACTTTTATCGGATAACCCGTCCCTGGAGTGAATTATTAATTAGACGCAGAGAGTCCCGACCACGCGGCGCTTCCCACCTTATCTAATTGATTTCGCCCATTTCTAGACTCTAAAGCCGGTCGCGATTGCACCGATGCATTTTACTATCTGTCTTTAATAAATTGGCGCATTTATTCCGAATTATTTGAAGTTTGTAACAAGTGCTGATTACTGCACACGAGTTCATTCTTCTTTTCCTGCTCAGATCTTGATTTATGTTCTCTTGGTCTGAATTCTGAATGAGGCCCGGAGATGGAGCTTAGACCTCTAGGCCTAATGATCGCATTTAGTGACAACCTAATACCTGCAGAAATTGCACTAGAAGTCGCAACTGCAACTGGAAGATGTACCGACAATCTTCGAGCCTATTCAAATGATTGTTCCATGAATTGCATCCAGAAGACTTGGACTGGAGGTGCTATGAGCGGTGTTCTTGGCAAATTGCTTGAAACGCCCAGTTCTGCAAATTAATTAACCGAAGAAGGCGATGCGCGGAAAGGCGCTGCCGCAGAAGGTTCACCCTGTTTTGGGGCTTTTGAAGTGCACTAATGCTTCAGAATGGGTACGCATTTGCAGTAAAATTTAATGAACTCGTCGGCGATGCATCTACGCTTCAACTCCTGAACCTCTGCCCGTAGGCGTCGAGTTGTAAAATATCTCCCTGTTGCGTCTTTTAATCTTTCCGGGGGAAATAGCTAATCGTTATTTTAAGAGTTCGCTTTATGATTTTTTTAAGCGAATCCTAAAAAGTTATTAACTTAGAACTCTTTTCGCTCCCGGGGAAAAAATTGTCTGTCGTTAATAAACATTTTCTGTCGTCGTTAGATGAATTGAATTGCTTTGCTCGCTCATATTTTGCTAGAAGTGCGATTACATCGCTCGTAATAGACTGCAGCTCCACCCCATGGATGATGGTAAATTAATTATATTTTAATCACCATTCCGTCTTCAGTAAGATAAAATCATAAAAAAAAATTATACATATATTTACAATGTACTATATATGTAAATATTTTTATGTTTTTGTATCACAATTGTTAAAAGTGAACTCTCATATAAAGTATTAGATTGTATATGATGATTAATATGCAAATGCGTAAATATAGGAGCTTCGAAAAATCTCTAAACGAATCTTAAGTTTGTTATGTGTTATTTTGAAATTCAGGTAAAAAGCCTAATTTTATTTTAGTACGTACTCCACTTGAATAATCTTTATTGTGAGAAGCTTTAAATATATTGGGACATGTGACAATTGCATAAGAAATAAATAAATTTAAACATAGTTTTTTAATTATTTAGTTATTATCTAGTACAATAATACGATTTACACATTTCATTGGAAAA
Source organism: Machimus rusticus (assembly GCA_951509405.1). Classification (NCBI taxonomy): domain Eukaryota; kingdom Metazoa; phylum Arthropoda; class Insecta; order Diptera; family Asilidae; genus Machimus; species Machimus rusticus. The sequence goes on from OX608051.1 coordinate 10,333,822, forward strand.
AATATACTTATACAATGGTTAAATTGCAACCCAGTTGGGACAATAAACAGATTTTTTCAAGTGACAACTTGAAGGTCTAACTTCTAATCCCGTTTTGTTAAAACAAAATTGCCGAAAAAGCGATGCCAACCCAGAAAATCGGTGTTCAACTGAAAAAGAATGAGAATTTTATTTTTTTTAAATATCTTAATTCTAAAAGTTTAAGTAATTTCTGCCAGTTTATATCGTTTTTGCTCAGGGGTCATCTTCCATAGAATAGCCCAATAGTAATTTTTTAAAATTGTTCACCTGAGACTACGTTTTAGAAGATTTTATATAAATAATATTATTATTTAAGCAAATAAGAAAATTTTCTGAACATCTTTCACAATTTTGCTAATCTCTTTTCAATTTTTCTTTTTATTAATGTCTTCTCATTGCAAAACAATCTGACAAATAATTACAAGAATGTATTTATTTTATTATGCATAGAAAACTTTTTGGTCTTCCTAAAATTGACGAAAGTTTTATTTTAAAGACATTTTTCTAAACTTGTACCTAATATAAAAGTAAAATTTTTAGCGTCGTATACCTACATTCAATCACCAAAATGTTTTTTGTTTTAATTTACAGTATTTGGTAGGAAAGTTTTTACTTAAATATTAATTTAAAGCAAACCACGAGCCAAAAAGAAAATCCACACCAACTTCGAAAGTCCCTGCAGCGATTTTCCGAGAAACAAAAATTTTTTTTCGAGAAAATGCCAAGAAAATAAAATCCTCACGCCAGCTAAGGACTTAAGTCCCTAGATGTCAGTGTCCTCGGCGGCCCCAAAAGAATACAGGCGAAATCAGCCTCCTTTGCATTCCTTACTTTTGAGGAGGACTCATGCACACCGCCCCCGCACCCACCCTGGTCCTCGGAGCCGGTGTCTGACATTCTTTCGGAGTATGCCCAGAAATATACGAAATTTACGTCTGCGTCGGAAGGTTTTCGGTCCTTCGGCAGCCCTAGTCCTTACCCTTGCGAGAGTTCAAAAGGAATCTTTCAGGAGCGCCTTTGTGGAGCACATGAAAAGGCTTTGTAAGGGGAATGAATTCGAAATTATGTAAATTCGGGCGCTCGAATTAATTTCGTATGCAAGTCAGGGCGGGTGGAGTCGGGGGTCCCGCACCCTCGCAGGACTCTGTCTGATTGCGGAGCCCCGAAAAACCCAAAAGCCCAGTGCAAGCCCTTGAGACGAACGATTTTTGCGGAGGTGTAACGCGTCCTCCAGCCTACTCCGCAACATCTCAAGGGACCTCCCTGCAGACTTGTTAACGCTCGCAAATTTCCCCGGTGACTGGAGCTCAAAATTTCTTTATCATTTCATCTTTAATTACGGCCGCGAATGTCAATTCTACGAAACATTTTGCTTAATTTAATCGTCCTCGAAATCGCGGCCGGGCGAGCACACGGCGGTGTGTGTGGCATCGCTGGAACTTTTAAATTCGCCGACGAATTCGCAGAATTTTGGGGGTTTTTGCCTGTCATTTGGGTCGGCTCCAGCGAGGTGAACTGGATGCCTATGTCCCGGGTCCCCGGAATTTGCTCTCGGGCCCCAGCGTCATCGCATGTCATACACTTTCTATCGCCTCGTCATGTCAGCCCCAGCTGGCCTTCCGGAATTTCTCGGGCTCCGCAGAAATACTTCGGTTACTACCTAATCAAGGCGGCATTCTATCTTTCTTATTTTTTATACCGAGTTACATCATTCAGTGGCTTTGGATGGCGCCGACATTCCGCTGGCTCTTGGGTATTCCAACTATGAATTTTTGTTAAGCTGCATATTTGTCTGTTTTTATGATTTCCTAAAATTGAAATTGTAAACATTTCATTTAACAAGAAAGCACTTGGCAAATAAAAGATATGTATATGTGCGTGTGCGTAGCGATTTACAAAACTTATTTTCTTTTACATTTTCTACTACCAAAAAATGTACATAGACATATATCGTAAAATTCTAAAAATCATTTAAAATATTAAGTTATCATTTGTTCAAAAATTCAAATAATTGGCTAAGTTCAGCCAAATGTTTGTTTATAATACGAAAAAGTGATGCTTAGGTTTATAATTTTGCTATTTCCTCGAAACTACTTGTTCCCACATCGTTAGAGTAAATGACTCGAAAACTATTTTAATTACATAGGTACTATTTGTTCAAAAAGTTATGAAATTTTCAAGAAATTTTTCTCAGCAATAATTTTATTAGCTAGAGGTATGTAGGTACAATTTTCTAGTAGCAAACATTCAAGAAAATAATTTGGTTTTTCCCAAATTATTATTATTATACAGGGTGTCGAAGTAGAGGCCTCAAGGCTCCTTGGTATAACTATAGTCCAAGATTATCTTGAAATTTTAACAGCGTGTTCTATGCATGTTTTCGCATATATACAATAAATCCGGTTTTTTTTGATCGGATGAAAAATACCATCGGAAAAACAACTTTTTAGGCGAAATTGGGATTAATTTTTTTTCAGACCTCTGTCATTTTTTGAGAGTATCGGCAGATAGCGCATAAGTCGCCTACATTAAATGATTTCTGTACTAAATGTTGTTTTGTATATTTACTTTATTTATACATATGTAAATATACCCGTAAAGTTTGAAAACATTTGATCTAATAACTTCTTTTAAAAACAATTCCAAAGATACCCATCATTTTACATCGGTCACACTTGTACATATGTATATAGCCCATTAAATTTTTAAATGATAAACTAAAAATGATCTCGTTATTTTAATATACTGATTAGTGTTGCACGTTTAATTTAAAAATATTCGTTTTTAATTTACTATCACACTGAAAATTCATAGAAATTAAAATCTTTATAAGTCAAATAAATCATGGAACATAATATAGACTATATCTAGTAGGTGCTAGTAGTGTCCGCAATTAAAAAAAAGGGGGTTGTTCGTATTCCAGCATAAACAGCTGCATACGCGCAATTTTAATTCTACAACCCCTGTGCATTTGCAACTGCAACTCAACTGCAACTGCAACTTCGTCATCTGCGAGAGGAATAAAGTGCAATCGGTGTAATGTGCACGTGATAAAATTTCTGCTGAAGAGGGTTAAAATCCATTTACGCTGCGAAAAAATTAGTTGCATATGGACGGACAGCGAGGCAAAGGGATGCTGTGCGATGGACCCGAGGGCTTTGGGCGGGAGTGGACAACGACCCCGAGCAGGAGCTGAAAGGGCTTGGTAATCTGCCACAGCTTAGCATTAGCAAATCTGCCCTAGGGATGCATCGCACCCAGCATCCGCCGGACAAAGGGAGAGGAGATCTGTGTTTGTTTGATTTTACAATTTTTTTTGTTCTATATGTTTTTTTTTTGTTCTCAAAAAAGGGAACAGAGTTGGATGGCTGGACTATCACAAAGGGTGGCCTGGACAAACCACTTCGCACTTCTGTTTGTAGTCCTCAAACAGAATCTCTCTTCCGCTGTTGATGACAAATTAAATTTGTCCCCCTACCCTCGGGAGCCCTGGGCTGGTGTTGGCCGGGAACTCGAATCCAGGACTCCGGCGAGTGCGTTAGATGAACTCTCCGGCGAGCATTCATAAGTGAAACGGAATATAATTATATAAGCGGATGGAGGATGCTCCCGGGATTATTTGCATTCCACGTTTGCTCTGGACAAACTAAGGGAAACCAGCCCCCTTTGTCAGTCCCCAGGTTATTTGCTGTTTTACTCCCAGACATAGAGTCCTTGTTTCTGCCCATTCAAGGGGGCGACAAAACCTCTGAAATCGAATCCATTCCGGGAGCGACCCGTTTGCCTGAAAAGTTCTTACTCTTTGAGGGCTGCAGACGAAGCCTCATCCTCCTGGACCAACCCTTTTCGCCCATTTTCGCTGCATTTTGTCCAGCTGCAGTGGTCAATTCCCTAACAAAGGCAGCGGTTTCCAGGAGTAACGTCTGGCTTCTATTTGCAATTAGAACCCGTGCCTGGTCCCTTGATCACTGGACGTCCTTTTGTGACCTGTGTAATCTTTGGTTTCGACCAGAGTCCTACCAAAAAATAGAGCCCTTCCCTGGGCCCTTCATCGTATCCAATTCTGTCGTTCTTTACTTTTGCGGCTCTGTCCATCATCTAGTCAAAAGCCCAGGAGAACTAAAGTTCGACTATCCGAACCCCTCCTGGATACAATTTGGCTCCTGGTGGTAGATGCTGCGGATCTTCCCTCAGGAGCCCCAAAGCGCGCGCCCCCTGACTGACTGACAAAGGTCTGGCCGGGAATATCTGTCGCGCTGTTAATTACATTTCGCACTTTTTTTTTGTGTTCTTGCAATTAAATTTGCTGTTAATCAATTTAATGGGAGACATCCACCAGAGTCATCCCGGGAGCCCGGGGTTTGCAGATTCCCTGGATTCGCGCGCGCTGACTATGCGCCGCATCGCTCCCCATCGCATCGCCACACGCGACAAAACAGACAGACAGACACAAACACAGACTCTAACTCCTCCCCTGGATCTGGAGGGCATCCCGGGGCCAAAGGGGGCCCCATCCAGCCGGACTCCGATGCCACTGCCGCCGCCTGTAATGGCACTTTCGTAAATTTTGTGAGCAATTATGAAACAGTGTTTGTGGCGTTGTACTCATAATTTTTAATGAACGATGATGGTCGGGAGGGCGAATTATTAAATTACCGAACAAAAGCTGAGGCGGCGAGTGCAGCGGGCGACGAAGACCAATTACATGCCGTATGAATGTCAATTAGCTAATGGCCGTAATGAGCTGATTTCGCAGTCGACATTTTCGTTTCTTGCGGTTTATGCGGCTAAAATTAACGCCGCGCCAAACCGCAGCACCACCGCAGGCGACTTGCGCGGGTCTCTGATGATGATGTTGTTCGGGGGCAATTTTATTTTCTCAGATCTCGCTGAGATCCTCACGGCCCTATTAATTCAGATGTGCAACACATGTCGAGCAATTTCTTGATCGACTACGATAAACTGCATCAACTGCAGCTAGAATGCAAACGATGCTTCTGTGATCTCAGATGTGCTAATAAATCAAGTTTACACTGATTAATATAAGACTTTTAGTGGGAAATAAAATTACGACTTAAAAAGACGCTTTGTATAAAAACATTTATTAAATAGCTAAAAGCGTATAATCTAAATGTTCAAAGTAGTAGTAAATTACATCAAAAATACATATCTCTTCTTAAGAATTTACGCAATTCGACCACGTATAAATCTCTTTGAACTAAGATTTTGAAGGTCTGGGTGAGACGAGGTAAAAATTGGAAATGTTTCGAAAAATATTTGTACTACGGTAAATTATTTGAAATCTTTACGATTTTTCTTAATTAATTGATGCATTGGCTTTATTAAATTCTCTGTAGACTGTAGATTGTAGTTTTGTGCAAATATAGTTCCATAGATTGGTTATTAATTTAAATAAATTTGAGAAAATGTTTCAAGGTTACTTGAAAATCTTTGAAATAATAAAAAATTCAAATTAATTGGGTCTCTTATTTGGAGTGATTACGCAAAAACCTATTAGAATAAGCTAAAAGGATCTAAAACAAGAGTTCAAAAATGATTTTGAATCTACCGTGGTCCCTTTCCACTCCTAATTTCCATTGTAGAGCAAATGTCGATCTTGTTTCAACACAAATCTGTAAATTGTTCAATAATTTTGTAGAAGTTCTCTAAAGTCAAGTAATTCCATGATCTCAAAATTCTCTTAAATATTACCTATATATTAAATTGTAAAGAACTCCGATTCTTATCACTGTATCTTAAGAATCCAAATTGCTTATCGGAGAAAAGGACATTTTGGTTGCATACTTAATTACGAATTTACTATGATGGAACGAAAGTAATTTATGATAGTGATGATAGTAATTAAACTCTTGATTAAATTGCACAAGGATAATTCATCTTTCTAGCAGACGCTAGGATTTTAAAAATCAGAAGGGAATTTTAAATTTTACAGAAATAGCATTCAGTAAAACGTTATGACAATCATAAGTCTAATTAAAAACGAAATGGTTTAAATGTTCTAGCTCAATTTGAATACCTTATTCCATGAATAATGAGAAGCAAACAGCTCAATGGAAAGAACTATGTCAACCATTGGAAATATCCATAAAATTTCTTAATTTTCGAACTTTCCGCACGAAATGTCCCAGCCCACAGTGTTTAAACGAAACGATTTCCGCCAGAGGCACTCGTTAGCCTCGCTTTATAGAGTTTTTCCAAACGCTATAAAGGCAAGATATATTTTTGTTTTTTTATCCAGATTTTATTTGCTAAATGAAAATGGAAAAAAAATCCCTGATTGTAAAATCACGCTCATGTCAGCACGCGAATTGAAAGCTAAGCGCTTTTTAATCGCATGCAGACAGGCTGGTTTCAGTTCACTCGCAGCAAGCTGAAAACAAATGGCGGCCGAAGTACAACCCCAACAATTTGAGGGCCGTTTAACTGCTAAAATTAATTGCAGAGGGAAAACTGCTCTAAACACTGCAAAGAGACTGCACATAGACAAATTTTGTAGTCGCAAAATGAAAAACAGCAGCCACTGGTCCCGTGCAGAAATCGCGCTTTAATAAATATTCATCAAAAGTTATCCTCGTAATTTGTAGAATTTGTCATCCCGCCTTTTTGGAGGAGTCTTCAATTTCCAGCTGGCTCGATTGCATGCTATTAAAAATCGCACGAACCTGACGCGCCGGACCGAAGTGCACCTTGCGCCAGAGCGCGCCAGGAGCGAGTTCATTGCTTATTAAGATATAAAATTTAAAACCTTTCTGGGGTGGGTAAAGGTGGATTTCTGGAATTTTTAGGAGCGCCCAAGCCCGACTTCAGGGCGGGAGGGGTCCGATGAAAAATTCCGTACTAGTCTTGAAAATAAAAAGGTTGCTATTCTCTAGCAAACCGCCTTGTCTCGAGCACAACTTAATAAACACTTTGGGCCTAATGACTGGAAAAGAGGCGAACAAGAAGCCGAGAAAGAAACAAGTGCAAGCGCGGAACCCTGTGGCACCGCGCTGCTGCTGGTTCTGGTGGCTCGGTGCAGCTTGCCAGGACCGAATACGTTTATATTTTAATTACGTAATTACATTGCGTTAATGATTTATTCCTCCTCTTAATGCTACGGCGAAGACATCGCGAGTTGCGGGGACTTTTTGCTTCACCGGCGCGCCATTTGCGGTTGCAGCGCCTCAACAGCGCCATGAGAGCGACCCGCCGGACCCGAGGTGCAGAATTCCATGAACGAACTCTGGCCATCGGATGCAGCAGAGTTTCTTCGATTGCGAGATAAATTCGTTGCGCGGATGAAGGTCATCTTGGATGCTGGCCGACGATTGCTGCGGAGCACACCTCGAGATGACCACGAAGTTGTAAAAGAAAACATTTACGGGATAAGGGAGAAGTTTTAATTAAACATGAATTGGAAGCCATTCGCCGTTAGGTGTTGACGGTGCTTTTGCATAGATCCGCGAAATTGCCGGATCGAAAACATTTCGAAGTATGCGATCAGGCGCATCAGTTAATTTGCATTACGATGAACGTGTGAATTCGCGTGCATTTTACATGCTAGAAAACGATGTTTTCCCTCAGTTCTTCAAAGCAGGGAGGTTAAGAAAACATTCCCGATTTTATCGCGGTACTAAATATGACTTAATTGCCGGACATTCAGCTCTTCAGAAAAATTGCGGCCTCTCCCATTGTGAGAAGCCAACAAAAATTTAAATCCCATCCCCGGAACGAAGGTTGTCTTGTCTTCATACCTTTCCAAAATTCTGGAAATTATTCCCCCGGCATATGCACATAAATCATCTTCTTCATGACGGCCTGGATCTGTCTCGAGCAATTTCCGTCGGATTTTATTAATCCGCAGCGAGGGAAACTGGTTTCCGATTTTTCATTAATTTATTAAAACTTTTAGTTCGATGTCCGCCGCCGCCGCCGGGGGAGGCGCGACGCGACGGATCTCAGCCTCAGATGAATTCAGTTCGCTGGTCGGTTTCAATTGAATTCCTAAAAAAGGGGGAAGCATTTCGCCGACAGTCGGGAGCTCTCAAAGGAAATCAATGAGAGGTCAGAGCTGGCTGGCTTCTGGAAGTCCTCCGCTGACAGAATTCTTCAATTAGCGAACATCGGCTGTCAGTGACCGATTCCCAAAAATAAGTAAAAAAACATAAATTTATCCAGACACATTTGGTCCATGGTGGCGGTGCCCACTGCCCAGACAACAAGGGCCCCAAAATGTCCCGGGAGTTACTATGTCAGTTCCCGTCGACAAGTTTAGAGGAAAAAATATTTTTTTTATTCGGTTTGTAAGCGGAGGAATGGGAGCACCAGCCGAAAAAATTACTGCCCTTTTCTGGATGGGGACCAGTTTCGGAAATGCACTTCCTTCAAGCATTTAGCAGGTGAAAGGAGGATTAAGTAGATACAGCTTCTTAAGAAATTCAAACACTTATAGGTACTATAAATTTTGGCAAGTATCTAAAAATATATGAAGTTTCGATTTCAGGCTTCAAAAGTTTCAATATGTATACTTCTAGAATATTTTTTTATGTTAACTAACTACCCAATCTTTTATTTAATTAATTGAGTCTACTTCTCGATAAAGTTCTAATATTCAGTTTGTTTATAGTAGGTAACCTACTTTATGTAACTGCCCGGATTTAAAAAACAACTGCTTTATGAATTACTTCCATTTGAAATAACTAAGTAAGTAGCCTGTGAATTTTTTTTTATCAAAACCCTTTTTAGTTTTAACCATTGTTTTATTTAGTACATATTTTGCGTGCTAAATACGAATCAAAAGTCTAAAATGTTCTATCTTCTATGTATCATTCATCAGTCATTACAGAAAATATGAAACACTAAAAACGCCTAGAATTTGCATAGATAACAATTTTTAATAAAGGTATTTATATCAAACCATAAATAATAGTATTAATATCAATGCCAGAGCAGTTTCTTGAAATACTCATTTTTATTCCTGAATAGAACATTAATTTCTTATCGGGTACAAATACAATTTATAACCCTACATTAAAAGTGGGATGCTTGCCCATATGGCGCACCTATTTTTATTACTTTATTTATTTAATGTTTACTTGTTAATTCTAATTTAACTTTAATTACAAATCCAAATTTAGTTTTAATTCGATTCTTAAATTAAATTTCTTTTGAAACTTAGGTGTACTACCTATTCTTATTCTGAGGTTAATTTCAAATCGACTATTACTTTTAGAATTCAAAACTTAATTTTAGTTTTAATTTTAATTCCAATTTTAACAGGAGGCTTCCGTAAGCTCTGGTGGTAAGCGGGTATTCCTTCAGGATGTGCCTAAAATTAGAAAAAAATCATGTGCTTATAATGTTTAGGCTAAAAATTTATAGAGTAGCTGGTACTACTATTGAAAATAATATTGTTAACAAAAGTTTTAATAAAACTTCAAGAACAATAATGTTCTTTCAACCATCAATATTTTGTTATATGAGATCAATATAACATAATATTGATGGGTCAAAAATTACATATGCAAATTATAAAATTTTAATAACATTTGAAAATGATTAAAAGCCCTGACCTTAAATTACTTTCGTTGATTTATTTTCTATGAAAACTCGTGTTGACAACAAAGAATTTACAGAACACATGTCACGTGCTAATAATTATGTAATAACAGCAATGACATGCATCTCCGTAACACATTTAGAAACTGCAACTAGTTCTACATAAAGTGCATTGCTCTAGAGGGGAGCTCAGCAAGGTACAAAAAGTGATCAAATCTCCGAAGGAACTAAAAGAGATTTGCTTTAAATGTTGTTTTAATTAAAGGAAAACGTATCTAATTACTTTCGAGAGGCAAGGAAGAAAAAAAAATTAATTGTTGCCGACACACTCGGCGAGGTTTCTGCAAGTTGCCCTAGTGAACCCAAACAAAGAAGCCGAGCGGCGTCGGCAACTGTGGCACCCTGTGGAAGTGTGACTTCGTCTTTCTATCTAATTATAAAAGAAGATGTAATCATCACCCAGCCGAAAACAGTTTCGCCTGAGTCAACAATCCGAAGAAAGGCCCTGCAGATGGAGGAACCTCTTGAGGAATGGGTCGGGCTCATCTAAATCTTGAAGGTAGCCGGAGAAGATCCCCGGGAAGGCCGGCAAAATGTATGCTCTTGGCGTAATTATCTCCTTAATCAGGGCCATGTTTTGATGATTCGCATGTCACGGCAAAATGACGAGCCTCATCACGAAAAATAACCAAACGACTCGAGGAGATATCAAGATGAGTTCCGGCGCAGAGACGCGGAGGCCAAGACGACGACGATCGTCTTAAGACGACGACGAAGACGAAGACGACGAATGATGCTATCTGAGATGTATCAGGGCCGCCGGCTTCATCATAGAGAATCTTCGCTAAGTCCGCCATAAATATTCTGCGCGGGGCAGGGGTCGACGGAAATCAGTGGATGGTATGCAAAGTCAGCCAGGGCCGTTTATGTTAATCAACTGTCATACTCAACGTAATTACTCCTGAGGAGACATCGGGAGTTATCTCACGTTCCGCGTATAAATTTTTCCATTTCGCGCTGATGCTGATGCCGGTGCCGTGGCCAGGGCCCTTCGGCCCTTGTCGCAATGACGGAGTGTTTACTTCTCATTTTCCAGTCTTTTCCGGATGGTCGTTTCGCGGATCGTTGGGGCAATAATTGAACCCCTGATGGGGCCCCATCGACACGTTCCGGGAGTGCTCAGCTTTTAAGAAGACCCTGGACTGTCCCGGGGCCCCTTCGACACCTACGACAGGACTGTTGATTCAGCAAAGCTCCTTTTCGCCTTCTTAGCTCCTTTCCTTGATGGCGGATCGGCGGTATAAAAAACGAAAAACACTCCGCCAGTTAGTGGCGGAAGATACTTCTTTAGATCCTTCGCTTGTTGACTCAGCCACCCGCAGAAATTGATCTTAAAGAAATTTATGTAACTCGAACGCTTAAACTTTCCTCTAATGTTGTCCCTTCGGATTTATGCAATGAAAATATTTTCTAAACGAGTTTGAAAATTGAAAAAAAATTTATTCAACCCGACCCAGATTCAGATTCATCCGGGAGTTCACCGCAATGAGCGATAATAAAAACCGAAAGCCCTTTCAAAGGCAATCAGGCCACGAATTACGTAAACGTTGTGGCGAAATCAGAAATCGAAAAAGAAGCGACCACGAAATCCTTTCAAATTTCCACCTAATCAAAATATTACCTTCATCCTTCACCCTGAGAAAAAGGTCCATCCTTTCTTACAGCAAACGAAACCAACGTCTCGGGGGACGGGAAAAAGCCTGCAAAACTCTTCTAAAGAGAGCAAATCCTTTCCCGTTTCGGTTTCGTAAAACTTTCTTTTCTTAAAAATATAAAAAGGAGAAAAAATAAAGCATCTTTTGATAAATTTTCATAAAGTTTGTCAATCGAAAACTTTTCAATTTCCGGCTATTTCCTCGTCTCGTCTATCGGCCACCGTCCTCAAGAAGTGGGCCATTGTTTTTTTTTTTTTTTAAGGTTACCACGCCAGTGATTTTCACGGTAATTTGAGTCAAGAAGCATCCGCAAAACTTATTAATTAGGTAATTAGAAAGAGCTTTTAATTAGCCAATAATGCAATTGGGGAATTATTATTGGGTCGGACCTAAATTACTGCACTTTGTAAACTCCTATAAAAGATTAGAGTTTTTATTTTAAGTTTTAAGCTCCTTTGCAAATGTGTTTTTAATTTTTTTCTTTTTTAAGGCAAAGATTTAGAGAAAAAAAATTAAAATTTCTTAGTTGAACTGAGCAACATTTAATATTATCCTTAAAAAACTTTCTTACAAGTATACCATGATAGGAAAAATTCGGTAAAAATTTAAAAACAAGATTATTTTACATACATTTTCCAAATAACAATTGGTATTAGAATTACACATCCTTGTGGAATCAAGAAAATAATAATTGTTAGAAGAGATGACGAAGCTTTAAGCATTGAACAAATGAAAATCATTATGATTTAACTTCTATATAATAGGAATTGCAATAAAATTTTTTGACGCGTAGGTAAATTATAATTTAATTAAATAATACCTACTTCTTATTCGCCTGTGGTGTACATATGTGATTTATGACTTTAGCCAGAAAATTAAGCATAGCACTAGAATTACAAGACAGGACTGACTTAGAGTTCATAAGTTGATATTGAATTGAAACGTCTAAGCATTATATAGATTTTAATAAAATTTGGATAGACTCATCAGAATTAATCGTCCACGACTTTCCAAACCTAAGAATAAAAGAATAATATAGTTGAATGAATTTTCAATTTTAAGACTAGCTCAATAATACAGACTACTCATCTTCTACCCATTTCTTGCGAAAATTTGAACAGTCTTGAGATAAAAGAGTACTTGATTAATTCGAAGTATTTTGTGGCTGTGTTTGGTATTTGGACATTTGGTATTTAAATCCAATTTTTCTATTTAAATCCAAATTTCTTTTTCAGTTCATTGCATTATTTTAAGTTTGTAAAAGAACGATATTTAGAATTTAAAGAAAAGGGTATTTTGAAGATTTGAAAGATTCATTCATTCACTTTTAATTTTAAGCTTTTGGTAGTGATTTTCATTGAAGTAAGTTTTATTTTCTTGCAGATTGATTGTGAATATATAAGGTAAGTTATTATTTTTATATGACTGCATTTAATTAGTGTTTCATTTAAAAATTACGAGATTCACCAGGAAGCATCCGTTCAAAAAGAAAAAAGATTCGAATAAATCTTTAATGGGTCCATCCAAAATGAAAGGAACAATGAAATAAAAGTAAAAAGCCGATGGATCGGAGCCGGGTGCAGTAATATATATCCATAATTGGTGGATATCAGCCCGCAAATAGCACTCACGAGGATTAAATAAAGCTCAGACGTCGACATTTCATTCATTAATTACCTGGGGTCGGACGTGGAGGAGCACGGGGCCAAAATTATTTCCATTCGAATAATATCGCGAGTATTACGCAACCCCGCCATATGCTGCCCTGCCGGGCCGCGGAGGTGCATAAGTCCCCCGGGCGGGTTCTTTCAGTCCTTTCAAAAATTTTAATTAAATTGAATCGAACAAGTAAAGAACGCGGAGACAAACGAAAACGGATGCAATTTTCATTTGAGCTGGGCGCTTGTGGACTTTAAAAATGTGTTTTTTTAATAAAAAAATAAAAAATAAAAAAATAGGGGGAATAACATAGGGTGAAGAGGTCCGGCATTGCGGCTTTGAGTGTGGAAATGCCCATTTTAATGAAAAAGTACCAAGATCAATAAAACCTCTCTCGAATGCATTCAAAACCACTTTTTATTCATGAACATTGCATTCAAATTGCATTTAAAACGAAAAGCTATTAAATAACAATCCGAGCAATCCAAACCTCCATAAGATAACACCTGTCTTTTCAATATTGGCTCTAACCATTTGGCTGCTATTAAACAAATACAAACAAAATTCATCCAAATGTTCGTTTTCGAATATATTTCAGAAAAATAAATATTAGATTATCAAAATATAGTTCTGTAATTATTTATAATGAAAGGAAAAGTATAAATAAAAATTCAGTTTCTAAATTTCACTAAAACATAGAAAAGGATTGAGCTATCAAAATTGAATCGACCTTCGATTGTATGCTAACAGAATAATAACGAAATGTATACTTTCATTAAAATAAAAAATAGTAAATATATTGTTTAGAGTAGATGGGCTATCGTAACAATTTTTTGTATGTTGGTATAAATACAATATATGTAAATTCAATATAAATAAATAAGTCCATCATTACTATTTATATAACTACGTACTAAATTTTTTAACACTGTTCACTGTCAAAAAACTACTCGACAGTAGTAAATAAGTAGAAAATAGTAGTTATAGAAGGATTGTAGCTTAGATATAAACACATATAAAAATGCTTTAGATGAACGATGATTGAAACAAGACTTATTTATTCTATGTTTTTTATAAATATATCTGATATACCTAGATATTTTATTTTTAAGTTGACTGATCATGGTTGATTGACTATAAAAATTGTAAGGTTTTAAATTTGCCCTGAAATAAAAATATTTAATTTTATGTCACAAAACGTGATTTACACCAGGTATTAAATTTAAAATCATAGAGCAAGCATAAGAAGACGCCTGTCAAGTGAATATTGCGGTCTTGGTCGAAAAAACCACAGCCAAAGATGGCTCATCTTCGTGGGAACCTTTCGGAAAACCTCAGCTAATGCCTTGAGACAGGCTTGGAGAAACTCTGAATAAATATAAAAATCCAAAGCTTGTGCACCTGCAGAATTCGCAGGAGCCGGGTGGCGGATGCGCGGTCGAGGTGTGGAGATTTTCGCTGGTCTATCGGCGACAAAAATCGACGGCGCGAAAACACCTGTGAGCAATGGCTGCCAATGGTCGAAGAGTGAGAGCCTGTCATCGGCGTGTGTAATTACTATCGCTTTTATTAAATTTTAATTAACCAGGCAAAATGAGTAATTTGCAGAGACTGTGGTCGTAAATAAGCGTTGCTCATGCGGTACTAACATGCCTCAAAATCGCGCTGTCGCGGGCAGGGCGACGAGATACGACAGGGCGGTCCATCGTACCGCACTGCGCCGTGTCGCGCCGTGCCGCACCGCAAACGGGTAATGCGGTAGGACCGATCGCGTGCTTTCTGGCGATTTTCACAGAGCAGCAGAATTTCCTGGACATTCGGAATGATCAAGTGAACATGCATTAGATGCTCAAGTGTTAGCCCGGAGGCTGCAGCGATCGCATAAAATTGATAAAGATCATGCACGTCTATCGGCTCAGGTGACTACCGTACCGTGCAGCAAACACGTTATTCTCGCGGTGATCCCGCGATCGCAATGAAATATTGATCTCGCTTCGACCGGAAAAATTAAGGAAGCGGTCACACGATACCAACTCGAGAGATGGTGTGCGATTGGCCTGAATTGTGATCTTGTTAGCAAAATTTAAGACGCCTCAGGATCGCATAAAACAAAACCCCAACGGCCCCAGCTCAGAGCTACTTAGAGGCTTAATTTATGACCGGCTGGTGTTATTAAGTCTGATACCATCACCTCCGGGCCGGGTTTAATGCCTGTCCAAATACCTGGGACAACTCCCGGCCGACAGATTGTAGCGCTTCCGACGTTCGTGCGCGATACAACTCATTTCTCGTAATTTAAATGCCATAATTCAGATCAAGATATCGAGGGCTTCAATGGCTGTCTGACACCTCAATAAACATGTCCGGGCCCGAGGAGCCCCAAAGTGGCCCCGCAATCGCTCAGTTACACGCACACCTCGCGCAGGGCTAGCCGCTGGGGCTCCTTACGACTTAATTGCGAGCGGAGCAGGCGCTAAGTATTTAAATCGCACGCCACTTGCTCCGCGGGAAAGTGTCGTTGGCCTCCCGGTCCCGGTCTCGGCCCCAGTCCCAGTCCCGGTCCCGGTGAGATGTCAGGCAGTAAATCGAATGTTTGTCGAACCGATTGAGACATAATTCATGGTAATACCCGCTAATAGCGATTATCACGGGCATTAGATATGCGCAGAATGCGGCTCACTCACCGGCGGCTACTTGAGCGACATTCACGAGACCGCTTTTCCTTGTCCTCCTCACTTTTAAGATGATAAAATCATTGAACTTTATAGCCATAGATTTACCTCTTCACGTCTTCAAGGTTTTAATTCAACTTAAAAACCTTCAAATCAAATGATATAGCAATTTTTCGAACAGCAGGTAGTTGAAGTTTTAGTAAAACACTCTTTTATAAATGTTATATGTATAAAGTATTTATTTTATGGTATGTATAATACATTTACATACATTTGTTTAGGGTCGAAATAAGTTTGTGGTAAGTTATAAGTATGGTATGTATATTCCAGGGATGAGAAATAATTATTATATCTGAGATTTAAAACGAAAAAATTATCACTTTATTAACCTAAAATCAATTCATTGTTTTGAATTTACACATTTTGATAGTAGATTCAAGATTTTACTAACATCACAAACACCCAAGTACATATCTTAATAGTAAATTTCCAGTTATCGAGCAATCTTGTATAACATACCGCAGACTCTATTAAATTATGTATAAATTGGTTGAAACTGGGGTATTTTCTTCAACAATATTGTGTTTTATTTTTCAATTTCGAAAGAGGCCACACCCTATTATTTCGGGAATTCCCTGAAGCTATGAAACAGATGGACAAAGAAACGAAGCACGTCCCTCAGAGGCCGGATCTAAATCAAACACGCAAAAAGCTAAGCCCTGAAATTAATCACGCGAAAGAAGATCCCGAAAGCAAGCCAATCTTTTACCCCCTTCCCATCCAGAATTTTGGGGGGAATCAAGTGCAATCATGCAACATTCTGAAAAAAATAATAGGAAACTCCTTTTCCAGGGCAAATCCCCATAAAAATCTCGCCTGCCACAAGGGGATGGGTGTTTTGATTTATTCACTCAATTATTCGTCTGGAATTTCTATTTATTCCCTCCAAATCGCATATAACCCCTGGTCCGCACGCACCGATTCCTATCAATTGATCCCGATGAGCGGCGGTGGTGCGAGCTGCTCGTAAGGAGTTTATTGCACGTCAAAAGGATATACGCCTTGAATTGTCCCTTGATTTTTCATTAAAAAAAATGCTACTATGCCTCGTCTTTCCTTTCGTGAGGGCGTCCTGAGGGAGTGCGACGGGAGCGGCAGCTCAAGAAAACACCACTCCCAGGAGTGCACGATCGAAGAAGGGATAAAGGACCCTCGTCGAGGAAATAAACGTAATCAGGAATATCAGGAATTCTCCTGTATTTTCTGAAAAATACTTAGATACTTTAGATACACTGAGTGCGTTTCGAGTGGCAGCTAGAAAAATAAAACGAAATGAACACTCCCCGACAAAGGCATCAGTGGATCAAGGAAGAGTTTCGTCAAAAGGGGGATGAAGCCGCACCCTCAGGTTCCTTAGGGAATCGCTTGTATGTGCGGGTGGCGGGTGGGACGGACTCCACGACGATAAGCGACGAGTAATCAGGTTCCAATGCAGATCAAATTTCGTTTTATCGCTCCGTTCCTGGGGTTTTGTGAAAAGGCGAAGATGCAACTCGAGTGCGAGGGTAATTGCCATTTTACATTTAAAGCAGGCGATGGTGCCGTATATTTTCGGTTTGTTGAACGGCAATTACCCGTGTTACGTGCAACTTACTTTGTGCCCTTTAAAACGACGCGATCCTATCGATTTCCACAGGTCGAAGGTTGAGGAGAGTCCCTTAAAATTCCTGAAATTGTCCCTGGCAAATAGCGCGCAACATCGCCGCGCCGCGTCGCGACGCTACCAGCATTTTATGGGACAAAACATCTCGTCAATATGAAATAAGCCGAAGCAAAGGGCCCACGGGGCCCGTCGTCAGCGGAAATCACTGCGAAAAGTGTAGGGCTTAGCGAATTTGCGTCGCAGGGCAGTTCGGATGTGTTTGCCTTAAATAACAATGCGGAGGTGCCAGCAAACACAAACATTCATTAATATTAATTATGGGCTGCATACGCAAATAGAGCCGGCCGGGCCCCACGGAGCGCCCCGTGAATTTCAAATGCGGCACCGGCCACAAAGCGCAATCTGGGGGCAGTCGGGCCGGGGGAGGACGTCAGCCTGGAATCGGTTCAGGTGCTGGGGGCCCCAAATGATGCGTCGTCGTCGGGGGCCTTCATACAGTCGTAATGCATCGAACTTAGTCACATAATTGCCCTAATTGGAAGTTATTAAGGGTTGGGGGCCCCACGTCGCATTGTTTGCGACCCCTGACCGTCTCAGATGTCCCGGGGCGATAAACATGTGACTGACTTTGTTTTGTCTCTGACAACCTTTTTAGATAAACTCCGTGGCAGTCTTTTGAACGGACTGTGATACTACGCCCCCGCAGGACGTCCGCATCATGCGGGGCGCCGCTTTGTCATGCATATCATCGTCCGGTGAAATATAGTTTCCTAGGCCCTTTGTATCGAAATAATTGCCCTGTCAGCAAGGGAGCCGAACTGAACTTTTCCAGGAAACTAAAAGATAAATTATATCCTTTTTAAAGGCCACATCAAAAACAAAGAGCCAGTCGACCAGCATACATTTCTCAAACTTGAGGTATTTATCTACTTATAATTTAAATGACAGTACCAAGGTTTTACATGTTAGTCTAGAGTACCACAATTACGATATATTGTCGAAAATACTACAATATAAAATTTTCATATATTTTCATACAATTCAATAGTATACCTACTGGTTCTCGATTTCATAATTTCAACTTAAGCTCGAGTTCTGCTCGGAATACGAAACCTAACATTGTAATTATTCTTATTAGCCAGGACAGGGCTTAAGCTCACACTGCGAAATTTAGCATACATTTCTGAAAATGAAATCGTACTAATTGCAAATACCTTTAAACTTCTTCAGTTATTGGAAAATAAATCACAATTTTAATTTTCAAGTAAAAATCTATATTAATGATTACTGCTATAATCTATTAGTGAATATGCTTATTTTTAATTGTTTTTTTTAAAATTTATATTTATTTTATTATTAGATTCATTAATCATATGTAACATGAAGTAGATATTCCACTTTTAGAGTTCAGAATTATATTCTAAATAGCCATGATGTTAGTTGGCTTAATATTTATTTCGTTCGATGGTTGATAAGCTCAGAAAACCTTATTTTGATAAGTGTTTCTTCTTTTGGTAATAAATAAAAAAAAAAATTTTAAGTATTATCTTGTACCTACTTATGGTAAAATTATTTATACCTACCACTGTTTCTATAACTTAATTTCGTATTGCAAAATAATAAATTTATAGGTACATTATATACGTTTTTGACCAAAATTTAAATTTACTACTAAACTTTCGCATTTCGGATTAGATTTTCTACGTCGAAAAAAAATCTTGTAGGAAAACGATAGAGAGCCTTTTATAAAAACAACTTGGAAATGTGAATTAAATACAAAGGGGTGTTTTTTGAAACGATTTAAAAAAGGGGCGTTCTGGACAAATAAACCATATTGTGTTCAATTTTGGGGTGGTTTATTGAACCTTCTTAAGTATCTTAAAGTTTTCAATTATTTCAATTGCAAGACACGTGGCTTGACGTTTGAGGGGTTGTTAAGATCTTTTACACTAAACCTAATCACGATTTTGGTGAAAAAATGAATCTTTAAATTTTCTGGGAAGTGAATCTGATATTGATATGAACATTTTTATAATATAATATTGTTATGGTTTATTATATTTTATAATAATTTTGTTTTCAGGTAGGCAAATATACTGTATTCTTGCAAGAAATAGATTTACAGGGGTAAGTAAAATTCTTGTTTATATTAAAATAATCTTAAAAAGAAAGCAATGTGATTTCTAAGTAAAGGTTAATGCATTGAATGCAGTTAATCTTAGTCAATTTCTTGGTCTACTG
The DNA here is from genome assembly GCA_951509405.1 of Machimus rusticus. Lineage (NCBI taxonomy): Eukaryota > Metazoa > Arthropoda > Insecta > Diptera > Asilidae > Machimus > Machimus rusticus. The sequence goes on from OX608051.1 coordinate 10,353,351, forward strand.
GTGGAAAGCCAATTTATATCTTTTTTCAGTCACCTGTATCAAACTCATTTTTTCGTCGAATGAACTTGAATAGAATTGGGTAGCACGTAAATCTCGTTTAAAATGTTTTTTTTTGGTTTTTTAGAAATCTAAGAATCTCTATCGGCATGGAATCCAGATCCCATTCACTGAACAATACTTTTAGCGGATTCTACGTAATATTTGCCTGGAGAATAAGAAATCACTCTGAAAAGAATTACTTGCCTTAAGGTTAACGCCTCAAGGGGTGCAAAAGCCCTGCGATCGTCTGATAGTGAACTCAATCAAAAAGTCGTATCTGTGTCAAATCATTCTGTAAATACGAGATTTATGTGGGGCCCCCCGGGCTATGTTCATAGGGCGCCCGGGCGCGCTCTAAGCGGACAGTGACGGCATACATCACTGGAGCCCTCCAGCTGGTTAGGGTGTCTTTTCAGTCACTTTGAATTATGTCACAGCCATTTCATCCGGATAAGAGTCCCATACTTCCTGGTTACCTACCTTGCAAAAGGGTTCCCTCGCAGGGGGCCCGGAACGCCCGGAAAGAGTAGAAAAGTCTTGGGAGTTGCTTTGAACTGAAACGTTCGCATTGCTTTACATATAAACACAATCCGGATAGGATTTACATTCCCGATATGTCGCACAAACAGATCGGATTATATCCAGGCGGGGGAGGTAGTCATAGAAGGCTCCAAGATATACGCCTCTGGATGAGGAGCTGCGACAATCTTGGAGGTCCTTCCACAAAGAAAGAAAAATGCTTTCAGTTATTACGAAGGACGTTGATAGATGCCTCGCCAGAAGGGCGGGAATTTCGTAGGCCTCCGGGTCTTACACTGAGGAGGAGCGCGATAAGAACTCGTGCAGACACCGCGCGCTCGTAATTGGACATTTATTAAATGCCGCCAATTTTTCATCGGCTTATCTTATAAAGTATACTTTCTTTTTGCGGAAAAGACTCTGCATAATTAAGAGTTGCCCGCCTTGGGGCTGGACTGGCCTTCTTCTGGAGGCAGGTTTGAATGCGCTTCATAGGCTACATTAACTTTATTAAATTGCTCATTTGGACAACAATAGACAAATCACTAAAACCCATCCCCCTTTGTAGTTTGTGGGACCTTCCGGCTAGAGGAAATCAATTAATCGAGTAACATCTTGAAGCGGCCCTGTAGCCTATGATCCCTCGAGCAATTTGTAAGACATGAAATTCAATTGCGGCCCAGACTACATATAATATTACTTCGAGAAGGAGGCTAAACCGAGGTCCAGAATCCGATTCCCGGAATCATAATGGGGCACCCGAACCTGGGAACCTCGAATGCATCAGTTGCACGTGAATGCAATAACCAAATTGTGCAACCCGCCCCGTTTCCACAGACTCCGTGCACCCGGCCCCATCTTGCCCATCAATTTGCTGCATGCCCATTGACTTTGATAAGATTAGGGCATGCCTTAAAGCTCAATAATTTTAATATGATTGTTTCGCTTCGATCTGCTACTGGACGAGCCCTTCCAGTTTCCACTCCCTTTCCAGTGATCTCCGGCTCGGTTGCTGATTTTGGGTGGGTGTTTCAATTTATTCGAATTAAACTGCATTCAGGTGGTGGCCAGGTAGAAGAGGGGCTTGCATTTTCGGTATTCATATTGGCTCAATGGTCACAATGCACCCAATTAATTTGCAATAGATGCAAGCAACTCTGGTCAGTGCCAATCGATGTTCAGACAAATCACTTTCGCCATTCACAACCAGGTAAATTTTGGGAAAATCTGAAAAAACTGAATACCCTGTAATTTTCACCTGGTAAAATATATAAAGAGTAAAGAAAACAATATTTATTCATTTAAACATTTCTAAAATTGAAGGAATAGTACATTTCACAAAAACAGGTTAACCTTGGAAGCAATATAATTTTTTAAAAAAAGTTCGTTTAATTTAAAACTTACTGCAAATAAAATCGATCCCTTTAATCGAAAAATGCCAGACTTATTTTGCTTTCGACTTTTTTTGACCCGATTCGGCTCAAAAACATTATTTCAAACTACAGGGTGACCGGAAATTGCTGGCATTCCTCTCGGGAGAAGAAACTATGACTAATTTGAAGTGATTTAACCTATATCAAATGAGGGTCGCAATTGCACCATTTTCGAGAAAATCTACTTATTGTACATACACTGCTCCACTCCTACATTTTCAAATTAAAATAAAAAACTAACAATGTTTTTGTCGAAAATTATATCTTTTTGGATAGCTAAGGATACTGATATGTAATTACAATGCTTTCTACGACAAGTTCCATAAATTTTTTTATGATAATGACACTTCTGTGAAGAATTTTTATTTTATATTTTTTATTTATTGTAACACAACATAAAATCTAACAGGAAATTTTGTGATTTTTAGCTTTAGGAAGGTTGGCCAATTAGTAAGCTATCAAATCTAACAGCTAACGGAAAACTTCAGGCCAAAAAGTGAGAATATTCAGGTTCTTGTAAAAAGAAATACGAAGTAGGGGAGACCGGGTACAAAAGTAACGGCGGGTCGAAAGTAACAAAGGCTCTGTAGGTCTATCCAATAGTCAAAATACCGCTTCGCTGCCATCAGGTGATGGCCGGTGGCGCCCCCCTCTCTTGCATTCAGTAGCCGCGCGCGCCACGCGCTGCTAGGTTTTGTGAGAGGACAATAAGTGATTTCACAAGTCAAAACTAAGTTTTTTGACGTTCACTTATTTTATGTTTACTAATACTACTAAGGATGATATTGATCTGAAAATTTGCATATAAATTCTAGATTAGATTTATTGCAGAGTGTTTTAATTCATTTTTGTCTAGCACGTTCCGTTTTCAGGTTATAGTCCATGTTTTAACAAAAATGTGGTAGGGTACAAAAGTAACATAGCCCTATGGGTAGACAAGTAACATGCTACTTTTGTCTTTGGATTGATTTACTGATTGCGAGTCTGAATAGAAGACTGATACTGAATAGTGTGATTAGAAAAATTTATTATCATACAATAATTTATGTCATTAATTAAAAAAACACAGTTTCTAAGGAGGAGTTAATAATATTGATTTTTTTTCGTAAAATATATATTTTTTTAGCATTTAAAATGAAAGTGCTTATTTTAGTTATTAATAAAAAAGGTTTCTAATAAATGATTTGTTGATTTAATATGTAATATCATAATTATTACATACCATTTTGTCCTGTTACTTTCGACCTGCCAACGTGGTCGAAAGTAACAACGGACGAATTTTTTTAAAGTCTCTGTGATTCATACAAAATACACAATAATCAGGCAAATCAAGGTACTAATGTAAAGAACATGAACGGAATTTTTATATGGCTATATTAATTTCATCAAAATAATAACACCTAACCAGAAATCAAGGCAAAAGTAAAAAATGTTACGGTCTCCCCTACCTATACTTTCTCGAAAATGGTGCATTTCCGACCCCCAAGTTATATAGGTTAAATCACTCCAAATTAGTCATAGTTTATTCTCCCGAGAGGAATGCCAGTAATTTCCGGTCACCCTGTATATAACAATTATAACAAGTTACTTCAACAAAACCCTAAAAATTTATTATTTGCTAAAAATAACCGAAACTGAATTGGTGTTACTGGTTGTTTTGATAGTACGAGCACATTTTTTTAAAAAGTTTTTAAATAAAAACCACTCCTTTAATTTTGTGAATAACGCCGGGAGTCTAAAAATTGACTATAAATTACCAAGAAATTGATAAACTTTTTGTAGAATTGCTAAAAATTATAAGGGACTGTTATCGTCAACTTAAAAAACCAAGTTTGGAGCAATTTATATTTAAGATCTTTCTAGAAAATATTTTTACTCTATCAAAATTCACCAATAAATGCAAAAAACCAAAGTTAGCTAACTAATTTCTATTTCTGTTATTCACAAAATTAATTTGTTTATTGTAACCAAAAATACGGTAAGCTGAAAGCCTGCCAAATTCAAATTGTTACAAATGTTTCCACTTTTCATTTTTATGATTATTAAAGTGTATATTAGAAATTTTATTAAATATTGTTGGTACCAACCAAGTAAGTTCATTATTGGGTCATTTGAACATTTTCTAATTAGACTGATTTATGGGAAATCAGAGCTCCTGCTGGGCAAGAGGAGCAATCCGGCAGCAACTTCATTTCGCCAGGAATCACCTGTCGGTGGCTGTTTTCGAGGTGATTGCCAATTACTAAGAAAAGTCCTCCGACATAAACTGGTCGGGGTGCGTTCAAATTTCGAAGATTTTTAAGTGCCTCTGCCCGATAGCAGTTATTAATGAGAGGTTGGTACTAATTTGTTGCCAGGGGAGGAAATTAGGTGAGAAATGTGCGAGTTCACCTGGCTGGGAGCCTTATCTCCTATCGCCCGGTAACATTTTTCGTGTGGCACTTTTGAAAATAATAATAATAAAAAGATACTAAGAAAGGAGCGCAAAATTTGTTGCGGATATCTTTTTTGTTGAGACCTTTCGAAGAAAAATTAATTGGCGGAATTCATTGCGCTAAATATTTCCCTGAGACCCCTGATAAGATATCGATCAGGTGAGGTAGGAAATGTGCGAAGATATCGGACATGTTTCTTCTCGGGATGTTCGTGCCGCCGAATTTTTATTAATTGATGTAAGGAGCGATGTGTCGCTCAGACGGTAGACACCTATTTGAGGTAATTAGGGCTTAATTGGAGTGTTGCACGTTATTCTGTAACACAAACTAAAAAAAAAACAAAAAAACTGTCTTATTTTAATGTAAACAGCTATCATTATTTCTTATCTAATTGGATGAATGGTGATAGATGTACCTTTCTTGGTAATGCATATGCAAACATACAAAGTTTGTAGGTAAACAATGTTTTTTTTTTATTAAAATTAGAGTTTTTTCTAAAATTTCCTTTTATTAACATTGCTGGAAACATGTAAAATGATCTATAATATTAAATATACTATAGATTGGTAAATTTTATTCTACATTAAATTTAATTAAGAGGTTCAAAAATATCACAACAAATCGCAACAAATATGATGCCTTACAAGTTCTATTCAAGAAAGTCGTTCGAATTAGATATTCAAGAAATTCTAATTTTTGGGAATTTATTGTACAAAAATGGAAAGAACTATTGTTTTGGTCTTTGATTTATTGTATTTCAAAATTTAAACTATATAAGTACCTACATAGGTAATATATAACTAACCCTATTAAAGTTAGAACTGAACTAAACTGGGAATAAAGTCTTAAAAGTTATGATAATCTTTTGAGCAAAATAAAAAGTGGTGTGTTTTTTACCGTCTATCCCAAACAATCCTCTAAACTTTCGTAAAATTTTTAATGTTTACTTTTAATTCTAATCATTCGATTCATAAGCTGCATATTTTTTCATTTTCTTACCTGGTTCAGGTTAGTTAACAAATTTAGCAATGTATTGAAATTGCGTTCATTTTGCGTTCGATTTTAAAATTTCTGAACAGTTCATAATTTCTGGATTTCGACGAAAAGTGCGTATACCTACCTAAATAAAAACAGGCAATTTGATTTTACTGTCGCGAAATAAAAAGTGTTTGATATGGGTTGCGTAACTTCTCATAATATTCTTGCTAAACCTAGCACCGAAACTTACACCTAAGTAATATAATATTTTAATTAAAAAAATAGAAAAGTCGTAAAAATTAGCATTTAATTGTAGTTTTGGTGTAAGTTAAAAGTGAAAAACATTTTAAGTTCGCAAAATTTGCAGGGCCTGGTTGTCTATTCGACCTATGACAAATGTTCAGTTATCTACATATAGGGTTAATAGAATTATTCTAAAATAAACTATACTATTAAGTAGCAGAAGAAGATATTCCAATGTCCCAAAGCCGACTTTCAAAATAAAGGGCAGTTTTATTTTAAAGGCAATGATCCCGAGTAGCTATCATCTGCTGCGAATATGAAAACAAATAATATTTTACGCATGAACCGTAAAACAATAATATCATATTTAGTGCTTTATAGCGAACAGAAAAACTGCTCTGTTGGACTTTTCCAGTGCCCGGCCGGAGCAGCGTCGTCCGTTGCGGTGCGGCGCGGCCGGCGGCGACTGCGTTAACAATGGCCCCATGAAACTTAATCATCCCAGAAAAAACATGAGTTGAACAAAGCAATTAAAATACTCAAACCGGGCATGGCGCTCCCGTCGAAATGGAGTTTTCAGTTTTCACGACAGCAAAACAAACTTGCCGCGCTCCGTCGAATGGAAGAATTAATCGTCCGCGTAACGAACTCGTCGGCGAACTATTTTTATAGCCGGCGTCTATTAATTCCGTACGATTGCTCCCCTTTCGAATTTGCGAATGTCTGCACCTATTCTGGAGTTTGGCAATCCTGGATAAAACTTTTGTTCCAAATAATTACGGAAAAAGTAGGAGCACCTCCATGATCTGGAGAAGTGCACTCGATGCTTAAAAATTCAAAAGGTGACTGCCAACTACATAATAAATCATCCCCGGAGCATATGTTGCGAGCGCATATTTTTTTTCTTTTTTTTTTGCCCGCCCTCGGAGGTATGTAGATGCGGCGACACCCTGTGCTTTGCCGCCATCAGAACTCATCTTAAAGTATTTTGTCAAATGGCACACGTTCGGGGGCCCCACGCTCCCGTCTCATGAATAGTAAATTATTCAGGCTTGTCTACATTTCCAGAAGCACAACTTCTTGCCGGAGGTTTTGTTCCGCTCCCGCGGGCCAGCCGGGAGGAGCCCCACAGTCAACCACGACTCCGCTGGCATCCGTCGTCCTCCCGGAGGTGCCCCCAAGGAATTTTCGACTGGGTGAAGTGAAAATTTCACTCCCAGGCTGGTGCTCCGCCACCACAGCACAGCCCCTAGAATCCTTCTTCTACCACTTCTTCTTCTTCTTCTACTTTTGGGGGCCCCAAAGCGAACCCCCAGACTTGCCATGTCGGGGACGAAATTAAATTCCATTCAGCGCGTTTTAATGAAAATTAATTGAAGTCTTAGAGGGTTGGATCGATAATTGTGAAGGGTGCTAATTTCGGAACTCTGCTAAAAAAGAAACGAAGCTCCAAGCTATCGAGGCCCGCCCTCGCAAAAAGATCGAGTAGGACTTAAATGATAGTCGGGGAAATTTTTTGGGAGTGCAATTAGAGATTTGAATAATTTATTCGATAGGCGCCTTGATTATTTTTAAATTATTGTACGTCAGTGATTGCTTCGCAGTCAGAGGTTTCCAGTCTGGACCAATTTAGTATACAAAATGTTGGCGGAGCTTAAAAAATAATGGTTGTGATGTTTAAAATTTTGTTGTCATTTTAATATTTATGTCATATACCATACCTATACAAATTTGTTCAGAGTTTTTCAATTACACATTACACTCTTCGAGATTATCTAAAACTTCAATTTCATTTCCAACACTTCTCTGATTTATTAAATATAACCACCAGTAAATAATGTATGTTATATACCTAGTAATTAATTATTAAGAACTATGGGGCTTATTTAATTTAACTTGGTTATAGATAGTTTTGGAGTTATCATGTGCATCAACCTAAAAACTTTAGCTTTTAAAGGATTTTAAAGTCCAATCTAACAATATCCGGTTTTGAAATGAAGTTATGTTCTTTTACAATCAACAAAAAATAAATATCTTGCATGTAGTTCCAATTTTTGTAAGTGAGTTTATTTTCTTACAAAGTTTGAAACCAGCAACACAGACATTTCTTTAGTACTTAGGTATACAATTTTTGGTGATTGATTGAAATTTTGAAAATGTAAATTGCATAAAGCAAGAAATATTGGTCGCCATTGCAAATTTTAATGAAAGTTTCGAAATCAGCATCTCCCAAACACCCAAAGATGATATTCATGGCAAAGTTTCTATAATAAAACAATGAAATTTATTCCTTCCGTCATTCAAAGTTAAAATAATATTTAACTTCATTTTATTATGTATGTAATAAACTTTGAATTTTGAAATAAAATACAATAAAATATAATGTGAATATATACTTAAATTATTATGTGGCCTTTAATAAGAATTTGTCTAACCGTTTTCAAGTAATTTCTGTTCTCTTGCTAAGCCCACTCAGATTGAGTGGGGTTTATATATGAAAACTGCTCCAGAGTTCTATTTTTTTCCGAAGTCATAGGGCAGTGTCCCTTTAACAGTGGCCGCAAGCACTCAAGCAAAAGACCAACATCGCCGGAAGAATAAGGGAAAGTGAAATGCTCCTTGTCCTTTTCCGGGTGACTAAGTCCTTTTAATGATTTTGACAAAACTCATTGCCACAATCTGCTTACGGACCACCCTGTTGTGTGTGGAGGGGCATTTGTTTAGTGCTTCGCTCTTAATGCTGTTATCCCTTTGTCCTCTGATTAACCATTGTTCCAGCAGAAAAGAACTCAAATCAGAGGAATTTTATCAAAAGCCCTCCGGCCGACCCTAATTTCCGTAAATAGTCCTTTTCAGAATCCTTTCGGAGGCTACAGGTCAATTAATCGGCATTTCACAGGGACTCCACTCTTTGTGCCCGGCGTTTCCTATTACTTTTATGTGCGACGACTGCTGTCCCTCCAGCAGCGCCGGGACGAGGGCTTCGAGGACTAAAAGGACACCCCGGGACAAGTTGGCGTGTCTGAGCGCCACCGCTCGCCGCAAGGAGCAGCACCTTCGCCACTTTATCGCACAATGGACCCGGGGACCCCAAGATGGCGGGGGTCACCACTTGTTGGCGAATTTTCGAGGTGTCAGCCGGCATTTTTCTCTGAATTTAGCACGCATAATGGGATGTAGAGGTCCAGGGATACGGGGCTGCAGTACGTCGGGTTACGCTGCCACGTTATATAAAAAGTCCTGGTTAAAACTTGAACCCACCCTGGGATGCATCGCATTGACCAATGGAAACTACACTCTAAAAAATAATGGAGTAATTTTATAACGTTAAACTTTGGTACAAAATTTACCAACGTTTAAAGTTGTAATTTTACAACGCAACATACTGCTCAATAGAGTAAAGGAATTTCCAAGATTAAAATTACACGGTAACAGGGTAAAAGTACTCATTCGCATAGCGAAATTTATAAATTCGATTGTACATTTAATTGTTTGCACTATAATATTACCTACTCCTATATAAAGAAAAATTACTACTTCTTTAGAGAGCATTTATATACATATATATGGAAATGTACATAAGCAAAGAGCAGCTCGGATTATTTCATTCATCTTGAGATTAATTTCAATTTCTTTAATTAAAGCCACAAATCTACAATAAAACTAAATGAAAATTGCTCAATATTATGGCAGAAAATGAGAGGAATAAACTTTTCGTTAAAAAAGAATCCGCCATCCTTCCTATATGTATAAATATTGAATTATTTGCACTGATTCATGCACTACGATCAGTATTTTCATTAATTTGTGATACTATGCTAACCTTTAATTAAAATGTTAAAATACATTATCTTATTTAAAAAATAAAAATAACTATTATGAATAAGTCTTTGGCATTCACTTCTTAGCATTTCAAGATACACTTCTCGAATGACGTAATTCAAAAATAACAACATTACTAGTGGCATCAGTAAATATTTCAAATGCTTGCTAATCTTCGTACGATAAATGTTTTCAACTGTATACAATTTAAAAATAAACTGATGAATTCTTTATTTAAATATCAGCATCCAATTTTATTGCGATTATGCGTTCAATTTTGCCACTTTGATGTATTTCTACAAAACGTCTGTAGAAGGTGTTGAATATTCCAAGTTAAATCGTGCAAATTTATTAGGAAATTACGAATTTACAACTTTTTGTATTATTACTAACGTTTTCAGGTGACATATATATTTTTATTGAAAAATTGTAAATCTACTACTATCTACTATCTACAATCATGAAAAAAACTTTGGAATATTCCACATACAATATATTTTTAGATTGCAGCGCAGCTCCCGACGGCGGGGGCTTACTTGGCATTTGGGCCTCCTGGAGCCCCACAATGCAGCATAAAAGCCTGTTCCACTTAATTACATCGTAGGGCTGATCCTTATTAGAGGCCCCCGGCGAAGCACTTGGGAGTTCGGAACCCAAGCCGTAGCATGAAAGAGGGCCTAATGAAATTCCTTCATCAGTCCGGTGCATTGATGCGATGTGGCTTGCTTATGTACGATTAAATTCTATTTGCTCTGATAGGAGCCGAATTATTACTCTGGCCGGGGTAAGTAAACTGTTGATTAATTTTGATACATTCCCAGAGCGTTTTGGTCCCTCCGGAGTTTCGGAACCTCCTCGTCCTCGGTGCACACGAAGTCACCTGCGATCCCATGTAGGACCGAAATTAACTTTGCCAGTTGCCAACGGCGATGACCGGTCCATTTTCGGAACTCTCCGTTCAAACTTCGACAAAGTGTCCTTTATCTCAAAGCAAAACCGCACCTCAGGTTATGTAAAATTCGAAGTAGCAGCGCTGAAAGTCGAAATGGGCAAATTGTTCATGATCTGATTGTTGGGTGTATGCTGCCAGTTTTGCATATATTCGATAATCAGAAATAGCAGCCAAAAGCATTCAATAAACGAGAATTTCAAGATAGTCTACCATTGAATCAAGTGGAAAGTTTTCGTTCATTGGAACTGGATTTCTGAAAGTTTTGTTTTCGAATTGGATATTTGGTACGAAGCTACAAGCAAATAAACATAATACAAAATTGAATTTCTATTTAATAATTGAATTTCTTAAATTTTGTAATTAATTTACTTGTTGAGAGGAAGTTGAGTGTACTTAAAGTTTTTACAATAAGTAAATGCAGATGCAAGATTAAAAATATTAAATATGAAATTTTAGGCGGGAAAGAGCACTAAGAAAAAAACTGTTCTTTTTGTTTTGTAGTGAACATAAATTAATAATAATTGATGTTTAGAATGTTTATAAGTCATTTCAAACCATCAGTATCATCTGGAGAATAATATGTATAGTATCAGTTTTCACCTATAACTGAATTATGAAATCGGAAAGATTATTTCCTGGAAATATTCAATTCAATTTAATTAATTTATTTAGCGTTTTTATACATTATAGTTTGTGCTTCTATCCTCCCCTTTTACTAAAAAAAGGAGAGTGAAATATACTATATTCTTAACTCTCTTACATTAATTCTTTTCTATTTTGAATAAATAAATAAAGAAATTCATTAATTAATTCGTTAATTAGTTCAAGAATGAATAAAGTTTAGGCTAAGAGTTGGCAAACAGAATTTAATTGACTGGTCAACACCAATTTTGTCACAAAACAAATGATATATGATTTCTATAGAAATTTTCAATAGATTACGATTTCACAAACGAAAATATCCCATTACGTCATATTCCGAGAAAAATAGGTTTGAAATATCGTATTTTGGACATTTTATAAAATTTATTACAAAATTACGGATTGTTATAAAAAATTAAAATGTGGTACAAATAAAAACAAGAACCTTTATAGCTGTTATATTAAAATGGAATGATTTAAACAAAGCTCTAAAAACGAACACATTCCAGCACATATCCTTTAAATTCTATTAAGATTTTTTAAAGGATAAAATTTCTATTTCCCAGTGACCTCAAAAGGAACCTCAATAAATTTATTTTGCCAGGACGTATGGACTTGTTCTAAAGGCATTCGGCGCTTTGCCCTTAAAAATAATCGTTAGTTCGAGTACGGAGCAGGGCACGTTTTTGCAACGAATTTACTTTTGTTCTGTTCCGGGTAATTTGCATGATAGATGCCTCAGTTTTATGCCCCAAGCCAAAGATTCTTTTTATTATTATTTTCGGCAATGTTCTTTCCAAGTTTCTGGCAGGAGGCCTACCGATTCGCTTGTTAATTTTTTATTGCACAACCTATTTCTTGTGACGTTGAGACATGGATAGCGCCTCTGAAAATTAATTTATATGTCACCCATAAAATTTCCTGAATGCTTTCAAATTTTTTTTTTGCCTTTTCATCGAGTTGGCAGTATTATTTACAGTCGGAATAATGCCCAAAAAGATATTTGGATGTTTCCTTTTAAAAATCAGGAAAAAAAGTGAATGTATCCGCCATCGTTTATAAAAATCTCAAGATCACCTGCCAGTCATTAAGAAATCTCTCAAAAGCTGGATTCATCTTGAGAGACGTTGGGGCTCAGTGGAGCGTGCCGTTCGCATTATCTTAATTTCAGAGAACAAATTACGCTAATCTTAGGCCTTCCGGTCGGTGGACGGTTCCTGGCAAGGTAATCGCCCGGGGAACGAGTCGGAGGAGGCCCTATCTTAGTGACAAATAGGTTCTGAGCGCGCATTAAAACCAGCACGTGGTTGCCACTTTCGCTGCGTCTTCACATGATAAATCTACGACGATAAATTTCCTCAAAAATCTAAAAAAAAATGAAAAGAAATTATTTTTATCTCAGCTCGAGCGCGCTGAATTGTAGCCGCTGCTCGGCGTTGTCACTGTTGGAAAAGGTCTTGTTTTTTGGCTCGGAGCGCATCGGAGCTCTGCTAAAGAAAATTCCAAGGGACAAGTCCAAGACTACATCGGAGGCGACCAACTGCGAAGACAACTCGGGCAGTCAGTCAGAAAGTCCGAGGGCGGGGAGGGGCCATGGACCACTTCGGAGCATACATCCTCCGAGCAGATTTATATGATTTTATCCCATAAAGTATGAAGTGCACTGTAAACAAAGAGCCAGTCCCAAGATCCGGCACCGCCCCGGGGGATATCTATGCATTTTAAAGTTGCCAATGTTATTTTATTTATTCATTTTTATTTATTTTTTGTTCCTGGCGAGCGAGTTGATATGTCGCCGGGAACACGATCCCCCGCGGGCTCCGACATCCAGGACAGAATTATAACCATTGACATCTCTGAAGTGGGAAAGGCCAAAGATAAACACCTACTCCTTAGAGAGGTGCTCGCCGTCTTATGAGGGCGCGATTAGGCGGCTCCTCTAGACATGGGGCCCCCACTCCCGGCTAGAGCTCTAGCCAAACATAATGAGGCATTCGCTCGGAACTCATCCATCCAAAAATCGAATTGCTGGACGAAATTTATTTTCATTTCTGGGTGGCTGGATGCTGTTTACGTCTGTAGCAGATTAAATCTGCTCACTGCTAAGCCCCAAACACAAACAAGGGTCTCGGCAGAAACCGATAAATTAGAAAGGGACTAATAAAGCTCGTGAGAAATGTGTCCGCAGGCAAATTCTGTTGTTCTTAGATCACACTTAAGATAGTAAAAGTGATCAAGTGGGAAGTTATTAGCACTAGAGACATCGTCCCGAGGTGTTAACATTTTAGCTAGACCTAGATTAGAGCTGAAGATTTTACGAGTATTCGATTGTTAGCATTACTATACAGTTAAAAAATATTGCAATACCATAAACAAACAACAACATTTTTTTTTAAAAGCAAAATACATTTAGTTTTTATTTATTTATTATAGTAGGTACATATTTTGGTTAGTTTAATATGAAATTTAATATAAACTATGCTGTTGAGCTTTTAGATATCTCTATAAAATTGAATATCTCCAGCAAACCAAACTGTATCCTGGTAAGTGAAATATAATACCTGAGAGTTTATGTATGTAGATAAAACAAATAAATTAATAAAAACTTTATATACATTTATTAAACACCATTCACCCATAAAAATCGATAATAAGCTTTTAAGATTCTAATTTTTCTGGAAAGCTGGGCATATTCAGAGAACTTCCTCAAAATTTTGAGGCGCTAAGATTATTTTTTATAATTCTGCGGCTTTTTGAAGCTGCTCGCAGAAGCCTTTTTTGGAGCAATTTTTAAACGAGATTTTACTTTTTTCGGGAGTTTAGGGTCCTGTTTCTCGCAATATTTCGTCCACACCCTATCCTGGATTTTATTTTGCTGCAAAGCTGGGCGTGTTAAGAGAACCTCCTCAAAATTTTGAGGCCCTGCGATTATATTTAATAGGCTTTTTGAAGCTCGAGTGGGGCTTTTTTGGGCAAATTTTAGGTGAGATTTTACCCTTTTTGGGTGTTTGGAGTTCCGGTTCCCGAAGTTTTTCATTCAGACATCTCCTGGATTTTATTTTCCTGGAAAGTTGGAAATGTTCGGAGAAACTCTTCAAAATGTTGAGGTCCTACGATTATTTTTAATAAATCGGCTCCTCGAGGGAAGTCCTTTTGAAGCAATTTTTATGTGAGATTTTACCCTCTTAAAGAAGAAAACACTCGGGGCTGGTAGCTAAGACCAAATTAATGAAATCTTAATTCATGCAAATGAAGTCACACTTCCGAAGAAGTCGCATGATTATACGCCAAAGAAGCTTGTGCTAGGGACCGTCTCGCCACAGAATGATGTCGAATCCGGGCTTTGGGACCCGGAGCGATAATTATGCCTCTTCCGACATCATTTTTTCCTCATCCTCCTCCAAAGTGAGAGTTTTTCATCTTCATCCCTGCGGTTGGTGCGGAACGCCGCACTTATCCCACTTCGTTTTTTTTTCATCGCATCATGTCCGACGTTACTGTGCCGCGAAAAATTGGGCTACTTCAAACAGGCGTAAAATGGATGTAAAAGTCTTATAATAATAAAAAAAATGGTAAAAATTCCGCCGGAGGGGTTCATTTGAATATCAAATTATTGCGATTATGATTTCATTAGGGGGTAATGAGGGCGGAGGGATAAGTGGGGCCGCATAATGCTTCCGCTGCCTTCCGAGTTCAAAGTGATTTCTCCAGGGATTGTCTCGTTTGAGTGATTAGACCGAAAATGAAAGGAACGAACGTTCCGGGAAAAATTGGTCTTTTGAGAAGGGTCCCCCTGGATCGCATCGCATCGCATCGTCAGCATTGCGGGGGTGGGACCCGTTCAAGTTTCCTGGCCGTAAGTAGTCAACAATTTTCGGGAATTTTCACGTAACGACCAAAGTTAAATGAGACTGAGTCACCTCCCGTAGATAAAATCAAGTGGTCGGGTCTGGGCGAATTGTCTCAAAGTTTAATGGCCGTAAAATCTCCTACGGAGTTGGAGTGTCCATCAGGGCCGGGGATAAAAACGACGCATAGAACATAAAACATAAAACATAAGTAAATCCCTACGAATAAACACAATCCAAAATCTGGAGCTGGAGCCAGTCCGGCTCCGGAGCAGCGTGCAAGTCTTTTTGGGGCCCGGGGCAATCAAAGGACCCTCGAATACCCTTCGAATTGAAACTATGCGGGGTTGGGAGTTGCCACTTTACTCCCAGCTCCCTTTCTGATAAATTCGACTCCACGCGGGGGGGACGGGGAGCAGATTTTATGGCCGGGATTTTACGATCGTCTCAAAAGCTGTGACGTTAACACTTTTCCTAGGACGCTAAAACTAGAAACGAAGAAATTGCTTCCCCGATAGAATCGAACAACTGCAGACGCCGAGGCACGAACTATTTGGCCAGGGACCGGAATCTGGCCCCGATCGGCCGTAAAATTTGGATTAATTTGTGACGGTGGGTGGGTGGTTCTGGTTCCATACCATCAATGTCCCCGGCAACAATGGAAATTTCATTCAATTACCGAGATGTACACCCCCGGGGTGGCTTTCCACTCGGAGTGCCCGATTTCTTATTTGCTCTGCCGGGAAATCCCAACCCCCCGGTGCAGCGCTCCAATTTTCTTCGAAGCGCTCCGTTCCGTTGTCATGCTTGATGATATGTTTACATATGTGCTCCATGTTTTCAAATCGATTGGGAATTGTAAATTCGGGCAAAATAAACTTTTTCCGGCGCCCACCCCCGCTCCCGGACGGAACGATCCCTGGATGTGTTCGGTTTATGCACCCCGCCATCGCCCCGGGCCCACGATCATCCCTCCGTGGAATTTGATGTGCATATCTCGTCCGCGATGATGCATTGAATTCGAAATTCTTCTGAAAATGCAACATCACGGAAAATTTGCTGAAAAATCCCTTTATGGGACACAAAACATCTACAAATTACTTGTGATAGATAAACTTACTCTTTCTAAAAAGAAAATTCACTAGTTCAATAGTTGCATTTTTTGAAATTTTCTTGACCGTGAGAGAAGTTTTGAAATTATTTCTAATGATGTAACAAATTTTAACCAAATTGGAAATATATTTCCTTTTATTGTCGTACTCTAGCAGCACATAAAAATTTTACTAATTTTGTAAGGCCAAATTAATTAGTTCCTTCATAACCTAGCAAAATTAATGACTGTAAAACATTTATGACCCTATTACATCTAAATTATGGATTTCAACGTAATGGCGCCAATGAATTATGCAAATTATGTACCTAATTAACGATTGATATTAATTTATTGTTGTAATTTCACATGATAACTCCCATAAATCCTTTTAATAGGTAATAAATAATCAGGTTAACATACTTCAATAGTAAATACCTTTTTTCAACTAACTTCTCTAATTTTCCTGCAGAAAATAAATTTTTTTATTTCATTCGGAAATTCGCATGATTTGATCATAAATATTGTCGTGGATAGTGTTTTGAATATTTTCTTCAAAAATGTTCGTCTGCAATGTTTAATTACGTACGTAGGATAGATACATATGTTTGCGTGACAATTTCGATGAATGGTAAGATGATTGTGATTTTTGGTTGTGTTTCCATAGGTTAGAAAAAGCTAATTCTCACTATTTCAAAATTCTTATCAATGCTTACAAAACAGTTTAGTTATAATAACTAAGCGCATTTATTTGCAATATTTTGTAAAATATTTGGTCATTAGTAATAAATTTAATAATAAACACTAAACGCATAGTTAAAGTATGTAATCATTATCTATCGAGTCAACAAAACCATGTACTTGAATTATTTAGTTCACATAACGTGAAGAAGTGGTTACTCATAATTTGTAAAGCCACGCGTGCGTCGATAGCTCAGTGGTAGAGGTGCCAGACTACCAATACGGAGGTTCCGGGTTCAAATCCAGTCGGAATATAAAATCAACTTTCTAAAAACCTATCGGAATGCGGTTGATCGGTTGTTAGAGCAGCAAGCCGCCAATTCGTTGGTCCCAGGTACGAACCCCAACCACACGGATTAACTTTTTTTACATTTAATAATTTTAAATTAATATTTTTCACTAAAATTTTTGGTTATTATTACCAAATTGAAGTTTGCCTCAAAGAAAATGTCCCAACTATGGGATTGCTTTGCAAGAACTAAATATTTAGTTCGCCATATCCAACTCTACGATTTGGTATCTATTACTAAACCTGTTTAACAATAACCAAATCGTTTTCTCAGTGTACTTTGAAATTAGGCAGCGGCAGGAAAAAAAGCCTTATTTTAAAGATTTATTTTGGGAATGTGAAAAAAAAGGAATATGATTTTTTCTGAGAGGGTTTATTTAATAAATATACATATATGTAGTATATTGAAATCTGAAAAAAATATTTATTGATTATCATTTTGATAGAAAATGGCAGCGACAGAGCTAATTTTTGAAATCGCCCATGTTTTTTAAACTCCTTCACGGAATAACGGATTTCTCTAAAGTCTAAGACCTGGAAAAAACAACCAAAAAGTTTTATAATTTATATACTATTGGCTATGAAAGTACGTAGAAGTTTGTTTTTAAATCAAATTTTGTAGAAATGTTGCACTTGATTAAAATTTCAAGTGTGAGTTATAGCGAACGAAAATTGTGTAAAAATATTTATTCAGTATGTGGAATAACTTTTAATAAAAGATGATTTGAAGCAGAATTCGTAATTCGGTACTAAGATAAGGCACCTTTATTATCTGTGCGTTTTAACGCGCAGAGTGAAAAAATGTCTGTAAGAACATTTTCCATTAAGTTTAAAATTTTACGGCTGAAGAGTATTTTCCTTTTGTCGTATGTCCTTAAGCCGAAACATTCATTTCGTTTTATTATTAATCCAAAGAGGCTACCCATTTTGGCTCTTGAAATGTTCTTTAATAAATCTGGCGATTTATGAAGTGTTTCTCAAATAAAACCGCGAAAAAAACACTTATTCTCACTTCCTCTCCAGCGGGTATCCACCGAACCGAGTCGGTGGTGCACAAAGGACCCGGCTTCCACCGAGTCATTACCTTCCAGAGGCAAAAAGAAAGTTAACAAAATTTAAAGACAATCGCAGTCAAAAATTTCAAGCAAATAAAATTTCGCACTTAACAATGACTGGGTCCTTTTAGGGACGCGTATGCACTGCGACTTTTCGAAAAAGGGAAGAAAAATTCGAGCGCCGAAAGCGAACCGGGGCCCTTCTCGGTGAATTTCAGCCGCTGAATGGGGAATTAATCCCCGGGTGGAACAAAAGTAGCCGAGGACAAGTAAAAAACATACGAAAAACACCAGAAAAACTCCGGAGATTTTTATATATTTTTTTTTTTTTGCAAATCGTTCAGTCACCCACGCTCAGTAGCTGTTAGATCTCACTCCGACCCTGAGTGGCTTGGAAATGGAAGCAAAAGGGAAATTCGTCAACACATTTTCCACTTCAAGAATTTTTAAGGGCCCACAGCGGCTGAAAGGCCTTGATGATGGCTTGATGGGTCAGTGACCCCGGCTCTCGAGCACAAATATGATGACATTCGAAAGCTCGAAATTGTATTTCAAGAGCAGGACACCCGGGGTCCGGGGACGCTCCGCACCGCGGCGCCCTTCGGCCCCAGCGTCGCCCCCGACGTCGCCCTCGAAACGGGCGAACTTTCCATAGAACTTTTCAATTAGACGACGAACGATGGCTGAAAAGTCAACTGAACACGATTTTTATGAAGGGCGCACCCTTGGGCCTGTTGCAGGCACGAATCTGATAACAAAGAGATGCAGCCTCCGAATGGATTCGTTTTATAGATCACTCAGGAACCGAAAGGTTGACGGCTGCTAAAGGGCTAAGGGACGCTTTTATTTATTTTTTTCTACTCTTTTTCCACCTTCGACTTGAGGTAGGATTTTTTACTGCAAATGAACGAAATGGATTTCTTTTAGAAATGATTTAGAGCGGAAATATAAACGCTATAGAAGGCAGCATTCCTTCTTTTACTTTGCAAAATCTATCTGCTGCCCTCTATCATTCTGTACTCTATATGAAAGGAAAAAAAGTCTTAATGGGATACTTTATTATTATTATGGAAATTATTTTTATAAAGGTTGTGTTTTTTTTTCACAATGGATCCGCTTCTAGGTTTACTAGAAAACAGTCAACTATAAAGATTTTTTTTTGCGAAAAACGCATCAAATTGCCATGATATTTGCCCATTGAAAAACTTCGAACCTACTCTATTACCTAAGCTTCGAAACTTGGAACAGATAAATTTTTTGATTATATTTTTGACCCAAAATAGGTCGGATCATCACTCACATCTTAAAAAACTATCCATTTAAGTTCACAGTAAAAATTAAGGTTGAATTAAATCTCGAGATAAGTAAACGAATGGTTTGCAAGAAGATCAAGATATAAAGATCACAATTTACATGGAAGAGTCGCCAGAAAAGTTATCTAATATTAAAAGCATTTTTAAAGTTTGTATCTGAGGTCCTGAGGGCATAAAAATGTAGGAATATCTTGTGGACGCATGATGATATGAAAGTTCGAAATCGAAGTAGAAATGCTACATTTCTATGTTAAATACCTACGTTTATAGTAAATTAAACTGAAATGCTCTACGTAATTCATATATCTCAAAAAATGTTATCATTAGAACTAAAAATTCTATATTTCCTTCCGAATTTGATTTCGTACGAAAATTCGAAAAGAGCCCTGAATCTTCAACTTTTGTAGAATTTAACCAACTTTTTAAGTTGGGAAAAATCAGACTCGACTATTTTATGTAAGCAAGGATAAATACATTTAAGTTTATGGAAAACATAATAAACGTTATATATAAATGTTTGACTTTAAAAATGCCTAAATAAATGCGAAACAGTCGCTTCTAATTAAAGAGCAACTAAGATGTCGAATAAGATTGCCCACATGACTCTGCAATTTGAGGCAAATCTTCCGGATAAATCAAATTTAAGTAGTGCCGAAAATCCCTTTCGTTAGATCGACAAGTAACCGAGTTTAGTAAAGCCCCCATAACCGAGCAGACTCGATTTAACCAACTTGGCGGATTGCTCAATTGTTCCAAATCACCGAAAATAAGTGCCCTGGCCGTCGTCAGTCCGTCAGATCGTCTGCGTCTGTCTGGTCCAGTGGATGCTGCCAGACGAGATGCGGGCTACAAAAATGTTCGTTAATTAAATTTTCGGACACAAAGTATCGGGCGAAGTGCACAGGTTCCGGACGGTTCGCATCTGCAGTCCGGCCCGGGAGATGCGGGCAAGTAAATTGCAGATTTCCGATGGGGGCGTGCTCCCGGTGAAAGGGTTGACCCAGTTGGACTTGAACTTCTGCCGCTCTGGAGGTCGGCTCTGTCGCCACTTCGCCCGGAGCAGAGCACGCCTTAATTATGCTCAAACAGCTCTCCTCTGTAATGAAATTACTCGAACCAAGCGCCATTTACAGCGCGAAGAACTGAAAAATGTCAACATATTTTTTCCCGGGCGAAATAAAAAAAATAAGAAATAAAAAGAGCACCAGCTCCAGGGCGCCGGGAAAATAAATTTCCACTCGCCAAGTTGACACGACAATACAAAGTTCGCTGAAATCCCGTCTTCCGCGAAGGAGCCCGGCGGATGCGTCAGGCAGCGAGATGACAACGCCACACAACCTAAAAACCTCGGGAACATTTTCATTTGATGTGATAAAGAAATAAATTTCCCCGAGATGATTTTTCTTCATCTCGCCCACCGCCCCCGCCCCCGACGCAGCATCCCGCTGGAGTTCGGAGGGTCGGGCGAAGGAAATGCAGGACCAGGACCAGGACCATCAGGACCCCTCACGACTCGCTTTCTTTAAACCTAATTTACGCGAGATGCTCTGAAACAAAAATCCCCCGCGCTACGCGGGTGGAAAATGTTTTTTTTTTTCGGGGGGCCATCGAAGGAGGAGCTGTTTGTGCGCGGCGATAAATCCTCATCTCGGCGTAATGGGGGACGAGGGGAATAACACGACTCAAATTGCGTTTCCTTCGTATTTTATTCAGCAATTTACCATGACCGTGTCATGCCAGTGGCATAGTAAGACATGCCCTGTGGATTACATTTACCAATTCTACTGCTTTTCAAAACAAGAACCATTTTTTCTAGTCTACTGACTTTTCGTAAATATGTATCAACTTCATTACTTTTTAAAACTCCTATAAATTTGTTTTTCCTCTAAATAAATTCAATATAAAAAGCAAGAATAGAGTTAAGAGTCCAAAATATACACAGGACATAATTCTTGTAGAGATAATCAATTGATCAATATATAAAATAAAGTATGATCCAAACTAGCAAGTTCAATCACTATTAAAATCAACTTTAAGGTCATACACAGAATTTATAATACATTAGAAAATTGGCTCATGTTGGCCATAAAGAGTTCTCTGATAAGTAAAAAGATAAAAATTAAATTAAATTACATGAATGTTGAACAAAGCTATTAAAATCGGCAAAACTTTTTTATAACTTAGGTAAGTACATACTTCAAGAGATTGTAAACTTAAAAGTTTACATCTTTCATCAAAATCAAGTAGTCTACGGAAATTTACTTAAATTACCTATGTATGTATACAAAGTATTGAATGCAACAGTAGAATATAACTTGAGAAGTAGAAAAAAGTATTAATATATTTAAAATTTATTTAAATCTCTAACCTGAATCGATTTAATAATTTCATAAAAATGAATTTCAACCTTTTCTGTTAGTATAGTCTTGAAAAACTTCTTAGGGTACAATTAAATTTATTGCGCTAATTAAAAAAAAAACTAAGAACTATATCGAATTCTATCTATCTATTCATAACTTAATATAATTATTGGATTAAAACAATTAGAACAAATAGAAAATATGCTATTAGAGCTTAGTACCTACTTTAGTACCTCCTAGTAGTACTTTAGTACTCAATACTTTATTACGAAACGTTACACTTTCACTTCAAAATAAGTGTAATGATTACTTTATCTAATTTGATTACTTTATCTAATTTTATTCTCAAAAAATTTGAAATTTATTCTATCGCCTAAGAAGAAAATTGCAGTAGATTCCTGTCACTTTTAAGCCACAGTATACTGATAGTTTTGTTTAATATGAATGATTCGAAAACGCCCGTTGTTATGGATTAAATAAAAAGTAAATAAAAAGTAAATAAAAAGTAAATAAAAAGTATAAATTCAAGGGCATAATTTACACGTCTACCAGAATCCAGTGTTTCAATTTTATTAAAAAAAAAAAAAAAAAAAAAAAAAACAAATTAGATTACGTAAGCAGAAATGTCTGATACAAATCACCACAACTGCTGTTCTGTGTATGATTTTATAGTTTAATTAAAAATATTTTGATAAAAGTCCCAATTCTATTTCCCGATTTTCATAAATAAACGGGATAAAAAGTCTGACAAAGTAGAACATTTTTTTCCCGGAACGGTCATTTTTCAACCGAAAACCGAATTCGAATCCTTAATCTGTTGAATGCAATCCGAAATGGTTTCTGCCCGAAGATAATTTACATGCTGGGAGCAGAACAAAAACGCATTCGTTTCTGGCGGGGGTGGAGCTGCAGGCGGGGGGCGGTGGAAATAACTCGCGAAATATCTGCATCGCGGGCTCCACCACAATCAAATGCCGGTAATTGAATGCCCGCAGATAAAGGCTGCGCTTACTAACACTAAATCGGATCGGTTCGAATAATCCGCGGCCGCAGCCAAAACGCGGACCAATCCCCGTGTTCGCGCGATGCATCGCGGGGGAGGGGGCGCTGCTCGCTGGATGTGCAAAATTGTTATTTTATGCATGGAACTGCGAGCGGTCCGGAGCGGCGCATAATCAAATTTGTCCTAATTCCGCCATCCGGGACAACAAATTCGCTAAATTACTCCCATGCATTGTTTAGAGGCGGACAATGCGCCGCGGGGAGAGACGGGGGCAGCGCGACTAAGCCCCCCGCCTAATTGCTGATTTTGGCGATTTGCATCCCCCGGTTGCGCGGGGAGCGTTCGCTCAGAGCTCGGCTGAAGTTAGCTAATTTGCCGGTTAATTAGGCAGTGAAAATAAATTCGAAAATCGCCGTGATTAGATCAAAGCTCGTCCTTTGTCGCGGCTTTAATAAATCGCGATTAGCCCCGAGCCGAACGGTGCAGAGGAGGCTCCAATCCCAAGGATGCAAATGCCTACCGAAAATTTGACATTCCTGACTGTGTTGCCAGTAATTTGAATTGGATCATCGGTTTTTAATATCAGTTTAAAGTCAAATTGGTAGTAGGATAGATTTTGTATGACAAATTCGATTTTGATTTTGGACACCTACTTCAACTATATATAAAGAAATTTTATTCATTGCAAAATTATTTAAGATATCCATAATATGTTATTTGCTACTCCAAAAATAACTATGTATATAATTTAAAAAATATTTCCTGTTTGTACCGAATTTGAAATTATAAATCCAATGTTGTTTTTCCAAATATTTTTACGATATTTTTGATATTTTTGGATTTGCATTTATGCATTATGCAATACGGTTAAAATGTACGATATTATTTAAGGGAAGGTTCTTTACAGTTTTGAACTTTTCTTTTTGAAAAAAACGTTAAAGGTTTAATACTTATAAAAATTTAAGACATTATTTATTTCAGTTTCGGTATAAATTACAAACAAATAATTATAAAATTTAAAAATTATAATTATGACATTGTCAGCATTCTCCGCGGATCATCCTGGATTCACGAAGTACAAGATTAATTTCATCTTATTCATCTGAAATAAAAAACACCATACATAATTATTTAGATAAATAATTTTACTATTAAATTAAAATATTCTGATTAATAAATAAGGAAAATTGAAAATCTTTTCTGTTTGAAAGACATAATATCTAATTATATACAGAGTATTGTTTATTAGTATTAAGGGTATTCTTCAATATAATGAAATTCGATATCCTTTCGCCTACTTTCAATGCTTTTTTAGATCATAAAAAAATAATTATTCATACTAGAAAATAATTTGTGTCATTTTATTTTCAAAAAAATGCATTTGCATTTGCATTATTACTCTAATTAAATAAGTAAGACCGAAACTTAGTTAGTCATGAGCAAGTCACGTGATTAAAACTAATTAGTGTTTTAGTAATTTAGTCATGATTGCCTACATATGTCAAACTAAATTTCTAATACTGTTTAGAGGTCTTATATTATTTACCAGTTTACACATATATTTATGTATTTTGCTAATGAGATCCGTATGGTGATTTGAACTATTAAACAGGGTAGTTTTTATAAATTATTATGATCCTAAGTTCCACTTTGTAAAGGGTGCAGCATATTTTTTCGACTACATTTGGCAGTTACAATAAAATACCAGGTATATTTGGCCCAAAAGTGGAATTGTTTGTTTTGCATTTCAAACATTAAACTCAGTTTCCAGTACGCTTAAGCTCTTGCAGCTCGAGATTTTCTTTTGGAGCTGAAGGAGTTCGTTCTGGAAACCGAGAGACATAATGCCTTTCTTCGAGCAATCTCCCAAGAAACGAAGCCCTTAAAAATGTATAAAGGACAGCTCGAACCGCAAGACGGAGCTGTGCGCCTCGGCTGAATGCTTTTAAAGCCATCAAGGTGTATAACGTGCAGAGGGCGCCCCACACGCCGAACTGCTCCTGTTTATTATACGGCAGTCTAGAGCATCATTAAAGTTCATTTTACTGTGAATTTCCGCACATCCAGAAGGTGTGATCATAAAAAACTTTCCGACGTTCTGCGAGGAAAGTTGTTTATAAATTCGGAAAAGGCGAAGGAAAGTACAGGGTGCCTCCCTTGCCGTGAATAATGCAGGCAATTAAATTTAAGGCGACGTCTTCCTGCACAAGGTGATACCATAACTTTTTTAATTTCCTCAGTGTTGTTTTTATAATTCCGCAGTATCCCACGGGATCATATCGCATCGTACGGAGGGGAAATTGTGGAAGGGAGGATGTAGAGGGGGAAAATTGTGGGTGGATCGTTGAATCCCGAAATAAAACGTCAACTCCGGAAAAAAAAACTTCTGGACCGGGAAAAAGTAGAACGACGGAAAATGACCCAGATGATGAAACTCGCTGGCTGATTAAAAATTGAAATTGCCACATAGTGCCGCGGTGTAACAAGTGTTTTACGACCGATCCGTAAAAAATCCTCATAAAAAATTCATCTGACAAAAAATCATTAAAAATTAAAATTGCTGAAAAAAAAACTTATCAATTTTTGTTGCTGTCTCCCAGATGTTGGCCTCTGTGTCCGCCAACACCCACAAAACAGAACCGGACCGATTACACAAAATTGGGGAGAGGCGGGGGCGGGGCAACATAGGGTTGCGGAGGACGAACTGTGGACAGTGGGGGGATGTTGTCCGTTTTTTTTCGTCAACATTTTGGTCAACCGCAGAACTGGCGAGTCATGGAAATTTTTACTGAGAGTGTTGTCCCGCGATTTCGCCCTTGTGGCTCGGTGCAGTGCATCTCGCTTGAAGGGCTGGCGATAAATTTCGTGATTGACGTTCCATAAAAATTTTGCATATGCTGATGAAAGACCCGGCCCCGTGTGGAGCATAAAACATAAAACATAAAGCGTATAAGTAAGAGCGGAGGGTATGCGGCTCCGTCGCCCGGGGCCATTGATTGGGTTCGGTTCATTCACGACCGCCGGGAATCACAGAGAACGCCCAACTTTTGAACGAAACTGACATAAATTTTGCAAATGACAAATTTCGTTATTAGTTTTGACCCGATCTGATTTATGAGCGGTGCTAAACCATTCAACTTTTGTTAGAGGGTGCCAAATAATTGGAGCACCGGAGGAAGCTGCTTTATTGCTGCGAACGCATTTTACTGCTAAACTAAAATTTATCGCTTCCCATAGAGTGCGGTATCGAATTAGATTCTTTGTTAGTTTATGACGCCGAACATAATCAGTGGAAAGGCAGTAATTTCCGGTAATGGGATATTATGAACTAAATCTTGGTAAATGGGAAACCATTTGAAACTTGCGCGGATTTCAAAGCACTATAAATACAACTATTTTTCTCCGCATTCATAAATTATTAAAAAAATTTAATGGAGTACTCTCCTTTGTCTGTTTTGATACCTTTTTGCAGGAATTACTAAAATTAAACTAATATTTTAACTAAAACATGAATTAGTTTTTTAAAAACTACCAGTAATCGCACTTTAACTTATTTAAAGTTTACCTCAACCACAACCAAATGAATTGATTTGATATATATGTATGTATGACTTCAAAGTTTATAGTTACTTACTTTTGTGAACACATTTTATTTAATTAGATATGTAGTTTCATCAACATTATTAAAAATTACAAGAATTGAAATTTAGTTCAATTCGCAGTTTTACGAAAACTGAACGATGCTTTATTATTCGACCTCGAGAAATACTTGTTCTAATTTTGGTACAAAAGAGAAGACCAAAATAAAAAACTGAGTCCTAAAAATTCTGAATTATTCTGATTCAAACTTATCAAGGAAGAAGTATAAAACTATCCACTTCTATACTATGTACATATATGTATATAAAATTTAATTTCTATTGAGTGGGTGCTTGAATAAGGCTCAACATTTGAATTTTGTTGAAATTCGCCACGTTTCAGTAAGCAGAAATTGCGTTGCATGTTGCCGGTGAGTTTCAATATTTACTCGAGGGATTGAATTTGCGTGGATTATTTGCATACGAAATGAGGTTCGTCCTGCGTTTAATCAGGACTTTCCCGCAATTTTAATATTTAATTGCCATTAGAATTGGCCGCCAATGGTTGGGGGTGTGTGCGCACACCAACGCATCTCATCGCGGTGGCTCTAATGCAAGTCGACAGGGTGGTGCGAGCGCAAATCGACCGACAGCCAGTGTCACAGCAAATAACTCTGAATATCGCACAGTTCGAGTGAATTATCGCATCGGAGATATTTTTCAATTAGCGCAAAGGTACACAAGATCGATATACCCTGGAAAATTCCGGTGGACTCGGTGCGACGACGTGTGCAAATTCATCGCCGGACTGCACCAAATCGACACCGGAGTGACTATGCGCGCTTGTAAACGCTTAATTGATTTCAACTTTTTGCCGACGTCTATTTTCTCCCCGCGCGCCCTCTGGCGACCAGGTTTTTATTTGCACAGAAGAACGACAGGCGAAAAATATCCCAACTGGTGGAATAAAACGACCGATAAAAAACGTTTTCCAATTACCTCGACATAAAATGCGCGCGCAGGTAATTCGATCCGAGTGCGCGCGGCGCTTTTCTTCTATTAGATGCGCGCCCGCGGACTCGGCCTGTCTGCGTCTTAGCGCGCGATTTGTAAGGTGCCTCCTTGCGGAGCGCGACGTACGCAGCGCAAGGCTCCACCATTGGGCCTTATTTCCTCTTTTTATCCCGCATATTTTTTTTTCTGCGGTGCTGTCGCTTTTCGAGTGGAAATTTTTAACTTTTTCTCGGCGATTACAGAAATAGCAGAACTCATAGTTGCTGATTGTAAAGATAATGGTCAATCGATGTTCTTCTGACCGGGACCGCGTTGAGATTGGCGCGCTCTGCGTTAATCGCCGGGTGTCCACGGCGCAAGGGATGCGGCTGGCAACTTTGCGGTCGCCGTAATCGAAACTAATCGATTTTATTAATGAACATCATAAACAAACAGGAGACGCCTGTTGCGCATTGACAAGCAAATGTAATAAGGAAATGCTGCGGGGTGCTGCGCGAGTCTGAGACGTGTTTATTGAATTCACCCAGGGAATGTTGCTCACTCTCTTTACTACTTTACGGCAAGGATAATGTTTTTGAAATATTTAAGGGCACGTTATTTTTTCCGCACCAATTTTTGGGGCTGGCCGAATAGTTTAAGTAACATTTGATATGATGTCTTTTCTCTATTTCTTAATATAAAACAAGAAAATAAATAAACTAAACCTTTTACCTACAAAAACTAAAATTAAAATCTATATCTGTGGAAAATCAAAACTAATCTTCAAATGTAAACTAGTAAAAAATTTAATCTCTCAATGACTTTATAATTAGCTCAGGATTTTAAATGAATGATTAACATCAATTTCATCTAAGTACATAAAAAAAGAAAAGTTTGGCTTCCCTACCAAAACAATACTCTTATTTTAAAAGCAAAACTTTGAGTAGAATTGAATACTAAAATTATTTTAATCTCAAGTGCAATGAAATCCATAATATGAATTAAAATTAATTTAATATCAATTCAAATAAATAAGTAAATTTTTCTGAGCTTTTAAAATTATTTCAAGAATTGTAAGACGTGAGTATCTTTCTGAAATACAGATTCTTTAAATAAAAAACTTCTCGAATTAGGTTCAAGTTCTTTGTTATATGTATAGTACATATTTTTAAATTTTCTTCTTCTGAAATAACATAGAATAGGTACTTTGGAATTGAACTGTTCTAACGTTGGAAGAATTTCGACTAGCAAATTTTAATATTAATTGAGATAAGCGATATTTTGGTACTATATTGTATATAATAATCTTATATATGTAATGAGTGTAAAATATGTTTTAGATTAAAATTTTTAATTAATTTATTACAAAGACAACTTTTTATGATGATTCAAATTTACTTATTTATCATAGCAAATTACACTCGGTCGGGTGATGCCCCACATTACCCCGAACTTACTTTTGATATTCGTGGCTTTGCCTTTCGATAAATAAATTTTCGCAATGCGGTTGAAAATGCTAATTAAAACGAGCAGGAGGCAAATGGAGGAGCCCTGCCAAGAAGGAATGAGTCATTTCGAGGCGATTTAAATAAAACAACAAAAGCCGGCTGACGTCTCCCCGTACTTCTCTTGCAAACAAAATTTGAATTTGTAATCGAAAAATATGTCACATAGTCCCCAAATGGCGAATTCACCCCTAAAATACACACAATGAGCCGGGGGAGAGCCTGTGCTCTGCTGCCCAGAAATTATATGCAAATCATGGAAAATCCACCCCTTAAAAAAATATCGAGGAGGGAAATGTGACGTCGATGTAGACAGGATCCTAATGTTTTTAGAATTCTCATGTTATCCCATATGGCACGGTCCCACCAGGACGGGGCGGGCCACCCCCGCGGGGAGGGCCTTGAGTGTCAGCTTCCTTGTTGGAGCCGAGAGCCGGGACTCGGAACCCGGGACCGGGACTGGGACCCGGGACTCGCAAGGAAACAGCTTGATACGTTTTCTATATTCCAGACATGGATGGATGTGTAGGCACCCGGGCTCTACATATTGACAGCCTGTCTGGCCTCGAAGCAATGAGTCCCGGGTCCCGAGTCCTGATGAAGGGATATCACCCGATGTACCAAAGTTTTCCCTCGTTTCGGATTTATTTTCCTTTCGGTTTTATTCCTGTCCTTTTGGAAATTATTTGCATACCAAACGGATTATTAACTGCTTTCGCCTCTTGCGGCTCGAGGTTTCGTCTCTTCAAATGAACCATGCTTTAAATGAAAAAATTCTTTTGCCAACGAAATCACGTGAGAGCACTCCCCCATACCCGGGGATACGCCCCATCGGTGGGGCAAATGGAAAAGAAATTACCTGGCAGAAAAGTTTTGATGTGCGGGTATGGGGAATATTTGCAAAATTCTTTCAGCTGTTTTCTTTTTTATCAAGAAAAGAACCAGCAACACACTTGAAAGCGGCACGGGAATGTCTTTTACACGTTCCCGAGATGCAACACAACTCGAAAAGTATGAGACACAAGGAGCGCTTCTTTCCTTTAAGACCTCTTCCGCGCAATTTATTTTCCCTTTTATATTGGTTTAAGGTTTCAAGACTCTTTCAGAAATTTATCTCTTCATATGTAGTTCGGTTTCCAGTTTGGAAATTTAAATAGAGCCCGGTGTACTCTTGATAACTTTTCATGACTGACTTCAATGAAAAAGATATTTTCATATCGTCTGCTTTGACTGGTGAGAGTTTTCAAATTTCTAACAAGATGCTTTAACATCAGAAACTTTGAAACTATCTTAATAAAAGACAAACAAATGAGAAATAGAGTCAAACGATTTTCTGGCAGTTATTTTCCATGAACCTAAAAACTAAATATTTAAATAACAACTTCCTTTTTTTACTTTTGAAGAAAATTTCAGATACAGTTCAATATTTTAAAAAATACTTTGAAGAATTTTCAACCTTAAATGTTGTCCTGCATAACATTGATTGGTTAAAACTATGCGGTACGGAGCACATAGTAAAAACTGGTCAGATAAATAAAATTTTTGATCACATATCATTCGGATAACTTCCAAATTGTTTTCTAGCTTCGGCAAATTAGTTAGCATATTTTAGTCAAATTTAGAAATGCCTAACCTAATCCATTTTGTAATAACGACAAGCAAAGCTGAGCAGTAGTGTGGGTTCGATTTCAACTAGATTTGCTTTTTAAGATTACATAGAATGAGATTAAAAAAATAAGGAAATTGTTCGTTTCCCGAAATAGCGATTTAGAAATATCATAGAATTCTTAAATTAATAAATAAATATGAATGTTTAGACTGAAAATCATAGGCAGTTTTTTATTAGGTTTTTGTTTAGGAAGGTTTCTACACTACACATAATGTTTTTTTTTCTGTGATAGTACCTAAACATCATAGGCACTGTACAAATTGCATTCAATAAAACTAACTCTTTTTTATGTTGTATTTAATTAGGAAATAATGTTTTGATAACTTATATAGAGGTCTGTTGGATCTCCAACTAGGTTATAGGCTGAGGATAAATAAGATTTAGTTTAATTCACAGGATGTAAACAAAAAAGAAGCTACCTTTGATTCCCTGCCGGCATTCCATCCCATCAGCATTTGACAACTGCACCACAACAAAGAAGTGACACCTGACCTGACAACTCGAAGTCCCACATCCCTGGAAACTGGATCCTGAATTCCCGATCCACAGTTCCCACCAGATGACCACTCGAATCCATTCCAAACCAATTTAAATTTAAATTTAACATATTGTTCTTAAATATATTAGAATTAACAATTGTAGAGCAGGGAATGAATATTTAAATTACTAATTGTAAAGTAGCATTTGAAAGTAAAGTAGGCGAAGCATTTGCTTTCACATTTTGAATTTTGAAACGGTAGTAGGCCATGAGCAGTGTGTTGCCATGGCAATAGACAAGGATTTTAGTATAAAAGGAGCGAAAGTGACTAAGGAAATCACTTCTTGATTCTCCTGCAAGAGGTCAGTATCTCCTCGGGAACCGACCGTGGTATACTTATTCCTTCCTCAAAGTGTTCGGGAAACGACCGTTCACTTATTCCTACCTTAGTGTTCGGGAAAACGACCGTTCACTTATTCCTACCTTAGTGTTCGGGAAAACGACCGTTCACTTATTCCTACCTTAGTGTTCGGGAAAACGACCGTTCACTAGTCCTACTCCTTAGTGTTCGGGAAAACGACCGTTCACTTATTCCTACCTTAGTGTTCGGGAAAACGACCGTTCACTTATTCCTACCTTAGTGTTCGGGAAAACGACCGTTCACTAGTCCTACTCCTTAGTGTTCGGGAAAACGACCGTTCACTAGTTCTACTCCTTAGTGTTCGGGAAAAACGACCGCTCACTATTCTGTAGTCATAGAACCGACGAATTACTGAGCCCTTTTTCTTTCTTGTTTTTTTTGTACTTTGAAATATTTTCTGATTTTAATTATCAATTTGCTGTTTTGTTTTAAAGTTTATGAAGAATTATATAGTTTATTTTGAATTGACATTGTGAATAGTTTTAAGTTTTAAGGTTAAAATAAATTGAACTGACTAAGTATATCCGAACCCTAATTTTTTAATTATTTTTATTTTTTTTATAATTTTATTTTTTATTGTGTTTTGGCAGCAGTCAGAACATAAATTGGTCCTTCGAGCCGGATAGTCAGTTCATAAATTGACAATGTCTCTTCAACAGCTCATAGAGAAGCAAATTATTGCTTCAGAGAAGATTCTTAGGACATATACAAAGTATCAGGATTTAAAACCTTCAGACCACACTAGAGGTCTTATTTCTGAACGGCTAACAGATATACGAGTCTGTTGGGCCACTTTTTCCGCTACTCATGATCAGATCATCGAGATAGCAAGTACATTAACTTCAAGAGAAAGGAAGAAATATCCATATTTCACTGGGGATTTGTTTTCGGACACCGAAGACAAATATTTCGAATATGCGGGACTTTTGCGAGATGTTTTGAGTGAATTTGAACCAACAAACGTACAAACTGGAAACTTGGCTTGTGGTTCAGCACAAGCAGATTCATTGGCACTAAAACTGCCCCGAATTTCAATTCCAACCTTTTCAGGTTCATATGAGTCTTGGAGATCATTTCATGATCTCTTTTGTTCACTTATCCACAAGAATCCAACATTACAACCAGTTCAAAAGCTTCATTATCTTAAATCTAGCGTTGCAGGGGAAGCTGAACATCTGTTGCGTCAATTTCCAGTAACAAATGCAAGTTACGAAAATGCTTGGAAAGTTCTTGTGGATAGATATAACAACCAACGTGTTCTCGTTAATCATCAGTTGAAGATATTAACGAATATAGTCAAAATGAATTCGGAGTCAGCAAAGTCCATCAAGTCACTCTTAGACAAAAGCACAGAGTGCATGTTTGAGTTAAAGGCTCTAGGTGTTTCAATAGAGAATTGGGATCCTATTGTAATACATATATTAACACAAAGTTTACCGTCGGAAACACACCGTATGTGGGAAGAGGAAATAAGTTCGTTAAATCAATTACCAGGCTTGGATCGTTTCAAAACATTCTTAGAAAAAAGATTCCGGACACTGGAAGCATTAGTAGAGGAGAAACCAGGCTCATCAAACAAGATGAGAATTAAGCGGAGTACTATGACCCAAGTATCAACAGCAAGCAATACATGCCTTGTCTGTGGTAACTCCCATTACATAAATCAATGTCCAATATTCCTTAAACATCAAACGGATGAAAGGATTAAGATTGTGACAACTAAGGGCTTATGTTTTAATTGTCTATCCAGAAAACATAAGGTACAACAATGCTCGATTAGGTTCAGATGTCGGCAGTGTGGTGGAAAGCATCATTCACTACTCCATAAAGGTAAAATTTACCAGTTGCCAACTAGCGCAAAAAATCCTGTTCAAATAGCGCCGAATCTTTCCTCTTCGACAATGTCTAAAGAAACTGAAACTAATGTACACTCGTTTTATGCAAGTCATATTAGTAAGAATAGCCCAGCGCTATTATCAACGTCATTAGTTAAGATAGGTGCCAAGTCGGGCACATCTTATACGTTTCGGGCTCTGATTGATTCAGGATCGCAAGTGTCCTTTATCACACGTTCTGCAGCCCAAAGATTGCAACTAAAGCCTACACAAACGTCTGTACAGGTAACAGGTCTAGGAGATAGTGAGGGAACAATTGTACGCTCGCAAGCAGCATTTGAAATGTTTCCTAAAAACAAACAAGGTGACCCAACCAGGGTAACGGCTTTAATAGTGCCAACTATTACAAGCATACTTCCACCCTCAACGATCTCAATCAAAGAATGGGACCATTTGAGAGGTTTGCCACTCGCTGACCCACTATTTTACCAACCAGGTAAAATAGACTTGCTTCTTGGAATAGATGTCTACGGACAGATTATTCAGGAGGGATTGCGCAAGGGACCACCAGGTACACCTATAGCTCAGAACAGCAGTTTAGGATGGATCCTGTTTGGTAACCTTTCATCCCAGCAGCATGGCAAAGACTTCAAGGTTTCTACATTCATGACAAACATACAATCGCAAGACGGAGATTTGTATAACCTTCTCAAAAGGTTTTGGGAATACGAGGAGATCAAAGTTGAGGCAAGGCCAAAATCATCAGATAAGGAATGCGAAGAATATTATGCTCAAACGCATAAACGTTCTACTTCCGGTAGTTACGAGGTGAAACTACCATTTAAGACACCCAATCCAGATTTGGGTGAATCTCGGTCAAGAGCACTTAAAAGGTTCTATAGTCTTGAGAAAAGTCTCTTGAAATCACCACAGTTATACGAACAGTACAAAGTTTGTATAAACGAATACATAGAGCTAGGGCATATGGTGCCAGCTGACGCACAAAAAGTATACAAAAGCTTTTACTTACCACACCATGCTGTGATAAAAGAAAGTACCACCACAAAAGTTCGTGTGGTGTTCGACGCTTCCGCTAAATCAAGTAACGGAAAAAGTCTGAATGAACAACTTCATACTGGACCGACTATTCAGTCGGACTTGTATACTATCCTTTTAAGGTGGCGTAAATATCGTATAGCAATGTCTGCCGATATAGAAAAAATGTACAGGATGATAAATATACATCCTAGTGACCAAGACTACCAACGTGTAGTATGGAGAGATAATCCCAAAAAAGCAATAAGGGATTATAAGCTAACAACTGTTACATTTGGGATGACCCCAGCTCCTTATTTAGCTATCAGAACTTTGCACCAACTTGCCAAAGATGAGGCAGATAATTACCCAATTGCTTCAAAAATACTCCTTCAAGATTTCTATGTAGATGATCTTTTGACTGGTGCAAATAATACAAGTGAAGCACAACAAATTCAAGCAGAACTCTGCTCTCTTTTGAAATCAGGAGGCTTCACTCTAAGAAAATGGGTAACTAATTCTTCGGAAATATTAAATAATATTCCGAAGGATTTAAGGGAAATTCAACCCCCTTTACGATTTTCCGGAGATGACTCAGTAAAAACTTTAGGGATACATTGGTATCCTGGTGCTGATTACTTCACAATGCAGTATCAGCCAATCAAGGAATGTTCTCCTACAAAACGTTCAATACTGTCTGAGGTAGCTAGATTTTTTGATCCACATGGCTGGATATCGCCAATTCTAATAACGGCTAAAATTCTGATGCAAACATTATGGCTGCACGGATGTTCATGGGATGAACCAATTCCTTCGACATCAGAATCACTTTGGCAAAAATTCAAGTCAGAACTTAACGTTCTTAGTCAAATAAAAATACCCCGTTGGCTACATACCACAGGAAATCCTCAGAAATACCAAATACATGGTTTTTCAGATGCATCAATACATGCATATTCAGCAGCAATATATCTGAGAGTCATCAACGATAAAGGAATATGTCATGTAAATTTATTGATGGCCAAATCAAAGGTGGCACCAGTTAAACCTGTGTCACTCCCACGACTTGAGTTAAACGGAGCCCTATTATTAGCAAAACTCATATCTCGTATAAGGGAAGATATGAATTTTCAAGATGTTCCTGTCTTTGCTTGGACAGATTCATCAATAGCACTTACTTGGATTCGCAACCATCCCAACAAATACAAGACTTATGTCGCAAATCGGGTTGCTGAAATTCAAGAACTAACTCCTTTAGATACCTGGCGTCACGTACGATCTAGTGACAACCCAGCAGATCTAAACTCTAGAGGTATCAAGCCCTCACTTTTAGTAAACAATTATTTGTGGTGGCATGGTCCAAAATGGTTGCAAGAACCACCAAACCAATGGCCCAAATCCAAATTTCCTCCAACAACGGATGAAATAGAACATAAAAAACTTTGTTTCATCAATATTGAAAATAATAGTGAAGAGTTTCTATCGAGATATTCCTCATTCACTAAACTTATTCGTGTTACAGCATATTGTATCCGATTTATTAATAATTGTAGGAAAAAACAAGAGAACAGGTCTCTAGGATTACTAACCACAAATGAAATATCAACCACGAAACACAAACTCATAAAGATAGCTCAAAACAAACATTTTTCAAAGGAGCTAGAGCAGATAAAGGCTAATCAACCTTTGAACAAAAAAAGCGCAATATTATCCTTAAACCCCTTTTTAGACGATACAGGTCTTTTAAGAATTGGTGGTCGATTGCGACATGCAATGATATCATTTTCTAAACAACATCCCATAATATTGCCAAGAGAAAGTGTTTTAACAAAACTGATAATAAATTATTATCATATTAAGACCTTACATGGAGGTACTCAATTAGTCTTAACGACTATCAGGAATCAATATTGGATACCACAAGGCAGGAAAACAGTGCGAAACATTATAAGTAAATGCATTACTTGTTTTCGACATTCTGCACCACGGCATAATCAATTAATGGGAGATCTTCCTTCATGTCGAGTAAACTTAACTCGACCATTTCAGCACACAGGCGTCGATTATGCAGGCCCGATATCAGTAAAAATGTCTAAACATCGAGGTAATCGTTGCTATAAAGCATATATATGCCTTTTTATTTGTATGGCAACAAAGGCAGTACATATCGAACCAGTCTCAGATCTTTCAACAGCAGCTTTCTTAGCAGCTTTTAGGCGCTTTAGTTATAAGCAGAAGAGGTCTCTGCACTGATATGTATTCAGATTGTGGAACAAATTTTGTAGGAGCAGACAAGGAAATTTCTATGGCATTCAGAAACGCTAATAAAACATTAGCAAATGAAATGGCAGCAGACGACATTCAATGGCATTTCAACCCACCTTATGCTTCCAACTTTGGAGGCTTATGGGAGGCAGGTGTTAAATCCATTAAACACCACCTCAAACGAGTTTTAAAAAACACTTCTTTAACTTTTGAAGAGTTTGCGACTCTTTTAAGTCAAATAGAGGCATGTTTGAATTCAAGACCTCTTTCTCCAGTAACTGAAGATCCCGCTGACTTAGAGTATCTAACTCCTGGACATTTTTTAATAGGATCTGCTCTTAACACATTGCCAGAACCTGCTGAAACATATAAAACTACTACATTAGCTAGGTGGAATTACATCCAATTTCTACGTGAACACTTCTGGTCAAAGTGGTATAAAGAGTATCTTAGTAATTTACAAAACCGACCTAAATGGAAAATAACAAAAACGAATCCCACAGTAGGAGATTTAGTCATTATCTCTGAAAATAATTTGCCTCCAAATTCATGGTTGCTAGGCCGTATTTTGGAATTGCATTATGGGTCTGATGGATTAGCTAGAGTAGCATCCATTAAAACTAAGAATGGTAGTTTAAAAAGGCCAATTAACAAATTGTGCCTAATTCCTAAAGAATGATCTTTTTTATAATGTAGATCGCCTAACCAAATCTGAATAGGGAATTTCGAACTAAACAATGACATCTTGAAAGGCATTTTTTCTTCTATTCGCCTTTCAAGGGGGGCAGTATGTTGGATCTCCAACTAGGTTATAGGCTGAGGATAAATAAGATTTAGTTTAATTCACAGGATGTAAACAAAAAAGAAGCTACCTTTGATTCCCTGCCGGCATTCCATCCCATCAGCATTTGACAACTGCACCACAACAAAGAAGTGACACCTGACCTGACAACTCGAAGTCCCACATCCCTGGAAACTGGATCCTGAATTCCCGATCCACAGTTCCCACCAGATGACCACTCGAATCCATTCCAAACCAATTTAAATTTAAATTTAACATATTGTTCTTAAATATATTAGAATTAACAATTGTAGAGCAGGGAATGAATATTTAAATTACTAATTGTAAAGTAGCATTTGAAAGTAAAGTAGGCGAAGCATTTGCTTTCACATTTTGAATTTTGAAACGGTAGTAGGCCATGAGCAGTGTGTTGCCATGGCAATAGACAAGGATTTTAGTATAAAAGGAGCGAAAGTGACTAAGGAAATCACTTCTTGATTCTCCTGCAAGAGGTCAGTATCTCCTCGGGAACCGACCGTGGTATACTTATTCCTTCCTCAAAGTGTTCGGGAAACGACCGTTCACTTATTCCTACCTTAGTGTTCGGGAAAACGACCGTTCACTTATTCCTACCTTAGTGTTCGGGAAAACGACCGTTCACTTATTCCTACCTTAGTGTTCGGGAAAACGACCGTTCACTAGTCCTACTCCTTAGTGTTCGGGAAAACGACCGTTCACTTATTCCTACCTTAGTGTTCGGGAAAACGACCGTTCACTTATTCCTACCTTAGTGTTCGGGAAAACGACCGTTCACTAGTCCTACTCCTTAGTGTTCGGGAAAACGACCGTTCACTAGTTCTACTCCTTAGTGTTCGGGAAAAACGACCGCTCACTATTCTGTAGTCATAGAACCGACGAATTACTGAGCCCTTTTTCTTTCTTGTTTTTTTTGTACTTTGAAATATTTTCTGATTTTAATTATCAATTTGCTGTTTTGTTTTAAAGTTTATGAAGAATTATATAGTTTATTTTGAATTGACATTGTGAATAGTTTTAAGTTTTAAGGTTAAAATAAATTGAACTGACTAAGTATATCCGAACCCTAATTTTTTAATTATTTTTATTTTTTTTATAATTTTATTTTTTATTGTGTTTTGGCAGCAGTCAGAACAGGTCCCTACACATAATTTATATAGTATAACATGACAAACATTCTATCTTCGCTGCGACGAAGGCTAATTCTTATCGGTGAAGGTTAGAGAGGATTTGGCTCCCGAAACAAATATCCTGGGTGCGCCAGTGGGAAGAGGTCCTGAGATTACGAAGGCACGTCAACGTCCTTTCAGCAAAACGTCCAGAATCCACGAGTGCTCCCGCCTTGGGTGCTATCTTTGCTGGCAGCATCCCGGCAGGGGGCGCCTTCTCCCGGGCCCTGGCCCTTGATATATGTTACCAATCCTGAAGGACACTCCCGCTCCTTTTTCTTGCAGCCATAAATCAGTCCCGGGGATGAGACGGAAATTTATGTGAGTTTCAACCATTTTAATGTGCGCTACGTATGCTCGGCTAGAACGAGCGTACGCCACACGTAAAAGTGTTTTATTAAAGTGAAATTTCCCAATCCCTCTGGACGCGCAGATGGGGCCCGTGGGGTACTTTCTATGCTCCCCGGGCGTCCCGCCATCTATGCCATTTTTGTTTATTTAGTTTTAGGAACCAGAACGAGCCACACTAACTAACTGCAGTCGAGCTCCTCGTGGATTTCTTCTACTTGAGCACTGCAAAATTTTCGATGGTTTCACGTGGGTGGAGCGAGCAGGTGCAGCAGCTCCATTATGGGGTCCATGAACTGCTCCGGCAGAGGATTTAAGACCGAGCCACTGTAATTTGCAGCAGGGTGCTCCCCAGCAGGGTTGCGCTCCACTGTGGAAAACTGCTCAAGGTAAATGGGAAGGTTCTTTGCGATCTTAAACCATTTTATTTTCAAGACATTTTCCAGTTGTTTAGCGTAATTTCATTCCTAGCTGGGATTTAAGTGAAATTCCCATCTATTTGCTTCACGAGTACTTGGCAGCCCCCCCGCTCAGTGGAGTACGTGCCTGCGCCCTTCTAAAGGGAAAGGTCTTTGCGTCCTCCCCCGCGGGCGGCACTCACCACCCGAGCATTAAGAAAGTAGAAATTACGAACGTTATCTTTGCTAGCGTATAATTTAACCTTTTTGTTACCTTTTGCCACCCTTTTGTTACCTTTTGTTACAATTTTGTTAATTTGGAAAATGCACTTGCAACACACACCAACACTAAAACACACTTTCGGGGGGAGGGGTATCCTTCACTGGCAACATTTATTTAAACTGCTGACTCCTTCCGCCCTCTGGCGTAGGTGCTCCAGGTGAAATATGATAAGGATCCACCGCCCCCGCAGACCGCCTCGATCCCGCCCAGCCCCTGTTCCTTGCATTTTGAGGAACCATACGTCCCTTCGGCGTTTCGAGTGTGTTTCAAGTTTTTGAAAGTTTTAGGAAAATGTGAACAAGTTGGAGAGCGTCTAAAACAATTTTACCCCCAAAATTTATGAGTTTTATAGTGCTCCTATAATTCAGAGCATGACGTGATAAACGGAGGGACTGAAATTGTTTAATCTTCTGAATGTAATAGTTATGGCGGCGGGGGAGTGTGCCTGGAACTCGAATCCTGGATGGGAGCTATTTCGCGTCCTCCCACAGCCCCCCCCCGCCCGCATGCACAACGAAGTTATAGGCGTTGAGAAAATTACTTCTCATGGTGGAAAATGTGAAATTTTACGTTGAAGAAAACGCGAAAACCACCTTCCGCCAGAGAGTCGTTTCGAATTCATAATTTACGCACAAACACATACACATATGAATTATGCAAACGATTATGCACAGTCTATTCCAGTTTAACAATTTTCCAGTTGATTAAAAATTCTCGCGAGGCCCCGGGTGGTGCCCGGGATTAGTTCACTCTTCGTCCGGGATCAGGATTTTGATTAAATCTGAGTACATATTTTCTGGGGTAAGGAGTTTCACAACTAAGATGTTTAGCCGAACAACATACGCTGAAGTTTCGTTATGCTAGCGAGCATACGCTCTGGCAGCATAATGGGATCATTTTAATGGCTTCAACCAACAATATTCTCGGCTCCTAACGAATTAAGATATTTTTAACGATCCGAAGCTTAGTCGGAGTTAACACCGGAGAGCTTCTGATTTCGTTATCTAAATTAATGCGGGTGAAAACCGATATTCGCTTTGTTATTACCCCACACATCGACCCGAGTCCTCTATGCAAATTTTAGCGTATTAGGGTAACCTCGTGGAGTTTCCTTTCTATTTTATGTTGGAGAAAATAGAATCAAGGAATTATATGAAAATAGTCTTCTCAAAGCAACTGTGGTATCAGCGATGCCTATCCGGGAATTGGTATAAAATTTACATATTTTGGTTACTAAATTAAAGTAACTTGGGTTTTATTCCTCTTGGAAAATTTAATTCTGTTTCAGAAAATTCAATTCACTTTCAGATAAGAAATAATTTCTGAAGCAATTGATAAAAGCAGATTTCTATTTTTCTGTACTTTTATCGAAAACCTCATCTTGATACCGAAAAAAACTTTAAAATTCAAACAAAAAATTTGCAAAACCTTAGTAAAAGAAGGTAGTAGGTATTTGCTGAGCACGCATAAATTTTGGTTTCTTAACTAAATTGTTATATAATGATGCTATTTAATTAATTTAATTAAGACAGGTTTTTGTTTAAACGCGTTTTCTTGAAAATTACGTTTTTTCAAGTCGTTGTGCTAGTGTCTTAAGTTCTATTTCACCGATTAACTTCAAATTTGGAATATAGTCCTCTTTATAATGCTAAATTATTATTATTAGGTACCTACCTACTATTTATTAAAAAACAAAAACTAAATGTTTTTGTCGGGTAGCTATACCAAAGCTTGCGAATCG
The DNA here is from genome assembly GCA_951509405.1 of Machimus rusticus. Lineage (NCBI taxonomy): Eukaryota > Metazoa > Arthropoda > Insecta > Diptera > Asilidae > Machimus > Machimus rusticus. The sequence goes on from OX608051.1 coordinate 10,394,648, forward strand.
TTTCAAGTTTTCTAGATTATAATACCTCGTTGAACGTCTAAAACTAAAATGTTCTTCTAAATGTTTTAAGACATAATAAGTCCGGAGGGATTTTGTTAGAAATACAATGGATTTGAAACAATTCATCAAAAAATGTTTTGAATTGAATAAGCTAGGACCTTTTGTGATCCCAGATAGTACAGAATTCTAAAAAATGATGTCCCATAACTTCTTAAACGATGGTAAAGAACATTGAAATTCACCCCCTCAAGTTTCTAAGTAGAAATGTAGATTCCGGCATGTTAATTGAAAAAAAGAAGTCATTTTTATTGCCATCATGAAAACTGAAGCCTGAAATTGCTTCCCCTAGAAAATGCTTCGTTGCCCTCGTCCAACGTACGCACCAGCGACGCATTCAAGTTCAATTTTCAACTTCATTTCGTAGCAAAACGTTTCATTAAGTCACCTCATTTGACGCATCCCCCTCGCAGGGTAATAAATTTCCGCATTTTTCAGAATGGATCTCGACACAGGGTGAAATTTTCTGTAGCCATGCACTATCCTGGGGTCCTGGTCCTGTTGTAACATTGGGAACGAATCTACAAAAATCCCCGGAATTCTCTCGGGTGCATGAAAGAAAACCATGCAAATCACCAAAGTGTGAAATTTCCATAAACACCAGCTGAACATGAAAATGGCTGAGGACTTCCGTCCACGATGTCCTGTTTCCCTTTTATGTGCAGGCAGCGCCATCCCCCGGGCAGGACGTCGAACAGAAAAGTAACATATAACGCAGAGGACCCGGGATCAAGCCCGAACCGAGAAAATGGTGTACAATTTACGCCCAGGATAATATCATCAGAGGGCCGGGGGAATGAGAAAAAATTGCAAAAGTTAACTCATCTGGGATGGGGCTCCGGCAGCGGCGGCGGCGGCGGCGGCAGCTGAAGCGGAGTCCCCTCAGAGCCCCGTCCCAAGAGTCAATTTGAAGCGATTTTCATGGTTCGGTGCTGAGCTAACACATCCTTTTCTAGTTACATGCCGCTCTTATCTCATCACGGCCGGGACCCTTAGTATCTAAACAGCGGCACAAAGGAAGCACACATGTGTGAAAAATGGAGGACATTTCTATTTATAAAAATTTTGCTCCTTCGCTCCTTCGTCTTGCGTCGCTGGGGTCCCATCCTGGTGTCCCGGTGGCGTCCCATGGCGTCCCGGGGCGTCCCGGGGGCGGAAAGGTGAAAGCACACCCTTTCTGATTGTTTCCATTCACTTGACTCCCTGCGGAAAGCCCTTTACGTGAAGTCGTTAAGTCGTTTATGTAACCGTTTTTCATTATTATTGTGCATTCACGGGGAATTACAATTGACGTCGTCATCGTGATATTATACAACAATCGCAGGAGGCTCTGTCGTCCGCCAAAAGGGAAATGGGTAAAAAAAATTCACTCCTATCGCTTTATGTTGGGTACGCGTTTTGCACGTGAAAGCATATTGCGGCAGAATCCAACATATGCTGATTTAATGCTCATCGAGTGGCTCGAATTTTTAGAATTTCTCGCTTTATGCTGCGGTCAAATGTTTGTTTCTATAAAGGTAATTTAATACTTGAAACGAACAATAACATTCGCTGAGTTATTTAAATAAAATTCGATTTTTGGGGCTAACCACGTTCCACTCGTTGTCTATTCCTGTTTATGGAACAACATATTTGGAAAACATTTTAGTGGTTCTAAACTAAAATAATTAAAAAAACATTTTCATTAGTAGACTGGAAATAACATTTGTAATAGCATAGAAATGCAGGGGAAATGTAAATAAATTAAATGGTTAACCAGATAATATTTACTTTTCGTTTTTATTATTTATTTATTACCATTAAGGTAAATACGAGAGCCGAATTTAAATTTTAATCGATATAGTGAAGACATCTAAAATTTTTTGTTGATAAGAGGTAAAATCTCCATACAATAAGTTATTTTGTGAAGACGAGTATTGTTTTCGAAAGATTAATCACAGTATATGGATTCCTCGATTATTATAGCTATTTTTGAAATTTATTTATGAAAGTAAATTGAGGAGGACACGCATAGGAAAAATCAATTTAAGATAGTTTTGTGAGCTTTTAACTGGAAGATAGAAATTCAGAAATGGGTAGATTTACATATAATGGGTTGAGTTTCAACATTTTTCCAATTTAGTTTGTCACGGTATTCTGTATAAGAAGTAACTATATCTGTCTTTTTATTAATGCAGTAATATCGTTTAGGGTTTTCTACTTTATTGGCTGAAACAAAAAAATGGAAACCAACCATCTTGACTTATATACATATATTAAATATATCTATTTAGCTCGAATATTCGTATTCTGAGCTACAGTGCATTGCTGCAGAAAGCATATCTTGGAATAAAGATAATATATTATGTGTTCGATTTAATAATTTAATCGATTACATATTCCAGTATTTATAAATAGTTTATTAGTTAGAAGTATTCCTACTTAGAGTAAATATTATTATATAACTATTATATTTGTTTTGCATTTTTCGTAAACATTAATATCTTAAATTGTTACCGATATTGGTTATTAGATTAAAGTTGGTATTCACTTTTGAGTTGGAGAAGTGTCAGGGCATTTTAAATATTTATTTTTAGCGATTTGTAATTTATTAAAGAAAGGTTTTATTTCTTGCCTTTATTGTATGATTTATGTTAGAATGTATGTTGAATCATTAAAGCTCAAATGACATATTGCTTCGAAAGCCTTCGTAATCCAGCGATTTAAAGGAATTCAAAATATGAGTGTTGCGACACGGTTCGACGAAACGATTTGTTCCGCGTAAATATTTTCGCTTCGTATTGATTTATTTATCCAAGATGCGATGATACGACACAGCAAAAACTGTGAGATTTATCAGTTCGTAAACGATCTGAGAAGTGCGCTTAATGGCAGTGATTAATTGCGTTTGGAATGCCGTTAAAATCGGCATTTAAAATAAAATTTACATCATTCCTCTGAGGGGTGGCGTAAGCAGACGACGGCGGCGCGGCGGTGTGGCGGCGCGACGGCGTTCGAAGCGGTTTAAGAACCCGCTGGGCCGCGATATAATCACAAGAAAGCCATTCGTCCGTAAACACGTAACGATTTAATGAGGTGTACTTGACCGCGTTTTCACTTGAGGTCCAGAACGCGGTCCGGGACACAACAAAGATGCCCCGGCCGATCGGTGATCGAAGAAAGACCGAAGAGCACCTCCGATCAATGGAGATGTATTGGCTCAAAGGTACAAAACCGCAGCACCGATCGGTGTGATTTATGACCAATCAATTCGCCGCTGGATTTGGTGTCATTTGCCCATGAAAAATCGATTGATGCTCGATGGGGCTCTTGTGGCTGTAATGACTCCGACGTTCGTTGGTGATCTCTCCTTTGGAGGGAAAAAAATGCCTGAGTTGTTGCGAATTTTGCACATAAAGTCTTGCGTAGCCGAGAGTGTAACTAATTCGCAATAATTGCTCAGCTTGTATCTGAGCAATGTGTTTTCACTTTCACCTGGCTTTTTGCAAGATTTCTTGTATAATGAACTCCGGTGTCATAGGAAATCGCAATTTCTTATATAGTCGCAAGTTGCGCAACTCGGCCTAATGAGTTTCAGCGAGATTAATGCGCCGGGCCGCATGCATATTGCTAGCAGCTAGCTTAGCCGGAGATCATCTTGCAACATTTTCCCATTATAATGCATTAAACCGCATCGGGGAGATTTTGCAACCGGACCGGACTGAGACCATACTCCGGTGAATTATTATATTCCGGCGGACGTAAAATTGCCCTCGGATTGCAATTCCCCAGCGCAACGGCGGCGGCGCTTCGGCCGTCTCACCTGAATCGAAATATTTTAATTTATTTCACCTCGAGACCGCATTAAAGTGCAACCTAGTGGCCGGTGCCATGCCAGTCCATTTACCAAAAACTCTCCGACGTAAATCCTCTACCATAAATATCCCAAATACCATGAGGATGAAAAATGGTTCAATTGTACTGAAATTCGTGCCTCGTTTGCATAAATTTTCGCCAAATGGACAAGTTCCCGTGTGCACAGGAACTACGCCCTCCGGGGGCATCTCCGGACAATGCAAAATAGTCGAGCGCATCGCAAACGTCGACACTGCGGTACGACGCGACGCGGCGTCGGATTTGAACAAAGATTCCAACGCTATTTTCTGCTTTTATGCGACATTTTACTTACTTTTTTGGTCAGGTTTTTTATGTCTTTTTTATCTTATATCTTTATATAGTTTAGCGTTTTTTTTTTATATATACATATATATATTATATTTCTGGTAAATGAAATTTTTCATGGCCTGGTGGCGGTTTGGCGCTGGGCGGGCGACAACTTTTGCTACTTCATCCGAAGGTGAAGCGGATAAACAAAAGTATCTCAAAGATTTCCGCCAAGTGCACCGACCAAAACGGCTCCATCCCCGAAATGCTGGGGATAAAATCCATTGAGTGAGTGATTTGTAGGCTCTTCCTTAACTTCCCTGTCCATTCAGTGTCTTTCATCCGTTCAAGATTTTCGCTTCGTTTTTGGGGCCTCTCTTACATATAAAAGGTGCCCCCGCTGGTGCCCTTCCCTCGAATACTTGTTACTTTTGTCCGGGTACCACCACCGGGCTCAACTGGGAATCGCCAGGAGTCCGTGTATAAATTCTGCTCTCAAGGTGGCTAAAGTCGACATTCGGACAGGCAGGTAAGATATATGCCGTTGTTGTGCCACGAAATTTATAGCCTCCAGTGTTCTCTTATAAAATGAAATTCGATCTTAGGATAAACTGGGGCTGCTGACTTCGCTCGCAGACAGTATCAGGGACAAGTCACATACGTGGGGCTATGAGGCCCTTTTTCGTTACGCTATTGTTCTGGCCGTGGCGACTGACAAGAAAAAGGCGAAGACGAATGAGGCCCAAAGTCTCCCGGACCCCGGCCTCCACGTCGCAAGATCTTTTTACAATTTTACTTTAAAAGAGTTTCGGACACTTGAGCCCAGGGCCAGGCGAAGTTCAGGCGTCGCGATGCGATGCAACATGCCTCCGGTTTATTTCTACTCATTCCTTCGGGACCATCATCCATAATTTCAGGGCGAATAAATCGTTAGCGTAAAACGCTCATTGATTTGTCGCGGACGGGAGAAGCGCGGCGCGGCATAAATAATATTGAATTCAAGACATTAACCTAAAACGCCGGCTGCATAACTCTTCCTTGCTGAATATACTCAGAATGTTAAGAAAACTGAGAAACTCTATTGCCGACGTGTGGCATAATTCATCTTACAGTTCATTAGACAGCAACCACCGACAATAAATAAAAGCAGACCTTCAGATTGAGATCTTCGCTTCAGATTACGGAAAAGCAATTTTTCTCCTTGGGGCTTCAGAGGAGTCCCCGTCGGCGGTCGACGACGGATACGTGGAGCGCCTACGGAAAAAGGGGCTTAGGCTCATCAATTGCTGGCCCCCAGTTCCGCGATAAACTCCGCTGTCATTACGGACCTTTTGCGGATTTTTTAACTTTATTTTTGGTATTCTTCAATTTTACTTGGAAAATCCGAAAAGGGAACAAAACGTTTATAGATGTCAACCCTTTTTCCTTTCCGGGCTCATTTATAATTCTGGTCCTTCGCTTCGACGAAGCCGCAATCAAATCAGGGGCAGTTGATACAAATTAAGTGGGATGTCCTCGGTGTGTAAATGATACAGTGTCAATTAGGACCTATTGTAATTTGTGGTTTTTGAAATTAATGAGTCTGTATATATTGTACCTACTTATATAATGTTTGCACTTCTAATACAAATACTTGAACGATATCTAATCCAAAATCAGTTACGGATTTTGAAACAAAATTAAAGGCATGATATAGGGAACTTTGTCAACTTCTTTTGGGCAGCTAATTTAAAAATCATAAAACTATCATTTTTTATCTTTCAGAGAATAAAAACTGAAAAGAAATAATAAAGGAACATTATTTAACAGACGGGGCAAATCCGACACCGAGTTAAAATAAGTGCATAGGAAATTGCAATTATCGGTTTAATTTTAGTAGGTAAGTACTTTTTAAGTACAGACGATCTTCACGTTAATAATTTTTCCATACAAAAATGCGTATTAAGGTGGCATGTTTATTTTCCGAAAAGTTTATTCGGTAAGCATATTTTAATAAAGTTTAGAAATATTTGGCATTTACCTAAGTATTTAATCCTTTATTTAAATTTTGTTTTTATATTTAAAGTAGTTTTCAGAAAAGCCCTTTTTCACTTTTACACCTCGTGTTTCTCAAAAACGTGATGTGCTGCAGCATTTTCATTTTCGAAACCACAATCAGAATGTAAGATACTTACTAAGTATAAAATTAGTCTATCAGATACATATTCGAAGCAAAAATCTTGTAGACCAGTGTATTTGCATTTATTTTTCAAAGATAGAGTCATACTATCTTATTCAGTTTAGTAAAATGATTCCTGGATTGTACACACATAAAACATAAAAATCTTTTGAATAGTCGTATATAATTTTGAATTATTTCCAGAATTAAATTTTCAGCAGTTGTTGAAGTCTTGACTCAACAAATTCTGGAATATTTTATATTAAAAAATTCTATTTTATATTGTTAAATATGTAAGGGCTCAATAAAAGCGTGGTATGTTGGAATATTCTCCTCGAGGTGATAAAACTCCTACAGAGCTGCTCTCATAAGCATAATGAACCTTGATGGTGCACAACATCAATATGAGGCTCATAAAAATTTCGAAAGGGTACTTAAGTCTCCTAATGATCAGGGATGCTCTTACGTGTGAGAACCTTCCACGCTCGGGAGCACTGCCAAGAATTTCAAAATTTCACAAGAATCCGCTGAGATTGAAATCGCTCGGCGCAAGGAGGCGGCCCAGAGCCCACTTGATGAAGCCGGCTATTCACTAAATAAAATTTAATATCGCAAAAGTGTTTTTTCTCTCATCCATTGAGCGTAGTTGGAAAAATACCCTTAAAATCTCATCCCGAGGAAAAAAATTCACTTTCTCCGGGGCACAGGAATGGAAAAATAAATTGAGGGAACGAAGAAGACGAAGGGCTTTGATAGCGCGAACGTGTGGGCGGGGGCGTGTAGATGGCGCTGCGGGTCCCAGGTTCAGGTATTATCAGGGTCGTGGCCTCGCTGAAAAATGTGCTGACTTCATAAAAGATCAAATAAAACGCAGTCCCTGGCGTATCATCAGCATATGTCTCCGGTACCTCAGAGTGCAAATATTTGTCGTACGTGAAATTGGTTGCTCGACTCCGCATCGTCATAATGCTTTTGTTATTCAAAGAAAGACACTGAACAAAAAAAAATTGCCATAAAAAAAATGGTAAAACGTATACGAGGAGGATATGCGATGCACAGCGGTGCGCTCGAAAGGAGAGCGCTTTCCGTAAATTTCCGTACCTTGTGGGATGGAAAACGATGAACGCATATAAATCCTCTGCACATGAAATACATTTATGCTAATGCAATTTTCCACATCAACAATTTCGTTTTATCCCGACATTTGTAGTAATACATTGCGATTGCGTTCCAATGCCGCACCCTCGAGGGTCCCAAACGGCGTAGATATGTACATAGATCCGTAGATCCGTAGATACGTATATAGATGGCGCCCCGGCCGGGATGATTGCTCTGCTATTGTTTGAGGAGCCACCTCGATAATTTCGTCCAACTTGCTCGGGATGGCTCTCGGGCCCAGGCGGGATGTAATAAGGACCTGCCGGGGCTCGAAGCCCCATCTCGAGGAGCATCTCCCCCAAAAATGTGCTGTCATAATTCTTTTCGCCCCCTCGATCCGGGAGGGAAGTTATAGTATGTAATTTATTTCCACCGCCCCTCCATAGATGGCAACACATGGCGGCGTGTAGATGCTCTCTTTTGCGCCCTCTGCCGGTGCGTTTTAGGGGGTGCGAATCCTGATGGGTTTATTAAGTTTTTTGACACCCGGGGACGGCGGCTGTGGCCGGGACGCGAAAATTAGCCCATTCAGACGCACCCAGCAGCGGATGGAATTACAAACAGAAAACGAGCGTTGCACACGTGCCGAAGATTTGTTGAGATAATTTCCCACTTTTATTGACTTTTGCGTGGCTAAATAAAAGGGTGCCACTTGGCTGCGTTATGAATAATCCTCGCACATTTCCATCGCTACCCTCCTCATGAATCTTCACTAAGACCACTATCGTGGTCTCGATGACACTCCCGGGCCCTAAAATCCCCCAATTTGCACCCTTCTGAGTCTAATATTAACCAAATTTCAGCAAGAGCTGTTGAAGTTAATTGCAATTAAAAAGTGTTAAGAGATTGCAAGTTCAGTGAAGTCAGCATCCAAAACAAGAGATCTTTAGGAACCTCTTTTGAAAAGGTAATAAATTATAATTCTTCTGTTTGTTTTTATACTACATTTATAATCTGAAGCTTCATACAAATAAATTCTTTAAACACTTTTAAACAAAATGAGATTTGAAGATATCATGCCTAAGGAAAATACCTGATACCTTTATATATGTATGTACCTATATGGTAAATAAATTTAAAAAATTAAAGTCTATTTTTCTAATACCTAATAATATACATCTTATAAATCGGTTTTGTTTTTAAATACTTTATTGAACAGTTAGTAATTCATACGGACAATATTAATTTAATAATGATAATTTTTTGCGGTAATTAAATTAATTGTTAAATATCTTCAATATACCCAGCTAATATATATCTAATTGAATTTGCCCAATCAATTTCGAGATAGTATATCCTATTTTACTCCTCGTTTCTGTTTTTATTGTTCATAGTTTAGCGCCCAATATGTTGTTGAAAATACAATTTGTATTTTCATATATACTGATCGAAATTGTAATATATATATTATACCTACAACCCCTTTAAATCATATGTAGTCCTTAACATATACTTATCTCAAAGTCATTTATTTAAAATTTTGTAAGGTAAAATTAGTTTAGTTTTTCTAAAAAACAGCCTTAAATAATACAATTCTTTCCTAAACGAATGAGGAACTTTAAGATAACAACCTCAAGTTAAAAAGCTAAACACCAAAAATGTTTGCTAAGGATTTCTTAATTTTTTCTCATATGACAAGGTAAGAAAGAAAAATTGTTTTTCCCCAAATTTCGAACAATTCAATAGCCTTGCAAATATAAAATTTTCTTTTTTTGTAATATTTGTTCTTCTTAATTTTGTGCTTAGCCTTGATTTGAATCTAAGTCGCAGTTGACCTGTTCATTGAAAAGTTTAGCTTTTTGAAGATATTATGATAGAAATTCATATTCAGATTTCGATAGCTAGGCAACGCCCAAGTAGGTCGTTGTTTATTGTGTACTTATTGTATAAATTGGATTTTGAGTAAGATGGAAGTGCCTAAGATAGATTTCAGATAATACTCCATCTCAAGGATGATTCAAAGGACCTATTACCCTGCCCTGGATCCCCCAAAATGTCGTGCGTCTTCTGCGACCTCCAAAGCGATGGCTCCAACCGCACAAGACGAAGACGATGGCACTTCCAGTCCTTAAGATCTCCCTCGAGCGAGCTCAAAGGTTAAGCACCGATATACCGCAGCCAAAAGGAGCAGGAGAATTTGCATGACTGTCTTGGCTCGAAAATTGCTTTATTAAGACACTCTCGGGAGTCGATGGCTTTAACCTCAAGTTACGAAATCAAACACAATTACCTACGGTCTTCCTGTCACACAACTGCCCACGATAATTGCGGGCTCATTACTCTTAACAAGCGGCCTTAACACGTGTTCTAATGCCGTAAAGGAACGTGTTCAGGTAAGGCTCGGATCTCCCACAAGTTCTGCTCGCCCGGTTTTCTTATTTCCTTAGAGTAAAGTGGTGCAAGAGACCCGACTGTGGCCTGGCTTTAATCACGCAATCTTCGTGCTCACGGGGGGGTATCGCCATAACGTCCCGGGCTCGGCTAAAGAATCGCAGCTCAACCGCTAATGTGAGTAGGTGAAATGGTTCACCTTCCTTAAGTGACTCGCATTCGCTTTAGACGTTTTTCCTCCATGTGAGCTATGCTTCAAGTTACCTCTGGCTGAGAAATTCTATAAAAGTTTTAATGCGCAATTGCTACTATGGTAATAGTTAGTAATGGCTTCATTTCTGCCCTTAATAACGTGCTCCAGCAACCAGTTTCAATTTATTAAACTAAATCATTTCTAATGGACTTCAGGGTAACCAAAATAGGTACTAAAATTTTAATGGTTAGGTACTTGAATTGGAAGGAGGTGGTTTAAAAGTTATATATGCATATATTTTTCATTCTATAAGACTTTATTTGAGAGTAAGTGAAATATATACAATAAAACTCTATAGAAATTTTAAAAATTCTATTTTGTTAATATATGTTTGGTAACTACTCGTTACATGAACTTCAATCGGCTCTGATTCGTAAAACATATCAAAAATCCTCTCTTAGAGCAATTTTCTATCAGTTTGTGAGGTTATAAAAATTAAAACCATTGAAAGTTATTAAAATATACTACACGATTAATTAACAATCCTTCTGTTAATAATTATGAACAGTCGCACAGTCTAAAATAACATAAATTTTTCATTTAAGGTTAAAAGTTTATTTTGTTTTATTGTCTTTGCTTTGTATTCTAATTGTTTGAAAAAATATGATTCTTGTATACATTCAAAAATTAATATCTGCCTGCCATTTCAATTTTAAGTAGATATGATAGATGCAAGATAAAACAAGTAAATTTTATTTACTTTATTATTTCAAATAACAACCAATTTATAGCACTTTCATAAACGATCGGACTAAAAATGAAATGAAAATATGTTAGTATGGTATTGGTAGCCTATTAAAAATTAAATTTTTTTAATAATTTTCTGATGGGGGCTTCTCTAGATAGCCTTCTATTAAATACGGCCCTTGATCTTGGATAGGTTAATAAAATATGTAACGATCGTATTTTTCAATTTTATATACCTGATCTGAGAAATTGATACCTGGCAAAATACTTTGACCTGTTTATTTTCTATTGGGTAAAAAATAATCTAAAAGTTTATTTACGGAAAACCATTTCCCTAAGTATTCTACAACCATAAAATCTATGTTTGTACCTTATGTCTACGAAGCATAAGATTGTCGATGTCTACCTTCGATGTCGATTTGCTGAAATATATGCGAAATCGATGTAAAGAGCTCCGCATGTAATCTATGTACTAGGGACAGTCGTCCCTTTATTTATGAGCCCCATACGCAATTTGACACATAAATTGCCGTTGAATGTTATCACCTCATAATTCCGTAGATCAGGTTGCCGGCAATATGGAGAAAAATCGCAGTTACCTATCCGAGACCGCGTTCAAAAAACATGAAAACGAATTTTTACGAAGATGCAAAATAAGCGAATGTGGGTCTGGGAGGGTCTGGGCGAAGGTGGCGCGGGAGCGTTGCGGTGCGATGCCGTCGCCGCCTTGGAGGGCACCCACAGCCACGAGGCATCCCCCGAACACGAAAACGATGTCATGTAAACCTGGGAGGATGTGAATTATTTATGAGAAATTGTTGTTCGGGCAACATTTACATTCCGTGATTTATCTGGCGCAGGGAGTTCTGCTCACCTGTCTGAATTAATCTCTTTGTTTTCCCACCTGTGATCTAACTTTTTGCTGCCCGGCAGGTTCTTCCCGTGCCGCATCCGCAGCATCCGGACAGTGTCTAGCTCGTGTCTGAGCCGGAGAGCAACGCCGTCAATTGCGAGCCGTGTTCAATTTGTATCGGAACTAAGTTACTTTGCGATGTCTTCATTACGGCGACACGACAGCTCGAACAGGCTGAGTTGTGTCGAACTAGGTCTAGATACTGAGATAGTCAGATACTAAGTTACTTAGATACTAAGATACTGAGATGCGACACGAGCGCCTCCGTCGGCGGCTGCTCTAATCAGCTAGGAGCATGAATACGATTATGATAAATTGCAGAGCCCACGCTCCGGATTCGTCGGGGATTCCCCGCAATCGACCTTCTGTTCAAGGTGAGTCCGGATCTGATTGAGTGGCGATCGTCACCCGCCAACCGTCTCAGAAAGGGCCCGCGTGTCTTCTCGTAACGTGTAATTGCATTTTTGCAGCGATCGGGCGCATTTGTTACGGCGCTAAACGAGCATATAAAAATGCAGCCTGCATGCATAACAAATCGCGCCGAACGAATCCGGCAAGCAGCGCAACAATGACGGGCTCGCAATCTCTTTGGACACGGATTTCGTCTAGCGTCGCTGTGACGCGTGCAGGACTATGCGATGAGGTGCAACTCCCAAACGGGCGTTAAGGGCGTCATCTGGTTAAAATTTGCAACGGAAGGGAAATTGTTAGGGCATTAGTTCCAATATTTCTCAGTAATCATGATTTAATGGCGGATTGCGGCTGTAATGGATGTTTTCACTCCATGGGGTGATTAGGGGCTTTCTTTTGGGGTATGTCTAACAAGATTATACTTTTAACTTCCCCGAATTTAGCGGTAGCTCTGCAGAAAAGGGTCTTACGCATCATGAATTTTTGTTAGCTGAGTTGTTTTTTTTTCATAATCTCATTTGGACCAGTTCATATATTTAGGTTTTTTGTATTGAAAAGAAAATCAAATTATCATGACTTAAACTTGCTTCGCATCAAACATTTAATCTAATCATTTTTATGTTGAAAATTATATGTTTGGAAATTGATATGCCAAAAATTTCATTGTTTGAAATAAACAAGCAACAATAGTTAAATCTAAAAATATTAATTATAAATCTTCAAAAGGTCTATTTCTTGAAAATAAAATTTTACTAGGCGCCTATTACTCGAATAATGAAAATTTCTGCGTTATGGTAAAATTTCATTAGTGTTTAAATTAGTATTCAACATTTCATTTATGGAATGCTGCTGTTGTTGCAAATTTAATTTAATGAAGAAAAAGTGCAATGTCTTCTGGGGTAAAAACTACTACTATATCGGAGTTGTGACAAAAGGTGCATGAAGTAAATTTTTACATAAATGCATCCAGGTAAACGCTTATAGGTGTGATTATTCTATACAAACTTCATTTTATAATTTGGATTTCCATAAGTAATGAAACCATTATTGGCTATACATACATCCCCAGCTTCTAGGAAACTGAAATTATTAGGGTGTACCTAACAAGCTCATCGCCAGTGTATGTCTTCTTTGTTTTCTGACTCAGACTTCAAATTATTGAAACATATTAAAACAGATTTCAGATTTATGGAAATTTATTTCTACTCATTTTAATATAGATACCTACATATTTTATTTCTATAGTATTTAAGATACCTTCGTTTTTCTTGTTCCGGGATTTGATATTATTAGTTTTTATTCGAATTCCAATTTGTTGTTTCCTTGAAAAAAAAAAAAAGAAATCTCGCTGGAAATTCAAAATCCGACGTAAAGTTTGAAGGAATCTTTATTATACTTGAAAAAAATTCGCCATTCAATTAAAGAAGAAGTGCTTTCGGCTCCTGTTTGGGACGCGATGCCTTCCCGATTATCGAAATTGAGCTCTAAGGCTTAAAGCGAATGCGAGTCCCTGTTTTTGGTGGGACGATAAATTTCTCAATAAAATCTCGAAAGCCACAGGCACCGGGCCGATGATACAATTTGCAGAATTATAGATCCGCCTCGAGAGCCCTCAATCTTCCACCCCAATCGAAGCGTAATCAATTGAAATCTGAAAATTAAAGACGCACAATCCCGGGAATCATTCACTCGAGGCATTTTCGGGATAAATTGCACAAGAGAAAATAAAAAAATAAAAAAAATAAGGAAAAAATTTGGGAAGAAGTCCCCGGCGGAAAGAAAACACGAAGGGTGGGCATTGTTAGCCCAGCTCCTTTTTGGGGAGCGTTAAGAAAAGGCACAAAAGCAATAATTTTCATCCCCTAATTCGGAGCTTATTGACACCCCCGCAACTACGCCGACATGGCGGGCTGGGCGCGGACGCAAATTGGAAAAAGAAATCTTGGAAGGAAAAAAAAGTAAATAATAGGAAAAACACAAAGATCTTCGTAAGAAGATGAGGCCTTCTTCGCTTTTCTTCAGCGAATTTTGGCACGGCTTTTCGAACTCCCGTCGAGTTCTAGGGTTTGAACGAAATTTCTTTGGTCGTTGGTGCCCACCTTCATTAACCAAAAGAAAAGTGGGGCTCCTCCTCCTCGGCACCTCTGTGATTTGTGGCTGGGTCTATTTCGAGCGCGGATTGCGCGGGCCCCAAAAAACGCGCGTTGAAATGCATACGACGGCGCGGCGGCATCCGTCGATTTTAGGGCGCCCCGGAGACAGCCAAGTACCACCCGGAGTGCGAGTTTTGTCGTCATCGATACCTCCGGAAATGCGATAAGATACAATTCGGCAACAATTTAAACGGCCGGAGTCCACATGGTGGCCGGGATTTGTTGCCTCGAAAGTCGTAATTTATTCCCGAAATATAACTGCCACACGAGTTCCTGAAGGAGAACACAGCTCGAGGCTCGAGGGCTAGAGACAGACAGAAAAACCCGGAGAGGTGTCAGGTCCGATGGGTGCCACTTACGGCTAGAAAAAATTATGACATCTCACGTTAATGGGAAATTTGTCGAGTTGTCAGCGACATTCAGGGAATAAATTTCCACGTGGAATTTTAATTGAAGCGCTTTCGTGCGTGGGTGGGAGCCAATCTGGAGGATGGGGGCTAACTTGAAGCACTTTTTGGGGCATCAGCTGACACGGATTAAATTATGATGAGCGGCGTCCGCTGTTTATTTTTGTTACCCGCCACGTCGGAGGATGCATCCCGGTCCCAATTCCAGCCTATTTGTCTTGCATGGAATTGGACCCCCTTCGGGCCCCTCCTTATCCCAAATACGGCGCTATTACAGGAGAGGGTCGGCCGGAATTACAGTCGAACTCGACGTTACGATCTCGTAAAAAAGAGAACAACAAACGATAGACTAAAATTGGACAGTAAAACTGTCGACGTTTATGTTTTTGGGAGCCCCAATGGCAGCCGGGCCACCACTTCGGGTGGTGCTTGTAATTTTGAGGCTGCTGATGGAGGAGGCATTGCCTGGGAAACTCGCAGATGAGACTTAATTGCACAAACATAGGCCCCCGTTGGATGCTTATGAAGATCATGTACCACTTCAGCTCATGGAGGAGACGTCTGGATTTATGCCCTGCTAGTGACGTGCGGAATGGCTCTCATGTTTCCTCCCGAAGAAGGTGTAAAAGTAGTTCGTAAAAACATCGTAAAATTAAATGGATGCGAGGATTATTGTGCCCTTTTGAGTGAAGGAATTACGGCCCTCAGCCAACATTTATTCTCCTGTAGACATTTACTGCTTTTATGAGCCTTCCCCGGGAAGGATGCACGTTCCCGGCGACAAAGGGCCCCACTCGAAGTGGCCCCTCAGCTCCCCAGAGCCTTATGGTAATCGACGGGAAGCCCTGCCCTTCTGCAGACCATTAGTTTTATGCATTCACCAATTATTCTACTTTGTCCGTCCCTCTGTAGAATTGAAATAGTCAGTCTGAATTTTTGGGAAATAAACCATCCGGGCTTATCAATGTTTAATTTCAGTCTACTCCTTACTAAAAAAAGTTATTTTTCTTTCAATAACATAAGATTGAAAGTAAATTTTTTATGATAAAGTCCAACTATCTACAATTTGACATAGAAAGGTTTTCTATCGAATAACTAAGTAAAAGTCATAAAATTGTTGTTAACCTTTTATTTAAACCCAAGCAGTTAAAAATTTAATTAAGGTTTCTACTATTTGAGTTTTACTACCTCCTCAACATAATTTTAAATAGTACTATTCTGTAAATTTTCTCGCTAGTCCGGCCAGATTTTGAGTTCCTATGTCCCTAGAAAGACGATAAAATAAAAAAATTTTAGTTTTTAGCCAGGAGGACTAAGCTTCAAATAATATTTTAAATCAAACGACCAAATTTTCTCAACACACAATTTCTTGTTCATGCTCGAAATCGAAGTAGAAATTATCCTCTTTTATTTTGGTCATCGCAAGCCTTCTTTTAAAAAGTTTCGTAAAAATATTAGCTAAAAAATTCCTCAATTTTAACATTAATTTCTAAAGATTAACAACTATTGCTTTTATAAATCACAATCTTCCCTAATGAAAGTAAAATTTAAGAAAACTTCTAAAATTTATTTCAACTTACAAGTAGAGAAAAATCGCATTTAAATATTGAATTGAAATTGATTGGATTGTTACTAAAATTAGGAAATCATTTCAGTTTGATGAAAATATGTATTTTGCTAGATATTGAAATTATTATCCTTAAGTGTAAAAAATTTAGTTTCGGTGCGAATTCCAAAGGAGCTACATTTACATTGTAATAAATAAATAAATAAACAATAATAAATAAATTACTTCGCTTTTACGTAAAAGGTTTTCATTTACAAACAAATTTAAATTGAAGGGAAAAATCTTTGTGTTTATAATTCGAAATCAAATTCATTTTAGAACTAAATAAAAATTTAAATATTTTCGAATTATTGCATATTCAATTTTAAAAAGTTAATTTCTAATTTATAGCTGTGTCCATTTCATTTGTCTATCTGGTTCAGGTTTGATAGCAATTTTCTCATTGAAATGAGTTGTAAAAATCGTCAAATATCAGATATGAAGATTTTAAATTTGAGAAAAGTGCATCAGTTTGCCATATTTATTCATTCAAATATCAAACTTTGAACCGGATAAAGTTTTGGATAAGGTTTTTTGTACAAATTGGGTGTGAATCTAAGTCTTGTGTCTTCTTGCATGTGGAGCTACGTATAACTAACTAATAAAAGGTAACAAAAGCAATGCTCTTAGACTTGGATAACTTTTTTCTTTCTTTCAAAATAGTAATCTTATTTTACTGCGTATTATTATCACATATATTATTAGTTTATGTATCGAAGCTTCCATGTGAACCAGAAGTAGTAATTCTAATCAGAAATAAAACAAGAGATTTGTTTTGTCTTGTTGGACCAACTGGCCCTATAAATTCATGAAATTTATTTGAATGTTTGCCAACATGAACAGGTGCTAATGTGGATAATTGACCTAACATAATCAAAGTTTTCGGGTCTGACAATAAAACTTTGTCCTGTCGAAGTTTCCGATGGTAATTTCTTCATTATGTACATTAAATACCAAATATAATACCCAGTGCCCAAGTCTCTGAACCTAAAAATACCTTTTGACTCACAAATTCTTGGCTCGTTGGATAAATAGACGTTGTATGCACTTAATTATAAAGTGATTCTCTCTAAGAACAATGACAAAGTGAAGGTACATAGAAACCAAATTCCCCTCCATCGTTATTAAAAACTTCTATTAGTTTCCATTTTGTGCTAGTCAAACTTCCGCTGTTGACTCAAGGGCAAACTTCTTCGGAGGATCGGGTAACAATTGAAAGATGGAGCTGAACAATTCTCACGATGATCCGGAACCAGAAAACCCTTCGATGTCGACATGCATCCTGAAGTTTCGCTATTCGATCGGAATTGTCGAAGTGATTAATTCCGCAAATTGATTGGTTTTCGAGCAGTTTTCAGCGTAGAACGACCGCAGGAAGTTTTCCACCCCCGCTCGATTTATAGTGGGATAGTGTACGATAGTGTGCTCTTATTAAATTAGAGAGTTGAGAAATGTGTCAATAGGGCTTTTCGAGAAGAGCTCCCTATTTATGGTTCCACTTATGACTCCCCCGTCGCACATTAACTCCCCCCCGGTTAATGTAGAAGTCGAGGTGGATTTTTCCATTTTCAATTTTGCGCGGTTGGAGCGTCGCGACGTAAGTGCTCGCTTTAAATTGAATTTTCTTTCATCGACAATGTCAAGGTGCGGGTGGGAAGTCGTTTGATGATTTCGAAGATGGGGGGATTCTCGGCTATCGAATCCAAAAGAGGGGCCTTACTTGGCGCGAAATGTGGTCCTAGACCCGTTTTTCGACGGGTGTAATAAAATTGATGGTGCGCGCCGAAGGGTGCGATGGAATTTGAAGGTTTTTATTGCGGCTTTGAAGGTGCTCAAAAGTAAAATTTCAAAATTGTGAGCCGCCAGAAGAAACCGCACGCCGCCCGCCAGGAGGGCTGAGGGAGAAAGGTGTGATGAAATTTTCACTTTGCGACGGCGGCAGCATTAATGGCGCGGGGGAGGTGTTGAGAAAATTATTTCTTCAATCTTACTGCGGGGAGCTATAATTGATGCTGAGAGTGCTCTATCGCCTTCCACGGGGGCGGCACGGCACCGCCGTTTTCTCAAGACTAAGAAAATTGAGTGGAAATCGTGGGGTTGGGGGGCAAAATGGTATTCATTCACACGGGCTGCGGTGAGACAAAATGGATTGCTTGGTTATGGCTTCAATATTTCACCGTCTAAGACGGTTGATTGCTTTCTCGTGTATCTTACGTGTTCGTTGCACTTTCTTAAGGTCTAAGAAGCATCTCGAATGAAGTGATATCTTCCCCCCTCCCCCCACCCCCAACACCACTCCATTCACAATTGAATGAGATATGCCCCTTTTGTTTAAATTGTCTGCAGCTTCTTGAGTTGAGAGATTGTAAAGTAAATTTACGGCTGAATAAGGACATAAAATATCCTTCGTTTCCGCTTCAAATGTTTCCGTCCTCTGCCACTCAATTTAATGGGCTCACGCGGATCGCGTACACTGGCAAATAAGCAATAAACAAGATATCGATCAACGGGTGAGGGACTCATAAAATTTTAAATAAATTTCAAATTCGTCTAGTGTTAGAAGTACTAGAAAAGGCATTCGGGTGCAACCCTTTTTCGGCCGGGTTTATTAGAAATCATTAGCAATAAAAACCAGGCAAACTGTCGTCCCGACGCTTTTATCACCCCCTCGGTCCCATATCGGGTGATTGCTTTTCCGGGGGGAGACGGAAGTAGAAGAGGTGTTCGCGAAGCCAGCACCAAATTTACTTTATGGCACAAAATATGAGATAAAAAGTCAGTTTATAGCGTTTTACTTTACGATCGTAATTTTCCTACATTTTTTTTTCTCTGTTGTGCTCTGCGCACAATAAACAAAGCGTGAAAAAGAGAAGAGCTCACCGCCCGGATCCCAACCCTCGGGTTCTGGTCCCGGGACGCCCATCCCCCGCAAATCTTCGTCCCCCGCATGAGCGTGCCAGAACCGCCGCCGGTAGGCTCGTTCCGCGCTTTTCGATTATTATGATGAAGACTTCTTTTTCTGGTTATCGTGTAGCGAATTTATTTTTCATTCCTTTGTTAAAGGACATTTTTTCGCCGCTTTATGGGCTCGACAAGGCGCAGGCAGCCCTAGGGGTTGCGGGCGTTTTTGCTGCCCCGGTAGGCTTTTCGCTGCTACGCGGCGCGGCGCGCAGAACGAAAACATCGCTACCCAAAATTTATTACTTTCACCAAATGTGCATAGAAATGGTCATAATTTTCCGTACCGCACCGCAACCGTGCCGTGCTGCCGCCACCGCTGCTGCCGTGCCGTCACATCATAGTGAACTTCATCTCCCGGGGGAGGAGCGGCTCTGTTATCTGCAGCAGAACACAAAACACGACATAGGGGCGGAAATCGCCCCTTTTTCAGCACCACTCCGAATGGAAGTAATAAAGTAATTCCCATCCTGGCAGATAAGATGAAATACTGTTTTTGATAATGAGATACCTTCCGCGGTTAATGGCTCATAACGCGGAGTGGGCGAAATGCGAGGGGCGGCTCGTAATAGGCCCTGAATTTCCCTATGACTCTAACTCCCTTTGTAGCGCTTCATTATTTTACAGGGTGATAAATTTGTAATCAGCTACCATAATTAACGGCCTAGGGTCTACCAAGTAGTACACGATGGCGAAGAATTAGAAATAAAATAATATCATAAGATACAAGAGCCGTTCACAAGTTAGAAGATAAAGATGCTTTGTACGTGAGGATCTTAAAAGAAGTAATTTCTTTAATTCAATAAAACTGGTAAAATTTTATTGTATTTTGAAAAATAGGATCACTTAGGAAAGCTTTCCTCAATTAATGTTATAAAACTTACACAATTTCTATAGTAGAATATCTATAGCTGTGTTTTTTTTTCAATTCAGTTCAAGTTCTATGCTCAGCAGGACATTTTACACTGAATTAAAATTTATGAAAAATTACCCAAATAAAATATTGTTTATTTTGTGAAAATAAAATAAAATTCCCTGAATTTATACCCACTTTGCTTAAAAAAAATTAATTCAAAAATTTATCTGGTTTAAGGTTTAAAGTTTGGATGCGTAAATATCATGACACTTTGATGCACTTTTCAGAAGTTTTAAAATTCTGATATATGTACGTGAGTGCCTTTAAAATTCAATTTAAATTACGATTTGTTAAATAAAAACTCTTAATTGACTTTTGATACCACTCAAATATATAAAAGTAGCCACTTTTAAAAAATCATTAAAAACCAGGGAACTGTGTGTATAAACGCGGCTCAAATAAAAGTTGAAATATTATATTGTCATACATATAAAATTCGCAAAATTATAAATTTGCATCATTAAATAATATCACTCGAAATTGGAATCAAATTGAGCACGTTCATTTTTAAATTCATAATATCTGTAAGTGAATCATATAAAGCATATGTTTAAATAAAACAGATCATTACCCTAATTGATTTTTAATAAATAATAGGGAAGATCATAATTATTATTACGTAGGAATACGTAAAGACCACAATATTATTATTTTTGCTATTTTACGGCAGAATGTTAATAACAATTTACATTATGAGTAGTGTCAACAAGACAAACGAATAATTATTTTGTTTTATTACGTGATTATATATCAACAATCATTATGTAAAGTGGCAAATTATTGCCAATCAAATGATGACCTATACAATAGTCGTTGGCATTTCAAATTACCTTAATGTAATTAATATTGTGGTCGGTGACAAATTTGTGTTAACTTTTAACAAAACCCTTTAATTAGTTATAGCATATAAAATGTATGTTTATTTTCTATTTTATTCCTAGTTTATGTTGTATAAATGGCCCACAAAGAAACGTTTTTTCATAGAAATGTCGATAGAAATTTCAGTAATTTTAATTTCGTTCAATTAATCCTAAAAAGTGACCAGTGAAACTGTTGCTTTTAATATTTAAGATTTTTCATTGCCAGTCGTCAGATTATTTAACCTTAACTTTTATATTTAAATATATAATAAATATTTGACTTAATTATAAAAATGGATTGTGGAAACTAGTTAGAACTAAAATGGCTGGCTGGGTATCGTTAAGAAAGCAACTACAATTTTTATTTATTCTATAAGGCACTATACATAGGTACTTAACAATCTTGCAGTGATTTTGCATGAACTTTTTTTAAGAAAGAAAAATAAATTTAGCGTATCGGAGTTGTTTGAAACTTCGGTATAAAGCAGTATATAAATTTCATGGTAGTAAAATAGCTCTGAGTCATGGTAATTTTGTGATTTTGGGGGGGATTTCTGTTGGGGAGCCCTTGGTACAATAAAATACATACATCAAATGTGAAAGATGCAAGGTTTCCCAAGTTCATCAATAATGCGAACCCCACGTCCACTTTCCCCCTTAATAATGTGAAATCAGCAAAAGCGAGTCGGCCCTTCAGTTGGACCTTAACAAGAGGCGTAACTGAATCCTTAGCACCTTAAAGGTTCCGCGACAAGTTTCTTTAAGCGCAGGGCGAAACGTGTGAACCAGCATCGGTCACCGTCAGTGATAAATCAAGTTTTTCTGAAGAAGCAGTAACAAGCGACCGTTTATTAAAATAGCTGCCCGTTTTGTAAAAACGCGGCTGCTTTTAAAGCGTACAAGAAATCGACTTTTGGGTCATTGCAAAAACCGGCGACGGACACTGCCGCAACAATCAGAAAAATATTTTGTAATATTTAAGAAATATAAGGATGGAAACGAAAAGCGGCGATAATTTCGAGCCAATGAATTATGAAGATAGTGCACATCTTTTCTTTTCGTCGTCAATAAATAAATCGACTTTCTCTATATTTTATATATATGTTAAATTTAAAACCGTGTCATATTTATAAAGAAAGTGTCATACACTTTAATAAAAATTTACGAGGCTGCGATAAATTTTGTAACTTTTTTTTTTTTTGTAATACTTCGTCGCCAAGTAACATCTATTTTACACTATCTCATAAATTATATTCTTATGATTTTTTTTCAGTTTCAAATATTGCACTCACATCACATCATTGCAGTATCATGTTTGCATCTATATGATAATCTGTTTGAGTTCGAGTGAATTGTTAGAAATTTGAGAATTAAGACATAGACGTTGACAAAAAACTTATAGCACTTTTAAACATAATTTCAATTACTCTTAATTATTTAATTTTGTTTTAACGTCTTCTTGAATCCTGAGTTTTGTTATTAATTGAAGACTTGTAATATTAACTAATTTTTGTCAGCGCGTTATATTTATATTAATTTAATATAAGTACCTATGTATGTGTTTTACAAAAATAGTTTTGTGTCGTTTTGTAAGAAAATATTCTAAAAGCTAAACAATTTTCTTAAATAGGTATTACAAAAAATTTTCACATCTATTTTTTACGATGCTCTTCTTAAAAAAAATTTCGACATTTTTTCTAAATGAAGAAATGTAGAGAGTCGGCGGTGGTCGAAGGGACAAAAAAAAACGCTCGACGACTCATTCAAGTTTTGGTCGGTCGATACTTTTGCATCTCTGGCGCCATCTGTGCAGGCCCTTTAGTTTCGCACATAATAAATCTAGAAAACCTGACGTTATCAAACCGTTTTATAAACCCTTCGAAACCGCCCACCACCGCCGCGGTATCTCTGGTCCTGAGCGGTGCAGCAGTGCTCCAGAAATCGTCGAAAAGGGCGGGTTCTTTCGCCCTCTGGAGGTGGCGGGGACTCGTGATGGATGCTCTCAAGTCTGCCCGGGGAATCCCCGGGACATCTGAGGCAAAGGTAAGGGCCATCCAGAGAACTATCTGGCGAAGGGCAACAACCGGGCGAGCCGGAAAACAATTCGCCATGGGCTCGGGATGACCGAACCCGAAGGGATTGGAGGTGCAGAATTGTAAATGCTGTCGGTGCCGCCGTGGTGTGGTACAGCTGCTGCACCACATGCCGCCACGGAGTAGCCCCCTGAATTGGAACAATATACGTGAAAGTGTATATGACGTCGCTAGCGTCCATCCCACGGGATTATCCCGAACAACTTCTAATATATATTGCTCGAGGATAGTCGGGATGCGCGGGTGGGGTTTTTGGATGGTCCAGACTTAGATTATGCGAGGATTCTGGTGGTAGCTAAAACCCCCGCGTCCGCTGCATGTACACAGAGCGGCTATCACCGAAAATGCCTGCGGGGTGACTTTATTATCTCCTCCGCTCCCAGAGTAGATTGTCATAAATTATTCATATCTCGCGTTTTTATCCTCCCAATATCCTTGCACATTGTCTGCCCGGGAATTCCAAGTTCCGAGCGTATTTTGGTCGATGTCAGCAGAGTGAGAGAGTCCGCTGGTATTTGGTGCGGTGCTGAAATGAACAGGCCGCGACGACATTGCGGGTGTGGATGCGGGAAATTTCTACTTCCCTTTTTTTTGATTAATTGAATTTTTTATTAGGCGCCGCGCGCGGGATAGAGGCGCGGAATGCAGAAATATTCACGGGAGATTACGGCGATATTAATCAGACCACGTTAAGGCCACTTGATGGTGCCATTATAAGTACCAGAGCCCGACTTTATCTGATGGGTGTCCTTTGGTCCTGCGGCCGCAGCAGCAGCCTCCTGGACGTTGGCGGGATCTTGGCACTCCTTGACATGGTCGGAAAGTTTTAATCGAAAACTGAAACTTTTTCTATGGCCAGCTTCAACCAGAAGCAGCAGCAGCAGCAGCTCTTTTATATAAATCCTCGATGGGAAAACCCTCGGCTATGATCCCCTCTTGTGTTCCTCCGGGCCGATGATGATGATGACGCCCCCGTGATACCTCGCCTCAGATAGAACTCAAAATTCAAATAATGAAATCAAAACTTTTTAATTGGATCCTGTTATCCCGGGGAAAAGTTGATGCTGTGTAATTGCACGGAGAGCTGTTTCCGGGCTCCGCACATTTTGAGTCGGGGCTCCGTTTTTCCAAACTCTCCGGAGCCCTAAGAATCAATTCTAAGGAAGAGCAAGAGTTACTAAGATTTTTACATTTTTTTTTGTTGTTGCTCCAAAGGAGTATATGCGGGGGTGGAGCCATTCAGTGGCAACTTTCTTGAAGGAAGGGCACTGAGATCAAAAGCTAATAACGGTAAATTAAAAGTTGATCAGTATTTCGACTTTCGTTGGGTCTAAAAATTTAAAACTTTTTCCTTATAAAGTAATTTGCAGAAATTACTTAAAAGCTTTTTTCCCAGCCAAACCCTGGGTTCCCCCCCGTTCGCAAAAATTAATAACGCAATTTGTCGAAACTCCCCGCGGGGATAACTCTGAGCGACGGCCGGGAAGTTCATTCTGCGATTTCTGGAGCTAACCAGAATTAAAATCCAGGAGAGGCAACGCGTCCCGGCATCTGCTCGTGTACATCATCGCGCCGCCAGCATAATCTAATTGCATGCGCCGTGCGGAATTTTAACATGAGCGTCGCATTCATGCAGCCCGAATGGGGCGCTCCCGTCTGGATGAATGGGGCGAGTCCCGGGACTCCGCGGGGAAAAGGGGGGAGCGAGGGACAGGGCGGTCGCTCAACAAAGCAACTGCAAGCAAAAAGGCCCCCGGCCCCATTGAGTCTATTTTTGGGGCCCAGGAGCAGCCGTGTGGCAAGTAGCCTCTTAAATCCGACAATTATTGCGTTTTGCATCCCATCATCCATCAGGAGATTTTGGCACGAGTCCCTGCTCCCGAACAGGCGAATTTTCCGTGTTTACAAATAAGCCGCACACGCTGACTGGGGACTTTGCTGCGTGACAACAAAGCGGCCGAGCCCCCGGTGTCGGTGTTTAGCGGAGCACTCGGAGCGGAGCCCCCCAGAATGGGGCGATATGGTCTTAATCGAGCGATCTCGGGCTGATTTCTTACCCGGGACCAAAATAGTTCCATTAATAAACCGAAACAGAATTTGTTTCATCAAAGCAAAAGGAGAACTTTGCAATTTATGATGATTATTTCTGGTTTTCGTAATGAATACAAAACTTTTAGGAAGATAATCTAATTTCTTCCACAGACAAATATTTACCTATATAAGTAAATTCTTGATTTTGATGTGAGGGGTAGATGTATAAAAAACTTCTAAATAAGTATATTAAATTTTATATAAGTTCTCCTTTAGTTAAATAATTCGTATATAGCCCCAAAAGGAATTTTAAAAAAATAGGCTACTACATTACTCTTAAAAATACCGGCCCGTTTTATGCTAACATTTTCATCAATTCAATATCCAAAATGGATCATTGGATAGTGTAACTATTGTTTATTTCTCTTGTATTTAAATATTGATTACTAAAATTAATTCCTTAAGAGAACAAGCTTAGTTAAGTTAAAATTAGTGAAAATACATTATTAATTTTATTAATTTCGATTTATATTTTTGACGAAGACTTAATTTTTTAAATTGTTAAAGTAGATGCGTAGGTATACTGACGAAACTAAAGGTATCAATTTTATTGTTGTTTTGCTCAGAACTTCATCAATTTGTTTGAAATATAGGTATTCTAATTTTGGTTGAACCAACTACATACTTAGTTCATATTTTAAAAAAACTGTAAATGTTGCTCGCTGGAATATATTTATTTTTTAATAAATACTAAAATTTTCAAAATAAACTTGTTTGTTACCAATTTTGAAAAACGAATGACAAAGCTCTTTAATTTCGCAAAAAAGTAGATATATATTGCATTCTTGTACTACGGAATGTAGCAAAAATATTTCTAAAAAATTTATACATTTCGTTCTTAAAATGTGTCAACAATTTAATAGGGCGTTTTTATATGGTTTGTGCACGTTTGCTTGGCAAGATTTCAAATATTGACTTACGTCACTTTGTTGACAAGTTTAAGAACTCCAATAAAGAGGCAGAAAAGGGCCATAAAGCCGGGACAAAGGCTCTATCCCGAGAGCTGGTGAATGGTAAAACGGCCGAAAGGCGAGCAATTTCCTCACACAGAGGTCCAATTGCAGGTACAAAGGACTTAATGACGGCCCTCACATATTTCATAGGGCCAATAAAAGTCTCAACTCCTGAGCAACGCAATAATTCCTGGCAGGACGAACTTGTTAGATACGGGGCCCATTAATCACGGCAAGTTTTGCACTTTCACGGCGGTATTTTCGCCGAAATATTTGCCAAGTGATTAATCAACTTACCTGCTGGTGGCTAAGTGGACGGGGGCTGGTCAAGAATTGAACAATTTATGGCCGGACGGCGACACGGCGACCGCACCGTGTTAATGGGCCATAAAAGGGCAATGTCACTCGGAAACATATCGCGTCTATTGGGAATCCCGACGATCCGCAAATGGTCTTATTTTGCTCCTTGTTTGTGCACTGACAGAAACACGGGCGCCAAATGGCCGGTGGTCACTGGTGCCAGAAGTGGGGTGGGGAACGGCTGGGAATAGCCGGGAGCATCCGGGATGAAGGGGTATCTCGGTGCTCCCGGTCACAACGTCATAATCGCCGGTAATTACTTCGTCACTGCAGTGTGTCTCCCCGTTTTCGCGGACTCTTTTCAAGTGCCCTCCATGCACAAATCCATAAATTTTGCATTTTTCCCGAATGGGCACGTATCGGGCGCGGGGGCTTATCATCCTCTTTTGAATTTCATAACTTGCATTCAGCGGGAAAAATTTATGCAAATGCCGAAGATAACCGCCGAGACAAAGGCGAGAGAGGAGCCCCCAGACGACGCGACGGCCCGGGCACAAAGGGGCGATTCCAGAAGTTGTTCGCGTTGTTTCCACTCTTAGACACAACATTTCCATTTCTTATCACAACACGTTCCAGTGTTCCGCCACATCCACAACCGATTAATCATAATTTAAGATTCATAAGACGGCGGGCACCCAGAGGTCCCGCCGAGGGCCCGTGGGCTCGCTCCGGAGAGACTTGCAAATTTTTTTTTCGAGAAATTCAGTCCAGCGGCTCGGCGGGTGTATGGCGAATGTTTTGGGGCCGAACCGAAATAAAAGTAAAGTAAAAATTTGCGGCGAAGAAACAGCACTCGAGTGGCACTGGGAGGACAAGGAAGGTAGCGCGAATTCTAGGGAATCAATGGGGCGACCAGGGACCAGGTTCCCGGTTCCCGGTTCCCGTGCGGCAAAAGCAAAACGACTCTTCCTTCCTTGCTGCCGTCGCCGCCGACGGAGCATTTTTCTGGTCCAGTGCAGCGGATAATGATCAGAGAGCAGCACGAGAACGGCCCGTTGATTTATGATCCGCGGACTTCATTTAAAACCAATTCGCGATATAAAAATCATAAATTAAGGGCCCCTTCAGGACGCGACGGTCCGCGAGCAGCCCAGCAATTTTACGCATTTCGGGTAGCGCGTGCAGACGCAATTCTTTCCGCAATGGAAAAATAAACCAGCCTCCAAGCTATGAAATTTCTTCTTCTTGTTTTTTATTTTTCAACCATGGCATTACTTAGGGAAATTTATTTTTGATAAAATTGTTTAACGCAGCCACCGGGAGCAAAATCGAATTAAGCTAAAAGTTTGCCTGCCCGCACGTAGCGCGCGAGATTGAAACGCCCAAAAATTATTTTACTGCCGATACAAAAATTCACAGTGGCGCGATGCCCAAAATTGTAAAACAAGCAAAGATCTTCTTACTCAAGATTTAAGTTCTTGATACACGTTTCTGAAGCAATATCTTAAGAAAAATCAGTAATTTACAGAAAATACGCCTTCTTATTACGTACAGTTAATTTGTTTTGTTAAAACTTTAATATTAAGATATTCCGATATTTTTTAATAAAATTGCTCTTCTTGTTAATGTTACAGTAACTGTTTTTTGTAAATTCTGATTAAAATCAAAAATCAGGAAATCAACGAATAAACATTTTTTAAAATCAATACTTAAAAGTTAGCAGCATACACATTTTAGGCTTTAAGTGTCCTTTTTCCAAAACTAAAACGATTTATTTATTACTACTTTTAAAATTTATTGTATATATAATAATTGATCAGAGTTGGATTTGAAGGCATCAGGGCCCGGAGCAGTGGAGGCGGAAGCCATTTAATTTGCTGTCATAGAAAATTGATTTTAGGGTTATTTTTTCTCTAAGGCAAATTAAAATATCTATCTTCGGTCTCGTAATATGAGATACTTCAAGAAAGAACTAGCAAAAATAGTTTTAATCATCAATTATAAAATATTCGCTCTAAAGAAAACGATGAAAATTTATTTCATAATCTTGTTTGATACCTATAATATGTCAACAATACTTTCAAAGTTTGAATAAAAAAGTTGCAAGTATTCAACATGCCTACAACATATTGTATTAACCAAATTTTTCATTAATTTCACAATACCTAAATACACATTTAGGTACCTACTTTTGTTTCTGATTGTATCTACAGAACTTCTTTAAATTCAGCTCTAGTTTTAGTCTAAAGAAAATTATTTCTCTTCAAAATTACACTGTTAAATTAAGAATGATATTAACAATTTAAAAATTAAAATCTATTATTGTGTCCTTTTAATTGTACATAGGTACATATTCTTAATTTAAAATTACTTTTTACATTTTTTAACAATTTTGAACAAATATTTGTAGATTTTCGATTTGAAATTAAAGTTACAATAATTGAGAATGTTAAGTACATACTATATCTTTCGAAATTGAGATTTTAGTTGAATTGAGTTTGAGTTTTAGTTTTATTGGTACCCTAAAGCGGTTTAAATTAATCTTGGCTGATATGGTATAACCTCTTAATAGTAAAACTTTATAAAAAGTATAGATGTTTTGGAAGAAGACATTTCTACTTGGTGTTTACTTTGTCAGACAAAGTGAAAATGATAGAATAGGTTTTTTGCGAGGCCCTCTATTAGTTTCCGTATGTTCCAAGTGTGGTGATGGATGGAGCGTTAGTTCGACGAAAGGAATTAAATCCGACGTCAATTAATGCACTGGGGGAGTCTAATTGGTTTGCCGTGAAGCAGCCCCGAGGCCACGTCACGTACGCACCTAATCAATTACGGAGGCATTGCACGTTTCGATTGGCTCTATTTGGTCTCATCTGTGCCTCACTAATGTCACGTAGCCCCAAGATATTCCCGGGGATGCGGGAGCGGATCCCGGGACCCAGAACCCGGGAACAATATTGTGCTGATGCTCGACAGGACTCCGCCCAAGGACTTCCTGGCGGGACCATGTCACAGGTAAAAGTTTCCAAAAGTCTCGTTAGTTCTTGACAGATTTCAGTTCATTAGCGAGTCATGTAATGCCCGTGGTGGAGCGCCGGGGAGGGCCCCGTGAATCCTTAGTTTTCCCGTTTCCGATTCGTTAGGCAGCCCCAGAGTTAGGCCCCATTTGGTTCCTGTGCTCCCGAGAACCGGCACCAGGAGCCACCGAATTCATTCATTTCGACGATTTCATGTAGGTTTAATCCCGGATAGCGCAAATCCAGGTCTGGTGCACAGAGGGGGGAAGTGGATCCTTTTGTTAAATGGGAAAAAATCCGCTTTCGCACCTGACAAAGCGCTTTGCTCTATTGTAGCGCCTTAATGTCTCCATTTGTGCGAGTATGTGCCAGCGGAGCGCTAAAAGTGTCAAAATATTGCACCGGCAACAACTGCGAACATGATTTACTACTGCCATTTATCACCTGGCGTGAATGCGAATGGGGCTTTATGTGGGTGGCTGGTGAGAGTCCTTTTTTCCGAGCGCCGCATTTTCCTTTCACATTTTTAACTGCTATTTGGGTAACTGTGACAAGCGCTGCTGGGACTTAGCCCGGTTAAGGGATTTCGAAATGAACCCATGCAGTTGGATTATAAGGATTTTTTCGGTACAAAGATTATCCGATGATTAAGCCCGAAATGAAGGGCGATTCGGAGCACTTTTCTACCACCACAAATATTTCTTATTCGAATTTACTGAACAGTGATCCAAACTAATATTTTTTGAAGAAGTGCATGTACTGCAGAATTGGACTATGTATATGAAGCAAGTTTATTTCTTGTATAGGTATATATATGATTTTATATTTTGAAAGCAACGCTAGAGTAATATATTTCTACAACATTCAGTATAAGCTGTGACATTTATTAGAGCCAGTTTAAACACCAAATGTTGCCAAGGAATAAATCTATCATTTTCACTTATATAAACAGAAAATTCCACACTGGTGATAAGAGACCTTCCTTCGTGTCAAAATTTAAAATTCTATGTTACCGAAAAGTATCCTATAGGTTTTGATGTGTCAGTTGGTCAGTCAATAGAAGAACATTTTCAAATGTCATATCTTTTCATTTCATTGTGCTCGAACCTTGAGTTTTTTACAGAACTATAAAGTTGCATATATGTATGTATGTATGTATCTCCGTATTTGGCATTAATTTTAAATTTAGCCATTTCTTCAAAAAAGGGTCTTGACGGACAACAAAATAAAATCAGGGCTATTACGTATTTAAAATTGAAAAATATCAAGAAATATATAAAAGCTCATCTTATATTTATAGTGAAAACCGGGGCAAAACTGGGTTAGACCGACCATTTTGGAATTTTGAAAAATTCGATAAATTTTTTTTGGTCTAAAACTAGACCGTAAGGAATAATTTAAAAATAAGGTACAATACATTTTATAAATTGGAGGACATTTCAAATATTTCATTTTTCCTTTCTTTAAAAATGTCTGCAAATTTACGAAATATCTTAAAGCCGCTGCATAAAAATAATCTGTAGAGTCTATCTAAATTTTGCAAGTCTTATCTTTAAGTCAATAATCTTATAAAAAGGGTTTCAATTATTCTAATTTTTTTAATCTTTTAATTGTCTAAAGTTTCGTTTATTTGTATGATTTGAAATTTTGTTTGAAAACATTGGCAATTTCGTTGACTCCAATTTTTAATTTATTTTTTTTAGATGTTTTTGAATAATTTTCACATGTTAATGTAAAAATCGGAGCCGGGCTGGTTCCGAAGCGCACGAAGGTGGGCGGGTTGCGTTCTGGGTGGGATGCTTGCAACTTGCATGCGGTTAATGGCTCACTTTGATCGCGTGACAAAATTGCCCCGAATTGGACCTGGTGGAGGAACTCCCTGCAGTCGCGGCGCAACTCTTTAGCAACAGTCGGCGGCGTCGTGACACTCCCGTGGCCTAGAATTAAATCGGCGCGAAGCTCACCTGACTGTGCCAGCGGCAAAAAATCAAAAGGTAAATTCATTTTTATTTTATGCTTTTTTCAACAAAAAAAAAAAAATAAAAGAAAATAAAGTCCTGCACTGCCCCGGAAAGTGTGTGAATGTCTTCATCCAGAGCGTGATTGCGTTTCGGATGCAGTGCATTGCATTTTCTGGCAAGTGTGCCCCCGTGCGCCATTACACGACGATACTTAGTAATTTTTTAACGGCTTTGCCGCGTAATTAACGAGCCCGAACAGGCCGTTGGTAGCTGTTTTGCTTTGTTACGAGAAGTGGTCACTTGCACGCCGCCATTATGCAATTAGAGATTTTATTTATGGGTCTAGGACTTCGCGGAGGAGTCACCTGCCCCCGAGGGCTGGGGGCAAGTGTGGAAAGTAATTTTACAAATGAATTTTTTACCTGTTCGCCGCCGCCTTGATTTACTACCTTCGTGGAAAATTGCCCCGGGGGTGGTGTGCAGCAGTTTTATGCAACTGCGAACATTTGCAATTTGAATTAATCAACTTAGTGGAGGACCACCCTTAAAGTCTAGAGGACGTGACTAAAAAAATTGTTTTTCTGTTCACGAGAATGCTTGAGAGAAAAAAGCGTCCACTTTGGGTACTTAATTCGCAATCTCAAATTATTGCAGTGGTTTCGGTCGTTTTACTCAAGAATTATGTTCAAGGATCACGCTTGGACGCTTGGTGAGTTTCTTTTTCGGAGAGGGTTGTTTAAATACCTACATTGGTTATGTAGCCATAAACGCTTTTACACCTTTTTCAAGGTAAAAGCGTGGAAAAAGAGTATTTCCGATACTTATTCGCTAAACTAAATTTTTTCGCAGCAAAAACCGAAATTTATAAGCACAAAAATATGAGTGGTAATTTTATGAAAGTGTAGCACGTTTTCTTTTCAAAGAATTCATAATAATTCTGTGACATTATAAGAATTAAGCCCTCATTCTTTACATATTCCAATTATCCTAGTTACTTTCTAGGAATCGTTAAATTCAAGTGAATATTTATATATTATACTTATTTATTAGGTACCTGTCTTTGTTTATGCATTTGTATTGTAATTTAATTCGACTTCAAAACTGTCTACTTCGAAGGTGTTGAAATTACCTTTTTGAATATGCTCTATTCTTAAACTCGTTCGAATTGAACTGAAAATAACTTACAAAAGCCCTTTTTAGGCAAAGTTTCTTTCATAAAGTTGCTAAAATTCTCCTTAAATTTATTTCAGTAACCTTTGATTTCAATTTTTCGTTAAATATGTTTCAAGTAATTCAATAGAAAAATCCAATCGATCTATTTTCACATTATAAATTTCAGAACTTTGTTAAGGAATTTTTTCCAAAAAGGGCCTTTGTAAGTTCTTTTCAATTCGATTTTAACAGGGCATGTGTTTATGGCACTTTTCAATGAGGATTGAAAAATTTCAAGCTGCATCGAATTGAAGATTTTTCCATCCGGTATGAAAGTCGCGAACCGATTTTAAAAAGTTTTTATGGAGGTGAACTATAATTTGTTCGATGTAAGAGAAGGGACAAATAAAACATTTATTGAACAGAGAATTTTTTCAAAGCGTACAAATTAATTAGATTCAATAGCTCAGTATAATGCATAATAATTGTACAAAGTGCAACTACAGTCGTGTCGATTTTGGAAACGACTGTAGTTGCGTAGTAAAAATGTTAATGTTGGTGTTTCTCTTAATAAGCAGTTGTAAAATAGGAGTAAATTTAAAGTATGTTTTAATACCTCTCATTCTATGGATGGGTTATGAACGTATGCATATAATCAATATTAGATATTATTATAATATCATCTTTAAATTTTAAGTCAATCCAAAATAACGTTATATTCCATCAAAAACATCTTGTAATATGATAATTTTTAAATTGAACTCTCTCCAATTTCCAAAATTCATTATTATATTTGATCGATTTTTTTAAAGTTAAAAATCAACAGGTTTTCTGAATATTGAGGAAAATAGCGTAAACAATTTCCTTTTATGCATGAAACCAATATTAAAAATTAAATTTTTGAGCCTTTTTACTCGCTATATAAGATACGCTAGTAGCGAACCGTGCTCAGGTTAATCAATTTGAAATGCCTACAGCGTTTGCTGCTGAACACGTAAGCCTTAGACTTTCTTCCCGCGACTAACTCAAGTAGGTACAAAGGGGCGCATAAATTCGCAATAAATTTAAAAATTAAAAAGGATCGCTGCGCTCCAGAGTCGTTTAGCATGCCCTTGACGGGCGCTGCTCCGGTTCCTGTTCAAATTTTCATCTGATAAAATTCCAATTAAGGGAATTCCCCGAGATGTAGAGATGGTCCCGATTCTGGAGCAAGTCATTCGTCTAACTCCCGCTGGATCTTAATTCCTTAGGCGGCCCCCGGAATCGGCCCCCCGTCGCTGCCCACCCACTTTCAAATAAATCCATGGAGCTTTTGTTCCCGGTCGCAGGCCTTGTTCAACATTCATTTGAATTGTTGTGCCGGCTTACGCCCGCCTCTGGATCCGGGAGTTACTGGGAAAATTTTAATCTTAGAATTGCCGGGATCTGGAGCACTTTCTGCCGTATCTCGAGTTCAGTTGTTCGGGTTGCGTCGTAACGCGGCGTGCCGGGCCAACCAATAACAAGAACAAACAGCAAGAGTTGCTCGGGTATTTATGCGTGCGCCCGGCCGGGGTATGTTGACGCTGTAAATTTTCCACCCCCCATGCTCCCGCGGGAGTGAATATTGTTCCACGAAAAGTAATAGGAGGAATTTATGAGATCCTTCTGGAGTTCCAAGGCAGAGCGATATTTATTTAATTTTATCTATTTCGGAGATTAGCCTAGCTGTGCCTGCTGCCGCCCTAAATTCGCTCCGTTCGCACTGCCGCAGCCGGAGCCGGAGTCGGAGCCCTGCTCTATAGACTTCTATAGGCTTCTACGGCTTCTACTTCTACGTTCTGAGGGCAATGAATTACGGCGGAGACGATGACAACTTTACCAGGCATTGTTCCCAGTTCCCGGATTTGGGAATGGCGCGGGTGGCTGTCTTTATTGCTAGCTATTGCAGGACGAGGGAAATTTCTTCGTTAGTGGTTACCTTGGGAGTGCTAATTTTCGAGTAAGTCAAGTTCGGGCTGGATAACCCTTTCCTTTGAATAGGGCAATCGAGGCAATCCCTCAGGGGGTGGTTTTTCCCTGAGATATTTCTATCTGAAAAACATTCGTACAAATTTCTACACGAGCATAGAAATGGTAAACCAGAGCGACACGTGTTGGTTTATGGTTATTACAAAAATAAAAGAGAAGAAGTTTAATTCAAAACGATGAGTATTTCCTTTGTATTACAAATTTTTCGAATTTAACTTTATTTAGTTTAGAGTATAACATTAAACGTTTTATTGAAACCTACTATAATTTATGTAAATAGTACCTAAGTTTAAATTGACGATTTTTTTTAAGTTTCTTGAAAGAAATACTTAAATACTGTTTTAATAAATTTGCACTAAATATTGCAATTAAATCAATTTCGCACCCATCATTCCGTTGTAACGTCAAAACAATATAAAAATTACAGTCAAATATTTAGCAACTCGACGGCAAAACACTAATTTTTGAATGTTTCTACTTCGAGGTAGACGCAGTTGTTCAAAGATGTGCCATAATATGTATATGAAAACATATCATTTTCCATTAAAAAATGGATCAAAAATTTAGCCAATTTCAATCCCGCAAACATAATTCCATCCCAGAAATAAAATATCAGTACCCTGGAAATTAATTATGAATTTTTTCTTTTATAAATTTTTGTCCTATTTAATGAGAAAAAAAATGTTGAAAAGATACATATTAAAATACAAAATTATTGTCCGTTTCTTGTGCCTCCAATATAAAAGTCATTGAAAAAAAGTAAAATGACGATGCATAATTATTACTTTATAAATTATTCTTATTTCTTTAAATCTTATTTAACATTTTCCGCCTGCTATTTCTCTTGAAAATCTTCCCTGATTTAATATAATGTCCAGGCCTATTTAACCGAAACAAATATATTTTCAATTCTTCACAATAAATTAGAATAAAATAATGAAAAATAGTTTAGTCATAATAGGTAATTGTAATGTGAATAAAAATTGAACGAACTTGATTTATTCTTTTAAAGTAAGATCATGCATTGTGCTAATTAGCTTCACTTTTTTTTTATGTGTCTGTTTGAAAATTACGAATTTATTTAATTTAATACCTCCGAAAACAATTACATAAAATCAGCATTGTAGTTGATGATTAAATTGGTGCTTAAGTAGATAAATTGCTTTAATTGCAACTTTGACTTTTCGTTGTTATGTAAGTCATATGATATGTTTTATAGTAAAGCTTATACGTGTCTTTTAGTCTCTCTCCAAAAATACTGAAAAGGTCGACTCCTAACCACTCCCTTAATGAATGTCCTCGTATCCAAAGTGTACGAATTTATCTGTCGAACTAATCGCCATCATCGCTAAAATTATCTGGCGAATGTGCTCATAGTGCAACAAGGAGTCGATGAGCGCGCAAAATCAATCTGCAGCGGGAAAAAAAGGGGTTAAATAAAACGTGCAGCGAAAAACATTTAAAACAAAACGATGGCCCAGAGTCGCTCAAGAAACCACCGAGGTGTCGACAAAACGAGACCAAGATTTCGATCGATTTTAGCATTTCTGCGAAACTATTGCCAGCAAAACTCGATGGTCGTGAGAGATTAGCCAGTCGCTTATAATTGAGCCCCAAGTGATACCGGGGAGTCGCGCTGAGTGTCAGCAATCAAAGGTACGAGAGGAGTGCCCCACGGGTACGCCGGGGGAGGGATGCAAATTAAGTAAAATCGCAAAAGCAAACAAGACCTCAAAAAAATAAATAAATAAAATAAAATACAATAAGAAATCCGACTCCTCGAAAGACGGTGTCCGAAGAGACCCAAGACGGTAGTCGTCGCTGCGTAATCGCCTCCGATCAGTCCGCGTCTGGGACCTCATAAAACAGAACTACACCCGGAGAATGGGCCCGGGAGTGGGCTTGGGTGTGTTTCGTGTCCCTCGTCCATTTCGAGGGCAACGATCAATTAATTTCCTCGGACCTCTATGAGATTTTAATGGAAATAAGAAGAAGCGCTCAGGTGGGAAGTGCACGGCTAGTCGAATCATCCTCCGGGAACTGGTTTTTCGGGCGGACGATTTAATTGATTTCCATGTCGTGAGGCCTGCTGCTTCTGGCTATGAGCCTTCCGGCGATCCTCACGGCCGCCCGATGCGACTGCCGATATTCATTATGGATTACATGCCACTGGACTCTGCCGGACGGGCTGCGACTGCCGACTGCCGGTCATCCTGACGTCCCGCGGATGTACTGGGACAAACCTAAGGATCAACTAAATTTTTTCGCAATTTATCAAATCATATACGCAAATATGCAAATCAGTAACTCATAAATCTTCTGATTAAGTCTAAACTTAAGCTAGTCACCGACTCACCTGCAAATCTGCAGTCAGTCGCATAATTTAACAAATCAATTTGTCGCGCGAGAAAATCGCGCCGCTCCCCGCTTGAATTGAATCGATTAAGGTGGTGCAGGCGACTTTGGGTTTTAGATATTATTTGCGGGGGAAGGGTGACAGGATAAAAATGATCGCCTATTGAACAAATTCACCTAATTACACCGCACCGGAGCCGAGGTGCCATGGAATGAGTTTAGCTTGATTCCGTGTCGGATGTAAACGCAATGTGATTTTGCCCGCCCACACGACCGGATGACGAGCGATTTTATCGATGGATAGATCCGCGGAGATAAGGGCCCTAAGCTGCGAGAGGCTCCAATCGTCGGGCCCTCGAGATATCCCCGGCGAGGGGCAGGGAAAATGAAAAATTAATTTTCCGATTGTTGAAGTAATTGGTGCTGCGTCGGTTGACAATGGCGGGCACACCTCGCGTCAGCGTTCGTTTGTTAGATGAAACCACGGCGCGGCGTGGACCATCCCTCAGGAACATAATTCTCCTCTTCCTGGAAATAACCGGAGAAGAAGGGCTCCGTCCCTGAAACTGGTGATTAAAATGAGTCTGGTACCGGAGCTTAGGCTCAATTGATATTCGAAGTGCGGATAGGCCAACATCGCACCGCATCGCACGGCCGTAGGTGGTGATTTAATTTCCGAGGAGAGACCGCTCCAGACTCTTCCCAGTTTCCCATGTGGTTGAATTAATTTCTGACATCAGGATCATGACCTTGTTCGGCGTGAACGCCGCATTTGGGCCGGGTTTACAATGAGCCGGGCTCGGCTCTTCTCCGCTAATAATTCACGGCCAAGGTGAGAATCCCGCCCCCCGTGATTTTTTTCGCGTGACCTCCAAGGTGAGGTTTCGTCTTGTCTCTTCCTCCCACGCTCCATAAGACGAAACACTTTCGAGGTTTCAATTAATATTCTTAATCATGGGCTTGGTGCACAAATCAAGTTACACGCTTTACCTGGTGTCGATTGAATCTAAATTCCGGCACATTACAACGTGTCTTCATATTTTGTAGGGAGGTAAGAAAGACGACAGGTTACCCGTGATTTACATGATTTTCTGATGATAAAATATTACCTATTTCCTAATTTTCGATCTTGAACAAGTCTTCAAGTACCTACATCGTTATCTAAAACAACCTGTCTAAGGCGAAAACTTTCTCATGATATATAATATGTAAATTTTTTCTTGTATATAGGTACATATATCGATAAGGTTTTTGCGAATCGCTTTTTTCGGTACATCAAAATATTTAAATTGAAGAGTTGATAGAGTTAAAGCGCAAATATTTTACTTTTATCTCTTCAATGATAAAATATTGAAATGCACAATACAATCAAGGCTTTTGTTAGATTATGAAAAGAATAATGAGTTGATAAGGAAATATAATTTTGTACCTTATAGAATTTATTATTATTTTTTATTTTCATTTTCATTTCATATACATATTTATTTAAGTTTAAATTCATTTTTAAATATAATATGGGATTTATTAAATTATTCAACTATAATATGTATAAATAGTCCAACAAGGTACAATTTTATTTTAATATAAGATCTTGGGAAAGGTGCTTCACTTGCTTCAAGTCTTTCTAAAATCGAGTGAAGAATTTCTTTATTGGTGTATTTGGTAGGTATTAATTTTACAACAATAGAAAAATTCATACCAAAATAAATTTTGCAATACTAGAGTATTTTTTGCATTACACTGATCAACATTTTTGATGTTCGTTTATGTCGTAGAACGATTGATAGATGGAGCTACTTCGAATTTGTACTTCAGATTTGTGTGTAAATTTGATTTTCGGCTTAGTTTTAGCCATGGTTCTAAACGTAGGATCTCTAGTACAAAGTTGCCTGATTTTTCATAATATTTTAAGAAATTTGCGAGTTAAGATAGTGTGAACTAAAAAAAGTTAAATAAGAACTCTGCTAAATATTCTAATCAAAAGTAAGTGTTTAATGCTTCTGGAGAGTTATTTGGTACTGGACACAGGGTAAATAAATAAAAAAGTAGCTTCTTAAAACGTGTTAAGTAACTTTCGCATGAAAAATACATGCTAAGGCTAATTCGTCTTGGCACAGTCACTACCCAGGAAAACCTCACGTCCGGAGCATAAGTTTTTCGGTAGCTACTTTGTATAAAGATTGTTTAGCCATTCCGTTCGTATTGCTTCCTTAACTCATCTGCCGGGGAGCTCACATGAAGTACATTATCCTCAGAGGACCCCAAAAATCGCATATGCTCGTCCCTTTTACATAATTTTCCCTTTTTTGCAAGCCGTCCCGACGCTCCATCTGCCCGAAATTTGTTTCTTTTTTTTCCGGTTTTTGTTCCGTCACCGAACCATTCGGTGGTCATTTTTGTTTTCCTCAAGGATTCTTTTCCCATTTGCTCCCGGCCGGGGATTCTGGAGTGCAAGAAGGAATCGGCCGGCTCAGGACCATTCCCGCTATTGTTCATATTTCTGCGGTCGTTTATTGAGAAATTTCACATCGAAAATGGGAAGGACTTTATCGTTTTGGGACCGAAATATGTATGAGTCCGGCGATCGGAGGGAAATGCCTTTTTAGGCACTTCTGCGGTTCATCTGAGGCTGTAATATGATTGGTTGATTTGGCCATTTCTATTCTATCACTTTCTGGGAAGATGAATGATGCTGCTGCGGCGCTGTATCTCCGTAGGCCTCCTTCGGCCATCCTTCCGATTACGGTGTGCGTCAAACGCTGCAATATTCCTCGAGGATTTTCTCCAATAAATTTTGCCGTACCCTCATTTCGTCCGGCGACAGTGATATATAGAGTTTTCCTGTGTCTTGCCATGCGCATCGAGCTGTCAGGCACAATAAATAAATGTCATCAGTATATCACGCCGGCACAGGATTAATTTCGGGCCGACCGTGCCCACTCCTCGGCAGCATCGCTTCATTCACGTGAACTTGATTGCTATCGGTGCGAAACAAAACGCACACGCTCCTCGAAAACAAGCCACCTAAATTAACTTTGCAATTGTTTTGACGAAAACAAGTGCATTTTATGCAAGCAACAATTTTGGAATTCCCATAATTAATTTTGTACCTAAAGTTCAAAACTGAAAAAACGATCGAGATGATGAAGCGATGTTGATACATCGTCATTTTCTAAAATCACATAAAACTAATTCGAATTAAACTTAAACTTTACATAATCTTACAAGATTTAAAAGAAAATAGGTTTCTTAAGGAAGTATCTACTAAATATATTTTTAAGAAATGAATTTATAAGTTTAAAATTAATTTTATTCGTTCTTCGTTCGTAGGTCTTTCCTTTCTGGCAATGTAATAAGAAATGAAATTTTGTGATAATGATTCTAATCATTTTTTTATTATTTAGGATATCCACGTCTCAATTTAAGAGCTTTTATTTTTATTGCAGTAGGAATTTTTCGATGAAATAAATACAAACCGCATAACTTTAAAATCGCAAAAAAATGATCTGGACAAAAGGAGAACTTTTTTTCTAAATTTTCAAAACAATCAGGTCGGTGACAATTTTACAAGTACCATCCCCTAATTTTCGCGATTTCGCTATAATACGGCTTCAAAGTCTAGTAAAAATGAACATTTTGGCTGTTACCTAATTTGGGATTTCATTAAAAATATTGGTAATCTGAAATTGCCCCTAATTCACCCATAATAAAACAATTAATAGACTGTGAAAGTGATGTCAGTAATTAAACCTTTGGTTTAATTGCATGAGGATGTCATACATGTTCATTATTCCTATAATACGGTCTGTAGAAGTGATCGGGGCATAGATGTATTTTAAGTCCTTGAATAAGAGTTTTAGAATCTTACAAAGAGTTCTGAAATAATTTCTATCTATACAATTTCCTGATAGGAATTATTAAAATTGGCCTTAAATAATTGTTGTGGTGAAATAGTACCTAATGAAACCGTATGAAACTTTTTCTTTATTAATTTTTCTGATTACATTGGAACCATTTTATTTCATAATTAAAAAAGAAACGATTATTTTTATAGCAACGAAAATTATGTTCAGCTTTTTCGTGTGAAGTCTGTATGTTTATTTCCAAAATTATTATTATAGACCGATTCACCAATGAAAACTAAATGTGTAAACTATGTAAAGGATTTGAATGTTGAAATGAAATTTAACGAAATTTATATTGATCAGACTGTGGACTCAATAATTTAGAAAATGAAATCTGTAGAAAAGATGAAGGAAGATTGAAATTCGTTTTATTTTTAGATTTCTATAGAAAAACAGAATCCGAAAAGGTCCAGGTAGCGGTCTCCTTGAAGGTGCTCGCCATCGCGGGGTCCCATAAAGATGGCGAGCAGCGAGTCGCTCGTGAACGACCCCATAAAGCGCGATCTCGGCGCGGTGCTGACCAGGAAATCGTAATTCGATTTTATTGGCCATGCACCAGCTGCCAGCGATAAATAATTCAGCACGAGATCGCACACTGGAGCCATGTGACCCATCACTCCCACACCGCGGGGCGGGGGGGTGCTCCACTTCCTTCTTAGGATTTTTCGGCTAGGCGGGAGCCGCCATCTCGAGTCCCGCGAGTCTTCGACGACGGGACGCGACGCGACGCGCCCGTTCCCGCGTCTTCCTTTTGCGATCCCGAGCACACTTTGCGCGCTCGTTGCCCGTAAATCGCGGATATTTGAAACACGATCCGCGGCCGGTCGCGCATTGTTGCTGGGACTGTTTGTATTATTCATGGCCCGGATGAAATTTATTTATTTCCCGATTATTGTTTTATAGATCACGACGGAGGCAATGCTGGCGTTTAATTAAATGGACGATAAATTCCGCGGGCAGCGGCCAGAGTAGCTGAATCCGTCCGTCTTGGGACATTTTTACGGTCCACACTATCGCCCTTCCTCGAAGGAACCCGCCAGAGCCCCCGGAGCCCCACTGGGGCCAGGACTCGTAAAGATTCCGCTTAATATTTCAATCTGAGCGGGGCCCATTAAGTGTGCTCAGTTGACAACAATTCGCGGGCTAATGGCGCGCGTTTTGTTTTACGAGAATCGGGCGAGCGACGCACGGTCCGATGGTTTTGATTTGTTGACACTCGTGCGAGTGGTTTACTACCATCGACCGGCGCGGCCAGGAAAGGTGAGCTTCCTGACAGTTCGAAATTGATGGGTGTATCAATATCAAACCATTCGCGGTGAGTTATCGACGCCCAGAACGCGAAGAAGGCGGGCGTTAGCACAAAGAAATTAGGCTTGGCCGGGACGCTCTGTATGCAAATTAGACGCTATAACTTTCCTCTTCCCGAGATGGGATGCCGGGGTGATTATGGGGGAAAAATGCCTTTTTTGGTGCGGTTCGAACAGAAAAAACCTCATTTCCATGCTCACGTAAATTGGCAGAGAAGCTAAAGTGATGAAAGATTTTATGAACTGATGGTGGCCACCCATTTTTATGATGTTCAGGTATTTATCACCTCTTGGATAAAAAATTAATCACCTGCTCCAGTGGACGTAAATTATGGGAAATATAAAACTTTATGATTTTTACAAATTTCTACTTAGATGGAATGTTGGAGTAAAAGTAGAAAGTTGGCGTATTTAGTACACATTTTCAAATTTGTAGATATAAATATAAATAGAAAATGTACCGTGGGTTTTCTTTTCACATATCAACCCAATCAATGAAAAGCATTGCAAAGCTACAGAAAATTTATGTAATACAATAGTAGGCTGTCAAACCAAACTAGAAAATTCGGCTCTTAATAACTATCGAATAACTCATTCGAACTAAGTTAACAATAACTTAAAATTTTGATAACACATGCAAAAGAACTGTTTATTATACACACTAAACTAAATTACTCTAATATTTTGTTTTAAATATTGCTAATATTCTGGTGTAAAGAAATAAGAAATAATATTTTAGTATTTAAAATTTCATATGCCTAGGTGGAATTTTTCCCATTGCTTTCAAGACACGAGTGTCCAAAAGTCACAATTTTGCACATTGATTGACTGACTTACTGACTGATTGACTATGTGCTATGGATTATTATAAATTTCGGGTACTTCCAATTGTATGGAATTTTGTATATTGTACATTTATGCATACCTATATATGTACGTATATATTTTTTAATAATCTCAATAATTTTGGAGCCAAGCTTCTGATAGGGGTTGACCTTGAAGCTCACCAATATGTTTACGCTCAACTTAAAAACCTACTACCTACTAAAAAATTAAAGCACTTCGACAAAAGTTAGTAATTTATTCTATCTGAAAAAATCTTATGGAAATTAATAAACATTGTTTACATTATATTTAGGGTAACTCCCTTTAATATCTTCTGTACCTACTACAAATATTTTGTTAAAAATTCTTATTATAGCTTGTTACAAATATTTGTAGTTCGTAGCCCCAAAAATCTCATACAGTTTAATTTGGGACGGTATAAGTAAAAATATCCCCAAAAACAAAATCGTTAAAAATGAAAAAA
The DNA here is from genome assembly GCA_951509405.1 of Machimus rusticus. NCBI lineage: Eukaryota > Metazoa > Arthropoda > Insecta > Diptera > Asilidae > Machimus > Machimus rusticus. The sequence goes on from OX608051.1 coordinate 10,438,112, forward strand.
AATCAGTATCAGAATTATTACACATTTATTGGTACGATTATGTTTCAAGGGTTTTATCTCTAAATTGTTGCGAAAATTCTGATTGATAAAAAAAAAGCATTTAGATAATATGAAGATTATGATCACATCGCAATTTAGTTTTTTTTTTGTTTTTTTGTTATTGAAAACATCATTCTTTGGGGACTTCCTCAGCAATTGGAAGACGCTAGAAGAGGTAAATTAATTAAAACGTTTACATATCCGGTGAAGAGTTGAGTAGCGAAGGTGATAACGATTGTCTTATCATTGATAAGCGCAATGAGAGCGATATCTCGTTTCGACAGATATAAGTTTAGCGCAGTCGACTAGCAGACTTACTAGTAAGATGTTTCGGGTTTTCTTCGCGATCGGGTTAATTGCCGCCATTTCTTGTGCCAGTCTTCCTGGCCGAATAATTGGCGGATCAGATGCCACGAATGAAAATCTACCGTGGATAGTTTCCATAGTTAATTATGGATCTCATCACTGCGGGGGTGCGATTATTAACCCAAAAACGGTTGTGACTGGTGCTCACTGTCTTTTGTTTTTAACCAAAAGATTGGTTAAGGTGCGAGCTGGCTCCAAGTTCGCTTCACGTGGCGGTGTCTTGGTACCCGTGGAGGATTTTATCGTGCACCCTGATTTTTATCTACCGACGATGGACAGTGACATTGGGCTTATCAAACTTAAGGAAGAACTTGTCTTTTCTAAGACAATTCAGCCAATCCCTTTGCCGAAATACGGATATAAAGTTGAAGCAGCTAAGACAGCTGTTGTGAGCGGATGGGGATTTATTACCCAAGTTGGGCCCGTCTCTGAAATCCTCCAGTTCTTGGAGGTGGACACTATCGATCATGATGTCTGCAGAGGCATCTTTAGGAACAAGGTTAACGACCACATGATTTGTGCTGGAAAGCTCGATGGAGGTCATGATGCTTGCCAAATGGACTCAGGTGGACCCCTTGTCTCAGACAATCTGCTCATAGGTCTTGTTTCTTGGGGCGTCGGATGTGCTAGTCAAAAATACCCCGGAGTCTACACAAACGTCTCTGCCTTCAGACCGTGGGTAGAGGAACATCTTGCGAAGTACGGCGAAACACTCAACTGATTGCTTACTCATCATCAAGTAACCATTTATATTTTAAAAGTAAATTAACTTGAGAAAATAAAACCTTTTTTGAAATAATAAAATCGTTCCTCGCTAATTTGCCAGTTAATTTCGTAAAAAGTCTTTTTTTCTCAGCCATCGCGCGACGTTTGTCGCAGACCCATTTTGTATCTTTTACGACTGTTTCAACTCGAAGTCGTTTATGTTTTCACGCCAATTCAGAGGGTTTTTGTCGTTGCCACGTTCCCATGGTCAATGGCTTATTTAGCCCCAGACTGAAAATAGGCATCACCTCTTCATCCTTTCCGCCTATTTTCCTTTTAAAAAGTTTTACGCCTCGACGACGGCCTTCCTCCAGAGAGGCTCCCAGCCGGGGGGGCTCCATTCTGCGGCTGTTTTATGTCCTCAACATGTTCCTAATGTCTTCTGTGGCCCCGACATGCGGAGCGCTAGCGCTGGACAGCCGCTAAATAAATTGTTCCGTCCGCCAACGAAAGTCCCCGACATTTCGACAAGGGCAGCCGGCAACAATGCCGGACAACATAATATTCGCGAGTTGTCGTTCGCTGGCTGTGTCCGAGCCCAAAAATGGAGGCGCAAGAACTATGAGTTGGTGGAGGAGCCTCCGCCAAAAGGGGCCCCACGTCGGCCGGACTTGAGACCCGCTTTTGAGATATCTTTCTTACGTCGCGGTCTGAATTCGCAGACCGCGCAGAATTCGGGAAATGCCACTTTGACCAGGGAGGATTGTCTGCTCGGAACGTACTAATTAAGACATCGCGGGACCATTGTTTGTCCGCGATTCGGACCATCTACGGGTTGCCTTATCCGGGGGTCGCTTCTATTTCTAGAAATGTTCTTAAATTGGAAAAGGAGGGATTTCTGCTTTTGGCATAAAGTTTGCTTTTGTCCTGATATCTGCAGGTGGCCACAAACTTCTGGTAATGAAAGGTTGAAGGAATTGGAAAAATTGAAATTGCATAGCATCTAATGAAGGATTTAAAAAATGGTTTTCCTTTCAACATAGCTATCTGGCTTTGAAATGTTGTTTTAAACCATAATATGTTGCTGCATATTTAAAAGCGGCAATCTTGAATTTAAATCGTCTTTAGAAAACAGTAGCGTAACTACTGCATCACAACCATAAAAACTTTTCCATTTATTTCGCCAAATTTAAAAACCAATTAAGGTAAAGAAGATTTAAAACATGTAAGGAGTTTTTTTTTAAATCTTCAGAACAAGGATTTTTTTTCTTACACAAAAAAATTCACAAATGAAGAGCATTTTTATTATAGGTACTAATAAATTAAATAGTAAAAGGAAAACTAGAAATTAGAAAAATTTGCATATTCTGGGCAACTAGAACCTGATAGAAGGATTTTTATATATAATCAATATTTTTTGTATAAACAATAAACAATCGCTTTTACCTTCAAAATCAAAAGTAAATTCTTAAATGTCCCGATTTTGTTAAATAAAAAAAAAAACGTTCAACAATCCTGAAGATAACTTGCTCTAGAATTAAATATTACTTTTGTATTGAAGTTATTATGAAGTTAACTTTAAATATAGCGCAAAATATACCGACTATATATACCGATATTTAAAATAGAAAAAATTCAGGCCTGTTTATATTATCATATATGATCCATCACGTGGCAGCATTATATGTTGGTATATAGGTACTGGAAGTAACAACTAGTACTTACGACAAAATGTTCTGAAGTTTTTATATCAAGGACTTAAGTATAAAAACATAAATTTAATTGAACAATTCCTTTGTTATTATAGGAAAATATACTAATACAAATTTTAAATTGAAACTTTTGGGATAAGGACTTTAGTTGTTGATTAGTTGCATTTTGCGCTAAATAATTTCTTTTGATCTGATTTTTTTTCCAAAATTTTTCTGTGAGAAAGGCGTACACTAGTGGAAATAATTCTAGATATTTTAGGTTTTTTAGAGAACCCGAAAATTGGTAGTTGGTTTGTGCGGTATGTAGCTTTAATGTCAGTTTATTTACTAAAATATTCGTAATATTTTGTCAACATTGTTTTAGTTCGAAACAGTACATGATTATAATAAGTACAGTACAGGATTATAATAAAGGCATTATATACTGGTATCAATTTGACGAGGCATAATAGAAAATTTATAACAAGTTATAAAATAAAGTAAATTTTTATGAAACATGTTCAAAACTAATTCCTCTAGTATATAGTTCCCTATCCCACAAAATTGATGTATGTACCTATACTTAATTAGAAAATCCATTTTTTTTTCGAAAAACTGAACCAGGCTGCCCACTTAAATAATTATATGTATGTACATAGGTACATACATATGTATGTCGCATTAAATTTAAAAATAAATATTTACGTTTTCACTCCTCCGACTACTCCTAAATACATAAGCCGTGAGTTTTATAAATACAAAATTTTTCCTGTAAGGTGGCACAAGTAGCTTTAGTAACGACGCGATGTTATCTTAAACACTTAAAACACTAAAGTAAAATTGAAATATCGAGTTCCTAGAATCGATTATCTTTCTCATATAAAGGTTCATAAAAGAAAATCTAAGAAATCTGGCTGAGCAAGCCAATTTGCCAAAATGAACGAAAACGGCACAGTAACCGACTGTCGGCTGAAAAGAGGCTGCAAATCTCAGCAGCAAAAGACAGCGACGCATCTTGCTACTAAGTCGCGACCGCAGCCGCAGTCCCTTAATCCCGCAGGACCCCCTGCTCCCCGCGCGGCGCGGCCAGGAATCGCTGCGAAGCCGCCATAAATATAAATTACTGTCATAAAGTGATTGTTTATAATTTGTTTGTTGCTTTCATTGTTTTGCTTTCGTTTCGACTTTGCATAGGGCCGAGGTCCGCATTCGATTGATTTAACGACGTCCGCTCGACGGCCCCCCGTTGACAGAGCCCGGGGAATGCAAAAGCACGCGAGATCGGGTGCGGTCGAGTGGGGCTCCTCGCGGGCCCCAAGAGTAGATAAAAATTAACCGTGCACTATTATTAATAATAAAATGGAAATTGTGAGATAATAATTTCCCAAGATTTATGGCGCGTATATGGGGCTCGGACTGTTTGCTCAGAGGGCTCGCAGCGCGCCAGATAAATCCCGTGTGAGTGGATGATGGTGCCGCCGCGCCGCAGAGCACCGCAGAGCGCCGCATGTGCGGATGATGTCGGTGGGGTACCGCGGGTGATTCGCTCTGGAATTTATTTTTATTTTTATTTTTTATATTTCTTTTAACGTTAGATTAAGAAATTTTTCAATTAAGCGAACATCATAAATTTTTGAGCATCATTAAAATTTTTGCTAGTCAAGAATTCAGAAAATGATAGATGCTAATTGGACAGCGTCCGCGACGGCAGCGGCGGCGGCGACGCGACGGAGGGACTTTCTGATTGCACCTCGACGGGGTAATGGGTGAGGGCGATAACTTGGGATTTCTCGGGAATTGATGTCACCCGATCCGACTGCTCACCAGGTGATAAATCGCCGTGATTCCGAGCTGGAATTAATCTTCCATCGATGCGGTTGCTTTCAGCGTGCGGCGGCTCTCGTGGGGAGCGGTGTGTTTTGGGGCCTGTAATTGATGAAATTAGGCATGTAAAAATGGGACGTGAGAAAACAGGCTGAGCTCATGCATAATTTAGTGCACGTGGATACCCCTGCCTTTTGGGATGAAGCACGTGTAATCTCTGAGATTGGTTGTCTCCATCTTCCCGGGGCTTTCCTTGTTTCAGCGCTGTCCCAATCTCCTTAGCCGGGGTGCTCGGGATCTAGTTCTATTATCCGAAAAGACGCCAATTTGCAGTCCGGGAATATCTAGAATCCCATTTTAGCGCCCCGCCGCCGACATACGGCCCCCTCTGTCCCATGTGTGTTATCGCATTACATGACGAGGTGGCGGATAAAAATCACGACAGAAGCTCCAGGAATCAGTTCGGGGATTAACTTTTTTCGTGCCAGCACCCAAAGTGAATTTATACGGCGGCGGCGGCGGCGGCGGAGCATCTTGCGCCTTCCGGACGGAAGTTGGGGGAGGGCCCCAGCCGTCGATAAGGGCGCAAGGAAGCGGGCAAACACCGCGGGCGTAATGCGCTTATGGTATTAATGTCATCGCAGCCCGACAAAGTAATAAAAAGGGAGAAATGTCGCAGGAGTGGATCCTGAACCCACCCGCCCCGGATATAGAAATCACTTGCAGAGCGCCCCGACATAATCGACATTCGGATCAAAATTGCATTCGAGCATAATGCACATCGTGGCTCTGGGAGTAGACTTTGCGTCTGGGGCTGGCTTATCTGGCGAAATTTATCTTATCCGCCGTTCCCGGGCGCTTTCTTTGGTTTTCGAGAGGACTTATAAAAATAAAAAGAAAATATACATATATACCTATATAAGAAAAAATGCGAATGAGCGAAAACAGGGCGTGAGGGAAATTGTTTTCACCATTAGAAGTTTCCTTTTCCTTTGCCATCAGAACGCCATAAATCCGAGGGCTTATCTCGAAAAATGGCGACACAATGATGAACTGGGTGACAATTCTCCTTACCGCCCCTAACTTATTTTCGCGTCTTGGCACCGAGGTGCAAGGTGGCGAGGAAAAGGCACGTTTTAGCAATAAAAAGGACATTTTCGGGAAAATATCTTCAGCTGGATATAAAGAAATTATATTGAGGCTTAGAGTGAATAAATGTTTTACTAAATGCTGTTTCTTAAAGAATACACTTTAGAATTAGTTGAATCAAAAATTATAGAAATTTATTTTTAAGAATTAAGAATTCAATTTTTTTTTTTAACAAGACTTGATTTAATGCCTAAAACGTAGGTTTTTGGTGATTTACACATTTTAAAATGTCGAAAATACAAGCTATAGTTGGTAATTTTTATCAAAAAAATACATATATATATCGCAGCAATTATATTTGATAACTAGCTGACCCGTACCCAGCGTTGCAGGGCACAATTATCACAGCTATTATTCACACATAGGCCGATAATTTAAAAGCCTGAAAAGAACTATTATAAATAAAATTGATTACAAATAATTTTCAAAACATAACTTCAAGAACGGTGCAAAATTTTTTAAACATATTATGATATATGAAGATTTTTCCACCACATTTATTTTGTATAATTAAATACTAGAAAGTGTTGGCTTAGTCACATTGTTGTGGAATACTTCTTTCAAAGACCAAATTCGAAGTGATAAAAAACAAAATCTCTTTTAACAAATTGTATGATTAAGTAATCTAAAAATTGTTGAGTCTAAAAAATTACCACTAAAACTAAATTCTATTCATCAATTTTTTTAAACAAATTCAATACCTGGCGTAAAATGAATTGTAATCTGAGTTTTTTATATTTAATCTTAAAAAAAACTTTGTATACAAAAAAGACTACCATAAAGGTATGCATAGGTTAAAAACTAGGCTACCTTAGTTAGATAAAAGCCATTTGAATGCGTATTTTACTCAATTCATTTTCATGCAAATTGCGCCATTTCTGAGTCTGGTACATTCAAACTTTGGCTGATCGAAAATTTAGTCCGAGGCCAGTAGGAATCTGATTTGCATTTTTGGGATATTGCCACCAATTTTTTTTCGTTCGCTTGTTAACAGGTCGAATGTGAATAAAATGTTCCGAGAGTCCGGCGCGCCAGTTATGTCTTAATTTATAAGGCGACAAAATCAGTCTATCGCACGGCGACCATAAATCGCGCCAGAGCTGTTGAACCGAACGCGGCATTAACTGCCCCTTTATGGTTCTATGGTTGCGACAAAAGAAATCCAACGAACACGGGACCTGTGAGCAAGGTAGCAATCCTCTGGCCGGAAATAAATCTTCCGCAGATGGATTCCCAATTCTTAGCCAGGAACCGTGGAACTAGCCAGAGGAGCCCCAGTGGCGACCGCGCCTCAGGTCGGTCGATCTGGAAATTTGGTCACCTTCCTGAGTTATGACGACCATTTGCCAACAGGCCATAAAATCGCTCTGGCGCGCTCGCGACACGGAGCCGGGCATCAATTAAAAAATTACACCTCGGAAATAAATTAATCCAATAAAGGTGATTAAAAAACAAAATTGAAGAAATGTGTGAACGGCTGGACAAATAGCACGGCCTTCAGATAAACTCGGCTAGAGGGAAATAATTGAGAGAAATTTCGAGTCGAGGTTTATTAATAGGAGCCCAGGGCGCGGCATAAATTTCCCGGGTCGTAGAATTCGGCCGCGGGTTCGGGGTATTATTTGCCTACTTCTTTTTAGTGCTGCTTAACGGAATGCGACGCGTTCATTAAATACGTCCGGGTACTTGTCCGCGTCAGCTCAGGTGTCACCCGAGAGGCATTTTTATGATTTTTTAGGAATGGTAAATTTATCGCTACAGAGGACAGCATGGATTTTATGCTCTTCGTCAATGTCTCCCGCCAGGCGATGGAAAAGTCGTAAAATGTCGCACAAAAGTAATCGTAGAAGCGGAAGTTGGCTGCCGAACTAATTGGATCTGGTTTGTTCTGCGGAATTTTTTGAGAAAATCTTTCGTTTGTTCCAATCAGTGGAAACAGTAAAGTACATTCGACTTAAGCTGTTAAATAGTGTTTCAGTAATTTTATTGATTGAAGGGCTATTCATTTTTATTGCACTGTCACCTCAGATAAAATTAGATCCAAACGAATTGTAACAAATAATATATTACATGATTTATCATATATGAAAAGATATGTCTATTATAGAATTTATTTAATATCGTTCTCGCAATATAATTTTTACGCGAAATCTGAACATACTATACTCTAAGTAATAATTAAACTACAATTTTTAAATTAAATATGTAGAAATATTGCTTATCGTAAATCTTACATTAAAAATATCGCTAAATATTTTTTATTAGAATTGGTTAAAATATAAAACCAATAGTAAACATACAGAATCAAACAGATTGTAAACCAAATTTCGTCTGTTCTTAATTTCAGAAATACCATTCAAATACCATTGGCGAATTCAGTAGACTCATTTACCTCAAAAGCTATACTTAAAAATCTGCAAATATTAGGTACATTATATTTTTAATGCAAACGTATTTCGGTTAATTAAGGTTATAAAAAATCGGGTTTAGCACTTAATTGCGCAAATAATACAAATTTTTTAAGACCCGCCAAGCTAGCCAAAACTAGTGAGCCATGTTCTCATAGTTCAATTAAAGTAAAATTCGCAAACATAAAATAAAATAAAATTTTGTGGAAATCCTAAGAATTAAGAGATACTCGTTCTGCAGCTCTGTATAAAAATTCCCATGCTGTTTCTACGTTTAAAAACAAAACTGGATTGTGCAACAGGAGAAAAGGGACGCTAATCTGCCCTTAATTGAGGTATTAAGGGAAAAGCGGCGTAGAAAGAGCTCGATACCGTCGAGAGGTCGCCCGTTCGTACCGAAAAGGGATTTCATCGAACGAGCAAACATGCAATAAAAGTGTCAAACGTATTTTTGGTGGAATTAGATTCATTACCACCGTGGCTAGAATCTGGCCGGCATCCCCAGGGAAGCCGAGGGCGGGCTGGAGCAGGTGTAATCGGAGCCCCGTGCAATTTTTCACCTGAATCCCTGGAGATAAAGGGACAAAATTAAGTGTCACATCGCATCTGCCTCGCACCGCGCACCGCACGTCCGTAATTGCATTTTAAAGTTGGTCAGCTGGTGCGCGATGCGTAAGATGCGCGCCGCTGTAAAATGTGGCGCATCGCTGCAAGATGTAGCGCATTGTGAAGCACCCTTCCAGCCGCGATCGATTACTCCCATTTCGCGGAGGTAATTTAATTGGAATCCCGCGGTCGAGCGGAGATAATTTCTGCTAAACACGAACCCACTCCGTTCCGGGTTCAACCCCTCGACGGGGCGAAACGGCCGCTCTCGGGCTGCCCGCCATCAATCATGGGGCCCGGCCGGGACGTCTCACTCGCGGGATTCGCTGAGTTCCTCCTGATTGCGCGTCGCTTCTTACGTGCAATTTACGTGGGTCTTGACATGACTCCAGATAATTGCCGCGGCTTAGCGGCCCGCCCTTTCCGGTTATAATTTCGGCTCTCCGCCGCCCCGTGTTTGCTCAGCTGAGGAGGCCAATTATTTGGGGCCCCGGCCCCGGGTCGTCCCGAGAGCTTGAGATGGAAATTGGCGACCACACGCACTTTGCAATTACCTCAGACATCTCCATCGAGAGGAGTCCCCGAACGCAGGGGCTTCGCTGCAGTTTGCCCCGCCAGAAAAAATTTTATTGAAGGGACAAAAAGGGATGCACTTTTATAATTATTGCATTCGCTATTGCATCGTAAAACTGCTTTCAACATTTAAGTTCATTTAAAGGCGGTGGAACGTTTAGCTACCTTTTAATATAATCTGGAATATTCGGAAAAAAAAGCATTGTTAATAAATAGCATATGAACCTATAATCTACAAAAAAGTTGAAAATAAATAACAAGTTTTTCTAATCCAGTCTCTAGTTTGATATTAGACATTTATACTTTTCAAGGCGGCACTGCTTTCAATTCCAAATAGTTATCTAATAAATAAAGGCAATCTGGACGGCTTACGGACAAAAAGAAATATCTGTATGAATTTTGATAGAACTGAATAAAAATTTAAATTTGACTGCACATTTAAACATTTTATTCTTAAAAATAAAAGTATTTCTGAATTCGTAACAAAATAATGTTTAAATATTATTAAGTTACTTTTACCTACTTTGTACATACATATGCGTTTAATAAATCAGAGTAAAATTCATGCATTTAAATTTATTATTCAGAACCTATTTTAATAAAGAAAAATGTTTTCTTCAAACCACCAATCTCTAATTTACATTTATGAGTAAATCATATAATAATCGATAGGTCGGGATGAATTTTTGATTTTAAGTTAACATTTTTATTTGAATGCTAATTTTATGGTTATATTATTATGACACTTACTGTGTGATCAATCCAGCAATAATTTCGGAATATTTAAGATGAGACACACTATTAACGAAATGTTCATTAAAAATTCGATTATAAAAATGTTTAATATTGTAAAAAAATAAATATCTTACAAAAGACTCATAGATTATTATTTATTAATGAAAGACGTACTTTTGTGGACCCTCTGTGTATTTATTTTCGTATATTTGGTGCAGTTCAAATTTAACTTGCTCAGAGTCGTAACTATCTTTCGAACATCCTTAAAGATAGCCGACTTCTGATCCGGGCGGGCCCGGTGAACCTGACATTATGGCCGTCGGGGACAAATTTTTCGCTTCATTACACCCGGCTTTGTCTTCGGCCCCGAAATCGATTCCACAGCAAAGAAGCCATTGGCCATAAGCTTGTTTGTAGATAGCCCCGGGTCCAGCCGGGCTAACCCGGGAAGACACGGTGATGACAGCCCGGCCGGACGAGTCTCGGGCCCCGGACTGTGGTCTAGGCGATAAAGATGATGGGACCCATAATGAAGGCGATCGATTCGGACCCTATCGGGGGCATTATCATCGGCGACGTCATTAGCAGCGTCTTAACTCGCAGGGACAACTCGCTTTGTGGCTGCAGGGTGATTAATTGCGGCCCTAATTAAATCATACGCTGGCAGCGCACCAGAGTGATGTGGGACGTTTCGGGATTTTTGCTAGCTTAATCGCTATAAATCAACAAGATTTTCCCCTTCATTGGCGTTGTTTACAAAACAGCGTCCTCCTGCATCACGTCCAGCCGAACCGAAACGACTTAATTGGCATTGGCAGTTTGTTTTGGTTTACGGCGATTCATCTCCTCCGGAGCAATTTGTTTGTTGTTTGCTCGACAACGCTTTGCTCAGAAGTTATTACTTACCCCATACCCCTTACCCCTTAAACCTTACCCTTACCCATCGTCTTGTCGAGGTTTTCCTGAAGGTTCAAATTGGCAAGTAGGTTCGTTTACGTGTACCTTGATGGTGAAAACCAAAGCCAAGGATGCAATAAACGGAGCAAGGATAATTTTGAAGAGGATTCCAACATGTCCTTTTGGTAAGGTACTCGATGAAGGTGCAGATTATTTTGTAAGATAGTAGCTAAACATACTTCAGAGTTGTAATTTCGGAAGTGTTTCAAAGAGATGCAAGTTTCTTTTATAGTCTTTTAATATCTTAGTAGTTTATTCAACTATATATTTACTGACTATAAGATTTGAGTGCACTGAGAAAAACTTGGCAGAAAATCTTTTCTTATTTTAAAACTACAAAAATTTATGCAATTCTTACCTAAATTTTAAGAATTTTCATTAATATAATTTTATTTCCTTATTAGAAGCTAATCATTTTGCTTTTTTAATGTCTGCTTTAATTTCAAAGAATCCTTTTGATGCATTTTCATCGTAGTTTTTCTTTAAAAATAGTATATACAAGAACTTTACCGGAAAAATGTCAAAAACGCAGCTTATTTTGGAGTAGTAGTTGAATCAACAACGAGTATTAAATGAAAAACTGAGCTCCTTTTTTAAAAATTTCGTAAAAAGTAGGCCTTCAATTCATTGCAAAATTTTCAAAGCGATTTTATTAGGTCTATAAAAGAGCTATTAAATGTGAAAAATTCATTAATATGTATGACTCCTGAAAAACTAAACTTGTACCTGCAGGGTGCAATAAAATTTCTGAAGTACCTATGTAAGTAAGGAATTTATAAGATTGTCTGTCAGTAATTATTAAAACGAAATAAGTCTGACAAAACAGCAAAAATAGCCAAGTATCATAAGAGGGATCACTTTTTCTTGAGGAATGATACGAAAGGCACCTATAAATGCATACTTTGCCCAAAGCGTGAGCCAGCAATATTTATGACCTGTAATAAAAAACTATTAAATATTTTTTGCAAAAAGAGGTTGCAACATCTCCCAGCAGCGCGCCAAAGGTAAACACCACATCCGAGCACACACCCATCTCATTGCTCGCAGACGAAGAGGTGATCCATCGAAAAAATTACAAATTGTCACTGTCAAGTTGAGTTATTGTTCGCCAGCTTTTTGTGCAAAAATATAAAATCCTCCTAAAGTGAATACCTTGACTTGGGGCACCACCGCTGGCATCCCGGAGCCCGACGTTGGCTCGCTGGATGCTGTGGCATGACGGTGCAATCACCTGAGAAACATCATCCTGCGAGATGTGACGAACTAAAATGCGAGGAGCTCCGAGACTTTTAGCCGATGAAGGTAATCACAAAAAGGCCTGAAAGCACCGGGAAGAGTACGTTGAGAACGGCACAACGACTGGAAACGACCAGCGGGATGCACCGAGGAAATAGCATAAAAAAGGAGCTCCTACTTTGATCCTTGCTGCTGCACTCCAACTATATAACGTCTGGAATTCCGGGAACAAGGAGGTTCTTTACAGGAATACAAGGAGAACGAAAACTGATTGCAACTCAAAGCTTCACACGCTGCATTTTTGGCGCACTGACTTAATACTAACTACTTTTAAAATTTGTTTTAAGCTCGGAATTTTAAAAAATGTTTTTATTAGTATTGTTAAGAAAAAATACTTTTCTAATCATTCACAACTTTCAACTTTAGAGAACTTTATGAAGAATATGGATACAAAAATATATGTATTACCAAAATTGTAGTATTGTTTAAGTCAGTACTAAAACTTTTATAATTTACGTAAGCAATTTAATTTTATCTCTAGGAAGAGAAGAATACGTTTTTAAATTTAGTGTTCATGTGTTTTATTGTACATGTTCAAAATTTGAACTCATCTCGATCGAGTTGATGTTTTGAAAATCAAGTAATTTTTTATCTGATTAATTATCTACTGAAGAACATACGAGTTTTACAATTACAATTTTTATAAACAAATTAAATCTGATTTTTTCTTTGAAAAGTTGATTTTTCTTTCAAATTGATGAATGTTTGTAATGATGTATGCATTTAATAAATTCTCAAAATAAAATATTGACTGCTTTATTAATAGAGTCACAAAAATTTCAGGAAAACCTCTCTTATTTTGAACTTATTTTATTACATGCATATAATAGAAAAATTTACTCAATTCAATTTAAACTTTTAATCTAATCAAAAAACTCTTTCCGATAAAACGCAAATATTGGGAAATTTATCAGAATCACCTGAAATGCTGAGTTCTTTGCATTTTTACTTGATTTATTGTTGGTATAGGCGATTCGGATTAATTAGAATTTGTATTAAATACCTACTTATGCATAGTGACAAGACGATTTTAGGATTATTTCACCTTTCAAAATAATTGCTAAACCTTCGTTAACAAAATTAAGTCTAAAGTCTCAACAAATAAGTTTTAAGTTATACAAGGTGTTGTATGCCTAAAAATTGGATGCGTTGACTTAAAATAATAAATGATTTATGGTAGAACTTAGAAGGCCCTTATTCGCAGAATTTTGTGTTTTTCTTCTGAAGATATCTATAGAAATTTATTTAATTTAAAATTACTGCTAAAAAAATGTTTGGTTTTGTTGAAGTTTGACCACACGGCAGACAGGAATAAATTTTAGCTACCTGCCAGTGGAAACGTTAATGATTTTCGCTAGCGTTCAATTAAAGTTCGCCCACCTACCCGTCGTTTGCTGGCTGGGCTCCAACCGGGTGGCTGATAAATTTTTGGAAATCTAATCAAGAGCCGTCGATCAAACACATTTTAACCATATCATAAAACAATTTGTTTAGCGCAGCGAGAGCTCTGTGGCGAGCGAAAAACTATTAATCACCGACCATCAGTCAATTGGTTTGCGGGCAGTCGCCTACCTTATGCAAATAGGGGCTGTTCCCGGCAAATTACTAAAATCGTCAATTATGGGGCTCGAAAAACCCCCCCGCGAAAGGCTCGTCATAGGGCAGTGAAACAAAACTCAATTGCGGCCGTCATTTTAATTAATTAACAATGAAACTTTAAATGCCGGCAGCTGGGGATCAGGCGTGTGGGGGCCTCTGGGTGTCGAGGGCCTGCCAATTACCCTCATGCATAAAGGTGCATCGGCATCGCATAGCATCGCCTGCATTATGGCGGGGCACTTGATTCGGTTTATTACCGGGACCCCAACCCGCCAACGATGCCGCCAGATAACCCCGGTCCGGTGGGGCTCATTGATTACCCGTAATCAATTCTGATCGATTGATTGATTGAATGACTGAACACTGCACGCTGTTTTGCCCGGGTGACTGATGAAACTCTTCCGCGGCCCCAACTTTGGGCCCCGGCCTTTGTGTGGGGCTAAAGACTTTAACAAAGCCAAGATGCGATATTAATTAACTTTCGCCCCGGATGCTGGGAGGCCCCGACTATGATCCGTCCTAGGCGCAGATTAGAATCGTTTAAGATGTTCCGATTGTTGCCTTTAAGTGATTTACGCGTTCGCCGAATGATACGCGGAGCAAATCAAAACCATACTGCAAGAAGGCAGCCGCTCCCCCGGCCCAGCCCCGCATCCCACAAAACAATGAAATTGAAAAATTATCTACGGATGTCCATCAAGACGTGGACCGCGTCTTGATGTTTTTCTGCCTTCACAGTTTCTTTTCTTGTTCTGTTGACTGTCTGAATTAGAACTGATCGCTGTGCGGGGCCCCAGCGGAGCACCGGGCATCGGGCACCGATATCGGGGCTACAAATTACCACACGCAGTCTCTTGATTTTCTTAACTTTTTGTTTATAAAAAATACAAAGGAGGTGGAACGTTTAAATGGTTCCAGCCCACCGAGTTTCGGGAATTCCGATGTGAAAACACATTTTCGCGGCTGGCCCATTCACAGTTTGACCTTTTTTTCGGGAAAGCGTGTAGGCAATAGACGTTATGTAGAAATGACTTGTTTTTTATCCATCACGGTTACCACTCACATTTTTGAGGCGCGGTTTCACTCCGAAAATGAGAAATAGAATGGTACACAGAGCACACCTTTCAGAAAATAGTCAAGCCAATAGTCGATATTTTTAAAAAACTGATTGAAAGCTTAGACTCGATTTTTATTTAGAAAAACAAAATTTCAAATTCAGAACGAAAGAGGTTTTTTTATGTAAAAATTGAAATTGAACTTTCAATATCGACTATTTTTTGATTTCCTTAAAAAAAATATTCGAAAAATTCAATCATAGTTTAATAGAACTCTAAGCACGCACATTTCCTATGCTCAAATCTAATTGTCGTTTATTTCAACTTTGGTGTGAGATAACTTTCAATTAACATAATAAAACATTTCTAGCATTTGAAGTTTTCTGCATATGAAAAATGGATGAAATCCAGTACAAAAATTTCAACAATTTATAAATTAAAACGACTTATTAAAATCGTAACAAACAAACTGCTGGACCAAACCTTCTGAAATATTAACTACTTTTTCCTTTTTAATAAATTTTGAAGTTTTTAAATTGGCCTATTTTTTTCGATTTGTTTTTGTAGACAAGATTAATTCTTTTTGTTTTTTAATAAAACTCCGCAAAAAGTTTGTTTTATAAAATGTATAAACGCGAACTCAAAACTACTACCTGAAGAAATGCTTTAAGAGTATGTATTAGTGCAATATAGGTAATATAATATGTAGGTACTTATATATTTTCATAACTAAAACTTTTAGTATAAAATAATATCTGAAGAATTTTGTGCTAGTTCGTTGTTAAATGCAACATTTTAAGCCTTTCTAGAAGAACTTTTCCCTTTTATCAAATCCCATCCTTCCCGATGAACTTAATCCCAAGCATCCCCATAGGGGAAGAAAATCTTTTAAGTACTTTTTAATCCCACAATTGTGGCCGAGTCATTTTTAAGTTAAAATATTTCGCTTAGCACAATTTTACTGGGCTAACTTCCAAGGAATTTCCATAGAGAAGGGAAATCCCTTGAAAGGGCGCTCTAGGAGCATCTCCTGCAGCTGGGACGACCGACGAGTCAAAATGGAATCAGGAAAAGTTGGCAACTTCCATCAAGCACAAGTCAGTTGTCTTTCATTAATTCGTGCGATTCGATAAATGACGACGGAGAATTGCTGCAGCCACAACAGCCAGCAATTCTCCGAAGTTGTTGGGGCCTCTGCACAACATTCTGGTGCCTGATGGCTGTTCCCGCACCCGCAGGCAGCCCCATTCAGGGCTCCGCCACCCGGCTCGAGGGACCACTTACTAACAAAAACCGAAAGCGGAGCCAAGATAAACTTTTCATCCGGAGCCAGAACTGAGCATCAATTAACAGAATTTCTGTGCTGAGTTTTTCCTTCGTGGTGGAAATTCCATTCATCTCGAAGCACCGGAGCTCCCGTACCTTCCTTGGCCCCCGGAAAACTATTTTGGGGCGCGGGTAGTTGGCAGTTACGAGAGCATCTCCTGCTTACAACTATTCGCCGGGGCTTAAATGCGAAAAGTTTGTCTGTTGCGCATTTCCCGCTGCAATGGAGCCCCGACACAAAGGGGGCTCTCCGGCGGTCTTGAAAGGACAACGGCGGCGGCGGCGGGCCCTTCGTTGGGGATGCTGCGGGCACGGACTCCGGCAGCGGATCTATTGTACAACAAGGGCCCCATTCCGCCCCCGTCTGCGGCCCCAGCTACATTACTTTGTCCTGTTCGATCACTTCGCCTCCGGGCTGTTGCAGGAGCCGGAGCGCCCCTTTTACCAGCTGTGCGCGCTGGGGTTTCTGTTTAACAAGGTTTTTGGAGGCTCCGAAAAGTGGCCGGCGTGGCCGAATGCGCTTTTGATAATGGCGCGGAACAAACAATTGCTCGACGGCAAGTGGCCACTGGGACTTTCTCCCAGCTACAAGGCGGTGAGTTCCCGAGGGATCGTTAGAGCGCTACTTTCGAACAATATACGCTTCGAGTGGTCACTTGCTGGTCACGGCTGAGTAATCTGAAATGGACCACGGGCCTGCGAATAACTTCCCTGCTATTAGCATACTCTCCAGTTCGGCCACCCCCGCATTTCTGGGCGGCTTAATTAAGCGTTAACCACAGCTGCAAGTGCGGTGTTCTGAACGCGTTTCTTGCCCTGGGACTTCAGTTCTCCGGGAGGAATCGTAAGTAAAAGCTATTTTTATATTTTTTAATTAAAAAGTCAAACACTAAAAGTGGTTTGATCTGAATGAAATTAACTTGTGATACCCACCTAACTAAATTGTGTAGGTACCTACCTACTTTGTACAGCTTCAATTTGCATTGTATTATAGCTTGATTTGAAAAGAAGAGGGTTATATATTTAATCTTCCACAAAAGTAGTAATAGATTTATATTTCTATATTTTGAAACTAAAAATCATCAAAAAAACTTTTATAGACAATATAAAAAGCAAAAATATTTAAATGACTCTTATATATTACCCATACCCCACTGTAAGTGAAAAATGATGTCCTGAGCTACATATAATTTCATATGCTAAGATAAATGTTATTGGAACAATTAATTTGAAATAATCAGCTCCAAGGTTTTAAGTTTAAGAATGAATAGAATAATAAATATTCGTTTTCATCCCATTAAACTCTGGATTACATGAACGTTCCCATCGTCAATTTGTTAAATTTGCATCATGATATTTTTAATTTATCTTGCCAACAATTAAAAAAATTTACTTAGTTTTAAATTTTCTAATCTACATTGAAATTGTGATTCTTCAAACTATTTTATTTTGAAAAATAATTACGTATTTTGAACTATACTATATACATAAAAGATTTAAAACAATGATAGAGTTAGAGAGATAAGGTTAAAAATTAACTTAAAATAATGATTAATTCCTTATTTTTTTCGTATATTGCAGTGGATCTCACTAAACTTGCTAACTTTAATTCGACGATAACAGGCGCTCTGAATAATCGCGAAGTCTTACGACTATTCCAGGCCGTGTTCCTCATTACTGTCATCATTAGGGGTAATAAAAGACGTCATGAAAATTTCATTTCTTTATTGAAATTTCTATACTTATGTTCGCAGCCTTTAGTACCTTCTGCCTTCCGCCGTCTTATTTGCTTAGCAGACATTTTCAGCACCGGGGCCGGCCACTCTGATTTTTCTCATGTTCACTGCGTCTAACAAAAGCGCTGTAAAATGCTACCCGGTACAAAAAGGGGAGCCTAATCCTGATTTACAGCCAGTGCACGATATTTTAATGACCTAATAATCGTAAAAGTTCAGCAATAGCCGACCAATAAATTTTCGTTTTTTTAGCAAAATAAAAGTGATATGAGTGAATTTACACGGAGCCTCTGATCTGCGGCGAATCAGACATGCTAATTGACTCCAAAGGGGAGTAGAAAGGGGGTTTATAGGAGGTCATATAAAATTTTATTTCACGCAGATCGCTGTAAACGAAGGGGAGAATCTTTATTGAAAATTTCCTAATGACTTGGGAAACAGGTGTACCTAAATGTGCATTTATTAGGGAGAGAAATCGTCGGAACATGCCACCCACTTTGCACCTACCTTGTGCTGTACGAAATATATATCTTTTACAAAAAATCGGTCAAATAAATTGCGACTTTGTTCAATATTTCTTAAATAAAATATTAATAAATATACAATTTACTTGAGTTTTTTGGAATCTAAAGTTTACAAGAGCTCGCCTTTAAAATCACACGTAGAGTAATTGGGCAATTTTTAAGAAGTAAAAGGCTCACTTTTTAGTTGGACGAAAAGTATGTTATAAACAATGGATTTAAAAATAAAATATTTTATTCCGTGCTCAAATAAAACGCATAACAAAATTATACCTATTTTTACATAAAGATATTAAAATAGTCAGACCATTCAGTGAAGTTAAAAAAAATAACAATTTCTCCGATCCTTGACATGGATAAAATCCTGATCATCAAAATAAGTAGTACCTAGGTACTCGCTCAGCGGCTGGGTTCTAACTGCTGCTAGCTGCTAGATTTTGTGTCTAAAGCCACTATAGACACAAATTTGGCTACGAAAATATTTAAACATTTGGGTTGGGTTACGTACCTTATTTTAAAAATACCTGTCACGGTAAAATGTATAACATTTCATTAAACTATTCTGGAATTTTTTTAAATTAAATACATATAAGCCTTTTATACATAATGGAATAATTACTTTAAATCTCTTTAATTAACTATGTACGTATCCATTTGTATATTGTTACATCTACTGTTCTATTATAAAAGAGAATAAAAACTTTAAAGAACTTCAAGAAGTTCATCTAAATAAACTTTCTAAATACCTAATCCACATACATATCATCCTTTAATCGCAGAACTAATAAGCTAATAAAGTGTTCAGATTCTCTACTTAACTTGTAATCTTTTCGTTCAATAAATCAGAAATCAGAACGTTCGAGTTTTCAATTTTATTTTTCAATAAAAGCAAAACTAGCAAGTCTTTAGAGCGAAAGTGGATAACAGAAAAAGTTGAAAGTTTTCTTTAGCGGACAAAAGGAGAGGCACTCTAAGAGGCTTAGCACAACTGTTTTGTTTATTTAGAAAGTGGAAAATCCCCTTCGAAAGGCTTTCAGTTTTTGAAGAGCTCCCATGTTGCACTCGATCAATTTCCTGCAGGAATGAGCACAAGAGGCTCACAACCACTTGGCTTATGCGGCGCGGCCAATTATGTCAATATCGAGCGATCCCATCGCGGCCGCGGCTCATTCGCGGCGTGGAGCGGCGCGGTGCTCGGCAGAAATTCCGTCCCTAATAATATTATTAATGCAATATGACGTGACGGCACTTGGCTCTGGCCTCGCGCAGGGTAAACACGTGGGGCACTCGCCCGAATAAGTGCAATCGACCGGAGAGTTACTTTCTCGGGCAAAGTAACTAACTAAGGAGGGGCACTTTCGACAAAGGGTCGGGCGTTGCAGCGGCCGCGGACCGTGGCGGAGGCGCTGGAGTTGGGTCCGGCCAACAATTATTTTATTGGAACCCTGTTAAAAGCGAACCCACTCGCCGGCACCGCTCTTGCGTAAAGGAGCACTCACTCAGATAATTCTAGAGGAGTGCAAAGTGCGCAAATTCATTCCAAGGAATACCTACATATGTGAACAAAAACCAAAGAAATAACTTTAACAAAATGATAAACATCTAAAACAAAAAACTATCACGGCTAAAATTCAATAGAATCCTTAAATATACGAACTTTTAAAAATTAGTTAATACTATATAAATATTATATACAAAAAAAAAAGCTTCGGATTAGAGCTAGAATTTTAATTACTTCATCTGTGATGATTTTTGTTTTCTACCAAATATAATTTTCTGTTTTTAATATAAAAAAATTGAGAAAGTTAGTAAGAAAATCAAATCCAATATAATGAACAGGTAATAAAACGTAAATTGGTTTACTAAAACAACTACATAAAGAATTTTTTGATGGAATGAAATTTCGTACCATTAAACCTAAATAACCCAATGAACCCAAAACAGGCTGTAAGCCTCTTCTATAAACAATAAAATATATGTACGAACGTAAGAAAATTTTTTTAAATATTGAAAATTAGATATCTTAAATATTCACCTTTATATTTAAAATATTCAAAACGTTCAAAACAAGGAATATCTTTGTATTACTTCTTTTTATAAAAGCGTACACATAATTTCTTTTTTCTCAATAAAATCTTCATGAATTTTTAAAATTGCTGGATCATTTAATCTGTCTGGAAGCATTTTAGGTCTTAGCTAAGTTTGAAAACGTTTCATGTATCATAAAGTCCTATTTTTCTGTAAGTGTGACACTAGGTACATAAGCGGGGGATAGCTTGTCATGAATAATTTTAAGTTTGGAGTTTTGCATATCTTCCATACCGGTAGTTCTGCACCTGACTAACTGAATGTGATTAAAAAAATATTCGTTATTTTAATTATTAAATTAGACAATTGTTCCATTAAATTGAGAAATTAGGTTAAATTTCAATCATTTCTAAATGAAAATATTTTACTCGCAAGAGAAAATTTTTAATTTTTTTAACTAGTATGCTTTTGAAGTCAGATGTTGGGAATTAGGTACTCGTTTCTAAGAAGAAATTTTGTTTTTTGTTTCTACAGAAGGAATGTGTACCAGATATACCAAAATTATCTGTGAAAAAGTGCCAATTATAAATACCTTTAAAACGATAACTTTCAAAATAAATTGAATGAATTTTAATTTGACAATTGATTTGGGTCGATTTAATTTCCATTTGTTTCAGTCTAATTTATTTTAGAAAATTCCATCTTCAAAAAATTTAAATTCTACTAGATGAAATGTGGGCGGTTTTATGTAGGTTAAGATAAAGTGAAATTACCCTCTTTCCTCGAAGAATAAAATCAATTTAGTCATGTGCCAATAGATATGACCACGGTTTAGCCAAAGGTTCTCGACTGAGGCGTCATCATTTTTCTTTCTGTCTTCAGCAGGTCTGTTGTTCGCCGGCGATTATCATCCAGATTCGAACCGTCTGCTATTGTGGCGGTGCGGCAACTACCGCCGCAAGGAATGACCTGCAAAAGAACCTTCCGAACCTTCGGAACCCTCGGAACCTTCGGAATCTTCCGAGCAGACAATCCGCTGCCATCCATCTCGGCGGTCGCCTGATCGACTTCTTTTGTGGTCACCATTTAAACGGCAAGCAAATAAACAGTGTGACAGATAAAAAGACGAAGATCGACGATAAATGACCGCAATAGTCGAATTCGATAAATTATTTGCTTATCCGGGGCGATGGCTACCACTTCTGGCTGCGCCGGGACGAGCCTCAAGTGTGATTTAGATAAAAACGGGGCCCCGGAGGAGCGCTCTCCTGTCCAGAGGAAGATATTTCAATTTCCGCCGGCCACCGCCGGGGCTCCGCAAGGACAGCGCTCGCCCCGGTGTGGGTGGCTTATTGATGATGGCTAATAATCGCTGAATTAATTTTATCATGGGCGCTGAGCCCTGCACTTGCGCTAAGAAATCCGTGTAGCTGGCAACTTGATTTACGGTGAGCGATGTCGGGAATTTCTCACTGTGTCTAGCGGCCCCGAGATTTATGGTCGCCGGGCTCGCAGACCGCCTGATTTATCTTTGATCCCGGCACTTTATCGCAGTGTCAACCAACTATTTGGACAAGTGATGAATTTATCTGAGGAGATGCAGATTTCGTGGGAGTGTTTCTTCACGAACGGTTCGCTTTTCCCGCGGCGACTTCCGCCGGACGGGGTTCTCAAGGTCTCGCGATTTTACAACCGTCGCGCCACAGTTCGCCGCCGCGCCACAGTCGCCGTATCAAGGAATAGTCCAAACGAAGGCGGGCAGGATCGGGGCTCGGATCCCGGCGGATTGTTCAAATAAATTTGATCCCAGCCGGAGCAATTAATGCCCGCCTCTAATTACCTGGCATTCATATCGTGACCGGGCGATTGCACGCCGGCGATTATTCATGGCGAGGAGGAGCACACATCCGCGATATACGGCCGCGGCCATTCAATAAATTCCAATTTTAATCATAATTGTTGGCTGTATGCTCGATGAATGCGCTAAATTATTGCAACATGATCCCAGGGGATGCCGACTCAGGGCCGAGTAATAAAGCGATCTTAATTGTAATTGGAGCAGAATTTATTTTATTGTCGTCCTTGCTGGGCATGATCTTTGGTGTAACCTGAGAGCCTTTCGGTGTTATCGCAACCGTGCTGCCTTTATGGGCCGATAATTTACGGCTCGGTAGCGATTAAAATCACTAGAAGGTGGCATCGTTGCACCTCAGGTGAGAGACTTACCTGTGCGGGTGACTTGCACATGCCCGGCCAGAATCGCAGCATGCACCGCAGACGAGCGCCGATTCGCAGCTCAGATAAAGTTACAGGTGAATCTGGGGGTATTATGTTTTCGTTATCAAGCGCACCTCGCTCGCTAGTAATGGACAATAAGTATCAGGTTAATTGACACACGCTCCGGACCGCTCCAGTTAAGTGCATTCGAAGGTGCACTGCCCGTCGCCGGCTCACTTTGAATGCCTGCGGTCATTAGCATTCTGCTGCAATTGCACCGAGAATGCGCCGGACTGCGATGGCCGACGGGTGCCGACTTGTGCTGCAGATAGGTAAATCTTTCCGCGAATTCATTATCAACTTTGTTTCGGGTGGTGCAATTCGCTATTCTACTGGCCAGCAGTTATTAAATCCTGCCAGAAGGTCAATTTCTTTTTACGACACGAACGTTAAATGTAATGCGCAGTAGTTGAAATGGATAATCGGTTCATGAATACCAATTTTAGAACCTATTTGTAAACCCAATCAGAATTTAATATATGTAAGTATCTGTCCGCTAACACTGCACTAAAACGAATTTATCTTTTGATCATTTGCCAGATAATAATTATGACTATTCTTTAATAAAACTAGCATTACTAGTCGAGTAAATTTTTATCAATCTATTATCTTATACGAAAAAAATTCAATGAAATCTGTTTTGAAAAGATTTACTTTTATGCAGAAATATTCATAAAATGTACTTTTTGTAAAATAGTGACGTAAAAACTTAGACACATGTTCCTCAGATAGTGTACTTTTTACAAAAATAAAAGTTACCCGGTGCATTTTAGACCCCAAAAGTAAAACTTTTGCTTAAATCAACATTCAGAGATTAATTGAAATATTGTCGAGCCTCGTAACCAATAAATCTCTGCATTGGTGTCATGTAGTAACAACAGATGGCAGCACAAATTCAAATTTCAAATATACGTTCCGAGTTCCAAAGCCATAAACTTTCCCTGGGGTCTTCTGGACCCCAAGTGACTTCAACGGATTAATTGTTGATTTTAGAGTATTGAATATTTTTTCAGTTTATTTATAACTCTATGTCTTTATTTTTTTTAAGCAAGATGTCGCTTTTCTAAAAATATTCACTATAAAGTGGGAAGTGCTTTAAGTTTTTTTTAAATGTTATATTAACCGCATAGTTTATTTTTATATATTTTTTTTTTGTTGGTTGCTATGTTATTCTTTCCTGTTGATATAATTTCGAAATAGTCTCTCAGGTCACGTTTAAAAAATTAAAACAAACTTATACCTTTTTTATTTGTAAAAGTTTACGCTTTCATCCGTATTCTGACTGACTGATTGAGTTGACATGAATATTGATTTGAATTTCGAAATTTATTGCTTAAACATTTAAACTATGGGTAGATGGTCTTTATGCATATGAATGTGTATATAAACTTGTCTGTTTGGAAACAATGCACCTAACATACTTTGCCATTACCTGTCATATTAAGATCTTTATTGTTCCATTGTCTCTAAAGCAATTATGCAATTCGAACTATAAATTAGGTCGGTGTGAAACAATGTGAATTGTGTTTGACGCTGTGCTACTTGAAGTCTTCCGGCTTCTGTTAATTAAAAGTCATAAATATTTATTAATTTTCTGCAGTTTTCAATTTCCTTTTTTAAAAATTATAAGGTGTGAAGCCAATTGTCAATAAAATATAATTGATAACCCTAAAATTAAAGTTTTTTTGTATAGGCGTTTAAAAGTTAATTTGTTACGAACCGAGAACAGTTTGATATAATTAGTTTTATATATGGTGGAAGTGTTACTAATTTTATTACGAGTGTAACCAAAAAATAATAAAAAAGTGAATAAAAATAAAAAATATGTTAAGGATATTTGAGGTTAATTCGAATAAATCAGTATAGTTAAATTAAAATAACGAAATAAATTAAATGTTAATTATACGGAAAGCTAACAATCGGGGCAAAGGGTAGTATTTCGGTTGGAAACAAAAAATCCCAATAGCGAAGCATAAATCTGATCGGCTTACAAAATATCGCGGTTGATTCGAAAAAATTTCGCGTAGACCTCTCATAATTCGTTCGCTGATCGTGAGGTCCCCGCATTAAGGCCAATTAAAATTGTCCGGAGATAAGACCCGGCTGGTTCCACGAAAGGCAATAACTCCTAGCACTGGCCATCGCCGGGCAATTTCTCATGCTGTCCCCGTGAGACAACAAAATTGTCCGGCTGGCATATCCCGTCTTATAATTGTCCCGGATCAATTTGTCACAAGT
Source organism: Machimus rusticus (assembly GCA_951509405.1). Lineage (NCBI taxonomy): Eukaryota > Metazoa > Arthropoda > Insecta > Diptera > Asilidae > Machimus > Machimus rusticus. The sequence goes on from OX608051.1 coordinate 10,463,241, forward strand.
AAAAAATGACTTCCAGTTTGTTGCAGCTCGAAAGAGTGAGCGCCGGACTGAATACACAATTTGTCCAGCAATTTATTAATATTCCATTAACATACTCTTGGTAAGTGAGTCCGGGGGTTTTGGGGCTCGGAGGTTCGGGGGGTTTGGGGGCTTCGGGGGGTTTGGGGGCTTCGGGGGGCCCAGGTACTTCGGACCGAACCGGACTACCGAGGCCAGAACAAGGGCCACTGAGGGGCCATCAAAAGTGGGAGCTCCGAAGTCCCATAGCATGATTTATGCAATCTCTTCCCATTTGATTCACACTGCGCCACCGGTGGACTTTGACTCCGGCGACTGCCACCGTTCCCGGGTGAGCCGAGGAGTCCTGGTCCCGGGGCTCCGCACTCCAGACGCCAAACTCCGGAAAGTTTGCCTGTCTTCGGCCACTAATAAGTTTTGCGATCGAAGCCCCCGTGGATTTTAGGTCGCTTTTCTGGTTTCTGGCTCGCAGTCCTGCTGCTCTTTTTCGAACCGACGGACGAAGGCAATCTATCTCGATGACTCGATGGACAGACACCGAGCTTAGCAGACCTCATCTAGCCCTAGATCGGTATCTGCGGAGCGCACGTCCTCAACGTGGAGCCTCAACCGGCGATGGGAGGCCCTCGGAGCCCAAGAAGCCAGCAAATTAGTCAAATTCCCCCCAATGATTTATGGCGGTTCTCACAGGGGCTCCTATAATTTATCCATAAATAAATGAGATATAATGAACTCCGGTGTATGATTCTTTCGACGTTGCATCTGTGTAGAGGTGCACTGCATTTTGCGGAGATTATGGCAATTTTCAGCTCAAATTATTTTATGAGTTGCCATCCGCCGAACGACGACGGGCGGATCCGCGGGACGATGGGGCGGCACGGGACCGCGGAGAATAATTGCACAATGCCGAATAATTGCAGTGGATTAGGTCCAGACGGGATGATGCCGGAGATGATGGAGTGGGAAGATGCATCTTTCCTGTCGCATACTCCCGTCCTGGGCATTCTTATTTTATCGGACTAATTTCAGATTTGATATAATAATTGCATATCACCCTGTTAATGGGGGAAATTTTTTAAAAGGGTCACAGTGGCCTTGTACACTGGAAAAATGTTTGCTTTTGAGCAACCTAGCCGCAAAATTAAACGAAAAACAAAGTACAAAACACCCATTGACCTTTGAAATTTTGCGGTTGGAAATATGGCAGGAGGTAAAACATTTTCTGAAAGGACCAAAAATGTAGGACACATCCCCCGGCATAAAGTTGTTCGGTCTTGTTATGATTTTGTTACGATGCAGCTGACACTGGTGCAGTTTTGCTTGTATAAAACTTTCCGCGCGAGAATTTTTATGACAAAACTTTTAGGGCTAAAATGTGTTTTTTTGCACCCTGCCCCGCCAGTAATTGAAGGCGAAAGTTGGCAGTGGTTCGGTTGCATAAACTGCAATCACTGCAATATACAGCGGGCCTGATAAAATCTTGTTTTTTGTTAACCCCCATTTCGGTTATATAACCCAACTGAGAATGAGCAACTAAAGTTTGCCAGGTTGGCTTTTTGCTGCTTATTATTATGGGATTTTTACGGGATTTTTTGAGAAATTAATATGGCTTTGATGGCGCTGCGAAATATGTGTTTAAATTATGTACTTATACTTGGAGAACTAAAAGTTGTAAAATCAATAAAAGCAACTTTGCATCAATAATTTGCTTCCTACATAACTTTTCTTTAATAACATCGAAAAATTCGTAAATGAAAATATGCCATTGTTTTGTTTTTTTAGAATATAGGGTTACAAAATTTATGAAAAAAAGGATTACAAAATGCATATGATGGCTTATTATAGGAGCTTAATTATGTGTGAAATATGAAGTTATATATCACGAAAACATTCATTATAACGACATTGTGGTTGGTCCTTTGAGCCGGATAAAATTTACCCAGCAAAGAATAACAATAAAACATTTTTCAAACTAATGGTTTTAAATAAATTCTGAGCATGTACATAATAAAACCTTTTTCTACATGTACAAAATTTTATAATAGGAATAATGTGCTAAAAAATATTTTTAAAAAACGCGTTTTTCCCTAAAATTGTTATAACTTTTTTATCCGACGAGATATGGATGACCTTTTAAGTTCATAATATTGTTGATAGTTTATTCAGTTTATTATACATACATTTACAATAATATAAGTATGTATTCATAATAGGTATATAAAAACATATAGTATAGGTAGGTACTTAAACTACCCTAACATGAATGTCTTAATAAAGTCACTTGAAAATTTAATTATTTATTTAATAATTAATTAATTTACTAGTTTCAAACACTGTAAAATTTTAGGCCTTTAGATCATAACGAGCTTCATAGTTAAAGTAATTTTGAATTCAAGAATTTCCCTCATAGACTACTAACTTCTTCTCTAGAATTCGGAGTGGACCAATTTACCATGGTCATGTCCAAAAACTATTTAAAAAAATTCTTAAAGCGACTGCAGTTGGCCCCTTTTTTTTAGTTTATAAACACATTTTCTTTTCGGGGCTCCATCGCGAGGACTATAATTGGAAGGATTCGCGAAGAAACAAGCTTATCACTTCTTATTCTGCATTCGAGCCGGGCAACTCGCTGAGCAAACTTCTTTAAAGTTGCGCAAACTTGCGATATAAACACAAAAGCAAGGGGGCGCGCGAGAAGAATGAAAGCCAACGAAGTGGCCGCACAGTGAGCTCCAAGGAAGCCCCACCGGCGACGCAGGGGGGAAATAATAAAACGCCTGGAAAAATAACCAGGTTTATTTTTTATTTCTTTCCCTCGAAGAGCGCGGTGCAGCACCAAAGTTCTGTGTGTTTTTTCGCGTTTACCCCGTGAACTGGGACAACAATTCTCAGGCTCACCCCGGCATAGTTTACCCGGAGCTCGGGGGTCTTCTGCGCCAGGACCAAGTTGCAGGGTAGTAAACTTAAATAGAATTCTTAGTGCTAGCGAAATGAGAAATTTCACTCGAGACAAAAATGCAATTTGCAAAGTTTTCTATATTTTTTTTATTTTTCTTCCTTTATGCTTTTGGCTGCCCAACCCCTTGGCCCAGGACTGCGTTAAAGTTGCCCTGTTTTCCCTGTCCAGAACCCGATTTTCCCGAGGGAACGACTGCGGAACTCATGCGGCGACACTGATGACTTTTTCACATTTTCCCCCAGAATTAAGTTTAAGAGTTTTGAGAGTGCAAGGTAATCTAAAAGAGTCTTGAATTGTTGATTACAACCACTCGGGATCACACTTCCCGAGTGGCGTAGGTGACCAACCTTGAGGAAGAACTCGAGGTTCTCTCCAGCATCCCTGAAAAAAAATAATAATTATAATAATTCATTATCATGAGTCTCGAGGCAAGGTCGTGTAGCATCCTTGGGCGGAAGGATTGAGCCTCGCTCACTTGAGCCATTTCTGAGCGCTCTTGAGCGTCTTAAGAGGCTTAATTACCTCTTGGGACGACAACTCTTCTTAATGCCACTCTAATTAACCAAAATACGCACAAATCAGAAAAATATGAAGAAACCTCGCCTCTCATCGGTCCTCCGCCCCCGCCAGATTGACCGATTTCTGGCTAACGAAGCACCTACAACTCGACGTACATCGGTCGGAGGCGTCTTCAAGATTGCACCGAACACAGAAACACGTGTAGCACTTAAAGTCGTGCAAGTGCAATCTCCTCGAGATCATGTTTTTAATTGCACGATTTTATTGTGCATTGCACCCGACAGTGCCTGCGAAAAAGTGTGCGCCCCCCGCTCTATCGCTTCTGCGGCTTCCACGGCGGGGGGAAAGGGGCCGGAATGGGGCCCTTCGAGAACAGACCGGGGAGCACCTCTTCAACGAGCGATTTCTAGACGGAGCGGAGCGTCTTAGCAAAACGAGCGGCAATTAAATCGAGTCCTCCCGGGGCCTCAGGTGTTATCGCAGGCGAGGGGGTCAAGACGAATTGATAAAAATAAATTGAGTTGAGGGATGCACTCCATTCGGGGCCACTGGGAAACTCCTGGGAGCGGAATTAATCGAATTGAGGTAAATATTTCAGCCGGTGACGACAGCGGCGGAGCTCGTCTTGGGGCTTATGAGGCAAGACGAGCTGTGAGCAGCTAAGACACTCTGCAGTGCTTCCTTCCAGATTTAATGCTGCGATTACATATTTAACTTTATGCTGCACCATGCAATTTGCCTTAAGTGCTCATTTATATGGAATACTCCACAAATACAAATCTTAGTCTATTTCGTTCAACACAAATACTATAGTATGAAATACCTAAATAAATATATATTTTCTAGCAGTCTAGAAATCTAGGTCTAGAGGAAATTATCAATTCGACCTGTAAGTACATCTTTTAGCTGATATTAAATCCTAATTAATATCACAAAAACCAGTAAGAGAAAATTATCTCAGGGCAACACTATAATTTTTCTCAAAGATTTTCCAAATCATTTCTATAGGATTTTTTTCCGCAGATTACGAATTCCCAATTTTCAAAAATATATGGTTTAAGAAATATTTTGACCATTTATGCAAAATCATGGAATCTTGGAATTTACAATGTTGTTCAAATAATAGCTGCAATCTTAAGTTATTATAAGAATACCAGAGGACTACCGTCTTCGAAATCGAACACTACCAAAGCAAACTTTAAGAAGTTATGGTTATTTTTTCATTATTTTGATACATAACAAATAAAATATTTATGAAAGAGAGAAGAGACTCAAGAAATAATTTTTAATTGTAAATGGTAATTAGAATCGGTGATTTTATAGTTGGCACTCCACTCGCAATAAATGAATAATAATTGCTTAATCTACAAACTTTGTAAAAACTTTTTTTTCGATAAAATTTTTCCGTTTAAAAATACATATACCCAATAGTTATTCATATCAAATATTGCCTGAATTTTGTATCCACTTTGCGACACAGTTTTGGATGGGTAAATATTTTTTTAAATATACAGCCCATGGCAATTATGCGCAGTTTCGATGCGCCCTGACACAGAGATGTTGTTAAATATTTTTAAATGGTGATATAAATGGGCATCAAAACCTTAATATTAAACATCGAGTATGTCAAAAACCCCCTTTCATTTTTTCTCATTTTTGCAACTGCACTGATCAATTTTCTTTGTAGTGGCAAGCTTAATTTGTAATTTTCAGTTCCTTCAATTTCAGCAGTTTATGTCTGTTTCTTGACTGCGCATTTATAGGTAAATCTCATTGTAATTTGATAAATTGTTCTTAAAATTTAAAATCTTGCTATGACTGACAGTTTTAAAAGTTCAATTCAATGAAAAATTTGCTTTATATGTGCCAATTGAATCAATTAGGAATATGAAAAGAACTCAGCTAATGAATGTACAAATTTTCGTTGCTTTACGAATTATTTCGAAGTTTATCTGCTTTAACTGAATTAATAGTCTGGTAAAAAATCATTAAACGTGAACAATCTACAATTTTTACTAATTGAAATAAAGCAGCTTTTGTTGATTTTTTGATCAAAAAATTATTGTTTCCAATCTGTTTTAGTTTGTCTTTTATTAAACGTTCGAAGTTTTTAATTTTCTAACAAAGAAATTCCTTAAAAGCGAAATGTGAAATGTGTCAAAGCTTTGTTTTTGCAATTTTTGCAGATCAAATTGAAAACATTTGTTCAATCAATTTAATTCGCATGTGCCTGTTTTAATTTGTGGTACAGTGCGAATCTGATTTAGATTTAGGCAATCATTTTATATATGTATGTATTGGAAAAAGAAACATCGATTAGTAGAGAATTAAATTTTTAACTACTTCTGACTATACATAAATATGCAGTAAAATTGTTGGAGGCCTTTCCAAGGCCTTATCTCGACCCAATGGAAAAACTATCGATAAAAGGCTGAGGAAGGCCAAAGAAATCTTACCCTTTAAACCATCGAGTTTAATTCCAAACTATGAACTAACATCCTGGTTATTAAGTTACAATTTTAATCTCAGATAAGTATTTGTTTTCTTTTTTTCATATCATAAGTTCAAACAAAGTCATCTTTACTTTGATACTATACGGTAATGTTTAAAATATGAAGCGTGCCTAAAATATTTATTTTTTATTCTTCATATGATACAAGGCAAATATTACAATATAAGTTAGGAAATTTACATTTACAGAACGGTCTCAGCTCGACTACGTCTGCAGAAGTAGATTCGTTGCAAATAAATTGGCAATAGAGGTAGGCAAAGGCAAATGTACCTATGCTTCGAGTTTGCTGCGGGAACGAATTAACTTCTTTGTCGAATCAAAGCATTACGAAGCACGTCGAGTGCAGAGGAAAATTAATTATTTTGGGGTAGAACGATATCCTCGGAGGACGCGTTATAGTGCGGCGAATGACTTATACGCGGATTTAGCGTAAAACCCGCAATTTGCTGAATTTGACAGAGCACTCAGTGGGAACTGCTTCAAATCTGCACAAAGCGTTCGAAGGTAATCCTACGGAAACACACAGGAGCGTATCGCAGCAAATTATAATTAAACTCTGGTGTCTGCAATTTTTCACATTTTTATGATCTCTATATTTCACCCGGGGCGACGGGCCATTTATCTTGGGCAGAAAATGCGTCTTGAGAAATTGTAAGACGGGGCCGAGGAGCAGCAATAAAACGAGTCGAACGGGAGAAAAACAAATTATTTAAGAAACACTTGATCACATGTTCCCAATTAATCACATGTTCTCATTGGCCCGATGTGCTAATTATCAGCCGCTCGAGCGTGTTAGTCGCGCCGCCGCCGCGGTGGGGAGCTCCTAGAGGAAAACTACCAGACGCTGAAGCATAAACTCCCCGGGAATAAGTAAAAAAAAAAATAGATGTAAAAAAGACAGCTCTGTCGCACGCAGCCGGGAATCGCTGCGGTAGACGCAGCCCAGTAAATCTTGTCTGGGATTAAGAAAATTACAGCAGACAAAAAGTCCACCTCGAGATAGATGACAAACAACTGGGGCTGGATGGGGGTCCTCAAACGCGGAATTTATCGCATCCGCTAACGATGTTTGACAGACTAATAACCGCCAATCATTATTTTATCGGGGCTTTTTTCGCGGCTCTAATTAGTCTTATGTTGGGACTCGGATTGAGATACCGCGAATCGCATTGTTCGCAACTCAATCGCGAATGTGCAGCAAACAAATTCCGGGAGGGCCTCAAGCTCATAAGACGGGCCTAAGACTAAGACTCAGGCTAAGACGCTAGATTTGGAGCGCAGGGAAAATTAATGAAAATCAGATGACAAATTGCTGTCGCAGAAGTTTGCCACAGTCGCTGAAATAAGGACGCATCTTTGAGATGCTCGCGATGACGATGTCTTGCGACTCCTCCAGCCATACAGCCGATGTCAAAAGTGATTAATTAGAAAATAATTACGCGAGGAGGTTTATTTTCGACTTCGAACTCTCGGGGAGGCTGGGGATGTGTGTGGTACACACGCTTAACCAAGAAAAACAAAATCTTCCTCCGCCTGATAATCTTAGGGATTGACAGGGCTGTCGGAGTATTTTATGCTAATTACCTCAATTATTCATGTGGAGCTGGCATTGGCCTTTTCCTCTTTCGGTGGCTTATTCCGTCCTCACGTTGGGTATTTTTGTACTTTGCTGATTATTATCGGAAAGAGGCGCTGACAACTTTCCTTCCCATTAATCACAATTTACCATTTTCCAAAAGTAATGACTTGAATCGTTTCCATTTGCTTTCAGACAAATTAAGAAATGGCGGAATTTTGCCTAAGAAAGTCAAACAAGAAACTTTTAATCAATGTGCTTTGAATTTATTTTCCGAATGAAATGCTGGTAAAGTTCAATTGTTAATGTTTCTTAATTTAGATATTCAAACTGGAGATATATATGTGCCGTATGTGCGAATAATTGAAACAATAGGTACCTATATTCAAATATGTAATCTAGAAAGACAATGCGAATTCAGAAAATATTGTGCCTTTTGGAATCTGCAATAATTTTGTTCAGTTTTAAAGAACGTTTCAAAATAATTTTTAGATTAAGATTATTAAATTAACACAGCAGGTCTATTTTACTGAACATAAAACGCGTTTATTTTCAAAACTAATAAACATAAAAAATTCTGAAACTAGAATACCTATCTCCTAATGATATCTACATACGGAAAATGACGAGAAGATTAATTTCATTTGCGTACTTAAACAAAAATCTTACATTAACTGTGTTTTTTTTTATGATTTGATCCCGATCCGATTTTTTATTGAATCAAAATTTGCGAATAATGATTCAAGCAAAATGTTGTAATGTTGTGAAATGAGCATCAAATTGCGTTGACTTTTAACCAATTTGCGAAAAATTAGATCCAATAAATTTACCAGTTCACGGCTTAAAGTTTGGATGGGCCAAAATCATTATATTATGTAATTTGATTGATTTACAAACTTTAAAAAGTTTGCTGCAGGTTATAGTTTAAAAAATTCAATTCAATGCAAAATTCGAGATCTAGATCAGATAGATTTACCTCAAAGAAATGTTCTAATTTTGAAATAAAATAAAATAATAAACGTTAAATGGTTTATATTCAATCGGGAGACAAATGAAAAGTGTTCTTTTCAATATTTTATATTACAACTATGAGTTAATTAATTAATTAAACCAAAACTAGGTACGATGAAAAGCTAAATCCAAAATAGATTATTGTAAAATTATGACTTAGCATGATCCGTAGGTAGGTATGTAAATAATTTCGTTTCCAAAATTATAACTTTAATAACAAAAAATTTAGTGTAATTACATATCTATTCTTTTTTTATTTTAGTAGCATAGTTGTGCTATTTTCTACTGTATATTAACATCAGTATATATTCGAGAAGTCGGTATCATTATGCGTTTGTACTATACAACAATAGTTTTGTATATCAAAATTGGGTAATGGAATTATTTAAGTGTTTTCACGTAATTGAAATGCACAACGAGCCATTCTAAATCCATTTACATTTGGCATTGCTGTGGAACTCCATTCGAAGGAGGTTGGAAAATGCTGCAAAACCTTAAAAGTTTATGCTTGTACCTTTAATCAGATGCTAACAGCCACTTTGAGCGGCAGCACCAGAGGTCCCTAATTTAAATCAACTGCACTAAGAAAAGTTTTCCCTTGGCCAAACTTTGTTCTGTCGTCCCTGAATCCCAGAAAATTATATTAATTTGATCCAAAACATCCCATTTCCGCATGCAGGAGCATGTTCGTTTCAAAACATGCTAAAAACCTTTTGGCATTTGTCCAAGACCTTTAAGACCATCTTAAATCAGCCACTTCCCCGCCCTCGCCCCCCGCAAACGAAAGTTTCGAGTAATTACCTTAAGTGCATGTATCCTGGGCCCGAAGGAGTATTAGCGGCGAAAAATCGAGGCCAATAAAACTTCATTAATTCAGTTTGTTTACAATTGTCCCAGCGTTTAATTGGATTAGGCCTCTCCGAGGAGTGGACGAGCGAAAAGAAACTTTTTCACCAGCAGGCTCAGGGACCGGTTGGAGGAGCCCCCGTTCTGGAACAGTGGAGCCCCATTACTGCAGGAGTACGCTCCCTGAATATCCGATGTAATTTAGCAAACGAATTTTATAGATGGCTTAGAGAATTCGTTAATTGAGTTTTGTCGGGATGTGAAAATTATGTAGGGACTCGGATCTCTAGGGCTCCCCTTATGCGGGGGCTCTATTCCAGGAACTGGTCCCTTCCCACCCTCAACCCCCAACCCCCGAAACAATGGTCGGGCGAAAACTCTGGAGCGCAAACGAAGATAAACAAGGAGGTAATGCTTTCTGGATTTCTGTGCAAACACAGGAACCATATCTCGATAAAAATTGCTACGTTTTTTCAACCCCCGGGGTCTACAAGGAAACGACAGCAAATAGCAAACAGCAGACAAAGCAGCGTTTTGGGCACGCCGAATGACTTCAATTTAATGACAAAGTTTGAGTACACAGAAACAAGAAGTTCGACTGCACTCTGGAGGCCGGGAGGCGGAACGGTGCCGTTCCGGGAACTCTACCAAAAATCCGGGACTCCTCCTCTCCAGGCCTCGTATATTCGACTGTTTACTTGGCGAATTAAAGAAATTTTCTCGCCTGAATTTTTTTCCTGATTTTCAAATTCCCAGCCAAAGGTTCCTCTGTTCTGGTGCTTCTGCTGCTGCTGCTGTCTTTTCTGTGGGTCCCTGTCCCGGATCCCGGCCGGAGTGTTTGTCCTCCTCAATCGATATCTTTCATCTTTTATCTTGGCGGAATAAAAATTTTATTGCATTCCCGACAGGAGCGGAGGACCCAATGTCGCAATTTCCACATGTGGAAGAAATCGAGCGATGTCGACGGAGCGGGCAGGGGGCTCTACTTATTGAATTAGTTTCATGTGACTTCTGCCGTTCGAGCATTAAATTTTAGGAACTTTTTGGCGCCAGAATATTTTCAAGTCGAGGTTCGTTGTCTCAGAAAATTATTGCAAGTTTTATATCAGTTATATAATTATAGAGCTGAGGGTTTTTCCTTTTAATGTTGCATTTTATCAGTATACAGTCTGCCTCTTGGACAAGGATACAAAATATCGTAAATATTATATTTAGCAAAAGTGCTGTTAAGATTAAGCTATGATAGTGGTATCTTCTGTCTGAAATAAAACTTCCTTCAACAAATAAAATTTAAATTTTCTTAAGAACTGCTCTGATATAAGTACCTACTGCACAATATAAATTATTGATTAAAGACTTATAACTTAAAATAAGACTATATAAAAGCAGAAAGTAAAAATACGAACAACGGACTCAAAAAATGGTAACAAGTATTATAAATAAACCAAAACACTTCGAGAAACTTGCCGTAATATGTTTACATAGATATTGACGTACAATCCTGGTAAGAAAAATATAATAATAAATACATTTTATCAAACATTTTTAATCCAATTTGTTTTAGTTTATTCCTCATGCAACATTATAATTCGCAGATGATAATACAATTTATTGTTTTTATATTGTGGTTTCCTAATTGCGATGACAATTCTACTCGCTTTCTGCAAAAGATGTTTAAGAGAAATGTTAAAAAAATTTTAGAACAAGATAAAAATAAAATCTTTTTTAATAGGTTTTTCCGATTTATAAAAAAATATTTTAATACATAGTTAAAACGAAAAATTAGAACGCTCATACTAATCTTAAAAGATATAGAATAGTACCTAACAGATGCATATTACCTACGTCTAAAAGTAACTTACGACTCAAGTAATGATTAACTTTCGATTTTTTCGACACAAAATATAACAACTTATGATCCCCGATTTTAATACAAATTATTTTACACTTCATGATAGATTGATAGATTCTTAGAATGTACATATCTAAAACAGACCTACTAATTTAAATAAGACCTTAATTGAAGATTCCAAAAATAATGCAGTAATTATTGAGAACAAAATATTTTTCTTTAAATAGACTGCCAGAAAGTAGCTAGCGTAATTAAATGGATATTTTAATATTCATATTTCATATTTTCTATTTGTTCTTTATTTATTTACTAGCCAACATATTTCTAACTTCCACAATGACGAACTTCCATACAAACTTCCATTCCCATCATATAAGAAACTCCTGTGCAAAATTTGATGCTTCGAGACTCACCGGCTTAGGCTATGCGTTGCAAGTCAGTGTTAAAATTTTATTAAGTAGATTTAGTATTCATAGAAAAGTCATATCATAAGAACTAGTAATCCAAATTCAATAAATGATTTACAGGTTTTAAAATTGTTATTTTGTATACCTAGAAACGCTTTGCTTTAAAAAACTAAATAAGGATCAGTTCTAGTTAAGCAACTCTCAGATAACTTTTCCTTAAACCAAATCCTTTGTTACACCTGATATTATAATTGATGTAGCTTTCGAAAGGTAAAATAACCCTTCGAGGGTTCTGGAAAAAAGACAAATATGCACTTTGCCAGCTCGACAAAGAGGACGAAGCTCACAAGAGGCGATGGTTCAATGCACCTCGTGTTGAATTCGTTTTATTAAGGCGAGATCTCAAAGGAATTCAATCGCAGATCAGAGGGTGTAAAACAGCGACAAAGACAAATAATGGCGGAATTAATTTAAATTCCCGCCCTCCTGCAATTCGTTGGCTCGGAATCCAGTTCGAAGGGTTTGCCTTGATGCGAGCCTGACAGCGACCCAGAAACCTCCGCCGGGCATAAATCTTCTCAATTTATGAGACGACATGCTATTGACAGATAATTTCGTTAAAAGATTAAAAGTAGGCTCTCGAGCAGTCTGAGAAAGTTTATCCTTTTGAACCGAAACTTTTGGGAAAGGAACCGCCAAAAGCCCGATAAAGTCCTTTCGGAGAACGAGGCGCTCGGGATAATTTACAACTTCATGCATGGTTAAACTTTACCGAAATCTTACACTTGGGAATGTCCTCCTTCTGATTTGTGGAGAGGCCCCTCCAGTGGGCTCCAAGTTTTTGCAACATCTTGGCTGGATAGTGCCAGGGCCCCCTAAACTGGGGGACTTTCAGCCACGAGCTCCAGCTGGGGCCTCTTTCCATGTTCGGCAAAATTTTACTTTTCGAGATGCTGTGACCCACTCCGGGCTGTCTGTCGCCCGTTTTCAGATTCCCGCGAGATTCGTCTCGCGGAGTTAATTAAGGAAAGTTTCGTGCATTTCCTATCAAAATTCCGAGGTGTCAAGGCGTTGTCTTGAGTAACGTTCGCTGCGGGCCTGCGGGCGACGCAAGTCATTTTCCATCGCTTTTGATAGTGGGTGGTACGCTTCAATCGGCCGTAAGCCGCGGGCGGAGACGGTGAATTTCGCTAAAAACGCCATCATAACGCCGATCTCACCTGGACCCTTTTGTTTAAAGCGGTGGTCACACTCGCTGTTACCTGTCCATTTTCAAATCTCTAGGTGACGGATCCGCAACACCTTGAGATATCGCGCGCCACAAAAGCCCAAGAGCGCCGCAGCTGCGAATGGGGAGCTCGAATGGATCTGCGAAATGCGGGGGCGGGCGAGTGTGGGCCCCAAAGATGTGGGGCTCCGGCTAGAAACAGTTCTTGCATCCTCCGGCAAACGGAGCGCTGCATAATAAGCCTTTTGTCGAGTGGATTTTCCGTTAAGGCACAGAGAGCGCGCCGTAGTGCGACGACAGCTCGTAGGAGCCCAAGGAAATGAACAGCCGTTGCCGTCGTCGCGCGCCGTGCCACGCCGCGCTGCACAAGTGCAACAGAAGTGCGGTCTTGAGTGGCAGGAAACGGGGAAAAATGCACTTGCGACCGGGAAGAAAACCGCCAGCAGGGCACAAGGAACCGCAAGAAGTGTACGGTTTACCTGTGTAACGGTGGCAGCTAACTGTTGAAGCGGTGCACTTGCACCCGTAATAGCCACATTCACGCGGGGCGCGCGCTCGCTATTCAGGCCGCGAACGCGCGACGCACGGAGTCGACTTTCTTTCGAATTAATGCGTTCTGCGGGGCCCACTCGAGCGAGGGGGGGCTACCTGTTGAGCCCCGGACAAAAGGCGCTCCGCTATAATGGGGCCCGCTGCAAAGGGCCTGCTAATGGGGCTGCACAGGAGGGAAATTAGCCGCGGCCGAAGGAAATTAGCCACAAACAGTTCGTGGAAGTGGCCAATCTCAGCGAGAAGTGCCGCCGCCAGTCATCAACATCAATTTCGCATCGGCGGTGGTTCTGCTTCATTTCGCATTTCGCGATGAAAACTATTCAACTGAGATACGTTTCAATTGTTGTTGACCTCATAATTAAAAAATATTCCTGGAGAAGTCTAAATAGACCGAAACTTGGACCACTTTTGTTAGAAAACAGAGTACAAAACATTATATTCATCGCGATTTAGGTACATGCGCATAGGCATATGTATATAAAATTGAATATACAAATAACTTTTAAACAAATTTTTAAATGTAAGCGTTCGCTTTTAATGCTATAATTTCAAAATTTCAGGTAAAGTTTTTAATGCATATTTAATTCCATAAAATGCAACGTGATTGGAAAAGAAGCAACATTTTATAAATGATTATAATATTAAAAATTAATGAATCGTGTTCTAATAAATTCCTACGAAACCTGAAAAAAAGTCCTTGAAATTTCTCGGAAACACTTAAAAGTCTTGAAAATTTTGTCAGCTAGCAACACATAAAGGGTGATACAAAAGTCTGACCTAATTAAAATGTGGTGCTTACAATAAGTTTAATTTTCATACTTCTGTTAGCCACTAATTGCATTAGTTTATAGTGGAGGTAACTTCCAAATGCAATAATTCCTCTTAATTTGGTAGTAGGTAGTACAAGGGAAGAGCAGTTTTCGTAAATCCACTTTATCTCAGAAGTTATTTTACCTAATTGGCTTCAATTTGATTCCATGGCCAGAACTGCTCAGATGAATTTGTTATGGCTTACTGCTATTAAACGATTCCCCCTCCCCCGGGCGCATAAAACTAAAGTTTGTTTTGTCAACCGTAGCTTGAATTACACCTGAAAAGGTGAATTTTCGAGATGTGAAAGTGTTCGTAATTGTCGCACAAACGTGGCCGAGGGGTGAAGGCCGTTCCCGAAACTAGGGCCAGTGGTGTCGATGGTCCCCCGGAGGTTCATTTGCACGTGTTCCCATCACTTTCACTGGGACGACCGGGCACAGTCCCGGGAAGCAGGGTGTCGAACCCGGTGAATTCTGACCGGCGATGACCGGACACCGGCCACAATCAGATCGGTTCTTGTTCTTGGCCGGACCGAGTCCAATTCCCAATTTGGCCAGTCATAACACTTTAATCCGCCGCCCGGGCCCCCCGCTGACCTCCTCCTAAAACTTTGCCCATTTTCACAGGTGGTGGCGTTTAATTAATCAAAGAATCGGTGTGGAGCGGATTTGTTTTGCTCACAACATGACTCCAGGTGGGCGAAGTAACAGGTGACCGGTGGATTAAGAGTGCCCTCCCGAATTTACAAGTCATAGGGTTCAATTAGAGCTCTCCGCAGAGTCGCTGTCGGGTGGATCCCGGAACAGGTGAGGAGACTAGCGTTTTGTCCTAGACAACTTGAGCCAGCAAAACTTTTGTGAAAGAATTATGAATTACGCATTTTCATTTTATTGACTGTTTAGTTCAGAAAAATATTTTTAATAATGTTTGTCGAGTAAATTATTTATTCATCATTCACCACATATTTCCTATGAAATATTATGTGTTTTTAGGTACTGACAATTTGTTAAAATTTCTTCGTTGTGCTACTTATGCAGCTTGCATGTAATTTAAAATCAGTATTAGGTACAGTAAAAATTATTTTTAAATCAACTACCTCATCAAAGTTTAATATGATTCTTAATTAAAAACAAAACATTTCGATGTGATTGTGATTTTTACTCGTAGATGTAAATAGAGATTCATTGCAATTAATTATTATCATATACGAACTTTTTTGCTATACATATTAAAAAATATTGTTAGCACTTTCTGTTTTGATTTAATGTATTACCCGTCAGAAAAATTAGCTTTTGAAATTTTTCGTTTTTTTCAAGCTTTAAAGTAAAATGATTAATTTTTACGACTGTAAAACTTTGTGCAATGATGATTATACAATTTGTCTTTATTATCATAAATATTGTTTTTAAAAGCATCGGTAAGCCAGAAAACGAAATTATTAGAGCTATATGGCAATTCCTGAGAACAAAAGGTTATATCGTACAAAAATACTACTTATCAAATATTGCTTACCGACCCTTTTAAGTAAAGAAAAATACTGGAAAAATATGCTTATTGACTGCACTAGTGGGTCCTTTCGTTTCTGAAATTTTATGTAAAATTATGCGTAGGAGCGGATTATTTAATTTTAAATTAACCTTTAATTATACAATTATGAAATCGATAACGGCAGAATAAAAAATTAATTGAAGTTAGTCCCAAGTCAGGTTATGAATTACATCAGTTAAGTTTTGGAATTTAGAAAAACTTTTCTAAAAATAAATTATTATAGTAGCTATAGGTATTATTAAAGTTAGTTTTTAAAAACAGGACCTACCCTAAACAACACCACTCTGACAGTATCTCTATTGAAACTTATATGTGCATAGTTCGATTCGAGTGGGCTAGGTAGGGCTAGTTCAATAAATAAGAGCAGACGTGAATGAAAATGGAAGGGAACTCCTTGCGGCACAAAAGCTGGTTCCGGAACACCTCGTATATCACGGATATCATAAATAATCCTCTTCGCGTAAAACAAGACTCTCATTACAACTGATGCATAAATATCTCCCACCCCAACTTCCTCTGTACGGGTTAATGGTAAATTTAATTTCGCTTATGCCACCGCCCACCCGGTTGAATCCCGTGCGCGTTCTGAAAATTGCATCCATGCAAGTTTCTGCAGTGCATGTAAAATGCATCGTTCAACTTTCAGCCGGACGGGCAACCTGGTCGTAAAAAATCACGGGAATCTCCCGGCGGCGGGTATAAGCACAAAAACGCGGACCATTATGAGAAATCTGACAAAAGGCGGGCGCATATAAAAATAATTTCCATTCGTAGCCGCCGCCACCACCGTTGCAACATATCTGCAGCGGACGGACCTGCATAATGGCACGGATGGAGCTAAACTGCTTCCACCGGGGCTAACCCGCTTTCAGCAGCCCTTCGGTGCAACTGAAATGCACCCCGGCATAGTTGCGGAAAATATTGGACGCTATCGGTGTGCAGAATTTGTTTGGAGCTCTCCGGGTCTAAGCCGGGTTTGAGCCAGGCCTCCCGGGTCCAGTCCCGGCTCCTGCAGGCAGGAAAACACCGGGAGGACCCATTCGGGCAACGATTGCCCACTTGTCTCTCCAGCAGTCCCCAAAATATCCTTGTAAACCAACAGGAGGACAAGCATATCGAAATATGAGATTTTGTGTGCCGGGATGTGCGAAGCCAGCCCGTCCTAGTTGTGGGACGCCAAGGGCCTCTATCCCCCCCGGCTTTTGTTATCACAATTCTATCCCGATTTAGCCTGATCCCACCCACCGGCTGCACAGTTGCCGTCCTGCCGCCAATATTATATGATATTTGTCAAGGGATTGTGTCCTGCTAAGCTTTCTTTTATGGTTCTTGCCTCCTATCTCGGGCTGTGATATGTGCAGACCGGGATCAGGTCTGCAGATGTTCGGGATATCCGGGGAGTCTGGGGAGCCCTGCACGCCGGCTGCATGGGGACAGTCCCGGGTCAGAACTACAAGCTCCTGGGATAAGTCTTAAATGATAGTTGAGCAGGATTCCCGGGTTCAAATGGCGTGTCTGCAATATATCTCCATAGCAAATAAAATTCTGATCATCCTGACGGAATTTTCCATATACACAACACAACTGCCCTTGAGCGAACTGCGGCTGCAGACGAAACACATTTTGGGGGTTTCGCTGAGTTGAGGTCCTTGACGTAATTCACTAAATCTGTAATCCCTTAAACATATATCTTATACCCATGTTGACATTCAGCTATTTGGGTGCATATGGAGCTAAATAATCTCTAAAAGTTCTGGTAAAGTATCTGCAAGTCAGTATAAAATTCTGTATAACGTTTAAAATCGAACTAACATATAGTATAACACACAGAATACTTTAGTGAGTGTATAATGTTTTTTAAAATTCTGTACTTTATTTTAAATACTTATTGGATATAAAAGAACATTTCATAAAGAAGATAAAAACATATGCAAGCTAGTATGTTGTTCTGAACAATAGTTGGTATACAATCACTTACTTACAATCACTTAAACTTAGTTTCTCTCTATCAATCTAACAACACTATTAATGAAACGATCAACAAAAGGTTTCTAGAGTTTATTAAACACTAACGAATTTCTGTGAATTCGTTTGCGTGGTACTAATTTTATTATAAAATTAATTAGATACTAAATAGCGAATACTTACGACTTTGTTTTTTCGTTGTTGCATTTTGTGTATTTTGTTTTTAAATCTATTTAGTAACATGGGATTTGATTGATATAATATAATATGTAGGTACTATTTATATGTTTGATTTCAGCCTTAAAGATAGCAAATGTAATTTTAATTCGCAATGACAAAGTTTTCAAACGATATTGAATGTAAAAACTCAGGACTCTTTATCGCTTCATTGTAAATACATAGGTATGCCTTAAGGTATAAAAATAAGACTGAAGATGTATTCAATAAAAATGTGACTGAATATTCTGCTTCGAAATAACAAGATAAGTCGATGTCTATATTTTCTCTTCCCCATTCCTTCTTTTTCGACTTTGTTTTAAGTAAAAAATCTTTATACTTAGAAGAATGTGAGACTTGCTCCACGAAATTACAAAAAGTTTGACTACGCGGGTGGTAACTTTGCTGCTCCCGAAGCGCATCAATTCAGCATTGGAATGTATTTCATATGTCAGCGAAGATAAAAAGTGAGGCGAACAAGTGAAGACCTCGCAAAAACCGCCGAGAAGCTCACAACTCACATAAACCACCGTAGAGCCACGAAGAAAACTTTTTTAATAAACATTTCTGAACACACCCCAAATCTCTAGGAAAAAGGGCAGTAAAAAAGGCGGGGAGTAGAAAAATAAAAAAAATATCCTTGAAATCTAAAAAGAAAAGGACGCAACTTTTCATCCATTTAATTAAGGCCAGAGTTCTTCACCACGAGAGCAGAGCCGCCACCGCAAAAAGAGATGCTCTTTCTGGTCCTGGCAGATGCTGCGATGTCTTGAGGAGATAGTTAAGAAGGGCGTCAAGGCGATTTGCGCGGTTCGTGGTGAATACGCCGCGCCACCCGGCCAACGAGGGTTCTGCTCCGGAATGAACTCGAGAGTCATCAGGAGCGGAGTTTTTTTTAAGGTAAAACTTTCCAGGGACTTTTCATCATTTTCAACGTCAATCGGGGGAATAATTACTGAAATCCGCGCGGTCCCTCGTATTCTTTCCCTTTTTTTTTCTCGCGACTGACGACGGCCGCTTCATTAGGAACTCTCAAAGTGAACTTCTCCAGGCGCTAAGATTTCGGTAAGCCAATGGATTTTTGTCTTATGTTTTGTACGCAGAAAACTTTTAGTTTCGGAGATTTATTTTTTAATGGATATAAATGCTAAAGGAGGAGATAAGAAAAATATTTATATAAAATCAAAATGTTTCTTTAGTAAAATTTTCTGAATTTTCTTGTGTAGGTACATTTTTCTATCGTTCTATCAAGATTTTATTGATGAACAAAACTTTACCAAGCTCTTATTACTTTAACAGAAATTTTATTAGATTATTAACTCTATAGTTCAACTTTTCAAGGTATCTAAAGAGCAAATCTATCTAGCAAAGTTACTCTTCATTTCGGTATGTAGGTATTTTTGTAATTTAAAGTTTTGCCAATTTTAACTTCAATATTTTCAACTAATATTTAAAAGTTTTACATAAGATTTAAATTTGTAGGTACTGTATAGAGCTGAAACTAAAACTTTAGAATAAAATTAGAACTTCCTATATGAAAGTTAAAAATATTCATTTATTTAGTTATATCTAACGAATTTGCACTTGGCTTACCTTAAAAGTTGAGATATTGAGTTTCATTTCATTTCAATAATTTTATATATTAGAAATCAATTTTTCTTTGTATTAGATCTTCAACGATTTTTAAGTAATGAATAAATGAATGAATACTATGGAAAAGTCCGTAGGAATGACGATAATTCTATGACATTTAATATCTGATAAAAATTTTTGGTAGGTACAATATCGTCAAAAACTACATCTCTAAATAAAATAGTTATTAAAATCGTGATAGAAAGTTGTTCAAAAGAA
The DNA here is from genome assembly GCA_951509405.1 of Machimus rusticus. NCBI lineage: Eukaryota > Metazoa > Arthropoda > Insecta > Diptera > Asilidae > Machimus > Machimus rusticus. Next base: position 10,483,114 of record OX608051.1, read on the forward strand.
TAATATTTTTCTAATCTATATAATTGCTAATAAACATTCAGAGTTTTTCGTCTTTAAATTCATATTTTTTCATTTCAACTGGTATACAATCGTCATAAAGTAATCGCAGCGCGCAACTTGTACTAATGATTCGAAATGGAAAACAAAACATCGAAATTGCGGAAAAACGAAGGAAAATTATTCCAACTCATCAGAAATGCGCTGCTATTCACTTAACTCGCGAAACCGACCCCAATGATCAATAAGCCCCAGGAGTAATCTCTTCCATGAATCCGTCCCGGGGCAAATCCTCTCTGAATCGAGTCCATTTACCCGACAGCATGGGAGTTTGCAATTTGTTTGACTATGCACCGTGGCGTAATTATGGCATTAAAGGAATTTCCCCTTTTCATTCAAATCTGTTCGTAACTTTCTATCAGCAGTTTGGTAATTTTCCTGCAGAATCCAGCGAATGCAAAAAGCGATGCTGTTAGTCTCCCTCGGAGTTTAGCCCGCCGCACTATCCTCACCTGTTCATGGCTCCTTTGAAGTTGGAATTATGCTAATGTAGCATAAATATGCATCAGCCGTCCTGCCTCCTTCTGGGCCCATCTTCCCAGGGAGAGGCCCCGGGCCCGCAGCAGCGCCGCCCGCCGCCGTCGCGCCGCTCACTGGGGCTGGAACTGAAGCGACGAGTGCAAAGAAACAACGAATGCAATTATTGAGTTCGTTATTTAAAGCCCTTGACATAAACGTGTAATTTCGCCATAACAGTGCGAATATTAATTAATGAACTTAATATGCAAAGTACGTCGTCATAGGGGCACTGGGGGAGCCCCGGTGCCCGCCGGCAATATGCCTGCGGGCCGAACTGCACCGCACCGGCCGGCATCGGACATCGGACACAGCCGCCGCATCGCATCGATCCTCGACGGCGAAGATACCTGAGGTCCGGAATCGCATCTAGTTGCATGCGAATTTCACTAGCCAAAGGTGATGTCTGCATATTTTATGATCCTGCGTCCGTTGTCCGGGTCTCGTCCCGGCGAGCCAAAGGAGCCTGCACTTTGGGCCGGTGCATTGTTGCAATGTTCCCGGTGAATTGCATTAATTGCGTCGTCGGGACGTGTAACGCGCCCGGACGCTCCGTGCCGCTTAGATGTCGCCCTAATTATGATGCGTGTGTATGCCGGCGACCGGTGAAATATTATGCGCAGATCAATAAACGAGGTGATTAAGTCGACAACTCCAATAAACCTATATTAGCACAGCCCCTCGGTGTTCTGTCCCCAAGAATTTATTGGGGCTGCGGGCGCAACGGGGAGGGGACGTTGTTAATTGCAGCCTCATACCCGGGATAATCTATTTAAGTTGCAGCCACTGCTGCGATGGGGCGGCTTTTGCTAAATTAAATTTGAATTTAATGCTCAAAAGACATTCGAGGAGTGTTTGATAAGTCCAACATAGAATTAAGTATTTTTGCTATACCTAATTACTTTTCTTTCTTCGAAATATTCTCATTTAAATACCCTAGACACACAGCGCATGTTAATGAAAATTATTACTAACATTCATTTAAGCGCTGTGTGTTAGCTATCATTAATTACTGTATGAGCCGCTTACGGCCCAAATCGATCAACTCAATTTTTAAAAAATTTGTGAACCTTTATATCTAAATACGAGATAAGCAGGTACTATGTAAAACTAAAATACCTTTAACAATGTTTTTTGTTTTTTTAAGCTGATCATTTAAGGTTTTGTGAAAACGCAAATACAAATCTATAGTTAAATAATTAAAAGTAGAAACTTAATACGAAATAAAATGTTTGTTCATTTCAATGACAAAATGAATACGTATTTGAATTGTTTTTGTATACGATTTAAATTCAATATTCGTTACCAAAAACCTATATTTCAAAACAAATGTTACAGCTATGAACCTTTTTTCTACAAAAAACGTCTCTGACAGCATATAAATAAAATATTCAGTGGCTAAATAAACACAATATCAGGCTTTATGTTAGGTCAAATTATTTAAAAAGTCGTCCACTGACACATATGTACATAGTTTTTAATAATATAAAAGAAATTCCTAGAGGAATACATTGCATTTCTTAATTAATGAATTTATGTTTCTTAACAATAAAAATTTGATTAATGTCATATCAATTGTTTAAAAGTTCTTTATCTTGGTCTTTTCCTTAAACATGGATTCGACTGCATAATGAATTTAAAATATTAAAAGTTGTTAAAAATTGACTTAAAGTACCTTTTGACTGAAAGTTTTTTTTACTTTTGTTTATATAAATAAGGAATAAAGAAAAAAAGTTCGCGGGTTGCTTTTTAAAACTAACGATTTATTCCATAAATATAGTGAAAGCTCATGGTTTAGCTATTCAGATCAGAAAACAGGAAATCTCTCAATTCCCGTCATTACAAGGGAAATTTGTGTGTCTCCTCCATAAATTTCAAATTTCTGGATTCGACCCCCGCGCTCCCATGTAACCACCTCCGCCCGTAAATCACCAGCGGCACTTTATCTGGGTAAAAACCCGAATGCGCTCACACAAAGCAAACACTTTAAGTCCTTTGAGCCTGAAATCCATCGGAATTCAATATTTCGTGCCTGCAGTGTGCTTCATCACGTTTTATTGAGCAGCGCCATCCCGCTCCCGGGTGCCGGGTCCCAGGTCCCGGATTCAAGGATGGGACAATGGGGACCAGAGCGCCCCGATACAATTTCAAATGGGACGCGGAGCGCTGTTCCGTCGTTTGAGCGGCGCACATTTGTACTTAAGGGCTTTGCGCGGATATTAATATTTTGGCAGGGGCCATAATTCATAATCGGGACTCCACCGAGAAAGACATTATCCGGGTAATTCCCGCAACGACTGCGACCGGCAGACAGCAGATTCATTCGCTGCGGATAGTTGGGCCGTTCCTGCAGCATCCCGCTGAAATATGGAAGCGCAGTGACTTCCTGGCTAAATCTGGATTCGGGAGCAGCAATCCCAGAAATGGGCTTGTTCCTGATTAGAGCGCGGCCCCTGCCATCCAGAAAACCCCGGAAGGCGGTGCGGCGGGTTTAAGATTATCTGCCAAGCGTCTAATTCGAGCAAATTGCCATTGTAGCGGGGCACCAAAATAAGACGGGACTCTTGGCACCCAATAAGGATTTCCTGTCGATGTGGTTCCAGCTGCACTCGCCATTATGTCGAAACATAACCCCGTCCCGGGACCCGCACTCCCCGGGGCTCATACATTTTTATGGTAATGCGACATTCTCCGGGTCTCGGTACACTTTAACGTGACGCCGCTATTTGGCGGATATGCCAGCCATCGTCCTGGTACCGGGATTAGAATCGAACCAATAAACTTCCACGGGGAGCAATTTCAGTTATTTTTGGAATTGTATCAACTGACACAGGATTAGACGCGAAATTCCCCTCTGCCGCCCACCCGCCCCGCCGAAATTGGCACTCGCACAATAAATTGCGATTAGTGCTGATATTATGGCGGCATTATTTGTTCACTACTTTGGAACATGCTAAATTTACTGGAAATTATTTTATTGTAATTTGCTTTCACAACGCTGGTTCCCGGTAAGTTCGAGAAATTCAAGTAAAATACACTCATTCTGGTGGTTTTATGATGCAATAAATGATTTATTTGATTTACCTACATTCTTCCCTGGTAATAAACTATACCTGGATTTATAGCAGGGCATTATCTGTTTGTTAGATTTTCTACAATAGTTTTTAAGCGTGTATTCCTATAATGCTGCATATAAAATTAAATTGTTTTAGTATCGACAAATTTAATTGTAGGTTTGTCTTCTAAAAGCTATATATTTCTCTTTTTTAATGGTTTTTTATTTTAAAAAACAAGAAATTTGCAATCAATTGCTTGGTGGGTCTAGTCTACTTTCGTAAAGTTACGGATAATTTTAAAATTTTTATCAGCTTTGTTGATTCCGCAATTTCTAAATTCAAATATCTAAAATGTCGGATTCGTAAAAACTAAAAATTAAGTGTAGAATTACAATAAATTAAAGAGCAATTTTACATTGATATTCGACCAATTATGTAAATTTTGTGTGATTTTGCTTTAAGTTCAAGTTTTAAATTGTAATGTTACGATGGGAGGTTTCAAGAGTATTAAATTGTATAAGGCATCATTTTGCAATCGCTATTAGTAAGTTAATTCTTCTTGAAGAAATAGTCGGGTTTTTCCATTTTTTGGTACATAAAATAGGTGTTATAACTATATTTTCTTAAGTTTTCTGTTACTTCAGCTCTATTTTGGCTACGGCTTTCCAGTATTATTAGTATTATATTTATATTTTAAATAATTATATTCCCCAATCAAATACTGGGATATTCACTAAATCGCGAATTTTTAACTCAAATCGTTCATTTATTTTTAAAGGTTCTAGAAATATGTTGAAGGAATTCAGAAAATACTGAGTGTATTGAGAATTTTAGCATAATATTTCAAACGTTTCTCAAGCAAACATTATATGCAAATGTCGCCGGTTAAAACAGCCACGCCTGCCGGAGGCTCCCCTTTAATTTCGCTTAATTTATTTTATTCACCCTTTATGCTCCCATTTCTCCGATGAGAAGGCAGTTTCAATCCAAAGTCCACCGTCGCGGTCCACGAGAGTTGGACGCGCACACGAAAAATATTAAATTAATGAGTTTCATCTGAGCGCCTCTTCGCTCCTCACATGAGCCCTTCGAAAAAATGCGCTGATACGCCGTTTTCTGGAGCATTTCGCGAATATTTCGTTGGATTTGTGTGGGTTATTTTTTTGGTTTTTCGTTTTTTTTCGACTGTTCGATAAGACGGCGAAAAAGACGAGATACTTTTATTCGACCAGAAGATGCTCGTAATTACTTAACAGTTGAAGAGCCTGGGGCATCTTTTAATATATGACTGCTCTGATAAGCGATTATTAATCAAATTAACTTTATAAATTGCTCCGAGGTACAAAGGCGGGCACATGCGAGTCCCGGCGAACTAAGCGACTTTTACTGCAGTCGCCGGGACTGCACTACACGGGAAGAGTTCTGGAGCCGCTAAAACGACCATTTTTTTCCGGGATTCCAGATGTGGTAGCAAAACATTTTGCGATTTAATCAGTTTCCCATCTTTAGCGTCTAATTGGAGTTGCATTCTCTGGGCTTGCCGGCGAAATGGGCCTCCAGATGATATTGCCTCGAGTGCACTTGGATTAGTGCAATTCTCGGGTTCACACTTCGTCAGAATGCATTCTGACTTCTGACCCTTAATCAAGCCCCGGCCAGATAACCCTCATGTAGCACCTCGGCTCAATCCTTGCGCAATTTTCAGACTGACGGAAATAAATCAAAAGGTGCCAAGTGTTAAAAGCCAATCAAGTCCAGAATCTCACGTTTTCGCGCGCGTCGAGAGTGCGAGGCGAATAATGTTCGCTTGAAAACAGGTAACCTTTTGTCTTTTCACTTTTTGAAGTGAAAAGGACTGGCCTAGGCCTCAATAAAACGCCTCATTGGACTCACCTGGCTGCGGGGCCACTTAGCGCTCCCCAGGATCTAATGGCACCTTTACGACGGAACCGATTGACGACCGGCCGTAACTTTTGCCTTTTAATTACTCGCGAATGTCGCCGTGATACCATTTCAAAAGTGGGTATAAAACGCAAATGTCCAGCTGTGGCGACTCGATTAAATTCGATAAAATGCCACGATATGGATGGACCGAACCATCTCTGAGGAGTCCCACTTCCTGGGGTTTTTAGGACTCTTGTTCCTTTTGTTCCCGCCAGAATCCCGCCACTGATTCACGCAGGCTGCCCATCAAAAATAATAAAATAAAATAAAATCTGGAGGCGGAGGCCTATGAGCCCGCGGCGATCGCTCGCGAGTCTCGCGCTCCAGTCGCAACAAAGTCGCCAAGTAATTGAAATAAATCAGGCGAGTTTCGAACGATCGCAGTCCTCGCGAACAGATAATTTATGTTGAGGAGTTTTCACGCGAAAAAGGATCTCGGGGTGCCCCACTGCGTGCGCAGCCCCGGCGACCGTGCGCTCCGGGGCCGCCTAATGGAAATTAAGGCGACATAAGATGTATCTTCCGTCACAGGAAACACCTAAATGTGCAGAAATTTATGCAGCACCGATTTAATTGAATAATCAATTTACAGTCCCTACCTGCGCCGAGATTTATTGCCGCCCGGCCGTGGCGAATTGATTTTTCAGCATTCCTATAGGTGGAAAAATCGCTCGACGGTAAATTGAGGCTACTTAAGTGCTTACAACTGCCATTTTCCTGTAATGGACGCTATCGAGCATTGCGAGCCACTTTAAGAGGATTAGGCCGAGGTGCCGGGGGATACCGTCGAAAAACCCCGGATTGGCCTACTTGGGGCCACTTCTTTTTTCGCCCCCAGACCGGTGGAAATGTTTGGAAAATCAATCAAGAAACTTAAAAGGGCAGCGGGGGTTAGCAGAACAAGGAAAAGCCGTCTTCAGTCTAGATCTAGGTGTGGCTTAACTTGTCCTCATTGTTTTCTTGCCCTCGTTTTAGTGCACTTGAGGGCCTCATCGTCATCAAACTGGCGGCTTTTAAGTGTTGTTCTGGTGTTTTAAAGTGGCTTTTCAAAAGTTTTTCGTTATTCGCTACAGCTTCTAAATACTGCCGATTTTTAAGCCAATTTTCAGTTTAAGGACCTTCTATAGTTGTGGTAGAGTGCTATTTAAACAAAACTAACAACTCAACGAGGTTTGTCTGGATTTATAAATAAGTATACTATGTAGGTATTTCAAAAGTATCCCTTTTTTTCCCACATTTTATTTTTAAAATATATTTCGAAATTTTCATATAGTTCTAGCAGATGACGGAATAAATCCCCCTTTTGATTATTTGATTCATAATAAAAAATAGTAAAGATAGTAGAAATACTTGTTCCGCATATAGTTACAAATACGGGTCTGATTTCTAATTCAATTCGAATTGAATATTACATACATTCATACCAGAGTTAGTTTAGATTTTAATAAATGCTGATTGTTCATACAAAATAGTATGAAAATACAATGACAAAATATACTAAAGTAGTAACTGATTGATAACAACAAAAATAAAACTTGATAATAATAAAATATTGCCTAATTTCTTGTAAATGTATATTCTTCATTTTAAGCTTCAGTTGACATTTTAATGAGAGAAATTAAAATTGCCGTCTATAGACCTCAAAATAAGTAATGATTGAGGTATTTTACTCTGAAAGTATTTTCTATAGTTATTATCTTATTAAATAAAATCAATCTCATCCTTGACATTGTTTTCTGGTTGTTGTTAAAAGACTTCGGACCTGATTTTAGCCTATATTATAGTTAAAAAGAATATTTCAAAATTTAAGCAATAGTATAATAAAAACTTTATAACATCATATACAAAGTATTCATGTAGCACATAGACAAAACTTGCCGATAATATAAAAAAATGTAACTAATATAATAAATTCAACAAAGAAAATGTCAACAATGTGTACAAAACGGAAGGTAGAACAATTTAAGAAAATTACCTCTATATATGTATGTATAGATATATTAGTATAGTACATATAAGTACCTAACACATACAGCAAAGTTTTAAAGATTTTCAGAAATTAAAAATGCATTAATGCAAAGTGGGCGTAAATCAAGGCAATTTAATGCTCTTTTCACAAAATTAAAAGATTTTGTTAGCGTTCCTTATAATTGAAATTCTAGCTATTATTTCTTGTTTCTTAAGTAGCTATTACATATTTCTTGTTTCTTTCAAAGTATTTTTTTTTTCAAAGTTATATGTACGTTTAATGTACCTACATTAAATGTTTTATGGTAAAAATTTGAAAAAGGATAAGTTTGTATTTTTGTGCTTTACAGAAAATGTTTAATTTTTTTTCTTCAGTAGTTTAGGTAAATTTACAATTTGTTTCAATATTTTGAAGGTCACATGTAAATTGATATTTTGTTTATTATTTTAATAAGTACTTTAGTCAAAACTACTAACTCATAACTTATAAATACAGTACACCTAATAATTTTGTTTCCATTTAAATATAATTGGCTTCTCTCATCTCCTGGTGCCCCTGTTTGCATGTCAAACGTCCCAAAGTCCTGACAAATATAACCAATAAGTAACAAGTTAATCAACTAGACGAAGCTAAATACCTAGCCCTAGAAATTTTCATCTTGACACTCCTCGAGTCTAAGGAAAAAACCCTCAATTTAAGCACATTTCGCCCGCCCCAAAGTTGGGGGTGGGGGTTGGAACTTCGGTAGAACGACGTGAAAACGTATTGTTTGCGGAACAAATTTGTGTTTCATATCAAAACTTGTACTTCTGACGAGCTGCTGCTCGGGCAATTTGGCTCCCCGTATAATGGGTGGCCAATCCATCATCATCATCACGAAGACTAATAATCGATCAATACTTGTTGGCTCCCACTTTAAGTCGCCCCCGGAACCGCCCTCCTAGAGCACTTGAGGCCGGGCCGTGGCACAATGGAGGCGATATGCAGCGCTGCGGATTAACCGCCAAAGCGTGCTATTAAAAGTGGCCCTGATTGCAGTCGATTGTGCCGTGATTGATGTAATTTCCGTCGTTTTATTACACGTCGCCGGAGCTTCTTATGATTCAATTTGGACGCGACGCGACGGCCGGCGACGATTAAGCCCGGCATCTTTGTAAACCGTGCGATGCCTCGTAAATAATTTTGGGATCCACTATGTCGCTGATGGATTTTTATTTATAAAGACGTTCCGGGGGCAGAGCGTGTGCTTTTTACGGCTGTCGCAGCACATTATCACTCAAAAGCCGATAATTTAAGGGCGCAGTTAAGTCCACTGATTTTCTCTATAGTTTTATTGCTGTTTTTATGGAGATGGCATAATTATTAAGCGAATTCCAGATTTTATTGATTTATGTGAAAACAGTAGAGTTGGGCTTTAAAAAAAACAATTTTAATTTAGGAACAAGCAAACTTTCGAAATAAAAACGAGCGGTGTCTTTGTGAGGCAAAACAGCTGGCAAATATCCAAATGTTTTTCTTTAATCGGCATTTTTATTCAATGACTGAAAATGGCAAAGGCTTTTGTAATAAAACGCCAATTGAAGGAACAAAAAGAATACTGCAAACTGCTCTTAATGTTCTTCAAGTAAGACCACTTAAATGGAACTTTAAAACAATACGAAAGAAATAATAGTGGAAATTAGGTACGCCTTTAGAATAAAGTACGGAGGCGGTAAATCCCTTTGAAGAAGTTATTTTGCCTCAACTAGTACACACTTTTGTACCTAAGAAATGAGAATAATTAAAACAATAATAAAAAACTTTATGTTTTGTTTTAAATTGTTCGATATTGTTTAAAGTATCGTTTCAACTACCTAGTTAAATTAATCCTCAAAAAGTCAAAGGATAAGGATATAAAAAATTATTCAATCACATGTTTACTTAGTTATATTTAAAAAGAATAATTCAGTTTGCTTCATTTTAAATTATTAATTTTCTAATAACAAGGTTATTAATTTTTGATAATATTGTAATATAAGTACATTAAATAATAGTGTAAAAAATAATCTTTTCTATCTACTATTTCATCTTCCACATATTTATAAATTATGAAACATATAAAACTATAAAAATATTTTTAGATACTGAATTATATAGCAGCTTTGTGGCATTTCTTATAAAAAAATGTTTATGTTTAACTATTAGATAAAAATGTGCCGGAATATGAACTTCTAACTAAAGTTGTGACAATATAAATCATTATAGTAAATAGCAAGGGATAAATTTAATTATGTCAATGCGATTAAACTCAATTGGACAAAAAAAAATTAATATCCATATTTACATCGCCTCTCCGGAATAAACAAATTTGGGTTTTTCAATTATAAAAATAAAAATGCTTTAGGTTTCTCTAGATAACTATTATTTCGCATTCAGTAATACCCCAGAATTACGCCTAGAACAATATCGAATAATTCAATATTCACGGGTGAAAGACCCAATTTTGTGTTTATCAAAATCCTCTGAAAAACGACCTCGACCATTAAAATGTTTAATTATCGCGGAGCAGCCTTTGTAATTTGAAACCGCTCACGTCCCCATAAATCACATCGGGTGCCATTAATTAAATAAAAATTTGACATAATTTCGCCGGCTCTTTCACTAAGTGGATCGTTTGGCAGGCCTCGGAAATCGTGCGCTGGAATCCTTCCTGCCCATTTTCCAGTCCCCGATAATTAGAGGTTAGGTGGGTTCATTTAAAAATAAATTAAGTGCGAAAGATACCCCGCTCTGGAGCGGAGTGGGCCCCAATCGGATCTCGAAGACCCCGAAGACCCCATACATCACGGGCTCCGATATGACATCACTTTCGAGTGCGGAGCCCGCCGATTCTCTCGCGGGTATATTTGCGCAATTTTATAAATTATCCTCGTAAAAATGCGCGCAATAACCTTTAATAACACCTCCTTAACAGATTTAGCCGGGCCTATTATGCGATGCTCGGTTGCCTCGGCGGCGGCGGCGGCGCTGCGCTGCGCTGCGCTGCGCGGCGCGGCGCGGCGTGCACTTGCCGCACCGCAAACGAAAGGCGCTTTTCACAGGTTTCTGGGGGCCGCTCGACGCGGTAATTTAGCGGACCGTTTAATCAGTTGCCGGCCATCAAATTTGCCCAGTGCAAACCTCTCCTTTGTTCCATTCTTGGGTTTTGTTCGAATTCCGCAGCGCCAAATGGGCCAGCGTGTGATTCTGATAAATCGCGAGAACGTTCGCTTTTCCCGGCATTTTATTCCTTCTCTGCAGCGCGCCGGATGGCGAAGCATTCTGAGATCGGGCCGCCGATTGCCCCGGCACTTTTCAGTATCATATCCATCCATAAAATGGAACCGCTGTCCGCGGAGCCCTGCCCGGACCCCATCCCCGGCCCCATTCCGGGCTCCGAGTGGGAAGTCCTTTTACTGCAGCGTCGAGCTTTTATGCCCCGTCATTAGTTTCTTTTAGGTCCCGGGGAAGATTGAGTTGTCCCGTCCAGCGGATGCTGCTGAAGCGCGAACGGGCTCAATTGAGCCCAGGCACTTTGATGGGCCATTTAACCGACTTTGTTGCACTTTGCCTTTTGAGCTACATATCTCCTCTTTATGGCTTTGGCGAAAAATAATTTCAGACTATCGAATAAATAGGAAAACGACGTTACCGCTTTTCCTCCACGATGTAGACTAAATCAGCTAAAAGTATTTTAACAATTTTCGCCCAATTTGCAATTGAAAGTAACTTTCAATACTCCTCTAAACAAAAATCAAAAAGTTTGTATCAGTTATCCCCATATTACTATCAAAAATGAAAGTAGATAATAATATCTCCACGCTTTTCATATTCATTTGAAACGATAAGTGGCACTTTGAGAATTGTTAATGTTTAATTTTTAATATTCCCTGAAAATTATATTCTTATTTATATTTTGCTTATATCAAGGTGGAACAGTTTTGGGACAAAATATTAAATACCCTTACATTTTTATCTATTCTTTATGATGAACAAGTTCAAGTTCAAATTTCATAGAGTTCCTATAAAATAAATATTATATAAATTTATTTACTACTTTAGTTTTGCCTCGTAAATTTAAGCAGTTTTAATCGACACATATCACTTTTTTAAAAATACAAATGTTCTTCTTATTTGCGAACAAGAAGTTGATTTTGAAATGCAGATGCAAAAAATTAATATATTAATTATAGAATATAGAAAACGTTCTTTCTTTTGACAGAATAACTATAAAAATTATATGCTTATTTTCTTCGATATCCCAAAAATATTTAGGACTTATCCCACAATTGTGGATGTTCTAGAAGTCGAGTAGGTATATAATATTTAGGTTTTTTGAAGCCAAAATATTCAGTGGAATCGACATTACAGCTTTAAATAGAAAGAGAAACACGTAAAAATGAATGCGGTTCGTGATTGACACGATTGAAATTTAAAAATTCCAGCTATCGTCTAAGTCAACATTTTAAATATTAAATTGTTGACACAGTTTAAAAACAAATATTTTTTGTCATTTTTGCTGTTGGATTTTTTAATTCAAAAATCAAAAGTCTATTAGGTACTACAATTTTAGGTCAGACGTGAGTGAGTAGTTTTCGAGATATCATGTCAACTAGTTTAAAAAATGTAGTTTCGTATAAACCAATTGATTGTCTATAAAGTAACCCGACATAACTTTTCAACAATTTCGAATATTGAAAAATTATTGGCTTCAAATAGTGAGGTGATATATGTATGTAGGATATATTCGATTAAATATACATAATATAATAAAAATTCTATAACTACTTGTACAACGTAATGTATAAAAGCGACGTAGTTTAGTAGGTAACACAAACATATGCAAATTCAAGGTCCTTTAATATCTCTCCTGATCCTAAGTATTCTTCAACAAAAGAAACCGCATTTTAATTTATTTTCCTGGGCACTCGAAGTCACTTACGTAACCTTTGTGAAAGTGATTCTAATTTGCATTAAAGGGACGTTTTTCTTCGTATAGTGTCAACTGATTGAGCAGACAGAACTAGTTATAAATTGATCCTCTTGTCCTCGACTTTGGTAATGAAAAACCGAAAATGCTAAGGAAGCACATTAATCGAAAAGTCAGCGTAACGGCTGCGGAAATTTCGAATGTGAAAGAGGGTTGTTCTGCGCATTTTATACTATCAAAATTAATCTCAAGTCGACAGACCGGTTGCGGCACTATCTCAAGGTCGGGAAGGGTTCGGAAGGGTCGGGAGGGTTTATTAATAAACAAAACAAACGGAGAGCCGAATCAAAGGAGCCGACACCCGTCCACACAAAGCCACTTAAATCCGAATAAGCCCTTTCGAGTCAAAGGGTTGGAACCAGTTTCGAGTTAAGTTCGTCTGGGGCCTCAATCGCATCGCACATTAGGGCACAGGGCGGCGATTGTGGCGGGTATCATTTTCAGCCGGCGAGCGCATTTTGAGCTCATTGTGCGGTTTGAATGCGCTTGGATTGCGCGCGGATAAAAGATCGCTCGCCAATTAAGAGAAAAATCAACAAAAATGGCGGCGGCGACGGCAAGGACCTCGGCGTACTTGAATTTTTGAAATTAAAAAAATAAAATTGGAGAAAAAAATAATAATGAAATCCAGGCGCTGGAATGAATGACGGAAAGGGTTGGCAAGGCTGTGCCCTTCCGCTCCTGGCCCGGGCCGCCCTTTGTAATCTGGAGCGCTCCCAATTACCCATTTAGCGCAGAATGGGCGGTGTCTTTAAGCCACTCTGATTTTAATTAGCCAGAGCACTTTGTGAAATTGAAAGCGCCGAAAAACGAACTTGGCCTTGAGTGAAAAGGGCCCTCGGATGGCGGCGCGGCGGTCCAAAGAAGGGACATTTCGAATATTTAATGGGACAGACCGGCGTCTCATTAGGGAAGATCAGTTTTCGTAAGTGCAGAAAGGAGTAAGACGCCCGACTTAATTTCATCGAGAAGCGCCGGAAGAGTCTCGAAAGGAACGAACGACAACTTTTTGCTGCACTTCATCATAAAATGTTTGGGATTTTAGGGAATGGGACAAAAAAACGTCGCTCTCAGTTGCTGCGCGTCGCACAAAGTTTAATCCCTTCCGATTAATGGCGCACTCCAGACCTCGTAAACATTTTTAATTAAATTTATCGAACCAGAAGATAATGATTCCATTAAATGGCCCGAGATAAGCCCGGAGTTGCAACCGCATCCATCTACGACTATGACCACGAGATGAACGAGATTGAGGGCCCCGAACTAGGTCAATTAAAATGTAATCCCGCCGGGATGTAGGGGCCTTAAATGCTCGAGGAAATCATAAAACCGATAGCCTTGCGAGCGAAAGATAACAATTTCGTATCAAAGGAGCTGCCCGTCCGGCGGAAAGGTCATGAGGTGCCTCCTGAAAAGGTAATGTGTCTCCTGCGATAAAGTCGTTCACATGGTGACACACAGCGGAGGACGGGCGAACTCCTTTTAAGGATGGATTTCATTTAGGACGTCGTAAAAATTGATAGAGTCACGGCTCTTTGCCTTATTTTTTTCCTCTTTGGCAAGCTCCGAATTTATGTTCGGATCAACAATCGTTTATTACTCTTTGATTAGGGAGAGTTTTACGGCCGATTTTATAGCGACCGGGCCGAAGGGGATTAGCTCAAATCGAAATTTGAAAATTTTTCTAAATCCGATGCTGAAACAAACGATCGCCTTACACACCGCGGGGGAAGACGTCACGTGCAAGAAATTGATCAGTTCTGGAGAATTTTATAGCCATTTAGTGGCTGTGGAAGTTATGTAAATATAAATTATCAAGCATCAATGTAATAGGGTAATTAAAAATGTTATTCTGATCCGCACTAAAAACAGCAGGTGGTCTTCTTAGTCGCTCTTTGATCTTAACTTTGTAGAAAGCTTTAATAAAAAAGAAAGAAAATTGTTTTGTAGGTTTTTCAAATTACCATAAAACACTTCTGTGGGAAGTGACTAAGTAAAAGTCTTTTGGCTGATGCTTGACGAATCGGCATTAACGTGATAACACATTTTATGTTTTAAAACGAATTGATACTGTGGATCGAAACCGGATATTGAACCAATATTGTTCGCAGCCAAATCTAATTTCTTAAGACGTGGGCAACGAAATAAATTTTTATGATTGATAATAATCATTCATCAGACATAAACACCTTAATAATTATGTCAAGAACATTTTATTTTCTTAATTGCATTAAAATACAGTCTTACTGAAATACTTATTGATATTTTTAACTCTTAACATGCCTATAGGCACTAAGACATTTTTTGTAAAATTTAAATAGACAAGCTATGTCGCTGCAATTCTAGAAGGTCTTATTGTCTTTATTTTAGTTAAATATACTGATTATCAAGAAAAACTATTATAAATTTTAGATTAACTTTTCTGGTAAAGCAGGCAAAAGCCTTCCTGCCTTTCTAGTTAACTACCGAACTAAGCTAAAACTACAGGAAATTATTAGAATTGAATTCTAATTCTAGTTGAAATTCACTGTAATCTTGTGAAATAAAATTAAGATTGTAAAAATAATTTTGAAATATACTTAAATATTTCGAAAAACTTTCATTTTGTTCGCTATTATTTTCAGAAGTTATAGATTTCAGTAACAATTATACTGCTTTAAAAGATATTTTTAGTGATTTTGTAATACGGGCAGACTTCGAATGTAGTACTTAATAAAAGCATACAAGTTTTGTGAAATTAAAATTTAAGAAAAATAAAAGTTTTATTGAAAGCTTCAACAGCACATATAAAATGAAATAGATATAATAAACGAATAAATACGATATATTAAATAATGCAAAGAAATTTTACCTGAATGCTTTTTGAAATAATAATTCGAGCAAGTTACCAATTTTAAATTTTTGATAATTATTATTTCAGCGCTTTTTAAAATTGTGAGCACATTTGCACCCCATTCACGAGAAAGCCGATTTATTTATTCGTCATTGAAAGAAAACCCTTTTTAGAAGTAATGGGGACTCGTTTCGCGTTGGGAAAGAAAGGAAAACGGGAGCATCCGAAGTCTGCTCCACTTCTCCTTCCATCCCGCCCCACTGGTGACACTTTCAGCTCCCGTCGACCCTGAGGTTTGTCACCATTTCTTCAAATTGATCAAAATTCGTTTTATTTACACCTTTCACCCGGCTGACAAGGTGTTGGTTGTTTGTGGAATTCTTGAATAGGGTGCACTCCCGGCTGAATATAATTACATTCCGGTACCGGCGTGTGGAGCTCCCCTGAAAGGAGCCAGATCTGGTTCTGGAGGGATGTTTAATTACGAAAACTTTATAACATTTTCCCTGGGAAGCCAGGAAAAGAAATGGGAGAGGGCATGTTACGATGATTTCTACTTTGTAGATCTCGTTGCTAGGTCAAAAGTTTGCGTCCTGAATGGAACTGGTTTTTGGGGAAAAAGGTCAGCAGATGGTAGAAATGGGGCCTTTGAAATAACCCGATTAAGGTGCTAGCGGGCCAGGAGATGTGAATTTGCCCTGAATTTCCGCTTTGGCTCGCTCGGGAAATTTGCTCCCAAACAAAAATCGATTTTAACCAGTGCTCGTGGGCATGTTTCCTCCGGATGTGCATTGTGACTTTTCATCTTCAGGTCGCTTAACGATGCACACTGGGAATATGGAGGCCAAAAGAGTTTTCGTTTCGTTCTCATATTTTTGGATTTAGCTACATCGCTTCTCGTGCACTCTGTAGCCGGGGCTTTAGACACCGGAAAGCCGTCCAAGTACAAAGGATCCCGCAGATGTGTGGCATTGTGTTTTCACCGGGCGCTCACCGCACATAACCTAGCTTTTAAGGATTTTTTACTTAAACCCAAAAGAGGATCTGGCTAAACGCAGCTTCAAATTATTCTGAATGGATTCGAAACCATATAAAGAATGTTGTTCTTTTATTTAATACAAATCCTCATGCAACAACGGATCTAGCAAATTTCTGCATGGTTACAGATAATTCAAACTTAGGTTACTTTAAATTGAAAATATTTTATATATTTTCAGAGGAGGCATTTAAAAGCTGTTGATTGTTGAAGAATTCTATTTTATTTATTCTTTTACAATAACATTCTGTATTTATTAGAACAAAAATAACAATTGTTTATCCTACAAGCTAGGCTTTGTCAATGTATTAAACAAACGACCTTACTCAATATAATCCTAGATAGTGGAAAATTTTGGTTGAAGTCTTGAAGGTGCAGTGAATGTGTGACAATTCAATTGGGTATAGTAATCCCGGAGCAGTTACTACTATATTTTGTGCAGACCATAGCACGCATTCGCATTTAAAATGAATACAAAAATTAGTTGATTATTTTATTTAATTACCGCAGAAAAAGGTTTTATATTAAGTATTATGTAACAAAACAATATCATATCCGAACCGAATCGTTCATAGCTCGTTTTAGTAAGACAAAGTTAAAATCCATCGTATTGATCCGGGAACAAAGTGTGTTTCGTGTATACAAGTCCTGAAGTTATGTTCGAAATTCAAATAAAGCAGCTATAAACCCCCCCGAAGATATTGGTATTAGGTCGACTGTTTATTTAGTGGCTTAAAGTTTGAACTATTCCTTCTGAGCCAGCCAGCGAAATCTCATTCCTCAGCCATCTCCATAAATCTTAAGAAGCTTCCCTCCGATCAGAAAGAGCAATTTCTGCCCAGAGCAATCATGGCATCGAAATAAAACGACCGCAATTCTTCGCAGGACAAAATAAAATTGACCATAAACCGATTGTCCTTCAAAGAGCACTTAATCAAATCGATTCGCTCTGGTCGGGCACTTCATCGAGGAGCCAAAAGTTGCGGCCATCGACTGGACCCGGATGCTGGAGAGGATCAAAGCAGTTTTAATAAATGGTACAACACAATCAGGAAGGGCACCCCGTCCGATCCCGGAGGAATCTGTTCGATGGCATGTCATGTCCGAGATTTTGTCACAGTTATAGCCAATTTCTGTGCATTGATTGGGCGACGATAAGTGGCTGCCAGGACGTTCCTGGATGTGTTGTCTGCGACGATTATTGTTATTGGTCGCATTAGTGGTGGACACATAAATCTGCCTTCAATAGCCTCCAATTATTTGTCAATTTATGTCTCCTTGGAGCATAACAGCCCATAAATAATGACGGTCTTTCAGCGTACCTGGCCCGGTCCCCTGCCGCACCTCTCGACTTCTGTGGCCCCTCCGGGATTATCGTTTATTTTCGCTGTCCAGGACGCACTGATTTAATCTCGTGCGGTGGCCGCAGAGCTCTCAGTAAATCTAGAAAATATCTTCGAGCCAAGGGCACGTACGAAGATTCCTCTGTCTCATGTTTGGCTCCTTGCGATTCCTGAGCCCTGGAGACCCTTCGTCGAAGACACAATGGAGTCTGGCCGGACAAAAAGCGCACTGGCCGGGACCCATTCATATTCAAATATTCTCGCTTCTTGGAATTCGAGCAGACTGCAGAAAGGGGCCCCAAAAATTGACCTTAGCTCAGCTACGGTGGCAAAAATACATTCGGCCAGAATATGTCGAAGGGTAAATAAATAATTCGACCACCCTTCAGACAGTGGCTGCCCTTTCACTTTGTCGATTTCTTCCGCTTTTGCCTGCAACCGTCCTGTGGCCCTGAAAATTTATCAAACGCTTTGTGATTGAGTCTTCTGGAACATCTTTTCCCCTTCGCATAATAGGACTACTCGCTTTTTATTGTCGACATAAATATGCTCGATGGAGCAGGGCATGCAGGCCTCCCTTTTCCGAAATTCCCGAAATGGCGAAATGGACATGTCCCCAGACGAAGGGAGAAAAGGCAAAGTTTTGAAACGGACGATTAATGGCGTTGAAGAATTGTACACATCCTTTGAAATTTATTGGACGTGATCTTCGATTTATGGCGCTACATTTCGACAAAAGTGACACAAAATGGTGAGGCGAGAGCAATGGGATCCCAGGGCTTAGTCCTTAGTGCAAAGTGGCTAAACATTTTTGCAGAAAAGTTCGATGTTGAAGAGGAAGTGAATCTCGCCCTTCGCATTAAAAGAATTGCCGGGGAATGGCCTGCTCGACACGAATTTTCAGATAAATACAGACCTTTTAAAAGTTTAAAAATAAAAAAAAATGTATTCCAAACTTTCCCGTCGATTTTTTAGAGCACTTCTGTTCAATGGGTCAGTTGCTTTATTTAGAACTCAAAACGTGCAGTAGGCACTTAGCTCAGCTAAGGATAATGGTTAAACGGAAAAAATAAATTCGGATTTTGATGGATTGCAAAAGGACTCACTTCACTACAGCCGGCTTTAAAGGGCTCTAAATTGTGTTTGTCGCTACGTGTTTGTAACTTTTTTTCTAAAATGGTATTATATTGCTATTTAACACTTAACAAGTGCTAATGAAGTTATTATTTTCGCAAAATTTAACCAAATAAATGACCGGATTTTAAGAAATTAATTTTTACATAACTACGAAAAGAAAATATAAAACAGTTTGAGTTAAGGGTCTCTGCAGGCATTTTTATAAAAGTCTATAGGAGTGTTCATTTGGAGGCAAAAATGGCAAATATACAAACAAAATATGTCGGTCAGTTGTAATACGCGAGATATTAAAGTTTGAAATTTCACAAATTGACATCATGATGCCACGATTTTTTTCTTACTCCCACAAAATTTCGTTGCGAATTTTTAAAATTATATCTTTTTCGACTTTTGACAGTGACGTGCACACATTTGCCTTATGAACCTACTTAACGTAAATTTTTTGTAATTTACAGTACTCGTGTAGAATTTTTTATATATATTTTTATCAAAATCCATGTGGTGAGCTTGACCTTCAGCCATAAATAATAGATTTTAAAATTCGTATGCACTGAAAACAATTATTTTAATTTTAGTTAGGTACCTTCTAGTATAACAAAATGAAGTAGATCTACACTAAAAAAAATTTCTCTTGGATAACATACATACATGCTTATATGTATAGTATGTTTTATTACATATTTAAGTGAATGCGATTGAATGAAATAGTCTTTCTGCAGGTGCTTATCTTTTATCTGTGGATAGAGCTTAACCTCTAAAAGGTTAAATAGGCTTAAATTAGCTAAGCCGTGACAGACGAACAAGTGCTGTAGACGAGGGTCTCTTTTACCATTTTTGGTTTGAAACCCCAAAAAGGTCATCAAGAGGGCTAATTGGTGGATTTCTTGCATTTTGAGAGCCCTCCGGACCGACGGCGTCCACTGCCCGCCCTTTCGAGCAGATATTGCTCAATTTCTGCAAAAGGCTCGCAAAAGGCATCAAGTTGTCCCCGTCGACCGAAGTTAATTGCGTTTGACACAATAAGTCAAATTCAGCGGCGATCGGCGGATCCTCTGCCGCCACCGTGAAATTCGCAGTCCAGTGGGCATTTCCTTTAAGATGCAAAATGATTTCCTTACTTCCCATCGCGGGGCCCCGGCCCCCGGCCCTGTCGGCGGGACTAATGCACCGAAAATTGCATACCGGTCGTGGACAAAAACGGAGGACGATGTCAACAGTCAGTCTCAACAAGCAATTACCGCTGGCAGGGCGATGGGGCCCCGCGGACGAGGGGCCGAGCCCGAGGTGCTCCGCGCCGGTCCCGTTCCGTTTATGATGCGGCCGCGGCGGACGCGATCCAAGATGGGGCCTTCGAGGGCCCTCAACGGGTATCCGCTGGTCGTGTTGTGACGTCGACCGTCGCAGCTTCTTTTTACCCTTTAATCAATTTTTTCGCTTTCTTTGCGGGTTTTTAGCTCGTTTTTGCCGCGGTGTGATTCAATGTTTTCTAAAATTGTTCAAGTTGTCAGATTTAATGGGATCTTCTTGTTGCGCAATTGTTTTTATTGCCCTTGAGTGGCTTCTTTTGTGCCCTTCTGCAAAATTGGATTTGCTGCATTCTATGAAAGGAAATGACAGCACTGAATTGGCTGCAATCGCCGCGGATTGTGATGAAGTTATGCCTGGACCCTTCGAGCGATCCGAGCTCCCCGAAGATGCTGAAAGATGCCTGGAATCGTCGCGCCAAGGAATTCGTTTCTTCATTTTACGCGGTTTATCTTTTACTCGGCAATGCTAAGACTCTGCAAATTTAGGGAGAAATGCTCTTAACGAAAATGTTATATAAAATCAAGAAAAACTGATTGGTAACTCTTTTGAATCAATATTTTTAAGGCAATCATAAAATCGTTAATTTCATAACAAATAAAACTTATTTAAATCCAAATTATGTAAGTAGTAAGTCAGAAATTTTAAAAACATAAAGTTTTTTTCCCATTTTTTCTTCATATTTTCTTCAACAATCCAACTAATGTAAATATAAAAATGTATGCAAATGTTTAAAAGAATTAAAAACAAATACCTATTTTTCACGACTCTGATAGCGCTAAACCTAAAGAAAAACAATTATTCTTACCTACTCTTCTGACTTTTTACTTTGTCTTAAGTAGATCTAAGAAAAATCACGTTTAGTACAATAGAATACCCCCCTCTACTTTTATAAAGTCATAATTTTGCATATTACCCAACATTTCCTTTAAAAAAATACCATTAAAAAATTCAATTCATTTTTAAATTTGTTGTTGTTTTCAGATTTGCTAATCTTGAGCCAACGCCAGACATATTCAAGGGCTTTGTTCCATCGCCATCTATTGGCATTTTTAAGATAACCTTATCATTATTTTAATATTTATAAGTATTTATAGGTAAAAAACATTTTATGTGAACAAACATTTTCTTTCCAAAAATAAATTGTTTGATAAATGTGTTTCTTGCTGTAAAAGTGAAATTAAAAAAAAAATCGATCCTAGTTGTATGAAAACTTCTTCGATACAAATGAGTTAAACATTCTCATTTTTCAAATTTATTGAACACTCGTAACTACTAGTGAAATTTACTTTACGAACAATATTGCTTATTACCAGTTAATTTAAAGTTAATACACTTCTCCTTCTTTTAGGACAAAATTGTTTTTTTAAAGAGTTGCATTTTCGTGCTAATATTAATTTTAGAAAATAATTTCTATCGGGCGCCTTAGAGGTGAACACCTGACGTCAACGTGACTGATGCGCTGTTAAGAGCACGATCGCCCATTAAAATCTCAACAGAAAGGGTAATTAAAACGTAACCAAGACCCAAGAGTGGGTTTCTTCCCCGGGAGTGATCAATCCCAGGAGCCTCTGATTTATTCACCAGGTACGCAATGCATGGAAAACAGCTCAATCGGAACAGGTACACGAGGTGCCGTCTGGCGACGTGTCGATGCGAAACTCTGAGGGGCTTCGTCGCAATCTTGTAACCTAATAGCCGAAGTCGAAGTCGAAGTCGAGTCGAGCTGCTGCGGCCCAAGGAGCATTACTCAAGCGCGGCTCACCTGCCAGATCGACTTGCACTTACCTGGGCCGGTCCGTCGCTGAAAAGATCACTGCCGGAGATCAATCATGAGCTCATTGTGGCACGTCTAATTTGAGAATATACGACCTGCCGGGATCACAGAACCTCACCGACTAGGGGAGGAGGTGTTAACGTTTCCCTGGCCGAGTATCGAACTCAATCGACTCGACGAAAATCGACTAAAGACCTGGAAGAGGAGCATCGACTGGGTCTAATCGGAATTTGAAATCTTATAGAGCAGTTTGCACTGTTGCAACTTTGAGGGAAGAGGTTTTGATGCCTAGTCGTGGATAGTTCATTTTTGATGAGCAATTAAGTGATAAAAACTTCATTCGTTCCGAGAGCAAGTGAAATTTCACTTGTGGGATCTTCTAGAGCAGCATCATTTCCGAAGATGAATTAAGGATTGCCGCAAGTATTATTAGAAATAGAAACTGAGTGCAATCTTATAAAAATGGCGGGTTAAGTGCAAGCCTCATGAATAAAGGAGTACTTCATGTTATTCATTTTTTTATAATTATTATTGAAACATTCCGAGTTGAAACAATAAGTCCTATTCAGAACCTAACAAGTACTTATGAGGGTATGTTTAAATCTTATTAACATTCAATTAGGACTAAGGCATTAAGGATTAAGTTCTAATAGTAATTAGTTAGAACCCTGAAGGTGCTGAAAATGCAAATAAACAGTTTAGGTAGGTACTGGACAATTTATTTATATTTCGACTAGGTATTTTAACTAGCGTTGCTTATATTGCACGCCAGTGATTGGTGAATTAATAATAAATAGAAAAATATCAAAAACATTTATTGAAATGTTAAATGTAAGTAAAGAATTTATCTTTAAGCATAATACGAGAACCTAACCACTAAATGTACTCGTATTTAAATAAAAAGAGTAATATTGCTCTAAATAAAAGCAATTCAGGCATTATGCAATGCTGCGTTAATCTCTTTTTCAGAGTTTTTCTTGAAAGCATTACACTCGAACAAAAAGTGGATTTTTATCCTTCCTAAGAAGCAGTCGCTATGGCGATGTCTCATGAAAATCCCCAATATTCTAAGCAAAAGGACAAGATACTTGCAGTACTCGAATTAATCCCCCCCGGGAGATACGAAAAACTTTGCTGTCTCATAAAAATTAATTTTGCTACCAGCTCCGTGTTCAGAGCCCACTTGATCCACATTCCTCCTGTCTTCCCCCCAGGGCGAGATGTGGGGCGGGAGGATTCCTCAAGTATTTCTCCAACAACTCAAAGACAAATTTGCAGAAAAACTTTGACAAATAGTCGCACACGGGCGAAGCCCTGCACTGTTTTAATGGCGGCACTTAGGGCAAATGCAAAACACTTTGAGTACATTAATCTCACGGCGAAAATTCAATTAGTGTAAGTAAACAAAAATTTAACACCCGTGCTGAAGGTAAACTCGAGGTAATTATCGCACTACCCGAAGAGCCCCAAGGAGGCTCCCTCGCCGGGACACGGGCGACGACGTTTCGAGCCTCTTCAGACTCGGGTCCTGCCTCATCGGTGCCCTGATTTACCTCCCGCACGCACATGAACGCGCGACGCGCCTCGTCGCGACGATAACGACGACGTTCGCGGGTGTACTGCAACTCAGGCACTCACCTGCCGCTTAATTGAGTTAATTTCTCAAGAAATTGCCTATTGCGAGATTAAGGACCCTTGAATTTTTACCGACTGAGCCGAAGTCTAGCCAGAAGTTCCCCAAGGCGCACGACGATTTCTTCTAGCAGTGGACCTATTTTGCATGTTCCCGGATTTCTTGGCTGCTTTCGATAAAATATACGTCTGAAGATGTTGTGATTAAAGCTGAATGCATTTTATTTTTATTATTCTCTCTTCGTGCCAATTAAATATTAATTATGAAAAAAATTAAAACTTATACTTAGTGACCATTTCGCCTTTTAAAATTTCAGTTTTTAAAGGGACTGCATATGGATGAATATTGTATGCATACGGCAGTTAGCTACCACAATAATATCTAAATAAATTCAATATCTATTGAAGTATTTATTATTGGCACATAGGCATCCTTCATATAGTAATAAATAAATTTTTAAGTAAATAAATATATAATTATATTAAAAATTTTAGAACGAAGAGAAAATAATGTGGGCTTTCGCATAAAATTACCATTAAATTATAGTTCTTAAATATTAAATTATGAAATTTTTATTGCAAACAAGAAATTTGTTAAGTTAAGAAAGAAAAACTATAGAGAACCTTATTTTATCATGCCAAAACGATATCAATCTTTGATCAGCAAACATTTTTCGCTACTAAATATTAATATGTTGCAATTTATTTATTTGTAACGAAGTTTCTTTAGTTTTTCCAGCCAAATTATATTATTTATAAGAAGTAAATTTCAGAGTCCGTGAAAAGATTTCGTGAAAACATACATTTAGATTTTTTTTCGAGGATGGTTTTAGGACTTAGATTACAAAGTATTGATATTGATATGATTATCATTTATTTAAGATTTAAATATGCAAACGTAAAACAGAGATACTTATACTACAGCGGATAAAACAGGATAGTTCAGCTGATATAATAAGTATAATAAATATAAGAAATACATAAAAGATTTTTATTCTGTTTTTTTTTGGAAATTTTTTCCGGAACAGATGGGGACCAGGTGAAGGGCCTCGACTTGGTGGTCGGACGTCCTTGCGTCTGTCCGAGGATAATGCAAAAGCCACGAAACGAAAGGTCCACAATTAAACAAATCTCAAATTTTCCGGCCTTCGCCGTCGCGCATCATGCGATTGGTTCCGGCGAGCAGTTTTCAGCCCATCGAGGTTACCGCGGGTTAAACCTTTATTTCTTCATCTCCTGCCGCGGCGAGGGGGCCCTCGGCGGGGCCGCGAATGCGAACGGGCCTCGCTTTGACTCCCCATCATTTGGGTCGTTCGGGATCAGCTCCGCGCTTAATGAAATTTCGGGCTGTTATTAAGATATTTGTATTAAGCGCGGACTCGCCGCGGACAGATGCAAGATGCGCCGCGGCCCGGTCAGCCCGGGCTCCAGTGGGGCTCGATCGGGGCTCCGGCGGGGCGGGGGCCCTTAATGCCGGCCCTTCGGTTGTTTTGGCAAACTCCAATTTATAAGTCGTGGCGCGGACATGAAGAATGAAAATGGATTTCTGTCAAATGCATTCGACGTGGTCGGCGTATCGGATCACCGCCTCGGGGGAGACGGCCAAGAATTTCTTTGTTGAGGTAATAATTTCGGTGGCCGCCAAGATAAATGATTTCGCCGTGTATGAACAAATGAAGATTTATAAGGATAATAAAGAATTTTACCGTTTTGGGGCCCCGGCCGGAGCATTTCGGGCGGCGACAGTGATGTGTGGCTCCGATGAAAACTGAGCCCCATCGCGGCCTCGCTAAGTCTCGGGAAGGTAATTAATTTATGCCCCCGAGTAAAGTGGCTGCACTGCGCAAAATTAAATTCGCCCGCCGCGCTGACAAATATATCGGCGTTCGCGATGGCGGCGGCGGCGCGGGCGACGGGATTCCGCCCTGGGCCCCCGGATGGAAACGTCCGCGCCGGGGAGCGATTCCCTTTGTGCGCGCTGCCAGGAAAGGTAATCAAACGAAAGTGGGAGGGAAGCAATTCCGGCGAATTTCAGTGATTTAGAGGTAATTGTGGCCAAGATATCTCCGCGCCGCGCCAGACGAATTGCTCAATTTCGGTCGAGGGCGGGCGGCTGTGCACTTTTTGCGATTTCCTCCTTTTTAAAAGCAAACAGTTGTTTTATTCCGCCGTAAAACCGCTTTTACGGCTCCTACGTATCGCAAGTCGGCGCCGAAGAATGCACCACGAGGCTCCAATATGTCCCGATTCTTTTTCAAAATTCAATATATTATATAATATAAATCTTTTAATGTTTAATTTAAAAATATCATAATCCATGTATACTCTTCTGACACAAAACTCCAAGGCTCGAAGCAATCATCTTTAAATCAAAAAATAAAAAACTGTTTTAAAGCTAAAAGTAATATCTATACAGTTGGTTGATGATCTTCATTTTTCATAATCAAACAAAAAATATGGCTGCCTTTACATTTTCGTACGCATACTTATGTATTTTACATTTCAAATTCATCTCCTGAAATGTAAAGTTTTTAAAGAAATGTATATTAATAACAAATTTTGATCGGTAAGCAATCAATGCAATTTAACGAATTCATACGAAATTTGAAACAAATCGGTCGATGTATTTAAGAGCTACACCCTTTAAATATGGTATTAAATTATAAAGACCCCGAGTAAAAATAATCAGCAGTTGAACAGAGGCTGAGCGATGGCCACTCAGATTTTTTAGGGAAGAACGCGGCCTGTACCAGTGCAAAAAAAAAAATTGAAAGGCTGTACATTACGGCGTACGGCGGCGGCTTATTTAGAATGAAAAATCCAATCGGAAATAGTTTGGGTCTTACATTGTTGTACTAAAGGCTAGTCTTGTAAGGCCAAAATGTCCTGTAAAACAACTTTGTACAACCGTTGCGCGCACAAGAAAAATGATTAAAACTTTGCCCTTGAATTGAATAACCTTTGTACAGCCGAATTTTTAAAATTGATTATTTTTACTCGGGACAATTCGCGCAGGCTGGAGTTATGTTACCGCACCTTAAATTGGTACTAAGAACATGTAAAGCGTCGAAATATGTTTTTAAAATTTAGTATAATTAATAAACTCACAAAAGTCTTGTCACAAAGTTCCCGAAACCAAGTGTAGGTCATTAAGACGGTTAAGTTGATGTCTTATTCTTGAAACCAAAACCGTATGATTAAATTGTTATGTCTTAATGAATTTATGGACGGTAAATATTTTTCAATTAGTGGAATAGTTCTCTTGCCCTTAAAGGATTTTATCCTTTCGACTTAATCGACATATACTTGAAATTTCAAAGTCACGATGTGAATATGATTAATTATTGTGTGTTCTTTACAAGAAAGGATAATTAAAGCATGTTGCGATTTATTATTGATGTATTTATGTAGGACTACTACAAGTATTTGGGATTTTTAGATAGCTTTTTATAGAAAAATTGTTGGCTTGTAAGAGATACATAAGTGTAAGAATTTTAATAAGACGTCTTTTAAAGGGAATATGCTGCCACAAGGATGGCAACAGACGCCACGGGAGGTGCATGGAGCACGGAATCCATCCGACGAATGCGGCGCAAGGTGGATCCGCTCCCATTTCCCGACTGTCACCGGCGTTAATTCAATTCTCGCTAATCCGGGCCCATGTAGTGCTCCACTTGGAGGGGCCCCGGGCGCCTTCGAGCGCCCAAGTTACGGGCAGGTGACTATTATTATTTATTCCTGGCCTAGTAATGACTCCGGAACGGTACCTTCATCTGCAGAGCGACCAAGAAAAAGGCGAGACCTGCAAAATCATGCCAACTAAGATGAAGACGAATAAAACCCGAAGGAACAATTCCGGGGTCTGGGGGCTGGCGGCGGGCGTCGGGCGACGGGCGGCCCCGACCGAACCTCCACTCCACGGGCATTGTGATCCCGCCGCAGTTCCAATTATGATGAAATATGAAGTTTAAAGGTTATAATCACGCCTTCGAGGTATTGTCCGCCAGATAACAAGTATTAGACCGGGCCGGGTCCCGTGAGTGTCCTCGCTCCGGAGCCCGGTGCAGCGCTTTGTTTTTTATCATTTTTACCTCACTTTTTCCCCGATGGATAAATAATGCCATGTTGGCCATTGTCTGCGATTTCCACTTGAATTGAAAATTCGCCGCAATCCTCCTCTGCTGCATGGCGGTGGACGTCGCGACGGCGGCGGCCGGCGGGGCGGCGTCGATGACGACGGATTAAAGAAGTTCCCGATCGATGTTTTGTTGGGGCCATTCTCCACGGTCTTCCCGGCCGGTGACAACGCTGACAGGCCTTTGCGGTGCCCCGCGTCGCCCCGCGTTGCCTGCCCCGGACGTGGAGGACGAGGCCTCGCAATTAAAACCCACTTTGAGAGCTCGCGACCGCGCGAGTGGTGTTGATCTTCGGCTGTCACACCGCTCGCAAGACACCTAGCCGTCTAGCGTCTGCTAAAAGTTAGATTTTGCGGCGAACAATTTATGTCAACTTCTAATGCATTCGCCACGAAAATATCAACCTTGACGTGCACCTTTCCACCGTCCCTTTATGCTTTTATTTCCACTCTGTCACGGATTAGGTGCAATTTTGCCGCTTCAAGAAATATGATTGCCATTTCCGCGGAAAATCCATGGGAACATTTTTGAGGGCTTTTAAAAGTTGAGTGCGCATTCCACAAGAACAAATTCTCTGAATAACTTTATCAGATAGGGACATAACATTTATTGAATTATGAGCACATTTCGTTGAGTGCACTAACATTTTTTTTTAAGGATGTTTAATCTACCTTATACTCTTGCTGCTTGAATTTTAATTTTAATATTTCATTTGATTTACATAGGTTCTATTAAGCGTTTAAAGCGAGTAACAAACATAATTTTCTCTATAGTATTACTAGGATAAAATCAATATACAGTGCAGTCAAACTGTCAAACAATTTTCCTACTGCAAGTTATTAATGTACCTTACCAAGAAAATCTTTATACATATGACCAAATCTCCAATTGTCTAAAAGCTCTCCAACATAATCATACTCAACATTTAAATCCTGTTTTGATCAAAATTCACAACTAAAGAAACTCTTACAATTTTGCTATTGGGAATACCATTTTTATGAGTGGATTGAAACAAGTTTATATAGTAAGCTCACTACTCACTTAGTTAAAGGAACTCATGTTTTGTTTTTAATAATTTTGTGTTGGTTGAGTGTTCAATGGTTGTTTGGTACTAAAATAGGAAAATTATTAAATTACTACCATTTATATTTCATCTTAATAATGAATTTTCTCTCAAAAAATAAAACAACCAAAAAATCAAAAAATAAAACAATCAAAAATCAAAAAATAAAACAAATCCTACAATTGTAGAGACAAGAGCTTAATAATGTTATATACTATTTAATTTCGGAGGAGCAGATTTTTCATAAGTAAGTTAAAATTGAAGATGTTTTATATATATTTCATTACAAACGTTTAGGGTAGGTATTCCATTAAATTTGAAATCATTTCGTATTTTATAGAAATAGTTTTAGTACTGAAAAATTTGAATTGAATTAAGTGACAAAGGAGCATCAAAAATATTGATCTCCATGAATTCGATAAATTAGATAACACACGAGTCTAATAGGTACCTCTATTTCATTTGCTGAATTTTTAAGATTCTTTTAAAATCGTTTTAAATTATAAAAATAATTCATTCAAATATACACTTTTATAAATACCTATGTACATATAATAAATCAGGAATGAATGAGAGCGAAATAGTTGTAAATAATAATTACTCGTAACTGCTTTCATCTTATTTATACATACTTTAATATAAATATTTTAAAAGGTCATAGAAATTCCATGTCACGATGTATTTAGACGTTGTTCCATGGTCGACCTGGTTAATCTTTTCTATTAAATCCCTTTTCATATAAAAATGCCCGTTCTCTTTAGCAGAACTAGAAAAAAAACGCATTCCTACGCACAGCTGTGAATTAATATCTTTGCAATAAACCCGAGGAATGTAGGACAAGATCCTGGCGACACCACCAACAAAATTCAAAGGAACTAGGCAAAATTAAATAAAATGCAGCTCAGCAATAAAAGACCGCATGACGTGGTCTCAAAAGTCTTAAGACGAGATATTCGCTCCACTTAATAAAAAAAAAAAGAAAGAAGATAAAACTTTAGAAGTGGAGCTATCTATTGAGAGTTTTGAAGTTTTCGCGATGAGTGACATCGTTCGTGGGGACAATGCTGAAATGCAGTTTGTCAACAGGAGCGCAGCGTTGGGGAACTGCCCAAGGAAACTTTTCCTGGAGCTCATCTGGGGCGAAGGAACTGCCGGCTCAAAAGGCGAAACAACCATAAAAATAAAGGGCCAGGGATTTCGTGAGGTGTGTTGCAACAAAAACTGGAACTAGTTGCGGGGTAGAGGGCGCTGATGCGAAACTTTTCCTTGAGCTCAGCTTCTCAGGAATTAAATACTTGGATACGGGGGTTAGGGGGAGCGGCACTATTCACTGGGCTTCTTCCTTCTTGACACGGAGCACTATAAAAGGCGAACTCTTTCGGGGGAATTCTTTCGCCCTTTATCCCGGGCCCAAACCCAGCCCCCAGCCCGGGGGGCTCCGGTAGGATGCACAACACACCCGCACGGGATGTGTGCAGTACTTTTACTTGGGAGCCCCTCGCCTTCTTTAGAAATAAATTTCATTTTCTCTCGAAGGGTGAAACTTCCCTCGAATGCATCCCCACAACATCCCCCAGGACCACTGTGTTTTGTTGGTGGAGCCGCTCGCTTTTGCGAGTCTGTTGCACGTCTGGCATACAAATGAAAGGAGCAACTGCCACCCAGAAGGGGTTCGGGGGCAAGAAAATGTGTAATTGATTTAGAGCAACGTCCATTTGTTGAATGGCACTCTGCTGGCAGAACTTTTATCGAACTTGGGGAATACTTAAAGTTGTCCCCCAAAAGTTGTATGCCCCACCGACTCCTGAGACAGTTCAAGTTTAGTTATAAGTGCCGAAATTGCGGGACGTTATATCGATTATTTTCGCATCAGACAAAAGCCCGTCACTTTCCTGGAGGAACGCGTTTCGCTTCCCGACTGAACCACCTGAGGATCAGGTAAAAGCGTGGAGCTCCCCGATCCTTTTCCTGGTTTCTATAGATTGGAACTCGGGGAAAGACGTCAGGACCAGGTGAATCGTGGTAGAAACCAATTCCGCGGCTGTCTACAAGCGCCAAACCGAGCAACTGAACTAATTTCATTTCTGTGCAATTCCAAAATTAAATGCTCTGTCAAGGCAAGTGCTCCGTCGCACCCCGCCGCACCGCACCGCAACAACTATAGAGTTGGAATCAACTTGTAATTAACTGCCAGCGATACGCCGGTCGGGGAGCATCGTGGGGGTTCCGGGGGCTCCGGGGGCGCGTAGAGATCGGATCTACAGCGATTCTCGCTCGATCAACCCTCCCGCCCCCTCGCCCTGGTCCAGCCGGGGAGAAGAGCACAAGTCAATTAAACGCAGAACGGAATTAATTGAGAAATGCTTTAAATCTGATAGTTGCGCCTACGGCGGCGTCGTCGCGTTGGCCCCAAATTCAGCAGCACCCTGCAACCAAGCGACAGGGTGAAAAAACGCAGGTGGAAAATGAAAAGTTCCACTTTCAGCGGGCTCCCCGATAAACTTCAACTCGAACAGACTTCGATGATGGAGCCCGAGGTGGACAGATTTGAATTTACGCGATTACTTCCGATTTCACCTACTACAATAAATTGGGGTTTTAGCCTTATGTTCCCATTTTATGGAAATTTTTAAATTGTTCTGTATTAAATGTCACCTGCCAGGTGGAATCGACGGTACCTTCTACTGGAGCCTGAATAGTACAACAAAAATACAAATAAATAAATAAATATCAAAGTAAATAAAATGCAACCAATAATTTATCATTTCGAAAATATATTTCAAACGATAAAATCGATTCCGGAAACCTTTCAGCGTAAAACCAAAATTTGTATGTTACTCTACTAAAAAAATATGGGGATTAAACAACCAGCTTGAAATTTATTGCATTTATTTTCAATTGGTATTTAGGTCAATGATAAATTATTTGTTACAAATAAAATACTTCTGAGGAACAAACGCTGTTATAAATTTATGATTCTGCAGTATAGTTATTTGGTTTGTAAAAATCGTAAATATTTAAATATCTTAATTAAAAACATTTTTCAAATAGATTTTAGTGCGTTTGCTTAATATTTTGATATTTTTGTTCACGCCTTACTTTTTAAGGAAAGATAATATAGCTAGATTATACCAAAAATATATTACAGGAAATTACAACCATTATTAATCAATTTTAATACTATAATACTTTTTAGAGTGAACCTATGAAGTTTTAGTGTTAAAAGCGCTATAACTTTTAAACAGAATAATGATTTGGTAAGATTTTGAGTAATAAAATAAATTCGGAATGTGCTTAAAGTAGAGATCGTTTCTTGTCTAGCGATTCAGGAGGTCTTAAAATGATGAAATTAAAAGCTACTTTAGTTTGAAACATAAACGTTGATTTATTCTTTGATATTTGAACAATGTAAGTGTTGAAAACTGAAATGGGTCGAATAACGCCGTACCTACCTAGGGCACTGTAAAACTTAATGAGAAATTTTTATGTGAAGTGATTTTTCACTTTAATTGATCTTTTATTGGGGGCATTACTTACAGTTTGCCAACATCATCCATTTTAGTGACGCGAAACTGCAGTTTTACGACGGTGCCTAAAAGAGAAGGTATCGCGGCTAGTCGCCGGAGAGCATCTGAGCCTTTTGCGACATTTCAGAGCCAGCCTTGAAATTGCGGCGTATAAGCAAATAAAACTGGCACTAAACTTGTTATTGCCCCGCTGAAATTCATGTTAACGACAGAAGCACAAATTAAACCATTTTTAAAAAAAACGAGCGCAATTCCATAAGTCGTCATACGCATTAATCGCGGCCATTCAGTCATCCTGCAACGTAATCCGCGCTGGAGCCGACCCACTTGCGATCCGCGTACTCCACTCTTATCTGAAATTAGTTTGTAAGCTCTGGCGGCGACTCCCGACGGGGCTGCCAGGAGTCCCCGACGGGCGAGCGTGTCGACGGCGGCAGTCAATCATTTCTTATCTTGTTTTTGTTACCCAATTAAAGCGATATCCGAATCGGACCGAAGGCGATCCGCGAATTCCTCCCATTTGTAAGCAATACGCCTTCCTCAGATCCGACACGATAATGTCGCCGATTCCTGGATAAGAGGAGGAATCCCGCGGAATCAGAATTAAGCCGACCGGTGCCATAAACAATTTGCAAACTGCACCGCGGCCATTAAGTTCCACAATTAATGCAGGACGAAAATAAAGAAAAGCCCCAGCGTAACCCCCGATCATCTGGAGCCTGGAGGAGTCGCGGCTGGGGCTCGAAATTTACCGGACCAATTATGCGAGTCGAACGGAAACGGCCGCGATGACCCGAAATTAACGACTCTATAAAAATGACATGTCTCCCCATTCAAATGGCGAAATTATTAAGAAAATCATTTTATAGTTGTCATTGTGGGGCGCATTTGAATCGCGCGCGCAGCGTTGGCTCCGGCGCGGCGCGTTGGCGGCCCCATATCCCTTTTCCCCTTCCTGATCTGGAAGATAAAATCACTGGTCCAGGTCGCCCGATGAAAAATATTCCCATCGACGGGCACAATTAAATTAACATCTAAATTTGTCATTGATTGATCGGCTCGGGCGTCCGCGGACCGCTGATTAAGGAGCCCCCGAACTGCCCTGCGACTCATTGAAATTCCGCGAATACATGTGTCCCCCGCCGCCGCAGACAATCGCGGGACGCGCGGTCAGTTTGGCGCGCAGGAAATCCTCGTTAAGAGGCTTGAAATTTCGAACACGTCCGCTCAGTTATTAATAGAATGAAATATTTCGGTAATGTTTTTCAATTTTTATGAACCCTTTTTGCCCAGCAGCACATGCACTGATTGTTTCTGAGGTAATTCATTCCGACAGGTGTATGCGGCAGGTGCATTGCCAATATTCGAGTTATTGCAACGACAACTGCACCGGGTGCCCGAAATATTTCGGGGTTTTTCCCATCGAATTGCGATATTTCAATGAGATGTTCTAGGCCAGGACCAGTTGCCGTGATTGTCTGCTCGGGAAACAATTGACCCAATTTCACGTTTAATTGATTGGCGCACGGCTCAGAATTCCCAAAAACAGAGGACATCGGGTAATTACATACCTTCGCATCGCATCGCATCGCAATTGAGCGCTTTATGCAGGGTCGATTTGATTCTGCAGCTATTTGCGGAAATGCTGCAGTCAAATAATATTTCACTTTCAACCGATTTTAAATTTTTATCCACTGAATATATTTTGATTATGCGAACAATATCTAAAAATCTTTCAGGCTTGTTGTACAAATGAAACATTTTATTGATTTACCTCTATTAAAAGTTATTGAAATTATTTAAATTTTATTTATTCACTGATTTAATTTTTGAAATTTCAACGATATTTTCTTTTGTCACTCGATAAGAATTCATGTAAATATGTTACTCTTCAATTATAAATTATTTTAAAATCAATTTTGACTATTTCCTAGAGAGACTATTGAACATTGCATTACCCTATAGGAAAGAGATTTTATTTGTCCAGCGCCTTCAAACAAACTCTTTGGTCTCGCAACCCATATCTAAAGATGAATCGATTTGTAAAAAAGCTAATAGATAAAATGTTTAATGAAGGAATGATTTCTTAAATTCCTTTCAACATATGTACACGTTTAAAAAGTTTCTTAAAAAATGTATTCAACAAGAGTTTTAAACATATTTTAGAAAACTATGTAAATAATATAAAAGCCCTATATTATGGGAAGATATGAGTATTTTGCAAACATTTATTAGATTCGGTTACAACGATTTAATATTATCTACTACTACATATATGTATGTATGATTAAGTATATTTACATATCTATATTGCCTATCCTTAAAGTATTTGCAATTTTCCAGTGTATATTTCATGTTTGTATATTCTGAATAGTAATTTTGAAAGTGTAGGAGCATTTTGTTTGATTTTATTTCTAATTAAAGATTATTATTTACACTTTGTAAAAATTCTACCAGTCTACGTTTTTAACAAATTATATTTGTTTACTTTTTTTGAAAGAATAAGCAGAAAAGTCCTGATACTGAAATCGTGTTCATATTATTGTAAAGTTGCACAAAGTCTTAAAATGTTCATTTGTTCCCGATTCTAAAAGCCGGTGAAGTGCTGACAGCTGCGCTAGCCAAAGCAATGTTGCGTCCTTAATCCTTGCCGGGTGCCGAACCTTCCTATTGATACAAATCTCCCGCATGTTGTCATTAAGGGTGCTTGCAGCCCTACATTTCACCCACTGAAGATTGCTGATGACATCTGAAAAACTGCGGAAGATATGTGACCAGAAGGAGTCAGCCAAGCACATCTTCAGCCCTGAAACCGGGTTGTTATCAAGTTATCAAGTCGTGAAGGCAACAAAACCCCCAGTCGTTGGTGAAGCACCCTGTGGCAGGAATAATACGGCACGAAGGATAATTCGAAGACGACGATCCTGGCAACAGTCATTTTTTTTTCTTTCCCACCTTGTCGAGGAGACGGCAACAAAAGACGCTGGGGAAGGAGTTTCCGGCAGGAGCATTAGCTGACAATAACAAGATGAACTCGTTCGGGTAGTGGAGTTTAAGGGCGGTCCCGGCGTCGCCTTCGGCAATGCGCTTTAATAGAGAGTGCAATTTAGCAAACGCCCACTTACGTGTCAATAGGTGTCAGGATCACATGCGGCGATATTGTTGCCGTCGCCCCACGCGGTGCGGAGCACCCCCGGCCCTAAGATGCCATCGGATGTGCTCCTGCGAAAAGTGTCCCCTCTTCCGGGCCCACTCCCACACACGCCCAGGGCCCTTCCTGCTAGAATTTGAGATATGACTTTGACTAGCGAAGTTTCAAGCACACCTTAATTACCGCTCCTAACGACGGCGGGTGGAGGGGGAATCTGGGTTACAACTTTATTGCCAAATAAATTTCATCAATAATGGGGCTCCACTGACATGAATAACGCTTTATCGCCGCCCCTTTGGACCATTTCGCTTTGTGTCGCTCGAAAACTTTGCGCCCTTCATCATGCGTTTTACGTCCAACTAATTCGCCCTTTAGTGGCATAGTTGCCGAGTTCTGCGAATTCCATTGGATTGTTTTCGCCCATAATTTTTTTTTCTATTCCACCCCCACCGATGCTCACTTTAGTGTAAGCGCTGCCCCATATACTCGTTCATCCAAAAGAATTTTAAAAAAATACCTCCTCCCGGGATCTAGTGCAGCCCTTTATTAGCATAGCATACGATTTTTTGAGACATTTATGCGTTATTCATGAGCTCAGAATGCTGCATCCAGATAGAAACACTCGTGCTTGCGTGAGTTCACAGATGCTAATCATTTTCCATGAAGTTTCCTAAGTAGATAAAATAACAGAAGAGTTTCGAAGGATTTTGTTGAACGTTTCTAATTACTCATGCATGTTATATGTAGGTACGAACGAATTTTTAATAAAAATACATGCACCGTAAAAAAGATATACTACAAATGTACATAGTATGAAAATTAGTTTTAAGTAGGTATCTAAAATGAATTTTTCATGAAAATATTACAATTTTCGAGAGATTATTTTTAAAAGATGTACTTTTTAAATTAAACTACAAAGACTTATATTCATATTATCAAAATTATGAATATTGCACAACATTTTTAATTTTTCTAAATTTAAAACATAATTGCGCTATGTGTTTGCTCCATTTAAGTATACACTTCAATGATTATTTCTGAGTATTTATTTTCATATACATATGTAGTTTTTCTTTAATCTTATCATTTAATTTAATGAGACTTTGATCAAGCCCAAAACGATAGTATGCATACCTTAGTTTTATACAGAGAATCAATTATATCTTATATAACTTTACCCAGGTTCTAGTAAAATTCTACAAGATTTATGATTTAATTGACTATAAATAAATAAAAATAACTTTAAAATTGTATTTTAGCGAGTTTTTATAGATTCTAATATATTTTGTTACTCAGATGCTAGAAAAATTTCATGAATGGCTAGAATTTTAGCAAGTTTTAGCCACTTTAATATAAAATCTTAATAGTAATATAAGTTAACTAAGTAGATATTAGGACGTTTAATAAAAGTAGTTTGTATTGGAATTTCATTAAATTGTTCATGCTTTGAGAACTTATCTCAATCAAATTTACAAGAAGAACCTAAACAAATCATAAAATATTATTAATGATTACTAATGACATTTGCTACTGTGTTTGATATTATACAT
The DNA here is from genome assembly GCA_951509405.1 of Machimus rusticus. Lineage (NCBI taxonomy): Eukaryota > Metazoa > Arthropoda > Insecta > Diptera > Asilidae > Machimus > Machimus rusticus. Next base: position 10,520,154 of record OX608051.1, read on the forward strand.
TTGAATGATTTAACTCTGAAATATATATCATTGTTATTTTTTCGTGCTATCAAACATTATTAAGCGATTTTCCTCCAGAAAATCCGCCTAAGTGGAAAGGATTGAAGTGTGTTAATTCCTCTATTCATAAATGAGTGTGGTACTGAAAATCTAGTTAATTTGAGATCATAGAGCAATTGGCGTTTCATAAATCTCGATTCGACCCACTTTTGAGAGAAGAGCTGGACACCAGGACCAGCTTCTGTGCATGGCATGGGTTTTAATTAAAATAGTTTTCTCGATAAAGTATGCAAAGAAATGTTGGAGCCCCCGAGGCGGGAGCGTTCATGAATTGTTCACCTCTATTTCATGCTGATTGAGCCCCATTACGCGCTTCCGGCTGCTTATCCTGTCCGGCCCATTTGCATACATCACCCCGATCCAATTCAATTAATTACGGGCTTAGATAAAGCTCTAAATCGGTAAACCCGGCGCAGTTAATGCCCGGGGAGCAGTGTACAAATCGAAGAATTTATTAGCGCTCCCGTGTAATCCCGGCGCCCGTATCCTTCGGGAGGGGGCGCGGGGCTCGGGGTTTGCCAACTGCTCCCCGGTGATAACAGCTCGAAACTCAGTTGTTGACGTAAGCCAATAAACAAATAAATTCTCACTCGTAAATAAGGATAAATGCGGCGGGGCGGCCTGCAGGTGTAGTTTCTTGGATCCGCCCGTCTCTCGGGCTCCTCCGGTGTGGCTGGGGCCTTAAGGACCATTGTCATTAAACCGTACACCAGAGATCCGGTTGGCCCCCAGTTATAAATCTTTGATAAATAGCACCGGTAAGCGGTTAATGAGCTTTTGTTCGATTTACTGCCGCAGCGCATCGCATCGATAATGCGTCCTTGGGCCGCAGTGGCGTCACCCTGATTAAGATTTAATGGCCTGAAGATGGCCGCAAGACCGAAGCCGCCGCCGCCGCTCCGCTGCATAGGGTCCTTGTGGTCCATGTAATTAAAACCGCTCGTAATAATTTTTCCGGCCCCCCTGCCCTCTGCCGCCCATCGGTTGAAGAAGTTTTCCGGGGGGTAGTTAGCAGCTCCTGGAGCACATTAAGGAAGTGGCACAAAACACGTTAAGACGAAGGAGCACATTTGCCAAAAACCCCACATATCTTCCCCGGCCGAGAAGGTTTGCAAAAAGGTTTCTGTCGGAAAGTTTTGCGCATAGGGAAGAAGGGAGGCCCTTGCAAAAATACCATAAACAGGGCCAACGGTCGGGGCAGATGGTGGGGGCGGACGCTTTAACCAACAAACCATTAAAACTTCACTGGCGGAGCAAGAAAATAGCGCTCCGGGAAGAGCCGACCGAAACTTTGGCTGGTCGGGCTGCCGCCCGGGCCCCTGCCCGTCGCGTCGCCGGAGACGCCCGGCAGCAGCCGCAAAAGCACTTCGCCCGATGAAATTTATTTCCAGCCGGAGCATTTCTCCGGGGAATGTGTCAGGGGAAATGGGCAGCAAAGATCCCGCCGCGATGTGCGTTTTTGTGCATGCGACCATATGACGACTATCACCGCAGCCACTGCAGCCCCCAGCAGCCGGGGTGCTCCGCCCCCGCCCGGCGGCTGTAAATCGACGGCACAAAGCCACTCGAAGAAATTTTTGCGGCTTCCTCCGCAGAAGTTGTGGGCACTTTTCGATGGTGCGGAGGCGTCCTTCTTTCAAGGAGATTTGCGGCTTTAGCGCACCCTCCCCCGGAGGCGGCAAGGCGACGCATTGTTGACGCTAAATTCCCCCGGGAACCCCCGGATTTGAATATCTTGCACATGACTCTCGGAGCGGCAGGTTGACGGGAATATGAGGAGCGCTACACGTCGCCTGGCAATTTTGGGAACATGCACACGCCCTGGGAACATTTCTTTTCGTGGCAGATTTAACTTGACAAGCCAAAAGTTGGAAATATCTCGGAAAAACTTTCCAACCGGCAATTTTATTCGGAAAAATGCTCCAGACAGTCCTTGTGCCCTTTGGTATGCATCCTGTAACAAAAGAATGGGAATTGTCTCAGGGAAACTTGGAAGAAATTGCAAAAAGAATTTGTTGTAAGAAATATATTTTTACCAGATTAAACTTTACCAAAAAGGAATCAGTGGCATTTTCCCTCAGGCGATTTAAACGACTGATTCTTGAGGTAAATCGGAATAAGTTTAAATAAAATGTTCGTATTTTCGTCGCTTTTGCAAATTCTAAGATCAGCAAATTGAAAAGAGATCGACTTTCGTTTTTAACATTAAAATGTATTAAAAGTTAAAAAGTAATTCATTTTAGTAATTAATTTGGTTATAGTTAATTTAAAAAACAGTAAGTATTGCATTATTTTTTCGATCCAAAAATAAAAAGTTTTGAAGATTATTTGGCTGGCATATTCTGGTCCGTGGTATAATAAATAAAGTTAATTCGCAATGAGTGAAGCTAATTGCGTGCAGTATCTGCAGAGACAAGGAGATTCCCTTAATCTGCGTAATTCCTCTGAATTAAAAAGACAATAACTTTTTACCTTTTTTCGGCGGAACCCAAATTAATAATTATATCAAGGTATAAAAAATGACTGCCTGCGGTATTAAACGATTTTATTTTTCGCATCTAAACCTGAGTGCACAGTTCTTCGCAGGAAGGTCTATTCATTAAACCACAAAGAAATTAAAAGCTAAGCTTAACTAAAGTGGCCCTTCTTTGTTGTGTTATTGCTGCTCTGTTGTCTGATGGGCGATTATCGAAAACCGAGCACAAATGTTGCCCCTTCCTCCGGCAACCAGAACCAGCCCCATGAACCCAAGAGCTCTGAAGAACTTTTCCAATAATGATCGCAACAAAAGACGCAGCTTACGTGCGCAACCCTCGCCGCGACGGCGGGCGGCGGCTTCTCTGGAATCCTTTGAAAGCCCGCAACAATCACGGCTGACATCCACGTCAACCATTTTTCATAGTCCCGGCTGCGGCCTTTGTGGACCACTAACTCTTCACGTCTTCGAGTGCATTAGCCGGCACGTCATCCCGCCGGGATCTGAGGATGAAGCGTAATCCTTTGCCGGCGCGCCGCACCCACCTGATCGGGGGCTCCGAAAGTGGGCCAGAACCCGCAATAAAAGTTTCTGGGTGCTCCGGGGCCGGGCGGCGCTGCGCCACACTCCTCAAGGCGATGATTGATGGAGTTTTACATGTCAGCCGATTTTCTGAGTGAGCTGAGGTGCTCCTCTGCCGCCTCGACCGCCTCCGCCGAGCTCCAAGCAACCGCCCTGGAACGACTCTGATTTGGGCATTGTATTCAAATTTGATGGGGATTCTGAGTAATGGGGCCCAGACCGGTCGTCTGACCACCTCCAGGCCCACGACAGACGACAAGCACGCTCCCTTTCAACGGCTCCAATTGAACCGAATCGCCGGCCAATTTGACAAGTTTCCAGGGAATCCTCGGCTGAGTGATGCACCGGCTTGAACCCGTCAGGGCGGCCCTTGATTTCCATAAATTGACGCTAATGACAGCAGCTGGAACTGGGGATAAGACAAACAACTTCCCCACCTTGCAGAATTATGATAACCATAGGGCTGCTTTAAGCAGGTGCGCATTGAGCGTATCCTTAAAGGTGCCAAATTTGAATTAAATTATGTTAAAATGGTTCCTATGCAGAATTCGTTAGAAAATAGAAAAAAAAATCTGAAACAAACCCATGAAAGATTTATAAAAGATCATCAAAACTCTATTCAACGTTACAGAATAAATTAAGTCAGTTCTGTTTTCATTTCGGTTTTTTTTAATAATAATAGAATAATATAAATAATAAAGAACTACTGAATCAAGTCAACAGCAGCTTTCACACTCAACAAGTGACACATAATTTCTACAGGAACTTTTCCGTAGATATTTTCTTCATAAAAATGTCTATCATCGAGGAAAATAGGCTTGAAGAGAACAAAATATCCTATTTTCGACATTTTTAAATATAGGGGAGACTGGGTACGGTTGAAACGCAGGACGGTTGAAACAGTGCTAATATCTCTCGAACCGTGTGTGGTGGGGGGAGGGGTGTAAGGGACGAAAGAAGCGGATGACAAGTCCGAACCCAAATCTCAGTGGCGCGTCGCTCACTACGCGTTGTGGTTGTTTATAGGAGGCCCCATTGTTATTTGATAAGCAAAAGTAAATATTTATGTACCAATAATGCAATTACTACACTTTTCATTCAAGTGACAGTGTAGAGTGGTATAGTTGTGTTTGAATCAATGCTTTTAGAACATGACAGCGTAATTAGTATTTGTGTAAAATTATGTTTGCCATTACTATGAACTGTTTTGTATCAAATGGGGGCTTGGGGACAGTTGAAACACTTTTTGTGGGTACGGTTGAAACAATTTATTTATTTAAATTTCTTGCTTTATTTATTTAAATTTCTTGTTTTATAGATGTCGGGGGTACGTGCAAGAAAGGCTTCGCCTGGCAGGACGATTAAAAAAAAAAATTAATAGCATTGTTAATAGAAATATTCTTTTAGTTTAAATTTTCAAATAATTTCACTATGTGAAGAGCTAAAATTCGGTTTTAAAATAAATTCTGTTAATTTTTATTGTTTTCGATAAGCGGATACCTACTTTAGGTGCAGTTGTTAAGTAGTCATATTGTCTAAGACGACTGAAGAATATTTTGTATTATTTGTATGTGTTTCAATTGATTCAAACCACTGTTTCAACCGCCCCTGGCATGGGGACGGTTGAAACAATTTTACTTTTTTTTTTTTTTAAATTTGATTTTATACAATTTACAAAACACCGGGCACTCAAATAATACTGCAAATTGGAAGATGGAAACACGCCCTTGTATTTAACATGTCTCAATCGGTGCTTGGTTCGGTAATAGCGATGCTACGGACAATAAAAGCTAAATTGTTTCAACCGTACCCAGTCTCCCCTACGTTTCAAACGAGTTCCTGTAATATTGGAAACTGTAATGGGACTCAAGACAAGAACATTTAGCATCTATATTATAGTACTTTAATATACTAAGGCTCTCTAACATTTATCGAAACATTTCATTATTTGCATTGTTTTCGTTAATCTACTAATTGAGGTATTTCATACTAATGTAATATATGTAATGTATTTATATAAGGATTTTGTCTTCAATTTGACGCGCGATCAAAATACGATTTGTCTTAGTTTTCAGTTTCATAATTTACGGGAAAAGTTTAAAATTATCTATCACTGGGAAATACAAGAGCATTAAAAATGTTTTTCAATGTATTTATAATATAAATCCCCATTAGTAGTTAGTTGTTACTAGATTTCTATAGCTTGTGAATCAGCGTTAAAACCCCCAGCAGCGCTCGAAATTTCTCATAAAATTGAGCTTTCATCCGCTGACCTCACGGGGGTATCAAATCAAAGTATCAAAAGAAGATAAAACCTCCTCCGCGGCCGCGGACCGCAAGACGACGAAGGTGCCGATTTCCGACTCCGCGCAATCTTATCTCGCGGGGCATTCAGCAAAACGATTACTACCCGTGTACCAATTGTGCTTATCTCGCGGCCGCGGCGTGTTTCGCCGATCGCGTTTTGTCCGGCCGCGACGCGACCAGTTGTTCCGGGCAGCCGCGGCCGGGGATCGCTTACGATCTCATCAATGCGATTTTGGAGAATAAACATAAATTCGAGTGCCTCCCCAAATGCATTCGAACAGCAATAAAACTGACAGTCGAGGGAAAAAGATCACCTCCGGCTCGCAGCAGGTACACTGACAGGTGATCGCAAATTACGCGTGCGTGTGTGGGTTGCGGGACCGCCGCGCCACGGTCCACGCGGACCCGCTCCGGAATCGGAGGGGAATTTCGAGCGGTTATTAAACATGCGGGGCGTATATGATGCCATCAGCAATTTATTATTGCGATTTGCGTTTAACTTTATTACAGGTGGGACGGCCGCGAACATCTTTACTGGACCCAACGCGGACCACGCGGACCGGTGGGGCCGCGGTCCCCGGGATAAAGTGCTGACTTATCCCGATTTTTTGAGCCTAATGAGGCTGAGCACTCCTCTGGGTAGGTTTATGGGAATTGCTCGAAATTCGAATATTTACTTTAGCACTATCGAACGAAAGATATTTCTGTTTTGCACCGTCACTTTCTGAAATAGGAAACGGCTCTATGCCGGGGACTTTCGAGTTATCAATAGATGGCCTTTGTCGCGATACAATGTTACTCTTCACTCGTTCCTGCTTCCAGGCGGTTTCAGAGATATCTTAAAATTTTACAACACATCGTAAAATTTTATTGTTTGTCGAATGTCTTTTTTGTACCTATGTACCAAACAAATACAAAACAGCTCTTAGATTCGATCTATTGAACTCAAATCGTTTTTCTTCATGAATACGATTGCACTGCTGTTGCTAAGAGGTTTGTGATGTTTTTTAAAGGTTAACAAAAAACCAATCCATTCACTTCATTTCTGGCTTTTCTTGAAATTTTATGGTACGTCTATTATTCCTTTGTGTTCATTAAAACCGTAAAAGTGTCCAGAAGTTTTTATGAGGAATTAGTTTTTTTAAATATTTGATCATACAAAGTCAACTATGCAATGATTCGTCACTCCACAAAATGTGTGAAATAAATTTGTAGTAAAAATTTATTTTTAAAAGTATTCAAAAGGCATTTTAAAAAAAATCGGAATTTACTTGTTAGATCGAAGACTGAATTCGATTTTGGGTTCCTGAAACTAAGAAGATCAATCTCTGTTGTTCAAAATATATTGACCTATAATAGTAAATTATAATAAAAAAAGATATATTATATTTAAAATTGTTGAAGCTCGATTTCTGTACATTTTATGCGACTTTTCAATGTTAGCGAAAGTAGCCCTAGAAATTTGACCTACCATAAATGTAAAGAAAACGTAGGTACAGCAAAATTTCTAAAAAAAGGGTTAGGCTCCATAAAAATAGACTACAGGTTTCCAAATAATTGACATATCGTTATAATAAATTAGAGGTTTTAATTTATCTGATCTAACGTCTAAGTCAAAATAAAAATAAAGGAAATTGTAAGTTCATTAAGTTTTGAAACATGTTTTTCGACTTAAGTTGTAAAATAAGGCAACCAACTATGTTACATAATTCTGATTTTTCCCACCATTGATTTGAAAGCAGAAGAAATGAGCGACCTCAAAATGCTCCCATATTTCCTTGTGTCGCAAGGAGTCAATCGTGACGCCGCATTTCTTCCACGAGGACCCCACTTACGCCCCCGCGTCCTCCTTTCGCAGAGCGACGCAAATTGCAGGGAATTTACGTGGAGCAAATGGGAAAACAGCGTCGTTGTGCGGCAGGGCCGCGGATGAATTGTCGCCGTAATGCGTTTTATTACGGCGAACGATGCTCAGGGCTAAGTGCATTCGAAAGTTCATTTGATGAGATTGAGGAAAATCCGGCGATTTAGCCGCATTTCGCCGGCGCTGGTGTAGGTGTAAAACTGATGGGAAATTGAACCGAGGGTTTTCCTCTGGGCGAAGGGCACTGGAGCCCTTAAGTGGCCCCTCCCCTGGGCCGCATCGGGGGCCCGTCATATCGCCGCCTGCACTTTTCGCAAAGGCGGACAAAAAGCTTTTGTGGCTGTAAATTTCACGGGCAATTTGCCCGGGCTGGAGGACGCTCAAAGTGCGAGACGAAAGCTCCGGGTTTTACACAATTAGTTTCCCTTCCAGAGCCACCCTGTATGCAGTTACCGGAGCAATCTGCACGCTTTTGAGCGCCACGAACCCGGTACAGGGCAGCCCTTAATGTCCGTAATAGGATAAGGGATAAAAATTATGTTCGGCAAAAAGTTTCGCCAAAGTCCCGTATTTTTCCGGAGTCCGGGCTCGGGATTTTTCCCGTTTTGTCCCACTGGGCGTTCCAGGACACATCGAGCCACCTCCCCGGGGCTCCGGGGGGCCCAAACTTTCCACTTTGAATGGCTCAAGTCATTGTGCGCCCGTTAAAAGTTTCCAAATTTATGGCATTTTTGCTATTGGGGCTAATGGGGGCATATTTCTCCGATTCCGAAGGATTCTTTGGGAACTAGTCACCCGGAATGAGTTAGAGTCACGGGCACACTGGGAAAAGTATGCAAAGAGCCCGAGGACGATGCCGGGGCAGTCGTAACTCCTTGGTTACGCTGAGGGAACAAAGTAGTAGAAATTAACTAATTTTTAGCAATTTTCGTGGCTAATTTTCAGCTTACTACTATAAAAAATAGTTTTATATCGAATTATTAAAAAGATACTACTTTGACTTACTTTTATTACCTTTAAAATAAAAAGTATTACTTAAATTAAGACCATATTTCTTGCTAAATCGAAAGTAATTTGGTTTGTTGTGGTGTTATAAGAATTAATTATAGTTAGGTAGTTACTTATTATTGGCCTTAATGCGAAGGTAGTTAATTAGTTAAGTTTCTTTGAAGCTATACATGGCAAAAAATTCAATTTGAAGTATTCCTAGAACATTTTTATCGAATCTGGTATTAAATGCTAAAGGATGTATTAAATGCTAAAGGAAGTATCAAATGCTAAAGCACATAAATTGACTATAAATTGGTGGTGTGGTAAAATTGACTTAAAATAGTTGAAATGGAACACAATGAGTGAAGCTCAAGAATTAAATATTTTAAATAGTCAATGATGACTACATTTTTGTTATAACTACTTTTTTAAGTAATCGAAAACGGTAAATGTTCAAAAATAGTTAATATTTTACTATATTTTTCTCTCAGTGTAGGGGTCAGGCATCCGAATGGTCTTTTGCAGCGACCTCCGGGGGCCCCATCAGCTCCGCTGGGGCCGTCTCGTAAAGTCCAGTCCTCACGGGCACCGGATCCAATTAACGGCGAATATTAATTTCAGAGTCAGTGACATCCTAATGAATCTGCAGACGGATCAAGCCGTGGACCGGACTTGGAGAGGGCCCCCTCAAAAAAAAAAAAAAAAATGCGACTTTGCATAAATGGTGCATTCGAGGGCGGTCGCGGGGTGCCCCGGGACAAACCGCGCCAAACACGGCGATAGGCTGGAAAATATATTCGCAGAATGCGCGAATAATTTGCACCGAGGGATGGAGGCGTTTCTGCAAATTAATGGCCCCGCGGGCGCATGTACGGGCAATTTTTGTTGAATCGAACGCAAATGTTATGACCAAAGGACATTATTTGTGGTGGACACCGGACAAGAATGTCGCGCTGCCGCCGCCGCCGCAGATCGCTTTTAATATTCGTTCGCAAGTCGACCGGGCCTCGTTTTATTGGCCGCATAAACTCCGTCAGTCCCGCAGAAAATCGAGAAAAATCTTGAGAACTGGTCGACCGGTCGCAGCCGCGCTCTGCGTGCGTCCGCGGGGACATCGTCGCGGTGTAAATTGTCAAAATTTATTGTTATCACCGCGGCCCCGGACAGCGCATTCAAAGCAGCCCCGGACGAGCCGAGCCGTCTTCGGTGAATCGTTTAGTTAAATGTCCCGCGCGGATGTGTTTTATTCCGCGGCGGCTGTTAATTGGTCCCGGTCGCACCTAGCCCCCCGACTCCCCGGCGATCACTACCCACCCCTGGACAAATCTCCCGATCCAGAGTCGCTGAATCGAATTTTTTATTTTATTTTAATTTTTTTTTGTCGGCCTCCTCCGGGAATTGGTCGCTGGATGTTCCCGGGATATTGAATGTCGTGTCGCCGATAACGAAACGATCGTGATGGACACTTTCGTGGGAACAATCGAAGTCGATGTCTTCATTTGTTCGAATTTTGTAAGAAGTCCGGCCACTGGCGGTTATCGTAACTGCCCATGTAAAGATAACCGCAGAACCGTCGTTGGAGTGCCTGACGCGCCCCTGAGACGTTATTATTTCAATTAAATTTAAAGGAACACCAGTTAAAAATTGTAATTTTTTTTTGTAGTACGACATATCCCTTTAATTTGTTATTCCGCCTGAATATCTCCTGTTGCACTTTAGCACCTGCATGTTTCAGACTATGTAGATATTTTTGGCATTGCATGTGTCGTCAATAATCGACAATGACATTTTTTAAACTTTAAATTAGAGATTCAAATTTATATAAGGAGGGAAAAATGGCCCTTAAATTCTTACTTTTGATCAAAACTAGCTATTTAATTAATGCCTGCACTCTGTTTTGCTACAAAATTGTAATATAACTATAAACATTTAAGCTACATTCTAAATATGACTGTAGCTGATACAACTTTTATGAATTTTTAATCTAACAACAAATTCCGATCTAAAGTAAGGTGTCATATTCACTCTTTTTATTACTGGCCACATATACCCTGACTTTGACTGTATTAAGAAATGTTGTCATTCTTATACAGTTGTTATGTTTTGTAAAAAAATAATGATTTTTCCACCGTAATCTTCAGTTAATCGGCAATTTGTAAAAGGAAAATTTTAAGTAAGTAATCAATTTTTAAAATGAAAAAATTCCTATTGGAAAAAAGAATCCACGGAAATGTTTCCTATTAGAAAAAGTGTTCTCCTACCTCAGTGACGACTTATTATATTTTTTTTTAATACATGTAAAAATTACGTTTTTAAGTTTTTCTTTTAAATTGTATAGATTTTAAAACGTAAGGTATACAACATATAAGAACATTAAACTTTTAAGTGCATAAATAAATCTTAACTTACCTTTAATTTAAAAGTTTGTCTGAAACAATACATAGCTGAAGTATAAAAAAAGGCTTTTCCAAAGAAAAAGTTCCCCAAAATTTCTTTGCGTATAACGAAATCGCCCAATATACAATTGAATTTGGGAGTTGGGTTTTGAATAGGATAACTTTATGCAATAGAAAAGCAGTGAATTTTGTTTTATTACATATTTTATTTCAGTTGTCTTGTCACTTTTTACATAGTTAATTTGTTCATTTGTAATATTTCCACTTTAATTACAGAAAACAAGATAAGAAAGAGGATTCTATTTACAATGTTTCGTAATAATCGCATTGTTTGCCTAAATGAAAAACGAGGGAGGGCCTAACTCGGGTGGTGCTGACCTTTCGATAGAAAGGCTCTCCCGACAGCTCCACTTCGAGTAATACAAATGAAAAAGACACGTTTAAAAAACATCTTTTTACGTCTTATTACCACAAATATACTTTTATTTGTTTTATCTTTTATTTTATTTATTTTTTTCTCACTTTCACTTTTTTGTTTAAATTTTATTTTACTTTCGAGGAATTCTTCGTGCTCATGTAAATTTTGATTCAATTTCTCGGGCTAACATTCTAGCGTCAACCCAAAAAATAGCTTGTTTTCTTCAAAAAAATTTTTATCCAAAGTAGAAAATTTCCAAAAATGGTTTTATCTTTTTTTTAAAAAAACTCAAAATACACTCAGCTTACTTGTGTCTAGAAATTTTGGTTGTATTTAAATTTTGCTAGAAATTAAATAAAAATTCGAATTTCCAGGACTATTGAGCACTACGTGTGACGGGAATGAAAGGAAAAAATAAATGAAAATTTTTCGCAAAGGGCAGTAAATAGAAAGATGAAGGTTTTTTGATGATAAAAAAGTAGATTCTTTATCCGAATTAAAAAATTTTGGTCACATTTACTTGGGTACCTTGCGTAGTTCATTACCGTTTGCTATCTTTTTACTATTTTAATAAATTCAATTTTGTCGTCTATCGAATTACTTAAGAATTACTTGGACTAGTTAAAAATTTACACATTTTTAAGAAATAACTTCTGAAGTTGTCTTTTGTCTGCACTCCTTTTATTTTTTCTTTTGATTTGATCTCCGTCTGTCTGTCCGCTGTTCCTACGCTACGCTTTTTTATTTTTTAATTATTATGCTTCAATGGTACTTAGGTCTTAACATAAATAACGTTAGCTATCTACACGAAAGGAGTTTGCCTCGTCCCGCTGGAAATTCAAGTGAATTTATGAATTTCGACAGCAGTACGTCTTTTTATAGGTTATGTCCGGTTTGACAGCGTCTTATGTTATAATACATAACTGCTTCCGGACGCTCGGGGCCTTACACCTACTTAATTCGACAGTTTCTGGTTTCTGTATTTACCAAAAAAATATCTTGATTTATTTATTTATTTTTTTTGTTTTTACTTTGCAAAAAAGCGCTATCTCTTTTCAACCGAACATACATCTCGCTCTGCACCTCCTCAGCAGTCCAAAAAAACAAGCAAATTTAACCGTAGAATCTAAGAAATTATAAAATACTTTAGCCTAGAGAAGAATAAACTTAAGCTAGGTTCGCATCCTCGTCTCGCACGTGCATGCTGCTATCACACTGTCTCACTCACTCACATTGCATTTGTAGTAGTTTTAAGCATGATCACTCGGTTAGGTTGTGTTTAGTAGGTCTCACAATTTAATTTTTTTCTTTTCTTTTACATTATTTTGTATTTTTAATTAGTGTCTTCGTCTTCAGTGCGGGGGCGTCTTCGACTACGTCTTTTACACCGTCAAGACGTGCACTGTTCTTGAGTAGAGGGCGGGGTCGGTGGGGCTGCAGAGGACCTCGGCGGGACCGCCCCCGAAGTGGTTCGTGGCCCCGATGGCGGAGGCGTTCCCGTCCTCGTCGATGAGCGCCTTCTTGTCGCCGGGGACGCGCTGGTTCCGGACCGTGCAGACGTAGAGGCAGAGGACCATGGCCAGGAGCAGGGTGGCCGCGACCACCCCCAGCAGGAGGGGCTTGTGCATGTCGGAGAGTGACTTGATCGCGATCATGTTGAGGTCACGGTGCATCTTGTCAACGGTGACGTCACCGTCCGTGTTTATGGTCCGGTACCGGAGGATGGTGAACGAATCTCCGGTCCCGATCAAGTCCTCGTCCTCGTCGATCACCGGGTGGATCGCGGCTGATGTCGGGGGGGCTGCCGAGAGAGCAGGGGACGAGGGCGACGAGGCCGTGGACGGAGCTTGGGTCTTATTCGGGGCCGGAACCGCTTCAGCGGTGTCAATCGCTAGTGGAAGAGACCGGCTCATGGCTCCAGTGATCTGAAAATTATAAAAATTTAATGATTAAAAACGATTCCGTCACTATCCTGTAGAATTTTTACTTTTTTTAAAAGACAGTACATAAATTCGAATGTTCACTTTTTAATTATAATAAAAACTGGCTTACAATAACTTTGTATGTCATAAAACAACTTATATACATATAATGTCTGTAGTCCCTTTTTTGTAAATTACGAATTCATAAACAAAAATGGGTAGGATGGATTGGTTTGAAGAGTATGTAATATATCGCATTTCTAACATTTTTAAAAGTTCATTATAAATAACCAATTTATTGTAGTAATGAAATGTAATATAGCTCAAACAAAAGTTAAAACGTTTAGCTATTATATTAAAATACTAAAGTCTTTATAAGGCTTTACGATAATATGTATAGATACTCTATGAATTTAACTTTTCTCATGTTAAGGAATTAGGTACTTCATATGATATTGATAGTGAGAAACTACTTCCCTAATACGTTTAGGAAGTGGTATGGAATTTTTATATTTCATATATGTACCTATATAAGGATTTAAGCCTTCATTTGAGCGTTATTTTTTATTCCAATTTTCAAACAGCGATATGTTTTAGTTTCCATCTTATTTTTCTCGAAAATCTGATATATGTAATGGAAACTAACTAATTTCACGTTAGTGATTGCTATCATTAAACAAATCATAAAAATTCATCTTATAAAAGTTGAATTTTGTAAACCAGAAAACTAAATTAAGTAGGTACATATATAACTTTTTATAATTCTAAACCTTTTATTTCTACAGAAGTCCTTAATGTTAATAGAAGAGTGAAGATCTAATCTAACAAAATTAATAGTCCACCTTTTTTATCTCGAAAAAGTGATCTTGGTGTTATGTTTGATTCCAACTTCTTTTTACCGAGCACATCAATCATATGACTAAAGCTTTGCGAATGATGAGTTTCATTTTTAGCGTTTGTAAACTATGCAAGTATTTGTTATTTTTACTTGAAATTGTTAATTTTTTTGGACAGAAGTCCGGGGAATATCAACTCTTAACTAGACTTTATCTGTTTGTTATCCTTATCATATTCAAAAGCTACACAAATAAATAAATAATCAAGAGCTCGTAAAAGGACGAAATAATAAATCGAATATAAATTCCTTGAATAAGCAATTCTGAACACATATAGCATTAAACGTTTATGGAAATAATAAAAAATATTTCGTGAATGTGCTCGTCCCTAAAAATGTCCTTCCACAGCATTTGTTTTTCTAGAAGTATGAAGTGCATATACGTCCTATATCATCAATTTAATTACGTGGATTGCTCTCTTGAAGTTTCCAACTAAACAATTTTCAAAATTAAACAAACGATGTGAAGAACTGAAGAATTCCCCACGAAGAAATCCAAACAAGCAATCACTTCAAGAACCGAAAACAGAAGATGACCTGCAAATCTGCCGGTCATTGAGCAAAACTATTTCCGATTTGAAGAGCGCACGACGGTAATGAAGATGAAGCAGCGAAACGCCAAAAATATTGAGACTCTAGAGTTAGCAAAAAGATAGAACCGGACTCACCTTGTTTTTGCAGGTAACCTGGACGCGGTACTTCGTCTCGGGCCAGAGCGACAGCTGGACGTTGGATGACTCGGTGAGGAGGTTCCCCATGAGGCCGCCGCCCGACACCTCCCAGGTAACCAGGCACTGGTTGGGGGTGTTCAGGGGGGCCCAGGCGACGTCGACGAGGACGAGGGAGTCCTGCTGGAGCATCGAGACCGTCCGCAGCGCCCAGGTCTCCAGGATCGATTTGTTGATCTTGGGAGGCGGTGGCTTCGCGCACTCGTCCCAGCACTGCAAGAAAACAATCAGAGGAGCGCTATGTTAGAATTATGCTTGAATTATGTTGGTTCTTGGGATTCAGCGGGATTCGGGATGCAAGCGGGTTAAAAATGAAGAAATTTAAGAAGCAACAGAGCGGCTGTTCCGCGCGCGACAAAAAAAAGCGCGCGCGGCCCAACCAAGGAGCAAGCCAGAGGGCGCGGGGGGAAAAACAAAGTGAAAGGCAGGGCGGGCGGGGCAAAAAACAGGCAAAACCACGTGAAGGAAGACGAGGGAATTTCTTGTTTGCTTGTTGTCTTGGAGCTGTCTTACGACAATTAATCACGTTCCGATGGATTTTTTCCTCTTTGGGTCGATGGGTTAACCACTCAGTTGGCCTATTAAGGGGGCCCCGAGCCAATGTTTGCCCAGCCCGGGTCTGTCGGGGGGCCCGGGAGCCCCGACCAGAAGACGAGCAGCCGTGTGTCATTACTTCAGCATGAAGCTTGAAATGATATTTCTTTGCGGGACGCGGCAAGATGCGGGGGTGCCGGCGAAGAAAAAATTCATTCGAGGCTCCAAAGTAGTTATGCTATGATTAATTGCCGCTCGTCCTCGGTCCGCGCTGGGGAGAGGTTATCGCTCGCCGGAGCCCCGGCACAGAGGGGTCCCAGCGCGGTCTGCGCCTCCGCTGGAGTAGAATCCAGCGGGATAAAAAAGGGTGTGCAACATATGGCACTTGGTTAATAGTTTCGCGTAATGAAGAAAATGAAAATGAAAAAAAATAAAGGGAAATTGATTCCGCTGAAGGGTTCTTGCCCTTTAATTTCAATCATCCAACGAAGGGTTGCCCCCACAAGAGCTGCACTGCACCCTGGAGCAATTGTTCGTCCCAACTTCCATTCTAAATTTCGTATAATTTATTTTGTTAAGCTGATTTGCAAAATTAAGAGCACTTTCGAGTGAATTACTTCCACATTGTGCCGTCGAAGGATATGGGGGCGCCCTCGACTTTGAAGTGCGCTTAGCTCTGAATGCGCCCCACTTTGTCAAGGAGGTGGGGCCGGGAGTTGACGACGATGACGCGGGGAGAGCGGGGTTAATGCGCTCCACTCCACAGGATTTATGGACTTCTTCGGGAAAAATGAAAATGGGTTCTGCGTTTCGTGTTTAATGGGTGCAACTCGGAATCTTTTCAGTTTGTTCGCTGAAGCGCCACACTTAGCAACTTCCGAAATATGTTTTTTTTATATATATTTTCTCCTTGTTTCCCTTCAGCATTTTCATTTTAGTGCACCGTAAAGCTAAAGATCGTCTTAACATACTTTTTAATGAGCAAATGCACTGAATTGCTCCTAAGACTTTTTCATTTCGAAATATAAACTCGTTGGGAACTTTTATTTACACAAGCTCGGCAGGGTTTGGGGGAGAAATGGACAGTCTTGATTTAATGAATTTTTAGATGAAGATATTTTCTGCAAGTTTTTAATATCAAGCAGAATTTTTAATACTGGTGGAGTAATAATAAACGTTTTAAGAGAAAACTTTATTGAAAGTGGTTTTATTATATATTTTTTTTTAATAAACAATAAGTACTTGCAATGTTTAACTTTAATTAGGTAGGTACCTAAAAAATTGATTATTTCATCATAAATTGTTTTAAAAGCAATGATTTGAAAAAAAATTTCCATTTTTTACATAGGTACATTTTGCACGATTGTTTTTTATGTATAAGTTTTTCTATATAATACCTACTTTTAGTATAAAATGTAAGCAATATGTACAAGGCAATTTAATCACCTTTAATTAAAAAAAAAAAAAATAGTTTGATTCATCGAGAAGTTTTTGAGTTATGCTGCACGCCAGTTTCAAAACATAAGTTTTGAGCGAAACACGTTTTAGTTTTCGAACAAGTCATTTTACTACTTAACGCGTCCGTACATGCGTACTGATCTAGCTCACTTCGTCTCGTGAAAATATAGGAATTCATAATCAGGGCTTTGGGGGCATATAAAAACAAATCAATTTTTTTAAGCTACTACAGCAGGTTATCCACTTAGTTATCGTATATATATCTTTTAATTTTAAGCAGTACAAAGCTAAAACAAAGTCAATCTTCTAAATTTCCTTTATATAAATATTTATAAATACTATACAAATGGGAGTAAATTCAAAAACTTTTGTGTTTTGAAACAATCTATGATCTTGCAAAGTAAGAAAAACTGGTAAAATATCTAATCAATCATTAAATTAAAATTAAATAAAAAACATGCTTAATTTCATGAAAGATCGTTTCGTAATCTTGGAAAATTTTAAGTAGGTAGGTACTATACAAAATAGTATTTCTGAGTAATATATTTAACCATATAAAATTTGAGGTTTTGACACTCTCTTGTATTAATGCGAAACAAATTATTTGCATAGCTCCCAAAATCCGTAAATAATGCCAGTTTGAGCTCAATTCATACATATTTTGGGTTCCAACGAAAAAGAGGAGGACAAAGGAGGCTAAAATTCGCCGAGAAGGCGAAACCTGGTTTTGTGCATGCCAAGTCCTGGCGTAGGTATGCACTTCAATTAAAGCGGCTGGTTGTTTTTCTTGAGAATGCCCTCGAAGCTAGAAGCATTCGTCGAGGCATTCCCAGCAGCCACTTCCGAGCAGTCGGCACTGTCCCCGGAGAGCCGAAGTCCTAAATTCCAGCAGCCCACTTCCTTTGCTGTTTTCCCTTAAATTATTCCATAGTTTAGTCCCGAGTGGCACTTGCATAGTTTAATGCAACTGCACAATTCTATTAGCACACTTTGCGCTCTACGGTGACACCGTTTGCAACTCGGCACCACTCGACGCCGCCTCTCGACGTCGCCTCTCGACGTCGCCTCCCGACGCCCCGTCGAGGGGCGACGCGAGCGAGAACACTTCGCCGCATTCACACAAACTGCAAATGTTTACGAAAGACTTAAAAGTCCAGGGGCGAAATCCCCGTGAAAGGTGAAAGGTGCGTGTGCAGAAAGAAATCTTCAGTGTACCATTTGAAATTAACTTTGCTCCCCGAAAGGCCCCGCTCCCCCCGAGCCATCAAACTTTTCTTCTCGAAATCAACTTTTTCCTGCCGTAACTCTTTCTTCTTTTCTACTTAGTTCCGCTGCAACTTTGCATATTTCACTGTTTTTGCTCGCTGTTTGCAAATTTGTGATGGGTTTCCCGACCATTTCAAACTATGTACCCACTTTGTTGTAAAAGGTTTCTTGGAGTAAGCGGTTTTGTACCGCGGTTATTTTAAGGCAAGAAATATTTTGCTTGAAAGATATCTGAATGAAAACGCAGTTAATGCTACAATACTTTAAATAGACACATTTAAATTTCTAAAGAAATAGGTAACTGTTACAATTGCTTGAAAAAAAACTTAGACTATAGTCACTATCATAATATCAGTGAATTCGAGAGTAGATGTTCTCATATGAAAATACTTGTAAGATTAGGAGCTTATCTTCATCTGAATCTGAATTCTGAAGTAACTAATAATGCACTACAAATAATACCATTATATACTGCATGCGTGCTTTATATCTTACAAATATTTTGCAATCAATTTTAAAAATCTTAAACATCAGTTCCGAGTTATGTTTCAAATTTAAAGTCTCTAGCTCACCGGAAATTAGTTTAAAATCGATGGCAAAATTTGTACACAGACGAGTTTATAAAAACTATAAAACTAACAAAATCTTTAATCTTTTAATTTATACTTTAACTAAATAACCCTTTTCACATAAGAAATTTCTTTTGCTTATTCTATACCTAAACTTATTTCCAAACGTGTCCCCATCTTTTACGACAACTAGCCAGTCAAGCTCAGTATATATTATATGTATGCATATACCGAAATTCATTAGTAAATAAAAAATGTTTGCCTTAGTATCTAAATTCATAATTTTCTCAACTAATCACACTGACTTTATCTCTTAATAATATTATGATAATTTTCTACAGATTATGACTATGCTGTGTTAAATTTTATTTATTACTAATAGTTAAACCTTAAGCGGTAATGTTGTTTATCTTCTTATTTCGCAATATCTTTTAAATCCCTCAATTGATTTCAGTAACATTTTGTACATGTACAAATGTTATGCTATTTATTAACCTGTTTCGCTTACGATTTTCGCTCCAGCGGAGTTGTGGTACGTTTAGTTATGGATAACTTAAATTTCTTTTGTATAAGAAAAATTACTTTAAATGAATAAATGAAAATCTCGAATGCAAACCTGAATATATAAAGATAAAAGCATTAAGCAATCGTTCACCACCGCAGAATGACACACATGAGCAGATCCAACTCTAATTTCACTTAGAAACTGAAAGCCGTCCGGTTTTTCTCTAAAATAATGCAACAACTTTTGCAATGGTGACTTGAAGAAAATCTCTTTCTGATTACAGTGCAGCCCAGTTTCCTTTTTATTTACGCTGCTCTTCTTCACAATTTTTTATTTTATTTTTTTTTTATTTTTTTTTTTTTTTTTTCTCAGAGACCCCTACAATGATGGAAAAGTCTTAGCACTTTCATCCTCAACTATACACGCTGAATGCATTCTTTTCCCCAAACACAATCACAAAGTATTGTGCAGCGTAACAATGGCCTTTCATAGTTGCATCTAGCGCACCGTGTCGTGGATGCACCAGTTTCAGTTCTCTGCTCCATCGTCTTCCTTTCACCCATCATCCTAATTTGCATGCGACCACAATGCATCCAGCCGTGCACATCTCTCGTTTCATATTTATTTCCTCTTTGTTGCTTAATTTTTTCTATCTCTTGCCTATAACCATGCATATAACATAACATATATTTATTTTTTACTTTATACTTGATTTTTTACTTTTTCGCAATAAAATAAAATCGCGCTTTCCACCATGCAGCAGCGCACCCAGTGATTATCCTGGCATTCATCGCGCTCATGATTTACTCCGCGCCGCGTGGATACATCCGCTAGAGTCTAGAGTGAGGCTAGAGCTAACTAACAACTATCTAGCCGACATGAGTCACATATGCAGATGTGAATCATTCCGGGAGTAGCGATGGCAAACATATCAACGATTCAGGGTGAGGGTGCGGGGTGCGGGTGGCTGCCTACGGGGACAGGGTGCATTCCGGGTGCAATCAATAAAAACCCCGGCTCATATTAAAGTGACTGTGGTGCGGGGGTGCGGATGGGGCGTGCAGCTCGTGCGTGCGTTTACAGATAAAAAAAACATTCAAAGATGCAAATTAATTCGAAAATATTGTATATATAAAAAGGATGAAACGGGGGACGAGACGGGGTTGGCTCTAAAAAGGAAATATTAATTACAGGCATTAGACCACCCATACCCGCCCCCGCCAGCGACAACAGTGGAAACCTTCCGTCTTAATTTTCTTTGAAACAATTGCCTAAATTATTAGTGATTCATTTTTGATGAGGAACTTGATGAATTCAAACAAAAATGAATAAGATAATAAATTATATATGTACTTACTTAGATATATATAATATATTTTAAATTACTGTGTAAAGGCTGATTTTCTTTTAATTCCTGCCAATATTACAAATTCGAAAATGTGTCTGTCTGTCTGTTTGTTACTCTTTCTCGCCGAAACTATTAAACCGATTTCGGTGAAATTTGGCATAGAGCAAAGGGCATACCGAAAAAATGCATAGCTCCAGAGATACGAAGCAAAATAGCCTGCTCTGCTACTTTAATCAGAAATAGCCTTTATTTTAACTCTGCTAAAATTGTGCAAAAAAAAGGCCAATTCTTAATATTTTCTGCTTTTGGTTGGTTAGATATATATTTATGTTACACATATATTTATTTTTCTGTTTTAAAGTCCCAATTTTCTTTAAAACATTCTTGAAGATAGCATTCCTTTGCCAATACGAATTTTCATGATGTTGAGATTTAAACATTAGGCAGTTTCCCAAATAGGTAATTATATTTTTAAGTGAAATAAAGTAGAGACTAGATTTCAGAATATTTTCTAACGCAATTTTGATTCTTAATAAGTACATGAAATTAAACATAAAATAGATTAATATTATTGAATTACAATAAATTTTACATCAAATAATTTTTTTTAAGAACAACGGAAAGCATTGCAAGAGAATTTAGTTCACTTCATAATAGTAGTAATAAATTATATACATATGTAGGGGAGACTGGGGCTGGTTGTGACAGGGGTAGGTTGTTACAGCGGCAATTGTGGCTATACAAAGAAAGTAACAGGAAGGCTTGAAAGAGAAAAATTACCGCGGTATGATCGGCTAGCCACTTGACACCCGCTAGTTCCGCCAACGCATTTGTGTGAGGAGCCCTGGCACGGTGCTATCAAAACCGCATGTTTCTAACTTTTTATTTTTTTAGTAATATTCGTCTACAGCCTGTTTATAATTAAAAAATAGTTGTGCGGTAATGTATATTTGTGCCTCAATGCTTTCTTTTTGTGTTAAATATATCATAATGCAGTTATTTCTACTAGATTTTTTTCTACTTAACCTTTAAGGCTAAATTTTGGGGTCGGGGCTAAAAGTGACATTTCTTCGGGCCAGGTTGTTACATGTACATCTCGGTAGTATCTGCCTTAGTTTTTGTTTAGGAAAGAAGTGTTTCGTTATTTTTGAGGGTTAAAAGTTACCAATTTTTTTGTTTTTGTGAGGCTTAAGGAAAAAAGGCATAAAAGGAATAGTGTGCCAAATTTTTTGTTTAAGAAATAAATTTATAATTTTCATCAAACTCCTAAGCTACCAAATTTGTTATTTGATGAGGCATACAGAGCAGTCGTACACATTTACACCTTGCAAACATAAAAAGACTGTGTTTTAGGTCTAAATTAAGTAAAAAAATGTTGATTGCCCTTACTAAAAAGTCTCAGATTATGTTTGTTTTTTGTTGTATCAACCTACCCCGTGTGGTGTAACAACCAGCCCCAGGCACGGGGCTAAAAGTTACACGGCTCTTTTTTCAGAATTCGCGTGTTTATAGCACTTCTAATAGGCGTAAATCTAAAATTCTTCTTAAATTAGAATCCTGAATAGTTATTTCATTGAACAAACTTGGAATTACGTAAAATTATCTAACTAACAAAAAGATATGACAATTTGTTTATGTCACAACCAGCCCCAGTCTCCCCTATATGAATTAAAATGCCTTTAGTAGAAACTTTTGTTACTATGTAAATATTACATATTTTTTATGGGTCTATGCAAATGGAAGTGCACGAGTTGCCGCCCCGAAAAATATTATACACTAATTTTTTGTCTGCATCCGACATATTGTATGCACAGGTGAGACGAGCTTATCATTAAACTCTGGTTGATATCACGTGTACCCGGGCTCGCGAGAGGTAGACTTGACAACATTCGTAAAATTTTAACCAAACATAAAACAGATTGTATGTGCAGGTGAGATCGAAAAAACGATAAAAGAGTTTCCACCTATAAAAGGCTTTGCGTAGTCAAATCACTACCAGTTCATAATTTGAAGCGGGAATTGTTAGCAATGTTGAAATTTTTAATTTGTTTGACAATTGTAGCTACTTTAGTGGCAGGATCGAATCCAAAGTTCAGAATAGTAAATGGAAAACAAATCGGAAAAATCGTTGATGGAGAAGTGGACAATCCAAAAACATTTCCCTTTGTTGTCTTCCTAAAGACAAGAAAAATTCGTAATAAATATGACGCTAAAACAGGTCAATTTGTTAACTACACCGCTCATGGAAGATGTGGCGGCTCCATCATTCGAAACGATATAATTTTAACTGCCGCGCATTGTACCGATGGCGCAAGGCCTGAAAATGTTACGGCCATTGCAGGGATAGTCTACCTCAACAAGAAACAGTCAGGTGCACAAATCAGTCGAGGACGAAAAATTGTTCAACACGAAAATTACGAACTATATTGGAAAAATGACATAGCCCTAGTCTTCTTGGCGACTAAGTTTGACATGTCTGAACAAATTAGTATGATCAGTCTAGGTACATCTTTCAACTACCAAGAAGGAATGAACGTGACAGCAGTTGGATGGGGTCGAGATGTCAACGGGGTGTCAACAAATTGGCTACTTAGAGGCGATTTTGTAATGTCAGACAGAGTAGCGTGTGCATCCAAAGTCGGGTACTATGACGAATTATTATGCGCGATGGATCCAAATCTATTACAGAAAATTTGCGGAGGGGATTCTGGTGGACCTCTCGTCGCAAATAATGTTCTAGTTGGAGTATCTGTTGGCACAGTTGAAGTAGATAATGACGAACCAACGAATGGCTCTTGTGATCCTGCTCTAACGGCTGTTTTTGCAAATGTATCACACTATAGAAGTTGGATTATCAGACAAATCGCGTATGAAGATTATGCAACACTAATTTTTGCAACAAATAAGTGATACAACACTTCTAAAGTATTTTTTTTTTTCTCCAATATGTTTAGTAAGTGATTTGTGATATTTCATATATGTATGTATCTAGATAAGGATTTAGTTTTAAACCAATTTTTCTAAAAAAACGTGTTTAGTTTTGTGAAATAAACGATATAGGTACATATATGTTATGTAAAATATATAATATATGTTATTCAAAATTTTAATCATATTGTATTATTTTTCTGAATTTAAATTTAAATTAAAACAGCCTCGCAAATGTCTCACTAGTCAACCATAAAAAATTGAATATGATATCCCGAATGATGAATTTTAATGATGAAGTATTAAAAGAAAGGTTTGAAAAAGCGTTTACTCAAATTTGCGTATTTTTTGATAAATTGTCAGCTTATACTTTCGGCATGCAATTTTATACTTAAAGAAACTCTTTTAGTTAAAAAGCAAAACTAAACAAATGGCATTAACGAGCAGTCGTACAGTATGCTTCTTTTTGATTTATTTTTCAAATTTTGTAATCGTAAGTTGTGTTGAAGTGTCTTTTTCCTTTTTTTTCAAAAAATAATTTAACCTACACACGGGATTTTGGTTGTCAGACATCCACCCCATTGACTTAAAGCGTGTGTTTGGGAATTATCTCAGGAATGCATTAAAGTAGTAACTTACTACAAAGTATTATAAAAGTAAATGAATGTTCGAACTTTGAACAGATGGCGTGACGTGGTGAAATTCAAATATTAACTTATAAAAACACGCCGTCAAAATTTCGCTGGGGTGTCTGACACCCCGTATGCAGCTTAAGGTTTTACTCGTTCTGTATTTTATTCAGGCAAGTTGTTGAACTATTGAGGAATAAAATGAAACACATCTGCAGTCTTGAATAAGCTAACTTTATGCGTCTATACTCAGGGAGTAGCAATTGAAAATTGAAAATTTTTCTTTGGAATTTCCAGATTATGCAGGTCTGGAATTTTCAGATTATACAGATGCACAGCTGGTGCAAAAATATTGTTTAAGCTATTCATTGTTGCTATTGACATTAGAGTGAAGTTAAGTTGTTTTTTTCTCTTAGAAACATCCAATCGACAAGTTTAATTGATCGAAATGTGTGAAAAATCGATTGTATTAAATAACTTAAGTATTTTGATCTTGACTACAGTAAGGCATAACTTGAATTTGAAAAAACAATTAAAACACACTGTGTGCACACGTGAATAACCTCAAAAAATCATTATCAATAAAAGGGTTAAAATACGACATGGCCTTTTTTTTAGTTGATATTACTAAAAATGCTAAAGTATTTGATACCTTTGGATTAGTTGCAACTTTGGTGGTGGGAAGTGACGCAAAATGTATGTATGTATTGTGAATGAAAGAGTTTATAATTCTGGAACTTTCTCATATGCTGCTATGCATAAGGTTAAGTCAGATTTTGTAATGTTCCGTAGTTCCTAATGTGCATAAATAAAATAATGTTGGATTTTGACTTTATGCAATAGTATTACGCTCCATCGATTCAAATCAAGCACGAAAATCTGTTTGGGAAAGTCTTGTAAGCCTGATGTGTGCAAAAATATTTTGGTTGGCATAGCCGTTAGTGCGATTGAACCTTTTCAAGTTACACCTGTAACCCAAAAAAAATTTGTATTTTCACAAACGTGTCCTACTAAAAAATTTACATAAGCAAATTACGCGTGAAAATATATGTTTCAGACACGAACAAAATTAATATTTTACTGAATATACAAATTAATAACATTAATAAAAGAGAGAAAACAAGTAATTCCACATAATTTTTATTATACTATTTATATTTATCATGGGCAAAATTTGAGTCAGTATTTTATTCTTTTCCGATATGTCCAATTTGACCAAATAACTATAGTACAAAAACTTTTGAATTCATTATATAAAAACATAAAATAATCTGGTTTATAGAATGTAGAGTACGTTCCTAGTGAGCAAAATGTTGACAAAGTTCAGGTTTTTTATAAGAAATGAAATTAAATATAGAACTAAGTATAAGTATTTTAACAAATTAACAAAATAACTTTTAGACACCATATTCCATGCTAAAGATTTCAAAGCTCATATTTTTACGAACCCAGAATTATATGTAAGCCAAATATGAATTATAAAATGAACGACAATCTTTGCAGTGAAGTGGAAACTTCGCGATGACACGAAATTGGTAGATATAGACGTTCTAGGCTAGCAACGAAATATTACTATTTTTTCTACTTACACTATTGAATTTTTGTGCAACAAATATTTGTGTTTTTAGTAAAATTTGCATTCATCAATTTGAGATTTTAAAACAGAACTGAAGTTTTCTTATTATTTCTCTCTGGAATATTCTATAATTTCTCTTCTTATGAATGAAAAAATACTGGTAAATAAACAACATACCTATATAACACTACATAAAATGTTCAAGCACTCGTAAATATTTAGCATTGATTTCCTAAGATAGCTTTTCAACTTTCAACTTAAAAGTATTCCAAAGACTTCTCACGTTTTCTGAAAACATCGAATTTATCATATATACTGCGATCATTCATAAGGACTTTTCTCTAAGTTTAAGCATTTTATTCAAAAATTAACTTTGTTTTCTTATTTTAGGAATCACATTTCTCGGTTCATATTTATTTCCTCTTTGTTGCTTAATTGTTTCTATCTCCTGCCTATAACCATGCATATAACATATATTTATTTTTTACTTTATACTTGATTATTTATTTTATCGCAATAAAATAAAATCGCGCTTTCCACCATGCAGCAGCGCACCCAGTGATTATCCTGGCATTTATCGCGCTCATGATTTACTCCGCGCCGCGTGGATACATCCGCTAGAGTCTAGAGTGAGGCTAGAGCTAACTAACTACTATCTAGCCGACATGAGTCACATATGCAGATTTGAATCATTCCGGGAGTAGCGATAGCAAACATATCAACGATTCAGGGTGAGGGTGCGGGGTGCGGGTGGCTGCCTACGGGGACAGGGTGCATTCCGGGTGCAATCAATAAAAACCCCGGCTCATATTAAAGTGACTGAGGTGCGGGGGTGCGGATGGGGCGTGCAGCTCGTGCGTGCGTTTACAGATAAAAAAACATTCAAAGATGCAAATTAATTCGAAAATATTGTATAAAAAAAGGGTGAAACGGGGGACGAGACGGGGTTGGCTCTAAAAAGAAATATTAATTACAGAGGCCGGCAGTAGTGGCGGGTTGGGTGCTCCCCACCTGTACACCCACGCCCGCCCCCGCCAGCCTTGTCCCTTGTGAGTGGGTGAATGCGTTCATGAAACTTATGTGGATTATTAAAAAAATATATTAAAAAAGTTTAGTAAATCTCTGAGGCGGATAGGGTTAATAGCATCACAGTAAGTGTGACTAAAGAGATGACTCACCAAGAGGTGTAGCGCGTCAGGGAGGGAGTTATAGTTATAGGGTGGGAATCCACTCTGCAAATAAATTAAAGACAAAAATTGCATTAAATCTGTTTTTCGCATTTGCTCTATGTGTATATTTTGTTGCATTTTTATATATGTGAAAAAAATATTTTATTATATTTAGCTGTATTATTTTTCCACAGTTTATCATATATGTATGAGAATACGTGAGAATTGCTCCATTTTTTTGCCAGCTGAACGTGCGATTTTTCCCTTTATGTTTTGATTTAACCGAATAACGACACTTGCCAGCAAACAAGGACATGACGGAAAAGGGTTCAACGTATGAAATTCAATTTTGTTTGCTTCGACATGAAAATTAAATTTTCACTTTGATGGTATAAAAGTTAGTTAAAAAGTAAAAAATCCACCTCAAATTTTTGCGTTCATCGAAATTCGATAAAATTTCGGGAGGATTTTCGAGTTGAAATTTAATAAGTTTATGTTTTCTATTTTCGGTTATTGGCCGCCTCAAATTCGATTAGATCCGAATGCGCGTTGATGAGACTTCTCTCCGCCGTCGTTGGTTTCAATGGCCACTGTGAAAATGGTAATTCGATCTAAATAACAATTGTTCGATGGCAATTTTCCTCGATGGATTATTTAACTGGCAGTTTCGCTGAAAGCGGGCTTTGATTTAATAAATTTCTCGATTCAATCCCCTCAGGCTCTGTAGGTGGATATTAGTTCCGGTTACATTTAATCGTTTTATGATTGCACCAGTTTAATGAGCTTTGTTCCTCTTTTGGGCGCAACGTTACACCACTACTTAGGGAGGTTTAATTATTTTAGCTACAGCTGCAGCTTTAATCATTTGTTTATCAAAAAATTAATTAAAATATGAAAACTTAATGTAGGTAATGCAGAGACAACGTACATAAGTGAAATATTAATAACATATGAAAAACAACAGGCCGCGTTGATAAACTAACAACAGCGAGATAAACGAAAAGAGCCAGTCATAATGATAATAGTTATTTTAAAGCGGATAGTCCTACAAATTTTGTATATTTAATGCACTTTAAAGGCCTTTATTATTGCGCGGAGAGTTGTTTTTCTGTTGAGTTGATCCGACAAACCCAGCAAGTCACCCATTGCTTTGAGAATGTAAGTCAAATTAGGTATATTAGCTGTTTTTAATACACTCAAAGATGATATATGATATATATGATATTTCTGAAATTGAGAATACAAAAAATTCTTAATTTCGTTTTTAATCTGTACATATTATGAAACTTCGCTGAAAGCTAATATTAAAACTAGATTCAATACTGGTACGGAAATATCGCCCAACCTGCCCCAAGGGTGACTTAATCCTGGATTGTGTGTATTATGAATATTGAATTGCGAATTTATAAGAATTAGGAACAATTCGGTTTGATCCGGTTTTTATATATTTGTCTATCTATCAAAATTGTTTAAGTACAAATTCGTATGACGTAGGTATTCGTTGTAAAATACCTAGATAATGCTAAATTTATTGTATATTCAAATAGTATTTTGTAGTCGATTTGTCTTTACAGAAAGGCTTCTAAAATTTAAATCGATAAAAAAGAGATAGAACATCTATTATACCTTTCCAATTTTTAGGTTTCTTAGACTGGTTCGAATACATTAAATACACATTAGGTAAAAGAATTTGTTCCTTAAGCTGCTAATCAATAGTAAAAGTCGGAATGTGTGTGTAATTTCAAGAAAGGTATAAATATTCATTTCCTTTCTAGTCTATCTACAACGAATCCAAGAAGCTCGATAAATACCTTCCCGAATAAAACCCCTTTGGTCGATTTTATGCCGCATTCGAAGAATCGTTTGCGAAAAACAATGGCAAAAATCTGAGAAAATCCATTAAACATTGACAAGATTCCCAATCTGAAGTCCTCAAACAGAACACGGGAAGGACAAACAATCCGATCGCATTTCTTGTTTCGACTGTTTAAGAGGGTGGGTTTTTGAAAGGGCCCCCCAGAAACGGATTCGTATCATCAAACTCCCATCCTCACTTGTTTCCCCGATGTACGTAAATATTTGTCTGCCTAATTAATAATTACATTTGAGAGCTTTTTGCCGCCCTTTTCCCGCCCCTTCCCGGGTCGTGAATTCATAAGACCCCGTGCCAGCGACGGATAGGCAGTCTGAAGATATGATCCCAACCTGCGTCGGGGCGCTGCTCGATTGCGATACAAATTGGGGCCAAAATTTAGACAGACTCCGGGAGCACCGACGACGACGTCGACGTCGACAACGACAACGACGACGACGTCGGACAAACCCTTGGCCGGGAATGAGTAATAAAAGGGACGGGAGTGCGCCGTCAGGAAACGAAAGATATGATGTCCTTTCCATTAGTTCCATTATCTCGCTAGAGTTATTCAATCAATCCCTGGGGAGCTTGAATATTTCATGGCTTTGGGGGAGGATCCCCGGGACTCCGGGGGTTGGCAACATGCCGCCCAACCAACCTCTAGTCAGGTGGGGCGAGCGGTGAGTTTCTTGGGAACTGCTGCGATATGTACGAAAAGACGAAGGTACACGCAAAACTCCCGTCCCGATGTTGTCCTAATGAACATTCCCATAACATGCCTGGGAACAAGATTACAACCCCCGGGCACCCGGGATGTAAGAGCTGCACTCCTCCCCGTCCCTGTCCCGGGCGCCCTCCGGGCTGATTCGGGAAGAAATTTATTGGCATCGACCGTACGGGGGCGGGATGGATTGTGGAGGGCGAAAAGTTTTGCACACTTTTCGATAACGCGCTCCTTCCCCCGGGCGGTGGATTCTCTGAAGAATTTCATTGTTTTTACTCTTTAGCGACCAGCCCCAGCCCTTCGTCTTAAGTCCTTCGTCCTTCGTGGCGTGTCCGCCTTATATATATATTTTTTTTATATTTTTATCCATTTTTGGGGGATGAAATGCGCGCAACAAAGCAGCAAAACCACCGCCAGAGTTTCTGAACTTTGTTCATCATAAGGTAGGAGGGTGAAAACTCCGCCAATTTCACCCGGAGGCAATATCCCGGGTAATTGGCTGCATTCCTTGCAATTGGTGCAGGTTGGCGAAGAAAACGAGCACGAGGGCGTGCGGATTGTGCAAATGTTCCCAAAGATCCAGGTGCACCTCGTTTCTGCTTGATGAAAGGCCATTAAGGGTAGAAAGGTAAATTATCCAAGGACTTGAAGAAAGTTGAGAATTTTCCGTGTAAACAATTCTGAGTGTGCCGCCCCTCCATCGAAATACCCCTCAAGGGATAACCAGTCCTGAAACATTTCGCAGCGCCTCGAGGGCTGAAGGGCGGGGTTGGTGGAGGTGCTCCGGATAATCCGCGCCCTCCACAGTCGACATCTCGCTCCTTCGCCTTTTATTAAACTTTGAGTACATTTCTATAAATTATCTCGTCAAGAACTAAGTAAACTTTTTATTTTCTTCCTCGAGTCGATTTCACTTCCTTCCGAGCAGCATCAGGTTGCGCCCTTTTCTTTTTTTGCCCCCGCCCCCGCCAATCCCCGCGAATATGTTGCAGTAGGGCGCCATTTGTTACGAGGGTCGAGGTAAGACGTTTTCTTTTTTATTATCGTCGAGTTCAAGAGCTCTTTGCGGCTTTAATTGGAACTCATTGCCATTTTTAAAGTCGACGCTCCGAAGGGTGGGAAAAGTGTACTCGATTCTCAAGTTCGTGCTTTTTAGATCACGTAATTTGCTCCAGTTTTACGATATTTATTTCATTTCGCAATGAGACATTCCATTAATTAATTACCTACACTCCTATATCAGAGAAAATAGCATTGTAATATTGTATCAAATCGATGTAAAATAAAACATTATATAATTTTATCTAAATTTACTTTGTACTAAGATAAATAACGAATGAATATTGAGAGATTCTGATTTCAATCGCAGATTTCTTTCAACTCAAGTTCCAGTTCTCTGTTATTTGAAAATCGATTTATTCAAGACAATGACCTAAATTATTCTTTTTCAACCTCTTTCTAAATTCACAATATTTAGTGTCATAAATATCTATATATTTTTATGTTATCTGTGATACCCTGCTACATAGTATATACTGCTACAACATTTTCCTTTGCTATAATTCACACTTGAAATTTTAATCAAGCGAATATAAGGATCGGCGTTCAATGCGCACGATCGTGGCGTATGTGGCAGGAGCCGGTAGCCACACTGATGAGATCTGGACAGTGCTCCAACAATTTTTGGGGCTCATCTGTCTCGGCGGACGAGCATTTGTTATCAACACCAATCCACAATGGAATTATAGCGATTGGCAATCGTACAATTTTGTCAGCCGGCCGCTCGGCAGACAAAATTGTAACAATAGTTATTACAAGGATGTAAAAATTGCTTAAGATCATAAAATCATCATCATCGACATCAACATCCTTTTATTATTCCGATTCGATTTCATAATACAACTTTTACAATATTAATATATGTAGTCATTTTTGAATCACGGAAAATCCACAAAAACAAAACTCAATTTGCTAAAAGCTATGACTTTTTCTTTACTAAAATATTAAGTGAATTAATTTTACGAACTATATCTACCGGAACACTATAAGTGCTAAATTTCTAATTTCTAACATTGTGTATTAACTTTCTAATTTCTAGTACGTTTGTTTAATTTAAATATTATGATTTTACAAAAAACAAATATATTTTCTCTTCACACTAAAAGAAAAGTTGTGCAAAAATTTTTGGAATATTTTTCTAAATAAAATACGGTGTTCTACATTCTGCTTTTAATAAGTCACGACAACCACGAATTCAGCTTAAATAAATTAAATTAAAACCATCCACCGATTGATTACAGACAAAACAGATAATCTGTTTAAATTCAAAAATTACCCAGTAGATTCATTTTGATCACAGTCGTGCGATAAAATTACCAACCTTTTATTGCTCAACATTACTCCAAAGCAATTCCGGCTAACTAAATTAAGATACAAACTCGAAGGTAATCGAAAATTTTTAGCACGCCCACCCAATGTCCGCGGATATAAAAAAAAAAGGAGTCGTGAATCGGATAACGCTCCAGAGATATCAAATTTTGGCAACAGACACGGGGGTTACATTTGGCGCCTATCGCAACCAGACTTGCACAATGCCGAGTAAATTGATTAAATTCGAAAAAAATCCAGGCGCTCCCCACAATGCCCACCTCCACCAACCTCTGGGACCCTCGACACACCGCCGACTTTTAAATGTGCATTAATCAGTGGGCCTTTTTATGCAAGTCATCCCAGGGACAGGTACATTGAGGCTCGTTTCAGGCGGGCAAACAATTGCAGTCAATTAAGTCTTTCTGGCAGAAAAAAGGTTTCAATTATCGCCAACTGATACTGCCCCGCCGGTAGGTGAATTGATGTAAATGTGAAAGGCTCGAGCCTCCTACGTGATTAGTTAATTTGTTGCCCTCAGAGCGGCTTTTGTGGTCGCGTCACACATGACGGCCATTGTCCGATCGACGAGATTTGAGGAAGGTACGCAACGCGCACTTGACGCGATGTTACTTTCTTAGATGTTGCGCAACCGACTTATACTGGTAATCGGAGAAATTTGTATGATAATGTCAGTAACAACAACTATCTAAAGTCATACTGAGAGAAAATGTTCATGTTGCGAATTATCTAAGAAATGTTAACATACCTACATCAGAGAATCACTTTGGTTCAATGTCCACTTCACTTAAATGTAAGCGATCGCGTAATCTTCAAACCAGTTTACGTAAGTCAATATGGCGAGAAAATCAACGTATCAAATGTTTTAATTCAAAAACTTGGTTTTAAGCTACACTCGATGTTTTCTTCGATATCGATTTGCGCAGTGTTGAAGCAACGATTACGAGAAACTTTTCATCTGATTTAGTTTTTTTTTAAATATTCGTAAAAGATTTCTCAACAGAACAACGTAGAATTTTTTCGATTAAACTATTTTTAAGCATTCTATAATACTATGCAAGCCTTTTAGCGGCGGCCATTTTCGTATTTTTAAGTTTGACTTGAAACTCAAAATTTTGGAAAAATCCTAAGTTGTCCCATTAAACCAAGTCTATACTTTAAAAATAACTTTGATTTTTTAATTTCCGATGAACTTGAGGGACACAAGCAATTCCACCGTTTGCAGAGTTTTTTGAAGTTCTGCATCGAAGCGCCATCTACAGTCAGGTTGAAAACAGGGTTGGGTCAAAATGTGTTTTTTATTTTACTACATCAATGACTTATAGTTAATATCTTCTTAAGAAACTATATATATGTAACAATACAATTGTTTTAAATACCATGGTTGTATATAGTATACATACAAATATAATACGAAATCTTAAAATGGAATGAAAGATTCAATGAACGTTTTCGAATTAAAATTATTTTTACCTACATAAATGACTTATTTCTGATGGCTGAATTAGTAAAGACAACTAATTAAAATAAGAATATGTGTATAAAAATTAAATTTCAACTATATCAACCAATTAATTTAATAACAATGATAATACACTATCACTTAACATTTTGATAATACAGTGTATTAACGAAAAGGGGAAAAAAAAAATCTTATGAAAGTCAAACTTACTGGAATTTTTGTCTTCGAATGCATTGACAAGAGAATTTCACATGTAAGCAACCACATCACATCTGAAGTTGGTTACGATGTTGCGGAGCTAATCCCGTTGTTGGCGCATTTCCGCAAAATGGCGAAATCTAAGGAGCAGTCAGCCGTAAGTCGAACTGAAGTTATTTGTTTCCCAGCATGGCAATTCATCACAGATTGGAAGGAATCATACAGGAGCTTACATCTCCGATAGCTTTCAATCCGCACAAAATAATCCCAGTCAGACACTGTCTCTGTGCACACAGAGGAAGAGCCCATCCAGATACATCGGCTGAGCCCTGCCTGTTCCCGGTTATTCCCGTCGCTTCCCAGGGATCTTGCAGTCTCACCCTTTCGGGAAAGGGGCCCCATAACACACAAAGCAATTCTCTCGCCGGCTGTTCATCTTGTTTTCATTACAGCGCCGATATAGGCCGGAGATTTATTGCATTTCAAGCAAATTCATGCCTTCCCGGTCCCGGTCCCGGTCCTGGTTCGGGGCTGCCATCCTGATTCCATCCAGACCCTCTATACCCTGGCAGGTCTGAGCCGGTACGCGACTGTGATAAACAGCCTCCAGGATGGTATCAGGACTCAGTCAGGACGTGCTCTGCTCGTCCCCTACGAGGGCTCAGCTCTGTCGTGACAGGGCCAAAAAATAAATGGTTCGATGAGGAAAATGTGATGCCTAGGGGAAAGGGCCTATTCATTAGGTTCCCCACCCCTGGCTGTTTGATGCGAAACAGCCTGGCAACACAACACAAAACCCACCCTATGAAAACAATTGGCGGCAAATTATTAGCGCTAATGCGGCATAGCCAGCCCTTACCTGCATAATTAGTTTCTGAAGCATAGGTCAGG
Organism: Machimus rusticus; assembly: GCA_951509405.1. Classification (NCBI taxonomy): domain Eukaryota; kingdom Metazoa; phylum Arthropoda; class Insecta; order Diptera; family Asilidae; genus Machimus; species Machimus rusticus. The sequence goes on from OX608051.1 coordinate 10,554,292, forward strand.
TGCTAACCTGTAATTTGTTTGTGTACTCCGCAAATTTGATTAACGCAGGTTTCGTGACAGCTGTCATCTACTGGACGAGCCTAGAAAAAATTAATTTACAAAGAACCTACCCCCGTCGCCCTTCGCCTAACTTCAAAAAAGGGAGAATTGGCAGGACTAACGTGCCCTAACGCGGCGACAATTTAAGGGCCTGTCAAATTAATGGGCCAACGATTGTTTTACTTAGTCTCAATCGTCATTAGTAAGAAATTGGACTTCAAAGTCGTCGCAGATGTTTGCTTTTGTGCACCTTCAACACCCCCGCCCTTAACGGGTCACGAATGGTATCCAAAACCAGTCGTCAATGGGTCTGGGAAATTGAATTTTGATAAGGAAAATCGGTTTTGAGGAAATTCGAAATTTACGACGAATTAACGCGAATTATTCGACAATGTCCGGGGCATTTTAGAGGTAATTTTGTGGCACAGGTCTTACAAGGGGATTTATTGAATTGATTTGTTGCTTTTTAGAAACCTGACAAGTTTTCAAACTTTAATGAAGAGCTGATGAAGTTTTGATTGGCAGAGGGAAAGTACAATAAGTCAAAATTTAATTATAATTTAAATTATTTTCTGGCGTTTTACGTCGTGTGTTTGACATGCAAACAAATCAATCAAAAGTGTGAGGAATTATGATGTTAAAGGGGTTTTCGACCTCTAATTTATTTAAATTATTATACAGTTGTTTGAATGTATTACTGATTTACTGCAAACATGTAAACACTTTTCTATTAAGATTTTGTTTAATCAATAGACGTAAAACAAGAGAGAAGTAGTAGAGCTGTAGTATGGCATTGAATATTTAGCTTCCTGTTTTCGACAAAAATGGAGTTAAAAAATAGGTTCTGAAGGCCAGAAATTATTCAAAAATATATAATATATAATATAATAATAATTACATACTTTGGCGAACAGGTTTTCCATGTCAGATATAACTTCAGCTACATTATAAACACGTTTTTAAATATGGTATTTTACACTTTTTAATCCTATTTTTCAGGAAAATGGCAACTTATTGAGTATTTTCATTTAAGAATTCGTATTCTACGAAAAAAAAAAATCTTATAGGATAAGAATTTACGTATGGTTCAATAGTTTTCGCTGAATTATAACCGTACCGAATAGTTTTACTAAAATAGTCTGAGTTTAAATGGAAGGATTCTAAATATATTTCAAGGTGTGGTACTTAAGATTCAATCTCACCTCATTTTATTGGTATAAAATACTTATCCAATTTACTGTTCAATTATTTCCAATCGATCAAAGTCCTAATCTAAATCTTTATTCCCTGCACGAGCAAAATGTAAAAGTGGGCAAACCTTAAAAGCCTTTCCCGAAGGCACATGTTACAAAATCGAATGAGACTGCTACAAATCACATTCGAAAACTTTAACTCTATCCGATCGATGACTAAAAGGTCATTGATTGACTGTCTATTGCCATTAATTTTATTTGCGACTTTGTTGATCTCGAAAAAGGTTTTCCGCGATCACCACTTCCATTTCTAGCCGTAAGATGCGAGCTAGCCACAAAACTCATCGATTAAGCATGTTGGGTTCATCGCTGATCGGTTACCTCAGCATTAATTGCGTAACACCAACAACGCGGTTGTTGTCGTTGTCGTTGTCGCCGTTGTTGTCGTCTTCGCCGACATATCACGCTTTGAATCCGAGGTAACTGAGCAAAAATAAAGGCACCCAGATGCGGCCGGTTGGGGTTAAAAAAATCCACAAGCCCTCATTGCAAAACTCTCGGAGGTATCACATTACACCTCAATCGCAATCAATCTTTAGCTCTAAGACGTACTAGCCAAAAACCGCAAATAATATGCCATCGCGAGCTCCGGCGGGACCACACCGTGCCGCAGAACGGCACACCACACGACATCCACATCAGTCACATCTGTCATGAGGCCCCCCTGGCCCCCGCCGCCGGAGCACCGCGAGGGCTCTCTGGGGCTGGGGCCGTGGCAACCTCAGAAAAGCATAAGTGACTGCGACATTCTGGTCTTATGTAAATGGAGCCCCATTCGACTAATAAAAGATCTTGGGAACGCGATAAAAGTGAATGTCTCTCTTTCTTCGCATGTCGCTGGCTCTCGTATGCCTTAATCGACCCATAAATAGTTTAATAAATGTCATAAAATACAAAAGGTACAACCGGCGGATCCGAGCTAAATGTTAAGATACATCGATTATATTGGCCGGGGCTCCGTTTTCGTCGTCGCGTCGGTCGCTCGCAGTGCCCCCAAGACACGCGGTAACACACCGCGGCCCCAAAGAGGGCCTCAAATAGCGCGAAAAACCGCGCTGAGATGTTGACTCACAGGGTGACTTACGGGCTATCCCTCGCCACGCTGGGAGGTGTTAGATTTATGCTAAAGACCCAAAATTTAATAAATACCAGAGTCGTTTGTTTGCCCGCTCCGAAAATGGCTGAAGCGGCGAGACAGCAGCGCTCCATCGTCCGAACCATTGTTAAACCGCAGCCGAAACGTCTTAAGATAGCGCCAGGTAAGTCGTGGAGACTAGGCCTAAATGATCTTTAGTTTTGCGACACGATCGCCAGATATGGAACTCCGCTAGACGATCACGATGACATGATTTCAGCGGTTTGTGCGAAATTGCTTAGGTCCCAAAGTAGCCTATAAAAATTTTGTTTATGTTTCACAAAATGCGACTGTTCTGGGAACCACTGCCCGAAACTCGGACACTGAGTGACACAATCAGGGCCTTTTTGTTCTCCTCCAGGTGACATGATCACTTCCCGCCAACTGAGCTGGGACTTTTGTGGCGAATTATTGCGGCTCGGTGGGCGATTTGCATTCGGGTTTCAGCTTTTAATGAGCCTCAGATCTCCGGTTATCTGCCGGCGAGTTCTGGTGAATTGGCACCAGACAAGACAAGCGCGCGATTTTATGGCTTCTTGTCTGGAAACCCCTTTGCGAAGTAAGTAAATAAAGTTTTAAAATATGCCTCGCGGCTCTTTTCTTGAGAGCAAAATGGCCAAAAGTTAACACTTTAGCGATGACCCCCGTCGAGGCATAGATACTTAGCATAGAAATTCCCTTCCCGAGGAGGTGATTTATTTTAATTGTCCACGCCAAAGGTAGAAACTAGCGCGCTCGAACCACGAAATTTGTGTAGGCTTGGTTTATAGTTAGATTTTCTGATTAAATGATCCGTGGCAAATTTTGACTCATCAAATTAGTAAACAGAGTGTGATAGTGAAATTTATCAGTCCTACATTTGCATTTCGTTGTTTATGTGACACATTTAATTAGAGGATCGAATCGGCCTCACATCGGGGGCTGTCGGATTTCCCATCGATGCCCCCGAAACAAAAGCAAAGTTTCCCGATTAATTCCATTTTGATTGTCGTCGAATCAATGAGTCAATGGGCCGCAGCGCGCATTCGATCAAATGTTAGATACGCTGACTTTCGTGGCACTCTTCCATTAATTTTTACTACTTTTTTAGTGTTATTTATGAATTCATTAAGTATGTTTACTTCTTTTCGCTATCTTGGTCATTTCTGATCTTCAGGTAGGTTTGTGTAATAATTTTAACGGGTTCCTAGATCTTTTAAATTTTTCTGGCATTTTTGCTGAAATATTTTAAGATAAAGAAACGACGGAGTAATGGCGGGGCGCCAAATGAAAATTATATCTTGACAATAAATTAACTAAAATTGCAAGATTACGAACAGCCCACGAAAGACAGAATTTTTTAAAGCTCTTCCAAATATCAACGTTTTATAGCTTTGTAGATTAATCCTGTATATAATGTGGTTTTTATTATGTGGAATATTACGTTAATATTTATAAAAGAATGTTGGGAATTAATATATTTTTATAGTAAACATAAAAATAATATAAAACTAATTTTAAAATTTTTCACCGATATAAAAATATATAATCATTAAAATGTGTGATCATTTACTTTTCAATTATCATCTAACACCACAATTTTAATGGAAGTTTTTGTAATAATAAAGCTAAATCGCTATACTAACACTAAAATTGTTTCCTGCAAAAAGTTTAATATCGCAATTAGAGTTAGTGAGGCAAAGCGCAATTTAGAGGCACCTGCACCGCATTATTGCAGCTCATAATTTAGCTAGATTTTCCAGGTTCTTTGAAATCGACTAATTGTCATCTTCCATAGAATCGCGGCTATTTTAAAATTGGTTTTCTCAAAAAGATTGGAACTCGTCTCTGAGGTCATTCATTCCGCGGCCACTTAGCGCGATGAATAGCCCCCGTCTGGCGAAAAACAAAAACGCTCCTTTGAGCTCCAAGTGGCAAAACAAGAGGAGATTCGTTCTAATTTGATTCCGCGAATCCCGACCGGCCTTCAGAAAAGATGACCGTCGGTAATTCCTCCACCTGTTTCCTCTTTCATCGCGGCAAAATGACCGGAACGAAGTGTTTTCCTAATGCTGCAAAAGCCCAGTCGTTTCAAATAGAATACAAAAAAATTATGGTGTAAATTCTCAGCAAGACAATTTACGATAGAGACCGTTAAAAACGCGGTTTTAGTCAATTATAAATTTTCCACTGAATCTTATCGGTCTGATGTGGAAACCTGAGAAATCTGGCGATCACTGGCCTCTGGTGCTCCGCAAACTCCGAGAACTGACCGGTGGTGGTGATGTAATAAAGTTGCATTCGCAGTTTACGATCAATTTCCTCACCTCCGCGGACGGCGATCTTCGCGTTCTTTGATTGAATCTTCGCTAGCGATCGCCACTAACTTCTCAGCCTCTTTTAATGACGAAAATTCTTAGCGGGACCTGATCAACGTTTAACGGAGATGTACCTTCAATTTTAACGACTACTGCGTGTTATTGAATCCTTTTATAATTTCTACAAGTTATACGTCGAAAACAATTTTATGATATTTAAATAATTTTTTTTTTCAAATACATATCATAGTAACATTCAAATTTTGGACCAAATAAATACCTACGATAGTATAAATAACTGCTAGAAATTATATTTCTTTTAACTAAAATAAAAATACTTATGTTGAGTTTTCCTATTAAACAGTCACTATCATAACCAAATCTGTCGGTTTTCAGATTTTTTCTGATGACACTGATACAGTATATGTAATACCTACTGATCTAAATCCAATATGGCGGACACCAAAAAAAATGGCGGATTACTTTTTTTATTCACAACCATATTGATATGAGTATGACAAAATTTCGAAAGGCAAAACCTTGCCTGTGATGACATATTAAAAGTTTAACATCGTACGCATACCCAACCTATCAACCAACCTATAATGGACATTTTAAATAGTAAAATCAGTCAATTATATTAGAAATTATTTCAGAATGAATTTACGGATTGTTTACCTTCCGCTTTCTCAATTTTTAATTTTGATTAGTCTATTCTTTTTCATTAACTCTAATTCTGTCACTAGCAGAGATCATTTCATGGCGAAATAACGCAGTGATGGACTCGAACGCCACTACGTTCGTAGCTCGGCGGACAATGTACGATGGTTTGCCACCAAAAATGTGAGTGGCATCCACCGCACCGGCGGATTATGTTGATTAATAAAATCCGAGGTCCGCCCAATTACCGGCCACGGACATGACAAACACATGCGCGCTTCGGTGCCGCTTTATTACTTTACCAACCGGAATGGAAATGAATTTCGCTTGGTGCGTCTGTGGTTCGGACGCAACCAGAAATTAATCCGCGATAAAAGCACGAAATTGTGGAAATCCGCTTTTAAGCGCTATCAAAAATTCAATTAAACTGAATCATGTCAAAAAAGGCAGCAGCGAAAACAAAGCGACCGGCGGCCCACTCCGCGCCGCCCTTTGAAGTTTTAATCCGAAAATTATACGCGGCCCCGGCCCCAAAAAATATGTTCGAGGGAAGGCGAACCGGAGAACCGGTGCCCCGTCATTTCGGGATCATAATTTCGCCTCCTTTTTCCGATTCGCTGGATTTAGAATTGAAATTAGGCTGCAGGTACACTTCGGGACTGCCCATAAATTCTCATCACGTCAGAAAAAGTCAATCATATCGCCGTCAGAGGCGAAATCCGCGGCCCAAAAGAAAGGGCGCAAAGGGACAGGGCCGGGCGCATTGACGCGTCAGTCAGCCCTGGAAATTTATGCCGTGCCCCAAGATCCATGTCACTCGTCAAGATGCTCTTCCCGTGATTTGTGACGAAATGTCACCGCGCCAAACTGGGACGACACGACTCGCAGCGCTTATTTATTTATTTTTTATATATTTTTTTTTATTCGCATTTTCCCTCGTCATAAAACTCTCATTGAATTTCGTCTTTCGACCGTCTTAGCCTGGCTAAAGATTCGTCCTCGAATTCTTCCCGAAAATGAGGCGGAGCGCATCACCGCCGCCGTGGTGCAAGACCACGGCCGCACCGCTCCACCATAATTCTTCGTCGGGGTCTCAGGAGGAACGAATCAATTACAAGACAGGTAATCCCTGCCCGAATGAGGCTCTTCTGGCTTTTTATCTGTCAGAAGGAATTCTCGCGACGACGACGAGATTCTTAAAGAAAATCCTGCCCGTCTTTGGTTTGCCTCGAGGTGGCGGCAGATTTTGTTACACACAAAATTTTCGAATTAGTCGCCCAAGCTTCCCCAGTCCTTTCATTAATCCGCCCAGCCCGAGTCTGCGGTAGAAATTGGCCGCGCTCTCGGGCTGCGGGCGTCACAATCAAGCGCTTTGTGTCATATTTAATAAAGGAATAAGCCGGAATTTATCTGATATTTTGACGTGTGGTAAGCGAAATTAACACCATTCCCGAGAGACACATGACAGCCGTCTTGAATCCCGGAGTCTGGACTCAAGATGCGGCCTGGGAACGCAAACATGAAGCAACATAACTTGAAGCGTAATAAAGGCGGGATTTTTCGGCTAAAAAAAATTGATATTTTATGCAATTTCCGCGGCAGCAACCAGAAAACGATCAGCAAAAAAACTATAAGAAATGCGTAAGGCAAATTTTAGCGCGCGCTATTTAAGCAGTGTCTTAGCTGATCTTAAGATTTTCAACTTACCGTCGAGCATTCTGGCCGCTGATGGCAGAGAGCTTCTCTGATGGCAAACTGAAAAGAAGAGATAAATATTCGTTAGTATTTTTTGTTTTTGACGGTATAATTTTTTAATTCTTGGGTATTAACTTCACTGAAATATCAGAAGATTCTGACCTAAACCAAGTGACGTAATTTAACAATAACAGCTTAGTTATTTGTATAAAAACTCTTTGTCGTCTGCTGCATTTCGTATACTATAATTGTTAAAAATATCTATGTAATATTATAGTTGTATAAGTTAATAAATGATAAAAATAAAATAGATTTTATTTAATTAATCATTAGATCAAATATCAATAAAAAGCAAAATAAGAAATTCGCTACCTCCAAATTACACACTTACATAAGCGGCAGTAAAATTTAAATCTTGGTAACTTTTTAGATAGCTCTAAGTTTTTGGATCATTTGAAATGATCTATCTAACAAGACTTATTTTTTGGTAATAACCAAATAATGTAATTCCTTATTTAACCAACATAAAATGAGAAAATTTCAAACCGAAAATAGCAAAATTAAGATACAAATACCGACAATTTTGTCCTTGAGATATTACGTAGGTATAAGGTAAAAAATACGATGAATATACGCAAATTTCGAAAACACAAGAAGGCAAGGAAAACTCCCAACAGTTTCCACTTATTTTCGGTAATTACGGCTGAAAAGATCCTCTTATAAAGCACCCGACCCCAAAAATCCCCAATCAACCTGAGAAGTACTATCTGGGGCAATTAATTAATTAAAACTGAGGTTGTTTGCTTTTAATCACTTTAGTCGGTGGAATTCTCTCGAAATTAATTTTTGGGAAACAAGAAAAAAGAACACGCCGAAAACCTGAAAATGATTTAAACCCCTTTTTCCCTATTCAGAGAAGGGATTTTTGTCCACGGATCCGTAGTTCATTATTATTTCATTTTTGCAATGTGCTAGGGAAGAAAATGATTTCGGTTCTCTCAATTACTGCCGTAAATGAAGTACTGGCTTATAAAAGGTCAATAAAATTTCAATTAAACGATCGAAGTGAATAGGCCAGTAATTATTTCTCTCAATGAGGTTCGCATCGACGCGACCGATGCAAATAAGGAAATTGTTTTTAATAAAAACATGACGTCCGCACCGAAATAAAAAAAATTAAAACCACTCTTGTATAAAAGGCAACTGCTAGCGAAACTGCTGCGCCAGGACTTTAAAAAAAAAAAAAAACCACAAACACTGCAAGTTGACTCTGTTCGGGAAAATAATCAACTCTGCAGAAAATCTGCTGGAGCATAGCAATTATGCGGCTGCAAAACTTCTCATGATGATGGGCTTGTTGTCATAACTCCTTGATGTGCATCAACTGATGATGAAACTGCAGTGCTGCTTGCACCCAGACATGAAATATGAGAGCTGACTAGTTATAAATATTACCTGCTTAACGCGATGTACAAAAGCTTAAACTGTGAGCAAAACCACAAACAAAAAAATAATTTTGTAATCGACGAATAAGACCTCATCGTACTTTGTGGGATTAGTAGAGTATATGAAGTTATTAGCTGCTTCCTGTAGCCTGATTATGTTTGAAGGCTTAAAACAAAGTTTTAATTCGTTGCAAAATCGAAATGAAATTTTTAAGTATTACACAGAACAGCAAAATTTTTCTCTTAAATATGCCATCTAAGTAAATAAAAATGTTTCGAGAAACATTGGGTATAAAACTGGAAACAACTTTTTATGAAATAACGAATTTGGAAATTTATATTCGGTATATGTATAAAAATCAATTATTTATAGACTTTATTAAACTTTGCTTACACAATAAATTTTTCATGAACCCTTTTCCCTAAAGACTGTGAAATAAATAAGTGAGTTTCTACATCATTTTTTAATAAACTTTAATTTTCTATTTGTTTTATTAGAGTGCAATTTCCCGAAAACCACTGAACATATTTTTTTCGTTAAATGTTAAATTATTATGTTAAAATCAACTGTAAAGAGATAACAATAATTACTTAGTTTCTAAAAAATCTTAGTAAGTCTTAAGTATGAAGTATTTTATGCTTAGAGCTCCAGGATTTCATTTAAATTAAGTATTGATTTTCTTAAAAATAAGCAATTTTTTTGCTTTTTACTGCTTAGAAATGTAATAGATAAAAAATTGTTGTTTTTATAGAAATCATTATTTCTTTATTGACATCGATTGAAATACTGCTCATAACTATCATAATTCATATTGTTTGTTTACCCCTTTTAAACCAACCTTCACAAATTTCGCCGTTCATTAATATTTCTACCTGTCTTTAATACCTGAGCATTTTCTATATTTAGATCGAAATTCTTGGATACGATTTGCCCTATTTGTAAATTCGATTTTATAAATGAATCGACAAGGCACGACCACCCAGATATTTGTAATAGCGTTAATGAATTTCACGAAAGGCGGTATTGGTAAAGTTTATCACGCTAAGAGCCGATGAACCGTTCACCTTTTGTATTTCCACGCTTTACTAAACATTCTAATTTGCTTTCTCCTGTTTATTTTCGCTACAAAACCCCCTTCTGTTTCCCGTCTCGTCCCAAACATTTGTCGAACATGTGTGGCGTGGAGCAACAAAATTTTCCCACCTCTACTCCGACGATATGAGGGCAAAACAATGAAGGGGTCCTTTTTCCCTTTAAAACAATTCGAGCATTCACCCAAACTGCGGTGGAAACGCCCGCCCTCCGTCGCCTACCGTCGTCCTACGTCGCCCTACGTCGCCCCACGTCGCCCTTCGTCGCCGTACGTCGCCCTTTGGTAGGTGCTGGTTCAACGCATACCTCCACCACGTCTACCTCCATATGAAAAGTTGCTCGGAATTTATTGCAGTTGGTGTTTGGTTTGCGCGCCGAGGGAGCTTCGGCGAAGAATCAACAAGAGTTTGGGCCAGGTTCGAGGGTACCTGGGATGGATTTTAATAATCAAGAAACTCCCATTCATTCGGGGCATGTTCGCAGGGACACCTTGCGCCGCGCGACGTGGTCCAACGTATATTTAAATTTCGATTCTATTACCGCAACAGCCCACGCGGTTCAATTGAAATTTCAATATTCAATCGATAAAAATCACAGCTGGGTGCCCAATCTTTCCAATTTCGTGTTGATAAAAGCGTATTTTCTAGACTCTAGATAGTCCCGGCCAGGCTGAAGATATATCGCCGGGAATCGATTGTTCATATATCAGCGCCGCGGTCGTTTCTGCCAGAATTGCAGCATCTTCCCGGCCTGTGCTTTATTCCCGCCTTTTTTTGTTTTCTTTTTTTTTAGGGAATCCAACCAGGTTTTTATACCTGACAGGTTGCGGCAACGGGCATACCGGTGAAATCCGTCTTTTATCCGGCAAATACGAGCCGCCGCTGTGCTGCGAACTGGGCCATGGCTCCGGCCTAATCGAGTGAAGACAATTGCCTTGGGTTCGATCTTTTGGTTTATTTACTCCGTTTTTTTCCAATATATGTATATGGTATATGTTTTTATTTTTTATTTTTGCTGTCTTCCCCCTTCAGCTGACATTATCGGGAAAATGTGTCTTTCGATTGCTAGGGGAATCAGCCGCATGGCAGGACAACAGCGGCCGCCCTGTGCCCAGTTCACCGGGCATCTCTAAATCTTTTCTGGAGGGCAACTAGAGCAAAAAGCCCAAACCCATTGTCTCTTATTATTGGCCGAGGATATCTCTGGTTTGCGCCAGAAAAATATGCCCCGGCCGCGTCCATTTATTGGGTGGATAATTCCCGGGGCCACAATTTACTCTCCGGGCACCGCAGGTTTTTATATCCGGCGCGCGGTTTATTGTCGCCCCGCTTGCTCTATTCTTTCTAAATTTAAAGTGCCATCGGTTTCAATAAGACCATTATTTTTCTGAATGTCGACCAATATTTTTTTTCCTCTCTGGCGGGGCGCTAGAGACGCTCCACTGCCCTGTGACAGGGGCCCTATTTACGGGCGGGGAGTGGTGTTCAGAAAACCCAAAGTCGATTGTGTTCTCGTTCGGGATTCCATGCCATGCCGCCATTAAGGAAATAACTTTGAACTCGGTTGCCCCAAGGACGATGCAAATGAAACGGACCCATGTGTCAAACTTCCTGTCTATCTCGATAGGTATGCAAATCCCGTACTCGTCTTAGACCTATATCTTTGGCTCCCTAACAAACCTCTTTAGGTCTCGAATTTCAACAATTTAACTGGCGTTCGATCAGATTACACCCTTTAGCCGGAGAGAGCCAATACCACAGGGAGTCGCTGTCTCCCAGAATTTACAAGATTCCCGAGGCCCGATACCATCGCATCCTGGAGGAAATACCAATTTTATTCCATTCCCGGATCGAATCTTCCCCCAATACCCCCCGGGGGGATGAAAGGGCTCTATGTCAGCTGGAATCCTGTTAATTGTGCGAGGGATTGATTTATGTGTAACAAGCCCCCGGATTCTACCGTCAAAGTGGGTGTTAACTAGATTCAGGCCCCCGAATGCGCCCGTTCTCCTGCAGCTGCTCCCCGGGGATCGTGCAGGCGATGCCTCAGAATCCCACTGACAACAGCGCAAGCCGGCTAACGAGCCCTCCTGATCCACTTTTGATTGGGCCGTGGAAGGAGCCCCCCAAAAGACAGGAACCCGCCCGAGCCCTCCGCGATTTGATTAATTTTTTTCTTTTTTTTACGGCCCCTAAGTGAGCGATTCGAGCGTGATATTCGCCCATTTCGTCCGTGTTCCCAAGCCATCCCTTTTTTCCCATATATCCTTCATGTCTTCGGATCATTTGTGACTGACATTTTGCGATTTTACTGCACGGGAGCACTCCGAATTGTAAGCAATTCGCTTTGATTTATGTCGGCACAGAAATTGCCATCTTGATTAGTTCGGTTTTTCAATATTTTCGCTCTGCAGACGACTGCCACTGGGTCGATGGGAGATTTATTGCGACCGGGAAGGGCCGCGCTCCACCCTGCGGGGCCCTCGCGCGAGCAATAAAAGGAGCCAGCTCCTCCGCCGACTTCGGGCCCTTCGCTCTGCTCGCAGACTTTACCCAGAATACATTACCATTAGCCCTGAGCCTTAGTGCGCCTCGGAAAATACCTCATCTTTTCGAATTCATTATTTTGTGTTTTAGAAGTAAAACGAATTTCCGAGCATCGCATATCTTCCGAAAACACTTTAAGAGGAGTCCGCAGCGCGGTTGCTTTTATTTACTAAAAGACAAAATGTCGCATATTTTCTAGCTTCTGCAGATTGCCCCTTCACCAGGATTTTGTGAGAATGTGATTGAATTTTCGAAATTGTAAGAATTTTTCTTCATTCAGCCGATATAATATATATATAATAAAAAATTTTAAAATTCTGAAAAATACGGACGCAGAGAAAAATTTCTATATAAAAATTAAAAAGATTTTGCAAATATTATTTAATTTTTCTTTATGGGGCTCATCCAAATCGCCATCTTTAATAGTTTATAACTTTTCTTATTAATTTCATATCTATATATAATAATTTTAAGGACTATTCTTCTACCTTTTTATACATTATTACACTATTATTAAAGATTGATTTGGTTGTGTATTTTGATTTCTAGGTGTGTACCCAATATTCAAATTTCAAAAGCAGCTAAATAGTAAGAATCTGGATATAGCACAAATAAAACCTTTGTTAGATAAAATTAAGAAAATATATATGTTACTAATAAAACATAACATTTACTTGAAATACAAATTCGGATATTGTTATACCATCCTCCTACACCAGCACAACAATAGAATTAAAGTTTCTTTTTGAAGAAGTTAATTAGTTATTTTCGTATAAAAAGATTTATATTTAGTGTAGTAGGATTCTTATCAAAAATAACAGACTCTGTTTAAAATAAAATATGCTTAGGAACCATAAGAAGATATTTAAATATTTAAAGGTTATTATTTTCTCAGCGAATGATTTATTCAAGGGACCCATAACATCAAATATAAAAATATTAAAAGTGGCAAAAATATCAAGTTGTGCAAATGTTCGCCTAGAACCAAACTTATTAAACCAATTTGTTAAAGATTAGACTTGACATATCACATCCAATAAAATTTGATATTAGGTATTTTCGTTTTATTTTGGTTTTATAAACTACTGCTACTAATATGCGGAAGGAATTGCAAAATAATGCCTCATACATATTTAACATCTGGTTTTAGTGTTGCTTTATACCTTAAAGCTATTAAAATCTTAAGGTAAGGACGACGCTGCCAGTGTTAATATCTATGATAATGCAGATTGGTATAAATCACCACTTCTGTGGCAGGCTTTAAGGCACATTCATCAGTTAGGCCGTAACTGTTTCCGTAAAACCCTAGGTTTTGACACCGCTATAAAATTGAAGCCGATATATTCTCATGAGCCTAGCGGTAATTTCCTTTTCCTGTTTTTCCGCGAACAATTCTATTTGAGTTTTATCAATAAGGGAAAGGCCAAAAAAGGAGTTCCTCCGTCGCGTCCATCTCAAGAAATTCGCACACCTTTCCTCCGAGCTCTGTGGAGAGCAGGCGTTCGTCTGAAGAAAATTTGCCTAACAAACTGCGGAGAGTAATTGCAATGCAAATAAGGCACGTGTGCCGGAGCCTTAGCCAGCCAGTTAATGAGCATATATGGAAATAGGAAGTGGCCAGCGCGCGTAGGCGGCGAAAGTATTTCCTTTAGCGCGCTAGGCCCTCTAGACTATAAGACTCTAAAGTCTAGCACAATGGACCCGACTGGAATGGGTCCAGGTCTCCGCTGTTTCTTCTTTATTAACTTAATCTCAATTTCTCCTGTCGCAACAGCGATTTTTACGACGACGGTCTTCTTATTGCCGCACCGCGCGGCCCGAATAATCTCGGGTAACGTTGCGATCGTGCGCACCCATGCCCACCGTTCGTGTACAAACAATGAGCGCGTATTTCTTAAGTAATCCGAGCATGCGCACATCGCAAGGAGGAATCAGAGCCGTCCCCCCCGAGGGGCAAACGTCTTGAGGAGGTAGAATCACTTGTGCAGCATGTCTTACAACGTCGGGGCCGGGGCCGGGGATAGGGCCGCGACGGCCGGGAAGGGCGTGTAGTCGGGAAGCGCACGAACAATCCTCGCCGAGGGTAATTGACTTTGCGCAGTAGACACAGATTTTATGGCATTAAGCTAAAAACGCCGATGCTCACCTGAGTTTTGTATAGAAAGATGTTCTACGGCAATTACTGCTGTTTGCCGGTGTAATAACATCGGGGAAAATTGAGAAAAAATGCGGGACGGAGGTGGTGCTCATGAAACTCATTGCCCGGGATGCAGGGAGGGCATAAAGTACACAAATTAAGAGGGCCCCTGTTTGGAAAAAACACGAGGTGTGTAGGCGTTCGATGGGGCCCATGGGCAGCCCCTAGATACTCGTGGCCATACCCACCGCGCCCCCCGCGACAGTCTATCATCTTTTTACTGTCTTTAGTCATTATCTGCAAGTAATTTGTGCTGAATCCGCAAAAACTTTAGAGCGGGGATTAAAAACCATGCTTAGCCACAATGACTGCAATTTTACGCTGTCCTTCGTAATTATTTGGATTCCCTTTTTGGGCCTGCTTCTCCGTCTTGATGTCGCTGGGGCTGTCTGGGGCCCGTCATTCTTTCCGGGAGAATCCCCCGGAGTATCTCCTAGTCGTCGTCTACATACAAAAGGCATAAATATACCTAGAACAGGGGCCCTTTTTCTTAATTCCACTGATGATACACCCTGCAACATTATCTCTCTCGACGTCTTTTTGTGCCCTGTCGACTTAGTTCAGGATTCGGACGGGACAAAACAGCCAAAAAGGAAGAAAAGAGGTTCCTCATCGCCGAATCCCTAGTCTTCCTGGCCAGACACAGACAGTCGTAATCAGAAGGAGACAATTTTTTGGAGAAATAAGTCGACGCGAGAGGAAGACGTCTTGGATGTATTTTTTTTACGTCTTTCTCGTTCCTTATCTTTATTTTATTTTATTTTATTTATTTTTTTTTTTGAAGAAAGAACAGTGGAAATGGACTCCTTGCCCAGAGATTGCGGCGATATTAAATTCAGGGCTCGCGACAATCCCGCGGCGTTTTTCCATATTCAGCTCCTCATCTCGCATTCCGGGTCCCGCGCGCGTCAATTGGAGACGACAAGTGGTGAAAACAACACCCCGACGAGATTGAGGAATAAACAGAAAACGCCAGAACAGATGAGTTTATGTGCGGGAAGGCGACCTGGACGCTGATTGAAATTGAAAGTGATATTCCCGGGGAATGGCAGGGATTGCTGCCTCCTTGAATGGATACGAAGTGATTTCTTCGCTTTTGTTTGTAAAAAAAAATAAAATTAAATTAAAAAAAAATTTCCCTATCGAACCTTTTTGCCGGGCGCCAACGACTGCAACAACTCTCGCGACGACGCAAAGCAACGCGAACAGGTAACTCACGGACATCGGGTGAGCCTCGTTTGCGAAAGGTTTTGTTTGGGCTCTGCAAACGCAAACAGAACGAGCCTCAGAGGATTTTTCTATTTCCAGCAATCCAAACAAACCCTTCGAGAGTCGTTCAGGCATTAAGATTTCCGGCCATTCCACTAGAAATTCTGTTTACAATAAATACGATAGAGCGCGACTTTAAATCGTTGATAGTTTGCATGAAAATACATATCGGCCAAGTCACTCACTCGACTATTGCAAAAAGGGCTTCATAATGAAATTTATTTTTATTAGTCAAAAGCTCACTATGTAAATTTAAGTATTTAGCATTTTTCAGTTTTTTAAAAATTTGTAGTAAGTATTGTCATTTCCCCCGTTTGCATATATTTGCTTCCTTCATGGACTTATTTTTTTATTTTTTAAACATAAGTACTTCAGGTTATCATTTTACATAAACTGTGCAGATTATATGCAAATCGCATTTTCAGTACGACAGCTAGAGGGTTGTGGCAAATACACAGACAACTCAGTGAGAACCTTTGGGGTGCCGAACCCTAAAAATATCTTTACGATATGCCTCGGAAGCATAAACCATGACACGAAAAATTGAAGGCTAAAATTAAATTCTTTATTCTAATAATTTTGATTTTACATCTAAGTACTAAATTTCAATTCCTTATAACTTGGCAGGAGAAGTTATAAATCCATCCATCCATCAAAAGTTCTTTAACTCATGAACAAAATACTGCGGATGTAATTCATCAAGTTAAAACTAAAATAGAAAATTCCAAGTAACTATTAATTTTTCTTTTCAATTCTTCTTTCACTTCAGTAAAAGTTTATAATTTCTAATAGATATTCATTAAACGACGTCTTCCTTATTAGATTCAACTATTTCTTCGTAATTCCTATTTTACTAGTTCATTAGTATTCGATTTAGCTACAAATTACCACCCACAGAACGCATCAAGATTTCAAAGACAATTTATATGCGAAAGCGGACTTTAACTCGGATATCTTGATAAGCCTACTTAGCTAACCGATGGTAATGTTGGATTACTTGAAAATTTCAGAGACATGACTCTCATAAATTATCCAAATAGTCATCTGAAATTAATTAGCTTCGAAAAGATTAATTGTTTCGTTTTTAATTATTCACCCTTTTGTTGGAAGCAATATTGCACCTTTCTGATTAGCATTAAAAAGGGTAAGTACGAAGAAAATGAAAAAGCAGTGACATTTTAGCAGGAAATATTCGTTTCTGGAGGGTTGAAATGCTATTTTGAATTATTCAAGTATGACTCATTCCTATTTTATATTCTTTATGTGGAATCGAATTCTTCACTGTGCGATTCTTTATCAGAAGTTGGCACATTTTTTTATAAAATATATTATTATTAAGATTTGTCTATCGAAACAGACAAGTTAAAAAATTGTTGTGAGTTTCAACACTAATGAGATCGGTTTGGTGACTTTGCCGTAAACATGGACGCCCGAATACCAGTCTGCAATTTCAAGTTACATTATAAATGAAAACTTTGTAATATCGTTTTTAACGGTTTTTTATATTTACTTTCTTTGGAATTTTAAATTTAAATACTATCTTTCAATTAAAGTTAAGAAGTACGTTATATGTATACAATATAATTCATTTTCTTTTTCTATAAACTATAGTGCCTACATATGTAACTACAATAATCGTAGCTTTTATTGCTTAAAAATTTTGTAGGAAATATGGAATAATAAATCTTAAATGATAAGAAGATTCGTCTCTCCAAATTTAATTTTTTATACCTATTTGTAAGCTTACATAGATTTTAGAATTACTGAATTTTAAGTATAAAACTTAATTGAGAAAGAAAAAGGAATTATCCCCATGAAACTTGATATAAATAGTTTTTCCAGACGGCATTTCATACCCTACACGAATATCAAGTAGATTTCACCGGAAAAAAGCGCTAAAAATTAATTAATTCAAACTTGCATAAGGAAAAGTCGAGTTTCACGATGTAGAAATTCACAAAGTGGATAACCTAAGAACCCCGGGATTGGCCCTGAGGTCGGTCACATCGACGGTGGCGCCTCCCCTGCACATTAGAAATGCACTCGGGGGAGCAAGAAGCGGCGCCCATTCGAATTAATTTCCCTCAATTGCATAGGGAATAATTGCGCGCGTGTGGGGTCCCGTCTTGAACTTTCCCACCCGTCCTCGGCGGTTAAATCTGCCCCGGCCTAGGAAATGGCATGGTGATTAGTTTCACCTGGGGCCGCAAAATTGAAAAAGTCAAGACAGAGTCACCTGCGAGATCGACAAAGACTGATTTGCGGGGCCGCAATAAAAGTGAGGACTGGTCCGGGAATAGGTTAAGGCCCTCTCCACACTGGCGGTGGCGGGCGGCGGCGGCTATATGTTTTCTCTCAGACCTCAACTCCACCTAAAACTTGTCCTCACGGAAAAAGTGGCCTGGAATCTGTTTTTGTTTTGCTCGAGTTTTTGTTCTTCGGCTCTTCTTTATTTTGAGCCAGACATGGGCCGAGGGGCCTTTTCTTTTTATTTTTCAATTTTTTTTTCTGTTGCCCCACCGGCTGACCGGCTTCCACCGTGGTACACGATCGCCACGCAAGTCCATCATCATCATTACGATCGTCTCCTCATCTGTATCATCATCTTCATCTTCATCTCGCATCTGATCTCGCGGGAAGATCGCGGCAGCGCGGCGGGGGCAGGTGCGCAGCTCCCTGCCCCGTCGCGGCGACCGCGAAAAACCGCGCGCATAGCATGCATAACTGGCGATGCGGTGCGCTAGAAATCATGCACAGATGATCGTGGCTCGCAGAGGTCGTATCTGCAGAATCTGTAGAATCTGCAGCGTGCGTACGTCTTACGTTAGAAGACAAACTTCTTCCTCTGCTCGCTGCCGTGCAAAGGAAAGCCCCTGGCCATGGTGGCCGCCGCCGTCGCCACCGTGATCAGGCTTGCGGTACCTCCGCGATACCTTCGCGGTAGAAACGCAAGGGGTAAGCGCGGCCGCCACCGACGTCCAGGACACTCTCATCGAGCGGACAACCTGCAATTATTTCGTTGAAATGCGATGGAAATTATTTTTTATTAATTACAGGTACGGATGAGAAATGAGAGTAGGTTTTAGCGGTAATCGTGAACCATTTACTTCCCTCAATGTCTGTCAATGCGGCTGTGCGCCTTTTTGCCCCCGGATACCGCTCAATGGGGTCCCGCACCAAGGGACCAGAGCCTCCGCACCGCGGGCCCCATTGTTGACATCGAGAGCATGTGTAGTCCGCATGCCTCGCCGCATTCAACAATTCTCGCAAACGCAACGTACCTGCGACAAGACGCGTAAAAACGAGGAAATTGCAGGAAATTGCCGGACGGTGAGATGCTCGGAGCATGGTAGAAAAACGTGTCCATCCGCACGCATGATGACGCCCAAGGAAATAGTTCTTTACTTAAAAGATACAAGAAAGAAAACGTGGAGAAAAGAGGTTTCTACGCGCGACTTTTCGCGCTCCGCCATAGTAGGTACAAGTGTTTCTTAGAAAATATGTCACTCCGTCGCGGAATTAATAAGTCGGTAGATAGACTTGGGGCTGGGCTGTCGCACACTTACATAATTACATCCATAGCACAGAATCCGACGGGAATAATTCCAGGTTGCCGTTCCCAAGACCTGTGATTGCAGCTTGCCCGCGAAATTAATTTACGAGGTCGATGGGTATCACCTTGCAATTACGCGCCGTAGGTACAGGTACACCAAACTCTATCTTGTGCACCAAGCTTTAGTATACAATAAACATTACATAGTAAATATACCCCCTGACTAAATTACTCCCAGCTTTGTCCCATAAATTGCAAGCACACTATACAGACTATAGCCATTTTAGTATCGTAAATTTCCTGTGGATTTCAATAAAACCCAGTGGGGAACTTTAACTCTTCAACTATCTGACTAAATTGAAAAATCAACAGATTTAACAAAAAATGACTAAACATAAAATAAAATATTGTTTAAGTGATTACGCTATTACGATAAGTATCTACAGTGGCCCATTTTATGAAGAGGATTTCAGTTCAAAATTCTGGCGATTTGAGTGGGCACATGTAATTAAATTCTTGATTGCATCAATTTTAATGGTCAACAGTCATTGAATTGTGGCGACACGTTTATATAATTTTAATATTTAAGGCACGCAATGCATTTTAATCAATTAACTACTTTAAATAACGTGTGGACAGCATGGCGCAGGTGATACAGTCCCCTTGTTTTGTGTTGTTTTGAATAGATAATTGAGCCTAATCGGGAAGCTAATTTCATACTTTAGGTCTTTAATATCTTTAATCATTATCGACCAATTTAATACAATTAATAAACAACTCAAAATTTCACTATGAAATTTTGTTAATATATTTTGATATAATTCTTTTGGGTGTTTGTAGGTAGTTATGCGTATAGTTATGCAAGTAAAAAAAAATTGACAAGATTTTTCTTAAACTAAAACAAGGCCGTTTGTGGTCACGCTTTCACCTTATAACTTCTTGTTCACTAAACGTGACGTTAAAAACAGATTTACTTACATAACTTAATCTAACTAAAAAAAATAGTTTAAATGTTTCCATAGCGTCGTGTCGCCACACCTGAATTGTATCTAAAGTTTAAACATTTCAAGGGTAGTTATACCTCGAATCTGGTGGCCTTACGTTTGAATTTTTAGAATACCTAATTTTATTATTGGTTTTTTTTCTTAATTTCGTACTGGGGAAATAGTTGGTAACAAATTATTATTTAAGCATACGAAATGAATAACCTTATAGGAAATTTATCTTTTGAAATAGGTGCAACCAACTGTTTCTCTTTTACTCGATAGTTACGCTCAGCAAATTCGATAGTGTGTAATTTAGTTCTACTACATGTAGATACTTTATATAAGGCACGGTAGAAACTCAAATTTTCTTTAAATATACCATATATAATATTATTTTGAATAATTTCATAATTCATATATACATCGAGATAAAAGCATTTTAACTCTTTATCAAAAGTATTTGTAATTATGTAGTTAAATGTAAATTTTTAATGTAATCGTGTTAATGTAAAATGATTGCAGTTTATTAACTTTTCATTAATTGGAACACTTTCATAAGAACTAAGCAAAGACAAACTTTTATTGAAATTGCAGAAAATACATTGTAAAACAGCCCGATTTTACAAAGATCTATAAACAGCTACATTTACGATATTATGAAGAAAATTCATAAAATATATATGAAATGTTTGATTGAATCGAGAAAGTCTGCTATTATTCTAATTAAAAGTGTCATTAGTTACTGCTAACTAACTACAATTCATTGCACCAGTTTTATGATAAAAATTTCTTAAACCGTAATATGTAGTATTTCTTCGGCTCCAAATCATGCCTAATTTTTCTTAGGATTATGTAATTTTGCTTTGATATTACGGAACATTGTTCTATGTGAGCCACGAATTGACTATAAAATAGCCAAATAAGCAAAATTTTGTTAATAAAGACGTTGGTTGGTTGGTTTGAGTTGTGACCCAACCCCTGGATGGGTCCAAGTAGCGCTAGGCGCGCCGTTTTGATACCACAAAAAGACGTAATAATCAAAATTAGTGTCATTAGATGCGTTATACCTACTTGAAATTTCTACCTGTTCGACGTTTATTTAACAAGTTTCATATCTACTAACTATTTATTATTTTCTAGTCAAACTATGTGCTATTGTATTTACTCTTTATTAGTTTGTAGTAAGTAGTTCAAATAATTATCTCATTCCAGCTACTTTTTTACGTTACTTAAATAATATTTAGTAAATAGGTCTGTTTTTTCTGACCATTTATTGGATTTGTATATAATCACGGTAATGCATCCAAACTTAATGCTACAATGCATAAAAGATGTAAAAATTTAACCATACTTCTAAAGCACTCAACTGCTCGAAAAGTGGGTTAGTCTGATAGACCTAGGCACCATCACAACTCTCGAAAATGTTTCCTTGTCCCTCCCCCGGACGCCTGGAAAAAGCATCGCACGGAACATTTAGTCGCTCTTGAATGGACCGAAAGTGCTTCGTAAGAAATTATCTTAAAAACCCACCCGCAATCCAGCAGGTGCTCATTTAATCCGAGCGCAGTGTTCGTTCCCTTCCATTCCCTTCCTTTTCCCTTCCAGGCCACAGTGCAATTTTTCTGCAGCGAGCGTTGCACTTTGAAGCATCCCCAGCGTTCGCCACAAGAAGAGGAGCGCCCCAAAGAACTTGAAAATTAACCTCCCACTCGAGCGCTTCTCGAGAGTTTTGCCGAAAAATCTTTAACCGCCCACGGCGAAGCAGGCACCCACCCACCCCCCGCCGGGGCAGCTCCTTCAGTGCACTTTTAACCGAAAAAATGCATTAAGCCCGCCGGCGATGGCGTCGCCGACGGAGACTAAGAAGGGCTTGAAAAAGGGAAAAGGGCATGCGGCAAGGACGACCGGCTCCTTCGAGTGGGGCACTTCACCTTGAGTCCCTTTAAACGGCGCCCCACACACCGGAGCCCGACAGAACCTTTGGTTTTGGAGCGTGTGAAGAGCCGCTGCCCTGCCCGTCCGCCGGATTCCTGGATTTGGGGCCCGCATTCGTTGGGATGTCCTCGCTTAACCTTGACCACCGGAGCCAAGGGAAGTTTTCGGGACAGAGGAGCCCTGGGGCGGCGGCGGGCGACGGCGGGCAGAGGAAACTTTTCCGGCTAAAATCTCGGGGCTCTGACTAAGAGCTTTTTCCTGTTTACGGGACGCGGCGGGTGCGCGGGTGCGGGGCGGACATCTCCCCGGGATGGGACGAGACCAGGGATCAAGTCACCCTTTTTGTGTACAGAGAAAAACCAACAGAAAGTCACGCGGGAAGAAGGGCGAAATCACCCGGGCCTTCGCCTGCTTATCCACTCCGAAAGCGGCTCCTTTCTGAGTGCTCTGCTTAAAATTTCGTTTCCTCGAACAAAAAACGAAGAAAAAAAAAAATCTAAAAAATAATAAAAATGAAAGGGTCCAAAACCCTAATTCCCGCCCCTGTTTCGCGGGTTCCTTTACCTTCTCAAGACAGCCCCCTCGGCACTGCTGGATCCTCATGTTCGCGATGTGGCTGGCGCTGCTCTTGATCGCGGCCTCGGCTGTTTGTAATCCAACAAGGAGCAGGGCGGAGAGCCCCACGAGCCCCACGCACTCGGGACGCATCCTGGACCTCAAAGTTGGCGTCCTCCTTCGAACAGGATCCAAAATAACGAATGCACCACTCAAAAACTTTCTTATTCCCGAAAAAAAATCCCTTTTCTTTTACTTATATCGTGCCGCGCTCGCACTTATTTTATTTATTTTTTTCGACAAACAAAATAAAAAATCAATGGAAAGGGAGAGCACTGGGGAGCAGCTTTTTTTTTTTTTTTTACTGTGTGTAGGGCTGGAAAGGGATCGAAGGAATCTTCCTTTTTTGCGTCGTCTTGCAAAAGGACGGGACACAGGCCGAGGACGTTCGGTTTTTTAGGTCCACCGGGATAAAGAGCGGGGGCCGGAGGGGGCACACCAATAACAACAACAACAACAAAACTCAAACCGGGGCGCCCGAGCACTGCTCCACTCCTCGATTTAATTACCAAAAACACTTTCAGAACGCTCTTCTTGTCATGGTTTATTTAATTTATTTTATTATAAATTGATTTTCGGGGAGTTGTTCGCCTTTTCAAATATTTTTTTTTTATTTTCTGGAAAAGCGCGAAAGTTTTAGTCGCTCTGCACACCTTTTTCGATGGACCCGACCCAACAACCAATCAACGACCGAAACCTCGAGGAGTCTACGTGAAACTGGAGTCCGTCGCTCAGCCAGAGCCCAGCCACCTCCGCGGGCTCGGACTCTCCTGTCTCTTCGTCTTCCCCGGCGAACGGCTTAATCCCGGAAGAAAAAGAATAACGGGACAGTCGCGCTCTTCGAAACCGATTCCCAGGCCTATTCAGCGGAGAGCACCTACACGAGGGGAAGTCCCGGAAAGAGACGCCACTTTCGGCAAGACGCCGTGCTAGAAGGAGCTAGCCAACCGGGACTGATTCTGCAAATTTCGAAAAACTTGCACCCAGGTGTTCCCCGTCGAAGAGACCGCGCCAGCACCTACCTCGGGAGGAAGCGACGTGAGGCGGTCGTCTTGCAGACGCGCGGCGCGACGCGAGCCCGGAGAGGTGCTCCGCGAGGCGCGAGGCCTCCTCCTCGACGGTGGGGCCGCGCTCCGCCGACGCGCCGCGCGAAGCCAAGAGCCACACATTTGCATTATTGGATATTTTAGCATCAATCAAGTTTAAGCAAATAGTCATCAATGGCTTTATTTAGCAAATGGGGAGTGCTTTGTTTCGCCCTTTTTTTATTCTTTTCTATTTTTTTTTTTTTTTTTGTGTGAAGCTGTGACGGGTGCGGGGGCGGAGGCGCGGATCCGGATCGGTTCCCGGCCGTCTTAATCTGGAGGCATCGGTCGGGTGGAGCGCTTTGCACAATTTATTCGACTTTCGCAATATGCGAAGGATTTGCGGCTTGAGAGCTTCCCGGCGTTTTTCTTTTTCTAGGCTGGCGACAAAGATGAAGAGCTTCTTAGACGATTTGGGGGAGTTCCGCCCCAGCGGGGGTGTAGCTGTGGCCCCATTACATAAATCTCAGAGTCTGTTGTTATTAGGCTTGTAGCGATTAGAGCTAATCAAGTATGAATGAATCGTAGACGTATTTTAAGCAGTCCTTACACATAAACAACTTTTTTAACTTCTTCTATTTTTTAAGAACATAATCATTACTCGAAGTCAAGGAGGAATTGAAGATGGTTGTTCACAATAAAGATCACCGCTCTTTAATGTAAAAATAATATAAAAAAAAACTGTTACGTTACAATTTCCAAAAATAACTTATATTTTACTTTTCAAGGATAGAAACTCAGTTATTTACTATTAAACACCCATTTAAAATCTTAAACGTTTAACAAATTTCTTTGCTGATATTTTAAAGATTTGTTTAGTATTTAGTACCTACACTTCCTGTAGTGATAAATGTAACCTTCAACGTCATTAAACAAAAATATCGTTAATGAAAAGAAGTTTTGAAGGGGAGAGAAAAAGGTATTTCAAAGGGTTGTAGTTGGTTAAAATAAGTGAATATTGTTTTTTAAGTAGAAATTTTGCATTCACAATTATCCTGAATAATAAAATTTGTAACGAAGAGATTTCTGTATCTACTCTATTTTTTCTTTAAAAGCCAAAGAATCTTTAAACATATATTTTAAGAAAACCTTATGTAGTAAAAATATAATAAGTGGATATTTGTAAGTCGGTCATACCTACTTTAAACTTACTGTATAGGTACTAAGAATTTTTGAATAAAAAAAATTTGCTGATCAGTGTAATTTTTTCTATTCTATGCTTAGAGTTTTATGGTTTACTTTGGGCCATTAAACATTTCATTTTGTTTAAATATACTTACATATAATATTGTTAAATAATTATATGTATTATACATAATATGCAATTCTTGAATAGAGAAGTGCCGCAATAAATCTAGAATATCATTTTTAGTTATATATATTATTTTGTATAGTTTGTAACTCTTAATCATAAATAAACCATATTTTAACAATATAAATTTAAACATAACGAAACAATATTTTAAATTTTTTCTTCATAATTATTCTGATAGCAATTAACTGCTTTAAAAATTGCATCTGATTACACCGCAAGGTTTCTTTTTAGGTTAAAACATCATATTAGCCTTTGATAAATAAATTACCCACACGGAAAAAAATTTGTCGGGAATATCGCGTCGTTTCTGGCAATATCCCTGTATTTTCCGATGGATTTTGAGACAGTGCATTATTTTGATAATATTGGTAAACAGGGATATTAACTAACATTTAAGGACCAGCGTAAAATGTTGACATTATTTCCTGTAACTTTTAAGGAGATCTGTTGCTTTTTCAATATGTATATGTTGTGGATTTTATGGCGAAAACGTTCGTAAATTGGTTGAGGATTTTTGCTATCCAAATTTTTGTCCGTGCAACGTGCAAAATTATTGCTATATTTATATATAAAGTTTTCTTACATTTTTACTGGTAGGCTACTTTCAGATATGAGCTTTGTTTTTGGTATCTAAATCTCCAAATATCCGCAGCTTATCTCAAAATTTTCTTTAACTACACTCAGTAGGTGGACGCAATTCTGATACGTAAAAGATTTAACTAAATTAGCTGCGTTTTGAATTAAGCAAAATCAAAACATATTTCATTTCAAAGTTTTTCACTTATAATTTTAATATAAGCAAAAAACGCTTATATAAAAAAAATTAAATTTTTCCAGCAAAAATATAGGTACCTAATATTTAATAACTGTCTCAAAAGCAAAACGTCTTGGTGCAAACATCGAGAGAAATAGCTACTTATCGCAATTATCTCTGTACTCTTTGTTCCCAACTTTATGTTTATGGCTTCATTCTTGGCAACAGTTTCTCCATAATTATGCTATTTTCAGGAAAATTCAACAAGAGGGCAAAAGAATGGTTATATTTATTTCGAAATCCTTATGTTGTGGGTTAAGCATTTGTTGAAAATTATTAATTTATAACAAAAAAGGTTTGTTGGATTTCGCATTACTAAGATTAAATAACTTTCATGTTTGTCTTATTGTACTTACATATAACTTCTTATATACTAATCAATAAAAGTTAATGATAGAGATTTTGATTGAACTTCTCAAGCTCTTTGAAGGATAAATTTAATTTTCTCTCTAAAGATTACTTCTTCTGTGGATAAAGGAGGCAAATTCTCAGCCTAGGGGAAGACATTTTAGATTTAAACTTTTGCAGGCGTAGCAAATCTAATTGCGATATCTATCAGCTTTAGTTA
Organism: Machimus rusticus; assembly: GCA_951509405.1. Lineage (NCBI taxonomy): Eukaryota > Metazoa > Arthropoda > Insecta > Diptera > Asilidae > Machimus > Machimus rusticus. Next base: position 10,580,792 of record OX608051.1, read on the forward strand.
TGTTCTGTCATGCTAACAAAATGCCCAATCTAATAGTATTGATATGAAATCTGACAAATTGTTTGTAGAATACAAAATTGTATTATCTGGTAAAACAGCCACTATATGGTATCTCGACGATTGATTTTAGATACTTTCCACAGAGTGAACAGGAAAATAATGAATTCTGAATGTAAATACGGACTTCGATGCACATCCTGATGCATTATAAATAGCCAAATATTCAAGAATATTAGGAGCATTTCACGCATATGGCATCAGAATCAACAGCCCCTATGCTGTTTATTTTGGTAAAACCCGATGAATTCGGCCTCAGATCGCAAAAATCGACTGCTCGAAACGGTGAAATTTTCTAAATTCGATTTGAATGAAATGAATTAATCATTTGTGCAAATCCAACTGACCCAATTCGAAATTTTGTGGCAAATTAATTATTTTATTTGTCCCACCAAACCATTGATGCAGTCTACTAAAATTTTGCGAGTGTATGAGCTTTATTCTGGCGAAAACAGAGTTAAACTGGTCTGGATTCAACCCAGCAGAAACTGAATCATAAATGTCGAAATAACTACCTTTTTGGTATATTGCATGTGTAAATTTTAAATTTTTTCAGCCGTAATTAATCAGACAATTTGCTGTCTGATTATTAAAATTCACGCGAAAGCGATCAACCGTTTCGCCCAGAGGGGTTTCGCTGAAACCCAGACTGCGGGCAATTTTTCATTCATTGGCATTATAGGTTATATCAAAAATCGCCAAAATTTGCACCTGTCAGAAGCATTTATGACAAGCGCAGCGGACCGATGATGTTTTCCTAGAATTCGGCCCGATTAGGCTAAAGACTGGTCCAGCGAAATCCCCCAAAAACCACGAAACGCTGTGATCTGTCGATCGGACAAAGTGGCCCCGTCCAATTAGCTTCCTCCGATTGCATCCATCAGATGCGATCCCTAAGAACCCAAATCATCGCGCTGGATGACTAGAAAACATGATCACACCGACGGCAAAAATAACAAAAATAAATAAATAAATTTCGCCATAAAGCCCCGGTGGCGGTTAGTTCCTCGGAGCCTTCTTCTTTGTGGCATAAAAAGATGAAGCGAGGGCCGACAGAGGCTCGGATTTCGACCTGGCAAGGGATCGCCGATCTCAATGCGAAAAGAAAAGACAGATTCCTTGAAGATCCGAGGGCTAATCAAAGAAGGGCCCCCTACCTGGGGATTTTCTGCGCAGATATTGAAGAATTGATCTGCGAATGCGTCGTCAGGTGATCTCGCTTCATTTGTCGGAGGTTTAAGGCGTCTTTAGCCCTTCCGAGGTGGGATAATGCCGAGACCTCGAAGAAATGTTTTCGCCCTTTATATCGGTGTTAGCACAACAAACACCAGATGGTGATCCCGAGGAAGTTGCCCTTCAATTTATGCCCTCGAGGGACGGTTTCGGCAGGGAATCTGTTGCATTGGGAGGTGCCCTGCATCTGCTGGAATTACTTCGTCTCGATTATTTACAGTGGCAATTCAAAATATTTTTCGTCTTAGGAACTATGCTCCGTGGTTCTTTTGTCGCTCATAAATAAACTAGGGCAAAGAGGCATTTTGTTAAGCCAATTATGAAGTAAAGCGTACAAGGATAAAAAGGTTTATGTCTGTTTGTAAAACAGGAAGTTAGTTATCATTGCGATCTATCAAAAAGATATCAGATAATACATATTACTTTATATTTTCAGCGAATTAGGATCCTTTACCTTGGCCACATGACTATTAATTTCACGAAAGTATCTTTTAGTTCCAGGGTTTTTTGTGGATTATTTAGTTTAAATTACAATTTTACTTTTAGAAACAATTTATCCATAGATTTTCATCGGAAAACTAGAGTTTAATTTTTATAAATCCTGAAAAGGATAAAGTAAATGTAACATCTTCTTAAGTTTTTACTTCACTTATTAAAAACACTTTCAGGATGAAACAAGCGAGTGATAGTTCATTTTATTTGCTCATAGAATATTGAGCATATTTATATTATACAAAACTCGAATTCAACTTTTATTAGTTTGACATTTTTAAGTTGTAAAGTAATTCTTTACATACCTATATTTCTTCTCGATTCATAGTTTTCTTTAAAAAATGGAGCTCCGTGCAATAAATACAGAATTAAAATCTAGATACGAACTATTAGAAACGGAAACGAACTTTTATGAAACCTATAATTTGAAATAAGAAATGAAAATTCTAGATTGGCATATAAATTTTGATTATTGTATTTGAAATAATATATGATATTTATGATTCTAGAAATTAAAATGAGCTTTCCTGAACGTTTTATTAAATGTCTGGAGTTGGGTGTTTAAAAGAATATATGTATAGACAAAAGTATATATATACACCCAATTAATAATTAATTAATTAGTAATTAAATTATTATTTACCACAATGTTGCCGGATTAACATTTTAATTTTGGAATTGTGTGATTGTAAGAAGTACTTTAACTTAACGAGTCTTTGACCACAAATTTATGGGCAGTACCAGAACCAGGTACCTTTAGGACTTCTAGCCGCAGGTTTGACTATTAAAAATGGCCGGAAGCCGGACTTCAGGTTGGGATTAGCTGCTCACATCTCACCCCTGGAAGTCTGGCTGTAAATCAGGGAATAGACCCAGCAAGCCGCGACCGCTGGCACTTTGATAGTCGGACAATAAATCAGCGGCCGCGGTGCAATTTTAATTTCTAGCCTGGCTTAACCCCTAAGGTAAAAATAGCAATTGGCGCACAAACGTAACAAATTAAATTGAATGCGCCGCTGAGATTTCGTTTATTTCGGGCCTGCCCCCCGTTTATTTTGTTTTCCACGAAAGTCGCGATATCTTTCAACCATTTTTCATCGCGTTTTCCCCGCTTTATTTATTTTTTTTAATTTATTTATTTTTTATTTACCCTTATTGTTCTCTCAGCGAGATTGAGATCTCCTTATCGCGTGTATCTTTTCTTTTCCTTGACACCAGGGAGTTCGCATGAGTAGGCAACTTCGCGTTGCGTTCGCGATTCATTCAACAAAATGACGACTTATTTTTAGCTGTTTGCGGCAGCGCAGTGACTTGAATTTTTCTTTTCGGTTTGTTTATTTTCATCTCGTCCACGCTTGTTTCATTTGCATGATCTGATACCGCGGCAGAGTCCATTTTTTTCCGGGCTGTCTCCGCGGTGTAGCAATTTTAGGAACAGCGTCGAAAGAAGATAAGCCCCGGAGATGGACGAGCGATGGGAGTTGCCCCGGCATTAGAAGCATTTTGATCATTTTGTAGGGGCATCCGGGGATCCTCACCTGAGCATGGTGTGGCGGGAAAATTATGATCTTCATTAGGTCAGCTGAGCCGCACTGGGGAAAAAAATGAATGGTTTCTAGAACTTAAAATTGAAATACTTGAACCTTGGGAAACATAACTTTTTTCATTCATGGAGAACACCCTGGGTCAATCTGACCATACACACGCTTTGATCGTCCCCATTTTAAATTTACGAGAATGATCAGTTTAACATTGGTATTTATAAATAAAAAGTGCAGCTGAAAATATTGACATATATGTTTCTACATATGTTTTCGAAAACATTCACAAAAAATTGTTTTTAAAGAAAAACGTAATTTACCAAAATAGTTATATTGTTTTTATTTTTTAACATGTCTGGTTAAAAATTTACGTGTATATTCTTAAAATGTAGTAAAAACAAGAAGAAAAATATCTATATATATATGTAGATACCTCTCGCCTCTAGCTATTCAAATGTATAGACTTCATAGAAATCAGTAAAAATAAAAAATAATTTATATTCTTTTACTATTTTTCAAAGTTTAATGAAATAATGCCATAGGTACCTACCATATGTGATATTTATTCATAAAATAAGCTAAAGGCCGAATCCCACAAGAAAACCTTGTCTAAATATAAAAAATGCGCCATACGGGCTTACCCTGTAAAAACAAAAGGTTTAATTTTAAAATATTATAAATAGTACCTACGTGAATTAACTATAAAATACAATTTTAGTTAAAATTCCAATTTAACTACATATTTTTTTGTATTGAGTCCTTAAAAAACTCTATGTTCAACAATTTTTTTTATTGCGGAGCGACGACGCGACGAACGGGGCCGCAGGAGCCCCGGAGCCCGTTTCGATGGCCCATAAAAGAGGCCCAGACGATCGTAAAAGCGAGCGGAGCTCCGATCGGAACCTTTTGATGGATTCGTCACACCGAGGCGAGCATGACTGCACTTTACTGCATATGCCAGAAATTACCGGCGCCGGACAGGTAGGGCAGGTAGACTGCGGCACGGGAACGGCTGGGAGCACTCTCGGGCTTCTGTCGCTTCCGTGCGCGGCGAAATCCGGCCGTGTTAGAGCCGCTCGCCGCCGCCGCCGCCGCTGCTGCAGCCGAAGAACACGGTTTTCGCGTGATCGCCGATGACTCCGCGCTAAAATGTAAATATCGAAAAAGAATGCATCCTTCATGCACCTGTCAATAAACGCTTGGCACGGCAGCGGCGGGAGGGGCGGCCACTGCGCTCGGATTTATCTTTTTTCCCGCTTCCCGCGATCTCGCCGGCGGTGGTAGCGGGATTGTAATTGTCTGATCGTGTGCTATTTCGTGCTAGTCACACTCTAGCCGATCGATTTCGATGCACCAGCGAAAAGTGCAACAATCTGCAGCAATCCCCGAGATTTTCTTCTTCCAGGACCCTAGCGAGGTGGGTCCGTGCCGCGTTTTGAAGTGTCTACCGTAAAGACGAAAATTGTTGTTATTACCGCACGGCGTATTATTTATAACTAACGCAGGCTGTTAGGTGATCGCAGTCACCGTGATGCAGATTGACGCGCATTTCCTGCTCGATGGGCCTCCTCTACTCCGGGGGATTCGTGCTCTGTGCCTCGCTGCGATCATCGACAGTATGTAGATTCTTCTCGAGGGATAACGGTAGGTTCGCGCACTAATAACTGATATCTGAAGATGTTTTCCTTGATTAAACGCTGAGCGCAGATTAGAGCCATCGACTGTCCGGGGAAGTGAGATTAACCGGAGAAGTGATAGGCTCTAGATCAGGAAGAGCCCCGGGGTTGTGGGATAGTTTGTCAGAAAGCAATGGGGATAATCTGGGAGGTACGGTTAAAGTATCTGGAACGCAGCCGCATAATTAGAGTTCATAGTACTCTTTCTACTAAACACATTTATTTATTTATATTACTTTTTTTTCTTCAAAAATGTTCATAGTAAATTAATTTAATGATTTCACATCAAAATATATATTAATAATTTCAACGGTCCAAGGACTGTCTTTATCAAAATTTAAAATATAAACGTAACATTGCTTTTTTAGAGGTAAAATCTTTCTCTCAAATTACAAATTATGTAAAATAATGAACAGATATGAAATAAATACAAAGTAAAAAGGTAATCACAATAATCTTTGAAACTTTATCTATCATTTCACTTTAATCCAATTTTGTTTTTAACCGAGGATAATCCCCATAACTTTCAAATATCGATCGTGTTATATTTGTTTCATAAGGTTTAAGAAAAGTTAAGTTCTCATGACATCAAACTGAAATTTTAAATTAGTAGGTAATTGATAAAATAATTGTTTACCAAAATTTTACTTTATTCTAAAATCGTATGATATATGAAATGAGCTTCACTTACACATTTTTGAGGTAATTAGGACAGTTTTAGAACTTAAATATAATGGTAGATAATATTCATAATTTAAGTCTTTTGATAAATTTCTTGTTGTAAAATGTTGCTGTTTAATTGATATCTTGAAAGTAGGCTGGACCAATTAGGTGATAAGAACACCTCCCAGAATCCTAAATTGCTCGAGAACAAACCTCCCATGCTGTAGGAATGTCAATTCATTTCCGGCTATAGAAACCCTCGCGCCTGATGACTCCTTAGAGATCCCGAGGACGAAAGTAAGTTTGATTTATTGCGTCCCTTTTAGGGAAAATGTCGTCCCTATTAAGAAAATATTCATGCAACAAATGGGATCAATCCATTAGTGTTTCACTTCAGGTATCCTCTAATACTCTCCATCGCATCTAATTCCGAAATATTTCAGGGCTCCTGCTCCCGAAAAAGAGGGCCACAATTAAGGCCCTCGCAGGAAAATATCTGGCATTCCTGTCCCCGGGCATTGATCGTCCCAAAAACGCTCATTAGTATTCCGGGAGTGTGTCCCCGGCAGAATCGTAAATTACGATCGTCTTCGGAGGATTCAAAAAAGCACGCGACAGGGAAATATTTAAGGCATCCACTTCTCTTCATCAAAAAGGATTTGATGCGATGGCGGGGTCCAGCCGGCCCGGGGCTCTGCGATGCGATCCCCGCATGAAAACGAAGGGCCACACTCTCGGCGCTAAGGCCGGAGAAGACGACACCCGTCGAAGATGCCAGCATCCATCTTCGGACCTCTTCGAGGAGGTGCCCGGGACACGGCCTCGACATTTTCATTCCGCGGAGGGAAGGTGCTCGCAAAAAGCTACATGGAAGCCGCAATAAACTGATAATTAATAAAACAAGAATTGGCCAACACTTGGGGCCCGCTGCATCCTCAATAGAGCACCTCGCGGTGACGGGCGGGCCTCCGCAAAAGGATGGAAGTGGACGTCCGATCCGCAGACGATGAGAACGGCCAGATACCGGGCCTCCGCTGGCCGGGTGCTCCCCTGCTACGGCCCCGGCGGTTCTTGTGCGAGTTCCCGAGATCTAAAATCCTCTGTCTATGGCTCTGGTGGTCGCTGTTTTTGTATTGTTCCCGTGTTTAATGCGGCTGTAATGTCGCCCCGGCCGGGGAGCTCCGCTGGCTCCTTACCTCGTTACCTGGGGCCCCCTTCAGCCGAGCTCCCTGAATTCTTAATGTAATTTTCCTTGTCGTGCATTAGGCGCGCTCCGCCGGAGTGCGAGGTGAGTGGACTTGAGTCCGATTAATGCGACCTCTGGCGGATCTTATTGTCCCTCATTCCTGGTGCTCGAACTAATTTCTCAACGAATAAATTTTGTTAATTGCCAAATTAAGAGCGCGCCAAATGTTTTTGGGGTGGTTTCAGGAATGCTTTTGTAGCAATTTTGGGGACAGTTTCAGGGTCTACTTGCTACGTTCTAAGTACAAATGCCATCAGCAGTAAAATAAGCTGAATTTCTAGAATGTCGAAATAAAGCCTATTTGTGTATGTAGTCATTTCCAAACAAAATCTTGCTAATTACTATTTATTTTAGTAGAATTAAATTGTAGGATGATTAGAAAAGTGATGCTTGAATACACTATTTATCCACCATTTCTATTTAAAAACAATTTTCGTAGGATGCGAAGAATACAAATATGCTTTTTAAATTAAAACTAGCTGATATCCGCGACTTCGTCTGCGTGGCCTACTACAATGTCGATAATATTCATTATGTACAGAAGAAAAACGATTACATAGCCTGTTACCATTACCTGTCGTACCTATTATACAATTTAATAGCAAAAGATTTAAGCTTTTATTTAAACTACACTATACGCTAGTCTAACCTGGATAATAAACTTATAGTACCTAGTTAAGAAAATGAAATCGATAAAACAGTTTCGATTTAAGTGAAATAATATTATGTCAAGAAAATCTTCTGAAATTCTTACAGTAAACTTTTCTGAGTTACCGAAAGTCTCTTTATAAAAATCTTAACAAATAGATGAAGCTCTTTCTAAGTTTTGTAAAAAGGATCCTTTAACTTTTAACTTTTAAAGTTATATAAATTGAACCTTTTCGACGACTTCTGTGTTCTGTGATTTTTTTAAATTCGTTTAACTTTTATGAAGTTACGAAGATGATTTAAAGGAGAGGCTGCATAAAATCAATCGTAATTACTTTATTAATGTTAATTCAAATTTGCATGAAGGTCCTCGATGGGATCTTGATCTCATTTTGAACCTCCCCAAGGTCAAAGTCGAGCAGAGCGGAAAAAGAAAGGTTTAAGTGCGCCCGCGAACGTGGGTGATGAACGCTGTCTGCCAGTCGCATGATAAGGAAATTGCTCAATTTATGGATCGAAATGGTCCGATTATGGCAGGGAACGATACTTGCCCTCAGTCCGCCCACAATAAATCATCCGCGGCTCGCGTGTCCGCTTATTCCTGGCGGGGCCGCCAGCGCTCACATGCCGCACAGGTTTTTCAAATAAATTTTATGTATGACGGTCCAGCGGATGATGCCCGTCGCGCCGCGCCGGAGAGTTCACTTATCCGGCGACGTGCGAGGCTCATGACCCGCTTTCGTGGTGGCTGCCGGGGGATTTTGTTTGTTTGTCCGAAGATCGATGACTGGCCGCAATCAGCGGGCGGGGGTGGGTCCGTCGGGCGGGTTTCTTTGATTCGATGATCTATTGCGTAGGAAGTGACGCAAATGGAGGGATTTAGAGCCCGAAACCTTTAATACCGCCGGTATTAGCCGCTCTGATAATTGCCTGATCCTCTTTCATTTCCCATGAAATATGGCGGGTAAATAGAATTTCGCTTCGGTTCGCGGACGCGTTCCACAAAGAAGTTGGACGTCGAGCGCGGCGCAATAACGAGCAAATTATCTCCGCCTAACAAGAACATGATCGGAAACAAATGACATAGGCTTTGGCCGCTGTCTATCCGCGCGGCTAATCCTCGGAACCTTATGAGACCCATAAAAGATCCCGAGCGTTACAAACATCGGCCAATTAGAAATTCCAAACAAATTTATTCCCGCCAGAAGAAAAACAGGAACAGAGCCGCGCGGCCGCGAATCGGACCATCGCAAGGGTGCACAAAATGACCATAAACGCCGGCGGACACACGGGTAACAGCAGCAGCTACAAAGAGCCCCAGGCGCTAGTTTTGTCTTAATCGCAAAAGTCGGAACACGACTTACAGCGCTCGCTCGGGAGGAACATTCCTCGGGTTCGGAGATTACCACGATTTAGTTGTAGCGGCCTTTTCACATTTTTCTTCGGTTTTTTACAGGTGGTCTAGGTGCTTATAAGTTCCACTGCGATTGGATTAAGTCCTGCGCGGCTGCGCACCGCTCTCCTGGGCATCAAGCGGCGATGCCGTGTAATTACGGACCCCGGCTGGACCCGTGATGCTGCAGTGTTCCTGGTGAGACAAACTATTTTCGATCTGGGTAACAAAGCAACCGTTCGAGACGGCAACAAAGACGCTGGAGTTATTCGTCCGAGGCGTCTCGGCGAATTACTCAGACAAAAAGGTATGGCTGTCCAGCGAGGCTAATTACTTCCACTCTGGAATGAGGAAGTGCACTCACTGGGGATGTGTCTGGTAATTGGCAAAATGAGGTGTGAATTTCATTAGGATCGTTAACTACCTTTTTTGGACCAAGCAAACCCTCTGTTGGCTTTTCTTACTTAGTTTCGGTTAATTATAAATCAAATCTTACATTAACTACAGAGTTCCTATAATAAAAACTAAATGTTCATACTACAGTGACAGCAATTCGTTTACCGCATTATCATTTTTTTAGGCTTTCAATTAGGGTGGATATAGTAAACATTTTAAATAAAACATAAAAGACATTCTCTCACTAATAAATGGCTTGTTCCACACATGTTCTTTCACGCTAATATGCAATAATGCGAATAGGTACTTAAAATAAGAAATATTTCATAAAAACATGTAAATTCTATAAAATACTATACATTATTATTCTTGTTATTATTATTCTTTACCCTAGCAAAATTTTCTTTGGGTTTCAAGGCTTTCTTTTAAAATCTTCAAAGTTTAAAATTCAATTCGATGGAACGCAGCTATAGATTATAAAAAGAAAAAAAAAACAAAATTGAAGTTGAATTTACAATATGGAAAATTCTACAGGATTAAGTTAGCTTCCGTTTATCCCACAAAGCCAGTCGAAAATGGAGGTAAAATCGATATAATATAATATAACGAGCTAGCTAATTAAAAGTACGTTTACACTGTTCAAAATACATATTTCCTGAACTAAAATTAACTTTTATTGAGTTTACATTCATTTTAAATAAAATACTCCAGCAAAACTTACACATATTGTGTTACTTACTCAAAACTTTTTAAGCAATGATGTGTTCATGTTTCCCAGAATAAAATTGTTAACTAACGAACTTTCATCCGCCGAATAAGTCTTATTGAAAATTTGCACATCCGCGTCGTCGTGGAGCTTCGCTAGACCGGGGCTCTCCATTACTTCGACACGGGAGCTCATGTTGTTCTTTCATATTTTTAACGAAAACTCCTGGGGCAACAGTTTTCTGAACTTAAGATTCCCAACCCCGCGGGAGTCTGTGCGTTGTTTACCATCTCCCGCCCGCGCTTAGTATTCCCGCATTGTTTCAACTACATCACGGGGCGAAATCTTTAATAACTTCGTTCCGCCGAGTGCCTTAATATAATTTAAAAGTTTCCTATTTCGGCAGTGGCGTGGTCCCCGGGAAGCTTCCGCTTAGAAGAATCACGGGGGCATAAGAAGTAGCGATGCTCACGGACGCAGGGCCATGCAAAAGTAAGCCCCCCCACACGAGATGTCTCCTCGGAAATCAAATTAAACTTTGGCGAAGGACTGCCAAATCTCATCACGTTGTGGCGGTTGGGGGGCAGGGGAGGCACGGATGATGGCACATAACCCGCAATAGTTTCTAACAGCCAGAAATTACCTCAGCACACGTTTTGTCACCCAGTGGCGGTATTACAAATCTTAATTAAGTTGTACACAAACACTTGTTCGGGGCCGAACTGTCTCTGTGTGTGTCTTAAGAAGTTTGCTCGTCTTCAACCGAGCAGCCACCGGAGAGTTCGGAAGTGGTCCTCCCTAAAATCAGGGAACACTCCGACTACGGCGCCCTCTGCACAGATTTTGAGAAATGGGCTGCGAAAGGGTGGAAACGTTCTGTGCGGGGGCGGCTCCGAACTCTTCGGGGGCATAAACTAATTTGTCCCAATTTGCATCATTTGAATGTCACTTTGAAGCCTCAACCGCACTCCTCCCCGCGCGTTCTCGAGACTGGAAAAACTTTCCATGTTAGACCCTATCGCCCGAGGGGCGACGAGGTAGGGGTGCGCAAAACACCACATCTGTCGCCGCCGCGTACACGGGTACAAGGGCGGAAGGGTGCAGGGGTGGGCTTGGGTGGCAGACATCGCCTATAATTGGCGGCTGTGGTGCCAGGTGTGGGGTTTTGTTAAGTGTGAATATTTAAACAGTTACACCTGCCTCAGTTCCATGTTCCGCCGCTCTCTTGGCGGGGATTAGGCGTAAATGCGTAGGAAGATTTGTCTCCGGAACAAGTGACAAATTAGAGAGGCGGAAACATTAAAAACGTTCGCCCGAAATAAAAAAGAAGGGAATGAGCCCCGAGGGAGCGATTTTGCCTTACCTTCCAGCGAAAGTACCTCCCCCCTCTAAATCCTGCCAGCCGGCTCCAATTTGGACATCCGCCCGATTCCCATGTCCTCCTGAAAACGCACTGCCCATTTTAATCTGTGGCAATTTATCCCACCCCTGCCTACGAAGACTCCCCAGCGAGTCCTGCCCGTTTGTCCGGGATGCGTTTAAAGCTAAGTTTCCTGGAGTAGATATGCGGAACCTGGGGCCCGTTCGGAACATGACTGCAAATGAACCCTCCCCTCCACGCGTACGAAGGGCACTTTTTATGCTCGCACCCCCGCATGGACCCCAGCATCGCAACATGAAAACGAAACGTGCTGGGCACAGCAAAAAAAAATTGAATGGAAAATGGTCGGTGTCAGCACTCCCGTTGTTGACGTTGCGGGGGCGGGGCGGACCCCATTCGACCAGATCCGCATATGAAACATACTAACGGTTAACCAGAAGGGACATGGGGCGCCCGGCTGAAGGCTCCCCAGATTCTCTGAAAGGGTGAAAAGAGGCGCCCGGGTCGCCGGGAGCGCACCAATTGCGTCCCTCAATTGGGCCGCAAGGGCTGTTTGCACAAAAGATTTGACGACTGTCCGTCCTGCATTTTATCTTTTTGGGCGAATCTTGTTAGGGCTCGGACCCACTGGGCTTAAGGCTGGCAAGTGCGTCGGTCGGGACCTTTCGTTTGAATTAATTCATTGCGTGGACATTGTGTCCCTATCCTAAGTAGCTCTCAAAACAACTCCGAATCGACATTTCTGATGTTGAGCTCAAAAGTAATCTCGTTTGAACGACTTCTGATGATTGTGCGGAATTTGTACGATAAATATTTGCTGTTTCGTATGCATAGAAAATTGTAAAAACAACATATTTTTACTTTCATTTTACTACCATAAAATTGTGCAAACAAGTATTGCCACAAAGTTTTAGTATTAAAAGTTAGAAGGAAAATTAGATACCCTTTAAGTTTAAGCACAATTAAATACAAACTTTAGTGATATGTTAAATTCAATTCTTAAAGGTAATTTTCATTTTAGTGGACAGTAGCGTGTCATTTGAAAAATTATTAAATTAAACTACGTAAACTATCCGGGTAAGGATATCCCATTGTCATTTTATAACACAAATGGGGTTTTTGTCGCCGTCGGTAAGTCGAAAATGATATTTACCTTTAATTCGTTATTTTCAAAGATTCTTGAAGAATTTTGTAGAATGAAAAGGTTGGAATTGTTTTAATTTAAAGTATTTATGTAATTTACAAAGAAATGTTGTAGGAGTACTTATGCAAAAACCGTGGTGGCAAAATATAGTCCTATTTTGTGTCACTAGAAAAAATCTTGCAAATTAGTTCTTTTCCAAATTAAAATTTATATTCTTAGTGATAAGGAGCCATGTCATTTTCATAGTAAATTCGACGAGCCTTGGGCAAACTTAAGTCCGTAAATATTGTTCTTATCGTCTCTAGTGCAGCAGGTCTGCAATAATTGGATTCCTTTCTCGAATTTCCGCGATCCAACCACCATAAATAATACGCCATTTATTGGGCACCCGTATAAATTATGCTCGCAAATGCCGAGAGAAATTATGTTTTCCATATTTGTGACATAAATTACGGGCAAATCCAGATAAAATAATTTGCGTACAAAAATTATTTCCCCCAGCATGTTGGCTACCTTGAATTAGCTCAATAAATCTTCGGGCGACTACCAATTCAGCGGTAGCCAAGGAGTCGGATGAGCAATCGATTAAATGCATCTTCGCTGCACTAAATCTTGGAGACTGTTTCCTTGCACCCGAGAGGCTTGGGGTCCAGGACAAATCGGGGGCGGCAGGCGGGGGGTGGGGGAAGGTGATCCGATCTCAGGTGGTGAAGCATAAGTAATGGACCAATTAAATTTTGCAAAGTTCGCGGATTAACGAAACAAAAAGCCAACGGGAAACGAATAAAATGCCCACTAAAAAAATGAGGCGACCCGAAACCTAAGCGAATTTTTTTCACTTGGCCAGCCACTTCGAAGACACTTCATCGCGTGACATCGGTCCATTAGTTTTGCTCATGACTCGAGAATTTTTATAAAGAACTGCAGCAAAACTTGCGCGATCTTATCGAGGTGCTCTCGCTCGGTTTGTCATTACCAAGATTTTCGTCTTTGGTGATTTTTTCTGGTTATTTTCCTCTTTATTTTCAAAAATTTTTTTATTATTATTATTAATTTCATCGCGAAAAACCAACAGAAATTTGCAGGGTGTATGTTGCGGTACAGTTATTCTCTGTTTTGTACGCACTAAACATGATGTTGCGCAGATTTTATGATGTTCACCTTGATCGCAAATTATTTAAGCATTCCGTTTTCGACCTGCAATTTCCACCGAAAAATTTTCTGGGACACGCAATATTTGCGTAAGGGAATATTTCCATTTAATAAATCGAGTTATTAAAAAGCAGAATTATTGTTTTCAGAAAGATAAATGTTATCGTTTATAAGCAGGTTAAATTTAAATTTATTCTGCTTTAAATACATTTCCCCTTGATTGTTCGTCTTCCTTATTATTTTGAGGTGCAGTGAACATAAAAGTATGTTAAACATAAGGATATGGATTTTATGTTTAAGATTACTTTATTTTCGATCATCTTTATTGCTTAAAACAGATTAATAAAACAGAAAATTTCAGCATCTTACATACAATTTATTTTCAAAACATGCAACTTTTAGGACTTTGATTACTTATATTTATACTTACATACATATGTTCCTTTTTTTAATTAACTTCAAAATACAGCTTCCAAAACTTCTATTATCCCTTTATTGATAGACGTTTAAAACTTATCTTATCCGCAGTACCTACCTAATGTTACAATACTCTTCTTATCCAAATTTATTTCTGTTTTATAATTATAATGACAATCTTTTGATTTTACGGTTTTTTAGCTATAAAAACCAATCATCTCATTAGCAGTTTAATCATAAATTTATACTACAATAATACAAATAATCATAAATAATTATAAATTTAATTAGAGTCATAAGGCGAGTTTTGAAACGGAATAACTCAAATATCAATTCAAGGTCGAAAACACTTTCATAGGTGTATAAGCAGTTTTGTTTTCTAACATTAAGTCTACGATTGGGCAAAAGGAAGATAATAAATAAATAAAGTATTTATTTTATTAGAACTCAATAAAATGTTAACAATTTCTATATGTTGTTTAAATAGTTTTTCATAAAGATTATTAAGCAAACACATGATTGAGTTTTTGCAAGTTTTGATATAAGTATTTATAACTAAAACAGCAGATTGCCATAAATTTTTTTGATGCAAATCTCATATATACTGAGTTAAATGTTTGGGCACTCACATGATAAATTTTAAACCAAAACAATATCTCATTTTGATATGGATTTTACAGTATACAATAAAATCAAAGACTTTATAACTATAGTTATAAAGTCTTTGATAAAATGTGCTAGTAATTAATATAATACATTAAAACTTTGAAACGATTAATTATTTTCAACCTTTAACATTCGAGAAGCAACTAAGTGACTCCTTTCACCTTACTTTGTCGAAAATACTTTTTGATTACAATAAACTGACACCTGCACTTCTAAGTAATTTTGTAGTTCTGCAAGTTTCTTGAAAGATATCTTGCGAAAATAGCAGACCTCAAGAGTGTCATTGCTGGAGAACGTCTAGCCATCAGTCACACGCTGGCTCGGCGCTGTGCAGGGCTAACAAGAGCACAACTCCTCGAGTACAAAAGAACTTCACGAAGTTACCAATTTGCGGGAAACGTTTTACAGCGCAGACAAAATGAAGCACCGAAAACTAAGAAACTCAGCGCAGTGCGGCGTCTTCGCGCCGAAGAAAAGTGCTGCTCCTCGAGCTCCGGCGGGAGTGATCTGTGCATTTTGATAAGGAAATTGTATGCTCATTGTTACGTCTGGGCGCGCTAAAATCCGAGGTTAATGAGAGAACTTACAAATTGCAGAACTCCTCGCCCTGCCGGAGCCCGTTTCGTACCGATGCATAGCTTTCGTGTGGGAATATTTATTGGATTTAACGAGATTTTCTCATTGCGGCTGAGCCACGGTGAATTTATATTTTTCATTAATTTCCCGATCATATCATAGCAATTCTCACCTGGAATTGGCCCTAAATTGAAGCAGATGAGTCCCGCTCTGTTGCGGTCGGCGTGCTCCAAATCGCGGGTCTCTCAGGTGCACCGAGTGCTTACGTCACCGCGACCAACTAGGGCCCTTTCGTCGTGTTGCATGAGTCTTATCTGAGGCGACTGCAATTAGCACTTCTGGGGGCCATAAGTCTTGGGAAGATCAAGATGAGATTTGCGCTTAATTTAAGGTGCTTCGTTGCAATTTTTGCATGCCCCATCGAAATCTTTGTTAAAACTGAAAAGGAATTTCGGACAATTAGCATGCGAGGCAACGAATGCCAGGGACCGCACAATAAAATCGTTTGGAAATTTTCCAACTCCTCTGGCTTTTTTAGCAATTATAAGAATTGCCCCATACTGGAATTTCTTAAATATTTCCAAAGTTCAGTGGAGGGTATGTCGCCTTCACCATTTCTTCATAAATCACGCGAAGAGGAAATGCCACGAATAATTCGAATGGGATCTGAGACAGTACAAAAAATTAATTTACCCCGCGTAATCGTGGGATAGGACAGAAAAGTCTCGGTGCAGCCCCAATCGGAGTGACACATTGCACCGGGCCTGGCCCGAATAGCTGCACCTCGCTGAATTAAAAGACAGCGAAGAGCCCCACTTCGTCTTGGGATTAGTTAAGATAGCGCGTAAGACGCCCGGATTGGCCTAAATTTAGACATCAGGACCTCAGCTGAAATTTAGAATGCTCGTAAATTACGTGCAGTTGGAGGGACATTAATGAATTAGGCTCTGTCTTGCGATTTGCCTGCTGTTGTGGATGGTTTCATTCAACTCGATTCATTAAAAGAATCTTTTAACATTTACTCTCCGATTTTAGTTAGACTAGCAAGAACGATGCAATTGAGAACAAATTTAGTCCACAATTTTGCATGTTGAATTGTTTTTCTTATATACAGAGTAGCAATTGAGTTTTAAATATAGGTACCTTTTGACTATAGTAGCAAAAATAAGAAATAAGCAATATTTCTAATTAAGTTTAAATACTCTTCAGTTATCCAGTAGTTTCGAGTAAGAAACAATGAAGGAATATTTTTAACAGTGTATTGAGACTTTTTCTGGTAAAAAAGCTCAGTAGTTTTGGTTATTTTAGTCAATTTCTAGCATATTTTTAACCGTTTTTCAGCCAATTGACACTATTCGATATTTCTTTTAGTCCTCAGGTAAGAGGTTTTTGGCAGAAAATGTATTCTTAATAAAATGCTGCTGCTAAAAAAATTTTATTTATTTTTTTCTTTTCATGAGTATTCACGTTTATCTAAAAGAATAACTTTTTTCCACCCTAATAATCACGTGAATATTATTGCCTTAATTTTATTGAATTCTCAGTAGACACTTAAAAGATATTGCAATATCCTGTTGCACGAAATTTATTTCTGCATTTACTGAATTTCTAGCAAAACCTGTCTTTTCTCAGAAATTCAATAAACTAAAATAGAAATGCAGGAAATAGTGCTAATAAAAATTTAGTAACTCGCTTTTCACTAGACTTCGAACCAGTTCTAGTTGAGATTTACTGCATTCTAGTGAGAAAAATTGTTTCCTTAAAAGTATTGATTTCGTACTAAGAAATATTTAGAAGACTATAACATTTCCCGTAAATGGTTTATTTTAATTTTTTTTCAAATACCATAAAGACTACTCATATGAAGTATATGAACAAAGAGTCTGTAAACGAGGCTATTCAGTCTGACCTTCTAGTTAATGTATGTAAATTCCATAAAAGTAAAAAAAGCGTTTATAGTTTTTGAAAAGAACTGAAGAAGAAATAAAAGTGCAGTTTATCGTTTGGAAAGCAAAAATAAAGTGAAGATGCTTGTTTTTCTCAATTTGTTCGCATGCGTCCTTACCAAAGAACGTGTCCTTCGTATCGTTGTAAAAAAATTTTGCACCACATAACCTCTTGAGTATATGGGAAACCCACTAAGGTTAGAATATTAAAAATTATGCACTCTCAGGTGTGAAACCAGCGCCCTTAAAGTACTGACAAGAAACTCATAACCAGCGAGGGTTTGAGCAACTAAACCACGACGAGCACCGAGACGGCACATAAAACTTTATGATCCGAACTTAAGCGTAATCCCATCAGAAATCGCTCTGCAAAACGACGCTGGCGGAGCCGCAAGAGCAGCAACGCGAGCCGGGCAGAAAGATGAACCCGCGCCGATAAACTTCTTCGAAAAACATCTTCGACATATGTCCCGCAAGTCATCCCACGTTCTGGATAACCCCGAAGCCCGAAGACGTCGACGGGGGAGCTCCTCTATTTTTAGAAAATGAGGTGGAACCCTCCTGGAAGCGCATTTTCGGGATAGCGCGCCGCTCCTCCAGGAGGCGACAGCGTGCAGTTTGGTGGACGCAACATTTCAAAAACCGCAGATAACTTTCGGAAGGGACCCATCAATTCCCGGGCATTCGCCCAGCCAACGAGCGGGTTGCATAAAGCGAACACTCGCGCCGGATGCTGCGCGCCGGACCCCAAAGTGATCATCGCCGGTGATGAGCTGTGAACAAAATTGAATAAGTTGCCCTTCATCGCGTGGAGCCCGACCGCTCGCTTTGACGGATTTTAATGGCCCGTAAAATTACTCGAGTGTCTCCTTTCTGGGGGAATTTTCTTCGATTTTGATTTATGGCACTTAGCAGGAGTTTCGCCAGCCAGATTTTCTCCATAATGATAAAAATTATTATTATTATTTTTTTCTTTCCGAAGGCGGGCAAGAGCCCTCGCGGCTTTTTTCATCAACCCACGGTAAGATGGACTCAAAGGATTGCTTCGAGCTGTTTCGAGTTATTAAAAAAGATGAGAAGTAATCGGAACGTTAAATTTCAAGTCTGAGTCTCAAGAAGATGATGACTCGCGGTATTTTCTACTTAACACCTTAAAATGCACAAGTGTTGACGCGCAACAATTTTCGCAACTGATATTTATTCACGCGAAAAAGCGAACGGCTTTATGGGCGCTATTATGACTTAAGAATGAACTTAAGATTCTTGTGGTAACGAACAAAATGCGTCTTTTCACTACTGGTGTCTGATGATTAAATAATCTATTTAGATGCAAATTTTCAGTTTGATATTTTTGAAAAGAAGCCACTGTCGAGGTTCTCAAAAATGATAGTAAATCCATTGTAATATTTAATTTTTCCCAATTATTTTCCATTGAAAAGAACTGTATATATATTCTTAACGACTTTAACATATTTATTTGCTTTGAAAACAGCAGACGACGTTTTATGTTAACTTCTGTAATTCTGTACTCATAATTTTATTAGTAAACATTTCGAGTATGTATGTACTTGAATACAAAACTCGTCGGAATAGCTGCAAGATTCAATTAAATTGAGTATATTGTTTGTTCTGCTTATTTAATTTCTTAATATTGTTATCAACAGTCAAATTTTCCAAAGCAAATCACATTTATAAAAATTTTGAAGTCAATTAGATTATATTAAAATGAAAATTACTTTGTTTTATGCTTCTTTTGTTAGAATAAATGAATCAAATGAATGAATGAAGAGAATTTAATTATGTAAATTTCTCCAACTTTTATTAATTTTGAATTTTTTAATCTGCATTGATTTTAGGACACACATTTTTCTCGAAAACGACTTGAGATAACAAGTTTAAAGTTATATCAATACTAAAGTCTATAGCCACTTGTTTTTAATTAGACACGCAAATACTAACATTGGAAATGAAATTTCACTATTGAAAAGGGTTAAATAAAATTGGACGATGATAATCCGTAAAAGACCATAAAAAATAAGTAGTTAATTGGAAGTTTCTTTCCCACAAAAAATACTCAAACAATTGCATTACACTTAAGTGCAACTCTACCTCTACCCACCACCGAGAAGCTACTTGAGAACTCAATTTGATATGGAAAATTTCTTCTAAGTAAAGCAGCAACATCTAAGAAAAATGTTGCTCTTTTCTGTTTACTCAAAATGTTCATTGAATTTGACTCGGAATTGAACTTTCTTCCACATCTCAAGTTTAGAGGTAAAATTGAATTTCTACCTTTTTATAAGTCGACGAATCCCAAGTGGAAGTTCTTACGGAGGGCAATGCAATGCATGAGCAGAGTAGGAAAAAAATAAAAAATAAATAAATAAATCAAGAATTAAACGAAACCTTAAAGGGTCTTAAAGTTCGGTGGCTGACTGCAAGTCAGAGGTCGTTGCAGAAATTGCAGAAACGCAGGGAACACATGTACCCAGAGACCAAAATTACAGGGTGAAGATGAAAAACGAAGACCTCCGTCGAAGCTCTTGATTTCGTGTGTTTACAGAACGCACTGATGCAATTATCGTTCCTCTTTTGTCGAGATCCACATTCTGGCCGTTCTCATGGCGGAGTTCCCCCGGGACCCGGGACTATCCCGAGTCCTCCCAGCTCGAATCGGGGATACACGGCGATGGTGTGGCGCGGCTCAAAATATTCGCAATGGGGCCCGTCATCCGTCTGCGCCTCCCAAGGATGCTGCATCGGGTGGAAACACGCTAATTGTTTAATTAAACTTAGAGGCTGAGGAAAGAAAGCCCCGGGTAACTATATCATCAATTATATCCAGGTGGAGCCGGGGATTATGCCGGCGAGGGCTTAATTCACCCATTCGAGAGATTATCGCAAGTGGCGCTGACTGCTTGCAAATTGGGCGGTTTCCAGCTCATGTCGTGAGTTTACTAAAATTCCCAGAAAATTAGTTTACTCGGGGTAAATTTGTCATGCTGTGGTGCGTCCGACGCCGAGTTTTATTTTATCAGATGAAATGTTGCTAACCGAGCTGACATGCAGCTAAAATGTGCATGAAATTGCGAAGATGATTACTTTTTGTAAATTTAGATGCCTGAGCGGTGATTTATCGTTGTATTATTAATTCTGACAAGGAAAAACATTTACCTGCCTGTCACGATTCGGTTTCTGAAAATAATTTCTGAAATAAATATGTAATATTAAATGAAATAAAGTACAAGTTTTCTCAGTTTTTTAAATAAAATTCTATAATTATACTATCTACCTACTATCAGAATATCTCCTAAAAATTGCTAGTTCTAATAAAACTTGAGGCGTAGATTTAAATAATTTGGTTACGAAACATGAAAAGAGGAAGTTTTAGTATATTTCTTTAAGAAAAAAATACAAATATTGTTCATTCTTGAGATACAAATTTTAAGAAAAATTATATATTTTAGGAAAATTTCACCTAGTAAATTAAAAAGTTGATTATTAAAATTCTAAACTTATAAATCGAAAACGGTAATGATGAGCCAAAAATATTTCGAGGGATTTTCTTATTTTTGTATGAAAACAATTTGAATCAAATTAAATATTAATAAGTCAACAATCAATCAGCGATCGAGAACTAAGTATTTTAAATTAAATTTTCCAACTAGTGCCTTTCAGCCGTTTCTTTATACCAAAATAAAATCAATTTGCCTAGCGTTCATTATAAAAAAATTTTCTGTTTCAATTTTGGCAGGAATTATAATATTACCTACATATTTAATTTAGAAACAATACAATTTGAAGGAAACGCGTGGTTTTCTTATGTCGTAATTTTATACGAAGAAATAATTTAAATTTCCAGAAATTCTTAGATCAGAGTTCAAAATGCATTCTCGCCGGCGGCGGCGGCCCATTGCTCTGTTGCTAATCGTTAGCCGTTTAAGTGCTTCTGACTAACCAGACCAACATCGTTCGCACTATCAAGATTTCGCAAAAGCGAAAAGACGAAATTCTCTACGGCGCGGCGCGGCGCCTTGTCTCGTCTTAAAATATGCCAAAAACTTACAAATCAACTTTTCGCTTGTTCGCTTTACGCGACAATTAAAACAAAACGTGGGGTTGGGGCACTGTAGATTTCTTGAATCTTAAAAAGTAAAAAAACCAAAATAAAAATAAAATAAGTAGATATAAGACGAGGGTCCCATTAGATGCCCGTGAAAAGCGCGAACCTTGCCCAGATGTCATATGTCGCAAGAAACAACTGAAATCGTAGTCAGGCCGTCCGGAAAAGGCACTTCTGGCCAAATGCAGTCAGTCACCCCCTTCAGGAGACGAATCCCGGAATCCCAAAAAGTCTGGACGTAATAGGATACGATCGCAAGTAGTCAGCCGCGCAGAGGACGCTCCGCGCGGAGGAAGAAAACCGATCTTCTGCGGCGGCAGCCCAAGAAATAGAGAAGATCTTCACGAGGGGCAAAAAGACGACAGTCCGAAGCCGGGAGGATCAGTTCATTTCATTTGTTTGTTAGCTGTCAGCCGCCCGATTTATCTCTCTTGAACGCCATACCGGGCTCTGACTGTGAATGCGATGACAGCTTTAATGGTTATGTTTCTACTCCTTAGCTGCACCTTAGCTTTGTCGTAAGGCCGTCCGCGTTTTCTTGTATTTTTAACTCGATTTACGAGTGCCCACTTGTAGCGCTGGACAGTGGACGTCTTTCCCCCGGGGGACCCGGGGCCTTGCTCCGCTTGACGGTCAACATCAGGGTCAGTCCGTCAGATCAAGTGTCATTACAGCCGCTGTGGGATCTGCACAAGAAGCAGCGGCCGCAAGACGAAAGACGTAAGACGGCACCGCGGAGGGCATTCCGCGAGTCCGCGCCGTCTTGAGACACCTCCGAGCCGAGCATTAGGCCGGGTCTTGAGTAATGCCTAAAAGAGACATAAATCGGAATCGCCCGCCAAATAGCGCGGCCGCGACTGGTCCGCGGGGCTAATTTATTAACGATCGATATGTCCCGACAGCTGAATGTGGATGGGCTGGTCAATTTGGGTAATATCAAATTTCAGATTAATGCCCAGTCAAATTTAGACAAATTCCCGAAGACCTCTGAATACGTAATGCCGGCGCTGTCTGATGGGGTCCCAGGTTCCGATTTGCATATAAATCCCTTTTTAATACCCCAGGTGATAGGGCTATTCTCTAGCATCAGCCTTAAGATGGTGAAGCTAATACCGTTAGAAGGAGGAGATGTCGATCAATCAAATTCATAATGATTGTTAACTACATTTTTTGGACATTTTTTTGATGCAATTCTGATTTCTCCGAGTTTCACATAATTTATTTACAATAGAAATAGAAACGTAAAATAAAATTCTTAAGTTATGGAAAAAAACATAAATGAAGAAGAGTTGTAAGTTCTTCATAGTTTGAGCTGAAAAGACAGTATTCTTACAAATGCAAAACTAAAAGACACAACAGTTTTGAACGTATAAATCACAGTTTCATTCAAGAAACAATTTGTATAAAAATAGCGACTTCATTAAATCTTAGGTTTCTTGTAAGCAGAAATTATGTAAATTTAAAACTTATATTTTTTGTTATATCTATCAAATCATACGAAATTTCAAGGTTTTCTTTATGTTTTGTTACATTTTACTTTCCACCTCTTTGAGGTATTAACTGTATAAATACATAATATTATATTTCTAACCAAAAAGGTTAAGATATTAGATTAGATTAAATTAATTTTTTTAAAGAATAGATTAATTTTTATTTATTATCTTCAGGATTTACAGAGTAAAGGTTAAACTTTAAGAGTTTAGCATTTCTTGAATTATTATTCTTTACAGCTTAGATTAATGGTTGTTAGATAATTGTCATACCTATTATATTGAGTTGAATTAAAGTTACATATACCTACCTATGTAGTATTTATATGGAGGGAATAAGAAAGATGAAAAAGCATTTATCCTATACTTTTTCTAATTCTAAGCTACCAAATAATAAAATCTATTATCTACATAGCTTGTGATTTCTCGCAATTAAATTTCATAATTTTCCATTTCTGGAAATATTTCGCTATGCTATTTAGGCTTTTTACAGATATATTTTCATAAATTTCTCTAATATACTTTACGTGAAGGTGTAAATTTCGGTGTCACTAGCAAACACTGAAACACTACAAGTTTTTGAATCAGGGAAATCAGCAGTACCTAAATTCACTGTATAAAAAAGGCCCGAGAACTGAGTCTTGTTAAAACCTATAATTTTAGAATATGAATACAAGTTTGCAATAAGTAAATTTTTTATACGTTTTATCCTTATTCCAATTTTGTTCTTGAACTTAAATTTATTTGGATTGAACTTTAAACTAAGTTCGCTTCGAATCTTAATCTTCCAATTTTAATTAATTTCGAAACGTACATGTAGTTAGTACTAGTCTGAGAAATCTACACCTGTATTTATATTGTAGCTAATAAATTTAGAATTTTGAGTAAGTATATACCTTTGCAATTATTGTTAAAAGTACGTTGCTTGATACCTTCATGAAGAGGTGTAATGTGCGATATCTGAAATAGCATCTTTAAGAAAAAACTAATTATTTTAGGTTAACGATAACAAAGTTGTGAATTTGTAACATTCTCAACTCAATAACCCGTGCTGATTTGCTAATTGAGGAAGAAAATGTTGCCTTTTCGATAAGAAAGGATGTTCAGTCCTGAATTGGTGCGGCACGTCTTTCACCAAGTCGTTAGCAATTTCGTCCAAAACGGCAAGAAAACCATTTGTTTGCGAACAATTAACGCCTGACTAATAAAACCTCCTCCTCGCAGACGTGAGGCCCAGAGCGTCTCGCTGTTGTAATTAAGAGGAATAAAATTCGCGAACGAGACTAATTCAGAACCACCTTCAGTGAAGGGAAAGGTCCCGGGTATCAGACCCATCAAAATAAAATTTTCTCGCACACATTGTTCGCAGGTCATTTGGTGCTTTTGAGCGTTTCCCTTAATTTTTCCAAGACTTGAGATTTTTATCTAAGGGCCATCCAACACTTGCTTAAAAGCGTCCGTCGGGTGGGTGTGGAGACCGCGACGGACGACGACGGACGGCGGCAGCGGCGACGGCGGACGTTACGGTCGGTCTGTGTGCCGAACGTGACTCCGCATCCACCGGCAGAACCAACAAATCTCTTCGATTGAACCGAAATGATATTTGCGCTGGTCCATCTTAAGGAGGCTGCGGCCTGCGCGCCGACGACAGGAGATGCAATAAACCTGGAGGAATGCACTTGTTGGTATTTGTAATGTGCGATTCTCGTTAAATTAACAAAAAAATGTGGGGGTGAAGGCTCCTCCGAAGGCAGACGGGGCACGTACAAGTGGGGCTCCGCTGGCGGAGGAATGTGCCACTTTGTTGCCCGGGCGAAACAATGTCCGAGTTCGAGCACTTTGTCTAGTACAAGCTCATGTTTTGTTGCGATGGTTTTGCCTGGCGCTGGGCTGGCGAACAATGCGCCCCTGACCCAGGTCCATTGTGACTTTTCTGGAAATTTGGTTCGTTTTTCTCTCTACAGCCCCGGCTGGAATTCGAAATGCGGCTAAAAATCGGAGCCCTTATCTTCGAACAGACTCGCAGCCACTTGAGAGGCTCGAACCGATCACCTCGACAAAATCTTGGGGGCTCTGGGGGCTCCTCGCGAACATGTTCCCCGGTTAACTCCTCCAGAGCCGTGCACCATCGATTGGATCGCGCCGCCGCCGCCGCTGCTGCGTCCGGCGGAATCGTGGACTTCGTTTTGGGCATAATTAAGATAAATAATTGAGATGTCGGAAGACTGTTTGCTTTTATTGGTCGCCCTCTTAAGAAGGTGATGCATCTCGAAGTAGGCGTCCGAGCCGCGACCGGGGCTCTGGTCCACCGGACCCAGCAGCCCCAGGTCGTTAATTGCTGATATGATACCTAAGTTCCCCGGATTCCCATATGACAGAGTTGTGGTCCATTACTCATGAGGCTTAGGTTATCTTCGCGGTGACATTTCGACGATTGGCTGCCGGCAGAAATCGGACTCAGATCGCAGCCGCCGCCGGCTACCTCATTTTTTATCCCCTCGCCGCCGAACCATTAATGGCTTTTAATGTCGTGAAATACACTGAATAACTTTTGAGATACCTCGGCGGTCCGTCGGCGCTTTTTGTCCTGTCCCGTCTCCGCCACCGGACCGACGAAGGTGGAGTTAGCGGCTAGCCAGCGGCTAAATTTGAAATACACTTGAAACAATTTCCAAAATTTACTCTGAATTGACTTATTAATACCCTTTAAAAAAAACTCACTAGATCAACGCTTCTCTGATAATTTACTAATTGATATTTTTAAAAGCCTTTTAAGATATTACATATATGTAATATTCAAATAGAGCGGAAAACAACCTTTTTAATTCCACTTGAAGTAATCTTGTTTCAAAAAATTTGTCTAGGATAGTAAATTGATAGTAATATTCAAGACTCAAGGGCTAAAAGTACATTAATAAAAAAAAAGTTTAATTGACAATTTTTCAACTATTTTTCAGATATCACAAAGGATTGAGCTCAGAAAAATAGTGAAATTTCATAACTGGCTGAACTGGCTGCATACTTAATTACAGTAAATTATGCTAACACTACTTTCAAAGTTTTAGGCAACATCTGCATTTTTAATGTTAAGCATTTATGTTTATTTAAGCATTTCTTGGCCCGTACGATTTGTTTTAATCGGCAGACTAAATAAATATATAAATTAAAGCAATGTATTAATGTATTATTAATGTATTTAAAATATACAAAAAAAAAATATAGATACTAATATTTTTGTGCACGCGGTACCTACCTATAAGAGTGAATTCTAATCCAGCTTTATTTTCCACGCACTCGGGAGCCATTTTTTATTTACTTATTTATTAAAAAGCTTGTCACGTCAGAATCGAACCTACAATCTCGGAGATTGTAAATTCTCAGCCGAAAAATAATAAACGAATAAAAATTATTTGCTATTTTTACTAATTACTAGAGTCTTGTGACATCATTAAAATAGTTAACTTAGTGATATTAAGAAGGGTAGTAACATGTTTAATATTTTCTAATTTTACTTTTTTTCCATAGTAAAGCAAACTATTTCTGATGTGTTTCAACGAAATATTGTTTTTTAATTGTATAGTAAATAATACTAAAGTAAAAATTCATAACTATGCATTCACTTTTTTCGCAGTGTAAAAGAAGTTTTTTTTTTTTAAGTAAACATTTTTTATGCAATGGGTAATTTCTTGGAATTTTTTTAAAGGCATTTTTAACTTTAGCCGCTAGCTGTTCGCTAATTTCGTCTTTGTACCGAATTGGGATGTTCCCGACCAGCTCAAAAACTAATTTCCGAGTGCGTCCCATTCGCCCGAGGGAGTTCGCCACACATGCGGGGCTGTCCAGAAATTCTGATCTCCTTTCATCGCAATTTCTGGATTTAGCCAGTTATGCTAACAAAGAAAGATTGCATGGCTCCCCGTCACCACCGCTGCAGCCCCCCTCCCCCGCGCCTAAAAGGGGAGCAGAGTCCTTCTATCCCATTGGATTTGCTTCCAGTAGTCGACCATAAATTCGTTTCCCAGAAATTTCAAGGTAGTTTCGGGCTGACGAACTCCAGCCGCACTCCGCTGGGTGGCAGCACGGGAACAGGCCAAAATAAATGCGCATATGGCACGAAACATAAATATTCCTTGAAATTTGTGGCACAAGTTTCAAGTGTTTTGACTGAATTAGATATATGCGATGTTTCCGGACGAGCCCCGGACGGTAGCCTCTGTGTTTGGACAGATGTTCGGTGTGTGGGCGATTTTCGTTAAAAATGGCGAAACAATTTTCACCATCAGGAAATTCAGTCCTGGACGAGAGTATGGCTAAGGGCAGAGGGATTAAAAATGAATTTCGTTTTATGGTTTTCTAATCTACCAGAGAGCGGAGCAAAAGTCGTTAATTAATGCCTGACACGAGGCACACACCTACTCGAGGTTTTGTACTCCAATAATAACTTTTTAATATTCTTATAGATATAATACACATAACTATTAAGTTTTTAACAAGCGATGAGGAAACAAAATGATTATACAGAAACAAATTTGTCGAATTGAAAGGGTATAAATTATTGCAATTTGCTGTGTAACAAATTCGAAAATATTTCAACATAACAACATAAGTTGGTATACGTAAATATACATAAATTATCTGAAGTTTTCGCAAAAAAAAACTCATACATTATTATATTTTACTAAGAAATTTAATCACGATCACAAACAATCACAAAATTGTCATAAAATGATCATACTTAATATTTGTATCCATCAAATTTAAAATTCTATTCTATTTGTTTAGATATGGCATGGTATAAAGTTAAGAGTTCTAAAAATTTGGCACATATGTATGTGGATATAAATACATATATACTTATATGAAACTGGAATATGAACATGTGGATGTAGACAAAACGCCAAACAATGTTGATGTTTTTTTTTTTTTTTGGAAACTTAGAAATATTCTTGATATCAAATCAGAAGTAAATGAAACGATTGTCTTATAAAACGAACTTTATTAATTTTTATTACACATATTAAAATAAAGAGTTTAGAATTATGTTGCTTCGACCATAGAGCGTATATTCGATCTTTAATATTAGTTTAAGTACAGATATAATTTTCGTGATATTTAGTTTCCTAAAAACAGTAAAAACTAAGATGGTATCAAAAATGACATTAATTTAAATATGCTAAGAAGTTTGTTTTATGTGTGTGAATAAAATAACATGATGTATTCTGAGATTACTCTTTGTAAAGAAATTTCAATTTTGCTGCAGAAATATGCAGAAATGCACATGAAAACAGCTTTCATTATTCCTCGGTTCATCTTCATACATTTCTTACTTTAAATATTAGCATCATTAAGAAGAACCCGAAGCTCGTGAGGAGGTTCGCTTGAAAACTTTCTCTACTAGATCCATAAACTTAGTCTGACTTCTTTTAAGCCATTTACATACTAAAATTAGGTTAAAAGTACCAAACTTACGAATGTAAAGCGGACTTGCTTTTGTACTCATAATATTTATTTCATGAATAAATTTTTGAATGACCTGAATTTACCGACTAAGATATAAAAAAATAAAATAAGAAGGGCATCCAACTCATCCCCTCAAATCTTGTCGAACTGATTGAGAAATTTAAAATGCAAAATTTGCTTTCTTCTAGCACTTATGGTGATGAGGCTGACCTCGTCCCGGATTCGGAGCCGGGCTAAAGCGCTCCTCAATGCCCGGGATTAATAGCCCCCGTGCGTCGACCGTAATCCTATTCGGAAATATCCCGGCATGATCCTTAACGGATTTTAATATGTTTGCCATGTTCTGTACTTAAGCTGTAAGCTTCCATCCTGACAACATCTTGAAAGGATGAATATGGTAATAAGAAAGCACTTAAGACGAAGGAGGCGAATTCACAGGTTTTGGCCCGGGGGCTGGGACCCGGGTATGGGGGGCGGGGGAGCGCATATAAAGGATTGGATGCCACGAGGGGATCAAACCCACGGCCCATAAGATGCCAAAGTACTAACGAAAGATCTCATTTTAGATACGGCGAACTTTTTCATTTTGTCTTCAGAGCTTATCGATGCCAGATGTCTTATGAGGGGCTCCCGGGGGCTCCCTCGTGGTGGGGCTCGTCTATACGTCTTCATATGACAGCCGGGAAGTCTCCGGGGCAGGAGACGAGGACCGGGGGACTGGGACGCTCCTCCGTCGAGAGATCTCGGAAAAGAAAAGTAGAAAAGAAAGCCAGGTGAAGTACGATTATTTTCAAAGAAAAGGTTTTTAGGTCACGAGGTACATCTTCCCAGAAAGAACCCTTGCATACCCTGCGCCTCTCTGTTCGTCTATAATATATATATATTTTTTTTTTTTTTTGCACGGGCACAATTTATGACCTGGGCTCGCTCCGACGGCTTTGACAGCATATTAAAAGAGGATACACGCGAATTCAGCCTCCGCTGCCAGTGGGGCTCATTTTGCCTTTCTTTTCTGGATTTCTGGGGTCCGCGGTGCATTTCCGCTGTTGTTGCGACGACGCTTCCCTGCGTTTTCCCCATTGTTCCTGTCGCAAATGTGCCCCACTTCGGAGGAGCGTCTACTGCTCAAAAACAAACCAATTAAAAGTGAAAGCACCTCGAGCGAGGTTTGCAATTGGACCGTGACGGTTTTTCGCGACAAGGTCCGCGGATTTCCAAAGGTAGGTGCAGGCCCTTTGTCCTGTCCCGCGTGCGACGTAAATAGATCAAAGCAATCCCCGCCGACGTCCCTTACTTACATAAACGGAATAATTGTTCCGCGGCCCTGAGTTAAGGAGACCCACCGTCACTCCTGTCGTCTAGCGATGATGATGAAAAAATACTCCTCCCCGGTCTCGAGGTACCCGAGGTACCATCGGCTGCTGGGGCGAATCATGACGCGAAAATAAATTCAATCGAATCGCGAAATTTTATCTCTTCTCCTGGTTGTTTTTTGCAGGTCCATCAATTGTATTGAGTTATTTATTTTGCTCCAGCGGAAGCTGTCTTGCTTCTTCAGATTTCGAGACGCTCCAGAGGAGCTCCTCAGCCGGCGTCTTTGACTCTGCCTCCGGCGCGCTCATACAATCATACGTTCATATGCCTCCTGGCCGACGTCTGATCGTACGCAGACTTTGAAATTTGTGTCCGACTTAGGTGAAATTTATACGAGCAATTTCCAATTATGTTCCGATGAGGTTAATAAGACAGATATATTGCGATCAAGGGGGAGCGATTTTGTTCGAATGGCAACTGCCATAAATTTGAACAAAGACTCCGGCCACTAAACCATTTTAATGGGCCTATAAACCACGCTGAAATTATTTTACAAATGTTGGTATTTTTCTCTGCGATTGATACTAAAATTATCAACTGACAAAAAGTCTCTTGGTTTGCACCTTGTTGCACTCTTTAAAATATATGACTATTTCTTTTATATTTAATAACCTTGCTTGGCATTCTATATGAGATAGGTATTCTAGATTTTATTCAAGAAGCAGAAAGGATCTGCAATAAAATTGTGTTTATTATATGATATTTAAGATACTTAGGTATTCATTTATTCATTCTCTGTAGAATATTACTCTTACACATGTCAAAACTAACTAAAACTGAGTTTTGATAAATCTAAAGGTAGTAGCTCTTAGTTATATGAAATGTAACTGAAGTCAAGTGAAAGCAATCCACTATAGTGGACCCAAAAGACTTCTTGAACAGCGAAGTTTATAAGATTTTTTTTTTTTAAGGTACGTATTCCCATTCTTTTGCAAATTTAATTTAAATTTAAACTTTAAGAAGTATATGTACATAAAAGAAAAGATAACAATCCCCTTTTAGAAAAAATTATAGAGAAATTAATATAAAAGAGTACGTATCTAAAGACACTTGATGCAGGTACATAACATATTTGATAACTTTATTGAGTCAAATACATCCTTTTCGTTCTTTACTTTTACAATATATAATGTATTTCAAATTATTTCTTCAAAAATAAATTAGGTATACCTTATATAAGCACTAAGTTCCTACCACGGCTTGTCCCATTTAATCTAAAAAATACGTGTGAACAAATAAATAACAAATAGGCTTTCATGTTATACTAACATTCCACCTCATTTTTGAGAACATTAGTTCATTTAATTTCGTAATATGTAGTAGTTTAAAAAGGCGATTGTTTCATAGTGTATACAAAACAGAAGGATGTAGTTTATGAAATTATGTAAGTCATGTAGAAAGAAACTAGCTGCGTATAAATTATGCAAGAAACTTTCGCGTGTCTTTAAATTATATCACAACATAATCGTTAGCACGAGCCGCCCTCGTAACCCACTTCCGGTTTAAATACATTTAAAAATTGTTTACGACTTTGGCAATAATGTCTCCTTATGAAATTCCTGGCCAAAATACCTCCTGATATTACGTAAACCTTTTAGAGTGATGAAAGAGAAATTCGGGATCCGGAACTCCGGGATTTTCGCGTAAATAAACATGGCACCAGCGAGAGCGGCGCAAATAATTTGAAAAATTGCCAAAATCCAACCCATCCAGAGGAGTGGCACATCACTCAAGAAGAGCCGACACTGCGAAAAATTCCGTAACAAACCAATAAAATCTATTTCTTGAGGAATTTCGAACCGATAAAAGTCGGCTTACTGCCAAAGCCCCGACCAATAGAAGCGAATTCTTAGACAGATTTAGACCACGGACATGTCACCGCAGCGCGGCGCACTCGTTAGCCGCGATTTTCGCTCCTCGCCCCGGCCCTGCGGGAGCTTACATAAAAGGGCCGTGGGGCCGGGGAGTGTCCAGAAAATTCATAAAATCGCCCTAGATGGGCGGCCCGGACTACGTGTGGGGGACAGGAAGGCTCCGGCTCCAGCTTCGGGCCGCCACCTGCACCCGAGCGAACACCTTCAATTAACGCTGCGGAGGGAGAAAAAATGTAAATCGGGTGCAAATAAGGCCATTAATTAGCTCTTTACACGGGCGCCTCCGCCCCTCCCTGGGGCCGGCTCCCGGTGCGAATTAGGGAACCGACTGCGATGCGATACGACGCGACGGCAGCAAGAATTTCCTTTGTTTTCCCACTCGCCGGGGCCCTTTCCGTCGTTTGTTGCTGTAATTAAAGGACATCGTGTCGGCGGAGAAAAAAGTCCGGTTCGACAATCGCAGGTAACTCAAAGGTAACACACTTAATGCATTATTGGGGCCCCCGGAGCTGTTGGGCCCCGGTGGAGCTCCGGGCTCCGGGCTCCGTCCTTTCAATTTTGTTGTCGCGCTTACGTGCTGATGACTTCAAGCGCGCTTTTCGCTAATGAAGTGAGCATTTGCGCCGCTTTAGGTGCCCGGCTCTAGTCAGCGTCCTCCTTTTGGGCCGCGCTGCTCCTCGGTGTTCTATGGAATTTTATATGACATGCTCCCGCCATTGTTTTTATTTTCTACATGTGCCGCAAATGAATTTAATTGAAAATCCAATTAACGACATCTGCGTTAAAAACTCACAAATAGCGGGGAATCGACAGTATAAAACGCAAATGCAGAGAAACCTTTCAAAAAGCGTTGATTTTAATCGTCTGACCTTCTGTTTTCAAAATAAATCTGGTTTATGCTGCTCCATTTTTAAATTAACGATCGGTTGGCTGTGTGTTTCACGCTTTCGAAGAAAACCATTTCAATTAAGATCATATGTAATAAAGTGTAAGTACCAAACTTAAGGTATCTTTTTAATACAGTCAATTATTGCAATGAACATTTTATATCGTCAACATTGATTAAGAGCCCTATTTTTGTAGTCGCTTGAATCGGATCGAATATTTACCTACAAAAGCACTTTTTGAATTACCTTACCTACCTTAATAAACTTTCTAAATATTTAGTAAACTATTGTAATTTCAGTTACCTTTGACTTCGGAAAAGATAATTCAATCGACTATTTGAACCACTTTGAACGACAAAATTAATTTAAGTCATAGGTAAATAAAGTAAATTTCTGAAAACTTTAACAAATCTATTAAGGGATTTTTGTCCACAAAGGGCTTTTGTAGATTTATTTCGATCCGATTCGAAGGACTACAAGAATAAGGCCCTAAATATATCGAGAAAGTTGACAATATCATTTATAAATAAGATAAAAAATAAAAAACGGGACCGCAATGGCTGCCTTGAAGAACATCAAAAATAGTTACAAGAATTCTAGAACAATGATCGTTAATTAAAGCCATTTGAAACGTTTGAAAAAACCCATTCTAAAAAGATAAAGTGAACTCCAAATTTAAGAAGTTTCGTAACAATAACAGATATTTAGAAATTATAATGCATCGACTTAACAGTCATTTTCTAAAACCTAGGTACCTACTTGGTTTTTCTTGGGATCATTTAAAAATAAAATTATAACTTGCGTGTCTATAACCTTTAGAGATCGCTGCCTATATAATTTTCCAGAAATTATGAAATTGGATAGTTTTGTTATCAGAAAACAAATTTAACAAAAGATTAAAAAAAAATTCATTCACACCTAATGCGAGATGAAAATATATTCGTTCCTGATAAGAAGGCCGTTTAAGCCACAAAATATCCTGTAACACCTAAAAAATTGCGTATATTCAACGAACCTCAGCCCCGTAAAGAATGTCCCAAATCGCCCGTAACAGAAATCTTCTCACCTTTTGGAAGAAAAAAATCTGGTTCTTATCTCGTGAAAAGACAGACTCAAAATCTTCTCGAATATCAGCAAAAAGCAACAGTCGCATCGCAGGGAGATTTCTAATCCTCGGTTATCCTCTTACTTCACGATAAATTGCACCTTTATCGAGCCGCACTACCCCCGGGGCTCCGGTGCCGGGGGACGTAATTTTTCCATTTTATTTCCCAGGGAAAAGGTCCAGGGCTGATAATCCGGTGCAAGCTATTGAAAATTCGACACCTTCGAAGGACTGCCCTTCAAATAAATAAAAAGTAACGAAGGTTTAGCACGATGGTGATGCAACGCACAATAGCTGGATTAGGATTAGTGCGACATCTGAAAATTGCGAAAATAGAACTACATTTGAGTGGAAAAATAGCTTTGGTCTAGATTTTGCTTGAATTTTGCAGTTTTCGAAAACCGCGAAATTCGATCGTTAGAGACCCCGACATACCGAACTGGTCCTAATTTCCGTAATATCCGAATTAACAGCGACAGGTAATAACTCAAAAATTCGCGTGTTTAACATTTTTCCCTTGACAACCGGAGCTTTTCCGATTAAATTTCCCACCTTTGGCTCGATGCGCTCCCAAAAACCACACCAAAGTATTGCAACACAGCACGTCGGTCTCCTCGCCGATTCGAGGCTGATTTATGGACTCGATTTCTGGCATTTATAAACAGCGAATTTTGCTGCACTTAATTTCGCAACGATCCCGTTTTTATTATTTCCACGTTATTCCTTTTATTGTTTTTTAATAATATTTATGGCCGCTATTTTGTTACGGAGAAGCCACCACTTTCGCTGGGGCCCCATTAAGCGCCGGCGGGACCCGGGTCATCCCTCACGGCGTGCGGTCAAAAATTATTCAACAAGCAGCAGTTTCGGCCCTGCACCGCTTGGGAAATGCACGCAAGAAGAAAAACAGCAGATCATTTTCCGGGAGATAAATTTTCCAATAATTTTCCTGTAATTTGGAAATTAATATTCACAATGACATTTTATTCAATTTATTGCCGACTGTGTTGCCCGGCAGTCGCACTTGCCTTTGGAGTCCCGGCCCCGGAACCCGGGACTCGGCCTCGGTTTCGGGTGCATTTTGATTTGATTTACTGCGATAATTATTGCAGTTTGCACGCCCGGACCATTTGCCCCTGCAGGACCCCCAAATGCTGCCCCCTTCCGAGTTGTGCACCATTGGGGCTCCACATTTAATGCAAAATTAACTAAAAAGCAGAATTTATGCAAAGAGTGGTTTTTCGGTGTTCAGGAGTTTGTTCGGTGAGTTAATGGAATTTATGGGGTTTTGGGGTTTTTTGGCAAAGACATTAATACAGTCAAAGTCACCTGGTTGTGCCCCCATGCGAAAATTCCAGTGGATGCCCCCAGTAAATGGGGACAGAAGGTTCTGAGAAGTCACCA
The DNA here is from genome assembly GCA_951509405.1 of Machimus rusticus. Taxonomy (NCBI): domain Eukaryota; kingdom Metazoa; phylum Arthropoda; class Insecta; order Diptera; family Asilidae; genus Machimus; species Machimus rusticus. The sequence continues at coordinate 10,615,842 of OX608051.1, forward strand.
AACAAATTCAAAGTCCAAAATATGCATTTCAATGCAAGTCTTTAGAAAACTACCAAAGCATGTGAGTTCTTGGAAAGGAAAACTCTTTCAAAATCATTAGAGCAGCAATGTGAATGGGGCAAATTTTTAATTGGTAAAGTTTTTTGCTATTAAGTCTCTAAGGAATTAAGACATACTTACTTCGTATTCAGAACCAGGACACAGTTTCTTTTAAAATTTAATTAAAAATAACTTTTTACCTTCATATTTTTGGATAGATAAGGGCATATTTTCAATTAACTTTTTCTATTGATGTTTAAAATGTTTTGGAAATATTTTAATTCATTCAAAGCAATATAGATACAGTATTTCGTTTATGAAATTTAACAAAGCAGGGGTTCCAGGAAAGAAAACATTGAATCAATAGTTTTCATAAAAATGCCTTTATAGTCCCAAGAACGATTTCTAATATTTTACTCTCATATTTCTCTATCTACAAAAAAGCATGTAACTTAAAAGCTATTGGAAAGAAAAAAAAAAATGATTGTTTGTTAAAATTTGAGATGCATACAATCCTTTCATAATCAAAATCTCTTCGTTATCCACTTTGATGTTATTTTACTACAGAATTGTTATAAGCTTACACTCAATATTCATTTTTATAAAAATAAAAATTAAAGTTAAAACTGGATTTGGAACACGGTTATCAGAAAAGGGATGTGTCCGAAATCTGTCGTACAAATTGCGACATTCCTTAACAAGTTTCCCAAAAGTGCGACATCGAGCAGGAAGAATCAAATCGCGCTAAACGAAATGTCCTCGGATGATAATTTCGCGAGGACACTGTTGCACCGAACAGGGTAATTAAGTCCAATCAAACCACAGCCACTCTCTGGTGACAGCCTTTAACACCCGGTCCGAGCCTCTTCGTCGCAATCCATCGTTGCGGCGCGCTCGTCCGAAGACAAACATTTGCGCGCCACAAAACGCGCGCTATTGATTCAGCAGTTATTGCTAACAAGATGCACCCATTAAGGAGGCCGGGGTCCCCGGCGCGGCGGCCGGTCATTGTTCACCCGACTGCAAAAAAGGTGTAAATTTCAATCCTTTGCGACTAATGAGATTTGCAATAATGTTTCACACTTTATGGACGCCGTGCTGCGCATTTTCTCATTTAGTTTTAATGACTTGCAAACAGTTCGTTCACTCCCGGCTGAACAGGTGTTAATTAGTAGAAAGCGACTCTGTTTGTCGCCAGCGCGAATTAAAAACAGGTAAACACCGGGACGGGGGACACTTTACGGCGTCTAAACATCCATCCATTGTGTCGGGAGCTGAACTGATACCCTGCCAGGACCAGCCAAATTTAATATCCTTAAACAAGCAGCGGTGGGTTTTATTAGTTCAATTCAAACCTTTCAAATGTTTGCATTTTGCAGCCTGGAAATTTTGATACCGAACTTCCCGCCCCCGCTCGCGAGGGTTCGAGTGCTTTGTAGAGGCGCGGTGCAGCCCGCCCCGCACCCCCTCAGAACCTATTTCGGTTTTTGGAACATTTCGGCAGTTATCAGCAAATGAAATGCAAATATGCATCCTTATCGCAGTATGCGCGCGATGTGCTCCAATTGGAGCCGCGGCAACTGTGCTTAAAACCAAACATTCACTCCATTAGGAGTTTTATGAAAATGGTGTTTGGCAGGAAATTACATCTGCGTGCTGTTTGCTGTCTGGGAAGTTGCACCCGCCTCCGGGCCGCTCCTGATGACAAATTTTCATAGCTCCCACATTTGACTTGTTCTGGGATTATATTTTCCTTTAATTAAGTGCATACGATGTTTGAGGGACGGAGGGTCGGGAGGAGGTGACGCTTTTGTGCTCCACGATTATTTCGAGATTTCAGGGTGCTGAGTAGATTATTTCCATAAATAACGTATTCTGGATAATCTCATGAGATATACAATAATCTGGTCTTCACATGATACAAACCAGAAAATTCGTACATGAACACACTGTGCATGCATTGATAATATTTTGTTTACAACGATCTAGTCAGTCTTAAGTAACTCTATAGTTAAATTTAATTTACATCCAAGACGATACGACAGAATCTCATAAACTTAAATCCTAAATTACAAATTTTAGCTCTTATAACTTAAGCAAAGTTAAGAAAACGAAATTGTTTTGATTATTTTAAAATAAGAAAACTAACAGCATGATAAGAAAAATTCATATTTGGGAATTTTTCGTATATTTATTTGAGAAAATTTTATTACTTGTAAAATATTTTCGTAAATGTTGGATCAGTTTTAAACCATTTTTGAAATAATAATAGACACTTACCTACATTAAATTAACAAATCATTCGAAAAAAAAGGTTTTAGAAAATATATAATGTCATAAAATTTATGAAATATTTCAGAACAAAATAACATCACCATTTGTGGTTTTTATGAAATTACCATACAGAGTTAACGAAATGTGCACATAATAACTTAGACAATCGATTAAATAATTAATCTTAAAGGAAACCACGAAATTAATTTAATATGTAAACCAAAGATTTTATTGTTTTATGTAACGTAAGCTAAAAATCTACAGCAGAATTACACTACTAAACTACACCACAGTATTTACAAAAAAGCGTTTTAAAAGAGCTACTTTGCTTACATAAATGAATCTGATCATAAATTTGTGTGAGATTTTAGTACCCATCAAAATATTATTAAAAAACTATGCTATAATTGTTCCCAATATTAATTTGAAACCACTATACCAAGGTTCCCGTATACCTAGGTCATTTTATTTTGCCTAAAATAAGATTTTAAATTTTTCTTATAACCATTTGTAGATAGATGATTTTTCCATTTTCCATTTTCCATGATAAAAAGTTTTCTTACAATTTTTGAGGAGTTAAAAGTCTTTAAAACTTAAAACTTTACTTTATACACTTGAAAAGTAGATGAAAGTGTTGTTGATTTAGAAGAGCACCAAACTTTGTCTAAGCACATTAAACCCTCGATATTATTTTAAGTGCTAAAAGCCCAAAAAGGGGTTGGAACATGAATTTGCGTGGTCGCAGGCGTGCTTACCTTTGATCAAAAGAAAATTATCGGGTTTTACCCTGTTAGCATTTTGGGGGAAGGAATTATCCTCGTATTACCCGACCCTTGGCGTGTAATTACAGCAGGAACAAATGTCAACATGCGAAATTTTATTAAAGCTACTCTGCCCCGCCACAGGATCCTCTCCCGATTTAGCCGGGGGCGGCAGGAGCGACACGGCCCACACGGACGAGTGTGGGATGATGGATTTCCCCGAAGGGCGATAATTTTAAAATTCAGAAAGGACAAAATCGGGGACACATTTCGGCTGTTCCCTTCGACCTTTAGAGCCCTTCCCGGGGGCTGAGCTCAGAGCAGAGTGCATCCTCCAAGCCGACAATGACGGCAGAAGCCCCCGGGGGAAACCGGTCCAGGACCGGGATGCTGCAATATTATGGAACAATTACATCTCCCTTAGGTAGGAAACTATTTCTAATTAAATTTGTATTAAACGCACAGATGTCCCTCACACATCCTGGCGGTCCTGGAGCGCCCAGGAGTTTTCCCCCTCAAACGCCGGGTTGCAATTAAACGTCGGATCCCCGTCACTGAAACTCATTTCGGGACTCATTCGTCTGCCCGGAGCTCCGGTGGGATCTAGGGACCCGGGGCCACGGAAAACTCAACGTCATCCGGGACTGGGATCGGGACCGGAATCGGGATCGGGAAAGGGACTGTGTTACTCAGTGACAGATAAATTGGAAAAAACTTCAGCAAACTTGTGGATTAGGAGGAGCACAACTTGAACAGAGTCCGGCTGTCTGTGCCGCATGCCGGGTGACACCGGATGGCATGCAGATCCTAATTCGCTGCTGCCGCCGCCGCCGCCGTGTTGTCCCCGGGGGAGCCGGATCGAAGCAGAGCCCCCCAAAGGCACTGGACACATTTTGAATTTGACCGGGCGGGAGAGGGGCACCCGCCCGATAAAAACAGAAGACTCATGTCCTGCCAAAGTGAATGATGAATTTCATTTGGGGGCGAGCAGAAAATTTGCTGACAGTCACATGTGTTTCCCCGGCTTTGATGGTGATTAATTTCGCTTCACGGGCGCTTTTAAAGTCTGAAATTTTGTGTCACGGCACGTTTGAACCGTACTCTTGCCCTCAAAATCGAAAGGGGCTGTGCTGCACTGGGCGCCTGCAATCACGCCGCGGATTGCGTGCGTTCGGCTGCAAAGAAAAGGACGCGGATTCGCGTCGCGGATTGAAATCGAGGGGCTCCTCAGCCGAACGGAAGGCAATCGATCAGACAATTTTTCATAATGTCAGGGTTGCCGGGGAGTCCCCAGTGGGGCCCGCGAGTCGTTTTGTCACTGGGACGCGGGGTGGCTAGCGCCTAGCCCCGGTGCACCGCGCACGACAATCTCTGGATCTGGCCAGAAAGAGGCACGAAACGGGCTCCTCCACCTGGAGCACCTTGGAGCACCTGAGCCCCATTCGCTCCCACCTCAGCCACGGGAGCGCTCCGGCTGCGTCCCATTTGCCGAGACGTGAATAACTTAATTATGCATTGCGTGTGACAGCGATATTGATTAAACAGTGAGCACTTAGTCAAATGCGTGCGTATCAGCGGCGAGCGCGCCTTTTTCGTTTTGCGGCTCTGTTTGCCATCGCGGGCTACAATTAAACGTGGAGCCCCACATGCCCCCTAACCAGGGCTATTTTTAAAAAGGGCTGACAAAAAAGGCTCGTGCGCTTTTTCTTTTCTGCTGCCATGGCCCTTTTTTTATTTTTCATTATCAGGGAGGTTGCGATGGGGCGCGGGACATGCAATTTTTAATTGGTTTTGCATATCAGTCCTCTCGCGTGAAGAGTGGCAATCCCACTTCTTTTTTTATTTAGTCGCGCGAAAAAATCTACACATTTGCTGGTCAAATTGGTTTGTTTTGGCGCACACCACCGGGCCGATGTCCGACCCGCGGATTTGCAAACGAGCTCCGACTCGAGCGTGTAAATTTAGATAACAGCGGCCCTAGATTCGTGTCCGATACGCCCTGAAAAGGGCGTAATTGCGATTCCGAAAAAAAAAAAACGGAACGAATTGAATCGCTTTGTTTTAAGATGGGAATGGACAGATATTCGCTGTCAAAATCTTTTATCATATTTTGAATATAAAAGTTTAATGAAATTACCTCTCCAAAATTGGAAAAGAGCAGTGTGAGCCAACAAGGACATTTTTACCATTAAATTGGATTTTTAACCTGATTAAGAGTAAAAAGTATAACACTGATATTTGAAAATTATTTGAAATAAAAACCTAATTAAAATTAATCCTATTTAGGGTATACATTCGTACATATGTAGTAAAGATAAGGCGTATTAGTAGGAAAGTCAACTATGTATGTCAATTTAATCCGATACTCGATCTACTTAGGTCTTAGATATTATACTTATACATATGTAATTATTTAGGAAAGTTGTGAAAATGTAGGATTGAAGCAAATAAGATATTGTGTGATATTTTTCATAAACTCCGAATGCATATGAAAATTACTACAGTGTTGTCGTCCCGAAAAGGGCAATTATGCGTCCGCCAGTCGCCGCGAGTTCAAAGCGCTGCGACAGGCACTAACCAGGCCATCAAACATGTTCATCTCGCTGCCGGTGCCATTTATATTCCGCGATCCTTAAGGTATTCAAATTTATTTCCCCCGGCCGCACAATTGACATTTCACATGCAGTTCCAATCACAATTTTCGCGTTTGTCAATGAAACTACCATTTGTCGTCCCGGGCAACTGCAGTCAACGGAATTGTTTGGCATTGACGTGCCCGTCCTTTTGACGGTCGCTGAGCGGCTCCTCTGCGCGGATGCTGCGAAGACGCGGGATAGAGTCGCCCTGGCGGTGCCCCGGAGCCCCTGGAGCCCGGCGGGTTCTTCTATCCCGAAGGGTGGCGAGCTGCTGGACACCAGCCAAGATGACAAGCTCCCGGTTAAATTATTGACTCGGCCTCATCGGCTGCCAATTCTGATTAATGGAACAATCCATCTCATCTGACTACTACAGGAGACCCGCTCGACAGGCCCGCGATGCGGCGATGCTGCGATGCTGCGACGCTGGACCGCCGTTGTTCTTTTTCCGCGGCTTGCGCGAAACTTTTTCACCGTGAGAGCCCGGCCCTTACCTGCGCCTAGCGCACCTTTTCTGAATCATAATGCGTTCGGCGGTCAGCGCTGTCTGCCCGTCAGCTCCGTCAGCGGTGCTCCGCGGTGATCTGGGACTGTTCTTGCTGGGCGCGGATTTGCATTCGAAATTAAATTATTCCAAAGATGGTGTCGACCGCTGGACTCCTGGACAAAGCCGCGGGAATGACAAAAAGGTCACAACAGCACATCATTAATCCAATCGGTTTGTAAGTGCGCTTTTTGTGGCGCGACGCCGCGCAAAAAGTCCGGTGCTAGACAACGGCCACGATATAATTTATTGCTACCTTAACGCATTAAATAATTTTTAGCCGGTGTGATCCATAATTCATGGGAAGCCGGTCGGGCCCAGCGATAGGCGCGTCTCCCGACTGCCATTCCTCTTCCAATTACTTCAGAGCAGGGATAGTCGCGCTGCAAAAACAGAGAAATTTTCACATCCTATCCTCGTTTTTGGAGCTGAGGACTATTCGTGTAATCGTCATATTATGAAAGCGGTCAAGGAGTGTGAAATAAACGGTCTGCCCTTATAAATCATGTCGCTACAAAACTTATTCGCCGAAACGCATTATCGCAGCATGCGTGACTATTTGTTTAGAATTCACTTTAAAAGTCAGGCTGACGAGAAAACTAGGAAGCATAAAAGCAAGTGAAACTACTCTCTAAACACTAAATGCAAATACTAAAGTAAATTTACATCATGATCGCACTTTACCTATTTTTGGTACAATTTCACAAAATACATAGTCTTAAATTACATTTTTTGCAAGTTTTGTGTTACTTCACACCAAATTTATATAAACATACGCATGTGCGTATACATAAAGAAACCAAGGATTTTCTCTATTCCAATTTTATTTTAAAAAATGTCTTAAAATTATTTATAAAATGCGTAATTTGAGAATATTATCTGCAACAATTGTACGTTTCACTATTTTAGATCTTCTCATTTTAAAATATCAGCAACTAGTGAAGAAACACCAAACATAAAAACAAATTTCAAATGTCTCGAAATAAAACCTTCAATAGGTAAAATGTACCTAAGTTTTAGTTTTACTCACAAAAATTTAATTTAATTTCAAATATATCTAAGAAATCAGTTTTTCGGCTAAGTATGTAGGTAGGTATACGTATGTGAACGTTAAAATTGTATGATCAATTTTAATTCTAGTATTTTTTAGTCTTATCGTGAATATACGAATATACCATTGAAAAAATTCGAATTTTAAATACCTAACTTAAATTATTACAACTTTTTCTTTCCGTATAAAATAAAAACTACTGTCGACAGACGACAATTTTAGACTTAGTTTTCATTTTTAAAAATACAAATCTAACGAGTTCATCCATTCCGCCGTAAAACTTTATGAATATAATTTTATTCATCAGTTCTTTTAAGTCTACAAATTGCGATTATACAGCCATATTACATATTCATTAGATTTAATTTCGTCTTCATTTTCGTTCACACCTTTGTTTTCCCTTTAAATTGCATTGCCTTAAGAATTTTACCGCATCTTTACGATTAGTCTAAGTAAGAATATTAGAGATAATGTATTATTGCAGCAGGATTACCATAAAATAATTTGTTTTCTACAAACTTCCTTGATGCAGTTTTTTTCCCAGACATTGTTTTATTTTTGTGGTTTGCTTTGGGTGCATTAATAATGTAATTTTTGCCATCTTAATTTTAATTTTTTTTGGTTGAGGTTTTTATCTTTCACATTTGTAAATAAAGTGGTTTTGTTACAGAAAAATTCCATCGAGGATATTGTAACAAATGAAGACGGTGTTGAACATTGTTACCAAAATATTGTGAAATTGAATTCTAAATTTTTTATCAATATCCCTAAAACTACCCGGGAAGAATGGCATCTTTCATTTTATTATACTGAATTCAAAGAGTGAATTTACACCGACAGCTATACACCGTTGCCGAAAGGTGTTCATTTCTCTTCTCGTATTTACTGAAAACGAAAAGGTAAAACCACGATTTGTGATTTTCAGCTATTTCGATTTCGGCAAACATCCGCTTCGAATAGTGCACACTGAAAGGACTTAGCATGGGAGGAGAATGAAAACCTGAAGCAGTTTGAAATTCCTCCACAGTGAAAGATATCAATTTGATCTGATTGACATTCAAGTCACAATGAAACTAAGCCCTCGAAGGGAATCTAGAAAGCGGGGTTGGTGGCCGGTGGGGACGTAATCCAATTTGAAGCAATGTCCGCCCCATATGGGTCGTCGAAGGTGGAAGAGAACGAAAAAATTGACACGTACCAACTATCGGTTCTGGTGCTAAACAATTTCCAATAAGAACTCCAAGTCACGTCTTAGCCGCTCCCTAGATTCTTATTACGCTGGGCATTTTACTAGCCTTCCTCGGCTCTTTTTAGCCGAAGAACTTTATCCACCCGCACACCGACAGTGGTGCGTCCTGGCGAAACTCAAACGAGGAAAAACAGGGAAAAAGTCTAACCTAAACACAAAGACAAATTCAAAGGAGTAAGTCAATTGATGAGGAATGAAAGTTTGCAGGCTCCTCAGGAGGTAAATGTACTTTTAGAAATCTCACAGTGGCGGTGGACGAAGGCCCCCCAGAATTTGAGATGAAGGAGCCGTCAAGACGTTGCGTCGTCGTCTTCTTGCGGGAAATACTCGAACAGTGCAATTTCTAAGAAATGATCGTAAAAAGTAGGCAAAGTATGTGCAGGAAAGTTTACTGGCTTTACGACAACCTCAGAGTAGCATATTACAGTCAGCGTCGAAGAGTTTCGCCATAAAACGCACCTCTAAAAGCTAAGGAAACGTATCCGCATGATAATGAGTAGGCGGAATATTTTGACGGGAATAGCTCGTTCTTGGAATAGCGGAAGCATAAGGGCTGTAGGCGAAACTTTCACGGAGAGGATTACCCTGCTTTTATATCCTATTACACGGAATTACCGGATTAGATGTAAAGATGAGATAAAGAGATTCGTAAAAGTGCGTGAATCGGATGGGATCGTATTTTTTCTGCAGCTCACAGCTTTTAATATATAAATAAAATAGGAGTTCACGCCTTTTTATGCACGCCAAAAAGGTATCGAGGGTATATTGACTTGATTTTTCTCCTCCTCCCACGATTAGAGGAATCCATTAAGTCGTGGACTATAAAAAATATCTTGATCGTGGTACACCTGAGATACCCATCTCTATAACTACCATTATTCGTCTGACACCTTGCATTAGCGTTTCTTCTGGTAGATAGAATCAAAACAAAGAACGTGGCTACTCCCATTCTAACAGATTCAATTTAAGCGATCTACTTCGAATCCCCAACAAAAGATCACGCACAGTCGATCTGGCCATTGATTCGATGATCTTTGTCAGAAAGCTCACGAATCGCTCACTTAAAAATTTTCAATCAGCCACACGAAGGACGGCCCTCTGCCGTCCGTCCCGAGAAATAAGATTTTTATTTTTTTCCCCACCGAGACTCTGAATGAAATCGCCTAGCCCGCGCTAACGATAAAATCATGATCAGTCATCTAGATTGACATAATATTTTAGTAGCCGGGGATTATGTTTTTTGTGGCCGATTTGATCGCGATCAAACAGCCGGCATACCACGGAGTTCGTCTCCCTCCGGCACCCCTGTCAATCTCGTTCTGACGAGTCTGTTTCTTGATCGCCATGAGAAGAACATTTTTAAGGAAGCTGCCAGCGTTAAAAGCTTTTTGACTTGCGATTCACTCACTTGAGGAGTACATCGATCAATTTGGGGAAACGGCCAGGGAACTGGAAGCGTTTCGGCATCTTCCGGGGATTAGAATGTTTTGACATCGACTGGCCGTTACCAACTGGGAACTTTTGAAGGGTTTTGATTCTGGTTTAATAAAAATTAGATAACATTATTTAAAAGCACTTCTCAGTTCTAAAATAAAATTTCATTTTTAACCCCCGACGCAAAAAGAGGGGTGTTATAAGTGTGTCTGTGTGTCTGTGTATGTGTCTGTGGCATCGTAGCTCCTAAACGAATGGACCGATTATGATGGTTTTTTGTTTGTTTGAATGCTGACGTGATCGAGATGGTTCTTAGCTACAATTTACGAAGATTGTGTCGGGGGTTACTTAAAATTTTTAATTTTATTTTTTTATTATATTTTAATTATCGAAGGTATAATAAATATACATATATGTTCCTACCACATAATTTAGTTTGAAAAGTCGAAATCGTAAATATTATAGTTTATTTTTATTACTTCGCTTGCATTTTTGGCAGGGGTAGTTTTATACTCCAAAGAGCCAAATGGATTCTTATCTGCAACAATTGATTTGCAACTCTGTGATAAGCAGACAAGTTTTTTTTTACTTTTTCAGTTATTTCATTTGTCTATTAATACGATATATAAAATTTAGAACTCCTATATATGTAAATATTTAGTATCCTCCTCTATATATGTACATATTTAGTATCACAACGGGCTACTAAATTTTCTACAACCTAATTTAACCCTTGGAATATATGTACCTACCTTTATTAGGTAAACTTTTGTCACATGCTTTATTTAATTCAATCATTTAAGAATATTGTTCAAATGTCTAATTTGCAGTACAATCTAACATTTAATAATTTAATTAATTTAATTTTAAAAAATTTATCGTCTCATTTTTTTGTAACATTTAAGAAATGAATTACTGAATTCATATCTCATATATAAGATTTATATGCCTTACGATAACAGACAAAATAGTAAAGCAATTAGGGATTTAATGGGCACTTATAATAACTTAATAACGATTTTTTCTATAGATTAAATCATAAAGAGACTAAAACACTAAACCCTAATTTTGTTCAATTTGGAGAAAAATGCCTCAGTTATTTGAAACATTTCCTCCAATTAAAGTCCGAACATGAAAAAATAGCATGTTACAGGGTCGTGAATAACGACCACCGAGGCCTCCCTAAAGTCCCCCTAATCAGGCTCTAAGACAGATTTCAAGTAGGTAACTGAAACTTGACGTATGTCCCGGGGACCGCCATCCATACCGCAAAAGTCTAAGAATTATGACCAATCCGAGGCTGAGCCTCCCCGGGAATTGAGCTCGCGAGATGGCCGAGGCAGCCGCTTCAGCACCTAGAGAAAAGCAAAAAGGGACGATTGTGAACACCGAAATTCTCCATAAATAATTTTTATTGTCGTTTCGTGAATTCCGCGCTGCCATTCAAAGTCCCCGGAGCCCCATCGCGGAAAAAAGGTGGAAACAGCGTCGAGCGCGCGCTTCGCTGTGTTACAAAAGGCGCTCCGGCGGCGCGGCCAACGCTCCGGCAACGGCAAGTGACGGGGCTATCAATTTGATTAACCGAAATTACATAACGCCCGTAAATAATGAAAAGGAGTCAAACTGTTTGTTTTCTTTTCCCGTAATTTACACACCCCCTGCTCGCCGCGGTGGTTTTGGCGCATCCTCATCCCATGGGAGTCGCCGGCACTAACTTTTCCCGGCGAGTCTAGCCGGTCTTAAAGAAAACCTGAAGAGACCCCACAATGCGAAATCCGCGAGCCTGTTCCCTAGGAAGGGGGCAATTTTCTCGGCACAAATTACAGCAGCGGATAAGTCGATTTTTTCCTTGATTTTTACTCTTTGCGGCTGCGCCGGGGCATTATGCAAAGTGTCACGAATTGTGTCCACAATGCGGGGCCCCACGTGGGGCTCCGCAGTCCATGGTAAGGCTGTCGCGATCACTTTTGATTGATCGCAAACCGGCGTGCCCACTCTCGGGAAGCGTGAAGCTCCAGCGAGATGCTGCGGCTAGACAAAGCTCGCTCGATTGCAGATATTAGCGGCTATTTCCGCTCGTGACTGGTCACTTAGACGGGGCTTTAATTAGACCCCCCCGCGGGGAGAGTGACCCAATCGATAGGCGTTCGATGAATAGATCTGCTGCCATAGATCGCGATCTTATCGCACCACTCGATCAGAAACGGCTGAAGGCTTATTTGCACAAAATTAGATTTCAGTTGCGAAAGAGGTGGCATAAAATTGTATTAAATCGCGAAACAATTCCCCGTTCACCTCGAGTCCCCGCCGCTTGACACATTTCAGCCACTTCACCTTTAATTAAAGCAGCAGCCAGCGCTCGTAGATCATGAGCGAATGCAGCACACTTTAGTGCACTCATACATATTAATTTTGTGACTTTTTACGCTTTTTAACACACCTCCTAAGAAGTAAATTAATTAAGGAGGAAAAGGGGCCGGGGCCGGGACAAAGTCTTCCGGAGGCTCCTCTGTCGGCGAGGTACACGCCGAGGCGTTTGTTCGTAATTTTCTTCAATTTTTCGTTCATGTGCTTCCTGGGGTAATTGCCCCGGTTTTTCTAGGGCTCCTGGAGCCCGCTTAGAGATTAAACCGTAAAATATTAAATGAAGGAGAAGTAATTAAAATTACGAGGCCACTGCGGCCCACAGCGGCGCTGCGGTGGGCAGTAGTTATTAAATTCTGATAAAAGACGGAACGGCTGCGGACAACATCCGCGCGGCCCTAAGATGCAAGAAACCAGCTCAAGAGGCTAATTTGAGTCTTTTGCTTCCAAACAAAAGTGAAATGAAAGGAGCCTGCAGAGAGCCCAAGACTTGCTTGTAATACACTCAGCTTCTTAAGCAGTAAACCGTCTTCTGGGTTACCTACAGCTATTAATTAAGTGATTTATGGATGTCTTTTCCTTCCACAGTAGTTACTTTTACTTTCCGCAGTTTTGTCAGTTTAAGAAACCGCAGAAGAACCATAAATTTATTTTCCATGAGTCACACAATTTGTTTGTTCAATGTATTTAATATGAAAAAAGCTAATAAAAAAAGTAGATATAATATTGAAATATGCTATGTATCGGTGAAATTAATTAATTAGCACATTTTTTCTGCCATCTTAAATTTCTAAATTTGGAAAGCGAATTCGCAATCAGCATCTCCAAGATCCCCAAATACCAATTTTAAAAGCAATCCCCTGTACGTATATAATTTATTTCTTGCGCAGTCGGATTTTCAGTTTTCAATATTGTTAAGCTGTAATTTGAGTGTAAATGTTTGCTTTCATGTTTTTTTATTAGCTTAAGTTATACGTTAAAGCATCCCAAAAATTATATCAAACAGCATTAGAAAATTTTTATTTAAAAAATTTATTTCATGTAGTTAAACACATTTTTAAACTTTTAAAATCAGCCAGCAGTAGAAGTCAAGTAATTTTTATCCAATCAACATGACAATTTAACCTTAGATTCTTAGCTTCTATGCTACTAAATTAGCAAAATTCATGTAGATTATGAAAAATACTATTTTATTATTTTGGCTTCAAATAAATTTTATCCCTTTACCAAACTTTATTTAAAGTGTATACTAAATTATGCATAGATTACTAACAAAACCCTTTATTTTTGGCTTCGTGGTACAGACAGGTGAAAATGTATCGATCTAAATTTTGGGAAAAGACGAGTTCTTTCTTACGTTACTCTTAATTCAAACATAAAATATGAATTTTAGCAAAAACGAGCATATTTATAAGTATACCCAACCTAAGAAAGAAAAATTAAATTTAGCAAAAATACCGTTTTAATACGGCCATCATCGACCGTAATAAAAAACTGACAGGAATCACTTAATGCCAGTTTTGCATCAATTATGCTTACGGTTCCCGCCCATGCTTTTATCCATCCAGAGCATACTGCCTGGAGAGATCTTTGAAATCGAAAATGGAGCAAATTGGCGAATTTCACGTGAAAATTGATTCGCTCACGAAGGGCAATTAAAATCATATTTCGATTATAATAACTGGCTCCGTGACGTGCATTGAAATTCTATCAGAACCGATGATGATAAAATGCATTCAGGTGAGTGCACACTGTTAATCACGAGGGCACAATGCCTGCCACAAAGTGACTGATGGAAGTTCATCACCCGCGGCCGAGACACGCCGCGCCGCGAATAAAAGCGAACGATCGCGCCTCAACGCAAAGGGTCCCAGAGAAGCCGCAATAGAGGCGGTAAAATGGCGCTTCAGCCCCGCAATTACATCAATTAAAAGTTATACGGGAATTAAATCAATTAAAGGTGCAACGGCCCTGCATTTCCGATCCCCGCCCCCCGGGGGAGCGCTTGTTCCAAAGTTTCTCGCGTTAGGTGCCTGAAACTTGTTGGTTCTGATTGAATTGCTCAACACGGCACCATCGGGCCTAATTACATTGAATCCGGTGCGTCAGCCGGAGGGCCCCGGCCGTCCACCCCCGCAAAATCTACCACTCAAAAATTAAACAAACAAATAAACGCGCGGAAAAGTTGCCGGTTGCGCCTAGGTGCAAGTGAGCACCTGAAAGCGAGCCACAAATCAATTTCACACGCAATCCTCTCATTAATAAAAGGCCTAGGCCTGGGGCCGGGACAGCCCGGATCAGATTTCGTTTCATGACCAGAGCACATTTAATCCCGGCCAAGATTCTTGTTTGGGTCCGTTTCCCATCGCATTATTTATGATTTAAATGCTAAGTGGAACGGACGTTCTGCTGCCGGGCCGTTCCCCAGGGAGGCATCTTTTCGCATCCTGGCCGGAGAGCTACCAGAATTCACCGAGTGCAAATTGGATCCTTGAGAAACTCTTCGATTACTTAATAAATAATTCCCGGGGATCGGTTATAAATTCACTACCAACGCCCTCTGCATTGTGCCTCCGAGTGGGCTCCATCATGTTTTATGCGACAGCTCAGCACTATCATTTTGGGAGATGGGCCAATTCTGGATCCATGTCTCCTGTAACAAGCCATTCGACGTGTTTACTTGCGGATTTTCCATATTTCATTAGCCCAAGGATAACTTCGAGGGAACTCTGTCCGAGCTTAATTCTATAACGAGACCTTCTGGAATATTCATTTAATTTACATTCAAGGCTCTAGCAAAATAATAACTTACTGTTGAATGTTGGGCTCACTTAAAGGGCTTATTTTGTCTTGTTATTGTATGCATATTAAGAAATTAAATACAAAACAATTGTTTATCCCAATCCTGAATACATACATATGTATGTACATAGGTATATATCCAAATCTACGTTAAATCTTTAAAATAATTAAAAAATCTAAACAACATCATGACTTATTGATTAAAGTTAATGCCACTAAAACCTAACTTATGTTTTTAACTTAAATATACCTATAAACGGATTCAAAGTACTGTGGAGAATGATTACTTGAAGTACTTAAATATAATCTTCGATTAAATTAATTGACTTAGATGCCTTTTTTGAACGGTTTCTAATGAAACGGAATTGCTAGTAATATTTCAATCTCTACTAGCGTTGGTTCTGTCCAAAAACTGCAATATATGTAGGTATGTATTATGTATGTATGTATGTATGTATGTATGTATGTATGTATATAAGATAAAATCCATAAAATTTCAATTCTGAACTAAATTGTTGGGCATGTTATACTCTTTTGAGAAAAATTAAATATTCTGGCTTAAATCTCATTTTCCCACTAAATGTTCTCCAAAAAAATTCCAATCGTCCAAAAATATTGTATAAATGTAAAGCATCATATAAATATATCCTTTAAGATCTGTCCATGTTTTGCAATTTTTTCGAAATAATTATTTTTAGTTTTGTAGCTTTAAAATATTAAAAATCGAAATTTTACTATATATAACAAAAAGGAAATTTTGCACTTGTCCTAAAAAATATTTGCGTTTAGTTTAAAATTTAAAACCAAAAATGGCATAAATGGTCTTCAACAGTGGTCGCAAATATTAATACTAAGATTTTCGCCATTACTTACTTGCCTCGTAGTATTAAAAACATAATTTGCTTGAAATATACTCTTCAGATATTAAAATTAATTTGTATGATGTCTTTTAAGTAATAATGCGGTTGTTATTTTTCCTTCACGTGCAACTAAATGGATAATTACGTCTTTCTCGCTTACTATCTTCTCTCATATTAGTTATCTCATCAAATATTTTAAAAAATCAGCATAAAAGCACATATCCAAGTTAATTCTCTCCGCTTTATTAAATTTTACAAAGAGGAAACAAGTAATGCCTTCGGTCATAAACGTGGGCTTAGTCGCGTTTTATAGTGTTCTACTAAATCCATTGTTACACAAATGTCGTCTGCTCAGAAAGGCTTAATGCCCGTGCTCCTCATAAAAGCAAACTTGGTTTGCATTAATAAAGCCCTCCTACAACCAGATGCATTAAATCCGGTTACTGCGACCCCAAGAGTGGAATAAAACTTTAAAATCTTACCGCTTCGGCTCCAGGAATCCTCCCGGCACCGCCGGGAACAGCGCCCATTCAGGGGAAGCCGACTGTTAGCTTTAGAGACTTTATGGAGGGCATTACGGCGCGAATTAAGCGTCATGTTGCCTCATTAAATGGTCCTCAACAGATGAGCTCCTTCCTAAGGACTGTCATATGAAAGACATTTCCTCCTCCGATCCGGCGGGGCTCCCGAGTCCCGAGTTAATGCGGCCAACTCGAAAACCCCCCGGACCGTATCCTGTGTGCAATCCTGAAAAATTGCTTTCATAGATGGCGCTGCTAAGTATTTCATCGCATCTTTTCGGGTCTGATCCCATGTCCCGGGTGGGTGGATGCTCCGGAGTGGAGCTGATTGGTACCTCCCAGAGATGTGAGCGGTCGTCCGGGATGAATTTATTACTCTCGTATTTCATCTTAAATGCTACTTGGAAGAAAAAGGAGTAAGCTAGAATTGTTTCTGGCGCCGCGTGCTTGCTTCTTTAGACTTAGCTCGTGTATCTCTCGAACGCGGCGGCTGAGGCGCATATGTCGCCGGAGTGAATGTCACCATTAACACTTTGTTCGCATTTATCTAATTCGCTGGGATCTCGAAGAGTGGCAACTCTTCGTGATTTCTGCGGGTTAACCATGCCCGGCGCGGCTGCACTGATTTGTGCACATCGCTGCGAACTGCAGCAGTGTACCACGGTGCATTGCATTCGTGCTCCGGGGACTCGAATGGCATCTTCCAGGACCCCGATAATGTGGGTACAACTCGCGTGCATGTAACAATAAGCCTCGCGCGCTTAGTTTGCATGCCATAAATTTCCCCAAGAAATCTCTAAAGATTCAAATTGCATTGTGGAGGCGTTCAATTAACTACAAAGTGGCGACGTTGTCGAGACGTACCACTCAGCAAGATTAAGGAGTCAAATGGATTTAATGCGATGCAAATTCAGGCTGCTTTTCCTTTTATCCCCCAAAACACCCCCGTCCAAATATTGGTTGGGGAAGTGACTGATGTCTCAATGACTCTACATTTCCCTGTCTGCATACATTTCTATCGTCTTGTGGTTTTATGCCGAAGATAGAGCCAATCCGAAACTTTTAAACTTGAAAACAAGTTGCCTCTCCTCAGCTAGTATCTGAATATTAATAGATCTTTTTAATTTTGAATCTTACGACTCTGAAATAAATAATATGTATATGTTTGACATAACTAAGTACCTACTAATTTCGTAATTTGATCTAGGTATTAATGTCTTGTTGAAGTAAGATATCTCAGTCACTCAGTTAAACCTAGATCTTGTCTTCGAAAGTAATATTATGAAATTTCGAAATTAAAGTGAAACAACGGATATGTACATATGTGTACATAAAAATATTATTAAGATAATATTTTCTAAATTTCTAAATTGAATGTGTTTTACTTTATTCGAGTTAATTCGTATCTATGGTAGTATGCATTTTAAATATAATGTCTAAGAGATGCTTCCCTCCCACTTTTCGTCAAATTAAATCCTGGAGGAGTTTTCCTGGTAAGGGACAGACAGACTTTGAATTTATATGTGTCTTACCCAAATATTTTCCCCAAATATATTATCCTTGTAGCCCTCGAGTGAAGTGTTTATTTGGCAGAAGCGAATGACTTCAGCACCTTTGCCGAGCCACAAAGAAGTAATCTCTTCGAGAAGAAGACAAATAAAGTCGAGGGTATCGTTCAGATAGCAGGTCTAAGGCGCTCTGGACTTTATCTATCATCAGATGCTGCTGATGATGTTGACATTTCAGAAACAAAGAGTGATTCCAAGTGGGCACTTACGGACTTGATTTGAATGCAGAAGGCCCCCAGAATGGGTTTTTGGGTGATCGTATAGATGTGACCTTCATAGGGAAACGCCCGGTGCTCGAGTTCGATCCATACAAAAATAAAAATAAAATAAAAAATTAAAACAGATAAAATAAATTAAGTCTCGAAAGACAGGAAAGTCGCAAAAAGTGGTAATCGCCTTCAAAATCAGTTCTAATCTTCTATTTGTCATGTTTCGTTATTGTGAGCAATGAAAGGGGCAGGTAAGCGTGAAATGCGCAGTGCTGTTAATAAGCAACCATCCGTCACCGAACCGTCTTACCACAAAATCCAATTTAACCACTGACAGCATTTCACTTTTTGTCATTTTCTTGTCGTCTTACCGGCGCACTTAATCCCATCCAGAACCTGTCGATATCTTCGGAATATTTCATCAGCTCGAACCAGATGAATTCCGCCTCCCGTCGCCGTCGCGCCGCTCCTCCCCCGCATTTCAGATGCCGGCCGGCCCAAGTTCGTAGTGAAACAATAAATCATATCGGACTTAATGAAAAATTCAGTGCCTCCCCCTCGGCTAAGAAAATCACGGCTCCTCAAGATTTTCTAGGTGTCTCCGGCACTCGGCTCCAGAAACCCAGGCACACACACCTTTCTGAGGTTTCCCGCCTTTCGCACGGGAAGAGACCCGGTGCTTCCGTTCGGTGGGTGGATTGAATTTCAAATTTTTTCCAATTTCTGATAATCTTCTTCGGTGGGACTAATCCTCTTAGAGTACTTCAAGTGAGAAACTAGTCAAGTTCTCAAATATTCTTAAAAGTTTAGAAGAGCCTTGACCTCACTACGAAGATTTGAACTTTTTTTTTATTTGTATTTTTGAGTTCTTAATAAGGAAGTTGTGTAGGAGGAAATGCAGCTTTGACTGCTTAAGAGTTTTTTCTTATTCCGATTTTTCCTTGAAGTGGATTTGAACACGTGAATTGGTAAAGAATCCAACATTAGCATCATAAGGATGAGTGCTCACTAATCTATCGAAAGCTTTAAAAGGTGTTTTGTATGCGTTAGATCGTTAGATGCAAATCTTTTACCATGGATACTACGAATAAGTTCTTTTTTATCATTTCGTTTTATGATAGATCTATACTATTATAAGATTTAGCCTGTATACCTAGGTAAATACATACATAGTTAAATTACCGACACTTAGAAATCATCATTTTCATAAATTATTTTAAATATCAAATCATAATCATAAATTTTTACACATAGAACAAAAAATATTTTTTTTCCCCGCAAAGAGTTAAAATTAATTCCGCAGGTACATAAATGGCGTCTTTGACTGATAATACGTTGGCATTATATTCGATAAAAAGCCTGTATTCGATAAGCATATTCAGGTAACACTCCAAAAAGTTACTAATCTAAATAAGCCCGTATATATCCTTTAATAAATAAAATTCAGATCTGAACCATGGAAAATAAGTTAATTATATTTAAAACAATTTTTAAAGCTAATCTTTTATATGACGAACATGTATGGCCCGACTGTATAAAAACCTATATAAACGAGCTTGGAAGGATCCAAAACAGAATTCTAAAGATGATATTTAATCGACTGTAGTTAGTGCTATGAGTCATAAAAATGAATTAATCGCAAAATTGTTTCCATAAATATAGCAACATCCTGAATATTTAGTACTACAATAATTTGTTGTAGATTAACAATTCTCAGAAACTTGTTATAACAATTATTAGGTTTAAATTATACACGTTATTTCAAATTAGGGCTTATTTTACGATGATACTTTTTTTCTAGTGACTGGAAAGATTAAGCAATATCACAGACAATATATACAACATTATATTGAACTCGATCTTCCTTGAAATTTAACTTTACATTAACTGCATTATTTTTACAAAATACTATTATTATACTATTAAATATGACTATAATTATATTGTATATAAAACTTCAGTACCTAAGTGGAAAAAAAAACATTTTAATTGAGGAAAGCAAAATGTAGATTTATTTATACAAATCTTTTAAATTATTAATGATAGTAGTTAAGTAATAGTTTGATTGTCCCCTAACATTCGGTCTTTTACGATTAAATTAAGTTAAGTATGTAAACATTTTCGAGACATTAATATATGATTCCTCCAAATTTTTCGGAAGACGAAAATTTAAACAAAATTTTTTCAAAGAACGACAACGTCAGAGATCAACTTATTTGCGTTGTTCGAATACTTCTTAAAAGATGCAAGTTACTAAACCCACAAAGTGGCACCATGTCCCCTGGGAGTGAGACAAATTCTGAGATCCCGGAGCCCCGCAGACCGCGAGTTTCGATGCTGTTCCAGAGGTGTTGTATCAGATGTGGACGTAATTTACAGCCAAAATTGCCGGGCCCCAAGTGAGCCGAAAGACACGAACTGCACGAGGCTCGCAGCTGACATTTTATGCAGCGAACAACTTCCGAGTCTGCACAGCGTCACGCAGAAGTGCACCGCGATGTGCGCGGTCAAAGGGTACTCAAGACAGCGCAGCGCGCTCAAGACTCAAGACGCAAGACTTAAGACTGAAGACGTATCTCGGCGCTAAGTTATGATCCTCGTTCGATTTAACTGAGGATGAGGACAAAATGAAAATGCACGAGATGCAACTGCCGCCCGTCCCGCTGCTTATCTAGTTTCTTGGCTGCTAAACGGCTTTCCTGGCTGCAGGAAGTTGCATTTTCTGCTCACTCGGACCGGGCTATCCATTTCAAAAGTAACACTGTAATCAGGCCGATTTACGCGGACCCTGAGAGCTCTGATTTTGCCGTGAAATTGCGCGGTCCGCTCGGATGCTGGGCTCCCAGACCAAGGGGTACGTATCTCTGCGCCTCTAAACGGAGGCCGGCCCAAAATCCCCCGGGCTGAGTGCAGTTTTATGCAAATTTACGCATCTGGAAAATTATTTTCTCTGGCCGATCGCCTCCAACGAGAGCGATCAAGTTGAAGAAATAGAAAGGAGCCTGGGCTGGACCACTTCGCGGTCGCGGCGGCCGCGGCTTTCGCGCATATGAAACGTGTGAGATGATCATCTCCCGAGGGCGTTTCCAGATGCCTTTTAACTCTGGGCAAAAAGTCATTAATTCCGGAAATTTACAAATGCCCGGGCAGTGCGTGTAATTGCAGATGCAGTGCAATCGAACGGGTAATTGCGCACCCGAGATCTATGAATGGCCGGCCGGGCGGGTAATGATTGTTTATAGATGTCCCTGCGCACCGCCGCGATTGAGCCGCGGACCGCGCGGACCAAGCAGTCTGCCCGCGGCCCTTTCACGAAGCAAATAAGCCTCTTCTCGGAAAATTGACGGGCTAAGTAAAATATGTAGAAAACTGATAAATCTCATCCTTGGGGGATGCTTAAATTGTGCCAGTGCACACAGTCGACGTCACACAGGAAATGAGCGTTTCCGAGGCAACCTGCCTCCGTTTCTAATAGTCACTGTGGTAACGTCTGCTATTATTCGATGCTAAAAAGATAAATTGGGCATCTTCTGTTCCTTTTGAAATACATATATTAAAATAAATTAATTAAAGAGATGGCATTCAAAAATAGTCTTCGACACATATACCAGTTTTTTCAACAAAACTTATGTGAATTAGAAAGACAAAGCCTGAACGAAACATATCAAAATATCAAGAAACCTTTTAGAAGTCTCGCGTAGATATATCCAAAAAAATAAAAATGAAACAAGAAGTATGTATTAATTAGGATGTTATATAGTATTCCCAATATAAAAATATAATCAAGGTTTCAATAAACTTCCAAATGTTTCGATAGTTTTGATAGTATCGATAGTTTCGATATCTTCAATATTTTCGGTAATTTCGATTAAGGTTCATACTTTTCATTTTCGATGCAAGAAATTAAAACAAATAGCTTAATCAGTAGAATTAAAGCAAGTTAGAAGTTCATTGATGAATAAAGTATTTCATAACGCAGGTAGGAAATATGATAAGAGATTTTCTATTTTCTAACCAATTATAGTAGGACCCCATCTCTTAATAAAGTAAATGAAGGAATAAATGAAGAAAATATGAAATATAACTCCTAACATCCGATAGAGTAATATTTTAAGAGAAGTCTCATAAATAATTTATTCGCAATCTTTAAACTAACATACATATATCGATTAGACAACCTTGAGTGGCTTATTGCAAATTTTCCCTTAGAAACTGAGAATCGATACCCTTCTGTGGTGGTAGATGAAATTAGAAATATGCACTCAGGAATTTTCCCACCCTGACATCTCGCCATTAATCAGAGATAAGAATTTACAAGTAGTTCCTACCGCCGCAGTTAGCGCTAATGCCATGTTTCTAGCGTCCGCTGTCATCTCGATCATATCTCATTGGCGGGGAATTAAATTCGACATCATAAAGGCAGCATAAACTGGGTATAGCAACTCTATTAGCCACAGTCGGGAACGTCTAGGAGCCCTCCTGTCCAATCCCCGGGAACAAGTTTAGCTCGAGTCATCCATCAGATGGGACCATTATATCGAGTCGAAAAAAAAAAAATAAATAAAATTTCTGAAACGTCCACGTCATATCAACATGATGCTCGTCCGGGATGGGGAGCATCGCATAAAAGCATATGTTGGACCTGGGCGGCGGGACGAGTAGTTTACCTGACGGTCCCCAATGCCCGGGAATCGCACATAATGCCTCGCAAATATTTGTGCATCGGAGATGCATCCCGCTCCTTCGACTTCACCTCTCGAGGCCCGACGACTTTTTTCCATGGCCGTGATTTTCATACGCACAGAAGACGTGATGTGTTTTTTATGGTAATTAGTATAATTAGTTAAATGTCATTAATTCACCTCGTCTGTGTTTACTGCACTATGGGTGCTCAGGGGCTCTTCTGTCTCATAATTCATGCAGCGACTATAGGCCTAGTGTGGCTCTTCAGAAGAAGACAAGGGGCAAATATCGCGTATTTTTGCGTTATTTTGTCGCAAATCGACGGCGACGAGCCTCCAGCCTGAAGCTAACTTGCATTTTTTTCGTTTTTTCTATAATTTTCCCTGGCATTGACATTAATGATGGTAATCACTCGGGGATAAAAAAAAATTTCACCTGTGCCATCCCGCAGACTCGAGGAGGTCATAAAGGTGTCCATCGGGACTCAAAACCAAGTTAGCTGTGCTCCTTGTGATAATCATAGTTATGATCTGGCTGCTTCGATAAATGCAGGGATCAGCAGTCGAAAATTCTGGACAAAAAAAGGGAGGAGTCGCCGCTCCGGGTTTGCATATCCCCGAGGATTACATCCGACGTTTTAGTCCGCTGACAGCAATTAATTTCCGCGTAAACCTTCTTCAACCAGAGATCCGAGTAAGTTGCGAATTATCCTTTTCTTTTGGGATATCTTAGTCCGTCGGACTGGAGGAGCAAACGATAGGATGGGAATCAACGAAAAACTAGCTCAGCCTGAAACTGCTCCAGGCCTGACAGATGGAAGCTAGCGTCGCTTCTAATTACAAAATTCCAACTCATTTCGTTAAGCATTTTTCATCCGTTTCGTGCAATAATTTACTTTCGAGCAAAAATCGCTGAAACTGAAGGCACGCGAGTAGCACCCAAGTCGGATGCTGAACGCGAATGGACCTCAGCTCTGACAGAGATAGTGCTCTATAAGATGATGAGCTCGAGCAAAAAGTCGAGTAGGTATAAGTAGCAAAAAAGTGAAACTAATTTCTTAAAAACGAATGAAAATAGAGAAGATGCTACTGAAGATAGTTCGTCGAGTGTATCAGCGCAGGTCCTCGACAACTCACTTGTTTACCCAATTTTTCAACTTGGAAGCTGAGGTGCCTTCCTTTCGCGTAATATCCCTCAATATATTTTCATTATTCCGAACCGAATACGGTAAAGCTCACCGCAGAAGACAAATATTTGTGTTTTTGAAAAATTGTTTGGTAGCCAATGCCGCAATTCACGAAAATATCACGCAAATTGATTGATTCTGTTTTCGACAGTGAGTCCGCCCTTTTGGCGAATATTTGCCCAGAGTTTTAGTTGTCCTCCCACAAATCAGCATCCACTCATAACTTTTGCATTCGAATAAAAAAGTTTTACGAGCCCGCGCTTCTGGACCCGGCTGCTTTTGATGCTGGGGGCCCATAGCAAAAATTTGCCGCGGATTCTCTGAATTTTGCATGTCAAAAATTATTCAGATAACGAAAATTCATTTGGCGCTGTGCTTTTGACGTCCGAACAAATTCGTCTGAAAAGTTTTTCTTTATTGCACTTGACGGTGATGGCTACGTCCTGCGGGGGCCCCGTGCGGGCGAAAGGAGTCCCGACCATCCGCGGGGAAATCCTGCTCAACTCTAGCCCCTAGAATGCTGATGAAGTCGTAAAAAGTTTAGCATGCGACATCAGAGTCAGAACCAATAGTGGGAGTAATGCGAACACCGCGCTATTCTGGGACTCTAGAAGTCTGGATGACTTTCCAAAGCAACTCCCCAGACTCTAGCATTTAAAAATGCGTCTAGTTGAATTGTTTTCTCATCCTTTTTAAATGAATGAGTTATTCGAGAAATTTCAAAGAAAATTAATATTAGTCTCAATGAAAATATCGACCACAGAGCTTGCAAGCCGACTTTATGTTTGATTAAATTTTACTAAAATATTAATATGTATATGTATGCTTGCTACATAAAACACCAAATAATTAGTCTTGTTATCATAAAGCAATTTTATTAGGTATAATGTAATTGATGATCTTAGATTTTTTCGAAGGTGCGAAAAAACGTACAACTTTCGCCCTTTCCGCCCATATACCCCTTCAAATTGGATTATTAGTTATATAAATATAAGCTTAATAAAAAACGAAGATGGATTTTTCTTTCTTTTTTTTTTTGTTTTTGGAAAAAATTCCCAAAAATTCTTCGTAGGATCTACTAGTCGCACAGTTTCTTCAGAAGAACTGCTTTCAAATAAATTCATTTGATTCAATAATTCCAAGTGTAAAAAAAAGTTATATTCTAATTAATTTATTTATTAATGTACCTACTATTCAAACTGCTTACATTTATTACGAATTCACATACTAGAAATTCACAAATTATGCTCACACTTATCATAAATTTTCGTAAAAAGTTCGCTCAAATTTCTAAAATTGGATTTAAATATGGATGGTGGCATAAGGTTTGAGACAGGTTTATATAAGTTGTGACAGCTTGGCGCATAATGGACCTAAGTTTCGTTCATATGTTTCGTGCCAGAACTGCTTCATTCAATATTTCATGAACATTGAGAAAAGCAAAACTTTAATTAAAAGTGGTGGTAGCTTTGGCCCTAATTTTAATTTTTGACGAGTCCATCAAATGCAGTCTTTATTGTAATTAACTAGATTCGGGACTAAGTCATGCAAATGTTTTAAAAAGTATATTTCATAACAATGTCTATTTAATTTTAAATTAGACTGAAAAGCTAAAAGTTCTAGTAATTTAAAGTCAACCAAAATATGTATACGGAATATTTTTTCAAGACTATTAAGTAAATTTTTGTGATGTAAGAATGTCATTATGTAGTTAGTATAAAAATGTTACGTGAAAACCAAATTCCCTTAATGATGTATAAATTTAAACAGTCGAAAGAAGGGAATTTCGGAAATCCCCGAAAATGGCATACCTAGTAAGAAAAGCCGAAATATTTACCAGATAAAGATAGGGCAAAAAAAGCATCCCTCCGATAATCGAGCAGGGCATGTCTCTTTGATGGCGGGTGTGATAAATATTTTGTGTAAAATCGGAAAATCCCACTCATAGCGTATTCTCGCGATAAGAGGAGCCGGTGAGCGGATTACACTGATCCTGGAATGCAACGGAGTGAAATATTCAAAAGGGCCCGGTATAAATTTCATAACGAATGCCGTTCTGATAAAATCCGGTAATGTATTTAAGGGTTCGTGTCGCGAGAGCGCCAATTTTACATTTCATCAAGCATCAGAGGCCGGGCACATTTTTATTCCGTCCACGCGAATGGGCATTGTGCCGAACCGGAGACGGAGCCACTGTTCACTTCGCATTCGGCTCAATTTTTAATTAAACTTTTTTATTATTCATAAAAATGTCAACATGGTATAAAAATGTAATCAATATCTGGTTTCTGGTTATTAGCCTGCTATTTTCGGTTGGTTTACTGGCCACTATCCTCGAGTTCTGGCCCTGAGCTGAAACTATCCTATGCCGGGAGGGGGGGAACAGAGGGTCGGAGGGTATAGTCGTATTCCGTTTAATCAAAAATTCACGAGAATAAATTTTGCCTGGACTGTGCCATCCCAATAAAAAATTCATCATAAAAATACACGACGGACATCAGTCAGGACAAGGCTTTAGCATATTCCGCCGAGGAGAGGGACAATGGTACCCTAAATTTTTGCATATCATATTACATGCAGGGCTGGGAGGATGTGGGCCGCTCCATCGGAGCTTCGGGGCTCCAGCGAGCGCGGGGCGCGGGCCCACCACGGGAAGACGCCGGGATGAGACCGCTCTGAATGGGGTCCGTCTCCTTCCCATCCCGGAGGATGAATGATCCCAAACAATGATTCATTCACTTAGCCCGGATTGCGGCAGGGCCCGGCCCGGGCCGTTCCCGGTCCAGCCGCAGATGCTGTTGACCGACGGGCGCACTCTCTGCCGCAAATTGTCGGGGGACATTGTTAAAAGTTTGGCCCGGGGGTAGGCCGCGGGACGGCGCATAGTTATGAAAAGTTAAGATGTCAAGCGGCACCCACCCCCGCCGCCGGCGTCGCGGCGTGGGTGGACTTTTTCAACCGACGACTGTACGAATTCTGCGGAATGACAAGAACTCCTGCAAAGGATAATTTATTCAGCACTTATGACTGGCACGAATGAAACGAATTGTCGGGGACGAGTGGCAAGGACCAACAAATTTTTCTTCTCCGCCGAGGACGAGTGTATTTTGCATATAGCGCTCCTCCCGAGGATCCTCATGAAATATCATTTCCCAAGGAAATTTCGTGACGGATTTCTCAGAACGATGCAATTTTTTTAGTTTTCCTTTTTCGTTTCTTGAGCGGAAAGTCTTGTGCAGCACACGTCTACTGGTCGGACTATATGCACATGTGAGGTTTTAGGAGGTGCTCCTCCTTCAGAAAATGTGCTGGATTGTAATTTCAAATATTTTTATGCATGTGGCTCTGAATTTCAGCTGTAAGGTAGCATAGTTACAGTTCATGACGGAGTTATATGCGTATTAAGTTGATGAATTTTTGTGAAATATTTCACCTACGGTGGATATTCTGGGACGGGTCATGCTGAGAATTCTTATGAGCTCAAGACAACTTTTAGAACTGGCATGATTCAATCGACTATTTCAAAAGATCAGGTATTTTCAAGGTTTCATTCCATTTTACTGGAGAAATGAAAACGAACTTAAAGGGCAACTATGCCATAAAGAATTTTGTTCGGATATTTTACGGAGAACAAGAAATATTTATTTTATTTACAATAAATTTGAATAATGTTTACGTTGGAATGTCTATTTGCTCTTATAAACTTCAATGATGCTAATAATATACGAATAAGTATATTTATATGATACTTATACATATATTGCTTCTAGCGTTTAGGTACGCATACATTTTGTGATTAATGACTAACCTCTCAAAATATCTAAAAGATGTTTCTGCTGATTTTTTGTAACCTAAATCAATACCGACATAATACCCTAATTTCCAGTGAAAGTCCCATTGAAATCGGTTTAGTTGTTCCCGAGATAAGTCCGGAAAAATGTAGAAATATAGAAAGCCAAAAATTATAAAAACAATTGTATGGATTTTTATATAATTTAGATAACCATAAGAACTTAAAGAAAGATAGTTATTTTTCAATCGCATAACTAACTAATATTATAAATGTGAATCCGGAATGAAATTTTTATGCTATTTTGTTTATATTAAAAATTTTTTAACTTTATTTGAAGTGAAAAATCACGAGTGTTAAAAGACGAACATTGAAGATCTTATAAATTCCATCCTCTGTTTTATATTCATTTTATTATTATAGTCTTAATAAAAAAAATCTAAATTTTAGATTTAAGATTTTATCTACAGATTATTATTAAAAGCTTATCATACGCTATCATTAAAAATTCCGTCAAATTTGTAATACATAGGAGCAAAATTCACTTCAAGAACTTTGAAGCGTCGCGAGTGAGTATAAACTAATTCCAAAAACAACAACTTGTTCTATATTTATGTTGTATGTCCTAGAATTCAGAATACCTAATCTTAATTGAGTATAAGTCTTGGGTAACTTAGTTAATTACAATTCACACATAATATAATTTAAATTGTCTTAAATAAAAAGTATTTTCTGCAATTGCCCATTCATCCAGTCAAGTAAAGGAAATTTCTGTCTTAAACCTAGAAATCCCCAAAGATTTACTCAATTAAAGCTGTCTAATGGCAGCATAGCAATTATAATTTCATGTGACCACAAAAAGCATTGTTCTAGAGGACGAACTGTGGTTTTTACCACGTACAAAGTTTAGTCGTTAATTTCCCGACTACACCTTCTTGCAACTTGCATGGGACAATCGGTTGGGTTTGTTCTAGCCCTAGAAGGGCCCGGTGCAGCCGGGATGGCCCGGAGCACCCGGAGCACCCGGAGGAACAGGCGAAATCCTCCGGCTATTATGCATGAGCACATCACCAACTGGCCAGGCACGAATCATCCTCGAAAATTTCCATCTTAGCAAACCTTGTGGTCAGAAATGCATAGAGCCCCCGGAGTCCGGGGCTCCGCCCTATTCGATGTTGTTTGCTGACCGATTAAATTCCCCGCTCTGCGATTATTACACCCCATCTCCCCGTGTCCGGACCATTTGCCACATATCTTGTCATATATCTGAGATTTGTCGCTGGTGAATTTCTGGACGGGATTTATGAAACTTGGGACTATAATCAATTCTCAGTGGTTTTATCCATATTACACATACATGGCCTGGTGCCGGTCCCTCAACCCAGGAGGAGTCCGGAGTCCCGTCCCTCCCGAAGGAGGACGTGTGCATGTCGTCCAGGACTATGCGGCTAACAAGGACTACCGTAAATCCGGAGCAAGATTGTAATGGATTTCTTGAAGATTTGTACTCTGCCCGGAGGGTTAAATAGTTAATTTAAGGAGCGCAGTAAATTTCACAACATACTCCCGTACTCCAGACGGGAGAGCAGGAGCTGTCTGTTTATTATTCCCAGTTTTGAACGAGTCCGTAAAAGGCGCCGAGAATGGAGTGCAGTAATTGGAGTTTCTGGTTAAAAGGATAAAATATTGCTGCTCCGGGCTCCAAAGGTTAATGCCATTAATTAGGCGAGTGCTGCTGCGGTGCAGACGGGAATCGAAAATCAGGACTTCAGGACTGGCCGAGGTCAGAGGGTGCGATTCCTCCATAGCTTACGTCTTAACAGTCCAACTAATAAATTTATGGCCAGACGAGGATTCTCTGGGAGATACGTGCGAGGGTTGAAGCCCTGATGGCTAAACATGAATTTTTATATTTTTCCGAGTACAATCTACCCAAATGGATTCGTATAACACACAACTGCCAGAAAGGCAAGATTCTTCATATGAACGTAACGTGATACTTAAACAGATTATAGCAATTTTCGAAAGCCAACAATTTAAATTTAAGTATTAATGCATTCCCAAGGGGAAATGAACATTTCCTAAGGTTTTTATATTATTTAACATTTTAATATAGTCGAACAAATTTTGAAAACGGTCATTAAGGAGTAAAGCCACTCCAGCTCCTTTGAGTAAGGACTAAGAACCAGGGACCGTACCAGTTATGACTTTTTTTCGAACAAAGCTACCTTTATCTGTTAATGCCGATCAATACCTAATAATTTGCAGCTAAGAAATAGCATTCTTTTCAGCAAAAGTAAAAAACCAGTTTAGCTCTTTATTTTCGAGTTTAAAATGAGAAGTTGTAAAGCTTTCTATTCTTTCCAGCTAAAAACATCAAATTATTTTGCCGCTAAATTTAACAAGTAATGCACTCAACATTTTTTTTTAATGAAAATAAAATTCGCAAATTTATATGAAAATCAAATAAGTGAAATTTAAAAATATGGTCTTTCTAAAGTTACTTAATCATTTATGACTCATTTTAATATTAAAAAGTAGGTATAGGTAAGGTACACTTCTTTTTTTCAAATGTATTCATATTTATGGAAATGTTTTCCAAACCTTAAATCTTCCAATGCGTGGGAAATTAATGTAGCAACTTAAGTCCTTGTAAACTTAGAACAAAAAGTAAGATGAACATCTTACGATAACTTTTATTTGCCTTCATGTTAAACAAGGTTACTACAACATTGGATCAAGTAGGCCAGGGTTAAGTAATGTGTTTGAAATTCGACTCTATGAAATCGCCACTTCCGCGGCCCCAGTCTCAATAAATCTAAGAACCAGCAGCAGAGGGAATCAATATTTCTTCGCGGAATGAGACTGAAACTGGTGGACAGATCGATCGGTTTTGAGTTTCCAGGTGATATAAATCAGTTGCACTTGGGTTGTCAGTAACCAGCTGTCGTCTATCACGGGGGATTGGTGCGTTCCAGGTGAACTGAACGCACTTCGATTAATTTCATGTGACTCTCCTGGCGCAAGGTTTGCCTCGGCGTTCAGCCCTTAATCATTTCCCTGGACGCAGAAGCCTCCCATGGAATCGGTTGGATGCTGCGAAACGCTGCGAATGGCAGGCGAACGCAGAAATCATTTACCAAACGCAAGCATTTTCCTGCAGATAGAGTTGTTAAAACCCACTCCCATGTCAAAAGACGGCAAATGCAATTCAGATTGCGAGACCCGAGGTGCAGAAGCTGGAGCATCCGATTGCAAGAAAATCAACTTCTTCTCGGGCCCGGGAGACAGTCTCCAGCCCCAGTGGGCTCCACTGTCGGACGGTTCCCGGGGCCCCGGAGCAGCGGAGCGCCTGTCCGATTTGCAACCGCCTTGTACCCAGGACTGCATACGAATAATTTATGAATTGATTTTCAGTTAATTAAATTGATTTATAGGCACTTTATTGCTTTATTGCTATTAAGCTATGCACTCACACAAAAAGGCAGGTCGGACTGGCTCCGCAGCACCGCCTGTCTGTCTGGTGGTTATTTTAATGACCGCAGTTGCAGTTCTTAAAATTTATTTCCCTCCAGATCCAAGACACGCTGCCATCGCCTTAAGGAGCGCATCGCGAGAACCTCGATGGCAACTAGCTACAAGAGGGCTATAAAGCGGTGGTGCTTTAATTTCACTGAGTTTATCTATCAATTACCGGCTAATTGCTTAATTTTCCCATATTACATCAAGAACACAATTTACGACTACGCCCACGCTGAGATGTTGCTGGTTTTACACCTTAAAACGGTCTACTGAATGTCTTACAACTGACCATTAAAACAGTTTCTTACTACGATCTAAACAACTTGGAAACGAAGATATACATACTCGTATAATTCTAAATTTTAGGCAATAATTCGTTTCATAGACTACCAAATAAAACATGCATATTTTCATATTTATTTATTTATATAGAAGAAAGTAGGGTATAACATTCTCCCAACTTAATTTTAGTGTAGTTTAGTCCTTTAATTTAAATTAACCGCTTTGAATGAAAAATTTATTGAAGTCAAAGATGATTGAAATTAATTTGCTAAAAAACGTTGACCTTTATAAAGGAATTTAGCTTTTATAAACACTTTTCGATTCGTTTTGAATGGATTCAAGAATAAGGCCTTTTATAATATTTTAAGTAAAAATTAGAAAAGTGATAAAAATTAGAGTTTGCAAATTTTGTAAAGCGTACGGGAAAATTTTGAATTCACAAAACAGGCAGGGACTGGGAAGTAGACGAATGTTTAATTTCCTAGAGTTAATTATATGTATTAAGTAAAAATATGTTGACTATTTAGAGTTTTCAGAGTTTTTTATTTTTGCTAACAATCTCCAAGTCTCTTAACCGACTTCAATAAAAATTGTTTAATATACTAGGCACTGTTACTGAATATGCACCGAAAGAAAATTTCCAATGTTTCCGCTGTAATATTGATATTTTTCAGCTATATTTTTCAGCCGATAAGGAAAATATAACTTATTAACATTGCACCATATCAATCTTTAGAAAAAATGCCGCATTAACATTGAAAAATGTTAATTTAACATTGAAAATTTTTTTTTTACCACCCAGTTACCCCTATTCCGATACCCTTTTAGAAACTTGATTTTCCTATATTATTCACCGACTAACTGTGGCTAGATTTGAACTTGGGACACCCGAGTTCGTGGCATTCTGCTCTAGCCCTGAGCTATCGATGACCCATCAACACATCTACGGTTTTACAGTTTATGAGTAGCGTATTTGTTAGAAGATTTTCCTTCGCTTATACTTCACACTTCGAATTTCAATCGGCGGATATAAGGACTGGGGATCGATTTACATTTTTTAATATTAATTTGGCTTTGAAAATTTCAAAATCGAAATAATATTTTGAAATGATATTTCCGCTGTAACTGAATATCCGAATTTCAATGTTAATATGAGACTAAAAATGCCAATTTGACATTTTTCTCTTTAAAGTATCATTTTTATTATCAAATTAACAGCAATTGTTGTAAAAATGATATGATATTTTTTTTAATATGAAAATAATGTTAAATTAACATTGCGTTTTTTTCTCGGTGTGATTCAAATTAAAAAGATATATATTATATGTATTATATATACCTATTATTAAGAATCCTTTTCTACCAGCGTTTTCCTTATTCCTTTATTTAAAATACGCATGGTATAAAAATATACACGTCATAACTTTATCCTGGTGAAGTTTTTAATTTCCTTACTTTTGCCATGACTTTGCACGCAAAGGTACTTCGCATGGCGCACAATTTTGCGTTTCCTTCAGGTACTCATTAATTATCTAAACAGACACATGTTTGCTTAAAAGAAAAACTCAAATATTTGCTCACATCATTTTAATTACAACTAAAATTTGCCAATAAATACAATTTGCAATTTGAGGCGCTTCAAAGCGGAGCACACGAACGAAGGTAAACTTCGAGTGTTTAATCAAAACGTTCCTTTGAGGCGCTGAGGGCGTTCACGGATCCCCCAGAAGCCGCACCTGAGTAATTAAGACGTGCTCTGCCCTCTGTGCAAACAGGCACAAAGCGATCACCTGCGGTGCTCAAGGTGTTTTAATTACGGAAATTATCATTTGAGGAGATTTTCGGTTGTGGAACAAAAGAAATCCGAAAACTCAGCTGGCAACTGATTTCTCATCAAGACATCGCATCTAAATAAATTTTCGGCGGTCGTCTTTGGAATACTTTTAAGCGAAATTTTTTTAGCCACCTCGCACGCTAGGGCCGTGACATTGACGAACGGTCCTGTCCGGCACGGCACGTTCGAGGAGGGAAAAATGCACGCATGTTTTGTCCGAGTGATTACGTGACAAATGACCTGCAGTTCACGTGAATGCCCTCATCCTGGACAGAGCCACTTAGTTGAAAAAAAATAAATAAAAGAATGACGAGTCATCCCCGAGCGCTTTCTCACGAGCTCCTCGTGGGTAATTCACGCGGTTTAATTAGGCGGTATAATCGACTCGATCAGTTGCACCACGTCAAAGTGTACATCCTGAGGGGATGGGCCCCATTCACGGAGACGCTATCACAAATCAACTTTCCTTCTCAGTTAATTGTTTACGAAAACACCGGGAAGTGGCTGCCCATTAGTTCTGGGCTAGGGCAGGGCTAGAACAGGGCTAGAGCGGGTCTAGAGCGAGAGTAGGGCTTAGAACAGCTGTGTCAGCTGGAAAAATTAAAAGGTAGACGTCTCGGGAAGTGCTACCAAAACAAACAGACCTACTCGTGCATAAACAAACAATTTTCGTGGGCTTTGGAGGCGCAAAACACGTACAAAAACACTTGTACCACACTATTACTTGAGGAGGCCTATGCGTTCCGATCTTCGGCTTCGACTCAAGACCTCCTCAAGAAAACCTCAAGAAAACCACAAGAAAACCTCTAGAAAAAAGCATCGCATCCATTGCACGGATGGTTGCGGATGAAAAGTGCTGACTGAGCCGGCATAGTACAAAATACCCGAAAAATGCCATGGGCATCGCATCAATGACTAGACAAACAAATATTTGTCCAATTCTCAGCGCAGGCAAATAAGTGACTTGCGTTTCCGCGGTAAATCCGGGATTCCTCTGGCGGGAAGAGGGGGCACGCGCAAGCGGCTAATGCTGCTCAGCGATCCTTCACGGTACGCGCTCGCTTCGACCGCGGATTCCGAGACGAACGCGACCTCCCACGCGAGCTGATTTTCCACCTTGCCAAGGTAGAAATGGCGCACGATGCGCAACCCTTCCAGCATGCGACGAGCTGAGAGCACGTCTTCCTGGCAGGACAACTAATGAGCTAATTATGGGGCATAAATACGCGGCTGACATGTGAACCAATTAAAACACAATTAAAGCGATTCATGCCCCTCGCCTCTAAGACCTCGCAGCCCAGTGGACCTAATTTATTATCCTCGGCCTCGAATTTCGCAATTTTGCCATCAGTGCAATTGTCAATTACGGCCGTTACTGTCGTTCGCGATGCAGCCACCAACACCAGCGCCCTCCTCCTCCTCCTCCTCATCCTGCGGGAGTCTGCTGCCGGTCGACTGCATCTGCATCCGCGATGCACTAGGCCATGACGCGGTGTGCCGCGCGGCGCGACTCTCAAAGCCCCATGCACTGAACCCGGACTGCGCCGGTATAAAGAACACAATTTTAAGATATAAATCTTCCGGTTAATAAATGGGATAAGGAGAAATCAAATTACGGGCGCATTGACGAAGATCGATTTATTTATCTCTTGATTACTACTTTGGGAGGACGGGGAAATGAATGTTTATGGGCAGACGTGGGGCCTTAGAAGGACAACTCTGGAGCTATGTGGGGGCCTCCTAATGGAGGACTTGTTTCCAGAGATCCACTGATATTTAGTTCTTTCGAGCACTCTGCGCTTTTATTTGTCTTTCAAGCCGCCTAAAACCCCGCTGATTGCGGGGTAATTTCGCCTTTTGCCATTTTCAAAGAAGGTACTAAATTGGTTTCGATTTCGCCACAAAATTGAGTTAATCTCGGTGAGTGCTCGCTCCACTTTCGCAAGAACACTGAGTATTTCTCGATTTTTGGAAAAAGGAAAAAAATAAACTGGAACAATTCTTACAAGTAATTGACTGGGTGAAAGTAGCTGCTCCTCTTTGAAACGTCGAAATTAGCCAAACAAAGGCTGAACTGTTGGCAATTTGAGAAAGTTTCTGCGCTTCCGAAAATTTCGTGTCAATTAGCTATGTTTTGTGAAATTAACTGAGCATTAGAATTACTTTTTGTTTTCTCGGGAATCATTAGACAAGTAAAGTAGGTCAGAACCGAATTGAGATGTCTTTATCTTTCGTAGTTATAATTCTATTCTCGCAAGTTAATTAAAGAGCAATTACTATTATTTTAATGGGTAGCACATGACCTCAAATACGAAAAAAATTTTGTTTCAACTGCTAGTGATTCGGTTTTTTGTTTCCAGAAATTTAAGAAAAAGTCTTGGTACAATCTGATTCTGTTAATAAAAACTGGTTTTAATTCTCGCTATTTTAAATATTTGAGCGCTAAAACCTAATTCTTCATTCAATTACAAAAATTATCCCTTGCTATTTGGGTGAAAATGTGAAAAATGACAAATGTTTTGTTTACGTTTTTTAGAAATTTAATAACATTAATTCAAGATCTTTTGGAATCCTAGAAATGATCTGAAAACCTATGTAAAATTTCTTTTATTTATAGCCTCTGGACCTTGTGACTAGAAATGTTTCGGCGGTAGGTACTATTAAAGATTAAATTCTAATAGTTAACAGCCGATTTGAATTTTGTAGGAAGCCTATAGATAATTTTAATTTACTCCTATACTTTGCAACACTATTATTTTGAGTATTTCTCGAAACAACTTTTCCATATTGGCGGACGGTCATGATATCTCGAAAACTCTTCCTTAAATTCACTTAAAGTTTTAAACACATTTTGTTAATAATCATACCTACAATATCGCGTATGCTGTTTTTTAAGATAATGAAATTGATGATGATAAAAATTATATCACTTAATAAAAGGATCTTTGGTTTTCTCATTTCGGATGAAATCTGGCGATTATACAGTTTCCGCTATTTGTATTGTTGTAATCCAATTATTTTTTGGAATAAGACAGTTTGGACAAAATTATATATCTACCCTCATATGTACCTATTAGGTACGTCAAAATTCAAACATTTCGAAATTATGCTACTGAAACTGAATTTAGTAAAAGCAGAATTAATATCCAATGATTGATGAAATATTCGTCTGGATTTTCTTAAAATAAGTTGTTCTTTTCTTAGTTTCAATAGTGTATAAATGTATTATATTTAGTACAGAATAACTAAAATAATACCTTCAAATTGTGTATTATGTCAATGCAAAGAGAGTGAGTTCGCGTGCTTGAGACAACTTCATCGATTTATTCACAGTCACATATCTAACCGACCCATAAAAAATTACCTCGAAATTAGACATTCTTAAGAAAGTTGTCTACTTATCCGCTGACAAGATAATTCAGTCTGTCACTTGGCCAAGAGGCCTGGGCATGTGAGCGGGTCACGGAACCCATTTTCCAGGTGAAATAGAGTCACCCAGGTGAGGCCACGGTTGGGGCGTACATTTTTAATAGGGCTTTCTCGTCCACCGAGCCTTCATCAAAACTTTTTGACATGTGATTGGCCAGCCCGAAACAATTCAATGTCCGAGCTGCTAATTAACATGTTCACATAACGCGCCTCAATCTTGGCGTGCGACGGACAAAAATGAATTCATAAATTTTCCGTCAAACCCACGTCTTTGTTCCGTGAGATGAAGACAGCCACGTCAGTGGAAACTGTGTGATTACATGGAAAACAAAACGTGCCCTGCTCGGGATCTTTTCTTTCAGGGCATCTATCATA
This sequence comes from Machimus rusticus, assembly GCA_951509405.1. Classification (NCBI taxonomy): domain Eukaryota; kingdom Metazoa; phylum Arthropoda; class Insecta; order Diptera; family Asilidae; genus Machimus; species Machimus rusticus. The sequence goes on from OX608051.1 coordinate 10,653,255, forward strand.
AGAAACTGCACCCCGGAGAAGCCGGCGACTGCCGTGAATTCGCAATGGCACGCGGATGGCGGATGGTAGGTTGAAGGAAAAAAAATCATTCAAATTAAATTACACCACTGTAAGCAGGTCTGGTCCAGGCAGGAGGCTGTCAACAAAATCAACGAAGATTGTAACTAAGGTGGCGTGCCAGGGCTGCTCGTTTCGTGCTAACATATCGCCCGCATTATGATGAAAAATTCTTTATTTAGCGCAAACAAATGAATTTTCTGGCAGCATGTTCCCTCGGCCACTTGAATAATTTTAACAGAAGTGGAAAAGATTTCCAGAATTATGGCTAGGCGGCAGCAGCCGGCGTTCCTGCGGCTCCCCGGGAAAATGGTCTCCGGGAGCAGGGCACAGTGGGCAGGATTCTTGGTCCTGGATTCTGGAAACGGAGTCCTACCCACCGACACCTCACATACGCCCAGTGAGTTATGCTCCGGAGTAATGAGGTGAACTTTTCCCGTGAAAGAAGTTTCATGCGGGCGAAGTTGGACGAACCTCGTGGAGAACATTTAAATCATTCAAGAAGCTGATGTAAGTTTTCCAGAAAGTCTTTAGGCTAAACTGGAGCAGGGATCTTGCAGACACTCCGGCTACAGAAGGAGCATCGGGGAAATTAGCCCTCGAGTCGTTTCCTTAACGATTCTCTTAGGAACTTAGCTTCTGAGGGAAATATTTTATGTTTGATGACACAAACACTTTAAAACTGCACTAAATGCCACTATCAAAAACTACTAATTTACGCCAATTTCGATTAAACGCAAAATTGAAGTTGTATGATAAGACACTTTTGAACTTCTTAAAAATCCTTTGTAAGAACCAATATAAGCTAAACATGGTTGGTTATAGCAGATTTAGGGAAGTAATTGAGATAAGAATTTGAATTATTTGATTATTGATTATTGTAAAAATCGCTTGAAATAAATATTTAAGTAATTTAGCACGTAATTTTTAAATTATTTTCTGGTCTTTTATCTCGAGTTCTAACATTTTTCTCAAAAATTCTTTTATTATTCTTGCATTGTATTTTTATGTAGTTACAAATACGTCTTTCAATTTTATTTTCTGAGTTCAAAATAAAACTAGGTGAAAATGAGAAAAACGAAAAGGTCATTATTTACTATCAATCTTATCCTCTGCATAGACATACATATATAAATTATTTTGAAATTGAACCGAAATAAATTTATCCTATTTTTTTTCTGAGTTAATTATATTTGGACTAGGAATTTTTTAACGAAAATGTCGATAAATTTTGAATGTGAAAACCCATAACTCGTACACATTTGGAAACCGTTGCTGACAAGTGTGGTACCGAAAGGTACTTTTGTCTTTCTAAATAATTTTCAGTCATTTCATTCACTAACTATGTATCAGTAAAGGAGGCTAAAACCTCGTCATATAAAAGCCATTGAATTACAAAATATTAAACAACATTTCAGAGATAATTTGAAACCATTCAAAAAATTCCAGGAAATTATTTTGGTTCTGATACAAAGTAGGTAATATCCTCGTTCTTATGCCAAAATATATTTCAAAGAGGATTAAAAGAAAATGAATATAAATTCGGTAATCTGGTACAATGTACCAGTAACGATTAAGAAACAAACGTTGATCACTTTTAAGGGACTGAATGCGGTAAATTAAATATGCAAACTGCATGGTATTAAAATCGAAATGGAATAATTGCTAGCATAATTACCGATTCATAATTAATTTTCTCTGGTCAAGTCGATCGGCTTGGCTTTAAGAGCACAAAACTCGACGGTGCTCATCAGTATTCGCTGAAAATATTGATCGTGCCGTCACGTAATAATTTCGCGGTGTTCAATGCATTTATATTCCGCGATTTACAAGCGTAGCAATTAAATCAGAAAACGTAATAAACGCTGTGTGGAACAGGGATAAAAAAGGGCTCCTACATCCGAGGGTACGGAGAGTCGCAAAATTGGCGAGGGCTAAGCGGGGTGATTCTTCAATCTTCGCCTAGGTAGAGGAGCCCCCGGTGCAAGGTACCCCGGGTCAGAATCAATTAAGAAAATCCCACAGCCGCCTTATGCAAGTTTTTATGTTTTTGGCTGCTTTACCTGATATCATTAAACTAAAAACAAACACCAACCCCCTCGCGCCTCCCCGACGGGGGGTTTCGCCAGGTAAAGAACGATAATTTATGGAAAAATCATGTAAATGCGCGCCTCATTAAAATGCATAAGGCGGCCCTAAATACGTGGATATGTTTGTGCGCGCCGTCAGCCGGCTTCGACAGCTCCGCGGCGGCCGAGGCGCTAGCGGAGGTGTGCAGGGGCACCCTGTGCATGGCACCGATATGCATTTTATGTATGCATTTGAAACATAAATAATTGAGGTTCGATACGCGCCGAGAAGACTCGAGCCGGGGCCGCTGGGACGATCCCGCGCGGGGAACGTGTGTGCCCCACAGCCCCACAGTACCCAAATGGAATTATTCCAGGCGGTGCTATCTTTTTGGTTCTTTTTAAAAAATAAAAAAATGTTTCATCGCGCCGTGTTATATGCGGGCCGCCGCGCCGCACCACGGCACGGTGATATTCATTCTGGGGATCCATTACAGCTCCAAATCTGATGGGATCTGACAAATGGGACTTAATGGTGAATCTCTGGAGATTATCAGAGCGCGCGGTTTTTTAATGTTTTTCTGTATAAACTTTTGGCCGAATTCATTTCCATATAATAACATTTTCATCAGGCACGAGGGATGCCCATCCACCGACCACCACCCGCCATTTGACATGGTCCAAATTTGGAGCCGCCCCTGATCACTTTGAAATGGGGACGCATATCCTGGAGCACGGGTGGTCAAAAAGGGACTGGGACATGTTTAAATTTTAGCACTCCACATAAATTCCCCTTAATTGCTCGCCTTCGGGCTCATCGTCGAGACTCAGCCAAAACACAGATGTTTTGTGGTCCAGATCCCATTTCATATTTTTACTTAATTATTCTAGGGGAAGACGGCCGAGATGGTGGCTTCATTTAAATTAGTCCGTCGTTCTGGTATTTTAATTGATCTTGTAGCTATTGGGATGCATGCTGAGAGGGAAAGATTAACGACGATCATGCAGAGATTGTTTTAAAGGGATAGTTAAGAAAAACAAAATAGGGACAATCCAATTTTAATTGTAATGGAGCAGGGAACACTAAAAATGAAAATCAGAGCCCTTATAATTTTATGACTCTGCTGGTAAGTGAATTATTAGATTTTAATATGTGCAGCAGGAATTTTTTATTGCGGTTTTGTTTACATCCATAACCCTTTCAATTTAGTGGAAAGACATGAGTTAAATTGATCTAATTAAAGCTTTTTTTTGTAGGTTTGATTCAAGTGGACTTGATTAGACGCGTTGTTGGAATTTCCAAATGTTTTATTTAGTAATTTTGAAATGACTGCATTTTTGTTAAAATATTTGGATTTCTATAAATCAAAAGACATTTTTAAAGTTGTACCTACTTTCTGTGTTTAAACCTCTTCTTTCAAATTACCAATAATCCCACTCCGCTCTGTGAAATTTGAAAGAAGTGTGGGTTAAATGAGGAGTGTCTATGTGTTAAAAAATTGCTATTAGTACTTACAGATTCAAAATTGTACTTGGACTATCTCTCTAACCATGAAAGTCAGTCCTTGAATTCTTATTTTTGATCAAAACAGATATTTACGAAAAAATCTAACAAATAATGTAGGTACGTAAATATGACTACAGCTCATAAAACTTTTATGAATTTTTAGAATAACCATTTACTATTGGTTTGGACAAAAATATATATTAACTTTAGAATGCATCGAAATTTTCTTTTTACAAATTATAGTTTACTAAAATTACTAAATAAATCATACTACATAAATTAACTCTTTTTACTACTGCACGGAAAAAAATTTTTCGGGAATATCGCGTCGTTTCTGGCACTATTCCTGTATTTTCCGATGGATTTTGGGATAGTGCATTATTTTGGTAATATTTGTGAAAAAGACAGGGATTCTAACTAAAATTTAAGGACCAACGTAAAATGTTGACATTATTACCTGTAGTTTTTAAAGAGATCTGCTGCTTTTTCAATAAATGTTGTGGATTTTATGGCGAAAACGTTCGTAAATTGGTTGGGGATTTTTGCTATTCAAATTTTTTTCCGTGTGGCCACATAAATATTCTACTGTTTTGAGGAAACAAAAATTACTTTCCGAGTTAACGATTTTTCGTTAATTCAAAGAAATTGTTTATTATATGTATATAGCCACTTTTGACACTCCTAAAATAATACTAATAACAGAAATTAGAGTATGTGAAATAAGGTGAAATTTAGAAGGTTTTCGAAATGTTTTAGAAGCAAATAGGTATTATAGTAAGTTGCCACTTAGCTTGAATAAAAGTTTTAACCTTAGATTTCTAAAAGTCAATTACAATTTTCACCAATTTGGAAGGAATAATTTTTAATTTTTAATTTTTAATATGATTATATAATTCTGGATTAGTCTGCAAATGGTTCAGATACGTGAACTGATTTATAAAGTAGGTACCTACTTCAATAAACGCAAATTAAATGAATTCCTGGTATTTACAAAATTAGTTCCTTAGATTAAAATTTGGATGGAAACCGAAAAATTTAGTTGGTTTATCCTCTTATGTTATTTCATTGAGCCAACATTGCAAAAAAATGTCGACGAGTGGCTGAGATTACGAGAAGAGCAGGCGAAGCCCAAAATTGAATTTAATTGGGTCAATTGCTTGAAAATATCTCAGCTCTTAAAGAAATTGTTTGCTTCTGCAGGTTCTTTGGAGCAGACCAACTTAAAAAAAGTAAAAAAATAAGGTAGATTGCGCTGCGGAGAACGAAAATGCAGAGGGATCATCAGGCGGGGGACAAGTAATCCACTCGTCCGACCTATGACTACTCCTCTAAAATTGACAATTTAAATTGAGACAGCCAGAAAGTCATTTCTTCGATTGAATCTACGGCCCCGGCGGGATTTTTCAATCCGCCTTAGAGAAAGCCCGGCGGAGGAGCGAGGTACCTTCGTTTTCCATTATTTTTTCCCGTCCTCGGTCGCCCCGTGCGGCACCGTCCGTTCCCATCCGATTCCGATTTTTATTCAGCGAGGACCGTAAATAACTTTGCTCCGTTCGCAATCCTTCTACCATTGTCCATGGGTTGTTACATGGATGTCACCCGGCCCCGGTTCCCCGGATCCCCGCTCCCCGGGTCTTCCTTCTCGCATTAAGACGATAATCCTCTTTGAATCACTCCGGCTCACTAATTGGATGCGCCTTCCAAGGATCCGCTTGTTTACGTTTGTATTTAAGTTTTCCTGTCTTGCTGTCATTTTATCTCCTCTTTGTCTCACCGAGGAATAAGCGAAAGACGTTCTATGTCCTTTGAGAAATTGTTTTCATCCCCGGGAAATTCAAGATGGACGGGGAATTTAATTTGTTTCCCATTCACGGACCCCCCGGCGAAAGAAACCATGCAGTGGGTCTCCGGCAGAAAATCCAACAGCCCCGAGAGGGCCCGGGGATATTATTTAAATTGCGATGGGGGGCCCGCCCGGGCGGGGGTGCCCACCTGTCGGACGCCCGGAGGCCCACTCCTCTACGGCGAATTCGAGACCCAGGGACAATTGGGGTTGAGCCCTAATTGGTGGCAAACGTAATTAAAGGAAGACGAAAATAAGACCATGGACCCATTGAGCTGCAGGTGATTGAGGAGGGCCCTTCATCGAGGAGCCTTTTGAGGCGTCTTGGCATCGGTCAGCCGCTCCGGACGTAGGCAACCTGCTCTCTATTGAATGCGGTTTCAATTTACCAATATTCGAAGACGACATTTATTGTCCGGGAATAATGCAATTGTCCGACGAACTTGACCACAAGGACGTTAGAAGGTTTTGAAGTTTTGCCTTTTCGAACAACCTTTCAAGGCAGAGTCACTCGAATTTTTAGATTTTGAGTTAAAAGTTTGAAGTAGTGATTTTAGTTTTCTGTATAGTACCTATACACTAAGTCAATAAAAAGACAGGCATATTCAAATTAAAATTTAGTAGTACAAAATTTTGAAGAAATAGAGCCATCAGCCATCAAACTATTCTATAGTTTATTTAATAATAAATCTAAAGTAGGTATTCTGAATAAAAATCATTTTTTTTATTTCTACAGCAAACTTTTTATTGCATCTATCTTACCCTGTACGGGAAGAAATAAACCAGCTATTGTAATTATTGTGATCATGTTTACATGTGAGTTTATATTTTTCACATTTTATTCAACTACCAATAAAATATACAAGTCTATTTGACCTCGATTTTAATTTTCGAAATATTTAGATCGCATCCCAAAACAGCTTTTCAATTCTTCTTTTTTTTAAACACTGTCCGGAATTTGAACTCTGCCAATTCAAGCAGTAAAATACATTTAGAGGAATTTTTAAATTGAAAACTTACCAATTAATTCTACTTGCCATATGCGAAGATATAATCTCAAGAAGAGTAAGTAAGGCTGTGTGCCAAACCAGACTTTTCTTTTCAAAAGTCGACTATTCAACGAAAAGTATGCTGGCGAGTAGACTTTTCAAATGACATATCAGTACTTTCCTTATAGAAGGTTGTGAGCATATCGCATATTGATTATCCTATTTTGCATGCAATGCTTAGTTTCCCCTCTTCCCCTTTATGTATTTTAAATAGTTTATTAGTATTTGAAGAAATAAAATTATAGCTTCGATACCTTCTTCGTCCATTTCCCGACTTTATTTAATATCAAAGTACTGTGTTCTTATACATACGTCGATACAAAAGTCACTTGAAAAGACTCCCCTTGTTTGGCACAGGCAAGTTAATCTAGTACATTTTTAACGAACTTTTGAAAAGAAAAGTCTAGTTTGGCACACAGACTAAAATCAATTTTATGAGTTTTAAAGAAATAAAATTCCTACATTTTGAGGAATCTTACACACACAATATAATTTTCATAATTTTTATGTGTACCTACATCTTCTACGAAGAGATCACACAATTTACTTTTCTTGGTCCAGCCAACCAATGCCACATTTTATTCATAGTATAGTATGTGATATCAGGCAAATTGTCAACAAAAACGGAATTTCCGAGCTGAATTTTCCTAAGATACAGATTTTCTAAAATCAATTAGCAAATTGAACTTCTATGTATATGTAGCTAAAGTTTTGTCTATATAAGTCAGAAGTTTTTTAGATAGATATTATATATTTATTTTGAATACCGATTTTGGAGAATTAACATCGATTTAAATTTCAATTAATTTCCTCTCAGCAAAAGAACCAGTCGACTTAACAAAATTAGTAAATCAGTCTATAGCATTTGAAATTCTAGGCAAGTTATTTTTTCTACCTTTTGCCCGGAAAAATTGAGTACGTTACCTGCTCCACCAAGAGCCAGAGACGCGGTAACATTCCTCATCCGATTCTTGGCCGCAGCCCTGCATCTTTTGCATCCACCTTCACTTTCGCCGCACGAGATCAAGTCGTTTTCTAGCTCCTCAGCGGGGGGCGTTGTACGCGTTGCAGTCCGACGAACAACTTCGGCGGCTCACCTCTGACCCGTTTTGCGGGCGATTTGCGAAATATCCGCGAATATCGCGAGCGAATCTGTCCTTCACGTGCACGTTCAATTAAATTAAAACAACCGTCGCGGGGGCCGGATAAGATCGGAGCGGCGTGCATAAAATATGTCCATCATTAGACCGCCTCGAGGGGCCGCTAGACCAGCCGCGGAATTCCGTCGGGGTACACCGCGATTTTCGTCAGAGATTACTGCAGATACATTCGCGTTGCATTTTATTGCAAAATATGAGAGCCCCATGTGTGGAAGATTGACAGTGATTTCGACGGGGACTAAGCCACTGACCGGCTGAGAGGAAGTGGAGCGATACGCCGCACCGCCGCGACGCCGCGCCGCCACTGCCCCGGCTAATCGCCGATCAGCAGGCCTCGACTTGTTCGACAAGATTCGCCACAAATTCCCACACTCATTACGAGAAAATTCGGGCTCCTTTCCTTTCTAATCCGCCGGGAATTGTGGTGGCAGTGTGCTGCATTTTGAACTGGTTGATGAGAGCCGCGATATCCAGGGCTACGTCAATACCCGGGATGGTGTCCTTATTTCCAGGGGCTGCCATTAATTACAGTTCCGGGAGATAAGGACACTTCTCCAGAAAAATTAAAAAAAAAAATAAAGGAAAAAAATCATATGATGAGAAGTAGGACGAAAAGGTTTTGGGCTATCGTCTGGGCACACCTGCTCCCGCGTTATCTCCCCATCTTCCCGGAGGACAATTTATTAGGAGCGTCCCGATACCTGGCTCGACCTGCAGCGGATGATTTTTGAGGCCGGGACATATGCGGGCTAGCCACAAGCGGCAGCCAGCATGGTCCAGGTTTTATGCGGCGCGCGGGCACCACTTTGCGACACTTCCCGTGATAAGGGCCGAACTTTATAAGGCCCTTCATAACGAACCGCAGCGTCGCCGCCGCACCGCTCCATATGTCCTTGCAGATCCTTTGCGCATCGTTCACTTTCCTTTTGCGGCTATTTTTTTATTTTTGTAATTTCTCCCAGAGCGACGATATTATGACACGCGTCTGGAGCGTAAATTCATCCTTTTTTTCGTATATAAAGTAATAGCTCGAGTGGTAGGGTCCACACCTCCTCCAGGATTCCAGGATCGTTAATATCCCGGCCCCGTGGCTCACGAAAGCGAAAGGAGCACGTGGGCCCGTCCAGTTGCCTTGCCAGTGATGTTTGGCTTAAAACCTTTTGTTTGCCCGGAGTTGGGATTTTTATTAATTTTTATGAGAACTTATTACCGGAGCTCCCCGGTATCCCGGCCATCCAGCTGTCATCCCGGCGCAGTAAATTCGGCCCAATGATGGTACGCGATGCGATGCGATGTTTTTCCAGGAGCTAAAGGACTCCCTGTAAATCAAATTGAGTGAATAAACGAGTAAATTTTATGATGTGCTGTAAAATTTATTCCATCGTAATACTTTTTCTCGGCGGGAGAGTTTTTAAGGGAAGAATTAATTGCCACAGCCGAGACTTTTAGTAAAGGATTCCTGGGCAAAAATTTATATTTTAGGGAGAGGATTTTTGTTTTTTCGTGAAATATGAAGATGATGGTTTCACAGATTTTTTTTCTTTTAGTACAATTACGTGGAACTCATTTGAGCATAATTTTTTTTTGTTTGCTTTACTTTTGTAAGTAGCCGCAGTTTTGTTGCTACGCTGTGGGGGTGTAACGAAAATAATTGCGCTGCTGCTCGCATTATTTTTAAATTCTGAAAAACTGGCGTATTTGGGCACAGGATTATTAAGGAAGGGCATTAAAATAATTATAATTAATTTTGTAACCTTTAGCCAACAGAATTGCTGAAAATTTCCACCATAAATCAGTAATTTAAGATAATTTGGAATAAGGTGTTGTTTTGCATATTTTCACTTTTTTAGCATATAATTTCAACAATTTCTCCAGTTAAATCTGAACATGAACGTGAATTTTCCAAAAAGTGGACTTATACGACTTTTAAAAATAACAAATATATATAATTTGTTAGAGAAATTATGTATAAAAATTAAAAATTTATATCAGCATATTAGATGCGCTCAACCTTTCAAGGATGGGGAAATAGTAGTTCAAATTGACTTTTTATTAGACAGGAAATTTATGAATAAATGCAATGTTTCACTTATGTGGAGTCTTCACCCTTAGGTAGGTACCTACTGCCGTTCGAAATATCGAGCAGCCCCGCCTTTAAAGGTTAATTGGGTTTATTAAAATAAAACATATAGCCTTCATGTTAATTTCTAATTATATTAATAAAATCGATGTTATAGGTACTGAGCTCAGAGTTATGTTTCCGATACATAAATAAAAAAAAATTAAAATACCTGGCTGTTTCCATAGCCGGATAAGCCGGATAAACCGACCTACCCTACCGTTCTAAGAAATATTCCTAGTGACTCATTCCCAAAAAAGATTGCGCAGAAAACTGACGAAATTCAATATGACAAGAAAAGGCTCCGAATCAATGCAATTTTTAAGGGTTTCCATGCTACCCGCCATCGATCCTTTTTTACCTGACAAGAGCGTCCCGGGGTAATTTCACGATCGATTAAACAAGTCGCGTAAAAATGTCGTCCTCCGCTCACCTGTCCCCTGGAAGGCATCGGTTGGCAGGAGATCCACAAACAAACCCTGGCCACGGTCGAGGCCCTTCCGAGCGATGAAGCACATTTGCAAGGACCCGGGAGGCCGACATTTGTAATCCCATCCTAAACTCAATCCCTTGCCTAATTAAACCCAAGTAGGAATCGACTGGTTTCAGAGCCACTCGGCCTCCTTAGGTGCTCCGGAATGCCAGGAATGGAAAAGTGCATTTACTCGGGAATTCTGGTCAGGCTGGCAGGAGACGGACGGGGCCGGGAGGGCAAACCAAACACAACTTCGATTTGTAACCGCCGCCGCCGGTGGTGCTATGCTCCTGTGGGGTTGTGTGCATAAATAATCCAGGTAAAGGACATGTAAGGGATAAGACGTTTTTTGGCAATGCGGATAAGGATCTGTCGGCCGTGACATGGGTGCACGTCGTTCTTGGAAGTTATCGGTCTTTTTTCGAGAAAGTATTGTCCCATGCCTACCCCTACAACTTCGGGCTAAAAAACATTTCTGATTACAATCAGGAATAAGGCTCGGAACCCTCATGGACTATTGATTTTTTAAGTAAAGGCTCACTGCAACCAGTTGCTTAATTGCACATAATTCACAGGACTCTAAATAAACATGGTATGGACAAAAGAAAACACTTAAAAGATCGATTGGATTAAAGCCTACATAGAAAAATTTATCAATCCTTTAAAATACCTTACTTTTTTAATTTATCAATGTTTTTTATCTTATCTCTAAGATTAGGTTAGGTACCTGACAAAATAACAAACTATACAACAACAACAGCGACATAATTGAATTTACAATTTTTAAGTATACATAAGCTTCTAAATTTCAGTAAAGACCCATATAAAAAAAAAGTATAATTTTATAACGACGAAACGTTTGATAATATCGAAATTTTCGATAATATCGATAGTATCGAAGCGATCTACAGTATCAAAACATTCGATACGATTCGAGAGTATCGAAACCGTACGATTCTATAGAAAGTATCGAAACCCCTCGATACTATCGAAGCTTTCGATATTATTGATAGTATTGAAACCATTCAATACTATCGAAGGTATCGCACCTTTCGATACTATCGAAAGTATCAAAACTGTTCGATACTATCGAAAGCATCGAAACCGTTCGATGCTATAGAAAGTATCGAAACTATTTGATACCTACTATGGCAACTGTCGATAGTATTGAAATCATTCGATACTATCGAAACTTTCAATACCATCGAAAGTATCGAAACCGTTCCATACTATCGAAACTTTCGATGCTGTCGAAAGTATCAAAACCGTTCGATAGTATTAAAGTATCGAAACCTTTCGATACTATCGAAACTATCGATACTGCGGAAACTGTCGATAGTATTGAAATCGTTCGATACTATCCAAAGTATCGAAACCTTTCGATACTATCGAAACTTTGGATACTATCGAAAGCATCGATACTATCGACAGTATCGAAAGCGTTCAATATTATCGTAACTTTCTATGCCTACTATCGAAACCGTTCTAAACTACCTACAACATCCGCTGAATTTTAATTAAGAATTCAATTAAATATATGAAACAAAACGATGAAAAAGAGAAGCAGAAAATTTCACCAGAATCATTTTTATAGCCTGCCTTCAGTCTATTTAAAATTCTAGAAGAATAAATATCTAACAAATATGAAAAGGTATCTAACAATTTTATGATTTTGCAAATGCGTGAAGTATTAAAACGATATTCCATATTTCCATATATGTACATATATGAAGGGATTTAAGAACACAATTAAGTTTGATTTTATGCCTCAGAAAATTCACGTCAACATCCTAGTCTATTCGCAATTATATTGGAATGAATTTATTTTCCATAATTTCTGTAAAAGGCGTACGAATTATTTTAGAGATTCAAACCATTCATTTCATCGTGGAGCTAATTGAATGTAGCACTGCGAATATCCTTGAGGGAAAAAGCACTGACCCGTTTTCGGCTAGAATGCAGGACCATTTATCAACGTGATTTTTAAAACAATGTAGGCAATTTAAATACCTCACAGGTATTCAAAATGCGCAGTGTTTTTCACTCCACAATTTGACCATGGTGCACGCCTACAAACAGAATAGCTGCACTCATTAATAACGAAATTATACGGCTGATGAATGCGATTACGCTCCCAAAACACAAAAGTGAACCTCTGGTGAAATGGGGGCCGCTAAAATGCATCCAAACGCCTCCATCGCATCGCGTCGCCCTTCCGAAGGGCCCTCCCTGGGGGCCCGGCACACACGCAGAGATAAGGGCAATTTGGACGTGCCCGGTCATATGGAAAACCCGATTAATACTCCCTGAACAATCAGTTAAAACAGTGATTTCCATTATTCAACATAATAAAATTCATAATGTTTAATAAAATGCAACAAAGGCATGCAAGTCAAATAAAACGAAACAGCGCGAATCGCGCAAAAAGCAAGGCGACAGACAAATAAAAAAAATTTGCAGTCGCGTGATATGCGGAGCGACGCAGCGGTTGCGGGGGCGGAGAACGAAGGACGGACGCCGCCGTGGAAATTGCCGCGATTAATGCAAAAAGCGTAAAGTTGCGAATTTATTGAAAAACTTTTGCTATTTTGATTGCTGGCGGGACCTTTCAGAGCCCCGCTCTTATCATTGCTCCGCAGAGTGAAATAATTGCGAAATTCACAAGTGAGGAAATTTTCATGGTATGATAAATGTTTAATTATTTCTGAAAATTGTGTAATTTCTCGCGTTCCCTTTTTATTTATTTATTCGGCCGCTCCTCCGGCGGACACTATCTTTACCGCGCGCCAAATATGCACGCGGTGGTAGAAGCTACGCGCCACAAATTCTCGCGGTACGTTGCACTGCTCCAGATGAAATCTGTGAATTTTGAATTATTGCAGAACGCGTTATGCTCAGTTGATGGTAATTACCATTCATCGATTTGTTCAATTGTTCAGATTTATCGGTTCAAATTTTTCGGTCATTTCCTTGTAACAATCAACTGTTAAAGATAATGTGAAATTCCATCATTCAGTGTCAACCAAATTTCCATAGAAGCTAACTTTTTTAAAATTCAGATTAAATATTACTCAATGATGGGAACAAATAAGGACATTATATTCAAAACAAATATATTCAGTAGGAACACCGTTAAACATAATTTTTCATTAGATTGAGAGGGAGATTGAGTATTAGTAACAATTCGATAAAAAGTTTTTGAGAAATCGCAGTTGTGTCGCGGAAGAGGTGTTTTTCAAAAAATTTGAGATGATCACATTTAAATTTTCAGATTTTCGTTTTTTTTGTAGGTACATAGCAAATTTAAGAGACGCACTCTATAATATAATATGTCTATAAATTTTGATGCAATTTCCAAAGTATATTTTCGGTCTCAAGATGTGCTATAGAACGAATTACAAAAAAAAAAACTCTTCGTCAAATACTAGATATTTAAATTTGATTAAAATTTCAAGCGAATCTCAAGAATTTTTGTTGGTCTTTAAGTGACTGATGACATCACTCAAAGACTATTTTTCCAACTTTCTATTGGTGTATGAAACCCCTCAATAGCATAATAAATGCAGACATTTCTCAACTATCACAGATTGATAGTTTTGATGGGCTAAAAAGGGAATAATTTCAACTCCAATGGAACCTACCAGGCTGCGTTTGCTTAATTCTAGATTTTATGAGAAACATTTTAATGGATTATAATTATTGAAAATTGCCGAAGCGTAGTCATAGAAATCCTCAAAAAGAAAATATTGGTCTTAACTATCTTAAAGTAGACATGCTCTTTAACAATGAAATTACGTAGGTAATAAGCTCACATTACCCAGAATAATTGCTTGAAGGAGTCCCCAAGGTACACAGAGCGCGTAATTCCCGCTATCATTCGAATTGTGTCAACAAACAGCGATTCAAGAGACATCAACTGCGTCCATTAGCCCCCCGTTTTCATTGGGGCCTTCTCAGCAATTTATGCGGGCACCAAGCGTGCAACTATCATTAGCCGAGTGCGGCGCGAACCCCGCCGGCTGCGACACCGATTTATTTTAGTGGCCGCGACAGTGGACAATGCCGCGCCGCGCCGCACCGCACCGTCCAGCTGCGAGAATTTGGAGTTTAATTCTATCGGCAAACAAAATGGGTGTCCAGATAGGCAAATATGCAAACAGACAAACAGACAAACAACGGGACGGCAGCGGGCAAACATGGCGGGCCATGATACGCGTCGTTCAGCGACACAATCGAAGGCCCGTGTTTGCCCAGAGCCGTCGTCGACACGTCGAAGTTGTTTTTCGGAGGAATTTGTCTGCTAGCAGCTAGCCGCCGCCGCAGCACCTCTTTCTTGAATGGAAAATTGGGCACAGGACGGGTCCGCGGATCCGGCTGATGTTGCGCTTTCCGGCGCGTGAGAACGGACGGTAAACAGTTCCGCGCCGCACCGCCAAAATCTAAATGGGCCCGGGGCCCCGCATGAGGGCCGCCGCGGAGGTGAAAAGGGGCCCCGTTAATTTAATCGTCACCTTCGAGGTTGGGTACTTTTCGTCAAGTCATGCGGCTCGAATGAGTCCGACGCGGACTATCGATCGCGGGCAAATAGACCGCGGCGGGCAAACAGGTTCCCGCTGGACTCCTTCGCTGCCGCGCCACAACACGGCGGTGGGTTCGCTGTTTCACGTAACATCCCAAGTGGCATCGTGAATTATGTCAATTGTGGAGGACTCGGCGACATTTATCCCATTTAATCACTGTCGCTGGTCGTTTATTTCTGGAAAATGATAAATCTTGAGAATTTCTTGTCTTATCCACGAAATCTGATGACAGGTCCGCGAATCGCGCAGAGTTCTCCTCATCAAAAGCATAAGGGTCCAGGGACTGATGCTGCTGCCGCTGCTGCTGTTTCTGGCTGCTCCCACAGGCTGCGCTCGGGGAATAGGACGCTGGGAAACAATAAACAACTTCGTTCCAAAGTAAATTATCGCTGACAGTGATTTAAGTACCCGATATATATCTTTTCCTGATTCAATTCCGTCCTCACTCCCGTCCGGGGGCACCTACTGGCAACTAGCGAAAATTCAATTCTGGACCCATTACCAGGATGCTGTGATCTCGAGGAGAGCAGCGTCCCGAGATGCCCGTCTTGAGGACATTCTTCGCCCGGATTTTCTGTTGCGGGGCCTCCTCCAAGAAATGCCTGGCAGACATGTGGCGCTGATTATGGAGTTATCCTCGATCTAGGGCTATATGAGATTTTAAAATTGTCCCCCCGAGTCCGAACGACATTCGAAGATCTCGGCGATACCAACTCGAGGCAATCGCTTCTAAGTTGTGGGAGGGGAATCAGACCTTCAGCGAAATGGGAACTTTTGTGATGGTTCGGAACTGCACAATTTATGGAAACTTAATTGCTTCGTTACGGAGGAATTATCTCTTTTCTTCCAGTTTATGCTTAGGGCAGCAATGCCGTTCAAGGGGACGTTTATTATAGGGGACGATTAAGTAAACGATAGCTGTCAACTCTTGGTAAATTATTTGAATCTTTATCTTCACATAATTTAACTTATTATCTTCAACAAATGAAATGAGGTGCTTAATAACTTTAAAAAAATAAATAATTATTTACGATTTCTAGATTAAGTAATGGTCTATGAATAGAATACCTACAGTAAAACTGAAAAATTTTTTGATGTAGCGTAATAATTTCAGTGCTTATACTGAACAAAGAATATAAGTAAAAATAACCTCTGGTTAATATTTTTTAGTTTATTACCAACAATCATACTTCATTATAATAAAATTACTTTGTTGGATTTCCGTTTTAAATTTTGTTTGGCTGTGTGTCAAATCAGTTTTTCGAATTATTTTAAACTGAATGACGTACTTAAGTAGACCTCACTTTATCTCATAAATCATATACTTCAACATATTTTAAAAATAGCTCTCACATCATAGCATTCTAGGACCTCTTGTACATGCTGCGAGAGCAAATGATTAAAAATTGTTTAAAATTCGTTTGAGTTCCATAAAGAAAAAAAAAATGGTTTTAATAGTTTAAACCCACAACCGAAGTAGGTATAACTGCCAGGTGTACCTACCTATGCAAAGAATTTGTTCACCACTTTGAAATTATCAAAATTAGTTTGGAGCTGACTAAAAATCAGTCTGAAGTAATTAAAAATCAGTTTGATTGTATTTAAAATTAGTTTGTTGTAATTATAAAGCAGTTTTAGATTACATTTTCGTATTGAATTGGTTCAAAAAACGTCATATAAATAATTTCTTTACTTAAAATTTTAGTAGGATGTTGCTAGGTATTTCCTCAACTTGTTGCTTCCAATAATGTTGCTGAAATTAAAACTTTTATTAGATTAAATGAGTCAAAATGGTATTAGGTAAAGGTTTAAATGGAGGCACATTTAAATTACATTTAGGTACATATTTATTAATTTAAATTCATAAAATCCAAAAATAAGATAATTACCGCAGACAGATGAAATTATGTACCCATTTTAAAAACCAAAATTACATTATTTTTCATAATTCCACAATCTTGAAGGAAAAAAAATCTCATCACAGTCCCAGAAGTTAAACCCGCACCCTGAGACAACGAACGCTTCGCAGATTTGCCGACAATAAATCTCGAATATATCTCGTGTTTACATCTCGTGACACGCTACTTATCACCAGATATGCGCTTAATTGTCCATGGCGTTTCCTATCCTACGACGCGGCTAATTTTGATTTTCCCAGAATCATCAGATCGCTCACCATTAAAACCATGTTCCTGTCAAAAATCAAGACAGCGACCGAGGCGAAGAAAAACGGAAGGGTTCCCTGGCCAATTTCAATGCATGCTCAGGCCCGAGATTTGAGTCCCATGGGACAACTTTCGTCGAGGTTGTCATTGACACTGGGAGGGCCCCGTACGTTGCGTAACTTTGGTGTGACTGATGACTGCCAAAGACAATGGTCTCTAATGTGATTATAATGAACGCGAAGACAGCGCGGGGGGGCAGAGGGCCTATGGAGGTCACCCGGCACAGTCAATTAGATACCCTCAAAAAGTGCAGAAAGAAAAGAAAGAGTCATTTCCGGGCCGCGGCGAAATCCATTAGGAGCTCTTTTCATTTTCTAGCAACTAGGCCAGCTTCATCATCTGAAATTACCCAAAAACGCACCACTTCCGACGAGAATTTCGAATATTAACAAAAAAATTACCCCTAATGTGCGCACGCAGGTTAATTTTCGTTTTGATTAATTTTTACTTAATTTTTAATGGAGGCAATCGCGCCGAGAACCGGTGCAAATGGCGCATTATCGCGTCTAGGGCTACTTTTTTAATTGGCCACCTTGACCGACTCCGAGTACCTTCATAAGAAAACTTCTTCAAAGAACCCCCGCCTTGATAAAGAATCCGCATAAAACTACACATTTTTACAAAGTCATCGGGATGATTGGACTTAAGTGTCCTTAAGTCGACGGCCTGCGGGAAGGGAAAAGTCCTGAAGGAAGACGCCTTCTGCCCTCAGAGTGCGACTGGCGTCAGTTGGCGGGAGCTAGAAATAAAGTGGACCTCATCCCGGACCAGAAGATACAAGAAGACGGGAGCTAGGGGTTGTTTTACCTGACACCATTAAGATAAAATCTGGAGATTTTCAGATACTTTGTCGAATGATTTATGGATTCGGCAGGCGGCAGAGGCTCATAGACGTCGCCTCAGATCCTGATGGACATTTGAAATGGACATGTGTTTGATGATAATGTCAAACGAAGAGGGATTGAAAGGTGGTTGATTTGGGGACTGATCGAGGGGATGATTAAGGTTGAATTGAATTGTGCCGAGTGGTCAAAGGCAGGTAAGGTTTTCACCAAATGTTATACGAATGATAAATGTTTTTCCAAATATTTAATGAAGGCCATAAATTGGTATTTTGTTAAATCCAGTCCGAGTAACTTTCATTTTTGACTTGAAATATTTTTTATCGTTAATATGATTAAGAATTAACAGTTGACAATAAGGCCTATATCGGTATTTCGAAAATCCACTACCCTAGTGTATAAAACAAGACGAGAATACCCCTAAAACTATTTTTAAATACATATATTCAATTTACAATTTTGATCTACTTAATTGTTTAATGCATGTAAAAACTTTCCGCCGACTGTTTTCCGTCTAAAATTCTGTTTTCAGGCTCCTGTGTAATGATTATTAAAAAACTCTTAATCGATTAAAATCACACCTTGCTAATAATTATTTAATCCTACACGATTTTTCATGTAATTTAATTAACAACTTTGACAATAATTAGGTAGTTTATTTACCAGTGTAAAAATGGAAGAGATAAGCAAACCACTTTTCAATTAATAGGGAAATTTTGGTAATTTGCCTAAAAGTTCCGGGCATGTGTAAGAGCGCAACCACAACGAGCTTATCGGCTGAAAAAAAAGGCCGCTATATCTGCTAATTACGCCCGGGAGAGGCGTGCAATTAGCGTGCGATAAAACTACGTTAACATAAATGAAAATTCAATTAAAATTTTAATAATTCCGCGCTGTGACAATAAATGTTCGGCGATAATTAATTATTCAGCATGCATAATTACAACTCAATCAAACAGGCAACATAATTTTTTTTTTTTTTTTGTATGCCCTGCAGACACAAAAACAAAAAGGAAAACAGCCCCGCGACCGCACGAACACACACAACTAGGGAAAAGTTTAACCACTTTTCAGACTGACCCCGTCCGGCAAACATCCGCGCCGACTAATAATAAAATTGAATAAAACAAATGAAATGAAACGAAATGACCAAAATTTATTTAATTCACTTACGGTGATAAATTACTGCGTGCTCAGGCCGCCGCCGCGACGAGACACCCGCCGCCCCCGGCCCCCAAACACCCCCACCGCGGCGAAGTTAATTTAACGAGATTTTAATTTCCAAACGACTAGGGAAATTTTCATCGTTGCGGTGCCGCGAATTAACATTAACATATTTCTGCTGGCCGCGCTAAGTGCACGCCATTTTGACAGAATTGGTCTGAATTATGGGAGTCGCGGGGGCCGCGTGTAAGGTGACATTGATTTTGAACCCGGCCCAAAACACTCGCGGCCCCAAATTAATCATAGCATCGTTGACCGCTAAATGAATAACTATAATTGAGGAGTTCCGCTGCGCATATGGCCGAATATAATTCCTCGGATTACTGAGCTCGATTTAATTTGTTCTAATGGTGGCAGCATTTCATTTGTATTAAAATTTAATGTTAACCACCACTTTGAATTAATTCGCAAATTACAAATGGCTCCCGGATGGATCCATATAATAATTGGATATTACAATAATGCTTTTAAAGTAATCCGGGGATGTATGCTAAATGTTTGATGCTAATTACAAACAAATCCTAATTGTAAATCATAAAAAAACAAATCCTAATTGTAAATCACAAATATTATTTCATTTTTAAATTTCATCTGAAACTCGTAGTGAAAATATGTATGCATTATTAATAAATGATAGTTTTAAGTGTTACACCAATAAAATTTTAATTTATATTTACGACAATTATTCAGAATATATTTTTCAAATTTGCCAGTTGAAACAAGAAATACGTCCTTAAATGTACAATTATTTTAAAATCATACTTTATTCAACAATATTTTGTTCAAGTTTTAAATAAACTCTATTGAATTTTTAACTCAATTCAATGAAATTCTTGCAGATATTTTTGTTATTCCTAACGCGTCTTAACGAGCCTACAAATTGTAGCCGAAAATCAAGCGAGTGCGGTATTAAAATAGAATTCATATTTGTTAAATTTTTTCAAATATTTACTGTTTCTATAAAATACGAATATGAATTTTAATATTAAATCAGCGGTGTCCATATTAATGATGACTTTTCCCCATTCTATTTTTGTAACCAGCCATCTTAGCTTTTTATTTCTACTAGACAAAAATATTAACTTACATTTTTTTTCTAGCAAAAATAAAAAGCCTAAAAAAAATTTTTAGATTTTATAATTATTTTGTAAAACCTATGTGCCGAAAACAACTTGATAATTTTTGTATTAAAACAAATACATGTACATAGTATGTAATTATATAACGCAAAAATAAAAAATCTTCATGAAAAAACCATTTTCTTGAGAAAAACAAGCTAATTTTGAACTGTTAGCGGCTTGTTGCAACTTTATAACTCGAGCTTGAAGAAATAAAAAGCCAATTTTCTTTTTACTTTTTGTAGAATTAAATAACGTGCTTAAAAACTTGTAATTTTTGTTACCTACATTTTATAAACCGTGAAAGATTATATTTGTATTATATGTAATTTTTATACATAATCTATAACTTTAAATACTCCCTGTGTATTTCATGATCATGGGCACAAGATATTTCTTTAAGAATTTATGTCGAGCTAATTTTTTGTACTTAAATATTTTAAGAGTTATTATTAGAAACTTAACATAAATTCTGTTACTAGGCATACATTTTTTAAAGAGTCTTAACATTAGACGTGTTCCAAATAAATCCAGGAGCTCGTGTGTGGCCTCTAGAGAAAAAAAATTTAATTGAATTTCCACTCCTAGCTGTTTCCATGCCGAAAAGTCTGAGTGTAACTTTGGAACAAAACTTAATCTGTTTGCAAACGATTACATTTCCCGTCCTCAAATTTCCATTAATGCGTGCCGCGTGTCTATTTGCTTTGGGCGGAATCGCTCATGCGAATTCTGTTTGTTTAATTGTCCCAGGAATTGCCCAAAAACTGCTCACTTTCAATGGCACTCTGGCAGCTGTTTGTCGTGCCAGAGCCTCCTGGAAGACACAATTTGTCGGGAACGGAAGAAAATATTAAATTCGTAGTTCCCGACCAGAGGAGCTGGCAATTTGTCTGCGCATAATCCTCCCGGGAGGACGTTTCTTTCAAAGACTAAATCCTCCGCAAACATAGTTTTGGCCCAAGAATCGTTTTTCGCATATCAAAGGGAATTTGAAAGGGACTTTTCCCTGCTCATCCCGAATGGATGCGACCTTAGCAAATATCCTGTTTGTTGTCCTCCGTGATCTGTGTGCTGTGCTAATTGTCACTGAGTTTCGGTGCGAAGTCGAAAAGGTTCCCGACGACTGACATCGATTTCCGTCCGGGACGTTTTCGATCTTTACAAATTCGCCCGAGGGATAGAACTCGAAATAATTGTGCGTCATTAGACCAGGAGTTGGCCATTGTTGTGCGATTGGAACGAATGCGATTTTAGTCGAACTCTGCAATTCCTGTGGAGTTTTTATGGCAGCTTTTGTTCGATCCTGTCCTGTGACAAATTTCATATCCGACACGGACAGGATTTAGTGCAAATGAATGAGGATAAATGGCTGGAAATGAGTCCTCTGTCGGTTTTATTGCAGGAAATTGCTGACTCCTCTCCCAATTGTGGGGGTGGTTTATTGAGGTGTGATTTCTGTCACTGCATTGTTTGCGGTGGACACACCTCAGGAAGTCCTTTGAAGGCTCACACAGAGCCGTTCCCACGGGGCCTTTGTGCCATTCCCAGCAGGCGTCCTGCCCGTCTCCCGAAGGACTCTCGGGTGTCTCGTCTTAAGCCTGGCATCCCTATAAATTCTAATTACTCCTTCGAACAGGAGCTCAAAATGTAAATCAGCGCTTCCCTTCTGGAACGTTGCAGGACTCCGCGCAAGGAGGCTAATTGGGATCAAACAAGTAGAAAAGTCCCTTTGTTTTCGGCTCTTGAATATTCGGCCATCCAGGCAACAAAGTGGGACAAAGGGAAGATTTTCAGTTAAAACAATACGCCCCCGCTTCCCGGGAATGGCCGCGCGTTGGCACAGGGTGAGCGACCCGACGGGACCGACTCCAAGCATAAGTTCTGCCCCCAGAATATGCAAATGCGTATCAAGTCTAAAGCCCTCGCCTCCTTAAGTAAGAAAAATTGTTTCAAGGAATGATTTCGGGCTTTCCACTGAATCAATTATTGCTGAGTGCTTATTCTTGCTTTCTAAGGGCTCTTTTGTTTAATTGAACGCGGGCACTTGTTCCAATTGTTTTGTTATTTCGGCGTGCATTTAGCAGCCTGAGTGCCTGCCTCATTAGCATACTAAAACAGGGAACCTTTCGGCCTTCAATATGCTTAGAGGCGTCAAAAAAGGAACTCCGTTTGAAGATTGATTCGCGACTTTCTGCGATGCCCGAAATTAAAATCGGACAAAAATTGTATTTGCATTCGCTAAGAGGTTTTCTCGCAATAAACAAGCTCTTCACAACAAAAGAAGCTTTTATACCTATATAATTTATCCGATTTAAATACACCTACACCACAATTTTTTAATTAGTAGAATAATTCCAATTCCAATTCCAGCATCCATCGTGTGTTTAAGATGAATGCTAAAATTTTCAAATTTAACAACTTAGCTGACGAAAAGTTAAGCATCATTCTGAATTTTATAGCACTTTAACTAATTCAAAGCTTCGTTTTACTAGTAAGAAATTATGTAAATTGCTAAATAAAAAATGTTCACATTTTTTTAAAATTTAAAATATTTACTCACTTATATAACTTTCTAAATCCGGATAAATTGAGATCAAAAAATATATTCCAATTTTGCTGAACAAGTCATTTCAAAATGAAATCAAAAATTAGGTATATACGCAGGTATGCGATGAAAATTAGTACCCAGAGAATCATTATTGAATCACTTCTTAAAATGTTTAACTTTCATTTGACTTATTTTCAAATTACACCGCATTGTAAATTTAAGTGCTTTTTCTAAATCTCTAAAATGTTTAGTTTAATTAAAAAATAAGTAGGTACATTAAGTTTTGTTAGCTTCAAGCAGTTTACGAGTTTTATTTTCATATGCAATATTTTACATTTCAAATATTCAATATTTTTTATACAGATAATAATTTATCTATTATTTATTGATTAGAATAATAGCGACACGTATTTTTTGTAATCTTGATCTAGGTACCAAATTAATTTTGTAAAATTTTTTAAAACTAATAGGTGCATATTTATGTATTCTACTTTAATTTTTTTACCAACGAATATTTTTGAATGAAGTAAAAAATTAAAAGATATAGGAACTTACAAACAAAGGTTT
Source organism: Machimus rusticus (assembly GCA_951509405.1). Taxonomy (NCBI): domain Eukaryota; kingdom Metazoa; phylum Arthropoda; class Insecta; order Diptera; family Asilidae; genus Machimus; species Machimus rusticus. Next base: position 10,676,638 of record OX608051.1, read on the forward strand.
GAAATATCCAATTTGTTACTTAGTAGTAGCAAAAATGATTTTATTGTTAAAACTACATAATAATGTTTTTGTGCCAGAACTATCCAAGACATATTTACAATCATTAAACTGATTTACAATTACAATAATGGTCAACTTTGTCGGAGTTCTTTACATAACCATAAATGCGAATGTTCAGTTTTTATATACGATCCTCAAACAATTCCATCCCATCTAGACTTAATGTCGACAATCTTAAGTATATAAGACTATCGTAATACGAGAGATTGAAGAGCGTTTAATGCTAGTAATTAGAAAAACTACTTTATAGTGACGTGTTTATGATTGAAGTTGGGACGGCTCTAGCCGGCAGTCAGTTGTTTCTCCCTGAGCTATCATCAATTAGCCCCGAACATCTCAATAAATTTAATTAAGAAGCTCATTTCAATTTGCCTTGCGCCGCGCGGCTAACTTGATGTACGCTCTGCGAGTTAGCCGCGGAGTCCGGCGGGGCACAAATGACGCTTTTTGTGCGTTTCCGCTTCTTGCCTATTTCTCCAGAACGGATTCTGGGAAAAAGTAAGTAATTGTTGGCGTTCTTACTCTGCGCTGCCACGAATGACCTTAATTAAACGCATTTTTATTGCAGTAATCAATTCACGTGCACCCATCAAGAAGATCTGGTCCTGACAGCGCGGCGCTTTTTACTCTCCGGGGCAATCAGCGTTCCTTAATGACTTCTAAGATTCGGCCATCCTGCAGCTCCAGCTCTAATCAGTTTTTGAATGAAGTTCTTCAAAACACAGTTGGCGAAATCAGATTTCATTTGGCGGCGAGTTCAGCCAAGTTCTCATATTTCACTCTGAGCCGGAGGGCAAAGGGGACTCCCTTGATGGGATAATGACTGCAACTACGCGCCGCGCAAAGATTTTATAATAGAAAAATTGCAGGTCGCGTCAGGGCGCGAAAGTAATTGGCGACTACCGCTCCTGCGGGCGATTGTTCTCCTCCTGTTGACTGCGATTATCGCCGATAAACCGTGATTTGACTGCTATTAAACGTGCCCTGTGAACTCGGCATCACCTCGCATCAAAGAGCGGATTTTTGATCTGGTCCCGCCGCGCAACAATCGCAGCCTCCGCGCTGTACCACCGTTTTTGACGGTTTCCGTTCAAGAAGCCGACAGACTCGACGGAGGCATCCAAGTAATCGGCGCGCATTATGACGGAATGCGTTTAGAGGCCAAGTTTCTTGCACTCCCCGCCGTGTGACGAATCCCATTCTCAGCCCTTTTGTTGCTCTCGGCCGGGAAGGCGTTTGATTGCCTTCGAACAATTCACGGGAGTTTTACATTTGCCGAACAAATTAAGATCAATGCTGTGAACAATCTCTGTTTGAAGATTACTTCGATTTCCCATGAAATAAAATTTACATACATCACAAGACAAGAAAAACGTTTCTTTTGAACTTTTCGTTTTTTTGTAATGCTCAGTAGATAAAGATTAAGAGTAAATGCTTTCAATAGAATTTTAATCCTAAATTTGTATACCTACCATCTGTGTTTGCAGATATATTTTTGCTATTGTATTCTTTCTAGAAAACTTTAAAGGATTTCTATAAATCTAAAAATCAGACAAAAATATCTAAAAATAAATATAATACATATATCTAGAGGAAAACAGCTCTTAGTTATAATTTTACAGATTAACTACTTAAAAACCGATTCTTGAACACTGCAACAATTAGTACCTAATTTAGAAATTAAATGTAAATATTAATGTACGTACACATATAATTTTGAATGATAAGAAAATGGATTCATAGAAATTGTTCATAATTTTAATTATATACAATGAGCTCTTAGAATGTAGGTCTAAATGAATTTTTTGAGTCTATGATGTGTAACAATTTGATTATTAGTTTTGAAGTAATAAAATTATAGTTCAAAAATTAAAATCTGACTACGAGTTTCAAACAATCACTATAATATTTTGTGATGGAAGGGATCAATATGATTCAATTAAAAAGGTTTTCGATTAAAAGTAGTTGTAGTCGGGGAGCTTCCTTTAGATTCCTAATTTTTTGCATCCTTCCTTTATTGCTTTAAGCTTATTTTAAGTTTTTGCGTAATTGGATTTTAGTTTTTAAACTTTTCTTTTATTTACAATTTTTTAGTGGTAAAGAAACTATTAAATCACCACTTTTCGTTATAATTAGTTTAATTTGATTATTATTCAAACTTAATTACTAAAAACCCATATTTTATGAATACGCTCATCAAAACCTTTCATTTGATACCAAACGTAATACATTGATCTCTTTTTTTAAAATCTGTGAAATTTGGATTTAGTGAGATGTCATATAAATATCGTATGACACGCAGACTATTAAGACGCATCAAATAAAACCTTTTGTGCTGAAATATTATAAGTACTTTAGGAGCTATGAGGGAACAAATGAACAAAATCGAACTCTTAAAAAAATTTTAAATTTAGATCTGACGCAAACGTAGAAAATTGTAGACTCATGTAAAATTAACTATAGGATGTAATTATGTAGTACAGAACTTTTTCCTATATGTAGTCGAGTATTTTAAAGTTTCGTCTCTTTCATGAATAAGTTTAGTTTAATAAAATCAAACAATTTTATGTAACGAAAAGTAGTGTGAAATTAGTTTAGTATTATTATTATAATTTAAGACTGAAAAGTCTGTACTCGTAGGTGCCTCATTAAAGGATAATCACCCGCTATCATAATATCCATATTTTTCGTCAAAAATAACATAACGTTGTAACATCATTAATTGTCCTAATTGTTTACGCACGAAAACGTTTGTTTCCTGTCCTTAGCCAAAAAATAAAATGGGTTCATTAGCTTTGCATGAAAAGCCTTAAAGCCGCCGAAAGAACTTAAAACACTTAATGCCCTTCAAATCTGCGGAGCTCGTCTGCAGAAGGTCGCGCTGAATCGACTTCTTTCCCCAGGTGTTTTGCTTGTCGACTTCGAATTCGAACTGAATAAAAATCGAGAATTCGTCGAGAAAAACCAGAAAATTTCTCTTCAGTCGAAAAGCAACGCTGATTCTGCACAAAAGAGATAAACTCGTCTGTGGCAAGTAGGGAGAATTAGGGGATTTTTAAGAGCGCGGATTACCTGAAGATGTTTAATCTTGGCTTGACTAATTTAGGTTATTTTTTTCGTTTTTATTTTAATCTTCTTATTGTGGTTTTTATGAACCAAAAAATATAGAGGTTTTGATTTTGGGATATGGAATGCGTTAGGGTTTTTTGAATGTGCGCATGCGTTGGTCGAACACAGTTCGACGTGCATTGCACCTACTTCGGAGGGGATTCGGATGGAGTTGGAGGGAGTGAGGCATAATTTTTGGATCATTTTGTCTTTGTTGCGAGTTTGGAAAAAATTGCAATTTTTTATCGGTTTGTCGACGGGCATGCGCAGAAGGGGGTTGGCCACGTGCGTTTTACTCTACAACCGTCGACGTGCGAACCGGGAGTAGGACAAGTTCGCTCCCGTTCGTTGCAACAAGTTACGAATCGAGGGCATTCCCGGTTCATGGAGGTTCGATTCGAACTGAGCTTCCCCAAGGAACCCCTCGCCCAAAAATCCTGGAACAGCCCGACGGGTTCGAACCCGACCGGGACCGGTTCGGAGTGCCGTCGAAGTTCGGCTTCTGTTGATGCCGCCGCTGCTGGTCGAAGTCGTGGTTCCCGGTCCCTGGTCCCTGGTCCTCGTCGACTCCGCCATCCGCGGCGGTGCCGCTAGCTGCGGCAGTCGTCGAACGAGTTCTTAAGCGAATCCCGTGGCTGCCAGTTGCTTCAGTTTCTGGTTGACTCTCGAGCGATTCGGAAGTGGCGAAGCTCGTGGTACGTGAACGTCTTCGATGTGCTTCAATTAGCGTACCTTTCGACTTTCGGCGCACCTGAGAACGAGCGACGACTTCGACTTTTCCTAGTCTACTTTTCGGCTCTGTAGCACGTGCACGAGCCCCTCATCGAGTGACGATTTTTGATAGTCGACGGCGGGGACTCCCCCGAATTATTTCTAATTTTATCCGGTGCAATTTTTACCAACTTTTAAATTCGCCGCGCGATCCGCTGAAATCATATTTTAAACTTCGGCCAAATTGCCGCCAGCTCGAGTAATTGGCGTTAAACGTTGCGCTTAACGAGTGATTTTTACAATTTTGCGGCTCTGTTGCAATTAAAATTTTAAATTTTCTTCGAAGTGGAAGTGATTTTGCGAGCGCTCTGTGTGGCAAGGCAATTATCCAAAAAATTTACTTGGAAATTTTATTGTCAATTGGCACTTAAATTTCTGATTCGGTGCTAAGTTCTAGCCAAAGTCAGCTAAAAAATGGTGAACACAAGTGCTATGCTCGCAGTGGTCAGCGTCCTGCTGGGATTATCCAGTGGAGATGGAGTCTCGAAGGAGCTCTACAAGTGCAGGCAGGTCTGCTACACGAGGGTATGTATCTTACTATTTTGCTACCATTATATAAAATCGTGATTAGTTTTCTAAAAAAGCAAAAGTATAATTACAAAAATATCTTTGAAAATTCGGCAAAATCCCAATTATCTTTTCCTAAGGTGTGTTTTACATGTAGAGCATTTGGTCGGTCGGGTTCAATGTGCAACAAGTTGAAAAGTGTTTCACTTCTCGGAAAAGCAAACCTAAGTTTATCCATTTTTGTTCAGTTTACGAACCTGCATAATTGGCTTAAAATGTGAGCTTAAAATCGAAAACAGCAAAAGTTTTCTCGATAAAACCAAATACTTTTGGACTAGAGTTGGCTTCCTAAGCTTAGTCATGTTTCCGGGTTAATTCAAACATTAATTCGATAGAATGGAAATGTTTTAATTGTAAATTTGAAATGCAAATTATTCTGAAATCTTTTCGGGAATAGTTAAGTCAAAATATAATTTAAGTTATGATGTAAAAAGACGTTAGTGAGTAAATAACCGAAATTATATTTGGTATTGGTATGCGTCTACAGATATGTGGTAGGCATTGTTTCCAATTTAAATTTTCTTCCAAGAGTTTGTTGACCTTAAATTATTGAAACTAAAATTAGATTTGACTTGAAACGTACAGTTTAAGTACATCATCGTTAAAATCTGCTTCCATGTTTGAGCGTAGGAATTAACACCTAAAGAAACAAGAACCTTCTTAGTAAGTACATTAATTTTTTTTTCTTAGTAAGTACATTAATTGTCGAAAAATATGGAATCTATTTATAGTTGTAAAGAAACAATTCCTCTGTTCTCACCAAAGAAATTTATCGTATTATAAAGATCTGTAATAAAGTGATTTACAATGGTGGTTATATTTTAATTAAGCAGAGTTTTGTAGGCATATTGAAAATTTAACCTTTATTGAGTAAAATATTCAAAAACTTTTATAGAAATGAGACCCCGAGGGTTTTAAATACACTCTCAATAATGGTAGTAAAATTACACTCTAAAAAAATTAAGTAAATATTTTTGTAAAGTATTATTAAATATATAACGGCAAACTAAACGATAAAAGACGTTAAATTTAAAGTATTATAAATGTTGGAATATTTTTCTTAAATTACGCTAAACATTAATCGTTTACGGACGTAACATTTTTTCCACAGAAAATTAAATAAAAATTTGCATTCATATTCAATTTTTAGAATGCATATCAGCAGTAATTTTCATAACTCTTTTAACTCACTAATTTTTTAATACGAAGGTAAAAGCAAACACATTGGTTATTTTGTAAAATAGCCAAAGTATACAAATTTTCTTACAAACTTTGTTCGTTGCGGTGAAATTAAATTTTTCATTTAATAATTCTTTGAGGTTGGTTTCCTTTTTTTTAGGGGCTTTTAATTCCAAAGGCCTTTGAACAAAATTTTAAAATATTGCTAAATCTACCATGACGCTACTCCACCATAAAATTGTAGGATAAGCCTGTCTTGGAGTTCTTTCGTAGTAATTTAATTGATCTGAATACGAGATATGTATAAACAAAATCATAATTTATTGAAACATAAACTGCTAAGACATATCTTAACAATTAATTTTTAATTGCAGTCACTTACTAAAAATTATTTTAAATTTAAATTTCCTCAATAGCGTTAAATCAAATTCGCGTAAAAACAGATTTATTTGTATATGTTTTTAAACATTTATAATTGGACGAATTTTTAATTCTATCAATAAATTAAATGATTTATATTATATGTAGGTACATATTATAATAATTTGTATTTCATTTGTTAAAAATAAACTACGTGAACATACTGTCTGTATTTTTGTCATAAATAAATTTTATTTTGAATCAAGAATATGGATGCAAGATTATCATAATTTTATTATTTTAGCTAAAATTATTTTGCTCGTTAAAAATTTACAAGTTTCAAGGGATTGTTGGTAATTTTATTGTATGAAACACAATATCTAGAAATATTTCATGAATGATGCAAAAAATATCACTTATGTAATCTTCATTGTGTTTGAAACTATTTTATGGATTTGAAATCAAAACAAATGAAAAGTCGAAAACTTCAATAGGGAAACAGGAAAATTGATTTTAGTGCTTGTCACTCTGTCAAACGTTCGGGTCCGTTCGTTACCTTTTTTGCCCTTTGTCTATTTATCCTGCGGGACCTTAAGGTGATATTAACCGTAAAATTGCTCCACTTAGCATTCATCCTGCCTACCTTCGACCGAGTCGTTTCCGTCGTTTCACGAGCTGACCATCGCTCATGACTTCCCGGGTCCCATTGTCCCGGAGGAGCGCATTCATGCCTTGAAAGAGGCGACCTTCTTTAAGGTGCCGTCGAATTTTCCGCTGAAAAATGACAATTTCGCCCTTTTCCAATTGAATAATGGGAACGTTTCCAAAATAGCGACCGGGTCCGGGCCTGGCAGGGGGAGGGAAGAGGGAATTAATCCCGCCACTCCGAATGTGTCATCAATATAAGAAGTCGTAAAGAAATGTCACTTTCATAATTGTCCCGGGTTGGACCCACCGATGAGCCCCTTTTGTGCGAACGTCGCTGCAGCATCCTCCGATTTCATTCTTGAGAGCTCTCGCCGTCTCCCATGCGCCTCAGATGTTGGCAGGACTGCAGATAAAATTTTTTCGAAAAAAAGGAATAGAGGAGACGAGAGTCCCGGGGAAAAAAACCTATTTTCCGTCGGACAAAGATATTTTAGAGAGAGCGACGGGCAGGGGATAATGGGAAAAATTCCCGAAAGGAACCGAAAGAAAAGGAATATTGTGGACGGAGCCAACTATTTTTACTTTTACAGGACATTCCCTCCTCCCGGTGCATCCGCGCTCCCGTGCTCCCGCTGCCGCCGCGACGCCCTGCGCCCAGCATCCTTCTGGAGCAACAGCGGCAGCAGCAGGAACATAATTCACAGTTTTGTTCGGGTTTACGACAATAGTCACAAAAGGACACACCCGGGTAAATGGAAGAGGAGTAAAAGAAGCCATTTGAATGGAAAATGGTCCAAAATACGTGACGGACTGCCCCTGCTCCTGGATCCCGGCTCCCGGCTACGGGAGATTCCTCCCGGATCAACGAAAGTGCTACTCAGGGAATGTGACTTTAAATTGCAGAAACGGAGGGTTTTTCCTTAATGGAGTCAATGCCAAGGGAAGGACTTTAACGGCCGCCAGGATTATGATTGATTTCTTTTTATTGGCCCTACGTGCCCGGTGCCCTTAAATTCCCTTAAGTCCACCGGGCACGGCATCCGGTGCATTTATCTGATGAATTGGACAACTCCTCGGTGCTCCTGGCTCTCGGGGGTTATTTTATTTAGGTTTACTGAGCAATGTAAGGGCTTTCTTGGGTTTTACTTAATTTGAACTCAATTTAAATAACTTAGCTCAGGAGCTCTAAGCTGTTTAACCTTCATTTAAAAGCTAGGAATGGATTTTTTATTGGAAGGTAGCTTGTCTTTTATGCAGGCTGATATTTGATAGTTAGGGATTACCCTACAATTGAATAGTTATTGGTAACTCGAAATGCTAAGTAGATTAAGACGTTATATTAGATATATAATACTTCGATTGGTTATGCACAGCGGTTTCCGTAAATAGCATTTTATTACGAAATTGTAAGTTAAAAATAAATATTTTCAAAATTAACTATTTAGAGGAATAAAAATGGTTATTATACCCTTCCGCCGGATAACATTCACCTTGACTTCTCATTTCTCGGTATCAGGAATCCCGCATTTGTTTAACAATTTATAGATAATTATTAATTAATTAAACATTTTCTCGCAAAAACTATCGAAATACGATAAGTATAGACATCTACATACAGTAGATTACCTGAAATTTTTTGGAATTTTTGGAAAGCTCTAAGTGGGGCAAAAAGAGCCAAGGACGAATTCGTCAGTAAAAATGTATGCGATGTCCGGCGGAGGGTTATTTATTGTAAAATTCAACATTTCATACATGTGCACATAACGTCATTTTAAGACCATTTAAGATAACGCAGTACCTACCCAAATCTAAAAAAGAAAAATTGTTGACTATATTTTTGTGACAAAAATGAAAAGTACCATCTATTTAGAATATACTTGCACGATACTACTTTCTAATAACTAAACATCAAAAATGAAAATTCTACGATACATTGCAGCTCTTTACTTTTGCCTTATCCTATCATTTAATTCTTTCAAGCTGCTAGCACTACACTCTATTTCAATAGAATTTTGTTATTAAGATTGAAGAAATAAGTCTTCCTAATTATGTAGGTGTTATTTTGATAAATGTTTTTTGCTGAACAGATATCTAGCGGCTGAGGTTTATCAAAATAAAGTTATATTTTTGAAGATTAACTTCCAAAATTCTTATTCGATACGCAATTAACATGTTTGTTAATATCTTAGAATTTAAACAATATAATAATATACCAAATAAAAATGTTTTTAAAGAACCTTTATGTTTGTAATAATTTCATTAAATCATTAAATTTAGAAATTCAAAAAAAAATACAATATTTTTTGTCCATATTTAGATTTAAATATGCAGGCCCGAAACGACTACAATAGCTACGCAAGAATTCTGATACCAAAACTTGTTTGGACTTGTTCCAATTAGGTACGATTTTTGTAGGAATCTGCAACGAAAAAGTATTTCAGCTAATTTAAAGAAAGTACTTTTTACTTTCTTTAAGTATTCCATCTTCCATTTTCGTGGAAGTGGTTTATTAAAACCAAGAAGTCAGAAGAATAAAATAAGAACGTAAAGGAAAACAGTGGTTTCTAAAAAATTCATAAAAATGAATTTCTGCAAAAAAAAAAAATCTCACTCCTCATCTTAATTTATCTAAGACATGGGACTCCCCCGCCACTTGGGGCTCCCGGGGCCTACATGCTCCACCTCCTCTCCTGCGACGAAAGCCGAATTGATTCCATAAACACGGCAAAGTTTCTTTACGTAAAGTTTTAAGCTTATCAAGAAAATAAGAAGAAGAAAAAAACGCTAAGTCCCAGCGAAGCGATAAAATCACGTTTTGATCCTACTTAGGGTGTCCTTTGAGCCCGTTCCCCGCGTCCCGGTCCCTCATTTCAATTCGCTTTTATTGTCATCAGTCAAGAAATAAAAAAAAAAAAAGGAAAAAAGTTGGCATAATTCCGGGACCGGGAGAGCTCAGGCTCACGCACTTCTATAATTCATCGTATCCGTAACAAATGAAAAATTAAAATCACAGGAAATTACGATCCCGGGAATCCCTCTGACGTCCTTGCTCTCGCCGCCGCGATGCCCCCCGAGTTGTGATGGGTTTTGGCTGATTTTCCACGGTTACTTAACTTTCTATGCGGCGGGCACACCGGGAATCCGGGAACCCGGGAACCCGTGAACCATCGACATCATCGCTGTACGGTGCGGTACGGTGCGATGCGGCTCTGTTGAAGAGGAGCGGGACGGGATCCGCTGGGATTTCAGGTTATGTGCCTCGGTCCCGTGTCTTCGGGACCAGAAGCAGAAACAGAAAACAGGAAAAACTGGATGCAGGGTTGCAGGGTTGGTTGCGCTCCACAATCTGCGCCGAAGGGCCCCTGTAGGACCAGGTTTGATTGGGAACACGAAGGCGAAAAAAGAAGATTCGCCCGGTGCGTGTGTCGGGAACACACGCAGCATCCAAGGGGAGGGTCCATCTGGATCATCCCGGCCACGTTCACATGGACAATTTAATCGGCGTGGCGCGGCGGCGGCGGTCGGGCCGGGCGGGCAAATCAAATCAAAGCCGGGGCATAAGCCGATTAAAGTCGCCAAAGTAAAAAGTCTGAGAGTCGGTGAATTAAAATTTTTATCAAATTATTTACAAACAAACAGACAGACAAAGGCGGCAGTCGGAAAGGAGACAGAGCATCAAAGGAAATGAAGAGATTTTCGGGGTTCGGGATGCGGCACCACGCGGAGGTAATTGAGGCTCCGGGGGCTTCGCCGGTGCGTCGCGGCGCAAGGGTTCGGAAGGCGCGCCTTTGTGCCATCGACGCTTTAACTCTTATTTATGGGAAACTGTGATTACGGCCAGCGAAATGGAGTTAAAAAGTTGCCCGCTGGCAGAGTACAACCCCCGGGGGCATTAAGGCATTAGAGGCGGCTTCCGGAATTTAATGGCGGATTTATTCTCCCGCCGTTAATCCGAAAATTACACGGGATCGCCTCATGCATAGGTATGCTACTGCTCCTCCGGCCCTGTCGAATTTAATTGATTTATTTCTGGCCGAAACTCGTTTTCCTCATATTCGAGCCAAAATAGGCTGGTTAAGTGCCGCCATAAATCTAACCCATCAGAGGCTGACAAATCAATTAAGAAAAAGTAGCGAACGATTGCGCCTCCTCCTCCTACAACTCGCGAAGATCTCCGCGCGCAATCAGTCCGTTGCGACGCGATGGAGGATAGATAACAAGCGGCCAGAAAGTGTTGCTAGCTGCTAACGATGGGCAGGAGTCCCGGCTTGAAGGCTGCGGCTCTGGAAGAGGAAGTTGTCAATCACCGAGGAAAACAGAACCAGATTTAGACGATTTAGAGGCTAAGATGTAGCCACTAGCCAGACTCCTCCACTTTAGATGATCGAAATAGTTTGCGTTGGCGCACTCCGCATCTTCGGCTAAATGCACTTTTCCGGCTCGAAAAAATCCAAGTTAGAGTAAATTCATCATTTCAAAAGTATTTAAGCAGGTGGACTAATTAACTTAAATTAATTTAAACAATATAATAATAAAAGCCAAATATTGTTTAAGTATAACTTTTTGTATAATGTTTATGTAAAATAGACGATAAATAAATAGCTATAAAAGCCACATAGATAGGAAAATTCCAATAAAATTTGCATGGCATATTTTCAAAAGCAAGTTAAAGTTGATTGAAATATAAAATTTGAAATTGATTTTTTAAAAATTTATTTTGAGAATGAGTGAATTATTTTGTTTGTAAGATACACGAAAATTATTGGTTTCGGTTTTGTCAAAAATCCTTGATATTTCACTATTCTTAGTTCGTTTTCAAAATCTAGAATTATTCTTAATCAATTCATTTGAAGTTATTTTCACAACATATAACATGTTTTCGATGGAAACATATTATTTTGCAAAATTTATTTACACGATGTTCAAAATATACCAATATTTCTATCTTTAAAATTTATAGAATCATTTGCCCATTTTATTAAAAAATAATAAATTCAATATCTCACGTAGATATGCAAATAAATGTATGTGAATCGTTTTTATAAACATATATTGCTAAACAATTTCGGTTTAAGTAGCAAAACTTCACTTATTTGCTGTTTCTTAAGCCAGACTATCCGAAAAACTAGAATAATAGACTTTTCCGCTATAAAATCCTTGAACCGATTGAATTAACAAACTTTCGAAATTCGAATATCGAGTGAAATCCCCTCGTATAATTGTCCACTTAAAGTTTAACGGCTGCCATTAAAAAAGTTTCCGGAGCGATTCGAATTGCATTTGAGCTGAATGGCACAATCACTTTCCTGCAATTACCCTGCATTTGCGTAAATATTCGCGCGCAAATCTGATCAAAGCGATCCGGTTAACGCTGAAACTCGCTAAAGATTTTCAATTCACCAAATCACTATAATTACTCGTGGTTGCCTCATCGGGCGCGCAAAAATGCTTCCTTTCTTGTAAACTTTCCTGGATAATTACGTTGGGGGGAAAAAATAAATAAAAAATTAGTGCCGTAGTTGCTCATTAGGTATTTTTTTCCCGTGTAATCTCTGATTAGCGCACAGCCCGTCCGGTAATCCTCCCAATTATAATCGCAAAGTCGAAAATTCGCTGAACAGCGCCTATTATCTCTCATTACTTCCACTGGTGGCTAATCTTGGATTTCGTCGTCCAATTTGCGCAGGATAACGGCGATAAGGGATTTCGGGACAAAAGACTTCGGCGGCGGGATTAGAGGACACGTAAAGCACAGCGGGGCTTAATAAATATACGAGAAATTTCACAAGATGCTGCCGAAGGTTTCTGGAGCCGTTTTCTTAGCGCAAATTAGACGGGGCGGGCGAGATAAGTGCCCCAAAGGCTGGCAATCTTTAATTAAATTAAAATTGCTTGATTAAGGATGTCAGAGCATTGTTCCGGAACTGAAATTAGAGGGAACCAAGGGAACAACCACGCGCCGGGTAACTCCCTTAGCAAATACGTTGAATTTTTCAGGATTTTCGAGGAACTCTTCTCGAGCATTTTGTGCTATGCTCCGAGCTGAATCCCCGGTTTGGACAGGGTGCGTATCTCGAAAATCCAGGAAATTAGTAGCAGTTGGCGAGCCCCTTTTCATTGGGCGGAAATGGGTCCCTTTTTGGGGCTCATGATAAAAGCCATCCAAGGCAATTTTTTCCTTTTTTTAGCCAGAATTTACTCGGCGGAATAGATTGTTTTAATGAGTTAATTTTCTGTCAAAAATTATCTTCTTCCTTCATTCCGCCTCGCTATTAAACAAAGTATTATGTGTACATATTTTGTATATAGTACCTACCTACTTATATACAATAAAAATGTATCTTTAGAATCTTAAGGTCGAGAAAACACAAGGCTTTATTAAGAGATTTACTAAGCTTTTTAGATCAAAATTTTAATAGATAAGAAAAATTGGGTAGTTTTAGTTTTCATAACTTTTTCTGAGCAAAACTTAACACTAAATAAATTCAGAAAATGTTTCTAGAGTTCAGATGATATTGGTAAAGCAGGAAAAATCTCTGTCTCCTAAATCACTTAACTAAACTAGAAATAAGTACAAGAAATTATTACAACAGAATTCGTGTGATTCGGTTTTCTCTAGATTTTGAATAACGCGTTTAGGAAATTAAATCTAGTTGAGATTCCTTGTATATTCTAGTGACAAAAAATTGAATATACATACAATATTTTCAAAAGTAGAAAACTTTAAAAATGTTAAAATTCGGGATCACAGAATTTCGATTAAATTTTTTAGCAGTTGTGAGATTTAGTTTTTGTTTTTCATTTATTTAGTCATTAATTTTGTTGTTAAATAAAAGTTATGAAAAGGGGAATGTACTTTAAACGAATATTAATTAAGCATGTTAAATTACGAATATGGTTTCAATGTCATTCATTTATCGTTATAACATGAGCTTTTTGAATTAATTCTAAATAAATTATCTCCCGAAAAGAGGCTTGACGAATGTTAAAATGCCAAAATTTTCTTTTTTGTCTTAATTCATGATTGAAGTATGATTCCCAAAAGCCTACACAAAAAATGCAAAACAAATAAATAAATACAACATCTTTAAAACATTCCTCAAAGTCTAACAAGATGTTTCGTTTGCTTTATTCAGAATAAAAATGTTCTCGTCGCAAAATAACGCGAATAAGTTCATCTGGGCGAACTCCTTTAAGTATGATTAATGCGTTCCCAGAAAATACTCTGCGTGCGCCATGAATATTCATTGGGAGGCTTTTTCAAAAACAGAATTCATCTCAAAATGTTTAAATGAAACGTCACAATGTTTTCCCACACATGTTCATTTTGTGTTTTGTTTTTTAAATAACAGAAATTAGCAAGGTCAACTCTTAATTAGTACAAACGAGCTGTGCTATTTTCTAGTTTCGTTCCCAAGGAGAAGATTGCCCTCCTCGCGGATAAGACACCTATCCCGACGAATTTCCCATCTGTCCACCTCATTAGCTACCAGTCGGCTACCGTTAACAACATCTTGATTAACCAAATCCATAGTGTCAAAGATCGCCGAGATGCCGCGAGACTACGAGAAATTAATTAAAATCGATTCGGCCAGCTTAAAATCGGGTCCATGGTCGGACAGAAAAAAAAATGATGAAATATCTTGCCAAAAGTCACTTCCCGCTGATGCTGGACTTTATTCAGTCAGGTTCGAAATTAATCGACGCCCGCCCCTCCGCGCTCTATGAAACAATGGCAACACCTCGCCGATCGGCCGGTAATTAGCGGCTGGACCATTTCAATTATCGGCAATTTTCGAAATATTCAGCCCCGTCCGATTGAGAGGTTTTTGGCTTTTTTTATTATTTTTGTTTGAGCTCACCTGTGACTGTCTTCAGGTGCAAGAAGGGGCCCTCTGGGCGCTCCTCTGCGCGTGGATTTTTTCGTAAGATCGACCGGGGCCATTTGTTTGTTGAACGTGATGCGCGCCTCTACCGTAACGATCCGACTTAAGATGATGCGACGGTGTCTAGCGCAGCGGTTTTCTTATCTCAAAACTCCAATTCCTCGGAGATGGTTAGATGCGGAGATAATCGATGCGCGGTAACGCTATAAATTAATCACCGGTGGAACAGGTTCTCCCAGTGTTTTCCTTTAATTTTCTGTCTTGCGAGCGAAACGCACAGAAAATACGTCGTTTTCGTCTGCAGCGTCTTCAACGTCTTCAAACGTCTCAAAAAGACGTTCGCCGTTGCTTCCTTAAGCGGGGCTTTTCACTCGTTTGACTTTTCTGTCTCGCAGCCACTGGACCAATTTGGTTTTGTACTGTAATTTCAATCAATTACTGTGCCGTGATTTATTTCTTCTTTTTTTTCGGGAATTTCGGACCGGCCGCTGTTAACCCGGTCTCTCGCTCGCGGATGAGGGCTTGCCGGGCTCCTCGATGATTTGTTATTGGACGATAAATTGGTCCAAAAGCAAATAATTAATTAGTAAGTCTAGAGAATCTGTGGGACGCGCCCCGGGATGGACCCGAAAGACGCATCTCTAGTTGTTTTTTTTCCTCCAGAGCTTAATGCGGTGATTTATGGATTCCTGAGGGTTCGCCTCTCGCTGCTTGTTTCTTCAGACGTAATTATTAGGCGGGGTAAAAAAAAGAAAACATTTAACGCCGTAGTTGTGCCCGGGTATTCCGGGAATTTTAGAAGAAAATAGAAAATGAAGTGTTGTTTTTTCTCTGAAGTGAAACTCTTCAAGCATAATTGAGTTAGAGGTGAAACGAAAGGCGTAGCGAAACAAACAAATTTTTATCTTTTCGTTAAGATTAAATAAAACAAACTTTGAGGAAATGGAATCAATTATCTAATTAATTTTTTGTTGAGCTTTTTTAACAAACAACCTTTCTTTTTTTAAATAAAATTTTTCGAACACTTATACTTATAAGATGTATTTTTTTGCTTACAGTTCGTCCAAGACTGGCACCACTGTATGGATTACGAGGAATGCAAAAATGTAAGTTTTAAAAATATTTTAATCGCTTTCCATTAGTATTAGTAAATTAGGCATGCGCATCAATAGCAACGCAATTTTGGTCAGAATATTAAAAACCAAATAAGTATATCTTTATTATTACAAAGTTGTCGTAGAGAAAAATACCCTTTAGAGCTATGGAACTAGAACCACTGAATTCTTTATTTTTTATTTTATTACTTTTCCCACTCAAAGTCAAAATTACATAGCTAAAAAAACAAACTTTTTAAAAATCTTGTTTTTCGAAAACCTGCTTATAGAACTCAGTCAAACTTGCACACAAATCGTTTTATGCCGATGTCGAGATGATTACATACCTTATTAAAATTGCTAATGCTAAATATATGTGTTAACCTCACCAAAAATGTAGGTACCAGTTGAGAATTTTATCCAAAAAACTAAAATATAAGATAAAGAAAGGAAACTGCAACTCCAAAAACAGTAAAAATCTGCATTATAATTTTTGCTTTTAAATCTTGTAAGTACTTTCAAAATGTTTAAAACCGCGTTAGTAGGTAAAGTAGGAAAAAATTCCAAGAATTTTTATTTTTAACCCACCTTACTGAAATTAAAAATTGAAACATATTTTTTGTACAATAGCTTTCGTAAAACTGAAGTGATAAATATCTACTTTACAACAAAAGTGAAGAATAATTTAATACCAGCTGTATATTATAAATACCTTTTCCTTAAATTTACACGTGCTTTGGATCAACCCAATTTCCATGAAATGTAAATAACTTACATTGAATGAACCTAAATAAATTTCATTATTAACGAGAAAAATTTAAAGGACATAAAAATAAAATAAGCCTCCAGTTTCAGCTTTCAGTAAATAGTTTCCTAGAAAAACTTTCTAAAGAATCTTTTTAGAAAGGATCAGATTTGTCGGAAAAGGATTAAACTTTTGAAGAATTTCAATATGGGTTTATAAAATCTGGACTTCTAAGAAAACTTAAAGAATGCCCAAAATTAAAACGTTCCTTTAGAAGACGGCTAATATTAGCTGTTGGGGAATATCCCTACGCGAAACAAAATAGGCCGAATTGCGTAACACAGAATCCCTAGGGTTGGTATAAAAGCCGCAGAACGAAATAACCTTCTTAAAGAATTATCCCTCGCCCGCCCCACCCCTAATCAGGCTGATTAGCTGCACAATTCTCACTTGCCCTTGATTAACTTCGTGGCTCTTCATACCTCGGAAGATTGAACCCAATCAGAGATTTTTCCTTTTATTTATTTTTTTTCGCCCGTCGGGGACTGTCGGGAGACGTGGGGCACGTGCAGCAAATCCATTTTCACCTCCCTAAAATGTAATTTTGTTTCGCCGGGTCGCCCGGGTGTGTGGCGACGGGACTGGTCCAGGTCCAGGGCCGATGACAAAGATGAGTTGGGACGTTTTTATTACTTTTGTCCCGAATCAGGGTTGATTCCACCCCACGCTACTCCCGCCATCTCTATCTAGCCCTGTAGAATCTTTCCGGGTCTCGAATCCCGGGAGAATTAGGAGCGGGAGAGGTTTGGGGGTGGAGGCTCATCGCTTGCCCATAAAAATTTCTTTTCATCCAATATAAGGGATATCGAGTTACATCCGAAGGGCCAACCGTTCGAAACGGCGGAACAACATGTTTCGCTTATTGACACGTATTCGACGGGACAGTTCCTGGTGGTGCAGCTCCGGCTGAGACTGCCGGGAATACATCCAGAAAACATGAAAATTTATTATTTCAACATTTGTCTCTCACTCCCCCGCGGAGGACGTGAGCAGTATTCTTGTTTCTTTTTTTTCGGGGGGGAGGGAGGGGGGGGATGGCGGATTGTCACATATGTAGCAAGAAGTCTGTTAAGACAATAGTGGGACCCCTGGCGAAAGTGGAAAAAGCGATAAAAAGAAGCTCTTTTATGACAAAGGTCATTCGACCCTGACAGGAACAGAGAAGAAGAAGACATACACCGTTCCTGTACTTTTTGGCCGGGATTTTGGGGATAAGAAGGCCACTGCTGGCGCATGGAGCACCATCTTTTAGCAGGATTTCGCCTTTACTTTTGTTATTCCCCCGTATTTCTTTTTATGTCTCTTTTGGCATTTGATTCACCTTCGAAGTGATGAAGGTAGACTTGCGAAAAAAATATATGTATAATATAAGAAAGGAATCGACTTCTTGCTGGAGCCCGGAATCGACTTTCTTCCTAACCAGGTAGCCGTACCAGCGGCAATCAGACAGGAATAAAAGGGACGCTCCAAAAGTGCAAGATGATTTTCGTCCTCGAACTGCTCCCAGCTGGATGGTCGGTAGGAAAAGTCTATTTATTATTCAAAATGAATCCTAAGGGAGAGGGTATTTTTTTCCATTTTTTATCCCGAAGATTCCTCCTTTTGATATTTGCCCATTTCGCCCACCTGGAGCAGTTTCATACGTGTCGAACTGCTCCCGATTCCGCACAGTGACCCGGGCTTTCTTCCCTTGTTTTGTGCGAACCTATCAACTTTCTGGAAGAGCTTTTTCTTCAGGTAAAAAGAAGACGAAGCCAGTGGATAGGGGTTTTACTTCGTTATGTGCTCTGCCTTAAGGAGCCAAGATAAATTTGATTTTGTTACTGCGAGGAAAAATTCGTGGAGGTTTTTGGGGATGCTGTGCCCTTCCGTACCTTCAAAACTTCGAACCAAGAAGACCCTGGCGGGGGCGGGGGCGGAGGGAGTCTAAGGAAGTTCCTAAGAAGAATACCTTGGGATATGTACACATCATTCCCGGGCTTTGTTTCCTGACAAGATTTTGACTTTAGCATGTGCTCATCTACGACACGACATTTGTAGAGAAAATGGTGGAATAAAGATGTTATTTAATTACGCTGTTGTCTCTGGCTGGATTTATTGTTTGCACTCGTCGACTTTATGTGTTCTGGAACACAAACAAGCCCCAGTTCTTGTTCCTTTCGCCAAATGAGCGAACGGCTGAGGACTGGCGTAATAACCCGTGAGTGATTACATCTTACCCCCCTAAAGTCTAAAACTAACCCCCGCGCTTCATGCGACGTCTTAAATTAGAAAAAGGGTTTCACCAAGCAATGACTTTTAGGAACAATTTATTTCCAAATATGGTTGAAGACTGAGTAAAGCTTGTTTAATCAAGAAAGACAGTTTTAGTTCCAAATAGCGCTTAAATTTTTAAAATATTTGCAAGACTTGGATCAAAAGACGAACAAATAAATAAAATTCGAATATAAATAGATCAAGATCAATTAATTTATTATTAACTTACTATGGCACTTCTCTACTTCGGAATTGAACGACATAGAAAACATAAACATAAACTTGTCGGTGCAAAATTTAATAAGATGGTTAGCAAATTCTTTGAAAAATTTACATTATCAGAAAATCCATTGATTTTAGAACTGCATCTGATTGGCTTGTTGGTTTTAAGGATATATAAAATTTAATTCTTAGATTGTGTTTATTAGTGGTTAATACCATAATCACGTCTAACCGCTTGGTCTGATATTTTTTAATTTTTCACTGAAGGTACTACATATTCTATCGTACCAACATACATAGGCTACTCTTTATGCGCACAAAATATAAGGTTTCAAAATGGCGGACTCAAGATGGCGATCAACAATTGTAGAATTCTTTCATTGAAAATTGGTTATTAGGGGATTTTAGCGATGCTGATTTTGTTACAAAATTTAAAAATTCAAGAAAGCGGATGCAATATGGCGAGCAACATTTTTGATACAAATATAATATATAAATTTGTCCCAAGTTTTAAGAATGCAATTTTAATATAATATCTAACACATTTTTTAATAATTTCTGATCTTAATGTTTAAAATTAAAGTAAAAATAATTCACAAAAGTGATTGAAAAAACTATTCTAAAATTTTTAAGACGACGTTTAAGTAAGAAATATAGAAGCCCATATTTGGTGGTAATAGATTTTGAAACAAACAGTCGATGGTTAATTTTCTTTCTTATAACAATTTGAATAGCATGATTCATAAAAACGCCCTCATTATATTTTAAAAATAATTGGGAATTGGAAACCCTTTTGAAACAAGTTTTTTTTTTATATGAATGCAATTTATCATTTAGTGAAGGCTGAGTGCTCAGCTACCAAATATCCTGTATATATTTTTTTTATAAAGTGATATGTGTTTAATGTATGTAGGCATGTACTTTACCCCTCAACGTTAATTTCAAGTCTAATGATGGATGCTTTGTAAAAGGGTTACTATCGGTTGAGTGGGCACACATGAACCCATGAAGCCTTAGGCCCTAAAATAATTTCCCTCTGCAACATTTTCTGATAAAGACGTTTGTCTAAAAGGGCGAAAGACACGTAAAAGAAAAGAAACTGTTAAAGAGCGTAGCCCCACCTTCTTGACGGTTAAAGATGGCGCAGGTACGAAGCACATGGAGTACAATTTCCGGTCAGCTTATGAATCACTTTAATTAGAATTCAGTCAGGCGTTCCCTTCCCTCGGGAACTCCCTGCACGAGGGAATAACAAAATGACTGCAGAAGACATGAGGACTCAAGGAGCCATGAAACGAATAAAATAAAGCGAATACCTCGGCACCTTCCGCAAAAAGAAGCGGGAGAGCGAAGGTTTGAAAGGAAAACGAACCCAAAAATCAACAGCTTGTGAAACTTAAAAGGTTTCACACCTCGTGCAGGCGTGCTCACCTTTCCGAGTCCCACCTCCAATTCTCCCCATCAATTTGAGAAGTCGAAAAACACGTCATAAAAATTCAAATATCTCCCGACATTTCTCCTTATGTCCCGTCGTCGCACCTTTGAGGAGGACTGGGTGCTCCCGCCGACGCCGTCGTCGCCGTCGCCGTCGCGCCACTTTGCGGCACCTCGCGATACGCGGGAGTGCGGCGACCCATTCAATCTTCTAAGAAAATCTTCGTCTTTTTCGCTTTTCCCAGCGTCTTGGCGATGACACCTCCTTCGCAGTGACACGAAAAAATCCTGGGCGCACGAAAAGTCCCCACGAAAAAAAGGAGGAACATTTTTGACTGATTTCCCTTTGCGTTATATCGGCAAATTTACTCCGGAGTTGATTTATGAATTGAAAATGACACCAGCGTCTGTCATGTTTACTGTCAAGTGGTGTCGATTTGCAAATTTTCCTCATCTCGGCAGATTGAAATCTGATCGGAAGCAAATTGTCCTTTGAGCCAAAAAGGTGACTTAATAAGAAGAGGTGAGACATCACCTGCCGGAATGGAAAAACTCGCTGTTTATTTATTTGTTTTTTTTTTTTTCAACTGCTTAACAGGGGTTTTGCGGGGCTTCGACGGCTGGTTTTTCAGCCCAGTTCGTTCACTGTTCAATACTTTCGTTTTTTTTTTTGTTATTTCTTGTAGATTGAAGAATACACGACTGCTTAAAAGATACCGAAGCTGTTTTGGTGAGCGAATCCTCGAAGTAAAAAGAAGATTTAACTTGTTTGAAAAGATTTGCTGACTGGGCTTAAGAAGTTTTCACAACATTTTATTTTGTTCGGTTCAATGCCCTAAACTTGGATTAACTTTTCAAATCGATATTAGAATCAATCAATTTCTTTACAAAACACTCAAGGTTAAACCTCTCATTCTAGGAAAAATATTGATTTAAAACTTTCTAACTATTGTAATTGTGTTCTTTCATGTTGGAATTATTATTGTATCTACTCATTGAGTGAAAGGAAGGTACAAATAAACTTTAAGACTTTTAAATAGATATGTATCTAATATGTATTGGCATTATTTACCTAATTTTTTAAATTCACTTGAAAAGAAGTTCGAGCTGAAGGGTCAAGGGACTGTAGCAAAGTAAAGTAGTATTTCATATAACGATCTTAAAAAATATTATCGGTGATTATAATTAAAGATGGAAAAAAATTTTGAAATTAATCCATATCAATTATACTACTATAATACTTTTTTGAAGATAAAGCAAATCAGAGGATTAAGGAAAACTTTTTTAATTGCGAAATTACTATCATTATCATTTAACTCTAAAATTCCTAACAGTATTTTTATTCGATCCAAAGCTTTTGCATTAAATAACCAAGGAAATTCGATCGCATAGAAAATTAGGTATATGACAATAGAATTGTAATATTTTTCCACATTTAGGACACCAATTGATATTAACCCTAAGCCAAGAATGTGATCCCATGGGAACTATTCTAAACTAGTCAAAATATTTAATTTAAGTAATTTGTTGTGTTAATTTTTGTTTACGCATCCTTCTTGAAGTACACTGTCAACCAGGCTATTCATTTCATGCAATTATGTACGACATAGTGTGACTCTGTTCAAAATCGTTTATTATTTCAACCATTTAAAACACTTGTTCACAAATATTTACTTATCCTGTCGTCTCTATTTTGAAATCTCTAAAAACTAGACCAATCCTAAGATTTCTTTAAGAATCACTTACAGCTGTCAGCAAGTATTTCAAGCATTTTAGAAAGACCCCAGTAGATCTCGAAGCACTTAATAAACTGCGCATTCCCTTCCTCTCGGTTCATACACTTGAGAAAGCCATTACTCAAGAAAATTTACAACCCTTTCACCGTCGACAAAATATGGGCAGGAAAAGCCGTGTCGGATTTTATCAACGTCGAATTTTTAAACATTTTCTAAAAGCCCTTTCCTGTCTCATTCGGTTGAAATACGCTGCCCAAAAATGAATAAATAATTTTTATCAGCCACTGATATCGCATTATTGCGGCTAAACTGCTAATGAACCCTTCGAGGGAACAGCGGTGCCCACAAGAGTCACAATTTTTACTATTTCTTCGACATTTCGAAGTGGTTTTGCGCCACAGAAACCATCTGGATGTCGTAAAAAGCGACAATTTGTTGACATCCATCTGAAATGGTGTGTAACAGAAGTTGTTCGCTCCTCGATTCTGTGGAAGGCGAGGCCCTTTTCAGCTTCGTCCTTCCTCCGGACGAGACAAATTTCTTTGACCACTTAAAGTGACAAATTGAATGCTGCTGCAGGATTCGAACACGACACGACGTAAGGAAAAATATTACGTCTTAGAAAATATTAAGGAAGTTTGACAAATTTACGATCCCCTTAAATTGTTGCGGAGACCTCCGCTAATAGCTGCCAGACGGCTGCAAAGAATTTGAAACCGATTCGAGTCTTAAGAGGATTAAGAGGTCTTCGGGGTTTGGCCGAATTGCTCATGCCTTTTAAGTTTGATCGCTGAAAAAAGTGATCTCTAAGCATTTCCGACCATTCTTTAGTTTTTTTAATAGAATAAAGTTGAATCACCCAGACTTTTACTGGGAAATAGGCGATCGCAACTGATCGCGGATCTATAAATTTTGTGATTTCAAAGTGTCGAAGTTTGAGAGAAAAAACGAAAACTTTTAAAATCTTGTGATCGGAATTTGTGGACAATTCGACACATCTAGCGGTGATAAATATTCCCGAACTGCGATTAATATAAATTTCCTGAGCGATCGGGGCTAGATCGATTTTTTTCATGCTATTGAGCAACCGGAGGCGGTAAGGGGGGAAAGTTGCTAGAAGCTCCCGCAACTGCTCAACCGTGTCTTATCTGTCTATCTCCTTGGAATTTTTTTAATGAGGCAAAATGATCTGGGCAAGATCTGTCCCGAGGTGAAGCGATTTTTTCGACATCTATGTTTTTTTCCTTTACATTTGATCGATTAGAGAAAATATTTTTCCCAATAACTTTAAGATGTTTCGAAAAACGCTGTCGTTATATCAGACGGAATTAGCATTAGTTTCCCCCCATTTAAATTTATGGCCTTGTCTTACATTGATCGATTTTCGTGATAATTCTGTTAATTTTTATGGTCGGAGGCAAAGTTTTGATACCCAGTAGCTGCTCGTTGCTCGTTCCCAAAGGCAAGTGCTTCTTGCGATCGGAATTTTTTATACGAATTTGAATATTTTAACAGGTTCCATAATGAGCAGAGCGGCTACTTAAATAAGGTCTTTGGATGGTCTTTTCCATCTTGAAGACATTTGGAGACCATTTGCATGCGGGCAGATGTTTCTGAGCAACTCTTTTAAGAAAAAATTATGCCTTCGTGCGCCCGGGTGAAGGTGGAAAAAATCGCTTAGTATTCCTCAACAAAAATTTGCGGCTTATAAATTCAGAAGACATCGAATGTAAATCATAACAAGGCGCGGCAAAAAAATTTTGAGTGAGCACCATTCAACGAAACAAGATACGATCCGCGAGATACTCCCCAATAATGGGGCCGATGTCCCCGCTCGAGTTAATTAGGTTTTGTCGTTTCTCCACAGCAAAATTTTAATTTCCGTAAAACTTGTAAACGTTTTGCTTAATTTTAAACGCCTTTTAGACTGCACGCTGCCCCCAAAAACCCCCCTGAGTAATTTATATAAAAATTAAGAACAGATAAAAAAAAATCAGATTGATGCTTGCTTGTCGAAACAGTCCCCCAAAACGCTTTTTATTGTGCCCTCCCCTGCCCTGCCCCCTGGAATGTGATTTCAAAGAGTTGAAGACACAAATCAAATGAAATCAATTGCTTTTTTTTAGTACTAAACCGTGTACTAAAATTGGATTCTTTTATGTTACAGATGTGCATCACGCCACCCAATATCAATAACTATATCCCAGAAGCGTTCAGTTTTCTGGTGAGTCTTGTTGATATCTTTTTTGCTTAAAAAAATGACAAAAACTTAAAAAACATCGCAAAATTTATAAAGACAAAATAAAACTCCGAGCAGACGGGAGACAGCTTGTTTTCTTATGTATTTATTCACATCTTTTGGCGGCATCCGTATTTCTTAATTTTTTGAAATTTTTTTTTTCTTTCGGTTTTCTTAGCCAATTTATGGGATGAGGTAGAGTTGAATAAAATTTTTGTTAATTATGGTCAAATGACAATATCAAGATTGCTTATGAGAGATTAAATTTATTGGACTACGTTTCCTGCTCTCGAGGGCAATTAAAATCTTAATGTCTTTCGGATTTCTTTATCGGAAGCTATATTGCCTCGGAGTTTTTCTATTGTTGCAGTAGACCGGAGCGGTCTTTCACATCTGAAGGAAGTTGGGAAACAAAAGGTTGATCTATGGTATCTAAATGTTTATTTCTATTGATTTTAATCGTTTTTTTTTTTGTTTGGTGTTTTGAAAGGAATTTTTAACATTTTTAATATTTCCTTCGGCACTTCTTTGGGATGTTTTTTGGAGATTCTTGTCTAAGAATAGAATCATTAATGCGGGGGAGTTTGAAGTGCCTGTGGAGGTGCTGAAACATTTTCCAGGCAAGATTTTGGGTTTTCAAGTTTAACGACTTAAGAAATTAGCAGATTTTATAAGAAATATTTTGATCATTAATTTTTGGTTTTATGGTGTTTACACTTCGTCTTTTTATCATTGGTACCTACTTAAGGAATTTGGCAACATCTTTGAAGAAAATAATTTTAAATTATATATATCTATGCAAATTAATATACACAGATATAGTTAGAGATGGTATTCTTACTAACAAGTAGGTACTTAAAGAAGAAAATAATTTTTAAAGAATTTTGTGTAGAATAATGTAGGTTATAAGTAATTTGTTACTTAATATCAACGAAGCTTAATTTCCTACGTGATATTAAAGTGTTACGGCTAGTCAGAGGGGTGAAAAATTAAACATTTGGTTTGGTTTTTTTTTAACGATGTAAAGTGTTTTTTACTTTAAATATTATACCAAGTATTTACACCATATTTAAAGTTAACATCATGATAATTATCATCAGAGCTTATTAATGTTTTATCTAAAATCAATGTAATGAAAAATTATTGCCTACTCGAAGCTCTTTATATTTTCTTTAAACTATACAAAAAAGTGTTGGTCGAAACAAAATTTTATTAAGCACTAGTTTTTGATGGTCGGAATGATGTATAAATTTCATTTAAAATTATACTATACTTTTATTCATTAAAAAGTTTTTGACGTTAATTTTTAGTACTAACTAAGGTTTGTATATAAGTACCAGACGGGTATACTATCAGGTTAGTTATTCTATCTATCAAAAACTGTTAAAGAACATTTTTATTTTTGTGATAAAACAAATCCAATCACCTGCAG
The DNA here is from genome assembly GCA_951509405.1 of Machimus rusticus. Lineage (NCBI taxonomy): Eukaryota > Metazoa > Arthropoda > Insecta > Diptera > Asilidae > Machimus > Machimus rusticus. The sequence continues at coordinate 10,702,435 of OX608051.1, forward strand.
ACATTGCTATTCATTAAGCAATTCCTCAAAAACTCCAAGTCAAGTTCGAAATTAGAAAGCACCGCGGTTGTGTGACAAAGTAAAAAGTTGCACGCGGAGCACTTTTCGCGTAATGCAACCGTATTTGCATCAGCGCTTATTTGCAAAGCAGTCTGCAAAATTTTTTTTTATTCTATTCCCGAGTTCCCAAGCATCCCGTTCGCTCCAGAACTCGCAATTACATGAATCTTAAATTATGCAGGTTGCAGTGAGCGGGCAAACTTCGTTATCAAGCCACTCAAATATGATTTTTTTTTGTCATAAGTTCCCAAAACAAACGTGCTGAGGCCCGGTCCTCCACCCACGCGCGCATCTAATTAAGGTAAAACGATGCACGTAAGCTGCAGTTGCATTGTCCGGGGGAGGAGCTGCAATATGCAACTTAAATGGAATTTTTCGAATTAATGTCCCAAAAATTATTTCGTCCAACTCAGTTCCATCCCGGGCGCAATTTACGATGGGTTTCTTGAAATTGCTGCGCACAGGTCGGTCTCGGCGGGCGCTGCGGGCAATGGGGCCCTTGAAGGGTTGAGCCGGGCAGAGTCCCGGCGAGTGCAGGACAACGAGGAAGCCCCAAAGTAAAGCTGAAAACTTGGGAAAGTTTTAATAAATCCCAGGATGTGTACAGTTTGCCCGATCCCAGCTACAAAGTTTGTCGGAAGGAAGGAGCAACTTTAAAATAACATCCCCGTCCCGTCGCGGTGTATTGCCGCCCCCAACTCCCGGTCCCGGCGATAAAAGGTCCATTTTCGAGTTTTCAGCTCGAAATTGTAAGCCCCGAATGAAGTTTGATGCCACCCGGCCCCAACAACATCACCAGTCCATGTTTATGCAGCCGCCGGGAGATAATTCCTGGGTCCCGTCCCGGCCACCGGCAATATGGGGCGATGGAGGACGACACCGGCGATAATTAAGAAAGGTCTACCTTCCCGGATCCAGCTCACCTGTGCTTGTTCACCGATTGCTCGTTTGCCCGGTTCCCGGTCCCGTTCCCGGGGACTTTATGAATGTAAGATGACGGCGCAATTTTAGCGGATTAGTCCGAAGTGGCTGGACCTGAGCATCCTCGTCTAGGGTTACCATATGACAGCCTTTTGCCCGGGGAGGCTTGGATGAAGTGCACCGTTTTGAATTAACAGAACAAGTTACACGACGTCACGGTCGTCAGTTAATTAAAAGAGTTATGTAAAAAAACATTTAAATAACTCGCTGAAATTGGGTTAGACTGCCGTGAAGTTTAGTACTATTTGCGGTTAATTTAAAGAAGTTGGATAGCAAGTTTACTAAATAGGAACAAAATTTATTCAATTTGGGGAGAAAATATAAATTTTTTAAAGATTTATGATAGTTATAATAACTTTAATTAATTTGTTAAAGTTCCATAGCCAAACTAGGAACTCATAGTTTCGACAAGTACTTCTGTAGGTCACAGCCGTTTTATTTGCAGTCCAATTTTTTATTTCCATATTCCTACTATGGTTGAATAGATTTTTCAAAAATATTGGGGGTACATCATAATTTAGCTGTAAAGTAGTCATTTTTGTTAGATTTACAAGAAAAATTATCACATGTTACAACAACTTATTACAATGCCATTATCTATAAAATGTCCATAAAAGCTCTATACAAACAAATAAGAAAATTGACTTAAATAATAGGCTAATTGCCACAATAGCCCGGTTTTATCCTACTTTGTATTCAAGATCGTGTTATAGGTGACTTTTAATTTTTAATTTTTTGTACCATCATAGCTTTAATTTCAATTCAAAATTAGTAAGTCACAGCTGTTACCTAACAATTCTTGTTCTATAAAAACCTAGAGTTTTCATTTTTTAATAGAATTTGAACTACATACTTTATTCCTTCCATGAAAACAATTTTATTAAAAGAGGTTTTTTGTACATTTTTAAAACAGAGTTTTTACTGTTCATTTTTGCATAAAAACAAATGTTTTTTTTAATTCATTGCTTTGCAAGTATATTTAATTAATTTATGGTTATAGCTTTTAGCAATTTTATTTTATAATATTCTTAAAATTTTAGGATAGTTAGAAAGGACCGATTTTTTGTATTGTTTCTATTGTATCAATTGTACAACTTTAATATTGTAGATCTTAGCTCTTATTTGATACATCGCCGAATTTAAGTTGGTTGCTTAATGTTTCGAACGAACCTTTGTTTCGTTTATAAGGTTTTCTGCACGAAAAAAAAAATTAATTTACATTGTATAATTTTGTACAAACCCAATGGTAACCCTATTCCCGGAACACGTTCGGCCTTCCTCATTTTGCGATGGACAGCAAGAAAACTGGTCATCCATGGGCTGGACCAAGGTTAGGAATTGAGTGGTCTCTGTAATTATGAAGGGATACCTCGTGGGACACCAAAGGGCTGTCCCATAATTTGCATTCATCCTATGATTACGAATTCGCTGAATTTGCATATTTAGGGGCCGCTTTCCAGTGGCAGTTAAGACAATTAAAACCCTGCCAATGATTGATATCAGTTCGGAGGCTGATTTAATTGCCAGTGGTTTGGTGCTCCTCTCCTGTTCGAGAGCACGCTCCACGGGTTGCAGACGTCCCCCGAGACGAACGCTGGGATAAGGGCGGAAAGGGGGGTCTGAGGAAATCATATGCAAATTGTTAATTAACAGGTAAAATGATGACTGATTCCCTGGGATGGGGGCAAACACTCGATGATTAACATCGGTAAAATGGTTAAGCAATCAAGCTAAAAGCAGCAAAGTAGCGATCCCCTCTGACCCGCGGGATGCTTTCATACTAACTCTGTGCGAACTCCGAGAGACACTTGATGCTATCTTTCTAGCCAATAATATCTGAGTTCCAGGGACAGGCTCCCGAATTGGATCCCGGGAGATAGATCAGCATCCGCCGCCATATTTAGGCAAAGAACTGCTAGGGGGCACCGTGTCGACTCGAACTGCCGCGGTGCTCCCCCGGGTCCATTGGGTCGGTCCAGCCGCGGGCTCTATCTCAGCCTCCGATGCAAGATGGCATCTGCATCTCATAATCGCGGCCTCCCTATCTGAGTTCAGCTCCGCGAACTGCACGCTAACCTCTGACACAGCGGCGAAGAGGCAAGTCGTGATCGATTTCGCGGAGTCCCCACAGTCCCAGGGACTCCGAGTGCCCCCCGGTTCCCGTACCCCTTAAAAGTGATTGTTGTTAACATTTGTTTTTGTAGCCGCGCTGCAGTTCGGCGCGCTCTTTTTGTTGCTAATAATTCTAATTCATAACCCTTCCCGTTTCTTTCCGTTTCAGTGCTGGAATAGCTGCGATGAGTCGCTGGGGCCGTTCCAGCTCGACGTCACCGGAGCAACACGAAAGGGGTCCCTGGTGCTCGCCGAGATCGCATGGGACCAGGCAGTTACCAACGCGTCCAGACAGTGCCTGGTCACGTGGGAGGTCTCCGGAGGCGGTCTGATGGGCAACCTTTTGACCGACAGCTCCACCGTCGAGCTCTCCCTCTGGTCGGACACGGTCTACCACGTCCTCGTCACGTGCAAAAATAAGGTGAGTTCACTTTCCTTCGTGCCGGGTGCGTGCCTCCTCCGAGCCAACGCCGGGCTCCGTCCGGCTCCATCGTCGCAGTCATCATCATCATCATCGCCGTCCGGACGTGGAGCACGGCGGAGGCTGCGGATGGGGCCCATGTCTGGAGCAAAATTAAAGAAGAAAATAAAAAAAAATACAAAATAAATAAGGTTTCACCCCGGTGCCAGAATTTAATTGATGAGCCGTGTGTGAAAGTAACACTAATTGGCTAATTACGGCGTAATTAAGACATGTTCATGCCCCTCTCGATGCTTGGCGAGGGGTGGGTGGCGGCACCGGCGTCGGACGGTGCATCGGTGCATCGCGTGCAGCCCGCGCCGGGTGAAATGGGAGATTTTCTTTTTGACCTTCAAAGTGCAGTTTCGTGCAGTTGGCTTACGTAGCCGCCGCCGCGCGTCAGGTGAAGACGGGCTGCGCCTGCTGCGCGTTTGCAAATGCAATTTCTGCACCGGAGTTTTCGTGCTCAGGACGATTGATTTATGAGCGCGACGATTGACCCGCACTTTTGTCGAAGTGTATTTTAGAAATCAATTTCAGAAAATATCTAGAGACTTTCACCAGATTGGTTGCAATCACGTTAGCCTAGATCTATTTCGGGTTGCTAAAACGATTTACTCTTGAAATTGCATTCATTTAAATTTAAAACTTATTTTTAACTAAGAATAAAAATAAACTATGTTACAATAAGCTAAATTATATTCAAGATATTCTTCAAAACTTAAATATACATATAACGCATTGTAAATATAAAGCTTAAACCGTAGAGAAAATAAAAAAATCAAAGAAATCTATAAGACTTAATTCGTAATTTTCTTGAAGCAAATTAGCAATTCAGAAACAAAAATTCATTCAAATTCAAGATGTTTTTCATTTTTTTTTATTATTATTTCTTTAAGGTCAAGCGACCATTTTCATTTTATTTTATTTTATTTTATTTTATTTTATTGTTCTCGGTTAAATTTTGAATTTTAGATGCTTATGTTCCATATTATTATCAAATATTTTTCTAAAAAAAAATGTAGGTTTAAATGCGGTGATGCTTCTTTACAAATTGAGGCAAAATCATCGAATCTTTTCGCCTAATCAAATATTATAAAATCACGCACTGCAAACCACATAAACAAGATCTTTGAATTCCTCCGAAATATCCGTGGTACCTACATTTGCCACGTGCCGCGTCTGATAAGCAGATTATAAACGCAATTGCGTTTGAAAATTGAGCTCTCTCTGACTTTGAGTGACTATTGTAGTCATAAATTAATTGTATCAAACCAGACACGTGTGGGGCGGTACAGGAAAATAAAAAAAATACAACGCCATCCGACAAGGTCATACAAATTGTAGAAGTAAACAGGGTTGTTGGTCGTAGATTGTAATTTAAATATTTAATAGTAAAGAAATTTAACTAGAATATTTCTTGAAATTCCCTATTTAATATTGATAATGTTGAGAAGATTCAATACACAGATTTGTAAAATTTCCCGAATATTTTTTCCTTATTTGAAAGTTAATGTTTGAACTAACTTAAGTACTTCTTACTTTAAAGTAAACGTTAATTCCGCAATCTATGATCATATATCTTCAAAAGTAAGATGATAAAATTAATTTAATACCAAAAATCCTTAAAGTTACTCAAATCGATACTGACATTGACTAAATTTTAACATCAATTTTTAGAGGGTTAGAAATAATTATTAACAAAGAAGTTTACGATTTCGTTTTTGTGATATAGTTTCAAGGTGCTATATATGAAAAAATAAACAAAATTTTCAAAGATTCTAACATATATTCCTAAAATGAGTATAGTTAATGCAGCCATAACTTTGTGACTATTTTATGAGCCACTTTAGAAACGAAGAATCCAGTTTTTTGTTTGAAGGGGAAGGCTTTTATTTTCTAGAGTTATTTTTATAGCTGCCTTAATGCGTTCAATTTATTTTTATTGCAGGAAACTGGTAAAATGCGACGATCCTACAAATTGATCGTGGACACTCGAAAAGTGACCGGGAAAGCGACAACGATCACCCCGATGGGAATCGACACAACGAAAAAATCGATGCACGCGGTCTACCCCACAGCGCCCCTCTCGATCGAGTCGGAGGACAGGCAGAAGATCCTGAAGGACAGCTCCAAGGACAACTTTGTTCCCGTGACGTCATCCGATGAGCCCTCAGTCCGGATACCGTCGGTGATCCGCAGCAAGCTCTCCGCGATCTCGCACGACTCCTCCGAGTTCTTCACCCGCAGCATCCTCTTCGCGATGATCGGCTCCCTGGCGCTCTTCCTGGGCATCCTCATAATTTACATCTTGACCCGGACGCGCGAGGAGCCCGCCGTGGACAAGGAGGGCCTCATCAAGAACGAGGTGGTTCCAGGGTCACGAACGCTGCACGTGTAAGAGCCCCCCTCGCCGCGCTGCACTGGGACCGTGTACATAATTCCAGGTGTAAATAATGTAAATAGGGCTTACATAGGCACGTCGGGGGCACCGGGCGACGGGAACGCTCGTGACGACATCCACACGTGCCCACCGCGTTCCCGGGAACGAGTCTGAGAATTTAGCGAAAAACCTTCGAGGAAAACAAATTCTTTTTTTTTCTAGTCCAAGAGATCCCGTAGGAAATATTAAAGGGAATGGAAAATTAATGCCTAAGAACTGCCAGAACGACTGTCAGCCTTCCTGCTTCCGTCTCCGATCTTCTCCTCCCGAACGATCTTCCCGGACAGTCCTTGGGGAGCATTTAAAACATCCGCACCTCTGTCCGATAAATTTGTCGACTCCTTTCGGTTCATCCGCCGCCTTCACGACCTGTTTGTTTTCATTTTTATTTTAATTTTCTTAAATTAAATGAATTAAATGCGAGTGTAAATAGTATCTAAATAGCGACGCTGTAAATAGTCCGCGACTAAAAGGAGCTCTGCGTGTGTCTTTAGTTCGTAATCAACGAGAATCAATTAAACATAAAATTCTTGGCTAAATTTAAGCGTTTTTTATTTATTGCTAGTGTTAGACGCAAGGTACCACACTTGTCCTAGGTGTTTTTTTCGTTTCAAAACGATCATATTTTGTGATTTGAATTTGTTTCGAATTTTTCAATTGTTGCTGGCCTTTGACGTTGTTGGCGAAGCGCTCGCGAAAACAATTTTTTTCTTCATGTTCGAAAAATATTAAAAGAAATTTAAATAAAAAAAAATAAATATATATATGGCACACACATGCAAAGACTGACTTATTCGAAGAAGAAATTTTTTGTTTTCTCTTGTACATTGTCCAAATATAGACTTACTGGTATCTATTGAATAAACGTAAAAAAACGACATTTGTGAAAAGCATTAGAAATAAATTATAAATATAAATTCAAACGAAGACTCATTTTTACTTAAAAAACCTTTTTCCTGATATACTTTACAAATTTTAGAAAATAATAAATGATTTATGAAATTTTAACAAATGGTGTTTTTATTTGTGATAAATTATGAATTGGGTATGTATTTAGACTCTGATGCCAATAGTAAAATTTAAAATATTGGCTATCTAACAATAAGACTTTAAAAAAAACCTAAAGATTTCAGTTCCATGCAAAAAGTCATAGAATTAGTTACACTAAAAATTTTTTAATGGACGAAAATGCATATCTAAGAGCACTGTAAACAAAAATTTCTTTAAAAATTAAAATTAAATTTATCGTGACCAGATGCAGAATATTGCTAATAAATTGATTCGATTCGAATGGATTTAAAAATCGGAGTAACTTTCAAACCGATAGTCGAATTTCTTTCTACTAAAGTTGTTTGGGAAACGGAAAACAAAATATTTTTTAAATAAAGAAAATTATCATTGTTAAGTTCTTTGCTAACACTTAACGTATGTACATATGTCCTCCATAAAAGGTTTTATTGAGCAAACCGCCGCCGATTGGAGCGATGCCATTTGGTAAAGTAGTTCATTTTATATCAATTACACAAAATAGATTACTACGCTATACTTTTCTAATTTGCACACACTACTTAAAACAACTTGACTATCCTTTCAAAATAAATGAAAATGAATCAAAGCGAATTCAATCTTTTTCAAAAAAATCGAAACAAAACACAAAATTCTTCAGCTGAGAGTAATTTCTACGTATATAACTCAATTCAATTCAAAAGATTTTCTCGGTTATCAAAACTCTTTGTTTTCAAGTTTAATAGCAGAACTCTAAGAATGTTTGGGATAAAAGTTTATAAAAGAATAGCACTTAATTATCCCTGCATGAATGAATATTCTATTCGAATATTTGCAAGTAACTTAAAAATTTTGTTTTCGATTGTGCTGGGGTAGAAAAATATTTCCAATTTATAGATCTCTTTCAAGACATGAACACTGTTGAAAAAGAGAAGGAAATGTGCAATAGACCTAAGTGAATTTAAAAATTTGTAATAAAACAAACATTCAAAGAATTTGTTTACTCAAAAGGTAAAGACCCTTATGAATTAGGTACCACTGAGTGAAAATCGTAAATTAATATATATATTTTTTTTTCTAAATCCACTCAACCAAAAGAGGTTTTCCCAAAACGCGACTTAGTATGGTTTGTTATCTTTCGAAAGGAAACCGCATAAAATTCACTAAATTCCTAAAAAAATTGGGATTCATCGCTTTGATCTCCCAGAAAATAATTCAAGCCCTGAGGTTTTAAATTAGATTACTTTTCATCATAAACCGGGGGTAGGAAAAATTAATTTCCTGTTTCTTCGATGGACAGTCGAATCGAGGGCCGGGGGCTGTCCAGCAGACGGTGATGGAACAAATCGAAAAGGGACAGGAATCTTTCCTGGTCATTTGTCTCCAGGAAGGCACTGTCCCATTAATAACTTGTCCAGCTCCGTTAAGAGACATTCGTCTTTAATTGCGGTCCCTTCCCAGGGAACCCTCTCGGAGGAGCCCTAATCACAGGACGAAAATTTCTCACTTCAAAGTGCCATTAATTAAATGCTGGAAAAAAAGGAAAAATTCCTGCAGGAATCGAGGAATCGAGGGCAAAGAGCGTGTCTTCGATAGCGAAAGAGTTCGAAGTGCGAGGCCCTTTGATGCCCCGCCTAAAAAAAAATAAAATAAAATAAAATGCAAGGGCGTCAATCTTCCAAGGAGCAACCACTCAAACTCCGTCCCTCAATGATTTTCTAGGTTTACTTTATTTTTATTTTATTTTTTATTTTTTCTGATATCGTTTTTAGGACTGGAGAAGGGCAACCGGCAACTACGGGGTCGGGAACCCTTCGGGGCGTAAGCCGAGTGAGTGGGTTCTTATCGCCGCGGAGATCTGAACGAGTCCCTTTCATCCCTTAATTGAATTTTCGTCCCTTAACCTCTGGCTTCTTTGTAAGGGTTGCTGAGCTCTCCCAAAGACATCCACTGTACCTGCTCCAAGCCGATAAAAAAAAAATTTCCCAACCCCCATATATTTTTTTCCCGAAAAGTGGTGGATATCACGCGGGGGAGAAAAAGGGCCCACTCGCCGATGTTATCACATTCAGATGAAATGTCTTAGAATAGCGGATTCCGCCGGGATATGAAGAAATCAGGAAGAAAAGCCACAAAGGAAGCTGCTCCAGCTGCCACCCTTCGGAGCAAAGGGCCACGAGCGGAGTAAAGTTAATTTCTTTTCAATGGGCCTGCAACGGGGAGGGCTCGGGTGGCGCAAAAAGGATTTCAGGACCCGAAAATGGGGCGCTCACAAAGAGGCACTTGCTAAAGTACACCTTCACCACGCTCGGAATTTCCGCGGCGCAAACAAGAAAAAGAAAATACACCCTCTACTCATATTTACACCCCCGCCCAGAGGAGTCGCATGTTTCCACAAATTTTCCATGAATACATTCTGCATTAGCGCGCTCATTGAGCCGTACCCCCGGCCCCCTCTGTTCCTCCACCCCCGCTTCCACCGCGAAACGCGAGAAAAAACATATTTCGCTGGAGGTTTCCAGTTTCCTTGAAAGGAATTTTTGAGATTTTATTGAGAACAGGCGAACGCTTGTCAAAGGAGTGCTCGCGAGGACACGGATCCCGGGTACCTTCCACCCCCGCAGCACGAAAAGTTTAGGAAAAAAGGCGAAACTAATGAAAACCGAAGCATTCCCGGTTCCCGGCGAATGGCGGCGGATCCCCCGAAGAAAGGGCCCCCTGTATGACATGGAAAATGCATTTAGGTTTGGTTCAGCCGCCCTCCGCCGCACAATTCCATCTAATGAAGTGGAACATTCGAGGGGGCAAAGTGCAGGGATTAACCGCCGCACAAGGCCGCAACACCCCCGCACGGCGGCTCCAGAGGGAACCCCCCAGAGTGCACCGAACCGACCAAGGCGCAGCAGTCTCCTTCAGGAAGAAACGACTCCTCGGACGAAATTTAATTTGTTTTGCGCCACAAAATTCGGGTTCTGGTTCACTGAAGAATTATCCGCCGCCGCGCCGCCCTGCTGCACTGACGCTGATTGATAGGAGGCTGGCGCCGTCGGGGCGGGATGCAGAGCGGGACCGAACTTATTTCGGATATACAGCGGAAGGAATTTTCGGGAAAAAACCTGAACCTGAACCTCTTTATGGGCCTAATCGTCCGGAAGACCAGCTGAACTCAGCAGAGGCTATAATTTGATTTTCTTTCGAAATTATGCCTTGCGAACAATTCGTTCGCGAACTAAAAAAGGTTTTGGCCGAGTGGTGAGCCACTCAAGACAAAACCCAATGAGCAAGCAAAACCTTCGAAAATTTTATTGTTCTTAGTTGTTTCTAAATCAAATTCCTTATCGTGAAATGAAAAAATACCTAATTTTTATCCATGGTAGCCACACCTCTAAATACTTATGTAAGAATCGCACGGGGTCCTTTAGACCCTAGATCGAAGAAAGAGTTGTCATTCACTCATTTTTTTTTTAAATTTCGTAGAAAAACTTTAACTGAACATACCTAAAGTTTTCTTTTACATAACCCAATAGTCTTTTTTTTTCCTGAAAAACAGTCAAAATTTATAATTTTCAATATGTTGAAGAAAAAATTTAGAGACATGTTCCTTTGATTGTGTTCTTTCGTATAAAAATAACTTGCCAATATTGGCCAAAAATGTATTCTGCGGATTGTGGTGACAAATTTTTAAATATTCGAAAAATTTGTCATAGCGTTCACAGTGAAATAAGGTAAAAAAAAGAAAAAAATTATCACTTTGAAAATTATAATTTTATTAATAATAATTTTCATCATCAAGAGAATTCCTGATGCATTTTGAGCGTAAATTGTACGCCATTTGAAAATATATTACAATATTTTTGTTTATATTGAGAAAAAGTATTTTACTTATAAAGATCAAATTATTACTAACTTTTCAAACGTAAAAGTCACACACATGTTTACTCAAATCAATATCCAAAATCTAACTGAAATTATGGGTCTTTTGGACCTCAGGTAACTACAGAGAATATAAAAAAATTGTATTCAACGATGCAGGAAAAATAATTTTTCATTTTTCTATAAACGAAATTTAGAATTTTGGGTATTCTCAATTTCAGAAATATCATATCATTTTTTTTTTTTTTTAATTTCAGACAAATATTCCAAAGAAAGTAGACTGAGTAAATGCTAAGATGACATTATTTTACAACAGAGTGTAATAATACGCCCATAATTTACAAAACTTTTGCTATATTTCGTCATTTCAAATGTTCTCAAAAATATGTCTAAGGTAGATACCTACTACTATATTATTAAAAAAATTTATTTTCAGTAGTCGATATAAAATAATATTTATTATGACAAAAAAGTACTTCAGCTTTTTAATTAGCCCATCGTTAGTATAGTAGATAGCAATTCATAAAACTAATTTTTAAAATTTGTTTAAACTCAAATAATAAAAATCTTTTAACAATTTTAGTACTGCTGATCCCCGTGGGGTATATGTATAAAATACATAATAGGTATATATGAATTCAGGGCCGGATTAACAGTCTGTGAGGCTCTAAGCAGTGAATGATATGGGGCCCCATATTTTTTTTGTTACTTAATTTTTTTGTTAATAATTTTTTTTGTTTATAAATGTATAAATGTTCATTTATGATGTATATTTATTAAAAAAGCAATAATTAAACAAAGGACCCCGCACAGATTGTATGGAAATCCGGTTTCCGTCAAATTGGCTGTTTTTTCAGTATGTTGTGTATTTTAGCTTCCTAATCAAAAGTCTCAATGGCAGCTGTGTAAGTCCTAGAAGCCCAGGATTTTGAGATACAGGGTGTAACAAAAGTTCCGAAACGATCGAATATTTCGGAAAGAACACATCGCAACGGAAAACAAAAAAATGGGGGTACAATATTTTTAAAAGAAGTATTCAATTCTACCAACCCTTACCCCCACCCCCACCCCTGAGGGCTGGGGTGGGGGTAACTTTTTTTTCAACCCATTTTTTTTTTGCAGATTCGGATTCTTCATGAAAAAATACGTAATTTTTGTCTGGAACACTTTTTTGTATTCGGTGTAGGTGGCGCTGTATATTCGTAAAAAAGAATAAAATCCTGATATGCTCGAATATTTCGAATGGGAAATGTCGCACCGAAAAACAAAAATATTGGGGTCGAATATTTTAAAAAAAGTATTCAACTGTATCAATACTCACCCCCCTCCACTCGCTGTGAACGGAAGGAGAGGTGAATATAAATTTTTTCTTGAAATAAGATATATTTTTTGCCCGAATTCTCATTTTTTTCGCAAACAACGCCATGTGTAGCGAATGCGGAAAAATGTTTTGTACAAAAATTACCAATTTTTTAATGTAGAAATCAAATCTGCCAAAAAAATGGGTTGAAAAAAAAAGTAACCTCCACCCCCGCCCTCAGAGGTGGGGGTGGGGGTAAGGGTTAGTAGAGTTAAATACTTCTTTTAAAAATATTGTACACTTATTTTTTTGTTTTCCGTTGCGATGTGTTCTTTCCGAAATATTCGACCGTTTCGGAACTTTTGTAACACCCTGTATCTCCAAATCCTGGGGTTCTAAGACTTAGCGGCCATAGAGACTTTTGATTAGGGATCTAAAATATACAACATACTGAAAAATCAGCCAGTTTGACGGAAACCGGATTTCCATACAATCTGTGCGGGGTCCTTTATTTTTACATTTATACAAAATTACATAAAAACAATCGCTTAAAAGTTAAACCTTCTTTTTCCTGCACTTTTAACGAGCAAACTCTTCGATTAAATTGTAAAAATTCATGCGACGCGTAACATCTGATTCAATTGACAGAAGAGCCAACGAACTTAGTCGATCTTGTCGCATCGTCGTCCTCAGAGGATTTCTTATCCTTTTCAACTGCGGAAAAGATCGTTCTCCCGAACAGTTTGTTATCATTAATGATAAAAATATTCTGAAGCAGATTTCCAAGTTAGGAAAGACTGTTTGAAGTTGGTCATTCACAATGATGTTATAAAAATCAGTGAAATTTGCACTATAAAAACCATTTGTCCACACATTTTCGGTTTCTAGTTCTTAACTTTAAGCCAATTATTCGGTGATAAAAATTTTCAAATCTTAATTTTGACATTTTGTGATTCTATTATATTCTATCTATAAATAGAAACAGACAAGGAAAAATACAGAATTAGGAAAAAGTACGGTTAAACAATAGAAAGTAAAGGCCTACGACAAAGAGGTTTCGGTGAACAATGTAGGTAAAACATTTCAGGTAGTAAAAAGTCATTAGCCCAACTTCTTCTAACTGGCAACGAAAGACTCATTTCATAGAAATTAAGATTTTGTTTTGTTTAAAAATTTCTTTTTAAAACTTATAAAAAATTATACGCCTGATCTTGGGGGCCCCAATTTTTCGGGGGCCCTAAGCAGCTGCTTAGTTTGCTTATGGGTTAATCCGGCCCTGTATGAATTACATGCAGAGTACCTATCTCTTCCGATTCCTGGCAGCGAATCTCATCCTGTCCTGACTTTCAGCTGCGCTTCGTCGATATTAATATTAATAAAACAACGAATTCTGAACAGATCCAGGCTCCCCCGTTTACGTTGAGTTCGGGGCTAATCGAAAATTCAGAAGCACTGCAGCCGGTCGGAGTCCGTAATTAACTCAAGTTCTCCAACTTCCGGCGTATAGTGGTTTTTATCAAAAACACCGGAAGTGATTTGCATAGATGAACAATAAATGAATTATCTGCACAAGTTGAGCCAGCCGATGTAACAACCTCCGAGGAAATTTCTCCCACCTCATTGAATCAACTTTCTCGAAACCTGCAGCTAACTAGCTAACTCTAGCTAACTATCTGGGGAGTGTGCTGCTGCGGCTGAGATCCTCTTCCTCTGATATTAAATTGCAGTAAATTTGCCAGAAAATTCCGGAGGCTGTGATAACTGTTTGAATTATGAATTGATATCCCAAGGATACCACCGACTGCAGCAGCTCCCCCTGGCGCTGTTTGCGTTAACCAGAAGAGTTTGTGTGCTGCGGAGGCGAAATTGAGACACTCAGGACCCACCACTCTGGCTGTGTATATGGGGTGCCGCAAAAGTCGGTCTTAGCACCTTTTCTGTTCATGGGAATTTTAGATTATCTCGAGTGAAATTCTGCTCAGGAGGAGCCGGCGACCATCGGAGGACGTACTCAATCCCATGCTTATCTATTCGAATTGATGAAAATTTAATTTCAAGTTTTCAAACATCTTCCGACTTTGTTGCCCGGAGTCGTGGTACTTTAAGCTGTATATGAATGTACCCAACAACACTGGCCTCTTTGAAATGTGCTGTGGGGGCGGGGGGAATATTCCCTTGAAATGTTTACAGCGCGTTTGCTTAAACTTCTGAAGTTGACCATTTTGCAGGACTTCGCCTTTCGTCTGTTCCGAATGAGATAATCCAAGCAATGAACAGAAAGTTGCAGCTTGTGCTGAAAAGATACGAGACTATCTGCAAATTTCATTCATGTGGACAACTAATGAGAGTTTGCAAGTTTTGCAACTTTCTGATTGCTTAAATTCACTCGGCCAACGGGGGGGACGGAGGCGTGACGGACGACGACGCAGAAGGGCGATGGCCACTGGTGGCGCGTCGTCGACATCAATTGAACTTTCGACGTTAAATTTTCGAAGGAAATTGCGGGCGACTGCTCGAAGCCCGTGTGATTTATGGAATGCTCTGCGGTCATCAAAAATTTTGTTTCGAGTCAAACTCTGTGAACGTCATCTCCAGCGGGGATCGAATTTGTTATCCGTATTGGAAACTTGGGAGGAAGTCTCGGGATGATTTGAATTTTGTGCACCATTTCATACCCAGCAGGCGATGTTAGTCTTGTCCTCAATCTCAATGCCAAAAGTGTTGAATACTGCGGTTTTTACGAGTTTTCACACAATTGGGTCAGATAAAGTTAATACATAAAAACCAGATTTTTGCTGCCAGTATCATTATTATTTTTCTTTGAAATATATTTACGTATAGCAAATTATTTTCGAAAATAAAGATCATAAATTATTAATTAAAAACTTCTTCAATTTTTCGATTTTAGTATGTTCGAAATAAATCTCACAGAGTTTTTACATAGTTCTCTAAAATGCACTTTTTGCAAGTTAATTTTGGAAAAAAAACAAAAACTAATCTACAGAGTTTTGGTACTTTATGTAGCTATTTTCAATAGAATTATTAACATCATTAACCCTTTTTGTGTGACGTGTTTTTTTGGTTTACCTGCTTTCCTTACTTTTTCTTCTGAATAGTAGATTTCATTGTAAAATGTAAATAGGTACATATTACAAAATAAAAACTACACTATTCTAGTTAAGGAAGTACAGCATTTTCAGATTTTTAGAAACTTTTGTTTAAAGAATCGTATGTATGTAGTACTCTGGTAGTACCTATGTAATGTATCTACATGTACATATGTAGGTATGCATATAAGTGTACAAAACAATTGTATCAACAGGATTCCACATATGATTCAGAATTTAATAATATTTTATATATTAGATACTATTCTGTACTGAGATTTAGAACTGAAATCTACTACTGAAATCAATGCAAATGACCATTAAAAATTAATAAGCGTCATCAAGGCGTGGTTGCTAGTGACGCTAATAAAAACAAATGACATGCCGAAACCGATTAAGGCGCTGATTACCGCTACACCGATCTCGTTAAGGCTCCATCCAAAGATGCTCCCAAATTCCCCTGATTCATAGGCGCTCCACAAAAACGCGTCACGCCGCCCGACAAGGCTCATAAGTTCTCACCTTTCGGTAAATTGCTGCAATAACCGCACTTTATGAGGACACTTTCGATCCAAGTTTTCGTTATTAAACGTCCCCACCCCCGCACGAGGCGCAATACTTCCCGAAATGGTGTCAAAATATAAACATTGAAGCCCCACGGCCCATTTGCGCACTTATTTTAACAGTTTTGCGAGCAAGACATGTGAACACCGCCTTAGGGCGGGAACACTTGCGAAAATGATAATCGCACCCAACCGAGGAAGGTAAAAGGGAAAGGGTCCCAGGGGACTGAATGTATGGTAATTTGTGGCATCAATGAGAGCCTGTTTTTAGGCTATTTATTCCCGACGTAAGGACATTTAGTCCTGAACACGTCTCGGCTATTGTACACACACACCCTGTGCTCGAAGGTCGATGTTTATGGGATGCTTCCCGGCAAAAATTATCCCCCGACTGGGGGATGCGGCGGCTCTGGAGCCTCGAATATTCGTCATAGAGGGGCCTAAATTGTCGCATGTCTCGGGCTAGAGGATCAGGGCGAAGGGGCCGCTCCGTTGAGCCCAATGACGGGTGCGATGAGCACTAGGATCTAGTGGCACTTACAAACAGCCGAGCCGCTCCCAGAGCCGAATAAGGGACCCCCCGGAGGGAGCAGATCCCCTTTTACGAGATGAGAATGTACTCAGCCCGAAAGTATCAATTCAGAAGGCGTCTACTTCTGCCGAAAACAACCAGAAGTAGGTCGAAAAGGGCGAAAAACAGCGCCATCACCTCGGCAGTTTGCACGACAAAATTGAGATGTCGCCCGGCGGTAAATTGACCGTTCCAGGCGAATCTGCGAATCGTTGAATCTAAATCGACAAGTGTATCAAAACACCTCACCACCGCCACCACCGGCGCGATGATGAAGCTTCGCTCCAGTTTCGAAGATTTACTCCAGATTTAACCCAGAGGGTCGTGCACAACAGCCGGAAGTTAATCAAAGCGCCACCTCCCGGCTCCCACAGGAAGCAATTGCACGAAGAAGAGCACTTTTCTTGGCCGTTCTTTGGCCGTTGGCTAAGTGAAGACGAGCGGGGGGAAACAATGGACCATGGTCCAAGGATGTGAACCGGGAGTGTTCGGGTGATGGATCGGCCTTAATTAAATCTGCGCCGGCAGATGGTATCGCTATCGCTTTTCGAACTGACCCGAATTTATCAAGGGTGCGGTGGGTGGCGCCCGGAACAGCCAACAGTCACGCACTCGCTAGCTAGCGATAATTCATTTTAAGCAAAATTGGAAAAAAATTACCGGAAGCACTGGAGAATTCCTGGAAAGGTCCTGTCCTTCGATGGGGATGGCTGCCTTCTCCAGGTTTTATAAATGACCTTTGGGATGTTTTCACAGAAAAGTTTTACTTTACAACATGTGTTTAAGAGATTTAGTCTTAAAGTTGTACGTAATGGAAGTGGATTTCTTACTTACATATTTACGAAGGTCGTTTTATAAAAAGCATTTCTCAAAAGCTGGAACGAAAACATACCCACTTCTGAGAGAGCTAAACTAAAATTTGATTATACTTTCAAAAACTTGTTAATTTTTTAAAATATCTTACTATTTCCTACTTTTAAACTACAAAATGTAAATATTACTCAAATTACAAAATTTACATTATTTCTTAGCCATTCCTCAAACATTTCATCAAATTATTTATAACATTCTTGGAGTTATGGAGGAATAATATCAAATAGTATAATAGTATCAACTGGTTTTCAAAAATACTTACTTCCTAACATTTTTCTTATTGAATTTGACTTTTACGTATAGTAAAAAAGTGCACATGCCTGTAAATTTAATTATTTAGTTGGACTATTATATATAAAATAACAAATAATCTATAAATCATATTTCGTACTAAAATTTTTTCTTTTTATCAGCAACTCATCGATTCTTAGATAAACTAAAGACGCAGAAAATTGTAACATCATGCTAAGACACACGTTTTTTTTTTAACCCCCCAAGCTGTCTTTCTTCTTGAATAGCTTAGATTTTTTTTCTGAATAAAACTTATCCTATTATTAATTACATAAATTCAAATTTAATAAGGTTATTTTGATGTTTTCTTTAAAACGTAATATTTCGGCTTCTCTTGCTTTTTAAAAAAAGCCTATAGTATCTGTGGTTTTATTCACAAAAAATTTTTTAAGTTGTATGGTAGCTTTTTGTGTGATATCAAAATTACCTCTAATTGAGCTAAATAATTTTTCTGCGGTTAAGAAATTAAAGGAGTTAATTTTGTTATAATACCTCTTATTCTAGGAAACCGCAACCCCAACATTAAGTCTGATCTTTCTCCTGATTTAGATAACGAATGAAGGACATTAAAAATCGTCATAATCCAAATTGCATCACAATGCAGCCCTAAGAAGGCAATAAACTTGGATTAATAAAACACCTGCATCAATTTAGGACCTCATTAAGAAAAATTTCCCTTTTTCTAAATCCGGTGTACAAAAGCTGAAATTATTTTCAGTGTGATTGTCCAGCCGACCGTCATCCCTTTCACCCTTTTACCAAAAGACAGGTGGTTCTCGGACGCTGGTTGGCCACACACCAACTCCCGGCCCTTCCAGAAACGAGTTTCCCTTAATTACAACGGGAAGAAATGATCCGAAAACCTCAATCGTCCATCATTAATCAGTCAATCCATTGTCCGTCTTCAATTAGTTTGCTCAGTAGCACTTTAGGTGGGGAGCGGGAGGGTGGAAAAAAACCTCGTCGTTTCAAAGAACCTCCGCCGGGTAAGGGAGGGTATAAAAATGAAGAAAAAAAGGTTGTCTGCCGGGATATGAGCCCGAAAACTGAAGGCTTCCAGTAGGAGCAGGTTTTCCTCGGAGAGTAAGGCATTCAAATTAAGATACCGCCGGAAAGATTCTTTTTCTCTGGATCATTAATTTGGATAGTGCTGCTGCACAGGTGCCTGACTGACTTCTGATAAGACGTTTGTCGCAGACGGGGTCTAATCTGCGGGTCCATCGGAGCCTCTGCAGCATCTTCCTGGAGGGAGCAATTAAGCCTTTCGTTTCGTTGCGCCCAGCCAGGAAGGATTAGCCCGACTCAAATATATCTAATAACTGCTGCTCTACTATCTTTTGTTGGGGGTTAGGGAGCCATGAAAGCCGAATTGAATGCTCCGAGAATTCGTTCACCAGTGTCCGTGGCAGGGAAAAAAAATGAAATAGAATAAAATAAAATAAGTAAAGCCCCGGAAAGTCGACAAAAAAGTTGGACGAAAACGGAAAAGATGGACGAAGGGCTCAAGAAAGTATCTGCGGCCCTTCGCAGACAGACAGACAGACAAACGAGACGGCAGCAATTACGTACGTTTCAGTAGTTTTCTTGACTTAGCTTCATCTTCAGCTGCGTCAAAATGTACAAGTGGTTGTGGTGGTCTATGGGGTTGCTGCTCATGATGAGTCCACCCGGCCCCGCAGCCCCCTGTTGTGCAATTAAGCCGCAGAAGGGTTGAATTTTTGGTCGTTTTGCTGGACAGCAGCGCCCTCGGTGCAGATGAGCACCTTCAGCGATGCAAATCCCTTGACAAGGAAGAAGTCCTCTTGGATCTGCTCCTTTTTTTTCGAGAAGATAATGAGCACCTTGTTCTGTTCCTGGTGATTACCAGGGAGCTCCATTTAATACTTGAACACATCGGGAATTCTTTCCCGACCGCAGAAGGCAGGGCCGTATTTAAGGGTAGGCTACCGAAGCCTGCAGCCTAGAGGCCCGCACCACAAACTGTTTAAAAATTTCATTGTGAATAGACTAAAATATATATATAAAAAAAATAAATCTTTATATCTTTAGTAAATACTGTAGTGCGGGCAGGCCTGTCTTATATAATCATATGAAAAAAAAAGAGAAAACGCTATATATAAGTTACAGTGGTGGAGAAAATAATAGGTACTTACATAAGCCAAACATTGAACATTTGATCTGGCAATACCTTTAATGGACGAGTTAAAATAAATAAATCATTGCGCTTTTATTGTAGTATAAGTACAAACAAAAATTAAAATATGTTGTTATTTATATTTTATTGTGAACTTATAAATATTTTAGTTTATTTTTCACTTGTATATCAATTATTTCTTCCATCACTGTAGATGTAAAATTTGCTTATTTGCTATACAAAAATATAATATACTTCAATTTACACTTTTTGGAGTATTTTTCAGATTTAAAAAAGGACTCAAGTCAGAATTCAGAATAGTAACATGCCATAAATGAATAGTTATATAAATATGGATATTTTAACTAATATTTCTTAGTAAATTAAAGCCACTTTTTATATAAATTGAAAAGTAAACCAATATGAAGCTTTTTTATTTTTAATAAAGGTTTTCATGTGGGACTCGAACCCACACAACACCAGAATTACATACTCTCAGCCGAGCCGTTAACAAATAGTTAAAGAATAAAAATTATTTGTTATTTTTACTAATTACTGAATTATATTTCTGCAAATGTTTCAGTTTTTACTGACGAAAATAGTTATAGAAAATTGATCTAAAATGTTGATTGCACGACAGATTTAAACTAGAAATGTACAGATCCTAAGTACGATTCTGGTAGAAAGACTTTTTCTCTAAATTAAAATAAAAAAAAATAGAATAATTAAAATTTCACCATCGCGCTCACAAAAGTAATGTTGCAGTATACGAACCAGGAATTCATTTTTTATCGCAAATTATACCAGGAAAAGGGTCCATCGACCGCGCAAATAGGGCGGGAAGAGGGACTAATCTAGCGAATAATTAACGCAATTTAACTTTGTCCAATAAATAAAAATAAAGTCGACGAGTAAATCCCCAATAAAGCACTGCTAGTCCTTTCGGAGAGCCATAAAATTCAAATGATAAATGTGCCCTAAACCCCAAAAATTAACATAACCCTCCCCATTTTCGGGATAGAGGGGGCTCCCGAGGGCTATTTTGGCGATGTACCTTCGCTTTGGTCGTGATCTTCCGGGCCCGACTTGAGGTGGCAGCGTAGAACTAACGTGCGGGGAGGGCACCGCCCCCGAAAGACTCACTATTTCATGAATAATAAAGGACCTTTCAGGAAGATGCCCCGTCGAGGATAAGTTTCCGTCAGGACCGCCATAAATCACAATGTCAGGATTTTCTGCATCTCCAGGACGCTCCCATTTTGTTGTTTTTTCCTATTATTTTTCGGTTTTTTTTAGCCCTCCGTCACTGAATCGAGTTTTTCCCTGGTTGTCTAGCCCGGAGATTAGTTCGCAGCGCGATGCTGCAGCGCGACGGAAGAGTCCAGGAATCCAGAATTCTTGGCGAGGAGGCGGAGACTCCCAGTTGAGACACCATGAAATTCCGAGTCCTGACGTATTGAATCCAACTTAATCTCGGCTTCATTTTTCATAATAACCCCCCGGGAGGGATTCGCTTCCCGGCCAGGTTTCTTACGCGTCCTACTTTCAACCGGCGAGCAATTGCTACCCCAAAATCTTAGCCTTCGAACCCTGCTCCGGCCCCTTCGCTGCTCCTCCTGCTCCTGGACAAACGAAAGGATTTCAGGATTTCCAGTGGGCGGTTACTCGCAGCTGGGAGGTAGCAAAATCACATTAAGATATCGTCATCGAGCTGAACTCAGCCAAGGAATTAATCCTCTAAAACAATTGTCTTGTCCTCACCAAACCCATTGATAGAATAAATTTGAGTGCCTTCCCGTGATATGGATGAAGAAGCGCACTCCACCCGGGATCCAGGAATGCACCATCGCTCCAGAAATTGCACTTGGTCGTGACTCTGGCGTGATTTTAGCACTAACTATGAGCCCGGCCCTGGGTCGTGGTCCCGGGTCCCGGGCACTCGGATTCCCCTCCCGGACAACCGGGAGTGGTGGGAGCAAATGGTAATGCATGCAGTTTACAGGCACTGACAGACACATAACGGGACAAGTACCCATTGTCCCCGAAAATCCATCCACTTTGGGACAATTATCGAAATGAGTCGCCTGGATCTCGTCGATGTCTGGCGCTATTATGCAAATTGGTGCTCATAGTAACTGTCGTCATCATCGGAATTTGAGTCCAGACTTTGTTTTATTTTTTTAACTCATATCTTGACTTTGCGGTTTAATTAACATTTCCTTGGGGAGCTCTATGAGTTTATCATGGAGATGTTGAAGCAACTATTAATTCATGAATCTGAGGATATACGATGTTTCTGTTGAAGGAGCAATTTTAATATCTATATATGTAGGTACTTGATGCTCGATTTACAAACATTTCAAATTAAACTCCGGCATTTTACTACTTACTTAAATTTTAAACTAGATTCGGTTTTAAAACACAAATTAGAATTCGACTTCAGATTAAAATAAGATTTGAAACTAATATGAAAATTATAGAATTGGAATTAAAAGTGGGTTCCTAATCTAAATTAAAAATTAGAAATGTAATTATAATTACTTAGTCTATATGCCCCTAAAACTTCGAAACTTGGAGGAGACAAAGAGTACCAATTATATACATTATGTTTACATTATCATATATGTATGTAATAAAATTTCGGCACGATGAGTAGTATAAGATTAACAAATTCATATTGGAACTGGCAAATATTAATCATGATAAGAAAAATTCAATTAAACTGTAAAAAATTACAAACAAAATATGTACAACTTAACAATTTGTCTTAAAAATATGTTCTTTGCTTTGATATTTGTAAATTCCCACATCGAGGCTCAAAACAAATATTTTTTGCCGCAAGTCATCTATGCTTGAAACACCATAGACATACATATGTGCATATTTAAACAAATACTAAACTTTTTCATTAATTTGTGAAACATATATTGCACCTGATTAATTTTTGTTCTTTCTTAGTTAACTGTTTTTTAAGTATTTAGATTGTTCAATATATTCTATTTCACAAAACAAATTAACTTATTCAGTTAATAAACTTTGGAAAAATAAGTTCATTATATGTTCCTATTCTTAAATCCGATGATATTGAAATCCGCACAAAATGAAGGAGCATAAAAAATTCAGCAAGTGGCGAATAGTCTGATAGTTCCAGGCTGCTTATAAATTATGCCACACATTCCGAAAATAAAATTCTTGAAAATTTCGCTCGCTCTCTAAATGTTTTCGATCAATGTGAGCAATTTTAGAAATATTGATTGAATTCGTTTGCAAAGCTAATAAATATATAATTTTCGAATTCACGCCTAATTCATTTACAATATTTATTACTAAAATTTCAATCAATTTGTAATTTGTTTATTTAAGTAGAATTTGTGTTGCCTATCTTTAAAGTATACTTGCTTCTATGGTAATTTAATTTTTATTTATATTCCTTATATCTACGCTATTATAGATGCAGGTATTTAAAAACTACTTTATAAAGTAACATGTTTTTCATTTTCGGCAAATCCCAAACATTATCGATTTCGTTCTTAATTGCCACAACAGGAAGGAATATCGTCACGGCTGCCAAGAAATTTTAACTGAAAATCCATCCCAACCTATACGTTCATTTATTTTGACTGAAAGGCGTCAATATCCCGAGATCCCTGGACCAGATCCCAACACTTTCCGGGAAGAGCCCCATGCAGCGGCATATGGCGGGAGCACTTAGGAGCCACCGAGCGACTTAAAATTAACCGAAGGGAGCACATGGTGCCCTGCTTCGTTGCGCTGTTATTAAAAATCCTCGCCGAAATGAAACTTCTCCTTGATTAATCGCTTTCTGCCGGTATCCCTCTGGATCGGCCAAAAATTCCCTTCGTCCCGTTCGGTTGCACCAGGACGGCACATCCTCCCGAGATTTGTTCAGGTTTCGGGCTCTGCCCGGGAGAACAGGTGCCAGCTGACATGTTTTTGGGTCGTGTGATAATATTTCGTTTCGTGCTCATCGCCCGGGCATCGAAGCAGTCAATTTCAAATTTTCTCCACCTAAAATTGAGCCATTTATCTTTTTTACCCCGACCCCAGGTTCGTTTAAGGTATCAAAATAGTTTTCTTTTGTTATTCTATCCCGAAATGAGGTGCGGCTAGCCGCAGTCCTGCGGGATGCCAAGAAGTCCCAAAATGAGGGCGATGCAATTTAACATATGAAAGCCAGACGCTAGAATTCGATCAAATCGGTATTTTATCATCTTCTGGATGAGCGTCGGAAGACGACGCAATTTGTTCCATTTGGGTTCGAGATGATTTAGAATTTAGAGGGATGGGCCCAATTATCCCGGCTGTCAGGTCGTTTTTTGACCGGGCATCTTATCAGGCAACTGCGGTTTGAAGGTATTTAGGACTAAAGTGGAAGGTGTTCATGCAACTTAGCGCAACAAAAGGCAGGGTGCCATGTGGTTTTGAATAAATTTCAGGTCGTTTTGAGAGGTTGTTTTCAAAAGTCCGTGTTTGCTCGATTATGATATAAGAGCACTCGGCATTCCCTAGGGGGTTTTAATTGAAACTTTTAACGAATCCCCGGGTAATACACCTTTCAAACTCCCCCTGGCTCTGCCGGGTTTAAAATTAAACCCGCCTTAGGTCGCCGGCCCCCGCGCGAGAGAAGGTAAGCGAAACAGCTCGAGAAAAGCTAAAGTTTTGCACGAGTAATTAAAAGTCAAGAAGGTTCCTGCCAAAACTGACTCAGAGGATATTCCAACCGTTGCTGAATTATGCTCTGGAACAGCGAAGCGGCCTTCATTAGAATTCCTTAAGTACTCTGAGTTGAGTCCTGAGTCGTTGAACTTTTCGAGGAAAACAAAGAAGGACCCACCCCCCAAAGGTGACGGGGGCCCGCGGTGCTGCTGCTTTTTCGCCAAAGAAGCGCGGTGGGGCCCCGCATTCGGGCAAAATATGATGCATTTTCTGCGATTCGCGAGCTTTTCATCCTCGCGACTTCGAAATGCCGATTTAATCCGTCCTGCAAAAAGACCACGACAACTCCGTTTCCCATTCTGTTTGCAAGCAGCCCCCCATTCTCCCGGGGGATCTGTTTGACAAGCTATACATTCCAGATAGCGAACTATTGAGGGCACTTGGGGTTCGCTGAACCTTCAAGAATTTTCGGGATTTTTATTCCCCCTATTTTTTTTTTTTTTTTGGGGGGGACAAGGAGTTTAATGACTCCAAGCTCCCGGTGCAAATGAGTTTTGTTCGCAAGGGTAACCAGGAGGCGAGAATTAAACTCTTTGAGGCGCGAGGACGCTTCGAAGTGAGTCCCGGGATTACTTGGTGCCTTCAAGAAAATGTTATCTTTCCTCCTCATAAGTTCGCTCTAGATTTCGGTCAATAACCCTTTCCTGGTGCTACTACTAAAATGAACATTTTCTCCCGTGATGCTGGATGGCAAAATCGGAGGGAACAAGGGGATCTCTCACTGACAGTATCTGGAAGAGATATTTCGCCATTGTTATTTTGAGCCTTTTCATTGCAAGGATTTTAGCTGATGAGTTTTTTTTTTCGGGAAAGAAACCGAAAAATGATGAGCATAGTACAAAAACTGGGATGGGAATTAATTTTTCCTCAACCAGATTCACATTTTCTCAAATTCTCTTTGACTAAACGCCATCTATGTATGCAGTTGGCACTAAAAGGTTTCATCCATCTATTTTGAATGTACCTTGCATTTTAAGTAATCTGCAACCATAATCAGAACGAATTAAGATTCTAGTGCTTTAGTGCTTCCAACAACACAGTTTTTTATTTGGAAATATGCATAAAGTTCGCGAGTTAGGAGAATTTGCAAAGTTATAAATTTTTTACTCTACATGCACTCAAGCAGAAGTATGTAAATCTGCTTTTTATAACGTATATTTTTACCACAATACGTACTCACAACTCTTAGAATTCTCATTTTAAAAATGAGAACCAAAATATTTCAAAACAAAAGACATAATCCTCAATAGTTATCAACTGGCATGCACAGTTTTTACCTCAAGGCTACACAACGTCAATCTCATTCACGCGATTCCATTCTTTCAAGTAAATTTTCCATTTTAATCTTAAGATGCACAATATGTCAATTTTAAAGAAATATACATTCCAAAAATACTATGCAGCCATAAACATTCCAATAACTTTAGGATTGCTTTCAAATCAAAATGAAATGTCAACTATTTGCACGATTTTTCCATCACTTTAATTATATGCTTTGTTTCTTCGAGCTTCTTCATGTTATTTTATCATTCATTTTTATTTTATGTTGTAGTGTCTTTCGTTCCATTTTAAAATTAAGATGCATTACACCAAATCAATTCACGCCGTATGCAAATTTATAACTCATATGAAGAAACTGAGACTAGAAGATTATGATAGAGTTGAAGAGGTTTTTGTATAACATGAATAATTTTTATTTAAACTGAAATAATAAACTGGGCTAATATTCTATATTTAGTAATAAATAATTGACAGTGTTACCTAACTAACAACTTCAATTTAATTAATCACTGTTATTCTAAATTTGTATCAATAACAATATGTATGTAATTTCCATGACGTTCTGTCTTATGAATGAATCCCTGAATGCTCTTTGTTCTCCTATAATTATTTAACAATTATGATTGGAGTATGATACTAATTAGTCTGGAAATTAATTATCGTGACATTTGAAGACATATCTGAGTCGCTGTCTCAATGCGTGCTAATTCCAAGCACGTAGGTACGTCCGCATGTTGTTTCTAAGGAATCTATTATTAAGAAAATATCCATAGTTTAGAGGTTAAAGGAAATCGTTCCATAATTACTCGTATATCCTTTATATTTTTTTTATTTTTATAAGGGAAAATGTTTTCGTAATTGACCTGCAGTGTCACCTATATTCAATAAATATTATTAAACTGATTGAGTTTAAGCTTTATAAAAATATTAATTATATCGCAACATTACCTTCTGACTAGAATTGTTTTTGAAAAAATAGAAATTTTGCAGAGTATTTTTCATTTATTTATAGAACCATTTTGATGATAAATTGATTGAAAATACAGGAAAATTATTCTATTAAAGCTGCTTTCTACCACATTATCAAAAACTATGATATTTTACTAGTTTTTGCACTGTAATTATACCTGAATAAATAAATGTTGTCTTCTAGTTCGATTTCTTATAATAAGGTGAATCCTACTATACGATGTTGAACTGTGCCCTATTCTTCCTCTTAGAAATTCATTTTTATCGTTGTTGCAGATGAAATATTGCGACTGACAATTTAGTTCATAAGCGGTTTTTTTTTTAATAAAGCGACGTTCACATGAGCATACTAAATTGGACAATTACGTGTGATGAGGTGTCCTATCATGTCATATTGCGGGCGAAATTTACTGAGTTTCTAACCAACTACCAGAATTTAACACTAAAAAATTTTCCAAGAATTCAGATGAACTTTACTTCTGAAGTTATTCAAGCAATAATTATTCTACATTTTTCAAACTGTAGGTATACTTTAATAATATTACCTATAAGTAAAAACAAAGACAAATTTAAATTTAAAATGTATACTTTAAATTTGATTAATTTTTCAATTTAAATGGCAAAAGTTACAGAATGAAATGTAACGATAATAATAATTAAGATTACAGTATTAATCGCATTCGCGTGTAAGCTATTGATTTGCCTGCTGGCTTATAAAAGCAAACTACTTAAGCTAGATAAACAAATAAAAGATTAATCAGTCCTCAAACTTTCCCTCCCTTGAAGCTAATCCGCACCATGCCTTTTAATCCCGGTTCTCCCTGAAATGAGTGAATCACCTTCCGATTAAGAGTCAGCTCAAATGCAGACCCACTCCTTGTCTCCCGGTTGTTCCCGACCCTTCAGAGGGCGTAATGATCACAGATTCTGGATTTCTGCGCCGTCGTACGTACGTAAAATTTTCCCTGAAATGAACGACGCGACGTAACTTAATCGCTTAATTTCGAAGTGCATTTAGCGTACGCAGGGCGACGACATCGCAAGATGCCCGCAATCAGATCCGTCGTCGCACGGCGCGGCGTTAGCACGAAACCCACGCGCGACGCACGGTGACGGTACGTTGCAATCATTCGGTGATGTGGAAACGCCCTTTCCCAACTGTCGTCGAACAAAACCCACTCTTGGAATCGGAACAGTCCCGGTCCCGCCTGGCCAAGAAATTGCACGGGATAAGAAAGGGAATCCGTAATTATGTGCCACATACGGCCGGGATCGGGTGCCGAGCATAAAAACATAAAAACATAGAAACAAACAAACTCGAGCAGGAGCATCGGGAGGAGAGGAACGCTCGGCCACTCCAGCAGGAACATATGTGCGGCTGGGGAGGGTTCCGGGGGGCGGGCAAGGACATGTGAAATGAAATAAGTCGATTCACACACAAAAAACCGGGAAGAAGCCCGGCTGGGGGGCGAGGGTGCAGGGTGCATAGTGCACAGGGCGCCCGAGCAGTCGTCGAAGATTGAGCGATTCCCAGGCCGGGCGGCGGCGGGACCGGGAGCGGCAAGTTGCATCGCATTGGACAGCCGGGGCCCCCGGAGGTGCATTTTGCGCTGCACCAGCCGGCTGGGGATCGCCTCGCGGCACCGCCGAGTGTTTGGGAAAAAGAAGACACGACTCACGCCCTTTCCCTTCTTCACGCACGCCGCGGAGTCGAGGTGTTCCCGACGGGGCACTCCAGGCCTATTGCGAAGGGGTTGACGCGGTTAATGCATCGCATGCACTCGACGGCTCGACGAATTAAAAACTACGGCATCGTCGCGGTGCGGGAAGGGAGCGCAGGGCGACGCGACCGGCATTGGCTCCGCGGTAGGGGCTCGAATTTTCATAGGTATCGGCTCGGGGTCTTTGAAGTGCAGCGGCCCGAACCCTTTATACTTTTTCGCGGCGAATTCGGTTTTAATTGCCCGCCAAGTTTTTGTCGAATTCCCTAACGATTTCCTGCCTTACGTCCGTGAATTCTCCCAATCTGCATATCACGCACTCGGGTTGCATCTGGGAATAGAAACAGCATGCCTACCTCGTCCCAAGGGATGGACCTGATGAATATGCATTTTCATGAACACATGGTCCTTTCTTCACCTATGACAATCGCTTTATTTATTATCTCTATTAATCTCCTACTGCAGTAACACTTACGATAATAAATTAATGGTGAATAGTAGAAAAAATAAA
The DNA here is from genome assembly GCA_951509405.1 of Machimus rusticus. Classification (NCBI taxonomy): domain Eukaryota; kingdom Metazoa; phylum Arthropoda; class Insecta; order Diptera; family Asilidae; genus Machimus; species Machimus rusticus. Next base: position 10,731,427 of record OX608051.1, read on the forward strand.
ATATTTTAATAAGTTGTTTCAATCTATTAGTTTTGTAGTTTTTTTCTATAGATTTTACTTAAAATACAGCAATATCTATAGCATTTCATTGTGAATATAAATGTTTGAATTAGCTTTAAATTATTAAATAATGATTGCCTGAATATCATTGCTATAAGTATCTACCTACTTAGTTTTTCATTCGTTTATGGTAAAACCAATTTTAATTTACTTTCACGGCAGTTTAAAATAATGGAAATATTTATAAATGAACAAATTACTTATTTTATGTACATTCTTAAATTTTAAATGTAACCTATTAGGTATTTTCTATCATTCACAAAATATGAAATTTTTCTATCCAACACTATATTTCATAAAAAAAAGTACATACCTACATTTATTCGTTGTTTGAATTTATAATCTGTAAAAGAAGTAGAAAGCACTTATTAAACAAATAACTAAAAATTATATACATAATAACAATAATAATGCAATATTGTGGGAATCTTAGAACTAGCAAAAAATTTAAATTGAATTAAGAAGTCATACTGAAAGAAAAGATTAGTAAAATATCAACCAACTATTTAAATCAGTTAATAGAACTAAAACAGTGGGAAAAAACATTTACAAAATTAGTTAGTTTCTCAACTATTTTAGTTGATTTCACTACTTTAGATTATTATAACAACTAATTCAATTAATTGGCTGATAATCAACAAAAGATTAGTTATTAGTGCTAATTTTTTTTTCAGTGCATGCAGTATTGGAAACTTTTTGTTAATACAATTTTATAAAAATATCATTAGAAGCTACCTTCTTTATTCAAAACGTTTTCGATAAAACTACTCTATACAGAGTGAAGGGGTTAAAAGAAGGGTTCTTCCTGCTTGTTTTTATTACACGTAAAATGGCTCTCCTGGCATCCTTCATCTCGTCCAGACACCACTCGGGTCAGAAGGGCGTCCCGCCCTTAAAAGAGGAAGTATGAAAAGTTTAAAGCAAAATTGCATGGAGCACACAGCGGAGTCATCAATCACGGGATATTCGAGGGGAGCATGCATATTTTCGCCATCAGCCGAGTGACCCGGGAGCGCGCTAGAGGAGCTGGATATTAGCGCTCCACAAAATATGCATGAGCCCTTCGAGATCCTTAGGGAGATTTATTATCAAGAAATTTACAGAGCCATTACTTTTCTCATCTTTTTTAAAAAACCGGGAAAGATGGGGCCGGGCCGGGGCGCGGCGGAAGGTCCACATATCATTCACACGCCAAATGAATATTTCATTACCGGGCACTTTAACATATCAACGAGAGGAGCTTTCACTTTACGGCCATCTGTGCCAAGTTATATGAGTTCATAACTCATCCCGCCGGTGGCCCGGGACCCGGGAGAGGGCTCCCCGGCCGTTGCAACATGTTCCCGGGCGGCTGCGGCCGTCCTCCGCCGGTGTCGGGACAGACTAAATTTGCATACGTTAGCCGCAGAGGCATGTGGCCCCGTGGATCTGGGCCGCCGCCAAGAAGCGGATTCCTCCTTTCGGCCAATAAATCCAATGAGCCGGGCGCCTCCACCTCGGACAAATGGCCCCAAAGTAAATAAATCTCAGGTGGCGGCCGCCTCGCAGCGTGCGACTCTGGGGACACGCCGGCAACAGGCGGGCACAGATTCCGGGCCCGCCGGAGCCCGGGTTGGGGCCTTGCCCCGGAGGTGTCAAGGAGCTGCTGGCTCAGGTAAAATCGGTGCACTCCGCCATCGATCATGGGCCGTGACACGGCACCGCGAGAAATTCTAGAAATTCATAAAAAGCGCTCGTGACTTAAAGTGCTGGAGGAAGCTGTTTGATTTGTAAACTGCCAGCGCAATTTTGATGTATGAGCCAATCAATCCGAACGTGAACCTCCCCAGATCGTGTCACGTGTCTGCGAAAAACATTTTTAAATGCACCCGGAGTTTCCAATATTCTAAATCGCTAAAAAAAGCTGACTAGAGGTCAGAAAACTGTAGTCAAAGAGTCACACTAATCAGTTTTTTCACTTATGTTACTTTTGTTTAAAAGAACTTAAAACTGAAAAATTATATACGTATGTATATCTAAAACATACGTATGGAGGCTTACATTTTAAGAAAAACTTTAGTTTAGCATTTTATAAATAAATACTTTCAAGTTACTTTTAAAAATAGGTACAGAGGAATTTTCAAATTCGCTGATTTTTAAAATATTATATATATTATTTTATTAGTACTTTTTAAGTTTTGACTAATCTATTTTTAAATCTGCCATCTTTGTCAATTATTAAACTGAAAGAAATGTTCATAAAAATAAAGCTATATTTATAGGAAATTTTTCGACAAACTAACTTAACTTAACTTTTATAGCACATAAAAAATGAAAATATTTAAAATGAGACAAACTTACATATTTCTTTTCAAGATAACTATATAAATAAATGACTCTTATAAAGTTCGAAATTTTTTTTCAAATCATTATATCCTTTGACCTCTTGATAAATAAGTTTCAAGTATATTTGATAACATTTCAAAATTCTGCCGGCTTTATAATGATTTTGGAAGACTTTGCGAGAATACAAAATTAATCTCTCCTTGATCCAGTTTCTTCGACATTAATTAGACTCCAAAAGCAATTGAAGTTCACCTCCTGGCCAGAATTAAGACGGGACGAAGCCCTCTCCAGCAGGAGCTGATGCATGTTCAAGATGCATTATCCGGGAAATGGGATTCCTGAGGGTGCTCCTAAGTTTCCATTTCTGTGCGGCGTAATGCGGCATGCTTCTCAGATCCGGCTGAATGCGCTGGCTGTTCCAGGACTAAAATAATCGCAAGGACGGAAACTGCCTAGTGCCTGGACTCGGCCGTCATCCCCGTTGATTGCTCCACCACGACTCCAGGATAAATTGCTCCCTGGACACAGTCAGTCGTAAAAAATTCACGAGACGGCGTACGCTTTTCGCAATTTTATTTTCGCAGATCGTAAGTGAAAATGCGCTCGTAAAATGTCCTTTCTAATAACAGAAAAATACTCTCAGGTTTACGACGTGGGCTGCTTGCGTCGATGGCCCCGACCCGGCCGCCCGCGCCGTGCCGCGCCGGGCCGGCCATCCGTCGAGATCTACGACGCGGCGGCCGAATAGTTCGCCTTCGACCGAAAGGAGAGTTGCGGTGTTGCGCTGGTTAATAATTGTCCAGACATGAAATAGTACTTAAGTTTTACGATCTTTCCTAAGCAGAGGGTTCAAAAGTAGTTCAACGTTTGTGGAGGTCGCTTTTATTGGACAAAAGTGTTTTATTGGTCGCGGGCTGGCGTAAATATAATACTTTTCTCTGAAAGTTACTCAACACGTTTCACCTAAAACGCTATGAGTTTTACTTAATGCTAGTTGGTGGAATGTGGTTGAATTTGTAGACTTACGTTTCCTAAACTTTTACATTCATTGAAAAAATAACAAAAATATACTTTGAAACATACATAGTTTCTAAATTTCTTCGAGAAAATTGCGCAATCTATGTACTGGTATATCGACACCATGAAAAATACAAGATATGAAAAATTCAAACGAGTTATACGAATAATTTTTATCCAAGTTTGTGAGACTTTTTACGAACAATTTTAATTCTAATACCTCGAATAAATAACATTCTTTTAAATTTTTATTAGAATATTCCTCTTCTATGCTATACAACCTGACGGATTATAAAAATAAAATTAAAATTTTATTAATTAGAAGCGAAATCATTCTTCTCTATAAATTTCTGTACTAAATTTTACTACGATTATGCACTCAATTTTACCACTTTATTGTAGTTTTACTGCACTTATATTTTAGAAAGATTGTGGAATATTACATATCTTTGTAGAATATATATTTTAGCGTTGAAACGTTATATTGATATGCAAAACATTAATGAAAAACTGGTCGAATTTTTCTGGTATGTACGCACGTCCCGAACAAACAGTTTTATTGCCATCATTGATCGAGAAAAGGGTCGAAAAATTCATTAGATTATATATTTTTACTTATTTTATTTTTAAACTTCTGTGCCTGCTTTGGTAGCGTGTGTTTCTCCAAAACGGCTTTTTTTTCATTTTTCGCCGTAGCCCAGTCAAATTCGACATTAAAATTGCAAAGCGTGATGTAGTTCTAATTTTTTGATATATTGTTAGGACCAGTTAGAGTAGTGTAAACTCAAATTTGCAGCTACAAAAAACCTGTGCTTCCTGCGTAATAGGTGAAAATCTGCAGCTTTTTTTTCAGTTGCACAGGTTTTTCGAAACTGCAAATTTGGGTTTAGACTACTCTAACTGGTCCTAACAATATATCAAAAAATTAGAACTACATCATGCTTTGCAATTTTAGCCCATTTTTATGTACGATTTGACTGCGCTATCGCTATTTTTGGCATTTTTGTGCCTTTCGCATGCGTATTTGTTCGCTGTACGAACTAGGCGCGTTTACGCCTTCGAGTCCGTACCTCGTTTGGATCCGTATGTGCAACAAAAAATTGTTACTTAAGAAGTATCCATTCGATTAAAATCTTTAAGATATTTAGTTCCCTTAAATGATTTTCTTTTCAGTTATCATTTTATACTGAAGTTAATTTCGCAAAATGTAGTTTTAATTTCATTTGTTGTGAAACGGCTTGTTAAATGGGCTAAAGGGGCTAGTCAATTAAAACAGAGGCACACTCAAGAAAGTTTAGGGCTGTCTGCAGTATGTACGATATCAAGAAACGACGAGGAGAAGCGCCCTTCTCGGCAGACAAATATACAAACAGTAATTAAAGACATTTGGGCAATTTATGCAACTTGGATCTGATGCAGAGGGCACATATTTGCAGATGTCCGCCTCGCTGCCGAAAGCAGCTTAGCGCCAGAATTAGGCCACTTGTTCAGAAGCAACTTGTTCTTGGGCGAGTGCAAATTTGCCCACCGCCTGCAGATTGATTTAAGACCCAATGAAGAGTGATTTGAGCAGGGCCAACAACGAGATGTTCATGACTTAAGAACATGGATGCAGGCGAATGGATTTCAAGTGCCCGGATATGATATAGAGTAGTCCGGGCCTAGTCCGGATCCGGGCCGGGTTCGAGCCGGACACACGAGCTGGGCACAGGCCGAGTTCGAATTCGAACTGATGGTGGGCAGGAGCAAGATGCTCTGTGCAGATTCTACCGAAAACCACTTACACCGGAAAACAATGAAGGCCCAGAAGGATGCTACCGGCCCCAGTCGACTAAAGCGCCGGCCACAGTACTTGAGGGCTGACCTAGTTATAATAAAGTACGTAATTCATGCTGGCCATGCACGTCGGCAGGCCCTGCTCCGGGGTGGTTACAAATAGCCTGTTCCTGGCATGGGGTGTGTTTCCCATTTAGCTGAGTTGCCAGCAAAGCAATTATCATTAACAACAGCAGTTACAATACATTTGCTATAGAGACGAAATATGGGGCCCTCCCGGCTGCCCCGACGGAGACGGAGACGGAGACGGACGCACCGCACCACACCGCACCGGGTCCTATAGGTCCTTACTATGCGTCGAATTCTTTTCGAATTTTGTTCACACGCCGACGGCCGGAGACAGTGAGGAGAAGGTCAATCTTTATTCGAGGAGACGTCCTTAATGCGGGGGGACCGTGGCCATCCCGGGCCATATCCCGGCCCATCCTGGCCATCCCGTCTGTCCCGGCCGGGAGCAGCTCCACAGCGTGTCAGGGCTATTAATTCTTGTTCAGGCCGGCCTGCTGGAAGCATATTTGTGCTCCCATCATTATTTGGCCTCCTTTGCGGAGAACATTTGTCTTGACACTTATTGGAGGCCATTTCCACTGGCTGCTGCTACATTTGTTCCCGGTGCCATGGGCCTCCAGAAGTATCTCGTTTTTGGTTTAAATAAACTCCTGTAACACATCCCCCCATTCCGGGGTGGCCTGGTGGATTTGTATTATTGTGATTGGGTCAAACACCCTACGCCACACTGTTCCTAAGGGCTCTTCCACTCCTCTCCTAATGGTGGCGAGGAATTGTAGGTTTATTTTCTGGCATCTCTTAAGTCGCATTAGCCAAATGGATACTTTCACAGTTCGGCCTGAATATCTTGTCAAGATTAAGTAGAACAAATGGACTTTTAGGTTTTATGAAATCAAAAGATTGGGCTTGACGGCATCCCCTTAGTTTTTGGCGGGGAGGACGGAAGGAAAATGTTGAGCATTAAGAGGAACTGAATGTCCGAATCTTGATAAGAAGGCAAACCGACATTGAGATGATGCCATCTTGGATCAGTATCCAAATTTTTGTTTTGGGGTGACCACCACACCATATCCACTAAACGCCTTAAGGGTTACTCTGAAAGGTCAAAGACAAGGAGACTGCTCCCTAATTGATTTTTAGGCTTATAGGATTTTCGAGGAAAACAACTAGGCAAGATTTTGTTTTTAAATAAACGATCGGAAAACGTGATGACAATATTCAAATAAAACTTAACATAATGTTTTCAGTGTTCTTCTATAAAAGCTCCCGACATTTTCTGCACAGAATTGGTTTTTCTGTAAACTATTAAATTTCATTTTATTTATAGGTATAAAAACCACAAAAATCATTTTAAAAGAAAATTAAACATGACATTAATTTAACTTTCTCTTAATTAAACATCCAGAATATTTTTTTGGTATAAATTGGCAAAATTATAGTACACTTTTCAAAATTTCTCATGAATTTGACTTCAAAAAGAAAAGTTATTATATACATACGTATTTATACTATATGTATATACCCATATCTCATACTCAACAAAAAATCATTTTAACTATTAAACTCAAAAATGGATAAACAATAGGTTATGTTATGTATGAACTGTTTAATAATTAAACTTTATTATTTTGATAAATTAACACAATTTAAAATAGATTTAGTTTATCAATATTTTGTGAGTAAGTTACAGATACTTATTATGTATTTTGAATGGAAATCCTGAAATTCAAAAAGGAAGTAATATGACTTCAAAATCACTGTAAATGTAATAAAAACTATAAAAATAAATGTAAGATATTAATTAAGAAGCTGCTGCTTGTTGTATCTTCTTAACATCGCTAATTACGGCTAAAATATAAAAGTTAATAGTCGGGCCTTGCAAAAATTAAATTCGGTGACTTCGTCTTTAAAGAAAACTTGACTGCGTTTAATCCTTTACGGATATTTTGTTTTTGTTTTTTCAAAATGCTTCCAAGGTAAACAAAAATTTGACGACCGTAATTTATCGATGGACGGGTCCCTTGTTTGCATGTCCCCGATGTTTGACAGTGGCACAAAACCCTCATATTAACGTAAATTTTAATTAATTTAAAGAACCCCTCGTAAATTAAACGCAGAAGGAATCAATGTGGCCATTTAGGGAACACACGGCTCCGGCAACACATCACGAAAGGTGAGAGCTCATAAATTCCCCGTTTGATGTAAAATTCCCGCACATTTGATATGATCTGGGATCAAATTACGACAGTTACGGCTGGTTTTTATGCACCCAGCCACAGTCACAAAGAGCAGTGTTTATAAACACGTCCCCAAGGAGAGCACCTTCCCGACGAAATAATACGGGAAAGTAATGGCCCAATAAAATGTGCCAATAAAAGTTGTATAGGCCCAGCAGAGCCCGAGTGGGGCTGCGGAGGCTTCCCGGACCGCGTTCCCCGGCCCCGCCGCAAGGGAGCGCTGGCGTCAGAATTGAATTGTTGGCTCCTCACGTATTTTTCAGCAAACAATAAAAATTCTATTTTTATGGACTAATTAAGGCCCTAAACGAATTAAACAAACAAAAACTCTGCGCGCAAGCACCGCTCAGCCCGCCAGTTGAGAATTATTTTATGGGGTCCCGGCAAGGTGGTCGCCCGGCGCGGCCGCACCCGCTAAACGTCCTGAATTTTGTGTTTTGTAATCAGAAAATGGATGCTTCTGAGCTGCCGGTGTTCCTGTCCGGCCGCTTAATTACTGTCCTAAATTTTATTTTTACTGGCGTTTGGCATATGGTGGACGGTCCCGCAGGAGAAGACGAGGCCCGAACTTCGCCAGTAATTAAGAGGCCCGTCCCTTTTTCTTTAAAGAAATTCTTTACGATCTTCCCTCACGCTCGCACGCTGCCGCCGCGCACCCGAGACGTGTAAAAGTTAATTAGAAATTTTGCTTCGCGATAAGAATGCAATAAGAGGACACCTTTGTCTAGCGTCTTGAGGACGCGCGGGGGAGGGGTCCCGGAGTAATCACCTCTCATGCAGCGAAAGTAGTCTAAAATTACTACCTTAAGAGCCTCGAAACGGACGCATGTACGATCATTTGATCTTCATATGTTCCAATCCTGAATATCATTAAAGTCAATTATTTTCGAATAAATCTGCGGAGATTATTCGCGGAATGCAACATCTGCTTCGAAGTTAATAGGCGTTTAAGCCAAAACAAGATAAATGAGTGGGAAGATCATTTTTAAAATGACCGGAGCTTACCTCTCAGATTAATAATGGTCAAATCATTGACTCAATGCGTTTAAAGATAAATTTATGACATGATGTTCTTGTACAATGTGTTTGTTTTAATTTTGCAGACTTTTGAGTTGTTGAACTGTAAGAAATATATACATAATTTACTTACTCAAATTAATTATATTTATATCTTAGCTAAGACAAATCAGTATATTAGTGCCTGTACAGAGTACATATAGTAAATAAATAAATAAATAAATATAGAATAGACTAGATGAAATAGACGATAGAAATCTGTTAGAAATGTAATGTAATTTAATCATAATCATGTGTTAATTTCATTTATTTTCAAATTGTAAAGCTCATTCATGTAGCTACGGTCAATGTACTTAGCACTGTAAGCAGTGCAATTGCGAGCAAGCACTTTTAGAAGAGTAAGTAAATTGCACCTACACATACGTGTGCGACCTAATTAGGTATATTGTTGCTGATTAAATGATAGCGTAAGGAATTGTGTTACTTTCTTTGTTTTTGTTTTAGTAGTAATAAGCAAAAATTGTCTATAAATATTGTTGGTAAAGAAATAAATTGGAATTCGATTATCAGACGTACATACGGCAGTTTCTTGTACCTCGCGAAACACTAGGTACCTTAAGGTATATCTTATACTTCTGATTTTACAGAGTTACCGCATACTTCTTGTGTTCTATATTTGTTGGCGACACGGCTTTATTAAACTCACACAAAAACGCCATAGCTATTCACGCAAACCTACAAAACGGACTTGATATTTTATCTAAAAATTTTCATAAATTTAAAATAAAAGTAAATTCTAACAAGACATAGCCGTATTTTTCAAAATGGAAAATATCCAATTTTTATTGAATTAAATTTTCTTATATGTAGATATATATCTAAGAAAAATAACTTGTTGATATAAAATGTGAATTTGATTTGCCCAGAAATAAATTAAAAGATATTATAATTGCATTAATAATAAAAGCTCATATAGATATAGAATGTATTAACTGAATTTTTGCCTGGTTTGTAAGATAATCGTATATATAAATATCTAATGAATAGTTCCAGTTAGAAAAATTTTAATTTCTAAAATATAAATCATGCGTTTTCTTCATTTATTTCATTTATGATGACGTGTATTCTCAGTATCGTGATTTAGATAAGACAATAAAACATAAAAAACACACATATAACATAAATGTGTAGATAATCCTGTTATTTTCCCAACTATGACAAACCAATCTATTAAGAAACCGAAGAATACCAAATTAAGGACCTCCCGCATAAAACCATCCATAAAATCGAATCACTCGCCACTGTCTCGAAATGGCACAACAAAGCCATCATTAGCCCAAAGATTTACTTCCGTCAGCGGCTCCGGTGCAACCCAGGACAACTCTGGACCGTGTAAAATCGCCCCTGACGAGGGTTGCCCTTCGCCGTGGGCAGTCAATCAATTACCGCGGGACAACCAACCACCAGCATAATTTTTTGAAAGGGCCTTTCAAAGAAAAGGGCGAGATTTGTCACAGTGAGCAATTGCAGTCAATTTTCCGGCTGCCTCACTGTCGGCGGTTGTAAAGAAAGAATTTCAGATTCTGAAAATCCGTGTCCTTGTTCTCCTAGAGCTGGAGGAATCTTATTTTGTTTGCGCAGCTAGCCATAAAACGGCGATGGTGGCTATGGCTACACATGGCGAGGTGTCCGGACACAAATTGCGTTTCCCGGAGTCCCTGTTGACCTTTTGTGTCTCATCTATTTATACAAATCGGTCTCCTGCAGTTTCAGTAAACATGGGGTTGATCCTAAAACAACAAGAAAATGGAATGAGCCCTGTGGCGCGGCCGCAATAACGCAACAAAGATTTTGCGCCATCATCCCTTGTGTTTGCTCAAATTTTCCTTCTCAAGGAAATATTTTTCTTATAGCGAAAAATTAGGATGTTGCCGGGATGTCGAAGTAAATGGGCCGCGCCACCCAGGCGAAACGTGCGGAGCATAAACTATGCGAGTGCATCTGCCAAAGGACATGATTTATGCATGCGTGCTAATGGATGGGGGCTGGAAAAACAGAGTCCCGGAAATGCGCCTGGAACACGGAGTGGAGCGCTATGTGGCACCTTTCAGAGAAACTTTAATTAGTCACGTCCTGTTAGCTTCCTTTAAAATCAGGGCGTCACCTCCGCTGGCAGCTTCCTCCACACCTCCCGCAGGAAATGCACCGCCGTGCAAGGTACCGGGGGGATTATGAAGGGTTAAGTCCAAATGTTGCGAACCCGTGAACCCTAATGGAGCTAATGATGCGTTCAATTGGCGTGTCCGGTGGGTTTTATCCCCCCAAATCCCTTAATATCGCCGGGAGCTGTGTAATTAGCTGCAGGCCATGAAAAGCTTAAGACGCGGGGTCAACAGGACACACAACCCCCAGCGCCTTTTCCCGTGGGTGCGGGTGTCCTTCGGGTTCGACATTTAATGGGAATTCAAAGGGCCCTAGATTCAGTGAGTTGATAGTGATAGTGCATCCCATCGCATCACATCGCATCTGCTTGCCGAAACAGCGGGCGATATGAATTCCGATTCGTTTTCAATTTGCATCGCAGTATTATTTTATGATTCGCCGGGTGTTGTTTTTCCATTCCTGGGCCTGGGTAGTGCGCTTCATGCCGCATCCGCGCCTCGCCGTTGACGTTGTCGTCGTCCGATGGTTCGGCATTTTTGCGGGTGCTTTTCCGGTGATTGCGTTTAATGTTTCTGTTTGCATGGGTGCAATGTTTTTCTGGAAGCTCTCGAGCTTTACATTTTACATTCCCTTAATTCCCGTGAGGTTTGTAAGTCCTTTACCGATGGACGCTCTCTGCATACGGGATGCGGCGGACAAAGATTGGGGCACTGTACCAATTTTTATTTTAGTTTCCATCCCTTTTTTTTGTCCAGGGATGCAACACAAAATGTTCTTTTATTTTTGCGCAATCCGCTTTTTGGCCTCGGCTACACAGCGAGAGGACTTCCTCGGATTTTAACGCGCTGATAGTTTCCGTATTCCTTCGATTGTTTGCATCCAGGAAGAGGTGGCTTTTGTGTCTGGATCGAGATTAGCTGTCCGCGTTATCGCCCTGGGGCATTCACTCGGAATAGGATTTGGACGTCACAAAATCGGATGATTGAGCAAATTGCTGCTTTTGTGTCCGGCGACAAAATGTAAAGCTAAAATTGCTTCGGCAGACGTGTTTTATCGGATACCACATCTTTTGAATACGAAATTTTTTTCCATTTTTGCAAGACGAAACGATTCAAAACGATTTCGATTTTCTTTCACTACTGCTAGTATTGTGGAGGCGATTGTCCTCAAAGAATATAGGATACAATACACAAATCGATTTTATAAATAAAGGTACCTACGTCGTTACAATTCTTTCCAATTCTTCTATGAAAATAAAAATAAATATTTTTATATTTCAATGTTGCAACTTTTTAATGTTCTTTTTAATATTAAAATAGTAAAATAGTTTCAAAATAGCATATTTTTCAAAAGGATGAGTTTCAAAACGTGCATCGGTTTGAAATTTAAAAAAGATTTTATTACAAAATGAAACGTGATTATTTTAAAATGTCATGTTAAAGATCTCTCTTTTCGTATATTGTATGCAAATGATTTCTTCGTAGATAGAATTTGGAATCAATTGTTCAAATTTTGTTCATTTTTGAATAGCGAAGAAAACTAATGCAAATTAATATCACTGATAAAGAGTGGAACTGGTTCCTGGATTCAATTTTTCAGTGGTTAGTTTCGCAACATACTTCATACAAGAAAAAATCACTTTTACATTAGAAAAAAACTATGCAAATATAATAAGTAAATTTAATTAGTTTTAATTAAGTCCAGATTTTAAAATTGATTTTACAAAAATATTTTTTTGGAACACTGCAAAGTTAGATTAAGCCATAAGACAATTAAAACTGTCATAAAAATGTCCTAACATGTTTCACGGATTGGACTCCATAAAAGATATTGCCATGGGTTCAATTACGAAAGTTATAAGTAAACAAAGGTCGGACATAAAACATAAAACACTGCATAGCCTCGAAAATAAGTGCTACGGCATAAAAGTAAATAACAATGGAATGGACATTTACTTTTGGGCCAAAATGAATTTAATTCGAGGATATTCCGGCTCCAGAACATGAAAAGCGGCCATGAAGCGATGGCCCCCCAAAATTGCCGCTAATTTTCAATAAGGAACCTGCCATTGTCTTCCAAGATGATAATCGTCCTGTTTCTTGTTTTTATCTCATGTTCCAACCATCTGCTCATCGCCATGAAATCAAAAAATCTAATTTTCTCCGAATAGCCCTGGCGTTTTTCAGTGCTAGGAGGGAGGGCAGCCGGGCACGTTCGGGTCTCATGAATATCATGAAAGTCCCCATAAAGCCCGGGGAAATTCATAAAGACGAAGAAATTTCGCTGCTTAGTAGCTTTCATAAAACAATTATTTGCCGGTTTAGAGTCGAACAATAAGGCACGCGGCTCGTAAAATCAGGATGGCATGCAGTAAACCCGGGGAGGAATAACTCATTTAATTTCGACATGCGACCTTCATAGTGACGTGAAGGGCAAACCGGGACAGAGCGCACCTTTGGCCGGGAATGGCCTGGAATGACCGGGCGACGACACTACGAGCTGAGGGCCGTGCCGTGTTACAAAAGGGGGGCCGGCACGGCACATATTTTCATTAAGAGCCACTCCGGCCGATTGGACATTATCCTTTAATTGCCCGGCTGTAAAGCAATCCCCGCACTCGAGGGTATTTTTCGAGGACCTCTGAGCCTTTGAAGATAAGGACGAAGAAGTGGTGATTCGGAGCGCTCACTCCGGAATTTACGACGTCCCGAAATAATGAGCGACTTACGAGTGGGTTTAGGATTCCTTTCCTCGACTTTGTTAGCCCCGGGCTAGAGGTAGTCGTGCTCTCTGGTTTAATGGATTAATTTGAAATCAGAGCAGGAACGTGTCCGGCTTCCGATGATGTCCTTGGAAAATTTTCGGAAGCACAAAAGCCACAACGTTCGTCATCCTCGACAAGGGTTCTTCGACCGGGGAAGAGACATGGGGCCCCATAAATTCACCTAATTAGTCGCTAGAGGAGCCCCGAGGAGAAGCGCCGGCCATCGCCACCAGATAGAAATTATGATAAAACGATGGACACAAGGTGACTAATCAAGAAGATGAACAAACAACCTCAGTTGATTCATAGTCGCGATATCGTCGAGATAGTCGCGGACCTCCGCGATATTTGCGTCTTGTATTTTGCCCGGGGGCACTAAACAACGCAAGAAATGTTGGAAAAACTTTTTTCGAAAAATTCCATGTACCCTGACTAAGTGATTAATCAAACTAATCGCATTACACCAGCGGAGTAATTTAATTAAAGATGCTTTCCACATTTTCGTTTCATTTTTCCCCATCAACTTTTCACGGGGCACGAATAAATAATCTCTTCCCAGAACCGCGCGCAAATAGCCGCGCGGCGCGGCGGCGGCAGTCTGCGCGCGTCCACTGGACCTGTTCCGCTCGCCGCGTCGCGATATGACGCACAACAACGGCGGCGGCTTGGATTATGATCGTTACAAAGTCATCTGGCGGCCTCTTCCTCCGGGACCGGGACTCATCAGCCCGAATATCAATCGGGGATAAGTCGTCTCATTACACCGCGCTGCGGTCACCCGATGCCCGGGGCCCCAGAGCACCCCAGGCCGGGGGCTTAGCGCTGTGGGCCGCAGGCCTCGGATCATTAGAGACGGATTAAATTTAAACGGCCCATCAGTTTGCATCTTTGTCCGGCGTAATCGCATTCATCTTAAATGACATTCGGCATTAATTGAGGATGTAAATCAGTGAATTGTGCCTAAGAGGCTGCTTATGTTTACGGATTATGGCTCATCGATGCCCTTCGGAGACAAAGCAGTTTAAAAAGTAAAAACACCGGCAATGTCTGTCTGTCTGTCCGCCGTCCATCGAGCGTCGCAGTCCGGCGACACGGTGGACGGGGGGAATTAATTCGACTTAATTTCGAAGACGCAATCTCGAGCGAGTGGAACTTCTGTGACTGATCAATTAACCTGTCCCCGGTGAGCGTAATGACCAATGATCGCCTGCTTTTTCTCGAATTTATTAATTTGACTGATAAATAGCACTTAGCTGCTAATGCGCCTCTATGTCGAGAGATCTTCTCCGCGGCGATGTTTAAATTTCCAGATTTGTCTATTATGTCTATGACTTTATCGAGTTTTTGGGGTCATTTTATCGGTCTCATTAATTTTTCGGCTAGATCTTAATAGACTTGTAAATGGACTAATGTTGGAAAACAGAGCAGAGAGAGGGTTTAAATTTCTTTCCATTTATCAATATTGAGACATTCGTAGGTGAAACTATGGATTAACGCCCCGTCTAGACGAAAGAAGGCAAAAAAGACGTTCGAAGCTGTACCAATAAAATTTAATTAGAAAATGCCAGACAAGGTTTTCTTTTCATTAACTAGAAATCAAATTTATAACTTTATTTTTCCACTCTTTTACAAAATATTTCTAAATAAATTAAGATATATTAAGTACATTGAACTCTTACCCAATAAGATTTTCATTGCGACAAATACTATTCAATTTTACTTTGCTTATTTTATTATTATTAAACAATTTGAAACAAAATTATAATGTAAATGAAATTTGTCCATATTTAGATCTGTAAAATGAATCGTTTTAAATTTTTTTTCGACATATTATATTAATTTTAAACAAAACTTATTATATTACGATTTTCTTACGTTGAAAATTTGAATGACAATATCTCTAAAAATGATTCACCTTTTATCTGATTCTGCGAGTGAACTGCCCGCAAATTTAGGTATTAATGATAAATTAAAATTTTTATTTTAATTAAGGAATGTTTATAGATGTGGTAGTACCTCTAAATATACATATACAAAATGGTGGTTTAATTTCAGACTGTTTCACCAGTTATTATAGTGTACCTACTTTAACTCTAAAAATTAGAAATTTAGTACCAATGTGACTACTTTATCCCTTTATAAATTTAGTTCAAACGAATTTCGTTGTGCACTTCGTTTTCCATAAATAAAACGTTCCATGTAGCTTGGTTTAAAGTTTGGTTTTTACAACTCGCTGATTTAAACTAACATAATTTAAATTCGAGAAAAAAAAGGGAAATCCACATAAAATCTCCGTGCATTTGCACCACATATCCCAAACCCATGGATGTCTAGTTCCACGCTAATGCCACTTCTCCAGAGGACCAAAATCCGCAAATGCTTTCAGCATGGTCACTGAAATGGCTTTTAAATTCTAACCTGTTTATGCTGTGCAGGTGAATAATTAAGGCGACCACTTAATCCAATAAGCCAACTTAATATTTTCCATCGGACTGCTTCCCGAATCCCGATGCACTCGGGGAGGACCGCTCAAAAGCCGGGTTGCGTCCCGAAAAACCACCACCCTGACCAAAACTCCCCTTCCGGCAGCCACTGGAGAACTGCCTTAAAGTGAAATTAGAAGTCGGAGAGATATTTGAATTTATTAATGCTGCCCCAGTTGTGTTCCCGCACATCTCGGACAGGAACCCGGGAATCGGGACTCGGGTCTCGGGATCCGGGACCCATGCACTCACTCCCTGATGGGAGGAATTTCGAAGTTTTTTTTTTTTTTTATTTGGCGACATGTCTGCTCAGTTAGCCCCAATTACCTCAGTGTTCGGGAGCGCCCTGTGGACCGCCCCGAACCCGGCCGCAGGAGTCCCGGGTTCTGAAGGATAGACATGAAAAGGAATGATAACTGAGTTGCGGTTTGGCCCGGCTTTATTTGTTTTTTGGGGCCCTGTCCCCGTGCGCCCCGATACCTTTGCGGGGGAGTGCTCTCATTACACTTTGTTGTATTTTAATGGCACTTTTGGGGTGAACGCAGGGTGATCCTTAAAATTCCTTTGATGTTTGATGTGGTGGTGACCAACGAGATTACGAGGCCCTGAGAGCGGTTTCAAATGGGTCCAGCTCCCTGGGCCAGGGTTCCCGGGGGATTCAGAGGCGCAAGGACGTTTGCTCGCTTTTTGTTGACAACTGGTTGAGTGGTTGCGGTTGACAATTTCTTTCATGTTTGTCTTGTTAAACTCATTAAGAGCCGCCCGGTTCCCGGATCTGTCGGCTGCACAGAGCGATGACTTCGTAATAGGATTTAAACTGCAAAGTACACAAAGGGAAAAATTGCGGTCTGTGGTGTAAGCGAAGCAATTTATTCTCCCCCGGGATTGATGGCTCCGGGAGCCGTCCTCCTAGAGATCATTTAAATTTTCCTTAAAGTTGTCGGGAAATTCCAATTAAATTTCTCGTGAAGTTGCGCATCTCCCAAGTGGTGGAAGTTCTTCGCAACAATCCGAGGCGCTTAACCTCTTTGCCGGAACCGTCCCGTCCCAACCCGGCAGTGCAGCAACCCTACAAAATCGAAAACTTTCTCCCCTCGAATTGTTCCCATAGTTAATCCCTGTTTGAGCCCCACCCTCCTCCAGGATTTGCTAGCTGTCGAAGCCAGGAAAAATTCTCATTTTCATTCCAAAGCTATTTCTGATTAAAGTTCCTTTCGCTGCAATTTTAATCCCCTTTCGGCCTCTTGGCTCCTTATCTTGGCGTCTTTGGCACATGTGCCTGATTTGGCTCCTTCGGGAACTCTTTAGCGGATGCAGCGGAACGTCTTGATTCATTTGGGCCATTGGGCGAAGTGCGAGCGTTTTTCGAAAAGGGATGCTGCAGGAAAACATCCGCTCGAGCAACAAAGCAAAGCGAGATATGCCCGCTAAATGGATTACTCCCAGGAATTCGAAGTAGCTACCATTAAACTTGGAAGAAGGAAAAGGCTGCTTCGGCGAAGAAATTTCATTGAGAGGTTTTCGTTTTATTGGTGATCCAAGAAACTGATAATGGCGTCTTTGTGGCTTTGAAAAATTCATTGTATATAGTTGAACAATAAGCAAAATATAATCAGTAGTCAAATGTCCAAACTTTAAACACTAAAATCGTTGTTTCTTTTCAATCTTGTTTAAACAATGAAGAATGTTATAAATTATTTAGCTTTTTAGCCATTTATTTATTAAGTTTTCTATCCTACTTGCTTTATAATCATGTTCGTCGTTCACTTAAAAATTGTGTATAAAAATAAAAGAATTCATGAATCCAAAACAAATTATTCTTTTAGGTTCAATATAGGTACAATACACATTTTAAAAACCGAAATTGCAAGCTCATTAATGGCATTTTATAATAACCTACAATCAGTAATTTTCCAGATGATACTTAGAATATTAAACAGAATAGTTGTCAAATATTTGTCAGGTACTTTTACCTACTTCACCAAATAATTAAATAAGTTTAACTAAATTTTATTTTTATATCTTTACTTTTCTTACTGAGTTATTAACATCAAATATACAAAACGGACCTGTAGTTGAAGGATGATAATTAAAAAACTGAAATATGATCTCCAAAAGTCGGAGTTAAAATGCTTTTAAGATTTTCAATTAAATTATGCAGCCTCATATAGAAATAAAATATAAAATCGACCTTCATTTAAACAAGGAAAAAATAAAATTCAATTTTTGAAATGTAGGTATGTAATACCTACCTAAATATACCTATCCTCCGAATTATAGAAGTTTAGACATAAAACTGTGCAAATTGAAAACGAATTTAAATCTGTATATCCCAACCACTTATTTCAACGTACCTACAATATTCGTTTAAATCAGAAATCTGAAGTAAATATTCTCAATTTTGAGAATTGCACCTTCAAATATTCTAACTAAAGATATACCTAAATAAGTAAAGATTTAGGTTAGCAACTAAAAGTATTTTTAAATGAACAGGAAAAGGAAGGCAAAAAATGTCATCTTGTGATAGTACATGCAAGTTTAATTAGATCTGGCTGAATTAAAGAACGACTTCCTAGAAATTGTAAGCATACGGCCGTAAAAAGTGGCCCGAAAACCAGTAAGAATGGGTTAGAAACCGTTCTTTGCGCAACATGGGTGATGTCACCCAACGGACCCATTAAGACTGAACAAGATCTTGCACTTGACACAAAATTTCTAACTGGCATTGTACCTGTTCCGGCGCGAGCATCTCAAGATCCCACGAAGATGCCGACCCGAGTGAACTGGGCGACAGACGCATTAGCATCGCGGCGGCTACTAGGAAATTTGTTGGTCCATAAAATTTTCTCACATTTAGACTACTGTTGGACCCCCAGGGTCCGTAAATCTTTGCATATGCTCACCGTGACCCGGAGAAACGGCTTAATAACCCGCGAGCCGCATTAGGGCTTCTTTAGGTGAATCCGGCCGCCTCCTCCGACTCACGGCCGCTCCTATCGCCCCGCGGAAATTATCTGCGTTTTTTCCCTCTGCGGTGTAATTAAATTTTTATTCAAATGAGATGCGTTGACTTTTAGAGTAGCCGACACCATCTTGCCCCGGCTGCGATGGAATGCTCAGAAAAATTCTTGAGGCGGCACGGCAGCGAATATGCCTCCGTGTCGCCATTGGACGAAAGTTACCTGGGCAGGTGGCTGTGCGGGGCGATAGCCACGGTTTTACAGAAATTTATTCCGACAAATGATTTCATGCTAAATGAGCGCAATTAGAGAGGGATTATTCGTCTAATGTGCTCCGAAGAATTAAAACAAACATTCGGGAGCACCCGAGCGGAATGGAGCGTGGGGAGGACCGCTGAAAATTTCATTATCGAATTAGCCACGGCCGACTGTTTGGAAGTAGTTTTTCTAGCGAGTCCGCGCTCATTTTTTATGATGGTATCTTTCCATGGCTCTTAGCATAATTTGCTTCTCCGGTTCGAAAACGGAACGAATTCCTCCTCCGACGGAGGCTGGCCGGGGCCGAGCACGCTCAGCCGGAGGCGCTCAGGAGTTATGACATTCAATTTACCCCGAAATTGCATGCAATTAGTGGACATCAATTCAATTTAACTTGACGGAAACTGACAGAGGTCCTTCGAACTTAGCGACGGCATTTATCTCTGGAATGAAAAGAAACATCCCCGGAAAGGGATCTGTGACAGAAGAAAAACGAGATTCATGATTCTGGGCTTAAACGAGCTCCTATGAGGTCTCGGCGGAGCAAAAATTCATCACTTTCCTCACGTCCGATGCTCGAGGGCATCTTCTTGGACCATTCTATGCAAAGGGCCCAGAAAAATGAGTGGATCACTTCCCGGGCCCGAGCAGGCGGGGGTTAGCCTAGTGCTAGAGCCGAGCACCTCACTCCCAGAGGCTGCCACATCTCGATGATATATAATTACGAAAATTATGATTGCAATTGATTAATTTCAATAATTAAGCGGCTGCATCCACTGCATATTCATAAGTTAATTACGCCCCGGGCCCGGCACTCAGCCAGGCGAGTTCTCGCAGAACACCCGGCCTCCGAACCTGTTGGCTCAGGATCGGGACGAACCTGTTCGAAGTTGGGTCCTATGCAACAAATCGCTTCAACTCTTCTGCGGCGCGCATCCATTAAAAGGGCCGGGACTCCGCTTTGCCACCGCATTTTCATCTGGTCCAGACTTCTTTCCTCCCAAGAAACTTTAACTTCTCATTAAGACGATGAGGTAAGACCCAGAAATTTTTGGTCGCCGCCAGCTGTTCGAATCCGGTGAAATTTTCAACCGCAGCTCCAGGGCAAACGATTTCCAGTCACGTTTCACCTTCACGACCGGTGTAGAAATGGACCCGGGCGACATTGTTTGTAAATAAATCGCTATTAAAGCGAATTTAAAGAAATTGCCACTGCAGGGATTTTTACTTGTTCTGGTCAGCTTTGACCTGCGAACTTCTTAGAAAAATTTTAAAGTCCACGTGCACTGTTCCCTTTATTATTTTCCAAGAAAATTATTTGGGGTTTCGCGAACTGGGTCACGGGTAAAATAATCTTATTAAAGCTTTTAATTTGACGAAGGATTTTGTTAGTAGCATCACGTCAATCTCAGACCGCACTTTGGGTTTGTTTCTTTAAAAAGTTGAATTTTCTCTGAATTTTTATAGGCACGTGGGGATTGTGGCTTAACTGGTGAAAATTAATTAATTAAGGGTAAAGTTATTTGTCGAGTAGACTTAATGAAATAATTATCTATTTATTAGCATTTCAAAAATAAACTGTTTGAGTAAATGTAATAGGATATAAATTTTTAAGATGCGGTATCAGAAACTATATTTATTTATTCAATTTACCGATTAACAAACCTTAGAGACTTTAACAACTAATGTAAACATAATGATTAAATATAAATTCAATTCTCGCCAAGCAGAATTAAATAAAAATTACAATGTTTACCTATTAAAAATTTAAATAATAGAATGACTTATAAACCAAAGATGTTATAATTATTCTTACAAAAGTGACTTAACTTTAACTTCACAAAAAACCATTTTCAAATCACAGAAGTCCAATTTCAATTCAATAAAGCCGCATTATATTGGATCTATTTGTGTTTGATTTATTTGAAATGAAAATAGACCTTATTGAATGGAAATAGGACCGCCGTGATTTGAAAATGGACTTCTTTGAAATTAAAAGAGTATAGTAAATTTATTGTAGGTAGGTATACAAATGACACACCATAATGAGAATTTCGGACGTGCTCAAATTCATAATTATTATATTACTTTAAAATTAAAATCAAATGTTTGCTAAGAACTTTGTTTGAGGGCATATTCTTTTGAATATGCTTAAGAAATTGAGATTACACGAAATTCTAAAT
The DNA here is from genome assembly GCA_951509405.1 of Machimus rusticus. NCBI lineage: Eukaryota > Metazoa > Arthropoda > Insecta > Diptera > Asilidae > Machimus > Machimus rusticus. The sequence goes on from OX608051.1 coordinate 10,752,739, forward strand.
TTCATTTAAAGTCTGTCCAGAGCTTTATGCATGCTTCCAACCAAAGGTAACATTAATTCGAATTAGATGTAAGAGTTCAGAATATATTATTTGTAATGTGAGGATGTTTCTAATGAAAAGAACACGATTTACAGATGCGTCTTTGATATATCCACAATTTTGTAAAATATCATTGAACAGATTCGAACCTGTGGGTTCATAGCAATGTGGTAAACACTAAACATACATATAGCCGATGCATGTTGTAATCAAAGAATGATCTGACCATAGATGTAATAGAATGTTAAAACAACAAACTTAATAATTTAGCTCAAAAAATTTAAGGTATAAAATGTAAGTATAAAGTAAAATATAATCATTAAAATAATATAAATGGAAACCGTGATTCAGTCTTTTGTTAGGCAGAAAGTAAAAACCAAAGTTCAGTCTAAAACAAAGGCTAAAAACCGAACAAAAACCTCCCTATAAAGTAAAATTGTGCAGAAATCAAATAGGCGAAGCAACGAGGCAGCCTATCTGTAAGTAGTTTTCCCAAAAAAAATAAAATAAAAGAGAAAATTGGCAGCAATTGAAAATTCCGGCTGATTTCCCTCCTAATCAAAGGGAGCCAATTAATTCGGGCGAAATGGCTCTCAATACCGCGGTCCGACTGCAATTTCGCAATCCCCCAATTCGCCATTATTCAGGGCCATTCTCCCGGAAGTTTCATATCTTTTCCCCGTAATTCAGTCCTCATCTTTGGTTGAAACTTCCGGCGCGGCGGTGCGGTGGGAAGTTGTTCCCAACAGGTTCCACGGGACCCGGGAGCGGTCCGAACTTGTTCCCGACGACTGTAGCCGTCTCATTTGGCGCCCATTACCGTTTCGCCCTTACGTTTGTTTAAGTTTGCAGATATCATAAATTCCAGGGACTATAAAAACGGAACAAATTGAAATTCTGGACGCCGCCCGGGAGTGGGGTTCCCGGCAAATTTTGCCGCACTGCCCAACTCCGCGAGGTTTTCGTGCGGCGCGACGGAGGGCAGGGGCGAAAAAACACATGTACGGCGTTGAGCTTTCCTCTACACGAAAAACTTTTCCATAGAGAAAATCTCCTTTACCGCTCCTTTCATAAAGTTTCATAAAAAGCTTTCCGGGATCTTTTGCTCCTTCAGGACTACCAGCACTTATCAGTTAGGAAAATATTTTCCGGCTGCGTTTTTTGCGGCCTCTGCATAGTTGCCGGGGTTATGCTGTGGTTGTTTGCAGTTCTTTTATCTGCCCATGATTGAAATTTGTGGGTAGTGTTTTGCAGTATTTTCGTCCCTGTAATAATCAGGGGCTATTCGCCCTTTTCCTCCTCGCTTTTCAGGGAAATGTCGAATGAAAACTTAATTTTGGTGGAGGAGCCCGCAAGGAAAACCGTCTAAACCACGTTCTGGCCAATGTACGTATGCAAATGTTTAGGGCTTTTGCGGAGAATGGCTTCTAGTAAAGACCTTAATGAGGTCTGTTTCTGGAAGCAGTCGTACATGAAAAGGAATTCCTCGAATGCCTTCTGGATAGATTTCAAACCCATCGACACTTAGGTTCGCTACCACTTAACCTTAAGAGGAAACATTCCTGCGATGGGTTCTACGAGAGCCCTTTTTTTGATTCTGTATAGAATATTTATTTAAAACTTGGAGAAAAAGATATGTAATTTTTAATGCCTTATAAAATAGCCCTTTTTATTCAAAAAGATTAAAAATTAATAGCAATGGATCTAAAAATGATAGATGTTGATGATGATGATGTAGAAATATAGTGGAAAAACCAGAAACCCAAAAACTTTTTCAATCTACCTATACATAAACGTTATGTTCGTTGTAAGAAACTTTCTTAAAAATTAATTTTTTTCACAAATTAATACCTATTAAAATAAAATGTCACTATTGCATGATTTTAACTTCCATTCGGTAGGCTCAGAAACTCTATAATTTTCAAAACTTTCAAAATAAAAAAAAGTTCTGAATTTAAAAATAAAATTTTAAAAACAAGCTTTTATCGTTTTCTACTTATCGAACCTTTTCGTTTGATACCCATATCATGGGAGTGCACAAAAAAACACTAGTCCGCCATCTTGGGCCTTATGGGATTTAGAATGACGTCACTTAGCTAACCATGCATTGTCATCCAAACTAAACGTGTATACAATATTTTATCTCAATCGGTTGAGTATAACTGCTTTAAAATTCAGTTGCAAGATTTGACCCGAACATACATACCTACATACATACATTGCAAGTTAAATAAAAGCTTGTAAAAAAAAGACATTGCGATTACAAAAATCCTAGCTAAAGATATGAAAGTTAAGAAAAACGCTGTCTTAAAAATTATTAGATAGGATGTTTTAATCATAAGATTCGATGTGATGAATTTCAGGTGTTAGATAGTCTGATGCACTATAAGAAACATTTTGTTTATCCTATATGACTAATCATCGCATAAAGTTAGACAATCTGAACAAAATTATCTAATAAATTTGCACACGCCTATTGGTAAAAAACTTACTGTGATTTTGTTGAAACATTTATGAATGGTTTATAAGAATTTTTAGTTATATGTATAAGTAAACGTCTTAGTTATGGTTTCGAATGTAGAACAAATTCAAAAATAAGTTCCTTGAAAATAGGTTAACGCAATGCAGGGAATCGTGTTTTTTAAATTATTTTTCCCATTTCTATTCCTCATGAGAGTTCTACTGTATCTATACTATTAAGAGAAAATTCAATTCGCTTAGGATCTAAGTAAGAAAATAAATAATTAATTTAAGTTCGAATGCTGTTTTTGCTTTCAATAAGTTCAAGATTGTTTCATGATAAAAAATGCAATATATCCCGAAAGGATTGTACTTTTTTCCTCGAGACTCGCTGAAAGCACGTTCGGGCATCAAAATGAGATCAAGAGGTGGGTGAAAAACTTTCTCGGATCCTAAGGAAATCAAGGAACGAATCCGAAAATTTACTTGGGAGGAGGGAAGCAATCAGAAAACTAACCTAACATTCCCCATGGCCGGTAGAAGTTGCAGACATCAGCAATTCACAACCGAATTTGAAGAGGAGCCACACAATGGCCCGAATTCCCACCGCACCGTAGGCCAGGGAACTTACCTCATCATTCGTCATTCATAAATAATTTAAGCAATTAGACGCAGAACCGTAGAAACTCCCCTAGATACCTGAAATCCAATAGAAAATAAGAAGACGTAGTAAGGAGTCTGCATAATTAATGCACCAGCACCAGGCCACGTCACCAGACAGCTATGAATATTCAGGGATTTCTCTGTGGCAGGATCTCAGAGCCATGGACCAAGACGGAGATGACTCGAAAATGTCAACCCCTGGGGCCAGAAAAAATAAAATAAAAAATAAAACAAAAAATTAAATTAAATTAAAGCATCCCCCCGAGAGTGGAGCTATGGAGCCAGCCGTCTTCTAGGGCCCCATAGCGCGGTCTCAAGTCGCTGGTTAAGACGAACGGGTTTCGTCTTGAGAGTGGGCTCGCCCCGGCTGTCTTCGGATGATTGAAAACGGCCTGCCCCCGGTCAAAAATCGAAAGGTTCCCGGGGTCCGCCCGAAGTGGGGCCTTCTCGCGGGTCGGCGAAATCACCTGCCGCGCGCCAAACGCAGCCCCGAGATGCCTAAGATCTCTATCGCGAGTCGTAAAAATTTGTTTTCCATAATTCATAATCAGAGGGGCTTCACACTTTCTTGTAGTTCCCGCGGAGCGGCACAGCGATCTTCTCGCCTCTCGCGTGCGTCCCGGCCCATCCCGACCCCGGGCACCGGGTGATGGACATTCCGAGAAGCGTAGGAACAGGAATTTTTCTATTAAAATTCTGGCGCTGTTCTAGCGATGGATGCTGTGTCCGCGACTTTTCGATTCTTGTCCATGTACCCCGGGACGCGAGATGGACTCCGCTGATAGGCGGATTTTTTTTTATTTTTAATTTTCTACACCTCGATCCAGGGGTTTTCGAGAGTTGTGTGGACAAGAGGTTTGCTCATTATCGCGGCTGGTGGAATTACCTGTTGCCGCGTCGAAGGTAAAAAGGGTGTCAACTTCCTCAACGCGGCAACACGAAAAAACGTCGCTGCTTGCACCTTCAGTTTCTGATCCGGCGATAGATTCTTATCACCTCTGATGTTAGGGTTTGAGTCGACCAGTCAATCGCGTTCCCAGAATCGCCCGGTAAAACAGGGGGACGCTCGATAAGACTGTCATAATGAACTGGAAACCTAATCCAAGTCGAAGGTACATAAATCACGGCCAAAATAAACCTCGACAAATTTTTTTAGACGTCTTTTAGGCAAGCTATTTGTCAGCTTATTGTCACCAGACTTTGACGAAGTGCCGCTGCAAGTAAGCAGGTATCGTGCGTTTGGCTCACGCGAAAAAAAAAAATAAATAAAATATTGTCTACCTCCACCACCGAAAAGTCTCGTTGGGTGGCTCTGCCCAAAAATCCTAATAAATTGGCGATATCTCATTGAGCCATTAATCTCCCAGCTCGCGAATGAAATTCCTTCCAAAAACGAGGGAAGAAATGAAAATAGAAAAACTCGCGGATGTTCGAATTTTTCGCTTTAATTTTTTTTTTTTTTCGAGAAAAAAGGAAGGGCTTCAGGATTCCTTCTAGTGACAGATTGCTGGCATTACTCTTGTAAGTGGGTGAAATTCATTGGATGCCGCCTTGAAAACTGCAGAAGGAATTGAGAAGGAATATCTGCTAACAAATTCCCGAACAAAGTTAATATCTGGGGGTCGATTTTTCACACGGCGCGACGCCGAGAAAAACTCGCGCGTAATTTGTACCCCAACGAGTAGAACAAGACGACGAGCTGCTCGACTTGAGTTCAAATGTTGCTAACAATCTTTCTTTATGAAATGTCCTGGAATGCTACGAAAATGATTCTAGAGATTAATTTATAGGGGAGCTAAAATGAAGACGATATTAATGTCTTCTCACTTCCATCCTATAGGTTTGAGGATAAAATACGAGATGAGAATCGAATCATTAACTGAACAGAGTTGGATTTATAAGAATTTTCCTATTTGTCAAGTAATTCAATAAAGATCTAATTGTAAGTACAAAAGATGTCGACTTTTAATTTTTGGGTAGTGGTATCGAGTTGAAATTAAAAAATCAAGATTAATTCAATTTTATAAAAAAATACGACCTTTCGAAGTGTATTTTCCTTTTAGCAAATGACTGATACATCAAAACCTTTAAGGTACTTTCCGTTGACATAGAATGTTGAAATTTGATACGAAAGAAGGCCTCATATCCAAAAATAAAACAAAAAATCCGAAAATCATTAATTTCAAATATGATGTAGAAATTTATTTTTATTTATTTATCTAAATAAAAATGTAGACTTTTACGAAATAATTTTTATTTCTTTTGGTTTTTTCTGGAAACTAATTTTATTTGTCATCATAAAATTTTCAACATTTACAGAGTAATTGTTGAATTAAATTACAATTTTAAAAACTGGTCATGAAAATATTACATCTATTTCGATTGTTTGGTTCTTTAGAATATAAAATAGTTCTAATTTTTTATATACTTTTATATAATTTCATAGTAGAATAGAACTTTAAAGGCTCAATAAATGCTCCTTGCAGTAAAACACAATTTTCAAAAATGCTGACTTACCCGAAACTGAAATTCTTCGCCCTAGTGAATAAAACTAGATAATTTCATTGAAGCAGGACATATCCCAGCCCTAGACGAGCTCATTGTGATCTCCTTCCTGTTTTATTGACCTTTAATCTCATTTGCAACGAAAAAGAGCTGAACACGATAAATCATGGGTCTAACCACGATCCACCCCAGGCGCAGGACTCAAAAGGCTCACCGTCGTCTTTATTGTCAAATTGACGGTCAAAAGGAATTATCTTTCTCGAAAGAGAGAAATTACCTCGAAATGTTGCCATCTGCCCAAAAATTGATAGTCCCAGGAACACAATTAAGCAGCCGGGAAGGGTATGTCCCAGGACCCTGGGATACATGAGCCCGAGGGATCCAAAAAATGTCCTTTGTTTGTCACCATCGGCTAGTGATGAATCGATGCGAATAAATTGAAAAACATGCCCAAAGGACAGAATCGAAACGCTGACGGTGCGCCCGCTAGTGGTGCAGGGGATGCTGCGGATGACTCCGATCCGTCTTTCGTTTTTAGATACAAAGATACATGAAAAAGGGAATAAAGCGCTCGGGATACAGCCAGGATGACAAAGTGCAGCGTGAAGCGACTCCCGAAATCGGGTTTCCTGACTACACCCCAAAGAGTTCAGGGCCCGTGAAGTCATAAACGAAAATTGAGTTTTTGTGTTTTTACGGGAAAAATGCTTTTCATCTGCCCAATGGTGGTGCAGACTGTGAATTTGCTGGCAGAAATGGTCACGTGCCGCGTTTCATGGAGCGCACGACCAAATTGAATAAAATATGGTCAGTCCGACGCGCGTGGGAATGAGCTGGAGCTGAGTTAAATCCGGGAATAGGTCAACTCCTCGATCCCGGCGATTCCAGAGCACTATGAACTGAATGCCGGCCGGTCTGCTCTGCTAATGTCGCCCGTGTCAGCGTAATGTGAAACGTACTTAAAAAGAATTTAGCGAGCACCTGCTAGTTCCTAACATTTATCTCCCGCAGGACGTCGAGGAGTTCGCCTAAGTACCCGCCGGGTTAAGTGTCCGCCGGCAAGGAACTAGCTGAGCTACTCGCGCTGGCTCACGTAATTTGGTGTCATCCTGCAGCCGTGTTTATCTCTGGTAAGCAAATTTCCCGTGTGGACGTGAATACACACCTTAAAATGAGATTAGGGTCCTTTGCCGTTTTGGCACGGAACGCGCCCAAATAGACAGTCGGGACGATCCCTAAGCTTGTTCCCGTGAATGGCTGCTCTTATCGTGTTTCATTTTTTAGGATGCACCACAAAGGCGGACTTGGTGACTCGGGAGCTCCTCTTCCTGGAGCAGATCCCTGAACCCTCCCCATTTTCCCCTTTCTTCCTGATATGATCCCATTGTGAGACGGGAACGCTATGTGCCTGCAGGGCATTCTTATATGCAATTTTTTTTTTCTTTTTGCGGGGCCGGTGTTTAGGGGTTGTTAGCCCCAATGGATATGTGCCGTATGTCCGGTAAATTGAATAAGAAATTTTACTTATTTTATGGCGTCTGCACATGATAAGGGCGAAATTTGTGGACAAACAGGATGTGCGCCCTGAATAGTCCCGGGAACTTCCCCGGCTCTTTTGGCGTGTTTATCTCATAAACATAAATTGGATGTCCAAAGTATGTCCAGCGACATGCTGCTTTGTATTTCACTCCCGAGATATGGATAACGTTGTGCTTGCCAAGATACTGGTGGGGCCCCACGGGCATGGGGACATTTTTAAGTAGGCACGTCTACGTGCAGTTCTAATAATTCAGCTAACATTTAATGTGCAAAAAAAGTGAACTCCATGAATGCTTTGTAGAAATTTTAGCTAAAGAAAAATGTGAATTCATCCAGTAATATTAAAATAAAGGTATTTATGAAACTAGATAAGTTTATGTATCGCGTATTTGCCTTTATTTACGCGCAGCATTTCATGAAAGCACAATTTTTTAAATCGACATATCTTTGACATTTTTCTGTTCTCTGACGTTTGTGTAAGTTTATCAAATCGTTTGCGCACCGAAATTGCCGAGGAAAGTTATGAGGTTTGTTCATTCGGTTTTCAATATAAATTTGGAAAATTGATTTATGAGGCTGGTAAACTAATACGGTTTACCCGAATACGAGGTCAATATGCGTTTGCGCATGAATACCCTGAATATTTAAACCTATACCTTTAAAATAATTCTATTCATTCACCGATTGATGACTTTTGAAATTTCAACTGCATGTACAAAATTACATTCTTTACAGAATTAGAAAAAAATATTGTTTTTCATCCTAGTTTAAAAATTGCAAGTGTTAATGGTGCGGCCCTACACCCTTAAAAAAACAATCATCGAAGAAAAGCTGTACAGTCACCATTTTGTTTTATATCAGTCCGAAAAAACTGATTTTTTCAGCTCATTTGTTTTATAATAAAGAGCCTTTTTCATAATTTAATTTATTCCATTGTGCCGCTGAAAAACAATCCCAAAATATGCTTACTTTTTCCACCGCTACAGTAGTGTAACCCCTTAAGAGCAAGTTCAATCAAAGTAAATAATCTTTGAAGTATTTTATACTATAACTGAGAAACATATAGTTTTAAAACTCCCATTACTACCCCCAGTACTATGTAATTAATTAATATTTGAACCATCCATTTTTTTTTTAATGCGCTCTTTTATAGAAAATCCCTAAAATAACTACTTAAAGAACATTTTAAATTCTCAAAGCACCATCTCCTCCTCCAAAAGACATAAATTCAAATATGTTACTCAAAACTTCAAATCCATTAGTTCTCATCACCATCTTCATCAAAGGTGATGCGGGGGTCGCTGATCTACTTCAACACCTCCGACGCCGCTGGAATTGATAAAGCAATTAAAATTCTAGGAACTCCACCGAGGAGGAGGAGGAGCAGTCCTGCCTAGCGACAGCAGCGCCACCAACGCTGTCTATTTGCTCGAAAGTATTTCATTTCATAAGCGCAAACTAATTGACTTGGGACCGGGACCGGGATCACATAAGACTCCGCCGGTTATCTGTCGGTGCAGGAGGGCCGCCGCTCCCAAGTGGGGCCCAGGAAGTTTCGAGGAAAAGCCTCGCTGCGAATGGGTAACTCCTGCTGGATGAGGAGGAGCACGTCCTGCTCCACCCGGGAGTGGGGCCGGGAATGTTTCGTCTGCGTCCAGGCGATGGGCCACAATATGCTGCTTCTGCTCCTGAAAAACGTGAGTTAACTTTCGAACTCCTGCAAAGTCACGTTAGAAAAGTGTCTACGAGTTTGAGCGCTTTTTATTTGGCGCTGCCGAACCATCGCCTCGCCACCGACGACCATGAGAACTTTTTGATACCAACCGGCGCGGCGGTTTTACTGGGACTTTCTTTCATCGCTCCTTTTGTTTTTATTTCGGGACTCTTCCTTTGGTCCCGTCTTGTTCCAGACTTGCTCGTCAGGAAAGTGGCCCCCAACACAGGAAGAGCCGAGAAGCTTCTTCAGCGTCTGAAGTTTTCTTAATGAGGAATGTTCGAATGATGGAATTAAGGGGGTCCCGGACTGTAATCAAAAGTTGCAAGAACTTCCCAGAAATAAACTTACAAGTTCAGAAGATACATGAGGTATTCTTCAAAACAATCAAGGGCTGGTCTGGGCTCTTATTGATCCAGGGGCTCCTTAGACAGCCAACACCACCGAAGATTGCTTCCTGCTGGCTTTTACTATTTCGCAAATTGCAGCACAAGGAATTTGCGTCTTTCAGACCTTTCTTTTCAGTAAAAAGAACATTTTATATAAATTGATTTCGGCGACATGGCCAATAATTAAGCAATTAATTTGAAAAAAGGCCAGATTAACGCCAAAATAACATCAATGTGTCTTAGCTTGTTAAAAGACATGCTTCAAGACGAGGTGTCTGGTGTTCATAAAAGACCTTTGTTCTCCAATCTCAGTCAATGTCGAATTATCGTCACCGCCTTTTGTATGTAGGAAAGTTCGCTTTCAATTTTCTTAGAGTCGGAGCTCGGTCAAAGTCGAGGTCAATGGCTATTAATGTCTAGGTAATCCGTCGTAAAAGTGGATTTAGTTCGTCTTTCGAACAGCCCCGAGGTGGGATTAATTAAGAGACTCTTAAACTGCATCGGTTCATTGTAGGTTTGGCGGTCTCAAGAGTTTATGAAAAATAAATGAATGGAGAAGTCTTAGAATTGAACTGGTCACAGGTGAAGACCGAGGTCAGGTAGCAATTAGTTGTATGACCTTTGGTTGCATATGGCTTTGAATTGAAAGAATCGAGCATAATTAGCTTAAAATTATAAAACTTTGATATAATATTTATTTCCCAGGAAAATGGGCCCATTAATGCCTTTTTTGTTATATTTGTCATAATAAATACAGAAATTATGACGATTTTTGTCGGAAAATAGCATTTATTTTAAGTGTATCTCAATAAAACAGTCTGCAAAATAATTACAATCTTCATAACTTGTTATTTTGGACTCACAAAAAATAAAAAGACAAACTGGCTTTTTATTTTTACCAGAAAAAAAAGTTTTAAAACTTCTTATTTTAAAATCAGTTGAGTTTAAAAATATCATATTTAGATCGGTCCCTGAATTAATTACCGAATAATTTTTTCATGTAATAATTGTTATGATATTTAAACCTAAAACAGTATTTTAAAATTTTGGTATTCTGAAATAAATTTTTCTAACTAAGCCTTTACCTTTTCTAATGGTGTGAAAGATAGGATCAAATGCATATGTTTTGGTAATAAAGAGCATACTTTGGTATGTTATGATATTGAATAAAACCCCCAAAATATGTAATAGAAAACCGCGATTTGGCTACATTCGGCGATCAATAAGGTCGTTAATTTACCACTTAACCCTGCAATTGCGTCGATTTGTCAGCGTGAGTCTTAACCCGGAGCTAATGAACCGCTCATGGAGCCCGACATGCCAAACAAATGCCCATTACCTGAGCGCTGATGAGAATCTCAGCACGATGGCAGGGAAAAAATCTAAACACCGGCGACTCGGGATCATTTTTCGATGATTGATGGGCTACAAAGTGACTCCCTTAACCTGTGGGGCTCCGCGCACCGGGCCCCGTGCCCCGTGTCCCGCGCCTCTGGGTCTGGTTCAATCACCGAGTGTTGTTTTTTCACCACTCGTTTTTACCTGCCGGGGCCCATTGTAGCGGCTCACGGCGCGGACTAATTCCACTCGCCTGTTTTAATTAACAGGTAAAGCCCGCCCCGCGCCGTGTTTGATGAAAATGCACAGCGGCGAGGAGGGCGAGCGCCGGGACGCGGACGTCCAGTTGGCTAGTGATAGTCGCGAATTCCTCCCGGAATTGGAGCTGGAGCTCGGGGACGAGAAGCTGCTGACTCCTGATAAACAAGCGAAGGACATGCCCCGCACCCTCCCCAGGGCTATTTAAAAGATCCGGCGTGTTGGACACTGTTTGCCCGGCCGAAACGTGACCCTGCACTCGTGAGCAGCATCCCGACGCTGTTATCCGCGTCCTGTTTGACGTAAGTCTTAGCGGTCGAAGGTCAACAGTGACGCCAAATTCGCAACCGCCCCCCGCGCCACCATCCAGAATCAATAGGGATATCGCTGAAAAAAAAATATATCGGGACCAATGCCAGCAGCATCCCGGTCCAGGATCCGACTCCTAATGATTCCCGTCCACTCGAATTCTCCTCAAAGGTCATGTTTGCTCAGGAGCGATGCGACTCCGCTCCGGCTCCATGTGACTGCTGGGGTTGTGGCTATTTGGGGATTTGCCGAGATGTTTGCCCAGTGACAAATTAATCTGCGAGATGTGATGAATTAATTTTTTCCCCTGTCATTTCGTCCGGGACTACAACTCCCGGGGATGCTGTTTGTCTCGGGGATTTACAACAATTTATCGCCTGTTTGAATATCAAACATTTGCTTAGCTCTTGGACGGCGAACAAGCGGGGGGAGACTCCTAGATTTTGTGGCTCAAAATGGGGGAATTATTCGCTGTGAAAAATTCGTGGCAAAGCCAAAAAGGTAGGGCTGATATTAATTTTGCTAATTGTACGATGCAACGTATTTTTAGGGGTTGCTTTTAAGTAAACGTGGACATTGTTTCGGTCCATTTGTTGATTATTTAGTTGGTCTTTTAACGAACATGAGAAACGTTTGAAAATTATTTTTGATGGAAGCGAATGGGCGGTAATTTTACATTTTAACATTTTTTATTAGCTAAAATGAAAAACATATATAAATATAAAGGAGATACAGACTCACGAGATAAAAGCATTCTCGTTACAACCCACATAAAAATGAATGCATCTGTTACTTCCCTTAAGGCAGTAGAAGCTAAAAAAGATACTTCGTCAATTTGTGCACCTACACATCATTTTTTTAATAAAATAAAAGATGTACAATATGTTTTACAAATTATTACCATCCCAAGGTTTTAAAGGATGAATGCTTCTTTGGTAAAGATTGATGAAAAGCTCCTACAAAATGAGCTTATAAGTTACCTACTTTAAATGATTCTGAAGGTTGATATTTATAGACGTGTTTTTTTTTAATTATATCGATTTGTTGTAATGTTCGAGAGTTGTATTATTTGCGAACTAACCGGAATCAATTTTTGCACCTTTTGCTTATTTTTCCTACCTAAAGAGCAAAGCATTTTATGCAAAATGCAAATATCTGTTAGATTCATAAATAAGAATATTTTACCAGACCTTGTTCAAATGAATTCACGGCACATGGTAATATTGCATTTAGTTATAACTACAAAATAAATATACTAATACACTTAAAGTAAATACAAAAATTTTGTGAGTTCAATTTAAAAAATAAGTAGATATACCTACAACAAACATCCCTATAATTCTGAATCACACTATATTACGTTAGGAAGGTTACTAGAAAATGTTCAACAAATTCTAAATCCTTTCATCATAAAAATTATAGACAGAAAAACCATTTAAATAAAATGTGATAAAAGTGACCCATGGGTAAAGAATTTGAAAAGAACTAAAAACAGGTAGCGACTACTTGTCAAGAATCCCAGATATTTTTTTCCCCAAAATCCTAATCAAAAAAGTTCACATTGAAATGCATCTGTTATCAAAATGCATCTTCATGAAGAGCCAAAGAATTTAAAAAAGTGGCCATAAATGATAAAAAGTGGTACCTGGTGTCACACCGGCGGTGGTCCCTGAGATCCGTCGCTAACGACAAATCTGGCCCGATCAAGGTCATAAATCAAAAATCTGTCGCATCCTAGAGAATATCAGCGACTATCAGGGCCCATAAATTAGAAGTTAGAACGACGACGATCGGATTCTAGCATTTCCAGGAAGATGAAACTGAGAAAAAAATAATAATAAAGATTGTCTGGCGACACTGGTGCAGGAGTAGGCTTTGAAGATGATACTCTCAAGACGCGATATTTAGACGCGCGCCGAATCTACAGCGTCTCCAGATGAGCCAGATCCCGATGGATTCGTCCGAGTGATTTTCTAATCTAATCGAATCATACACTCACTGGGCGCCTAATGAGGCCCTAACCGGCCCATTAGCGAGTTAGATTTTTCAGCGATTCTAGATAGCTTCTTGAAAACCGGTTGTCCGCGCTAGAAGTCTTAGGTCTTTTGCCTAAGTTTGGAGTTGTCCAATTTTCAGAATCGACCTGAGCCAGCTCACCTGCAGTATCTTAAAACACGGTTTTAATTTCCTGAAGCAAATCACAGAAATTGTCGCCGTGCACTTAGCCGGATCTCAAGATGTTTGCGATGTTTTGGAGTCCCCTCATGTTTCCTTTGAACGTGGGAAACGACTCCGCACTTCGTGCATCATACACCGCGCAAATCGCGAATTTCTGTCAGATGCACTTACTCAAATCGAATCCCGTCCCGAGGGAAGGGAACATGCGGGAAATTTAGCCACTACACTCCCGGCTAGAAGCAGTCGCGTTGACATCCAGATGTTAGTCAAATAATTAATTAAAATAAATTGTACCCCCGCCCCGCCTCGTTGTCGGCAAGAACAAGCTGCCTGAGGATGCTCTTCACAAGAAGAACTAGCGACTTCCATTTCTGGACTTGGTGCTGGATGCCACCAGTTTTTGAAGCCGTCCAACTCGAGGCTTGGATCGTGATCTCTATGCCCGCGTCGTCGCCGCCGCCGCCGCCGCCGCCGCACCGGAGGTATCCTCTAGGAACCTCCAAGTTCCGCGATGAAAACATCTCGAGAAAAATTAACAAAATTTTCAAGTTGCGCGGCATCTCGTCGTTTTTGGCAGAATAAATGATTTATGCAGACGACTGTCGCGCGACTTGAACGCGCGTTGGGGGGAAGGAACCCTCGTTGGCGCGATATCAACACATGCAGCATCCTCGTGATAAATTGCCCTGGCCCAGATGACAAATGGAATCAGAGGATCCAGGAAATTTATCAAGGCAGAAAGTGAATTTGGAAGGACTAGAGGTAACTAGATATCCGGAGGCTTTTGTCTTTTTGAAAGGCATCTTACTGAGATTGGGGGTGGATGCCGGGCCTCGAACTGGGCCCGGGGGTGGACTTAAAAGAGACAACTGATTGCGATGGTTGCATTCAAATGGAACGTCCCTCGGCCCCGAGCAGATGGATCTCTCTTAATCAGATTACTTACATTTTTGAGACTTGCACGAGACGACTTCGTCATTTTTCATTCCTTCAAGAATTGAGTTTATCAAAAGGAAAGTGGGGTAGCTGGCCCCGGGCGGTTCCTCTTCTTCTGACGGTGAAACGCTCAAGGGTGGAATGAAAGTTTAATTTAAAAATAACTTCTGGAAAATGGATTTGCTCTGTTTTATAAAAAATTTTAAAGTTTTATCTCCGAAAGACACTATTTATACTTACAAAATGAAATTTTCAACTTTGAAATTCTTTCTCAAATTTGTAAAAGCTTTTAATAAAGTTATTTCTTTGAAATCGGATCAGATGTAGCGAATTGACATGATTTTATTTCGCCTTTTACATTATGCAACTATTTTATTTTTATGGACTAAGTACACTTAAAGAATTATTACTAGTCCCGATTAAATTACTGAATAATCCACGACATAATTCATATTTTTAAAAGAACATTCTTAAATTAATTTATAAATATTTTTATAAGATTTCTAAGAAGTTGTAAATATTAATGTCTAAAATTCAAAAGCATATTTTTGACGAATTAGGATTTTTTTTAAAATACAATTTAATTCAAACTTAGGCTAAGCTGATGGTCCATTAAAATATAGCTGCTATTTTATTTTTTTAAAACTATGAATTTTATAGATAAGTGTTTTTTAAGTAGGTATTACATATTACCTCAAAAATCTTAACCTCAATAGTTCGTAATTAAAAATGTCGCTCCAAAAAGTTGTCCCCTGACAAAGAGTGGCCGGATGAATATTTTTAATAGCTGTGCTAGTTTTAAGTAAATTTTTTGACAACACAAAAAACTCTACACAATCCTATTGTCTTTGTTAAGATCTATTGGTTAAAATTTAAAAGCCATAATGATATACATGTATCATATGTATAATAAAAAAATTGCTCTTACGTCTCCAAAATAAGACAACATACACATCAAATAATTTCTAAAATTAGAAGTCAAAACATAAAATATTCCAAATGTGTCCTCACTTTTCTCTCAGTCAATTTAAAACCTTAACCAATGAGCCCAAGTTGGTTTCCTAAAAAGCTGTCGAACGAATCATTTCATAAAGTGTTCGCCGCTCGTTCGGAGGGTGCCTGATTGATTTGGCCCATTTAATTTTTGTGTGACTCAGAAATAAGCCGAAAAATGTCTGGAAATCACAAAAATTATGGGTTCCAGTTAAATTCAAAAAGAGAATTTTATCGATCATCTCAATTACCACCAAATTTTCGAAGCTGCCTTATGGCTTTAGCTCAAAATCAGCCGAAAGAGAGAAAAATTTGGAATGATTTAAATTGATTTAGGTTGTTTTCCATCAGTAGTTCCGAATTAAAATCTCGTTCAGCTCCTACATGAATCAATAAAATGTTCGATTGAGAGAAATTGTCTGGAATTTAAATGAGCTTGTCTATTTCGGATAGAATAAAAAAATTTTTTTGTCATCTTTCGCTAATTATGGAAATTAGAATGGCACACAATGGCAGTGATAATTTGTCGCCCGGATGAGTTTATGGAGGCAATTTTGCATATATTGATTGAGTTAACGACTTTCGGGTTGCTAATTCGAGAGGAGTATAAAAAAAACTGAACAAATTAATGAATAAAACAAATAAATATTAATAAAGACAGTTCTCGGAATGGAAATTTCACTGGGAAAGACAAATAATCACCTCTCCCAAAATTTATGCGCGCGCAGCTCTCCCGGATCCCACAGTTCGGGAATCTGACATCTTAAGAGTAAGACGCTCCGCGGGGAGGGTAATATACGGCTCGCTAGATGGTAATTTAAGCCTCAGGGATTGGTTTCAGTTTCTTCCAATAAAATCAATTTCTTTGTCGCGCCCCTCCCGCACAAGCCCTCGTCCCCCGCTCCATAAAATTGGGAATTTTTTGTGTCGTTTAATGACGACGAAGACGCTGCGATCCCGTGGCGCGTATTATGTTTCTTGATCAAATATTTAGGATCACTTCTACCTTTTTCTCGAACCTCATCAAGCGCGCTCCTCCCTTTGTTGCGAGCGTCGTTCAGGTGGTCAATTTTTGATTCTTCCCGTTCTTCTTGAGCCCCGATTTAATTTTATGCAAATTGCTCGTTTATGAGTGAGAGATTTTCGTTGAAATCCTGCGCGATCGACGATCGTTTCGTTTTATTAAGTGTTTTTTAAATGCGTTCGTCTTCTTCCCTTTGCAGACATAAAAAATCATGTACCTTACCGTACCCAAGTTCATTTGATTACCCCGTCCAAGGTCAGTCCCCTCAATTATTAAATCAATCGGGCCTTGTGTACCCCTGGCCCCCTGGGGACATGCTGACTTTTGATGGTGAATTATCGTAATTTTATAAAAGAGAGACGAAATTAGGGAGCGATCCAATCAATGATCGTTATGCCTGCCGTGCAATATGCGGTTTTTCGGGCTTATTGTTCTTAATTAAACCGCATTACGAACAGCATCCGTTGAATTTTTCGACAGCTATAAAAACTTTTCGGTTAAATAAGATCAATCCAATCTCATCCAGGAAGCTCCGTTCTGTGAATTTCTCTTTTAATTAAGCCAGTAAATTTAAATTTAATTAGTTTAATACTTTCGAATAATTAAATCACGCAAGTCGAGTGTCGCGTCTAAAGATATGCAAGTAATTTATTCAAATTAGGATTTTGTCTTTCACGTCTTCTTAACAGATCTGTTTCAATTTCATCCTATTTACAAATTAGCTTACAATACCTAAAACCATGTGAAACCTTATATCAAAGAATATCAGCCCACATTAGAAAACTTTCACATAATAAAAACATTTTCAAGCCGAGATCACGTTTTCAAAATCAGTGAGCAGCGGTGACATAAATTTTACTTCTCCGCCATTTTGCTAATTTTCGAATTTTTGATAATTTTATCAGTACTATAACCTCCAACCACATTTAAACATTTTATGAAAATTGTTATTAACGTGAAAAAAAAACATTCTGAAAAACACATCATCTTTTGGGTAAATTCATTGAATTTGAAGAAGTGTAGTCACCATATTGAATCCGACATTTTGGAGTTCAATTAATAGATTCGAAATTAGTGACCCCAAATAATTAGTACCTATTTTCATTTAAATTCATTGAATTTCAAAATGTTTGATCGCCATATTAGGTCCATATTAGAGTATCCAAAACCGACAAACACTAGATTTCGCGCAAACCCCTTAAATTTACAATTGTTGGCTGTCATCTGACATCTGAGATCCCAAAATTAAAAGGTTGTGAATATAAAGTAGTATGTTAAGTTAGGGTATGTTGCACTTTCACTAAAAAAATTTAAATTATCGCAAAAAGTGTTTAAGTGTGTTTGAGTAGCTCTCGATACATACATACATACATACATACATACATACATACAATACGATATAATTATTAGTTTTCAAATATATTGAAACTTAACTAACAACTACTAACCTTTTTGTATGTCGCTTAAAAATGCGACATTATCCCTCAAATCTCTGATCTCATTTACTATTAAAAGCAGATATTATCATGATATCACCTTAATTAATAAGACAATCTTTCTCCCTCAAAATCGGATGAGCGACCCCAATCTATTATAAGGGTGGGCAATCTACTTTCAAGGCATACTCTTCAGCAATATCCCTGAAAATTTCATGTAAACGTCCTGCGGGATAGAAGGAAAATTTCCCACACCTTCTAAGTAATTACTAGGCATTATCCCGGCCGTTACACTTACCTCAGTCTCTGACATTGTTTGCTCCTTTTTCATTCGTTAAACTCAATTTTGTGTTAAAACTTGCCCGAATAGTTTCGTGTTTGAAAAGTTTCTATCCCAGTTTTCAGGTAATTTATTAACTCGGCTAATTGGTTGATGTGAATTTATAAAGACATGCTCGAAGAAAATTTGGGGCAATTTTTCAACGCGCAATTAACGCTTAGGAAGATATTTTCGTTAAATTACACAAAGTTTTGGAAAATATTACGATTATTAAAGAGGTTATGAACGGATTTTGCAAATAAATGTAATTTATCGATTTCAAAAATATGAAACCGATTGTCTCAAAAGTTGTTCGGACTGTTTGTAATTCAAATAAAATCCAAGTCTCGAAAAATTGTTGCTAAAATACTATAATTAGATATTAAATTCCTAGAAAACGCAGTAAGTTGAAACTTTCCAAGATCCATATCCATAGTCAAAGAGTTAAAAGATTTGAAGATTTGTTGAAGTACAATCAAAATAAGTTCTTGAGTAGAGTTAAAGAGCTTTTTGAACCTTCTATAGGACCCCTGAGGGAATGTAAAAAGTACTCATTTTCGCAGACAATTTATTTCAACGAATTTTATGTCTAACGAGCCACCTTACCTTCGGGATGTATCTCAAACTTTGAGTATCAAATTTCCACTAAGAGTGCGAAGACATCCACCCACCTGGCAGCAAGTAAATCCCTCGAACGAGGTAATATCCCGTGCGACTTATTTACCGCGAATAAGCGGAGTTCTTACATATTTAGAGCTTTTAAGTCGAGTGCATGCATTAACAGCAACTGCACCCTGTGCATCCCCATAATGCAGGGTAGCTCCATGATTATACCCCTGATATCCGAGTGACTTGCTTCACTTACTTTGCACCTGGAGGAACGCAATTTCTGCATGTGGTGCAGGTGCTTGCAGTTCGTCATTCTTCCTCTTAACCATTTAATTTTGACGGAAAACCGCCATCCCACTGTAGTCTAATGCACCCACACACGTGAGCTAGAAATTAAGCAAATGAGTTGACGCTATTTGCTTAAAAACATTACGTGATTGCACCGCTTTATGCCGGCGCGTACAACTGCACTATAGCTGAGGATAATAAATCTGCTGAAGTGCACCCTAAGGAGTCATATCTTAAGAAATTCCTTACTTTGCAATGTGATTTGCATTTCCGCCCATGAGTAGTCCAGGATTATGCACGAGCTGAAATAGGAAAACTGAAGGTAGAAAGCGTGCTAAGCCTATAAGACGTCTAGAAGACGATAGGGCTCCGCAGTGCCTTCACGCGAAATGAGCCAGCCTTGTGGTTATTTACACGAAATTAAGCAGTGTACTTAATCCCTTCCATTCAAACTTTAATTGTATTTTCCTAAACAGAGATTTTCTAGAGTTTCGAGTTATTTACACAAATTACAAATTGCAGTGGTCGGAACTAAGCGCCTTAAAAACCCCAAAAAAAAAATATTGCGGGAAGACTGCAAATTCGGCGCCCGTAGCTTTCTTTGTTACTTAAAAAGCTGCTTTTTCTTTCAATCTGATTGAGAAACAGTCTCAAGTGCTCCACTAAACTCCACCACCCCCGCAGCCCCATCCGCCCCATTTCCTGACCAGTTTTATGCTGCAGATTTTATTTACAAGGCGAATCCCTCCCGATTCAATCGCCGTTCTAATAAATCGAAAAGTGAGGATCCGTGGAAATCCGCATTAAAATTTTATTCGTTGCGGGACGCAGGCAAAAAAAAAGGGCGAATTGAGGTTAAGTAAATACAGTTCAAAAGGATCCTCTTCAGTGTCTCGAGTTGGCCTGTTCAATGCAGAAAAACTCATTCCAATAATTTCCACATAAAGCAAATATCTTTCGCCCTATTCCGCAAAACCAAGAAGAAGCATAAAAAAAAGGATAACTCTGCATCTCTTTGTCTGTGTGGAGCCGAGAGCTCCTTAAAATAAATCTGCTTTTTCCTTTAAGGACGAAATCTTATGCAAACCAACATTTGGCGGACTCTGGGTGTGGGGAAAAATCTCGCTCTGGAATTGATTACATCCCTTTTTTTTCGCATTCGAACGAATAAGGATCTCGTTCCTTTTTCATACAAGTTATTGATTAAGGCACTGTCGTACTTGTGGCTTGATGTTCGTTCTTGTGAAAAAATAAAATTATTTTGGCGATGAGAAGGACATAAAATCTGAGACAATCCTCTAAAATGCTAATGAACATAAGCGACTTTATGAAATGACATTGTTTATTTCAATTTTTTATGGATGTAAAATAACCAATCTGTCTAAAAAGACAATTTCTCAAGAATGAATTCAAATTATTAATTTTTTTAATATCAACCATATATTCTTTTATATGTATTTGTAGCTATTCGAGGAAGTGGTTATTAGTTCTAAGAAATTTTCAGTATTAATTTTTAAAACCAGATGCTCATGTTTTTAGTCCGAACTTAAATATATTTGTTTAAATATCTAAACTTCTAGTTTTAACATCCTTTTCTTTCTCTGTCTTAAGCCTTTGAATTGGAGTTAAAAATTTCTAATTTTGTTTTAGATATCATTTTAACTCCACAAATAAGAAATCAAAACCCAAGAACAAAGTTGTTTATAACTTGCCACACATATTGAATATATGCATTATATTCTAGAGGTTGATATTTTTGAAGTTAAAATGTTTATTTCTTTGAAAATACCTACGACTCAACTAAAAAAAAACAATCATGTTTAAATTCAAAATAGAGTTTGTTTGAAAGCCAAATTAGTTTTGATATCTATAAGGTAAAACAAAAACATTTTGCACGCCGATTCTGTTTCCGAAGCAAAACTTCTTCAATTTTAGAAGAGGCGTACAAAAATAGGCATATGTCCTTATCTTTTTAAATTTTTTTAAAGTTATAAAATTTTTTCTATTTAAACTATACCTATTTAAGATAAACTTTACGATGAGTTCAATGCAAAGTGTTATTTCCGGACAAAGTTTTCTACTGAATTGTTGCTCTTGTACAAATGCTTTACGAAACTCAGCCAGAGTGCGAAATGTGACTAATTGTCTAAATGGATAAATTTCTTGTTTATTGTGTGAACAAAAAATATTACATTTTTGAGGAAAACGCATATAACATTTGTCTATCGTTAAAACTATTGTTAGGAGTAACTTTAAATTTTCTGCGAATATTTTCAAAATATTATAATTTTATATAATGCAAAAATGAAACTGATTTTTTAAGAAGGTCGGTCCACTACCCCAAAATTCAAATAGTAATAAGTAAAAGTAATAGAGTTTTTTTTACACACTCACAATTCTTGGACAAAACTAAGAATTGAGATAAAATTTGTAATTCCGTATACAAATTAAATATAAATAGAAAAGATGGATCTGTGAAATGATATTCAGTGTTTCATGAATATCTAAGGACCACATATGTTGAGTGTTCTAGTTCAAAGCGAGGAGTGTCGAAATCCCAAACCCTTTTTATCCTGGCGATTTGCAGAGATTCCATTCATCCCCATAAATATTAAAGTCCAATTTCCCGAAACCGTTTGGGAATTCATCTTTTCTGCATCGCCGGTGATCGCAATTTCGGGGGGATATTAAACCCTCGTCCAATTTCTATTACAAAAGTCATTAAAACTCATTACTCCGCCGGCAAATATTTGAATTCGATTTGACGTCTGAGCAGTGTTTATTTACCGAGACTCATCTTCGGCTGGAGCAGGCTCCCCTCGACCATCTGGCCGCGATGGAGCCTCGTTCGTGCGTTCAACAAGTCTCGAAATCTCCAAAAAGGAAGAGCACAAAAGCCTGCCTTTTTCGGGAATTTTCGGGAAGAGTATGGTTTTTTTAAGGTCCCCTCCTTGATTTTCCTGTTCGGTTCTGTTCGGGGGGAGCCACTTCAAAATGCAAACAGCCCAGAAACTCCAAACATTTCAATTTTATGGGCAATTAAACCGGGAGCCTCGGCCGTAGCTGGAGCCCGGCTGTAAACAATGATCCCATGAAAGCAAATTAATTTTTATGAAGATGTAGCCCCATCAAAAATTCATGTCGGCCGCTTTCTCGCTTCCAGAAAGGATTCAATCTTTATCACCGGGGAACCGATTCGGGCCGGCCCGAGGGCCACTTAATCAGAGCCAGGCGAGTCCTTCCGCCGCACGCCGTCGCCTCCGTGCGCTGTCCGCCGGACGTCGTCGTCGTCGCCATGCATATGAACTTCGATGTGCTTTCCGGGCCGGTGCCTTCGCATCGCATTAGTCCGGTAATTAATTTGTTTGCTGAAAACTTATCATTAATAATTTACCGCATTCCGAGTGATATGGGTCCAGACTCCGGGGTCCTCCGGCAGCTTCTGCCTCGCTGCCGGGGATCGGATTAATTTATCAGAATCTGCGGATCCGTAGAGCGATTTCTTGCATATCTCCGCCGTCCAGGAGATCGATATCTTCGTATTTTTGTACCTTCGCATCTCTCGCAAGGACCATTTTCTGCCGTGAGTGCAAATCACCTTACGCCAGGTGGATTTTATTTGACGTCCACTTTTCATCGCGGACTGCTCCAACCAGTCCCAGGGGGATGAATGTTTAATTGTTTCACTGCCACGCCGGTGCATTTTCACAGCGTGGCATCGCAACGATGAGTGTGATGAAAATAACAAGCTTAAAAGACCGAATCGTCTGTTGATTCATTTACTTAAATCTAAATAAACGATAATTCTTTTTACCACATACTTGTCCATG
Organism: Machimus rusticus; assembly: GCA_951509405.1. Classification (NCBI taxonomy): domain Eukaryota; kingdom Metazoa; phylum Arthropoda; class Insecta; order Diptera; family Asilidae; genus Machimus; species Machimus rusticus. The sequence goes on from OX608051.1 coordinate 10,775,566, forward strand.
TAAAAGACTGTTTCTATTTCATTGCACTTAAACTGATCTATAAAAAATAATCTACTAACAATATTAATAAAACAATTCTTTTCTTTAATAGGTTCATCCTTTTTTCCATAGATTAATCTCTTAAGACTTCATTTACAATTATAATCGGTTTTTATTAAAAAAAAACCAATTTTTTCGATACTTACAAAAAATATTTTTAAGATATCACTATCACACTAAAATAAATTCGTAATTTAAAAACAAACTTTTTTCGTATTCTACTCGATGAACATTTTCATTTGATACCCATTTCAGGGGATTTATAAGGAAAAAAAGGTAATCCGGCATTTGTGGCGATCACCATATTGTAGACGATGAAGAATGACGTCAATTGGCTTACCGTTTTCTCCGACCGGCATATTGGATTTCGAATGATATTAAAAAAAAAAAAATTTTTAATGAAAGATGTATAAAGTTTGATCTTATTTATTTAAGGCTAATATATTGATTAAAATTACTTCTCTTGAAATATGTACCTCGTTTACCATGATTCGGAAAACAAAAGAAGGGCCTAAAATTAGTTTTCTACAAAATATTGATTTCTACAACGAAATGTACTATGCAGAAATAAGTTCTGCACGACAATGAGGCAATTTCAAATTCGGCTCTCTTAATCTTTTTCAGTTTTTTCAATTAAATTTCATCATTTTAACTCTAATTCTATACTAAATAGGTAGGTATTTTAGTCTAACAAAGTTAAATAAATTATTTATTTTTATGAATCTTAATATCTTTCTGAATACCTACTGAAGTTATCGAATTGCAGTTGATACTTTGTCAGTTTTTAAAGTATAAAATCTATATATTAATACGTGAAGAGAAAACTTTGTACCCCTTTTTAAGCATATTGGACGGACGGAGGTGTGTGAGATTTGGCATAGTTAAAGTTTATATAGAGAAGAAGTGCAGAAAGCTAATATTTATTTATAATATGTGTTACAACTACAATAAATTAAATTAAATAAATTCATTATTTACGTTCATACTATCAATTTTAAACACATAGTAGTCTGTAGTCAAACTGTCGTAATTTTATTATTGACAGTGCCAATTTCAAACACACATAGTAGGCTGTGTACAGTCGTATTATTCGTAGTAAAGTAACCCCAGTAGGTCGAATTTCGACCAGAGGGCGACCACTAGTACTCTTAAAAGAACTTACTTCTTTTTAATGTCTAATATATAGCATTATGTAGAACTGTTGGGTAAAAGTTGTCTTACGCATCCCCACATTATGTAAATTACCCTAAAAATTCTAATTCCATTTTCCCGAAAGCTAGTCTCAAAAAAAGAAAAAAAAAACCTTGAATATTCCCAACTTTACCCTCTAAAAGGACCTTTAATTCAATTTTTCCACAACTGTTACCACGCAAATGTTCAGTGATGCACTTAATTACCCCCAGTCAGAAGGTACAGCACACGAAAGTACCATTTGAGCCACAGGGACCCTTTCATATGCAAAATTACAGGTAATTTACCTGAAAGTCTGGAAAAGTAAATCGCAATGAATTCACAAGTTAGAAACAGCCGCCGCCCACACCCATCATTTGGCCAGCATCCGACTCCCATTGTATGGTCCAAGATAGAGAGACCAACAAAAGGGACCATCTTGCCCCACGTCCCCCTCATCTCCAGCGAGCATCTTCACCTTTTGAGATGCCAGCCCTCTCGGCCCTTCTAATGGATGCTGGGGCCAGCTGTACCCACATAAACCCCTCGCGCCCAGCCGCCGCAATGGGCCGCAATTCAATTGAAAATCACAACTCAGCAGCATGAAGACGGAGGGGCGCGGGCGCGGGGGCGGAGGCCGCCCTTATATAATCACATTAAACAAAATTTTAAGGTTGTCCTTAACACCTACGAACAACATCATTTGATTGCTGGTTGAGTATCTCACATCTGTGGGGCTCTTGTGCCGGGCGAAGAAGACTCGAAACTGGGGAGTCGAGGGGCCCCAGTCCGCGCTCATGTGAAGAGGTAAAATTACCATACAAAACCCATTCACTGGGTGAACAAAATAATCGCATCATTAGCCCGAACATTGTGCCCCACGGAAATAAGCGGAGCCCCGGGCAGGGAATGGACTTTTTGCCAGGCGAAAGAAAACTAAACTAAAAATTGCAAGATGCGGCCGGCCCTTGTCAGAGACGACGCACGGCTGCATTCCGGGCGAAGAGGAGCTCCTCGGGGCTCCGCGGTTGAACAATTCGCGGGGGCCTCAATGGGACGCACTTTGACATAATTTCATTGCGCTGACAGCTAAATAGACCCGCTCGTCAGCAACGTCCAAGTCCTCGAAGCCGGACAGTTGAATGGGGAGTTAATTCAAAAGTTCTTGGACGATCCGTAGAAATAATTAGAACGGCTTAATAGACCGCATCGGACGTCCTACATCCGTCCTAATGAGCGTTAATCAACGCGACGAGTTATACGAAAAGCGGGCAAAACTTTTCAAAGTTTCGGTACCCAGTATTTGCCTGAAGAAGCCCCATCTCGGGCCCCATAATTATCAGCCAAATCTAAACTGTTTCAGCCTAATTCAACGCCCTTATGCCTGCTTCATTTAGTGAGCGAAATGTCCTCCTCCGAACAACTTCCCGGGGCCATTTGAGCGTCTTCCCAAACGACTAAAGGCAGACAAATTGGAGCGACACAAAATGTTCCGAATTAAGAAATTTTATTAATTGAAAAAGTTTTCTCCGATCCGCCGACCCGTCCTTCCTTCTGTCAGCCATGCACCAGAAATGGCAGATCGAGAAGTAGAAAAGTTTCATCTCGAGGAGATTTGATGAATCTAGCGATGCTGATGGAATATTGATGACCACTTGTGTTCGGCGGTGTTGAAGATGATGGCCACGAACATGTGTACCGGGCCTTAGTCTGAGACTGGGTAAACTTCCTCACCAGTCAGAGGATTAATAGTTCGAAAAAAGTTTTATGATTGCGAAATGGTCGTTTACAAAATTTCATTGCTGTCTTGATGTTGGACTATTCGCGGCGGTGGTGGCACTCCTCGACGCCCCGGAGAAATAAATTCCCCAATAAAAAGCTGATGCAAAGGATTTATTTTATGAGACCGGGATCAAGTTACCCGTGGCTGCTCACCGCCTCGGGGATTCAATTTGCGAGCCCAATTGGCCGTGAGATGTGAGTTCTCAAGCAGCGTTGTAAATAACAACGTCTGTAAGATCAAGACATTTAGATGGTTATGTTTTAGTTTAGAAGAAGGAGGAGTTTGCTCAACCGTCTCGTAATCATAAAATATCTTTATTCTAAAAAGAGTCGAGTTTTGAACCAATTTTAAATGTTAGGGAACTGGCATTTGAGCAAAATTTCCAACAATAGACAAATTGATATTTAAATATTTAATAGATTATAATTTTGGACTAAGAAAACTAAGAAAATTAGCAAGCTACGAAAAATTGCCCAAAGGCCAATTTATGATTGAACTCTAAAAACTGTGTTTGAGTACCATTGGTTTTTAATCCAAAGCAATTACTTTTTTCTAAATTGAGAAGAACTTTTTGGAGGAACATTTCATGATACTCGTCGTTCTTAATTAAAAAATAAAAACCTATCAATTGCCACTCTCAATCGAGTAAGTTAACTTCCAAAATTCGCGCAATTCAGTGCCTAGATGACCGAGCTTGCTCGGAAGAGTTAAAAAAAAACTTTTGAGTATAAAAAATATATTAAATCAGTTTAAAATAACGACGAGGGTAAAGGTGCAGATTTGGTTGAAATCGCATATGCTTTAAAATTAAACAGTTGATTTGAAATCAGCGAACCTGAAAACCTTCAAGTACCAATTTCGATGGAAATCATATACCTAAGCTTAAAAATTTGACAGTCCGTCATTTTCAATTCATAAATTCTGGACAGTCAGTTTGAAATCAGCGATTACAGACTTATATGCAGATATTATTTCGTATTATATAATACTTAGCAATACCTATATGTGGAAAAGTATCAAATGTGATGGTACCTAATTCAAATCTAGAGAAACATATATTGATATATCACTATTTCATATGGTCATGCAAACTAATTTTCTGTCTTCTCTGTCTAAAAAACCTCGAGCCGCCACCGATACCTAAAATGTAAATCGTTAAACAAATTCCTTAATTTCTATTAATTCTGTGTTGTATAAGGCCATTAAACCGCTTTTTTCATCTAATTTAAGAGAAATATTTGAACTTCTTTGGAGATAATCGTTTTTTTTAAAGCAATTCATTTAACAATTTTGCAACATTGTTAGCCGTTTCGTTCATATTAAAACGGATTTCAAAGTAATTAGCCGTTCTCTAAGCATAAGATTAACATCGGTCAGGCATAAATGAAAATGGCAATGAGTGAACTCTTGCGGAACTAAACATTTTATCTTAAGAAATCATTTTGTACAATTACAACGGAGGGAAAAGCAATAAAAGACACTTCGTTAACAATTACTACTACTGCACTCAGGTCCTAGGCCCCGGTTTGATTCGGAGCACTTTCTAAAACACAAAGCAGCCCGAATATCTACGATGGGATCTTAAAACAAGAAGACTTAACACTATCCAATTACCCGGCCGGCATTCCCTGATGCGGTCATAATTGCCGCAAAACACTATCCAGAGATAAGATCTCCTCCAGAAGGGGCTAAAATTATATGGACTACGGGCAGGCTAAGCTGATTGGTCAGGTAATTGAAATATAACAAGCCTTCGCACCATTTAAAATGGTTTTAGAGCCGGGCCCGGTTCGCTATTAAGCGGGCCCGTTTAGGCTTACAAACAACGCATTTGAGTCTGAGTGATTACGATTCGAGTGTCTCCCTCTGCCGCAATTCATGGGCTTTATTATTATTAAAAATTTTCCTCTTCCCACCTTCCCCGGGCGCTATTTGACCAGCCGCGAACTCTGGTAAAAAATCCGAAAAGTCACGGACAAAAGCGATCCATTAAGACCTCTTCCCAGAGTCATCAAGGTGATGCATACTCAGTAGCATCCGGTGAGATTTCATCTTTCCAGTCGCGGCCGCGAACTGTGGAACTCTTAGGGAAATGCTTTGTAAAAAAAAAAAAAAAAAATTGGTTAGATCCATCATTTTCTGATCTTCCCCGTGTTCTTAAGTGATTCAGGCAATAATGAACATTTAATGTTCCGCATTTTGATGACTGATGGACACGTTTTGCGCCGAACTGACCATAACAGCTACTTCGCGGCACAATGGGTAACGTGGGAGAGAGCATCTTCAATGGGACTTTCTTTTAGCGGTACTTTCGCGGAGAAAAGGAAATTTTTTTCAAGGAAGATTTTTTTTTAAAGAAATATTTCTTTTCAAGGAACTCTGCGAGAACCTCTTTCATTTATTAAATTAGGGGGTGCCTACAGTCCAACCTAATTAAATCAAAGTGAGCTTTTTCATGATTTATATATGTATATTTTTTCTTTTTGTGTTGATCATATAATACATAAGTGAAAATCAAAAAATGTTTTTCAAAAGTACCTACATATAAGTATTTGTAAACAATGTTATATTGCAGAAGATTCAAAATACGCGCAAAAATTAGAAATCGATAACGCTAATAATGTTTGGGCTATCTTGACCAGCGGAATTATAATTTTGAAAGAATATAAAAATAAAAATAAATCTGATCCATTTTGAAAATAGAATACATATTGAATTCATTGAATTAAATCGAATGAGAATTAGCAGATTTGTAATTATACGCCTGTTTTTACCAACATTTTAAAGTTCTAAGTCTACCAATACAGGATATCTGGTTTGATAATTTCAAGATAAGCAAACAATTTTTTAGGATAGTAATAATAATTTGTGAAAAAACAATGTAAAAATGTAATCTTGAATGTTTGCTTAGTACCTAATAGGAAATGAAATTGTACTTACAGCTAATTAAATACCGGAGAGAAAAATTCCGAAACATTTCCAAATGCTTTTAGAACTGTAGTCGTTGACAACAATTTCCTTAATAAAACAATATTTCAAATTTTACTACAATTTTCGCAGATATTTCTGAATGTTTTTTATTTTCCACAAAGACTCATTTTGTTCGAGTAATTGGGTCTATTAAATTTGTTGATTGGTGAAAGGTCCCTACTCGAGGTTTTCCTGTTCAATATTTACGTCTATCCTCTAAACTAATTAGTTCACCGATCATACGAACGTCGACAGTCAACTGCAAATTAAACGGATTAAGATGATGAAGTATTCGCTTAACTACGCCGCCTACGATCCGTTCGTTACGATTACTTGACATAATTTAAATATTTCCGCGAAAACGGGTTGAAGCTCAGCGAGGAAAGCACACCTACCGAGTCCAATTAAAAATGCAAATCGAATGCGCGTAGGACGCGGCAACAGTGTTTAATTACGGACAATGGAGCTCAAGCTCGCGGAGATTCGGGCAAATCATACAAAACAGAGATTCCTAATTACTCGCGGAATTTAAATAAACAGAGGAAAATCAGCTCCGGCGCGCGGGGGGGCTTGAATCGAATTTGTTCCAGTCATTTGTCACTTTAGCCCAGGCAAAATACGTCCGCGCGTCCTAAAACCCGTCCGACCTGCCCAATAAATTTCCGTCGAGTTTATCTTTATCAAACTTTGCCATTTATTTAAAATATGACAGTGGGGCCTCGGGCGGTGCCCAAATAAATTGAAAATTCGCTCTTTAAGGTAAAATTTTCCGTCCTCTGGGGCCAGAGAAGTATTCCATCTCGGGGAAAATCGAAAACCACTTTGATCCTGATGAATCCCCGTCCGCAGTCTGTTTACCCGGGCCGGGAGTCTCCCTTTCATCCGGCGGGTAGTGAGCCCGTTCGGGCGGGTGTATAAATTCTTTGGAAAAACAACCACAAAAACCCATCTGGAGCCGGAGTAAATCCCTGGCAACAGAGGCGCATTACTCAACAACAACGTTATAAATATCCGATCAGGGTAATCATCAAAAGTAGAGGAGATTTCGTCATTAAAAATTGGAGGGCTTCGCCTTTGGCCTAGCAGCCGTGAGCTGCCCCGGGCCCCTCATCCGGGCTCTTCGTCCCGGCCCTTGGCCCTTTTGAGGCGGAATTTTTGCCCAGAGAGGTCTTATTACCTCGACTTGCCCTAAAATGTTCCTCGAATTGGGTTGGAGGGCTTTTCGAAATTTACAGCAAATTTCTAGATTGGATCGCTGGATCTTATTGTCGTAATAGAGGTTTCTTCCGAAAATTGGTCTGAAAATCCCCCCGAAGGCTATAAGGAAAACTCACTTTGGTGTCTCACTTAATTTTGGGGCAAATGTACCACAAAAGGGTCATTTAACTTTAAAAGCATCTGGTAATTTACCATAATTTTAAATATCAATCAAATATGAAATTTTATATTTATCCTGCAAAGTCTTCTAGGAATTTTCTTATAAATACAATTTTCTAAACTAAATAAAAGTTTAGTTTTTTTTTTGTCCATTCAATTTTTTAAAAGAAGATAGATTAAGAGCTTTATTTATAAATAAAAGATAAAGTTACTACTCACCTCCATATTACTTGAGACGACTGTTACCTGAAAAGAGATTAAATATGTTAATATTAAAATCTGGCAATTTTATTTTTAGTAACATTTTAAATTAGGGAACTGATATTTTTAAATTGCTTATTGAATTATAGTTTTGTGTAGGTAAATCGCCATCTTCTTTTTTGATTACTTAGCCTTACCTAATATTATACTTATTTTTAAATACATTAAATTTTTATATTTATATACCTGCATTTTGTATGTTATACCGCAGAATTATAACTAGTTTTTAGTACTATATATAATATATAAATTTTTGTTAAAAAAATTATATTTTTAAATCTAGTGCCTTATTCATGAATTCGTTCCAATTTTTTAATAAATTCGTTTCAGTTACCTTTGGCTTCAATTAAATTTTTTCGTTCAACGTGGTTGTTCGATAGAAAAAGCCAATAGAATTATTTTGACGTTATGCGCAGAAAATTTAATCGAAGACAAAGGAAACTAAAATAAATTTATTATTTATTTTTAGGAGCTTTAGTAAGGAATAGTGAATAATCACAGTACCTTAATTTTCTTATGTATCTGCGAGAAAAAGTAATTTTGAGATAAAAGAAACTATGTTTAAATATATAATTTAGCGGATTGTAGTTACCTGCTTCATTTATATAAATTTTTTGAATTTCAGTTTTAATTTACTAAAATGTGTCCCAGAACATGTTGAAGTAATCTTCTTAGTTAAACGAAATCCCTTTTTTAATAATTCAACTCATGCATTGCAAACTCTTCCTGGAATTAAATCTCCTCGAATAAACTCCGCCAAAATCTAGGACATTTGACTTGACCTTGCCGTTGCCACGCCGCTGGGTCGTCGCGCTCTCCCGGCTACTTTTGTCCCCAACGCAATTAATTCCCGGAATGAGTTTATTTTTGTTGTTTCCCGAAATGTTTTTGCACGAAACTCCCAACTCCCGAACCTCAGGGCAACAACTCCAGGACTCAGGAGGTCTCTATAAATGTGAAATATTCGAGCGGTGCAGACTCCGCTGCAATTCTAATGGACTCCTCGACATAATTAAACGGAACGCGAAACGAAGCATTTTATTTCTCTCAAATGACGCGAAGCTGTGAAAATTTTTTATGTTTCGCCCAACAAACAGAGGGCGGGTGGGGCGGATAGGGACAAAAATAGGGGGAGTTCCACTGGGTGCCTGATGTTCCATGGCTAACTGGAAGTAATTCAGTTTAGGGGCGAATTCACGTCGCTCTGGCAAGAATGGCTCACCATCTGCGGCTCCCGGTATTATTCGAAATTTCCAGAGAGTGCCTGCGGGAATGACAAGGAACATTGAGTGGAGTGGGCCGGGGCCGGGGCCGGGGGCGGCCATAAAAGTGAATAAAACTAAATGGCACAAATAATTGCATGTCGTTCACTCTTTACGGCCTGTGCCCGAGCTAATGTCCCTGTAATTGCTCTTTAATTGTGCAACAATGTCCTTTAACGGCCCTGCAAGAGTGCCAGCAATCAATTCCCGGTCTTATGGGGACGGCGCAAAATTAAAATTACAAAAGGGATAAATTCCCTTTAGTTATGCCATTCGATGGCAATTATTCCGCGATAATTTCCAATTAGCTCCTCCGGTGGAGGAATCTCGGCCCGAACACCTTCTAGCTGAACGGTGGTGAGTTATGGGGCGCTTTGAGGTGCTGCCGGGGCCCTGCAACTGGTAGTCCTCCGCAAATGGATCCAGGCCGTCGGGGCCGGGAATTGCTCCTCCGAGGAGCCCCAGACCCCAGGTCCCGACGCTCGCAGACCTTACGATCCCATTCGATGTCGCGAACGTGTGCGGCTGATCGTAAAATCGAGGAATTATCGATCGCTAAGCAAACAGGGGACTTTTTATAAATCCACGTACTTTTTACTATTCCTCTACTAAAGGGGATTAATGAGAGATATGATGGGGCTCTTTAAATTTTATGATTATAGGCAGCCTTGCAAAGTATTAAAATTTACTACGTTTTTTTTAAATATAAATTGCTACTGGCGGTTGCAGGCACCGAGTCATAAACAAAGCAACTAGAAATGTATTTTAAAGTCAGAATTCAACCCTTTCAAAACAAATGTTAAAAATGCTGCGAATATAAGCAACAGATTATTTGAATAAAAGCAATTACCCAGATAGTTTTCAAACTTATATTATAGACATATTAAAACATATATGTATAATGGGCCCTATTCTTTTTTTTATCGCTCGAATCGGCTAAAAAATAACTTACAAAAGGTTTTTTTAAACACGTTTGTGGACGTAAGTGGTGCAGGCATTCACATTTTAAAACCAATTATTATTCAATTAATTTTAAATAATCTGAATTTTTTTTAATAATCAACGCATTTCGAAGTAAGATAAAAGCCTCTTATATATGTATTGTAAAATTTACTTAAGCCGGCACCTTGAAAATCGTCTGTTTATTTTTGTAGCTCAGTTTATTAAGGAATTTTAATTTAAAATGTGCCTTTCGATAATGTTCCAGTGGAATTCTAGATAGGGATTTAAAACCCAAAAGAAAAGAACTGAAAACATATGTAAGTAGAAAAGGTACTATTACTTTTAGATGCTTCACATTTTTGAGATATCCCACTTTAAGTAAAAACATAATTCGACAGTGGTCATAAAAAAAAATGTATTTATTTAAGCATTTGAAATAACTGCCACAGCATGGTTCTAAAGGCCACCCAGTCAATTTCCGCTCGCTATCAGAACGCTCCGAGTTAGGGGTTTGGCATTTTAAATTTTTGTTTTGGCGGTATTTTGCTTAATATTTCCCTTTCTATTAAAATTCTTTACCCTACAAACAATTTTTTCGACTTATGCTAAATGGTCCAAGTAAAGATAGGATAAAATCCTCCTAAGTAACGACAAAAAGATTTTTTTTTCCACTAAACTTTGAAAAGAGTTATTAGAAGGATCTCCTTAATATATAAATAAATTTAATTCTCAAAACTTTCTATAATTGGACGATTTTCTGGTACCTACTTATAAAAAACTTCAATAACTTTAACGCTTAGTAATATCAAACTTCAATTCCCTTTTAAGAAGCAGCTGCAATTTCACAAAGTTTTAGATACTGCGCCACAAATCTACTTGTCATTTCCAGACCAAAATTCAATAAACCGTCTTTCAATTTTCAAACGTTCAATTTTTCGAATTTGTTGGAATTGACCCACTTCATCTCGCATTTGGAGCAGAAAGATCAGAGTTCATCCTCAATGAAATGCGAGAGTCATTTCTCAGGGACTTAATTCAAAGAAATGTGGATATTTTTTCCCATTTTCCCCGATCGTAAATTGATAAGGCTTTAAAACTGGTCGCTTCTGGGGACTTCGATTCATGTTAGCGTCTTAAGCGGGGCGTCGAAGCGACTCCCGGAAATGTCGCATCGTGTAATTACCATCGATGCATTTCCTGCGGGAGGAGCTGGACGCGGTGCAGTGCGGTGCAGTGGCGGTGGCTGCACCTCTGCAAATTGCCTTCAAAATTGACGTGTTTCCCATTCTAATGGCGAATAAATCTCGAAGCGCGCTCCATCTGAAATGGGTTTTGAGTCGTATGCAGATGTCCGGCGGTCGGTCGGTTCGACGGTTCGACGGTTCGACGCGGACGCGGACGCGGCTCTCGTTCGGCTCAATCGGATGAAATCAAAACGGCAAAACGGAAAAAAGCAACCCGAGCCACTGCCGCTGACATCGGGCCGGGATATCTGCGCCCCAGTGGAAGAAACATGGATGCAATCTCGGGACTCCTTCAGCTCTTCCTGGACATGTCCGCCATCCAGGGAACACGGCGCGGCAGCCGATCCCGGAGCGGATAGGCCTTCGGGTTGTTGGCTCGTGATTACGTCGCGATGAATGGAATCATCCGCGGATCTCGGCCCGGACCCAACCAGCATTTTCTCTATTTAACCATCTCGGCAACTTGTTAACTGTCATTGCTGGAAAATCTTGGTAATGATTTATAAATGCCAATAAACACATCCTCCGAGCGGCGGCGGCGGTCGGACGCGGTCCATTATGAAGCTGGAGCAGGGCCGGCCCGTGTAAGTGCGTCCTGGCCGTTTGTTTTACATTTGGTCGCCGTTCCTGGAACCCAAGTGGTCTAGAGCCCGATGCGACGATAATTTCCAACTCATTTGCAATAATTCCGGACTGCTTGAGCCGCACGTGTGCGTCATTTTCAATTCCCGATCATCCCGGTCAAATCCAAAACTCAGAAAAATTTTAATCAGAATGACTATCAGAAAGAACAGTTTGTCCCATTAAATCCCGACAAAGGGAAAAAATCTTGAAATATTATTAATGTAACTGATAAACGATAAATCTCCTATTAATTTAATATAGGGTAGAAATTTAATGGCATGACACATCTATTTTTAAGATAATATGACCAAAAGATCTTTATATCAAACCTTAACTATCAAATTTGGTATTCAACGCCTTGTTCTCATAAAAGTCATCACAAGTTCTTGTAATCAAATTGTTGAATATTATTAAAATTTCAAAATACTCCCCTTGCGCAACAATTTGTCAACCAAAGATAAGAATTTGTATTTTCTTATGAGGAATGCCTATCCAGAAAGGTTTATTTCACCTTCGATCAAAACTTTCTTGTTAAGTATTAGCCTAATTTTTATTATTATCATCAAAAGATGCTACTTTAGCTCATTATTATTTAATAATTAGGCAATTTAATTTATATTATTATTAATTAGTAATTAAACAATTGAATTATTGCTATCAATAGTTAACAATTGAATAATTAGATGTTATTAAGGTATAATTCGCCAAATTTCAAACCATTTTATATTTTATGAAAATAGCCGAAGATTAAAATTTGTATCTAAGGCACACTACCATTTCACATAAAGGTCTTAACATTATTTAAAAGAAATCATTTGTGTAAAAGCAATTACTTGTTCTATTCATAAACGTTGATCAGTTTAATTAATTTACCTATCATAAGCACTACTCCCATTGAGCCTTATTCTAAAATCAGGTATTTTTCCATCCTATCGAAATATCAAGGCAAACAAAAATTATAAAATTTACGAGACGCATTTTCGGGATTACTCTCTTCCTCCCAAAAGATTGTTGATAGGAGCGGAAGTTATTGACGCAATAAAGCTGCACTGCAACGCTGCGAAGATTTATCAAGATAATCCCGAGGGAGCAATGCCACACGCTGGAAAACTCACCATTTTCAGTCAGTTAGGTTTAGGTACCCCCTCAAGCAGTGTCCGTTTTTCGCCAGGAATCGCTTTATACAACCAAATTCCAGCAGGATACCTCGCTTTTGTTTTTATGGTCCGTAAAATGGACCCGGAAAGGTTCCTTGCGGTCCCATAAGTCACATTTGCATTTCCATGGGTTCGCCGTACGTGGAGCCCCAGCATAATTTTTATATGCTCCTCTAGGTCAGCGCTTTTTTCATCCCCCTTCCGAATCAAAGGCCAGCAAAATTTTCTGGAATAAGCACAAAGTTGCGGCGCACTTATTTTATTTTATTTATTTTTTTTTCGTATTTTATTTTATATCTCCGGGAAGAGACTCCGCACGGCCGGCGAATTACAGAACATGAGCCCTCTAAAGATTTCCTCGTCCCATAAATTTCCCCAAGAATTACAGCGGCCCGTGTCCACCGAGTGGAGCCCGGCCTCGAGCCGCCCCGCACTGCCCGGGCCCTCCCCCGCCGCTCGTGTGTCGCAGACAAAGGCCTGAAAAAGAAAGCATCCCCGGGAAAGTTATGGGCGGAAAATTTTGAATTCAATTCAATTGGCAGTGGCAGTGGAGCGCGGGGCCCCATTCGGGGGGGCTTTTTCAGCCACCGCCGCGCCGGGAAAAATTGTTGCCTCCGCGACGCTGCGGCCAGCCGGCTACTTGACCACATGCCGAAGCGTCCGAAGTCCGAAGAGTTATTTTCCGATTGTTGCTCCCCTTCCGAGTTATGGAGCTGATAAAGTTACTCTTTGTGCGGCGAATGGATCCGGGATCATTTTATTTATGTCGCCCTCTGGGACCCACCGAACGGCGCGCTGATTAAAGCGACTCCAAAACGGGCGAGTTTTCGTTTCTGGGCATTCCCAGCTCGTTTTGAAATTTGGACAACAGAGTTTTGCTAAATTAATTTATAGTCTAGCTCTAAAGATTTGGAATATTTTTTCCAGAGGTTTTTAAATGAAACTTTTAAAGCAAATTCATGTATTTCTCCAAAAATGTGTCAACGACTTATAAGTATTATAAACTAAATATCAGTCTACAAAACATATTGTTTTTCTTGAGTCCCCGTATATTTCATGATTTTTTACTTTGCTATGTACCAAAATAATGACAAAATACCCAGAACCTTCTTAAAATTTGTTTTTGTAGTGTTTATAGTTTTTATATAATTATATAATTATAATTATATATTTTGCCCATTTTTGAATCATCATTAAAAATAATGCCATATCGCTTTTTAAACATCTTGTTGAACAAGTCTTTCATTAGTGCGCACAGCATATCTTCAGCAAATTGGATACCATTATTATTATTTTCCTACAAATTAAAAATTTTTCTAGTTGTTTAAGGGAGTTACATTCATTTTTACATAACTCAATAGAATGAACTTTTGGGAAATTTTGGCGCAATCTGCAAAAAAAATATATTGGACTATAAGTTTTTGAATAAACAAAATCCAAAACTTGATACTTTTACATTTTATGTCGATATGATTAAACAAATAGTTTTCAAAATTTTGTTATAAATTTGTTTTTCAGAATAAGTTATGCTTTTATCACTCACATATGGTCCATATGGAACCATTTAATTTTTTTATTTTGTTTCAGCATTTTCTTATAAACATTTGAAACCTAATTTTGCACATAAAGCCGTACCTAACATAAATTCAAATTATCATCATAAAAGAGAAAATTCTCCAGGAAATCTTACTTTACAAAGATTTTAAAAATTCTCATTATACTTTCATTTTCGATGCGTTCAAATAGATGTGACTCCATAAAACAAAACCTACAAATGTGCGATTTACAAAAAATTTCATATTACGAGTATGTAGGTGCTCCACCCAGCTCTTAAGTGAATTTTGTACAAAGAAACACTTTTTAAAGGAGAGATTTGAATATCATTGCGATTTATGCAGATCGTTAAAATTTACTTGATATTCATACAAATCATAAAATAACGAATGATTCATTTCCAAGTAAAGATTTGCGAATTATTAAAAGATGATGCGCCTCTATGCAAAATCTCTTGAATGTTCCTTTTGGGCAGACCCACCCTTTTGAATACGTTAATCCAATATCTTTTCCAGAATCAGTCATTCGCGTCCATGCCCTTGAGATCCGCCAGTGTCCCTGGCGTGAGGCTGCAATTTAACCTTATGAATAATTTTTTAATGAAATTTTTATCATTCCGCAATTGGGGCCAGCGGAGCATCACACGGCGGAGGAGCCCACGAGATCGATATCTATCGGTGCGGCCGCGGGGACGAGCCTTTTTCGTATGCAGACAATCAAATCATCGCAACAATAGAATTAGCCTTAATTCGTGTTGTAAGAACACGATCCTCCAAGGAGATCCAATATGCATAGAATTTGAGACCGCGAGCTGCTCCAGCGCCCAGCATCCAGCATCCAGCGAGATCCCATCGCCATTCAGGTTCAAGTTGATATCTTTCATACTCAGCCGGCGGGGCCCGGGCCCGGGGCTGGGGCTGGTGGCGTACACCCGAGCATATTTATTAAAATGGAAATCAGACACTTCTGGGGACTGTGGGGAGCCGGGGCCCCATCAGCCGATGCATTCGAAGCCCCGGTGCAGCACAATGGGAAAAGGCCGGGAGGAGCCTCCGCCGCCGCTGCCACCGCCGTCGCCGCGCCACAACCGCGCGGACGAGATGACGACGGAGCTACAACATCATCACCAGACTTATCAATGAAGACATCGGCATCGCATTTGAATTATAATCGAGGGCAATTCCGTGGATTTATGAGATCTCGGAGTTCGTGCTGGAGGTGCTTAAGCGACTGATTCTGGCCGGCTCAGCCGCGATTTCGTCTGTAGGTAGCGCTGCGTTATTTGGGGCCCACGGGTAATTGTTCGCCCGCCGCCGCCATCGCCGCCACAGCAGCGCGCGTTTGTGATGGAAATTGTCCCGGGGGTGTGGACTCTGGATTATTTGAATTAGGTGGCCGGTGGATTTTAAAAAATTGCCTCACGGCCCCATTACGATAAATTGCTGCTTCAGTTCTTATTAATTTAATTTTTCTTCATTAATTCCTACACTCGGGCGGCGAACGCTCATTCACGCAAAGGCGTGTAGGTTTCGCTGTAAACCTTACGAAAATTGAATGTTTTACTTTCTTAAGGTGTGGTCTTTGGGGAGTTTTATCATAGAGGTATAATAAAATGTATCTAAATTCTTTGGTGTTAGCTTTAAGAGTTTTTTCTTTAATATGATTCGTATGTAATACCTTAATAAGAAGATTGAAAACTTGAAAAGTACAAACGACTGTATTTTAATCATCTTTCAAAATTCATTAAAAAATAAAGATTTATCATAGTCCCCTCAAAAAATAATTTGGATCTTTGGCTACTATATTAAAAATGTGAGAGGCTTAACATTTTCATTTGTAAATAAATACATAAGATTTTAGTTTAAACGTCTTTCTTCGCATATCTTTCATTTAAACTTTAAAAATTAACGTGACATGCGAGTCTGTATATATATTATACCTACCTATTAGAAGAGGAGAAGATTTTGTTTTGTAAACTTATTTAGTACGAAGGTACCCATATGTATACGAGAGGGTAGTCTGAAAAGTTTTGAGACTCAACCTAAAAATGGCGGTACTAGTCAAAACAAATTGGTAAAAAATTCAACCTTCCGGGAAAAATGGTTGCTACTTTGTTAATACTTATATATATATATATATTACATTTTAAGAATATTTTGTTTCAGATTTGAGATATAACCAAATATGAAGGGAGCATTTTTCGATAAACGCTTTTTTGTAATAAAAAATTTGTAAAAGAATAATGACCTCTATTTTGAAAATGAAGTGATATATGTACATATATGTAGAAATTTTGATACTTAAGTTTATGTCACTAGTTCCAGAAAATACTTTATCTATTAATAGTCATAAATTTGGGATATGTGGCATGCTGTTGTTTGATTTCTATTATATTCTCTAAATTACGTAGCAGGCATGACCACATTAAAAAAAAATCACTTAGAACCAAATTTGGTTGTCTCTAATAATAAAATTCTTTTAGTAGGTCGTTAAGTCTAAAATTGTTTAAAAAAGAAGAGGTCATTTTGTTTTATTATATAAAAGAGCCGGAACGACCGGTTCAACTGTCAGCTATAAAGCCGTAAAATTGTAATTACCTAATCGTTGGGCATCGCCTCAAAAATGAAGGCATTGAAGGCAATCCGTGACCCGAAATAAATGGCCGAAAATTAATAAAGCCAACACTGGATGACCTGAGAGGAGGAAGAAATTGGCTCGGTTTAATGACGACTCCATTTGGGATGAAATCACTTCAATCTGTCCACGTACCCTCGAGCGCTGACCGCTCAATTTGTCTTCGAGAAGAAACAAAACAGAGTCAGTTCGGGCCCAAATTGCTTCCACGTTAACTTTCTTTCATCGGTAGGTGCCAAAGAGCAAAAACGGGGCCCCGACACACGTGCTGACGGGACCAAGAAGTTCGTCTTCGTCTTCGCGAATGTGGGGAAACAAAAGACGGAGGTTACCTTGGCTCTCGATGCGGTCGTAAATTAGACAACTATTTATCAGGTGCGGGCCGCCATTGTCTCGCATCCGCCCAGTTAATGACTGGCATTTGACCACGCCGACGACGATCCGTACCGAGGTGCGAAGCCCCGACCCTAGATCTAGACTGTCTAGAGATTTTCAGATATGTCCGACACGAGCACTTTTCCCACAAAATGCGAGCCTCGGATCGGGGCGATGCCTGTTAATTACCTGATTAATAATTGCTCCTCCTCTCGACCGGAGTTAGTAAATAAAGCCAAAAAGGGGTTAAAACAATGGCCGACGCGGACATTCCCGCTCCAAAATTAGCTTTTGTTTTGTAATTAACCCACAGTCGAAAAATGTTTGGATCCATTGTTTCTGGTCGAGCGAGGTTTCAGTTGCACCTGCACCTCGGCAACTCATTTGCATTTCATGTGTCCGCCTCTATTAGTAAAAATATCATCCGCCGACAATTGAAATATTTCATCTGCGCGGACAGGTTTATTACGCCGAAAAGTTATTAAATCCGGCGGCCAACGCACGGGTTAGCTCCAATGGGACTCCGCCGGCTTCTTAAGCCTTTTTATGGGTCCGCCGGCTCGGGTACTGTTCCGGCGTTTATGAAAGGGCCGTAAATCAATGAGTAATAATTTGATGTGGTAATGGCCTCTAAAGGGCTTCCCTCTCGTAATTTATATCGGCCGGTTTTAATTAAGCTATTTGGGGTGGAACCGACATTCCTCAGTGCCACGGCAGACCTCTACTTGTCCCTGCAGCTTTAGGTTCATTTTAAAATTCGAAAATGGTGCTCTGGATCCGAGTTTGAGACGGCAAATGACGGATAATAATAATAAAACAGGATTGATATAAAAAAGTAGTAAAGTAGTTATAAGAAATTAAAGTTAATAAGAAGCAGAGGACTCAGAATTGAGCCTTGAGGTACGCGGCGAAAAAGATTTTTTTTAATATATGTACGTACCTACCTACGTTAGTACATTAAACTGACTTAGATTACTTTCAATCTCCTTTATGACAGCGACCATTAATCAATATAAATCTACTTATGAGTTTATTTTAAAGAAGAAAATCAACGACTAAAAAAAAATAAAATTAAAAATTTCTAAATTTAAAACGATACAACAGTAGCAGCAGAATGGCAGTTAATTTTAATTTTTATATATTTTCAAAATATAAAAAATATGTTCCATTACGAATTTGAGATCTCCTCACGGGTTTTGGTTTAACATTTGTAGGAGTATTCGTTTGAAGCCAAAAATGAGGAATATGGAAAACAAATTTATTTGTATTTTGTACTTTTCAAGATATTAAAATTTTGCCTATGATTTTTTGCATATTTCCAGAAACTTGTGTAGATTTTCTTATGGAAATTCGTTGGAAACATTTGTAATTTTGAATTTAAAAGTTGAATATATCATAATAATCAATAAATATTATCATGTGCAAAGCGATTTAAATTTATCATGTATCAAAAATTCTACTTAATTTTTCGTTGTTTCTTTAAACCGCTGTATTTTTGAAAAGATTTTAATGCAATTTCAGCCAATTTAAGATTGACTCTTTCTATGATAGTTTCGTAAGATGAGCAAATAAAATTGGCAAAGTTTGAAAGTGGTAGAACAATTTTGATCCAAGCCATCAAGCGATTGAAATTGAATACTTATGTACTTATGTAAAGATTAACTTCTGAGTATTTCCTTTTATAACTTTTTTTTAAGAATCAAGAATATTTTCAATATACATATATATTTTAATACCATAAACTTTATTGTTACCTCAATTACTAATTAAAAACGCTTAAATTGTAGTATATGTATAGGTACCTATATTATATATGAAAGAAAGGAATTTGGATATTTTAACTTTGACTGTAATCCAGTTGCATTAATTAATTATATTATAATAGCAACAGAAAGAAATGTTCGTTAACACTAATCTATTATATATATAAAAATTAAAAATGGACGTGTGTGTGCCTATATTTCACTCTGCAGCCAAAACTACACATCACAGATGAAAGTGTTTCTGTGGGGTAGTAGCCCCAAGGTTCCCATCGTGCACTATGGTGGTTGTGAGTCGATAGCTATAAGGGTGTAAAAGATATGGGGGTTGGAAAAAGTCAACTTCGAAAATGTGTGACTCCAATTGAACCGTTGAGAATCATAATGGCGTAGAAGAGAAATTTTTCGAAAGTTCGATAACTTTCTGGAACTTTTTACAAGATTTGAGAAATTCCTCG
The DNA here is from genome assembly GCA_951509405.1 of Machimus rusticus. NCBI lineage: Eukaryota > Metazoa > Arthropoda > Insecta > Diptera > Asilidae > Machimus > Machimus rusticus. The sequence continues at coordinate 10,795,176 of OX608051.1, forward strand.
AAAGTTCGATAACCTTCTGGAACTATCTAGAAGATTCGAGAAATTTCTCGAAAGTTCGACAACACTCTGGAACTTTCTAGAAGATTCGAGAAATTTCTCGAAAGTTTGACAACTTTCTGGAACTATCTAGAAGATTTGAGAAATTTCTCGAAAGTTCGATAACTTTCTGGAACATTAACATTCTAGAAAATTCGAGAAATTTCTCGAAAATTCGATAACTTTCTGGAACTTTCTAGAAGATTCGAGAAATTTCTCGAAAGTTCGACAACTTACCGGAACTATCTAGAAGATTTGAGAAATTTCTCGAAAGTTCGATAACTTTCTGGAACATTTTAGATTTTAGAATTTTCTCGAAAGTTCGATAACTTTCTGGAACTGTCTAGAAGATTTGAGAAATTTCTCTAAAGTTCATTAACTTTCTAGAACTGACTAGGAGATTCGCGAAATTTCTCAAAAGTTCGATAACTTTCTTTAAAAATGATTCCAATTGGTCTAGAATGTTCTGGATTGTTCTATAAATTTCAGAATGATCTGGAAAGTTCTAAAATATATTTAAATGTTTAAAATTATTTTTAAAAAAATACTAATCGGCCCGTAGAATGTTCTGGATTGTTCAACAAATTTCGAGACTTAAAAATGATTCGAATCGGTTTAGAATGTTTTGAATTGTTCTGGAAATTTCGAAAACATTTTGAAAAATTCTAAAATATATTTAAATGTTTTAAATCAGTGAAAATGATTCTAATTGGTTAAGAACGCACTGCAAAATTCTAAAATATATTTAAAAGTATTAAAATGAGACTATATAAGACGAAATGTGATGACCATGCTTCAGTTTATAAGAAGAAGTGTGCAACGAAAGAAAATTTATAAAATTCATTAAATAACCCAGCGAAGCGGGTGTTTCAAGCTAGTAATTCAAAATAAATGGGCGTATTTAAAAACCATTCCCAGTAGCTACCCAGATCAATTTATATTTAATCTTAATTTAAAAATTATGACTATCTCGATACTGCTGACGCCCACTGTAAATCATTTATCAACTTTGTGCACGATTTGCATAGGATATTGGCACCTTCGTCAATAATAAAGTCATTTCGCCGGTCTTCATGTCTCATCATTATGCAACTTTGAGCCCAGCAGTTAGTCGGCTCAATTGTTCTCGATTTACGTGGAGGTTTCACGTGCATTTGTTAAGCGAATGCTAATGCAATCCGACGCCTGCAGTGCACTCAGGACGTACACAGAGTGCAACGTAAGAGAGATGCACGTCGAGGAGGTGCAATCCGATTCTGAAAGGGAAATTTTGCCTTTTCGAGGGAATCTAAAGTGATTGTAAAGAGGTGCTCGAAAGAAAGTAGGGGAACAAGTTTTTAAAAAAAAATAGTGTCAGTTTTCCATCATTTCTTTAAAGTGATGTAAGGTTCTATAGAAATTCTTCAAATTCCTTTCATTGCTTGGGCTACTTGCGTTTATTGCTCGGTTCCCATTTCTGCATGAACGATTTTCAGATATCTGGCGAGTGCTCGTTATCAAGCCCCAAGCAGAGCTACAATTTGTCAAAACTCGGGAATGTTGACAGCTCCTACAGATAATTGGTTGCACATGTACCTCGTTGAGCCCCGGGGGCAGCCACTTTTCAACGAAGGACAACTTCTGAAGCCCTTAAGATTTGAGATCGGTTGAGAAATTGCGTTCACGTCGATAAGCCGCAATCCATTCAGGGCCCGCCAACAAAGAATTCAATTTTGTCAAAGGGCCCAAACGACGGTTGGCACCAGGGTTAATCCACTGCAGGACTATCTCCCGGGCGTGTGTATTTAAATCTGTTGACGGGCAACATCAACTACAGCCGGAGCGGACGACCGCAGGCAATGTAAACGTCCCAAATTGACGCAAAATCGATCATTTCCGCAGTGAAAAACCGAATTAATCCTGCCGGCCTCAAAGATTCCTTATGAAATCCTCGCTGGCTCTGGCAGCACAAAGGACACTCTGAACGCTCCCCACCGCCTTCACTGTCCTGCCACAAGAAGGTATATGAATGCGCTCCTGGCTATTATGATTGCTCAGCCAAGATGAAAATTGAAACCCATCGATTTGATTTATTATTTCTTTCTCGACCTCGCCGGGTATTTCCTTGAGAACGAATTTTTTCGACTACACTCCTGCGAACGTGTCCAACTTTTCTAGTGAAGTCGTTTGGATATTGACCGAGGCTGCGAGCTTGCTCTTTGACATGGCAATCGCAGCAATCATAAAAGGAAAGACAATATTAAATTTTACAACGTGTTTCCCTTTGGTACACTGCACGTCGAAAATTTCTTAGAATATATTCAAAATTCCGGCAATGTGGAACGATTTGAACTGCGCACTTGAGAAAAATTATGTTGAAAACTGTTGAAATCACTCTTCTGAAAAATATTTGTTTCTATTCAAGTTTAACCACGTATTTTATTAATACAGTTCAAAATGTTGAAAAAATATTTCAAGTTTTTGATACTTTTTTCTGGTATTCTCTTTGATTTTAAAATGCATAGATGAATCTAACATTGGATTTGTAATCAGTGGCCCAAAATATTTCTTGATATCTATTTTCATAAAAACTAAAGAGGCAGTTCCTTCAATTACTTTAACCATCGAGCAAGGCTTAAATTGAGAAAATTTATTTTGCCCTGGGAGGTTACATTGGACAATTTTTAATTCTGAGTAATTTTCATTTTTTGAGTTATTTAACTTATAGTAACCACCAATGACAGTAGGTATAATAAAACAAAATTTTCTAGAAACGTATACAATCAAAATAAATTTTTATGTTTAGAGTATTGGAGGTTGCCATCTAAATATTTTGTCAAATCGAATGTATATGAATGAAACTTAATAAATAGTGAGGTTTATACTATTCCATTCGCTACAAACTTTTAATTTTCAATTAGTATACTCTTAACGTTAAAAACTAAAACTAAAACTAAAACAAATCTGACGAGTCGTTCAAAAGTTATGCGCACTTAAAAACTGTCCCTTTAATTATTTGGAGAAGTTTAGAGTGAAATTCTAAAAACCAAAAATTAGTTGGTTGACTAATTATGAATTCTCTTGACGACATAAACCCACACGGGTCCTCTGCCCGACAAATCAGAGTAGAATGCGTCGGCGAAGCACTCCGGTTCCATTATGAACTTGCAAAAATCACAAGAAACAATTTCATTCTAAACTTTTAATGCTGCAATTTATCAGCGCAAGTTTCACTGAATTTTATCGCATAGGAGCGAGCAGAGTTTGTCCCCAACTTCCATTGTTTACTCCTCACTTTCAACGCTTTGTTTCACAAAAAAGTTTTATCTTTTTAATTATAATTCCGCCGTCCCTTCATCGCGGGAAGACGCCATTACGCTCTTTACTTTTATAAATTTGAAAAGTTCTTCCGCAGTAATTAGATGTAATTGGTGTGCCCAACTAGCCACATCTTAAGGGGGCGCGGCGCGGTGAGCATATCTTAGACGTTTGAGAGAGCCCAAGAAAAAATACAACTTCTTGACTTTGTCGTACAATAGAACTTAATTTCGTTATTGAAGCCCTTCGGTCCCTGAGGAACTTTTAAAATATCCTTTTGACTAGAGAAGATACATCCGCTCCTGATGGCGGAGGAAGTTTGTTCGCGGTACTCGAGTACAAATTGGAAAGTTTCACGTGTCCAGAAAAGTTAAGTGAACGCTCGAACTTGCGAGACGGCATTATCCTCGGTGTGTGGGCTGGTTCTTAAATTTTGCAAGGTTTCTTCCTTTCAGGGAGTTCCTAACATACCCGAAAATCATATAAAGTCCCTGCAAATATTCGAGTAAATGTTGGCTGCCATAAATCCTGTAATATACTTTTACATTCAAGAAGTACTCGAAAGTACTGCGAAGCCTTGTAGGCTGTGTTTGCACTGCTTTTAACATGATTTTAGAAGGAAAAGTTTTATAAAATAAGTTAAAACTTCTTCCAATTTAAAGAAAAGTGTATAGACGGAAAATTATGATATAGGTTTGTATATATTCCCATATTTGTTCTGTTTGTATACACTGAGTGCTTTCCGGTTTTATTTCAAAATATAGAGCAAGGCATTTAAAATAATTACAGTGCATGGGTTACAGCTCTTTACAAAATAAATTAATGAAACTGTCCTAAATGAAAAACCTTTATAAAACCTTCTTCTTACATTCCTAAACATCTTATAAACCTCTAACTTCGTTGTATTCCTTTTAGGCCGAGAGCTGTGAAAGTTAGTTAATAATGAAATGAAAGCAAAAATGGCATTAAATAAAATGTCGAAACATAGATACAATTACTTCTACATTACAAACCCGTAGCTCGAAAATCTTCTTTATATTCATTTTCATTATAATTGAAGTCATATTAAATTTGCCAATTTTTATAACATATTCGAAATCAATATCCCCAAAAACTTCCCGGAGTTAATTTTCATTCATTCTGTAAACAAAATGACGAATACGATTAAATTTTGGAATACATTTTACGAATTAAATTAAGTTATTCGTCATTTGCGAAAACTACTGGTTGTTATTATTTGTCGTATTACAACTCCACGTACCTATGCCGACTATAACTTGTATATCTTTCATCGATTTTTTTTTTATAATTAAAAACTACATACAAAATATAGTAAAAGCAGCAAATTTCTGCTATATTCGATGATACTAATTTTTTCTCTAAATATACCTCTTTAATTTGGTAATGTCTAGAGACTAAACCCAATCTTTCAACAATTTCCCCAGTTAATTACCTCTGAAGGGGCTTTCTACCGAAGTAAATCAAACAAATCCAGGACAAGCTCGACAGTTTCTTAATAACCAACTAAAATGAGTTGGAGAGGACGCTAATTCTATTTATAAATTGAAACAAGTCAAGCCACACGTCGAAAGACGATTCCTGTCCAAGACGCCCTAATTTGTTATTTTGCTCCTGCAGGAACATTGCGGCGAAGAAGCAGCCCCGTCGAATAAATTAACTCGCAATTTGCCAGTCGGAACAATCGCGAGGTCTCACCGGGCGGCGGTAAATGGGACTTATATAGCTGTCGCGAGATCACATGATTTATGGCGTTTAATTTAAAATTAAAATTTACTGTTTCGGGATTATTGCCCCGTGCACAGCAACGAGGCACCTTTGCCTCGGTTGCGTTTAATTAGCAACGAAATTGAATCGTGAACATGAACGACGATGGTAGCTAAAATTTCTCCAAGAACAAGTGTTCCAAAAGGATGAGAGCGGGCGTCGCGCCGCGCCTCGCCGCAACCGCCGCTCCAGCCGTCGCGCATCGCTCGCAACGGTGCTCGTTTAAATAATCTAAAAATAATTTCACGACATAAAGCGCAATTAACATTTCTCTGCATTAGCACAAATTAATTACTTAATGAACAAATAATTTAATTTGATTTATGCGCGCACACACACCGCGCCGGGGAGGGGGCGTAGCACATGCTCGCCTAATGAAAACTGACTGATTTTAGGGGCACTTCGCATTGAAATTTATGACCGGTACGCACCAGCTCAAATCTCAGCCGGGGCTTAAAACTCATTAGCAAGACAGCGCCAAGGACTCCTCCTCTCTGATATTCATTAGCGGGGTCCTTAGACGTGGAGCCGCTGGATCCCTTCGAAATAAAAATAAAAAGCAAAAACCCTCTTGGCTCGTTCACTTTCGTTAATATTTAACGAATTTTCTGATGAACACCAGATATTGCACCAGGTATTCATTTTGCCCTCGTTTCGTTTACTTTGGACCTACGCGAGGTACACCTGAGAGGGTGTTTCTTCTATAGCAATTTTCTGCTTAAAAAATAATTTCGCGAGTTGGTACTCCTCGAAATAACCATGAACTTGAATGCTAAAAAGTCCTGAACTTTGGCAAATTGGTAGCGGAAAGGGACGCACAAGGCCAAAACAAAATCACCTTTTTAACTGGTCCGATGTACCCTTCGAAGAACCTTTAAAAGGAATATTTTAACGTTAAATCCATTTTCAGCTAATGAATTTTAATGAAAAACGGATATTTCGGAGTGTATCAACAAGTTTTCGCACCTGGTCGGGTTTGTAGTATTAACGAGATTCACTTTTTACTTCTTTTGAATTTTAATGATTCTGTAGGGCTCAGATTTAAGATTCCTTTTAATTTCATTGATTAAGTAGATTTTTGTCTCGTTTTAAATTTTACAAGTTTGTTGGACGAGCTAAAGTCTATCTTGGTTTCTCTGGTAACTAATCACAATTAAAATTTAACGATACTACGGAGTCTAAAACAGCATTTTCGAAGTGGTAAAATTAGCAAGTGAGTAGAGGTACGACGGGTAAACTTCGATAAATAAATTTGTAGGAATTTTTGCAGATAGGCATAATTTGAATAAACATCAAATCTCAGTCTACAATCAAAGATTATATCGAGATCCTTAATATAATTTACTTCTGACGTCGAACTACTGGATACAACAAATTATCGAGTGGTCAAACTATTACGACCTTACTCTATATTTATGCTTAGCACACTCGATTTTTTATGATACAAATTAACCCATTTAGACAAGTTTTGATGTAAATTGATCAAGCATTTTCAAACACGAATTTAAATAAATATATGATACAATTGTTATTGCGGTCAAGTTGACTTTGACCTCGATATTCTGGTCGGTCATGAAGTGGGCCGTCAGCACTCACAAATTTATTGTTTTATTTCATTGATACAGAAATTGTGTATTGGGGGGTTTTACGGGTTGCACAGTTTGAATTTGGTAAAAGAATCTTCATATTTAATAGCGATTTCATTATGACAACGACGATAGTAATGAAAATTCAATCGTCAACACAAATTTAATAGCGCATGCAGTTGAGATCATGGCGTAGAGTTATGAATAAATTACATGTTTAACACGATAATTATCTAGACAAAATATTGTTTGAATAATGCCCTAGCTCTGATGTATACAAAATGAATTTAGCTTCACATCTTAAAATTTTGGTTTTAAAATCAATTTTACAAGTCACATTCTACTACATCCAAATTATTAAAGACTCAAATTTCACCACATCTATGACCGCACAAATTAAGTATTATAAGAGTAGTTATTCATGTTAAATGCTTCTTGCAAAATGGTAAGAATAAAAAAAAACCCGACCAATAAGAGTAGATTGAAACAAATTGAGTTTAGCCACGCCTTACCAGCAATAAACACAAATAAATCAAAATTAACAAGAAATGAGCCCGTTGTTACTCAGTGTAACCGATAAATATAAAAGTGCAATAAAATGCAGTAACGATCGCACTTAACAAGACGAAGAGCAGAAAACTGACTCAATGGGTATCGATGGGTTTCTTACGTCCATTTTGCAATAAAGCAAGACCCTCAAATTGACCCAAAGAAATGAGGTAACTGAAAATTAACAAGAAATTACTGCCACTCTCCGCAATAAAATTAGAAGGGAAGGGCGACGCCTAATGGTAAAGGTGAAACCTCCACATACCTAATTTCACTTAAGAAGTTAAGAGAGATGGGGAAAAAGGAATTGAACCTCTTGGAGTTGGACGACTTGAATTTTTCCAGCCGCGCTTTCATTATAATTGGCCGTAACAGGCCTTGTCGGGAGGAAGGTTTACTTCCTGGAGGTTCTTCCAGAGCACCCGTCCATAGTCCTTAATCAGGAAACAAGGCCTAATTAGCTCCGAAGTGAAAAAGAACCGAAATCTTCTGTCGTTAGATAAATTTTCATTTTCTTCTGCTCTTTATGGTGCTTGACTGGTTTCTGTGCGGCACGGTCCGTCGTTCCGCATTTCCGCAATGGCCTCTTAATTCAACCCAACTCGGGACGGGGGGATTCTGTAATATGTGTCGCGGGGGCGGTGTAAATTTCCACGGGGAGAATGAATTGAGGAACCACCCTTCTGGCACCTTCGAAATACAACGGCTGCTTCCCTTGCGCAAAAATCAAGAGCGCGTTCGTTACCATAAAAATGAAAGGAGATTTTAAGTTTATGAAGATGGGAATTTTATTATATGAAATTTCGGGGTGAACGTAACCTGGGGGCGCCTTGGCCACCCCTACGATTTCATGTGAAAAATAACCCCAATAACCCGAGCTTCGCAAATGGAACATTATTGTTAGCTTTTACACTTAAAGGCGAATCGTAAACCACTTTGATTGCACAGGAGGATAATATTAATTTCTTTATCGCGCCCGTCCGGGTTCAGTTCCGAAGGTGCAGTAAAAGTTAAGCTTTAGAGGACTTGCGACTTGCGGCTAAGTTCATAGGTGTGTATCACAAAAAAAGAATATTTTATATACGTGATATATTTTACTCTGAAGAATTCTTCCACTTCTGATACCATTAACATAAACTTTTACTATATTTTTCAGAGCCAGGAACTACGTATACATTTAGGGGTTATACATATAAGCCCGATCTAGCAATATCGAAGTGGTTTTCATTACTTATTGTTTTCTAGCATTTATAATAAATAATTGATAAAAATTCAGTAATAGTTTTCAAAAAACATCTTGTCTACATGGCTAACAGTGGTAACGGTTACTCCTGAACTCTCTGATCAAAATTCAAGTCGAAAAAGTTTTTAAAACTTAAATTTTTAAAACACTATAACTTTCGACAATTCGAATGCAATTTTGAAAAAAGAAAACTACTGTTTTTACCTATCGGGCTGTATTTATTATATGATCGTAAATTGAAACTCTGCAAGATAACAGAAGTATTATAGAAGGAAGAAAGAACAAGACAACTATAACAGAAGAAAAACAAAACTATAAAAAAATAGAGGAGAACATAAACATAACTATACCAAAACTTCTATAAAAGCAGATATGGAATTTTTAAAACTTTCAAAATGCAGTTCTGATTTTACCAATAAAAAATACCAAATAAATTACCAAAGTATAAATAATAGCATGATCTTCTTCATTTTACCAATATCTCAGAAAATTACGATTGTCTTATCTTGTCTTGTAAATATTAGAGGAACACACAAGTTGATCCATTCGAAATAATCAGATTATAAAATAAAATGCGTTGTAAAAAAACAAATCTAGTTTTAAAGAAGGAAAACATTCTTTGAACAAAAGATTCAAAAACCACAAAGTAAAACCTTTCAAATCAACCTTAGTCCATTTAAATCACATTACTTTTCGTGGAAATAAAACGAATTTCTACTGGAATGATAGACAATGGTTTAGTTGCTATTTTCTATATTCAATCATTTTTTTAAAAAAAGTAAATTAAATTGAGTTCTCAAATTAGTTTCCATAACTTGAAACAGAATATTTTCTTAAATAACCCTCTTTTTCCAGAAACCTTCTCAATTACTCTTCAGTTTAGTAAAGTTGAGATGGTTTTAAAGAAAAATATATCCGCAAAAGAGCATGCTTGCAGCCACGACGAGTCCAGCTTATTTCGGGAACTAATTCAAATCGGACACCAAAACTTTTTGACTAGAGTTTCTAGCCTCAGCTGGGGCAGCAGAAATCGTTACGGTCAGCCAAAAAAAAAAAACTAATTTCAAACAAATTTAGGAGGAGCGAAACCCAATTACGGGGGGCAAATCGCCCCAAATAATTATCCCAGCCACAAATGAATGGATATCAAAGCTCCAGGAGGAATGTAACCACATCTTCTCACTTCCTTATTTGCTCCCCGACATTTCCTGTAATCCAATTTCAGCTAACAGGAGCACTTAACCCACATTTCGACTGGGAGGGCCCCACTGAAAGCGCTGAGAATCGTCAAGTTTTAGAGGTTCAAACCTGAAGGCAAAGAATTTAAGAAAACCCCCGGCATTCCTGTCAACTGGAGCTCAAATCTCTCATTTAATGGAATTCCACGTGGCAGCAAGTGCACGAAAATCCGCCAAAAATAGCGGGCGGCTTCATTACCGCCTTTATGGCGTCCTTGCTCTTCCCAAGGATGAAAATGGGGCAAACAGCGCTGCATTCACTCACCGCTGCTTATTATGGGGTACTGCACGTCGCTGCACGTCGTTGTACGTCGCTGCACCGCACCCCCGTCCTCGCGTTCTGAGTGCTGCAGCCGCAATATGCACATTTAATTTTCAGAAGAGATTTGGGGGTATGAGCCTCTTCTCTAGCCCCTAGACCCTAGACCCTAGGCGGGAGGGGGGGCGGAGGGGTTTGCATGTCAGCTTTTTGTTATTTCTACTGTAGTCAAGGCCCGACGAGTGTTGCAAACTTCACAAAATTTTAACAATTCACTTAGAGAGAGTATGGTGAAATTTTCATGATTTCAAACTCGGTGAATAAATGATAGCGGTCCCATAGGTGCACCTTGTGGGACTCCCCTCGGATGCGGTCTTTGAATGGTACCCAGGAGGGAATTCTGGCACAATTTATATACGAATACCTGATGACAGGCTTTTCACTGATGTACGCTATAATGGAATATTCTGAATTTTAAATGGCCATCTCATTCCGACTGGTATTTTTGTAAATTGCTCTTTGAATGCCGGGGCTTTCAAGGCAACTCAGGTTAATTTGATAGACTGAATACGATGGAAGGTGTTTCAGAAATGAATTGCCAAAGTTGCAAATGAAATTTAATTGTAATGGGGAAAGAGTTGCGGGGGGCCGAGCAAAGCACATGTAGTAAACTGAGGTGCGATGATTGCCACCGCTTTTATTCTGTGATGATGCATATTTTCACTTTTCTCTCTGTGCGATGTGCATTTTATTTTTCAATGCAGTAAAGTTTCATTAACGAGGGGTTTTAAATTCAACTAAGCTGAATAGTCACTTTCCCAAATTACATAATTGTGTATACCTTTTGAATCAGGACGCTGTTAAGAGCATGGATTGTTGGTGTTTCTTAAAAGTATTCAAATTGGTTAATTTAAGGACTGTAACCACTCCACCAAATAGATTTTGAAACAATGAAAACATGATTTAATAAGAGCAGTTTTCGTTAAGTGCGTAGGTACGTAAACAAATCTTTTATATTTTTTCAAGCTTCTCTTCACTTAAGGGTTATGACTTGTAATTTTCAAAATGTGTAAAATGAAGCCTACCGCTAACGATCTTCATAAAATAAATTTAACTATGAATAAACTGAGAAAAAATGTTTAAGTAGCTTATACCTAATAAGTGAATATTTATAAATATTAGCTGTATTAAGAAATAATTAACTCCAATATTATTTTAGAAAATGCATAATTCAACGCTTATAGCGCAATGACCCTGGCGATCTTCAAGAAGTTTTAATTAAAGTAAGCCAACTTTCTTTAAAGATTCATGTTACGTTTCTAAGATGAACTACTCCCCAGTTTCCCGAGTTGAGCCTCGATCGGTTTAACTCCTGTAATAAATTGCTTAGCTGTCCAATTTGATGAAATGGCCCTAATAAATCGCCCTGTGATTGAAAAAACTTGTGAAATGAGCGCCATTAGACACATACAAACACTGAACGCTGAAAATTGGACAAAGATAAATCTTAGAACGACTCGCGCCGGGCTATCAAGCGATGGCCCACGGGTGAACGCGACGTCCGTTGCAAGGCAATCAGGGTCCTTTTTTCGCTCGGGCGTTCAGCCGCGCTTATCCCCATCAATTTTCCACTAAGCTCCTCTAATAGGAGTGATTGCATCAATAATGCACTCGCGTGCATTTGCCTTTCAACGCTGCGCCAATAAATCATGGGAGGGCAAATAAAAACGCGTGCAGCATACACTCACACACACGGTTCCTGAGGCCGGAGGAGCATAAATGGCCCAGCAAAGTCCCAACATGAGCGCCAAGTCGCAATCTTGCGAATCCTCATTATGCTGCTGGCATAATTTATGCACTCGCAGCCAATATTTGCCCGGCGAGATCTCGCCTCGCCCGCCTCTGCGCCGAATGCACCTCGAGTCGGATGAATTTTTTAACAATGCCGGCGAAAGGACTGTTCCCTGCGACCCTCCACCAGAGCAGTGCGAGTGCGATTAATTATTAGGAAAATATTGAAACTTTAATATCTGGCGGATTTGTTTCGGCTGTGGTGGTGGATTTGCATAAAATTCTCTGCAAATAGGGAAAATCCCTCCCCGACACATGGGCGGAGGAGGCGGGAGGGGCCACTTACCACGTGTGCGTGCGCGCGTCCCGGGACCCGCCACAAATAATTTATGAACCGAACACCAAATGAGCGTGTCCCTGCGAAGATTGGTGGCTTCTAGGCAGCCCCGTGCGGCTCATCTTCCCCGCGGGCCCGCTCCGTTGATACTGCACAATTTGCTATTTGAGGCCCTGATTTATGGCGGCGATAGCGTGTGAGTTCGCATAATCAGTCGACTTTAACGGGCTGAATAAATTAATTTCAGCCGATTGAATGTAGGATTAATCCGCAGTCTCTTGGCCTCGCTGTCAGTGGTTTCCGGAAGGATATGCTCGCGTCCCAATCGGAGGTCATAAATTCACGTCCTAAAGACGTTTTTAATACGAGTATCATGCGGTCCCTGTTGCTTCGGGCTCCATGCGATACGGGCCTGAATGCGTAATTACTCGGTTTTCATCAACAAGTAATCATACTTTTAGTGTTTTAAGGACGAATCGTTAGTAATCAAAGACTTTAGTAGCGGTTTTGTCAATTCTATAGGAGAATTCAACGAAAATAAAAATTTTGCACTCTTAACGTATTCCGGGCTCGTTTTTCTTAATTTAAAGTACACACCTTAAATCTTATGAAAACTGGCCCTAATTTGTTTTATATCATTAATTTCATTTTTGGCTTAATAATATAGATTACTGCAGAATCTTTCAAAGTATAATCTATATATACTATAAAAAACTTCAATAGTTTATTTTTTATAATAATTTTTTTCAATTGTACATTGGTACAATTGTAGTCGGCCCAAAATACAAATTCTGTTTTAAAAAAAGAGCTGTCACTTTAATTTTACTTAAAATATATCACTTCGAAATTTTACGGAGACATTTTGAAATTTGAATCTTTAAAAATGTTTAAAGACAAAATAATAAATTAAAATATACATATATATTTTGAAGAAACGAAAAAAATATTTCTCTTTTCTAAGGAATGTGGGTATAGAACTATTAAAATGGAACTTATAAGTATAGAATATCGTTTTTTATCAAGCACTAGACTTAAACTTAGTTGTAAATACAACGAGTCAAAAGCAGACCCATTCTTTTGTATCCATTTAATGGTAAATTTCAAACATTTGTTTGCTACCTTCAATTCAATGTTGAGGAAATTAAGAGATTGAAACAAGTACCTACAGCCCGAGTAATTGCAAAATAATCAAGTGACTTTTCCCCTTTCAAAGAGTTCTCTGACAGTGCTATAATTCCTTTCTCGACATGTTTCGTACAGCTTAAAAACTTTATTTAAAAAAACACAAAAACTTCATTTCTGCGCACCATCAACAAGTCCTCGAAAGGAGTCACAGGATAAAGTCTGCGAGGCTAAAAATCTGCTCGCCAATAAAAACTACTTGAACCAGCCTTTGGCAACTCCACATTATGTAAGTTCTCAACCTGCGAGAGAGAAAGTAATAAAACTTTAAATTACTTTTCCTCAACTTATATTCCCTTGAAGGGAATGTAAAGGAACTAGGCGGGCGCGTTTATAAACCTTAGTACGGCGCCTCCCTATAATTCCGGATTATTTCCTCCTTTCTGTGAGGGTCCATCTGCCTTTTTCCTCCAGACCCGGGGAGGGCTGAAAGGGCGGTCTCGTCCCGGCCCTAAGAAAAGAAAAAACAATCCCTCGAGCGGTTAATAAAAAACTTATTAAAGAAAGTTAAATTACGAGCACGTAATAGGCAACCGCTACAAGGAATATTGGACTTTTTCGTCTTATTAACCACCGGAGAACAATTAATGCATTAAAAACATTTTCCCTCGCTTTCTTGTTGTGTTAGGACGTCTTCCTGGTTGCGTACCACTCTAAACACCGTCTTAAACTGCCCCTCGTATTCCGGCCAATTTGTTCCTTTTTTTCTACAGAAAGATTAAACAAAGTCCTCCTTAATTGCGTATTTTATGGGGCGTCTTTAATTTTCTTCAGAATAAGGCTCCCAATCCCGTCCCCAAGAGATGAAATTGTGATTTCGGGAAATTCACAAAACTTTACGAAATTTATTTATTGTGCCTGGGTCGGAGCTTAGTTTGCACTGAACAACCGCAGGTATTTGTTCTCCCGCTCCGGTTCTAGTTCTAAGATGCGGGTGGGAAAACCTTTATAATTAAATAACAGGACAAGTAATTTAAGACAGATCAAACTTGCCATAACTACATGCAATAACCCAAGAAACGCTAAGATATAAATTCTCAAACTTTAATGACAGCACAAATAGAATTCTGACACGAAGCACGAAGTTCGAGCATAGTTTCTAGAATTTGTCGTTTAAAGTCGATCTTATCAAGCGAAAGATGCAGGTTGGGGAAATTTTAGAATCACTTTCTTTTAGTATCAAGTTCTAAAAGGATTTTTAGTTACCTCTCTATACCATATAAATAAAAATAAATGAATAAATAAATATTATCCCGTATCACATAAGGCATCATTATTGTAGCTTTTTAACATACAGACCTACTATTGGTGGCTGGGATTTAGGAGCGCATAAGACATTCAATTAACTAGCATTAAGTTTAAATTAATTTAATTATGTATATGTATTTTTAATTCACTTCATTAATGTGAAACTTTCAATAAATTGGGGCACTCCTTGAATAATTGATTGAATATATTATTATACAAAATTCAAAATTTTGAAAACACAAACTTTATTATATTTTTGAAGATATTTACTTAATTTACTTAACATAGTATAATAAAGTCTCAAATAATCCGAAAGATTTTAGAAATAGACGTTTTAATCATTGAATTTAATACTGAAAAATTGTTTTATTTTTTAATGAGGGCACGTGCCCCAAGTGCTCTAAGGTAAATCCACTCCTACTTCTTCATACTAGAAAAAATCTTTGAAATAAAAAAAAATGTGCACATGTATGAGAGTAGCATATCTTTTAACGTTATATTTTAAAAGAAGTAGACAAAATCGATAAGTTACAGAGCTAAAGTCAGACACGTGCGTTCTCATTACACGAAAAAAACAGTATGAGTTAAACTGAATAAAACCCCTCAAACCTTAAAAACTCCTGAATTTTAAAAGGATCTCAAATAGCCATCTGCCGCGAAAATAGCATGCCACATGTTTTGGATAAAAACAGCGTACGTTCGGTTCCTTCAACAGGGTGGCGGTGTCTGGCTTCGAAAATGCGCATAATTCAGATATCACACCAAAAGTTTAACTGCAGTCATTAAATTCCAGATAATCCTGGAACCCTATCATCTCGTGTCATTTGTATCCCAGACCAGAACGCCCTCAAATTCCAATATCGAATCCCCTAATCAAAATTTATGGAGCTATTCATTGCACACGCGGGACAATGTCTGGTTTATATCCGAGCCCATACGCAGATTAAAAGTGCATTAGGCCACCCCCGCTCCATTGTGGTCGGCATATCTGAAAACGCATTAAACAATTTACGAGCGAGGGGGTGGGAGGATGTCTGGGACTGGATGCTGGATGCACTGAGGGTGCAGTGCATCCCCGGATGATGCATCTTTCTTTTGTGGCCACTAATAGACAGTGTTGCACTGTCCTGGAGGACACTGCGAGAGGTCGACGTCGTCGTCGTCGTCGTTGTTGTCGAGGTATTTCGACTATATTTATAGGTATGGTGCGACGAGATGCGTCGCCTGGAGCAGGGACACTGCACCCAGAGAATGCATTAGCGTCGAACAGCCCCCGGCGCAAAGATGGGTCGTCAATAGCAATTGCGGGGAGATGATGCAATCACATAAACCAGGATCACCCAGAGCCGGGAATCTGGATGGAATGAGAAAAACCAGACCAGAGACCCGGCCGGGCACTCTGTCGTTATCAACATAAAGTTTCATTACCCACGTATCGTGCGGACGAGGACGTTAATTGAGTTATCCCCTGGAAGCCAAACCCGCCCAGTCGGGGTGCGTAAAGGGGTTTCGTACCCGTCCACAATTACCAATTATTTCATTTACCTCGAAAGTGGTGACGAAGACACTACTGTACACCGTGCGTCAGTGTGCGTTATCCTGCATCGATCTTATCGCTAATAGCCGCTTTCAGCCTTAATGCGATGTTCGGGCGGTGTCCACTCGATTTAATTTCCTATGCCCCGGCGGTCGGGATGGGAAGTTTTACAGCCCGCCGCCATCCTCTTAATTTTGTGGGAACACAAGAAACAAATCGAAGGGAATCCGATTACACGAGATATCAATCATGGGAACATCGGACGCAGCCACTGGCCGCTAATTAGGAAAACAAATCAGTTTACGCGAGCCGCGTCCGAAGGTGGGACATAAAAGGGGCCCCCGAGGAGCTGCTGTGGCCGCGCGAGGCGACGCGTTGTCACCGTACCGGGAACAGACAGGCCCAACTGCCTCTAGCATTTATGGGAAATAGTTAAAATTTTATTAAAACCCACGGGAATTATCAAAGACAGTCGCAGCCGGCCGGCAGCAGCGTCTGGTAAGTGGCAGTCTCATGTTTTTGAATTTTATTACTCGCGTTCGTCGAACACGAGGAAGCAAAATTTTAGTTATTTTAATTACGACAACAAAATTAAAAAAGACGGAACTGAAGTTAATTTCACCAGAATTTTTGGGAAAGCAACGCACCACTATTAAATGAAAGATTTAAAAAAAAAGTCCGGACAAGTTCGAGTACATATAGAACTCGCGCTTTGAGGGTTCCGCGCCTTTATATTAACGTAAAGTTTAGATGTGGAATTATACAAAAAAAAACTAAGTATACTATCATTTTGACTTAGGTACATAAAAAAAATCGACATAGAAATTAGAAATATAGAACACTGATAATCCTATATACATATCTATATTTGAATATTTTGCTAAACTACTTTAGAATATCACAGTTGAATGAACCCTCTATATATTGCATAAAATATATGTATGTGTTATCTTCCGAAATTGAATAAAATAATAATAGTAATAAAAGTTAAGAATAAATTCAAGTACAAAAGAAATCTTACAAATTTTCATCGTAAACATAATTTCAATACAAGAGAGATAACGTTTAAATTTTCTAATATTTTCTACCCTAAGGGAAAAAGCCCACCACGTGCGTATCTTATGTAAATAATAAATGTGGGTACAATAAACCCGAGGAAAGAATTCAATAAGCTCATTATTTTTCGAAAAAAAAAATATATATACAAAATTTACATTCCACATCGAATCGAGCTGAAAACATATTTAGGAAGTTTTCCAAGAAATTTTCGTTTGGTATAAAAGTCCATGTGCATGTTTTGAGCAAAACTCCAGAATGAGGAATTGGATGAAGCCACATAATTTGACTCTGGGAATTGATTTCGCTTCAATAGCGAGATGGCGAGCCGCCAAAGAAGAACCGTCTTGAGAAATTCATCAATATATAAATGTTACAGGGAACTCTCTCTTGTTCGGATTATTCAAGAAAACAGTGGAAGCTTTTTCTTGTCTTCAGAGCTAAGGAATTTCAGATAGCTGCAGAACTATTTAGACTAATGGAGGAAGGCGCGGAATTTTGCGGAAGTATTTAGATTAAAAAGTGAAATGGGGAGCCGGAGCACTTAAGCTAGTCTTCTGGACTTCTTCTCGCAGTTTTTTTCTTAAGATATTACAGAAAACTTTCTTTGCGAATTATGTTTTTTTTTCAAGACTCGAAGAAAATATGTCCGCCTCTTGCAGAGATACGGTCTTTAAATTTAATTGGAACGCCCGCTGCTGTAGGGCTACCAAGGGATTAGAATGCATTTTTGAAATTGCGCCAACTCTTTCGGTGCAATTCTGCATTTTTGGATCATTTTGGGATGTCATGTTAAAACAAATGAAGTGTGGGAATTTTAATCTGCCTTGAGATTTGCATGTGCAGTGCAAAGGCATTTCGTTTCGCTTCTAAGCGACGGGACGGAGGCGATTCAAAAGGTTTAATAAAAGTTCCGAAACATCGCTCAATGTCGGGGAATTGGATAGGCATCATAAAAGGCGGGGGCGCGGCTCGGTCGAAGGGCAACATCGAATGCTCCTTAATTGCATCTGATTTTGTATCTGCGCTAGAGACAATGAACCTATAGCCCTAGACCTAGCGCTAGACCTAGACACCGCTGCCGTCGCAAATTTCCATCCGGCGACTTTTATGAATTCTCCCATTTGACGGCGCGACGCGACGATTCCTGCGGCAGCGCGCGCTCTTTGAGGAATCGCATCAAGTTGCTCAAAGTGGCGGGTTCCGGGCGCTGTCCTGGCCCTGGTCCGGGGCTGCTGTGTCATCGAAGCGCTTCCATTAATTTATCAACTGCATAGGCCCCGCGACGGATGAGTTGCAGCAAGAGTCCACGATGACTCCCAAGAAATAAATTGCACGTGAAACGAGCCGTGGCGCGGGTATGCAAAGAGGAGCTGCTGCTCCTGGCCCCCGCGCGTCTCAGGAATTTTCTTTCATTTTTCGCGTCTCTCGCTGGCCCTTTTGATTTTTTGCCCTATGGGAAAAGAAGCGAAATTCACTTAAAGACCTCTAATGAAGTGAAAAGGCCCGTAAAAGGCGATCGCATTGTGGCTCAAAGGGAGTTTTTCCTCCGAGATCCGCGACTTTGTTGCCGTGTCATCCGCGGAGTGAGCGAGTTCCTTCGACTCACTCGAGGAGATCCGACGTGTTGGTCATGAATGCCGCACTTAAGCGCTTAATTGACAGGTGTGTCACATCGCTGAGGATTTTATTACACCGCGCTCGATCACGATTTTACATGGACACGAGTTCAGCGTTTTTATTTTATGCGAAAATATTCTGAGCCGCCGCCGCGCTAACGCTTCTCGGCTTAGCGTGGCATTTGCATTAGGGGGGATTAGCCACGTCTCCGCCGGATGAATTATCCGCGAAGTTGTAAAAGGCACGTCAAACTCTGACGATTGAAATTGAGATTGGGTTAAAGAGTAAGGGCAAAAATTGCTTTATAACTATTAACTAAAAAGCAAATCGGTGGCACATTTAGTGAAACTACTTTGAACTGTATAAATAAACTTTTTTTTTTAAATTTTTGTTTGCTCGAAGGAAAATAAAACTTCTATCTCGCCAAAAATATATAGAGTTAAATCCGAAATTATAGTTTAATTTGTAAGAATAACAGAAAATAAGTTCATTAATTTTGATATCTTAATTAATTCACATGCAACTTTTTCTTTTATTACTTTAAACATTACTGTTTTGTATGTATTTAAAACTAATTTCAATACCAGTTTTTTTTTTAAATGAATACGGAACTTTATTTCCTCTGTACTGGTTTTTCACTTACATATATTTTACAAATAAATTAGTAAATGTAAGACTAAAAGTGGAAGTCGCAAGTTCGAATATCCTTAGTAGAACCAGGTACTCTTAAATTTTAAAAAGGACTGTCTGTAATTTATTTATTTTTTGAGAACATTTCTTTTTAACCAAAAAAAAGTTTGAAAAAAGAAAGAAATAAGAGAGTTTTTCACAGAAGAAATTTGTAATGTCGAGAAAGTAAAACACGTCTTGCATGATTTTTTCCGACTTAATTGGAAAATATCATTTACAGTTTGGCCAATTTACACAAAATATTTATAAATTATTTACCTGAACCTTCCTCTTGACTCAGTCTATCTATTGGCGAATGAAAATCCCTCAATTAGTTTCTGAGATTAGCACGTAAAGACAGACAGACAGATAGGGTACTGTAATTTATTATATGTATATGTACCTACTGATGTATGATTACTAAAAATAATTCTTTTAAAAATATATAAACATAATACACCTTAGGAATCTAAATAAAATTTGGGTGCTTGATGGGAAAATTCGAAAATTAAAGAGTTTTAATGTAAGAAACTGAATAACACGTTTAAAGTTCAAGTAAAGTCAATCATTCTGCTGAAGAACTGCTGCGGCTGAAGACTCTACAAATTCATCTACCTTAGCTGTATAACGACTTCGAATATCAGAAAATACCTAATTTACTCATAAATCTTTAAAATAAATCTAGAAATAATTGAAGAGTAGTCTCCATGTCTTAGCCAATCCTACTAAAAAGTAAATCTAAAAGCAGGACACTGCTCCCACGTCTGCTTTCCGCGAGAACCAGAAAGACGTATATAATTAATCACTTTCGCTGCAATATCACAGAAATTTGCGCAAGCACCTTAGATCGGAGCGATAGGTGCCCCCTGCGGGATAAAATGCAACTCATAAAACGCAAAGAGTCAACCGTAATTTTTCACCTTTCCAAAGTAACTTGGGGCAATTTATCACCCCGTGCGAGTGCCCCACCCCTCTGACAGTAGCCACGACGGGAATCGCCAGGAATTAATCAACTCCCGATTATCATATTCGCCAGGACCCTATCATGTCACCCGGCTGAACCCGGGCTGCCCACTGACGTCTTAAGTAAATCGCATAAATCACGGTCTAATCAACTCCCTTCACATCAGAGCCCCAGCGCCGCAGCAGAACGCGGGGCATTCGTCAAGAATCCAGAAAAGGAGACTCTCGTCCCCCGGTCTGGAGCTGGGAGGCTAGAGCTAAGGCTGAGGCTGAGGCTAGAGCTAGAGATAAGACAGAATCATCTTTGGCTGGGTCCGCGGTGGAAGAGGGAAATCAACGACTCCTGACAGCCAAATAAATTAATCAGCCACTTGGATGGGTGATAGATGAACTCATGACGTGGCGGAGCCCCACCGCCCGGCCGGCCAGTGGTCAAGAGGTGGACGGAGCCTCGCCTTGGAAGACGTCGTGGCCCGGACTTATCAATGGCAAATGATCAGTCGCCCCGGCGCGGCGCGTCGGACGGTGGAGCGGGCTCCTCCTGGACGTCATCAATTCGAGTCGGTTTCTATTCATTTGTTTGTCCACCTTTATCTAGGAGCACTACCGGACCCCAGATAGCCAGGGGCCCCATGCCCCCGGGGGCTGCGGAGGCTCCTCCGGGGTCATCGGATGAAATTTATGTGTTTGCAGCGGTTGCACTGCAGATTTGCATATCGATGAATAGACGGGACTCATGGGTGCCCTGCCGCTATTAAGGTAATATGCAGAAAATTGAAAGTAATTGCTTTGACCTATAGCTGCCTCTCGGCGAGGCGGATAAGAAGTCAATGTATGCAAATGCGGCGACGACGATTTATCGGGGCATTCGCATAATTGCCCGGCCGCATAAACATTTATGAGGCCCCTCTCAATATAAAACCGCCGGCCGAAAGCATCGAATCGCTTTCACGGCCCGGGTGGCACGTGGCCTTTCAAAATTTCGAATTGGAACTGTCTGCCACAAGAGCCAGCGTCTTGAATCTTTATAAGACGTTATCCGGGCCACCACACCGCGACTCTATTAAATCTTTACCTTTCCCGGGCCCCTTCAGGACGTCTTCGCTTGCATTCATTTTCCTCCACTTGTAGCTGGAAAGAAGCCTGTCAAGTTGGCAAAAATTGCTGACAAAGTGATGGTTGTAAGTTAAATTGACTCTGCCTCGGCACAATGGCAACCAACGACACCGGGGGACAAGCAGAACTCGAAGACTCCGAGGGGGCGGGGAGGGATGCTGGATGCTGTGCCATCATGCACCAAAACACGACCGAGCCCGGGCATCTTTCTCTCCTCGAGATGAGCCCGTCCGATCCAGAAATTCTGGCTCCTGTGTTCCGGTGGTGGCCTATGAAAAATGAAAGTGAATGCGGCAATTTCATGGTACGACGAACAAGAATTTTAATCAATTCAGCGGATGTCTATCTGTGTCCTGCTATGTGACACTATGCAGTGACATAAATCGTTGCTCGGGGACGGCCGGTGGGGGCGTAGGCTGGGGTAATGAGAACTGGAATTTGCTGCAAATATTTGGAGCCATTCATACAGAAGCGTCTAAAACGCCCTCCAGAACCTGGACCCCGACTCCTGAACGAGCCTATCTCTGATCCTGATCCCGACTCCATCCGGCGGCGGGGCCTTTCACGCCCTATAGAAAAGGACTTGATTAAAATCATCGCAAATCTGCCAGTTATGAATACGCATTTAACTGCCGTCCTGCGCCACACTTTGATTTATAACTTAATGGAGCATTCATTATTAATCATATATCCGAGCGCACAAAGGTGCCATATGGACGAACAGGCAATGTCCATGATATGATATTATGACAAAATCCCACTTTTTTTCCTGCGTCCAAAAATATAGTTGGGACGTGATAAAAGTTTATTATAACCCTAGCGAATGCCATTAGCCTTTTTGTGAAAAAACACGTAACTTTGACTATTAGGATTAATTAATTTCATATATTTTCCTCTTCATTCTCAGCTTTTTTATTTTAATATTCTAGCTAACTTATATCTGATCTCTTTAATGGAGAAATCCCTATAGACAATCAACAAACTCAAACTTTTTTTCTATTTCATATATTTTTAGTATTACTATTGAAGATTATATTCCGATAGTTTCAAAATGAAATTCGAAATTCTCGAAACAACTCTCGATTTGCGGGAACTTGAGCTCAAAGAGTTATTAACCGATAAAACAAAAATGAGATCGTTCTTTATTTAATTCCTTCTCTAACTATTATCATATACCTACTATAAGTCGAAAATTTTTGGGTTTATAGTTCTATCTTCAAAATTCCATGAATTTTTGGTCCGGCCGCAGAGTACCTACCTACTGAAGAAATTCTATGAAGCCGCTAAATACTTTTTAAAAGGTCTCACTAACATTCACAAACATTGTTCAATAGTTATATGTATAATAAAAACATGTTTACCAAATTTCGATATGTGTACATATTGTATAGTTTCGCAAAAAAAACATCCCCCTAACCTCTTAACTCTAAATCGTTAACTTTATTTCCATATCTAGTGGAAAAACAAAGCGAACTTGATATTCTATTTCATAAAATGTCACTCTACCAACAGTACAAGGATCAGGAAAAACTAGATACTATTACATTTTATTCAGTCTTGGGGAAAATACTGGAATATTAACCTAGAAAATAATCAAAAATTCTTCAAATTCACAGTTTTATAATTGTATCCTAAAAAAGACAACATTTAAATGAAATGTATGGGAATTTAAATCCCCGATGAAAGTCATAATAATTGGTATCTAGTCAAATAGGATTATTATAGAAATGTTGCTATTCCCACATGACCTTTCGACAAAGAAAAGATAAATTCTTAAAATTCCTTGATTCAAGACTACTGCAGCTTAAGAATGTTCTGTTTGACTAATAATTTGCCTTTAACAAAATGATAAAAAATAGCCAATTTCCCCTGGATTATGACAGTAAACAATTAAATTTAATTGCTAGAATTCCTCTGTCATATTCCCCTTGGTTGGACAAACTAGCCGCGATAAGAACTAGTTTTAATCTCTGTCAATGGCTTACACCTGACCAGATTAAATTTTGCAATTACCACTGAGAAATATTAGCGGTATACATGCGAGACTGCGGTCCTGGGCTGGGACCAAACGGCAGAAGCGGGATACCCGCGGGCAGCAGCCCCGATTGCGCGCGGAAAGATCACCTCTCCACGATCGCGAGAAAAGCCGCGCGCGAACCAATTGAAAGGGGGACATAAAGCAAAGTGTCCCCGATTCGGCTGGCTGCGTTTGTTTATTAAATTCCATTCGCTAAGCTCTTTAGGCTTTTACTGATAAATCGCAATTAAGCGGCCGTTTTTGTCCCGCCAGGTGACACATTCGGCGATCTCGCGTGTCCGTACGGTTTTTCGTGTTTTTCACGCCTCTCGCGAGGTCTAACTGCTAGCGACTGAGCCCCTGTTAACATAAGTCTCGAGTGTCATAATAAGCGGAATTGTGGGCAGCCACCACCACGGATTAGGGCCTTAAAATTTCCCCCGCCTTATTGCTAGCGTCTAGCGTCTAACTTTTCACGTCGCGGCGTGTCAGCGCTATCTTGTCTAATTGTGTCGTTACTTTTCAGTAACAATGCGCCCATTTGACACGCCAAAATCAACAGCTCCGCTGGGGCTGTCGCGGTAATTGGGGCCCTGCCGGTGGAGCACGGTTCGCTCACTTTGGCAGGAACACGCTTTTCACATTTTCTCAGGGCTTCTTACAGCAGCCGAAGGAGGTCACATGCCGGGAGTGTCATTTTGATTTAATGGACAGTAGCCGGTGTCGGGTCCTTTGGACATGCGATACGACGCGATTGTGTCCGGCGACACTCTATAGTCTAATAGTCCAAAAGTGGACAACGTTTTTTTTACATACCCGGGAAAATAGTCGCATGATTCACGAATGAACCCCCGCCCTTCCTTGTTATGAATTCGACTGAAGGGCCCGCGACCCTTCCACAGAGCCCATAAATTAGAGCTGCACTCGAGCAACGCTCGCATTATTTGCTCGAATGTGGAAAATTTATCGAGTAAAAGGACATTACCAAAATCCTGCCTAGCGCCGATCGAGCCTATAAAAATTCAAAGCCCTTCGAAACTCCCGAAATCCATGTTTTTTGTTTTCCGGAGAGAGTTGCTTTGAGTGAAAGCGTTTCATATATTTTTATTTTTTTTCGGGACTCCGGTCGCATTCAGAAGGAAGCTATTGACTCTAATGCAGGAAGCAATAATTTTCCGGACCGAAGGGAATAAATGTGATAGGTCCTGGAGGTCCTGCAGGAGCGGGACACCGGGCGGTAACAGCAGCGCCCAGTAAACAACAAATTTCCCGTCATAAGAGCGGGTGCAAAACGGGGGGCGCTGTGATTTATTCCCGACAAATGGACATAGAGTGCAACTTTATGCAGGGCAAATTCGCCCTTCGGACTCGAAATCAGCCCTTGACGCCACAGGACAAATTATCTTCGAAAGTTGACTCTTTATGGCTGTCGTATGTCATCTGGGTTGATTTTTACTTGCGAAGGGGGTGGCTGGTCGATTACTTTTTCTAGTAGGATTGGGGGCATGTAAATTTGCGCACGAATGCGTTTACATCCCTTCCTGGTTTTGTTTGCTCTTTAAGGAAATTGTTGAACTTTCTGACAAGTTTTCGTCTAAGGAACAAACATTCCAATTCCTTGGTTTCCTTGTTGTAAAAACACATTTTATGGTAGAAGTAATAACACTTCCGGAAGCAATAAATACGACGGATACAAGCTTTATTTATATGTATGTATCTTTTGAAAATACAATATAATCAAATTTATTCCCCAAGCAAGAGTTTAGCTCATAAAAAATCCGAAGGATTAAATAATTTAGAGATTTAGAAAAGCTACCTTGCAGTTGACTGAGGTCAAATAATAATGACCTCAGTCAACTGCAGGAGAAAATCAAGTATACTTCAGTAATAATAGTAAAGTTATAAAAATTTTACCTTTTTTCACCATATAGTACTATTTTCAATCTTAAAAATACAAGGAAGCAATTCTAAACAAATTAGAAAAGCAACCGAATTACAAAACTTCCAAATTTTGCTCATCTGGTATTTTATTTATCTTATAATTACAATATTCTGTCCATACACTATAGTAAAATTCTTGCACATTCAACAAAACTTCAAATTTTTTATTTTTTACATTTATCTAGAATATTATTATATAACTTAGTTGAAGAAATTTTAATAATAATAATGATTTTTTGCAAAAACTCAGTGAAATTTTAAGTTGAAATCGTACTAACTATCTTTAACTTACTGCCTATTATTTTGTAGATACTATACTATCGACAAGTTATTTAATTAGATTGTTTTCGAACAGAAAGTAATGCGCAAAAAATTTACTAGTTAAAGCCTCTAATCTAATTTTATTTATGAAGGTCCTTAAGGCTTAAGTAACATAAAGTGTACCTATGAAGTGAAAAATCCCAAAACAAGGCCATAATCGATTTGAGATTTGTATTTGTTTGTACGAAATGTTCGTGTTCTGAATATCTTTAAAAATATTTCTCAAAATTCCAAATTAAACCATTTGTTCGAAACATATTTACCTTTTTATGGTCCAAACTAAAATATGAGGTCAGATCATAATTTTCAAAAAAGTTTAATTGCCTTATAATTTTGTAAAGGTTAAAAAAACTGTTCAACTCAATCAAATTTGTTCTACACAAAGTGCTTTCCACTATTAAATCCTAACAAATTGAGTTTGTCTTCCTGAAAGACATCGATTTTCCTAGTTAAGTTAATTATATTAGAGTGACCCTAAAACCGCTGTAATTTTATTTTAAGTACGTCTTAATTACGGAGCATATGTAACAGAATTTCCGAAAATTAAGCGGCAACATTTGACTGCACGTTGAGTGGACTCCCCCACAGGGTAGAGGGCACGAGGGGCCCCACTCAGCACATCATTAATATGAAGATTGCGACCACTTCCGGAATGGTACATCAATTTCTCATCCAGCGCAGGAGCACACGTCTCCGGCAGATTGTGCGAAGGCATCTTGAATTATTGCGGGGAATTAACCCTTCGGTTCGAAGGCTGTGCCGGGAGAGGCCCGGCCCGGATTTCGAGCGTCTCGTCTGGGTCCGGGAGGATCTGCTAAAATTTTCATATCCCAGCCATATCCAACTTGCGACGGATGATTCCGCATCTCGTAAGCCCGAAGATAACTATCATCAAGGGCCCCGCAGCATCACCCGGCTCCGGAAGCTCCTTGTAATTTGTTTCGTCTCCAGCGCTAGCCGCCGCCGGTTCGGGCTAAATTGAATTTGAATAATTAATGGCCCCTAATTATTTATCCAAAGTTGATGGGGCAAAACTGCTTTAAATCCGCACATACAAATGGAATGCGAGATGTGATTTAATAGGGCTATTAGCCGGGTCTAACATGTCTCAGCGGGGCCCCCGGTCGCCTCTGTCCCGGGGCGGCCGCGTGCGGGGACGCGCTGATTCCCATTAATGGGGTGAGCTATTTGCCGGCGATTAGACGCATCGGGGGCTTCCTTTGAGGAGCCCCAAAAGTGTCGGGGGCTGCGCTAGATACACGCTTTTTTTCTGGAATTTATCATCAAAGCATATGAGTGGGCGGGGCACCCGGGAAATTAAGCATTTATTACATGTCACGGGCCCCTCAATCATGCCCCGTGACAGCTACAGCGACACTATCGCGTTTCACAGCCTGTTTAATGTTACGAGCTGTCGGCAATATTTCTCGAGGCACGTGACTCGGTCAGATTTATTCGCTTTCGTCTGTTACCTGGACAAGAATTGGGCATGATTTCCTCCGTGCTCCACTAAATGGGCGTGTACCGTCGAGCGAGACACATGAAATTCGAATTTTCTAATTTTACGTGTCACCGTGCCCCTGACATCGCCTTTCACTCACGCCAGGAGGGCTTGTGCAACATCGGTTCCGATTTTGAATTTTTCTTACATATTTACATGCATATGCTGTTCAGTAAAACTATATATAAAATAAAAGATTAAGCTAAGACGGTTAAAATATTATTGAATACTTATCGTAAAATTAATTAAGTAGAACTGTTGCGATGGTTTTTTTTTTTCGTTCACCACACGAGTAGGTATGTATATACTCGTCATAACGAAACGATAATTTTTCGCATAATATCGAATATACTCGTAATAAAGATGAAAACTTTAAATAAAATATAACATTTAAAAATTATCATGGCCCTTCTTTTTTTCAAATCTATGTCTAAAGGCATTTTATTTTTTTAATATATATTTTTTATCAGTGAAATATATTTTGTTTGATAAAAATGAATAAAAATTATGTACCTACATTTTCTAAAAAAACCAACACTAAATATAACATAAAAGCTGGCATGTTAGCAAGAAAAGAAATTACATTATATGAACAAGACACAGTGACTAAAAGGGAGCGGTAGTCCGCAATTTCCCGGGGTGCAAAATTTACAAAACCAATGCCCTGGTGAAGGCACTTTGGCGACATTTGGGTGCACTTTTCATCGCAATTACGAAGGTAATAAACGGAAAAGTGAAAATGACAACGCCACAGCAGCGCTCCAAAGTGGGGCTCCGGCTTGAATCTAGATTGAAGGTGCAGGCCGCAGCGCTCGTTGGGGCTCTAGACAATAGAGCGACACGTCGTGGGCTGTCGTTGGACCTCGCATGTGATTTCTGTCACCAGGAACGGCAGCGACCGCAAAAAATCGCGTCGTAACAGCAGCGCAAAACGCGGTGACAGCACACCGTCGAGCCGTTCTGACATGGAAGATTGCGTGCCGGGATGCCCTCTCGATGGCCCCGTGGGGCAGACACTTTCCATTTTAGCGAGATGACGACGGGAATTTTGCAGACCCATAAAAAGCAGCTGCTGACAATTTTGTCGCATTTTCCGGTCATAATGGGGCCTCATTATGGGGACGCATACTTTTGTCCCAATTCCAGGCGCAGCTCCTCCGAGACACAGTCTCGGGTGCGTTCTTATCGCGATCCCGGCGCCCAGAGGAGTCGCGCACCGGGTTCGACCTGGCGGGGGAAAAACCTGGAGGAAAATTGGCGTGGTAAATGTCAAATTGTCGGGTATAAATCACTTTCCCTATCAGCGTTTTTGCAGCGCGCTGCGCACGAGCTTTGATGAATGGCCCCAAGTAATAAGCGGCGTTTATGGCGTAAAAGGTGTCGGGTATTTGCCGGTTCCGGTTACAGCAGTCGCCTAATTAGGGGCTTTTCGGTGGCATCCGCCAAGCCGAAGAAAGGCCCCGCAGAGGCTCGGGTTGCGATGATGCGGTGGAACGGCTCCGCCAATTTCCTTGTACCGCCACTTGCTCCTGGCAGGCCTATCATTACGCCCTGCGAACTATAATTTATGCGCCAGCTCCCCTTTTTGGCGCTTTCCATGAATTTCCCTGCGTAATACCTTCGTACTTTACAGAAATGCGGATTATGGAACTAAATTTCATTAAAATAGGGAAAATAGGGAAGGAATTTTCCGCCAAGGTCACCATTTCATGTAAAGTTAGTAAGAATCATTAAATTATAGCTCAATAAAGTTGGAGTATCGTATAGTGCCACGAAATTTAAATTTTAGAGAGTCTTAAAGCATTTTCGTATTCTTATTAATATCCCGAATTGACTATTTGCTGTATGAAAATAAAAAACGAATAGGTAGTATTGATTATAGTGTAGTATTGAACATAAAACGTAGCACTGTCAAAAACCCTGATAATTTAGTAGTTTCTAATTGCAATTCTAATGAAATTCACTGCATAATCTAGAAATTGTTTTTTAAGTCGCAGTACCTATATTTACTGAAATTTCCTTTAACTGAATGAACTAAATTTTATATCTGTGCCCGTTCTAATTGTTAACTGCTTGAATTATAGGAAATTTCATTTTCAATTCAATTTATGATTTTGTCCTCTCGTTTGTATAAATTAAATATAATGGAACTATCCGCGCAAAATTTGAAGAATTAATTTAGTAGGTATAATTAATTTTCTGTTATATACCTATATCTTTTGAACTATGAATGTTGTTTTTCAAATACCTAATAAAAATTAATTCCCCACTACCCTGCAAATTTCATTTCAGAACTTTCCCTCTTAAGGTATTATTTATTTGAATTTCTAAGAAATTCATTCATGAAATGTTGTAATATTGAAAATTGTAGTTGGCGTTATCTAAATGCATACCTAAGTGGTTTTTTAAAATATAGGGATGAAGTTTGCTGGCTGGCTGGTAAAAGCTCTTTCCTGTTTTCTATAGTTATATTTCCTAGAACACCTATGAACTAAAATAGAAATGTGGCAAATATTGTAATTTGAATTGAATTCTAGTGATTCGCTTTTTACTATAGATTTTAAACTGCATACAAGTCGTTTGTAAGCCAAATCGATTATACTCCACTATTGAAAATTTCTGAATCCCAATATTAAAATACATAACGTTTAATTTTGGAAAAGAATTGTCTTAATAACATTAACAGAATTTATATGAATCTTTATTTAAAAACTTGCTTTTAAATCAGATGTATACCTACATATATAATTTCATGAGTGTTGGCTTTTGAAAGGCTCATATCTAAGAAACTATAAATAAATTTGAGATTAAATGTACCTTTTATAGTGAGATAATATTTTTATTAGATCCTTCAGTTTGAAATCTTAATTTTTGTCCAAGTCCGAGTAAGATATAATATAAATTTAGATAAAATTAGAGGCCCCAAGATACAATTTTCAGTGATTTTCATTAAATCTCTTGAAATTGAGAAATTTTTGGATTGACGAAAATAAATTTCTGCGCATTCTTCTAATTTAATCTAATATTTTATTTTGTACTCGTTGTTCTAATTAAAGTTTGTACGGAATAAAAGTTAAAAGATTAAAAGGTTACTTAACGTGTTTAGTAATCTCCTAGAATAAAATTAAAATAAATCTAGAAAGAAAAATATACATTAGCTCTTAAGATTGTGCGATGATTGCTATTAGAAAATTTTTGCAGTTTCCCGGAAGCGATAATAGCGTCCGTGAATCTTGCGCCAGAGCTACTTCTAACGCCTTCTACGGGATTCGTAATGATTCCTTCATTAGCGTAAGACGTGCGCGGCCGGGTAATTGCCCACTCGATACATTCCCTAGCAAAGTCTAGCGCTTCCTGGATTAGAAGGGGGAACCCCCGGGAATAGGGCAACCGGCGCAAAGCCGTAATCTTCGCATTTATTAAATTTCCAACTAATTGCGCGCAATTAGGCTCTTTTCTGTGGCCCTGCAGATAAAACTTTCCACATTCGTACAAATTATGACACTTAAGCAAATATCGCCTCATTTGGGGCTTAGTCTCCCCGGCCTCCGGTGGGGCTGGCTCGAACAAAAGGAAACCAGTCACGCACTGTGGCTGGCTTCTTTCTGGTCGCTTACTGCTCGCGAAATTATTCGCAATAAAAAGTCACCAAGAAGTAGCGAATTTTACGAGACTCCGGCACGAAACAATTTTCGCTACCGAAGCGGAGCAGTCGCCGGTTTTTCTACAGTCGTCGCGAACTGATCCCGACAATTTGCAAAGAAAAACCAGGTCCCGTCTGCCGGGACGCATAAATAATTGTAAAAATTTATTGCTCGAAATTGCAGTTTTATTGGACTGATGCACTCTCGTGCTTATCGCGAGGAGGAGCCCCAGGGTCGCGACAGTGGCTGTTGCATGCCTGGGGCCACTCGGGTCACTTCCGAGCTTTTTATACTTTTATAATTCCTCCCGGGCGACTAAGAGGTCCCTGATTTCTTCCTTCCTGACTCCTGGACTCTCGACTCCTCCGGACACAGACGACTTTAATCAACTTAGCGTCTAAGGTTCCGGCTCACTTGCAATTAAAGGAGTAGGACGGCCCTTCACGCTGCAACTGGAGCCTAGATCCCCTCCTCCGATTAGCTCAAATAAACAGACTCATAAAGCGGTCGCGGGGAATCACCAGCGGCTGTCAGCGTCAACTCTTCGCAACTTTTGCAATTACTTTGCATGTTGATTGCCTGCGCTCGACGGTTCCACGCCGGCGACCCGGCACAATACCGGCGGCGGCGGCCGCGGCCGCGGTGGCAAAAAGCGACGACGAGGACCGCGAACGCGGCCACGACGACACAACCGCAACACGGCCCGACCAGAGCAACTGCAACTGCAGCCGCTCAAGACATAATGCAAGACAACACGACAATCTTGTCCGAGTGTCAACAGCACGTCAAAATGTTTTGCATGCAGATGTAATGCGACCGGAGCGGCCCGTCCGTCGTCGTTGCCGTCGTCGTCGTCGTCGCCGCGGAGCAGGGCCGCGGATTGACGGCGAGTCCGCGACTCAGCCCATGATCCGGTGGTATTAAATGACACATCCACTCATAATGACTGGGTCTAATTACACAGGTACGCGGCGGATCCGCGACCTGCCTTTTGCCTTTCTGGACCCGGCCTTCGGATGGGAAAATCGCAGCGGAATCGTGTGCCACTTTATCACCGGAGTTGAGGAGCTGTCGCGCCAGATGAGCTGCGAGATGCGGACTATGCTCCTCCGCGGTATGCGCACTTTTATGGCTAATTTGCAGATTGATGTTGGCCTTCTTATGCTTTTGACAGAACTCTTCACGGAGCATTTCTGCTAATCTTCCGAGGAATTGTTACTTTCACAATAGCTGTTGTTTGTATGTCATCAAAAGTGCTTATCAACAAAAAATAAAATAGCACATTTTTGTCATTACAATTGCCTTTTTTCTTAAAACGAAAACCAAATCTAATGCAAAACTACAGAAAAACAATACGAAAAGCCTTAAAACTTCATATTATTTCTATTCTATTCTATTCTATTCTATTCTATTCTATTCTTTACATAATATTACTATATGTATACAGTACATATATCTTTTAATTTAAATGGAGATAGGTCTACAGCTTGATATTTAAAAACCGCTGAAATATTTATGTCTGCTTATCTGTCTATAATACATATTAGATTTGAAATTTGTCGTATTTAGGAAAGGTTTTAAATTTTTTTAAAATATATATGCTAGCATCAAATTACAATGGCATTTATTCACTTTACAGTCAAAAATTAATTAAAAAGTTCAGTCAAAGATTTCAAGATTTGCATTCGTGTGCGTGCATTGCACAAAAATTACTGTACACATTAAGATGGGGTTTTTTTAATTTCAGAACAGGCGCCTAAATATACTTTACATTTATATTACAAAAACAATATTTGAATTGTTTATTTTGAAAGTTGGACAAGTCTATTGATTTAGGGGCGTTTTGTATTCTTTTCTTTTGCAAAATGGTTAACAATTTATTTAAAACTTACTTCGAGGACTATTGATAGGATTATTTCAACTGTTTCATCCGATTACTTTGAAATTTATTTAATGAATTACAAAACACTTGCCTACAAATAATTTAATGCAAAAGACTTGCAATAGTGCTTATTATTCTGCGGAGCTGCACTGTCCCTTTTTCTTTATTGTTCTTGTTATCATACATAGTTTTAGTCAATTTTAAATAAGTCGATTTGTCATAGATTGGCTCGAAATGCAGCATAAATCGATTTGAAAACACCTTTCCGAAATTAACAATACATAAAAGGAAAAAGTGTCAGCGGTATCAAGCCAAAAACCGACTGAACGCGGCCAGCGCGCATATTCGAAATTAAGCGGACAAAGAAAACAATTGTTTAGGCCGGCCCATAAATTTCGCTGGCGGGTACCCAAACAAAACAATCAGAAAGGAACACGGGGGCTAATTTGAGCAAAACGCCCAAGGATTGCGTGCTGCTTAGTCCTAAGCGTGTCACGGGTATCTGGGCGACGTATCTCATGCTCATTTACCATGACTCTAATCGCGGTAATCGCGAGTACGCAAGCTGCTCGAATTGTCACCAACTGCTTCCGTTTGGCCGCGCACCCGGACAACCGGACGGCCGGACGGACGTGAGCCCCAAAAGCCAGTGAACCGACAAACTGTACGAAAGTCGATTCTCGCACCACAATTCCACGACACAGGGCCTTCCGTTTTCTTAGAAGCCCCAAAGTTGGGCCAGATGAGGTGACACTCACCTGGCGGGGAGCACCCGTGGAATTATTACATCAATTCGCGCGGGTGACCCTCAGGTGTCCGCGCGCCGTTTAGCGACCTCTTTTCGCGAGCATTCACAAAATTTCGAAAATGCCCCTTTTATATGCTTCCAGAGAAACATAACATCGGATTTTTTTTTTTTTCACGTCCAAAACGTGACTCAACGGTAGCATAAAGCGTGGTGGCACTTTACAAGTGGTGCTCCGCCAGCCGCGGCCCGGTGTACCTAGGCGAATGTGGGGCCCCACTCGGCGTGCTTCGGGCCGCTCAGGTACACCAGCGGTCGATAAGCGATCTGGTTTCGGAAAAAATTATCGTAAATTTAAATTATTACAATTAAACTTCTGTTTCGGGATGATTATATCGGTCGAACCCATGCTGCACGGGGCTCTGGAATCGGTTTCGGTTTTTGTACAGTTTATGAATTTAAATAAGGCGAACGGGGAGGTGCCCCGGGGGGAGCGGTTCCAGAGAATGCCCACGGGAACAAGGGAACCACGAACAGTGGCGCAGGCCATCGCATAAAGGGAAAAATTCACTCGTCGGACAACACACCGAACAGAATCGGAGTCGATTTTCTTGGCCCAGCTGCTCCGGCTCCAGGAGCACGAACGTGAGTTGATCTTATTGCCTGATTGGGGATGCCAAGACGATGAATTTTAACTCCTGGACGTGTAGAGAGAAGTTTGGGATTTAATGTGGCGTTCTCCGGCCCCACCGCCCCCCCGGGACTATTTAAACTTGTTGACTCGGATGTGATCTGCGCACGTGAGGATATCGGCATTTATGCATTTCGCTATCTGCCCCGAGTTATGTGTGAGATTCGGATGCTGCGGGTTCGGGGGCGGCTGCCGGAGTTTACCCAGTTATTTCTACAAATCGCAATCGGAAGCGGAGCATCTTCTGCGAATTTCTGCTCAGCTTCGAGTTATTTGTTCAGCCGTCCCGGAGGTGCTTCGCCGGCGCAAAACAGCGATCCGGGGCGATAGAACCACTTTGCTGCACCCACACACCGAATGAGCTCCTTTCTTTTGGCCCATTTGACTCCGGGGAGCTAATTATTCTTCGATTTCCCGTGCACTCCCCACTTAGCCGCTGTATCTTCCCTAAATCCAGTGACTTAGATGCTAAGCACCTGGACTACTCCAGCAATGCGGAAATAAATAACCTTTTTGCCGATGACTAAAAAGACAATATTCAATTCTAATAAAATATGTTTTTTTTTAAATATGCACTAGGTTCTTTTCTTTAAGTGCTACACTTAATAAGTACTTCGATCCCTTTCCTTCCTTCAGAAACCATTGCTTGATTTCGGTCAATATGATTTTTACAAATATTTTTGTTTTGTGTGGGTCCCCTCAAAATATTAGTTTTTATTTATAAACTAATGTTTCAAAATATTAAATTTAAAAATTTAAAGGTAGATAAAAAAAAATTTAGTAGGTATTTTATATACAAACAGAATTTAAACTTACAAAGAAAAAGAGAATCAATGAAATTCGATGGAATTAGAGTTCTTAGAATACACTCTAAAAATTAAGTATAAATCCATCCTAAGCTTAAGTGCAATTTTACATTTGTTTCTATGGGAAAATTTACTTATCACAATCGTAAAAATAAGCATTTTTTGGCGGAATCCAACAAAAAGTGTAAAATTACATCAATTTTAATCATTCAGCGTGATATTCAATTTTGAAATTCTGTGTGAGTTTAGACCAAATTGGGATAGTAAGCAAGCACGGGGATATTAAAATTATGTCCTACAAATTACAATCTAAGGTCAGCGAAGTTATTTTGTGAAGGTGTTTATTCGAGCAAGGACGTAAAAATATTATCAAAATAAAATTGTTCATCGAATATATGTACATACCTATTTTTATTTTAATAACTTTTTAAAAGTCTAACTCTTGTCTCAAAACTCATGTTTACTTTTAAAGAAATTAACTGCTACTTCGTGTTGACCGGAAACTGCCAGTTTTGTGATTTTAAGATGTTCCCGAACACTCTTAAGATTTGTAAAAATTTCACACGCTAATGTTTATTTTTCTGTTTAAATGAGGGAAATATTATAATAGATATGCTTTCTAATCATAGTCTATAGCCTTAGGCTTATTTATTTAGAAATACCGTAAAAGCATTAAGTATTTTTCCTTTCATTTTTTACATCAAATTAGACGTTGTTTAGTAATTTGTAGCTCCTTAAATGTGCATAAATATAACTTATGAATATGAAAGAAGTATACGTTCCAACTCATCCATATTTATAGTATTTGTGGTGCGTCATTTAAGTTGTTCAATTTGTCTCCTAAACGGCAGAGGACAGTAATTCTTGAACTTGTTGTTAGCTTTCCCATTCAAACTCCAAGAAACCATCCCACAGGCCCCCAAATATCCTATAACACCTGAATCTTCAACTCTGCTTTGAAATCCGTCCCCCCAACTAAATTGGACTTAAGTCCAAATCCCGGGAAGAGACAGGGGCTCAACTTCACTAATGTCGTTTAAATGATAATTCCCGAAACAGGTAGCCCCTGGAAGGGAGTCACAATCCGGGGTGGCTTAGACCCGGGCGTCAGACACATAAATTTCATTCGTGATTCGCTCACATTTCAATTTTCTAACAAAACAGGAACATGGCAACTGGCAATAATGATAAGAGGAAAACCAGGTAGAGCTCAACGCTCAGGTGGAATTCAATTTCGCAGCGACAACGGCGACGACGACAACGTCGACGTTGACTGCGAACATGGCCGGGCAGATATTCCGGAAGTTATCAGGGGATAAAAATTAATTTTCCTTAGAAGTTTTAAAATGAGGAAAAAACTTGTCAAGCCCTCACCTGTACAAATTTCTATTATTTCGTGCCCTCGAGGAGCACACCTACGTTCCAGGCTCGGTGGCCGGGATCGGGCGGGAGGGAAAAGGGCAATAAAGGGCGAGTATTTATCACCCCTTTCAAACTTTATTTACGAAATCACCCCTAGAAGCTCACCTCCGGCCCTTGCACGGGTGGACATTTCTTTATGCATTTTATGTCCTCAGGGCCGAGCCAGGGGGAGAATTCTTCCGGCTCATTGAGGGTCCCTGTTTAAGGGCTGGATGGCCGGGATCCCCGGGATAATTCCGGGAGGGTGCTTTGCGTGACGGTAATAACCTAATTTGACTGAATGTTGCAATAAGTTGCGGGGGAGTGTACAGATTTCGAGTAATTCCGAGTACGCTGCGGACGTGATACCGCCCTTCGAGGACTCTTGAAATCGGCACAAGTCGGCGAATTGAATTTAATTTGCCGCCGTTAATGACGGTCGTCCCGGCGCGTCGGATACTAGCGACAGTTGCTGTTTCAACAAGTTTACGTTGCCGGGGACTCCTTTCGCGGGGGCGGAGGGCCGCCAAAACACGCTTCACTAGGACTGTTTGGATTTCCTTTTGTCAAGGACCCTTAAGATTGCTAATTTTCCTGGACGGAGGTGTTGATTCAGTCATAGCTCCTTATTTATCTTCGCAACGGAAGCCTAAGTAGAATTGTTAAGTAGCTCTCGGCCGACCCGCTCCAAGATAACTTTAATTATTTCGTGCGATTTTCTGTTTTCTTGCTTTCTCGGTTGAAAGTGAAACCTCTTTTTGGGGAATTCATTTCTTTTCCTAAATGGGCAAATAAATGTAGCGGCGCTTATCTGTTGGTGCAATTATGACAACTCCAAAAAGATAAAATTTCATTGTTTACGATTTTTACCCTTAAAATTATATCTCTTCTGGACAGAGAGTAGGCAAAATTGTGCGCATTTAAATTTTTAGGGAGTGGGAAGAACCTGAGATTAAGCAATTTCAAAAGAAATATTTGTATACTTGTAAAACTCTAGAGATATTGGGATTTCTCCATTTATTTTGCGAGTTTATGACGGTAGATTAGAAAATTTAATCTTGAATTTTAAGTTATTAATCCAAAACTTGAATAGTCCTCAATGGAAATTGGAATTTCTTTCCCGCTCACACATAATTTACTCCTAATCATAGAACTCAATAAGAAAAAAATTAGAACTAACTAATCTATTTTTGCCTATGAGTAAAACACATGTAGGTAATATTGAAATAATGAACTATGCCTAATCTCCTAAAAGAACAGCAACATAGATCTGTTGGACTATGTTCTCTTAAATTTTAGTTATGATATAGCACAAAGAAGTTGGACTTTTCAGCATGACCACACTGCCGTACATGCATCTATTATTATAAAAATGGTTCTTAAGGGACCATTTTGCATTTTTTTAAATCGGAAATAGTTAAGAACGTAAAGAGCCTTAAAAATGCGATTAATTATGATAGTGAAACTAATTGATGTACCAATTATATTTACTGCTACCAAAACGACACATTTTAAAAATTAGGGCTTATCAATACTGTGAAAAAACATCTGTCCATTATACCTATTACAATAATATGTGAATATCAAATCATTGTTCGTATGTTTTTGAAATGAAGTTGGATTAACGATAGACAGGTTGAAAATAATTTTGTGTCTGGTATGGGAAAGTTGCAATATTTTATCATCCTTTATTAGCAAAACAAATTTAACATTTTAAATTCGGTACCTACAACAGGGCTTTTTCATAATATTTTTATTAAATTCACAGGACAGGACAAAATAACACAAATTTATAAATTAAATTATATATGTATGTTAGGTACCTATATATACATAAATACTTTTCCAAAATTATATCACAGATTATAAAGCGTAATATATGATTATTGAAAAATTTCACAATATTTACCGATATCGTATCAAAATTAGAACTAGCGCATATCTTTCCTTCGGCTAGGAAAATCGGCGGACTCCATGCCCAATTGAGCAAAAGTGCCATAAATCGAAACAAGTTTGGTGCACCACAGTGCAGCATATCGCGATCCAGTGACTTTCAACTGCTAATTTATGTTAAAGTACAGTCGGGAATTGAACTTAATATGCGCAATTTGGCTCATAACTGTGCGGTATTTATTGCATTTATAGTCACATTTAGAGATAATTTATTCGCCCGAGATGTGTACTCCAGTGAGTCTAGGCGTCAGCAATTTTCCCTCTGTCGGACGCCCCAAGTGTTTTCTAGCCCCAATTACAGATAGAATGCACCGCGGCCTAAAGTGCGGTAAGTGCATTTCAATCTGTCGAACCGCGAAGTAAATTGAAACACCAAACGGAGTCAATTCGAAAAAACAAAATCCGCGAAAAGTGCACCAAATAATCGCCGATTTACTCCGGCACATTCAGAGTGCAGCACGCAACCGTGCTTACTCTAAACTAAGCCGCGGCGGCGGTTATGAAGTATGACTTAAGATTTGAGGCGTATCTGAAACATATCGCGGTGTCGGTTCGGATGCTGAAATCAGTAAATCACGAAAGTATCAT
Source organism: Machimus rusticus (assembly GCA_951509405.1). NCBI lineage: Eukaryota > Metazoa > Arthropoda > Insecta > Diptera > Asilidae > Machimus > Machimus rusticus. Next base: position 10,834,178 of record OX608051.1, read on the forward strand.
TTTCGCGGTTAAGTAGACTCGCTCGCCAACTGGGGAGGGAGGCTGATTTCTGTTTGCCAGGAAGGCCCACTATTAAATTATTCGATCCTCGCAAATTGCTTCGAACGTACGGAGGAGTTATCTCTGGGTGATATCTCCGCGATAAAAACGTGTGTCGCAGGACGGATGGAAAAAAAATTTAATTAAAACATAAATTCAGATATCCGCGACAGAATCTGACATAGCCGAAACGAACGTTACACGGTGCGTCGTGCTCTGCAATTATAAATCAAAAGTTGATTTTTCTATAATTAACTGCGGGTTGACTGCAATTTAATTTTATTTAATTCGGTTATTCTTTCATAGGAGAATAAATTTTTCCTATCTATGGAATAAAATGAGTTTAACATTTACATATATGGAGTACTTATAATTAAAAAAGAAGATATAGAGTAATTATAGTATCAAGTTTATAGACTTATCTTGGTTTTAATCGAAGAAAAAAGAAGAATTTTGAAATTTGATAAAATGACACCGACCTTTAGTAAAAAAACCAGATTTTGAAAACCTCGCTTTGATATAAAATGCTCTTTAAACGATTAGTTTGGTCTAATTATTCTCTACAAAAATTCCTGTAACTCCTGTAATCCATTGAACGAATCAACTTGACAATAATCAAGCATTTTTAAGTAAGTAGTTCAGTGCAGGGTAGATTTGAAGTAGGTACCCCACTATTCATAAGTAAGTATTAGTGAATTCCTAATTCTCCAAGAAACTGTGTTGAAAAAAGGTATTATCCTGATTATTTAATAAAAAACAAAGCCATCAACACCAAAATACTAACAGGAGCTAGTAGGTACCTAAATTCTATTAATTAGTAATATTAATAAAAACCCACTCTGATTTAATTTAAGCAACTTCAAAAATGTTTGTTCGTTTGTTCGACTGAGTTGAGACATTTGCAACATAAAATTTTATAACATAATTCATTATTGCAGTCAATTTCATACAATGTTGTAAATAATCGTTATGTTTAAAACGAAGAAAAGAAAAACAGACAAGAGTGCTAAATCAGCGAAGATTATCTATCATCTTTAACAGCATCAAATCGAGCGAATCGCTCAGTAGCAAAACGTTTATACAATTTTTAATTACACATAATTCCTCGAAGCTGAAGTGCGAACAGCTCAGAGGTGAAAAGCATAAAAGCTAGCAACATGAAGTCGAAATGGAAAAATGTAGTGGGAACAGGGCATTCGTTGTAAGACAAATTTAGAAAAATATTTCGCACAATTAAGGCTGCGGTCGGCGTTTATGGGGTCGTGTAAGGTCTTAATTCCCGGTGCCTTCTCGTGTTTATTGCCCCGCCACAGAGGCCGATGAAGTGAATTTTTGTACCTTTTCGTCTTTTATTTTACGCGCGCCGCGCCCATTCGCAAACTCCGGGGCCCGCGCAGCTTCTTCCTCGCGCGAGAACGCAGCGCCCCGGCTCAAAATAAAAAGTTTTTCGCATTTCTAGGCAAACGTGACCGCGCATTGATCGCGGCAATTATTTTATATCGAGGAATTATTTAATAAAGCAATTTCCTATGGATGTTCCTGGGATGCGGCATGACTGGAGGGAATCCGGAGCGACACACAGGGAATCATTTGCGCGCTCCGCGAGGCTCCGTCGCGTCGTAGTCGGGAGATCCAACGAAATCGCAGGGAAATCACAGCTGGGCATGAATTTAATTACGGACGTTCCTGATTTAAAGGATAGTCGCAGATCTTGGGAATAGTTCAACAACACCTCGATCTACGATAGTGCCGCGCTTTTTTTTCACTGATTTTTTGCTGATTCAGGCTGCGATCGGATCATGCACTCACGGCGGGAGCAACAAGTGCCCTGCTCTTGAGCAAACTAAAGACTCGCATAACCAATCAATCACGAACCCACAGGATGAGGGCTCAATAGCAATTACCTGCATGAGTTGGCTCATTAAGATTAAGAAGAGCACTTTTTGCTGCGAAAGGGTTTCTTAGTTTTTGCGCGTTCCGCGGCAGTCGCGTCGTGGTTTTCGAATGGAGCCCGCGGAAACCACGAATATGCTCGCGAAACCCGCGGAAACCCGCGAAAATCCACCAATCCATTGGAGCATGAATGAGTGGCAGTTGGGAGCATCGAGGTTCGAGAGGTGTTGACTTTTTGCTTCGCCCGGTGCCCCTGCCTCTCGGGCGTTGTGCCTTACTTTTAATTGCCTCGAATTAAGCAAATAAAGGGCCCCGATCAGATCGTGTTAATTTAGTTACTTCGTTCGAAACGAGCTACTTTCTGGTTTTTTGTTTTTAGAGAGGAATTTTATTTTTATTTTCCTTCAATCATTAGTGACTTTTTCCGCCTTTCCATGCAGAGGAAACGCAAAAAAGAACGTAAAGGCCCTCAACGTGCATGAGAAACTTTCCAACTTTTAAACGTGATGTCAATTTTCAGGATTTTACCTGGGTAATTTTTCTCAGAATTTTTCCCGACCATATAATTATCTAATTTAAGAGGCAACAGGAGAACGAAAATTTGTACCACCCAAGGGGTCCTCGAAGAAGAACGGCGGCCCTGGGGGGCAAAAGGGCACCAAAAGAGTGCAAACATCGGTGAAAAGAAAGGAAAATGCAAAAAACACTTGAAAGTTTCCCTGTATCTGGGGCCCTTTTGAGGCCGGAGCCCATCCATCCTGCCGCTCGCTGTAATTAGCTTAAAGCGGCTCAAGAGGAGCCCTTCCCGAGGGATAATCACCTGACGGAAAACAATTTTATTCGACGCTCCCCCGCCCAGGAACAAACACAACCTTCCCTGGCTTGGCGCAGGTGGGAGATGCTCGGATAGTCCCGGATTAAGCGAGTGACACTGTTTCTTAGAAACTTTGAAGCCTGCGTTTTCTCAAACCGGGAGGCGGGGGCGGATGATGCGTGCATTCCGCCCCCGCTCGATTCACATCCTGCTCCAGGGAAAAAAAAATAAAAACGGCTTTGCTTCTGAGAATGAGTGCAGAGCTCCCAGGGGATGAGAAGATGATGCTCTGCTGCAGCCGTGATGCTGCAGGAGATATGCATTCTCCTTCACTTTGCGGTTTTCTTTGCAGCGTATAAAGGAATTGTTTCGAGTAAATAAAAGAGCAGCTTAAGAGCTCTAAATCTCGCTTTGTTTCCGGTGTTCAACTAAGTACTCTTCCTGAAAGGGTTTCAATTTCGAAATGGACTATTTTCCTGTCGACCGATACCTAAATGCACAAAACCGGATAAAGACCTTGTCGAATTCGTGAATTTAGAGATTTTCATTTCAGGGTCTTTGATACCGAATTTTACTCTAAATTAAAATAAAATCATTATCGCCACACCAATTTTTAAATTAAGACATTAATCGAAATAAACTTTCAAAAAAACTAATACTTACCTACTAATTTTAATCAATCAAAAATCCTTAATTGTTAGGAATCAAAATGTAATTCTTAAATATTTTTGAATGGTGTCAATATAGAGCGAAATCATGACGTCAGTGTAGTGTAGGTAGAGTATGAATTTATCTAAAGAATTCAATACAATGAACAGAATAGAATTTTAAATTCTATGGAACACTTTTCTTATAAAAGCGACTAATTATCTCAATTTCATAAAAAATATCGAACTGATTTGATTTACTTTGTTTTAAGATTTCTTAAATAGGGGAGACTGGGTACGGTTGAAACGCAGGACGGTTGAAACAGTGCTAATATCTCTCGAACCGTGTGTGGTGGGGGGAGGGGTGTAAGGGACGAAAGAAGCGGATGACAAGTCCGAACACAAATCTCAGTGGCGCGTCGCTCACTACGCGTTGTGGTTGTTTATAGGAGGCCCCATTGTTATTTGATAAGCAAAAGTAAATATTTATGTACCAAAACTTATTGCAATTACTACACTTTTCATTCAAGTGACAGTGTAGAGTGGTATAGTTGTGTTTGAATCAATGCTTTTAGAACATGACAGCGTAATTAGTATTTGTGTAAAATTATTTTTGCCATTACTATGAACTGTTTTGTATCAAATGGGGGCTTGGGGACAGTTGAAACACTTTTTGTGGGTACGGTTGAAACAATTTATTTATTTAAATTTCTTGCTTTATTTATTTAAATTTCTTGTTTTATAGATGCCGGGGGTACGTGCAAGAAAGGCTTCGCCTGGCAGGACGATTAAAAAAAAAATTAATAGCATTGTTAATAGAAATATTCTTTTAGTTTAAATTTTCAAACAATTTCACTATGCGAAGAGCTAAAATTCGGTTTTAAAATAAATTCTGTTAATTTTTATTGTTTTCGATAAGCGGATACCTACTTTAGGTGCAGTTGTTAAGTATAGTCATATTGTCTAAGACGACTGAAGAATATTTTGTGTTATTTGTATGTGTTTCAATTGATTCAAACCACTGTTTCAACCGCCCCTGGCATGGGGACGGTTGAAACAATTTTACTTTTTTTTAAAAATTTGATTTTATACAATTTACAAAACACCGGGCACTCAAATAATACTGCAAATTGGAAGATGGAAACACGCCCTTGTATTTAACATGTCTCAATCGGTGCTTGGTTCGGTAATAGCGATGCTACGGACAATAAAAGCTAAATTGTTTCAACCGTACCCAGTCTCCCCTACATATATCGTTATACCACATCAATTTTTCAAATATTGAACTTAGAATTTTCAACTGCTAGGCTTCATATTTTTTCGTTTCGGTATTGAAAAATATATACCTATAATACCTAACCCCAATACGAGTAAAAAAACAATTCAAAGCAAAATAATAAATTTACCAATTTTTTTTGTATTAAAGTTTTAAAATAAAAAATTGTTGAGTCATGAAGAAAAACCCTAAGGATCTCTTGTATGTAGTCAAATTGAATATATGTATGATAATATTAGCGATTAAAATTGTAGTATCTGATAAATGTATCCTGTTTAACTTATATTCTAGAAAGGATATAAACTTAAAAACTTAACGTAGGTATATAGGTACTAATATATTCAAAATTCCTTAAGATAATCTTAAAACAGCAGGCATAAGAAGAGTCGTCTCAGAATTCCACAATTATAATAACATAAACAATGCCTCTTTGGAGCAGTTTTTGCCGCCGGTGCAACCGAGTAATCGATAATTTATCAAACCTTTAATAAATGAAGACGATCTCGCATTAGGGTGCCGACAAAAAGCCTTCGCGGCCGATGCCTTGTCCATTGCTAATGGCGGCCACGGCGAGGAGCCGACGCACGGCCCGAGCGGCCTTCGATCGCAGTCGCGGCCGCGGTCGTCATAAAAAGTGTCGCGGCATTCATTAGGCTCGATAAGTCCGCGGGCGCTGAGATCAATCCGCGGTGACAGATCGTCCCGGGGCCGCGATCGAAATTGCACGATCGCGGCAAGAGGCCGCCGCGCATTACACTTGTTAATCGTCAGGAGGACATGACAGTGACATCGATTCTGGAGCCTGCGGACTTCTGCTCGGGGACCCCAATCAATCGCCATCTAGGGCGGCGCAGCGGCTCCATCTCTCGGGGTTGGGACCAATTACCTCGACGCCACGTCAGCGCGCGGCGAGTGTCGGCCTACCCCGGAGGGCATTTCTTTTCTTGCAATTCCCAATCGGCCTGGCAACAAATCGCGCTGCGGCGGCATTTCGTCCTCTGCGAGTCCTGGGGCAAGATTCCCGGGATTGCAAGGAATTCGGGAACAATGCTGTAATCCAACGACGATTTGTCAATTAGCCCAATCCCAGGCGGGCTCTTGTACTAACAAGAAAACAACCCGACCGAACGCCCAAATTGAGCCCCAATCATTTATTTTTCAACTCAACTCAATTTGCAGAGTCGAAGATAAATTTAATTTATCTTAAACACAGACTACTTATTGTATTTAAACTTTGCTTATTTTTAAAAGTTAATTAAAATATAAAAGATCTACTTTCAGAAATGAAAATTCATAAAAGTTTAAACACAAAATTACTACTTTAAATTATACTTAAATGTATGTACAGTAAAGTATTTCAAGAGATTTTAGTTATGCAACAAGTTTTAGAGTAAAATAAGAAAATTTTTCAAATATAAATATTTTATCATCGACACTAAATGAGTCTAAAAAGTGCTGAACTAAAAGTTTTAAGGTTTTAAATAACAAGCTGGTCAACAACTGGAAAAAAGGCATTTTTAAAAAAGAAGAATATGAACAAAAGGATGGTATGGTTTTTAAATCTACTTAAATAATAACTTTATCTGGTCAATTACTGGTCCATTCACCCTTATATATAACATTATCTAGAGTTTTCTGGTTATCAAATTTGGTCAACACTGATTATAATTTTATTAAATTACATTGTTACGTGTCAACGTGAACCTAATGAAAAAGCGTGGATTTCTGATACTTAAATATTTAAATCCAACTTAAATACAGCGGTCCCTAACGAACTTTTTCGGTTTATAATGAATGTCCTGGGGCTCCTGAACGATGTTAACCCCACCGACTACAAAATCTCCGGCGGTATTTTCACGGGTAGAGCAAACAAAAGTCGAAAGCAAATTGCCGGAATAAATCGCGCACACAATTGCGAAATGCTTAACCAATTGCATTTATGTTAAACGTGGGCAAACAGGTGGAGGGAGGGGCAGTCGCGGGGGCCGGGTTTTGTTTCTGCACATAATCAACACATTACACAAGTGAACTCGTGTTCCGCACCCGAAGCCCGCTGTTTCAATTTACACTAATCCGGCGGCGCACATAATTCTAATTTAATTACGAGCCAAATATCCGCACTTATTTTGTCGCGATGGCCGCGTTCGGCTGTTCGAGGACTCCGGGATCGGCCCGGTGCCAGGGCTGCGGTCACGTGTCCTGCACCCGTGGCGAGCTGTTGTAAACCGTGTTGCGGTACCCACCCCCGCCGCCCCCTCAGTCCGAGCGCAGCATTGTTTATGGCAATTAGTAAACAAAACAAGGCCGGGGGGCTGGGCGCCTTCTGGGCGGCCCCGTAGATTACTTCCGGGGCGGTGGGTGGCGGGTGGCCGCGTCCGGTCCGAGGACGAACAGACAAAACCACAATTAAATCAGAAAAACGATTCTCCTGGCCGAACGCAGCCGGCCGGAAAATTTGCTTCATTAGACGCAGTCGGCCGCCGCCGCAGCCGCTGTAAATGTTTCGTTCGTTCGCAGTCGAGTGCTCCTCAAAATTTGACCACCGTCCGGCGTCTAATCGCCCACCCCCGCCGGCTGCCGACCGATTAACACTCGGCAAAGTGCAAGATTAACTGAAAATTAATTTCGGGTATCGGCAGCGGCGGACCGGCGCATTATCCCCGGCCACTTGCAACGCCATCGATTCACTCCCGGAGCCGGAAATTCGTTTCAATTCGAATGCTGCTGTCTGCTTGCGATGTTCCTTTCTAATTTCGACCAGTGTGGGCTTAGCTTTAGCTCGATGGGTGGAAAATTACTGATGCTAACAAAGGCTTCGGAATTGCATGCAAATATCACGGCGAAATGCTTAAATGCCTTTGTGCAAAATTATTTACTGGTAATTATTACTTAGACTGAATATATTTCCTCAAAATCAATTTCAGCTGAAAAGTAATTGTTAAAGCCATAGCTTAACGCTTTTAAAACATATAGAATAACGGAAAATTTAATCGTGTAATAGAATATTTAAAAACTCATAAATCAATAGGGAAAGTGCTGACTTATAACTTTCAAAAAACAAAGTCCTGTGTTAAGTTTAATTGCAATTTTCGCGTATGCAAGCATGAAAAAACCATTGTAATAAAATAATTAATAACATCTTTGAAAGAGAAAATGCCACAATATTTAATATTAGAAGAAAAAAGTTTAAAAAATCTGATACTAATTATCTACTATGCAAACAAGATTCAGTCACCGCCGTTCGAATAATGTCACGACGAAATATGCTGAGTCATATTGCAACATACTTATGAAAGCGGAATAAATGAGTGAACTTAAAATCTCCAATATTGATACAATTTTGTCTGCCGAGCGGTTGGCTGATAAAAGTGCACGATTGCCGTTGTTATAATAAATTCTACTATGGATTAGTGTTAAGAATAAATGCTCGTCGAAAATTAATTTAAAACTACAATTTAGAACTAATTTTTCGAAACGAAAATATGTTGAGATTTTGTAATCCAGCTTATTTTATAACGCTATTCTTCTCTTGTCGAAAACGGGAGTTGATTGAATATTTTTGTTAACGAGCTCATAATCTTTGAAAAAAAATAACAACGTAGAATTAAAAAGTCCCTATATGCCAAAAACAGTTTTATACACATTATAGCGTTTAACGTATTTATAATTGGATTTCAAGAAATTAAAAAAAGCCACGAAAGAGGTCAGCAAATTTATCTAGTTCACTATTTTAAGTTGGGTAAATAACGTGGCACCTTTATTATCTAACCTAAATCTAATAGGAAAATTTCAATGCAGCTGCTTATAATAAATATTTTGAAAACAAAAAGTTAGACTAGACAAAGATGTTTCTTATAGAAAATTGAGATTACTTAGATCGAAATCTGAAAGAAAATAAAGTGTTCACCCAGAGAAAACATTTTTAGAATCAATCGTTTGTGGGTGTAGAATTTAAAATTTTCGTCTTTGATTATGAGCCAAAAACCAAATTTTAAAAACTACAAAACATTGTATTTGTTAAAACTAAAATTGATACGTTGTTTTTATTATTGAAAATATTGTAAATTTAACAATTTAATTGTAAATTTTAAGAAATTAAAAAAAGTAATCTTTGGGTGGGTTTGATTTGAACCCGGGATTGCGGATTGGCAAGCGGCCGCTCTTACCCACCGAGCTACGGATTCGTAATGTCTTTTTAGAAAGTTAATTCTCCTCTGGCTGGGGATTGAACCCGAGACCTCCAAATTGGAAGCTCGGCATCTCTACCACTGATCTATCCTTACAAGTACGGTCTTGAAGTTTATGAGTAACCAAGTCTTTTCCCTTTTTTTATATTGAAGAATGCCAATTTGACATTTTTCGCTTTAAAGTATCATTTTTAATATCAAATTAACAGGAATTATTGTAAAAATGATATGATATTTTTTTTAATATGAAAATAATATTAAATTAGCATTGCGTTTCATTCTCGGTGTGTTTGAAACAAAGAAAAGATTTTTAAATCTAAGGAATAGTTGTAATTTTTACAACCGAATTTTATTATTTGCAAATGTAAAAAGGCGGAAAATTTTACAATCAGATTTTAAAAAATACCAATGAATTATTATTCAGCTGGGCGGTAGATTTTAAAATTTAATACGTTGATTCAATTATCTTTAGGTATATTTTAAAATTATGTTGTAAGATGACGGCATTTTGGTTAAAATATGGCTAGTTTTAGATTTTACAATTTCACTTTGTAAATTTTACCATGTTTTTTCTCTCTGTGTTTTTCAGCATGTTAGTATCTATACAACAATAAGATGAATCTTTAAAGTTTACTGGATCTTCTTCTAAAATCGAGTTAAATTGTGCATGTTACTTAATAAACTGCAAAGTATAAATAAAAATGAAATGTTAACAATTTCGTCCCTTCCTTACGTGTTGTCTTAAAGAAATTTCCGCTCATATGGAAGACTTGGCCTTGCTCACTTCGAAGGCGTGGGCGGAGGGGGGCCGTTTTGCCCGAACTAATTGGCACCCAAACGAGGCGAAGAAGCAGAACTTGGAGCTCAGCTCAACTCACATCCCGGGCGAAGTTTTTAAAAATTGTGCAAACTTGCTCGTTACAAAAAGCACCCATCCGAGCGGTAAGGAGCCCGCGAAAGTGGGTCACCTGAAGGAATCCGTGGCACTTTGTCCATATTTTCACTTAGTGAAAAACATAAACACCCATAAATCGCTTTGACCGAGTTTTAGCCAAGCTCTGTGCCGTGAGAACGGCTGCAAGGCCGCGGGGGTGGGTGGATGAGTTTCCTCGGCCTCCGCAGCCTCCGCAGCCTCCTTATGGTTATCGATCGGGGCCGGGGCCTTCTTAAGACGCGGACGAAGGAGGAGTGGTTGCATGTGATTTACAAGCCGATTGCGAACAGATTTTGCTTTTTCGCCGTAGTTTCTTGAAGTGATATCTCAATCGGCCGCCTTCCCCGGGTACCGCTAGTCCGCGGCCGCGAGAAGCCGCGACTATCAGCGCAAATCATCGGCTAATTATGCGCAAGAAAGTGTTGCTGCACGGCCTCCGCTGTCGGCCGCGTCCCAGCCGGAATTAAGTAGCTGACGCTGGGTATCTGTAATTGCTATCATTTGTACTCGCATTTGATTCGCGGGGTCCTCGCTGCAGCGCCGGGGCTCCGTCGCGCAATGAGGAAGTGGCCCCATGCTTAAATGCGTGTGTTTTGAGGTGTTTCGTGGCAAATGTCCGCGCTCCCGAACCCTTCCTCCTAATCCGCGGTCGCGACGATGCCGTTTTATTTTTATTTTTATTTGTTATTTTTTTCACCAATGCCCGCCAATTCATTGATAATCTCACCAGGAAGAAATGCGGTGCCACGGTTTGACCAGCATCCGATCCCCAGGACGAATTTATTGCCTCGTAATGAAGGTAATGAGTTTGGCCGGGGCTTATCTGTCGCCGGGACGCCCTCGGGTGCCCCCTCGCGGCTCATTTGCGATTCGCGATAGTGCGCCCCGATATATGAGCCTTCAGGGATTATTAAGAGCTACCCGATAGTCGGAGCACGGGCATTAGAGTCGATTAAGAAATTCCTCTATTTGGACGCAATCGAGCAATTCGAGATGCTCACAGCGTAGTCGCAGCTCCCGTCGGGATTTTCGATTTTCTTTCCCATTTAAATCAACCTATAATGCTATTTGCATTCGTACCAGAAGATGCCCATCTTCAAATGCGTCTGCATAATAAGTTGCAGATTATTGGGTACTGGTACAATTGTATCTAATGTAATTTTGATGTGAAACATCTTTAGCCGAGGGGTAAAACTGATTGTTGGCGTGGCGACGCTTTTTCCGTGGCGACGTTTTTTCCGTGGCGACGTTTTTTCCGTGGCGACGCTTTATCCGTGGCGACTGGCGACTGGACTGCTGGGGGCCTATTCCTGAATCCATTCGAATCGAATCCGATTCAAATGAAAAGAGCCTGCAAAAGCCCTTTTTGGATAAATATTCCTTAATAAAGCCGCTTATTTCAAATCAACTGTCAGAATTTACGAATTCAAGATGGCGGACTGTCAAATTTTAAAGTTAATGCGATTTGCACCAAACTTGGAACTCGGGGGTTTTCGGGGTCGCTTATTTCAAATCAAGTGTCAGAATTTACGAATTCAAGATGGCGGACTGTCAAATTTTAAAGTTAATGCGATTTGCACCAAACTTGGAACTTGGGGGTTTTCGGGGTCGCTTATTTCAAATCAACTGTCAGAATTTACGAATTCAAGATGGCGGACTGTCAAATTTTAAAGTTAATGCGATTTGCACCAAACTTGGAACTTTGGGGTTTTCGGGGTCGCTTATTTCAAATCAACTGTCAGAATTTACGAATTCAAGATGGCGGACTGTCAAATTTTAAAGTTACTGCGATTTGCACCAAACTTGGAACTCAGGGGTTTTCGGGGTCGCTTATTTCAAATCAAGTGTCAGAATTTACGAATTCAAGATGGCGGACTGTCAAATTTTAAAGTTAATGCGATTTGCACCAAACTTGGAACTTGGGGGTTTTCGGGGTCGCTTATTTCAAATCAACTGTCAGAATTCACGAATTCAACATGGCGGACTGTCAAATTTTAAAGTTAATGCGATTTGCACCAAACTTGGAACTTGGGGGTTTTCGGGGTCGCTTATTTCAAATCAACTGTCAGAATTTACGAATTCAAGATGGCGGACTGTCAAATTTTAAAGTTAATGCGATTTGCACCAAACTTGGAACTTGGGGGTTTTCGGGGTCGCTTATTTCAAATCAGCTGTCAGAATTTACGAATTCAAGATGGCGGACTGTCAAATTTTAAAGTTACTGCGATTTGCACCAAACTTGGAACTCAGGGGTTTTCGGGGTCGCTTATTTCAAATCAAGTGTCAGAATTTACGAATTCAAGATGGCGGACTGTCAAATTTTAAAGTTAATGCGATTTGCACCAAACTTGGAACTTGGGGGTTTTCGGGGTCGCTTATTTCAAATCAACTGTCAGAATTCACGAATTCAACATGGCGGACTGTCAAATTTTAAAGTTAATGCGATTTGCACCAAACTTGGAACTTGGGGGTTTTCGGGGTCGCTTATTTCAAATCAACTGTCAGAATTTACGAATTCAAGATGGCGGACTGTCAAATTTTAAAGTTAATGCGATTTGCACCAAACTTGGAACTTGGGGGTTTTCGGGGTCGCTTATTTCAAATCAGCTGTCAGAATTTACGAATTCAAGATGGCGGACTGTCAAATTTTAAAGTTAATGCGATTTGCACCAAATTTGGAACTCGGGGGTTTTCGGGATCGCTTATTTCAAATCAACTGTCAGAATTTACGAATTCAATATGGCGGACTGTCAAATTTTAAAGTTAATGCGATTTGCACCAAACGTGGAACTCGGGGGTTTTCGGGGTCGCTTATTTCAAATCAAGTGTCAGAATTTACGAATTCAAGATGGCGGACTGTCAAATTTTAAAGTTAATGCGATTTGCACCAAACTTGGAACTTGGGGGTTTTCGGGGTCGCTTATTTCAAATCAACTGTCAGAATTCACGAACTCAAGATGGCGGACTGTCAAATTTTAAAGTTAATGCGATTTGCACCAAATTTGGAACTCGGGGGTTTTCGGGATCGCTTATTTCAAATCAACTGTCAGAATTTACGAATTCAAGATGGCGGACTGTCAAATTTTAAAGTTAATGCGATTTGCACCAAACGTGGAACTCGGGGGTTTTCGGATCGCTTATTTCAAATCAACTGTCAGAATTTACGAATTCAAGATGGCGGACTGTCAAATTTTAAAGTTAATGCGATTTGCACCAAACTTGGAACTTGGGGGTTTTCGGGGTCGCTTATTTCAAATCAACTGTCAGAATTTACGAATTCAAGATGGCGGACTGTCAAAATTTCAAGTTAATGCGATTTGCACCAAATTTGGAACTTGGGAGTTTTCGGGGTCGCTTATTTCAAATCAACTGTCAGAATTTACAAATTCAAGATGGCGAACTGTCAAATTTTAAAGTTAATGCGATTTGCACCAAACTTGGAACTTGGGGGTTTTCGGGGTCGCTTATTTCAAATCAACTGTCAGAATTTACGAATTCAAGATGGCGGACTGTCAAAATTTCAAGTTAATGCGATTTGCACCAAACTTGGAACTCGGGAGTTTTCGGGGCGCTTATTTCAAATCAACTGTCAGAATTTACGAATTCGAGATGGCGAACTGTCAAATTTTAAAGTTAATGCGATTTGCACCAAAGTTGGAACTCGGGGGTTTTCGGGGTCGCTTATTTCAAATCAACTGTCAGAATTTACGAATTCAAGATGGCGGACTGTCAAATTTTAAAGTTAATGCGATTTGCACCAAACTTGGAACTCGGGGGTTTTCGGGGTCGCTTATTTCAAATCAACTGTCAGAATTCACGAATTCAAGATGGCGGACTGTCAAATTTTAAAGTTAATGCGATTTGCACCAAACTTGGAACTTGGGGGTTTTCGGGGTCGCTTATTTCAAATCAACTGTCAGAATTTACGAATTCAAGATGGCGGACTGTCAAATTTTCAAGTTAATGCGATTTGCATCAAACTTGGAAATTGGGGGTTTTCGGGGTCGCTTATTTCAAATCAACTGTCAGAATTTACGAATTCAAGATGGCGGACTGTCAAATTTTAAAGTTAATGCGATTTGCACCAAACTTGGAACTTGGGGGTTTTCGGGGTCGCTTATTTCAAATCAGCTGTCAGAATTTACGAATTCAAGATGGCGGACTGTCAAATTTTAAAGTTAATGCGATTTGCACCAAATTTGGAACTCGGGGGTTTTCGGGATCGCTTATTTCAAATCAACTGTCAGAATTTACGAATTCAATATGGCGGACTGTCAAATTTTAAAGTTAATGCGATTTGCACCAAACGTGGAACTCGGGGGTTTTCGGGGTCGCTTATTTCAAATCAAGTGTCAGAATTTACGAATTCAAGATGGCGGACTGTCAAATTTTAAAGTTAATGCGATTTGCACCAAACTTGGAACTTGGGGGTTTTCGGGGTCGCTTATTTCAAATCAACTGTCAGAATTCACGAACTCAAGATGGCGGACTGTCAAATTTTAAAGTTAATGCGATTTGCACCAAATTTGGAACTCGGGGGTTTTCGGGGTCGCTTATTTCAAATCAACTGTCAGAATTTACGAATTCAAGATGGCGGACTGTCAAATTTTCAAGTTAATGCGATTTGCATCAAACTTGGAAATTGGGGGTTTTCGGGGTCGCTTATTTCAAATCAACTGTCAGAATTTACGAATTCAAGATGGCGGACTGTCATATTTTAAAGTTAATGCGATTTGCACCAAAGTTGGAACTCGGGGGTTTTCGGGGTCGCTTATTTCAAATCAACTGTCAGAATTTACGAATTCAAGATGGCGGACTGTCAAATTTTAAAGTTAATGCGATTTGCACCAAATTTGGAACTCGGGGGTTTTTGGGGGTCGCTTATTTCAAATCAACTGTCAGAATTTACGAATTCAAGATGGCGGACTGTCAAATTTTAAAGTTAATGCGATTTGCACCAAACTTGGAACTTGGGGGTTTTCGGGGTCGCTTATTTCAAATCAACTGTCAGAATTTACAAATTCAAGATGGCGAACTGTCAAATTTTAAAGTTAATGCGATTTGCACCAAACTTGGAACTCGTAGGTTTTCGGGGCGCTTATTTCAAATCAACTGTCAGAATTTACGAATTCAAGATGGCGGACTGTCAAATTTTAAAGTTAATGCGATTTGCACCAAACTTTGAACTTGGGGGTTTTCGGGGTCGCTTATTTCAAATCAACTGTCAGAATTTACGAATTCAAGATGGCGGACTGTCAAATTTTCAAGTTAATGCGATTTGCATCAAACTTGGAAATTGGGGGTTTTCGGGGTCGCTTATTTCAAATCAACTGTCAGAATTTACGAATTCAAGATGGCGGACTGTCATATTTTAAAGTTAATGCGATTTGCACCAAAGTTGGAACTCGGGGGTTTTCGGGGTCGCTTATTTCAAATCAACTGTCAGAATTTACGAATTCAAGATGGCGGACTGTCAAATTTTAAAGTTAATGCGATTTGCACCAAACTTGGAACTCGGGGGTTTTCGGGGTCGCTTATTTCAAATCAACTGTCAGAATTCACGAATTCAAGATGGCGGACTGTCAAATTTTAAAGTTAATGCGATTTGCACCAAACTTGGAACTTGGGGGTTTTCGGGGTCGCTTATTTCAAATCAACTGTCAGAATTCACGAACTCAAGATGGCGGACTGTCAAATTTTAAAGTTAATGCGATTTGCACCAAACTTGGAACTTGGGGGTTTTCGGGGTCGCTTATTTCAAATCAACTGTCAGAATTTACGAATTCAAGATGGCGGACTGTCAAATTTTAAAGTTAATGCGATTTGCACCAAACTTGGAACTTTGGGGTTTTCGGGGTCGCTTATTTCAAATCAACTGTCAGAATTCACGAACTCAAGATGGCGGACTGTCAAATTTTAAAGTTAATGCGATTTGCACCAAACTTGGAACTTGGGGGTTTTCGGGGTCGCTTATTTCAAATCAACTGTCAGAATTTACGAATTCAAGATGGCGGACTGTCAAATTTTAAAGTTAATGCGATTTGCACCAAACTTGGAACTTTGGGGTTTTCGGGGTCGCTTATTTCAAATCAACTGTCAGAATTTACAAATTCAAGATGGCGAACTGTCAAATTTTAAAGTTAATGCGATTTGCACCAAACTTGGAACTCGTAGGTTTTCGGGGCGCTTATTTCAAATCAACTGTCAGAATTTACGAATTCAAGATGGCGGACTGTCAAATTTTAAAGTTAATGCGATTTGCACCAAACTTTGAACTTGGGGGTTTTCGGGGTCGCTTATTTCAAATCAACTGTCAGAATTTACGAATTCAAGATGGCGGACTGTCAAATTTTCAAGTTAATGCGATTTGCATCAAACTTGGAAATTGGGGGTTTTCGGGGTCGCTTATTTCAAATCAACTGTCAGAATTTACGAATTCAAGATGGCGGACTGTCATATTTTAAAGTTAATGCGATTTGCACCAAAGTTGGAACTCGGGGGTTTTCGGGGTCGCTTATTTCAAATCAACTGTCAGAATTTACGAATTCAAGATGGCGGACTGTCAAATTTTAAAGTTAATGCGATTTGCACCAAACTTGGAACTCGTAGGTTTTCGGGGCGCTTATTTCAAATCAACTGTCAGAATTTACGAATTCAAGATGGCGGACTGTCAAATTTTAAAGTTAATGCGATTTGCACCAAACTTTGAACTTGGGGGTTTTCGGGGTCGCTTATTTCAAATCAACTGTCAGAATTTACGAATTCAAGATGGCGGACTGTCAAATTTTCAAGTTAATGCGATTTGCATCAAACTTGGAAATTGGGGGTTTTCGGGGTCGCTTATTTCAAATCAACTGTCAGAATTTACGAATTCAAGATGGCGGACTGTCATATTTTAAAGTTAATGCGATTTGCACCAAAGTTGGAACTCGGGGGTTTTCGGGGTCGCTTATTTCAAATCAACTGTCAGAATTTACGAATTCAAGATGGCGGACTGTCAAATTTTAAAGTTAATGCGATTTGCACCAAACTTGGAACTCGGGGGTTTTCGGGGTCGCTTATTTCAAATCAACTGTCAGAATTCACGAATTCAAGATGGCGGACTGTCAAATTTTAAAGTTAATGCGATTTGCACCAAACTTGGAACTTGGGGGTTTTCGGGGTCGCTTATTTCAAATCAACTGTCAGAATTTACGAATTCAAGATGGCGGACTGTCAAATTTTAAAGTTAATTCGATTTGCACCAAACGTGGAAGTCGGGGGTTTTCGGGGTCGCTTATTTCAAATCAACTGTCAGTATTTACGAATTCAAGATGGCGGACTGTCAAATTTTAAAGTTAATGCGATTTGCACCAAACTTGGAACTCGGAGGTTTTCGGGGTCGCTTATTTCAAATCAACTGTCAGAATTCACGAATTCAAGATGGCGGACTGTCAAATTTTCAAGTTAATGCGATTTGCACCAAACTTGGTACTTGGGGGTTTTCGGGGTCGTTTTAGCAACATCTTTGTCTCACCCCTGTTCAGTTATCCCTCACCCTATATCTCGGCGAATTCTCAACAAATTCTCAACAAATTCTAAAATATAGCCATTACCTTGATCTTCAGCAACTTCTGAACGCGGAATTTGGAAAGCGTGAAATGGTCAATTTAACCTGCGACTTTTGTTCTTATGAAAAGAAATCACACAAAGCTGAGATAGTTTCATGTTCGGAACTATCGTGATACAGCTCCAAAGTGCTTCAAAATATCGAAGGTACTCTGTAGGTAAGATTCGAAGATATTACATAAAAAGTGTTCCCATATCTAAAGTTAAGATTGCAGATAATTATTACCAAGTAATTAGCTTAATATTTCATAATGGGGAACATGAAAGTGGACACTACACAAGTATGCAGCGAGGAAAGAACAGTTGGCATAATGCCGACGATTATTGTATAAGTTTGGTGTAATAGAGCCAAAGGAATATATACAAAGTTATATTGTTTCTTCAAAAGCAGTAAATAATTTTGAATGGAAAGTAATTAGCAGTATACTCGTACGGGTTGATTTTCAAATATTAGCGGGATGGAAAGGGACTAGTCACTGCACGTTAATAATAGAAAAAACGGTAACAAAAAAAAACTGATATCCAAAAAAAGAAATTTTTTTTTTTTTTTTGGGTTTTATTTCACTCGACGTTTCACATCTGCCAGGCGTCCCGTGACGGCTCACATTTTTTTTTTTATATTTAGCTTCTCGTATATTTTCTATCTATTTGAACAATTAGTTTAAAAGAAAAGCCTTGTAGGAACTTAAAATCATAGCTCATTACAAAATTATTTTTATCGGGCTATACAATATAGAAAAAAAAAACGAAATACATATTCACAAAATGTTCATGGCTTTCGTTCTTAACAAGGTTTCGGGTGTTAACTTAACTTACCTCAAATTAAAAAGACAATTTTCTCTAAACTAAAATCTCCAACGATCTAAAATCTAAACTAGTACCTTAAAAAATTGATGTCGAGTAGGAATTTGAATCGTTCATTATAACTTAATGGATCATAATAGAAAAAGTAATGTTTCACGGAGGACATTTGCTTTTTGTGCAGAGAAAAATTAGGACAATAATCTATTAACTGAATCACTAATTAAGCTTTATTTTTACTTTTCTTCTTAAATATAATTGAGTGCGATTTCAAAATAACGTTCTAAAAATCTTCCACACAAAATTTTTTAAATTTAATATGATTTGCAACGAGCAACGATAGTGAATATTGCGAAAGTTGTTTTCAACCCTAAGTTACTCTTCAATATGGTATAATAAGACTTATTTTCTACCCAAATGACTAACTAGAAACATTATTCTTATTTCTTTAGAATTTGTATGTAAGTGAATTTATTTTATATTTTAATCGGAAGCACCTTTTCTTTTCTTTTAGGATTTAGCTAAGGAATCTAAGTCTTAGTCTAAGTCTATAAAGGACTAATACCAAGATTGGAAAAGGCTCAAAGTCGCCGAGACTGTCGGAACATTACGCGTCAAAAATTAACTTTGTCGGAGCTGCGGCTGACGCTTGATTATGTGACCGAAACAGAATCAGGTTGATTTGCATATCAGATGCGGCCCTGCGGCGTCCCGGTGCAGCCCGGAAAATCAAATCTGCGTGGACACGGAAAACAGGAATTGCGGCGAACGTCGGCACCGACGCCAGCACCCACTCAGCGGTCGACCCGGTTTATGCGAAAAACATAACTTTGGGGCGCCGCCGATAGCCGCCGCGGGTCGGGGGCGTTCGGTCGTACCTTCGCCGCGCAAAAAGCAGCCCCTGCAGATGCATCTCCCGGCTCCGGTGGACCAAATTCGAGTGGGATTCTTCGGACAGTCCCCGTTACGTGTCCTGCCATTTTCATTTCATTCACGTGGTCGGCGGGGGTGTTTTTATTTAAACTCCCGGGTCCCGGACCCGTCGCGCACACAACCGCCCCTGCCCTGGCCGCGTCATGCAAAGTTCGGTATGCACGAGTGATTTGAACACACAGCGTTGGGTCGATACAAAATTTTTTATCAAAGCGCGCTTTGGGGCTCGTGGGGCGCCCTCAGTTTAGAGCTTTGTTGAAAACCAATAAAATGCAAACCGTAAATTTTCTATTTATGGGAAATTTCGAAAGTTTCATATGAAAATGTAAACAATGGCCAGTGAGGCGCTTTTTTTCTGGCACCATGCACTCGACAGCACGGACAGTGGCACGGTGCGCGGCATCGCGGCGCTGCACGGTGTGCTGCTGGCACTGCTTGTTTAGGGAAAATGGGAAAACGCCGCTCAAGAGTGGTTATTAGGGAAATTTACATGCAGCTTGTTTGCGGATCAACTATTGAACTATTGATGAGAGTGAAAAGCGCCATCAACCTGGTCTGGAATATTTGCTCTCCAAAAACAAACGATATCCCGGAGGTCCTGAGGGACTGTTTCCATCTCGAGAAAGAGTTTGAACACGTTGGGGTGAAATTCAATTTCAAAAGCAAAGTATCAGTTGTTAAATTGTAATGAAAACGCTGTTAAGTAAACGTTGTTCCTAAATTTTAGAAAAATTACTAAAATATTTTTATTTATATTTTTAATAGAACCAATGATGCTTTTTTCAACTAACCAAGTCTTTTAAATAAAAGTTTTATCACTTTTACATCATTAATTAGAATCTAAAACTATAATCCTGCTACGACAATTTTCTAAATATTGATTCCATACAAAAAAGTCGGCAAAATGTTTGATCATATAAATGCTCATTTTACATAAAAATTATCTCTAAAAATTCTTAAGATATTTTGGTTTTACCCTAAGGCAAGAGTCCTATTGATTTGATATATACCTACCAATTCAAAAATAAATTACTTTATCCTTTTTAGGCATTTTATTATTTCATACGAGAGATGACAGAATATTATGAGAAAGAAAATACTGCATAGTCAAATTTTTTGAAAAGACAAATTGCTAATTATTTAAAAACATTTAATATCTTTTGGTCATTATATATAAGTTTTCAATCTTAAAAGTTCTAATATTTGAGTTTTTTTAAATCACTTCGTTTACAATCTAAAGATAGTAATTTTATTAATTTAACTGAAATCTTTAGGAGCGCTACAGCTACAGATACAGTTTAGTTGACTAAATTGGTACTTGATTAAAAAATGTATAACTACATATATGAATGCGTACAATATCAATAATAAAGTAAATAAACAATTTTATTAATCAATTAATAATAATTAATTAACTAATTGTGTTAAACCTAGCCTTAATGAATGAATAGTACCTAAAAGACTCCGCACCATATTTTTTAGGGTAAAATGGTATACATGTTATTGTATGTTTATTTTCCAAAAAAGAGTCCCTAAGAAATGTTCATACAGTGCTCATTCAGAAGAAGCCTATACTGACCTTACACTTGTAAAATTAGTTTCTAGCAAGGTCATCTGACAACTTGACATTCCTAGTCCCAAAAATCTAAATAACACCCTCTCCCTCACTTAATATCAGCTGCATCATCTGCCTTCACGGCTGTCAATCAAAAATCATGTTTTCAGCAGAAAATGAAATTTTCCCTCTGCTGGATGATCTTTGCCAGAAAATCAATTTTAGCATTTTTCATTTGGAGCAGAAAATTCATAAAAAAAAGAAGAGATTTCTATCAATTCCACACTCTGACTGCCTCTGCGCCCTCGTTCTGAATCACAGCCGCCTCCAAAATTGCTCGGCACTCGGCAGGAACGGCTGTAATAAATGAACCCACTCGGAATTGACGAGAGCGAACTCCTGAAAAGAAGCGCCCGAGGGAACGCGAGCGAGTCCCAGTTGCTGGAAATGTCAGCGCAAGTCCTCCTGACACGGCTTGACATGACATACGACAATTGTACTCCTCGACTTAATTGAAAAACGAAAAAATAAGGTAAAATATAACAAAAAATATATGTATTATATATGAAAATCAGGCTGAGAGACGGAACGGACCCTAAGGCCAAGGCTTCCGAGGACTGGTGACTGTTCCGGGGCTCATCTACGAACATTCGCGCCCAGTCGAATAAATTTCATTTAATAATTTCTCAAATGGCAACTGATTCGAACCGACTCGCCTCGGTCCGCGCTCGATTGCCGCGAAGGGCCGCAGGTTTATGGGATCGGCTTATAATTTTAATTGATTGGAAATTAATGATCAGCCGCTCCTCGGGCGGCCGACAACGACGACGACGACAGCCCGTAGCGGACTGTTGTTGCGGATTTTGTCGAATGCACCACCGATTGACAGATGATTATTGACGTTTTGTGGTTCTCGATAGGATAACATTGTAAATTAATTGGACGAAGGTCGCGATTTCATCTTGCGTCTATACCTGCGTCCGACTCATCCGAAGGCCTATCGGCAAGGGCTTGATTTCAGCGTAAATGCGATTCGATCAGAGAATGTGATTTATGCATTTTCTATTTACACTGGCATCGCATGATTGCAGGTATTATCGGGGTTTATTCATTTTGTAATTACTGGTTCGACAACAAATTTGATGGATATTCGGGTCTTTTTCGGAATTAAATTAATATTTATAGATAATTAATTTTTTAATATACATACATATGTATCCAGCAAATATCGTTTTCTTTAATTCTTATAATCCTTTATTACAAATTTGACCTCAATCGGTTAATTATTTTTAACGTTATGTTTATTCAGGACTATAAGAACGAACGAAAAATGTAAATTTTATGACATTCATCTCTAAGTATGTAATGTAGATATGACATAATGATAACAATTTTTTTAATTTGAGGTTAACTTTGAATTATATTATACAATGGATAAATATATTCTTTATTTTAATAATTGTTATTCATCTTTCGATTTAGATATTACAACATACATCTAGAAAAATGTTTAAATCAAATATTTTTGAGCTGTATTATGTTAAGTGAATTTATAATTAATGTTATGAAATATTCTTTTCTATGAAATCTCTGTTATCGGTAGAAAAATAATAAAATGAATTGGACATTAAATAAAATAATTACAAACAGAGGATAAGAAGCTACTCTTTTGAACAAACATTAGTCTTAACTATTAAATTAAAAGAAACATTTTACTGACAAACATTAACAAGCTTTTGCATGTTCTTTGATGCAATTTTATAACGAAATGTCTTTTCTTAATCTCGGAAAATTGAAATTCTTCCAATTTCTATAATTAGATACCTACTGCTAATTTTATTCCTACTCATCAATATTCTTGAAATTATTAAATGTTTAAGTATTACAAGTTAACAACTTCGTGTTGCAACTACTGAACTTTTGATATCATCACATTTATGGCCCATAAATTTAACAGTTGTATTAATTGGTGACCATCATGAGAATTATTCATGCCATTGAAAAATTGACGAACATCTATCTAAGGATTTTATAGTTGCTATTTTTCCTTATAATCCATACGTAGAAGCCATTAAACTTTTAAGTATTTTGCATTAAAATGAAAGGCGGATGTTGTTGCATTATAGGTGCTACATGATTAAATGTTGATTTCGTATGATTTTAATATATCTTAAGAACTTTATGACTTATGATCGCTAAAATTTTTCTTTCATTTCATTATTGTCGCAGTTAAAATACAATTTTATCAACGTCAGCTCCTAATTAATTCTCCAATTAGTCGGGCAAATCTGGCTGCCATCTAATTATATGTGATTTTCAATTCTCCCAATTTGCGCTCAGTAAATGGCGACCAACCGTCCGATAGTGTTGATGACGTTAATTTTTCCCCGCGCTTGTAATTTGTAATTGAGTCGAGTGGACCAGGTATCTCAGGTGAATTGGATTTATTGCATAACTTGCAACCGGGCACGGGAGCAGTTGCAGCGGGGCTGGGGGGAATCAGGGGGTTATCATAAAGTTATTAGGGAAATCTAGGAAGTGAACTCGTGAACACACTTTGCCTTGCCAGGGGACACCCAAGACACATTCGACGGGTCTTTCCCCGGCTTTTTGTCTTAAAGACATCGCCCCGCGGCCGCAGCGGCGGAGCTGCAGACGACCGCATGCACTTTGTGGTCGATCTTGCAAGATTCCGCGGAGGCTCGGTTTAGTGCTGCTCTTGCTGCTGCTGCAGTTTCTTTCGCAAGAGCTTGGCGCAATTTTTGATTTATTCCGCTGTCTTAGAGTCGTTTCGCGGGGAGAATTTCAATTATTTATCTCAAATCGCTCTTGCATTATTTTAATGCGATTGCAGTACGCTCATTACGACAGAGACTGATCGCCCTGCCGGAACGGATACATGCGATCAATTAGCGAATAAATCGGTCGCGGTTCGCTGCGACTAATTACAAACCGATAAATTGCGATTACGTATGGATCGCTGGGATGACCTGGATGCTATACCTTAATAGAATTTTTCGGATGCCCACGGTTGAAAAGATCATAAGCCTTGATATCGATAATACAAGCAGTCAAATCTGTAGCAATTATTGTCTGCGCTTTTTTCATATTTCTATCTAAGTAATTCGGGTTAGATAAAATATTTTACATTGAATTTAATTTTAAAACCCTCACGTATATCCAAATTTAAAAATTTGGCAAATTGCATCAAATATGTTATATTTAACCGCATCCAAATTTCAAACCTTGAACCAGATAAATTTTTGGAATAAGTTTTTGTCGCAAAATGGGCAATTTGATTGTATTTTTGTGAAAAAAATGTTTGATGTTTGATAAAGGTAACTTTTCATTAATTAAATAGATGCATTAAATCAAATCCAAATTATGCGACAATACCTATTACTAAGTCTATATTATTTTTTTTTCATTTTTACTAAATTAGAGGTCAACCCTATGAAAATATTTCTTATGGGGAGGCTATTAAAGAATCGATTGGGCCATACAATTCATAATAAGTTCTATGACTATTGACATTTAAAAAGCTATATTTCCTAAAATTCATTGTTGGTACTTTATTGTTCAACACTGGGAAAAGTTCGAGGGGGTGACAGTTCAATCAATCAATCAATGCTAATCAAGCCAATTTCAATCTTATAACAAAGAAACTCCGAACGATTCTGTCAAGGTAAATTATTCAACGAAAAGTGGAGGAATCTGTTTTTAAGGGGTTCAATTCTTGATATGTAAATAGAGTAAAGCGAGGACCCTATAATAAACGATATTCAATTAATGGCAATGAATAGTTATCAGAAAAATCATATGCTAGAGATTGCAATTCTAAAAATATTAAATTTGGTTTTAAGCTATTTTATGCAATGAACTTGTTTAAAATATACTTCCTTTTTGTAATTTTGAAAACTGTGAAAATATTTTATATTGTATAGTTTTATTAAATGAGTACCTACCCAATGTGTAGTACGTATAAATAGAAAGATAAATCAGTAAATTTAACGAAAAACTAGAAAAGCGAGTTATGTAGTTTCATATTAAACAAACCTACACAGATTCTGAGTTTGATATTGAATGAAGAAGATTCGCTCGGACAAGCCGGGTAATTAGAAAACATTTCATTTAGCGATCGCAGGATGATTATCCCTCGAAGGGATCGACTCTAACCACCCATAATTGTCCAATATGCAATAATTTAGCTGAGGGCAGGAGATGTAAATAGCTGGCGCGGACGCTCCATCCGCTCTGGACCGCGCTCGTCCGGAATGCTAATTACTGTCATAATCTCCTGCACCTACCACACGATCAGACCCTAGACGGTGTTGCGTAATTTTAATTCGAGTTCTAATCAATGAGCTCATTTAGCGAACAATCTGATTCCCGGCGATAACAACTACTACGGCGGGTGTCCGTGGCGCTGCGACGGCGGCGGCGGCGGCGGTGGTGGCGGTGATGGCCCCGGCCGGCGCGTCGCCAGCGCTTCCCGATCTTCCCACAGGTGACCAATTGAGATTCAGGCCGGTCTCTTCCTGTACTTTTAAGCAAACTCTGGGTCTGGAGCTTCCTTGGCCGGGGCCCCCTAACTGCACTCGGTGTTCACGTTGGCGGCGGTGCTGCTGCCGGTGCAAGATGCAAGTTGCAAGTTCAGTTGCTGCCGTGGTGGCTTTTAATGAATGCACCGCAGCGTCAGAATCGACAAGCGCAATCAACGTCGCAAATAACCCATCCGAGCGAGTGGGGCTCCGGGGCTCCTCCGCGTTTGCTCGAGCCGCCGGCACTCACCTGTGCCGTGCCGGTGGTTGCCATAGCCTCCTCCGGGCAGTCGCGCCAGCGGAGAACGATTAAAGATCACCTGGCCAAGATAATTTTTACTTGATTGGTTGTCACCTAGCCTGATAAGGATCGTGGGACGGGGTGACGTGCCCGGCCACCCAACTTACCTTTGCCCGGCTCCGCGAAACTCTCGCTCCGCTTAGGGCTCCATCGGCGAGGGTCATGAAATCGCAAATTAAGCAGATTGTCGCATTAAATAACTTAGTGAAAGTTAATTAGAACTACGGATCCCAGTAAGAATCCAAAAATTTCATGCATTAAAACTAAAAATTTCATTTCAGTTCGAACAATAAAATAAATATACACTATTCAAATTTAACTCATTTATAATAAAAATTGATCCATCCGTGCATGTAGCGAATTCATATTGAAATTTTCAAATACATGTGTAAAGTTAAAGAAAATCTGAATTTTAGGTACTAATTAATTATTATTATACTCGTAAGTAATTTGTTCTTTAAAAGTTCGTAAAGAACTATAAAACTTTATTCATGGCCTTAATATTTTGTTTGTATACAAACATATATTTAGTAAAGTAAAAGTCCTTAGGTACAGTTTTAAAAATGTCAACTGTAATTTGTTTGTCTATTGCTATATTAGTATCTCGTACATTAAAGTTTTCCAATACTCAAATTTTGTTTTTATCAATTATATAATGGTTTTTTCAAAACTTTATGCAAAATCAGTCTAGCGATATTGCTGAAGAATTACTTTATAAACAAGTATTTATAAAAAAAAAAAAATTTTTAAACAACACTGAGAGAAATAATTTGCTGAAATCAAGAATAGTAGTTCCTCACTTGCATAAAAATTCGATATTTCTTGAAACAAGCCATTTTTTCTTAAAAGAAGGAAAAATGTCTCAATTTTAAATAAACTTCTCTCATTAAAAGATCCATAGTAGCGATAAAATCAAGGAAATTGATCTTCAAACAAGAACTTAATAATTCCTTATATTAACACACAATTTCGGTTGTTTGTAAAAGTTTCCACTCAGTTTAAGAAAATTTCTTTTAAAATCAAGAAAGGCTTTTGAAAATTTCGGTTTTTTTAGAGTATTTTGTTAGTTTCAACAACTCACTAACTTTTAGATAAAGAAAATATTTCTTGAAGCAAGAGTTTACAAGCAACGGTTGAATCAAGGGCCATTTCAATTGGATGAAAATCATTGCCCAAAATGCATTGATTCAAGAGAGTTTTGCTTTATTTTAGAAACTTTTTCTTTCAGTGAATTCTTTTACACCACTAACTTGTATTGTCACCGAAGTTATACATGTTCGCCAAATTTCATTGAGTTTGGTAAAGTCTAAGTATAAAAATTTTGCATTGCAAGATTTGACGACACGTAGTGTAAGTTAAATAAAAGAATTTAAAATACATAAAAAGTTTACAGGAAAACTAAAATTAAGTTCTTAGTATTATACCTACTTTTCGGGATATTCACAATAATTCGGTCGTTAAAATGGTTTTATTAGTGATTTTTCAAAACTGTTCGATTCCTGAAACTGAAACTTTAAGTTAGGTTTCAAAATATGTAAACGAATTAATTGTAAAGAAAAATATCAAATAAGTACCTATAATATTAAATCTTCACAGATTTAGAGTCGGAGCACACCTGTCCCCGAAATGAGATGAATAAATCCAGGGCCTTTAGTACAAGCGTTGGAGCCTGTCCTTAGAATTTCGTTGCTGGAACATTACCCCCATAGCAACGAATTCTTGTACCCAACAAGATCCGGGCCAAATGACCTGAATAAATAAGATAAGACGCCAGATTGGGGGCTGGCTGGTTCCTGCGCCTATGTGGTCGCCCCCAACCCAGCAGATGGGGTACTTTTCCTCGTTCGCATCCCTCAGGAGCTGCGCTAATTCAACAATTAATCAACGAGATTAAGATGTAATTGAAATCATTTTTACGAACGCAAAGTACCCGATAATCCCGCACATCGAGCATCCGCCGGAGGTGAGCCCTGATAAAGCGGGGGATTCTGGCCAGAGATATTCATTTTCTCGGCAGAAGATTGATTGGTTTCGGGAACTTCTCCCGGAAAGGGAGGAAAACAAATTTATGCGCTTTCTTCAAATTCCGCCTCTGAGGTCGAGATGGATGGACATTACAATTCAATTTTCCCACCAGCAATAAAATGCCAAATTTGTTTTGCAAGAGCTCCAGAAGTTCCCGAAAATAAAATAAGGAATAAAAAAAAATCGCGAATGAAAGATCAGAAATGCATTTAAACCCGGTGAAGCTGAGGGTTTCCGAAAAAAAAATTAAGTTTGCATGAGTTCCCGCGGCCGGGACCAGGAACCGCCGCTCGGGTGACGGACTTTAATGTAATAACGTCTGTCAATGGCAGCAATTGAATTCGCTGATCCTCTAAATTTCCATCGACTTGAAAACTCATCCGAATTTTAAATTTTTTGTTGACATGGGGCCACACAGTTCCAACTGAGTACTTTTTCAAGTTCCTGAATCAATTTTGGTTACGGGGTTAAAATTAAGCGCAGGTCTCATATTGAATTCTGTTTCCCTGATGCAAAAATTATTTACGGCTGTAGAAATATTCAGAATTTCATATATATGTATATTTTGGGAACCACTATAAAATTCACATATTAAAAAATAAACCACTCAATCTCATGTTTCCATAAAATAAATGCGAAAGAATAAAATATTAAAGAGTAGAAAATATATAAAAATCATATTACAATGGTAAAATAATAAATTTTAAATAAAATAGGAAATTCTCTTGAAATTTTTAGAATATGAGGGCACCATAAATCTTTTTATTTTTATGATTAATATGCAATTTAAGTTTACTATCTTATAATATCGTTGGTAGGACTAATGCTAGATTGAGATTGGATAGGTAAAAATTCAAAAACTTTTATGCATTTTTCGAAAATTTTTAAAATTTTATATACATAGATGAGGTCTAGTCGATTCAGTGAAAATTTTTCTAATTAATCTAAACCGGATCTGATTTTGAAAAAAGGTAGCTATTATATTATTATATAATATTTTATATTATTACATATATGTATGTATCTATTGTTTTGATGAGTGATGAGTTCACTATTCTTTTAGATTTAAGGCCTGTTATTAAAATGATTTGAGAACAATAGAAAAAATAAATAAAAAATTTATATTTCGAATAAATAAATCTTGGAATCTTCCTTAAATAAATTGAAATATTGCTTTTTTATAAGGATGATATTAATGAATGAAACGAAAATCTTCATTAAAGTCTCATTATTTTAAACATCTACAGAAATTAAGTAGGCTTGAGTTGAGAATAACAAGATGCCCGCCCTGGTTTTACGTAGTCTCATAAAATTTGGTTGGTATAAGTTAAGTATAATGAGAAAGATCACAACTCAATAAATAAAAATATATTGACTTTCATTTCAGTTCAATTTGACCCAATAGCTTTCTCTGGACTCTGGCTGTAAATTTTAAGAGCATCTTCATCGAAATTGCCCATTAATTTTGCTTTATTGAGGAAACGATTTCTTCTTAACTTATTCTTAACTTAAGAAGAAATCGTTCTTTGGTAGGAAAATCGGTACAAAGTTAATAACTGAATGCGGTAATAGGTGGCTTCCTTAAAAATTTCTCGATCAGTTGCATGATTTACCCCGAGGTCATGTCCAACAAGAAGTCAATAAAAAACCGAAAAAAACAGTCAAGAAAATTAAAATTTCCGCAAAACCTCGTCAAGGCGAAAATCGCATAAGGAGGCATCCAAACAAAAAGTAAAAATCCCGTCCGCCCAGAAGCCCCAGCCGAGAGCAGTGCTCCCAGAAAAATGTCTGAATGCGTAATTAAAGTCCCGAAAATTCCGAGAGGAGATTCCAGAGTGGGAACTTTTGAAATTGAGCCACGTCCATCACATCCAGAAACCTTCGTGCAATTATGCAGGAGCTCCAATTACAGGTTTCATTCTGATGTGCAAACAAAGTCATCAATAAGCGTTCATCGCATGCGAGCCATTTCCCGGTGATTGAGCAGTGGCCCTGGATCCGTCTGGACGATCCCGAGGGTTTCTGGAGTATCCCCGACTTGATTAAAACCAACAACTTTAATTGCGCGTATTAAAATTAATGGTTAGAATCAGTTGAGAGGACGCATCTTGACGGTCGTTTTCAGGACCGTCCCCTGCCCGCCCAGGATGCTTGATTAGACCAATTATTTGGGTGAGCTTTTTCCCTCTTTTCCAACCCCCCGAAAAATGGGGCTGAATTTTTTAATCCCCGCCGAAGAAGTGCAATCAGCGGCTTAAAGATTTTTATTTTTTATTTTTTTTATTTTCTGCCATTTAAATGATTTGCGTTCCCTTCAATTTGCAATTCCCCGGGACATTTTCGCTAATGGCCCCAAATTTACGCTCCATCCTGATTGGATCTGGGTAACCCTTTCCAGACCCGACTCCTCTCCGGCTGGAGTCGTTCCCGATTATCGCAATTGTTGAGTCCCTTCATGTGATAGATTCATCCGAATCAGATAAGTCGGGTGAATGTGATCGGAAACCTCTTTGGGGTCAATGGCTGTGCCGCACCCTCGTAAGTGAATGAAAAGGTATCACCTTGAAACTGCGATGCCCGTAATCATTATCCTTAAGGTAAATGGGCGTCCCGATTTCGGGGGGTTAGAGCAACTGGTCTTTGGGTCGCTATTTTTCACCTTTTCGGAAACTCTTTTAGATTTTCATTTTCTTACGAGAATCCATATCCGGAAGGTCTTTAAGTACTGAAGCTACACATAAAAACGCCTTCTTACTTTTAAGAATGAGCTAGAGAATTGTTATTTTGAAAAAGAAGGTTCAAGTATATCAATTCCTAACGATTTTTAAGTATATTAATAAATAAGTAACACAAATCCTGAACTCCTCCCAAAATCTCATCTGTTAAACGACCTACACTTAAATTGCAAAAAGCAAAAATCATATTTCATAGAAATATCGAAAACAAAAAGGATCCCATTAATTCAAGTTCACGAAATCTACAATGCAGAAATAAAAGAACATAATTTCCGTAAAAAAAGCCTTTGGAAGAAATATATTTTTTCTATTTTCATAATATTTCTTAGAACCTTCCAAATAGTCTGCAAATTATTTTCTATTTTTCTTATAGAAAGACGCTTGGGGACTGAAAACAAAATGAGCGTTCAAATGAAATCACATCGTATTACTTGCACTTCATCAATCAGATGAAGAAAAGCGTAAAATAGAAGCACCTCAATAGTTATTGTATTAAAGTAAAATTTTTTATGTTTTTAAGGAAATAGAAAAAATTATTGATCAATTTTATTTAATTCACTTTTGAAGATTTTTAAACACAATGTTTACTTTAAAATTAAGTTTTATAAAGCTGAGTACACAAATCAAAATCATTTGTAATTTGTGTTTTTCTCTGTTAAGAGTTAACTGAAACAAGATTTTAAAAAATTATAGCTAAGTTATTTGAAGCAACAAAAAGGCGGACAAGTGCAAGTAGAGCCTGCGGGTTGAGTTGAATTGAGTTTTTATTGTATTGAATTATGAAACTCCAGTTTACAAGGCTTTGAAATCGTAGACTTTTTAATGTTTGGTATTAATTTCAATTCGATGCATCTAGTTAGAATCTAGACCTTCCTAAAAAAACTAACTCTTAATTCAGTGCCTACCAATTGTAAAATTTTATCATAGGTACATACGAGTACATAAATAACTTAATCGTCATTTGACGTTTCGTCGAACTATTATACATAAAATTTCATACTGTCTTAAAAAAGTAACCGGATTTTGACGCAATTTCGAATATTCGAGAAGTCGAATTTTAGGTGAAGAAAATGTTAGTGGAACGAAGAAAATTATTAGAGAATATTGAAGTAAATTCAGCTGTAATAACATTTTTTGATGTTGAATGTTCATGTTTTGCTTTTAAGATGATTTTATAATAAAAGACAAACGTCGCATAATAAGTAACAAAACTATGTCCTTTTCAGTCTCTAATATAAGAATTTGAAAAGTTTGCATATTCTGCAGTATAATGATGATATCTGGTAAACATTAAGTAAGATTTCAGAATTTACTTCGCTCAATTATTTAAGGTCAAATATCGAAAATTTTATATGAAATATGAAATTTCCTAATATTATGAATTATGTAATGCTTACTTCAGAAACATTGTCCGAATGTGCAGAGTGATGAAAATGAGTTGATTAAGCGTGAAGTTTTTAAAATTGCAATGCATCTGTACAATGAAAAGAAAACGAACCTTCTTCTGAAACTTTTGCATTGACTAATCTTGAGCATAGCTGCACCTGCGTCGTAATTGCACCTCAACAGGCTTTATACAAGTTACTTTTAAACGTCTCGAATTTGAAAAGAATTCCTGAGCGAATCCGAATGTTAAAGATTAATAAAACTCGCATTCGTGATTAATCCGGACCCCCAGGACACTCGAGAAGGTGAAAATTTAAAGACCTTCTTTAAGACACCGCGCGTTGCATACTCCAATTATGGCGAAATCCCGGCTGACGCTGACGGGTCTTTAAAGACCCGAAGTCGCCCCATCGAATCCAAAGCTCACGTCTTTCTTTCATATGCGAAAAAGCCACACACCGCGATAATCGTCAGTGTGAAATTATAATCACATTTTACCGCCGTGTCGCGAATCTCGCGGTTAATTCTCTCCACCTCCAAGTCAACCTCATCTTAAGGTTGTTTCTTTAATTTATTTTTATTTATTTTTTTTATTCATTCGACTGACTGTTGACTTTACTTTTTATTCGTCGTATATATTTTTGCTAATTTAATTTCACACCTTTTTGTGTCCGCAGCGCGAAATCATGCTCGCATGCACTTCGCTCAGGTTCATGTTCGGGGAATTAAAAATGCGAGGACTGAATCCGGGTCCAGGAGAGGAGGTGAAGAATAAAAAACCCTTTTTCCATTGAACATCTTTGGCGGGCAGAAAACATGAAATCCGCCCGGACACCGTAGCGAAACTGCATGCATTGAATTAACGAAAAAATGCAAAAAAGTGCTGCCGAACAAGTCGCGAAGACTGCGCTCGCCCAACACTTGAACTTAATTAATTATGGCTATCGTGGACTCACGTTAACTAAACATGGGGAGCCTCCGCGCGATGTGGGGACCGCGAAGCGTACGGAGGAGCCCTCCAAATCCCGCGAAATCCCACCAAATCCCGCGAAGGGGCGGACTGGTAGGAGTAGAAAGTTCGGTTGTTGTTAGTTGGCGCGGTTGGTGCCATCGTCGCTGCTAGCCACTATCTAGATTCTAGATCTTCTGATCTCTGGCCTAGGTACGACGCGAATGGACGACGACGCGAGGTTAGACTTTGGAGGCACTATGCGCCAAAGAACCGCCTCAAAGTCCATAGTGAGCCCGGTCCGCGAGATCAATATCTGCGGAATACGCTAACTAGGTCTAGAGACTAGAAGGCTCGCGACATCAAAGCAGAAGATGTCATCTACCAACTTGGAAGATTGTTGCGACTAATTTTCTTTTTTTCGTTTTTAAATACCGCCCCCACTTAAGTAAACGCGATTTTTCAGTTCGCGGAAGGACGAATTCCCAGGCACACATAACAAAATTACCCCCTTAAAAAAATCGGGTTTTCATAAGCCCCCGGCTGGGTTTTGACTTTCCCGAGCGGGGGTTCGGGAGGCGCCTGTTTCCGCGCCAAGGCTCGAAGCCTAAAAGTTGCCAAAGATGAAAGGCGGGCGCTGGAGCATATGTGTTTAGCCATTCTCTGAAAACTTCGGGAAATAAACATCCACCCTAGGCGCATATCTGACATAATAAAATATTTGCGCGCTACCCCCGGCGCGGGGGAGTCGAGTTTAGCGTAGAGGCTAAATTGGGCGGATATTTGCTTGCTTAGACGCGAGCCCCGGAATCTTTGCCGGGGCGCTACAAAGGAAATCCATCAGCGAAAGCGCTGTTTACCCCCGGGCCACTCATTTATAAAATTCCGCTGATGTGTGCCTGCCGAACTTCAATTACTCGCGCGACTGAATTACTTCGAAAAGGCATCACACGAGAAGTTTTAGCCGAACAAGCCGTAGCTTGTGGCACTTCACTGCTGGCGAATGGAGTTTTACTTTTTACGGATTCCTTTTTTGGGAACCTTTCAAAGGGCTCAAAACACGCGAAATTTTATGGAAAACGCGCCCTGCGATAGATCCTCAGTTAGAACCTGCTTTGAGAGCAGATTGAATCCCTTCAAAAAGGACACAACTTCGATTCGATAAGCTTACTGTACGCAAATTTCGTCTCTTTTTATTAATGTTTTACAAAAGTCTCATATTACTTACTTCAAATATACAGCGTGTCCCAAAAGTCCCGGAACGGTCAAATATCTCCGAAAGTATGCATCGTATCGGAAAACAAAAAAATAGGGGTAAAATATTTTTAAAAGAAGTATTAAAGTCAAACAACCCTCATCCCCACCCCCACCCCTGAGGGCGGGAGTGGGGGTAACTTTTTTTTTCAAATGGGACCACCCATTTTTTTGCAGATTAAGGATCTTCATGCAAAAATACGTAACTTTTGTCCGAATCATTTTTTTCAATTCGGTACAGGAAGTGCGGGAGAGGGTGCAGTGTATTGTGTAAAAAAGGTTCCGGAAAGGTCAAATATCTCACGATCCACACATGGGATCGAAAAAAGAAAACACACTTGTCAAATATTTTTTGAAAAGCTATCCAATGGTATCAAACTCGACCACCCACCGCCGAGGTTGAGAAAGGAGGGGAGACCGCCTACAGGGTCAAAGGATCAAAAATTTATATCGCTAGTTTTGGTACATAATCAGCTTATAATCAATTTGAAATGAAAGATTGAACTACCTATATAGAAACAATAGCAAAATGAAGTAGGTATCGTATTTCAATTTTTTATTTGAGCCGTATCTCAAGATCCAATAATAAATATTTACTCTTTATTTTTCATTTAAAAACGAAATTATAATATAAGAACAATTACTTTTATTTTTTCTGTCAATAACACTGCAAGAGTTCCTTAAAATTAATAAGTCATTTTAAGCTACAAATGTATGTATGCCACGTCATCGTCGATAAATCGAATAAGATATTATTTAATTTTTATTCGTAGTATCTACCTTCATATTTTAAGAATTCAACTAAAAAACAATTTTTATTTATAGAATTAGAATTTATTAAAGTACTATATATATTAAGTATATGTATAATACAATAGAATGATGTAGATCTCTACCTAATTATTGCACTAAATATCAGGACATTGCTGTATTATGAGAACAAATTTGCAATTATTGAATTCATTAGATATCAATTTTTATGACTCATATCACTTTGTACAAAGGAGTTTTAGCAAATCATAAACTTCGAAATAACCAGATTATTATTAGCTTTATCGTCTAATCTGATTCTGAATTTCAGTTTATAATCGGATATAAGGACTTAATCGTATTGGTAACTTTTTGAAGTGAAGCAAAAAACTGTATAATCAAAAGATGGAAACATCCATAAGTTGTCGATTTTAAACAATTTCAAATTTTATGAAAATATGACTACAGAAAAATTTAATCAAAACGACGGATAAAATTTATTCCTCGTTAGTCCTTTTTTGGTGGAGAATTTCTCATTTTTTGATTGCTTTTTTAATAGCTTTAATTTTATCATTATATGTTATATGTATGTTTAATCAATAGTATGATATTTATATTTCCATATCAAGTAAAAAATATTCCAGAAAAATTTAGAAATTGATCAAGAAAACTTAAAAAACCTAAAAGCTTAATTTATCTAACCGTAATAGAATTATACATGTATGTCTACGAGTAGATAAACGAGCCCACTATCGTGAGTAAAATAATAACTCAGAATAAAAATCTAGGGCTTTTAAGATTTGCTTCTTTAGCCGACCTTTTGAGTACATATATTTAAGTAAATCCACAAAGTCAACCCAGAAGACAAAACACCCGTCTTCCTTCAGCCTCGAACACGGCGTTTTCGCGTAGCCGGGTGAAAATGAAATATTCAGATCTGCTCCACTTTTCGAGCTTAACTCCGTAGAACATTGGAAGCTGTGAAGTGGCGAGGAGGACGGTTCGCGTTTATTAATTCATGGGAAAGATTCAAAACAGCGCAATAATTTTTATTAGATTGAATTAAAAATTGCCGTCTGGGAGAGCCGCACTGGGAGAAATTCAATTTCACCTTCTCGAGAATGTCGCTCGGAATATTTCCGCTCAATTTCCCTGAAAATGGTCTTCGTTTGATGCAATCGTCGTCATCGTCCCCGTTGGATATGTTTTACTTGTAAAAAATTTACATCTTTCAAGTAGGAGGGCGGTCCTTGGATAAAAAAAAAAACTGGAAAAAGGGAAAAATGCTCGGAATTGAGATGCCTCAGGGAAAATTGAAGGGATGTGAAAGAGGTAAACACACACGGGGCCCCCCAAAAATAAAAGCACCAGCAGCACACAAAACCCGAAGCTTCGTTCTCCATTTTAAACTATTCCTTTGGGACAAAGTCGTTTTCCCCGAGTATGCTGTGAACATATCCTTAGTGCAGTGTTAGTGAATGAAATTACGAGCTGAGTATATTCAGGAGGAATAAATCTCGAGGATATAAAGACACCGATACCGCTCCCAAGGCTGTGGACAGGACGACCCGGGAAGGGGGCGGAGGCGTCCTCCTCGGTCCCGAATATCCCGGGAGATCAAAGCAAACCGATTTCTTTTCATTGCAACTCCGTCGGGCTTACTGCCGGCCGTCGGCGTCCACACAACGTGCACTTTGGGGCCCCAAAAGGCAGTCCTTTGAGTGGGGCTCCTTGCAGCCGAGTGCATAGTTCAAAAGCGTCCATTTGTTGCCCGGGACCAGGACGTCTGCTCAAGACTCACTCAGTTGGCTGAAAGGCGAATTATGAGACTATGAGCTGGCTGCAGCCATTTCCGGAGGCGGTGAGATAAAACAGCTCCTGACCGACCACCGAAATCAAAATTAAACCCTTCGGCACTGGATTCGGTGCATTTTTCCCTATTCCCATCTTGTACCGCTTTAATTTCGGTAATGAGCACTCTTTTCCCATTTTATATGCCATTTTCGCGGAAGATTCAGATGCATCAATCGAAATGCAAAGAACTCCCCGAAGAAGAAAACCTCTTCCTCGTGAGACTCATCACGAGGGTCGGCCCCGCGATTCGCTGATGATGATGATGATGATGATGATGTTACTAACGCTGATGACGGCACGGACGCTGGATCTGCGCTTGAGCAGACAGGTCCAGCGACCGGCGAAATTGACCGTGATCACCCCGCGAGAGGGGGAAGAGGTCTTAATCGAGACCCACACACGTCGTCGAGGACGAGGCCGCGGATGATGGGGTCCAGACCACGGCTCCAAGATGTTGTCTCTGAGATGAATCTTCCCCGGGCCTACGTCATCAAGACGACCACTCCGCGAATCGGTGGAAATAGGCAGAGGATTTTAATGAGCACGTGCAGTTGGATTCACGAATCGACCGATTGAGATGAATTTCTTAAGACGTTTCCCGGGAAACACTCAACCACTTTTGGACGCATGCTGTCTTCAAGGGGAAGAAATAAATGACCAGTCAAATTAAATAACTTTCTGCCAATCAATGTCATGAGCTAATTTGCTCAATAATTTAAAATACCTATAAAAAGTCTTATATCGTGTAATACGCTTAAAACAAATGTGTTTCTGCATCCTGCATCCAGCATCCAGCTCACACTATTCGAAATTTTTGTGCCTTACTTTAGAAATTTGTGAGTTTGTTCTTAAAATGCATAAAAAAATCATCATATATATTTTTGAATTCACGCTTCAATAAGGTTTCATTTGACACCGTACACTATGCTCTTCAAAAAAATAATTGCTTTTATAAATACATATTTCCCAATTAATACCCTAAAATTAACCCCCAGAATCAAAATGTTGAAACAGAATGAGTTTGAGGTTTCCGTACGGACTTTGATAAAACTCTGTAGGAGTGTTCATTTAGAGTCCAAGTTCCAAATATGAAAACAAAATTTGTGGGTACTTCTTGAGATATTTAGCTGATCCTAAATGTTTCAAAACTGTATAATTTTTATTAAACTCTCTTGTTTTTGATCTAATTTCATTGATCAACAATTAAAATGTTTTGTTATTGTCAAATAAGTGTTACATTGATAATATCTATTGAATTTTTTCCGTAAATTATGAATTTGTAAATAAAAATTCTTCATCAAGAGAAGAATTTTTAAATTATTTCGAAATGTTTGAAACTTTCTCGTATTTTTATACAACACCTTAAGATTTCAACTTTTATGTCAGCAAAATTATAAGTGAATAAGTGAATGCGGAAAAAAAAATGTTAGAGAAAGGATTTACCACTTTTCCGGCAACAAATTTATGGTTGCTCTGTAAATAAGATAAATATTTCTATTTCATTCACATTAATTTTATTTCAAATTATAATTAAATTTTACCTTTGTCAATATAAGTCGACAAGATTCAATTAATTAAAGATATCACCTAATTTGGTATTACTTTTAACAAATTAGATAGCACAACTCAGCTTCCAAGATTTCGCGAAACTTGTAGGACCGCAATCAGGCGCCGAACTAATTGCTTACTACTTCTATTTACAAGATTCCTCTGGAGCGCTGAAGAAGGTCTTAATAGGAAGAGGAATCCGCGAGATAGCGGAAATCCCTAACACCTCAATTAAATCCCACCGCAGCGGTACAATTGTCTTAATTTACCTTTACCTATCCTTTTTTTCGCCCTGTTGAGCGTGACTGTTGCGCTTAATTAAATTTTCGACCCTATGATTTTGACTACACCTAGAGGCTAGAGCCTAGAGCGAAAACAGGCGATCTACGTGAAGTTTCGTTTTAATTAGCGCAACACTCCCGCCCCCCACCCACCGTCTCTTAAACTCTTTTAATTAGGCCTCATCTATGCGGGCTTAGTGGCCGGATGCAAATGCTTCACAATTCTCAAACTGGTAATTAAAATCCAAAGCCGCTCTCCTTCGTGCAGAATAAAATTGCTGAAAGGACCTGGACCACCGGGATACAGGCCCCGGTCCTGGGTCCCAGTCCCAGTTCCGGGAAGCTTGTTTAGTTGTTCATCCTGCTCAATGAACCCCGGGCTGGAAAAGTTATTTCACGTCCTGACGGAGGAGCGTTAGTCGAAAATAGGAAGCACGGATGCAGTTCCCAATCGCCGGGATATTGCCCGGATCCTGTCCTGATGTGTTCGAGGCGATTATTTTGGATCATATTTGAGACCACGAAAAGGACTCGAACTTCCCACAACATGCCCCAATCGAATCAAGTGCGCCCTCCGCCGATCGGCGCGGGGGTTTAAAGACTTCCGAGAAATTGAATTGGCCAAATGAATGGTGTTGCTGCGGAGTTTGGGGGGGCTCCTTCGGAATGGGGCACATCCCCACATATGGGAGTCCCCATATGGCCCCGGACCGTCAGTGGTTCCCAATGAAAATTTCAGGGACTGCTTGCGCCCGGTTTCGAGCTCCTTCAGATGCCTTCTCGAAGGAGAAGGAGTGGGTTTGAATATTTTATTAAATGGAAATTTCGATAGGAAATCGACCATTGGGCCATTCTTCCCGGCGCCGGGAGAGCGCCGGGTGCAGCGACCAAAACGGACGCTACACACTTAAAGTAGAAAAAGGAAACCTTTTAAATTTTTATGATACACCATTGAGCCGGAAGGGCCGGGGTGCTCTTGGAATGCTTTGATAAAGGGATGTTGGGGATGTTTTTCCTGAGCTTTTGAATTAAGGAGCAAAAACAGATTATCCTTTCGGCCAATTCAACCAAAGCCATCGAAAGGATGTGGCATCGCATTGATTGCCATTAAGCTGCCCGGGATTCTCAACTCTCTTTGCGTTTTTGTGAACGTTTTCCCTATTTTTCAGCTCCTTTTTTTATGAAGGAAGACCGCAGGAAGTTTGGGCATTTTTGCCCTGTTTGAAATCGTTTCAAACTAATTGAACTGAAAGTCCGCTGAATTAATAAATAAATCCCCGAATTGGGCGAATGCCTTTTTGGGTTCCATGGAAAATCTTTTATTGCGTTTTTCGCTTCTCGAGTGGCTTTTTGGGATTTTGTTTACATAAATATGTATAAGAATCCCGACGTGTTGCTACTCGTAAAAAGAATGTTTTCTTTTAACAGGGATACCGCAGTAATATTGTTATTTTTGATTTTGTTCTTATTTCTATTTCTTGAAAGGGTAAAATAAACTCAATTTTTAAGGACTCTTCTTTGAAGGAGTAGAAAAATTCTTCCAGAATATTAAAAACAATATTGGGAAGATTTCCTGCACGTGATAATTTTGCTAATGTCTTATATTCGTATTTAGAAATATAAAAAAAGGGGGTTTCATTCTGTATAGAAAAGATTATATTCCTCTATAAATATTTTAATCATCTAATTTAACATACCTAATTAGAAATCACTATTTTGAGTATTAAGCTTATAAAACTCACACAATTTTTTTCTATTCTATTGATAGTCTTATTTCAAAATACATATGAAAATTGTACCCTACAAAATTATACACAACCATTTTTATTTTACGATGTCTATTACAGCTAATGAGTAACTTGCAAAAACCTAAAATACCATCATTGATTCAATTTTGCTCGTCACTGCATAAATAGTATATATTTATGCTATCATTCCACCATAACAAAGTATACTTAAAATATACCTACTTTGAGTCTTTAAAAATACTTTATCTTGGGCTAATAAATATAACCATCACTTGCATTTTTTAACCGGGAATTAAAAAAATATCATACCAACCATGCGACTGCGACTGCTTAGAACCTCACGACAATTTCCGACTATTTTTCATACGAGAAAACTCGTGCACGAATTTCGAGAATACGGCTCAACGTGAAACCATTCGAATGTTGTGAGTTTTCGCACACTTTATTCGAATGGTTTCAGAAATAGACCTCCTGACTATATAGTCATAAGGCGTGCAATTAATTGAATAATAAATATAATAGCTATAAAATTGTTCAAGTATGTTACAAGTTGATAAGTTTGATATATAAGTCTCGTTTAAACCAGAATTTTCCATAAAATTGTTTTTGGTGTAAACGATGTTCCCTTATCTCATCGGTTTTATCGTGAAAGCAGAAATGAAAACGCGCAAAATACCTTCAGTAAACAGAGTTTTTTACAACCTGCAAGAGGATGGCACGCTTTTTTAGGGCTCAATTTAAGAAAATTATGAGACTTATATTAAATAGCTTTTTTCCCTTGTAACTCTCGATTTTTGGTGCTGGAACGTGGCGTTGTTCATGCAAAAATGCTCCCCAGGCACTGCCATCTGGCGCCAATCATATGCGCCATAAATTCCGGGAGATCAAAAGACAATTACTGCCGGATGTTTATTCCTTCCACACGTATGAGCAGAGTGCGCTCCGCTAAAATTGATGGCTCATCCCGGCACATCCTGTGCAAATAAACTGCTAGCCAGATGATAAGCTCCTTAAAATCGGAGTGATACTCCCCGGCCGTCCCGGTTGCAGGGTGCGCCCGGAATATGGCTGGCAGCATCCCTGTTTTCGGTGGTGTTGCTTACCCCTTTTTATTACCCTCAATGCCCCAAGGAGTCATATCCTCTCGGCACATCTGATCTAAAGATCCGACAAGTAATGCTCACTGAAAAATCATGTTACAGCGATGCACACGTCCGCCATCTGGCATCATCTTGGGAATTATGATTTCGGTCATGAAGTGCCCTATCTCATGGAAGTCGGTTGCAATTTCGGCCGGTCACCCGCCAGCCCGCGGACGCCCTCGAAGGAGGAGCAAAGGTGAGTACATCGGCGGCGTCCCACATGACGGGGGCTATCACGTCTCCAGCGAAATGGATCTGTAACCCGATACACGAGAAACTCGGGATAAACTCGGGATACACGGGATGCAATGCAAGGGCCCCATCCTGCCGCTCCCGGAGGAATAATTCAATCAGCGCCCTCTGGACGGGAATGCACCAAGCTGGCTCACCTTGCTGACGTCGGTCTCGGTGCATCGCAAAAATGCTCCGCTCCTGTAGAAGGCGCAATGCAATCTTTTCAATTCATTGTTGCCCCGACTTTAACTTGGATTTAGATTTGATTTCAATATCCAGCTGAAGGGCTGCTTCAACCCCAATGGGTTTTTGTGCCGAGTCAGAAAATAGGTTTTCCTTTTTTTAGGGTTTTCCATTCAGACGGCTCAGAATAATATTAAGCAAAGGAAAAATTGGAATTAGCCCAATATAGCCGCAGGTCTTATTAAAAGCTGATCAAATTGAAGGTCTGCCTCAATTCAATTTATCTAGATATTCGATAGGGTCAGGAACCTTACCAAACACTTAAAAAAAGCTCAGCACAAATTCATTTTCTCAGACCAAAAAAATTTAAACTTTCCTCTTATAAAAAAAAATATGAAGAGCTCTAATAAACCCTTATATACCCTATCCGACCCCTCTAGCTAGGGTGACATGTTTAAGCAATATTCGCTCTTTCAGAAAATATAGGCCAACAAGGAAAAGGTAATTACTTCATCCTTTTCCTATTAAATTTTGTAAGCTCCAGAAAATCTTTTCTCAAATTTTAAGGACACTGCATGTAGGTGCTGCAATTAGTAATTTTTCTTTTCTGAATGGGTTCTGGTATTCAGAACTTAAGAGGTGCAGCTAGATGAAATAACTAGTCTACTTCTTCCAAGACTCTTTTCCTTTTCAAATTGTTAAGGATAATTGGAGCACGTGTAATTATATCACATCATGAAATCTGTGCTAATTTGAGTATTTTGGCACTACAAAGTTGGATTGAATTTCATGATTTCTAAAAGCTGTAACATTTACATAAGAATTTATGAATTTGCATATTGCAACAGTTAATACATATTACAAATTTCAAAATAACACTTACTGAAATAGTTTGTTAAGAGATAAAATTTTTACTTTTAAGAAAATCTCATTTTAATTATAACTGCGTGTTTTTTAATTTTCCTATCTGGTTCAGGTTAGATAGCAAATTTTGCATTGATTTGAATTTCAAAAGTCCTCACGTCTATCAAGATTTTAAAATTTGTGAAAAGTGCATCAAATTGCCATGACATTTACCCATCCAAACCTCAAACCTTGAACCAGATAAATTTTTGGATTAAGTTTTTGACATAAAGTGGGTATTCAGGCAATTTGATTTTATTTTGGTGAAATAAAAAATGCTCATTAATTACAATTCAGTGCAAAGTTTCCTGCTAAACCTAAAACCGGAATCGATTTGAAAAAACCGCAGCGAATATGTATGTCTATGTGTAACAAAATTATTCAAAAAAATTCAAAACCGTCAAAATGTAAATCTGATCTTCAAGTAGAAAATAATAGAATAGTGGCCATTGAAAAAAGTAGTTATTCCAAGAGTATGAAATGACGGATATTACACACATAATAGGTTCAGGCTTTTAAGTAAATAAGTAAATTAAAATAAACTTGAGGTACCTGAGGTGTACTTAAAGTAGGTACATAAACTGGACTTAAAATTTTTATATGGGACTCGTAAATACCAATAACCAGTACCGGTACTTAATATTCTTAAGTACAAGTCCTCGATACTTGTATTTGATATTTTCCAAGTGTGATACTGGTATTTAAATTAGTACTTAAATACTAATGGTCTGCTTGAAAATATGATGTATTACTATACCAAATTTTCAAACAGTTTCTGAGAAAAACAGACAGACGCAAGTGATCGATCGATCGTTCCAGTTTTTAATTTGTGAAGTGCGGAACCTAAATGAAAAACCAAAGAAGCTGCAACCGCCTAATGAGCATTAATCCTTAATTCAAAATTAATTAAGAAACCTCCATGTCAAAGCATCGTTCAACATGTGCAACTGTCTGAACCTTTTGGTGACAGGATTCCCCAAAATGCATCTGCAGTGAGAAACAAATTCGCCGATCGGCTAACACAGGCGGTTACTAATTTGCTGGAGATATCGAAAACGTTTATCGGATCGTGTTATCGTTTAACAAATATCCCCGCATTGACACATGTCATACATCGGATCAAGGGGCTGAGGGCGAACGTGAGTACATTTTAGCTCCTGATGTCGGCCCTATTAATTACAGCACCGATCGAAGCTCCTCCGTGCCACGTCTCGGCAAGAAAGTACGCAAGACGCTGACCGGACGACGCTGGCGCTCCGAAGACGCAAGGTGCATGTCTTCATATACGCAATATGCCGGCTCCACTCGATACGGCCCCGA
The DNA here is from genome assembly GCA_951509405.1 of Machimus rusticus. Taxonomy (NCBI): domain Eukaryota; kingdom Metazoa; phylum Arthropoda; class Insecta; order Diptera; family Asilidae; genus Machimus; species Machimus rusticus. Next base: position 10,878,019 of record OX608051.1, read on the forward strand.
GGAGGAGGAGGTGGAGGAAGAAGTGCATCTCGAATGATCAGATATCTCCGAAATTCCTTTGAGCATCAATCAGGACCTATCAATAAAAGCCCACTGGGCTGGAAGTCAATTAATTTCTGTCCAAGTGACATCGGGGTATTTTTGCAAGCCGAGTGGACATGGGGCCGAGGAGGCTCCCAGACATGTCTGGAAGAAGAGGCTGCCCCGTCTTTCTAGATATGACAACTCATCGGTTGATATGTGGCTAGAAATCCGCGATCCGTACTAAACGGATCTCCATTTCCAGCTGCGCCTGATGCACTGGTAATCGATTAACCCCCTCTGATTAATCGGTTTTATTACAAAAACGAAAATGCAGCCAATTATTAATAAGCATGTTCCCCCCCCCGTCTTCTAGGTTGGAGCGTAGCGCCAAATGACTGCGATATCTTCTAATTAAAACATTAGGACGTGGGGCCTGGCCTGGGACTCCGTCTTAGCGCCCCACCAAATCCACTCGCGGTGGGGGGACTCAAATGAAAACGTTTGCACCGGAATGGATTACATGACATCTGATCGGAGACGGTCGTTTAATTACGCCGGCCTCGCCACGTTTCATCTAGGCCGACGACGGCGGCAATGACAATTTTTTTTGTTCCCGCTCGAGCAGATCGCTAGAAACCCCCTTTTTAAGTCAGCCGACCCAGAACAGGTAACGTCTGCCAGTTCGCAGATATCTTGGGGCTCCGGTGGGGCTCCTTCGAAGCGCACTTACCCGGGCCGCCACTGTGACAAGTGGTACCCCAGCTCCGGGGCCCCGGAGCCCAGGATTTTCAGCTGTCCTCCGTTTCTGCAATTGAGGAAGTGTTTATGGTTATCAATATTTTTGCGCATGGGATTGCGGGGAGCTTATCAATGGCTTCTATCTGCTCCGGTGACAGCCGTAAATTGCTGCCAGTTAGTATTTTATGGGGCCTCAACGGAGCCCGAGTAGCGTGATGATTGGTTATTTCTTTCGCCCTGGTAAGCCGAGAAGTCTCAAGTCGCGCTCTGGTGTCTTCTGGCGCTTCTTAGAGTTTTCCCTCCTCTGGCTCTTAAAGTTTATGGAAACAAGCCGCCGCAACGCGGATTTATGACCTATCTTAGTTTTTTCTTCCGGATATCATTTCATGCAAAACGATCGTGCACATTTAATTACTTTGTTTCGGTTGCTCCTTCATAATTGTCACGATCCGATCCCTCGCAGGGGAAGCAATCTTCTCGTAAAGGAGTTTATTGCTGATGAAGATGTTTGCTTAAGAAACGCTACATAAATTTATTACTTTGTACTTAAATATGCAAGGACGCTCTAACTTAAACAAGCTAAGTAATTTATTTTTCCTCTCTAATTCATTTCAAACTAGTTTTGTAAAGTGGCATCGCTCTTCTTTTCAAAATACACCTATTCCTCGATTTATACTTAAACGATTTCGCTTTAACACGGCTTTCGTAATGTCGGATTTAAAAAAAATAATTGCACACATATTTCTAGTCAATTTTTAATTCCATTCCTACCATAAAATCATCGAATTAGAATGACATTAATATTGTATTGTTATATTTATTGATTTTATCAAATGAATTACTTTACACCTTTTTATCTGCCTAAAGCTAGATAATCGTTCTTCACTACGATGATAACCAGAATAAAAATTTAATGTTAAATCAGAAAAAAGAATACTTAGTCTCTAACATAGATACACTGAGAAAACAGATTAGAAACACTAACTAATCTTTTGATTGATTTTCAGCCTACTAATTAAATTAGTTGGTAAAATAATCGGAAGTTGGAAAACCAAATAAAATAGTAAGGAAATCAACTAAAATATTTGCGAAACCAACTAATTTTGAAAATATTTTTCCCACTGTTTTAGTTCTATCATCTAATTTAAATTAGTAGCCTAAAAAAGTAGTTAGTTTTTCTAATCTTTTTTTTCAGTGTAGGTACTATAAATAAAAACAAAGGATTGAATGGTATGCATTTTAATTTGCTGATGACAATTGATTTACACGGTCAAACATATACAAATTCGATTTACACAATTTACTGATGAATGCAAATCGAGGAATAACTTTTGAAGTGTCCAACTAAAATGTTGTAGGGTAATATATTGCAAATTCTCTTAAAGTAGGAAATTGTTTGGAGAGCACGTAGTTCTTACAGCCTAAAAAAAAATATCGATATCAAATATTCACTTATACTCTTATTTAAATTATTTATTTACTTATTTAATTCTATTTTCATACTTATAGTATATTTTCGAAAACAGATCTTTATTTTGCTATTTTCCTATATTCCCTGGTACCTATAAATAAAGTTGCATGCATTTACAAAATGCTCATAAATTAGAAGCGTATGGATTAGAGATATTTGTTAGCTCAATTTCCAATAACCCTTACCCAGATTCAAAATGCAATTAAAATCTAAAATAAAAAATCCGAATAGTCACTTGCCTCAATTGCGTAATAAATTTAGTAAAATGAGGACGAAGTATATCCACTTGTTATATAAATCTTTATTACAAATAAAATTCCGAAAATTTACAACGTAATTAAGTTTAACTTTGAGCCATTACATTTCACGTAGATGTGTGCCCCGTCTATCACTCAGCAGTTACCCAGAACATCAATTAAAAGCCACGGCACGCGGAAATCGCCCTCTCTCTCGGCAGACAGACAGACAAACAGACACAGCCAAGCAGTGTTATCTTTCGAAATGAACTGCTCTGGAAAGAATAACATTTTGGTGCTATTTAAATCTACGTTATTCAAATACTCGGGCCACGCCGCCGCTCCGCGCGGAATTAATGACAAATAAAATTACGCGAACTTAATTATGGCCCCAAACGCGAAATCATTTTCATTTAAAGCCACCGACATTAGCGGAAGAGATCTCGGAGGAGCCAGCGGAATGGTCCATCGCTGGGATGGAAACCGCAAACTCCATCGGGTCCCGCAGGAGCTCAGCATTACTTTGGTGCAAAAGGGGGGTTCCGGCACTTCCTGGGCACCCTTGCGCTCCCCTCTGCTCTACAACACAATAAAAATGGCCTCATTAAAAATTGTTTTCATATCTAAATGGGCAATTAATTTCACGTGGTTTTAAAATATGGTTTGTTTGGTTATTCGCAGGACTATGCCCCGGCGGCGATAAAACATCATCACGAGTCGGCAGCGTATATTTTTGCCGCGTATACGCAACGTGCGAGGCCGGGACTCTGTCGACGGAATTAAGCCAGTCTCAGCCCCCAGGAAGAGGCAGCTGGAGCCGGACTGAGGGGGCGGAGGGAGCGGAGACGCCGACGGGAGCTCTGCAGCCAAAGCAATAAATGGGAATTTTTTCAACTTTTGTGCGGAGGACTCCCTTATTGTTCGATTTTTATCAATTTCGAGTAACAGCTCAGCGCTTGTCGAATATTAAAAAATAACAGCGGAGCGACAGGCTGACAGACAGCCAGTGCGAAAGGTTCATTACAGCGCGCCCGTTGTTTATGTTTTAAATTAGAATTCATAGCCGAAGGGCTAGGGGTGCTGCTCACTTCTTCACATGGCTGCTGAAATGCGAATTGCGAGCTATACCCAGCCCTGCACTGCCCCTGAACTACCTATTTCAAATCATCAGAGCACCTCTGGTGCATGAAAATACAATTCAAAAATTGCACAGCGAAACGAAACTCCGAGCGCCCTACACACCTACAACGCGCGGACCAAAGCGGTGCAGTGCGTTCTCACGCTTCAGACCTTGCACCTAGGCAACTCCTAGGCCCCAATCACTGCGCATTCAGGTAAAAGCAATTACGTCCTGAGAGGCCCAATAAATCATAAATCGACTTAATCGAATCTCGACCCGCTGCTATCTCCCCGGCTGGTCCACGGGTTTAGTTAAAAGGAAAAGCACCTCGGGCCGCGTGGATGCCATTCCAGAAAGTGAATTAGCTTGATCAGGTTCACGTGCACCGCACCGCCGCTACCAATGCAACTAAAATGCAACAAGGTGCAATGCAGCCAAGTGGCGAATTTTTAGTTCAATTTTAATGCTAATCGAGGCGCCCTTAAACCGCCGAGGTCCTTCCTTACAACTTCCATTGGGCAAATATGAAGTTATGAATCTCGGGGCGTGACGAGTGTTTTAATCGAATGCACCGCGCATCGCCCCCGGAGAAAAATCTGCGCGGTGCTCTGAATGAAGGGCAATAAGGAACCGATCACGATCTTTAATTAATATATCTCCGAGAAATATCCACGTCACCGGCGTACGATTTATGGGCTTGTCACCTCGCCTCGCCGTTTTTCCTCAAGGTTATGATTCAGATCCCGGCCGAGACTTATGAGTCGCGAGTCGCCTATAAGAAACTAGACTTTTGCGGTGTATGTCGGTGGGATTCGAAGAGATTTTTTTTCAGATTTACATGTACTAAACCCTAGGGCGATCTGCTGCAGTCGTCGTGATGTTGATAAAATATTAAACTCAAAAGGTTTCAGTGGGGAAGTAGGGTGCAACAGAACTTGCATTAATCTTCTGTGGCTGCAAAAAAAGAAAATATTTCGATTACGAATGTTTGGACAGTCAAAGTAGCTATTTTTTTATTTTTTAATTCCTTTCTCAGTTTATTTATCAAAAATCTGGAAAAGTAAATTAAATGTATTCGTTTACGGCTCAGAAATCACAGCACAGTTTTTAACTTATAAAACTATTTATAGATTTCTAAATTAAAATTGGTATTTAGAATTTAAATAAGAATAAATTAAGAAAAACGTAAAAAAAGGATTAAAGATTTACTTAAATCCTGATACATGTCAGAGATACTTAATAGTAAGCTTATAGTCTAAATACCAAATAAAACATCTCTAACTTTTAAAATGACGAATTTCCTTACAAACGTGATATAAGAATTATTCGAAAAATTATGAGTATTAATTTGAATACTTAAACCTACTATTAATTATAAAATATTCGAGTAGGTTCTTGGGTTCTTGGATACACATACATACATACATATGGAACTCGCATATATTACCATATGAATTTGATTTAGCATTCACTAACTTAAACTCAGATATATGTACCTACATATGAATTTGATTGAGCATTCAGATACTCAAATAATTGAGTTCAGAAGTACTCGAAGATTAATAGCTCCAGGTTATAACTATATCGACCATAAAATCAATAAGTTTAAATACTACAATTCCCATGAACCCAAAACCTTTTTATTTTCCTTTAATACTTATGTGTATATGATACCTATATAGGTACTAACAATAGTTTTCCTAATAAATAATTTTAATATTTGAAGCATTAATCATCACGCTTTTCCGATTGTAGGTACTATACTTAAATTGTATAGTTTTCAAGTTTTCCTAATTCAACATATGCTTGAATTGCATCTGCAATCATCTGCTTAAATCCCTTGTCCACTAGGAATTTAATTAAAAATTCAATTTTAAAGTTTTCAATTAAATTCCCCGAGAAATAAAAGAAGATTTATGAATAATCCAGAGGTAAAATGGGTCCCATGACAAAGTTGATAGGTTCGTTCTTCTCAAAATCTCCTTATCAAAGGGCGCACTGAATCTCCTCAAGTTCCTGGAGGAATCCATAGCCGGAGGAAGTACTCCTTCCAGGTTAAATTTTAACTACTTTCTAAGAGGATTAAAATATATGAGTAAAATTTGAATTCCAATAAACCCAGTGAATATTGCCGTCATACGAGAGCATCCCGATCCCACCGAGTGGCCCACATGCGCCGCCAGGGGGCACTCGATGTCCGTCGCTGACATCAAAATTTATGAGAAGCCAACGAAAGTTTCTTGTCGCTAGCTCAGGTGGAGCTAATGGCGTCCGCCCCCGCCGTTCCCGGGCCAAAAGTTCACAGGTAAAATGGAGCTCCGTCGAAAGGTGAGAAGCTTTTGGCGCGACGAAATGATACTTGCCCGCGGCGGCACCTGGACGCCGGGAACGGGGCTTCGGCGGAATTTTATAAGCCGCTCCGGGTGCTCCGCACAGAGCCGCATTATCCACCTTTATTGGTGTATCTTTAGAATTTTATCGAGGATTTGCGGCATAAAGCCTACCGTCGCAGCAGAGCGGCTGGACGAGGGGCGGGACGGCGGGGCGGATTGATGGCTGTGCCATACATCGGCCGCCCGGCAAAAACATTATTTACGATCCCCCCAATTATCAAAGTCGAAATTTCAATAAGGCTTCATCACACGCAAGAGTTATTGGCCAATTACCTCGATTTATTTGTTTAGCGGGCAAAAGACGGCTAAGTACAAGGCGCGGGGCGGCAGCGGCTAAGTCACGTAGCGTCCGCGGCGGTAGAGTCCGTGCCGGCGCGTCGGGGCTGCCAGAAAACTCCGAAACGAAAAGGGCAGCACAAAAAGCGACTGGCCGCGGATTTATGACCGGGGGTTAACGGCCGAAATACACGGCCGCAAGGTGAAGCAGCGCTCCCCGGCCGCGAAATGCAAAATGCACCCTTCGCGGGGACACGCCACTGCGTCATCCGCCCGCGCGCCGCTAAGTATAAAAAAGACCCCAGAACAGAACTAGCTAGTTAAGGTAGCAATCTCCTACAGATTTTGTTATTTAAAATAGACAGCAAATTGTAGAAAATTTATATAAAATGATATTTATGTACATATAATTAAAAAATGGGTTGTTTCACTTGATGATGCGTAGCTATAAATCAAGCAAATTATTGTTTTGAACGTTTTCCACAATATAAAGTTAAAGTTCATAATTGGCCATTGGCCACTCAATTTTTCAAGGACACTAAATTTATAATTAGCACAATATTTCATTGAAATTTACTGAATTTTCATATATTAGCATAACTATAATCATATATTAATTGTATACTAACAATTAGCCAGCATCCTTAGACGAGGTTTTCTTTCTTTTACCATTTCTAATCTTTAAAGCCAATTTTTCACATATAATTAACTTTAAGTATTTTATTCTGAGCTTTACTTAGAAAACTAACCATTAAAACTTGTCATAATTGCCTACTATCAGCCATTACAAATAAAAATAATTTAACTGAAATATATCGTTCATATCTCATTTCGTAAATGTAATTTCAACCACGTGTATCAATTGTTTGCAAACTATCGATGCACCAATTTTGCTCAATTGTACTCAAATACCTTTAAAAAAGTTCAATTATTTATGTGCGTCTTCACCTCAGAGATTTACGTTTTTCTCAATTTCAATAAGTTGTACCAAAAATGAAATTGTTAACTTTATGTCTATACCCCAGAATCGTGAAATTGATTTCTAATAAACTTTGCACGATTCATAGGGAAAATTTTCTACCCCGATCTCCAATAAATCGTCCTTGTCGAGGATGCGCGCAAATAGGACGAAACCGAATTTTCCGGGTGAGCTATCCCCTGAAAGCGTCGTTAGCCATCGCAATTCGCGAATTAGCCCACGACCGAATAATCAAACAAATTTACTGGCCTCGGTTCTAATTAAATTCTGAAGACAAATTAGCATCCGGCCCCCATTCCAATTAGAATCTCTCCGAATTCCGAAAATTTAGGGGCCTTCGAGTGGAAAAGATGTTTCCTTTCAGGACATAAAGCGCGCAACGGAAAGACAGGCGACGATTCATCCGGCAAATAACTTTCGGAAGAAAGTTCCTTTCCCAGATCGCCTTATCCCGGATTATTAGCGCAAAGTCAATTATTTCTGGGAAGCCCTCGGAACCTCTCCACTCCAGAGATTGACTGATTGGCTCCTTGTTGCCGCCAATGTCCCGATTCTGCTGTCGTCGCCCGCGCGCCGGTTGACGACGTCGCGGCGCGGCGGTAGTGCGGCCGGTGCATGCCGCGCGATCGCGGTCCGGTGCATTCGCCGAATGCAAATTGCATGGACTGTCCGCCGTCCAACGCGGGAGACGAATTGACATGTTGGCGCGAATTTATGTGCCTGGTCTGGTTCGTTCCCAATTCGGCCGCAGCAGTCGAACAAATATTTCTGTCGTCGGTTTTGATTTACGTCGTCCAGCCAAAGGCCGGCTCGGCATTGTGCGAGCGCGAAAATTGCTGTATAATTGCCTTTTATAATAAGTTTCGCTTATATCCCAGCTCCGGCGGGTTTATTAATAACAACTTCAGACTCGCTACATTCCGCCGTTTGTAAACAGTCGATGTGATTAACTTTCTTGCAACGCAATGGGAATTACTTCTTTAAAACCATAAACGTCCTACAGACAAACGTGTACTTCTTTACTTATGTAGGTAAAAAAAATCCACGTTTTATTAGCTAACCAGTTTTCCCGTAAAAAGTAATGAAATCATTCATAGTAACCTATATTATATATTTAGAACCGCCAAGTTCAACTTTATATTTACCCTTAAAATTCGACTTACATTTATCCATTCTATTTTTTTTTTCTTAATTTCATTTTTTTTTCTAATTAATTATACTCGTTTAATAATAGGTACTTCATGAATTTTTCGAAATACATTTTAATACGTATACCTGCAGTTGAAAATTGTTGATTTTAGTTATTAAGCAATATATACATAGAATAGAAATTATTCGTTAACAAAAAATAATCAAGATCTTACCTGATAATTATCGTCCTATAAATTGTCCACATATGTATAAATCATATCACTACGATCAGACACCGCTTATATAAAAATTATCGAACCAATTTATGAATTTATAGGTTCTAATAATATTTAATGCGTCCAACTCACAAAATTAACACAAAAGTTAGCAAACCGAAAACATCCTCATTTAACCCAAGACAAAAATTAACAGACTTCGAATAGTTGCGCGTCACCTCGTGATCGCTGCGCTGTAAAACAAACACAAAATCGATGGCAGCGATTACAAAAATGTGTAAAAAGATCTCAAGGACAAACATTTGATTTTTGGTAAAAAGGAGTTATCAGTCCTTGTGGGTTTTACATATTTATAAATAAATTTTATTAAATTTACTTGGTGTTTTATTTCAAGAATATTGGATGAAAATTGTTCGAAGAATAATTTATTTATCCATAATTATTCTTTAAAATTAGAACTAAATTTTTCTATAATTTAACACTGGATAACTAAACTTAAACCAGTGATTGCAACTAATCATTCGACTCATAGACTACGAATTAATATTTGAATTAAAAAATAGAAAAGTGGTAAAAGTTTGCGTTTGAAATTTTGGTAGATGTTAAAAATGTGCGGAAACATTTGGGATTTTCAAAACTGGCAAAGTCTTGTTATATATAGTCAATTAGACGAATGCTCTAGAGATAAATTACATTTATACTTATATTTACTTATTCGAAGCATCTAAAGAAACATTGTATTTAAAATTTCGCCTCTAGATTTCGTCTGATTGAAATGTGTAATGTTCGAACTCATTTGGATTTTCTTCGACTAATCCCCGAAGAGCCCTAGGTGAGCACCTTCTACTCGTTTAATTCCCTAATTTAACCCGATACTCAACATTGACTTGAGTGCATTAACCATATATAGCTCTTTTCTAACCGGGGGCAAAATGTGAACCGATCTGACCAATCCTCGCGAACCCTCGTCACAGATGGAGTGGGCCGGATTTATGCCTTCCCAAGGCATTTCGCTGGAAGTTCCACCGAACAGTAATAGGGCCCCATGATAAATATCCAGAAATTTGTAAACACGTTTTCAATTAGGCCCCAGCCACATTGAATCGTGGTGTATGGCACACACAGATCGCATGAAATATTTGATCTCAGACTGCGCCGAGATTTCTCAAGATTCTAATCCTTCGGGGCAAAGGCAATGAGATATCTGCACGCGATTAATCTCCGCATAAACAAAAGTTAATGATGTTCCCCCGGTAACAAGAATATACGCTTTTTGTTCATTAGCCAGAGCTCCATCTCCGGTCTTTTATGGATTTTCGCATTCTGATAGCCATTACCTACCTTAGGAATATTTAAATTTTTACCTTTTTCCCAATTTAGAGGATCGATTCTTCTCCGCCGCATTTGAGGGGAATTGTTTAAAAGCTCAACGCGTTTCGAATATTTTTGAAGATTTATTATTTAGAGAAAATTAGTTAAAAATCAGCCACCGCATCGCATCGTACCGCCCGCCACATCGAAGTCATGTTCCAGAGCACTGAAATCCCAAAATCGATTTTGGTCTTCGAGGAACTGAACCGAAATCAATTATTCATGGCGCCAGTTAAAAATTTCAGGAATATTTCTTTGGGTAACATTTTTTTTTTAAAACACAGAGGTCGCCATAAGAGGGAAATTATAAAAGATCGTAGTACACCCTGACTGTGAATTTTCTTTTCTGTTTTTTGTTCGACCAAACCAGAAAAAAAAGAGAGCAGCTAGAAAAAAAGTAGTTTAAACAAATTCCCCGGGCTTCCGAGATCGGGTTCCTTCCGAGGAGTTATTTTCTCTTCCGGAAGAGTCTTTGCCGCAGGGCTGAATCCCTAATGCTTGTCACTGAAACGACTTTTTTAACTGCTTAAAATTCACATTGGATGATGATACTTTCTAGTTTCATTCCCGAAGTCTTTCATGTGGTGTCCTCCTGGAGCCACCATTTAAAGTTAGCTTCTTTCCGGGACCGGGACGCTGCTATCTATCTTAGTTGCGGCACGGGCCGCGTCGCACGGTGCGGTGCGATGCCGTCGGTTGGGGCACGGAGGCACGGAAGTGTGTGCACGGGCAGGTGACAGAAACTTTCTTAAAAATGGTAATTTCGGCCACAGCTCATGTATATTTCTGGTATAGATGAGGTGCACACATCGCCCGGGAGATGCCTGGAGAATCGATCGAACTCCCTCGCTTTGCATAAATGTGGAAAACTAATTAGTGATAAGTCCTGCGGGCATTAAGATACCTGCTCTGAATGTTGAATATTTATGTCGAACCCTTCAGGTTTGATTACGATGATGGCTAGAGCTTATTCTCAGCATTTTGATCTTCCCCAACTTTAATAGCAAAAACTTATTTAGCAGCATTAATTAAAAGATTAAAGCTGATTCCACATGGCTAGAAGTGGGAACTAAAGTTAAATTTATCCAATTTTTAATATAAATTGAAGGGTTCTATGTCTAAAGGATCTAAGTACCAATTTTATTATATAGAGATATAACAAAAAACATAATAAAATAAACAAGTCAATGGAATAATTATTTATTTTTACTTAAATCAATATGTGTTTACATATCTTTTAACGACAGGAGGTCGTTAAAAAATCTAAAAAAATAGGAGTCCAAAGAAGTAATACAAAATAAAAATTGATTATTTTAGAATGTCTTAATTGCCTTATGAATTATATTGAAAATGGGCTAAGTGCCTTTGTAAAAGTTCTCAGGTTACGTTTTCTCTGAATTTTTTGATCACTCGATGACGTAGCGTCCATTTTTCATCGCATAATTTAGTCAACTAACCATTTAAAAAAAATCCTTTTGGATATTATTAGGCTTGGCACTTAGATCGTATTTTCGTAAAAATATTGATTTTTGATTTTTTGGCACTTAGATCCTTTAAACTTACACCGCTTCAATTGTTGAAAGGGGAAAGAACTTTATTTCTGTATTTTGCTTTAACACGTTCCCTGCCATGTGTACCGAAAACAGTACACAAATGAAAGCTCTCTCTTAGTAAATGTATTTTTATGTGTAAGTCTCTCACGAAAGCTCTCTTGAAAATTCTGACAGGGAACGTGTTAAGAAATATCGTAGGATTGTGATGACAGAAAGCCGAGCCTTAAACTTTCCAACGATGCCTCTTATGATCCAATCCGTCAACATACAAACAAACTTCGAAAATTAGAATTTTTATATCCACCCTGGGTGTTTTCCACCAACTCAATAAATTCAATTAAATCTAACTCAATATCTACAAACAATACAATTTTTCGCAAAACTATAATATGTAATATTAAGGTCCTATCAATCGAGTTGCAAATAAATATCCGGAACTAAAAGGTCGGTCCAGATTTTCTGCCACAATATGATTATAACAACTATTCTCTGGGAGTCATGTAAATTATTAACGAGAGATAATGGGCAATTTTGTTCAATAATTTCTACAAAATTGCCATCAACTACAAATCTTCTTATCAAGAAACGGCCATGGCAGAAAATAAGAAATCGACGAGAGCAGGAAATTAACTCCCAGAATGTCCCATAATTACAGCTTCGATCGCGGTAATCACCGTGTTTGCGAGCAACCCCCGATCCCGACCGCCTAACTGATTTCGCCGATTCATTTTTCACCGCGGACGATGATATCCGTTGACGTCTCAATTAATTGATTAATCGGCAGCCAGCGAAGATTTTAATATCTGAAATTCCTCGTGTATCAGCATTAAAAGCAGATTATGCCATCAGAAAACCAATCTGCGGCCGCGGAATTGTGTCGGCTTGGCTCTGCTCGACCATGCCTCTGTCTCGTCCGCGCGCTGCGTTACGTCGCGCGACTTTGAGTTTCCGTCAGCGTTGAAAAGGCGCCGATAAAGAGCCTCCATCGAAGGGCGAAATTAAATTAATGATCGATGTTATTTGCACATTAAATAGAATTAATTAAAATTTTAATTAAAATCTTGTGCACCATAGATGCAGCCTTTTTTGTTGCTTTGTGCAGAGCTCGTCACAGGTGTGCACTCTGGCACACGAAATTTTTTCCAATAAATTTCGGAGCCCCACTGCCGGAACCAAAAACCCCAAGACATCGTGCTGCCACAGATCAAGGAGGAAATTGATTAAAAAAGCTATGGCAGTGCAAATATCCGAATGAATGTTTGACTTTACCGAGGTATGCTGATTAGTTTCATTAGTTGCATCCGAGGGCTGCCCGTTGTTTGCTCATTCCGCTCGTCATTTCGTACGTGATTTTCAGATATTGCTGCAATTTAGCATGGCTGAAGGATATTTGCTTACGTCTGGATCCGTTGATTCACGGCATTCGGTGCATTTTGTAATTGGCTTGCACCCAGGATAAGGGCGAAACTTGGTGCAGTCGACGTAAGCGCGTACGTCTCGTTATGAATTTGCTAATATGACTAGACTCTGGGCGGTGCACGTTCACACGTTCGACCGACCGATCCTTCCCGTCTCCTGTTACGCTCCAGACACAGTCGAAACCTTGTTTGCCGGGATAATTTTAAGCGCCAGTCGACCAGATGAAGTGTGAAGTGATGTCGTTTCGTCGTTACTTTTGAGCGACTAATCCTACACTTGAATTGCGATATGATGTGATCTTGGTACTTTACTCTATTTTAACTTTAGCTTCTTTGTCTGGATTTCACATTATATATGTATATACATATATACATATATTTTTTTTTTTTTACAATACAAAAATATCTTAGATAATGCATTATTACTAATGATGTGATCTTTGTATGATGTGGGAGGAATCCATATTTTGATAAATAAGTTTTAAAAATAGAATATAAAAGCAACATTTGTAATACCTAAGTGTACTAAAAATTTTAATAAATTTATGAACATACCATTTCTTCCAAAAACAATTAAACATTGAGAGCATTAATATGAAAGAAATAATCTTAGTCATAGTAATTAAAATTACTATCATTATTATTGATCGGTATAATTATTATTATTATTACATTATTCACTCCCACCCCTTCCCCATTTTATAAATGAATCCAAAACGAATTTTCTATTTTCAATTACCAAAATATTTAAAATAGAAACTTGAAAAACGCAAAGAATCGACATTTCATTTTCTAATATGGAAATTTAAAAAAGTACTCGCGCATTAAAATTTTAACACGGGGTAAAAACAAGGAAGAGGTAATATTTTCCGGAAAGTTTAAGCGAAATAAAACAATTTTTAAGAAATTAATTAAGATATAGATTCTACACAAAAGATTAATGGCAGTTACGTTATATCAGTATTTGTAGTACGTATATTAAGGGAGATTGGAAATTTAGCACAAATTCAACTTGTTTTAAGCTGATTTTCTAATTAATTGAATTATAAGTAAATACTATTTAATTAAAGTTTATACATATACATAATTAAAAGAAAAAGTAAACGAATCGAATAGGTCACCTTTGATATCAATCTCCCACAAGTTGAGGTCCGGAAATTCGAAATGCTTCATACTTCTGTAATCTGAAACGCATGAACTTTGAACTGATTGCTGGTAATGAAAGTGATTAAATTGAAGGTATACATCGGAAGCTGAGTTGACGATTAATTGATTTGTTGACAAGGCTACGGATTATCCCTGCTAGGGTATGCTTAACATGTGCTATTTACCTTTGATGCATATGTTTATGAGCCGGCTGATTACACCCCCGCAAGATTCTCTGTATAAGCCGCAATTACATTATCACAGAAATCAGTCCGCAATCAACGTGTGTTCGGCTTATTTCGCGCCGGGCATAAATTAAACCTTTTATGAAAAGGATCAAATGCAACACATATTTTGTGCCAGGCGGAACTAGTTTACGGCCAAATGAAATGCAAAAAGGGTTTTTCCAATCACTCGAGTAAACAACGTTCAATTTGCAATGGGGCTCCTATTTAGCGGGTCATCAACAAGTTTTAAGCGGAGATTAGTGGCCCATTACACCTGGCCCCGCTAATCACTGGCCAGGCTCCAATGGGGGAACTGAGGGCACTTCAGCGAATATTTAAATAAGCCTCCTCGCCCGCGAGCCGCGCCGTTCCTCCCCCCTCGCGAGCAAAGCAAATAGTTTCAGTGTCCATTCCGCGCCGTAAAACCCATCGGCCGCAAATTGAATCCCAAATGGGCACGATTTGAAGCTGACCCCGACCATTGAGAGCGGTAATCACCATAAAACTCTCATATTTATAAAATTATTAACATGTGATAATGAGATCAATAAAACACGGGACTCCCGGCCGGCAGGACGATTTAAGTCTTTCAATTTCCGCCATGAATTTCGCATAATGATGGGGGCCCTCTCGGATGGTGGAGGAGCCCTGGGCCCGCTCGCTCTCGGGTTCGGGCTCCGGTGATTTATTCGTTTTCATTTGGTCTGCATACTTTCAAGAGGGGCTCCGCCATGAGGTTCCAAGCGCCCAGAGTGCAATATTGCAATATGGTTGCAGGGGAGGAGGCCGCGGCCGGGCAGTTGCATTCAACTCTTGGACGGGTGCATTTATTTCGCTGCTTCTGATGTTTTATAGTCGCGTGATGGGGCCCCACCACCATCACTCCGAACGACGAACGCTGCAGTCCCGGCTTATTTTTTCACCGGGAATTGAATAAATTGGAGCAGGAAGGGCCACTTCACATCTTTTAAAGTAACGTTCGCAATTATGGCGGAGCCCCGGACTCATGCAGGGCTCATTTCGCCGGCTGAATAGTGCAAATGGGGCCCCGGAACGGAACCTCAAATTGCGCCGTTTTATCACGCGGCGCTAAAGACTTGTTCGCTTTAATGCAACTTTATTTCTTGAGGTGTTCCTCCGGTCCGGGGAAGATTCTCACGACGCTGGAACGACGGTTGGAGCTATCTTCGACGTCATTTGTTAAATTATTCACGTTGAGCAGCCTCTTAAATATTTCTATTTTCAAAATGCAGCGGAAAGCCCCTCCTCCTCACGGGGGACTGTGTGCAGAACTCTGCAAATAAATGTACATCATTGGGGTACTCTTCAGTTTTGGCAGCGGAATACTTTGTGATTTGCTTAACGAGGAAGTTGAGATACCAATTGCAAGGATGTAGCTCGAAATGCATGTTTACGGTGTGCCAAAAATGGAAATTCGGTGCAATGAAGAAACTGCATCAGTTGCCCCCAAAATTTACTCAGCCAGGAGCTGTTTAAATTGTAATATTTTATAAGGTGAACTTCTTTTTCAATTCATGGAAATATAAAGCAAATATTCATTTTTTGCTAAAATCATCTTGGAGTTAAGAATTCATTTCCTTTCCATTCCTTTATATATTAAAGCTCATCTTTCCCTATAAAATTTACTGTTCAATTTTCAATAAAGTTAATGAAAATAACTTTAATTCCAAACAATTTAACTAGAATTTTAATAACAGTCTTACACCTATGTTTTTTCATTGGTAGTTGAGTTGAGTGCTTGTATATTCAAAACTTAGGAATTCGTGACAGCAAAGCCAACCAGTATTTAAAAGATATCAATAATCAAATACCCCAGAATGCTCTTATAGGTACACTAATTTTTTACCCATTATGCCTAATTTTAATTGTACTTATTAAAAAGCACAACAAGGTTTGCGTGGGGCAAACTAAATTTATCCGAGAATTATTCAAAAAATACGATCACATGTAATGGTTAAATATGTTCTCAAAATATACTCCATGTGGCACTAAAATTTTGTGCATTTCTTTGTTGAGTAATATGACCTTTGAATCCTATATGTATAAGCCCTAATCAAAATCATCATATTTGAATATCCGCAAATTTTAATATTCAAGATTAAATTCAACAGATAGTACAAAAACAAATTTATGAATAAGACTGTCATTTTGCTACAGTATTATTCAAATATGTAAGCTTTTTAATAAGATAATTTAAACTAAAATTGCTAAGGAACTTAAGGACTTATTAATTACCGAATTTAATTTTTGAATTTAAATAACTCGTTGAAGTTAAAATTGGAAATGTTTATGTTATAATATGAATGTAAAAAGTGTTACATTTCCAACTTTGTTTGAACAACGAAAAATTCAGAAACACGAACTAGTTCACAAAGTTCTTGTTCTGAGTTCAGCGTTTTAATATTAAAGAAATTCCCATTTAGCGAAACCTTTCAAGAGCTGGTTAATTTTGTGCAGTTCCTAACATTTATCCTTGAGATAAACTTAATTTCGACCCTCCCTGGTACCCTGCAGAGGGATTTTTTTTTACATATTTTTTACCCGGTAGAAGAGCTCCTCTTCGAGTTTCAAGTCCGCTCAAAAACTGGAACGAGGGCCTTCCTTTAGAATAATTTTCCGCCCCCCATCCCCCCTTTCTAAATGAATTACAAGAGTAATAACAATTCCGGAACCCATAATCGTCTTCGTTCATCCCGGATGAATGAGTGCGTCATTAGTTTCAATGCGCCCCAAATGAGCCTCACTTTGTGCATTTTATAAGAAGAGTCGAAGTCCCTGTGCCAGGAAAAACTTGGCGCGGAAGGAAGGACTCTTCTCTCTGGAATTACAGCAAAATTATATGCAAATGACTTTTAGTGCATTAAAAATTATCAAGAAAAGTAAATGAGCGCCACGACGATAGACACCCGGCCTGGAGATAGCGAAGGACTGTTCCCTTTTTTTGTGTTGGAGACCGGGACGAGTCAGGATCTCCGGGAGCTGCTCCGGGTTGAGCCCTTCTTTGTAATTGGGTTGTGAATTTGAAGGAAACCCGTCACTGGGAACGACTGAGGGAATATAAAAAAAAAGGAAAGAAGGACATCTGCCTAGCGAGTTCCTTCCTCGACGGCCCTTTGATTTTTGCCGGTTCCAGTGAGGCATACGCACCTAATCGAGGAGCCCCCGGGAATACTCTCCTTAATTAAATTAGCATAAAAAGTCTTTATGCTCGGCACAATGGGGCCACTGGTTCCAGTCGAGTGTGTTTCGGGAGCGTTATTTCGACCGAGATGTGCAGCATAAAAGCAGCCCTCGGGCTCCGCTTGCAGAAGCCATTCAGAGGGCCAATGCCGATGCAAATTTTTGGGTCGGGGTGGCCCAAGTGTGCAAGTGGGGCGTCAATAAAAGAGGCTCAGCCCTTTTCCACCTCCATCGAAGTGCATCGCCATCGCCAGAGCTGCTCAATTATTAATTCGAACGCGCGGTGCAGTGTGCAGTCATTCGATGCGATGCGATGCGATTTGATATTCAGGAAGGGCCTCCGCCGCCGTAGGGCTGACGGAGTGCTCCAGGGCCGGGGGGTCAAAGGGGATCACACACGTGTAATTCAATCTGCCCTGGCCCCTTTTGATGAGTCGACATCTTGGTCAAAGGCTGGGGAAGGGCACTTTTAAGAGGGTCTTGAACCCAAGAAGGGCTAATTGACGCAACGCAAGTGCAACCCTTTTGTCTCCCCTGCTGCACTAACTGCATTCTTGCGGTCGCCATTTTCCACTATGCGACCCACCGAGCGCATCTGGCCCTTTTGTTCCACCCGGGGACGAATCCGTCGTCTTCGATCGTTGAAAAGCCCATGAAAGGGTTAAGTCAGGGCTGTAAATTAATTCCGCTTCAGCCGAGAAGAATGGTCGCCTCCTCGCCGCACAAAACGGAGATTCTTTCCCTTGGAGCGGGACAGGAATGCGGACGTAATTTGGAATTAAGAGTCCCCTCTCCCGGATTAAGGCGAGGAGGACTTCATTAGGGGAAGTAATAACCGAGGTTCCATTGTGCACCCACTCCCGGAAGATTCTAGTGATGAATATGCGCCCGGATGCGGCCCTCCTGCCCGCCACTTTCTTGGGCATTACCCGGGAGGCTCCACTTATTATACTAGAAAATGCCCGCTGAATTTCAGGCGTTTTACGAGCATACCTCGGTTGCATCGTTAATGCAAATTAATTGGGTAAATTAACATTTGTTAGTGCACCGAGGTGTCGTTGAATTGATAAAATATTTTTAATGGTCCCGCATAAATAAACGGGACATTCGCGCTCCACTCGCGCCAGTTGGCAATTAAAATTTTATACAAATTTATTTGTGGGTCGCTGCCTTTTATTCAAAGATAAGAGGAAGTTTTATGTCCGCAATTAACTGAGGTGAATTACAGTCCCAGTGTACGACAGCTCCCCGCAAAGTTGATATACCCAATTCCCCCTCGAGTGGATTATTTATATATTATAATTAATTAGCTAGGAGGGCTTTATTGTTCTATGTAGTTACAGCCTATGCCTTAGGTGCGCAGATGACGCTTCTTTCTTTATTTGATTCAATATACGAGCATAATATCATGTTGAAATAGTTGTCGAACAAACTAGGTCTTCTAATTCTTAGTTTTGTACATGGTACCTACCTTAACTAAATTTTTAAATAAATCATTTCTCTAAAAGTTGCAATATACAATTCCATGTTATTGTGTCCAAGGTGTTTCAGACAATTTTCAACCGATAGTCTTGAAATTTTAAGGAATTATTCCAAATTAAATTGTCCATAAAAGTACGTAACCGTTTTACAAAATTTGAAGAAATCAAACCTCATAATAATAAAATAGAATCCCTATTGCTATCCGTCAGTCCGTGTGTCAGGCCCCATTTTCTCAGAAACAGCTTTAGGTATAAGGTTGAAATTAATATCAAATACCAAAATCTACAGCCTCATACGATACAGCCTTTCAAAGCGCATTTTCATACTAAAAAAAAAAATTCCATTCACTGGCTGATAACAAAAACCTATAGGGTACTTGCCCTGACTACAATTTGAAATTTGGCTAAAATGTTTTAGCATTCTTAGATAATTATCTAAGAGCATATTGCTGCTCAAGAAATTGAATTGTAGTCTGCGTAGATATTATAAGAAAAACAAAAACAGCAATTGTCAATTTTTAGACAAAAAGCTTCCCAAAATGGCTTCAATATTACGCAATCTATCATCTTCCATAAGATGCAGGGTCTCCAAAATAAATGCAAAAGTTCCTAAAACAATTATAAAGTTGAATTCTACCGAGGCATCAAAACCTAAAGATCAAAAACCCAATCCAACAGTTAAAAAACATAATGAGGCTATGAGAAAACAACTAACTGACTTTGGAAAATACGTCGCCGATTGTCTACCAAAATACGTGCAAAAAGTCCAAATAACGTCTACAGATGAGCTAGAAGTGCTAATTTGTCCTGAGGGTATAATTCCTGTCCTCCAGTTCCTGAAGGATCATCACAACGCCCAGTTTGAAAGCTGTATGGATGTAACTGCCATAGATGTGCCGTGCCGCGAGTATCGCTTCGAAATCATCTATCATTTTTTAACGAGGCGATACAACTCCAGACTGAGAGTTAAAACGTACACCGACGAACTAACTCCAATCGACTCTGCGACAGAAATTTATAAGTCGACCAATTGGAACGAGCGGGAAGTTTGGGATATGTACGGAGTGTTCTTTGCCAACCATCCAGACTTAAGGAGACTTCTTACTGACTATGGATTTCAAGGTCACCCACAAAGAAAGGATTTCCCACTTTCAGGATACGTTGAAATGCGCTACGACGACGAGAAAAAACGAGTTGTCGCCGAACCAGTGGAGTTAGCACAGGAATATCGAAAGTTTGATCTGGCAACGAGATGGGAACAGTTTCCTAATTTTAGACAAACCCATCCACCTGCAGAAGACATTGAGATTACTAAGAAGGAAAAAGAAAATAAATGAGCTTAATCAATGTAAATGTTTAAATCATAACAAATAAATGTATATTTATTTAACTCGTGAACTTTAATTATTAAAATATATTTACTATTGATCTCAAATTTATAAGAATATCACATTTCTTAGAAACAAAACATGGGTATATCAGGAAGTTTAACATTTAGGATATTCAAAGACTAAATATCAGCGCCACAAAGATAGTATATTTAGTGTTTTAAATCTCGTTTACAATTAAAACATAAGTACCCAATTTGATTATTATCGGATATGAAGTTTTAAAGTTACAGCGGAACAAACAGACAACAAAATACGGTATATTTTCGAAATATGTATATTTAACAAGCGAGTAATTGGCACTCAATCACCGACTGTCCGACAAAATTAGATTGGCACTTTCAAGTTATCCTTGCCCTTCGTCCAAAGTCATTTTAATTCAATTAGGGAAAAACAATTGATTGTGATGACATTTTTAATGAAAAGGGCGTGCAACAACTCCGTACCACCTCAATTTCATCCAAACCCGTCCTGTCCAAGGCTATTTATTTCGAGATAAATTTTATTTCTCTAACCTTTTTTTTCTTCTGTCGTCTCAAGCTCGTCTTTAAGGATTTCTCATTAGCACAAGGAGGGGGCACAAGGATTCGTTTAGAGGAGTCCAAGGTTCAGAAAACAAACAACACAGGCCCCATCCGCCGCCCCCGCTAACAATGAAGAAGAAGGTGAGTTGCGTTATTGACATGGAATAAATCTTACCCTTTAGCGCAAATTTAGTCCCTCAATCATTAGTTGAGGTCGTCGTGAATAATTTATGAGGCTTGACGGAAAAGGACGTGCTTAAGTAGAGCCAGAATTAATGGACAAAACTCCCAGTTTACAGCGTTCCTGCACGTTGTTTTCGCCGGATGTGGATTTTGATTATATTCTTGTTTTATTCGTTTCAGGATTACCCCAAAAGGTCCTTTCTATGGTGGACCGCTGCTATCGGCATAAATCTCTATGATTTTCTTGGACTTTGCCACCTGGTTCCAGTGCATGAGAGCCACGTTGCTCATCCGTACCTATCCTTGTTTCAGTGCAACAAATTTAAAAGGATACGAAGAAATGATATATAATTTTTAAATTATCCTTTACATTTTAATTCCTTAATATATATTATACTTGATTTATTTGCACTATTTATTTTGTTAGAGAAAAGCTGGAATATCGTTTGACAAAATTTTAGTATTTCAACTAAATTATTGTTTTGTCTTGGAAGATTATTTTGAACACATATAAGAAAACAAATTAACCAGTTGGCTTTAATTCATGCAAATGGAATTGATTCCATAAGTTGACTTGTAAATCCTCTGAAACAACCCTTCAACTAAATGGGTTTTCTAATTAAGCACATTAATTCCGCATGATTTTCTGCTCTTACGATTCCCAATAGGTTCTTTGGTTTCAATCATTCACCTGAAAGGCTTTGAGAGCTAAATTACGGATTTAAAAAGGCAATTTGATGTGTTTTGAGGGGAATTCTTTTTATTTTTATATACTTCTGATAGTGTAAAATTCGATATTAATTATTAATATGAAAGAAAATTTAGTTCTAACACTAGAAAAAAAAAATTTCTTGAAGTCGATAAACTAAAAACAAAACCTCCAATAGAACCAAAAATCTGCTCCATGAGCCCAAGGTTTAAAACAGCTCTTTTCTCCCAGATTCAACATTTCGCAATTATCGCGGAAGCATCCCTCAAAGCAGCACTTTTCCCGAACTTTGCAGACTGCATGCCGCACGAGATGTCTCCACCAAAATTACCCCTGAACCATTTATCATGCAAATTTGCTTTAGCACGATAAGAAAGCACTTCTTGTCCCTTAAACGCAGCCCCATTCATCTTCGCGGCAAGTGCTGGAAAAAATTGATGGCTCCGATTAAGTCTTTTTGTCTTTACAACTCCAAACAGAAATCCCGCGCGTCCCAAAAATAAAAAAATGGGCGACTACGAGACCAAGGAAATGCAGAAAATCCCGACAAAATCCAGAGGAGACCATCGCGAGCTGCACTAGCGCGCGAAAAAAGAAGTGCAGTAAACTCTTTTCATCAAAAAAATAAAAAAAATAATAAGTTAAAAGGGCGGGTGGGGGGAACGGGCTGAATTTTGTTTAATGATCGAATTATGCAGCCACGCTGCGCAAACGAAAGAAACAGGCGGAGAGCCTAAAAAAATTAATTTCGAGCAGAGCGCTCGGTGCCGATTGTTTTATAGTGGCCCCGTGGCCGTGGTGTTGGCTGCACGGGCCCGACCACCTGACCGCAGGGGGCATCGTGCAGATATTAAGTGCGCTCGATGTCTTCACTTTTGCGGATCGAAATGCACTCCGGATTTTTTCCCCCCTAAGTCCAACTAAAGGGCGGCAGTGAAAAATTGAATGCATTTAGAGGATTTATTGCAACGCTATAAAGATGTTTGTCCTTCCTTCAACACCTGCCTTACGTTTATATTTATTCTGCAGTCGTCCAGGTAATTGTTGAACGGACTCCAAAATTTATTATCCGAACACCTTGACCACAATTCCAAGTCCATTCGAAAGGAGTCTCCACTCAGCTTCTTTGGCCGCTTCGAATCCGGAGGACCATCGCTGTCTTCGTGGGTGCTATCTAACTCTATAGAGGCGAGAAAAGGCGCATTTTCATACTGAAATCACGCTAGTTCCGATTGACTTTTCTTACCGTCTTCCTTTAGGTGATTCCATGGTTCTGAAGTTGATTTCATTACTCGAGGAACAGCGTGGTAGCACAGTCGACTGCTTTTAGACATGACGACAACATCGCCACTCTTCAGAAATATTGCCGATGGTTTTTCTTCTTTTGTGCGGCCACCAATTAAAAATATTGCAGTCTGTCCAAAACTGAAACAAAGTTCTTGTAGTCGGTGTTGTGCAAAAAGCGAATTAAAATTCTATTCGATACTTCGATATATCAAAATCCGAGATATTGTTAGATTTTTTCGATATATTTGAAATCGATACAAATCACGTCCCTGAATCAATGTGTGTGCAAAAAAACATTACTTTTTATAAATTATATATTTTTGCACATAGACACTAAAGGCCCCGAGTTTCTTTACTTATTAAATCAATAGATACAGACGAATTTTGGAATTAGTGTTGAATTTCTTGTTGTTTTTGAAAATAACAAATGATTTGAATAGGAAACAAGTTTTAGATTTAATAAGTTGCCCCAAATCATCCGCACAGATTCGAAAAACCTACCGTTCTGTACAATTCTATATCATTATCTAGGCTCCTTAAAATTTGGTTAAGAGCGAGATTGTCAAAAAAGTGGCGGATGGTTTTAACCTTTTTAAATACATATACGTTTCGAAAATAATCGCCGGATTTTCTAAAACGAGTAGAAGATTTCCTTTTAGTTTTTAATTGAGGTTTCAGTTAAATGTTTCTATTAAAAAATATTCCTTATGCTTATCTTGTTTTACTGCTAAATTTAGGCCATAGAACCTCCAAAACCTTAGGCTCTTTCCACGCCTGTATTAACATGAGCTCAGTTAATTTCCATAATAAAATTCTTTTAAATGCGCCCAAAAGAGTGAATATAATTTGAAAAATAAAAGCGTGTAAAAAGGGCGAGTCTATTTAAAAAACGTTACTTAACTCCAAAAAATTAGCTCTGGATTTTTTTTTTTACTAAGCCTACCTGAACGAAAAAAGTGGGGCTTCTAAATCAGCCTCCGAATGGTCGGTGTGCCCGGCCAAAGTGGTCCCAATGGGGTAATAATTGACGATGGCAGCCTCAGCGGAGTACCTCCCGAAACCCAACGCCTCCGCAAAAAACGCACTCAGCTCCCCCAAATCTCCGGGGAACTGGTGCTTCATCTCCTCGCTGTAGACCTTCGTGTCCCAGTCGTGGTGGTACCCCAAAGTGGTCCACCGCATCGAAGTCTTCAGTTTCTTCGCGGTCTCCTCGTCCTTCGCCCCTTGAAGTGCGGCCCACCAGTCCCGCAAGACGTCCTCACCAAACATTTTGGGGCTCAAATTGACGACGTTCGGGCTCCGGGGGTAGTCCCGTAAGCACTTCGCTATCCAGTACCTTTGCCCGGGCGCTGTGAAAGGATTTTGGAGGAAAATGAGCCCCGGTCGGTCGTGCAGTTCGTAACATTTCCAAAATTGAGGCGGTTTTACGCCGAAAGGTATGCAACTACGTGAAATATTTTGTTTGATTTTAACTTCTCGGGCACCCTGTTCGAATAGTTAAGAGAATTTATAGAAACAAAACTAGATTGCGGGGCAATTAACTCACTTTTGCGGGTGATTCTTCGAAATTTAACACCTCACTAAAGTCAGGCACCGGCCACTTTGCTTTGTAGTACTTAAAAGTTTCTTTAAACATCTTAAAAACGAGTTTTTGGTCTCACCTCCACGGAAATGTTGACATTTTGCACGAGTTTTGACAGTAAAGTGACGTTTCCACTGATTAATTCCAGTATAACTTCCATTATACCAGTTAAATGTGACAAACACATGTTCCAACTGACGTTTCGTTATTGGTAGCAAACGTAAACATTGCGACGCCGTTTTCGATTGAAGAATTTTTGGGAACGATTTTAGTTATGGATTTCGGTGAATTAAGAAACGATACAAAGTTTATAGAGACTGTGGATAACATCTCCATGTCGTTAGATAAGATTGAGGAGCATCTGAAGGCGGCGGTCGAGTTTAAAGACTTCGAGAGTTTGAGCACCCAGGAAAAAGTTAAATATGATTTATACCTCTCGTACTCAATTAATTCGCTGTTTTGGATGTACGTTAAATTAAAAGGGATAGACCCCAATAATGTGAGTAGGATTTTATTTAATTTATTCGAATTATTCATAGCTGATTTAAAATCCGTAGCCCTAAAATGTCCTCTTGAAAACCCCTTCAATTCTGCTATTATTATTATCAAATTTCGATAACAACATACCAAAACAATCGACTTAAGAATTCCCTTTTTTTCGTTTGTCTTTTTCCCCCAAAAACATTTAATGTGATGTACTCTAGTTTAAAGAAAGTTTAAAGAATTATAGCCACAATTTAAACATTAAACAATTATTTTACCATTTGCAGCACCCCATCAAAAATGAGCTCGCGAGAGTGAGGCAGGCGATGATCCGGGACAAGCAGGTCCATGAAAGAAACACAATCAGACCAGTCATAGATAAAGCGGCTGCAGGAAGATTTGTGCGGCACGGACTCCACGACCGAAGCGACAGGAAAAAGGATGAAGACGAAAAAGATAACCAGCCGAAAAATAAAAAAATTAAATTTGATGATTGAGAACAGAAAAGCTGTTTTTATATTGTTAATAAAGATTCTTAAATAAAAAAAAAATACATGAAGTCAATAAGTATTTTTATTTCTGCTCAAAAAAATTTTTCTTTCCAAAGCTTTCAGCAACTAACTTTTTGAATATAGGTCGGCATACTTTATCATTATACGTTAGTGGAAATTTATCGACGAAATACAATCCTCCAACAGGCATTTGATCATGCTCAATTTGGGTAGATAAATAACACAAAAGTTCATTTTTAATATGGTCTTCATTATGAGACGTTTTACTATCACTTCTCAGCTTGACAAAAGCAGCAGGAATTTGTCCCTTTTTATGGTGAGGAATACCAACAATAATTGCCATTGAAACGTAGGGATGTTCCTTTAAAATTTCTTCAATCGCATTTGGAAAAATCTGCAATAAGTTTTTAAAACTATTTTATATAAGGTATAAGAAAACAAATATGGATTTTACCATTTTCCCATCAAAAACAATAATATCCGCGAATTTATCAGATACATGTAGCATATTCTTATCATCGATATATCCAAAATCTCCAGTGATAAACCAGTCGTCGTTATCAAAAGCCTCCTCCGTAGTTCTTTCTCCTCTCCAATACCCGGAGAACATAAAATCAGTTTTGATGCAGATCTGTCCTCTGTCGTTGTGCCCCAATGGTCTCATATTTTCATCACAAATTTTAATATTAGCTCCAGGCATAATTTGTACCCCATTTCCATCATATCTTTTTAAATTTTCTGTCGAAGCTAAAGGTCCTGCGAGTTCAGTCATAGTATAAATTTTTATAATTTTACATTTCGGTAAAATATGTTTAACTCTTCCACTAAAACTCGTTGGTATTACTTCAGCACCAGTTAGAAATACTTTCAAGGTGTTTATACACTTATCATTTTTGCTAGCATAATCCAGCATATCTAGAATAAGTGTAGGTATTGCAAATAGATGCGTAACTTTATGAGTTTGAATAATTTTTGCGGATAACTCTGCCGAAGGCTGTTCTGATGAGGTTACTCTACAAAATCCATAAACAGCCATTTGAAGCATTGTAATTATTTGGCTGATCCAACGCAAATGACTCGCACAGTAAACGATGTCTGACTGTTGTGTAGTCCTAAAGATCAATAAATAATTATTAATTTTTGTAAATAATCAGTTTAATTAAATATTACCACCAAGTTTGCGTTGCATGAATAATTAACGAATGTGAGAGCATGGATACTTTTGGTCGGCCAGTGGATCCGGACGAAGACATTAAAACAGCGATTGTGTCTCTAGGATTATCAGTCTTAAAAGGATCGAAATTATTTTTTGGGTTTACATATTTCATAATTATGTCTGGGACAGTTCTTCTATCTTCCCTCGAATGGAAAGAGAATATATTCTTTGAATGAGGTGAATCCAGTTTATTTGTAATTGCAATTACTTTATCGTATACGTTTCCATCGCAAAGAATTATTTTGGGATTCACACTTTTGCAGGAATATTCTAAGTCATCTGGAATTAGTATGTACATATATGGTTAAGTTTGAATAACTGAAAAATAACTTTGATATCCGATTTCTAATGAAAGAAAAATAATTTATCAAATCCCCGAAACAGGGAATAACAAAACAAAAACGTACTTAAAATAAATATGATTTATATATACAAGCAAAATTTCAAAACAAAATGTAAACCTTTTAAATTGATAGCCTCACGACCCTCACATTATCTTATCAAAACTAAACATTTTAGTGCTAAAATTACCTTCATTGCAATTAACATCAACTGGGTGAAGAATTGCCCCAATTAAATAACATCCAAAAATAGTCGGCGTTGTGTACGAATTCAGTGAGCTGAAAAACATCACAACGTCTCCCTGTTTAACACCCAGCTCCAAAAAGTTCACAGCGCATCTGATCGAAAGACGCCGAATATCCGACGCAGTCCATTTGTTCCCATTTTCATGGTTAATTTCGATTATATGATCTAAATCGATCTCACTTAATCGGTCGAGTATCAGCTGACCAATGGACTGATCGGGCGAAAAATCATCTTCAGTCGGTAGGTTTCGCCAGATCTTATTTTTTGCATCGAAATGGACTGGACAGGACATCCTACACTTTTTAATTAATTATAATAATAAAACACGAAACCACTTTTTCTTGTGTTATATAAACTTTACATAGTTGAAGTAACTAAAGAAACAGGGAACAGATGAAATTGATCGCGTTTTCTTTTAAATACACCTGATCACATAAAACTCATATGCATATAAAAGCAAAAATGAGTCTTATAAGAATCAAAAATTTAAGATCTTTGCCAGCGATGTTCACACTTTATTAGTACAGATCATTCTAACAATTGTATTGAATTAAAATACCAAGACAACATGAAACTGACTCACTGAACTTTTACTTTTAAAACAAACCCCTCGTAAAATAAATTATCAAGCGAGATAAAATTGTGTAGATTAAATTCATACTGACCCCAAACACTCGGCTATCTCAAGTAAGCGCCACAATAAAAATAAATGAAAGTATCAAAACATTCAAGTTCATGCACGAGTAAATACATATGTACTTTAACTCTCAAGGTGAAGATTCATGAGATGTTATTTAAGTAATCTGGAGGAATATTAAATCACACAAATTTTAGGCAATGATTAGGCAATTTAAATTAATATTACATGCAACATTTAAATTATGTCATTATCTTCTGAGATTTTAGCAATTTTCTTTGATCGCGGGAAACGTGTTCTTCGCACAATTTTAGTTTATGAGATTTTATGAATTTCTTTTTTTAGATTTACTCAACTTGAAATTGCTTTTCGTTTTTGGTCCTTATATAATTGTAATTTTTGTTTGGAAAATTTCTCCTACGATGTGTGAAGAATTAAAGGGTATACTAGTCTAGCATGTAGAATATTTTAAGACAAATTAATTTAATTTTCAAAAGTAAAATATGTATCGTCTTGAGGAAAAATGTAAAGTAGTATTCGCTATTTTAATAATTTTTATAAGGTCTTAAACGTCACTGTACTAATGAAACAAGTAGCTTTATAAAAAATATTTAACATAAATAGGCATTGTAAATTAGGAACTAAATTACAAATGTCTTGATTTTGTTTTTTTATCTCTTGCTTAAATTGAAAGCAAAGAAAATTACATTAAAATATTATTCTGAAATAACAAAATTAAGAAGCTTGGGTCCTAATAAATATTTATTTATATTATTTCTAAAAAAAATATCAACAAAAAAAGTGAAAAATGCAGACAATTTTGCGATGCATTCCTCGAAACATGGTTTGGAGAACTAATGGTCTTTATATCTCCACATCAGCTGCGAAAAATGCGGAAGTTGGACAACCAAAAATGGCTCCGGCATCGACAATGGGTGGAGGCGGAAAGAAACCAATTAACACTGTTCTCAGATTGAAGGTGCCTGCAGACCGATTTATGCAAACATCTTCAACTAATTTAGCCAAGGGAGGAGGAGGAAGAGGGCCCTGCGGGGGTTTCACCCAATTACCATCTGATGATATGATTTTGGATATTCCAGTTTTCGTTAACTTTCGACTGAATGTAAGGCTAGAAGAATACGAAGTCACCGCAGCCAAGCTTTGTTAGAGTTCGACAAAAATCTCCCGTTGATAAAAAAATTTGTGTTATTTTTAATTTCTTGGTACCCCTCACTCAAAGTTAAACATGGTTTATTTTCTCTCGGGTACGAACCGGAATACTTTTCCCTATTATTATTATAATTTTGGCTTAATAAAGAAGTAAAATCTCTTAGTAATAATTAACAGTTTGGTCTTTCAAATTAACGATAAAGAGGTCTAACCATTTCATAAAATAAAAATTGCTTTGTTTAGATTCTAAAAAGCAATGAATTGAAATTTATGAATGAATGGGTTATACACGTCGATCTAAGAGTATCTGAAAAATTGGGATTTTTTCATTAGGTCTAAATTGTACGAGTCTTACAACTAAAATTTCACAATTGATTCTAAAGAATCCTAAAAACGAGCAGAAACCACAGTAATCTCAAAGGTTTGGACTTAATTCTAAGAATTTTAAACCCATATAAAAGATTTGCGAAAAAAGAATAAAAGTTCCTACAGCTAAAATTTATTGATTGGTCGATCTCATATTTTTTTTAAATGTATATAAACATAAAAGGAATTTTGGTTTAGTCACTTTCTAGCTGCGCCATTATTGGCAAAGAGGAATCCAACTTTAGCCCATTTCAAGATAAGTTAGCACTCATCGCCAGGTTTAATGTCGTACTCCTCCAACCTCACGTTCAATTTCAAGTTGATGGCAACAGGAACATCCAGGAGCATGTCGTCTGAAGGCAGCTTGGTACTTCCGCATTTATCCTTCTTGCTGCCACCGGGGGGTTTGCATATGTCCGGAAGCGCAGTCGATTGGACCAATTCTGAAAGGGTTGTCTGGGGCTGTTTTGTGACTACTGTATGGTCGTCCCGGGGCTTAGATCCTCTGAATATTACGACGTTGGGCTTCTTGGGGTCTTTTGTGGGTACTTTTATTTCCGAAAATCTCCTCTGGGCGATTGGGCCTATATTGGTTGTTATTACGCGACTGCATCCAGATTTTGGAATATTTCTTACTAAATGCAACATCCTTACTTCCTTTTAATAATTACAAATGATTTAACAATCAATTTTTCAAAATTATTTGCTATTTTTTTTCGTTCAAAATATAATTGTTTACTAAAAATTTATCTTTGTTCCAAGCTTTTAAATCGAAACTGAGGAAAACCACAAAATAAAATTGTTTCTCACTTTTTTTTCAAAGCATACTTTATTTTAAATTTCACTTCATAATATATTTTTTTTTTTTAAATCACAGCCTACTAAAATTTTACGATGTAATATCAAGTCAAAGCAGGAACACATCACTGCACCGTGGCCATAAAAATAAATCTAAATTAATTCAATATAAACATTTTATATAACGATATTTATTACAAATTAATATAATTAAAATAGAAAACATTACTAAAAAATTTTAAATCTAACTAAACTAAAATAGACTAGACAAAAAAGACTAAACTAATAAGTAAAGTATGTAGAGTAGATCATCCTAATCGCTACATGTTATTTTTTTCCACTTAATTAGCATATTATTCAAGCTTTGCTGCAATTTTTCAATTTCTTGGAGGGTTAAAAACCTTGTTATCGTTTCGATAGCGCTCTCATTCTCTGCTCTGTCTCCGATTGATATTCCATTTTCTTGGGATGAATGAACAGAAAATTTTGATAAATCAATGTACGTGCTACAGATTCGCTTGAATATATAAAATAAATAAAGAGTGTAATAAACATAGTAGCAAAGGCTATAAAAGATTCCTAGGTGAACAAGTTCATTTAGTGTGTCTTTCGAGTTACTAGAAGCAACAAGATCTTCATTAAAATGTTTCAGTTTCCTTCAAAGACAATTTACGATAAAGATAGCAAAATATGGCGCGGAAGCGAAAGTAATTCTGTGTTTAATCTAAACATATCAATTGGTCAGGTATTCTTGCATATGCTTAGTTTAAATCCAGAGAAAGTTGTCCAGGTAAGTAAAAATACGGCTCTTTTTTTTTAAGTATTTATAATATTGTTGACTATGTTGTTTGTGTAAAATTTTTCTGAAAATAAATACAAATCAGACAAAAGAAAGATCTCGTTTAAAGCCAATAACTTATTGATTAATGTATTTTAATAAAAGCGTATATAAATTTTTAGATTAGTGAGCGCACGGAACAGCAGTTAACTGCACGGGAAATAAAGTTATTAAGCATCCGCGCTGCTCAGCACTTCGATAAAATCGGATTTACACAAGATGATGTTATAGGCCTTGTAGCAAGCAATACCCACTTTTTGGCACCTCTAGTTTTTGGGGCTTTTTTACATGGAGTGCCATTCAACGCACTGGATCCATCTTTTGAGAAAGGTTGACTTATTTTTTATTGAGACCTACATATATTTAGTTTCTCGGTTCTATAAGTATTTTTTTTACTTCCTATAGTATCGAAGTAAATTAAAATTGCGAGAAAAGATAATAACTTACTAATTTGTATTTTACTTTACTTTCAAATACTTATTACTTTATTCATTTAATTTTTTTTTTTTCAGGTGATATAATGCAAATATTCAAGACCACAAAGCCTAAAAGTGTATTTTGCGATGCTTCATCATACGAAAAAGTGACACAAGCCGTAGATGAGATCAATTTACAAATTCCTGTATACGTATTAAACGAACAAAAAGGAGTTTTATCAGTAGAAGAATTTTTCAAACCAACAGGAAATGAATCCTTCTATGAGTATAGTAAATTTGAAAATGAATAGTACTTTTTGACCTTCAAAAATAATTTTTTTCTAGACCTCCAAAACTTAAAAAAGGTGGTGATCATATAGCAGTAATAGTTTGTTCTTCAGGAACGACAGGCTTGCCAAAAGGAGTTTGTTTATCACACTATTGCTTACTGAGGCAATTTGAACCGTATAAGAATTTTAAAAATTAAATTAAATTATGTCAAAACGATATCCATTTAATTTTACAGAAATTTTACTGGGAACACAATCCTTCTATGTTTCAGTACACTCTACTGGCTTTCTGGAGTTGCGACTCTCATTGTCGGAACACTTTGTACTGGAACTCGTATTATTACAGATCGACCGTTTACACCAGAATTAATGTTAGAATTAATTGAAAAATACAAAGTAACCTTTTTTCTATCACCGCCATCCCAAATGGCATTAGCTGTTAAATGCCCAGATATTAAAACTCGTGATCTATCGAGCCTCACTCACTATCTTTCCGGGGGAAGTGCAGTACCCGTGTCTATTTCTACAGAAATGCAAAAATACATGAAAAATGGAGAAATCGCCGTAGGTTACGGAATGAGTGAAATTGGAGGATTTGCGACTGTTCAAATAAAAGAACTTCCGCGGATTGGATCTGCCGGTCAAGTTGCATTAAATATGAAAGTAAAGATAATCGATGACGACGGAAATTCTCTTGGAATAAAAGAAAAGGGCAAAATCTGCATTAAACCTGCATTCCAAAGTCTTGGTTACTACAAACGAACCGACTACCTAACAGATAAGGACGGTTGGACTCACTCAGGCGATATTGGATATTTTGACGAAGACGGTTTCTTATTTGTCATTGATAGAAAAAAGGAAATTTTGAAATATAAAAATTTTCAATATTCACCAACTGAAATTGAAATGGTCATCATGAAAATTCCTGATGTTGTAGAAGTTTGTGTTTTTGGTATTCCCGATGTTGTGACTACATATTTACCAGCAGCAGCAATTGTAAAAAAAGATGGAAGTAAATTAAGCAAGGAAAACGTCTACAATTTTGTTGCACAACAATTAGCACATTTTAAACAATTGAGGGGCGGAGTATATTTCGCAAGTTTATTACCAAAAACTGCATCAGGTAAAATTCAAAGGAATAAAGTAAAAGAGATGTTTATTAGCAGTTCTGAAGTAGTAGAAAAATAAGTTATTTTTATCTTATATTGTTTTCACTTATATTTTTAAAACTTTTAAAATAAATATTTGTTAACAATAAAAGTTGGATAGAAATACATTTTTTCAAAAAGTCAATTACAAAGTTTAAATAGGAGATACTTAAATTAATCAAATGTTTGAGTATAAAGCAAGGATTTAAATAAGAAAAACAATGGTACATAAAATGCTTCAGTCTGTGCAAATACAATCTAATCTCCTGCACACAGCAATGATAAAATCACAAAAGTGAAACTAACATCCAAAGCATCATATCAAAATTATCTGACCTTCTTTCATAAACATACATAAGCTGTATAAGCGTTTTTAATTGTTCTGTATACTATTATAATTGAAAATTTCAAATCATTGTACAAATAACAACGAAAACAAATCATGTCAGTATCTCCCAAGCACAATGTCGGAAAAATCACTAACAAATTACTGCCACCTTCAAATTTCCTAAATCGTCATGTTACACTAAAATCTGTTATCATTTTGATAGCGCAGCGGCCAAGACACTGCCATTGCTACTCCCGAGATGAGAGAGCAGAAAACTTTTCGCTAAATCATCGTGAGAAATGTAAGCTACAAAAAAAGATTGTACACATGATGTTAAGAAAATTACTTGCGGCAGCAGTTGGCTATAAAAGATTAAAGAGTGAACAGGATCACTTAGTCCATTCGTTGAATTACTGGAAGACAAGTTAAAAGTGAAGAAAATCGGTAAAAATGTTTCAAACTCCTTCAAAGACGGTTTATGATAACAGTAACAAAATATGGCGCGGAAGTGTTAGCAATGCTCTGTTCAATCCAAACGCGTCGGTTGGTCAAGTGTGCATGCATATGTTAAATATGAATCCTGATAAAGTTGTTCAGGTAATATAAAGTTTATTTTAAAATGTTTAGAACATATGTATGTGTCGTGGTTAAAAATTTAAATTAAAAGCTATAAAACTATTTAAAAACGCGTGCAACAAGATTTAAATTTATTGGTTTATTCCAGAGTCGATTTTAATGTTTGCTATGTTTCACTAATTCTTAAAAGTCACAAAGGTATTCATTATCTAGAGATCACCTCTATAAATAATATGAAACTTGTTATTACATCATTTTACTGTATATCGTGATTTAAGAGCTTATTTCAAATTAAATTATTATGTGTGGACTTTGAAACAAAATTTTCTTTTAATTATGAATGAAAAAAACTAGTTATTTCTTTAAAAGTTGCCAAGTATAACAATTTATTTAAACGTTCAAACGTGATGAAAAACATTGATTTTTGATATTGAACTGTACGCTAGAGAAAATATTGGAGTGTGTAATCTTGCAATCAATTTTTTATCTGAACGGGAAATGCATTTTATAAGCATAGTAGACTTTATACTTGATGTGTTAAATAGGTCTGCTTTTTGCTAAAAGGCTATTTCATCTTGTTTACCAAAATAAAAAATTCCATCTCAGAGATATCAAAAAATTAAAATTGCTTTCTTCGCATTTCCCATAATTATACCACTGAGATATATCAAATTACGAACACATTGATTCGACGGTTAAAATATAAATATACATATTTTAAATTTCAGATAAGTGAGCGCACGGGCCAACAATTGACTGCGGCGGAGATGAAATTGTTAAGCATACGCGCTGCTCAAAACCTCGATAAAGCGGGACACACGCAAGATGATGTTATAGGATTTGTAGCCAAAAACACCCACTTCCTGGCCCCTCTGGCTCTAGGGGCCTTTTTACAAGGAGTTCCATTCAACGCACTCGATCCAACTTTCGAAAAAGGTAAAGAATTCGACTTAAAATATGCAGTTCAGTTTAAGTGAAAGCTAATAACGTTGCTGATATTTTATTTAAATATTTAAAGTGTAAATCACAGCGTAATTGTATAATCACTGCTTGCACATTTTTTTTAAAAATTATAATTACACAGATATCTTATCTTAACAGATTAGTAGCAATGACAGTAATTGTGTTTTTATTTTTGTTTTCCTTAAATTTGTATAGACATAACAACTATTTTTAGATTTATTTTTATATATTATATAAACATTCTTTTGATTTTTTTTTTTCAGGAGAAATAATGCAAATGTTCAGCATTACAAAGCCCAAAAGTGTTTTTTGTGATGGTTCGTTGTACGAAACAATGAAACAAGCTTTAAATGAGATAAATTTACAAAGCCCAGTATATGTCTTAGGTGGATCAGCGAGGGGAGCTCTATCAGTAGAAGAATTTTTTAAACCGACAGGAAATGAATCCACATATATGTAAAATAGATGTGATTACAAATTCTAACGAATTTAACTAAAATTAAAATCCTTTTAGACCTCCAGTATTTACCAAAGGTGGTGATCATGTAGCAGCGATTGTCTGTTCTTCAGGAACGACAGGACTGCCAAAAGGAGTTTGTATATCACACTGTAACTTGCTACGGCAGTTTGAATCGTAAAAATTTTTAAAACATTAATTTTGTAACATTTTTATACAGTTTTAAATTTTTGTTGCAGCAATTTAACAAGCGACACAGTGCTTTTATGCTTTAGTACGTTATACTGGCTTTCAGGACTTGCAATTCTTACAATTGGAACGCTATGTACAGGAACTCGTATTATCACAGATCGACTATTTACACCCGAATTAATGTTAGAATTAATTGAAAAATACAAAGTAACCTTTTTTATGTCACCGCCCTCCCAAATGGCATTAGCTGTTAAATGCCCAGATATTAAAACTCGTGATCTATCGAGTCTCACTCACTATTTTTGTGGAGGAAGTGCAGTACCTGTGCCAGTTTCCACAGGGATGCAAAAATATATAAAAAATGGACATATCTTCGTCGGATATGGGATGAGTGAAGCTGGAGGAGCTGTAGCTATACAAACCAAAGAGATTTGTGGAATTGGATCTGTCGGTCAAGTTGCATTAAATATGCAAATAAAAATCATTGATGAAGATGGAAATTCTCTCGGGATCGAAGAAAAAGGTGAAATATGCGTTCGAACATCCCATAAAATTCCAGGTTATTATGGAAGAACCGACCCAATTACTGATAACGAAGGTTGGATTCATTCTGGTGATATAGGCTATTTCGATCAAGAAGGTTTCTTATACATTGTTGATAGAAGGAAAGAAATTTTGAAATATAAAAACTTCCAATACTCACCAACTGAAATTGAAATGGCCATCACGAATATTCCTGATGTAGTAGAAGTTTGTGTCTTCGGTCTTCCTGATGTCGTGGCTGGAGATTTACCTGCGGCCGCAATTGTAAAGAAAGATGGAAGTAACTTAAGCGAGGAATATGTTTACAATTTTGTTGCAAAAGAAATGGCCAATTTTAAACATTTAAGGGGAGGAATTTACTTCTTATCATCATTGCCTAAAACCCCATCAGGAAAAATTCAAAGGAGAAAAGTAAAAGAAATGTTTAATAGTAACGCTGAATTAGTAGATAAATAAGTATTATTTTTTATTTTTAAGTATATAAGCTAATAATTTATGTTGTTTTATATATTCAATTAATAAGGAAAACAAAGCTTTTCATAGGAGAGCTTTCTTTGCTATTGATTTTGCAATTTAAGTAACACAGAAAAAATAAAACAAATGCACTTTAATTAAATATTTAGAAAATAGTCTTGTCATATTTCGTTTGAATATTAGAAATTTATTAATTTTAGGTGAAACTTATCGTACCTTAAGCTAACCAAATTTTGATATCGTTAAAAATTCAACAACATAATAAATCGTAAAGATTTGAAAAACTGCACAAAAATTTTAATATTTTTGTAAAACTTCTAATGTCTACCAAATAAAGTAATTTTTATAAAAAATGATCTACTTACCAACTTTCTAAAGCCTACCGAAACCTTTCATTCCACTTCAACAAAAAGACAAGTTCAATAAAACCGATTCTTTGATAATGCGCTTCGAATTTTGAATTTTATTTGATTTTGTTGTTTTTAAATTTCCATGAAATCCAACTTGAAATACTTATTTTTCTAAATTATTCTAACGCATCAATCGTTTAACAATTACAATTTCTAGACATTATTAATAGTTGTGAGTGACTACCCTCTAGGGTTTGGCATTTCTTATTTAAAACATTTAATTATGCAATGTTTGGCAGTGACGAATTTAATAGTTTTTTTTCCTTTCCTTACCATATCGCTGCTCTACAAAATACGCTACATGTATTTAAAAATAAATGATTACCTTCCTTTTTTTTTGTTTATGCTTAAGTATAAATTATTGAATCCCGCTTATTGTTTATTTTAACTTGTTTTCTTCTTTTTCTATTACTTTACAAGTGGTACAAAAATAAGAAAATTGTTGCTTTGAGGTAACTGGCTTGCTTACTTTTCGTATGATTGTAAATGTTTTTTTTTTTATGTGGTATAAATATTATTTTGCTGCTATATTTATATCTGTATAGGAATTCACTGAATTTCCATGTTTTGTTAGTATAAGTTATGGTTATGTTTATATTTTAAAATATTTTGATATTTATATCTGTTATTTTACCAAAAAATTAGAGGAAATAAAAAAAGCTGAAAGAATTTTGAAATTCCGGTCTGTAAAAGGACATCAAAATTTATAATGAACATCAGTTGCTTGTAACCACTTGTTGCTGGTACTATTACTAGTCTTAGGACTTACCCAGATGCAGAATCAAACTGTGAATGTTTTATGTAGTATCAAATAATAAGGGCGGCCTTTAAAACAAAAACAAGAAAGAAAGCAGGAAATATTTGTAACAATTTACAAACATTTATACATAAAATCCATGCACGGCAAAACTATTGTAGAGAAATTATAATTATCAACAATGCCAAAACTCAATCAAAATCATACAGAATAAAACCAACAACCATAAAAACTTACGGTTGATCTTAAATTTGTTTAAATGAAATCAAGCTAATTAATTGGAGCACTGTAAAAAGGCAAATGCAAAGACAAGTGGTGAATGAATCGCAAAAATCAATAAGCCCTTTTTGGATGTAACTTAAAAATTATTAATGCAATGGTTGTAACTAAAAATGCGATTTTTATTGATTTTTTCCAAGAAAAAAGTACCTCGAAAACTATACGATTGAGGTCCCATTTATGATACTATTTGGATTTTTAAGGTACTTACCCCATTAAAAAAAAAAAAAAACAGAAAGTAATAGTTCCCAAAATCCTATTCTGTTTCATCGAGACAGAAATCGTATCAGTTTATATTAAATTTATTTATTATTAACAAAAACTATTAAAGAAATTTTTCTGCAAGATGCGTTTATTGTAGCAATAAACATAAAAGGAGGTTATTCATAACAGGTGCAATATTTCATTTTGAAAGTAATTCAGAGAAAGAGAGAAATTTTAAAACTAACGAATAAGTTCAATTCTGCTGTGAAATTTTATTGTTGTAAATAAAATGTGTTTATAAAAATGAAAGACGAATTAAGATGTATACAAAATAATAATGGGATCAGCAACATAAGAGGTCATAAGAGGTTTATACTTTTCTTTTAAAAATTAAATAGAATTCCAATCATTATAAAAATTGCAATTTAACAGGTCACTTTCTACAGATTGGTATAAAAATTAACAAAACAAAATTAAAGAAATCTTCTTACGTCGAATAAAAAATCATTCGGAGACATACTACAAGTGCAATGCAGTTAAATTACCAATAAGACCAATTGACGAGCAGGAAAACTAAACAAAAAATATCAGAAAATTCCTTTTGATTTTGTGTATTAAACAAATTATAAAACAAAAAAATATTTTCTTCAAAATTACTATTTAAATCAAGTAGCGTTCTGCATCCCTATTCACATTAGTTTTGCATTTCATTTAATTTTTATAATTTCTATCGTTAAATTTTCCTAAATATTCAAAACATTTATAAGTGAATTGTGCCAAACGACAGAAATTCGCTGCAACACGCCCTTAAAAATTATATTATATATATATATTTTTTCACTTGCTGATTTTCTAGCTCGCCATTGCACGAGATAACCTGTATTCGTTCCTGGCAGTTGGCTCTCCTCTCAAAAACTCCTTGGATAATTTACACTTTTATAAAACAGATATTCATCCAACACGGCGATGGAATGAACATTAGCTTTTGAAGCTTTCACAACATGACAACGAAATTAATAAATAGTAAATGAACTCGATATCCGCATCAAACGTGAAAGTAAACGTAATTTATAAACTTACGAAATTCCCTCCCACTCTA
Organism: Machimus rusticus; assembly: GCA_951509405.1. Classification (NCBI taxonomy): domain Eukaryota; kingdom Metazoa; phylum Arthropoda; class Insecta; order Diptera; family Asilidae; genus Machimus; species Machimus rusticus. Next base: position 10,917,437 of record OX608051.1, read on the forward strand.
TTAAATACTGTACTTTACCGCTCGGGGATAGCCGCTTCGCCCGGACAACAAAATTTTCCCCGCTGGCAATCCGGAAAGCAGCACCGAAATACATGTTCACGGAGGTCTTCAACTCCGAAAGGGATACATCTGACTGATTGCCACTTTTGTTGGGGGACCCCGGGATGCTTATTCCACTGCCGTTGTTGGAGCAAACAGTGCCCACGCTGGAGTTAGAATTCCTCCTCTGAGATTCAGAGTAGTTTTTGCCCTGTCTTTGCCTTAAGCGTCGCCCACTAAACACGTTCGATATTGAGCCTAGGTTTGTTGGAGTAGTCGCCGTGCTGGAGGCTGAGGAACTAGCTGAGTTTAGCGTTGATCTTATAGCTGATACGGGTAATTCCTTAGAATCTGTTCTGATTGGTAGATAAGCTGCAGATTTTGGTAAAGACTGCAGAGTTGTAGTACTAATAACCTGAAAAAGGATAGTGAAATCTATTGTAAGAACGCCTAAGGAATCCATTTCTTATTTTATTAATCCACATTTACCATAAACTGATAACTACAGTATTCTTATATAAGTCTACATACAGAGTAAAACTTGTTATTCACTCTAAGCATGCATTTCTTAGTACAAATAATATAAATTAATGCTTACTTCAACATTCCCAGATCGCCTCCTTAGTCGTCGTCTCTTAACCTCCTTATTTGGCCCAATCATGATGTCTTTGGCACTCAGTCTTCTTTTAACAGTTCGCACTATTCTAAATTGCCCAACAGACTGACTCAAGTCGTTCTTAAAAAGTGATCCAGAAATATCAAGTTTTTTTACTGGTTTCACAGGTTCTTCAATCTTTACAGCACTGCTACTTTCCTTCTTTTTCGGAGTAAGTCTGAATGGGTTATTTTTGCCCTGAAAATTTTTTGGCGGTGGGATAATTAAATCTAAAGTTCCTCGACTTGAAGATTCATCTGATGAATCACAAATATCAATAACATCTGTGCATTTTACTTCAGCATGCTGCATTACAGCAGAGAAAAATGGAGATTTCCTTTTTCTACTATGCTTGATATGAATTTTATCATGTTTTACTTCCTCACTTACTTCGACATCCATACTTTCTTCTTTGGTTCCATCATAATCCACACAATCTCGACTTTTATCGGAAGATTCGAGTGAACTAAAACCGTTAGAAATCCCCTTATCACTATCTGCTAAAACTGGAGTCACAGGTTCAGGAATAATTTCCCTTTCAATGCTTGTACAGTCAAGTCGACTCTCTTCTTTTATATCAAGCTTCTCCCTTTCTATGATCCTTTTAATTGGGATTTCATCATCAGATGTGAATTTTTGATCACTGCTTGCACTGCTGGATTCATTGTCAGAGTTCTCCCCTAAATACAATGTTCCAGTCATTTTTGCATCAATATCTTTTGGAATGTCTATTAAGGATCTGTGAATCAAAAAATAATACCTGAAGCATATGAAATATACTTAAGTACTAAAAAAGCAAAATTCCGGTTGCAAAGAAATCAAAAGGATTTTAGATAACTAAAAAAATATTTGTATACTTACTTTGGTTGTATGATGTTTAATTTTGTATTCTGTCGTAAATACTGATCATTCATTTCTACTTCGGGTGGTAAAACAAATTTAGGTGCTGGCGGTGGTATTCGAGACCTTAGGCCCCAAAAAAATTGACCCTTCTTTATTTCTCTGCCACACTTGAATCTAGAATTATTCATAGACAAGGTTCTAATCACATTATCCCTGATATCCGCTGCTGATAGACTACGCATCTAAAGAAAACCACAAATTTGAAATATTCGATAAAAAACTTTTACAAACTTCCAACTCACATTTGGCTGAAGCTGAAGCAGAGGCCAATTATCAATTGCATAAGGAACTATAACATTGTCCGCATGGTAATATTTTTTATTTTTATTAACTGTTATGTTGAACAAAAGCAAATGAACAACATCGTTCCACTTCATTTCAAGGCGCCTTAAAAATTCCTTTCCATCGTTACACATTGTGCAAACGAATACATAAAACCTAGAAATTTAAACAAATATAATTTGTGCATCGTTATGAATGAGGACTATATTTGTCTTACAGGTCACCAGCATAGATCGGGCCACTCAAACAGCTTACACAATTTTCGTGGAACCATTGCTGGCATTTGCAGCACTGCAACATTTTGTTGTACCACTCCCCATTCTTTCCACAGTAGCAATAAATTTGTTCTAAATTAACTCGATGGTATTCGTCCCATGACAACGAGTCTGGCTGGTAATTTAATAAGATGAAATTATGAATAAAATATTTATCCTAACCCCGTGTACAAGAATTTTTATTCCGACAAAGGGTGCTATATAATTTAATATTGTATTTAATATAAAACAAGCAAGCTTTTGGAGGTTTTACGAGTCGAACCCATAACTTTTAATGACTAAAAATAATATGAAATAAAAAAACCGAAACTTACGTTATAAGGCAATTGCGATTTGTGCGTTATTTGATTAATTAAATTTTGAAACCCTGAAGAATTCCTATCATCAAAGTCGATACTTCGAAATTTCAGTCCATTCGGCGCTGTACATCTGGAAAAGAAAGAAATCTTTAAAACAAAAAAAATATTATTTAAAACAACCCTCGACAGACCTCCTACAGAACCAAATCCCATTTTTCTGAAAACTTCCTTCAGCACATTTCGGATGGTAGCCTCTTCCGCAACGTTCACAGACCTCAACAACATCGCTTTTACTGACCTTTTTGCAAACAACACACATTGGATCGTTGTTGGTATCGTTTGCACATAGTTTCGACAAATCTTCAAAGCTTGACCAGTACTCAGTGTTGTCGTCAAATTTAATCAAGCACTGGCACCGGCCAATTGCTACAATCGTTCCCAAATAAAATCGACCATCCTTCCTCTGCACGAGGACATCTTCGCCGTTTGAAAAGGAATTACTCAGGGGGTGCTCGGGTGGCTTGTTCACGTCCCGCATTGCGTAGGGGCTCGTTGTCGAATCGGGCTCGGTGCTCCGCTCCTTGTGGACCTCACCCAGATAAGGAGCTTCAGGCAGTAAGGAGCTCTTCGTCCTCGAGTCATTGAAATGGTTGTTGATGCAAATATTTATCCTATCTAAGACTACAGTGGATCCCGGTGCAGGAGACGGCATATTGCTCGAGGAATGTTCTGTGTCTGAATTGTGGGTGACAATGGTAATCGAGCTTTTATTGACATTTTTACTAGTTATCCCAGGTGAACGTCCATCTTGCGTGTAATTGTTTGTGATCAGAATCGTATTGGGAACCGTCGATGTCGGACTGTAGTAACATGCGTGGTCATTTTTCTGGTAAAATTGTGAGTGGTTCTCAGGGGTCAAATCGCTATGCTTGTCATATGCACCGTCGTACTCTGACTTAATCGATGTTACCTCTTTTTTTACAAAACCCGCACTGCCAAATGATACATTGTCAATATTAGCATTGGACATTGTATTTTTGCGTGAATATCTGTCGGAAATCAAAAATTTATGTAGCGATCTATATGTACGAAATATAGGTTTAAAGTGGCCGGCAATTAATATAACCGAGGAAACTTATAACGAATATTAACAAATAACTATTTTACTTTTCAATTTCATTTTTACGGTCATAAAAATATACCCTAGTTTTTTAATATTGAATGGGTTAATGAAGGTTCAAACTTTATTCAGACGCATTAAAAATTACTATATTTTTATTTTAATATTTTAAAATTTAGACCTACTTCCCTCCTCCTCTCAATGAAGACTTCCTTGAAATTTTTGTTCATATACTAGTTATTATTTAAAGACGCTATTTAAACTTGTTTGATAAAATTAAAATTATAAAACAATAGGCGCGTATGTCAGTCAAAAGGTTTATCTATTGTCGGGTTAACATCTCCCTGTGTAATTAGCCAATTTTAAATATTAATGTTTCAAATACTTACTTTAAAGTTCTTCAATATTTTTCGATTTTAAAAAAACAATTACATAATTCATTTTTGAGACACTCAGTCACTAAGAATATTTTGCTCAACTATTTTATATCAAACAATAGCGTTATAATAAGAGGCAGTGAATTGGAAACAATATTATAGTCGCTCTCTTACTAACATTTAGAAAACGGTATACTGTTTCCAATGATTCTGAGTACGATGTACTTGAAAAATCTAGAAATAGATTTGTTGTTGGGTTGCACACAAAGCATATTTGAATAGCCATAAAATTGTCTTTGCTAACTGTGAACTGATTGTGAGTTGGACTGACCTCATGTTCAAAGAATACTTGTTCTTTAATTTGATTTTTTATAATTTATAGCAAACTCAGAAATGTTGTCAATGATTGGAGATTTTAATTTATAGAAAACTTGCAGGTACATTTAATCAATATAAATGGCTGTTTTCGTGAATAGATTTGCAGAGCACCTTTAAATCGGAAAACAAATACGCTGAAAAATGTTGACTCAATTTCAGAACGAAATCGCATTTTTTTACCTTTGTACCTAAAAACCGATAGTCGGACAACGCCCTATTGTTATTGCTGAGGTATTCAAAACGATCTTCTCAGTAAAATAAAAGAAAACAAAGAAAGTCTGAAGAATCGAAAGTGCAACAAGACGGGAAATGTTTTGATTACAAACTTTTAAGGATCGAAGAGTCATGTTTCACTGGACGAGTGATAAGCCACTGGGGATCATGCCCACCGTGCAAGTGGGACTCAGAAGAGGAATGTGAAGAGATAAGTGAAAGTGATGTTGCTTTAAGAGCTGCAATTATAGAGATATTCTGGCTGGATCAATAAGAATGGAAAAGTAGGCCAACATAGTTCTGGTTTGAGTGAAGAACACCTGCGTTGAGCGGGGAGGGAGTCTTGCTAGATGTCGTGTACCGTAGTTAAGATTTACTTAGAAAAGAATATTTATATATGAAGCGGGTATTTACTTAAAGGGCTAGGAATTGAACTTTATATGTTTCACTATAAGGGCGAATTGGGCACATAAAGAAAGCTTAATTGTTTGCTTTTCGTATGAACCTCAGCTGTTTTTCTGGGTCGGGCTCGTGCGCTTAGAAGTCAGCGAATGGCTTAAACTTCACGGGTTAGGTTATTGAAAACGTAGGAAAGTTTTTTATTTCAAAGATGTCCTCTTGCGTTTTAAGACAAAGCACCCACACGGCGCAGATTGAAATCCTTGGGGCACTAGACCACATGAGGCAAAAGTTCCGCGAAAACCTGCAATATAGGGCAACTTGCAGGTCAGCAATCTTAGTCGAATCAAAAAATTTTCACATTTCCTATAAGCCCCAGCTGGACAAAGAAGAAATGTGGAAATTTTCATTGAAGAAACCGCAAAGGCCGGAGAGTCCTCCGCGGCAACGAGGACCTTCTGGAGTAAAGTGATTCGCCCCAAGAGAAAGCACCTTGCTTAACCTATAAAACGAAAACGACGCATGTTTAGATAATACACAAAAACTTTTTGTGTTCATTTGATCGGCCGCTGCCGGCTTAAAAATTTGACAATAGAAAAACATTCGCGCGAATCTCTCCACAATGGATGTCGACGGAGGAGGACGAGGTCTTTCTTGAACAAAATCTCACAGTTAAATCGATCACCTGGGGACTTAAATTGATTGTATTGAATTTCCCGAATTAACTTACAATGCACTAGTGAAAACCACACAATTCGAACGAGTTAATTTCCGACGTAAATCAAATAAAATGCCATCGAACCCAAAACCGCGACAGCCATCATCCCATTGGAGTTCCACTTCCACCCATTCCGAATATAAAAAAGTAACATTTTGCGTCCGCGCTCAATTACCGTTTTGTGGTATCCCCGCTAAAAATTGAACCGGAGAGACAATTTGCGCTAAACGGGCATAACATTCAATCAAATTTTTCATTAATCACTCTTAAAAATTATTTTCATTTATAATATCCATAATATATTTTAACATTTGAATGTTTCTTCCTAAAAATCCTTTCAAATCAAACATAAAACCCCGATGTTTCTGAAGTTGACCGCTTTAAATTACCTGAAAAAATAACTTTTTGGTTTCAGTCCCCGCTTAAAACAACTGTGGAATGCCAATTTTCATCCGGATCTCCGTGACTTTGACGAGTCAATATTGGTAGCAGTAGGAACGGTGGATAATTTTTTGACTGACAGTCCAAGTTCTGGTGTAGTTTGGTGTTTACTCATTTTTCGTGCGTTATTTAACATCGCCTCCTCAAAATAATCTAGATTACGATCAGCCCAGCCTATGCGCCCCAGCCGGAGTGTGTCGCTCGAAATTATCCGCCCGCACCAAAGTAAAGTGGACCTTCTCGGCTAAGTGTTTTGTGGTAAAACGTCATTGACGCATTTTCTAATTAATCAATCAATTACTCATAAGCGCCCCAAAAAAATCACCAAGTCTGTTGTGTTGGGGCTGCGTCCAATTCCGGTTGTTTGTTGGCCCTTTCGAGGGGCCCTGAATTACGTAAATCGCGAGGACTTCTCGCCCGCCTGTCCAGGAATTTGGGGCCTCGGAGGATGGGGCCGTGACCGTGAGTGGTCGACATGACATCACACAAGTATAAATACAGGCGCCTTTTCGCATGATGTGACTCCGGGCCGAGTGCTGCTTTGTGCCCTGCTTGGGAATCGTGGGCGAAGAAGTTTTTAATCACCAGACAAGTGGACTTCTAGGCAGTTGTTCTTCCTTCCATTTAAACTGTTGCAAAATAATTCTAAAAATCCTTAGCAAAGCGCGACTAATTTCATACTGGCCGTGACGAACTACGGAACCCACTGCGGAGGCCGTTTTTCAGTTTACTTATTCAAGGCACAACTATCTTAAAATATTGCATTTATAAGTGTGTTGAAGCCTTCACTACCGAGTCGATTGGAAAAAAAGAATCCTTCCTTCCTTCCTCCTATACAATTTCACGATTTCTAAATAGCGTAAAGTACAAACTGAATTATGTACCTTTCCAAATGTGTATTCAATTTTGCAGTTGCTTTGAAGGAAAAGGAAAAATAAAAGGTCCCTATTTGAACGTTTAAATGTATTCTCCCCATATCCAAGTCTAGAATTTTTCTTTTAACTTAACAGACGAAAACAATATCTCGAACTTCAAAAATGTTTTTTTTTTTTAATTTATCTGTTAAGATGAGGTCTCATAGGAAATTTCTAGTTATAGGTACGACAGCTCTAGATAAATATTGCTGAAAATCTGCTCGTGTATCCCCTCATATCTCTTAATCAAAGTGTGCAACTAACTCTGAATTAAAATATTTTTAGATTTTAAATGGCGGCGGGTACGACTTTACAAAAGGCAATCGACCTTGTAACTCGAGCCACTGAGGAAGATCGGAACAAAAACTACGCCGAAGCCCTGCGGTTGTACGAACACGGCGTCGAGTACTTTCTCCATGCAATTAAATGTTAGTTTATATTTCTGTTGATTGTAAAAAGAGCTGGTCAGATAACGTAAAAAGAAAATTACAGACGAGGCTCAGGGTGATAAAGCGAAGGATTCGATTAGGGCGAAATGCTTGCAGTACTTAGACCGAGCTGAGAAGCTCAAGGAATACCTCAAAAAAGGAAAGAAGAAGCCTGTGAAGGAGGGAGACACCGGATCAAAGTTTGGCAACATTTCTAGTTTTTAAGATTTAGGTTTAATAATAAAATATTATTGCTCAGGGATGACAAGGAAAAGAAAAGCGACAGTGATTCAGATAGTGAGGATCCGGAGGCTAAGAAATTGCAAAGTAAATTGGAGGGCGCTATCGTAATCGAAAAGCCTAAGGTTAAATGGTCAGATGTGGCTGGTCTCGAAGCTGCAAAAGAAGCTCTAAAGGAGGCTGTTATTTTGCCGATTAAATTTCCTCACTTATTCACTGGAAAACGTATCCCCTGGAAGGGAATTTTACTTTTCGGTCCGCCCGGAACAGGCAAATCATACTTAGCCAAGGCTGTCGCAACTGAAGCGAACAACTCAACTTTCTTCTCCGTCTCAAGTTCAGATTTAATGTCGAAGTGGCTGGGCGAGTCTGAGAAGCTGGTTAAAAATCTATTCGATCTGGCTAGACAGCATAAGCCAAGTATAATATTTATTGACGAGGTGGACTCTATGTGCTCAGCTCGTTCAGACAATGAAAACGACAGCGTCCGCAGAATTAAGACAGAGTTTCTTGTGCAAATGCAGGGCGTAGGCAATGATACTGATGGTATTTTGGTCCTTGGAGCGACGAACATCCCGTGGGTGCTGGACTCGGCTATTCGACGAAGATTTGAGAAAAGAATTTACATTCCTCTTCCAGAACAGCACGCTCGACTCGTCATGTTCAAAATACATTTAGGAAACACTGCGCACGTCCTAACCGAGGAAAATCTCAAGTATCTTGCTAGCAAAACTGATGGGTAACGCCTTTATTTTATACTTAGTTGATCATATAATTTTGGATTTATTTCAGATATTCTGGAGCTGATATCTCCATCGTTGTACGTGATGCCTTAATGGAGCCTGTCCGAAAGGTCCAGTCTGCGACTCATTTTAAGGTAAAGAGATTTGAAGGTTTTCTGTTTTTTTAATAGTAATTTATAAAATTTATTTGCAGAAAGTGACTGGTCCTTCTCCAGTAGATAAAGAAGTCACATGTGATGACTTGTTGACTCCATGTTCACCTGGAGATTCTGGCGCCATAGAGATGACCTGGATGGAGGTTCCAAGCGACAAACTATACGAACCACCAGTTACAATGGTTAGTGCAATAACAAATGTATTTTTCGATTATCTTATTAACGCAAACTTACTTCTAGAATGATATGCTGAAGTCCTTGTCCCGAACAAAGCCTACTGTTAATGAAGAAGACTTAAAGAAATTGCAGAAATTTACAAGCGATTTCGGACAAGAGGGCTAAAATCTTTTCGGATTTCAGCAATTGTTTTAGGTCAATGCAAAAACACATCTTTAAATTCGATGAAAACGTTGTTGCCTCTAATATTATTATATAAAAAAAAAAGAACGAAAAATGGAAAGTTTTAAAGAAAAGGCCCTGCTTTAATTTTTTTTTTTTTGTACGCTTTTCTCATTTGAAAAAGAAAATAAACACTTGAGGGCATGCTTATTGTTATACCACCTGTAAATGTTTTCTTTGTAATATCAGTTCTGATTTTAATACAATTTTATAAATTATGACCCTGCGGGTAAATGAGAACAAAAAAGAAAGTATTTTCCATTGGCAACATAGCATAATATGCCTATTTTTATATACTGAATGAATAAGCAGCACTTATGCCTTTGAAATTTCAAATGTTTTAGAGTATATTAATAGTTTCAATAAATGTAAGTTCAAGGCAAATCCTTATCCCGAAATTTTCCAGATTTTCATTTTGTTATGTTAATTGAAAATACCGAGGTTGAATTGCTTTTACTCCTAGTTTGAATCTGATCAAAGAACTTTTAAGAATAAATTTTCTGAGACGTGAATGGGTGCATAAGTGAAAAAGGAAATGATTCGTTAATTCCTAAATGTTGTAAATGTTCTGATATCTAGAAGAGAGATCTGGTTCTAACGTCCGATTGACGCAGATAAAAAGACATTCTAATTTTTTTAAAGTACCTATGCTTGTAACATCAAAAATATAGAAAATGAAAACTTGGCAATATAATAATATTAAGCTCATATTTGTTTAAATCTGAGCCTCTTAACTAATTAATTAAAAGTTAAGTTCTGCTAACACTGTTTTCAATTAATTCAATTCAATTAATTTTCATGATTCAAATTATGTGCCACATATTGACGTATATATACGTCAACGGCTGGCAGAAAGTTAATTTAAGAAATATCAGTACTGGCATCACTGGTCTTACGACGCACAAAGAGTTTGACGTTTTAAGTTTTTGGCGGCGGATGTTGTGCAGAAGAACGTTTAACGGACCAGACTCTGTTTTAATTTATTTGTTTTTTTCACATCGAAAGGAAGATTTTCTGAATATGGAAACCTCGCGCAGGAAACAGCGGCTAAAAGAGCTGTTGGAGGAGAGTTTAGACATCCGTAAGTTGCTCAAATTCAAAATTAATACTTTTATTTAGTTAACTGAATTTTCAAGGCTCGACGGCTGAAGTCGAGGAGAATTCGGAGACCATTGCGAAAATTTCAAAAATTATAAAAGAGGTTGACCAGCTGAACATGGACGTAAACGCGAGACTTTCGGCTGAGACATCAACCGAAGTGGTCATGGATGCTCAGATCGTGAAAATGAGCCACGAACTCGTGGGGCAAGTCATCCACCACTCGGGAAGCACTGAATTCTCTGAGGAGGATTTCGCCAATGCCATTGTAATTTGAAATTAGTTTTAGCGAATTGTCCACCTTATCACTGCGGAAATTTTAGATTGGTTTAGTTTTTAAAGACAACAAGGAAAACTGGGAAGCTTTGGCAGAAATTGCGTGCGATATCGCCCTGCCTGCGAGGTGCTCTTCTTGCCTCCTGGGGTCATTTGATGTTGATCACGTGGAAGAAGAAAAGGTTTCGAAAGAACGCGCGAGGAGGAGCAAAAATAAAATAGTAAGTTTTGTATTTATTCGTATTCCTTGTTCTACATATTTTCTATGCTATTTTCAGGGAGAAGAAGTCAGACCAGAAAGCATTCGTCAGCCGGAAAATCAGGAAAAGGGTGGTCAGGATGTTAACTATGTTCTTTCTCATATCAAAGAGGTACGTCATACAGTTTTTTTAATACTTAAATGATTCGAGCATCATCGAGCAAAAATATACTTAAAGATATTCAATGCCCAGGAATTAGTCTTAGAATTTAAGAATTACTGCAAGTACTTTTATTTATTATTTATTTTTTTGTTTGTGACATCTCCGCAGCTCTACAGAGAAAATTACAATAAACCTATCCCATATTATCATTTAATCGTCCATCCCACCAACTTTATGATCACAGTCGACAATGCCTTCCAAATATCGTTTTTGGCAAAAGATGAATCTCTTGTAATAGAAATGGGAGAAGATGGTCTTCCTGCAGTTCGACCAACAAGTAAAAGTGATCTAGTTGCACGGCAGGACGATCACACAACTGTCCAAATGGTAACCACTTTAACACCAAAATTGTGCCAGGTAAGAGAGTAAATTTTCTTTTAAGGGAGACACACTGAAATTTTTAAATTTAGGATATGGTTAAAAAGTACAACATAAAAAATTGCCTTCTAACAACAAGAGAGCAATTTGAAAGATCACTTATCTCAGTGAAATAATGTGTTTAATGAATATATTTTTTTAATACAAATAGAAAAATAAATATAATTTTATAAACACGTTTCTTAATGAAAACCTACCTGGCACTTTTGAAAATGTTACAAATTTCCGTGATATCCTGTTCAGTTTTTTATAAAAATGTCTGAGAATATCATGTCGTAATACACTTATTTTAAAATATTTTCCATGCATTTTGAAAAGTGACCAATTTTTCGTATTGTCCTCCCAAAATGTCCGTAACAATAAACCCCTTCGCATTGTGTTTTTTTCAGTTAATCTCATTTATTTTAATTTTACTTAGATTTTTTCCCATTTTCCACTTTTTTATTCGTAGGTGCTTATTTTTGGGTAATATAGCTGTAAAGTCACATTCAAATCTTGGTGGGAAAAAGTGTAGGACTATTTTTATAAATCGATTAGAAATAAAATTAACATTTCGCTATTTAATTAAGATAAACTCGTTATGCAACGCGCGCGATATAGCTTTTATTTTTCTTATTAACCGGAAATATTTTATTGAGGCGTGCCGCTATATGAGCAGTGTAGTTTAAATTCTTTATAGCCGTATGCTAATTAGATATTTAAATATATTAAGCACGGTTTCTAAGTGCATATTCATAAAGTTTTAGCAATATATATTTGAAGTGATAATTATGTAGAAATATTAAGTAAGAGCGACGCATCACGACCAACGTTTTATTTCTTAACAATCGAATCTAATAATTAAAAATAATTATTCTAAAACAAGAACGGATTTCAGTTTAAATTAATTTTTATTATTCTTATACACTTAAAATACTACACAACTAAATAATATTTACATTTTCTCCTCTAAACCTTTAGTTTATTTTCTTAACATTATTATCGCAGGAAATCTCACGCTTAATGTTATTGCTTATGTTTGTAGTTTTTGGCGGTGCTTTAAGGATAAGTTTTTTAATATTTTGAAATGGCGCATCGAAGAGTAATGTTAATATAACCGATGCAATAACAATGCAAATGTACTCATTCAAATCAATCTGAAAAAAGATGTTTTAATAAATTAAATAGATTATACTTAGTAAAAATACTAACCATTTGAGGCAGTAGACTGTAATAATCGGCATGTTTTCTGCGACCAACATTAAAGAAAAATACTGGAAATTGGGTGAGATATATTGAGTACGATAATTTTGTTGATATTTGAAAGTATCTGAATGATGATAAATTCGTGAGTTTATCTGTAAGAGAAATAGAATAGGATTAATGGAATTGCATCATAGTTAAAATTACTTACTTGTGTATCCTATGTGAGATACAAAAACAATCCAAGCGAACAGTGCACACCATCCAATTGGGGCGAATGCGGCATAGAACCCAGCGTGCACCGGATTGTACTTGTAATTTATATCCCCCATTGGAGCTGGCCCAAAGAATGCTGCTAGTAGACAAATGAATGCAAAAGCCCATCCAAATCTCAACTGATTTTTGGTCAAAGTGAGACCTTTGTATTGCCTTAAAGCATAGCCAAGTAAAATGCCTAAAATGTAAACTGTAGACCTATGTGGCGGCGAAGAATACATGTAGTCAGCGGTTTTAAACAACCGTTTTATTCTGAAACATTTAAATATTTGCTTTGTAATTTTCATTTATTTAAATTAATTTGTTAAAACTTACGAAGTCCCGAAGTATATATAATTCGATAATTGGTAAATTACCGTTGTATAATACTTTGCAACAGTTCCTATAGTGGCTAATAATAATAGAAAATATAAACCCTTTTTAGGCCACTTCCATAAAATTAGGATCAAAATTGGAGCAATTGCAAACAATTGTGTATCAATGCCCAAATGATGCGTGTGAGTGAGACACTAGAAAAATTGTATGTATGAAAAATGTTATGGTTGTATGGCACACATCTATTAATTAAAGTTTAAATTTTACCATGTCACTAAATCCAAAGTAGTTGTGTATGAAGAGTAAGTTTTTCCACCAATTTCTTTTACACAAATCTGAATGATGTTTGACTACAAGATTCCATTGGGGTCCTGTGCTTAAGTGTGGCAGAATAAACGTACAAAACAATATAAGAGCACCAAGAGTGGGAACAATCCTATGAAATAAAATATAAATTGAAATGGAATAAGATTTACAAATATTACTACATTGCTTTTTTTTTACCTCAAAAGTCGACCTGCATATTCATTTCTTAGACGAACAGGTTGACCCCTTTGCAGTCTTCCAATAAGTGAATACGAGGTTAGCATACCACTAAAAAGTAAAAATGGATCCGTATAAAGTGAAGCTGCTCTTCCAATCACAGTCCAAGATTGTCCCAACGCCTGTACGTAAAAATATATATATAAGATTATGTTACCACGATAATATTTTTATTATATTGTACAAACCTCACTCATATAAGTTCTATTTACGTAGGGATTAAAGAACAAGGCCAGTGACTTGTGAGAAATTAGTAACAAAAGTGCATTGAAAAGTCGTATTCCGTGTACGGCAGTTATGTCGTTCGGCGGTGTTTCGACACTTAAAAGCCATTTTGTGTTTTTATACAAAGAAAAGGCTGTGAGCCACCCATCTAAAGTAAATTTAATAAAGGTTCTATTTAGAAATAATGTAATTTATACATTTTTAGATAAATTAATTTCCTTACTTTGGTTCTCTTCAAGAGTGAAATACTCGTAGACGGTTGATATTAGAGCAAATGAAATTACCATAATGAACAATCCTCTATATACACAAAATTTTAAATAATTAGTTTAGGTATATTATATAACAAATTAATTTGTTTGAATAAGGAAGTACGCACCCTACAATTATTGTGCTTGTGTCTAGAATAATGGGTTCAGTAATTTGGCACATCCTTGGCTCCACACGAATTTGGAAACTTAGACCTGTGCCAGAGGTTAATTCTTTTATGTATTCTTTGAAGGAGTATTCTACGTCTTCCGGTGTGCAGGAGGAAGGAATACAAAGACCCCAGTTTATTAAAGAATACCTGGGAACCCGATGACCAGCCTAAAATTTTATAAGAAGCTTAATTCTGGAGTAAAACAATATTTTTTTTTTAGTTTTTAGTTAGTGGGAACTTGTGAGAAAATCTGTTACGCCTTTATTGAAAAACAAAAATACTTTATAACCCTCAAGTCTTAAAAGCATACAGTATGAAGAAAAATTTTGAAAATCAAAAAACTATCAAAACACATCGCGGTCACAACTAATTTAATTTATGTCTGGTAGTTGCTAACTAATAACCAGGATAAAGACAGAGGTGCTATCTTATAATTTAATGCTTTCCTCGATTTCACTGAACTTTTCGTCATGTGGTTAATTGATTTACAATAGATCTTAGAATATTCTAAGCTTTTTTTATGTTGTTTTCATTGAAACCTGAGAGAGGAATATGTTGGAATTTCTATTTCAAGGACGCTTTATTTATTTTTAATCCCAAAAAATCTCCCTCTTTCGGAAATTACTGACCTTTAACAGCAGCTTTGGTCGCCGCACATAATTTTATCCAAGTATCATAAATTTAAAATGCTAATTAACTGGAAGTTGATTGGGTTTTCGGAAATAATCACAACCTTAACCATTTTCCGAGAGCCAGGCGTGTAAGGTAATGTAAATTAAAAAAAAACAACAGAAACCTAAAATTTTTAAAAGCTTAGATGCGTCCCATTCAATTTAACTGATTCTTATTCTACAATACTATACTCAAAAATTTTCTCACAAAATCGGATAAGTTCATTAACATAACATGCTGCTCAACTTGAGATAGGTACTGGGAAAAAAATCAAGTGATTAGGCAGTCAACGACCTGTGTGCTGTACAGGAATTATTAAAAAAAATGTATTGCAACTTCCGTTGACACCAAAATGCATAAATCTAAAAAGTTCTTTAAATTCAATATGAATTTATTATTACTTTTTATAATTCTTCAATAAAACCCAGTTTTTTTTCGACAAGTTCCCACTAATAATATTCAAATTTGTATTCGAAAGAGAAATGAAGAAGAAAAATGGTATCGTTTCAATACTTACATCATCAAAATCACTTTTAAAAGGTTCGTGCGCCTTTAGTAGGTTAAACAGGTGATTTAAATACTTCGTTTCAGCAGATATAGACGGTTGCAAATATGCCAAGCAATATTGACCTTGAAAATCCTTTTTCGGTCCTACAACACTCAAACATTGATCGAAGTCGCCAAATTGATTTATGTTTCCATTTAAAACTCCAGAAGATAGTCGGGCTGATGAATCGTGCACTAGAAGTAATTCATTTAATTACCTACTTAACTTTATGGTTTCAAAGATGTTTTTTCTTTTTAATTGATGAATGGCTGTTTGTTTAAATTATCTTCATGTTAGATTGTTCGAGGATTGAGATAAGAACATCTTTTCTGCATTTTTTATAATTTTGTATTTCAAAATCAACCTTATTGTAAGGAGAAGTCGTTTGTTTGTCTTTAAATTATTGAGAATAATTTATAACAATTAGATTTTTATCTATAAGTTAATTATTGTTTTTGTTTTTATTATACATCCATCATTCATAAATTATGAAGGTGGACTTAATTGCTGAGTATAAAATAATTGAACACAATTGGAGAGGTAACAAATTATGAATTTTAGCATGTCATAAATCAACTAAGTATGGTAAATTAAATTTGCTTGCTCTTTTGCCACAGCTGCAACTTTGTTAGTTGCACTCTGCAATTATGTTTTTGTTGGGATCTCAAGAAATCGTTCTTGAAAATATTAACTGCACTTCTACTTCTTTCTTGAGGCAGTTTTAACCATTGAATTTGCTGACTGCACAACGTTCTACTTTGGTTTGAGGACATCCTTGAGCAAGTAATATTTTAATAAAAATTAACCCCGCAGCTTGTGCAGTTCTCTCTATAATTTGAACTCACACCTTAGTCTGCAAACCCTCGTTAGTTTATTTTTCAGCCTTGAACCTTGTGCATCAAGACCAACATAGTTTGACACCTGCAAGCACAAATTCAAACTTGATTGATTCTAAAGGTGTGCTCTATAGAGGTTCTGTGAGTCAGTTTCGCAATATATTGTTCTCTTCGACTTTTACGTTCTACGGAGGCTGGAATTTGTTGTATAAAGTGGACACCATGGCATTGGTATTTTCGTACAGCCACATTGCATCGGCCGCATTGCTGAGCGAGTGATGCCATTTGTGGTCGTTGGTAGAACTGGCGCGCGATTTGTTGCGACTGGCACAGAAATTAATAGTAAAGGCTAAGGCGGTTCAAAAGTAGGTTACGCTAGCCAAAGTGGCTAATTGCCGCACTGAGTAGTTGAGTTGTTCTTTCATACTTACATTTCAATGCCCACAATTCAAGGTTCTTCAGAGATTCAAAGAATAGTTTCGTGTGCTCGCGACATCTTGCAGATGCTGATGGACGCCTGGATGCATTGAACGGCCGTGAAAATAGAGCCAACCTCATACTAATTGTTGAGAGGTATGCTGCAAAATAATGTAATTTGCTTTGTTAGTTATGGTTTCAGAAGGAAAATCTTTTTTTAATGAATTAACGATGGGTGTGACTTAAAAATGTAAATGAAACTATTACAGACTATAACAATTTGTTTGTTGTACCTATCCTTAGTAATTTTATGGTGTATTATTTTATTACACTCTATTAAATCCTATTTTACTTCAGTTGATTTCAAAATTAAGAATGTTTTAATAATTTTAAAAATACATACATTAGATAGCTGAATATTTGTATAATAATCCTAAATCAAACGTGAAAGCTTTTTTCCGAATTAGACTTTTTCAGCTGAGAAACAAACTTGTTCAACAAATAGCTATACTGGTCTTACGAGTGTAATAGCTTTGTAAAAGTTACGTTGTACTTTAAAATGTTAATTTTTAAGTCGAACTACACGCGACCTTTTTTTATATATAATATGTACATTAAATATAAGTGATACACCGAAAAAAGTTAATATACTTTAGGTATTAGTAGAAACAAGAAAGAGGTGATCTGGTTGGAAAATGTAAATTATATATTATATTGGTTAATTTACAAAAAAACATTGCTTCTAAGCCCTTCAGTTCTGTTCGATTTTATGAAGCAGGTTTTTCTGCGCAATAGAAAATATATTTAGAGGGATGTAGAATTATAGAAAAAACAACAACTTGCGGATATTGATAAGTTTAATCATCGACTAGTTGGCCTTAAAGTTTTGAAAAATTCACCAACATTCTAACATTTATATAACTGATATTACGTGACAAAAGTTGCAGAATTTAGCATACAAATACAAGTCATTAATCTAAATATTGACTTTGATTTGATGCTGGAGAGTCGTCGCACATTTCTAATTTTACTATCGCCCTTGAACTTGATTGCGTGAAAGTGGTCACGGCATGCAGCGCGATCGCCGATCATTATCAATTTTCTTCTGGTGTCGCGCATCTGCGTCTCAAGAAACCACAAATGCAGATGCAGCTGACACTTACCATATTTACTAAGTACGCTCGTAATGCAGCGCTCAGTCGGAATGACAAACCATCGGACGTCTGCAATAGGTGCGATTTTTGCATTAATGACACCTTCGATCGGTTCGTTTTTGTGTCCAGAGGCAGCTCAAGACCGCAATCTTTGCGTCGTCATCGGTAGCAGCCTTATTCCGTATTCAAATAGAGTACGCAATTTGCGTAAATATTTCGGCAGAATTAAATGACGGCTTACCTTTTACCACACACGGCCACTCTAAAGAGGTTTGTGTTAGCTCCTATTGCAGTCCGTTTGTGCTTTGCATACTCAAGCAGTTTTAATGAATTATGTAATTGAAAAGGATGTGCCACTTTGATACTGTTTATAGCCCCGCTTCAGTTTTGTTGATAAATTTACTTTCTATGGAAACACTCTTTTAATTCAATTCTAATTAGGTATCAAAATTTTATAGTTCTACATTCATTATTATATCAAAACGTAATTTTTTCGCTGATCTTGGAAGAAATAGAAAATACATGAAAAATATCATTCAAATGGATATTGTGTTTTTGCTATTTCGCCTCCCATAAAATCTATTTATGTTATGCTAAAGTGATCACACTGATCACGAAATCAATAAACCTAGCAAAACGTTTAAGAACTGCAGTTGTATGATTCCGGTTTAAAGAACAATATAATTCCGTGTGTCACACAAATTTATATTTAACATCAAAATATTTATTTTGATG
Source organism: Machimus rusticus (assembly GCA_951509405.1). Classification (NCBI taxonomy): domain Eukaryota; kingdom Metazoa; phylum Arthropoda; class Insecta; order Diptera; family Asilidae; genus Machimus; species Machimus rusticus. Next base: position 10,935,912 of record OX608051.1, read on the forward strand.
GGACTCAATCATGATTCATGTCCTTGCTTGCAAAGTATAACTGGTATTTAAACAATTTTAAGCACACCGGTTGCACCTCCGGAGCCCCAATATTTATTATTCAACGATTTTATGTATATTATCTAATCAATGTGAACGGATGTAGAAATCGCTATATTTAGCCAAAATTTATATTTCATCTTGTTTGAATTTAAAATTAAGAGCTTTAAATGTAGGTGGGATTCTATGTAGATAACCTTTTCATTTTATATGCAAATTATAGCAACTGAAACTTAAGATGACATTTTAATGCAATTTGCTATTTTATTCGCTAACAAAGTACATTTTTTTCCAGTCTAAAAAATTTGATTTAAGATTATCTCGTGACTCAGTCGCTTAAAAAATAAATAAATATTCAAATCAACATTTTTTGACAAGACTTCTTGTCTTGATTCTTCTTTTAATTTATTATTTGGAGTGGATGTAGTTTGAACCAGACAGTCGAACAAAAAGAGGAAAACAGTCCTTTGGAATTTATTAAGAGTATCTAATTTGTGCTGTATATTTTGCTTTTGTTTACATAATAATTTTTAATTAATTTAACAGATTTTGGTCACGTGAATGTCAATGAATTTTTAGTTATGGCTTTTAAAAAATTTAAATTATGAAATGCGTTTGTAGTAGTTCTATAAACATATTTTACAATATATTTCTTAATTTATTCTTGGAAATTGAGAAGCGTGACACTGCTGGAAATATCACGTGTGATAACATTTACTCCAGATGCAGTTTAATATAATTTTATTTTAAGACGGTAAACTAAACCATAAATAATTTCAAAAATCGTATATTTATTCAATGAGTAAAATTGCTATCCTTTGGTTATCTGTAAGACTTTTAAAGAAAATTTGAATAAATTATTTCTTGTGATACTTTAAACCATTTTCAATATTGCGTTAAGATTTCAATCCTATTTTTGGCCTAGGTTTTTGGCTCTTATTATGTATAGTGTTAAATGTGCGAAATGTGAAAAGATATAGTAATATAAATGTCTTCATCGATAAACATACCCAAAATGAGAAAAAATACTCTCTGGTATAGGTACCCTAAATACATAAATACATTTAGAACTCTTTTTAAGTTAACCTTTTTACAAAACATCAGTATAAATGTAGGTAGCTCTAATAAACAGCAAATAAAAACAAAAAAGGTGATTTATATTGTAATATAACCACGATTAATTTTCTCAGACGGTCAATATACTTAACGTTGCAGATATTTATTTATGTAAATAGTGTTGCGTCGGTCAAGTTGACGATGACTGCAGAGTTAATTGAATAACATCACAGCAAAGTTGTGAGTGAAGAAATTTTTGCGAAATTTGATTATCGAAAAATTTTGACGTTATTTCTGGTTCTCCTACTGCAGTGAGATTTGGTGATTTTATGTAAAACGCCATGTTTCAGCATAAATTATAAATATATATGTATGTATCAACGCAATACACATTAGGTTTTTAACAAGTTTGTTAATCTTCGCGAAAAAAAACCGCACGTCGAATCTACCTACCTATCAAGATTTGCAAAAGCAACAAATTGTTGGTCTTTTTTTAATATCTATTGCATTTCTTTTATAAATGGTAATATTGTTTCCCGGCCGTCTTAAATAAAATTTGCATATATTATCATATTTTCTGTTAGGTGTTGCAAAACTTGAACATGGGTTCAATCAACGTGATTTTTTAGAAGTGTATTCACCTTAAAATGCATTTTTATATTTTGTTGTTGATGGGCAAGAAATTAAAACATGACATTAAAGCTCCTATGAGACATAATTCAAAATGTGAGCTTGAGCCTATATGATTTCTTGTAGGTCATTTTTGTCATATCATGGTTATTAATACCAAAAACCCTACAAAGTCTGAAACGATTTTAGTTTTACTAAAAAATAACATCCTTAAATCGTTGCTCTTTTCACACTTATAACTTTTAAGCGAGTTCTGCTCTTTTCTTTCATACATCACAAATCAGCAAAATAATTTCGATTGATAAAATTTTATTATAAACAATGTTGCAAATATTTTTTTTATCGTTTGAAAGTGCTTCTATTTTATTTATAATTTTTTATTAGTAACATCTTGTATGCTAATCTGTTTTAAATGATAAAAGTATAATAAAACTATTGCACACCCCTTATAAATAAAGCAGCTATTTAAAAACCCAGCTGAAAAAGAAAGACATTTTGCAACTGTATGCTTGTAATATAAATTTTTTCAAACAAAAATTTCATCACGATTTTGAACGTCACATTTTATTTAATACAGTGAAATATGGAAATCGCATTTCTCTGTATTTTTCGAGCACTGAATGGATTTTTATTTTTTATTTTAATAACTCCTACACCATCACGGGTTCCACTGAGTTAAAAATCTTTTAAAAATTAGAGATAGCCAATTCAAGTATCTAATGGAATATGTAAGAAAACTTCTTGGAAGCGATTTAAATTTATTCATATCCAATATTGATACAAAAATTATCAGGTTGAGTTAGTAATTTCCACTGAGGTCACCAGCTCATTCGTTCTTATTCAACATATTGTAAATTATAAAAGAGAACAATTGTACAAATACCGATGATTTCCATTTTTAAATATTATGATAATGTTACGATTCAATTAAAAAATTAAAAACTTACCCTGTTCGGCAATATTCCTTTCGAATCCGTCATAACTATTATTTCTAGATAAATCCTCTCCCAACATGTAAGTAATTGCACCAAGTTGGTTACTGATGTTTTTCGAAGTATTTGGCCATTTTACAGATAAGTTTACATTATTTTCACTTGAATCAAAAAGTGAAATAATTTGATTTGATTTGTTATTTCCACAATCCTTTCCTGATAAGCATTGATTTTCAACACACTGTGTGAAAATCATAAATTGCAAAAGACCAAAAATCACTGCACTGATAACGAACTTCATTTTAATAATTTGCTAATAATAATCACACAATAGTGAAAGGAGCACCATCATAAGACTACCTTTGTCGCGGCAGTTAAAATTCACAGTGAGGATCGTTTTAAAAATTTATCAGTTTCACTTTCAGTAAGCTGGAAAAGCTTCTCGAGATCACTCCGACGATCATACCAAGAGCTTTATGCGTTTGATTGGTTCGAAGTTGGTCAGGTAACTATTTTCATGTTTTCTTCAGCTACAACATATTACAGGCAAAAAACGATTCGCGCCAATCCCCACTTGATGATCGATTTTTCACAATTGGAAATTCATAAAAAAAACGTCTAACTTTGATGTGGTCCCATAAACATTTTCTGGTTTATTTTTATCTAAGTAATCTCTTGCTTCCTACCATTATTATTGTAGTAAGAAGTTCTATATAATACAAGTTACTTCTCTTTAACTTCTTTATTATTATTTATTATTTTTAATTTATAGTGTGATTTTTGTACGGGTATATTGAATATTTTTTTCAAAGTTCAATAGTTTCATTAAAAACAAAAATAAGAAGTAATATTTTTAACGATTAACGAAATTCTGGATATACATAATGAGGTATAAACTAGTATTTCATGTTATACATATATGATACATAGGTAAGTTATGCGTTGTATTAAATAACTGAGAGTTTCAAGTCGAAAATTCGAATATATAGCCATATATAAAACCCTGAAAACGTATTTAACAATTTCAAAGAAGGCTAATGTTTAAAAAAAACGAAACGTAGTATTTCTATCACTTAGAAGTTTATTTATTTGTTTATCATTTGAGCATCACGCCTCTTAGAGATTTTAAAAAGTTACAACACAGGGGCTAAGGATAAATATAAAAAGATTTATTTCATTATTTAAAAAAGGGTAAATAATTTACCATTTACCTTTAACACTAGATTGCCCAAAGAAGTTATTTTGACTGCCTTTTCATTTCAATTAGTAAAAAAATTATATTTATAATGTACATTTTCTTAGGATCATGGGACTTTTTATAAAAAGGAGAAGAAGAAGAATGTATCATTATAAATATAATTGTCTTACTAATTAAGTTTAGTTAAAAAGCAGCTAAAATGAATTCTTCGCGGGCAATCTAGTGTTAATTAAATTTTCCCTACCTTAGTTTTTTGATTTTTAATACTTTGAATTAAATAAATGTATATGTAGAAGTATTTATCTCTTGTAAAATATATCTACTTTCAGGTATTTTGAAATTCCCCAGCAAAGTTCAGTTAATTCTTTTATCAAATCTTCCTTCTGCGACTAGAATTTTTATGAATTCTCCTTTGAAGATTCTAATCACGTATATTTTCAATATGAGTGGGTTATTTCCCCGTCTGTGGTGTCATACTACTGTTCAGTAAATGCTATAAACAGTCGTAACATTATTTTAGCAAAAAGTCTTCTATCACTGATCGTATTCCTGCATAAAATATTCTATTCTTCTAAACAGTACCTATTGAAAAAAAGGTTCAAATATGCCATTAACCTCGGAGGAATGAACTCTGGATGATTTAAAATGATATATTGTGTAATTTTTCTTCATGTGATATAACTGGAGCTGGAACTGAGCAATTTAATTTTATGAGGTAAAATACAAAATTTAATTTAATTGGAATACAACGTACAAATGTAAAAATCAAATATGTATAATACTTAACCCGATTTCGTTATAAAACTAAAATGCCATACTGATGGTAATAAGCAAGGTTTATAAGAATGATAAAGTGGATTAATATTCGTCATTGGGACAATTATTATTGGTAGAATATCTCTGGAAATGAAAATTTAATTTACATAATACTTCACTGAGAACAATTGATGCAAAATTAGAGTTCTTTATCCTCATTGGACAGGGGCTTGATATTATACCCCTCCAAGACGCTTAGTCTTCCGTATCGCTATCAAGAATTTGCTTTGAGAGTTATGGGATGACGATAATGAGTTATTTTGTTATTAAGAAGCTATTAAGCGGTATCGGGCACTTATCACCTGTCTCCGTTTCTTAGACCGTGAAATAACTTGTTTCGGCTAAGCTGTGATTGATGAAAGCTAAAGTGCATTTCGAAACATCGTCGAAGACTGCATAAAAATGAGCCGGGCGAGGCACGATCACCTGCATGACCTGCATCGCTTACTTCATTTCTAACTTAGTGGGTCTTTTGGGCATGCAATTTGTGTAACTCCTCTCGGATAGGAAAGTTGTTCAAGTAACTGGCCTCGGGAAGTTCATTACCAATAAGTATATGCGTGAGCTATCGATAAGTAATATTTGTTTTTATCTTTTTCTTATTGTAAGTTAGTCAAAACAAATCAATTGAAGAGGCTTTGAGAATTATGTGACGGGAATTTTTTACGTTTAATTTTTTTGAAGCTCACATAAGTACAATTTTGCTCAATATACATAAATTCGTGAAGTACTTAGCTAAGGCAACTTTCGATTCCACATAATTGTGTACATGTTTCAGTTTTTCAAAATCTGTTCCACAATATTTTTATTATTTTTCTATAAAAATGTTTTCAGTTAATCCCTATATATATATAAAATCGAAAGTTCGTTTGTTTGTTTGTTTGTTTGTTGCTCAATCACGCCTAAACGCTTGGTCCGATCATTTTAATTTTTTGAGTGAAGACACTACATATTCCGGCCTAACATATAGGCTACTTTTTATTCGCGGATTTCAAAATGGCGGATCCAAGATGGCGGTCAAAAATTTTAAATATCAAGAGATTGCCGTGAAAATTTGCATCTGGGGGTTTTCGGAGCTCCTGATTGCGAATCTACGCTCGAAATTTGGAAATTCAAGATGGCGGATCCAATATGGCGACTAATAATTTTCGAACTTCAACGAATTTAATTGAAAATTGGTACTATAGGAATCTTGAGGCCGCAAATTTCTAATCTACTAACAAAAATTGGAAATTCAAAATGGCGGGCCCACTATGTTTGTTGCTCAATCACACCTTAACGCTTGGTCCAATCATTTCCATGTTTGAAGTGAAGGTACTACATATTGCGACCTAAGACGTAGCCTACTTTTTATTCACGGGATTCAAAATGGCGGGCCCAAGATGGCGGCCAAAAATTGTAAATTTCAAGGAACTCCGACGAAAATTGGTATCTGGGGATTTTTGAAGGTCCTGATTGCGAATATGCATACTTTCGAAATTTAAAAATTCAAAATGGCGGATCAAATATGGCAACCCAAAATTTCCAAATTCAAGGAGTTTAAGTGAAAATTTGTACCAAGGGTACTTTGAGGGCATTAAATTCGAATCAATTATCAGAATTTAGAAATTCAAAATGGCGGACCTAATGAGGTGACTGATTTTTTAGGAATCAAAAGAATTTTCATTAGTGCAGAAGAAAATCAGTAGCACTAACTTCGAATCTGCTAACAAAATTTGGAAGTTCAAAATGGTCGAGCTAATATGTTTGTTGCTCAATCACGCCTGAACGTTTGGTCCGATTATTTTCGTTTCTTTAATGAAGACATTACATATTCTTATCTAAGTCATAGACGACTTTATACTCACGGGACCCAGAATGGCGCGCCCAAGATGGCGGATGAAAATTGTAAATTTCAAGGGATTGCCACGAAAAGTGGTGTCTACGGATTTTTGAAGGTCCTGATTTCGAATATACTTTTGAAACTTAAAAATTCAAGATGGTGGATCAAATATGACAACCAAAATTTCCGAATTTCAACGAATTTAAGTGAAAATTAATATCAAGGGTACTTTGAGGCTACTAAATTCGAATCTATTATCAGAATTATAACAAAACATATAGGCAAACTATAATTTTTATAAGGAATAGGCAATCAACGTAAGATTTGCAGCTTTAATGTTTTCAATACGGCAACGATGAATTAGCGAACAAAATTTAATACCCTTAATCATTTATTTAAAACTTATCAACGGGAATATATATGTAAGTATACAATACATTATGAGCCCTTCTGATATGGACCGTGGTACAAAATGCGTTTTGGGTGAATCACATCCAAAGATTTTAGAACTACTAAACTTTATTATCTGAATACTGAGCATTTTTTAAGTATTTTACTAAGTAGTGTTTATTATACACCGGGTGAAACCGGGTTACTCAGCTAGTACTTAAATAAGTATGTCATCAAAATTTTTTGTCTTGCATTCCGGGCGAGATTATCATAGTAAGATTGTTAATAACTTAAAGGTAATTTTAAAAAAGATATTTGTAAATACATATTTTAGTAGCTGTACGAATCCTTTCTAAACAAAGTTTTTATCCGGAATTACCTTTAATTGAGACACGCTTCTCGTAAAATTTGTTCACGTGCTGCCGTTTTTGCGCCATGCGCTAAAAGACAATTTTATTTTTATCCTCTGTTTTCTGTAAAATAGTCAATTTTCAAAGCATAATAATGTATAGTAAGATGACTAATTCCCAAGATTTTGTCACATCATCGTAAAGCCAATAAACCGGTATATAATGCGTGATATATTTTATACTATATACTATACCTATATTATGCAGTATTTGTAAGTGATTTCTATGTTTTGCCTTTTTTTGTTTTAATTATACACACGTGGAATATGTTTTGTATACAAGGTAGTGTTTTTTTTATTCAAAGTCTTTTTGGTATCTTGTCGGATCAGATCAAATAATAGAAGTTACAAATTATTACACAATTTAGTTTTTCCTTTATAGGTACTGTAAACTTACTTTATATTCATTGTTTTAAATATATTTGCAATCAATATCGATTTTGTTAATAAAGAATTCATGATTCATGATAAATGATTAATTCTATTAAATCATGTTAAAACCCCGCAAAAATGAATCGGTTGTGAAAAACAGAAAATGAATGAGCCGACAAATTTAAAGAAATTCAATTCTTGTATAATCTGCGTTCAAAAAGAATATTAGAAAGGAATATTGTTGTAAACAAAACTAATATAAATTTCATATCCGAAATTATATCACCAAAAATTTATGCGTAGAAGGCCATCAACTATTTGTTATAGGAGAATATCTTTCATGTCTCAAGGTTATATCTAACAAATATTCTCTGCCATCTTCGATATCACCATCAAACATAATGAATGTATTTTCCAGTTACCGTGAATAGTTTATTTTAAATAAATTTACTTATCTTCCGTAGTTGATTCACCTCATTCTCAAAAATTGAGTCGTATGTGATTATGTTTTACGCGACATCCGTGAGTATTTGAAGTGATCATTTGTTAATTTAATATGATTTCTAACACATTATAAAATCAGGTAACAACATAGGTGATTGTGTGCCTTGGTGCTTACTTCTTATCCGATAAAAAGGTGAGGCAGATCTTTGTATCGGTTAGTAATAATTTAAGCGGATGCTGATTCAATAGAGCAAGTCAACTAAACTTTGGTATATAAAAGCAAGAACGTCCATTTTATTTCTCAAAGAATTCAAATTACTTTTTTTCAAATTTCAGTTCGTTATAATGTGTACAATAATTTAGTTAAACTATAGATGTAAAATAAAACAAAAGGAGTATTTTTAATAACATGTTTGGATTAAAATATTTTCTTCTTACTACATATATCATATACTCAAATTTATTTGCAAAATTATACCATCAGATTGCACATATGACAAAAATTAATCGTTCTTCTACCTAAATCTACTTTCTCTCAAATTTAAATATTCTTCGGAACTAGAATTGATTGACGCAGGAACGTGTAGAGCGCATTGAACTTTGTTTTACTCATAAGCTAAAAAACTGCAAAAAACGCAATCTACTATTTACAAATTCTTTCATATTAACACCAGTTGTATAAAGCTTTTTATAATGAAATTCGTCTAAAATCGTGTTTTTTGCGATAAAAGCGGTTTTTGTTGGTAGAACTTACAATGCTTTATTCAGAAAATTACCATATTAATGACATAATTTTTTAGAATTTTATAGAATGAGAATCCTAAAACAATCCTGTTTCTGATTAGCCCAAACCTTCTACACTTTGATGATTAATAGCAACCAGCAATATTGTTTTTGTTTAGAAATTGTAAATCAGTACCTAGTGCTATTTATCGGTGGCACACGCTTATTTTTTTTACTATCTAACCTTTGGTTGACTTAAATAAATTGTAGTAATTGAAAGAATTTGGGCAGCTCTATTTCTGCTACTTAGTGATGTAATCAATAAATATATTGCTTTGTGAGTTTTTATGCTAGTTTAATTTTTCATAATTGATGTACACTATACAATTTAAATTCGAATAATTTTGTTTTTTAGAGACAAAAGGTATCTTCTGATTGCCTTTTGAATTTTGTAGATTGACTCACAATTTAAATTACATATAACTTAGTTTAGTTTTAAACCATAAAAGAAATATGCCTATAATTCTTTTGTATATTTCTAGACTAAAGATATCATTTAATTAACTGATTTTCCCTTAAGTACCGAAGAAATAAAATTGTCTGAAGGAAAAGCAACGATGAGCAATTTATTTTTCGTTTCAATTTCAATAATTTCATCTTGCAAGCAAACTACTTTAAGGGGGGGCTAAGGTTAATTCGTACGAAAAAAGGCATGTTTTTGTGAATTTTTTGTGACGACACAGTTAAAATCTCTTTGTTAAAACTAATAGTATATTAAAGTATGACATTTGAAGAATGTTGTATAAAATTTTCACGAAGAAATATTAAAAAACACGGCAATGACAGCAATTATTCGGACGTGTCTCAGATAAAAGTAGAATTGCGGTGCCCCTCATAACTGGGTGCTGCATCATCCGAAATCAAAAAATCAAAGTTCATTCGTTAGATAATAGTTTTCCCCAGGTAACGCTGGGGGGGTTTTTCGAAATTTTAATTTTTCACTTTTTTGGAACACTTTGAAGGGAAAAACGCGATTTTTTGCGAAAAAAATCGACTAATTTGTTATTGTAAAATAAAAATTATTAACAAATTTGAAAAAAACTCTCCAGCGTTACCTCGTAAATTATGTACAGAAATAGTGTTCACAATTTCAAAAGGATCGGTGCAGTAGTTTTGAAGTTATGAGGGGCACCGACTTTGAAAACGTGAGTTGTGGGGAAAACGCTTTAAAGTTTTGAACACCAAAAAATCTGGTATAAAACGTTCATAAGCAAGGTATAGAAATACTCGTAACTTCGTCAATTTTGCTTCAATCGACTTGAAATGTTGACACAATATTCTTAAGATATTATGCATTCAATTAAAAATATAAAAAAAACATGCCAAAAAAAAAATTTAAATACCTTAGCCCCCCCTTAACTGCCAACTTTTAATGCTCAGAACTTCGACTTCCAACGAGTGCGTTTTCCATCAGGAAATGTCCGGCAATCAGTTACGTAATTTATTTTTTAATTACTTTAGTTAATGAAATTATATTTTTATATTATTCTTTTTGCAAAAGCATTAACTACATACATATTTTAATTAAACTGAAATAAATGAAAAAGTGAGAAAGCAAATAATAGTTCTGAATAAATTTGTATGGGTATTAAATATATGTATTTTCTAACGGTTGAAAATATTCAATACATACCAGAGAAAAGGTTAAGTAATTAACAAAAGTGACTCAATCAAAATGATTCGTTTTGCCTTTTAATTGCAATTTAAAATGTATCTCACGTTTCACATTTACTTGACTTTAATCTCTATACTGAGCGTAAGTAAATGAGTATGAGGTACTTTACCATTTGTAAATAATACTTTTAAAAACTAGTTATAAGATATATAAATGAAAACCAATGTTATAAATGTATGTGTATTCTAAGTATAATAATAGTAATTTTATTTATTTATTTGTTATATAATTCTAATACCCACTAAATACCGTGGTTATTTTCCACTGACTGAAATTTAACTTCAAATTTAGTAAAATTGCACAATTTTTTACTTATTTACAAAAACGACTACTTCCTGAAGAAATCACTCATATCATGGAATGATCGCACCATTTCTAAACCCTTAATTAACCTTCTCCAGTCTTGACCTTCTGGCGCAATGCTGCTCACGTGCCCTAAAGAGTGTCTATCAATTTGAATCCAATGCCGGACAGCTTCCGGAGATGAGTTTAATCGAGCGTGCATGAATGAGTTCGCGACTTTTTTCAGAATTAATAAATAACACGGAACGTGTTTGAAACCATGATCAATTCGTTAATCGAACATATCGATTTGTTTGCAGGTAGAAAAATAAAACTGGTTTGTGAATTCGCTTAAAATAAATTAAAAGCTTTAAAGGTGCAAATGCCTCCCAAAATGTTGTTCTATCAATAAAAATCAACTACTTTTTATTCACAGACTCAGTCAAGTACTTTAATTCACTAACTAAAATATCGGGGCAATTGGAATTTGTGGTCTAATCGAAAATTGTAAATACGTAGAACACACGGTAAACACTCAAAGAAAAATAAAATAAAAGGTTTTAGCTCTGTTTAATTTAATTTCTCGCGTGAAAATAATTTGTTTTACAGAACTTTATTTATTTTTAATTTATTTATTTCGATAGTTGTCGATGAGTAAGATTTGGTTCTTTTACGATAATTTGTTTTAATAATTTAATTGCGGTATGATTTCTTAAATTTTACGGGTCATTTGCCCGAACATGTTAAGTTAAACCCATTTTGCATTTCTTTGTATCAAATACCTTGTCTTATAATTCGAATTGCTAATAGAAATTGTGCACAATTTACTATTTTACATGTTAGAACATTCCCTTGCTATTGAAAAATTAGTTTTATCGGTCATTGATTTTCTGTAAAATAATAAATTTTGCTTTAAGTAATTTGTACAAATTTAACGTATTTTATCTAGAGAAACGTGAATAAGTTCATAAAAAAAAGAGTCGCTAAATTAAAAAATGCCTGTTGGAATTTTCAAATTCATTGTTAAATAAACTTCTGATCTTAATATGTGTGTAATGTGTATACATATGAAGAGAAATAAAGAGAATGTACCAAAAAATCAGAAACACGAAATTTGAATCTTCTAATATTTGTTTTAGCTTATTCTGATGCTGCGGTATGCCACATTTTTGTACACAACCATATGAAAAACTACGTAATATATTCGGTGTCATGAAATTCTATGCAAGAGTCAATTTAATAGATGAAAAAGTTATTTCACTCAATTTACTTTACAAGTATTTTTCTGCATAACTAAGCTTTTCATATAAGGTAGTGAATAATTTATTTTGCACACTCATTTATGTAAAACATTGGTGCGATTCGGTCAATGGATTGTAGGTAAGAGCATTAAGCTCTCACCTACGTTTAAATATTCTCTACTTTTTATTTTTGCCAAAAACTATCAAATAGGAACATTTATCGTTCAGTCTTTTTCTGGTAAGACGCCGGCAGGATGTGGTTTGCGGTGCTAAGCATTTTAGCCGTAATAGTGCTTATCGGTTTATTAAATATCTCCAAATTAAAGGAGCTTAAAATACAACTAGAAGTTTCCAAAATCATCCAGGGCCCTCCAGTTAAAGAATTAATAGAAAATACTAGAAAAGAATGTAAGTTTAATTAATTAATTAATTATAAAAAGTGCCTGAGTTGGAATTTAATATTTAAACTCGGATCCGTTTTTTAATATTGACGTGAACTTAAGTGATAATATAATTTTTGGTTTAAGAAGAATTCATACTGATAGCAAAATAAAAATGTTTGGAGGTAATGGTAAATTGAATTGATCTAACTTCTTATGGTTAGTATGAATACAACTTATTTGCTCTAATTTCCGAGATTCCACAATCAATTGCATTAAAAATTTGCTGTCCGTTTTTCGGATACTGGATTAATTTATTTTATATTATTAAAAATATGCCCCAATGATGGTATGTAGTTCGCCGATTAGTAGAAGACTTACGAGTATATAATTCAAACCCAATCCTGAAACATTATTCCTATATATACATAAATTAAATTGACCGATTATTACATATTATAAAAGATTCAAATATTTGTTGTAATTTAAACCTTTCATGCTTTCAAAATTAAAAGAATAAAATTGCTATAGGCTCTTCCTGTTTTAAATTTCAAATGTGATGATTTAATATCAGAGTTCATTAACACATAAAAGTGAAACTGTTAAAAAATTCGGTCAATACTACTTAATGAAAATTAATTATTTATTTACAATAATCACAATCATTAAAATGCGCTTTTAGAGCATCAGCAAGCAATCAGGAAATTTTGCATTGAAAATTTATGTAAAAAAAAAGTTCTTTTTCATTTATTCTTTTACGGAATACACCTTCACTTCCGCTCCTTCACTTTAATTAATGTAAAATATAAACTTTATTCAAATTAATTAGAGTAGGTACATACTCGAGGTGGAGCAAAGGTTAAATTTTCTGATAATTAGCTATCCTGTAAAAATAATAATAAAATTAAATTTTTGAAACGCATGAATTTTCAGGCAAGAATAAGTTCTGTAAACATAAATATCTTTTTTTTTTTTAAATGCACAATCTAATTTAAATTTGACATCTTATTAATCAATCCAGATCTATTAGAGTGGTTCAAAGAATGTCAGGAAAAATTCGGGCCCATCTTTCGCATATGGATTGGAAATCATTTTACAGTTTTTATATCGGATCCAGATGACATTCATTCAATTTTAAATAACCCAAAAAATTTGGAAAAATCCCACAACTATCAATTCATGAAACCTTGGCTTGGCAGAGGATTAGTGCTGAATTCTGGAGAATCTTGGCGTAAAATGCGCAAGTTGCTAACGCCTGCATTCAATTTTCAAATGCTTATGTCCTTTAAACAATCAATGGACGAAAATTGCAAAATTTTAATAAGTAAATTAAATGATGTTGCTGACAGTAATAATCCTGTGGATATTCATCCGTACATGACCCTTTATACTTTGGATGTAATTTATGAAACAGCAATGGGACTCAAGAAAAATGTGCAAAACGGCTCGGAGCCTGAATATCTTAAAGCCCTTAAGACGTAAGAATGAAGCATCCTTGGTGTGTTTTCTTTTAAATGTTTATTTTATCTTTAGGATGCTGCACGTAGTTTATATGAGATCCTTCAGCCTCTTGCACCGGTTTAATTTTTCTTTTAGGTGGACCTCTTTAGCAAAGGAGTATTACAAAGCCTTGCAAATTTTACATAATGAGACATGGCGAGTTATTAAACTAAGAAGAAAACTTTTAAACGAAAATGATGAAGCTTATTTTCGGCAGAAAGGTAAGAATTTTTTAATTTATTTTTGCGCGCTCAGTTTTTTTTATATATTTTGTATATTTAAAGAAGATGCATATAACACTGGAATTAAAAGGAGATACGCATTTCTTGACAACCTTTTAATAACCCAAAAGAATAATAACACTTTAACCGACTTAAACATTCGGGAAGAGGTTGATACATTCTTATCAGGAGTATGAAGCAATTTAATTTAAAGTATAATATCCATGTATTTAATAGGTTTGTATATTTTTTTACAGGGCCACGATACAATAGCTTCAACTCTTTCCATGGCAGCATATCTTTTATCTCATCATCCAGAGGCTCAAAAACTAGCCTATGAAGAAGCTCTTGAATACGAAGGCCGAGAAATGGAAACAATGAAATATTTGGAGGCTGTTATAAAAGAAACAATGCGTTTGTATTCTCCAGCTCCAATATTTAGTCGGCTCCTGGAAGAAGATGCGCATTTAAAAAATGTTACAGTACCAAAAGGTTCAACGGTCTATATACTTGCCCAATTGCTTCATCGCAATCCAAAAATATATCCAGATCCAGATAAATTTAAACCGGAAAGATTTATGGAATATTTTTCGAATACTCCTTCCTGTGCGTTTGTTGCATTCGGTGCAGGTCCTAGAAATTGTATAGGTAATTATATTTACTGATACATAAATCATACAAATTCTATATACGATTTACCAGGTCAAAAATTCGCTATGCTGGAACTCAAATGTGCCCTGGGAAGTTTATTGAGACATTTTGAATTTCTTCCCGTTGATCATGAAATTAAAACAGCTGTTAAAGTGGTATTAGCCCATTGCAACGGGGTTTTTATAAAAATAAAAAAGAGACAGATCTGAAAAGTCTATTTGAACATGTCAGTTTTTTTTTGGACTTGTTTTTAAATTTTTGCTTATTTTGTACCCCATATAATATGATAATGCTGCTCAAAATCTTGAGTTAGACTAAACATAATATTAGATAACCTCCCTCTCCAGGAAGCTGACTACATTGATTTTATTACGATTAAAAATTATTTATTTACATTTTTTTCGCATTTTGTTTACACATTCAATGAAAATATTTGAATGTTTAAAGATAGCAATAATCAAGACGAGGTGTCCTTGACTTTAGATTTAATATTTAACATTAATTAATTATAATCTCAATTTTCAGGTCACTGATAATACATTTAAAGATTTTTTAAATTCTCATACTTTATGAAAAAATTCGAACATTCGGTATTTAATAAAATTTCTCTTCGACTTAGCTCTGTTGACGTTTCTGGAATTGGAAAAAGTTTTTGTTTTAAATGTTTGGTTTGTTACAAATTATTATGTATTACATATTAATATTTTTACTTCCTACAATTAAGATTGAATAAGACAAATCAGTGCATTGTAAAAGTAGTCCTTCAAACGATCCGAAAGAAATCGTACCTAATTCAAAGAAAGTATAAGACAAGAAATCGTTTATATTATTTACTGTACTGTGTAATTACTCAGAGTTGCACTTCTAAGTTTTACAATTACATGCGTAATTGTTAGGTCAATGTATTTTTCATATGCTCCTAAATTAAAAGGAAACTTCTTTATTTCATATCACAGAAACTGGTGTCTTGCACTTCACTTTATTGGCTCTTATTGCTAATTACAAAAGGTTTAACCTTTATTTATTTTTATTTATTGAAATAAAGTCTACAATCTAAGTAATAATAACTAAAATACATGCTTGCTTCATTTTAAACCTGCTTATCTGAAACAGCTCAAGAGTTAAGAGACATAACCTATATTTGTTTTTAACTTAAATTTTAAAAATCCATAACAACTTCTATTTTTAATATTCCAAAGTTAAAGTTCGGTTTCTCGTTTCTGCTAAAAGAATGACTGCGTCTTTGAACAATCTGTTTCTGCACCATTTTCAGGAATACCTATAAAACTGAAATACCACACTTGTTAAAAATTGATTTAAATTATAAAAAGTTTGTTTTCGGACACATTAAATTATTAAAAAAGTAGTCTCTAGTGCCAAGTTCACTAATTAAACTCATGACTAAACCAGTGATTACATATTTCGTGATTAATTTTATCTTGCGCTCCCTAAACGCCTGTAAACTGTGTAGGAAAATTTAGGAAATTAAATTTTAGTGCTAGAAAGCTGAAGCTGTTCCGCAATTTCCAGCCAGGCAAATTAAATTATATGGGATAAGATGCTCCCCGATGAGTAAATAAACTAAAATGTTTGGAGAAACTGCTTTAATTCCCCATTTTTATCATGTTTGTATAATCTCTCACCTTCCCAAGAGGCGCAGAAGTTCCTAACAATCTTCTTATCATTATATTTAAGATGGTTATTGTGTAAATTAAGGATATTTAAGAGCTCCATATATATAACATAAAATATAATAAATGAAACAACGTAGGGAGGAGCGTTGGAGCGTAATAAATATTCCTACTGAAAGTTTTGCAGTAGTTAGAGAGGCGGAAAATAATTCTAAATTCCAATAAGATTCAGCAGTTGTATGATAGAATTTAAGAATTATTTGCTTTAAAGACTTACAATGCGTATACCATTTAAGTACAAAATCGTTCTAATGAATTCTTTGAATCGTACTCATTTTCAGCAATTAGAAAATTAATCTGAAAGATCCCAAAGATGTCTCAATTAGCTCAGGCATGAGGAGTTCTAATGAGCATTACCGTGAAAATTAATCAGCTTAATAGATGCACACTTTGCCGTCTTCTTTAGCACTTATCATGGATTAGTAGAGTTTTAGGTGCCTTACCTTTATCTTCATACACATTACACACTATGTATATATTTATACGTAAGGATCGCCTTAAGGTTACGGCTACACTTCACGTTCACGCATGAATACCTTATTTAGGAATTTGCGGATTCTATTCGTATTTCCTTCCTTTTAGATTAAGATTGATTTTCAGAACTCAAGATTTTCTATATTGATTGGGAAGAAAAGAATGATATTACCTACTGATTTTAGGTGGTCTCGTAAAGTAGGATTGATTGATACCTGTAATTGATGTACTTATGCATCATTTGTTAATTTTTTTTTTTTTATCAATAAAAGGCTGGGAATACGTATAACTTTCAATTACACATTTCAATGATAGGACATATACATGTATTTTTTTCGATAATATCTCATATCCACGTTTTACCAGTGTTTGAACAATTTTGTACAAACTGCCAATTTGTTCATTATGGTTTCATTTATATTTTCATTCTCTAGGAAACTTTTCAGGTTCGATATGTATATTTTGTAAAGGGTTAATATCAATAAAATCTCGCCGCCTCGGCAATTTATTGAACTTAGAAAAATGTGTACCCAACTTTACATAATTTACCCAAGGGAATAATTTTCTTAAAAATTATAATTGAATTAGTGAGGTACGGCAGAGGCTAGCGAATTTTAAATTCAAACTTCACGCAAACGAATTGGCTTTTCCCTCTTTACTCTCTCTAGGCCATTTAGTAAATCAGCGGTGGTAGAATGCCTTATTTGGTATCCAAACAGACCTTTTCAAAAAGAAAACTCCAATGAAATTAAACTTTTGAATTCAATTTCATGTGCCTTCGCTTGCTTTATATCCCTGCTGACAGCTTGATCTTCCTATTTTTGTTTGCCAAGAATGATGATGAAAGCCACAGAGAAATGTAAATAATTGCCTCTGGTCCTTCCTATACTATTCCCTAAAATGGAAAATAACCAGAGAGCTCATTTGCGTTGTGTTTTTGCTTCACACAAATCAATTTTAATAAGTGTCACTTTGTATTAGTGCTGTACGGATCCCAACATAACAAGAAAAAATCTTGAAGAAAGTGAATTTTCCTTTTGATATAATATGTCCCTTAATTCTGATTCATTGTATGTCTGTAGTAACATGATAGAAAAAATATCTATCAGCCAGTAGATACTATCCGGAGGATTTCATTTCATTTCATGATGACGGCGACATTTCTTTTTGATATTAAGGGGAAAAACAAAATCTATTTAATTCCTGAGTCTGGTTCATAATTTTACAAGTCACGTCTTTTAGGGTTGCGAACAATTATGTATTATATTTAATTTAGTATGCGAACGTGAGTGCGAAGAATAATTTATAATGATTTAACATTAAAACGTTTTTTTAGCAATTGAATAACACTTCCTTAAATCGTTTTTATTAAACGAATTTAATTATTTAGCTCTAAATTAAATTTCGACTATTAAATTAAAGTTGTGGTATTTACTCATAATTTGATTGAATATAATAAATATATATGTTGTAATGATTTCATTTAATCAAAACATTATTTATATAGTAAAAATAAAATTCATTACATTCTCTGCACATGAGAATTTTTTTAAAACATATTTTTAGTTTGTACGAAAGGAGTTCCGAAGGCAACAATCGCTCCAAATTATGGAGTTTGGCATTCGTTACAACTTACAAGTAAAGTTTTCAGGGTAAATTTTTATTCTTTGAGTGAGTTCAAACTTTGAACTAAGGTTAAATAAAATACTTAAAAAGTTTTATATCTTGATTACACTCGTTCAATTTAAAAGAACCTCCATACTATTTTTTCTTTGTTGTCTTTGACGGGCTTGCTTTATTACTTATAGTTTTAAGGCATTTCACTCATATTTGCCAACTATCACAAATATTCTTTATTTTATTTCAGGTAGAAATAACTTGGAATTAATAAAAATATTAACTTCGTTCTGCTGAGAAAATTTGTCGATATTATCGATTTAGTTGAAATGGAATCGTTTTTGTTCAGGTGAGTTTTTTTTCACTATTTTATAGCATTAGTTGAATAACGTATTTTAAAAAAGAACTTGTAAAATAAATTGGAACTGTCGATATCCTCCGATCGAAACATATAAAATTAAGATACCTACTACACCGCGTCTCTCATATTTTACACAGTTTATGTTTATTGCTATCGATATGTTATGATGCAAATTTTCGTTTGAGCCATTAAGTTAGACGGATCCAATTTAATAAGTTTCCTCCCCAGAGGTTGCTTTACAGTGGACCAATCCAATTTCGTAAGTTTTCCCCCAAGACAGTTTCTTTGAAATGTTGAAGAGAAATATTTTCAACGTTTTCAGGAATCTTCACAATAAGCAATTTATGATCTCAGTGCAATTAATAAATCTTGGGACATTTGAGAGAACAAGATAAAGGCAAGATTTAATAGAATTGCTCAGAAGGTATCTAAAAGGTAGCCCATCTCGTTTTGGGATTTTGGCCTTATTCAACAAGAGAAATAAAGTGAGGGATAAACTAGCAGGTGAGTTTACATTCCTTTTGACAAATATTTGTTCTTCTGGGACATATTAAATTTCTAAAGGAAAACATCTTCCAGATATCAGAATATAATAGAATGGGGAAAAGGAATTCTTAAGTGTCTTGAGGTGAAGGCTTCAAATCTTGAGCTTTTTGGTTGTTTGTGTAAAAGATTTTCTGTAGGCGGCTTACAATAGGCACTTCTAAACAGCAGAAAACTTTCTCTTAGAAATGGGAAGCAGAACAAAGTATTTACGCTTCAACATATAGTAAGCTGAAAAATTATTATTATTATTTTTACGTGTGCGCAAAATAAATTCTATTGGATTTCATCGGAATATGGCAGTAAATATAAATTCAGCTCATAAAAGATTCAGTTGCGCAAAAACTTTTTATAACCAAATTTAAATTCTAAACACATGCCGGTCGGGATCACATTCCCCTAATTTTAATGGAAGTCTATAAATACCATATCCTACCCAGAAATATTCACGGTCAAGGACATTTTGTATGTATGAAGTTAAAACGACCCTCAAATAGCTGACACCCTATTTAATGATGTTGGGGATTATTACAAATCTCTGCAAATGGCCATTTCAGAACAAGCAATCACATCATTAATGGAACCCCTGATATGGGGTTATTATTTCCGGTCTGTTTACGAAGTAATTAAAATCTGCCACAGAAAACAATTTATAACTCGTTTTATAATTGTGGTGTAAATTTCATGTTTCTAACAATAAAATTGTTTGAAATGCATTCGGGTGGACTGGTAATAAAGAAGTTGCACAAAACTATAAAATTGTTCATAAAGAAGCAAACACTCTAATAATTCATTTTCCATGCAAACATTTTTAATTTGAGTTTCAGAAAGTCAAAGTTCAAAATATATTTTTGATTTCTTAATAAATCTAAGTTACACGGTTAGGTTTAAGTGAATTACAACCCGACATTTTAAGTAATACAAACAGATTAAGATTTAATTGAGAGAACAAATAATATTGTCATCAAAAACTTATCTGTGTTTGAAAATAACTTTAACAAGTTTAAGCGGATTGCAATCTTCGGGGTTGGATTTTGATCTCAAGAAAACATTTAAGGAAAAATTTTCCTTTCATTTAAGAAAAAATTGTACTTTCATTAAGAGGTTTATTTCTGATTTTAAGTAGATTATGACTATAATACACAATATTGTGCGAAATATTGTTTATTTTTAATTTTTTGCTCAGCTTTAAATAAATATATTAACTTAGCATTAACTCCGATATGAAAAAGCGACTTAACAAAATGAACTGAAGATTCACATATGAAGTTGCTAAGGCTCTTTTTTCATGAGAAAATGAAAATTTTGTTTAAAAATATTCTGTGACATTTGGCTGACTTGTATAAGCGTATACCTAACGTGTCATATTTCTATTCAAGAATCAAAATGAAATATAGATATTTTTCCGCGTACAAAGATTTTTACATATCGTTCAAAGAAAGCAAAAGCAACATATGTACATACATATATGTAGGATTTAGGAGATTGACTTACCGCAATAAGCAATTTTCGTACTTCAGAATTTGTAAAATTGTAAAGTGAGGATTTGTATGATAAAAGACGAAAGTGAATATTGCCTAAGCTTAGCTAAAAGCGTGAATTTCATCTTACAAAGTTCACTTATTTATTTTCCTTAAAAAACCGGTATATCTTTATTGAAGAAAGCGTATATGAGCAATATTTCTGCAAAGATTTTTTATTACTTGGTTCCATTCGATATCTTTTCATTTCGATTTAAGATTAAGTTTACCAATTTCCTCTCCATTTCTTAAAATCTAAAAGTTGATAACAAAGGTATTACTACTGTTCAGATATTTCCCAAGAGAAAAAAATAGCAACTTTATACGAAATTAATTAAGGAACGGGAAGTAAAAGTATATAACTAAAACGAAATTTTTAGATAAATACCAAAGGAGTTCATGTGGTTAACGTCCCTTTTAGGAATCTCAAGGATGAACTAAAGCACACATTGCTCAATGACGTCCCTAACTCATTCAAGAGAATTTTGTTTCATTTAGTGGTATGGGATATAAAGAAAATTATTGATTTTTAATTTTCAACTTGAAACATTTTTAATTTTCAAAAAACTTGGAGAATCAATTTCCTCATTATTAATCTGAACTTGACCGATGAGACCCAACTAAATTTTATTAATTAACTCGAATTCGTCTTTAAGGCTTTAAATTACATACATATATACATGTCCATTTTCTCTTGGGCAATTATAAAATACCTACCTATACAAATATATAATAGTTATATAAATCACACAGCACACGCAATTCAAACAACTAAATAAACATGTCTGGAAGGTATCAATCTGAATTTTTAATATTTTATGAGATAAAT
The DNA here is from genome assembly GCA_951509405.1 of Machimus rusticus. Lineage (NCBI taxonomy): Eukaryota > Metazoa > Arthropoda > Insecta > Diptera > Asilidae > Machimus > Machimus rusticus. The sequence continues at coordinate 10,957,788 of OX608051.1, forward strand.
ACGAGTTTCGAATTTCCTTAATGCAATGCATACAAATATTTATATAGCATAATTGTTTTAAAGCAGAAAGGCAACGAAATTGTTGTAATGATATAATAATCTTAAAGAAATCTGTTAGAAACAGTGTGTTCACCGGAATATTTACAACTTTAGTTTTTAATTATAGGCAATGTAATATGTTGTAAGGACTGGGGAGTGGTGTCGTCGAAATTAGAATTCATGCGAATTTTCTAGCAACTATAAGTCAAGTACATGCCTGAAATAAAAATTCTTGTTTGGTAATAATTGATAAAAATCTTTGGATTTGTTAAATGTAAATCCCCAGGTGGTAATACACATTTTCTGTAAAAATATATAATATCTTTCTCTAGGGATTATAACTTGTACCTAAATATATCAAGTTTCGTCTTCTATACGCATATCGTAGAAAGATACTCTACAGACATTAAATTCCTTCAATTTTTGTTCCCCAAAAACGTAGGGGCAAAAAACAATTTGTGATACAAAATCTTTAGAAAACAGAAGATTCTTATCAGAATATTTAATTTGCTGCCAACAACAAAATAAAGAGAGGCAAGGTGATGCTTTGAAAAAAATACTTAGGGATAATTTGATGGATTTTCTTCGCTTTCCCTATTGAAAGCTTGGGGCGTGGAAAATGATAAACTTGAAAATCTTTCCCGACATTTTTCACTGTACAGAGGAATTTGTTAAAAATGTATTGAATTTCGGAAGGACTAGGAAAAAGATCCGGAAGTTGTAAAAGCATCACCTTCCGCAAAAAAGTATGAATAGAATGGTATTTAGTGAACCCATCATTGAATTCTTTTCATCAATGTTTTTTTCCTACTATTGAAGGCGAATAAATATTTTGTGGTCTAAATGGACACCATTCCTCCTGGTGCCTCGAGGCCTGTCTGATGATGCTGGGCACTGAAAGTAATTAGTTTTATGAACAAAAATCGATATACCTTCTTTTTTATTTTAGCTCAAAATAAATAACGACGTCATAGGCAATTTAATATTTTGCCCTGTGGCTAAAATGGGCCCAAACGCACTTCCGTGATATAATGGAAGGCAAAAACAAATTGCTACGCAAATAGCTCTTATTTTGCATTTGTTTTTCAAGCAATTTAAGTGAAAAACGTGAGTTACGGTCTCTTTTAATAAAATTTCATGAAAGCATAAATTTTGCCCACCTACATACATATTTTTCTGGGCGATTTTCTTGTTTAATTTTTCATAATCCGAGAATTACCATTAACTTTTCGAATTGTTTACCTGGGGGTGTATTAAAGATGTTAGAAAATTTAATAATGGGATTTTTTCGAGCCTACTTTTGACTTCTCTAAGATGTTTTATTTATTCGTATTACATATTTACGTTATAACAGCGAGGTTGAAGGCTATTTTTATATTTTACGTAAATAATAAACAAAAATAGTTCTTAAATACATAGGTATATATTATTTCGATTTTCAATCTTATTTTCAATATCGAGAGTAATATATGAGCCGCTCAGTGAACAATTCGATTAACTCCACCAGTCACATAAAAATTGTAACATTACTGACGATCATTTTTTTGCTATTCTTTCTTATTAATTTTATATACATATATATGTTAGATGAAAACTACATCTGTATTTATAAGTTCTACAATATCTATTTCAATTTATATTAAAACGGTAATTTTAACAAAAAAAAGTATAGTTTTTCATATAAATGTATATGTATGTATCAAACAATTTTTTTTAGAAGCTAGTCAGAGTTGGAATGTATAAATGATAAAATTAAATTAACCGAAATCATATTATTTTCCTTCTTTAAATATAAATTGCTATTCAAATTCGCTTTTCTAAAAAGCGATACAAAGTTAATAAGGCACTAAAATATATTTTATGATAATCCATATAAATTTTATTGTCTTACATCTCGCTGGTGTAAAAACTGCAATTTTGTATGTTGTCTCCCAGAAAATATGCTAAAAAGTACCATCAAAGCATAAGACGATTTTCCGCGAAAATCAGCTCCTCACAATGATGCTGATGCCTTGCGGAAACCAACCATCGACGCGCGGAAAGAACATCGAAGAACGTAAATAAGTAATGAGAACGTGATTCCTTGGTTGTTCTTATTTTGTGTAAACATTTCTTCAAGACGCGGATGCTGCGGTCCCGAAGTCTGTGGACAAAAAAAAAAAAACAAAGTATTATGTAAGTCAAGAAATTTATTTTCGCCGTGTCAGAAATATAACTTAGACTCTTCCATGTTGCCGTGATGATGATGATGATGATGTGCTCCAACCAACATAAGCGCATACGTGCCACCCGGTATATTTGTTAGAGGCCATTTGAGTTAGCATGAACACATGTCAGCAAAGACAACATTTCTTAAATTTGGTTTTATTTTGGGGGGATTAAGTACTTTAAAATGTTGAAAGGTTGTTAGGTATAAAAGTTCGTGCTTTAAGGAAAAAAATGATTTCATACATAAAATTATTTTCGACGTGACATTATTTGGTATTACTTACGTAGAATCAACATAATATCTATCTTCCGAAGGCTTTTCACGTCTTTATATACGAAATTTTGATCCATTCCTAACGAAGTCAAATGAAAGATAATGCATTTATTTATGTTTTCCTTTCACCACCCAAGACGTTAAAGATCAGGATCGAACCTAATTATCGATGAATGGAAAAATTCGTCTTACTTAAAAGATTAGAAAAATTGGAACAATCAGAAAACTCTTTACTGATATTATGCCTTTATATTCAATAAATTCTTATATCATAAGTTCATAACAGATTAGTTAAAGGCGTGAAATGAAAAGTTAAGAAGGCTTAAATGCATATAATTTCCTCAGAAAAAAATGTTATTTCACTTTCTTGCAGTGTAATACTTTAAGATTGTTTGCAGAAAACTCTCATAAAAATTCCGAAACTTTGCTGGAATACAAAACGAATTTGCATATTTATACAACTCGTAAATGTTAAGAGAAATTCTCGAACGAGTCTTTCTTAACAGAGTTTTAGGAGGATACTTATTTATACCTATACTAAGCAGAAAATATGGTGATAAAACGCTCTTTGCTTATCTTTTTGATTCGACCTACTTTTTGGTTTTAATAAACATAATCGAAAAAGCAGGAAATATGTAAATTAGACTTGCGTTCAATTTTTATTATGACGAATAGACTAATATTATATTGTTGTAATAATAAGATGATAAACCACCTACAGAACATGTAAACACTTTTCCATTATTATCTTCAAAGTCATGTTACTAAAGTGCAAATAAAAGATGTCACATAAGATGAAAAAGATCCTTTATACAATTTTTATATTTGTATGCTTGTTGTCTATCGACTCTTCACTCCAGACGTTTTTATGTCACTTCCTTTTTGCTACAACCAAATATATCGAAATTTCGCAAGAGGAATTTTCATTCAATTGTAATCACTTTCGATATTGATAAATTGAATGGCTTGTTTCAATGGAATTTATTATCAAGACAAAAAAATATCTAATAAAATTTGAAAGTCTTTTAATCTTCTTGATACTTCAGAATGTTCGCTGAAAAGACTTTATGAGAGATGAGAGTCTGTTTTGAATAATTCTAAACAAGTGTGTTGAGCTAAAAAAGGATTATGAAAATTATAATTAAAGCATCTATTATTTTTACAGATTTACTGAATAGCCCTTGTAATTTAATTTTTTAAAAGAATTGTGAAACCAACAGCCTGGCGAAAATCTGACATGTTGTTCGCTTTATTTATTATAGATTATAATTATCTGATTTTTTAATCGGCAACGCCAATACCCATCATGAATGTTTCGTGGAGCGCGTCAATTTATATAGCGTAAAAAATTAAAAACGTATGGCTCATAACATAACATAATTAACTCAAATTATAAAATGTTTCTCTCATTTAGTGTAGAATGAAGCGCTTATTTTCATTAATTTATTGAAATCAGATGAAACACTAATTAGCAAGTGAAATGGATTTTTCCATAAAAAAAGGGGCGAACTGTCCTGATGAAAAAATATATTCGGCCCATTTGGTTTTTGTGCTTAACTAAATTACGGAGCAATCGTGTTTTCAAAAAATACCTGGAAATAGTTGAAAACTATTTTGCATGATTTTCAACCAAAAGGATTTAAGATATTTTAAAAGGATTTTTTAAAACTAAACTCTTAGTTTTGCGGAAAAATTCCACTGACGCTTTTAATTAATGTTTGTCGCTTTACGAGCACTATTGCAAAAAAATGTCCTGAAACCCGGGTATCAAATTATGAGAGACGAGATTAAAACTCTGAAACATGGCGCATATGTGCTTCAATACAAAAGAAGGAGTTTTTACTTCAGAGTATTTCCTGTAAGATAATTGCATGGAGGTGGGTTTGAAGAGCTCTTTCTCATTTCTTTGAGTAATCCGCTTTAGAAATGTAACACCCGCAAAACCTTGCATTTGCAGTGAATATCAGATTAACTATATTTAAAATCCTTTCGTTACAACATTTCCAAACAATTTTATTTTGGTATACCTTGGTGATTTCCCTATAACTCCATCGGAGTGGTTTAAATTTAGTTCAGCTTTGCATGCAAGTCTGAAGCTGCAACTTTAAGCGGATTAAGTTTCGAAATGATAGTACTGCATGAGGGTTGTCCCCAAAAACCAAACGAATAGAATCTAATTATAGCAATTACCTTCATGACTTTTATTAGAAAAGATATTCTTTATTGGATTAGGAAAGTAAATAATGGTAATATTCGTTTTAGATAACCAACAGTATAAAATGCAGTATTTATTCCAAATTATTATACAGGATGTCCCAAAAAGTACCAAAAAAAAAAATTGTATGTACATAGATATAATACCTTTTTAATACCTTTCTAAAATAATGCGCTAACTTTTAAGAGAATTGGATAGTTAAGCTCATGTATCGTTAGCGTAAAATTTGAAAAAGAATTCTGTGTTGTGAGAAAAAAACAGTCATGGAAATATCGTTGCTTAGATTTGATATAGGCTTGAAGTTAACGACTTTCCTAAATTTCAAAGAAGTTCATTATATTGAAAACCAGAAGAGTGTTAATTTTATAGGATAAATTTGACCTATTTGAATAGTCATGAGTTTTTTGACACCCTGTATAGTATTGTTACCAATTTGCCAGCTGAGCGGCTGGCTGGCAAACGGCGCGACTTGCCTTCGCCCACACTTCACACTTTACGCGCCTTTTTTCAGGATGATGCTCGCCCGCCGAGACCTCCCGAGGTCCCCCGAGGCGGACGAGCTAAAAAAATACAGATCTCTTCAGTGTGGCTGAATGACTGGCGCTCTTGCCACAGACGCCTGCGATCGTGGGGACCGATCGCCAGTCCTTATATTCGCGAAATTTAAATCCGAAGTGTGAAGTATAAGCGAAGGGAAATCTTGTAACAGTATCTATAATCTTGATTAGAATATTTTAAAATTTTGAAATGCATAAATGTATAGTTTTCTGTTTCAGAAGTAACATATGTATGGTAAAATTCACACAGTGAAAATAAGGTTTCAAATGTCGTCAACTCATTTCACTTTTTCCTACAAGAAGCATCAGTTCGCTAAAATCAGTCGTTAGCTCAGATTTATGAATGAATGGCCAATTCGAAGGCAATAAATTGAAAGCTCCGTTTCGCAGTGCCTGCGATGAACTCGTTTCATTGAAAAGAGTAAAAGGAGAATTTGTTTTCCCTTAAATTCATCGGCTGTACATCTCCTCAAAAGCTACTTTCGAAGATAAAACGTCTAATTTCGAAAAAAATGAATTTCGATCCAAACCGACCTAAATTCATCACATCCATCGAAAAAAGAAATTCCGTTTAACGGACATGCCCAACTTTAGAACTTTACACGAATATTTCTCCTCGAACCTATGCACCTTAGTTACCTTCCATAAAATGCACAGAGGTCGAAAGATCAAATAAGAAGCCACCGCCGTTAAATGGCCTGGTACGCTACAAATTAATTGAAAGTTATCTACCGACCAATTTGCGAGGGCATCATATCCCGCCTTTTAGATCTTTTTAATTGCCCGAACATAAAAACTCATTAAGTAAGATTATTCGGTTCTGGTTGGGTTCAATTCACTTAATTTTTCCACAAGTTGGATTTTATGAATTTAGATAATTTTTAAATTCTTTCTAAGGGATTTCGAGATTATCGTCATCGTTGTGGTTAATTAACGTAAAAGGGACATCAGAAAATTTAATGTAGTAAATAAATGTTATAAAAAAATGAGAGATAAGCAAATGATTAACCTTAATTATTCGTTACTTTTAAACGCTTTTAATTTAACAGAGTGTCCTATAAAGAATGTTTAAAGAAAAAAGCAATTTATTTTGTAATTATAAATTTTATATCATACCTTTCAATGTCAATCCATTCAATAATATGTAGTTAATAGACAACGTTACTTTCTGAAGACACGTATAAATGAATGGAAAAACCCTTACTTCTTGTTAATATTATACCAGTAAAATAATTTTATAGCAACCTGCAGCAGGTACATATTTCATCTATCTCGATTTTTCTCTTCACTGTCTTCTTTTTCTAAGCGTATGTTACTTAATATTGCACTATCATCACGTATGCTTTTCAAATTTTATGCGAAAAGGTGTTGAAAGATTTAGACATGAAATTACACATATCTTATATAGTAGAAAGTCCATATATGCGACAAGATGATGTAGGGCACACTATTCTACCATTTATGGCATTTTGTGCAAAGTGGAAACGCTGAACATTGTGAATTGCATTAAATTCGTGAGATTTAAAAATCCTTTTTATGTCATGGTCTTCAATTTGATTAGAGTTGAATAACACGAAATTGTGAGAGAACTTTTAAGCAACTTTATATGTATAAATACAAATCTAAATATATAAAGGCATTTAAAAATGATATCCTTGGCTACAGAATCTATTTTAACTTAAATTTCTCTGCATAAAATTGCTCAGTGGAATGCATCGAAGTGTGACCAATTCTCTACCAACTGCTGAAGAAGAAAAGAAAAAAACCAAAACACTTGCCGTCATTTTATAAAGCCCTTTGGTTGAGTGAACTAATTAAAAAGATTCCTCTTATTGTTCTCGGAGTCCCTTAGGACACCTCATTTAGGAATCTTAATTATAAAAGGAACAAGAAATTAACATTTTAATTAAATGGAGTTCAATCGAACAAAATCACGAAACGCGAATGAATGATGCATTGAGATTGAGCACACTTTGTTTCTCTCCTTGAAGAAAAACAAATTTGGTAATAATTGTTTTCTCGCTAAAACAAATTTTTCTTCCTATCTCTAGAGACAAATGATTTGCGATTTAGATTCTCAAAGAAAAAGGACGATTCACCCTGGTTTTAGCTCCAAAGAGGACAATTATTCATTTTTTGTTCGTTCTAATTCGAAATAAAACCATAATTTACTTTTAGTTACAAGAGGAGCGAAAACAATGGAAAAATAAATCTTCAAGTATTCCTTAGGCCGTGGAGTTTTTATGGTCTGAGACCGTCTGCCAAAGGAATTCATTTTCCTCTGGTAGGCTGTAAACCAATTTGCATACGCTTTATTTTAAACTCAAGTTGTCGCAAGGACCACCTTTTGGGTGCTGTAAAAGAAATTTTCGGTATTCTTCAAGTTTCAGAAATGGTATTATTTTTCCCTTGAATTTATCCTTTTTTGTTTTTGAGACCGGATAAAAGATGTGACTGACTGAGCAATGCTTTAATATTATACTAATTTAATTTGGGCAATTTGCATAACGAGATCAAAATTCAGCTAGATAAGATATTGTGGAAGTTAGGAGTGGTTAATTGTTTGTCGATAGTCTGGAAAATGACTTCTTCAATTATATTCCACTTTGGTAGAGATAAAAGAAAATTAAAGGGAGTCAATTTCAGAGAAATTGAATTAATAAGAGATTAACGCTGTCTAGTAGAATGTAATAAGATTAAAAGTCGTCAGATCTGCGGATAACTTCTACTGTGTTTGAGATGATAATAAGACGTTAAGACGACATCTTAGATTTACTTACCCTTTCTTCGTTATTTGAGTAGAAAGGTCCCCTTTCATTTAAGTATCCGACTATGGATCGATAGGCTCGACTGCAGAATTTCAACTAAGAGTCGAAGGATGAGTGTTAAATTTTACCTTGCTATAGATACAGTATAATTAATAGAGAAATGAAGTTTAATAATACTATGTAGTTCTGTACATTTAAATAAATTTCAGATTTCTCAAACCTTTGGAAACTTAAATTTGATAGTTTGATTGTGTAATGCATTGAAAAAAAAATTCACATTATTGAAAACGCATTTGTTTAATCAGGTAACCAATCATAACATGCTAATCAGAGCACAAATATTTCGTTTTGAATAGAGTCAGTTTTGATGAAAATTCCCTTTGAAATATCTTATGTACAATAGGAAGTAATGCTCTTACACGGAAAAAAAAAGTTGGGATAGTAAAAATCTTCCCAACCAATTTACGAACGTTTGCCATAAAATCCACAACATATATTGACAAAGCAGCAGATCTCCTTAACAGTATAGGAAATAATGTCAACATTTTACGCTGGCCCTTAAATTTTAGTTAAAATCCCTGTATTTTTTCACAAATGCTACCGAAATAATACACTATCCCAAAATCCGTCGGAAAATACAGGGATATTTCTGAAACATTTTTTTCCACACGCGTGAGGGAAAAGTGCCACTAAAACGCACGCCTTTCCGGTTGTAAAGTCGCTTATTATCCACTAGTGCTTTATTGTGCAACTCGGGCGGTGCGTAGCCGATTGCTTACGCTGGCAGCTAAACAAACTCGCTTCGCTCGTGCGTTTATTGCTGCCAGCGTGCGCAAACGGCTACTTTACGCCCTTGTTGCACAATATACTATTTCCGTGTAATTATCTCTTTTGTCCAAAAAAATATAAGTTAACTTATGTACGTCTGCGAGGTTCATAATGTACATATAATAAAAACACTTAGCTTTTCTTTAATGCCAAAATAAATTGTTTAACCCCTTACCCCATGGTGGCTCATATATGAACCAAACCATATTAACTTAAATATTTTTAAGTTTCAAACTGATTTTCTTATTTTATGCATGCTGTGTCAAATTTGTACTATACGAGTTTCATTTTATGTATAAAATCGCCATCTATAAGCAAGTTGTGTGAACTATATCGTTAATCAAAGTCAACGAATGGGTGCGAACTGGCGCAGAGAGAGTTTGTGAAATTCGAAATTTTGTAAAAAATATATAAATCTCAGTGTTAGCGCTTACAAATAAATATATCAGGAAAGGAGATAATCTAAATATTGTTTCTAAGGTACTTTTTTTTTGTTTTCACAAGTAATAATTACTTATGAGTGGTTGTAACTGAATGGATCCAAAGGGGAAAAGTGTAAAATTCTCTAAAAATGTTCAATAAAAAGAAAAATGCTGAAACACATGTCCATTTAGTTAGTGCTTCCTACCACATATATTTTTTTCATGAATAAATAAAAAATCATGCAGTAAGTGGTTAATGATACCAGCATCGCTCCCACACATATTATTATAACTGGCAATATTCCACGTAAAAAGTTAACAATGAACATCATTATGAAAGCAATTAATTTAATGGTCTTTCCGCAAACTCCTTGCAAAGCGTCTCATAATCATACATCAAAACCGACTAAGGGCATTGTTCGTAACGAGATACAAGAACAACTTTTACTGACAGTACCTGCCAGCATCACTGGTAAATCTCACCTTAATAAATCGCATATACACCATAAATCTTCATATGGAGGCTAATGACCTAAGAAAACAGCAGAAGTCTGGAAGAAAAATATAACTAAGTCGGCAGAGGGGATCGCCACAAGGTCAAAGTTTTTTATCCCGGACGACAACAGAAAGAAAAATATTGGGTCAGCACAGCATCCAGCAGGATGTGTCACTTCAATTGAAGGAGCAGGATGAATGGCTATTGACAGCAAATGAGGTGTAAAACGATATTGGTTCCTTTGGTATTGCTTTATTCATCAAATAAGAGGCAAATGAAGTGAAACAAAACAAAAACATTGTTTGAGGACTATAAGCCATGGTCAGGTCCTTCGCTTTGTCCGGCCTCTGGGCAAATTAACTTTCGAGTTTTCTTCCGTGATTTTTTCCCTAATGGCATCGAATTCCCCTCATTGGATTCTTTTGGGTGCTATTAAATGCCAACAGCAGAATCGATTTGATGATACCTAACTACGTAACTTTTGTAGTCCAACAGAAGTTGCTCTTTTGACTTTGCTGCTACTATACAAAGGTGATAAATATAATCGTTCGAGGAAATTTTATATTTCATATGGTTTCGAACCTTTTTATCCACCTTTAGAAATTGCCTGTTTTTTTTTCAGGTCGCATAGCTATAAATAATACTCTGGGTTTTATTCCGATTAATATCTATGTAAATAAACCATGGAATTTCAATCGATATGCAATTTCCCAAGCGGACGAAGAATTCTGGAAACAAAAGCACTCCAAGTCTGGATTTATAGTCTCTATATAATCATAGCTTAAATTTGCGGCTCGGTTTAAGAATGCATTGATGACTATGCTCGACTTCAAGGGGAGAAATGAAAAGTTCGTTTTATTACAAAATCCTGAATTTTAAATAACGTTGGTATCAGGAAGGTCCAGTGTCACCAGTTGATCCGCAATCCCACAATATAGCGCAATAAAAAGGCAAAACTAAGAAAATACCCACGAGTTCGCCATTTTTGAGGAGGAGATATTGTCGAATGTACACGACCTCGATGGAATGGCAATAAGGCGTAATTCTGGAATGCTCAACGGCTCCACTCGAAGTAGGCGGAATGATTGCCATTTTATATGATGACGCCAGAACCCCAAATACATTAATCATGGGTCAGTACTCCTTCGCGCTGTAGGAGCTCCATAGAAAAAAACTTTTTGATAAAATTGTAAGGTGGAAGGGCTACAATAGTTGAAGACGTTAAAAAGATACGTTCCGTTTCGGGTGGTAATGGTGTTGAAAGGCCAATTATCATAATATTCGTGGGAATAACTTTCCGTGAAAATTTAACCAATCCGAAAAAGCTCGGATAAGTAAAATTCCTTGTTTTTATAAATACAACATGAATATTTTTACATTTAGAATGAGGTATGATTTTTGTAATTTTAATTATTTTCTATAGGTACCTTTTATATAATATTCATTCATATTTAATTTTGTAATTATAAATGGAAAAAGGTTTTTGAATATGTAGTAATTTTGAACCTAAATAAGTTTTGGCATAAATCTTAAGGAGTCATTTTAAAAGTAGGTATAATTAATTCAAGGAGGAAATTGAATAGGAGCTAGCCAGCCTTGGTAATTTTAATATTAATTTTAACATTTTCGTTTTAAATGTAAACATGTTATCATCACGAATTACAAATTATTTAGTTTTTTGCCTAAATGACGTTGAAACATTTTTGTTTTCAAAGAACGGAAATGGTATTTTAAAATACTTTAAATTCAAATTTTAACATTATATATTTTTTGAGTTTGTCATGTTCAGCAGTCTGTATCTTAAAATATTCTCTCAATTTCCTCTGATTCTTTCTTACAATTGAAAATTATTTTGGGATCCAAACTGCAAAATTGTTCATTTGAGCATCGAGATTCGAGTCCTTTCCTTAAATAGGATTTCATCTCAGCTGTGAACACACCATCCACAGCCAAAGAATTGGTAGAATCCCTCGATGAAAATGGGTGGTGGTATTTATAGTCGGCCTCTAATGAATTTGGATTGTTATCTAGACTAAGATTGCCTTAAGGAATTTGTGTCCTGGAATAAAGGTTGAAAGGTGTTGAAGTTACTTTACGTTATTTTGTCCCAAATAATCTTGGAACTAAAGCTTAAGGGTTTGGAGATGCATGTGCGTAGTAAATTTCAACCACAAAACTCTCTATTTTATTTTTATAAATTAACCAAGAACAAAGTCCATAATATTTTAAAGTTATTTACTCCTTTTCACCAATAGACTGCATAAGAGCGAAATATGAGTAGCAAGATTTTAAAATCTGTAAAATTATTTCAATGTCAATTTTAATATCATCATTATTTTAATATCTTACGCTCATATAGTTGGCCAAATGTAGAGTTATTTTGAAAATGCCTCCAGCCTTTATTTCAATTGGGATTTGACTCCTTTGCATAAACATTAGCAATAATTTTGAACTTTTCCGATCAAGTTTTTCAATGCGTCCTTCAAATCCTTTTCGTGCTAACATCGTTGACTGAAAAAATAAAAATTTAAATGTATACTTATAATGTAAAATAATTTATTACGTTATAAATTAGATCATTTCCTGTAGTACATGGAACCCAAATTTGAAATAGCATCACGATAATATATCCAATTATTGTCAAAAATTTAACAGACATTAATGGCATCTGAAAATAAATTAAACTATTAGTTAAAGCAGAAATGCAAAACTTATTTTTCTTACTCACCGTTTGTAATTGAAAAGCAGCTGAACACAAAATAAATCCTCCAATCGTTATTAATATGAAAATTGGTGTTTGAAAAAAATCCTCCAATTCCTTGCATGATCTTAAACAATTTTTTAAAATCAGTAAAGTTTCAAAATTTAAAATTTATCAATATGTACTCATAAATAACTTGATGTAAAAGAGCACACTTGTAGACTCGTCCATAAATAGGTCCATTTTCATAATATGCATTTTCGGCTTTATACTTTACCAACCTTAGTTGTCGCCAGATTTTTTCCTTGGTATCGACAGGTGTCGGTGTTACATTTAAACAATTCTCACGATTCTCAAAATCTCCGGTCTCGTCAATCCCAATCCGTGAAATTTGATAAAGCAAACATTGAAGCTTTGAATTATACTGGATTACCAAACCGAATCCAAAACAGTCAATACTGAGATTAATTAATACGCAGTAAGTGCAAATCCAAACTTGTAGCAAATACACAAAAATAAAATTGTTCCTGTCTTTTAAATCAATCGGTGACTCTGCCAAAATTATAAGATTAGGGCCTTTCGGTTCGGTGAGGGAAAATGCTATAAATCCGATATATGTAATAAATCCCATGCTAATCATCAGACGGAATATGGTTCTGGCTAGAAATGTTGCTCTTCGTAAATACCTAAAAGTATTAGAATTAAAAGTTAAACATGCTGTTTATTAAAACAAAATTATCAACCTCTGCTCTTCATCGGAATTTGATGAAAACAACTCAAAATCGAGATGTTCATATAAAAGTTTTAAACGTTCATAATTTCTTGAAAAATTCCACTGTTTCTGAAAAATGGATGCCATAAGGGCCAAAATGAACATTACCTCCAGCGCACTCTATCAAATTATATAATTTAAATTTATTTATCGCGTTACCTGTTTTATTAATTACCTCGAATTTTGTCACATTGCGTAAATATACTATTTCCATAATAACTAGCGCGAAGAGTGAAATTTTACAGATATTACAATGAAATTTATTTAAAAACTTCAACCAGAATTTTTCAGTATTCAATTCCCAATAGCCCAATAACTTGAAAACAAATATTGCGCCTTTTAATCCGTCGGTATCTCTCATTTTTCTTAGATGTTTCCCCGTGTGATATTCGAACAACAATAAATGAAGAGTTACATTTCAAGAAACTACCACGAATCCTTTCTCAACTTTAATTGTACGTTTCAACAGAGTTAGGATGTTTATTATCACCATATTACCTATTTTAACGAGTACTTTGTAGTCTGTAATTAAATTGCGCTGCGTTCTAACGAAAGCAATAATTATTTTATTTTTAAGAAGGTTTTTGTTTTCCCAAAAAGGTACATGTCATTTGGTTTTCAAGCATTACATAATTAATAAGTAAAATCTTATATTTATAAATATCTTTGTATTATGTGCATTAACACTAAGAAAGGTTTAAAGGTAACCTCACTGATTTATTTGAGTTGAGTCATCAAAAGTCGATCATTAATATATAAAAAAAATAAGTGATTTAAAAAGGAGCTGATATTCAACGACTTTTTAATTAATTCTCGTATTGTTATCAGTTAACACTGAGAATTGTGTTTTTACTATAAACCCACCGATTTTTCATATCTAAGATCATGGTAAACAAATAAACTTTTATTATATGAATTTAATTAATAATAGCAAAGGATAAGAATTTAATTGCAAATGTTATGAGGTTATCGAACAAGTTTTCGATTTTATTTTCCAATTTTGATACGTTTGAATCAGTTTCTGTAAAAACAGGGTAATGAACGATTTCCCAATTTCTCTGTTGTTATTTATTGCTTTATTATTTGTATCAATTCCTCAAATACGAATGTAAACAAAAACATTTTACATATTAGCAATTTCAGGAAAAAAACTTCAATAATATGTTTGGTAAATAAAAAAGAAAAATAGCTCATATTTTCCTATATTCAACATTCAATATTCAATCAATTTCTTTTAAGGCACATGCAAACAAATAATTTTAATATCTTAACTCACTATTTAGTGAAAAGAAACTCTTTGTTTATAAACGTTTTGATTTTTTTGGTAAGTAATTTATTACAAGTTATCATTCGTACAGAGAAATGAAAGTGTTTAAAATAGTTTTTAGTAAGTTTTTATTTTACATAGCAATTAATCTTTCCAAAACCTACATTTGTCAGGTACATTCATTGCAGAACCATCAGGACAGTTAAAAATTTGTGAAAATTCTTTTGAATTTGCAAATGCTGTTGTTATTCCTTTACCATTGCAGCTTTGCTTACCGATTGATATAATTAGCAATTTTCCAGAACTAAGATCGTACTCCTGTAGAATTTTATTTTCCTTCTGCACAAGTTCTGGATGAGCCTTAGTCCATTCCGCAAACACCTTCAAAATAACTTGAACAACTGACAAAATTCTGAATTGGTAATTTTCGAGATCTTTTGTTAATTTCTTGGCAAAACAATCCTTTGGCGCACTTTTGGTAGAGATGGCGGTGTTCAAAAAATCGTTATAGTCATTAACGACTGAGTAGACGACGATCGATTCAATCAAAACTGATGACGGCTCATCGATGAATTTGGGGATTTGATCGACGAGATCGTTAATTAGTAGGTTTTTCAATACTCTGAGTAAGCCAAAAGGTTTGCTGAAAACTGGCTCAGCTGATCTTTTTTTGTAAAGTGGCATTAAACGGTGATGATTCTTCACGCACTCACCACTGTTTGTTGACACCTCCTTAAACTCTTTAGCTAAATATGTTTCACTCGTTATTCCAAAAATGTCTTCGTTGACGAACTTGGCAATATCCTCCGAGCTGTAATGAATATCGAAGTTATAAATTGTGTTCTTCTCCTGAAGTATTTCCAAATATTTTGTGTACATCCCCTTGAGGATTTCTTTCTTATTTTCGTCGTATATGTATTTCATGAAAATTTGCCTTTCCACCGACATAAAGAATTTATGCGGTCGTCCAAACAAGTAATCTAATTTATGCACAAAAACACAAAAGAGGTAGTTTGCGATTACTTTAGGGCTCAGTTTAGAAACAGCTGTGAGAATTTTCTTTAGTCTTTCCTCAGATTCCAGAAAAACGGGGTAATCGTCAGGAAGTTTTCCTCCATATACTACTTCTATATGCTTGTCCCACTCCACTTCTGGTAGATATTCTTTTAATTCCGAGAATTTAAATTTTCGATAAGAGGTTGCGTTTATCGATTCGACAGCTTTATTGTATGTCTGCTCGACTAAATGAACATCAGCTAGGATGTCGTCAGGATTTTTTACACCAAGCCTCCAGAATATATATTCAAATGAATTGCTTTCGGTAGTTACAAAATCCAGTTTCCTAATTTTAAGATAGGTTGTAAGATCATCTTCAAATATAAATTCATGGCTAAAAAAGACATCAAAGCCGTATAAGTTCATTTCAGCAATTGCTAGAGGTAAATTAAATTTACTGTCGTCCCAATTCTCTTCGAAATTCGGCCAATTACCAATTGAATTCTCAAATTTAAACCATTTAGCGAACTCGTCCTTTTCATCTCGATTAAATTCTTTACATGTTTTTAAATATTGAAAGTACTTCTTCTCAGTCTCAGTTAATAATTCAAACTTTGTATTAAACACTTCTTCTAAGTAATCCTCTGGATATTTCCAATCAGGTCTCAAATATGAATGGTTGGTGCTGCACACAAAATTATAGAACTCTTCACATGGACTTTTTTCGTGATTAATTTCTTCTTTTATATTTGTAGCGATTTCTCTCAATCTTGTTATTTGCTTTTCGGAAAGGTGAAAATCATCCAGCCTTGCAAGTGCCCCGAAAATTAAACCAATGGTGGTCAGCACTATGATCGAAAAAAATTTTGTCATTTCGCGAATTTAATCAAATATCTAGAGCGTGCAAAAATTTAAGTCCGACTGTTGGGAAGCAATATTCGTCGCCTTTTTATACATAAATAATGCTACTTTTTTCTGTTTTTATTTTTTTATATGTTCTATAGTGATAACACCATACGAACTTAAAGCCGATTAAGTAAATTGGGAGCGGGAGTTCAAAATGTAATCTTTCTAGTTCTGATAGAATTTTGGAGGACAGACTGTTTACTTTACTTCAACAATAATAATATTACCATAAAATTATTAATGTATTTAAATAAATTGACGAAATTTAACTTTTGTTAAAATTAATAAATCATCAAAAAACACGTTTTCTCACAATTA
This sequence comes from Machimus rusticus, assembly GCA_951509405.1. Classification (NCBI taxonomy): domain Eukaryota; kingdom Metazoa; phylum Arthropoda; class Insecta; order Diptera; family Asilidae; genus Machimus; species Machimus rusticus. The sequence continues at coordinate 10,974,555 of OX608051.1, forward strand.
GACCTTTGCTATTTTGATTTTAAATCTTTTGTAAAATTACGGTTTTTACAGACAATTTTGGCCAAATGTAAAGTTATTTTAAAAATGCCTCCAGCTTTTATTTCAATTGGGATTTGACTCCTTTGCATAAACATTAGCAATAATTTTGAACTTTTCCGATCAAGTTTTTCAATGCGTCCTTCAAATCCTTTTCATGCTAACATCGTTGACTGAAAAAATAAAAATTTAAATGTATACTTATAATGTAAAATAATTTATTACGTTATAAATTAAATCATTTCCTGTAGTACATGGAACCCTAATTTGAAATAGCATCACGACAATATATCCAATTATTGTCAAAAATTTAACAGACATTAATGGCATCTGAAAATAAATTAAACTATAAGTTAAAGCAGAAATGCAAAACTTATTTTTCTTACTCACCGTTTGTAATTGAAAAGCAGCTGAACACAAAATAAATCCTCCAATCGTTATTAATATGAAAATTGGTGTTTGAAAAAAATCCTCCAATTCCTTGCATGATCTTAAACAATTTTTGAGAATCAAGTAAAGTTTCAAAATTTAAAATTTATCAATATGTACTCATAAATAACTTGATGTAAAAGAGCACACTTGTAGACTCGTCCATAAATAGGTCCATTTTCATAATATGCATTTTCGGCTTTATACTTTACCAACCTTAGTTGTCGCCAGATTTTTTCCTTGGTATCGACAGGTGTCGGTGTTACATTTAAACAATTCTCACGATTCTCAAAATCTCCGGTCTCGTCAATCCCAATCCGTGAAATTTGATAAAGCAAACATTGAAGCTTTGAATTATACTGGATTACCAAACCGAATCCAAAACAGTCAATACTGAGATTAATTAATACGCAGTAAGTGCAAATCCAAACTTGTAGCAAATACACAAAAATAAAATTGTTCCTGTCTTTTAAATCAATCGGTGACTCTGCCAAAATTATAAGATTAGGGCCTTTCGGTTCGGTGAGGGAAAATGCTATAAATCCGATATATGTAATAAATCCCATGCTAATCATCAGACGGAATATGGTTCTGGCTAGAAATGTTGCTCTTCGTAAATACCTAAAAGTATTAGAATTAAAAGTTAAACATGCTGTTTATTAAAACAAAATTATCAACCTCTGCTCTTCATCGGAATTTGATGAAAACAACTCAAAATCGAGATGTTCATATAAAAGTTTTAAACGTTCATAATTTCTTGAAAAATTCCACTGTTTCTGAAAAATGGATGCCATAAGGGCCAAAATGAACATTACCTCCAGCGCACTCTATCAAATTATATAATTTAAATTTATTTTTGTCGCGTTACCTGTTTTATTAATTACCTCGAATTTTGTCACATTGCGTAATTATACTATTTCCATAATAACTAGCGCGAAGAGTGAAGTTTTACAGATATTACAATGAAATTTATTTAAAAACTTCAACCAGGATTTTTCAGTATTCAATTCCCAATAGCCCAATAACTTGAAAACTAATATTGCGCCTTTTAATCCGTCGGTATCTCTCATTTTTCTTAGATGTTTCCCCGTGTGATATTCGAACAACAATAAATGAAGAGTTACATTTCAAGAAACTACCACGAATCCTTTCTCAACTTTAATTGTACGTTTCAACAGAGTTAGGATGTTTATTATCACCATATTACCTATTTTAACGAGTACTTTGTAGTCTGTAATTAAATTGCGCTGCGTTCTAACGAAAGCAATAATTATTTTATTTTTAAGAAGGTTTTTGTTTTCCCAAAAAGGTACATGTCATATGGTTTTCAAGCATTACATAATTAATAAGTAAAATCTTATATTTATAAATATCTTTGTATTATGTGCATTAACACTAAGAAAGGTTTAAAGGTAACCTCACTGATTTATTTGAGTTGAGTCATCAAAAGTCGATCATTAATATATAAAAAAATAAGTGATTTAAAAAGGAGCTGATATTCAACGACTCTTTAATTAATTTTCGTATTGTTATCAGTTAACGCTGAATACAAGCATGAATGAGAATTGTGTTTTTACTATAAACCCACCGATTTTTCATATCTAAGGTAATTGTAAACAAATAAACTTTTATTACATGAATTTAATTAATAATAGCAAAGGATAAGAATTTAATTGCAAATGTTATGAGGTTATCGAACAAGTTTTCGATTTTATTTTTCAATTTTGATACGTTTGAATCAGTTTCTGTAAAAACAGGGTAATGAACGATTTCCCAATTTCTCTGTTGTTATACATATATTGCTTTATTATATGTATGAATTCCGCAAATACAAATGAAAACAAAAACATATTAGCAATTTCAGTAAAGAAATTTCAAAAGTATGTTTGGTAAAAAAAAAAGAAAAATAGGTCATATTTTCCTATATTCAGCATTCAATCCTCTTAAAGGCACAAATAAATTTCTTTTAAGGCACATACAAACAAATAATATTAATATCTTAACTCACGATTTAGTGAAAAGAAACTCTTTGTTTATAAACGTTTTGATTTTTTTGGTATGTAATTTATTACAAGTTATCATTCGTACAGAGAAATGAAAGTGTTTAAAATAGTTTTTAGTAAGTTTTTTATTTTACATAGCAATTAATCTTTCCAAAACCTACATTTGTCAGGTACATTCATTGCAGAACCATCAGGACAGTTAAAAATTTGTGAAAATTCTTTTGAATTTGCAAATGCTGTTGTTATTCCTTTACCATTGCAGCTTTGCTTCCCGATTGATATAATTAGCAATTTTCCAGAACTAAGATCGTACTCCTGTAGAATTTTATTTTCCTTCTGCACAAGTTCTGGATGAGCCTTAGTCCATTCCGCAAACACCTTCAAAATAACTTGAGCAATTGATAAAATTCTGATTTCGCGATTTTTGAGATCTTTTGTTAATTTCTTGGCAAAACAATCCTTTGGCGTACTTTTGGTAGAGATGGCCGTGTTCAAAAAATCTTTATTATTAACGAGTGAGTAGACGACGATCGATTCAATCAAAACTGATGACGGCTCATCGATGATATTGGGGATTGGATTGACGAGATCGTTAATTAGTTGGTTTTTCAATACTCTGAGTAAGCCAAAAGGTTTGCTGAAAACTGGCTCAGCTGATCTTTTTTTGTAAAGTGGCATTAAACGGTGATGATTCTTCACGCACTCACCACTGTTTGTTGACACCTCCTTAAACTCTTTAGCTAAATATGTTTCACTCGTTATTCCAAAAATGTCTTCGTTGACGAACTTGGCAATATCCTCCGAGCTGTAATGAATATCGAAGTTATAAATTGTGTTCTTCTCCTGAAGTATTTCCAAATATTTTGTGTACATCCCCTTGAGGATTTCTTTCTTATTTTCGTCGTATATGTATTTCATGAAAATTTGCCTTTCCACCGACATAAAGAATTTATGCGATCGTCCAAACAAGTAATCTAATTTATGCACAAAAACATAAAAGAAGTAGTTTGCGATTACTTTAGGGCTCAGTTTCGAAACAGCTGTGAGAATTTTCTTTAGTCTTTCCTCAGATTCCAGAAAAACGGGGTAATCGTCAGGAAGTTTTCCTCCATATACTACTTCTATATGCTTGTCCCACTCCACTTCTGGTAGATATTCTTTTAATTCCGAGAATTTAAATTTTCGATAAGAGGTTGCGTTTATCGATTCGACAGCTTTATTGTATGTCTGCTCGACTAAATGAACATCAGCTAGGATGTCGTCAGGATTTTTTACACCAAGCCTCCAGAATATATATTCAAATGAATTGCTTTCGGTAGTTACAAAATCCAGTTGCATAATTTTAAGATAGGTTGTAAGATCATCTTCAAATATAAATTCATGGCTAAAAAAGACATCAAAGCCGTATAAGTTCATTTCAGCAATTGCTAGAGGTAAATTAAATTTACTGTCGTCCCAATTCTCCTCGAAATTCGGCCAATTACCAATTGAATTCTCAAATTTAAACCATTTAGCGAACTCGTCCTTTTCATCTTGATTAATTTCTTTACATGTTTTTAAATATTGAAAGTACTTCTTCTCAGTCTCAGTTAATAATTCAAACTTTGTATTAAACACCTCTTCTAAGTAATCTTCTGGATATTTCCAATCAGGTCCCAAATATGAATGGTTGGTGCTGCACACAAAATTATAGAACTCTTCACATGGACTTTTTTCGTGATTAATTTCTTCTTTTATATTTGTAGCGATTTCTCTCAATCTTGTTATTTGCTTTTCGGAAAGGTGAAAATCATCCAGCCTTGCAAGTGCCCCGAAAATTAAACCAATGGTGGTCAGCACTATGATCGAAAAAACTTTTGTCATTTCACGAATTTATTAAACTATCTAGACCGTGCAAAAATTTATGTCCGACTGTTGGGAAGCAATATTCGTCGCCTTTTTATATATAAATAATGCTACTTTTTTCTGTTTTCATTTTTTATATGTTCTATGTATAGTGATAACACCATACGAACTTAAAGCCGATTAGGTAAATTGGGAGCGGGAGTTCAAAATGTAATCTTTCTAGTTCTGATAGAATTTTGGAGGACAGACTGTTTACTTTACTTCAACAATAATAATATTACCATAAAATTATTAATGTATTTAAATAAATTGACGAAATTTAACTTTTGTTAAAATTAATAGATCATCAAAAAACACGTTTTCTCACAATTAGACCTTTGTTATTTTGATTTTAAATCTTTTGTAAAATTACGTTTTTTACAGACAATTTTTGCGTATGCAAAGGAAAAATTAAACTGAAGCTGCATAAAACATTTATTTGCGAAATCTAATAAATCATTAATCTTCACCAGGAGCATTTTTCCACTGAGTTTAACTTGGTGCCAACTGGACAATCATAAATTTGTGGAAATTCTTGTGAATTCGCAAATGCCGTCAATTTGATGAAGAAAGATGGAATATCTTTGCACGAATCCCTCTCAGTCGATATCACTAGCAACTTCTCAGCACTTAAATTATACTCATGTAAAATTTTATTTTCCTCTTCCACAATATCTGGATAATTTTTGGTCCACTCCGCAAACGCCTCCAAAATGTATTGTGAAAAATATAAAGTTTCTATGTCGTCATTTGTGACTTTAACTTTCAATTGGTCCTCAAAACATTCCTTCACCGCACTGCTAAAGATGGTAGAATTTGGAGTTAAATCAACGACACTGTAAAAGATTTTAGCAATTTTTTCAAAAATGTACGGTGAGAACTCTAAATTTGGAATAGTATAGACAAGATCATAATTTATTTGATTTCTTATTTTGGTGGCTAACTTATTTTTAATGTTGGGGAAAGATCTTTTCTTGTAAAGTTGTTGTAGACGATGGAAGTTAACTTTACATTGATTATACTCGTTTGCTTTAATTTCCTTAAACTCTTCTGCTAAATCGTCTTCGCTGGAAAGTTCGAAGATATCTTCGCTGATCAACTTGGTGATTTGATCCGAACTTTGGTGATCTCCGAAATCTTGAAGAACATTTCGACCCTTAATTACATCAAAGACCGTTGCGTACATTCCCTTGATGATTTCTTTTGAATTTTTGTCGTATATATGCTTCAAAACTGCTTGCTTAATTACAGGCATAAACAGGACGCTTGTATGGGTTGAAGGTCTTTTAAGAAAGGTTAACACAAACGTGCAGAAAAAGTAGTTGGCAATTACTTTGGGGCTCAACTTAGAAATAGCGCTGTAAATTTCTTTTAGTTCTTCGTGATTCTTCAACAGAATTGGAAAATTGTTGGGAGGGATTTGTCCATATATAATTTCCATCTGTTTATTCCAATCCATTTCTGGAATAAATTCCTTTAACTCTGAGAACGTTATCCTTTTATCGGTAGCCACCTTTACCGACTCAATCGCTTCTTTGTATGTCTTCTCAAATAAAACAGTGTCACTTAGCACATCTTCTAATTTTTTGAGATTTGATAAAAAACTCTTGCCGATTTCTTCATGGTATTTTTCTATGTCTAATAGCGTTTGCTTATTTATTTCAAGATAAACATCGTCGGAGTCGAATACGAGGTACTGCCTAAAAACAACATCATAATCGTAAGCAGCCATGTCAATAATTGCAAGTGTTAAATTGAATTTACTGTCGTCCCAGTTCTCCTCTAAGCCTGGCCAATTTCCTATAGAATTTTCAAATTTAAAAAACAAGTAGAACTCGAGCTCTTCCTCAGGAGTAAATGGTTTTCCACATTTTTCTAAGTATTCCAAGTATTTTTTCTCAGGTTCAGTGGGTAATTCGGGATTTGCCTTAAGGATATCAATTAAGCGTTCTCCTGCTCTTTTTTCATATGTCCCCTTTCGAAATTCTGTTTTATTGCTACTGCACAAAAAACTGTAGAAGTTTTCACAGAGATTTTCATCAAAATTGATCGCTCCCTTCGCTTCCGTAGCAAGATCTCTAAGTCTTATTATTTCCTCCTCAGATAATTTAAAATTATCTGGCCTTGCAAATGTCCCAAAAATTAAGCTAAGCGTTATAAACACTGTTATAGTCAATGTAGACTTGCTCATTTCACAAATTAATTAAAGTAATCTGAACTGTTCAAAAATTCTTTTTAGACTATATTGTTCCAAAATTTGATCGCCTTATATATAATACATATGCTAGCTGTTTTTTGTTTTTTTTTTTTCTTCGCTTCTCAATTTTTGATAACTTAATGAACTTAAACGATTAAAACAGGACTCACTCACTCAATTTTTTAAATATTTTTATTCTTGTATATATATATAGCATTAGAAATCATATTTACTTCATGTACAGTGATATGAGTTATAATTAAGTAGTCAAAAAAAGTTTTGCCTTGACTAGCAAAAAATAAATATAAAATAGAAAAATCTAATTATGCCGAAGTCAAGACCAAATTAACGTTTTTTTTTAGTGCCAAAAATAAATTTACTAGATCTATGTTTCAACTGAGATATAAAAAAATAAGCTTCATTTCTCAACCACGTTAAATTTGGATCCATTCCGAAGCAATATCTCTGAAATTTGTTCTTTAGTTATTTGTTCTTCTGTAAAACGATACTTATCCAGGCGTAAATTATTTTAAGGTTTTGCTAACTGCTTTTTGTTTTCTCAACTAATTGATAAAACCTTGAACATAACCAAAGAAATAAAAATTAGAGCGAACGTTCAAAATTGCTGATTCTGTTTTTTTTTTTTTACCTTCAAAATTTTCCAATAAGTGAAGACGTATTCTATATTCCTTTTATTAAATCATAGCAATGTTTATTTCGAAAACAGCAAGATAGTGGTAGTTACAAATCGTCGAAAACTGTCATGTATGCCACCAAAAAATAACCTTCTATAATTTACTAATATACAGATTCTAGCGAGTGGAGTGAAAAATAAAATAAATTTAAACTTTCAACACAAAATATACGAAACCAATTAGAAGAACAAAGGCTTTATTATACAATACGATTTTGAGATTTTATTTGATATGTAACATCATTAAATCACCACAAGCTACATTTTTCAACAGGATTCATTTTGGAGCCAGCGGGACAATTATAAATTTGTGAAAATTCCTCTGTATTCGCAAGACCTTTAGTTATAATTTCTCCTTCACAGTAAGTTTTTTCGATCCATATAGTCAATAATTTCTCTGCATTAAGGTCGTACTCCTGTAAAATTTTATTCTCCTCCTGAACGACGACTGGATAGTTCTTGGTCCATTCCGCAAACATTTTTGGAATCAATTTAATAGTATACAGCATCCTTAGAAAGTCTTCGACAAAATAAGAGAATTGCTTGGAAAAGCACTCCTTTCTCTTTGCAGAAAAGACGAAAGTATTTTTCGATTCCTCCTCAAAAGTATCAATGAGGAATGCCATGCTTACACCTCCAAAAAGTAATGGTGAAGGTTGTCCGACCAAAGGAGTTACAAGGAAGACAAAAGAGTGAGCTATTCTTGTTTTAAATACAATTTCTAACGCATTATTAGGTTTAAAATACGGTTTCGCTGATCTTTTTCTGTCAAGTTGTACCAATCGATATTGGTTAATAACTAAGTCATTGTCATCGTTTGATATCTCCTTAAACTCATTTGCCAACTCCTCTTCGTCGGAAAGTTCGAAGATGCTGTCGATGAATTCACCAATTTGCTCCGAAGTGTAGTGATCATTGGATTCAAAAAGAATATTTTCCTCCAGAAGTACTTCCACCATAGTTGCATACATTCCTTTAAGGATTTCCTTGGTATTTTCGTTTAATATATATTTTAAGAAGACCTGCTTGGCAACAGGCATAAAATATTTAAGTGGTTCATGCATAACTACACGTCCGTGACTTGCGTGACTTACAAATACGCAGAAGAAGTAGTTAGCAATTACTTTAGGACTCAGCTTGGAAACAGCGCTGTAGATCTTTTTTAGTTTTTCATGAGACACCAGCGTAACTGAGTAGTTGTCAGGTAGTTTTTCTCCAAATAATATTTCAGTCTGTTTATCCCAATCTATTTCTGGAATAAAATCCTTCAACTCTGAGAATTTGATCTTCTTATTATTGGCTGATGTTACAGACTCAGCGGCTTCGTTGTATGTCTTCACGAATAAAGCAGCATCAGTAAAGATTTCTTCTTGATTCTTTACTTCAAGTTTCTTAAATTTGTATTGCAATGTTCCCATATACATCTCTAGATTTAGCATTTCTGGCTTTATTAACAGATAACTTTCATCAGGATGGAATTCGAAGCTCTGACTAAAAACAGCAGGACAGTCGTATGAGTTCATTTCAGCAATTGCTAAAAGTAGATTGAATTTACTATCATCCCACTTCTCTTCAAATGCTGGCCAATTGCCGATAGAATTTTCCAATTTAAACGATTTAATGAATTCTTCAATTTGCTCTGGACGAAGTGATTCGATATTCGAAAATCTTAAGTACTTCTTTTCAGTTTCCGTCATCAATTCAGATTTTTCACGAGTGATATTTTTTAATTGTTCATCTATAACTGCCCCAAATTTTCGGTCGATAGATTTTTCATTGCTGCACACAAATTCATTAAATTCTTCACATGGATTTTTTTCTAAATTGATCACTTCTTTCCATTCCGCAGCAATATTTCTAAGTGTCGTCACTTGCTCATAAGAAAGACGAAAATTATCTGGCCTCGAACTTATCTCGGAAATCAATTGGAGAATGATGGCCAATAGAGCCAACGAAAATTTCGTCATTTCACAATTTTAGTTAAATATCTTAACAGTTGTTACACGCAAATTCCGCTATGCGCGCAATGCCCCGCTAGCACCGGAGAAAGGGCCGGGTTTTCCAAAAGGCGAATCGACTTTTAAATGTACTTTCTTCTTCCTTCCAGCTCGCACAAAAATATGTTGGGCGCCACTCGGTTTCGTGGATTACCGAGAACCAAAAAAAAATTAAAGTCTGCAGCAAGAGGGGCTAGGGTCAGCATGAAGGAAACGCAAAAAATTCCATAACAATACTTAGTATTTAGGCAAAAATACAATCATGTTTAAATGCGAATTGCGATGACATAAAATATTTAGCGTTCCTGAAGACCTATGTACTTAACATGCATCATGCATAAGATCGAAGCTAACAGAAATAAAATATTTAGCATGCAACGGAAGTATGGATAATGACATGTAGGCAATATGAAATCACTAATGCGCTACGATTAAACTCCAAAAGCGCTACACCTTAGTTAGCCTAAATAAACTAAATCGCGGCATAGCCACGAGGCCGGAAAGGTAGGTCGATCATGACGAAAAAAATAAAAAAAATTATTATTGCGCGATTAGGGCAAAAAAAACAAAAAGAAAAGGAAAAGAGAAAAGAAAAAAAAATTTTAAGAAAGTAGGAGGAAGGGCACTTAGCTGCAGAAAATCCTTAGGGATCGTGTCGTCGCTTCTCGGGGTGCACGTGGTCCAACCTCCTCTGGATATCCGCACTGATCGTGGAGCTTAATCCCGCCGCTTCCCGGCCATCCTCTCGATGCCGATTGGGGTTCTCGCTCGTCTCCTGCTCTTCGTTAACCTTCTTCCTTATTCCACTCTATTTTCCTTACACGGCACTTACTCCTTGATTTCCTTTCCTTCCTCTTGTTAATTTTCCTCCCGCGATACTTTATTACGGTTTTAACGAAAACTCCACGGTCACTCACGTCCTGTCGCCTTTGGACTTCCTCCTCTAATGATCTTCACAATCTGCCGAGAGAGCCGCCCGCTTCGCCTACCGGAGTACTTGCCGCTTCAGCCCGCCAAATTTGCATATCCGGTGGAGTTGTTCGAAAATGCCGATAATCGATCGGTAATAATTATGATGTTTTCCAACTTGCAACAATGTTACTCGATCTCTTCCAATTTCTGTTGATTCATATAGGTACTCGTAAACATTAACTTCCAAATTCCAAATTTTGGCATATTGAGCAATTTGAAGCTTCCTCCGGGTTACGGTTGGCTCGGTGTGAATTATTGATCAATTTGCTTCAATGTATTTACGTGGCTTGATGCGGTGAAACAATGCGATGATACCCGGTGCAATCGAGCCGTGGTGGAGGCTGGACCCAGTCAAAAGTACAACATCCAATTGTAGGTTCACGCTCGCGCACGCAGCTAAACACCCCTCCCTAAACCTCAGTTCCTTATCGATATTTACGCGTGACATCGTGCATAGTTCGCACTACCTTTGGCCGGCGTACAAAATTCATACGGTACAAAATTTATACAGTAGGTAATTATACATAATGTAAATTAATACTTCAACTTCATTTTGAACTTATAAAGCAAGACTACTAATTATCCGTTACTATTTTCACGCATATACGCAGAAGGTTTATGTAATTCTAATGCGGCAATTCCTCGACTTTACTTATACTCTAAATGACAATAAACGAAACCTGGCAATACTTCCTTACTCAAATTAAGCTCGTTCTGATTACCGAATATCCCCTAGCATTAGATATTTCTTACTATCCACTGTTCCTACGCTGTAAATTTGCGATATAACTGACCGATACTAAACTAAGACAGCATTTCTCCTCCAGGTCCGAGTCCGAAGTTGGACGAGCACAGGCAAGTCGGTGAACGGTTCTGCAACATGCAACAGAGTGCGCCTCCTGCGCCCAAAAGGAAGATTTGCGCTTCACGCGCCTGCAGAAAGGTCAAGCTCCAAAAATAATCTCCCCTTTTTCCCGCCTCACGCTCCGAACACGCGGAGGGCCCACAGTAGTTATTTTGTTGGTTGTAATTCCTCCGTTGCCCAATCATCGATCCACGCCATCTGGTCGTGCGCGGTGGAATCACAGCATCCACCCATAGCGGTTGAACGCTTGCGCCCAAAACAAAGCAGAAATATGCCTTTCGGATACTGTCGAATTCCTCCAACCTCTAGCGTCCCCCGCGTCATCTGGCTGTTGTGGTGCAACGAGGCCGCAAATCCCCAACCGCAAGGAGCAATGCTTGCGCCGAAAGGTATGCAGGCTTGAATTTTCCCCGACGGCTCAAGCTCTTAGCCGCGATGAAGTTATCGCCATCTCAGATTCACGGACATCTGTGGGATTTTCTGCTGGCTGGTAGCGCTTCCACATCCCACCGAACAGTCCTTCCTCAAGAAAGTGTTACCATGCTGACGGAGGTTGCCCACTAAAGCCTCGGTTCCACGAAGCACCCTGAACCATTGTAAAATCCTGAAAATAAGATCTTTGCAGAGTTCGAATTCCAAGCACACAAAGGGACAACACAAATTGGAAATCTGTTTTCTCTTCCTTTTCTTTTCTCGTAGGCTGTTATTTTACAATTTTCCAATTGTAACACGCTTCCCCTTCCCCCTGAAGATTTCGCTAAGAAATCTTATTAGAATCCGCAGGAGTACGACCGATACTTTATCCTACAATGTATTGGGATGGACGTGCAAAAAAAAAAAAAAAAAAATGAGTCTGGCTCGCTAATCCGCATGCGCGTATGCCTTGCGACCATAGCACAACAATATAACAATATCCATTGGTACACAATCCTCTTTTCATTTTCCCATACAATCAAAACTTCGTCATAATCCATGCCTTCAATCTAACTTAATTGTGCCTTGCTAACGTACAACGAGGATTCTTGATCCTGCATACGGCGGTGATGAAAGAACAATAGACATGCTAGCTGCATAAGAACTATGATCACTACGTGGCCTTCTTCCGGGTCGGTTGCGAATAAGGGGAAGCAGAATCACAACAAAATTCCTGACGATCGAAGTTTACCAAGTTCGCTATTAGGTAACAGGTACCGGATTTCTTCCAGTACTTATTAATGTTGATATGCTGTGCACGTAACAACTCACCTCGGCGTCCACCAGTGCACAAGTGGAGATGCACCGTAAAGCGCTGCCCGCATCCCCGACCCCACAGAAGAAAGGTGTTGTCGGACCTAGGGTCGGTGATGGAGGTGAGTAAAAAAAATTTTAAATCGCATAACTTTATGCAAAAGGAAAAAAAAAGGAAACCCCCTTGCTGGCCCCTATCGTTGACAACTCCAACTCTATTCTACGTCTGATGAGCAAGGTCACCAGGTCATAACGCCACAAACAGGAAAAAAAAATAAAAATTATACTAATGCGACTCTGAAACGTTGGAATCCCCGTGAAACAGGTCACCATATGGGACTGAAAAACAGAAGGGGAAAACTACAAAAAAAAGTCCTACAAGAGGTATGTCGACCGCATAACAATCTCTGCCATAGGCGGTGTTCACGACAACCTATCGATACCCAGTTAAGCTGGTTGGATGCCTTATTAGGGCCACCAAAAAAAATTTAGTTATCAATCAATATCAGCGTGATAAGCTTTCAAATCCTTCGCGTGCCACGTACCGGCGCTCTTTCCAAAAGTGTCTTCTAACTCATAGGTCCACGGCGAAACTACCTTCGCGATTTTAAAAGGACCGATGTACTTTGGAGCCAATTTAGCATTAAAATACTTAGCTGCATCTGACAGCACGAAATTCCTTCTCCATACGAGATCTCCTTTCATGAAACTTTCATTCCTTCGACGTAGATTATACGGGTGTTTAGAATTCCGCGCTGCCTTCAATAACCGTTTCCGAACGTCTCCAATTACGTCCTCTAAAGCTACCGATCTCGCGGTTGGATCATAGATTTCGTCACTACAGCTTTTTCTATGGAGCTTACCGTTTACAATCATTTCTCGGCCGAAATTTATGAAGTAAGGAGTTAGCTTAGTAGCCTCGTGGGAGGACGTTCGAATAGCACATGCGACTTTCGCGAGGTGCTGATCCCAGACCCGCTGGTTATCTACCACATACGCACGAAGCATAGCCTTCACTACCTGGTTCACTCTCTCCGCCGGATTGGCTTGTGGATGGTAATAAGCCGTATATTTGACCTCGACTCCGTAATTACCACAGAACTTTTGGAAATCCTTACTTTTAAATTGTACCCCATTGTCGCAAATAATGGTTCGTGGCACCCCGAAAACTAAGAAAACGTATTCTTCTATCGCACGAATTATAAAATTGGCCGTTGCCGATCGTAGTGATACGAGAACCGGGAATTTACTCAGTTGGTCGATCACCGTCAGAATATAATTATATCCACGATTGGATCTCGGAAGTGGGCCTATCAAATCTATCCCAAGACATTCCCATGGCCTATTTGGTATTGAGTTCGGTACCAAAAAACCCTTAGCGCCTTTTCGTTCTGGTTTCGTGCTTTGGCACGTTTTACACCGCCGAACATACGAAACAATATCCTGTCGCATTTTAGGCCAATAATAATTTTGAGCAATCCGATCGTAGGTCTTTTGGACCCCACAATGCCCGGAAGTTGGAATGTCATGGGCCTTGTACATAAGCTCGCTCCGGCAGTTTTTTGGCACTACTTCTTTCCAAAAATCTTGCTTGATTGCTAAAGAGGGATAACGCGGCCTGCAATGTCGCCATAATTTATCGTCCTCTACTTTCCAGTCGGGAAATTTATCTGCGGACGTTCTAACGTTCTCTAACATTTTCACATACCATTTATCTTTCGGTCTCGGATTGGCTTGTACGCACTCGATCATTGGAACCGATCGAGAAAGTAAGTCTGGCACCACGTGTTCTTTACCCTTTCTGTGGACTACTTCGAAACTGTACTGCTGTAACCTCATGGCCCACCTGGCCAATCTACCCTGAGGGTCTCGCAAATTATGGAGCCACACTAGTGAGGCATGATCGGTCACGACGGTGAACGAAGTCCCTTCAACATAAGGCCTTAGCTTCTCAACTGCCCACAGAACAGCCAAACACTCGCGCTCCGTGGTCGAGTAATTCCTCTCACACCGATTGAGGGAACGGCTCAAATAAGCAATGACTGTTTGCTCACCATTGATCTCTTGCGTCAGAACAGCTCCCAACCCATAACCTGAAGCATCCGTATGAATTAGAAAAGGGTACGAAAAATCCGGACAGCTTAAAATTGGTGCACTAACCAAACGCTCCTTTACCTTACGAAAGGCCTCTTCGCAGTCGGAAGACCACTCAAATTGCCTTTTCTTTTTGAGCAGATCACTAATAGGTGCAATTAAGGTCGAAAAACTTGGGATGAAACGGCGGTACCACGCAACCATACCTATAAATCTCCGCACTTCAGATACGGATTTTGGCCTTGGGATGTCCAAAATACTTCGGACTTTATCTGGATCTACTCTTAAGCCTTGATCCCCAACAACGTACCCGAGATATTTTAGCTCGCTACGACAAAATTCACATTTATCAAAGTTTATTACAAGGCCAGCTGCATATATCTTCTCAAGGACTTCTTTGAGTACCTTAATGTGTTCCTCGAAGCTTTGAGTGACGATGATGATATCATCTAGATAGACGAATACGTGGGTTTCTAAAGTTCCAGAAAGTACTCTATCTATCAGTCGCTGCCATGTGGCAGGAGAATTAGTCAATCCAAACGGCATTCGTTTAAATTGGAAGAGGCCTCGGCCCGGAACTGTGAACGCAGTATATTGCTTGGAGCCTTCTGCTACCGGCACTTGCCAAAACGCAGATTTGATGTCGAGCGAGGACATGTACTTAGCATCACGAAGCTTATCTAGGGTCGCCGTAACGAAAGGAAGTGGATACGCGTCTTTTTTCGTAACTTTATTGAGCTTGCGGTAGTCCACACAGAATCTACAGGTACCGTCTTTCTTCTTAACTAAAACTACCGGCGAAGACCAAGCACTATTTGACGGTTCAACCACTCCTGCCTCCAGCATCGCATCTAATTCGACATTGATAATTTTCTGGATTGCGGGCGACACGGGGTAATAACGCTGTTTTATAGGGTTTGAACTGGTCTCGATAACGTGTTCCACAACATTTGTACACCCTAATTTCGTCCCCATTTTAATTTTCATCGCTTGAACTACTTTATTAAGTTCTTCTTGTTGTCTCTCAGTTAAGGTAGAATGGCTCTTCAAGGCATCGATATGTAAGCCGTCTACCTGTCCCGTTAATTGCAAGGATCTGCACGAATCATCGTTGAGTTGCATACTGCCTACTTTCCCCGCAAGCTGCCAGGTATTCGTGTTGAGATTGACTGAAATATTGGTCATTTGCCAAAAATCGACTCCCAATATAGCAAAATGAGGTAACTGGGGTATTACAAGGACATTCATAACAAAAATATGCCCCTCAAGTTCCAACGGTAGGCTTACTTCGCCTAAGACATTTACATTTGTGCCATCTGCAAGGCATACTGATCTGGCGCTCGCTTTATTTGGTTTTAACTTTAATCCGTCTAGCAGCCTCCACCCAGGTCCGCCAACTATAGTCCTACTAGCACCCGAATCCAACAACCCCCGCAATACTACCCCAAAAACTTTTATTGAGAGATGCGGTCGCTGATCACCGTCCGCGTTAGCAAACACATAATCCAACAAAGTGCATAAAGCTTCTGCGTTATCGAAAGCTCGTGGACTTAGAATTTTATTTTGGGAGCTTTTAGGAACGTGCACAGGACTCGGAGCCCCCACCTTTACCGAGCCCCATCTGCGTTTCCCGAGCTATTGGGACATCGAGAAGGGCCGGGGGTGTTACCGGAAAAGCTTTGGGACTGAGAATTCTGTGTTCGATCTCCGCTAGATCGCGCACTTCTGCAATTTTCGCACTTGGGACGAGTTACACCAGCCTTGCCACATCCATAGCAAGAAACGTTTTGATTTACCGGCTGACTGCAGGACCGTGCTAAGTGACCAGGGCGGTTGCAGCGAAAACACTTTACCCTTGAGCCTTCAGACCCGCGCGAGGGGTTAGAATTTACTAGTGCCACCGAAGGATTGTTTGTAGATATATAGGCTAAATCTGGTTCCAATAATTGACTATTCCGTTTTGATGGAGGTGGGGCGAACGATTCGACTGAACTACGAACCGTTTCCAACTTCCTACCGAACTCTATTAATTGTTCAATTGACTCGACTTGAAGTAGGGCTAGCTGGGTCTGGTAAAACGGATTCAGATTTCTCTTGATAATTTTTAGAGACATAGCTTCGGGCAAGGGATCACTCATCCGGGAAAACATGGTCTTCATGACTGCTACGTACACCCCTATGGTCTCTTCTTTGCCTTGCGTGCGTTTTTTAATTTCCTCAAGCAAACGCTCATCGTAGTCTCTGGGTAAGAATTCCTTCTTTAATTCCCTTACCAGCTCAGTCCACGAATTAAAACTCGATCTATTCGCTCTGAACCACAAGAGGGCTCGACCTGTAAAAAGGTCTAGGGCCGATCGGAACAACTGAATCTTCGTCAGCCCTCTCGCGTCGGAGAGTTCGCTAACTCTTTCCAGGAAAGAATTTAGGGATTGCCCTGCCTCACCAGAGAACTTAAGATTCCACCGATATGGTAGCTCCTTGCTGCTCGGCGTGGTACTTATAGGCGCAACGGAGAGATTCTGTATAAAACTGGAGAACTCTTCCGTACTTTCATCTTCAGGGACACCAGCAGCGCCATCTGCTTTTAATTTTAAAGATCCTAGCGCAGAGAAAAAATTCGCTCGTAATTGTTTTTGGCTATCTTCCTGCTCTTCCCCGTTGGCAACCATCCTTTTGAGTCTCCGCAAGGCCCAGTCAATCTTCGTTGAAATTTTCTTATATTCAGAGGTCGACGAATCTCCCTCAAAGGTCGCTAACAAACCCTGGATCTCTTGCAGCTTTGCCCCTAAAGCCTTCTCGTCCTCCAGGAAAGTAAAAGGGTAAGGTCTTATGAGAAGGTTCTCTCCGTCTCTTTCCACTCTGAGGGCTTCACGCAAGGATACCCTCATCTCGTCGACCTTTCCTATCGGTAGGCCCCTAATACTCAACTCGTAGCCTAATTCCTCCTGATTTAATCTATTAACTTCCATCTTGCTCTTACCAGCGTACGACAACAACAACGATCAGGGAAATAAACTTGTATTTCTGCTTCCCCACTTTAGGCCAAATCAAAATCAAATCAAATAAAAAAACCCACAAAAAAAATAATTTTTTTTTTTTTTTTTTTTTTTTTTTTTTTTTTTTTTTTTTTTTAAAGAAATTAATTGTTAGACCAAATGCAAAAATTTCTCAAACTCGAACAACGATCGGTACACCGTACCTAGAAAATCAGTCGCAACTTACAGCGCCAAAAAAAATTCAAATTTTGAATTACTAATTCAAAAAAAAATATATATATTTCAAAGTGAACACCTCACGCAACTCCCATGTCAATCTCTTTCTTATATTGTAGAATTAATATTCACTAATAATAATAATAATAATAATAAAATTTAAATTTTAAATTCCAATGATCAGCGGGTGCGAATAACGATTTCCAATCGTACCAAAAAAAATTGGTCTTCAAATCGGCAAATTTAACTAAATTCGGTGAAAGAAAACAAGACCTTTTCTTGATCCTCAACTAGAAAAATAAAAAAACAAAAGAATTTTTTT
Organism: Machimus rusticus; assembly: GCA_951509405.1. Taxonomy (NCBI): domain Eukaryota; kingdom Metazoa; phylum Arthropoda; class Insecta; order Diptera; family Asilidae; genus Machimus; species Machimus rusticus. Next base: position 10,992,487 of record OX608051.1, read on the forward strand.
TTTTTTTTTTTTTTTTTTTTTTTTTTTTGCAAATCGCCGAAATGCCGAAATCGAAGTCAGAAGAAGGGAACTCAGGTCAGCTGAAGGAAAATACACAAGAGGGGAGCGTGCTACAACAACAAAAAAAATAACATAAAAATAGCCGCTCCGATTTTATTAATTTCGATCAGCATCAATATTACACTTATCGCCGCCCGTGCCGCCTCATGCCTTGCTCGGCTTTATGACTGTTATCGAATTCAAAGTCAAATTAATTGAACAGCACAAACCACGATTTATGGCTAACTGGCTATCTCGATTGCGATTTCACTCCCTATTAACGAAACTCAACAATCTGCTCCCTTGCTGCAAGTTCATCTGAACCGATGTACTTTGCCTCTGCGTCGATCGCTGAATAACGGTGGGCCCCACGTTGGGCGCCAAAATGTTACACGCAAATTCCGCTATGCGCGCAATGCCCCGCTAGCACCGGAGAAAGGGCCGGGTTTTCCAAAAGGCGAATCGACTTTTAAATGTACTTTCTTCTTCCTTCCAGCTCGCACAAAAATATGTTGGGCGCCACTCGGTTTCGTGGATTACCGAGAACCAAAAAAAAATTAAAGTCTGCAGCAAGAGGGGCTAGGGTCAGCATGAAGGAAACGCAAAAAATTCCATAACAATACTTAGTATTTAGGCAAAAATACAATCATGTTTAAATGCGAATTGCGATGACATAAAATATTTAGCGTTCCTGAAGACCTATGTACTTAACATGCATCATGCATAAGATCGAAGCTAACAGAAATAAAATATTTAGCATGCAACGGAAGTATGGATAATGACATGTAGGCAATATGAAATCACTAATGCGCTACGATTAAACTCCAAAAGCGCTACACCTTAGTTAGCCTAAATAAACTAAATCGCGGCATAGCCACGAGGCCGGAAAGGTAGGTCGATCATGACGAAAAAAATAAAAAAAATTATTATTGCGCGATTAGGGCAAAAAAAACAAAAAGAAAAGGAAAAGAGAAAAGAAAAAAAAATTTTAAGAAAGTAGGAGGAAGGGCACTTAGCTGCAGAAAATCCTTAGGGATCGTGTCGTCGCTTCTCGGGGTGCACGTGGTCCAACCTCCTCTGGATATCCGCACTGATCGTGGAGCTTAATCCCGCCGCTTCCCGGCCATCCTCTCGATGCCGATTGGGGTTCTCGCTCGTCTCCTGCTCTTCGTTAACCTTCTTCCTTATTCCACTCTATTTTCCTTACACGGCACTTACTCCTTGATTTCCTTTCCTTCCTCTTGTTAATTTTCCTCCCGCGATACTTTATTACGGTTTTAACGAAAACTCCACGGTCACTCACGTCCTGTCGCCTTTGGACTTCCTCCTCTAATGATCTTCACAATCTGCCGAGAGAGCCGCCCGCTTCGCCTACCGGAGTACTTGCCGCTTCAGCCCGCCAAATTTGCATATCCGGTGGAGTTGTTCGAAAATGCCGATAATCGATCGGTAATAATTATGATGTTTTCCAACTTGCAACAATGTTACTCGATCTCTTCCAATTTCTGTTGATTCATATAGGTACTCGTAAACATTAACTTCCAAATTCCAAATTTTGGCATATTGAGCAATTTGAAGCTTCCTCCGGGTTACGGTTGGCTCGGTGTGAATTATTGATCAATTTGCTTCAATGTATTTACGTGGCTTGATGCGGTGAAACAATGCGATGATACCCGGTGCAATCGAGCCGTGGTGGAGGCTGGACCCAGTCAAAAGTACAACATCCAATTGTAGGTTCACGCTCGCGCACGCAGCTAAACACCCCTCCCTAAACCTCAGTTCCTTATCGATATTTACGCGTGACATCGTGCATAGTTCGCACTACCTTTGGCCGGCGTACAAAATTCATACGGTACAAAATTTATACAGTAGGTAATTATACATAATGTAAATTAATACTTCAACTTCATTTTGAACTTATAAAGCAAGACTACTAATTATCCGTTACTATTTTCACGCATATACGCAGAAGGTTTATGTAATTCTAATGCGGCAATTCCTCGACTTTACTTATACTCTAAATGACAATAAACGAAACCTGGCAATACTTCCTTACTCAAATTAAGCTCGTTCTGATTACCGAATATCCCCTAGCATTAGATATTTCTTACTATCCACTGTTCCTACGCTGTAAATTTGCGATATAACTGACCGATACTAAACTAAGACAGCATTTCTCCTCCAGGTCCGAGTCCGAAGTTGGACGAGCACAGGCAAGTCGGTGAACGGTTCTGCAACATGCAACAGAGTGCGCCTCCTGCGCCCAAAAGGAAGATTTGCGCTTCACGCGCCTGCAGAAAGGTCAAGCTCCAAAAATAATCTCCCCTTTTTCCCGCCTCACGCTCCGAACACGCGGAGGGCCCACAGTAGTTATTTTGTTGGTCGTAATTCCTCCGTTGCCCAATCATCGATCCACGCCATCTGGTCGTGCGCGGTGGAATCACAGCATCCACCCATAGCGGTTGAACGCTTGCGCCCAAAACAAAGCAGAAATATGCCTTTCGGATACTGTCGAATTCCTCCAACCTCTAGCGTCCCCCGCGTCATCTGGCTGTTGTGGTGCAACGAGGCCGCAAATCCCCAACCGCAAGGAGCAATGCTTGCGCCGAAAGGTATGCAGGCTTGAATTTTCCCCGACGGCTCAAGCTCTTAGCCGCGATGAAGTTATCGCCATCTCAGATTCACGGACATCTGTGGGATTTTCTGCTGGCTGGTAGCGCTTCCACATCCCACCGAACAGTCCTTCCTCAAGAAAGTGTTACCATGCTGACGGAGGTTGCCCACTAAAGCCTCGGTTCCACGAAGCACCCTGAACCATTGTAAAATCCTGAAAATAAGATCTTTGCAGAGTTCGAATTCCAAGCACACAAAGGGACAACACAAATTGGAAATCTGTTTTCTCTTCCTTTTCTTTTCTCGTAGGCTGTTATTTTACAATTTTCCAATTGTAACACAGTCCAAAAGTTTTTCTAAGACTATCCTCACAAACAAAATCGGTCCTCTTTTAAATGATTTCATTTTTTATGATTAAAATTTCTAAGTGATAACACATGAACTTTTGTATTAAATAATTCGTTTCAATGTTCTGAATTCAATTTAGTACAATGCCATAGGAATTTTTTATATTTTATGTTTTAATTCATAACTTTAAATACATACATAAATAGCAATTTGAAATTAAAAAATGCGATAAGTAAACTTCTTCGAGTTCAAATCATAACATAAAGTTTCCATGAAAATATCTAAATAACCTTGATCTGTAATTTTTTTTGTCTTGTGGGTGTATAGGAATAAAAAATAATAAATATATTTTTCTTAAAACAAAATAATGCTCATATAAGTTTAACGAAATATATTAAAGAATAATGAGAATAATCGAAATGTTAAATTATATGATCTCACATTTAAACTTCTCAAATGTGAGTTGCTCAAAATTTATTAACAATAACAAAATCACATATTGTGTAGGTACGATAAAATTTAAACTTTAAATATTTTCTTCCGTAGTCAGCTTATCAAATATCAACGAAATTACAAAACATTGCTTAATATACTTTTAAAATGATTACAATTTTTTAATCTGGGAATGTATCAGGTACTCTATATACTTTATTGTAATTTGTTTCGGTTTGATTATTGAATACTAAGTTCACTATGTTATCTTACAACGAAAATGTAATAAGAACAAATGCAGAATTATCTCCGAAAAAATAGTGCGTAGGGATGTAAGTATTTAAGAGACGAAAAATTCGTTTTAATAACAGTCTAAATAAATCTTTTGAATGGTATAGTAATTTTTAATAAATTTGTGAAATGACAAAGTGTTTTTTAATTTTATTGGTGACTATCTCACAATTAATTGCCGGAAACCTCGCAAGACCGGATAATTATCGCCTATCTGAAAAACAAATAACGAAACTTAAAGAAATTGCTACGCAATGGAAAGGAGTCATCAATTACGACAAAAGTGCGTGTGAAGAATTATATGATTATATATGCAGTAATACAGAATATCCAAAGCCAAATAGTTTATCTGCTGATGAAATTTTAAAAGATATCTTGAACTCTAAGCCCGAGTTAATTACTGAAGCTGAGGAGAAGTACTTGAAATATTCAACGAAATGTGAGGAATTAAAAATTGACGAAAAGGAAGAGTTTATGAAATGGTTTAAATTAGAAAATTCCATTGGAAATTGGCCAGCCTTGGTGGAAAAATGGGATGATAATAAATTTAATCTCCCACTAGCAATTGCAGAAATGAATTCATACGACTACCCTATTGTCTTCGCTCTGGATCTTATATTTGATTCCGATGATAACTTTAAAACCTTCCTACAAATAAGTAAGCAAGATTTGATAGACATAGAAAACGACAAGGACCTATTTAAATCTAAACTTGAGAAGCTTGGAGTCAAAAACTACGAAGATGCGATAACTGATGCCATTTTATTCGAGAAAACATTCAAAGAAGTCACTGAATCTTTACAATCAACTACCGACAAAAGGATAAAATTCTCAGAGTTAAAAGATTATCTTCCTGAAGTGGATTGGGATAAGCAAATAGAAATAATATTTGATGGAAAACTTCCCGATGATTTCGTCGTTTTAATAAAAAATCACGAAGAACTGAAGAAAATCTACAAGGCCATTTCGAAACTGAGTCCTAAAGTAATTGCCAACTACTTTTTCTGCGCGTTTGTGCGCAACTTAAGTGATCGCGTTTACTCAAGAGATCGCATGTTTTTTATGCCTGTAGTTAAGCAAGCTTTCATGAAGCACGTTTACGACAAAAACACAAAAGAAATCCTCAAGGGAATGTACATAACAATCCTGGAAATACTTCAGAATAAAAATGTTCCTCTAAATATCAAAACTCACTATAGTGCAGAACAGATCACTAAGTTTTTCGAGAAAGAAGTCTTTGGACTTACTAACGATGATGATTTGACTAAAGAGTTTAAGGAGGTATCAACAAATAATGATGAGTGTGTCAAGAACTACCATCGCTTACAAAAAATATTCAAGAAACGATCAGCTAAATCATTTTTCAATGATAAAAATGCATTACCCAGTGTAATCAATAGCGAAATTACTAGCGATTTGGTCTATTACATCCCAAAATTCATCGAACAACCATCGCCTTTTATGTTTCAACCCGTGATCTTTTCGATCATGCCTGCTGTATTCGAGACTACACCAAACATGACTATCTACCCCAGTGAAACGAAAGATTGCTTTGCGAAACAATTCACCGAAGAGCTCACGAAAGACAACATGAAAATTATGTTGGCAGCCCAACTTATTCTGAAGTCGTTCACAGATTGGATCAAAAACTATCCAGATGTTGTTAATGAAGAAAATAAAATTCTACAGGAGTATGATCTTACTGCTGAAAAGTTACTAATACTTTCAATCGGAAAACTCGCTTGCAGAGAGAGGGAACCTTTCAACATGGTGATGACTGCACTTGCAAACTCACAGGAATTTTCAAAAATCTTTGATTGTCCTAATGGTTCAAAAATGAATGTCGATAACAAATGTAACTTTTGGTAGTTACAAATTATTTTATTTCTTGATTTTTGTAGTAAAATAAAATTTTTGTAAAAAAATGTCTTTGATGAATAAAAGTTAGTTTAAAAGTTTGATCCTCCGGAATTTTATTTTTATTTTTAACGAAACTCGATGAATGAATCATAACAACTGCTATCATATGTTATATTCCTTTTGCACTTTGAACATATTTATTTATCATTGAACAACATAATAATATATTTACCAAACTCCGCTTAATCTTAAACCAAAACAAACAGAAGGTTATTTTAAATAACTTTTTTTAGTTTAAAATAATATTTGTTTTTCTGTGTCAAAAGATAACGATAATGTTCTTTTTTTTAAATAACATAAAACATACATTCTTGCAACATTATTTTCCCAATCAGCTAGGCTAGACTATTTTTAGTACAGCAAACTATGTAAAAGAAAGAATGGACAAATTTTTGAAACATTTCTTGTAAAATTACATCTGTACCTGTTAAGGTTTATTTTTATAATTTTATGTACATAACCTATGTAGCTTATAGATCATGAATATAGATTAAAAATTATTTAATAATAACATGTGCAATTTTTTACTGAATTGAATTTTTTAGACATTATTGGATCACCAGATTTTAGTATACACTGAGATTAATTAAAATATTTAATTGTGACTAATGGTTTTTCCCATTTTAAAGAAGTTCCTCATTAGTCGTCGGTTTTTTTAATTATCATTTTTTTAAATGTAATTATACGCTCATTTTGATATGTTTTTCCCATAATGATTATTTAATATAATTAATTGAATGCACGTTGTCATGTTATCAAAAATTTGTAATTAGAAAAAGAAATACAAAATTATCTCCAAAAAATAATCGCACACACGCAAGCATTTAAAAGGCGACAAATTTTATTCCATGTCAGTTTAAAAAATACTTTTGAGTTGGAATATTTCAATAAATTTGCGAAATGATAGAATTTTGGGTGACTATTTTGGGGACAATCATTCTTCAGTTGATTTCCGGGACACTCGCAAGGCCAGAGAATGTCCGACTTTCTGAAGAGCAAATATCGAGACTTAAAGTGTCGTCACTTGCTCATCAGAAAGACGAAAGTTATCTGGCCTCGAAATTATCTCGGAAATCAATTGGAGAATGATGGCCAATCTAGCCAACGAAAATTTCGTCATTTCGCAATTTTAGTTAAATATCTTTACGATCCAAAAGTTTTTCTAAGACTATCCTCACAAACAAAATCGGTCCTCTTTTAAATGATTTCATTTTTTATGATTAAAATTTCTAAGTGATAACACATGAACTTTTGTATTAATTAATCACACTGGAGAAACCTTTTTTTTCAACCTAGTTCGTTTCAATGTTCTGAATTCAATTTAGTACAATGCCATAGGAATTTTTTCATATTTTATGTTTTAATTAATAACATAATAACTTTAAGTACATAAATAGCAATTTGAATGTAAAAAATACGATAAGTAAACTTCTTCGAGTTCAAATTATAACATAAAGTTTCCATGAAAATATCTAAATAACCTTGATCTGTAATTTTTTTTGTCTTGTAGGTGTATAGGAATAAAAAATAATAAATATATTTTTCTTAAAACAAAATAATGCTCATATAAGTTTAACGAAATATATTAAAGAATAATGAGAATAATCGAAATGTTAAATTATATGATCTCACATTTAAACTTCTCAATTGTCAGTCGCTCAAAATTTATTAACAATAACAAAATCACATATTGTGTAGGTACGATTAAATTTAAACTTTAAACTTTTAAACTTCAACTTTAAACCTACCGGATGAACGCGGTTTGGGTCGTTGCTAATATTTTTACCTTCAGATTGAAGGTAAAAAGATTAGCAAAGACTCACACCGCGGTCATTTGAACGCCGCGCGGTAGGTTTAGTGTTACATATTTTCTTCCGTAGTCAGCTTATCAACTATCAGAGAAGGGCAAGTATAGTACATTACAAAACATTGCTTAATATACTTTTAAAATGATTACAATTTTTTAATCTGGGAATGTATCAGGTACTCTACATATTCATATACTTTGTTGTAATTTGTTTCGGTTTGATTATTTAATACTAAGTTCACTATGTTATCTTACAACGAAAATGTAATAAGAGCAAATGCAGAATTATCTCCGAAAAATTAGTGCGTAGGGATGTAAGTATTTAAGAGACGAAAAATTCGTTTTAATAACAGTCGAAATAAATCTTTTGAATGGTATAGTAATTTTTAATAAATTTGTGAAATGACAAAGTTTTTTTTAATTTTATTGGTGACTATCTCACAATTAATTGCCGGGAGCCTCGCAAGACCGGATAATTATCGCCTATCTGAAGAACAAATAACGAAACTTAAAGAAATTGCTACGCAATGGAAAGGAGTCATCAATTACGACAAAAATGCGTGTGAAGAATTATATGATTATATATGCAGTAATACAGAATATCCAAAGCCAAATAGTTTATCTGCTGATGAAATTTTAAAAGATATCTTGAACTCTAAGCCCGAGTTAATTACTGAAGCTGAGGAGAAGTACTTGAAATATTCAACGAAATGTGAGGGATTAAAAATTGACGAAAAGGAAGAGTTTATAAAATGGTTTAAATTAGAAAATTCCATTGGAAATTGGCCAGCCTTGGTGGAAAAATGGGATGATAATAAATTTAATCTCCCACTAGCAATTGCAGAAATGAATTCATACGACTACCCTATTGTCTTCGCCCTGGATCTTATATTTGATTCCGTTGATAACTTTAAAACCTTCCTACAAATAAGTAAGCAAGATTTGATAGACATAGAAAACGACAAGGACCTATTTAAATCTAAACTTGAGAAGCTTGGAGTCAAAAACTACGAAGATGCGATAACTGATGCCATTTTATTCGAGAAAACATTCAAAGAAGTCACTGAATCTTTACAATCAACTACCGACAAAAGGATAAAATTCTCAGAGTTAAAAGATTATCTTCCTGAAGTGGATTGGGATAAGCAAATAGAAATAATATTTGATGGAAAACTTCCCGATGATTTCGTCGTTTTAATAAAAAATCACGAAGAACTGAAGAAAATCTACAAGGCCATTTCGAAACTGAGTCCTAAAGTAATTGCCAACTATTTTTTCTGCGCATTTGTGCGCAACTTAAGTGATCGCGTTTACTCAAGAGATCGCATGTTTTTTATGCCTGTAGTTAAGCAAGCCTTCATGAAGCATTTTTACGACAAAAACACAAAAGAAATCCTCAAGGGAATGTACGTAACAATCCTGGAAATACTTCAGGATAAAAATGTTCCTCTAAATATCAAAACTCACTATAGTGCAGAACAGATCACTAAGTTTTTCGAGAAAGAAGTCTTTGGACTTACTAACGATGATGATTTGACTAAAGAGTTTAAGGAGGTATCAACAAATAATGATGAGTGTGTCAAGAACTACCATCGCTTACAAAAAATATTCAAGAAACGATCAGCTAAATCATTTTTCAATGATAAAAATGCATTACCCAGTGTAATCAATAGAGAAATTTCTAGAGATTTGATCTATTACATCCCAAAATTTATGGAACAACCATCGTCTTTTATGTTTCAACCCGTGATCTTTTCGATCATGCCTGCTGTATTCGATATTACACCAAACATGACTATCTACCCCAGTGAAACGAAAGATTGCTTTGCGAAACAATTCACCGAAGAGCTCACGAACGACAACATGAGTATTATGTTGGCAGCCCAACTTATTCTGAAGTCGTTCACAGATTGGACCAAAAACTATCCAGATGTTGTTAATGAGGAAAATAAGATTCTACAGGAGTATGATCTTACTGCTGAAAAGTTACTAATACTTTCAATCGAAAAACTCGCTTGCGGAGATATAAAACCTTTCAACATGGCGATGACTGCACTTGCAAACTCACCGGAATTTTCACAAATCTTTGATTGTCCTAATGGTTCGAAAATGAATGTCGATAATAAATGTAACTTTTGGTAGTTACAAATTATTTTATTTCTTGATTTTTGTAAAATAAAATTTTTGTAATAATAATGTCTTTGATGAGTAAAAGTTAGTTTAAAAGTTTGATTCTCCGGAATTTTATTTTTATTTTTAACGAAACTCGATGAATGAATTATAACAACTGCTATCATGTGTTGGTACATCAAAATATTCCTTTGGCACTTTGAACATATTTATTTATCATTGAACAACATAATAATATGTTTACCAAACTCCGCTTAATCTTAAACCAAAACAAACAGAAGGTTATTTTAAATAACTTTTTTTTTAGTTTAAAATAATATTTGTTTTTCTGTGTCAAAAGATAACGATAATGTTCTTTTTTTAAATAACATAAAACATACATTCTTGCAACATTATTTTCCTAATCAGTTAGACTATTTTTAGTATACAGCAAACTAAAGGAAAGAATGGACAAATTTTTGAAACATTTCTTGTAAAATTACATCTGCACCTGTTAAGGTTTATTTTTATAATTTTATGTACATAACCTATGTAGCTTATAGATCATGAATATACATTGAAAATTATTTAATAATAACATATGCAATTTTTTACTGAATTGAATTTTTTAGACATTATTGGATCACCAGATTTTAGTATACACTGAGATTATTTAAAATATTTAATTGTAAGTAATCTGGTTTTTCCCATTTTAAGGAAGTTCCTCATTAGTCGTCAGTTTTTTCAATTATCATTTTGTTAAATGTAATTATACGCTCATTTTGATATGTTTTTCCCATCATGATTATTTAATATAATAAATTGAATGCACGTTGTCATGTTATCAAAAATTTGTAATTAGAAAAAAATATACAAAATTATCTCCAAAAAATAATCGCACACACGCAAGCATTTAAAAGGCGACAAATTTTATTCCATGTTAGTTTAAAAAATACTTTTGAGTTGGAATATTTCAATAAATTTGCGAAATGATAGAATTTTGGGTGACTATTTTGGGGACAATCATTCTCCAGTTGATTTCCGGGACACTCGCAAGGCTAGAGAATGTCCGACTTTCTGAAGAGCAAATATCGAGACTTAGAGATATTGCCCCACGTTGGGCGGAAGTGATAAATTTCGAAAAGAAGCCCTGTGAAGATTTTTTTAACTTCGTTTGCACCGGCAAAGATTATCCAATGATTCATAATAGGCGAAATACTGCAACGCTTTTATTTGACACCTTGAAAGAAAAGTCTTTAACCGAGGTGGAAACTAAACTCACGGAATATTCTAATTCTGGAATGTTTAACAAGGAGGGGCTGAAAGAGTTTTTAGAATGGTTTAAACTTGAAAACTCCATGGGAAGTTGGCCAGCCTTCGTGGAAAATTGGGATGATAGCAAATTTAATCTACCACTAGCAATTGCTGAACTGAATTCGTATGACTACCATGTTCTTTTTTACCTGGACCTTATATCTGACAAAAGTGATAACTTTAAAACTACTCTACAAGTAAAGCAGGTTTTGATTAGCCTAGAATACGAGGATGAAATTAAAACTTACTTCGAACAAATGGGAGTTAAGAACGCGCAGGAAATCCTAAGTGATGCTGCTTTATATGAGAAGACATACAACGAAGCCGCCAAGCCGATAACATCGTCCAACGAAATTAAAATCACATTTTCAGAATTAAAAGATTATCTTCCAGAAGTGGATTGGGATCAGCAGACAGAAATATATTATGGAAGAACATTTCCCGATGACCTCCCCGTTTTACTGAACTCTCCCGAGAACTTCAACAAAATATACAGGGCTATTGCCAAACTTAATCCCAAAGTAATTGCTAATTACTGCTTCAGTTTAGTTGTGTTAGAGATTACGCGCACAAGATACAAACTTGAATTATTTATGCCAGTAATCAAGCAGGCTTTTATGAAGTATATCTACGATCAAGGCAAAAAAGAAATCCTCAAGGGAATGTACATAGCAATCCTGGAAACGCTACAGGAACAGAATATGTTTTCTAATTTCAAGACACACTATACTTCAGAAGAATTCACCAAGTTTCTTAACGACGAGATCTTTGGACTGTCGAATGAAGAAGAGTTGAAAAACGATTTCAAAGACGTGTCAGCAAATAGCAACGAAGTGGCCCTAAATCATCATCGCCTGCAACGCATAAACAAAACTTTAACAGCCAAACAATTATTCACCAACAAGAATCCTTTAACCGCCGTAGTCAGGAAAGAAGTTTCTCGGGCTCTCATCTACGATATTCCAAAATTCTTCAACGATCCATCCTCATTGTTATTTCCAGTGGTATTAAAACCTATGATCGATGTTGAGATGGACAGCTCATATATTTTCAACAGTACGTTGCAGGAGTGTTTTGCCAATCACACCGACGAAGAAAACATCAATCACGCTTTAATGCTTACATGGGGTTTGGAATTTTTTCTAAAGGTGTTTACAAAATGGGCAAAAGACTATCCAGATATTGTGCAGGAAGAAAATAAAATTTTACAGGAATATAACCTTAGCGCTGAAAAGTTAGTAATAATACTCTTCGAGAAGAATGTTTGCAAGAAAAAAGATTTTAGGACCACAATCACAAATGCATTTATCAATTCATTGGAATTTCAACAAACTTTTAACTGCCCCTCTGGTGCCAACGCGAACGTAAAGCCAAAATGTTGGTAGTTAAGTTACTAAACAAAGATGTTGATTTTTTTTCTATGAAACAGACTTTGTAAATACAATTTTTGAAATCAAATTATTCTTTATTCTTTATGAACCTTTGTCATCTAACTCAGTTACATGATAGCCAAAATATTTCTCAGAAACTATAAACCTACATATGTATATAAATATAACAAGTATGTTAACATCTGTATTTTTACTACACACGAGTATGTAAAATTATATTTATGCTTTTTGTTTTGGAAATTGTATTTATGATCTAAAAGCAAAAGTCATGGTCACCTTTAACTAAAAATAAACATGTTAATAAGCTTACTTAAGACACAATCGATTATCATTTCGACCTTCAACGAAATATTGTAGGTCAAAACATAAAGAAATATCATCTGAGTATACATTGATATGGCCCAAATCGGTTCGGTACAATTTATGAGAAATTCTTAATTAGGCATTGGGTAATTAATTATTCATTTTGATTTGTTTTTCTTGTTATGATTATTTATGTAATATAATAAATTGAGTGCACGGTGTCACGTTATCAAAAATGCCAACTAGGAAAACCCTAAAAAATTATCTCAAAAAAAATAATCGTACACACGAAAGCATTTAAAAGACAACAAATTTTGTTCGGTGGCAGTCTGAAAAATAACTTCGAGTTGGAATATTTTGCGACATGATAAAGTTTTCGGTGACTATTTTGGGGATAATTACTCTCCAGTTGATTTCTGGGACACTTGCAAGACCAGAGAATGTCCGACTTTCTGAAGAGCAAATAACGAAACTTAGGAATATTGCCCTAAAATGGGTAGAAGTGGTAAATTTTGAAAAGAAACCGTGTGAAGTTTTCTATAATTTTGTATGCCGCAGTCAAGAATATCCAAAATCTGAAAGGAAATATGCTGAAAATATTTTGGAAAATGTCTTAAAGGAAAAGATCGAATCAATGACTGAGACCGAAAGAAAATACTTGAAATATTCAACGGCGACTTATGGGGAATTTGAAGAGAAGGAAAAGGAAGAGTTTATAAAGTGGTTTAAGCTTGAAGACTCTATTGGAACCTGGCCAGCTTTTGTGGAAAATTGGGATGAGAGTAAATTTAATCTTCAACTAGCAATTGCTGAACTGAACTCGTACGGCTACCCTGTTGTCTTCGCCCAGGAACTAACATTTGACTATTCAAATAATTTTGAACCCACCCTAGAAATATACAAGCAGAATTTGGTGGACATTGCAAAAGACAAGGACCTATTTAAATCTAAATTTGAGAAACTTGGAGTTAAAAACCCAGAAGATGTTATAACTGATGCCGTTTTGTTCGAAAAGACATTGAAAGAAGCTACAGAGTCTTTACAATCAACTACCGACAAAAGGATAAAATTCTCAGAGTTAAAAGATTATCTTCCTGAAGTGGATTGGTATAAGCAGATTGAAATAATATATGAAGGAAAAATTCCCGAAGATTTCGCCGTCTTGTTGAAGAATCACGAAGAACTGAAAGAAATCTACAAGGCCATTTTGAAGCTGAGTCCTAAAGTAATTACCAACTACTTTTTCTGTTCGTTCGTACACACTTTAAACGGCCAGATTTACCCACAATCATTCAAATTATATTTGCCCGTGATCAAACAGGCTTTTCTTAAGCATTTCTACGAGCAAAACACAAAAGAAATCCTCAAGGGAATATACGTTACAGTGCTGGAAACAGTGCAGGATTGGAACATCCCTCAAAAATTCAAAATTCACTATAGTGCAGAGCAAATCGCCAAAATGTTCGACGAAGAAATCTTTGGACTTACTAACGAAGAAGATTTAGCAAATGAGTTTAAGGAGGTGTCCTCAAATAGCAACGAGTGCGTGAAGAACTACCATCGTCTACAAAAACTATACAAAAAACGATTAGCCAAGTCGTTTTTCAATTATGAAAGTAATTTGATCAGTATAATTAAGAGAGGAATAATTTTTGATCTTTTCAACGACATTCCGACATACATTGAGGATCCTTCCCCGTCTTTGTTTCTACACATAACAATTTCGATAATGGCTAATGTGTTCGAAAGAATCGATTCCCAGACTATCTACCCCAATGAAACGATAAATTGTTTTTCTAAGGAATTCGCTGAAGAAGTAACTCCAAAAGACATGCAAGTTATCTCAGCTGTTCAATTTGTTTTGAAGACATTCACGAAATGGACCAAGAACTATCCAAATATAGTTCAGGAGGAAAATAAAATTCTACAGGAGTACGATCTTACTGCTGAAAAGTTATTAGTACTTTTGATAGAAAAACCTGCTTGTGAAGAGAAAGAAATGTTCATAATGGTGACGACAGCCCTTGCGAACTCACCAGACTTTCCACATATTTTCGATTGTCCCCTTGGCTCAAAACTGAATGCAGCTACGAAATGTTACTTGTGGTAGAAATTATTTAAGTGCGATTGATTTTTGTGCAATAAAGATTTTGTGAATGAAACTATTACGAGTGATGTGTCTTTATGCTATTATCAAACAAAAAAACCACAAAAAATTCGTTTTTTGGTTGCCATACTACACTTTTTCGTAATCCTGATCTCATGTTTTAAAAAATAAAAATGTAAGAGAATTGAACAAATTGATCGAATGCATGTTGATGTAATATAAATAAAAATATATAATAATATTTGCTTTTCATTAAAAGATAAACTGTCTTTAAGTCACTCAGATTCAACGAAGTTAAAGAAAAAAAAAAAAACTTAAGCCAATGTTAGAGCTTAAGCTCGGACTGTGAAATCTGCAGAAAAATCGAATCGAATCACACATATTATGCGTATACGAGCTGAGCTGACTTTTTATTTTATTGGTTCGAGTTTATTTTTCATATATACACTCCGTTTCATATTTATAAGCCATGTTTCGGTGAAATAAATAAAAATTAAAAAAGCAAATGCAGGTTTTCAGCTCGCAAGATTTTTCACAAAATAAAATGTTTGTTTGACCAACATTGCAAATAACAAGTTTATAATTAATTGAATCTCCTCTGACTTTTATTAAATCAAAAATGTTTTGTTTGCGTTGATTCTTCCATTTCCTTTAGTATTATACCTCGGGGTTTTGCCATTCTTTAGTAATTGCTTTTTTCAAATCTCAACATTTCACAATTGTTTGAGCCTTGGTCTTTTAACTCTAACATTTTACCTTCGATATCATATAACGAATGGCGCACTACGCGGCCTTTTTAAATAAATACTTGATGTAGCAAAATCACGATAGTAGAATTCATAAATTCAGTTCTTCTAATTAAAGAAATGTGAAATAGAGTGCACAATTTTTAATCTGACTTTATTTTAATTTTAGAAAAAAATGCGTTTTTTAATAATAATTTTTTTACTCTTAGTCAAACGTAATTAATTATATGATTTTTTATTTACTATAATAAATTGAGAACAAGATATTGTGTTATCAAAAATTCCGTCCAGGAAAACCCCAAAAAACTAAAATAATCGCACAAACGCAAGCATTTAAAAGGCGACAAATTTCGTTCGACGGCAGTCAGAAAAATACTCTTGAGTTGAAACATATTAATAATTTGTGATATGTCAAAGTTTTCGGTGACTATTTTGGGGATAATCACTCTCCAAATAATTTCTGAGACACTTGCCAGGCCGGAGAATTATAGACTTTCAGAAAAGCAAATAACAAATCTGAAGGATATTGCTACGCAATGGGCAGAAGTGATTAATTTCGAAAAGAAACCGTGTGAAGATTTCTATGATTTTGTGTGCAGCAACAAAAAATATCCAAAATCTGAAATTCAATATTCTAAACCTGAAGATAATTTGAAAAATATCTTGAACGCTAAGATCGAATCAATAACTGAGAGCGAAAGAAAATACTTGAAATATTTAACGACGTGTGGAGAATTTAAAGAGGAGGAAAGCGAAGAATTTAAAAAGTGGTTTAAACTTGAAAACTCTATTGGAAACTGGCCAGCTTTTGTGGAAAATTGGGATGAGAGTAAATTTAATCTGCAACTAGCAATTGCTGAACTGAACTCGTACGGCTACCCCGTTGTCTTCACCCATCGTCTTATATTTGATAACGAAAATAACTTAGAACCCACCCTAGAAATATACAAGCAGAATTTGGTGGACATTGAAAAAGACAAGGACCTATTTAAATCAAAATTTGAGAAACTTGGAGTCAAAAGCCCCGAAGATGTTATAACTGATGCCGTTTTGTTCGAAAAGACATTGAAAGAAGCTACAGAGTCTTTACAATCAACTACCGACAAAAGGATAAAATTCTCAGAGTTAAAAGATTATCTTCCTGAAGTGGATTGGAACAAGCAGATAGAAATAATATATGATCGAAAACTTCCCGACGATTTCGCCGTTGAGATAATAGATCACGAAGAACTGAAGGAAATCTACAAGGCCATTTTGAAGCTGAGTCCTAAAGTAATTGCCAACTATTTCTTCTGTGCATTCGGTGTACACGGTATATACGATGTATACGGTATAGAAGATCAGTTTAACAAAATAAAAGTCAAATATTCATTTATGCCCGTGTTCAAACAGGCTTCTCTAAAGTATGTCTATGACCAAAACGAAATAGAAATACTCAAGGGAATGTTCGTAACGACATTGGATGTACGACAAGATAAATATATCCCTAAAAACCAAACTCACTACAGTACCGAACAGATCATCAAGTTTGTCGACGAAGAAATCTTTGGACTTATCAACGAAGAAGATTTAGCAAATGAGTTTAAGGAGGTGTTCTCAAATAGCAATGAATGCTTTAAGAACCGCCATTACCTAACAAGAATTTATAATAAACGAATTGCCAAAGAGTTTTTCAAATATAAAAGTGAATTGGTCGATATGGCTGAAGAAACCATAATTTATCAAATGCTTTACGAATTTCCGACATTCATACAAGACCCTTCTCCATATATATTTCTTCGCATAGCTTATTCAGCCGTACTTATTTTGACCGAAAGTATGAAGTACCCAACTGTCTACCCCAATGAGACGCTAAATTGTTTTTCTAAGCAATTCGCAAAAGAGGCCTACCTAGGTAATAACGAATTTATCTCTCATGCTCAACTTCTTTTGAAGACTTTTGGGGAATGGACCAAGAACTATCCAAATATCGTTCAGGAGGAAAATAAAATTCTACAAGAGTACGATCTTACTGCTGAAAAGTTATTAGTAATTTTATTCACAAAAAAGACTGCTTGTAATAAAGTAAATCCCAAAGACTTATTACCGATTGCATTTGCGAATACCCCAGAATTTCCACAAATTTTTGATTGTCCCCTTGGATCAAAAATGAACGCAGCTACGAAATGTAACTTTTGGTACAAATTAATTAATTGAAATTGAGTTTTGTGCAATAAAGATTTTATAAATAAAATTGTTGGGAGCGATATGGAAATGTGTCCTTATTTATGCGATTAACAAATAAAAATACGTTAAATAAATAATGAGTTTTTTTCCTAGTCTTGAACTCTTGTTCCAAAAAATACAAAAGCAAAAAAAATTTATCGGGTACGGTTGAGAAAGTAAAACAGTTAAAAAACGTTGAACGTTTGCCTGTCACGCAAAATAAGCTGTCCTTAAATCATTGAAACAGCGCTTACGTGGAGATTAAAATAAAACTCCGAAATTGCTTTAAGTAGAGCTTCAGTTCAGGTTCTGAAACCTACAAAAAAATAATAACGAATCGATGCGAAAAGTAGGAGCTTTATGGAAAGACCATAGTTTCATTTGATTCGAGCTTATTTTTCAGATATATTTCTAATCTTACTTTTTCTTTAATTTCAGAAAAATTCTTAATTAGGCATTGGTAATTATCTATTCACTTTGATTTGTTTTTCTTGTATTATTTATGTAATATAATAAATGGAGTGCACGATGTCGCGTTATCAAAAATGCCGACTAGGGAAGCCAAAAAATTATCTCTAAAAAATAATCATGCACACACCACGCACTCACGTATTTAAAAGACGACAAATTTTGTTCGGTAGCAGTCTGAAAAGTAACTTCGAGTAGAAATATTTTGTGAAATGATAAAATTTTTGTTGACTATTTTGGCGATAATCACTCCCCAGTTAATTTCCGGGACACTTGCCAGACCAGAGAATTTCCGACTTTCTGAAGAGCAAATAACGAAACGTAGGAATTTTGCCCTGAAATGGGCAGAGGTGATAAATTTTGAAAAGAAACCGTGTGAAGTTTTCTATACTTTTGTATGCAGCGGTCAAAAATATCCAAAATCTGAAGAGAAATATGCTGAAAATATTTTGGAAAATATCTTAAAGGAAAAGATCGAATCAATAACTGAGACCGAAGGGAAATTTTTGAAATATCCAATGACAACCCTTAAACAATTTGAAGAAAAGGAAAAGGAAGAATTTATAAAGTGGTTTAAACTTGAAGACTCTATTGGAACCTGGCCAGCTTTTGTGGAAAATTGGAGTGATAGTAACTTTAATCTACAACTAGCAATTGCTGAAATGAACTCGTACGGCTACCCTGTTGTCTTCGCCCAGGAACTCACATTTGACTATTCAAGTAATTCTGAACCCACCCTAGAAATATACAAGCAGAATTTGGTGGACATTGAAAAAGACAAGGACCTATTTAAATCTAAATTTGAGAAGCTTGGCGTCAAAAACCCCGAAGATGTGATAAATGATGCCGCTTTGTTCGAAAAGACATTGAAAGAAGCCACTGAGTCTTTACAATCAACTACCGACAAAAGGATAAAATTCTCAGAGTTAAAAGATTATCTTCCTGAAGTGGATTGGGATAAGCAGATTGAAATAATATATGATGGAAAACTTCCCGACGATTTCGCTGTCTTGATGAAGAATCACGAAGAACTGAAGGAAGTCTACAAGGCCATTTTGAAGCTGAGTCCTAAAGTAATAGCCAACTATTTTTTCTGTTCGTTCGTACATACTTTAAACTACTACATTTACCCACAACCATTCAAATTATTTTTTCCCGTGATCAAACAGGCTTTTCTTAAGCATTTCTACGACCAAAACACAAAAGAAATCCTCAAGGGAATGTACTTAACAGTGTTGGAAACAGTGCAGGATTGGCATATCCCTCAAAAATTCAAAATTCACTATGGTGCAGAACAAATCGCCAAAATGTTCGACGAAGAAATCTTTGGACTTACCAGCGAAGAAGATTTAGCAAATGAGTTTAAGGAGGTGTCCTCAAATAGCAACGAGTGCGTGAAGAACTACCATCGTCTACAAAAACTTTATAAAAAACGATTAGCCAAGCCGTTTTTCAATTATGAAAGTAATTTGATCAAAATAATTAAGTGGGAAATAATTTTTGATCTTTTCCACGACATTCCGACATACATTGAGGATCCTTCCCCGTCTTTGTTTCTACGCATAACAAAATCGGTAATGGGTAATGTGTTCGAAAGAATCGATTACCAGACTATCTACCCCAATGAAACGATAAATTGTTTTTCTAAGGAATTCGCTGAAGAAGTAACTCCAGAAGATATGCAAGTTATCTCAGATGTTCAACTTGCTTTGAAGATGTTCATGGAATGGACCAAGAACTATCCAAATATAGTTCAGGATGAAAATAAAATTCTACAGGAGTACAATCTAACTGCTGAAAAGTTATTAGTACTTTTGCTCGAAAAACCTGGTTGTAAAAAGAAAGAAATGTTCAAAATGGTGATGACTGCCCTTGCGAACTCACCAGATTTTCCACATATTTTCGATTGTCCCCTTGGCTCAAAACTGAATGCAGCTACGAAATGTTACTTGTGGTAGAAATTATTTAATTGCGATTGATTTTTGTGCAATAAAGACTTAAATAAAATTTTTCGGAGCGATGCGGAAATGTGTCCTTTTTTATGCTATGAACAAATAAAAATGCGTTAAATAAGTAATGAGTTTTTTTTCTAGTCTTGAACTCTTGTTCCAAAAAATACAAAAGACGTTTGCTTGTCACGCAAAAATATACAGTCCTTAAATCACTGAAACAGCGCTTAAGTGGAGATTAAAATAAAACTTCGAGACTGCTTTAAGTTAGAGCTCAAGTTCAGATTATGAAACCTACAAAAAAATAATAACAAATCGATGCGAGAAGTAGGAGCTTTATGGAAAGACCATAGTTTCATCGATTATTTTTCAGATATATTATCTTATCTTACTTCTTTTTAATTTCAGAAAAATTCTTAATTAGGCATTGGGTAATTAATTATTCACTTTGATTTGTTTTTCTTGTTATGATTATTTAATGCTTATAATAAATTGAGCGCACGTCGCGTTATCAAAAATGCCAACTAGGAAAACCCTAAAAAATTATCTCTAAAAAATAATCGTACACACGAAAATATTTAAAAGACGACAAATTTTGTTCGGTGGCAGTCTGAAAAGTTGTTTTGAGTTAGAATATTTTAAAAAATTTGTGAAATGACAAAATTGTTGGTGAATATTTTGGAGATAATTACCCTCCTGTTGATTTCCGGAACACTTGCCAAGCCAGGCATTTACCGTCTTTCTGAAAAGCAAATAACAAAACTCAAAGATGTTGCCACGGAATGGGCAGCAGTGATTAACTTCGAAGTGGATCCTTGTGAAAATTTCTATGATTTTATGTGCAACCGCCGAGAATATGATGAGTATCCAAATATTAAAAAGAAAGATTCTAAAAATATTTTGGAAGATATATTGAATTCAAAGACGGATTTAATAACTGAGACCGAAAAGAAATTCTTAAAGTACTCAACGACGTGTGAAGAATTTAAAGAGGAGGAAAGTGAAGAATTTATAAAGTGGTTTAAACTTGAAAACTCTATTGGAAGTTGGCCAGCTTTTGTGGAAAATTGGGATGAGAGTAAATTTAATCTACAACTAGCAATTGCTGAACTGAACTCGTACGGCTACCCCGTTGTCTTCGCCCAGGAACTAACATTTGACTATTTAAGTAATTTTGAACCCACCCTAGAAATATACAAGCAGAATTTGGTGGACATTGAAAAAGACAAGGACCTATTTAAATCTAAATTTGAGAAGCTTGGCGTCAAAAACCCCGAAGATGTGATAAATGATGCCGCTTTGTTCGAAAAGACATGGAAGGAAGCCACTGAGTCTTTACAATCAACTACCGACAAAAGGATAAAATTCTCAGAATTAAAAGATTATCTTCCTGAAGTGAATTGGGATAAGCAGATTGAAATAATATATGACGGAAAAATTCCCGAAGATTTCGCCGTCTTGTTGAAGGCTCACGAAGAACTGAAGGAAATCTACAAAGCCATTTTGAAGCTGAGTCCTAAAGTAATAGCCAACTACTTTTTCTGTTCGTTCGTACAACGTTTGGACGGCCAAATTCACCCCCAATCATCATTCAGCTTATTTTTGCCCGTGATCAAACAGATTTTTCTTAAGCATTTCTACGACCAAAACACAAAAGAAATCCTCAAGGGAATGTATGTAACAATCCTGGAAACAGTTCAAGATAGGAATGTCTCTCTAAATTTCAAAACCCGATATAGTTCGGACCAAATCGCAAAAATTTTTGGCGAGGAAATCTTTGGACTTACTAACGAAGATGATTTAGCAAATGAGTTTAAGGAGGTGTCCTCAAATAGCAACGAGTGCGTGAAGAACTACCATCGTCTACAAAAACTTCATAAAAAACGATTAGCCAAGTCGTTTTTAAATTATGAAAGTAATTTGGTCAATAGTATAAAGAATTCAATAACGTTTGATCTTTTCTACGACAATCCGGCAGTCATTGAAGATCCGTCCCCATATTTACTTACACGCATTCTTCTTTCAGCAATGCATCATGTGTACGAAAGTATCGAGAAATCGACTATTTATTCCACTGAAAAAAAAAATTGCTTTTCTAAGCAATTCGGTGAAGAGCTCACCCCAGCTAATGCAGATAAGATCTCAGGTCATCAACTTGTTCTGAAGATTCTTGCGGAATGGATCAAAAACTATCCAAATATAGTTCAGGAGGAAAATAAAATTCTAGAGGAGTACGATCTTACTACTGAAAAGTTATTTGTACTTTCATTGATGAAGGATGCTTGTCCTAGTAAAAGATCTTTTATTAAAGAGCATATGGCTAGCCTTGCGAACTCACCAGACTTTCCACACATTTTTGATTGTCCCCTTGGTTCGAAAATGAACGCAGCTACGAAATGTTACTTGTGGTAGAGATAAATTAATTGAGGTAGATTTTTGTACAATTATAATTTTATGAATAAAACTTTTACGTGCAGACAATTTACTTAATTTAAGAGTTTTGGGAGTTAAGGTTATATACACACATTATGTTAAAGTTTCTAGGAAACTTTTAACATGATGTATCTATGAACCTTTGTTATTGCTTTATTAATAATTACTGTTCTTCTGGCTGTTATATGATTAAGAGATCAGAAATTTGATTTTATGTGGAACTAACGAATTAGTCAGGATTTAATAGTTTCGTGAAAAAAAAAACAAATTTGTTAAAAAAATATATAGTTTATCATAATATCGGGTCATCTGTATTCAGCAGCAGATTTAGTATGATGATACTTATCTTCAACCAGTTGATGCTGTAATATAATATCTAAAAACAAAAACCATGACTTTGACCGCAAATAAGAGAATGACGGCTAGGTAATTCGGTTGGCGATATACGCTTATCAACCCAGGCTTTAAGATTGATGACAAGCAACCCTTACTTTACGCGCCAAATATTCGACTTGTCGCCCTGTTTTTGCTTGTTTTTAGGGTTCCGTAGCCAAATGCAAAAAACGGAACCCTTATGGATTCGTCATGTCTGTCTGTCTGTCTGTCCGTCCGTATGTCACAGCCACTTTTTTCCGGAACTATAAGAACTATGCTGTTGAAACTTGGTAAGTAGATATATTCTGTGAACCGCATTAAGATTTTCACACAAAAATAGAAAAAAAAAAAAAAAATTTGGGGGTCCCCCATACTTAGAA
This sequence comes from Machimus rusticus, assembly GCA_951509405.1. Taxonomy (NCBI): domain Eukaryota; kingdom Metazoa; phylum Arthropoda; class Insecta; order Diptera; family Asilidae; genus Machimus; species Machimus rusticus. The sequence goes on from OX608051.1 coordinate 11,015,717, forward strand.
CTGAAACTCAAAAATTTTTTTTCATCAAACCCATACGTGTGGGGTATCTATGGATAGGTCTTCAAAAATAATATTGAGGTTTCTAATATCATTTTTTTCTAAACTGAATAGTTTGCGCGAGAGACACTTCCAAAGTGGTAAAATGTGTGTCCCCCCCCCCCCCCCCTGTAACTTCTAAAATAAGAGAATGATAAAACTAAAAAAAATATATGATGTACATTACCATGCAAACTTCCACCGAAAATTGGTTTGAACGAGATCTAGTAAGTAGTTTTTTTTTAATACGTCATAAATCGTAAACCGCAATTTACCTTTCATTCAATCAACTCAAATATAAAAATAAAAAAAAACATTTAATTTCATAAACATAAACTATCATTTAGGTACCTAATTATAATGTCTACTTATCAATAACTTAATTTTAAAAAAATACACTATTATTAAAACATCGATCAAAGTTACAACGAACTACAAGAACTTTTATATTATGTTTTTTTCTGCTACGGAACCCTTCATGGGCGAGTCCGACTCGCACCTGGCCGCTTTTTTTTAATAAGGTGTGAGGAGATTCTTAGGCAATCGAAGTCATAACCGAAAATTATCTTAAAAAAGTTCTTCATTTACAAATATATATATACATACGTATTTTTTAACCAACCAGTTTATATGATGCCATTCGTACCGACTACAAACGTTTTGCTTGATTTTGTATTGCAATTTTTTACGCCACTGTCCTTTCGATTTCTCAGTTAGCAACTTTTTAGCTATCTACTAGGTAATCCGGCACTGGTTATTAAATATGTCGAAAGTGACGAATACAACGACAATATAACTTGTCTGTACAAATATGTATGTATACATTTTCAGAAATTTCCTAATTATTTTCAGTTCATCCTTATAAAAGAAAGTAATTAAACTAAGCCTATTATTATTACGATTTGCTTTGTATTGAAAAATTTAACGTTGAATAGAAAATTAGGTCTTATTGTTAAATTGCTTGGAGAAATATAATTTTTCTAAACTTCTACCACTTCTTGCTAACTCAATCTAGACCCAGATTGAATAACTATTTAGAGTAATGTGTCGTAATTAAAATTGTTTAAAACAAGTAACGTGTAGGTATTAGATAATTATTGTACAATCACAAAATGCAATGCAATTGGAAAATGTTTAATTTTTTAGAAATTATAACACATTTGCTGATTGCGAGAAAACTATAGATATATATATGTACATTCAAAAAAATTTGCAAGCACACAATTTCAATAAAGTAGCTAACGATAAAAGAGCTGCAGTCCAGACTAATGTACAAAAATTGTCAGCGCTACACTTTATTATGATTATATTTAATCTCCACTAAGTATGCGATTAAAACAACAAAGAGTATGTAATAAAAAGACCACAAATTCAAAATTATATAAAAGGCCGAAACATTTGTTCAGCAGTACCTAGTTTTGAAAAAACTTGTGAGCAATTTAAGTATTTTATTAAACTTTGTAATATGACAACATTTTCGGTGACTATATTGTGGTTAATCTCTCTCCAGTTGATTTTCGGGACATTTTCAAGGACAGAAAATTATCACCTTTCCGAAGAGCAGAAAAGTAATCTCAGAAAAATTGCCAAAGAATGGAAAGCAGCGACCGATTCTAAAAAGGATCCATGCGAGGACTTCCATCATTTTGTTTGCAGTGACGACAAATTTCCAATGCATGATTACAAGGATATTGAAACAAATTTAGAAAATGTCTTTAATGCAAACCCGGAGTCAATTACGAAAACGGAAGAGAAATATTTGAAATATTCGAAATGTGACGAATTTACGGTGAAAGAAAAGAAAGATTTTATTAAAACGTTTAAATTTGAAAATTCAATTGGTACTTGGCCGGCCTTTGTGGAAAAATGGGACGACAGTAAATTTAATTTATCTCTAGCAATTGCTGAAATGAACTTGTACAACTACCCTGTTATTTTCGAGCAGGACCTTATATTTGATGATGATGATAATTTTAAAACCACTCTACTAATAACAATGCAGTGGCGAGAAGTGAACATACAAAACAATAAAGTGATATTAAAAAAACTTTTTGCGGAACTTGGAGTCAAAAATCCTGACAATGTTCTAAAAGACGGTGCTTTATTCCAGAAAATATATAATGAAGCCTATAAATCTGTAAAAGTAACCACCGATAAAAGGATAAACTTCTTAGAATTAAAAGATTTTCTACCTGAAATCGATTGGGATAAGCAAATAGACATAATGTATGGAGAAAAACTTCCCGATGACTACTCTGTTTTGTTGGAATCTCCTGAGAAATTGAAGAAAATTTTCACGGCTATTGCAAAACTTAGCCCTAAAATAATTGCAAATTACATCTTTTGTGAATTTGTATTCGCTATAAATTACGGAATTTATCCGCGACCTTATATGCCTTTCATGCCCGTAATCAAGCAAGCTCTCCTGAAGCATGTTTACGGTCAAAATACAATAAATATCTTAAAAACGATGTACGTTACAGTTCTGAAAATAGCTCAAGATCAGGATTTCATTCGTAATTTTAAAACAAACTATAATAGTTCGGACCGGATCGTAAACTTTCCCATAAAAGAGATTTTTGAACTATCGAACGAAGGAGAGTTGGAGAACGATTTTAAAGATGTGTCAGCAAACAGCAATCAATGCCTTAAAAACTACCATCGGCTACAGAAAATTAACAAAAGGTTACAAGGCAAGGCATTCTTAAACAGGAAAAATTCACTTACTGCTAAAGTGATGAGCGTAATAAATAACGAACTTTTGAACATAATTCCCCATATCGTCAAAGAACCGTCCCCTTTAATTTTTGGACGCATTTTATATTCAATTTTTTACACGTTGCACACCTTCAACTACAATCACCTGAAGACTATCCATCCCGCGACGGAAGATTGTTTTCCGGACAAAAATCATATAGAAATGTTCCTGGCTTCACAACTTATTTTGAAGGCTTTTGCGAAATGGACGAACGACTATCCAGATTTTGTGCAGGAGGAAAACATAATTTTGGAAGAGTATGAACTAAGTGCTGGGAAATTACTGGCCATTTACACCGCAAAGATATTTTGTTACGACCAGACGGGTTTTCCAGTAGTAACCGCATTTGCAAACTCAATGGAATTTCCAAAAATTTATAATTGTCCCATTGGATCGAAAATGAATCCACCTCAAAAATGCAGTTTTTTTTTAGGTACGAAATAATTGAGACTATAATTGTTTTTTTTGCATACAAAATTTTGTTAGCTCACAATTTACGAGTATGTGTCAATTTGCAAAATTTGTGGTCAAAGTCACGATTTTTAGATATTATATCGTTTTTTTAATCATCATGTAATTTTAACCAAAATATGTTTGTATGTAGTAAAATGATCAGAATATTTGTCAATTATCTATGTGCTCAAATAATATGTTAACAACACAAGTAAAAATTCGTTGTACCCGATTTTAGTTAGAAATTAGTTCATGCATGTACATTAAATAAAAAACAAATTATAGGAACCTCATATCTACGGTTTTAGTATCTCAATTAAGAAAAAATAAAATAATAATTGTTTAGAAATAAAAGTTTTAAAGTCGCAATTATTTCATTTTATGTTCAATGCTTCTTCCACCGTGTATGAATTGTACTAGCTTTAACAAAAACCATAATAAATATTTTGTTTTAAAATTTTCGTAAAATGAAGTTCTTCGTTTCACGCCGCTGACTGCCCCCAACCCCTTAAATAAATATACAGGGTGTTCGGGTTCTACCTAGAGAACGCTATACCAATAGATTCCTTTGGGAGTCCTGATCAAACTTTTGTTCTTGACTTTTTTTAGGAGGTGCGTTCACTTAAATCCAATCTTTCTGATCTTTGAATTTGATAAATCTATTTTCAAGCTAGTGCTGGGCAGTGCCACAAAAACATAATTGTAAAAATTGCTTTGAGAAATTTATCTTTCCTAAACTTCTACAACTTCTTACTAACTCAATCTAGACTTTAAAGTGAATAACTGTTTGAAGAAGTGTGATGTGTCATACTTAAAATTTTCCACACAAAAAAATAGTGAATTAGTCGTAAATGATTTATTGTTTAGAAACCAGAACAAAAACTGTGCAACATTGCTGATTGTGATGGAGCTGTGGATACACAGAAAAATTAAAAACACACAATTCCAGAAAAAAAATGCCAGTGATAAAAGCTGCAGTCCAGACTAAGATATAAATTTTCAGCGCTACAGTCAGTTATGATTATTTAGTCTACAGTGAGTTTACGATTTTCACAAGAAACAATAGCGAATATGTAATAAGAAAACCACAAATTCAAAAGTATATAAAGGTCGGAACATTTGTTCGGCAGCAGTTTTGGAAAAATTTGTGATCAATTTAAGTACATATTTTATTAAAGTTTATAATATGACATTTTCGGTGACTTTATTGGCGTTAATATCTCTCCAGTTGATTTTCGAGACATTTTCAAGTACAGAAAATTATCACCTTTCTGAAGAACAAAAAACTAGTTTCAGAGAAATTGCCAAGGGATGGACGAAAGTGATCAATACAGAAAAAAATCCGTGCGAGGACTTCCAAAATTTTGTGTGCAGTGATGAAAATTATCCTATGCGTGAATATAAGAGTACTGGACAATATTTAAGAGATATCTGGAACGCAAACCCCGAGTCAATTACGAAAGCCGAAGAGAAATATTTGAAATATTCGAAAATTGACGAATGTACGGATGAGGAAAAAAAATATTTTATTAAAACGTTTAAATTTGAAAATTCAATTGGAAGTTGGCCAGCCTTTGTGGAAAAATGGGACGACAGTAAATTTAATTTATCTCTAGCAATTGCTGAAATGAACTTGTACAATTACCCTGTTATTTTCGAGCAGGACCTTATATTTGATGATCGTAACAATTTTAAAAGGACCCTATTTATAGGAATGCAATGGCGAGAAGCGGACATAGAAAACAAAAAAGAGAGATTCAAAGAACTTTTTGAGGAACTTGGAGTCAAAAATCCTGACGATGTTCTAAAAGACGCTGCTTTATTCCAGAAAATATATAATGAAGCCTATGACTCTTTACAAGTAGCCACCGATAAAAGGATAAACTTCTTAGAATTAAAAGATTTTCTACCTGAAATCGATTGGGATAAGCTAATAGAAATAACGTATGGAGAAAAACTTCCCGATGACTACTCCGTTTTGCTGCAATTTCATGAGAGATTAAAGAATATTAGCACGGCCATTGCCAAGGTTAGCCCTAAAATAGTTTCAAATTACTTCTTTCTTCAGTTCGTAAGCGACATACATTACCAAATCTTCCCATATGCATTTAAATCTTTTAAGCCCGTAATCAAGCAAGCGCTTCTCAAACACGTTTACGGCCAAAGCACAGCAAACCGCATAAAAGGAATGTACTTAACAAGTCTGAAAATATTTCAGGATCAGAATGTCGTTCGTTATTTTAAAATAAACTACAATAGTTCAGAACAAATCGACAAACATTCCATAGAAGAAATTTTTGAACTAACGAACGAAGAAGAGTTGGAGAATGATTTTAAAGATGTGTCAGCAAACAGCAATCAATGCCTTGAAAACTACCATCGGCTACAGAAAATTAACAAAAGGATACAAGGCAAGACATTCGTTACCAGCAAAAATTCGCTTACTGCTAAAATCATGAGCGTAATAAATAACGATCTTTTAAACACAGTTATCCACAACGTCAAAGAGCCATCCCCTTTTATTTTTAGACACATTCTCAATTCGATTCTTACCACGATGCTTACCTTCAATTACGATCATTTGCTGAACCCTATTCATCTCGCAGCTAAAGATTGTTTCGGTGACAAAGAAATTATCTTCTTTTCACAACTTATTTTGAAGGCTTTTGCGGAATGGACAAACGACTATCCAGAATTCGTGCAGGAGGAAAACATAATTTTGGAGGAGTATGATCTAAGTGCTGAGAAGTTACTGGCCATTTTCATGACGAAGTTATTTTGTAATGATCCGACGCGTTTTCCAGTAGTAACCGCACTTGCAAACTCAATGGAATTTCCAAAAATTTATAATTGTCCCGCTGGATCGAAAATGAATCCACCTCAGAAATGCAATTTCTTTTAGGTATGCATTAATCGAAGCTAATAGTTTTTTTTTTATAATACAGAATTTTGTAAGTAGACATTTAACGATTTTTAGTTCAAAATTACAAGGTCAAAATAAATATTAATTTTCGTTATTTGTTCTCAAAATCATGGTGTAGATTTTCAGATACATATTTAAAAAAAGGTTAATAACTTATGCATTAAAATATAATGACATATTCAGAATACTTATCACTGCAATAGTTAAATATACATATGTGTTTAAATAATATGCTAACAACATAAGCCAAAATTCCTAATATTTTAGCTTTCGGGAATAAAACAATTTTGGATACAAAAACGAGTTGATAATGCCTTCTTAAATTTAAACATTTACATATATAAAAAAATCACTAATTTTTTTAATTAAAAATATTTTTATAATCAGATTATGCACATACAATAGTTATAAAAAAACAAATAATAATTTAGTATTTACAGACGTGGCCAAAAAATTACGATCACTTAAGAAAAATCGAGCTTTCATTATAAAATCGTTTATTGCTTAACGTAAGGATATTATTATTAATTTTTAATGCTAGTACATTATCCTTTGACTTCTATTAAACTACTTATTCTATTAATCATGTCCCTTATTAGCGAAGGACACATATTTTTTATGTCCGAGTCCTCATTCCATATATAAATGATGTTTTCTATTAATTGGTTCTTTTTCGTTATTGTTCTTTTTGATAATTTGTTTTTAACAATGCTCCATAAATTCTCTATTGGGCTCATATTGGGGATATTACCAGACCATGGGACAACATTAACTCCCCTCTCCTGTTGAAAATCCGTAACTGCCTTCGCTTTATGGCACGGGGCTCTATCATGCATAAATTTAGCACCTCCTTCTGGAAACCACTCGTTAAGCCGAGGAAGCATTTGAGTTTTGAGTACTCTTAAATATTGCTAATGTCGTATTTTTCCATCCACAATATAAATTTGTCCTGGAGCTTGTGAGGAAATGATGCTCCAGACCATAACTTCTTGAGGATGCCCTACCGTTTTTTGAATGCATTCTTGACTGAAGGTTTCACCGGTGCGCTGTTTTACATATTGACTGCTTTGTTCCTTTACTTGAAACATTTATTCTTCACTGAAACATACCTGCAACAAAGCCACATAATTTTAGCAACTTAAAATTGATCAAAATTAAAATTACAGCAAGTAATATCAGATTTAAAAATTTTGCCAATTTGTTCAAAATTGAAAAATTTCTGAAAACATGAAAAATTAGATTTTTGGTGACTCGTACATTTTCCCAATCTTCAGCAGACGAATGTCTCAGTTGTTTTGCGCAAGATAAGTGTTTTGCGATCATCCTAGGCGTTAATTTAGGTTTTTTCGAGGGCGATGGGCATTCAATCCTTCTTCTTTCAATTTTCGTCTAACAGTTCTGGCCGAAACTTCCAATCCTTCTTCGCTTAAACGAGCTGCCAACTCGATTCTTGTAGCCCATCTGTTAGCTAGCTTTGTACGGACGAGCTGCATCGTATCTCTTGGACAAAATTTGGATTTCCTTCCGCAGTTCTTCCTTGAACTTGTTGGTTCCGCCAATTCATCCTGCAAGGACTTAATGATTTTGCTCACCGTGGATTGAGCAACCTTTGCAATTTTTGCAATTTCTTGCTGGGAATATTTTGTCTCGCTCTACAGCGATCTAATCAACTTAATTTTATAATTAATAATATCAGTTTTTCCATCCATATCTGAAATTTTTCGAAACAGTTACAAAATATTCAAAAAACTTTTTTTTATGCAAAATTAAAAAAAAGTTGAGGAAAGATATTTTATGAATATCCTTTATATAAATTACTTTCCTATTCTTAGTTGAATGAAATATACTTACTAAGTTTTTTAATTCAATTTCCTGAGAAAAATCACAAATCATGTATTGATTCTGATTCTCTGTAGTTCACAATTTTAGGCACTCACTTACTTTTAATATTAACACTGAACGCAAAATCGACGTTATTGAAATGATTTTTTCATGGATACATACCAAAGGTTATGAAAATGGGAACGAAAGAAGTCCCGATATGCAAAAGTGGGAATTTCCCGGTTTCTAGGAACTAACGTCCGGAAATTCCGTAAATTTTCAAGTGATCGTAATTTTTTGGCCACGTCTGTATTTCCTTGTACTCGATTATAGTTAGAAATTGTTTAATGTATGTATATTAAATGATTAATAAATTAGAAACCTCATATCTATGGTCTAAGAAAAAACAAAATATGTAATAAATTTTAGAAATTAAATGTTTTAAAGTTGCAATTATTTCATTTTGCGTTTAATGCTTACTCCCTCAAATTTGAATTGCCCCAGTTTTAACTAAAATTACTTAATAAACCTGTTTAACCTAAATTTGGTATTTTTGCCTTTATAAAAAAGTGTACTGCTTTCTCAAGTTAGCGATATTCAAATTTATTTCGAATAAAAATATATGAATTAATTACACATTAAGCTTTTATTGCAAATATTGTATTTTGCACAGCCCTGTAGGTCAGAACTGCAAATTTTAAATTGCATAAAAACCTAAAATCTTTAAAAACTTGAAAAACTTGAATAGTTACATTTCGATCACCCACTCCTCATTAAATCGGCTAAAACTTGCGGTGTTATGATGAGCAGTAGGAAATGAAGCAGAGAAAAGAAAAAGCAGGAAGCATTTCAAAGGCGACGAATTTTGTTTGGCGCCAGTCTAAGAAGAACTTTCGAACAGTTTAGATATTTTTAAAAAATTTGCAAAATGACAAAGTTTGTGGTAGTGAGCATCATTCTCCAGATAATTTCCGGGATACTTGCAAGGCCGGATAATAACAACCTTTCTGAAGAGCAAATAAAAATTTTTAGAGCTATTGCTTCAAAGTGGAAGGGAGTGATCAATTTTGAAAAAAACCCTTGTGAAGAATTCTACGAATTTGTGTGCAGCAACAAAGAAGATCCTTCCTCAGGGAGGAAGACTGCAAAAAATAGTTTAAAAAACATATTTAGCACAAAACCCGAATTAATGACTGAATCTGAGAAGAAGTACTTCAAATATTCGACAACATGTGAAAATATTCAGTCCGAGGAAAAAGAAGAGTTTATCAAATGGTTTAAATTCGATTCTATAGGACGTTGGCCAGCTTTTGACGAAAACTGGAATGAGGAGAATTTTAATCTGAATCTAGCAATTGCTGAAATGAGCTCGTATGATTATCCTGTGGTTTTCACTCAAAACATCGTTTTCGATTCCGACGGCGCCTTTAAAACGTATCTCAAAATAAGCAAGGAAGATTTAGTGGACATATATCAGAGGGAAATATTCGAAACTATTTTTGAGAAGCTCGAAATCAAAAACTTTGAAGATGTTCTAACTGACGCTGCTCTATACGAGAAAACTTACAATGATGCCGTTAAATCGGTAAGATCAGCCACCGACATTCAAATAACATTCTCACAATTAAAAGATCACTTCCCGGAAGTAGATTGGAATAAACAGATGGAGATTATTTACGGAGAAAGATACGTTGGTCATGATTACCCTGTTATGATTCAATCTCATGAAGAACTTAAAGCAATTTACAGGGCTATTTCGAAGCTGAGCCCAAAAGTAGTAGCCAACTATTTTTTTTGTGTCTTCGTTTACAACTTAAACGACATTCGATACACACGATCATTTATGTTCTTCATGCCCATAGTTAAGCAGGCTTTCATGAAGCATGTTTACGACCAAAATACGAAAGAAATGCTAAAGGGGATGTACATAACAATACTAAAAATACTTCAAGACGCAAAAATTCTTCATAATTTCGAAGAACATTTTAGTTTGGACCTGATTGAAGATTTCATCAATGCAGACATTTTTGGACTTAGAAACGAACAGGAATTGGCCGATGAGTTTAAGGACGTCTCAGCAAATAATAATGAGTGCATCAAGAACTACCATCGCCTAGTGAAAATTTATAAGAAAAGAGCAACTAACCCGTTACTCGCCAGCAGAAATGCACTAATCACTTTAATTAGGCGAGAAATAATCAGTGACCTTATCTATCGAATCCCAATGTTTATTGGAGGGCCGTCAGCTTTCATTTTTCCACCCGCATTCTTTTCAATCTTACCTAATGTGATTCACCATTCTCGGAACACGACTATCTTCACAAATGCGGCGAGAGAATGTTACACCAATCAATTGACCGACGTGATCACCGACGACGGCATGAAAAGTGTTTTAGCCGCCCAACTTATTCTTAAAGCGTTCGCAGAGTGGATCAAGAACTACCCAGAGGTTGTGCATGAGGAAAATGGAATTTTTGAAGAGTATAACCTTAGTGCTGAAAAGTTATTAATTATTTCAATCGAAAAATTCCCCTGCGAAATAATGTACGCTTTCAATACGGTTATGATCGGTTTTGCAAATTCTGTGGAATTTGCGGAAATTTATAATTGTCCTGTTGGGTCCAAAATGAACCGGGTTGAGAAATGCAGTTTTCCATAGTTGCTAATTTTGTGAAATATGTACATATTTTATTAAATAAATAAATATTTTTTACCGTCATTGCTCATTTTAATCAGAATATTTATTGAGGCACATATTTATTCATTTATTCGGTTCTATTATAAATTTCAAAATTTTAATTCCACAATCGGAATGTCATTTAAAAAAGCACCAATTTAGATTCTTGCATTCATATATTATTTAGATTTAAAACCAAGGCACTTACCTAGGAAATGTGTCAAAAAAATTCCTTTCACTTTAAAGTCTAAAATAGAAACATTCCATGAAACTTTAGTGTGAAAAAACGGTTTGCATTTTTGCAAATTTAAAAATCCTGTCACTTTAATTTATAATATAGAAAATATTGTTCTGTTCTGGGTAATAAGCAATAAAAATGTTGAAAATAAATTTAAGAGTTAAACAAAATAAAACTAATAATTGTTCGAGTCCCTTACTTACCAAGAAAAAAAATGTTTTTCAGTCATATTGGTTTATTTAAATAAAAGCAAGTACGCACACACAGATAAATAACTAGTAAATTCGTAACAAAATAAGAACTAAAGTTAAATGTAAAAAGCCGTTCTCGAGCCTATTCCAAAGGAGTATTACATTTCTACCATAGCATTACTATGCGGCCCTGGAGCTGCGTACGGATGAGTGAAGACAATCGCCCTAATGAGGCCATCACGAAGAGACTCGTGTGGAGCACCCACATTGAAAGTGAAATGAACATTGTCACAAGTCACCTCCGCGTAGCAAGTGTACATCGGGTACCAGCCGACCTTGTTGAAAACCACCCCGATCTTATAAATCTTATTCCGGATTATGAAGACCGGTCGATCAAAGGAGATTTCGAGCAAAGAGTCGTATCGCACTCGCGACGTGCAATGCGTGTAAGTCAATCTTGAACCTTGAGCATCCAACAAATGGGCGTATAAAATTTCTGAGTATCGTTCAGTAAAACCAGCTGAATTCATAAGTTCGCCGCAAAGGACCTGAGTTGGTACTTGGACACCTGCAAGGGATTAGTTTGTCAACTTACTTCTATATCTTACTAGAGGAATGGGCAGCTTTTTGTGAGGGAAGAGTTTTTTATCCGAGTACACCTTAGTTAGTTTTATAGGATGTAAAGGTATTACAGGATTGCTGCCTTCCTACCTTTCGAAAAATCCCATATTTATGTTCGTGAGAATCTAATTAACGTTCCCAACAGAAAAACTTGTACCAAAAGTGCCCATTCCTCTTTATTCATTTACCTGTAATAAGGATGTTCGCATTCGTGTGGAAGGTCAGAGCGCAATCAGTAACACTGGTGTTCCTGTAGTCGATCTGCTGGCGAATTGTCCGAACGCAGTAGAACTTCCTCGTCTCCATGGCGTTGGATATGTCCGGCTCCGGGATCTGAATGGGATGTTGATAACTGTAGCTAACGCTTAAAACTACCGGAGGAGTTCGAATACACTCCTGCCTTACTGTTGGTGGAGAGAACGCGTACTCCAGTGGGACGTTATCGTTGTGCTTCGAAAAACTCCCCGAAGGACCCTGCTCGTCGCAACGGGAAAAACAATTCCTCTTATTTCTGCTGCTGCAGAAACCTTCAGGCATTGGGCAATCGTTTATCGATGGGCTCGATATGTTTATTAAAATATTAAGGGCTTCCGTTTGTGTCAGAAGCCTTGAGCGAGCTGGACCTTCAGCAAATTGTTGCGGGGTTAGGGTTAAGAAGCGAATTTTTTTAACAGCCTCTTTAATTAGCAACTCGTCCAGATATTTTTCCTCCGGATCTTGACTTTCGTCACAGTTTGATGTACCTTCACCTGGGGAGAGTTCCTTAGTTTCTCGGCTGGTGCTCGCCTCCTGCATGCTTTCAACATCGAGTTGCGGCTCCATGGAAGCTTCATGGGACTCCGGGGTGGAATCACACTTTTTCGAAATGTACCCCCGCTCGTAGGCGTACTTGTTTAAAGCGTTAAAGAGATCCAACTCAGAGTCAATATTCAGCTGATCTTGGTCAAAAATAATCAGAAGAGTTGTAAGTTCAATTTCCATGAAAGTGGGATCAGCAAGAACTTCTCGTGTTTTAGTACAAATTATCTGGAAAATATTTTTATTTGAAAATATACATTTTTTACCCATATACCGGTTGACGATTGATTTCAAAAAAAAAAAAAAAAAACTAAATCCATAAAAACTAAAGAAAATATTTTTCAATTTCTCAGGTTTATTTTGCTTAAATTGCATGAAAATAAATTATTGTCAGGAATTTATACATGATCAACATGATCATTAATTTTGGGTAACTAAACTTTTGGTTGCAAAATATATTTTGCATCCGTGATATAAAAATTAGAACCAGTCTTTAAGTAATTATATTAACACATAAATCTGCCTTGAAACTCTTAGGAGGATAAGCTGATAATTTATTTGCCATATGCAAATATATTACGATTGATTTATTTGACCTTTTATTAAATTAAAAAATGTGATTTCACACCTCAAACAGAATATAATGGAATGTTCTTGAATGAATTTGTAGCCGCAAATTAGAGACAATAAGAAATCCAGGAACAAGCCATTTTATTAGATAAATGTTATTTGATATCTCTTAAACAGAAACGTGAAACTGCTGTTTGAAATAAGTTTTTATTAAACAGACTGTTGCGAAATAACTTAAAACATTGCATTTGTTCGATTAAAATTTTAACGGGCGGTTCCTACACAACCTTCTTTTTATTTCTCATTTTCCTTGAATAATCTCAGCTCTCGTTGTGCAATTCCAAAATTGCAGTACTTACCGTCCTAAGCTTTATTAATCCCTCTAGAAATTATACTCTACCTGGATGCAACGTTGCATCAACTGGGGCTCTTCAAACAGCTTGGCAAACTCGTAAGCGCGACAAGCATTTTTAGGGCTGAGATCCGACCACAAGTACTTAGTGCACTGCTCGACGACGTGGGGCAGGAGGTACTTTTTGGCCACGTAGCAGAGCTCGCAGGCCTTGTCGAAGGAGCTGATGTTGATCTTGTCAGAGTAGATGTACTCCATCATCGCCCTGAAGGCGTCCGGCTGGACATCGGGGATCTGAATGGGGTCCGTCTTCTCCGGGACATTTCCGTAGAACATCCGCTCGAAGACTGGCGATGCCATCGCAAGGATCAACTTGTGCCCGGAGAGCACCTGCTGGTTGGGCTCCGTGCCCACCAAAAATCTGCAGTCCGCCCACTTCTCCGTCTCGAGGAGGTAGAGCCCGCGGGACTTCAAATCGCGGCACACATTCTGCCAGTCTATGGAGCCTTCCATCGCTTCTTCGTTGATCAATTGATCGTCTTGAGGAGCGCCCTGCGTGCTGGATGAACTCACAAAATTCCTGGCCAATTCCCGGAGCCTGTCTATTTTCATCACCAATGACAAATCCTTTTGTTATGATATGTCAGAATGTCAAAAAACGAATTGTTATTTGTTTTGGACTCGGACGTTCAACTTTTATTGCACCGATTTGTGGTGGAGGTGAATATTATTTTTTACTTGGGTTTATGTTAAATTTTAATTTATGATAAACTCAAAAATCAGCATTTCTTAAAAATACATATAAAATTAACTCCCTCCTCTCGGCAGTTGCTAAATAAATTTCCTTTAACAAGCCGAGCTTAACTGCGAAATGAAACATTGCTAGAATTAATTGGCGGAAACTTGCGGTTCGTTATCAGGACTTAAACCAAAAGCAATCGAGGACACAATCCTTCTTCCTCACATGTGACAAATGACAAAAGTCAAAATGACTGTTCTCGTCTTTCAAAAGCAAATAGCACGCCGGTAGCGACTGCTGATGTTCATAAAGTCCACTTTGGAGCTATTGCCTCGCCAGCTCTCCTTATTTAAGAGGTCGATTGCTCAAACTAAAATGGCAAACAGTCGGTACGAGTACGTGAAAAGCTTCGAGCTGGACGACAAAATTCTTCCCAATATCTGGATAGTCGTTCGAGTCGATGGCCGGGCCTTTCACAAATTCTCTAAAGTTCACGATTTTGAGAAGCCAAATGACAAAAAAGGTTTTACCATCACTTAACAGCAGCCAAAAGAAGGTAATAATCTCAAATTTCAGCCCTCAACTTGATGAACCACTCCGCTGTTCAGGTGATGGAAGAGTTCCGCGACATCGTTTTGGGGTACGGCCAAAGTGACGAATATTCCTTCGTTTTTCGCAAGGAAACAGAGATCTACAACAGAAGGAGCGCCAAGCTGCTCTCGTACGTGACCAGCCTGTTTACCTCCGCCTACATTTACAACTGGAACACTTGGTTCCCTGAGAAAAAATTGCAATATCCTCCAGTTTTCGACGGGCGCATTGTCTTGTACCCCTCAGACCAAAACTTGAAGGACTACCTCAGCTGGAGGCAGGCCGATGTCCACATCAACAACTTGTACAACACCGCATTTTGGAATTTAGTCCTTAAGGAGGGTATCACGAATCAGGAGGCGGAAGCACAGCTTCGAGGTACGTTTTCTGCTGATAAAAATGAACTTTTGTTTTCAAAGTTTGGGATCAACTACAACGAGTTGGATCCGATGTTCAGAAAGGGTACGATCCTGCTCCGGAAGCGGGCAAAGTTATCAAATGTGTCTGAAAGAAAGAATTTGATGATTTTCGCTCTGTACGAGGACATGATCAAGGAGAAGTTCTGGAAAACCCATCCGGAATTATTGGGAAAATATAGTCCTGGAGATTTCGAATATGAAGGGGGTGTTATTCCCGAGGTGATAGCTAAGCAGTTGGAGAAATTGACGGTAGACGAATAGTAAGAAAATAAATTATTTTTTATTACAAAAACAAAATTCGTTCTCAGTATTGAAAAATCCTAACTGCCTGCAAACATTTTGCCTCAGCTACTTTTAATTCTATATTCTTTAAATTATTTCAATTGCCAAATCCTACAGCAAAGCTATCGGGTAGCAAATTATTTAAATATTTGTCAAATCGGAACAAGAATAATCATTTGCTGTGATATCCGCTGATCCGCAAATAGATATGAATAATTAATATTGACTAAACAAAATTCTTAAATAACAAGCATCGGATAGGAAGAAATATATAGTTTTATTCAAATCTCTCATTGCACAATCCTTTCGAAAAGTCACAAGTTACTCCAATAGAACATTAAAATACTCTTCAATACTTAAACATCATTTGCTTCCCTTATAAATATTATTTTATTTTTAGCAATGCCCTTAGATTTAGGGGAAAGTACAAACACTAATTTTACTACGTTAGGAAAGAATCACATTTAATTGAAATTTAAGACAAACTAGTAAAATAATAAAACAAAAAAGTTTTCATTGGTCATTTGTAAATTCTTCCAAAGAAATTCTAAAAATTTTTTGCTGAGTAGTTATGTTGGTACAATAATCCTCCACAATAAAACATAGATAAATAAGGCTGTTTTTTCTACCAGACATTTTCAAATTTACAAGGGGTAAAAATTGAATGAAACACCATTAGCCACAAACTTTGACTAAATGCCATTTCTGTGTTCCACTTTGACACTATCTGAAATTTATAATTTTGAAGAGAACACAACTGAATAAGACCTTAGCGATAATATCAGCAACGCTTCCTTCCCATGGACCGCCAAAAAGATATGAAAAGGAAACAAGTCTATTTTGCGCTTATGTAGCAGGCTAATATTTATTTATTCGAATTTTATAAAATGAAGGTCTTTCAAATACTATTACAATAAATCTCACTGACTACCAGCAGGAGGGAAAATAAACGTTTCATCCATAGTTTTTTTTCTGATTTATTCATAAGTACGAATAAAAAATTGCCTCGGACTGTTTAGAATTAGGACAACTACAAAGAGCAATTCTATCGTAAACATAAAATAAAATTATTATAATAGTACTCCACTGCAGTTAGAATCTCAAAAGAAATTTACTCCATAGCGACTTCTTTTGCAAAATCTAAAAGAAGTACATGGCTAAATGGTTTCTCCTACGAAAATTAAAATAATTTAAAGATAAAAAAACAGCTTAAATAAATTTCTCAAAAGAGAAATGAGTTGTTTTCTTTACACATTAGTTTTCTTTTTATTAATATTAAATCGTTTTAAGAACAAAATCAATAAATATATACTGAGCTCTCTAAAAATTATAATGTAAAGCATAAAGTGGCTGCTTCATTGGAACAAAAGAAAAATAAATATAAATAATCACCGTAACAGCTTATGTGTTTCGCTACTTACTTTGCTTGCGAAAATAGCATTACATGCTGCCGTTCGCTTTCGGCTTACATAAACGTTAATTGTTTACATAGGTCTGTTTCCTAGACGTATTTCATTTAATTATGCATTATTAAACCCGCTCCCGGGCTCTTTGTTTGAATACAACTTTGATGCAATATTTATGTCTTTTTTATGTGTTCTTAAACAATTTTAGAGGATCTATAATTTCCTTAAATTTAAAACTTTCACTTCTTTTTGTTGACATTAATATATATTTTTTTAGACACACATACCTTCGGTTTGCATTGTCATTTCATTTTATGGACAGAGAAAATAATAAAATTATTTTGAGAATTCTACTATTAATTGGGAAAATATATTAAAGTAATTTTTAAGATACAAAAGTTACTCTTACTTTGTTTTAGTTACTTTTTTTGTTGTTGTTTAGTTTTAGTTTGAAGTTGAAATTTTTAACAATCACTTTGTGTAAAATCCATTTCCTTTTTAACAACTCTCGCTAGCCGATCTAGCTCAGCGGCGGCATCTGTTCGCACGGTGATTTTGTCTGATGTTCCAATATCTGTTCCATTCGGGGCGCGGGGGGAGTTCATTACGCCTTGAGGGGTTCCTGGTGAGCCGGACTTCTTGTGCAGTAACGAATTGAAAAAATTTGCTAAGACACCTTCTCCGCCTGGCGTTGAAGGATTCAATTTAACGTCCATCTAAAACAAGAAGAGGCAATTTATGAATACTCTTTAGTGGGGTAAAATTATGTCAGATATCCCAAAATAAAAACGCTATATCCAGAGCAAAAAGTAATAATTATTTCCAATTATAAATTGTGTTACCTTTTTAGGTGAACTCTGGCCAGTTGAACCGGGTGTTCTGGTAACAGATTTACTTCCAGGTTGTGACCGTAAAGGAGATTCTCCCCTTGTTTGTGCTTGCCCCTGCTGAAGCAGTTGTAGTTGCCTCGCTAAAAATGTCTGTTCATCCTCTGTTTGCACTTCTATTTCTCGATTTGAGACAGTCTAAAATAAAGAGTGTTCAATACATTCCGTAATTTCCTAAACATCCTCAAATTTATAGTACCTTTCTTGAAGGAGGCGCGGCTATAACATCTGTGTAGTAATCTTCAGCTTTACATGAATGCATATTTTCATAAAGAATACTAATTTTCTTAAGGTTATCCCAGCCAGCTGGACTGTAATAAAATTTAAATTTATAGGTTTTGAATTGTTTGAGAAAGATTAGAGAAGGAACTTACATTAGAACAGCATCCTTTTCCACGACTAGGGCAGGTGTGCGGAATGGTAAGCCGTAAATTCGATGTGTTAAATATTTATAGAGGAGATCACAGTTTTTGTCTTCTTTAACACTTGTATAGAATAAAGCTGCTCCATGCTGCAAGCAAAATCTTCTGATCCATTGTTGTATAAAATCGAAATGCTCATCTCGATAATCATACTCTTTCTCCAGAGTGCTCATATAGTCGGTCTAAAAAAGATGAAAATGATATATCAAAATAAAAACACAAAAAAAAACCGAAGCATTACCTTTGTAACAACTACGACCATATCAAGTCCCAGATTTGTAATTAATGCTCCTTCAGGCAGAGGCAGAACGTCGTCGTCATCAATTGAATTCATCCGGACACTCCGTTTAATCGGTGATCCTGGATCGAGATCATCTCCGACTTCGCAATACGTCTGCCATGTGGAAACCAACCTCTGCCTGGCCTGTTGCCTCTCCTCCTTGTCCAGTTTTAAGCTATCGATATGATCTGCTAGGACCTTAATCCAGTGCTGCAGTTCTTCCAGCCAGCTCCACGGAGTGGTCATAGATACTGTTAATATAACTAGGGTGTGTGCATAGTTTGTATCGTTGAGTGCAAATTTTAGCAGGTTTGTATGCCCTGGATCACCATCAAGGACCCAAACTCCTAATCGAGTAACATCTTTTGATAAAAAGAGATATTCGGTAAAATCTCTCAATTCAAAATATTTTAATAGTTGTTGCACTTACCGTCCCTGTACTCATCTTTTACATCGATATAAGCGTATTCAAGGCCGGACCCCTTCTTGGGATCCTCGACACCTTGTAGTTTTGCAATTAGTGTAGTTTTGCCCGTTGAATTATTCCCTAATACTAAAACTGATTTGTTCGAGGGTAGTTTTGTGCTGCCTTGCTTCTGGACTTCGCTTAATATTGCAGACCTGAAAAAAGTATTTTATAAAGATCAGGCAGTAGCAAATTTTTATTTTTTATAAAGATATTTAATAATCGGGAAGGCAATGAGCAGAAGACCGACACTATTTAAATTATTAAATACATAATTCCTAGATGTTAAAACAAACTAGTTGGTTATTTATATAAAAGAATTCCGAATTGACTAAATTTAGAAAGCATGTTTTGGAATTGTTTCCGTCTTTATAGTTTAGTGATGTTCACCCATTGTTTGGGTACCTCTAAAAAGATGAAACGTGAATTTTAGAATATTTAATTTTTGAGTCTGAGCGAGCAGTGGCCTAGGTGAGAGATTTTAAAATAATTTTGGGAATTCAATCATTCTTGGGCAGCCTGCCAAACTTCCGGCAGAAATTGAGTTGCACTGAGTCGATGAGCCGACGCAGGAATAAATCGATCAAGACACAGCACCGTGATTAACTCCAGCGGCAAAACAAAGTCCGACCGACTAAACTTTGGGCACTAGATCTGTTGCGAGGCGAAAAAACGTCCGCAGACTCAACAAAAAGGCCCACAGTGGCGGCGGCGGCACGATCGGGATCACAACTGCACAATGGGCGAATTTTTGATCGTCAACAGGTTGCGATAAGGAGACCCAAGGCGACTGCAGCACTCGCAATTAGCATAATTTTCCGCTTTTGGCTAGAGCGGAAAGGTGTGACACATTTGACAGCTTATGACGCACAGCAGTCCGAAGGGGGGCGGAGCACGGGGTCGCCTAGAGAAAAGACGGGGCCCAGGCGAAGGTGTCTTCTTACCACAAATTCTCCTTAGGATCCACGCCGTCCTTCTTCTTCGATGAGGTCAGCCCGTTCATCTGCGTCTCGACCTCAACCATCCTGCTGCTGGGTGCTGCGATGTCGTCGGGGCGCTGCGCTGGTGCACCTTTCTCCGTTTTCTAATTTTCTCACAGTTTCTTTCTTTTCCTCGCGAATCGGTCAGCAGACGAGACACAAACGGAAGGTGGAAAAGCCTCTTCGTTTGCTTCTTTGTGGCGAGATGAGCGAGACACGAACGGGAATGTCGCGGCGACACAGCTCACTTGAGAAGAACCACTGGGCCGCTCTGGACGCGATTTTTCATCGAAAACCGGGCTACTGGGCGGCAAAACACTCACGGGCACTCAGTCTAAAACAAAGGGAATCGTCCTTTTTCACAAAAATGAAATCTCGACCGAGATCTTTTGGACAACAGTTGACGGATGCGTTTCGTGCACTTCACCTTCTTCGCCAAGATTCCGATTCGATCATCGGTGACAAATGCGGTGTGAAGTTGCCAACGATGCAAATTCTGGTCTTCGGTGACAGCTGAGCAGTGGAGACAACTTTCCAGGCGATAAAGCTCTCAGAATTGTTTTTGTGGGTGGCAAAAGCAATTTTTTCCAGGGATGCATTCAGAAGATTTTTGCTAACTTTTTTAAAATTCATCAATTATATGGGAAAATTCGTCAATAATATAATAATAATAATTTATTGTATAGATAGTATAACATTTTTAAATACAAAATTCATAACAAAATAATTTATCGCAATTTCAAGTTAATTTTGCAAGCTCAAACAGCAAAATTGCTGGTATAAGAGTTTAATACATATATCACAGATACATAAAATAAAAATATTCAAATAATTATTTGGGCTGTGATTTCAAATTGCTCTCTAACTTATTAGTTGATATCCAACGAAACAAAATGTTGAGAGAAAATTTTTCTTCGTAATTCTTTTAATTCTAAAGAAAACAAGTAATCAAGTAAAACTTTTAAAACTGAGCACATTTCGGGAATATTTTGATCTATGGAATTTTAGAAGCAGCCTAATAAACAATTTTGAATAAAACGTAGAATACTTTTTTAATTTATTATGAAACTGTACGGTTGTTTGTGGCTTAATAAGATAACTTTAACATTATTAACATTAGTTCGGTAGCATTAGGTAGATTTTCGCTTTTCAGAAAAAATCAAATTTTTTTACTTAAATAAAAATCAATTTTTATTTCTTTTTTAACAAAGGGGACTTCCCCAAAAGCATGAGGACGCAACCTTGCTCACAAAATTGTTCTACAGTCGAAAGAGGGCACTTACCAGCCCTGGAGAAAATTCGCATAGTTTCCAGAGCAACAAACCAGTTTTTTTCCTCAACAATCGGAAATGAATTTGTGACCAGCAACATACAAAATGACTTCTCCGATGAACGCGCCTGCGCAGATGCTACGTGTGCCCGCGATGGCCGCAGCGTGAGTTCACCCGCAACACGCGCTTACTCAGCGCCGGCAACACGGCAACATCCCCGTGAGTCGTCATTCATTCGAGTTTGAGTCGGTGTCCCATCGACAGGCAACGCGCGATGGCTGCTGCTGTGTGGCATTGAGTTTGAGTTTGAGGAGCGGTACCGCGCCCATTCGGTCAGAGGAAAATCAAGCGGCGCTGAGCGCGACCCGAGGACACGTCCCAGGTGATTAAATCCGTTAGTTCGCGAAGTGGTCCGGCTATTGACCAATTCCAGGGCCCAGAATCGTCCGAAGAAAACTCGGGGAGGAGAGCTCCCGCGGAGGAAAGTTCTTGCAGCCCAGCGACCAGAGTGGTGTCAGTGTGTGCGTGTTGAAAAGTGCAATTTTTGCTACCGTTTGATGCGAAGGTAGAAAATAAACGGGCTCAAGTCGCCCCAGAGCCGTGGCCCACCTGGAGGAATTAGAAATTTTAAGAAATTGCTTGCGGTTAAAAGTGTTTTGTGTTTTTATTGCAGCCAGAACGAGCAGCATAACGGGAACGCATTGAAAAGGTAAAAAAATTTTCCAGAGTGTGCGGTGAGCGTGTGTACACAAAACACACGCACACTTTCACGGGGAAACGTTTTGTTCACTCGCAAGATTGACAGGTGGGATGAATTCTTTTTTTAGGTGGCCCTCTGATTGTTTTACTGCCGTAATTGCCCTTTTCCCTTGACTTTTTGTGCGTCCCGTGGCGGAATATAAACAACAATTCCTTCTAAGCGACGGGACGGAGAAGCGGCGCCGCGCCACCGCGACCACTGGCTGCGGGGCGCCGAGCGAGATATGATGTCATCGTATCGATCCTCCCAGATGTGGTCATTAATTTTGAGGTCATGCGAATGGCTCCAATTTTTCCTTGCCTGGAGCCGTCCTGACGCTCGTAAGGGGCACATTCTGCAAATCCTCAGCCCAATTTATGCAGTCTCCGCGAAAGCGGCGCATTTGCATTCAAATTGCCAGCGCGGGACTTTGAGCAATTGTTCTTACGCGACCTACGCAAGTCGCTGTCCGTTCAGAGAACTCCCTTCTTAACCTAAAGAAATTGCATCAGATCAGCTCTGTCGTCTGGTCTGGTGCAAAACTGTTGTAATTTCGTTAATTTGCATGATGGGGGAAAAAGTACAAATGCAAAGCTCGGGGCACTCAACCGGAGAAGGTCACCGGAGGAAGGTGGCGTAAAAAATTGGATAAAAGTTAGATAGCAGCTGAGTGAGGCATCCGTGATTGATGAAGATAAGCTCCCTGGAGGGCCCTGCCGTAAAACACGAAAGCTCCATCCTCCCGGGTGCAGTGCTCAAACATGCTCAGGGAAATAAAATAACACTGCCAAGTAGGAACGTGTTCTGCATTAGCTAGAGGAAAAGTGGAATATCATTCTCAATATGCTTATTGTAGACGCGAAAGGTTCAGCAAATTTTTTTCATAAAGTAAAAAATAATATTTGCAGAAATGAAAATGTGCCTAAAATTGTTCCCAAATAAAATTAATCTAAGTAGGTACTTACAATATTTTTTCATAGAATTATACTCTCTAACTAATAGAGAAAATTATACCTAATTGCAGTAACGAAGCAGCGGCAAACAATCCGTTTTTCTTTCATATTGCCTACTTTTCACACATTATTATATGTATGAAATAGGGACTTTAAGTGAAGTTCACTCTGAGAGTTTTCGATTCAATTCTAACATAAAAATTCTCGACACAAGAAAGTGATCAAAAAAATATGCAGATGCACCATAAGTCAAGTAAAAATTTGCAAAGATATGTAGGTACTAATACCCAAATTAAAATTAAATATATCAGATTATTAGAGGTTATTCTTTATCATGCTCTTCTATTTCTGCAAACGTGTTTAAAAATCGAAAATCTTGATATGATGAAAGGCATATCGAGTCCAATCCAACACCTTTACACTCATCTTTAGATGTATTGTTCTATGAAATGATATCACGTCGTGAGATGACGGTTACGTCACCGTTTCTAAATATGTTTTACTTTCCGAGAACCGCCTGTGCTGCTCCGAACGGTTCCCTCGCGGAGTCCGAGCCCCCTCACTTTGCCATGCCCCAGCGAGCATAAGTTGTAAACATAACCGAACCGCGAAGCGACCACTCTAGCGATGTGGCATGCTTCTCTCGGCTGTCGATTAAAAATATTTTCAGATTGGTCATGGACCGGAATTTGCTCTCATCATCATCATCAAGCTCTGGGCGGTCTCTGGTCCGGGGGGGGGGGGGAAGAAAATTGTCTTGAGATCGCCGCACCTCTGGTCTTACGTCTTGAATTGCTCCACGAACCCCGACGGACCCACCACCAGCCACTATTCCGATGATCTAAGCCCGGTCAAGGTGAGGAGTTGCCTCAATTGTCGACTACTTCGCCAGGTAATTCAACTCACCTGTACACATATGCTCGGAGTTAATTGGCTTTGTAGGCTTTCTCCGTAGATAATCCGCCGGTGTGAGCCCAGCTTGCCCCACTGATATGCCCCGATCCAAAAGAATTTTCTGTTTTGTTTGTTTGCGCCCGCTTTTCGAAGTGCTGAGTGCGGACTCTCACAAAACGTAGAGGTGGTGTTTTGGCACTCTGTTTGCCTAAAAATTACCAGAATAGCTTACATTGGGTGGGTTCGAAATGAAAATCGCTTCAAAGCAGATTAAAAATTTCCCATAGGCCTGCCCAAGGTCCTATCAGCGAACGACGGTCAGCCGTGCCCAGCTGGTGTCTTCCACCTCATGGTGAGCTGATTGTTGACTTGACGCTGAATTGAGAAGAAGGACATAAATTCAACCAATATTTGGTCAACCCCAATGGTTCAAACTTAAATTAAACGTGACCCAAATAAACTAAGGTACACTTGAATACACGGAGAGGTGAGAAGAGACAATTTAATCACCGAACATCTTAGTGGTATAATTCCATACAAATGTTAATAAAGAAAAATAATTTTTAATTTTGTGTGTACCAAAAACGGTCCATAAAAGCTTTTTCGAAATTCATGGTATTTCGTACCACCAAACGAAAAATTTAAAGATTAAGCCAATTTCATTGGGAACTTTTAAGCAGAAATAAAACTTCCGTAAGTAGAGCAGAAACTTTGAAAACTTTGTGTAAAAACTTTGTATTAAGATGCATGAAATGCAAGGTGGAGTTGTTTCCTAAAACAAGATTTTGTGAATTAAATTTCCATACAATTTTCAATATCACAAAGCCAGTAAAGTTATGCAAATTCAAAATTTCGAAAGAGAAAAGTTATGCAAATTCGAACTTGCATAATATTTAAATTCGATTATCCTCGTCAATCACATTCATTGGCAATTAAAAGATATCTCTGCTGAAATTCCGTTTAGGGGATGCTCCCTTGAGCTTATCAGAGGCTAAAATCTACGGAATCGATAAGTGAAGCTGGGCTATTAAACATCTGCATATTTATCACAGCAAATTGCATCCTATCGACGTGCCAGTTGTTCTCCTATAGAATGGATCCGTAGAGAATCCGTTAACAAATGGCAATCACCGGGATGCTGGAGGAAACCTAATCAGAATATTCCAGGGAAGCAGCCCGCCTCTACCTGGGCAGAAGATAGAAACGGGTTCGCCGCTGCATCTTCATCTTATTTATCGGTTGCGGTCAGCAGCGGCGTCGTCTGTCGATAGATAAGACGCCGCGCCGCGAAGATCGATCTAACGTTCGCCGTGTCAATTGCTTCCTGTGTGTGCTCCGCCGCGGGCCTCCTACCAGAACAATCTCAGCCAGATATAGAGATATGATTTTTTTCCATTTTTATTATTTCTACTGTTTGTCATCTCCTATAATTTTTATTATTTTTTTTTTATTTATGCTGAAAACATAATTTCTATGTTGCTGCCGTTTCCCTCATTTCTATGCACGGAATAGCGTTCCCCAGCGGTAACTAAACACGAGCACACCGCGCGAGTTATTCGCCTCCTCAATTATTTATGCTTCGTTCCATTTTAGGTACAGTTTTTCGTGGTTATGCTGCAAGCTCTGCTCTTGCATGAAACTATGTAATTCATGCGAGCGAGAATTCTTTTAGCCCCGGAGCCGACGAGGCGGCAGCAGCGGCAGCGACGAGGAGACGCGCTGTGCCAACTACTTACTTTATGTTGGATATGTTGGGACGAGGCTCGACGACGTTCCTTGAACTCTCTATCGACTTCTTATTGCTTTTCCTATATCTTATATTTTTCAGTTTTATAAGTTTCTTGTTTTCTCCGGGATGTGAATTCACTATTTTCTCTAGCTAACCATTAATCTAGCTTGACTTAACTGCATATTTTCCGCAATTAGTCGCAGCGGGACACAACTGGAGGACGGATTGAGATATCGTTCTAATCTAAGCATAGGTGCAAATATATGTCGATCATGTGCAATGAATCTGTCTTTCATTCTAAAACAAAAAATTATAAATCTTGAACTCCATACAAATATACAGGGTGACTGGGATG
The DNA here is from genome assembly GCA_951509405.1 of Machimus rusticus. Lineage (NCBI taxonomy): Eukaryota > Metazoa > Arthropoda > Insecta > Diptera > Asilidae > Machimus > Machimus rusticus. Next base: position 11,041,568 of record OX608051.1, read on the forward strand.
AAGTGTTACTAATCTTGTTTTTGGACTCTGGTATCAAAATAAGTGTTTCCATTCCGAATAACTACCGCGAAATGATCTTTAAAGTTGCTTTGAAACTGAAAACAAACAAATATTTCAACGTAGACCTTGGACATTCCAACGATATTTGGCACCATCACACAAAGCGATCGACACTCAGGAATGGCTAAAAAACAATGTTTCGAAATTCATTTCTTCTAAACAATGGATATCCAATTAAATCTCCAGATGTAAATCCAATAGCTTTTTGAGTTAAGATCAAAAAATATGTGTGTTACGACGCTTCCAAAGCAACACTTTGATTCATAAATAGAACAAAATTCTTCCAATTCGCATTCGTGCAGCGTGCAAATCTTTTTTTCGTTGTTTATACAAAATTATACATGCTTTAGCAGGATATATCGAACAATAAACTTATATTTCAAAAATTTATTATGTATTTTAACTTTAAACGAAGTGAAAATCTTTAAAAGTGCATCTATTATAGCGTTTTAAATTGGTAATACTTCACACCGGCCACCCTGTACAAAATACATAAATCAATTCTTTTGAATACATATCTTGGTGAAATTACAGAAACTCGTCTATTTTATTTTCTGCCTTCATACATAAAGCGATGGAATTGAAAAGGATGTTTTTGTACAACTTCTCCGTTTAATTTCCTTTTTCCTTTCAATTCTTTTATATCTGACATGAATAAGTCAAAGACTTGGCAAGGTCATAAAAATAAAATGGAAATATAAAGAATTCCCATTTCGTTATCAGTCTGTAATGTCTCCTTAAAATTGAAGTGAGTTCTAAAATTGTGTTAACTATTGGAATTTGAAATCTATACAGACATTTGCGCCCGAATGAAAATGATTGCCAAGGTAAGATAATAAAATATTTTAAAATTTAATGAGGTAATTTCATTTGTCCTCGTAAAGTGTTATCAGTCTTAAGGATATTAAATTTTTAATAGTATAATTAGGTGATAGAACATAAAATTGTACCTTTCTATATCAGGCAGTAAAAAATACGGTGTAGATTTCTTCTTATTTTCCAATTTCTTAGAGAATTTGCGATCCTTTCATCGTAGTACTTAATTGGACAAATCATTCTGGAGATTAAAATTTTGGATGATTTAAATGAGGTTTAAGAAACGACTATGCCACCATAAAACGACTTCTCAACTCTTTGAAAATCGACAATGAAATTTTAAGTTGAAAAATAAACTTTAATATTTTAATAAAGGAATTGAATTTAAACATTTTGAATTCATTATTTCAGCTGTACATAAATTTTCTCTTTGTTTTGAAATGCCTTGATTTAAAAGTCATTCATATTTCACCCTAAAAAATAAACGCCCTTTTAATTAAACCATAGATTTCTGGCGGTGTGAGCATATGCAATTTGAATTTTCATAAGGGTCAAGGGTATCCTTCCCAAAGCTACTCCCGCCCTGGGGGGAATCCGCAAATGGCGATGCTATCTTCAGGGGGTCGCTGCTAAATAATTCATGAGACCTGGGCAATGTATGTAATTTCTGTTTTATTAACATTAAGCAGCATTTCCGGGGTCTGTCTTATCAGATCCGCCGGAATTTATCCTGCCGTTTGCAGATTTCACCCGCACACAGACGTGGCGGGAAGGAGGAAATGGGATTTAAATTCGTGTAATGTCCTAATGAAAGACCATCCATCAGGGTGCTCCTCTAATCGCTTTAAAATCCAAACTGCGACCCGCATCAATCACCCGCTGTCAACACTTGCACGCGGTATGATACCCACGATGATGGGTCGTAGGTGGGTTTATCCTTCGGTTATATAGGGTTTCGCCGCGAATAACGGGAAAGTGGCGGATCAAAAAAGGGTTAAAGTTTAATTTTCTGGATTTTCTTTCTATCGGGTGCTATCGGCACCCGCTGGCGGAAGGTGATAATATTTTGAACGATGTGCGTAGAGTCGCTTTTGGCTATAAATAAATTTATGAAGGCAATATATTTTCATTTTTTTTTGCTTGAATCCGTTGAGAGGAATTTGTTTAGCTTGAAACATTCCGATCGTCGCGTCGGGTAATTTTGTATGTTTAAATTACGCAAAGTTTATAAATGGATTTATTGCGAAAACTGCTGTGGTTGGTACTAATTAAGGAAACTCCAAAAGATTACAATTATACAATTTTCGGGATTTCAATAATTTACTAACTTCGATGTGTGCTACGGGTCATTATCATGCGGAAACACCCATCGAAGGGCGTTTCCCATTCGGCATATGGCAACATTTGAATCTCTAAAATATGTTCGTAAATAAAACAGTCCATTATTTCCTTTATTTAAAAAAAAAAGGACAACACTATTTACCGCAAAATAAATCCAAAAAACGATGGATCTCAATAAATATTTTAATGTACGTTGGACTGTATTTAATTTTTTGTCCACACAAAAATGCACCATTTGTAGAATTTTATTTACATTTCTCAACTCAGGAATGTTTTGTATCTGGATAACTCTGGATAGAGTGAGTTGTGAAATTGTAGTTGAGTAAAGTTTTTGCAAGAAAAAATTGCGTATGTAACAAAATTTCTTTTCTAAAAATCGAAAGAATTAAGACACATCTGTTTGAATGTTTTGAAATTTATCCAGCTTTGCATATTTCGAAGAATTCCCATGGTAGAAGTCCAAACAATGTTCCATTCAGAGGGAAGATATTTTCTCAAAATTAACATGATTCCTCCCAGATGCGTCCCTTAAGTCCGCCTTCATTGAATTTCTATCGTTCAGCGACTGCTTTTCGAAAATCAATTATTCCCTGCACAAAAAGATCAATGAATATTATGCTAAAACTGCCGGTACCCCATCATAAGCCAAAGGACAAATTGTTTCCAGCTGAACGCATGACTAAGGGCCCGTTCGCAAGCTTAGGGAGCAGTAGGAGGAGGGGACGAAGGGAAGCGCAGCATTAGGATTAATCGGTACTACAAAATGACCCTGCAAAATAATAGTCGTTAAAAGTAATCACTATTACCCCGGAAAATATAGTTGCGTTCGTCTGCTTGCCGCCAACGTGAAGAGCAAACAATCATCCCCTTCGGGATTTCCTAGCTTCAGTGCGATCCTTTTCGATGCTATCCAATAAAATGTCTCCCGTCCGTCGCGGTCGTCCCGATGCATCCTATGTTTGAACGACACCCTGATGGGTGTTGTCACAGGCGGCTATAGGGATAATTTTGAAAAGACGAACTAGTGAACGCCTGGAGAGTTCGATTGGATTACTTTTGCCAGATATGATTGGCGGTTTGTGGGAATGAAATTGAAATCTAGCAGATGGAATTCGTTGCTAATCTGCTCTGCAATCCAGTCTCTGATTGAGGGGGAGGGTTTTTGACAAACGGACAAATTGACGGGTTTCAATTTACTTCAATTTTTGAATATAATGGAAAATGTCTGTGCTTATTTTTTTAGTTCTCCTATTAATCCGGCGTCAGCCAGGTTGGGTCATTATGACCCGTGATATTTTGAAACGCGGGTATTTCTAAAAATAAAAGTGTGACGTTGCCGAGCTTCTCAATAAAAAGTTCCTAATATGATACGAATTTTTATTTTTTTTTCACTAAAATATTTTAATTTGGGAATTAGTTTATCTAATTAAATAGAAAACTCATTCAATTTCCTTGACATGGTAAAAAGATAAGTTGAAAATCTGGGTCATTTTGGCCCCACCCTACAGTTGTCGTACTAATTTTATACCTTACTGACGCCGGGTTAATCACTCAATATCAAAGTTTGATTAGAAAATACAAATTGCACAACTGTTAGTAATCGAATAATACCACTCTTGGGATTATACATATTTACATTCACTAGTTTGTGCGAAAATTGAAGTTAAAATTGAAAATTTTTGGGCCCTAAAATAATAATAAATATTTGATAATTTACGAAAACCCTTATATTAAAACCGCTCGTACTGTACCATCTCGAATAAAATATATATTTTTGGTATCGAATCTAGAAATTCGAGAGAAGTTTTGTTATAAAATACATCTGAGCAACTCAAAGTTTTCAATTCCTTTGAGATTTTCTTCCTTGGTTCTAAGGGTTCCTCAATTTATCGTAATTATCCCTCAAAATTACAAGATATTCGTATTTCGGAGCGAGAAAATGGCAAAACCGCAAATAATTTATTTATAGAAGACATTTTCATTATAGTTTTATGGATCTAGTTTGAGTTTAACCGACATCGTAAGCAATTTTACTTCCCTCCAAGAAATTTGTGCCCAACGTAATGATCTGGCACTATTGATTTTTTTTCCCCTTGTAGAAATACTTTTCTTTGGTGAATCCGAAGTCAATTCTGGGATTACCCCAAAAGCGTGAAGAAACGTGAGATCTAAAACCCATCAGTTGCAGCTGTTAATCAAGAAAGTACCAAGGAGCCCTAGCCCTTCTCAGTTTCCATATTTGGGAAAAAAACTTGGGCTAAAGTTTGGGAAGCACGAAAATATTACGAATGCTCCCCGGCGCTATTAATTACAAACTTTTTCCATTCGGAGCATTTTAATTGTACAAGGCCTGGTCATTCGCCTCGGACATGCCTCTGGATTCGTAGTAACTTCGCAGGGAGCAAAAAAGGATAAATAAGGGATTCACACGTTTTCCTCTTTTGCAGAGGGTGTGCAGACGTATTACCCTCGATTCACCACGAAATTGCTAATTTTGTGGGTACTTTGCAGACGTGAACATTTCTTCAATTGAGCAATTCACGAACGTTTTCGTGTGCATTTAATTGATGATAAATTGTGTGGGGATTACATTTTGTGAAATATTACATTTACAGTAGATAGTGCACAGGATGCAATTTACTGCGCACAAATGGTATTTGTTCTGGGATATTTATTGTTGAATTTTGCGAATAACAGCTTGGAGGTAGAAAAACGTATTTGTTCAGGTTTTTGCCAGATTATCCTTGTTAGGTAGAAAATTATGAAATTCAAGATAAAATTCATGAAATATGTATGTTCTCAATCGCGAATATATTAGATGTAAACAAACACCTAGTTTCGTTAGTTAAATGCGAATTTTCGTTGTTAGGTGGGATTTTTGAACTATTATAATGAGCTGTACTCTTGATCCTATCGACAATTAGTGTGATAGACAGACTGGTGTAGATGCTTTAAAAAAATCGTTTTTTTTTTTTTTGCTTAAATCGATAGTACCATTATCCCTAGAATTTGCTTCCAAAGCTCAAAAAATTCTCTGGATTGAAATAAATTTTCATTTAAGTTTAAATGTGACTACCTCTCAGATTTTTTAATTTGGAAATTTGTAAAAGAAACTTTTTTTAAATTAGAAAACAGTTGAAGATGAAAAGTTAAAAAAGCTCGCATTTTATAAAAGCTCTATTTTTGAATTACTTTCTGCTCTGCTTCACGTTCACGCCGGTGTGTACCACCGGTGGCTCACACAAGACTGAATTCGGGCAGCGTCAGCGTGAACGTGTTAAAAGCCTTCTATCTGCAATTGCAGCTCCAACTTTAAAAAGTTTTTTGTTGCAGTATTTAAAAATTGCATTTTAACAGTCGTGAATGAAATTAAACAATTGTTTTAAAAGCTCAACTGCAGAATTTGAATTCTTAAAGGCAGATTTTAAAGCTTTATGGATAAATTTGTTTGATAGAGCTACTTGCATAAAGTTTGAAACAAATTGAACCTATCTAAAAATATCTTTCTATTAAAGGAAAGTTAACCTTGTGACCCTTTTGAAAAATCGATGAATAGGACAACATTTCAAAGAAAATCGAACACGATTTCGGAGGCATTACCCATCCCTGACCCTCTGAATTCCTTTAATCCACGAGGTTATTTCAAAACTCGTCAATAGGCCTTTTTCCAATTAATTAACGCTGATAACGCCGCCGAACAAAGAAATGAACCCAAATTCAAAAATTGAATGGATCATGGTGGAGTCTTGGGGACTTGGGGCTCCGGAGAAACTCGTCATTGCTCGACGACGGCGGCTGACACATATGAGGGCAATTAAGCGACATCGGATTCGTGTGGGTTTCGCGGGTGACGTGAAACGTGTGCGGGAGACACACCCAACGTGCAGCCACATTTCAGCTCAGTGTCATCGCCCAGGAGGAAAGTGTTGATCCAGAAAGCCGGGAGCGGGGCCAACAATGCCACAATTGCGTGAAAAATGACGCCCTGGTAAGGTGAGAATTGAAAGCGATATTGCGCGGTGCGATTTCTGGAGCATTGTACCATGACTGGGCCATTAGAAGAGCTAACCTTTGATTTTCTCCGATCTTCTAATACTCGGCATCATACTCAAAACTTATGTTCAAGTCCGACTTGAACAACTCTCAAGACGTTCTCACAATCATAAAACTTGTCTTGTAATTAATGACTCGGTTTAAAAGTACGTTTTTCTAATTCCAAGAAAACTGCATTACATGTCGAGCTTCAATTCAACGGAATGTGTTTTCTCAAAGACATAAATTAAGTGCAAGGAAATTTAATTAAACAATTATTTTATAAATGCAGTTGGACTTGTTTTATCATGTCCATAAAAAATTCAGTTTTGAAAGTATTTTACTTTTGTTTCTTTAAATTGTCGCTTTTGATAAAGTAATAAACTTCTTTTCTTCTCGCTATTTCAAAATTAAACGAAGAAATAATAATTTTGAAATGAAAACAGACAGTTTAAAGGAAAGATAATATATTTTGTCTCAAAAATACATGAAACCAATTAAAAATGATGAAATAAGAAGGGAGCAAGAAAAATGGAACAAATTATTGAGGCCAATATAAAAATAGATATATGTAAATCGATTTTACAATTTTATTTTTGAAACTAATCACAATTTCTGCAATTTAAATAACGTCAACAAATTTCTAAGACTATAAAAACTCTCTGGACGATTTATGGATGTTTTAAAGGTCAATTCTGTAAACTTGTCGTTTAATTGATTTCTGTGGTGGGCTCGTGTTCGGGGTCACACCTGAAAAAGAAGAGCTTATTAGAAAAAATCCCAATTAAAAATTGTCAAGAAAAGCATCTAAACTTGCAATGCTGCCCACGTGCAGACGTGTAATTAGCGCATCTACTTGAAACTTGCAACTCCTAACGGCACACTAGACAACAGCCAACGTCTACACAAAAGGTGTTTTTATTTTAAATGTTATATGTTATTAATGTATGGTGTAAGATTCAAGCAAGGACTAGCTTACCGTGGTGGTCTTTCTCAAAGGAGTAAAAGATTTCGTCGGATGCGTAGGCACCTGATTCAAGACTCCTCGTCGCCCTGGCCCGTGTGGCCCACTCCTTGGCGCTGATTCGGCGGCTCCTTGAGGCTCTAATCGACTCGAGGCAAGGATTTGGGGCTGAAGCTTCTGCTGCTGCTCCTGAAATAGTGTTCTGCTCCTGGGGCTCTGGGATTTGCGGGGCCTGATCCAGTCCCGTTCCATTGGGGATTTGGGGCTCGGTAGGTGAATTTTTTATGTAGTGGAGCTCCGCTGTTTCGACTATGGCCATTACCTGGATCTTTTGTATCTCAAGTGGAGGAAAAGGTTCGAATTGGGTAATGAGTTTATTCACGTCGATGTCGAGATTTTTCGCTTCAATCTCATCCGAAAACTGTCTGCTAAGCGATGTTTGCTTAACAAGGGGTTTTTGCGAATGGTCCTCTAATTCTACAGGCGATTGAAGCTGCAAAAGTGGGGCCACAGTGCCATCTTTCCGGAGTGCTATAGGAATTACGGGAACATTTTTTAAGGCATCATCAAAGTCCTCAAAGGCTTTTTCGCCCTCTTCCTCACTGGCGAAAATGTCAAAACTTTTTTGTAGCCCCCTTTTTGTACTGCATCCTCCGGGAGCTCTGGATGCAGCACTCACTCCTTGCGTGGACCATGGCTCTGCGTCGATCTCTTCGATTTTATTCAATCCACTTTGCTGTCGCGGCATGTTCCTGTAGGTTTCCGGGATCCATGAATCAGAGTCGTTTGAGTCCATGGACGGTTTTCTTAGGTGCCCTTTTGCAGTTTCTGAAAAGGTGCCCTTCTTGTGGACGAGTACTGCGGTTTGATTTGGCGGTGGAGGAGGCAGAGAGCCCCATTCATCCCGAGGTTGCTGCTGCCGTAGTTTTTGAATTGTAGGGCTCCATTCTTCTTCTAGTGATGGTTGTGGGACTTTTGGAACGGGATGAACAGAGCCCCACTCTGATTCTAGTGATGGCTGTTGGCGTTTCGGAAGGGCTGGAGCAGGGCTCCATTCATCTAGCGGTGGATGATGGGCTTTTGGTGGTGAAGGTGCTACGCCCCATTTGTCGAGAGGGAGTTCGGGAAGTGGAGGCTCAGGCCCCCAGTCTTCTAGAGACGGCTGCTTAAGTTTAGGGAGGGGCGGTGGAGGGCCCCATTCGTCTAATGGAGGCTGTCTGAGTTTTGAGACCAAAGGTGGAGGGCCCCATTCGTTTACTGGTACCTGCTCGAATTTTGATACGATTAGCTGTGGGCCCCATTCGTCCGCCGATGGCTGAGGGAGTTTTGAATTAGCCGGTACAGGGCCCCATTCAATTTCTGTCTGCTGCCGACGTTTAGAAATCGACGGTGCAGCGCCCCATTCATCCTCTGACTGTTGTCGAAGTTTTGAAATTTGCGGTATAGGGCCCCATTCGTCCTCTGACGATTGCCCGAGTTTTGAAATCGATGGAACAGGACCCCATTCATCTTCTGAACGCTGCCCAAGTCTTGAAACTGGCCGAATATAGCTCCATTCATCCTCTGGCGGTAGCTGGAGTTTTGAAACTGGTGGGGGCGGGGCTGTTCTTGTTACAGTGACTTCCCTTTCTGAATCGTAACTTTCCATGGAGTATTGGGTCCTTAACTGGGGTCTTAAAAGGTGTGGAGTACCCTTTTTCGATTCTGTAGATAAGATTCGTTTTGCCACCCACTCAGGTCGAGGTGGTTCTAGATCTAGGCTAGCGTCTTTACTGGGACTTCCTAGGGACTCCTGTTCCGAATGAACTGGAGATACTGAAGACACGGATTCTCGTTTTTTGACACTAGATCGTTTCTTAACCGATTTTTTGTAAGTCGATTTTCTTATGTGGACTTTTGGTGCTGAGGTCTCTTGTTGATCCTGAGTCTGGTCTTGGCTGTTTTTCGTTCTTAGTTGCTTCAACTTTTGGAATTTTGAGTTAACCGCTTTTTTAGCTCTTCCGCAGGCGTTATCAAATCGTTGTCTGTTCGAACGTTTGGGATTGTACGGTGGAATGGGTCCTATACCTTTTGAAGGACTTTCAATGTCAATAGCAACCGCAGAAGTGCTAGCACATATTTCAGCTTGCTCCTTTATTCTGTAAAGACTGCTTTCGTTTGGAGGTACTTCTTCGAGCTCATCGAGATCATCCAGATTATTAAGGCTTTCGGATTTAAGGGGGATTTCTGTGAGAGAACGCCCCCGACGAATAGATGCAGTCTCAGAACCTCGCCTGCTCTGGGGGTTGGATTGACCCATAGATGCAGTCTCAGAATCCCTTCTGCTTTCGTTAGCTTCTAGGCCTAACGACCCGACTTCAGAGCATCTTCTGCTGGGATTCGCTGATCCCGGCGGCAAGGAATCGACGTCGAAATCATAGTCCTCGTGATCCGACGTCCGTTCGTTTTTCTCTTCCTCATACCGCAGCTTGTAGTCGTCCACCTGAATCATAGTCGTCTTGACCACCGTCTTTTTTCCTAGAATATTCTTGAATTTGAACTCGGACAGTTCCTTGTAGTGCTTCGTTAGTTTCTCAGAAAATTTGAGGTTTGTCTTAGCGGGTTTGTCGTTATCTTTAGTTGTTCCTTGGTTGCTCGCTGTCTCATCCTCCCTTTGGTGGCGTTCGATTACCTCTTCAGGTACTCGCGCCCCACCGAAACTATAGTCGTAAATTGGAGCCCCATCGACCATCTGGGAAATGGTCGATATCGTCACAGGAGAATGGTCAACAATTGTTCTAGGTGGAGGCTCCTTTGGAAGAGGTGGCGGCACATTTTCATTTGGACCTTTTGTACTAAAAATTTTCCGGGATTTTATTTTTGGCAATTTAACTTGCGGCAGCTGGACCTCCGGAAACTTGTCCAGCTTATCTGAAATATAAACACGGCTTAGCTATTTATAGATATATAAAAAAAAATACAAATTTAAAAATTAAAGGTACTTTCACTCACTCCGAAAGTAATCCACGTTAATCTTTTTACTCATAGGGGACCACTTTTATTTATCCACAAAATCTATCCACTATCCGAATAAAAACGAAAATCGTCTGACACTGGAAAATCCGAGAACAAACGCAACTGAGCTGAGACTTTCCCTCAAAACGTAGTTTTTGCCACTATAGGCACCGATGCATTTTTGCATCTAATTTAATTAGCAGCTTGTCTTTTAGTAGGCAGAGCACCACCACTGCACACACCAGGGAAAAATCGCATATTATAAAACAAAATATATATGCGATTTCCGGGGATTCTTTTCCCAAAGGCACAATCGAAGACATGCGCCCTTCTTCGTTTGGCGCAAGGGTGGCCGCCAAAGGTTTGCGAGGTTTGCTCGATTTTCGAACCTCCTCAATGTCACATCCATTGAAACTTGACACCATGTGCTGATGGTGCGAAATTTCCGCTTTTAATGTCAGGGGCTCTTTTCTTTTATGGATTTTGAATGGCCTGCGCTGGATTAGGTGGCGTTATGTAACCCACCCCCGCACCACGTTAATCTTTTCTTGGCAATTTTTCGCTTGCGTTTCTCGGCTCAATAAGCGCCTTGTTCTCGGTTGGGGCTCCGGCGGCGGAGCAAACAGGCCAGCTTTTTAAACGTGCCCCATTTTTTTCCTTATGTTTACCGATTTTCTTTATTTTGTGGGGTATCTCCCGATATTGATGATTAACTCATTTTTTCGTATTTAATTTGCCATTTTCTGAGTAACCAACGATTCAGCCTTATGTTTGGATTAAACTCAATGATTTTTTGGGAAAATAAACAGAAAATAAATTATCAATTTAATTGGTATCCCAGAAATTATGCAATGAGTCTTGAGGGTATTTTTATTCTTCTACACTAAACCCCATAGTGTGAGAAGGAATTTACGCACAGCATTATTTTTCGCAGAAAATGTTGAATTGGAAACAATTCAGAAGGTCACAGTAGGTACAAGGGTACAAGCGAAAGTCGAGGGAAAAAGGTTTATTGTCTATTTTCATCTTCGACTGAGTAAAGGGTTGAATATCTCGCTTACAAAATATGTAAATATAAGTATAAGTAATAAAAAGGGTGAGGGAAATGCAATCTTGAAGGGAAGTTATTTTTCACCCTTCATATTATTTTTTATTAATTATTTGTTTTAAGAATTATTTAGATACCTAGGGATTGTCGACCCTAAACTAGTTAGGGTAAAATAAAATTGAAAAAAATTTTAAGGTTGGTGAATATACAAAATATGTAGCAAATCCTGCAGTAAAATTTATAAAAAATTGTAGGTATAATAACAGATATTGGATTGTTAACGTTTACTTAAGATTTACAGAATGAGTTTGTAATATCATTTATAATATTTCTGCAGAGATCTCAAATCGAAATCGTTGAATTGAGACACCTCAGGATATTCCCTTCTAAGTCTTATGGCTATGGGATACAATAGAAGCGTTTTTGTTGCACCACGTCTGGGATTGTTGAGAAAAAACGCCATTGCTTCATACAATGCACGCGATGCTACATTTTTGTTGAACTGCGAATAGATTCAACAAATTTTAAAATAAATGTGTTAAAATTAATCAAAGACATTACATGTCGGCTATTTGGTTTTAAAAGTTCCAAGTTCCACCAAATTTGCGGCGTAGCAAAATCGCTACGCATGCATTGTATCAAAGCGGGTTGGTTTTCGTGTAATCAAACTTATTTTGGGGTGCAACAAAAACGCGTCGTGTCCATTGTATCCAAGCTTTTAGATACAACTATCTATATTTGGTTTTCATATTGCACTTATATTTATATTTTAACTAATCCTTATGAAAAAAATTAGGGATCTGAGGTTTTTTTTTAATTAAATGTAGGTACCTAATATGAGGAAAGTGCATATGCATATGTTTTAAACATACCTACATATGTGAAAATAAAATAAAATAAATAATAGTTTTATATATGATACAAGTTCATATAAGTTTAGTTTATAAGATAAGTACGTCAAGTGTGTATTATCATGTTTTGTTTTATATCACTATCATTTAATAGATTTGGGCTTCTTCTTTTTTCAAAGTAACCTATTTAATTAGTTTAAGGGTGGGTCTCTCTTTATCTTAACGACTGCAAAAATAATCTTTTGCTTAATATTTTATGGGAACCAGGAACTTGCGACATGCAAATCCGCCGTTTAAAAGATACAAACCCACCGCCTTGAGTATTGACTGAAACTTGGCCGCGTCGTCATTATGCATTCAAAATGTTTATTGACGCTTGAGGCGCGTAATGCCCTCGTCGCTGATAATTTCTGAAAACTCGATAATTAGCCGACCGCAACAATTTCCTGTGGCCGCAAATACCCCGCCTCCGATGGCCGCAAGAAAGCTTCGCCTCCGCCGGGAGCTGAAGAAACGTGGCGAAATCCAAAGAAGGGCTTTGTTCCAGCGATGCCGCCTTCAACTTCTTGGAGGCACTTTCTCCCGCCCCCGAGCGGAGCGCACACCGCGGCGTGATTGTAAACAAATTGTAGGTGGAAAACGGCATTTAGGCCAGGAAGAGCCCAGGGAAATGTTGCAACATTAATTAAGGTGGATTCAACAAGTTCTGGGTGTTCCCGAGACGGGCGAGGGGCACGCACCGTGGGGCGGTACGACGCCTGCGACGGAAAGGAATTTGGCGAGTGAGTTGCGATGTTTTACTGGAAAATGTAATTAAGACAAATGAGGAATTAATTTCGTTTATTAGGGACGTATTGTTCTATTTTCTAAATGAAAATTAGATTTTCCTTCTTTCATACATGTATATTTTCATAAAGTATGTAGATATACTTTCAACCCTATACTCACACCTCTTTTTAGACACAAAGAGCGTACTAATCCTATTTTACTTTCTTCATTAATATCCCTGTACTAAGTTGTACCCTATATTAAGTTGTTTAGATTTTTTGAATTTCTTTTTCGTATCTTAATATTAATATATTTTCTAAATTTCGTTTTTTTATCTCTTTTATAAGAGTTTGTATTTCTTTTTTTTAACTCCAAAAATCATTAGCTGTCTTGCAGTCAATGTTTCAAAAGGTAACCGTCTATTTGCTCAACTGCTAATGTCCGACAAACCATTTACCCGGCAAGGATTGCCCGACAACAACTAAATATTATCCTTTTATAAAATGCCTATTAACTAAATATTTTCCTTTCACAAAATGTCTATTGACTAGATATTTTCCTTTTACAAAATGCCTTGTTTTTTAAATATTTTTTTAAATATATAGTCCTGTAAGACTGGCTTTTGCGTATCGTAGGTACCGGAAAAAAAGAATACTAATAGTAGTACCACCAAAAACATGGAAAATATCCTAAATACGAAACTCTCCAGTATTTTTACATCTCTTTAGAGGAGGAACCAACGAAGTGTAGGAGGATCTGTGAAAGTTTTGTATTCAAATTACAAAGAATTAAAAGAGTTGCGCTTTCGGATTTAACATTGCTCCGTCGTGCAGGTTGCATAAAAGTAGGATAATACAATGAGCCCTATGTATATTTTTTTGTTAGGACCCAAGTAAAAATACCAGGCCATTTGTGTTTTACTGAGCTCCACTGTTAAACCATCTCATTTTGCTGGTGCACTGAAATTACTCTTGTTTCGGGGACAAAAACCAGGAATTTAGCCTTTCTCCTTTTAATAGCCCTGGCTTAATGCTTATGTAGGTTAAAAGGTACTCAGGACAAATTTGAAGCCATTAAGGCTGATTTAGCTGAATGTAAACAAAATTCCCTCCTAAAGACATTTTAATTATCAAGTGGAGACGTTTTATGTGGATTCTATCCTCTTTAATTGTGCTCTGTTCTTTAGAAAGGAAAATAAAATGGGATTGTTTCTGTGTGTTTTGCTCCCAATTATGCTCGTTTTGCGGTTTTTGGATGCTGGGAAAGAAGCTGAGAAACATAAAAGGGCTTTAATTTTTATCTACGTCGATCCGATTTTTAGGGATTTAAAAGTGGTTTTATATATTGTTTCTACACAGGCGCAGAGGGTCACCGTGTAGAAGGATAAAATTCGAAATTGTTAAATGACACAAATCAATTTATCATGTCTTTTCAATTAAATTGCAGGGCCCCTGCAGAATGACGTAGATTGATGAGAGCGTATTACGTAATTTGAAAAGATAATCGCAATTTGTCTAGAGTACCCTGTCTGTAAAACATTTTCTTATATAAATCAACTAGCCCTATAATTTGCTAATTTCATTAAAATAAAGTACCTATGTAATACAAAATAAACAAAAATTTTCCTTTTGAAGTAAACATCTAACAAAATTATATATTTTTTCTCTCTTTTCAGGATTCCGTCGTGGATCGATAAAATCCCTATCTGCATGAAGATTTTTCTGACTCTACTGTTTTTATATATATGTAGGAATATATCGTAGAAGAGAAAAAAAAATCATTTTAACATTTCCTCTCCGTTCACTGTCGTGTGAAGTGTTCGTCGTCGCCGCCGCCGCGCGTAAGTCGTTAAGGAAGCTAAGAGGAAGGAATACTCCGGCAAACTGCTGGCTTTTACTGATCTAAGATAAAAAGGGAAAACTTAAGATGGGACGGCAATTATCCTCTTTTGCCGTCCTTCTGCTGACGACGTTTATATTAAGCTCTCAAGCTATAAGTACAAGTAAGTATTTTGCTATTAGTTATCTACTTTGCCTTTTTACAAGTATCTTTTTTAAGGGGTCTGGGGTGAGCATCAAAGTTCACGTTTTATTATTTATAAGATGGCTTTAAGCAAGCATCTCTAGGCTGATGGAGTGTGGTATTATTTTGGCTCTTAGGAGGGGCTTTCTTAGATGATATTTGGGTTTTGGATATCTGCCAGTAGCAGATGGAAATATTTTAAAAAAATATTCGGAATTATGATTCACATTATGGTCTTTTGCAGTATAAAGCCAAATGCCATAGTCACACTGCAGTTAAAAAATAAAGTTTATCATGAGGATTATCGTATATACTAAGAACATTTATGTTAAGTAGATAGGTAATCAGGCAATCTTCCAGGAAAAAACGCGAGTTAAGGATTATAAAGCATTACGAAAAACGAGAACGAGAATTCATATCTACTATTATATAATATATGAAAATAATAAAGTTAGTCATTGAAGCTGCTACCTCGGGTAATGGGATATTTTCGACTATGATTTTGAGTGAGTCATTTCATAGTGAAATAAATGATGTAATGATCCAGCTTGGATGATTAATACTCAAGTAATATATTATAAACAAATTAAAGAAATAGAAACAGGTAAAATTGATTTTTTTTTTCAAATCTGTATATACACAATAACAAGTAGCGTTGTCCTAATTAAATGATTTTATTTAGTTTCAAACCGTGTACGTAACAGTCAAATCTTGTAAACTCATTTACGCCCACTTTACGCTAACCGATTGATCTGAAATTTTGCAGCCAGCTTTGGTTCCGGTGACAATGCAATATAGTGTACTCAGAGTTGTGATATATTTAAAATGGCGGATGTTCCAAGATGGCGGATTATCTTTTCCTTTACAACCTTCAAGACATGGGTGTCAAATGAAAGGGTTTGACTAGCAGAATATGATAGGTCGGATGACGTCATTCTAAATTCCAAATGGCGGATACCTCAAGATTACAATTTGCTTCACAATCCCTTTGGCATGGGTATTGAATGAAAGGGTTCGACGAGAAAAATACGATAAGCTAAAGTTTAAATTATATAGTGATTTCTGTCCGAAACTAAAAAGTAAAAAAAATAAAAAAATAAAAATTTTTAAGTAAAACGATTTTATATACAGTGTTGTGCAAAACAATAGCAACCATTTCACTACAAAAACTTAATGTAGTTTTTTTCTTCATTTTATTTAGTGGAAAATGGAAAGATATATTATATTTTTCTCCTTTCATGAAACATTACAAATGGATGACTTTGCAGCAAATTTACAATTCAATTTAATTAAAATAATTTAAAAAAATAACGAACTTCGGTACATGCAGTGTGCAAAACTAAAGCAACATTTTAGTTGCCTCCCAAGTATACTTCATACGGTGGTCCTTCTTTTGAATAACCTCACCTCACCTTCGTGGCATAGTCGCTATGAAATTCATAAGAATAGATTGAGGTATGCTTTCCTATTCCTTTTATAAATATTTCCAATAGTTTTGTTTTATTTCGGAAGCACTGTTTTGAGACTCGCCGTTTAAAGATCCTGAAGAGATTTTCAATGGGATTGAAATCTGGTAATTGAGCCGACCAATCAAGAACTTGAATCCCATTTTTATTCATCAGCTTCGATGTATCTTTCGGGTCATTATCATGCTGAAACGCTCATCGAAGCGGCGGTTCCAATTCGACATATGGCAAAATTTGCGTCTCAAAAAATTGTTGTCAATAAAATGGTACATTTTTTCTTTTATTTCAAAAGAAGGAACAATACCATTCGCCGAAAAATAGGTCCAGACCATCATGCTATCATTTCCATGCTTGCTTGTTATGTTGCAATATCGTGGTTTTAGTCGCTCATCTTTGCGTCTTCTTTTACCTTAAGTTTATTTAATTAAATTTTGACTCATCGCTGAACAGTGCTGTTTTCCATTTTTCTAAGGACCAGTTTAAATGGTCTGAAGCAAATTTCAGCCTATAAATTTAATTTTATATAAAACAGCAGACCATGGCATCAAATTTACCTCTTTTGCAAGTGTTTTCTTGTAAGCGCAAGTTTTTAGTTGGTCTGTAGCTCTCTGAATTATTTTCTAAAGTACATTTTCGAACAACATACATGACAGCATGATGGTTTGGACCTGTTTTACATCGAATGGTGTGGATCCTTTTATCGAAGTAATGGACCGTTTCATTTACGAAAATATTTTGAAGACGCAAATGTTGCGGGCATTGCTACTTCGAAGGGTGTTTCAGCATGATAATGACCGGAAACACACATTAAAGCTGGTGAATGAAAATTGGATTCAAGTTCTTGATTAGCTGGGTCAATCACTAGATTTGAATGCTCTTCAAATTCCTTAAATGGGAAGTCTCAAGTCAGCGTTTCCGAAATTAAACAAAATTAATGGAAACACTGAAAAATGAATGGTAAAGCATACCTCAATCTACTATTATGGATTAATTAGCATCTATGCAACGAAGGTGTGCTGAGGTTATTCAAAATAAGGACTATCATATGAAGTACTATGGAAGCAACTAAAATGTTGCTTTAGTTTTGCACACTGCATGTACCGAAGTTCGTTATTTTTTAAAATTATTTTAATTAAATTGAATTGTAAATTTGCTGCAAAGTCAACCATTTGTAATGTTTCATGAAAGGAGAAAAATATAATATAGCTTTTTATTCTCCACTAAATAAAATGAAGGAAAAACTATATTAAGTTTTTGTAGTGAAATGGTTGCTATAGTTTCGCACAACACTGTATTATGGTCATAAAATCGTGGGCGCGATCAATTAGCGAATGGTTTTAATTAGAAACTAAGTAGAACACACTAAATCACATAATTAGTCAACTATTTTATGCGCCCACGATTTTATAACCATAATATATAAAATCGTTTTACATACTTAAAAATTTTATTTATTTATTTTTTTTTTAATTTGAAAAGAGAAAACTATGTATTTGTAGAAAGTACGTAGATGAGATAGCTTGACCGTTTTCTTTTTAATTATACAAAAGTTTTTCGGTGCAAATAAAACTCAAGGACTTTTGCTCTAATTTTATAAAGCCAAAACCTTATACCCCAAATAAGGAAAATTTTGTTTTATTTTAAAAGTTGAATTGCATACAGTTGAATATTTGGGAACTTTTACATTTCAATGAAAAATTTGAGCCATTCGGAAGCACCTGGCGCGTTAACTGCAAAGGTATAACTTGCCTCGCATATTATTTTCAACAGTTTGCACCTCAACGGTTTCATTAAAAATTTAAAAGCATTCGCGCCATTTACATCATATTTTGCCACTAAACGGAGACCGAACGCAGCGGCGGAATACCTCTGAATTTTTATTTCAGACTATTCTTTTTGTTTTTTTAAGGCCCGCTGCCAGAGAGCTCCCTGAGCAGCATAATCTGCATATGGATGCGCCCGGGGAAAGGCATATATGAATAATTTCCATAATGGGTCTCGGCAGTGCACATAGTTCAAGCGATTACAATTCAGGGAATATTCATTTCGCCGGGAACCGGGAAAGTATTCCGGGACTCGAATGCAGACGACGAGCGTCAGCGCGACTATAAGTCGTCTGGCTGGCTCATGAATCAAGTGGGAATTCCGGGAGAAATGGGACGGAGCACATCGACCGTTAAGATAATCCCCGATTAGCTCGGATTATTTGCTCTGACACCTTTAGGTTAAGTCGGGACTATCGCTAGATGTCATCGGGAAACTTGTTATTTTTTTCTGAATCGGCCAATGCTAAGGCGAAAGCGTTAATTCATTTTTTGTATTATTTTTTGTAGCCAATTCACCGCCTCACATTATCAAGGAACCGCCAACGGATGAACTTCTTTTTAAGGTAGCCCAACAATCGCAGGAGACAGACAAGCCCTTCTTCATTGAGTGCGAAGCTGAAGGTCATCCAGATCCAACGTAAGTATAAAGATAAAATAGAAAAATCCCAGAGTAAAAATTTCCCGTCCTATTCGAGCACTCCCAGAGCCCATCGGAAATCGGTGTCATCTATTAATAGCTTAATCCGATGAGATTTAATTTGAAGAGCACCCTCCAGACAGAAGTCGACAACTTGAAAATTTTGACACAGTTTCTTTGACTGGGTTTCTATTTATAAGATGAGATGCAAGCGGTGTTGGGGATCAGTCCTCCAATTTGCTCAGTTCCCATTGAGTTCTGCTGGGTTAAGACTATTTAAAAAAAAAAAAAGAAACAATTTCGCGCGCCCTGTTCATACCAAGCGGGAACTTGTCTGGATCAGCGATACAAACTCAACATGATGGCCGTGATGGGGCCCAATTGGGGCTCTGACGAGATTAAGCCAATTCAATTCTGAGTCGCGCTTCTGCTCCGAGGGCTTTCACTTCAACTACCTGTACAGGGTGACGTGGATTTATGCTTTGATAGAGAAAAATTTTTTCCGTATAGTCTCATAGTTTTACACTTTTTGAGAAGAAGTTGTCACAAACTTTATGATTTATGAAGAAAGATTTTTCAGAAAATTAAACTTTTCCTGGAGACGAAATGGATTTAATTTTTCGGTTTGGTGAATCTTTTAAACTAGGATAGTCAGTCGACTTTTCAAATACCTCAAATTTATCTAAAGGAGTTCAAACGTAAAACATATTCGATAATTTCTTCGCATGATTTATTGGATATAAATTCATATTATATTCGAACTTATTTGACTTTGGGTTTAAAGTTTTCTAAAAAAGTAGTCAAGAACGTCTTCAATCGGTCAACGAAAAAGTTTGGCTTTATAAGAAACAATTTTATTATCTTTCTTGAAAACATAAAAAGCTATTTCCACACAAATACATAAATGATTCCTGTTCCTTTGCTGTTGATTCACATTCAATTCCCGGTAAAAGGGGACAAAGCCACCTGCCTCTAATTTGCATAAGATTGTCCCCTAACATTTAATTTTGCGAAATATTCGTTGCCCCGTCCCCTGCATCACCACCACTCACTCTGGTGAGAAAAAAGCAATCCCAGAAAACATGAAACATTCATTCGTCGTCTTTTCTCCACACGAGTTGAAAGCGAAATTTCAGCAAAAATATTTCGCCAATTTTTTACGAGATACAAGAGTTAAGAAGAAAAAAAATGTATCTTTAAAATGCTCCCCACACAATCAAGTGGTACATGGCACACACAGCATCCGTTCGGCATTTGGATGGAATGGAGGTCAGAACGGAGGGGATTCTTGCCAGAAGTAAGCTTCTTTTCTTGTGCCCGAGAGAATTGAGTTTTCTTAACGAAGGAGCCACTTCCTCAGAGAATCTCGTGCAGAAGAAAATCGTCTTGGCTGGAGGTCGATAATTTATTCGTCCTTGAGAAACGGGCGGTCCAGAGGCTGGGCAGATGGCGAAGGAAAGGGGCTTGTTCTACAAATAGCATAACACCGACGTACCAACCCAGAAATATTGTTTTCCATAATTTCAGCTTAACATATGCTGCCAGGCAGAATAATACGATTTTTGTTGGGGGTAAAGTGAAGTCATTCTCATAGCTACCGACGGCGGGGGTGAGTGGCTCCGTTCAAAGAGCGGAACTATCATCGGAGTGACATCATGTGTGCATATTCGTTCGAATTAATGAGCACCTTCGGAGCGACGACGGTGATAAAAAGTGACATAATTTTCAAAATAAATTGCTTCAGGATGGCTAGCCTTGATAAATACGCGGCTTCGGGGCGGCTCCGAACAGAGGAGCCCGACATCATGGCAATCGCTGGCAGTGCAGGGTTTTAATGAGGTTCACGCATTTGCAGGTGGATTAAAGCCGGTTGGTGAAGTCAGCACCACTTTCAGAAATTGCTGCTAAGCGAAGAATTTTAATTATGTATCTAAAACTAAATCAATGTCGCGCTTTTTTTCATCCGAATGTGGCTCTTTTCAGAGTCGAGCGTTACATCAGAGGCTTGCATTTGTCACTCATCCAAAATCGGATGCAGTGATTAGTAAGAGGCAAGTAAGATCTATTTATTAGCATGATCGAAGCAATGATCACACTATTCACTAGTAATAATAATTGTTTGTTGTTATTAAGTAAAATTAAACATTACTTTGTTGGTTTTTCTCGATAGTATTATATTCCAATTAACAGTACAATTTTATGATTTCACGTTCTAAATAAAAGTTCCCAGAAAATTAGCAATGAGGCAAGGTGCTTCAGGCTAGAAAACAGCTACATTCATACTGAGTGGGAATTTCTTTGAAGTAAAGTGTACATAATTTGAATTGTAACAAGAATGCGTAAATACAGAAATAAATTCAGTCGCATTCAGTTTCTAAGTCATTCATTCTATTGTAAAAACATCGAAAAGATTTCACTTCATGCAAGTTTTGATATAATTGAACGAAATAACACTTGCGTGTTTTAACTTTAGGTCTTTGAACCATTATTATATTAATTATGAAAATAAAAAGGCAAAGTTGTACATATAATTGACCTGAAACCTTTTTTATCGTTTCCTAATTTCTCCTTAATTAAAAAAAATGGTTGTTTTTTCCTCTTTATGGGTTAAAATTGTCTGCATGCATTGATTTTATCAAATAAAGTTGGCGCCAGATAATAGGAAGTACGATAAATAGGTCAGCCACTTTTTTAGAGCAATTTATGATGAAGTCAATCAAACATTCTTTGATGCAAAAATTTGGAGATTAATTAAGAAAGACAATCGGTTAATTGGAGTAGATTTAATACATATTATAAGTTCTCAAACATATTAAAAAATGTTTGTTAATACAAACAATTAAGTGACTTTATTTTAGATAAATACAAAAAATATATACAGAATAATTGGTTACAATAACTATGAAAGTAAAGAAAAGTGGCAACCTCCAACAAACACACCAAATCACGTTGTATGAAAACACAAAGGAAATAATTCGTATAGTACTAATTAGAAGCAATTCGTCAATTTGCGCTTAATTTTAAAGTTGCGCGCAACCTATAAATTATCTGGTCCGTCGTCTGATGCTATTATTAGACCCAATTCTTAATTGAGCTATTGAAACTAAATTGCTATCGGTGCAGTGATTTTCAGTAACAACTCTTCGCAGACACGTCTATTTGCCCAATTCTTTTATTTTTGGGTATAATTTAAAATAGATACCGTCGTTTTTATAATAATTAGTAAAAGAGAAGAGTAGCAAATTATGTGTAATTGGACAACGCAATCAATCAGAGGTAGACTTTTAACGACTAACGAATAAGAAAAAGTTGAATGTTGATTGAAAACCTTGAAACGGTTTTGGAATAAATTTTGTATGAGTGTAAAAGATTGCGTCAACAATTTGTTCAAGGGTCTAAGAGAAGGTAAAAAAGGTACTTCCCGGAAATATTCTTTTTTAAGGTTCGACATGCATACGTAGGGTTTACAAAGTGCCGAACCTTTCAACACCTGCATCAAATGCTACTTCTCTTAAAATTTTACGAGTTTAAGGTAGCGCTGTTTGTTGTCTATAGGTTAACCGTTGAAAAGATGTTAACGGTTCGAAAAATCGTGCTAGAAATGTATCCAGCGAGCTCGATTCATTTATCAGGTGATAACACGTCCGGTTGAGGATAAATTAAAATGCAAATGAGTCGAACACTTAAAGCCTCCCAGTTCTTGGGAACTATGGAGGCAGTCACGTCCGTCCTCTTGGAGAAACACTCGACCATAACTCAAACTAGTTTCTGGCTGCAAACAAGCCCAAGAAGTAAGTCACTTCCCGTCAAGACGGCAGAATTTGTACGAGTCTCAGAGGCAACTCGTCTTCGTGCCACCTCATATATATTTTTTTCTTCTATTTCTGACTCTGCGGGATTATCCCGAGAAAATCAATAAAATTATCCCGGGCCCAGACCACAAAACTCCACCAGTTCTTCCAGAACAAAAGATGAGTTTTGTGTGTGCCAAATGAGCAAAAGTGTAGAAGTAAAGGAAATTTTTAGTCTTTCCTATATTTTTTTTTTGCCGGGGAGTCGCTGTTCCTTCGTTTAAACACTTCGACTGCGCTGAGATTGCTATTAAACAACTGCTTTATTGCGGAAGGTCTCGATGGTGGTGGAGCGCTATCAATGGGGCCCCGAGTGGATTTAAACGGGCGGTGGAATCAATTGAACCATGGCGACACAATGTAGAAAAAAGAAATTTTTTTCTTGGCAAAGTTTTCTTTCATTTGCCCGGTAATTCCCGACACTCGAAGTCTCGAGGGGCGCAGAACCCCCCGCTCATAAAGTTGACGACTGAAAGGCCTACAAAGTGTGCAATTAGAAATTTCTGAGATCAGCGGGTGCAACTTGTGCTTCCGTCTGCCATCGGGAAACTATCGAGCGAGACGCGGTTCCCGAGGGAATTAAGGGAAAGGGGGGAGGCGCAAATGGGAAAGTAATAACCAGAGATTGGAAATGCTTTGAGGCTGGTTAACCGTTTTGAGAAACTTTTTTAAAAAAAAAGTTAATGAAAAATGTACATCAATGTCGAGCAACGTGATTCGAGTCATTATCGTGCTCAAGAGTGTGTACATGAATGAATCATTGAGGGATAGTGAAAACAGCAAGGCTTTGAAAGAATTTTCTCGTTGATGTTGCACAATTGTGCTCATTTGCGTCTTTCTTTTTACGAAATCCTTTGAAGATTCTTTTCTAACTCTACATAATTTTCATTTAACAAACTCTGTAATATTCGTTAAAATATAATTTATTTTGTAGATGTACGAATAAGGGAAATTTACTACAAATTTTGAAAAAAAAATCGGTGATAAAATAAGACGGAAAATAGACTGAAAATAGAATTTTAAACTGAATCCAATTGGAAATCATTACTTTAAGATAGTTAAAACGGAAATGGAAATATCTTACAGTCGGAAAATACACGTAAGGTTAGGATACAATGGCACGAGATGCGTCTTCGTTGCGCCGCAAAATGAATTCAATTACACGAAAATCCTGCCTGAATAGAATGCATGCTTAGCGATTTTGAACTTCGGCGGAGCTTGCAACTTTGCGGCGCGGCAATTTCCGTTTCTGTTTGGTTCCATGGAAGATATAAAAACGAGAAATGCCATTTCAAATCAAAAGTTCTCATCGTTTTCTATCTTTGCAAGCTTGTTTTTAAAATCCTGAGGTGCTTTTAAATCCAAATGATATGTAATGTCTTTGATTAATTTTAGCGCATTCATTTTAAAATATGTTGGCTCTCTTAGCAGTCCAGAAAAAATGTAGGATCGCGTTCATTGTATCAGGCAATGCGTTTTTTCTTATCATTTCTCGACGCGGCGCAACAAAAACGCCTCCATTCCATACCAGCCATAAGAAACTTTTCAAATATTAAACTTATCAAGAAACTGCGAAAAGATCCTGAATCAGCATGGTCCTTTTAAAGTTTTTTATTTCTAAACGCATTTCTGTTTAAAATAATGTGGATTTTTCTATCTCTTACACGTGTCTTATTACATGCCTTCTAAATGATTAATGTCTTTAATTTCGACACAAGCAAAACAACATGAAAAATGTTTGGAATTTCTTGTTGTTTATTTCCATTTAGAAAGAGAAGGTCATTGACTTAAAAAAATTTGTTGCGTTCATAAAAAATCAAATAATTTTTTAAAAGTGAAACTAATTTTTGTATCTCAAGACAATTTTCGAATGAATCTAAAGCAGCAAAACTGGAATAATAAAAAAAGAATAGTCAATAAAGTGATCCAAAATTCATTGGCCAAAAATTCCAGTTGTGTAAATATAAAGATGACACAATCCCCAGGCATCGTGCCACAAATAGGAGAGGTAGATAAAATGTTGTCGTCGCGCTCCAATACTAAACTGAGTAAGAATATATTCGGTAAAAAAAAGCGTGGCAGAAATAAAATACTCTCGGTAATCGGCCATGAATAAAATATGAGCACAGTTTAGTGCTGGAAATTAAATTAAAAGTCGTCGCCGACAATGAATCCATTCATTGGCGACGACTGGGCCAAGTCTATCTGTTTCTGTATCTGGCCGCGAAGCTTCGTCTAATGCCGCGCGACATTTTGAGATTGGGATTTAAAAAAACCGCGAATCTACACACAATCGTCGATCTCTGCGACCGCATCCAGGTTAGGTCAAAAGCTACCGGTGGTTGGAATACGTGGCTCCATGTCTCCGCGATAATGTTTTTATATTTTTTTTCTCTGTTTATTTTTTCAGTTTGCAACCACCACCAGAGTGTATATGCAAACAGTTCGAAGCTATGTTGAGTTTGGGCCTCATGAGCCTCATTATGCGACAACGACAACTCCGAGTTGGGTACATGACCACATATGAGCCATATGAGCCCCAACCGACGATGGGGCGCAGCATCGGTAGGCAGTTTATCATATTTCCATTCTGAGCACAAATTGGGTATAATGAAACAAATATCTGGGTCAAATGGCTTTGTGGCACGATGCGGTCATTAGAATTAAATTCTCTTTGTTAATTTGGCCACTGCGGCGAGCAGATATGATTTCCTGAGCGATTGCTCGACGTCTTTTTGGGTTCTATTAATTTGGCCTTGCACCTTTCTGATTACATCACTGAGGTTTCAAATGGCCGGTCGAGTGGGTGAGATAAATTTCGTCATAGACTCGATCTGGTTATCTGAATTAATTGATATAGATTGAAACTATGCGTGATCTAGCTGAGAGTGGTTGGGTTATTTTTATCTTGGGAATAGAATGCAGCCACGACTTGAGATATATTTTTATTTATTTATTTTGTTTCCTTAGGAGTATATACGCCAACGCCAATAAATATTACCGCCTCTGACAATCGATCCAACTGTCGACACTTTTTGCGGTTTTCTTAAAAAGAATGCAGACAGATTGCTTTTCTAGTAAAAAGACAAAAGCCGCCACTGTCTATTTATCTAGTCTACTTTACATAAAGCTGCAAGTATGAATCATTCAGCTGCACTAAGTGAGTTTAGAAAAATATATGGAGTTCCATAAAATCTTATTGTATACAACCAAGGAATCGATTTAACTAGTTATTTTTATCAAAATTGATTTTTCGATATTAATCAATAGAAATTTTACCAAACAGAATAATCAATTTTTCTGGTAATTTCATCAAAAGTAATATCTTCAGTTGGATTCAATTTTAAGCTCATAAGTCAGTTAATAGTCTATTCTATACCAATTGCCAGCAAGGCCTGGTCTACACTGACCCAAGTATTACGAGGCGTCGAAATGAAAGTGCATTCACTCATAATTCAATCTTACGCACCGCGAAATCTCGTTAATTGCGCCGAAGTAGCAAACATAATTCTTCGCTAATGACGCCAGCGTCTGCAGTTTCCGACGCTTAACTGCTTTGCTTCCATTTATTTTCAAAGTTGTTGCCGTAGAAGCGCCAAACTTTTTATCAGCGTCTTCCTATTAATCATGTTGAAAACACTGAAAACACTTTGAAAAGGAGAGCTTAAGAACCCCGATAGTATCGGGGAGTGTTTGTATTTTCCATTAAAAGACGGTGGAAAAAAGATATTATATAGTCGCGTTGAAATTGTTCCGTCTTTTAATTTCCCGCATAAAAGGAACGCTTTAATTGCATCTTAATGAAGCCTTTCTCCTCGAGTGCGGTTTGATATTTTCTTTACCTTGGCGACACTCGATACACCAGCTAATCGCTCGAATTTCACGGTGGCTTCGTTCACAGCGCGACTCTGGATTTACATAATCCACCAGAACAAGCAGGCGAGTCGTAAGAACAAGAATTTTCACACCCCAATTACGCGGTGTCGTAAAAAAACGCAATATAAAACGTCGAAATAAAAATGTTTGTAAGCTTAAGGGAATATTTCACTGCTAAAAATGAGAAATATCGATTTGCTGCTTTTATATTTTTTTATAAGTGTATTGGTGTCTCAAGGACAGACATTATTTAAAAATTTTGAATAAAAATTCAAATTACATTTTCAAAAAAGACGGAGAGAACTTGCAATTTTTGGATGCCATGCAATTTTATTTGTATACTTAGTAGTTTTTAAAATCAATTTTTATAGAAAGAATAAATACCCATATAATTTCTTTTGGAACTGTTATATTGGTTTTTATAGACATTAAAAACGTTTTTTAAACAAAACAAAAAATGACCATGAATTCTTCCGACTGGAAGATCTAAAAAATGGCAAATATTTAGTGTTAAATTTGAATCGATTTTTGAGGTTAGAAAATCGACTGAAGATCGGAAAATTTATTACCAACCGAATAAAGTAAAAGTTCGTTATAACAAACTCGTAGGGACCTCCATTAAAAGAATTAAGATATTTGTTCCTTATAAGAAGATTTTTTTACTGCATATGAAAAATTGTTGTTTCTTGAAGATTTTATATTAATGAGAAAATGCTTTTCTTGTGCAATAGTCGATAAAAACGTGACTAGCCAGCGTATAGTGGTGCAATCTTTCTCGACTTCCGCAGACAGATGTTGTCTTATGTATGTGACCATCTGCGCCATTTCTTATGAAACGAAACGGAAAAATTATGTTTGATTCAGGTTTGGGAAGGAGGGTGCTAAAGGTATGTCTCCACTGTGCACCGATAGCTCGGACGGGCATAAATAACTCTCGTGCCGCATCCTAGATGAAGCCTCAAGTGAATTTGTTGTCTGTTTCGTCTGTATACTGCTGGGTGCTGCTGGGTGCTACTGCTATTTGGGGCCCCAACATCTGCCGCAGGAGTCGCAGAAAGTCTTTGTTTGTCGAGAATTCTCTAGATCTTTTCCGGCGTACACGGGGGTTTGAATAATGCAAAATTGCAGGAAAATGTTGTTATAAAGTGCTCACCGTCGTTTTTTGTCTAGGAACACTTTGGGCCCGAATGCTAACTGCGTTTGCAGAGACGGAAATTGATTTTTTTCCTGTTGACTCCACAGCCAGAGCGAACGTTCGCCTAAGTGATTTTATACAAAAGATTTATGGAGATTAGGGGCGCGCAACATAGGATTATGTTTTTCACAAACAAAATTTTAATACAGCATAAGGGCTGTTGTGGCTCTTAAAGCTTATGCGATTCATTCGGGAGCTCTAAAAACTTGTTAGTGCAGATTCTGGCATAACATTTTCAATTAATTTAAGTTATTGTTAGACGGAGTGCTAAAAACAAAAGAGGGACTTTTGGGGATGTTGATAATAAATCCTTGTCGAAATATTTGGTGAGAGCAACCATACAACTCATTTCCTTTTGTTCAGCATTATAAGCTTAAATTGATGTTGTCAACTATTGTTATTATAATAAAAGAGTATTCCAATTATAAAGTTCCCTGTAGGTTTCATTTTGAGTACATTGTATGCTCATGTCTTTTAATTTCCTGGTGTTATATCAAATAGAAACCTCCTGGTGTTCTGCAGTAAAATGTCTAATTGATATCCCCCAGACATTTAATACTAAAATTCCAGAAATGAGCGTATTTAGTCCTCAAAACCTCAGACAAGTTATTTATAGCGCATTGTGCCCATAAGATTTTTGCTTCACATAAATAAAATTGAAAAGCTCTAGCGCAGTCCTGGGCCTTGTGAGCCCATTTCTCCATCATTTATGACCATTTTATGGTGTAAGTATTTTATGAAGCAGTCTTAGACTTAGAATATTTACACAGTTTCGTGTATATACGCAAGAGCTCAGCGGGAAAACAGTGATTACTCCGAGTTCCTAAGTCCAGCCCATAAAACATATTTATGTGCAAGCATAGGTACATTGTTTAAGAACATTAAGTGTTTTTTCGGAGTACTCATGTTGTATTTTCGATGGTCATTATATATGAATCGTGATAATTTTTATCACGTTTCGTTTATTATTTAGTATATTTGTCAATTTGTAAGCGGATAAGTTTACGATTTTAATTTATAATTCTAAATTCTTTATGTATATCCTTCCAGACATCGAAAAACTAGAATTCAACAAAGCAAATATATTTCGTTAAACAATCAGATCAATTATGATGAGTAAACCGCGATCTTCCAAGAATAAGAAAGACACGTTCAAGGTTCAACAAAGAAGTTCAAAGTTTGTGAAAGAAGCACGACTTTATCGTTTCCTGTCGTATTCTTAGCTGGCATCTTTCCACTGAGAAGCCGGCTAATAATTGGGATGACACGGAGGCAAAATGACGAGCGTTATCTTGGCGAATTTATAATTTTGTGGATCGATTATTTCCTATTCCCCGACAACGTCACGTTAGTCATCCGCCTCGAGCCGGAGTAGTGCAACTTTTCTCGTGTATTTCGCCAAAAGCTCCACCGAGGAGCCTTTTTCTTTGAGTCATCGCATCAAAGTGGCGCGGTGGCTTCTTCGATTTCGATACGCTCCGAAAACTCCACCCGGGCTGCAGTGGAGGAAACTCAAGCTCGACTTGATGACTCATTTTTCATCGACGTTCGCATCCGACCGCAGCCTTAGGTTGTGGGGCTTGGCATGGAATTGGGGTTGAATTTGGACTGGGTGCAGACGAAACTGAGTTCATTTTGCGGCACCCTTGAGTCAGAGAAGGACGTCGATTGTGCGTCCTGGCGATGGTATTGAACTATCGATTTGTCGTGACATGACCAGCAGAAGCACTTAGCTGTCCCCTCAAGGAAATGGGACTTCCTTAATAGTGACGAATTGCCCCGAAAAGGCATCACCAAGAAATTTCAGGTCAAATTGAATTGGCCCCCGAAGCCGTTTCGTTAATTTATTAATTTAGACACTAGAGGTCGCTGCGTTCACAGTCGTACAGAAATACGCTTTTACTTTGAGGTGAATTTTGCAGTTTTTGCGTCAATTTTGGCGTAACGAACCTCCTTAAAACCGCCACGCGCTGATTTATGTAGCGAGAAGAAACCTTTTTTTTAAAGAAGGTTCTTATTTCTTTTGCTTACGCCACTTGCCAATTGGGGAAAAAAGCGTGAAGTTCGACCTGTAAATCTTTGAAATTTATTGGCGCTGTGGGATTTTCGCAATTTGAGACCAAGCGAATGATAGCTCACTCGATAAAGCAACTCTAGCCAAGGCTGCAGGGAATGTTAATTTGGCGAAATTATCTCTTCTAGACACATTTGTGATGTTTGTCTGATGCCCCCGGGTTAGACTGATGGAGGGCTTTCCTATTCCCCAGGGGAGAAATTAATGGACATTTAAAATTTATGACAAATCCTCACGTTTATTGTGTGCTGATTCATAAAATTTTAAGTATATGATTTTTTTCTATGCCCTGTAAACTTTAAAGTTTATTGTTATCTTGGTTTGAGCTTTAAAAAGATTTGAACAATGTAGTCTGATCCTTCTGAAATTCCTTTAATGTATGCAATGTATTAAAAATGTTTATTATGAAAACTAAATCAATTATTTATAGAGAAGTCATATGTATTTCATTCACTTCTAGCAGTTCCGAATAGTTAATCAGCATTTCTTCATGTTCTTCGTATATTTCAGTTAAGTGTTTCGGGGCACTGTCTTGTTGGAATTTCCATTTTAACGGTTTATAATCCTCATAAATAAATTATTGTATAATCAAATGTGTTATGAATTATATAATGAGATTTGAATAATCTTAAAAATTCCTCTTACCGAATAATTTTTTGCGCCATACCATTGCAAAGATAATAAGTTGTATGAAAATTACAATAAACACAATTTTGCTACGGGTGTTTTTCAAAGTTTATTTTTAGGGTTATTCTTCTTTTTCATTTACTGTGATCTCGTGAAAGATGTTGATACTTATTTCTGTTGTAAATAGCTGCTTCTAAAATCAAAATTGAAAACATTCTAATTTGTCAATGTTAGGAGTTCTTCCGCAATTTGTACAAAAAATAATCAAGAGTAAATTAGTGTATGTATTTTTCCATATTCCTTGAACATAGCGATAACGTTTGACTTTTATGTTATGCATGTAGCGCTGTTTTATTACTTAATTGGAGGAAAGTGCAAGAATTCTTCCAGCAATAAGACTTTTAAAGTTTTCTTTTATAATTTCATGGCGTCTATTGAATCATTCACCGGAGCGCCCCTATCAGAGGCAATTAGATGGCATAACGTTTCTCATGAGATGTCGAGATGTAAATTAAAAGAAACTGTTTTTTATGATTGTTGCTTTCCCAGCAGCCGTAGCATCGACCATTATGTTGGGCTCTGTTCGACAAAAAGAGCCCCAAAAGAACTTCAATTAACACACAATCATGCTGAGTAATGTGACAATGAAGTCCTCCGTTCGTCTGCACCCGGCCTCGTCTTTTAGACGTTTTTCAGACGTGGAGAAATTCTCCACAATTAAATTATTTTTTTATGCGGCGACCCAACGGCGGAATAGGTGAATAGAAAATTCTCCGCGCCGCGCCGGATAACCTTCGCCTCAATTTGCCGCATGAATTCTACTCGTGTCTCCAAATAGGCTCGCAGCGATGAATCAAACAAAAGTAGAACCCTATGCCTGTCTCTATGGAAGGGTCTATTTGTTTATCGTCGTCGGAACTCGGGAGGAACTCCTCTATCCCACTAACGCGAGCATTTGCATACCAGGAATGATTTATAGTCTGAATATCGCAGTCAGTCGAGCTCACAGATTTTCTCCCGGAATAATTCAGCAGCGGGGTGGATGAGGGGATGGGATTTATATCGATTGGTAGCATAAAACCGCATCGAAGGCAGGTTCAATCAATCAAACTTTTCGGGAAGCCTCTGAACCTCTCCCATTAATCCGACTAACTCAGTGGGAAGTCCCGGGAACTGATGGAAAATAGCCCCCCAAAAGGTGGAGCCCTGTCCACCATCTGTCGAACTCTAAAATTCAGTTGCAATTATTCCCAACTGGCAGACGTTTTTTATTGCCTCTGGAATGTCTGTCGTATTTATTTCAAATTTGCAAAATTGTGCTATGTGCACTTTCCGGATTTATGAATTAATAAAAGTTTTATTCTCTTTTCAGGTAAGTACAATGGAGGTTGAATGAAAAAGGGCAAAAGCCATTTCTTTTTAACAACGATTCGTGAGTATACAAAAGGGTTTCTGAATTAATATTTCTTGTTTCTGGAAAAGAAATGTCGGCGCTTGCCTTTTTCTTAAGGTGCGGTATGAACATAAGAATTCATTACGGTGTGCTATTCAACTTCTTTGTGATACTATAAATGAAGATAAAGAAACAAAAGATTTGATATTTAAAAAGAATTTAAAGTTTTATCCACCAAGCAGTCATAAAC
The DNA here is from genome assembly GCA_951509405.1 of Machimus rusticus. Classification (NCBI taxonomy): domain Eukaryota; kingdom Metazoa; phylum Arthropoda; class Insecta; order Diptera; family Asilidae; genus Machimus; species Machimus rusticus. The sequence continues at coordinate 11,073,659 of OX608051.1, forward strand.
TGAGGTCATGGTACTTATTAGGAAAATTTTCAATTAAAATAAATTAATTTTAAAATTATCACTCTCAAGAGGATATTTTGAAAAAAGTATTTAGTATCTTTATCTATATAAACTGTACTATATTAAACTTTACAATTTGACTGTCTACCTTTTACCAAGTTTGGTGGAAATCGCATATTACTATTAAAATTTTGAGAAAAAGCAATAATTTTCTAACGAAAAATCTAGTTGATGTCATTTATACCTCGATAGATAGAACTAATTAGAAGCTACATTTAATTTTTTATTTTAAGATACATATCTTAAAAACCCTTCTTTTAAATTGAAAGAATGTGATCAATTCGTCTTAAAATCGATTTTCTTGATCAAACCTGAAGTCGAATTATCTATCGACCTATATGAACATTTTTTGTTTCATCAAGATAACCTCTTATGGTTTGGTCAGAATATGTAAAAAAGTGAGAGAAGGTTAATGATGACGGACAGAATATCATTTTTATTAGGTGAGATGTAGTTATTATTAAACATTTCAGGATTTAAATTCTAATCAAAGCATGAGAATCTAAAAACAACGATTCCATGAAAGATGCCGCAACTATCAAAGTTTGTCAACTTATAGAATTAAATTAAGAGTGCGATGGCAGACTTCGTACTTCCAGAATGAGCACAGCAAAATGTGAATTTCCCCCCAAACAAATTGTTCGTTTAATATGCGCTCATTTACGCCCCTGCAGAAATGCTGAGTCCGGAGCCCGGAGTCGGAACAAACAAGACTCAATTAAGTTAAGGAATCTTCTCCGGCATATATTTTTTTATCTTTTCTCCTGCCGACTGAAAAGTTCAAAATTCTTGACCTCGCCCCAGAGTCGGCGGCCGGCGACGGTCCAGCAGAAGATTATAATAAAAGTTGAGAACTGTTCCAGTCAACTGGGTGGACAGGGACAAGGAAATGTGGAGAATGTGGGGCCTAGTGTAATTGGAATCGCGTAGGGCTCTCGAGCCTGCCCTAGAGCGCCTTCTTCCCAGTTATGAATTTTATGAAATTTAGTGTACCCGGGATAGTCGTCGTCTAGACGGAGGACGACCGGCTCATGTAAACAGTCTGCGAGTGTGATGCCGCAAATACCCCGTGCGGAGCCCCAATGATAGAAGTTGGGGCTCCGTACACCCGATTTAGCCAATCTATTTAATGGAATAAATTTCCTGGAACACCCACTTCGACAAGGCGAATATTTGCGACGGATTTATCAAGAAAATTTTAGGGAGAAGGGAAAAAAACCGAAATTGGCTTGAACAGCTGTCCAGGAGTCCAGGGGGAGTTTCTATGAAGTCCGTTGGAATCTGAACTTATTTTTGGAGAGATAATTGAAGAAAAATTGGACTCCCGATTTTGATTGGATTATGCCCTTCTGGAAAACTGATAAAGAATTTTTCTGGATTATGTGGAGTTATCGAAAACTTTGTGATCCTGATAAGTCCTTATCAGCTCCTACCGCAGGATGGGACGGAAAGTTTTTTGATTTTGAGTCTACTCAGAAGAACAAAACATGTTCTTCAGGGCATGAAAACTTAGGACAAAATTCCTTGCAGAGTTGGTAAATTAAAATATTCATGCACGGGAGCTACTGAGGCGTAGGGCTTCACATAACCGGGTACAGGGTCTTGATATCCTTCAACAAATTTTCGAAAGTTTTCATTAAACTGAGCAAGTTTCAGGACACGAGTTGCCCTTTCCTGAGGCCCCCGGAGGGGCTGATAAACAAGACGTCCTGTGACGTGTGCCGGTTTTGATAGTACGCCTCCAGAATAAACTTCTCGGGAAGAGCGGAGTCGGAGGATGCACCCAGCCGGAAGACGAAACTTTAGCAATAAATGGAAAGTTTTTGCTAATTCATCTAATGGAACATCAGGCCATGTGCCTTGGGCTCAGGGAAACGCCGGGAGGAGCCGGGGATTGTTGCTTTTTGAGAGGTTTATGGCAGCAAGCGAATTAGCGTGGAAAATATGAACACCGGGCTCAAGAGGTTCAAGTACCTTTGAGGTGCTTGCGCTGCCTTTTCTTGAATTTTATGTAAATGTGCTCATAAATGAATCAAAGAAGTGTCTACACTTTGACTTTATTTATGTGGCTAGGATTAAAGTCTTGTTAAAATTGAAATAATTCTAGAAAGGGCACTTTCCGCATACATTATATAGATCATCAATGTACCTACTCGTAAATTGTGGAAACATTTTTTACAAAAGATTTAAAAGCGAAGGAAAATTCGTTAAAAATTCGCCGTTGATAGAGATCGTAATGAAAATGAAATGAGAACCTCTTTGGAGCAATGAAATTTAGGTCATCTTTGAGAGTTTATTATACGAAAATTCAAAAAGCTATTCTTTTGGAACTTTGTACATTTTTTTTGAAGGTAATTAAGTTTAAAAGTTTAACTCATATACTTTAATTTTAATTTAAAGTCATAACTTTTCTTCTAGGCTAAAACATGAAAGCAAAGAAAAACTAAATCTTTTTTCAATTCTTTAGTTCAAAGACGATAAAAATATATAATCAAAATTACTCAAGTTAATCGGACTAACAGAACTCTAGTTATCATCACATATACGCCTATACTTAAAAAATATATGTAGTTTTGTTTAAAACGCGTTTCTCAGTTACCTATATAGAATTACTCTTTAAGAATTCGATTTTTCGAGTTTTTTGACCGTCTTATCCAAACCATTAACTCTCTCATACACCTTTACTAAATAAAATATATTTCCATTATTATATTATTTTCGAGCTTATATCATACTTGTTCCATCTTCAAAGTAAAAGCAAAAAACTGCAACTTTTTATGTTGAATTATTTTCTTTACCGATAAAAGGATTCCCTACCAGCGCACGTTTGCTAACAAAAAATAAATGAATGCAAAGATTTCCCTATCTAAAAAAGCAGCGAACATCAAACATCGTCGTTCTCTGTGATTTTTCTTAGAAGAAAAACTGATCTTAGAAAGAAGCTCGTTATCAAAATGAATAATTGAATCGTGTCGACGTCTTACGTCTTGCGTCTTGCAAAGAAAAGTCATGCTAAATGCCCTGTTTATCTGACTTTGAGCGAAATTAAAACCAACCAGAAGAAATGAATGAAATGTCTCAGGGCGCCCATTTACACTTCGGTGAAAGTTTTCAACAAGTGAAAAAATAAATAAAAAAACGAGGAAAACAATGCTCAACACGATCAACATCGTTCCACCCCCGCCTAGACTCTGAGATTCTTCAAGCTTGCCGGAGCAGATTTTTTTTAATTAAATTAAAAGCTCTGAAAATCGTTTCATCCACGACCGTCCCGGGTGCAGGGGTTCGCGACACTTGAGACTGCCGTCGACGTACAGAAAAAAAAAAATATAATTTTTCATCGAGTGGAAGTCCCACTGGGGCTCCGCAGCACACATGAAACCCAAGTCTGCTCCAGGGGATGGCTCGGTGCAGCGCTAGAGCTAAATTGCAAAATTTCACATTGGACTATGCGACATTTTCTAGGAGATTAAAAATGATTTTTCGGACTTATTTTCTCTAAAGCGGAGACATTTTTTTGGAGGGGTCCTCTTGGTTAGTAGGCCGGGAACATATAACAAATATTTATCGGATAATTGGGAACTTGTTCCAGATTAACCGCCCCGACGGGTCCATACGCCGTAAATCATCGGGGGATTTCAACGAACAATTCATTTCTGGCCCTTACCCTCTTAATAAATCAGCGGCTAGTGGATGCGCTGTCCGGGGACAAGTTATGCAGACGAACCTAATCCAAATTTAGTGGTCCAAGTTCCCAGCCCAGCCTCTCTGCATCCGTCGCGAAGAAGGGCTCTTGGGCTCGTCCAAAAGTTTCCATCCGCTTCCGAATCCTGGGCTTGTTCCGATCCCGGTCCCGAATCCCAGGGCTGGGTCTGTTGCTTGTTTTGCTCCTCCAGTTGGCGTGCGTTCCCAACGACGACGTCGGGGGCGGAGGACATTACTCAGCAGCAGAGCCCGCCAGCAGCACGGGATGATAATTAAATTGAAAGTGCTCCAGAATGAGCCGAATGGCCATTAAGTGTGCCGTCTGTCATTAAGCAACCGCCCGCATCCAGAAGCCGAGATGAGGGGCTCGTGTGGCCGCTGGTCATTCATCTTTCTTATGGTCATTTATAATTCCGTGCAGCTGATGGGAACGCGACCGGGGCGTATGCGTTGCGAAGGAATGGGGTGCGTTCTGTAAGCCGAGCCCTGTAAATAGCATGCAGATTTAGTTAGAGCGATTCTGAAAGAAATGCAAATAACTAGGCTATGATCCCACTGCTCCAGGAGGGAGTAATCTGCTTGTTAAGGTCAGAACTTCTGGTGGAGATAGCCGCATCACTGTTGGGTCGTATTGCATAATTATTACAATCATGGGTACTGAAATGCAAACTCACTTCCCTGTTAAGTTCATTGAAATCTATCCTCCTTTGCATTCAAATACAGCTTCAATTTTCATTTCCTTTTTCTTTAAAATTAAGATTCACCACAAAGTGGTGGTGGAAAGTGGTATACTCTAAATTTTTGTGAATTTCAACTATGTATAGTACATAAAGATAGCTTCCTAGATATCAGTTAAAAATTTAGTGCAGTGTTAACCGAAAAAGTTGTGAAATTTTAGTTAATATTGCGTACAACAAAACAATTTCCATATTAAGCAGTTTAAGCATTTAAATGAAATATCAGAGTTTTTTACAATGTGTCAAAAATTCAATTTTAATAGTATTTTCAGATGCATGTACTGAAAAATAAACTAATTAATTTACAAGAGCCCGTTCAGTTAAATCTCACTATACAAATTTCTTAGAGAGGAAATTAGAAGACTTTTCAGAGTACACTATACGCACATTAATGAGTGTCAAATAAATCAATACCATAATAATCTATTTCTCGAAACCGAAGAATTTCAATTAGAATGTTAATCAATATTTCAAAGCTAATTTTAATTCAATTAGTCCGCATTCTCCATCTCTGAAATTAGCAATCTCCCCTTGAGCACCTGCCCGAAAATTGGTGGCGAGACCTCAACGACCTGTGTCCCTTTTCATCCAGGACACACCACTTTATGACCGCATTAACCTTTCTGAATAATTAACCAGGTAAACTCAAATGTCCCATCGCATCATCCCAATTCCCAGATGAGCGATGCCCAATTGCATTCCGTATGAGCTCATCCATGGCTAATCGACGTTAATCGGCGTTTGATGGCAACTAAGAATTTATGTATTTATGCTGCGGAAGGATATCGCCGTAAGAGGGTTCGTTAACCCCCGGGATAATCTCAGGCTGGTGACATCGCATCCCATCGCTAATTGCAAAGTGCGAGAGGAGGCCTATTGAGAGCTCGGGTTAATTGCAATCTGACTGACGGTGACGACACGCCCTAATGGGTTTGGAGTCGTCGCGATTAATTGAGACTTCCTGCAAAATCGCGAAACTGCGAAAATTGTGTTGCCTCATATAGTTACTTCAATCCAAAACCTTTTCTTCTTCTTTAGTCCAAGAAAGTCGAGCGGAATTGGAAATTGAATTAAGTCGGCTTTTGCTAACTTTGTAAAGTGTGACTACTTATGGAGTTAAGACTTTCTGCTAAGATGACTAATTTTTGCTAAAGTCTTATCGTCTCTTTTCAGACACAAGTGCGGCATATTCATTTTGTAGGTACGTAGTAGGTTCATGCGAATAATAAAGGCAAAATCTTAAGTGAGTTTTCTTATGCAGAACTGCATCTCAAAAATAAATGTGCACGTTGCAATTAAATACGCAAGAGAGAGAAATTTTCAAGTTCCTTTTAAGGACCCATTTATTTGGCACGTGTCAGACAATTATTGAAGTGTACTCACGGAGAACTGGGTTAATTTCGTGGAAAATTGTAAGATTATTCCCAGCTAAGTTCATTGAAAAAAATCGTGTTTAATCACGAATATTATAACGATTGATAGACAGATAGATATATATTTCTAGAAGATGATATATGTAGATATATGTACACATATAATTTTTATACAATAAGAATCTTTTATATACATACATACATATGTATAATTAGAGCCTGAATTCATGTTCATGCACCTAAAATATTGTTATGTAGTGTAGCAGGTTTTTATAATAATGCAAAACTTATATAATTTGGAAGAAATAATTTTTAATAAAACCCAGTGATTGTATTTTAACATCACTATGACTATAACTTTAATTCAAGTGTTGAAACTTAAAGCTACTTAAGACTATTACTATTACAAACCAATCGAGTGTAATTCTGAGATTATAAAATGTACTCACTATTCTGATTTCTTCCGTAACTATAAGGGCTTAATTTCCGCGATATCGTGTAATGCCGACTTGACGTAGAACGAACAATTGATTAAATTTTATGCATGCTCATTTGTAAAATATTAGGTACTTTTGTAAGATCCTTTAATTTGAACTCCTACAAATTAAGTACAAATGACGTGAACGTTTTAATTAAAGAACCTCAGGCACTATTTGTCTGCAATGCAGCATTCGACAGACAGTTAACGAACTCGAAAATTTTCCCTTCAGCACCTTCATAGGAGCGAAAAAATCAATAAGTGCTGAAGCCACCACCTTTAACTAAATTAAGGCTTCAAATTGTTTTGAGGGGGAAGATTCGTACTATAAAGAATTTTTTCAAAAAGTATGAGAAGATGCCCTTGCACTTAAAATTCAGTTCGCATGCATCCTCTGATCAAAAGAAGGAATAATGAAAAATAAAATAAAGATTCTTCCCGGGGCCGTTCTATGGACTGAATTTCGTCACGGCCGCCCATACAAAACGAACTCCACGACGGTTCTGGAACAAAAGATAAAAAGATTTTGCTCGGCGTAGCCATAAATTAAAAACGATTTGCTCAGGTGCTCCGGAAGTATCCAAACTAAATGAGCCTCGACGAGCAGAAGATTCGTACTAATGAGAGGGGGTGGACGTCTTCGCGAGGGGCGGTGGCGCCGCGACGACCACTCCAAAAGATTTATTTACCTTGATGGCACAACGCACGACAAACACGTGGTTGCACGGTTTTTTTTTTTTTATTATCATGCCCTTCTACTTCTGGATGCTTTTGTATTCTCATCTCGTGGACCATTTCCTCCCATGCAGTGCGGCAGAGGGGATTTAAGAAGAAAATCTCAAGGTAAGACGGAGCCCTTTCTGGAGTCAGATCCAGCGGCAAGATCAGGTCGACCGTGTCAATGACTCTTTCACCGCGACCTCTCTAGGGCACTAGTTTCTGTTTGTTTCAGGTAAACGAAATGAAACGTCGACTGAATTTATTATAACAACGGATATTTCCACCTGAGCGACTCAAGACGGTTGTTCTTGTCCCGAGCGGAGATCGGGAATCGGGGGGACTGTGTTCCTGGCATTAACCTCGCTTGGTGGAAATATTTATTAATTACCCGCCCACGGAAAAGGGGTCGCCTTTTAATCGGTCGAACTCTTTCCGGAGGGTTGAGTAATGCAAAATTTAATATCGCTCCAGCGTTCCAATTTGAAGGCGGATTTGCGGGTGAAAAATTAAAATCCATTTTCATTTCTAACGAGTTGGGAACGCGGGGGAGCATAAACCTCTAGCGGCCATCGACTGGTAAATGAATTTGGAACGAATTTTGTGCGAGAAGTGAACCTTTTTCGTAGTTAAAATGTCGACATATTTGTCTATGAGTTCATGAAAGATTGATGCTTGACGGAAGGGCTCTTAGTTTGAAATTAATGACTTCACTTTGGAGTTTTTGTTTATACAACCTTTTTTGGGCTTACATAACAAATTAAAGCAGAAAAGAAACGCTTTAAATTCTGTAGAGTAAAAGATTGTACTAAATAAGCTGATGGATTTGTTTTCTTCGTTTGTAATATTAAAAGGATTAGAGCAATCTAAAAGAAAAATTGAAACTTCACGGTTTTAAATCACTTTAATATAAGAGGAAGGAAAATTTCGAAATCCCCACTGCAGTATAAAGGTCTTTTTTTAATTCATTTTAACCAACTCTGTTTAGTTTCTATGACTTCCCGAATATCTGAAGAACATTTCATAGCCTAAATATTACCCGAAAAATATACATAGGTACTCTACCTTTTAGTTAAAGTCCCATCGAAATTGATCTAGTTGTTCCCGAAATTAGCCCAGTCATATAGTAATACTTACAGAGAGACAAAAGTTGTAAAAACAATAATATAGGAAATTATTTTAATACATACTATAATTACAATTCCGGTGTGAAATAAATGTTTATCTTTATGTTTTTATTACTGATAGCCTAAAACCTTTCTGAAGAAACAAACTATCCAACAATAAATGAAAAGTAACTCCATTTTACAAGCAGTACTGATGAATTTTTATGCTCTGCACTTTTAACATAAGAAAATAATTGCTCGAGATGCAAAAAATTTCAAGTAGAACATTTTTGGATAGGTTTCAAAACGGATAAAGTTCTATGTTTTTCTATATGATGATTGCAAAATTATCTAATTGTGTTTAAAAATCCATCTAATTTATTCCTTTATTATTCTTCATATTGGTGAATAAATCCTTTATATATCCTCACATACATATGTAAGTAGGTACAGTATTCGCTAAATTGACTGGAAGTTGAAAGCCAGCATTCGGAGGCAATAAAGAATTCTTATTTAGACTTCGAAGGGCTGGAATTCCCAAGACGGTGAATAAACCCTCCAAGAAAGAGCTCTTTTCGTCTAGCACTAATCCAAAATTAATCTCTAATGAATCAATTCGATCCAATTACTTTACTTTACCATTTACTCGTTTCTATACGAGTTAAAGGAACAGTGCCTCACCTTCGAAAAAAAAAAACTTCATAAAACAGCTTTGATCCCTTAAAAACTAATCTATGGCTGCTTTTGCCGTCGCTGTAGGATACCCAAAAAATCGATCGATGTGTCCAAATATTATGCACCCTAATTTCCGGCCGTTCTCCCTCTTTATCCCCTTAATTAACCCGATTACTCATTCTCACCTCAGCCATATGTGAAAACATTTTCCTGGCTTTATTCCCAGTTTCTTCCCTTTTTCCGTCTTTTCTGGAAAAGGCGGTGCACTTCTAAAGCCCAGGCTTCAACCCTCCAATTTTCAACGCCTGTTTTATTGCTAAGTTTTCTGTTCGGCTAAAATTTCACCGGCAGTTACTTTTTCTTCCCCCTGGCTTCCCGGGACTCACCTTTGCGACAGCAGGAGCCACTTTACGAAAATGTAAAACAAAAATTCAGAATTCGTCATACGGCCTGAGAGTGCCATGAGGAGCCAAAGGGGAGCCAGAGCAGGAAGAAGTCCCTTTTTTTTTAATATTGCGTGTCCCGGGAGTAATGATTACGCCCGGCAATATTTTGTTGCCCGTCGCCCGTGCATGTGGGTGGAAAAATGGAAATGGGAAGGAGCGCCGCTGTCTAATTCCCAGAAAGTGCTTACGTGTTCCCTTAGAATCTGGCAGGACTAGGAAAATGCCGCCAGTAGGGCTGCCCTAAAACTTCTAGAAAAGGGATCAACAAGGATCCGGTGAGCCTATGAATATTATTGCATTGCCCCCCATCCCGGGGAGTCTGGGAGTCGGTGAGGGCCTCTTATGTCGGCGTTTTATTGAATTATGATGTCCTCGTTATGGGGAATTCGGGATTTTGCTCCTCTTAATTTCTTAATCTGCACGAGTGTTCACTGTCTTCGACAGGTTCATACCTTGCAAAATATGAAAATGAGCTCCTTTACGGCCGTGATAAAGGAAATTGGTGAACTTGGGCATTACCGTAAAAAGGGCGGTGTGGAAGAGTTTTGGAAAGTAATAAAGATAACTTTTATTAAGATGCTAACGTGACAAAATTAAATTGCTTGTCAGGTTTTAACGAGAATTAAATCCCCTCAAGGATGTAATAAAAGTCATACAGTCACTTAATAAGTTTGAAACTAAATAATTATTTAAGGGGTTATACCACCTTATTATTTTCAAAAAATAAAAATAAAAAGGTGTTCGCCTAGATTTATTATGTACTAATACTTTTTAGACTATTTTTAGCGTTTCCACATGTAAAAATTTCAATTATTACCTTAATTACTTACAGTCAATTGAAATGATCGCGTAACCTTTTTTCTTTTGTTTTTTTTTCGAAACTATACGTTTTTCAAACTGGTGTAAACGATATCTCAAGATTTACTTAACCGATTTTAACAAAATTCAAACCACATATTCTTGATAACATTATAAAAGATGTAGAGTAGCATACGATTTTTTTTTTTTTTTGATCGTCACGTTAATTTTTTATAAATGTTTAAAGATGTTAATCTCGATGAAATTCAGAGGTTTTTTTTTCTCAAACTAGACTCATATCTCCACCATCTTTGAATTGAAACGATAAGGTAGAAATTGTACAATTGACTTTCTAGAAATTAATTCAACGCTTTATCCTATCGGGATAACCCTGAAAGTAGCACTACAAAAGATAGTAATTTATTGCCGAAATCTTTTTATTTGTTACATTTAAAAAAGAGGTTTAACATTATAGTTAGAAGTTGGCAAAGTTATATGTAAGTTATACTAATAGCCTATCAGGTTCGATTTTTTAAACTTATTTATGTTGGAAGAAATAAGAAGTTTGGTATTTAAATTTTTGAAATCTGTTTGAAATTTGAAGAAATAAGGATATATGTCTGTTCTATTTTCAAAAAACTCACTTTAAACGTAGGTCGGCCTAGATTCAGTCCCATAATTCCAAAAAGGGTTCTGCTCTATGACTGACAATTGTTACATAAAAAAGGGACTTTTATTAACGTGCGATAGGACTTGAAAGCAAACAAAGCCAAGTTGATGAAGTGCAGTCACCCACATGTGTCTAAGCCCTTAGCACTCGTCACTGGCCGCAAAGGGCTCTAGCCCTAGTGAGTGGCTGGACGAAAGGTGGCACAAAGGCGGACGGTCGAGCGGCACAATAACTTACAGATCGCAAATAGCATTACACAACGGCCGGCGGAGGCCGATGGGGCCCGGGAGCCGCAGCTGGGCGACCCCCGAGCCCCCCGGGGCTTGCGTTTCAACCGTGTAACAATAATTGCAGCAAACAGACGGAACAAAAGCGCTCAGCGACACGCGACACTTTTCCTTTCCACTGGAAATCCGCCGCGTGTGTCGTCTGCTCCCCGACGCGACGCTGGCCGCAGGGGACAGACGGAGACCGACGCATCCACCCATGCAATGGCCGGCGCAGACCGCTTTCAAACTCAGGTCTGGGCCCGTTCCCGGTGATTTATTAAAAATTTAAATGAGGAAAACACTCGGGAGGGTCAGGAAGGGGCTCGAACCTGCAGTAATGAGATAGTCGGCGCAAAAACCGCTTCAGTCCGCCTGAATGACGGAGCCCTGCATAGTGGAGCTCCTCGGAGCCCCCTGGCGCATTGATAGGGCTCCAATTTCAGGCTGAGGGACGAGTCCCTCATTTTGCGCTGTTTGCTCAATCCACCCGGGATGGAGCGCGTAATTTGGGGCCCACTATGCACCGAGTGTTTTCTTTGTACATTAGGGCGCGGTTTGTTTGGTTTTGGAATGTTCCGCGCCACTTCGGCTGATGGGCGAAGTTTCTTGTTGGCCCTTCTTCCTGGCGCGGGGCAAATATTGAAGTTATTGAGGGTTGGAATTGCATTAGCTTTTGAAAGCAATAAGTTTTGTAAGCATTCCGCGTGTTTGGGGAGGAATTCTTGCTTAACAAGTTTGTCCACAGAGCCGTCTAATTGCTCTTCTTTGTCAACACTTTGGGATGAAATTTTATTTGTTATGCTAAAGGAGGTTGGAATTTAAAGGGGTGAAAGCCTGAAGTGTTGTCTAGGGTCTGGACGTCCATAGGAACAAAACATTCCGTCTGTTTAATTTTTCTTTCATTGAACTCAAATTTCCTGGGCACGAAAATTCTATGGAAATTGAGTAACTATGGGGTTAAGATCATATTAAAGAAAGAAAGAAAAGATCATATTTTAAGAAGACAATTTATGAAAATAGCTGCCAAAAGAGTCAATCAAACCCACCAAATAAGCGGAGTCATGATAAGTAATTTTAAACGCTTTTCGTATAGTCGATTACTCCCTGGTAGATTACCTAGATCAAAGCGCAGAAATCATCTTTGAAAAAATGGGGTAAACAAGGTTCAGACATTGTCTTCCAACACACGACAATGATCTGAGACACACCGCAAGAATTACAACCGAGTGGCTTCAAAATAATGGGGTTAATGTCTTAGACTGACCACATCAATTCTTCGATATAAATCCCATCGAACACTGGGATAGTACACCGAAAACCGCAGATGAGATTTTAAAAAAGTCGATTACAAATTGAGTGGTAAAAAATATCCACTGAAGTTTGCGAGAATTTAGTGTAGAGTATGCCAGAACGAATTAATCCTTTTTTAATTGCAAAAGGAGGGCATAAAAGATATTAATTAAGTTTAAATTTGAATAAATGAAAAACTCACAAAATTGATCGAAGCTGTCTGCCCGAAGAATAATGTTATTTTCCAGTATATTATAGTAATTTAATTAACCAAAGTATATGAATGGAATTGTTTCTGTTAAATAATTAAATATGTAAAGATATTCGATGAATCGTTGTATATAAAAATACAATAAAAATTTGATAGAAAGACATAAAGTCTTTTTATTTTTTCTACATATAAACAAAATATTCAACTGCTTGAACCGTCTTTTTACTGTCATGCCTAATTATCACATTATTAGCGATTTTGCTCCTTAGTCCCTAAAATAAAATTTCAAGATCTCCTTCTATCGAGGGTTGATTCAGCAAAACAAAGAAAAGCTCATAATTAACGCGGAGGAAATTTGAATTTCATTATGTTCCGCTTCACCATTCCTCGTTTTGTACTTTTAATTGGGGCGGCAGGCGTGCAAATATAACAAACATTATCTTCTAGCGATTCTTCCCTGCATCGAGCCCCTGTCTAGCCCCCTTCGAAGGGTCTAATCCATTGCAGACCCATAAATAATGAACTAAAGTCGTCGGGTCTCCTGAAACGACAAATTGCCCATCTCTCGGTGATGCATTCGCTTCCTCCGGATGCGGCTTATAAAAAGCAAATGAGGTTAATGTGCCCACCCTTCGGGGCTCCGATGGGGCTCTGACGGGGCTTCAATATTCTCATTACGGGGATAATCATGGGGGAGTCCTGCCCCGAGTGATTCGTCTCGCGGAGCACCCAGCCACACAATAAAAAATCAAAACCGACTAAGTACATATTTTGTTTGGCCGAAAGAAAAGGGCTCCACGATGTTGACTTTAGGTCTTGCGTTGAATTGAAAAACACGGTGCAGTTTAATGTCTAAGGGCAACCAAACCCCGGGTGTAGGGTCCTGCGGGAGCTTTGAGGGATTGCTTCCGCATTGAGTCGTCAGAAACGGCAAAATCTCCGTGGGCAATCGTCTGAGCAAGGGTTCAAAGGTTCAAAGGACATGGACTGGGGCCACAAAGACGAAAACCAGGGAGTAGCTCAGAGGGATCAATAAAACAATTCCAAGTGAAATCCTACCCCTCTACTGGGTTTGTTTGCTAAAACCGGGGGAGTCCCGACTTTGGGGCCCCACTAGGAGCAGGGCGCAACATTGTTTTGTCTATCCCGTCGCTCCTGTGGGGACACATCGGGTGACGTAAATTTCCCAGCGAAAATGAGAAAAACGAAGGCGACGACATTCGACATTTTTATTGGACGCCCTTTTAACATGCCATGGCATGTCCTTTTCTCGAAAATCTTTTGTTGCCTGCGGCACAGTTTTCCCCAATTTCCTCCCAGAATTTTGCGTCTTTTCAAGCTCTTAGTACTTTTAGTACGCAGACGAGCGGAGATGAAGGGAAATCGAGCGAACAGGCAGAACGCTCAAAGGAAGTATGACTCCCATTTTTACTCCTTCCAGTCCTAAAGAAAATCCCAAGGTAGCGTAAATCTAATCCCTTCAAAAAATTGTACATTTTGCACGTGTGGTGTACTCTCGTTAAATTTTATGGACAGTCAACCTGGCATCAGTTGAACCAAAATGTTGAAGTTCTTTGAACTTTAGACAAATTTTCCTGACACTGTCCTCGCCGTCGGGATGGTTGTTGCATAAGACGAAAACTATCGACCGCAACCAAAGTCGAAAAGTTGTTCTTAGAAATTGATTTCTTGGGTCACTTAAGGACGACGAACCTATTTCGTGCTTAGCAACAATTAGACGACGAATCGTCAGCTAGAAGGGCTAGAGGAAGCGGTGCTGACTTGCTTGATCGATACCAGGCCACTGTTTTATGCGACAGGTGAAACTGATTAAATGCACGTGAAAACAGTCGGTTATTTTAAGACCTGTAGGGTAATCGCCATTTCTTGTTATTTTTATATCCCTGGCGTGCTCTACTCAAATTGTAGCATTTTCTAGTACAATGCAATATTCTAATGTTTCCTTATTTGCGTGATGAATAATTTTTATTGGTTTTTGTTTTGATAGTTTCATAGCACAAAAGTTTGAAATGAAATTTATGATAGTACAAGTTTTAATCCTGAATATTTCAAGAATATGATGAACTTTTAAAATATATAGAATTTTTGTCTATAAGTTTAAAAATTCTTCTTACTATGGAATCTAATTTTTATTACTAGTTACAGCGATCAATTTTATTATAGAATCTTCCTTTTTCAGGTATCGATGGATTAAAAACGGCAAACGGTTTGATTGGCAAGCCTACGACAATCGAATATTGCAACAACCCGGTCGAGGTACTTTGGTGATCACATCACCTCGAGACGAGGATCTCGGGCAGTACCAGTGTTTTGCTGAAAACGAGTTTGGAGTAGCCACCTCAAACTCTGTCTTCGTTCGTAAGGCTGAACTGAATTCATTTAAAGATGACGTTCCTAAGACGATTCAAACAAGCGAAGGTGATCCCTTCGTGCTCAAATGTGAGCCTCCAGATGGTTGGCCAAAACCAACAGTCAACTGGCTCATTCAGAGATCGGACGGTGGTATCAAGACGATTAACAACTCCCGCATGACCCTTGACCCTGAAGGCAATCTCTGGTTCTCTAATGTCACCAGGGATGATAGGTCTGACGATTTCTTCTACGCCTGCTCTGCCACTTCCGTTTTCCGGAATGAGTACAAACTTGGCAATCGGGTTCTATTAGATGTCGTTCAAACTGGTATCAGCCCGGGACAGAATAAGCATCCTCCTCTTATGCAATATGTTACTAGAAAAAACGAAGTTGCTCTTCGAGGCAAACGAGTTGAGTTATACTGCATATACGGAGGTACCCCACTACCCCAGACGATGTGGTCGAAAGATGGAAGCCCCATTAGGTGGAATGATAGAATCACTCAAGGACACTATGGTAAAAGTTTGGTGATTAGATACACCGCTTTTGAAGATGCTGGCACCTACACCTGCGACGTATCAAACGGTGTAGGAAACGCACAGTCTTATTCCATTAAATTAAAGATCTACGCCACACCGTATTTTACTAAAGAACCAGAGATTCAGAACGCCGCTGAAGGGGAAACTATCACTTTTGAGTGCGAAGCTTCTGGTGTACCAGAACCAACCATAAAATGGATTCACAACGGCAAACCAGTTTTTGAAGCTCCACCAAATCCAAGACGCACAGTTGAAACAAATAGAATTATAATCAGAGATTTGGTTAAAGGAGATACTGGAAATTATGGTTGTAACGCCACAAATTCCCTTGGTTACGTCTACAAAGATGTCTATGTTAATGTGCTTGCTCTACCACCAGAAATCACAGAAGCACCTCGAAAGGAAGTTACTGTTGTATCTAAAACAATTATTATGACTTGTCGCGTTTTTGGTGCTCCTAAGCCCCAAGTTAAATGGCTTCGTAATCGTCTTGAGTTGACTGGAGGTCGTTACAAGACTCTAACCAATGGTGACCTTGAAATATCTAAAGTCACATTCTCTGATGCTGGCGACTACACTTGTTTTGCGGAAAATAAATTTGGAACGAAACAGGCGAATGGCAGTTTAATTGTAAAGGAGGCTACTTTAATAACAGACGTTCCTGAGGACTACGAAGTCCCCGCTGGACAGTCAGCTACTTTTAGGTGTAATGCTCGAGCAGACTCATCTCTAGACCTCGAGATAAGCTGGCTAAAAGACGGCGAACCGATTGACTTCGATGAGGAAGCACGATTTGTAAAAACGAACGATAACTCCTTAACTATCTCGAAATCGATTGAGCTGGACTCTGGAGTGTACACCTGTGTCGCTAGAACAGACCTAGATGAGGCTAGCGCTCAGGCGACACTCATCGTTCAAGATGTTCCGAATGCACCCGAACTGGACTCGATCCAGTGCAATGCTCAAGATGCGACAATCACGTGGAGGCCGATGGGAGATAATCGGTCGCCAATCCTCTACTACACGATCCAGTACAACACCTCGTTCACCCCAGAGACCTGGGAAATAGCATTCGAAAAAGTGCCGTCCACTGATTTTACTTACACGATCGCGATGAGCCCCTGGGCGAATTACACCTTCCGGGTGATTGCTTTCAACAAAATCGGGCCATCCCTGCCGTCCGGGCACAGTGACGCGTGCACCACACAACCAGATGTTCCTTACAAAAATCCCGACAATGTCGAGGGAAAGGGAACCGAGCCAACTAATTTAGTAATTTCGTGGACCCCAATGCCAAAGATTGAGCACAACGCTCCGGGATTCCTCTACAGGGTCTCGTGGAAGCGCGACATTCCCGCCGCCAATTGGGAAAATCGCGACATCGATGAATGGCAAACGAATTCGATTACGATCCCCGATCAGCCCACTTTCGTCCGATATTTGATTAAAGTTGTTGCCATGAACGAAATGGGCGAAGCGAACGTTGCTCCCAAAGAAGTCATCGGATTTTCTGGCGAAGATGGTGAGTAGATTTTTGAATATGCCCTTTACATTTACACCCAATTAACACTTTCACATTCTCTGCCGACTTGCATGTGACACCAACGTGGTGCCACCGGTAAATAAGAGTCGTTTCTCTCACATCCACGTTAGTGCCATCCGAACGTGAAAGTATTAAGATTAGTTTTAGATTATTTAAGTAAGCTTGAAAATAAGCAAGCAAAAATATGATAATTTCTATAAATTGTTTCTGCCCGGTTAAAAAATGCGTATTAAAAACAATTGACATTTTGAAATTCTAGATTGTTGTTATGTCTTAACCACTTTCGAAAAAACTCACCAAACAGTTTCGTAATCTAAAACTCTTCTAGATAAAAGAAAAATCTACAATTTGGACATTAACAATTGGTCTAGCTATATATAAAATTAATGAACATATTCCACGCTAAACATCTTGACTCATGAACTAGTCTTAAGATAATACAATAAATACAATGCCAATAAATTTCGTGTTTTAAAAATAAGTGTTTTTTTCCTGAACATTTTAATTCTAATTATTAGTAATGGACCATCCTATGATAGAAAACACGTTGCGAAGACGTAAAAGGACAGATGATGATATTTGGAGACGTGAGTTTTGTGGCTTTACACGAAAAACAAGAGCTCGTAGTTGAATTTAAATTATGTCTTTTTTAAGAAAAAGGACTGGATTGTATTTCCGCTGAAAACTGCTTAATAAGAGTGAAGGAGATTTTTTTTTTGTGATGAAATATTTAGCTTATTTGGTTTTCTAATTTTAAAAGGCATTTTCTTGTAATTTATGAAATTTAAAATGAAGTTGTGTGAGTTCACATTTACCTAACAAAATTGATTGCTGAAATTTAAAAAGATTTTTTGTTTTGTTTGTTTGTTTTGTTGACCTCGATTTTTGAGGTTTGATTGAACTTTATTTCACGTATTTCATCACTAATGCTACGATTACATATAGGCGTGTATAGAATTAATATAAAAAATTAGTATTATGGTATGATACTTAAGGGCAAAAAAATTATGAGAAAAAGGTGATCATCATTCCTTTCACTACGCATATAGAAGCATAAATCAGAAAATTATGTATTGTAAATATAAAGTACTAAAATATATATTTTTATTTTTGAATAGTTCCTCTCGAAGCTCCAACGAACTTCACAATGGCTCAAGTGACCAGCAGCACCTCAGCAGTCCTCAACTGGAATCCGGTCAGCGCGGACAATGTCCGAGGTCACTTCAAGGGATACAAAATCCAAACGTGGACTGACGAAGAGGGCGAGGAGAACTACCGCGAGATTCACGTGAAAGGTGACGCAACATCAGCGCTGGTCACCAAATTCAAGCCCGATTCTAAAAATTATGCTCGCGTCCTCGTGTACAACAGTCGCTACAACGGGCCTCCAAGTGCTGTGATAGATTTCGATACGCCCGAAGGAGTGCCTTCACCTGTGCAATCCTTCGAAGCCTATCCCCTGGGTCCATCTGCCTTCCTGCTCACGTGGAAGAAACCTTTGTACCCCAATGGAAAATTGACTGGTTATAAAATTTACTTCCAAGAGGTCCACGGAACTGAAGTCCGCGAGAAGAAGGAACGTGAGCCCCACATCTCGGACCCACGGGTCATGCACACCAAGCTGGCTGGACTGCAGCCTGGAACTAAATACAGGATCTCAATCACTGCTACCACTAAGACTGGAGAGGGCAATGAGTAGGGATTTAAAAAAAAAATTCTGGGAAATATCTATTATATGATTTTAAAAATTTTCAGGCATTTCATTGAAAGGTCAACTTTAGGTGTAGGAGCTAAGGAGCCCGATCAGCCTAAATTTGAGTGGAAGCCACTGCATTCAGACAATGGGCTAGCCGCAATTAAAGTCACATGGCAACCGAATGTTGAAGGAAAGGCTGGTTCCCATTTCTTTACGAAATACAGGTGCGTTTTTATAAAAACCAATAAAAATAATCATTAAAATTGGTTGCCTCAAAAATATAATTAGGAAACAAGGTGAGCCTGAGTGGATTCAGACAAAGGATGAAATAAACGAGGACTATCAAACGATTCGGGGACTATCACCAGACACAATTTACGAATTTCGTGTCGTGTCTGTCGATGGCACTTTTACGAAAGAAAGTGAGTCTCAAGAGATCGATACGAACGGCGTGGAGGGACCAATCAAAGTTCCAAACGAGAATGTCGCAAACGCAGGGTGGTTCATCGGCATGATGCTGGCGTTGGCATTCATAATTCTGCTCTTCATCATCATCTGCATAATTAGGCGCAATAGAGGTGGAAAGTACGACGTCCACGACAGGGAGTTGGCAAACGGTCGCCGCGACTATCCTGACGAGGGCGGGTTCCACGAATATTCCCAGCCGTGAGTACCACCCATTCCGAGGCACCCTGTCCCAATTTATATTAATTCGTGTCCGGCACGGTCGTCTTTTTCCAGGCTTGACAACAAGAGCACTGGACGACAATCAGTGAGCTCAGGAAAACCGGGACCAGAAAGCGACACAGACTCAATGGCTGAGTATGGTGAAGGTGACACAGGTAAGTTGTAGCTCCTTTGGATTATTTTGTAGAAAAAAAGTTTTATTTAATTTGATGATTTCGATGGAAATGAGGTCGGAAGGCCAAACAACTAAAAGCGCAAACAAAAGGACAGGTAAATTCCTTTCGATTTACTTATTGATTGGGTTTAAGAGTGCCTAACAAACAGAATTTTTATTTAACAATAAAATTCCTTTATTAATCGTGCTCTGCTGCTGAAAGGTTTTAATGCTAAATTTTGTAACTCCTCACAGTCATTCATGTCTTGTAACAATTTCTTCAGATGGTTTCTGCTTCCATACAACGACTGGTCTCTTTTGTATGCTTGTAGGTAATAAACTACGAAAAATACAATCTTGCAAAAGAGATTTGTAATAAACGTCTTTTGTCTATAAAGTACCGGGTGCATGATATGAGTACGCTTATAAAAGAAAAGCAATCTGCTTTTATATAAATATGCCCGTCTGCAAGAGCAACAACTATTGTTATCATTTCAGGAAATATATCTATTAACCCTCTAACAAAATCTTTCAGTCTTCTTTCCTCGCAAGAATATACTTTAATAAACGTATCCCCTATAAAAAAAATCATATACGATGCTATTAACCAGCAACTTCCGCACTCATTTCCATCAAAAAAATTTTTTCTGAACATAATAAAAACACTAAAAAAAGCTAAGCGTTTGCTTATAAATCGATTGAGTTTTATTTATTGCAAAATACACCTTTTTGTAGGGTAGTGTTAGTTTGTTATTTCGTTTTTAATTTTTAAGCAATTTTATTACAACAAGTTTTATTTTAGAAGGCATGAACGAAGATGGCTCATTTATTGGCCAGTACGGACGAAAAGGACTTTGATTTCTGAAAGTTGTGTTATTGCGAGACTTTTTTGTGTGTTCTGTTGTAAAACTTACAAAACAATACAGAAAGGAGCCTAAATCCACTTCACCCACGATTTTCTTATAATTTAGTTTTCACTTAAATATGGATAAAATTTTACATTTGGCGTGACTTACAATTTTTATTTTTGAGGTAGAGTAGTATTATTTTTTACATTATAAATTATTTTATTAGTTTTAAAGTAGTTTATGTGGGTTCTTTAGTTAGGGAGTGGTGCTGGATCTCAACTTTTTTTCCCTCGTCTTTTATTTATACATTACTTTCATATATATTTCAATTTATTTTATTTTGTGTTTTCCATAAACATGGCAGCTTTCTTGCTTTCATTATTTTTAATTAAACATTTCCACGAAGAATTTTTAACATCATTTAAAATGTGACAAAATATGCTTAAACATGAAATTTTTAGCAAAACTCATTAATTTAAATCAATGCCATGCTGCTAAACATTCGTAGGTGGTCTGATTTCCTATAAATACAAAAACTCAAAATACATTCGAGCATTGCTACCCTTGAAATTAGCGATAAGGGACATAAAAAACTTTTGTATACGACATTCAAATCAAAAGATATAACACAAGTTCAAGGGTTTAGAGTTTTCTTATCTAAAAGCTTTGTTTTTCTTATTCTTTTCAAGGTTTAGAATTAGAAGAACAATTTGCCATGAAATCAAAACAAAAAGTTAGCTAATTTTAGCCAATAATTTTAAGCCTTTTTCAGATGAGTGGCTTTTTATTGCCTAAATTTAAGGCAAACAAAAAAGTTTCAGTGTGGCCACTTGTTTTGAAGTCCTGAAGGGTTAAAATAAAAGTGGACATTTCAGCGAACAATCGACCCACTTATGAACTACTTTTGGTGATCGATTTCAGATATAGAATAAAAGCTCATCTGAAAATGTATAAAACTACACTTTATAGGAAACAGTGGCAGCATTAAAATTAAATATCCATATCCGATAAAGAGAAACAGTTGATATTTTAATTTTATTTCAATTTTCAATCAAAAACTCGAGTATTCTTCCGTTGCACACATTTAATTCATCAGTTATGTTTTAATTTTTAATTTTATGATAAGGGATTACAAAAAAATAGTACGAATCCTAAAAATTAAAAATATCTTCAAGAATTTTTCTATGCATATTCTAAAATGCAAATGCAACGCTAGTCGTGTTAGACTTGTTTTCTAAAGTTCTTACTAATTAAAAAAAAAAGACCAATTGGCCTAGTGTTTTTTTTTAGCCTAAAGTGCCTTATTTTCATTAGCTTTAAGTTATAAAAACGCAGCTACTCATTTAAGGCGCATCACGAGACGTTTTCTACCCAGCGATCGCGGAGATTGAATCGCCAGGAGATGTAGAAGTAGACGTTCAGCCGGAAACATTGATTTAAAATTTCGAGATTCACAAACATAGGAGGAAAATATCCTTGGCAGTGGCGATTACAGGCCCAGTTCGGAGGTTAGTCTCCCGCTTAGGCTATGGGGGTTGATTTTTAAACTTCATCGGGTTTAATGTCTCACTATCAAAGAATATTTATACGAGAGATATTTTTAGAAGCTGTCAAAACATTTCATGTGCCATCGGAATTACTCGACCCAGGAATTTGGCTTAATTTTGTCTCTTACATCGCAATCTTATTAATTTAACCTTCAGCGGGCACTTTGGGAGGATACCCAAACTAAAATTTAATGGACTTCAAATTTATAAATAGTACTGAGTGGGGTATTCTTTAGAACTTGAACTAAAGACAGGTTTTTAACATCTAGTCTGCAAATAGTTTCGAGCGATTATTCAAGGTTATAAAAGAAAATAATAATGTGCTTAGGAGCTTCAATAATTATTTTGTTTTTATTGAATTATATTTTAAGATTAACTATTTTTTTTTATATTCTTATACTTTCTTTAATATCTTCGAATCTTCGACAATTATAGAAACAAGATAAGGTCGAACACAAAAATGATAGTGTGCCCGCTGAGGGTTATCTTTGACAGAATCCATAAAATCGCATTTTGTCAGCTCTCTAGATTAAATATCTTGGAACGGAATTAGCCTTAAAATTTGGAACATCAAAATATGTAGCTGTGAGTTGTTTATTCAGAAAATTTAAAAAGCATTTTTTTTTATATTTCAATAGTTTGAGAGCGACATTGCTTTTTAATATGAACTAAATTATTGGTTTTAGCTCAGACTATGAATTTTTAAGTTTCTGACATTCTACCAGAAAAATGTCTTGCCTATAAAAATATTTTCTATATTACACATAAAGCACACTCTTTACATTAACATCATTCTTCAGAACTGACCTCAACTGTGGTGTTTTTCCTAGCTTCCTAGATATTAACTATTTTTCAGATAAACCTTAACTTCCCTCCAGTGGTGCTTAGTAACTTACTCACTTTAGCGATCGACTTTTATGGATTAAATCGATTTAAATCGTTTGTTTTTCATCTCAATTTTCCCGCAGGACAATTCACAGAGGACGGTTCATTTATAGGCCAATATGTTCCGGGACAGCTGCAGCCACCAGTGAGTCCTCAGCCAGTACACAATCAACAGCAGCAACCGCCATTATCACAGGGTTCTAACGCTGTAGCTACTTACGTTTAAGGATATTTAAAAAAAATAGATGTTTTGACCAAAATCGAAACCACAACAGATAAAGCAGATCTTAAAAATCTACGTACGAAAATATTTATGTATTGAAAAAAGTAGAAGCCAGAGAAAATGAAAGGAATATTTTTATTTCAATTTTTTTTTATTTTTCGTTGGAAGCAGCGCTATTCTTAAATGTTAAGAATAACAGTGATATAATGAAATTTTTTCGAAAAAAAATAACTCATTTACGCTTTTCCTCGAATCTCACCAACGTGTAATATTAACGATAATTGCTACTATTATGTATATTGTCTCTCTGTGTGTCTAAAGAAAACACCTTCTATAATTTTTTATTCTTTAGATGGTGTACAAAAATATAAAATCGAAAAAGTTGAATGTAGTTTTAAATAAAAGGAGAACGGTGAGGAGAACGAGATATAAGGAAAAAATTGAAATAAAGAAAACGAGTACCGACGTGAAGTTGCAATGGATTTACATTTCGGGGGTGTGCCACTTTCAAATCCGATTTATTTTACTTTTTATGAAATATCTCTTGTAAACATTACGAAAATAGCACATCCCCAAAAAAGTGCTTCGAAGTGTATGTAATGCGTTTTAGATTAGGAAAATTTTTAGCACTTTTTTTTATTTTATTTTACCTTTCGTTTTTAGACCAGTAAAATTATAAAATGATGTTTTATTAGCGATTTAAGCCACCAATGCATTTAATTAGAGTTTAGCTATGTTTTCAGAAATAAATAAATCAAGTTTTTTTTTATATACTTTGCGCGATGTGTTCAAGCATAACATCGTTTTCAATTTTATTGCTCTAAAAGAAGAAAAGTGAAATGCCTTCATATGTCTTAAGATTATTGATAATTTTTAGGCTTTTTATTGATTATTGCTTTTAATTTAATCTAAGGCAAAAGCGAAACTCTTTTATCGATACGTCCATCAATATTTTTTAATATGCCAAGAGACTGTTGGGATCTAATATTCTTTGGAATGAATTCCTTCATGCATTTTTCATGAGAATTAATTTTAGGTGGCACACTGCAAAGAAGCTCGAAGTATATTTTATGGAGAAAGCAATCATTTGTTAAGATTAAATAAACCCGCGAATCAATTGCTTAGTCAAATCTTTTCCACTATTTTTCAAATAATTGTTAATTTATTTATAACTAAAGAAACATACATAAATACGATATTTCTCTGACAACTGCAGAACATTAGTTTTGTAACAAATAGTGCCCCATTCTTATTAAAATTTTAAATAGTTATAGCAAATACATCACTTGATTTTTACATGACTGTATATTGGTGTCAACAGTCTCTTCTAAATGACCCCAAATCTTATATATAATTTGACAAAAAAATACTCTATTATTCTATTTTAACTGAGATAAGAAAGTTTCATATAAAAATGTGAGTCCAAAATCTAAATATAGTCCTGAGAAGTTAAAACTTTTAATAATAACATCAAAACAATAAAATTCTGCACAGCTGCAAATGAATCTCAAAGCTTCAGGCGCATTAAATTATCTAAATGTGGCTGTTATAGCGTCGAAAAACATCACGCATAAATCGTTTTATTAATTTCATTTATTTTTCTTTTACGGAACTCCTCTGAAACACTTTTACTCGGGCATTGGTACTTTACACCAATATATGAAATTATACTTATCTCTTCAGAATATTGCATACAAAATTATTGTGTAATTAAAAAACAATGCAATTCTCGAATCGTGGTAAAATTTGATTTTATCACACAACGTCTCTCAAATAAAGAAAATTTCTCTATTTTATTTTACAATTTTTTTAAAGAGAAACAAACCTAATCGCCAATCTTAAAAAAGTAATTTCGCACAAAGTGTGAAATTCTGAATTTTTTTAAATATTCTACTTTTATTTTTTCTTGTACAAGAATGCAACTTTAAAAATGGCAACTTCTAAATCTCTCCCCGTTCTAAACGAATTATTTAAAAAAAGTGAAAATTATTTTTAAGATAATGTGTAAACGCCTGTAATAATAATAATGTGGCTTTATTAATTTTTTTCACACATATTTAAACCCTTTAGTTTTGCTATAAATACACCTTTCTTATGACCTCCTTTTCAAAATAGATGTAAAGAATGCAACAAAACATGATTTTAGTTTATGTTTTTTTTTCTTAAGGAGAAATGATTAAGTTAAAAAAATGATATTTTAGTTATCGATGTAAAATGTATGTTTAGAAAGAGCATTATATTATGTAAAAAACGCGAGAGAAAAATATTAAAACAAGTTCTAAGTTTTTTTGTTTTAAACACAGTGGTTTTAATTTGATTTGATTCATATTATATCTATGATTTTCCTTCATTTCCTTAAAATCCTTAATTTTTCCTTAATTTTTCATTTTAGAAAATAAAAGAACTTACTTTTCAAGAGACAAAAAGAAGATTTTCGGTGTTTTAAAACAGCAGCATCAAAATTCTTATTTTGAAATTATTCGAAAAGGAATTTTGATTCCAGAAGAAAAGCTGAGCTTGAGAAAGAAAAGTGAGTGTTTTTCTAAAATAATTTTTTTATTATCGTTTTCAACACAAATACTTTAAATTGTTTGTATAAAATAAAAACAAAAATAACTTCCAGTCTTCTTAAATCCATGCTAATGAGATTTTTGATAAATTGCAACTTTATCTGCACTTTCTCCGCGACATTAAACAACTCGCCATACCAACTTCCATGAACCCTTTAAATAAAAGGAATCAGCATAAATATGACTTAATAATTTGAATAAATTATAATCTTACTGTCGTTATTGTCGCAATTTCGCTTCTTCATCTGACAAGGGCTTGTAAAGTAGTCGTGGCAGATTTGGTTGTAGGCACAAACAATTCGTGATGGGTCCCGACATACTTCACCACAGTAACTATACTGCGCTGAGGCACTGAAAAGAGCTGGAAAGAGAAAAAATCGTTAATTAGATGGGTTTATATTACAAAACTGAAAAATATATATATAAGGAAATAACCATTTTCTATCAGAATGAGCATAGGCCCATTCCTTTTCTAAAACCGAGGTGCGAACAGATCCCCAATTTAATCAATTTACAATATTTCACAAAAACTAAATAAAAACTTTTATGCTGTAAACTTTAGGTTATCCTAGATTTAAATAAAAGGATCCGATCTAGGATATCCCTCGGGAAGGAAAAAGTTTCTCACACGTATAAACTAAATTAAAAATAGGACGTCCCTTCGAAAAAGGTCACTTACCCAAAACAAAACAGAATAGAACAGCGAAAAGTTTCATGTTGTTAAAACTTATTTGGATTCCTTCCTTCCAATTGAAAACGACTAGCAGTTGGCGGAAACTGTGATGAGCTAAGAATTGCTAGATGCATTTATACTTCATATTTTGTCTTGTCTTGGAGAATAATTCAGTCTCCGGGGAAGACCCTTCTGGATTTCAATTGTTGAACTTGTTTAAATAAAAAGTAGTTCCGAGTAAAAGGGGCTTCACATGATTCGACCCAAATAAGCTGATAACTCATTATGTGCATAAAACAGTCGGAGGTTGATGATAAGCCGAATTAAATGCAATTTCTAAAGAATTCTTCGAAATATTTCAGATAACAGAGCCACTGCGTGGTTGTCATCAAAGGTAATTAGAAGATAACGAGTGTTTACAATTTTGTTTTATAATTGTTTTGAAACTTATTTTTGTTAAATCTTATATACACTGTTAGACAGATATCCGGAAATATTTACTTACCTTTCATTTCTTTTTAATTTTTTACTTGTGTTTATTAAAAATCTCTGTATCTATGTATAACCCGAATACTTCAAATCTTGTTCTGGTAATGTCTTTCCGGATATTCGAGATATACGAATTTTTGATTTGTTTTAATATCACAATGTGCTAAAAATTTCCTATTAAAACGATAATCTTATGCAGCTATTTAAAAAAGAATATATATAAAAAACCATAATTTCTCCAATTAGACGCACAACATAAAATCATTTCAGCTGCAGTTTGTGTAATTCAAGAAATTTTAATTGCCAAACAAAAACGCCTTTAATTATTTATAAAATTTCCCTTAGAACGCTTGCAAAGAAAAGAAAAAAATACAGGGTTTGCTAGGACTAACAAATAAAACGTAGAAAAGAAAATGTAGAACGAATGAATTAGCAAAAAAAAAGGGAATGAAATAAAGCTTGTAAAAAAACATAATACAAAAAACAAATATAACTTATTTAATTTATGTATTTTTACAACACTTAACCTCTAGTCTAGCTTTTTTACCTCCCTAGCTTGATAATGTTATCGATTTTATTATTATTATTAAAAAGTAACTACAAAGATGCAAGAGACGAAAAAATAAATTCAATTACATATTTGGGGCCTACTGAATTACACCCATTCATGGGAAATATAAGCGAAAAATGTTTAACAAAACCAAAGTGAAATATTATATACAAAAGTGAAGGTACCTTGCTCTAAATGAAAAAAAAAGATATTTCAAGATTGAACCAAACTATCAATCATAATTCATAAAAGAAAATATGGACCTAAAAAAGGGTTAGTTATTGTAGTGGGTGACCGAGGACTTGTAGAAGAGTTGGTTTGTGACTAATTGCTAAATATACAAAAGAATGGATAAGAAATGTAAATTTTATAAAGTAAAGAGAATAAAAATCTTTATGCATTAACTTCGTGAAATAGGTCAACTTAGAAAACCACCATAAAGTGGAGGAATCTGTTGTATATAAAGCCGTTCGCTAAGTGGTTAACTGGGAACTTTATTTATAAATGTAACTAAAAATTTTAACGTTAATCTACAATAGAGTTAAAAAGAGGAATAGGACGTATAAACGACTTGTAAATCGTACATCTCATCACAGGCTAATGCATACATAATTAAGAGACAAAACTGAGTAGCAAACAAACGAAAAAAATATATAAAATTGATTAAATTTAATGTTGAGTAAGAATTGCACATAAGAAAACAATTTCTGTACAAAAGGAAAAAAAGATGAATTTCTAAATATTTCTTGCCTTTAATGTAATTACCAATTTAATCTCTTGTATTGTGGAATTAATTCTAGAAATCTATTCGTCTTCGTATTTCTAAGTAATTGCTGAAAAGGCGTCAAGTGCTTTTATTGTTGCATTTTTTTTAAAAATTCGGTTTGCCCCTATGTGAATATTTTGCCACTATTTATTAAAATATTTTAATGACTCTATTGTTACTAAGGATTATTTCGATTCGAATGTTAACGAATCGGTTTTTTCGCCTTTTTGATTTTTATGTAGTACTCAAAAGTTTTGCGTAGTATGTCTTTTTTAAAATCCATAATTTATATAAATTTTTAGCTGGGTATTCAAGGCTTTTCTTTTTCTCGTTTTTGAAAATTCAGTTTATACAATCGACTACTCAATTTAGTTGAATTGAACGGTCGACTGCCAAAAATGAATTATTGAATTCAGGTTTTATTTTTGAGTTACTTGAAACATTTTTAAATCTACGCAAAACTTTCGACCACTCTATAAAACTGTTTTAAGATTTATAAGACAATTATAATGCAATTGTTCAATTTGTTTGAAGTATGATTGTTTCGCATGGATGACTGGTTGAATTCGATAAATAGGTGAACCTAAATTCAGGGTTTCGTAAATCATACAATCTTAAAAAAAATGTACTCTCGAATAAAATATTCTACTTTGATATTCAGCCAGTGATCAACCTCTATAAATATAATTTAACCTTAACCTACGAGCTTACATAAATTAGTGAATTTAATGTTTTTATCTCTGTTACGATAAGAATAGTTTTTATGGCTAAGCTAGTAATCGAGAAGAATCAACCATCTTTAATGATAAGTACTCGTATAAATCAAACTTAATTGATTCCATCATCAGAACACACTTTCTTTTATATGATAGTAACGTAACGTCTTAAAATAAATGTTTTTCAAAAGAAAAAGAATATGAAAACTATAAATGAATTAAAAAAATGGGATTCGATCTTTAAATTTTATATACTTTAACGTGATGAACACTGCACTGCCGAATGCCGCTCAACAGAATTTATGCATCTTTATACCTGTACTAGAAGACGTTTGTTTTTAATTAAAAAATATGCATATTGAAGCGGCAACGTTTACTTAAATATGGTTAGTTACTCTTATAATATTTGCAAATTGTGAAAAAAAAACACATTATGTACCAAAAGAAAATCTTTGGAGCCAAAAACTGCTAAACTGAATATAAATCATTAAGTGAACAAAAAAACAAGATTTTACCAAAATGTAAGAAAATTGAGAAGAAACATTTTATTAAGAATAAAAATAAAACAATCTGTGTGAACAATTTACATGAAGTTTAAGAAGTTTTTTGCTTGAGGTACTTATTGCAAACTATGCAAATCATAGATATATACAAAAAATGTTTCAATTCCAAGATATCAAATGTGAGTGTTATAGGCCGAGTTTGTCGGACTAAAGATCTGTAAAAACCTATTTGTGTGTAGTGAGTGAGTTACTGTAGGGCCAGAAAAGACGCCGATCGGATCGTAATTGAAAGCAGGTATTGGGACTATTTCCGAATAAAAAGATCAAAATGTGAATTCTGCGGTCGCCCTTCATGGAAACGAGGTGTTAGAAGAATTATTCGTAAACAAAACAAACAAATTATTTCTTGCATTGTACTGGAACGCCTTCAATTATGTAACCAATTAAGATTATAAAGAGATGAGGTTTATTAAACACATATAATATTTGAATCGGTTTTCTGGAATGCAGGATAATGAAAAATTTAAACAAGAACAACATTTTTTATATAGTCCCCCATATCTACTAAATTTTGCTAGTAGACTTCACTTGGCACCGTCAAGGATTAAAAAAGGGGGATGACAATTTTCAAAAATGAAAAGAAAATTAAATGGTGTAGTCTAAATATAACATTTTCAACCGCTTTAACTCATCACAATTTCGAAAAATTACGAGTCTTGCTTTCGATATTTAGAAACACATTTTCGGAAGCTATGCTCTTTCCAAGTGCCAATTTTCGTTATTCAATTTAAAAAAGAAACGCATAATAATTATTTTTTGCAAACATCTGTGTTACAGAAATCAGATTCAAATATACCATCAATTAACCAAAATCAATTAAAACATTTGTTTATTATTTTCAAAATGCACGCATTATTTTCAAAAAGAAGATATGGAAAGGAAAACAATGAGATTAAATAAAATCAAGAAAAAAAATGTAAGAGAAAGAATACAAATGAAATATTTTTAAATAAAATATTTTTATACGACATAATTGTTTACGTATGTAAAAACAATGTTAGTTCTGGAAGGGAAATAAACGAAAATTCTTTTATTTAAGAATTTATTTTCTCAATTCTTTCGAAGAATATAATTTAACCCGTATTTGAAACAAAAAACGACCCGATTAACAAGAGGGGAAAAAATGATAAAAGAGGATCAAATTAAATAAAAGAGAAATATTTAAAAAATAACAAATTTAACATTGTAAAGTCCAAAGAAATACTGTCAAATAGAAAAGAGAATGGGAACGAAGGTAACTGAGTAGTGCTTAACGAGCAACATAAAATTATTGTAACAATAAGAAATATTGAACAGATTCGCTACAGCTGCATATTTATATTATTATATGTATATTAGGTAATGTATTGTGCTTGATTATGCAAGAAATTTATTTCCGAGACTATTGGTTAAAGAGCTGACCTTGTTTATATTACGTTTAATATTTGTGTCCTTTTACAATATAGTGTAAGATAAAAAAATGAAAGTCATTGGATTTACTCTTGTAGGTTTTTATGTTGCAAATAAAATTTATAAAACCAATTAAAATTTTGTGCGTTTTTGTTGAATAATCAATAACGAATTGAACCTTTTTCCTTCCCATTTTTAATACTCGTTCTTTTAAGGACGTAGTCTGGTGTTCACGCTCGTTTCGGACACTTATTTCAGGAATTTTTTTCCCTAACAAGATGAAATGCAATCATTTCAATTTTTTTACACTTTGTTATTGACATCGTTAACTAAAGGGAAACAATTTTTTTTTCTTAATTTGACGCCATTTTATAATTGTTTTTTTAACCTAAAGTAGACAACTTTAAATGGAGGTGGGTGGGTGGCGGTTGTGATTACGACATTTGGAGTCATCCGAAACAAAAAATTTATATTGATTATTGTTCCGTAGGCTTGTGGCTATGGCCCGTACCAGAATTAAACATTTTCCTTAAAAAATAACAAAATGGCGGACATTTAAAAAAAAAACCTTAAAAAATCGAGATTTTTTTGTTGAAAATCGGCGAAAAAAAATAGAAATAATTTGCATAATTAAGTAATTCTGGTACTGGCCATAGCCACTGTTGTGCAGAATACCCTGTGCAAAAATCAAAGGAATCGCATGTATAGAATTTTCTAAATCATGACCGCCGCTTACAAAAATGTTGTTTTGAGGAAAACGCGTTTAAAGTTTTGATTTCAGATTTTTAAAAATAAATTATACTTACATTAATCAGCTATATGGGCGCATATATATATATATATGTATGTATGTATGTATATATATAAATATATACATATATATACATATATATGGGCGTATATATATATATACATGTATATATACAACAATAGAGCGGCAAGTCTTACCGTGAGACCGTTGCAGCTGCGCATGCCATGGTCACGGAGTGCTCTTCGACTATGTGCTATAACTTTGTAAATATTTCATATTTCGGTCTGAAATTTTTACAGCACTTTCTCAACATAACATACTTTCGAAATATGTAAAAAAAAAAAATCGATTTTCCGAAACCCGAACACCAGACTACGTCCTTAAAGAGCTAAATTTGCAATTCTAAGCTAACTAACTTACTGTGCTCTTTGGGATTCATTGTAGCTCGGATCTTTAGAAAATTTTCTTGTCCTAAAGATTGTTTTTTTAGTACAAGAAGATCTCAATTGTTTCGTTAAATTGAAAAGTTGAAAAATTCTCTGTCTTCCTGCAATTCGATAATTCTTATTTTAGTTACCACTGCTTATATGACTCCGTTATATTTTATTTGGACATCTCTGATACTGAAATTACACTTGACTTAATTTCACTCTTCATATTGGCTCCATTGTTAAAAAAATTAATTATTTTCTGCGCTTTATTAGACTTTGCTCCAGAGAAATTGGAAACCCTTTTATTTTGAAATCTTTGTATTTTAAGTAATTATGAGTCGCATGATCTTTTTAACGCTCTTGTAATTTTAGAAAATGGGGAGTTGATAAAATGAAAAGCACAAAATTTAAAGAGAAACAGTTTTATTCAAGAAATACATTACTTTTTACTTTTAGCGGTGAATGAATTTGTCCTTCGAATGTAATTTTATTTAATGCGTTCCGAGACGGTTCCCACATGCGTACGCAGTAAAATTGCCATGTATTTTCGACTTACACTATTTAATAGGACCATATAGCACTACAATATGAATATGTATGTACACAAAACAAATCAACAATTACATGTTACATCTTAATTTTTTTTTTTTTTCGAAACCCGCAAATAATACTTACATGGAGCATTTTGTACAAGCGTGTTTTTATGTTTTTATGTTAATGCAGTTCGGTGCAGCTGACCTCACCTCACCTACAACTCGGAAGGAATGTTTCGCAGAGTGTTGTGTGTGTGTTTCATGAACAACAATTGAATATCGGGGGTTGTTCTTAATTTATACGATAGTATTATATAAACAATAACATTTTTAGCTAAAATAATTACACAGAAAATAAAAATCGCCTGATTAGAAGATTGGGATGTAATTGTCGATTTTTGCGCGATGCTTCTGTGCCACGCACTCTGCGATCCAGACGATGTTGCGGCACTCCTGCTCCTTGAGCTTGAGGTACGCGTAAAATACGCCGAAGTGGAACTGCTGCAAGAAGGCGTAGACATTCAATTTCACCTCGTGCTCGAAGAATTTGTCCTCGAGCGTCTTGTCCCCGGGGTTGGTGCCGGAGTCGTTGAAGAGGGCCGCGTATTCGGCGTAATACTCAGCAACTGCCTTCACTTGTTCGTAATCGTCCGCTCGAGCGAGGGCGGCTAACCCGTCTGGATGCATTTTTCCGCAGCGCGGGTACAATTTGGCCCTGTCGTCCTTGGACAGCTCAGTTCCGAATGAGTTGATGGTTATGATAATTGCTCGGCGATCAGCTTCAAACTGCAGAATATTTTATATTATTAAAAAAATGTATTCCTTTGTTAACTGAAGAATTACACTAACTCAGAAATTCAACTTGTTAAAATCTTTCTTATGGTGCGCAATTTAAAAACTGAACTTCTAATTTATTTGAGTGCCCCCTATAAAATGTTTGCGTACTTACAGCGAGAATTTCGCACATAACATCGGCAGTGGTTCCTCCAATTTTTTTGCAGAAGTCATAAAAAGCCTCCAGATAGGCCTTGTACAGGGTGTTTCTGATTATCTCAATGTTCATCTCATCGAGATCCTGCTCGGAAATGCAGTCGACGAAGAACGGGGCGAGTGGGGTGTCGACAAGAACAGCGTTGTAGAGCTCCGCGGGGGTGGCGGCCACATGGATGGCCTCCATCTGCTCGAAGCTGCCCAGAGGGTGGCACTTCGGGATCAGCTCTGAAATGGGGCGCTGGTGGAGGGTACCCGTGATCAGCAGAATTATGTTATCGATCATGTACCCGTAGGTGATGAAGTCCAAGAAACTGGCCAGGGGCTCGACGGCGTGATTTCGCATGTGCTGGAACTCGATCACCAGCTTCTCGCGGAGTTTGTCATCGATGACTGAGACCGCGAGGGGCGAGGGCTCGTTGGCTAGAAACTGACCGTAGTCTGTGCCCTGCAAGTGCAGTTTAAGATCTGAAAAAAAGAGAAAGGGTTTTTGGGGTATTACATCACAGCGAATTCATTATTTTTTAGAAAAAAGGCATAAACGGAATAGGGAAAATCGATCCCTTCCCGTCTTCTTTCCCAGAGGAGCCCCAAGCTGTCAGAAACCCCCCCAATTGACAAGTGCTTTGTTGTCACAGGTTCCCCCAGATGTTTAATTGCTGGGTCACATGACCAGCTACTCAAATCGGAAAAAACCACTTTGCCCTTTGCAGGGGTTAATTTTAGCGGCGCTAAGCAGGCAAACGGCCTCGGGACTCACCTTCTAGCGTTTCGCACTGGACCAAATTGAGGTAATCGGACTGCTTGAGGATGCCACACTTGAAGCCCCGACAGAGCCCCTCCAGGTAGCCTCCGTCGATGTTGAACATGAACCCGGTCATCTCGGTCGTTGGCTGCTGTGATTTTCACTGGTCGTGCGGAAATGTCTCCACCGTAAATCGCACGTTTTACTCCACAAATTTAGCGAATTGTCCTCGAAAACTCAGCGGACCACCTCACAAACGTCATATGACTGCAAAATTTTTAAGGGCGAAGTGACGTTTCTTATCGATGAGCTTTTACGCGATTTTAATGGGGCGATTGTGAATTACGATAATGTAGTGAAGTGGATTATTTTGAGTTTTATTTATTTTATAAATTGAATTGTGTTATAAAAAGTATTTAAACCACAGAGAACTACGAAATTAAAGACTTCTCAAGCGCGTAGTTTATGATATTTTGCTTTTTTTACGAAATCGAGGTCAGCTGACTCAAATTTTACCAATATTAGGTTTGAGTATTCGCTTTATAGTATTTTTATTTTGAAAAGAGTTTTCTAGTTATATCAGTCAAATGCGAAAAAAC
Organism: Machimus rusticus; assembly: GCA_951509405.1. Lineage (NCBI taxonomy): Eukaryota > Metazoa > Arthropoda > Insecta > Diptera > Asilidae > Machimus > Machimus rusticus. The sequence continues at coordinate 11,108,454 of OX608051.1, forward strand.
ATAGTTTTAAAGATTTTTGAGAATTAAAGAAATTAAGAATTTATAATTAAAATTGGCTTAGCAATTTGCACAGTAATTAATTTTAATATTTAATTCCAGCTCAAAAAATTCCCGCCCAATGAGGAGGTTTTAGACCTCACTTAAACTGTGCTACTGTCAGTGGACGCGTGCTTTGCTATTTATGCACCTCCCGTAGGAAAGTTCCCTCACTCGTTTACAGCCCCCAGGAGACTCCACAGACCACAGTGCCGCTCGGGTTTCACTGGATTAAAAACGTTTTTTCACTGAGTTTCATTGCGAAATAGGACTAGCTAGCAACAAGATGTCGAAGCCAGATTATAAAGTTGGTAAGTTCCCACATTATTTTTACTCCCAACCGCCTTCCTCTGTAATTTTGAGGTTAGAAAGTGAATTTTGCCCTTAAACGACCTTTTTAAAACCCTTTTCTAGCCGATATCGGTCTAGCCGACTGGGGGCGGAAATCCATCATAATCGCTGAGAATGAGATGCCCGGACTTATGGCCTGCCGCAAAAAGTACGGACCTCTGAAGCCCCTCAAGGGGGCTCGAATCGCTGGGTGCCTCCACATGACCGTGCAGACAGCTGTTTTAATCGAGACCCTCACCGAGCTCGGAGCTGAGGTAAGAAGGAAGTTTAACTTACAGCAAAATATCGCGTATTTTCCGATAGCGCCCGACCCTGGAAGATGACCCGCGATGATAAAATCTGACCGCGACGTCATTGTGGCGTCGACAAACAATTACGTGCTTGAATGGGCGACACAAACTTAGTTCTAGCTGAATAATGATAGTTGAGATAAGGTCTCATACATTTATATCTATTGTTTGCAGGTCCAATGGTCCAGTTGTAATATTTTTAGTACTCAAGATCATGCTGCAGCTGCTATCGCCGCCGCAGGAGTCCCTGTCTACGCCTGGAAGGGAGAGACTGACGAGGAATACGAATGGTAAGGACGGGGCACTTTACGCTGAAGTCGTTTGTTTTAATTTTTAAACTGGATTTTAGGTGCATCGAGCAGACCCTTGTCTTCAAGGACGGCCAACCTCTCAACATGATCCTGGACGATGGAGGCGATCTCACGAATCTTGTCCACACGAAATATCCTCAATATCTCAAGGGAATCAGGGGACTCAGCGAAGAAACCACAACTGGAGTCCACAACTTATATAAAATGATGAAGGAGGGCACGCTGGCGGTTCCAGCTATCAACGTAAACGACTCAGTAACTAAGGTGAGTACTTTTCCAGTTATCTTGAAACCCAGTTTAATGTTATAAGAAATAAATTAACTAGAATTTTTAAGTTCCCAATTTTTCCCAGTTAACCAAATTTTAATTACGAATCGATTTTTTTTTCTAGAGCAAGTTCGACAACCTCTACGGATGCCGGGAGTCCCTCATCGACGGAATCAAACGAGCCACAGACGTGATGATCGCTGGGAAGGTCTGCTGCGTTGCGGGGTACGGTGACGTCGGAAAGGGTTGCGCCCAGGCCCTTCGAGGGTTTGGTGGACGCGTCATCATCACAGAAATTGATCCAATAAACGCCCTTCAGGCCTCGATGGAAGGCTACGAAGTCACAACGATGGAGGAAGCCAGCAAGGAGGCCACGATCTTTGTCACGACCACCGGCTGCGAGCAGATCATCCTCGGGGAACACTTCATGAACATGAAGGACGACTCGATCGTTTGCAACATCGGTCATTTCGACTGCGAAATAGACGTGGATTGGCTCAACAAGAACGCCGCCGAGAAAATCAACGTTCAACCTCAAGTGGACAGGTACACCTTGAAAAACGGCAACCACATCATCCTCCTCGCCGAGGGCCGCCTGGTCAACTTGGGCTGCGCTCACGGACACCCGAGCTTCGTGATGTCGAACTCATTCACTAACCAGGTCCTGGCTCAAATTGAGCTCTGGACCAAGCACGGGAAGTATCCTGTTGGAGTTCACATTCTGCCTAAAATCCTCGACGAGGAAGTCGCTCGCCTGCACCTCGACAAGTTGGGCGTGAAGCTGACGAAGCTCACCGACCGGCAGGCCAAGTACCTGGGAATCCCCAAGGAGGGCCCCTTCAAGCCCGATCATTACAGGTACTAAAGAGCGGCGGGTTTTAATTTAATCTAGCTTTCTTATTTTTCATGAGTGAGCCAATAAAATATAAAATACAAAGTCTGAAAGCTACATACACAGTCGAATTTTTTCATTACTCCTGTCCTAATATTTTTTAATGCTCGTATCTCAGAAAAAAACCTTTTGAGCCAGACTTTAGCTTATAAATTGCATTTTTAATTATCTATAATGAGCTTCTAAAATATTTAAGTTTCAATTTAAACTCAGATTTTGTAGCTACCTATTTAATTCACCTAAAGAAAAGAAATTGCTAAATAATTACGCATCGGCTACAGAAGCTAGATTTCTTGAAAACGTTCAGACATTTTCTCTAGATGGTTCGAAATGACGAAAGGTTTCAGATCGGGTACACCGGGATTTTAATAAATTAAAGAAAAACTAAAGTGAGCAAAAATATAAACCTTTTTTTAAAAAAAAAATATATATATATATATAAATGTTTCTCTGTGTAAAAACGATTTGCACTTAAAAGATACTGATAAACCACTTTAAGTGTTTCACAACAACACAATTAGCCTGCTTAAAAGAATAAAACAAAATATCTTAAGACTAGAAAATGCTTCAATGATCGGAATCGTTTCTCATAATGCTTTCGGTGGTTCCGCTAAGGGAATCCCTCGGTTTCCAAATTCTCTGGCAAATAAATACAATGAAAAGAGGCAAGGGGGTCATCAAAGCCACGGCGACCGGCACAACCTGAGTTAGATCCGCCTGGGGCTGGGCAAGCGTGAATCTAAGCAAAAAAATTGAGATGCCCGTGTTTTGAATTCCCGTCTCAATTGAAATCGCAAGGGCATCAGCTCGGTTTTGTTTCAGCAACTTGGCAATGCACCAGCTCAGAGTATACCCGAAAAATGGAAGTCCAAGTCCGGCTAGAATTATCTGGAAATAAATCGTGATGCAATATCGGAATTTGTTGATTATTAATTTTAAAAATACCCTCCAAGAAAACAGCTGGAAAATGTAGAGGTTTGTGACTATCGCAAAAACAATGATGAAGAGGATGAGTATCAAAGCGATCGGCTTCAGAATTCGCACCAGAAATTTTGTAGTGCGCGGCAGGAATCTTTGGATAAGGACTCCGATACAAAGTGGGATTATGAGGGCAAAAGCAAACATCGCGATGCTTTCGTAGGGAACGCCTAAATTTCCTCGAGAGAAGATGACTCGACCCAGAGTGAAAATCCAAAATGGCATCATCCCGAATGCTGCGAATGTGCTGATCGTGGTCATGACGATCGACAAGTTCATGTTCCCTTTGAGGACCACTGTCCAGATGTTCGAGGCGCCTCCGCCGGGAGAAACACCAGTGAAAAAGAGCCCCAATTGCATTTCGACCATGTCAGGGAAGAGACAAACTCCCAAAGCGTAGCTGACCAGCGGCATTACGAGAAATTGTCCAAAAAATCCAATTGCTGGACCGATCGGTCTCATGAGGATGCTTCGCAGGACATCGAGCTCTAAAGCGGCCCCAAAATTTATGTATAAAAGGGAAACGAGCAAAGCAACCGATCCTGTGAACATGTGATCGATTACCCTCATTTTCCTGGTTATGATCACCGGCAGACTGTCTGTAGATCGTTCGCTTTCATTGTCGGGCCGGATAATCTCCGCGAAAATGTTTGTCTGCCCGATAAATTCAGCGGACACGTTGAACTGCCCTGTCCAAGTCCCTTTCGAGTGATCCACTTCGGCGGAGGTGATCACTTTATTCACAATCACGATGTCTGGATTTTCACTTCGAAGGTACAATGAGTAACCTCCGGAGACAGTCTCCAGCCCGGTGATAGTTAGAGGCACCTCCTCAACAGTCCCCATAAACATTTTTAGGGTTGGTTGCGAAAAATTCAGATGCCATCGCGGTGGCCGGAGAGCAATACTCTGAAGCAAGATCACTGCGAAGAGGCAAAATTGAAGAAGTAATTTGCACATCATGACCACCTTGTGACCGCTGCAAAGATCTAATTTTCTTGTTCAAATGCTAAATTCTGGCTAGCACGCATTAAACCATTAAAACCAGCCTGATTTCGTAACACTGTCTTATCTCAGGCAATCTACTCCGTCTGGATTATTAGATGAGTTCGCGGAAACCATTCCCCGCTCAGGTCAGGCCTAAGAACTTAGAAAGTTAGCGGAACAGAATTTGTGTGATTTAATTTTCTACTTACTAGATCACTTGATCAAGGTTTAGTATCGCAGAATTTTATATAAAAACACACAAAAATTGTATCATAACAAAAACAAACCGAAAAACTTCCCGGTGAAGCACTCAGCCTAGGTGCTCGCCAGTTTTCGTTTTGACTGAGCACTCGAAATCACTCGAAATCGCCTCCTCCAAGATCACCGATCCTCAGTCCGCGCTGTCAGAATGTTTGCAACTCACTCAATCGCGGATCACCTTTCGCGGTTCACTCTGATGAACTCGCGCAACGGTATCTCGTGTGCTATTAATTAGCACTGATATCGGTCTAAGACGATAACAAAACCCCGATCTTCAGTATTTTTTTAAAAGATATTGCGATCTAAAAGAATATAAATTTTTTTAAAAAAATTTTGTTTTTGGTGGTCAGTAACTCGATTGCTTGCTAGATAAACCAAAGTTTGACTAGTCATTCGGGCTTAGCCGCAAACCTGGAAAACTCCATAAAACCAGTCGGTTTTACATGCAATTCGCTTAGTAGAAATTTTTTATTTAGAGGTCGTTTGGTTAACATTTGGAAAAGTTAATAATCGAACAGAAATAATAAAAATAGAAAAATGCATTCCAGTTGCAAGCTGTAACTTGCGCCTGGTTTTGGTATAAGAGAAATAATTGCAAATAAAATTTATTGCTTACAGATTTCTTTTATGTTAAAAATTAAATACATCTTCTTTTTTTAAGAAATAAATAGAGTAGTAATTGTACAAAATTAATCAAGTTTATAAACGACTTTATGTAATTTAAATGAAGAAAAACTACGATATAGATTTAATAATAACCGTTTTTTAGTAAATATTTTTAAAATATTAGTAAGAATAAAATAAAATAACAAACATGTGTATTCAATTATTACTATGAAATCGACTCGTCTTTAAAATCTTTTTGCTGTTATTTATCTTTAAAAGTATTTTAATGGTATCTTGTTATTGAAAAATAATAATAATAAAAAAAAAACAGGCAGTTAAAAAGGTTAAAGAGATAAAATTCGAGTTTTTCAAAACAAGGATCTAATAGGCGAAGGTGCAGAAACACCGGGAAAAGTGAGATTTTGAACAGGATCAGTGAGGAAAATAACCAGCGAGGGGCCCCAGTCTCCTGAGAATTAAACGAGTTTGTGCCGGGGCTCCCGAAGGCTCGGAAGCTGGAGCGACTGCAGGCAGAGGCTTCTCACCTCGTCCTCCGCTGGGGCTCTCTCGTTCGCCGGGCACCTCCCGCAGCAGCCGTTCGCCCCGGGAGATTTGAATTTGAATACGGACTTTCAACAGCTAGTAGTTAGCCTGGACCGGGACTCTGGCTAGCTGCGAGCTGCCGCATATAAGTAGCGGGGAAGACAGCTTCTGCCTTTATTCGTTTTGGGGGCTTCATCGAGGCAGATTAGCTTGGCGGGTTGCTCTGGCTCTTGAATTTTATTTATTTTATGCATTTTTACTATTTAATATGCGTTTTTATTATTCTTATTTTTATTTCTGTTAAACTCCTTATGTATTTTTTATTTATTATTAGACATGCTTTCTATTTCCAAAACTTTTTAAACCTCCACAACCTAAATTTTCTGTACATTTTCGATTTATTATTCTCGATAGAAATATTTCTTTTTTTGTTCCCGAAAACCTCTACCAAGGGTCTTCGAAAATTTAATTTTGTTATTTATATTTCTAATTTTATGTCCTAATTTTTCAATTTAGATTTTAGAATTTTATCTTATTATTATCATTTTTTTAATTACTTTTAACTAAAAATTTTTAATTATCAAAAAAATTGGTAATATTTTACAACAACTGAACTTTCAAATTTTCTGAAAAAAAAACTAAATTATCTGAACGTTTTTTTTTCTGGTAGTTGGGTGGAACATGTCTTTTCAGTTCCGGTTGATGGCGCGTTTCAAGTTTTCTTAAAATCCGTTAAAAATCGGAATCCGAAATTAAAAGTGCGCGAGTGTAGAAAGTGTTTAATGCACAATAAAAAAAAAAGTGGTCAACAAATAATTCCAACTGGTGGACGAATTTAGTTCCTGGATTCAGGTAAGGTATCCTTTTTCACTTCTTCAAGGATTACTTCTTAAAATAGCTTTTAAGGAATTACATTAACCCGAATTGGGTGTGCTGCTGATCTGTGAGTACATTTGGAATTATATCTCCTAATAAAAATAATCTGTTGGTTCCGCAAGACCCCTACCAAGCGATTGGGTCTATTTTATTTCTGACTTATTTTCTTCCAACTAATTTTTAATGGGCCTCTAGACTGTTTTCCTGTTTAGTAAAATATTGTTGTCTAAGTAATACTAATATTTTTGGCTAACACATTAAGAAATTCTAATTGTTGCTGGGCCCGAAGATAATGGGGTCTTCTTTTCTTTCTTCAAAAATAAATTTTTAATATTTCTTAAAAGCTTAACTTGCGTGATCGAATAGAAAATGATTATTATTATTTCATTCTAAACGTTTTTCGAGTTACTAACGATTTTTCTTGAAGAAAAAATTTTTATTTAATCAATATATCTGGAGTACATTCTTTGAGTCTTAATTGAAGTTATATTAATTATAATGGGAATCTTGGCGAAATTATGTTAATTTGCTAATAGTGGAATAGGCCTACTGGGGAAACCATTTTAAAAAAGCGGGCCAAAAGCGCTCTACCTCTTAGGTGGTTTGGAAATGAGTTGGATTTGAAGAACGTCTTTTGTTTTTTAAAGAGCCAATTAGATGAATCAATGAAAAATAAATGTTTCTTTTAGATATTTAAATATCGGTCGCTCAGTTAAAGAAATATAAAAGGAAACTAAATGACCTTAAAGAAAGATGTGAACTATTTTATTATCAGCATCTAAATTTCTTACCGAACTTTTACCTTGCTAAAATACTTCATATAATAGGATTTAGGGAAACAGTGCCGGGAAGAATTTAGTAAAACACAACATTTAAAAAATAATTCTGAATATATTTTCCATGTAATGTGTCTCTGTACTCAATAGAAAAAGAAGTTGGCTAATAAAAGGATCACAAATATGTCTTGTTTTCTTTCTTTTTTCTCTTTTTTTTACCCAAAGGTGTTTTTTTATTACGAACAAACAGAAAGACGATTTACATTATATCGATCACATCGTTACAAGTTCCTCATCATAGAGGCAACAGAAAAACAATTGCAAAAATCGTTTGCGTCGACTTGTTTATACCATTTAAATAAATAAAAATGTTTTTTTCCCGTATAAAATTTTAAACCAAAAAAACTTTAGCGACTTGTCCGCAAGATGAACTAAAAATTGATTTTATCTTACATTCCTACGCCTCTATCGATTAATAAATTCCGCATGCTGCATCTTTATGAATGCCTTTTTTTCGATTTTTTATTTTCAATAATCTTTTTTTTTCTTTTAAGTCATAATACATAATCTTAGAAAAACAAACAAAAAATAGATTGGAACTGCCGCATAAGGTACAGGATATTATTTACAGTCAACTCGGACCAAAGAGCTCTATAAGTGATTTAATTAAAAATTAAATAACTATACATGTATAAAAGTACTACGACTATAGTCAGAATGAAGACGGGGATTTACTCTTTCTTGTTCTGGGCCCGGGGACGACGATAAGTTCTTTTTAATGACATTGGGGTGTGAAAGAAACAATTTTTAAAAACTACTTAGTCTACCATTTTTTCTTGTGCTCGTCCATCGACACTCCACCTGGTCCCAGTGAGACGATCATTAGAAGTCCACCGATAACAGATAGCGTCTGAAATGAGAAGATAAACTCACTGTGAGCTCGGGCTGATATGATGCAAATAAATATTTTATGCTGATAAACAGTTTTACAAAATCGTTATCTGGGTCGTGAGCTTGAAAAACGTAAAGCGATAATGTACTACACGTTTTATGATTTTACGCTGTCTTAGGAATATTAAACGGATTCAGATTAGCGTCTCTCGCAAATTCAGGGATTATAATATTAATGACCGATTTGCATAAAAATAACAGCTTGCAAAACGCTTTTTGAATTAAATAAGAAAATAAAATTACTCACCTGGAAAAAGTCATATTTGAGGAAGTCCCTGAGTGGCTTGTATGATGGAATAGCCCACCACGCGTTGTGGTATAGATTTAAAATGGAAAGTAGTGCGACTAAAATAAGTGCGGACAATTTTGTCTTATAGCCGATCACAACGAGGACCATCAGAATTGAACCGACAATATCTTGAAGAATCTATTGTAAAAGAAACATTTATAAATAAAATAGAGCGCATATAAAGAGGAAAACTTACTTGAAGAAAACTGAATTCGAATCGAATAAGGGTGATAAACATAAATGCAAGCAAAATACGTCCAGCCAATTGCATGAAATTTTTCGGTTTGTTTTCACCCAAAGAAGGTACTCCCGCGAAGAGGCTACGTCCCTCTACTCTTGATTCGGCTAAAACTAGCAATAAAGCACCAATAAGGGCTAAGTTACGTAGTAAAAATTGCAAGTCCCATAAAATTGAATATGCTACTGTCTGCAAAGTAAAAAAATAATTTATTCAGGTAAATTTCGATAAATAAAGATAGAATTCAGTTTACCTGAAGAATAACGATAAAGAACAAAACTCCAACAGCGATGTCGACTTTGTATCTTCCTATAACCATCACACACCCACCGAGTTGTCCAATTAGATTAATTAAAACGAAGAGTGTGGCTAGAAACCAGCCACAGCCCCAGCTCATGTCCATGTATTCGCGCTGCTCATTCCACTGGAACCACATTCGGAGGCCGTCTTCGAAAAATGTTGCTATTAAGCATAATCGTGCTACCGTTGGCAGGATGTGTTTGCCTTTTCGAATAACCTGAAAATTTTAATAAATCATAATACAATCGCAACGTGTCTAAAATCAATCAGTCAATCTGCTCAATTCAGCTTAAAACTAGCAATTGCTGAATCAAATGTTTTTTAAAATAGGATATTTTGTCAACTAGTTTATTTAGAATGTTGGAAAGTTGTTTTAAATAGAATGACATAAGGTTTGCAAGACTTATTGCAATTTTAAATAGGTCTAAAGAAAAATGTAATGAAAAAATAAAAATACAATATTGTAAATCAGGATAAAAAATAAGTTCAAAAAATTTCCTTATTAATTCTAGACAATCGATTTGTTTGTTTCGGTTGCGGTCGCTAAATATTTGTTTAAGATATAAGTCTTTTTTTTAATGAAAAAGATTGAGAACGTTGTCTTAATTCTTTTGTTAGACATTTTCTGAAGGTGTATAAAAAAATGAAAAACTGTGCTTCGCAGTTATTTGCGTGGAATGGTAAGAAGAGCAAAACCACGTACAGACAGAAGGGCGAGGCAAATTCTTTAAACAAAAATAAATTTTAAAGCATTGACCTTCGTCAATGATGTGATGCAACATAAAGCAGCCAAGGTGGTTAGTTTTTAAAAACAATAATTTACAAGATGTAAATAATGCAAGGGCAAAGTCAATAATCTTTTCTGTGTGCTTCCGGAATTGAAGTCCCATTCAACAGGAGCTTACGCAGGGAACTTATCAAGAATGTCCGGGAGAGACAATCAGATGATTATTCAGGGAAATTATTTTTAGAATTTGCAATGCTTGGTGTATTTATGTAAATACATAGTTGCGGAGGGCTTCTTTAACTCTGGGGCTGTTTGCTTTGAAGCTTTTTGGGATTTAAGGCGAGAACAGTCGCAGGAGTCTGAATCGAGTGCTGCTGTCTTATCAGCCTAAAACTTGTGAAAATAAAATTCACTTTCTCTAAACTATAGACTTTTGAGTAAAAGTGAAAATGCGATTTGCATATCGTTGAACCGGTTTAGTTCGTGGTCGTTTAAAAGTAAACCACGAGAGGACCGTTAAGACCAACTTACTTAGGGCAGAACGGAGTTGGGAAAAATGCAAAGGCCCCAAAATGCGGAGCACTTCCCCTTAGAAACAGTACAAGATTTAATCTAGACAAACTGAGCCAGTTGTGTGTGTCCAGGTGGACCAGTGGGCTCAGGCTCGGCAAGGAGATCCGCGTCATCGAGGTACACGTCACGGTAACCGAGCCAAAATTATTTAATTCGCAGTCCGTGGACCCAGAAGGCGAATCGCACTGACCCTCATGGCACCGATTTAAATACCAAATTACTGCGGTAAATTGCATTTTTAACTAGGTGACGTTGACACGAAACTGTCAAAGTCGCCTATCAAATTGTTTACGTTAAAAATTTTTCTGGTGAGGGTCCGAGTTTCCTCGTGATAAATTAGAAACAGTTACCAACCTGATCCGCAACGTCTTCCGTTTTTGAAATGTATTCACTTGGGATGTTCATTTTGAAGTGTTTCACTTATTAAATCCTATAATTTACTACGGTAGATACAAAAATAAAAACCCCTGTACACAGGCAGCGAAAGTGAACATTGGTCGAAGACAGAAATCTGCCAACAAGCGGCGAAAGCGGTGAAATGTCGAACTTGTTGGTTGTCACATCGAGTCTCGATTGAGGGAGTTGTCAAAATTTAGTTTCGATTTTCGAATTATGCTCCTGATGAAATAAAAATTGTCCTTATTTTTCATTGAAAGGATTAAATTCCTTTTTGAAATAATTAACTGATCTTCTTCTATAAATCCTTGTAATTTTTGCATTTTTATTTTAAAATTTAGAAGAGTTAACAGCAAAATCTATTTTCACGTTTCGAAATACTTTGCGAGCCGAGTTACGAACGGTCCCTAAAGTACTTTCGAAATCGAATATTTTGACAGCAGTGACACAAACAACACAAGACGTCAGCGAGCAGATGTTAAAAGTTCGTTCCGGTGATAAAATATTCGCTTTGTTTTGGTCGATTAACAGCTGAAAATGATTGAAATAACTTGCAACGATCGTCTTGGGAAGAAGGTAATTAAAATATGTTAATTTAAGTGGTGTTCTCTTCAAAAATGCTCTGTTACAGGTCCGGGTGAAATGCAACCCAGACGACACGATTGGGGATCTGAAAAAATTAATTGCAGCTCAAACTGGGACTAAAAGTGATAAAATCGTGCTGAAGAAATGGTACACTATTTACAAGGACCCTATCAGGCTATGTGACTGTAAGTATGAAAGCAATTACTAAGCATTTAAAATTTACGATTGCTTTTAATTTATCTTTATTTATATTTTTCTTTAATACTTTTTCTTTTCTATATCGAAGGCGCTGGTTTCTTTAATTAATTAAAAACTAGTACACTTTAATTAAGAGTGTTAATTAATTTAAAAAAAAAAAAGTCAAACTACTTTTTATTTCAGATGAAATTCACGACGGAATGAATCTGGAACTCTATTATCAATAAATTTGCTGGATTTTGTTAAATATGTACTAAGAGTCAACATTCTGCAACTTGATGGAAGTTTTCTTTTAATGCAGAGGTAGTTTGTAATTTTCTTTTGAAAACATAAGATATTTACGTAAGGCAATGCTTTGATTAAACACATTTTTATGATACAATAAATTAATAACAGAATATCGCACCATCTTCATTCATGATTTTTATAAATACCTTTCTAACCTCCATCCTTTAAATAATTTTCCATTGCTACTTTATAAAATTGTTTTAAATAGTGAACAATTTCCTGTCAAAACGTTTTGAAATAAGAGCTGTTCAAGTAGTCTATTTTTTTCATTATAAATATATCTGTTTTAAGAAGGGAAGAAGAAGAAGATTTAAAATAAACATCTTTTATATTAATAATAGAAAACACCGATTGAAGTCTAGAAATAAATTCATTATTTAAATCTTGTCCTAAGTAGATATTAAAATTTTACTTCGTAATGTAAATATTTACTTAGATTTCATGTTTTGGCTTTTAAAAATGGATTCTCATAAAATTCACATCTATATATTTATAAGAAGTTACTTTAGAGAACGTGTAAGTTTCCCTCAGATGCAGTAACTACCATTTTCTTGTAACTAACGTAAGAATCTCATCGTTCGGTTCTCAATTAATTTGCAAATTAGCGTAAGTACTGTAAAAACATCAGAAATTTATGCGAAGGGACGACTACGATGTGAGTTTTATCAGAAAACAGAGTTTTTATAGCTTCGGTCGGTTGTTTTTAGAATAAAACAAGTTCGATTCAAAGATAAAATAAATTGCTCGTCCGGCACCATCTTCGCAAAATATTTAGCTGACTTCTTTGCCCCAATGGCGCGATTTTGATAAGACTCTGCGCCAGGAGAGCTCTTTCTCCGATGGTCTTTCACGACACGGAACCCAAAGGATCCGGAGATCGGAGGAGCGCAACCACAGCAACGATGTCGATGACGACCTCGCATCGATAAATATAAAATAAATACGCTGGTGGCTGGGTAATTTAGAGGAGGCTCTTAATCAGTAGTGCGGCGAATATCAGGGATATTTCGTGTCGCAATTATCACGTGAACAGAAAGAGTTTCGACTCAATTGCTGCGCCCGATATGATTTGATGAATGGCTCATTGCAGCGATTAATTACAAAATGTGGAACGATAGTGTGTGCCGAGGAAATGGGTCCAGAACAACGGTGCTCTTGGCCTCCGGTCCTGGAAGACTCGCCTTCATTGACCTCGCAATCATCAGCGGCGGTCTAATGAACGCCGTGAACGTTCATTGAGCATTCGGACCTGTTTGATCAGAAAAAAAACCGATACCTCCGCTGTCCGCTTAATATGAAAATGAAAACGCCCAAATCGCTCTTACGTCCAGAGCCCAGGTTTTGTCAATGAAAAGCGGCCCCTACCGGCGGTCTACCTGTCCAATCTGGAGATTATATAGTAAAATGCCTCTTAGCCGAGGTCCACGTCTTCAGGACAAAAATGTTTTTCAGGGTTTTTTGCCCTTACTGCTTATTAAACTAATCTGGGGACCATTCATACCTGGAAACATAATTGCCCCCTGGCCTGGATCACAACTTCCCAAAGAGACAGGGGAGTGGCTGGCTGGCTCACTTTTATTTTACCTTCTTCGGGGGGATTCTTCGCCTAAGATAGTTTTGCACGCGAGCTCCTCTTCATCTCGGGAGAAATTATAATTAGATTATGTGAACTGGTCGCGCTGTTCCTTCTAATGATGACCGTTTAGGTTCCATTCACAGATTCTTCGACTGCGGCCCGGTTATTTAGTTGATCGCTTTTTAAGATTTTCGTCGAGTCTTCAAATTGGTCGAATGGAACCCATTCACGAAACGTTGTTATGTGTTTCCGGTTCGCCGCAATTAAATTAATTAAGCGAACTTATTCTCCTCAGGTGTGTAATTTCGGCAAGTCTTTGGCTTTATTTTCCACCGAGAGGTGCGGACAAATGGGGGACTTTAAATTTTTTTTCTTCCCCCTCTTACAGGTGAATTCCTATTATTAGGCTCATTGTAAAACGAACAAACATTTCTATCCAACAATAAGCTTTTTATTAATATGAGTGTATCACCCATCTTCCAATAAAATGTACTTCAAATAGAGCAGGAATTTAATGGTCATGCCAACGGCAATAAAGAAAAGTTTTCATCGTAGTTTTAGGGCCCTGTCTTCAAGGCCCAATTTTAGATATTTTTTTAAAGGCAATTAATATAACGAGGCGTCTTACCGAAGAATTATAACAAATATGAAAGAGTGATTGCCTGAAACCATTACGTAACCGTCGTCTTCCCTTTCTATTTTCAGATTTCACGCCGTTAGACAATCGGTAAGTTATCTAAAATTGTTTTGATTTAAAGTTACAATATCTAGATTGTCAGAGCCTACATAAAAATATGAACAAATTAAAAACCCTTTAGAAACCTTCCTTTACTTTCAAGATTTTTATTTTAAGTTCTTTTAAAAATTTACAAAATCGGTCAAAATACGATAGGTACTCTTTTCTCAAATAAGAAATCTTATAAATATCTGTTTTCTACTTTATTCTCTCTAATAACTGGAATGCAACTATGTATTTAGGTATGTATTTATTACAAAAAGGGTTAAGAAAACCAAACTTGTTTTGTAAGTTGAATAACTTTGAGTTCAATTGTAACTTTATTGTTAAATTTTTGCTATTACAAAGGTATATTTGAAGTTATGCCATCAGATAGCAAAGTATGCAAAGTCAGAATTAATTAATTTAAATTCTTCAATAGTCACAATTTATCACAGAAATTATAGGTCTGTTCTGATCTGCATAAAGGCGTGATAAGTGAAAAGTGAAACTTATGAAGCAATCATTAGCAGACCAGAGAAACTGGTCCGAGCATAATTCATGTCACATATTTGTTCCGTTTAGCATAAATTTTGATTAAAACCGCTCGGGCCGTGGAGCACAAGCCCCAGGCCCAGTTGTTATCATAATAACAATAAATTCACACTCCATAGCTTTCAGATAGCGAACTTGCCCAGTCAGATCGAACCCACCAAGAGTCCCGGGAAGACGACCCAGTCCCTGGTCCGGACCCCAGGACCTGGCCGGCTAGCGGAGCCCCACGGACGGAGCCTGTGGGCTAGCGTAGACGGCGTCGCGGACGTCTTCCAGCCGGAGCGCATCGCGGGCAAACGAGTTGTGTAGGAAATTTAAAAATGAATTGAGGAATCAGAGACGAGACAAAATTTAAGATAAAAATTCAAATATCATCTTCTCGCGATAAAATAAAAGTCCGGCCGGGGCGCGCAAAGTGAAAAAACAAAAGCGCGCTCAGCTCTCAGGTGGACCGCGCAGAGGGTTTTTCCCTGTTCGCGCTGCTCTGATTATAAATTCGTGGCTGTAGGTGTTGGAATTCATGTGTCGCACTTATCTAAATTGCTTTGTAACGCGTTCGAGAGGCCATCAAAACACACCTACGGCTAATTTTTATTTTTCAATAAAAATTTACGTATTTTCCCCTTTTTCTTGTGGTCAATGGTGCGTTGATCTGAGGCTTTGCGGCCGCTTAATTCTCTTCTCGTTTTCTGTTAATTCTTTAGCGTTTTTGATAAGAAGAGGGTAAAGAATCGGTCCATAATACGGATAAGGATAACGAGGCCATTTAACCGCATTTTGCATTGTATTTATGCACTATACTTGTTTTCGTTGCTATGGTAAATTTTTGTACAATCGTTTTAATCTTCATAAAGTTTTAAGAATTTATACCGCAGAGCTACCTTGGACAATTTGAACGCTTCAATATTTAGCATATTTGCTTTTTTATGGATATTTAAAAATTCCAAAGTAGCATGAAAAACGAATGGTAGAGGACATTGAATATGGACTTTATAACGTCGAGATATGTAAGCAAATAAATTCAGTATGCTAAAATTGTTTTTTTGCGAAAGTTAATTGTATAATTGAAACAGAATATTTCGTCAATTGGGATAGTCATGCCATTAATTTCTAGTTTTTTAAGGGCAGGAGACAAAATTAATTTCCGATAGTCTGAGATAATGCTCTTTGAAATTTCTAATAAAAGATAGCCTGCTATAAATAATAAATATTTCCATATAAAAAATTAATGATAATATGCGTAGAACATGTTAAAATATGAAGAATTAGAAAATAGTTTTCTGTTTGTAAATATTGTATTAAGAGATTAAAATTGCTTGAAAGAACGTTACATTTACAATTTGGTAACATTTTTGAGTAATGTGTTTATTATCTTGGCAATTAATTTCGTGGAGACAAATAATTGCGATACTCTACAGGCCTGAAAGTCTTGTGAATTGTGGTCATTAATTCCAACTTAAGATTTCCTCTGATAAGTGGCTGCTTGACAGGGAAAGCGGATTTTTCCTGAAAGGGTTAAATATCCTCCCGTAAACACCGTGTGTTGTACACAATCAGTTTTACGAGTTCTCACAGCGCTAATAAAAATTACCAAAAAAACCGCGGCCAAATCGACAATATTACGTATAGAAAAAAAAAAAAATCTGTTGACACGAAACGGCCTTTTAAGGTAAGAACTTGAGGAGTCCGACCTGCGGGACCCGCGACATGGCATTACTAAAGGAAATAAACCCGTGAGCCCCTTCGGCGGGGGTGGCAGCACGCGAAAACATTTTCCCCCATTAACTAATCTCATAATCCACAGAGTTGGACAAAACACGGCATCCGAAAATTTCCCGCCGTTAAGGAAAATGTTATGCCACCCGCGGACCGTTGAAAAACGCAAAACGCCCGCGGGTCAGCCGAGAGTGAACGGAGGAGGAGGAGGAGACCCAGGGCTTCGGGGCTCCGGGGCTCCGGGACTCTGGGACTCCGCCACCCCGCGCAGCTCGTACGATTAAATGCTCCGATAACGCGCTAAATTTTTGTCGGTTAAGCAATTTGTTGGAAAAACGCAAATTGAGCATTTACATCGAGGGCTGAGTAATTCCTGGAGGACATGCCACCGCGACTGCCCCAGCGACAGGCCGCGCGGGACCGCAGTGACCGCCGCGCGGACTCGCACTTAGGGCTGCAGTAATTACGGACAATTAGGCCGAGATGGCGGCTGTGCACTTGGCCGCAACGAGCCCTCCGGAGCCCTAGGAGCGCCCAAATGTGAAATATTGCTGCAAGGAGGACTGCGGGGGCCTGTGCGAATTTGAGATAAATAACCTGGAGGCAGGCGGTTGAGATTCCGCCGCAGATAAGGGAAACCGACTCGTTAGGGGTGGTTTTCCGGGGTCTGCGATTGCAGGGCCCCTGTCCCTCTCCTCCTACGGAGGGCCTCAGTTTGTTTTCGGTGTGGGAATGCATAATTACCGCCATTACTGACTTACATACGTAAATTCAATTTCAGGGAACTGGAACAAGCCAAGCTACAGTTGGGAACTTGATCTTGTTACACAGTTCTGCAAAATGTGCCCTTTTTGTGGGAAAATCGAAACTGAAAGCCAAGATTTTATTCGTTGATATCATACACCCCCGAAATGATAGTCTTCACGCATACCCGACTAGAATTAACCTCTGGAAATTAAACCTTCGAATATTTTAAGACCTATTAAGGTCTAAACATATGCCTTCTCAAGAATATAGTAGGTAAGTCAGGTTCAGAGTATTATTAACTAATTTTAGTACCATGAGGTTTTTCTATTTAAGTCCGAGTATGGACCGAAACAATAATTCTAGGCCGTTAAAAATGCTAAGTAGCATCAGACTTTCCTGATTCGAAAAATACCTTTAATCAAATCCAAATTACTTTCTAATCAGATAATTCTAGTCAAGAAAACATTATCCTGATATTTTCTGATCACTTCCTGAGTAATCTTCATGCTTTACATTAGCTGTTTTTCTTTTAAATTGGTTTCGGTTCTACGTTTTGCAGGGAATTTTGTAATGTATTGAATTTTATGAAAAGTTACCCATATCAAACGTTTTTTTCGCAAAAATAAAATCAAATTCCCCCTAGATTTATATTCACTTTGTGTCAAAGTCTTGACTAATTCTTTCAAAACTTAAAAAGTTTTCAATTCCCTCTAATGTTTACAACAAAATCAAAACAAAAAAAATCAATTTTAGTGATATTTTAAATTAAAAATAGGGCTGATTTGTTGACGAGAGAGGTAAGTAGTCTTGATTTGAAATAGTTTAGTATGGCTTTTTAATGTATTTGGAAACATGATGTATTAATAATAATCAATCATTTAAAAAGTCCCAATAAAAACACATGAAAAAAAAATCAAAAATGTCTACTGCACGAAAATCGAAAATTATATAACACTTCAAGATAGTCCAATAATAGTGAGATTAGGTTCTTCTTGTAAAAAATTCTTTTTCATGATTTCAGAAAGGTTGTTAATACCTCTCATTCAAATAAACTTTAACTGGGTCAAATATATGGGGAAAATGAAACTGTAGTTTAAATTTAGTTTAATCTATTCCTGAAACTAAAAAAATTGGGTATACAAATTGTAATTTGTCTAGTAATAATTATTTTATTCCGACCAACATAGGGTAAACAATTCGTTTTTTTTCTTATAGGGGCTTTACTTTTACTTTGTCAGCGGTTAAAAAAAAGGAATTAATAAATATTTTTGATTTTCAACAAGCTTTCTTATGAGTTCTATTTTTCTTTTGAACATGAGACTTATCTTCTAAGAAAATTTAAATCAAAAGGACCTTCTCCATTTCCCGGGGGATTGAGGAACTGCGTGATGCGGTTAAGGAAGGCCTCCTTCAGGGAGACTGCTGAAATAGTGTTTGCCTTTTGGTTACAACCGATCCAATTTTCACTCTCTGCCCAAAAATATATTTTAATTTGTTCGCCCCAATAAAATTGGGACCATTGAGATTCGATAGGAGTGTGATTTCGTGCGGGGCTCGGAGTGTCCGCATGAAGAGACGATCCCAAGAATTCGAAAATGTGAAAATGTGAGCCACCGGATCGCATCGCATAGCCAGGGTACGTGCGAGGACGTCGGAATTTGCAAAAGCTAATCGAAAAGGAACCTTATGCTGATCAGATAGCCTGAAATTTACATTTGAATTACATTTTGATTTTCATATCTGCGAGCGATGTTGCGATGCGACAGGCGTTTGAGTCCTCACATGTGAGGGACTCCGAAGATTTACTTAGCGCGCACCACTGAGGGAATGTGAGCGGTGGTAATTAGATGCAAAGTCTCCCGTAAAGTGCCATAGAGTGTTAAGATTTTCCACTTTTTCGCAGATGCCCCGGATTCCGGATCCTGCCCGGCAGGCGAAGGCGTCAAAAAGGGAAAACTCGTTTAGATGTAAGCAAATCAAAAGAGGAAAAAAGTGCCGCCGCCTTCTTTGATGTCCTGTAAGCTCCAAGAAATATCTTATGCAGCTGGCTGTGATATGCAAATTCCTAGATGCGATATGAGATTTCGTTTTAAAAGAGAATTTTCTCTTGATCAAAAATGTTCTCGCAGGACTCACGGAAACCTAATTTCACTCCGTTTTAATGGAATTTGCGTTCATTTCAGCCCGAGATCAGCACTCAGCGCACATTTGCAAGTCGAAAGTCGCTGAACTGGGGGGCGGCCCCCAGGGCGCAATGCATCCGCCAGAAATGGCGCAATTTTACATGCAATTACAAATTTTATAAAATTATCTTCTCCTGGAATGAAACTCAGCTAATTTAGTCGCAAACAAATACTTAAATTTGGCGAATCCCCTCGGGTGCGGCTTTCGAGAACTGTTCCAAGTCGCCCGGTCCCGGAGGCAATCATTATTCATGGGCTGGGAGCTGAAGGTACAATTGCCGAGCGCTGGCTCCCAGCTCCGAATTATTTGTAAATTCAGCGATTGTTACTCAGCTGTGACATCCAGTCACTTTGGCGATGATTGCGCAAACCACTTATTTGTAATTTACATGTAATTTAGATGATCCCTCGCTCTCGCTGTGTGGCACAATCTAATCTGGAGATTAATCAAAGTATATTTTTTGAGAAACGTAAAAAAATAGTCACTTTTACGATAAGTAGATATTTATTGATATTTTTCTGAATCAGAAAAAACTAATTTTCAAGATATGAGAGTGGTATAAGTCTACTTTTTGAAAATTCACATGACGGGTATCTACACGATAAAAATTAATTAGAAAACTTGTCCAAATGCTATGTTAAAATACTGGACTTATACCACTTTCAAAAGTAAGAGCTGTTCTTATAATATGTACATATATTTGTAAAACGAAATTCAGAATTTTTTTTATTCTCAATTTCAGAAAGATCGTTTCAGCTTTGAATTTCTTTAAAAAACATTTAGGAGAAAACTTTAATTTCGAATATTCAAATTTTGAAATGGAATACGCTTGAAAGTCTAAAATTTGTTCATCGAGTATTTTACTGGTATTAAAAGTATTTTTATTTATAAAATTTACTCCCTATTTTTTATTCATTGTGTTCATAATGTTGGTAGGTGATGCAATTAAACAATTGGCGTACATATGTAAATACTGTATCTATCTCTTGAAAAAGCTTTTTTTCTTAAACTTTCTTTTCAAATTTTCTAAGAAGTTAAGTCTATTTTTTTGTTTTTTGTTATTTTGAAACTACTACCATCAACATAAGACGGTTAGGTAATTCTAAATAATTTTTCTGCGTGACTCCTCACGGGGCTCTAATCCCAACTTTCAGGTCATTTTTATCACAAACGGTCGCGGCGACTGAGATTGATTGCATTAAGAGTAATTACGCTAATTTCTATCGCAAATCGCGTATTATTACACAAAAACTTCGATTTCGTGATGTCGTTGATTAATTAGGCGCTGTGTTATTACGAATTTTCCTCGGAATCCATAACCTGGGCCCCGTCGGGAACTTTCATTTTCTCCTGAGCCGCCCAACCTTGGGGGCGACATTTATACCCGAGTCGGGCTAATTTCTACCGCTGAAAAGTTGTTGATGTCATTTAAAAGCAATTTGGGTTCCCTCTAGTTTTCACCTATTTCGCGTACCGCCATAAATCACAAAAAAGGATCAACGGTGGTCGCGGGCGGGGCTCCATCGCGTCGACCAGAGACCCCGAAATGGCAACGTAGCGCAATCAATTAGACTGTGGCCAATTAGGGGCCATCAACGTCACCGAAAAACGATTAGGCGCTAAGTTAAAACAATTGAAAGGAGCCGGATTTAATTCCGTCCCGGGAGGACCCAGGGCTCCTGGAGGCAGCCCGGCTCCCGGCTTTCTGAATCTCACCCCCCGCACAGGAGCACCGGGTAATTGAGTTCGCGTGCTATCGCCAAGCAACCGACCCGGAGCACACCAAAGTTCGCCTCGTGCTAATCTTCCCCGAGCCCGGCTCGTTGCCCGGTTCCTGCTGCTTAAGCCGAACCTCTTCCAGGGTTTGTTTTATGAAATTATTGCATAAGTCGTAATTGTCGCAATTACACGGAAACACTTAATTTCGCCTCAGCCTAGCGACTCCCGCGACCCGGAGCCTTGAGAGGCCCAATCATGCAAATCTGATGCTAATTAAAACTTTTACAGCCCTTTAGAAAAAAAAAAGGCTGAGCCAATTACCCTATAGCAGGGATTATATAATTGCGCAAATGCAACAATGGGGCAGAGTTCGCCCAACCGCCTGATTATGAAATTAAACCCCATAAGCTCGAGTTTAAGGGATCTTTTTTTTGAGTCAAAGATGCACGGATTCATCGACCCTTTGGAATTTTTTGAGCCGGAGGAGCGCCAGAGGATTCAAATGGCTCAACGGCTAGCGTGGAGTTTTATCAAAGGAAAAAGGAAAAAAGTGCTTAACTTTAATTTATAGCCATTTAGTCGAACAAAATGTTTTGACACTCCACACGGGTCAGAGTCTCAGGGTCCCGATTGTCGTTTTTCTCGTTTTCTTGTTAATTTTTAGCTCTTTGTAAGACGGCCTTTGAGATAAGAGCCCGAAATTCACAATTTATAGTCGAATTTCGACAGTGCACTCACCTGTGGGATCGGTGTGGCGCTCTGGGGCGATCCCCGGGCCGCGCAGGGACTTCAACTCGTGATATATTGAGATGGCCCCGGACCGGGTTATGGAAGATAACAGCCCGAGATACAAGCAAATTAAAAGGTCTGTTCATTTAGAACGATCATTAAAAGCACTAAAGACACGCGGACGAGTGCCCTGGCCGGCCACTTTCGGATGGTCTTATTTTATATTCCCGGACGAGAGGTGTGGCGCGAACCCTCTTCCTGTTCCTTTGACATAATTGAGCAATACAATGGCTATTTAAATAAAACGATTACATAAATCAGGCTCACATAAAGCCAGCGAATGGATTATCTAATTCTTCTCACGAGCGCGATAACGAAATGGATTGTTTTCTAATCTAATTTATAAAACGAAACCATTATGAACAAGAGCCCACAATTTGTCAACAAAATTTATACGGTTCTGTATAAATTTATTATAGAATGTTTTTTGTAACTTTTCTTGTATTATACGATTGTACTTTATACTGGATCAGAAAACTTTTCAATTTTGGACCCTTATTAAGGCGTTTTCATCGGAAAAATTATTTATCGATTAAAATATTTCACTTTTATTTAACTTTTAATTATTAAATTAGACTTTTGCCTGCCAGTCGCAGTCGGCCATTACAAAACTAATAATAACGTTGGTTTTATTGCAATGGGCTAAAAAAAGTTTGAGAATGTCTCTGGATTTATAAATTTCTCCAAAAGAATCAGAAATTAGCAATAAACAATGAATTTAATACTCGAATCTCGAATAGTCCTTAATTGAGCTCTCAAAACCCTTTTACTGATCGATTCTTGCCATTTTAATACATACATTTAAAATACATACATAATTATATCAGAGTAATTCTTTTAGAGGTTTAGTTGTAATGAATTTTTAAACTAGTTATTTTGATAACATCTTTTGCGTAGCTTGCAAATTCGGAAATGAAAATACTCTAATTTGGCTCTTGGGATCAGAAAGTGAAAAAATCCTTAAAAAAGTATATAGCCTAATATAAAAACTTAATTCGTAATTTTGTAGGAGTTAATTTTTCTAACAGTTGCATAAAATCAAAAAATTTATTCAAGATCAAGATCTTTTTTCTTAAAAACTTAACGCTGTAGAAAATTTTAGCTTCCAAATTTTGATAAGTGTATGTAATAAAAGTTATAAATTATTAATAAAAACGGTTAGTCGCATTTGGAAGTTAGAAATCGTTAAGTTCTTGATCAATAAAATTCAAAACAAAAATATTCCTACTATTTTTATAAAGTGAAATGAAACATATCCGTGGATTTCGTAACCTCGTAAAACCTAACGAAGTTATCAAAAGCTGTAAAGAAGGTGCGATTGCATGCGATGATGCTAAATTTTTCTGTGTCGTTTGAAGCTTTTAAAAATGAAATTGCTTTACGTGAGTAAAATAAAAATTTCAGCAATTTCCCGAACGAATTAAAAGTTTCAGTGTAATTCCTCGTAATATCCTCGAACCGTGGTGTTCATGTCACTCGTAAGGGCACTTTTGCATGTACCGCTCCTCGCATGACACGTTACGTGGGCACGTGTAAAACGATAAACACTCCACGAAGCGTCGACGCATGAAACGAACGCTCGCCGAACGTCGCGTCGCGGGCAGGCGATCATAATCGAGTTTGACTTGTTAGAAAATAATTAAGGCGGCCACCGCACGGCCTGTAATTAGCAGGGCCTGCATATGCATATGGCACAGGATGACAATTAAATCGTACGTGAAATTCTCGATTTTGCCACTATTATCTGCGCTTGAAGTCGGTCGCTCTACCCGGCGAAGCACCCCCGCGAGCGCTCGGCGCTGCAATTGGAACACGTTTCGGAGTTCAGGAGTTTTTCGCGTGCACTAGAAACAATGAAAAGCAGCATTGAACATGCGAGGGGCCGCAGCCCCGTGTCCAGGGCCAGGGCGGAGGAGTCCCGGGTCCTGGGTCCCGGTCTCTCGGCGCTGGAATTTAATAACAGCCCGTCGTCCATATATTTAGCTAAACTGAATTGAGTAACGTTTAAACGGATGGTCTTGCAAAATTTCGAGCAATCAAAGTAATAATATTCATCGTGCCGGAGGGCAGTTCGGAGCTGGAGGGCGGGGGCGGCGGCGGCGGCGCCCCGGCGGAAGGTAACATCGCCGGACCAACAATTCACGGGGCAAATTACAGGCACGAAAGCTATCTGCGGCTTCCTGGTTTGTTCCTTTCTGGAAAGCGGATGGGTCATGATTGGAGTTTGTTTTTGGGCCCCGGCATACAGGTAAAATACCGCTGAAATCCAGGACCATGTCCCGGTTACCGCAGGGCTTTTTACGGCCACCAAAAAGGCTAAGGTTATGACACACGGAGGCCTTTCTCATGTCCGGGAGTGAGGAAGGTATTAGCGCTTTTTAGGGACCCCGGCCGGACCCGGACCCATCTCAAAACGGTCTACCTAATTGGATCAATTGGGACAGAGCACGTCCTCCCACGTTCGCCATCAAGACGAACCGGAAATGTCTTCCACACCAAATTGATTAGACGTTCCCCGGGGAGCTCTTTGAACCGGGCCGCCCGCTACATTCGCCTCCTCCAGTGGTCAATGGGTTCGGGACCTTTTTTTTATCATTTGTCACTTGTCCAGCGTTTTGGAGGAGATAAGTCGAGATTATTTTTCTGGAGACAATTGATGATGCTTAGGTCTACTTTGAATGGAGGAAAAGATAAATACTTGTATCACTGCAGCTTAGCTTTATGATTGAAATGATTAAGTAATGACCTTGCAAGGAAAGTATTAAGTTAGGTATTATTATTTATTACCCTCACCTCATGTCAACTTAAACCTTAAGGTCTTTATATTTAAAGAGAAAGGATGTGAGCTGCTGAAAGTATTATTATTTATGAAATACTACTGCTAATAGAAAAAGAATGGGAAAAAAAACAAAAACTTTCTTGTTCCGATTACACCACATCATATATAATTAGCGTTTTTTCTAGTATATTATGCTAATACGAGTAAATTAGATACTTCTTCGTTACAAACATATAAAAGTGGTAAAAATTTTAAAGCTACACTGTAAAATTGGGTGTAAGAGCAATTTTGTATTATTATCTGTCGAATAATTTATTTGGCTCCCAAAAGTAAATAAAATAATTTTTAAACTTTTGGTATATTGAATCTTATATACCAAATTAGTAAAATGAGGCTCATGAATATGTATAAAATTATTTCAAATTGATGTAATTCTACGAGTTAAATTTTCCTAATTAAGCCAATTTTCAGTGAAGATATTTCTTAAAGTTAAGACGTGCTTCCGAAAATATTTTGTTTGCATTGAAATGGTGTAGTGTAAGAATATCATAGCAGCAGTAGTTTCATCTAGCAGGTATGTAAATAATTTAAAGTAACATTACACTTTATAACTACCAACCATCATCAATTTCCTTCCAATTTTTTTAGAGTGTACAAATAAAATTTAGGATTTTACTGAATAATAAAAAGTACCAAATAAAGTTATATACCTTATAAAAAAAAATGTACTGAGTTCAACTGGTCAATTGTCCTATATTATTATGTAGTGTCGATTCTATCCGATTCGATAAAATGGTAAAATTTGCGGAAGCGGCGCTTTTTCGTTTTTTTACTGACATAATTTTAATAGTAGGTACCATAATAATTAAATTTAGATTCTATATTTAGTTTTTATAACGAAATCGAATTTTGGATCTTTTTATGCGATTATAAAATAGGATTGAATGAAAAGAAGTTTTTGTCTTCGTTTACAACAAACGAGATTATTCGTTAACATTGTTTAATTGTCGAGCAACACGTTTGTATGTGGTCAAGCTTAATAAAATTGTTGCAGTCGCATAGAGTTCTACAAAAAAAATAAAACAAACAGCATTTAGGCCGCGTTCGAATTATGTAAAAATGCAAAATTGCTGTTAGGTAAAAGTCCCTTCGTGCGGTTTATCCGCGCGCTTATCGCGCCTGTGTCCGCGTTTAATCGCGGGAGCGCTGCCGATGGAATTGGTGAAATTAATAAGCACCATGTGAGGGCGCAGCGGAGTTATCGCATGAAACACGGGAATTGCATCGCGGCGCAATCATGCAACCTCGCGCTTTCGATTTATTTGTTTTCCAATTGTTTTAATTTTTTCCGTCATATTTTTCACACACCGGACATATGCCGCGCGCGGCCCCCTTCGCCTCGAGCAATTAGCATTTTCGCGGTACACAAAAAAGGGAGGAAAACGCAGAAATAATTCGAATAAAACGACGCCGGTTACAGGCCGCGTGCGAGCACGTAAAAGCAATTAAAAATTCATAACTAAACGACATATTAGCCCAACAGTTTGGTATTTCACTCTGCAATTATACGATATTAACATTTTCTGTTTTTGCGGCCCGATTCGGAGACGGCGGCGGGACCTCTGCCCCGTCCGGGGCCGTGGCGTGTCCGGCGCGATTCGGTTCTGGTCGGCTGTCGTCTGCTGCACCGGATCGCCGCCGTGGTCCAATGCAAATAAATAAATAAATAAATAAATAATAAGTCGGGGGCAGGTTACGCTCGTTGCTCGCGCTGCCTTTAATCGCTCCCGTCGCAGTCTCATGTTCGGCTGCTGCTCCTGGCGTTATCAGCGCTAATGAGTTCCAGCACGGCACCTGAAGGCCCCTCGAGGCACCTGGAGGCATCTGGAGCCCCCGGGAGACGACCTGTCGGGAAGGTTCCGTGTCCCCGGTGCCGCGGGAAATTGCTAAATCGTGCACCCCGCTCGAGGCGATGATGGTGACAACGATTGCAGCGAATTCCAAAAAACACCTATTTCATTAATGCGCTCAAATTTTATAGTTGCATGTTCAATTAGAGCCGATGGAAAACGCATGTATTTGGGCTTTCGCTATTAAGTTTGAAAAAAAAATATATATATATATTGTCCTTTAACAGTCTAACCAATAATTATACAACGCAATTATTCAAACCCAACTTTCCTAACATTTATTGTTTTCGAGCCACCGAAAAGGAAACTTTGTTATAACTTCTTATATATTTTTTCAAGTTTTTCAACAATTTTTTGTTTTTATCATTTCCAGTCAAATTGACCTCTATATTTAAAATATTCATGTCTTTTAGTTATAAGTTAGTTAGCCTCATCTTGGTCGTTATAAATACTGTGTCGGTTATTTTTAAGGTTCAGTGTTCTTCTCAATCTTTTTTGGTTTAACTCGTCTAAAAATTAAGAGATATTCATACAAAAAAAAATAAATTTTCCATAATTAAACAATATTTTGAAACGGTGGAACTTCAAATGCATAAAAACATAAACTCTAAATGTACCAATAGAAATGCTTCCGTTCTCAAAATACTATCTTTGAGTTATTTGTTGTTGTTGACTCGTTAGACATCATTAGATTTTAGAAAAATTCTTTAAACGAGTATGTCCTGAGGAATTACTTGTAGTATCTACATTTTAAAAATCAATCAATTAAACTTTGTTTTTGCGAACTCAGTTTCCTGTACGCTGTAAGTAATCGTCTGTAGTCGCTGAATTTCGAAGTTGACTACAAAAACTGAATTCGCCAATAAGGGAAGGAGTTTTGAAGTAGTTTTTTATGAAAAAGTCACTTTAAGATTGTCTAAATTATTTCTAAAATGTGTTTTAATTTGCTATTTATCAGATCTAATTATTTTTTTTACACAATAGTTACAATAATTTCTTTTTAAATACTTTGTGTGTAAATACAGTTTTGGAGTATATTATACGTAAAAAGATAATTTTCAAATCGATTGTTTCGAAGCCTTCACAGGTTATACTTTGGTTTTAACTATTTATATAACATTCAGTAAATTAATTGCGCTGCACGTCTCAAAATCTTAAACGACTCTTCACTAAATTTTCGCTATCTAGCCACAAGGGTGCAGCTTAGATTTGCTAGATCGCCACTAGATAAAATAACTCCCCAGGGCTTTAGCCGCCATTCATCGCGGCTACGCTTTGCCGAACGCGGCTGGCGGGATCAACCGGTCGCGCGGCTCGGTCCGGCGCAGATAACGCTCTGACTAAACACATAAAAACTGAATTAACTTATCGAGAACTACGATCAGAAATTTTATTTGATTGCCCAGGGAACAAGATCATTCGAAAAGTGCCAAGCGATCGCTACAAAAAATTGTTAACAAGAATGATCTCAATCAGCGGCCTTTTGGGGGAGAACGCGGCGGCGACGGGGCTGTTCGGGGCCCCAGGCCCTCAGGGAAGACTCAAAGCCGCCGGAGATGCCTGGCTCGAGGTGGAGGTGCTCCGCTGGGGCTCAGGGTAACATACCTTCGACTCGGGATGATGGAAATGTTTTGTTGATTTTTTTTCCACCTTTTTTTTTTAGACTTGGAGCGTGTTTTGGCTTTGATGTGGTCCAAATTAATTTCTTCTGAAAATTTTTATGTCTCATTGACTTTATTTATCCGGACAAGACCATCTATTGGAATTATGTTAATTTGTCCGCACCTCGGCCGAGGTTTATTTGTGCCTTTTGCGCCGAGAGCGTTCCCAGGAACTCATTCTATTTCTGAGATCGGAACGAGGATCGCTAAACGACTGGACCGATGTCACAACACAGAGACATTGCTTAACTTGATACCCTACTTTTGAGTTTTATTAAAAAGATCTGTCAAAAATATACTATCAGCGTTCGACATGAAAAGCCTTACCAAAGCTGTTAATAAATTTCGTGACAATGATATTAAACACTATGTTAATGGTCAGTCGATCAACATCAAAGTTCGACAGCCACGCGAGTTCGACAAGCATCTTAAAGTGCTTAGCCTTTTGGTTATCTATCAAAATCGTGCATTTGGTTACATTCTTTGAGATATGTTTAGCGATCCATCCGTCAATAGTTAACGTAACGAATATCTTGCGATCATACGTATAAATATTACGTGGTGTCTATTATGTCCACTATTATCCATTTCGGATGTAAAAATAGTATTCCATATAATTAAGAGAATTTAATTATTTTTTCTTTTCGCTTCCTAAAACTGCCATATGGCACCAGAACCAGACCTTTTCTATTTCCATAATATAAATTAATTCTCTCAATTCAATTCATCACTCAAAAAGAACGTCGAATAAAATTATAAATACCTAACCGGAGTCGCGATTCGTTAAGGTAATTTTGTTCTGTTTCCTTCGAACAATAAAAAGTGGAAATGATAAAAATTTGATGAGAACCAAAAACGGAAGCGGAAAAAATTCGTAAAAAAACATTAACATCACATTCATAGGCGTCAATTGTCGTTAGGATCAAGAGAAACCCCAAATTTAGAAATAGGTTTTTCTAGTAACTGACGGACGGCTGACTCCTTTTAGGTTTCCAATTAATTTCCTATGAGCCGCAGGGACTCTTTGTTATTGTGCCATGAAAAGCCGGTTAGGTGAAATTTGATATAAATTCGAATTAGCTGCTGTTTTCAGAATTACAAAACTTTTGAAAAGGCTTTACATGTTCGAAAAGGTCAAGTGCCTCATGCGGTCATTCTTGAATTATAAAAACTCGGCGGATTGTCCGAGCTGAACGAAACCTTTCAGAGTTACCCTCGTCCGTCGGCGGAGGTTTTGAATCGGACAAGGTCTGTTCAAGGCACGACAAACGGCAATTAAATTTCACCTGCCGCTGCAATAATCACGTGTACACTGACCCTGGAATATTTGGGAATTAATGGGGACTCTCTGCCGAATGTACTTTACGATATCGGGGTGTCCTGAAATTTTGGCCTTTTTTGAAGGAAATTAGGAAGTGAAAACGCCTTCGTGCTATTCTAAGCCGAGGCCGGTTTCTGGTGCTAATCGAAAAATAAATGGACGCTAATTACACACGTGAGGGCCTAAACCAGCTATTAGAACATGATCGCGATTGTTAGCCGCACTGTTATTAAACGGTGTTTTTAAGTGCTAAAATAAAATTAATAGAAAACGGTTCTGAGGAGGTGCTTGGGATAAGCAGGTGAGATGTTTAGGAGGAGGCTCTCCTCGTCATGTGGCTAGTTAAGTAGATTAATTAACAATTTAATTAGAAAAAATTGGTCGGTCTTCTTCAGAAGAGAAGATTGCAATAGAGGGAATATATAAGAGATTCGATTTTTGATTTATTGCATAGTTGTGAACAGCTTTATCAATTATTATTGAAAACTAAATATCTCATAATATTTCATAGTTAAATAACAAACAATTTAAAAACGAATAAAAAAAAATAATTTACTTAGAAAAACATGAACGTATACCTTAGATGGATTATATGAAAGAAATTGTTTCCATGAGGTATTTATAAAACTTTTCCTTCATATACATACATATGTACATAAATGTAGCTTTAATTCAACTCAATATAATAAATTTTTCCAGAGGCAATGTACCTTATCTGTAGAAAATAAATTAAGAAATTCTTAGCTCTTAACATTTAACATTTATACTCTATTATTTATAGATTTTATATAATGATATAATGAAAATTTTATATAATGATATAATGAAAATTTTATATAATGATATAATGAAATAATGAATAATGTTAATGATGATAAAAATAATAGGGTCAAATCTCCTATGACGTGGTCTCCTTATAATGCGTTTTTTTTAGTATAAGGACATTCCAACAACTCAAACAGTTTGAAACATTTATCAACGACAGAACTTATTCGATGTGTTCAATTTTTTTAGTTGACATTTATGGGCTATTCCCAATTCCAGTTATCAGGCAATTCTGCTAAAATCCAAAAACCTAAATTCAATGAGTTTATTTATTTACATATTTATTTAGTCAACAGACAGCTGCGCTGTCTAACTAAAAGGTTCTAAATTAAATTAAACTATAATGCTTCTAAGTCTGTACTTAATATCAATCTTATTTAGGTTAACATCTACACTATCATAATATTTATAGTAATACCAGGGACACAACAACAAAAATTTAAAATTTCGAATATTCTCAATTTCAGAAATGTATCATATAACCTTTGAATTACTTAAATAATTCAGATGAATATTTTATTAAAATTAGACTTTTATACCCTTGACACACTATGGCTGAAATTTAGAATTTCGATCTCAATTTCGCGACCCCCTGACACACTGCTGTTCAATTTGAAATGTAAAATTCAATTTCAAATGTCAATTTTTACAAAACTGGTGAAAATGGACAGCGACAGCCTGATTTTAAATTTAATTAACCAGCAAAATATAGATTTTTTACATATATCAGACTTAATGTTGCACCAAAATAAATTAAAAAAAGTTTGGGAAGAGAGGGACTACAGGATTAAAAGATTGCAAATAAAATTTTTGACGTTTCGAAATATTTACTGATAGTTTAGTAGCCTGTTTTTCAGATTGCAAACTCAGTTTCGCATGAAATTGAGTACGAACAGCTTCATTTCCAAATTGACTTGAAATGTAGATCGAAATGGAGAAAAGAGCCGAAATTCTAAATTTCAGCCATAGTGTGTCAAGGGTATTAGGCATAAATTTGACATTAATTTCAAAGCAAAACAATAATATTGTGAAATTGCATACGTTCGAAATTCTAAATTTCAGGTGGATGTGTCGCTGGTATAAGAGACTTTGAGTGATTCAATCGGACCAATCATCGCATACAGAGTTCGATGATTTTAATTTGTATTAATTTTTTTAGTTTGTATTAATTCGGAGATTTTTTTGAATAACACCAATGTGTTTACAGCGCAGAATCTTATTTTGTAATAAAACGTCGGGGTTCCATTTAAAATTTTAAAATTCCCACTATACCAGGGATAGATAGTTAAGTTGGATAGGTTTTTAAAAAATATTGAAAGCGTATTTTTTTGTTTTCCGATCTGATTTGTATTTCTCGAGATATTTGATCGTTTCGGGATTTCTATCCACATTAGCCGTGTTCTTTTCATATCGGATCCAGTTCCAGGTTTTGCAGGAAATTTTGGATTGAATTGAATTTTATGAGCAGTAACCATATCAAACAATTTTTATTTCTCGAAAATAAAATCAAATTACTTGGATTTATACCTACTTATGCGTCAAAACGTCAAAATTTTTTCTCAAGTTATGAAGTTTAAATGGGTAAATATCATGGCAATTTGATGCGACTTTTGAAAATTTTAAAATCTTTATATACGTGACGGTTTTCAAAAATTTAAATTCAATCCATAATTTTCTCTAAAACCTGGAACTGGATCCGATGTGAAAAGAACACGGCACGGCTATTATTTTTTGGT
The DNA here is from genome assembly GCA_951509405.1 of Machimus rusticus. Lineage (NCBI taxonomy): Eukaryota > Metazoa > Arthropoda > Insecta > Diptera > Asilidae > Machimus > Machimus rusticus. Next base: position 11,140,406 of record OX608051.1, read on the forward strand.
ATGTATTCCTAGAAGATAGAAAAATACAGGTGAAAATTCTACCATAAGTACGCCTATCTGCTGGGTATGAGTTTTGAACCCAACGACAACAAGGTAAAAAGGTTCCAAAAAGGCTTTTAATATTCGTAAAACGAACGGGGGGATTCCCCAGGTCCCAGCTCACATCCTTAAGAAATTATCAAAGTTGCGAGCCGAGTTATTGCCAAATTGAAGACGGGAGTTGAGTTGGAGTGGGGCTGCTCATGTCACAGGCGGCCGTAATACACGCTTAAATATTCAAAAAGAGAACAATCTGCATAAATTTTGCCTCGTCCTCCCCGGTTCCCGCCCCCGCAGCTGCTGGGAGGTTAATACAATTTGCGCCTTCTTTCGGTCGGAGCGGAGGAGCGTCCTGGCGGAGTGGAGCAGGATAAAAACCAAAATGGCGCGTCAGCCCTCCTTCAGGATTGTGTGGCGCGGCGTTTAGTCGAGCTAGTTAGGGAGCAGCCTTACATCCCTCCCCCCGTCCTCGCCCGCGCCCTCCTCTCGCCGACGAGGCCCATCTGCAATTAGACGAATAAATATTTTAACAACGGCAGAATTGGGGTCCGTTCCGAAAATTCCCTGGCTTCCAGGGGGTTTGGTAATTTCGGTCCCGGCTCCTGCGGGGGTGTGTTGATGCTGAACGAACGCGTCAAAACACCCACCGGGAGCGGGTTATTTTCGCGTGTGTTCGTGCGTCCTCGCGCGGCGGGTTGCGGGGGTGTGGAGGGCGTTACACCATCAAAACTCCGATTCACACCCCCGTAATTGGAGGGATGCACGCTAAAAAGCCAAAAAGCGGAGGAGAAAAGTGCCAAGTTGGAGGCATTAAGTGGTAAAAGATTCCCTCGTGGCGCTCTTAAAGTGTCAAAGCGCGTAATGCTCATAAATAATTCGCCCAATTTATGCGTATTTGCGCGGCATCAGCGGGTGGGAAGGGTGCGGGGGGTACCGGCGCGGGTCCCGCCGGGAAGTGCCACTGATTTACAAACGAAACAGCGACATAAGTGGGTATTTTATATGGAAATGCCTGGAAATTAGGCTCGTTTTATTTTAAGGGCGCCCCATTAATAATTTTAAGGGCTTTATGGCCCAAATGGAGTCCTGGAAATGTGCGGGAGGACTCAAAGGCGATTTCCTCCCGGGTTTGTCCTGCACTAAACTCACCTGAACGTCCCTAATTAATTCACTTGGCGTTGGTGGCGCTATTGTCGCCTCTGGGAACACTTTGCCCTTCCCTTTCCCGGGCTCTGCCCTGTGCCCCTAGCCCCGCCCCGCGCCCTCATAGTGAAAGCAGTAGTTTTTGTAGCTACCCTGGAAAATTTCTGCAAATTGCGAGGAGCCCCCGGGTGCAAAGCGCACCCGGCTTCCTTCCGTCGCCTGCAGGTGAGGCGTCCGCTGAATTATTAACGGCGAGAAAGAGAATTTTAAGCGAAAACACGATGCACTTCGGAGTGGCACCACTTGAATTTTTTATGTTTAAATGCAGAAATTTGCACATCATTGGGCCCAGCTAAATGGGCATTTTTTGTGATTTACCAAAAGTTTGTTCCTTCACTGGCTGATGAATCTTCTCATAAAAGGGCATTTCGAATTAATCTTCATTAATTCAGGTTTTTTGCTGCACATTTATTTTCAATTAACTCTGCTGCACCTGACTCATACATTTTATTTTTATAAAATTTTACAAAAATTTAACTCATTATTGCACTGTACTCATCTCCATGATTTTTTTATTAAATTACATTGGTCAACAGGTTTTTGTAATGCTTGTTGGGTTATTTCGATAGTATTTTTTGCGTAAATTGGCTAATTTGGAAACGAGAGTTTTCGGACACACTGATTGATTTTTACGAAGTCGTTCAATAAAAGTGTAAGTAATTTATGCTTTGATTGTTATTAACTTCTATTCCAAAGGATTTGAATCATCTTATTTGCTTTTTTATCACTATTTGTTTCTTCTGCCATTTGTTTAAAATTTTTGTATATAATTTCTCTGAATAACACAAAACAATTATCAATTTTAAAAGTCAAACCAAATTTCAGCACAAAAGTTTAAGGAATTTTTAACTAAAATTTGAAATCCCTATCTTGTTTTATATATCTTACGGTTTGTAAGATTTAAATTTTTTCGTAGTTTATGGAAATAGTTTTCGGCTTCATAATCTATAAAAAAATAATTTTCTATTGAAGTTATTTTCTACTTTTTCTCTTACATCATACATTAAAATATTGATCAGTGTTCCAAATGATAAAACACTAAAGTTTCGAAAGTGCCTTAAAAGGCTCGCTAAATTTAAGAATTCGTTCATTTCAATTCTTAAATAGGTACCTATCTACATATATATTATTTTGAAAACTATTCTGTGAAAGTTTTACAGATATCCTTTCGAACTTTCTTACTTTTGAAGGCAAATAGTTTATACACTATAATACACACTATATATAATAATAAATACGTGGAGGTTTTCGGTGTTGCTGATTTTAAGTTTTTTTATGAAAATTCATAATTTTTAGATATGTATTTAAAAGACAATAAGAGAAATCTGCCTAAATTCTATTTAATTACGAAATGAATTTGCAATAGTTTCTGAAAAATCGGCCTCCTTTTAATTGAAATTGGGGAAAAAAACGAGCGCTAATCATATTTTATGATTTTAAGAGGTGTTGCAGATTCGCTGTCCAGTTGCGTCAATTTGGAGCGATGATACACCGGAAATCAGCGGACCAAAACAAAGTCACACTCGCGGTCACATTGGAATTTGGCGAGTTCGCCAAAAAGGCCCCAAAAGTCGCGTTGCGGCACAATTTCCGGAAGCGGACAGGAACCGTTGCGGCGGACCCGGGTCAATTGGATTTCTCGTCTGCAGGCAATTAAATTTTGGAAAAGCGCGCAATTTGCTCCAGTGAGCAAGTGTTAATCAAATTCATTAAACGAAGAGCACTGGGTGCCAGCGCGCCGCGATGGCTCCGCTCGGCGCTTCGACCTGACCTCGAGCACTTCGGCTCCATTTGCGCTAAGTACGGCCGGGGGGCCCCGGGGTGCTCCACAGAGTCGCAGCACATTTGCCCAGGGACCGTGGCGCGCAGCGGTCAATTTGCCACAATCCGGCGTCCATTACTTTTAATTTGTTATTTAATTACGCCGGGTTTGTTGTCACACTTACCGTTCTTCAAATGGACGACATTTTTGTTTCCAATTTTGGCTCCGCTGATGAATTAATTAGAAATTTCCGGATATCATCGCCGCCAGCCGGAGAGTGCACTCTGTGGCTGGGATTTTTGTGCGCGCCGCTGGGCCACCGGGGCCATTTGGACGGGAGCACCGTCCATTTGAAGATTTCGAGGCTCTAATGGCGCAATAGAGAGACTTCCCGGCCGTAAATCCCCCGTGTGCAACACACCTGGCCAGGTGAAATTAATCCTCCACGGCACGGTGCTTTGTCACCAGACACCTCCACGGCCAGACATGACACGCTGGGCCCGGAGGTGGTGGTCACGGAGGTGGAAAAAGCAAAATTTCCATCTCTTAATTAGCCAGCCTTTTTGTCGCAGTGATTTCTGGAGCGAAGATCCATTCCCTGGGTGAAACCGCCGAAATCGCTGAAATTGCTCCATTTCGGAGGGCCCCGGTAGCCGCCGCAGCCGCCTCCGCAGACCGCGGAAAGGGGCCCCATGTCGCGGCTGCATTAAAATGACAAAAGGCGAATCGGTCGCCGGGACCATAAAATTCGAATGACCACCGAATTAACAACTTAGCGGCGTTCTCGGGGTTTATGCGGTGTGAAAATTTTCCAACATGATAACTTCCGACGGGGGACCTTTTCACGTTTTTATAAAAAAAAGAAACGCTTTTATATCAGAATATTTTTTTTAATAAAACGGGGCGCTCCGCTGTTGGTCCATCGATCAAACGATTTTTCTCATTAAAAAGGGGGCACTTTTGGACGCAACTTAAATAAGCAATTAAAAGAATCAAAAGAGACAATTAATGGGGGAGCGCGCCCCCGGGGTGGCTTTGAAGCCCTTTCGCGGCTGCGTAATTTTTAATTGGAAAAAAAAGTGTTGTAATGAGGATTTTGCGGCACGTTCGAGGTGGAGATGAGTTTTCGATTATTTCTCTTTATTAATTGCCTTTTTTGTGTTTCCACTCCTATTCCTTTTATTTATTCGCGTTGACGGGAATTTTAAAGTTTTCAAAGTTATCAATTTTTAATGTGATTTTTTCTCAAACACCATGGAGATTTCAAAAACTAATAATTATATTTGCAGAAGTTGTTTTTCAGAACTTCTTTAATTATATTTATTGTATTTAAGAATTACATTTAGTACTAATGCCCACTTTTTTATAAACTTAACTGATAAACCGACTAACAAAAACTCAATATTTCAATATATTTTCGCTTAAATACCTATATTTCAAATTGATATAAATATATGTATATATAAAAGAGAAATTAATTTTATTTTATTTTTAATAATGTGTAATTCTCACTTTAAATTCAAAGCTTACATTTCAATTATATATTAATCTTTTTTGGTTTGTTAATCCAGCTTTAGATTCATACAAAGTAAGGTAAAAAAAACTATCATAATTATAAGAAAATATGCACATTTTGTGGTTAATCCCATGCATTAATATCCTCTGATTATAATATGTATGTGTGTAAAATTTGAAATTTATCCGATAATTAGATCTCTCAGCCTCAGCGTTTGTATCCCGTATCAAAAAATCATGTTTATGAAAAATGCGCGTTGGTTCAAACAAAACTCCTTACAAAATCTAAAATAATTTGAATCTCGTATTTAGTAAGTTTCTATAAAAACGAGCTAAGGCTCAATCTGATTTCGAATTCAGTTTATTCATTTAACACGAATAAAATTATCTTTCAAATTATATAGTAGGTATAATTCACAATTTGATTCGACTAGATGTAGAGACATATACATTTTGTACCTATTGAAATAAAATTTATTTATTTTATTTATTTAGCAAATTTGAAAATGTATATTCTACATTGATATAATTTTTAATAAAAAGGTTGTAGAATATAAAATTAACTTTCTTGAATGTATTATTTAATGTGTTTCAGAGTTTATTTATTTATATAAGATTTCATCAATTGGCTGATTACTTTACAAAAAATTTACAATATTAAACATTAAAATTCACTAAATATAAACCAAAAAATATATTAAGACAGCAATATCCCTGTCGTCAATTTGGACTTAGAAGATTTTTTTGATAATTAAAATCTAAACAGTCAAATTTACTGTTAAAGCAACGGGACGTTGATGAGATCGGCTCATTATAGCCGTAGTTTTTTTAAATACTAATTTATTGATTTTACAAGGCTCTGTAACGAATTTTAACCATATTATGATTAATAACTCGCACTTTGGAACTTATAAGATCATATTTAGAAAAAGAATTTTAATCTTTTTGAATATCATTTGTACTAACAATTTTGCATTTTAAAGGGTTGTATTTGATTTCGACCCAATGGTAAAGAGGTAAAAGAAGTAGGGGAAATTAAAATCCAACCTTTACCTCAAAGCTCAAAGGGCGTTTTTGGTTCAATGAAAGTGAAAAAGCATCTCAACCGAAAATCCTCTCAATTCGAGTGTCAAACCAAAATTCATCAGGAGCATCAAATATTTAAAGGGGCGACACACGCGGCCCGGGGGTAGCAGCAACAAAATGTCACCGCTCACCGTCCCGACGCGGCTCCCCACTCCCACTACGACTCCGCTCCGCACGGCCACTTAAAGGCACACATAAGAGGAATAAAACGCCGCAAATGGAAAAATAAAGCGCGCTTCACACCACCATTAAACCCCGTTCACATCCAGTTAAACCAGCATTACCAGGAGATATGCCCTTTTAATCCGGCAGCGACAGCCCTGGCCCGGCGGAGCGACAGAGACGGCAGCGCAGCGCCTGAGATAAGCAGATAATTACTAAGATAATTTCGCTTCTAAGCCGAAACCTGGCTGCAGAATAAAAATAAAGGAAAAAACAAAAAATTGAGGAAGAACGCCTCAATTCCCATTATGCTCGGCTTAACTCGTAATCTCCCTCGCCTTCTTGCGCCGCGCCGGAAGGGAAGCGATTATATCGGCAGATTAATTAACAATTACTGCGATGAAATTGTTTCCGAAGGTGCTGGTCCGGGTGGGAGAGGGACGGCACCATTCGGCTGGGTGGGTCAGGCCACGCCCCCGGGGGTAGCGCGTGCGCCCTCGGTCCCTATGAGCGGGCCTTGCTCATGGAAACCCTCAGGGGTACGCTGCACGACCTTCGGATCTAGTACAAAAACGACCCTCAGACCTGCTCAGAGTAACGGTTTCGCTCTCTAGCGAGTGGTGTGCGGTCGTCGCAGTGGCAAGCTGGGCGGCGTCTGATTGGCTGAGCGCTCCGAGACGCGATTGGGCCGCCCTCTTTTTTCAGGTCCCCCGATGTAATGAGGGCCTTCATAATGAGCCCAGTCAATTGGCCGCTACGTGTCGCTGGCGTGCACCGCCACAGCACAGAGAGCGACTCGAGCCTCATTTGGCGGGTTGCCCTGGTGGACGATTTTCTGGCCTAACAGGTTTCTCGACGACTGTGGCACTACTCAGGGGTCTGGACGGGCCTTCGGGCGGGTGTGCGACCGTCCTGCTGACTGCTCTGCTCCGGCTCCCGCGAAGATGTGTGGGGTAGCGAACGGGTTTTTTTCGTATTCGGAAATTAGTTGTAAATAGATTGGAGGAGGGGCGAGACAGAGAGGCGTATACCTGCTGGATGGAGCGCGAAAAGGACAGGTAGATGTGTGTCATTTGCACGGAAACTTGACGAAACACATAGATATTGTTTATTGGAGTTTTTAGTGTCGGTTTGACAGCGATCACAGGCGGTTGTAACCGGGGTCATTTCTCGCTCTTGAATTGGATTTAAACTGTGCTGCCCTCTCTGTAATAGGAAGTGAATTAAACTTGTTACTCGAACTGAATGGAGCAAAAAGTCTCGGTTCATCCCGAGTGGTGACAAGGTCTCAACCGATCACACGTTGCGGTCACCGATCACCCGGTGGGTCTCATAACTGCTTTATTGCAAGTGGTTCACTTGATTGTTGCATAATTCGCGCGAGGCGAATATATATATTTTTTTACTGTGTTTGAGATAAAAATAAAATCGATAATGCTGTTGCGCACGTAACCTCTCACCTGAGATTTCTTTTGGAGTCCGTTTCATGGCTTTGTTTATACCGCCGCTTAACTGCCGCGCTCCCTGGTGTCGTATTCGCGAAGATCCTGTGAACACTTTGAGTTTTATATAAACGCCCTTTTCTACGCCACTGGCGGAATGAGCGAAGCCGCTGGCTTCCTGTGAACAAGTCCGACTAGGAAATGACGTGTTTATAGCGCCCTTATTTATGGCAGTTTTGTTTTGTTATTGTTTTCCCCTGAACCAGTGAACTCGTTTGCTTTCCGTTAAAAAAAAAAGTAATTCACGCGACTCACGCAAGGTGCTTGTGGCAGTCCCACAGGAAGTTGGTGTTCTTCTTTGCGATTGTGTCTCCCTCTATGACCGTTTAGATCACTTCTGGGATATGCGAATTAATTTGTAGTGGATTGGATTTTGTGGCGAAAACATAAGAAAATAATAAATTCACAAATTTGTGTAAAATTTTCTGTTTCTCGAAGTGTTAACGAATTTTTCAAAATCGTGCTGCAGTGGCATACGCCGGGCGATAGCCCACTTTTATCAGCAACCATTAGCGCCGTATCAGAATTAAGTGGCTTAAACAGCGGCGTCGGTGGCGGAGGCGGCGGAGGCGTCGGGACACTCAACGGCGGCGGCGGCGGCGGTGGTAGTTTGCGGACGAGCAGTGGAGGCGGCGTCGGTGCGACCGGGGATCATCATCTCGAAGGCAGCCTCAGTCCGGCGGGGAGCCCCTCGACGACTGCTATGACTGTGCCCGTGCAGCGCGGCTCGATGGCGGTCCTGCAGCCCCCGCGGTCCCGCTTCATGATAACCGACATTTTGGCCGGAAGTGCCGCGGCCGCTGCGGCCTCGGCAGCGGCGAACGCGGCCAACGGGGAGAACGGCCACCACAACATGAACCACAGCAATAACAACAATTTGCACTATCACCACCACCACCACGGGATGCACCCGCACCGGGACCTGGACGACGACGGCAGGTCCCCGTCGCCCCAGGGGCCCCGCGACCTGAGCGTCCCGCCCGGGAGCAACAACGTCGGCAGGGCGAGCACCCACGATGACAGCGACAGCGACTCCAGTGGCCAGTTGGACAGTCACAGCATATGCAGCAATGGTGAGTCCACCGCATTTTTAAAAAACGAAACATTTTTTCAGAATATTTTCCAAAATAAGACCTCAGCATGTCCCTAAGAACTTGTCTTTTAATTCTCTCAATTCCAAACTCTTTTGAAATATTCAAAACTATTCCAGAAATTTTAAAAGACTGTTAATTCTGTTTTGTAACGACTTGGCTAGTGTAGGTAATGGCTAAATAAATTCAAATTTATTCCCACAAGATAAAGTTTATTTAAAATAAAAAATGGCAAGTGACAAATTGAAAAGTGTAAAATTGTCGTTTCTGCTTCAGGTACCTACCTACTCAAATTCCAAAAGGAATAATATAAAAGGAAGAAGTGAAGTTCAGTAAATAAATGCTAAATTTTGTAATGACATCTTTTAGGATTGTGATTTGTTTCATTAGAATACTAATGGTATTTAGTAAAAACGGTTACAACAATTTTTATCTTAAGAGTTCTATAAGATTTTGAAAATATCTTTATAAAAGAAAATTCTAGAATAGTGCAAAACCCCTTTAAAATTAACTTGAACAAATTTAACAATGTAACCTAAATAAAATGTTCAAAAGTTAAAATTGGTATATTCATCTGAATAAGAATGAATGAAACATTTTTCTATGTGGAGAGATTAATTATAATAATATATGTTTTCACTTTTTTTAATTGGTAATTTAATTATTTCATTCTATCTTTCTCTTAACAAACTTCAACAAGTGTTTTGAGATAAAAAAATATAAATAAAAAAATACCTTGGCTTAAATTTTCCAATATAATTCGATAAAATTTGTTATATTGTTTTAAAAAGACGACTAAAACAAAATTAAAATTATAATACAGATTTTATAAGAGCCATAGTAAAAAATGGTTTAAAGTTTTGAAAGGTTAATTAGCGATTAAACAACAAATCATCACAAATCCTTACTTTCTTTTAAACCAGTCATTCATATTTTAACATTAATCTTCAAAAAAAAAACGAATTAAGAAAAGTAGTGATGAAATAGAAAATAACTGAAGGTACATTCACCGATGATAGTTTCGAATTACAAAGCCTAGAAGGATACCAAATGAAACTTTATCGATAATTTCCATCAAAATGCTCAAATAGGAAGCAATATTCCCATTGATTTTGGCCTATATTTCACCCGAACAACCCCCGGACAGTTTCTACCGTGTCAGAAATTTGTCGCCGATACTTATCACGTCCAAAAATTTAACCTCGATCGACCTCTTAATCTGCTACAAAACGTCAAAGTGTCACAGGTAAATGTCACGCAGGGGATTTCCTCAGCATCACACCGGCCATAAACTGTGAAAACCGATACTTTTTTAGGGCGGACAAGTCGAAATCAAGCCTAAATCGCTGAAATAAAAAAATAGTAATAATAAAAAAAAAAGAGGAAACATCGCGCCCCACAGCGGAAAAAAGTCATTTAATCGATTAGCGTTAATCTGTCCCCGTAGCATTTTCATCTCCCTGAAGCTGAGGTGAGCATTCGTAATCCGAAAAAAAATTTTGACATAATTTTATTTCGCTATAAGTTTCATCATCGTCGTCATCAAAACCTCGATCCAGGCGGGCTGACGAGACAGCATAAAAAAAAAATCGAAAGTCGCGGCATCGCGCCGCGCCAAGAACTGGATCATCGCGGCCGCGGACCGAGCCGTGCTCAGGTGACTAAGATAAGCGTATAAAACCCGAAAGCCGGGAATCCTATCAGCCGTGCAAAATTGACGGTGAGGCGAAGTAATAATAAACGGCGAAACACCGAAATATTTTTATGATTTCATAAAATTAAGCGAATCGGTCGCGGACGAGACGACGCGGGGCAAAAACCGCGCAATAATTAGCCGGCTCAGGTGGGTATAGCCGATCAATGGCTGTGAAAATGGACTCGAGACGGCCTTTAACGACTTGCGCAACTAAATCGTATGGAAATCGGCGTGCGCAGAAGGCTCATCGCTAACCGGGTTGCCATGTGAGATGTTGGATTTTACGTGGGAAAAATAGGCCTTTTTTCTATAAGAAATAAAAGAAGTAGAAAGCAGATCTTCTTTATAGAGGATTTTAAAAAAAATATTAATTGCTGCTGCTTCAAACAATGTAGGGACACTGATTTTTTAATGCTTTTTCAAAAATGTTGTTCGAGAAAGTTTTTAATATAAGGTTACATTTTTAGAATTAGATTAGATTTGAATTCGAAACTAATCAAAGTATGCAGTAATAGTTTATATAGTCCAAACTCCTCAATTTATTTAAAAAAAAATAGGAATCTCAAGTTTGATAATGAAGAGAAACTAGTTTTTCAAGGGACAAATATATAGGATATACGAGTATTTAGAAGTACTAAGAGAGTGTTATGTAGAACTATAATCGAAGCTAAGCTAAGCTAAATAGGTTTTGCTTCTTTTATTTAAGAAACTCTATCTTTTCCGCATGCCACGTGCAGAAAAAGATTTTAGTTAGGTGCATTCAAATCATCCCCGCGAGTATTCTATGAATGCGGAAGCAATTATCTTTTATGGAAAATATGAAAATGTCGGTTATTTTCGAAAAATTAAATGGTAACCCTATCCGTGGATCTCCTGTGTCCGCTTAACGATTATGACATAAAGCGAATCAGCGAATCTGCGCGAATCGCTCGAATCGCGGCAACAAAGTTGCGCGTCGGAATATTTTGAAACGTTTAATGGCATTAAGTGGACGCGGAATAATTGCGCGACGGCCGTACGACCGCAGCTGAGCCTCGACGGATCGAAGTCGAAGGAAGCTGGCGGCCCTCAGCTCGGTTTGTTGACTTTTACGACGGCTGATAGCTGCCTTGTGAAGATCGGATTTTGTCGTCTCAATTATTTTCTTTTTTTTTCGAATATTTTTTCCACTTACGCCGTGCGTCGTCTCCCTCGGCTCTGCGTTGCACGGGTCCCCGTGATGAGGGCTATAACTTTTGATAAGTCAAAGACACTAATCTCGTAATCAGATTAAAAAATCGTTCGAATTTGATGTATTCAAGAGAAGCAAAAGCCCCAAAACCGGCGGAAAAAACGCCGCATCGTACAAATTTTATAGTGAGGCGCGGGAAAAAACGCCATCCGTCCGCGCGCCCTCTGGATCTGTATGTTTGCATCTCCCTCGGTCGCGAGGTGAGAAAAGAAAATTTCGATAGGTGAGAAAAGTAACAGTTCGACAAGTTTTTCCCTGTGCCCAACCATAGCCCCGTTCGGCCAGATTAAATTGGTAATTCCTCGGGCTCCGATTAAGAAATTATGGGATTTTTATTGTCTCCACTTTTTTCTCGGGGCGATCTTGTTTACACGTCTTTTAAATTTGGAGCTCCTCTTAGGTGAGGCGACATCGAGTGCTTTCCTCCATAAAACACGATTCGGCCGTTTTATCGTCCGGCTTTACAATTTAATTGATTCACAACTGGCCCCGGCAGTCGTCGTCGAGGTGAAAGATTTCAAACTGGCGATTGGCTCAATGTGGTCAATTAGCGGCCCTATAAAAAGAATAGGCGAAATTGTAAAAATGTTTGTCGTAAAAGAGATTCTTTTGTTGTTATCTGCACTTTCAGCTAAAATATATAGTTATAAATATATTTTTTTAATTCAAAGAAAAACGTTCTAAACATTTTACGTATTTATATGAACATTTTAAACTTCAGGATAATATGATGAGGTTAAGAGTTCTAATATTGAAACCTCAACTTCGATTTAATTTCTACACTCTTTATAATTTTTGACTAGATTCAATTAATTATTTACTAGTTAAAATGACATCGCTGAAATAGTAAAATTTTTGATGATAGATATTTGTTTTCCTAGAAATCTACCCGGGTGAAAATATAATTTACTGATTTTTTCTGCATTTAAAAGTAACCCGAAAACAAACGGAAAGTAGACTGAGATAGTGAACAAGATACGGAAAGTTATCGACGAAAAAGAGACTCAAAATGGACTAAAAATGTTCAGAAAATGATGTAAATTCAACTGAAGTATGTAGACAGAAATTAGACGGAAACATTGAGACATTTTAGACTGAAATGATACTGAAAATATTTTGATTAAGTCCAACATTCGAAAATTTATCTAAGTCCAAGAAATACCGAGTCATAAAAATATAAATAAAAATATTCTAGTCTAAAATGATAAAATTTACGTCTTGTTTCCGTTTCCTTTCAGATTCTTCTTCATATTTCATCAAGAGTAACTGATATTTCAGTTTCGATTCAGTCTGTTTTTCGAAACAGCTATTTTAATATAATACTTTTAGTCATGGTTTCAGTTTCACTTAAGAGTGAAGAAATATTTCCGCCTCATTTCAGTCTGAATTCTGTCTTCACCTTTTCCAGTCAGTTGCAGTGAGTCGTTTTCATTGGAATTTTATTAGGTACTATATATTAATTTTTCGCTAGAATATGCATAAATGCTTCAAAGTTTTAAATGAAAGAATTGTTACAAAAATGTGGATCAGTTTCAAAGTAAATATTCTGATATTATAAATAAGATCTAATTTTTCGCTTGAATTTTGATCTATCTGAATTAACTGAGGCGAGCACTGTTCACCAAACACGCAGGGAATTATTACCAAATTTGCAATGGTATTACGAGTATTTCACATCATTGCTGTAATTTCTCCAAGAGCTGCAAGGTCCGTCAGCAAGTTATCTGAGAAATTCAATAAAAGTCTGGTCAATATCGACTCCGAAATTTAACATTGATTGGAATCAAAAAGAAGACAGCTTCAAAATTTGATTTTATTTATAATAACAAACTGGTTCTAATTTTTTTACTTCGAATTATAATGAAATTGTTTAACTATCGTTTCTAGATTTATAATCTTAATAGACTTATTAGATAACTTTTTCTAGACACACAACTTTCTGACTTGGTTTTCGAAATGAATTAAGACCTTTTGAGAAGATTAGCGACTGCTTTATCCGGTCGTTCTGGGGTACCTTGTCATTATTTTGTAATTACAACCTTCGTAATAGTCCTCCTGCCGACTTTTACCGAAGGTATATTTTTCTTAAGATTCACCAAGAGATACCCCGGTGGAATGTGCTCGAAGCAGGCATCTTAGTGGGAGGGACTGAATCGCGTCGCGGTTTCTACGATTTTCTTAAGACATCCTTCGAAGAGGTATCAATTTCGCGTTCTGGATAAGTACTGCTCAATTAGCCCTAGCGCAAAGTCTCACTAAATACAAGTTACAATAGCCTGAGGCCCTGAGGAGATGGAGAAATTACGTTTTAGTGTCTTGGATTCATCTCTATGGTAGTTAAATATCTCACATAAAAGTCTTCATGATCAAAAACTTCTTTTATTGATCAATTCTTGCAAGGAACAGATCATTTGAATTATTACCATTGTTTGTTATTTCGAAAAATCTATATATTATTATGTTTAAAAGTTCAATCATTTTGTTTGGGGCTAGTTAACAATATCAACGAAATAGTATTTAAAACAGATCTGTAATTTTATTTTCGAATAATAAAAATTCTAACTTTTTCCGAAAGACGGAATTCTAAAACTGAATTAAAAGCTTGGAACGTTGACTATTGAATATTATTTTACTTAAGTGCATAAGATGCAAATTGTTAATTACTCTTAACGCGTTCTATTTCTATTTGCCCTACAATTGAGTAATTTCAAATTAATTTTTAATTAAAAAACAAATACTTTTTCCCTTTCTTCCGTAAACTCCCATATTGCAAAATGTGTTAAATAAAATTAAGTCTGCCGCCTGCCTGAAGGCTTGGGGTTTTCGCATTTTAAACCATTTCCTTAATCAACAAACAGCTTAAAATAATTTAATGCCACATTCAAAGAGCCAACGTAACGTTCCACCTGGCGCAGCTCTCCTCCCATAACTAAAGCCAGTCCCACACTGGCCGCACAAGTGGCCGTAAAAACGGCCATAACTTCCCCTCGGAATTTCAAATTCGCATTGTTAACAAATTTTATTTCACTTCTCTTTTAATTATCCGCCCATAGATCGCATATCAAAGTGCGAGTTGAGTATCACATATAAAAAAAAAGAAATTAAAATAATTCTTGATTATCCCGAAATGCCGCGGGCCGAGACGAGCAGTGGTCAGTCCTTTTAAATTAAATCGAGACCGCTTCAGGATCGCTCGCGGGCGGGCGAAATCGGCAGATGATCATTAGGGCCGCGATGCGCACTCGCGGACTAATTAATCCGGATACAAAGTATGATTTTTCCAGTCATTTCCCTACGGGAAGATCTGAGCAAAATGGGAGCAGGGGTGTTCATTTTTCCATTGTTTTTCAGCGTTTTTCTGTTTTAAAAAAAATTTTTTCCCTGCATAACTTACGCTCGGCCGAGGCAGAACGAGGCCCCGAGTTTGTTCACATTTGAGCGGCCGGGCGAGCGGCCGGGCGAGCGGGCGGGCCGCGGGCTGCATAAACAATTTAAGCTAGTTGCGCATGAGCACTGGATAATTCAAAGATAACACGAAATTAAATGCTGCGAGAACGAACCGCGGAGGTAATGACTGCGGAGGAGTGGGCGCGGAACAAGAAAAAAAAAACCCTTAAAAATGCTCTTTCACGGTTCGTTACCTGTCTGCGTCGCTGAAGATTTTCTAGGCCCGCCAGAGGGCGCTGGTGGTGGTGCGGTTGTGCGGTTGTGCGGTGGTGCGGTGGTGCGGTGGCGCAGGTTCGGGCAAGATCCATCTCCCGGCGTCGGTCGCCTGGGCCTGCGCTACCTTAACATTAACTAATTTGTGAAACAATTTCCGCGGTTAACGTGTGAAAAACAGCCCGAATTGAATTAATTAGCATAAGTTGCGCGCTGAGCGCTTCCTGGGTCATAATTTCCCCGTGCCCCGCGGCGGCAGCGCTCGCTGGGCCCCGTTTTGCAGATCACTCCGTACAATTGGACGGGATCTGACTTTTGTTAGAAAATTTATTCCCTCCGAAAGGTGATCATTAAGGCAGCCATTCAGAATTCGAGTTTTATCTTAATTTCTCCCCTGGCCCGCTTTATTCCGAGGCGCGCAGCGTTTTTAGCACTTACGAGGCCGTTATTTATGGCCCCAAAGATGAGTAGGTGATACACTCCGCGACCTGGAGGAGCACCTCGGCCAGCGGAGCACCCGCCGGAGGAAGACGCCTTGATGAATTACGTGTTAAGCTCATTACGGAGTTGTTTAGTGACTCGTCTTCCGGCCGAACGCGACCATCTTCATCTTGTCCAGAGCCAGAACTTTTCGATGGTTTGTAATCGCCCAGGTGATCCCATAAATTTTGGCCGCTGCTCGCGCACTGTCCCGATGGATGGAGGCGATACGAAAGCGTGGACATGGGTTTTATGACGACATCTCATAACTCATCCAGAGCTTTTGCTAGAGATAGTTTTCGAAGGTTTGTTCAACATATTTTTACTTCCGATAAACATCTACCTACAAAATACATCCGGTTTCGACTATTTAATGTAGGAGAGCCTGGGTCTAAAAGGTCCGATTTTGAGAAAACAATGACTCTAACGATTTCTCGCTATACTTATAATATTTCCTTGAATTTATCATAAATATGTACTTGTATTATTTCAAATTTCATACTCATATTACTTTTATTATTTCCTCAAATCAATGTTTCTGCAATATTTTATGAAAATCCTTTTGATTAATTTCTTGAAACCATCCACTATACCTTTTTGTTGTGAAGTTTTTAAATTATAAATTTATTAGCAAATTTGTTCCACTCCTTACAGTTACAGTTCTTCCAAAGAAAAATATCATTTCGTAATATTTGGGAATAATTTTTTCTGTGATTTGCTCACATAATTAAATTCAATTGGATTTTTCTATCGGTTTATTTTAACCCTTTTAAAGCAAAAATTAATTGAAGTTGTTGAAATGAATTTATGAAAGTTTTACCAATTTTAGTAGATAAGTCCAAGAAAGGCATTTGTAAGCTCTTAAACATTCGATTCGAACTTGTTTAAGAATAGAGCAGATTGAAAAAAGACGTACATAATTTGAAATAGGCTTGACTCAAGATAGTTTTCAATTTGGATCAAATTCCAATAGTACCTTAACGGTCTGGATCTACTATTTCGGTCCTAACGTGGTGCTAATTAAGAAAATCTGATACTTAGTATTTTTAAGGGTTTGGATACCCTACACTGAAAAACAAAATATTAGAAAACATTAACTAATCTTTTGGTTGATTTTCAGCCAACTAATTGAATTAGTTGTTTAAATAATCTAAAGTTGGAAAACCAAATAAAATAGGAGGGAAGAGAAACCAACTATAACTTTGCAAATATTTTTCCCACTGTTTTAGTTCTATATCAACTAATTTAACTAGTAGGCTAAACAAGTACATATTAAGTTTTTCTAATCATTTTTTTCAGTGTAAGTGCTACTAAGATTAGGCTAAAACCGACTTGTTTCTTATTCTCTTGAAGTTAATTTTATAGTCGGGAATTTTTTAAAACACATTTTTAAATTTCATAAGAAAACTTTTTACTCATTTCTTGGTAGCTATGCAATTTTTCAACATTTCTGTTTATTTTTTTTTCTCATAATGTGTGAAATAATTATTCTTCGTATCCAATTAAATCTCCATAACTGCTCACGCGTTTTGTTCAAAGAATTTAAATTTAAATGTAAGTAGTAAACGACGCCCATCGCTCCTTCTTCGGATTCCGGCTTCGGCCTGTAATCGTTTCTAATGCCGCAACACTTCCGCGGCACTTAAATCCCAGAAATTCCCGGGGGAGCGCGGTGCTATTCGGGGTAATTTTCACCGGCAATCCATTAATCCACCGCAAACAATCGGAAATGCGCAGTAAAAACGTCCTCACGCTCCTTCTTATTGGGGATTAATTGCGCCGCCGCGGCCGCACGGCGAGGCTCAGGGGTCAGCCCGCGACGGCCATAAAGACCCGGGACCCTGCGGAGCCCTGGGGCCCCGCGCCGCGCCAGTTGTCATTATCATCATCAGCAAAGTGGAAAAGTGACCAGAACTGCATTCAATAAAAAGATAATTGTGCACGAAAGTATTTCACTCGGGTGATCTCGCGGGAACAAAGCCGCAGCGGAGCACCCCTGCCAAGGATCGGCGCGGCGCGGCGCGGCGCGGCGATCGTCTTCCAAGGAGCCCCGCCAGAATCCGCCGGACAGCGGCTGACCGACCGCTAGAGCAGGGCATGTGGTCGCGTCGCGGGTCCGGCGCAGCTTGGCGGCTCCGCGAGCCTCGCATGATGTCACACTTGAGAGAATGCGGTTTGCGTGTCAAACAAGCACCGAGCAAAAATGTACAAAATGCATTTATTCAAAAGCGGGGCGCCCAGGTGCAGGGCGGAGGCCTATTCCCCGGCTAGAGCTAGAGAGGACCGCGCGGACGTGGCCATCGGATAGCCCTCGAGGAGCTTCACTGTAAGTCAATTATAGGGCGCGGGGCTGCGGGGGCTCCGGCGAGCATTTAAGCGGTGCAATTGTTGCAAAGCGCCCTTTAGCACTTGGCGAATTATTTGGTGCCCCCTTCTAGCAGCCCCGGGACAGGCTTTTTTGTGCCCCATCATGCATCAGGCCGCCGCGCCGCCGCCGCTGCCGCACAGGTGAGTGCGCTCCGCTCTGCCCGGCCGGGACGCGGATGAAATTGCTGCCGGTGAGGACGATGTTGTGGACTTAATTAGTTCATTACCCACCTAAATGGTATGCAATTGCACTTTGTTGTGTTAGATTGCACATAATTAGCGTTTTCGCTGCCTCTCCGCTGCGCCGCTGCATCGCCTTCGGCCGGGCGACCATTTGCGCCATTTGAATTTAACCGAGCCCCATTTGCAGTGGCTAGCCCTCAAAATTGTCTTCTGGAGCCCTAAGCGCATTCCTTGCAAATCCTATTAAAGGTTGAACAAAGTTGAAAATGTTCAATAGTCTTCGTAACTCCTCAATTTGGTTCAGCTGAGTGTCCACAAAAGAAAATTGTTTGAATCAATGTCCCACTAAAAATTGAAGAAATTAAAGAAATAATTAACTTCTTTTACAGCATAGTACCTATTTTTGATGAGGTATGATAATAGAAATTTGTAACTATATCCAAAAATAAATAAGATCTAAGTGACTACTCTGCGGTACCTTCAAGCGAATTCTATTTCCATTTACAACTGCATAGCTATATATAATTTTTAAAAACAGAACATTGTATCTTTAAAGGAAAGGTTAAAGTAGGTATACTTAACCGAAATTAGACTGTTCTTCATTCATTTATTTACATAGATTAAAAAATAAAACAAATAGTTTTCAAATAAATAAGTTGTCCTCATATTGTTCAGGTTTATTAATTGTTATATCGGTAGAATTAAAGTTCTTGAAATAAAAGTTCTTCATACTTACAAAGTTTTTTTAAATTTTGTTTTAAAATCATGAATAGTTTTAAAATGTGCTGAAAAATCTTTAATTCAGAAGATTTCTCAGTAAAATCAAATGTTTTTGCAACCTTTTAATTAAAAATTACTTTATTTTTGATTAAATAATGTATTATTTTTCTCAGTAATCAATCCTATTCTCTTAATCGCTTTTCTATTTGATCTACAGAAATTCTCAACGGTGAGAAAATATATTGTTTATATAGAATAATTAAGACGATAAATAATTTATACCATTAAGTCATATTTTTATTAAGTAATTCCAAAGTTAATGGATAGTAACTATTGTATGGACATAAAATTTCATAGTATTCCCCTTATTTCTAAAATCCATTTTATATGATTAAAAATTATATGTTAATTTAATTAATGGAAGAAGGGTGTTTTATTACTTAATACCTCCCTTTATTGTGTCATTTATGTATTTATCTTTAAATAAAACGATAAAACGGAATATGTCGACAATAAAAAAGATAGATGTTGCATAATAGTAATAATTCTTAAGGAATTGTACGATAATCTTTTCAAGAAGTTTATTTTAATATACTTCTGATTTAAACATTATTTATTTTATTGCAATAGACAATACAAGATTTTAAATATAATTATAGACTTCATATCTCATAAAGTTTATGAGTGAGTAAAGAATAAATTATTAAGATATTACACATGAAGAGTTATTGGGGCAATTTTTGTATCTTTTTTGATCTTTTCATATTGAGGTAAAATGTAAAAAGCAAATAAACAAAAGTACTAATCTTGATGTGAAAATGTGAAGTAAGTTTTGTTATTTTTAAATATTCATGGAATTGTACCTGAGCGCGCAAAACGTCCAGTCATTCGAAAGTTATGGTAACCACCATAAAATTCATCAAGCATGTGAAACTCGCAGTTGGACACCCGCTAACAGCGTAATCGAACTGTATAATTGCAGCGTCACTGCTAAATTATGAAAATAAATATTCGAGCTGGCAGCGCGGCGCACACGTTTAATTTGAGCGGGACGTTCGCGTCCGTGCACTTGTCAGGCCGAAGACGTTGGCTGAGACGATAGCGCCTTAAATAGGGGTTAAAAAAGTAGAGTCGCCGCCGGACAGGAAGTCACCTCCTTTCTGAGCAGTTACCTGATCCGTCGTACTTAGGGCTTATCTGGGCGAATCAAACCGCTGGTTAAATGCATGGACACACAATCGCATTTTGTATGTGCATAAATTTGGTCTACCATTTAAGCCCGAGATTCGTATCTTTCAATTGTTGGTCACTCCGAGGGTAATTCTCACTTCGCCCGAAAATACATAGTCCTCGAGTCTAGAGTGGCTAATGAATGAATGGGCTAAAAATGACTCACAGAGCGACTAATTTCGCCCGGCGAGGTGCACTGAGGGGGTAAATGAACCAAAGGTGGACACTGGCGACGGTTACGCTTCGAAAACCCCCTAATTGGAGGACTGCGCGACTGTGCAGTTGCTGGACATAAAAGACAAAAAAAAATTCGTCCTTGCAGGTGAAAAACGCATGTTTCTGCAAGACGGTCATATCCGGGTTCCTATTTTTATGACTGGTATAGGCGATAATGACCGCCAGATACGCGACTAATGCGAAAATAATATCAACTTCCGCCCTGATAGTAAGAAATTCGATTCAGCGGCTAAAACGGACCGCTTATGACCGCCTTTTCTACAAAGGGCTAGAAAAAAAAAAAAAACCCTTTCCCGCCCGATTCAGCGAAGAGTAGGACAAAACCTTTTTTTCATCCATATATGAGGAAAAAATGTGCTCCACATGAGTTACGTGGTTAACACGCCGCGTTTTGTACGCGACCGCTGAAAAGAGTGAACCCACCGGTCCGTGAAAACAACGTAAATATGCGCGATGCACTCCAGAATGCAGCACGCCGCGCTGTGACGTGTTTATGCCAAGCACATAATTATGCATTTGTTTTATGACAGCCACCATTACGGGTGGCATTAAGTCAGGAACTTGGCTGTGCAATTGCCCCTCGAGCGGACCGGAGGGTGCACTTAGTGCAGCCGCAGCTCCATGGCAAAATGTGCATTTTTCCACTGCGACTCGTCTAATAATTTTTGCAATTTAAAGTCTTGAGACCGCTCACCGGCCAAGAGGACTCTCGTGGGATTTTTTTTATTTTAACGAAAAAAATTCATTTCCTGGGAGCCAGTTGACCAAAAAAGTGGAATTATGAAGGCATTTTTTTTTTGTATTTGTCAAATAACTTTATAAATAAAAAACGGATTCAAAATTATGCTCAAAGCCAAATTAACATAATATTTTCGTCAATTACTTAATAATTCTAATAGTTTTCATTCAATCCGGGCTTGCCATCTTCAAGATTTTTTTAAGCAAGGTTTTCTAAATCGTTAATAAGTTTTTAACGTTTGATAAACTTTTTGAATCTTTATGTTTAAGGGCTATTCTACTTTGATTATTTATAAATATAGTACTTAGAAAGACTTAAATATCGAAAAGTCACCGGTTTTACTGTATTATAATTATGTTTTAATTTAATTATTAATAAAAAATAATTATTTTACTACGAGCTATTGCCATTGATATGTGGAACGTCGTATACAAATTTAAGTATTTTTTCTCTCTCTGCACTGCTTTTACTTGTCCTCTCTGTAGAATCTAAAATAATTCAAATTTCTAAGCAAATGTTTAGCCAATTCAGTATTTTTAACAGTACCTATAGTAGATACTTTTAGAATATAACAAAATGAAATTATTTTGTAAAAATTAAAAAAAATCAAGATTTACAATAACATAAACAGTTTAAATAGTATATAGTGTTGCTACGACACTAATTATGTAAATATACATACATATTTAAATATTTTTATCAGAATGGCTAAATATGGTTTTAAAGTAACTGAGCCTATTTTTAAAATCATGCCGGTTCTTAAGTTTTGAATGATATTAAATCAAACTCAAACAAGTTCGATCAAAGTTTGCCCATTTGCGTCAACAAAATATGGAAATTCCTCTTTGGAAGCCGGTCAAAAATTATTTGACGCAACAATAAATATATAAGTTACACTTAAACAAGTGGCTGATAATTGAAATGCAAATAACTAGAACATTTAAAATCAATTCATCATTCATAAATTCAGTTTTACATTTCCAGTAGCGTGTTTCAATAGTTTTATGCACTTCGTGGGTGCTCATATAATTAATTCAGTTCACTCCAACTGCCATTTGCATATCGTAGTTATAATAATTCGTTGGGGGCTTTTGAGCGTTAATACAAATAAACGTTTTGAATCGCTCAAGATGCAAAAATGTGCGTACATTGCGTTTAATATGCTGGTTTTCATCGATTTAATGTTTTGGAGGATAGGCTCTTTAAGTTTGACCTTGTCGCCTTGCCCGCTCGAAATCATGTCGGCCCCTAATCCCACTAAACTCAGTTATGCTTTATACATAAAAATTCCGCAAATTTTTGCAGAACATAAAGCGTTGTATGACAAACCCACTCTGTGCTTATGACGTTACGCGCAGGTAATAAAACGCGACCGTTTCGCGGTTATTAAAAGAAAACCTCTTTGAAATCAGAAATCGCGTAGTCGCAGCATAAAAGCTTAATGGCAGAGGTGGCCCCGGGGGCGGGCGGGCGGAGCGGCCGGGGCGGGCTCATTTACAATGCGGAGAAACCACAAAAACGAGTCGTAAAACTGCAAGTTAACTAATTGGTTAAGTTGTAGCAGTTTCTTGTAAAAGCCTCGACGTGTTCCTGTAAACATCGCGACCTGGCCCCGGCGCGCGAACAGCGCGGGCGCGGGCTCGGGCCCGGGCTCCGCCGACGAGACGGGGGCCAAATGGGCGCTTCCTCGTGGTAAAGTGCTTCCGCAGCCAGCGGCCAGCCTCCGACGCTCTCGTCGGCCTAACGACGACGGGGAGTTATGACGCGCATTAAGCGCTTAATTTTATTAAACACATTTTTTGTTTTGTTCTATCAAACCGACTCAGCTGCGTCGATTGCGACTGGAGGAAAAACGAGAAAATGGGAAAATCCATTAAGTCGCCTCTCGATGGTGCGTTCTGCCGCCCCGGCCACCATCGGGATAATTTGCACTTAATTCGATTTAAATTAGCGCCGGCAAGTGAATAAACATTTTGCTGAAAACATGTCCAATAATTTAACCTAAATTTTCTTTATGACTCTATGGTGAGCCTTAACGGCGAGGAGCGGTGCGTCGATCTAGCGACCCGCGCCCATTTCCACGCAGATAAATTTGTCGCCGGTTATTGAGTCTTTATGCGAACGAACTGGCGAAATAGAAGAACAAAATCGTCCAGATAAACACCGCGAACACCGGCGTACCACGCAAAGAATAAAAAAATTCATCAGGCAAGTGACTCCGCGCACTCCGCCACACTCAGCACCGATGGCTCGGACGGGCGTTGGGGAGCAACGTGCGCCCGGATTAAAGGCGGACTCTCGGCGGACTCTCGGCGGACTCGCTGACAGATAAATTTCAATTTGAACATGATTTTGCAATTTTCAATTATTTTCACGGCCCCTAAATTATCAATTTTATAGAAATTTATTAGCGTTGGCGCGCGGCCGGTCGGGCTGATTAAAATGCTGAAAATCTCCCGATTGGCAACAGGTGATTGGCTGCAAGGTTCGCGTTATTTGTTTTATTGAATTGTTCCGCGATAGGAAGGTGGTTGAGCCGGATTTAACGGCCTGGTAAGCCGATTTTTCATGAGAGATTAGGTAGAAGGTGCGTCCGTGGTTACTTAATCGCAGTAAGTGACCGCTTGCATTTGCAAATCAACCCCCCGGCGCCCTGGAACTCCTCAGGGGAAAAGCAATAAAATATGGGAAAATACAATTTAGCAGGGACGCACCTCTATACAACCGAGTATTAAGTACCTGAGCAGCTTTTTAAATTCTTAATTTAAACATACGAATAGAACTTTAATTTATGTTTAATTTATTAACAGGCGTGTTTATGTTGGAAACATATGTACGAATTTCCCTTTTTGTATGAAACTTATTAGAACCGTTTTAAAAGCCGATTACCAAGAAATTATTTATTTGATAATAATGATTTTAAAAAGGCATAGTACAATTTTAAGGAGCGTCAAAGACTAAAGAGCGGCAACATTTTTTTCATGTTCGTTGAACGATTACATTATTATATGTAAATATATTCTTATTATTATTCTTACGGTAAGCTAAAATCTAAAAATCCTGCTCGACTATAAAAAATAAATATAATAATGAACGAAATTTCTCCTATGCCACTCTAGAACTTTTAACGAATGAACCTTTTTGTATTTATCTGGAAACTAAATTTTTTTAACGGTCGAACCAGTCGAAAACATAATTTTAACTTTGAATATGATGCTATTTTCATAAAAGTTTCAAATGTTCCTACACACTTCTCTAGATTTTCAATCATTATCTCCTAATAGATGTAATAATAGTTTCGTTCTTTTTATGTTATGTTTGGTTAGGGTTAGATTGCAAAATTTTCATTGAATTGTATTTTGGAAACCCTCATGATGCACATCAAAGTATTACATTTTAAGAAAATGCATCAAATTGCCATGATATTTATCGATTATCTTCAAAAGTTGAAATATTTTTGGATTAAGTTTTTGACGCAAAGTGGCTATAAATTCAGGTACCTACCTACATACATATGAAGGGTCACGGACCAGATTCAATAATTTAAACTCAATGTGAAATTTCCTGGTAATAAATCTAGAACCGAATTCGAAGCCCAAAAAATATAACTAGTATCAACAGGAAGCCCAAAATCTTTTCTAGATGCTAGAATTAAATAAAATACAACAAATTAACCCACTTTTGGATTACCTTTTTTGTTCACAATTAAATCAAAAACAAAAAATTAACTTCTTTACAGAAAAAGCGCTCAATTATTAGTTGCAGGTTCGAAGAACTCTCCGAAAATGGACGATTGCCGGAGTCTGGCTAATCTGATTACATAAGAGAACTCATGCGTGCCGCGGCCGAATGCATAATGCATTTCGCGGATGCTCTGCATATAACAATTTAAGCACATCGAGCATGCGCACATCTGCTCCATCCACCGGAAAATGCGACTGGGGAATCGCGCGTTGTTCGTTCACACCTTGAGCGGTGCCGGGAGCATCTTCAAGAAACTGTCTGCGAATCTGCCCGAGTCAATTTCTTGAATTGACTTTAAAGATAAAATCGAGAATGTTCAGCTCTTTGGGGGTAATGTCGGGGGCGGGAAAGGGGCAACAACGATCGCGTTTTCGTTGAATAAACCCACGCCCCAGTGGCCAGGAAAAAGCCTCCCAATAACATTCTTATCGTGCCAGACGAATCGTTCGCTCATTTTCTCCGTTTTCCAACCGAACAGCGGTAATTAACTATGGCTAATTGCTTTGATTTCATGAACATTTGCTTACTTAATTGAGCCAATTCCAGTGATAAGGAAGCGCAAATTAATTCTGAGATTTGCTGTTGTTGTTGTTGCTGTTGCTATTTCAACGGACGGCCGCACTGCAGAATTTCACCTGGAAAACGAGCATTTGCCCACTTACCTCTTAATCGAGTAGGTGCGAAAGAGCTCTTATATAAAAACGCAACGGAATGCGCGCGATTAATTCGATTACGGCAGGTAATTTAAAAATTGAGGAAATGTATTATACACCAAAGACTTTACGCAATCGAGGAAAAAAAAATATCGTCATGCAATCGCTTTAAGATTGACTAGAGAACGGGGGGAATATTTACACTATCTTTTAAACTCATTAGCTATATTTAAAAAAGTTGTTATTGTCTGAGAAAAGTCTGAGAAATGATGAGATGTTTCAAAAATTGATGATGAAATGAGAATTTAATATATTAGTAACGAAATAGAGGTCTTTTCAGAATTCGACATCTAGGCACACCCCTTAAATGGCAGTCTGTTGTCTAATTTGCCTAATTTGTCTAATTTGCTGATTTTCTTTTGGATTCGATTCGTATAAAGACATGCATTTATTAGCTCCAGACTTTGCCTGGTAGTATTAGTGATACATTTTGTGGTATAAAAAGAATCTCTTAACCCTTTCGCCTACAATAACGAGCGTTGGTCGATAATATTGAGCCGCCGCTGTTGGAAATAAAATCGTACGCCAAGGGTTAAATGCTTATAGCTAGAAATGATAAGTTAGTATCTTATAGTTAGTATAAATGTGTTGTACTCATTTTTAACTTTAATACATTGATGAGATGAATAAGGTTTTCAATTCGACGCTTACAACTTTTTAAAACCTTAAGAGCTGTTTCGCTATCACTATAGACTTCTAGTTTTTAAATCTAGGATTCATTAACATACCGTGAGGTTGGAATTATACGATTTAAAATCTAAAAAGTACAATTTAATTCACGATAACTCACGAAAATCAGCAAAAATAGCTTCTTTCTATAAAGAATACGGTTTTTTAGAAAAATGGTACAGTGATGATATTTAGCAATTAGTGGAATGGCTATTTCTGAAATTAGTAGAATAGGGCCGAATAAGTTAAACAAGAACATAAAACATTTTTACCTGACTACTATAGGACTTCTTATAATCATTGAACCAAAAAAAAGAAAATCAAATAAAGAAAATAGGTCTTAGACCTCGACATCTCAGTCTAGCACTGAACTCTGACACGCGTAATATTGGCTATCGATTACGATGGGCTGGGCGACTTATGAGTTCTAATCTTATTTGTCCGTGGCCAATAAAGAACGACAAATCAGTTCAAGACCAAACATTAGAAAAATAATACTACCCGCGAGAACAGACAGCGAAGCATTAAAGTGCGTGACTCCTGAATTTTTTTTTCGGCTGTTTCCCTGGTAAGTGGCTCCGAAAAAACAGACGTATTACAAACGATGAAGAAAATATTTTGAAAAAATAACGAGCTTTGTTAGGGCATCAGACAACCGCTTTTGGCTGGCAAAAAGATCAAATCGCAGCAATTTGCCCTCATTGTCACCGTCGAATTACGCGGCAACGTATGAGGCAATTTAGTTGTGAAGCAATTTTCCACCATATTTTCTACCATTTTATCCATTTTACCCATTTTATCCATTTTACCCATTTTACCCATTTTTCCCAGTCTAAACGCGACAGTTTAAGCCATTTGCCATCTGAATGGTGGAGCTCGCGGTCTTTTCTGGTCGGCTGGCTCGTTATCAGCACCACTTTCCGTGTGTTTGCCCAGCGCTGACATTCATCCGCGCCGCATTTCGCTTTGTTATTTTTTTATTTGTATTTTTTTCCGCGTTCTACCTGTGCTACAGACGCGGCCAAACCACCTGAGGAGCAGCGAAAAAGGTAAACAGTCGCTCGGCTAATAATTGAGCGCGGTTTGCGCGATCGCGGGGGGCGGGCCGGGGGAAACAAAGAGCTAATGGCGGATGCCATCGCATCTGAGCGACTAATGATGATTCCAATTAATTTGGTTTTTACCTCAAATTTACAGTTCTCGGTAATCTCACCAAAATCATCTGATAATAAAAATTTGAGCCGTTTTTGGCCCCTATGTTCTTCTTCCCCGCGCGCGCGATTTGCCCGCGCGACTGCCGTACAATTCACAGTGATTTCCGTGATTATACGGTTGGGTCCGCTCCACCGCGGCGGTCTCGGAAGCGGGAATTACGTGGACCTCGTCCAGCGAACCCACGAGCATCCCCTTAAACGTGACTAACTTCATAATTTCGGCCTGTTTAGATAAAATATTTGAGGTTAGGTTTTTAATTTTCGTCCGCGGTCGAAGAAGCCCCATTGTGTGGCGAAATGATTTTCTTGTTCCGCCGAGGGATCCCGCGGGATCCGGGGGCCCCAATTTGAATTGAATTAATATGCGTTACGTGCGGCGGTGCTGCCGCAGCAGCTGGTGCGCTACTTTTCTACTTCGATGTTGTTATTATTGATGATTTGGTACTTTTCGTGATTTTCAACAATTTTATTCAAATTGGATTCATTTACGGTTGCTGGCGAGGTTTTAAGAAATTAATTGGAATTTCAAAAGATCGTAGACTTAGAGACAAGAGGAGTGAAAAACAAACATTGAGAAATCATTAAATACTTAAGTATATTGCTTTCCAAAACATGTCTATATTTAAAGAAGCATCCGCACTAATTATACACACTTTTTATATTTATAATCATGTTTCACGATTGACGATTTTGTATAAGATGTGTTTTTTGATTTGTTTAATGACGACTTATCACTAATGGTTAAATTCTTTTGTTTCCATCACGTCACATTTTTGACTTTTACTTTTGTAACGAATTTTTAGAAATATTCAAAATACGAAAATTTGAAATTTTTGAACCTACTTTTCCCGAAAACATATGGCGTGGTGTGACATTTTCGTTCGTAAAATCGTAATCTACGGAAAATATCCTATAAAAATGATATTTCACTTGTTTAGTAGCAATTCTTTTTCAAATTTGACTTACTGAATTGCTTCTACGTAATTTGAGAATGTTTGTATGGACACTAACATTTTAATAATTCGCTGCACATATGAAATTTTAAAATGTACTAATTTAAGAAATACTGCTTTGTTTATATCGGCTTTCCAAACTAAAAAATATCTACCTTAAAAAACACTTATGAAGTTAATAAACTAGAAAATCTTTTAATATAGCGTGAGATTTGTAAACTTACAAAATTTGATATTAATATCTAAACGATTGTTGTTTTGTTGAAAATGGTGCAACATTTTGTTTATTTTGTACATAAATTTGTTTTTCAACTCACCTTTGCTTCGTGTGGAAAAAAGTAAAAAGCGCCAGCCGCTATGTCGCCATTAAACCCAAAGTTGAAAATCGACGAAATAATCGCCGCCAGCCGGAGCGAGAACGAGCTGCAAAATTGTCGCCGGTCGCCATCGCCGCGTCGCGGTCCTCGTGGAAGCGGTCCGCCCGATTGAAGCCGCTTCGCCCGGAAAAAAGGAAAAAAAATCTGCTCATCGACGAGTGCGAGGGCTGCGAGGGCTGCGAGTTGGCCGTGTAAACGAGCCCTTCCCCGAACGCCCGGTCCAGATCCGCAGCATCCCAGCACCACTTCGAGCGAGGGGCGTGGCGCGATGCTTCTCGAAATGGTCCAGCACCAGCACCCAGCGCGGAGACCGAGCGACACCCAACCACAGCATCCGGTCTAGACCGCGTCGCGTGAGCTTTCATCTCGCACCGGCTGCGGACGGGTGCTGCGGAGCGCCCCGCCGCCTCTCCGCCGGGCCCTTCCCTTCCCTTCCCAGGGCCCGCCGGAACCCGTTTCTCCCGTAGTTCTGGCGGGCGAGGCGTTTATCGATTTCGAGGAGGAACGCGCGATGGTCCATGGGATGCTGCGGCGACATCCCCGTCGGTGGGGGTTTTTTCCACCGCTGCTGGCTTCTTCGCATCTCGTGCCGGCTCCTTCTCGCAGCCGCCGTGGACCGGGATGCTGGCGGGGCTCCGGTGGGAATTTTTCTGTCGCTTAAGACGTTCGCCGGTGGTTGTGGCTTCGCGGTCTTTTTCGGGGCTTTAAAGAGTTTGAAAGGCGTCGTAACGGATTTTTTCCTTGTCACTAACTTCGCATAAGTCGAGTGCCATTGAATTTGTTTACTGTGACATGCCGGCGAGTGGGGCGCGGAGCTCACTCGAGGGGCTGCCGCGAGGGCCCTTGATGCAAGTGCTCTTTTGCATGCTCCTTTCCGGCTCTTGCTGCTTCGCCTTCGCGATTTCAAGATTTTTGCAGGGAAAAAATTGCTCTTTTCTTCGCGGATTTAACACTTCTTGGGTAATTGTAATTAGTCCCGCTTTTGGGTGGGAATTTTTCACAGAGAGCATTGTTTTTTAATCCACCAATTTTTTAATTAAAATTTAGACTTCCAGTCATCTGTGATTCAAGAATAGTGATTTTCAGTTCTATATATTATTTATGTACTATTTTATATTATTTGTAATATGTTTATGTTAACTTTTTATTTAGATATTATTTATTTTCTTATGCAACATATATATACAAACATATAATATTTAAAGGGTTGTATATAGTCCGAGAATCTGTCCAGCAATTATCATGAAAAACTATAACACAAAAAGTTTCAAATCGATTGCACTAATACTAAAAAAAACCATAGCTTCAGGTTTAGTTATACATATAATTTCAGGAAATGCGCGCTATTGTTATAAAATATTTTTACTAACTACTATATTTACTAACAGAAAATACAAAACAAAAATCGATTTTTTGCATACCCATTTTTAGTAGGTAGGTATATCATAACAATATACACAAAAAATAAATACAGTATTGCGCAAAACAATAGCAATTACTAGTACAAAAACTAAATGTGGGGTTTTCTTCATTTTATTTAGTGGAGAATATAAAGCTATCCTACTTTCCTCCTTTCATTTCAATTTTCAATTCAATTTAATTAAAATAAAAAATAACGAACTTCGTTCGGTACATGTTAGAGTGTAAAAATAAAGAATGTAGCTTCCCTAGTACTGTGTATATGGTAGTCTATATTTTGAATAACTTCAGCACACCTTCGTGGCATAGACGCTATTAAATTCATAATATTGAGGTATGATTTTGTTTTTTATTGTTACCATTAATTCTGTTTTAATTCGGAAACGCTAAATTGAGACTTGTCGTTTAACGATCATCAAGAGATTTTTAATAGGATTCAAATCTGATTGAACTGACAAATCAAGAACTTTAAAGTCCATTCTCGCTTACCAGCTTCGATGCGTGTTTCGGATAATTATCATACTGAAACACCCATCGAAGCGGCATTTTCCATTCGGGATATGATAACATTTGCGTCTCCAAACTCCAAAATATGATATTTTAAATAAAACTACTTTATTATTGATGGACCGGCGATAACGTCAGTTATTTTAAATTGATGGCTTTTTACGCAGTTTTGCTCAAAACTAAAAAGAAACTATTGTTTTAGATTCCGTGTAAATAATTTAACTAAAGTTTTAGGTATCGAAAAGAAACCGAAACCTCAACCTCTGCGCAACAGCAAGGGCGTGGTATTAATTTCACAAAATTCAAATCACACGTTCCATTCATCATCTCACCTGAATTACTTTCACACATCGCCGGAGCCATCAATTAAAATCCCCGCTCCATCACCACCTCATTATCTGTTCATCTGTTCGGCATTAGGCCCGGAGCTGTCGGAGAATTGAAATCGAATGAACCAATTCCGGCCATATGGAAGATGACGTTTCAATTTCGTCCCGGAGCTCGGCCCTTGCAGCCCCTCGAAGGGACGAAGGGCGCAGGAGTCGCGTCGAGAGCGGGAATTCGACATGCAATTACCTCTCATTCGAGGTCACATGACATTCAGCAAGTCAGGGACCATACTGCGCTCAATGAGGACCGAAGTGTCAAAATACGACAGCAGGGGGCCCTTTGTTCAAAAAAGTAAGGGCTGTTTTCGGAAGCATAAAAATTGCTTTGTTAGCCGTGTCGGGCGCGCTGCTCACGATGTCATCTGTTTTCTTGTTGGGAAAATTGGAGGTATCCATTCGGAAAGATTTCCAAAATTCAACTACCAAAATTTGGATAGTACCTACTTTTATTATTTACATACAACTTCTACAAATATTAGAATTTGTAATTTTCAATCATGGACCTAACAAGACGGTTGCTTTTAAAGCTAAAACTGATGGTTCAAATATATCAGATATCAATCGAATACATTAATTTAAATAATAAAAGTGGGAAAACTTTTTATGATAAGTGTCTCAGAATCGTCTAATTTTATTCCATCTCATCTTAGACTATTTCTTTTTACGATCTAAAGTGGAACTATATAGACATTAAAGTTAAAGATAGTTTCAACTTTTATATAAAAATTTTTTAACCTTATTTCAAAAGTGATAGTAAATGAAGACTTTTTATTATTATAACCAAAAGTGTTTTCCGCTTCACATTTAATTTCAATATATCAAAATGGTTTCAAGTGTAAATTTAAAAAAAATACGACTCTGAGTGTATCAACTCCGAGTTTTATGAGATGTAATTACGAGTATTTTTATTTCATATGTTGCAATGTCAGTAACTTTCAAGGCTATGAATCTTAGTTTACTTTTTACTATCTTTAGTTTTGAAATAACCTTTATGAATTTAGTGAATTGGCGCGTAGCACAGCTCATAAAAGGTAACGATTAGTTTGCTCAATTATCGCCAATCAACGGACAATTTTGAATTAAAAATTTTTGCTAAAAATACACCCGCCGTAAAAGTAATAATGTTTAAAACATTTTCCAACAATTCCCAGTAATTACGCGCTTACGCAGGCGGTTTACGCTCACTGAAGCGCGGTCCGAGCGGCGCAGATATTCTCTGAGTAATGAAAGGAATGTGCGCTTAAATAATTGGAAATAATTAAAATGCAGATTAGGCGATGATTAAGTTTTGTGTTCCACTCAAACCGCGCGGCTACCACCGTAACTTAGGAGAGGAGGAAGCGAGCAAAACACCTGAGTTACCTCAGCGTTTAATTACTTCTTGAGCGGTTTGCGAAGCGTTTGAGTGTTCGAGCAATAAAGGTCATGTTTGCTCCGTTTTTGCTGCATTTTTTGGCTTTTAATTTTTTCCGTCTCATTATCTTTAGCCTTTTTTTTTTTGCAATTAATAAAACCGCAGCACCACACCGAACTTTTTTTTAAGTAATTGACGGATGACGCTAAAAATTATTTCTTAGGAAGCCGAAAAATATGAGGAAGTTATTAACTGCGTCGAACTTAGAACAGAAGTTTCTTGAGTCGCTTAATTGAGGCTTGAGGGTTTAATGAGGAGCGATGCGTGGAGTAAGTGCTTTAGTCATTAGCTGCTCAAGTTCTAGAAAAAAAGACGGTTGAAACAAAACCGGGGTTTAACAATGATATAGATTATAATTTTGCGTTCTAATGAACAGAGTTCTAAGTGAAATTTTTAGGTTTTAAGTTAATTTTAATTCTAGTTGTCTGCGTATTTTGCATCCAAAGCCTAATTAATGAAACGATGCAACATAGTGTAGTGATATTTGGTAAAATGGCATATATTGAGCATTTTTTATGAATGTTTGTCAGAACTCTTAAAAATAAAATGAAGGCTGACGTATGTTTTCCCAGTATACTCTCCGGTCAGACGAAAAATTCCTGGAATTTTCAAGATAGAATCATGAACCAAAGAAATTTCGATTTAGATAAAAGTTGTTTTTAAATTTATTTTTGAAAGAACAAGTTTCAAAAATCGCAAAGAAGTCGCGTGAAAATTGTTAATAACAATTGAACAATGCAATACTTATAAAATAATCCTATACGTAATTCTGTGACTTTATATATGTATTTAAAATGTTCTCCAACTTATAAAATCTATTGTACCTTATTTTTCAGACTCTAAATAGTAATTTTAGGTAAAAAAATAATTTTCAAGTTTTTCAAAATTGTAGAGTGGCGTAACACTTTAATTACAAAAAGAAAACTAGAAACTAACTACATATGTGAGTATAGATAGTACTTAATAAATAATAATATAATACTAAATTTTGTTGAAATTATTTAAAACATCAATTAAAAGACTCCTGTGATTCCGGCAAAAATTATTATCTCATTTGTTGTTTTGAATAATAAATCGAATTCTGATGGAAGCAAAATTTGTTATTTTAACTATGATATAAATTTTAAATCACATTTTAAATATTCCCATAAATACTAAACATAAAATATTGTAAAGTCCTCTTTGAGAATAAAAATGTTCATGTTGAAAAACGACTGATCGCTTAAAAGTAAGTTGCGATAATATCTAATATCTAATCCGCCATAACATAAACCTTTTTGCTGTTGTAATTCATTAATCTAAAAAAAGGTCCAATCCATCACCGATTACTTCCAGTTCTCTGAACCGTCCCACCCAGCCCCAGTGTTGGTAACAACGACAAGTGTAAGTTTCGACTCCATTATCCGATTAATTATTAACAAAATTTCATTTAATCGGAATGTCGACATGCCACCACTGCGGTCTGGGGCTGGAATTCACTCGAACGCCCCCTCGTCCAACTGGGGAGCCCCCTTCGCCCCAAAGCGAGGCGAGTGGAGTTGAACAAGACCCAGTTACAAGACGTCGCGTAAAA
Organism: Machimus rusticus; assembly: GCA_951509405.1. Taxonomy (NCBI): domain Eukaryota; kingdom Metazoa; phylum Arthropoda; class Insecta; order Diptera; family Asilidae; genus Machimus; species Machimus rusticus. The sequence goes on from OX608051.1 coordinate 11,174,281, forward strand.
TTTCGCTGCCCACTTGGATTCCGCGCAAATCACGAAAAGAAATCTGTCACCGGGGAAATTCACAAATCACCGCAGTGCAATCGAACGACTATCAATTGATGGGGGCGAAATCGACACCCACCGCACCGCGATCCGAGAAATCAGTTGGAGTCGGGTGCACGTGAGTCGACGATTATGCACACTTAAAATGAAAAAAAGGGTTGCGGGGGAGGAGTCAGAAAACGTAAACCACCCTATCTTATATATTTTTTTCTTATATTAATTTTCCCTTTATGATGCATTTTCATTTTTACCCTTTTTCAAGCAGTCAACGATTAAAGCCAGAAAAAATCAACCTCGTCGTGGTCATTTCCTGGGCTCTTAAAAAATTGAAATGGTCGATCATTTGATCGGGCGGTTATTATTTAATCGGCGGCGTATATCACGCGACGGCAATTTGTTGTAACTCAATTCGGTCCGTCGTCCGTCGCGGCGACCGGGAAGGCGCAGGAAGCGTTCTTTCATCGAAATGGCAATCCGCGGAGTTGTGGGTGGGCGCAGATTCTCGTTTGTTTGGACAAACCTGGTTATGTTGGTAAATCTGAATTTTTAATTTCCCGCTGACCGCCGATGCGATTCAGTTGATTGATGTATTTATTTGGTAATTCTCTTAAAAACGACGCGTTTTTCTTTTCCAGCTAGGGTAATGTCTCGAGGCGGAACAAATCATTCACGATTTCGCGAAAAAATTGGTTTCGCTTAATTTATTGAGTCTTTGGGCTTTATTGAGTCAAGTTTTTCATAAAATTGATATCTAACCCACTTCCTTCAATGAATCAGAATTCAAAATTTTCGATATGAATTAATTTTAAATTTTGTTTCATACTGAAACATCCTTTTAGACGAAATTCGTCGGACATTTTTATTTCGAGAAAATTAAGACAGAAATCAGAAATCATATTTAACAGCCGGAGAAGACACTGAAAGCAACCAGAGATTTTTTAAATATTAAAATTGTTTTCGCTAAATATGTAGATATTTATAAATTCTTTGCTAGACTAATATTTACGTAAGTTAACTTGTTAACATTTATTTTTATGGCACGTGTGATTTTGATTTATAATTATTCGAATATCGTTTAAATGTTGTTTAAGTTTCGTATAATTAAATTACAATTTTTATACCACCAGTTATTATCAAATTAAAATGCTTAAAATAGTAAAATCCTTGAATGACTATTAATTAAAATCAAACCTCCTTGAAAGCGCAGAAAAACGTGGTAGCAAATTTCCTTAATTAGTGTAGGTCGCCTAACTCGGATTATGGGTCAGCTAATTGCTACAAAGCCCAGCATCCAATCAGAGTGTTAATTATGGAAACGTTAACGGCCATTAGCGGTGAAAAATTCTAATGAAAACGGTGCGCTAATAGCTATGATCAGATTTCCACCGAGTCAACAAGATAATTCGAGTTTTACGGAGATTGATACCTGCGACTGGGGATTAGGCTTATCCAGGTATCAGCCGCGGCAATCGTGCGGCAGCACGCGATTTTTGCCGCGAGCGCTGAATTTATCAAAGTTTGAGTACGCTCGGGTCTATCGCTTTTATCGAGTTTGGGAATTTATACTCAAATTTGATCGGTGCGTGGATAAAGGCGCCCCCGCCCCGTCCCGAAAGGTGCGACTCCGCTGGGACTCATCCAGGGTCGGGGTTTTCCGCCAGGGGCGATATTTTCCGCCGCATAATGCACTTTAATAAAGTGGAATTGTCGTTAAATTGCCGCGGACATGTTTACAGTCTGCTCGAGCCCAGGGACCTCCTCGGGCATCATCGGCGCTTTGATTTCTCACACATGCCGCGGACGGTGACAGAAATTTTTTTGATTAATGAGGGCGGCCCCGTGTGATTTATTGATCGCGCCGCCGAAGCGTATTTCACGCGCTTAATTGAGCTCCCTGGGGAGGTGAGCCTTTTTCACCTTTTCACCTTTTCACTTTGGTTGCGTTGCTCCTGGCAATTTATTCAAATTGTTCAAATTGTTTACTCTTTGAAAGGGACTCACCAATTTCTTTTATTTTCACGCAGGTGCCAAAGATGAGGACGGAAATAGTATAAAAAGCGGCTTAGGACTGAGTAGCACGCCGGGGCTGAGTAAAAAACAGCGAAAAGCGCGGACGGCCTTCACAGACCACCAGCTGCAGACCTTAGAAAAATCTTTCGAAAGACAAAAGTACTTAAGTGTTCAGGATCGGATGGAGCTAGCTAATAAATTAGGTCTTAGTGATACTCAAGTGAAAACCTGGTACCAAAATAGAAGGTGAGTTCAGCTCTTTTTATGAAAATTCTACTATAATTTTAAGTTTTATCAAAAGTTTATGAAAATCTGTTAATTACACAGATTTTTTTCTCAAAAATTTTGCAATATAGATTACAAAGTTCTAAATGAAAATACTTACTCAGTCAGCTCCTATTTTCAATAAAAGTAGAGTTAAAAAATATTTTGACTATTTTTGAAAAATCATTACAAAATAACGGATTGAGCCAAGAGCTTATGATGTTTATGATTTTGTTTAAATAATATTTGAAATCTTAAGCTATTATATGAAAATACAAAAGACCTTAAAACATTTCGAAATGAACAATGAATTTCAATTTTTGCTTTGCCTTTGACTACTGTAACTGAACCAATGTTTTTAGAAATTCGGAGAAACGTTCTAGCTTAAGATGGTTTGGAAAAAACTTTGATTATTTAGGAAATTAAATTGTCTTCGTCTATACCCAACCTAAAAAACGTTGATTCCCCAAAATAATCTATAAAAAATCACCATTTTGTGGTTTAGCTTTAAATTTTGAAATTATTATTATTACTTTTAAAGTTGATTTTTTACGTAATTCTGGATATATTCGTGGCAATTTTATGTTATTATTAGCAAAATTGAAATATTTGATGTAGGTTTTCACTCATCATACGTTTTAAATCAAAGCAAGATCTCCAAAGTACACATATTTAAACCTATTTTAAAGACGTTTTATAAATTCCCTCACATACTGTGACCAAAACGAATTATGTAAACACGCTAAATGCCCCTGAATTTCTTTGAAATTAAAAAATTTCTCGGTGAAATCGGTGTGTCGGGCAGGCACAAAGGACAGTTTAACTAGCCCTCGCAGGCACCAGAAAGGCCCAATTAAAACGCAGCGTCAGGAGAATTAACGAAAAATCAAAATGAGCCGCCACCAAATCGGGGTACGGAGGGGCCTTAAACCCACAAACGCAGCCGGACCTTCTCCCTAGGTGGCGCGAGCATCGGTCCAACAAAAGCTGGTAGCCAGCGACTCTCCGGTAGCCAGCGATCATCGTCAGCCGCCGCCGGGCGACTCGCACAAAGGCGAATCGCCGCGGCCTCGAAAAGCGATCATCACAAGATAATCTGATCTCAGGGGCCGGCCAAACAGAGGTCTTAAGAAACCGATTAACAGGCCGGGAAGAATGGAGCCAGCCATGGGGCCCAGCGGCCGGCGATGACTTGACAATTTCGCCGTTTTCGGTAAAATCAGGGCCTGAAAGAGGCCGCCTGCGATCATTAATAACACACCGCGGCGATCTCCTTTCTCGCCGCAGCCCGGCGACGACGAACTTCCTGAGCATTGCGTCTACCTTTTAACGTTTTTGCCGCGTCGCCGCGACAGGTTAAACATGGCGACGACTACTTAACACAAATTACGCAGCAAAACGATCCCTGAAAGGCCCGGTAAATGTCGGGATAAATGCTGCTGGACGACGGAGTGCTGCGGCGAAGGGGCCGGTTCCGGAACACTCTCGATTCGCCCGATAGACCCGTTCACTGCCGTCCTGGAAAAGTGAAAAATTGGAAGGAAGTCGCCTGTTTGCTCGAGCGATTTGCGCAAACTCTCGCCGCTAATTTGCGGCAGCTACCGTCAATTGCAGCCGCCGAAAATTTGTCCGAATTTGAATAACAAATGGTTCGGCTGTCGGCAGAGGTGCGCAATTAATCATTTCCCACTCAGAAGTCAAAACCACAATTGAAATGGAATAAAATGACAAATGTACGCGCGAATCGGGCGAACGGGGTCACCGTAACGCGCTGATTTATCACCTTACACATGAGCGGATCCGCGCTCAGAAGAGTGCTAAAAATCGTCTTTCTTCCACTTGAGGTTTTACGAGCGATCACAATTATGCTAATTAAATCGTTTCGAGCGGCTCCGATCCGCCACAATGGGCCTGAGAAGCCCGAGATGCCCGAGAGGAGCCCTGGATGGGGTGAAGCCTCATTTATCTATAAATCACAAAGTATTTCGGCGTGGTAACCGTGCGTTAAATTTTAATGATCATTCAAATTGGAGGTAAAATAATCACTTCCTCCCATTTCCAGTGGTTGGCTTTTTTTCACTTACAAATCATCTCCCTGCAAATTCATGGATTTTTTTGATAATAAGTTTTTCTGAAGGTTCCGCGGATTCATTTGTAATATGTTCCAACTTTGGCAACCTTAACTTCAACAATGAGTAAATGATATTTTTCTCACAAGCCAGGGAGTTAGAAAATTTCAAAATTGAATTCAAAGCAAAGAATAACATTTATTAATTAAAATCTATGTATATGCGATATTTATTAGAGAAATCCCATAAGTACAACTTATAACGAAGAAAAATTTATAAATTTACGCAGTAAAGAAAAATATTAATATTTATCGATCGCTTGGAAGATATAAAATTGGTAAAATACCTAATAATTATTGCGTTCAACGTTATAGTTTCTTTTTGATAACACGCCTTATAGCAATTCTTCAATAAATTACTCTGCACTTATAAAATAACGTCTAGGTAATATGAAAATTGTTGAAGGTTACTATTTTATGAGTATTTATTTCAGATATGCGAACATAAACATGTCTTTTTATCAAAACAACTAGAAGTGCATTTTAATTCAATCTAACACTTGATTACTCTCATAACAAATTAGCAAAACGTTCAGTAATAAATGTTTACGCAGTCAATTTAACTTTTTAATTCTAACAAGTTGTTTCGCGGTTGTTGTTTCTTTGGATTGAATTAATTATATTACAAACTTATCTTGCCTATTAATCAGCTTCGAAATTGTGGCTTGATTTATCGACAACTGGAATAATTATTATTATTATATTATTATTATATAGAAATAAAGAGCAAATAAAAAAGGAAATATATCTATACTTAACCCGTTGTAGTTATACAATACCTTTAAATATACTTATGTAAGAGTTACATGGGGTTCTTTGGAAATAATTGGCTTTTCAAAAAAGTTATAACATTTACAGTTTTAAATATTTTGAAGTAAAAATTTAGACATATTCCTCAGATAGTGTGTACTTTTTAAAAAAATTAGGGTAATTGTCAGAACTGGCAAAAGTACATTTATTCTGCAGATTGAAGTGACACATTTTTGAAAAATCGAAAAAGTTAACATACGATTTATAAGAAGTTTATTTATTACTTGTTATAATTGCAGTTGACTAATTGTAATTTTTATTTTATCTTAGTTTCAATAATAATTTTGTTATTGGAAGTAAAGCAGGTAATTCAGCCGTAACACTTATACACTACAGAAGACAAAAAAAAAACTCTTATTACACTATTTTTCTTAAAGCAACAAAATTATTGGATCTAAAACATCCAGTAGGATGATTAAACGTTAATAAATATTATCTAAGTCTTTTAGAAATTGAATGTTGGTTCATATGTATTTTAAAGAATTACTTTTCTTGTTCCGATATAAATATGGAAATTTCGCTTAAGTGGTCGGATCGTGTTAAAGTATAATGTAATTAATTATATTACACTTTTAAAATCCTAAAGAGATTTAAAGGTTTTTATGTTGCAACTTGAGAGTTGCTTGGGTCTTATTAAACCCACGAGTACCAGGAAGAGTTCAGATTTATCTTGTAAATTAAGATTTTTGAAGCGCATGCTTCGATTGAGTTATAATTAATTACAACTCCGTGGTCCGCGGCAAACAGTTGCCGTGGTTTATAGTCGGAAGGGCCCCGTCATATTTCAAACGAGCCTCAAGGTGCACCAGAAGTCAGAAGCAGCAACTGTTTTCAAAACCAGCAGCAATAAACTTCTCAGGAACGCAACGATCGAAAACGGACGAGTGCCGGAGTCGGTTGGGCGCAAGAAGCAATCGCATGATCAAATTGCAAGTTGCAGCTCGTGGAAATGCCCAAAAAATGCAGGGAGAGAGGCGTTCAAGAAGCAAAGCAAAACTTTACGACGGAACGTAAACAGTTTCCGCCATAAAATCCGTTTAATTGCGTTATAGCACCCCGAAGGTGGGCAGCGAGAGGAGAAATTACGCGAATTTAGCGGGCCCGACAACAATGTTCGAAGTGTTGCACGGTGCACCCTCCGCCTCCGTAATTGGCCCCGCATAATTACCGCAGAGAGGAGCCCCAAAAGGCGGGCGGAGGCGCGCGGGGCCTTCCTTAACTAAACCAGCGCACATTAATCAGCAACAAAAGCAAATCTTTCACCTCTTCACACAGCCCGAAATGGGGCCATCGCACAATATTTCATTTCATTTCATTTCATTAGAGCACAATTTTCCTGGCGGCGGAGTTCCCAACAGAAAAACCAATTAGCGGCGATTGTGTGCGATAGACGGCCGTAGGGAATGGAATTTATGTCATAATTTCGCCGTTCAGTATCAATTAAAAATTTTCCAGCAATTCTCCGGAGCACCGGCACCAATTCATCCGTATCTGGAGGAAAACCGCGGCGGCTCCATACCTTCGCCGTCTAATCGCAGCAGATTACAGAACTCATTGCCCGATTTGCGCTCGTTTTTTTGAATTATTATTTTTATTTTTCGAAATATTGAGAAAGCCGAAATAGTCGCACAGCACCCGATTTCCCTCATATCTGCGGCTAATTAATGAAACTGCGCTTTAATTTCTGAATTTATTTACATTTGTCTGTCCGTATGAATTGTCTGTTACAATTTGCCTTTTTAGTTTATTCACAGCGCAAATAAAATGAGCGGGGACCGCTTTGTCGGCGGTGGCAAGCAGCCAGGTAACTCGCGAGTTACCTGGCAATCACGCCGTGGTCTTCCTTTATCCACTCAAAGCGATCATTTGCATTTGATCATAGTCGAAATGAATTCACTGCCCGCTGATGACTGCAATTATGTAAATTCGGTTTAATTCATTTTTTTTTATTTCCAGTACATAAAGGAACTCATGAATAATGGCGCAAAATCACTTTTTGAATGATAATTTATGACGCGAAGGAGAAACATCGCTACTTTGTGTTCATAGATCAAACTGCGCTCCATGAGAGTGTCGACCCAAATAGGTAGATTTAAAACAATTTAAGAATTTTATAACATTCGTCATGATTTCACGGGAAAATATTTTTATTATCATTTAATTACAAAAATAAAAAAAAGTTTGTAATACAGTAAAAACGCTCATTCATAAACAGTCGATAAAATTGCTAAGTGTTGAAATCGACAACATAATTTGATAAATTTTTGCTCAACTTATGATACAAAAACATGAAAATAATTATTTTATCGATTTTACCATAAATCAGTTCAAGGAATTTTTTATTGGTTAGTTTTTTTGACTTTTCGCGCGTTAAATTTTTATGATGGAGCGAAAAAGTTTTATATATTGAATGTCACGTTTTATGTTTATCTTCTATTGAAGTAGTTAAAAGAGTAGTTAATAACTTTAAATTTGGTTTTAATTCAAATCTTGAACAATTTACAAAAAAAAATAATTTTTTTCAATTTTTATCTATCAAGTTTGTGTGTAAACAATTTTTGAAGCTGGAGTCAGTCATTTTATATAGAATTTTTGAAGATATTTAGATTTTTCAGAAAATTATTTCTAAGAGAATGACGATAAAATTAGTGAAATAAACGAATCTTTTAAATATTTGGGAATATCCAACTAACAGGTGACGGCTGACAACGATCAGAGTTACACTTCGCCAAATTTTGAGAATTTTAATTTAATTTAATTTAAGGTCTAATCGTTATTAGCGATTAGCTCAAGTTATAGATATATTTAACTTTTATTTATTAAATAAATGTGATACTTTTTTTTTCCAAATGGTATCCAAGGTTTGTTCTATTTGTGTTGAACTAATAATTCATTATTTTTAGCCAAAAATATGAACTATACTTAATTGTATTTTGCCAAGACGCTACAATTGTTAAAAAAATAAGGTTGAGTTGCACAAAATATTGTTAACTTCTTGATTCATTTTTTGGTAGGTACCCGTATGAAAATCGAAACTCTCTTAATTTAAGTCATATAAAAATAATTTAAATAGCTATCGTTTTCAGTTTGATGTTGATTTACATGGATTGGTTATACTTAACTTAAAAATAAAATGTAAATCAATAAATCGGATTTCGGGAATGAGTAGGACAGTGGACTTTTAAAGCCAAGGTTTTAGAAAAGCAAAGGGAATTCCTTAGAAGATCCCTCCAATTTGAGGTTAACAGCTTCTGACATGGGAGAGTAAACAAAACGTCGGAAGACAGCGGCCGTCAGCGTCTGAAGCCACGAAAGTGTTCCGCGTTGTTACCTCAATTAGTAATGGACCCTGAAAAATACCGCTGCGAAAGAACAGCGTCCCAGGAATCGATCTTTCCCGCGAAAGGTGCGCAGAGGTGAGGGAAGGGGAAATTTTTCAGCTATAACATTTAAAAAGACGATTTAACCCAAACCAAACCTCCGGTAACTTAAAATTTGAATAATTTGGCGACTGGAGCCGTGGCGAATGCACGCCTCGTTGTCAAAGCGACGAGTTAACGAAATTTGCGTAATTAGAAGATGAAGAACGGTTGGCTGTTCCGGACGCGGTCATTTAGATCGCCGAAATGAGCGACTTGAAAAAAAACCAGCAATGGAAAAAATTAAAACGGAAAATGTTCACGAAAATTACCGCGAGTGACCGCGGCCCGGCGACGCTAACTGGGCCCGTCAGCAGTGAGTGGCCCCATCGGAGGCACTCCTGCGTGGCATCGGGTAATTAGAGGACCCCATCATTGCGCCGCTTCTGCACACTAACTAAATAAATAAAAAATGGGAAAAATGCAAAAATTAGCTGAAAAAATCAGCCAACCGTTTTGTGCCGGACATGCCGACGACGACCATTGGCCAGTGGTTCGTTACATCGCCGCACGGCGTCGCCACGACTATCGGCGGAGTTGAACTCGCCGTCGCCGTCGCCGAGGCCAGGAAGAGGAGTTTAAGTGGAGTTTAAGTAACAAAGAGGTACTGCACCGGCGCGGTGCGGTTTTTACTTACCTTTCCGCCCGTTTTTTCCTCCTCAACGGGGAAAATCGCGATTTAACGCTAGAAATCTCAAGACGTCCGACCGATTTATTTTCGTTAATGCGATTTAAATGGTTGAACATTGCCCGCTAAAGTCAACATCCGCCGGCCGCTGCTTTGGGACTATCCGCGGTGGGAACGCGAGGCGAGAAGCGCCCATTCATTGTTTAACTAATTTGATGACAATAGAAAAATTTATTTAGTTAAATGGACGGCCGGAGCCCACTGGCAGAGTGGCCGTGTCCAATTGCGTTGATTTTCGGGGAAATGAAAAAAAAAAAAAAACGTTTTCTCTTACCTCAAACGCAGGTGAGATTTATTTTCTTCTACCAATTCTCTAAGACTGTCTACATTTACATATTTGGTTTAAAATAGTAGTCTATGAGCAAACTTTAACTTAAATCAAAACTTTTGTTCTTTTATGTAGGTAATATAAGGTTTGTTTCATATTTATAATACCACCAAACATTTAAGAAGAGCAAGGACTACACAGATGTGCTCCATAGATGAGTTTAGAAAAATCATCAATTGAGGACTTAAAACAGACAATTCTGGGAAAATTAAATGCTATTGATTTCAATTTTATTCAAAGTCTATAATCAAAAGCATGAAAACTATAAACCGTGTTCTAATATTATTTTTATAGACGTAAAACGATTACTTTCGTTGAAATTATACGCGGCACTATATCTAATTATGAAACAAGCCAATATTGAAGTGATAGGTTTATTAATTAGGAGTAATTATTTGCTATTCATTATTTTTATAATTTTCGTTATGTATATTGTACTTCACTAAACGCAATAGTTTTCTAAAGACCAATTTTTTTTTTGTGGCGTTATAATTACGAAACGTGTACGTAGAAAGACACAATTTTGTCTCTATAATGACTCAATTAATTATTTGATATCTTATTTTAAAGAGACTGTTACTTAAATGAAGTAATATCATATTTCCTAAAAGTCTAAATGTTTGGCATACAAAAATCGGTTTTAAGGTTTTATAATTGCCGTCATATTTTAAGATATGCATAAATTGACTCACCGCACCGCAAATCTTTGTAATTTGTAATAATTTTGCTGTCTAGCTAAAACCGCCGCATGGGTTCGATACAAATGACTTAATTTTCTCGGGACTAAGAGCATTGGTTTGTCCGTTGAAAATGAGGAAAATGCCAGGCATGCCGGGGATACTTCGAGGTGACTCCGACTCTAAATCTTTTCTATTAATTCCTCATTAGCTTTGCAATTTCCAGGACAATGGGCTCAAAGCAAGAAGTTAGCACCTCTGCGCGGTGAGGCCATTGCGACTGAATGCGCCTAACTTTCGAACTGAATGCGGTGCGGTGCGCTGCTCCCCGGTGAATGCAGCTCGAATGAAAGGAGCGCAATTGCAGTTAAATTGCAGAAAACAAAAAGGCGAAAAGCACCTGCAAAAGGCAGCTCAAAATCCTCCTCGGCCTCCCCGCGATATTTCAGCCAACTCGAGGGGGCTCTTTTGTGCTCGAATTTTTGCGATAAATCGTTGCCGCAGGCGCACAAATCATCAAAACAGATCCCGTCATTGGGGCTCATTGTGGCCGCCTGATGATTTTCCTTGGTCTCTTTAAATGCGGCGCATTCCGCTGTTTTGCCGAGGCCTCCTCGGCACAGCGTTCGCTCATTACACCGCGAGGAGTCGTCGGTTTTGGGTGCTCCGCCGGCCGGGGCCCCAGCACCTCTCTGATGAGCCTAATCACAGCCTTTTCTTCGAGTTAGCAAGGTTAAAGCGCCTTTCAAAGACTCCTCAACTGCGCCGAGTTTAAGCCGCCCTTTGTTCACTCGAAGGCTTTTTGCGCGAGGAATTTGTGTTAACTACCTCGCGCGAAGGATTGACTTAAACTCGGTGGAGCGTGCGTTGCTCTGCGGCGGAGGGGTTGTTCGACGCTTTTATTTAAGTCTACATCTAATAAAACCTCGTTAATTGCTTATTTGCCTCAGAATTTATGAGCGGTCCTTGACTTCTTCATCCAATAGGTGGACCTTGGTCTTTCGCGCAGAGCTCTTTTCATTTAAAATTGAAAATTGCTTTTCCAATTCATACGTCATAAGCTTGATATTTCTAATTTTAAACTCCTTTTGTTTTAAAATATTGTATACCTAAGTTAACAGAATTCTTAGCAGTCTGATTCCCAAAAATTAGGATCACAACATGAATTCTATAAAAAGTCTATTATTATTAATGCAGACTTTTAAGATGAACTCATGAAATAAACAGAAAGGGTCCTTTGATAGAACCTTGAGGTACCCACTCTGCTAAGTTTTACTTTTTTTTAAATTATCTTTCGTCGATCGCTTAAAGCTGAGTATTCAGATTAAGCTGGTATTAAAAAGATTTGCACTAAACCAAAATTATGAATGTCTGCATATTTTAAATAAACGTTTCTGCAAAGAATTTTGTGCTCAATAAAATGGAAGGCCTCAGAGGAGTGGTAGAGTAAACGTTAGGATAATTTATTTTTCTTCTGAATATTTGAAATTGGAACGACTGTCTCAAAAGTTTTACTCTGAGTTGAATATTAAACTACCGAATTCCCCATAAGTTAACACCAGATTTGTAGCAAGTAAGTTTTCTGAGCTTCTTTAAAACCAAATTTTATTACTAAGATAAGCAGATGACTTAGTGGCTGAATAAGAAATGGGACCATCACGACTACGGTCCACTTAACTCTGAGACTAGCAAACCAGAATTATTTAAATGAGGCTAAAATAGGAGTTAAAAACAAAAAAACTCCCGCATCCGGCTGAGTTAAATGGCACAAATCACGCTTATCTTCGAGCAAAATGAAGCGATGTCACTCGTGACCAATTTATGGGACAGAGGGCCCCAAAAAATTCGGGGGGAATTTTGGTGGCCTTTTAAAGTGCGATAAACAATTTGTGGAGATAAATTATTCGGAGGAATCCCGAACGACGAGATTAGGCCGCGATACCGGCTAAAAGGTGTCGCATTCCCCCGAGCCAATTGACCTCTTATCGTGTCTATTTTGTCCGAATATCGAATCAAAACAAATTCGCTGCCAATTTCCATAATCAATCGACCGAACTATTTTGTGAACTCGTTCAGATAAAATAACTCTATAACGTCTCCCACCAGCCCATAGGCCACACCGCGAGTTTCTGCCCGATTTCGGAGCGCGGTCGCTTATCGCGCGAGCGTGTTGAGAAATTTATGCAAATAGCCACTCAATTATGATACCAGAAAATCCGAGGCCCGGAGATGGGCCTCTAAGTGGCTGGGGCCCCAAAAAGCATTCTATTAAGATTTAAGAAGCCGTTTAACAACAAATCCTCTTTGTTGCCACTAAATCTCAAGCCTTTCAGCGAGCCAAGATTTAGCTCCTCCGGGGTCGATCCATCTTTTGACTATCGGTCTATTTGCGTACGGACAACGGGGGCCATTCGTTATGCAAATTGGGCGCTCCGGCAGTCATCGGCCTGGGGCCTGGGGTCTGCGGGGGCCCCTGCGAGTACTGCGTACTTCCAGCTCGCGAGGGGAATCCCCGCTTCCCGGAGGACTCTTTCGCTAAAAGCGGCTATAAATCAAAATGGTAATAAAGAGGAATTCGTGAAAATCAAATTGCGCCACCATGACGATTTTTCAACGGTCCTTAGGGACCCCATCCAGAGCCATCCTGCGGGAATGAGGGCGAACTTTTCAACGTTTAAATGGCCGTCTCAATTCAATTCGCTCGCGCAGGAAGCGCCCATAAACCGTCTCGTGCTCTTATTCGTCACTAATTTATGAGGATGTTCGCGGAATTTTATGACCGCGGCCTGACACTTTCTGCCTGAGTTATAACGGGAGATACGCGGGGCGCCTAATTGATGCTCAAATGAAAATTGAACAACTCTTTTGCTTGCGAGGGCATTCCTTAATCACCTGGCTTGTGAGTTTTCGTTGACAGGGTAATAAATTTTATTTTTTTAAATTGTTTGCATCACAATTGTCACTGTTTTGCTTGAAAATTATGTAGGAAGCATAAAACTGTGACTCATTGCGGTTGCCGCTTTTAATCGAGCTCACAGTTGACATAGAAATTTCTATGAGATTTTATATATGAGGGTCTGGAGCTATCTCGAGATTTTGTGAAATTTTGCGAATTCCATATGATAATCTACATATTAAATTGTCCATTCAAGTAGCCGATTTTAAAATCGCGGGATTTCGAGAGAATCTCAATCAAATCCAAAATCAAATGAAATCGCGCTACTATAATGGAAACACTTTTAAATAATCTTATTTTAAATCCCAAGATTTTGGGGAGATGGAAAAATGGTATTATGGTTATTCAAACAATTTTTTTTACTAATTCTACTACTAATGTAAAATCAATCAACTGTCACTTACCTACTTTTAATCAAAACTGCCTAGTTACTTATAAATATTAGCCGCATTTTTATTATTCCATTTCATATGAAAAGATGCATTTTTAACTAATTGACTTTTGTATTAATTGAAACGTTTAATATTTTTCATCTAAGTATCTTCTTCATATAGAAATTTTCCCCTTTTGAACAAATGCTCGTCGTTTATCTAAAGACTTGAAATTTGGAGCGTGTTCAAGATTATCATGATGGTATAAAAATTTGACGATTTGATTTGAAAATTCAAAGTTTAATTCGCGAAGTCTCAGAATTATGAATTCCTTTATCAAATAAATCGTTCAGATGCCAAATTTGAGAAAAGTTGGTAGTTATTTTAATACTTACTTAATTTTTAAACAATATACATAGGTATTCAGAAACTATAAAGACCAGGGGCTTTTAAACCTAGAGATGTTTAATCTTAATGTTTATAAAATCAAAAGAAGATTATTTTATCTCATTAAAATTTACTAAAATCAGACATATAAAAAAGTAGAGTTCATGGAATAAAAAAATTTTGAACTTCATTAAAGAAATTCAATTCAAAACTAGGCTAGTAATCTCTTATAAATCTAAATAATTTTTTTAATATTCTCGTGACTGTTATAATTTCCTTAAATAAATTTTTTGGATTTGTTTGTGTTTCGTTAAATAAATTTTAAGCATCCAGATGGATAGACACGCGAATTAATTCAATAATTCAATTTTAGCCCTCAAAGGGTTCGTTACACTTAAAAGGTTAAGTGTTTGAATGCACCTTGAAATTGAGAGACCCTTTCTTTCCTGTGCAACCGCCTTTTAGTCGACAATTGATTGACAATTTTGCTAATTTCTGAAGCCCACGCCATGAGCACGCAAAAATGCGAGAGTGGCGGCTGCAGCGGTTTACCTCCCCCGGGGGATGAAAACGCAAAATGCAGCCGTCGAGCGGGGTATGCAAATTAGCTGCTGGCATGACAGTGCGCGTTCAGAGATCATTGTCTTTCGACGCAAATAAAAATGAGGAGAGCTCTGCGGTTATCCCACTTCCGTCATGCGACTCCAGAAACGTGCAGACCGCGGCGGAACACGCCATGCGGAGTCCAGGAATGATTCGGGAAAACCGCGACTCGAAAGGGTGCAAGTGCAGGACTCGGGCGGTTTCTGGATGCTGGGAACTGGGAACCGAATTCAATTGAATCCCAGCCATTGTCCTTTTCTGCGGTTTCACTGCCGCCCCCCGAAGGCACCCCGCTCGGTTTGTTGTCCTCATCCCGGGGGATAATCCCGCCGCGGCGGATGGGGTGGATTTTATTGCGAGCACACGCGACAATTTGTTTCGGTGCCTAATAATTGCCCGGAATTATCCTTAAACTGCCGCAGTTCATTTTATTTATTGCTAGACGTCGGCAGTCTGCAGGGGTGGGTTCTGGAGCGGCTCCTCAATGGAATTCGTGTTTGGGTATCGGAAGATTTTGCGGCTCTTTAATTATTTGAATGATTCTAAAAAGAAATGGTCCCGAGAAAACTTTAATTCATTTCTAGGGCAAGTCCTCCAGGAACACAAAGGGAACCGGTGCAGAACCCGCCCTCATTAACTCCTCCGCAGAGATCTGAGGAACCTGCGCCTGCGCACCGGTGCCTGTGTAATTGAGCCTGATCCTAGGACTTTATAATTATGGGAATTAGGGAAACCGGGTCAGGCTAGTGTGAACGAAAATAAGGGAAAAATGCTGCGTCAATTTCCGGCGCCAGCGGGCAAAATCCGTTCGGGGCCGACTTCGAAACGACTCCGACCCTGGCGCCAACCGCACAGTACGGGAGCGAAATTTTCGGATTAGAAAGTCGCCCGGACTGAAGCCGGACCTCAGCCTTTCTCAGACTAATCGACGAAATTGGATAAACAGCAGGACACCTACTTCGTTCGCTAGCCAGACGAAAGTCCCTAAATTGCTGCAAATTGTGGCATCTGGCCCTAATGATGATTTGCCAGTCCTAAAATTATTTTCACAACATAAATCTGCGGAAACATTATGATCATTCTAAAATTTAAACGGAGCGTTATAAATGAGATTTTAAAAGATTGCTCCAAATTGAATGAGTGCTCTTTTCTTTCATTATTGTAACGCCCTATTTTACACTTAACTTTTATCTGATCATATTTTTATAAGTTTTATGAACTAAAAAAACTATGAAAATAATTTTATTATTATATTAAAGAATTAGGTGTAGTTAGGAGCCCATAAAAGAAAATGTTTGAACAGTTTAAAAATATTTAGTGATTGTAGGGAATATCTATTAAAATATTAATTTTTTGAAAAGTCGACCGTTTAGAATTATTAAAATTTAAATAGATATTCGTTGAAGTACAAAAAATTCCGATAGATGGACATAGTCGATTTTGATCAAACTTAAAAACTTTGGGGTCATGTATAGCAAAATAAGTGGAATGTACTTACATTTAATTTTTCATTTCCACATTTCGTGCTACGGCATTAAAATAGGGTACCTAATCGGGTTTTAAAATGATGTCGATTGCAAATTAAATTATGAGGTTTATGGCAAAAACGAAATTTTTTAAGATTGTGTATGAACAAATTGTTTTACCAAACTGAAGTTACCTGCAGAAGTCCTGATTCAATTTTGCATGGACTTTCCCTCGAGTGTCGTGCACTTGCCCGCAATAAACACGCTCGGGTTGGGCCCCAATTCGCTGGAATCGCGCCCCGATTCCGCTGGTGGGTGCAATTTCGCCGCGGTAATTTGTAGCAATTGCGGCGCGAAATGCCCCGCGAAGTGTAAGACCCGTCCTGCGGGGACTTGTGTCATGGTCAGTTCCTTCGCGTGATCGCCTCCTTAAATGTTTCAGGTGAGCCTGTTTGACTAAAAGCAGCCCATTAAAACCGGACTGGCGAAGTGGCGGGGCGCAACTGGGGCCCTCCTTGGGAGCACGAAGAACCGTTTACGAAATCGATGGCTCTGGGGCCAGGACGCTGTAAAACGTGCACTTGTGGAGCCCGACGCGGAGCCCCTTTTCCGAAAACATGAGCCGCGGCAGGGTGGGCATTTAGCCGCGATTGCAGATTCGGTGGTAGCCCCATTCGCACTTGGGGGCTCCGTGCGGCCGTCGCGGCTGCGATTTGCATTCGCATGCAACGCAAATGTTCCCTAATTGCCTCCCCCGGTGCATGCAACAAGAATTCGTTACGCCCCCCGTCCGGAGCTGGAGTCGAAATGAGACTCCGGGGGGCACCGCGAAAAGCACGGCGCGTTTTCTGCGGCTGATTTCCTGCCCTCGCAAAACTCTTGGGGAGCACCGCGCCGCGCGGCGCCGGCCGGCCGTCTTGGAGCCGCAAATCGGCAGAACCTTTTATCGAAGGATATCGCGGTTTAAGACGCAATTTGTTTGGGAATTGATTGGATGATCGGGAACAGCCCGAGCATTCCTCACGATTTCTGGATTTCTCAACTCGAGCGGGATCCACACTTGATGCCATTTTAAACGGCGTGCTTAGGTGGGAGGCACCCTGAATAAATGGGGAACGAGGCGCAGTTCGAGGTGGAAGTTGAGTCTGGAAGTTAGCATTAGTAAATTAGCCGCACTTCGTCTTGAGAGCATTTCACGAATTCTCTATTATTATTCTATTATTCCGTGAAAGAAAATCTTTCATTTTTGAGATAGTCAGAATCAGAAACGTGATTTTACTTCGAAGATATGGAATTGGCGATAGTACCTACCTAAGAAATTTTGCAAGACTTTTATAAGAGATAGGATAATTTTTGCAAGGCGAAGAATGCTCTTTTTTAATAATATCGAAATTACAGACATAAACTTTTTATACCTACTAAAAGGCCGCGTCTTACGCAAATTTTATGATAAATAAACTTATTAAAAAATATGCCTTTGAAAATTTTAGTCGGTCGTATTCATTTCATTAAACTCAGATTGATCGCAGGTACTAAAGAATGAGTTCTAAGACTTTGATTAATGAATTAGACTGATCACTAATAACCGAATTCAATCAAAGTTTGTAAAATTAGTCATATTTGTGGGAAACTTTTTAAAACAGCGGAAAATTTACCCATTTATTCGCAAATTTCAATATGAATTTGCGAAACTAAATAATATTCAGAGATGTGTTAATTTTTATTAATAATGTCAAAATCAAAATTATTTTTAATCTGCGTCTAATTGTTAGTTTAAACTTTCATATTCACAAAGTTTGAGTTTTGGATTTTAAAACTCAGTTTCTAACTTAAGAAAATATTTAAATTTCTTAAGATTTCTCAGCTCTTATGAATATCTAGTTAAGTTCCAGTTCAAGGGATTTTATAACCAGATATCAATTATGTAAATGTTTTGCAATTTCCCTTCTAATTTTATGAGCATAAAATCGGTATCCGATTCTTCGTGTGCCTTACTTTGTAAACCCATTTGATCATTTTGCTGATTGGATAATGCAAATATCTCGACGGCTAGTCATTAGCTAGCTGCTAGCCGTGCAGAACCTGAGCGAGCCGCCCAGCCCCCAGCAGTTCCGCTCGTTTAACTTTCTGCTCCTCGTCTAAGCTCCCTTAAATCGTCCTAATTTTCCAATCAATTCGAAATAGGAGGAATCGTGACCATCGTTGACCCCGGTGCATCTGAAGCGAAATTCACGATCCGGCTGAGTCCCAATTTGAGCCACTCCGGGAGTCACGATTCGGCGGCTTTCCCCCGGACCTAATCGCCCCCTTTTCCTATTGGCCAGGGCTCCTCGAGGAAAATTAGCCGAGGATCGTTCTCGCGCGATTTCAAAATTAAACGCCGAGCAATTGGCGGCTGCGCATAACGACCACATTGTGTTCTGATTTTCATTAAGACTTCGCCCTCGTCCGGGGCCCCGCACTGAGTGAGCAATTAGAGTCCGCTCGCAGTGCGGAGCCCCCGCCAATTACGAGGGCCGCATCTGGCGCTGAATCAATTTAGATGCGATGATAGCGTTCGGCGCGGCGACGGACGGCGCATTGTGGCCCCCGAGTTCCCGGAAGGTTTTTCTCAGATCGTAACGGCTTTCCTCATTCCGTCGCTGGAGCACTGGGGCTTATCATTAGCAATTTAATTATTTGATAATTTTGCAGCAAGATTTGCTCCTCAGATTTTTTAATTTTCTCCGTTTTATTTTTCTCTCCTCTGTCTTTGCAGAACGAAATGGAAACGACAAACGGCAGTCGGACTGGAACTGCTGGCGGAAGCTGGCAATTACGCGGCCTTCCAGCGACTTTACGGGGGACCCCCGTACTTGGGAGCGTGGCCTTACCCAGCACAAGCGCCCCATGGAGCGCCACCATCGGCGGCGGACTTGTATTACCGGCAAGCGGCCGCGGCCGCCCTCCAGAAGCCTCTGCCCTACCGACTGTACCCCGGGGTGCCCGCCCTCGGGACCCTGGGCGCCCTGCCCGGCCCCAGCGCCCCATTCCCGCACCTCTCGGCCTCCAGCTCCCTCTCCTCGCTGAGCAGCTACTACCAAACCAACAACAACAACAACGGGAGCAGCCTCAGCAATAGCGGGATGAATCGGGACCTCCGGAGGTCCCCGAGCCCCACGCTGAACCCGGGGAGTCCGCCCGGACGATCGGAGAGCAGTCGACCCCCCAGCGACGACGAGGACACAATCCAAGTTTGAGATTTTCTTTTTTAAGCTTCTAGCTCCGGTTTAGTTTAATTTAAATTAAAACGACAATATAATGGTACTTTTATTTTTTTTTACAACTTTACATTTTATAGAAGACTTTTTTGGAATACTCAATAATCAAATTTTATAGTTTCAAATACCAATATTTTTCATATTTTTTATATTTAGCATGCATACCACATTCAAAAAATAGATAGACTTTAAATTTTTGAAAAGTTAGTTTAGCTTAGAGGACGAAAATAAAAACAAATATGTCTCTTGACTGCACTGTGGCATTACGAAAAAGTCTTCTATCGTCCTGAAATAACAAGATTGAAATAGTTGTATTTTTTTTAAGTAAATATCTTATTTCTTTTGTAAAAAGCAGATCCCTAATTTAAAGTAAATTAACAGAGAACAAAAGTAAAAATTAAAATTTGTAAAAGCGCAAAACCACTGTGAACAGAAAAGAAAAAGAAAATGTTGCCAACCTTTTTGTAAATATTGTACAAAGTCCGACTCTTTAAAGAGCCTAAAATAAGGAGGTTAGGAGGAGTTAGAGCGCGCTATGCAGCAGCAGCTTAGTGTAAGTAAGTTCGAAAAAAAACAATAATTTATTATTTAGCGAAAAAACTTCAGTTCCCCTCTTTACGTACTATTGCAAGATATCTGTTATGTTTTTATAAATTTATGAAAAGACGACGAACAAAGAGACGCTTCAGCTGAAGAAAAACGCGAGATATTTTTATGTAGCTAAGTTAGATGCTAAGCAAACGGCCCAGAAGCAAATTGCAAATTGCGGGGGTGAGAACAGACACACACACAGACACAAAATCAAAACGGGGAGCACCTTAGGCTCCTCACTGATATTGTAATTTTTATATAAATTAATTTATAACTTTTATTTAAATAGGAGTAAACCTGTACATTTGCTTTCCAAACAAGTTTTGTATTTATATCTACTGTAATGTGACGAGGCGTCGATGAAAAATTCAGGTAATGCGAAACGAGGCGAAAAACACTTACCCAAAAAATTTGTTGTAAAAAAAGAAAGAAATAATAAAATCGAACATTGGAAACGTTGTGGTAAAATTGTCAAGTATGACAAAAACGTGATTGAAATAAAGGTTATTAAGTGTATTGAAAACACCTGTGTTTTATTAATTGATTATTGCTATTTACAGGATTTAATTAAGTAATTAAAAGGCAAGTAGGTACTAATTAGACGAATAATTTTTCCTCAGAAATTACAGAGCTTGGTAATTTGAAATGATTGTGTCCTATCTTTCTTTCCAGGCGATTACATTGCATAAATATAGTTAATAATTTACATAGGCAAGTATTAAATGTTGTTTGCTGTAATAAATTTAATTGTGCTGGTAAAATGTAGCTACAGTAATATCCGAGAATTCTCTCACGGCAGCAAAACTTAATCGGACAGTAGATTTAATTAAATTTAATTTAATTATAGGGTATTTAGATAAAAATATCGGCAGGTCTTGGTTTTCAGTATTCTAGAAGCACACATTTTGCTAATCAATTAATTTTTGCTTTCATTTAAAAGACGAATGCGTGCTTGTCTGCACGGAAAATATTCTAGAAGTATACGCATACCTACTTAATAATTAAAAAACTATTTACTGAAGGTTCACCCAGAAGCCAACAATATAATAAAGGTTCCATGGAAATTTCAGCCCTATATCTTTAGCCCTTTTTCTCCAATCGTTACAATCGTCTTAAAAAATAGTGTTTTGAGAAAAACGCGTTTTAAAATTTTGTAGCTGTTTTATCTACATACTGTTGACGACACGATCTCGAATTTAATTTTTTTAATTTAACCATCTATATTCTACACAGTTTAAGTTTTAGCTTTCTATTTATATGAAAAAAAAAACGATTTTTCTTTTCCAAAATGATTAGAATACCCTTTTAATGTAAGGACCCTACTCCCGAAAACACTACTTTTGGTTCGTTTCTGGGACAATTTCACTTTGGCAGCAGACCCATTCTGATTTAGTAAGTGCTAACACCTTAATTAGGTACACGCATTTAAGTGTTTATTAAGCTCCTCTTTTCAAGATGTTTTACCCCTTGTTTCCATTTTTTTACTGTGCATATTTTTTTACTTAATTTGAACCTGGTGGGAGGAAAAGGCGTTTTAGCAATACTTAAGAAAAAGCCTTTTCAAAATTCGAATTTTTCTTCTAGGCTCTAGTTTATTTCGTATTGAAACCCAAACAAATAACCTGAGGTTTTGAGTAATTATAAATAATAGAAAATTAAAATTATCCTCATATTTACCAATCAATTCACAGTTTCTAGCTCACATATGTCTCAAAAAGCGTAATTGGGTCTAACAAGTGAGTTGGCGTGATTGCCGCCTATCAACTCCTCATGTGACCAATGTTCGTTAATCGAATTTGATTCGTCGTTACAATAAAAACCGTCACCCTATAGAAAATTTTCATCATCCCTATTTCGCGGGCAGTAAGTGGCCAAATTTGTGGTTTCAATTAGGACGAGGCTGATCAATTTGAGTGCACCCGGGGCGCCCCCTCACAGTGGCGGGGCTCACGCGAAACCACCGCACGGTCGCAATTATTCGCCGGTTTTGAAAAAAACCCATGCACCGAATGCGGAAATTATTGGACAATTTGTGGTGTGATTAACGGGGCCCTCGCGGTTCCTCGTCCCAATGAGCCACGAATTCGAGGCAGGTGTGAATGCAACTGTCGCTGTTTACCTGCCGTTTCGATTCAATTGAGCCGGGGCGCTCCGGGAAAGGCCCCATTTCGAGAGCCCCTTAATTGGCTAATTGCGAAGGTGTTCCCAGGCTTTCAGCGGCGTCTACGGCGTCTGCGGCTCGAGCGTCTCAGACTTCTTCGATTCGACAGTGGGACGCGATCGGATTTGAATATTTTCCTGAAAAGCGGATGGGAGCTGCAGAGCGAGAAATGTCGGTAAACAAAATTAATTAATAGAGGTTTTTTCGAGTGCGGCCTTAATGCCGTCATAATTCGAATATTCATAAATTCCTCGGCGGCGAACTTCCTCCCGGCATTCACCGGGTGTCGCTCAAACAACGGGCGAGTAATTAAGAACGCTAACTAAGCACAATGTGATCGTGCCGGCCAAGGCTCTACAACTTCATTAATTAAACATTTTGACACGAATTCGATTACATGGGCATGCATCACGTAACGACAAAATTAACGAACTGTGATAAAAGTTGCCCGCGATATCGAGGCGCTCCTCCGCGGAAAGGACGGGCTCCGGGGCTCCGGCATCACCTGTGCTCCGGGGGCTCAATTTTTTGGGGAAAAAGCCTTACTTTTAGAGTTTTTCGCTTTTTTATTGATTCCCTATGGAATTTTTGGCCGGATTCGTGCCCTGGTGAACTCATGCAATTCAAATGGCCTTCCTCGCGGGTGTTGCAGATGGAACCGAAAACGAGATGAAATTAGGCGCCAACCTCGTGGTTTTGGTGTCATTAGTGGTTGATATTTGCACGCGTCGTTGAGTCTAATGATAACTCGGC
The DNA here is from genome assembly GCA_951509405.1 of Machimus rusticus. Classification (NCBI taxonomy): domain Eukaryota; kingdom Metazoa; phylum Arthropoda; class Insecta; order Diptera; family Asilidae; genus Machimus; species Machimus rusticus. The sequence goes on from OX608051.1 coordinate 11,197,195, forward strand.
TTTTTCCTCACATTACAATTAAAATGATAAACCAATTAGACAAAAAATTAAATATGCTGAAATACCCTCATCAAAAAATTAAAAGATCACTTATTTCTCCAAAAGTCGTTAACTATTTTAAAATGACTGTATTTTGATAAAGAAATAAACAATTTCGAAGTTTATTTTTCCTACAACCACCAAAATTTTATCAGGTTTTTAGGTATTATAATATTTCATTTTCAAAGCTAGTAGACAGGCATCCGAATTTTTAAAATTAAAACTGTATAGCTCAGAAAAGGTATACATAGTGTTAGACGATCAAAAGAAATATTATTTTTGGCGAGTTTGTTGTAATAAAATGGAAAGATTTATTGTTTTGAAACTTTGTTTACTTTTAAAATTACAATGAACTTGAATATTTTTAAATGAATAGTTTTAAATATTTCTTTTTTAATTCCTGAAATAGTAAAACGATTTCCGGGCAATTTTTTTTAATAACATGATTTTGCATCACTTTTTTTTGGCATACTTGTAATAAGGATAGTAATAATTTCACCGTATAACTCTTCCTCACTCTGCAAGACTTTAATTTTTAATTAATGGTAATTAACTGACCAATAGCCACAGATTGTTTTAGCAAAAATTGATTTTTTGTGTTTGTTAAACATCTCTATTCAAAAATAGTCAACTCAAAAATGTTTTAGCACTATTTTATAACAACTAAAGAGTATATTTTTCAGATTTTCAATACCTACTTTTCTAAAAGACCTTTAAAGTTTTTATTTTTAAAATATATAGTGAACAAGTAAATCAATCTTCGATATTTGGCAATCATATTACAAAAACAAGCATGAAATTGTAATTAATTGATGAGAAGCAATTTTCTTTTCAATCATTTTGATTGATTAATTTCCATGTTTTTTAATTACATACTTAAGGTTTCGTAATTTTATCTGTAACACGACATAATTATTTTGCAGATATTCGAATTATTCAAATTTGAAAAATATGGAACAAAAATTTAAAAGCAAAAATAAAAAAAAAAGATTAAATATCACTCTGTATAATTTTACTTAAATTTGTATAGTGTCGATTAAAGTCAAGGAAGAAATATTTCGCTAAGAGTTTTCTTTTATAAAATTTTCGGTATTGTAACCGGGATTCGAAACTCTCGTTAAGCTGCCACTGGTAATTTTGTTTTGAGCCGTTCAAACGGCTTTATCAACATTGTGAAACGCGGCTCAGATTTATGGGGCAATAATTAACCGCATGACCCCGAAGTGGAGCAGCGTTTTGAGCGGCGTCCCCATAACTCGCGGGATTGTTCGCGGCGCGCATTGTCCGCGGCGGCGCATTCCGCAGCGACGGATGCCTCAGGTGAGGCTCATCCGATTAAACCAATTCAATAAAATCTCACCTCGACTGCGATTATAAATGGATCTGAAATTAAACGGTGGCGGGTCGGAGGTCGGGCCCGCGGACATCCGTCACGCGGCCGCCTGAGGGAGTTAATCGCGGGATTGGCCGCCCGCTAACCGCGCTAATTCCCCGGCTGACCCCCGGCTTAAGGTGTGAAAAATCCTTCTCGAAACAGTTTAAGAACCCATTCAGACTCTGCAAATCGGAATTTCTCCTCCGACGGCCGCGTTCTGAGCGAACTGGCCAACGGTGGCAAAGTTAATTAAATCGTTCATTAGCGTCTATAGATCTTGAGCAGCCTTTGCGATCGCGGCCGCCGCGTCTTCCCGACGAACCTGAGAAACGGCAGCCCGTTCCCGCTGCCGGACGCCGCCACTGTCGCCCCCGCCCCCGCTGCTGCGCTCAAAATGTTTTCGGTAATCAATCAAAAAATCAAAAATGAATTCTAATCTTAGCCGCGACGAGCCGAGCGGGTGCGGATCGCGGGATTCGGGTCCATTGGGCCCCTTTCATCTTTAATGATCGATAGAAAATTATTGATGCCATTGTTCGCCGCGATCGAGGCGATTTAACCACTGTAGGCCGCGTCTGGCGCGGCTCGGAACCGCGTTTTTTATTCGCCGCCATTGTCGATCGCGGCTGAAAAATTGATTGACGTGGTCGTTTCCTACAACTGCCGCTCGCGAGACGGAGCCCTGCTCTGCTTCGGGGGCTCCGGGGCTCCGCGGACACTAAACGATTATGAACGCCAGCGGTGGTGCGACGCTCGCCTTTCTTCTCGCGATCACAGCTCGCCGTGCCGACGTTTCCACAATTCGATTGTCGATTGTCGATCGTTATGGTTCCGATTTCAAATGGGATCAAATTGATTTGGGCTTATTTGGAGCTCTACGGGGCACCCGTCGGCTCCGGCTCTTTTGTTACAATCGACTGATTTTAATGTCATATTTTGGGATGTTTAACAACTTCACCGACAGATGCGGTAGGTCTGGGACGAAATTTGAAATTTCTAATGATCGGTGGCGAATGGATCTTGCGGTAAAGGCACCACCTGTTGCCTCCTGACAAATTGTTTCAACTTCCACTCTTTTATCTTGGTATCAACTCAAAATATCGAAATTTATATCTTTGAATTCGCTTGTTATTAAAAAAAATCTGTAAAAAATAACCCGAAATATAGATTCGAGGGCGTATTTTAAGAGGAACAGAGAAGTAGTTATATATACTATCTATAAGTAAATATTAAAATTGCAAATCAAATTGAATCAGATGGACCGCTTTTGCGTAATCGGGTTTTAGTTTTTAAATTATTATTTTATTACTTTTAATGGATTATCGTTTCTAACGATCATTGAATTATCCAAGTCAGGAATTTTTATTTTGCACTATAAAAGAAATATATTCTAGGACTTGGGGGTGATTTCCTCGGATGATAGCTGCATTGAATTTTTTCTGTTGAAGACAAGGAGATCAGTAAATTACTATTGGAAAAGGATGTAATTTAAATTTCAGATTTTAGCAATCTTAACTCAGTTCAAAATAAAGACCTTAGAATATTTTAAAGGTGCCATTAGCGGCCGCAAACTCCTTTTTAATTTCGAAGTTAATTTAATTAACGCGGTCGTTCCATGAGCATCACTCGCCCGTCAAAATTATTTCAATATTTCTCCGCTCAAGGAGACGATAAATTACGCGGCTGAAAATGGAGGAGATGACCCCTTGACAGGCGGATGCTGCAGCGGAGCCCGAGTTCTGGGGCCCACGAAGGGCCCCGTCCCGGCCGCTTTTGACGGACACCGGCTGCTCCTCGCGGATGCTGCGAGCTGCGTGGTTTCTTAATTGATGTCAGGTGTTAAAGTCCCCACGCGGGCTGCTCGTACCTGCAGCAGCAGCCGCGGCGGCGTGATTGATTACATCGATTCTTTGCCTCTTTTGATTGAGTGTCCGGCTAAATCGATCAATTAAAATTTCTTGAACAGTTTCCATCTCGGGCGAATTGAGAAACGACCGACGGGGCCGGGCCGGCCCCGGAATGCATCTTCCCTGCACCTCCGAGGGCAGCTCTTCCCGCCAATCTGCGCGAATTGTGCAATTTAAATAAATGAATGCGATTTTTCCCCACCAACGCCGACCGATGGCTATCTTCAGTTTTAGCAGCGAGTTTATTTGAGAACTTGCTTCGGATCGGACATTTTTAACTTATTTTATAATTACTCAGATTGGTTTAGTCTGCATTGGAAAAATATTAAGAAAAAAAAATTAACTTGTCAATTTTAAAAGATTATTTGTAAGAGTTTTTCTTTCCATGCAGATAGAAATGCAGGAAAAATTTACAATAGGTAGTATTCATAGGGATTCGCTTTTTAATAGATTTTGTGGTGCATAACTGCGCAACTAACTCTACTTCAGGTTTACTGCATTCTAGTGAAACAATTTTAGAGTGTAAAGTTAGATTTTAAACAATTTTTGCTACTTTATACTCTATATTAAATACAAATTAATTAAATTTTTATAAATCGTTACTACACTCTAAAAACTGCTTTTTGATCTATTATTTATAATCGAAAAATTGGGCACCACACTGTCGTAAAATACTAGTTATTTAAAATTACGCGTGCTGTTGTGTAATATTTCACAATATGTGTTTTTTGTTTTCAGTAACATTTTTACAGAGCAAGCCAAGCGCTTATTTTTAAACTAATATTTATATAAAATTTGTAATCGTAATTTTACTACTTTTAACACTTGATAACTAAACTTAGGCAAGTGTTACCCTGTAACTAATCATTCGACTTATAGACTACAAATTACCATGTATATTTTTATATTTACTTTATTTATTTAAAAAAAAAAATTAGTTTTAAAAAATAGAAAAGTGATAAAATTTGAGTTGTGCAGTAGTATTAGACGAATTTTTAGTTTTTTAGGGTTAAATTCAATTCAATATTCAATTTAAAGTGAATCTGATTATTTGAGATTAAGATATAAAAAACAAGGAAACTTTTTTCAAATTTTATTCATTGGTACTTCCCAACTTTTGTATCGATTTTGTGCAATTAATATTTGATTGTAATCTAGCAAAGTACTCAACAAATATTAAATAAAGTGGAGATTGCTAACTTTTAAGCCCCGCGCCTCGTCATCGTCAGGACGTGCGAATTTGACGAAATTAACAAAAATCGGCTCGGGTCGCCGCCGCAGACGCAACTCATCGCTCGGATCGAATTTTAATTACAAAGAGGTTCGTTCGGGGGCTGTAATTTGGGCGAGCGCCGCCCGAGAAGATTTAAGTGCTAAAACGCAGAAATGACCCCTGCGAGGTGGGCTCTTGGCGCCCTGCAAATGGCCAATTATTCGTTTTTCTGCGGGACCCGGCCTCTGCCCCCTTAATCCAATTTTAATCGAATCGGACCCGCTCGAATCGCGTCTCTCGTGTTGACAGGCCGCGGGTTCACTTCTCGACTTCCTGCGTTCGTTTTTGTGGCGTAGAAAACGTAAAAATCCGCCAGGAGCACTATTTGCCCGCCGCGGGTCCGGTGTCCATCACGCCGGACGGGCGGCCATTCATCATCGAAGGTCTCTAAACCGCGACGATGGGGCCCAAGGCCTCCCAGGCGCTCCGTCGCCGGCCGTGGCAGGCGCATTTTTATTAGCAACAATCCCTCGTCAGGGGCAATTTCAATTACGCGGCGCGTACTCCACCGGCGGCGGCGGCGACGACGCGGCACGGAACGTCGGCGGGCCGCCGAACTTTTATCAAACGGCCGTAAAAGAAGTTGCTTAATTGCTTTTTAATTTGGCTGATGGATCGCGATTGAGAAAGAGCATCGCGCGTGCTCAAAACCAGAAGGCGAGTGGGCCGGCAGCAGTCAGTCCAAATATTGAAAAATTTTTTGATCGAGACGATCGCGGGGCCTTTTTTTACCCCGCTAATTGAGTTTTTGTTCCTTGGCGGGCCGCGATCTCCTCTGGCTCCAAGTGCCGCCCGCGGAAGACCATAAACCGCGCAGTTAAAGACCTTTGGGCGGGTGATGCCATCGCTCCTCGAGAAATATGAAAACCAATTTGCAGAGTTTTACCTGTAAAAGCCTCAATAGCACAAATATTGGAACAATTTGCCTTATCCATTTTTAAGATCTCAACGTAATTTTTCCTTTCACGGTGCTCCACCAGACAGCCAAAGTAGATAAATCTGTCTAGCACTAAAATTTTTATAGGCCCTCATTACAAAAAGTAAGCATTTACCTATTTAAAAGAGTTGGCTCAAATATTAAGAGCAATTTTATTTATTATAAAATCGCTGTAATTTTTCAGTACCTACATTGAAAAAAAGTACTTACAGAAAATATTATAAATGTTTATTATAAAATAAATGCATAAGAAAAGCTGAGTTTGGGGTGCACGGTCTATCGATTTACGTAATCAATGCATTATTAAAACTTTTGCTAGACATTAGAATATTAATTTTTTTAGTAATTTGAAGCATTGGTATACAAAATATCGATAATTAATTATCAATTATTTAATTTTAGAAGATTTAGGTAGGCTAGATTTATACTGTATAAATTTCATTTAGATCCGCCAAGTTGGAAATATGGTGTTGAGAAATTGGATCAAATTGCAATATTTTTATAAAATAGTAATTACAGAAAACCTGAAAATCCTAACTAACATTAACTAGTCCATTAAACTTTTCTCTTCTAAAGAGTTCAACTGAAGTTTGTTTCCGTGTTGCAGTTGGAATTCGAGCAAGTGAATCAATAGTACAAATTCAGTGGCCTTGCTTTAAATCCCTCTAAATGTAAAACATTCACTATTCATCATATATCCTTTTGGGATGACATTTGATTCTATTTTAAATTGGGTTAAAGTAGCTAAGTTGTATAAAACATATACTTCTACTGATTTTCAGGTTGATTTTACATGTATTTGGGCAATTTTGATCATACTTAACTTGGTTACTAATCAATTTAATAGTCTTTAAAAACTGTATTCTGTAAAACTAAATAAATTCATTTAAATAAAACGTTGTGTGCAAAATAAGTCTCTGTATTTGTGCGGTATACATAAGTTGTCATTTTAACGCAACAATAATGTGTAGTAATAATATTTATGATAGAAGGTATGGTTATGGTAGGTAGGCCATGGAGTGTAGTTTCATAAAATCTGAAAAGAAAAAAAAATTAATTGGTTCCGAATATAAGTCGGTGTTCCGACAAAGGTAAAACTACAGAACCCGCCCTGTGTATGCCCTCCACGAAATCATATTGACTGTTGAGAAAGCCGCGGAATTCAACAATTAGCGGCAGCAAAAGAGTCCAACTCCAGAAGCGGCGGTCGTGTGCACGGTGAGTTCGGATTAATTAATCATTTTCACTTCTTAAATTAGCGAGACCATTTATTACCTCGGCGAGCGATTACAAAAGCATTATCGGTGGTGGTGGATGCCCTTTCAAAGTAACCTTGCCCCGCAGCCCCCACTTATCCGGGAAACTGCGGCAGCGGAGGCTCTCCTCTCCGCTTGATACCGCGATGATACCGCTCCACGTGTACCGCCGTAATTAGCCGTAATTGAAGCGCTTTTACGACTCCACACAGCGATACGCAGCCGCGGATCGATTTAATCGAAAACCCATCAAATTCGGGGCGGCTCCGCGGCGGTCTGACGTAACAAATGGAAGGCAAATTGGCGCAAAAAGACTAGCAGCCCAATTTTTTTTATTTTTCAATATATGTACATTTTCGGCGCTTCTAAAAGATATTTTATGTGGCTAGGACCTCAACTAGCTCCCGATCAGCGCCCTCTTAGACCCTAATCGCGTTTAAAGATCAAACGAAACAGTTGTGCCTGATCACGCGCCGATAAAGTCATTTAGCGACAGAGCAAATCCGGCGATTAAAAAAAAGTTTTTCTTTAAATCCAAGTCCAAAAGATGCGGAGGGTGACGACCGCATCTGCGAGAGCAGGGCGCCGAGATGCGACTCGGGGATGCTGCGGATTATGCGACTATTACCGTCCGGCTTAATCGGGGGGTATCGCCGCAATCAGGGCGCTCCCGTGTTTTTGTATGTTTTATCAAGTTATCACTCGTGTCGAGGGTGTCATGTGTCAAATTCAAATTCATCGGGAGTGGTAGCAAATTATGCTGTAAAAGAGCCCTGATACCATCGACCCACCCGAGGGTTTAGAACCCCTGGAATCGTCGCTGCTTTATACCTTCATGGCTAATTTTCGTCCTTTGTGCGAGGACAACGAAGGGGTTGACGCCGCGCAAAGCTGAGCACTTAATGTCACGATAATTCTTTTCCGCATTAAGTTAATGCATCTCAATCATTTCGTTGGTAAGTGCAGTGCTCTTGCGATTATCTACCCTTGGAAATAAAACGATTAGTATTAACTAACTTGGCTAAGTACACATATTACATATTAAAAAATTAGCCAATAATGGAAACAGAGTTATCTTTGAGAGTATCTACGTTTACAAAACTACTTTTATTTATTTCACTCTGAACGGTTTCTAATTTAAAATCTAATTTAAAATAAAGTTTTTTAGGTTTGAGGATTCGTTACCCATGTCAGGTAAAAATTTTTTATTATATAACGTATATTTAAAAAAAAAAATATTGATTTTTGTAAGCAAAACCATTGTTTAAAAACCACCAGTTCTTCTCAAAACCTAAAAATTTAACTTTAAAACTAAACGTATCGACTACATTTGTAAGGTTTTCGCGATTTTGAATGGTAGTCGAATAATTTTCATTTAAAACAAAATAAACAATAGTAATATGAATTATTAACACATTAGCCACATATATCAATTAGAAACTATTCAGAATATCAAAATTCATTATCATACCGGTGATTTGAGATACTTTTGTTTTATTTATTTATTTATTATAATAAACATAAGCATACATTTGAAAAAAGCCTCAAATTTTCCACGAAATCGACGGCCTTAACTTATTTATCGATCGTAAAAATCTTGGGTACTTCAGTAGATAACTAACCTATCTAAGGAGCTACGGTTAAAATTTAAATTCAATCGGATTACTGAATGATTATTAGATATATGAAATTTTTAAAATAGAGCTTTCTAACCTTGATTGATATGTATAATTTTTGAAATGTTTTTATAGAGTATTAAACTGAAATAAGCCTAACTTTTTGAATCAATCTAAAATAGTGATATTATATTTTTCTCATTTTCCTTCTTTTTATAAAAAATTCTAATTTCTGTTTAAATATTTTTAACCCAAATTCCATTAATACCTACATATGTATATGAAAATTCCAACCAGAAGATAATTTTTTTTGCGTGGATTTTTCACTAAACTATCATCGGAGACAAACAGCAAACCGTTTAATTTTTATAAATTAAATTGAATTTATATATACATATTATCCTTTATTTGAATCAGCTTTAAAAAAAACGAAAATTATTAAAATCATCGTGTAAATAATTCGAACGAATGTATGCGCGCTCACGCTGGGAATATTGAGGTTGTTCCAAACAACAAAGACTTCGATTAAAGTTCAAGATTTGATTTATTTCAACGATTCCAAATTACAATTAGTGATTTCGAAAAAAGCGATAAAGTTGTTAACTATTCCGATGTCGAACGTGAAGTGAAGATCTAACTAGCCGTTACAACTTCCTTTCCCCTTAGTTTCGGTAGAACTTTCTGGCTAGAATTCCATATTTGGGAATTTCTCCTAACTCATAACTGCTTTCTCCATATGTGTACTATCCATACATAGAGAGAAAAGCGGAGCTTTCCCCTAACTAGCATAGTTTGTTCCGCCTACTAGTTATCAATTAATCTACTACCTAATCTAGTACATTTAAGTATAAGAGTTCGAGTGTCGATCTAACTTGACTTGTGACAGTTTAACGTGATGTTTGTAAACAAATCATGGTAAGTAAGTTTTTGCGTTAATATGTATAATGAATCCTAATTACAATATGTTTTTCGAATTTATTATATTTTTAGTTAAGATACTGTCGATGGTGCTGACGAGGTCAACCTCCACGTTAACCAGGACTGACGTCAGATAAGTATATTTGGTACTATTTGGAAGTGTTGATACTTTGTGTGGTTTTCATTCCAGGTAGGTGACGACGAAACATTCTCCCGGCCTTGGCATCATTGTGGCAACATAAGATGTCAACATATTGTGGCCTGAAAATGAATAATTGGGAGAAAATGGAAGGGGTTATAGTGCCCCTGCCTCACTCTTAGGATGTTCAGGATGTGGACAATACGAGGGATGGGTAAATTTCCATTAGTATCTGATCGTCAATGAAAGTCATGAAAGAAATAGTCGGTTACATATTATTCGTATCAGGAGTTCGAGCCGAAATCGGTAACACACAAATTTTCGCGATCGGTCTTTTTATTGTCGAATTTTTCGTTTTTAACGTGACGACGCGCACGAGACCATCTGATCCTGGATGCAGTTGCATGATTCGCCCTAAAGCCCATCTACATGGTGGCAGGTCTTCGTGCTTTATCAGTACTAAATCTCCAAGCTGCACATTATCGGATTTGGTTGCCCACTTTGGTCGTTGTTGCAGACGACTTAAATATTCGGTACTCCATCTTTTCCAAAAGCTTTGGTATAAATTTTGCAGCATCTGCCATCTATCCAATCGGTTGATGTGCAAATCTAGCAATGTTGGTTCTGGTGGAGTTACAAGTGTGTCGCCAATTAAAAAGTGCGCCGGGGTTAGCGGATTCAAGTCTGAAGGATCACTACTTCGTTCACACAGCGGACGCGAATTTAGACACGCTTCAATTTGAGTGAGCACTGTGCTAAATTCCTCATAGGTCAATGTGTGACTTCCTAATATCCGTTTCAGATGATATTTTGTTGAGCGAACCCCTGATTCCCATAACCCGCCAAAGTGAGGTGAAGCTGGGGGAATAAAATTAAATTTAACTCCTTCTGCTTCAATAGCTTGTGCGATGTCAGCGTCCAACTTTTGATTCATTTGATGTTTCAGCTCTTGTAGGGCTTTGCTGGCACCCACAAAGTTAGTGCCGCAATCGCAATACACTTCGCTGCAGTTTCCTCGTCTTGCACAAAATCTTCTGAAAGCTGCGATGAAACCGTCCGTGCTCAGGTCAGTGACTAGTTCCAAATGAATCGCTTTAATCGCCATGCACACGAAGACTGCTATATAAGCTTTGTATTTTTTCGGATTGCGACCTTTGTGAGTTTTAAGCTCGAACGGGCCACAATAGTCCAGTCCTGTGTGAGCAAATGGGCGATTGGGTCTAACTCGCGCCATAGGCAAATTTCCCATTAATTGTGTTCGTGCGTTCGCTTTATATCGATAGCATACGACACATTTATGCACATGCTGCCTAATAGTGTTCCTCGCATTCAATAGCCAATAATGTTTTCCCAAGCTATTCATCATTAATTGTAGACCCCCATGCAACGTCTGCTTATGAATTTTGTCGATGACGAGAGTTGTGAGGTGGCACTTATCGGGAAGAATTATTGGATGCCTTTCACTGTAAGGTAGATCCGCGTACTTTAAACGACCTCCAACTCTCATCAATCCATCATTTTCGTCGAAGATAGGATTTAATTTAAGTAGTCGACTTTTCCTCGCAACCGGGAGGTTTTGCTGCAAAAGTTTTAATTCCTCCGAGAAATATCGAGCTTGAATTTTTCTCAACCATACTACGAGTGCTTCTTTGATTTCGGCTGATTTAAGATAACCACTTGATCGCTTTTCATGTGTTGCTTTTGAATTTCGAATGAATCGTAGGCAGTATGCCGTGATCCTCATTAATTTATCAAGTGACGAATATTTTTTATCCATGTCAGTTTCGACTTCCACATGTATGTGATGTGCTGCAGTCTTTCGAATTTCCAAATTCGTTGAAGTGGTTTTAGTTTTATTAGGCCAGAAAACTTTAGGTTTCTTCAGCCAGTCCGGTCCGTTCCACCACAAATGGTGACGGAGCAACTCCGCTGGGTGTAATCCTCTGGATGCGCAATCAGCGGGATTTTCCTTTGTCGGTACATGCGACCAGACATTTTCTCCTAACAACTCATGAATCTGGGAGACTCTGTTAGCGATGAAAGTCTTCCATTTGCTTGGGTGGGATTTTAACCAAGCAATCACTATTTCCGAATCTGTCCAAGCATAAATGGGTATATTTTCAAATTTCATTGCTTGCAGCACATATCGGATCAATTTGGTGAGCAGGAGAGCAGCGCAGAGTTCGAGTCGTGGGAGAGACACTGTTTTTAAGGGTTTTACCTTTGTTTTTGCTGCGAGCAAGCTTACAGTTCTCTCTCCTGATTTGCTAATGGTACAAACATAAACCACTGCGGCATACGCTTCTTGAGAAGCATCAGAGAATCCGTGAATTTCGATTTTGTGACTAGATTTCAAATAATGAATCCATCTCTGGAGTCGTAGCTTCTCGATGGTTGTTATGCTATTTCTATATTTGCACCATTCCCTTTCGAGTTCGGGATCTAAGTTTTCATCCCATCCTAATCCAGCTAACCAAAGTTTTTGCATAAACATTTTTGCTATGATCAAAACGGGAGCTATCCATCCTAAGGGATCAAAGAGTTTTGATATCTCGGAGAGAATAATTCTTTTTGTCCAAGCTTGAGGTTCTTTGTTGAGAGATACAGAATATACGAAACAGTCATTTGCTGGATTCCAGTGTAAGCCAAGTGTTCGAACTGTTTCTTCACCCTGAACGTTAAGCGGTAAATTGGTTTCTCTGTAATTTAATGATACAGCGTTCATAATTGTCTCAGAATTCGATGTCCACTTTCTCAACGAAAATCCACCAGCTTCCATTAGTTGAATAAGTTGCTTCTGTGCTTCTAAAGCCGATTCGACGTCATCTGTTCCCGAAAGAAGGTCGTCAACATAAAAGTCGTTCAGTGTTATGTTGGCAGCGATAGGGAATCGATGTTGTTCGTCTTTTGCGAGTTGTTGTAGTGTTTTTGTCGCCAGATAAGGAGCGCTCTTTGTTCCAAAAGTTACAGTGAGTAGTTTAAAGTCCTCGACCGGCAAATCTTGACTTTTGCGCCATAAGATTCGTTGGTATTCCGAATGATGATCTCGCATTCTAACCTGGCGATACATCTTCTCGATGTCAGCCGTGAATACAATTCTATGTGTTTTCCATCGAAGAAGCAGTGCAGTCGATTCATCTTGTACGACGGGGCCCTTCATGAGCATTTCGTTCAATGAGACTCCACTGCAAGTAGTTTTGGAGGCGTCAAAGACCACTCTTAATTTTGTGGTTGAACTACTTTCTTTTATGACCCCATGATGCGGGAGGTAGGTGCACTGATACGTAGATCTGTTGCCGGAAGTTCTAGTATATTGTTCCTCCGCAGTAGACACTTTAACTGCATGACCCAATTCTAAATATTCGTTTATGCACTTTGTATAGGCTTCTTTTAGAGAAGGATTTCTCTTAAATTGATTTTCCAATTGAAGAAATCGATTCATGGCGATATTACGAGATCGCCCAAGATACATGTTGTCGGTTTCCTTTTTGAAAGGCAATTCAACTTCGTAGCGCCCGTCTGGTAGCCGTTTGAAAGTGTCAGCAAATAACGTCTCACACATTTCTTCTTCCTCAGTATATAACTTAGTCGTCGGTAGTTCTTCCAATTCCCAGAATTTTTTCAATTGGTCATTTAGCTCGGTATAAGTGTGGAAATTATTTACACTTATGGATTTCTTGGGGCGGTCACCTGTCCGGCCGGAAAGAATCCATCCTAATGTTGTTTTCTGAGCAATTGGACTTCCACTTTCACCCTTTATGATGCCGTCCAGAACTATTTCACTGTAAACGTCCGCACCGAGCAACAAATCAATGGAACCAGGCTTATGAAAATTGGGATCAGCCAAGTCTAATCCATTAATATGATCCCAAGCATGTTTAGTGATGGGGGTGGCTGGCAGAACATTGGTAATTTTATTTAGAACTAAGCTTGAAACATTGATTGGCGTCCCTCCGTGCAGAGATTTGATTTGAAAGTTTACCAAGGCACTCGAGCGATTTGAGCTTTTACCTACTCCGTGTACTTCAGCATAAATTGATTTCTTTTTTAATTTCAGACTTTGTACTACAGCTTCTGTAATGAAAGAGCTTTGCGATCCTTGATCAATTAAAGCTCTTACGATTTGATTTAGTCCGGAAGGTGCACATATATTTACTAAAGCAGTGGCTAATAATATTTGATTATTAGAAATCCCATTTGTGAGTAGTGTATTAGTGGCAGTATTCGCATTGGGAACAAATTCTGGGGAGGACGCAGAAAGAGATGTCGTGACGGTAGCTACTGTGGGCGTTTGTTTGACTTCACTGTTTTCCCTACTTACATTTTCTGTTGTTTGCGAAGATGATTCTCCGAGCTTACGATGGAGGAGTGTATGATGCCTTTTCTTGCATTGATTACACGATTGTTGACTGGGACAATTGGTTAAAATATGCCCCGAGCCAAGACAATTAATACACAATCCTTTAGACTTTACGATTTCGAATCTCTGAAGGGTATTCGCTGCAGAAAATTTGGGACATTGACGGATACTATGGTGGCCAGTACAAATAACGCAAGTTGACTTAGAAACTGCGTGATAAGATTGTTGCACTAGGTGTGTGGAAGCATTTGGCCTGTGACTCTGATTTCTAGGTTTAGTAGTTCGCTTTGCAGCCACAGCTTCTAAAGTACGAAATCGAACTTCCAAAAATTCGCTCAATTCTTTCCAGGATGGCAGATCCTTGCTCGTGCTAACCTGTTGCTCCCAAAGTTCATGAGTCTCAGCAGGTAGCTTTTGTACTAAAATATAGATTAATATAGGATCCCAACCCGAAACATCTATTTCTAAGTTCTCTAGAGCTTGCAGCGATTCCGTAGTAGTGTCTAAAAGTCCCTTTACTCCTTGACTTGACTCTGTTGTCAGCGAACTCTGAGAGAACAAAGCTTTCAAATGGGCGTTTACTAGTACTCGCTTATTATCGTAACGATCTGTCAAAAGGGTCCACGCCGAATCGTAATTCTTTTCTGTGACCTGAATGTGCCTCAGTAAGCTTTCTGGTTCCCCGCTCAAATGCAACTTTAAGTATTGGAGCTTTTGGACCGAAGACAAGGCTTTATTTTCATGAACGAGGCTTTTGAACAGATCGTGAAATGTGGGCCACTTTCTATAATCCCCGCTAAACTTTTCCAACGATATTTTCGGTAGTTTTATTGCAGTGCAGCTTTTTTCTGCTATACCTATCTTTGGAGCTGGAGATTGTTCGGGTTGATGAGATTTTTGCCATTCTTCTATCATGGCATAGCTTGAAGTGAAGAATTCTTCAACTTCAGAAAATACATCCTCTTTAAGATATTCTACTTCAGTGATCGGTTCCTCGACATAGCTCAAAGCCAAAATTTCCAAATGTTTAGCCTTGAATGCGTCCCATATGGTTTGAAGTTCATTAAGCTTTTTGCGACAATAGCTTTCGGTACGCCGAGTGGGCCCATCTTTCTTACAATTCCGCACAATTTTCTCGATCATATCCTTGCGGGCCTTTTGCATATTGATTAATGCTTCCATTTTTAAGTTTAAATTCCCACCACCAAGCACGAAAGAATGGGCTTACCTCTCTGGTTGAATGATTGGTCTTGTTTCCTATGTAACTCGCGCAACCGACCCGACACTGAACCGTAGACCGATTTTAATGTTCTTTTGCACTTTTAGTTTTTTTGTTTCAAGTTTTCCACAGGTTTCTACAGGTTTCCACCTTTCAGTTTTTTTTCTTTCACAGATTTCCACAAGTTTTCACAATATTCCGCAACTTTTTATGAGCATCCGGCTCGAAGGACCAATAAATAATTCGAACGAATGTATGCGCGCTCACGCTGGGAATATTGAGGTTGTTCCAAACAACAAAGACTTCGATTAAAGTTCAAGATTTGATTTATTTCAACGATTCCAAATTACAATTAGTGATTTCGAAAAAAGCGATAAAGTTGTTAACTATTCCGATGTCGAACGTGAAGTGAAGATCTAACTAGCCGTTACAACTTCCTTTCCCCTTAGTTTCGGTAGAACTTTCTGGCTAGAATTCCATATTTGGGAATTTCTCCTAACTCATAACTGCTTTCTCCATATGTGTACTATCCATACATAGAGAGAAAAGCGGAGCTTTCCCCTAACTAGCATAGTTTGTTCCGCCTACTAGTTATCAATTAATCTACTACCTAATCTAGTACATTTAAGTATAAGAGTTCGAGTGTCGATCTAACTTGACTTGTGACAGTTTAACGTGATGTTTGTAAACAAATCATGGTAAGTAAGTTTTTGCGTTAATATGTATAATGAATCCTAATTACAATATGTTTTTCGAATTTATTATATTTTTAGTTAAGATACTGTCGATGGTGCTGACGAGGTCAACCTCCACGTTAACCAGGACTGACGTCAGATAAGTATATTTGGTACTATTTGGAAGTGTTGATACTTTGTGTGGTTTTCATTCCAGGTAGGTGACGACGAAACATCGTGACTCGCCTGAAAAATCTGGCATAATTCCTCGAAGAATTTCGTGATCTGATTCAAGATCGTTTAAAGATGTTTCAGGGGGCGATTCCGTCGAGAGGAGATGCGATCAACCTCGATTTCCCGGGAATCTGAAATGATGTGGCAAAAACACTTACGAACGTCGCTTAATGGACTTTTTCATCGCTTCTGGTTTTAATAGGATAAATCTCCTCTGACGACGCGATCTTGATCCGATCGGTTTGCAAATGTTTTAATGGAACCGCAGGGCGCAGACAAAGTATCTTTTGGCGTCCTCGCGGCGGGGCGGGGTGGGATAAAAAAAAAGATTTTCTCAAATCGAAAAAAGCCCATCAGGGCGCGGAGAAGAGTCCTGGAAATGTGCAATAAGCCCCGAGATGACCACGGCGATTTATCGGGTAATTGAGTTCGGGCCGGCGATTTCTTTCGATTTGTGCGTACCGAGGTCGCGGAATTGAATTCCGGCAATAGTCGATAATGGAAGGCAAACAAATCACCGCGAAAGGGGTCCGAAAGGCTTCCGCTGGCCGGGTGATCGCAAATTGGCTCAGTCCAGCGGTCCAGCGGCCCAGCATCCGAGGCGCCGGCCGTCGATTTGCTCGCAAAAAGAGATCGGCCCGGCGCGGATTGCGGTTAAAGCAATCTCTGGGACTCGGCATAACTTCTCTTATCAAGGGAAGGAGCCCGCGGCTCGCGGAAGTCAGCCCGCGGCGGCGGCGACCGACGGCGGCGGCCGGGTCCAGCGGGATGCTGCGCTTCGTCGGCCGTTTATCGGGTAATGCGCTGGATTACTTCGATTATCTTCGTTCGATTTGCGAACTCGCCCGGGTGAGGGATTGCCTTGCCCCGCGACCCCGCGCGCAATGCCCGGTAGCGAGGGCCGCAGATGAATTATCAATTTTTTTCCATATTTCGGTGCAATTTCGTTCGTGATGTTATGAAACTTTCTGACCCGCCTGGCCCTTGCATTTTTTCTTTTTGTATATTCGAAATTGGCAAAACAATTTCGCAAATTGCGGCCAGCCGCAGTCCGATTCAAACCGATGGAATTTAAAATGTTTTCAAATTAAATTATGTCAGCGGGACGAGTCGCCCGGGGGGAGCGCTCGCCGCCGCCGTTGAGCATGAGTTTTATGGAGGCTCTTTTATTGTTTTATACGCAAACAAGTTAAAAATATAAAATTTCGCTTAATTGCACGGTGGATAAATATTTCGACATATGCCCGCGCAGGCTGCCGAACTGCGACGACACTCGGAAGGGCGTCGTTGCGCAACATAAGGCCACAATTTGAGTTAATCGGCCCATTAAAGAAATCGCCCCGGGTTTTATTCGTTTCTGCGAGTGGTGATTTCTCGGACCACTCCCCGGGCAGCTCGCGATACCATCTGAAATCGAGCGAGTGTCACCTGAGGCTAGTCCGGCCGGCAAAGATGTGAAAACATTTTACGAGACTGCAATTAAATCGTACAATCAAGCGTGCTGCATTTCGACTAATTAAATTTAAGAGAGACGAGTCCGCGATGGACTCGAATTTAAGAATGCAAATTAACGTCATGCGCCGCTGTGCACTGCACTTAAGCATCGAATTACTGGCTCTTAAGGAAAGCAATAAACGATCTGTGACTGGGCTTTTGCAATTTTTGAACAACTTTCCCAATTCCCAGATCCTCCTCTTTTTTCGCAATATTTTGGCATACCCCTATCATATTGCGATATTTGCAATTGCAAGACTTTTAAGAAACTATTTTTCTTAATCTAAAACTAATAAAATGATAACTCAATTACTATAAATAATTTAATTAATTATTAGTAATCATTAATGTTAATTAATTAAATGCTCGAAACACATATAAAAAGTATTTTTTGGGAGTACTTTCTTTAAAGCTATCAAGAGTTTTCTAGCAAAGATATCGTTGAAATATGCTAAGTATAATCGTGCTTTTAAGCCCAAGAAATATAACAAAAACTCTATCAAACTTTAATTTATTAAATAAAAATATGTTTGATTGGTCTCCTATATTTATAATTAAAGGAAAAACACGATAGATATCTAGTTAGTAGTAGTAGTAGTATATCTATAGTTATCTAAAACTAAAACGTTAGTCCTTTTTAGATATAGATAAAGTAATTAAAATAAAAAACTTTGCTGAATTTTGAGAAGATGATCGCATGTATGGCGATATTTTGCTACAAATTTGAATGATTCTTTAAATAAATTTGCTTTATTCTTCAGGCATATTGATTTTCTAATATCAATTCAACAAAAATGTTGTTTTGTTTTAAAAAAGCTGTTAATATTCTTTACTTTAAAGTACATATAGGAAATAAAGAATATTATATAATTCTTCTGAACAGATTTCTGCAATTACATCGTACAAATTTTAAATTTAATCCGATTGTAAACAAGTTTCTTTGCTCTAATACCCACATAATACTTAAAATATATGTAAATCACTTAAAATTTCCTTACATTTAAATTAATAATTTATAATAAAAAACAAAAATATTTAGTAACTTTATCAATTAACGTTTAATTTTGTAAAATTTTTGTATCCTTGAATAGAATATTTTTTTAAATCAAAAAAGCCACGGATATGAAATTAATATCACCGTTTCTTCTTCATTCTGATTTGAAATTTTTATAATGATCAGTGAATATGAAAATCAAAATCTTTTGTAAAAGGTGCTTCTGATTTAAAAAAAAACCAGTCAATATTTTGTATTTTTGAAGAAATATCGTCTTCCAGTTGGAAGCATGAAAGCAAACAGTTAATAAATCGGGTTTCCTCAGAGATCCTCCTCGTGAATATTTTTAGAAAGTGACCTTGGCTTGGGTAATAAACAAAATAAATGTCTTGAAGACGTCCGCACCAAAGAGCGAAGATTTCGTCTGAATGGCCCCGTTCGAAGCAATCAAGGTGACAAAGACGAAGAATAAGAAGAATGCGTCGCGATCATCGTTATTTACCTGCCGTTTAGCATATGAAAACGGTTCTGGGGACAGTTTTATGCAAATTGGAGCAGTTGCCCCCACAGTGCGGGTAACGCGAAACAGAAGTCGTCCGAATTCCACGGCTCGATTAAACGCCGTAAAATATGATTACGAAAATTAGGGAACAAAGCGTGTAATTAGCAGCCAGTGAAAACTGAAAACAGACCCGAGAAGTAGATTTTATGTAAATCTCCGGCGACTGCCCGCTGCGCCTGGGAAGCCCCGCGGGAAGAGCCCCGCTCAGCCGCCCGCCCTTTTCTCAACGGGGCCCCTCTAAGCACCTCTGATTGATCAAATTGACAAATTCAACAGCATAATTTCCCCGGGCACAAGACCTCATCCGATTAATTTGAATATACACGCCGCGGCCCCGAGCGCGTGAATTGAGGCGATCGTCTCCGGGGGATCAGGCAAATGAGGCCGCAGGCTTAGGGCACAAAGTGTCAAAAATGTGAGCCGGGACGACCGCGGAGGGACAGGTGTGTGCGTTAAATGCACTCAGGACTATGCCTTAAAAAATCAAAAATCAAATATCAAAAATCAGAGCCTAACGGAAACAGATCGAGAGGTATAAAATAGGATTAAATTACGCCGACAGCGCTGCGCTGTGTTTTAATCCACGTAAAAATTTTGTCGCGTCTGCGGTCAGCGAGCCCAGCGCGATCGGTTACTCCACGGGGTTTGGAAGTGCGCGCGGGTGCGCGGGAGGACCCCAAAAATGTCAAATTAAATCAAAATCCCTCCGCTAAGACCTGATTGACTGGTTGTCCACCTTGGCGGATTTGACAATTTGTTAATACGGGGATCGGGCCATCACAGCGTTTACGATCAATTAGCGAAGATTTATGGCGGTTTTGCGCGCCATAAACACTTAATGAAGCCGCGGAGGAGTCGAGGCCGGGGGTGAACGAGCCCGCGGTCCAGCGCCTATAAATCGCGGCCGCTGGAATTTTCACACCCGCCCGCGCGGCCCCCGCCTCGGGTCCGGCTTAATAGAGATGTGAAGAAAGTTACGAGCGGGCCGCGCAGCGCGCATTTGCATAAATCTCGCGGGGACCGCGAAGGGTCCAGCGCACCTGAGAAGGGACCCGCCGCCGGGCTCCCGGGAAGGTGGTCATGCGCCTAATGGAGTTATTGAATCCCATTGTTGGGCCGCGCATGACTAAAAGAATTTATGGAGTCGGCCTAAATCGGCTTCGATTTTATTGAGGAAATTAGGCCTACGTCCCGCCGCCCAAACGGCGGATTTGGACGCTCTGCCCAAGCTCAGATAGATCCACGCGCATAAAATAAAATTAAACTTTTTAAACTTTATGGTTTTATTAGATCATTTTTTACGGCTTCGACAATTTTATTGTTTTCTCTTTCCGGAAATTGGCTATTCGAGATTTTTCAGTTCAACTCTGGGAATTTATTTTTCTGGAGGAATTATTGGTCGAAAGTTGAGAGTGATCGGGTCCTCCCACACACCTCTCAGGTGATGCAGTCATCGATTTTTATTGCATCTTGAATAACTGCCTCCATGAATGTGAACGGTGCATTGCAAATGGTTTTAAAATGAATTCAGGCTGGACCACAAATTAATAAAAAATACCATTTTTTGAATGTGGAACGTAATAGCCTCATTCATTTATAGTTCTTTTCTAAGAAATAGGCTTCCGAAAATTGCTTTCATAGTCGGCGATAAAAGTTTAGGTGAATTCATTTTAATTTAAGATACTTTCTTCCAAGTTTCTTTTAACAGCTGGAAAATAAACTCGCCATGATGCAATATAAATTTATTCGAATTATATTAAAGATGAACATGAAGAAAAAAACTAATAGATTAGGTACGAACGATTTACTTAAGAGCTAATACCTACTCCTTGATTTTGAGTTTGGATGAGTAAATTGTTTCGACCATGCAATTCATAAAAAATAATGTAATAATGGGCTTACAAATAAAAGTTGTATTTTGTTCACAACGGTTCCGGCTCCAGGTTTATTAGAAAATTTTGCATTGAATTGAAATTTATTAATAGTTACCCATATAGAACTTTATTTTATTTCGTGCACATAAAATCGAATTGCCTAGATTTATACCTACTCTGCGTCAAAAATGGAATCCAAAAATATATCTTATTCAAGGTTTGAAGTTTGGCAATTTAATGCGTTTTTCGCAAAACTTAAAATCTTTATATAGTTGACTGTTTTTTTAACTCAATCTAATGCAAAATTTTCTAGTAAACATAGAACCGGATCAATGGTGAAAAAAGCACACCTAAAGAATTTATGCAAAAGTGCCTACGACAATCCTAATATGAACCTACTTGTAGGTGAAAAGAAAAGTTAACTCCACAATTTTTATTTTATATTTTATTATTTTGGACTGGGGAACGTTTGATATTCTTGTTAACAATTTTAAACTTTTAAGGAAATTATATTCTTTCATTAAAATGATGGTAATAAAGAAACTACACTTTTTGCAACACATGAGGCGTTCATTAAAAGAAAAAAGTAGAACTAAACACGAGTTTCGAGTTTCTTCATAGGCACCATACCCTAAAAAATCAGATAGGATCATTATATCCATTATGCAGACTAATTGAAACTCAATTGCTTTTAAAAAGGCGTTTGAGACTTCTAATTTCTGGCAAACCAACAGAGTAGCTAATTGCGAAATCGGTTCTTCGAAATTACACGATTTCACTCAGCTAATCGTTTAAGTACCCCGCGTGAATTGGCTTTTAAGAACGCTCCCGCCGTCGGATAATTCGGGGCCCCAAAAGCGATACTCCCGGGTGCTCCCGAGGAGGATCGCGGCCGCTCTCCGGTGCGGGCAGCAAATTAAAACCTCGATCATATTCGATTTCACGGGGTAATTTTCGAATTGGAGAGGTCCATTAGCGATAATTGTCTCGAAATAATAATTTGACCGGTTCGTCCGATCGTCCACCGATCAATAGCACCTCGCTGCCGCGTCGAATCAATCAAATTAAATAAAACGAACATTTATGATAATTCCATTTCGGGGCCGCGCCGCGATTGGCTCCTCGGCCCGGGGAATCAGAAACCGAAACCAGAAAATTGAGATAAATCACTCACGGTCAGTTCGATTGTTTAAGGCCCCGGCCACAAGGGCCATCCATCACTCGCTCAGGTGGGCCAGGACCAGCTCCGGCCGGACCCTTGGCCACTTTTCCTCTTATTAACAGGCCCAGCGGCCGGGGAAATTGTGACGAAACAAGCGGTTTAATGGGTTACATTTTATTCGAGCCCCGATAACCGATGACTAATGGCCCGCGAGGTGACATCTCGCCGAGTCCGCGTCTGGGGCTTTCTTCCCGCGATCGTTAATTGATTTGTAAGAAAATACTTTTGCGATTGTCGGCATCCTCGTCTCGGCCGGGAGATAACGCGAGGTGGCCATTTGTCATTGTTTAGGCGATGTGACGCCTTTTGTGGTTGATTAATTTTGGCGCGGTATCAATCGTATCGATCGCGTCCCGATGCCCGCAGCTGCGGTCGGGCTCCTTGGCGCGGACTTCTTCGATTAATTGTCGCTTTGCGAGGCGTCGTCGGGCTCAACGGGATCGACGCGACGGGTCCGGCGCAACTTTTGCCGCCCGGGCAATGCATCATCACACATAATTTAAATTATGCTGCATTTGTAGCCATGATGTGCTGACTCCGCTCAGGTGTGAAACCGATCGGACTTGCTTTGCTCGATCACCGACTATTTTAAGAATTTTATGAATATTTTGCTTCACTTTTGTACAATTACATATTTATGTATTAAATCTAAAATCGGAGATTAATAACCTTAGCCTTAGAAACAATTCTTATAATATTGACCTTGAAAATCTTACATTCTAAATTTTTTCGTGGAAATGAAATTCAAATTCACTATCACAAAAATCATTAATTAATTCAGAAATAGTTTACTAACAATTAACATCAGCTAAATTGTTATATTTAGTGCACATAAGTAAAAATTAAATTAATTAAATTTTAAAAGAGATTAAACACTTTATTATTGCCAAAACTCTCTATATTTTATGACCGCTCAATGAAATTTCCAGATAAATTGAATTAATTCGGGTTCTTTGGGCTTTACAGTCTACGCACATCAGCGTTTTAAAAAAATTCTCGACATTTATTCGATATAAGCCAAAATATTGATGAATTTGTGGCGAAAGTCCAGTAATTTGTCGATTTTGTGAAGCTGTCTTTCATTCGCTGCATTTTGCATATGTACACCAAAGAAAATTTCATACGGATATAATATATAAATATTTTTTATTAGTCTCATATTTTAAAAATTCCTCATTTAGTATTTGATAAAAAAGTAATCAATTTGTTATTTTGCAGCATTTTTTAAGTTTTTAAGGTGGTACATTAGATTTAAATATTTTCAAAATTAATTTCAATTCAATATCCATAGGTATCCCTGCGATTTACACTAAAGATCATCTTTCACATAAAAACGTGTAAATGGAAAATAAATATAAAATCTTAGTATACAATTTTCATTATTGTATATAATTTATTTACCTGCCTCTCGTAAAATACTGAAACAGATACTATTTTATGTTAACATAGATGGTACGTTTATACTGATTTTGTATCAAAAACAAATTCAGTTCTCTTCAAAATTATTTTATCAGTATCTTTAAAATTTGTGTATAAGTATGTCGCTCTGGAAAAAACGTATGAAACTAATGGTCACTTTTAAAAGGGCTTAATGTTTCGATATTTTTTAAAACGATTTAACTCTTGAGTTTCGAAAAATGAAGTCTGTATAAAAAATTGTGTGATGAATTGATTATCGTTTTTTCGCAGGTCCCCAAAGTACATATAAAACTGTGAGTGGATGGAAAGTGAAATTTCTCTGTTGACGATGTCAAAATGTTTTTCGTGTTCCACTCAAACGCAACTTTCTGGGAAAGTGAGCGGTAATCCTCAGTCTTAAGGCGGGTCATTAATCACCGGTGGAATTAGGTCCTCATTCACTCCCTTTGACGTATCCCAAATTTTTCAATTAATATTAAACGCCGTCGTTCAATTACGTGAGCTAGCGACAAAACATGAAATTCACTCGGTGACAAGTCATTCCGGGGGGCGGGGGCGGCCATTGGGGTTGTAGGCCCTAATTCGGGCTGGCTATAAATCACTTGGGCTGTGGCAATCAAATAAAACCTCGTAAATATCAAATTTAGTTGCGTCCCCTGATCTCTGGCCGGGCGGCCCGGCGGAGCCCCCCAATTACAGCTCAATATTCTTGGACAGGACATCCGCAGTGTCAAGCGAGGTGCTCCTGATGGAATAAGCCCATTTATCACGGTCTCGATTTCATAAATCATCCGCCGCCGCACGTCGGACGCGCTGCTAACAACGCCGCCGCGGCCAGTTGCGGTCGCCTGCGAAGGGCAAGTCGACGGGATTCCCGGACGCGGCCCCGAAAGGGTCTCGCGACATGCGGTTGGAATTGATTACACCCCGAAGGATTCTTGTCATCTAGGCGAGGTGTCAAGAAATGAAATTTGGCCGCCAATTTTTGCTACTTAGCTGAGCATTCATTCGCCTCGGAGGATCGCGAATCGCGGCCCCGTCATCGGAGCTGGGGTCGATGCTCCTCCGCGGCCGGGACCTGGACGCTGCGCTGCGTGTGGTCCCGCAGGAACAGGGCCCCCAGGTATCAAGTGTTAAGTTCCCCGGCAAATCCGCCACGACGACTAATTGTTATAACATCGCAGTTGAAAGGATTAAGCGCAAAAAGAGGAGCTCGCCTCGCCTAAGCCTGCACTCATAACTAAAACGGATCAGCGGCGGCGGATCGGATTTCATGATCGACGCGAAATGCCCGTGGAAGAGGCTTGCAAAAGGCTGCGACGATGCATTTGGAGGAATCTGCGTTTTTTTTCCAGAACGCTGATCCGATTTTCAGAGGAATATAAAAAAAACTATATAATGAAATTGACCGTCTAAAATCTTAACGAAAAAGAAAATATGTCTAACACAAGCTAAGCAAAAATTAATTATTTTCTTTAGTTTATAGTCTCACCTTACTGAAAAGAACTTTTTCTCAGGAATGTCTAGAGATAGAGTCTAAAGACTAGACCTTCATAGTCCTGTAAAAAATCAAGTTTCAACTCATGACTGACCCGTTGACCTAGAATGTTGAAATTTTGCACAATGGAAGGATCTATATCTCATAAGTGCTACTACTATCTCAACGCTTAAGAACGATTCTCTATTGTAACCTGGTGCAAAGTAAATTAAAAGGTCCAGTAATTGTTTTTCTGCCAATAAATAAAATATAAAGACAAATTAGTGAGAGTTATTCAACCCCTTCTTTTATTTGTGAGACCTCGAAAAATATTCAATAATTTTTTTCTTGGTTTATATTAAGGGGACTTAGCACCTTCAAATTTTCAAAAAATCGATTTTTTTTTTGTATAGAATATGAACCTTTAAAAACAAAAAAAAGGAAGGTACTCGTATAGTGTATGGCCCAGGCATCGCAGATTATATTTCGGTAAGGTTTATTACAAAAAAATATTGAAGTTTAACTTTAAACGCGATTTTCTCGAAACAAAACGTGTTTAAAGTTGGCGTGCATGATTAAAAAAAAGTATTTATTCAATCGTTCTGAAATGTTAACACGTTAATCTACCCATGTTGATGCTCAGAATGAACTACCGATGAACAAATCGGCATTTTTTGAGTTATAACCGATTTTTTGGGGGAAAAATACGATTTTCGAAAAAACCCGCCATTTTGTTATTTTTCAACCAAATTTCTTTCTTTTAGTTCATTCCAAGGCCGCTTTGATGGTGACTGAAACACCGTTTTGTTTTTTATTATAACTTTCTCATTTCTTTGGAGAGCTCTATTATTATTTAATTTAGGACCGATTTTTCAATCAGCTGATAACTGTATTCTTCAGATAGAAAATCACATTAGCCCTGAAAAAATTTATTTTTACTTTATTTGTGAAAATTAACTGACGAATAATAACCCTACCTGCCGGTTTAAGGAGCGAATAAGTTTATCCGTCTGATAGCTATTTAAAATGAAGCCAATTTGATTATTAGAACAATTTTATTCGAAGCACAAATTTATCTGACGTTTGAAAAATTGGTTCTTAATCAACAGGTACAAAGAGCATCTAACTTACAAAATGATAAATGAAAGAAACATATTAATAATAAATAATGAGAGTTCAAAAAAAGGATTAGTTACTTAAAAAGTTAATTATAAAATAGCTACAGGTATACGTTTGTTTAAAACCTTTTACGACGTCTTTGACTGAAATAATTATTTTCTTACTATCTCTGCTTGAACAGGGGTTCATAGTGCTAAGAATTGAATTCAAAGAGGTCTGCTTTTGCAGGTCTGGTGCTAAGCACCTCTGGAACACCTTCGTTTAATCTTAACGGGGCATAAAAGGGCAACGGTTCGATTTGTGTGAACTTCGCGGCTGAGCCCTTCTCATCATCGCGCGCGATTGTTGCTCAAGTCCTGCTCAAACGGTAACAGCCGGATCGATCGCGGCGTCAATTAACACCTCGCAGGTGATTTGCATCGCGGCCGGCACAAAGTCTGCCAGTCTTCGCGTCTGTGGCGCGCTTCCTTTTGGGTCTTTAGCGGAAGGCGTTTGGCGGACGGTTTAATTGCCGCCTGCGAGCCGCCGCGGTCGCCGGCGTGCCCATTACGCGGCATTACGCCGTCAACGTCAGCTCCTTTCGCGGGGTAAACTCGCGTTTCATAAAATTTCAACAGTTTCATCGCGGTACAATCGCGGGGATTAGTAAGGAAGTGTTGGCGGCTCGGGAACGGGGCCTTTCGCGGTTCTCATAATCTCATCTCCCCAATCAATGGGAGCGCTGAATAGGCCCCATCGGGACGCGGAGCCTCAGCTACAGCCCGCCAACCTGCAACTCACGTAATCATCGTCGTTTGCGCGTTATCATCGTCACCGGCGGATCCGCGGTCTCAGCCGCATCAGCTCTTAATCCAAATTGTAATTACTCGCTACTTGTGTTAATTCCTCCCCGGGCGCCACCGCCGCCGCCGCGGCAGTGGCGTTTTGTGGCGTCCAGTTACTTGCGTCACTCGGGTTCAGCGCTGGTTATTGATTTCAGGTCGGCCCGCGGGGCCCGGGGCGGAGCGCCCGCGTACTTAGGTCTGAAGCGAACTATCAAATTACGCCGCGTAACGATTTGTGGGTGACTTGCGAAACGCGTCGGCTAGGTCCTGGTGGGAGCTGCTGCGGTGCGATGAGCCTCTTCGACGCGATGTGGGGAGGCTCCGCGTCTGGAGGAGGACGGCAATTAAAAATTTTCGTGGGCAGCTCATTTGAAGTCGATTTTTGTCGAAAACCCTCGCTTTGACGGTAAATTTTCATTTGCTGTACCTTTTTTGATTAATTGACGCCGCATTACGTTACCTCACCATAAAAATTTCAATAATGGAAAGAGGTCAACTCATAAAAATTTGCAAATTATCGCGAATTCCTTTTATGTTTCATGCAGCATCCAATTGGTAATGTTAGGAAATCGTACTTCTATTCAGTTCGACAACAAAATCAAAATTTCATGTTTTATGGAGGCTTAAAAAGGGAAATTCAAGGTAATTAACTATTGCCTTATTCTGATATCCATCGCAATTGAATTGAAAATTCATTTAAAATAAAATTTTCTTTGATCATTAAATAAAGGTTAATAAGGGTTACATAAAATCCCAAAAATCACCTCACCTGACTTTACTTATACAAAATTAGAATAGTAGTTTATTAATGTCTGGTCTATTTTAATTTAATTTTTTCATAACAAAATTTTATAAAAAACAAGTTGAGGTATCCTACTCTATTAAATGTTGAATCATTTCGTATTTTATTGAAAAAGCTAAAATTTCAAGGTTTCATTTCATGTTTTGGATTCACAATATATGGAAAAAAATCATATTAAAATGATCTATCACTTGTTGTATGACGTAAACGAACATCGAAACTGTTGATAAGTGAAATTAACATTTCCTAAGACATGTCTATATGAACAAATTTAAAATAACTTTTATAAAGTTTAGTTTACTTAAAAATAAATATAATTTTATTGTAATTTAATTAGATTTGTTATAAAAATGTTTTATCCGTTTACAAAAGAAGAAAACTTAAATAAACTGCTTGAGATGAAATTTTAAAAATAATTTCACGTGTTTCACGTGCGATATCGCACCGATATTTTTGTAAACTATAAAACGAAGGGTGCTCGTAATGAGGGAAAACAGGATGATCCCATCATAAAATGCAAATGAGGAGTGTCGGCCTAAATCAAACAGCCGCATAGCCGGCACGAATCACTTTCAATCAAATCGACATCTTTCGACATCAATTTCCAACCTCATAAATTACAAATCAGATCAAATCGTATATTTCATGTATAAATTATGCCGCCACTCCCCGTATGTAAATAGGGCGGATATGTCACACCGAAAACATCATTATCGGTCCCCGGCGAGCCTAAGCCTCCCTGGGGCCGTAGCCCCCGGGGCCCACCCCCGCACGGCCGTCGCCGCATATCCTGGCCGTAATCATCGCATTCCCACATGAACAGTTCGATTAAGTCCGCCTAAGTGGCCACGGGTGGGTCCCGGCATCGCCAATCTAGGGCCACTTAATCCCCTCGGCTCGGACTCCGCCCCGCGCCCCTCCGGCCGCTGCAGCGCGTGTCACCAAATCGCCCGGCAGACACGGACGGCACGGCGGAGGCGTCAGCGCGATTGACGAAACCATAAAACACTTCAACGCTCGTCAGGAGCCACTTTGCGCCCTCCACCCACCGGCCGCCCCCGATAATCACAATTCCCTCGTCCGGACGCCCCATTCCAAGGAATCCCGGCAGTCCCGGCCGGGCGGGGGCGGGGGCGGCCGAGGATAGTTGTCCCGGGGGTGGTTCCCGGCTCGCGCATTATGCTCCTGTTTAGGCTCAGCTCCGGAGCCGGGCGCGTCCGGGCGGGGGCATTCAGGCGGCACCAATTGGCTGCGAGTCCTGCTTTTGATTGACTTGAGTCCCAGCTCCCGGATCCACTCCTGCCCGGATTTGGTTATGCTGCGCCCGGATTACACCCGGAATTACATGAATATTAAGCACTAATCAGAGTCAAGGCAGAATTGATCCCCTTCGATTGCATTCGTCGCCACGTACGCACGTGGTAATTATTACGGGGCTCTTGTTCATGACTAATTAATAGGTGATTTATAATTACTTTATCTGCTTAGAATTAGTGCATCACACAACTTAAACAAAACAACATTAATAAAATTTCGTATATATTAAGAAATTTAATTAATCTATCCGACTGGAGCGGGATCACACTTTGAAATTGAGAAAATTTTACCATTGGGCTTTTATTTCGAAATCAAGAAGTATTACATCTACATATGTATCTAATTTTAAGCTCTTATCCAAAATAAATATCAACTATTGAGTAATAGTAAATAGATTCTGTAGTATCACTGTAAATCTAGGTGCTTTACTCTGAAACACTAAAAACTTTAGTTTTAAAACGTTCAACTGTTTGAATCTTGATGCATTTTCGAATATTTAAAATATGAAAACACTTTAAGTGTTAATCTTTTCAGTTAATAAACATTAAAAACTCTTTGGACATTCATGTTATAGATAGTAGGTATAGCATAGATACACTGTAAATGTTAAATAGTTAATGAGGAAACAAATAAATAAAAATATATGGTTGGTTGTCCTATTCCCCTTTTATTAAAAAAATTATAATATTTCCAATAGCAAAAAAATATAGACTTAATAAAACATGAATATCAGATTTGAAGCGTTTATTATTATATTTATTATTTATTTGATAAATGATAAGTGAATAAGAATCGTTTACAAACGTTCAAAGTGCAACAAATATTTTTAATTTTATAATTGAACATATGCAAAGTATTTCACAATTTTAATTTAAACATTTTAAAAAAGTTGCTCAAGTTAATCTTAATATATTATTTGAAGACATCTAGGTTTACAGTGACAACATCCCCCACTTTATAATTTTCAATTTGTTAGTTCTGTAAATCCAATAGAATTTCCTCTTTAAGCAATTTTAAATTTAAGCTCTAATGTTATGTAATAGTTCAAGGTATTTAGTTACTAAATATTTTTAAAAACGACCAAAATTAGTATTCAATTTGTTCCTGATATTTGCTTTTAAAATATTTAAGTTACTCTGTCTAAACATTAGACTATGTAAGAGACATATGTACGAATTAAAAACATGTATATTTTTTATATTTCCTTTATTTATTTCAAATAAATTAATGTTATTTAGAGAAGTATTGTAATAATTTATTTAAAAAGTAGAAAAGTGGTAACAAAATTACTATTTTCTATCTTAGTAGATGTCGTAAAACTGACAGGACCCAGTAGTCTATTAGATGAATGTTTACTTACATATCTAGAGTTAAAAAAAACGTTTATAGTTGTATCTATATTAACGGCTATATCTACAGATTTCTTGGAAGAAATAGAAGTCACAACCGTGCATGAAATGAAATATAAATGTGAATTGAAAAAGTAAAAGTTGCATTTAGGTAGGTACATATATGTTTGATGTATTACATAATATATTTTCTAGACTTCGTATGTATGCGCAGTGCACATATAAAGTGATTCTGTCTGGAAGTGGGTGATGTTAAAAAGTTTCACTGGGCGCATTCCTTTTAATTAAATTCACAAAGTGTTGGCTTTCAGCGTCAGCAATGATGAATTGGGTGTATTTCATCGTGGATCTCAAATTACCCGGGCTAGTTGCTGTTACAAGATCCCGCGGACTATTTTTCTTTTTGCCCCCATTAATCACAATTACTCAGATTTCCTAAGTGGCGATCACTCTTGATATTGCGCCAATTTATCCTCAAACTTGTTATATTGCCATAAAACCTCAGTCACCTTTTGTTTTTAATCGACTTACGCATAGCACTTAACCGACATGACAGGGCCACCATGAAATGGTAATCCGATCCAAATAAGTGATCGCGTCGGGTTTTGTCTTACGTTTTCCATACTTTTAGACCTCATTGAGCAGCGCGTTACGGCACGATCAAAATTCGACGCAGTTGCCCAAGTACGCAACAGGGGTGCTCTGAAATTTTGTAAATTTATATCGGGCGTATTAATGACGATCATCGATCCATTAA
This sequence comes from Machimus rusticus, assembly GCA_951509405.1. Taxonomy (NCBI): domain Eukaryota; kingdom Metazoa; phylum Arthropoda; class Insecta; order Diptera; family Asilidae; genus Machimus; species Machimus rusticus. The sequence continues at coordinate 11,228,352 of OX608051.1, forward strand.
GAGGGAAGCCCTACGTGGGGCATTCCGTGGAGTGGATCACTTCACTTTTTCAGGTGATCCCTTCGGCGGGGCGGCTCAGCTCGCCCCAAAACTAAAGGCCGGTCGACGGCGATCGTGTGACTTGGGATCGCGTTTTTGTCGCCTGTCGTGTTCTCGTTGAGATCCATTCATGAACTGGTTTTACGCGCCAAAATCACGGCGCGAGATGCGAAAACGACTGCGTTACGCCGCCGCGTAGCGAGTTCGCCGCCGCGTAGCGAGTTCGCCGCTCGCTGAAAGGTGATCATTCTGTCCCATTAAAGTCAAAGCCACACAAAGCTAAATGTTGCTCCGTTCAGGCAGGCATGATCAAAGTGCTTTAAATCGAAACCATGCGAATCTGCATCACGTTACGCCACAGAATGCCTTTAAGCCAGTTTATAATACATTGCGTCGGCAATTATTATTTTTCATTAAAACGCAAACGTCGATCAATCGACAAGATCAGTTCAACCACAAAATCGTTATTCGAACCAATTCTAACATAATGCTTAGAGCCAGGCCTCGATCGGGTTTCTCGGGCAGGGGGCAGGGGGTAGGGCGGCCGCGAAATTCTTAAATAGACGATTTTCCAATTATTTAATTTACATTATAACTGAACCGATCAAACCATCACCACCAACCAACATCGCGGGATCGGCTTCCATCGGTGACAAGATGTCACACAAATCGATTGCGACAAGTCCTGGTTTTGGAAATTTTACAATTTCTCGAGGTTTTGATGCCCTGCCAGCGCGGGATCGAGTTCTGCTTGGAGGTGGTGCTGCACGCTGCAGGCTGCAGCCGCGATCCGGTTACAATTTCTCGCTAAATGTGGCGAGTGGAAAATGTTTGCTTGCAGTCGAACCGAACAGATGTTGCAATTTTTACAGGGTGACACTACATTCGGTCGGCAATCGTAATTGCCTCCAGGCAGGGCGACACGACTTCTTTCGCTTCGTCGTTTCTCACAGGTGACACAAGATACCTTGTTGGTTTAATGGTTTAAGAGCCAGTTTCTCAGAGTGCAGCGAGCGTTAAGATTGGTTTATCTGAAGGTAATGCAATTATCTCGCATTATGGCATTACAAAGTAAAGTTCAACTTTTTCCAGGAAACTTTGATATAATTTAATACTTGCAGACTTTTAAATCCAAATGTTAAATGAGAAATTTTTGGGAGATAAACTTACAAACGAGTAACGAAAGAATTTTGTTTTTAGACAGCTTTATCTAAAAATAACATACTCCGCCTTAATGTCGTTTTACGGAACGTTAAAAATACCCCTACATTTTTACATGCCCGTAGCTTTCTTGAATCATTGCCTGGCACAATTTATGAGATCGTAGCACGGCATCGCGTGTCTTAATCTCGATCAAAAACTATTTCCTAAAAGCCACAATGCGCTGAGATGGTAGTCAGCATCCCCAGAAACCCCTAGATTCATCGCAAATACGGAAGATTGCTACATCACCGCGCTCAGGTGCAACGAGAGCTCGCGAGCACGGATCCCGAATAATATCGCAGAAATGTGTGAAAATTTCTCCCGATTAATAACATAATTGCGGCGAAAGACAGAGGCCCCAGAGGTGCTCCAGCAGCAGCCGGGAAGCGGTGGTGGAGCCCATTGTTCCCGGCCGGGGCGCACCGGTCTCGAAAGTAAATTTCCTCGATTGAGCGCAACAAACGCGGAAAAGATCGCGCATGGCAGAGCCTCTGCGCGCCACATTAACTGCAATTAGAAATTTAAATCGCGCCGCGGATATTACACGATAATCGGACGCGACTTTCGAGCCGCGCAGATTGCTCGAGTGGCTTACTAACGAACGGCTTCTTCGCGGCCTCTTCCCCGGGAAGCCGAAGAAGGAAGGCTCCGTTCCGTGAAAATTAACGCGCACTCAATGGGGAAAATTAAAACATTTTGCTGGGACTTTTCTCGACTGTGAAACGACGCTAAAACCGCGCTCTTTATTGTTCCGCGCCGCACGCAACAATCTGTGTAATTTGCCACCGATCTGTTTTTCTGGGACATTTATAACCGTGTTAATCTCGGGAGAAGAGTTCTCAGAGTCGACGGAGGTGCTCCGCCCGGGGCCCGGGGCTCGGCACTTGACATGGAATGGGGTCTCGAAACGATTCAATCGGCGGAACTGTCCTCCCGCATGTGTGTCGCCCGCTAGCCCGTTTTCCGCGTAAATTAGCGAGACAATCGACGAAATCGTCATCAATTCGCGGGTGGGCAGCGACCTGAAAACGGCTAATTGCGGCGACCCGAAGACTTCCCTCCGCGGCGGCAGCGGCCAATCGCGTTCGCCGCTGGCGCAGGTTTCCTCAAAGGCAATGGTTTCCGATTTCTTAGCGCTGGGATTAGGCCCTCAAGGAGCCCCTTCAAGTGGGACTTGTTACTTATGTTTCGTTTTACAGAAATTATTAAAGACAAAACAGGGGAGCCCCGGCTGGATAATGGGCCGCTTCAAACGCATTTTCCCCCTCTTGGGCAGGCGGACTCCAAATCAAAATTATCCAGTTGACGTGCCGCCGAAGCCCCTCGGCGTTCTCTGTCGACTTGCGGTGCAATAAGAATTTTCCAGTCGCTTTTTAAAAATGTAACTTGAGAAAGCGCCCTTATTCAATACGCTTCGGGTTCACTAAACTCGACTGCGACGTGTCTGGACTCTGGTCACTTTCGCTTCTGGACGTAATCTTTTCGAGCTAATTAAAAAAAAAATTATATTTTTTCGAAGATATTTCGTCACTTCTGAACACTTTTGGGCATTTAAAACTTCCTGCCATCGCGTTTTTGCTGGTTGACACTGTTGGCAGTGGTTTCAGAACTTCTTGCATCCTTCAGCTAATTAAATGAGATCGAATTTCAAATCCCATCATTTCCCGCCAAAATTTTTTACCACATTTTAAGGATTCTCTTTCAGTATCTTTTGAAAAAACATAGCTGATGCTGATATAAATTTTTTTTAGCAAATCGAATGAGCGCAATGTCGTTAATATTTTGTGTAAAACAAATTTACATACAATTAAATCAGTTTTTTAGTAGGTATTAAATAATTAATGATTGTTTTAATAAAAAATCAAAATATAAGAGCTGCCTTAGTAAACTAAACGTCTAAGGTCCGTCCGTTGTCGTGTTTATCTGTAGTCGAAAACATACTTGCCTACATATTTTTTTAAACTTTCATCCGCCTCACCTTGAAGTACAACAAATCTTTTCGAAAATTGTCTGTTAAAGTCAATAGTACGAAAAATTCGTATTTCTGTCTTTTAATTTAAAATTTCGTTCAATTTCAATTTAAGAAAAATCTACCAATGACGAATATTCCATCAAACACATATTTTAAATTGAATGCGTTCGAAATTTAAAATTTCGTTTATATGTAAATAGTGTATCACTATGTTTAAGGCAACTTATGGATCCAACTTTTAGAGTTAGAGTATGTATTTCTTCCGCAAAATATAAAACATCCTAAACCTTCAATTACGAATCATATGTTATGAGTTATGTACTTTAACAAAAATCTCTGCAGTTTAAGATTCCTTTTAAAATTGTTATAAAATTCTATGATGTTTTACTAATTTTTAAATGAATATCAAAATGTAGGTACGAACTAGAATCAAAACGGAGTCTAAATTTAAGTATTTTTCTTCGATTAATCGTCCTGTTTAAATGTATAAGTAGAAATAAACCTTCAAAAGCACAGCTTTGGTGTCTAACGACTCTCTAAATGGAGAACCACACCACGATTCGTCCCTCCTCCCTTCGCTTCAATTTTCTAATCAAAAAATTTTATCTTGTATAAAGTCACCTTAACAGGAAAAAATTCTGTCCTGCAATTTATCGGTGAATTCATGCGATAAATCGAAAATGCGATACTCAAACGAGTTTCGCAAGTCTTGTGACGGGCTGCGGCTAAACTCTCCCCAGAGCATCAAAGGAAAGTTGCTAAAAGTGAAGTAAGCCAAAAGAATTATGAAAGCCTCATATTTATCCATTTTTCCGGTGTGCTGAGGTTCATTCAAATTTAAAAACTTCCTTAAGCGGGACTAGGAAAAGCACTTTCCCAGGGCGGGGGCGGAGGCCGATAGGCGATTAATCAGAGTCCCGACAGACGACATACGTCGAGGCTTGTCCCGCTGAGAATTATTCATTTTCGTCAACCGTGAAGCATTTTTCGCTCCTCCGTACAGCGAACTAATCGCCTTGAAGACTGCGACTATTAGCGAAAATTTCTAGGGGTTGGTTCGGTCTGATCCCTGCACGTTTCCTTCCGATTGCGGCTGGGAGTGCGACAAACCGGGGTGGCCTAAGCGTGCACGTGAATGCCTATAAATTAGAAAATGAGCATGCAATCAGACGACACGTGACCGGACAATTTGCCAACAATTGAGTCCTTGATGGGACCGCCTTTGTTTGGCCGCGAGTGTAAACACTGACCGCTTCCTCCTGTTTTGAAAGTCGATCCGGCTTTTACCCGACGAGCCAGAAAAGAATTCCCTTATTTCGATTTTACGGCGACTGACTTAAAATGTCCACCAAAAAAAAAAAAAAAGCAATCGTGCGAGATTTTAGCCCTTTCAAAAGAAGTCGAACAGTCGGAGATCACATTTCAGGTCTGTTCGGGTCGCGCTGCTTCCCAAGACCTCTTTAGGAGGAGTAATCGCTTTCAAATAGCCTCCATCACCTCTTTCGATTGCTCCGTCGTTAAAAGGAGATCAGCCCGGGATCGCTTACAATTAAACCTCAAGGTAACTCTGTAACTCTACCTTGACAATTGTTCCTCACCTGTGCGGGGCATTAATCAGACGGTTGCGCTGATCGCCAACCTTTCTGGACTTTTACAGGAGCTGAAAAATAGTCTCTCTGTGCAGAGTTAAGCGGTCTTGATTGATGGCCGGACTCGTCTCAACCGTGTAATCTTTAATAACGAGACTATAATGGCGTGAATTATCAAGACGCGTTTAAAAAACGAAAATGCGTACACATGCACTATCAATAACTCTTAAAGTGTTTGATGGTGGAGATTAATCAAAGCAAAATAAAAAGAGTAAACGCAAGGTTACTTGAAGTGTAACGACTTATCCTTGAAAGACGGCACAATTACCTTTTCAGATTTTAAAAATATTTTATTCATTGCTGGAATGCGTAATTAAATGCATATTTAGTACATGTTCGCTTTATTCTTCTAGAATAGTTTAACTTTAATAAATTCCGCGTAGTCTTGTAAAATTCTTATGAATAAATTCAAAAAAAAAAAAACTTTAGTACCAATTGCATTAATTTGTATTATTAAAAAGTAAATTTTTCATGCGTACATTTTTTAATGAAAAATCTTATTAATCTTACTCAAATTCAGTCTTCCAGGTACATCAATTTAAAAATGTTGAAAGGAAATACGCACTTTTATATGTATCTAAATAATTTAACAATGACGTATTTCGTAAATGAAAGTCATATTTTATATAATAAGAGAGATAATGATGCGAAATCACCACAGTAATAAAATAATTACAAAAATTACAATAATTACAAAAATTCAATAGTACAAGATGATTTAAATCAAATAAAATGCGCGAATTTGCGCCAATTTGAGCTCTGATTAAACATTGTATAGTAGAACACATTCGGGCTTTATCCTTTTACACGAGTTGAGCAATATAAAATAATTTCAAGCCGACTAAAAAAAAACCCCAAGGTGATCTTTTCTTTATAAATCATCACCTTTGTGTTGATATGTAAACATTTGCACAAATGAAAAAAACGTGCATAAGTGCTTACAGATGAACGAAAATGATAAGGATAATAATAATGAATAAATTTTAAATTGGCTGACTGAACATTCGATTTCAGAAAAATTATATCAATTCTAAACAAGATATTTCCACACAAAAAAATAAATTAAAAATTATATGTGGTTATTATCATTGACACATCCCTGAACTGGCTCGCGATCACGTCCCTATAATTAAGCAAATAAATAACTTTTAAAGCTGTACTTAAGCAGAAATTAAACAAATTTTAACCGCCAGGATTGCGTTGATCGTGGCCCTGTCCATGGCGACACCATCACAGGCCCTGGCTTTTCACGAAGCCAATTTTCTTCGGATTTGTGGAAATTGCAATGGGGCCCAAGCAGCCCAGCTGCTCCGCCGGGGCACCACTCCCAATCACGAAGCGAGCAAATGAAATTGTTTCGTTTGGGCCCCATGCACATAATCACCAGATATCGATCTCGCCGGAGATCGCAGCTGACTGGGCCGGGGCTCCGCCGCCGCCGCGGCCGCTGTTGCCGCTGGAAGTACATGGCCGGGGCTCCGATACGCGCGGCGATATCCGATAAAATGGATAAAGTCCGCCACGATACGATGGCCTTTCCGCAAAATGGCAATGTGCACACAAAAGGCAGAAAAGTTTAAAGGAACGAAAATCGCACGAATCGATCGTTTGCTGGTGATCACCGGCCATTTTGCTGCGCCAAACTGCGCCGGGCGCTCCGCTGGCCGGGGCCTCGTGAACCGATGGTACAGGGAAAAAATGGCGCCCAGATTATAGACATTTTAGTTGTTATTCATTGGACGTGATTTCTTGGCATTTTCTCTTGATTGCCGCGAATTATTTATACAAGTTGGCCGGCTGTGCGATCATGCCGCGGCCGCGTACTATAATTAAGCTGAAAAAATTAAATGGCATTGATCACCAATTTATTGCATTTTGTGAGCAATCTGATTGCACGTTTTCAGCATTTCAACTGGTAGTTGGGATGCGTCTAGCGACCGGGTCCTGGTTGCGCTGCCGCGATCACCCAGCGACGTGTCCATCGTCTTTTGCCGGGGACCAAAGACGATCGCCAATTTAAAGAGCACTGCCGCGATTATGCCCAATCACAAGAACCGTTTGAAGGAAATCAAATGAAAAAGGAAAATTAGGGCCGACAGACGTGAGTTTATGCGGAGCCCCAGTGATTGGGGCGACTGCTCCATTCCCAATCATCTTAAATAAAAAATATCCGGCGCAGTCCCTCATTATTTCCACCGGTTCGATTTCTTAAATGGAAGCATTTACAATGGAAAATTACGGGAACGACAGGAGACACGCAGGACTCGGGACGCAATTAAATCAATCCAAAAGGGCTGGATAAAAATTAGCTTGCATTTCAATCTACGATTATTAATATAAACAATTATAAACAATTACAGGGGTTCTCATTTCTTCTTTTTCTTCTTTTCCGGCAATCCACTATCGAACTCCGATGTCATTAGACTTCTCGATTTGCTGAGATATTTGTGCAATTTATTGGGAGCTGCCTTTCCTGGATGATCCCGTTTCCTTTCAGCTTTTTGTTTCTTAATCTTTTCTGTATCCCTAAAAGAAAAGTATAAAAGTTATAAATAATATGCCTTTTTAATACAACAAATATCTATGAAATGAAGTTGGGCACAATTTTCAATGGTAAAAGAAGTTCAAGGAAGTAAAAATAATTCTATAAAAAATAAATATATTATATAATGTTTTTTGGCACAAAATTCTCATTACAAGTTACACGGATTAAATGCGCAAGTTTTTTTTATGTTATTTTACAAATATTTTTTTAAAATTTACTGCTATGGCGTTTTGAAGTTAGAAAGTTTTGGAATATTTTTATATTGTATAACACATATAAATATATTTAATTTTTACCTTTCTGTGTACGTCAGCCGATTATTCGGGAGCGGCGCTTTCGGGATGTTGTGTTTCCTAGCAAACGACTTCGGTGGGTCCCGCAGTCCAAAACTCTTCGCATAATGCCCCATATGAGCAGTGGTGGGATTAAATATTTGCTTCATATCCTTGGAAAACGTCGTGTAGAATTTTACCCAAGAAACAAAAGCTGTTAAAATAAGGAAAAAACAATCGTTAATAACATAAAGAAAAAAAAAAACACCATGCAATTTCTTAAAATCAGCGACTCACGGCCCACTCCAGCGGGCCAGCTCTAATCATTCCCATAAAGCCGCGTAATAAACCACAAAACCACTTAATTCTCCCCATAAATTCGAAATATTACAAGCATTCAAATAATCCGAGAGTCATCCCCTCGCGGCTCGACTAATGAGGAGACACTTAAGCCAAATAAAACTGTAATAAAGTCGCCCTAAAACAAACAGCAGAACGGCAACTGCTCAACAATAAAGAGACCAATCAAAAAGCCATTTCAATTCACTTAGAACCCTTCGAATTGTGCAGGACGCCGGGAACCCGGGAACCCGGGAACCCGGGAATCGTCGAAGGCGCTCCTTTTCCCAGCCCAAGGTCCTTCTCGAGCCGATCGCATTGCTTTTTGTAACGAGTTGCGTCGAAGGGAGTCCCCGGGAGCAGCCCGTCGCCGGAGATCCTTTCCTTGGGCTCGCAGCGACGACATTTCGAAATTGAATTTAACTCCCCTCTGAAGGGCCGGCGAACCCTTCACGGGACGAGAGTTCGCCACTCGAACAGTTTCCACGTAGGAACAACGCCGACTCCCTTGTTCCCGGATTTTTCGCAGGATTTAAACGATGCGCAGGGCTCTCCCGAGTGGTCCTCGTCCAGACACTTGACATGGGATTTCATGCCTGAAGTGGTGGTGAGTGTCCCTTTGTCTTGGTATGGGATACTTTCATCAAGGGCTTTTGATTCCGTCGACTTTTTACTGATTTCCTTGTTTTTCGATAGAGTTTCAACTCGATTTCAAAATGGCAATCGTTTCAAAAGTAATTATACGATTTTAGTTTTATTCAAATTTTTATATATACACTGAGAGAAAAACTTTAATAACTTTAACTATTTTGTGTAGTTATAATTGCTATGTGCTAAAAAAATTGATAAATAGTAATATCAATTTACATTTCAGTTAAATTTAACTAAAAATTTTTACAATTTACTATTTTTATAGGCTCGACTATTTAGAATAGCCATATGTACAATTCCTAGAATTGTCAAGTCAACTATTTTAAAATAATAGATTTTAATTTGACCAAAAAAAATTGTTTAAACACCGCGTCATAAAAATCTGAAAATTCTTAACAATTTCGTTGGCCAAATTAACTATTACAAATAGTCAATCCTTTAGCCACACATCGCTTTATTAACGTTGAATTACTCAAAACCCATTGGCGTTCGGTGGCTCGAGGGTAGAGCTACGCGCGTACCAATTCAGAGTTCCTGGGTTCGAATCGTGGGAACAGAAGTCAACTTTCTAAAAAGTCATCGATGGCCTGGTTCGGTTGAGTACAGCAGCCAAGCTGCCAAGGTTCAAATCTAGCTCCGGTCGGCAATATCGAAAAAAATCAACTTTTTCTCGTTGTCAGCAGATTAACTATTTTTCACACTGAAGAATTTTAAATTTTACTAATAGTTGTAGTTGACATAATTTATTCAAATAGTTGTTTCAACTTGAATTTATAAAAATTATTAAACAATAATTGGCTGAAAATCATTGCTGTAAATAGTTAATTTTGTATTCGTTTATAGTAAAATCAACTATATTTTTCTTTCGGTGTAATAACGTAAGTGTTTAAGGTTTTTCTGTTCTTCTGTCTGTCTATATACAATGGTATTTACACAATGATAGTATATACGGGTATATATAATATTTTCTATAAAAATTCCTCCTTAAAAAATTTCATTCAAAATTTATATTTTATTTATCCAACTTAGAAATATACGATAGGATTTCCAAAATTAATAAATAATTCCTTCACAAAGAAAACTGAATGTTTACAATAATTTTTTTTTTCTTTTAATGCTGCTGCAGTATCAATTCCATTTAGTACTAAGTAACTAAACTATTATAAATCAGAGAATAGCTAAGCATTGTTTTTATATTCCTTTTAAAGAAAACCTTAAAATTTCTTTATGAAAACAGGGTGATTCTCAAGAAAGGGGAAAACTTTAAGGGGTCGTAGAGAGCCCACAGAGTATCTGAGATGAGGATTTGAGATAAGACACCTACGGACAGAAATGTCCACTTACAGAACTATATCCCTTCAAAGTTTTGCTCTGGGCGCCAGCATTTTGTAAACTTTATGGACAACAATCCTAATAAAAGGACAGCGACTCAGTAACATTGTTTATTCTTTTAAGTTTTCCGTCAGCGTCCGGTAATGTACTGGCGAGCCCACTTGGTGGGTAGGCAGCCGGACAGAAAGCTAGTATAAAAAAAAACAATAACATTAATTCTTAAACTTCCTTTTCTCTAGTAATGTTTCCAAAATAGTCTTTTCAAAAGAATTTGTGGTCCTTAGCACATTCTCTACTAAAATGAGAGATATTTTTAATTCATGCATTTTAATTACTTAGACAATACACACATAAAAAAGCTTTTCTAGTGATATGCTTACATATGTATATACATACATATATACCTATGTACATAGTAACATTTTTTCAAGTTTTTCTTGTCAATTTTACTGAAAACAGGAAAAAATGAACACTTAAATTAAATTTTAGTTAAAAACGTCTTTCATTGAACGTAATTTTAAAAAATTTATATTCAAATGACAAAAACTAAAATTCTAGACATCAACAAAATGTTTCTAAAATCCACCAACAAAAACTTGCTAATAATTTATAATATATTAAAGTAATTTGCCAATTAAGTTTTATTTGTCAGGTTGAATAGATTTCTAATAAAATTAATATTGCTAGAACCTATAGTTAATAGTTATTTAGAGTTCAAGAATGAAGCCTCCAAGGTTTATTTTTTAATACTATATAGAAATATTTTTTTAACAAACAATTTTATTAATAAAATAGAGCATCACACTTTAGAGTTTGGTGTAAGCAGTGCTAAAATTAAATTAATTAAATGATTCAAAACGCAGGCAATCCGAGACCACACAAAGAGCTTCTTTTAATTAAAAAAAACTTCATTTCAGTGCACCTATATAGGTTATTCAATTAAAACCGGTTACAATACACAATATTTGGAGTCTAATCCACTTAAGTTATTTTTTGCTGCTGTATTACAAAAATAATTACAATGGAAAGTGCTCGGACATGTAAACACATCAGTTGCCTTTGACTCTAATCAAAAGCAGCAAATGGCACTTTTTCCGGCTATCGAAGGTTTCTTTTTCCCCAATTTTCGAAGCCAGTCAAAAAGTGATTAACCGAAATGTCTCGAATTACGGCCACATTAGTGTAAATTAAAATCACTCACATGGAGAATTACGGGGAAGGGCCGCTGGTAGGCAGGACACGTAGTGTCCATCAAATTGTGGGCCAAGCTAGAGAAAAAGTCAACTCTTTCGGGGTGACTCCAGGTCTAATAAGCGCGTACCTTTAGGGAAGGTCGGCGGTTTCACGTCGATTACCGCGCTTTTTGCGCCCTTCTCGAGGGTATGTCTATAAAATGAAATCGTCGAAAAATAACAGAAAGGAAGCCCAAATATAATAACTTTTCATAGCTTAGTTTTTGGAAAGTTAGTTCTGCGCAGGAGCGTTCAGAAACCCGGCAAGGTCTAGGCGCACACGTAACCCGCCAGAGCGGGTCAATTAAGAGCAGAAAAACCTTCGCTAATGGGCTGGTTGCTGCCGACTATTAAAGTCTATGAACGCTGTGTGATCTTAAAGATCATTCCAGAAAAAAAAAAACAGGGCAAATTGATCTTGAGCGATTTTTAATTGACGGCAATTAGAGACATATGTTTCGTGAGGGAGCCGAAAAATCGACTTTTTATACCTATGCTGAAGGCTCTTTCGGGGGTTTTTCGAGGCCGATTAGAAAGAAAAAAAATTTAATTGAGTTGTAATAATCTGTGATATGTGAAGCTCAAGATTTTTTGAGATGAATGAATCACAACAGGAAGTGATTCAATATTTCCAGATCATACCAAATTAATAGGTATTAAACCAAGAGTTAGCTGCTCTTTTGTTGATTTAATTATGTGGGAAGACTAATTTTAGAGAACTTTTGAAAGGCGGAAATTATGGTATTAGTTTTTCTCTTCTTTTAATGGTATATCGATATAAATGGGTGTATTTTTTTAGGTGGTTATTTATTTGAAACATTATTACTGATTGTTTAAATATAGAAATTTGATTAAAATCGCTAAATGTAAAAAGTGCATTTTTTAATATCTTATTTAGTGAGTGATATTTAAGAATTTAACCCTGATCAAATAAGGAAAGTAAATTTTAAAATTGTTAAGATCAAGAATATTCTTTTTAGATTTCTTGTTCACTCTTGTTTTACATTAGCATTTATTATTATGAAATATTACATTTACATGTTGGCTCTGTTGTCGAGATTTTTCTAAAAATTTCTACTATAGACCAACTTAAAACGATTATGGCCAGAAACCCCTGAACCCCAGAAACCCTCTTATAATGCTAATTAACCGAAAATTTGGGCATATGCATTCGAAGAGCGACAATGCGACCAAAGCGCGGAAGGGATTTGATTATCTCTGATCAAAAACAACTTGTCCAGGACTCATCTGTCCCCAGCCCGAATAAAAACCACTCGCACCAGCCCTCGTCGACGAAGCCTCTTCCTCCGCTTTCCAAGCAGCTGAATGTTTTCGATTTCGGCTGCGTGAAGCGCGAGGGACGACGCGCGCTACAAAGCCAATTTGGGCCTCATAATGCACTCATTACCGGGTAATTAGATCTGTTTAAGCCCCCGCTGCGAGAGCTTAAGCCGGGCATGAGCCCGCAACAATGGCCCTCCGCGGCGGTCCCGGTCCGGCCCTTGGGTTTGTCAAATCGAATCTCGCTCCGATCAGAATGGAAAATATTTTCGCCGGCCGCGGGCGATATTCACACTTTGGGATTTTTTCACGATTGAACGGGCGACTTAATTGAGTCTGACTGGCGGGCTCCGCCGGCACGCTGGCAAATAGCCGCTTTGTGCTTGCGCGTCGAGGAGGAAGAATTTGATTGGCGGCCACGATGCCCGCGAATCGAACTCTGCGCCGAGGAGGTGGTGGAAGACAGTTGGGAGGCGCACTTTTTCTAGTTTTAGACGTAGAAGGGGCTATGTCCCTCTTCAATTCGATTGCTAAAGATTTTATAAAAGTATACAGCAGATAGGCAGACGGAGGGCATCCCCATCATTTTAAATTATCTTCACCTATAGCTCAATTGTACTTTTGCAAAACAAGAATGACAATGAAACATTTAGAACAAACACTAACCAACACTTTCTGGAATTTTCTAATCATCCTTAAAAAAACTTCATCTAAATATTTAAATAGTTCCGGAAATAGTCTAAAAATTATGATATTATGAAGTATCAAAATCTCCATGATATTAGAAAATCGTAACTCTTTATATGATTATTATGTTTTACTTTTTTATAAAATCTACCACTTATTGTGCAATATCTCTTAATTTACAAATAATATCCTTGATAATTGCTATTAGCTATTGGTATAATCATTATTTTTATTATTCTATCGATGGTTATAAAACAACAAAAAACGTGTTATATAAGTTGTAAGTATTGTTATTAAATAAAAAAAAATATTTCATTTTGCATTTTATAAATAAATGTATTACTGTTTTGTGACTCTCAAGTAACAATGGGCTATAATGGTAAAGTTCAGTATATTTGTTACTATATATGAATTGGGTTTTCTTTGGGCACAATATTTTGTTCTTTATTATATGTATTTGCTATTTTAAAATTGTTAAAACTACTGAATTCATTGTTAATCTATTTTTACAGGTTCATCTTTATTGATTTTAATTTACATTAAATTGTTTGTTTTCAAGACAAATATTCAGTCCGTAGACGGTTAAATTTTTTAACATCAATTTTTACCTCCTACCGAAGTTTGATAATCTTTTGTGGTAACACCCTATACAGAGTATATAAAAGATAAACTGAATGATCAAAAGAATTGCTCCGAATAATATTAGTTTTGAAAACAAGCTTTTATTATAACAGCCGCATCGTTTTGAGACCCAAAGTCTACAACTTCAACCACAATAGTGGCTAAAACATCTTCTACGATGAAAATTTAGCCCTAATCATCAATCTGGGCTCAAAACCTATGATTTCCCGCCGAGAAACAAAGGCGACCTCGCAGAGTTATTAATCTCCCCGACAATTTTACGACCAGCAGAAGTCCTTAGCGCTAAGTACGAACCACTTGATATCCTCGAAGTAGCCCAAAACGCCATTAATTCGTCCCCTCGATAAACACACTTATTACACTTACCAGCCGGGAAGCGGTCATTCCGCCCGGGTTTACGGGGCGAATATCATCGGAAAGCAGCACCTATGCGGCCCCATTTTCCGCTTTCTATATAATAGGCATCCTGCCCGTCCGGGCCTCCGCCCCTCAACCACCGCCGCCGCCGCCGCCACCAGGTATTCCAGAATTAGTCACAATGAGCCCCGGGCGGCGGGAGCGGAGCCCGGGGGTGGTTAAGTTACCTTTTGTAACGACATCAGAAAAGTACACCTCCCGGCCCGGGGCATTGTTTGTGACTGTAACACGTGACCACTTGACTTTTTCGCTGGGAAAATCGAGAAAGAAGGAAATTCAGCGGTACGATTTTTCTGCTACTCGGTCTGCCACCCCATTAATGGGGTCCTGCGGAGCACCCTCGGCCCGCGCAGGCAACAGCCATCGTGAGCTGTTAATGTTCACTTTTGATAGCTTTTGTTCATGTTCAGTCAAATGGTACACAATTGCGCTTACCTTCGTAGGTCCCGGGGATGCTTGAGTTTTTAGCTGAGCCGGTGATTGATGGACTCCCGGACTTTGTTTCGCAGCCCCGGCGCGGCGGGCCCCAGGGCGGAATAATTAAAAGGTCAAACGTAATAAATTACCGGAGCTCCGTGAAGGCCATCAATAAACATATTTTGTGGCTATGTTGACACTCTTCCTGTTCCGTCCTGGTTTTAATTTATCCACAAACCTTGTTTAAAAATAACGACATGCGCAGGGTAAGTACTTACACTTCTAATAATAGAGAGAACAATTATTCTAATTTTCAAACTTGTAGGAAATGAATTTCGCACGAAAGTATTTTAAGTGGGTATTTTAAACTTTAACTGTACGGCTATTTTAAATGAATTGGTTTCTTAATGAGCATTTTCTTCAACTTCTTTCGAGGACTTGTAAAAATATCTCCAAACATTAGTATAAAGCACAAAATTAATTTACACGCTGGCAAGCACGCATGATTTAAGTGAATGGTTTCAGGACTGGAAGGTTTTTCGGCCAATCTTTTTGTTAGGTGTAAAAAACAACTTCGCACATTGTATACAAGATATACCTCGATAAGCGAATAAGAAAAGCAAACGAAATAATAAAGATAGTGTCAACAAATTCCATCTACCATTTGCCACAAGAAGGCAACTAAAAGGCACAATAAATCGGCCATAGAAACTAGTACGAAATGTATCTAATTAACTCTGGAACTAATATTACAGCTTTTATCTGGTCACGCAATCGAAATTAGACCCCACCAGAGCTGACTATCTCAAATAATTTAAATCCACACACTTAGCGCACAAGCTAACGAGTAGAAAAAAAGGCGAGGACTGGTGATAGGGGGGAGAAAAAAAACTGTATCACCCTTCAATAATTTAAGGGCGGGGGAGGAACAAGAAGAAAGCAAAGTAAGAACCCTTCAGCGATTTGAAAAAATTATGAGAGAATTTCCTCGGCCGCCCATTGGAATATGCTAATTAATGCCTGGGAACGGACGGCCTTAGACAAGGCGTTCTCGGCGTTCTCGTAATAGGGCCGTTCGCGGTGGATTTACGGACGTTAACTGTCAAACACCCTTTTAATTACTGCTTATCATCGGCGGCTTTTTTATAGCTGTCAATTAGCTAAATATCGACCCGGCTTCGCAGGATGACCGCTGTTACAAAAAGCAGTTGAGAATACAACTTGCCGTGTTACTGCTGCCTTGTTTCTAAAACACGCAGAACACCTACTTCCGGTGTTTTCATTGTTACACTTCGATCGCGAGCGATTGTTTAATTCGAACCTTTCTAATGAGGTAAATAAGCTAACCCCACAGCTGAAATATCTGTAGAAGTTCCACTCCCCGGCAATATCAGTCCCACCGAGGAGCCGCTTTTCTATTGTAAAATGGCTCTAAATTAAATTATCCCATTCCCAAAAAGCTCTCAGCTCCTCGACTGCTTTCTTCTCTTCATAATTTGCTAAATTAGATTAGGCTCAATAAACCATAACAGGAAATGGGACAAACCACACACTGGGATGAAAACTCCTTTGCAGCTATTATTTTACCCCATTAGCCCTAGAGGAGCACCTCCGCATGTCGGTCCCGTTTAAAGGAGATGAAACCACCGCCATGCCGCTGAAGAGGTTGTGGTCGCCTGCACTCATCTAAATTGTCATTATGCATACGAAAATCTCGAAATTAGATAAGTCCGTAGGAGCGCCCGCCCTCCAGCTCCTCCTCCTCCACTTGCAGACTGTCTGACAATAAAGCTACAAAACGGAAACTGAATTGACTGCGTCAGGGTGGATCCCGACTTATCCATGGTTAGGTGTTCCCTAACGAATCCTAACCCGTGTCAGCCAAACCCGGCGGGAAGATGACATGGGACGGGGCAACGCTCAACAAGGAGATGCCGGGGCTCCTGTGGCGTGCCACATTGTACATGTTAAATTTTATCCTAATGAGAGATAAATAAATGGAAGTGGATTCGAATTTCGAGGACTGTATTCGAGACAGTGACTAGGAGCCAAATGGAAATTGATATACTCAGTCGTCACGGCTGCTTCGCTCCAATAAGAATGGCAACGTGCCCTTCAGCAACCCCCCGCATATAAAACCCAATTACAAGTGAACGTAATCAAATTTGTTACGTTGAGAAATTCCCTCCAGAAATTGACATGTGTTCTATTAGGAACCCGTTCAAACGCTCCCGACGTTATCCTCCTCTGAGCCGGGGAAACTATTGAAATTTTCTGCAACATGTAGTAGATTTATGTCGCTTTGTACGTGTGTCTCAGCCTTAAGGAAGACAGATAGGAAAACGTATTTGATAAATTAATGATTGAAACAAAGTAGTTGAGTTGTTTCACCTGTATTAACACATTCGGAAAATTGTTTGAATTTACCGAGAAGGAAATTAAATTATACACACAATATACACCATACACTCCCGAAAATACAGACAGAACAAAAAATTATAATTATAACCCGAAAAGTTAAAATTCAATAATTCAGCAGTCAATTATACAATTCAGCCACGTATTCAGCGTATCACCCATATGTAGGCTTAACTGAATTTAAATAAGACCCAAATATCAAAAAATACACTTACCTGTACACGCTTTATCATGCAATTCTCTGTCTTGTTTTACCAATTCTTCAAATTTATACTGCAAATTAGCTGCTGCCTCCTGAATGGTATGAGCTTCAGAATCAACAGATTTTAGCGGTTTTAGAAGAGGCTCCATTAAAATCTGTGTAATTCTGTAAATTACAGATTTAAATTAAATTATATACAATTAAAAAATACATATAACATACCGAATGCGTTTTTCTTCCAGCATTTTAATAAAATCCGTATCATTGGGCCCTAAAAATAATATGGCTCGTCCACTTCTTCCTGCTCGAGCTGTCCGACCAACACGATGCACAAAATCGGCAATATTTAGAGGAGGTGAATATTGAATGACCAAATCGACTTCTGGAACGTCTATGCCACGGCAGGCTACGTCCTAAATGCAGAACAGTAAATAGAAAAATATTTAGAATTTTAAATCTTTAATTAGCGTTTGTAGAGTGAATTTATAAAATTTCTAAACAAATATAAAAGTAGTTACTAATTTTAACCGTTTTAAATTTGAGTTCAAGCAACTGCCATTCATTTAATTCGTTTTAAGAACTGGTAAGTCAAAAACTAATTAATTTATTATATTTAAATTTAAGTTTTTGGAATACGTTTTACTTATAGACTTTAGCTTTTTATTCTATTGTAACTCAACATAATTGGAAATGTTTAAATTTGGAATTTTATTGGGAAATAAAAATGAATTAGCTTAGTATTAATATATAAAAAAAAACAGTTGAATCGAAAGGAAGTATCATCATCGCGTTAATGAGCTAAAAGTTAATGGTTTTAAATTATAGTCATATTATTCGTCTTTCCTCTCTTTAAAAAAAGTAATGACAGTATTTATTTTATTATTGCGAATTTAAAATTACTTAACTAGTTTGTCATAATTTTCACACAATAAGCAGCCAGCTCCAACTCGCCCGGAAGAAGGCGGCAAAGTCTTTAGATTGGATGGTCTAACGACATTCCCATCTTTCGCGTCCAATTACGGCGCTGTCGATGCAAATCAACCGAATTCCTCTTGGGAATGGAGTTTGTCCGGAGTTAATTTTTACCTCGTTACCAGCGGTGAAGAAGCCCTAATAAAGCACTTTACAGTAATTTTAAGCGCAAAAGTACTCAATTACGGGCGACTGTATCTTGTTTAGAGCTTAAATAACTCGAATGCTTCCGTTCCATTCCATCCGGGGGCTCCGCGGTATAATGGAAGCAGGCATTCATCTAAGCGCGGCTGGAGCAGGTGAAATTTTCACAGCGCCCCGCCGCAGAGGTAAACAATTCGAATTACCTGACTAAATAAAGATTAATAACAGAGCTTGAAATGACGATGGGAACGGGTAACCATATCCCGCAATAATATATTTTCTCACGTAATCTAAGAATATGAAATACCATCGGGCCGTCACTCCAGCGCAGTAATTAACCTGTTTAGAGAATTAAGAGAAACGCCTCGTCAGGCTCAAGGTGTGAGATAGAGAGGCAGAAAAATTTTTGTCATAGTTAAGTGATTTCGAGTGCCGAGGAACTCCATTATGAAGTCATTTGTCTCCTCCGGGTTTCACACGGATATCGCCTCATTGAAGCAACCAGGCCCGCAAACGAAGTCGCTTAGGACACCGCCCTGCTTTTGCTCCAATGGAGTCGAACTCTGGGCTCATGATATCCCGGGATAATTACCAGAGCTTTCTCTGTAGTCACAGATTTAATAGAAAAAGTTTTATTACCTCGCCCAGGCTTTTTTTTATTATTATTATTATTTTCTTACAGTCATTCGAGTGAAACCAGAAATTAATCTCCACTTCGTTTTCTCCCTGACCACTGCGACGAAGACATCTATCGCAAGCGCAAAAATGCCGACCTATCATTGAGGAATTCTTGGCACTCAGACCACAAAATGGACTATTAGTTTAATGCTTAAAGAATTCCAGGAATATCGTTCGCACACTTGAATGAATTCTATTAGTCAAATTTCGATAAAAATACATTTCCAACACAGTTTTCTAATAATTTATTTAAAATTAACACTAAAATAACTTTATTATTTTTTTTATTATTTTTTTTTTATTTTTTATTCATTCCTCAATATTTATTAAGCTAAATTACTGTACTAACATTGAAGTGTTTCAAAAGATTAGATTCGGCACTAATTTAATTAATGAAGATTAGTTTCAAATCTTACAAATTCAAATGGGTTAATGAACGTTAATGAAATTTATATTTTATTTTTTAATTTGTCGGTCAATTGAATTAAAAATTAAAACCTTTCGAAAACTATATATGATAAAGATAAGTCTTACCGTAGCCAATAGTATGCCCGACTTCGCCTGTCTGAAACTTTTAAAAACTCCAGAACGTTCTGTTTGTGTCATGGATCCGTGCAATCTTTTTTAAATAAGTTAACAACTTTATGCCTTTAGAAAATAATAATAAAAAAACCTACTTATAAAATCTCAATCCCTTGAGTAAAGGTTCGTCCTCATCTTCACTCTCGTCAGGTTCATCGTCATCATCCAACACCTTTTGTGTTAGAGTTTCATTCAACAAATCATGATGGTAGTTTACCATTTCCATAGTGGCTAAGAATACCAATCCCTTAATTTTCTTCTTAGCACACTCATTAGCTAGAAGTCCAGCTAAGGTAACTAATCGGAGTTTTGCAGGAACGAGGACGTAGTTCAACTCTATTGTCGATGGAACGACTAAATTACCCTCATCCTCGTCCTTGTCCTCGTTATCCTTGTTTGAAATAACCTTGTTCAAATCCGCAGTTTCGATGAAAAGAGGATTCGCCAAAGTGAGACCAGCAAGTTTTTGAACAGCTGGGGTTAGTGTGGCTGAAAGTAGCATCCGTTGCACACCATTCGCATTTTCTGCAGGTGCCTCAGCCCCAGAATCATTTTCAATTTTAAATTGCCCTGCCTTGTGTCTGTTTATCCCCTCTATAATCATCCTCACATCTCGCTCAAAACCCATTTCTAAGAGACGATCTGCCTCGTCTACAATGAGCCACTTAACCTTGTCCAGCTTAAAGGTTTCAGTATGCAACAAATGGTCAACTAATCTTCCCGGCGTACCTACTAAAACATTAATGCCTTTTCGCAGTCGAGCTTTTTCAGCCTTCCTCTTTTCACCGCCGCTCAGAAGGCCAGGAACGATCCACGTAAAAGGTTTGAGCAACGTAATAAAAAGTTCGTAGGCTTGAATTCCGATCTCCCTTGTGGGAACCACTACAACTGCCTGAATTCCACAATCACGCGTTAATTTAGGTCTTATTTCCTGCAGTTTTTGAATAACAGGCAAGGCGTAAGCTAAAGTCTTACCTGATCCTGTTTGGGAACGAACTAGAAGATCCCTGCCTTCTAGTGCCCTTGGAATTGTTTTCTGTTGAACTTGTGTAAGCTCAGTGATTTTTAGATTGTCTTCTAAATTCTTTACACAGTGTGGGTGCAAATCTAAAGAGCTGACTGGGGCTCCAGCAAATAGTTTTTCCGGAATAGGCTTAATAAGTCTTTGGCCCATAATTTTACTTTCAGCATGGTTTTTAAATAAATCTGAGTTTACTGGTGCCTTTCGCTCCACCTTCTTCCTAGGTGGCTGGGAGAACTTCTTTAGGCCTTCACTAATTTCCTCGGCAGTCAGTACTTTACCTGGATTTTGTCGCTTTTCCCTCTTCAATTTCAAGCGCTCCTCCCTGCTTAGCTTCTTTTTCTTTTCCTGATTAGAAACAGCAGTATCATCTTTAATTACATTTAAGGAAAGATTTGTATCTTTCTTAGGAGACAAATCATCTTCATCTCCGCTCGAATCTGGCGGCCTAAGGACGTTGTGCTTAGAGGAAACTTCTGGCCCTGAAGGCTTTTTCACTTCATAAGTGCTACTTGGTGGTTCCTTTTTTCCAAGAGCGCTAGCAACGGGTTTTACTCTTCTTCTAGCCACAATAGCTTTAACTTTACTGTTCTTAATGAAATTGAAGGAAAATTCATCATCCACACCCCGGTTTTTAGTTAATTTCTTAGAAGTTTTCTAGAAATGAAATCATCAATTTAAGCAAATAAATCCTCATTGGTTTTTCTTACCTCTCCCCGGTTTTGGACCTGCTTTGGATTATTTGACAAGTTCAGACTCATATCCATCTTAAAAACTGAATAAAATCTATAGTTAAACGCGGCAAATGTAATATAATCAATTTAGCAAAACTGAGTAATCCCAAACACCTCACACGACACTTCGGTTTGTTATGACAGTTCTCTCCAACCTCACATTTTCACGTGTGTTTCAGCTGTTCCTCGACTCGGCGAGTTGTGCGCATGGGCGTAGCAGAAAATGTTCATTTTTTCATCGGGGCTTCAAATACACTGTTAAATTAATTAGGCAAATGAGACGAAAAATAAAATTTAACTGAATGTTTAATTTTAATAAAACTTAAATACTGGCTTAAGATTTAAACTACACAATTGTTCTTACTGCATATGAAACAATTCTTGCATTTTCCTGTACACGATAAATTTTTTCGTTTTCAAGTTAAAAACCTAAAGGGCCTTTGCCTAGTTCAAAGAATTTTTAAGATATGTATATATTTAAATATGGTCTAAATAAAATTTGGATATGTACTAGGTATTTTAGACTTTATTCATTTATCTTTATCTTAAAGGAAAATATGAAAATATAAGTAATTGAGTATTTATCTTATTATTTATTAAAAAAAAGAAACTTTCGTTCACCTTAATTGCGCACATCTTTCAAAGTAATAAGACACATAAAAGGGAAAAAGAGAACCTTTTTTCTTCCTTTTTTCCTCAGATTTATTTATTCGCAAAGTGCCTCTATTTGAAATTAAGCAGCAAATTGCATTACCTCGGCAAATGGACACAAAAAGAAAGAAACTACCCTCGGATTTGACTAAAAGAAAGCCATTAAAGCGCATTAGGGCTCCGGATCCTCCCACGCACCACAACAACTGCCCGAAGGAGACCAAAACCTAGGGTTTACTACTTCATGGAAATCACTATCAAAGTCACCCTATCGACAAAATGCCCTCAGGTGGGCGTGGGACCGGAGAAATTTTCTTCCCAAGGCTGGCACTCGACCGTTTCAGGCACAAGTGCCTCACCCCGCCTGTGGGGCGAAGGAAGCCTTTTAATATCCGAGCGGAGCCCCCCCGTTCAGGATGGGGCCCTTAGTGGTTTCCAAGTTTTCTCGATTTCCTCAATTCCCTCAGAATTTCTTCAGGGCGGTAGAATTTTGAGCTTGAGTGTGGGTGCGGTTTCCTGAGGCTGAATGGTGCTTCTGAGCTCAATTATCCTTCCAGAGTGTTTGGCGGGGACGGCAGAGCATGACAAAAATGTAAGGTAAAATAACGAAGTTAATTGTTTTCTTCTGAGGAGTTTTGTAGGTATAAATTAAAAGGTGCCAGGTAACAAAATGAAATCAAAGTACTTGAACATTTGATAAAAAGCCTTTTAAATAATTCATTTACTTGAGATTTCGTTCTATACCTACATCAAAAACCTAAAACGAATTATAGTTGGACTAGCACTAGTAGAGTACCTACTTTATAAAAGGTATAGTAATAGTAGTAGTTCTGTTTTCAATTTGCCTATAAAGAGATATTTAAAAAATATATCTCTTATAGGATTTAAAAATGATTATTTGCTATAGATACCCATTACTAAAAATTTTCCCTATTGAGTTAAAAACTTTCGAAATAACAATTTACCCATTTGACCTCAGGATACAATTTTCATGCCAACTCCTCCACTAAAACATTCACAATGCATTCACCCCAATGGAAAATAACAAACGAATCAAAAACTCATAAATTTTCGGAAAAACTTCCCGAAAAAGACAACTTAGACGAACATCCTTCCACCGGAACAGAGCATTACAAATTCAATTGATTTGTGCTCTCTCCATTTATTTTGAATATTTCCGGTGGAATAAACAAACAATTCTAACCTTTGTCGCTGCAGAAAATATACAAATACACCATTAGGTTCAATAAATGGGACAAAATAGCGCGTCGATTTTGTCCTGATGATGGTACACACCGCACGCTCGGTGAACCCGGCAAATAGGGCGGATATAATGCCATCAGCGGGGTAAACAGCCCTGTCGAAAGGAAAACATACCGCCGCCGGCCCAGGAATAAATCAAAATTCAAACAAAAATAAATGCGACCAAATAAAATCGAATAGCGCCAGGATATGGAATCCCAGCAAATCAAGTTTTATGGGTGGTCTTCGATCCTCGTCCCGGAACCCTTTTTCTAGCGAAAATTGATTTCCGGTGGTGGGCCGGGATCGTCTTCCCCCGCGGACTGAGATAAACTGCTTACAAGCGACATTTTAGCAACGTCCGGTATTGGCTGGATTTTTGCGGCAATTTCTCCGCATAATTCATGGCAACAATGGGAAAAAAAATGCTGAAATATGCAAGCCAAGCCCTTTGATTTCAATCTTTTTCCGACTTCGGACTGATGTCCCCTTTTTTCTAGGTTTTATCTGGCTATATCCACATTTTTAGCAATTTTTGGAAATGTTTTACTTTTAAAATGGGAACTAAACGCAATAAAACTTATGACTTCCGTTTTCCGGAGGGGCGTAAAATATTTGATTAATTTTAGCTTAAGATTTGTTAACTTATTCCTTTTCTTAATTTCCTAGTAGAACAGTAGCAGTTGATGGTAAATAATATCAAATAATGATAATAATTATTATTTAGGAAAAAATTTACAAAGATAAATCTTTTAAGTAGGTACAAAGTTCATATGGAATAACTTAACTAATAGCTTGAAAAAGGATTATACTCTTAGTCTTTGTATATTATATAGATTATTAAAAAAGGCGCTAATTTTATGCTATGTATACCAAAAATTCTATGCAAAATGTTTAAATAATAAATACAGTTATAGTTATAAATTAGCCAACAATAAGAAAACACAAAACTGCTAAATTTATATAAATTAATTAATATATAATATTAATTTATATAAATATTCCCAGAAATTCATGACTAATTCCAAATTCTGCAGTACCTAAAATATCTACTTTTTGTTAGAAGATCTAATAATTTTGCTGGAAATGGAGAGAATATGGAAGAAAAAATACCCTATTCATAAAAAAAAAGATGGAAAAAACAGATTTTAACCCTTAAGGCGCTTAAAACGAATAAACCATCAATCTTTGTCGTAATGTTTTTCTACTTGAGGTTAAGTAAAGTACAAGTCCCACAAAAGAGGACTAAAGTCGAAGATCACATAAAATTGCAAATAAATCACTATGCCCCTTTTCTGGCAATTGTTCACTTACCCCATTAGTCCGAAAGTGCTGTAGGGCAAAATCCCTCCCGACGAAGAATTGAGTGCACGTACTGCCCCAAACCACTGAAATCCGAAAATTCTGGTACAAAAATATAAGTTCTGAAGGAGCTCCCTTCCTCGTCCCGGGACTCCATCAGGAGGAATTCTAGCACACTGGACTTGGACCTAATGCCTCTAATAATGACAAATGTAATTATTCCTGGCCAATGCGTTGCTAATTTCTAGCAATTCGCTCTTTGTCTGTGCGTAATTCGAGGCCTGGATTAATTGGTCACATTTTCTAGGAGAGGAGGAAGCTGCTGTCGGTGGTCCCGGGCACGTGTCGGCCAGGAAGTTAAGTGGTTTTGTTTACCGCCTAATGGAAGGCCACAAAAGCCGGACTTAGGAAACAAAAGGACGTGAGGAAGTCGAATAATTCAACAAATCAGAAAGAATGCCCAAATTAGTCCAAAGTACTTTTCGATGATTTCCGAAATCCATGCAGAGATCCTTAAAACTAACGATTTCTAGAATCTAGTCTCTAGGCGGAAGATTGTGAGTCGTTCTCGACGGGGACGACAATGAAACCGCTTCATGCATGAAATAATCCATTCACACATAATAACATTAGCCCTAGGCTCGTAATATGTTCGAGCAGTTCCTTTTTATCATTTTTATGGGTCTCGGGGACTCCTTTCAATTTACACATGACATCAGCATCATAAAAGGACACAAAGCCGACGATGGAAATGGAGCTTAAGGAGGGCAAACACGACTTTTATGTAAGTGGCTGTGATTTTGGCAGGATTTTGGATTTTGGCCACTTCGCACTTTCGTTTATATAGGAGGAAAAAAAACGATGAAGGGAGCGTTGCCGCTCTAGTAAATTGCTTTCTAATGCGAAAAATTTATGACTCGAGAAATATGGGATTAATTGGCTAAGGAGGCTTAATGGCCTCTTTCATCGCATTTTTTATGATCAACGAGGTACATTTTATGATTTAGGATATTTGCGGTTCGGCTTCATACAATAGTAATAAATGTTTAGATAGTATAAGAGTAAAAGGACGAAAACGAATCTCTTCACCTGAATATAAAGTCGAAATGGCTTGAGCTGGCGCCAGTTGATCGCGTCTTCTGTGCCCTAATACGACGAAACCGCCCTTCGTCCACAAACACACTCACATTCATGAGGCTCCAAAGGACATATTTAAAACTTTATGCGGAGTAGGAACGCACAAAAGCCAAAAATATAACAATCAGCGAAAGCACATCCTCTGGTAATGGTCCTTCCATCTCCGTTCAGAACGCTTCTGACGGAAGGATTAAATTTTGCCCTCCGCATCTATTGCGATTTGCGCAGCCCCACACGGAGGGGCTCCCCGGGACATGGATATGGGGGCCCCCCAGTTTCTGGATCGATTGCTGTTTGCCCGGGTATTCATGATGTTTGTGCATTTTAGCGAAGGAAATTGCCCTTTTCACAAAGTTTTTAACAATGGCCAAAGTTTTTATTCAGCAGCTTTATTACGGCTGAAATTGATATTGTTCGACAGTAAAGGGACCGTCGTTTGCCGTTTGCGGACAATATAAATTCCGACAAAGGGAATATTTCATATGCAAATCGTTTATGTTGCCCGGGCGCAGCCTTGGCATTTTCCACGGCTGGATCCAGCAGTTACAGATCCCATTACTACCGGAAGTCAAACTTTCTTCATCATTTATCGAATTTTATGAAATAGTAATTTCGTTACAAAGAAGTTTTACTATGTTCTTATTTTATATTCTAGAATTCTGAAGTTAGAATTAGAATTACGTCACTGCGTTCAACGAAAATTATAGAGCTTTAGAGTTTTATAAGATGTTGCAAATGCGTAATTGTCTGTTAAAACAAACAACATGATCTCAATAATATATTTAAAATCCTAACGCAGCTAATATATAAAATATAAATTTTTGCACGAAAAATAGTAAACGACTTGAATTCCAGAATATGAGCTTAGCTTTGAAAATAAGTTATAAAACAAATTAGTAAGATATCAGTTTTAAGAATTTATTCCAAAATAATTCAATAATATTCAAAACCAAACCTTGCTATAAAAACATTTCAGTTTTTCTTGATTTAATCGAACCAGGATTTTTTCTATCAGTAGCTTTTAAATATAAGTTATGTAATTTTTTTAAATTGCTAATTTCAGTTAAGAAGCTATTGCCTAATTTAAAATCAATTTTGAAAACGATAATTGAGAAGTGTTATTATTAGTTTTTCCTAATAATTGAATTTTTTAATTTAAGTTCCCACAGTTTTTATAACAATGGACTTATTTATGAGCGGATTTTTTAAATATTATCAAAAAATCTTCGTTTTGGGGAAGAAACCACAAAACCGCAAACAATTTCAAGATTAGATTCCATGGAACCTTCATTTGTATGGTACACGTGACCAGGAAACCCATAGGTGCTTAATTACATTACACGATCCGTTCGCATTCATTTGATGTGGTTGAATAGCGCTTTTCTAATGAACGGGTCCCCCGGCGGCCGGGTCTAATGCGCAAAATTGATAATTAAGTTGGGCGAAAATTACCGGCAAGTTTGAGAGGTAATTAATATGATAATTAAATTGCGCAAAGTTAGTTTCTCGGTTTCAAAAGGTGTCGATAACGAGATTCTCGCCAGTCAACTCTGTTAATTAATCGCACCCATTTGGGGTTGATTGTGGCCACTGTATGGGGTTCGGTGGGGCTCCGGGGGGGACATC
The DNA here is from genome assembly GCA_951509405.1 of Machimus rusticus. Lineage (NCBI taxonomy): Eukaryota > Metazoa > Arthropoda > Insecta > Diptera > Asilidae > Machimus > Machimus rusticus. The sequence continues at coordinate 11,255,739 of OX608051.1, forward strand.
TGCCGCAGAAACCCTCTTTGGCTGAACCAATCCTTCCCTAGCCATTCGGCTTCACCCCCAGCGGAGTAGGCGAGGTCGACTTACAAATTAGTTTCTGTTCATTTCAAGTTTTCCCTTCGTGGGAGCTCCTTTGGCCGCTTTATTTCTCGCCATCGAGTTTTCTTCGAGGACACTTCCTGGTTTTGTTAAAATCCTGAGGGATGGGAAGTTTTTGAGTAATTTTGCTGGAAGCTGTTTTCCCTCCTTTTAATTTAAACCAATTCTAATGCCCTCAACTTGAAGAAAGGTGGAACTGTGCAGGGGCGGTCTTTAGGCTTTCTTATTTATTTCTTGAAATGAAAGGGCCTTCCTCCTCCCTCAGCGTTTCTTCAAGTACAAAAATTGGGCGCTGCTATTTTTGTGTGTTTCAATCTTAAAAGCTTTTTTTTCTTTTTCTTGCCTTCGTCCTTTGTCTTGGACTACAACTGGACTAGTGGGGCTGAAGGAAGCAGAAAGCTGTTAGTAGCCATCTAAGGAATTATTTTGGACAAAAGGTGGCGAAGAAAAAAAAATTCATGAGGAAATGGAACGAAATAAAAGGAAATTTCTTAATTAACGGCACATATTGTTCCTTTCTGATTTATTTCCTTTTCCTTGGGGGTGACTTGAAGGCGTTCCGAGAATAAATCAACTTTTCCTAGAAAATTAGAGCGGCTGGTATATTTGTCTGATGATGAAATAAAAATAACATTTCTTTTCTTTGACTTGCAATTATTAATACCAAAATTGATTTACACAAATGGCACCGTGTGAATAACAGGTAAGTAGTAAAAAGATTGTTTTGCAGTGAAACTAGATATTTTACAATTAAATATTGGGATTGTAAAGTGGAAGTACATTATTTAGATGGCGCTAATGTATTGTTACAAAATCTCCCTTCGTTTTAATTCACACTTGAAATTTTAATCAAGTGGATATAAGGACCGGCTTTCGATCCGCATGATCGTGGCGTCTGTGGCAAGAGCTCTGGCCATTCAGCCACACTGAAGAGATCTGGCCAGTGCTCTGGATTGAAACGCCCACCATTTTTGGGCTTGTCTGCATCAAAATGTAATATTTTGAATGTACCTATGTTGTGAACATTTCAACTTTATCCAATGAATAGATTGAGAGATATCTCACAATATTCCTAATAATTTCAAAGACGGTGATCACTCTATGTATTTTAAAAACCATTCGACTGATCTAAATGAAATTTATATAAAATATTCTAGGTATAAAAAGCTAGCGACTGATCGAAGGATTTTAATTTTTTATAGTCAGTAAATAAACGATGGTTGTGCCTTAAAATTCAAAAATATACTATATATATGTATAAACATAGTGTACATAACTAGGTAGTATACTTGGTATAGTATGTATTATAAAAAACGAACTAATAAAAAAAACTGTTTTAAATATAAATAGCAAACGGATATCGTATTTTATTTTTTGATTGGCTTACAAAAGTTATTACTAATCTATTTCATTTATTTGCTTGTTGCTAATAAAATAATTTTATAGCTGCTCTACAGAAATACCTGAATATGAAAAAAAGTTGTATATTCTTCGTTTTTTATTCCATATTATACTAATTTTAATCGATTCATTTGTAAACCATACCATCGACATTTTCTGTTGTTTCAAAGACTGTTTGAAAACAAATCGTAAAACATTTTAAGTAGAACATAAGTCTTTTTACAATTTAAACGAAGTCGTCGATATGTCGCTAAACAGAAAACCTTTTCTTATTCGGTACCAAAATTCCGCCAAGGAAATGGCTTCACCTCCTCGTTTCCTCCATACGTGAAACTCAGTTCGGCTTCACGTGGGCTGGTATTGGTGAAACTTTCTGAGCACACGGAGGGATGAAATTGAGTGGGTGGCTCCAGAACGCCGTAACTACGTGCACAAAGGAATCCACCCTTGCAGCAAACCGAAACGAAAACGATAAAGGGCCAGGCAAAATGTGCACGGGCGCGCCCCACTGATGGGGTGCCGGGGGCTGGCCCCTGAAGTGAAACAAAGTCCTAATACACGAAAATGGAATTTTTATTTGTTTTTGGCTGCGTCCCCGGAATACGAACGAGCTAAACCGTGCGAGGATAAGTGCGTGTAGCTATAAAGATAGGATGCGTGCGGGGGTGGAATTGGTCGCCCTCCTTTGTCTTTATGTGCTCTAAGTAGATAAGGAACTTTCCCCCAAGAAATTTGGATGCTGTAAAACCTCAGCGTCTCAGCCCAGAGGGGCCAGGGGGCGAAAGTGTAAAGTTACCCACTGTTATATTCCTTTCACATGGCTTTTAGGATATAAAATGGATTTTTCGGCTGCTCCCCTTGATTTTTATTTATCCCCGGCACTGGGATAAGGATGGCCTCTGCCGAGATTGATGCCATCCACTTTGGCGGGCTATTGGTCACTTGTGGCCCTTTGGAAGGGTGCGAATTTGATTTTTATACAATTTTGCTCCAAACCTCTGTTGTTTGCTTCACCCTCAACCTTTGAGTTGAGACATTCTCGTACATTTTTTATACAAAGAAGTAGAGGAATTTTGGGACGTAAAATATTCAAATATATCTTTCAACTTTTTCTGGTATTTCAAATTTGATTTGCCACTTAAAATGGTAAATAGATTTAAAATGTATGAGGAAAACATAATTTTATCTATCTAATATTAATATTGAAATCAAAACTTTGACAACCAAATTTTACGCAACTATATATGTATAAAAGTAAAGTCAGATATTTAGTCTAAAATTCAGAAAATAATAATAAAGAACATATTGTTACAAAATTTCCCTTCGTTGTAATTCACACTTGAAATTTTAATCAAGTGAATATAGAGGGACAGGCTTTCGATCTGCATGATCGTGGCGTCTGTGGCAAGAAGTCTGGTAATTCAGCCACACTGAAGAGATCTGGCCAGTGCTCTGGATTGAAATGCCCACCATTTTTGGGCTCGTCTGCCTCGGCTTCCACCATGACTCGAAACATATTAAAATTTCTAATTGTCCAACTAATAAATTAAAGAAAGTTAATTCAATAAAAACAAAACTAGGTATAGTCAAATTACCTTAATTGTTCTATACAGCATATTTTTCAAATGTGTCAATCGTCTTGCTTTGGCTGTTGATGTGAAACCTCTCATAATCAATCTTCGTAAATATGCCATTTTTAGATATTATAGTTTCTGAAAAATAGTAACAGAAAACTTTAGCTAACTTCTTTAATAAATCTTAACTTAATTTAATACAGCCATCGTGCTTCTTAGACCTTTATTTCTTAAAAAATAAATGACGATGGTTTGTGAAAAATGAAGTTAGGAGTTATATTCATAACCCAATAAATTAAAAAGCTAAACACAAAAACCTTCCTTAAATAGAAAGCCGTACGTCTTAAGAAGCATTGGTATTTTTTGAACCCTCAAAACCCCAACCCTTTAATGCTCCTTTCCTGAAACATTTTATCGATGTTTTGCTCTATTTTTCAATTGAACAGATATCGCCAGTGAGGACCAAATCGACTAGAGAGCAGTGGGTTTTTGGTCCGTCCCAGGGACGTGGCAGCCCCTCCTCCCAGACGTCGATCCGTGGAAAGAGATCTTTGGTTCCGGGGGTAAAACGGCGATGACATGCACTTAGATGAGTCTATTTGGTTGAAATTTTTCGATAAAATCCTCTAAAACGCTGTCGGATCCCGTGCCTCCTGAATATTTTATAGGAGCTCCAGCCGAACTGATGACATTTTAACAGGGAAACTTTCTCTTTGGGTCGGACGCTAGTGGACTGTGACCGGGTCGTTTGATGGTATCGCTGCTGATGGGTCCCTCTTTGTATCTGTTCCCAGCACTTTTTCTTTCTGCAAAAATGGAAAAGCATTCGACGATGGAACGAGACGCCGGGGGGTGTGGGCTCTCATAAATTTTCAATTTGTGCGATAAAACTGAAATCATTAGGAAAAAAATTTTTTCAAAGAAATTGATGGCCACTTATGATTACTTTTATGTTTGGCAATTTATTTTGCAAATTTACAGAGTACTCTCGGACTTGTGAGGGAGATATTCATTTTTTTTTTTTTTAGATTTCCACCCTACTGGACAGGGGCGAATTGGAATTCATTGCTGAGCATTTTCTGAATTTTAAATTCCGGAAAATGGTCTAAGATGCTTTCACAGATAATATCATAAAGAAAATGTTCCATTTGCTTCAATATTTATTACCCAACATATTTTTGCTTACTTACTTACTTACAGCTGATATATGCATTACTTTAACAATAAGAAGAAAAAATAAAATATAATTTTATGCTTTTTTTTGTAATTGAGTGATTAGTGCATAGTAATTACAATTTTGCATAGAATAATTTTCTTATTAAAGTACCTAACCGTGCATAACCAATATTAATTAGTATTAGTCATTTCTAATAAATAGTTTACTATGCAATATTTCATGATTTTTATAAAAAACTTTCCTAATGGTTAAACATTATGTATATCATAGAAAAATAATTATAGCATTGTTTTCTTTAAATCAAACTTTTAAATATTTCTTTGAATCCTTAGTACTCAAATTTCTTCCATGAAGATACGTGCAAGTGATGGTTTTTGTATTAGAAAAACATTTTCTCATCCTTTTAGGAGCGCACAAGCTTTTTACAGAATTTTCCTGAAAGCTTCCAACTTTTATTTGTAAAAGCACATTTTCCTAAAAAGCTTCATGACGTCCTTTAAGGTTTTAGAAAAGGATTTCAGACTTAAAGCTGGAAATGAGCAAATTCGTGATATTGAGCTAAAATATCGCATGCACTTTTCGTTTCTGTCTCGCGCGAAAGTTTTTGAAAATGTATTCTTTTAAATTGAACTAATTTAATTCAATAACCTTACATTACTAATGTGAATCGTTTGATTATATAAATGAACTTAATTACTTACTTCTCTAGACTTTTTTTTTGACGAAATTTTTAGATTAGGTATGTAATTCTAATAATTTATAATATGCATACATATAATATAGGCACTATTTTATACTTTTTTGCCGATTTACATACACTGAGAGAAATTTGTTGGGAAAACAACCGTAAAATTGAAGTTTTTCCTTTACAATTTTCAGCCATAGAGAAAAACGTTGTTTGGATAACATGAGTATTATCAATCCCTTCAATCCTATCATTTCAATAATAGTTAACGTAAAATTGCATTAGGGTACTATCAATATAACTATGAAATCAATATGTTAAACTTTCCTTTTGAACTTACATCCATATCAATTCGATAACTTTTATACCTTCAAGATTATTAAATCATGAACTAAAAACGTCAGATTGATCGTTTTCTCGTTAAAACTTTCAATATAACGTTTTTCCTTGTTAGTATAACAGGGCAGCATATCACTATTTACGTAGAATGTTAGAAATTTGTTATTTTTCATGCATATAAAAACTCGCAAATTTTATTTTAAGTGCTACTGTCATGCTCATAGTTTTTGTTATGGAAATAATAGTTTTTTTTATATAAAATTGAAAGTTTATGCATATAAATTGTAAAAATATACTTTCGTTCTAATATGACGATTGATAGTATTTATTGATATGAAAATGTCACCATCAATTTGATAAGATAATATTAAACTAACAAAATCACTTTAATTATGATATTTTTAATATCAGCTGAACAGTTTTATTTTCAATTTGATAATATTTTTTTCAAATTAACATTTTTCAGAGATGACGTTAAGAAGATATCATTTTGATAAGGGTCTTTTTTCTCAGTGTACTACATATGTGGTTACTGTAACATTGTGTAATTTGAAATATTAATTATTCATCTCTAAAGGCATTAGAACACATTCATCATCTTAATTCAAAGCTTAACCCAAATAGGCCCACGTTCTTCAATCAAATATCAGACTGCGATATGGCACAATTCGCTTGAATACGTCTCTCTCTACTTCCACTTAATATTTTTTTTCTGACTGCATCATGTGTGCGGATGTACATCTCTCCTGGAAACCGGCGTACGGCTCTGATTAATAATGGAATTAGAAATGCAGCCAGTCCAATCAATCCTCAATCAAATCAGGTTATCAACAATCATTGAGGCGCTTCGTCCTGTCCACACATCGGCTCGAATAGATATTAATTAAAGCGAAATTCCAAACACCTTGGCTGGTCAAATAGCCATCGCATTTGCAGAAACACCTCAGCTCAGTCCACTCAGAGTGAGGTTGTGTAATCAATAATTAGTGTAAATAACTTTCCTCAACTCAAAGATGGTGGGGCTTCGAGGGTGCTCCTCTCGGGGACACAGAGGCCAGGGAAACCACTTTTGGTGACTAATGAAAGCGGTAACAAGTAATAACAAGGTACGACAACGTGATATATTTCTTCGTAAAGGGCCAACTGGCTTATTAGAACTTTGACTATCTACAGCCAGAATTAAGTATAAGCTGTCGTGTCGACCTCAACTAGTTAGCAGACAAAATTTTATTATTCGTAGCTGAAGGTATGATGACCTACGAACTAAAACTATGCATACGTAACACACATCCACTTATATAAGGATTAACCCCATGAGGCCTTATTGACAAGATATTCACATAGTTTTCCTAAGTCAATATCGATTCATGAAAAACCCTTAGTAAATTTTTAATATTAGAATATACGCCACTATCTAGTGCCAACATATTCATAAATTCATAATATAAATATACAGTCTACTTTTTCACTCCCTTATTAATTTTAGAGCAATGAATTTGAATTTGGTAAGTTTAAATTTTGGTAGATAGACTATCCAAATAGCTACAATCAATAAATAGTTTTCTTTAAACCAAACCTCACTATTTTTAACCGAATATTGCATTCAAAAATTTGCTATAGCTTTAAAAAAGTAAAACGTAATATCATGTTTGTTTGAAATGTTTTATCCACAGAATTGTTAATTAAAAAACATTAATTTACCGACAAGGAATGTAATTAGGTACACTGCTCAAAAAAAATCTCTTTTATACTGATTAACGTAAATGAAGCAAATAAGCAAAATAAGTGTGAAACAAAACGTGCCTACCAAAAGCATTCATACTAAAGTGGTTCATTTATCCAAATCTTAATAAAATTCGGGTTGTACAATGAACTTTCAAGATTCCCCTTGTGAGAGGAGTTTTCGTCTAACCACTCCAAAAATTACTAGCAATTTAAAGATAATATTCAGCAGCCCCTCGATTTGGTTTCAAGAAAACTGCTTAGCATCCTCGAAACACCTGTAAGCTCTTGTAAGAAAAATACAAAATAAAGTAAAGCAATTTACCGAGAATCTTCTACAAGTCTTCATCTTGGCGCTCTTTTGAAAATGACCCAAATGAGCAGCAGTTCCCATTTTCTCTTAAACTTTTCTTTGAAGCAGAAGAAAAAATCATAACGCTGAGACGAAGGAAAAAAAGCAATTTAATCATCGGGCCCAAAAGTATAACAAGGACTGAGAGTTTTGAAAAGGTGATTCGTTGCGGTATCCCTTTTTGGTCTAATAAATCCGCAAGTATTTTTCGAGGGGCGAAGATGGCCTCGTCGCGCCCTCCAGCAGGCAGGGAAAAATCCAAGCAACACCCTTCAAAACAGAAGTCCTTAAACTCCCAATGGATCTATTCCCATTTATCATCGGGGCTCCGCGGTCATCGTGAAAAATTTGCGAAAAATACAAGAAGCATATTTTTCCTAGAGTGGAGAGCGCCCAAAGCCAGGCGCTTCTGCAGCGGAGCCCTACTCCAAACAGAAAAGTTTCCTTCCCGCCACAAAGTAAGGAGCTCCCAACGTGAAAAATATAGTTACCCTCCTGTTGCATTGCCTTTAAATTTAATGATATTTCAAAATTTCCTTACCTTTTCTCATTTTTCCTAAAAATTTATTTTAGTATTTATAAAATGAATACTCAAGCTTCATTCAATTTATGTTTAGTTAGTAGCGTATTTTGAAAATTTAAAAGTTTGCTGCTTTTTAATTAATTTGAACAGATTGTGGTAATTTACAATTGTTTGTGAATTTTCTAATTAATGTTAACACATCTAGGTAAAAATATTTATTGTTTCTTAATTCCGAAAATTCTCTGTTTTTAATAATATTAAATAAAAACTTCATTGAGTCTTTTTACCTGTGAAGAAACGTTAATTTTTAACTCTTTACGAATGAGAAAAATTGAATTTGAAAAATTGTTACTTTACAACTCGAGCTTCAAAAAATAAAAAATAAAAGTGGCGTTTTGCTTTTGCTAAATAAATAATAAGTTTCACAACTTGTTATTTTTGGGTCGCAATTATAAAAAGACAATCTATCTCTTTATTTTTACCATTAAAACATATTGAGCCTGACTTGTTTTTTTTTTTTTTGGTTAAAATTAAAATCGATTAAAAATAACAATTTTGATATGCATTTAAAAAAAAATGGCTTAATGTTGAAAAGCTTAACAAGAATCGAAATTTTATTATACTATAACAATTTCCTGCAGATTTTATAGTTTAAAACTTCAAAAATTAGCGATTATTTTTGGTACCTGCTACAGTTTAAAGCTTTTATAGTCTGTAAAATATGTTTAACTTTTTTCACAGTGAATGTACATTAAACACCTCTTTATCAAAATTATTTTCATATAATTTTTTATGTAAGCAATTTACGACTTTGAATAATTTGAATTTTTCACTAAAATTGCTTAATTACTATAATAATCTATAATAAATTTTTAAATATTTATTTTTTTGCACAACTTCTGTAAATGCAAGATTTTTATTTATTTTATAGTCGTGCGGTGTACGAAGTGATCTGAATATTAGAAAAAGATAAATTTTTGGCTTTTTGGGCGACGCATGGACAATGCAATGAAAAACGAGCGATTTTACGTGAAAATATTAAAAAGATATTCGCCTACAAATTCCCGGCACTTACCTTGCCTTTTCAACAGGTGAAATAACAGCAAAACGGGATGAAATTCAATCTCTGACCTCGACGGGCAAATAGAACCCACCCGGGGCTGGGGGCTGGAGGCTGGGGATCGGGCCCCGGCGACCGGGGCTTCCCCGTGGCATGGAAAGCTCCACCACACTCGTCCGGGTGATTGAGTCCAATCACTCGGGCTGGCACACTGCTTCCTGGCGCAGAGGGTGCACGACACCCGAGGTATAAAAGTGCGGTCCGACCAGCCGGGATCTTTAATCGCAATCCCGAACTCCTCCGGTTCCGGTCGGGAAGGCTCTGCTCTCTCCTGTTCGAACAGGAACGGGCCCCAAGTGGGACTTCACGTAGACTTCCGGGAGGCTCCTTCCGAGGTGGATGCACGCCGTGAAGACGTCGTTACAATTTTTAAGTGATAGTGCTTAGTGACCAGTGGCTGCGTCATGAATTGGCTCCTGTCCGTGGCGGTCCTCGTCGAGGTGCTCCCCCTGCTCGCCCTGGCGAATAGTGAGTGCTGATTTTTGATTTCGTCCTTCACTCCTAGCCAATATAATTTATGTTTTGTGCTGCCCCATAAATCTCTGGGAAGTGTAAACAAACTGTCCTCGGGTATCCTCGCATCCGGCTGCAGCTCGATGTGAAATGTACGTGATCCTCGAATTTTCGAGGAACTTTAGCTGCATTTCACTCATTGGGGAAAAAAATGCACCAGAGTCCAGACGCCGAGGGAGGAGCCTGAAAGGACAAAACCTAGGCTATTAATAAACCCTTAGGGTCGAGGGAGGCTAGATAAAAGGCCCAAATATGACCAACATGCCTGCCGGTGGGCATCGTGATTAAAATTTAATGAAATCCCACCGCAGACCATGTTGTGGCTAATGGGATCCCGGAAACTACCACCGCTCCGAGTGATTTGAGATTGGTAAAATAATTGAGTTAAATTCAAAAGACCGAGCACCAGCCACCGGTGGTCCAGGTCGGGGCGCTCCGCCCCTCCCTTGTCGGTGCACCCTCCCGAGCCCCATCAGCAGCTTAGTTCTCATCGACATTGAAAAAAAATAAAAATAAAATTGCGATCTATCTGCAGTCCAGCCCCTGAGGGTGTTTCGTGAAACCGACGTAACGAGAAAAATTGGGCATCCCTTGCTCCTGGACCATCGGCACATCTCGGACTTTTTATCTGCGGACGGGGCGGTAAAATGCTCCAAATTCCACCCCTTTAGCATTTATCCTTAGTGCACTAACTGCGTTATGTGCCACCAATCACGCTAATGAGTCTGCACTTTAAGTTAATTTCACATTTAGGTAACTCAATTTGTGAATTTAAAATTCACCGCACGGAAGGGATAAGTGGTGCAGATTTTAATTTTTCTTTGATGACCACATGTTGCATTAAATATTTTTTTAAAACACTACTAGCCTTTAGATGCAACTAATTTAGGACCAATTTTTCAATCACCATATAAAATTATTTGTTAACTAAAATCGTGATAATAAATCAACATAGCTGTAATTTGAGATATTTTAAAGTAGTCGTAATAAATTTATTTATATTTTATGGGGAAAATTCATGACTGGGTTCATATCCTATAAATAAAAATATTTTTCCAAATTAATTTTTAGGTTAACGGGCTATTTTTCAAATTTTTCTCAAATGAGAAAAGTTTAAATTTTATATTACAAGAGAAGTGCCTACAGCCGAAATTATAATTTGTACACCGATAAACAAATTGCCCAAAAAATACTGTACCAATTTAACAGAGGTTATCATGAACTTGAAAGTAGTCTCTGGCAAATTTTGTAAAATAAAGCCCAAAAACTATAAACCTGTTAAGGATTGGACAAAAAAAAAATGTACTCTGATTATCCTTCACCAATAAAACCAAAGACGCAAGGATAATAATTTATTCGATTTGAAATTCACTGCTTTTAATATTTCAAAGTTGCCCACGATTGTGGCAAGTTTTCTTTTTAGTTTATTAGAAAAATATCGTAAATCTTTGGTAAATAAATTACTAATGCTTCTTTTAAACTGTCAGCTTTGTTACAGATATCAGTATTAAAATCGTTCCGAAAAAAAATTGTTCATCGGTTTTGGCATTATTTTTCGCCCATTATTTAGTATAACGACCATAACACAGTCTGTTTTTAGGTGACTAGAGTTTGTGCGGCAGTAAAAAATCCCAATCTGGTAACTAATTTTGGTCAAGATTATTTCTATCATGAATAAAAAAACATTTGTAGGCTAGGCACCCTAAATAAACATGATGTCATATCATTTACGAGTTTTTCCATCGTTTTCGCTATAAAAATTAAAAAGATAAAGTAAAAAAAATCCGTGTAAAAATACCATAATGCGTGGTCTTAGTAATTTTTTTTACTAATTACAATCAAGGGAAATGATACTTTTATTACATCAATATCAATAAAAATTTTCCTGGCACAAGTGAAACTATGCAATCTTACACTAACAAGGTAAAACTCTGCCTTTCTCGATGAACTTTCCTTAGGTGAAACTAAATCAGAAATAAAGAAGTACATGTCCTGGGGTTTGTGCCAGTGGGTTTTAATTTAAGTGGTATCAGGCTTTAAACCCCCTTTAGCAAATATAAGGAAATTTTCTTGCTGTGTTAAGTGCCCGATTATGTCGGATACCTCGGGGTGCTCTTTCTTATGTATGTTGGCTTCCTGAGAAAAATAAAAGAAAGTGAGAGAAGGGAGAAAACTGCCCTAAGGACAAACTTAAACTTGCCTTGTGACAATTCAAAATATCGAACGTTGCTATTTTCCGCTATTAAACTCTTAACACAGAAAGAACATTTTCTGATATTATAACATTTTTATGTGTGAATTACAAATCCAACAAAAATTCTCTAACATGACACGATCATAAACAAGATCATATTTTGGGTTTTTTTTAAATATTATTATTAAGTTTTTTTTCCATAAATAGGTACACAGGCCACAATGCAGCAAATATTAGTGAAAATTATTTTCCAGGATTTCTAGTAAATCCTACGGAAAATAGATCTATAAATATAAATGTTTGTATTGTATAGTATCACTGCCGAAACACAATTTTATTAGATTAAAAAAAAAAAGAATCGAGTCATAAAGTAAATTGATGCAGGTTTTTCATGTCCTACCATCCTCTTTTTTGACGTTATGAGTTATGAAATCTAATTGAAAAATTCGATTTTCTGTAAGCAAGAAATCTAGCTACATCTAAATGGCAAATTTATAAAATTTTACATTGAAATTGAAATTGGACTTGCGACAAGTGTAGGATGGTGTTGGACCACCTCGGCTTCTACTAACTTTTGTAGTGACGTCGATGTGCAATCCACCCCCTGACGAGCTTAATCCTCATTCGAAATAGAAAAAATCCTGTGATCTATCTGCAGCCCGAGGAACCCAATTTTGTGAAGTAACGAGAAAAATTGGATTCCTCTGCCTTTTGGGAGCTAGTCGCATGTCCTACGAAAGTCTCTCGGAATGAAAACAGTAAAGGAATTTGCGGAATTAATTTGAATAATTAAAAATTGCTTAATTGTTTGTTGCGACACTTTCGCTCCTACTGGGGGCCAGAGGCGCCAAATAAGAAAATTCTAAAAGGGCGTCCTGAGCCAGGAAAAAAGAATGTAATCCCAGTTTTTGTGCTGGACCATCGTCGTAGCCGAGGTCCAATACCCAGAAATCCTGAGATCATTAAGTCCGGGCGGCCGTTAATGAAGTGCCTTCCTTCGGGGCGGAAAAACTCGCCCGGCACTCATCATCAGCCCTTAGAAGGGCGACTTATGGTTTGGGGGATGTCTCCTTGTGCGCCTCCTCAAGTCATATCGAAGAAGGGCGCAATGAGGCGCTCTAAATACCAAATAAAATTCTTAGCGACTTTATTAAATGCCATAACTCACGTTCAGTGAATTCGAATGTCGCCTCAGTGGAGCGGCGTGCAGGAATCCGAGTCATTCGGGTGAGGTGCCCTTTTCATGGCGGGTGCTAACCCTCGGGAAAAATCGTGACACTCGAGGTGATTCCTTTGCGATGAGAGGGAATGCCGGGAATAAATTGATCTGTAGGACACCCACAAAAGACTTCGGGAATGCCCGCAGAGCTGATAAACTTGGATTCCAGCGTCGGGGCATGGGGGACCCACTTAAAAATTCCTTTCCCTTTACGACGTTCGAGGGACTCAATTGTCGGGCTCTGCTGGCACAGGTGGCTGCTTGCCCCAGATATGGGGCCCCAGTGTATGGCTCGAGACCCCGCAGAGGTGCTGTGATTAGCGACGTATTTTGGTAGCACCCTCGTTATCATGCAAATGTTTTAATGATGAGTGCATCAATTATTCTTGGTGATGGGGGCTTCTCCGCTCCTGGAACACCTCCGCCTGCACATATGTGGGCCTGAAAGGGTTCAGGGATAATGAAATGCTCTTTGTGAGGTTTAAAAAAAATATTCAAATTTTTTGAAGACTCATCAATTTTGCATATCCGACGAAGAGGATAGGGGATGTTGCCCCCCATATTCTGACCTCGTAAATTATTTAATAGTTTATAAAGTCTTTCCGAAAAAAAAAACTGAACGTGATCTCATCACATATTCTCTGATTTCTGAAACATATCACGAGCCAAACTACTTTTTTCACCCGTAAATTGAATGCATCCAGATGAAAATTCAAAGGGCTCATGAGTGGAAAATTGAAATCTTGTAATTTTATTTTTATAGGTGGGTTAAGGTTCAAGAAAATCCCTTCCCAAATTTTTTTTCCTATTTAACAATCATACGAAAATAAATTGTACAAGTTAGCAAAAGGCTGATTGGATTACTCAATTGTGCTGACGCATATGTGTAGACTCGCCGAAAAAAAGGAGCCCTGAAAGTCAGGAGTTGGAGTAAGGTTCGTAAGGTTTGGAACTGGATTTTTCCTCTTTTTTTTTTTATTGTACAAAATGCTTTCAAATATCGCGGCTGGAATATTTGCAGACCGTGGGAAGGACCGCAGACTGTACGTGAAAAAGTGCTTTTTAATCTCGTGCCGAAAATCAGTTGCTTAGAAGATGACGGGGCAGGTTATCTTATGGCTCTGAACCTTTTAAACCTCGCGGGCGGTTTTAAGATTTCATTAGAACAATAACCACGAGCTAGAACCAAAGGGAATTCTAAAGTTTTATTTATGCACGGCTATTTTGACGGTGTATTTCGTTGCCGAACAAACATAAATTTTCGAGTTTTCTTTCCGGCTATATGAAAAGCCCAATGGTAAAGCCTCTTTTTGATGAGGGTTTTTTCTTAAATACCTCTTTAAGTTTTATAAAGGTGAAGGCTTCTATGAAGAACAGTATTTCTGATTTTTCTGCAAAAATCTCCGAGTTCTTTAAACGTAAACTCAAGACGATTCGATCCAAACTACTTATATGGGCTTTAATTATTGAAAATGGGCATAAACAAAGAGCCGATTTCTTTTCCAATGCCTTCTCTCCCCCGTTGGGGCTGATGTTTATTTATGATTGTGTGGAGGTGTACTGCATTAAAAAGTCATGAGAGCAAAAGCTAGGTATTTTCGCTACAGTGACTATCTATTTAGAATAATACAAGGGGATACGCACTGAGGAAACAAAAGGTAAAAACCCATGTTTATGTTTTCGATAAATGTTTAACGGCTACTAATGTAAGTCCTACATTACATCTTAGAAAAATTATTTCCATGCCTTTGCGTTTGTTGCTTCAGAGGATGCCCACCTGATGCATAGCTACATTTTCACTTTTCGACATTTACATTTTGTAGCTTTGGCGCCTTTTGTAGATTCAATAGACAGAAAAAATGAATTCTTGTTTGTTCGTTTTCAACACTAAACACCTTAAATTCGAAGTACTTACATATGTAATATAAATTACGTTTATTCTCTACAAGCCCTCATTACAATTGTTCTGAAATAAAAATTCAAATTATTCGATTTACATAGTTCCCTAATTTAAATATTTAAAAATAAAATTAACCATAAAAAAATATTAAATATAATGTTCTTTCGTAATACATATGTAATTTGTAAAAAGAGCTTTTGGTAAGATAAACCAAACTCACTGAGTCATTTTTATCCAGAAATAGTTAATATTCTTCCCCAAGCTCATTTCCAATCGGAAGTCTTCATATTTATGTAAGGAGCTAATTTTTCTGCAGAAAACTCCGAGAAACTAAATATCATTTTACCTACCTTTAGCTTCAATCACAGCATCCGTGCGAGAGAACTCTTCAATTTTCCGAACAATTCACCTCTATGGTTTCTAAGCTTTTGCATTAAAATGATGGAAGACTCATTTATACTTACAAAAACATTCGCAGTTTCAAATCTAACTAATTTATTCATGACCTTTAATTATGTTGATTTTTCATCATTACAAAATTAGTGTAAAATAATTTTACCCCGTATACTATTTTTTTTTTGAAAACTGTAGCTTCAGAGATTCCTGAAAATACTGCGAGTTTAAAATAAGAACACTTTGAGTTGCATTAAGTTTTAAATGGGATAAATGCTTAAGGGTTCAAAAGTTTAATAAAGTTTGGCTCAAAAACATGCATGTAACTTTATTTCGAAGAATCCCTATTCGAACCCTTTTTTCCCTTTTTTGCTAAAATTCCTACCCGATATAAATTTTGCCCATTTCAAACAACACGTGGCTGGATTTCTGTTTTATTTAATTTTGCAACCGCAAATTAGGAATAAGTATAAACATGATTTGGGAAATATTTTTATTTCGAACTGAATCATTGCGATTACTTTTTTTAAAACATTTTAATTAACTTTAATTATATTTAAAAAGCGTATAACAAGAAAATTGATACCTAATTTAAGTCGAAGCATAAAGCCACATTTATGCGTTTATGAGTTCAATATCTACTTTTAGTTTAAATACCAAGAATGCCTTGAATGATTCATTTTACCCAATTTAAATATTCTACAGAATCTAACTTGATTGGAAAAATTTCGAGAAAAAAAACTATAGCCACCGAGAATCCATTTTATTCAAATTCAATCAAAAAGTAAAATTGGCTGGTCGTAAAAAAAAGTTTAAAAACAAATTCGCACCAACTTTCCCCTTTTAATTCATTGCGTGAAACTCAGCAGAGAAGTGCAAGTATTGGAAAAAAACACAACCTTCCTAGGTCTCGCGGAAAGGTTTAATTAATTTTTAACCCAGAGGCAAATTAATTAAACATCTTTGTGCATTGCGAAAAACGGCTCTTCGCAAAAGGAATGAAAATTGCTTTACTCGGCGGTTTTGAATGGGATTTCGGACACTTGTAGGTACCGCCGGTTTATTTAGCGTAATTACTCATACTATTCAAAATGTAAATAATCCCCGAATTGAATCCCCTATAAAGGTGCGAATAATTGTTAATTGCTTCCCACAAAAAAAATTAATATTTTACATCAGACTACCTCGCAGGGTATTTTTTACTCAGATATAATAAAGATTGAACTCGATAACACAAACGCTGTCGTTTCACGGTGACATGCAATTAAGATTATGACACCGATAAACGACATTAGCTCCCACTGCTTTAAGTTTTATGTCCAGATTGGAAACTATTTTATACGAATTACAATTTAATGACAACAAACTTAATTTTACAATAACTTCCATAACTCCGTTTTTCTTTGCAGAGCTATCCGACTCAAAGTTGCACAGCTTTTTGCTAGATCACAAGGAAATCAAATTGAGTTGGGTAGTTGATTGGTACAAACAAGAGGTCCTCTTTCATGTCGAAAATGCCTTTGATCATAATCACAAGTGGTTTTATCTTGGCTTTTCGAAGCGAGGCGACATAGCAAGCTCTGATATCTGTTTTTTTGAGAATCAGGACGGACTTTTCAACACAGTCACGGATACTTATACCAGTGAAGATGGAAATTTCGTTCATAAAGACTATCAACAAGATTGCGAACTTTTTAAAATGGATGAGAACGTCTTAGCGTTTAAGAGGAAATTCGACACTTGTGATCCTCTAGATCTCCGAATGCATGTAAGTGTTTTGTGATTTTTTGGTTTCAGTATGATCGTGGAAGATTTAATAAACAAAAATAAAAAATAACATTCATGAAAATTATTTTCGTTTTAAAACACCCATTTATTAAACTTTCGAAATATAAAAAATAAAAAGTCGAAGAATTTAAATTTTTTGACCACTAATAACTAGATAAACTATACCAAAATTACTTTATAAAAATATTATTAAAGGAAGGAACAATGTATATACTCTGGGGAAAAGGAAAAACAAGTATAGGATCTGAAAACAATAAATTTGCCTTCCCCAAATTGGAACCTCACTTTCATGGTGTCCAGTTTGTACAGCTTCTGCGAGCCGATAAAATATTAGTTCCAGAAAAGTACGTTCCATAAAACGAAATTATGCTCTAGCTAAATGAATCTTATTTATATCTCAGAGACTTAAAAGAAATTGTAGTCAAACTGGATAAAATTGTAGTCCCCCACAAAGAGACAACATATTGGTGCCACATTCAAAAGTTAGACGATTTCCTGCAGAAAAAACACCACATCGTCCAATTTGAGCCTATAATTGAAGCGGAAGACCTCGTGCACCATATGGAGGTCTTCCACTGCGATACCAAGCCCGATGTCGTTATTCCAAACTACAACGGCGACTGCGATAATTTGCCAGAAGAAGCAAAAGTCTGCTCAAAAGTGATTTCTTTGTGGGCTATGGGGGCCAGCACTTTTACTTATCCCGAAGAAACTGGATTGCCGATTGGTGGAAAGGAATACAATCCCTACATTAGATTGGAGGTTCACTTTAACAATCCAGATCTTGTAAAAGGTAGATATGATACTGTTTAAAGTATCAAATCATTATTTAAAAAAATTACAGAGCAGAAAAAGAATCATAAAATTCACATACTATTTTTTATGAGCAGGAAAAATAGATAGTTCTGGTATGAAGATTAAAATGGTATCAAAATTACGAAAATACGACGCGGCTGTAATGGAGCTAGGACTGGAATATACTGATAAAATGGCAATTCCTCCAGGGCAAATCGGCTTTCCTCTGAGTGGATATTGTATAGCAGAATGCACGAACATTGTAAAAATCTAAACTACATAATTATTTTATTTACAAACCCTAGTATAATTTTAACTTATCCAGGCATTACCAAAATCAGGAATAACAATTTTTGGATCACAGCTACATACCCACTTGAGAGGGGTTCGTATTCTTACAAGACATTTTCGAAAATCAGAGGAGTTGAGAGAAGTTAATCGAGATGATTACTATTCTCATCACTTTCAGGAAATAAGAAATTTGAGGTATAAACCCAGGGTATTACCGGTGAGTAATATAAATAATAATATAAAGAAAGAACATACATACTAACTAAAAGTATTCCAGGGGGATGCTTTAGTGACAACATGCTACTACAACACAGAAGGATACAACAATGCAACACTTGGGGGATTTTCTATAAGCGATGAAATGTGCGTTAATTACATCCATTACTATCCTGCTACAAATTTGGAGCTTTGCAAAAGTGCTGTGTCTGAAGAAACATTGGAAAAATATTTTATTTATATGAAAAGGTAAGCTATATATTTTTGAATTTATGAAAAACTGAAACTATTCAATATTTTGTATATATATTTTTAGGAAAGAGCATCAAAAACGTGTTGTAATTGGTGGTGCGCGATCTAGCAATTATCGAAATATCAACTGGACAGTGCCCCGTGTTGACGAGCTCTACACGATGTACGTACAAGAGCCCCTGAGTATGCAGTGCAACAGGTCTGATGGGTTCCGCTTCGACGGCTTCAACTGGGAAGGTGCTCCGATTACACCAGTTAAAATCCAAGTCCCTATTCACCGGCGATCGTGTCAGAACTACAATCCGTTTTGGATGAAGCCCCTCGAAGAGGGTAAATGTGATCTACTTGGCGAATGTATATACTAAATGAAAATTATACCTAAATTCTGTTAGCTTTTATCACCTGTTGTTTAATAAGG
The DNA here is from genome assembly GCA_951509405.1 of Machimus rusticus. Classification (NCBI taxonomy): domain Eukaryota; kingdom Metazoa; phylum Arthropoda; class Insecta; order Diptera; family Asilidae; genus Machimus; species Machimus rusticus. The sequence goes on from OX608051.1 coordinate 11,274,707, forward strand.
GACAATAAAGATCAAATTTGCGACGACCATACCAGCAGAAATTGTGCTTTATTTCTAAACTTATTTTAAGGACATAGAACAAAAATTTAAATTTCAAAGCTCAATACTTCGTAAACGGAGCCCTTGTATTGAAAAGGTGTGCATAACATTCTCACAATATTTTTGAAAGACATATTAAACGATACCCTGGGATACAATGGGATATGTGAATAGAGCAAATTTTAAATGTTTCCAAAAAATTTTATTTCATAACTTTGTATGTGGCATAAATAACTATAACCATTCCCATTTTTAGCTTTACAACACCATGGATGGATGGATTTGGTAAAACTAATTGAAGGTTTTCTAATTTGACTATGAAACCCTAATAAAAAGGAAGCCTGATTACATTTTATTAGTAATATCGAAAGAATCAGGTAAAAACTGATCGGTGAATGCTAAAGCAAAAGCATTTACACAGAAAAAAAAATTTTCAGAAATAGTCCTGTATTTTCCGACGGATTTTGGGATAGTGCATTATTTTGGTAGCATTTGTGAAAAAAGGCAGGGATTTTAACTGAAATTAAGGGGCCAGCGTAAAATGTTGACATTATTTCCTGTGGCTTTAGGGAGATCTGCTGCTTTTTCAATATATGTTGTGGATTTTATGGCAAACGTTCGTAAATTAGTTGGGAAGATTTTTACTATACAAAATTTTTTTCCCGTGTAGGTAAAACTCTTCTTTATTCACGAATTCAATTTCTGCAGTCGACTGCTCAATTCAACGCTTACTTTCCTTTAGCTGAATTTCGCAGTTGACTGCAGAAACTGAAAATCTGAAGACGGAATTTTTTTCCATATTCACATAAGGAATCGAGGTCGAAACTACTTAAATTTTAAATGAATAGGAGCGTATACTTACAAAAATTTAAAATCACCCTCCATTAAATAAATTATCACCGACATAAACCGACAAATTCGCTTGATTTATAATGCAAAACTGAAGCGTCTCAAATTTTCGGGAGGAATCCTTCTTCTTCCCTGGAAGGTGGGATAAAGCTCGAAGCAGAAAGAAGTGGTGAATTTGAAACTGCGGTTCTTATCCCCGCTGCTCAAATTAATTGATAATGTCCTATCATTAAAATAATTAGCCTGTCGTAGGTCAGTGCTTCAAGTAAACAATTCCGACTAAAATCAATAAGCAAGCAACCGTCGATATTTTGAATCTGTCGAAAAATTCTGCCTCGTTTATTGCCGCCTCCCTCCAAGTACCCAAACCGAAACCCGAAACCGCGCCATCCACCACGAAAATAAAAAGCGATTGTGACGTTGGCCATTTCCAACATTTTCCCGCTTAAATTCCAAAGTGCCGGAATTTGATTCACCAGTTTTTAAAAAGTTATTTCAAATGGAGTCCTCCCAAGCCGTTTTTAATGAGAATGGGGCTGTTACCGAGCAGCCCCCGTCGATTTTCGAGAAGGCGACGCAGAAGCACAAATTCGAGGGAAAAGACGAAGACCACGATGAGTTGCAGTACCTCAATTTGATCAGGCAAATTATAAACAAAGGTGGGTGTGATTTTTTCATGTTTCTTGATTTTTCTCAAAATGAAAGGCTTGTAGGAGTAAAGCGCGGGGACCGGACCGGAGTGGGGACTGTCTCCATCTTCGGGGCCCAGATGCGGTTTGACCTGCGGGAGTCGTTCCCTCTGCTGACGACAAAACGTGTTTTCTGGCGTGGGGTCGCCGAGGAGCTCCTGTGGTTCGTGAAGGGGAGCACCGATACGAAGCTCCTCCAGGAGAAAAACATCCACATTTGGGATGGGAACAGCACCCGTGAATTCCTGGACAAGGGCGGCTTCACCGATCGCGAAGAGGGCGACTTGGGGCCCGTCTACGGGTTCCAGTGGCGGCACTTCGGGGCCAAGTACACCACCTGCCACGGGGACTACACCGGCCAAGGGGTGGACCAGCTACAGAACGTGATCGAGCGCATAAAAACGAATCCGAACGACCGGCGCATCATCATGACCGCCTGGAACCCCGTCGACATCCCGCAGATGGCCCTCCCGCCCTGCCACTGCCTCGTACAATTCTACGTCGCGAACGGGGAGCTCTCCTGCCAGCTGTACCAGCGCTCCGCCGACATGGGCCTGGGGGTGCCCTTCAACATCGCCAGCTACGCCCTCCTCACTTATATGATTGCCCACGTGACCGACCTCAAGCCGGGCGACTTCATCCACACGCTGGGCGACGCCCACGTCTACTTGAACCACGTCGAGCCGCTCCAGGAGCAGCTCCAGCGGGTCCCCAGGCCGTTCCCCAAATTACTCATCAAGCGGAAGGTCGAAGAAATCGAGGACTTCACCTTCGAGGACTTTGAGCTCGTGGGTTACGATCCTTACCCCAAGATCAACATGGAAATGGCCATTTAAATGCAGTCGCCCAGAACTTTACATCACTTTTTTAATTCCTATTAATCCAGAACTGTACATCAATTTTTTCATTCCATTCCATGCGCTCGACTTCATGTTCTATTTTTATTCCACACGTTATATGTATATATAAATAAATAATAGTTATATCTTTCACCAGAATTTTATTTAATTTCAATTCAGTTTCAAAACTACTTCTAATCATAGTCCAATAATCCTATATTTGGGGATGTAAATCAAGACTAATATATTTGAGTTTTAAACAAGAATTCTTATTCAGCAGATTGCTACATATTCAGCTATAAAACAATGCAGTTCATTCAATAAAAACTTGGAAGGAGCTCTCAAATAAAAAGAAGGTAGCTTTAATTTATAGAGTCTAAAAGAAATTGTATTTTCAAATAAGAATTATAAAATAATAAGAAGTTTTCAGAAATAGAAATATAAAAAATCGCAATTTTAAAATATATTTTTTATTTTACATTTCATTAATTTTTCCTCGAGTCCTTTTAGTTTAAAAAACTTAATGTAATGATTCATCTTTGTCGAGCTCTAATTTTAATAAATAATAAATAAAATTAATAATTTTAAAACAAATAAAGTGCTTTTATTTAACGCCTTGGGTTCGAGTGTAAGGTGAAGGAACTTCGAAAACAGAACTAAAACTTCGCTTGCAGTGGAGTCGACTAACCGAGAAGAAGAAGCCACTTTCGATTTTGTTCGAGTATCGCACTCAGCAGGCAGAGAGCAAAGACGACGGACGGCAGTCATATTTGATATCGGAGGAGGAACGTTTCAAGCGCTCGTGATTTTGTCGTGTTTCGTTGGTGCAGTTTCAGAGGTTTAAATTCATTTCACTAGTACCAGAGGTAAGAAATATTTATGATAAGATCACAATTAAGATAAGTAGATAGAAAAACCCGAATCGACTTGTCATCGCTTTAACCTCACTTTGGGAGAACATGCCGGGATAATTCTGGAAACTTTTGAGACCGACCGGTGTGTGTTTTCGCTCCGATTACGTAATTCGTGTGTAAATTTCATAAGATCGTAACTTAAACTCGAAATGATGTTCGGCTCTATTAAACGATAAAGTACAACGATCTAAATTTATTTTTCAGACAAAAAGTTCAAGGACTGCTTATCAAAGATGTTGCGTCTTGCATCCGTAATTAGTAAATCGCCAATCGCCAGGTCCATCGCTGTGCGATCTTTCGCAAAAGATGTTAAATTTGGCCCAGAGGTTCGAGCTCTGATGTTGCAGGGCGTCGATATTCTTGCGGATGCCGTCGCTGTAACCATGGGGCCCAAGGTAAGTGGATAAGACGCTAAAATGTTATACTTTAAAAAACACTTTCTGGGGGGTAGGGCCGAAATGTAATTTTAGAACAGTCCTGGGGATCGCCTAAAATTACAAAGGATGGTGTAACTGTTGCAAAAGCTATTGAGCTCAAAGATAAGTTCCAGAACATTGGGGCTAAACTTGTGCAGGATGTTGCAAATAACACGAATGAGGAAGCCGGCGATGGGACGACAACAGCAACAGTTTTGGCTCGAGCAATTGCAAAGGAGGGCTTTGAAAAAATCTCGAAAGGAGCAAATCCTGTAGAAATTAGGCGAGGAGTGATGATTGCTGTTGATACTGTAAAAGATCATTTGAAGAAGATGTCCAGACCTGTTAAAACCCCAGAGGAAATAGCACAAGTAGCAACGATTTCAGCAAACGGTGACAAAAACGTTGGCAACCTGATCAGCGAGGCAATGAAGAAAGTCGGGAAAGACGGCGTTATCACCGTGAAGGACGGCAAAACCCTAAACGATGAACTCGAGGTTATCGAGGGTATGAAGTTCGATCGCGGCTACATCTCGCCGTACTTCATTAATTCAAGCAAGGGAGCCAAAGTCGAGTTCCAAGACGCCCTGGTTCTATTCTCTGAGAAGAAAATCTCTTCAGTGCAATCGATAATCCCTGCTCTAGAACTTGCCAACTCCCAGAGGAAGCCTCTTGTGATTGTGGCTGAGGACATTGATGGAGAAGCTCTGAGCACTTTGGTCGTTAACCGATTGAAAATTGGCCTACAGGTTGCCGCTGTAAAAGCCCCTGGATTCGGAGACAACAGGAAATCAACTCTGCAAGACATGGCCATCAGCACAGGAGGCATAGTTTTCGGGGATGAGGCAAACTTGGTTAAATTGGAGGACGTTCAACTTTCTGATCTTGGTCGAGTCGGGGAGGTGGTCATCACGAAAGACGACACACTCCTCTTGAAGGGCAAGGGTAAGAAGGAGGATATCGACAAGAGGGCCGAGCAGATCAGGGACCAGATTGGGGACACAACTTCTGAGTACGAAAAAGAAAAGTTACAGGAAAGGTTGGCGCGCCTATCTTCCGGTGTTGCACTCCTCCGCGTTGGGGGCTCCAGCGAAGTCGAAGTTAACGAGAAGAAGGACCGAGTCAATGATGCCTTGAACGCTACGAGGGCTGCTGTTGAAGAAGGCATCGTCCCCGGAGGTGGAACTGCTCTGCTCAGGTGCATCCCCATCCTGACTGGACTTAAGGGAAGCAATGAAGATCAGGTTCGTTAGATAAAATACTTGTGAAATTACAAGAAATTTATTTGAATACCTTTTTTCAGAACACCGGAATTGATATCGTTAAGAAAGCCTTGAGAATGCCTGCAATGACCATTGCCAAGAACGCAGGAGTCGACGGGTCCATGGTAGTTGCTAAAATTGAAGACAAGGAGGGAGACTTCGGCTACGATGCTCTTAACGATGAGTACGTGAACTTGATTGAGAGGGGCATCATCGATCCAACGAAGGTAAAACCGAATCGGTTTCTGTGATTGCGCTAAACTAAACAATCTTCTCGTTTTTTAGGTTGTAAGGACAGCGCTCACAGACGCTTCCGGCGTTGCCTCCCTGCTGACGACCGCGGAGGCTGTGGTCACGGATTTGCCAAAGGAGGATCAGCCCGCAGGAATGGGAATGGGCGGAATGGGAGGAATGGGCGGCATGGGGGGAATGGGCGGAATGATGTAAACTAACGTCGCCAACCCCGCTGCGAAAAATTTATTCCATTTCCATTATTTACTTTTTTTTCTTTTACATATTATATATGTAACGACGAAACTGCGCTACCATTCACACCGTGCAAATGGTGCTGATGTCTGATTTGATTATCCCTAGAAATTTATACAAAAGCATTTATAAAAAAAACGCTCCTTTAGAATAAAATGTTATGTGAATAGTTTTTTAAATGGAATTTTATTTGATTTGTAAAATTGGAATCACTTTTATAATTATTAGTTGCAGTTAATAGTAATAAAAAATTACCATTACCTAGCTATTCCAAATGTAAATTAAAAAGCCAAAAAATCAGAATGTTTCTCCCGGGAGGTCTTGAATAATTCGCATGTGTAGTTTAGTCGAAAAATACATTGTATATATTTTTTAATTAAAAAAATAAAAATTAGTCTAATATATTGATAAATGTTTTATTTTATCATCCTGAAATTTTATATCGGGCAATGGGGCGGGGGTTGACGGTAAAAAAACGTAATCAATCAAATAACAAATATGTTTGAAAAATTTTAAAAAAGTACTATTGTTTCTAAACTTTTATTATTTATCTGACAAAAATAATTTTTTCATAAATCTATTCTAAAAAAGAATTAATTTAATAAGAACTAAAATATAAATTCAAATTAATTCACCAAAAGCTGAACGTAGCCCCGTATTTCGGAAGGGAAGATCATGAAGTTGCCCGCAGTTCGGTTGTATAATTCTTTATTTGGCATTCCTAAAATTTAACGATATGGCTGCCGTGACCTGCCTTTGTACCTAGGTTTTGCTAAGTGGATTTATCTGTTGCTTTTGAAATAACTTCTGAACTATGATATTCACGCAAAAGAAATAAACTTTCCCTGGGAGTTATCGTGGCGCCCGTGCTCTTTAAGTTTCTTAAATAAGAAAAGGAAATCTAAATTGGAATGCGAAGTTTGTTCTCCGACTGACAAATGAAAGCGTCGTGTCATAATCTGTCGGTAGTTGAGAAATTTTGAAAAATAATTCAATTAACGACAAATCCATTAAATAATAAATGTTGCAGAATATTTGCAATTGTGGCTATTGACTTAAAACATTGTTTCCTTGCGTGTGAGGATAGATAAAGTTATTTTAACGCTAATTTTAACATGTGACCTCAATTTGACGTTTTGCTCTAAAACTTTTGGGGCTAATGTATTTTATGTTTTCGCATTATGCTATTGTGGTGTAGTTAAGTAAAAACAATATACAAAATAGTATGCAGTGCAAGTAAATATCGAGCATCCCCTGTGCGCATTTTCGGCGATATTCGAGTTCCATTTTCAGCTTCTATGAGTCATATTCATAGCACGAACTGCAACGTAAGAAGGACCGTCAAGCTGGCGGCAGGAAGTAACTTAAAATGCGTCAATATCTGCTACATCGCAACGAGGGATGCCGCCAGTGATTCTCTGCTCGGCTAAGTGATGCTTATCTCACAAAACTCCCTTTAATTGCAATATGCAGTCACAAGAGATCCCCAGTGATAACTCCAGATATATACTTCAGGTAATTGGTTCACACTTTTTGTAGAAATTTGCGTTAATAAACTTTGCGTAGCTAACTTTTTGCACTGAGACACAAAAACTAGGTTTTATAAATACCCTTACATTTTCAGATAATTTTATACAGTTTAGATTTCAAAAAAATAAAAATAAAATAGCTGTCCACAATAAACACGTCAAAGTGTTATATTACCTTGTATCTTATTAACTAATAAAAATTATTACTTAGTTGAATAATATTGTGAATGTCTCCTAAACTATAGAACTGCATCAATGCTGCAATTTTCTCACAAACTTTTAGTTTTAATAGTTTCGGAGATAGGATATAAATCATGTTTTTAATGCTCATTAAGAAATTTGTTTTAGAATCTTTATAAATAGCTCCTTAGAACGATATCTCACATGACCTATTGCTAGAAAACATTTTCTTCTGAGTTACTCAGCTGAATGAATTTTCCTAGAGGAGAAAATTCTCGCCGCCGAAAACCCCTACTGTATAAATATCACCAATATCGCTGGATCCATTTCAAATCAAACAATTTTAACTCGTTTAATATAATAGGATTTAACAATTGCGTAGCTTATGGACTTAATTTTATTAAAGGTATATGTCGGAGCGTTATCTTTGCACTATGAAGCTTTGAGTGTGGAGGCATCAAAGCAAACTACAGCAGAAGAGATAGTTTCGTGTATTGTTGAGCGCTTAGGATTACTGGTAAACTTTTAAATTGATAACATTTGTTATGGTTTTTTTTTTTAATTGCGCGCTATTAACACAATTTAGGGAAATCATTATGAATTGGCTGAGGTAGCTGGCGAGTGCAAGGAGAGAAGATTGGCTCCGGACGAGAAGCCAGTTTCGGTGATGCTACTTTGGCCAATGCATTCAGATAGAGATTTCCACAGGTAGGACTATCTTAAATTTTGAATTCTTAAATTATAAGGTTAATTTCCGGTGCTAGATTTTATCTAAGAGAATCTCAAAGCGACATCACTTGGCTGGATAGTTATGGCCTTGATTCCCACATATTTCGAGATTTCATTCCTTTTTTGCTGCAACCTGAGAATCGCGAGTATCCTGATTTGTGTCAACTACCAGGTAATTAATTTTACCTTACTATTCCTTCGCAGTATTTTTAGAATTTACCCTTTAGATTTGAATGAATCTACGCTACTTGAAAATCTGAGGCAACGCTTTGAGTCTGGCTATATTTATACATATGTGGGCAGTATATTGATTGCCGTTAATCCGTTTAAGTTTTATCCAATATACAATCCTAAGTACGTAAGACTTTATCAGAATCAAAGGATAGGCCCCATACTACCTCCTCATATTTTTGCAATCGCTGATAACGCGTACTATTCTATGCTTAAGGAAAACAGAAACCAGGTACTTAAGAACATCTTTTGCGATAGGAAAGTTTGTTATTATTACATCACTTTAGTGTATTGTCATAAGTGGAGAAAGTGGATCTGGAAAAACAGAAAGTACTAACTTCCTTCTACATCACCTAACTGCACTATCCCAAAAAGGATCCCATGGGTCAGGTGTGGAGCAAACTATTTTGAGCGCTGGGCCCGTGTTAGAAGCATTTGGAAATGCAAAAACGGCTCACAACAATAATTCTAGCCGATTTGGAAAATTTATTCAAGTTAGTTGTTCTTCATCTAAATAATCTTAAATATTATAATATTAAAACTTTTCTAGGTTAACTACCGAGAAAATGGAATGGTACAGGGAGCTGTTGTACAAAAATATTTATTAGAAAAGAGTAGAATTGTATCACAGGTATTAAAATATTTGTTTTTTTTTTTAAGTACTCAATAATTCATATTTCCTTATCACAAGGGACCTTATGAACGAAATTATCACGTCTTTTATTACCTCCTATCGGGAGCAACCGAACAAGAAAGAGAAGCTTTGCATCTTTTACCCGCCGATAAATATTACTATTTAAATTCAAAAAATCTAACATTAGAAAACTGTGACGAAAAATACGAATTTTCACGTTTAAAACAAAGTATGGAAATGGTGGGATTTTCCGCAGAAAAGCAAAGACGGCTTTTTAGTGTTTTATCTGCCGTTCTTCTTTTGGGGAATATTGAATTTTTTCCAAAAAAATCAACTTATCACCATGACGAAAGTGTTCAGGTCCGAAATTTGGAAGTTGTTTCAATAATATCTGAACTTCTTAAAGTTAAACATGACACCTTATTGGCTGCTTTAACTTCAAAAAAGGTTAAAGCCAGCGGAGAAACTTTAGTAATGCAATATAAATTGCCAGAAGCAATTGCAGCCAGAGATGCTTTGGCTAAATGTTTATACGGTGCTCTTTTTGACTGGATAGTCTTACAGGTACACTTTTAGAAACTTGTATGATATTTTATGATCTTATAATTCTTTTTAGGTTAATCATGCTTTACTTAATAAAGATCAAACTCCACACACCGGTCACTCTATTGGAGTTTTAGACATATTTGGATTTGAAGATTTCGGTACGCAGAACAGCTTTGAGCAATTCTGCATTAATTATGCCAATGAACATCTTCAATACTACTTTAATCTGGTAAATATATTTATTTTATTGCTTGACTTTAAACTTGTGCGTTTTAGTATTTTTAATTGAATTAAAATTATTGTTTTGTGTTGTGTCTGCTACTAAAAATTATCACCTTCACCCTAGAGAAATTTTACGTCTAATGCTTTCATTATACTTACAAAAATTAAATAATTTTCTGGTTTTGAATATTAAAACATAATATATAATGAATAAAAAATTAACATTACATTTTTATTTTGCGCAGCATGTCTTTAAGTACGAACAAAATGAATATAAGCGCGAAGGTATTAAATGGAGAGATATAGAATTTATGGATAACTCGGGATGTCTGCAACTTTTTGAGTCCAAACCTACAGGATTACTATGCATTTTGGACGATTTATGCAAGTGAGTATAATGATTTACTACTTTGAAAGAAATTATTGTATATCGTATCGTAGCTTTCCCGGTGCAACAAACGAGACATTATTACAGAAATTTAATAGCGTTCATAAAGAAAACAAGTTTTATGAAAAACCACAACGCAAAGAGAGCGCTTTTATTATAAGGCATTATGCTGGAAAAGTAAAATATCAGGTAAAAGGTCAAATTTATTTGTCTGAATAATTTTAAACACAAGCATTCCTTTTTATCAGGTTGCTGAAATGAGAGAAAAGAATTTAGATTTAATGCGCCAGGATATTGTCAGCGTATTAAAGAATTCCAGCATGGCTTTTGTTAGAGAACTAGTTGGTGCTGATCCTGTGGCCGTGTTCCGATGGGCTATCATAAGAGCCTTTTTTCGAAGCTATTTTGCTTTTCGTAGCGCAGGAGTCAAACACCGAAAGGAACGTAATGATTTTTCTTTAAACAAATTTTCAGGCAAGCATCGATATCGCCAACATAATGAAGTTATATTGAGGTAAGTGGAATTTTAATTAACATTCTTTAGGGATTGGTGATCTTTTTCTGTAGTGTGCACTGCTAGATTCTAATTAACGTGTTTAACATTTTACAATTAATTTACTCTTTGATTAGTAAAATTGAAAAAAAAAAATAATTTTCTTAATAAGTATTAGGGCAATAGCAGTACACTCTTTTAACATATTTTGCTTGAAACAATTGTTTTGAATATTTATATAGACGATCCATGTTTACACACTATTCTTCAAATTTTCCTGAAATAGGAATTTACTTTAAAAACGTAATTTATATTTGTATTATTGCTTACTTTGGTATGAAAATTACTGATAAATTATTAAATTTAAAAAAACATGAGTGCTTAGCACTTATTTTTGAATTAAGTTATATAGTTATGTAAATTTTGGAGTGGAGAATTATTAAAAATGTCATCGATATAATACGTAACGTTTCGGGGTTTAAGAGGTCAAAATCTGGAGTGCTCGTTATATGCACCACAGCACTCATATGGTTATAGGTAATCTTAAAAACTGGAGCACAACTGTACTGCATGGCTAAGTATTTACAATTTAGTAGTTAAGCCGTAGTGATAGTTTTCTCTTTAATCTTCTCACATTTAAACACTTAAATAGAGGAAGCACTACATGAGCCTACACTTTCTTTTCCTTTTGGCTCCAACCCTAAAATCGTCCTCCCCTTCCGTCACCCTTTTTTGCGAAACATAGACTTAAATTCTTAAAATAAATTAATAAATATGAAAAATATTATTCTTATTATGCGATAGATGCAAATTGAGTGAAAATGTAGTACTATTTGAACTAAATCCCAACAAACTTTAGTTCACTTACCAAAGAAATTTTCCCAAGAAAAATGTTCAGGGTAAAAACTGATCAACACAACAGTTCGACAAGTGGAAATATAAATTAAAATTATTTGCTGCTCATGGTCTCAATGAAAAATATTCTGAAATATCCCTGTTAAAAAAGGATAACTTACTTGGTGTCTACTATAATTTCTTCGTAATTCTTTAAAGCATATATATGAAGTTTCACTTTGGTAATGGATAGCAGCTTTTACTTTTTAAAGATTGCCTCATCTAGTAAGGATTATTATAAGTAAAAAATAATTAATACCAGTGCACACTACACTGCGCTTTATAGAAATAGCACCTTATTTACTCATTGTCTTGTTTAGCCATCTAGTGACTGTTTCATCTGTAAATCTAACAATAAATAGAATTGCGTAAGTGCTAATTTATAATCCGTGTGAGTGGTTTTGTGTAATGGAAGGAACGCTTTTTTTCTGCATGCACCTGATATTGATTTGTGATTTAACTTTATAATTTGTTTTTATTTTATTTGTTAGTAAAAAAAGCAATACGGTTAAAGATGTACCATTGAGTGCGCACCAAAACAACTCCGGACGTAGCCCAAGACGCTCTTGGTCCGGTGTTGCTTTTAATAACAAAAATTTTCCTGACGCTAAACTAGTGTATGAAAATAGCCAAACGACTTCCTGTGAGAATAACGGAAATAAAACATTTTCTAAAAATTATTTAAAATTTGAACGTTCAAATCAAGATGTTATGGCTAGAGCATCGCAAATTGTTCAGTAAGAATTTTATTTTGTTTTTATTTCTTTTATATGTATATTTCATTCCTTGCCTTGTGTTTTATATTTATAATTTATATATAAAATTAACGAGTATTGATTATAGGAAAAACAAATCTTTCCGTCCGAGGGAGAGGCCAAAAAAAGGATTAAAGAACTTACAAACGGTTAAGATGATGACAGCGGGAACAAATTCTATTAATCAAACAGCTATCAAAACACGTAAGCAGCCCCTCACAGTAACCGCACAATTTCAAATTTCTCTGGCCGCTTTAATGGATACACTAAATCAGGTTGGTGTTTAAATGTAAAGATGAAAATTTCTCTATAATACTATCACGTTTAAGGCAAATCCTTTTTTTATTCGGTGCATAAAATCAAACTCACAAAAAATTCCAAATAAATTCGATGAGCCCACTGTTTTGCGGCAAGTGAGTATAAATGAAGAAACATTTTTTAATGAAATGAAAATTAATTGATTTTCATATTTAGTTGAGGTACACCGGGATGTTAGAGACTGTTAGGATAAGAAGGGCTGGATACAACGTTAGACTTACATATGAGGAATTTATTCAACTGTACAGAATATTACTACCGAAGGGACTGTTGAGTTCACAAAAGGATGTTAAAGATTTCCTAAATACCATGGATTTAAATAAACAGCATTACCAATTAGGTAAATTGCTTGGTAGCAAAAAAAATGCATTATTAATACAAACTATTCTCATTTAGGTGCAACAAAAATATACATGAGAGAATCACAAAAAATGAGACTAGATATAAAACTTCACAAAAAGATTATTGACAGTATTATTTTAATTCAACGCTGGTTCCGTGGAATTTTACAGAGGAGAAAGTTCCTATTATATAAAAGTGCGGCTGTTACGATACAATCTTTCTGGAGAATGAATATAGCACAAAGGCAAGTTACTTTGAGAAAACTGCAGATAAATGCAGTTGTAATTATACAAGCTACTTGGAAAATGTATAAAGTGCGATCTTGGTTCCGAAAGCTTAATAAAGGGATTTTATTTGTACAAGCGCATATACGTGGCTTTGTGGCTAGAGAAAGATATAGACTGCTAAAACAAGTAAGTATTTAGGAACAGTAGTGTAGATGCTATTCATACAAATGTTTGTATATCTTAGAAGTATCAAAGGGAAAGAATAAAACTGCGACCAACTCAAAGCTTGCCCAATAAAGAAAGGTAAGGGAATTAAACGTAGTTTTGTAATCTACTTAAAATTAAATATTTTTTAGCGTTACTATATTAAGAAATCTTAAATTAATATGCAGCTGCCATTTCAGATCATTTGAAGAAACGTATAATCCTGAGGATGTTAAAGTCGGTTTTCCACGAATGCACTTGAGTCTTGACTCCAACACAGATGAATCAAAGGATAAGCGGCAAGTAGCTAGCACTCATGCTCTAGATGGGGCTTTTCTTGATACCCAAAATAGCGAAGTACTGCAGAAAGCAGGAAGCCAACTCAGGAGCCTTATCATTTCATCGGGGAATAACAACAGAGCTTTTAATTTCACCAACGAAAATTATTCAAACCCTAAAGGTCAAGAAAATAAGATTAATCTTTTTCAAAATACTTCCGATGTGAATGAACGCGGAAAACCGTTTTATGTGAATAAGGAAGGTAGTACCCGATACTACGATGATTCATCTAATGCGCTTAAAAGGTATTTTTAACAATAATATTTTAATAAGTCTTATATACATTAATTTAATTTTAGACACGAAGGAAATAAACTTCCTGTTAGGAGAACAGATTCTGGTCCCCCACTAAGATATGACTTTGAATACGAAGACATTGGCGATATGAAGCCACTATCAAAAATTTCTTTATCTGAGAGTTCATCAGCTGTACTTCCAAAAAGAAGTTATGCTGCTTCTAGTTCTTCAAGAACTCAGGAGAACACTTCAGGCTTTGGTGAAAATACATCGGCACGAAGTCAGTACGATAGTCGAGATATTGCAGGCGGTAATTCCGATGAAGAAATGAATTCAAATCACAGACAACATTATGAAAATATCCCCCTTCCTTATGGATGTTTTACACCGCCAAATTACTCAACGTCATCCTGCCAAAGAAGTTCCTATTCAAAAAATGTACACTCATTAGATGAATCCAAGATTTCACCAGTTATAACCCCAAGAGGTAAAGCCGCCGCACTTTTAGGGTCAATATCAGAGGATCAAAATCAAACACCATTTACTCATCGCCAACATAAGCAGCCGGCTAAAAGTCGCCGTGTGAAATCAAATTTAAGTGACGATTTATCAAATTCGAATTTAAGTTCACATGTGCCAAAACCTAGCGAATACTCATCGGACTCTCTGAAGAGAAGGAACTCAGATCCCAGTACTAACAAATTGCCACTTTTGGAGGTAAATCGTGGCAATGATATGTATCAATCCAGTACACAGATAACAATTGCGGGCCATCGATTTCGAAAGGCCGCAAGAATTGGAAAAGCTGAAAAATGCGCAAGTTGCCAGGAGAGCGATGCTTTTGTTAATGAGGGCTACCGCTGCTTAGATTGCAAAGTCCTTGTGCATACAAAGTGCATTCAGAATGGAGGCGTAAAAACATTAATTTGTGAAGCCAAAAGATCCAAACGATTAAGAAAAAATGAAAAAGTTCTTACTCCTAATTCAAAATATTCCGGAACCCGAGAATATACCGATTCCACGGACAGGATAATAAGCGATGCTAAAGAGCTTAATCTCATGCACGACTTCATTACCCAGAAGATCTACAAGATGGACGAAAATGAAGGTGATAAATCTTCAGAAGTTGATAGAGTATTTAAGCAAGCACTTCGTGCATTTAAAGACAACTTAGTAACGCAATACAGCGTTGCACATAAGCAAAATTCAGACTCTTTAAATATTAAGTACAGAGATCTGATAGACAACTTTGGGCAAGTAATGGAAACTTGCTGCGGCAGAAAAAATGATTTTCCTCTTACCATGGGCGTAAATGCTTTTCGTGGATTTATGAATGAGTTTATGAATTCTAGAGAAAATGAGAAACCTAAAACAAAGAGAAAAAAAGATAAAAAACGAAAAATTGAGGAACATACAAGTTTCAATGGTAAAAAATTTTATAAAATATTAAAATTCTCGAAGGAGTACTAATTGTTTTCTTAGGTCATACTTTCCAACTGACTATGATTAACATACCCACTGCCTGTGAGATTTGCCAACTATTCCTTCTCTGGCCTATAGAAAAAGGACTGGTAAGTGCGCTATTTTATAGAACTTTAATAATACAGACACAAATTACAAAATACTCAAAGTTAAAATCAGAAGGAAAAATGATTGAAGAAGCAAAATATTTAGGAAAAGTATAAATTGATTATCAAAAACAACTAGAACTCGTTTATCGTAATGTTTATTGAGAAATCTCGCAGTAGACGAAATCAGTGCATATCAAACACAGTTTTTGCGATGTAGGCGAACATGAAGTAAATTATAATCTTAGGCCGCAACAAGAACTACAAATAATAATTTACTTGGAGACAGGCGAAAAACCTCTAAAACCGTTTTTGGGTTTTTGATTTTAATAGGCGAATGGAAAATCAGTTCCGAGTTATTGGCCTAATTTATAAGCTAGTGGGAATGCAACCCTAATTAAGGAAACTGCCTCCTCCTACATTGATTAATTATTTACTTTCCAGGTTTGCCAGAATTGCCGTTTAACATGTCATAAAAAATGTTACCAAAAAGCCTTAGCGTGCAATAAAATTTCATCAACCCAAGGAACTGACTCTTCAGTGGCCAATATTCATTCGGAAAATAATTTATTCGGGGTGCCATTAACCAGTTTATGCTTAGCTGAGGGAGCAAAAATCCCTATTCAAATAGAGCAACTTATAACAAAAATAGAAATGTTGGGACTATATTCCGAAGGAATTTACAGAAAGAGTGGAGTCAATTCAAAGATTAAAGAGCTAAAAATTAAAATGTCAGAGACTTCATCAGGTTCTGAAATTGATTATGAATCTTATAACGTTCATGTGTTAGCCAACGTGCTAAAATCTTTCCTTCGCGACATGCCAGAACCTTTATTAACATTTGATCGATACGATGATTTTCTGCGAGCCGCAGATTTGCCTGACACAACTGTGAGGGTGCAAACGTTACTTTCTTTGATTAAAAAGCTTCCTCCAGCACATCACTTTTTGCTGGAGCGGCTAATTTTCCATCTTGCGCTTGTGGCCCAGCGAGAGAAGCACAATCGAATGTCGGCGAGTTCGTTGGCCATCGTTTTCGCCCCATGCGTGCTGCGTACTAACCGGTTGGTCCCAGCGCAGGACAGTCTAAATGATATTGGGAGACAGACAAAATGTATTGAGACATTGATAACTCAGAAAATGTTGAATGTAAAAAGCACTTTAGCGGACATAGATACGCTGGACACCGCTGCGCACACAGCTACCACAAGGCTGAGTACTTTGCGCAGCTCGAAGATATTTTCACCAGAGGAGCTTACACCAAGACCTTCAAACTTGGAGTCCGAAACAGAAGAAATGATATTAGAAGGTCACATTCAAGAAATAAAGAAGGAAAAAGCGTTGCTTACGTCAGCTCTACCAAATTTAGTTAGAGCGTCTTCGGATGATGATTTATTGTCTACTGACTTAGAGGGGGAAGGAGGAAGTCTTGATGATTTGAGTGCAGGCAAGGATAAGGACAGTCATTCGCTCCAGGAATGCAAGGATCTGAAAGATAGCTTAGACTCCTCAATGGGCAGTCTGGCAGACAACAACAGTCGCAAAACCATTGACGATCCCGGAATTTCTTCTAAGGAGGGTATCTTACCCTACGACACTGATTCGGCTAGTGACTCAATCGTCCTCAGCTACAATCTGCGGGAACAGAATATTGATTACATACCAAGTCCACGTCATCAATTTCCAGCAGATTTTGATCCTTCCGCAAAAATGAATTTTTCAACACCGCCGAAAACATCGGCTAATTTCGTTGGCAGTTCTCGATGGTCTGGTAGCCAACAAAACTTGAATTATAACACGAACAGCAGCAGCAGTTTGGCAGGGGCAAAACCAATTGCAATGCGGAGCATGTCAGGAGGATACGAATCAACGATCCTCCACAGCACTCCACATATAATGGCAAATCAGAACAAAACTGCACCCAATTTATCGTTTGCGAGCAATAAAAACAGTATTAAAGAAAATAAGAGCAACAGTCGGAATAGTAAGAAGAAACAGGGTAGTATGGATGACGAACCGATTATGGTTTAATGATTGGGCCATGGAAATGGGCGAACATTAAAAGACAGTGTTTTCAATAGAATCCAGCTTAGTTAAGGTATACTTTAAAGTTTTCGTACTTGTTAATAATTATGTTTATGGTTTATATATTCTGACGAAATTTGTTGTCGATCGTCGTCAAATGTGATTTTTGTTTAAATTCAAATGAAAATTGTTGAAAATCTCTTATTAAATGCAATCAACTAAGTATAAGTAATGGTTACAAAAAAAAAAAAAAAAAAACTGTAATTCGATGAAATTATATATCTCATGTTGTGGTTTCGACTAAATTTTTTATCGCCCTTTCTCTATTGTCATATCCAAGATACAATAATACTCTTGTTAAGTTTCCATTAAACGAATCTCTTTTTTGTAATTCAATTATATTTTTGTGTAACGACCAAGTCAATACTTAGGTACCATAAAGTTTTGTACAGTTTCCTTTTATTTTGTTAATAAATAAATATTTCCAAAACAGTACGTAGTCGTCCCTTTTCACCATTCCCACGGTATTTTTCAGATTTTGATCAAGTGTAATTGTTTTCAGGCATTTTTTAAAGGCCTGAACGAAAACAAGATTTACGTTGTTTTTATGTTGTCCGTTGTATTTATCTGTACTCCAATTTGTTTTTTCTGTTTAATTTAACGGATACGCAAGGGGAAAGTAAAAAATAAAGTTTGATAAAAATGTTTATTTACAATTGAAAACTGGAATTAAATATACTAATTGTTTAAATAAATAATTATTAAATGGTTTCCAAAAATTGGAATTTTGGGAAATACACGGTTGATCGTCTAAATAACTTCACTCAATATGGGAATATTTGGATTACGATGTACTTAAAATACATATAAAGCTAACCGTACGGTGACTTAACAACAGCAAACATTGTCATAGTAATAGTGGAATACAGATGTAACAAAATCATGCATTTATAAATATTATTTTTTTTAACTAGGTAATATTTTTATGAATACATCGATCTATTTTAAGATGCAACTTGTTTTAGGCCTGTTACTCAATTTATACATAGCTCCTAAAATAGGCCAAGATATTCATGATGCTTTTTCACATAACTACTAAAATACAACATTTATTTATTTCGCTCCTTATCAAACAACAGAGTGGTGAAGAGAGCAGAATGCATTTATATATAAAAAAAAACAAGAAATGTGGGTTTTGATTTGGCAATATTTCATTTTGCTTTAGAGTTGTTCATGATGATTAGTTTTTTAAGTTGAACTTATCACCTGACTAGGGTCAGTAGTGACCACCGTTGTGGCGGTGCTCACGACGGGCATTTCCAATCATTGCCTGGTCCCTAAATTCTCCTCGATGCGTGCTCTTATGGTGATGGTGATGATGTCGCTTCTTTTCACCTATTTTTATTATTTTAGTTTATTATCTTTATTGAAATAACAATAAAAAAATACCTTTCACGCATGCATCTGAAACCACCATTTCGGAACCATCGCGTAAGCCAAGGTTTTCTCTTCCATACTCTCGAGCAGACCTAAAAAAATAAATTAAGAAATCTTAAAAGTAATGCTCTTCACCTTTCAGAAATAAACATAAGAAAAGCACAAAACCTAAGTTGATTGGGGAATTAGGCCTAAAGTTTCTTACCGATCTAAATTTTCCCGAGATCTGTGAAGGTTGTCCCTCGATCGGTTTATATTTGGAGGGTCTAAGGTCTCTTTCCTTCTGAGGGGGTTGTGGGAGCTTCCCTTAGAAGCGGACTCGTGTAGATTTTCCCAAGCTTGTCGGTAATATCTGAAAAGTA
Organism: Machimus rusticus; assembly: GCA_951509405.1. Taxonomy (NCBI): domain Eukaryota; kingdom Metazoa; phylum Arthropoda; class Insecta; order Diptera; family Asilidae; genus Machimus; species Machimus rusticus. The sequence goes on from OX608051.1 coordinate 11,293,861, forward strand.
TAAGTTAGTTGGGCAGATGATAGCTATTAAATGACAACCTGTTAAGGCCGTTTCGTGAACCAGACGTGGAGCTATCGAACGACGCCACGGTGTTACAATCAGGCGACGCTCTGTGCCTGTAGTGCAGAGTCGTTCGACTTCTGAAATTAATAAAAATTGTGTTTAAACTGATCAATCGCTCATTTCACAGCTTATCGCCGACTTTGAGTTGGATTTTCTTACATTTTTTTTAAATGGCTAGAATTATATTTATGGCACATGGGCTTAGATTTCTCCTCCACTCATAATGGTGGATTACTAAAGAATCCGGCTCGCGATGTGTACACCCCACGTCCAAACGTACTTATATCACGACGACCTAGCTTTTGATCCGGAAATGGTAAAGCCAAAACAGTATACCAACGTGAGGGCACCTGACGGTCTGGAGAGGTAAAGATATCGGTTTTGTTTTCCGATACCTTAAGACGATGATCGCTATGATGACCGAGTTTTTTTGGGGAGCTGAATATGTAGAAACTTTAGTCGGTTATAGTCCAAAATTTGAAAATAATAAGATGTTTTGAGATAGAAATCTAAAGAAGAATCGCAGACAGAGCCTAACAAAATATAGAGGAAGTAAGTGCCGAAAGCTAATTTATCAGACGTCATTTGGTGCCCTCACGAATGCATGTAATCTGCGAATTTTTTTTTATATATTTATTTCCCAAAAGAAGGTGTAACAACAATTTCAATAGGTTACTCCTTCCACGTGTTTGCACATACAGAAAAAGTTCTGAACAATGATCTTTAAAGATAATATTTAGGAGTTGAAGTAATTTTCTGTAAGTACGGAAATTATGTGCAAAGATACCTGAAATCGTTCAGAGCTTTTGGTAGATATCTAATTTGTGAATGTAAAGTGCTCATTGAATTTGATATAAAAGATATGTATACAATACAAAGTTTTCTACATACCCAGCTATAATAGTAAAAAGAAGGTGACTTACCACATAAATTTAATAGACTACATTATTACAAATAAGAAATGCACAAATAAAGAACTCCGAAATAGGAAAACCAAATCGAACATGGGGAAATTCGAATTTTTTCTAGTTAGATTCTCAAAAAAGTTACAAACGATTTTCTATAATATAACATTAGTTTCTTAGGACATTCTTCAGTTGTGTATGAATTCCATAAATTTTGCCATTATATAAAACGAAAATAGAAATAAGAAAGTTTGCTTACTAGTTCAAAGTCGTAAAGCATGCAGAAGTAATTTAAAAGCAATGCATCCATTTAAGTAATAGTAAAACTATTTGCAATCTTACCTTCTTACTAAAATTACAATCGTTGTTATTACTGCTGCCAGGAAGACAAAACCACCAAATGCCCCAAGAGCAACGATTGCTCCTAGGTTTAATTTTGCAACTTGTGCACCTTGTTGATCATTTTCAACAGAAAACGGAATATTTACATTAGGCGATTGATCTTGCCTTATGTGAACGTTTCCAACAATTTCATTTTCTTGTGGGTGGGCATTCAAAATAATATTTTGATTATGTTTGGATGTCGCCTCATACGGAGTATAAGGGCGAATTTTAACTGGCGGTGGAGAGCTGTTGCTTTTGGGTATTATTACCGGACGAATAGTTCGTTTTGGAGGAAACTCTTCTCTTACTGTTCCTGGAATTATGAATGTGCTGTCTTCTTCAGATTCTTCTGTAGAATAATAATTTATTTTATAAATAAGTTTCAGTAAATATTTTATTCGATTAGATACCTTCTTCATTAACAACTACCACCGGAGATGGGCTTGTTGCAAGGGTTGTTGAATACGTTGTTGGTCTGGGTGGTCGTGAAGATGTAATTCTCGGCTTATGCGGTGTTGTAGAAATTGTTGTTGAAATAATTTCAATTTTTATACACCTAGGCAGTGTACTGCTCCACTGCCCCGATCCTAAACAAGTAAGAGTACTCGGACCTTCCAAGCGATAGCCAACGGGGCAAGATACCTCAGCTTTTGAACCATAACTTGTTCCGTTCGGAGTGTGTATGATAGTATTATAATAATTTCCAGGAAGGGTATCACATTCTACAACTGGTTGATCAAAATATTTTAGTTATATTAATTTCTTATTTAAGGATTTATTTCTTACTTTCACATCGAGGTGGAGGTCCATTCCATCTCTCATCAATGTCACAAGTTAGCATCGCTCTTCCAATCATTTCGTAACCCTCGTTACATTTGTAGATGACTACACTTAAATATCCTACAGAGTTGTTGACCAATTCGTAAGATCCATGAAGAATTGATGCTGGATGGCCGCATTCAATATCTGGGCAAATTTGAATGTTTCAAATAAAATTTTAAATTCTATATAAAAATTTCTAAGCATTACATTTGCAAACAGGAGGAAATTCATTATAAAATCCAGTTTCTAAACATGTCCGTGTTGAGGGCCCAACCAGCAAATGACCACTATCACAAGAATATTTAACTGTTGCTCCTACATCGAAGCCCAAGGGTGCCATCATCGTTGAATTTGGGGGCTGTTCAGGCCGACCACAAGCTTTGGGTTCTAGAAAAGGTATTTGAATATAATAAAAAATACAAAAAAAAGGTTTTTGATGCTTACGATGCTGGCAGATAAAATTTAAAGGAGTATTGCAGTTGGTATCACTCCAGAGCCAACCTTTTGACCCATCGTATCTAGCGCAGTCGTCATCGGTGCCTGGATGATTCCAAAACGAAACGGTCACTTCATCACCTCCTATCCATTTCCAAGTATTTCTGTCCTCGGAATCGCGCACAGCTCCCATCCAATACTGGGAAGAAGCATCGCTCCTGTGACGTCGCCACAGCTCCCAACTTATGAAACCCTGGAGTGCGGGGTTACTTTCATTTATTAAAGTTCCACCTCTCGATCGGCAGAAGGTCAGAGCGTCCCGGAAATTTAGAGGCTGTCGGTTGTAGAAAATGTAGCATTTTCCATTGTACGAAGCCGAAGCTCCTGGAGGTTGATCCCGAAATGAGGGACAACGCTCAATGGGCAGGGCTTGGTCAGTGTAAACGAACGCCTCGCAAATGGACAGGGGGCTCGGCACATCGACTTCCAGGTGAACGGAGACGAATGCTCCTGGCATGGGAGGATTGCATGGCAAAAACAAGGGCTGGCCCTCTTCTAGCGCTCCTGTGAACCTATTACATATTGGATTCGTGCCTAAATCAGGACGATTGTTTCCCACTCTGACCACAATCGTACCAGGCTTATTCCCTGAAATTATTTAATGGAACAATTAGTTAACCATCAAATTAATTTAACGTTAATGGAAAGGAAGAATAACTTAATTAAAAAGTTTCCGCAAATGATTTCTGTTATCTTTATTAACTTCTTTATTAATCTGAATATTTTCGAAAGCGCAACTTACTCAAATTCTTTGTAAATTTGAATAGAAAGTTGTACGGCAAAAGCGCATTGTAATTATATTAGAAGTGCTCAGACTTTGCAATCTTTCTAACAAATTTAATCTTAATATGTACAATTTTCGTAACTATTAATAGATCATAAAACAATTAATTATTATTAATTATATTAATTTAAATGCTAAAAGCATATAATTGCAACAAGATTCATCTACATATTCAAAAGATATGTCCTTGAATTTTTACTTTCATTAAAATTCGTTTAAAATGCGCGAAATTTTAAATGGCCATCTGTGAAAAAAAATAAATGCCTGAGTAGAGTCAATGTCAACAAAATGCAGAAAGCTTGTTGCCCCAGAAATTCCGTAGATTTGTTGCGCAGGCAGCGGGTATTAAACTTAATGCAAAGAGACAGTCTCCCATAGAAAAGAGCCTTGCGCTTCTATAAAAATTTAAAAAATTTTCGTTAGTCTAATTTGCATAATGAATTTAACCCAAATTGTTTTGTTTTTTTACTAAACAATGCATTCCCCAAGCACACGCAGTTCATGACCTTAAGGTGGAGTAGAGAATGGATATTAAAAGAGCTTTGAGTTAGGTGAGGGAATTAGTGAATAAAAATGATGATTAAAATGAAACTGGATTCCGCCGCAAAACGTTTATGTGTAGGAACGGCGGAAAAATGCTGATTTCTTCGAAGACTTTCACTTTATTTATTCAAATGAGCGCGACGACTTAAACTTTCCCATCTCTTAAAGTGAAACACCTTTAGTAATTGATACCTCGGGGGAAAAAATAGCACAATGGGAACCATTTGTTATCGTTGACAAATTGAACAATTCGCAGAACTCATAGAAAGTAAAAATCATTTCGATAAAAATGTTTACTTACCACAGCAGGATTTTCCGAAATCGAGGCGGACCAGTTGCACCATGTACGGCTCCAACAAGTTCACGTACCACCACGGCAGGCGCTCGGGCTTGCTGAGCGAACACGTCTCGGCGCTGTAAAAAGCCGACGTAGAACCGTCTATCGCCTTCTGGGGTATGCCTGTTCCCTCTGTCGAAATCTGCATGGGAGCCTTGCCTGCTGCAACATTCAGCACTGCAAAAAATTTACATGTCACTCCAAAACGACAATACTTTTTGTACTCTTAGCAAAGCGCTAAACTGAAAGCCCGTCTCAAACATACTCGTATTAATGTCCTCTGGAATTCTTTACGTAATAGTGTAAACTACGATAAAGAGACTGCTTAGCATATTAAATAATTTTACACATAATGTTTTTAAACAGGCTAATTACATTTGTAGGGCTATGGTGACTTTTAGTGGTTTTAGTTATGTACAGGTGTTTTTTTTTCAAAAAGATTAGTTATGAAAATCATACTTTTTTTACAATTTTTTTTTTCAGCATTATTATTAACAAACAAAATAATAAATAATCAAAAATAGAAATAGCAGGTTTTGATCAGGCATTTTGCAATTTCCATGTAAATAGTACCCTTAATTACGCTTAGGATATTTAAGTAAATAAAAGATAAATTTAATAATCCACAAAAATGTTCAGAAATCAAACCTTTTCTCCCAATTTTTAATTAAAAATTCTTCAAAGTCAATAGAAATAGACCTCCTTAGAATGGATATATGGAAATATGGAATAATTAGGACAATAAGAATAAGGATACTATTAGCAAGAAACTAGGCACTTTTGAATATAAGTAATGACAGTGTTATGCATGTAGGATCTTAGATTAGAAGGGGAATTGGTAAAAAAAAACTTTGAATCCTCCTTTTGAACAGACATTCCTTATATAATAGCTGAATACGTATAATAGCTGAATGAAATCTAGCAGTCAAAGTAAGTATGTAGTAAGTCAAAAGCAGCTAATTTTAAAAATTGCGTCTAATTTGAAGCAAAATCTATCGGTTTAAAAAAGCATAGAAAACCCGTTCGAATTAGTAAAGCCTTTGTTAATTAATAATTAATTTTTCGCATATTATAAATATTGATTGTTCTGAGCAGAAATTATTTAAAAATCGTTGTCTAGGAACAATCAACGGATCAACTTTCAGGAAAAATTTGTCTGGTAAACTAATCTTACACATGTGAATTTATGAAAGAATTCATTTTTACTTATGGATAGGATGCAGTAAAGCACAACACACAACAGTACTTGATTATTAAGATTTATGCTAACAAGCAAAACGATTGCTTTCCTCGTTAACCGTGTTAATTGGTTCATAACAATACTTTACTTCAATGAATTACTTTCCCCGACATTATTCTGGCTGATTATGATGACACCGAAATAACGTTTTACCTCACCTCCTTATTTTGAAATGCAAATACCGCCGCTAAGATAAAAATTTACTTAAGGCGGCGACGCTGCCGCAGCGTGGAAATGTGATTTCACTGTTTAATCAAATCATTGCTTGAGAAAGTCAATTGAGAAGTTTTAGTCGCATAAAATTAAAATGATTGTCCGTTTCCTCGAAAAGTTTAAGGGGCACATTCCATTAAGTAATAAGTGATTTAAATTAAAAGGAAAAAACCAGGTGCACTCACTAGACTCGCACGAAATGCATTAGTTACGGGTATATATTTTCTGGACTGTGAAATTGCAAACTTTATTTCCTTCAATTATGTAAATGTTGGAGAGTTGGAGTCCCCCGTCAGAGAAATTGCACATTTCGCAATATTGTACTTATATTGTATTTCTTCCGAATTAAAAAGATTTCGTTGAAAAATATATTGGGTGTGAAATTATGTACTAAATACGGCGTGTGTCTTACTGATTTCATAACATTCACACCTATTTTTATGGTCGTAATTACTATCTAAATGTACATTATAGAAAAACAACAGACTCTGCCCGCGATTTCACTCATCCTCGATTTTAGTACATCAAAATAAAATCAAAAGTTTTTTTTGCAAAATTACTAATAAATATTTGTATTATTATTTGTTTATACTGTGGGTCCAAGTTTTTGTTACAACATAAAACATATATGTATTTATTTCCATGCCAAGTATATTTTCAAAACAGCTTACCACAAAATGGGATTCCTTCTGGTATCCAGTTGCCATTATCGCAGACTCTTCGCGAAGGTCCAAGGAGTTCAAATCCCCGTTCACATGAGTACGAAGCGACTGTTCCACTTGTTAAGTTATCATTTGTAAAGACAACTGAACTATGGGCAGGTGATCCAGGAAAACTACAAGATTTATCTGAAAAGGTATAAATAATTTAGTTAATTTTCTGAATTTCCAATTAAGGTGAAACGGCCTTTTGGTCGCTAATTATACGAGTAAATTTGTTTTTAGTGTTTGGGCTTGTTTATTCCGTACAAAATATTTTCTTATTTTTTTGGAATGTCTAACTTTATTTTGTGCGCAAAAATGTCTAATAATTATAATAATCATTTCATGATTAAATTTCTTTGATAAGTCATTAACATAAGGAACTAGGTAATTTCACATTAAGGAATATAAAAATATTTTATTGTTTAATTTATGAAGAAGCGGCCCGTGCCCCAATAAAGTTGAAATTAATTTTATTAGGTACGAGAATAATCGTAGTTGGCAATAGCTGAATATTTGGCTGAATATGCTCTCGCCTGAGAATGGGTTAATTTCCAACTAAAGTGGATATGTCTTGTATCTCTGTGGATACTGTGGATTAGCTGAATATGATCGGGGTCGAAATGTCGTTGTGACTACGAATTAAGACATTTTAAATATGAGTTAAAACTTCTTGGCGCGAGCATAACGCAGGCAATTCGCCTTGCGTTAAAGATGTTTGTCCGCCAGTCGGTGAGAAGAAGATTTCTGCAAAGTCTAAGACGCTCCTGGCCGTGCTTCGTGGTGGAGAAAGAAGTTCAGAAAGAAGAACACAAATAACCGTAACACGTTATGCTTTAATTGAATATTTTTTCCTTCTGAGAATCACGGAGGCATTCTATTTGCCTATCACACAGAATTATAATGATTCTGTAAAATTGGCAAATGAAGGCATTCAATCCAGGGACACTTCTAAAATATTTCATTATCTCAACTTGAGCGGTTGGCACAGGTGAAATGCACCTGTAACGGCGGAGAGCGGGCAAACTGCTGTTAGCGCACGGTAGCGGAGTGCGACTGGCTGAGCCCGCGATGTGCCTCAAACGTGTTACTGTTAAGCATCTACATAATTATGCTCTGAGGTATTTTATTTGTTAGGCAATAACTGGCCGCAGTCGTCGGGCATCGTCCAAGAAATGCTCATTCTTTCCATCGAGATCAATTAATTCGACATGTTGCATAGCAATGCGTTGGCTAACTAACGGCATTTTCTAAAGCACGTTTTGTTTCTTGCTTCGAACTCGACTTCCGTGTTTGATTTTGTCATATAAAATAGTCATATTATCATTTTATTTTAGTTAATTAATAAAATAATTACTTTTTGAAGCATCAATTTAGCTTTTAATCTAGCATTAAAAACCATAAGTTCAAGATTTTTAGCAGATAAAAATTTTGATTTGAACTGTTTGATAAGCTAGTCGAATTTTATGACTTTCTTAACTATGGCATCAAACTATAAATCGAAAAGTATATTATAAATACCGATTGAGACATTTAGAACTATTTTATCATTGTTCTTAAATTTCATCTAACTCTTGTAGTATACATGGTGACCGGAAATTGCTGGCATTCCTCTCGGGAGAATAAACTATGACTAATTTGGAGTGATTTATCCTATATCACTTGGGAGTCGGAAATGCACCATTTTCGAGAAAATCTACTTCGTATTTCTTTTTACAAAAATCCGAATATTCTCAATTTTTGGCCTGAATTTTTCCGTGATCTCATAGCTTACTAATTGGCCAACCTTCCTAAAGCTAAAAATCACAAAATTTCCTGTTAGATTTTATGTTGTGTTACAATAAATAAAAAATATAAAATAAAAATTTTTCACAGAAGTGCCATTATCATAAAAAAATTTATGGAACTTGTCATAGCAAGCATTGTAATTACATCTCAGTATCCTCAGCTATTCAAAAAGTTATAATTTTCGACAGAAACATTGTTAGTTTTTTATTTTAATTTGAAAATGTAGGAGTGGAGCAGTGTACAATAAGTAGATTTTCTCGAAAATGGTGCAGTTGCGACCCTCAAGTGATATAGGTTAAATCACTCAAAATTAGTCGTAGTTTCTTCTCCCGAGAGGAATGCCAGCAATTTCCGGTCACCCTGTATACATAGTAGCAAAGATTGAAAGCACCAACAACCTACATATATTTTTATACATATGAATTCTAAATCTTAAGAAGAATAAAGTGAAAGAAATCATTCTGCTTGCATACAATAATCTAGATAAGAAGCTCAGTTGTTAGAGTTGTGGGACTTTCCAAGTTTAATTCGGTACTTTCAGTATTTTTCATGCTACCTTTCCGGTACATTACATTTTTGCATATGCAAATACTAAAGGAAATTAATGTGCAAATATATTTTAAGATGTAACTTTATCGTTTAAATATCACGATAAGAACCAAAAGTACAATTAAGTACTATAAAATATTGACTGGTCTTTTTTATCTGCAGCTACCGAAAAGCCACAAATTCAGCTTAGGCAATTCGGCTCGATTTTCATAATTAAGCCCGGCTGTAGGGTTTACTCAAGAAGATGAGATGAAAGTGAAGAATAAACCATCTATTATATGACTAATTTGCATTCAAAAATTTTTAATACGAATTTTTAAACATAATTTATATTTAAAAACTTCTGGTGCGGAATCCATTCAATTTGCAAGTATACACATAAGAAATTGAGAATAGAAAATTATTTATCGCATGTATCTTTTTTACAAGCGTCATTCAATTAACTTAAGTCTGAAAAGTTCATATAAATTATTCATCTTTGGAGAAAATTAAAAGACCTCAATGACCGGCAAGTTTAAAATTTCGTTCCTTCAGATTAATAACAACGCGTATACAAACATGATACTTTTATGAACGTATATAAACTAACAACTTTCCCTGATGGCACTCTAACCCGCGGTATTAACCGCATCTCAATGGGTTTTCCGCTCAAAAGTTAGGAGGTAGAAGACTCTCTTTTATACCTCATCTCGGATAAATTTCATAAATGTTTAATGTGTACTTTAAATGTAAAAGAAAATGAAAGCTAATGGTTTTGCATAAATATGAAAAGTATCAAATCAATCTAGAAATGGGTTTCGAAGTTATTAAAAAAATTGTATTCCAAATATGTACTAAAGGACATTTTATGGTGATAATCAGATATTATTAAAATAAACAGAACTACATAATACAAAATTTTAAGAGAAGAAACCATTGCTGAAGGAATTCCGATACAATAATTTTCTAGCTAGTACTGCCAGACTTTATTTATTTTTCTAACGTCTGGCTAGAGCATGACCAATTAAATAAAAACTTCTAAAGTAAAGCAATGTTGATGCTACGTTGCACGGCAATGCATAAAAGTAAAAAGATAAAAAACGAGGAAAAATCCATTGAGTGTGTCGATAAAGCACTGCAATAGACAAAATTTGAATTAAGCCTCCATCGTCTCAAGATAAAATGTAAAAGTTGAGCAAGAAGGCAGATCTGAGCCGAGCGATAGCACTTGTCTTGGGGGTTACTGCGTGAACTGGAATTAAAAGCAGTTGTCTTCAGAAACGGCAGAAGTGGGTTTTCTGTCGATAGATATGATCGGAGAGGTCTCGTCTTCTTTATTTTAGGGGAAATTCGCGGCATCAAGGGAAATCGTTTACGGTTAAACTGGAAGATTATTATAACATTACTTACTCGAGCATGATATAAATCCACACAGCCAACATAAGACGAGTAGAAGCAAGTAAGTGTGCCTTACCCCTGTCATTTTGTCCTAAATTGCTGCTCAAGATTATATTTACTTCTTACTATTACCAAGATAACTCCACGAACCACTCAATATTAACACTTTTCTTTTTTTAAGAAACCCAGTTTGCACTTTTGTTTGTATTTAAACAGAAAAGAAATTTTCAAAACTGTATTCATGTATGTATATGTTCCAAGCCCGGTTTCACTTCGAAAGTATGTCACCTCCAAGATTTTTGCATATTTTAAAATATAACCGAAACTTGATAGACGACAGACTAAATAACTTTTTTTTCAGGATTCAATTACAAGAACCTTTTGTTCCTTTAAACTCGAAACGATCGGCTCTCTTCCGAGTGAAATGCGGAAGTTCACCACCATGAATCGAAAGAAAAAACACGAACCCCAGAACCAAAGCGAGTTCGTCGGAAGATACAACCGAACCGCATCAAAATCGTTGAACTACTAAACACAAGTTGGTCGGAATCGTACCGCTAAATTTCACATTACCTCAACACGAACACAAACTCACCTGTCCAATAGACTTCATTAATGAAATCGACGGTGCTTCTGCAGACTTCACGGTAAAGTTTCCCTACTTTTATCATACATTTCTTCCTCTTTCCACTCTGAGACTGTCGAATTCCACGGTCTTGTGTTATTCTTCACTTTTTGAACCTCTGGCGTGCTCGTGTTTGCCTGCACACCTGGCACTGATTGAACAGGTAACCGTTGCGGTGCAATGTACTAATCGTTACCTGCCTGACTATCTATAGAACTAAATTTGTAATAATTTTAAATAGGAACTCGCAGAGGTGGAAGTATGCTATTCGGACTACGGTGAGACTCGCAATTCATGATTTTCGACTAGTACCTGAATTCCGACTTAAAAGAATTTTTACCTTTAGTGGGGCCACCGAGATTTGCATGATGATGTCCACTATGACCAACGAGAGCAATGGACTAAAGATATTTTCGGAATGAAAGAAAAAAATACCCTACTCACTTTGTACACTCTCTATTTTAATGTAACAATTAAAAGATGAGTGTATTGCGTTAGGAGATATTTCCACAATTGTGATTACTCTGCTCGGTTACTCATGAAGACATTAGGCATATCTTTGTGATCTTTGCTTTTTTAGTCACACTCCCATTAAAGCATGCAAAACTTTCACCATGCGCCAACAAAAAAATAAATAAAAAATAAAAATAGTGACGATGCCTCAAATATGAATAATCGCAGTAAGAAACGTGGATGCGAAAAGACACGCCAGCGTCTAACCCAGTTGTACTATTTATAAGATGGTATGAAATTCAGGAAGTTCCGTATCTGGATATTTTTTTTAAAATATTTGCATATTGATGACCTGTCCGTTGATTGGCGTTTGTGTTTTATTAGCTTAGAAAATGGAAAGATAGAGTTAAAGACATGACATAATTAATAATGTGAATACTAAACACCCACCTGGAACCGATTTTACTTCACTTTTTAAACTATATTTACAATATATACATATGTATTAAATTCACAATCTAAAAGTTATTTTCTTATTTCTACTTCACATTCAATTAAATTAATTCAAAAAATAAATCCAATTTGTGTAATTGCTCACGATTTCCTAAAATAATAATTAATTAATCACTAAATATATTTTGTTCGTTTTCGCAATCGATTGCTCAATTCAGCTTAAGAAAACCATGCGCTGAATTAAACAGCCGACAGCATAAACTGAATTCTTATAAATTTATATTGTTCGCATCCTGAAAAATATTTCAGTAATATTAAACTAACTAAATCAAACTTTAAAGTTATTTCTAGGAGCACGGTTACAAAAAAACAAGCTAACTTTGATTAAAAAACCTGGATTTCTAACATAAAAACTTTTGTTCAAAAAGTCGGTTAAAAAGATAATTATTTTTTGCTGTTCGTGCAACAGGTGGATATTTTTGTACTCCAATTTTTTTTTTTTTTATAAATCATTGCTAAGAACACCTACAGATTATTTGGACACTTTTCACCTTATCGTTTTAAATATCAATAATGATCATGACTAGGTATCCATAAGATGATTTTAGTGTAAAAAACTCATGTTTTCGAAAGATTTTATGAAAGATAGGGTAAACATTTGAAATACGAAGAAAGGAAGTTCAACTGGAGCAGAGAAACCAACTTGTCTTTCATACAAAAAGCGCAAAAATTAACCGCGCACTTACGTACATTGAGCTCAATCGATTAGCATTCTTCACCGCGTGCGCGACGGACCTAATAATCCAAATAATCCATATTGTCACCGGCATGACCTAGGCTTAATTTGGCGTAGGAAATTAAAGGTATGTTCCCGATATTTATGCCGCAGTTACCCAAAATGGAAGGTATGTAAATACGGGGAGTGCGTTGCGGAACCATATGAATGATCCCAAACTCTTTGAACTGACGAACGCAGGCAAGAAAGTGGCGGCATTGTGTCATGAATACGCGAATGGAGCAAGAATTTGTGCAACTCTTTCTGTTGTGTAGGCGTGCCGAGAATTTACTTTCTTTTGTAAATACAGTCCACTGACATCGTTATGAGGAAATGAGTAACTACAACTCATTATACCTAAACGTTTTCTCAATCCAAATTAAATACAAAGAATAGCCTATGCAGATTTTGAAATAGGTTTTTGTAAGCCTCACTTAAAAATTTAATTAGTGCGAAATACCTTGATCCTCAATTATTTATAAAACATCTAGAAAATAATTCAGGGATTTTAATGTTGATATAATAAACAATAGTTGAGAAATTTGTAGGTGGTCTTGACTGGGCTTGAGAGATCTTGAACACTCGTTTAATTTTTTTATCTTATCACGAACCTTCGTCGTTTCGACTACGCTTGAAAAAAAATGGGAGTCAGAGGTTTCATGAACTAAGATATTTATATTTTTGTATTTTCTATTACAATTACAATCATTTTTTAACATACAATGTTTGTATTTAATAATATTACATACATATTTATTAATTTCTTATTGAGAGCACGAAAAATTAACCGGCCTTTTCTTGAAAGGCATCATAGTTCCACTTCTTTCGCAAAAATACCAGTAGAGCTCAGAACATATCTCTTAAAATTTTATTCAGGAGTAGGAGATATATTTTTAGTTTCATTTATGAACAAAAAAAATTCAAATGTATGTCAAAAAGGCTAATTAAGTTCATTCATTACACAGCAGGGGAGCAAATTTTTATTTTTTTGTTTCGGACAAATGATAGGTCATTTTTTGAATAGATTATGAATCCCTAAACAAAAGATCTAAATTGGCTCCCGTTTTCGAGAAAAATAGAGTCTAAAAGTACAAAACACCCTGTTTTATCTATATTTGAAAATTAATTAAAATAAATCTGACTCAATTGAAAGCCTGAATTTTAATCGAAAAATATGAAATACCAGTACATATATGTATCTATAAATCTTTTTGAACAATTTTTCATAATTTTGAAATACCTTTTACTATTTTTTTTATTAAGCTTAAGATTTAAGCTTTTATTCGAGTTGTTATTAACTCTGAGAATTCGTTATATTTTAATGAATTTTCATAAATTATAAAAATATGTTTTTTTGTACTTTTCAACCCTATTTTTATGGAAAACTAAACTCAGTTGAGTATCTTTATTTCCAAATTTGAGATGTACGAAAAAAATGCTATAGAAATTATATGCTATTTGTTCGGCCGCAAGTTTGGTGTTGACCTGTATTATATTTGAAATAGCAAAGATGCAAATATAATTAAATAGTCCTTCAAGACGTATTTACTTATCCATTAATTAAAACCGAAAAAATCCCAAAACTGAATCTTTGAATAATTCAAATCTCCTACTGTTCAACCAAAATCCGTTAAAATAAAAGTGTGATTAAAAGCGAAAGAAAAGTGCTCAAAGTTTTAAGCATTTTGAATACTTATAATTTCAGGAAACGTGAGGCTTCAATTTTAGCTTAATTTTTGAAACATAAACCTTTAATTAAACTGAAAGATTTAAATCAAATGAAGCGCGTGAGAGCAAGCTCAGCTAACACATCGGCGAATCGGTTGAACCGATTCAGCTTAGCCTCAAAGTCAATTTCCTGTGACGTTTTGCGAATGTTTACAAATAGTGCCAGCGAAGTTGCCGTGGACGATCTCGTTTTGATTTAATTATGTCCGTGCTTTACTCAGTTCATTAAATACGTTTTCGTACCTGCGGAAATTTGCAAATATGATTCATACACTGCAGGAAAGTGTTTAACCGACGAAATGAGCAGCCACATGCAATTTTATGAGGGCTGCGGCAGAGAGGGCTTGATTCGTTGCATCTTCCTCAGCGAATTTCATCCTGTGGTGGGGTCCAAAATAAGTTGCCAGGTGAGCCTCATGCCTTTGAATTGTCTTTGTAATTTCAATTGTTGGCTTGAAATCAGGTCCCTGAAGAGTATGTGACGAAGGAAGTCTTCGACGCGATAAACGTCTACATAATTCCCAAACCTCAGCTGCAGAGGTGCATCCTCACTGTAAATGTCCTGGGCTTCAAGATCGTTGGCTACCCCGTCCGAATTGATAGCCAGCGCTACGCAAGAAACGCATTTTACTTTAATCTTTGCTTCGTTTGCGACTCATGGGCTCGATCTGTGCAGTACGAGCCTGTGGTAAAGAAGCTCTCCGAGTATTTGGTAAAAACTAACCATCCTCTTAAAAACCCTAAATACCCTACATATTAATTCACTTTTTCCAGATAATGATGGAAGAGGAGTCCGGATTTTTGTCTAAAGACGATGATGAGAAGATTAACCTCAAAAGACTTTTGGACAGAGTACTCACTGACTTGAATGAGCGCAAGGTTACGACTATCGTTGGTAAGATTTACTTTCTTATATTTAGGCTTAAAATTAATGGCGTTATTCCAGAGGGTGATAACACAATTTATCTAAAAATCGTTACTCACAAGTCGGATCCAGCCCCGGTAATGGATCACATGGTTCCTTTATTAAACTCTGAATACAAAGCCATTAGTTTAGATGGTTGGGACCTCACCACACAACAGGTAAATTAACACCAAAAATCAGAATTTTTTACTATCACTAAACTAAACTAAATTTAAGATCTATTTCAATTTTGTTTATCATAAAATAAGACAACATTTACCAATTTAATGATAGTGACTATAAATGTAATATTCCCAATTCTGATTGATGGTAATGTAAATGATCCATTTCAGATACTGCCTTTTATAAACGGAATAAATCACATTGCTCGAATATCAACTGAAGCTGATGTCGAGGCAACTTTAGTTAAAGCTTGCGTCCAAAACTTGGCGTATTACGGCGTTGTGAAACTACTTCCTATATTAAAATATAGCAACGTTTACATGTGCACAAGAAATTTGCAAAAATTAACGACCGACTGTGGGTTGTATCAAGCCTGCAGAAAGTACATTTGCCTAAAATCTGAACAGCCGAAACCAACACTGCGAAAAATATTCATGTTTTATGCATCGATGACTCGAGGAATAACGTTGCGAACCATTTGCCAACGACTCTGCCCACAAAATAACAACATTGATGAAAGGAAACTGGTCGTTTTTGGACTTCAACATAATTTTATTCGATGCATTCACAAGTATCCAGTTTTTATAGGTTCAGTTCCTGTGGGTAGGCAGAAGCTTTACACAGGAATTTATAACTTCGACGAAATAAGCTCTAAAACCGGGCTGTCCCCTTTTGTAATCGAAAGGGATATTGACTCGGATTCTAACGTAACTGTAATTTGGAAGTGATCAGAACATTTTATTTATTTTAGAAAATCTAAGATCTAGAAACACTTAGATTTTAGTTTGGTTAGATCGTCTTAGAATTAATGAATTATTGCTAATTTTATTACTTTATCATGAAGATATATCACAAAATGATAATAAACAAAGAAGACACAAATCAAATCGTTTTGTCTTTGGCTGAATTGAATTGTATATAGCTTTACTTATAAGAGTTTTGTTTTACATTGCAAGTCTCATTTATTACTATTTATTTATAGTTAAATTGAAAGAAAAAAATCACTACAAAACCATATTATGAACTTACGTCTTTTCGAAAATTCAGTTTTTGCACTATACTGATCAATTCAGCTATTGGTTTTGTTAAGCTGAATTAGCGATCGACTACAAAAGTTAAATTTTCAAACAGGGGCTTATTTTGGTGAAATAATTTATAAGAGGCCAATAAATTAAAATTTGCATCGATTCAAGTGATCGAATATTATGAAAAACGGTTGTGATCTTTGCCAATCTGTCTATTTATCTGTCAAAATCGAGTAGGTTGGCTTCTTCGCTAATTGCAGAATTGCAGGTCAATGGATCGCATCGTTCATGTGTGAGTCCGCTCTGTCCAATATCAAAATGTTACGATTGTTTTCAAAATCAAATAGTTAGCGAATTTCGGTCAAGCGCTTCGCGTTCCGCAATTCTTTCCTGCTGGAATTCGTTTATGCTGTGATGTGCAACTTGTTCGAGTGTGGCGCACCACCAACACAATTGAGATCGTGATAACATTTACGAGAGTTGTGCTTTTGTGTCAAACTTCTTTTATCCATCGGAGTGATTAGATTTAGATTCGCGATGCGCAACATTCGCTTTAATATGTAATATTCAGTTAATTAATGGTGTAAATCAATTCCCTAACCAAATGAACGAAAAGGATTAAAGAACGTAGGATCAAGGTAAGTCTAGCAGGTTTAGAAAAGGCTGGAATATGACCCCGAGCAACCAGTTTATTAATTTTTTTTTAGAAGTGAAAAGAGTACGTCTGGTGCTGCAAAACTATTTAACTAGTATTTTACTTAATTATTGTTCAGGTGACGAAAATAAAAACGATGCTCCCTGGCGTCATAATGAGTTCCGCTAATGACTCATGTTTGGAGCAAATTCATTCAATTATTTTCTCTGTCAGACGACGAGAAATCGCTGGGGCAATGGCTTGGCGATGTTCAAACTACTGCGGCACTTTGCTTAATCTCAGAATAAAAGCGCTCCAATAACGATTACTGTTCCATTTTGGCGAAGTTGAGTCATGCAAAAATTGAAAATGTCCACTACAGCATATGAATTAATCGGGCGGGAAATATCTTTATCTAGATATCTAGCGTAATTTATGTTTTATCAGTTGCTAGCTTAACTATAGTTCAGTCCCACTTAATTAATTCATGTGAAAGTCTTAAAGTCTATAATACCTTTGAATAAACATTAAAAAATAAAGTAGTTCAACTACATACAATTGGGGCAATATCCAGAAATTTATTAGGAATAAGTAAATCAAGATTTGGGAAGAGTATAGAGAAGGAATTAATAGAAACAACTTTGAGAAGTTTTTAACCTTTGAAACCAACGATAAAGGGACGGAACTTTAATGATAGTTGTTGGTTGAAGCTAATACATATTAAATGTTATACACAATTTTATCAATTAAATTCTGGCTGGCATTTGTACTTAGAATGTTATTATTGTTATTTGAAGCGTAACTTTTCCAACAGATTAAAAAGTAATGGAAGGTAAAGAAAAACCAACACCTACTCCAAGACCACGACGTACAGGCGTCAATCCTTCAAGCACACAATACGAAAATATAATTGTTAATACGAAAGTTAAGATTAACATTGATGAACAACAAAATAATGTAAATATAAAAGAGGATATCACAACAGATAAAAATATTATAGAAAAAAATGAAGCACAAAAACGTACTAAGGATGAAAAAATTGAAAACCGCACAGTTAAACCTGTGCCTGCACCAAGACAAAAAGTTCAAGATGAAACTTATGACCCGATTTATCAGAATGAGCAATTTACAAAAAGATCATCAGCGTCTGAAGTTTCGTTTAACGAACTGCACAATGCTGATAAAGAAGTGCCGAGGAAAGTATTTAAAGAATGCCACGACTCTTCAAGGTTACGATCACTTAGTGTAGGCGATTCTAAAGAAACTGAATTTACTTTAACTAAATCTATTTCAACTTCGACAATTGATTCTTCTATCAGTTCAACTTCTAGTGCAGACAATTCAAAGTATAAAAAGCCTTCTCCCAGGTGAGATCAACAACGTTTTTTAATTCACTTTTAAATTAATTTTGTTTTTTCTTTAAAGCGATCTTTTAAAATCCTTGGGAACAACTTCTCGATTATTAACTGAATCGATTTCGGAGAGAGTGTCTGCTCAAGCAAAAGGAGCTAAAAAGAAATTGGACAGAAATTTGAAGACATCCCAGCATTTATTAACTTCTTTAGGATCAGAAACTTCTTGCCGGTTAAAAAGTGTGCGAAAAAAGATGGCCAGCCTTGGTATAAATAATTTTTCCCTTCAACGTGGTGATCATGTAAACAAAGATACTTCAGAAGATCGTCCCAAAACGATGCCAGTAAATGATGAGATTTTTAAATCGATAAGCTTCAACAGTCCTTTGAATAAGACGACTAACACAACTGATTTAACACAAATGGAATCTTCTTATGAGATTCCAAAAAATATTAAGCGCACTTACTCACCAAGCCCCCCACCTTACAATGAAGTCGTTAGAGCCGATGAACGAAATTCAAATTTGAGCTTAAAATCAGATGAAAATGAACATTTTAAAAATGTTTCAACATCTATTGAGGCAGTAGGTGTAAGAAGGAGCAGTCTTAGAAAAAGTTTGCCTATGCCTAATTATCCTCCACCAGTTCTAAGTGAAGATCACATCTATGGTAAATTAAAAACGCTGACACCCCCGCCAGCGCGTCCTAAACGTAAAAAGGACTATGAAACAGTCAGTCTTAGAAATAATTGCGATTCTCTTAATTCGGATCGCGTTGTTTCAATGGAGTTCTATGAAACCACTGACGCTTCGTCCAGAAATAACTCGGATGATAAAATAAACACAAGAGTAAACGACTTGGAGGAATCGGAGCGTTGTGAATCGTGGTCGTACCGAGAAAGTGAAAGTGGTCTTCAGACACCTGAACCAATTTACGCCAATCAAGAAATGACCTATGGTCAAATATTCGACATGGAATCAAGATCGCCAGAACTTCTAACACCTGAAGTTAAAGATTCAATTAGTTTTGGTGGTGTCAGTAGAATTGAAGAAATTTCAGCTGGTCCCGAAATTTTAGAAGAATTTGATCCCTTGAAGGGAACTAATTTAACTCAATTCTCTACTGAAAAGAGCAACCAACTTCTGCTTCTAGAAACTTTACTAACAGAGGAAACTTATGGCACTTTGCCAACAGATAAAAGAGTTTTAGATGATCAGAGTCTCGCTTCCTCTGATGAAGATAATGGAAATGTTGCGGCTGCGTTCCCGATTCCTCCAAAAAGATATGACTCCTTGCAGCAGAGCACATCTTCAGTAAACTACGACCCGAATGACCTAAATAATTATACGAATTCAAACGAAAGTAAACCACTAAATTCACTTCCAGCTGTAGCCAAGATTCGAAACGATCAAGCAGAGCCTTTACAATCGCGAACAAATTGGTTTCTTGACGAAAATTATCTCCCTGAACCTAAAGCTCTTAGCAGTTCCAACTTAAATTCAAATATGAGTTCGAAGAAAATAACAAAGAAGCCGTTTCCTGACGATCATGATTTTCAAGGCCCTCCGTCATATGCTGAGGCTATGGCTGATTCAAATCTAGAATCACAAATTTCTCCAGAGATTGCTCATGAAGTTCAATCAAAATCCTCTGTAAAATCAATGTTTTCAAATGTTTTTAATAGGATGGATGTGTTGAAACGAAAGACGAGTTTTCGAGGTACTCGTGGTCAAGAAACGCGTATTGCTCTTGAAATGATTCCAAAACCGATTTTATCTCAACGACTTGTCCGACATGAAGGTCCTTTAATTCGATTTCCTACTGGGGTAGTTGAGGACATCTTCAAAGAAATACAAAACAGAAAAGCTATTCTTCTAGACAGACGATTTCAGACATTCGGAGATCAGGAAATGAAAAATCAAAAGGAGTGTTTACTTCTTGAGCATATTACCACAATTCAGTGTATTAGCAACAGTAAAGTTACAGATAATGCAACGCATTTGTATTGCTTTGAGATTACAACGGCAATCCCGAAAAATCAAACACGACCTCTCTTTAATCCGAATGTTGTAGTAACGAATAATAATTCTGGAAATTGCAAATTGACCAGAACATGCCACCTTTATGGCGTAGGCAAAGAGTCTGAAAGGTAAGTGTTTTTTGGCGATTTTTATTTTATTTATTTCTTAAGTTATATTTTCTTTACAGGGATATTTGGATGCAAAAGCTTATTGAAAGTCTAACGACGGTTTTTCCAACAAAACTTACTTGCCAGTATTACAGAGCTGGATGGTGCTATTTAAAAGTAAGTATAAATTTTATAAGAATATATATGTATACAGTGTTGTGCGAAACTATAGCAACCATTTCACTACAAAAACTTAATATAGTTTTTCCTTCATTTTATTTAGTGGAGAATAAAAAGCTATATTATATTTTTCTCCTTTCATGAAACATTACAAATGGTTGACTTTGCAGCAAATTTACAATTCAATTTAATTAAAATAATTTTAAAAAATAACGAACTTCGGTACATGCAGTGTGCAAAACTAAAGCAACATTTTAGTTGCTTCCATAGTACTTCATATGATAGTCCTTATTTTGAATAACCTCAGCACACCTTCGTAGCATAGATGCTAATTAATCCATAATAGTAGATTGAGGTATGCTTTACCATTCATTTTTCAGTGTTTCCATTAATTTTGTTTAATTTCGGAAACGCTGACTTGAGACTTCCCATTTAAGGAATTTGAAGAGCATTCAAATCTAGTGATTGACCCAGCTAATCAAGAACTTGAATCCAATTTTCATTCACCAGCTTTAATGTGTGTTTCCGGTCATTATCATGCTGAAACACCCTTCGAAGTAGCAATGCCCGCAACATTTGCGTCTTCAAAATATTTTCGTAAATGAAACGGTCCATTACTTCGATAAAAGGATCCACACCATTCGATGTAAAACAGGTCCAAACCATCATGCTGTCATGTATGTTGTTCGAAAATGTACTTTAGAAAATAATTCAGAGAGCTACAGACCAACTAAAAACTTGCGCTTACAAGAAAACACTTGCAAAAGAGGTAAATTTGATGCCATGGTCTGCTGTTTTATATAAAATTAAATTTATAGGCTGAAATTTGCTTCAGACCATTTAAACTGGTCCTTAGAAAAATGGAAAACAGCACTGTTCAGCGATGAGTCAAAATTTAATTAAATAAACTTAAGGTAAAAGAAGACGCAAAGATGAGCGACTAAAACCACGATATTGCAACATAACAAGCAAGCATGGAAATGATAGCATGATGGTCTGGACCTATTTTTCGGCGAATGGTATTGTTCCTTTTTTTGAAATAAAAGAAAAAATGTACCATTTTATTGACAACAATTTTTTGAGACGCAAATTTTGCCATATGCCGAATTGGAACCGCCGCTTCGATGAGCGTTTCAGCATGATAATGACCCGAAAGATACATCGAAGCTGATGAATAAAAATGGGATTCAAGTTCTTGATTGGTCGGCTCAATTACCAGATTTGAATCCCATTGAAAATCTCTTCAGGATCTTTAAACGGCGAGTCTCAAAACAGTGCTTCCGAAATAAAACAAAACTATTGGAAATATTTATAAAAGGAATAGGAAAGCATACCTCAATCTATTCTTATGAATTTCATAGCGACTATGCCACGAAGGTGAGGTGAGGTTATTCAAAAGAAGGACCACCGTATGAAGTATACTTGGGAGGCAACTAAAATGTTGCTTTAGTTTTGCACACTGCATGTACCGAAGTTCGTTATTTTTTTAAATTATTTTAATTAAATTGAATTGTAAATTTGCTGCAAAGTCATCCATTTGTAATGTTTCATGAAAGGAGAAAAATATAATATATCTTTCCATTTTCCACTAAATAAAATGAAGAAAAAAACTACATTAAGTTTTTGTAGTGAAATGGTTGCTATTGTTTTGCACAACACTGTAAATTAAAATATTAATGCAAGAATTTATTTTTTAAATACTGGTTAATAAACTGGCTGCACTAAATAATAGTAAAAAATAGATAGACTATAAAAAATGTAATTTCAGACATCGATTTCATCGACTTGGAGCGGAACATGGCTTTTGCTGAAAAAACGCAAACGTCGTCTTATTTTCTATACTGATGCAGGAATGAATCTAGAAAAAATGGACTTGAAAAAAGCCCGTTGTATAGGTAAATCAACTTAATTATAATATTATACGAACTTTGAAAAAACATACATATTTTATTTATAGTCCTACAGGAACCCGATGAATCTACAAAAAATCTCCACGTCGAAAGTGGTCCCGTAATGATGATAGACTGCCCACCGTACACAGTTTACCTTGTGATGAGCTGCTCCAGGGAAACGAAAATTTGGAAGCATATAATAAAAGAAGTCGCTCACAATAATGGACCAGCTTTAAGCGAACAACAACTTACTAAATACAGCGTGCCAGTTATAGTCGATAAGTGCATAAATTTTGTTTACATCCACGGTTCGATGTCAGAAGGAATTTACAGAAAATCAGGGTCAGAGAACGCTATACAAAAACTTATATCGCTATTCAGAGCAGATGCTTTTAGTGTTGAAGTAACACGAAATCTGTACAACGAGCACGACGTCGCGAATGTCCTTAAGCGTTTTATGAGAGGACTGCCGCAACGTTTGCTGGGAAAACATTCTGTTAGCTTTATTTGCGTAACTGATTTAAAATCGGTTAATGAACGAATTTCTTGCTACAAGGATTTGTTGGGACGATTGTCTGAAATCGAATATAACACGCTTAAGAAACTAATTGGGCACTTGGCGTTTATAAGTTCTCAAAAGAATAGTAATAAAATGGAAGTTCACAACTTAGCTGTTATTTGGGGGCCAACTTTGTTGCAGAATGCTGTAAGAAAATTCCTTATAAACGTATTAAATATTTTTATTTTTTAATTCCCTTTATCCCATAGGATGACGAGGCCACTTATTCCAAGAAAGAAACAGAAGTTATTGCGCAACTAATTACTTTGTACAAACATATCTTTCCACTTTCTGCCGATGAAGTCGTAAGTTGAATTCTTTCATTCTTTCATTTCGACTAGTTAGAAAACAACGTTAAAAAATCATAAAAACTTATAGCGAAAGGAGCAGGAAATGTTACAATGCCTTAAAAAATATTACGCCGCCGCTGAAAGTTTATCGCATTCCGTGAAGAAGTCTGGAGACCTTAAAGTTTGGATTAATATCGAAGTGAATTCAGGCACAAAATTAAATGTAAGTATTGGAGTTTTTAAATATGAATCATATACTTAACGAAACAAATTCCTTAATTTAAGGAAAAGAAGCAAATTAATGTAACTCTTACGCCTGTTAAAACTGTGCATGAAGTTTGCACCGAATTAGCCGCTCAGATAAAAGTTCCTGTTCATCAAATTACACTTCACGAGGTAATTTTAGATAGCACTTTGGACCGACCTTTGCACCACTCCGAAAAGCTATTTGATGTCGTACTCCGTTGGTCGTACTGGCCAGAGGATGATAGAAAAAATAATCACCTTGTTTTAAAATCGCTGGAGTTGTTGAAGGAAGTTGAGAGAGCTCTAAAAAATTTGGCTACACTTACTCCAGGAAAAGACCTGAAATTTGCTGACATTAGAACAAAATCATTTAAGACATACCTGGTGGAATTAAGAGATAGCCGCATTTTAGTGAGCAAAAAGGAGAAAAATCTTCCAGTTTGCGTTAATGAAATACCCCTGAGGAATGTAACTGCTTACCTTGGTTGTGAAAAGAAAAGAGATTTTCAATGGGGTTGGGCGATCACTTTCATTGAGAAGGAAAATAAGGCTATTCTCCGGTAAGTTTTTTTCACGTTATTTCATAATATTCAAATAACAAGGCCGTCATTTTAACTTTTGTACGATAAAATTTTCGAATGTGCGAAAATCAAATAAGGCCTAATAACAAAATATTTTTGATCTTACGATAAACATTATTTCTGCATAGATCACGCGATATGCCCTTTATTGGACCAGTCCTTGGCGGCAGTTTATGGGAGGATCGCATTATTTGGTTTTCCAGCATTTGGTACAATTTGTATGGAGACGATTTCATGCCGCCACCTGAAATGATAATAAAATAAGAGATTTTTAGTTTAGATTAGTTTCATTGTGATAAACTCGCCATTTAAATTATAAGAAAAAAATAATAATCATTGCCACAAAACAATTTTATTGCCACGTTTATTTGTTATTTCATGTGCCCAGTATGTTAAAATAAAACATATTAAACACCTTTTTAATAATGCTTTTAATGGAGGATTAGATTTAAACTTACTTGTGTCTTTGGGGTCTTAAAATTTGGTAACTGAAACATAACTTAAAAACGGATTTACAATTGATAACAAAATTATTTTGGTTTTTAATTTTTATTAAGAACGGTACCGCGTAATAAATTATTAAACAACTTTTATAATTAAAATAAAAAAAATGCAGTTAAATTAAGGTAAAAAATAGTTCCAACTAAGAAACGTCGGACCGGACGGTTGAGTAAGATTTTTTTTCTTTTTTAGAGCAGAGTATTGTGAGATACAATACTGCCACTAAAAACGCAAGTCCATTTAATAATATGGACATTATCAAAATGTATTTCCATGCTGAATTCACCTCTCCACAACTGAGGTCTCTAAAAAGCATTCAAAGTAAGAACAACTTCGAAACAATATATTCAAGCTCATTAATTACCTGTAACGAAATACATTTGAATGTTCAAATTCATCGTCAGTTCTAGCCGGCAAAGTACTATTTAAGCCGCTTCCGCCAAAAACACAAACACACGCCGCGTTTTCAATCAAAATATGAGCCGACGAGCAAACAGTTGTTGTGGCCAGAAGGTTGTTCAGGTGAATGGAGGCGTAAACTAGAGCTGCAAAACAGAGAACGCACGCCAGTCCCATAAGCATGTAGGAATCCATTTTTAAAAAGCGGAAGCAACTTTCTCTCAACTTTTGCCTCTTTATTCGCCTAAACCGAATAATGTACAAGCTAAGGGCAGCTGATAAAATGAGCTAAAAAGAATTTCATTTATAATTATATTTTTTTATAATTTCTAAATAATTACAATTAGTCCACTCCAGTATGGATTGTCTTGGGTCCTCGTGTTTGGGGCCCACAATAAAATCCAAACGGATAGAAAGGTAATTGCAACTCCCATCGTAATAAGTAGAACTAGCAGGGCTCTAGCTAATCGAGCGTAACGAAGATCCAAAGGATTCGGAATTTTTACACCTAAAATTGAGTCTTAAAATGCTTTAAGAAGAAAGTGTACCTACAGTGCGAACCTTGGTAATTTTTGTTTATTACTAGCATTCTGCTATGTCTTAGGCTATTGCGGGTAGGTGTGTGTCGACCAGCTATATTACTGCCTTTTATATTTTGAGGAACTGTTGTAGCCATGTAAACCACCTGAGCAGAAATTATTTAAATTTTATAATGTTATTTAAAGTTAGTTTATACTAAAATATATATTAAATATTTTTATTCGTAATTAATCAAACACAAGACTTCCAATTCTCTGCCTTCAAGGTCAAATTTATAATTTCACTTTCTCCAATAAGATTTATTTATAAAAATTCCACTAGAAAATCTATAAGTGTTTTTGTCTTTACAGTTTACACTTTTGTTAAAGTAAAAAATTACAGAAACTATCTTACGTCAATAAGCAGTGACTGACCTAGAGTTTAGGATTAAGAATAAATTAATTTTTGGGGAATCACCACTGTAGACACGAGGAAAAATTTAAATTATGTATGTAAAAAAATTAAAACAAAAACCGATTTAATAAAAAAACAACATTCCTCAGTAAAAAAATTAAATTTATAAATTTTTTTCCGACAAAATGTAGAACTGCATTAAAAATCAATTTTAAAAAAATTAACTGCATAAAAAGCTACAGCCAGTTTTTACATCAAGTGATCTTGAGAACATTCAATTATAATGCATTTAAAGATTTTTCCTTTTATGTTTTGTTATATATAGTAAGTCAAAGGTAAAGAAAAAAAGTGGTTTACAAACTTACCTGCGTAGGATGGCTGTTGATGTCAGTTTCGTTTAAGTAACATTTTGTAGACCTGTTGCTGCTGGATTCTTCGTTCTGGTCTCGGTTACTACAGAACTTACCATTGTCGTTTGTTGGATAGTCGGACAAATCCGGTGAATTACTGTCGTGCTCCTCATTCCTTTGCTTCAAATTCGATTCTTCTGCGTTGTTTTGTTGTTTTGAACTTCGAATTATTTCAAAATTTTCGAGCCCATTATCAAGCAAATGCGTGCTTTCACTGCTGTCCGCGGGAGTCTCATGCATTCCGAAGAACTTAGACTTAGCATCACTTGTTACACGCTTGTCTGCGACTAAGTTCGGAGCCGTACTACTTCCGCTTTCATCGTCCAGTCGACGTTCAGCTCCATCACTCGCTGACCAGTTTGCGTCAAAGTGGGACTTGGTTTTTTGTACTCGCCCTAGTAAATCACCTCCAGCTTCGTCAACTTTAGGTGTGTTATTAATATTGTTAGCCTCTTTGATGTTAGAATCTTTGTTTTTAGAGCTTAAAAACTTAAATGATATGTTATACAAAGGAGAGTTTCCTTCATCTTTTCTTTGCAGCGCAGCAGGAGAGTCTGAACCTGGACTCAAATTATCATATACACTAACTGGTCTGTCTGTAAAAGGCGGTTTACCCGTTGGAGTTGACATCGCCGCAATTAGCTTAGTGCACCTAAAATCATTTTATGTTAAAAGAAGGCAATTTACTAACGATTCTTAAATTACCTTTCTTAAATCGTCTTCTGTTTGGAAATACTACAAACATTTAACCTGGTGTAAAAGAAACAAGAATCAAAAACATTTAAAATCAATTAAAAATTTTATTTATTTGTCTGCAATCAATTTTTTCTATCTAAAACGGTATACGAGCTAGGTATTTATTTATTTATTTATTTATTTATTTATTTATTTATTTCGCTTAATACAAGCTACAAATATACTTACACTAAAACTTAAAGAAATTAAATTAACCTAATTATGACTAGATTGCGGGGGGAGGGGGGCCGGACTGGTAAAGGGATCGCTTAAGGGAGGATTTATCCATGTGGAAATCAAAGGAAGGACAGTTGTTAGCCTTCCGTAGCATTCGGGTGAAGGGTTCGAAGTGACCATAGTTAGTACGGTGACTCTCAAGACGAAAAGTGGGAACGGATCTAACGTTGCGGGGGTTAGTGTTTAGGGATATGCGGCGCAGGAGGTCAGGGCAATCAATGGAACCGTCTAGGACTTGCTGGACGAAGACGATATCGGCGACATCGCGACGAAGGGATAGAGGGTGAAGGTCGATTAGTTTGAGGCGGTTTTCATAGGGGGGAAGATTGAGGTGATCAGACCAGGGAAGATCACGGAGGGCGAAACGGATAAATCTGCGTTGGACAGATTCAATTCTGTTATTCAGAGAGGATTGTGAGGGAGACCAAACCTGAGAGGCGTACTCAAGGAGGGGACGGACAAAGAAAATATAGAGTGATTTGGTGACAAAGGGATCGGAGAACTCCTTAGACCAGCGTTTGACGAAACCAAGAGCAGAATTGGCTTTGCTGACGGAGTGGTCGATATGGGAACGGAAGTTGAGCTCGCTATCGCATATGACACCGAGATCACAGAGGGAGGTGACTGATAGGATGGGTTCTCCAGAGAAGGTGTAGGATCTGGGAGATGTGGAGGTGTGCTTACGGGAGAAGGTAGGTAGCTATAAATAAATTCATTGTTTTGAAGTAAAATAAAATACATATTTTCATTCTCTTGAATTACCTAAATGGTTTAAACTTGTTTAACGCACCTGCCTACACTTCATCTGTTTGTCTGTTTTGATTTTCCTTAAATATCGATTCTGGATGGATTGATTGAATTCGTATTTTAATCATATCCAGTAATGAAAACACTAGTCATTTGATAGCTAAACATTAAATATATCAAGGCAAACATTTTCCACGTGGGCAGTTTCGCACATAACAACTATTCGTTTTTAATGAAAACATTCAAGTTCTTATGTACATGTAAGAATTGTAAAATGAAGTAAAAACAACTGGGAAATTTTAACAAAGAACATTGATCCTTCAAAACTTGCATAAAAATTATACGGCTGTGGTCCACTTAGTCAGCAATAAATGAACTTCTGACTCATCCCTATGTAATTGTGTACCGAAGCAAATCAAAGTTAAAATTTGTTTGACTACAACGTGCAAATAAATCCGCAATTGAAAAGAATAGTTTTGTTTTTCTATGTAATGAAATTTAAAAATTAAATGCTCTGAAAAATTAATTCAATCTTTCTAAGTAATTACAGAACGGAATTTAATCTGGAAATTGATAATCATTAAGAAGGTGAATCATGTAAGGAAAAAAATTAAAGAGTTGAATGACTGCTGATATACTGTTTTTCAGATTTCATCGCCGCAATAATTTTTCTTTAACACTTAAAAGTGAAAAATAGTTTTCTATATATCTAACCATAGGTTTACATATGTTACATTTTCATAGTGTTTTTTTAAAATTAAAGTTGGATGATAATCGCTAGAGTGTAATGAGCGGTAAACACATGATTGATCTCATCTTACCTGGCGAGGCTTTTGTATACATGGAGCACAGTAACGCATGGTTCGTAGCTAAAAATACCGGAGGAAAGACACATGCTAATATCGCTAATACAATAGTAAGCACCGCATTGGTAACATCATATTTCGACTATCGTGATTATGTGTAGTTGTAGAGCAACTTCCAAGGGAGATCTCAAAAAGTTTGCTTATATGTGACGTAAAATTTTTAGTCATATGCACCAAATACGGAATGTTGTTTATATTTGCTTTTAACTCTTATCTACTTAAAGGTATTTTTGGCGAAAAATATAAACCATAAGGTCTAAGTTTCGGTCTATCGCTTCATGTACCTGCATCAC
Source organism: Machimus rusticus (assembly GCA_951509405.1). Classification (NCBI taxonomy): domain Eukaryota; kingdom Metazoa; phylum Arthropoda; class Insecta; order Diptera; family Asilidae; genus Machimus; species Machimus rusticus. The sequence goes on from OX608051.1 coordinate 11,323,191, forward strand.
ATCACTTTTCATTTAGAAAATCACACCTGCTTGGAACACTTTTAAGATGAATCCAAAAAAATTGCACTAATAGAGCAAAACTAGACGCGGTACAGGTGAAAAAGGGCAGTAAAAGCTAAAAAATCTCATAGCCGTCTGGTTAGCCCGAAGTGCCACGATTCACTGAAGAAGCAGTAGTGTTTTATAGGCCAGAAGCTTCTGCGCTTCCACTGCTTTGCCCGAACTGATCGGAGATCTCTACAGCTAGATCTAAGTGATATTCACAACACAAGCTTGTTTACGAACTGAACGACAGGCAAGGTAAGCGAAATAAAAATCATCGGATATATCTTTTCCCGCAAGTTTCATCGACTCTCTCCTAAACTGGTTCCCTTGCAAAAATTTTATAAAAGATGCGGCTCTAATCGTTGGAAAAACTTGATAGTCATTAAGGTGAAAATAATTAATTTTCTCCAAATAATTGCAATTTTTCTCAATATCACGTTTATTATTATTATAGCTTAATAAGGAAACGCAAAGAATATCAGGAAGCGTTTTTGGTAGTGAATGACTGGTGCTTGTTTAATAACAAACCTCAGTTTTTTAAAAGGAAACCGAATTCGACTGGCTTTCCAACACCTGTGGCAACACTCGTAATATAGATCAGGTTTCAAATGCTAAGCTCTTACATTTCTTTCTAGTAGAACCAAAGCTTTTTATACCGCATAAAACTCGAAAACCAGCCGCAGGTATATTAAAATATTCGACACACAAAAAAATAATGGGGAGACGTGAAAGCCATTGCTTAAGAATGCTACTAAAATTGGAAAATGCTTGTCTGCGAAAAATTTCCTTGAATTTCTCCTATTTCCGCAGTCACGGCCGGTTTATACAAAGTTCAACTGTTGGTGGCCACTTACAGAAAAATGTTTTCACACAAAAATTGCGTTAAGAAGAAGTTAAAAGTTAATTACTTCTCCCAGGCACTAGGTTTATAAGTGCGGTTATATTAACCTTGATTATTGTTATTAACATGAATTTTAAACACAACTTATGGGAAAAATGTTAAAAGCGAAGGCTTAAAATTGCAAACGATTAAGGTTTCAGAATTTCAACTATGAATTTGTTAAACGTTATCTATTTATTAAGTTTTTTTAAGCATTCATTAAAACTATATTCAAATTTTATCAAGCACTTCAATCTAATGTCAATACAAAACCGAGGTATAAATCAAGGGCAAGTAATCTTCTTTAATAGTCGATTAACTCCAAAATAGGTTAAACGATTATGTCGTCGGTTGTTTTTATGTTTTCTTATTTTCCACTAAAGTATTTAATTTTTAATTTTAATTTATTTTTTCATAACCCCGAGGGAATTATGTTCATATTTCATATTACGCTTTTATTGACTAAGAAATTGTTTCATCAGTAACATTAAAAATAATAGCTCACAAATATAAATTTTTTTTTTCAAATATCCGTATTTTGATGCTTTTCCGGTCAGTAAAGAACTTAATTATTTTTACCTTGGTTTTTAGTTATTTAAGAATTTTTCTTACATAGCTAAGGAAGGCAGAAGTTTTAGGTCTCGTTGATTTTTAACACCATCATGATGATTTCCGAATAATTAAACTGTACAGACTTATCCCGTCCTGTATCTTTAGGAGTTTGGATGTAATCTGAGACCGAGCATATATTTTTATGTTTTATTTTTACCAGGAAATGAGAAATGATATTTAAAAACTCTGTAAAATAACAAGTATAAAATAGAATTGTAGAGTATTGAAGAGTCAAATGCCTCAACTGGTATGAAATACTGGCCAAAAATAATAGAATACTTATTTTATATAATAACATTTACATCCATAAATATAAATAAAATTAACATGTACTTCTAATTTTCTAAAGTTAAGCGATAATAAATCAATATTTAATGTATTAATGTGTACTATTTTTTACTATGTCCGGAAATTCTCACTATTTTTACAATGAGTCAGAGGATGAATGGTAAAGCTTTATTTTGTTATCGACTGTAAGTCGCATAATAAATATAAAAAATGAACAAGAAAAGAAAGGCCCGTTACTGCAGTGCATACTACAAAAGATCTATATTTTTTGTTGGTTAGAAAAACTACTTCGTCTTTTCTTTAGTCTTTACAGACTCAAGTGCCTTGAGCTGAGCAAGTTCTTGAGCGATATAAGACCGGAGCCGACTACCATTACCTTACCTCACTTAAACTTACCGGATTCCCAGCTCAAAGCTAAGACTGCCGCTGAAAAGTTGAAAAACCAGTCACTTTGCATGGTTACCCCACTGAACTACTGTGACTTAAGGAAGCCATGCCAGAAAAGTGTTAAATGGTGAGGGTAGCCAGTCTGAATTCAACTTTCATCTCGCGTGTTGTTGCCTTGTCCGTTCGCCGTCCGAAACCTTCAGCGCTTTATTTCGCGTCGCTTGAAGGAATTCGAAGTTCAATTCGTAGATCTGACGGATTTTCGTAGTACGTTCTCCGTGTGCCGCGGTATTTGATAAGCCTACACCACTAAGAAAATCGCAACTTAACGCCTATTTTATTGCTATAAGAAAATTTCGGCACTACCTCAGAGGCTTTCAAAATATATAACAACAAATGCCATGTACCTAAAGTATTGAGAAAATATAATTTGCAAATTAGTTTTAAAGTCATCGCTCAAAAAGTAGAATAAAGCAAACATTCAAAACCGAAATGTGTTGATTGCTTGTTGCCCTACTTAATACCTTTGTGGCTTATTGTCTTTTCCTATTATGACTGTATGGCAGAATTGAATACTATTTTAAAAAATATATATATTTCATAACAAATAAAAAGTTGTAACTTTTTCGAAACCCCAAGTAGTTGTATTCAAAGAAAAGTAAAAAAAAAGAAATTTCAGTGGTAATATAATAACCAACCTAAAACGGAGAAATTGAATTGCGTAAATCTTTGAAAAACTGCTATTAATATTTTCATTGGTAAATATTGTTGCAATTTTTATTTTTTACGCTATACCCATAAAATTTCTTCATCCTTACTGAGATACGTAAATAATGTTTTATGAGCTATTGTTACAAAAGTTAAAATATTAACTCCTACAATGTGCAATTACTTTTTTTTCAAGTTAAATACCAGTAAAAATTTCGATATACTGACATTTTGATTGCGTCTACTGCCCAGTTGCTAAGATTTCAGGCATTTTTTTCGTGTAATGCCATGGTCCGCTTAACGATCAAAGAATTTGTCTATTTTCATTGGTATTCATTAATATGAGATATTAAAAACCGAAGTGCAGAAGGGGGGTTATGAAATAGTTCAACGAAACGAGTCAAGCATAAAACGAAAGATAGCTTAAAGACCTTAGCCAAAGTCCGTTATAAAACTTTTGTGAAATGTTTTAGATGGGAATAAAAATTGTGCAAAAATTTATAAACATAATGTGAAAGGTAGCGATTAAATGCTTTATGAAGCATTCAGGGATCACGTCGAAGTTTGATTGTGTGACACAAAAAGTGTGTGTTATTCATCTAAACAGCGATCGATCAATAAAAAAAAAATGTTACCGGAGCAGAGCAGAATTAATGGCGGTAACAACACCCGAGGCGATGGTCTAACAAAAGGCGAAGAACTTGCCAAAAGGAACTCGTTACAACACACAAGTGCTCCAGTTATACACGAAAATTCTCCAAATAATTTCAACATTACACAACTAAGAAAGAACCAGAGTAAGAGGCCTGGTGTAAGAAATTATTTTAAGTGCATCAGTCGCGGATATCTTGCGGCTAGTGTCCAACATGGCCGAATTTTTGGCTTCTGTGGTAGTGAACGTAAAGTGAAATCTAGAACTGGCGATTCAGGTGGAGTGAGACAATTTCGTGGCAGCCAAACATGGTCAGACAGCTTCGGCTACACCAGAACTATCTTGCTTGCAGTGGCGATGACATCAGTCCTGTCTTTCACTGGAGCAAATGGCCAAGGTAAGTGAAATGAATCGAGAGCTTTTCGGACAAAACCTTTTGTTAAAAAAACAAGCACGAAACTACAACAAAATATCTTAATTTTTAATATTTGAAGAAAGTTTCTCGCTTAAGTCTTTCGTTCACTATTGCGGAATGATTGAAACCTATTAACTTTAAAAGTAGTGATAGTGCGAAACAAAAAAAAAACCTTCCCCTTGCTTTATGCGTTTATAACATTATTTACTAGAATTAACCTTCTATACAAAAATATGCATATATTGTAAAAATATACCACACATGTAGGTATATAGGATATGGAGATATGTTAATTCGGCTTTTCATAAAGATTCCATGTAAAAATTTATATTTTTACTAAAAATTACTCATACAAATATCTATACACTTTAATGACGACATCGTAATGACGAGGTTAATTCATAATTACACTTTAGCCTTCGATCTGAGCCAGAATAAACTGAACCCTTGCACTCGAAGTTATTTTTACTCATGTTGCAAACAACTCGAACTAACTAAAAATAATTAGCGTTTAAATAGTAATGGAAACGAAGCAACATTTTAAATATCTCATCTGCCTTAAAAGTTTATTATATGCATACAGTTAAATGGCATCAATTTATTTTATTTCAGTGTTCACAATAATGTACTTTATTAATCCACTTCTGCTTCTATTAATCCGGCAATTCGTGGGAGCGAATTTAGCAAGACAATATTGAACAAATTTTCTTTTCTTTCTCTGCTCGTTACATTTCTTTGAAAGACCTAAAAAGGTTAATCTGCGAAGGAGTTCTATAAATTTCTATTACATTTCGAAGGAGTTTATAGTTATCTTATGGTTACACAATTAAATTAATCATGCTACTTACAACCTAATTTTGATTTAATCAAAAAGGAAAAATAATTAAGAAATTGTTGAACTTTTTTCTTGTTATGAACGCTGAAGTTTCCCCACATATTTTGTATCATCCTACGCCAAATTTAACATTAACTCGAACTTTTTTAAATCATACCGTGCGCCAGCGAGTATCACCCAATTTTGGATCGTTCCAACTTTTTTTTTTGATATCACACAAAGAAATCATCCTTCAACCAGTTCATTGATATTGAGATCTTTGGGTGCATAGCCCCATTAAAGCACATCTTCCAAAAAAAGTGACTTCCATCTAAAACAAATTTGGGTTTGAGGGAATGCGGAAAGATACCTTCATGCAATTAATTGAAGATTGCAAAGAAACAACTTCTATTATATGTATATTTTTATAAATTAAATTGATTGATTAGATATCGGTATCATTTTGATTTTTTGATACGCAACTAAACTTGTTTTTACTTAAACACTTTAAATGGATGTACGGAATTTTTTTCGGAATTTACGCAAATACTTTATTTCTTCAAAACAAAATTTTATTGTTTGGTGTTTTAGAAATGAAGGTGAGGGTGAATTAAAATTAAATTAATATTGGCCAGAAAATTTGCTTTGCTAACCGGAGAACAAAAGTTTCTCAGTTCTCCTAATGATAGTTGTTGGGGATTTTTGATTTTTTCTAATAAAAGTGAGGGCATTCTCTGAGCAATATTAATGAATATGAATCAGAATAATTTCTTTAGAATATATGTATATGTATAATGAATGAAAGATAATATAAGAAGAAGCATATAGTCAGAGAAAATAAAAATCAGAAATAATATTTTTAAATAAGCAAATATAAAATAAATGTGCATCTGAAAGCAAGCTTATCAAGAAGAAGGTAGATGAGAAAAAAGTAATCACAGGTTAGATGACTTTTACTTTCGAGTCTATTATGCAGATTTCTTTTTCGCACAAGATTACTGCGCTGAACTAGTTTCTCAAGCAGTTTATGTAGAAAAAAATAAAATCCAATACAATCTTCGTGGCTGAAAAATCGTTTCTGCAATATTTTGAAGGCAAACACGGACTGAGAAGCTACACCTAGAGAGCAGAATATAAAATTAAGTGAGGTATACGATAGCATTTTGGGATGCATTCAACTTATATCTTGTTTAGGATACCCAAACTTTCACTTTTTCTTTACCTGATTGCATTGGCGTGAAATGAAGGAAACAAATATATCAATATATATTTTATTTTATATTGCAATTTGTGACTATTTCTTTTTTATGCTATTTGTAATTTATGGAAATTTTAAAATTGTTAAATTCGGTTCCATATAATTTCCTTCACAGGCAAGGCTTCATCAATCAATTAATTACCTTGCATTTCGTCATAACATCTAAATAATGATCAGTTTGGAGAAGTTTTGCACAAAAGATTAAAGGCTAAAGAGACAGAGATTTTTAGATTTGATTTCAAGAATTATTGTAAACTAGATTTACTCTGAAAGCCAGATTGGATGGGTAATTTCATTGTATTGAAAGCTGTTATTATCTCTTTAATATCTGTAAAACGTTGCAATGCAAGAGCGATTTCAATGGGTAAATCACTGTTTTTTCCCACACTCTATTGTTGTTTATTAATACACCGAGAAAAAAACGCAATGTTAATTTAACATTATTTTCATATTAAAAAAAATATCATATCATTTTTACAACAATTGCTGTTAATTTGATAATAAAAATGATACTTTAAAGGGAAAAATGTCAAATTGACATTTTTTGTGTCATATTAACATGGAAATTCGGATATTTAGTTACAGCGGAAATATCATTTCAAAATATTATTTTGATTTTGAAGTTTTCAAAGCCAAATTAATATTAAAAAATGTAAATCGATCGCTAGTCCTTATATCCGCCGATTGAAATTCGAAGTGTGAAGTATAAGCGAAGGAAAATCTTCTAACAAATACGCTACTAATAAACTGTAAAACCGTAGATGTGTTGATGGGTCATCGATAGCTCAGGGCTAGAGCAGAATGCCGCGAACTCGGAGGTCCCAAGTTCAAATCTAGCCACAGTAAGTCGGAGAATATATAGGAAAATCAAGTTTCTAAAAGGGTATCGGAATAGGGGTAAATGGGTGGTAAAAAAAAAATTTTCAATGTTAAATTAACATTTTTCAATGTTAATACGGCATTTTTTCTAAAGATTGATATGGTGCAATGTTAATAAGTTATATTTTCCTTATCGGCTGAAAAATATAGCTGAAAAATATCAATACTACAGCGGAAACATTGGAAATTTTCTTTCGGTGTAGAAATATCATTTGCTGCCTCTACCCAATTCCCATCGAACCCGGGAATCTAATTAAAGTTCCATATTGATTAAACATTTATGTAGCTATTGCAGCCAGCTTTGTATGTAACTGAACGTATAATTAATAATTACAACTATAAAAACTTTACTTGAAAGTAGAAAGGTAACATTTTGCAATTATATTAATTAAAGTATAAAGACTGTAAATATAATACATAATAAGAAAAGACCCATATAGGAACATTTTTCAGTCGCGCTATTTTATCCTTAATGATATACGGAAAACCAGAAATAAAAATTTAGAGGGCAAAGTCCAATTCATAAGGTTTCGATGGTGATTCACTGAACGAACTTTTTCAGCAGGATGTTAATCTTATGGAGGTTCACGATTTAAGGTTTTGGATAATTCGAAAACCGATGTGGGAGTAGGTACACAAGGCACCAGGGCAATATTAGTTAAAATATTTACAATCGATATTGTACTCTATAATTTAAGAAAATTTTACCAAAGTGTAAAATTAGCATTCTTTCTAAATTGTTAGCTCTCTCCATAGAATAACTGATAATTTGCGATGGTAATAAGTGAAAAATGGTAGATGATAGGGAGTGTGCTAAATACTTTTGATCCGAGTTGTATGCAACATGTTTCCTTCTAAGAAAAATGCATCAATTATTACAAACACAGTGGGGCGAGCCTACCTGCATGAAATTTGATTGCCGTCCCTGTTTTATGGATAATTTGTATGCTCAAACCAGCAAAATAACCGAACGAAACTGCAGTTGCCAACACCTTACATTACAAGCACAGTTGCAGCCCACCGTGAGAATTGAAATTTTACACAAGCAGCCTGAAACAGCTCGTCTAGGCACGCATATGAATGCAGACAGGTTTGCAGGTATCAAAGATATTTGAATTTCACGCATGCTTCTCTTTTGACTTGACATGCATCACAATGAATGCAACGATCTTTCGCTCTTTGTTTTATCATTCATGATTCGGATTAAGCCACCTCTATCTATTGCAAAAATGAGGCGGACTTTTCAATAAGGAAAATGTTAAAAAGTGAAACCACGGAAGTACTAATTTAACCGGGAGGAAATACATAGTAACAACAGAAAGTAAATTATTATTAATTTTTTCTTGTTTGAACTGTTGCTGCTGTAAACTTTCTTTAATTGTACTTTGCAACTAGCGCATTTGTTTCACTTTATTTGAATGAAATCGTTGTACTCGTTGCTATTCTTCATTTTTTACTATCTAATTTTTTAATAGTAACGTTAATCTAAACCAAAGCTACATATTTTTAAGAGGTATGTAACGCCAGCGAATTGGTATATTTCATACATAATTATCAAGTCTTTACTTTCTTTATTTCTGATCAGCTGATTTTTTTATTTAAGAAAGGAATAGACACCAATAGGAAAGCTGCTAACTATCTTAGAGATTTTAATTTAATTTCATTCCAAATCATTGCTCTAATAATTAAAATTTATATCTTTTCAGTTTGTGGGCCACCCGCAGTGCCAGCCAATGCCAAAGTAAAAACTGTCGGAGACAAGACTGGCCCCGTCGAAGCCAAATACACTTGTGACCCTGGTTATGAGCTCTTTGGTTCATCGTCTGTGAAATGCGATCCAGTTAAAGGTTGGGAAAGAGAACTTCCATTTTGCGGTGTAAATGTTGCATACAGGAAACCCGTAAATCAGAGCTCTTATACACGTGCCGGGCCGGCAGGTTTCGCTAACGATGGAAATCTTGGAAATCAGGTACACTATGCTTTTTTTCATAATTTAACTGGTTATAACCAAGTTTACTAGAACCCAGATGGACAAGAATGCTCCGAAACGCAAAAGGAACCCTCACCTTGGTGGCGCGTTGATTTATTAACACCACAGGCCGTTCGAGTGGTGCGGATAACGACCAGAGGTTGTTGTGGTCACCAACCGCTGCAGGATCTAGAAATCCGCGTGGGGAACAGCAGCACTGACCTCCAGAGAAATCCTCTTTGCGCGTGGTATCCAGGAACTTTAGATGAGGGCATAACGAAAACCTTTTCCTGCGCACGACCTTTAGTAGGACAATACGTCGCCATTCAGCTGGTGGGCGTTGAAGGCAGCTTAAGCCTCTGCGAAGTAGAAGTTTTCACGAACGAAGAGTTTTCCAAGGAAAAGTGTCTGGGACCGAACCTTAACACAGATGCTGTCCTTACCACGTTTTCACGGACATGTTACGAATTTTATGTTACCCGGGGAGAAAACTTTGAAAAGGCTCAACAAACGTGTAAATCGACAGGTATGGTTTGAATTTGTTTTATCATCCTTGAATAAATACAATAATTATTTTAAAGGTGGAGATCTAATTCATGCCTTTCGAGGACCAACTACCGACTACATCCTCTCGGAACTTGAAAGGAGAAAATCAGAACTTAAAACACAATTAGTTTGGATTGGAGCACAAAAAGAGCCTGGCATTACATCTCGTACCTGGAAATGGGTGAATGGTACGTATTAATTTTACTATTATTAATATTACTTCATTGTACTATTTTATATTTTAGGGGATGTTGTTCTTAAACCGGCATGGGGCAAAGATCAACCAAATAATTACAACGGGGAACAAAATTGCGTTGTACTAGATGGAGGTCGAAACTGGCTTTGGAATGATGTGGGCTGTAACCTAGATTACTTACACTTCATATGCCAGCACGGTAAGAGAATTCATTCAGTTATTTCGCATTTTCTTAAATTACAAATTCTAATTAGCACCTTTATCTTGCGGATCTCCCGATTCCCTGCAAAACACAACCGTGCATGGGAAAAATTTTTCAACAAACGGTGTGATCACATACTCCTGCCCTGAGGGATACGCACTTATGGGAGAATCTACCAGAGTCTGTACAGAAGAGGGAATTTGGAGTAATCATGCCCCTGCTTGCAAATGTAACATTTTTACCCTTAAATTATATTTTAATTTACTTATGCTTTCATCAGTTGTAGACTGTGGCTCTTTGCCGGCAATTGAACATGGAAGCATAGCAATGTCTGAGAAAAGAACAACATTCGGCGTTCGAGCAACATACAGCTGCCATGAAAATTACACATTAATCGGAAACGAAAATAGAACTTGCGGATTAAATGGGTGGACTGGCAGTCAGCCAGAATGCCTTGTTGACTGGTGTCCAGAGCCTCCAAGTATTCAGGGTGGAATTGTTAAAGTTACCAACAAACGAGCAGGGTCTACTGCTAAATATGAATGTGAGCCCGGATATGTTTTAATTGGGGAGCCAGTAAGAAACCAGTTAGTTTAATATGTTAATTTTTCACTTAATTTTAATTTTCAGCTAATTTCATGTGGTCTTGGTGGTGAGTGGTCCGGTAAACCACCGGTTTGTAAATTTGTCGATTGTGGTGCACCAGTGCGACCTGATCGGGGAAATATAATTTTCATACACAACTCAACAACAGTTGGGTCTATTGTAAAATATCAGTGTGATGATGATCACTGGCTTACTGGACCCACTGAATTAACTTGCACAAAAGAAGGTAAATGGTCGGGAGAAGCACCCGTTTGCGAGTTAATTACCTGCGACACGCCAAACGTTCCACCAGGTTCTTACGTAGTTGGATATGATTACAACGTACATTCGACTATTCAATATCACTGTGATCCTGGCCATGTTCTTCGAGGACTGGCGGTTTTAGAATGTTTAACGACTGGAGAGTGGAGTGGTGAAGCACCCTTTTGTGAATGTAAGTTGAAATACTTAAACCACGTCTTAGATCTAACTATTTTTTTGTTTTATAGATATTGATTGTGGCTTACTTTCACCAGTCTCTTATGGAACACATAAGTATCTACAAAACACCACACATATAGGATCTGAGGTGGCTATTACTTGCGCAAATTCTCATAAACTGAATGGAGCATCAAAACTGATATGTTTAGAATCTGGATTATGGAGTGATTCTCCACCAAAATGCGAAGAAATTCGATGCTCTGAGCCAGTTCTCGCACCGCACAGTATTTTATCGGTAACAGGAAATGATAGAATGTATGGGCGAACTCTTATAAGAACAGCCGACACTGCTCCAAACAGCATTCAAACGTACAGGTACATATTTTTTATCCTTAATAATTATGATGAACCGGATAAGATCCGAAATTATTTATATGTATGAAAATAATTTAATTTTACATATGTTGTATTTAGAGTCGGAGCTTTGGCAAAATACAGATGCGAAAGAGGTTACAAAATTATTGGTGAACCCTTGATAACGTGTGAAGACAATGGCCAATGGAGTGGATTAGTACCTGAATGCGTTTGTAAGTTAAATCTATTTTACAATTATTTGTATCTAAACAACTTTTTATAGATGTAGAATGTGGAAGCCCACCGAATATAGAGCATGGAAAGCTCACTTTGGCAACGAATGCTACTTATTATGGGGCAGCTGCCCTTTACGAATGCCATAATAATTTCAAATTAGACGGTGTGTCTAGAAGATTATGTTTAGAAGATGGCACTTGGAGTCACGAAGCACCCGTGTGTAAGGAAATTACATGCGATGATCCGGAAATGCATGAAAATGTTATCGTTGAAGCTTCAGACCGTTCTGTTGGAGCTGTTGCACGATTCTCTTGTCCAAAGGGAAGGTATCTAGTAGGAAACAGTACCAGGAAATGTTTAAAAAATAAACAGTGGTCAGGAAAATCACCCCACTGCAAACGTAAGTGTTTATGAAAATGTGAAGCAATTTAACTCTTTTAATCTCATTTAGCTATTGATTGTGGCCTGCCACTAACCATTGACAATGGACGAGTAATTGTAGTGAACGACACAACAACGTATGGAGGATCTGCCGAATACCATTGCGTTCCAAATTACAACAGAATTGGACAATATCTAAGAAAATGCTTGGAAGATGGAAAGTGGAGCGGAGATGAGCCTCGGTGTGAAATGGCAGCAAATGAGGCTCAGGAAAATTCGAATTTGGGCACAGGAATCGCTATTGGAGCTACTATAATAATAATAATCCTTTTCATAATCGCGCTAATATTTTTCCATCGAAATAGAGCGCGCCCAGTTAAAAATACAGAAAATATTCAAGCAGCTGAATCTAAAGAAGACAGAAATGCCGCAGTAATGTCGTATTCAACTTTAGAAGCCAATAATCGACTGCATCAAACGGATTTAAATAATCCTGCGACATTCAATACCTTTCAGCAACATAATCGAGGTGGAAGCATAAATAACCATGGGGGGATAGGTTTGTGGCTTTTTTCTCTGCACCTTTAGTTACTTTAAGTTTAAAATTTGCAATCATTTTCAGAAAACATATACGATCAAATACCCAACGAACAGTACTACGACGCACCTTATGAAATGAGAACCAATGACGAAGTCTACGAACCAGAACCGACAGCAGGAAATGTTATAACAATCAACGGAATATCTGTGAGATAAAATGAAGGCTGCTTTTCCTTTGTACTTCTGTTACCCTGATTTAGCTGTAGAAAAATAAAATTCCTGCATAAAAGTGAACATGACGAGTAGCCACTGCATATTTATAAATATAGAAAACTACCTAGATTAGGGAGTTTAATGTTTGTAAGTTTTCCCGAAATGAGGATACGAGATAAATCCCCGTGTCAGAAGTGTTGTATATATGTGGATTTGTGTTTGTTTATTTATGATATTGTAAATTGAAAATAAAAATTATTTAATTAAAATTGCTTACCTTTTCCTTAAACTTGTACGATTAGAAGTTGTTGGCTACATATTCCATATTTTTATAATGACCCATCACCATGTCGTGTTCAAAATTAACATAAGATTAAGTCGCAAGGCTTTGAATCCCAATTAGTTTTAACCAACCTGTCCTAAATTTACTCAATAAATAATATACTAATTAAGAAAACAATAAGGACTTAAAAAATTGAAATAAAGCAAAGCATAAATCAAATAGAAATATAAAAGAAAATGTTGCTCACCTTTAAATAGGAAGATGTCCAAATTCGAATGAATTGTTTCGAAATCGATGAATCATTTTCAACTCAATGACGATTCAAATTCAATAAAATTATCCAGCATTTGAATCCAGAGCTTGACCACCACAGTAGCACATTTCTTGTCTACGGTAGTCATCTTATCGAGATCTTAACGTTTAATATACATATGACTGAGAAATAAATAATGTACACATCTTTCTGTATAAAAGGTTATATTATATAAATTCCTATTAACAAGTTCCGATGGGGTTAGATAATAAAAACAGAGTTGTTGTTATGGATATAATTGGACAATAAATTTACCTTAAGGATTTTAAAGAAATAAATACTTGTTTTCGCGAGCGATCTTCTAAGCTTTCAAAGGTTAGAATTTTCTTAAGGGACATCATGACGACATAAAAAATAATCGATGGTTTACATTAAATGTAATTATATAAAAACAATTTAGTACATATCTTGAACAACTTTTGTGCAAAATGTTAATTTATAATATTGAAACCTAACACAAATACAAAGACCCAAAGAGAAGTCTGTTGAAAAAATCCGTTATGGTGGTAGAAATCCTATCCCAGAATAAGTTGATCTAAGAAAAAAATAAATAAATATTTTATAAACCACAAATATTATGCACGTGGTAAAATAAATGTGTAATCGATTTTATATGACATTAAAATAATGGGAGGAAATATATTAAATAAAAATATTACACAAAATGTTGATTTTGCAACCAAAGTTTTAGTAGGTATGTGTAACATTGTCTTCAATTACCTTACTAAATACTTATAGAGGATGCGTAAAAATCACCTATTTTTCCTGATTCAATGGCATACCATCTCCTCTCGATGTTTTAATCGGACAAAATCTAAATCTTTACTGTTCATCCTTGTCTTTGGCGCCATGCTTCAAAATTCGAGTAAATTCAATGTAATCGAACAGGCCGTTCTTAATCGGAGCTTCACGATACATTTCGTCTACCTGTAGAATAAAATAGTTCATAAAAACTGCACAATTCTATTCAAATTTTGAATTTACGTCTTCATCTGTGAACCGATCTCCCATCGTAGTAAGTAGTTCGCGGAGTCGCTCTTCAGAAATAACTCCATTGTTATCTTCATCGAAGCACCCGAAAGCGTTTTTAATCACATCCTCCGGATCTGTTCCCTGTAGGCGCTCACCAAACAAAGTTAAGAACATCGTAAAATTGATGGGGCCGGGTGCCTCGTTCATCATTGCTTCGAGATATTCATCAGTTGGATTTTTACCCAGCGAAGCGAGCATATCATGTAAATCCTCTTTCTCAACGAAACCATCTCGATTTTGATCTATCATATTAAATGCCTCTTTAAATTCAGCTATTTGGGCTTGATCGAACATAGCGAACACATTTGAGGTTGCACGCTGAGCGCGCTTTTTTGTATTGGCACGACGTCCAGCAGTTTTTCGGGAAGACATATCTTAAAAACAAAAACAAAGCTTCATTAAATTACAACGATCTTCTAGTTTGGTTAACAAATGGTGTTGATTAGAAGGAATACTCTTTTCTTTTCGGCTAATTGTAAGCAGAAGAAGAAGTAAATCTAGAGAAGACTAAAACTACATATTTAGTTTTGGAACTAGCGATTTTATTTCCAATGATGGCAGCAAACTATTTAAATATTTCCCAGGTTAAAGGCGAATTTTATTTTCACGCTACATTAAAATACGGTCAATAACATAGTTTTTCTTCTCAAGCTAAACAAAGGCAACCGAATAATCTTTGTGCAGCAAGACTGGTGCAAGTGTTAAACCAAAAACAACTAAATTGCAGCTTAAGGTGAGTGCCCTCACTGCGATTACTACAAAATGTGGTGCAAACAAAAAACTCAACAAAAGTAAATATTATCAGTAGCTGGTTTTGTTTTAAGCATTATTATAACACGATGATTCATTAATTAGCCAGCTGATGGGAATTTGATTTGATCAATCTGAAAGCAAACCAGACTAAAATTTTTGATAAAATTTTCAGCCAGTTAAGAGAAGAACGTTGCTGACAAAGTACTCGTTTTGGCCGTTTTCAAAGCTTGTGGACTTATTAAGCAAGCCCCAAGGTAATGCTTTCGTGCATATTTACTTAAGTGGAACGCCCGTCACCATTAAAATTATGACCATAAATGGGCAACGTACGAATTGCTGCCCTGCACCGAACACAAGTTTTTCTCAAGCCAAGTAAACCTTTAATTTACAAAAGAAAAGGGAATAATTCAATTAAGATCATCACTTACTTGATCGGTCTTGAATACAGAAAATAACTAAACTGATATAAACTCTCAATTAATCTCGTGCAATTAAAAATGCAACTAAACACTGCCTTTTATGACACACTGAACAAGAACGCGGAGCGGTGAATGACAAACTGGAATGGTGGAAAGGAACGAAACTGAAACATGAATCACTTCACTCCGGTTCATTCTCATCGAAATCAAAAGAAATGGAAATCTACGAAGAGTGAACGGAAATTGAGAGGAGATCACTACTAAATTTTAATTTTAATTTCTTAATTTGTCTAGAACTGCTTAGAACGAGTGCGAAATTTAAATTTAAGAGTATTTTGCACTTGCTAATTTCATCTTCTTCTTTTAATCAGCTAGTCGAAGTTAAAATCGAATGAGTTTAACTTTAATAATCTGTGTACATATATTTGTTTTTATAATTTTAAATTAGTGATTAAGGATTGTCGCATGCAATACATAACTTTCTAAAAATGTTATAACAGGGTCTCTCTCTTATTTGTTTTAACCTGAATTTTTTTTGAGACGTTACAAATCTTAAGAGTTCCTCTGGTTCTACAAACCGTTTCATTACTCTGGCAGCACTGAAATTTTAATAACTGCTTCTTTTCTTATCTAGCCGACATGAATTAATTTATTTTATTACGCACAAATAGGCCATTTAAAGTGCGTATGTATGCTTTTATTTCAGTTCTTTCCCACACAATCTCCATTGAAATGCATTTTTTTGTCTGCTCGTCTGGTCCAAATTCGGTGGCTGCTGCTGGAAACGGCATTTGTTTACATGTTCATCGACCGGGGGGTGGGGGCGGGGGCTTTGGCCTGCTGGCTGCTGCTACCACCTGGGACTGGAACGGAGCCTGGAAGCCGTGCAAATTCCAGCTGCACACAGACCCGATCCAGCATCCACACCGTGCGCATAGTGGAAGTGGAAGGAGAGCAACGAGAATTCGCCTCTGGGACTTGCGGCGGGCCGTTGATTTGATGTAGAGTAGATCAAAACCGGACGAGGAGGCGAAAAGGCGAGGAGTTCAATTGTGATTATGCTGCAAACTATTTTAGAGCACACTTCACTTTGGTGCACAACGGTAACAGCTGATCAACCCGTTCGGGCAGGTTATTTCGGTGTTTTGCGCTATTGTGCGGTGCCGCGCTCGGCCTGAATCTGCTCCGGCCGCAATTGCGATTTGCGATTTGCGAGCGTTGTTTGTGCGAACCGAACTCGAAACTCGCAAGTCCTGCTACTCGCGGAGTTCTCGAAGTCGGAAAAGTCGTCCGCTTGCAGTCCCCGGAGCCCGGAGCCCGGCTAATTTTGCTTGAATTGCGCCCGCGGGAAGGGAGCTGAGTGGCTTTGGTTAAGTTTAAGGCGCTGCGCTGCGACTGGCTCTGGTTTGGGGCTTTTGTGTCTAGCGCGACGGTGTGCCGGTTTCTTATATTTTTGCGGCTGGCTCTCTGTTTTCCAAAGTCGCGGTGTCGTGCTGTTTGCGCGTAATAAAACCAAGTGTTTAGTGATTCACTTTATGAACGTCTCGACTCTCGAAGGAAACAGTCCCTAATTTCAATTTCCAGGGAGCGACAGGTAATTTATTGTTGCTTTTACTATATTATAATTATGATTCGGACAAAGCTACCGTGATCGCTTAATCTCTTTAATTTCTTTCGGTCACTGCATTCACTCTAGCATCTTAAATGTCCAAATTTCAGTACATTTCAAAATCATCGAATTGGCAAATCCCTACATCCCAGAAAAATAAAATTCTGAATTCACTTATTTTAGAAAATTGGCCCACCACTAAAAAAAAAAAAGTCTACATACATATGTATGTTGCTTAGTTCGATCTTCAAATTGTTTTTAGAGACATGAAGATACCAATCTTAAATTGCTAGTACCTATGTGAAGAAAATTTGTTTAAAATAAATAACCTAAACTATACCCGACCAAATCCTATATCTTCCACCGAAAATCGCATCAAAATCGGTTTAGCCGCTCTCGAGATAATACCCTAGACAGACAGCGCTCTAAATCATGATTTATTAAATGAGTCATTTAGCCTAAATTACTAATTAGTGAAGTGGTGACACACACAGCCACTTCTTAATTAGAAACGATCAGCTGACAATTGTCACATTTCCCATGTGACAACCAAGAATAGCGCCTGGATTTCCGAAGTCCTCAATGGCCTTATCCCACAAATTCAAAAGAGCAGTTCCTGCTCCACGTCCCAGGCACTTCTTTTTTCAACTATGTCGGTTTTTTAGTTAATTCACCGGTTTAAAAAATTGACAAATATTTTCCTTCTTCTTGTTTTATGCAACGGAAAGCGCACAGTAATGTTAAAAATTGGTATAGAAGTACAAAACAGCTAAACTCTAGCACATTTTGCCTCATTTAGATATAAATGATGAAGAGAATTTGGTCATTTAGCAAATCATTAATTATCAAGTTTTTCTTGATTTAGCTAAATGAGCCCATGACACACAACGTCTAAATTACTAATTAGTATAAATTAGTAATTTACGTGCGCTGTCTGTCTAGGGTATAACCCATGATAAACAGACAAAAATTATAAAAATAATTGTATAGATTTTTATATCATGCAAATTACCGTATGAACTTTTAGAAATACAGTGATTTTTAAATTGCAGAAATACATTTAAATTTTATTAATATAAATGAATACTATAAATATGAATCCCTAATGAAAAGTTTATGCGTATGTTCAGGTTTGTATTATATCCTAAAACCTTGACGAAGAACCAACAGTGAAAACCCCATTCGAATTCATTCAGTGGTTTTAGAGGAGGAAAGTAACAAAACAACACGAAAAACAACTTACATTTGTTAGTATACATAGTAATATGGCTCATTTTAAATTAAATCCCTTTACAGTTGAAAACTTTTTGTCGTCATTTAATCGGCAGTTTTTTATTATGAAATTCATTAACTACTTTAAAATTAGCAACACTGAAAACCCCTATAAATTCTTAATCAGATTATATTAGCATTCCTAAGAATGAAACCTCATATACCAATTTTACCTATTGTAAAAACAATAAAGCTTTGTTCAATTTTATTTAGGATCTAAATTCTAGATATTCTTAGGAGGCAGTAAATTATTTGAATAGGCTTCTTTTTTTAAAACTCGTTAAAATTTCCCGACATCTAGATTCTAGAGCAAAAATAAAATGAAGGAATTAAATTAAGAAATTCCACAGTCGTGTTTATAAAAAAGAAGCTAAACGAGCGTCGTGTAGAACTTTCGTTGCCAGATGTTAAACTTCTTCGGGTTCGTTGAAAGTAAGCTTTTAATTTTTAAATACGTAGATATTTCTATTTTCTGGGGGTTTAATATGAAGACCCAAAATGTGATCAGAATCAAATCAACTACGAAGCTTCTGTTCCAAGTACTTTTTAATTAAATTTGAAAATGTTTACAGTGTTGCAATTTGTCGTTTCAGAAACTCCTGTGAAATGAATAGTTTTCTCGAAAAGTAAAATCCCAGACAGGGCAGAAAAATCAGAATTAGTTAATTAATAAGAACTTCAATGTCCTTAAGCTGCGGAGTGCGGACTAACAAGCAGTCCCCGGGGCCAGAAGTGCGGAAGTGAAACGCCCGCACGATGAGCCCCCATTAAGCGGATCTCTTCAGATGGCACCCCCGTGTGTGGCTAGCGACTCTCAAGACGCTTCTGAAACGGCTACATGTGCTATTTTATTGATTTTTCAGATTTCCCCTGTAACTAGGGTGCAAGGCCAACCGAACTGAAGCATCAGCTCCGTCTCCTTCGGCCGACTCGGCCATTTAGTTCCACAAACGTTTTCCAAGGGAAAGTAATGCCATTCGAAGTTTGTTTTCTCTGCTGGAAAATGTCAGATTAAAGCCAATTACAATTAACTAGTTGATTTTTAGAATGGTTCTGCTTTTAAAATTCAATTGCAGAAAGACTAAAGTCGTTCCTAAGGTCTGGGAGTAAACTTCGAGTGGTTCGGGCCGAGTTAGACTTGGATAGTTTGTGAGTCTAAAATAAGATATTTTTCTAGTTCTCATAAAGTGCTTCAACATTTTGTCATAGTGCAAAACTAAAAGTCTGCCCTTGTCCTTTAATTTTTGAAAATCATAAATCTGTAGAATGAAAAATTTCCGTGGTTTAGCTTTGATTCCTTGACTTGCTTCAGGTGCGAAAGCAACGCCGCGGTCATCCTCAATAATAGAGCAATTGATTGTTTGTATATATTATATTTATATGTGTGTACATAATATAAAGTGGCTAACTGATTGGATATCTTATGTACTTAACCGCGCCAGAATGTGTTGATGGTTGACCTTAAAGCAAATAAGATTTAATCCCTAATTCGATTACCTCTGCAAAAGGTGTTAAAAGCTTTGAATCGTTCACCACATACTTTTGCCACCTTAATTTGAAAACAAGTTTGTCTAATTTAATTTTATTTCTTAAAGGTCTAGAATTATAAAGTATAAACATCGACGGAATTGTTTTATTTCATTCGTTTTTAAACGAATTTTCTTTATTGAAATTGATTATATTTTGTTGTGTGTCTGTCCGTCGACCCCACGCTTAAACTGCGCTGGGCTGATCTTGATCTTGAAAAATTAGGGCTTATTTACATGAATCTCCCGGTCATTTTTATTTAATTTAAAGAAGAATTACTTCGTATAGTCACAGCACCCTAACAAACGAACCGAGTCACCAAATTAACGAAAATTGTGTGTGTAGCGTTTAACATTTACGCAAAGGGCGGCTTTCTTACTTTTCAAATATAAATACAAACATAAACTGAATAATCGTTTAAATAAATCTGCTACAATTCATGTGTTAACTTAAAATGATATAATTTTTTGTGTTTCTAAGTGCAATGATATACTAATACATATAACAAATCGTTTTGCTTTTTAGAAATAAAGTCTTGTTACTTGTTTACTTCAAATTTAAATTCCAATTAAAGATCATGTGTAGAAAATAGGGAAACCGATTAAGAACTAAATCGAGTAATTTATCTATTGCTCCATTTACAACGAATGATGAAGACTGTAACCAAGATATTTTTAGTATAGTGTGAAATCTTATTGTAGTATGTATGTATGTACATATGTAAGAGAAATTCATTTTGATTTCTTTTAAAATAAAAGCTTAATTGTTTAGTTAATTGTTTTTAGTGAACTAACTTCGATCTACATACTTTTTTTCGCTATTAATATTTCCTTGTCTTTTTTAAACATCTTGGTTTAAATATTTACCACACATTTCCCTTTGAAATAGTTTGTACTATTTTTTGTTGATTTACTTAGGTATACTGAGAAGTTATGAATTAAAGGTGTATGTATAGAAATCAAACAAATTTTGATTCGCATTTCGTTTTATTAGAATAAGATAGTTTTACAAGTTTCCTTGTTAGAACAACTTAATAGTCGCAGTTATTTAAGTAAGTAGGTCGAATAGTTTAAAAATATCAAGTTTTCAGGTAATTTTAGGTTTTAGGGCTTTTTGATTGCTTTGGAGCGTGGTTTAGCGAGGGTATTCCTGCCCGACCGTTGCCGGGTTCCGAATCTTCAAAATTTTTAAATCTTTGTGAAGTTGGAGGGTGAAGTACGATGTCTGAAGGGAAGGGACGTGGTGTTCGGTGTTGAGTTGAATGTATGAAAAGCTCCGTTTTGTTGATATTGTCAAGTTAAGAACTAATGAGTTTTTCCATAACTTCTAGATGACATCACCGCAATTCCGCTGGTTGTGTAGCGCAACCAAAAGAGAGAGCTTGCAGCTAAATTTTAGCACTTAGCGCCGAACGACGGGAGACGGGGCGCATGTCTGGTTTCACCAACTTCACCTTTCACCAGCCGCGGTGTAGAGGTCGTTAAGTTTGTGCAGACAAGACGACAGCGACACACCGACAGACGGGAGACTCTCCGCTCCGTCCAGCGGAGCCCCCGAGGAAAAACAAGGCAAAACCGACGCCGCCGTTCGGTTGAAGAGCAAAAATCGCGCCGAGTGGAGCCCGACGACCAGCCAGCTTTTATTATTTTAGAGCCCGTGTATTTACAAAAGCAATCGAATCGACTCCGAGCGGAAGAGTGGCGCTGGGTCGTGTCGTGGAAGTGAGGCCACCCTTTTGAGTTTCGCAGATGCAAAATCCAAATCGTCTCGAATCGGCGGCGATTGCTTTGAATTTAGCTGAGGCCGACCGACGACGAGGCCAATTTAGCTCGACTCGCGACGTTCCGGCGAGGACCTGGACCTAAGAATTGGAGGCCGAGTGGGGCCATTCAGCGGGCTGCTTCGCTTCCTGCAAGACGAGACTGCGAAAAGAGAAGTGAATCCGAGAAGGTGTTTTGGTGTGCTTCGGGTTCGGTTTGCCAATTTTCGGAGCTTGAGGAATAAATATGAAAGCTCGAATAGATTTCGTGTTTGCTGTCGCCGTGTAAGTGCTTCCGCGGCGGTCATCTGTGTGAGGTGCGTCCAGAAAACGCCGAGTTTTTGTCCGCCACCGAAGAAGTTGACCAGTGATGAGTTTGTGATAAAGAATTGAGATAAAAAAAAAATCGTTAATGTTGTGGCGAAAAATCAGTGGCTCACAAATCAGTATTGAGGTGTACAGTGAAAGTGAAAATTCTCTTCAAGATGCTCTCTTACATGTTACCTGTTGAAGAGAAAACATCTCCGCCGCGCAATTTGAACCTGAATCTTAACCTAAAAATGACAACATCTGAGCCGAAGAGCTCCGCAAGCAGCAGTATAAACGGCAATTGCGCCGAAACATGTGATGAAAACACGAAACTGCTGGCCAGTGAACGTGAATATAATCACAAAAGTTGCTTCACCACACGTGACCAGAAATTAGATAATATTTCAAAACAAAACGGAAAGGAGGAACTTAGCAACGCTTCCGGCGAGGAAGGTGACGAGTCCAAAACTACAGCGAAAAAGGGCAAACTCAGTAAGGTCGGAAATAAGAATGTCACGTTAAAGCGGTAAGATGTGCTTATTTTTATTTGTTGTTTAGACCGATGGCGACTTATAATTGGCAGAACCAAACTAAGATTTCCGCTGTGTGGCCACATACCCACTTCGGGCTCAAAATGAGCGTGGAGCTCCTCGCATCAGTCGCACTTTTTACTGTGCCCCGTGCTATGAACTTCACGAAATTTCCCGGACAGCGCACGTTAGCTTAACTAAACTATTTCCAATGGAAGAATTTGGCGCCTTGCCACCTGGCTATTAATATGCCATACAGGAAAACTGAAAAGTAAACGATATCTAGGTGTATCTCAAATTAAAATTATTACCATAGCAGTCGTTAAATTGCAAACATAGAAAAGGTGGAGGGGTCGATATTTTGCAAGATAAAAACTTGGAGTTTTTTCAGTTTTCAAACCCCTCTATAAATACACCTTGCTATCGACCCTCCAAACACAAGGGACGATTGAATTCCAAGGAGTCCTAAATATGGTAATTCTTCCACCAGTATAAAATTTGCATATTTATTCGCAAATAATTTTATTTTTTTACCACTTAATAAGAAATTGAATTAAATTCTGGTTAGGGAAAGCGGATGGTTTTACTAGGACAAAATGTATCGAAAATCGTTTTCAAATCAATCTCGGAAATTGGAATGTTACCATGAATCTGCAAGAGGGCAAGAAATACAAATTGCAGCGCCACTCTGGCGTGGCGTCAAAGAACTAAACTGATGTAAAAGTATTAATTTAATTTTAATTGATTAAAGTAAATTATAAATATAAAATTTAAGATTTATTCTAGCAAGTGTCAATGTTTTACACCGCTGTTGCTTCTGACCTTCAATTTATCTCCCTTTATTTCAGGGGACAATATATGAAATTTGTTAATAAATAGTTTAATAGGATAAGATAAATTTAAAATTGTAGATACCATAAAACATCTGAATTCAACTTAAAACAGCCAATTAGTTCAGTGCCAGCCAGCAACTTAAATTGACTCAAGGAAATTTTATTAACTGCTAATATAAATTATAGAGACATTTTCTAACACTACAAACAAAAGTTCCCGTTAAGACAACACCAACCAAAGATCAAAATACAAAGCCATTTTGGTATTTTTTCGGTGATTTATTATGCTTTAAATTAAGTTGGCTGTTTGCCAAATGAAAAGTCTGCTTCTTGATTTGTTTACAACTTTATTTTTTTATTGGCAAGCTAAGCAAATTCTAATTTCCTTTAAATGAAGCATTGTATAATCAAATTCGATACATATTTGACCATATAGGCACACTATTTGCAAGTTTAGTAAAAAAAAGAAAATAATGCTGTTTTATAGTTTTTTAATTTAGTACACTTATCTGGAAATTTCAGAGTTTCGTTTGGCTCTTCAAAAGGATCAATGGTTGAAACATTGGTTTTTGAGACGCCTACACCTTTACCGGAGCACGCAGAACGTGAATTTGGATATGGATTAGAAGTTTCAACAACGCCGTCGTTACCTGGTGCAAACAAATTAATAAACTTTAATACAAATAATAACAATATCAACAATAATTTCGATGATAGTGGCATAGAACTACAAGAAGAGTAAGTAAAACTTTTAATTTTTCACTTTACTTCATGGCCTAACTGTGATAATACTTTTTATTTTATTAAGCTTGTATCGCGTATTTATGCGCTGTTGCATGAATATAAATGTCAGAGATCTCCACAGGGCAAAATAGAAAGTTGTATGATTCCTATTGTTACAAGTTATTGGCTGATATCAATTTCATTAATTTTCATCAGTGGCTCGAGCTTGCCTATGTACTTTCCCTTAAAGTTATTTCTGTTGATCAAGATTATTATATAACTGGGTAGGACAGCAATTATTGTGAATATGTATGCCACATAGTAACAGAAAAAAAAAATTGAACGCATGAACAAGCACGGAAAGTATGTAGCTTTATAAAATATATAATGCTGTTTTGTTCGTCACATACGCTTATAACTCGCAATGCATCTCAATTTAGCTTCAGAGAAATTGTGCAGAGTGTAATTTCGTTGCTGGCCCGCAACATCAATCGGAACTTTAATTTAAAATGATTTTCATGTATGTGAAGCTGGTTATATTTTGTACCCTGCTTTGCATGGAAATTAGAAGAAGCGCCGGTCGTGATCGCTACTTCATCGCACTTCACCAGTGATCTGCGCGGAAAAAAGAAAGAAAAATTTCACTTATACTTTACCAATTTTACTACTTAGGCTATAGCGTTTCAGGCTTGAAGGGTCACTGAAAATAAAAAAACCATAGGAGCAAAATGACGCTCGAATAAAACTTTCTCCGCATTAATGGAAGAGGGAAGCTTACGCTCAGCTGTTAAATTAATGATCGAGTTAAAGAAGCACAACGTTATTAATTTTAAGAGCCATATCTGCTTAACCATCAGTTAGTGAACAATCCTGCAAAATGGGGGTGTCTCTTTAGCAATCTTAAGAGCATAATATGACATAATCGTTTGAAATAAAATGTTTTTAAAATAGTATATTGACTTATTGGACATTTTTAGGTTTTGTCAACAATTAAAATAATTTTATTTTCCTGCCACATAGTTGTTTCATAAATATGTAGGTTTATCAATACATAGGCAGAAATAGCTCTAAACGTAGTAGGTAAGTTGGAACAGGTTTAATTATTTGGGTACTCTTGTTAATAGCTAGAGCAGCAGTCAATAAGTATGCGCAGAATTGTGTGCAATAACAGGGCAAAACCTAAAATTAAAAATAGGACTACTATACTAAGGAGTTATGTATGATTAATTTTATTGTATGGTGCGAAAATATGTACACTAAGCAGACGAATCATCGAAAAAATTGAAGCCTTTGAAATATAGTTTTACGGACGAATTTTGAAGATTTCCTAGACAGACAAAGTAAGAAATGAAGAAAGAAGTTTTAAACATAATGAATACTAGGAAGTAAATTCTAAACGTGATCAAAGAGGAAACTAAAATGCATTGAAATAAAGAGAGATTCTACAATTTGGCCTTGTAGCACAAGGAAAAGTCGAAGCTCCGTAACGGAGGGTCACGCTGAAATAAAATTAAACCCTTGGCCTACGATTTCATTTCCAACAGCGCACAGCATACGCAACAGTTCGGTCAGCTATTCATCGAGCCATTTTAAAATAGCACAGTTTGTAGTTATCACCATTACCAATCGATTTATTGTATTACGAACCTGACTCGTGATTATAATTTTTGGTTAATTCGACCGACACGAGTATGTCCCGATATTGTATCGAAGAGATTAATATTTTAAAAAAAAACAGAAATGTTTCATTTTGCGACTTAGAAAGAATTAGCCAAATGTCTAAATTTTAGTCTTATTGTTAGCCAAATGTCTAAATTTTAGTCACAATTCACATAACTTGTAAACTGAGGGCTTCAAAAGTCTTCTGATTATATTACCGTAAAACTTTCAAGTCCCGTTATGCCGTTAAATAAGGGTTGTTGTAGGTTAAATTTTTTTTAAAGTTTATGTTTTTCAAAGAAAGTTTGGACATCTCTGTTTTTTAGACTCAGGTAGCAAGAGATTGTCGCTCTTTGGCGTTGCTACGCTACAGCTTTTGCCTGTGCAAGCAAAAGCTTTGGTTGTGTGAGTGTCGGTTTTGGAAAAAGCGCCTGCAAAGCTCTTCGGAGAGAAGGCGGTCGGTTTGGTTCTCTTGCAAGTTCTGGAAGCGGACGCGGAGGGCGGAGCGGCTGAAGCTGCTCTTGCGTTCGTTTCGTTCTCCGTGCTCGGAGCTCGGAAAAGAAAAAGAAAAGTTGGTGGCTGCGGCCGTTCGAGTTCAGATGAGGGAAAATAACCGCGCATGTCGTGTGATTTAACGCGTTAAGACCGAGCTGCTTTTATTAGTGATGTCATATCAAACCCCAAGCGAAGTCCACCGCGTTCAGAAGGCACAGAAATTGCTCGCGTAGAGCTAATAAAACTCCACTTACCTGCAAATCGCAATCCGTAGCCACGGCACAGAACCTGACAATTTGTGACATTTGCTAGTAATTGGCATTTGCAACCAGTGCGAACGTGTGAAAAGCGAAAGTGTTGATTTTTAACTCCCTGTGCGAATCGCAAGCAGAAAGGGTGGCGCAATTCCGTGGTTAACCAGAATTTGGAGCGCCCCGGGGGATGACGATTATTTGCCTGTTTTTAATATTTTAAGTGCAAAGTTAAAGTGTTTTCCCGCTCAAGGTCAGTCAATTGAACTAGTTCTATCTTTTTCGGAAGCTCCATTCTCTCTTTGCACAAAGGGCGTCTGATGGAGTGAGACTGTGACTGTGTGTGAGCAAGCACCAGAGCGCAAGGTGGTATAGGTGAGTGCAAAAACAATTTTCAGGTAGGACTGCCAGATGCGACGTTGAAAAAAAAAATCGCACTATATACTACCGCGACGCGATTACTTGAGAGCAGGAAAACAAACAAACCCTTTTCTGATTGGAACATAATTTCTTATTGAACGCGTCTTATGATTTGCTTAAAAAACATAAATTCGAAGAGTACAAGAGAAGTTCTCTTCGCAACATATCTGGCGGGGCTCTGGCAAGACTGCCAGATATGTAATTATACGGCGATTTACTTGGTTAAGGGGTTGATGCATGAGAAAAATCGGTGTGACATAAAGTCTATTTTCGTCTGGTTAAAAACACGAGAAATCTACAAGATGCCGATGTAAGCTGGAGATTGCACTTTGTAGGAATTCTGGAAATGCTGCACAGGGGCAGGAGGTTGTGTGCGCTTTTAATTCTGTTCTGTGCAGAAAATGTGTCAGCGCGATGTCATCGACCTCCATACATGATGCATGCATGTTTGCATAACGTTTTGCTGTAAGAACTCCGGCAAATGTTGCTTTGTTTTGGATGTAATGACGGGTTCTGGGAATGAGCTGGCATTCTGGAGCATCCGTTTAAATGTTCGAAACTATTGTTCACAACAAAAAGCAATTAACTGTCTTTGCTTTGGGAAATTAGTGTGGCTTAAGGTTTTGTACCACATAGGTACATTCAAACTTGCTCGAAAAAAAAGGCATTTAAGTCTTCAATTATAAGTATATTCTTGTTTATCTATACATACTTTTGTTTATCCCTCACTGTCAATCACGAGTATATTCGTGGTTGTCAATAGTTCAGTATTTGGCTGAATATTCTCTTGGTTCGAAAAATCGATTTTTTTTTTATTTCATAAACCGTCAACAAAGCGTCTTAAGAATATATTCTCAAAGTTTCAAAACAAAATTCGGATTGTCTCCATTACTATTCGCACTAAAGATAACGGTCGTCTCGGTCGGAGCACTCGTTAAGATAATAAGAACCTTGAAACATGTTTTTCTCAAAGAAAATTTACGTGCATAATTTCTAAAAAACTAATTGACCGATCGTTTTCAGAATTTAAAAAGTACTTTATACAAATTGTCAAGAATATGAACTAACAATTTAGATGATATCATTGTTTAAAGTATTTTTTTTTCAAATATTTCTGAGAAAATTTAGGGAATTTTGTTCTTGACAAAAAGTGGTCACCCTGGTCAAAAGTAAACCAGTTCTAGATTTGCGCAACTCTATAATTGTTTTAAAATGTATCATCATTTCTCATATTGCCCAACTTTTTTATAATTTACACATATGCATACATATGTACTTCATTCAGGCTATATGAAGTCGTCAGATTAGTTAAAAGTAATGCATAGTGTTTGTTTAGTTATTTTTTTTTTTTTGTGAATTTTATAGTGCTTATTTTTTGTATTATATTATATTATTGTACGTTTACGAATTTTTTAAAATTGTCAAAGCCTACATTTCAAATATTGCGTAAATATAACTTTAATATAATTTTGGTTATACGAAAGAAACCGCTCCCACTTTATGTAATTCAATAAATTTCAAACATAACATCTGTAAACCAGTGTAAAAATAAGCAGACGCGTGGAATTAAGTATTTCATCCTTTTCAAACTGGGCCAAAAGTAAGAAAACATAAGTCTATTAAAAATTTCTTCTATTAATTTTTTACGAAGAACTGCTATATGACGTATTTCAGTAAATTGAAAGCTGTAATTGCATGTCAGCGTCTATTTTTACTAATGATTTAATCTATGCACGTACCGCTTAAAAGCTTCTTACTAATCGTAATTGCATTTAAATTTGGCATCTGAAAATAACAAAAGAAAGCAGATCACGTTTTAAAATAGGGCGGGTTTCGTTTAAAATGTTTTTATTTTTGATCTTTTAATAAAACGAAAAATTATTTGGAAATTTAAATGACCTAAACCTTGGTTGAGGTAAATAAGGCACTTGTAAATGATTTAAGACTCAAGGCATATTTCAACTGCGTCATTATTTTGAACTTGAAAGCGCGCAGTTTCGTGCCAAGGTGAGAAAGTAAAATGAATTCGCTGGCTTTTGGCGACGCTCCAAATTTTTATCGTCATAGTTGTTTGTTAAAGACAAAAAAAAATTCGCATGAATTCGCTTGCTCAATACCTTCGTCGTAGTATTAAAGTGCACTGTGCTTAAAATAGCCCAAAACCCTGAGTTCATTCACACCGACACTTGTTAAGAAATCTTAGAGTTTGGGATGCATTTAAGGTATTACGAATTTCCGAATTGGAAGTGATGACCTATATTATTTAAAGACTCCAGCTTAATGATTTCCGGTTTGAAACCTCCTACACTTTTGCCTATAAGTCAGGGTGAGGCAATCCACTGTATGATGGAAAAAATAAAAAATAATATATGAATTATAGTTCAAACAAATAGTTTGTACTTTTTACTGAAACTATTTACTTTGAAATGAAAGTTTTTTAAACTATTTCACACCATCTTCCTACATTCTCCTTTTAACCTCGGTAGGTATAAAATTTTTAAAATTCACTTTCAAAGCGTTAAAGATCATAAAAATGCAATGCAGTAAAAGTATAAGAGATAAATCGTGTTTAGATGAATCACTTTAGACAAATGCTATTAAATATTTTATTTTTATAATATGACCTTGATAAAATTTAAAGAATATTAAAATTAGTATGTAAAATAGATTTATCGACTTGTTTTCACTTGACTGTTAATTATAAATCTAAAATAACTAATATTCAGGTAAAGTAGGTAACGCTTCATTGATCCGAAGTAGGAGTTTTCATAGTAAAACGAAATGTACAGTGTAAAGATGCTTAAAATAACTATGTACGTTCATTCTATGGAAAAAAAATACATTTCTGTGAAAAGAGAACATTGTTCACTTACCTACAGAAAAAATGAACGGAAACCTCGAGCAAAGGTCTTTTAAGTCCGCCCACGAATTGAATGCCTTTCGGGTTTGAAGACTAAACGCGCTAGGGCTTTGAAGTTTTTAATTATGATCGCTCGATAATGATTGGAAAAAGATATTTTCGGGTCGGTCGGTAGCTGGGCATTCTTCAGAAAGAACAATTATTACATTCCTTTTACACTTCTTTCGAAGAGAAAGTAATTGTGTTAAAATTCGATTCGAAACTGTTGCCCTCGTGGATGCTTTAAAGAATTTTCGGGTAATAGATAGGCATACTTAATGTTAAAATTCAATGTTTTAAATTTAAAGATACTGTTGTAATATGAAAATGTGAATATATTTTCTTGTTAACCTTCTCCGAAGAATTAATGAACTGCGTCTTACTATAAAACGGGGCCCACCTTGTCATTTTTACGAAGAAACTACGCAAATCTCAAAGCTTTATTTTTCGTAACTATTCAAAATACACACGTACAGGTAAACTTTTTGCATATAGCGAATTTGTCGTTTCACACCTGAATTTTGTAAGCATTTCGTCACCCTTTCATTCAATTATTTATGAGATGGCGTTAAACGATTGTAGATGAAATTGAGAAGGTAAGACGAATTTTAAATGCGTAAAGATAAATAATTCTAACTTAGGAAACAAGAATTATGTAATCGGATCATAAAACATTTTAGTAGATATTTTTGCTCGTTAATAGCTTACTATTAAAAATTGGTCCATACGTTTTTTTAGTGTCGTTCAAAGATTAAGAACTTTTGAGCAAAGCTGAATTAAGTTTTAATTACTAAGAGCAGAGCCTCACCCACTTGACGAAAAGCCAATAAAATGGTTAAAAAATAAATTAAGCGCTGATAAAGTGTTATCATGCCGCCACAAGCTGATATTCGTAATCTTAACCGAACTTCGTCAATGTTTGATTTATTTTAAAATAGTCGAAAAAAATTTTGAAAAGGACTTAGGTGGGAAAACAGATATAAAATTTGATAAATAGTATCTTAACGTGGGCGCGAGTAGGCCGTTCTAACGGTCTTATGCAATTAGGTTGCTGCCATCACGGGTGAAGAATTCTAAAGACGTGAAAGGTCAGAACACAAAACTCAAATCTGCTAAATCCCACAGCTGAAATGTGAACTAAATATGATTTCGCAAGTCTGAAAGTTTATCGGCGAGTGAATTTTCTGCTGGAGTGATGTCATTCGGTAATTTTTAACAATATAGACGATGTTCCCCGGGCTGGAAGAGAGTTCCGCGGGGGGGAGGGACTCATGTGGCACGGATTGCCGATCTCTTTATATAGGTTGGCTGAGTAATTCCACTGACCTTTAGGAGTTGAAACCGCCGGACTCGCGGCGATACAGCTAGCGCAAGCTGTACGAGTTACACCTGTTTTTTTGTGATTCTAAAAATGGAATATTGTTTATTTCTAATGTGAACTGAACACTTTGCACTATCAGTGTATGAATGAGGAAATTTAATTGCCTGAAATGTGGATGAGTGATAGTAGCAAAGTATAAGTTGTAATCAATATTGCTGCTATTTTAGTAAGTTATTTACACGATTTTAAATCAACGCGTATTAGATATGAAAATTGATTTATGCTACGCATTTATTATTAATTAAATCATTCAATCAATATTCGATATTGAATCAAGAAATTATGTTACTTAAATGTAATTTTGTGGTCAGAAATAGTGAGCTAATAAAGTTAACAGCCGTAAATTAAATTTATGGAGCAATACTGCTGCCCTATGACTCCGATGATAATGGCCTGCTGTCGCATGGAGTCTGCTTCCAGAACACTTATTTTCTGGGGTCAATTAAATTAACTCTTTCGAACCAGGGCGAACGATATTGTGTAGAAATTGGGACATATTCCACATTCAGAAATTTACTCTCAACTTTCTGACTTTTTTAATTTCCTTATTTACACAGTTTTCACATTTTTCCAATGAATTTTATTGAGTAGAAAAATAGTCTTGTATAATGATGTTTCGCATATGGAAAAAAAAACTTGCACATTTACAATACAATACTTAATTGTGAAAATGCGTTCATAAAATTTACATATCGATGATGTTTTGGTATTCTTACAAACCTCTCAATCGTAATTACTGAAAAGGCGTCTTACCTAAAGTGCTAAATCACATAGTTCTCATTCCAGCACGTCTTTAAGTGGCTTGGTGCTTTGTAATAGTTTATTCAGTCACGTAATTTGGTTGTTAATTTCCTATCGGTGTTCAGAGACTATTGAGGAGATGTTAACCGATAAAAAGAATGTTCTATTTTACTGTAACCATATGAGGGTTTTTGGCCTTTTAACCTTTAAGCCTTGTATCAAATTGTTTTATGTTGTTAAATACGAATTTTTTTTATTTTCTCTTTATAGATTAGAACGATCGAAAGTTCGAGTAACATTTTTTCAAAGTAGTAAACCGCAACAAATTAGTCCGCCAGAGAGCTATTGTATTTATTCAGATAATAACTTCCTATTATTATCGGAACCTTCAACGACTGAAGGAAGTACTCTTAATAGTGACACGATGACAGCAGCAACTGCACAACCGCCTTCTTATGACAGACAAATGAGGTAAATAAATTTTATAAACAAAATATATAAAAAAATTTGGGAAATATATGTTCAAATATAATGAATGAAAAACCCAATAATCTACATCAGCGCTCTTTATAAAATTTTTTTTTTTAAATGACATTAGAATTCGGTAAGCAGACTTTTATAGGAGATTAAATACTAATACAAAATATCACTACTTAGTACATTTTAATCGCGTTAAAATTTATGGGATGAGATGAATTTGAGTTTAGGAACCTTAAAATCACTTTTGAATCGATAGACATAATAAGGAAGAAACCCAAAGAAACCGAGTATAAGTTGGGAAGTTTACGAAACTAAGAAGATAAGTTTCCATAAAACAGTAATTTTATTAAGTTGATCTTGAAGTCTAAATGAGGAGTGTCTTTTCAAAAGAGGATATTTACATGTTATCACACATTGTTACAGAAAAGAGGTAAATATCCTCTTTTGAAACGTATACGCTATTGTAGATCCAGTTAACTGAGAATTTATCACTTTTTTTCAGATTAAGTTTACGAGATTGTATATTTTAGCATAGAGAAAAAAATGCCATACTCAGTTGAAAAAAAATACGAAATGTAAATATCCCCTTTTGTGAAGACACTCCTCAAATATAAATTCAAAACAGATAGTTTATTACCCGCGGTTACCATAGTTGGTTTTTGTTTCATCAATCATACGCGTAGAAAATACTACTTATTAAAGGCGTCACAATGAACAAATATCTCAGAGTTTAAGTAAGTAAAACGTTTAAATTGGATATAAATTTCTATAGGTACCTGTCACGCCAGCAGCTGTTAGAAAATTGCATTAATTTTTTTCAGTTAGCCTAGTTAGTGAGATAACAAAAATTAAAGTCGTCCGCAAGATTTTTATTGGAGATGATGGCTTAATTGACTAAAGCAAGTAGTTGAGAAGAAAAAACCATTGGGAATATTCTGAATTCGCCTACACTTTGGATGGAAGAAGCTTTCTCAGCGAAGCTTCTATAATTTTGCATTTTGCCATGCGCGTTGGCGAGGGTTAAACATTCTGACAGAGGAATTATTTAACTAACACGCAAGCAGACAATCAATTGTTCAGAATTAAAGGCAGAATTGATGAAATTTGTACAATTGTGTTTTTGTGGATTAAAAAACAGACCGTTCTTTATGTGTAGAAGGAAGGATATTGTAGTCCTTTAACCAGTATTTGGGTATAGGAAGGTGGGAATTTTCGATATTGTGTTTACATTATATTAGAGAAAGAGATAGAATTTGTTTTAGAAAGGATGCTTACACATAGTCCTCCTTTTGTCAACCTTGTCCTGTTTCCCCCCAGAGGCAAGGAATATCGTCATCCTCCTGGTATTTGATGTCAACAGTGCTTGTGCTGGTTTTTTTCCTTTTTTTTTCTTAATTGGCTCAGTCAAATGAGAACGCCGAGTATTCAGTCTATCCGATGAGAGAGGAGCTTTCAGTTAAGTACGCGCCTTAAAATAGATCGAAACAGAAATCAAAATACTACGACGAGTGTGAGCCGAAAGTAACAAGTAAATAGTTGCAGCAAATTTGCTATAGTGCACGTACCCAAGTTGTGTGGTGCAAAGTAAAACAGTGACTAAGTGAGTTTAATCACTGCACTAAAAACAATATAAAAGCTGCACAGGAAGCGACTGGGAATTGTTGAAAACATATTCTTTCGTTCTTGGTAGAACTTAGTCGAATATCTGAGTTTATTTGCGTTTTACAATTCCGATAGAATCATCCGCAGTTGAGATGAGCTTCAACTGCGGTGACTCTCAGTGCGGAATTAAAAGTTTTCTGAAAGTAGTGAGATAATTCAATTAAAACGAAAAAAAGAGAAAATATTAAGCGCACAATTTGAGGGTTTTTTTTTAAGGAAGTGGCTACTTACTGCCCATTCCAAACTCCCACAATTCTTGTGTAGGAATTGACACACATTTAAGAATTGACCGATTGACCCAAAGATTCTGACATTTAAGGTGGCCTGCGTTTCACCATCGATTTCTCTAAATTTCGATTGTTCCCTTAGCTTTAATGTCGAGCCGTCGATTTCTTGGTAAACATTGACCTGGTTGTTAATGGTCGCACGGCACTCTCTGTTTCACACACTATTCTCGCACTATTCATTGAGTTATATCTCAGTTTTAGCTTCAAGAAAGGTGTATTTTTAAAGGCAATCCTGGATATTATGCTGTCCTTACATTTTTCGTGAGAAAAATTGTAGGATAAACCCAAGCATTTATGGTTCTTGCTCACAAGTGCAAACATGACGAAAGAAAAATCTGTTCCGAATACACATGGCGGCACGCTTTATTATATTGTTGAAGTACCCCGTGGAGACGTGCCAATCAAAAGGTAAAAACCTTAATTTTAGGAAATATTTTCGCTTCATTTTAAGGAACTAGTGTAACATTGAATTTAGGGAGAGAACTAATATTTTGCTGCTTTATTTCAGCACTGAATCTGGCTGGGACAACCCCTTCAGGCCTGGGGGGGATTTATCAAGGGAGGCAGATGAAATTGTTAATATGATAAAAGGTGAGTTTAGAATTGTAAAACTACTATATTTTATTAACTCCAATTTAATTTAATTTAAAGATGGCAAGCCTATAACACCGACCAGCGACGTGAGCCAATCAATTGCTAATGGCAGTGCACAAAAGGACACACAGAACAATGTTAAAAACGGGACGGCCGTACTAGAGGGAGCGACGAAAATTGAGGTATTTTTAATTTTCATTAATTATTATATAGCGTAATTAAACGTATATTATTATTATTATTCAGGTGTCGCAGAATCAGACAGCTCCTGCACAAAATGGAACAAAATCGCCGCAAAGTAAAGCAGCGGGGGGCAAGGCAAATGGAGACGCGAAGCCCGCCAACACTCAGGTGTCAAACCAAGTTATACCTGGTCCGACGTCGGCTAGTCACGTTATAATCGAAGATAAGAAGAAGAAAAAATGTACTTGCTGTGTTATTCAATAGGCAATAATATTTATTTTTATATGTATTTTTATATTTTAATTTATTTTCACAAAAAAAAAATACCATTCGGGGGAGGCAATCAACACCTTCGCATACACCCCATCTCGTGTTTTAGATTGTTCTTTTTGATTATGCAACAAATTTATATTAACTTTTAATATTTAAAGATTAGTTAGTCGAGTGTGTAGAGAAGCGTAGCGCTACCTAACTTGTCATCCTTTTTATTTGTAACTTATGAAAAATGAAAAATTGTACATCACAATTGCCTTTGTATTATTGTAATTTTTATTTGACATATATATTTTTATTTAAATACAGATTCATACTGTTAACAATAGTTTTGCTTCGACTAATGCAAATGCATTTTGGAAGACCGCTGAACTGAGGGGAAAGATTAAAATAACAAATTACTATAGGATGTTTATAAACAATATGTAGATAATTCAGAATGTTGAATGGGCCCATTTGCAAATGCAGCCCTGCAATCTAGATTTCAGAGCTGCAGGGTTGACTTGTTAAGATTTTTAATAAATTATTTAATGTACACAATTTGAAAGTAGTAGGCATTAATGTGACGCGCTGAGACTTTGAAGCGTTAATCTAACAAGTGGATTTGTTAATTCACAGATAAAGATTCTTAAAAAGTGAAGCTACCTGTTTAAACAAAATTTCTTATAAACCATGTTGTTTGATTAACGAGCGCATTAAAGAAAATAAACCATAATTAATTTTTTGCCAAAATCATTTTGACTGATCACAAAAATTAAAACTAGACAAATCAGAGAAAAATTAAGTTTCTAACTGTCCATTTGGGTGTACATATTTTAGCATGATATTTAAAAATATCTGGTTAAAATTTGATATTTTAAATTTCATCACTTCGGATCGTTTTTAGAGCGAATACTCCCGAAGAGTAAAAATATTAAAATAAATAAAAAGAAAGGACAAAATTAATGTCTTATATTTTCTTTTGCTATTTGGAGTGTAGATTTTTTAGTATTATTAATTCTATTTTTTTTGTGCAACTACTTATTTATTTTGTAGACGCGTCTTTTCGAATTTCACCCTGTAATAATAAGTAGTAAATGTTAGCGTCGTGAAAATTTTAGGTATTTATGTGATGTAATATTTTTACAATAAACTTTGCGAGTAATTCGGCTACAAAAAATCAAATAATGTGATTATTGGACCCAACTTGTTTTAAATGTGTGCGTAAAAGAAAATTTAAAAAAAAATCGTGTTAATATAATTTTATTACATTAATGTTTACATAAATTAAAGCCTTATTCACGGGCAGTAAATGAAATTACTGCTCATCTTAAAATGTTTTATGCCACAGGTAAGTAAAAATTACTAGGTCTTTTTTCCTTCGTAGGCGGCAAATATTGGTTCCTAAATTTAAAAGATAAATAATATTTTCTTTTCAACTTTGATAAATTTTCATCATACTCTGGAGGCTCATAATTATATCCTTTTTGCCCATTGTAGCTGTAGTCATCGCCTATCTGACCATCGCCGCCATAAGGACCATTGTTTTGGGGTCGAGAATTGAAGTCAATATTTTGTTTTAAAAATTGGAATCCTAAGTTTTCGTTATTATTTTGTTCCAACCTAGGAAATTATAACTTTAGTTATATTTTAAAATAAAAATAAGAATTTTTACTCAGGGAAGTCTACATCAAGTTCAGTTATGGGATGGTAACCAAATTCATCTGCAGTATATCTGAAATTTAAAAAATATTTTAAGTTTTCACTTCTATGTTTTTAGAAACAAATGTTCGCGTCTACCTCACTCGGTAGCGTTTGCCATCAGCTCCAGTGTAAGAATAAGAACCACTCACAACGAAAGTGTTTTCGTCTTTTAATTTTCCCACCTGGGTTATGTCAATACCATTCTGTGTCTGCACCCTTAAATTAAAAGTAATTTTCAGTAAGTATATTTAATTTAGTTTAAAAAATTAAAAATACTTGCCTGTATTTGAATTTTCCTTGTCCATGGTTTTTATTTTCTAATTCAACAATTTGAGCTTGCTTTACATCGCCTTGGAAAATGACTGGGGGTTTGTCGTCATCAATGTCTTCGGGCAATGTATATTCATCGGTTGGCGAGTATTTAAACAATTCTGTGTTTTCTTGAGTCGTTTTCGGTCCAATAGCACAGCAAATTGCAAAGTACAAAAATAGTAGACAAAACTAAAGAAAAAATAAAAATTATAAATAAATATAATTCAATTAGAAACCGCTCAAACGAACTTAAGAAACATAATTTTATTGAAATAAAAATAAATTTAATTTAATTAATTCAACTAGGCGAGCACCTTAAATTTTGAGACCTAAACATATGTAAAACAGAGCTGAAAATGAGATTGCAGGGTCTCTTTTTCTGGCCGACTCGAAACTTGCAAATATTGAAAAACTTCTTTTTTTTCAGGTCTTTGAGATGTGACACCTTCTTCAATGCTAAAAAAATCTTTAATTCGGGCAGGTTTTATTATAAAAGAAAGTTCGACTTATAACCAGTTTTATTCGTGATTTATTACCAGTCGTTAAAACGCAAACACGCACATGATCATTAGTTATTTTTAAGCGACGGGCCAAAAGCTTGTATCTCATATCGCCCAGGTTATTGCTTTATAGGCTGTTTGTCACAGCTTTACTAATTAGTTTCTTTAAAAAAGGAAAATAGAATACGGAGCCCGTTATAAAAGTAAACTAATTTATCATAAAAATTGTATGTCATGCATATTCATTTTTGACCCTTTAGCTCTTAACGATGTCATAGTTTATAGCCACCTAATAATGTGAGCCTTACTCGTTCTCATAATTTATACTGTGTCAATGAAGTGTTGTATCCGTTTGCTAATGAGCTTTCAAGAGATGATTTAATAGAGAATATATTTAATAGTTGTTCTTATATCTCCTACCTTTCTTTTACTATATTATTTTCAATTCTAAAATTTTATAAAATATAATAATTGCCGCAAGGATGTGTTTTTTTTTTGAGCAAATGCTGTAAGGTTACAAATTTGATTATAGAAAGCAACAGTCATATTTATACATTTCTACATTCTATTCTGAAAACAGTTCGGACTATTTTAAAAATGTTTTGTTTTGAAATAAAAATTTTCCGTAATCTGTTGCAGTATAATTTATGTAAAACAAATACATATCAAAATAGTAGAAAGATTTGTTATTATTTATAAAGCAAACTAGCCATCACTAAAGCAAATTTGACTTCTATTCAAACCAAATTAATCGGCAATTCTTTTAATAAATTCATAGCATTCGTAGAATATTTTATGTTTCTATTCAAAATGAACAGCTTCACTACAAATTAACTCTACCTAATTTATACAGTGGAGATGCGAAACTAAAAAGGGGAAAGATTAATTTAATTTTAATAAAATATTCGTTTTTTTCAGACGACGTTAATCATTTGATTGTGCATTGCATAAATGGAGGTTAGCTTTAATTTTTACAATATCTTAAATAGTAAAGGTTTAACGTTAACAATTGTAGCTCATCCCAGACAATTTCACAATTCTAAAATCACTAATTAAAATTAAGCACTAAGAACAACACTGGTAACGTTTACACTTTAAATTAGGAAGTAAACTTACACTCTTCATATTTCACTGAGTTCACAAGACTAATAAACGGAGTCGATGGCGTCTGTCCAAAAGAACCAAATACTCTTAATTTTTAATACCTTCTTCTTTTATAGTCAAATATTTCCCCACTAATCACATCGGTCGCAACCGCCGGAAAGTCACTCTGTTGTAAAAAGTGGCTTAGAGAACTTCGAGAGCTGCTTCTAATTTGTTATTCTATTGATATTTTTGAGGCGACGACTTCAAACACGTTCTTCGGCGTTGAGAAAGAAGGCAGACGAGGAGGGCTTTCAGCGAAATTCGTTGTATAATCGCTTTTCTATCCAAAATAAATACTCAGAATATTATTTTTTATGCAGTTTAATCAACCGCACAATGCAACATTGAACATACTAGTGCTAAATTTTTGTTGATTTATTTCAAGTGAAATTGCTCAAATAGAGATTTTATCTTCAGTTGTTATCTTTAAATCTGAAAAGGTTATAACGTTATTAATTGGATTAATATTTTATTTTATTAATCCATATTATACCTATAACGTTTCGTTGAAAAACAATGGTTTCAAATTAATATTATACGAGTATTAGCATTAATTTCCATACTTAATTTTTTTTCTAAAGGTTTTCCTTCCGTCAAGATTTCAATCTCTCAGTCACATAACTTAGCATCCTATTTCCTTGTTTCTTTTCGGTAAGGTAGTTTAAAATAAGAAAAATTTACTAAATTCGCAGATTTTGATGAAACGTTGCATAAATGTTCAGTTGAAATAAAAAGATTAGAAAAATGCATCAAATTTTTGCCGGTCATTTTATTTATACTTTGAAATTTTAAAGTTTTATTCAAATCAACTTGTAAACGGATTTTTAAAGAATTGAACCTTTTAAAATGTATATACATATTAACTCGTTGGGGTTAAATGGATTAAAAACAGTCCCAACTTTGGCTTCCTTTTTTATGCATGGTGGGATATATTTTAACCCACATCGAAAAGTATAAATTACTCATATTCATACAGTTTAATATTGATTGAAAGTCTTCCTTTGCCCAATAAAAAAAAGTGTGGTACCAACATTGGTTTTTTTATCTTTGTAATCGTGTGCCTCAGAGTTAAAGGGTCTAAATATAAATAGCTCTCTTAAAATCTACTTTCGTTTAACTACGATCTAACTGAGAAAAGTAAGTACATATAATTGACTCAAAATACAAGTTCAAAAGTGCCGCTCCATGTCTACCCGGATCTGGGTAAAAGGCTAACTTTAATCTCTATTTAAAGAGTTCACTAGAGATGAGTCAGAGTTCTATTTTTCGAGCTTGATAACGTCTACGATATGAATGAATGAAATCCCTTTAATTAATTCATATTCTGTTGATCTTCAAGATTTGACAACTCTCATAATTAGGAATAATTTACCTTTAAAGTAGCCTCGAATAGAGACAGTAATTTAAATAATAACCCAAGTTTTCGTGGGTTTCCCCGCAATGAGTTCGATAGCATTTTATAGTTTTAATTCGACTTTGTGTTTCTATGTCGTGATTTTGAAATTTTGTTTATTGATTTAAAATCCTTTTTCTTTACAGTCTCCGACTCTGTTTTGCGTGAAATTTTAATATCAAGTTCTTTACAGTTTAAGTGCACATAAATCAATGATTTCGGCTAATTTTATTAATCCGGAAAATTCATAAAATTATTGAATTATTATCTGCCTAAAATCAATTCCGGTTGGATAATTAATGCCACTGTGTTATCCGGTGACCTGACAAGTTCGTTTATTCCAATTTATCGTCTTTCCTGTATTCCACCTTGAAAACTTAAATGACTGCTTCGGTTAAGAATAGAATTGAAAAAATATATGATAAAAATATATATCATACTTTTTTACTTTGCTGCATCCATTATCAACTAGAATTGATAATAAAATAAAAATGTGAGATAACGGAATTTGAATAAACGATGAAAAACATCAAAGAGTTAAAAAACTAAAAGACAAAAGTTTATAATCTTAAACCTTCCGAATTTTTAATTGCGCGACGGTCAGTGGTCCTAGTCAGCCCAGTCTAGACGATATGGCGGCATCCTAAGATGAATTGATTTTAAGTTTTTTAAAGCATATAACCACTTTCCGAAAATTTTGTGTATATATTATGTTTTTAGCTGTAAGTACATATGTATCGCTCTCAAAACAAAAACCGACCTATAAATAGAAAAGTCGCTGATGGCCAATCACATATCATTCATGTCTGTCGATTTCGCCACAAAGAACTAACTCGCTTGATGATGCCACTCAGTGGCAATAAATTTTAGAAAAATGATCACATAGTCACAGTTTTTACAGAAAATGAATAATTAAATCCCTAAAACTTAATTTATTTCTCTAAAAGTGATTCATAAACCATAAATTACGAATTGGTTGGAAACACGAACCGAAACAAAAACCTGATTTTCGCCAGTTTTTTTATTGCAAAATAAGAAAAACAAATATTCGAGGCTTTAGTAACAATTAGGGTTACAAATAGTAATATTTTACTTTCGGCAATTTAACATGATATTATATTGCGGTCACCACGTGGTACCGGGGCGGACGAGATAATTTATGATATAAGAACTTTTAACTCTTGGGTATATCTCACGCTAGCCACATAAATATATCAGCAGATGAAGTTTCTCGTCAAAATTAATGCAAATATATCCAAGCAATCCAATAAAAAAATAATCAATGCAAAAATCTTTAAAAGTTCTCATGCCCAAGTGTAAATAAAAATTTATATAAAAACAAGAATAAAAACTATAAGCCGCAGAACTGCTTGGCTTCTTTTGAGCGATGGACCGCGGTTACGACTCACGAAAAAAAAAAATAAGTTCAAAAGAATATCAAGCCTATGTTTGATTGTAATTAAGTATTCAACAAAAACAATTTAATTAATGATGCAGAAAATAAAGCAATTTCAGTATTATCTGATTTCCTTTGCAACTGTAAATAACGCATTCATTTGAAGTCATTTCTTTACCATAAATCACACCGTTTTGAATATTCAGCGACGAGTTTAAAGGCAAGCAGGTTCCTCGAAATCTTTGTCAATGCACGGACAATGGATCAAGGGCACCCGATCAAACGGTGCCACTGGTCGCAGAAACATAATTCGCTCAAGTTATCAAGTTCAACAAATAAAAAAGACACTGACACAAGGGTTACATTTTGTTTTTAAACTTCTTGACGAGCTGAGGAGGTTTACAGCCTCATAACAGCATTCTAAATTTTTTTACCAATTTATTAAAATATCGGATTAAGAATGAAATCCGCGGATGTGTTTGTTTTAGTTATTTATTTTTTTCTGACTACAAAATACGTATTGTGGTTTTGCATAACGTCTACTGGTTATTTTTCATTTTATATTCACTGCTGGTTAGAAACTGCATATTATACTATATTAAAAATTAAAAGGGGTTCCATAGTGATATCTAAATTTGAAAATGATATAATTCTTACGAGAAGAATATTATAGTAACGACCTTCTTCCAGATAATTTTTCTTAATGTGCAATATGATTTATGCAAATATTTAATAAGATATTAAATATAGATTTGAAAACGTTTTTATGTAATCTGCCGACTTAAATTAACTTACTTATGATATTCCGAAATGAACAACTTTTTGAAAATTTCAATGAGGAAACACTTTGGGATTAGCCATTTAACCCCTTACCGCATGGTGGCTCATATATGAACCAAACCATATTAACTTAAATATTTTTAAGTTTCAAACTGATTTTCTTATTTTATGCATACTGTGTCAAATTTGTACTATACAAGCAAGTTGAGTGAACTATATCGTTAATCAAAGTCAACGAATGGGTACAAACCGGCGCAGAGCGAGTTTGTGAAATTCGAAATTTTGTAAAAAATAAGTATATAAATCTCAGTGTTAGCGCTTACAAATAAATATTCCAGGATAGGAAATAATCTAAATATTGGTTTTAAGGTAATTTTTTTTTTGTTTTCACAAGTAATAATTACTTATGAGTGGTTGTAACTGAATGGATCCAAAGAGGAAAAGTGTAAAATTTTCTAAAATTATTCAATAAAAAGAAAAATCCTGAAACACGTGTCCATTTATTTAGTGTTTCCTGTCATATATTTTTTTTCATGAATAAATAAAAAATCATGCAGTAAGGGGTTAAATACAAAAAAACAACAACAAAGTTTTGTCTATGCTAAATTTATCTCTTATATTTTTCAATTTTAGAAGACGTACTAAATAAACTCCGTAATTTATCTACTATGTAAAGAACCACCCCATTTGTATCTTACAATATTTGAGTAAAACAATATACAGAAAAAATTTTCATAATCCCCAATTGTAGCTTACTTTATAAACTTATTGAATCTTATCAGGCAGTCAATTTTGTTCGTTCCTTTTACTAATAATAAGAAGACAATAAAATCATTGGAGCTCATTCAAATTGACAGTACAATGCAAAGCATAGTGCAGGTACAAAAAAACGTTTGTATATTTCCACCGAAGGAAGAAAGACTTAAAATTATGTAATTAGAACTGAATTATAGTTAATTATGACTAATTCCTTACTCCTTTTAAGACTAAATCAAATTCAATCTAAAAAGTACGTATATACAAATATCATTCATTTTATGAGCATTTACTTAAAACTGTGCAGTTTACATATGTAAGTAATTTATAAAATATTTTACAAAAAAAACCTATTTCAACACCATTTTTTTATTATTAACTTTTCAATTCCCTTTCACCTTAAAGTGGCGTCACGCTGACGTGAAAAAAAAAACACAATGTTTCGAAGAAATATACCTATGTAGTATATAAAAAAATTAAACAGGGAATAAAAGTTAAGTTTGTATTATTCATCTGTAATACTTACGAGATTTCTCGTTTTTCTCATTTGGCAAAAACTTACTAGAAAAATATCTTCTATTTTATTTAAAGTATTGTATGCATTAATAGTAA
This sequence comes from Machimus rusticus, assembly GCA_951509405.1. Taxonomy (NCBI): domain Eukaryota; kingdom Metazoa; phylum Arthropoda; class Insecta; order Diptera; family Asilidae; genus Machimus; species Machimus rusticus. Next base: position 11,367,058 of record OX608051.1, read on the forward strand.
TCTCAGGGGTATTGCAATCTGTATGGAAGAGTTAGATCAGCTATTTGGTAGAATTGGCCTTTGCAAACATTATACATAATATTTAGGGCTACGTTGGAATGACTGGTAAATAAAAATTAAATTTTTAGTTAGGTATTATTAATAAATCAAAATTTAAATTTTTAAATAAAATTCAAATTTTCCATGGTAACTTGGTCCCAAAATATTTTAGGCCGGATCCACTTAGGAAATTCAAAATATGTGTATTATAAGTAGTTAGGCAAGCTACATAAAAAAAATAGAGTATGTGCTTTTGTATGTGTGTTTGTCTGATTGTGAGTACGTATTTGCTCGGTCTCATATCTCTGGATCATTATCGTCCGAGTTCGATGTATATTTTCTATTAAAGTATTTTGTCTTTTGTCGGAAAGTTTCTTAGATATATAATATTTATATATACAGTCGCTATGTGCCATAAACCTCTTTGCGATGCCTCCTCGAAACACTATCATTTTAACTCAATGATTTAATGAAGCAGTCGATTGGGTAGCCCAAGTTTATATTTTTCAGTAGGTAAGGTCTGAAGTACAAGGAACCTTTCCAACTCCAGTTCTACAAGGAAAAGAAAACATCTAAGGCCGAAAACGTCCCACGTATGACGGGTATAACTCTGAATACATATTGTGTGCAAATGTAACTGGGTATAATTTAACCATTAAAATATGTCTAATCAACGCCTTTAACATCAAAATAGAGAAGCTAATGGTAATATCGTGCAATGCGTTCTAAGACTCTATTTCTTTATAAACTAAAGGAAGTTATACACACCCTAATTTGTTCCCCCGACATATGTATATGTATATAAGAGATTCTACAATAACGTAAATATTTTATCTTTTCTCATTACTCTCTTAATTACGAACTTCTAGCCTATTTCTAAAATACTACACTAGTCGGTAGGGATATTCGTATACGGTGGAAAGAGATGTTTTAGTATAGCAAAATAGTGAACGCCCGCAGCCATTACTACAAAAAGATGCCAGATTGCATGAGCGCACGGTATAATTCCATCAGCTTTGAAAAAGCATATACCCAATATGTACAAAAATCCTCCCAATTTCAGCTCAAACATCCCTTGAAAATCATTTCCAAACATAATTACCACCAGGGAAGGTCCCAGTCCCATCACTATGTAAAGAAACGTTTCTAAGCATTTGTAACGCTCGTGATACATCTGAAAATTTTTATAGTTATTTTCACTACTTATTTTTACTAATCAGAAGGTAAAAAGTAACCTGCTGGTAGATGATTCCCATAGCTGCTAAGCACCAAACGCACCATTGCAGGGATCTCAGTACCACGGGGTGAGCCAAATGAGCCAAGTGCAGCCACGGAAAATAGGATCCAGCGATGAACACGTAGATCATAGCCCTATCACATCTATGCAAAACGTTTTTTAACTTTCTGCAAAGAAAATTTTTAGCATATAGTAATTTAAAAATTCAAGATGATGAACAAAATTATAACGATTTATTTTTAAATTAAAAAAAAAACTAGTATAAAATTCTTATTACATATGTATTATTCTTTGTCAACTTACCGGTGGCGATTAAAGTAGAAGACACCGTGAAATATTGTGGAAACGAAAAATAGCAAAATAAGTGCACCTCCATAAACCCAAGCTACCAACTCCTGGGTTGAAGATTTCGCCCGCCATACAAGCTCTAAGGCTCCGAGGACTGCAGGAATTATCCAAATCCCATGCGTTAAAACATTAGCAATATGTTCAATCTAAAAAAAATAATAATTCGATAGTGTGTAACGAACTTATTAAATAAAACATTTCAAAGCACCTCTGTTGGATTGTAAGCACATCCTGGTGCAGGTTTTACATTTTTCCATTTTATAGAGTGAACCTCCAGCCTCGCGAAAAGCAGAGTTTTTTGGAAAAACGTAACGAAGCTGTACCAAAATCGGTCAATGCTTGAGTAGTCTTTTTGCATTCCTAGTTCAAAATCCCCCATGTCCTTTTTGAAGCAAAGAAAATGTGCGCTGAAAATATAAAACAAAACGTTCGATCTCGCTTAGCTCAAAATAAGAAGAACAATCTAAGATTTGAAAAGGAAAGAAGAATTTCAGTTCCACTGCCACGAGAAAATTATGTACTATCGATACATTTTTTGTTTAAAGCTATTTCTTATCAGCCGAGACCAATTTTAACCTTTGCACCGATAAATTACTCCCGGTTCCAAGGGCACTTGTTGTGAAACGAAAACATTTCCGAAGCTAGTCGACTCTTCCTTATTTCTTACACAACGCGCGCGGGCCTCGATCTGAGAAGGCGATTTCCCAACCACCGAGAGCACGATCGAAAACTATTCAAGCGCAGATAAGGTGCACTGATATCAACTGAATTTGATTTCAATTGTTGCGCCACTACCATCCGAGGACCATCGCAAATCTTCGCTGATCAGATAGCAATTAAAATTGGAGCATAATTTCAAAAATGCAGTTCTGGAGCGCACAACACACGCAATCTCTTCATATTTACTTTCACTTGCCTCTACTGCTCAGATGGGCTTTTTTAACAAGTTTTAAGCGATAATGCACCACCGTTTTCGACCGTTTTTTGCATAAACTAAATATAACGAATTATATAATGCCAAAAGAGTCTAAATTAATTCCGCGCTGGCTCGGAATTAATGCGTAAAATACATAATTATAGAAGCGCACGAATGCCCACCAGAGTTTTATTTAGCAAAAGTAGGGCTGGTTAGAGTTGCACCGCACCGTCTTGAGACTGTCGCGGATTTACCTAATAGATCGACGTATGCTGCACCGCAAGATTCCGTCGGGTGCATCGGTGGCATCGCCTGCTAAACAGCCTCAATTAAGTCGTTGCCGCCATCGCGCGAAAGCGAATCCAGATGATTGCAAGAGCAAATTGCTCCCAATTGCTCCAGATTGAAGAAGCCCTTTCTGGTAAACGAAGAACTGTCGCCTGGACGTCATTCGTTCAGCAACTGACAGCGACCGCCTCATCGATTCCCATTCTGAGGGACTCCACCATCCACAGTATTTGAGCGGTTCTGGCTCAAAAATGGATTGTGTTTCAGACTACCTTCCAATTTCAAATGGATAATTTCCAAGTTGTTCAATCCACGTTCCACAAAACATTTTTGAATATGGAAGTTTTTGGGTTTGGTCTCCACTTATTTGAAGAAAAGTTTATGATCTCAAACAAAATTCAAAAGTTGCGGCTATAAAAATAAAAAACTATCAATAATTCCAAGATCTGTTTGTTATATCGAAGACTGTTATTAGAAAAGATTCCCTAAATTCCTTTGTTTTGCTTTGATTTTCATCCGATATTTTCTGGAGGCTCTGATATTTCCTTTCATTATCTCACGGTAACCAATATTGTGATTAGTTTAAGTAAAAATTACAAGTTTTCAGCTACTATTATTTTTAATTTCACTTTCACAGCGAACCCATCATGGTTATTTGAGTGGGTTCGATTTGCTGGCATCAAATTATCCCTTGTTTTTTGCCTAAACTCTAATAAAATACAACTCTGGTAACAATAATTGTCTATAGTTTCGTTTAAAAATTTAAAAGAAATTGTAAAAAAAGTTACGAATAATATGAATTTTTATCAAAACTTGTGACTTTAAACGATCTCAACCTAATTTTTTGGAGCTATAAGGTAATTCAAACATACATATTTATCTTTTTAAGATATATTATAAAATAGACTTTTCACTTTACAAATTACTAAAATCGCAATACTTTATGCAAGATTCAATTTTACAATTCAGCATTACCACCGTTCCTATATTTTATTTGGTATAATTTGCTGGATATTTATTTAGTATGAGTTCAAAGAGCAAAATACTTGACGTATGACATATATGAAATCCTATTTAAGTAAGATTTATTAATTAATTATTACACTAAAAAATCCTAACGTGCGCTTTACAGATATCAGTAAAATAAAACACAATGCGAAACGGATCTCTGTCGTTTAGCTTCAAAATCGTGTAGCAGTTCATCTATGTCATTATCTAAATCCTCGGATTGTGCCATCTGAAATAGAAAAATATTTAACTAGTATTATTAATTATCTGTATATTTAATAAAGAATTATAAATAATACTATTTACTTTTCATATTTCAAATATTAAACAGAATTTAAGGCTGATCATTTTTGCCAACATTAAGCTTTATATCTCAATCTGTAGCTGTCCAGAGAACATAGCGCTAGAAGAATAGCTCTTTGAAAACATTTGCACATGATATAGCTTTTCAGGGAAAGGTTAATTTAAGGGAAAGTCCAAAATAAGAGGATCTACTTAAAATTCACTATCCCAAAGTTATATTACTGAAGCTGAAGCTGAGTTTAACAAAATATATATATGTATTATCAATATCATGCGGGTACAAAAGAAAATGTATGCTATTAATTATTTTATTTAAATATTTTACCATTGTTATCAAATCACAAATTAAAAATGCTCCTATTGTAGCATCTTCATGATTATCTTGAACATCTATGTTGATGAGGTGAACCGGTTGATTCAGCGTTGGCTCTTGGTTCTCCATGAAGTCGATGACCTAATTATAGATAAAAATCATGTAATATTTTAAGGTTTAGTGTTCAAGTTTCACACTCACTTGGTCATTGACTCGCTCCTCTACGGTGACAATAATGTCGAAGGTGTCCTTGCAGTTTTGAAACCTCTCGGGACATCGTTTTATACGTCTATTTCTGTCGAGCATGTGCAGCAGTCCGTTTTGTGTATAACTTTTGTTAAAATGTTAAGGAAAACGGTTTGAGTTGGTCCTTTTCGCTTTGGGCTAGTGTTTCTTTTAAAATTTATGAGTCAAAAAATAAAGGACACATTATGAGGCGATTTTAAAACCTTTTTTATTTATTTTTATTCAGGGTTATAAAACAGAATTTGTGTGAGTTTGTATAGGAGATTTGGAGCTATATAACTAAATAACGAATAAAATCTCGTAGTTTCTGGGCTCTGGGGGTTTAGGAAGAGACCCTAAGAGAAACTGGCCGGTTCTAGTTTTATTTACCTCACGAATTTAATTTCTACCTGAAACTTAAGGAGCAGAATCAGCATCCAAAATTTAAAATATTCTGGATGTTGTACTACACTCCGTAGCGCAGAGTTCCCAATAAAAGCGTAGGGGAAAATTTAATGATACTATTTGTATTAAACAATTGTTTTCTTTAAATGGTTTGTATTTAAAAGGATACTATTGCTTATCTTTGGCAAGGAGATCGTTGTAAATATCGTCATAGGGTGTTCCAAATTCATAAATGTTCGGCTTGTCGATCGCCGTCCCGGGGAGCTTTACTTTTTCTCCGGTGCCGAACGAGCTCACCTTAAATCCCTTTTTTGCCAGAAAATCGTGCGCCTCCATCGAGCGATTCATGTTCGAGGAGCAAATAACCGCGACCGAAAGATTCGAATTGTAAGACATTCTGCAATCTAATACGTTATGGTGCAAAGTAATTTGATTAAACTGCAACCTAAGTTACTGCAAATAATTGCGGCGTGTCTAATTCCCCGGCAAAGGTGAAGTGAAAAACGAAAAACTCCAAGTTCCTGCAAAATGCACCACAGACAGCAGACACTCGGGAGACAGCTCAGCTGACAGGCAAGTGGCAGTTGACGTTTATTAACTTTGAGCTCAATAAGAGCTTGGAAATATTACAGTGTCTAGCAAAATTAGAAATTCAGAAGAAAAACGCTTTTTTAGTTGATATGTTGGCATTTGGGTAAAAAATCTTGTTTACGTTTGACACTTTGACACTGACAATTAGAAAATTGAAGCGCTAAGTTTCACGTGTCGCTTTAATTTTTAGTAAATATTTCCAAATGGGTAAAAAGGGTAAAGCAAATGCTTTGGGCCGGTCGTTAATTAAGGATCGGTTTGGCCACTCCTCAAGGCAGCGGAAAGTTGATAATGACTCAATGGTAATTCAGAACAAGTTCACAAATTAAAATATTTAATTTTAACTTTTAAACAGCTTCACACGACTGAAATACAAGACGGCTATGATTGGGGTCGCTTAAACTTGCAATCTGTAACTGAAGAGTCCTCTTTTCAAGAATTTCTGCGCACCGCGGAGCTTGCAGGAACGGAATTTCAGGCAGAGAAATTAAACATTGCTTTCGTTAACCCAAAAAGTAATGTGGGATTACTCACAAAGTCCGAGCAGAACGCCCTTCAGAAAAAGCACACTGATAAAAAAGAGCTGCTGAAGATCCCGCGACGGCCAAAGTGGCATGCTGAAATGAGCCCAGAAGACCTTCAGAGGGCGGAGGCCGATTCCTTTTTGAAATGGAGGAGGGATCTGGCTCTGTTGCAGGAAAATGACGATTTGCTGCTTACTCCGTACGAGAAAAATTTAGAGTTTTGGAGGCAGTTGTGGCGAGTTGTGGAACGAAGCGATGTCGTGGTCCAAATACTCGATGCCAGGAACCCGTTGCTTTTTCGAAGCGAAGACTTGGAACGGTACGTTAAGGAGGTAGGTGCTGATAAAATGAACATGGTTCTTGTGAATAAAGCAGACTTCCTGACCGAAGAGCAACGGCAAGCCTGGACTGATTTCTTCGAGAAAGAAGGCCTGATAGTAGCCTTTTTCTCGGCCGTTATGGCAGCTGAAGAATTAAAAAAAATTGAAGAGAACGAAGAAGAATTTGATTCTAATTCCGAAAAAGATCCCATGAGCGTTAAAGACGTCCAGGAAGCTGCTGAAGAACTATCAAGGTCCCTGGACAGAACTGAGGAACAGCTTGTTAAAATAGAGAAATATATTGAAAAAGCCAACATCAAATCCGCCTTCAATACGAAGATTTTGAGCCGGTCGGAACTGATTACTTTCTTTAAAAGCGTGCATAAAGGCTCTAAACACACGAAAGGAGTAACAACAATCGGTTTGGTCGGTTATCCCAACGTAGGGAAGAGTAGCACCATAAATGCCCTCATGACCAAAAAGAAGGTTTCGGTCTCAGCAACTCCCGGAAAAACGAAGCATTTTCAGACTCTGTTTTTGGACAACGATTTGCTTCTTTGCGATTGCCCTGGGTTAGTAATGCCGAGTTTTGTCCTTACGAAAGCTGACATGATTTTAAATGGAATTTTGCCAATAGATCAAGTAAGTAACTTAAAAACATTCTCCAGAAATTACCTTTTCTCCAAAATTGATGAAATAATATTTGTCTTGTAACAGTTTACAAAAAGTACATAACTCTAATTTTAGATGCGTGATCACGTACCTCCAGTTAATTTACTTTGCACGCGCATACCGCGACATGTTCTCGAAGACAAATATGGATTAATTATTGCAAGACCCGCTGAGGGCGAAGATCCGGAAAGACCTCCTTTTTCCGAAGAATTACTTTTGGCCTATGGTTGTGAGTATATTAGAGGATGATAGTTAAAAATAAAACTATTTGATTCTTACTTATTTATCACTTTTCCTTTAGATAACCGCGGATTTATGACGTCTAATGGACAACCAGATCAAGCCAGATCCGCTAGGTATGTGCTGAAAGACTACGTGAATGGGAAACTGCTCTACTCCCAAGCACCTCCAGGCATGGATCAAGAGGAGTACCACAAGTTCAATCCTCGGACGACGAAGGAAATTAAAGAACAAGCCTTGCCTCAGAGCCAACGGAGAGCACTTCGGGTAAGTTAAATATATTACGTTTTGTTAGAACGAGAAGATTCTAAAATTTGATCAATTCAGATAAATAAGCCGACGTCTTCCCAAGAGATAGACTCACAATTCTTTAAAAGCAATGGTAATGCAATGCACATAAAAGGCCGTTCAAATTTTCCACACATCAGAAATACTTCAGATTCCAGTGATGTTTCGGGACAAAATGTATCTAGAATGCAAGTTTCAGAAAAACCTTGGAGACAAGCAAAAAAAGAGAAACGTGAAAAATTACGAAAGCAATTTGCACATCTCGATCAACATTAATTTCGGATATTTATAATCCTGATTTTACGTAAATTAATAAAATTGAAGACTATTTTTACCAGTTTGTTTCGCCTTTCAGATTTCTATAGATAGATACGAATTCAAATCCATACAGATTTAAAAATATAAACTGCAGGTAAGGTAAGATTTATTTTATTTAAAGAACATGTTAAAATTGGGTGGCTTAGGTTAAATTCATTGCTGCATACTTTCAATTTCTTGCTGGTTCAAGTCTTCGTTCTCTTCGTTTCTATGGGTCAACATGTGGTTGTGAAGGCAATGAAATTGAATATACGCTTTTCCGCATATCTGGCATGAATGTTTTTTATTCCCGGTGTGCAGATATTTATGAACAAGTAACGAACTTCTCCGGTTGAAAAACTTCCCACAGTCGTCACATTCAAATGGTTTCTCCTTGGTATGAACTATTGCGTGTCTTTTGAGTTGTTCTCCACCTACGAAACGTTTGTCACAAACCTTAATTAAACACAACTCAGTTGATGATATTTTAAGCGATTCACAGAATCAACATTATTTTTATTTACCGTGCAAACGTAAGGCTTCTCTCCAGTGTGCGCTCGTTTATGAATTATTAAATTGCTTGAATACCGAAACTTTTTAAAGCAAATATCGCAGGTATGCGGCTTTTCCCCCGTATGCGTCAACATATGTTTCTAATAACAAAAAGAAATTCCAAAATTTACTTCATTCGTGCAGTATGCAAAGACAGAGCGACCAAAAAATCTCTAGTCCCAAACTTAAACTAATTTAAATCTAACTCTCGTTTGAGAACTATGTACACAGATTCAAAATATGAAATTTTACAGTCAAGAGAAAAAGACAAACCTTAAATCCAGATTTCTGTGTCATTCCTTTTCCGCATATTCCGCAAAGGAAGGGTTTCTCTCCCGTGTGCGAAAGCATGTGGCAACGCAGCGATCCGGCTTGTCGATAAGCCTTCCCGCATATTTTGCAAGTATGAGGATTGTTTTTGTTATGCGTCGTCATGTGCCCATCATACGCATTCCGGGTCTTAAATCCTTCTCCGCACTCGCTGCATAAATACGGCGTGTTGTCCGAATGTAGTTGCATGTGGTATTTATAGGAGCTATGATTACTTAAGACTTTCCCGCATACCTCGCATTTAAATGGGGGCCCTGGAAGTTTTTTAGTTCTCTGTCTCCGTTTTCGAAATACAACTTTCGGAGGGTTCGTCATGACATCAGTGTCTGATTTTTCCTCGGAGGTCACATTGCTTGTTTCATATTCAACGCTTTTGGCAGCGTTGCTTCCTTCTTCCATAACATTTTCAAATTCATTTACTTCTTCGCTTTGTACATGTTCAATTACCTCTACCGAATCATTCTTAATCACTAAATTTACTTCTTCTTCATAAGTATTTGCTTCTTCTGTTTGCTCTTCTACAGCGTTTTGCTGCTCTGCGTTGTCTTCATAAAAATATATTGTCCCATAAACTTCGTCATCGCTAAATTTCGATTGTAAGCTCTTTCTAAGGGTCGTGTCAGAGTTCAAACATTTTTTTCGAAATACATAAGACCTACAAATTTGTAACATGCATTTCGCGCAGACGACTGATGGTAGATCGTCGCCCTCCCTTGGCTGAAATAAAACAATTAATTAAAAATATGATTGGCCAATGGATAGGAAAAGTTATAAATGAAATAATATTTGAGACCGTGTTAGTTGATTCGATTTAAAACTTAAGGAAACTTATATAATCAACTCGCTTTAATTTTACATGCGGATACTATTGTATTAGGAAAAGGATGACTGGAATTGTTGAAGTCAGAAAAAGTTTATTAAATTAAAGTTATTACAATTCTACGCAGGCGGATATTCGGATAAATAAAATTTATATAAAACAAATAGTTCATTTGCTTTTCTGTTTCCTGAGAAAATGAAGTTGGTTTTAAAAGGTAAGATTTACTCGGTGTTTTAGGCTATAAAAGAACTCTTGATACTCTTCAAAGCTCGCTATTTGAGCCCCTTTCTATGTTTAGAAAAATCCGGAAACGGCCGTTAAACCCCGTGAGTTAAGTGGGAACCAAATTCAAAATAACAATTCTAGTTCAAATTGAATTCACAGACTTACGTCAAGCGATGTGCATTTAGCCAACATTTGCGACAAAGTTGTGACTTCGCCGCAGACCTTCCCCTCGTTGAAAATGGATCGAAGATCCTCGGCCTCCTCCAGGCACGTCCGGCAGACATTCTCGATTTTAACTTCGGAACTAAAACCTTCCGACATTTCGCTGTTTCTGCCCGCAAAGATTAACGAGAATTTATAAATTAAGCGGAAAATGTTCACAATACTTGAGCCTCAAACAATCCACAATGGCGACATAAATCGCTGGCTTGACGTCACGTCATTTTCATCGCGGCATAGCTCAGTAAAGGGATGTGAATTTTTTAGCGTTAACTTTTCCACTGTGAAGCAAGCGTGACAATTTTCAAATCAGCTGGTCCTGACAACAAAAATAATCGACCTCGAGTTTATAAACAAAGTATTATTTAAGAGTTTTATGTGGAAATAAAGATAATTTTTAGAAATGGACTTGCTCGGATCTATCCTAAATTCGATGGATAAGCCACCATGCGTAAACGAGAAGGAGAAGGAATTAATCAGAAGTAGGAAATTTTAATTTCTTACGCCATTTGTATTCGAAGAAGGAAAATTCTATTTTAGAACAAAAAGAGCACGTGGAAAAGCTAAAATTAAGGGAAAAAGAAGAACTGAATCGCTTTAGAAAATACGTTGAGGAGCGAATTGGACGTTTTATTAAAGATGAACGCAGATGCATCGAGTTCCAGCCCCTGGACAAACTTTATCGATCGGTCATGTGAGTGTGTATCCAAAGGGATTTTATTATAATTTAGGCGTCTCAATGATTTATGAATGGGGCTAATAAGTGCAAAACTGTCCAGGAAGCAATTTAGTTATATTGGGCATAAGTGCATTGATGAAATCAAGACAAACAAACCCAGGGGTTTGCGGCTAAATATTTTTAATCGCTTCCTTTCTTTCCTGTTATCATAAATTCGTGGGACTAAGGTTCCTATGATTATAATTTACAACTTTTAACTAAAAGTACTTTTTCCACAGTCACGATGTGGCTGAAGTCGCCGGTTTACTTGCGATGAGTTTTGGTCAGGAAGACGTCGACAGGTACACAGTCGTATTTAAAAAAGAGCACGCGCCTACAGAGGACGAGATTATTGCGCGGAGGAATGGTGAAGTCTGGAATGAAGAAAAAGCCAAGGAATACGCTCAAAAAGTTAGTGCCTATACGTTTTATTATTCAATCGGAGTTCAATTAATATCAATAAATTTTAGAGAACAAAAGCAAAGAAGCAGGAAGTTGTAAAAGAAGAGCCTCCGGTGGAAGTAGTCCCCACTACAAATTATAAGGATAAATACGCACATTTAATTGGACAAGATGCAGCTCTAGAGGCAGCTCGCAAAACAGAAACAAATAAAATTTATGGATTTGGTACGAGAATACAATTCTAATTAATCGTTACAATTTTTAACTAGTCATTTCAGTTCCCAGCGAAAACAAAAAGGACATCAGATCGATAGAACAGACTATGGCAGACATCCAGGCAAAAAAGCGATTAAAAACCTCGCACCAAACGATTAATAATAACATGTAGTAATCAATATAAGATATCATATAAAGCCCTCAGCAATACAAATTTATGAATGTGTGTTCTTCGCTCTATTTAATGCAATAAATGTACAAATAGAACTTTTTTAAGCCCTCTTAATGAGTGGGGTTATTTGGAAATAATCAACCGTAGTAACCAAAGAATATAGAAATCGTTTTACAAAGAATATTTAACTTTCTTTTTAAAATGAAACTTTTCCCACCATTGAAGAAATATATAAAAATTACCTATTAATAAATACGATATCTGTTTACTTCCGGATTCAGAAAATGCAAAACGGAACCGGAATAACCGATTTTTTACATTTTTTCAAGTTGCCTAATGATAGAAAGTACATCACTTTAAGCAATAGAAATAAATCAATTCGTAATAATATTGTAAATAAAAATATGAATGAACTATTGAATGTGTATCCATTAGATAAAAATAACTTGGATTTTTTTTGTATGAATAAAAGTATTGGCCCTATGATCCCATTGATTATAAAATTGTTAGCTCTAACAGTTAAAAACGGTTAAAATGTGAAGATAATAATTTAAATAATATCTTTGAATAGCTCTAAATTTTTGTATTTTCCAACAAGGGAAATTTAAGCTGAAAAAAATCGTCCTAGCTGTAATTTCGGAACACATGAAGGGCAAACAGTCGGAGCTTTGCACATTCCATAAATTATGTTTCACTGGTTTACTGTCATCACTCCAATCAGCTGATCGCATCGGTAGAACTTCTATTGTGAATTTTCTTGTTTATGGTTTTCCGGTGCCGCATTTTTGTTACTCGGATTGAATAAAGTATAATTAGAAATTTCCCAGTAAGAATGCCAAATCCAGCAGAATGTCCGGAGGTTTGCAAACCCTTCAGCTGTGCAGAAGTTGATTAGAATAAATAAATAAATGATTACTTTCAGCATTTACAAGCGCAAATGATAATCGTAATCCACCCGGGGTCCCTAAACCTGCGAATTGGCCGGGCGTCGGACTTAAATCCAGTGAGAGCACTGCATGCTGTGGCTCGCCGAAGAAAGCCGGGCGGGCTGGTGCACAGGGATTTAATACTGCCTAATTTTATCGACAAGGTAGTGAAAATTATACATACAAAGCTTTTATGTTATTCCTCCACTCGTTTAGAAAAAGGAGATCCTCCAAGAATTCGAAGAGTGCAGGCTTCAGGTGTCTCACACTCTGCAGTCTTGCCTGCAATCCGACGGGAGGCGGCGCTATGCCACTCCTCCGCAGCAAATTTCGGCGTTCAATAGGCGTTCCGTTCCTGAAATCCTCAACGAGAAGGTGGAAGATATCGCAGACCCCATTCAGAACACCCTGTTCGGTGAGGAGGTCATCTATGTTAAGCCAGACGGTGATTTTAATTTGCACTTCCCGATAAGACGGGGCCAACTTAATTTACACAGCGGAGTCGGAGGCTCGCTTACTGCGGTCTTGGCTGATTTGCAGGCTATTTGGGAATTCGTTCTGGTTGACAAAATGCGGATTAATTTAAAGTAAGTTATAAGAGTACTCTAGCAGTTATCTAAGCTAGTCCCATGCTAGAAATTCTAGAAGTTATATAGCGAATTATTCACTTAAAAACGTTTAAAAAAAGTTCGTTGGTTAGTCTGGAATGAATCATTGAAGAGCAAAATTATTTTATAATTACCTTTTACATTGTTTTTATTTTAGAGATTTGAAATCGTATAAAGCTGTGCTTGTTGTCCCAGATATTTATAACAGGAGTCATCTGAAAGAATTGACCAATTTGCTGCTAATAAAAATGGGTTTTGGTAGCTGCTTCTTAGTTCAGGTACATAATAAAACATTGTTCCTAAACACTTGGGCATACTTTTATTCAGCAATAGAACCAATGTGTGATCCAAATTTCTCTCCTACAAAACATTCATCTCATATGGATTATGGTATAAAATATTACTGAAGGGCAATTATGTTTAATTTTAAAATATTTAGGATCATGTGGCAGCGACATTTGGTGCAGGCTTGGGATATGCGTGTGTAGTTGATGTCGGAGATCAAAAAACGTCAGTTTCTTGTGTCGAAGACGGCATATCTCATCCAAATACCCGAGTACGACTAGAATACGGGGGTGGAGATGTAACCCAAACATTTTACTCACTTCTGCAAAAGTGTGCATTCCCATATAAAGAATGCGACGACAAAAGGCCGCAGGACTCGATGTTACTCAAAACGCTTAAGGAGGAATACTGTCACGTTAATTTGGTAAGAATTACCCGAAGTTTAAATTTTTTCCCTAATGTATTATGTTTTCAGAATATTTGTGGCTCACAAGAAAAATCTTTTATAGTCAACCAATTCGGAAAACCTGTGGCTAAATACACAATCCAATTAGGAGATGAATGCATTGTTGCACCACTCAGTCTTTTTCACACCGAACTTTTAGTTTTAACGGGTAGAAATAGAAGTGTTAAACTCCAAAAGCCGTGTGCTGCTCAACCAGATTCAGAAGATTGTTTTGATGCTGAGTACATTCGTGAAACTGGAGTAAAATTTCCCTTTCTTCTAATGTAACTTATTTCTATAAAGTTTATATTTTAGAGAAGAAGTGCCAAGGAGCAACTTGATCAGCAAGCTGAGGGCGGTGGTAATAATGATAATCAAGAGGAGGACATAGTTGTTGATAGCTTAGAAGTGGAAAGAGATATTAAACCAAACGACAAGGAGTTCGTTTCTCCAGACGGGCATATTATCGGCCTGGATCAAGCCGTCCTCCAGAGTATTGAAAGATGTCGTAAGTTGCCACTTTGTGATAGATATATTTATAAATTATTACTATCTTTCTTTAACGCAGCAAATGAAGAATTAAAACGAAAAATGTACGGTTGCATTCTGGTGGTTGGAGGTGGAATGAAATTTACTGGAATAGGAAAATGGTTACAAAACAGAGTCGCTTTACAAATTCCATATATGCACAGAACTGGTGAGTTAAGACCTATAAATGTTTTAAATCACCATATTTATTTTTATAGAACAAATGGACATTGTTACAAGTACCAAAGACATGGACCCCGCGATGACAGCGTGGAAAGGAGCCGCAGTAATGTCGTGTTTAGAAAGTGCCCCGGAATTATGGATAACCGCTTCAGAATGGAATAGATTTGGATTGAGGATACTTCGTGAAAAAGCTCCTTTTATGTGGTAAAACTCAATTTTTAAATATAAAAATTTGATATATTTCTTGCATTTTTCCTCATATATTTAATTAGCATTTACTCTTAACTTTACTTGTATTTATATTTTAATTAACTGTACTGCGGCGATAAATACAATTATTTCAAAATGTGCTTTTTTCTTCGCCACTTGCGATAAATCTAGGCGAAAGTTAAATAACTTTACATTTGTCGTCTTTAATACATGGTATTTTCTGTTAGTAAATTCTAAATAAATACAAAATTTCAAAAAAGCACAAAGTATAAAAGTATATTTTTTTAATTAGGCGATAAAACAAAAAAGTTGTCCCTTTTATTTTCTCGGTCAAAGTCAACTCAAATTCGTTTTATTTGCTATTTCAACGTTTTCTGTAATTGTTAAGCAAACTATCCGTTTACATATTAAATACAAAGTGGTTCTCTTATCATTTAGTTCTGAGTGATACATACATTATATATAGCTATTTACAAGAAGTGGATTTTTTTACGATAATATTCTGCTACTTCGACATTATATATTTGTTTGCTACTCATTTAATTACTAAACATAATACTCACAATCATTTTACTCAATAAATTTTCTAATTTAAACTAATGTTTATTTTAAACTAATTGCACATGCACACAGAGTAAATTTTAAACAAAAAATGGAGGTCTTATACATGAATTTGCTTTTGAACCCATTCTAGATCAAATTTCCTCTTTTTTATGATGCGAGTATGCCTGTTTGTAATCCACCAGTTTTTAAATTTGTCGAGTTCTTGGGGAAAAAATAATTGTATGTGCATGAATTGTGTCTGCAAATGAGATTTATAGACATCGTAGAAGTGCCTAAGATTTTCAATAAATTGTGAACTCACCACTTTTGGTCAAGTATAAAGTTATTTCAGAATCGTAACAAGTAATCGGCCATAGAATATTTAAGGTAAGTAGAAAATGTATCATAGCAAACAACGCACTTAAAAAGAATGATAAGAATAATTTTTGTAGGAAAAAAGTAAATGTAACTCATTCAGAATTTAAAAAAGCACATTTATTTCAATAGGATTTGTATTTTAAAACTCAGATAAACTTAAAATTCGTTTTAAATTAACATGAGCCATTCACAGGCCATAATAGGAAAATTAAAATTTCAGATTTGTGTAAATAAAACTTTCTGAAAAGCAAGGTTTCCGCTTAATTTCATTATTGCACAATTAAAAAAATTTGGTTTAGGCACTTCAATCCGTTTGACCTCTCAAAATTTGGGGATGATATTATTAAAGTGCCTGGCCAATTTCTTAGTGTTATATCGACTAAAATTCAGCACTTGTGTTAGGCCCGTTAAATTTGTAATGATAGTTTAAATTGACTGAAGAACATTTAACATAACGCTTGATAATCTTTGACTTAAAAGAAAAAGAAGAGATGAGTTCACATTTCTGCTGGGCCCTACTTCCTAATGTAATATTTTTACCTAAAATTTGAATTATCTGGTGAAAGGAAAATAAGAATCTAAAAATTTAACCTTTGGTATAAGCCAAAGCTATTTAAAACGACAAAAATTATTATAAAATTATATTCTGGACACCAGCATTAAAATAAAACCACATAAAATCTGCTTAAATTACATCTCGATGATCCGAAATTTTATGAACCCGATGATTTTCGAACTGCTGCCAGCAGCACAGAGGTATATATTATCAAAATAAGGCTTCTACGAAAGCTTACACTAAAATTTGAATGCCAAATATATTTCGATCCATCGAGAAGTAATTGATATCTTTATAGCTTGAAAGGAAATTATTGGGAACTTCTCAAAAACTATACAATCGATTTGTTTAAACATGAAAAAATACAATCTTTATTATTTCGCTAAATCACCGAAATGCAGACGAGATTCTTACTTATTAAAATTTGATAAAATTTGTTTACAGTATGGTTGTTGAGTTGTTAAAGCCACCTGACTTAGATCATTGTAGGTTCCGCTAGGATGTTTTTGTGAAGACTTGATCCGAGCCTATTCAAATATTGTTAGTGAGTGATGAGCAAAAAAAAAACTATTATTTTGTTTCATATTGTACAAAAAATTTAAAAAAAAAATTAGGCGTTTTGATATTTGTTGAAATATAAAAATTAAAATCATTTTGTCTAATGCTTTAGGAAAGAAATAAAAAGTTGTTTAAATTCTAAAATTGTACTCACATCGTGTCATACCTTGGTTATGTTTTTTTCTTATGGCCAGTTTCTTTTACACCGCAGTCTTCAACTTTTTTCCCCTTGGCTATAGCCAGCAGCGTCACTAACTTTTTATGGGAGTCTCCGACAATCCAACCATGCTGCTGATAATGTTCTCCTTCAGGCGTTATATCGTCGTCATCATCTCGTGTCTCAATCCGCCCAAATTCCTCATCACTAGATGAGGACCAATAATATAGCATCTCAGATGCAACTCGCTTTCTTCGGGCTAGCGGCCTCACAGTTTCTGAGGCTGTATTTTTGTGTGCATCTGATTTTTCTCTGCATACGGTTCCTTTAGATTTTTCTGGAATTTTCCTGCTAGCAGTGGCAGGTTTAGCTTGTTTTTTGATACTTTCTTGTTCTTTGAAAGAAATCGTTTTCCTTCTTTTCTTAATTTTTGATCTTGACTTGCGCAATTCCGCTTCAAAATCGCTTTCTGAATCGGTCCTGTTTTTCAGCCTTGGCTTTACTGATAGTGTTGGCTTTTTTTGTTGGGAGCTCTCATTTGTTTTAATGCAGGTAACTTTTTTCTCTTTATCTAATTTATTTCCTGAAGTTTCAGCAGTCCTGCTATCTTCCTTTTTACTGGCGGGTGTATCATCATTCTGCACTTTATTGATCTTTTCTAAAAGTTGATCAACAATCTTTTCTGATTTCTTAGTAGAACTCTCACAGTCTTTAGAATTTTCAGGCTTTATTGATGAAGCCTTGCTGCTGGAGTTTTCAGTTTTCTTTTTATCATTATTTGCTGATGTAGATTTCCTTTTGCGTGATTTTCTTTCCTTTTCTTCAATAAATGCAATTATATCTTGTGTAGAAAGGAAATCTTCGTACTCGTCTGAGCTCCATGTTTCTACGAATTTTTGGGACCGATTAGCCGCACAGCGCCTTTGGGGTTTTCTTTTACCTTCACCAATAAGATTGGCTATTTCTTCAGCAGACATACCGAGCTCCGATTGCAATCTGTATATTTCTTTTGATTGTTTCCTCTCATTATCATTTCTGCTTGATCGTTTTTGTTCCTTCCTTTCCTTAGCACCGTCTAAATGTTGATTTTCAATTTTTTCCTCAGATTTGTTAAGGACTTGCTCTGCTTTTGGGGCAGGCTTTGATTCATTTCGGGTTTCTTTAATGACCTGCTCAGTTTTCTTTATACTTGCGGAAATTTCTTCATTTGTGTTTACCAAAACATCTGATAATTTGTCGTTCTTACTAACATTTAATTCAACAATTGGTGTATCTAGCTCTGATGCAATTTTCGATTCCGCTTCATCAGTTTCTTTAACTTTTTCTCGTAAGCTGTCGAACAGCTTATTTAACTCCTGAGTTGGTAGCTTCTTTTTCGATTGAAGTGAATTGTCGCTCTTCTTTTCCTCAGGCCTATTTTTGGTCGCATTCTTAAATATACGTCCCATTATCAAACATTTATTTTCAATTGTTTTAGTAGTTCGTGCACTCGAATTACTTTCGCTATCAGTGCTAGCTCTTTCGTCTTGATTTCCATCTTCGTTATCACTCATAGAGCCATAGTTAAAATCGTCCCGATCAGAATAACTAGTCGAAGACATTTGGCTTTCTTCATTTGGATTGTTAACCTCTTCAGGCCGATGAAACTTTATTTCTTGTTGCTCACCGAGTCCTATATCCTTAAAAGGCCTTTCAGGAATTACAATCTTTTCATCCATTGGTTTCCCACTACGTCCTCTTATTGAAGTTTTAACTTCATTCGGTTCCATTTCTTCTGAATCATCAAATTCATATATATCTTTTGCTTTTTCAGGTGATTTTGATGCTTCTACATTTTTATTAGGCCTATGTTTATTCTTTTTTGCCTTGAAGCCAAGTTTATTACCCGTCTTCTCAGGTATTTCCTTTTTCTTAACAACTTTGGGCAAAGTTGGTTTCATGTTACTTTTAATAAGCTCTTGATATTTCTTTGCGAATTTCTCATTAATATCTGGTTTTACTTTAGGTTTTTCACATATTTCTTCGCGCACTGGTACGGGCGGGTAGCGTGTTGTGATAGGAGCCTCACTACCTAAAGCTATTTCAGCAAGAGCTGTTAGTTTACAACCTCCGTGGGGGCTACGCTCTAACGCTTGCTGCATATCCAAACCCACTGTAGGTATTGAAACTTTAAAATTGTCATACCCCTTCATAGCAGCTTTGGTCTTCATTCGACAATTAGTATTAGTGGACCCTTGTGATGAAGTTGAGTGAATGGGTGAAGTAAAATTTCTGCAATAAATTTCCGAATATAAATTGGATGGATACAGGGTATATGCCAAGATGGAGGTATAAAATATCTATAATACCAGAAAAACGCCCCTAACTCTGTTTTATTATACACAAAAGGGATCGTTTCTTTTTATAAATATCTTTATATAGTGTAATGAAATAAGGACTCCGTTAAAGAATTCAGATATTGCAGTCGACTGTCTAATTCAGCAATTGCTCTTTTAAAGCTGAATGTAGTCGCCTATAAAATGACATTTTGGAACATGGTTTAATGTCTTTTTCGAAATAAGATTTACGACTTTTTTTTAATTTGAATATGCAGTTGCCAATGCTGTTTCTAATAAAATACCAAGAAACTTATTTTTAAAAATCATCTAATCTTAAAATTTTTAATGTAGTTGCGTTTCATTTTTTCATCTGTTATTCCCTAAGTGCAATTGAGTACGACGGGGGATATGAAGATGTTGCTTGTTTTTTATGGTGAAAGGAGGAGGGTCAATAAGGCCGGTTTTCGGCCCCCCTCAAATTTGGCAAAATGAAAAAAGAAAATGTTTTTTAACAGTCTAGGGTCAATTTAGAGTCGGTTTGACCACAAACGGAATCAACCCCACCCCCCTCTTAGCGTCATTTCAAGGTCAAATTATGAAAAACCCGTGAAATAAACTCGCTTTTTCGAAATGAGTTGGCTTATTCTGAATGGACTTATGACTGAATAGACAGTAATACATGCAAACGTCCTCATCAGGGCCAATGATGTGCAGTCTGATCGCGCAACCTCCTCGTGGTGCACATTGGACAATACTAATGCTGACGGTGATGATTTTCTAACGAATTGACTGCATGATTTGTGTCAAAAAGCTCATTCCAACTGACCCCGGATTCGGAATCAGCGACCCAAAAGACCTATGTTTCAGGAAATTGGACATCGTATCTCTGTTTTTTTTTCATTTTTACATTGGAATGACCTTGAAATGACCTTAATATAGACAAACAGACGGGTTTTTCATAATTTAACCTTGAAATGACCCTAAGAGGGGGGTGGGGTTCATTCCGTTTGTGGTCAAATCGACTCTAAATTGACCCTAGACTGTTAAAAAACATTTTCTTTTTTCTTTTTGCCAAATTTGAGGGGGGCCGAAAACCGGCCTTATTGACCCTCCTCCTTTTACAGGATTTTTCAGTTTAATTCTATATAAATTGTCTATGCAATACATTTTTAAATACAACAAATTGTATTATGGTTAAATACAATTAAAATAACCCATAATCAAAAGTAATTTAAAAAAGTACTTACTGAATTTGAAACGGTGCAGCTTGATTTCGTTCAGTTGTTGGTTCATTAGGATATGAAGGCGTGGATACCTTCCCTTGACCCGAATTGACTTGCTCCTCACTTATAAATGTTCTTGCTGTTAACGAAGCCGTACTTCCCTCAGTTCCGATTGGGAATTGCGTTGGTGTAAAATTACCTTCCCCAGAAAAGTATGGACCATAGTTATGACTTGGTACTTCTTGCGCGAGGGCTGAAATTCCTGTTGGAACATTTTGTACTTCCCGGAGCGGAGAGGGATGGTGATATGGTGAGTATGTTTTGCTTCCCATGTTAGAAGTGGGATAGTTCAAATTCGATTGTAAGTTTGGATGCGGCTGTGCTCGCGGAAAAGCTGGATTAGAATCAGACGAAATATCACTAAATTGATTCACGTCTATTTTAGGGTAGGCATGGCGTGGACTAGTCCTCGGTTGAGACATTGGTGATTTAACAGTGTACGCTGTACCATGATGGAAATTTCCTGCTGCTTCTGATCCTAAATAGGAAAATCGTTCACTTGATTTTGGTGTTACTGGCTTGTTTGGCACGTCATACGTGGAATAGGGAACGATTGGGTAAGTTCGATCAACCATTGGTGTTTCTGATCCTTTTAACATGTTACAACATTCGTAAAATAATCGCTCTTCTTGGCTTAAAGCTATTCGCGAAGAAACATTTTGATATCTATCATAATTAGATTCCACTTGCTCAGGTGATGATATTGGTTCAATCCCCGATTGATTTAATAAATTAATTGCAGGAGGAGCTGAGGGATGCTTCTCTCTTGCACATGTTGGCTCAACAGGAACCTCTGTTTCCACAGGCATTGCAGCACGTGCCTCCCCCTCGTCAACCAATTCTTCCGCGGATTCAGAATCTTTTTCATCGAATTCCAGATCTATAGAATGATGGTCAGTTACTGACTGACTTATTATTTCCTTTTGCTTTTCCAATTTACTGTCCGATTCTGTAATATTGCTAGACTCTTTAATTTCCTTTTGGTTGGTTACTTTTGATGCGTTTAAGTATTCATGTTCAGATAATTTGGAGATATGCGTAAGAGTCATTTGATGCTTTGATAGTGCTGAAGCCTTTCTAAAGCCCTTATTGCAAATTTCGCATGTAAACATTAGCTCATCTTGATCAGGATTGGGATTCTGTTTTTTCGGTTTTCGAGTGAATAATATAGACCTACGTCTTCTTCGTTTAGTTCCGAATTTTCCCTTTCCAGTGAATCTAGAAACATCTTGTGAAAAACTGGTGTAGACGCTCATGTCATCTTCCAGGTCCATGTCAATGAGCTCTGTGTTGGTGTTGTCGTCTTCCTGAAGAAAATCGGCATTTGACTGTTCGTCGTTGAAATTAGGCATACTCCTAGTGCTCATAGCAGTTGCTGGACGAGACATCCCATCCGTAGGAAGGAGGAAATTGGAATCTGGCATGCAAATTTCAAAACCATCACCTTCATCTTCAGAAGACATAATTTTGTCGTTAACACTCTTTGCAATTTGGGAAAGATAATTATCTTCTTCCTCTTCAGATCGACAATTCAGTTCAGATGGATTTTTATTGGTGTCTTTTGAATGCTTATTTTTCTCCCTTCGGAATGATCTTAAGCGCTCTCTAGGTTGGCAAATAGCGTTGTTTAAATAAAAATCGTTTTCTGTTAAAGGAATATCTCGTTCAGATTTCCTTCTCTGAGAAATAGGTCCAGCTGAATTCTTTTCGGGCCGATCTTCATTTTTATTAGAGGGACTTTTATTGGAAGCTTGAGCCAAGATCTTGTTTTTATTAAGTCTTGGATCTCTGCTGGAAATCGACTTTGCGGCTTCAGTTCCTTGTGCATCTGGCCCAGTCCGCGAAGCTTCGAGAGTAGCTGCCAAGATGCTGGGACGTAGGAGAGGCTTCTTGGAGTCACTTATCAACTGTGTTTTGTCTCCTTTACTGTTTTTAGTGCAAAGCTCTGGGTTAGATAATGAAAACTGAGATTTCGCAATAAGAGGTGATTTCTTTTCCCTCAAATTCTTTTTTCCTGAAGACATGTTTGCAAAATCAGATTTCCCTGAGAAATTTTGAGTTGAGTCCTTATCAAATGAAAATAATTCTAAATCGGTGCGTAATTCATTTATATTTCTGCTCTCAGCTCTTTCTTTCTTACGATTTAATTTTTTCTTTAGTTTTTTCGTGAACGCAGTTTTGCTCCTATCGCCAGAAACATTGTCGCAAGCCTTCGACATGTCATCATGTCTTAAACTATTCGAGTCAACCGAGTTCGATGTTTCGGTTGAGCCAGGGACAAAATTCGATTTCCTGGCAATCTCTTTCCTAGTCATGAAACTAAAGTCAGTAAGGGAACGAAAAGTATCAAAGGAGTTTTTAAATGTACTAAACACTTCGAATTGTGTTGTATTGAAATTGCTTGAAATTTTAAAGTTATGTTTCTGTGACAAGGGTTCTAAATTCAGTTTTAAGGGTTCATCGTTCTTAAACAGATTTCTAAATAAGTTCTCATTACCAGCAGATAGAACGTTTTCACCGATCTTTTGTTTCTTCGTAATGCTCTCTAATTTATCATCTGTTTTATTACTTTGTTTTTTACTTCCCGAACCATCAACAACGTCTACTGATATTATTTTGCTGCTTGATTGGGTTTTGTTTCGTTGTTTCTTTCCTTTTGTGTTATTAGTTTTCACCTTTGCATTGAAAGTTTCCTTTTTCGTTGTAACTGCTCCATTTATATTATTCTTATTTTCTGAAATTGCAACAATTTTCCTTTTTGTTGTAGGAGTTAATCGCATTCCAGTTAATAATAAATCCTCACTTTTTTCGTAAGCTAAATTTTCCAACATTTTAAGATCGTCAATTTTGGATTTATCGACTTCCTTAAAACTTTCTAGCAGTTGATCAGCAACAATTGCCGCAAGTTCATTTTTTCTTCGACGTCTCTGTTTCTTAGCTGCAGATTCCGGACGAAAGTCCATTTCACTACCATCCTGAGATTTCAAGTTTGACGAAATTGAGGCTTCATCAAAATGTTGAAGGTTCCTTTGTCCTTTTCTTTTTTCATTTACTTCTTGCTCTTGATTCTCTTGAGGAAAATCGTCCACATTTCTATTTATATTTTTTGAATTTTCAGTGAGATCATCGGTTTGTGTTTCCAAATTAATTATGGTATCATCCTTTTCTAGTTCTTCAATATCAGGATTAAGCAAATCTAGCTGTACTTCATCAGTTTGTTTTATTTGATCACTAGTTTCCTTATTCTTTTCCTTTGATTTTAGCTGTATATCAAGGTCTAAATCAAAGCCCTTATTTTCAAAGCTGCCAGTTTTAAAACTCACCATACCATCAGGTAATTTGACTAAGCTCACTGATAATTCTTTACAAACAATAGGCAGTTTGTCCGTTTCGTTGTATTTTAACGCAGGACCCTTTGGTTCCATAGTCTGAAAATCGTCACTGGTAGATTGAGTTCTGGAGATTCCTCCCTCTGTTTTCTGTTTTGATGTAGTGCAGGAAATATCCTCTATGTCATCCTCCATTAATATTGCTTCAGCTCCGTCTAATCGAATGGGTTTATCAGCCGAGTTTTCGTCAGCTTGAGTTCTTTGGTCATCCTCATTATCGTCGCTAAGAAAACTTGCAACAATCTCTTCCACTTCGGTTAAAGTTGAAGATTTTGAGTGAGACTTTCTTTGAGCAGTAGTTCGAATCGCTCGTCGCTTATTCTTAATTGGAATATTTTTTCCAGTACTTTTTATTTGAGGCTTTCTACATTTTTTGCTTAGTACTCGACTAGATCTTACTGTTTTATTCGTGTCTAACGAAGCTGCTAGATTTTCTGGAGGCGGAGAATACGGAAGGGCACTGGACAGAGTTATGTTTTCTGAAGACGATGTTTGCGTCTGGTTTTCCTCGCTTAAGTTTATAGCACTATCTACGGTGAGATTAATGTTATATGACTTAAAATCTGCCATGGATTCAACAGTCTCGGGTGATTTTTGGTTAGTTTTTCTCATTTTACCCTTTCTGGTATATTTCTTAGTTTCAGCTTTACGTTGACTCAGTTTTGATGTATTATCTAAACTCTCAGATTGTACCACATTATTGCCCGTCTGTAAGTTATTTTTTTCATTTTCATGGAAAACTTCCTGAGATTTACTCTCGCATATACTTTCTTTGGATGTATTGAGATCTTCTGAATGCAACTTAACTTCTTTTAATGAGCTGATGTTTAATTCGATGTTATCAGTAATATTATGAATTGGTTTTGACCCTTTATTCAACAACGTTTTGGACTTTAAAGTCGATATACTAACATCATCCAACGAATCATCATGAGTACCTTCAACAATGGCATTTAATTTTTCAACACAATTCTGTTCCTTAGAAACTTGTTCATTTTCAATTATTTCAATAGCTGTCTTTGTCTGTTTTAAATTCTTTTTATTGCACACTCTTCTTCCCTTTTTCTTACCTTTTGTTTTATTGGTTTCGGGGTTTTCTTTACTTTTTACAGATTCATTAGGTACAAGGCTTTCTGGTGTTGTTTTATTTCCGGAAGAGTTTAATATTTCTAAACCAACTTTTGGAAAATCCAATATTGCCTCTTTATTTTCAATACCATCAGAATCAAAACCAGTATTTAAAGCCTTCTCCTTTACAAATTTAGACACAGACTTGGCACTATCCAAATTAGTGATATTCGCAATATTGGAAGAAATTGAAGGGCTTTTATTTATATCAGTCTTAGTTAAATCTTCATTTATTTCTACGTCATCTACTTTCTGATCTTCGACTTTTTCGAGATGCTTTTCGTCAAAATCCTGACTTATATTTTCAATATTAAGCATAATTTCGCCCATTCCAGCTTTAGATTTCACATTCTTACGAATCACTTTTTTCTTATTTTTTTGTTTGCTTGTAGAAGATGAACTATCATCAGATATATTTATTGGACTAACTCTTGTCTCATCATGGGATTTATTGTTAGCATCGACATTGTTTTCATTTTCTTTAATAAAAAGTGATGAATTTTGTGTATCGGAAATATAATTCAAATCAGTGCATTTTAATTGTTTGTGTTCAGCAGGGGTCTCAATCTTTTCATTACACTCAAAATTCTTGTGGTTTTGGCTGAAATCCTTGCTAACTTCTTCCTTGGGACTAGAAACCTTTAGTATGGGAGGTCTTAACAATGGTGTTTTTTGAGTCATTTCTGTTGTTTTACTCGAATTACTTTCTGGAGTTTCGAACATAGCAGGTATTTCTGGATTATCCGTGTTGGAATTTTGTTTCTTGATAATTTTCCTAGTGACAGTTTTTCGTTTCGGTGGTTTCTTTTCTAAATTACCCTCTAAAGGTATTTTGTTACTAGAATCAACGGCAGCAGAAATTGTCAGATCTACAGGAGCAGTATTTTGTAAAATAGTTATGTCGGTGGTACTGGATTGCCTGCTTAAAGCTGAGTCCAAATTTTCACTGCTTTCGAAAAATGGTTTTCCTAACTTTTCTTGTAGCTTACCCGTTAACATAGCTATGCAGTCATTTAGCTTTTTACTTCGTTTTTTAGTAGAAGGGCTGACTTGGTGCTGAGCCTGCGGTATAACTGAGAGATTACCAGACAAGACTTCTACATTTAATGAGGACATTGAGTTGTTCAAGGGCTCTTCTGTTCTTATCTTATCTTCTACTTTGTCTATCACAATTTCCTTATTATCACTTTTAGTCTTCATTTCTTCCACAAGTTCGTTATTCGTTAAATTTTGCACTTGTACAGTCACGGCAGTATCTATTTGGCATTCAGTCTCTACATTATTTTCAACATTCTTGTTGGCTTTCTCCTTAAGCTTGTTCAAAATTTTCTTAAATGTTCGGCCTTTCGAAATCTTTGAATCGAATTGCGCTGGCGTAGATTTTGTACTAACATTATCAATTGTCTTGGCCTTATTAGTTAAAGTTTCTTGGTCTTGCCCTTCGATTATTTCACTCGGATTGGCAATATCCAAATTATGGCACTCAGAACGTGACATTTTCTTTGAACAAGTATTTTTAGTAGACTGTCGAAAGCTTAGCTTTCGCAATAATGCATTGCTTGTTCTTTTTTGGAGTTTCTTCGTCTTAATATCGGTCATTGTTTTGCTTTCAGTCTGTTTATTTTCCTCTCTAGAGATTTGGTCAACGTCTTCCGAAATCTCGGTTGATTCTTCAGCTGCCTGAACCACTGAATTGCTAGTGGCAGTTTGATTATTACTACTTCTAGTAGTCTTTTTATTAAGAAATGGTTTGTTCGACTGAAGCTTTTGGGTGATTTTCTTCACCAATCGCCTAGTCTTTTTACCAATGACTTGAACTACATTTACCTTTGAAACATTATCCTCATTGGTATCAACAAGAACACAATTTTTCTCCGTAGTTACTTTATCATCTGCATCATTATTTGTAGATTTAGTGTTAGCGATTCCTGCTTTTCCAGATTTCAATTTTCTCTTTTCGGGCTGTTTCACTTGTTTCTTGTTAATAGAACAAACTTGCCTTAAGTGTCTTGTGTAAATTCTCTTGTTATGACTACGAAGAATATTTTTACTGATAGCAGACACTGTTGTACTAGCCATGTTACCCTTTGTTTTCTTAGTAGTTTTATTTTTAACTATAATTCCCTTTTTCATTGACTGCGGAATTTTTCTTACGCGAGGTTTCGTTATATTTGGTATAATTTGTCGGCATGCCCGCTTGGCTGGAAGATTCTCAAGCATTCGTCGAATTGATTCCGCTGTAAAAAAAAATATTTAAAATATTATAATAGTGAAGCTAAATGCTTTATAAATAAAATCATATTTATAATTAAAGAAATAATAAACTGATATAAAAATAAATTCGTAATTTGCTTACCATCACTCGGTTTTGGTCGTGGTGCACTGGGGTATGTCTTCGTTTTTTGGGTGCTTCCTTCTTCGCTGTTTTCATTCTTAACATTCGAATGTTTAATTTTTCTTCTTGCCAATGGAAGATTGTGTCTTGCATGACGTTTCCTTTTAACACCGAAGTAGCGATATTTCTTCTTTTTCGCTAAAATCCACGCATAATCGCCCGAGCAATCTAGCATATGTCGATAGAGCTCAAGCAAACCTCCACATTCTCGATTACACTTTGTACAGCGTCCATGGAATTTCAGCATGGACTCTTCTTCGATTTCTAGACTAGTGGTAACTGACGACGAAGATGCGAAAACCGTCTTGTTTTCTGTATCACAATCGCTTCTACTTGTTCCTGTGCTATAACTAGCTGGGACAGAATTAACACTATCCATGGATTCTTCGCCACAAGTGCTATTTTCGCTGTACCCCGATTTAGTGTCTCCTTCGGGTTTTTTGGCCATACGCTGCTTGTATTCTTTATGTCTGCATAGTGCTTTCGTAGGTATGTAAAAATGTTTATACAAATCCCCTTCAATTAATTCCCTACCGACTATTTCGTAATGTGTAGAGTACACGTAGGGATGTCGAAACATTTTGTGTTCTTCAAGAGATTTAAGCTTATCAAATTTAGCGCCACAACCAAAGCAAATGTAACAGCGAGGACGTGCCCATTCTCCACTGAGTATTAAATCTTCCTGAGACCCACTGGTTTCCGGGCAACGTCGATTTAAATTTAATATCGTCGGAATATCAGCGCTGCATGTTTTGGCCTCCAAACCCAAAATATTTCCAAATTGCACTTGTTGAGAAGATGTTATTGCTGAAATTGGCGAAGAATCTCCTAAATTAGAGTCCTCGGGAATTTCTAATTTTATTATGGTTTGTTCGCTTTGTTCAAGTATTATTTGAGGAAGACGCCTTGTATCCAGGATAGTGTTCAGTTGAGCAATCTGCTTCCGTTTCTCTTCTCTTACAGTTTCTCCAATCCCTAATACTTCATTAAGGCCAGATAGTTCATTGCGCTGCCTGTGAACAATTTCGTGTTTAGTTCGCATCGTCAACTGTGTCCACATATCGAGCTTTGAGAGATCTCTTAACCCACATATGGGTTGTTTGACTTTCTTCACAATCTTTCCACCTTCATTTACATACTTGTATTTTTTTACACAGTCCCATTTCCATTTCCAGGAATGTTTGGTAATCGGACGTTTTATTTTTGTTGCGCACCCAAGATCACTTCCGTACTGATCCGCTGTTAGTAAAGTCGGAAATGCCGTGTCGGTTGATAGCGTTGTTGCTTCATGAATTTCACTATCATTGTTAAGTGGACTCTTTACGAGAGTACTTCGAATGGCAGGAATGGTAGCTACAGGACTAAGTGGACTAGGTGATGTCGGGTCTCCATCTAATTTTCCATCTAAATGGCAACTTAAATTCTTCCTTACGTTTATGCTTACTGTTTCGTAAAAATCTTCATCGAATGTACAAGAGAGCACTTCAATACGACTATTAGTTGGAGGTCTTGGGGCTGGTTCAATTGGATCCATGATATTTGAAGTTATGACCCGACCCACCTTGTTCCTAGTTTTCACAGCAGTTGAAGACAATTCGTTCTTTGCCTCCAAATTGCAAATCCTTCTGTTTCTAATCCCTTTTCTTCCTCTAGGTAGTCTATTTTGAGCAACGCCAAGTCGGGAAAGAATCGCCTCGTCGCTTCGTAAAAGACTCTGACAAGACCTCGTCGCTAGAGGCTTATTTTCCATGGCTTGCTTTAACTGACGACGTGTTTTAGTAGGAGTATTTTCTGGATCATTGGATGTGTCGTCTCCAATTGTAGACGCTTTGTCACTAGCACAAACATCCTGTTGTAAGCCTTGCGGTGACTTTAATGAATCAAAAAGAAGATTGCCATCATTTGTCCAGGTTTTGCCTTTCCTTCCTGCAAGCCTGGTTTTGCTGCTATTTCTAGATTTGTGCTTATCTTCCAAATGTTTCCCCAATTCTTCTGCATTTAAAAATCGAATTGCACAAATTTTACAAGCGAAATATTTATCCGAATGAAAATCGACTAAATGATTAAACAAAGATTTGAGATCTTCAGAGACTGCTACAGTCTTTAGTTTGTTGCTATTGAGGCAGCAAAAGGAACATCCCGAAAATGACGAAATGTTTGGAGGAAAGGTGGTGGAATTGCGAGAGCTCAACCTTCGTCCCTTGGTGATCGCATGGACTCGCTCGGTGTGCTTAGTTAGCACTTTTTGACTGGAAAACTTTTTATCACAATATAAGCAGAGTAGCTTATTTAACTGACTGGAATGACCTTGGCTCTCACTGCCAACGTTTTCTACGGATTGCAATTCTCCGTCCGTTGGACTAATTGGGTCATTTGTAAATTTACTCTCGGAGAGATGAGAATGTGTTGAAAGAATCGTATCCAAAATCCCTGAAAGCCGGTCCAAGGGCAAGCTACAGGTTAATTTTAAGGGAATATCACCTATCAGATCTTCGGATTCATTGGCGCCAAAAATATTATCCTCTGAACGACATTTCTTCAGGTCATCGATACCTTTGCGCTTCTTTTTCATTTTTCTATTCCGCCTCCGGGCGGTAACGAGGTTTGAGCCTACATTGTCGCTGGGCCGGGTGAAGACGTTGCTTTCGACGCTATTGCTACGTAATCCCGATCTTATTCTAAACGGGGGACTGTTCGGCTCATTCTTTTCTTCGCTGTTGACTTGCCGGTCTCGTTTCTTTCGCGGCGTTAAAGTTTTAGTTAACTGCTTGCTTTGTGCAACGTTCCGTGTTCGAGTCGTCGATAAATTTGTTTTTTCTGTATTAGGCAGTGTTGACTTATCATTTTGCTTAACTGTGGATACTGCGCACGGGTCGAGTCCATCGAGGAATTGAGGTAGATTTTTCGAATCTGAAAGATCTGGTTCAGGATTTTATGCTTGGAATTTTTTATTAGGAATTGACTTACGATCGGAATCATTTGGTGTTATAATCAGTGTCGAACCACTACGGTGGACCATTTTAATCTGGAAAGTCAATAGAAGCAGAATAGAAGTTCAAAATGTGTTTAAATAGAGACTTAATTATGTATTTATAAAATGAAAAAAACTGGTTGGATATAGTAAAAATGATTTATTTAACTATTTGTTTTTCTACAAGGTATTAAAAAATCGCTAGCTTCGGTTTCGTAATTTTAAAGATTTTAAGTGCCATAGTTCTTTGAAGTGGTCCTAGTATTACGACATCGGGAAAGATCTTTGCACAGAGAATTAATTTAAGAAAATTAAGTCACGATAAACAAACAAATTATGCATTCTTTTGAGTGGACGTGAATGACCTTTATGCAGAGGATTAGGGCTGTTATTAGAAGTTATGTTAATGACACAAAATTTATTTTTTTTTAACAACTTTTTATCGACAAGACGACGAAAGACTGAACATATTAAACTATTTATCTTTTGAGGTTTCTAGAACAAGGGATAAATCAAATTTTAAATTGTTATACAATACCATAGAACTACGATGGCTACGATGAAAAGTCAGTTGTTTCAAAGCTTACATCGATCTCAGACAAATTCAGTCAGCAGATGGTACGAGTACATCTCCAAGGAGTTGCTTTAGTTTTGCATTTTTGAATTTTAATTCATCAATTGAACGAATGTCCAGCAGCATAAATAAATAAATAATATCGTTTCGTGTTTAGAACTACTTACTGATAATTTGTTTAAGCAATTAATTTATAAACACAAAGAATGCCATACACATCTGATAGTATTAAATTAAAAATCTATGTAATACAAAACCAATCTAGAGTTTGTAGTTTTCTTCATTTCACTGGTTTTGGTATTCATTGATTCACGTAAAGAATTAGTGCTGCAAGAGGTTGGCTATTTTAAAGAAAATATACATATTTTCTGGGGAACTCGAATAAGGAGGTAACGTTGAAATTTCTGCTGAGATCTGAGTATTTTGAACGAGTCATTTTTAAGAAAACCAATTTCTATAGGAGCAGGGTTATGGCTGTAAAACAATTAAGCATTGTAATTTTCAACTTACATTTCATTGGCATTGTTTCCTTTTGAAAAAAAATATTCTTTACTGTTAGAAATCTATATTTATTTGAACAGGCACATTTTGTTTTCAAATTTATCTATGATATAAATTGAATGGAACTTGATCAATGTCTTTTGTGCACATTATATTGAGTGTTTTATGGCAATGGCTATCTCTTCTAAAAATCGGCATAAAGAATTCTGGGCTGGACTTAGGTCATAAAGAAATAAAAACCCATTAAGTTCAAGACTAAATATTTTTATTTTAGAACCACAATAAATTATAATAACGTTGATATTTTTTCAGTTTTATTTCTCAAAAGTTATTTGACATATACCTAATTGAGGGAATATAATTTATTTATAATTTATAATAAAAAATATCGAAATATGTACCTTTTTTGCAAATGATCTGTGGGTTTTTTGGTTTAAACACCGCACTCAAGAGGTGTGAGCGTTAAGGGTTAATGAACCACTGTGATTATTTCGAGCAGTCTCTTTATCTTTAATTCTTTAAATGTATTGTACTTATATAAAATTGTAGCTTGAACATTATTTAGGCATTCATTTATAAAATAAATTGATGTATTTGAGGTAAGTTCATTCTTCCTGAAGGGAATTCCCTGAGAATTTACTGCAAAATATATAGGTGTCTTTTGTTCATATTTTTGTTGTTTAACTTTTGTTTCATATAGATTTAACAAAACATTTCAATTCAATGGTTAAAAAAATTACAACTTTGTTGATTTCCACTTGCTATTTGTAGTGCAATTTTTTGATATAGTGAGGTGCTTCCGTCAACTGCCCACCCGCTGCAATTCTTGTTATTCAAGGATGATTCTTTTCCCACAAAGAGAAGGGTTTACCTGAAGTCATCAATCTTGAACTAAACTCGGGTTGCAGCGTTTCGTATTCTAGGAGCAGGAGGCGGGTTGTTTTACTTCCCATCGGGTTTGGGATTCGTCTTGCTTCCTCAAAATATGTTCATGAATGGTGAGCTTTAAAAATGGCGGCAGAAAGTTTAGCCCCAGAAGGAAGAAACCAAGTTTTCGGGCTTTTTCCTTCAGGAGCGTTCTGGCTAAAGACACCATTTTTGGGGCAAATTATTTACCCAAAGAGCAATGATTTATTCAAATAAACACTTTAAAAGAGTGGAGGCTTAAATCATAATTGTATGAGAACTTTAAAGCATATTGGCGCACCGATGCGATGTTATGCAATAAATCTACCCGGGGAGATAAAAACAGCGGGAAGAAAGGTGTTAACTTACCCATTAAAAACAAGTAAAAAGAAACTCAATCCTGTGGGTTCCAACGAAGATATGTCTCCAGAGCTAATACCTTCTCCAGAAAAAGCAACGAAAACTTATCTGGTCAAAGGTTTTTCACCCCCATCAAAAATTTAATAACATTTCATTCAGAGACAATCTTTCGAGCTCATTTAATCAAGGAACGTACAGAATTTTATCAAAAAAATCACTTTCCCATGGTCACACGAAACGATCCACAATCTTTCCTGCAAAATCTGAAACTCAAAGCATACCACACACGCAATAAACAATCATTTTAAATTCGGCACATTTCGATTTTTAACTGCAAACGAAGGGTATTGGCCGTAAAAAAAGTAATTTTTTCCCAGATTGAAAAAAGCCCAACGCGGCGACATTTTTAGACAAGAGTGCACAAAGTTGTCATTTTCATTTTTATCGATAACTCGGAATAAATGTAATTCCCAAGTATAACTTGCACTTTTATTTACAATATAACACAAACAATTATGATTTCATCTAGTTTACGATATTATATTCCATTTAACGCGAAAATTATCAACAAAATTGAATTTCAAAGTTTTTCGTCCACCAAAATGTCGGGCTACGAGTGTATAGGGGCCATAATGGAGGCCAGTGCGTGTGGAATTGACTGTAGGCACAGTGGTGTGCAAGATAATCCGTATATGTGAACACCAATGTAAACACTGTTTTTCCTCATGCGCTCGAGTATTCGGCGCACCGCAAACAGAAACACCGCGAACACACCCTCTGTCCTGTTCCCGTGTGGCGGAGTCCCACCGAAAGCAGCAGAGGGGCGCCCGCAGGATGGCTCGGGACCTTACTTCTTTCTACGGATGTCGCCTCTCCCGCGCAAAACATTCCCGGAGCCAGTTGCACTTCTTTGTCTCAATCTCAAACATGCAATCCACAAGTCGCGTTTGCGGCGCTCCGACTGACATTCACCCGAACCCGAACACCGCGAGCCAAGTGCACGCACGAAACGAGAATTGGGACTGCTCGCGTGTGTGGGTGCAATTAGACGAGTGCACACAGGCTTTAAATTCGGTTGCAACACGCACCACGCGAATCCCCCTCCGGGTGTGTGTTTACTTCGCTGGCCAGTGATAACACCATGTCTCCACGCGGCGCGCACTACACCCTTTTTTGGCTCATTAAAGAAAAGGGACTAATTTTGCGGAAATGTTTTGTTTGATAAATTCAGCTTCTGAAGGTTAAGACCAATTTATTGCAAGAAAACACCAAAACCTGTCATAACAAAAGCTAAAGGCTGAAACACAATGCATCCGCTCCGCTCCGGTTCGTTCCGGCTGTCAAAGTTGAACATACGTAGAGCTATGTAAGTGAACACAATGAGCGGAGCGGATCGTTGTGTCCACTTACATAGCACTACGTATGTTCAACTTTGACAGCCGGAACGAACCGGAGCGGAGCGGATGCATTGTGTTTCAGCCTTAAAGCAGACGACCTGCGATGTATTGCCAGCTGTTTTGGTTAGTCATGAGTCTCCACTTTTCATTCAACAGTGGAGAGAAGACGCCTGGCAAGATTCGTTTGGGTTGCCAAATTCCACCTTGGTGGTTGCAAAGTACATATTCTTACAAAAATCGTGAAATAACTATGAACGACTTATTTAAAAGGGCCTTTGTGAGGTAGGATACAAGTTGGATTAAGCAGGTGAGTAATTGTTTAATTACAAATCAAATAAATAAGCCGCCAAAGTTCAACTGAACTTTTCCTCCCTGGCAGTTAGTTCTCAAAAATTCCCTCCAATTTGCAAACAAAGCAAAAAGGTTCGATAAATGTTTAAGGGGTAATATCACCTTGTGTGCATGAAATCGAGGGTAATTGTTAAAAATTTGTAAAAAAAACAATGGATCAATATTTTTTATTTTTGTTTTTTTTACGTGAGTATATAGCTTTTAATGTACAAGGAACAAGTTTTTTTAAACTATTTAAAAACAAAATGTCGGCGCTACCAGTAATGGAAGAAAGCTCCTTACTTTTCCATGGGCCCGACCATCCACAGGTTGTAATTTTTGATCTGAAATAAAATATTGATCCATTGTTTTTTTATAAATTTTTGAATATGACCCTTGATTTCATGCACACAAGGTGATATTACCCCTTAAGCGAATTTGCTGTAACGTAGTAACAATTCAGGGAAACTAATAATTTGTATGTATGTATATATGTACATATATTTTAATTTGAAATCGCCAACCCCCAAAAAGCCCCTTGGATTTGGGGCTCCATAAACTAATTACGTCGCGCAAATTCTTTGGTGGGGGCGGAAGCAGAATGTTAAGAAATTGTATGCAAAAGTTAAAGGTTAAACGATTTTGAGTTATCGTGCCCGCCTTCAAAAAACTAATTTTGAGAAAATAACAAAAAAAAACTTAAATTACTTACATTAAAATATACGAAAGAGAATTCTCAGAATCTGGTAGAGCTTATAATCAGAAACCTTGAGAATCCTTAGAGGGCAAGGTAAAAAATAGAATTTTCAATAAACACTTTTTGAAGGTATTTTATTTTATATAGCAACATTAACAGTATATGTATAATAACATCTTTGCATCAAACATGCTATTAAAATATTTTTATATAGGTATGTATAACTTGTTCCATTCAATAGTATGGGACCATGAGGGCTGATGTAAGTCAGTAAATAAATATGAAATTCTTAGTGTATACATATCTGCACAATTATGGTAAGAATTTGCAATATCTTACGTAATGCTTTATTATTTATATTTTTGGTTCATTTTACACTCAGACATACTTGTACATATACATATATTTAGCTTTAAAACAATAACTCGCCTTAAGTCTACTATTTTTTTTTACATCCTGTTATTTTCCTGTGATCTGTGTGCTAATGTTAAATTTAAGTTTAATCCATCTTATCGTAAAATTTAATAAAAATTTGGCACATTCTTCCTTGAATATTTTCGTGTTCTTCGTACAATAACTTTACTACAACTATAGCGCGTGAATATCATTCCTTCCACTTATTTTCATTTTCTTGTAATTTCGTTCAATACTGTTACTTGCCTTACTTTCAGAAATCTTGTTATCTTGTGAGGCATTTATGTAAGTTACGTTTTCGTCACCTTCAGAATTTTGTCGGCTACACTTCTATGACAAGCAACAGCGCAATTCAAATATTGGTAGATTGAACTTGTTGATAACAAATTCGTTTTTAATTCACAACCATAATTTATAGAGAAATACTCTTACCTTTTGCATTTTAACAGTGTGAACTACTGTGAAACACCTGCAATATTTCACTAGCTCATGACATCATACGAAAGCAAATGTTTTAGCTTGTATTTTTTTTAAGTACAAAATCTTGCCACGCCTGCAATTGTTTGCTAATTATTCCAATTTTGTTGCAGCATCATTTAATAACACACCCCGGAACGAAATTATACGACAGTTCCAATTCCAACATTTCGCTGAAACAAATCTGATTGTTGTAAAAAATAAATATCTTCTTAGTACTGGTGGGGTGGGCAATAAAAAAAAAATATGAACCGTTTATTTTCAAAGTGGATGATTTCAATTTTTCAATAACGACTTCGATTTTAATATCGAATGTGATAAAAAATTGACTTGCCTCATTTTCACAATAAACGGTGTACGTGTATCTATGTGCACATTACGACTGATGAGAAAAAATAATAAATTAAAATTGAAGTAATTGTTGTGGTATTTTACTATAGTATAACAAACAAATAACTTAGTACTTATTAACTGTTTACACTATAGTAATCGCCATAGCATCGGCCAAGGTCGTCCGGTTAGATCTATTAGATTTTATAGAAACAATTTACTTTAATTGATAAAGTTCAATAATAAAAGTTATAACGATAATTATAAGTTGTAAATAAATGTTGTCCGGTTTGTGATCAATGCAAAATAGTGGAGGATTAAGGATATTGAGTTTCTCTGTTTACCTCATAATTTTTAAAAAGAGTTTATGAATTTTTGCAGATGTGACAAGAATAAATTAACAAGAAAATCTAGATATCCTACACTATTATTATGCTTTACAAACTATTGAACTAAATTTTTGAAGAAGCAGCGAATAAATACATTTAACTACTAGTACTTACCTAAACATATATGACTGTAGCGAAAAGCTAAGCTTAGAATACTTGGCATGGTTTGCTTTACTCTGTATAAAAATAATGGACCTCTTGAAAATTTGGCATAAATGTTAGTCTATAGTTTTATACATTTCCTGTTATTGACACTTAGTTGTCCATTTTGTGTGGGAAGTAGACTGGCACAATATTTTACGCCAATTGAAGAATAGAACACTTTCAGAATTTAACCATGTTAAATGCTCTGCAATGTGCTATGCTGGCACTCTTTGGGGCTATAAAGACGATGTTCCTCAGGCCTCTTGTAGACTTGTGTATGGATTTGATGCTGATCGACAAGAAGGGCGCAGCAAATCACTGAAGTGAGCACGGAAGAGCAGAATTAAACCTAAGAAAACTATTGGCGCCCCGAGCAAGGAACAAATTAATTCGCCTGATATGGAGGGTGCCCAAATTAACGAAGCTGAAATTGTTAAAACATTTATATATTAAAAATATTAGTCCATAACACGTGTCTCCTAAATTTTAATAGACTATAAGATTAATAGGCGATAAATATTTGAAATTTCCTGGTATATAATTCCATTGAGAAGAAAATAATAAATACATAAAATATAATATTATAATTTAAGTATATGGCCATGGTCATATTCAATAGGTAAAATATAAGCAAACAGAAGCGCCCTTAGCTAAACAATACCCCAATTTTTACATAGGGCAAGAGTCAAGAGGGCAAACAATAAACCTAATTAAACATAGCTGAAGGGTCAAGTGGTAGAAAGTAATTAAAACTTACCGGTACCATTAGATGCCTCCAGTCTGAAGGTCGACCAGAATAATCCAATGTAGGGAAGCGCTCCAGTGATCATAGCGATGGTAAAAACTGCTGACTCGGAAATGTCCAGGAAATTAAACACGCACAAGATGAAGCCTAGATATATACCAATGAGAATCCAGGCATAAGAACTCAGGTGTCCACAGTCCACCTGGCCATCCCCAATTTCCGTATTAACAATGAGGTGAGATATTAGGGGCGTTTGTGTCGAGTTTGAGCTTTTGTACTTTTTCAGAGAGATCTGAAAGTAAATATCAAAAATTGGCAAACCGCCAGTATCCGGGGCTAAAGTGTAGCATATACCAAATTTTGTCCTTTTCCATAAGTAGGCATGTGCTCCGTCTCGTAGAGGTGATGACCTAATTTTCTATGAAAATACTTCAAGTGTCTGGTTTCAAAGCTTCTTTTGTTGCGGCGCAACTTCTGGACGGTTTGATTGTACAGAGCACTGCCTGGGGTGAGGTTGGAAAGATAATCAAGGGCTTCATTCTTATGACTACCTTTAATGTTATCTTCTTTCGGATGGATGCCGAAGTGGCAGATAAATGTGTTCCCAGTCTCAATCCAGTGTTGGGAAAATGATTTCATCTGGAAGGAGCAGAGTTGCATAATTCTCTGTTTTGATAGCTCCCAACGGTGGGCTTAAATACGTACCGGCCCAGAACCTGGAAAAACATCAACTAATCCGAATGTCAGCAGGACCAGCAGGGAAATAACATGAATCCAAGCCGCAAGATGAATTGGTTTAGGTCTCTGTTTTCGCTGCTGCGGCCTCTCCAGTGGACGGTCTTCTACTATTCGGTCGGAGTTTGATACTAGCCGAGATATTGTCGAAAGGAGATTACTTGGTGGCGGAGACAGTGATGTCTTTATAGAAATGGAATTTTTTAAATTTAGATCCACGCGAAATAAACTTTTGTATTTAAGTTTGTAGCTATAATGTGCATTTTTAAAATCCGTGACCTTGGAAACATTTATATCTAAACTATTTATGTATATCT
Organism: Machimus rusticus; assembly: GCA_951509405.1. Taxonomy (NCBI): domain Eukaryota; kingdom Metazoa; phylum Arthropoda; class Insecta; order Diptera; family Asilidae; genus Machimus; species Machimus rusticus. The sequence continues at coordinate 11,405,903 of OX608051.1, forward strand.
ACATGATCCCATGTAAACCGATAAAATTTTAATACTTTTTAATACCAGATGTATTCGCAAAAACTTGAGAATCCAATTCAGAAATTTTAAAAATTGAAACAAATTATTGAGGGTAAACATCTGTGTAATTTGATAAATTAAAATTATGTATAAAGCTTTTTAATGCAAAAAGTCTAAAATATCGGAGCTGACGCTGAGGAGTGATTAAAGGATAAACAAACGAAGTTTTACTTTATACAACACATACATATAATATATTATAATAAGGATTGGGTTTCTGCTGACTGAGTAAAAATGTTTTAAATATTTCAACTATTTCGACCTTTCCTCCTTTTCTTTCCTTATTTGGGGCTCATATAATATCCCTTAGCCAAATTGCTTGAAGCGAACCAAATGGACCAACTTCTGTGTTCACCTTTTCGCAGCTTCAAAGTCGAGTAATTAAGGTCATGAAGCTAAGAAGGGCTAATGAAAACAAGATTTATAGTGCGTAGCTTAAATGGGTATAATGAGTTGAGAATTCCGACAACTTTTAACATTCTCTCTGCTAATATTACATTACGGGAGTACATTATTGAGCCGTAATTAGTTGTAAAATAAATAATTCAAATTACTAAAAGGGCTTAGCCCCCAGTTGTGGGCTTTTAAGGAATTTTATTACTTATAAATATTTATCTTACTGCTTAAAAGGGCTTATTACCGTATTATAATATTTTGCAGGCTGTTATGTATTAGCAGCATGGGTGCCTTGAGTAGACCCAAGGCGCTTCGCAATCTGAAGAACAATTTCGAACGAGGAGCACTTTGGGCCACGGAGGGAAGTGGAGAGCGAAGCGGTACTAAGAAAAGGTTCGTAGAATAAAACTCACCGATGATACCATGATTAGATTTCCCTCCAGCAGAGACAAATGCAGCGTCCAGAGCGTAATTCCAGTGACATAAAGGAGCGTCCACAAGGCACGTCCCTGCCACCCAACGACTGGCACTTTGCTCGACTCGGCTAGGTCCTTTCCGTGGCACCGGAACTCGTCACATAGCCCGTAGTCGACTGAAATGAACAGTCCGACAACAGCAGTTGTAGCCGAGAAGATTTTCTGGAGCCCCATAACTATAAGAGGAAAATGACATTAAATTGCTTGAAAGGTTGTTTCAAGCTTAAGGAGAACTTACCCTTCTTGCAGAAGAAGAAATAAAAAACCAGTGAGTAAACTAAAGCTGCCCCCTTTAAAGGGTCTTGCAGATGACACGGCACACGCTTGTAGGAGCTGACAGTGCACAGGGTCCCTGCGATGCCGCAACAGAGGGAAATTAAGAGTAACCTGTAATTAGGCAAACCAAACCTTTATTAACTGGCGCCAAGAATATCTTTTCTGGCTATTCGTACAAATTTAATTATGGGCTAAGCCCCCAGTCTGACGTGGGTCGTATACTTCTCATGGGTGATGGGGCTTTACCAAGTAGGCTCCATACTTAAATGGTAATTAAAAATTCAGGATATGGTTCATTCGCAATTACACTTGTAACGGCGAAAAGTATTCTGTCTGTTTCAGCTTACCTCCTCTTCACAATTTGTTCAATGGGTTGGTCACGTGAAGAAAGGCGTACTCGTAGAAGAATTTAAATAGTCCTTTCATAAATGGTTCATTGTAACGATCGGAACATATGTGTCCTTAAGGCTCGGGTAGGCGGTACCGAATAATATTAAGGGATTTTCGCCAGTTAGGAATAATGTGTTTCTTAACAGACGAAATATCCTTTAATATTATTATATTACACATACAGCACGATCTACTATCGCGAAGTTGTAATGTGTAAAAATAAATACTTTAAAATTGCCTATATACTTTGCATTACATAATGCTTGACTTTAGTCTCAGCTGCGCAGTAATTAAATTCTAATTTTACCAATGTCGTAAAATATTAGAGTTTCGTTTACGAATTTCATAATAATATTGCGAAATACAATGCCAAAAAATCAATATTTGAGTTATAAAAAATAAGTATTGCTAAGAGACTTTATATATTGGGATTAAATGAGAAGCTGAAAAATTATCTTATTAGTATTTCGATCTTCTTCTTTCGAAATTGAAGGGAGTTGCTAGCGCTAAAAATTCGTAAAAGGGACGAAATTTAATATACCCAAATTGAATCGCTAAGAGCTTTCATTTCATGACTGTTCTAACTTTGCTCGTTCTGAGGATATGAGGAAAAGTTTATTGCAGCTTTAGAAGGCAACATTTTTTCATAAACGGACATAAGCCAACCAATTCGTCACATAGCCTTGCGACGCTTAAAAAGAGCATATACTTCATGAAGGTTCTAATACTTTTGAAACTTTTCTAGTTCCTTTTTAATACTCAGTTTTGATTTGGATTAAATAAGTATGTTTGAAAATATCTCACTACAAATTTTCTGTTATGTACTATACTCGTACGTGTTTTATTTTCTGCAGACGTATGAGAGCTTTGAACTTACCTCTTAACGGGCATGGGGAATTTGTAGATTTTTATTGTCCATTTGAATACCCACGAGCTTAAGTGGGCCAGAAGAACTAGAATCAAAGTGACTATCGGTGAGATGAAGAGAATTGACCCGTAAGCATTGTTGCCCTTGCGACTGACTTCCAGTTGCCGCTGATACAAAGGAACAATAATGAACATAGAGAAGGACGTTGCAACTAAGCCAAGCCCAAAAAATATTAGAAGGATAAAAGTTCTTTTGCACCGCCGGAAGTGCTGTAGATGCATTTGGTGCTGGTGTTGCGTGTTCTGGTATTCCTGAGTTGAGCTGTTCCATTCGGTCGCCGAATCAACTAAAGACAGCGCGGCGCCACTTGTTTTACATAAATTAAATTGCATCCCATCGGCATCGGACATATCCTCCTCCTCGTCGCCATCGTCCAAGTCTGAAGAGGATGTGCCGACGAGATCTTCCTGCTCTGAGTTCACTGCTGCGTCATCGTGACCAGTGCCCATTGTTACATTATTTTTTTTCCGAGATTAGGGAAGTGCGACTGTTCGCCTGGATGTAATCTGGTTACTTTTTCAAAGTCAAACTGAAGGATAATTTTCGTTCAATTAATTTCCTCGACGTTAAATCTGGTGCTCTGGCATAAAATAATGTTTGCCGCGGAGTGCTGAAATAAAAGAAAATGTAAGCAATCTAAGAAATGTGGTCCCAAAGTTTTTGGTTCAGGTATGTTATACTATAAATCCTGATTTGGGGTGTTTATTGCGAGAATGGCAAATTAATTAATTAACTTCAAATTACATATGGTGTAAGGAATAGGCTATTAACACAAGAATGATCCTATTCTGCATCTATTAGAAATAATATGTTCACGACAGTTGACAAAATAACTTCAAATTGATAGAACTTAACTAATTGTTGAAAAAGTCTTTCTACATGCTTTTTGCGAGTAAAAACAAATAAAAAGTAATTAATAGGCTTTGAAGCTCCGAATTTAATACATATTGGATGAAGTTCTGAGTATCCTCCATCTCCATAGATGTAAAAAGTAAAAGATTTATTATTTATTTTTATAAAATAAGTTACTAAAGAGCAAATTCAGTATTTAGGATTTCACAGTGATATTCTTATTTTTGCTTCGGTTGTTCAAAATAAAATTGATTTAAGGAACTTTTCAACTTTAATTAAATATGGATATGAATATAAATTGTTTTTCCCTCTGTAAAAATACGTCCAAACTATATCATTTGCAGGACCAATTTTTTACCCTCGCAGAAGTAAGGACTTATAACAAAGCCTTCCGTTAACAAAATTGCTTTGGTGATAATCTCGCTCAGTGTCGGCGTCTGATTTATCTTGTTGGGAAATGCAAATTGCTCCCCCTTAGGCCTTGCGCGAAAAATGACATTGGAAGCATGAAATTACACTCGACGTTTTATTAAATTTTCAAAGAATATTAAGAAACGCTGGAGCATATTTCACCCAATCATGGGCTCATTACCATGATTGAAAGAGTAGCAATAAAAACGGAATATTTGCGTGGCAGATTGTGTATACCGGTCGCACATCCAGGGATCATCGAATATTTTTTAAGGATTGCAATTACGCGAGTTTCTAAAAAATATCAATATAATAATTGAACCCTATGACAATATGCACATGGAATGTATAAACATGATATTCCTTGATTCCATTCTATTCCAAAAACCCTTCATTAAGACATCATTTCCTTTTTTAACACAATTTGTGAACAGGATATTTTCTTTCAAATAAAATATTTATTCGTTTGTCATCTAAGTTAAACCCTTGTAAATATTTAAGTTCATAATTTAAGGATGTAAGTTAGTAGTATGCACGTATAGAGAGTAAATAGTGTGTACATATATTAAGTATGGAGTATGTACACATATCCAGGCTCTTTAAATCAATAAATGTCAATAATCCTGTTCTATTCGAAATTTAAGCCAGTTAATTATGTATCACATAATATGGTCTGAGGCCGAGTATTTCTCAAATGCTTCTTTAAAAATGAATGAAGTTATGTTTTATTGTAGAGAAAAACATCCAACATTTTAAGACTAAGCCCTTTTAGGTCCAGAATATTTAATCTACTGTAAAAAGCTCGCAAATACCATCAGACCGAACAAAATTGATTTTATCTCGGTCAAATTCTAGTGAAGGATAAAGACTTCGCCGATACTGAATTTGTAAAAAGGTTTTCGTGCAGAATACCTTACATTTACTTCTGGCTAATAATAGCCAGAAGCTCAATGATGGTTAATCCTAAAAAGTCAAATCCGCCTCAGACGAACTGTGCTCAATTGGTGCTGAAGGAGGACGGACCAATATTTGATTACAAATCGCCGATTTATAGAGCAGCCTTCGTGGTGCCGGCTCGTGCACTCGATCCTAGTCGATAGCCTGGCGCCAATCTCTAGAGGCAGAGCAGTCGTCAAATTGTCGGCTTAGTATCTTCCGCTCATGGAAGTTTTCAGTTTTAATTATAGCCTGTAAAAGTTTTAATTATTCAAATTATTGACTAGCCTTAATTAAGCTAAAAAGTGCCAAATAAGCTCTTGGGTTTCGGATTTTCATCGCCGTTTCTAGGATGAAAATGTTAGGCATGTTTAATGAAATTAGCAATCTTCTGTTGATGTGACATGGACATATTATTTTTCCTTAGAAGAATGCCTACAGAAAATGAGATTTATGAAAAAAATACTTAATGATGCCTATCAGGGCTAAAAGTAAAAAGTCTCTAAGAATGGCAGTTTATAATTGTTTAAGCAGAAATAAATCAAATGTTTATGAAAAGTTCAAAAGCAGCTTTCCGAGTCGAATCAACTTGTCCAATGAAATTGACAGTCGTCAAACTGATTTATGAATTATAAGAAAACAGAAAACCGATTTTTACTGTTTGTTTTTCTGAATACATAATTGAATACTGAAAGCTATTCATCAATCGAAAAAATCAATTTTATCCGAACGATATTTCATTTGTAATTTTTTGCTTATTTGCAAACTAAGGCATGGCAAAGGGATTTATAGAAAATTAGCTTAACTGAGGGGGTGTAAATTACCCATTTTGAATAATTGCGTATGTGTGTGCATTTGTTTACATTAATTAACTTTTTTCCTTAAAACAAAAAGATAGAGAGGTCTTCGCTAAAACTGAATAAGGGAGTCAAGCTCCTTGCTCGTTTAATTTGTCTGCTTCATTACAGCAGGTGAAATTGTGCAGGGAAAAATGTACGAGCTGCCCACTAGATTAAAAGCGTTTGTTTGCATAACCAACAGTTCTCAAGGAAGTTAAGTTCCCCCGCTGTCGTGAGCATGCATGCAAGAGATGGTGCATTTGTTTAAGAAAATGTTTTATGAGAGATATTTCTGCATTGAGTGAAGTTTTTCCTCCACTTTTGAAGTCAACGGTTCTTTCTTTTGAACTTTCGAACCTTTGAAAAGACCTCTTCAACTAAAAAGAGAACAAGGAGAAACACGCCTTAGGTCTAACAAGTTTTAAAGAACTTTTTGTAATCTTTCCTAAACTGAGATAATAACACCCTTTCTTTAGGCTAAACGCGGTATAAAGCATTATACAGAATAAAAAGTGAAGAAATCTGGTTCTGTGACATTATCTTGCTCCACTACAAGCGCTATTTTAATGTCTGAGGGCTTTTCTACGATATTACATATTTAAAAAATGGGTCTGCAGACGTAGATTCTCAAAGTGGGTTTTTAAAACAAGATGTCTTAGTTACGAGTACAATATTTAGGCGGCATTATTTCTAACAACTTTGCTACTATAATTAAAAGAACATAACGAATACAATTTAAAAAACCTATAATTTAAATTCTGATAGGATCCTGAAATTGTTATTTTATAATTTATTATATATGTAGGTATTTTTTCCCTTTGTATTGTAAATATTAGAAAATTCTTAACTCTGTTTCGAAAATACATTTATAAAAATGCTGATTTTGCATTTAATTACTTTCCTCAGTAATTTCCGAAAAGACTTTCTTTACCTCATACTTAACTTTCAAGCTTCAAGTTGAATTCGTGGCTTAAAGCATTTGTGCCGTGAACTGAGGCAGGATTATTTTCCCAAGGAGGCAGAACAATTTAATGGTTATTGGTGTACGTAAGTATACGTCATCATAAAATCCAAGAAAGCTACCACGTGCAAAATTTCGTATTGTAAATGAAGATTTTTCTGGACGCCGCCGGAATTATGCTTACAAATTGAAATAATTTCCTTATATACGACGGTGGATATTTTTACTACATAAATGTTCTTTATGAGTAGTTCATGTGAAAATCTTGTAGTAATTAGTATTTTGCCCCATTTCTATTATTATTGTGTGGGGGTTATCCATATGGTGGGCACTGTATTTTGTCCCATATATGAAATACTATTTCAATTCTGTGTTCGTTTCAGTCTGGAAACAGCGTGTTCAATCTTTTGGGCGTGACGAATCTATGTTTTATTCAATAAAGGAACATTTTTCTCGGATGAGCGTTATTTTAAATCACATATTAATAATAAAGGAAAATTATGACATAGAATGTATTTCGAGATATTTTTAGATTTATTGTTATTTCTTATATTTTCCCGGCGGATTAATTTATCATAATCAACTCTTGTGTCAGAGTTTAAGCTACTGTTAGAACTACACGTGCGTGCAGGATCGATATCATCTTCTCTAATTTTCAGTTGTATTCATATGTGACTTGTTTTTCATAACAATTAACGAAGGTTCATTTGCGGAATAGCTTTAGGTGTTTTATCTCAATGCTAAATTTTTGTATACAAATTGACAACACTAGCAGAACTGAAGTTTTACTTTAATTCCAAAGGAATACTTAAATACTCTTCAATATATTGAAAATGTGGAAGATTTTTCTTTACACGTAATTAATGAATCAAGGCTGTAGTCATTTAATTTTTCAATTTAAATTACAAATTGTCTAAATCTTCTCATCCAATCATAAAAATTCGGGAGTGGAATGCCAAGTTCTTCTATATTTATCGACTTTAAGAGAAGTAAGAATTGGTTGGAGGTTCAAATCATTTCTTCTCTCTTAAGAAAGGTAAATAAATTGTGCCCTAAAGCCCGTAAACGAAAAAAACGAAGGCATTTTTATCTTTTCATAAATTGGATATCTTGTGTTTATTTACCACTCTTATCACTTTGTTTTGTACATTTTTAGTTTTCAAAATACATATTATTCACATTCAGCAAGTTTTCAAAGCAATAATTTCTTTTTGAAACATTTCATATGCATGTGTGTAAATATGTTCATTTTGCATAAAATATTTGCGGACAACACAAGAACTTTAAATGGAATGGAAATCTGTTTTTCTAAAGTAAACTAAGTATGAAAAATGACAATTGCTTAATAACTTTTAATATAAAAAAAAATGAATTTGGTATTTGTTAGAATATACAATTTGTAAGAAATTAGTAAATTACATAATATATTCTAGTATGTATATTATTAACAACACACAATGATTGTGTGATTTACATGAAGAGAGTAATTGTTTTTAATAAACGTTACAAGCCGTCCTTGAGATTTAAAAATCGTACAACATAACGTGGCAGGTAGGTTGCTGCACGCAATCAATTAAAATTAATTGAAGAAAACATTTACACTTTAAAAGCTTCGAGGTTGTTTTAAAATAATTTTCGTGGAATATTATTTCGCTTTCTTATGAAAAATAAACTTGAGGACTTGGCTGAGAGAAAGAGGAGTTTCTAGAGATAAGGATATTCAAATGGACTCGTTATAAGAGACCACTAAGTGCAAGGACTGCTTGAGTGCATTCATATGGTAAAGCAGCCAAGAGATGTGCTCCAATATGTGCCTACATTTATTCAAAAGAAGCTGCGACTATTCAAACCCAGAGCGATTTCACGTTCGGATGTAGCTAATTATATCTTATTCCTCCGAAAATGATTAAGCTGCTCCTGACGGCAGTGGATGATTTTTCTTCATTAGTGTCGGAATGAGATCATGTCTTTTCAATTAAGGTAAAATCAGAGAAATGCTGTAAAAATAGTTATGCTGTGAAAAGAGTTTCGTTGAAAGCATCAAGTTGGATTAGCGCCAGGAGTAAAATAAGCCAATTTTAAAGATAGAGAAGAAATATGGACCACAAAAGTAGTTTTCAAGTTTTACCTCCTTTTGTCTTTTCTCATGTACGGCTATTTAGGCATGTGGAGGATGCAGGGTTTCTACGGCACTTATTATTGTCATTATCCAACACTACCACTTAATTGCCACGTTTTGTATCTTTCTGTTTAGGTATAATCGCTAGATATAGCCTCTTTTGACAGCTCACTTAGATATCCTTTTAGCACACTAATAACAAGTAGCCTCGCTTACCGAAATTACACATTTAGGCTTCACTTTCACTAAAAAATACACGCAAAATTTTCTCGTAAACGTTTTTCACAAATTACTGAATTTTAGGGGAAAGTAAACAAAAATACATATTCCCAAGTAGACGTCAAAACAGCACCTCCTGTTGGATGAATGGTTTAAAGGACAATGCTCGCAGTCGAGTTTGATGCCAGGATCAAAGGCGAACTGAGCCATTGAAAGTTGAATCCACCTTACGGAAGATGTGGAAATTACAACGCATACAATGCGAAATCTGCCAGGATGTGGTTACCCAAGAAACCGTGTGGAAGCTCCCTTGGCAGAAGCCGCCGATTTAAAGGCTACAGGAAATCTTCCAGCAGGGGAGGTCGCGAGAGCGCCCCAGAGATGCTTTCATCTAGCTGTGATGACGTTACAGATTCTGGAGAAGGTTTTTCGGGAACATACCCACTTTGGCACGATGTAGAATCCTGTGGATATTCCTTGCTAGCATTGCCAGTTTTATACAACATTTCGAATTTATGTACATATATAAAACACATAGTAATTATTTTGTTATAATGTTTTTCATATTGACCAAAAACCACGATGCAGAAAAAAATTCATTTCGAAAAACCCACTCTAAGCTAAATTTGTTGTTTAAGTATAATAGAAAATAGAAGTACGTTTAATTATAGTTAATATTCCTAAACTAGATTTAATCACCTAATACTAATTGGTAAATCTTTTTAGTATCTACTCGAAAGGTATACTAAAACAAAATCTTAAAAAACATGAGTATTACCCTTATTAAACTAAGGTAAAACCAGACTTCAATATGAGAAAGAATTCGAAAAAATTAACACCATTACATTTTAGCAAATAGCTTTAGTTTTACAAGAATGAAATTAAATATTTTTGGACCAATAATGAATGGAAAATTATGTAATTAAAATACTTCTGATATTTTCTTTGAATATTGGTAGTGTTTGAAAGCTTTTTTCACTAATCACTTTATTAATAACAACGGTTTTTAATAAGTAATATGTAGAGAAAAGCGTAAATTTAATTTATTTTTTAAACATAAACAAATTAGCCAATCACTTTTTATCTGAGAAATGTTTATGGAGAATCAGACATCTTGTTGATTTAATGTTGCGTTGGAAACTGTATTACTGTAGTACTAAAATGTGTAAAGAAAATGTAATGTACGACTTTGTTTATGCAGTTCAAAATTTTGTGTCATCTATATTTTGCATTCTTAGTACCTACCATAAATTGTATTATATTTTTATAACAAATTTATATTAGGACAGTTATTACCAAATTATGCGAAACATAATTAAATAGCTTTAAGCAATGTTCAACCTTTTTCATAACAACCATTATATGCATAGAAATTTTGAATTAACACAATTACAACGTGTTACTCGTTACTCCAATATTGTGAAGTAGCGAAAATAAAAAATGTATTTATGTACAGTGTTGTGCGAAACTATAGCAACCATTTCACTACAAAAACTTAATGTAGTTTTTCCTTCATTTTATTTAGTGGAGAATAAAAAGCTATATTATATTTTTCTCCTTTCATGAAACATTACAAATGGTTGACTTTGCAGCAAATTTACAATTCAATTTAATTAAAATAATTTAAAAAAATAACGAACTTCGGTACATGCAGTGTGCAAAACTAAAGCAACATTTTAGTTGCCTCCATAGTACTTCATATGATAGTCCTTATTTTGAATAACCTCAGCACACCTTCGTAGCATAGATGCTAATTAATCCATAATAGTAGATTGAGGTATGCTTTACCATTCCTTTTTCAGTGTTTCCATTAATTTTGTTTAATTTCGAAAACGCTGACTTGAGACTTCCCATTTAAGGAATCTGAAGAGCATTCAAATCTAGTGATTGACCCAGCTTATCAAGAACTTGAATCCAATTTTCATTCACCAGCTTTAATGTGTGTTTCCGGTCATTATCATGCTGAAACACCCTTCGAAGTAGCAATTCCCGCAACATTTGCGTCTTCAAAATATTTTTGTAAATGAAACGGTCCATTACTTCGATAAAAGGATCCACACTATTCGATGTAAAACAGGTCCAAACCATCATGCTGTCATGTATGTTGTTCGAAAATGTACTTTAGAAAATAATTCAGAGTGCTACAGACAAACTAAAAACTTGCGCTTACAAGATAAACACTTGCAAAAGAGGTAAATATGATGCCATGGTCTGCTTTTTTATATAAAATTAAATTTATAGGCTGAAATTTGCTTCAGACCATTTAAACTGGTCCTTAGAAAAATGGAAAACAGCACTGTTCAGCGATGAGTCAAAATTTAATTAAATAAACTTAAGGTAAAAGAAGACGCAAAGATGAGCGACTAAAACCACGATATTGCAACATAACAAGCAAGCATGGAAATGATAGCATGATGGTCTGGACCTATTTTTCGGCGAATGGTATTGTTCCTTTTTTTGAAAAAAAAGAAAAAATGTACCATTTTATTGACAAAAAATTTTTGAGACGCAAATTTTGCCATATGCCGAATTGGAACCGCCGCTTCGATGAGCGTTTCAGCATGATAATGACCCGAAAGATACATCGAAGCTGATGAATAAAAATGGGATTCAAGTTCTTGATTGGTCGGCTCAATTACCAGATTTGAATCCCATTGAAAATCTCTTCAGGATCTTTAAACGGCGAGTCTCAAAACAGTGCTTCCGAAATAAAACAAAACTATTGGAAATATTTATAAAAGGAATAGGAAAGCATACCTCAATCTATTCTTATGAATTTCATAGCGACTATGCTACGAAGGTGAGGTGAGGTTATTCAAAAGAAGGACCACCGTATGAAGTATACTTGGGAGGCAACTAAAATGTTGCTTTAGTTTTGCACACTGCATGTACCGAAGTTCGTTATTTTTTTAAATTATTTTAATTAAACTGAATTGGAATTTTGCTGCAAAGTCAGCCATTTGTAATGGTTTCATGAAAAGAGAAAAATAGGATATATCTTTCCATTTTCCACTAAATAAAATGAAGAAAAAAAACTACATTAAGTTTTTGTAGTGAAATGGTTGCTATTGTTTTGCACAACACTGTAAATACCTTAAGACCAATTTGTCGAATGTTCCTATAAAGGCCTAGGAAAATTCAGTGTAAAAAAATCCTTGCTGCTTTCGGAAGAATTCTTATTAAACAGATGGCGCAAATTTTTTCTTTGAAAACGTTTTATATCACAGAGCTTCATTACAGTGAAGTTGCCCCCCATTTCAAGTGAACTTTGCAACAAATGGAGTCACAAAAGGAAATGATATAGGATAACAATAACGCTGGCCTCGCATGCGTAGGCATTTTCTTTCGAGGGTGAAAATTCATTTCATCAATAGCCTTTTGTAAAAACGATGACATAAAAATGCTAAAAATATTTTTGCTTTCCAGCCTATCAGAAGTTTTTTATACTCGCACATATGTATATTGAAATCAAGATAATATAATCATAACAGGCTTATTCTACTACAGCTAAATGTAGGTATATACTTACTTTACTTACATGTATTCCTTTTTTTGTATTCTTTAAATATTAAATGTCTTTTAGGTATTTAAAATTATTTCCGAGTAGTAATTGACTTGTATTAATATTAATTGCCTTGTTGCTAAAAAATTTTTAATATAAAGCGTTCATTCAATACGCAAAAAATAAATAAAAGAATTGCAAAACAAGCGAGCAATTGTTTTCGCTGAAATTTCACAAGTAATTAAAATGCGTTTGCATTTCTTACCGCTTCGATAATGCGGTCTTTAATTATAAGCGCAAATAAATTTACCATTTAAGTAGGTATACGCGTGGGTGCTTTTGTAAAATTAACGATTTCAGATGGGGCTTATTTAAAATTCTATACTTATTTATTAATCAGGAGACGTAAAGTAAAGAAACGAAAAAGGGAAAGTAAACAAGAGGCAGTTCGATGAAATTAATTAATACAGGTCTTGATTCGTAGATCTTTGTTGACAGAGCAAAGTTCGCCAGGATTTAGATATCTCAACAAAACAATAGAACTTCCCTGGACGGAAAAGAAAATATTGTTGGCTTTTTAATATTCTTCTCATGAAAATAGCTAACTTGATAAAACAATAATACCTATTCAAACTCTGTTGAAGAGGAGGCTCGGAAAATACATTTCACAACTTAAATTTAAAACTCACCTCCTGCGGTTCGAAGAATCGTTGAACTTAAATGAGTTTCACTTCGACGGCTTAAAAGAGCTCTAGCGTGGAATTTTATTTGGGAAAGCAATTATATTCGTTATTAAAGATTTATTTTTTTTAAATTTGTACACATAAATATTTACAGGAATAAAACCTCGCTATTTTGTCATAGAGTTCTGAATTTGTCATGTTTTTCTGTGAATATTTCTTATCATCTTCTCCTTTACTACTAAAAGTAAGCTAATATTAGTTATCAGAGAATAATTAAAATTTCATTTAATTTTTAGGCTAACCATGATGTTTAAAGGGGTGTGCTTTCCTCGATTTCGGATTCAGGAAAATCTTGTAGAATTGGACAATTTTATATGTTGTATATGGCTCCCTTCGCAACTATCAATAAACGGGCAGAGGTAGAAGAAAAATAGAGAGAAATCCAGAAAAGAAATTGCAGAATCGTTGACTTGGCACTTTTTGGACAAAGGTTAGTAGTACTACTCGTCTGGGGTTACCGGGAAATCACTTGAGAGCAATTTTGCAGTGTTTGAATCATATTTCATAAGAACTGTTGGGGTTCCCTTTATCGAAAGTTGTTGTTGGATTATGTGAAACTGCTTGGGTCGTCGTTAGAGACAACTGGGGATAATATATGATAATGTTATTCAGCTGCGTATTTTCGTTCGGCTTAGTGGATCTGCCCATTGTCGCCACATAATTTTGCAAACAATTTCGCAAATGTTTGGGCGAACAGCTAGACAAAAATGACGATGAAATTTTCGCAATCGGGGCAAGTTTTCTGCATTTTAAATTTAAATGCATGTACATTTTTAAGTAAACGAAGCAAATCTTGAGAACTCAGAATAACAAAGCTAATTTTGTGATGGGATTTGGCAGAGATTTAATTTTATCTGTAGAGGGGAACAATTTTGCAGAATATTATCTTCAAGATTGAACTTTTTCATCAATACAAATAATGTATGTTGCTTTGTAGCTGCAGATTACGATCTGAAGAGAAAATTTTAAAGAATTTCGCCGATCAACATCCTTATATCAAATAAGTACATTTACATTTATGTTTTTCAAAATAAAACAAATTACAGAGCAGAGACCAAAATTAATAAACTCTGCATTAAGTACAGATATAAAAATTTAAACTTTTATTTTTTTATTGCTTTCTCTTTGCTAAACTGAATTATCCCAAAAGTTGAATCTAAAAATATTTGTTCGCTATTAATTGACCACATTCGGATTTTCTTTGTATTGGATCAAGAGATAGAATAACACATAATCTTCAGACAGTCAGAGTAAACCTAAAGCTTTTATTGGGATTAAGCCATGTTCACGAACAGATTACAAATCCCAATTCCCAGACCAGAAATGAAAAGTTTTGGAAGAATTGACTTGAAATGATAATATCAAAGTATTGATCCTGTACACATTACAAGAATGATGCGCAATTTTTTGTTTCATGGGAGATTTTCTTTCGAAATAAAAAGTATTGTACAACAAATACATTACATATGTATATTTACATATGTAAGTAGTGTATTTATTATTTATTCCTTTTATTTATGATGAACTTTTGAAAGTAGGCGTATGGGACATTTCATGTTAAATCGGGCTTCTTATCGATTTCTGAATTTTTCATAGATTCGAATTTATTTTAACAATTTTATTTTAAGATCCGATCTGGAAATTAAACACATATTTACATAAGTGCTAAGTAAAAATTTATTGATTAATGATTTGTAAATATACATATGCCTATACTTAAAACATATAAAATAATCATACAAAATAAAGGGAATTCTTAATAAATTATTTGTACTGCGAAGGTTTGTAATTTTCATTTGATATAACTCCATCTTTCGCTTTTGCTAATCCTAGAAGTTTGAGCTAAATGGAAATGAATTTGGAACTCATTACAATATTTGAGTAACCTCAATTTGTGATAGAAACAAACACTCATATTAGATACTTCGGATTGTGTTATCCAGCTTCAAACATAAACACCAAGAGTCATATTTCAGGTAATCTTAGACAGAAAATATGTATATGCTTAAATTACGAATGTGTAATGTGCCTTCAAGGTGTTTTTCCGTAAATTACGAACATTCAAACAATTTTTAATTCCCCGGCTCATCTTTACTACGCAAAGAGAAATGTGCGAAATTTGAGGACGGAAAAGAATTCCCTGATGCAGAAGTCTTTCTGCTAAGCATTATAAGACCAAAGTAGCACACAAAATGTGCGTTAGATTAGAGTCGTCTTTGTATAATGCCTTAGAC
Source organism: Machimus rusticus (assembly GCA_951509405.1). Taxonomy (NCBI): domain Eukaryota; kingdom Metazoa; phylum Arthropoda; class Insecta; order Diptera; family Asilidae; genus Machimus; species Machimus rusticus. Next base: position 11,421,245 of record OX608051.1, read on the forward strand.
GAGTTCTTGTCACTCCCATGAAATTGAATAATTAACAGTCTCATTTTGTGCATGATACATCTACCTAACATTTTGCAACTCCACAAAATATATGTAGGGGTGTCACTTTTACGTGAATTCGACTCCGCAAGGAGTACTTAATCCTTGATGACTACCCTGTTGCGAAGGGGCGGTAGCTCAGCAAACATTGAAGTACCCAAGGTAAAAAAATAACTTAACCAAAGACAGTTTAAAAATTTTATTTTCTTTACATAATACTTTTTAAGCATGGCTTAGCTTCTCGCTTCAAAACACTCATCACTTTTTGAATTCGTTTACTTTGGTAGATGAGCACCATCTTCAAAAAGTATATTTTCCTATTAAGATGTATAAACGGTTTTTTAAATTTTTTGTTGTTGAAAAACTTAAATCTACTTAAAAAGGTTATGCTGCAAGAAAGAAAAGCCCCATATAATAATATGTACCTATATAAATTAAGTAATAACGCATAAAGCAAATCAGTTTTGAGTTGTTTAGTGTGAAAGGAGCGGAGGAAATCGATTGTTTACAATTTCTCCTTAAAGAGTCAAAACAGGGAATGTCTGAGATCTCAAAAGCCTTCAAGTATATGTTGAAATTACGCAGAAGAGGAGAGTGTTCAATAAAGATAAGAACCGAGAATTTTGGAATTCATTGCCCTTGGCCTGGCTGCTTGTATTACTGGTATTTTGAAATGCCAACTCGATAAGCCCCAATAGAAAAGGCTCATATAAGATCTCAAAATCTTGAAAGGTATTATACACCCTAGTGGATTGAGCTTGAAATTACATTGTATTTATTATATAATATATTATAAAATCACCTTATCAATCTTTGTATAAGTCGCAAAACGAAACATTTAACTGCGGTGACCTTTTCAACACCAACACTCTTCTGATGTGGGTAAGTTCCGATTACTTGGTGATTTTTTTCAAAAGAGTTTAATGTCCTTTATCACTCACCGTTTCTCACTCAAGGCCAATTTGAGTTTTTGCTAAATAATTAATTTTCAATTAAAAGCACTTGCTGGCTGCCTTATAAATTATTCATTTTTTCAGTTAGGAAACGCGTGGGTGAAGCTAATTGTGCACTTTGGGGAACATTTAACATACATATATTTGTTTTTTGATATTAGATAGTTTTAGTTTCGATCCATAATATAAAATAGAAAAGATGTATGTAACTTAAATTATTACATTAACATTTCGATCTGAAGGTATGTAATGTATTCCCTGTTCTATTAAAATTAACTTATTTCATTATGTAGTTTTTTACAAGTCGAGCTTCCCCAGGAAGTGGCTACCCCTATAAGAAATTAAATTTCTAATTTCTGCCTAAATATTCTATTTAGTTTAACTTAAACCAGGACAAATTACATTTACTATCTCAATTTTTCATAATAAATTAATTCAATGTTTAACGCTACCATCGTTGATTACTTCTAAGCATATTGAGTGAACTATGAAATATTTTACTTGCATTCATCCGAGGAAGGCAAAAGCACTAGGTAAATGGAAAACATATTTTATACCTGACATACTCATCATCTACTTTCCTGTATCATTACGGATAGATCAAATCACAAAAGTGTAACAACGCCATCATCATTTATCATTTCAAAGTCCTTAACTCCGCAAGAATTGCTCCTTATGACTTCGTGGAGAGTTGAGTTGTTGAGTACCTATTTTTCTTCATGCTAAAAATGTTTTTATTTTATTTTTAGATTTGCTACGAATATAAGTATGGTAAAATTTAGGGGGGACTCGAAAAAAGGAATAAGTATTATGTATTTTCATTCGAAGAAGAAGAATTGAGAGGGAATTCATTCAAAAGTTGCATATAAATAAATTTTACAGCTACTACATTATATTTATGCCATCTAAATGAACTTAGAATGCATATTTCTAAAATGTGACTGTATTAGTTATTTTCTCGGAGTTACAGATACACCTACGGTTTATAGTTATACAAATAACTTTCAAATACAGATGTAAATATAAGAAATGATCAATGTTTTTATTACCTTAAGGCTTTGTTCGTCGACCCAAAACGTGTCACACCCGTAACAAAATTTGAGAACACCCTAAAAATAAGCCTTTCGCAGCAACGCCCGATGTATTCCATGGAAGATTTATTTAAATATAAATTACTGTTGGGTTCTGCCCGAGTTTCCACATCTTAACACGTTCTGGTAGATTGAGTTTGTTAAATATTCAAGCTCTTTTGAAACGCAACTCCAGGCGGAGGACCCCAATTTCTCGTAAACAATTAAATTTTTCTCGAGAAGGGTCGTCATCAAATTAAGTGGAGGTTTCATAGAATAAATGATTTGTAAGCAGAGAGGACTGCATGAATACGTAACAGACACAAAACTTATATATCTATGTATATACATATAAATATTACAATTATGCAGAAGTTATTTACTTTCTTATTTTTGATAATTGTTGGACAATCGACTAATTTATGATTAAGTCTGGGAAATTAACAAGTCTTAGTTTTGGGTTAATTATTTAAGTTTGTCATATAGAAATTTGGTAACCTTTCCTCTTTTAAACCTTTTCTGTAAAAGTTCCCTGAGGTTTTGCTGTAACAACCTTTCAAAGAAAGCTCATTTTCGATGATCCCAAGTATTTGTTACAAACAACTTTTGGATCCTGCTTAGTTGCATAACAAAAAGAGATTTATGTTTAAATATACACAACAGAATCTGTGATTATCATGCCTTTGAAAAGTTTGCAAATATCTACGGAACTTCTTACGAGCGAGCCAAACTCGCACTTAGCTAGTTTTCTTTTTTTACAATTCTACATCATACATACATTTATACATATGCTATAAAAAATTTTTTTTCTCTTTAAAATTTAAGTTTTCCAATTTGTATAATAAGTGAGATAGTTTAACATTGAAATATGGATACACAGACATGGAAAAATAAAGCGCAATAAAGTTCTACGGAACCTCATAAGTAAAATAATTCAATTTACGGAATAGAAAAATATAAAATTCTGTTCTCTTAATATCATTTTATTTTTATTCACCTTTAAAATGCAAGTGGCTATATTAACCAATTTTAAATAAAAAACGTGACCGAATCTGTCCAATCAATGTTTATTATTTTGATATTGGAATCAATAAAGTGCAATAAAAATCGATTGGCTCTTTAACGAATTGTTTGATAGACCAAAGATGGGATTTAAGTGCACAATAAATCTTTTCGCATGATAAAATTTTACGAATTCCCTTTTGTATAAAAAAGGGAAATAAAATCACATTTTTCATCCGAAATGCTTACAACAAGGATAATTGAGCACTGATACTGTCCTCGTTGGGTGGGTCGACACAATTCGTTTCAGTGGGACTATAATTAAATCTAGCATTATATTGGAAAGTAATCCTTTTTGATTGAATTATGTATTACATGTACAATATACATATATGTAAACTAAATGCATGCAAGTATGATAAATTTAAAGCATTCCTTTCTTAAGTCATTCAGAATTTACGTTGTCGTAGTTAAAGCCTTTTAAATTGAGTAATTAAGGGATTTATCCTATTTTTAGGAATAGTAAATTACGTTAGTTCTCTTAAGGTACTTTACTTTGGGTTCATCCTTCATTATTTATTTATTGGTTATAACTAATGAACTAACTATTCTATTATTACATGTTACTAAAAATAAATTTCTCTATTCATCGTTTCATTTATTGAACATTTTATCAAAAGCAAGCATTTGCGTTGTAAAAAGATTTCCACCAAGAGTTGCTAAAAATCAAAGTTCATTTTATTCCACAGGGTCGGATATCGATTTTGGCTTTAAAGGCAGTATGATGAGTGATTCTACTCAACAAGAAATTATTGTGAGAAGGAAATTCACATCTCTGTTCAAAAGCAGACAATGATGAATGTGAATTGAGGGTAGAATATTTTGGTAAAACATACGAATATATGTGATTTATAAATGAAAGGCGTCAGAAGCAATATGTACCTTCCCAACAGAGCAAGATTAAAAACCCTCATGGGGATTTTCCACTTTTACTGAGCAGATGAATACATTGCACAATTATTATTTGAATTAACTTATTTTTGTTTTTTGAATTATTAGTCTAACAATATTCTAATAACAAGCTGGCTAGAGTAGTTCTAAATATGTTTCTTTATTTTTATTAATGATGAAAGATTAAAAGGAAAGCCATTATATAAATATATAAATATATTTTGCAGAACTCTGTTTTATCTCAACGTAAAATCAAATTATAATTCTTTATATAGGAATCCTTTAAAGTCGACAAGAATAAGCCCTCAGTTCTCATACATTTATTTTATACACGAGCACATCTCCGAAAATTGCGTTTCCCTAGAATATTCAACAACTTGTCTGCACCAGAAGAATTCGTAAGGGATGTATAATTACATGTAACATCTACATATCCAGAATATAAAGAGCCAACTTTGTAAAAAATTAGGTTTTTTGGTAGTCATGCTGCCAGAGGTAATTAAGAATCTTTCATGTAATAAATAGGCTTTGTGTACGTTGCTTGGCTTTTTTTTAATGTTTCATATTTCACATATGTTTTCGCATTCATCCTTGGGGATTTGCTTAGGGGATAAAGGAACGCATTAATTTCGGCCAATGTTTATTTTCGCAAGAGGCAATTTTGTTTGGAATTTTTCATTTTATATTAGTTATATATCACAAATTCTTAAATTTAGAAAATGTATTTCCTTAAATCAAGAAATTGATAAAATATGTGCTAAGTCAAAGTTGGATTCATTCACAAATTGGTTAAATTTAATTTCATCAAAACCCATAACAATTTTACCTGTATCGAGATTAAAGGAGATTAAATATGCAATTTCAGAGTTTTTAAAAGTATAAAAGCAGTACATGTTATTTGCAGGATAATTTATGATGCCGTAGCACCTACGAAAAAACAGTTTTTCAAACAGTCTGTTGTGGCAAGTGAACAAATTAGGATAATAATCGTTATCCAGGTGATTACAGTTTCAGATTTTTTAAATTGAAATAAATTGCTGATTTTTTCTTTGTATTATGTAAATTAAATTTATACTTACTGAAAATATTGTGTAAAAAGTGGGAAAAAAGTTGAAAACAAATCGCTGGGAAATTACTAAAGCTCGTTTATTTAAGCGAGTTCTGGCACTAAAAAAATTCGTAAAGTGATTAATTAAATTCTAGGAAAATTTCGCGTTACTGCTGCTTATATTTTCTTTTGCTTTTTCTAATGGATTTAAAAATTTAAAAATTCCGAGCTTTGTGAAGATGATACCTTTAAATGGAACATGCTCAGCGAAATGATTTGTACCTACTATGGAAGAAAGCTTCCACAAAAATATTTTACCTTAATCCACTTTTGCGGATCCCAGTTAGTGTCAGCACAAATTTTCCAAATAAGAACAGTTTTAACATCGCAGAGTTGTTCTTGTTCGCAGCGCAGAGTTGTTCTTGTTCACAACTTCAAATCACGGGAAACGCGAAAATTGCATGTAATGAAGTCAGTAACTTCCTTTCCAAGGCTCCGATTGAATTTCACGCGATTGATTTTATCACTCTATCCTGTGCAAATAAATCGCATTTGCATTCAATTTCCTTTCGTCACGTCTCTTGCCGGAGAATTCTCCTACGTTTGAAATTCTCGATTATCGAGAGTATTTTTACATGAGTTTCAGAAAAAATTACTTGATTATTTCTAATAAAATTATTTATGTAAAAAATGTTACTAAATTTAAGGCGAATGATTTGCGGAGGGTTAATAAGATAGCTATAATTTTAAAAGCAAACGAAATACGATAAAATTACATTATTTCAATAATGTTCGAATATTCTGGGGAAAACCTTGATTTGTTTGTTTGGAGCACAAAAAAGTAAATTTGGCTTTCTGTGGCTTCTGCGAAAGAGTCGCCATATAACAGAAAAAGTGTCTTCAGCTCGGCGTCTTCAGTCTAATTTCACAGAAAAGAATGCTTTAATTTTAGACCAGAATGAATCTATTCATTCAAAAATTGCCATGGTATAAATTAAAGTTATTTTACTTAAGTATGGGACTGGGAACTGGTCTGCAAGATTGCGAGAATGAGAGATCGAAAAACAAGAAATTCCTTAATATTCCTTGGATTGCAAATCTCTTCCACATTTAGTGAAGCTTTTCTTCTTCTTGAAGTGCGCAATTTAAAATTCGAGGAAAAGTTTGTTAAATTATGACCATATCGAACTGCTTGTAGAACTTCGTAGGGTAGTTGTATTACAGCAATTTGAAACTTTGGAGGATTTATGATTCCAGTGAAATTATTCTCTAAACTGACATTAGAATTTTATCATCACAATTTTTTTTTGTGTGACTGAATGATTTACCATATGACGAGAACAATTTTTGTGGCTAAGATAGTTTTAAAGATTTTATTTTCTTACTTACATAGTTCTTCGGGGTTTTTCGGTGACATCAAATGGTATAAAAATTACCTGAAAAATATCATCATACGCCTACATAAAAAACAAACCCTCTTTCGAAATTGTTATATGTACTTAACAAAGTTTGTACTGATATCTTTCTAATAATTTCAGACTTTTTGAAAAAAAAAAACAGAACATGGAGAATTTTAATTTTCTTTTCTTCCTAAAAAAAGTCACGATGAAAACAAACAACAAATCAGGAGATGTTAGGGGTGATGAAAAAACTTTTGTGGAAGTTGAAAGGCCACAGGAGACTCATTTCTTGGTGTTGGACAAGCCACTGGAGACCATTTTGAGGAAAGATCAGGGAAACAAAAAATTTTCCACATAGAACCTCGTTATTTCGAGTGCTATCCTATCAGTATCTATGCGAAGTTACATATAATATAAATATCTATAGTCCATTTTTCCTTTTTCTTTTACATAAAAGCATATGTGGGAGGATGTAGAAATAAATAGGATTATTTTGATGGGGAGAATTGACGATAATTTCTTCTAATTTAAAGTTATCTAGGGCTGATAGTGGTATATAAGAGGATTATCTAGGAAAATTCCCATGTAATAAACATAAATACGCAGGTACATAATTTGAATATTTCCATATTACCATAATCATTTCTGATATTCATTTTAGCAGTCTATATTGTTTCTTCAGGCTCTCCTTACCAACGAATCTTTGTTGCCATATCTACATAATAAAGAGCATCCAAATTCCTTGGAATATTAAATTTTGGGATGCCTTTGATGAAGGCTGCCATTAAATTCAATATACCTAAGGATTTCTTGCGCATCTCTGGCCTAAAATGATATTTGTGTAAATAAGTATATCTCGTAAAATACTCTTTGGGATATTATTCTTCTCTTGGTTAATTTTAATATTGATAGAAGTTGATGATTGAAATTAATACAATATTTGCATCAAAGCGGAAAGAATAAAAAATAAATAAAAACAATTCTCAACTTGACCGAAGAAATTTACGAAACACACATGACAAAGTGAATTTATTTATAGTTATTTTTATGATAAGACCAAATACCTCGTTGTTATTGTTCAAATATTTTTCTTACCTTATTTTGCTTAGTATTCTTTGTAAATTGCTATCACGAAAATTTCGTATTCATGGAGTTGTCAAATTGCTAAATTTGCAAGTAAAAGAGCCCACGAATAACGCATTAATTTAGAAAATGAAAAGAACACTTTACGTAAAATCTCTCATAGCAAAGCTGTAAGAAAAATATTATGGTAATAATTAGAAGGAAATCCCTAAAATGCGTCATTTTTGGCGTTCGAAAAGAAAATTATTAATCTTAATGTTTGTCTTTTGACTAAACACATAAATTCTTTATATTTATATTTTTAGAACAAGCTTACTTTACTGAAGTTATCCCTAATCTCCTTACTTTATTATAACTCTTCATCATTTAAATTAGGAAGGCAAAACTTCACTGTGTGCTCTCATATCTAAACCTTAAAACTTTAGAAAAACTTTGTATTATATTATTATAGTTAGCGAGGTATTTTGCTGATGACTTCCCAAATTTAGTTTATCATGCTCGAATTCTCAAACTGAAATTTAGGTTTAATTTAGCTGAAGCGAAAGAATTCATGCAGAAAATTTGTTTAAAACTTTTAGCAATGAAAGTGTTTCCCACACAAAAAATGTTTCCATGTTAGGCGTTTAAGTTCGAAATTGAAATGGTATTTATGAAACTTTTTTGTTAATTTGAGTAAATACATAAGAGCAATTCTACTTTTAAAGGGTGAAAAGTAATAAATTGAAATGTCAGGTACATTGATTCCTTCACTTAAAGTACTTAAAGTTTGTTTACACGTATAATCTACCCACATAAAAGCAAAAGTTTGAAACTCAATTTGATTTTAGAAAATATTAAACCGTTTATGGATTGTCTGAAGCTTTTTTTAAGTGATATTGATTTCATCACATGAAGCAAAATCCAAAAATGGTTTCAAATAGCAAAATATCGTGTAAGAGTAACTCCAAAAAGGAAACCCATCATAAACAAAACAGCAAAATGAGATGGGAGAAAAAGATTAACATCAAGGGGATGCACGCAAACATTACGCGAAATTTGGGTCCCTTTCGTCCAACGATCCTTTGAGGGATAAAGGAATTGCTTCTTTGTAGGACGGTCATCGTGTAGTTATCTTGGGCCTCATGTAGCTGGCATGGGAATCCGAAGTTGATACATAGTGCCATATCTTCATCTCATAACCCTCATTACTCCTTTTTCCCCGAAGTGCGTTTCTTTCAGTTCGGTTGAATGTTTGTCGCTTAAATAAAGTCCATTGCTTATGAATTTTATAAAAATAAAAAATTGAGGACCAGCACTTTTACTATCAAGTTTGTGTAATATATTCTCTTATGAGCAGACAGAAAAAAAAGCAATTTCATGTATAACAATAAATCTTATTAATATTAGATACCAACCCATAAAATATTTAAGCCGAAAAGGTCTGCACATTGAAGAAAATAGGACTACTTAATTTAGAAACTTATAATATAATATGTATATTAGAGATCCAATTTCTGGCGCTACAATATTGCCATGGATTTGAAATTCTTCTATCGAATTTTAATAAGAATATAATAGATGTCATTTGTGAGCAATGCGTTTTACTTTGAATTCGTTAGTACGTATAACCAACTAGAGTTGAATATCATTTCATCCGTAAAAAAGATAGTTCCAAGAGCTTAGAGTCAGGTATCTGGAATTACATAGGTCATGATTTTATGCATGATTCCAACCGGAACAGCTCACCTGACAGAGATACATTCAAAAGGCAAAAAGTGATCCCATTTCCCTTTGCAGAATTAAATGAGCCGTAGATCTGCCTGCTATCTAATACAGCTGCAGAAATAAGGAGTAATTCCTTAAGAAAACTACATAAGTTAGGTTGAAGAGGGAAAGATTTGCTTGATAGCACCCAGAATACACCCACTTAATATAATTTGTTAAATAACAAATAATCTAATGTCTAACAAGGAATTGTTGATGTAGGAATTCATAAACGAAGCGATTAAGCATGTATTAAAACAATTTTACATCACCTTTTGAGGATATATAAGGATTGCATGCGATAGTTGTTTAAAGATAAACACAATTAGTATCAACCGACTCAAATGATTCTATCGCCAAATGTAATCTGCGTATAGAATACCAAAATATCTGAGTAAATTATTTCTATTTTTCTTGTTTCTCCTAAATAAAGTGAAATTTCTAACAAAAGCTTGGTTTTTTTGGTTGAATAGCCACTAAAATCGGAATTTTAAAATCTAATCACGTCTGCCTGTCGCGCACAGAAGCTGCGAAGACGCCACAGTTGATTTAATACCTCACGCTGAAACTTTTTTTAAATCCTGTTTAAAACATTTTGGGAATGACAGAATGGTATTTGTGTTATATTTTTTTCGTCGCACTTTTTTCACATAAATAGGCCTGAAAAAATTATAATTTGAACTACAGTTTGCTTTAGAATGCCTGTTTTTCTTGAAAAAAAGTTCGGTTCGGATTAGTTACGAAACAAAGTGAACGAAAGAAAAATCTTTCCTCTGAAACCACAATCATTTAAAACATAAAAGTAGAATTATATACACGCTTTAAGTAAAAAAGCAGAGGAATTTTAAGAAAATATGTTATAACAATGTAAATCTCATATGGCATGGCAAAATCGTAAAGTAAATTAGCTGGTCGCTATTTTCCCCCGGCGAATTTGCATCAAAAAGGGGCGGATAAAAGCCCATAAAATACCACAGAGCTCCCCCGCAGTCGGTGGATTTCAGTCGAAATCTCTCAGCTTGACTTGTTTACCACAGGCGGTATCCGGCACCAGATAACTTCGTGAATGGATATTTTCTGAAAATCTTCAACTGGGCCTGGTTCGATGTCGGGCACAAGATGGAATTAAGGAATATTCATAAATGCTTTATAGAACAGCTCTCCGAGAGCTCCTCTCTACTAACATGCATAATTTTCACATAAAAACAGAAATCCTTTGGTCCTTAAATTGGTTTTTGTTGGTATTTTACCAAGCTAATAGTCCGAGTCTAGCTAGACTCTCTAAGCTCTAAAATAATAATATTCTATGATATTTGTCAATAAATTACTAACTCTTCTCTTACATTTCTGGACAGGTAAAGGAATACACACAGGTATTTTGTACATAAATTGTTTATTAGGACATATTAGTACAGTTTAAATAATTTTATTTAATGATATCGGAAGGTAACTTAATAAATTTATATATAAGGAACTTTAGTTAACTACCCCATAATTAATTTTATAATATCAAAAATATATTCAGATTAATTAATTAAAATTCACAAACTTGTCACACACCCATTATGAAAACGATATATGTATGTAAATAGACGTGTTTTTATAATAATTTCTATAAATAATAATATTTTGTTTGCATTTAATTTGATATTCTATATTAGTTTTAAATAAATTCATCTTATGGTTTCACTGGCGACCCAGAATGACGTCGAGGTTAAAAGTGGACTGACCTATCATAAGTTTTTCCAATATTATGGAAAATGAGAAAATCTAAGTATTGTAGCATGAATTAGGCAAAAGAGAAGAACTCGGGGCTTTCAAAAAGGGCAAGCTTTGAGATTCAGATTGAACATATATTCCATAAAAGGGGCTCATGACGTCATTATGGAAGGGAGAGTAAAATCTTGAACTTGCGCACTGATTTTCGAAAGATGTTCTGAAATCGACACGTCAGTAGAAATAGCATCGTTTGAGTTTTAAATTTATTTTTTATAAAAACAGATAGTAATTGAAAAAAATTTTGAACAATCGCTGGTAGAAGAAAATTTTCTAAATTTATTAATAAAGATTTCCAGCAAATTTGAGTCCAACTCTGATTATTCTATAAATTGACAAAATTTGAAAAGCAATACAATGTGAAATAATTTAATTAACAAGGTAAAATTTATAGCATAATTTGAACGAAATTGTATTAAATGTCGAATGTGTTTATGTATTTTAATAGAAAGTTGACACAAAAAATATTACATTACTTTACATTCTATATATATAATAAACCGCAATTTACAATTTATGGTGTTATCCTCTCCGTTTGAGTGTCTAAGGTAAGGTAAGGTATCTTTATGTATAAACCCCAAATGCTCTGATACCCCACCCCTTAAACTCCTTCAAGCAACTCGATGATAATATGATATCCATCAGGAATGTCTACGTAAAAGCATGAATCGAATTTTTTATATCGACGAGTTAGTACTTGAATATATCCAGAATATGTAAATATTCTGAAATGAAATATTTCCATGTCATTTTTGTTTGTCCTCTTTACTTAAGCAATAAATAGGATTTTTAAAAAATTTACAATATTTTATATGTTATTCTTTCTTACGCTAAAAGGGGAATACTTTTACTATTTATTATTTAAGTATTACTGAACTGAGTTATTAATTTATTATCTCATAGTTAAGCTAAGTCACATTCAAAAGTGAGAAATATATATTGCAGTTATTACAATTCTATTGAGTTTGTAATAAATTAATTTATTGTATTAAAGGTAGTTACATATAATGAAAAGTACTCTGTGAAGTTATTCTACCTGAGTGACATAAATGGAATTCAATGTCTTCACAAATTCATAGAACGGCTTCAAGCTTTTGAAACTAATTAAAACTTTATCCAAGTTAATTAGCTCTGTCCCTAATTAAATATTGCTTTGAGTGAATTCCATGGTGACCGCAAAATTACACCGACTTAATCAAAATAATAATAAGCAGTGGCGCGGCATCCATCTAACAATATGAGAAGAATTTCATTCATAAGCTCAATGTGCATAGCAGAAGTTGTGAAATTTGAGAATTTTAAGATTTTACGAAATTCGCAACTGAATTGAATCAATTGGAAAATCTAAGGGCGGTTCCATCAATTCCGATTAAGGTGGTCTTTCATTATTAATGGCTTATTGAGAAAAAGGAGGAGATCTTTTGTCAACAAAAAACTTGCTACAGATCCATCATGAAGATTAACGACGATACAAAAACAAAGCCAAAATTGGAGCCAGTCTCGATATAATTCCTCGCCGAACAATTACGCCCAATTAGCTGCGCCAACGAAAAAACAAACCCAACATTTTATGATTCGGTGCCACCGTCAATTTTGAACAATATTAATGATACCGTCTTACAAGGGATTTTGAGTGATGAGCATAATCGCTTGTAATAAGCTTCTTAAGAACAATATTATTTGCATAAAAATGCTTTGCTTCAATACATTAATGTAATTATTAGCAGGTATTGGCGAATTTAAAACTTATATTTTCAACAGTCACATTTTTCAGTCATTTGAAGGAAATTTTCTAATATAGGTTGAAAAACTCTTGGGATTCAAATCTGGGTAATATAAATTGAAAAACTCTTGAGATTCAAATCTTGTTTCATGATTTTGTCTGTTTCTATACTTTTTCAGGCAAAAACAACCTAACATGAAAAGTTTTGATGGTTTTTAATTAAAAACATACCAACTCTTGGTTCGACATGGGAACATATGGGTAATAAATACTTACATATAAATATAGTAGATACGAAAATACTTATAACTCTTCTGGAAAGGAAATAAATCTCCGAAAATATTTTTCTGATGTGAAATGGAAAGCCCCACCCTACCGCTGTCAAATAACAATCTCACCCAAATCATATCCACAAAACTGTTATTCGCAAATTTTATTAGAATCTTGAAGAAAATTTAATTGAGTCCCGAGCCCTGCACACTTTGAATCCCTCCGCAGAATACTCAATAGATTCTGAAAAGAAAAAGTCAACGCTTGGGTGAATAACAAGCGCAATTTTTCACACCACCCGCACCCTAAAATTAATTGTCAACTCTAGATGGAAAGGCAACTGCTTACATAAATCTTCCATGAAGTTTTTCATATGTTCACGAATATCCCAACTTTTCTATTCCGTAGAAAGTGTACCTAGAACTCGACATGTTCAGAATTCAATTAGCTCCCTTGCGATTTCGTGTTTCATGGCTTGACATTACGCCCCCATCGTCTGCGCAGTATTGAGCTACATAGTCTAGAAATAAGTCCTTTCTCCAGTGATTGATAGAAATTTCAAGGACAGGTAATCCACTGGATCAACAAATCTCATTAATTTTACTTAAGAACGCCTCCAACAAGCGAAATGAGAATTTTGCAAGAAATATTTGGAACTTTTGCCTCTTCGCATCTAACGAAAAAGATGTTTACAAAAGAGAAGGGACTCCCTAGCTAGCTTTTGATACCTAATTGACTTTAATATTGCGTGTTATACCTCCAACCGCAACTAAATACGTGCTTCCTTCGATGAACTATTATATTTTGATGTAAAGAATGAAAGCATGTAATAATGTGAACCTACATAAAATGTGGAAGACTTTATTCAATTTTAAAAATTGAAGTTAGTTAAGAAGAAACGATCAAACGAAGGGTCAATAAAACCCAGTATTATTTAGTTAGTATTTTTCTTTCACACTTTCTAATACATAATGTAGACTATAAAAGTAAAATAAAATGTACCCGTATACTAAAACAAAATTTATTTTATACATTCAAGTAAAATTTATATTATATAGAAGTAATTAAAAGTATTTATGATATGTTAGATAAATAATTTAATTCAAAAGAAAAATAATTCGTAATACAGTCCCATATGGAACCCATTAGCAGCACTTTGATGATTAGGAAATATGTTTTAGAATTCAGCCTGTTCTAATTTATATGGTGTCGCATTCTGTTTTAAAGTCTATGCTAACAAGTTAAAGTGCGAGGGAGCGCAAGAACAGGTTTAAAATACATAGCACTAAAATATTTATGTAGTTCTCCACTTTGCAGATGAATTAAGAACAAACCGACAATAACGCGTTGTCTGAACAACATACAAAATAAGCAGAAGATTGAAAGAATTTCATTAGGAAGTATGCATGCTAAGTAGGTAGAAATATCTCGCGAGTGGCAATATGCTGGTCCTGCAGTGATGAAGTACAAAATTAAATTAGAATTAAGCTAGCAGTGTACGAAATGAGTGGTTTTTTAATTTCAACTATCTTAATTTTATTACATGTTTGCGCGCACAGCGAGCACAGGAGAAGACGATTTTTAATATATCCTCAATCTGCTCCAACTAGACATCAGGTAAAATTAATAAAAACTAAAATTAAACTAAATTTTAAAGTTGTTTACTTACAGTTTATTACTGGAATTGGAATACCTGTAGAGTTAGAAGAACAATCAATTACGGTTGGATATGTTTTCAAGGCACAGTTTTATCTTCCATACAATGCAACTATTTGGCGTACCTATCCAATAGTTCCCGAGTTTCGAGAAAAGAGAAAATTTCGAAATCGCGCTGACACAGACAGTATAACAAAATTCAGAAATATTCGAGAAGTATGGAAGGGCGATTTCCGATGGGAGATATATAAAATTTTGGAATATTTTATTGAAACGTAAGTGATTGCAAAACGTTTAAGTTTTTTGAATTTGAATGTTTATAAATAATACTATATCTTTAGAATAAAACCAAATGAAAATGAATGCCTTCTATTAGCTATATGTGAATCGACGCAGTTTCCTTTTTATTATTACGATCAATCTCTATTTAGTGAAATTATACAAGTTCTTCTAACGTAAGTCAGACTTAAATTTTTATTATTATTATAAAATACCTAAATCAATCAATTTTTGCAGTCCTTCATTATCCCCAACAGTCGGACATAGTTCACAAAATATTTATTTAGAAGCCGAAAATATTGGTAAGTCGGACAGGATATGTCGGGAAAAATATAAGCAATGTACATTGTTTTTAGA
Organism: Machimus rusticus; assembly: GCA_951509405.1. Taxonomy (NCBI): domain Eukaryota; kingdom Metazoa; phylum Arthropoda; class Insecta; order Diptera; family Asilidae; genus Machimus; species Machimus rusticus. The sequence goes on from OX608051.1 coordinate 11,436,595, forward strand.
TAGCTTTTAGACAATAATTAGAGAATGATATAATTTGAATAAATTAACTTTCATAATCAGAAAATAAGCTTTTATTTCAATAATTAAAAACTCCTGAAAAATATCCAATTATGGATATTTTACATTCCTTAAAAATGCGATCGCACGGTGCTCCTGATTTTCCAAGAATTTCAGCTCGGTAATATTCGTAATTTTTGTGATCCTCGATAGAGTCAATCGAAGATGATGGCCTACAGTAGTATCAAATATTATTTATTTAAAATCATCCAAATCTTATATTCAATACATACGTCATTATTATGTGCATTAGTTCTCCGAGTATCCCACTTTCATAGTGAAATGGAACTTGTGATACTTCACAAATGCTGCGTAACATGCACACTTTTCCTATAAAACCCATTCTGTTAAATAAATGAAATTTAAATGTTATATTGCATGATTAAAAAAAAAGAAAAGTAGTTACTTCTCAACAACAACTTCTATTCCTTTATACACAGCCCATCTATATTTAGAAAGAGGTTTCAGCATAGTTTCATATTGATCTGAATTAAAGACAGTCTCTTCAATCATGGAATAATTATTTTTACAAACTGGACTATCGCAAAGTGTTTTGTTTTGTGTAAGATCACGTTTCGTAATGGGTTGAGGATTTAGTTTGGTTGGACGAAACTCTTCGGCTTTTGTGGGCAAAAAATATTCAGCCTTTAGCACATATCCTGTTGTCATAGATTCCGTTTCAAGCTCAAGAGGAATACCAACTCCGTAAATGAGCTTTAAATATGGTATTTATATGAGAACCTTGAAAATTCTGGTCACATCCGCAATCAAATAAAATTACCTGACAACGCGTGGGAGCTGTAGGAGGAAATAACAAAGATCTGGGTTCAGCAATAGTATTAATTGGACCAGGAAAGAAAATCACAATGAGAAGAGGAGCACAAATCTTAAAACTCATTTCTACAGAAAATTTAACCGTCTAGATATTCTGAAGAAGTCAAGCACACTGCAGTTTAACGGAAGAAGAGTTAGTTCTATGACGCGAGTTCTCAATTAGCACTCTTAACAGGTGAAGAATTTAAGTTCCATATATTTCTCTTTCAAGCTAAATAGCCGAAACGTACATATGTACGTATGTATATAAGTATATTCATTTATATCAACTGGAATCATTCACTTTATTTATGAAGATATATTTAGTAGGATAATAAATAACTAGACTTTAAAATTGTAGTTTAACTATTAAAAGGTAGATATTAAGTCTAATAAGTTCCTCGGGCATGTCGCACGATATTTGTGACATCTTCTTTTAGTACCTAAATCCTCTGCTTTGTAAAATTCAACAGGTACTTCTTCTGCTTGCGAAAAAGTAGGTCTGAAATAATGGAAATGAAAAATATATGGGGATTAACCTAAAGCTACTATACTTACAGGAAAAGTACGTGAAGAAGAGTACCTAGCAATCCATTGTGATCACTAAAAGATGCAGCAGCAATTTCACAAATTACTCTCAATAAGCAATCTTGCCCTCCTAGATCAAAGTGACGAATATAGTTCGAAACAGTTTCATAGAAACTCTTTCTACTATAAACATTTCTATTATTTCTTGCAGTTATTGATGTAATATTATTTTTTGTGCCCTCTCGGAACCCATCCAAATCGTACTAAAACGAAAAAATTAATATTCATGTATTACGTTTACAATAGAAGAATAAACTTACGCGATCAATTAAATCTCTATGTGTTTGATTATTAGGAAGAGCGTAGTTAGCTTCAAAATTAAAAGCAAGAAATGAATTTCTTGAACCTAGGTCAATCGGAACTGCTACAGCCACCAAATACTAAATTTAATATTATGTAGTAACATTATTAGAAATTGTGATATTAATTGAAACTAACCCCGATTGCACCTCCTCTAATGAAAACTACACTTCTCTTATTAATATGCTCAGCAAGGGTTACAGCAAGCAGATGAAAAAATATCGCCTTCAACGATGCAGTCTTCATGTTTATGTTCAAACAACTGAATTGCAGAAGCATTGTGCATTTCTTTGCATTTATGTTCAAGGCAATTATTAGCTATTATGCTATATACTCTGTTAGGAATCGTTTATAAAAATAACATATTGTACTATATATGTACCCTCTGATCTAATGGGTGAAAATACGCTTACCTTTTTTTAAGAAACTGAGCAGCGTTTTTATAATACAAAAGACTATAATTTCCACAATTCTTCAACGAATATTGACAAATAAATTTCTGCAATTGCTTTGAATTTAGCAGTGTAAAAGGGAGCAATGAACGTTGAAAATCGTGCTATATTTGTACCTGATATATGTTTTCATTACCTGCAGGCGTCTTGACCGCAAATTGCTTGAGTAAACTCTTCCATGGCTCTTGAAATATTCAGTTCGAGTTGTTTAAGCATTTAAGAGTACACACTTTAACAGCAAACATTCGCTCTTTATGCGTGTATTTATTAATTTCATAAACTTAAATGTAATTCCAGTGAAATGCAGCTACTCAAAAATATCCTGTGTTTAATATTTCTTCTTGAGTTGGTGCGTGGAAGACGGGAAAATGTGAACAGAACGAAAAGAGCATTATTATTTCCGGCTAGTAGCACTTTGGGTGTACGTAAGTTATTTTAAATTGGTGCTGTTGATGAGCAAAAGATTCGGTAATCATGAGTGTTGAGACCTCTATTAAAAGTTTATGAATTGCAATAGTTACGATTTTATTTCTGAACTAGTTTAGGTGGTTACAGAAAATAAATTAATAGCTGTGTTCCTTTCACTTTGACTCCGGGGTCAGGGTTAACAGGAAATTTTGCACTTAATTGAAATTTGTGAACAGTTTAATCCATATCAAACAATTTTTATTTCGCAAAAATAGAATAACTGCCTGGATTTATACTCACTTTGTGACAACAATTTGTCTGGTTTAAGGTTTGAAATTTAGATGGGTAAATATCCCGCCAATTTTGTGTACTTTTGTCAATTTTTATAATCTTTACATACGTAACGGCTTTTAAATTTCAATTCAATACAAAATTTGCTATAGTCATAGCCTGAACAAGATAGGAAAATGAGAAGCTAATGTTTAATAGTTGCTAGCCTTGCCTCAACAGCGCCAAGTTAAACTCGCAAGCTTCAAAATTTATTTATGCATAGGTATGTAAATATTTTATTTTCACTTTTCCTTTCAGATTTTTATTGCTATAGCTGTTCCCTTAGATTTGCCGAATAGAAACGTTTTTATGTCCTATAATTTTGAAGCTAATTACAACCTTCCATTTGAGGGGGAGCATTTTATTCCTGGGCCGTTAAAAAGGGTAAGTCGATTAACTGAAATTGTATCAAATGAGAAAAATGAGTCTATACAAATTTATTTTGTTTCATATTTAGTTTGAAGTATTCGAAGAGGAGGAGCGCAGGGAAAAGCGAGAATCAAGTAAAAATTACAATAACAAAAATGAACATGGAGACATTTCCCACCATCCTTTAAAGACAAATTTATTGTCTAGAACACATATTTACAAAATATTTGAGGAGAAATTTCAGTCGTGAGTTTTTGGTTTTTTTTTTATTATTCATTTTTGAAATTTGTATTCAGTCGATTTTTAAAAATATATTTTTAATTTAACGGATTTTCTTCGATTTACTTCTAATCGTCGTCTTCTTCTTCCTTCCGCCAATCACGCCAATTCTTTACATTTACTAATCCCCAAATCGGTACAATCACAAAAGAAAGAACCGATCCTCCACCGTATAGAAACAGCTTCTAGAAATTTTAAAAAGTATTTTCGGAGGATATAAAATATGTACATATATTTTCATATACTCACTATAAAAGGTATTCTGCGGCCTGGCCCACTAATAGCTGATTGAAATCTGCAATTCGGCTTAGATCTCAATTCGGAGAGAAAAATTCTTGTTAAGTTTTGTGTAATCATTTTGATTAACCAGTGTAGTACATCTTTTGAGTTTAACTTGAATAATTCTTTAAAAACAAATTTTTGACTTTAAAGCTCCTTGCCTACTTTTCAACTTTTCATTGAAGTAAATAGTTAACTGCTTTACAGTAATGTAGGATTTATGTGTTTGTTTGGTGAAATAAAAACTAATAAAACTTTTTAAAATTTCAGCATGGGCTATGAAGGGAGGTCTTGCCTTTTGCGTTTAATTTGTGATGTGAATGCTGCAGATTTTGGAAACGTGAACGGGATTATTGGTGACATATTTTACATAATATTTTCGTAAGTTCTATGCCCTGAAAAATTAAATTTGATAATCTTTATCCTTTTAAAATATGTATATTTCTTCTTAAAAATGTAAAATGAATAATAAAATAAACAAATGTTTATATTTTTCAGACCGCGTTTTTCAAAAAATGAAGACTTGCACCCAGACTATTTAAATGCGGAATATGACGGTATCCACGGAAACTGCATTCATTATTCGAAAAATTGCCCGCACAACTTGCTAGATTTAATATCTGTTCCTGTAAAGTTTCGGTTTTAATAAATAAAAAATACGACTGACTATTCAGGAATTTATTCCGATAAAAGATTTTAATGGATATTTGGGAGATAGGCCCTAGCCAGAGTTTCGATAGTTTCATTCTATATGAAAATAGTTTTATTTTATTTGCAAATAGTTTTATTCAATTTGAATATAGTTTTACTCAATATGAAAATAAGTTTATTCCATTTTGAAAAGTCTCATTTATTTTGAACATTTTAGTTCAACTAGTGGTCGCCCTGTGGTCGAAATTCGACCTACTGGGGTAACTACGAAAAATACGAATGTACACAGCCTATACTATATGTGTTTGAAATTGGCACTGTCAATAATAAAATTACGACAGTTTGACCACAGACTACTATGCGTTTGACATAGACAGTATGAACGTAAATAATGAATTTATTTTATTGAATTTAATGTATTTGTAACACATATTATATATAAATTTTAGCTTTCTGCAATCCTCTATATAAACTTTAACTATGCCAAATCTCACACTCCTCCGTCTGTCCAATATGCTTAAAAAGGGGTACAAAGTTTTCCCTTTACGTATTAATATATAGATTCTAACATTGTTTAACGACCGAAGCCCAATTCCTAACCAACCCTGCCCCTGGTAGTTCCTTGCAAGCTTTAAATGTCAAATTTGAAAGCCTTTCGTATCAGTTCATCAGTTCCGTTATAAACTACTACTTCCGTGTGATTTGCTTCTGAAATAAAATGGAAACTCCGCGTAGAGCCTTAAGAAACCGAAATTTAGAAAATGTAATGTTGACGGGCACTCCGCTAAAAATACCGCCGTCTCCGATGTTAAAGAATTTAGGCTACGGCACGGGCGTAAACGTTTACTGTCTGGAGCGGTCTCCGCAATGCGGGAAAATGAGATCGCCTCTGGCAATCAAACGCATTTCGAGAACTGCAAATAATTCTTTAAAAGTAACTGAGTATCAACTGAGGCTGCGGGAGGAAGCGAATATACTCCGGTAAGTTTTGACGATTATTCCGATTTGGGGCCAAAAATATCTAAGAAATTAATAATTTCGTGTCACAGTAAATTGAACCATCCCAACGTCGTGGGCTTCAAGGGGTTTAAACTTTCTGAAGATGGAAGAGAATCTTTGGTTCTGGAGTGCTGCCAAACATCACTTGGGGACATTATCGAGGGCAGAAAGGACGATGGAGAGGGACCCCTAGAAGCCAATTTGATTTTAAAAGTAAGCTGCTTCTCATTTATTGTATATTAAAAATGTAAACACTCAGAACCCTCGACAGATGTGCGCTGATATATCAAAAGCAATGGCATACCTCCACAATGAGGCAAAACTTCTGCACGGAGACATAAAGTCCTACAACATTTTGGTCAAGGACGACTTCAAGATTTGTAAATTATGCGACTTTGGTGTGAGTTTGCCACTAAGCGAAGATAAAACTTTAGACGTTAAAACTTATCCTAATTTAAGTTACATAGGTAAGTGCTTCTTTCAATAATTGGTAACTCGGATAGGGTAATATTTAAATAAATATAACCAGGGACCCAGATATGGTCTGCTCCAGAGGTGATTGACGAAAATGAAATAACAGACAAAGCTGATATATTCAGTTTCGGATTAGTTATCTATGAAACAGTTGCTTTAATACCCCCTCATACATTGGAGCTAATGCAAAGCGATGAAAATGCGGAGGAAAGTTTCGATGAAAATATAACGTTGGCTAAATTAGGTTTGACTGAATAATATGTTGTCTAGTTGAAGATTTTAAATAATTTTTCATTTAAGGAACAAGACCTCCAATTCCAGAAGCATTCAGCTTATCGGTAGAATATAATAAAGTTCTTGAAATATTTTACATCTGCACCAATAAATGCCCAGAAGATAGACCCTCAGCTGAAGATCTGAGTTATGTTTTAAACACTCCAAACACAGAATAATATAATAATAATGTAATGCATAATACCAAATAAATATGAATGGAGTTAATTAACGTTTTAGTTTTTATTTATGTCCTCAGCGTCTTAATTTGAAAATTAAAGGGAGCGAACAGCCAACAATCAATTAAATAATCATCGGTTACCCCTCAAGAAAAGAAGGGATAATTTTAGCATTTACCCTAGCAACCTTTCTACTTCTGCTGTTTCGTTGTTATGGTCCAATCCCTGATTTATATTTTGATACAAACAATATATTTTTTTGTTGGAAATGTCTTTTGTGGTAATAATTATTTAATACATTGTTAATTGAAATAAAAACCTAATAAGAAATTTAAATATTAACCACATTCCAGAACGATCAAGTGAAGATGGCTTCTAGGAAGCGAAATATTTTATACCTCATCGATAAATTTTTAATAGATGAAGGTTTTGAGTCAATTTCGGAATCCCTACGCAAAGAAGCATATCTGCAATTTGAGTTCGAAATATGTGACAACGTGGATTTGGATACCATATATTTAGAATACTGTAGTTATTTTCATATGAAGTTCGGGAGATACCCTCAAATCGTTAAGAAATCAAATAACATTAAAGTTGAGAGGAAGTCTAGTGATCGACGCCTGGTCTCTAAAAAGAAAGTGCAGATTAAAGAGAGCTGTCTCAATATAGAAACAGAAGAGAAAACCGATCTTTCGAGTAGTTTAAAAGTTTCAGCTGTGTGTCCGGCATCGGATGTTCTAGATGCAATTTACTCTGATGCGGAAAACTTAAATCGTTACAAGGCTCATAACGCTGAATGGCAACAATTTGTAGATATAGTGTATCTGTCGGTAACCCATGATTCCTTCTATAAAATATTAAACTTATTTTAAAATTTCAGTGATTTTGTAAAGAAAAGCTACGACGTGAAGTGGTCAGACGTAATTGGAAATTCAAAAGCGATTGCTATCCTTAAAGAGGCCGTGGAGATGCCTCTACTATTCCCAGATTTATTTTCTAAGGCTGTAAAGCCTTGGAGAGCAGTACTGTTGCACGGGCCGCCTGGTATTTATTTGAATTTTAATGGGACATGGTATAACATTTTATTACAGGAACAGGAAAAACTCTAATAGCTAAAGCGCTTTGCTCTGAGACAATCGGACGAGTGTCATTTTTCAACGTATGTTCTAGCACCATTATATCGAAATGGAGAGGCGAATCTGAGAAAATTATAAAGGTATAAAGTATGAGTTGATTTTAATGCTCCTGTGATTTTCACACGTTATTCTCAGGTGGTGTTTGAAGTAGCAAAATATCATGCACCTTCAATAATTTTTATAGACGAAATTGAAGGCATAACCTCACGAAGAGACAACACCTCCGAACACGAGGCATCGAAGAGATTCAAAAACGAATTTCTATCACTTCTAGACGGGTTGGGTAACGAAAGCAAAGGGATATTCGTTCTTGCTAACACGAATTTGCCATGGTATATACACTTAGTGTTGATTATTATTACTTATATTAATAATATAATAATTTTCAGGCAAATAGATGTTGCCTTTTTACGTAGATTTGAGAAGCGTATTTTAGTGGGCCTTCCAAACTCTGAGGATCGAATGGCTATCATACGTTCTTTACTCCCAGAATCTGGAAAGTGGAGTAATAATAATTTAACGGAAGCGGCGGTAAAATCTAAGGGTTTTACAGGTAACATAATTTGTTCCTCAAATAATTTTCTATTTTATTTATGCTTTTTGTTAGGCGATGAGCTGCGAATTGCATGCAAAGAGGCAACAATGAAGCAAGTCCGCTTAGCTTTGGCTTCTGGGAAAGGTGAGTTTCGAACGAAGAGATTTTTTGGTTTTTATAGACTTGCTAAAATAAAGAATTGTTCGAAAAAAAAATAAACTTCTCTCTTTGTAATATTAGTAAAAATGTATTTTTAGGGAATGCTTCATCTTTGCAAAAAGTAACCGCAGAGGACTTGCTGGAATCTATTAACCAAATTCATCCAAGTGGAGAGGAATTGATAACCAGACACAAAGAGTGGAACAAGCGCAACGGAAGCTCATAATAGTGCCTATATGAGGAATGAAATACTGAAATATTTAATACAAATAAAGCATTTATTTCTTAAGAATTTTGTGTTTGTTCTTCACCATTTTGCGCCCTTGATATAAACCGGTGTAGTACCCGCTCATGTACCAGGACATTAACATCGCCGAGAGGTGCTCCGAGTCCTCCGTCTGGTCGTTGAGCATTGGCGGCATGGGGGGCGGCGGAGGAACTGCGCTGAACATTCCCGTCAGCTGTGATTGCTTGGTTCGTTTCTTCTCTTTGCTGCCACCCTCGTTGAGGTTCCCCGGGTCCTGCTTCGACTGCATGAACTGGAGCCTCCTGGCCTTCTTGCCCCACGACGGAATCAGCTGGTGGACGTCGACCTCCTGCTCGTTTTCGTAGCCTACGTACTTCAGCAAGCAAGTGCCCTGCTCCTCGTCGACCGACAGAATTTTGGCCTCGTAGTCGACGCCGTCGTCGTAGGTCGCGCGCACGTAATCGCCTACTTTGAAAACTATCTCCGAGGGCTCCTGAGATTCGCCCGGAAGGATACTTTTGTTTGGCTTATTTGTCGACTCCGCTATCCTCTTGGCCAGTTGCTCTTTCGCCAGGCGCACGGACTCGTCGTAAGCTCGAATGAGTAAGTCATCGTCCCAGATGTCATCATCCAAAGGTTTAACCTGGAGTAAAAAAGCGTAAGCGTATTTTCTCGCACTATTTGGCTGGTTATTTAATTTACCATTTGACTCATGTCTGGCTTTGAACACCCAAATGACAGTTGTCGCAACCCTGTGTTTGGGACTGCCATACGCAATCTTGAGGCATCAAGTAAATAGGCCAATTAGGGGTGCCACACATGGGCAATTTGACTTTGATGTTAGGTCACATTCAAGAAATTTTTATTTCGGCTTTGACTTAGATTTTTAATCCAGAGGCATTGATAAGAGAAAAATTGTTTTGTGGTAAACCTGCAAGTAAATTAGTTTGCGGGCTATAATATTTTCAAAATGCCCGATCTAATGAACTGATTTTGAATGCTTCAGACCTTCCAGCAGAACATTTAGGCAATTATTCCACAAGTTTAAAAGAAACGTTTTAATTGAATTTGCCCCGATGTCAAATGCGTAAGCCTATTTATTTATTAAACATTTGTTTTATTGCTTAATGATTCCCGCATTTAGCAAGAATCAAAACATTTTCGTACTACTTTTGGAGATTATCCCGTAATTTTCCTATTTTGATCCTAGCTAAAATATTAATTTCAAATTTCTATAACTTAAGTACCTATAAATGTTTTTATAGAAATTTCTTTTAAATATAAAAGATAAATGTTTTATAGAATTTCCAGAAATCTATTTTAAAGATTTATTGTAGGAATTCGTAATAATCTTATGTAACGTATTTTACAATCGCAATCGAACAAAAGGACTCGTTTCGAGAAGACCAATTTTCCAAATTTTGCGGAAGGATATTCTAAAAAGTTGGCAAACAAACAAACACTATAAAATTTTAGTAATAGAAAAAGCATCTGAAGGTAGGTAGAATTTAATTAATCGGAAGCTAAGAAATGTTGCGGAATTAACGTTGAAATAGTAAGTATAATTTTCACTCAAAAAAAAGAAAGAAAAAAAACCAAACAATTACGGAGTTAGTAAGAGAAGCTAAGTAATTACTAACTCGCAACTTGGGCTTGGGCAGCATTGACCTTAATGCTTTTTAATTTTGGGACTAGGCTCAATTGTTCGACCATTTTAAAAGCAACCAGAGACAAAAGCAGGGAAGATCCGCTGAAGCCGTCGTGTCTGCACGCGTCCGCTCTTGCGATGGACCGCTGCTCGTTGTCGCTGGCCAGTCGACGGAATTGAGATCGAAGTTTCCTGAGGTGAGTGCCACTGCCCACCGTCCGGTCAGTGCGGGAACTCCCGAGATCCGGACAAGAGCTAGCGAGCAGCACGAATTGTTTGCATCGCCCGAGATCAGCCACTACAACTACTCAAGGCCACCGTTTTTTGGTAGTATAAAAAATAGTGAAAATAATAAAAATCAGGATCGAGACGAGCGAAATATTCAAAATGGGATTTTTTAAATGGATCAAGAGGTAAGTGCTAGAACTATAAGACCGTGTAGGCATAGTGCTTCGAAAGAATTTTTAATAAGATAGCAGGAAACGATCGTGTCACAGGTGGAAAATCTTAATTATTTGAACATTTCAATTATTAGCCACTTATTCCCAAAATCCACCTAGCTGCCTTTGAATCATTATGCGGCCCCTCAAGCGTATCTCCTCTTTACCGCTCCGCTGGCCAGACAGCTTTTAAGGTTAAGCTGAAAACCAACAGTTCGTGACCCAAATCACTTGTTACATGGTTTGGTTTCGCTGTGCATATTTTAATTGGAACAAAAGTGCACTGTTTTGTTTTCGCTAAATAATTTTGTATAAATTCTTCTTCCAGAGAGCTAGATGCACCCGGCTCATGCAAGAGGCGGCAAAGTGAGCCACCACTCGTTTACGGCTGTTTGAATTCAAACTCAAGTCGGGATGAATCCTACTTAAGGGCAATATTTAAATTTAATGAGTGGCGCAGATCTCAACAGAATCAAAGTTCGCGATATTCAATTGGGAGAACGTGTAAACGACAAAAAAGCCGTTTTTATACAAAAGTGGAGAAAAGGTGCACTGGAAATGGTGAAGATATTTCAAATCTGACTACCTTCACCGATACTTGTTTAAACGGCAACGGGGTATATGAAGAAATTCGGGTGGATGGAAATAATAAAAATGCTGATTTGGAAAACAGCTCCAAGAAGGATCGTAATTGTTCTTTAAAACAAAAGTCGAAGATCAACCGTCGCAAACACAAAAGACTGTCACTGTATGAAAATGAGACTGCGGAGCCTCCACAGACTGCAAGCCCTCCCACTCACTTTTATAGGGAAAATTCAAATCCCTTCGGGGAGTTCCCATCGCCAAATAAGTGCCCTATTCATAGTCACTCTGCCCCACGGTCACCAAGGGAGGCATCTTCGAGCAACCAAAAGAACTCGTATCAATGCGGCCAGGATTATTGCACCAGTCTAGAGAAAGATTGCAACCAGAACGTCCCCAATCCTCTGCCCGATGTTCTAGCTGACCACAATGAGGATATCAATGACGGGAGCCGCAGCCCCCTAGCCTACCAAAAAATTATAAACATCCGGGGAGAAGAGGTCGAATACGCTCTGCCCTATAGCGAGAAAAACCTGATGGAATCTCAAATCACAAATGAGGCTGATGAGGAAGAGGGCAACTCTATCTACGACAATGTCCCCGACGAAATGAGGACAAATGAGGATCAGTCTTCTGCGTTGAGCCGCCCACTCACTGGGCAGTCCTCTGGTTCCCGGAAAAGAAGTCAGGTCTTAGTCACCGACTTGGACAATTCAAATGGTAATTTTAAAAATTGTAAACAACTAAAAACGCGTAAAATTTTGTTTTTTATTGCAGGGCCAACAGAATCCTTAAAAGGAGATATTTTCAGGGAACTTAACTCCTTGGAAATGTGGAGCAAAAACATTTGCTTGGATGACGAGGATAATAAAAGCAGTCGAAATTCAACTAGTGATTCGTTGGTAAGCTAATTTTAATATGCTTATTATCATAAGCCTTCTGGTTAGGTCATTTCAAAGTCAATAAAATTTTTGAACCTGATTCATTCATTCATTCATGATTCCAATTTAAATTCAACTGCCAAATCCGATAGACTTTCTTTTATTTGTTCTGAGTGGAAGTAGTAGAATTTTTTTATAAAGAAAAAGTGATGCTGAAATAAAGAAACAAAGAAATCCAAAAATAATTTAAAAAATTATATAATTTTCCGCAGAGCAAAAGTTCAGTTATCGTTTGCCGCGATATGGAAATTTCTGAAAAAAATATTCCATCTAAAGGAAACCAGACGACGCCGGTTTTTATTCGGCCAGGTAAATTTCGCAGAGCAGCAGTGACAAAATATTTTATTAAACATGCAGAAAAGTATGTAGTTGAAAAAGGATTGTATCAGAACTTCTTAATAATGCGGTAGGGGAATTTAATTTAAATTGTCGTGAAAATACTGAAGATTTTTTTATTTTTCAGTAAAATAAGACATCCTAATATATCCCTTCTAATGGCAACAGTTTGTGATGTTAAACAAAAATTTAAATCCTTAATATTAGAACCGTTCAGTTGTTCGCTCAACAATCTTATATACGAATCTGTAAGTTATAGATTAATTTAAAAATTTTTTTTTTGAATTCCCGATCATATGCAAAATTTCAAATTTTAGGGAATCGAGCTCTCAGTTAAAGATTGTTTGGATTATACAACACAAATAACCAAAGCTATTGTTTATCTCCATGCAAATGGATTTATACATTCTGATATATCTAATAGTAACATATTCATTTGCCAATATAATAAGCAAGCAAAACTATCATCGTTTCAACTGACGACCTTTTGTAAAAGTCGTATACAGAAGCAAATACTCAGCTTATATGGAAATGGTATATAATTTTTATTACTTTTATTTTAAACTGACAATATAATTGTGAATTCGCAGGGCGAGTTCCTGATATAACTGAGATACCTTCCCAGCAATTGCCTTATTTCTTAGAATATCGTAAAATCTTTTCCAAGCACCACTACCAAGCACCAGAATTAATAACTTCCCAAAATAAATTTGTTTTTCCTTGTAAGCAATCCGATGTTTATGGCATAACAATTTGCCTTTGGGAAATGTTGAATCGGAGAGTTCCTTTCGCACTCTTTAGTTATTATGAATTGGAAAAAATTTACTATTTGAAGCAGGCACAACTTCCAAATTTTGAAGCTAAACGATGTAAAAATTTAGACAGACTTTTGAAAGACGGCTTGCGTATTAATCCAGATGAAAGAGTTCAAACTGCAGAAGAGCTCTGTAGACAACTGCAAGATATCAACACAAATTTTGATGTTGATGATATAATTACAAAAGACAATCAAAAGAATTTTGATAAGGCATTAGCTTTACCGCGAAATAATGTCTGTACCAGCACTGTAAAACGAAAAAAAGATTTGTCTAATTGCCCCTTGATTAGAACTTCTCTTTTCGAAGATGAGGTCAATCAAAATTGCACTGATACCCGCGATAATAATTCGAATTCCAGAAACGTATCTAAGGAATACCTTTTTGAAATTGACCAGATTTCGTTACCAGATACTCCAATCGCACGGCAGAACAAAATTCGCCGAACTGCTTGGTTGACCAATAAGATAGTATCGCCGTACAATTCATCGCCTAGAGGGGACGTTGTACCAATAAAAGATGCCAATTTGACCATTGATACACCACCTTCTGCCAAAAAGTATAATATCAATATCACAATTATGCACTCTGATGCAGCAGACGAACCAGTAAACGATGCACTTGCATCTCCTAAACCGGCTGTTAAGTCTCAGATTGAGTACTGGAATTCGCTGATGTCACCCTCAGCTAATCCGAATAAACGAGATGAGGGTGATTTTGGCAAAAGTCCAAAACTAGAACAAACAACCCCAAAGAATAATAGTGCAAAGGTATTAGAAAGGAAGAAATTTCCTTTAGGAGCCAACTATTATCCGAGTATGCCTGAAATGTTGAGTGAATCCTTTAGTAAAAAGGATCGAAGCACGGATGAAGACTTTGAAAAGTTCTTCTGGAAGCGGGAGAAAGAAAGGTGTGAAAAGAGTAGTCCTTCTACTCCAAGAAGAACTTCTGTAAAGGAAGCTGTTCATAAATTTGAACAAATTTCATCCGGTGCGAGCATTACTAGTCCTTTTCCAAAGATTACAAGTTCTAAAAATAGAGATAAAAATAGCGTTCCATTCAGATCATTTCCCGACGGACTGCAAGGTATACGAAGAAATCTTGAACAAAGACGCAGAAGTGAAGAAGAACAAAATCAAATATCGTACCAAGACGAAGTTCCTTCTAACTATGCAAACGAACCTCCACCAAATTTCGCTTGCAACTCTTTAGATGTGCACTGCCAAGCGGAAGGAGGTCATCTTCCAGACCAATACTCGATTAAAGATACGCCATCGGGAATAGAAAATCAAAAAAATGAGGAGATCATCTCAAAACTGAACGTAATACTTAGCAATAATTTAAAGAGTTGCAGAAAAACGCGATCAAATCCAGAGTTGAACAAAATAGAGACAGTGAACGCACGTCGGAAAAGAAATGCTAAAAAATTATATAGAAGAGCTTCTGATGTTGGTTGCGTTGCGCAGAGAATAATTCAAACTACCCGAGAAGTTAAAACAGCAAACGACTCAATTGGTGGGACTGAATTACGCGAACAAATTACTCTTTACAGCAGTGAAATAAACATCAACTCCCCTCAATTATCTTTTTACCGCGACTTATTCCTGAAGAATTCGCAATTATACAGAGAAATCTCCTGCAGAGATTGTGGCTCTCACAACGTTCATCTTGGAGATGGTAAGTATTTTAATAATATTCAACTTGTAAAATCTACAAGGCTTTTTTCTAGCTCTGCGACGATACTTGCAATTTCAAAATTCTCAAATGTTTAATTCTTCGATGGATGCTAGTCACGTCAGGAACTCTATTTCTACAGTTAATGTAAGTATTGTAAATAATTATTTTACATCTATTACTCACTCTGCGGATCATTTCACCAGGAATCTTTGGAAGATTTGTATATCGATGATGATTTAAATCACGGCCCTAAGCTTGCACCAAATATGAAACTAATTAAACCAGAATTATCACTATTTAGTGCTCTTAACTTTGGTGCTCTTAGTTTTAACACTTCTTCAATTTCAAGTGATCTTAAATTGTCCGACGAATCTTTAATATCGAACGAGGATAATGGCCATAATTAATTAAAATTTTACGTTGTTACTAAGAAATTACTAGATTATTTGTTTTGCTTACCATTAGTAAGATATTTCAACTAATACTTGAACTCTTTAAAATTTTATATTGAAACATGTTTTTGTTCACCGTATTTAAATATAAGTATTATGTAAAACACTTAAATATTTTTATATAATATATTTATAAATTCATTGTACCTATGACATTAAAATTGATGAAATGTCTTTAGCATTTTGATTTTTATTTGCTATTCTAGACCCAAATTGTATAGCTCTCTTTTTGAACATACAAGCATTTTTCAAACCTAATTTAAATCCGTACAGCCGAAGTAATAATTTATCTCCCAAGATATTTTCTAAATTAAAACAACATTTCTGTTCAGGACTTAGATTTCGTACGAATTTAACGACATTTTCCTCTATAAAGGGTGCCCGGGGCGTTCGGCCGTGATCCGAAATAACTCGGTCATCTCGACTCAAATTACGAAAAGGAATTCTTTCCCAATCAAGATCAAGTTCTTTTTTTAGAGCGTTCAATTTATCAGGATGTTCTCCTTTGCATCTTTTATAGGCATTTGAATGTCTTGTGTATCCGCCAAAAAGTTCGTCAGCTCCACTTCCTAATAGAAGAACCTGGAAAAAGTAGACTTTAAACTGCTTCGTTCTAAGGATAAAATTATTTACCCGGCAGTTTGATTGGTAGGTTTTTCCTCTAAGCAAACCTTTTCCACGAGCTGCGAACCAAAACGCACATCCAAGAGATTCATCTAGAACAGTTTTTAAAGGATATATCAAATTGCAGATGTGGTCTTTAAGAGTGCTCAGCAGTTCCTCACGTGGAACATTTACTTCAATTAGATTCCACGTCCTACATTTAATAAAAGATTAAAAATAATTACAAAATTTTTTTTCTCTCACCTTGAAGGATATAGTTCCGACAATTCATTAAAAGATTCAATTGCTGATAACCGATCTGGGACATTCCAATCAAAATTATCGGCGTTGCCTCCAACTCTTTGGAAAGCAACATTTATTAAATCGATGGGTTCAGTATTATTTACAAATTTGTGAGCTAAAGCAGCTAAAATGGTGCAATCGATACCTCCAGAAAACATTATTCCAACTTTAGCATGATCACACTGGGGTTTCAGATTTTCTATGCAATTTGCACATAAGGCTGGCGTATTCATAACACGATCTTCCACTGAATTTTTTAAATATTCAGACAAATCTTTTATACTGTTTTTAACGTTCTCATCATCCAAGAGAGATGCGAACAAATTTGTTTTACATGTATTATCCGCAAGTTTAAAGAAATCATATGTCTTCTGTACAAATAAAATATTATTATAAACAAATCTCAATATTAAAATTCAAAAACACACCGCAAATCCTTTATTATTTAACAGCCAAGTCGGATTAATAGGGTCAAGTATTTCGATGAATTCAAAATCGAATTGGTTTTTAAGATCGTCTAATACTAGAAGAATATCTTCGCTTGGACTTTTCCACGGAAACAGTTTTAAATGTTTTGGTGTATCCATTTTTATTTGAAAAATACCCGCTGGAGGTACTTCCATTGTAATTTTACCACTTGAAATACCTGTTAGAATCAATTTAAGTATTCTTTCTTCTAAAATATGTTTATAAATTTATTTACACGAACTACTCAATATTCGAAAAATGTCCCTTTCTCTCTCGATGAGCAATGAATTCCTGCCAAGGGAGTCTCGAAAAAAATATAAAATACGCTCTGTTTTGTGATAAAGTACAATACTGAAAGGACCCTGAATGTTTGAGAATATTTCCAAAATTTCAGTATGATCCTGAGAAATGAATCTTATAAAACATTGTTTTTAGCGTAATAAGCAAACTTACGTTAGATTTATTTAATTCTTTTATTAACCAGTCTGTATCGGAGGTATTGCGATCTTTGTCAGCGTTAAATATATCGCCATTGCATAATAAAACCCACTTTTCTGATACAACGGGCTGCTCTGTTAAGGTCGAACCTTGTTGCCACAATACAGAACCGATAAATATTAGTCCATCGTCGCTTATATAATTAGCAGTTTTATTTGGTCCTCTATTTTTTAGAAAATACTCTGTTTGCTATAATGTTAGAGAAAAACAACCCGGAAATTTTACTTCTACTACTGAATTTAATAACTACTATGGAATTTTTTTACTTACCTTTGGGAAGCTACCGCAGTTCAAAGAAAGCGAAGTGTCCCACGCAAATATGCAGCATATACCACACATCACTTAAAAACAGATTTTTCTAAGGAAAATACATAATAATGTATTTTACAATAAAATGAAAATGCTTGGGCTCAGATTATGCTCAATGAGTTTTGAGAGATGATTTAGATAAAAAGTTTATAGAAAGACAAATTGGCCTAAATGAAGTTTTGTTTAGATATTAAAGTTTCTTTTTAAAATATACTGGTGCCTATTTCCTTTTTTATCTTATACAAAATAGTTTCGCAGTCTATGCGTGGACACCAGGACCTTTTACAAGGACTTCTGGAAGTTATTGCTACTAGAAACATCTACCCAACTCCACATTATTAAAATACCATCGTTTGGATTCTATGCAGCTAAATGAATTTCCTATTTTCAATCATGTACTAAAATTATAAAGAGTTCTATTTGAAACTCCTCAATTAGCTCAAAGCTGGTATTAAAAATGCTTGGTTAATTTCCCTGAAATAAACCTTTAGAAGCGCTTTACAGCGCTGCATTAATTAAATGTGAACATTGATTAGAGGTACTTTATAAAAATGAAAAAACTTGACGAACCTCGTGTGTTTATGAAAATAAATATTTACAACAGACTGACAGATCGTTTTGGCATTTGTGGCTGTCACATAGTAAGCAGGGTTGGCACAATCCGTGAGGACCACTTACCACGTTTATATGAAGCAATTTAAAACTCTGGATTTAGAAATACAAATTCTGTTATTGCATGGTAGAATTTAGAATTGCTCTATAAAGCCTACTTTGAATTTAGTAGAAAAAGCACTTGTATTCGTCAAAATTTATTTTTTAATAGTCCCTTAAAATTATGGTACAAATATCATTTAAATAAAATTTATTTTTTAAACTTCTTCTTCTTACCCAATTTAATTTTTTTCGGTGCACTTTCTTCGATTGGTTTATCTTCTAAACGTTTTACTCCACTGAAAAATAAAATAGTAACCATTCTAGAAAAATCTCGAAATTAAATATACTACACCTTTTTACGGATATCAAGCCCGCTTTATTTCTAGACAAAGCGTCTTGCCAATCTTCCTCCGTTCCTTTAATTGAATATTCATTCAAATTGTCTCGTTTCAGTTTTTTCAATTCTTCTTTCTGCTTTTTAGCTAAAACCTGTATAAAATATATTGATTAATAAAATTTGAAGATTAGTATTTTAAATTCAAGCTTACTTTTGCTGCTTCATCCAATTCCTCGTTGAATGTTTGCTGGGTAGGCGTAAAGCTGTCTCCTTTGTTTAAATCTTTTTCATCGATCATTGTACTTTCGATGTTCCCTTCAATAACACCTACAATATACTTAGTTACCTTTTTAATCAAATCGTAAAATTTAGCTAGCAGCTGATTTGGAGGCATATTGAATTCTTCGCATAAATTGTCAATAGTTTTGCCTTGAAGACCAATTGCTAGAATGATAGCCTGACAAAAATAATATTAAATAATTAAAAGACAAAACAATTTTCATTATCGTGCTTACTTTGTGCAATGTATCCACACTCACAGACGCCATTCGTCCTTGAAAGTATAGTGTTGCAATGTCCGTTACTAAATCAGCTATAAGCCTGTAGTCAATTTGATTTTTGGTGTACGATTCTAATCTTTGTATATCATGGCTTAAAAAGTGCACATCAATTACAGTTTGATTGAGCTCTAATGATTTATAGTTTTTAAAATAATGTAACATTTAAGGATTGCGTAAAAATAGCTTACCTTCTACCATAGTATTTACCCATTTATTGTCCAAAAGGGAGAGAGCTAAATCAGTGGGAAAATCTCTAAAAACTCCTCGTAGTAATTTCATAACACGACGCCGGAAATCGTTATAATACATGGACAACCAATCGGATTTTGTCTGGTGAAAAGAGTTCTCCAGAGTTGTAAGCATGATACAAGAATGTTCTCCTGTAAGGTCATTCGTTTTTTGGCTAAATGTAAATGATCAGGAAATAGTTTGTAGGGGAAAGAAAATCTAACACTCACCTGAGGTAAACTGGAACATATTTCTGGCTTTTCCAGAATTTAAGTAATTCTTTTGTGAGACCATAAGATGTTCCCATGTAGTCAATTCTTTCAGCCGATCTTTCTGAAAGCCTCTTCAGCAAGGTTGGAATATTTCTTCTAGGCGCTATTACTTCTTTTAATAATCCTACTTCATCCTCCTCTACTTCTTCAATGCCTAAAAATATGTTTTATTTTAATCTCTAAAGTAATTAATTTCAATTAATTTACCAGTTACTTGTTTGTCCACTTTGACCTCGCTTAAATCGGCAAATTTGCCTTCATAGTAATCTCGCAACAGACGTAATGCTCTTTTTCCATAGCCCATCTGAAATGATATTTTTAATTAAATATATTTATTGAAAGTACTTATTGTAGCTAACCCTTTGATAATTTGGATGAGTTGCAATTCGAACTATACGCAGACCTGCTAACTTTGGAAATTCTCTGTCTCCAAACTGCTCCGAAATATTCCACGGAATCAGATCACCGCTGGCTTTTTTCCCTCTACCCAACGAGTCACTTACGCTTTTAGAAGAGATTTCACCTTCCAAGGCAACTTGTATAACTACCAAAATTTCTGGTAGTTGATCCTTCTTTTGAATCGGACCTAAAAGGCAAAATAAGTGATGCGCGGGTGCGTCACTCATCATTTGGAGATCGTTGGGGCTATTTTTGTAATGTGATGAAATATATATAGAAACGACTCTATGGAGGAAAGCTTCTGCTGCCTTATGATACGAAAATAACGCATCTCGATCTATGTAGTATAGTTCACAAACATCTGGAGTTGGACAACCGGAGCTTAAATGGGAGATCGCAGTTGCATCTAAGCATAACAAGGATATAAGCCAGGCTTCGATGTCATCTCCAGGCCGGTATCTGATAGATTCTTCAAGTTTGATCTGAAAAAAAGAAAGCTCATAGAATATAATTCTTACGATTATAAAGAAATATATTACGGGAGGAGAAGCGTTGTTTTCTCGTTGCAGTTGTGAAATTAGTTTAAGACTCAAAGATCTACCCGTGCCTTCGTAGCCGTTAATTGTAGAGGCCATGAATATTAAATACGGCCCCAGCATCTTTTTAACCAGGGGAAGAGGAATGGCTGCTGCTTCATCAATCACCAACAAATCAGTTGCATTTAGTAAATGCGTGTCTGTTGGTGATATGTATTGAATGGTTTGTCTGTTGTGACGGCTAATATTAATTCGAATAATAGCTTTTTTAAATTCTGGGTTTGTAGATCTGATTATAGTGTAATCAGTGTGTTCCTGATACTCTAGCGCATCAAATCCTTTTAGGACAAACTCAAAAAGAGTTATTAAGTTCTCCGGGTTTGGTGAGGTCACATAAACGTTAACATATCCGAAAGAAATTGCAGCTGAAATGGCAAGTCCCATAGCTGCAGATTTACCTCGTCCTCTAGCTGCTGTGAGTGAAGTTGGTGGCCTGGAAATTATTTTAATACGCCATGATTTAAGTATAAAATTTTTTGAATATTCTATACTTACTTCAACTGTTTTTCTGCAAGAGCTTCAATGAATTGAGCAACAGCTTTTGCTTGGTCGTAAGTTTTGCATAGATTTACCAATTGTCCAGCTGGGGGAGTATCACTGAGACTTTCCTGAAGTTCTTTCAGCAATTCATCATTTTTTGAAGGTCGCATATCAACTGGCTAAAATGCGAAGTTTAGTTCTTGTTTTAAAAATAAGTCTATTCTTACATTAACCGGTTCTACGTCGATTGTTTTCGAACTAAGCGGCAGTACGGTTAGATCGTCATTTACTACAAGACACCTTTTACAGTCAGCTAGTGATAAAATGAGTCGCTCGTTAAAGCGGCAGGTGATTGTCTGGTGAGCCTCAGTCCTGTATCTTTTGTGAACATCCATACTCACTGTAAAGAGTTGTTTTAAAGACGTTATGGTTTTCAAAAGGAGAATTATCAATCCTCCTCCCTCTACGGTTTCCACGGTTCTAGCAAGTAGATTTGGTGTTAGTGCCTCAAAATCCTGTGTAAATTTAAATTTATAATTGAATCGCATTGGAGGAAGATTTAAATACCTGAAGGACACAAACTCCATAGGTTCTGCCAAGAATTGCATGAGTTTCTGAATAATATCTTCCGTGAATTGTTGTTGAAACTCGGAATGTGTCGAACATGTCCGCTTCGTTAACATCTATTTTACCAGCTTGAATTTTTTTAGCCCGCTTCTTTCCGTGACTGTAAAATAAAATAGTTAAAGTAAATAAGCCTAAAACACTTCATATTTTGCCCAAACTTAAGCGTTGCAAAAATCGAAAGGATATTTATCAACCAATTTTATACCTTGAAATTGCTTCATCTTTTGTCTTATAACACCAAAGTACAGTGGGTCTGGTCTTCACCGTTGATTTTGTGAGAATGTCGTACAAAATAGGCACCTAAGGTAGCAATTTTTAACGTTAAATTCTTAATTATACTAAAATAGAAAATACTTGATCTCGTGCTTTATCGCCGATTATAATGAACATCGTTCTGTGCTTCAGTTTCACACCATTTTCGATCATAACTCGTATGCGGTTATCGATTTTACGTTTTGTCATTTTGTATTATTTATCTTTATTTATATAAACCAGAGGAAATCAAAAATCTTTCAAGAAAAGCCGAAGAATCCCAACGCTCAACACGGCTAACAAAACACGTGTGTGAAATGTCAAAACAAATTTTTGACGGCTACGCCACTGACCTCGCGTTATGTGGAAAACTCCTTTCTTCCATGTTCACCCTTAGGAAAATTTATGGTCGTGGCGGTAAATATTTAAATTATTTATTCTCAAAAATGCATTTATTGTATTATATCAAGGCCGAGTAGCAAAGTAATAATTTTCTAAAATTTGTATGCTTAAAAACAGTCATTTTTTGCGTTCATAAGGAAAATGATACACAGGTGCCGTATCTTTTGTTCCATCTTTTAGCTTTCTCGGCTTAAGCAACCGCTTCTGCTTAAGTGCACGTTTTATTTCCAATTTATGTTGAATAATGCTCAAATCCTTCTCTCGATCGATTCTTTTTTGGAGTTCTTTGTATATCGCTTCCTTGCTTTTAACCATTGTAGACAAGATCTTAAAGTAAAACGAGATTTATTTAAGTGACGGAAAATATTGAGCTGGTATTTACCTTCTCATCCAGCTCTGGAAGCTCTAGTTTATGCAAATCCTCCAGCCTTGGTCTGTTAGCTTTTCTATTTAAAAAGGCAGGGTGAGTCCCCAGTTTCTCAGCCACGTTAAAGTCTTTCGTTTCCTCTTCATCGTCAACGAAGAATATGTGCTTATTCTTGACGCTGTCGGCAGCATCTATCAAGGGGAGTTGGGCCTGGAGCCTTTCAATTTTCCGCGCCTCCATCGTGCGCTTCATTGCGATGTATTTCACATCCCGAGTTTGCATCAGCGCAAGTTGCTCCGGAGTGTGCTCGTCGGGCTTCTCTAGTTCGTGGTGTTGACCATCCTTTATGCGGGAGTTTATCATATGATGGTAGAATTCATCAGGATTTTTATCCAAAGCTTTCTTGTGTAAAATTTTCAATGTTTTTTCCTTGTTATGGACATGTTCTCGGCGGATTTTATAATCTTTTTTCTTCTCCAGCAATCCTAAGTGCTGTCGGGACTCTGGCTCGTGCCTTTCCCGATGCACCTGTTGATTGGTTTTCGATGCTTTTTTCCAAGCAGACATTTTAATTCACGGATTACCACCAATTTTGCAAACATACACTTTAACCTTATTCCCGACCGAACCAAATGCTCTCGCTTTTGACGTATTGACAAATAACATGACAGTTCATTTTCTTGTTCTTTTCCCTTAAAACAGATTGTAAATTGAGCTAATTTAATGATAGGATAAACTGGATATTTATAAATTTTGCTTTCATTTCTAACGCGGAAAAGTAATTTAACTTACAAAATGCAGGTCAAGATATTGAGAAGCATTTTCTTCGAAATAATTCCCATGTTGTTTTTTTTTTTTTAATATACTTGGTAATGAGAGATTTTCTAAAAGAGCTCAAATAATCGAATGTAGAAATCGATATTGTTGAATTTCAAGTGCATCCCTTCTTCACTTTGCGACGTCATTAAAAAAAGTACGTTGGGTTTGGAAAGTGCACCGCTGGGAAGATTTTGTGAAGCTTATGGGTTTTTGTGTTTTTAAAGGTTTTTAAAGATCTAAATCTAGATTTAAACAGGGAGCAACTGAAGAATAGGTGTTTCGCTCCGATTTCGATGACATTTGTGCAGGCACCTTCCGTTTGCCCTAAAACAAATGTAAAATGTTAGAGTAAAAGGAGAATATTTAGTGAATAGGCATTTTTTAAAAGGAAACTATTTAGTCGAAATGCGTATTTTTCGTAAGGGAAAATACTTTGAAATGTCAAAAATTAAAAGTGGAATATTTCCGAAGATATAGCCGAGCACCACAAAATTATTTTAAATCCTTCCGTTTTAGGAAAAATGGAAGGTGCCTGCACAATTTCGTCGAAATCGGAGCGAAACACCTATTCTTCAGTTAGACCTTAAACAGTCAAAAGCCGGCCACACACGGGATGGTTTTTGGCGTACAAACTTGTGACAATCTTTATGACAAACTTTGTTTGTACGCCATTTTGCCCACAAACGGTGATGGTTTTCATTCCTAAAGCGATATAACAAATTTAAAGAACAAAATCGCGACTCCACAATCTAATGTCGGAGCAATTCATCTTGACAGATGATAAAAAAATAAAACCACGGAAAAATCAACGACGAGAAATATTTGGGACTGTTTTGGGACGGTTTTAAGTTTGTACGCCAAGTTGCCCACACACGATCAATCTTATGTTTGTACGCGTGCTTGTACGCCAAAAACCGTCCCGTGTGTGGCCGGCTAAATGGAAATATGTCCAATTTCGAGCATCCCTTTGGAGATGCGCTGGAAGTTTCAAGTAAGGTAACAGCTTTAGGAAGTTTTTAATTTTGTATTATTTTAATTTGTACGAAACGCATTAAATCTGATTAGTAGTAGGTTTAATTCAATGATTAACATTAGGGGCACCCAAGTTCTGATGAGATCCGCCACACAAAGCAATACTCTGGGCAATTTCTCAGAGCTGTTAGTCTGCAATCCCGCAAAATAACAAATAGAAAGCTACGCCAGATACTCGACTTTAGAAACCCCAAGTCTAGCATTTTCTTGTTCATTTCGGCCCTCGCAAAATATTTAGCTCCTTTGGGGTTAAAATATTCCTGCACTTTGTTAATACATATACAGTGACTCTCAAAACTGATCTGAACTGATAGTACTTTTGGGATTTTGCAAGTTTTTCGTTAACGGTAACAGATATCGTAAAATTGGAAACTCGAAAATTTATTAATCTACAAATTACTTGAGGACAACTGTTTACATCAGCTTTATAGTTAGCAGAAATAGACTTATAATTTTCAAGATAAAATTGTTTCTCAAAAATGTTGCTCAATACCTTATGTTCTATTTCTGCAAAAAATCGCTCATTTTTATTCTGACATGGGCAAGTGTCCTCGCCTAACTTGTACAGAATTAAATTCTGCATAAAATTGATTGTAACCATTTTTCCCGTAACTGCGATATTTTTTGATTTATTTGCGAAATAAAAATAGTGAAATTTGACAGTTTTATTTCATAAATAACTCAAAAATGGTCAATCGGATGTCTAAATGTATCGGAGCTTTTCTATAGACAATTTTGTCCTCTACGATGTTACGCAACCAGTTTTACGATGTCTGTTACCGTTAACGAATAACTTGCAAAATCCCAAAGTACTATCTTGTGATCAGTTTTGAGAGCCACTGTATATATTTTTGTAAACAAGCAGTGAGTTGAGCATAGGTAATGGCCTTTGCAAATTCTTAGGTTGATAATTAAAACTTTGCAAAAAACTAATAAGTACCTACACATAGTCCAAAGAACATAATAATTTGAGATTTCTCATATGAAAGCGTCAGGATTTTATAGTTGAAAATATTTAAAAATGTATATTTTATATTCTTAATATTTATTAATATGTAACTGGTCCAGACGAAACAGATTTTGGTCTGTGCAACGCGTCGCTGATATTCTATAATGTGATTTACGGGTGCGAGCAGTTCTACCTTTAGTTATCGAACTTAGAACTTAAATTTTTTAACGAAAATAATATAAGAAATAAAAACTACTAGATTCTGTAACTAGAGTTTTTAGGTAATCCCTGTTAATCACTTTTGACGCTGTTTTTCAGTTTTTTTGATTCACTATCACTATATATATTAATGAATGGCCTTTCCTAGGTATGCTAACATAATTTGTTATTCTTTTTGACGGGATTAATAACCGCTCGTTGTTGTTTATTTGAAAGTTTACAAGGGGTCAACTTTTTGTACAATTTTCAAAAATTATTTCGTCAATGAACTGGCTCATTATACTATGATCTGTAAAACGACTCTTATAAATATTTATCACCAATGAATCCGTTGGGATTTGCAGACTAAAAGTTTGTTCCTATTTAATTCGTATATATGTACATACATACATACATATGTATATATACTTACTTACCAATATTACTTGGGGATTTCTCAATTACGAATACAAGTGATATGCAATGCAAGTGCAAGGTTCGGTTATTTATTTTAGTGAACTCATTTGTAGTTTATTGCACGGTACCTATCCTTCTTTATTGAGCATAGAAAAGTTTTGTGCTAACACTTTTATGCTAAAAAATTAGTTCTTTTCTAGTTTGTTATTTTTAATTTTAGAGGGTTGCAAAATTAAGCAATTTTCTGACCAAAACGAAAAGAGTCAGAGAGAAAAGCATCCAAGGATCTAATACTTTTTAATATAAAGTTTAATTAAAATTTAACAAAAATTAGTACACGGAGGAATTTGGTAAAAATTGCTAGTTTAAAATAGAGCACTTAAAATGACTAATCTATATATTAATACGTGAAGGAAAAACTTTGTACCCCTTTTTAAGCATATTGCACAGACGGAGGAATGTGAGATTTGGCATAGTTAAAGTTTATATAGAGGAGTGCAGAAAGCTAAAATTTATATATAATATGTGTTACAAATACATTAAATTCAATAAAATAAAGTCATTATTTACGTTTATACTGTCTATGTCAAACGCATAGTAGTCTGTGGTCAAACTGTCGTAATTTTATTATTGACAGTGCCAATTTCAAACACATATAGTAGGCTGTGTACATTCGTATTTTTCGTAGTAACCCCAGTATGTCGGATTTCGACTACAGGGCGACCACTAGTTGAGATTAATGTTTCTATATATCAAAATATTTTATAATAATGTCGTTTTGGTTACGAATTCAAAAGTCGGCAAAGATCAGTGGGATTTTATAAAGAAAATGTTCTGTTTTTGAGATAAGATCCATAAATTGCTTGTAACTAAAATTTCCTTAAAGTACGATATATAAGTTTGTCCGCTTTTTGCTAGTACATACTTTCTTATGTACATATGTTTGTATGTAGAGCAAATGTTTATTATTAATTGTAAGATACCCTTGACTTTATGTTTGCTATGTTTCTTAATTTAAAAAAGAAGCTTATTGATACAATGTTTGGGGTGTATAATTCATTCACTAAAATTCTTCCATTTTGCCCTGTGTATATTAGGTCTTCTAAATTGTTTGGCCTTTGTTTTGTTTATTTTTTTAGTATCTGTTTGGAGATTTTTACATAATTAATATTCTACAAGTTTTTTATTACACATAATATAAATATAACATTTATTTAGAAATCTGTCTAATAGCTCTATTTACGTTTTCTTGATGATCCTTTAAACAAAAGTCAATTACTTATTAGTTGACCTGCACAGTGATTGATTCTGCAGATACTTCGTTAGTTCAAATAGGGTAAATAAACAAGATAAGGTACTCTTTGTAAATATAATCGAAATTGGAAGATTATGATGATAGCCATAATTAATAAATCGCCCATCATTTCATTTCATCTATATACCTACATTAAAACCTAACATTTTATTGAAAACTTAATTTTTTCGCCTCGATTTACCTGGTTAATATCGAACAGTTCGAGAGCCGTCGTGAAAATTGCAAGTTCCCGCCCGGTAAGGGCCGCCGACATCTGTGCGGCTCATCTCGCCTCATCTATTCCTCATCATCGTTGAATTTATGAAGTCAGCAGTCAACACCCCTGACTGGGGTTCTGCATAGGAACAGTTGCAATTCTCGACAGATGCGCTCCTCATTTCATTTTAATATGGCCAATAATTTTTACGAGCACCTCTGTGTTTCGCCACCAGCAACCAGCAAAGCCCAAATCCACAACTAGCAACTAGCAGAGGAATTAGCCTGCTCCAGTTGATAGCTGCCGGGTAGGTGGGTGGTGCTCCTCATCAGGGTTTTATCAGTGCGTCGCCCATTCGTCACTTTATGGCCGCGTTCTAAGCAGTCATAACAGTTGACTTCTGTGACGACCAAGATAACAAAGGTCCCACAAGCGGCGCGGCGCTCCGCTGTGCATCGGCGATAGTTCCCCCTGCCGGAAATTAGGGCTGGGGCTACATCTGATTTTTATTAAAATTAAGATTAAGCGTTCTTTAGGGAGGATTCAGGTCAAATTAGGGTTGGGAGCTGAGGCATGTGACGAACATTTTCAAGAGGGGTGATAACTGATGCTTTGTATAGTTGTCATTTTAAAATTTCGTTTTTTCAGTTAAATTTATTGGCTTCAAATTTGCTGCATCGGCAACTAATCAACTGGTCAGTTTAAGAAAATAAGAGACAAACTTAAACTAAATTCCTAGAAACTACATGTAGCCAAATCTAGTTATTAATAATGTAAGAATAGATTTTGTAGATGTTATACTCATATTATGGTGAGAAATAAATTATAAAGTATATTTTACATATTTATGTTGATTGTACATCTTAAAAACACAAAAATATGATAGGGATGTACTTTTACTATTTTAAAGTAGCATAATGTTTTTTTGTTGCTAATAAGATTACCATAATTTAAATGGGCGTGTAAAAATCCCACCCGTGATTAATGCATTAGCTGGTGGGCAGAATTCTGTCGTCTACACGGCGCTGTTCACCTCTCAAACATTAATAGAGCATATCTGGCTGTTATCCACAGTTCTGCGCCACGTGTATTGGACGCACGTGCCGACACGTGTATCTGATACCCGCGGGTAACTGAGATTAGAATGTCATACACATCAATTTCTGCTGACAACTTCATCTAGAGGAAAAAAAAAAATAAAAGAGTATGGGCAAATTTTAAGATTTCCAGGAACGCCGACAGACTGCTTAAAGAAATATTTTTGAAATTAAAAAAACTGAATTCAAGGAATCAAGTCTTATAATATTTATTACTGAGTTCTTTTTTTTTGTTTAGAAGTTAGAAGGAAAGGTTATTTGATATAATTTGATTTACAGAACAAATATGCTTTATAAATAAAACAAAGTACTTACAATTGTATAAATTAATTGGCTCAGTTCTTTCGGTACTTAAAACTCCTAAATAAAGTGGGAATTGATTAATTTTTTTAAAATGTCCACACATTTCGTTACCCGTCGCATGACCTGCTATAACTGACTGGGAGACAAGTATTGCCAGAAAAAAAGCATGTCAACCGATTTATGTTTGTTTTACTTTTTGAAATTTAAACTTGTTTGAACGATTAGAGGATCCGGTTTTAAGCTTAATTTTTTTAAACTTTGTTCGTATAATCGCATTTATTGTAGCAGAAAAATTAAATTCTCACCTGGGCACCTCCATCAAAGACAGCAGAATAAATTTCATTCAACCCCAAAAATTCGCTAGTGCAATAGTAAGCACCTTGGTCCTTAGTCTCCCTGCAGCATCTCCCCGGGAACTTTAAATCCACCACCTCATTGACCCCCGAATCTGTCGACTTTAACGTGCACCAAAAGGAAGACGGCCACCAAGAGACACCAGATAAGGAAAATAAAGCGCATGTCATGAAAGGCTCCAGAATTGTGGTACTCATGAAGCGAAAATTCTTATTTTCTGCAACAATGAACGGCACCCTCGATGTGTTTGGATTTATCGTCACGTACACAGAGCCCTCGGCCAACGCTGCGTGTATTGGTTGGTCCATGTACAGCCTCTGGAATCGTAATCTGGTATTAGATTACTGATCCATGTCAAATCTGGGGCTTACTTTTTTTTTGTTTTGATTGATATGAGTCTCCTGAGGGACTCTGGGAGTTTTGCGTGAATTACAAAAAAATTTGCAATTTCGCTCCAACTACCAAAACTCCTCATTTAATTTCTGCGGGTAAAAGTCAGTTTATGAATATATAGTTTCAATATCCTATAATGTTGGGTTTTTATTCAAACTACAGTAGTTGGCCAGCTCATTTTAACCACTTACAAAATTTCGTTGTAAGCCAGCTAGTGGCATTTTCAAATTGTAATTTCCAAAAAATTATATATCGTTAGGCAGATATACATATGTATGTATGTATGTATGGACTATTTAATAAAGCACTCTGCCGTGTTGTCTCATTTGAGTTTCAGTCCCTAAGGTGATTAGAGCGTTCAGTATGTATACATTTCAATGGCCTTCATTATTTATAATATCAACAATTCTTTACAGGAATTAGAAAAATTTCCTTCCTTCCTTCATTTATATTGCAAGTATTACAAGGCTTCAACGATGTAGAAGAAATAAATTTGTGCATCGAGAATTGCTTCAGAAGAGTATGCCCACCAGAATTGCTGCCGTTAAAAAAAATAATGGTGGACACACCAAGTTTTAAATATTTTAAATAATAATAACAAAATTCTAAAGTAGAGTGTTTGGGCTTTTCAGTGGACTATACCAATCCTATTTAAATAATGAAAAAATTACCGGATTATCGGAATTCATTTAATTACCTGTTTTAAAACTAACTTTATTTGAAAGTGTTGATTTATTGATTAGGCATAAGCAGGAGAAGGTTAAATTTTTATTTTTTGTGACCTTGGGTCATTTCATATTCATAGGAAATCTGATTTCAGTTTTGTGGGGGAAAATCGTTTTTCAACATTTTTGGATAAGTCTAGTTCTCTAGTATTTTATTTCAAAAACTTTCAAAACACTTTAAAGGGCGATCGACAAAAGTATGCATTACATCTTATTTATTATTTTCCTTTAAAGCGAGCCTAAGGAATTATTTTTCTTAAACAAAAAGAACGAAAATTCTTTCAATCAATCCATATTTTTCTCTTAAAAGAACATGACTTTTTTAATCATGTTTCAATAATTGTTAATTGCAGTTCTTCAACCATAGTTCAGAAATATCAAAACCTTCAAGGTTAAAACTAGCCATTTAGCTTTTACTTTTTAAAATTAATCGCTAGAACTAATTTTACTTATTATTTTTAAGATTTGCAGTATTATTTGCTAAGTGTTTTATTATTTTTTAGGTACTTTGGAAATTTTGATGGGCCCGAATAAGCAGAAATGCCTAGGAAATTAAAATAACAAAGCAATTTCGGCGAGAGGTCCTTGGTTCGCGAATAAAATTGCTCTTGTTTACAGAATTGCGCTCTGGCTCCTCCATCCATGCTGAACGTGGGTTGGTTGGCTTCCGAAAGCCCTCGAAGTTGCCCGGAACATAAAGGTAATCACATTACTCGATTCGAAATGAATTCATAACTGGATTTCCTCCTTCTGAAAAACAATTTGCAACCACTCAAGCTCACCCTTGATGTCCTTCTCTTCTTTTCATTTCAACACCTTCGGGCGAAACTCGGAGGAAACCGGAATACAAGACAAACACAAATATTTGGGCTTACGTCTGCGGGAATGGGCTCGGGTAATTGCTTTCAAAAAGTATTTCTCCCTTTAAAGTATTTCCAATCTGTTCTGTCCTGGGCCCCGGCCTCGATCGAGATGCTCCGGGGCCCGGGGTGCGTCTGGATATTTTCCAGTGCAGTCCACCTGCTCCTTCAGGGAGGAAAATACAATTGTTACCACAAGAAGATGCACAGGACGGCCCTGCTGTGGGGACGGCTCAAACATTTTCCATCAAACGATTATTTATCGAGAGCGCCACCCTAAACACAGCTCCTGGCGGGAGGGTTCTGAAAATGTCTCAGTGGGAGTTTTTCAAAACTCCCTCGGGGATTTTGTCAAACAGGGCGCATCTGTTATCATCTCGTCTTGGATTTTATTCTCCTCCCGGGTTGTAATTGTATCCAATGTGTACATAAGTTTAAATTCTTTTTTTTTATGGCGCAGTTCCGCCACCCTTCTTGTGAAGGACCTGCACAAAAGTGCTTCAAACGTTTTCTGCACCGTATGACCAATCCTTAAAAGTGTTGTTGTCGAAAGACGGTCTGTCTGCTGGTTGTTTGCTAGAAACGAGTCATGCCTAGAAATGGAAATCAAATCGCTGGATAATCGCGTCACAAAGCCAATGCAACTGAGTCAAAGCAACCCCTATCTGTGGAATTCCACCCTACATTTTGATGACGAATGTTACCATGTACCCATAACCACCCCAAATTATGTTAGAATGCTATTTATTGCATTAAAGGCAAATTGCGGAAAAATTAGCGGCTGATTCTGGGATCATCTAATTACAAGTAATTTTGTTTCCTTACACAGATTTTGGGGGAATACAGGAACTATATTAGTTAGGTACTTGTAGCAGGTTATCTTCTAAAAAAAACTAAATATCGTAGATTTAGATTAAGTGCATAACTTTCA
Source organism: Machimus rusticus (assembly GCA_951509405.1). Taxonomy (NCBI): domain Eukaryota; kingdom Metazoa; phylum Arthropoda; class Insecta; order Diptera; family Asilidae; genus Machimus; species Machimus rusticus. The sequence continues at coordinate 11,468,958 of OX608051.1, forward strand.
TTGTTCAAAATTTAGAATTATGTATTTGAGTAAGCACTTCACAGACCAACTACATAAATTAATTTCCCTTTTTGAATTTTTTGAATCTTAAGTTCCAACATACCCAAAATATTTCTATCTTAATAATATTGCGTAAATTTACTTTTATATTATATTACATATACAGTAGTGGAGAAAATAATAGGTACATAAGCTAAAAATTCGACATTTGATCTATGACAATCCCTTCAATGAACGAGTTAAAATAAATAAATCTTTGTATATTTAGTTTAGTATACTAAGCACAATTTAAAATATATTGTTATTTTTATATTTTGTGAACTTATAAATTTCTTAGTTTATTTTGCACTTGTACCTATTAAATCTTCCACCACTGTATATATATAACACATTTTAAAACTACATACATATATATAAGAGGCTACTATCATCAGTTACTTAACCGATTTGCCTGAAATTTAAGTTATAAAAACAGAAAATCTAAGAACATGTAGTAACTAGTTTATGTGGCGGTTTGTATTAAATTCGTTTCTAGTTTTTTCTGTGAACACTTTACGACCGAAAAAATACTTTCGGTATTTAAAATCTTCAAGAAAAGAAGGACCAATTTCAGAAAGTTGCCACATTAACACTTCTAGACAACAAGGAGTCTAGTGTTCCTAGTGATTGACTTTGGCCTTTAGGGAATTTTAAAAAGAAAGTCCTATAACATTTTAGAGCTAATTTTAAACTTGAGTGGTATTTTCATAAATCTTTAACGGAAGTTATTTGAAAGCCTCGTTTTTCATACGTAATCTTTTGCATTATGCTTACTTCAGTGAACAGAGAGGTACTGGGGAAATTGGTCTTGCTTGCTAAATTATTGATGAAACGAATTATGATGTCAGTAACTGAGTAAAAAAAAAACTTGCAACGAAACAGATAGTTCGAGGCGGTGGGGTGATAATTGCCTCCAGGACGCCTTTCTTTACACGTGCAGCATTTTGTTTCCTTTCCTGGGCTAAGGCCTAAGCGATAAACAATCCTCGATGACCGACTGCAAACACCGACGAAAGTTTGTTATTTCCCGAAAGGGGGTGTCAATCCGAAAACCGAAATTGATGGATCACGCTACGCTCTGGACTGAAAAGGATCCCGGGGGTCTCCTTTTCATGCGAGCAATTTATCACGGAAGCAGCTAAAGTTCAGGCACATAAGTGGCCACCTTTGCGTGACTTAGAAATGTGATTTATTTATTTTGCGTTGTGCAAGACCCGCCGGTGACCACAGATACTCCAGAGAGCGGCTGTGCCCGTTCTATAAAATTTCTATTGAGAACCGGAAGGAATCGATAGAGGGCGCATTGTTTTATAGCGAACAAACTGCTGGTGCTCGGCGTGCGCCCGTCGCGTCGCGTAGTTGAGATGCTTTCTGCTCCTTTTCTAGCTACAATTTTACGCGCGGCCATAAACCGATTGGGCCAGGAATGTCGTGGCATTGTGTGCGGCGAGTGTCATAAAAACCATTAAGTGTAATGACAAGCAATGAAACTACCGGGCATTTATCAATCAGGAGGTTCTGCGCTCCCACAGAACAATGCGTCGGCCGGCGTGACCGGGCACAGCTGTCCGCGTCGGAGTCCGTCCGTTCGGCGCACAAAGGGGAGACGAATGGGAACAAGTGGGCGCGCTGGCAACGCTCTCGAGCTGGACACGGACTCCTCCGGCCGGGTACAGCTCTATTTTAAACGGATGGTCATTTAGGAATTAGTTCCGTCCCATAAAATGGACCTGGGAACACATCGCATCAACTCGAGAAATAAGTCTTTCTATTTCTTCACCTTCTGCAAGTGTACGATGCCAAAAAACTTAAATTGTGCTTCTCACCCTATAAATACATACCTCATACTATTAACAAAATCATCCTTTCTTCCTTTGTTGTTTGAGTTAAGGAAAATTTTTACTGGTTATTTCTAAAGTTTTGTTATTCCCAATTTTAATGTTTACTTTTTTAGAGTATCAAAAACGTTAAAGTATCTTTTTAGGTTTCCATAGTCAGTAACTAGGAATAATTTTTAGTTACATTCATAATTTTTTCATGTCACGATTTATGACTCCGCTCACAGCTTGGTAATCTATTACATTACAAGACGACAATTTTGTTACACAATCTTGCTCAAAGACAGTCATTTATATTAATTAATTTGCACCTTGATTTTGAAGTCGATCTGAACCATTTTAGAAATTATCGGACATGTTCCAAAAACCACTTTTCTCGAATCCAAACTTCGGAAGCGAAAAAGCCTTCATACTTCAATTAAAACGTGTAAAATATTTAAGTGATTTTAGAAGTCGTTCTTGATGTATTTATTTATTTTTTATTGTTATTTTACAAAAAGCTTGAGAAGTAGAGGTTCTTGGTATTTGAATTGCATGTGGTATTTAAGATTTTATCTTTATGCCTTGTTAGAAAGGTTTCATAAAAGAGCGAGAATTTAAATGTTGAAATTCTGTGAAAAGAACAAATGAAGAATCTGCCAAAATAAATAGATTTAACGCTGTAATCTGGAGGAATAGAACTGTCCCCATTATTATATTCACTCTTATGTTTTCTTCAACCTCATAAATACCTTCATATGTACATTTTTTTATATTAAATATTTAATATTACAGTAAAAATTAATAGTCAACGATTTCTCTCTGAATTTCAGGCCTGCAATAGGTAAATATTGTGGCAAAGATCTTATTCTAGAATCAAAAAAATTATGTATGAAACCCAATAACAATTTATTGTTTTCTAGGATTAGTTTTCCGTTTTTATGTCTTGTTCGGGTAGTCCGGTATACGCTTGGTAACATTTTCAAAGTTGAAATTTATACGCACAGAGTGAAACATAATGAAAGAAACATTTCTCAATAGACCACAAATAGCTCAGTAACGAAACGAAAGGAGTAGGCTGACGCTGACTGGGTCCATTGCCTGCTAGATGCCGAGGAGTTGGCTGCAAATCGTCGTGCCGTGTCGTCTCAAGTTCCCATGCTTAACCGTTGAAAATCGGTGTAAAGAGCTGCACGCACGTTTCTCTCCTTCAAGAGTTATTTGGGATTTGTCGATTTGAAACGGGCTAAAGGGTCATCGTTACTGTGGGTTTAAAAGCGCCATCAAAACATCTTTCATCCAGAATTGGCTAGGATAGTGCAATGAAACGATGTGGCCGATGTGGGTTAGCATCAAGAGAGATACGAGTAATGGATTTTAGAATTTCGACTCAAGCGAATTAGTCGAATCTAGTGCTTACATACTTACCTTGTTTTCTTTTAGGAAACCTAATTCGAAAGTTATTTAAACAAATACTTGCCCTTTTTTCCTATTTAGCTTGACTAAAACTTCATCTGTAAAGCGCATGGCTCCCATAAAACACTCGGTCCATTTATAGCAAATGAGAGCTGTCGCAATAAATGACTCAGACAAAAATTTCTTTTTTTGAAATTAATCACTGCAGAGTTATGGGCGTGCATTTTTGGAGGACGATTGTGGCGATGCACAGAGACCCTGCAACAAAAATTCTTTAATGAATGGTAAAAAAATGCCATTCTGCAGCCAAGTAAATTGGGCATTAAATGAAAGAGTAACATCAATTTTTTCACCTTAATGTGTTTCATATTTTTTTTATTTCTCAAATTTTCGTATATACAGTACATTCACATTATGATACATCTACAGTAAAGGCTGCTTCTTCTTTTTTTTTCTAGCATATCTCTTGGGTGGGTGGCGAACACCCCGCTTCTAACAGTAAAAATTTATGATACTTACATCTATTAATTTCTTCCTATAAATAATATAGCTACTATTGTTACAGATTATCAGTAAGAAATAAATAAGTTACTACAAATTAGGAACCTCCAACCGGAATCGCCGTCCTGGAGGGAGGATGTGTGGGAGGGAACTAATTTAATTACAAAGTACCGTGCATGGATCCACTTTTTACAAATTTTCTGCAAGATACGTCGGTTGGGCTAATTGTTGAAGAGAGGTGCAACCGCCTTAATTTTTATTTTTTTTTTTTCGCGGGCGAGAGTACTGAGCAAAATTTCGACTGATGTTTTTTTTCTTTTTCTATACAAGTTTTTAGCCACAAAATCTGTCCATGAGCTGATCGGCGAGATCAAATTGTCTTTACCTAAAAGTGTCCGGTTAGCTAAGTGACGAAGACTGGTGATAAAGCTGATGGAACGCGAACGGAAGGTAGAGGAAGGGTGCATATTACCAAACGAGCCCTTCATTTTGCATATTTTGCGGTTCTGAGAAATTTCCCGAACTCATAAATTCCGGTGATCCGCTTCTTGGTCCACCTGCCCCCATTATGTGCTCTGGTGGAGGGCCACTGCTTGCTGAATTGACTGATTGACCGCCGCCAGGCTGACTGATAAAATTTGATTCCGGCGTTAGGCTGAATTCATTCACCATTGGAATGGGTCCCGCGTGATCCATCGGTCCACCTAAACGACAGAAAATATAAAAAAAAAATTTCTTATAATCTAAAATTTCTTTTGATTTAGAAAAAGTCTTACCAGGTGCGTTAAAAGGCATCGGCCCACCGGGATGACCAGGAAAGAATGGGCCGTCATGGGGATGGAATGGGGGTCCTCCGTATCCAAATTCAAATTTTCCATCCGCGGCGAAATAAGGGAAACCTGGTGGACCATCGTCCAACCCACCGGGTGAAAGATTCATTGGAAACCCTCGCATTTTTCGCGCACCACCGAAAAATGGTCCTCGACCCATACTCGTCAGTTGCTTTAGTCGCCTTTCTTTCGATCGCTTGTTTTGAAACCAAACCTGAGCAAATATGAAAAATAAGATGTATTAATAAATTGAAAAGCGCTGGAAAAATTTAGTACGATTCTTTTTTAAGTATCCAGGTCCGACCTATCTAGGGTGGTATAAGAATATTTTCGATAGACCTCGAAAAAACTGAAGCTCCCGAGATAAAGCAAAACCGAGTTATTCCTTTAGAAGTTTAATTACTTCCTGATTTTCTTTATGATTCTAGATTTAAAATGCTCTTAAAAGTACTTTATGCAACAAATAAATATAACGCTGTAGGAATTTAATATATCTATAGGCATCTGCATCGCAAGCTTTGTTCAAATTTCAAAGAAGATCTGAGCAGACAGTTCTGGCATAAATCATTTTGAGGTAGCCACTCTGCTGGTTTATAGACTTCGGGGCGTTTGCTGTGGCGTTTCTATGGGTCCTTATAAATTCAACCTCAAATCATAAAATTATGATCTTCGGATACCTGTTAATTGATCAGAGTCCATAAATGTGCTAAGGTAGTCCGCCAGAGAAACGCCTGCGAAAGGTATACGTCTGGCGTCTGATGAGGACCCAAAAAATGTAAGTGGCCTCAGGAACAAAATATCGTTATTTTTTCCTGCGAGACTGCATAACTTGCCGTGAAAATCATTTTAAAAAATTCCCTAATAGGCTGAGGGTTTCTCGTCTGCGAGAAAAGTTTTTGTCACCGGCTCAATTGGCTCGGTTGACTTGGCATGCAACGTACCATCACGGCGCAAAACGAATCTAGCACGGCATGCACGAGAGATGATTTATCTGTTTAATCACCCTGTGAGCTAATTAGTGGCACCGGTGTTTTCACGTTCACACTTCTAAAGCGGTAGGCTAATTAAAATTGTCAACTCGTTACTCAATCTCGCCGGGGCGCTAATTAGTACTAGAGAATCAATCTTAAAGAAATTAGGGAAAGCCGATCTTTTTCTCGCCATTGCTTGAGATCATTTAGTACGAGACAGATTTTTATGGTTTGGTTTATTTCCCTTTTCTTTTCTAAGTGTTTCTTGTTATATACGAGTTTCAACCAAAGAGAATAATCTTCAAAATTGGGTGGATAATTGGTAATATTTCATCCATTCAGTTTTTTACTACTAGATAAAAAGCGGTCACTTTAACATGGTACGAAGAAACAAAAAGAAACAAATATGTTTTTAATTTAGGAGCATACTTTTTAATTCATACCAATTTTACTATCTCTCAAATTACTGAAAGTAAAAACCGGAACTCGTAGTAAACATTTTTAGATAGAATTTTTGAATGAAGAAAATGTGAACAAAACGTTTGCTTTTATTTTAAGCTTAAATTTAGGTTTTCAAGAACATGTCTCGTTGTTAGGGCTCCAAATTCGCTGGTTGATCTGGTGCAAGATTGTCCAATTATATGTTAAACCATTAAAATCTATCGTCGGTTTACGGTCTTTGAAAAATCATAATTCGCGATGTCAGGTTTGATCGAAACATCGAACTGCCGAATCTAAAATTGGAGCAATTTCCTATGTCCGACGACGGGTAAAATTGGTGGCCTCTGCCAATTTCATTTCCGCACTTGGAGTGGAACCTACAGAACATTTATCGAAATTATATGTTATGCTGACGGACGGATCATTTTCTAAAATTATGGTTAATTAAGGTAAACGGAGGCGCAGGTACACGACGACCGTCGAAAATTGCAGTAATTTTCGGCTCTAAAAGGAGAAATATGCCAGCATGCCTTAAAATAGATGTCGAGAACATAAGTTCAGATCTCATTCATTTCTGCATCAGGGCGATTTGTGGAAGGGTTCCTCTCGTGTAACACGCGTCCGCATTGCTGGATTTAATCGCCACAAAGCCGCCCTCATACGTGGAAGAGTGACGGTGACATTTTGCACATTCGCCACGTATTAACCAGAACAAATCCCTGGGACTCAGCTGTAAATGCCCGGCATCCCGCGGTCATGGGCGGCGTCAACACATGTCACCAAAGAAACTACAAGACCCCCTGGCGTTACCCTTTAGGGGGCTCCTGAGCCGCCGTACGACAGATTTACACGGCCAAGAACGACTTGAACTTTTACCTTTTGTGTTCCAGTTACGGCCGCGTTAAGGATTCGGTTGATCTTTTTGAATAAAATCATCCGCGGCTTTTTAACTGCATCGTTTCGCCTCGTACTTTTATTTTGAAATGGCATAATGAGTTTATCCGAAATGGAGAAAAAAAACACCGTCCAGACTTATTTATAATTTTGATATTCGCTTAAGATACAATTATTTTAGTTTAATCAGTGAAATTTCTGTTTTTTTAGCATCAACAACAAGATGGTCTATGAACTTCCAAATACAAAATTATAAATATAAAGTAGATGTTAAAAGTAAGGTAAAAAATATGGTTTTACTATAAATACTAAACTGTTTTATTTCATTCTAGATATTAAAAAACAAAGAACATATGGCACGTAATACGGAATTATGGACTATAGGTATCATATATTATGAGAATTTGCAGAGATTCTTTTGGAAGCAATATTCTACACAACAAAAGAGTTTAAATACTAAAATAAAGATTTTGAGCTTATAGTCAACGTTTTAGAAAGATCAAAAAGGAAAAAATATCGATATTCATCTATAAATTTAGAGTAGGTAAGTAAAATTTTATTTTGAATAGAAAATGGTAATTCCTTACATTTTATTCAACGGGCGGTTTGATATGCTGAGATTAGGAGACCTATTGGCTTGCCCGGTCGATAAAGTGTTAACGTAAACGATAAATTCGACGAATATCAGTAAAAACATGAAGTGAAATTGAAATTTTTACGAAGTCGGTCGAACGTTTTAAGCGGCGTTGTGTTTTATAACACATGTCTGCATACATTATACTAATTTATAATGTACATATTTTTGCAGTCTTACCCCTTGACTGCGCAGTATGTCCAAGTTCCCTTACATAAAACGTTCAAAAGCAAGGCCTTAAAGCAGTGTTCCGCAACGTCTTTTAAAAAAAAAAAATGCGTACATTGTTATGCAGCTACCGCTGAACTAGACCAAAACGTGAGCGTGCAGTAAGTAGCTAAAGTCTAACTTATTCTGACTTACTTTTTTGAACTAGTTCTTTAAAAAATCGTTTGATCTTCATGCTTCATGATGACGATGTAATCCGGCAAAACCCGTGAGATTACCAAAGGTCATTGGGACCAATTTTCGCGGCAGACAAAGTTAAAACTCATCGGGCCTACTGTTGAAGTTTGAAAAACGGCTGCAAAAGGAAGGTACATGTGCATCGTAACGCTTGGCGTTGTCGGGGAACCTCTTGGATATCGGCATCCTCGCGTTCCACCTTTGTTTATACACAAAAACTGTAATTATCTAATGCCCAGGAGGTGGTCCATACCCGGGGCCGATTCGTTCTACCATATGCCAAGACTGAAAAACTCGGATGCTGCCTCGGCAAGCGAACGTATTTCACAAAGGTAGAAATCAGGTAACTGACGCGGCTCAACGTATCCCCACATGCGCGCGGCCCGGAGACGAGCGCACTGTCGAGGAAAGTGGCGTCGACGCCGCGCCGCTATCGCCTAACATCCACATGACGTAGCAAAATTCTGTGAGAGTTGCCGAATGACGATAAATCTTCGCCTATTCACGGTGAACACTCCCGTGTAATGTGGGGCTTTATTCCTTCCAACAATTCATAAATTGGTTTCATTGTCGACAGAAATTAGCTTTAAAACTTTTCGGCTTACTTGTGGCCTCTGCCTCCTTGGTTTCGGAATTAAAATAAGTCCGGCTAATTTACAGGCTATGACTCTCGAGTTTTCGAGGCTCGACCGCATCGGATGGCCAGGTAGACTGTCCGACACAGGACTGGTCAGTTCCGTCCTGCGCGGTCGTTTGATTCAGCTAAATGCGGTCCTGGCCTGGATGCGGCCGCCGACCGCGCACCACCGCAAGTGAACCGCGGAATGTTGCTAAATTTGCATAATAATTTGTCCAATTGAAACAAATTAAGTAACCTGTCATTAAAATCACGCTAATGCGCGTCTCACTGCACAAGGACTCAAGCGATGCGGAGGATTGCCTAATCGACATAAAACGACCATAAAAGCCGCCAATTAGTTAATGCCGGTCGATGTAAACATGCAGATGGTCCTACGATAAGGCGTTGCAATGAAGCCGTCGTGTGACAACGGCCAGTTACGGGGTTACGTGCGTGCGGAAGAGCACAGTAATAAGTTCCCTAATTTATTGAATTGATCCTTCCACTAAGTGGTTGTTGACATAAAACAAAGTGGGGATGCGTTTAGGATCGAATTTTAAAAAATAACATTATTAGGACGGTTTCAAATCAAAACACAATTGACCTTTGGTCCATGTTATTGGAGTTTCGTTACTGATCGCTCTCTTCTTTAAAAAAAAATTTTCTGAACTTAACTCTTCAAACAATCTTGGATATTACTAAAAAGTGTTGTTCTTTTTTAGTCAATTAAACTGGGAATTATAAGTATCTACATATATTCGTGAGTTAATCGACTTATATTAGGGGAAAAAACGATCCAATTAAAAAACAAAATTCATTTTATACATGAATGATTTTGAAAACGTAAAGTAGAGTTTTGTAGACTTACTATATAAAAGTGGGTCCAGTAACAACCATGAAATAATTTTAGTTGAATAATATTTAGTCTAAACGATTTTTTTTTTTGAATTGTCAACAAGGTCACAGTGCAAACGGCTTTGAACTTTAAGAAGTTCATAGTAAAATATTGTTTTCTGGATCTGAGATTTTTTTATTAAAATACATTAAATTCATATATTATTTACAGATAACTGGATTTGTTTAGAAAAATTAGTATTTGTAAATTTTTATCGTAGAGCTTCTTAAAATCTTGAGTTCGATAATATGTATGTATAATAATATTAGAAAGGTGCAAGAGCTGAATATATGTGGCTGAATTAAATCTGGCATGACACGTTCGTCGCCCAATTTTATTCAGCCATGTACTCAGCTATTGGATGTCACCCAAATATGGGTGACGTGGCGACGAACGTGTTAAAGCTTTTTTTATTTCTATCGAAACTTTGAAATAGCGATATGCATGATCGTCTAGAAAATTTCGAAGGATTTAAGCCAAATGTCTGAAATCACATAATCAATCCGGAGAAACCTCAACGGTGCAAAACAAATGGACAGACCAAGGATTTGCTCTCGGCGAGATCAAAGGCCCAAATGTCGTGTGTCTTGAGGCTAAAAGCGAGGCAGAATCATATATCAACCAGCCCGACTCGATATGCACCCCGGCGTTCGCTTAAACCTCTTCCCATTTGACACCGCATAAACGTGTGAAGATCATATGCTGCTGTCACCTGCTACTTTACCCGATAACATGACACCTCGACGGCGGCGTACGGACGGGTCTCGGTGGGCACCACCGAAAAGACTGCACACTGAGAGCCCGTCAGATGGGCCCTCGTCTAGATGAAGACATTTGTGGGAATTCAGGTTGTTCCGTTGATTTTAGGGAATTTTCGAGATCATTTAGTTTCTCTAGTGTCAGACAAGTCTGACCGTGGCATTTATTCCAATTTTTCACACATGTGCCATGATAGTGGAAATTCGTACAGCGATCGGCGGGTAGCTCGCTGGGGCACAGCCAGCGGATCACCTTTTGCCTTCGCAACTTTTTGTTGGGTTTGATGCGCCGCCAACTCCGCAGGCAGAACACAAAGGATCGGACCACAACCGACTGTTGTTTAGGTGTTTTGTAAAAACAAAACGTCATCATCGATTGCTCTTTTTCCCCTTCCTCCATTTATCTTGTAGTCAGCCAAATTGACCAACCGTCTGACCGAGAATTAGAAAAAAAATCCGTTTTGTAATATGCATAAAAACTTTAAGACTCAATGATTTATGGTTTTTGCTTTGCCTCTGTGAACCGAGCCTAATATACAAACGCTTCAACAAGTTCTAGGGTCGAATAACGAAGCCAACTAACAAGCGTACGTTGTTCGATCCGCCAAGAAGCACCAAACATTTTAACTTAGCGACTTTTTTTTTTTTAATTTGTTAACAGCGCTAATTTCCTGAGTTAATATTATTTTTTTCTTTAACTAAACGCTTTTTAATTTTTATCTATAATTTATTAATCTGAGTTATATGTATATAGTTCTAACGTTTTAGTAAATTTTGATTAACTATACATTATTACATTATTTTTCTCAGTTGCATGTTTATTTGCATGATGTAGTTGCTTTTAACTAATTCAAGTAATCATCATATTCGATAAAATTTAACTATGATAGCTTCATTATAGTTGAAATAAATTTATATAATTTATTTTATAATTATTACAATGCATATAATATATTTTAGGTTCAATTGGATCAGATGTTGTAATATAAAATAAAAGTAAGTCGAGGCAAGTCAGACAACAAATGAAATGAAAAGGAGAAGAGAATAGCCAAAGGATGATGATATATTGAAAACAGGAAAACAATAAAGACTCAACTTGAAAATTAAATAAGTACGTAAGTAATAATTTCTTTTGAATTGTTTGCGTTGCTTTTTAGTTTAAATGTTGAGTAAGATAATTTCTCCCATTAAAAAAATATATAAGTGGTCCGTCTAGTAAGCACATGGTTTTTGCTTTATTTAACAAAGAAAGTTGTTTCTTAATTATGTGCAAAATCCTGTGTAGCATTAAAAATACTTCAAATTCGCCTTTCTGTGAAATTGAGTCTGCATCTACTTTATCTACTTTATATCACTGGAAAATGCAAACTTACCTGTATCACCCTCATTGGTAATCCAGTTTCTTTAGCTAACTGCTCTCTAATGTGTCTTGTTGGCTTAGGTGTTTGACTAAATGCATTTTTTAATACTTCTAATTGTTTGGCTTTGATTGTAGTTCGGGGTCCGCGCCGTTTGGATCCATTTGCGCCATCATCTGGGCTTTTATTTTCGGCCTGCGAGTCTCCACGGCCTTCAGGGTCGCCGTCCAAGGAGCCCTTTAGTTCAAAACTGCTGGATTATATAAAAAATATGAGAATTATGACAAAAGAGCTTACCTGATCGGAGTCGTCGTGGGTGTTTTTGCTATCAGTGCTCATACTTTGTACTGATAAATCCGATGCTCCCAGGGGTCCCGCCGATTCGGGCCCATTTGGCCCTATTGAGCTTAAATTTAGCGAGGGAGCTCTCACGTGCGATTCGTCGTCATCTTCATCTTCGCTACCCGAGCCCATCAGTGAATCTGAAAAGGACATTTTTGAAATGCTCAATCATCCAATTGGGTCGCTAATCCTGTAAAAAAGGCAATAGACAAGCGCCCCGCCTTGCACCCGTCACTTCCTTTCTTAAATTAAGAGGAACGTGCGCCGGCAGAAAATTTGTAACACGAGTCTTGGATTTTGACAAAACTCCTGCAAAATTAATCGCATTTTAAACCGACACACGGCCGGATTCGGTGTTTGGTGCGTTCGCTAAGAGGGCCCTCACCATTTGCCCATCTCTGGGGAAAGGTGCTTCAGTTGATGAATACAATTTGAATTTTAATAGCCCCATGGTCGAGCGTTTCAGTTCCAGAAGGGTTACATAACTCTTGCGAGTGGCGAAGTAGATTTAATTTTTTTTATGCTAGTAGAAACGCATTAAAGTGAAAAGACAACCTTGTTATTAAGTATATGGTGTTCGGAAATAAAATACCTATCAGCATTAGAAAATTTCAGTTATAAACTTTATATAGTTGAAAAACGGTCATTTCCGGCAATATGTAGACTTGCCTGATAGAAAAAGAATACTTAGTTTGAAAACATGTTTTTAAAATAAAAGCAAAATGTAAAATTTGATAGTTAGTGAACCCTTTGAGGGTTCTCTTTAAGAGGTTTCCCTGTAGTCTATCATTTCTGCGACGGGGAGGGAATCTCAGCCTTTAGTCACTGTCCCGACAAAATATGAATTCGCGTCCTGAAGCCGCCGTCCTTGCACTTGATCAGGGCACAACGGGTGTGCACAAGGGGTGTAAGTGGTTTTGTCATCCCTTTCATGTCTGAAATGTTTTTTCATCGCATTCATCCCGGGACTCCCTCCAGCTAGCTGGGAAAGATGGGAAATTTTGCCCGGAAAGCGTTTAAGCAGGTTCTCCCCCGGGCTGTGCGATTTGTGGTGCTCGTCTCACCCCCTGTAGACTCGCTGCCGGGTGCCGGTGGCGGTGCATGTGTTTTCTTTGAAATAAAACACTTGTTTTGTTTAGGAAATTATTTAAGTGAATGATATTAGAGGTTAAACAATTGGGGCCCAGAGACTGGTACTCGAGGGCTGCTATTGTTGCGCCCTGCACGGACACACTTATTTGTTTGGCTAGTACACCTCCCCGTTTCAGCATATTTACGTACACGCCGAGGTACATTAATTTCGAATTAGTTTTGCATCATATGGTACATGATGCGGAAACACGACCGTAAAAAATCGCACCATAAAATGCGAGCCTGGCATTTGTGCGACGCTACCAGGGTAGCTTCGGGTTTTTGCTAGCCAGTTAATCAACTCTCTTCGCTGCTAACGATGACGACGGAGAGTATACAATAATTTCCCGGGGACGAGACTTGTCCGGTACTCTGGTAGCACCGAGAAGTAGAACAGAAAATCTAAGAATTCTATAAATAAAGTTAATTGCTTCCAAATCGCTGCATTGTGCACTTGGGGGCAGGCATTGTGAGTGGCTCACGCGCCTCAAGTCGAACTTCTGCACTGAATTTAACGCTTCACCACACAGGTTGGGTTCGGAAGGAGGGCTCCTCGGATGCCAGGCATTCCTCGCATCCGACGGTTGGAAAAAGGAGCAGGGAAGTTAGCATGCATATCAAATGGTGAATTTCCTCTGACACAACGTTCCTTGCATTCGAGAACGTGAGCGGAAAATCTTTAGATATGTCTGAAGCTTCCAATGATTTCCTGGTGGCTGTGGCATATTTCGTGTTTTTTTTTTTTTTGTGGGCTGGGGTTCATGTAGATGATTTTACGACCCTAATCCTGTTTTTGACGTATAATCGTTAAAACAGAAAAGGTAAAGCTGTATAGCAGTTTTGAGTCACATGGGGAACATGAATCGATTCATTGTTGTTTCGATACGAATACAATTTATGCACCTACGTTCAGAAAAGTGGTCTATCATCCCAAAATCTATTGGGTAAAGCTCAATGAAGGTGTAATCTCCTATAATTTTCAATTCAAATTACTCTGGTAGAGCAAGTTAATTTAAAACTTCTAAATAATAAATAAATACTGACCAAGATTTGAATTATTCATCAATTGTACATTGCGCTTTTTGTGTGGATGTACTTTAACCAAAAAGTTGTATCCATATACCCCTTAAAATCTGCCATGTGTATATTTTTCCATAATTCCAGCTAGTCTTGCAACTTCCTCAATGCTCATGTTAATCCCTCTATTGTGTTCATTGTATCTGAATAAAACTGCAAAAGAATAATAACAGTGCGGTGCATGAAGGTAAATGGGCAAAACACGAATTTGTTAAATTAACCTTTCGCACCACACAAGCGCGCAAAGAGCCTTCCAATTTTTCCGAGCCAGATTAATGGACAATAACTTTGTTGTGTTGAACGAGGTTCCTTTTGGGTTCGTTAACAAGCCGGTGCCTAATCTTATCCCGGTCGAAAGTCGATAAGCCAACTAAACAATGGGGTGCGGTTGAGGACACACACTTTCTTCCAGAAGTCTCTTAGCATAGGCTTACGAGTATGCTAAATTCGGTTTTTCAAAATACATTTCACAGACAAGCTAAAAATTGCCGGAGACACTCTATAGGAAGTTTACGCCGGCGGCGGCAGAGTCTGCTCCTTCGGCGGTAAAATATGAATTTTTATTGAGAGATTAATAATTAACACATTTCGTCCGAGCGGATCTGGCCCACACGGTTGGCTTAGTTTAAGATCATCCTGTCTGTGCCTTACCTTCCTCAAATGCAATGCATTCGTTTCGGCCTGCCTTTTGTTCTTACACCCCGCTGAGAAGAAGGGTCGCAGCGGGGAATCCAGGTGATTAGCTCAAAACTAAAGAAGGAGGTAAGACCTTATGTGTTAACCCATATCACCGCTGATATAAATTATCATAATCCCACGGCTAGAATTGCTTAAGGGTTTTATTTTTAAAATCTTGTTTGTTAACTCTTGAAATGGCGAAAGTTTAAGCTTTGGGAGAGCAAAAGGTGCTAATACGTATGTATTAAACATTTCATAGTAAAATTCATGTTTTAATCCTTGTACTGGAACAATCCTTACTGTTTTTTCACTACTTTCCATAATTTACATTACAATACAAAATTTATTAATTATCGCCCGCAAGTGGCATATGAGATTATTATTTCGAAAATTCGGCTATCAGTACCATAGAAATTAGTAAATCCCAATATTTGAAAAGTATAGCAAAGAATAAATACCAAAATTAAACGAAGCCCTACAATACAAACAACTTTCTTGATACCGACGGAATGTTGATATGTAGCCAGGCTGGATTTAAAAGATTTGTTTTAGGATATCCTTCGTTCCGAAATAATTTGAATTTTTTTGGGATCAAGAGTACGAGCTAAAACAATGATACTATTTAGATTACATTTAAAAAAACCTGTTTTTTATTATCGTTTGGTTTTGTTGTTTGAATGGCAACACGATATTGTTAAAATGATATATCTTATATGTATGTTATTATATCTTCTAATTGTTCGTGATATATCGCCCATATCGAATGGTAAATTTATTTTCCTTGCTGTTTTTTCTATTTGATCATAATTTTTATCCTGAATATTTTGCCAGTCGGAGTACCTTTTTTACATATTGTAAAAGCCAAAGTCCCCTAGATTTGTTCCAAGTGGCCAATTCTCCAGGACGGCGTACATTTTATTTGAAATAAATTATCGTTTCGATTGTGAAAAAGCGCCCTGGCCAGCACGGCTGACCCTACAACAATGTGTTACTTTGACAAATTTGATCTCCAGCCAGAAAACTCTATCCTCGTCAGTCTGGTTGCCGAACGAGCCCAACGCATTTTTCTGCTCCACGCTTTGATGTGCGCCTTTAATGAATTATTGTTTTGGGGCTCGCTTTCCCACCAGTGGAGCCCCAGCGATAGACGTCCGCAGAAGATGTGGCCGCACGGTCCGAGCTCTGGCCAGTTGGTGCCTCGGACCTGCGCTCATGTATGGATATAGAACTATTTTACGATCCCCGAGCCTTGCCTTACGACGCCGTTAATGTTTATTTGACAAGTTTTATTGCGAACTCAACAATAAATTTTTGTGGCCATTATGTGCTCGAAGGGCAGCGGAAAAGTGAAAAAATGTCGGGTACGACATAAAGGAACAAAACGAATCAGCAAATAATATGCCCACTTTTAGTGCTTCCCGACCACACTTCACTACCAATCACTCTTTGCGTAAGCGCCGAAATTCATGTCGGTCCTCGTCCCCAACAAATCCGAGCCCCATTTAACTTTGAAGTTGAAAAGGCTTCGAATACATAAATAAATGTACTTATGCGATTCAGAGGTTCTGCTTTTTTGAGTATTTGATAGCGTCCAAACAAAAGAAACAGACTGCGATGGTGTTTGCAGCTTGTTAATGTTTTTTTTTAACGAAAATTTAAATCGGCAATTTTAACATTTTCGTTTTGAATTATTGAGAATATCTTTAAAATATTGAGGTACATCAACAACCAAATACAAATTTTGAAAAGAGATTCCAAGTTTTATATCCATTTGACTTTGGACTTTAAACTTAAAACTTAAAAAGGACTTTCGTTTTGAAAGCTAGTCTCTGTTTTGATATTTCGTTCGATCAAAACAGCATTTTTCTACATAAACTTATAAATTTTATTCAAAGTGCACACCCGGTGGTGAAGAAAGGCATTGAACTAGAAGAAAACCAACTTGGCATTTTAGCTGTTTTCTTTTTGCACCTCCATGAAAAAGATCTTTTCCAGGCATATTCCCCTACGCCACAACGATGAATTCGTTTTATACGCTACCTTCGCAGGGGATTCTTGAAAGTTATACCAAAGATGGGTTTCCATTACACTATGACACCCTTTTTATTTTTCTTTCATAGCCTTGTTGTTTATAGAAAACAAACGCGGCGGGTTCAGCCCCCGGCAACAATAACACGAGTCCTTGATGTTGAACAAGGCACACAGGAAAAACTAAATCCCATATTTAATCCAACTGCATGGAAACTTGCAGGCAGATTGGCCTCTGGCATTTTTTCTTCGATCACCCAGGATTAAACCGCATTGATAAGGAACGAGGTCTGCCATTTGTGTTTTCACATCAGCGCCTGCCATGGATTTTAGCGATCCACCGCAGTTGCGAATAGTATCTGACAAACATTGTTCTTTCCAAGTTTTTTGTTTTATGTAATGTGTAACTTGAATTAAAAATTTCAGGCATCTTTACTACACTAGAGATTCTTTTATGTAAAAAAGTTTAAGTTCCAATAATTATAATGATGACAATAATATTTTAAAAGACCTATTCTTAATTACAATTTAATACCAAAAGTATTATTCTTAAAATAAGTGGCAAAAATTCATTAGCTTAATCCTTCGGGACGTAAATTCTTTTAATTTTTGTTCTAAATTATTAAGGGTCATGAGTTTTGATCTTACAGGAAATTATGTTAATTTTTTGTATTACATAGGTATGTATGTCATAAATCACGACCTTAAAAATTCTTTTAATATTATTCTTATGTATCGTAGCATCCCCAATTAGAGAAATTACGAAGTAACAGCCAGATCTTGTTAACTCAGTTATCAGTTTTAATTATTAATCTGGAAGACCGAGATAAGTTGAACTATTTTGTGAGCTATTTGGCAATTGATCTAAAGTAAAACAACTGACCTTTTATACTAGCCGTGTTTCGGATCCAGTTCCAGGTTATGCAGACAATTTTGGATTGAATTGAATTTTATGAGCAGCAAGCATATGAAACAATTTTTATTTCTCGAAAATAAAATCCACTTATGCGTTAAAAATTTAATCCAGAAGTTTGTCTGGTTGAAGCTTTGAAGTTTGATTGTGTAAATATCATAGCAATTTGATACGACTTTCGCAAATTTAAAATCGTTATGTTCGTGATGGTTTTAAGAATTTCAATTCAATCTAAAATTGCCTGCGAAACTTGAAACTGGATTTGATCCAATGTGAAAAAAACACGTCTACTGTGACCTGTCTTTTTTCAGAGGTCTTAAAGTTTTTTTTATAGTTAGGATATATGTATTTTGTTAAAATTATTATTTTTGAATACAGAGATTGTGGTTTTGTTTTCAAGGGAGTAGAAACAAATTAATTAAAAAGATCGTGTTCGATTGCATTCAAATGCACATATGTTTGTATATTAGTATAAAGTTCGAAAACACTACAAAAACCTTGTGCAATTTAAATGCACTTTCCTTTTAAACAAATGAATCGAATTTCGTTGCACCTAGATTTCTGGTTAATTTTAAGTTTATGCTATGAGCGTTCAGCTTTAAAGAAGATCTATAGAGGCATAGAAAATGTTATTAAAGATTAATACTGTGCACGTAGGTACCACGCCATAGCTAGCGCTATGTGGGGACCCGACCTCCCTGCCATTTTACAGAGCTATGTACGTTGCTATAGAATCGATGTCGAGTGCTCCACAGCAAAAATCGACCAACACGTCGGCCGTGTGGGGACTGGGGGAGCCGTACATTTCTGCTGACATGCGCTTTTCATATCTTATTCCAGCAAGGCGAAATGGTAGCATCAAAATTTGCCATTTTCAGTGTATACTCGGATCCAACACAGCTGGGGCTGAAACTACACAAAACGTGAAAATGTTCCGGGTATATACCAAAAATACATAGGAAAATCCCGAATGGAAATCGACTTGCTGTGCTCTGCTTTGCTTTTGCTTTTGCACCCCCCGGGTTAGCCCCCAAAGACATCTTGCCTTGTCAACCCAGCGAATTTCGAATGCGATGCTGGTTTGCTTCTGGAAGATACGAGGCTCGTATACTCGTACATAAATTCTTATATCTGCTATAATAACAAATGGGCTAGGAAATGGCAGTCACCAGCTCCCGCTTGACGTGTATGAAAGTATGAACGTTGTAACGTACCAGGGCCGGGTAAGGCAGGGCTGGGCAGGGTTCTGCGGAGCAAGGGAGCTGAATATACATTTTCCTTCCGAGAGGGTTCCACCAGGAGCAGTACTTTTGGAGCCGTTCGCTTATCGCCGCCAGAGATCTTTGCTATTGGTTGTATTCTTCTTTCGTGCTCCTGTCGCGCGATGTGTGCACGAAAAAATCGAGGGCAAGTGTACACCCTCGGAAGCGGCCCCCGTCGTCTTCGCACGGTTGTGTCTGTGGCGTAAATAAAGTCTCATAAAAAGGGGAGCCGATGATAGCTAGGGACGCGGCATGGGCGGAGGTATATAAAACCTTGAATTATTAGGACATAACTTAGCTTGTGCACGGCCAGGATGCGGACCCCGGCCTGGACCTGGACCCGGAATCTGGAACCCGGGACCCGGACCCGGACACGGACCAGGGACGACCAAAACGACAAAGAGCCGGGGTAGTGGCCGCGGAAGTTATGCTCGAAGCGTACATGTGATAAGGTGCTTTGAATATAGATAAAGGGAGATAGACCAACGTCGGAAAATGTTTATTTTGGAAAATTGGCAAAATAAAAACGACGGCGATAACAGCCCCAATGTCAAATGCATGCAAATTTGAAGCTTCCAGGAGGCGACTGTGAATGCCATAATTATCGACCAGGGTATTCAGCGCACCTACACACCAACATAAATTGCCGGGTCGGCTTTTGGTTCGGTGTTGACTTTTCTTCATCGAAAAACCCACCGGCGGCTGCGTCGGTGTGTGCGTGTATGTTGCTGAATATTGCATTACCCAGAGCCCCAGGTGCCGTTAATTTTATGTTGATGACAAGATAGGGGCGCAGACCGTGGACGAGATGGAAAAAGCAGTTGTCCCGTGATTTACTTACCGCTTAACGATTGCTGTCCGGGGGCTTTACCGAGCAGATAGTCATCTTTGCAAATGAATTTATTGTCGTCTAAAACGTAGAGCTGCTCTCCCGTGCTCAGTTGTTTCCTGCATATACAGCATGTGAAACAATTTAGGTGAAATACTCTATCCCTGGCCTTTCTCACTAAGTCCGACGGCGCTATTCCTTGTCCACAACCACTGCACTTTGTTCCATACCGCCTGGAAGAAAGAAAATTCACCAATTAGATACTTTCATTGTATAAATATCCTTTGGAAAAGGCTTTTGCCGCTCTATTCTGATAGTCTTGTTATGTTGGACACAACAAACCAAACCACAAAACAACGAAATAGGATCCAAACTATAAAGATCCATTACTGAATTCAAATAAAGTCGCAAGTCTTATACATGTTGGAACTTTTTACGTAATTCCTTTAAGATAAAGAGAAAATATTAGGTTTTGCAAATTGCGCCAATTAACCAACTTAAAACTATTTGTACAAAAAACCGATTCCAAAACCATGTAATTCGATCTATATGTATATAGTCTCTTTCTATCCTAAAAATAATTATTATTTGCATCCATAACTTGAAGATTGCACCAACTACTTAAAAATCATTGGATTTATGCATTTTATAAAGGACTGTTGACAGAATCAAGAAATTGGAATTTTAAAATCCTGGACACGACGAGATCTCAAATTGCATATTCGTTTTTTTTTTATCAGAATTGAACTGCTTCTACAAATGTTTATTGAAATTCAATTTTCATATTTGTAACTCTCGGACTAACTTTTACTGAAATACACTGAATCATGAGGTCTTTGTATCGGTTTTTAAAAAATTCTATAACAGCGCTATCTGAACTTTGTATTTTTATTAGAGGCGATTCATATATGTATGTGTATTAAATAAAATAATCGATATTTTTAAACTTTAGAACTCTCTGACTGTAACGTAAATAAAACGATTAAAAGTAAGTCGTATTAATTTTACCAAGGGAGGATTAAAATTTTATCTAATAGCTACTTTATGTCCCAAAAAAGACTCCGTTTTCTAGTTATAAAGGTTGAGTTTGAAGTTTTTTTTGTAAGAATACTTAAAGCGAAGATTACGGTTCGGTTTTACCAATAAAACTGGCAATCGAAAAATCTCCTCTTGCGGCGCTTTCAAATTACCTGGTGTCTGGTGTTCCGCGAACCATAACTTCTGTCTGTCTTCTGCTAACTTCGAGATTTTTTTTTCAATTACGCTAGGAAAAAAACTGAAGATATGCTCGTGTTGCAGTAAATTCCGACGCGAGCGTATCAAAACGCATCTTAGGCCCTTGAGTGGCTCAATTTCAAATTGGACGTGAGGAACCGGGGCTTAGGACTTTTAATGGGTTAGGGAATTTAAGATTCTGTTTAGTGGACCGGAATAGACGACGGTAAAAACCAAATTCAAATGTCAACAGAGTTTTTGTTCTCCGTAGGCGAGTTTTAACACCACAACATGAGTTTGTGTCGTAGGGCTTTTTTCGGAACTGCTTCTTCTGAAGGAGCGAGCTATTTTGCTAATTTTATTTGAATAGAAACACGACAAAGTTAAAAAAGCTTTACTATTTTTTTTGGGGACCTTGCTAAGAAGAGTGGACATTGTTAACAGGAGCACATAGTACCTTAAACAGTTCAAGTTGGGTTATTTGCCGGCAAAATAATTCATACTTTGTATTCGATTTTTCTAAAGTCGATCCTGCTTGATACTGGTTAATTCAGCCCTTACCCCTCTTTGGCTGAATTGGGCAGTCGAATGTAGAAACTGAATTCTTGAGCATGGTTGTAAAATTTCAGAGGGGAAAATTATTTTTATACTTGAAGGACAAGAAAATATAAAGCTCAGTGCAATTTATTATAAAATTTCATTGCGGATTTCACAATATTTCGTTGGAACTATAAATCTGCAGCTAATGAAGAACATGTAATACATCAAAGATAGCTTATTGGAAATGGCTTCTGTGGAAAGAAATCGCGGCAAAGAGGAACTAAAACAATATTTTGTTGAATCTGTGCCCTCAACTCAACTGCCATTTCCAAAGCAAACATGGAACTAATGAAGTGCTTTGTCATACGCCGAAAGCCATTTAATCAAAATCTTCCAGCAACAAAAAGTCATCGACTCTGGAAGAAGGTACCTTGGCACGGCAGCAATGTAAAAAGTCATTCCAGACAAATTAAGAGAATGCTTGCAAAAAAAACGATGGGGCGTGCGACACCAGTTCCCTTCACAAAATCGAAACTAATTATGGGGGCATGGCAAAGGCTTTGTTGTGTGAAGCCGTCGATGAAAGCGATTCAGCGATTCGTTGCCCTGTTTTTCTTGAGAGTTTTGGTTTTTAAAGAGACCTAACGGAAGCCGAACAAGTCGCGCACTACAATGAAATGCAATTTCCTTCGTTAGCCAAAGCCGGGTTTTTTCACCTGTGAGCCGGCCGCCACATCCCCCAATTGTCAACAACTAAAGTCTAGAAGAAAACTGAGAAAAACTTACCTAAAAAAATCGTTCCTACAGTAAAGTTTTGCTTCCCGGCTAAAGCATTTTTCTGTGAGCGGCTGCAGGCACTCGCAGCAGCGCACGCAGCCTGCATGCCATCCCCTCTCGAGGACATTTAATATATATTTATCTAAAATAGGTTTGTTGCACCCCGCGCACGGGTCTCCCAAACCCACGGACGGCTCTCCGCGACCTGAAAAGAAATAAACAGATTTTAGAGCAATTCATATCGAACCACCTTCGGAAATTATCTGCTAGCCAGATTCATCGCAATCATTGATCGATTACTGCCGCCGGACAGGTCGGTTTAATTTGTCCAGTTGCGAGAACAATTTCTGATTAGTTTCACCTCTTTACAGGCCTATCCGACGGCACTAACGAGCATACTGCCATTATAACTTTTGTGGATGGGACCCTAATTGCCGGCCCAAGTGGACCTCTTATTTTGAAACAGGTCTAGTTGGTCTCGCTTTTGTTCATAATTTCTGGCCGAACAAAAGATCAAATCATTTTACAGGTACCTATACTCGCTAGATTTTTCATTGACGCCTCTTGTTCTTTTCCCCGCTAAATTCGAATAATTTTCAAGCCGGTCTATTTGGAGCATGCTAATTTTGGGTAGCTTATTGCATATATTTCTGTTTTTCTTAATATAAAATTGGTGACATAATAAACTTTTCGTTTTTCTTTCATACTACGACTTTGTTTTTATTTAAACTTTTAGCAGTTTAGTTCCAAGTCAAAAGACAATTTTTTTTAATAGGTTTTATACGATATCATCACCATGATTAGAACAGGCGCCCCTGAAAAATTTGAATGAATATTTTTTTTCGTGTATTTATTGCATTTATTATTATGAGAAATATTAATTGAAATTAAAATGAGAACTCTACAACAATAGAAAGATAAAATAAAAAAATATATACAATCAGCCGAATAATTTTCCTTGATTTTTAATTTTGTTTTGTTAAGAATTCATTGTATTATTTATTTTTCGAATCTAAAAAAGTGAACTTTTGTCATTCCAAAGTTTGAGTTTAATTTAAAACACCGGCTTGGCCAAGTGCAAGTCGGACTGCGCACCAAGGGTTCGGTAAAATATTATTTTTTTTAACTGCAAATTTACGGTTTTCGGATTTTTGCCCTTACTTGTGCTATAAGACATTACTTCCTGCCAAATTTCATGATACTAGGTCAAAGGGAAGTACCCTGTAGGTTTTGACACCCTTGCCAAAAAATGCGGTATAAACGGCCGTAAATTTTATTGCGTTGACTTAGAAGTTTAATTTTTTCACAGCTCGAAGGGATTACACACCCGACTATTTGATATTAATTTCAACTTGATACCTCCTGAGAAAAAGGGTCTTGACAGACAGACAGACAGACGGACAATGAAATGATCCTATAAGGATTTATTTTTTCCTTTTGTATGTAGTACGAAACCCTAAAAACAATACAATATATTATAAAAATAAAGTGATTCTAAGGATATGGAGATTATTTCCAAAAAATATTTTCTTTCTATTCAAAAATATATTGATGTATATTTGATGTGATGTCATGTATTAATAATTTTTTGTATCCTTATGTACTACGTAAAGAAATCTTTTACAAGACAAAACCTAAATAAAAATTAAAAAATTGTCTTTGCTGAAAAGCGGAAAAATTAAATCTACCAATCAAGTTGAACTGAGAAACTTTGTAAAAAAGAAGTTCGAAGTCTTTCCGAATATTCTAAACGTGAAACAATTGAAAGAGTTAAATATAAAAAACATATATATTATATTTTTTCAAGCAATTGCTGTCTTTAATCATGAAATGGAATTTTTCTGTGTTTTAAGAAAGAAGAATGTATTTTACTGTCTAATTTGCATGTCTGAAGCAATATTTTCTTATAAATAGCAAAATTCACTGTTCAGTGTGGAATTTTATGAGAGTGGAAATAAATGTTGATGTAATAGTGGAAAATTTAAAATACGAAACTTTATTTCATGATTAAAGAGGTAGATAATTTAAATGGTAATAGTAAGTTTTGTATTGCATTATGATTAGCCAGTTTTGCATGTACTATCAATAATTAGTTTAGTGATAGTGGGAAAAGGACATTAAGAGTAAATAATAATTTAGTTACATACACGCAGATTTAGGGCATAAATATGTTCAATGCAAGTTCGAAATAGAGCAGAAAATTAACTGCATCATTATGCTCAAGGCAGGTCGTTTTGTTGTGACAATGAGGTCACATCCTCCGAAAGTCGCGCAATTGAGAGCAGCTGAAATACTATTTCCATCTCCTGTAATTATTCCCATTTTGAATTGCAGATTGCAAACACGTTGCCCTGACTATCTCCACCCACTCCGGGAATTCGCGGGACCACCGCAGGAAAGGAGCGCAGATCTGCCCCAGACCCTAGCTACTGATAGCCAAGCTACCTGCCTTCTTTGTAGACGACGACGCGGCAGGCGAACGAACGGGCCCCAAATGCAATCTTCCTTTATATGAATTTCAAGGGGCACGACGAACTTCGGGAAACAGTTTTCTATCAAGTTCGAAATATCCAGAAATGTTCTTGCTCACGCGATTTTTTTTTTGATTTTTTTTGTTCTTTATCTAGAAATGGCTGCCTGAATAGAAAATTCCGCCTCCTGCAACCACCGCGAAGACAACTTGAGGAATTGGGGATCGAAGAAAACGAGCAAAACTTCTTCCGCGCATGGCTACGTCCGCGCTATGTAAGGAAGGGCCCGGGCTGGGGATGTGCAGCTCCGTCTTGTGGGATTCTGCGGCTGGGCCGCTGCGAGCTCGCTCCTTTATCATTTTAGTCACGTTCGTACAGCCCATTTAGATTGCAGTTGCCGGCTGGATGCATATTCCGCCGACCCGCCATCATAATCGATGGAAGCAAGATCGTGAACCCGGCCGGCCGCGCCAGCCGCGCACATTCAGCCCGACTAAACGATGCTCCTCCGATAAAAATAAATGAAGTTAGCTGAACAGTAAGTTCAGGCATTAATTACACCGAGCAGACGCAGTGATAACGAATCTCCAAAAGAGACGTCGTTAGACATTAGCCACCTAGCCACCGAAGGTAAAATGGGCAAATGCCGGCATCGGCTCCGGCTGAATCAAAGAAGGTGCTGGAGTCATTTTCCGGGCACCTTCCGTGAATGCGATTCGTTTCGGTCATCTGTACTGGTGCTAATTAAGATTCCGGATTTCTAGTTTGTATTTTGAAAACGGCTGTCTTCGACAAAGCAAAGCTCCACAATTACGGGGCTATCAGGGCCCATGAATGATGTAATTAATTAGACAGGTCGCTTACAAAGCCGCCAGAAAAATATGAAAAATTAAGACAAAAGCCGCGGGGAGCATTTCGGTTTTCAAAGGAGGAGGGAACCATCAAAAGGAACGCGGCCAACAGCAATTTGTTATAGATTGTCATCGTATTATTAATTATATTTTTTTTCGGGTAATTATGGGCTGCTTGTAGTCCCCGCGGCATAGGCGCCAAACTGAGCAAAACCCCAGCGAGTCGGCCGAGTGCCGAAAAATCTCGGTGACTTAGGGCGCGTAAACAGCCTCTTTTATGGCTCAATTTGGTTCCGAGCGCATTGTCGGAGGTGCCATTTACTTCCTACTCGTTAAGCCGGGCCCCGCGACTCTCGACATGTTCCCGGTCGTTTCTGCGATCTGCGCAGCGCCCTAGCCGAGCGTGAAGATACAAAGATACAAATTGTAGGCATCGCCCGACAGTAGCCCATTTTTGTGACCTGCAGGCAATAAACCAGCCCGGCTGACAGCGGCGATGGTGGCCGCAGCGACGACGGTCACCGGTCATTTTGCTGGCTCCTTTGAGTGCCGGCTTCAAGAAGGGCGACCGCAGGCAGAAAAGGGAACTGTCCTGCCCTCTGGGGCGCAGGCCGGGCGAGACATCCAGGCCCCGGCCAGGTAACTTCCCTTCCCTCGAGACACTTTTGCGGCCTGCGGTTTGCTCATCATCACCTCCAATTGTGCGCCAGTAACGAGGACGAGTGTCGAACCCAAGCAAATCTGCATGCCTGTCTTTACTAAAATTGGCCTCAACTTTTACGTTAATGCCGACTTTAGCCTTTCCGTCTGTTAAATCATTAGATCAGGATAAAGAGCTATAAAAACACAACAATTTTTAAGAGCTTCATTCTATTTTCTCATAATACATTTATTCAATACTAGTGACGCCTATGTTCGAAATTTGACCAACTAACCAACAGCGACAGAAACAACGCTAAGAAATTGTCTGCATAACTTTTTTAAAATAATATTCTCCCGTGCAGGAAAGGCAAAGAATCTGAAACTCTTACAGTTATGAACGTAATCAAAATGCTTTCATTTAATAGATAATTAAAAATACTTATTTATAGTTTATTCCTGGAATTTGCAAAAAAAAGCTAAAATCCGTTTGATATAATTTATGATAGATTTTTGATATAATTTATGATACATTTCACTTTTTTTTGTTCAAAAACTCCTTATAAATTGAAAAAAAATGTGAAAATTACTCACAAAATTGATTACAGACCTGAAGTTAGATTGTTTTGAACTTAAATGCATTTTAATTGGCAATTATCGATCTATATTTTTTGTTTCATCATGGTAACTCTTATGGTCAGAATAGTTTTGTGTATAAAAATGTGAGGAATGACCGACAGAATAACGTTTTTATTAAAAGTAATGATAAACGAATTTATTTACTATACAAATCGGATTGCTTCTTTGGATCTAAAACCTAAGTTACAAGCCTTTTCGTTTGTTTGAGAAAAAAATATTTATTTCAATTGCAAATATTTACATTCTCGTCAAAATCATTGACACCGTAACGATAATCGAAAGAATCTTGGCGTTTATTCTAATATGGAAAAATTATTGCTTTTCTCACTGTCTCTTAATAAAAATTGAAGGCGAAAAGTGTCAATCAAATAACGTTTGCTCGCAAGGCAGCGGTTATGAATTATTATTCGTTCGAATAAATTATAATTTTTAAGAATGAATAAGTGAAAATTACTGTGAAATTATTCATTTTAGAGTACAAGTGATGGTTTTTAATGATTCAAATTTGAAACAAACCGATTAGGCATTTTTACTATTAATTAGAACACTTTAATCTTTTTTTTCGCACATTTTCAGCAACAGCTCTAATACATTTTTATAGGCCTTATTTTGAACTTCGATGCAATTCAAATTCATTCAAAGCGTAGAACACATTTTAACGAGGTTTCAAGTAAATAAAATTGTTACTTTCCGCGGTATACATACAGTTGAATTTAAGGTCAGATAATATAAGACAGATTTTAACATTTAAGATTTTAAGTAATTTCATTTCTTTAAGGTCATTTATTGTGAACCCCGTATTTTTTAGATGTATAAATTAGGGCACCCTAAAGTAAGTAAAGTAGAATTTTTCGCTATTTGACTGTGAAGCTCTGACTTTAACTAATCAAAAACTCGATCATTCGTAGATCTACCGTGAAAATCTTGGCACATTCTTTCAACGAGTTGCATTAACTTTTTGCTCGCGGAGGGGAAGAGAATCTGGAATTTAGTTTTCTTCGAACCGTGTAATTAATGATTTGACGCGGAGTTTCCGCGCGTTGGGCCAGCGTCGGGCATAAACCAGCGGTCCTCAAATTAACATATTGGAAACGCCTTTTTAATATTCACAAAAATGAACCGTCATCATAAATATCCAGTGGAAGTTCATCTCTGCCGGCCGCAATCGACGATAATAAATTTCTGTCAATGTTGTCATCAATCACCTGATACAGGGGATCAAGTTGGGGCCGCTCATTTACCAAAACCGCTCAAAAGGAGCCTCGCCCGGAGCCTCGGCCCTCTAACGTCCGACTCGAAATAGACCGGCCGACTCCGACGATATTCATCGGGCGGCCGCCGTCGCTGCCGTCAGAGGCCGCTGAATGGGTCTGAGCGCGGTTTTGATTCCCAGCCCGAGGCGCCTTCGCAAGTCGGAGGCACGTTAATCGGTGCCGAGGAAATTTACAAGCGAAATTGGCCTGCCTCGGCCGAGCCTTTGTTTATCAACACACCCCAACCCTCGGGTGAGCCAACGCTGTTATTATCCAGTTGCGATTTTTGGAGCAATCCGACAGCTATTAGTGGGGTGTAAAACTCCCCGGTGTGCGCCCGCGCCAGGTGTTAACGACGCCGCGCCGAGAATGCGGAACTTGCGCGCTGACTCGCACGCACGCGATGCAGGAACATGCGAGCCGAGCGCGTCCTTGGGCCCCAGCGTGCGAATTGCCGCGCCGCTGCCGCGTGCTGTGGAAGGTGCCGGGGATCTCGGCGCGCCGTGAAAGGGGCTAATCTGGCCGTCAGCGGAGCGCCCCGTCACCGGGCCAAGTGAGCGGCGCTTCTTATCTAACCGCATACGCGAGAGCGTCGGTCCGGCCGCGTTATCGCAG
Organism: Machimus rusticus; assembly: GCA_951509405.1. Taxonomy (NCBI): domain Eukaryota; kingdom Metazoa; phylum Arthropoda; class Insecta; order Diptera; family Asilidae; genus Machimus; species Machimus rusticus. Next base: position 11,497,796 of record OX608051.1, read on the forward strand.
CTCGAGCAGCGTTTAATGTGACACTTGAATGACTGCCGAAGCCCGATAGGATTCAGGCGGCGCACCCTATCCGCCCTGGACCGCTCTCGGAATTGTCTTTTTACCCTGCTCAACCTGCCATTCAACGGGGAGGGTTCGTTATCTGCGCCCGAACGCACAAAGCACCCAGACGAGTTGGCAAACAGTTGACGCAGTCGGGGGAAGCCGTCGAACGCTGAGGCCGGAGGATGAGATCCCGTGGACCTGATAACACCGCGTTATTTTCCATGTTGGCATGGAAGTGTCGAAGTTAAACTGTGTCGGTTTTATGTTTCCCCACATGGTCTAACTCTCCCTTTTCGTTTTCATGTCTTCAAAAGACCCCTTGCTTGGCTACCACAACCCAAACCTAATCCTCCAACTATAACGTAAAAAAACACCTTTAATTTCAAGCAAGCCGTACTTTTTAAAAAAGTTTAGATCATAGTATGATATATCTAAACAAATTTTGCAGAAAACATTTGTTAGAAGGTTTTAATTTCATGCCTATAGCTTACTATAAATTTAAACCAAAGTCTGATTTTTTCAACATAAATAAAGTTCGCAATGTTTAAATTTAGAATTACTATACCAATATGAGAGAAACTCAGTAACAAGAAAAACAATGAATTATTTGGAAGTTGATTTAGGCACCAACCATCTTTTGGTTACGTGTAAATGTACCTCAATAAAGCACATTTTTAACACGTTGGCTGCCAATACATCACCGGTGAGCATTGAAACATTTACAACTAACGAATCAGTGCATCACCAGTGAACACTTGAAAATTATTTTTGATATGCCAAAGTAATATCTTAAGAGTTAGCGTATTTGAAGCCATGACATTAATCACACTATCGTAGAATAAGTCTCTATTTTTGTAGATGCAATGATTTTGAACAGATGTTCACCGGGAATGCATTGGCGTCTAAAACATAACTTTTGTTTATACTATTATCAGTGCATCACCAGTGAGCACAGCCTTTCGATTTGCAAGGTTCAGTTTTGGAGCAGTTCTTATTCAAATAATAAAATTGAAGTTATAGTTTCAAATAAAGAATAAGCAGTAACGAAGAAATTTCTGAAAGTGACCACGACCGGGAATCTGGCAGTGACTTTAATAATGACGCTAGTATTTAGTTATGTTCCAGACTGCAGTACGGAGTGCTATCAAATTCTAGTGCTTATAATTTTGAAGAAGTAATTGAACCAAGTTCATCTATAGACATTGTGACGCATAATGCAAATTCTTATGTAGATCTCACCTTCTGACGGTAGCAGTTTGAAAAAATTTGGTGACACCCCATCTGTGATTCACAAAATATCACCTGAAGGAAGCCCTTTTGATTTTTACAAATTGTTCTTGACTGTGCAAATATTACATTTTATTTTCTTCTGATCCCATTAAATTTATTTTCTTGAATTTCAATATTTAGCATTTGGGAACGGGTTTTTATAAGACCAGTCCGTGCATACCTGGTGATGCATTGGGCTACAAATAATAAAGATTGTTGTGATCACAGGTGATGCATTAGCCTACAAGTAATAGCTCTAAACATGTTCACCGGTGATGTATTGGCAGCCAACGTGTTAAATGGCAAAACAACAAAATAACTATGAAAAAGAAATCTATATATATATTTTTTTTAGTTCTGCAGGTATATTAATTTTTCCTTATTTTTAATAATAGAATGCTTTAAATTCTCGTAGCATTAAAGTTTACCGAAACTAGTGTATTTCGTGATTCACTGGAGGCTACTTTGATTCTTACGCTATGTATTTCCGAACTTTTTTTTAGATACTTCTTTAACCACATCAAATTAATTTCAATCAACGAAAACTTATAAATTATATTTTATTCAGAAAAAAAATCAATTCTTGATATTATAAAAAAGTTCAATGTGTTTCGGTCACCATATTTAATTCGCCATATCAAAATTAATTTGTATAACTGCATAACTTTGAAGCTTAGTCATAAATTGAACGATTTTGATTTCTTCATGCATATACCTACTGCGGCGTTTGATGGAACAAAAATTTAAATTATATAATAAAATTAGATTCAAAAAATTTAGGTGAAGATCAAATTGTTTCCTCATATTTGGCGGTTTGTGCAAATTAGTGCAATCTTATTGACATTAACGGGTTAAGCTAGACACTTCTACGATTTATTGATTTCTAACTACAGTTTGGTAAATTTAAAAACATAAATGTACAATTTTTTTCAATCATAACAAAGTAATAATAACTTACTTTCACATAATTTTCACATAATGTTTTTCGATTACGTGATATGGTGTATTTATTTCATTGACAAACATCTTCGTAATCTGATGCGCAGATTTCTTATCAACCAACGTGCAATAATTTACTTTTAACCGTTTTAAAAATATTTATTTTGAGAAAAGCGCGTTCAAGATTTTCATTCATGTGACCTAATCATATTACGAATTATTTGACACCACAACAAGAACAAAATATTTTAACTGATACAAAACTGCTTTTATTACTCAGATTTAGTGATAGCGCCACAGTGATTACTTGACAATTTAGTGATATTGATATTTGCAGTGTGCACGATCACTTAACGATTAAATAATAGTGGAGTTGTAATGCATTGGTGAAATATGTTTGATTATAAGTTTTCATTTTATTGATTTGAAATGAATTCCTGTATAAAATGGATTATTGAATTCGTTGCGTAAAAGTGTTGTCGCCGTTAATAATTGCAATATAATGATGTAATAAATTAAGAGCTTGTCGGGAATTAAAATAATTTTCAAAGCTCAATTGCCAACACAGCCGCATTCTGTGGAATCCATTCAGCAGTTTTCATTTTCCGCAAGAAGCGGGCGCGGACCCGCCGTTCAGTAAGATTCTATATTTTTTTTTTTGCTTTTTCTTAGCGCTGGAACGAGCCAAGCGGTCTTTCATAATGTGACGGAATATAAAAATTCCCTTTGAAATATAGCCCCCCACTTAGGTGGACAGATCACTCAAGTCCGCGGCGCATTCGCGAACTGCGCGGCTCCGCGGCCGCTGCATTCAGAAATGAGCGGAAAGCGGAGTCCGCGCGGTTTTATATTGTGTTTATTACCGGCTCCGATGCGCGCTGGCCGCGCTGGGGCCTTTCTTTAATAGCCGAACAGGTCCATCTCGAACCGAGGCAGCCTCACCTGGAGGCGGCCGAGGTCTCGGGTCTCACCTTTCCGCTAGCTCCTAGAGCTGTGCAAAATCGCTTGCGCTCTCCCATTCGGCTGTCGATAGTCGAATAATTTATGTTCCATAAATACCTCCCAGAATTTTGTTTTATTGCCGGTAACGTTCGACTTATTAATATTCAGTTTTTATCTCCCTCGTCAAGCGAACCACGATGACATATCTCAAAAAGGCCTATCGCGCTTTATGTCTGTTTTAATAGCGGCTTGACTCGATGAGCCGCGGCCCCAAGATTGACAGAAGACTAAAAGACCCAGGAGGACCGTATTCTGGAGCTCCACAAAAGGTAGACTGCAATAAAAATGCAACTTTTGGATTTTGTGCACTTCATGGCCTAGCAACACAATTAAGGTGCTTTTCATTTGCGCCAACTGGGGACCCCGTGAGCCGCGCGGCCCGGCATTGTTCGTATCAGAGGCGGTTACGGGCACTTTCTCGGTGACACGATAAGCGAACAATTGGCGAGAAATTATTTGCAGTCATACCACCCCATAAAGCAGCCATTAAGAATGCTTCTGCGCTCTGAACGAACCCGTTTAAGAACTTATGTAGAAAGTTATGTTACACAAATATCAGTTATCGATTTATGGTTCTTGACCAGGAAGTGTGAACATGAACAATATGGTTCTCATTCTCAAGCTTACATGAGTTCGAGTTGTACCTACAATTTTACAATTTTATAAGCAACTGCCATGAAATATCACTGATTATGCCATGTTTCCGTTTCAACTACGAACAACTATTTTTGTTTTCTCTGGATGCATTTTATAGCCTTTTTAGCGATATACTCAAGAATTTCAGTCTCACGTGACACTATTCTTTCATATTTTATGGATTTTATGGCTTTATCAATGGATTATAGTAAGAATTTCAATATTGAACTTTAGATAGATTTATATATACATATAATAAGAATCTTATAACTAGAGTGAAAATATAAAATCATTCATCTACTGTTATATTTATAATATTTTAAACGACAAATTATTTTTAAAATATGATTTTTACAACTTGGAAGAAAATTGAATCGTACACTTAACACTATCACTACTATCATACAATCCAATCGATAGAATTAAAAATCATCTTAAAAATTTTATTTTACTTATTTTGCAACTTCTATACTAGTGCGCCATTCAGCATAAAGGTTTGAAATGTTACTTAGTTAAATAACAATCTTATTTACCAAATCCAGTGTTTATCGTCTTTATAAATGACAATAAAATATCAATGTTTTAAAGGAATTAGGGTTTTAACAAAATTGATTCCTAAATATTTTTCAGGAACTGTCCAAAGAATATTACAACCATTTAAATTCATACTGCTGCTAGGACGATTTTTTCGAGTAAAGAATATTATTTGTATTTTATTGAAATTAATTTTTATCTTTTATGATACTTATTAAAATAGTTGTAGAGCTCCTCAATGCCTTTCTGTAGAGTGTAGACTACTGCATATACATATGTCTCCGTGTATAATGAAATTTCAGATAAAATATTTGTGAAAGTAGAAGATTCAGGACGCTATTACTTTGCACTACAGATTATCAAAATATTAGCATTGATTTAAAATATATAGTACCTACTATTGTAGATTTGAGCGATCTATTATTTTGTCTCAAATCAATCAATAGCCGTTGTAAAGGGATTTACAAAAAAATTGTTTATAACTCTGAACTAACCATAAACAAATTTTTATAAAGCTGCTGATTTTTATGTGTAATATTGAGTAAAAATGTATTTCCTTTCCTATTACCACATAATTTTTCAATCGATGATATGCTACCTATAGATATGTATGTAGATTGTAGATAGACGCAAATCTCTACTTTTGAAAATTTTATAGAAATTGATAAAAATTGTATGTTAATTCCTAAAGACACAAACGACAGTGCTTTGCTCTTACAAAATCGACATACAATTTTTACAACTTCGAAGGCATGAAATTTGGAAATTGCTATTTATTATACCTAATTAAATAATAAGATAGTAATGTTTTTCTTTATACTATTTTTATTTTTACATCTTTAGTTTAATTCCTCTAATTTTTAAGGGTATTAGCGCTATGAGGACGAATACAAGTTACATGAAACTTGAATATCCCTCATTTAATAGAGATACATATAGGCAGAAAAACAGACTTTGTTTTCTTCAACTTTTTTTAATTTAAATTTATTAATTTTTAAAATATTTTTGTGGGTAATAATACCTAATTTTTGTTTTTTTTTTATTGTGATAGACTCAGAGGCCAAGAAAGAAGAATTAATATGCCCTGTAATTTAAGAAGGCAAACATTGTTTGTCGTGGTGCCACCATGCCTTTTATTAAATTACAAACATTAATGGTAAAGAATTAATAATCATTTGAAATTATATTCATATGAGCAATATCCGCGCTCTGCCGGACCACGGGGCGGATTTTCCGTGCTTAGTGAATAATTTTCACTATAAACTATGTGTCGACTTGAATCTATGCCGGCATTTTTTCTCGTACCTCACAATTATGCAAAACAAAAGTTCAATGCCACCAAATGTTCCGTATGCAATGAGCAACATTAAAACGTTTCTCACCTCGACTGGTGAGCAAATGCAGATAACTTTAAAAGATGTTGATAGGAAGCAATTAGAAAGCGATTCCATAAAAATTACATGGAAATTAAATTGACGAATTTTGGGCAAACACAAAAGATATTAATCAGCGCCAACTTGTTCCCGTGAAACTTAACTGGCAAAAATTTTGAGACAAAGACATGGAACAAAAACAAAATGAAGTTGAACACAATGCGATCCACTTTTAGCATTTTGTTTTAATTGCAAAATAATGCTTAATTCCTGTGCAGGCCTGCCGTGGTGCATGCAACCAAAGAATCGCCGATGATAATTACTGGCATGCATTTCTTAATTGCGGTTGAAACCTGTGAAAACGAGATCTTTGCTATAACAAAATTTTTGAAAAATGATTGCATTAAGCCAGATTATACCATTAAAAGTAATACATAAGTATTTACGATTTTTTAATTTGTTAATTTCGAAATTGTTGTACGATTGAAACTGCCCAACTTTGCGCAATTTATGGTTCATTATGGTTGTAAACACCCAATTGAATCACTCAGCATTCGAGAATATCGCACGGCCAATAAACGTCTTAATTAAAGATTTTATTAACCCTTTTAATGCGCTGCTGTGTCAACAAAAACCATCAGTTTTTTGTATTTTGGTAGGTCGTTAAGTTCGTTTACCAATATGCGATTCGATCAAAATCAAGTATTTATGCGATCTTTCAGGTTTTTATCTTAAGTATCCTATAAATGGTTTTTCTAAACTCTATCAATTTGAATAATTGCACCAATTTTTGATAAATGCTAGTAATTAACACTGCAAAACACTTGTTCATACTAATAATTTCGGTTAAATAAACTTTGATATTTTATTTATTAGTTCTGGGTTTCAGGTATCAGGTTTCGAACTTTCTGATGCTGGAGGATGACCCTAAAGCTAGTAGTGTGATCCTTTTGTGTTTCGACTCGCACTTGACCGAGTTTATTTTTCTGGTTCAAATCTTTTAATTCTTATTTTGGCAAATTTCCATTTGGCACGTTATTAGAACTTTTAGATCAATTTTAATAAATGTTTCAATCGACGCTATAAAATGCGCATTTAGTGACATATTGAATTAATTTTCCATTAATCATTTTATATAGTTTCAACAGTACAACTTTAATATTTTAATTTATAATCACTCACAGGTGCTGCTAGTTGAATTGCTCGAATTTTTAACTAATAAAGATTCAGAGGCGCGTAAAGCACATTTGCCTATTTAGTTGTAATTTGTCTCTGTACAGACAGAAATTCAAGTTTTTGCAAAGTATGGTCATGCGGCAACTTCAGCGCAAATTCAATTGATTTTTGATTTCATAACAGCGGGATTGCAACCGTGACTAGTGCCAAGCCAGTCGCAGTCATGGAAATTACTTCTGAAGTGTGTTTCACGTCACGACTAGGCTTTGACGGATTGCATATGAAAATCTATGAAATGGGCTCTATTTATATCTGAGATTTAATGCCGCACCGGGCTCACTCCCTGCATCTATCGAAATGTCAGTGCGTGGGAAGTTAAAATTCAAAGGTGGGGCCACCTCAGTGACCAGACGGCAGTAGGTGTTCGATTTTGTCGATTTTAATTTACAATGTCCGATCAGAATACGTTTTGAATTTACGAAAATGTTCGTAAACATTATGTTAAAGAAAAGTCCTTTTTAGATTTTACACTATACTTTACAATATAACAACTTCTTCTGACGAACTTATCTATATGTATCAATATGTAATATGTAGTTATAACAGTTTATTTTGAAATTTGGACATAATAAAGAGTGTACAATTAGAAATATAATTCTCACCCATGAAATTACCATAAAATATATAGTTATTTTAATCTTCTTACATTTTTTGTTTAGTAGACAAATATCCTTTTCACACCGTCCATTATCTCGCTATACATATTTACTTTTCATGTTTAAAACGAAAATTTTAATAACTTAACATAATTCTAAGAATATTCTCATATTCTTTTAGCATGAAGAATTAAAATTGAAATTCCAGCGTGAGTTTTGCCCATAAGGCACCACGATGAAAATAACTTTGGAACTATTTTTTATTTCTTGATTCTCCTGGTATTTATTAATTCAATAGAGGGATAATGTAAAACAAATAATTTTAATATTCGATATTTTAAATTTTCTGAATTATGTCACTTTTAAATTTTTAGTTAATATTTGTTTCTATTAAAACTAATTTGTAAGTTTCGCAAATTAACGTGAATTTATGTAATTTATTTCAAACTAGTAAACTTAAATGTAGGTAAGGCAACTGAGGTCAGTGCTGTGGTCAATGCAAATATTATTGCTTACATATTTTAGTACACACATGCGCAATTAACTCGAAAAGTTGGAGTGAAATCGATCATTTGTAAATAATATTTAAATCGTTGTAATGTATTAGTTCTTAAACTTTAACGTTTTTGGTCACAGAAGCCAAATATTATACATGCAATTTTTCCTGTTCATTTTTCTAGAAGCTTCAAAGCGTCATTGAAGTTGTTTATTAATTTAAAACATTGAAAACTTCAAAAATTCATGAAGTTCTTTCAAATTGTCATGCAGGTGCTTGAAGACTTGAATTGATTTGAAAATGAATTTTAAATCGTTATTCTAAAACAAGTATAGCAATGGTTCTCATCGGTTCTCAATTTTATAACTGGCAAACATTTATTCGATTTTATTTTCTTTGCTTACAATAAGTCAAAACTTAAAAATAAATAAATTCGTTATTTTTGTCGTCTCGAATCGTCACGATTAGCCAAAACATATTTTGAAAGGTGAAATGTTTAACAAAATAATGTCTTAGCTAGTTGAAGTTATTTGCAAAATTAAATGTTTATTTACATTTTGTTTATTTAGATTGTGTTTGGGTCCCATCCAACAGGATTTAACTGGTATGTTAAAGGTTCGCATGGACTGGACTAAAATTACCTATGTTGTGCTGATTATGCTGCAGCACCGAGCCAAACGCCATAAGATCCTTAGCCGGTGGTGCGCGAGCACCGAGGGCGGAAAAACCGTCCCCCAAGTAGGACGCCAGTGCGACAGCCCTAGGGGGCGCTTTGGAGCCTTCGGTCAAAATTTTGAGACTTCAATTTGCACTTATCAACAATTTTCTCCAAATTTAAAAAAAAATATATATATATAATATATATAATTTTAGAAACAATATTCACTATAAACTTTTTTCCCGCAGTGCACTGGGGTTCACTAATTAATCCACTGATAAAATGTAACAGGTTTATCCAAACGTAATCGCGATCAGGACTGATCGATGGTAGCACTACCCGTGGGGCGCCAAAATTCAAAAGTTTCCGCCAGATTCGGACCGCACAACCGATTCGCTGGGGTCTTTTTAGCCAGGGAACCGCAGCTGGAGGATCGCTCGCAGACACTCGCCTGGACGAGATTGAGATCAGGTCTCAGCACTCAAGCCACCGTCGTCGTCGTCGTCGCTAGCGTCAGCGTCAGCGTTAGCGTTAGCGTCAGTGAAAAGCCCCTCGCGAAGGCCGAGCAACGACTGCCCTGGCCGAACGGCGGCGCGCAGCAATGGAGGCGCCCCGGCCCGGGTGCCGCTGGCTCGAGAAAGAGCTGGCGATAGGGGCGAGGGGCGTTGCCTAGCAACACGCAACTGGTGTGCTCCGGGCGAGCCAATCGGGCGGCGAGCAGCTTGTAAACATCCGCCCCCTGGAGTTACCTAGCGAGGTGTGACCCTGTGAAATGACTACTCGGGGCTTTTTTCTGCCGCTGCGGGGGGCGCCTCGCCGCCGCCGGGATGCAGGAGGCCGCCACGCAATTGTACGCGGATCGCCGCGAAATAGACGCCGGTTGGATATGGCGGGCCGGGGCTCCGCTGCCGCTGCGACTGTGTTGTAGGTGTGTCAACAAAGGGATGAGTCCGAGTTCACCTCCGATGGTATCTGCGGCTGGCTCGGGCGAGGCGAGCAAGGGACCAGAAAAACTTGAAGTAAAATAAGCGCAAAAAAAAATATAGAATATAAAAAAAAGGAATGGTAAATGACAGCTTGATGCGGGGCTTGCCCTCCGCCGGGAGATGGGATTATGAGGTTTATGCGGGGCGGCTGTGTGCGCGCCGCGACGCTCGCTGTGTGTGTCGCGAATGTCAAGCGGCGGCGGTGGAGCAGAGCCCGGCATGAGCCGAAAGAATCGTCGGATGTTCTGTTCTTTTGAGCAGGCGGAGGAGGCGTCAAAATGTGCTTCGGACGGGGAGCGGGGCGGGGGCTTCTCGGTGGTATCGATTCCTTGAGATGCTTTAAAGATGTTTAATAGGTTTTGACGGTAGCGGGTTTTTACCGAAAAACTTCCCAAAAACTTTTTGCTACCAGCGAAAGTTTTTGTGTTTTCTTCGAGAGTTTGAAAATGCAATTTCATAAATGCCCCAAGTCCTGAATGGAAATGGAAATTTTCCAAGTGACAGTTGAGTTTTGTTTAATTTGCAGCACGCAGAGGATTTGGGCACAGGCTGAGCGAATGTAGGAAACGTTGCGAAATTATGGGTGAAGTTTTTGCCCTTAACTGAAGTATGAACAACTTTTGGGACCTTCGGGAAAGTCGCCAGTCTACTTTTCTGTTCCATGATCTTAACTCTATTACGCTTTGATAACCCTTACTTCTTCTGCAATAAATTCAAACAGGATCTAGCAACGCTCGTCCAAATTTTTAACCATGAATCAACCTCTGCCATATTGAATCCGCCATCTTTAATTTAAAAATTCGAACATTTTGTAAGAAGCGCTTATCTCCGTTTATTGTAATACTTAAGTAAACAAAAAATATTTGTAATTTTAGAATATTCCAAACATAAAATGTAGACTTACCAGTTTCTCACAGGTACATTTATTTCTTAGAATGCACTCTTCATAGTCTAGAAATAAATTGCACCAGTGCAAATTTTCAAAATAAAATGTTCGCTCATGAAACAAGCCCATTGATAGATTCAATTTTAAAAATTTAAATTCATAGAGTACTCCGGAAAGTCTCAAAGACCTTAGTACTTTATTAGGTGTGTTTAATGACTTGCCTTAGATTAATCTAGAGCAGAAATGAGCAAGAAATGTGTTCAATGACACTCAAAGCTGCTCTAAACTGAGCTAGCTTGTTGTTCAATGAGTCTGCTTCAAAGTAATCTGGATTACTGCGCCAACTTGCTAGTAGGATCAACTTGGAGCAAGAGAAAAATTTGTCAAACTTACAAAGTGACAAGTGGGAATATTTAAATAAAGTAATTTATTTTTAATATTTTTATAAGCAAAAGATTACTAGGATGTTAAAAACTTTGATTATCTATATATTAATACGTGAAGGGAAATCTTTGGATCCCTTTTTAAGCAAATTGCTCGCACTGAGGAGTTTGAGATTTTGCATGGTTAAAGTTTATATAGAGAAGAAGTGCACAAAGCTAAAATTTATATATAATATGTGTTATAAATACATTAAATAAAATAAAATAAATTCATTATTTACGTTCATACTGTCTATGTCGAACGCATAGTAGTCTGTGGTCAAACTGTCGTAATTTTATTATTGAAAGTGCCAATTTCAAACACATAGTAGGCTGTGTACAGTCGTATTTTTCGTAGTAACCTCGGTAGGTCGAATTTCGACCACAGGGCGACCACTAGTTAGTATTATAGTACCAAATTTTTGTCCGCGCCATATAATTTTGAACAAATGAAACTTTATTTGATATTTAGCAGCTCAGAAAAAGTCAAAGTGCTGTTCAATGAACAAGCCTGCTCCTTTCTGATCTATTTTGTAATTTGTTCTGACAGTTTTTCTGAGCTGAGCTGCTCTGTTCTGCTCTGGTATATTTTCTAGTCATTAAACAGACCTATTATAATAGCTAAAGGTTCAAACTTTTATATGAACCACATTTCAATCTCTTATAACAATAAGTATAATTTTAAGTTTAACCAACCTTACAAGTCTTCTGTTAGACCAATTTTTGAACACGGAAGAGTTTTGTTGATTCCTCATTATGCAGTCGACATCAAATTGCTTAGAAACAATTCAGAAAAAGATATAATGAAAGCTATAAGTTTTTAAACCAAGGTTTACACACCGATACTGGAGCACTACTCATTGAACGCAGGCTAATAAAGCGGTTTATTTGAAATTCTTGATAAAAAAAGTGTAAGCATTTCTGTATTACAATAATAAAAGCATTAAGCTAGTTTTAAAAGTCAAGATTCTTTTGCAACAAGTCCTATTTGAACATCTAAACTGCAGGAGATGAGCAAAAGGTTTATGAACCAATATTAAAAATTCGTTTCTTTTAGATTTCAAAGACGTTAAATAATGTTAAAAATTATAATTATAGATAACATTTGCCTTAAACGTCCTAAAAGAATGTCCCCATCGATATCACTTGCTAGGGAATTTGCTAAAATGATGATTCTATTTTTCGCACGATTAATGAACTATGAGTATTTCGTTCTAATTTGGGGAGCAGTGAAAAGTCGATGGGTTCGGAGATTTATAATGAGAACAGAAAAATTAAACATTGAAATAATTTTTCTGTTCTCATTATAAATCTCCGAACCCATCGACTTTTCACTGCTCCCCAAATTAGAACGAAATACTCATAGTTCTCATACTCATAAAAATAGAATCATCATTTTAGCAAATTCCCTAGCAAGTGATATCGATGGGGACATTCTTTTAGGACGTTTAAGGCAAATGTTATCTATAATTATAATTTTTAACATTATTTAACGTCTTTGAAATCTAAAAGAAACGAATTTTTAATATTGGTTCATAAACCTTTTGCTCATCTCCTGCAGTTGAGATGTTCAAATAGGACTTGTTGCAAAAGAATCTTGACTTTTAAAACTAGCTTAATGCTTTTATTACTGTAATACAGAAATGCTTACACTTTTTTTTATTTGTTTATATGTAGATACTAGTGGTCGCCCTGTGGTCGAAATTCGACATACTGGGGTTACTACGAAAAATACGAATGTACACAGCCTATACTATATGTGTTTGAAATTGGCACTGCCAATAGCCGGCCACACACGGGACGGTTTTTGGCGTACAAGCACGCGTACAAACATAAGATTGATCGTGTGTGGGCAACTTGGCGTACAAACTTAAAACCGTCCCAAAACCGTCCCAAATATTTCTCGCCTTTGATTTTTCCGTGGTTTTATTTTTTTATTATCGGTCAAGATGAATTGCTCCGACATTAGATTGTGGAGTCGCGATTTCGTTCTTTACATTTGTTATATCGCTTTAGGAATTAAAACCATTACCGTTTGTGGGCAAAATGGCGTACAAACAAAGTTTGTCATAAAGATTGTCACAAGTTTGTACGCCAAAAACCGACCCGTGTGTGGCCGGCTAATAATAAAATTACGACGATTTGACCACAGACTACTATGCGTTTCACATAGACAGTATGAACGTAAATAATGAATTTATTTTATTGAATTTAATGTATTTGTAACACATATGTATTATATATAAATTTTAGCTTTCTGCACTCCTTCTCTCTATAAACGTTAACTATGCCAAATCTCGCACTCCTCCGTCTGTCCAATATGCTTAAAAAGGGGTTCAAAGTTTTCCCTTCACGTATTAATATATAGAAGATAACAAATAATTCTTTTGAATACTTTAGAGCAGGTCGAGTAGAAATATAGTAAAAATTTATATCAGATTCAGATCTGTTCTTATTAGAGTAGATTGAAGTGAGTGACTTGCTATTAGCCATTTTTTATGGTACCTATGATTATGAGTAAGAATGAGTATGAAGAAGTATACTATCAAATTGACATCAAATGAAGTATGTTTGCTTTTTAATAACTATTGAACTATGACGAGGAATGTTTGTGCATAGTAATAAATTCTAACAAATTAGCTAAAAAGGTAAATAGAAGCCATAAACGGAAAGTTTACATAAGAAGGTTTGTGTAAGTTCCCCTGTGTGAAGTGCCTACAAAAGGGTTTTTATAACTCATTCGGGTCAATTTTTGGTTAAAACTATGAGCAGTTTTTAGGTAACAACAAAACGGGCTAAATATTCTGTATAAATAATAGTGCTATTTTAAACAACGTTTTTTTAAAAAGGGGGTCTTTATTGATGAAATTCAAGCAAAAATAATATTTGCAGACGTCCTTTCCATAAAAAGATATAAAAACGAATACTGCTAAATGCAAGTAAGTCAGCGAGTTTTCAAGAGAAAAGAAATGCAAGTCTGTTGACATATAAAATATCTTATTAATTCTTGCTGTGAAAATGTGTCATAGTTATACAGTTAATGTTTTCAAATTATATTATACACTCGAATATTATTGCCCCGTTTAACTTTTATGCCAGTTTTACTATAAATTTTGAATTTATTTTTTCGATAATATAAAAATGTAATATCTACATTAATTAAGTTATTCCGCAATTTGTGCAACACAAAACTGCAAAATGCTTTGAAAGCCAACCAACGGAGCATGTAGTGTAGGATCTCATGCATGAGAATACTAAATAAATACATTTAAATAATTAAATTTAAAAAAAACATCGTCGAATAATGAATTATGTTTTTTCATTTGAGTTAACGTAACTAAGAAAGAGCATCGGATATGCACGAGTTTTAATTTAGTAATGGTACACATCAACGCCCCAAGAACGCCCACTTCCAGTTTATTAAAATGGCACGCGAAAATTTACAATTTTCGAAAGAAATTAAAAGCCACGACTAAGATTTCTAGAGCGTAGAGTGAGTACCTATAGATGCAAGTTAATTTTTAAAGAGAAGTGGCTGCCAAAATTGTTTCCAATTTAATCTCCACAAAATCAATTGAAACATGAGTTTTTGTGTTAGGTAAGAAAGGCAATCAGGAAGGTTCAGAAATAATGTTTCTTTTCTACTTTATTAAAGTTCTATCTATTCCGCAGTAAAATAATTTGTATTCATTGGATTTTGTGCTCAAGATTGGATATCGATGTCAGAGATATAATGGCAAGGTCATTCATTTGATTATTTCTTGTCGTAATTTGTAGCAATAAGTAAAAATTGGAAGATTATAAGCACGATTTAAATTTTAGAAATGCTTTCCAAGTTTATTTTTATCCTATTTGATCCTGTGAAAGAATAATAGTTAAAAACTAAAATACGGATAACTTTTTGCTTAGAAATTAATTACATATATATTTTTGAAACGATTTTCATAAGCGTAGAAAAGTTTTCCTAGTTAATTTATGGGGACAATGTTCATCCTAATTCTACTATAAGCTTGAGAGCACTTAAATTAGTAAATTCCCACAAAATTGCTAAAAGGTGAGCTCTTAGCCATTGAATTGAATCAAGCGAAATGACGTTGAGTTCGTGGTTAGCACGATGCTAAAATGTGCCCGGCAGTTGCTTCTGCAATGCTCGCAACTTGGTTTTGTGGTTCTTTTGTGAACTTCGGTGGCTTTGTGATAGCCGCCTCAAATCCTGAAGTCAGCTCTGTTTCAGAAAGGAGAAAAATAACGACGCAGTCGATGCTTCAGCAGACGTACCAAAGGCCACTTGGCAATGAACTGCGGTTTTATATTTAAAAGAAAAAAAGTCAATTTGCCAACGTACAAATTTTGCGGCCATTTCAGTTACTTGAAGGCTCGAATATTCAGGCTACGTGTTTTCTTCTTGGCAGGCAAATTTTCTACAATACCTAAAATATTAAGACATACAACAATCTTTACAAAAAATGCAGTATATATATAAGGTATATTTATGTAAGCAGGACTTTCTTGAAAAAAAATTTAATAATTGCAAGATTCAGATTTAGTCCTGATGGAATTCATAGTTTCATAATTTGCGCTTTTTACTAGCTTTTATATGTACATAAATAAGTTTTCAAAGATATCTATAACAAAAAATTATGATTAAATTAGCTCAATAAAAGTATTGTACCTACATATTTTTAAAAGAATGTATATATCCATAGCAGAAATGTTTTTGTGACGCAAGTTCTGTTCTTGACAAATAATAATAATTTTTCGTGATTGGATTATTCACTGATTTCCAGGAATGGGAGGCAATTTAACAAGTACATTCTAAACAGAGTCCAACAGCTCTTGTGTTAGTGTGCACAGGGGGAAAATCGCTTCCCTTTCTAATAGAGTTTCACAAAAATAAGAACACAATTATTATAAAAAAGCAATAATTTTGTAGTCATTTCAAATTTTAATAATTGTGATAATATTGATTTGAACCAATAAGTAGTCCTTGTATTTTAAGCCTGAGATTTTGTTCTTGAAGCAAATTGCGCTTATTTTTTTGGTTTTAATTTTACAATTTGTTCATAAATTGTCAACTATACTCGTGTTTTCCTTAAAGAGGGAGGATTTCCGAAAAGAAGTAGTTAAAAGCTCAGAACCTTATGAAATTATTTTGAATGAAGCGTGTATGAGATAAAAAGTTAAAATTTTAATATTACAGAACATATTTGTTGGTATCTTAAAATTTATTCTCAAAAGAAAGGCGAACGAGATATCGATTCAATGGCAATGAAATACTAAAGGTGAGAATTTGGTCGGTGGTAATCTAAGATGTTTTTAAGATAGAAATAACCCTCCTTAAACGTTCATATATAATTATTACCGAAAATTCTTACAGGTACACTAAATATGATGTCTATAAGTTTCTTATTTTTAAACTGAGTAAAAATGAAATATTTCTTATTTAGAAAAGGCATAAATTTAAGTTCTTAAGGCGTAAATTAGAATCTAAAAAGCCAAATTTCAATCCTTAATCCTAAGCGATTATTCCTAAACGTGGAACTGAATTTTTCTGCGTTTTGAGAATTGCTTCTCTTGTTCAAAAGAAGACATTTTCTTTGAAGCAATATTTGAGTAGTATATCCTTAAAAATTAATCATTATATTGAATACATAGTAAAGACAAATCTTTTTACAAATTTCTTTATTTTATTTTTAGGACTGAAGATAGTTGTGTCTACTTACAAATTAAAATTAATACAAAGCTGTTTGGCGTGGGTCATATCCACGTCCGAGCCGAAGTCTGTCCCTTGATCCGCCGGAGGGAAAACCACGCGCATCAAAACGAATGTCTTCCCGGCAAGACGTTAAAAGTTAAACATGAACCGATGGACCCGGGATGAGCACAAAGTGTTCGCGGCGGTGATAAATCAAAACAAGCCAGCCATAGGTCCGAATGTGACCAATCGCAATTTTGCAATTTTATGGGTGAAGGAGAATATAATGTGTGAGTTTATTGGGTTTTAATTCATTTAAGATCGCCGCGAGCAACGATAGCCCCAGCCAGAGGTTGGCGCACAGAAGTTGGACGCGGATGCGGCCGCAAGAGTGCGGCACTCGCGGCTTGATATCTTCTACTCGCCGAGATCCAAAGATAATCCGAAGGGCTGCGGATAGACCGGGCTCGGATAGTCCGGGCTCCGAAAACGAATTACCGTCCGGGAGAGGCGTACCTGCAGAACGGCCGGCCGGACAGCGGGCAAAATGCAGCGCAATGTAGGAGCAAGTTTGTAATTAAAAATAACATTTACCCCGAAACAGACGAACAAAGTGTAACACGCGGATAGCCGAGTCCGCGCTCGAGGAGCCCGGCCTCCTCGTCGATTTCTCTTCCTAATTATCCGCGGGCGTAAACCGAGGCCGCGGAGAAGAGGTCCGGGAAAATCATCGCTGTGTACCTAACCGATATTATCTGCATGACTTGGTCAAAATAAGAAGACCGCGGCCGCTGATAGGTCCTAGTCACAACAAAATTTCAGGCTAGAAATCAAAAGTCATGACAACCAAGGAGATTAGTTTTGAGCACCAATTTGCGCCGCCATCTACTGAGGTGGAATGAAAGCCCGGCGGCCCAACTTCTGGACAAGTTTTGTTTGCCTTTTTTTTAACGTGTTTCACTTTTGGCTTGACCGATCGAGGCTATGTGGGGGCTTTTTTTAAACAAAGTTGTCTTTGAAATGAGTCGCATTTTTTAAACGGACCGAAAACAACATGACTATAAATAAATCAAAATTTACTACTGGAAAATATAAGCCATTTACAATAAATAGGTATTAAAAAACATACCAACTATAAATATTTACTTTTTTAAGTATGTTACAATATATAAATTCTTAAAATTCTAGGTACTTTCATAAACGATTAATCTTTTCATTTCTAATCAGATATTTTTAATTATTCCACATTAACTAAATTAACCGATTAACTCTTATGAAATCAAGAAATATAAATACATATATTATATGTATTTTATAAACTCTGATACATAAGTTATGTTTATCTTATCTACTACAAATCCAATTAGCAGTTTCCTTAGATTTTGTTCCATAACTCGCAAAACTTTTAAACGCTTTATATTTTGATGAAAACGTTCAAATATGTAGTCAAAATAATTAAAATTTATAAATATGGTATTCTTCGCAAAACATTAATATAATATTAAAAGGAAAAAAGGAAACCTATTTAACAGATTTTAATAATTTTTGCCTAAAAGAAGAAAATTTTCCAGGCGAACAAAACGATATACTTACACAAAATTAAATTTTACGAGAGGAGCAAAAAATTGAATGACGTACTTACAATTGAATTTTAACTTGGTTTTTTTATTTTCCCACATAGTGTTTGTAACTCTTTTTGACCTATTGTTATCTTTTATCTAATAAAACGGAAGATATTTAAATTTAAAGCAATGCAACTATATCGTTTTGTTTATGACTGGTGCAATTGTTAGGTTTTTATCGCCACTTGATTTAATAATTTAAGGGGTCACATCTACTTGAACAACTCGAAACTGAATGTTTTTTTTAAATTCGATTTGGTATAAAAAGATTGAAATCACGAACTCCTAATTCCTTTTTGACAGACTTTTAAGACTAAAAGTATAATAAGACCGTTTTTTTCTCACATATATAAAAAAATTCAACATGTTTTAATGCTGTTTAAAAGAAAAAAATATAAAGACCAATATTACATAAGCTCTAAAAGATTTAAATGAAAATGAGTACATGGACGTTTTCAGGTTCACTGATTGCAGTAAAAATTCAAATTATTTCTTATATTACGTTGGCACGAACAAAGTCGCTAGTATCCAATAAAGAAAGGTATGCTTGGTGGTGATGAATTTTAAAAACTTCCGCTTTAGAGCATTTCAAATTTGTTTGGAGTGTTAATTAAATTCTCGAAAAGCAAGTAGTAAGATGTTTCGCAGGCCATTAGGGACTCCAACGATGTTTGAAGTAATTGAAGGTGCATTTCTGTTTGAAAAGAAGCAACCTCAGTTGCCATAGGGCAGCAAAACGATGTCCAGAATTAATTTTCCCGAAGCAGGCGGAGCCAAGTGCTGCGGCGCGAATTCAGGAACTTACCTACTGCGACGCTGCGCTCGGGCTAACCTATCTCCCGCGCAATTACTTTTTATTTTGGGTAATAACTCACCTGAAATGAGTTATGTTAAATGGGCAGAGCACCTGACTGGTGGTTGACAGCAGTTTCAGGTGTCCAGGTAGCCAGTAATGATACACTTGGGCCGGTGCACGCCGTTGTTTACCTTTGTTGCTGGCTGCGCGGTCGCCATTTGATCTGCGCTTCGACACGGCTGCGAGGAGCGAATCACAAGCGCCAAGGCCTAAAAGTTTTGCATTTTGTTGCTGATTAACTGCTCCGCAAATCGATTTTTGCATCAGAGGTGTGCTGCAGGAGCTCTGAAGTTGGACACGACGACACGTCCATCCGAACTCGCAGAGTCGCGCATAGCAATCAGAGATGTTCGTACGCCGCGGCATTAAGTTAAATACAATTTTCTCGGTAGATGCTATCACGAAATCCATTCAACAAATAATCTGGAAAAATATCTATTTTGGTCGTAAATAATGAATCCAATTTCTCGCAGACTCGGATTGTGGCTACCGATGATTCGCTACCGAGACCCGCTTAATACTTGTTCGGCGTCTACGTAATGCTCTGGAGCTTTTCTTCATTATTTTCTTGGGTCTCCCGCTTCTGTTCCCGACCCCCTTATTTTCACTCCTCACCTAAAGTAGTAAAACAAAATGAAGAAAAATCCACTTCAACGTTATTATTATGATTACACTTCATTCCGTACCTGCAGAATCTTATGCATATTCTCGAGGCACATAGCGCGCGGTAGTGTGGCATGCCCCTTACACACAGGCTAGAGTCCATCGCAACACCGGCATCAGCGTCGGGCTGCAGCGCGAGGACGAAGGGAGCTTGGGAACTTTATCCTCATTACTCCGACGTATAATTTCCCATCAGGAGAGTATCAACGTTATTACTGATCTTCCCGTGTTTTCTGGTGGCTGGAGTTTTGCCCCGGCGCTCCACTAGAACAGACGTGGGGCACACACATCCAGGAGTAGGACGTCGTACTCCGGGATTACCTCTGCATCTGCACTCGGGGGTAACCCAATCATAGAGGGCACGTTTGCCTTTTCCTACCGGGGCCCTCGCAGAGCACGAATTAACAGGAAAATAGCACGAAAATTATTTACTTGGCGCAGGTACATGAACATGGGGCTCCGTAGCGCTCCGCTAAATGCCACGCCGAGGACCTGCACTCCGCTAATACTTTTGTTGTACCTTGACGGATCGTTATAACTCCGTGCAGCCGACTAAAAGCACGTTATTAGGCTGCTCCTAGATGGGCTTCCTGCAGGATATTGCTGCTCTAATCACGGCGCCTTCGAACAGTCCGCCGGTTAAACACTTTTTACCACCGGCGCTTCTTCATCCACCATCTTTTTAATTAGGCTGAACGCGGTTTCGTCTGATCAGTAATTTTGATTCTCCGCGTTCAACTAACAAAAAGTTGAGGTAAGGAACGAAATATCCCAAAGTCATCTGATTTTAAATAGTTCTTTCTTTATTACAACCATTTAACTATAAATCAAGATAATAACAACTGTTTTGAATGGTTTTTAAAGAAATTGCATAAGCAGTAAATTCAAAAGAAAACTACTGTAACATAAATCGAATAGCATTTCCATTTTCCTGTTGAAAAGAATCAAGGTTGAATTTTGTGCTTCCATTTTAGATTCAGCAATTCTAAAAAGTAATATACATATATACCAAATTAGATATGCAGTTTCTTATCCTACTTATCTCCGTTTAAAAATTTCAAGCCAAATCAAAATATAACGAAGGTTTAATACTTTTATAGTATTTTGAATGGGCTTTATTTACGTATTTATCTTTGTACAAAATCCTAAAATAACTTTAAGGGATGAACAAGTTTTGCACGCAGGAATTGTTTAAGTATTAAGTTTAAATAAACGTGAAATACAGTTTTTTTCAAAACGAATTGAAATTTCACAGAATTATTCCGTTTCCGTATTCACATCAGGGGTTTTCACAATAAAAATGTGTGAAATTGCTCCAAAATTAGAGTATTCAAGTGAAAAAATTCATTCTGAAAAAAAAATATTATGTAGGTGTTTAGTTTATATTTTTTTATTTACAAAAGTCTTTAGTTGCGAATAATTGTTTCAAAATATTAACAGAAGCTTGTCGAACCTGTTTTTTTTCGTCGAAGCCGAAGCTGTATGAAACATTCGATTTCAACGATTATACTGATTATATTATTATGTATATTAATTTTAACTAATCCATTGCAACATAAAAAGTCGATTTTAGATAATAATTACAAGTTTAACTACACTGAGAAAAGAGTTTGTTTGCAGCAAACAAATTCATGTTTGAATATGGCGAAATAAATATGTTTTTGGTTACTGGAAATAAGCCATATTTATCTCAATTATAAGCGCTGTCGAGTTAAATACGCCTATGATTATGATAAAACGAGCTTGTTTTAAATAACGAAATATTTATTTCGCCATATTCAAACATGAATTTGTTTGCTGCAAACAAACTCTTTTCTCATTGTAGACGTATACTACATCAAATTCACTATACAAAATTTGGAAAATTCTAATAGTCGAAAAGGCACACCAAAATCTACAATATTAGAATCGCAACTCAAAATTTAAACCGTAAATTCGTTGCTATTTTTATTAGAACTAGTGGTCGCCCTATGGTCGAAATTCGACCTACTGGGGTTACTATGAAAAATACGAAAGTACACAGCCTACTATGTGTTTGAAATTGGCACTATCAATAATAAAATTACGACAGTTTGTTAACAGACTACTATGCGTTTGACATAGACAGTATGAACGTAAATAAGAAATTTATTTAATTAAATTTAATGTATTTGTAACACATATTATATATAAATTTTAGCTTTCTGCACTTCTTCTCTACATAAACTTTAACTTATACCAAGTTTCACACTCCTCCTTCCGTCCAATATGCTTAAAAAGGGGTACAAAGTTTTCGCTTCACGTATTAATATATAGACTAGTGGTCGCCCTATGGTCGAAATTCGACCTACTGGGGTTACTATGAAAAATACGAAAGTACACAGCCTACTATGTGTTTGAAATTGGCACTATCAATAATTAAATTACGACAGTTTGTTAACAGACTACTATGCGTTTGACATAGACAGTATGAACGTAAATAAGAAATTTATTTAATTAAATTTAATGTATTTGTAAGACATATTATATATAAATTTTAACTTTCTGCACTTCTTCTCTACATAAACTTTAACTTATGCCAAATTTCACACTCCTCCTTCCGTCCAATATGCTTAAAAAGGGGTACAAAGTTTTCGCTTCACGTATTAATATATAGATGCTTATGATACGTAGCGAAGTGATTTCTCGATTGTTGAATCTACGTTTTTAATAAATAACTCATTTGCGATTGACGCACACTAAAACACAAACAAGTTTTAAAATAACAGATAACGTCACAGGGAGGCTACGAAAACGTTGTTTATGCACTAGTTTATCATAAAATCTTAGTTTACTTTATATCTTCTAAGAAAATATATTTTGCAGTCTATCTGATGAAAAGGTTTCGGAAAATGAATTATGCCAAAACTCGTTTCATAGGTCTTAGACTTAAAAAATAAAGCCAACATATCGGCTAAATTCGTAAATGGGCGAAATTGGTCAAGGGGTTGAGAATTTATGGGCTTCGTAATTTATATAAAAATTGTTTAGACCTGATATCTTTCGTATTTCTTAACCGCTATTGATTAAACTTAACGTACACATTGACAACATGGAAGTCTAAGTCTTGTATCAAATTGGTGCTGATTGGACTACACCGGTTTCTAAAAATGGTTTTTTTTTTACCGCGATAACTGCCGCATTTCTTAATAAATTTTGGTTTGCGTGTGCATTTATTGACTCAATATCTAAGTCATATTAGAAAATTGAGAGGTTTAAGGAAGAGTAAGAGGAACTTTCACCTGACTATATATTTTAATTTATTTAAGGGTATAAGGAAATCAGCAATACAAAATACATTATGTAAAAATAGTTTTTATCACATTAAAATCTACCTCTTCCCTCTGGCTGCGCCGAAAGGTCTTTTCTTTTTTTTTTTTAAAGCAAATCAATTATTAAGCGTTCTAAAGTAACATCAGGCAAAGTATAATTTCTAGTTTCTTCCTTTCCCAGTATGCAAACGAAGTACATATTTATAAGACTTTAAATTTTATGTTTTCTCTAATAATGGTAATAAATTGTTTAAATACTTTACTCAGATATGCAAACAGAAAAGTGTGGAATTCATAAAACCCTTTCAGCGGTTGCGTACCCTCTCTAAAGGCTCAGCAGCAAAATCATAAACAAAGCAAAATAGGTATAACAGATTAAAACTTTCAAAGAATCGGCAAATTAAACCCCATAAAATCCGGCAAATGTTTTGAATTTACTACGTTTAGCACGCGTTGAGTCTCCCGTGCCGGAGCCGGAGCCGGACCCGGCGAGGTGTACGACGGGAGCTGGTTAAGTTAAATCGATCCAAGAAACACCTGTCCATCAGCTAAGACGGATAATCGGGATTGCACCGCCGGCGGTGGTGTCTTTTAATAGTTTTACTGTGCCCTGCTAATCTAAAGCCTTCAACATCTCAGCCGAGGTCCCGGACAATGCTACCTGCACCTGAAGTGTCTTTTTAATGCCGGCCGTTCCCTGGAAGCTCATTACAAAATTCAAATCTGGCCGGCATATTGTTTGTATGGAAATATGCCATCAATGAAATATGAGCTGATTCTGGTTCCCCTGGTTTCTGGGACCGGCCGAGTGTGGGGTGACGATCCTTATCAGCGCTACCGGCTTAAGGTAGGCGGCCGGGGCCACAAATCGAGATCGACGCGTTAAACGTTAATGTCGCTTTTGATTGAAATCGCTCAATCTGATGGCTGTGGGCTTTTTCTCGGGGACAATGGCTCATCTCGGAGCGAACCTTAACGTGATGACTTCCTCTATTAAATGCAAATTGCTCTTCGATCTCATAATGGGAGCGTGGGCTGTCGAAAGAAGACGCAAAGGGGTTACGTTTCAATTGTCCCCGACGCACGTTCTTTTGATGAAATAATTCAGATGTCGTTGGCTCGGGGTCCGTCACTTCAATTCCCATCTATCTGCATTTTTTAGAGAAAGTGCAATGTTTCACAAAGTTTGACTTGAGACCCAGCTAATGAACCATGTCGAAGCTTATTTCGAACTAGATTTCATCAAAATCTTCTCAGTCGCTCTTAAACAAACAAACAAACAAACAAACATTTTTAAATATCCAATTTCACGCGAGTTTATTTTTAGAACAGTCATTTTCCAAAATTTCAACTTGATATTGTTTTGAATTTAAAAGCCTAAATTATAAGACTCCTTAATTTGCACAATTTCTGTGTAGTATATATTTTTAATATTTGTTTTGTGATAATGAGCTGAGATATAAAAGGTTACCTCAAGCATTTACTAGATAGTGAGGGTCGTACTTCGAAAACATATACCAAACTACGGCTACTTTTAGGATTTAAAAAGTCCCCTTTATAAAATCCAACAGAGCGCACTCTCTACATTAATTTTATAAATTCTCTTGGTATTTTATTCATTTTATTAAATAACATCTTTACAAAAATGAACGACCAAATGCGGAATGTATGCAACACTAAAGATAAAAACTAGAAAACTTCATGTTTTTAAAATGAATTACTTTCACTATTGTTTCGGAACAGGAGGCACAGGGCCGAATTCACATGACACCCATTATGTTTTAAAACAAACACATGCAGCTCGAGAAATTTAGTGCTATTATCAGAAGGACAATTCAAGTGCGTCGGGCACAAAGAGGGCTCCACAGAGGCAAATTTGAGCGCTGATAGTTCCCATTATTCCTATTAATTGGCTGTGATTTCAATTAAACAAGTGCGCCAGAGCTCGTCTTTAGTTTAATTTGATAGTTCGCGTTAAGCTATTTATGGAAGGAAACTTCCAAATATGAAGCTTATGACCAATTTTCTGCTATTTAAAATATTTTACTGGAAAACGAGAAAACTAAAACGAATATTTATTTAATGTCGCAACTATTATGACATACATATTTGAAGCTAGTCTGTTAGAGAACAAATTGGGAAATTCGGAGTCGAAGGCTCAATTCAGTTTAAGAAAATGAAGTGCTGAATTAAGTTCTCGACTAAGTCGAAAGAATTTTAGTAGCTGAATTACAGGTAAAACCGTAAAGTCGACTGCAGAAACAGGATTTATGAAAACGGGATGGATTTTCGTAATACAAGGGCTTTCAAAATACTTTCGATTTATTTACTTACATTTTCAAAGCTACCTAAAAAAATAGCTGAGCAAAATCTCAGATGTAAGCGACAAATTTAAAAAAGGAAGCGTTTTTTCGCCTTGAAGTTATACGAGGAGGTGTCGCATATCCCCTTCCGTATTCTATTTAATGGGTTTATAATTTACTCCCCGACAGTCGGCAGACATTGCAGAAACCACGGGCAGAGCCCGCCTGCTCCAATGGCATCACACATCAGAAATATGCATAATTCATACGCCCTTTCTTTGCATTTTTATTGGGAAATTTCATCCACCGTGCGTCGACGACACGAGCCCTACGCTAGTTCCAGAGTATGTCACCCGATGTGTCGCGCAGAATTGCCGATGCGTGCAGTGTTAACATGACAAACGACAGCTAATTTTCTGAAGGAATTTTGGAATTTTGTCATTTACTAATTATCACGCAAGAATTTCAAGCGGGAAATTTTCCACATCTGGCACAGAACTTTTCTGGGGCATAAGCGTGAAATGGGATTTGAAATTCGAGCTGACCTTTTAGTGCTGCGGTGAACTTTTTAGCCAAAAGAGATCCACGACATAAATTTAGCACCTTGTTTGCAGCAGCATACTTAAATCATAATGTCTCTTTTGCGTTTGTGAACATGAAAGATGATTGATAAATTATATTTTATATTGTCGATTTGCTATAGTAATAGTATGCAAATTCTCTTTTCTACGTTTACAAAGGTTATTAAGAATACGATACTGAGTTTAGGCTCGATAATTTAAAACTTAAGTTATCAAAATCCTTATATGTATTCTATATTTTGAAATCAGAATGTTTTTATATTCAGGATTTATAAGAATCTTAAATAGAAGAATTATGTAAAAATGAAAATATTTTCAATATTCCTAATACCCGCGATATTACAGATTTAGTAACCAAAAATCAAATAAAAGCAACCTACTCTTATACATATATAAAGTATATGTATAAATAGATAAAATTAAGCAAATAAATAAACACTATAAAATATAAAGGAATTCAATCAACATTTAAAAGCAAAATTATGAAAAACGTGAAAATAAATATGTATTTGCTATAAAAATTAATACCTAGCACTCTTTCAAATTGTGTCGGATTAAATCGCCCAATGAATGTGTAATAAATTAAAAATCATATTTCCTTTAGTCTGCTTGGGTCATCTGCTATTTTTGCGGACACCCGGGGCACTAACTATAAAATTGAAGGTAAAATTATTCAAAATAAGTTTTTTGAGATGTGATGACTGCAGGAGCACCAGAAGCACCTCATCCATCACACATGACACACAGTGCTTCTGATCGACGGAGAAGGTCCAATTACCTAAAAAAATTATGCATTTCTTAGGTGGATTAAAAATATGAAGAGTTCCTAAACATCCGAAAGGCATAGGGCGTAAAAATCAACCAAAGTGTGAAGGCTCCAGAAAATAAAAAAAGAGGTAGGAGGATTTCAGCCTCAGAGAATCGCAGAGATTAGCTTGGTTTAGAATAGTTCCTGGTACAGATTAGATGCTGCGTATCTGCGGAGATTTCTCACCGTACGCGAAGAAATCTTCAAGTCTAGAAATAGTTAGAACCATAAATTGGCCTCGCGGTGCCCTCGAAATCTATCTATGATCTTTCAATTTTACGAAAACCGGGGGCTGATTCGATTCGCTCTTTCACTGCTTTCAGTTTTATGAGATATCTCGGCTTGTTCAGTGTTCTTCGAAAAATATTTTGATCTAGTAATTAATTAAGATCTTTTGAGTTTTTTCAAACATATTATATTATAGGCAATCTTTATAATGCCCTCCAGACCCGCATATATGACCTTCTGGTTCATTTCAAAAGGCAAAAATTGAAATTGACTTAGGATTTTTAGCGCCTACATAATTTTTTTAAGTTATTATTATTATTTACATATTTTTGATGTTATATTAACATTTTACATTCTTTACAGTCCTGCGCATTGATTGATACACCTGCAGCTCTGAACAATGAGGTGAGACTTTTTATTTTTTTTTTATTTTCTCGATTTTGTATTTAATTACCTTATTGTTATTATAGTTTTAAATGATTATAAAGACATACAATACACAATTTAAAAATTTTCCTTAGGGTACTTTGAATTCTTGGAATAAATTTTGCTAGAAAAAAAAAAAACGATGATGGTTGCTGGGAATTTGCTAAAAAACTTTAGTCTGACTTCATAAATTATTTTCGAAATTAATGAGGGAATAAGAAAATACAATGCCATTTATTTATACATAGAATGTAGGGAAAAAATTAACTAGAATTTAAGCAATAAAATGAAGAATTCGTCATACTTCATTCATTCCAATGAACATTACAAATCCTTATTTTCTGCGCGCATATAATCAATTTAGATATCTATAGACAACAAATAGTAAATCTTAAACGAGTCGGACCGGGCCAGTTACATTTTATTTCAAAGGCTAATAAAAAAGCTATTTAAAAAGATACAAACTATAAAAATGACGCTACTTATAATTACAAAAGTATAGTTTCGTCGAATTTTTTTCTCTATCAATCCTATACCTAGTTATACATAATTCCTTTATATATACATATTTTTATTGCAAATTCCAACTGAGCAATAATCGACAACACATTTTAGGTTTTGCACATTAAATAACATATCTAGTAAAATTCTTATGGTAGAAAATTTGTATGGGCAGTGAAAGAATTGTAATTTAAAATTATTTCATAGCTTTTAAAATGTGACTAATTTTTAACCGAATCGGTTCAACCTTTATGTTATTGTAAGCGTGTAACTTTAATTTCAAATTCCAGGGCCACGGAGAGTTTTTGAAGTTGGTGTTTTAATTTAAAAAATTTAATATGTTCGGTCTTAAATGCTTTCCTTTTAACTTTATTTTAAATGTAGATATACATCAGACTTATTCGAAAGTTAATATACTTAAATATGTGAAAATACAAATTCTAGTAAAATAAGGTTATAATTTTTTAAAGAAAATTATTTTTTAAGTTGAATGAAATATATATTCAAAAGTAGTTACTGTTGGTAATGGTCACATATTTTTCAACTTTTGATTTATTGGAAGTTTTATGTAGGTAATTAATGCATTACTAGACGATCAAAAAATTTTCATTTTATTATTGATTTGCATTGAGTCCGCCTTCTGGGTGGAAATTTTCCGTCCGAGTGATTACCCTAGAAATCCACATGCAGAGATGGAAGCGATTAAATTCGCGGCTATAAAATTAACATTCTGAAATTTGCTATTAGCATCACTCTCCCGGAGCCTGTAATTAATGGGTGCATTTATGATATAAAAGAAATTCGTCTCCGCGCACTGGGGCCATTAAAGTGATATGCACAGTAGTGCGCTGGTGGCGGGGTGGAAGTCGCAGGTTCACCTCCGCCTTAAGATGTTTATTACAGTAATTTTCTTTAATTACCCACACATAAAACTTTTATGCGGAGGAAGCCCCAGAAAAGGACATTCCGCGGGCCCCGATTGAGTTACCTGGAAACTAGAAGGCCGCTTAGGAGGATCCTCGCCCGAGTTGAGGGCCTATGGTCCTAATGTGGTCCCATCAATCATCTTGTTCATCGGGGTTTTGCTCGTCTTGTTGCTCGCCACGGTTTCGCAAAAGATTTGCTGCCCGATTGCCGTCGACGGGTTCTTTTGTTTTATTATTATTTAATTTTGCTCGCGCTTTCGTCTTTTTCATTTCTTATAGTGCATTCGGGGAACAGGAAATAAGAAGAGCATGAGGTTGCTTGTTTTCGGATTGGAAGACGGTGAGGCAGTCTGATGCCAGGAGGATATGGTCCCGGAGGAGATGGACCGAAACAATTATTTTCTCCCATATGTGCCCTGGGTCCGGGGCAGACAGTGCACAACAGCGCTCCGCACTGTGCACCGACTTTTCAGTCTTCAGACGGGGATAAGGGAAGACAGCTCCCATGCCCGGCTCTTAATGACTTTCGGCGCAAATTTTTATGAATGAGCGTATTCTTTTCATATTCCGATATCAGATTTTTCCTTTCCCTAGCCCTTGCGCCTACCCGGCCGATAGTGGGGCTCCGGCGACCGCGGGGCAACCCATCGACTTTAGGGAATAAGAAATTTTAGGGAAGGATTAATAACCTGACACACGGATATTCCCATAAACTATTAGATAGAAGGGTCTGAATTTTTAGCAGCAGGAAATCACAAATCATATTTGATTTTGATTAATATTTAATAAAAAGCCTAAACGCAGGTAGACGAAGGGCTGGGCCCAATTCCAGGCCTTTAATTTAGCAAGCAGAAGCTAAAACCAATCTAGAAATGGATTGGCCAAGTAAACTGTAATTTGAATATTATTGTCTTCACGTCTTCAACGAATCAGAGCATTTTCTTTTAGTTCTCTTCCTTATTAACTTTTTTTTACACGATCCCAAAACATTTGAATTTTGATGCAGTTTTTATTTTTACAATTTTTGCGTTCACATTATTTTTGGGTTTTGGCCCTTATAAAAGTGGAAATTTGCATTTTCATACCTTATAACAGCCTTTCATTATGTGTGGCATATTTATACACAGTTTTGTATATATCTTCAAACATTTTAGCTTTTATTTTACTTTCTTTGGAAACTTTACAAGTTCGTTTTAAACACACTTTAATTTCACACTTTCACTGTTATCGATATTCTGACCACTAAGTTCCAAGACACTGGGAACAAATCTTATTATTATGAGTTGATATTCTGATTACTTTTCTCTGGTAGTTTTTGTGATCTTTTCACTCGTAAGTTTGAACTACCGTGGTTCAATGAAAAAAATCTATAGAACAATATTTGGATTAAGGGGGGGGCTAAGGTATTTAAATTTTTTTGTTTGACAATTTTTTTTATTTTTTTAATTGAATGCATAATATCTTAAGAATATTGTGTCAAAATTTCAAGCCGATTGAAGCAAACTTGACGAAGTTACGAGTATTTCTATACCTTGCTTATGAACGTTTTATACCAGATTTTTTAGTGTTCAAAACTTTAAAGCGTTTTCCCCAGAACTCACGTTTTCAAAGTCGGTGCCCCTCATAACTTCAAAACTACTGCACCGATCCTTTTGAAATTTTGAACACTATTTCTGTACATAATTTACGAGGTAACGCTGGAGAGTTTTTTTCAAATTTGTTAATAATTTTTATTTTACAATAACAAATTAGTCGATTTTTTTAGCAAAAAATCGCGTTTTTCCCTTCAAAGTGTTCCAAAAAAGTAAAAAATTAAAATTTCGAAAAACCCCCCCAGCGTTACCTGGGGAAAACTAATATCTAACGAATGAACTTTGATTTTTTGATTTCGGATGATCCAGCACCCAGTTATGAGGGGCACCGCAATTCTACTTTTTTCCGAGACACGTCCGAATAATTGCTGTCATTGCCGTGTTTTTCAATATTTCTTCGTGAAAATTTTATACAATATTCTTCAAATGTCATACTTTAATGTACTATTAGTTTTAACAAAGAGATTTTAACTGTGTCGTCACAAAAAATTCACAAAAACATGCCTTTTTTCGTACGAATTAACCTTAGCCCCCCCTTAAATTTGGATTCAAATATATATGTATGTAATTAGAGTAGTTTAATAATAAGATTTTAAAAGCGTAATATCCACAATTTTTATCTTAAATTTTCTGGAGTATCGCTTCTTTTAAATATTATGTATGTTATGTTATGTTATGTTATGTTATGTTATGCTATCTTATGTTAGCTTATGTTATGTTATGTTATAATATTGAAATCTGGCAGACAGTGTCTAAATCTTAGGTCTTAAAACTTTACTTTTAATGACTTTAATATTATCTATATACTTCTGTGACGAATTTTTATTTTATTATTTTTTATTTTTTGTAACACAACATAAAATCTAACAGTAAATTTGGTGCTTTTTAGCTTTAGGAAGGCTGGCCAATTAGTAAGCTATGAAGTCATGGAAAAATTCAGGCCAAAAAGTGAGAATATTCGGATTTTTGTAAAAAGACATACGAAGTAGCTTTTCTCGAAAATGGCGCATTTCCGACCCCCAAGTGATATACATAGGTTAAACCACTCCAAAATAGTCATAGTTTCTTCTCCCGAGAATAATACGAGCAATTTCCGGTCACCCTGTATTATAAAACTGAATCTTCGTTTGTATGAGGTTTATAGACATGTTTTGGCTTGTAAATAAAAGAAATAAATTTTTATATTATTTACTTTTAATTAATTAAATTTTGATTTAGTTTATCTACAAAAAATACCAATGCAACAGTCAGCTAATACCCTGGACAGACAGCGCTCTAAATCATGATTTATTAAATGAGTCATTTAGCCTAAATTACTAATTAGTGAAGTGGTGACACACACAGCCACTTCTTAATTAGAAACGATCAGCTGACAATTGTCACATTTCCCATGTGACAACCAAGAATAGCGCCTGGATTTCCGCAAGTCCTCAATGGCCTTATCCCACAAATTCAAAAGAGCAGTTCCTGCTCCACATCCCAGGCAATTCTTTTTTCAACTATGTCGGTTTTTTAGTTGATTCACCGGTTTCAAAAATTGAGAAATATTTTCCTTCTTCTTGTTTTATGCAATGGAAAGCGCACAGTAATGTTAAAAATTGGTATAGAAGCACAAAACAGCTAAACTCTAGCACATTTTGCCTCATTTAGGTATAAATGATGAAGAGAATTTGGTCATTTAGCAAATCATTAATTATCAAGTTTTTCGTGATTTAGCTAAATGAGCCCATGACACACACCGTCTAAATTACTAATTAGTATAAATTAGTAATTTACGTGCGTTGTCTGTCTAGGGTATAACATAGTATCAAATAAATTGTTAATTTTCTAGCAAAATGTGTTGTTGTAATTTTATACCCCAGTGCAAAGCTTTTGTAGCAAAGTGATGCTTTTAAACTTTCACAGCAAACCACCAAACCACTCCATAAGGGTCCTTTAGGCGTTATTGTATTTACCCAAGATATAACAAATTTAACAAATTTATAATTGAAATATAAAACATCTGAAACAACTTATTATTTTAAATTTATAGAAACAACATTTAACGATGATGTTGATGATACATTGGCTGCAAAGTTTGTCTGAAAGTATGCGTCTTGGATCCGATGTGAAAAGCTGTTTTCATGGAAGCTGAGTTTAGGGGGAGGTTAGGACTTCGGATATTCGACGTAATTAATGCTACTTTATCCGTTTTTATAACGGTTGCGGGCTTAGGTAAGAAGTTATCCGAATTATATCAAATGCAATTGTTTATATAAACGCTCATACCGGTGTAAGAAAATTTAAATGTTTCGAAAAAATGAACGTTCGATAATTTCTTTCAAATAAAAATAAAAGTATAGGAAATTTTAAGGTGGTTAAGTACTATCCTACTTTTATTAAGTGTACTATTTTTTCAAGGCTTACAATTTTTAACAAAAATTATAAAGTTTTAGTTGCTTTTCATTTACTTAGTGTTTTGGCTCAACGTTATTTATAACACTTTTTTCTAGTTCTGAATAAGTTTGATTTGTACACGTTTTACAACTATAGCTATTTTTATACAGCCTGATTGAATTTTTGAAGTTTAACTTATATCCATATATGCGACTGACGAATTTTCCCACTATCTTAAGTCTTCTAGGCCTGAAATGAACATACTGCGCAGACTATCGAGTAAATAAATGTTAGCGAAAGGCTTAAGATTTTAAATCAACTGGATACCGTCTTCGATAAAATTTCTTGCTTAAGTCGAGCTTTAAGTTATCCACTCCGCATAGTACAACATTCGATCCCGGTGACTTCATGAGCATTGTTTAGCACCGCGATCGCGAGTTAGTCGAGTGGCTACTTTCGAATGGAGTGGAAGTGATCGCGAGTCCAACTCCACTGATCGAATCGGGTTTGAGGTGGACTTTGCTTGTGTATCCCTAGGCCATACTTGGTACAGGAATAGTTAGATGTGTTCGCTGGACAAATTGTAATTCGATTTTGGATTACTACCAATTACCAACCTTAATCTCAGTGTAAAGGTTTGAAAAGTGCTGTGAATACACCCCGTAGGAATTTCTAAATTGTGTTTATAACTTCCGTCTTCGTCTCGGGTCTCAGTTCTCCGGTGGCATAATATCAGAAAATAAAGAGGCCTTTTCAACAGGTAAGTTGCCAAGCTTCAACTTGATCTGCAGATCTATTTCGGTCTGTTTATTTCACATTATTGGAAGGTGCGCAGAATCCCAGTAGAAACCAGTTCCCAGATTTGATGCTCTTTTAGACCATAGAAATACTTCAGCAACTCAGCGGCAACTTTCTATCGAGGGAAAGAAAACGAAAAACCCAAGACACTATAATTCTCACACGAAGACACAAGAAGTCGTTTTGCGCTCAAGGTTTTGTACACGGAGCTTGCGCGACCAATTACCCCATAACCTCAATAGAAAATAAAGGGGAATTCATTTTGAGAATTTCGCTACATAGATTCCGCTGTTTAAAAGGTCAGGCCGAAATCGCTCTATCGACGGTTCTGCACAAATCGATGTAGTTTAGGGAAGCGCTGCAAAAGTTGGCCAACTTTTACATCTGCACATCCGACCAACTTTTGCAGAAATCGGCATGGCAGTACTGAGGCTGCGCATGTGAGCCCCCGTGTATGTGAGCGCCTCCGCTGGATGTGGACATGGAGGGTTCAACGATCAGGCGGTGGAACAGTGGTTCAGTTATTACCTTAAATGCAGCCCATCACTTTTGTATTGCTTTCATGGCTCAATGGATAAATTGATCTTCCTGCGAATCAATAGACCTGGAAGAGTAAGAAGCAAAAGAATGCCTTCTTCATGTCGGTACGAAGCAGCGAAGCAGTCTAGCCGGTTCTAGCTTACCTTCTGCAAAAAACAATCATATTCGCACGAACTATGGTCCGAAATTGTTTCCTGCTTTTTGTCGTATTTTCTAAAGGCAATTGCTTTGCTGTGCTGACCCCGCGTAAAGCTAAAATGTTTTAATCATTACGCGGATCTATCGGCAAAAACTGTCGCTTTATTGGCCGAGTATACACCAAAAATACCGCCGACTTCGCATCCTCTGTTTTTGTTCTTGTGTAAATTTTTGGAATGTCTTTTCAAGGTGATTTGAATGTGTGCTGCAGCGGGCTTTGGCTTTTTTATTTTTTATTTTTGACGGCATTTCTCCCTGACACACAAATAGGTTTCACCTTTTGGGAACTTTATAGTCGACGAAATATTCGTAATCCACCAAGGTTGCAAAATGTAACTGCTAAAAACGATTGACAATAGTTTAAACCGTGCAAAATCTCCAAACGGCAGAAACTAATTAAACGAATTATTTTCGGACTCTTGTTGACCGTTGGTGTTTCCTTGTCTCTTTTAATTCACGTCTGTTTCTCGTCAACCGTGCAAACAATTTCTGAGTATCTTAAGCAACTTTGCTGCTTGACCAAGTGCGAGATAACGCAACAGCAGTTAAATTTTCGGAACTCAAATCTGCGAAATTCCAAATGTCTTTCAAAGTTTCGCATCAGGAACTAAGACCAGTTCCAGATCAGATCCAAATTCAGTGGATGTTCAACCGGGGTTTTTTTTTTAAATCAGTTAAAATTCTAACTACCCAAGGGTTGTCTTTGACTCTATAACTTCTATCGACCTTTTGTTTGAGCACTGGAACCCTTTTATCACAGGGTTTTTAAGTTGGATGAACTTCTCGTCGGCAACAGGAAACGAACCGTGAAGTCATTACACTTCTAACAGGCCAATGTCCCAACCGGAAAATCACAATAACAGTTAAAAGCATTGTCAATGGAGTTTCCGATAGAAAAAAATAACTGTATGGTTGCTTTTCACCAGCTCAGTTTAGACATTGATTGCTAATTATTAGTCGATGTTCCTGTGCGTCGTTACCACTTTATGTCTTCTTGGTTTCTAAGTTTTTTATTCTTAAGCTAGAGCTCGATGGTAATTTTCAATTTATATGCTTTTGGATGGTATGGCGTAGCTTTCCAGTTTAAATCTTTATCCACTGCTATGGATCGGAATTAATCGTATTTTTCCTATTTTCCTAAAACCCTACCATATCAATACTCTCCAAATGCACACACACACACACACACACAGAATAAAGTTAACATAAAAATATTTCTTAATATACACATGTTCATAATTTTTAAACTATGTAAGTTAACTTTTTATATAAACAAAATACAAAATTTCGTAGAATTTCATATAGAACAAATATTGTGAGTTTGGGTTATAAAAATAGTGGTCAATTTTGTAAGCAGATCAGCAATTTTGTATAGGGGTAGTGAATTGTAGAGAATTTTGTTTAGGGGTAGTATAATAAATGGAAAAAACCAATGTTACTATGAAAATGTTTATTTTATAATAATAATATACTATCATTTAGGCATTTTATTTCTATTTTCCTTGGAAACAAAAGAATAGTTAACGAAAATATAATCTAAGGAAAAAATATTGTTATAATTATATTATAAACTATCTAAGAAAGATTAAAAGCCATTTTATAATTACAGGCCTAAGTATATTTGAAAGAAAAAGTAAAAGTGCTGTACCGACCTTGAAAAAATATCATTCGCTAGATCACTCAAGAACACCACTCGCCAACAGGTGCCCGCTTTTAACTAGATTAAACTGTCCATAAATTATCAGCATGCATACCAGAAAATTTCCGAAAATATGCAGCATTTCCAAACGTGAGACTATTTCACATTGAAATTTTCAAATGGTTGGACAATTCAAGGCGATCGCGTCTTAGTTGTAAGACGGGAAAGCCTTCCTGAGAAGA
Organism: Machimus rusticus; assembly: GCA_951509405.1. Classification (NCBI taxonomy): domain Eukaryota; kingdom Metazoa; phylum Arthropoda; class Insecta; order Diptera; family Asilidae; genus Machimus; species Machimus rusticus. The sequence continues at coordinate 11,534,158 of OX608051.1, forward strand.
AAAGTTTCGGTTATTCCGAAAACCGAATCGCAGGCTGGAAGCAAGCCTGACTTAGAACTTATCAATTAGTCACGGGTGCTTGGCTCCTTTGGTTTTTCGTTCAGGTGGGGCTCACCCGGTGCATTTGCGCAGGAGCCCCCCGCGGGTCCCTCAAGAAACCCTTTCTAAAGCTGGTTTCTGTCCGCGCTCGAATTGCCAAAGAGCCAGCCAAAAGTGTAATTAATGCAAATGGCAAGGCCGTGACGATCGCAGATGGAATTATGCTCGCCTTCTTCTAGCCGCGGATCGTTTTGAAATTCAGCGGTAATAACGGGCCGCGGTTGAGTCGCGCGCGGATCGGCCGCTGCGCAGGCCCACACAGTGCGACTCTGCAAAGCGGCTGCAGAATCTGCGCGCGGTGCCTTTCCGAGCCGGGGACGCAGCCGGTGACATAACAATCGCTTTAATTGGCCCCTTAATTGCGGAGCGCTAACTGAAACTCATTGGTCATTTTTCTACCTGAGCGCAGCACCGATGAGGCTTAGAAGTTGCTTGGAAAGTTTGAAGTTGAAGGCCCGGTAAGTTCGAAAGTTGCAGCAAGAGATGCTAAGTTGATTTTAGTAAATTATGTAAGCCATTTTTGTGCTTAAATAAATCGCAACTCTCTTCCCTGTGGGTCGGAGCAAGATTTTTCAATGGTAATCCAAAATATTTTTGATGAATCATAAACTTGTTTTCTTTTTCGATCTGTAGAAATTATTTTAGTGACTTTTTCAACTGTTTAAGGAAATATCAAAACCACAAAATCAGTTGTCTTGACAATTTAAAAATTCCCATAACTGAACCTGAACCTGAATCATAAGTTTAAACTCATTGATTTTAAATTTTCGACTAAGTAATATAAAAATAAATGTATATGAAATCCATTCAAGTTCAACATGTTTTGAATTTGATGATAAAACTTAAAGTATTTCATATTTTATGGAGATTTAGCTTAAAGTTCCCTTTTTATAAATATATAAACACATTAAAATCTTACAAAATCCTGAGATTTCGTAAGCAAACTGCTCCACGTTTTTAAAAATAACTATTGCAATTTATATTTTCGAGAACGGCGGTGAACTGGAGCGGTGAAGTGAATCATAAAGAATGAAAGTAATAAAGTCTACCTTTGGTTTACCTCACCTTCACTCAGTTTGACATTCAAAAGCAGCCAAGGTCACAGTCCGAGTTGGCTCTTTTGAGTCTTTTGCGCCAAGTTAGAGGGAAGTGAATTTCATGACCTCAAGTGGTGGTGTTAAAATTAATTTGACTAAGTACCAACTTTTTGTTTTAAGATAAAAAATAAAAAAGGAAAAATGATTCTTTTTTCATATGTAATACATAAATACGTGCAATATTCTATGTATACCGAATTTTAAGTCTTACTCTGAAAATGTAGATCTCGTTTTTTTTTATTTCGAATTTTGCCGGATAATATTTGCAAAATGTAAATAAGAGCTTATTATTTGTTGTGACACCGCTTTTATTAATATCGAGTAGAAAAGAAAATTTAAAATTCAAATTCTATGGAACTGTTTCAGCCTCTGAAGAAGAGTGAGAAAGAAAAATATATACCTAAGAGAAATTTCTATTAGCCTTGTAAGTTGCTCAAATTTTGAAGATTATTGTCAAGGTTATAATGATATGTATACTCGGCTTGAATGAACAAAACCTTGAAAATCGTGTCAAAAATACATATGTATGGACCAACAAATTATGTGGGTACATACGAAGCCAAATTTAGTTACAGTCCTTCCTTCGGTTACTCAATTTGTTGTAATTTATTGTGATTGCCACACAAATTCGTGTTTAACATGGCGAAACGAAGTGCATAATAGAAATAATTAGGTGGACATGTTTTTATATTTTTTATCTACATATGTATGTACTATTTAAATAGGCGTGTGAACGTTATACAGAAATTCTTTTATTCGAACTTTATGACGAGAGAAAAAGGGTTACATTTTAATAGCGACAGAGTTGACTACGTTTTGGCTACTTTAAGGCTCGTTTAATTAAATTTATTCGTTTTAGGAGCCCCACACCACGCACTGAGCACTGCAACATTCGAACGACAGTTGCTCCAAGTCTGAAGAATTACTCAAGGTAAAATTGCATTCACTTCGCCGCCCAACGTTAAGACAGTGTGAATTTTGAAAAGCGCTTTGCCAACCGCCGCGCCGTTGTGAAATGCTTCGGCAATTTCGTTGTTCTGCTGCTGACTGGCGAACCGCCTTTGTTTTGGAAAACCTCAGTCCCAGTTCGCACAGAGGAAAAGTAGTTAAATGCCTGCCTTAGTAAATATCTGATCTGGGGACCGTTCTTACTGCAACACTTATTGCGCTCTGGAAGTATGTTGCGGATAAAAAATTATAAAATTAATTCTACGCACTGAACTACTATTGAATAAATTCATGTGACCTTTGCAAAAATTAATGTCTTAGTTTATTACTTTTTTAGTTACACACAATTTTGCAAAAAGCCCTCTATTTCTTTAAAGTAGCAATTTTTTATTAGATATATTTTCCTAGTAACCGAAAAGTGATTTATGATTAGATCGCTTTAAGGTCAAGCTTCAGGCTGGTTTTAAAATGTATCAATAGACAACGGCAATGACGGAAGTCCTTTTTCAATTTTTATTTTTATTTTAAATATGAAAAGAATAACAAAATTAATGATAAAAAACAACCCCCCAAAACTTTAAAACGGCTTATTGTTAGATTAACATCTTACATTACATAATCAGAGAATGCGGAATTTAAAAGATGATGACATAAGAAGATTTTACACTTAGCTCCTGAGTTCAATTCAAGGCCGTCTTCTTAATAGGTAAAACCTGATTGACTGTTACAATAGATGCTACTTCTGCTTCACAAAGAGTAAAGTAAATAACCAAAAGCAATATACAATATAATATAAGCTATTATGTTAACATTAACAGAATTGAAAATATAAATGTATAAAAATCATTACTCATAAGTTTTTAAAACTCAGTTAAAATTTCAAAGTGGACAACCTTAGCACCAATTTGTAAGAATGATATTTTTAAGGGTAAAATTCCGGAAATTTTGCATATATGTACATATCTACATATATCGACTTATAAATTAAATGTATTTTACACGATAAAAACAAAGTTTTGTAAGAGGCGATATTTTCAGTTTCTTTGAGAAAAACCATAGATTTTACGATAGAATAAAAACATGATCGTTATTATATTTAAATGCACAAATTAAAGAAGGAATTTGGTAAATTTCTGACTATTCTAACTATGGTTTCAATTTCCGGCGATATATGGAACTAAGTCCAAGGTAAAATTTTTAAATTTAGTGTTGGTTTTTAACCTAAATAATTTAAAAGATAAGGTCTTTCAGCAAGCAAAGTAAATAGTTAATTGAAAGTGGTCCGCCGTTCCAAAATGTAAGGCAATTATTTGAGCCAGGTTTAAGTGGTCGAACTGCGCCGTAGAAGTTTGGTGGTTTGGCGTCTTCCGAAAAGAAGAGCTTGATACACGGGGCCGGAGCCACTTTCAGTCGATAAAATTGATTAGCGGCCAGGTAAAAGAGAGTTGCTTTTAATTGACCTTCGGATATTTTTAGAAATTACAAATTTACCACACGTAGTCTTGCATGCACCCCCCACGGCTCGCGACTGGTGGACGATGGTGGCGCGCGGTGCAGTTCTTGCAATAGTGAAATTGCTGCCGCCGAGGTAGGCCTATTATCTGGCCTGAAAGCATACTATTTAGTGCGGCAAAATGTTTATCGAGGTCGTCATGCCACTGGCACCGAGCCAAAGATACGCGTCTTGTCTTGTCTGCCCGTTCTTGATATATCAACCTGCGGTGTGGCGTCGTCGCGCGCACCTTGCAGGTAGTAAGCCGCTACGGCGGTATGCGTGCCGGAGTACGCAAAACCGGTCTTTAATCGCTACGTCGTTCTGCGCGCCACAAAGGCATCAAACCGACGTCGCAGTATTGGAAACTGATACGCTAGATGACACCGGGATGAATTTAAACTAAGATATTTAGGGCATGTTGTCCGCGAAGAAGCATCTCCACGTATGCGTCGGAAGAAGCAGCGTTATCGGTTCAGAACTATTAAAAAACGTGTTGATCAACGGTAACTTTAAGACACCTAATAAGGAATTCTCGAAAAATAAAAGAAACATTTGACGAACTCATTAAAAGAAAGGCGCTGAGTAACGCACCCATTCACCACGCATCCTGCCAGAAATATTGCCACCAAATTTTTTTTAAAAAAACCCGTCTCTGCACTCGCAGCAAATCTTGAATGCGCAACTCCATTGAAATTTCTCCAAATCGCGGGTATGGTGAGATCGGTATTTGGTGGAAATCATGGGAGAAATTGCGAAGTTAGCAAGTGCCGAGTTTGGAATTCAGGTCATATGTTTTCGAGTATGAGGCGGACTGAGACGTTTTGCTGAAAGCAGAATAGCTGCCGCCGATCGCTATTTGGCGCTTGCAGCGAAAAATGCTTAATTCGAAAGGCATCCAGGGGACCAAAACGTTAACTTCCCGTACGTAAATATGTGATCATTACTCTTACTTTTCGCATTACAAATAACTTTCCTTCTTATTTGTCGTGGACATAGAAAAATTGAAGGAAAGTAAATACTTGTCGCTGACAAAGGATTAGGATTTTATCTGAATAGAATGGAAAAAGAAAAAGCAATTTTTAATCATCATTGCATTTTAGCAATTACCCTACTTATTATTTACTAGTGGTCGCCCTGTGGCCGAAATTCGACCTACTGGGGTTACTACGAAAAATACGAATGTACACAGCCTACTATGTGTTTTGGCACTATCAATAATAAAATTACGACAGTTTGACCATAGACTACTATGCGTTTAAAATTGATAGTATGAACGTAAATAATGAATTTATTTAATTTAATTTAATGTATTTGTACCACATCTTATTCATAAATTTTAGCTTTCTGCACTTCTTCTCTATATAAACTTTAACTATGCCAAATCTCACACTCCTCCGTCCGCCCAATATGCTTAAAAAGGGGTACAAAGTTTTCCCTTCACGTATTAATATATAGATGTATACATATTATAAACAAACACAATACGTTCCGAATAGCGCTCAATAATTAGAACTTACAAAATATTTATGTTATATATGAAAAAATTTAGAAAGGTAATATTTGGGATCGAATAAAAAATTTACTTGATTAGTTATGTGGGGTAGGTATCATTTCAGGTGTGAGAATTCCAAAATTGTTTGGAGCCTTTATTTTTTATTTATTTCTGACAAATCCCACATTAAGCGAATCAATTCCAATGATTTTCGATAAAACCCAGAATTGAAAATTGAGTAAAATTTATAGACGCTTAAAAAGCTTTCGTCGTCTTGTTTATGGTATAAGAATTCGCAAAATATTTATTATTTTTGAGAATTTCACAATATTCTCGTATCAACAAACTTAATTTTTCGTATTCACGACTTTAAACAACATTCTTACGGTGATATTTATTAATTTTTATTACTTTTGTTTCCCTTTCAGATGTAAGGAGCATAGGTTTAGGATGGCTTTACGACTTCGTCGTGACGTGCAGAAGGCTTCTTACTACGTCTGGTTTCTAGGAGCGGAAGAAGCCAGGGGTCTTCGAGGTCCCAGAATTATAAATCCAGTAGTGCCTTACTTAATAGAGAGGTCCCGTGGTCAGGAGCCCCTCAAAGTCACTCTGCAGGTATCCCATAAAGGAATCAAGATCTTGCAGGTAAATCGGCTTTTAAAAACGTAAATTCTGCGCCGTTCCACTTCAAGCTCAATTCCAGGGGCAGTCGAAGCATTTCATCCCCCATAGTGCCATAACAAGTTCCGTCCAAATCGACGACATCGTCGCATGTGTGCTCCTGTTGTACAACCCCGCGACAAAGTGCCCGCTCCACGTCCATGCCTACAGGTGCGACTCGGAGACGACGGCTGAGGCTCTGCACCAACAGCTTCAAATCTTAGTTAACCGACCTGAAAACCAGAAGCGATTTGCAGAACTAGAATCAAGGTTTGTTGGAGCACGTATTTTCTTGAGCTTCGAGCTGCAATAAGTCGCCACTTGGCTACTTAGCTAAAAAGTGAAAGTAAAAGACCCGAGCGAACCCCGGAAAATGAAATACACTCCCTCGTACCATTATTTTCTGAAACGACATTCCTCAGGTGTGATGTAATTCGAGATATTCACGATGAAGAGCACCTCGGATGATGGCATTTACCGATGTTTTCCATGCCGTGCCGGCGATCTTGATCAATTGGTGCGGTGCTCTGCGCCACTCCGTTCAATTGTTTTTCCCTTCGCGCGGGGAGATGATTGGACCTGGCCGCAAACGAAAAGACGTCGTAACGAGTGATTGTGTCTTTCTAAGACAAACTCGGCTCATTACAAGGACTCCTTAAACATTTTACCTTTTTACGTAATCCATCGGTCATAACCAGCAATTCATAATTCTTCCCAGGGTGCATGGATTTTGGGATAAATTTTTTTATTCCGGAAATAATGAACAGACTTTAATGGCTTTTTGCAGTAACCCGCGCTTAATCTTCTCACATGAAAATATTTGTTGTAGGCAAGCTTTAAAGGTTAAAACGGAGAGTTATAAAACTTAATGAGTCTCGTTAGTAGTCAGAAATAAACGTTTGAGGTAATTTTTTAAACAAAATGTGTTTTTATAGTTCTGTTTGTAAACTACATTCCGTTTAAAATGTTTGAGAAATGATTTAATTTTTATTAATTAATTATATTGTAAGAAAGAATCAAGACGTTTATGTATCCAATGAACTTAATATTTATCTTGTTTGTTTGCATGTGATAAAAAAGTCTCTATCTAATTCTAACAATTTTTTTGAAATCCTAGTCTATATTAATTACTAAAATATTATTATTTACAACATTTTCAGGCTAGGAATAGCACAAAATTCAGTTAACCCAAACGCAACAGAACAAAAACGATTCCCACGACGTGCAGAGTTGTCCCCGAAAAGATTTGAATCGTCTTTGGGCAGTGACACTGGCACCAGTACGCGGGAATCTGAATGCAGCGAAGAAAACATTTCCTCATCCCCGATGTCTCCAGTTCACAAACAAAAAGGTGATCTTTTCGATTCGCTAGCCGCAGAGCTCAGGGCTAAATTAAACGGCAATGGACCCCCTCTGCTGTTGCCCCCAAGGGACTACGACACTGTTCATCGGTCTAAGGGAAACTTAGCAGCTATCGAGCTGAGGAGGTGTCGCAATAGTTTAATCGTAGGTGCAAAAACAAATTCAGCCAAGCAAGTTTCTTCTCGAGGATCTTCCGGAATTGGATCAGATCTTGCACCTAGTCCTGAACGGCAAGACGATCACAGCTCCAGTGGTATGACATTTTTTCTGTTTTAGTAAAATTATCTCGGAAAATACCCCAAAGTTTAGTTAGTTTAAGTTTAATAAAAACGAAAATATTTTAAGAATTAACAAGTTTACCTTTTCGAAATTAATATTTAACAAACAAATTTTCGAAATATCATTTAAAATCAAGGATATTAAAAAAATAAAAATATAATATATTTGTAGAGGAGGAAAACTGGCTGAATGAAGGAGAAAATCCCATCGTGTCTCTGAAGTCCAACCAAATGGACACAGCCGTTGAAAAGCGACGGTACGACGAGCACTATTTAAGAGATCTTCCAGTTCGCGATTATCCGCGACCGGCGGCCAGAAGCAAGGAGAACTACTGCAGTCCCCAAATGTGGTCCCCAGAGGATGAAATCCGCCCGATAATCATGAGGCCGCCGAATTACGAATCCAAATTCAAGCGGGTCCTCATGGACAACAAGCACTACAGCGAGGAGCGACTCGCCGAGATGGAAGATGCTCAAATGGGGCGCAAGGAAAACAATGCGGCTCCGCAGAACAGAAAGTTTTGTAAATATCCCGATGAAGTAGATCACAACAAAGTGGAAAAACTTGAAAAATCGTTCCACAACAAACTTTCGATGCAGCAGCGACAATATGATCGGTACGATTATGATTTTGAATCAGAGGACGAAGACATTCCGCAGCACGAAAATTTAACTGATAGACAAAAGTACCAAGAAGTCTACAGTCGCAGAGGTAGGGCAAGGATATCGCAGAAGTATGAAAACAGCAAATACGGGGAGGATGAGGAGCTCCTGGATCCGCCTACAAAGGCCCACAGGCGGTACCACTTCTCCCCCGAGAAGCTCCACCCAGCGCCTCTGGAGTGCTACAAAGTGCCAACAGGAAAGGACAGCGGCTTCAAATACAACGAAAAGAACCCCTACAAAAACGCCGAGACTCTCCCGTACCGCGAAAGTATAGAAAAGATGATCAAGTCCCCGGTGATCAGGTACAAGTCCTTCGACAGCGACCAGAGCAGGCACGACTACGACAACCAGGTGATGATCCCGCGCAACGTGCGCAACGCGTACCACGGCCCCGAGAAGGGCGACGTCGAGCGGTACGAGGGCGATGGTCACCACGTCAAAAGGCAGCCCCACAGCTCCTCGCCAGACTCCTCAAACACTTCCCCGAAGGAACGGTTCCAAGACGCCAAGGAAAAGTTCCGAGCCATGGAAAAAATGAGGTTAGCCGCGGAGCAGAGGCCGGCGAAGGGGCACAGCGCGAAGGAGTACCACCGGAGGAACTCGCTGGAGCACACCGAGCTGGAGCCCTCGCACGAAAACTGGAGCGACGAGGAGCACTGCGTGGGCAGCCGGGACCCGAGGGGGATGCGCTGTGATTTCAGGAAGCCCGAAAAGCGCCCCGAGGACGCCTATGTCGGGATCACCAACTCGAAGAGCCTCTCCAACCTGGCGAAGGGCTACCGCCACAGCTACGCCGAGGCCCGCCCCGCCCTCCCGAGGAACAGTGGCCGCGTCGGGCTGGCCGCTGTGAATCCCTTCTAAAATTTGCAAAATCTTACTGCTTACCGACGCAAAAACAGACAAAATACTCCAGACTGCGACTATTTGTCTGTCTGTCTGGTTCTGGCTCGGCTGAACGATCTGGCCAACAGCTTCAATTGTATCTGCATATTTCGTTGAAACTATTTATTGAAATTTTATTGTGCCTTTTATTGTAATTTTTTCTAATCATTTTTAATAAAATAACGCAAAATGTGTTGGTCAAGATGTATATGATCTTTTTTTAGCACCTAAGAAGGGCCTTCTTTTAAACTTTCTGGTCATAATACAATCTTTCTACAATTCCAGAAAGCATAATTGGTATAAAAGATTTTAGCCATGCTGGTAGCGTTTTCTTTCGATAACTAAATCGGGTCCACCTGTGTAGGATTTTCGTAAAACCATGTACGTGCAAGCTTTCTGAGTCGCTGATTTCAAATTTATTAATTCAAAATGACGAACTGTTAGATTTTACTTCATACCATTTTCATGAAAATAGGTACATGAATATTGTCGAGGTCTCTGATTTCATATTTATATTTATATTTATTTTATTATGGAAGATAGTAGTCAGTATGGATCTAGGTGATTTAGAGCTCAAACAAAGGGATTTATTTCCATCGTCCCAAAAATATTTGAATTTCGACTTGAAAAAAATTCTCATATATGCATGCTCACCCTGCAGATTGGAGGCCCACTTCAGAGTCCACAGGGTCCACAATCGACAGCTAAAGAAAGTACAAAGTTATTGTTCTTCGCTTGAACTCCGTCGGACGGCTGTGCGGGACTGTTTAACTGTGATAAGGTTCTTAATAAAATTTTAAACCCTCTTCTTCGAGTTAAATAATGTGAATAAGATAAGAGTTAGCAAGACAAAATTTCACAGATTCATGTTGTCGACGAACTCGAGGAAAAATCGATAAGAAGCTGAAGCTGAACTTCCCTTTTAATTGAGACGCACCGCAATGGCAGAGGGTACTTACGAATACGAGTGCATGAGGGCTGAGCTCCTGGGCCTAGATAAGCCCGATAGAGAAAAATTCGAGCAGGAACAAGCCGAAAAACTTAAAGCGGAGCAGGAAGAGCTAAGTGCACTGCAGGCGCAGGTAAAGTAAAGAAATTTATATAAGTTACTTATGAAATATTTCAAAGTAAAAATTTTATAAAATTCTGTTATAAAAGACTGTAGAGGGTATAGTTCAACTCGAATTAATTCCATATTTAATTTGTGAAATAGATCATAATAAAAGTGTTTGAATTTTTAAGGATCTAGAAGCCACAGATGATAGCCTGAACAATTCTGGAGGCAAGCTCGACGAGCTTAACAGCATCCTCTCACGGACTCAGAAAAAGTTGAATCTGTTTAAAGTAATAATTTCATTTTAATAAAAATTATTGCTTCGTTAAGAATTCTTTTCAGTCTTCAGCATGCAGCAGTTTAACGAATATTTTCAAATCACAATCAATGGACGAGGAGACAAGATTAAAAAGTAAGGAGGAGACCACCGAGGAAGAGAAAGCGAATGTAAATAGTGCTCTAACTAATCTTGAGAAAATGGAAAATGTGCAGAAGCAAACGGATGTAGAATTTGCCAAGCAGGCTTCTTTGGACATTCACAAAAAAATGACTTCCCATCTAGACAAACTCGATTCGCTGGTCAACAAGGCTGAGCACGCTGAAATGTCGATGACAGAGCAAAATAAGCAAATGAAGCGATACGTAAAAAAATAAACTTTTTCGGTATCAACATATCGCAGAACTTTGCCGTTCCAACACTTCGTAGGCTAGACGACATTCGTCGACCATTAACATTTTCATGATTCGAAAAAGAGTTCTTATGAGGAAGAAGTGCTGTCGATATTTCAACGCCGTTCACTTACAACGCTGTTTACTATTGTTCGATCATATACCTCGTTGATTGCAATAAATGCTTATTTTGATGGGTTAATCATGTATATCGATTTTAATCTACAGCTATTAGGCTGTTTATGTTTTGTTACTCAAAGGTTTTGAAAAAATATTTACTCTAGTTGTCTTATAATCACTAATCTGAGACAATGAAACGAACTCGGTTTAAAATTTCTCTCTACTTACAAAATAAAAAGAATATGTATTTAAAAATTATTCTGATTTTTTGTTATCCTCCGGAACAGCAAAATATTACTACAGTATGAACAAAATTCAAATCCCAGCTTTAAAAAGCTGAATAGCGTGTGTAGGGATTTTCTATGCAATTCAGCTAGAACTTCACGAAGGTCCCCGTAAAAGATTGAAACCGAAAATGTGTTTGTGTAGTGTTTATTTGTAAAAAATTTACCTTAATCTACACTTCTTTCATAAATCTGAATATAAGACTCCGTCAGCGTGATCATCTGAGGCAAAATATCCGTAACATGAAGGTCTTGCATTTCGTACCATTGGCCGTTAGACTTATGAAGAATATGTACTCGGTAGGTGCCTTTTTTCGGCTCACCGTCATGTACGATATTAGCCACCAAATTGTACTTTGTGCTTTTATGCATCTTACGATTTTCGGGTGTTAATATGTCGCCAAAATCTACGTTCCTGGAATAAAAAAAAATTAATTTTAAAATAATTTAGAAAACGTATTAAGCATGTATTCCTACTTTATAGGAAAGTTGACTATCGTGGGATTCTTCTCGAGGAAGAAGGTGTTCTTAGTAAATCGCTTGATGTAAAGTATAATAAAATGCGGCAGCTGTGTGATTTCAAATCTCTTCATAAAGTTGTCCTTGTAGGTTTTGTACTCCTTTTCAGTAACGCCGTTAAATTTCGAAAGTAGCTGATACAAATTAACCTGAGGTATAATATTCTCGCGGAATTCGTCCGTAAAAAGAGGCGGAGGCGGCAGATCGCAAGTTAAGTATAGAAAATTTGAAAGTTCGCACCCTTCCTGGTACTCCTCCGTTGCTAACAGAAGCGCCTTTTGGGTGTCGTCTAAGTCGGTCGGAGGAATTTTCCTAGTGAAAATTTTCATCTGCCCAAGAAAGGATTTGTAAATTATCGAAGAGTCGGGCTTTTTCGTTCCCTTCATTGCCCTGTGCAGGCTGTGCAGAAACCAGGATAAAAATTCAATGGGATCCCCTTGCTCGGTTATCTGGAATTTTTTATTGCTCCACAGGACTACGGCCTGCAGCATTTCATGAGGCGATACGTGAGCCTTGAAGTTTCGGGGGTTCCACATTTTTCTCATCAATTCGCCGAACCGTTGGACGAGGGTAAAAATAGAATCACCAGGAGGTCTCTTAATTTTTGCATAATTCTCCTCGCGCAAGAAATAGTCTCGCAGGGGTCCAACGTGGGAGAGGGCGTGGAGCACCACATTGCAGTAGTCGTTCGCTTTTATATTGTTGAGACCCACGACACCTGGAAGGTAAAGTGTTCCGTCCACCGTTCGCGAGTACTTCACCAGCGGACTGTCCACGTTTTTAATATCGCTCTGTGTGAACGTCGGATTAAGGACGTATTTTATGTCGTCCAGCGAGGAGTCTATGATTTCATAGTTATCAGGCAGACAGTAAAACCGGAGTGTTTGAAGATTGAGGAAGACGTGGTGCGATTCCGAAACGGAATGGGTGTAAGCATGGGTGTTGGTGCCCCTGCCCTGGAAGTACTTCCCGCAGACCAGGCAGGCGTACACGTTTATTCTGGTGAGTGAAATCGAGCACAATTTTTCAAAATCAAAGTCCAGCAGAGGTCGATTGATTGTGTCCAGGTAGGGGCATACCCTGTACTTGGGATTGAAGGCCGACGGGGTGTAGGAATCTGAAAACGAAGGGACTAAGCTGACGAGAAGGCGCTTTTTCTTGACTAAAGGCTCTGAAATTGATTAAATTGCTTAAAATGCTGGCAAAATAATTTTATAATTTCATACCTTCAGGATCCATTTTAAAATTACAAGTTATCTGTAGAAATACGCTAAAGTTTCACTAAATATCCCTGAATATTTTCATTACACCCGGCGCGAGAGGTTTGTTGTGACAGTTGACAAGTAGTTCCGAAATTTCGAAACGAAACGAGGAAATGTGGCAACACAGAAGCATAAGACGAGACGAGCGTTCACCCACCACAGAGCCACCCTGTGCCATTCGAAGTGGGTTAGTTGTTTGTTTACATCGAAAGATCGCTCCCGATTGAAAGCGGATACATAGCGTACAGTTATCGTAACAGTACTTTGCCGTGCTAGTGTGTTTTGGACTGCCGTTGTGTTGCAGCACTTGAATTTTTTGTTTCGACGGCGCGATTGGAAACCGCTGGGAAAGTGTCAGAAAGGATTTTGTGACGTGAGAGAGAAGAATTTTGGTTTCGGGCTTATTTGGTTTTGCTTATATCCTCTGCTTAAAAATGGTTTCAAGTAAGTTATTTGACCGCTGTTTTGTGGGCGTTTCGCTTCACCCAAGGGCTCACATTACCAGAGCCCAGGAGTAATCCTCTAAATCGTAATATTTTTCAAAAAAAATTTGATTAGTCATTTTGTTATCTTTGTGAGGTTAAAATAAGTGACAAGTCGCTTTGTTTACTTCGTGAGGTAATGTGACCCAGATTTCATGACCGCCCGTTCATTTGCAGCTCTAATTACTGCTGACCAAATTGGAAAGTGGAGGGAAGGTTTCTACAGCGAATCGAAAAATGTCCTGGCGCAGAACGTGTGCTCGCGAGTGGACCCCTTTGAAGTCTGCTTGTCCCGCAAAGCACTCGAGCAGACCAATCACGTCTTCACCCACAAGGTGCGTGCGGGGTCAAAGTATTTTAAGCAGCAATAATTACAAATTATCCGCTCGCAGGTCGAGGCCGAAGGCAAGCCCATCACAAACCAGAAGAACTCGGGACGGTGCTGGTTGTTCGCCGCCCTCAACTGCATCCGGATACCTTTCATGAAGCAGTACAATTTGGACGAGTTCGAGTTCTCGCAGGCTTATTTATTCTACTGGGACAAGATCGAGCGGTGCAATTACTTCCTCAATAACATTACCCAGACAGCTGCGAGAGGAGAGGCGGTAGACGGACGATTGGTTTCCTTCCTGCTAAACGTACTTAAGCCCTGAAATATTTAAGCAGCCGCTATTTTATCGTTTTTTTGTGTTGCAGGATCCCACCTGCGATGGAGGTCAGTGGGACATGATAGTCAATTTAATCACAAAGCACGGGCTCATGCCAAAGAAATGCTTCCCGGAGAGTTACAGCTGCGAAGCGAGCATGCGAATGAATGCCATATTAAAGAGCAAGGTAAGAATAGTTTAAGCCAACCCCAGTCTGAGCAGTTCCATTAAGAAATTAGTTCAAAAACTAAAAATTTAAACGTACAGTTCATTGGTTCTTGTTGGTATTGACAAAAAGCCAAATATCTTATCTCCTTTGATAGCAAACCGCAAAAGAAAAATAATTATCTCTTGTTAAGATAATTATTTTTCTTTTTTACTACTTCTAGAATAAAAAAAACTTATTCACTTAAAACATTGAGTTTTCTAATTTTCCAAAAAATAACTGATGAAAATTTTCCAAAAACTGTATTCTCTTGCTGCTCATATTCTGACTTATCTATACTTTATTTAAGTACTAAAAATCGTATTAGCTTAGGGAATACGCCAAAGTGCTCAGGGACTTATATGCTAACAATCCCTCCGAGAACGGGCTTACTGCAAAAATCAAGGAACAAATGACAGAGATATATAAAATAGTCGGTATATGCCTTGGAATTCCACCGGAGACATTCAAGTGGGATTATTACGATAAAAGCAAAACCTACAAGTCCGTGGGGCCCATCAAACCGTTGGAGTTCTACGAAGAGTATGTGAAGCCGTACTTTAACGTTGAGGACAAGGTAAAAGTTGTAGTTGTATAAAGTGAAATATTTTCTGAAAATTACCGTCTTAGGTTTGTCTAGTAACAGATCCTCGACCTACAAATCACTACGGCCAAGCTTACACCGTGGATTGCTTAGGGAACGTGGTGGGAGGACGTCCGGTCCTTTACAACAATCAGCCAGTCTCCCTGCTTATGGATTTAGTGTCCAAGAGCTTGGTGGGTGGTGAGCCCGTCTGGTTCGGCTGCGAAGTGAGCAAGCGCTTTGCTGCTAAGCAAGGTATTGAAGATTTGGAAGTGTAAGATCATGTAATATTCCCGAAGCTTCCCAACAACAGCTCAATTTTATTTTCTAGTCATGATTTTAAATTGGTCTTCGACACCGACATTCAGGTGACCTTAACTAAGGCTGATCGGCTTCTTTATGGCGAATCCGCGATGACTCACGCCATGGTATTTACAGCAGTTTCGATCGACGTGAGTTTTACTTTCCCTCTAGAAGGATTTGATGTTTTATAAAAGAGTTTCATTCACAGGATGATAAAAAAGCAGTCAAATTCAGAGTAGAAAACTCTTGGGGAGAAGATCGCGGTGAAAAAGGTTACCTGGTTATGTCTAACGAATGGTTCGAAGAATTTGTATTTGAAATAGTCGTCGATAAGAGCATCGTGCCAAAGGAAGTTCTTCAAGTTTTTGAGATGGATCCAATCGTGCTTCCGGCATGGGACCCAATGGGGACTCTTGCAAAATAAACTTGTTTCTATTTTGGCTTGACGCATTTTGTACTTCAATAGACCAAATTTAATAAAGAAACTGTAATAACTGAATTATTTTTCTGGTGATCTTAAGAATGTTTCCCTAACACGGGAAAAAAAGAGGGGAAGACGGTGAATATATTAAAACGCTACTTACTGAAAAGCCAATTTACGAAATTGTTATTTTATTATCACAGGTAGTACTTTCTTGTACACAATTCTCCTTTTGTTTGTTCAGTCGTCGCAATGAGTAAGAGTATTGAAGCTTCAGCCAAATACCCTCGCACATGTTGACTAGTTTCGGGTCGCTTTCCTTGTGTATTCTAGCAAACGCGTACTGCTCGTGAATAATGTGCTTTGCCTTCCGCAGGGCACCGGTCTGAATGAGGGAAATGCTATAGTACAACTTGCAGCGACACTGCAGGAAAGGGTCACCCAATTTCATTCCTAGAACCAATTGCTTAAGAGAAATTTTTCCGGCTGTTTCCGCCTTAAATAAGCCAAAAAAGTCAAATTATCTAAAAGGGTCTAAGAAATGAGGACTTTACATGGTGCGTGAAAGTTTCTCCCAGTGCAGAGAATCCTCCGCCCAACGTAGACAACCACGAGATCAAGTTGTCCATTTCGACCTTTTCCCAGACGGTGTGAGAGACCATTTCGTTCCTGGAAAAAATAAAGGGTTCTGTGAGTGAGTCCACTGTTCTAGTTCCTCGCAATTATGCTTACCATTTGTAGTCTAAAGCCTCCTTTTCGGGAGGCACAACTTTGATGATGAACGTCCTCCTCCGGAGGGGCTCCGCATTTAAAAGTATTCTGCGGAAATTGTTCCAGGAAGAAATCTCCTTGAGGAAGAAATGCAAGCTGATTCCATCAACTTCTAAGTTGGCTACATTTGGGGCCTTCTCCTCCTCTTCCTGCTTGTGAATTAAAGCCGCTTGCTGGCTTATTTCAACCAATTCCCGGTCATTGAAATAATTTAAAATGCAAAAAACTACTCCTGTCATCCTACGGCGTGAAATGTCAAACTGAGCTGCCGGGTCAAAGCGAAGACGCATCACGGGACTGCCGGGCCAGATGTAAAATTTCTTAATAATTAGAATTTGTACACAACTTGTAATTTTTATTGAAAAGATTCCAATAAATAATTACTGGAAATATTATACGTATAAAAAAATATATTTTTAAACCCAGAATTTTCAAGTGGCGACAAATTATAGAGTTTAAAAACAACGGACGCAACCGACTCATATATAAATACAGCGGACTCTTTAAAAGACAGATCGAATGGGCAACGATTTTTTTTAACGAATAAATTTCCAAGTGAGTAAAATATTCTTAAAAATCTACTAAATAACTAAAAAATTTCGGTACTTTTTGCTTATGTCCGTCTTCTATTCATCAAAGATTTGGAATCCTAGAGGAAAAATTGCTTTTTTCAAAAAATCGTTTTATCTATTTTTCTGGGAACGTACCAAAAGCATTGGAAATTGATAAAAACTGATTTGTATATTATAAACACGTACAATTTATAAGTATGCCTATTTTTTTACTCATCTTACTCACTTACTTACTATCATATTATATCATGGTAGTAGATACTTCCAGTTTTCTTGATTGTTGAGATCCAAAAAAACGCTAGAAAATCTTTTCACGTGCAATAAATTCAGTCCGTATTAAATGGGACGATGACGATCGATTAAAACTTTCATTCTTACTTACTTATTACAGAATTAAAACGACCAAATCAAAATCAAATGTGTACTTCTTAATTGAGTAGTAGTAGTTTTTCTCGAGTACTCGAATACTCTAAACTTCTTCAATTCGGTTCATTTGTAGTATTCTTAGAACCCTACATAATTAAAAGCATTATCTATTATGCGCAGTTTATATGTGATTTACTTAAAATAATAAATAATCAAGCATAAAATGCATTAAATGGCATTTTATTAAGATCAGTAAATCAATGACACCGAACGAGATAAAATTGTTGAAGTAAATAGTTACATATGTTCTTATGTACATATGTATATACATTGGTATTATCTATAGCGAATTTGCACTGATATCTGTGCAAAATGACTCATTGATTAGCATTTGAAAAAAGTTATTTCAATTCAATAGAAATCCAAAGGGTCGGCGGGCGACGGCCTTTTAATTTTGTTAACTCTATGCATGTTCGTTACCTTACAATTATTAATGAAAGACGAATTTTCTCAAACCCCATATTTACTAACGATATCGAAAAACTCACACTTGACCCTCTTGAATATTTTTTATGTTAGTTTTATTTGCGGATATGAATGACGCACTGTTGAGGGCGCACCTTGCGTATTAACCCCATTTTCCCAGGAATTTTATGGGTGATTCTTCCGTTGCTTCAGCTATTCCAGAGTAAATATTTAAATAGCTGCGAAAAAGAACGTTACCTTTGGTTAAGAAAAATATTGAAGACTTTTACTTATCGAGGGTGTGCTGGCATAGATTAGTCAATTATAAGATAAGATAAGCGCTCGATTACCTCAGATAGGACGTTTTTCGGGTATGTTGAACACGAAATTAATTTAGTTTCGGTTGATTTTAAGAAAGGAACACATCCACGATGAAGTTCGCTGTAGGCAGTGTTATTTTTTCTTTGCTTTCCTGTGCAGTGCTCGCAGCTCTTGGAAGTAATGATCTGTTTTTTAAAAAAAATATTATAAGTTTTAAGAAAATTTATCATTTTATTTTATTTAATTTACATAAATCTCATTTTGTTATACAGTTTTCGTATTTTTACATTAAATTTATTAAAAATATCTTAATATGTAGTGAAAATCGTGGAGACACGTCCCAAACATTATTGCTGTGGTAAAAAGGGGGACCTTCTATTTGAGGGTGTTTATCTTCATGAAAATTTAACGAACAATTTGTCTTCTTGATTTATACCATTTCCACGCAAAAATAATTTTTTCCATTTCAAATGTATAAAAATCCATTTCAAAAGTTCTCTTTTTTATTTCAAAAGTACTGAATTCCAAAACATTAGTATGGAAATTTAACACAAAAGTGCTCATTCTTCCAAATGCAAAGTATGGACTAAAGAGCACTTTTGTGTTCAATTTCGATACTAATGTTTTGGAATGCAGTACTTTTGAAATAAAAAAAAAGCACTTTTGAAATGGATTTTTATAGATTTGAAATGGAAAAAGATATTTTTGCATGGGAAAAGGTGAAATGTTGCTGGAAAATGGTATATAATTGTATCCTATTTTATATACAAAGACAGTGGTTAATTGAATAAATAAGCCCATAAAATACATTTTGCTAGCAAATCTAAACTACAAAATTCAAAATCTGATATTTCAAATTGCAGAAATAATATTTTACTACCATCGCATGCGTCATATCAAAGTTTTCACTAGAAAATGGCTTGGAAAGATAATTTTTCACCGGAATTTATCAGTTTTTAGTATTTTTAGATCATTTAATACATCGTTTTCGCTGATAAGTAGCAATCAGGGGTTAACTGATACCATCGTTTCGATAAAATTTATAATTACATAAGAATTAATCATACATTTTTATATACATATTTATACGGGAATTTTCTAGGAGCAGATACAAATCTATTATAAGAACAATTTCGTGATCCCAAAAAATAAAACAACTGAACACATGTCCTCTTAGATTTTGTGGAAGAAATTCTAGTGTTCAAGATTTCCTAGGGCTGAAAGGCCTATCGTCCGGAATCATTTAAGCCAGCTTCCAGTCACTTTCTAAAAGAAAATTATAATTTGTACTTTTTTTGCATAAACTATTTAATTTTTAACTAGAGCCATAAAAGGATAGAAACAAAAAATTGAGTATAGAAGCTTACAAGTATTTATAATTGTTTGTTATTAAAATTTTTTCAGATTTATGCATTCAATGCGATTCAGGTGAAGATGTGAAGTGTGTCGTAAGTCCTCAACTTTTCATGGCAAAGTCCTGTACCAAACCAGGAAGTAAATGTTATGTGAGGATAGTTGGTACGTCCCTATTTATCTAAAAGATTCAATAGAACTTAAGCTACGCAATTTAATGTAGATGGTCGTACTGTGCGGGGATGTTTGCAAGATTTAGAAGAAACTGTGGCGAATAATTGCGGCACAGACACCAACTGTATGTCATGCGAGCACAGTGAAGAATGCAACAACCTAGTATAAACATTTTTATTACAATTAGTCGTAGTATTTTACTAATGATATGATTTTTAGCCTTTTCCCACCCATCGCTTGAGATGCGTGCAATGCAAAGGCAATCTGAACAGCACCTGTGCAACCAGCAGCTACGCGGATTCCGACAGTCCTTGTCCCTTCTACAAGGACCGCGACTCCTGCATTATTCGGAAATCAAGTAAGAGCAAAAATTTGCATAAAAGAAGATTAGAATCAGTATAAGCTTATAGAGAATATTTTTCATTTTTTATTTCTAAAGCTATTACTCCATTGTAAATCAATTTATGGTTTTATATGTTAATCTTTTGTTTTTAATCTCTCTTTTTTTTAATTCTAGCTAAGAAAAATGAATTCATAAGGGGATGCTTGTCGTCATATATGGAGGAATGCAAAAATAAGATGTGTTACGAATGCCAGGGAAATGGATGCAACTATCACACCGTCGAGAATTCTGAAATTCCAGATTCTGCTACTGGGATAGTTGGAAGTGTTGTTCTCACCTTCGTTTTAAGCGCATTCGTAGCTTACTTTAAGTAGAATGTACGAATATTTTAAGGAAATAAATCTGAATCAACTCTCGGTGTAGAGTAAATAAAATCGTTTTTGTAAAAATAATTCCAAACTGGGCTGTTTGAAAAAAAAACATCCTCTTCTGTTTTGCAAAAAAGAGATATTGAATTCATAAAAGTCTATCATATTATATTGTGCTTTTTAAAGAATTGAAAAAATGGAGGTTTCAAATTATTTGCGAGAGATAAGTTAATCGCAATTTTAGATAAAAACTTTTTTGCCGGCCGATTAGAACTTGCGAACTAGTTGAAATGAAGGTTAATTTTATTTTGTAAGACATCGAGCAAAGTATCAAATGAAAAATAAATCAAATAATTATATCAGAAATATTCGCACTTTTGTAAAGAAGTTAACTTATCTATAATGCATATAAGTTTTTTTAGATTATTTTAATATCTCATGCTTGTAAAAGTAATTGTGATAATCTTCAAATTCGTTTTCTGAATTAAATTATATTTAATATGTGCTGTTATCGATAACTTCAATTTCTCATTATTAAACTGTTTTTAACCACTATTGGAATAATTTAGAGTCTTCTAAGTATTGAAATAATGACTGATTTTATTGGAACCACAGTTACTTTACATTTTTTAATTTAAGTAACTTATTTGAAAATAAGCGGTCTCAGAAATGAAAGGAGCAAATTACCACATAAAATCAGAAAAGTGTATATGAAATATTTTTAGAGATAAAGAGACGTGAACTTATTTAATTTTATAACTTACAGAGATATTTGATCTTACATGCTTAAATAAAAGTACTCATTGAGTTTATTTAATTTTAAATTGCGGGCAACATTTCTACATAATTCTCATATGAATTAATTACAAATTGACTTAAATTAATTTGAATGAAATGAAAATTCCTTTTCTAAGAATGTAATCAGAATTTTATATAGATTATGGATAAGTGGCTGCACTTAGAATAAAGAACGCAGACCAGATTTATTTATTTATTAGAATGAAAGTGAGATTCTGAAGATTGCTTATTCAAGCTGTTCAGGGGCTCTGGATTTAGATGATAGAAAACAGAAAAATATTTGGTATAAAAGAAGCTGTTACAGATATTTAAAACTCGTTGGTGTTTTAACGGAAAAAGAAATAAGAGGTAAACAAAAATTGAGGCAGATCTCGTGGGTCGACGTCATGAAAGAGGAGGGTCATGTCGCAGTACAGCCTCCTTTTAGCCCGCCAATCAGAGGCCGGGAAGATTGAGTTATTTACTAACAAATCCGTTTTAAAAAATAATTAGGAGACGACTTCAGATCACGAGCCCCAAATGTTCTCCGTGGCTCATTAACTCCGGGATGATCGCAGCAAATCCCGCACGGGGCGCAGGAGTAAATTAGAAGAGCCCGAGAATTAATCCGAGGAGTGACGGTTTGTTTTGAAAACGAGCACTATGTGCAGCGCCGATCGCGTTTCGGGAGGCCAATGAGAACGATCCGGCGCTGGATCCTCTCGCACGATCGCCAGATGCGGCAACCTCTGGCTATTTTTAAATTTACATAGGAACACGGTCGGACGGCTCCCGATTTTGCACCTTGTTTCGAAGGAGGCATACGCGTCAGAAGAGCAATATCTGCGCTCCCGGTTGAAAGTTTAATTATCGTTAAAGAGGTTATTGTGCTGATGTGCAGTGTCTCTGAAGTGCTAGTGAAAGTGTGAAACAATAAGGTGATGAACACAAGTCTGCGCGCGAGAAATTTTCAACATATTACTTAGCAGTTTTGATGATTCCTTTATGTCACGATACAAAATATTATACAAGAAGTAATTAGTGAAAAGGTGATGATAATTCGGAAACTGATAGCCGCGATTTTTCATGGTGCCTCCTCTTGAGTGAATGTTTTGCGTGCGATGCATCAAAGTCCGTACAGCAGGACAGCTCCTGCCGAAGGCGTTCCGGCCGCAATGTCCATGGCTGAAAATGGATTAACCGCCCTCACCGACTGCTACTACACCGCCGAGTTTTGGAATAGCTCTTACATGAGCAACGTTAACCCAATGAAAGAAATCGAAGGTATCTTGATGCTAGATGTAAGACCCTAGGGCCACAAAACGAAACTCAGGCAATCAATCGACTTTGAAATTATATTTCTAGAAGTGTGCTTTCCTCACATTTTAAATAAAAACGGGTAAAAACTGACTTTGTATAGTTTTCAATAGTCTGCTGTGTTTCTATGACCCTTCCTAAAAGAGTAAAAGCGAAAATAAAACAGATATTATTTAATTAGTATTCTGGCTGACTGTACAATAGTACAAGTTTTTGCATGTAATGTAAACCTACAATCAAATACCAAATTTACATAAATTAGAAAATAAAGGACTATGTATGTATCTTTAAAATATTTTCCGGAATTGACTGTGCTTGAGTAATATCGGCGCTAATAGAAACGATAATTCATATATAAAATTCATTTTATTGGAATGAAGTTTTGAAGAATATTCAAAATGGCCCTTTTGAAATAATTTTCTGGAACTAAGTACCTATGTATGTACATACATATTTTATCTAAGTATTCATACTTTTTCTTACTTTGTAAGGTTTTTATGAAAAAGAAGTGCTAAAGTGTAAATGCGACTTACATGTGTTCTTTTATATTGAGTTAACACTTCAAAAACTATTTTACTATGTATATATACCATTATTCGAACAAAATTTTATAAAAATATATTTTAGGTTTTAACTTATTCGGGAAAATACTGATCAATAACATTAAAATTTTACGTCCCTTAAAACCTATCAGCCTATTCTTAATTCTAAATATGATAACCGTTTATTCCTCCACGGTTATATGTAATACTTTAAATATTAAAAACCTTGAATAAATAATTTTCCTTTATTAAAGCATCCAAGTTTAAAGGTTTTTTAAATTTTACATAAAACAACTTGATAGAGAACGGGAAAGTTTTGCTTAATATCATAGAAGGATAAATACTGAACTTAACCTTCATAAGGTCTTTAATATTACTGACGTTAACGTGCCTTGGGTCAGATTTGACCTAGTAATAGAAATCATACATAAATAAGAGTTCAAAAAAAAGAAAAGCTTTCCATTTATTATTTTATATATTTTTCTTTAATACAGAATTCTTATTTATTTATTTATTTATATATCAATTATAATTTTATATATCTAAAATAGAAGGACTGTACAAGTTTATCTCAAAATGGGTCAATTTTGAACCCAAAGACCTTATGAAGGTGAATTAACTAAGGAGGTAGAAGACATGAACATTTGGCAAATGATTGAAATTTCTACAGGCAGTAATTTTTAGGTTACTTTTATTTATTTAATTAAATTTTCAAAAAATTATTTAAAAGTTTGTCTTTTTTTTCAAGTTGACTTTTGGTTTTCTTAAAGTATGGACATAGGTACACCCAAATTGAAATGATAAACAACGTGGCTGTTAGATTTTTGTGGAAAATAACTAAAATGAAAAACAAAATCAAAAAAGTTTTTCTCGAAACGGTTGTCATTCTGAATAAAACGACAACTGATTAGAACTTCTATAGATAATACATAATAAGCGAAATACTTTTAAAAATTCATATGTAATTAAAAGATTCAATGTGCAATACTGATATTAGGTGTTTATCGAAAGTAGCAGAGAAGTAGCAAAATATAAGATAAAATGAGTAAAAATCGTTTGACCTAGTAACGATTATTTGAAATTTACCAGCCCCATCCTATTGCCCCATATACGACAAATTCTCGAGGGATTGTTTAAGATTCAGCCAAAGCAAATAGCCGCTTGTTAGTAGCACACTTCGCACGGTCCGGTCCGTTTAAAAACCGAAAAAGATTTATATTTGGCGAGAAAAGTGACAAACGAATTCCTATGTCTTGTTAGTGACAATTGATGGCATTCCGGGCCATCATGGGTCATTTGGAGACTAAATACTGCGGAGGCACAAGCACCGATTTTCTCGCAGAGGCTCTTCCTCCATTTGTTTGGAGTAGAGGGCAAAGAAAAGCTGTCAATTTGAAACCGAGGAAATTCCGGCCATTAGATTTAAGTGGGAATGTAAAAAACGTTTGATAATATAAAACAAATTCCTCTAGTCTATGTCTATTAATTCAAACGCGCGCTGGGAACCTAATGACTGAAAAAAGAGCGGTTAAATAGCATAAAATGAATGATGTCGTTTGGAATCATAATGCACATCGGTCCCATAATTCAGCATAATTCCGTCTTAACGACAGCATAGGACACATTCTTGTAACCCAAGCAAAGGTAGCGAAAGTGCGCTCAGTGCAAACGAATTAATTACGAGAATGTTGTGTGTCACTCGAAAGCAATTTATGCGATTTGATGCGTCTATTTGATCGTGTATCATTTTCGGTCCAAGCGACAACAGCGCGCGTTCGGGCCTCCCTGAATTTGTTTGCCGTCATAAATTTAACTTGGGACAAAAAGCGGCAATCACTTTCGAGTAATTAATGAGCTCCTGAAACCCCCGTAATCGGGGAACGCTCCTCCACATGTGCTATTTGTTCTGAGTGAGTTCACTTCTTCCCGAGGGTGACCAATTCAAATAAATAAAGCGTCAGGTTGCCGACGCGCCACTCGAAACATCCACTGGTTCAGCATTTTCAACTTTAATAATAATGCGCTGTACTAAAAATGTTTATTAGGTAATTTCTGTTAGAGCAACTCGTGTGTCGACAAACGTACATAAATCATATTTGGTAGAAGGTGTCCACGGGTAGTTATTTTTTAGCGATGATAAAACCTAACTAAAAGTCCATAATTAATTTACGTTGCCGATAAAATCCAAATTGAATATTCATTCGAAATCAATTCAATATCATTGGTACCACTAATTTAATATGGAATAAATTTAAATCAGTAGAGAAGATATTAAATTTTGAAAACTCTCAAACTGAGGCTTAAAACAAGGCTTTGAAAAATTTATATAAAAACAACAATCGATAGGTTCTAAAGAAATGCTTAGAAATTATTTTTATAAATAAAAAACTGTGTTCATTAAAAAAGAAATCACGTTTAAGAAAATAAGTTTCTGCGCAATCCAAGGTCTGATTGCGTTTGCTCTAATCATCGGACTATCAAGCTATTTTATTCTATTTATGTTAAAGGACGCTAAAAATTACAAAACAACACGTATTCAAATTTGGGCTCAGTTGTTGTTCAAATCACTCTTTATATGTACTATATTTGTGATTTAGTTTTGAAATATATAAGAACAAAGCCATAGGATGGAACGATTTTTCAGAAAAAATCTTTTTTACTAGGGCTCTAGAGTTAAGATTTTTAACGAACAATTTATATATGTACACTGAAAAAACAGATTAGAAACACTAACTAATCTTTTGATTGATTTTCAGCCTACTATTTAAATTAGTTGGTAAAATAATTGAAAGTTGGAAAATCAAAGAAAATAGTAGGGCGATCAACTAAACTAAAATATTTGCGAAATCAACTAATTTTGCAAATATTTTTCCAACTGTTTTAGTTCTATCATCCAATTCAAATTAGTACCGTAGGTGCGGGTTACTTTAGCTCTAGGGGGTAACTTTGGCTCAAAACAAAAAAATATTGAATTTCCCACCTCTTCGTAGCCATGACACTAAACGATCTAGTTAGAGTCGGAAATGTTAGATGGTTTTACTGACGTCTATTTGTAATTGATTGCACGAATTTTTTCAAAATTAAAACTGTCATTTGCGCTTCAAACTTACCTGCTATGAATATTTACGTATTTCTGGTCAGAAAACTTTCTTGTGTAAGAGAGGGCTGTAGAAAAATTAGTTTTTGTTAATGTTTTGTTGAAAATTAAACGTGTTTTTGCGTCGGATGCTTCATTTGTTTATTTTCTATTATTTCAAAGGACTTAAATTGACTCAATAATTGCTTAAGTATATAGGTTTTGTGCCCAAACCATTTGCAAGCCAAAGTAACCCTCCTCAAAGGACAACTTTGGCTCAAATTTAAAAATAATAAAAAATATATTTTTACAAACTTTTTGCTATAAAAAACATTATTACTGATTAGCTATTATCCTCATCTATCAAATGAAAACAGTATAACACCTAGTAGTCTAACACAATCTATATATCAGAACGATTTCTTAGGATATAAGAAAAAAGTAGCCAAAGTAACCCGCATCTACGGTAGGCTAAAAAAGTAGTTAGTTTTGTTACTCTTTTTTTTCAGTGTACTTTTGTGTGAATTTCCTCAAACCATAGCTCATAAATTCTGATTTCAAATATTAAAGGCCCTTTGGCAAAATATATTGATAAATGATACGACCTGGGACCTTTGTTATTTAAAGATTATTAAATTAAAACTGATATAATTATGTAGCTTCCAACTGAATTTTGTTTTCTATAACTTAGCCTTAAAAACACAATATCTCAGTGAACTTCTCTACCGTCCAATTAATTAGGTATAAGAAAACTAAAACAATTGAAGTAAAGTTGTACAACAATTATTAATAATAGATTTTCGAAAAATTATAGACTTTTTAAAACATAATGAAGGAGTGCAGTCAAACTTATGATTTTTTAAAGACGGAGTATGAACAATGATGTCCCTAAAATATCTTTTATGAGATATTTTTATAGGCTTTTTGTCACAGACCCGCAGACGGTTATTTATGGATTCCCCAAGTCCCAACTGTTCATTGTGTTTATTTTTCAGCCTGCATCCAAACGGCAGGTAAAGATCGATCTTGTTACAAGCCCCTGGAGCACATAGAACTTTCAGCGAAGTCTCATGAGGCCGAGCAGCCGTTTTGCAACAGAGACGTGATCCCCAGCAACACACCCACCTCTGGAAGAATTAAGTCAAAGAAAAATTCTGAGAAAAGTGTAATTTTCAAAAATACCAATTTTGCTGGTGAGATAGATTCAAAATAATTCCTTCTTCGGCAGGAGGAAGCCGTTCACGGGTCCCTTTCGCAAGCAGTCGTCGTTCTGGAAACGAAGCAGCTTTGGGACAAGTTTCACGAGCAAGGAACCGAAATGATCGTGACCAAGACGGGAAGACGCATGTTTCCCACTTTCCAGGTTCGCATCGGGGGCTTGGATCCACAAGCGATGTACATCATGATGATGGACTTTGTGCCCGTCGATGATAAACGCTATCGATATGCATTCCATAGGTAAGTGCGCCTATTAATTTGTCAGGCTAGGAGCAAATTTCTTAAATAGATGGTATAAAATCAGTTCAAGCTGGGTAGTGGCGGGCAAAGCCGATCCGATCTCCCCACCTCGCATCCATGTCCATCCAGACTCGCCAGCGCCAGGAGCGACTTGGATGAAGCAGGTCATATCCTTCGACAAGTTGAAATTGACCAATAATCAGCTCGATGAAAACGGCCACGTAAATCATTTTCTCTTTGAAATGTTCTAGTCAATGAAATTTTTAATTTATTTTTAGATCATCTTAAATTCGATGCACAGGTATCAGCCGAGATTTCACATAGTCTATCTGCCTCCCAAAAATACATCTCTCGACGAGCAGGAGCACACTCGTCATTTTCGCACGTTTATTTTCTCGGAGACATCGTTTACGGCGGTGACGGCCTATCAAAACCAGCGGGTGAGATATAAAAGATTGCGGCACCTACGACCCCTCGTCATTAAAATGATCTACTTTTATACGGCGTCATAAAGACACCTAATGAGATAAATTGGTCGTGTTTTGAAATGATATATATTTTACACTTTGAATTGATGAGTTTGCGGCCTAAAATATATCTTCAAAGTGCCACAGGGAGAAAAATGCAATTTATGAGGTTCGTCGATATAAAGCGCGGTGTCGCCTGGGAGCACCGCCGCCAGAATAGACCCACTCAGAAACATAAACCATAATCAGAACCTAAAAATGTCATCGCTTCGGCGAGCCTGCCAAATTGTTTACGATATTAGAATTTTAATTTTGTTTGTTCGTCCAGAATTCTTTCGCCCAAGGTACACGGTGTTCGCACGGCCGTTCACAAGAGTGTGAATAGGCCGGAAGAGCCCGAAGCATAGCTCAAATTCGTTTCATTTCTTTATTTTTTTGATCAGCAGATACTGCACCAGGGTCGTCGCATGCCACTCCAGTAACCTGATTTCTTTCATTTCAGGTCACCCAATTAAAAATTGTCAGCAATCCGTTTGCAAAGGGATTTCGGGACAGCGACACAAACGATGAGTAAGTTTATTTTTATGTATTTTATTACTTGTAATTAAAAGGCAATAAACGAATTCATCTGAGAAAGTAAAAAAGTTTTTGAGCAATATTTCATTTCTGACTCTTAGCAGACCTTTAAAAGACCAAGCTCAACCAAATGCATGTTGTTCTCAGCGATGTATGAACTATAGCATCACCAGAATTTTAAATTAAGAGTAACGTGTACAAATGTTTAATCGACTGAAAAAAGCAAGAAGTGTAAAATAACTAACTGTAACTAAAATTCAAGGGAGTTTTTGAGTTCGTAGTTGCTATTTCAAAAATTCGAAATTAGTATCCAAAACGGAGATAAATATTTTAATTTACATACACTTATTTTTAACAACTTTTTAATGTTACATGGCTTTGCAAAAATTTTGCAAATCTACAGAATTTTATAAAGATTACTACTCGCGAACGAACTCTGTCGAGCCCGGCTTTTGCGCGTTTTTACACGCATTTAACCGTTTTTATTTTGATAAACGCAATTCCCAAGTATTGTTTGGATCCAAAAATTTTTTTGATTAATTACATAAACACGCTGAGCATTCTTCTTGATGCTATGATGTTTTATTTTTGATACCATCATCCACAGGAGCACCGAAAGAAATTGTCTTCCTCTAATTTAAGAGGCAATTTTTTTCTTTCGCTGATATGCAAACAAACAAAAATGTTACCGTTGTCATTGGCGCGATTTCCCTCGTTTTTTCTTATTTTAAGCTTTCAATATTCCGGGGCTGCTGGGTCGATCAAAGATCGAATTCGGAAAAAAAATTGTTTACATCTTTCGATAAAGCATCGTTCCTTCTTTCCTCTTTCCAGCGGTGTTTACTTAACTAAAGTATCCGTCTTTCACTGAGGCCTTAAATAGACATAAGTGTATATTACTCATAGTTATTACATAGCACTCAAGATAGATTGAAAATTTGAGATTTATAATTTCACTTCCTCAGAACCCAGGACATTATGGGCTCGATGGCTGTAAACCCGCAAAATCACTCTCGATTGAAGCAGCAGCAGAAACCAACAAAAGATCAGTCTAGAGGTAAGTTTTAAAGTTCTACTTTAGTACTTTGCATGGAAAATAAAATAATAACAAGTTCAAATTGTTCTCTATCTTTTATTCTAGGTGATAACCACATCTCAGCCGTCTCTCCACTTTCGGCAGATGTTTGCATATCGCGAAACGAAAATGTTTCTTCGCAGTCTTCGGGCACCGGGCTGTACTCGGCCATAGGTCAACCGTACGCGTCGGAAGCGAGCAATTTTGGGCCTATTTACCACCACCACAACCACTTGGCCCACGGAGGGTACGGAAACCCCTACGAGAAGATCAAGGTTTCGAACCACATGAGGCAGAGCAACCCCTACGGGTACCAGTCGTTTTACGGATCGGCCCACCAAATGGTGAGGCCCAACAGCTACATCGACCTGGTCCCAAGGTGATAGACACTTCCTCGATTCGGTTTAATTGTAAATAAGATAGGAATTAATGCAGCAATAAATGTGAATGTTCAATATGAAGTCACTTGCTATTTTACTGGTTGGGGTTTCAGAGGCTGGTGCCAAAATCTTTTACATGACTTGATATTTTATGGTTTTCTTAACACTTCTGCGAAACGTGAAATCTCATCTCACAAGCATCCATTAAAAGGCAATGTAAGTGCTGGGTGTAACTTCAATCTGGCAAAACATCAAAGAAAATTATTGCTGTTGGCCCATACTTCTTAAAAGATAAAAGCCAGTCAGGTGTGAATGCTCTTCACGCTCCAAGGATTCCCTACTTTCTAGAGTCCATTTTAAAATATTATATAAAAATGACATACAAACATAGCATTTTTATAAAATTCATTCTTTAACCCAACGTACTTACATAACTTTATAAAAGGAGATATGTACGTAAATTTAAATATCTGATTATTATCATTAATAAGTTTTTAACGTAGATCTTAATATATAACGAAGTAATTTTTTTTTATGGAATCCCATTTGTAGGAAATCATATAAAAAGAGTTTCATCAGAATATTCGGCTAAAACAATAATTTTTATGCTGATAAGTTCTATCTGTCCCCTCGGAGAACTGCAAACGCTATAGTTTTCTTGTATGTATCAATTAAAAAAATAATCTATATTCTTGTTCAAAAACTTACAATACTATAGTTTTAGAATGTTGGAAGTTGGGATATTAATTGTTTGAATAACTTTTTTAGAAAGCCGTGTCAGTTTTAATTAAAAAAATGAAAAGAATAAAATTGTTAGTAAATTCTTGATCGATAAAAATATACGATTTATCCTATAGATTAATTTTAGTAACATTTAAGAGTATTAACCGTATTGCGCATTCCTCATTTGTTTTAAAGCTCTGTAGTAATGATGAATGTCTAATGAAGAAAGAGTAATTAAATTAAAATTAAAAATAATTATCAAACGATCTAATTTGAACTACATTGCTTCGTGGTAGGTTCCGTGAACTGCATGTGCACTGGAGCATCTCTGCCCTGGCACTTTGATTGACGGGTAGATCCCATGTCAAAGAATCCGATCCCGGGACAGTGTCATTAATTAGTATTTACGCCGGCGAAACAGAATCTGGTGCATCTTTTCCTAGACGAAATTTAAAGTAGCCGCTTTTTTACATTATTGCGGCTAAGAAAAAGAATGTGACAGTTTTTGTATACTTTTTACGCCTTTCTCTGTTGGGAAATTGTTACAATTATGCTTACTATTTATAAGTTTTGATATATCATACTTGAATTGAAAAAAACGGCGACGATACAAATTTCGGAAAAACTTTTTAAATTTGATATAAAGGCTTCTCATTTAAATACATTAAAAATAAAATCCTAAACACGTGAGCATTATACGGAATATAAAGGTTTTCCTTTTTAACCGAGCCAAATTTTCTTTTTGAAGAGCAAAAGTAATTTTTACATGTTTGTCAAGAAGCAATATCCAAACATTAATTGTTTATGCCTGCATCCGAGCTCTGGACTGTTGAATAAAAAAATATAGGTCAACAAAGCGCATAAGAGGCGTGTAAAATCTAACCGTATAA
The DNA here is from genome assembly GCA_951509405.1 of Machimus rusticus. NCBI lineage: Eukaryota > Metazoa > Arthropoda > Insecta > Diptera > Asilidae > Machimus > Machimus rusticus. Next base: position 11,565,700 of record OX608051.1, read on the forward strand.
ATCTTCTGCACTTAACCCTTATGAGAGGTTGCCTGAGGTCTCGAGGTAGTTGGGAAACACTTAAGACTGCGCATGCACTACCCAGGACTTTTCTGAGACGCCGCAGACCTCACACACTCCTTGAACCCAACACCGCTCTGCAATTAGGGCGTAATGTGTCCCTGGGTTCCGTGACAAATGACTCAAAAATAAACACAAACAAATGTGATATATGTGTCCGAAAATGGGGATAGCGTTCACTGCGAGCCATAAAGGAAGCCGTAATTAATAGAATTGAACCTATTGCCGAGTGATACTTCTCCTGTTTTTTCGATACTGAGCCCTGGAAGAATATAAAGTATATTATTGCTATCATCCAGGAAATACGAAAATAAATATAAACATTCTTGATGACAGACATAATCATGCCATTTTCAGAGAAAAAGCTGGGTAACACTATTTTTCAAAAATTTTTAGTATGCAAGTTATTCAGAATCAAGAGAGGACAATTTTTAACCGTGCATATATAAATTATCGCTTGCATTATGTGTGATACTCCCTGTAATTTTTGGTGGGTAATTACTCATATCGAACTGAGGCTATGAAAACTAGAAGTAATGAATAATAAAGTCTAGTCTTAACTATGTTAAACCAAATTGACTACGTATTGATTTCTAAAATTTTTAGATATGTTATTAACAAACATGATATTGTTAAATTAACGAAACGAAATCCGATGGAAAATACTAAGCTTGATATTTTAAATTACAATATAAAGATGGAACCCCACAATTTCCCAAACCACACATTCCTTTCTGTATTAAAAAAAAATGCGAGCTGTGCTTGTTTGTAACCGATTTGCTCTTTATTTTTCGCACATGTCCAAGTGCTTTCGGCATGTGTATCAGATGCATCATAAAAGTTAAACGCAGACACACTTTATGCTGGGTTGCTGCGTGTGAAATGGTGCCGCCTTGTCTGTCAATAGAAACATCAATTACGGTTGCGCCCTTACGTATGAAATTTATAAATGTTGAATTTATGACTATTTCCAACACTCGACTGAACTTGGGGCATAAACGCCTTTTACAAATCTGTTAACAGTTCACGGTATTACTTTCTTCTATTTTAAGCGCTTCAAAAGAGTCGAAGGAAGCACAGAACGCACTCTCATGATGTCATCAGATACATTAATTTTTAATTTCTCAACACTCCGGCCAAAGAAAATGTTTCCCGCGATTGCACTTAACTTCCTATTTCCTATGCAGATGTACTGATAGCTGCATTTTTTTCCAAAAATACTTTATTTCAACTAAGAATTTTCTTGAGTAGGTACCCGTATCCCTAATACTTAAAATAAGCGAGTTCTTCGAATCTGAAAGATAAAAGATATGAAGAATAATTCGTTCATATTTAAGAAATAATTTATTAAGACTTATTTCATTTGGCACTCAAGAATTGTAACTTGGCAAAAGAAATAAAATTGTATATCTCAGGGGGCACTCTGGACCTAGAGTTATTGGCGTTTTTTGGAATTTGTTTTTTAAAGAGACTTTCAGATATTTTATACTTTGCTTAAATTACGCTTTAGAATTTTGAAAAATAAATTAACAGTATCTGCTCCATATTTCGCCAAAGTTACATTTGTGCATAATATCTACCGGAACAATAAGATTTCGACTCGAAAACGAAAAATTCAAAATTCATATCAAATTGTTATTTCTTTTGCTCATTACAAGGAAATGCATATGTGATGGACTTCCAAAAATTGTCAATGTTTTTTAGAAATTGCTGATACTTTCAAAAGCTGTAAGAAAAAGAAAAAAAAATTGAAACACAATAATTTAAGCGCATAATTTTAGTAAGTCTGGGCTGAAGTTGTATGCAAAATTTTACTTAATTGGTTGAGCAAATTCTGAATTAATCGTACACAACAGGACAGGTGTGTTTAAAGTTTTGGATTTCGATAGGATGCGGTGCGATGTTTCAAACTTTATAATTTTGTTGCATTAACAAGTTTAGAAAAAATCTATTCATATTTTCTAGTTTTATAGTAGAAATTAAAAACTATAATTGTGTACTTTCTAGATGTTATATAATGCAGGTGCGGAGCATTAGTCCCTTTCCAAAAAATCCAAAATTTCAAACTTCCTGGAGAATGTGCAAATATCATATATATTAAATTTCTTTAAAGTCCTTTAATTTATCTGCTAGCCCGACCACAGAAGAGATCGGTTTCTGCAAATAAATTGGCATGGCAGTCGTTTCCACAAGATCAAATCTCTAAATTCCATAATTAAAGATTATTTTTTATCGGCAAAACAACGAAGAAGTGTCGGTCTGATGCAAATAACACAACAGAGTCTTTTTGAGAAAATTGATTTTCTTAATATTCTGCGGGATTAGCCGGCCACACACGGGACGGTTTTTGGCGTACAAGCACGCGTACAAACAAAAGATTGATCGTGTGTGGGCAACTTGGCGTACAAACTTAAAACCGTCCCAAAACCGTCCCAAATATTTTTCGCCTTTGATTTTTCCATGGTTTTATTTTTTTATCATCTGTCAAGATGAATTGCTCCGACATTAGATTGTGGAGTCGCGATTTCGTTCTTTAAATTTGTTATATCGCTTTAGGAATGAAAACCATCACCGTTTGTGGGCAAAATGGCGTACAAACAAAGTTTGTCATAAAGATTGTCACAAGTTTGTACGCCAAAAACCATCCCGTGTGTGGCCGGCTATTAACGAGCATCAAAAATTAGCATAGAAGATAGAAATTCGTTAATAAATCAGCTGCAAAACTGATTTTCATGCAATTATTATTGAATATAAAAATATGTTATTTAAAGAATTTCATGGCCAGTAAATCCCACTTTCGAAAGTATTCGATCTTTCGTTAAAATAACGTTCACTTGTGGGTATGTGATTCTTCGTTGTTTTTACTTTGCAGATTCGACTTCATTTAACAGAAAAAGAAGAAGTTTATGACATTGACAGCTTGGAGAACTGTCAACAAATCATCCTAGCTGTATTCAGAAACTAATTCCGGAACGATTGGGTTGAACCCAAGTTGTTCAGAAAATGGAGGGAACTAGTTCCATCCCTGTTCAGAAAATCGGAACTATGGTTCCGGAACCTGGTTCCAATCGTTCTGTCTTTTCCTGGGGTTGAAAGGAATGATTCCTTGATGTGATTGTGTTAGTGACGTTGACAGTTCGGCAAAAGCTCTGTCAGGGGGCATTTCTGGCTTGATTTTTGTGCAGTACCGGCGGTTTATTATAAAATGTTAAATGAAAATTAGTTTGTGTAATAAATTTGCGAACGGAAATTTTAATTACGAATTCATATTTTATTTAGTTTAGTGACAGTTACCACTACTTATATAGAAATGTCAAATGGTTCCATGTTGTTCAGAAACTCGCCTGAACCCAGATGGTTCCAAGTGGTTCCAAGTAGTTCCTCGCTCCGATTCCGGAATTAGTTTCTGAATACAGCTCCTACTTCCTGTGCTACATAAATTTTTGTGAAATAACTCTTCGGAATGGTTGAAACGCCTGGAAAAAAGGCTCTAGAGGTAATGAAGAGTTTGGAGAAGAATGTTGTGGAGTTCAAACGCCCAGATGTCCCCAGGAAGAAAGTGAAGAAAAAGATTTTGAGCGAGGAGCAGTATATTGATGTAAGTTATGTCACTAATTACCTACGATTCCATTTAAAATAATCATTTTTTCAGGAATTGGCCAAAATAATCCAAAGGGACTTCTTCCCTGACCTTGAAAGGCTAAAAGCCCAGAATGATTACTTGGATGCACTTGAAAAGAACGATGTTATTAAACTGAGAGAAATTTATGCAAAATACAGTGGCAAAAGACCAAGATCGAGTTCTGGAGGTGGAATTGCTTTGCAACACCTAAAGAAGTTATTCTAATCGTTTTCTTTCTAGGCCAAAGCCCTGCAACTTTTGAAACACCTCTAAGCACTTCTGCGAATAGTACGCCGCGTACTAAAACTACGACGGAGAAGACAGAGTCCGAGCAGCCGAAGGAAGAAGGTGAAAAGACAAAGTCGATTTCCGACAATCACAGCCTAGATTCCTTCCTTGGAACCTACACCAGTGAGGACAACTACAGCTTTCAAGAAATTATTGAGACGGCAGATCAGAAGCTGAGACAGAGATTTTCCGTCTTATTCAATGAGGAAACACTTTCTGCAAACAAATTGGCTCGGGCCCTAACTCTACCCAGCATAGAGGAGCAATTCAGTACTCCAGACCCTGAAAGGAAGGTTAGAACAAAGAGTTTATTATTTCTAATTTATCCCCTCAACAATTTACTTTCATTTTTGTTTTATAGATTGAGACCTGGAACTACAAAAATAAGAACTACATTATGTATATACCGGACGGCGTTGAACTGACACAGGAAGAAAAATTGAATATGGCTAATAAAAAACAGGCAATCTCCTACAGCAACACAAGACTCAACAAAAATCCGTTTAATGAAACACAAAATAAGGAAACGATTTCAGAATTGGCTAAGTCGCAAGCCAAAAATTTAACTGGAAAAATCGGAGTAGATGGCAATGTGTTAGATGCAAATGTTGACAAGATACGTGGATTTGATTTTGTGAAAACTCCCTCTCCCTGCCCGGGCGAGTCATGCAGCCCACTGATGACATGGGGTGAAATAGAAGGAACACCATTCAGACTGGATGGAGGAGATACACCGGTCAGAACGTCTGTCGGCCCTTCTTTCAGAATTAACGAAACCTCAAGGAGGGAAGCGATTGCTTTGGAATTGGCAGAAAAAGCCGGTGAAAGGATGCGTGGGCAAAAGCAAAGAGCGATGGATGCGGCTCGCAGAAATATTGGATCACCCTACATGAGATCCTCAATTGAACGCTTGGCCTCAATGTCTCCTGCTGCGAAACGCCTTGCTACAATGAAACTAGGACTTCGAACTTCTGTGCTGACTCCAAGCCCTTCAAGGACACCAAACTCAGTAAAAGCATTTTCTAAATCGACTCCTTCGCCTATCGTTCGAAAGAAAACACCTGCTGCTGCTTCATCTAAGAGTACTCCTACAGAATCTAACAAAGATTTAACAGATGACCTCCTAAAGATTCCTTCGAAAAGACCAAAGGCTGCGGACTTTTTTTAAACACTATTTTTATTATAAGCTTTTTGTATATTAAAAACATACCAGCTGAATGAATTATGTTGTTTAATTTTTACATTTCACCATTCCACTTCAAATTTAATTCATTTATTAATATATTTATGAACATATGAAAAATATTAATACTTTCACCAATATTACCGGATTATTCGATTACGATTCGATTATAAATTTCGTTTGTAAACTTGTTGAAGTGGGGCAATTAAGAGTTTAAATTTATACTTGAGACGACTAGGAACAATAAGATTTTATATCTCAGAAAAAGTTACCTTACACTAAAAAGACTGTTCTCGAAATTAACTCCGCAGATTAACCATTCTAACATTTAATAAATATGATCGTAGCTTTCTTTGTTATTCGTTCTTAACAAAGCTATTTTATTGTAACTATACGACCGTTGTTAAAGTGTTAAAGAACAAACTTACACAAAGAAAAGTAGCGTCGTTTCAAACAATTTGCATATAAAGAAATTCAAATCAGTTATTAACTGATAACGACAACTTTTCAAAATAAAATATAATAATTTTTAAACAACTAAAGTAGTGGGCGACCAAGGGCAGGTATCCGACCTTAAGTGTGCTGTTTGCATCACCTGCATGCAGAACTCTTATTTATGATTAAAGAAACGTAATCAAAACAAAATTGCATTCTAGCGCAAGCTCTCACGAATCGGACAATTCGCTTCTTTCAATATAAAGCCGAGCGGAGTTGAGTCACAGCATACTAAGCTCAAGACCCGCAAATTAATAGCCATCATGAGGGGCACGTGTCTTCTGGTCGCAGGGCTTGCCTTTGTTATTGTTGTCGCTGAGGTAGTTTACTATTTTTTTTTTTCATCGGAAAAAAAACATTAACAAATTTCTGTTTATTTTTTTTTTTAGGTATCCGCAAACTGTCTTTGTGGCGCAAGCGGGGAAGATTATTGCTCCTGCAAGTCGTTTCGTCCGATACCAAAATTGTTAGAAAAACTCGCTGGACCAGCGCCGAAACTTCCGCCAATTGGGGACAGGTGCTGGTGCGGTAAACAATTAGTTGAGCCGGCAATACCGCCAAAAACATGCTGCCCAAAAGTATGTGAATTTATACAGTGGCTTGCAGTCACGAAAAATCGTTTAAAAAAGAAAGTTCTGCGGGATCTCATTGCAGCTAAACGTAGATCTTTGATCGCTCTAACACAGAAATTTCATGACACCTGCACTGATCCCAGTTCTGACCCATGCTACACTTACAACTCCTATACATAAGACACCAGATAAAGTTTTCACAGTAATTACACATTGTAGATTTCATGTAAAATCTTCTTGAGAAATAAACTTATTTTTCAGCAGTCATTTCTTTTTATAATTATTATAATATTTTTATGTGCATTTTAGAAATTGCCAAAGCTTTTTGTCAAGGCGACTTGCAAAACTTGCGGTGCAGAGAAACTTTCTGATAGTATGCCCTGCTCGTGCGGATGCGGATGTGCATCCAAATATCCCGTACCCGAGGTATCCGCACCACGGTAAGATTCGGCTTTTTAAACCCTTTGAATGCCATAAACATTATTTTCTTCCAACAGGAAATGTTCTGGACTCCCTGCTGACCCTGTCAGCGTAAGTCTAGCCTATCAGATGGATAATGCTAAAAGATGTGCTGCACCAGAATCGAAACTTCAGTACGGATTCCGCACAACTCCATTAAACGGATTTCAAAGAATTTCCTCATCTAATTGCCCAGAAGAAGATTTATATGCCCTGAGGCGAGAAATAATTGAACTTAAAAAGAACGCCGCAAGAAATCAGGAGGAGGAAATTTTTGAAGAAGAGTCTGAAGAGGCTGATATCGGACCAGATCCATCCTATCTGACTTATGGTGAACTTGGATATTGTCCAGAAAAATTCAAGGGTGGCAAATTTATTGGAGTTCCTGCAAAACTTCCTGACCTTCCAGCTCCTGCTCCTGCTCCACCTTCAGATTGCGGATTTAAACCTGGAAGCATTGTGCCTTATAACACAAAAGATCATAGATTTAACTACGGTAGCTGTCTAGAAGATGACGACTAGAATTAGTATGCTCCGTTTTGTGGAGTATGAATCTTATTTATTTTGATGTAATAAAAGAAGACTTAGTTTATTATTATTTGTTTGTCTAACTTTTTAAATTATTTTTAGAGATACATATAAAGCTAATTTAAGTGTAATATAATGGTAGTAACTCAATCCTAATTATGATTACGTTTAGAGAATTTTCAGTTTATTATTATTATCATGGAATTGTGCTACGTTTTTAACTACATGAAGCAAAAAAGTATTGAGGTAGGTACTTTAGCAAGTAAGATTGCTACAACAATATCCGAGATTGGAAATTACTTTTTGGAAAAAAAACAACTTTATATTCTTTACAGTTTACAAGCGATTTGCTCTGAAAAATTGCGTTTTTACTTATTGGAAAACGACAAAAAAACTTTTAATAAGAGTAAATACCAGTTACTTAAAAGAATACATTTCAGAGCTTATTGTGAAGCTTATTATTAATTTTGTTCTTTCTTTATGTCTTTTTATGTACATACATATATAAATGTATTTTCTCTATTTATTAATTTTCTCCTCAATGCAATTTTATACATATGTACATATAAACTGTATATAAAACCTCATTTCAAGCCACCTCAAGTTCCCCTATTTTAACAAAACTTTCTCAGCGCTCTTAAAATTCTCTTTAATGAGAAAGCATATTAATTTATGTTTTTAAACAAAAACGACCTTTCATTTAAAAATCTTCAAGTGAAGAAGGTCTTCTTGGCAGAATTGCTGGTGATGGCATTTTAGAACAGAACTCGCCGTAACGTAGCCAGGCCTTGACTGAAAAAGATTAATTTTATATATAAAAGACGGTGAAACGAATGGTGTCGCCAGTACGAGGAATTATGGGTCACCGAAATATTTCACGTCTCTCAACACTAGTTTTAGTGCTTGCATTAGTTTTTACAAAGGTAGGACTAGCAAATTTTAAATTGTTCTGGCCTCGATTGCAATTCTTTAATTTTAGATCGATCTGCTGAACGGCAGATGTGTTGAATACGTCCTTTCTGGAGATGCATGTGAATGTCCAAAACCGCTCCCATTTGGTATTGCGGTGCCAGTGCCGAAGCCGCCAGTTCCGTCTTTGCCCCAAGAGCACATTTACAAAGTTGAAGTGCCTTCCATACAAAGGGCTAAAGTGAAGTATTCTTTAGATTTTCAAGTTGAACAGCCCACACCTCCTCTACCACCTTCCCTTCCGGGTCCACCACTTTCAGGTCACGTCGATAGAATTCAAATTCGAAAGCCAGGTAAAGTAAAAATCTCGTAGACAAAAGCAATTAGGTGTAAAACCCTTCTTCACGATAGATTGCTATAATTACCCAACAAAATCATCGTGTTCTTGCGGAAGGACACCATGTTCCTGTGGGGCTAATTTTAACTCCTGCTCCTGTGGACAAAGTTCATGTTCCTGCGGGTCTAACCGATGCAGCAATTGCGGCTCCAGCCCTTGTTTATGTGGAGGCAGTAAATGCAGTTGCGGAACCAGCCCCTGTTCTTGCTCTTCAAAAGGCAATTATCCTTTCTTTAAGGCCTGCGGAATGAATTATCAAGTTCCTGTTAATTACTTAAGGTACTTATATCGTTAACACGAAATTTTTCATCTAAAACAAACGGTAGTAGGGTTCGTCGCGATTTGGGAGCTAATAAGGACCTTAAAAAATCTAGTCAAACTATTCCAAAAGAGGACAACCTTTTCGATCGCAAAGCATGTTCAAAAAAAATTTTGAAACGAGAAATATTTGAACTTAATGAAGATATTCAAATGCCTTATGGTCAAGAAGACAAGATCAACTTAAGAATTCCAGAAGTGATTCAATACATGCCAGAGGTATTATCTCCAAATTTCGAACGAGGCAAATGTTTTGCTTGCAAAAATTCAAAAACATCATGTAACCACGGAAGGAAGTTTGGCGATGTTTTCACATGTGAACCAAAAGTCACTCCTGTAGATCATATACCAAACTATGTCGAATATATTCACGGCTCACCAGTGTCTTACGAGCCGCGTATGCCGAATCTGAAAGAATCAGACGAGCCACGCTTCGTTTACGATAGACTGGGTCACAAATATGAGGAGAACCAAGGACGTCTAAAGCTGATAGCTCCTCCAAGAACGGAAGACGATCCAGTGCTTGGGTCGCCTAAGGAAAGTGATCCTAGAATGGAAAATTTGATACGTTCAATAGTTCAATCGCATCCAGACTTTATTGAAGCAAGTGATCATGGACCAGGCGTTCTGACGCCGTCTCCGCGAGTTCAGAATCGAGATGCGATGGCTTTCTTAAGACGAATCCTAAATGAGAAGATGTCGAAAGCCTTGCGAAGAAATAGGCCCTATCACGACAATGACTATAGTTACGAGGACAGCAGCCTCGAGCGTCCCTACAGATCACCCGACGAATCGAAACAAGTATTGGCGACTAACCAACATATTCCCGACGAGACCAACAACTTCTCTTTAGAGGAGTCTGTCGAATCACCTTTACAATTTCACAATCCTAGAGAAAGTGATTTGCAGGCATCACAAGGAAACGAGATTCACGTGGTCAAATTCAAGAAGGACGGAAAAACACTCCAAGTGCTGACGGCGAACTCAAGAAATTGAGCCGCTTCTTTTTGTTACAGTTTCATTTTTGTTAAACGTTTTAAATCTGTAAATACACAATTTTAAAAAATTAGCAGAGCAAAAGCTTTCAGTGATTTCTTAACACTGCTTTCTTTTTCAGTTGATCTGCTACAAATATCCAAATATCGGAAGAACGAAGTTGGTGATAACTGAAATACAGGGTGTCCCGGGTTCTTCAACTTCAAAAGTTCAAATAAAATAAGAAATTTATCAAAATCGAGTCATTTTATTCAGCCATTGAACACAGTCTTCACAATTTATTTTATAAAATTACGTTTGAAATTTTAGGTTATTATTCTAAAATCCACTTTACAATAAATTTTAATTGATACTTTTGTGAATTTGGGATTTGAGAAACTCCTATAAAAATAAAGGGGCTCAGATTAGGCTGAGATATTTTTCAAAGAATTTATTTTCAATTTGTTCACATGGCTTCTCGTTATATGTATATCTGAATGGTTGTATACATTTATTTGAATTTTATTAATTAATAATAATATTCTCATCCTCCTTGTTGTAAAATGAAAAATAATGGATACCCGTTCTTCTATGGTTTTTCTAAAGAGAGATACTTTCGAGTATTGTGCCACTAATTAAAAACAAAGCAACTTTTTATGAAGATTTGTAGGAGCTTGTTTTTAAAAAAGTTTTTTTTGCATATTGTTTGTTTTTAATTCCAGGTGTTTATATCAGGTAATCAATTTTTTAAATTTAAGTTCATTTGCTTGTCGTCATCTCATGGTCTTTCCATTTGTCCAAACAACAGGTCAATTCTTCTAAGTCTAAGTATGTAATATTGCATAGATTTTGGTGCTGCATAAATGAAGAGTTGAGTTCATAATTGCAGAAAGAAAAATGCAAAAATTAAGTTACATTGCAGCTCTGAATTATTCCGACCGACCAGTCGCTGCCAGCCACGAGTATGCATACTTCTTGTAATTTCTGATAATTAAATGTAATTTAGGGTTACAAAAATAGGTCAATGTAAGGTTAATGATTTTAATATTCCATTTCTTAATGCTTGCCCTATGCAAGATGTTTATAATGTAATATGTATATAAGAATAAGAAAATATTGTTGAGAACGTTGGGATGCAAAATACACTATCTTTGCTGACTCCGCTAATATTAGGTATTGCCAAATATGTAGGTTAAAGCTTTAATTGGAATTGTATATGCTCCAATTATTTTGATGTTGAAGTCTCAGGCACGTTCTTGTTTTCTATAGTCTCAAGCTGTATCATTTGATATGTCTAATTTTTTACAATGCCAAAGGCGGATTATGTTCAAAATCTGAAATTTAAAACCTTTGCCGTTTACAAACTGACACTGTAAATAAGATATGCATATTTTTAGCTTAACAATTTTTATGAGTATAGTGCACGTTTTCAAACGAAATTAATAGCGAGAGTTGAGGGTATATTAAGACGAGTTTGGGTTCGAAGTAGGATGGTACCATGTTGGATAGCAAAGTCATTTTAATTGTTTTAATCGCGTATTTCTTGCAAGTAGGATAATTTGCTTATCACCAATATCTATTTTACATATATTTGTTTAAATTTCCGGCAGATTTCTTTATCACAGCGATACTTTGGTGGATGTGAAAATGATCGTAATTCACTTGGATTTAACAATATCCCCGACGCATCTTATTGGGGTAGTAATTTAAGAGTTCCGGATTTCGAAAACTCTGTGGACTGCAAATCCAGCTACAACTCACAATATGGGGACTCTAGTGAAGTGCGAAAAAATACAATCTACGCCACAATGGAGAAGGGAAACACCGCTAATTCCGCTTCGAACGAATCACCTCAATATAAAAATATAGCGGACATCATAAACGCAAAAGGTGTGGACAATAGTTACCCATGCCAAAAACCTGAGTATCCTCAAATTGGCCGAGCTGAGATTTTATTCCATCGTCCAGCACCGATTATTGTGAAGCGACCACCCACAAAAGTAATAATTCGACATCCTCCCCTTGTAGTTAAACCATCCCCAGTCATTTTCCATCGTCCCCCTCCTAAAGTTGTACGCCCTGTTTTTGAGAATATTCACCCCCAACGTATAAAAGTTGAACCCATTCTTGTTAAAGTCAAAAAACCATTAAAAAAGGTCTACGTAAAATCATCACCTTGTAGCAATGAGCACTTCACAAGAAGATGAATTTAAAGGGGCATAAAAACAAGAAACTGTAAAAATTTTAACTTATAAATAAATTTGTTGTTTTTCAGTCGAATTATATTTGTTTTATTTAAAATAAGAATTTGGTTTTTAGGCACATAAACTGATTAAACTAACCGATTAATATTCAAGCTACTATATGAGATTAAATTGAAGCCATCTGGGTAAAAGAAAGTAATTTTTAAATACTTGTGTTATTGTGTATTTGTTTTACTACCTTTAAAGAAAAAGCATGGCATATTGTAGTAACCTAAAATGATACTTCTTTATTATATTATTTTTACACTTCTTTTCTTCTTATGTGAGTAGTAAAAGAATATTTTCTTTTTAAGATTGAACAGATTTTTCATGTACATAACTGCATTTTAAAAATATTTCTAGAACTGCTGAAGCGATTAAAGCACGACAAAATTTTATTCGTGACCTTTTCATTTAATACTATCATCGTTATTTGTTTAAGTTTTTATCTTGAAACAGGGAGTTCTAATAATTGATTTTTAAATATTTATTTAAAGTAAAACTGCATAAGAATTCAAAACACCGAATGCTAGTTAAGTAGACATTTTTCTTTAATTTTGATGAAATTTTTTATAAATTCCCACCCGAATAGTGAGTAAAGCAGAGATATAATTAAGAATTAAAATGTGTTCATTTTGTACAAAATGTTTAATTCGGACATTCAGTCAATAAATGCAAGACGATAAGCAAAATAACAACACTTCAATGAACGATTTTTTTCGAGGAAATAGCATAACTTATTAGTGTTTCATTAAAATTGATTCGGTCTACTTCAAGAAATTTGACACCAATAGGATCGTATGGATTTTTCCGATTTTGCGACAGAACTTGCAGAAATTTTTGATAATATGAAATATTTTTAGTATAAAACGTAATACAATAAATCGTTTTGCTAACGTAAGATGTCTTTTGCAAATGCAAAAGACATATTTTTAAAACAAAGCACTTTAGTTCTTGGCTAATCGACATAAAAATGTTACTTCTGGTTAGGGAAAAAATCAGCTCAGAATGTCTTTTTTCATCGATTTTTTTTTTGTTTTTCTTTTTCGTGTTATATTTTCAGCATCGCTGTTAAATAAATCCCGAAATTTCAGAATAAAGTAACGCAAAAACATATTAAATGATTTTAGACATAATATACCCAGAAAAAAGTTAAGTTGCTTATAAAATAACTTTGAACATTACGACGGGGTGAGTTTCAAATTAGAATAGAGAAATATTGATACTATGATTTCCGACATTTTTCATTAGAACTTCACGACAAATTTACATAACTCTAATAGGTGCCAATAGATTGCCAAATTAATTATTGAAATATTAAGCACAAACTAGATAATTACGGACCACTTCTGTTCTGGAAATTTGTTTACTTCTTTTAAGTTGCGCTAGAAAATCCAGAAAGGGGCTTTGTGATGGACCACCTTTCTTAAATATACAGAGATGCGTTTCCGGCTAAAAAATGTGAACGCTTGGTGGGTAATGTCGGTTAAATGTATACAAAACAAATTCTGCTCAGATACTCGGCCCGCTGGAAGAATTTTCTGGGCTTGTGCTCATACAAAGCGTTTAGAGATTTCTTCACAGTAACAGAACAAAGCAATAATTTGGAAATATAAATTCGTCACGTTTTGTGGGTTAATCAGAAAAAATTGAATAAGATATTTAAAGACACTTCAGATCTGATAATGATGTAGTACAACTCAGTTTGTCAGAATGAATAGCTTCAGCTTCCTTATTGCCTTCGTGGCTGCTTGCACTCTTCCCGTAAGTTAAAATTTTTAGATTTATCCTGAAAGGGTCTTAATGTTTTTCTAAATCTAACAGATCGCTTATGGTTCGCCATGCATGGGACTCGATAACCTAGACTGCGGCAGCTCGTCCGGCACTGGACTTATGGGTGGCCAAATCGTCTCCGCTGGCCGCATGATCCAGGCTAACTCCTGGTCCAACGGCGCCAACATCGACAACGGAGCTGGATGCAACTCCGGCGCCACCGTCGTCAACGCCCTCCCAATGGGTTCTTCATCCTCTGGATGCAACACCGTCGATGTTGCACCTGTAGCATCTGATTGCAATGACAACGCTGGATGGAACACTGGATACGGTTCCGGATACGGATACAACACCGGATACGGTTCTGGATACAACGGCGGATACATCAACGGATACAACGGATACAACAACGGATTCGGTTCTGACTCTCTCTCTGGTGACTACATGACCGGCGCTGCTGCCGAGCCATGCAACGAGCCCCAGCCACCACGCATGTTGGTCAGCCAGCAAAGGAACCCAATCATCGTCAACAGGCCAGCAACCAACGTTGTTGTCAACCAGCCCGCCGATGTTGTCAGGGCCAACCCTGTTGTGATCAAGCGCCCACCAGGTGTCGTTGTCAAGCCAATCATCAAGAACGTGTACCCACGCCCAATCAAGGTACAGCCAGTGATCGTCCGCGCCATCAGGCCCGTTGAGAAGCACTTCGTCAAGAAGAGCTACGAAGACTGCGCTGGTCCAGTCTGGAGTCACACCAAGGTTGTTCCTGATTGTTAAACGTACGGACGAGCCAGAAAGCCTTCTCCTTTCTGATATATAAAAATAAAATGGCAAACTAAATTAAAAAATCTAATCTTTCATTCTAAAAGTACCGCCCGCCCTATCAGTTGTTGTTTCTGCCCTTAAAGACAATTTACATCCACTTCTCTTCTATTCAAAGTATTGAAATTCCTCAGTTCCTCCTATAAGTTTAAATGGGTCACAAGATTCGGAATATTTAAAAAGAAAAATAATTCATCATCGTTATCATTAACTAGTTATTTATGTTCTCTACACAAATTCCTGAAAAGCTTTACTAGAGATAACAATTTTGTAACAAGCCAATTTTAACCTACAGATGTACCGCTCAAGTAATTTATTTTAAGTAATTCTGTTTTGAGGAATTTATTTTAACTAATAACTAAAAAGCAGTGATATAGGTATTATATGTAATCATTATCAAATTTATTACTAACTAATCTAACACTAAGACTTTTGCTGTTGCTTACTTAAGGTATATTAAATAACACAAATGAATAACCTTAATAAAAACTTAAACTCTATGAGTATGAGATATGAAATATTTTGTACAATTCGTGGTCACTGATTTCAAATTTGAAGTCTTATTTATAAGAATTAAAATTTATCTCTGCTTTAGATGAGGACGCAGTAAATTAGTTTAAGTAAGTATTTATAAATGGAATTCCAAACGACTTCATCAAAATAATTAAATTAATACAGTGAGACAAGCATCTTGTCACATTATGATAGAATTGATTAAATTTGAATTGGTGTGGTTATATAAATAAATATTTTTATTATTTTTTTTAATTTTCTAGGACTGTGAGGATTTTGAGAATGTTCTGGGATTTAAAAAAATAATTTCTCAAATACGAAATTATAATGCGACATACTCGTATAAATAATCATAAAACATGTATCACTGATTTATAAATAATTGAGATTCGTTGGTTTCTTTGAATTATAGTATTAATAAAAAACTTGCTAGCTCTAAGTGCAAGCTGTGGTTATAATTATTTAATTTCGAAATTTTAGAAGCAAGGACAATCGTAAAACCTCTGTAACAGTAAACAACATTAGTAACCGGTAGTGATAAAACCAACTTTACCTACAAATACTTAATTTTATAAATAAACATAACTATTTTTTTGCTTACACCACGGAAGCGTGTTTTTGAAGAATGCTTATCTTTACGTCAAGGTGGTGGCTTGGAGGTAAATTACAACTAACACTGAATTAAATTATGGTTGGACTGTGATTCATTGTAATAATGACATGAAATAGTACAAATTAACAAAACATTCAGAAAATAAAGATATAGAAAAATGAAATGAATTTTTTCCATGGAATGGCGAAATGTCGAGACATAAGTTGAATGCATTTTTACGAATCAACTTTTAAACATTATAATTTCAGCACGACCTCATAAAATGTTTAAGAATTTATGGAAAGATAAAATAATAAATCAGCTCACTTAAAACATTATTTACATAAATTGGCTCTATAAAAAATATATCAAGAAATATGTACATACATCATGTTAAAAAATAGTTTATTAAGTTAGTTTGGACTCAAGCACAAAATTGACAGTATAAACGTTTAGTGTAATTGTTCAGCGGAGTAAACTGTTTAAAACCTTCTTTTTTTGCAAAATGTTGTTTTGAAAGAAAATTGTAGAAGCCTTTTGTTAGAAAAACATTTAAAGAAAATATCACAAAGTCTACAAAAGGATTGCTCTAACCAACGTCTACTTACTGGGAATTGTTTTCATGCTATGAAAGACCCACTGCAATTCATTAAAAAAATAAAGTGCAAATCGAAAATAGTTCCGTAAAATATTACAATGATTATTGTAATATTACTAACAATCTGAAAAAACGACTTTGTCGGTACAAAGCGCGAAATTAAGGCTTATTTTAATATTTGCAAGCACTTCGTAAGCGCATAAAATCATTAATCATTATAATTCTCAGTTGATTGCATTATCTCTGCAATGCGATCTTTATAAACTTTCTACAAAAATGGCATGGCTAAAATCAGTACAAGAAGGCATAAATAATCGTTATGCATAACTGGCATTATTCTTTTCTTTATTACTTTGATGATCACTTGTTATGTTCGATTCATAAAAAAGTGTAGGATTTCAGAAGTATCATTTCTCAGGAAAGACAAAAGTAACATAATCGGCAAACTAAGTAATCTAAACCATTTGTAAAATGCAGGGTAAACAAGCTTATTTGGTCGAGTTTTCCTTGGCTTCTTAAGAGTTAAGTTCTTCTATTATAAAAATAATAAAAGCAAACAACGACAACAAGGCGGATTCACCGAAAAAAATGTGTTTTCAAAACAAAATTCGGTTTTATTCAGCATTATTTTTGCCTGTTAGCTAGTCTGCAAAACAAAATGTATGTGCATTGCTAGCTCCGCTGGGTTATTTTGAAATTCGTTTTGATTGCGATCACTTTACGTGCATTACCTGCATTTAGAACTTTTTAATCGGATACGAGCCCACAAAAGGCATGACTGGAATTGAGTATCTCGCACGATGAGCGTTTTTAATAATTCAAACCGGAAAATTCTCAAGCACTCGAAGAGCCCCATGTCTTTATGTGTTTTATATTGTAAAATTATAATGCAAGGGCTTAGCGTTGATCAATTTGAAAGCTCTTGTCTACCATAGGATGGTGCTATTATCACAAGTGAAATATTTAAGTAAAAAAGATGCTATCGATCTGCAATAAAAATTTGGAGATCTTCTCTGTTTCTTCTAATGCTCGTGGATAGGAAGACGCAGGATTTTAATGTTAATTGTAGCAATTGGTAGTATTCTTAATTTTCTGTCTAGCAACTCTTAGAACTTAATAGAATAATGAGACAGTTCTTTCAACTATTATAAAATTAAGAATATATTATCCCTAAATACAAAATCAGTAAGGAAATCAACTTGAATTTTCAATACAGAACATAAGTTTTCCTTCATTTAGCCAATTTAATTGCCTTGTCTTCAAAGCTATGACAATATATCTAATTATCGAGTATAAACTATGGTGACAGTTAAAAAGGATTAATCCTATAGGCAATCTATTAACTTTATTAAACATTTTCTTTCTCACTATTTTTCTAAATTTATTGCATAAACATTGGCGTAAGTAGATTTTTACCGGCTCCAACAATAAAGCTATCGGTAAAAATTATTTTGATTATTGAAACCTTATCGACATTGAAAAATAGGAATTTTTAATAAAGAATGTAATAACAAGAAATAAACCTGTCAATTCTATTAATTTATAGTCGAGATTTACACTAAGAAAGATATTAATTTTTTGCTCCCTGAAATCCCTTATTTATGAGTGATAGTATTGAGTACTCGCTAATTCTAACTATGCGAACATTTGCTGTTGGACTTTCATAATTCCAAAACCATTTTATTCATGTATTTCATACATTGTACCAAAGGTTGTAAGCGTTCAGTTTCGTGCGAAAAGAATAAATCTATATACTTTAATTTGACTTGTTATAAACTGTCATAAGTAAGTTATTCTGGTCCTCCTTCATAATATTTATAATATTTCATTTCAAATTTAGCATATGAAGAATTTCTTTCAAAAGGTTAAAGAAGACATATGTGTGTATTTCCCAGTTCCTAATTTAAAGTAAATAATACAAATAAAAGGGAAGCAATGTAATGGTCAACCCAGGGGCAATGCTTCTAAGACGAATTTTATCTCTTGTTTGAAGATATATCACACCTGTCTGGAGCTTTAAGAAGAATTTTGTCTACGAAACGCTTTGTTCTCCGAGTTAAATTCTTCAATTTTATGTACTACGAAGACAAATTTTTTGTACTACGAAGACTTATTCATTTACTAGCGGCAAAACAGAACAAAGCAGTTGCTCTTAGTACATATTGCAGAAAATGTCACGTAAATGACTTTCGCGAAAAAAAATCATCAAGATATTTAAAGAGCAGATGATACCAATATGTTTGTAATTCGTTACAGTCTTTAGAAAGATGAATACCTTCAGTTTTCTCATTGCATTCTCTGCAGTTCTCTGTGTAAGTTCGCAGGATTGTTAAGCCTTATGCCAAGTATTAATTTATTTATTTATTAACAGGGTGCTTTCGCAAACCCAGGGTGCTATGGCGGAAACAGCGGAAGCTGGAACAACAATGGACAAGCAAGCGTAAGAGCTTGGGAAGAGCCATCAGCCCCATGTGACGGCTCATCCGGCGCCAGGGTGCAAGTTTCGACCTCGTCGGACTACGCCCCAGGATTCACAACCCTCAACAACGCCGCATACTCCGGATCTTACTCTGGATCATCCTACGGTGCAGCTGACATTGCCACCGCCAACGCAATGAACGCTGGCGCCCCATGCCCACCAGCCCGCACCACCTACCAACAACACCCAGGATTCAACCAACAGAACGAGCGTGGAGAGATCATCATCCACCGTCCAGCCCCAATCATTGTGAAGAGGCCACCAACCAAGGTTTTGGTCAACCACCCTCCACTAGTTGTCAAGCCCGCCCCAGTTGTCTTGCACCGACCCCCACCAATGGTCGTCAAGCCCGTCCTCGTCAGACATCACCAACAGCCCGTCAAGGTTGAGCCTGTTTACGTTAAGGTCATGAAGCCAGCCACTTCCGAAAGGTACCTTTTGGACGACAGGAATAACAACGCTGCTGGATGCGGTGGTAACGATGGTCTTTCTTACAACAACTATGGTCAAAATGCTGCTATTTCTGCTGTTGATACCGGATGTAATTAGAATTGATCCTCCAAACTGAGCGGATTACTCGCACATGTTGAAATAAAAGTAATCAGCATAAAACATTTATTTTTTCTTAACTCCATGCTTATCTTGTTAAAAATTCATTCAACTAAACCGCTGCAATTTCCGCAGCACGCTCGGCATGTTTACATATTAACGTGCATTATTTACCTTGCCGAAAGCATAATCTGAAATATTATTTTATAGTTCTTAAATTGTATAATCAACACCTGCACGAGAAAAGCGATTCAGGTGATGGTTAAAAAAATTACACCTGTTCTGTGCAGCCAAACTTGCGATATTTGGTTTAACAACAACCTAATTAAATTTTCTAGAAAAGAGGCATAGATTCAAAAGAACTATCACTAGAACATAATCTTGTAAATCAAATGCAATATTGTGATTACACAAGATCTAAATGAGTCCAAGATACGACTTTTTTATGTTTATGAGTTTATGAGTTAAAATACTAAATTGGGGTAGAAAAGCCAATAATTTCATTTAGTAGCTTCTTTTGATATTAAGGCACTTGAAAACTCGACAATTTCCTCGTACATATCAGAATCACAATGTCGATTGAATGAATTTACTAATCCCAGTCTAAAATTTAAATATTATATAATTCCATTTTGTGACCCCGGATTCAGAGCGGAAGACGGAAAAACAACAAATAGACACGATTTTTCATATTTTCTGTTTATACAGGGTGTGGCGGGGTGGGAGGTTAATACCTACAACTCTTCCACAAAATCCATTTTAAAAAAAATCAGATAAAACTACATTTACAATTATTTAATTTGCATTTTATAATCTTAATTAAGCAACAAAGTTACTAAACACTTGATACAGTGATAAAATCATTATCGAGGTGCGATGAAAACACATTTTCGAAAGTCTTTCAGTATTTTAGGTCTAATTAACAATTCAAGTCTTAGTATGAAAAAGTATATGTCATCACTCATAAAAATCGTCATATGTTATTCTATCATGCAAAAATGTAACCGCATGTAAATGACTTGAGAGATGAGATAGAGTTTAAGAAGGCCGTAACAAATAAGCAACTATTGTGATTGACCCAATTAAAGGTATTTGTCTGTAAATAACTACATATTTGTCCGTGGAGGTAACCAGCAATTGCTGTTATTTAGCAAGCCAATTGGGGTCAAAAGTTCTGCAAAAGCAATATAAAATTCAGCAAGTTGCCTCGGTGGCATTTGACTCATCGTTTGTGTGTTTACTTTCTTGTACTCGATAAGCGAATTTAATGAACCACTATGAAAAATACGTTCCAAATGGCATTGGTCTTCTTCCTGTTGTATGAAGTAAGTATACTTTTAATATTACAATTTTTAAATAGGTTTTTACTCTTTACAATGTTCATCAACACAAAAATTCACTTTAATAACTTGACTTATACTAAAAATTTCTGTAGAACCACCTCATATAAATTGCCCATAACGAAAACTTATTCTTTAGTTTTTATGAACAAATGAAAAAGATGGTAGAATATAAATATTCTTTTTGTCTATTATTCAAAATATTACTAGTTATAATTTCATACAACTTACAGATGTTTTGCACAGGAATGCCGTATATAAAAAATATTTCTTTGACTTCGGAGGAAGCTTCAGTGCTGTTCACTTCAGAAAAATTAGTGGTTGAAACAGAAAAACGGGCAGCTTTCTTTCCATCAAAGCAGAATGTTAAAGATATTTTTGATGTGATTCTTGGAATATTAGATTCACTTCAAATCACAGCTAGAAATGACTTAAGAAGAACTAGAAATATAATATAAATCTCAATAAAAATTAATAAATAAATTCTTTTTGAGCAAAAGGTTTGCGTTAATGTTGCTGAATTTTAATTTAAAGAGCTCTGATGAGAGGTCAAGAATTGTACACGTTAATATTATATTTTGAATTGGATACGTGCTATGTTATGTTTATTCAATAAACGGTTTGATGTATAAAAGATGATATCCATTTAAATAATTTCTAAGAGTCGTTTATTAATATTTTATTTTCTGAAGATTGTTATCTCCTACGTGTGTTTTCTATCTAAGCTCCTACTGAACTGAAAGAATAAGTACAAATTAAAGCTGCTTTTTTAATTGGCCTACCAACAGAATATGTTATGTACTACATTCTCTATACAGTTAGTAAGTTTCTGAGGATGAACTTAGGAAGAGTTTGGCAACTTATTTTCAGAGGATCGACCCGATCATCGGAACGGAACATCTTCAGAATAATCTATCGAGTGAATTTTAATAAAACCAAATTTATATTTTTAGTAAAAGCAAGTTAACTTTTTGCCTTCTGCTTGTACTTTGAGCTTATTTTCATTTGTAACCCATTTACCCTTTTTTATCTCTAAGAGAGACTTTCCTTATTCGCTTCCGATTTAATTTTGCCCCGTTTTTAATTTTTATGTGGTTTTTAAGTATAACAAAAATTATGAATCTGATTTGATATATATTGTAAACTTCAAGTTGAATCATGAGCTGACATTTTATATATTTTTAGCCATATACCTAAATCAACTTCAAGATAAAAATTTTAATTTACCTTTAAGACATTACTATGAAAATTGTAACACTGCGAACACCACAAAAGGGATATATTTAATTCTAAATTGCAACTAAGCCATTTTCAAACGTTAAAGAGTTAAAATAAGTTATGTAAGACCTCCATCTTAACACAAATTTAAGAACAGCACTTTTTAGATTTTCTCTTTTTATTTATGCCTCAAAAAGCGAGTATACACGAGTTAAAGTAGCTTCATTACACCAAATTTATTGCTTGGTTTTCTCCTCGATCTTTGAAACGACGTCCTGGCCAACAGCCTTAATTTTGTCACCGACTTCCTTCAATTCGGCGGCAATTTTCTATGGAAAAATACAATTTATGAGGAAACAATTAATTTACTAAAATGTTGAATTATTACCTCCATGTTCTCCTTGCTCAATAGTTCTTCAATTTGCTTGGAAAATGATTGCCAAGTGTTTTCCATTTGCTTAGCAATATCATTGGCAGGGGTCTCGGTATCGCGAGGAATGCGAGAAGCAAGTGCAATCTATATAAAAGTAGAAATTGTAAGGTACTGACAAAATTAATAGATGTGATAGAACTTACAGAGAAAATGCAGAAGACTGCGATGAACAAAAGTGCTAACTTTGCCATTTCTGTTTTTAAGTTTGAAAGGAGTTTTTGCGAATTGTAGTTCCTCGGTTCACGTCTTAATAGACACTGGAGCTAAACTGATTTTGGTGCACTATTAAAGATATTGGCTCTTCAGACGATTTGACATTCAATTGACTACTCAGCTTATCAATAAATTGACCTCTGACACAGTTAAAGTTTGCTCTCTTAATTTTCCGCTGATACAGCAAGCATATCTTGTTTCGGTCGTATGATTGCATTTTTTCTTAGTAACGTCTTATCGGTAGTTTAATTAAATCATTTTGAATACACATAGCAAATAATCTGCGACCCTGCAATCAAACAAGTCATGCAGTGGAGGCTACTAAGCGCGAACACATAAAGATTTGCAATTTATGAACCCTTTAACCAATTAATATCAAAATTATTTTAAGAAATTACAACATACAGAGAAAATGTTATTGAACTTACATATGTAATTGTATGTATATGTTGTTGTAGAAAAGTTAAGAGAATACAGGTCAGGTGCTAATATCCCAAATTTAATTTGTTCGCAAGCTAAATTTGAAGAAATTGAAGAAGCTAAATTGAAGAAGCAAACAATCATGATTTGGGAAACCTTTTCATATAACCAGTCGACATAACAATTTTTTTAGGACTTTTCTCCTTGTTTTTATTCCGCATTAGATACATATGTACTATTCAATTTCTGACTTGAGACGCGTCTCCATATTATCTCACTCAATATTTATTACATATATAAGATTAAAAAAACAAGACTGATATGTGATTTGCTTGAGAAAAAATTAGTGGGGTAAACATCGCAATTCAATACTGAATTGTTTTTCTCTCATATACAACAACTATGTACATATTAATACTGTAATTGTAAATAGCTTAGCTTATTAACTTATTAAGTTTAAAAAGGCCACGTCCAAGAATATGTTTTTTATTTGTTTTAAAGAATTAGAGAAAATTACTGAATTGAAGACAGCATCTTGAAAGGCGAATGGGCAAAAATGACCCAGGACCCATAGAAACAATTTAAGTGTATATAGATATATAATTATGACGAGTAATTACATTATTTATTTGTTTTTATAAAACCAACCTATCCGCGCAATATTCTATTGTCTTTCTCGCTCCTTCTTTGCCTTTCATTATCTCAATCTCGATTGAAAAAAACCGTACGTGCGTGATTCTGATTTGAAAATGTCAGGCGTTAATCGGTGTGTGATATGTAACTGCTCCGTGTTACGTCGACGGCGATACATCCACTGAACCACTGTTACAAACGGATCGAGAGTTCGTCGAACATCTTTTAAGAAATATTACGGGTTTTGGGGAGGGATCGAGTTTGGTACCATTGGATAGCTTTTCAAAAAATATTTGAGACGTGTTTTTCCTTTTTTCGATCCCATTTGTAGATCGTGAGTTATTTGACCTTTTCGGAACCTTTTTTGATAGACAACATACCCTCCCCCACACTTCCTGTACTGAATTGAAAAAAATGTTTCAGACAAAAGTTACGTATTTTTTTATGAAGAATTCGAATCTACAAAAAAAATGGGTGGTCCTATTTGAAAAAAAATTACCCCCACCAGTGCCCTCAGGGGAGTCAGGGTTGATAGAGTTGAATACTTCTTTCAAAAATATTTTACCCCTATTTTTTCTTTTCCAATACAATGTGTTCTGTTCGAAATATTCCGGGACTTTTGTTACACACTGTATATTACTTAGGTCATGCTTGACATGCAGCCATAGAACAGAACAGCCTGCAGGTCTTATGGACTCAGTAATTGTCGATATAGACGGTTCATTACATTAAACAAAAGTTAAAACACATCAATGTTTCTTAACTGCTGTTATATAAGGCAGATAAAAGTACCTTATATCTCTTACTCCCCATAACTATAACATTTTGTCTCAAGAAACAGTTTTTCTTGATTGATGTTAAGAATTATTAAACAAAATTATAAGAAATTCTACCAGAATTAAAGTTTTCTCTTCTTTTTTAGTTTGGATATTGTAGTTTACAAAATAAAGACAAGAAATATAAAGATATACAAAATCACCATTGGCAACGAGATATTTTTACGTCAAAGAAATTGAACTATAAACAGGGTAAATTGACTTATGTAGACCGGCAAGGTCAATAATTATCACTAATCGATTTAGCGAACCTGCCTAGCACTAATTTATTAGTCTGATTAAATTACGATTTTTTTTATAACCATAGTGCAAAAGAACAAATAACCTTCCAACTATTTTCTAGAAAGTATCAGTTTTATGTTTTGTTTTGTCTTTTTGCTCTAAAAATGATAAGGCTTGAGAAAATTAAGGTTACTCCCCGTCTGATCTATTCTGATCTATTGCCCTCTATTGCCTTAGTCAGCAATTTTTAAACTGATGACACTAAAGAGAGTTTTTCGTCACAATTTGCACACAACTTATCTGTTGTTTCATTGTATAACCATTATTACTTATTATAACTAAGTTCTTTGTTGCGAAACAGGAACGGGTAGTAGATTGTTGTAGGTCATAAGCATATTGTGATACGATACGACTAGTACCTTTTTATAAAAAGACATTACAATTTCAATAATCAGTTTAAACTTCAGTCGAATTTGTCAAATATGCTTTTTCGATAATAATAGATGGAGAAAGGTCGAGAAGTTTTCCAATTCAAAAAAATGCAAAAGAATTCACACTTTGAAGAGGAAAAATTCTGAAATTAAACAACTTTGACTAAAAAATAACTAATTAAAAAGTTTGGAGACGGATGCAAAACTAAAGTATTAATAGGGTACTATGCGATTCAATAGACTATTACTACTACTATTTTTCTAGTTTTCCAAACCCATTTTTAGCTACTGAAATTTGAAAATTATTGTTATTTTTTTATCACATCTCATTTATATTTCTGAGGAGAAACTTTAAGTATTTCAGCTTTATATTTTGTGATGGAAGAGGAATTAATTTGATCCGCATCTGCTTTAAAATTGCAGGTCAATTAAACTTTATAAATATAGCCCAATAAAGCCTGTAATTTTCATGCTCATTTCAAGTAAAACTGGTAAAATTGTTCTTATTAAAATAACTCTTAAATCCTAAAAGTATGCACGCTGAAATGTTCTTGCATTGGAAGAAATGCTGATTGTCTCTTGCTAGCCCGTGTAATTGCTGCTAATTGAAATTCAAATTTAATTTGATTTACTTTTTTTCATAATCAAATTATAATTTGTTATAGGTATTCTACTGCTATAAAATTTGTTTAAAAAAAAAAACTCTTTTTAAATTAATGAGCACTCACGAAAATTGTACACCTCAGACTATTTTTACGATTTTGATAAACATGTTTATACAGCCAAAAAAAACTCAATCAAAACAAAATAACAAATTACTTCCAGACCAGGTAATGTCTTAGTATTCATTACGCAATGGACACCGAAAGCGAAAGAAATTGGCATTCCTAAGCAACACAACAGCTCCCAAATCGAAACAATTAGTACTCGATAAGGAAAGCAATTGAATTGCACCACAGCAGACGTATTTATCGTTCGCATTGTGCACAGAGCAGTTATACAATTGAGCTGATACGGAATCACTCAAAAACTCATCAACAACCTTTGACCGTGTTAGGTCAGTAAAGCGTCGGGCTGTCTTCCAGCGATAAGGTATAATTCGTCAAATGCGTCTCATTCTAATAAAATTTTATCAATTTGGTTCGCTGTAAATGGCAACAAATTATTCCTGTTCTAAAGGTATATAAAACAGGCACCAATAATGCAGTGATCAGTTTGGATCGACAACTTTAGCGTGGTGCAACTTCAGTATCTAATTAAAAATGGCAAAATTCTTGTTCATCTTCGGTGCTTTGTTGTGCCTGCAGGTATACTCTAAACGCATTCAATTTTTAAGAAGCTACATATTACGTGTTCAAATATTTTGCAGCTTGCTTCTTGCCGTGTAGCAAGGGATACTCCCGCTCAAACCCCAGATTTCAACCAATTGTTGCAGCAAGCTGAAAATGCCATCGGCGAACTCAACACGAAATTTTTGAATTTAGTTGGTGTCAAGAACAACGATGAACTTTTGGCTAAGGTTCAGGACCAAGGGAAGGAATATGCTGGAAAAGTGCAAGTGTTGGTTGATCAACTCAAAACAGAGGCAAAGTAAAAGCTTATATCACATAAATTAAGTATTTTAAAGTCTTCTTTTAGGCGGGAAAGGCCGATGAAGCTATCCAATCTGTTGCAGCCCGTTTAGGAAAGGCCGTTGAGGAATTTAAAGCGTCAACAGAGCAAAATCCCACAGTACAAAAACTTCAAGACGAATTCCAAATCAGGCTGCAGACAGTTTTGAAAGAAACTGAAAACTACAAATCAAGGGTTGAAGAACATGGAAAGGTTGTGTCCGCTGACGTTGAGAAGGTCCTGAAGGAAATTTTCGATAACACTGTTGAAACAGTCAAGAAAGTCTCTAGTGATGTCGATGCTGCCCTTCACGAAAAGAAAAACTAATTTGAATTTATTTGATTAAGATTAACTGAATAAAACCAATTCCAAAGTTCGAATGTTATTCATTTCTTTTCTTTTTACACAAACTTTACATAGGTATTCAAACTATACCATAAATATTAGTCAGAAATTTTTAAGCTCGGATAGCTTACAAGATGTGAAGCATTTCAAATGTGCCACAAAATGACAAATATTTGGAAAAGAACTGGGTCAGATATTTTGCTCAGGGCGGCATCAGGCAGGGTAAAAATTCTAAATATTGCGAAATTTTAAATTACAAATTAGATGGTTCAAATAATTAAAAATAACGAAAACACAATAAATTATAGAATATCTCTTTGAATCCATATTTCTTTAAAGCTAATTAAATAATGTGAACATAGTTTAAACGCCTTAAATCTGTAAGTCAGTGTTAAGCCCCACACCTGGTCATAAAAGTTAAAGCAATGAAACAATCAGCTGCATATTTTGCAACGTTAACAGCATTTCACAACGTCACCACTTCCCTAATATACTCCTCACTTGTTTAACATTTTCAGTTTCAGAAAGTAAGTTCTTACATAATGAGAGTGTTAGCAGTGCTCAATTTAACAATATCAGTTAGTATTCCTATACTTCTTAGACATATATGTAATTTAAGCTCTAGTGTCCGCAAAAACTATGAATTTATTATCCAGAATAAAACTCGTAAAGCTTGCTTTAAGAGATGACTACTTCGCTAGAATTCTGTTTAATTTGCTTATATTGGCTATCACCTCTAGTATAGTGACTATAACGGTTCTTTTTAAATTGAATTATATTTACATTAAATTTCTAACGATAATTTTTTCCAGATTGTATTGGTGAAGGCCAGAGATATTCAGTTATCTAGTGATCAGAACACAGAGATATTGACAGACATCGGGAAAAGTAAAGATGTTATGATTAATTTGTTTACATTTTAAAACTATTTTCTACTTCATAGGTTACAATGAAACCTCGCAAGAATATAATTTGGAAAGAGATAAACTGCCGGCAACAACCAATAGCCTACCTCAAGAAACCACCTCTACCGAACACTATAGAGTAGCGATGCAGAGGAGCGAAGCGTATAGGACAGATGCAACAAAAATTGAAAGAGTTTTGAGTGCTATTACTAATCCAACTTCAACTGAACAAATTTTAAGTATTAGTGCTACTTCGCCGGAACCGCTAACAATTTTTAAAAAAGATGTGGTCACTCAAAGAAGAGATCCGTCTTATTATTCCACGGAAGTGAATACGCCGATTGTGGAATCTTTATCACCGGCTACAACATCACAAACTGCAATTGAACAAACGACAGGTTGGTCTACATTGATGTACAAGTGGAAAACAGAAGCTGCTGTTGTTTCAACTCCAAGCGGAAATATTCAAAATCCCCTCAACTACAGAACTATTGAACACATAGTCGATTACAATACTGAAACCGTATTAGCGGCAAATGAGAACGGTTTAGAGACTTTGCTTAATTTAGAAGAAGAAACACCAATAGAAATTCAAATTCAAATCCCAATATCTGAAGAAATACCTTTGATTAAAAAAGATATAACATTTGAAGAGGTCCCAAAAGATGAAAAGAGTATCAAATTTGAAGAACATCACAATATTGATGAATTACGTCGTATAGAAGCACACAAAACTCATGACTGTGAGAAAAGCCGGCATGAGTCTGGTGGTGAATATAATTATTTAAAATATCAACCTTATGATGTGAATAAAAAATTTTACAAGCAATTACCCTACTTGATTGCGAACTCCCACAATCATCTTAAAGAAATAAAAGGAAAACGGTTAGCTCGATTGAGCCCTTCAATCAAGACGAATAAATTTATCAAAAATTCAAAGAGAGATTTGTACGGATCCAATTTAAGCGACCTGAACACTTACGGCACAAACAGATTGGACCCCAAATATGAAAGTTCAGCAGAAAAGGAGGAAAAACTCAACAAGGCTCTAGAAGGATTTACACACGCACTTAATATTTTCGCTCAAATGGACCATTACTTTTCTACACGACTGAAAACTACAATTAAAAAATTAGCTAAATTATGTGAGGAAGAGGGACCTATTTTATAATAAAATAAATAACTTTTTTATATTTTTGCATAAATATTGAGTTTTTCTTGCGTTTAATTAACTTTCTTATTTTAAATGAACGACTTCCTGATGAAGCCTAAAACATTGACCCTTCTAAGAATTATTGCATACCTACATCAATTTTTACGAGTCTAGACGATTTTTGGCATTTAAAGTTGAATTCTGCGAAAAACCTTCTGACCTTCGCCTGCATAAGTCTGGTCCCAAATGATTTGTCTTTATACATTATCTGTAATATAATTTTCGTTTCAAAATTGGATTATGGGAAAACTTAGTCGAAGTAAAAGATTTATTTTTAATAACATTATTTTATTTTTTATTATATTTAATAAAATTGATAATAAATGTGTTGTCTGCTCTATCACAGTTCTTAAGTGAGGTGTCTACTTAAAAGCGTAGTCTCTTTTTGATATTTCCATATAAAAACGGAAGCTGTTTGAGATTCATCTAAATTTCCCAAAAAGAGCAAGTATTGTTAGCTGATTTTTCTGGCGGGCAATATCAATCGGGCTTAATTTAAGTTTATTTTTAATGTTCATATCGCAGGAGTGCTGCAGTAGAGACTGCACCAATCTCCACAAGCCCCGTGAAACGGAATAATGCAGAGCAGTGTTCCCAAGATAGTCCTGTCGGTTAATAACCTCAGAGCTAGCGTACTTAAGCACTTCTATTGCACATTCCTCATTTGCCTCCTTGCAGGCAACATGCAGAGGAGTTCTTTCATTTTTATCAGTTATATCGACCTCTAGTCCATACTCTAGAAGATCCTTTGTTATTTCAAGGCAATTGGCTAGGCAAGCAAAGTGCAGCACACTTTGACTGTTCTGTCTTATGTAGTCAATATCAGCAACATTCATTTGAGGATGAATTCCCGGGTCTCCCCCGAGACCTATATAGAAGCGAAAGAGTTGTACATCTTTTCGCCTGATGGCACGAAATATATGGTGGGGTTTTACGTTGTAATCGGTTCGAGGCGTTTCTAAGGCACCGACGCTCATGATCGACCTGATTTTAGCATTGTGGGCCAATTCAATTGGAATATTTCCTGAGTTATTTTGAATATTCGACTTAGCTTTGTACTCTAGAAGGGACTCGACTATTTCTAAAAATCCCCATTTGGCTGCAATGTGCAAAGCTGTGTTACCGTCTAAATCCCGCGCGTTAACATCTAGAGGAACATTCATGTAATCAGCGTAAAAGAGCAAAGCTTTCACACACCCGATTTGGCCAGTGGTAGTTGCAAGATGCAAAACAGTCGTGCCTGCGCTGGTTCTTTTGTTAATTTCAGCTTTAGAATTCAGAAGAAGCAGCAGTACGTTCTGGTGTCCACCAATTGCTGCAAAGTGAAGAGCATTCCGACCTTCGTTATCGCAGCTATTAACATTAGCGCCTAAAGTTAGTAAGGCAGTAACAAGTTTTGGGTATCCAGCTAGGGATGCTACGTGAAGGGCAGTCAGTCCCTCTCTGCTCTTTGAATTTATTGTTGGAATGTGCGCCTCAATTTTTGCCCGACAATTCAAGCAGCCGCATAAGGGGTGGCAAAGATCCAACTGCTGGTCAAGAACTACGCTATGAAAGGCAGTTTTATATTTTATTATTACGGAGAGAATGTCATCTCCCTCAGAAAATGGTACATTGAACATTCCCAGAACTCCGGCTTCATTATTGCATTTTATGAACTGGAACAGCTTTTCTAAGAATTCGTCTTTAGATTTGTGTGCAAAATCTCCTACCGCGGGGCTCTGAATCTCCGCATGCAGGTACTTTTCAACATAACAGAAGACAGCCTCCAAAGTCGATAGAAGGAACTGTTCGTACCCATTGTCCGCAATGTCGTAGAGCGAAATTAGCTCCGTCATATAAGCTGAAATGGCTATCCAGTGAGGATAGTTTGAGTCTATAATTGAGCGCGCTATAACTGGTATCAAGTTGTCCAAAGTAGAATTGCCGAATGAGGCATCCAAAGTGCTTAAGATCTTTTTTAAAGCAGAGATTTTTTCAAGTGGAGTTTTTAAGCAGCAAATGGCAGAGATTTGTGTTGATACTTCTATAGGCTGCCTGCTTATATTAGTTTCTATGGGTATCGGATAGCAACTAACTTTTTGGAGGCACTTGTTAAAATATTCGCTCTTTCCAATGTTAATTGAAACAAAGTGATCGAAGCAGTGATCATACGTCCAATAAAGAACTAGTATTATAGTCGCTCTCCTGAGATTCTTCATTTTAACTGGGTCCTTTAGGAGTTGGTTCCTATAGGTGTTCCTCGCTAGAAAGACATCGACGCATTTGAGTGATTGCTCTTTTAAAGCAACTTTTAGATTGTAAGTGTCCTCGCCTCCGCATAAATTTCTCAACAGTCTTCTGCAGTTAGCTCTTATTATGGCAAGCATATCTATGTCCGTTTCCCGGGTTATAAATGCCGAGGCATCTTGTGTCGTCTCTAAATCGTGTAAAATGTTATGAATTTGACTTCCATCTTCAAAAGGCTCAGAAAGGCACCAGATTCGAAGTTTCGTCATATCCTTTGTGTAAAAGAATTCCTCAAAAAGTACTTCCCTCTTGCCGGAGGCGTTGCTACTTAGTAAAATTTCATTTTTCCGTTCGTATCGCTCCCCAAGTAAATCAATAAAGTGAAAATCAGGCACGTCTCCATCGGGAATCAAAACATGATAAAGTACAATTTTCTCGTCAGCGAAGAAATTGGATGGGTCGACACTCCCCGACCGAGGTACACATATTATCCAGTTGTTCGCAGCCGCGGTTTCGACCAGAATTTTGTAGTCATTTTTAAGTTTAACGAACACTTCGTTCCTCGATAGATCCTCTTCATATTTATTGTTTGACATTTGCAGCAACTGCAGGTAACTTTAGAAAGAAACGTCATCTCTGCACCCACGAATTCTTGTTACCTGCTCCTTTCGCGCTATTTTTTAAACTTGGCAAGGCCGCACCAGCGACAAGAAATGCCGCCTTTACTTTTTATTTTATATTACCAAAAAATAATTCATAATTTTTTCTTTATTGCATTTTGATAAAATGCTTTCTTTTACCAAATTATGGTTTTTACCCTCAACGAGCTTGATCAATCGACATTAAAAAAGTACGCAATGAGTTCTGAACTTGTAGCGGAAATGTTCTTACCTTGAGAATTAAATCAACTCCTCATCTCTTCAATTACAATATTGGAAAACTATTTACATGAAAGGAATGGGAAAAATCACGATTCCTTGCATTACTTAAAAACGTTCAAAGTTCGTCCAAATTCCAGTTTTAACACGTACTTTCTAAGACTAAGAAAACGGCTTTTCTTCCATCCGCGGCAGACACTCGAAGCTATTCCGTACCGAATATGAGCTTTCATATGGCATTACACAATCGCACGAAATTTCGGGGTTTCGGACTATTCCCCTTCAAGAACATATGACATTTGTTTAGCTTGCGATTTGTTGGGTTTTCATAGCTTTAAAATTTGGGAGTTCAAGTGGAATTTTTACTTTAGAGAACAACTGTAGACTTAGTAACTCATCGCGTGTTATGCTGCCGTTTAAATAGTACAAGAAATCACCTTGCGAAGGTATATCATGTGCTCAGCTGGGATATTGCGTAAATGATTATTTTTCTCTTTGTTTGGCGCAGGGGGTCTACGCTTTGGGGCACACTCTGCTAAATGATATTGAATGAGGTGATTTTGCATAGCGCTAGTTGGCCCAGTTGAAGGAAGAATGGCTAACCCCGAAGTCTCCTACAATTCCCTTGCGAACGAGGGAAATCCGTTCACAGAAAGAAATGAATTCGATGACACCTTCGATGCGGATAATGAGGACACTCCGCGAAACAGTGGAATCATCATCCATGTGGTCCCTGAAACCGATAAAGGTAAAAACGCATTTAATAATTCGATACTCTTCTAAGTGTTTGTTTAGCGAGGTGGAACCACATCGAAGACTTGGACTCATTCTTCACTCGAATGTATCACTATCATCAAAACCGAGGCTTCGCTGTGATTTTTACGGAGGAACTCTTACGCTTAGTCCAATTCCCTTACACCCTCTGCTTTCTTACAGTCTTATTTATGTGCGTAGAATATCCTGTTTTATTTGGGTAAGTTCTTTTACATGGCTCCCTATCGAACGTTAATAATATTGTTGAATTTTTAAAATCTATCAGGGATGTACCCAACAATTCCACCACCACCACAAAAACCACTTTAGGCGACGTGATCAAATCTCCTGGGGAATGTGTAGCATCATTTGGTGCAGGCACCTACTGCGTTTTGGTCGTTTTCTTTCTGGTATTCCTGCACAGGACGGTGAAGGCCCTTTACCACATCGGCCAATACTGGGACATAAAGAAGTTCTACAACACCGCTCTTAAAATCGAAGACGTGAGTCGTCTCTTTTATAATTTTTATAAAATATTTGACTTTATTTGATTTTATAAATAGTACTACCTAGTAATAATACCAAAAGTTTATTCAGCGAAGTCAAAAAATTCAGTTCCACGGCATATTTGGAAAAAGTACAAATTCATATTTTATTGCAGGATGATCTCGACAACGTAACGTGGCACGAAGTCCAAAAAAAAATCCGAGAAGTGCAATCTGAGGAGCAGATGTGTATTCAACGGCAGCACCTTACAGAACTTGATATTTACCATAGGATATTACGGTAGAATTTTTAATTTCTTCGACCGTCGAAAGTACCAGCATTTTTTTTATTTCAGCTTTAAAAATTATTTAGTTGCTTTAGTCAACAAAAATCTATTACCCGTGAGATTTATGCTTCCAGGATTGGGGGAATGTGTCTATTTATCAGGAGGTCTTTTATACGCATACGAATTCATACTCTTCAGTAAGAAATTCTTAACATCACATGAAATTACTTTTAATTTATATATACATACAATATATATTTTTTTTTTGTGCAGGAGGACCGTGGTCTCCATGGAATTTAAAAGGAGATGTAGCCGTTCGAGGAAATCGCGTCGAGCTGGCTCGCAGGTTGAGAAACCAAATAAGTTGGGTTGCAATCATAACTGCTTTACTTTCTCCCGTCATATTTATTTGGTTTCTTGCTAATATTTTATTCAGCAATATAGCGGTAACTAATTTTATCTTTATCTATTCTGATTTAAATAATTTGTTTTTATATATTTATTTATATTTTTTTTAGGTAATACGAAAGGAACCGAGTCTACTTGGTATGCGAATGTGGTCAAATTACGGTCGTCTTTCATTGCGCCATTTCAATGAGTTGGATCACGAACTAAATGCCCGGCTAAATAGGGGCTATGAATTTGCAAATAAATATATGAACTCGTTTTCATCGCCTATAGGAATCGTTTTAGCCAAGTAAGAAATTTTTTGATGTAGAGTAAATTATTACGTTTTCTTCTTAGACACGGCCTTTTTATATGCGGAGGTTTTCTTACTCCAATCCTGCTGCTTGGTATATATGAGGAGCACGTCTTTCAAGTGGAACATGTGCTCACAATTTTTGCTGTAGCATGCGCGGTGGCCGTTGCTTGTGCGTAAGTAAAAAAATTTTTATCATGGGTTTTGCATTATTTAATAATTAGAAGTAAAAAAAAAAGAAAAATCACTACTTCCATTGTGTTTTCTGGTCTTTTCTTTAGATATATAAAAATTTAAAGTTCTTCATTAAAAGCAATGTTCCTTTTAGCATCCTTATACCTAATGAAAATCAGGTATTTATACCTGAACGATTGCTAACAAACGTGTTGGCACATGTGCACTATATGCCAGCTGAATGGAGAGGCCTAGCTCACACAAATAAAGTTAGAAGCGCATTTGGTCATTTCTTCCAGTTTAAATGGGTATACTTTTAGTTATTCGTATTTTTAAATTATTTTGTGTACATTTTCAATTTTAGACATACATATTACAAGAGGCTCTAAGTCCACTTTGCACTCCCTTCATCTTGTACTTTTACTTTCGACCACGTTCTCTTGAAATCGTAGACTTTTTTAGAAGTTTTACAGTTCAAGTTGTAGGAGTGGGTAACGTGTGCTCTTTTGCATTAATGGACGTCAAGAAGCACGGCAATCCTGATTGGCAGCTAACAGATTCTCTTGAAAATATGCAGTCGATGGGAGATTTCCCAAAACGATATCTTCCAAAGCAAATGGAGCAGGCAGAACATGGAAAAACTGAATTATCCCTCATTCATTTCACACTTACAAATCCAGAGTGGAAAATGCCTGTTGAAGCCCAACAGTTTATGAAAGAAATCAAAGAGCATGCTTTGCATGAAATAAAAGAAACTCCTGGGACAAACTCTAAGAACGCGGAACCAAATACTGCAATGACTCAAAGCTTACTATCGTTTGGAAGTCTCGGTGGTGAAGTAAGTTAAGCGCCTTTATTTTCTTATAAATTCAACTAATTGGTTTTTTATGACATTTAGTACTCATCGATCGCTCAGTCCATTCTACAAAATCAAAAGTTTATTCAAAACGAAAATGGTTCACAAATACATCAGTCCCCAAGCACTAGTCATGGGTACGATTTCGAACAAATGCTTCAACAGAATTTAGGCGAAGGTGCATCTTCGCATTTCAGAAGGGGTGGTTTACTTCATGATATAAAAGAGAACGAACATGAGGAAGATGACAATATGACTAGCAGAAATGAGGCTATCATCCAAAGCATGACCAGAAGTTCGAGAAAAGTTAGAGTGGGCAAAACCGAGGGGCGTATCGAAGGACCAAGCGGAGGTCTTTTGTACAGGTAATTTTTCAATCTATTCACCTTAAATTAAACTGTTCACTTACTTTGATATTTTAGTCTCTACGGAATTAATTTATTCGACAAGGATCCTACCGACATTACCACTGCTGAAATGTGTTTAAGCACAATTTTCTTACATGAAGTTCATCAAAAACAGGTTAGTCACATGTATATTAAATTATTTAAGTGAATTTATAATTTTTAAATTCATTCATTTTTCAGATGAAGATGAAAAGTGTTCGATTAGCACAAAGTCAGAGAGCGCACTGGTTGCAATCACAACGTAAAGAAGAGCCCAGTACTTTAGATCAACATAAAGTTATAACAATTGCTGAAAGTACACCTCTGTTGTCCACAAAGAAATCATAGCAAAAACTTGAGTGGGTATAAAGTTAACAGAAGCATACGGCTACATATACATACATGACTAAGTAACTCGGTTGTAAAAATGTAAAATACTTT
This sequence comes from Machimus rusticus, assembly GCA_951509405.1. Classification (NCBI taxonomy): domain Eukaryota; kingdom Metazoa; phylum Arthropoda; class Insecta; order Diptera; family Asilidae; genus Machimus; species Machimus rusticus. The sequence goes on from OX608051.1 coordinate 11,602,084, forward strand.
TCTAGTCTTTTTTTAATTTAAAACTATTTACATTTTCGATAATGTAAATACAGACGCTGTATTTTGGAGTTGAATTAGTTTGTAAGCAGAAGGTTTAGTTATGGATCTTAAAAATGCTGTATATGTAGAAGTAAACCGGTCTTTTAATATTAACATTTTTTTTATATTTTCTAACACCTTATGCCCAACAAATAATTCCTTTTCTGATCGCTTCATAAAAAAAAATATTAAACTTCTATGTGGAGTAGATGAGTTTAAAACACAAAACTATCTTTACATTTAAGAGTACTTTGTTCTGTGGAATTTATTAATTTAAAAATTCACATAGTGTTACAAAAATTATAAATTTAAACGTGTTCGATTTACAAAAATTGTGATTTTAACTAATCCTCCTAATACATACAATAAATACCTTGGTCTTGCAAACATTTCGAACAATATTGTACAAGTATAAAAATATTAGCTGTTTCATCCCGGAAAGTTTTTAGATTTGTCAGCGTAAATTCTTTGCATTGTTGAAAATAATTTTTAGAATGAACAACACGTAAAACTGCATAAAGACAGGTCTAGCGTTGGAATGACAAATAGCAGTACATATCTAAAAACAGGTCCACTTCGTCAATTCCCAGAACCCTCTATTTGAACCTTTTTTTTTGGTGATCCAGCTACTTTCTTTCGAGGCGTCCCATTCGCCAAGTTGCGGGCATTCTCCGAGCTATCGGAAACATCACTGCTGCTAGAGCGTATATCTCCTTCCATCTGTTAAGCCATAAAGACAAATTTTATTTCGAAACCCTCAAAGTTGAAAAGAAAACAGATGAACCAACCTGTCCTACTTTCAAAGCATTATATGCTATCTGCAAAATAAGATATGTCCACGCAACATGAAGAATCAGTAACAAGATGAGCAAACTGTTGAAAATATAGTAAGCTGGAAACATTGGTAATATTCTGGGAGCCTCAACGGAAGAGCTGCCGGAAATACTTTTTAGTTCGATTAGGTTTTATAAATTCTACTGATTACCTGTAAATAATCCTCGGATAAAAGCCTAAACGGGTAACAATCCACACCAAAGTAAAGATAGCAAATATAGTATCACACAGCTTTTGGTAATTAGCATATTTTGTTATTTTGGCAGCCTAAAATATTTTTTTAAATCTTACAATTTTGAAACAAAAGCAAAGAGATGTGCATACTTCCAAAAATATATCGGCACAATCGTGAACAACCAGCACTAAAGAGCCAACGCGGTGCAAATTGCAAACCCAGCTAAGGGCCATTAACAACAAAGTGACCATGTGATGAACGAACATTTGCCAAAAATCTTTTCTTTTAACATCAACGAACTGGGAAGCAGTTAGAGCCCAATAGAACGACATTGAAATCATGTAGTACCACCATATGTCGTTATCTACAGACTATTATTGGGTTAGTCAGTGTTGTTTTTGTTTCGTTTAAATCCAAAATATATACCTGATGGGGATAACCATACCAACAATGCTTAATATCCCAAAACCATGTTTTGTCCCAAAGAACAATTATACCGTAAAAAAAGCTGTATGAATAATAAACACACCTCCAGGAATTTTCGCAGAATTTTACTAAAGTTGATGGTTTGTCTTGTGCCCTTCTTAGACGCCACCATCTTTCGATCTGCCTTTCAGTCATGTCCGACTGTTTAGTAAGCGTTACAACCTAGGGGGAAATTTATTTTTTGAGCGTATTCATCTATATATATATAAATAGTAAAAGTTATATTTGATTAAAGAACCTTAATTGTTAGTTTTTACCAACTAAAATCTTGACTCACCGTTTTATGAGTTAATCTACTGCTTTTATTGTAAGCATTTTCTAAAAGCAGATTTGGACTTGCTTTCTTTGGTCGCGAGCTCTTAATACCTAAAGATTTTCCAATTGGTGATAGCCAGTATCTGTAAAAAATAAATTTTTATATTGTCACCTCAGTTATATAGGTAAATTAAGATAAATATATTCTGATAATCCTCTTCAATTGGCCGCTATACTTGATTTTTATTTTTATGGGCTATTATTGTTCATCTAAATATGGACAAAACTTATTTGCATTTTTATACTTTGGTGTAAAATACATCGTCATAAAATGCTTGTGACCAATGGCATTTTCGTAAGTTCCGGTGGAAATCGATTACACCAAAGAAATAGCGAGAGCAATTAAATTAGCGATAACGCTTTTGGAAAGTTTAACATCTGTTTAAAGTGAAATCTTCTACTTTGAGTGTTTCATTGAACCTCATGATAACGCTGCAAGTGGAGCGCCAAAAGTGTGACTTCATAAAAACAGCAGAGAAGACAAAGTCTAGCAAGGCTGATTCTCTCAATCCGCAGCGCCAAATAGCTCAGCCAACTAAGTACTAACTGTCCATTTCATGAAATTGTCTATCATCTAGTTTTCTACCTTTCTGGCCAGCCGACCTTAGCACCATGACCTTATTCCAAAATTTTTTGCGACCCGCAAGAAACTCTGCCACCGGAACGCACAGCGGCCCGGCCCCAGCCCACAGCCGAACATCGGCAATTCCATCTGCATCGCACGACAGCTTCTTAGAAACCCGCATTGCAGCTGTAACTGGGGCTCGTTCCAGCGAAAGCCCAAGGTTAACAACTGCAATTAAGGTCTAATCAAAGACAGGAGAGTTCAATGCGACGGAGCGCTGATAGCAGGCAGGTCGGATATCAGCGGAATTGTCACTCGGATTTCTTCTTGCTGTGCGACGCCGGGGTTCAAGGGTTATCCGCGGCAGACACCCCAAAGTCATCCCTGACACTAGAAAACAATTGTTTGTGCCCTCTCCCGCTATAAAGGCCCGAAGAGTCCGAGGTATGGGCGTTTCCGAAATGAGGTTATGCTGGCACTCGGCAAATTACCTTTCCAGAACGTATCTAATCACCAACATCACGAGCGCCAAGGGCAAGGGCCAGATTAGATCTTTATAATCTGCATGATTCACGTCGGCCCGGGACCCCGGTGCGATGTCAGCCCACGTTGTGTTCGGGGGCAGCCAAACTTTCGTCGACCAAAAGGTGTCAGCGAAATACCGAAACACTTCCATTTTGTTGTCTCCTTAAATGCGTATGGCTAGGCACAGAACTATACACTTGAATACGTTATTTACAGAACACACGGCTGGGTCTAGCAAAAACATCTTTCAGTAATGAAGCAGCCCCATCTTGAGAAGTTATATTTTTTCCTTTCCTCGGCGCACTTGTGATCTAGATCGGAGTGAATTGTGTCACTCAGTTTAGTACGTTTTTTGCCTTCTTCGATTCCGCAGCGAGAACACAGATGTCGCTTTTTGAACTATTCATCAAGAGTTTTGCGCGGTGTTGTTGCAGCAAGGGCAGGACAAAATAATTGTTTTTGGTTCACAGATCGAAATGGTAAGTAAACATTTATTATTATTTCATTTATTAGACTCTCATTGCAACAAAACGAGGTAGGCTCACCTGACTTGAATGGAAAATCCTTCATTCTATATAAACAGAGGTCTCAATTCTTGAGGATGATTTAATTTTATTTAATTTTTAAACAAGCAATATGCAAAAAAAACTTTTTTTAAAACAAGCTTTTGATGCTCCATGTTATCATAATATTGCATTGTCACGCGATATACATATGCATGCAAAATTTCAGCTCAATCGGAAACCGGGAAGTGGGTCAAATTTAACTTTCAAGATTCCATTACAGACACCGGGACAGGTGAAACTAAATAAAAGCTTGTAAAAAAGGCTCACTTATCCTTGACCAGAAAGTCAAATACCTAATCTTTATAATCATCAAAAACCGAAGTATTAGATTTGAACGCTGTAACTAGGGGCTTGGCGGCTTCGGGGTCCTTTACACTTGTTTTAGGGAGTTAGATTAGAATATAATTTAGCGATAAGGTTTATCTGTAGTAATTTTGTAAATAATAATTATTAAACAATATTCTCGCAAACTTTTTGCGCTTAAATTTGGAATGTTCATTTAATCGTGTCGAAAAATGATTATTTTGTCCCAAGTCCGAATTGAGCACCAACTTTTTAATTTAGAAAATCTGAGTATTATTTCCACTGTATACAATAATTTATTTACTTGGAAGCATATCATTTGTTACAGAGATCCTAAATATATACAAATATTGGAACACATTTCTATAAATAATGCTCTCGTAAAAAATTATTACAAATGAGTTTTTATACATTTCTAATTAAGTCACAAACTCGGAGCAGTGTGGCACCAATTTCGCTAGTTAAAAATCATCCGCTATACAATACGACCGAGTAATTTAAAAACTTTCAATTTTCTCTCTTCTATTTCTTGATGCATCGCTGGGCTGTACGGATCGAATGATAAAATCCTCTTTTTCCTACGATAAATACCCTCCTTTCTTGCAAGAGCACATGCTAGTAACCGCTAAAAAGTTAAAATGCAACAATATAAAGTTAAAGAAATTAAATATTAATAGTAAAACTACCTCGTCAATATTGAAATTCAGAAAATTAAGAACCTCTCTCAACTTTCCTTCCACATTTGCTACTAAATCGTCGTAGTAAATAATTTTAAGCGTTCCAGTAAAATTTTTTGCCCACGCAAGGTTCATATTCTCCCATCCATTCAGCTTATTATTAACAAATTGGTGCCAATCTGTTGTAAAAATAGCATTTTATTTTATACTTTATAGAAAGTGCTAAAATATGCAATAAAGAAATTTCTCACATCTTCCTCTTGTGCGTTTATATCGATCCGGCGAAGCAAATCCCACGTGACCACCACTTTGTCTATTAAATTCAGCTAAAATAGCTTTCTCAGGATCTCGAACTAATAAAATTGCTTTAATAAATTTCGTCCAGGCGTTTGGACCCCACTCATGTGTTTTTACTACCAGCACCTGAAGTAAGAGAGTTGTTAAATTAAATCCATCTTTAGAATTGTAGTAAAATGTTTACCGATTTATTACAAACATTTTCTGCAGGGAATCCACTTTTAAGTAGGCCGTAATCTTTGTAAATACTTCCAGTTAATAGTCCTGAAAGAAAGGAACTTCGTAACTAATTTTTATTCCAAGTCTCTACGTGTTTTCTAAAAAGGGAAATGGAGGTTAAAATAAAACTACAGAAATTAGCTCACCTGTCGCCTGTTGCAGAAGATATCTTAACCATGTGTTCCCACTACCTGGGAAAGACGCTAAGGCAGTTAATCCTATAGAAGCTGCATCCTCAGTTGGTGTAGCGCGAATAGTGGACATGTTAGGAGATAAGTTACTTCTATCCTTAATTTCGCTAATTGAAATATTATTGTTTTTGTATTCTACTCGCTTTTTGCCTCGTACTCTTTTCACTTTTGAATAATATTTAATTTCTTTGGATTTAGGACTAGCAACATTTATAAAAGACAATTCCTTACACCACTGAATTGGCTGCCTTCTGCTCAGTCCAGAAAGTTCTGGACTGTGAATTGAGTTCATCTTAAATAATTGTAAGTGATATAATTCGTACAAGTTTAAATTATTTATTAATTCACCTCGCCGAATCTTCCTAGACGACTTTTTTTTGGATGTGGACCAGGCATATTCATTAGCGATAAAAATAAAATTCCCGCCACATACACAGAAATTGTTCCAGCTACGCCAAATAGCCGCCATCCACGAAGTCCCATGCCGCATAATTTCGTGCTGTTTCACAAATTGTTTTCTAGAAATCTACAAGTATAACGCTGCAATGAATATCCCAGGTATGTGAAATTTTATTAAAAATGTTATATTCTTATTTATTAATTATCACATTTCTTACCTTAAGAATTATTTGCATAGTTCTTTCCTGCGTAGTTAGGTTTTAAGCTTTTTGGTCAGAGAACAGTTTTTAAGTTTAAACTGAAATAAACAGTTATTGATATATTTTTTAAAAATTAATTCAAATTGACTCCAACAAAGAATTTTTAAAATATATAAAAAAAAAATAATACATAGTACATAACTTTAACAATTGTTTAGATGAATAATAAATCCGAAAGTTGTTGACGAAGGAGAAATTTCTAAATTATAGTTGCTATTTAAATTTGTGTACAGGCTATATAAATTATAATGACTATGATTATTATTAGTGCATAGCTGACAATCAAAATTGATATACATAATGTACTTAATTATATCTATGTCGTAAACTTACTTTCATATAAATAACGTACCTAAATGATTTTACCATGGCGAAAACATCTCGTTTTAGAAACATCTTTCAGCATATGTGAACATAAACTAAAGTTTTCAAGGCGTAATAATAAGAAAAATACTTAATTTTCTTAAAAAGCTTTTCATTTAATCACGAATGACTCACTAAAACCTCTAGAAACAGTAAAATCTAAGCTGACGATGAGAACTGACTGCTTAAAATGAACTAGTGATGACGAGTATGGGAAAAATCCGGTAATTTAACGCCTACGTCATTTACCTGGTCTATGGAGCTTTGTGCTAGCTTTATGCACCATAGTTCTGATATTCATTCATGTGTAAATTGAGAAGAAATACTTAAAAATCATTAGTTCATGGCAACTGAGATCATCTTCATTTTGTTCATCTAATCTAAAGATATAATGGCAAATTAATTGATTCATATACGTAAAAGGTGAAATTGATAGGTGATTAAAATTAAGTTCCTACACGGGAACTCCTCCTACGCATCTTTGAAGTGGGCGTTATTTAATCTTGGTGTCTTAACTACATAATTTAATGTCCTAAAATAATTTTGACCGCAACCGTGAATAATCGGAATGGTGAACATGTTTAGGTTTAAATTTAAAGTAGTTTGTATACTATTTCTATAACTAACTCAATAGGTGTATTATGACATTAAATAAAGCTGCTTTATTCAGGGTCTATGTATTCGCTTATTTTCATTTCAACTTCGCTAAATTTAAAATAAAATGTTCTAAGAGATTAAGTTGTCTATCATAATTACTGAATAAAAATTAAATATTTCATATTCTTTATGATACCCCTGATAACGTGAAGATTTAATTACACGATATAAAGAAAAAATCATAATTTTTCGGATGTAAAGATTTCTACGGAAATGTTTTCTGTTTTACAAGATTGGCGCTTTTATGTTTACGAGATAGCTTCTAAACACATGTGCTTTTATCAAAGAAATTGTTACACATAATTCAGCCAAAAAAACAAACGAATTAATTCATTTTGTTTTTGACATTAAGGCTCAAGTATTAAGTCGATCTACTTGTCTTATTTATCGGCAATTAAATAAAGTTATTATGGGTCAAAGTTCCAGTTGTTATTTTCTCAAAACCAGGGGGGGGGAAGGAGTTATGAATTTCGTTTCGTGTTTAATCGAAGCTACTTTCAATAGCTGAATGCCATATATGAGATCTTTATATATATGAATTTGACATGCAATTCAACCATTAATTTTATTTTAACTTAATCCTAAAAAAGTTGCATACTTCCACCCCAATTTTAACGACTGAAATAAATAAGGGTCGGAAGCCTACAGAATTGCCCTTGAATAATGTAAAATATTAAAATTTCATTGTATTAAAAAATTATCGAGCGATATCTCCTGCTAGTTATATGTTATATATTTATATGTATATTGTATTTTCTTTGTGATATTTATCCTTATTTTATTGTTTTGAACAAATTGATACTTGTTGAATAGTTGATTCATCGAAAAATATCGAGATCCATCAACCTCTTCTACATATCTTATCTTTTAATTTTGGTTTGTTATTAATTTTCTTAGCTAGATAGAAATTGAAAGAGGATTTCTATAATTATTTTATATCAAGAACTTAAAAAAGGGGTGTAACCAAGTTGTCCTGAACTACGTATTACTCTCTTTCTCGTCAGAGGGTTCAACGGTGTGCTACTTATATTTTAGTGCAGTTTAATTTGAGAGATATTATTAAAAAGAAAACTTTGTTATGAGTACTCTTTAACATTTTAAATGTGCATCTATAAAAAGATCTGATAGATATGTAGACATGTAAATGCAAATTAATCAGAAATGCATATGCACGGTTTCCAGATATTTTGATAGTTCTACATGAACTATACTAAAATAACGGAGCTAAAAGGCAAAAACAATTATAATTGCCAGATAATTAAGGATCGCGAATATTTAATTTCATGTTTTTGATGTTTTTCATTGAGGCAGGGCAAATGCAGTCTTGCGCTGTTAGAGAAACTTATTATTTTCGATTGGAATTTACGCGACACGGAAACGTCAAGGGTTTTCCGATTATGAGATAACAACGAAAGCCGCTGATGAAATTGGTCGAAGGAAAAAATTAATTCATACCCTTTTCAATCAACACTGCACGATCTATTGCTTTTATTTAACACGCAAAGGGTGTTAGCATCGCGTTATAAAGTTAAAAATAGTTTTACCTGTCTATTTTTACCCAGATATCCAAGATGTACCAGCAATCGGCCATTTGTGATCGAACTTGGGTTGGAAAAGCATTTTTCTTTCGTTTGTTGTTCACGAAATGCACTGCATCTCACACGCGAAATTTTACATTTTATATAAAAAAAAATTAAGGAATTGATTTATCACTTTAGCATTGAATGTTATGCAATTTAACTATCGTGGAGACAATGTGTTTAGTTCGGGGATGCATCACTACTGCTGACGCTTTTCCTTTCCCTGTAAAATTTTCATACGGTCATTGATTACTTGCGGAGCATTGCGCATGTGGTTTTTATTCTCGGGAAATCCCTTGATTCTCTGGCCGATGCCGATGGAGCTTTTATTCACCGCGAAGATTGCCAAAACACCTTTCGTTAGGGATTTATCTCACTTTTACGAGATAAGGAAGGCTTCCACTTTATCTGTATAAAATAATTTGGACAATGTTCAAAAAAGAAGTCTACACGTAGCGACAAATGTTAAATTTCATTTAAAAAAACTGATAACTTTAAGCTTATCTTTGATCCTCAACCCTGCCTTATTTCTTATTGTAGGCTAATACCCTAAGCCGCTTTTTGTCGGTTTTCTGTTTTTAAAAGATTGAAGCTTATATTTAACTTTACAATGTTTCCCATGTTAGTTTGGTTTTTGAAATATCCTTTGAAATGCAACATGAATAGAATTTTAAAGTACTTATATAGAATTGTTGTTTTGTTAATCTCAATTCTAGTTTTTATCCCATGAAGTGGGCTCAGGAGGAAATCCTCAAGAGAACAGGCGGAAACTTGTAAGAGAACTTAAAAGTTTCTTACGATAAAGAGTTTGAATGCTAAATAAATAAGATTTCGTATTCTATTATTCGCAATTATTCATTTCTAAATTGAAAAAAATTCTTATTTTGTTGATATTTTTTTTTATTTATTATATTACATCTCTTCTTTTTTTTAATTATATATTTAAATTCTATTGAAAATAATAGATACAATTTTTAGTTTTTCCTATTTTCTAAAAATACATACGAGTATACTTAAGGAAAAGGATTAGCGAATAAAACACAGTATTTTGTTTGGAAATCGGTATATATATTGTTCTTAATAAAATTTTTTAATGTCTTTCTAATTTACATAATTTATGTCATTTATAATTATTAAAATATATCTGTTTCGAGTTGTTACATATGCGCTTAGTATTTTACGCGATTTATGTACCGTAAAATGTTCAATTTGGTCGCCGTGCAAATTTAAGTTGTAATTCTAATCCCTTGCTAGTTTTCTAATTTGAGGGTATATCCTGACAATAACAAAATTTTTTTTCAGTTTTATGCTTCCTACGTATTTAGAAAACTTAAAAAAGTTGGGCACTGTGCGTAAATATTCACAATGTTCTAAAAATAGGGTAAAAATGTTTACGTAGATATTTTGTTTTCATCTTTTGTGCTATGTATTCCGAAATTCGGGGAATTCTATATACAATTTTATAGTCGAGAGTTATTTCTTTTTACAAATCCAATAGTATTCCTGTACAATTCACATTTTCTTATGGCTTTATAGAGGTGGTTTGGCATTTATAGGTATTTAATTTACTGAGCAATTGTTACATAGTATGTTATCTAAGTACCTAGTGATTGACAAAATGGGATTTTATACAACGGTCTCTGTCTTTAAGATAAGAAGAAATTCATTTTACAGAATGATAATGAAAGTAAATAATTTTAACGTGATATGTTGCTGATTTAGCTGATAAATATATAACTCTAATCGGATTAAATTATCAAAGGACATTTTTTTCTGAGATGAATGCAAAGCAGTGTTAATTAAATAAATTTTACTATCACAGTATTTTTATTGCATTCACTTGTTTATCTTTCACTCATTTCAGAATTGATAGTGGCGGCTGCATCGCGTTTACAAATTACTATATTACCGATAAATTCTGCTTTCAAATTTCTCAAGTATTCAAGAGTATTAATTTTGGCACTGTTTTCCGTTTATGAGTAACTAAAAAAGGGATTTAGTTAATTATGTGACTTTGTGTTTTCACTGTGAACATTTCCTTTATAATTTTTCTTACTTCAGAAAAATAGGTTCACTAAATTTAATACTGATGCTCATTGTAATTTATAGAAGATTAGGTACACTTTTATGTTATAATAATAATAATAATAATAATAATAAAGGTAAAAACATATTTTACTTTTTGTTTTATGTAGGCAACTATATCTTGAAAACGAAAATTTAAAAAAAACTCTAAGCGACTTAATTCGTAGGTTTCTTGGCTCGCATTTTAATAAAGAAATAAAATGTTCGCCGCGAAAACACATCTTCATATATAACTTTAAAAATTAAAAGTGCTTTTAAAAAACCTCACTCGTAATTGTATAAGTAAAAAAACGTATTCGGTCATAATTTGCTCCTGAAAATTAATATTTTTTAATTTGAAATAATTAAGTCTTGCTTGCGCTCTAAAGAGCCAAAATCATGAATTCTTCGCGTTTATGACTGAATGCTTTTCTTACCTATCTTACGTGAAAACAGAGCGAAAAATGAGGTATATGGTTTTAATTTTAAACCACCTCAATTGCTGGTATTAGCGGAACTAATAAAATGCAAAATATATCTCCGCGAAAAGACGTTAAAATAAAAATATACTGAAAACATCTTCGCTGCTAAGCCCCGCTTAATGTTTGAATTTCGATTAAATATCATAGGCACCTATTTTATTCATAAGCATAAATAGCATTTTTAGGAAACTCCGAGCAGAAAATTATTTATTAAAGTTTTCGTTACAAACACGACAGCGACGGCCATTATTCATGTCAGCCTAATTTCCTAGACGGGTTACAAGGACTAAACTCTGGTTCAGGTCTCAAAGCTTGTCCTTGTCGCGGTCGAAGCTTGTCGTTTTAAACAGGCCTCTGCTCTTGCCGTGCCGCAGGTTAAATTGGTCTAAGCTGGCTGCTCTGGGCCTAAGGGGCACGTCGATTTCGGTCTCACTACACTCGGTTTCGCTGAATTCGGTCTCGCTGTGTTTTCGCCTTCGTCTCAGGAGATTTTCATATTTGCCTAGATCGGATAAATTTTCTGAAGCGGCCCTCCCCCGCCTGGTTTCTCTTCGTTCCAGCTCAGCTGCAAGCATCCGCACCTCCCAGTCGTTGCAGTGCAGTGGCTCGCTAGGTCTAGAAGAACTCTCGATCTGTTCGAGGTTCAAACTGCTCGAGGAGGAACTGGTGCTTTCGTCTATGTCGAGGATCACACTGTCCGGCAGCCTGGTTATGTTCCCAGTCAGGTCTGAGACAACTAGCTTTCGATAGGTGTTGTCTGAGTCCAGTTTGCTAGTTGTTTCCTCCTGGTCCTTCATATCTGCTTTATGTAGCCGGGCTAAGCACTGCTTCCTTATTTCCAGTTTCAAATTTCGGTTATCACTCGAATTTGAAGGAGATGAAGGAAATATTGTGTCTGCCGAGTCTCCCCGCTGAAAAGCAATGATTTTAAGTTTAATTTGGCTTATTTGCAAGTTGTCGCTAGCTGCGTAAATTAATACAACAACTTTCGAAATTGTGAAATTTTTAAAATATCCGCTGATCTCTTTCCTTATTTCAAGCCCAAATACTTTCTAAATTAAACTATTTACTCTTGAATAGTTATTATTATTGGTTAAGTTAAACGTAATGCTAATAATATATACCATGAATGAAAAAGTAATGGATATAGTACAAATGGGAATAAAACCATCGAACAAGATTTTGCCCAAAAAAAAAGAAACGCAGAAATTTCATAATTGTGCACAATCATAAGTAAAAACTGCCTTATTTATGTATTTCATCATTTTCAAAGGTGTTAATTTCGTTAAGAGAACGAGTACCAATCATAAGGAAAATAATTTTTATTTAATGAACAAATATTTAGAGCAGGCGAAATTTCTGTAACTAATGAAATAAAGTCAAAATGATTTATATAAACTGGTAAGCCAGACAAACTAATACTACTGAAATTGTTAGAATCTTTTAATAGAATTATGAATAAAAGGAAGAGAAATATTAATCAGCAGGTATTATATGAACATGAAATCTCGACTACCTTACTTAAGTTTAAAAACGTTGATTAAAACTTTAGATAAAACTTTTAGGAAAAGCAAGCGAAATTAGGTATGATGTAGGAAAAACAACAAACACAAAGTGTAAAATTTAACAGTCACTTTAACCAGACATATACAATATACATACATACATATAGAAAAAAAACTGGTCAAGTGCGAGTTGAAATAGTCCTGGACTGTTCGTACCAAATTAGCTGCATCGATATACTTAAATTTCAACTTCCTGTGATGAAACGATTTTAATTTACGAGTCTGAAATTTTCTATTCTTGGAGAAAACTAAAAATCTATTGAAAAATGTATTGCCAATATAATTTAATTTTTTTTTCTGTAATTTAGATTCCAGAATTATTCTGGCATCCTACAAATCCTGTAGGAAATGGACGAATAACTAACGTCCATTACAAACGGACGGACAAATTATAAGCTTCCGTTTTTTCAGATGAACAGCAAATGTAAAGTTTTAAGATAAAATAGTGATTAAATTATTTTCAAAGGTGAAGATGATCTATATATAATTTGAATTTAAAGTAATCAAGCAAAGGACAAAGATATAATTAGTGCAGCAACTTGTAGTTCTTACCATAAATAATAGCTCCCCTGATGAGACGGAGCTACATGTATCTGGTGTATTGGGCCCAGTCCGATCGAGGCTTTGATTAACTTTGTCCTCATTTGTGCGTGCTTCTAACTCCTTTATTCTGACTTGGAGTTCAGAAATGATACTATCACGTTTTTTAATTTCAGACTCAAGGGTACAAAATTGTATTTGAAATTTTTTGTGCATATCTTGGATGTGAGCGTATATGGCGTTATTAATTCCTTTGAGTATTTCAGTAAAATATCCCTCGTCATCCGCTAAACCTGGAATAAAATTGTACGTTATTATTATGAAAATTACATGACTTTTCAAGGAGGAAAATAATTTTATTCATTTAGCAGTTTACCTTTTATTGATTTCTTGGAGGCGATCTCATCAAAATCAGTAATTGACAATCCCTTGTGCACGGAATGGTTATCGTGTGATTTTTGGTCCTCAACAATTTTTAAAGCATCGTTCGCTTCGGCAGGAACAAAGCTAAATCGATTTGTTGTTGTGTCATTGCTTTCGCAGTTGTTGCCACTTGTGGGTGGACTAGAAAGAGTTGAATTGAAGGTTACGCTCTTCAATAATTTGCTGTGTCTTGCGACGTACCCTTGCACGGTAGGCGATGTCAATAAACCCTTAAATTCCTCCGTGCACTTTTCATTGGTCGATTCTTCAGATGTTCTCATTGTTTTTTCTTCGTTAATTTTCTTCAAAATGCTCTTCAGTTGCCTCCTTTCGGGAGTTTCGTTTGATTCAGGGCTTAACGGGGAGCATAGGCACTGTGAGACGTTAAGCGGCGCAACCGGAACAATCGGTGAACTCAAAACGTTTACTTTTCCCTTAAATGTGGAAATTCCAGAAGCATCACTGTGACTTCGCTGTAAGATTTCTGGAAATTCTTGTACATTTACAGATTCGCTGCAATCCAAGCTGAAGCTCCTCGTCTGCATTGCAGACTCGAGTTCAGCCAATTTTTGGCGCTCGTACAGAATTTTGAGTTTTTTAACGAAAGGAAGACCGCTGTATTCCGGTGAGAGGTCGCTAATGGACTTATAATTTTTGGTGCTTTTCCTCGTCACGGCCGAGGATAACTTCTTTTTTGAAGTAGTCTGCGCCCCCGCGTTGTTGGGCTTACTTAAACTAACGAATGTGTACGGATTTTCGTAAGAAGGCTTGTCTTGAATTAAGTTAGGTAGGTTACTCGTAGATCCCGTCCTGGGCGTTGGCTTAGTTTCTTTTGGTAAAAAATTTGTTAGGCTCGTGTAACTACGCGAAGTTCCTATAGTAGCTAATTTTAACTTGGACCAAGGCTTCATTTCATCAATTTTCTCGAGCACTCCTAAGGGCTCTAGTAAGGCCTGGGGAATTTGGATAATCTCGGACGGTTTGCTAGCGTTGCCTTGATCTTCCTGTAACTCCTTTTCCCCTTCCCCTCCAGTACTATACTCTCTGTCCTCTTCCTGAACGATGTTATTCGCTTGACTTTGTAGCTCCTGGAGTTTTTCTTTGAAAGACACTTTCAGAGTTGTTTTCGGTGGGTAGGACGGAACATTTTCATTTAAATTTCCTGCTTGTGTTTCAATGCCCGACGATTGAACGGGCTGGGGTCGATCACATTTCGCTACTCCGTTGTGAGTCTACAAAAAGTACAAAAATTCTCGTCTTTTAAACAAAACGAAACTAAAACTGTTGGGAAAATAAAATGAAACGGTTGATACCTTGGTCTCATTATTTTTTAGGGACTTCTCTTCCCTTTGCTTCAGCAGCTGTAATCTCTGAAAAAGCGGCAAACCTGCTCCGATTACTTCGGGTTCCGGCTCCTCCTGAATTGATTCCTGTGGTGACACAGTAGACGTAACATAAGAGTGAGGCGGGGATTTCAATGGTGTGGACTTAACAGCTCGATCTTCGCGATCCTATTTGCAAGACACATAAAACACATACAAATCTACGTGAAAGGAATATAAAACTGGAATTTAGAATAATATTCATCTACGACTTTTTATTGTCTGCAGTTATCAAAATGTAATTTTATTTGCTTGCCAAGTTTTAAAACAATATATATACCGAAGCACATGCTTAAATTCACAAAATAAGAGTTTGTGTCTTTCACCTGAAGCGAGTTAGCGTGATCTAAGTCTGGGATATTTTAGGAAAGTCGAAGCTGTAGCTCTTGTTGTTTTACAGCTCACTCAGTCGTAAATTTCGATTGATAAAAGCCATAAAAGCTGTTGTTTTTATAGCATACCTATTATTTAATTTAATCGTTTCATTTTCCAACATTTCAAAAATATGTTGGTATATCATAAAATTTATTTTCTTCACAACGTTACAGGGAATTTAAACAGACGGGTATTTACCTTTGTACTCTGATTTTTACAAATTTATTTAAGGAAGTAAAAACTCCATAGGTAAAGATTTTTTAACATCCGTATAGAAGCAAATTATATCTGTATAGATTAGAGTAGGTTCATCCATCCTTGCTGTACGCTTATAATTTATTTTACAAAGATTTATTATGTATTTATTATCATACAAATGAAGTTTAAAAATAATCTTGTATCTTCCCTGAGCTAAACCTAACTCAAAGACTTGGAAATTTTCAAAGTGGGGAATGTAAAAGCAATATCAAAAGAATATCCCAAGCGTTACAAATTTTAGTTTAAATCCCAAATACGGAATCATCTCTAAATTGGAAGCAGACTCCTTTGGGATAAATCAAGCATTTATTCAAGCATTTGCTTACGAGTGTTAAAAACAAAAGGACAATTTTAAACGTAATTAAATAGGGAAACAAGCAGCACTCTTACGTTGACTTGTTGCGAGAAACAGCTACTGGCATATGTACATTACTTCTACAATTAAAACGTTAGTAAGTTTGGCACCTGTTTCTCTTTCAACAATCGGAGTCTTTGCAGCAATGGCAAGCCGGCCCCAATTGGGCTGGGGATTTTATCTTTAATCTCGCCGTGATCTTCCCCACTGCACTGCGTTTCGTCCGACTTAACTCGAGACATTCGCTTCAAAATCTTAGAGCCCCTCGACCCATTGCTGGAGTCGTTGCCTTCCAACAGCTGCATTTCCAAAGACTCATCACCTCGCTTGCTAGTCCTGAGAAAAAGAAAAATTGACTTTTAGTAAGGCCACACCCCGGACTTGCTGCGGGCAGTACCGGCTCTTTTTAAGTACACTTTTAATTCCCTTAACGTCGTATCTGATTCGGTCAACAATTTTTTTAGAGGCACTATTATTTTCATTACTATTGTCATGTTGCACGACGGTTTCATTATTGTTGTTTGTGTGTTGGGCTGCTTCTCTTTCGCTAGCTTGCTTCGCGTGCTTCTTGTTGACGCAGCGCACTTCCATGAGGCGCTTTCTTCCCAGGGTTTGTAAAATCTCCTGTGCTTCAGGATAGTCTTTCATTGCGGCGAGAACGTCTTCACGAGAAAGGGAAAATAGTTCCGAGTATCCGACTGATCTTACGTCAGCGGTGCGTCTATAAAAAAAAAAATTTAAAACTAGTCCCTAAAAACAAATTTTTATGATATTAGTACTTGTTAAGGCCGTCTAGATTAAGAATTCCGATCTCTCCGAAAAAGTCCCCTGCCTTCATGGTCGTAAGCACCTTGCCCGTTTCACTCAAGACTTCCAAAATTCCGTCAGCAATGATAAACATTTCGCGAGCAACCTCACCTTTCCGACATATTGAGTCCCCTGGTGTAAAAATATACGCTTTCATTTTTAAAACTAAGTCGTGCAGGAACTCTGGCTGGCATTCTTGAAATATAGTCACTTTTTTTAAAACACTTAAGTTAACGTGTAAGGCTAGTTCGGTCTTAAGTTTATCAGGTAATAGTCCTAAAGCTGTGTTGATATCTCCTCCCCCCTGAATCCGGCCGCGCGACCAACTGTAGTCGTACCACCGGAGCACTCGCTTTTTCATTCCACTGGGTACCTGTGCAAATTTGCATACCGAAATAAGTTTTCCATAACTGCCTTTTCACAGCCTTACCTTGTGGTGCCGCATATATGTCTTAGCTCCGTCCAGGAGACGCTCAAACTCCAGCCTGTTTGCGTTTCGGTTCGTGATGACGTTGCCCACCTGGCCCACAATCGTGGCAAAAATAAACACTCCGATAAGGTAGCTAACTATCGTAAAAACGTATCTGTAAAGAAATGCATTTTTATGCTTAGAGCATGAGTGCCGCAAAGCCATCCTGGTGGTTAATTTATCAAAGTTTTCGAATATCAAAAGA
This sequence comes from Machimus rusticus, assembly GCA_951509405.1. Lineage (NCBI taxonomy): Eukaryota > Metazoa > Arthropoda > Insecta > Diptera > Asilidae > Machimus > Machimus rusticus. The sequence goes on from OX608051.1 coordinate 11,619,460, forward strand.
ATAACAACAACATAATGTGCAGGTGGAACCGTTGAAGGCTGTCTGATTCGAAAACTTTGATAATGTTTAAACATTTCCTAAGTACGAAACACAATGAATTATTTTAGGAGCCACATATCACACGTCGGAAGTATACAAGGCGGACAGCCTTCAACGATCTAATTGTTATCAAAAATATCGCAAAAATTAAGACTTCACTTAAAACTTGAGATCATACCCATAATTAGATGCGAATTGGAGTAGCCTTGACTTAAGTCCGCGCCTAGGTAGAGATCTGGGGCCGTCCGCCGAGTTTGAAGGTCTTAAATTCAAAATAAAGAAAATATTTAAACTACTTAATTGATCGTATCGGCAGGACAAGCAGTGCTCGATAGATGGCATCGCAGTCGATCTGCACTATTTTGCTTACAGAATTACAAAATGTTATATGGACATCTTCAAATCCGTCGATTGGATTGCTGAATCGCATGGGCTAGCCAAACAAATCTACTTAATTTTAAAGAGACTAAGAAGGCAAAAGCAATAAAGCAAAAAAATGTATTTCTCTACAGAGAACAGGTTTTGTTATAATTAGAAGGCATCATCCAATTTTTACAGCAATAGATTTAGGAAATATTTAAACTAATTTTTATGGTTTTTAAGTATTTCATTTTTTAGATAGTTGAGTAGCTGAAAAATTGGTTAAACAACCCCAATATTCAAATTCCTTCATTAACCTTGTCCCTGTTCTTGTAGTGTTATTGACTAAAGTCCGTAAAGTTGTTTTAATAATATAAAAAACGAAGACATTTTTCGCGATTGGCTTGATTTGTCTAAAAGATCCGGTAATGGTTGAGAAAAATATAGATATATTATCTTATATAATACAGTCATGATCTCAAGAAATGCTTCACTGAAAATTCAATAAGTTGGGAGATTTCAAAAATATGAAACCTTTGTTTTGTTATTACTAAAAGTACGGTATTTTGTTGTAATTTTTATCATATTTGCTCAGTAGAATATGTTCATACCTCCCCTAGAATTAAAAAGACAAGGGCAGTTATGTCTTTGCTTTTGTAACTTGATTAATATTTGTATATTTCTTTTAGATCTTCAGAAAACTTCAATTGGACAAATATGTACATCATTTTTGTATGTGCTATTTGGCATTATTTAAAACGTTGTGAAATGTACAATTTGTGCATATAAAATGTGTTATGTACTATTTTTCATGCTTTCATCCATTGCTTTAATTTTTACATAACTTTCGTGTTAAAAAGGTACCAAAGAGAATTTTTGTTTGTTCATATTTGTACTTTTAATAAAAGGGTTTCTTCTTTGGGAGAGAAAGAGAGCAACTACAAGCAAGTATGGAAGATTTGATTTATCTAATTAATATTTACTTACTCTACATTTGTCTCAGGAGTTGGTAGGTCACCTATTGTTGTCAGCGTTAGTGTGGACCAATAAAGGCTTCCTAAATATTTCCTTGTAAGAGTTGCATAGTCTCCTGGTCGATAAGGATAGACCCAGTCTCCCTTAAAAATAGTTTAAGTAATTTTGCTTTTAAAAATGTATAGTTTCATTTAAAATATTTACTTGAAAACCTTCCGCCTCTGACAAAAGATAGTAAAAACATCCAAACCAATGAGCTAAGATTAGCAGTATATGTATAAGATTAACAACGCGCCATAAATTTGGCCAAACAGTTCGACTTTCTACGATGTAGTAAAATTTTACTGAGCGATATACCTTTGAAAGAGTAATAATAATTAATTAAATTTCGAAATATTTAAATTATATTTACTTTTAAAAAACGTGGGAAACGTAACAAAGGCTGGGACCCTAATTTTATTTGTAGAAGGTCCAGTGGAACAAGAGCCATAAGATCTAGCAAGAATTTTCTTGATCGCATGTAGTGGCAAGCTAGTTTCTTGTCGTCGTACACCTGAAAATAAATAAATAGTTGTTTAAAGCATTTAAAAAAATTCTTAACAAATGTGACTAATTACCATAAGGCCTTGCTCCAAATAACCTGTCCTAAGTTGCACCGCAATGTCCAAAACGAAAACGATATCAGTTAAACAATCACAAGCAAACCAAAATCTCGAGGCGGAGTCCTTAAACGCAAGGGAGATATTATTTTACGACGGAAGACTGATTTAAATTCGCAAACCTGTAATTCTGGAAAGCTTTGGCGAACAATAAGGGTCCATAAATTGTAAAGGATACAAAATGTCAGCACCATCAGCCAATAAAAATAAAAATTTTCATCAGGATTTACCACAGATCGTCGCTTTTGCAAATACCGTCTCCTACGTTTGGCACTTTTGTCTTGGTCTCCTGAAGCACTTTCAGAGCCAGTGTCTTCCACTGTTTCCTGATAAATAAATATTATTTAATTATCACAGCCGATAATAATTTTAAAATACCTGTGTCTCAGGTATTTGTCTCGTTGAAAAGCGCTTCAGAAATGAGTCTTCTCGTTTCAGTGGAGGCTTTTTCTGTATTGCTGAAGAAATTTGTACGGTGGTCCTCAATTTCATCCATCTCTGATTGCACTTTGTCCTGTAGATATTGATTAAAATTATTTATAGAATCAGAAGACCGTGGAGTTTACATTTTTCCATATAAATTTATATCAAGAGAAATCACGCTTTGAAATTTGAAAACGAAGATAAATTTTACTGTTAAAGGAAGATGTGGTTTTAGTGTGGCAACATGCAAGTATAGGTATCCTTTGAGTATTTTTATAATGTTTTAGTACTAATCTACTTACTCCATTTCAACGACATGAAAATTTAAAACAGTGCTAAACGTGCAAGAACTTGTGTTTTCCTCGTTATTCAAAAAGAATTTTATAGGAAACTAGTATATAATATTGTCTAGATAAAAAAAATAAATTCAAACAAAAATCTTAATTTATTATTATATTACTTGTTTTACTATTATATTATGCATTTCTTGGAATAATATTAACTTATATTGATTATTAAAGCTATTTATTTAGTAGGCACAATTATTTTATATATTCCCGTAAACATAGTATTAAAGAGCACATTTGTTTTATAACCAGCCATCTACAGATTTATATGTGAAAACAGTGAAAACGCATCCAAATACTTCATTTTATGCCTGGTCCCTGAAATTAATTTAAGTAGGTACATATACCATGCAAATAAAACCCATGATTAATGTTTTAAGTAATATAATGCACGTATTCGTTATAAGATGCAATCAACCTCTAATAAAAACAAAAAAAAAGGTACAAGCGCTTTCCCTAAATTTTCATTGTAATTTTAAGAACTTTATTTTATTGCATAAACATTGTTAACCGATCCGTTTTTATTATTTATGCCATTCATACTAAAAATTTGCAAAACTAGGTAATGTTTTTACAAACAATTTATTTTTTTTAACTTATTTAACTTAACTTACATTTTTGTAGTAATTATGAATTGTAAGTAGTTACTATATGTTGCCTTTCGTTAGCTGTCTTAATATTCATGCATCGCTTTCTATTGTTTTTATGTTTGCTAATTTAATTGCATGCCTAAAGCCATTCTATGCAGATTTATATATGTATATAACCATAATTACAAAAAGAGAGGGCCGCAGTAAATAGTAAAAAAGTAATTTCCGCCCTTTCCCTTTGTGAATAATTACATGTTAATTAGTTCTTTAACTTCGGAGTTGGCAAAAAAAATATACAAAGTACGGCACAAATCTGTTTTTAAAATATGCTAAAATTATGTAGATAAACTAAAATGAAAAAACAGAAAGCTCCTCCTATGTTATCCTCGGTAAAATTGGCCCAGCAATTTAAATTCGAGCAATTTTAATGACTGCTTAAAGCGAGAAGGGAACGTGTACGAGTATAACGAGGTATGATTGCGTTCGGTTCATCTCATGAATCGCATTAAAAGAAGTTCAATAGCTTCGCACGAACACTTGGGTCCTTCCAATTTTATGACAAACAAGACGCAGAGTTAATTATCACCGCCTTCTAAAATGCTCAATTGAGCCCTTTGTTGTATTACTTACCTTATTCACTCCATCCCTGTTGGAGGCTTTTAATAAGGTCTTCTGGGGTAGCGTTCTTCGAACTCAAACGAAACGAAACGGCACGGCCTAGGGAGGGTTGGTGAATTAAGACTTCGCCCAGATGAGAATTTTGTGAATGTGTTGCTGCGCTATCTTCAAAAGCGGCATATTTCACACTCAATTTTACTCATAATTCCAGATTATATTCAAGAAGGTCGCCAAGAATAAGAATGTAAGCTCATTAAAAGTCCTTCCAAGAGCATTTTCGTTGACTGGCACGATAGCAAATCTCAAAGCAAGAACGTAAGACGATGACTTAAAATTCTAAAATGTTTTTCCCTATACTTGTCCCTTCTTTAGGGATAAAGGAAACTTCTCTTATTGTATCGTTAATATTTTTATTATGTATGCTATCCTTAAATCTTTAACTACTTGCACAGAAAAAAATCCATCAAAGTTAAGGGAAACATGTAGAAAATTTAAAACAGGGAAACATATCTTTCTTTTCTTATATGTCTTTTAAAGTTACTTTTTTATGTTATCTCTAAATTCTTAACTACAGGGTAACTGGAAATTGCTGGCATTCCTCTCGGGAGAAGAAACTATGACCAAATTGGAGTGATTTAACCTATATCACTTGGGGGTCGAAAATGCGCCATTTTCGAGAAAATCTACTTCGTATCTCTTTTTACAAAAATCCGAATATTCTCACTTTTTGGCCTGAATTTTTCTATGATCTCATAACTTACTAATTGGTGAACCTCCCTAAAGCTAATGTTGTGTTACAATAAATAAAAAAATAAAATAAGCATTCTTCACAGAAGTGTCATTATCATAAAACAATGCATGGAACTTGTCGTAAAAAGCATTGTAATTACATTTCAGTATCCTCAGCTATCCAAAAAGATACAATGTTCACAAAAAAAATTGTTAGTTTTTATTTTTAATTTGAAAATGTAGAAGTGGAGCAGTGTACAATAAGTAAATTTTCTCGAAAATGGTGCATTTCCGACCCCTAAGTGATATAGGTTAAATCACTACAAATTAGTCATGGTTTCTTCTCCCGAGAGGAATGCCAGCAATTTCTGTCCACCCTGTATTTAGAATATATGTAACACTATGTATATAAAATTTGGTAAAAAAAAATATTTAATTTAAAAGATGATTTTACTTTGCCATGGGCAGATCCCTAAACTTTTCGTTTTTACTTTTCAGCCTTAATTAAAAGCGAAAGTAAATTGTAAATGCCCCCGAGACATACGAAACTCTACTGCCCTTGTTCGAAGTGTCATTGGAACGTCCCTTTTATGTCTAAACTAATATAACCGCAATGTAAGGCTGGATCTGAAGTGTAAAATACTTGTCTCGTCTTGAGGGTAAGTATGAGATATATCAAATTGAAAATTTTGACGGAGAAAAAAAACTTTTTAGCAAAACAAAAACATATTTCCTTGACCTAGATGAGTTATTTTGCTTATCTTTTGTGTTCAGAAATGATGCTGATATTATTTAAATCGAATAATGAGATGACAAACAATCGGTACAGACTTAAAATTGCTCTATTTTGCATGCGTATTAACCGCAAATAGTGACCGAATTGCACAACAAAAATTAAATGAAAAAAAAAACTGACGAAACAAAGTCGAGGACACTTTTAATTGAGGTTGGCTGGTTGGTTCTTCGTCAAAGGGCTAATTACACTATGTTTATAATACCATACTTAAGTGATGATGACGATGTGATGAAAGCTAAACAACAAAAGGTTCATAGCATACAACTTCTCCTCGACGAGAGTTCTGAAAAATACTTTAATTTTGTTATGTGTGCCTTTAGAATTGCATTTCTAGCACTTTTCTTGTATTTGCCTGGAGTTGAAAAGTTTCCAACACGCACAGTTTAACTTCGCAGCGAGTGTAAACAATAAGAAAACTCACGAAAGTTGATATCACGTGATATGGTTAACAATGCCACAAATTCTCAACCAAGCAAATGATAAATGTAACCGAAAAAGCATGTACTTTAATTTATAATTTATAAAAACCAAAAGTCCTTGATACTTTCAGTTACAAAAAAAAAAAAAAACATATATAATCTGCTTAGTTATTAATGAAAACAGACCTTAAATGTTAATCAAAACTTACAAGCTTACGTACTAACAATATAAAAAAAAGTTACTTTTCAATGTAATTTTGAGCAGCTTACAAAAAAGTTATTTAATATCTAAAATAATTTTTTCATGAAAAGCGAATTTATCGCCTGACATTGTATCAGTAGACCTGATGATAATTTCAAAATAAGTTTTTACATAAAATACTTTAGAATATAACAGCTCTTATGTTGTATTACTATCAGCTTTGGATCGAAACCTCAGCCTTTAGAGATAATCTCCAACTTATGCCTCCTCAAAGGATTCGATATTAATGCGGGTAATGGGGAAATTCCGTTCAAAATAACATTGGAGATGCCTCTTTAAGCCATATCTGAATGGGCAGACTGAAAAGAGTAAATAAATCGATAGCACTCCATCCGCGTGTACTTAGAGCATACTTTGTGCGTTCCTATTAACAGGGAGCGAGAAAGCAGCGAAATATTGAGTTCGCACTCCCCAGCGACAGTGTAAAATTAAAATTGATCTTCATAACCAAAGTGGGGCCATAAAAGATATAATAAAATACCGAACAATAGGGATTCTGACTTTATTAGCTTGTTGAAATCATCCTTCCTCGTTTACAAGTAAATAAAATTGTATTTTAATTTCTTAGTTGGTATACCATCGTTTAAAATTGAACTTTTCCGAAACTTTCCCCAAAGGGCCTAAAGGGACAAAATCTTATATTTTCAAATTGTATCCGAATATTTGTTTGACACCGCCAACTTTTAAAAATATTTATTTAGTCTTGAAAGCCCTCAGAGATAATGTCTGCCCTGTCTTATATATGAAGTAGGTATAAGGGACAAAATCCAGAAAACGATTTTAAGTATTAAATACCTCGACAGGGAAATATCCTTAGTAAGCATTTTATTCAGTTAAACAAATTATTTCTTATTAAGGAATTCACATAGAGCAAATGAACAACGATAAATTAAAAATTTAAAGATTCATGGCCAAATTCTTGTTCTGACCTTTTCACAGTGCTCTTTAAAAAGACTCCACTAAAAGGAGGAATGAAATCGATGCTGAAAACATTTAATGAATGAATGTGAGCCAAGCGACAAAGCTGAATGAGCAAAGCAAATTTATGGACTGCCTGACAATCTGGTGGCTGATGAGATGTGAGTTGCATCATTATCTAAAGTGATGAAAGGTGCAAAAGCGTTGAACTTACAACTTGAACAACAAACTGCATAACGACTGTGTTATTCTTATCTACCCTATAACGTGTTCCTGTCCACAACAAACAACTTTAAATTATTATATATTGTTACAGCAAAGCAAATTATGCAATTGTTGAAAAGTCCTGCGGGATAAAGCAAAGTTTTTGAGAAACTTATAACCGCAAAAACATTAAAATTGTGCAGTTGTTTTTTTCCCAAATTCACCGTGGATTTGGTAAATCGGTTTTTGGGTTTTTTTTTTTGGGATGTTATAAATTTAAGGCATTAGCATGCTCGTATAATTTCTTAGCTAACTTACCAATCGTCGTCTTTGTGATGATCTCCATGGCCCATTCGCATCGTATGAGATTTCCTGAATGAATTATTTAAGCGTTTGTATAAAACTTATGTGATAAAATCTAGTTAATTTTATTGAAAGCTCTTTTCCTTCCTGCCTGCTCCTTTTCCCAGGAGAATCAACACTATCTGAATACTTCATTTGTGAAATTGGGGGTAGGTCGTAGTTTTCGTTTTTTATAGCGACTCAAATAAAGAGAACGAATCTCAATCTTTTCTTGAACTAAAAAAAAGGAGTTCGACAGTCTTCGGACTTCTTAGAAGTATGAACGCCGACCCTTGTTGCTGTATAAGCTATATATCAGCTCAATGAGATTTATCGATTAACTTGAACACCACGAAATTCACCTGCGCCACAAATATATATATGAAAATTGTAAAGGAAGTGCACAGAGATATTACTGAAAATCAATCTCTTTTCAAACTAGAAATGGATAGTGCAGAATAACCGAAGTTCATAAAAAAACCTGCACAATACATCACGATTTTTATGAGCAAACTTTCGTTTACACTCTCACAAATATTCGTAGTTTACACGGCAAACCAAGCAATTCCAAAAATTAAGATTACCTCGTGGAAACTCCTTGAAATAGAGTTTAAATAACACGTTCACCTTATAGACAATGTAATCTTAGAAATGCAATGTAATTACTATCATTAAGAAACTGTAGCTCTTATAAATCTATTCAATGATAGGACGCCGATAATTACGGGCTAGCGCACTTTCTTTCGATTGACCGAACATTCAAAGGAACTGAACGCCTTATTTTCTTTCTGCAGTAAACAAAATCGAATCCCATGAAAAATTAACGTGTCGAATGATAGGATCTTATTTAAGAAGAAAGCTTTGTTTGCGGCCCTTACAAAGTGTTGTCTCTTTTGAGATGTTCCCAAAAAATGTAGGAAGACCACCAGAAGATGCTAAGAACATTTCTTTCGACAGGGTAAAAGTGTCTAGATTTATCGTTTTTCATCAATATAAGATTTGTAATCAAATTAAGATCTTTTTATACTTTGGCTGCAATATACTTAAACCTGGACACGCTATATAAATGTGAGACATTTATTTAGTTTAAAATTTTTACTATCTTCACAAATTACTTTGCATCAATAAGGTTCTAGACAAACTACTTTTTTAAGTCGGATATAGCAAACATGAGAAAATACTTATAACCACAAATAATAGTTTCTTTAGAGAGCATAATACCAAAAACATTTTATTAATAAATATCAACTTTTCTTCAGTCATGTTTGTTTCCCGGCAAAAGAAAGAAAATTTACGGGCAAAAACTTAACAGCGCTCTGCAAAGTTTTATGCTACTTGATTTTTTGAAGCTTTATTTTTGTCGAAACTCCTTTACATATTTTGTCAACAAAATCGAGAAGAATTTCACCTGTGGGTATTTGTTGTAACAATAAATTAATTTCTCTTTCCAAAGAATATGCGGTTTTCAGAAGGTTGTTCGAATACCTCCATAGAGGGGAAAAATCAAATTGTTATTCAAATATTTTCCAATCATTTTTATTCAAAACTCATGAATATGGTATTTATTTTCACTGCAGATCCTTAAATGAAATACTTCTGAAGTACAAAAAATCCATGATATTAAAATGAATTCACCATCTGGAACTGTTTCATTAAATTAAAGCATAACGTCTTTGCGTCTTCAAAATTCTGTATGTGCATATTTTTTTGTTTTTAGCAAAATCGAATTTTCGTGCTAATTGAGTGTTTTGGAGCATAAAAAACAATTTTTAGCAAAAACATCAAAAAAGTACAGCGATATGTATTATGAATTTGTTAATTAAATTGATTTTCAATTTGTATAATATATACATACATATGTAGTTAAAAAATTCAACCATAATTTTAATGGAGGCAGTTCTAGGCGTAATCGCCAAGTTGATGCATGCACGAATAACCTTTTTAATTAATTTAAAATTAATATATCTATATTTATATAAGCATTAACAATTTTATATATGCATGAAATGAACCCACCCTGCAAACAAAAATGCAAGCAAAAATTCAGAGAATCATGGAATCAGATGGTCAATTTCAATGAGTGTCGCTGATCTAGATTTTTTTAAGTACGATTCTTTAAATATATATTTTTTCATTCATTCAAAACGTTGATTAAAATGTTTATTTAAAATTGTTCGGGATGCGATAAAGCGCAGAATAATTATCGTATCCTTTTAGGTGTTATTACTCTGAAAAAAATGTAAATACTTAACGAGTGTGTAATATGCAAAGAAAATATTCGTACGAGTTTCGATTTTTATAAATTTCAACCAAAACTATCGACATTAATATAAAAAACGATTGAACCCATAATTATAACTGAGACATAGTTTACGTATAATTAGTCGTTGTTAAACCGAATTAAACGATTCACAACCTACGTGAACTATTCGTTCTGCCGCCAACTTCTTAAAATTTGTGGAATGATAGTTTATTACTTACAAGAAGGAAACCCTCGGGAGTCTAACGAAATAAATAGCATCATATAAAACCTCAACCATTGAGCAAGAAAAATCTAAATTATGTATGCACAAATATGAAAATAACACCAATAGTTGAAATGCCCACTTCAAAGAAGTCATCACAAAATAAGAAAACATCTTAAGATTTATCCAGCGAAATCTTATTTTAAAAAAATATGTTAGTTTACTGACCTAAACAAGATTTCTATCGTTAGAGATTTAAAAAACACACTGTATCAGAGTCTACAGTACAAGTCACTACCATTCTGCAAACAATTTTTATAAGTTCAATGCAAGAATCAGTTGGAAAGAATGCATGCAAGAAATCAGTGATCCTCGAATAGAATATACTCTCAAAATTGGGCAGCTTAGACCGACTACAAAGTGAAAATGTTTTACAATTATCAAAATAAAAGTGACATATATACACCGATAGAAAAAGTTTATTTATTGCACCATCCCTCTTAATTTTTCTCAGCGAGCAGTAGTACGTCATAACAGCTTTAACGTTTCGCCAGTTTCTAGAGCTTTTACTGCAGGGAGACTGAGCGTGGTGGCCGGAGGGTTTGCCATCCTCGTCATCAATTATCGAATCAACATCGCAAGAATTCTTTTTTCGTAACCCGGTCAGTGCGATATTTATTAGATTTGTGCGAGATGACGATGAGGTTGATCTTGAAAACAGTTGATCACTAAAACTACGTTTGTTTCTTGGTCTAAATGCAATTTACAATAGATTTTTTTTAATATCTTGATCCTTCGAAGTTAAGAGAAAAATAGTTAAGCAAATAGTGAAAATTAGGGTTAACAGAGCGATTCTTACCGTGTGTTTGGGCTTTTGCTGCCAGAAGATGGAGCATTGCTGCTGTCGTCTTCGCCATCCTTCGCCGCTGGACCATCGCTCGTCGACAATAAGGTTCCCGTGGGACTTAGTGCATTCGGAGAAGTAACGCTCGATCCTACGCTCTGTTGCAATGTATCTGATGGATCCATCTAAAATTATAACTTTCATTAATTGATATTTAGAACGATAAATACAATATAAGTATACAATATAAATTTTTGAAGAGATTTTTCAAAAAGCGATTTCAATTTTTTTCATATTATATAATATTCAAATTCAGATGCAAGAAGAATACAGACAGACAATACACAAACGCCACATTAATATTACATTGCCCGCGAAGAAATCATTTTGTATGCTTTTTAATTTCAATTACTAAAAAAGATATAGTTATAATAATACAATTTCTTCGTCTTCTTTTTTTTATAAAAAGTCTCAAAATCCTATTCTTTTGGCAATTTAATGTTGAAGAACTAAATTGATCGATTTTAAAAATGAATTTATTATTTCGATGCTAGATTGTCTTGAGAAGTTTTTACAGTTTTAACATAATTTATGTTAAAATAAAAATAAAAATTTTACCGCATCAATAACTTTAAAGTACTTGTATTGATATTATGTACATACATATATGTGTCTTGTAAATGCTTAACATTCATAAAATTCGCTTAGATCAACATAAAATTTTAAACACATATATTATACAGTTCTTCAATTCTGAAGTACCCCTTTAAAAATATTAAATCACGTTTTATCAAGTAATTTATTAATAGAAGCGTTCAAAAATTACTATGAGTACGCTTTTAAGAACTGTTAAAAGCGTAATTTGAGTGTTTATTTAGCACACATAAAAAATAATCTTTGTATTGATTGATCTCGAGAACAAACCAATTATTTTAAATATTCCCGTATTGATTAAGCATGAAAATAGTTAAATCTGAACGCAACAGCATAACCCTGCGTTGTAATAAACATTTCCCTATTAATCGCCGTATTAATTGCCATTTTCCAGATCACTTTCTGGCACGGGAATTGCCACTCGTGGGGAACATTCGCTCCAGGCCCCAAAACGACGGCTGCAACGAACGGCTGTAGGTCAAAGTGGGGCTCCGACACACCCAACAAGCCTCTATGATTATGCTGCTGTGCGGTGTGCGGTTAGCCTCTGGGTTAAGCGCGGCATTGTGTTTCTCGGGCTCTTTGTAGCGCTTTTTTCCCAATTTTCATCGGCGGTAAGACTAAAAAATTACCCGCTTGCTGCATCACTTTCTACATATTACTCCCTGGTAAGAATTTCATAGTATGCTTTGGGAATAATTCTCGCTACTATTATTTACAGATGATGCACGCTGATTTTAACCAGATAAGTAACCATGATCGGTTGGTTCATGAAATTTACTTTATGACAAAGTAAGTTAGCGCTTCTTTTCGTAGGACATGTTTCCTTTTAAATCGACTTTTGTCTTTTGTCGATAAAATTACAATTTTTCCCAAATAACCATGATTATTTTTGTAACATCAGCAAATTTGTAGACATCTATGTATCACTTACCTTGAAGATGAACAGTGGAAGTGAAGCCGAGCTTAGTTAAACAAAATCACATAAGTTTCCATGTAAATGGATTTAATCAAATTGTATCCTACTGTGCAGGACAACAATTTCGATTGATTATTAAAATAGTAAAATTTAATTAAATCATAGTGACCTAAAACTTCTCATTATAGTATTAAAGTTGACTTTATATGTATTATTATTATTATCGACCATTTGTTCCTTTTACTACTAAAAAAGACAATTTTGCAACAATAATAATATAAAATACAAATATATGGAGAGAAACTTATATCATGTGCATTAATAAAGTTCGGTGGAAAACACAACATAAAATAGCTTGAAGTAGAATTGTATTTAGTTTGATCCAATTAAAGCATATATGTATATAACATGTTTATGTGCTTAAATCTGATTAAACTTCAGTCTCGTGATACCGCAGACGCATCTTTACAAAGTTACTGGAAAAGAAAAAATAACTATTTAGGCACGGAGATATGTAAGTGCCGATTTCGATACATGTATTTACTTCAGATAAATTATTTGTTCCACATAGTTCGGAGATAATTGAGGCAAAATACAACGTCTTCTCCTAGTTTCAATCGATACAAATACGAGCAATGAAATCTGGCCACGTGGAGTAACTTTTCCATAAATACTAAATGGAATTGCTCGTCCAGCAAAGGAAATTGTTAATCACTTCCCCCGACTGTTTGAAAATTTTCTGTTTCCACAAGAGGATTAAAACTTGACGTCTGTTGCAAATTTAATAATGGGTGCCATAACAAAGAATGTTTTAGAACCCTTATAAAACAAGGAGGCGATATTCCTTGGACAATAATGTCCTCTTATATTGCGCTTGTCCGCAATTCCGCACTTGAAAATCACTGGCTGCAATTAAATTAGAATACCTATATAAGTGTTGAGGTATAAATAATCCATATAAACCACAAGTTAGAGCCCTTTAATCCTGTTCGCGGGAGGCTTTCAAGGCCATAATATTCAAAAATGTAATTTCTGAAAGCTTTCCGGTTACCCAACGTCGTTAAGGAATAAGTCTGATAGAATTAATGGATTAAATTGAGAGACAGAGGAGAATATCGTTGCTGAATGAACAATCTTTCTAGGAAAAAAAGAATATTGTTGCACATTTACAATTAAGGATTAAAGTACAATCAGTCTGAAATGTGTTCGATTTGATTTTAAGTCGCAACCTTAGTTGTATATGAGAAGGTATACAAATTCAATAACCCACATGTAGAGCTTACTTATGAATTACCTTCATAAAAAAATAGTAGGTTTAATTTTATGGTGACTCTTACTTATGTGCCAAACACAAAATTATCTCTGTAAATAAATTCATTTCTGTACTTTAATCATTTGAATGAGATAAAGCCATAACTGAATTATAAATTTGTATACACAGTGTGGCCTCTGATTCATTCAGGTCTTCACTATAGAAGCTCAACAAAGTCATAAAACTACATTAAATGAATGGAGAGATGCATTTACATATTTCTCTCTTGGCTTTTCATAGTTCAACTTTTTATGTTTCTGATTTTATTGCCTTAAGATAACTTTACTTTGGTTGAGTACTTCCTTTAACTCCAAAGAAAACTTTCATTTAGCATATTTGAAAGATTTGTTTCATTTTACATACATACATACATTTGTTGATTCTTCAAATATTTGGGTAAGAAATAGGTGAGATATAGTTTAACTTAAAATTAATATGATTTCAATATTTTAGTCATCTTTGTTGTGTGCAGGTACATATTATCTGTATATGAAATACCCGCAAATTGAAGAAAAAAATTCGCTTAAAAATAGAATCAAACACAAGATACAAATATCTTATTAAGCATCATCGGATTATACATTTAACAACTTCATACAAATTCCTCAAAAGCAAACAACCTTAAAATTGCTTTGGGCTTCTTTTTCCTTGGCTCATTTAAGTTAACTGTGCTATTTCTGAATAAAATAAATAATGTTCCACTAAGTTAGCATGAAAGAATCCCAGGGGGAAAAGAATATACAATCAGGATATTATATCAAAAATCACTCATATTTATAAAAAGGCGGAACGCAAAAATCAGCCATGTGAAAAGGGATAAATAAAGAATCCAATTTCTTCCCCAGTTAAATATTGAGCAAGGCATTGAGTTTTCCAATTTAATCATATTTCTTCAGCATATTCTTTATGTTTGTTTACTCTGCTGACCAATACCCTTATCTTTCAGCACGGCTCATAAATGGATCACATGTTTAGTCGAAACGAGATAACAAAATTATAAAATTGTTCGTCTAATTTTCTTTTTCAATAATTTAATACAGTACTCTTAGAGGTTTTTGGGAGGTAATTGAAGGTAAATATTTTTACAAGGAGTTTTTGTAATGTAATTAATAATTTAAGGAATTGATTTTCAGCTCATTTGCGATTTTATTTGAATTTAAATTTTTCATGATTCACTTATGCATAGTGATTGTTAAATGCCTGTCGATTAAACGACAGAACGAATCGTTGCCTTCTGAAATGAGCCATGGAAAAGGGAACCAATGAATTGCAATTTATGTAGGTGAAGTTATTTACATGATGATGAATATTGGAAAGGTTCCTTATTTGCCACTCCTCGACTTCGGCTGCAGATTCGCCCACTCAAATTTAAGGCATAACATTTTTCCTCTTTGAAGAAAAAATACACAAATGAAACGAACAAATGAGCACACAAAACGCTGAAGGCAAAGAACTGATAACGAAAAGAATCAAGGCCTTCATTGGCTCATGTAATATTAAAAAAACTGGCAAGTAAATGCTATATTAATATAAATGTCGGTGTGAATTTTTATGAAAAGGCAGAAACTTTAAACCACACCAAAAGAAGGTGAGTGGGCTGCCGTACTTCTAAGTGAGAAGTACGAAATGTTTAGTAAACGTCCTCTACCCAAAGTTAGGGTAAAAAGGAAAAATAATGGAAAAGGAAACCACAGAGGTTCATGCAAAATCTTCCTGATCCCTTTTCCTTTTGGTGTTTTGCCAAAGCTGTGCTACATAAGCATCATCAGGACATAACACAAGTCCTGGAAAAAATCTAAAAAAAAAAAGTAATACATCATGCCATCATTTAAATTCCATTTCACCTTCACATGCGGGCAGATTCGGATAAAAAGTGCCTTTTATAAATTCAGTGCGCAAATTAAGTTTTCTGTGATTTTAAAAAATCCGACAGCAGATTTGTAAGGCTGAGGGTGAATAATGTTTGGATTTTTAGGGTATATTATGTACATATAGTATAGGTACAATACAGCGCATTTTACTTTAAATCTCCATATATTAATATAATCCAATAGCTTGTAATCTTTAATTGCAGGGCTTATGTTAAACATTTGAATTTTACTATAATGGATAATTTTAAACAAGGAATGAAAATAATTTCGAAGTACAATGGGGAGCAAAATTGAACCAATGATAGTGCAAGTGGCAAGTTACTCATCACTATAATTGTAACAGATATCGTAAAAGTTGTTGCGCAATAGAGGGTGAAGAGTCTATAAAAATGCTCAGAGCCTGTAGAGGGTGGAATTGTCTATAAAAATGCTTATGTAAATTTTAACGTCCATTTTTAAGTTATTTATGAAATAAAATTTTCGAATTTCAATACTACTATCTTCGGAAATACATAGTAAGTAAAAAAAATACCGGAGTTACAAGAAAAATTATTACAATAAATTTTGTACAGAAGTTAATTCTCTACAAATTAGGTATGTCCACTTCTGATCAGGGATTTTTTTGAAAAAATAGAACAATTATACCTAATTCGACTATTATTATTAACCTATTTCTGCTAATTAAGAGAGAACGCCACTGTGACGGCCCAAAAAATTTTAAATTTTTTTAAAAAATATATAAAATTCGTTAAGTTATATAAATTTTCTCGAAACAACTTTTTTTGACCTTGTTCCATCGGTTCCTTGAGGACCAATGGGCCGATTTTTAATTTTTTTTTGTTGAAAGCTTTATACTTATAGTAGCTACGGTTATAGGTAGCCGATTTAAAAAAAAATTTTAAATTACTATTTTTTAATACAATTTTACTAAGGAAAAAAAATCCAAAATTTGAAAAAAAATTAAAAACGCTACCATTTTGCGAAAACAAAAAAATTTAAAAAACCCCTACGTTCAACCAAAGCTACATTTATATAGATTCTAAGCAAAATTTTATTTTTCAATTTTAAATAGTTTTTCAACATGAATCGTTGGGACAATGAAGAAGGATTTTTTTTTTGGACTACTACGAAAATGTTTATAACTCAACGAATTTTGTATATTTTGTTATTGTAAGTTTTTGTACATATAGTTGAATATACACTCTTTACATATGTATTCCTTTATCTGATTCTTCAAAAATAAATTAAACCTGCCCAAAAGAATTTGCGAAAATTCACAATTTTTTGGCTGGTCACAGTGGCGTTCCCCCTTAATCTAATTATTCTCACGTAGGCAGGTCAGATAATTTTTTTTTTAACCTAATAATAATTGGGTAATTGAAAACGTAATTATTTGAAACTAATGCAGCGAACGATCATTAGCCTTCTCTCTAAAGTTCCTCAAAAACGTAATAAAATCCAAAGCAACATTAATCCTTTACCAGCAATTTAGAGCGATTAAGAGGTTCTTGTCACAGTCACTTTGGCCACCCTTCTCCGTGAAGGATGTCACTTTTAATTTTGCCTTTGTCCTTTAACTCCATCGCCTTTTTCAAGGCAGAGTGCAAACCATCGGACTCTCGAGCCAAACACTTGTGCATGCACCTGAGCCTGAACGAGGGAGGCATGAATCATGAATGCATAAAACCCCAGAGGTTTAATTAAAATATATTTTTTATGTCACATATGAATTTTTTAGTGGAAACAATTTTCCTTAAAGAACTAAGGAGGGACGATCTGAACGGGAAAGGGAAATAGACACATAAAAAGACTTACCATAAAGAGACCTGAAGGAGTCGAGCTTGATGCAGCAGTGCTCCCGTAATTGAGCTGAGAATGATAGCTGCTTGAGAGTATTTTTTTATGTGCTGATGCATGTGCGCGATATGCACTGACACTCAGTTTCATCTTCAACTATATTAGCAGCCCCGCGATTCTTCAGCAGTGCGGAAAGTGATAATTTTGAAAAGCATTTAAAGACAATTTGCCGACGTACACTCTTCCGCCAGGGCAAAGCTACGAAAATGAAAATAAACAGAATTCCAATTAGTACACAAAAAACAGATATTTTATTTTAAAAAGTATACAAAATTAAGTCAACAAAATATTGTGCTACACAAATCGATTTTTAATAGTAATTTGGGAATTTAACATTAAATTTTGCAGTAAAATCTATTCTAATCCAGGGAATAATTGTAGTCGAAACTTTGCAGTGTAAAATGATAAGTATAGTTAAATCCTCTTCAGATAGTTTCAAGATATCCCCAAACGATATTCAGTTTAAAACTGACTCACTCAGTTTTGCCAATTAAATTCCAAGCCAAAAATATCAAATAGGAGCAATTGCATTTTGCACTCAGAGGCATCTTGACCTCCCTAAGCATCCTTACCTCCTTCGTATCCTAGTTACCCCCGAAAGAAACGAATATATTTCTGATGGGAAGAATACTTCAACTTTTTTAGCGCTCCTCATCCTTATTCATCCGCAGCTCAAAAGTTTGTGGAAATTTGCTTTCCTGTTTATAAAATGTGGAGCAACCAAGTGAATATCTTCATGAAAAATGACTTTTCATTTTATTCTCCAGTCTAGAATAAGTTCAATGACAAGTTATACTTATAATTTAAGTAAGCAAGTAATTGTTATTAATTCGAACGTTATGTTTTCAAGAGAAGTGGGCTAGAAGGCCCCACACAAAAACATAAAAATCTCATTTTAAAATAAAACAAAGTGATTTCAGCCTTGAGGCTTGCTACGTAAAATATTACTATTACATTGTTTTATGCAAAAAATATCATAACAAAATATAATTTTAGGTGGTGCAATTGCATTTTCCAGTTCACCTTTTAAGATTACTGGTGTGGAAAAATGCCAGAACCTTTTTAGGTTTTTTTAATAACCGCATAAAATATAAATACAAACTTTTATGTAGGTACCTATAGAGAGGCAGGCATATTAGTGACACGTTATTTGCACTTTCTGTTTTAGGTATGTTAAATAATATAAAACAGTAATATGTAGCTATACAAAGCATAGAATATCTATGGCACATGATATTCTTGTACATTTCCAAGCAGAAAATAATGACGCTGAAACGAGCAGTATCTGAAGTACATATGGCATAAGTATTTTTAAAAATATGATCAATATATTTTGTGCAGAAATGTAAATCTACAAAATATGAAATTAAAACAATTTTTTCGCACTGAATAAGTAAGGTAATATGGTAGCCCAGTCAAATCGTACATAAAAACGGGCTAAAATTGCAAAGCGTGATGTAGTTCTAATTTTTTGATGTATTGTTAGGGCCAGTTAGAGTAGTGCAAACCCAAATTTGTAGCTTCGAAAAACCTGTGTTTCCTTCGTAATACGTGAAAATCTGCAGCTTTATTGTCATTTGACTTATAACTCATAAACTGTGCATTTGTTGATATCAGATGTTATTAGAATTTTTAAAGTACATTAAATTTGCAACAATTTAAGCCCAACCACAGTCCTGTGCCTTCAATGGTTTTCAAAATACGGCCATTTTTGTTCTTCAAAGCTGCAGATTTGGACGTATTACGCAGGAAGCACAGGTTTTTCGAAGCTGCAAATTTGGGTTTATACTACTTTAACTGGCCCTAACAATATATCAAAAAATTAGAACTATGTACATCACGCTTTGCAATCTTAATGCCTTATTTGACTGAAGTATGGGTAAAAGTCTCATTTTTTGTAAATTTATATATTATCCAGTAGTTGGATAATACGAAGATAAAGTTTGTTTTTCTCGTCTTCAATTTAAATAATTTAACTTCATGATTCCAACCTTTGTCTTGTTATGACAAACCAAACCAATTTACTTGCGCAAGCAATTTGTGGGGACAGGACAGGGCAACCAAACATTTAATTAGGCTTGTTTACCAACTTTCCATATATATACTTAGTGAAAATGGATAATTTGTAATAATGCAACTTACATAGGGAAAATGATATTGGCCTGTCCGCTTAAATTAACGTTTGTAGGAAATTACACGAAATTACCACTTGGTCGAGCAGAACGGCCAAAAATCAATCATGATGGATGCTAACTAAAGAAAAATGTTATTTAGTCCCAATGAATGTGATAGAATGTTACGCAGAAAACTTTCTGAGTAAGGAATTTAAGCTAGTTTACTCACAATTATTTTTGATAGCAAAAGTGCTACAATCAAGAAAAACGGTATTAAGGAAGGGTAATGAGAGTCCTTCTAAGTTTTTGTTTCCTTTTGAATAAACTAATGAGGGACACCGCAACATTAATCTGGCAATTAAAGCAGGACTTTTTCGAATTTTTTCTTACATTCCAGAATATTTATGTTGCGGTTCACAAGAAAAATTGCTTGTAGTCCATAAATCTTAGTAGCCTTCGCTCAAGTACACAATACAATTAGGAGGTGAGAGTTGAGCTACTTAAGTCTTTAGACTTCTTCGTTTGCGAGTATGAATAAAAGTGTGAAACTTAAAAATACCATGAGTGATGTTCAGGCAGATTCAAAGAATTTTTTATTTGAATACATTCGGGAAAGGAAACAGATGTAAATTTTCATTTTTCTTAGGACAATTTAAAAAGAAAATATTTTCTGGGGTATTTTGTTTTCGCTCTTCATTCATTGAAATAGGCAGTCGAGCTCAAATACATTTTCTCTTCCTCTTTATTTTATTAGTCAAAGTTGAAAGGAATGATAACGACAAAGGAAAGAACTCAATAACTTTAACTTTTCAACGGCACTTAGATTTTATAATGATAATTCTTACATCGGTAGGTACATAGGATAAAAAAGTGTTTATAAAATTCATTTAAGATGTTTTGTTTAAACAAATCTTATAAAGAAGATACTTTTATGTATATGTACGTAAATCTTGGGCGGGCGAGGCTAATTTATAATCCTTATTTAATAATAAAATTTCTCACTCAATCTGCTTTGCCATCATTTGTAAGTCACTCAATCAATTTTAATTTAATTTGGTACACATGGGGGACTACTGGCTTCAGCTTGAGCTTAAATTAACCTGGTTTGATCCAAGCTTATTCCGGATTCAGGCTGACTTAGGCTTAGCATTCAAAATTGCGGATTTAATGTAGTGGATTCAACTTAAACATAGATTTAGGTGAAAAATATTACATTTAAGGTAAAGTTATATATGTAGATAAAAGAACAATAGTTCGATCGTTATGTGTTATAAAGTTAGTACTAGATGTCTGCTGTGACCTTCAGAGGAACTCTGACATCTTAAATCTTAATCAAATTAAAAAAATGTAACTTCTTGAAGTCGGCTCACACAAAAGAACACACTCAATTCAACCCAGATGAAAAATATACAATATATACTAAAATCAATTTGAAGCGCCGCCGGTTTGTACTATCCATCGCAAGGGAACAAATACCCAAGGACGAGAAACACTTGGGATCGCACCTTCCTCCTTGTAACTGCCGCCAGCAGAAAGATACAAGCTCGCAGTAATACGCCCCCGCCCGGCTCCGTTCTCGCCATTTAACGTAAAATCAAATGCCCTCGAAATAGCTGTGTCAGGCCTAAAAGGCGGAAATTGAGTTTGAAGCCCGGCGGACGGAAATCTCTTAATTCTTGACTGCACTTACTCAAATTTCCTTCGTGAAAAGTTATAGCGGGCCTCTCGCACTTCGCAGAAGTTCTTCACCCTGAATTGAAAATGTCGCATGTAATAAAAAGATATTTTCAAGAAGTGGGATACTTGAAAGCTACTCCCGGACTAATTTTGAACACACAACGTACACTTTGATGGGCAAAATGTGCGCGACCTCTGGCCCCAAGAGTCACGGGTCGAGGGACAGGAACGAGAATTTTGAGGGTAATGCATTTGAACCATTTGTAAATTTTATAAATGGTGGGGTCCCCCGATAAAAAGGCAGCGAAATTTAAATTCATGCAAATTACGCTAAACTGTTACGACGCAGAAAGTGAATGTAAATTTATATGATAATCCTCGCGTTAGCGTCTGAAACTTTATGTATTTGTAGTTTAAGTGAAACCCCGAGCCAATTGAGCCATATTCACTCACCCTCATGGATTACATAATGAAAACCGGCAAAAAAGAAAATATTTCATTCAAGAGAAATTTCCGCGAACACGTGCAACCCTAAACTGCTTCGAGCACCCGCCACTTTTAAAATAATCCCTGGGAAAAAATATGGACTCGCTTTGAACATTTAATTTTCCTGACTCCCACCGGCGCAATTATTTCTAATCAAGCAATTTAACGACGCAATGAAATGACTCCCATTTGCGGGCATGAGGTGCTTATTAGGTCGCTCCTGCAGGAATCCTTGTCAAGCGGGCAACTTTAAAACTTAATGCCCTGCTCCACTTCGCCGAGAATTCCCCAAAATACGCTCCGCCGACATTTATACGTTAATGAGTTTTAAAGTATCGTTTAATTTCGGTGCCCTCGTTCCGCACAGCTTCCGCAGGGGCTGCAAGCGCATATTCGGGCTCCGAAAGCATCCCGCGTGGCTGACGCTCTTTTATGGTTGTTATTCGACGAGGAAGGTGAAATTAAGTCAAAACTACAGAGAACAGTCTCATACCGCTGTATCTTAGATCCCAGATGAAGACAAATCCCGAGACTAAAGCGCAGTGAGACGTGAAATTTCACCACTTAAATTTGATAGCGACTGGAGTTACAATTATAGTTGACTCGTTACTTACCTCCAAAGGCGTTCTTGTATCCATAAAAATAAATTTAGCAGCTAACCAGAGGATAACTGAATAAAGGGTATATCCCAAAACATGTTATGTAACTAACGAATCACAAAATAAGATATCATGAGAACAACACAGGGCGACACAGGAAATAGCCCTTTATGCACTGTCCGAGGTGAAAAGGACACCGAAGCCGCGACGGAACCTTCTTGTTATTGCTCTTAAATTGCTTCTCCGATATAATTGTTATGTTGTTAAAATTTAATTAATTCCCACTTTCATAGGCACACATCACTCGCAGAATCCGAGCACCGTGCGAAATGAATCTCAATTTGGCACTGAACTTATCACATTTTAGGGAGAAGAATTTACCATCTAAAAACCTAGATTGCACAAATGCAAACCTATTAATGCGCATGACGATTCCAGCGCGGACAGGAACCTAGATAAAATTGGGAATTTCCCTGCGCCACTTCACAAAGGCGCTTTTTAGGTAAAGGTTACTGTTTCACCCAAATATCCTTCAACCACCCAAACCCACCTATCTTTTTGCATATCGCTGCTTTTCTGAAGCACACTTTAAGCTTTACTCGTTTTTTTAAAAAGCACATTATCACTACTAAAAAATTTAAGGTTTTTTGTTCTTTCGATAGAACTCCGTCTCTATAAAGATATTTAATGCGAACAAAATTTGTTCGCCTCTTGAATTGCGTGCGGAAGTAATTTGGGTATAAAAGATGATAAGATATAATTTAAATGGAAGAGATTAGGATAAACTGCACCTGGGGCAAAAATGTATTAAAATTCCGACTTCCTAGAGTTTAAAGTAAAGATTAAGTTTTAAGTTAGACCAACTTCAAAAATATTCTTTTCATCAAAACACATAGAGATTATTAAATTATTTATTTTATTATAACTGAATTTACAAACGTCTCGCATTAGTCTTTTTGATGAAAATAATTTCTAATACTTAATCGCTTGATATCTTCATTTCTAGTGGGTGACGATGATCTTGTTTATTGTTAATAATTTTTCAATATATATATTTTTTTATTTTTTTGTTTGTTTAAGACCAAATGCTTTTTTTTTCTCCATTCCCCGAAGTATTTGTCTCACCGAATAATATTTACTTGCGAAACATCCCCAAACGACAAGTTTATTATATAGTCCAGCCAACATCCAATATTACAACGCACTGGTCAATTCGTTAAACTTAAAAATATATTGTAGAAACAAAGCAATACGAGAACTAATCTCTATCAAATTACACTTTGCAGATAAGAAACATGTTTAGCTGAAATTATATCATCTTAAATTATGTTTAGAGGACTACGAAAAATGTTGGACGTCAAAGTTGTATAATTATACAGACATTTATAGTTCTTAAACGTTTTCGCGCAACAAACGTTTACATACAAAGACACAATCGCATATAAAATTTAGAAAGGTATTTTATTCAGTATCTACTGTTCATTTGATTGTTGACGGCTGAAGTCATCGCTGAAGCTGCGGCTTGCTGAACGTGTTGGTTGCCCATGATTCCACTAGCGAACTCAGCTTGAGCCTTAGCAAAGCTGGCTCCACTTCCCCGATATATTGCATGAATCTAGATGGGCACCATTAGCTACTGAAACAGCGCATTTTAAAATTTACCTTAGTGAGCATCATAACATCTCCCGCAGCGCAGACGGCGAAGCACAAAGCAACGATAAGCAGCAATATTCCAACGAATGTGTCTGCCGGTGACCGGCCGAAGAAGCTCAGAGCTAAAATAAACCCACAATAGCCGGTACTCGGAATTCCGATTGCTTGAAATATTGTAATAACCATTTGGAAAAAATAAACAAAAAAGAAAACCATAAAATTAAAACTAGAGTTGCTCCGGAAAGCTTTGTATGCCGGCCTGAACCTGTATGATTAATTTAAGTTATAGCGAAATTTTTATTTATTTTAAAACTAAGGTAACTTACCAGCAAAGATATGATGCCGGGGTAAAGAGGAAGGCATACATGAGGGACAATCCAAACGTTGTAAACTCGTGGGTCTGAATAACGATTATAATTCCTCCTAGTATGTTTACAATCATGGTAAGTGTGTAGACTACAAAAATGGATTTAATATCACCAAAGGGAAATTAGTTCAATAGTCTTACACATCCAGACATAGTAGAGGTTCCTAACAACCCGTTGGAACTCCGAAGGGATATCCACGTTAATATCTTGATAAAAGCAAGGCTGAAAGCAGCATTTTTCTGGCAAAGGGGGCCAGTTATTCAAACGTGGCATATTTCCTTGAAGTTGCTGTTCACGTCGATCCAACTCTGCCGCTTTACGGTCAAGCTCCTCTTGACGACGCTTTAAAATAGAAATTATACTTCATATCAAGTACGCTTTTATGGCATCAAATTAATGGATTAAAAAGGAAATAAAAACCAGATCATTTGGAAGGTGTATAATTCGATCAGAATGAATGAATGTAGAAATTGGAATTGGAAGTCAAAATATTCAATTATTTCACAGAATTTAGAATATTTAAAGAAGAAAAATAAAGTAAATTGATTTTAATAGATTTGGTCAAACATTTGTTGGAAGCTTTTCCTTAACAGATCCCATTATTAAAATTGATAGGGCAAATTTTGCTAAACCAAAATGTAAGTCAGTAGATAAGACGACATAATTAATTTAGATAGGGCTGCGTCAATGTTACTTGACTAAATATTATTGGAATGAATTAAAGACTATCACTGCAGTGCTATAAAAAGACAAGATACCGGAACCAATGAGTCATCTTAATTAAAAATTAAAATATTCTTGTTGGACTTCATAAGAACTTTCAATAATTTTAAGAATAATGTTGTGAACTTAGGTCAAAGGTATGTTTGAACTCAAAACCTTAATATGTAAAAATTCTGTGAGAATTCAACTCGAATAACCCTCATACCAGACACCGCCGGCACTTTAGAAAATGTTAATTTATAATTTTTGTTATGTCTGCATATTCCAAGAAAGAAACATTTTACCCTACAAAAATTCAATACTGCAAGGCATTTCCAAAGCAAAACAATGTGCAGACTAAAAACAAGTGTCCATCCGGAGTGACTAAGAATTGATAAGGTTTCGAGCAGAAATTGCCCGATTTGTGCGCGATTACCCAAAAACATCAAAGTCTGCGGTTATTTACCTGCAATTCAGCTGTCGATATTGGCGGAGGATTGGTCGCATATGTTGGGGCATTTCTGGTAGTCGGTGGAGCACTGTTTGTGGGCTGAACGGGCACGAATGCATTCGCGGGCTGCGACTGACTCTGTGGCCTATTTTCCTGCTCAAATGGGTTGTAATCTTCGAGAGTGTTTTGTACGTTTACGGCGCTTTTTGCGACCCTTTGTACCGCTGGATCCTGAAAATGAATGCATAAGACGTTTTCTTATCTCGATATCACTCCAAATCCTCACAGCGAAGGGATTATCTACGGTCGGCTCGCCGAAGGGATTATCGTCAAAGCCAGACATTTTCTTCTATCGCACAAAGAACGAATTGCACAGGATTGCAAATTGTCCGAACCAGAAGCACAGAAAAACCAATCTTCGATAGCCAGCACTTTTCACCAAAAGTGACACTAATTGACAGCTCATGAAGTTCGAAAGTAATTTCGAAAAGAACGTAAGCCCACATCGAAGGCCTTTTCCCACTCAACTACATTAAATTTCGGATAAAAGAATTTCAAAATACAGCGATTTTATTCAGTTTTTTATTTTTTTAATTAAAGGATATAAATTTCTAAGCAACTTTAATACATAATTTAGTGGTAAAAGCGCTTGAACCGAAGTAAAGACCTTTTTCCTCGAAGCGAGGCGAGTCCTTATATATGTATGTATATACATACATAAAAAGCATTCTTTTTAATCCAAGAATGAATTTATTAGTTCAATAAAAATTTAGTTTATGCTTGAATATTTTTAAACCAAAAACTATGAAATAATTGTTCTGAAATAAGAATTTGTCCGCTCAATAATAAGATTTGAAGACAATCCATTTGAGAGATCCCAGAATTAATTTCTATAAAAACAAGTTTTTCTGAATTAAAAAACTACTTTCTCTTTTGTCATTTAAATTTATATTCCCCCTTACAAGTTTTATCCAAATTTAACAAATTCTATTCTACGTCTTCTCCAACTTCACAATTTGGTCCCGATGTATATTATTCTGATGGAGTTTTAAATTCGCCTTTTGGGCAAAAAGCTTCTTACAAAATTGGCATTTGAACTGCTTGCTGGGGTCGTGCACTCTTTTATGCTTGGTCAGGTCAGACGAATTTGTGAAGCCCTTGGAGCAGACGTCGCAGGTGTAGTTTCGCTCGTTTGTATGCGACCGGATGTGGATCCTAAGGGCACTTGACTGGTTGTACGCCTTCCCGCAAACGGGGCACACGAAAGGCCTCTCGTTGGTGTGTATCCGCAAGTGAGACTTGTAATTCCCGGACTGGACGAACGATTTTTCGCAGAATTCACATTTAAAAAGTTTAACGTTGGCGTGGAGTCGCAGATGGTCAATAAGGTTGGATTTTCGTAGGAACCGTTTGCTGCAGACTTGGCATTCGTGCTTCTTGTCCTCTATGGTGAACTGGTTTCTCTGCTTCCGTGGGTAAGGGTACGGAATGTCCTTCTCGGTCAGTTTTCGGTCGGAGGTCAAAAACTCCACGGCATCTGTGGTAGTGTCGATGTCGACAAAACTGGAGCCGCTTAGTTCGTCTTCTTCGTTCGCTTGTATGATTTCAATTTTAACCAGTCCTTTATCGTTATTATCCTCTGACGCGTTTGTGCTCTGGCTATCGCAAGACTTCTTATTTTTATATTCGAGAAAACTTTCATACGTTTCTTGAGCTTGTTTTTTCAAATTGTATGCGTCCTCCAAACGTTTTGTGCATGGTTTACAAACCCCTTTTGAGCAGCCATCCTCTTCTGAAACCTAAAATAAATGATTTAAATGTAAACGTCGATTTATTCATTGACCATGAGTTGTTTATAAATTGATCGCTTTCCAATTTCCTTAACTTACTTCTAAACAGGTAACAAATGAGAAAGCTTCACTGAGAAGAATCTTGTTTTCGGAAACTTCACTGCGAAAAATATCAAAAAGATCCTCCTCATTGCCACAAATCCGGCAAATGTAATCTGAATAAATGTCGCTCGACATCCTTAAAAATTTTGTTTGTTAAATACGGCTGACAGTTCTTGTGTAAAGTGTCAACAAGAGTGTCAACGACAAGTATAATCTTCTTCTTCTCTGAGTAGCAGCTATCGGTTTCATCGCAATAGGGTACATTTTTGGTAATTAATAAATATACATATTTTATTAAGAGATATATTGCGGATTTAATAAATTAGATTCCATATAAGACGTGGAATTTTGAAATAATAATTAAAGTTAGGAATTTAGATACAAAAATAAAAATGTTCAATTCAGCAATATGAACTGCATTACCTGTATTTAGTACAACATTTAAAAAAAATCTAGAATTTTCTTTAACTTGTAGAAATGTCAAATGGCATCTGTTCTTTTTCCGGCTGTCATCCCTACATCGATAGGTGGGTTTCGGACATGGTCCTTTTTATTTACGTTATTCCGCGCCATCGGTAAACTTAAAGCATTTATTATACTTTTTTATTAATCCGCGCTTCAAAAGGACCTGACTAAAGTGCGTTTTTTGTTGTTTCAGGCTAAAATGGCTGTACGATATGAAATGTGTATCGGGCTCAACAAGGGCCACAAAACGACCAAGGTGAAGAATGTTAAATACACGGGAGACAAGAAAGTCAAGGGCCTCCGGGCGTCCCGCATGAAGGGCGTAAGTAAAAACACTTTTTCTAATATTTAATTAGTTCCAATTCGTTTTATTGTCCTCTCATCTGTTCACTGTGTTGCATTTTGGTAAAATCAATTCGGTGCGGCTCCCAAAATAAACCTTGTAATTTTTCAGTCTGTGTTTACGACGCACTCTCTGTTTACATATTCAATTTAATTTAATAAATACAAGTTTGTTTAATTTGCAGTATGCGCTTTATCTATTTCTGAAAAAAATCTAGTCCCGTGATTCAAAAATTTAATTACAAACCTAGAAATTTTTTTCTACCTAAAGTAAAGCTCAAATGATGAAATTTTAAACCATTCCCAGACAATCGCACAAATGGGTTTTGAAATGATCAGACGTTCAATATTTTTTTGGATTCACCTGAGCTTTCATTATTCTAGTGCGAACTGTGGTTAAAATAAGGCTCTGATTGAAAAAAGAGACTTTGTAAAAGCAACGAATTCGTTAGTGTGCATTTTCTAACAAATTCTTCTGTTTTAGATCCAAACCAAGCACACAAAATTCATGAGGGATTTGATCCGTGAGGTGGTCGGACATGCGCCTTATGAGAAGCGGTGCATGGAATTGCTGAAGGTTTCCAAGGACAAACGGGCGCTCAAATTCTTGAAGCGTCGCCTGGGCACACACATCCGCGCCAAGAGGAAGCGTGAAGAATTGTCCAACATCCTCAACCAAATGCGCAAGACACAAGCTCATGCTAAGTAAATTTTTTTTGCAGTAATAAAAACTGAAAAACACTAAAATATGTTTTATTTGTATTTACTTTTCTAATAAGGGAAGAATTAAGAGACTCATTCTCTCAAGTAAAAATTCGGTTCATTAATACATGGGTAGAGAAAAGCATTCAGATGTTTTTATTTTTGGGGTGCTATAAACAGATAAATAGTTGCTAAACTCAGTTCATTAAGTACTTTATAGAAAGACAATTTAAGTAAAAGATAGATTTTGTGGTGAGGAGAAATGAATTGCTTATTTAACATTTCCATAAAAACTTGTTTTAGGCCTACTTTGATTTTTTCACGCCGCCCTGCAACCCTGCAGGAGTGCACTTTTCTAGTATTTATTTCTCAAAATTTGGTTAATTAACCCTTAACTAGCAAACTCTTGCATAATCACATTGGCGTTGTGAAAATAACTTGACCTCGGCCACGAAAACTTTCGCTGCGAGTCACCTGTGTTTTTTCAGATTTGAAAACAAAATTTCTTATAATGCTTTTTTGATAGATGAAAAAGATATTTAGGATATAGGTATCCAACTTTAAGATGTGAGAAATAGTTGCAATTTCCCGAAAACTTAAGCCCAGGTGTTCATGAATGAAGATGAAGAATGCCTACTTGAAGATATGTATAAAAATTAAGAATTACTAAGACGGGTTGATCTGACCTCTAGGTTTCAGGCTAAAAATTAGAAATATGCCTGACAATTTAAAAAAAAAATTACTGTTGAAACAGTATAGTTCTCATCAACTAATTTGAAAATATTTTGGAGCCGCATAGATCGAATCTCACATCCAAAACAACCATGAAAAACACCCCGGAGCGAACGAATAACATGAAACATATTTAAAATGTTTAGAAGCTAAAAAGCTTTATTTAGGTGTACACATCTACTTCTTTTCACTTGAGACCGAGCTCTTCGACTCCCGGAGGGAGGCCGACCGCTTCCTCTTGGCTTCCTCCTTGCGTACTTTGGTCTCCTTCTTCCTCTGCACCAGCAGTTTGGTGTACTCCGCAGCGGCCTCCTTGGATGCTGCCTGGCGCTTCTTCTTCAGTGCTAGACGACGGCGCTTCCTCTGGAGAACGACCGGAGTGACCAGTCGCTGGATCTTGGGGGCCTTGGACGTGGCCTTCTTTCCATCCTTGGCGGGCAGAGGCCTGCGAACAACAAACCGACGAACGTCATCCTCCTTGGAGAGGTTGTACAGCTTCCGGATTTTGCTGGCTCGCTTGGGCCCCAGACGACGGGGGACGCTTGTGTCTGTAAGTCCGGGGATCTCCTTCTCGCCCTTCTTCACGCAGACCAGGGCAAGGACGGACATATTTGCGTCGACGATGCATCCTCGGACTGATTTCCTTTTCCTCTCGCCGGTACGTCTGGGTCGGTAGCAGGAGTGGCCTTTCTTCAGCAGGAGTCGCACACGACCTGATTAGAGAATTAATTTAAGCCGGTTTACACACAGTTCAAAATTAAGGTGACTGCGGCACTTACCGTGGGTGAGGACGCCCTGCTTCATGGGGAAGCCCTGTTTGTCATTTCCTCCGGTGATGCGGAGGATATAACCTTTCCATTCGTCGCCTAGGATGTCGGCCTCCACTTGGGCGCCCATACGCTTTTCATAGAAAATGCGAAGTTTGTGCTCGTCCACAACTTCGAAGAGTTTTTGACATCCCGTAGCGGGATATGAAACATTGAGCTGAAAACAAAATCACGATTAATCGTCACCATCGCACCAGTTAGCCGATTTTTAAGTGAATATCAAAATTAATTTGTTATTAATCGCACTGAATATGCAAATAACTGCCGGTTTCGCGCAATTTTGAGGCGAAATTTTAACAAAATCCCTCACCTTCATTCTGAACGTCTATCTGGAAGCAACGATCCAAATAAAAGGGACCACCGAACTCTTTGACATTCGGTTGTCGGGATGGAACGTTGAGAGTAGTTTAGAGTCCGTTCGCTATTTATAAGTCACCCTGTGCCGGCTTTTCGGGGGTTTAATTTCAAGAAAACAAACTTGCATTTCATATCCCTTCGCAAAAGCTGCCTTTAATCGTTTGAAGTAAAATAAAAGACAAAGAAAAAACACTTAAAAATCGGTTAAAGTTATTTAAAAAACTACAGAAAGCAAATGCGAGCTAGTACTTCTTTTGTTTTGACAATCAGCTGGTCCAGATGTGAGGAAACGTCAGTCGGCTTCACACGTGTTTGGATCTGCTGGT
The DNA here is from genome assembly GCA_951509405.1 of Machimus rusticus. Classification (NCBI taxonomy): domain Eukaryota; kingdom Metazoa; phylum Arthropoda; class Insecta; order Diptera; family Asilidae; genus Machimus; species Machimus rusticus. Next base: position 11,650,756 of record OX608051.1, read on the forward strand.
TTGTTTAAAATTTTTTAAGAAAAGGTAATACGATGGGAAAGGCGAAAAAAGGAAAACTTAGCAATAAACCGGGCAAAAGTGTGCCTCTTGACCAACAAATTACAGATGGCAAGGTGGCAAAGCAAAAAAATCGAGTTAAAGTGCGTCTCAGGACACAAGAAGAAATTGAAGTAAGTTAGTGAACAGGAAAATTCCGAATCCGTTTTTCTTGAATAAGTTCCTAACAAAAGTAAGCGTTAATCTTGATCGCCTGAAAAACAGGCTCTCAAACATTATCTTAGTCTTTATCGTAGAAAGAATAAAGTAAATAAATTATTTTTATAATTTTTCTCCAGCTTTTAGATCATAAGACAAGTAAGAAAATTTTATCAGTTGCTAGAAAGCAACAATTAGAGTTTGAAAAAGATGAAGAAAAAGGGCAAAAACCAAAAAGAGTTCGCGTTCAACTAGGTAAATTACAAAATTACTAAATACTACTTACTGAAAACTAATGGTTTATGAACTAGGGGACATCGGAGAAGAAGAGGGCGATGTTACAGAACAGGACTTTTTTGACGATGTCCGCATTAATGAAGAGGACGTGCAAGCTCTGGAGCGATTTCAGAACAAGTAAGGTTTATTATCTTCAATTTGGAATGTTAGTTTCTAACTTAATATTCTTAGAAGTGGAATAAGATCGAAAACTCTTTCGGATATTATTATGGAGAAGATTGCTGAGAAGAATTCTGACTTACAAACCAAATTTTCAGATGCTGGTTCACTTAAAATTGAGGAGCTTGATCCTAGGTAAATAGAAAATATCTTGATCTCAAACTTTGAATTTAGCATATTTAAAAAATTAAAACATATTCTCATTTTCACTCGTCTACCAGTAAAAGTAAAGTATACATTATTTTATTTCAGGGTAAAAGAAATGTATGAGGGAGTGCGAGATGTTATGAAGCGTTATAGAAGCGGGAAGGTGCCAAAAGCTTTTAAAGTAATACCCAAACTAAAAAATTGGGAGCAGATTCTGTTTATTACCGAGCCTCATAGTTGGACCGCGGCTGCAATGTTTCAAGCAACACGGTAATTAGTTTGATATTTATTTCACACTTTTCTTTTAACAACTATTTTATTTCAGTACATTTTGTTCAGTTCTTTCACAAAACATGGCACAGCGATTCTACAACTTGGTCCTTTTACCTAGAGTTCGTGACGACCTTAGTGAATTCAAGAAGTTAAATATTCATTTATACAACGCCTTGAGAAAAGCACTTTTTAAACCAGCAGCGTTCATGAAAGGAATTATTTTACCTTTGTTAGAAGTAAGTTGTTCTACTTTTTGTTGATTTTCCTAATTTTAAATTTTTAATTAGTCCGGAGATTGTACTTTGAGGGAAGCTATAATTTTTGGTAGCGTTGTAGCAAGGAATAGAATTCCAGTTCTTCACTCTGCAGCATGCCTTCTGAAGATATGCGAAATGGAATACTCCGGAGCTAATTCAGTCTTCATACGTATATTCCTGGATAAACGTTATGCACTTCCCTACAGAGTGGTCGATGCTGCAGTATTTCACTTTTTGAAGTAATTTCCTTTTATAAATTATGTTATTTAAAATTTAAAATTCTGTTTTTAGATTTGAGAACGATAAGCGTCAAATGCCGGTTTTATGGCATCAAAGTTTGCTTACATTTGTTCAGCGGTATAAAAATGATGTATCTTCGGAGCAAAGGGAAGCACTGTTTGGTCTTTTAAGGTAATGAGAATTTTATATTTACTACAATTCAATTGGGAAAATTAATGTTATTTGAATTTAGTAAATTTCTTCATTTATTATATCTTTACAGAAAACAATCGCACCAGAAAATCACCCCTGAAATAAGGCGCGAACTACAGGCGGCTAAATGTCGAGATTTAGAGATGATGGAACCACAAAACAATCAAATGGAAACTCAAGTTTTTGAACCTTTTACAGATGAATGTATGGAATACCATCCTTAAGGGTTTACTCCTTTGTAATTTTACGTTATATTTAAACAATTTTAACTATATAATTAATACTTGAAAAATATATTTGTACAGACAAAGGTTTTTTTTTTTACAATTCAAAATGAAGCAAAAATATAAGGCAAAAAGGTAAGAAAAGAACAACCAGAATATGTCGGTTTTGAACTATTTATTTGTATTCGATGATATGGGTATGAGATATAAAAAGCATTTATCACAAAACGTTTTGAAAACTCGTAATACTTTATACCAAAACATTACTTCAATAACATATTTAATTGCACAATAAATTGGTTTCTATTGGTTTTTTTTTTTTTTGTATTTCATACAATTCAATTCCTTCTTAAAGTAAAACTTTATTACAACCATAGTTTAAGAGTTTCAACCATTTCACATGACTATTCGAATTTACATATATGAAATTGATGGTAATAATGTTTGTCATAAAGAAGAAAAGACAAAAATATACATCTTGTATATATATACAGTACAAATATATAAATAATTTATGTCTACTGATTATAGTATTGTATTTTATCTCACTCGAATGATGTTCATTTTGTCTTGGACTAATTCTATAAAATACGTAAAAATGGCGGAACTTAGTTATAGTGTACGAAACATAGAATAAGATGTATTTTAGAAATATCCGACTCTCAATTCAATTCTTAATTTTACAATAAATTCAACTTTGAAGTTCCAAGCTCGTTTATCCCAAGGCCAAAATACCAAGTCGCCTTTCGTCGTATATTTTAAAAAGTTAACTGAAACCAATCCCTTTTTATTTCAATAATGCTTTGAAATAGTTAATTTTAAATACGGTTAGAGAGTTGAATGATTAAAATAATACAACTGTAGTTGCCTAATTTTTATTGAGTCAGACATTCATTTCCAAAATACACCAAATACATATGGGCGTTGTTAATGTCTACTTAAAGTTAGACACATTAGCTACGCAAATATGATATTAGTTATTTAAATTCACCATTAATATCACCGCTGGAAAATTATTAACAAGTATGACATCGAAATCATTGATATAATGGGATTTATTTTACAATTGCCAGCATGTTGCATGGCTGCGTGCTGTTCCCCTGGAAGAAATAAATAAGTTTTTGGTAAGTTAAGAATTCATTTAAAAATTTAGCATGCAAACGACACAAAACAAAACTATAGACCACAAATTGATAACGCTTACCGTTTAGGACGTGTACCATTGACGTTGCCGTAATTTTGCTGCTCAGCATGCACGTGTAGTTACCAGAATCGTATCTGTTCGCATTCGCGATGTAAAGTCGACTTAGAGCTTGTCCTGGAAGTAAGTCGGTCTTTACACTAAAACGAGAAAAATCATAAAAAATAATAGGTTCTGGTATTCGGAAATTAAGATAATCAATTCCTCCGGGGGACTTCTAAATTTACATCTTAATGGTGGTTATTCTGTAACTAGGGAGAGCAAAAGCGTCGTTAAGTTGAAAGCTTTAAGTATTTACTATTAAACATTGGCTTAACGACATTCTTAAGGGTGTATAATTAACTAATTACAAAGTGATTCACAAAAAAAAAAAGCATCCCATACATTTTTTTGTTCCGATGTCTGGATGGAAATTATTACTGGCTATTTTTCAAGAAATCATTTTCATTTTGGTAAACTGAATTGAGTAGAAATAGAAAGTGAGTTCTTGAAAACAGATTTGGATGCATATTTTCTTTCTTAAATTACCTTATTCCTCCTCGACTTGTGTCGTAGTTTAGCATCCTAGAGCCATGCTTCCAAGTGATGTACGTATTTGGCTGAGGAATGTTTGATATGACGCACTGAAGTTCAATAGTGCTCCCAGCTTTGTAGTATTTTTCTGGCGTTGCCGATCCTCTTTCATCAAGGATGGTTACGTGAGGAACTGTAATTTAGAATGCACGTAAAAATATTTTAAAAGTTACAAAACACTAAAAGAGAAATCTGAAAATACTAAAGTGAGATTATAGTAAATTCTAAAATTGATAACATTCATCCGAGAATGAAGTAGAATTACTTACCAATCACAGTTAAGTATACTAGTAAAACAAGTGGAGGATGCGATGACACCTGGCACTCATACGGACCCTCGTCTCTTTCATTTGCATATTGTATAAAAAGTTTCCAATCATTTGGTTCTTCAAACTCGAGGGAATATCTCGAGTCACTGCTGTAGGTGTGACGTCCAAAGCTAATTAGCGTTAATTCATCTCCTTTTCTTCGCATCCAGGACACCTAAAAATTAAATTTCTCATTATTAATAAACAGCTAGTCCTTAAATTACTTAAAGCGCTGTGATAAAATTTTTATTTTTACCAGTTAGGAAAAGTGAAAGAAGTGGCTATTTTTAATAAAAATTACTACTAAAAATCGCTTACTTATTCTTTCCTTACCGTTTTTCCCTGCAGATCGTTGACTCGGCAGTGAAGATGAACATTCGAACCGAGTTGGACACTAACATTAACCGTGGTGTAGGGATCGGCGAAAAATGGAAAAGGTTCATGTGTCGTTGTTGGAGTTTCATCAAGCTCCTCTTCCTCCGGGGTATCCGTGAAGGGGGATGAAAATTCTTGCCAAAAATTCTTTGGAAATGTATCAAAAGGATCTCCGGCTCTAGGCCGCTTTACTGTAAAGAAGAAACAATAAAATATTATATAGAGGTATGTATTTATAGGTATATATTATATTAATTGATGCAACTTTGAAATAACATAATAATTAAATTTTGTTTATAAGTTGGGATCAAATTTCATACTCGTACATATATACATACATATTTTAATGTTTTTACCGAAAATAATTAGAGACGGGCACCATGCTGGTCAATAAACTAATAAATAATTAATGAAAGTTTGCTTTGGCTAATGAAAAAAGTTTGTTTATTTGAGGTAACATAATTGGATTGTTTTTTATAGTTTCATGGAAAATATAAAGCACGCTTGAATTCCAATGCTGGCATTTGCATAAATAGCATAGCATAATATGATATTCTTTTCTCTAGCTACTTTTCGTGGAATGAATAACAAAATAGCCAAAAACATTCAAACCGCTCTTTATATTCATAAAGTATAAAAAACTAAATTCCCAAAATACCCACGGGAAGGTATCTCATTAATACTGAAAATGCAAGCAGAGGACTTGATTCGCACTAAATTTAGTATTATGTAAAATAAACTTAATTGCAACTTGCAACTACTTCTTCAAGAGGAATATTAAGTTTAAAACTAAAATTAAAATCTTCAATTATTTCAACTTTTCGCTGACCACTAATTAAATAATTAAAGTTTATTTTTTGCGGAATAATTCGAATTAAGAGCTGAATGAATTATTAACATTAATAATTTTAACTTTTAAAATTTTCTTATAAATGTTAGTAAAAGTTTCGTTACCTAATTCACGCAGGAAAAAGAAGAACAATTTGTGGGACGAAACTTTCTTCGTTTAGGTCCCGTTTAACAGGTGGAATTAATTTGGAATTAATAAATTACTTGGTCGAGTGGTGGTTGGTGGACCACAGATCCATTTATTGTTACCTGTTGGGAGGGTTCAGAAGCTGGCATTTAGCCAGCTTAGTCTTCATAAAGTTGACCCCACTGCACGTTTTCAGCCGCCAATATTTTCATTTTAAGGGATTATAGGATTATTCGAATGTTAGAAAACTGGCCTAGTTTCACCATCGCCACGGAAATAGGAACAATTTAAGGATAAGTCGTTCTCCATTTCTCCAATAATAACAAATTTGGTCATTTTTACAGGCAACTGATTTTTATTAATGTTACGATTGTGAGTAAGACGAATGAAGAGACGTCGGTTTTTCATAAATTGGTCAGTGTATCGGAACGCGTGTTTGCTAATGGGGTGGATAATTCAGTTTTTTTGATATTTGGAATGAAGGGATTGATATCTTTATTGGACTTCCTGATAAAAGCTGGTTGGATGTTTAAGTGAAAGTTTTTCATACCCATGGGAGTAATATCCCAAATACCAAAGGATTTCGATAAAAATTATACACAATTTTGGAATTAGCTAGTGATATAGTTGTTATTAATATATGTATGTAAACTATAAGGTCTTGAAAATAAAGCACGTATTTATACTAAATAATAGTATTAGCTAGTTATTTGAGCTAGATAAAAAGTATCACAGTTAAAAAGACATTTCCGCGGATGTTAAAAATTGAGCATCGTGAGCTTTCCTCGGAAGTGTTTTAAATGATACATACAAAGAAGCTCCGCGGCCCTCGTCATCCCTATCTATTTGTTTGGGGGAAAGGGGGATGTGTGTAAATCGTTTAAATAATGAATAACGTGAATATCATGCAAGTTAAATACCAAAGTACTTACATGGAGTTGTTGTGCACAAAATTGGTCGGGCAGCTATGCAAAGAGCTAAAATCCAAACAACGTAATCCATTTCATTAGCCACAGTTTTTCAGGGTGTGTAATTAGTCATGGTTTTGTAGGGCTCGTCGGTTCTATTTGCATATTTTAAAGTTCATTCCGTGTTGTAGTAAATATCCGGTGCACTTCAATTTCAAGTGCAATGTTTAATACCAAAATACACCAGAATTGTGTTATAGATTTTATTCATACGCTTATTAAGAACGATTAGATAAAGGAAGCTGCACACACATCAACTTAATAGTTTTTGGATTATCTTAATATCTCACACTTTAATAGATTCAGAAAAAAAAACTTTCTTTTTCTTTTTTAATCACTATTGGTATATCAAAGAATATGCTTCTTAGTGAGTTTTGATTCCGCACCCAAGGCCAGATCTTTCTCTGTTTTTATGTAACTTTTATGGTGGTTAGCAGAAGCTTTTCTTATTCCCCGAAGGACCCTGTGAAAAAAAAGTTCAACTCCAGGGCAACTTATTTTTATTTCTAAACCATATCATCGAAGATTCTAAGCGCAGAAAGGAAATTTCGAGGCTAAAACAGCATATTAACATACATTTATTTTTTAAGGAGAGATTTTCACTATGTATAGATATCCACTAGAATTTTAACGCCCAAGGACTTTCTCTGCTTAAAGTGAACTAAAAGAGTCTTTAGATTATCTTCACGATAAAAAAAAAAAAAGATAATATACCAACAGACTAGCACTTGGGGCGTCGTAGATGAAAACACTATACTTGAGAAAAAATAAATTTCAGTTCATATGTCGTTTTTATTATCGAAACATTTTCCGATCAAGTGCACACCACGTCGGAATGGCGCAAGAACAAGGGCAGAATTCTTGATGTAGGGTTCCAGATAAGTAGGTCAGGAAATAGGAGAGGAACGCGCTTTACTGACTGAGATCAACTTTAAACGAGAACTGCCTCTGGGAAGCGCTTCCAGCCGTAACCCTTGAATGTGATACAATTTTTGTTCTGGACAGATTAAATCTCGAACTCGGGAAGATTCCCGGGGCGCATGACCATCTCCTGCTCATCTCGTGTCACGCTCTTTCATCCTCGAAACTCCGGACGAGGAAAGATTTTGTTCCAGCTTGTGAGGCACCCTGTGCCAATCTCAATCTCATCCGACTGCTGCATTATGTGTGGGCCCATTAAAATGAGATGCGCCCGTGTTACAGCGCTCTTCTTATCCCGCTTTATGTACTTGTTAATAAATAGTTTGGCCACCTTTGATCTGTCTTCCAGGACGATTGAAAGCCTCGGTAGTCGCCGTCGGTGCTGCACTAATCCCTTCCCTGTAACTTTGCAAATTGCGCGACCAAATTACATCCCTTTCCGAGGTGGATAAGGAGCACTTTCGAATCGCCACCTACCAATTTCCGATTCTAGAGTTTCGATCAACTTTGGACACGTCCCATACATCTGCAGAAGGAAGCCCCAACGCGCCCCTTTCGGAGGCTGTGGGGTTTCAGTTTAATCCACCTATGGCCTTGCGATAATTTAAAATCTGCTGATGTATTTTGCAACATGATTCCGCGAATCAATTGTATATAAGTCTGTCTGCATGTTGAGTACAATGTCCTTTTCGCATGCCATGGACTCAGTAGGGTCTATTTTAAAAATATTATCCTGTCAACAGACGAAATTGATAGCTTTTCTGAATAGACAGAATTCGTTGCGACAAAATTAAATGGAATGTTAAAATCGGATACTCTTCGGGCTCTGTGTAATTTGCTAAACACTTTCAATTATGCGTGAAATGCGCTCTCTGTACGCTCTACGCGGATAAATTCAACCGATGAATGTGCTTACCGAGGGTACAAACAACAATTGTAATTTTTGGTACCACCAGCACCAGTCGGAATTTATTTTGAGAGCGCTAACAATAAGTCGGCAAACACTAGAGGGGTTTTTTGTTAAACAGGCGGATGTTGCTTCATTGTATGAATGACGTAAATAAAAATTTAAATAAAAGGCATATTTATATCCGTATTTACGAGCTCATACACTAGTCGGGATGTTTCAATGCCCTAAAGTAATTAAATATTAAGAACTCTACGACTAGGTGTTTTTAAATAGCAATTATTATACGTGAAACCCACGTTATCTCGTGATTTTTGGTGTTCCTTCAGGCTTAACACCCACGCTACTCATATTTATCTATAATAATTAGGTACTTTATAAAGGTGTCTACAAAATTCCACCCAGATTAGAACTTCTTGGAAGGTTAATCTTTACTATTAATATAATAAATTTCAAAGTTAATAAGAAAGAGCTGAAAAAGGTAAATGTTCAAAATTAATAAAAACCGATGATTCTTTTCATATCTTCAAAATGTTTCTCTTAAAATAAAACGAGTGAAATTTACTTATATGTATACAACTCTATTTCCTGTTGTTGTTGTTGTTTATTTTTAGTTTGCCACCAAAGGGTGAACTTTTATGGTCACGGCAACTAGAGCCACATTGACCAAGGACCTTAAATTGTTCCACAAAACTCCGACTAGTAAAAATTTTGTTTTATTTTGGGGCCAAACTAGTGCATTCCTCTCGGGAATTCAAATGTCAATGTCAGAAGCTTACAACTCACAATCACAATTTATATTGGCTCGGTTGTTAAAGATTAAGCTAAGCACAGTCAAACTCGGTAAATTTCTTATAGGTAATAATTATGGCAAGTCCGGGATAATTCCTATAGACAAGTCAGTGCCGTTAAAACACAGTTACTTTTTGCATAGACAAATAAATATAAAGATGACCTGCTACAAACAACAGAAATGTGACCAAAAATTTCTGATGGCTCCACAGCGATGCCTCCACCTTGCGTTGCTGCGCCAGCCAGCAACGCAGAGAAGTTTGGGCGCGCAATGTTATTGTTATGGGCTCATGCGTCGTGGTGTTCCGAATATGCGTCGAGGTGCTTTGGCTGCCGGCATCGACACTCTGCTAATCAAATCCTAGGAAAGGTCATCTTTATATTTATTTGTCTATGGCAAGAGTCAGAGTTATTTTAGAGATTTAGCAGAAGAGCTGGAAATGCTTACCTATCAAACAATTGACAAGTAAAAATCACAAAATATACATCACATTTTATAATTAGATACTATGTGATACTATGTACATTTACACATATAAAAACCATCATATGAGTGCTACACTCTCATTCTGTCTAGGACCGTTATGTTATTCCGTTAAGTAGATATTTACAGGTTCATAAATTTCAATTTCATACGAACACAATATCGACTTGAACTTAAAATAATCAGACTTTGTTTCACATTTGATTTTCTAAAAATTAGACACATTTTCTTTCAAACAAGAAATCTTTTTTACATTAGAGTTTTTTGGATGGAGTTCTCCATCTAGAAAAATTCTATCAAAAAGGTCGATGGATACGGTGGCACTGGAACAAAACATTTAGCTCTTTTGCTGCATTTTGCAAAATTTCTTAGTTACATCTGTTTTGTTTTTTAGCAGTTAAACTAAGCGCTCATACTGCTGTTTCTTTGTTGTTTTCGTCCTAATTACTAATTGGTCAGCGTATAAATATATTTAAAAAAAAAAAAAGTACTTACATTTTGTTACATAAACCGTTCCGCAACTCGGGTTTGGCGGAATAATTTTACACCCATTTGACGAAATATGGAATGACTGCAACTCCGATCGAATATTTTTTCGGACTCGAACGGCATTCGGCATATCAAATATGATCTCGTTTGAAATTTTTCGATTCCGTCGGAATCAAGAATAGGGGTGATAATGAAAATTAATTGCATCCAATTGAGAATTTCAAAGATTATGAGCGTAGTTTAGTTAAAATCCCTCTATTTAATGGCTCGTAAATACCCATAAAAATTATTACAAAGAGTAATGGTAAATTAAAAATATAATTTTAAATTTCCTAGAAGGCAGTCAATACTTACTTTATTTATATTTTGAAAACCAATGGTGAATTAATTTCCCTTTTCAATACTAAATTGGACTAAAATTTGTGTCCGTCCTTTGAAGCGAAATGCGAAATATTTGTTTTAGTACGAAAAGAGTAATCATAATTATCTCAATTAATACAATTATTTAAACAGTAGATGTATAGAAATGGTTTCCGTTTTCCAATCAAGAGTAGGTGAACTACTTTTGAAATTAAATCCTTTTGTCTAATAATTTCCATAATAAAATATTTAGCATGAGAAAACCCAAAATCGGAGATTGAATTTCTCAAAGCATAGGGTAACCCAATATTCAATTATTATTTTTGAGAATGTATATGAATCAAAGCGACCGTTTTTATCGGAAAGCTTCATATCAGAAAAGCAAAAGGAATACCCCTTCATTTTTATGTCATATCAAATTGCACATCGAAAATAAGTTATATAGATAGGTACCTTTTTCGGAAGTGTTATAATGAGGGTGATTCCTTTAAGACTTCCATGGGTAAATGAAGGGTATCATTTTATTTCATTTTACTTAAAACTGTAATCCTTTCGCCGCTCTTATACCAAAACCCTTTATATAAAACGAAAAAATTTGCCATTGGTTAAATTTATTTAACATTAGAAACACAACAATTTCAGTCCTCACAAAGGAGATTAATGTATGCATTTAAGTTTTTCTCCGTGTGTATACGTATATATTCGTTTAAGTTTCCACAAATTGTTTAACAATATAAAAGGAGAAAGAAATGAACAAACCGACAATTTTATTCAAATTGCTGGCGATATGTGTACAAAAAACTGTAAATTTGTTAAAAGCAGTACGAGAAAAATAGGAAGGAATGTTACACATCTTCTTTGTGAGTTGTGCTGAACAGCTGCTGGCAGTTCTCCTGGAAATAAAGAAAATTATTATTATTTAAAATTCAAATTTTCATCTTAATAAAAAGATATTCCACCTGTTAAAACTTGGACGTGTACGGCCACTTCGTAAATATTTGCAATTGAACAAGAGTATAATCCTTCGTCAGTGAAACTAGCTTTAGGTATTGTGATTCTACTGCTGAACCATTCGGTTGTCGTACTACAAATATAAATAAAATTATTTTAAAAATTGCACCTTTGTAATAATTCCCTAAATCTGCAGAAAAATATTTTACTGAAATAAAGCAAAATTATTTTGTTTTACTCCTGTAAAGAGCTTAAATAAGTATATCTTGAAATGTAAATTATATATAAAAATTACCTTGTGTTGTCTATAATATTTTTTGACAGTGCAGTACCATCTTTTCGCCAAAAAATAAATTGATTAAGTTGTTTTTCTATACTTAGAGACTGTGATGAGTTTCTAAAGTCGTTCGAAGTTCGGTTTAATCGTTTTTTAAGGATTTGCTCTTTAGAAAGTAGAAAATGTTTTGAAATTAGACATGTCAAATCTATCGTACTCCCCGCCTTGTAAAATCGATCGCTAACTTCACGATTTTTTTCATCCACAAATCGCATAGGCCGTTCTGAAAATTATAAAATATAATTATTAATATATTTATTAAATAAGCTTTTTAAAAATAATAACGTTTATCTGTTTTAATTTTTGTACACATTGATTCTTATTCGATCTTTAAATTTAAGAGAGGATAAGTTTTAAAAATTAAATTCATACAACATTTATTTTAAAAAGAAGGATAATTTGAATTCTGTCGGCATTTCTGTTCTGATTCCGTAACAATAAAACTTGTATAAAAGTGCTAAACTTGAATCAATTAATAGCTTTCTTGGAGTTACAGCGAATTAAGTTGGGTCTGAATTAAATTATAGGGGCTTTTAAACTTTGTAAATTCTCTGTAGTACAAGTTGTATAAAACTTCTTATTTCAGAGACTAAAGATAATTTAATTTGCACCGCCGACTATATAAATAAATAACTAAAAAAAAATCAATCACGATATTTTAAAACATACACGTAAATGCTAAAGTGAATGACTTTAATAAAAAAATATAACGAAAGCAAGCCATAGAACTGAAGACAGCAAAAAACCTTTTAAAACTCTTAAAAGTTTCTCATATTCTTTTTATGATATCGACTTCTTTTTAAAATTCCGTTTAAAAACTGAAAACATTTCAAGTATTCAAGTACGCTTTCATGTGAAATGTTTCAAATTCTTGTGATTGACTTAGTGAAGTATGCTCCAAATAGATACGAGCAATAAGTGCCATAGATCAGATTTCTTTTACTGAAACTTAAAGTGAAGGTGTATTTTAAGCAGTCATGTAAAACTAGCAAAAGCATATCATTTTGTTGTTTTGTTCTTGTCTCCTTTACAAAGATGTGCGTTTTAAAAATGATATTAAAAATATTTTGAAGATTCAATGTAATGTCGACGAAATCTCCTTACCCAGCACAGTAAGATTCGTGGCGAACACTTTCGGCGGATGTGTTGATACCTGGCACATGTACAGACTGGCGTCCTCCTTTTGTACTGGGTTTATTAATAATCGCCAATTGTTCGGATATTGGAATTTAACTTTAACTCGAGGGTCTCCACTATAAGTTATATTCCCAACCGTTAAAAGTGAGACTTTTTCAGCAGTTCGTCGTATCCACATGACCTGAAAGTATTTACATTTAATTAATATATATTTTAAATTCAACATATTGATTTTTAATATTTGTTTTACTGTTTTATCGCGCAGCATTCCAACGCGGCAATTGAGAACAGTCTCTGTATCCACATATGCAATTAGCTGCAGTGCACCTTCCGTTGAATTTAGGGGCTCTTCAAAAAATGGTCCCCAATGGTGTTCGTGGTGATGCTTATTTCTATAGACTTTGCTTTGCGTATTTCGGTGCTTTCCAGGCACATCTTAAATTAAAATTGTTAAGCAAAGAGAAGAATATTTTTTATAAAATGTAACTAACCGTCACTTTTGGTCCAATGTTTACGAGATATAGAAAAATTTATAGATTGCGTGCTACTTTTTACAGTCGATCCTTCTGTTGTGGATTCTTTGGTTTCGATGCTTTGTGTGTACGGTGACAAGGTGTTAAAAGAATCGTTTTCTAATTTCATTGTAACTATTGCTCTGGTTGTTGACATAGACTCCTGTGAAGAACCTAAAAATAAAGTTTATTTCAAACTTTTGTTCTCAGTTATTTTAAATATTCATCGCCTTCAATAGAAAGAGTTTTTGTTTCCTTTGAAATTTGAGAAAATGAAATTAAATTTATTTTTCCTAAATGAAAACTTAAATTAAGTTAAAATAACCAATGCTCTGTTGTTTGTCCGTACAAATAAAATAAGAATACAATTCATATCATACAAAACTCATCCAATTACCCACCTACCGCACAGCATAGAATATTAAAAAATACTTCTGTCTTCTCTGGGGTTCAATAGATTCCCTTGAGGAGTGAGTTTAGGAGAAAAGCAGGGTACATTCGAAAAATGGTCATTTTCATAAATTTTTTATAAGTACTTAGGGTCGTTTTAATAATTTATTTACTTTATTCTCCGTGGATATTAAAGCTATTTTTTTTGAGTATTTCCTTTAAATGTAAAGCAGTTATTCTCATTGACGTCGAATTTCCCGATAATATGGCACACAAAATAATGAGAGGTTCAAGTGAACTTTCATTTGATATTCCTCCTAAGGATTTATATTTTTTCAGATCTTAATGTTGCCTAGCATTGTAAATATATGATAGAAGTAGATTATCTAAATGCTATTTATTGGTTTGGAACTGCAAACCTTTTAAACTTAATTTCAGATTTCCTTCATTAAGTTCAGGTAGTCGTTATTTTTATTTTATTATATGTATACGAAATAAATTTACATTCTCAAGACCTAAATAAAGTTTTATTAACGGGCTTTGCAATGATCAAATAATAATCTCGTTTAATAAAATTATTCCAAATATCTTCAATTTTAACGAGGTGCTAATTAAGGTAAAATAAATACTATATTAGCAACAAATGAATGTGATAATATTTCATAAATATTTTCATATTAAAATCAATACGTGAAATTAAAATTTGCTTTGGGACTAAAATGTTATACATTTTTTATAGTCGATCATATCAAAATTACGAATAAATGTAGTCCCTGGGTGTAGAGTAGCTGTATAATGCGAAATTGGATTCAAGGGTTTAAAACCCTGCCAACAAAGCTATTAGCCAGCTTTTTACGATGGAGGCCCAAATATTGTCTTGAATTAAATGAAATGAGCACGTTTTTCGCATGGTTTTAACAATCGAATGTTTGCCCTAAAACCCGTGAAAATGCAGCCAGTTGCTCGTAACAGGAATTAATTAATAAATTAATTACTATTAAAATCAATTAAAATGTACACAGAAAGTGCATGTTTGTCGGTTGAAATATATTAAATGAATTTTGCTGTCTATCTGGTCTTCTTGCTGCCATGAATTTATTGGCTTATAATACTCCACTTTTATGCCCTGGTTGGAAATGTTTTAAACATGTTGAAAGCATTTTGTTTTTCGCGTACGTGAGGTTAAGTGTGAAAACCTTCTATCGAAAAAAATAAAATTGATGCAAAATTCGGAGACCAACAAATTCGGGGCGAGCATTGAATTTTAATTTCAAGTGTGCAGTGAAATATTTTCTTTTGATTGGTTGCGCTATTTCTTTGAATAGATAATTTTATTTCATCGCGTTAGTAAAGCAAGTCTAAAAATAAAAATACGAAGGGATATTTTTCTGTTTCGTTGTTTTATGATTTTTCCTACTTTCATTGATTATGGGGCTGACTGTTGGTTTGAATTCACTTGTACTTATGATTAGCTTTTGCTCACGACTTCGCTTTATTCATCTTCTGTTCAACAAAATAAAAACCAGTCGAAAAAGCGAAAAATATAAAATTTCTAGGTAAATATTTTTCATAAATTAGATGAATTCTTTTAGGTGAAGTGGGAAACCTAAAACAAGGTTTAGAATTTGGCTGTATGATTTAGTTTTATGCGATTCAAGTTTTTAAAAACGTTAGTTCGTCTTTCTAATAATGATAGAAGATAAAACTACACACTTTAGAAATTAATCCAAATAATCAAGCCCAATATTCTCTACAATGCTTTTGTGATTTTTATGATTTTAATGATGAATTGCTAAGAACTTAAGCGACTTTCACAACAAATTTAGGTCTATTTTCGTCTGAATTGTAATTATACGCAGACTGACGACATGTTACATTTCCATTTTCCTTATAATCAATCAACGCACCGAGTGAGAAAGGCAGATCTGAGGAGCCGTACATTTCCAATTTATGTATTTTTTATTCCACATGAACCACTTTGGCGCAGCGGTGTCATCCTTGTGGGTGCCCTGCTAAAATTAACAACCACAGGATACCTGTGGCTTGCCTTGGAAAACCCAAAGCTAACCCTCTATTACATTAATAGCTGCTTTTATCCTGAGAGGTTTTAGTTTCTGTGCCGCAATAATTGAATATAAACAGACTTCTGCACGAGACCGTTGGATACGTGAGCTCGGCATATATATCTTGGCCAAGTTTGAATCATCTAATCAGCTCGTTTACAAAACTTCTACCAAATCTGCCCAATACGTCTGAATATTTTAGCACTCTTGAGTAAAGATCTTCCATCATGTTGACATGAAATAAGATTTCCCAATTTTTGCTTATAAATTCGCTTATAGAATCTATACGTTATTACGTGTATATGGCGGTGAAGTAAACGCAGGCGTTTTTATACAAAATATTTAAATAATAGGAAATTTGTGCGATGTAACAGTTGGCCGCGTAAATATCTAAAGCTTAATCATTGCGGCTAGAACTCACTTACTTTTGGGGGTTGGTTGAATAAAAAATTTCGAGGTACATGCAAATTTTATACTTCCTTCGGGATGTCATAGATTTCAACATGTCACTTTTGGGAGCAATATTGCCCCCTAGATACTTCAAAGTTTAATGAGCGAACTTTCCTCCATCAATGGCACGTTCTTCTTATGAGGCACACACTTTGCCTTAACATCTTACAAGAGGCAAGACATTGCTTCAAGCAGCATTAATGTGCTGAAAAGTTTAATATTAAATCAAATATAGCTTGAAGTGAGCGGGGAAATTGTGATTCTGGAGGCAATTAGTAAACAGAAAATATCACTCGGAAATGAGCCATGTAACTGGGCTACAGCTACATGAATTAAAGGCGAACAAAATTCAAGGTTAATTAGATGGTGGAAAGTGGAAAGACCAACTTGAGGCATTCTGTGTTATGTCCTGAAAATTGCAAGACCAAGAAAATTTTGTGTCTTCCCTCCAAAGTCTGTAGTGGGAAGGAATGTGCTTTGAATATTAATATAACCAGTCTAAAAAATTAATACACTTTTCTGGAGAAAGTTATATACGTTTTTCACGTTGACATTCATAGTTAGTGTGAATGATTAACCAAAACTGGTGAACGTTTGATATGTAACTATTAAAATTTTCAAACATTCTTATGATTGCAATCTACATATTAATAAGTAATAATGATTGAATACTAAGAGACATTTTTCCACAAAAATTTTAGGGATTCCTGTATTTTCTGCGGTAAAAGGGAAATATTTTTTTATTACATCTCGCTCATTATTATCATTTATGCTGCACCAGACAAAAGTCCTATTAAGGTTTCCTGTTTAAGGTTTCGAAGCTTCTAGTTCTACTTAAGTATTTTAATCGAATCAAATTCTGTAATATAATAACCAATTTTATATACATATATATTGTTCTAACGATTATATTATTAATATCAGATATAACATTCTTTAAAAAAAACATCTAAAATTTTCATAGGTTATGTTTAAGAGATTTTTTACGCTATTCCCCCCATGGAAATTTTTAACGACGCCTCCAGAGCCATTAAATTTGTAAATTTTCCGCATAGATAATATCCTTAACGTGCGTTTACTCGGCCCACGTCACAATGGTGTTTCATTTTGGTGTAATTTATAGCCATATTTTATAGCCAATTTTCTTTGAATTAAATAACCCAAGATACTTAAACTCCACATTAAAATGATGTTTTTAATTTTCGATAATACATCATTATACCTAATTTTTCACTTAACTACCTGAATGCCATCACTACCTCTCCCTCTCCTCAGCTTTAGAATTTTCATTTTCATTGCAGCTAACGACTTATATCCTCTGACAAAGCACCTTTTAATGATACCTCAGTCCTCTTAACTTCTTGCTACCATTTTAGAAGACGAAACTGCTGCATTGATAGATGGCATTTAGAGACTTTTCCCATGAAAAAAAAAATCGATTTAGATTGGACAAGTATTGTATAAGCCATTTCCTACATTTCATTTCGGCTGAGTGCAGAGTAAATGTACGATTTTGTATAGATTTTTCTAGATTTTGACAAATTGTTTATAAATCGACTGGATTCGGGAAAAAAACCTTAAATTTTTTAACACTTTTAGCTTTTTTGCCCCATTTTATCTGTCGGAAAGGAATAAGTTCCTGAATATTCTACTGCTTATAGCCTGGGAAGTGTTTGCCAAAGTTTCCCAGCAGCCCATAATTCCATTTTATTCTCAAGGCAGGAGTAAGCGCCCAGGCTACGATGGGTAAATAAATAATTAATGATTCTAATGTACCTGTTCACAGTTCACAACTCACCTTTTAGGGTGAATTTAATACAGATAAAAGTTAAATTTCGCATTCAGGAAGTACTGATCTTATTCAGCTATAGGTTTCCAGTTAAAGTTTCTGATTTTGCATGCGTGACATGTGAAATTATTTTGTTCGGGGAATTGATATTCCATTTGTTAAAAAAAAAGATGCATTTGTTAACCATTTTCCTTCCGACATCAACCTGCCAAACAATTGTGCATTTCATTGACGGAAGTGATACTGTAATAATTATACTTTCAATTCTCTGGACACAATGGATTTAATTCCTACTATTCCTTCTATTAGAAATATTCATTATACCTAATTTTGTTTTTTTATAGTAAAGAATTTTCAAAAATATCGATGTTTTAAAGAATGAGCATATTTAAAATAAAGTGAATTAAGTTTATCTAAAATACAAAGTCCTGTTGCTTTATTAAAACTGATTTAACTTATTGATTGTAATTATAATTGGTTATAAGTTTACAATTTTGGATTAATAAGTATCTTGAAGGAAAACATACGTTTTTGTTCATTTTAGTTTTTAGAACGCATTCCTCAATTTAATGTTCAATAAACTAACCGGGATTTTATACATATTTTCCCATAGGGAACGGCTGCTACTTTCATCACCCGGTTCACAGAAAATATTGATAAACTTCCAATTTTATAACATTTTTCAAGAGATAAGCATGTGCCCTGAGACATCAAATTCCGCTTACGTCGATTACCATAAAGCAGCAGTAAGCAGAAAAGTCTTTTAGGGTAACAAAAGGTGTTTTTGTTGTATCCATGTTCCGACAAACACTCCCGGCCCACTCCTCGATAAAGGAAAGATATTACGTGCTCGTGAGGATTTTAGTCAAATTTAATATTCCTTACAAAACACGAAACTTGCAAAAATTTCATCCTGACCTTTTATCGCATACTACTTCGCATACAAATGGCTGGGAACACACAATATTCGCTATATTCGCTCTATAATGTGGGTAATTTATATCGCCATATGGCTGATCAGACCATCCTAGGGAATAGATCATCTTCCCGGCACGCCCCGTTTTCGTGCCGATGCAGAGCTCTGATACAAATAGTGGCCAGGATGGAATCCGGCACTTGAATAAAATCGCCATTATCTGTCGCCGGCGGAATGCCCCCAAATAATCGTGCTCTTAATTAATTTCGTGTGAGCACTGCTGGCCGGAAGCTTCGTGATTCATGGCGCCCCCTCCGTCAATCATAAAATCTAATAAGTCAACCGTTTTATTGCGCGGTGTTAATATTGTAAATAGCCGAACATTATTTCCTAATTTATCTCGAACGGCGGGGACACCGGAGCGCGAATAGTCCACAGCGCGGGAATTGCTACAGGTGGCGATTATTTTCTCCTATCCATGAAATATGGCACAAGAAAATTGCATCAATTTCTATTTAGATTTTCGTTCAGTTTATGGAATTTAAAATGAATGGGCTCCTGCCGTCGTCGAGTCCCTGGGGTCGGAATTAATTTTAAAATGGAACAATTGGTCCACATTCAATTCCATA
Source organism: Machimus rusticus (assembly GCA_951509405.1). Taxonomy (NCBI): domain Eukaryota; kingdom Metazoa; phylum Arthropoda; class Insecta; order Diptera; family Asilidae; genus Machimus; species Machimus rusticus. The sequence continues at coordinate 11,670,268 of OX608051.1, forward strand.
GTGAGCAATTCTGTAACTCATTATTATTTGTACTTATTAATCAAAACTGCTGCTCGATGAACCGTCTCGCTTTAATTAGAGCTATAACAATAAGGGAATTACGTCCAAAACCATTTCACTCCCACAACTTTTCGCGATAGCTGCGCATATCATATTTACATACTATGGAATAAACAGGATGCAGTATAGAGTTGGAACTCTTTATAAAGCTTCATGACATATTTCAGGAAAATTATTTGAATCAGAAATCTCGGCTTCATTAAATTTTATTCGTCGTTCCCAACTTTAGCCACTTGGGAAGAGAGAGTGTAATATGAAATTTTTACGACTTTAATTTTGATACTTTGTTTTAAAGCACAACCTTTTCTCTAAAGGAATTTGAATTGAACTATACGTCCCAAAATTCCCAGTCGATTAATTTCAGCAACTTCCTATTCCTTTGGGGACGCCCTCTTTACACATGCGATCGAAAACTTCTCCTTCCCTCCATTATTTATTCTCGAGCAATAACAAATAAAGACAAATATCTATTCTGCGAAATCTAAAAAAATTGCTGATATATGAACATTCCCATTAGGCCATTTTCACTCAATTTGCACTTGCCAAGCAACAGTGCAGTGAGTCATGCCTTAAAGCTCGGTTTCCAAGGTGCTTAGTCTTGAAATGTTTTGGGGACATGGGGACTATAAAGGTTTTTGCTGTTGATTACATCTGCCAAATATCTAAATGAGCATATTATTCTTTCAAATCACTTGTGTTCATCCTGGTTTCTCATTCGTAAATATCATCACTATCTCATGCATATTTATGGTACACTACACTTAATCTATGTTTGCCATTACTCGGGCGAATAATTTGAAATGATTTCTTCTCCTATTGGTTTGTTATTGCAAATAATATTAATAGAAAGTATAGCTGACATAGTTTATAAAAAAAATGTTCAAAATAATGAACAGATTACGACTAAAAGCTTTAATTTATAAGTTATTTTCTTTTCAAAAGCATTGCAAATATTATGAACCGATTTATAGATTAACATAATTTGGTGGGTACCTACTACAAAAGATTAGTACTACAAATGAAGAATTATTACTTTAATATTTTTGCTGTATTCTCCTCTGCTGAAATTATAACGAAAATATTTATAATCTCTTAAATCACTTTTAATAAAATAATTTAATAAAATTACCATTCGTTTTATGTGCGGTGCTTATCATAAGGACAACTGTGAATATGTAGTTCTGGTAAAGATCCAATATTTGTGACTTCATTCTTTAAGAGTTTCATTATCTTATTTGAAGTATTTATAACTTGTTCCCAGTCCTTTACATCCCTTTCGCGGAAATCGCATTTCTTTCAGATCTGCAAGAAAAATTATAAAGAAAGTTATTATACGGGTATTTCTACTTGATTAAAATGTAATTTAAATTCCCCTTGTTGTCACAATATTATCAATGCAGAGCACTACTTACTTTACTGCAGTGCATTTATAAATTGTGTGCCAAAGGCCATTGACTTAACTTATGTGCATCCGATTTAGCTTTCCCTTCCCCATCTCGACTCCTAGCATAAACCCAAAGTAGAACAATTTGAGGTGCAAATATTTATTCAGAATAAGTGAAAGTCTTTAAATCGTCAATTTATGCATTAGTATTCAATGTATCTACTGTATAATTTAATTAATTAAATTTACCGAAACTGGTTATTAATTATTCAAGAAACATAATTTGAAATATTAGTGAATCTTAGCAGGCATTATTTAATAATAATTGAAGACATGAATGGAAGAAGGTGATATGTTGCATTTTCAAATTTTCCTTGTTCTATGCATTGATGGCGTTATGTGCATATAAACAATTTTAAACCTTAAAACAACTATTGTAGAATTTGATTTTGATGAACAGGAAACAAGATACAAATAATGGAAAAGTACATTTTAGGGATGGCGTGAAATGGATCAGAGTTGATGAATACGGTTCATATTTATACAAAGAGTCAAACTACGAAATTAAACCATTCAAGAAGGTCGACATTTAAAAAAAAGGAGTGCCACGTGTGGATGCAAAATATGGTAATGTGTTGGTTGGAAAAAAGGCTAATATCAAGGAGCAATTAAAATATGTTAAACCTGAATATCGTTATTATTATGAGTCCATTCTTAGAGAAAAATAATCTTTCTTCATTTGTTTTTCTGTTTATTTTCTATTTTTCTTAAGGAATTTGTCTCTTTCAGATTTAATTTTCAAAAATTGTTTAAAATTTTCTTTAGCCGAAGAAGGAGTTATGTTCAATTTTTCTTCAAATAAAGTATTATACATTTATTTTTATACAATAAATTTTTTTAATTCATCTTGAAATTTCTTAAAATGTTTATGGTAAAGTTTTAACTCAATTTTCTTGAAATTAGAATTTTGCGACTTGTCACCTTTATCCATTCTTTTCTTCAATTGTTTGGTAATAAATACAATTGAATTTATATTACGACATCTAAATTAATATGACAAATGTTCAAACGAGAAAAACATTATTGACGGTAATTAGGAAGTCTTTTTAGTATTCAGTAACAACGCAAAACTATAGTATTCAATTATAAAATCAACCTATTTTGAGGGCGGTGTGTTCTTTTATTTATCACGCCGATTCAAATTAGGCCGATATTTTCCCATTGATTTTACAATAATTAGCTATTCCGCATTTGAGCGTGGAATTTTTATTTGGGGAAATTTTTCTACGTGAGTGAATTTTTCAAAGCATAAATCGTTAAATGAGATTTATTTAAAAGCTTTGAATGTTTCTTCGCTTTTTTGCCGGGAGTGTCACTCATTGCATAATCAGAAACAACCGTCGGTATTACCTTTATATAATTACTCTTTCGCAGAAAAGTAGATATTAAATGAAGGGTGAAGGAAGGGTACGGATCTAATGTTCCAAAGAGAATTTTAAAACCCGGTTTGGGCTTGAAAAAAAATTATTTTTATTCGTTGTATAAATCACGTATAAAAGATTGCATTCAATTTTTCCTTTGTATGTATAAATTTAGCAAATACAAAATAACTAATTTACTAATTTGATTATTATATGTACATGGTTAAAAATTTTGGAGTGAAATCTAATATTTTTTGTATTGTATATATGACTACACCAGAAAAATATTAAAAACTAATAAATTGTAAATATTAAAACGAGGGATTTAATAATGCTGACATTAGAAATAAGCACATAAAAAAATTAAATTTTAAGAAAGTTGCTTTAAGTTTTAATTGATCAGGAGTATACCCCGAAATGCAAAAATTATTTAATCCGGTGCTGGGTTCGAAAACCTGCGACTTGCGGATTGGCGGGGCTCTAAAAAACCCACCGAGTTACTTCATTTCATTCCGATGCCTTTTTAGAAAGTTAATTTTCCTGTGATATTCCGACTTCACCGTGGCTACATTCGAACCCGTTTTCTCCGAATTTGCGGACCGATGCTCTAGGCCTGAGCTATCATGACCCATCAACAAATCTACGGTTTTACAGTTTATGAGTAGCGTATTTGTTAGACGATTTTCCTTCGTTTATACTTCACACTTCGAATTTCAATCGGGCGGATATAAGGACTGGCAATCGATTTTACCGTTTTTTTTTTAAGTATTACAATATATTGTATTAAAAATAAATATGTACTAGAAAATTTATACTTAATCCGACTTAATGAAAGTCAATGCAAATTGATATTAGTTTTATAATTGAATACCATAAATATTATACTGTAATACAAAATTTATTACATTTACTTTCAATATTTAACACTAATTAAAATTAAATATTTCGGCTGTAATATTAAGGTGGTATTAAAATTTACTCTAAGATTTTTAACCGTGTATGTAAGTAAAAAAATGAACATGGTATTAACATACAATTATCTTAAAAAGCGCAAAAGATAAAAGATTAATTTTTCACATATTTGGACTCCAAGCGAAGTTAACCGAGTGTAAACCTTAAGTCTTATGATTGCCCACTTAAATTAAACGTACATTACATTGTGGATATAAAGTATAGGCACAATGTTTATGTGTTGAACAAATTGTTCTAAACTTTTACTTTTTGAAGAGGAAAGAAAAATATGCCTGCGTACATAAAAGAATACCTCTGTCCCTGTAAATTTAATATATTTACATATATCCCCGTCAAAAGGATATGACGTTGGTTTTTTAAGGTATTACCTTTTACGATGGCATCGCGCATGTACCGCGGTAAGTGCTTACTACGGAATTCTCAAAAAATTGTTGTCTTTTTGTATTAATCAAGTAATTACGTGTTCATGCATGCATCTACACACATATTTATAAAAAAAATTTAAAAGAGAATATCTCACTCAGTGGCACATAACATAACGCAGCCCAAAGTTGGAAGTAACAAGAGTTGAAATTCGATTGAAGGATTAACAGAATGTGGTCCATCAGTACTTTTGTTTGAGAATGTATGGCCCTTATGCTTTCGTCTTGCAGCTCATGCTTTTTCCTTTAACTCAAAACTTGAGCTCTTATCTCTCACAAAGGGGAATGAAAACAAAACCGACCGAAATCCATGCCCCCATTTATTGATTTTTGTTCTGCTGTACTTTTTGATGTCACCAAATATTTGCCGAACCTGGAGGCATGTACATAGCCCCGACACATGTTTTCACTCGTATTAAGAGCTAAAAGCGTATGCAATAATTCCGAAATCTTTCTACAGCAGCAGTGAGAGTAGCCGAATTGCAAATTGTAACGAAAATTAAGTAGGTTTTGCTTTTTGCGTGCGAAAAGAGTTTGCACTCAAATAGAATTTTGATAAATAAATAACGCCTTAGAAGTCGATAAATTCATATTATTGAATACAAAAAACAAAATATTTCTATATATTTATTATATAATATCTACATATATACATATATATATATATATACATACATGATTATACGCAATTTACATAAGTAGGTGTGGTTTGGAAAATTCGTTTATCCTAAAAAGAGTGATTACACCTAAATATGTATGCTTTTGTAATGTAGGTACTTTGCTTAATCTCATTAATTAACCAGACCAAGCATTCAAAATTGAAAAAGTTCGCCAGGCATTGTAGACAGAGGACTCTCATTTTAGAGATTAATGCTAGAATATTAGGAAAGTAGCAAGACAAATGAAAAGATTAAAGATTGGATTCTTAAAAGTGCCTATAATAAATATTTCCTAAAATTTGAGTGAAGAATTATCGTTTATTAATAAGATATAAGAATAACAATTAAAATATATAGCGATCATTAATTACATCTTAATACCTTAGCTTCTACTTCTACGTATAGTGTACAAAAGTAAATATGAAAAAAGCAATCTCGTGCATGGATACTAATCAAAAATTAATCAAAAGATTTCTGCTAGAGACACACAAACCTTCTTGGTAAAATTTAGTTCAGTTTCATTAATGGAGAATTCGTCAATTTTGGGATAATTATGCCTTTCTCAATAAATATGTTCTTGCCCAAAGTTGCTGATAATAATCTCAAGATAGTAATCTACCGAGGAGGCAACATCGAGCCGAGCTGTCCCTCAAAATTAAGTCGTCCATGATAACCTTCTACTGACTTTATGGTTCCTAATTATTTCTTAGTTCAGTTGTGTTTGGAAAGTTTCCGGCAAAAGGTTGAATAGAAAGGAAAGGGCGAGATATGGATAAGGAAAATGATTTTAGCTTCAAGATTATTTATCACATTCGCCAATAAACTGGCTAATTTCTGAACTTATTTGGCCGGCATGTTTTCATTATTTAGAAATTTAATAATTTTAATCAAAGTAGGTATACGCCCTTTAATCCATTCCAATCTTGAACATTTAAGGCGTCAGATGGATCTCAGCTTTATTTAAGCATTATCAAAGTTATCTGTTTATTAGAGACAAATTCTTTAGGATCAGGAGTTTATCGTTAATTAAATATTTTAAAGGCTTACAATGACCCAAAAGTTTGTCAGGGTTGCCTTAATTCGTTATTTGCTTATGTTGCCAATTTTAATTTGAATTAAACGTTTACAAATTTCCCAGATTTTGGGACTAAAGAGGTCAGCATACCGCAAAATGAAATCAAGGCTGTAAAGTGTTATAGCTAATACTAATTGCGAATTGCACTTACTTTTGTCACCGAAACTTTTCCTGCTCGAAAATGCTTTTGAGCACAATTAAACCACAAACTAAATACGCACTCATTTGTCGTTCGGATTTATCTCACTTAATAGATCCATAGCCTGCAATTCCGCGTCCTACCACTCATGTAAAATTTGTTTTTGCGATTGTGATTGGACAATTCAGAAGCGACTTTAAGTGGCACTTGGATGCATAGTGAAATAAAACGCCAAATGCATTCCGCGGTTTTTCATCAACCCTGTCAGTCTGATCAATAATCCACTCAAGCTGAATTTTCGCCCCAATGGAAAATGTTTACGCCAGCGAAATGAAATCAATTAATTGACAAATTTAAATTGATTCCTCGAGACGGATTTATTTGGCGGGTAATTCATTACAAAATTTCAGAATTAAATGCATATCATAGCATGTAGTTAGTTAATCCTTCCGCACATTTGATTTTCCTCAAAGGTGTACCGATGTTTGGAATTTCGATAATTAGCCCCCCAAGGCCCAAACCTCTACCTTGGAAGAGTTTTAATCGGTTCTTCCATCTTTCAGCACTAAGACAGTGTAACGTGCCACAGAATCTGAGCCTGCCTCGCTAATTTCCAACATTAATCTTCTCCAGGACCCTCGTAGCATTAACAAGTCATCTTAATCTGTTTCCCGAATACTCCGTCCTGAGGTCGGATCTTACAGGACCACATTTGACCTGATTATAACTAAGAACATGTGAGGCTTTCTTTCCGTTCGCAGCAACTGTATGAGTAATAAGTCCTCTTTTATAAGCAAAGTGCCGAGATAAGTAGCATCAAAACAAATCTGATTCAGCTGGAAATAGAATGGAATAATGCAAGTTTTAAATAAAATAAACTTTTAAAGAAACTATAGAAACATATAAAATAAAGAATTTCAAGCTAAACTTTTAAAGGTAAGTTTTTTCTGTTTTTTAAATCATTGTATGTATTTATACATAAATTACAAATTTAAATTGCAAAAATTCTGAAATGGTCTATAAATGTTAATCGATATATTTTTATTGTATGGAATTACGACAACAGAGCACAAGGTAAATACTGGAAAAAGAGTAACCCTGCACTGATGGCCCGGATTTAACACCTGACCTGGCTCAACAAATATTTTTCGCAAAAGACTATAGAAGTTCCTAAGAAAGTTTTATTGCCTTTTTTTGCATTTTAAATTTGAACTTATTCGGACTTTTCGCAAAGGCGCTGAATAAAAATGGGAGAGTGTTTTAAATTCTTTTCAATTGTTACCGAGTCTCTTAAAAAGTAAAACTATAAAGAAAGGTCTTTTTAGGCGACAACAAATACGATAACATTAATGAAGTAATGAATTTGAAATTGTAATGAAGGGAAATGGACAAATGGCATGAAGAGGTTTTAAAAAAATTTCGTAAATAAAGACACTTTAAAAGCCAGGAAAGGAAAGACTTATAAAACATTAAATTTAAAAGTTAGATTTTAGTAACTTCTCTCTCGGTTTAAAATTTAAAAATTAATTTTATTTATTATTTAGTTCAAAAGATAAATATCCGGAATCGTAGAAGAAGGTTGGTGATTTATTTTGAAAATATTTTATTATTTGTTCTAATGTGGTGTTTTTAATTGAATTAATAGTTTTTTTTCTTATTATTTTAATTAATTCTTTGATTTATTATAATTAGAAGCCGTAAGTTAGAAACAAAGCATTCGAATTTACTACTTTATTTCATTAATATCTATAATTAGAAAATATAAAAAAATGTAATAATGTCTAATCCTGGGTCCTGAACGTACGGAAGACCGAAAATGTATCTTTTCATGTCAGAATTCTAGACAACAACTTTGAAAAACATTTAAACTCTTCAAAGTAAGTACTGCTCCAGACACGTTTTTCATTTTAACCACATAAAGCACTAATTACCTATACAAACTTCTAAAATCCAGGCCAACAGCCTCTCATTCTCGTTAGTCAAAAGAAAATCGTGTGAAAGTTAGCAATGATTTAATGTAGCTGAAGGATTACCAAATGAATTCATACGTCCTGTTACGGAAGTTTGGCTCCAGCTCATTCAAAATTAGGTACGCCAGAATATTTATGAGTTTGCAAATAATTAATGCTGGGAGTTCTCAAAATTTGGCGGGTGGAACAGTGACTTCATTCAAAATATAAACACTTGAATAAACGAGATGACATTCAAGTTTTGAACGTATATTTTTCTTAAGACAGTTTACCACGAGAGAAAACAAGTTTGGTGCATTAGCCACTCGGAGGTGTGCTGCTGAAGATTTCGAATTAATTATGCAGAATGTGGCACGAATCATTTAAATACTAAAATTAGTTAAGCTTTCAGCGAAGCTACAGCCAGTCCATACATAATTTGTTATCTGGAAGAAAGACCAAGCACGTTTTAGATGGGTAACGTCTGCGAAGAATAATTAGCTCGCTAATTACAGAAGAATACACTTTCATTACTTCCGCGCATTGGCTGAATCTGAATGAAGAAATTTTCTATCCGTCCGAACTATAAAAATCCAGGAAAAATCTATGCAGCTCAATTTTACGTACGTCGAGACTGTGCCAATATTTTATAATTCCCATAAAATAAACTCCCCTCTCGTCGGGCATTGTAGTTTTAGAATTCTAATTTCGGTGCCACCTGAATCGGCATTTATCTATCTGGAAAATGGAATATCGATTTAGAAATTTTTACCGAAGAAGATTGCTGCTACTCAACGTATTGATTGGCTTTCTGGGTTTTCCTCCTCATCCATTTGAGGATAAGCCCTTCGGACCATATTTTATCATTACGTTGGGGCATCCGAGGCTTTTTATTAGATCTAGGTAGGATAAGAATCCGACTTAAATGCACACAGGTACATGTATTTAATATATTATGAGAATATTAGAGTTAATGTGGTCCAGGTGAGGTCACGGTGATTATTCTTAATTTAGCCCTGATGGGAATAGTGCGTCCATGTCTCTGTACCGCCCCAAATCAGAGTAATTTGTTAAATAAACTGGGGCTTCAACTGGTCTTTGACCGGTCTATTAGCAGCTTCTGCAAAAGTTTTACTCAATAAATTTTAGGAATTCGTGTCCAGGGACACTGATTTAAAGTTTCAAAAGTTTTTAAACACAAGAACGCATTCAATGTGGAAAATATGAAAACTGTTTGTACATATATGCGATTTTTAACTAAATTCGCCCATGAGGGTTATTTGCATCACTGCTTTCAATTATTTGTATAGTTTTCGAATTCAATACGGAATGCTAAAAACTTTTTATCCGCCTATCTATCTTTATGAGATTTCTAAAAAAGTTTATGCATATTTATTCGCAACAAAATTGCCGAATTGGGGCACATAAAATGCGCAACTTTAATTGCATTGTCCAATTAGCTTTGCAATAATTTTAAGGTCATTTGAAAAAACCTTGGCAGCATATTTAATTATCATATCTAAATCATGACTCACATAATTAGATATACCTACATGTTGATGATACAAAGTAAGTTAAATAAGGAACGAGTGATTATCATTTATAAAAAGGAAGTTCTTCAATACCGTAGATGCGGGTTACTTTGGCTACTTTTTTCTTATATCCTAAGAAATCGCTCTGATATATAGATTGTGTTAGACTACTAGATGTTATAATGTTTTCATTTGATAGATGAGGATAAAAGCTAATCAGTAATAATGTTTTTTATAGCAAAAAGTAAAAATATATTTTTTATTATTTTTAAATTTGAGCCAAAGTTGTCCTTTGAGGAGGATTACTTTGGCTTGCAGATGGTTTGGGCACAAAACCTATATACTTAAGCAAGTATTGAGCCAATTTAAGTCCTTTGAAATAATAGAAAACAAATAAATGAAGCATCCGACGCAAAAAAACGTTTAATTTTCAACAAAACATTAACAAACACTAACTTTTCTACAGCCCTCTGTTACACAAGAAAATTTTCTGACCTGAAATACGTAAATATTCACAGCAGGTAAGTTTGAAACGCAAATGAAAGTTTTAATTTTCAAAAAATTCGTGCAACCAATTACAAATAGACGTCAGTAAAACCATCTAACATTTCCGACTCGAAGTAGATCGTTTAGTGTCATGGCTACGAAGAGGTGGGAAATTCAATATTTTTTTTGTTTTAAGCCAAAGTTACCCCCTAGAGCTAAAGTAACCCGCATCTACGGTATGCGTTGAGGGCGGAGTAAAACAATAAATAAAATAAATACATTTCAATCGATATTTGATACATCAAAGATAGATTGCAAAATAATCAAATTTTTTCAGTCTTCTCTTCTTTTCAAGTTTTAATTTAGTTTTAAGGGATTTCAATTTAGATTTCCTATTTCTCTCGAAATTAATCTCTTTCAAATCGTTATAAAATGTAAATAATCTTGGTGTAACCTACACTCTTAATTTGAAACTACAAAGAAACTAAACGAAATGATACGATCACAATAAATATTTTTGTCTAATTCTAGCACTAAAAACCTCTCAAAATTAGAGGAAAAATATCGTTTATCTATAATTCTATAATCTAAATTAAAGCAGTTTCTAACAATTGCGTAAACTGCTAATAACTTTTACCAGAAGTAGATGGCACATTGTTATCGGAGGTAGTTCTGAAAGTAAATATAAATGTGAAAATCCATTCGCAGAAGCATTGGCAGAAATAATTGCGAAAAGAAACTCTATCTACAATCCTAACCGAGAAATCACATTTCCAGCTTGGTAGTAAACGCTGAGAGGATACAGCACAAAGATGTAATGAAAATGTCAGTTAAATGCGATTACTTCCACGCAATAGACTCTGATATTTATTTAAAGTGCCTTAAGTGTTTGTTTCATTACAAGCAGAAGGCTAAATGACGCCGTGTAATCTTCCAGGGCTTGCTAATTATATCTGAGTTTATAATGTTTATAAAGCGAGGAATGCTCCCGTCTTCACAGAATCCATTTAATTACGCGCAAGTCTTTGTTTCTCCGGAGATAGACTTTAGAGGGTCTTTAGCTGATCTTTCCATTCAATAGAATTTTCATTTTTTTATATAAAAAGCAAAACAAAGCACTTGTTTCTAGTTGGTGCTAATTATTTGTTGTTTGAGAAGTTAAGTTTTCATGGGGCTCCATTAACGAGAAATATTCTATTTTAATAAACAACTCTACCAGGTTCAGATATAATTCTTGAAAAATACTACCAAAACTTATACTTATTTAGGATACGGCAGAATAAACAGGATGGCAAGTTTTTCAAAATCGCATGAGTTATCCACTTTCGAGAGTATGTATTATATATGTGTGAATAATGAGGAAAAAACTTTTTCTGGGAGTTTTTCGCACTTTTTCGAAGTTAGACATTTTGCCTAGCTTTATTGGGTAGAAAATGATGGGGACGGGTAGCTTAGAAAAGTTGCACGAATATAAAGTGAGTGTGGCTTAACTTCCGTGTGGAAACCTTGAACAATCCTTCTACAATTGTATCGTTCAGAGGTATAAGGAAAGGGATAAACTTCCAGATTTATTTTAATGGGGAGAAATGGCCATCACTTGCTGAACGAACTCTGCTAATACGTAGACACTTATTTCAGGATTTTTACCTTCAAAATAAAATTAGTCAGCTTGCTACTTCAACGGTGGAAAATGTTCTGCCCTAAATATTCAATATATAAGAGTTACTATATTTTCTATAAATTTTTGGCACCTCTTTTTTAACGACGCATCTGTCCATGGTAGATGCATAAAGAATAATTAACAATGTTTTCAATTTTTAACCCGATTGATATTTCTTTCTGAGCTTTACTATGATAGATGATTCAGATGAATGGCGAACTTCAATTTGAGCTACAGCTTATGACTGTAACGTAGGTTTCGGCTGTGAAAAATGGAATTCGTGAAGCTAAAAATCCAAGAAGGTACATGCTGAAAAAATCAATGTATATTGATTTGGGTATAAGCCAATATAAACAAATTTTGCCGAACCAAATCTTTTTTTTTTGTGTGTTATGGTTGTACTGCTTTTGCTCATTAGCATTTTTTCTTGTTGGGATTTATTTTTACGCATAAAGCTTTTTACTTCTTTTCTTTCTAAGAACGATACAAGGAAAATTTATGTGGCTCTTGGATCAAAAACGGCTATGAATAGCATTAGTAAAAGTCACCTCTTACAGGCCTTTACCTGAAATGATGATATAAAATATAGGATTTTTGAGATGTATACGTTTCTTGTATTTGCAATATTTGCATTTTACAAATTCAGTTTTATCTACTGGAGAACGAATCTGAAGAATAAATTTCGTCGCATATGTCTTGTGGGATTCTTTTCTTATTAACAATTTAAAACGCCCTTTGTGCTTACGAGTAGACTATTTTCAAAGAATGTTTTCAATTATCGACAATTTTGTGTCTCATGGTGAAATTTTTAATTAAATGTAACTTTTTTAAGCGTTGTTCTCTTGCCGGAGGATGTTTCCTTTGATGGAAAATTAGCTGGGATTTTTAAGACCCTTTTTTTCGAATTTATAAACTTTTTTAATGAAAGAAGATGTCTTATTTAGTAGATATTCAATTTTCACGGATCCAACGTGTGTATCAACTAAGCGGTAGCAGTATATGAGTACCTATACGTATTTTATAGAAGGAGACATTTAAAATTAATTGCTCCAAGTAATATGAAAATCACGCTTTATGGAAAAAATCTGATTTCGTTACTTTTTGTATCGCTACATTACTCAACGAATTAACAACAAATTCTGCCCTTTATCTGTTAGTTGATTGCAACCTCTAGAGTTTTATCAAAAATTTCCGTTGGAAAACGTGCCTTCCGGTGTCTCATCGCCTTTTATTTGGTGTCAGAAGTTTAAAATGAATCAGTTTGCTCATCACCCTCTTCAATGTACACCCTGTATTAAGTTCGGCTGCGGATGGGACAAATCACCGGGAAACGAACCTCATGTCAGAAGCGTTCCTTCGATATTTTTTTTTTCGGTAAACATTAAGGGCATAAAAATAAGTCTTTGAAAATTTTTTCCTCTTGGGAGCTGTGTACGGATGTAGGTTCCTGGTTCATAGAAAGTTTATATTACGTGATTCGTTGGCATTCTTTTACAATGCCCATGAATCCAATTTTGTTTTCGCACGAAAATTGTCAAACTCATAGGAAAATTATGTTGGTTCAATGACGCAAGCCGTATACGAAAATATATGTTAACATTTTAATTTTGCCAAATATTTACCCAAAACGAGAGTTTTATAAATCACATGTTTTATTGATGCCTTAAAGGTATTCTCAGGATATTACTAAATCCGTCGGTTGAGACTTATTACTTTTCCCCTTCATGAAGTAAATTTACTTTAAGGCGGTTATTGCCACGTTTTAAGGTAAATAAATATATATTTTAAGATAGACAAATTTCATTCAGTGCTTTTAGTAATTTTCGTATTTATGCACCAACAAAAGTAATTATTTAATAAAGTATATATTTTAAAAAGCTATTTCAATTTTACAGTGATTTTATCTTCAACTTTTTGTTTCTTTTTCGAAATCATAAAAAATGTAAAACGGACTTCGCAACTTTATTAAACTCCCAAAATCGGAAAGTTAAATAGCCCTGCAGGGTTTTACAGACCGAACCTTTTTCTATTTTTGATATCCATATGGCTGTAGTGTAGAAATTAAAAATGAACTACAAGTTTCGGTTTTTAATACACTGTTATTATAAAAATTTCATAAAAAACAAATCTTTATAAATTTTAAGACTTTGTATAAGTAAATCGTGCAGTATTTTTTTGATATTTTTACGGAACGGAAACTACTGTGTTACGAAGTTTCCCTATGTTTTGAATTCCACTTTCTAATATATCGCCAACCTTTAAAAATTCTGGAGGAGTTAAACTCGAACCAACGCCAGATGGAGTCCCTGTTAAAATGACATCACCTGTTTTCAGTGTTATGCACGCAGAAAGGGTTGAGATTATGTCTTCTATTTTAAAGAACATATCCTTCGTATTTCCTTCTTGTTTGACATTTTTGTTCACTGCGCAAGTCATGGCTAAATTGTAGGGATCGTCAATCATACTTTTGTGCACTATCGCCGGCCCGAGGGGAAGAAACGTGTCCATAGATTTGCATATTAGAAATTGACCCCCGTTCTTTTCCTCCACTTGCCAGTCGGCTGCAGTGATGTCCTGCGCGATCGTGTACCCAAAAACGTAGTCCAACGCTTCGCATTTCGCGACGCAGCTGGCTTCCTTGGCCATGATGATCGCCAGTTCGATCCCCCAGTCGATCTGCTTCGTGGCCGAGTGCGCCTTGATGCAGTCGTAGGGCCCGATTATGGCGTTCGGGAGCTTGCTGTAGAACACCGGCTCCTTCGGGGGGTCCTTGTAGTTTTGGTGTATGCAAATGATTTTCTCAGGGTTGAGAATTGGCGCAAGCAGCTGAATATTATCAGCCACCTTTTCGACCGGCAAACATTTCGCTTTTTCACAAGACAGCTTGCAATCAGACCCACACAGTGTCTTCATGCACTTTGTAGTGCAGGTATCTTCAGCCAGTTCTACAAATTTTTCACCATCTTCAGATATAAGCCCCAGTTTCATGGAACAAGGGTCCTTCTTTCTCCTGAATTGGATGAAACGCGTCTCCCTCCTTGGGTCTTGGCATAGTCGTGCCATGGGGATGATGTTAGTGCGTCTTGGCTTTAATTGAAGTCCTCGTCAGTTTTTAAAGTAACTATGAATTTTGAAAACGCATTAAGAGACCGAAAAAAAATTTGTATAAAATATAAAATGAAAAGAGCCGACTTAGTTGAAAATAAAATGTCATACGGATACGTGGACTGCTTAATTTCTTTACATTAAAACTTTATTTTCAGCTCAATCCCAACCTTACCGAGCTTAATAACCAGTACAAAACTTTTACATTCATATTTCGCATTAATTACCTAGATTTATAACTACGCTTCCAATTAGGTTAATAATAAATCTGAAATAAGAATAATATTAAAATCAAGTCGAGTTCCTGCACAATTTGAAAAGAAATTCCTTCAGAAAATCCTAAAATTTTAATATTTGAAATAAACGTTAAAATAGAAATAGAATTTGTTCCGAAAAAGAAAAATGTGCATTTGACAATGCTACGGACATTGAATGTCATTAAATATACCAACTCATTTCAAAGGAAGCTTTAAAAAGCAATAGGCGTCAAAACTTGAGAAACAAACAAAAAAGCATTTTTACAATTTTCATTTTTCTATTATTCTTTTTTATTTATGGTCTCGTTGAATGAAAATTGGCACTGGTAGCTTCCACTCGAAAACATTCATATTGGAGCTCAAAGACAAATGTCAATAGATTTTTTACCACGCCGTTCTTTTTCGCGAAAACACTGCTCGAAACGAGAGCAATATCAATAGATGACATTTTTCATACTTCCTATATTGCCTCGGGTTCGGCTGCATTAAAATATAAAATAAAGCCATTTATCACCCTGTCACGTATGAATTAAGCACTTTTGGTACATCTTTGTATTTTGCGACATCACTTTCATTTACGGGCAGTCCGAAAACTTTCCGGGTGTCATATATCTCTCTTATGGTGATCTCATAAATAATTCGGCGAGTTGTGTACCAGTCCAAAAATTCATATTTTGCCCTTTCTCGAAACAAAAGCCTTAAGGTTTCAAGAATATTTGCTTTACTCTGGCGCTGCCGTCTTGAGCACAACTACTGGGCGGTGGTGTGTGCTCAGAGTCGTAATAAGGGTAAATCTTTTCCATTAAGAACCAAATAAGATTTGGCATTTCGCATGGAGCTCGTTTGGGAAATATATCTAAATTAAGAATGGTTACCTGGATTACAAATCCGGAGATCTTAAGTTCCATTCTTAGGATATTGTTCGGGACCAACCATTCACTTTGGCTTTAAAATGTGTTTGAAAGCGGATTAATATTTCTGTCGTCACGAATTCATCTCAAAACCGCGTTTATATTTCACTGCCGGACATCGCACGCGTCTTCAGTTCAAAAAAACTTCTTTTGAGTATGATTCGTGCAAAAATATCTCTGTTTTCGCCCAGAACAAAAGTCTTTCTTTAGGGAAGAATGTACTTTAGCAAAATATATACATATATATGTATACATAGATATAAACAAATAAGCTATATTTTACTGAAGCACCTTAATGTTTTTTCTTATTTCGTATTTTTCATTTTCTTTATAGGCATACATATTTCTTTCCAAGCGGCTATATTTCACAAATACCCAATCGTTTGCCTACAGGCAGTCCTGTAAATTGATACGTGCCCGAAAGTCTCATTCTATGTCATATTTTCTTTTAATAATTTCTTTATTTCGTCTTTATTTCGTTTCAGCAATTATTTGGACACATTCCTGCCCTGATTTCGATGAGGATAACTAAACCACAGAAGGACCGTTGTGGATATGTATAAATTTTTTCTGAATGATCTTTCTCATCTCATTACAGATCCCTTTTAATTTTTTTAAAGCCTATATTTGAGGATAACTTCATAAAATTCAGATACCGAACTCAGAAAGGCTATACCGCACCCTTCCTAGAATTTTATATATTTATTTTTATTGCCGTGAGCAAAATCCAGATGTTGTTTTTTTACTTTTACTGATATATGGTCTTTTGGGCACGTGCTTCTATCCAGCTTTTTAGTGCCTTTTTGTAGACTTTCATATTCAACATTTTGTACAGTTTTTATTTAGTTTCTTTCGGCAGAAAGGGTTCAGGAAATATAAAATCCTCTTTTTTGATTGCATTATGAGCGTTATAAGCATCCGGGATACGTGTAACAATTTCGATTCAGTTATATATACTTTTCATTCATAAATTTTTCTTTCCTGCATTTTTATTTACTCATCATACATGAAACATATGTTTCACTTTCTAAATAATAAGTTGAAGATGCCAATTAAAAAATTTGTTGGGATGTGTATCCAAACATTTTCCAACATATGTACATATACTGATTCCAGCTAACGTGGTTCAGTACAACACATTTCTCTAGGACAAATATTTCCTAAATTTTCTGGGCAATAATATTTTAATTAATTCATGAATTTATTAAATTGATATATTTTACGCAATTAAGTTCGAGGCAGTCTATTTTTTTATCATATTACAGTATATTTTAAATTAAAAATTATGCATGTAATGTTAATTTTACATACATATATATAATATTGATAGCTTCAAAATGTGTCATCTATGTAAGTATTGCACAATTGTTGTTGTGAAATTTATGGAATCATATCGTCCATTCTTAATTTTATTTCTGCGTAAAAACGGTTGCGGACCAACAATTTTAAGAAAAAAATGTTATGACTTGTCCCAATTGTTGACACCTTTCGTGCAAGTTTGTGGTTAGATGAAAATATGACTTATACCTCTTATATAAAACCGAGATTTTAATTTTCTAGGTCAAGTCTGCTTGTGTGTTCTATTGCGAAATTCTTGGCACAGGCCTATCTCAAAAAAGTCTGGTCCGCTGCTGGAAGTGAGGTAAAATATGTAAATTTTATTTTAGAAAAAAACAAACAAACCCACAAGAAGTGAGTGCTGTGCTGTCCCATTTTTTTAAAGGCGTTTAAAAGTAGCTCGAAAAGTCGCTGGCTCCGCCTAGGTTGAGTCTTGACTGTTGGTTAATCCTAATACAAGAGTACAACGTTTTTCATTTGGAATTACCCAATATTGCCGAAATGAGCAGCAGCAGGTCATTACAAAATGCTGTGCACGGAAAAGTCGCGAGATGGGGGGAGTCCCCTTTTATCGTGGCCGGATGACATTGAGGGATGGATGTCGCCTCGCAGCGAGTGTATGCTCTGGACCATAATTATGTTGTGGGTGGGTGGAGGGTGGTGGGTGATAGGCACACTAAAGGCCCATGATTGATTGTCGCTGCCACTGATGATAATTTTTTCCAGTTTTCTTGTGAGTGGTAGGTACATGAATGTCCCTATAACAAAATTAATTAAGCCGCTAATGGACGGTACCGGAACTTGGTGGAATATTTCCTAATTGAATGCGAATTCGAAATTGAGCTTATAGCTGCTGAAATATTAAAACATGAACCGAAAGCAACGTCCTCTATATAATAATATTGATCTATGGCAAGTGAATCAAAATAGAAGCTCCAAATGGCTGTCGAAATAAACAAATTGGGCTCCAAAAGATAAATCTTCTTGAAATCCAAACTCTCATCACACGTATTATAGATGTGGAGAATTAGCCGAGATCTAAAAGTCATTCCTTTCTTGAGAGTAAATTTTTACGTGACTGTCTACTTAATAGCCCCCTAAAGCAGGGACAGCGTTTTAATGTTGCTTTTAGCCAAAGAAAAACAAAACGTCTCAACAAAGTCGGGTCAAGCGAGTTCTCTGGATGACATAGCTTCTTTTTTTTTGTAGAACAGTTTTTCGCTTCTTCCCCGGGATCTGTGCGTCTCATTATCATAAAAAGGAAACAATTCATTACTCAGAACAGTGAGTTTTGCAAGAATAACTTATTTTTAATGACTAAAGCAGCTGAAGCTCTTGGGACTCCCGCCTGAGAAGCAACATGGACAAAAGCTGGATAATCCGTTCGATGCGCGGCTGCAGTTTATTTTCCAAGCAAAAGATAATCCGCATATCAAGCACGTACTTTTTGAGCCGACAGTTGTTTGAGATAATTGTGATAAATATTTCGCTTGGAATGAAACCAAAGGCCTTCAGCTCTTTTTTAAAGGAATTGCTACAGTGTATCTGAAATGGTAATTTAGTCACAATTTCATAATGCTTATTATTGAATGTTTTATGTCTTCGGCGAACTACCTTAATAACGTACTTATTTCAAACATTTACAAAGCCCGGTAAATTAAAAATAAAGGTAATTAAATTCATATGAAATTTTCATAATATCTACCAGCTTATATTAATACCTACTCTTTAATCCTGCCTTTATTGAATAATTGTTTTTGAAACGAAAACTTTACAAGCATATTTAACATATTGATGGTTGAGAAGGCACATTATTTAAAGTCAAAACATATTTTCACATTACTACTACTATTTACTTTTGTTTCAAAATCTTAAAGCATGTATTGATTTTAAGAAGAAGAAGTTAGAAATTCTAGATTTAGAGGAAATTTTCTACAATAGATTTTATAAAATTCATATAGGTATAAAAAGAAAACTGTTTGTTACCATGCCACAAAGTTGTTGTATCCATTAAGGATTGCTTTTAATGGGGTTATTGATTTCAAAAGCAACGTCTATAGAAAGTTAAAAAAAAATTGGATTAAGACATACTCGTATGAGTCAGGTCACATATTCCCGAAAATGGGGACTGACAGAATTTTCATGAAGCGACAATGGGGAATAGTTAAGGATCGTTAGTTCTCAGCTACCTTGGCTAGGGAATTTTTTGAAACGTGCCAACTGAAGGTTTATTGGCAGCCAAAGTCGAGAGCTTACATTCAAATGTTAAAGGTGCTATCGTCGTTGTTAATGTTTCATTCCCAGTCATCGGCCATTTCATTCAGGGGATGGGGTGCAATCTGAATTTCACTTTGAATATTCGGCATGACTTTTAAGCGCTTCGCTTTCAGATGCCTTCACAAAAGCAAACATGGAGCTATTGTAGATGCCATTCTTAGGCCTTATCCGAACGACTCAAAACCCAACGCAGATATAATCGATAACGACGTTTCTGCTGTGCTTGCAAACAATTCGGAGGCCTAAAACCAAATTCGGGGGCACATTTTATGTGGGTGGAATGTTTTGGTGAATAGCTCTCGAAAAGGATTCGGATTTGGATCGAGGAATGCTCTGTGCGCCAATTTGGAATATAATCATGTCGCACGAGAATTCACTTTCCTTGAGTAAAATAATTAATTATTCAGGTGTCCATCGAACGCATTCAATCGAACACTCACCTTCTCTGCTCCTGCGGAATTGTCATTAATCCCAACGTGGTTTTTACGCCTAATATTCGGGCCAACGAAATTATATAAAACAATTAGCTAGATTCCAGTGAGGGGCATTAATGTGCGTAATGGCTTCATTATTCCGCTTATGGAATTGCTAATGGAAAAGAAAGAAGTTGGAAAATTGCGCTCCCCAGAGGGACCTAATTTTTATATAAAATTTCAAGGAGGAGAAAGATAATTATTTGGAGATTTGCAGTCCATTTGCGATTTCAGTCTCCTCGAGCGTAGGTGTGAAAATGAGTAGGAATTAATTGGGGTATTTGTCAAAGAGAAGCATGAAAATCGGTCTTAGGTAGCTGCAATTAGGATTTTATGTAGATTAAAGTTTCATAATTTATTATTTTCGTTGAACATTTAAAAAATGTAATAATTGCCACTACCATGTCCAATATGCTGAAATAATTTGTTTTAATGGATTTCAAAAAGTAATAATAGTTTTACGGGTCTTTTAATAACTCATACCCAATAAGGTAGGAGAAGCAAATAAGGCCCGGGCCCTAACAAGGCCTAGGTTTCTAATTTCGCGCCAAACGAATTCGAAAATGCCAAAAGTCTGTGTTATATTTTAGTACCTACAAATCTCAAACGTTCACCTTAATCAGTTTTTCTAAAAGGTAAACTTGTGAGTTTTTGCATTCATAAAACGTCAGCGAAAGGGCATGCACGGCGAATTTTATAAAAATCAACTGCAAAACATATAAATATTTTTATTTATTTTTGAGGAAAAATATATACTTTTTTTGTTTTATTTTGTACGTTGTTGTTATATATTATTATTATTATATAGAATGCGTGTTAAAAATTACGATTATTCTTTTATTATCATACTACTTAGTTATTTATCTAAGATAGTAGAACCAAATAAGGCCCGAGTCCTAACAAGGCCCATCTTTCAAATTTCGCGCCAAACGAAATCGGAAATTTCTCAAATCTGTGTTATAATTTAGTGCCTACAAATCTCAAATGTTCGCCCTATTCAGTTTCGCTCAGAAGTAAACTTGTCAGTGTATCCATTCATAAAACGTTAGCGAAACTGTATGCACGGTCTTTTATAAAAAGCAACTACAAAACATGAGCCTCATTAATTTTGTTAATTTTTTTTTAGCTCTGTTAGAAAGTAATTATTTTTTGTTGAATTTTGGTAAATGACTTGCGTATTAATTAAACAATTAATTTTGATTCAAATTTAACGGAGGCCTTATTAAGACGTATGGATTCCCTATAAGGCCCAAGGCATGTTTTTTTATTAATGCTAAAAAGACAGTTAATATTTTAAAAGAGGCTATTATACTAAGAAATTTTCAAAAGGTTATTTAATAAAGAATTTTTATAATAAATTTAAAATCTTTTTATTTTGTATTCCTTTGAGTTTTTAAGCAATAACAATAAGAGCCTTATTTGGGTATCCTAAACCTTACATAAAATACTTAAAAACTTCCATACTCTGTATCTCTGTAACACAGAAAATTAATTTGTGTTCCGGTTTTATTTTTTTCATAACTCTACGACAAATTTGTTAAAAAACATAAGACTTAATTTAATCTCATGATTCACGAAGTAATCCTCTAAACTCTAAAGAGATATAAAGCAGGTCTTAATTTCGTAAAGTGTGGCAGAAAATTTTCAAGCAATATTTACACCAAGTTTTAAATTTTCTTTGTTTTTAAAACGGTGGAAATTTTTATTCCTTAAATGGTGCTTCAAGAACCCTTTGTTAACAAATGTTTCTTTTCTCATGCAGCCAAACGTCTGCACAAGCGCCAACTAAAGTTAATTTATGGAGGATTCCCGGTTTTTTTCTTTTTTTTTTTTATATTTTCATTTCCACAGTATGCATTTCCTTTTCGGAACTCTCTCTGGTGTGGAAATCGTATTTTATATAGAGAGATTTAAAGGGACATGCTCGAGAACCACTGGAAATTCCACGAAATTATAAACGTATAACCAGAAAAGTTTTGCAAAAGCGGTTTTCGCATTTCCGCCAAATCAGAGTTGCTCAGACACGATTTCAGTAAATAAGAGCATTTCCCTGAAAGCCCAAGGGACATTGCCATCTCAAAAACGAGGTGCAATGATTTTGATATTAATTAAAACCGCTTTCTACCCACAATTAATTAAGGTGAATGAAAAATGTCGGACCATTATACTACTAAACATTTGAAAAGCGAATAATCCGCAAAGAGACGACGACGGAAAGGTGAAGCGCTGAGCATCCGAAGCGTACTTCCATTTCAATATCTCAGGTTGGCCCTTTTTCATCTTAAAATTGCTATATAATAATAATGGGCCGGAAAGATAAAAGGAGAAACCTGTAATAATACCCCCACTTTACTTCCAGCCAAGCAGTTATTCATTTAAACTCAAAGAACTTTGTGACAAAATTAATCTTTTTGAGATATACAGGTGAGTGCCACAGCCGTGCCGCGGGTTTTTCCGAAATTTATTGCCGCAAAGGAAGCATTCAAGTTGGGAAGCAAATATTACCTCCGATTTTTTCACTTTTAGATCCCAAATATTTTAGACAAATGGCATTTGAAATTCAGATAAGCGGCGAAAAATAAGGTGTCCCTTTTAATTGTTACGCTTCGAAGAAGAAGCACATTTAAGTAATAAACTTAATTTTCTGCCCTCCAGGATCATCCTTGTTCAGATTAACCCCAAATGTAAGTATAGTCGAATTAAACTCGCCTCTTAATTAAAATGAATTTTCATTATTAAAGAAGCCTGTCTTTTTCGAAGATATACGTCATAGCTTTATGGGATATCTTTTGAATTTTAATACAAACAAAAATAACTTGGCCTTAACGAAAGTAGGAAGGGTGGTAGAGATGATGTTCTTCCATTCCGAACAGGATCACGACGGCGTATCAGCCGCAATGTCATACCTGTCGTGCTGGTGATCGCTGTCGTGTTGATTAACCTTGAGAAAAATCAAAGAAGGTGGGAATTATAAGCCCACGGGCAGGATTTTTGTGGTAAGTTACTTTTGGGTGTTTTGTGTTACATTACACGTCTTTCATATAAAATGTTAAAATAAAGCTTGCAAAGATAGATAAAATTTTAGAGTTCCCTGTTATTTTCATCTTTTCTCATTTTGTTTAATTAAAAGTAATGGTAAAGCATGTTTAGAAATCCCTTATATATTTTCCGTAGGTAAGTTTCTCAGCTCTTTTCACATTTTATAATTTAATTTTGTAGCAAACATACATGAACTTCCGCCGAGTGAAGCTTAGAGCGTTCCGCCAACTTTAAGAGCCAGAAGGTGAAATCATATCTGAGCAGCTTCAAGCATCTCAGTGTATAAAAAAATTCTCATGACGCCAGAGGTAGATTTATGAAAGCTACTTGGTGTTACAGATCTGACACATTTTTGCAGATATTGCCCTTGAAGGATGGCTCTAAATATACTTCGTAGGTACTCTAACAACTATAGTTCCATGAGAAAGAAAAAAATTCTTGTAAAATTGTAATAAAAAATATTCCTTTCATCCCCTAGAATGTAGCACAATCAGAACTTTTATATTTTTTTTTTTATAAACCACCGAATAAATGCACCTACGCAATTCTCATCACAGAAGGAAACAACTGAGAGAATGCAACTCTGCAGTGTTTTGTGACGTTTGTGTGTTTTGTGCAACCGCCCACTTGCAGTCAAGTAATATCAAAGTCAAAGAGCAGCGGAGTGTTTTGCTTTTCCATCACCTTTGACTCGTCAACCCAGCGATTTCGAGCAGTAGCGCGAAAAACAAATTTTCACAGCTGCACCCGATGCACTTCTCAGGTACACTGGGTGCAAAGTGCCGGGATTAGTTCGGGGCGCACTCGGGCGGTGGATCAAAGCAAAACGAAACCTCTCACGTTTGAACACCATTATTATAATTTTGGGTGATGTGCGCTGCAGACACCTGCAAAAGACCAAGTATGGTCTAGTTTAATTACCTTCAGCAGGTAAGAGTTGTTTTTTTAAATGAGCAGCTTATTAAAACATGTTTTTATAGGTGTTGAAAGCGGGTGCAATTAAGTTTTTTAGATTTATCCTGTAAACCATCAACTTTTCAAGGAAAATGTTATTTCGATAACACGTATAACACGTAAACTTTGCTTTAAAAAGGTGCTCTGAGCTTTTCTGTACAGCTATGTATTTAAATTCGACGAAAACGTACATAGGGGAGACCGGGGCAAAATGGGATATTTAAGATAAAATTCGGCATACAAAGAAAACTACACTCTTTATTGGAAAATTGTTTACATAGAAAGTAACACTCATATGTTCCTCTTTTATAATTAAATCTTACTTCCAACAAAATCACATATTTTTTCGGGAAATAGGAACTAAAGACAACATTTGCCCCATGAACAGGTCAAAACGGGAATCGCTACGGGGAAAAATGAGTAGAGTAAGACATGGACTACGCGGGTAATATTGACCCCACGGTTATTTGCCATTGCATGCTTGAGATTAATTAATCATTAAGAATTACTTAGTTATAATTTATTGGCAAAAGCTAGTGTATTTATATATATACATATATACTTTTAATAAAAAATCAGTTATTTGACTAACACGTGTTGATGATGCCATCCCATTATGCCCCAACCGTTTTGCCCCGGCTGACATACATAGTTTTGAAAGAAACCAAGCATTTTTAACCTAAAGAATTAAAGTCCCAAAAATCTAGTGTAAGACCAAGGCTTTATGTTGCTACAACGAGGTTAGGACATAGATAATACAATTACTTGGGTACTTAGCTCTGTGTACATCGATAATAAAAAGAAAAAAAGTATGAAAATTAAGGAAAAATAAAATTTAACTGCTGCGAAGCGAACAGGTAGCGACCCGCTATTTCCACGCGGACCCATGTGAGGTGACTAAATAGTATTTACCAATTACGCACAAAAATGTAGGTCCCGTTTTCCCCAAACCTCGTTTTGCCCCAGTCTCCCCTAAATAGTACATCCTACTACAGCAACTCCTCAAAGATAGTCGAGTTTACAGACTATAGAACATTATAAGTGCATAATATTCTAAAAAACTCAAATGACTCTTTTTTAGGAAACTTTATGAACCACAATTGTGAAAAATATTATAAAAAAATTAATTTTATGATACTTGTCCTTAGAAATCTTTTTAGTGGTTGCAATTAAATATCTGTCGTTAAAATAATCCTACATTAAAATGCAACAAGAAAACCAAAGTTTAATTTAAAAGTCATCAAAAAAATACTAAACAAATTTTCTAATACTTTCAAGTTGGTTATGCGAGTCAAGTAGTACTCTTGTAATTCTAGAGACTTTTTCTGCCGTAAGCCAATTCCTGAGGCAGTAATGATTTTCAACCATGAAACCATCTAATTTGGTCTTTCAGCCTACAAAAGGAAATATCCGAATACTTTCGAAATTAAGTTCAGTCCAGTCAGTCTTTGAACTTCTTGAGGTGGAGGAAATAAGAAAACTTTTCAGAAGCGAACTTCAATGGCTTATTCTTTAAGAACAGTTGCACTTCTTGAACGAGAAAAGAAAATAAAAATTAAGAAGGGAACATAGAAAATGATTCTAGTGGTTCTACTCGGTTTTCTTGGTGGAACATGTAAACTCAATTCAATTCAATAAATGAAAGAAAAATTGTTGAAGAATCTAATGAAAATGAACTTAAAAAAACATGTCGTATCTGAATCGTATGTAGCTATCTCATCTTTAAAAATTAATCAAACATTTTAAATGCTGAAATTCTAGCTTTTTAGATTTAAAGATAATTCGATATTCTGACCGTAAAACATTTTACTCACGAAAATCTCTTAATAATGAAATTAGAGTAATGACTGTATAATTTCCTAAATAGCCTGCCTTACCCATATTTTGCCACAATCAATATTCCGAGAATTGAAAGCTAAAATGTAAATCCACAAAGCTAGAGAGCTAAATTCAGATAGAAATGCACATTCTCTGTATTTTATATACAACTGCAACATCAGAACGAGACCATTATATAAGTTAGGAATTAATGATATATTTTAGGTATTGCAGTGACATGCCACACAATTTCTTAATTGGACCTATTAATTGCAGTAGGACATCGAATTTGGATTATGTAACATAAGAACATAACAACAGTCTTTTTTCAAATCCGATAGATGAAACTCGAATTTACGAAAACCCTACGTAAACAAAGTCCTTAATTTTTTTAAGGCGATTTTATAGAGTGGTGAACGTAAGTACGTACACAACCTCTTTGAATCGCTGAAAGACCAAATGTTTTACTGCCTATCAATGAAGCCTTCAACTCATAGTGCGCCGTAAAAAGTCTTAGGCGTGACGAAGTATGGGATTCCATGTTCTAAGGCATTAGAAAGGTCTCATCTTAGAGAACCTTTTCAGTACAGGGCAATTTGATCTAAGTACAAAAAGGTTTTCAAGAAAACAACTTGGCGTTTAATGTGTGACAATAATTTTCTTACTTCACACTTTGCATATTGCCTTAAAGAAGAACTGTTGATGTCTTGGGCTAATTCAAATTCCGACCCCATTGAGTCCCTGTGATGTAGGATTGACTATACAAAAGAATAAAAATTAAGATATGTATCATTGACCCGTTGTATAAGAGGGTTGGAAAAAGTATTTCAAAACAAAGATATCAAAAAGTCACTGAAATCATGCAAAATATATGTCCCGAACTTATCTAGAATAACGTCCTTCCAAGACCTTAATCACATTCGTAAGGTGCATAGTTAACAAGTTCTACGATGAGAAAATATCGAAAACTTTTTAAAGTATATCCATATCTTGAAGGCAGTTAAGAATGGACCCGTGCCCGATTCATGGCATTTTTGTCTATCACGACGTACCCTACCATTGTCATAAACTTTGATCACATAGGAACCGGACACATTTGGAGGATAGAAGAGGATATTATTTTACACCCATTTTCATATTTATTCTTGCATAAAAGAATAGGAAAAAGGAGCTCGAGAGTCGATACGTTGTGAAAATTTAGAATCTAAAAAATTATTTAAAAAAAAAAAAAACCGCCTTCAAAAAACAGCTAGGAACTAAAAAGCAAAAAATAATTGGTAACATTTACATATACGATTTCCTACCTACTGATGTGTTTGAACTCGGTGCCAAGCCAAATAGGTCCCCCGCTACACCCCGCATGTGCGACGAACTTTCGAGCGAGCGTGGGTAGGCTGAGCGATACAACCCAAACGGGCACACACATGTGTGAAATACGTTTCGTTGTTAATTCAACTCTTTATAAGTCACTAAGTATAAGTATTGCTCATTGTTATTTTTGGACTTTGGCACCGACTTCAAACACATCAGTAGGTAGGAAATCGTATATGTAAATGTTACCAATTATTTTTTGCTTTTTAGTTCCTAGCTGTTTTTTGAAGGCGGTTTTTTTTTTTTTTTAAATAATTTTTATTTTTTGCTTTTTAGTGGTGTTTATAAAGGCGGCCATCTTAGAATCCGCCATTTTGGTTTTTTAGTATTTGTTAGTCAATCCCTTATAATGATACATATCCTGTCAGAAAAATAATCTTCAAAATCGATCCATAATTGTTGAAATTATCGCGCGATGAAGTGAATGAAAATCAATAAAATTCAGTCATCCCCTAATTTTCCACCCTTTGAAGTGGAATATTTTAATGAAATTTAAATGGGACCACTTGTGAGGCATAACCTATCCATTAAAAAAAGAATTATTAAAATCGGTCCACAATTGACGGAGAAATCAGGTAACAGACATAAAAAAAAGATTCCGACGAATTCATAACCTCCTCCTTTTTTGAAGTCGGTTAAAAATAGAAAAGCACTTTCAATCAAATCGGAAATCATAGCGGGCGGAAACCGCATTATAAATATGTTGTATTAAATTACGAAGTGCAGCGGAAGTGCATTAGGAAATTACTTCTAATAGGAACTGAAGTGCGAAAGTAAACGGAAATAAGTTCCCTGCAGACAACCACAGAGTAAATAACGTGCTCTTTCACTCCAGCACCGGCTTCAGCTAGTCGGGCACACAATTTATAAACGGACAGAAGTCCTATTAGCAAATGAAAGCGATAAACATAGACAAGACTGTTTATAGTGTAATACAGTGGTTAGGGATGTTTTTGCCGAAGATTAGTTTCCCCCGCAAGATATAACTTTTTTGATTCATTGCAGTCCAGAAAGAAATCTCACTCTTTCGATAGAATAAATACGGTCATATTATGAATGTATTAAAGCGGAGCTAAAATTACTTACCACGTTGTTACTATAGAGGATAAAATTATTCATACAGGAAATTGAACTTCGACTGGCTCCACCATAAACACCTTTATATATGCATAGTTATATGGCATTCCCATTGTTATAAATTAAAATGGACACATAGCATTATAAAACAAAACAAATATGACATTTTATGGTACAACGATTGTAATTCAGAAAAAAAGTTAAACATAGGCTGCTTATCACTCAATTTTTTAATGCAAAATATTGAAAAATGAATTTCATTGACATGGCAATTATTTCACTTTATTGAAATAAACCGTGACTTGTTACTGGAAGCTTTTTAATAAAAAAACATTGCATTTTATGCAGTTTTGTATCCAAAAGTCAGAGCGCTTTCAACGATTACAAATCGTTGGATGATTATTTCACATGTAGGAAGCCAAAATAAAATATTTAGGTCGGCAGAATTTATATATAGGAAAAGGTCAGCAGAATTCGTAGGAAAAACGAAATTAATTTAAATATTTTTTTACGTATGAATTTTCAATATTTTCCCAGTATTTCATTATATTTAGGTACAATAAAATCTTAAAATTAATTAAAGATAGTTTTTTCGCTTTTGATCTTAAAAACCTTATTAGTCCTTAATTCATAATTAAATTGAAACCCACAATTTTTCATAAAATGTTTACTTAAGTCGTAATCAGTTTGACTTATTTCTTATTTAGTTGGACCAGTGAGTTTGCAGAAAAAATGAAAAGTTTTTCAACCTACATTTGTTTTCCCCGAAATTTTTACTAAAGTTTGTGAAGCAAAAATGTTATAATTATTAAAGCTATTAAGACAGTAATAAAGCAATGTTCCCAACAACAATAGTTTCTGCAACAACAAATGTTTAGTTTGTAAGTTGTATGTTTGTTCTTTTTGGAAAAAGCGAAAAAGATATTAAAATGTTAAGTTTCAAATATAAGATGTAAGAAGTTTTAACGACAATAAAATGAATGTTTACTCAAATTCTGATTGTTGTAATAACTTTAATTAAGATAAGTGGATAATTGTAATATTTGTGTTGTAGTTTGTCACCTCTCAAATTATTCGACAAAATTCCGAAGACATGGAGTGCCAGATTAGAGCTCCCTTAGTGGGCACCCTGTGGAGCTAATTTTACTTACCACGCTGAGACGTACGAGACTGAATTATGCATACAGGAAGTCGAGCCTAATTGCGAATTTACCTCGTCTGCCAAACATTTCACATACTCACCGATATTGGCTAAAGATTCCAGAGCGAATTATTCTACTTAGAGGAGGAATTTAAAATATTTCCCTCCAAATCTGCCAGTTTCGCACCACTTCTGGTACACACACACTCCGCTGGGAGTAACCGCGGAAATTGCAAAAATAATGCCCACAAAGGTTGCCTGCGACCTCAATCATAATTAATTCTATTGAAATGCTCCCTGCAGAACCGAGGAAGGATGGAATAGCCTTGTCAGTCCTTTATAAGGAGCACGGCTCAAACTTTCGTTTTAATTGTAGTTGAATTTGAACAGCGTTTTTTGGCTAAACAATACAAGCGCAGAGAAATATTCGTTTTTGGCAAACTGTTTTTAACCGCCGGCCGCTTTAATTGATGCCTACCTCTGATTTCGCGATGAAAGGAAGAAAAAAAAAATTTAGGAACTTTGCGGACTAAGCTTTTCAAGTTTAATTGACTTTCTTTTAAAAAAAGAATACCAGGGCTTTTTTCCAAGTTAATTTACCGAGGCATAAATCCCACCCGCTTAATACAAGAATTTTTTTAAATCTCTGCAGTTAAGTTTTTAATGCAGTGGATAATCCTATTCAGGACATTTTATTTTTCTGTCTATCAATCTTTCACCAAATTTATACCTGCATCTATCTGAGCTCGAGTATCGGCAACACTTCTTTTAGATAATAAATAAAACGGAAGGAGGTCAAAGTTGAAATTTTTCTGCCCTCGGGTGTAAAGAATGGAATTGATTATATTATCCGTTGAGTGCAGAGAATCACCCAAGGACCTTTGACTCATGAGCCACTTGCACTCAGAGCTGTAAGCGAGTAGTTTCTTTAAATAATTCACGAGAATCTCAGTAACTTTCCTCGAAATATACCCACCAAAATAAAATGCACAGAGGCCGCTCTATTAGCCATCAATTATTCGAGTTCGAGGGGGCGCGCATAACAAAAGTCAATATAAAGGAAACTGCACAAATGGAGCGGGCAAATGCACATTCACCCTGCGCTTTCAGTCCACCGTGATACCCACACACTGCCCTTATTCAAATTCATATGGGTGTGGATATGTTTAAAGTATTAATTGACCAGGAAAAAAAAAAGAAAAATTCAGAGGTCCGACTGTGCCCCACACTCTCGGGGGTAACTAGCACATGCCACTGGGATTTCAAAATTTAAACAAATATCCTGGACCACCAGGACTCTCTCTCACCTTTCAAAAAAAAAAATTTTTTTAATCTTCACGTTCGAATGCAGTCTGAGATCCTCCCAGGTGTGGGCAGGTGGCACCAATCGAGATCGATTTTGCCACCAAATTCGGGCACATTACTTTAAGTACGTACCGACACGACAACAAGACGCGACACGAAACAACAACTCAATATCACAATGTATTTATAAGGGAACATCAACAATGATCCAAGAATTACTATGAAAATCACTTAAACACGGCCCGCCACAATTTCTCAACTGAATAGAAGGACAAGCATCATCCGACTAGGTAGAGAAACAAGAAAGGAGTTCTGGGAGGCTGTGGCGCTCCTCGTGGAGTCTGCGTCTTCAGGACCAAATCGAGTCCAAAACTCCATCGAGTGGCTGAGCATTTTGGGGCTCGAGCATTCGGCGGTTCCCTCCAGCATCTCAGTGGCTGTCGAAGGGCCCACGCAGGAAATTGACAACTGAAATTGCTTCTGGTCCAGCGTCTGGATGCTGTGAAAGTTCCGAGATTGATACCTCTTCGGTCGTCGTTGGATTAATACGTGTATTGCTTGCGACCTCTCGTGCGGATCCCGGCCTCACTCAGTGGCGCAGTGCATTTTAACCGCCACCATTAATTCAATAACTCCCATACCAGCCCCAGTGCGCTTATATAAATGTTAAGTGGAATATGACGGCTCACAGTAAATCTTAAGGTCGTATCTTTAATGAAGCAATCGCTGTAGAGGTCCGGGTGCAGCCACCCTATAAAACTGAATATAGCTCTCTTATTCAAGTTCCTTATCGGAAAACTCAACTTCATTGTACCGCCGATTGTATTCTTGAGTTGAAAGGGCTTCCAAGTACCTTGGGTAGGTACTTCATGAACTATCAAAAAGCTCCAGTTCGACAATTTTCCTCGGTTCTCTACCTTTGAGGATTAATTAGTTCACTTACAATTCTCAGTCGATGCGAATGTTCGTGTTACAAAACCGATAAGCCAATCACTGGCAATTTTCCGAGCTGCTGAATTATAGAACATGATTTTATGTATTCTATTTGTTTTAATGTTACAGAAACCAACCAGGTGATAAACTCGATTTTGAAAAACACTGCTCAGGAGGATCCAATCATATTAAGATGTGTCTCAAAGGGTTTTACCATTTTACTGCTTTGAGAATTTTATTTTATATATTTTTTTTACTTTTCTTAAAGTGTGCATACATGTATGTACTTTTACGAATATGCCTTTAAAATTTTATGTAGGTTATAAGCGACTTTAATTTTGAAACGGATCCACTTCCCGAAGCTGGAGCTGGTTGATAAGACTTTAATCGCGTTTTTAGGGAAATGAATTTTTTAAGCTACTTAAATATGTATAAGATTTTCCTTGCTAACAAAAATTATTGTTGTATAAAAAAAGGTAGGTACTTATGGCAACTATAGATTTCAAAATGTTCAATAGATATACATATATAAATAAAGTAAAAAAGTAAAAAAGGTCTTGAAAGCAGCCCTGTTTTCCAGAATTTTTATTTACATTTTATATACGTAAAAAAAACATTCACCATTTGTGGCAAAGAGATAAAAAAATCCTGAGAATATTATATAAAAACAAATAATAATAATAAAAAAATTATGCTTGTATTCTCCGCAAAAATTCTATTAAAAATTAGATAAAATAAACTTTATAGCTTTGATGTAGGCTGAGGAATGAGGACATCTTTCCACCACAATGGTCTTTCGAAAGCGCTTGGATTGGTCATAAATTCACTTTGAAGATTTTGGTACAATAGTCTGATCGTCATATTAGAGAGTTTAAAACAAAATCTGGAGGAGCAATAGAATCGGCCACAGATACTGCAACACCTTTTAATTCTCCACACTTTTTGAGAAGGGATGTACGAATTAAATCCACAAATGTTGGACTATTGGTGAAACTGCCTTGATAGAATGCAGTCATGTGATTGTTCAAGCACCAGTATCCGTATATTAAATATAATAAATTCAAGACATCCATCAAATTAGCAGAGATTTTAAATTTTTTAAATCGATCATGAAAACTCTTCAGTGCGTAGT
This sequence comes from Machimus rusticus, assembly GCA_951509405.1. NCBI lineage: Eukaryota > Metazoa > Arthropoda > Insecta > Diptera > Asilidae > Machimus > Machimus rusticus. Next base: position 11,703,158 of record OX608051.1, read on the forward strand.
ATTCAGCGTAAGCCTTCAATAAGTCCCTTGAGCTGTAGACTTGCGAATTATTCCGTGCATCAAATTTGTGAACTCCGTTGCTAATAGCTGCATTCACCTCAATCGAGGTTTTCTTCAGTAAATTGCACAACAACCACTCATAACATAATATGATAAATTCCATAGATTCGACTGAATATTTCTTTAAAATTATTTCAGAGTTAGCTCTTACAAATTCATCTTTTCGAGCAATAAAATTGGCGGTTCCTGCAGGACTTTCTAATTTATTTTCCCATTGGCGAAGAAGCCAATTCGACGCTTGTTGCCCCAAGACGTTGTTGTCTCCTTCGTAAGTGCAGGAGGCGTCGTGATTGTTGCGTAGCTCGCCCAAATTAGACGCCTTTAAGTACCCGTGTCCTCCGCACGCTTCACGAGCCTCTTGAATCGCATCTCTCGCGGTCCAAGATATTAAAGGTTTCGAAGATGAGATGACTGCATGAATTTCGGCGATTGCTTGTGAAAGAAGTTCAAAACCATTAGTATCCGCTTGAGATTGTTCGACAGTCCTCAAGTAAGTGCTCGTTAGCTCGTTAACAGAAACTTTAAAAACACAAGCGGCTGCAAGGTACGGAAATATCCGCCACTGATGCAACTGATATTCAATTATTGGCAATTCGGATTTACCCTGCTCTGGCCCGAACTGCTTCCGCAACGCAGCGTAACGCACAGCAATAACCGCTGCGTGGGAAAGCGTGGTAATGGACTCTTGCATAATTCCTAATCGTCCGGCGGAAAATGATCCCAGGGCAGCACCCAAAATTTTTCCGGGTTCCCTAAATACGCTTACATAGAGGCCCTCCTCGTTTATATCACCCGTTCGATTCAACAGGTTCTCGCGAGGTATGCGATAATTAGAAAACATTACAAACCCATTATCAATTCCATTGAGGCCGATTTTTTCTCCGATATCGCCAACTGTGACCCTTGGATAAGGACGGAGTTTCCGTGGATCGCGAATGGGAACAAGGAACCCATGGAGGCCGTGGTTAGTGCCGTCCGGTGTTATTAAATTAGCGAACGTTAGTGAAATTGTGGCGGTTTTCCCTAAATTTCCCACCCAGCATTTAGCAGCTTCAAAATCTGGAGTGTTTATAATAAATTCCTGCGTTTCAGGGTCAAACGTGGCCGTTGTCCGAATGCTTTTCGAGTTGCTCCCATGGGCGACTTCTGTGATTGCGATGCAGGTGACCATCTTGTTCCAGCCGGCGTGGTAGAACCTGTGGTGGCGTTCCGAGCCCATCGCCAGGAGGGCGTTGTTGAACAGACCCACCCCTAGGGCGATTTTTATCGATAGACTCGGGGAAACGGCATGAAGGGCTTCATTCGCAGTCATTATACCTATAGCGTGTTTTTGTCTGATAACTCTCATTGCTGCCCGCCGGTGGAATGACCAGGTGGGCTGTTTTATTCATTTGCATAGCTGCAACTCGTTTCTGTTCATCTGCTGATAAAGTGACTTGAGCTTTTTCAAAAAGCGGGTCATCCTCTAAGATATTCCATATTTTATACTTTAGCCTAAGTTGCTTTTCTTCCTCAAAAATCAGTCGCAAGAGTTTCCAGTCAAATTTTACTCTTTTACGGTAGACGCACAATGGACCCTTTGGTAGGTCAGGAATAAAAGATGTGTCTACTTTTTCTACCATTGTGGATATTTGCCCGGAGATGGATGGAACGTTCATATTCACTGCACTTCCGGGAGGAAAGCGCGAAAAATCCGGTGCAATTGGGCCAAATGGAACAATCACTAGCCGGATTTGGGAATGGATTTTGTCAATTTTTCACTCAACTTGGGCTCACCGGGAGAAGAACTGCCACCCACAGAAGACAAGGAATTGAAAGAGAATTGCTCGTGGCAAAAAAATAAAAATAAAAAAAAACCGCCACTCAACTCAACTCAACTCGTCGAATGAAAAATGAAAACTGAAAACCCTGTGGCTGACTGATCCGCCATACGGCTGACACGATTCGCCCCTTTTGTTAAAATTCTTTAACACGGTCGCGGAATGTTATTAACTTATCGTAACTATACCTATATAACCTCAAAAAATACTTGTAAGCTTTGATACTCGTAAATAGGTAGAAGTTTTTCGTATACTTGTTTAACCTTTTCAACTGAAATTACGAGCCCAGCTTTTTGAGCAACTAACAATGCTGATGCATTCGTCAGAAATTATTGAAAGTTTAAGCTTTTTATAAGAGATTGTCAAAGGAAGTCACAGTTTACAGAATTTCTATAAATAAAGCCTGAAAATAAATTGCAGTTCAAGGTGTTAAGCTTTGCTCTTGACCCTAGATTAATACTAATTAATTTCATTTGATTAGAGTATAGCCCTAGCGTATCTTACATTCTTCTTAGTTCTCAGTACAACTTACTTCGGACTTAACAAAAAAAAAGTAGAAAAGAGATTCATAAAGATGAAGCATAATTCAAATCATCAAGCATTTAAAATTTAATGAACTAATTAGTAAAAAAAAGTAAAAATAGTAAGGTCGTATTCTATAGAACAAACCAGCAATTAAATATATTCAATCTCAAAGCTATCTATGCTTTCTGAATTCTCCTACAGCCGCCCTCACAGAGTAACAGAGCAAAAGTTGTAGGTCTAGGTATTACTTTCTTACCACATGTAATTAAAACTCCGAGAAAATCCTTACCGGGGCGATAGACCAACCATTCAAGATATTTAACTCGGAGACGTTGACGTGCCAACAAATCGCACGCTCGTTGACATGGGTCTCTCAGACCGAGAATTCGATATTAGGATAATTGCAAATCCAGACATAGTAAAAGGTATACCTCTGCACTGTCGGATTTAGTCAAGGGTTCATCTATGTTTTGCTGCGGCAAAAGAGCAAAGGGTTTCGGTACTTTAATTGTTGAGAAAGTTTGACCACACTTTTTTTTCTCAAGTAATGTAAAAAATTTTTATTTTTATCATAAAAACTAGGTTATTTAAATACCTATTATTAAATTTTCAATTGGTATTTTTAGACCACTTTCATCTTAATTTGAAGAGCGGTAATTTTTCAATAACAAAAGTAAATTTGAATAACTTCGACAAATTTTCTGATTGAATTTTTAATTTTAATATAACATGTGATACCTACATATGTACATATGTCCGATGAGACGGAAACTTGATACATTTAATATTAATTGGGAGAGCTCTTTTCATTACAAAAATAAATCGCAAAAGTCATTCGAAAATACCGAAAAGAAAAGGTTCCATTGCAATCGGGATCGCTTTGGGTCACTGATAAAATCCGCCGTCACCAACATGCGCCTTAGGGGCCATTGGGCAATATTCGGACAAATTATCTTTGGTGTAATTAATCATCCGAACGTCATTAATACCGGAAAGGATTATATTCTTTTCGAATGAACCGATTTTTGCCCATCTCCCAAATAGTTCATTAATTACAGGGTGGTTAGCACGAATTGATCCTGCAACCCAATATTGAGTAAAAAATAGCTATTCAGTCACGAGCTGGGTTCCGGTCTTTAAAGAAGGACGACATATTTAGAAACTAATAAAGTAAAAAAGGTTTCCCTCGGGAAGGGCAATTAATGAATATCTTTTTTATTACTTTTCGATGTCGGCAAGATTAATTACATTGGAGACAGTTTATTTAAATGACCGTGTGTCGTCGCGTGTGGTACCTACTAATTCATGGAGATGAATGATACGGCTAAGCTCTTCCAGGCGACGAAAATGCAGCTAGAAAATTATGTTACCGCTTCTTCGATAATATGAAGTAATAGAAATGCAAGATAATATTCCCTTAAGGCCATTTTTCAATTGAGATTCGAAGGAGCCAGTTGGTGCAGTTTGATTAAAATGTTGGCCACAACCAGGAAGCTCATATCAAAAACGGTTGAAATGAAAGCTCAAAATCTTATTTATGGAAACAGATGACCTTTATCCACCCCATTTCTTTTTCACGGCCTTAAGGGGAATTTATTTCCTACAACTGTGCCCTTATACCTTTTATCTGAGTCATAATTTATCTTTGTTACAATATCAGAATCCACAGGATTGCTGGTTAAAATAGAAATGTAATCAAGCGAGAGAGTTTTTATTGCAACGGTGGAGTAGCACCCTGAGAAACCCGGCAGCATGTGTATTTGAAGCTTGAAGAAGTAATTCAATACAGTTCGGTCCCCTCGCCTACAGAATTTCCATTTACTTCGCAATCAGGCTTATTGCAATAAAATACATTTCATTAGATTACCATTTCTCAGAACGGAACACTCAAGCTCGGGATCTTAAATTTCACAGAGTTTTGTTCTTTTCCTGTTTTTTTAATAACGAAATGTTTAGGAGGCAACGATTCCAACACAAATATTGCTGGAATCGGTTTATGATGATGTAATAGCTGTCTGAGTTGCGGATTCCATTTCAGTTTATCTTGTTTAAACGGAAAAATCAAATTTGAGGATTTCTGTTTGACTTACATTTCGCAGAACTCCTTTCTGCTTCCCACAAGAGTCCTCAAAGGATTTAAGGGAACGATGATGTTCATCGTTTTCAAAAGTTATTGCAGAGTCCCAGGACACGCACTTTTGCAAAGGGTTTGGAATTGATTTTGGGTGAATGACAAAAAGGATTCGGTTTCTTTTTTTGTAAGAAAATAAAAAGAGCAGACATTAAGGCCATGCTTCGTTATTTCGTTTCTAAATTATGAAGAGCAAACATTAAGAGATTCTTTATGCATCCACAATAAGCGCTCCTCCGGTACAATTTTAATTCACTTTACTCAATTATCCAGAACTTCCTAAAGGGTTAATTAGCCCTTATTTATTGCACCCTAAATTATCTAATTTGCCAAAATTGCGCTGTATTTTCTTATTAAGCTCTAAGCCCTGCATGCTAAAGGGGTCATTTAACAGTTTATAGCCAGTATTTTTTGGGCTACTTGTGGGTGCATAATAAAGGAGTCCGCTCTGTACATAAACATATACATAAAGTAGATATGTTTGCACGGAGGTGACGAAGTGGCTGGGAATAACTTGAATCCTGCTCGGGAGATGTAATCGAAAGCTTTAATAAAATCGAAATCGCTTGCATACATAAATAAATATATGCAAGTACGACATAAGAATGTGGTTGGGGTGGGGCTCTCACAAAAATTATGTTTTCTTCCATTATTTTTAAATTGTGTATTTTATTTCATCGTGACAAATAAAATATAATAATTTATGTCCTTAGTTCTTTAATCGTGACATCCATGCAACAAAGGAAATTTAAAAGAACGATTTTTTAGAATTTTATGGGAAATTACTGAATCATTTAAAATAATTAAAAAATATATGTATTAATCTTGTTTTGATACATATTTTATATGTATATGTATGTATATTGGTCTCGTTACAAATCGAAATAAGTGCAAGAAAAAAAATAGCATTTTTAACACCTCTGTCTATGGTATCGTCGACTGGACTGATTTCAAAGCGATTTTTGTTTGTCTTGATTTTTAGCCATGTTTGATTTAAATCAGGTTTTATTATGGATATCAAACCCTCCTCACCTAATTTCGAATATTATAATCAGGTCGATTTTTAAGCTAGTTTTTTTCATTTAAATACATACCAATATGTTTCGGATGATTGTCTTGCTGAAGGCTCTGCGGCCCCATTACTCAGATGTGAAAAGGTCCCCCAAAACATTTTGACTCAATGAATGTTCAAATTCATTCGCAAGCTCTCGTCGGTAAAATCAGATTGAGTTTTTTTTTATCAGATCGTTAGAGGATTATCTCTTTTATACCTTTTCGCTAGTTTGAAGCGAATTTCAGAAAGAATTTAATTTATTCAGCATTTTGTGTCAGATAAATTTTGAACAAAAACTTTTAAGTCGGTTCTTCTCCCGCTTTTATGTCGACGAAAAGTCTTTGTATGCTTTGAGCATCTTTTAATTCAATTTATGTCTTGATGCATTAATAAATTTCCTTAGAGGTTGCATCTCATTCTTTTTTGAGTAAATGTAATGAAGTTGAGAATGTATAAACTTATTAATTTGTTAAAAATCGACTCACTTTAAGGAACTTCAGGTGAAAACTTTGCACAAAACGCGACCGTTCTGCAACACGACAATCCTACTCCTCGTTTCCCGCCAGAATTCCACGGTTACATGAAGAACTTTTAAAATTGGGGGAAGATTGAAATGATTTTTCCCAATTTGTGTTTTGGTATGTAGGAGATTAAAGTCCGTACATTATTTTTACATTTTACGTGAAGTGAACCTCTTAGAAACAATTAAATTATATAAAATAGCTGCTTAAAATTTATTTTCTTCATCCCTGCAGAATATATTTCAGTGGTACACCCCAAGTGAACGCACCCTTGCGTCAGACTGACATTGACAGTCGTGCGTTGAACCAGACCAGTTGAGCCGGGTTTTTTTTAGGATGTCACAAGCTTCCGCCGCAGTAAATAGGATGAAGATATTGTCGCTGTACAAAAGACTCCTGAGGGAGTCGCAGAAATTCCCATCTTATAGCTTCAGGTAAGATTGTCGTCTTCTGCCCGAGCAGTTTTTAATAAATTTCGCGCAGAATGTACGCCCTTCGCCGCGTCAGAGACGGCTTCAAGGAGGGAAAGGAGCTGACCAGCCCTGAAAAAATCCAGGAAAAGATGAAATACGCCGAGAAAAGTCTGGGAACGATCAAGCGACAGGTAAATTCCATGAATTCAGAGCTCACTCAACTTACATTCCCTTTTTTTTTAGGTTACTGTTGGTCAGCTGTACTCCTCGGAGAAGCTTGTGATAGAAAAGGAACTAAAATAAAAATACATACTGAGAATTAGAGTCCTAGCACTATGTGATTATGTTAAGTTTATTAAATTTTACATTTTAAATATGTAGATAATTTGGTTTTACATATATTAAATAATGGGATAAGTGCGACTAGGTGAGTGATTTGATTCAATTCCAGATATTAGGACGCTGAATCACCCACCAATGCGTTATACATTTTAAATTTCCATCGTCCGTGTCTAGTTTAAAAAACTATTAAAGTTAATTGACCTTCAGAAATTTATAAAATGTACTTGTTTGGGTGTAATAGCAGCGACACACCAACTGAAATTTAGAATTTCGAGCGTATTCAATTTCGCAATATTATTGTATTGCATTGAAATTAAAGACAAATTTTTGTCAAAATCTCTTTAATAGAATATTCGCCTGAAACCTTTTTAAGAAATTAAAGGTGATATGATATATTTCTGAAATTGAGAACACTCGAAATTCTAAATTTCATTTGGTGAGTCTCTGGTATAAATCAAATTTTAAGACCGACTTTTTATATCATCTTAAAATAAAAACTACGAATTCGTCTGCAAAGACTAAATTTCCATGTCAACTTCATAATCTTAACAGTTGCTGTGATGTCAACCGAAATATTGAAGTTAATAATTCTGTCCATTTCATCCAAATTAAGGTCGACTAATTTTCCTAGAGCCTAAAATTCTCTTTAGACCCGGGGTGAAAAATCGAATCAAGTAATTAAGTGAAGAAGTAAATAAAAAATCAGAAGTACAAACATTTTTTTATAATAAACTTTAAAACGATTTACCACAGTTCCCCTAAGTGAAATTTTTAACAAAGTATAAGACGGTTACAAATAGTAAATCCAAAAAGATATAAAAGGATTGCAATAGCCAGAACGAGTCAGGCTTGGTAGGTGCTGGCGGATACATTGCCCCCTGTACCGGTCCAATTTGTATGAACAAATTTTCCTTCTTGTCCTAGCAGCTCATAAGTATGAGCCCCAAAATAGTCTCTCTGTGCTTGAAGAAGATTTGCCGGCAATCTTGATGATCTGTACCCATCGTAAAAGGAGAGGGCTGTCGAAAGGGCAGGCACTGGAACGCCCCAAAGAACCGCATTACTAACTACTCTGCGCCAAGATTCCTGGCCCTTCTTAATCGCCTCTTTGAAGAAATCATCCAAGAGCAAGTTGGCTAGTTGCGGATTTCGATCGTAAGCATCCTTGATGTTTCCTAAGAAAACACTGAAAACAAAAATTTATATTATTATTTTGACTAAGGGTATTTTAAATTATATACAAAAGAAATCGATTTACCTTCTAATAATGCAACCACCTCGCCACATTAGGGCGATTCCACCATAATTCAAGTTCCAGGAATTCTCTTTAGCAGCCTCTCGTAAAAGCATGAAACCTTGGGCGTATGAAACAATCTTCGAGCAGTACAAGGCGTACTTAATGTCGTCGAGAAATTGCTTAACATTTTCCACTTTTGGTTTTACCGCGGGGCCACTTAAGTGGCTGCTGGCCCGCACCCGCTCATCCTTCAGAGCGGACAGGCAGCGGAAGAACACGGCTTCTCCGATTAGTGTGACTGGGACGCCGTACTCTAGCGCAGCAACCGCTGTCCACTTTCCAGTCCCCTTTTGACCTGTTGTAGCACAAAAGTAATTTTTTTAATAGAATAATAGTATATAATAATATAATTAACCTTAAAAAGATGTTAACTATTTTTCCTTTTTACATCTACTTGGTTATAATAAAATTAAGATTTAAATACCTGCAGTGTCTCGGATTCGATCCAGTAAAAATCCGTCCTTGTCCTTGAACCTGAGAATATCTCTGGTGATTTCGATCAAAAAAGAATCGAGCTCTTCCTTGTTCCACTTAGCGAACTCATCGGCCATTTGATTCTGCTGAAGGCCTAGGGCTCTCATGAGGTCATACGCTTCACAGATAAGCTGCATGTCTCCGTATTCTATTCCGTTGTGGACCATTTTAACAAAATGCCCAGCACCACCTTCGCCGACCCATTCACAGCAAGGGTCTCCTCCAGCCTTTGCGCAAATCGACTGGAAAATGTTCTTGACCAGAGGCCAGGCTTCTTTGTGACCTCCAGGCATTAGAGAAGGTCCGTGTCTAGCGCCCTCCTCACCCCCGCTCACTCCACAGCCAATGTAAAGCATGCCCTTCGCCTTGAGTTCAAGGCACCTTCTGGCGGTGTCCTGGTACTCAGAATTCCCACCATCAATTATCACATCGCCAGCCTCGAGCAGGGGCACCAGCTGCTTGATGAAGTCGTCGACAGCACTACCAGCTAAAGTGAAAGTGAGGCTTTAGACACGATCAAGGTAAGATCAAAATCTCAAATCCAGCGGGGCTTTCTTTGCGAAACTGCAACAGCCTTGACCGGATTTGTAAGCACCCACCGGCACGTGATTATTTGACTACAGTTCTTAAAGCCTATCTCTTACCTTTCACCAGGAGCATGATTTTCCTCGGAGTCTTGAGCTTGCTGACCATATCTTGCAGTGATGTGGCACCGATGATCTTCGTACCCTTGGCCTCATTATCCAAAAACTTCTTCACCTGGGAAGCCCCAAACAATTTTAAATTACCACACTCCGATCAATTCTCAGTAATTACTTTATCAACTGTCCGATTATACGCACAGACGATGAATCCCTTCGAGTCCATGTTCAGGATCAGGTTCTGGCCCATGACGGCCAGTCCAATTAGAGCGATATCTGCTTTTCTAGAAAGACATTATTAAATTAATTTCGCCTTTTTTACTTGCCTAAGGTTCTTACTGAGCCATTCTTATGTTCTTGCTGCACGAGAACTATTCACTTAGAAGCTCGCGCGATCACTGTGCATTGCCCAAGTTCATGACTTTGTCGGGTCAGCTTTTCCAGTTGTCCAGCAGCACACGCATGACACGAACTTAATCGCTGGCCTGAGGCCCCACACAGCGGAGGCCCCGTGTCGCAACACGCCATTTGTTTTTGTATAGGCATAAGGTGATCACAGAAAACAGCTGCTTTAGAAACTTATTCACGATCTTACTTCAAGCTGGTTGTTGAAAAAGATAATGTGGAGCTTTCTTGAGATCTCTTTCATGAACCCAATTTTTGCTTAATCATTTCAATCTTTATGACATTTGCAAATTTTGAGCCCATTATTTATTTTAGATGATTGTCTATAAAAATATTAAATTAACTTAAATAAAAAGAAATATAACAACCTTAGATTTTAATAATAAATTAAAATCTTAGGATTAAAAATGACTAAAGATCAAGTGAATATCATTAATCAGTTTCAATCGTTTTGCGTTTGTCCATCTCCTTGCAGAAGATGTTGATTCCTGCAAAAAATGTAAGGTAAGGGGTTCTTTCTCATAAAATAAATTTTTAAGAAAATAAACGCATATTAGAAACTCTTTTTACTGGCTCTAATAGACATCGTTTCGTGTACTAATTAGAATTATGTGAGTTAAAAAAAATGATCTTCAATATTTTTAGGCAAGTTCTCAAGCATTAATAAAAATTTGTATTTGTGTATTGAGGCATCGTTGTTTTTGTGGAAAATTTAGAATCAGATCAGAGGGTCTTTAAGCAGGAACGCCACGTGACGGGTAAAAAAATTTTGAATTTTCGCGAATATTTTTTCGCAGATATAGTTTATTTTTTAGGGTTCGGTTAGAGGAATATTTAAAGAATATATATATTCCACTATATGTATACAAAATTTTATTAAAAAATATACATATAAAATTAATTAAGTTTTCGTAATAGTCAAAAAAATGATCCTTCATTGTCTCAACGATATCATGTTGAACAATTATCTGAAATTGAAAAATATAATTTTTTTAGATTCTACCTATGTATATAAATATAGCTATCGTGATGCGTAGCTGTTTTTTTATTTTTTCGCAAAATGTTGCCTTTTTTAATTTTTTTTTAATTTTATCTTTTTTTCCCTTAGTAAAATGGTACCTACTAAAAATAGTATGTAATTATAATTTTTTTTTAAATCGGCTACGCAGAGAATTAGCCACTGCGATAATAAAGATTTCCAAAAAAATCGATCCATTGGTCTTCAAGAAACCGATGGGACAAGGTCAAAAAAAGTCGCTTCGACAAAGTGTATATAACTTAACGAATTTTGCGAAATTTTTGCGACTTTTTTTCTGCGCAAAAAAAATCGCGAAATTTTTTTGCCCCGTCATAGTGGCTTTCCCCCTTAACAAAAACTATCTGAGGAAGTATAAAAAAAATTCTTTATTTACATTTTAATGAATTAATTTTGAAAGCTTTTGATTTCAGATTATCCCATTTCACGATTTGTAGTTAAACACGTTTTTTGGCATCGAAGTCCAGGAGATGATTGAATTATATTTCATTAAAGATGGTAAGTACAAATAAACCTTTGAAGAAGTTCTTAATCAAATTCCATTAACTCTATCGCGATATTTTTAATTACTTACGAACGAGATACGTTTGTTCTAATCTTTATCGAAATCTATAACCTTTAATTTTTCTGGCCCAAACTTTTAAAATATTTTGGCGGGATGATAATTAAATAAATAAAAAACTAATTCATATATTCTGCAATTTATTGTTTTCTAATATATCACTTTATATGGATTTAGAATATTGTTTGGGTCAAACAATTTCTTTAGATCCCTCATCACCTGAATGGCCTCTGAAGATTTTGAGTATTTAAGATACTTGGTTTTGTGAAATCCAATTCCATGCTCAGCACTCACACTTCCTCCAAGTTTCGCTGTATATTCATAGACAAAGGGCTCAACTCTCTGATAAATCTCCTGCGTAAATTCCTTACATGAAATATTTAAATGCAAATTAGAATCTCCTACAATCAAAATTTAATATTAGAAAGTCCTCTTAATTAATTTATAGAATAAATACCTAAATGGCCATAGCCGCAAACATTTGTAGCTAAATTTCCAACATGCTTTTCTGTCACTTTGACGATATCATAAAATTGCCTCAGAGGTACGGAGATGTCGTATTTAAAGCAAAATCCATCGTTTATTAGCGCCGTGGGTACAAACTCTCTTAGCTCCCAGATTTTTCGTGTTTTCCCTGGCTCATTGGTAAAAGTGCCATCTCCGATTTCGCCCTCATTGATTCCGGACTCTAGGAAATTGTTAAACTTTTCCTCGTTGTGACTAGAATTGCTGCCAGATGCTTCTATGACCATGTAGAAGGGATATCCTTCTATAGGGGAACTGCAAAAGAGTGATGAGAAAAACTTTCCTAAAATAAGGTAACTTACTGCAGATTATAGGAATTTGTACTGCACTGTAAAGCAGTGGCGTCTATCATCTCACAGGCGGATAAAATCTCTCCAAGGTGGCGTTTCGCTCTAACAAATGTTTTAAGAACGTTTTCGAAAGAAGAAAGGCCTTTAAGGAATTTATGTATAGATTTTAATTAAATGTTATTTATAAATATACCCAAAAATGCAACATGAACCGATTTTGGTGCGGAAGCGCAATGAATAGCTACTTTAGTAACAACTCCTAAAGTTCCCTCAGATCCAATGAACAAATGCTTCAGATGATACCCAGTATTGTCCTTCTTGTACTTCGACATTAGGTCTAAAACGGTGCCATTAGCCAACACCTAATGTTGGTAATTATTTAAATTTGAAATTAAATTTCCTCCGCTTCAATTTTTTCTTTATAAAAACGACTCATGGGTCGCTTCGAAGTAGGTATGTATTATATATTAAATATTTTTTCTGAATGATTGCAATTTTCGTACATACAAAATTTATTTATAAGTTAAGCACTAGAAAAATTTAACCTTTGTTCATTTTCTTCTGTTTAGTATAGGTATATCAATTTTTTGGTTAATGTGTTCTTTTTCGAATTATTTGTTTTAAAAATAATTTTAACCTTCAGCTCAGTATTCATATGTTATAACATCTTTAAGAGTACCGATTAAGATCTCTTTTTGAAATTAAATTAAATTTTGAATAATTAGGATTATTATTAGTTAAATATTCAATAAAAAAAACTAGTAGAGCAAATCTTACCGCTTCTAAGCCTAATACAGAGCCATGTAAATTTCCATAACGAAGAACTCGAAGTCCTCCTGCATTCGTCGAGACATTTCCGCCGATGTGACAAGAACCTTTTGCGCCCAAATCTATGGGAACTGTTAAGCCGCACTCTTGTGCAGCTTGCTCCAGAGTATCCAAAATACATCCCGATTGGCACACCAAAATCCCAGTAATCTCGTCCACGTTTTCGATTTTGTTTAAATTTTTTAAAGAAATTATAATTTCATCGAAAACTGGCACGGAACCTCCAACAAGGCCCGTGTTGCCTCCTTGAGGACAAACTGCTAATTGTCGTCCGTTGCAATATTTTAAAATTTCAGAAATTTGTTTGGTGTTTGTCGGTTTAAGAATTATTTTACTATTTCCTAGAAAACTTGAGAATAAAAAAGGAACAGCTTTAAAATCCACTTTTCCACTTTACCTCGAACACTTTTAAGAAAATCTGTATTGTGGGCTGTTAATTCTTCGGGGTCTGTTAAAATGTTTGAAGAACCAAGAACTTTTTCGAAAAAGCCCACATCCTTGTCACCGAGCAATGCATAATGCCCTCGTTTTACGTTATATCGAACCTGCAAAATTGGGGCATTCAAAGAAGTTTCAGATTGTCTTCGTGCGAAAATTCCTGTACCTACTTTATTTTGAATAATGGGGCATTCCACGTGAAGCGGACATAGGAAAAAAAGTGACATCTTGGATTTTGCTCATATTCAGGTTAATTATAGTCCTTGAGGATATAAGAATACAATTTCATTTTTTTTTCTTTTATGACACTCGGTTGTGAAGTTATGGACTACGAAAGATTGCACCAACTATGAAGAACACATTTTTTGGATAGGGCTCCTGGGATTACCTACTAAGTGAATGAAAAAATATTTTATGTAGTGATTTATCGAGAACAAATATGTGGTTTTTATATTATGGGACAATAAAAAAAAAACTTTTTTTCTTATAGAAAACCGGAAGTGAACTTTTTAACGCAATGCTCAAAATAAAGCTAAAACTATGCAGATATTACACCAAAAGTTTCAAAATGTGTTCTTCATAGTTGGTGCAATCTTTCGTAGTCCATAACTTCACAACCGAGCGTCATAAAAGCAAAAAAATGAATTTGTATTCTTATATCCTCAAGGACTATAATTAACCTAAATATGAGCAAAATCCAAGATGTCACTTTTTTTCCTATGTCCGCTTCACGGGGAATGCCCCTAATATAAAAACAAAATGCAAATTCCAAAATTATTTCAGTTCCAATTTTCTTTTTTACTATCAATATTCTATGTAGAATCTTGATTTTTTGATGTTCCGTGTATTCTTAAGTATATATATTTAAAACTAAATTATTTTTTTATATCTACTACTAAAGAACAACTAATATTGTACTAACTTGAGTGAGCTCCGGTGCTGCTCTTCTATGACAAAAGCGGCGAGCAATGCTTAAAGTGTTATATAACCGCCCAGCTTTCATTTTTCTGAAATAAATAATAATTAATAATACATAATATGTGTAGGTATATGTAGGGTAAAGTTGTTTAAGTCGTACCGCGGCAATATCTCGTATGATACTTATAAATTGCACCTTCTAGTGTCGTCAGCCTGAACTATGTATTTAGTAGAGCGAGCAAACGGCCGGCTTTGTGAAACAAAAATAATTAAAAAGTAAGTTTTTTAACAGTTTTCATTAAAATTGTTGACTCATTTGTAAGTTTTTTATGGCAGAAATGTGATCCTTGCCTTTTTGATTTGTTAACATCTCTTTGTAGTCCGGCAATCGTTTAGGCATAAGTATTCAATCAAACGGTAGAATTTTTTTAAGTTATGACAGTGATTTCAGTTTTAAACTTATAAGAACCCGTTGCTTATGTCGTACCTGTACCTACAAAATTCCTTACTCGTATATCGGTACGACTTAGGTATTAAGAAAATTGTTTAATCCTGGGAAGTTAAAAATGTTTTAAGTTGATCTCATTGTCAGACGGAATTGTTTGTAATTTTGTTGTTGTTCATGTGATCTCTTATTATTAAGGGGTTAATCCACTTGTGGCGAGCGAAGGGACGAGATTTTCTCGATTTTTTTTTCGGTAGCATATAGTAAATATTTATTTGAAAACGATTAACACTGGTCGATTGGTATATGTTTTCAAGTCCTTTTAAAAAAAAATTTCATAAAAAAATATTTCAAAATGGCGGAGCTGTTTTCTTGAACTGCCTTTTTGAGTATTAGTTGCGGTGGACATGATAACTCGGGAACTTCTCATCGAAAATCAAAATTTGAAAAAGATTTGGTTAGTTGTTAGTATATTCTATTGGCTTGTGCCCGAACGAAGGATTTGACAAAATTCCGATTTTTTGAAGAAATGGCGGCAGTTTTTACAAAAAGTTACATTTTCAAAGGTCTCAATTTTCGGCTTTTCCGATCTAAAAGAAAAATTTCCCACAAAAAATGAAAATCCCTCGTTCAGGCATAAGCTATTATCATTACTAAGCAGAAAAGATTTTGGTATAATGATCGATGTACTCGATTTTGAGAAACCGCAAAGGCGTTTTTTGAAAAACACGATTCTGAGATAATCGCGTTTAAAGTTTTGAGTTTAGTGTACCTAGTCTAATGTTGTGTCCCTGAATAGAATACAGCATATCTCCGGTTCTAATACTCCAATCATTATAAAATTGTGTGAGGATATTTTTGAAGGCATATTATTAGCGAATATGCAATAAAAAATTTTTCAATTTCCCCGACCCTGCGACAAGTGGCTATAATCCTTTAAGTATTTTTTTATATATGTATGTAGTTTATTATGTCTTCACTAAAGTCTATTTTCTAAGTATTTAGAGCTAACGCTATAGGTGGTACGAATTAGGCGACTAGGCGAAGTTATATTTTTGAAAAACGTAAAAATACCTATTTTTATAAAAGATTTTCAAGTTTCTATGATTGTTGATTAAAAGGCAACTAAATAAAGATTCAGTAGATGCAGACGATTTTGTTTTATTTCCATTGCACTGAATATTAGGTACCGTATTATTTCCTTAGGGGGTACGACTTGAGCAACCTTACCCTACATATACCTGCACATTATATGTAGTTTGTTTGTATTTATTAGAAATGCATCTTTTAATTTTTATTTGTAACAATTACCAAAAGAGATTTTAGGCAGTAAATAAAACAATTGTAAGAATATACATATTATTTCTTGTTAATCCTTCGATACCATATACAGGGTCTGAGTGATCCCAAATCCCTTCAACTTGATTTTTGGTTTTTCTTGTTTTATCAGAGTAGGGGAGACTGGGGCTGGTTGTGACAGGGGTAGGTTGGTGGCTACACAAAGCAAGTAACAGAAACCCTGTGCACTAATGCTTTCTTTTTGTGTTAAATACAAATATCATAATACAGTTATTTCTACTAGATTTTTTTCTACTTAACCTTAAAGGCTAAATTTTGGGGTCGGAGCTAAAAGTGACATTTCTTCGGGGCAGGTTGTTACATGTACATCTCGGTAGTATCTACCTTAGTTTTTGTTTAGGAAAGAAGTTCTTTATTATTTTTAAGGGTTAAAAGTTACCTATTTATTTTGTTTTTGTGAAGCATGAGGATAAAAGGCATAAAAGAAATAGTACTTATACCAAATTTTTTGTTTAAGAAATAAGTTTATAATTTTCATTAAATTCCTAAGTTACCAAATTTTTATTTTGATGAGACATACAGAGCAGTCGTACACCCTTACACTTTGTAAGCATAAAAAGACTGTGTTTTATGTCTATAATAAGTAAAAAAATGTTGATTGTCCTTAATAAAAAGTCTCAGATTATGTTTTTTACTGTTGTAACATTTTGCGCCGTATGGTGTAACAACCAGCCCAGCCCCAGGCGCGGGGCTAAAAGTTACACGGCTCTTTTTCCAGATTTCGCTTGCTTATAGCACTTCTAATAGGCGTAAATCTAAAATTCTTCTTAAATTAATCTTGAATAGTTATTTAATCAAACAAACTTGGAATCAAGTAAAATAATCTAACTAACAAAAAAATATGACAATTTGTTTAAAAAATGTCACAACCAGCCGCAGTCTCCCCTATTCAATAAAGAAGGTACAGGTACCTAACCATAATATTTTTCGGTCAAGGTCTCTTTCTTTTGTTTTTATAAAATCTCATACTCATTGTTAATCTATATAAATGATGTTTTGATTAACTTTTGTTTATTGTCGGGATAGCTACTTTTTTCAAACGCCATTACTCTACTATTTTTATTAAAAGTAGGTTACATAGTACACTAAAAGAAAAAATGGTTGTGATTTCAAAAGTCACGAGCGTTTGACTGCACGTTTACAGAAAATACTGTTTGATTCAAAAACTTTTCATTCAAGTCAATCGGAAAGTGCTCAGTTGAAACGATTTGCTAAATATTCGCAATTTTGAAAAAAAAATTTGAATTAAACGTTTAAATTTTTGATTTTTTCAAATACTCCAAAATTTAAAACAAACCTCAAGACGTTTGATTCAAATACTTTAACGTTTAATTTTTTCAATCAAACGAAAAGCACATTCAAATTAAAAGTCAGCTCGTTTGATACAAATGCTTGTACGTTTAATTTTTAAGAGTTAGTAATTCAAACGAAAAACACATTTAAATAAAAAACCAGCGCGTTTGAACTGAATGCTTACACCTTTAACTTTTTATAGCCAAAATAAAAACACATTTGAACCAAATGTTCTGCGTATGAATGTGAAGGTGCGGGAATTTTGTTTTCATAATTTTTTAAAAAACAAAAGGGTTTTAACCAAGTGTCATTGTCTGTCACATTTCATTTTTTGGTAGAGGCAAGGCATAGTTTAGTTGTTCTGTTTGCAGTGCACATCACGGGATCCATCGTTTCAGTGAGTGAAAGTAATTTAGAAATTTTGGATCGTCTATCACGTTGATAATCCAAGTGACGTTGAGCTCTTTAAGGTTCTAGAGTCTTAGAATTTAGGCTCAATTTTCCTAATTCTAAAAGGTTTGTATTCATCATTACATAAAACTTTCTTTTTTCAAAATTAAAACATTTAACAGGTGCTGGTGTCATAATCGGGGCCTTAAAATATTTAAGATAGTTTTAAGTGAAAACTGTATAAGAAAATATGTATTTGTATATAATATATAATATCAAATAAAAATCGTTGTTGGTTTTTTTCTATTTAAAAGTTCTTGCATTCATTTTGAAAGTTTAGAGTATTTGATTTGAATGCGCAGAACATTTGTGATAAAAGGTTTTCACATTCATTTAAAAAAATTGGCCGAGTTTTATTTGGCCGTTTTACATTCGATTCAAAAATTTTTGGATTCATTTTGAGGATTTAGGGCTTTTAGTTTGAACGCGCTGAACATTTGGTTCAAAAGATATTCGAGCTCATTTTCAAAAATTGAATGCGTTTGATTTGAACGCGCTACATTTAATTTAAAAGTTTTTATGTTCAATTTAAAAATCGGATGTGTTCGATTATTTGAACGTGCGGAATATTTACCCCAAACGTAAATACCTTTGTTATAAATGCAAAACTAGTTGACGGTCAAGACGTTTGGATTGAAAATTCTAAGAGTTTGAAAGCAAACGTTTTTACTATTGGAGCATTTTCGAATGTAAAAACGTTTGATATGACCCGCTTTTTTGTTTGTTCTAAATAGTCCTTTTTTCTCAGTGTAGGTATGTATACCTACATAAGTATATTCCAAGAGTCTCAGACTCATATTTTTTTTAATATAATATTAAAGCAGTATAAGTAAAAAGTTGATTTTTTTAAAAGCAATGATTTTATTTTGTATAATATACATACTATTTGAAGTGTATATATTCAGTAATTTCATAAATAAATAATAATTAAAAATAATATACATATTCAACATTGTCTACTATTTGTAAGCATTTTCCTGCCTGAGGTCTGAAGCGAAGTATGCCATCAAAGGTTTCATCTCAAATTTATGTTATTGTTAAGTTTTTAGTTTATTAAACACTCGCTATCATTTTCAAACATTCCGACAAAAATAAAGGCATACCATACAGTGAGGAGCAAAAATGGAAGAATGGTCCGCACTTTTGATTTTGAATACTTATCTATTACAAAGTAATGGAAAGGTTAACGGAAATGAAAAGAAAAGCAAATCTCTTAAATACTTTTAGCAGAGAGAGCATCATGCTTCTGCTTTTTTTCCTTAGGCCCTCTAGACCAATTATGCTCAAGGCTCTACGACAAGTCCATAACCTAACAGGCTTCATTACTGATCTGTTGAGCAGCTTTCTGAGGAGTTTTTGTTATTCCATAATACTATATACATCGAGCCATTTCCCGAGCAACTCGACTAGAAATGTTCACGAATCAGCCATTTTTTGTTTTCGGAAACTCCTCGCTGGCACATTTTTCAATTTTTTGAATTGTTTTATGGGTTATTTTACATTTCCCAGCAATAACTCCTGAAAATTTGCCTTCACGAGAAAGTTTAAGGACATTTTCCTAGTGTGCACTGCAATTAGCTTCATGACTTAAATATTGAATTAGCACTCTTATTAAAATGCAAATTTTCACAAATTTTTTTAACATTCTTTAGAAAACTACATACAAGGTGGCGCAAAATTAATCATCCAATTTTATTTTTAAAGTTATACTTTTTTACTAAATAAAAAAAAAGATTTTGAGTGATGGAAATCTTTATTAGGACCTTTAGAATTTTTTCTGTTAAGTGGAAAAGATAATATCCGTCAAGTGGCTGCTGCCAGTGTTGATACACATTTGTGCCCGTTTTATCGCATTTTCCATGACTTTCCGCAAGTTTTCGGGTGATAACTGTTCGCATTCTTGTCGAATATTCTCTTTAAGGGCAGCGATTGTCTGAGGCTTGTTGGCATAAACCAGCGACTTCAAGTAGCCCCAAAGAAAGAAGTCTGGGGCGGTTAAATCGGGCGATCTTGCTGGGAAATCGACGTCGAAATACACGCTGCGCTAACACCACCGACAGATTATTGGTAAAAAAAATCGACACAATTATTCCACGCTCTTGCGGAGCATAGCGCTCCATTGCTTGTCTGTTTGTAAGCTGTCTAGTTCACAAATGTAAAATATGATTGACGTACGACGCTATTTACAAAAATTATAACATCTTCCGATAGTGTGGTTAATTTTGCGCCGCTTGACGGATATCATCTTTTCCACTTAACAGAAAGAATTCTAAAGGTCCTAATAAAGATTTCCATCACTCAAAATCATTTTTTTTATTTAGTAAAAAAGTTATACAAAAATAAAATTGGATGATTAATTTTGCGCCACCTTGTATTTATTTCACTCGATTGGCTTGCAAAAAGCTTGTTAAAACAACAACAAATGCTCACGTACGCTGAGTGCGGTGCAAAAGTGGAAGAATGGACTTCTTCGACATAATTGTGATTTTTCTTGGTATTTAGATGAAGTAAGAAATAAAACCAACATATTCTGAATATACAGCCATAAGTGCAAATAACAACATTCTTTTCATTTCCGTTAACCTTTCCATTTTACTTTGTAATAGATATTCAAAATCAAAAGTGTGGATCATTCTTCCACTTTTGCTCCTCACTGTACATATGTATGTAGGTAGATATTTCCTTTAGTTTGAACAAAATTTCCAGCATAAAAAATTGTGCTTGAATCAGAATCAGATACCTACCATTTTTTTTTTAATAATTCAATTTTTTCTTCATAAAATTAAGATTTCCGCAATTAAAAATACAGAATTCGGTTAATTTAGTTTCGTACCTGCTATTATGGTAAAACTATATATGAAATCTTAAAACAAAGAATAAAATATAAGTATTAAATTGTATACTTTTCTTTGGGACTTTAAAGCTAATTAGTATTGCTTATTAATGTAGGTACTTATAAGATACACCTGTATATACATACTTTAAAACAAAATAATAAGATAAATTGAATGAAGTAGGATAATAATAAACATATTATATGTATAGATACATATGAAAAGTATAATCTCACTTTTGCTCACACGCAACTTACTGCGCCATATCTTCCTTATCTTACACTGATTTGGTTTTTATCACACTTAAATAAATTGCCACGGCGAAGTCGCAGCAAAAAATAAGAAGGCAACGCCCCATTGCTCAAGAAAGCGCAAGCCCGAAGCGGAACAAATCCGGAAGTCCCCTTCCAGCCGACCGATAATTTCATAAAAGAATACAAATGACGGAGTCGAGCCGACCTTAACTCCCTCGGCACGTCTCGCACTCGCCCTGCGCACCGCACCCGTGCCGCTCGCTCCGCCGGCCCCGCGCTCAAGAATCAAACGAATTTATTCATAATCCTAATCCGGAAAAATCTAGGGTCGCCAGCGCCATGCCGGCGATTCAAGTCCCGACATCTGCCGGCCGACCGTTGCGTTGCCTGCCCAAAGATCGATCGAGGTCATTGGTTTACTTCGGCTGGAACTGGTTCCGCGCGCGAGGGTCGCGGCTCGAGCTGCCCTCTCCCTTCGGCGCCTGCCGTCGGCTTCGAGATAAGCGAATATCGAAATGGCGCGACGCGACGCTTCAAATACAATAGATATGCAAATTAAGCGCTCGCGCCAATTATCTGCTCCGCCGAACCAAAGCAGGTACCAAATTGACCCCGGCTGCTCTATCTCCTCCCACCGTCGCAATTATTTAAAATGAAATCAGTAGTCATAACGCCCCTGCTGCGAATTAAGCGCCCCTCTAAATCAACTCATCAGCGAAGCGAAAGTTTAATTCTGATCTTTAATTATGATCGCATGTACCTATACACTTATAAGTTTTTGTTTTTCCTTTAGATGTATTTTTTGTATGTACTAAAACTCTAAAAAAAAGTCTAATTTAAAAATCAAAGTTATATTCTTAACGTAATCTCTATGCGCAGAAGCAGTGTAGGTATATATGAGTGAAGACTTGGGCACGATGGGTTTATATTTCTTTTGATACTACTTTTAAATTATTATAAATTTTATAAAATACCTAATATATACATATTTTTAAATTTAGGTGTTGATATTTTTTAATATCTACATTTAAAAAATAATAAAAATATAACTTTAATAGCTCCCTTAGAAAAGTTTGTTTCTGTCCTAAGCAAGTACCTAATATTAAAATAAATTAAATAAACATTTAATAATAAGAAATAAAATAAAAAAGTTATTCTGAGCGTTAAACTACATACTATACCTATTATTATTGATTCGATTGGCATTTTAAGTTTTAAATATTGTTGAATTTATTAGCGTGTGAATTGTTCTCTATAAAATAAATAAATAAATAACGTTAATGTCATATGTGCACTTATTTGTGAACTTAGATACATATTATGTGATCGAGTTATCAAAACATAAATTCTCTAAAATTAAAACTTTCGAAAGGAATTATCATTATAAACAGATTAACGCGAGGTATCCTCGCAGATTTTGATGAAACTTTGTTCTAATATTAATTTCCACAAAAATTTCGTAAAATCTTGTATCAAATTACAGACGTTTCTTCCTTCCTTGTCTTGAAACTTTACAAAAAACCTTGATGATTTTCCTTAATTTTCAACTATAATTTAAGGATGTAGGTACGCACGGAAAATGTCTTTTTTCGAAATTTTAAAATTTAATATCTCGGGAAAAAATACAAAAAACTGGCAAAAAAAAGAAAAAAAACACACTGGGCACTGAGAATTTCATAAAACAATAAAAGGTTATGCTTACATCTTACACATGTAGCGACGTAATTTCTAATTTAATAAATATTTTTCTTAAATCATTACACTTGTTATGAAAGCTGTTCGTAAATAGGTACTTTAATTATAAACTCAAAATTTTTATAAAGACCGACCTTTGGAAAATTGTATAAGAATCAAGTAGGTGAAAATAAAAGGAATACTTACTTCATAAAATTGTTTTTGAAACGAAAATAATTAAAAATTAAATAATTAAATATATTGTCCAAGAAGAATTAAATAAATATAAATATAATCTGAATTAAATAATTAAAATAATAAATATATTAAAATTATTATAAAAATGAAATTGAATCTTTAAATTAATTTCAAATAATTAATTATAAAAAATAAATATGAAGCATGTATGAAGCCCCATACACATTTCATAAAACTTATACATAATTTAAATTCTTTTACATTCCAATAAGTAAATATCCCTGATGCTATTTACAACTTAGTTTCGAATATATACATATGTACATATGAAGATTAAATATAGATTAAATAATGTTTATTTTTTTTATTTGACTAAATATTTTTATCTATAATATCCTTTAAATGCAGATTTCTTATTTTTTTATTTAAATAACAAATAAGTGATAATTTTAAAGCTTTAGGACAGTATTATTTTTCATACACTTAAATATGAAATAAACTGTTAAAAGTTTGACTTGGATATTTTTATTTGAACAATTAAATTTTATTTAACATATGCTCAGTGCACAAATCTATTAACTCCATAAAACAATGAGAAATGCGATGAAATAATGTAGTTTTTTCTTTAAAACTACCTTTATAATATAAATTGAAAAAGATATTGTAGAATTTATAAATATACTTACCTACAGATGTAGCTTTCATCTAACGTATATAAAATTAATAAGAAAGAATAGCCGAAAAATGATCGTCAGTACCTACCTTTATGTTACAATTTTTATATGACTGGTGGAGTTAATCGATATGTGCATTGAGCATATGTTCATCATCATTTTTTTATATTCAGCCCTATTTTTGAAGTCACAATTTGTTTGTAGCTATAAGTATTTTCAATATTATTTTATTTTATTCCTTTTCTTGCAGATTCCTCAAATTGTGATTGACAACTCAAATACGACATAAGAAGCACTGAAAAGAACATATTTTAAGACGGTTATGTCAAGGTAAGATACTAATTTATTGTTCCCCAAATAATTTATTTATTTATTCATAATTCGTCAAAAACTATCTACTTACCTACAATCCTAAAAGCAGAAGGATATTAAAATTAATTCGGCTTAGCTTATCATATAGGTATAACTTTATGATAAATTGAAATATGCATAAAATTCTTTAAATATAAACTAAAAACATTTATAATAAAATATGATAACACTGGTTAATAATTTAAATTTTTTTACAAAGAATTATAAATCAATTTTTTCCATTTACAAATTCGCAACTTTTGTCGTGATTTATAATATAATTTGCCTGGGAAGTAGCGTTAGTTATTTCAATTTTAAATTAAATATTTATCAAAACCAATAATCGTTTAAATGAATTGTTAAAATTTAATTGAATTGAAAAAAGGAAAAAATACTATACAATTTATTTTCATAGCCCTTTTTACACATCTTGGCAAACAAATTGTTCATGATTATGCGCTTGCGCATGTTCTTTCCTTTACTCGTATGATATTTTTTGTTATTCGCGAATATTTCGAAATGTTTTAAAGCCTTTTCTATTTTAATAGATATTTAATAGTTTAAACGTTCAGCTATTATTTTAGCAAATTGTAAGCTTCTGGATTAATTCCTTGTTTTCAAATAATTATTCATAGCGGTTAAATTATCGTTCTTAGAACTCATATTTCTCGAAAATTAATTACATAAATTTACAAACTCGTAATCTACGGAAAATAAATATCTATATGGAAATAATTCTTTGAAAAAAAAAGTTGGTGTTAACTAGTGTAGAACTAATAAAAAGGGAAGTTATCGCATAATTAATTAATTAATCTATACGTTGCTGAAATTTTAATCAAAAATGCTTGGCGAGCAGTTTTTTATGCATGTTTTCGCATCCTATCCTGACTAGATAAATTTGCTAAAAATTTAAATTTGAAAGATGTAGAGAATAAAAAAATTAAAATAATATTCTTATGCAGGTAAAAGAAGCGCTTTTCTAACGAAGATCGTACCTAAATCTAAATATTACAAAAGTGTAAGACAAACTTACAATTGGTAGGTACTTATAATGAGTTTTACAAAAATGATTTTGATTTCCGGGTAAAATCTAAATTGCGTACAAAAAGAAGAAAGGCCACCATTTTTCAATTCTAGCTTTGTAGCATCATCTTTCATTTTTGGTTGAGCAGTTGGTCGCCATTTTACAAAAACACCTCGCTTCCTACATCTTCTGAAGGCTCACACAAAAGAAGCCAGGGAGCGGGCCCGATTTCCATAGAAGTATTGAGAGAGAGACGGCCGCTGAGTGGCGCAGCTGCAGCCGTCCTCGTCGTCGCGGCTGTGCGCAGTGCCCCTCACGAACTCCCCTGCGGGGCGGGCCAAGCGCCACCGCCAGCCTCATTTTCTCCCTCCGCGGAGACAGCGAATCGAGCTCTGATTGGCGGAGGCCGGCAGCGAATGGCGGCGCCCCTCGGCGGAAGCAGCTGCGGCCCGAGCGACCAGTAAAAATGCTATGGTCCCATAGTCACCCGCCGAGCCCCGCGCTGTTGACAGTTGAGTCGTGCGTGAGACGGTGCTTCTTTTTTTCAAGATGGAAGCTTAAGCGCGCTGCTTACATTTAATGCCTCGCGGAAAATCGTGTGCTTTGCAATTACTTCAGGAAACAGTAATCTGCGGATTTATTGAGGATATATTGAATTTGGAGGCCTAGGTATTTCGAAATGTTTTTCATTTAAAACTAACGTTTTGCATTTTTGCATATAAATGTATCGATTAATCTACAACTTTTGTGCGCTTGGGTTTTCAACAAAAGAAAAATTGCATTATTCCCAATTCCGAATGAGGAAAGCCACATTTAGTTGGTCAAGACCAAGTTTATATCCAGCTCAGAAATGTAGGGAAATCCTCGGGCCGTGTTTTACCACCGCCGAAAGGTGTTGGATTCGTTGCTAGTGTTGGTGCAAAACCCCGCGTCTGACGAAGTGGTGTTGCTGGTGTTGGTTGTGTTGTGTGAGAAATCGAGCAAAAACGAAGCAGTGAAAGCAAAACAAATTCGACAGCCCGACACAAAGCCGTAGATTAGGCACTTTCTTCTTCTGCTGTGCACCAACGGGAGAAAACGAATTTACGCTTCTCAGCACAAATTTCGCGATTATTATTCTACTTGTTTTGTCTAAAGAGGCAACGAGGAGACACTTCATTATATTAATTGCGATTTATCAAAAACGGATAAGA
This sequence comes from Machimus rusticus, assembly GCA_951509405.1. Lineage (NCBI taxonomy): Eukaryota > Metazoa > Arthropoda > Insecta > Diptera > Asilidae > Machimus > Machimus rusticus. Next base: position 11,729,187 of record OX608051.1, read on the forward strand.
TGAAGGCTAATTTTTAAAGGCAGTCTACTGAAGGAAAGTGAAATCTGACAACAACGGAGGGGCTTCCGCAGCAGTCGCTTGGCGTTCGCTTCGCACTCTCACCGCATCGCACCTTTAGAATGCGTCGTGGAAGTGCGTTTTTCAGATAGCCGCCTGGGAGCTCAGAAGAGTTTCGATAAACATGGAACTTGGATCGGAGAATTTCTGCTTAGGAGGTTGAAATAAAGACGTTACCATTTCTATTGGATTTCCAATCTGAAATTGGTCATGTTTACTTCCCGTCGGGATTTTCGCTTGTACGCTGCTACCCTAAAGTGTGCATGTTATGTTATTGTGTGTGTATTTGCTTTTGCGCCCATGGTGTGAAATTTTCCCTCATCACGAAAATTTCTAAGATAATTTTGTTGAAATCATAAAAGTACGTCTGGGGAAGTAGATTATATACCGGAAATAGAAAGCGTGATATCTAATCAAAATAATAAAAGATTAAGAATGCAGTTAACTTCATAAAATTATTTTTCATGCTCTAAAAATAGTGATTGATTCTGCCTTAAAGCAAAAATAAGGCTTTAATATTTTTGTGATTGTAAACACTGCACTGGATTTCATCTATGTAGAAAGCGCAGAGAAGCGATCTATAATAATCTTCTAATATTTAAAATGGAGTAGAAAATCATTGGATTGGTATTTGGAGATTAAATTACTGTTTGAAAAATATTAAACTTCCAAGTGGCGTGTAAAATGTTTTGCCGCCCTGAAGATTGTGAGAGAAACACATGGCATGAATAATGTTTCTCCAATATGAAAAAGTTTTATTAAAAAAATTATTATTTTGTCTCTTTAAACATAGAACCGATCAATATATGATAGCGATTTTTATCAAATGGTCTTCCATACGACCGAAGTTTTCTTGGGTATGATATCTACAGCACCAATAAGATTGTAGCAAATGTTTTCGTCGAGCAAGAGTTATTATTTATACTAGTGGAAATAAGAAATTAATCTTATCAGAAATCTCGAATATATTATTGAAATTAGTAATTCAAGAGCCGATTTTATAAATATTTTTTTGATTACCAAGCTTGAAACAAAGATAAATGATTGAATTACTCAAGCATTGCGAAAGCAATCGTACTTGATGACCATTTGAAAAACAAAACCTTCAAGTCTGCCCAGAATCAGAAACCGTGGAAACATGAAACCAACATTGAAGGTAAAAGTAGCTACAGCAAGGTTTCACTGTGCTTTAAAAATACATTGTAATGTAACAAATTCACGCGAGAACTTAAACATTGTACATATTTTGAATAGGTATAGATACGTAAGTCTAAAGAGTTCGCTGAGAATGCATGAAAACCTTTAAGTTCGTTGGCTTTACTCGGATACTTGCAATATTAATAAAATCCGTCGGCAAAATTCGCAAAACTTTGCAATAAAGCTGGTGATAGATGTACTTCATAAATAACTCGTTACAGCATCAATGGCGCTACAAGTCATCTTTATTTTGGCAATACTTATTCGTATAATACTCCTCCAAGAAGAGGGAGTCTCGAACAGAAGTGCAAACTTTCTCAGACTTTAGAGAAGATGTCTTCCAATTTTACATATCAAGTTTTCGCTAGCACTCAGAATTCGTACCTTGACCCTGGCACCGCCGCTGTGTGAATCAGATTGAGAAAAATTATACATGTGTATATTCGCCGTCTCACAACTTTGTATGTAGTCAAAGTACGGCGTTGCCAAATTTGCATTTTAAATTGGTAAAGTAGCAAGAAGCACAGGTTGAAGGAAGTAATTGTAAAACGCTAAAACTTACATGCTAATGCTTACGTGCCAACGCGTCAATCGGACTATTAATTAAAAGACTTGGTACATACAAATCAAATGAATTTAATCAATCTACGGCCTTTGAGTCCTCAACATAGGCACGCACGTACACTCTGCAACGGAAAGTTTGACGGAGACTCTGTGACTGAGAAGGAGAGTGCTACGGAGGCCCGCTTTTGTGAAAACGAAATGAAATTCGCCTGTGATAATTATGACGCAGCCACACGACCGTCTGGTGGAAACCGGCACGGCAGGCGGCAACACAGCCGGGCCTTATTTGTGTTCGCCGCCAAAAGAGCTAGTTTAATGCTCGCCCTGGTTCGTACAAGTCGTGATAAATATCACCGTTCGGAGTTCCCGCGGGAGGCCGACGCAGACACGGGTAGTTGGTATGGATGTCGGCATTCCTTTTGCAGAACCCTGTCACGCGACGACAGTCTGTATTTTGGGGGGCTTCGCGTTGATGCTCCCCAGCCGGTGAATTTTTGGATTGCGCTGCAATTTGATTGCAACTCGGAGAGTGTTTAATCGTCGCAAACGTAATTAGAGTTGGCGAACATTTGCGCGGTGTGACGTGGAATCGCGTGTCAGACCATGATAACTAAAACAGAGCAACCTGCAGGGACGGGAGCAGGACAGGAGCAGCAGCTGCTGGGCCCGCGACTTTTGACACACTGACCTACAAACAATCTCCCACACACGAATGCAAGTGTGAGGAGTGAGACGAAGTCCTTGGAATTGGTGTGGACCGAGCGCCGACCCTTGGCTTCTTCTTCGAATATAAAACGGGACTTCATTTCTTTATGGATACTTTTCCTTTTCTTTTATCGTATCCAGAATTATTTCTGCACATGCTCAGACCTTGTTCTTGTTCTTTTCTCTTGGAGCCGTCGCTTTCGTGCTGGCGTTCGCCTTGAGCGTCGTCGGCCATTCTTATCTCAAGAACAAAGATGGGAACGCTTCAAAGCGGTTTATTTTAGTGCGCCAACGTGATGTTTGTGGTTTTGCCTGTGCGAAAAAAAGCTTCTTGAGAACGATTGCAATCGTGATTAATCGTTGATTAAAAAAGATTAATCGCATTCGAAAATGTATAGTCTGACAGTATCAGTTTCAGTCACAGTTCTTTCACTATCCTCTTTCGAAAGATACCAATCTGTTTTTTAATTCAGTTATACGTGGTTTGATTATTCACGATTTCATTATTAAATTCAATTTCAATTGTCCGATAAAACCTGCGAAATATCTATTCCGTATTTCCTTATAAAGACATTTAGTAGAAAGTTAAACAATTTTAATTTCCACCTTCACTTCGTGAAAAGATGGTCCAAAGAACTTTACGATCCATATGTTACTAAAGCACCTAAAATGCACCTTCGACCCTTTCTCGGAGTTTGCTGTCGGTGCACCTGTTTCCGTTCAATTTTCCTTCTCTATCCTGACAGACCAAAAGAGGCTCGAGAAAGATGTATATAGTCTCCATATTTGGTTCATGATTTCTGACATATTCAATTGGTGAATTAACTTTTTTGAACTCGCCCGATGTTCAACTTATTAGGTACTCTGTAGCAATCAGCTTCAACTATGGCAAAAGAAAGTAAAGATATTTATTGAAGAACCAAGAAAAATTAATACAAAGAAACTAACCTTAAATTCCAACATATATAGGTTTATAACTTACAAAGACAATAGACATAAGTAAAAAAAAACAGAATGACGAAAGCTGTGGTAGTATTCTTGAATATTGTCGAATTGTGCATTTTTGGTGTACTTTGAATAATTTCGGGGTTCTTTTGGTCACAGACAGCGTTAAATAAAAACTATAGTACCTATCGTGCATGCACCAAACATTATTAATTAATAAATTACTATTGCAATTCCGAACAAATTACATGAAGTGTGATTAGAATAATAGATGTAATTTTGAAATATATGCGCAAATTGTGGAGAATCCCTCCTAAAATTACGTTCTTTTTACGCCTGTACTGATTTTCTAATATGTACTTAATTTCGAGAACTCATAATTTGGGTACACTTGACAAGTCATCCCACACAATGAGGATTAATTTTTATTTATTATCATAATATTCTTCAGGTTACACGGAGTAGGCAAATGTTAAAGTTTTAGGTTAAAAAATGCTTGTTTTATTCTTTAAAGCTTAGAGACCTTGGCTCTTATGCATAAAAACTGAGCAAATGCTCAATCTTAATTTTTATATAGAAAACTGGAGGTCAATCTCAATTTGAGTGAGATAAAACTCGGGTTTTCTATATAAAAATTGAGATTATTTGCTCAGTTTGTTTGCATAAGAGCCATTGTTTTTAGAAAATTTATTGAGCTGAGTTAAAGTTTTATAAAACCTCATAAAACAAATTAAAAAAGGTTGGGAAAAGTTCAATCAATCAATCAATCTTGAAAACTAATTCCTATACCTCCGCGGGGCGTTCCTGACTTCCTGTTCTAAAAGGAAATTTTAACTCCACAAAAACAATTAAATTTTCGAAAAAATTTTCCCCATAAATTTCTTTTCGATGCAAATCCGACTAATCTAATCAAGTTTCAAGTGATTGGATAAGAAAATTATGAATAAATAAATCTTTTTTGTGGAAAACGGCTCTCCAGTCCGAAAGTAAATTCCTATATTGCTCAAATTTTGCTCACCTTTTATAAGGGTTTGTTTTGAGGGAATATTTTAAATCTCGCATTAACATTTGTGAAACCCTTCTTAGGTTTTGTAGATTACTTTCTAGGACTAGACTTTTGTTCAAAGGGCATAGTTTCTTCTAGTGCTTCAATTAACATTAACAAAAAAATAATGAGACCTAGTTGAACGGATACCGATATACCGATCGGAATTTAGGAGATTTTGAAGCAGACTAAAACAGTTTTAAATGATTTGTAAGAGACGAGCTGTCGGACAGTACCATTTTGCTATTCATACGTTCCGATTGAATTTGGATTTCGTTGGAATCGATAAAAGAGTGCAATATTTTTTCATATTTCTTATCATAACAGCAAGCATTTATTGATTGGTTTAATTGTAAGCCAATTTTACACTCAATAATCAGTGATCTTGAATGCCACAGAATGTGCCTCATTCTAATCGAATTCTAAATATCACAAAATTCGGAATTTTTTCTAAGTATCAAAAAATTATCTGATTTTTAAAATTTAATTCAAGCTAAGAAAACCGAAAACTCCAATAATTATGCACATTAACATATTTTTGTTGTAGGTATTTCTCTAACAATTTTTTTTTTTTATAAACTCAAACCAAATCTTCGATCTACCAGGTAACCATAAAACAACTCATTGCACAAATTAGGTATATAATTTAAGTATGTAAACAAATTTTTTATATGTAATTTTAAGCAAAATGTATGTAAAGTTGTAAAATTAAATGAAAACTAATAAAGAAATATTTCTTAATTATAAACATCCCTTTTTCTTATTTTTATTTTATTATTTCACTCACGCAAAAGGACTCTAAGACCAGTAAATTGAAACGATAAGGACCAATACAAATAAATGTACCTATACCTACCTATAGTCATTCATTACCAAGATAAAAAAAAGGCGGACAAGTGCGAATAGAACATGCGCCATGAGGGTTTCGTACCGTTATATGTATATGAACCATACACCTTAATAAATAGTTACTTTATCATCTTGATTTAAATAAAAAGACAATTACACATCGAATTAGAAATTGACGATTTTCAGATTTATTTCGTCACTTGTGCCAAAAGACCTTCCTTTGTCCAAATTATATGCTCACCAGGAAGTACTACAGGCCTTGGCGATCAGTATCTTTTTATTGCGTTTAACTAGAAACTTATTTTGTATAGGAGTATGGGGCAATAGATCTTAGTATTCGATATTAATTCCAATTTGAAACATACCTCAAACCTCTTTTGAGAAAAAGGGCGGAGAATAAAGTGATTCTATAAGGGTTCCGTTTTTCCAGGTACAGGACCCTAAAATTACGGATATTTAAAAAACTCCCCGTGATATACATATGTAGGTAGGTATACTTCCATATTTGTAATTAAGATGAATAAAAGAGCCACGGTTTGATATACATATGTATAGGTACCTACTTAAAGTATTATTGTTATATCAAACAAAACAAATAAGAGTATACCTACTTTTAAAACTTTTATTAGATTAGAAGAAAATAATTTATGTATAAAAATTATTACTCCCTTAACACTGGCCATGCAAAATGGTGAAATACCGGGCCATCATAAAATAAAAAATTAGCACCAGACTATAATTTTTTTCTTTTCAGAAAACGAAATAAAAAACTCGAAATCGTTTTCCAAAAACAGCACTGGTAACCGGAACTTCAGTTTATTTAAAAACAAAACAATTCTTATTTTACATATAAAGAATGGCCGCCATTTTAAGTTAGGATGGTTTTAATTGTATACTGCTTGAGAAATGAAAAAACTCGGTGATTTTTAAAATGCATACCAAATAGTATAGGTATATACTGAAAAATTGCTTCTAACTTGGGTTGAAGAAAACCGAGCTTTCAAGAAGCGAAATTTTGAACATCGATCTTTCAACATGTTCCCAAAATTTGGCGAACTTAGATCTTTTCGGACATCCTGTTAAATATGCTTATTATATGAAAAGTTGGTAAATGTCTAGATAAGGTCCCCATCCCCGGAGGGAGTGGGCCGGGGGTGGAGGTGACTCAGGGTGATGTGGACACCATCACTCCCCCACAAAAATTTCGCAGCAGTCACCCCATTAAAAAAAGTTATAGCCCCATAAAAAAAAATGTATCCCTCTAAAAATAGAGGTTTGATATGATATACACATATATGATATAATCAATGTACATACATATATGTGTAAGTGTATATATGTGAGTGCGTATACTTATATATATGTATTATATGTGTGTGTGTGTGCGTGAACTTACGTATGAATTTTAATATACAATGTGCAGTACATTGGTACATACTCAGACAGGCTACACACGCGCGCGCGTTTGTATGTGTGTGTAGGCTGTCTGTGTATGTACCAATTTGCATGTATATTCAAATTCATATATAAACTCACGCACACACACACATTTATAACTTCTGTATGTATTGGAATATACATGCACATTGGTACATACACAGACAGGCTGTATGTGTGTGTAGCCTGTCTGTGTATGTACCACCCTCCGGCGGTGGGGGCCTTATTAAATCCCAATTTTAATGGAGTTATAATTTTTAATGGTGCTATAACTTTTTTTTTTGGGGTGACCGCCGCGAAATTTTTATGGGGTGGTGATGTGGACACCTCCCTGAATAAATCCCACTCCCACCCTAGCCCCTTATCCTTATCTAGACATTTACCCTAAAGCACTATACATATTTATATTCTAAGTAAAAAAAATTTGCAATTACAAAAGTAGTAGTAGTAGTAAATTAACTTGAATTAATAATCAATTGGTAAACCTGTTTTCGATGTCACTCAGATATCGTTTGGAAGGCAGTTTTTTCTGTGATTTATTTTTTAATTACTTATTTTATAACCTGCACCATTGTGAAAAGGTTGTCTCTCAATATTAATATTACAAACCCTAAAAATGGAATTTTTGATGAAGGAAATGGAATGGTTCCCCCTTTTAAATGCATTTCCTTTAAATTTTCCGCCCCTAAAATTTAACCGCCCTAGGCCTTAACCTACCTAGCGAACCCTTCGTCAACCGCTCCCACCCCAATCCATTGCGTTCGAAATGACCAGGGGCGCAGACAAAGAACTACCGCAGGAAAAATAAAGCACGGTCCGGGGCCTGATTGATAGACCCCGATTGGCGTTGCAGGGCTCCGGAGTCGAAGATATCGGTGAGTGGAAAGGGACATAAAATTTTTTGTGTTTTTTCTATTGCGTGCACCCTAAGAAATGAAGAATGGTCGTGTCTTCGCCCTTAAAGGTCCATTTTAAAAATTTATAAACAAGGCTGAACATTGTTTTGCTATAATGTAATCCACTTCGAGCATGAAGACAATATAGGGTAAAAGAATGAGGGGTAAATTTCTTACATACATACAATGTTTTGTTGTTTTAATGTCCAAATATTGTATATGTATTTGTATAAGTATTTCAAATCATCGGTTAGCAAATATTCAGGGTATATTTTACATATGTATAGTAATTTCCTTATATTGTACATAAATAGCATTCGCGGCTATAAAAGTTCTTACTTAATTTACTATTCTGGTTTTATGTTTAACATATTTTAATTTTGTTTTATGTATTTTGAATAAAACTTTAAATTCATAACATTTTTCTTTTTTTTGCAATACCTAAGAAATTATATTGTTAATCCAAAACCCTTAGTTCATGGCTTTTCTTTTATCACAACAAACATTCATACAAAATTTGGAATCGATCGCATTAAAAGCTTTATAATTATCGTGACGCAGAGAAATACTACTTACTTAAAAACAAACATATTTCGAGATAATTTCAAGTGGCGTGCGTTATATACCTATAACTTTTGAAACAATGCTCTGATATCTATAAAATTTTGCAGAGATATTCTTACAATGGTTTATTAATGAGAGCTATCAAAAAAATTTAAAAATCTAAATTGTTGGCCTATCGGGATGTACAACAGCCCTTGCAACTAAAAATACGTTCCTGCTTCGAATAATCGTGAATAAAATGGATTTAAAATATTGTAAACTATAAGCCAACTTCGTAATAACATGGTACTTTTTTGAACATTTACTTTCGATGTAATACAATTTGAGCTTAGTATCTATAATTTTTATATCTTCGGCTATATGTTGCATAAATTCAGTGCTGCTTCAGCCAGAAATATGAAAAAAAAATCCTCGAAGGCTTCCATCGTGATCCCTTCAGGGACGCCGCAGTGCTGAGGGGCGAGAGTGAGCCAAGAGCGTGCCTATCGAAATTCTTTCATAAATATTACGTGCTTGATCGCTTTTGGGGCTGCGGAAGGTATTCTGGGAAGCCCGACTCGAGGGTGCTTCCTCAGCCGCGGTAGAAATCTGAAAGAAAGATGACGGCGCGCGGAACAACCTCCTCGCGGTAATTAGCCTACGACGCCAATTTGGACGCCGAGCAGGGCGCGGTCCCTCCTCGAGGCCGGCGATTGTTTAGCGCTTATCCCGGCCGATTAGGCAGCCCCGCTCCTCGGGGTCAGAGGACTTGCCGGCATTTTTTGAAAATGTCCACCTCGCAGTCCATCGCGCTACCCGCTACTATTTGGCGCCGGTGGCAATAAAACCCCGGAGAGTGGTGGGGAGCGGCGAGATAAGCGCGCTGCGCGCGATGGCTGTCTCACTCGCCTGCGTGCCGGCCTCCGGGGCGTTCCCTGCGCGATTACCGCGAGCGGGGCGACAATGGCGAAAGGGACAGCAAGATGCGACCTGTCTGCGAGCGAGCAGTGCGAGTAGAGGCGTTCGTCAGAGGCGCTGGGTGTGCGCATCTGCGCACGGTCCCAGGAATTGGAAAGGGACGGCTGCGGCAGGTGCGTGGTGTCGTCGCAATTTGTGAGTCGGCTCCACCCCGACGAGAATCGTCCCTTCTCTTTTCCTTGCAGGGGGTCGAGGCCCATCGGTCCCTCGTCGAAATCGCCGCAAACTTTGTTCTCGGTTCGCTTTTTTTTTTTTTTGGCTTGCCTCGGTCGTAAAAATGTTTAGTCCCCGGCGAAGTGGTATGAGGGAAAAAAATGCAAATCGCTTTTTTTGTCGTCTCTTTCGCAGCGGGGGTAAACGAGCGAGAGCGTTTTGGTGAAGACGAGGTGCAATAAAACTGAAAGGGAAAAACGAGTATTTTTCAGTGGGGATAGGTGAAGTGGGTCGAGGTGCAAGCGGTGGCGGCGATTAGAGCAGCTCCGTGATTTTAGAGGATGCGATACTTTGCAGCGGTGCGAAAGGGATGGAAACTGGCCAATCGAGTTGAATTTGTAAAAGAAAAAAAAAGTATTTTTTTTTTTGAGTGAGCCCCGCTTTGCGTGTGTGTGGGTCCAGACAGGTCGCGCTTGGGACTGTGTTGGAAAAATCGGGTTCTTCGAGGTTAGTTTGTGTCTCTTTTCCGTCGTGTGAACATTTTCGCGAGAATTAAATCGAAATGGCGATCAGTTTTCGCAATTAAATTATTATTTTGGGAATCGTACCGAATAGCAGTGTTCGCATACTCTTGGATTATCAAAAATTTAGTGCAAATATGTAACAGAAACGGCGGCTCTGGTGCGAAACGTGCGTCCCCCCCGTCCCAGAGAGAGACTGCTTTGCTTTTGATTTACGTTTATGGAAACTTTTGAGTTGATGTCTTGTTTTTGTTACTATGGAACGTCGAACATTTAAATATTATACGAAGAGGTATTACCAGTAGTTATAATTTCTTTTGTTTTACCTGGGTTTTGTCCTCTCGCTTGATTTTTTTCTCCATTTTCTGCATTTTCAAAACCATTACCTTTCTCATATAAGCAAAGCAAACCGGTTTAGAGGCACTCGCATACACCGACAGGTTCGTACAAAGCAAAAGCAATTAGTTTAGATGTGTGCGTGCATGTGTGTAGTTGCGTGAATTAATCAATACAGCTGCAGTCGCGTAGTCTCACTCGGGGCTCGTTTCCATAGAAATGAGTGGGAATGGGAAGGGAATGGAACCCGATCGCCATGTTTGCTCCCCGCCCGCCCCGGCCGACGTCCTCCTCCCGCTGCGGCGCGGGGTGATGGATGGGCCGTAATAAAAAAGTGGGCAACAAAATGGAGAATCGAAACCGAGGGTCCGGTCGTGTGTGTGCGTGCACCACCACCTGGCCGCGGCGACGTCGCTTTTTTTCTTTGGCATCTTTATCAACATGAAATTTTCACTTGGGGGCCCTGCTCCCATTTTCCCATTCGAGCGTAGTGTTTAGCCCCAGCCATTGCCCGAATAGGTTTTAATCTTAGGCTAAGTGAGGCCCTCGGCGCTGGTCTAACGGATGGCTTTGTTTTTCCACAGGTCCGATCATTGCAACAATAATAACGTTCAGAAACAGGAGGAGAAGGCGCAATCGCTGCAAAACAAGTCTCAAGCGGTCAATTCGAGCAACCAGCCTCTGAAAGACAACACAAACATCCAGGGAATTAAATTATCTGGTGCAAACGGAACGGAGCTGCCCGGTGGGGCTCCCGCAACACAGAATAAGAGTGCATCCGGGAACTATTCGGGCTCCGATGGTCATGGTGTAGGCGGACTGAAGGGGGCTAATTTCACAGGAAATATCACCGAACAGCAGCAACGGTCAGGCCCTTCGTCCAGCACAGTGGTGAACGAGCGGCCCTTGAAGTGCTTGGAAACTCTTGCCCAAAAGGCGGGCATTACGTTTGACGAAAAGTACGAGGTAGCGAGCACTCTTTTAACCCTGGAGAAGTCGCAGAGCCCAGCACAGGTGGCACAGCCATCGGCGGTGCCCCTGCAAATTTCCCCGGAACAACTCCAGCAACTTCAACAGATACAGCTGCAGCAGCAATTTACAGCGATCCAGGTAAAGCAAGAGTTCCCGAACCAGAACCAAATCGCCAATGCAAATGCGATGACAACAGAGCTTAAACACCAAATGGTGGAGCACAATCAAGGACAAGTCCAGCAAATGCAAGTAATTGAGGGGCCCCCAGCGAGCCCACATCAAACTCAAAATAACACATCCATGGCAAATCCTCAGCACTCTACGACAACAATAAACACCATGTCCCCCTTACAAGCACTGCCAACGGGCCAAGTTCCAGCAGAATGGAGCCACGGAAGACTCCAGCTTCTTCAGCCGTCAATGAATCAGGGGTACCTTCAGCATTTATACCCGCAAGTCCTGATGTCGGGAAACTTGTTACACTCAGGCCTGGGACAGCAGCCCATTCAGGTGATAGCTGCAGGTAAGCCCTTTCAGAGCGGACAGCTGACCCCACAGATGCTAACGGCCACAGCGCAAAGTAAACCGATGATCAGCGGCAGTGGGAGCTTCAGTGGGGCCTACACCTTACCCACAATCCCCTCAAGTCAGAGCCAAACTCTGCTGTTCAGTCCTGTCAGTGTCATTAGTTCGCAGCCCCAACAGCAACAGCAGAATATTCTTCCAGCGATGCAAGCAAACTCCGGCAATAAGGGACAAGGACAGGACGGTCAAAAAGGTATGCAAGGGCAAAAGGTTCTACAAAAAGTGGCCACGTCGGTGGCAAACGCCCAAAGTATGAATGCAGCAAATGCCTCAAGTCCACAATCCTCGCAGCAGTGCGTTCAAGTGTCCCAGGCAATGCCTACTGCGCAGATTATCAGCCCATTGCAACAAGCAGGATCTCAACCTATGCAAATTGCAGCACCCTGGGTGCAAAGTGTTCCCCAATTTTGGGCCAATGGTATTCAGCCGCAAACACTTTTAGCACCTAATCCCATCATCATAAGAGGGACGCAAGCTGACGGGACTCAGGGAATGTTTATTCCACAGGCTGCTACTCATCAAGCCATCCAGACGCAACAGACGAACCGTAAGCAACATATTTCTTGAATATTCACTTTTAAGAATACAAATTTATAATTCTTGTCTTTTTTCATCCAGAAACTCTTACACTGCCATGTAACGTCTCCCAAACAACAGCAAAACCAAGACCTCAAATTGAAACGTTAGCGCCTAAGCAGCAACCTAGAGCTCCACCGATATTACCTCAAAGTGGTCCTCCGATACGTCCGGCAAGTTCTGTATCCACGCAAACAGCTCAGAACCAGAGTCTTCTTAGTCAAAAACAAAACAAGCTGAGAAACAAACAGCAGGCAGTTCGTCCAGCTTTACCAAACCTTAAAACGGATGCATCGAATCAGACGAAAACAGCTACAATGCAGCAAGTTCAACAGCAGCAAACAATGCATCAAGTTGTTACCGCTGGAAATAAGTAAGCTTATTTTTTTAATTTTTTAATTTTTATAACTTATTGTAATTACCGTATTTAATTATGACATTTTGCAGAATGGTAGTCATGAGTACCGGAACACCTATAACAATCCAAAATAGTCAGCAAGTACAAAGTGCTGCTGATAAACAGCAAATTCAAATGCAACAAATTAAGCAACAGCAACAGCAGCAACAGCAGCAGCAACAACAACAACAGCAACAACATCAGCAACAGCAACAGGCAATTATGCAGCAGGTATGCAAAACGACGGTAAAGAAAAAGCCGCTTTTTCAAAAAATAAATATTCTATAGCAACTTCTAATGCAACAAACTTCGAATCAGCAGTTATTACATCAACAAATCGCTCAGCAAATTCAGCTGCATCAACATCCCCAAACTCAGCAAACGCAAATACATCACCAAACCACTTTGCAACCGACTCAGCAAGGAACCTACATAACGCAGCAGCAGCAGCAACAACAAATACAAAATCAACTGATTCAACAACATCATCAACAACAACAACAGGCTCAACAACAGCAGCAGCAGCAACAGCAACAACAGCAGCAACAGCAACAACAACAACAGCAGCAACAACAACAACAGCAAGCTCAACAACAGGCTCAGCAACAACAGCAAGCCCAACAACAGGCTCAACAACAGCAAATTCAGCAGCAACAACAGCAGCAGAGGGAACAGCAACAAGCGCAGTCAGGAATTATTCACCACATTGTGGTGCAGCAGCAGCAACATATCCCGCAAGTGTCGAGCGTGTCGATCGCTGGAACGACAACGACAACAAATATGCAGCACTTAAACCTGCAAGGAAAACAGCAGCAACAGATCAATTTGGCGCATGTCGAAAGGCAGGCGAGCGTGCCAACGTCGCAGGCGCATATCGCTGCTTCTCCAGTTCAACAGCAGCAGATACTTACGACGGCATCGCAACAAGTTGGAGTCAACAATGTGCAGCCAGCAATTACCGTGACCATGACAACTTCCTCTCAGGGGCCTGTTCAACAGACGTCCACAAATCCCCTGATAGCGATGTCTTCTCTGACCAGCTCGGCGGTGTCCAACACAACGAGCGTTGCCTCATTAACCGCTCCGAAGGTGACCGAGACGAAGTTGGTCGATAGCACGGCGTCTTCAACTCCTCTGCCTATGGAAGTCGATTCTCATCCAGGGGACGGTGCAAAGGACTCAGCCACAGTTCAGAATTCTGTTGAAACTGTTGCTGAGGCAGACAAGGGCGGCACGGAAGCAAAACATAAAGAAAATTCGGAGAATGCTTCATCGGCTCAAGCAACTGAACAATCTTCTTTGGGTAAGGATCTTTTCTCCTTTATTCTCTTTATTTTAATTTCGATGAATTCAACCTTTTGATCGTGACCCTGTTCTATCTTTTGAACGAAATGAGTCGAATAATGCTTACAAAAGTAGACAAATTAATAGAAATCAATGGCAATTAAAATAAATATGTGAGATTTTAACAAATTTGTATCCAAAAAAGGACTTTTGTAAGTTCTTTTCGATACATCATGTACAAAAATTAAAAACAGATCCTTTATTTGGAAACTTTTGTTTATTTAAAATAAAATCGTTTTTCTAGAAAGTGAAATAGCCTCTTCAAATGTATGTGCAACCAAAGGAAATGAAGATTCTACGAAACCCTCCAATTCAGAGGAAGTGTCTACAATTTCTACAGCGGTATCAACAAGTGTAACAACAACGACGCAGAAGCTGGCGAATGCGCCGATTAAAGTAGAAAAGGATCTTCCTAAAGCGATGATCAAACCAAATGTCCTCACACATGTCATCGAGGGCTTCGTAATCCAAGAGGCGAACGAGCCGTTTGCTGTCACGCGGCAGCGATATACTGATAAGGAAGACGAACCTCCGAGTGAGTATTTATTTTCTTATGATTCTGAATTGTATTTTGTTGCTATAACGTGGTAGTTAGGATTTTAAAAAATTACCTAAACTTGAATTTTTTCACTCATAAAGTATTTGTACGAAAAATAATAACAACCACAATTTAATTTAGATTAATGGTAATTACAATGTTTTTGTTATAATTTTGTTTCCCTCTAGAAAAACGTGTGGCTCTTGATGAAGCCACAGCGCCATCAACACTTTCTGGAGATGCGACGCTATGTGAAAACTGTGGTCAACAAGTAATGAAATTGATAAAGAAACGCTATTGTTCATTATTATGCGCAAGAGTTGCAAAATCTGCAGTTAATGCTGCTCCTGAGAGCGGAACGGCTGCGGAAGAATTATCATCGAAAAGTGCTGAAGCTATGGACCCTGTTCAACAAACGACAGAAAAATTACAAGAACAGGAAAATTTGTCGAAGACGTCCAACGGAAGTTGCGCAGAAGAATTGCCTCTGATGGTCCATTGGACGGTATCTGATGTGTGTGAATTTATAAAAAATTTGCCCGGGTGCAGTGACTACGCTGACGATTTTGCAATGCAAGAGATTGACGGGCAGGCTTTGCTCCTTTTGAAGGAAAATCACTTAGTGAACGCCATGGGCATGAAATTGGGACCTGCACTGAAAATCGTTGCTAAAGTCGAATCCATGAAAGAAGGAAGCGGAATCGAAAAAGAGTCGCAGTAGCTGTCCCATTGGTTAAATAAATAAATTATAAATTTAGTTTAAGGCTAATTTTACATATTGTACAAAGTTTACTTCTGAAGTTGAGGAAGTGTGCGAATATATAGAATTAGTAATGACTTAAAATTAAGTGAAATGTTTGCAATTTTAATCGCCAGATGCTGTAAATACTAGAGTAAGTTTTTAAATGATTACGTATAAGCGTAGTAATCAATGTAAGCTTTCGAAATTAACACATTAGGGTTTTGCGGATAAAATTCATATTGTAAAAAAACCAATTCATCATCATCATCAAATCTTGCGTGAAAAACAAAATAAATTTAAATGAACTGATTAATATATTATTGTGTCTATTATTAATCACTTATTTCTTTAAGATTTCCTTTACTAACGACAAGTTCCCTGAACCCTGAAAAAAGAGAATAGACAACTTTTAAATTCGATGAACTAACACCAAGTACAAGATTTGAAAATATCTTTGCCAGAACATTAAAACGGCCAAGTATTGGATATTCAGGAGATATTGAAAATTAGCTCTTCAAACCCATCAACTTTGGTAAGTTAACGTAATTCAATAATAAGAAATAATGGAAATAATGCTTACAGAATATAAAAGTAATCAGAAAAGAAGTGGTAAAAAAAGGAATCATTAATTTTCGCATAACTAAAAGATCGTGATGAATTTCGATTTTGCAATCAAAAAGATATCGATGCATTTTTGGTGTATTTTAAAACTAGCCCTAAATGGAATGAAATGTAAAAACAATTTTTAATTTTTATACGTAATTCAGCCGCCTTCCATTATTCCGTCTTTTTATATTAGAATATAGATTTTATAAAGGAACTTTTGGCTTAACTGTACTGTCCCAACTGGGGGGTTTGGGGCTGATAAAAGCTCTAAAAAGAACGGTGATTTCACAAAGCTCCCCAAAAGCCTTCCGTGGACAGTGTTTTTACTTGAAACCGTATGAAGTAAACGCTGCCATAAGCTCCTCCGCTCCTCAACGCCTTTACTATAGGACGATGCAGTATTTTGTCCAGTTGCAGACTTGCTGCTGGATCGGTGGGTGATTTGAATAAAGTGTTAAACGTCGCATAAAGTAACAATATTTTGGCTCTTTGACACTCCGGCTTAAAAAACATGTGTTAAAGTGTTTGGTGCCGTTTGGTATAATTAAGATTTCTTCGCTGAATTTGTGTATTTTACCCTTTTAGATGTGACAATAAAAGAATTTAGAGCGCATTTATACATATGTAGGAAAACACATAATTTGTGGATGGCATACCTCTCTCGTATGTCAATATCAATTGCTGACTATTAAATAGTTAAAGCCTGTTAAACGTATAAATTGTTTAATGATTTTGTTGCCATACGACCAACGAGGATGTCTCTCAACAAATGCATTCTTTTGGTGTTCACTTTATGTGTTGCTTGCGTAGGTACGTGTAGGCTTTTCTCCCTTTTTGAATTCCCAATTGCGTAAATTTAATTAGCATGCCGTGAAGTTGCCAAGTAGCTTTTAGGATAATTTCTGTTCGATATTTAACCTCCTTAATTCGGAGCACTTTTCTTACGCCCGGACGCATTCTTGAATTTGTCGAACTGTCGAACTGCATACCGCCCCCTACGCACAACGGACTACCGCACCGAGAGCCTACTTCAAAATGCGTTGTGGGGCGCATACGGGCATTAAAATTGAATGGATCACTTACTTAGGGATCAATAGCTGTTAGAATGAACTTAGTGGCCAAGGCTTTTCGTTAGGTATGCATGCGGCATGGTTAAGTAATGAGCACATGTCTTACAAAAGAGGAGTATTTTCAAAATGCCCAAGTCGTTTTGCGGCAGACGTTTTTGTTGCGTTTCTGAATGAACAATGCCCTTCCTTGTCCCCGCTTACCGCCTCCAGCAAGTGAAAATTTAGTAATTAATTGCTTTATTTATCAAGGTGCTTTGGAAGAGGACTGTATAGACTTCCAAGGGAACTCCGTTAACCATGGGATGCTATATGTGCCAGGACCGGGCGTTTGTAGCCTTTGTGTGTGCTATCATTCCGAGCCGCTCTGGTGCAAAGCAATCTATTGTGATCCTCCATACGTAAGTATCCTCGAATCGCTGCGAGCTAGAGGTGTAGGAATCGATAATTTAATCAAATATTCAATTAATCGATTCGATCTTTGGATATGGAATAAATATTTTTTATTTACCAAATCAGTTTTCAAATTACATGCAATTTTCGAACAATTCGCATACTCCTATATTTATTTTCTAATCTTAATATCATTAATTGCAAATATCACAAGTTATTTTCCTCAGCATATTATATGTGAAAGGTTATCGCACTTTAAAAATAGTTTTAAAAATATTATAGAGTTGAAGGAGGTCAAGCGAAATTGAATGTCGCATTTAAACTCCCGGGAGATAATGCTCACGTGTACGTGTATATTCAATTTTCGTATTTTTCAGTTTCAATTCTCACTTCCGCTGAGTGTGAAGCAATTAATTTTATCGCATATGATGAACGCGTTTTTTTTGTCCTACCCTTAAACTTCATCGATTTAACCCACCGGGCCCACAAAATTCGGTCAGATTTTAGTTCAATATAACTTGAAGGTCGCTCTGGCTTACCTTGGCAAAACTGCAATAAAACATCCTTCGCCCGGGTGGCTCCCAATAAGGCGCTGTTGTTTATTCCTCTCTAACGATTTTTGAATAACAAATCTGCACGAGCATAATTTTTGTGGTTTATATACTTTCGGAATGGATTTTTTATGATAGGCACTCGATTAAACTGCGGACTTTGTGGTTTAACCTTTTCAAGACTAGCGAACCGTGTAGTTATCCCTTTTAATAGTTAAACGCTTTGAATAATATCGTTATGTTTTAATGAATTTTCATCTAACTAGGTATTCATTTCATTCGGAAAAGAGTTGAGGTTCCACTTTTAGAAGTGCGTGTGGCAAGTCTTATAAAAATTATAAATATAAAAACGGGTTCAGTCGACAGAGGCTTACATGTATTATATCTTAAATCGAGAATGGGACCTAACAAAAGAGCCTTTTTTTCCGGATCGAGGATTTTCGGCACTATAGCATAAGGGAAAAGTAAAATTTATGAAATGTTTCGTGATTTTTTTAGCTTTTCCAAATGATTTAACAATAAAAGAGTTTACCCTCAGTATCACAAGACACGAAACCGCAATAAAATCAGCTTTTACATAAATATATTTTTTTCGAAAAGAGATGAAATAAGATTTGTAAATAAATATACTTTGATCAGAGAATTGTTGTAGATTGACAAAGAAAAAATCTTTATTACTTAATATGCTTGGAGTCCATTATTGCCACAATCTGGAAGTTTGAAAAAAAAATAAAAAAATCTACACCAAAGAAATTAATTTTCCTCCTGGATTTATTTTGTGCAAGTTGAATTGACCTACTTTGCTGAAATTATTGTTTTATTTAATGAGCAATGCTCAAAGAACTTGAGACAGTTTAAAAATTCTCCTCTTGCAAAAGTAGAGAAAGGAATCAAAATAATTTTTGTTAAACAAAGCAGAAATAATTACAATTTTCAGTTTTTGAATCAATAGTTTGAGCTTAATGTTTAAAGCCTAATTTCTTCCAAATATACGTGTAAATATTTATGTTATTTTTATAAAATAAACATTTGTCTGAATCTTCTTTCTCACAAGCAATTTAAACTGAATTTGTCGGACATTTATAGTGAGCTTTTCATAACTACAAAAATCAATTTATTGGTTCGCTTAAGCCCTGTAGGTGACCTGAAAGAATTTCAAATACGTGGGTTCTTACGTTTATTTTGTAATAAATGTGTGATAAAAATTTTAGGAGACGTAAAGCGAGCTTCTCAAACTTTCAGCAATTTCAACAGAAGCTCGCCCAACTTAAACATCGATAAATTTCATTAGAAAATTATTCTCCAGAACCCGGAAACCATACGCTCAATGGAGTGTGGAGCTCCCCATAACCAGACAATTGCATAAAGCAGGCACGTGTAAACAGCAGCACGTGTGTGCAATAAATAGCTGGCAAAAGCAGACTTTGTTAAGGCATCGGTGACATTCTGCCTAGAGCCATGCCCAAATAAAATTCGAATTTGACCTGACCGAATTTATTTATAGCACCCAAATTAGAGCGTTGCTTTAAAAAGATCTGAAAAAAAAACGGTGCTAAGATTTGTTCCTGAGACTAATTTGAGTGGAATATGTGCAAAATCTTTGACGATAATTATTGAAATCTTGTTGAAAGGATCATTCTTTAGAATGCAGAATGTAACATTTTTATAATTAATTATATTTTATGATTATAACTGCGGGTTCAACCTATTATTCGAATTTCGTTTTGGGTTTGGTTGACAGTTTTTGAAAAAATTGTTGCTTTATAATCAATACCAAAAATGCTATAGATTCGTATACAAATTAAAAAAGTAAAAATAGTTATATGTTATGCGTATGAAGGTATAGCAATTGTAAAAGCAAGACGGTTAGTAAGTCAAAGGTACTTGTAAAACATCAATAGAAATCTTTCCAGAAACTCTATACATCATTGAACATTTTCTACTCTTCGCAGTTAACGTGGAAGCAAACTGCCCTGGCTATGAATAATTCCAATTTCGCCTTCATTCGCCCTAAATAAGCTCGGTTCACAGTCGTCTCCCGGGCGTTCAGTGCTCGAGTTGTTTGGCTACTTTTAAACTCGAGTATCACAACATTTATGAGAAATTGCAGGAAGTAAAGAATTAGCCAGCTTTAATCTAAGGAACACCTTTGATGGCTTTAATAAAAATATTGTGCCAGCCAACAAAGCAGAGTAAACATAATTAAGCCTAGCGTACGAACGAACAGCTCCGGGGAGCAATCAATGGGAGACATTCGCGGCGAGGACTGCACGGCTCCACAATAGAAAACCTTTTCAATACGTGACTTATATTTTCTTGGACATATTGTTAACAAACTTTCACAAATGAAACCCCGAAGGGTAGGTGGCTTTAATTTTCTCTTAATTCATTTTCAAATGCTCTACCATCACCATGAGTCACTGGCAGCCCCCCAGTGAAAATTACAAGCCGAGAAGGACGGGGGTTAGGTAATTGCCTAGACTGCTTATGTTTTCTAGATTATGTATGGATTTATGTAGGGCAAAAAAATTAGTCAACTCAAATATTAGCATAATAAAAATGCCCTTCAACTTCAAGTGCACTTAAAAAAGATTTTGAGTGACACACAGCAATGGAAACCTTTACCAAATTTGTAGGCATTCGTACTAACATAAAAATGAGAAGCCCGGTTTTGTCCTAGTCCTTCAATTTCGTACATAACTCCCATAAGATTGAAGGTTAGAAATTGAAAGGGGGAATGCCAATTACAACTTGTTAGCGTTTGTTGGCCGCGTGTGCTTTTAAATTAAAATGTGGCTACATATGTACATATGTATGATACGTATATAATCTACATGATATCAAAGTTATAAAAGCATGCAGTCACGAGATACTTATGTAAATGGGACAATTTTTCTAATATTACCAGGTCTTTTTGCTCGCAAAGTAGTTAAAATACAAATTAAATGCAGAGATAAGAGAAAAAAGACAAGTTATTTGCTAACATTTTTTTAATGACCTTGAACAAAGTATGATCTAAACTACTACTATTGAAAATTTTAATTATTTAATTAACAAAACATCACAACTTCATTTAAATTAAATCGTGAATGTGCCGAATATGCTATAAAATTTTATGTTATTGTAAAAAAAGGAATAAAATGATAGATGACTTTCAGACCTATTCAAAACAGCATGAAAATCCATAAAGTTCATCTGCAGAAACCAGAAACCGGACCTTCTTCATAAATTTCGGCTTCTGGACTCTGTGGCTCAAAATATCCCCTCGGGACCAACCCTGATTTTATGTTTCCTTTTATAAAAGGTACACTTGCTTTCTAAGTTTGGCCTTCATTTAAAAAATGAGGAAATTGTTTTCGGTCGCAGAGTGGAAAGGACTCCTTTCTTCTTTTGCGAAAACCAACAAACAAGTCGATTGCATTTTTATTGTTTTCAGCCATAAAAAGAAAATTTGCACAATAGATGACAATAATTGAAGAAATAAACGTTCAAAATATGAATGCAATAAATAAAGTTAACATTTAATTTCGATTAATACATACCATATGAAATATTTACATATTCATTGTTATCTCTAATTGAAATTGAGCTTACATTAGCTAATTAAACTTTATAAGTCGATAAGAATAAATTAAATTTAACGATCGATTTCACATAATTTATTTATTTTACTTTGATGGCGAAAATCGATTTAATGCAAATGCGTAATTTTGTTGTATTTTACTTTATATCCCTCATTTAAATTATATTAAATTTTTTTCCTTCATAGTTCTGCAAAAATTTCCGCGTAGGAGAAAGATGCTGTGAATTTGAGTGCTTAGATCCCCCGGGCGAGGACAACATGTACCAGGTATGATTTATCTAACTTAATTTAGCATTAGATTGCTGCAATAACAAGGCGAAATATTTCAGGCGAGGATGAAGAAACGAGCAGAGATCCTGGCAGGGAATCGCGCGTCCAACGAAAGGAAATTTTCATTTTCAATTGTGGCGCTTACTTCTGCCCTCAGTCTCGCTGGATACGCCCTGCTCACGTAACTGGCGAGGACACTTTCTAAAATAATTTATTGCTGTGTATTCTAAGCGAGTTTTTATTGCGAACCAACTTTTTATAAAATGACAAAAATATTGTTAACACCTAGACGATAAGAGAAAAATGCAGTAACGTTTTTATCTGAAGCTTTATTAAATTTTTATAATTGTACATACATTGTTAAATGATTACTTGTCAAGCTTACAACCAATTCCTCAAAATAATTGCGGGAAATAAGTACAATTTTTCTTTCCCGCTTAAACGATTTTTAATCGAAGCAGAAAGCTTGTCCGTCCACCCACGGTAATATAAGTCCTGGACGATTTTATTAGATAGATAAGAATTGTAATGCCTCTGTTCAACAGTATCAGTGAAATCTTTCAGCCGAAATTAAATTGTTTCAGGTTTTGCCTTAGAAGCAGTATTTTTGGTCCTTATTAAAAAAAATTCTTCAACCATTTTCAATTACACTTGTTGGAACTAAAACTCTTTCTCAACTCTATCAAAAATTAATCTATATAAAATTCCTAATCTCTTGGAAAAACAGCTGAATTTTAAATCAAATCTACTGCGCTTCTATAGGAAAAAGTTTTTTTTTGGAAAATGTACCTACTATTTTATCATTTTTAAAATTTGCATTTTCAAACACTTATGAAACAGGCTTTCCAAAAAGGAGATTTTAGATGAAACTGTATAGTTCGTTTAGATTGTGCTTTTCTGTTCAAATTTACTAAAGAATTTATTTTAAATTGCAGACATTAGCCGTTAGCTTCGATTAAATAAAATTAATAATGAGCTTTTTCACACTTTTCAAGTGGTACCTTATAAGTTCATAAGATTTTAATTCAAGCTGGTGGACCAATACTCGAATAGTAAGAAAAATAGATATTAAGATGGGAAAGTGAATTCTGGAGCGAGTGGATGGATCGCACCTTTTCGCCTCTTTTTAGGGTTATTTTTTTTTATACACATATATAAGATAGTTGATCGATCATCTTAAGAGGTTAGGACACAGTGATAATAATAAATAAGTTAATAATTTTAAACAGAACTTTGTTGCTCTATAACGTATGATACATAGTTGTAATTTACGCTGGCAATATTTCATAATAATTCTCTTTTAATACTTTTGTTCTAATTTAAAAATATATATGTACATTACTTCAAAGAACTGATCGTAAATGCCTGATAAATATTGTGATAATGATAATTTTAAAATTTGAAAGCGATTAGTAAGATAGAATTCGGAAAATCTTTTTAATTTAACTTAATTTCTTTTCAAATTAACTGTGCTCTAATTTCTTAAGAGATCCCTGATTTACTTTATTTAATTTACAAAGTAAGAAATAATATAAAATACATGCCTAATTTCATTGTAAGTTCAACTTTTAGCTTATAACAAAAATAAATACAAGACTCTTGCATCTTTACTATCTCTAAGTCGTTTAAGAGCATTCACAATTTCTTCACAGATAAAGTTCAAAATTTTAATGTTAACTGAGGCATAATAACATCAAAAGGTGGAGGCGGCAATTTTTTAATTTAACTTTATTAGGTTATCACAAATGTTTGCAGTTGCATATCAGTTTCCGCGGTTTCAAAATGAAAGCACAAAAGCCGAAACATTTCATTTAGTGTTAAATAATGCGATTAACGTTTGCACTTTTATTTTTCTTAGTTGGTTGGCTGCTTCCTTTTAAGGAAGAATGAAGAAATCAGCGATACCTATTTATGTTGCTCATATAACTCACATTTTTAAAAAATTGGATATCGAAACCGATATTTTAAGGCAAAGTTTACTGATCTGACTGTATTTTTTATTTGCTAAATAAAACTCCATATACAGTCCAAATTTATAAATCAATCTGCTTTGCTTATTTGTCTTTATTAATTCCATAGTTATGCTCCACAGCAGCTTCCAGCTTTTGATGCAATGTTGTCTTTCTACAAATACATGTGGCCTTTCATGAAACATAAAATCATATCTGCAAATTAATTTTTTTCTTTTAAATCATTCATTAGGCCTTGATTTTGAGCCAACTGCACTACTATTGAACTCGAAGGTAAATTACATTAAATCGTAGTCATAAGAAAGGAACATATCTTTATGGAGTTAAGTAAAGTTCGTTTCTTTCACAGAATCGATTGAAGTTTAAAGATAATAATAGTAGGAAACACATCATGACTTTAACACCAGAAAGCAATTTAAATGGTACCTAAAGTTTCTCCTGATCATATTGGTCGAATTTTCAGAAGGGCTTTTAATGCACACACTCTTTCTAAACTAATTAGCAGAATTTTATCTTGCAGCAATAAAAATTCATTGTTTAAACTAACAATGAATTGAGGGAAAAGGCTTTTCTTTTGAATTATCAAGTGCCAATTTTCTTCGCGCTATATGGACCAATATTTGAAAAATAAAAAAATAAAAATGAATTACATAAGGTTTTTTGGCTGTGATGATTATTTTGCTATAAAATTATGTGAATGAGTATAATTTGCATTTTTTTTAGTGATAAATTAGTTGTTAATCATGTTAATTGAAGTAAGTAATGTTTTGAATTAATGACGCATATGTTTAATAATAATTAGGAGTAAAATGATTAAAGATAAATAAAATCACAATGTTGTACTTGCCTTTTCGAATTTAATATCAATAAAACATTGTCAATGGTCAAATTTGTTTTCTATTCCATTTTTTTCTGTAAATAATTTCACTTTCATACATATATAATGCTTATTCAACAAAGTTATATTAGATAAAATAAAATGATATTAAATTCCCTCCCTGAAAAAGAAAAAGATAAGAAAATAATTTAAAAAACAGATTTAGTATACCTACTTAAGCTCTTTTAATTGCCCTAATTTATTATTTCTTTAGATTCTTATCAAAACCGCACGGTACGAAAAGAAAATAGTCATTTCAACTCTCGTGTCCAAAATATCTATCTGAGTGGCAACAGAATGCGTTAAATAGGCATTATATTAATTTAAATTGTCTTTTAAAGAATTATTGAAGTAAAACTATATATGAGACAAAGAATATGAAAATAATACTCTGGTTTCAAATCGATCAGTTGAAAATTTATATACGGTTTTATGAAGTGCACGTCTATGCAAATTATAGGATATTCTATAAAAATACCCAAAAATATAAAAATATTATTATCTGAAGAAAAATGCTACTTATTGACCTCCGTGTGGCATACAAATTTTTATTAGGTTTGAAGTATTTTATCACCATTTAAATGATGTTATGCCTGATTTGGGACATTTTCTTATACAAAATTAATAAAAATATAATAATTGTACTATTTTGTAAGTCACTGATATTTACTTCTTTCAGATAAGAAAATTTATTACGTAAATTTTACGTCGTCTACAACTTAAGATCGTTCTTTTACGTTATCACCAATGCGTCGTTTACGCGTCGAAATGAATGATTTAGGCCGCAACTGCGGAAAAAGAAAATATGATCCAGTCGAGGATTTTTTCGGAAGTTTCTTGGTACAGAGAGCCAACCGTGGAAGCATGTCTTGATTTCAGCGGCGGCTTCTTATTATCACTGCGCGGAGCCTCATGTAATCCTCCCTTTTGATAACGTTTTATTACGCGAAGATTGCGATGCAGAACAGCCCCACCGAGCAGTCAAGACGAACGATGCGAGTCAGTTTTGATATCGGATCTCAGCAAAAAGACAAAATTGCACCAGTCGATTTTGAGATTTTGAGCAGTTTGGATCTTGTGCGATCACCATGAGTTGTCCTTTTAGAAACGAGTGAGTTTTAACGCATTAGTTTTTTTTTTTAAAAAAAAGATCTTAAATCATAGTGATGTTCTACTACTTTAATAAATTCGTATTAATTTTTGTTTTAAAATTTAAGAGATGGGCATCCAGCGACGCCACTTAGCACCGATGTTGGGATGATTTACGGAGAATATCTGATGTTGGACAAGGTGCTCTCCGCCCAAAGAATGCTCTCGGTGGAAAGTAATCGACCGGTGCACGACGAGCACTTGTTTATAGTAACGCATCAAGGTATGTATTTCGTTATGCTACGTAAAAGTATGACTTTCGAGAAGTTCGAATGTAACACCCCCTCGTTTCTGCAGACCATGAGATTGTTATGCATGATTTAAATTTCTTTTATTACTTCTCCAGCGTACGAACTATGGTTCAAGCAAATTATTTACGAGCTAGACTCGGTTAGGACTCTTCTAAACACTGTAATTATAGAGGAATCAAGAACTTTGGAAATTTTAAAACGACTGAATAGGATTGTGCTTATCTTAAAGGTGAGAATCGATTTATATTTTAAAATTTGTTTATAATTAGTAACTTATTTCACCCAGCTCCTGGTCGATCAAGTTCCTATTTTAGAGACAATGACTCCGCTCGACTTTATGGACTTTCGAAATTACTTATCGCCAGCATCTGGATTTCAAAGTTTGCAGTTTCGTTTAATTGAGAATAAGCTTGGAATTAAAACAGAAAACAGAGTAAAATACAATCAAAAGTACACCCACGCATTTGGTGAGGATCCGTCCGCAGCAGATGCAATCGTAGCATCTGAAACTGAACCCTCTCTTCTGGACCTCATTCAAAAATGGCTCGAAAGAACCCCCGGATTAGAAGTCACTGGATTTAATTTCTGGGAAAAATTTAAATCCAGTGTGGATAAATTTCTTGAGGAGCAAGAAAAGAGTGCGATGGTATTAATCCAAATATAATTGCTTTTAAATTATCTAACTTCAAATTTATTAGGAGGAAAAATCTGAATCAGCTAGAAATTATAGAATGCTTGATATTGAAAAACGAAAAGAGGTTTATCGCTCAATTTTCGATCCAAAAGTCCACGAAGCGCTCGTTTCTCGCGGTGAACGCCGCTTCAGCTACAAAGCCTTGCAAGGCGCAATTATGGTCACTTTCTACAGAGACGAGCCGAGGTTTAGTCAGCCCCATCAACTGCTTACCTTACTAATGGACATTGATTCATTGATTACTAAGTGGCGATGTAAGTTCCTTGCTCAATGGATCATTAAATAATTTTTATGTTGTTGTGTAATTGTTAGCACGGGGCCGTGCTCTGAAAGATGAACCGATAAAATATTTTGTTCTAATTTTTGCACGCGATTCAGCTATAAAATATAACATTAAGGTACTTTTTTATCGCATCTTTCAGAAAAGGGCCTTTATAAAAATGTCTATAATAATGAGACTTAAATTGAGTATTTATTATCATATTTTAGATAACCATGTAATGATGGTTCAGAGAATGATAGGCTCACAACAACTTGGTACCGGTGGCTCTTCTGGTTATAATTATCTTCGCTCGACGCTAAGGTACTTGCTTAAGAATAAAATAAAAGAAACTTAAATAATTAATTTATTAATTGCTAATTGCAGCGATCGCTACAAGGTATTTTTGGATTTATTTAACCTTTCTACGTTCTTGATTCCACGTGACGCTATACCGCCACTTAGCGACGATATGAAGCAACGACTTAACATAATGTGGGGTGTTACTTCCGCAAAATAAACAAAGTGAGTCTTCATTAATTTGTTAAAAGTTAGATGAAGATTAAATATTTGTTTACATGCAATTAACAA
Organism: Machimus rusticus; assembly: GCA_951509405.1. Lineage (NCBI taxonomy): Eukaryota > Metazoa > Arthropoda > Insecta > Diptera > Asilidae > Machimus > Machimus rusticus. The sequence goes on from OX608051.1 coordinate 11,756,828, forward strand.
TAAACGTTTGGAGACTCCTAAAACTTAAAAGCGTTCATGAAATGTTTTATTGGTATAGATATGAAAAGAAATTTTCTTAATTTTTATTATATGTTTTATTTTAAAATAAACGTTTTATATATGCAAGGATTTTAGGTAAAAACATATTTCATAAATTTCTACAAATGAAACTTCAATTTATTAACTATTTTACATTTTTTTTTTTTTTTGTTAGGCCTCCTTATAATTTATTTCTCATTTATTTGAGGATTTCTTTCGTTTTGTTGTTTTGTTTGTAAAACTTAAAAAAAAACTAATGAATAATTTAAACGATTTAAAAATAACTTAAATATTTTCACTCATTTTTTTTATTTTGTCTTTTAATGAGACATATCATTTTAATTATTCAGCTCATATCTTTATATCTATGCATGTTAAAATTTTTCAAATACAATAAATCATATTGCACTTGCTAAGGAAGACAATTTGACAATGATATTTATGAAGAAAATAAAATTTAAAATGGACAAGTCTTTATTTATTATACATAATAGAAAGAAGTAAGAAAAGAAAAGAAGATATGCAGATAAGATAACGCGTGACCATTCAGCTAACCAACACAATCCTGAGCAACTTTAGGCCATTATATGTACATACATAGTAAGTATATAAGGGGTTGATTTACATTATGTTTTTATTTTTTAAAACCATGATACATATCAAGAAAAGCGCACCAAAGCAGAGGAGAGCAGAAACTTTTAAAAAGCTCAATGTTCTGCTAAAATATTCTGCTTCTGCTTAATATGAATCTCGGCTTTAAAGGGAAAATTGGAGACTATCTTTAAAATAAAATACTTTTTACACTTTTATAAATCGGATTTAAAGCGTTATAACATTAATAAGTTATTAAATTAGTTTTAAACAAACATATTAAACAGCTACATTTTTCGTACTAGACAACTTTGTCAAAATTCTCATATATGCAGTAAAAATAAATAGCTGATTTAAAATAAATTCTGCCCACGTATTTACCATTAAGGCAAATCAATCAGCAGTATTCTTTTAAAATCCGTAATTCTTTAAAACCTGATATTAAAGAAAATCAGACGCTTTTAAATTTTTACAATTTTTCTGCTTTTGCCACAATTTTTTGCTTTTAAAATATTAAGCCATTACTAGGAAACTGCGACAGAAATATGAAAAGCAACGTAGTCGTTCTGCTTCGGTCGTCTGGTTTTAAATGGTCAAGGTCTCTCTTTAGTGATCGCAATTTGAGAGTGGTAATAACGCAATTATGCGAGGTTGTTGATTGATAAAAATAACCAGAAAGAAAGAAAAGGGGAGAAAGTCACATGTGTTTGATCTTGGTCAGTTTGAAGCATGAAGATGTGAAGAGATTTTATGTTTTATTGAAATAGTTATGATTTGCGATGAGAAATTTTTCGGTGGAGGCTACTTTACCATTACGAACAATTTCAAAATGTAAATAATTAACTTTTGATTATACGTATATTCAAATTGAGCACAATTCACATTCTGAACAGCCTTCCATCGAAATGTTTAAAAGTTTTTAACATTTTTTACCAAATTCACAAATTTACATGTTTTCTTAAAAAACAATAAATTTTCTCACATAAAAGCTGTAAAACATTTGAAGCAGAAACCAATAACAGAAGCAGAACAGTAATAAATATGCTACAAAAGCTTATTTTGCGGTGTTACACTTCTGGCACTCTCTTCTGCTTCCAAAGTTAAAATAATTTATATTTATGAAGCTAAAAATAAGGTTCTTCGTTTGTTCGGTCGTTTATAAATTAAAGCAGGAAGTGTACTAATATCATAGTTTTGGTTTCATACATTCCCGAGAAATTTTATGTGCGTTTTACTGTGTATGAGTGAGGAATAGGGATTAAATTTTTTCGTCATGATAATAATTTTATTTGTTGTTGTTGTTTTTTAAAAACCCTGAATCGAAGGGACGTTCACTCACCGCTTATGTGCAAGAAAAATTATTTAATATGAGTAGTCCTGACTCAAGGAGTATTATATGTTCGTACTTTTTACATTTAACAGACACTTTATTCATTAAATTTATAATTATTACGTTACTGGTCTACGACTAGGATGAGCAATTATATGTATGCAGTAAAAATGGCGCAAAAATGGATTGTGAACTTTGACACAGAATTTCTTGATATCCTTCCTTGTCTATATTTTATGTACTTGCAGTAAGATAAATACCCAACTATTGTATAAATGTACTTATTATCTCCTTTGAAAGTGGAAAATGTATATATTCGATCTTTTGATTTGTTTCCCATTAGTGCTATGTTATACTTCAACATCTTGAAACTTTAAAAATACTTAACTAGCTAATTTAATTAATTATGCATAACATACAGTATTGTACATGTCTGCAGCGAGACGTGTTATTGGCCTCCTGCTTCGTTTTTTAACTTCACTTCTCTTTTTGGGATAAATAAGGTTTGGCACGATTTTCCTCAAGTATCGTCGTTGCAGCGGACACACCTCTCGCCATGGTGTAAGACTATCATTTCCCTTGCTCTAGTGCTCAAATTGCAGCTGAAGATTGTTTTATTGTTCGGACATGGCTTCGTGAGGTTGGAGGATCCTGGTCGCCTTCCAGCTTGAAATAGTAACGCTAAGGAAGAAACTACAATTCTTCAATGATGACCTGCGGAAACGATAGAGGAGCAGTTCAATATTTAATTATCACGATCAGAATTTACCTAATCTCCCGGTCATACGTTCATCGCATAAAAGACTGTCTCGGAGACTGCTGACTGGTTATTGGCGTGTTGAGTGGCGTTCTGCTGATTGCCCTGAGAAGCCGTCGGCGACATCAGATTCTTGCAATCTGAGGCGGCCGCGGCTCCTTCGGGAACTCCTCGTTCGCAATAAGTCATTGCGTTGTTATCCTGCTGAAAATTATAAGCTCGGGGGGCTACCACTCTTGGATGATGAAGATACTGCGGCTGGGCTCCGCGGCCTGCAACAACGTGCAGTTGCATCCCAGGTAATGTATAGCTAATTGGTACACGAATGGTCTGCTGTGTTACCTAAAGATTAGATCGATGCAAAAATTGTTTTACATAAAAATGCTTCCCCGTCTCGAAAAACAGTTTTGCTTAGGATAATAAAATAATTGCAAATTTCAGACAAAAGAAAATCTAATTACTAAATTGTTTTCAGTCTAAGAAAGCACATTGCTTTATTTTATAGAAACACAGGAATAATTTGAGCCACCAGTAGTCTCTAAAGCTCAATTTTCCCAATTTATACTTACTTGTTGATATTCCAAAATATTATGGCGACTGAATTGTGGGACATTTTTATGATCTTGCCCAGAAAACTGAGCATAGGTGTCCGTGTTGTAGGGAATGAGGACCATCGTCTGATGGTAGTTCCTCAGCGGAGGTGGTGATTCGGGTCGCCTTGTGGGGCTCCGAGCATACCGACCGTAGTGCTGCTCCATCGTGACACTATGGCAATTTTGGTAAGTGAGCGATTCTTCGTGCCCATGAAAAGTTTGTTTGATGGCATTTGGAATGGCTTGGTAATAGTTCTGATTTAGGTGCTCCCCGCTAACTCGCTGATCCCCGCCGTCTGCATAGAAGCTCCAGGACCTCTCAGATTGATGCTGTGAGACCGACGCGTGCTGGATGTTGTGCTGTTGCACTTGCTTGTTGTTTGTTGTACTGGCGGCCTGCTTAGAGACAGTAAAATTTTTGTCGGCGTTCTATGAAATATGAGTTTATAGAAATTAAGTGGATTTAAAGCGCTACTAAATACCTGTTGCGGTGGAATAGGCTGGCTGAGCTGGGCTTGCATTTGTTGAAGAATCTCATTGGTGGAGCTAAACTTTGGCTTGATACCTCGAACTGAGGGTCTTTTATTGAATCCATAATCGTTTTGTTCATCGTCGTCTGAGCTAGCATTGGAGTGTGAAGCGAAATTTGATTCGTTGGAGTATCTCTTTTTCAATTTTTCCGTTCTATTAGCCTCTTGAGTAGCAAACGCAGCCAGTTCATCTTGTTCTTGGCCAGGCGTACCAGCTATAACATCAGGAGCTACTTTTCGCCCATCATTCGTCATCAGAGCAGATTCAATTTCGCTTAAATTATATTCGGAGCACTGGGTGCTAACATTTGAATTTCTTTCGCTGGTCGCTAAGGTATAATATGAAAAATCATCTTTCTGTCCTGCTACGCAGGCAGTAAGTGGGGCTAAAGTAGATAAAAATTGTCTTCTTGGTTCCGATTGCCTCGGGGGCGTTTGATGAATTTGTGTGTGCGCTGCAGGAACTTGAACTCCCATTCCAAGATCTGGAGCAGCAGGACATCTGCATTCCTTTTAAATAAAATAATAAAATTTAGACATTTTAAATATTTATCTTAAACCTTGTTGTATCTTACCTGAGGTATAATTATAATTGGATTTTCGTCTGTTTCTGGAATTTTTTCTTGTCTTTTGTCACGGTTGAAAACATTTGATATTTTCTTATATGCTGAAGTCGATCCACTAGATGACGACGATGCAGAAGAGCTCGGCGAAAAACTTTTGTCAGGGATGTATTTCGATTGTGAAGGATTTTCTTCTCCAGTTGGACTATCACGTTTTTCAGTTTGAGGAACATCATTTGGCTTTTCGCCATCTTCACTATTATCGAAAGATATATCTTCCGTTGATTCCTCGATGTCGCAGGTCAATTGTTTGATTCTCTCCTCAAGAGATATATCGGATTTAGCAGCCTTTTTCCTATAAAATAAATTTGGATGGAATATTGGTATCACAGTCTATAAAACTAAAACTAGATTCAAACCGAAAAATATTTAAACGAGTTTTTTCGAAAGCATGGAAATCTTATTTTCGAAATAAGTAATCGTCAAAGCCCTAGATGTAAAAATAGGTACATATTTATATTATACGAACTTTATTAGAGATCTCCTTAAAGCGTTTCGCTCGATAGTCCTCCTGATGGTATCAGTTTCAGATCCGGAGGTAAGCAAGCTCGACATGAGTGGATTGCTGCGTTTCGACTCTTCGAACGCACGCAGGGTTTCATGCGTTAAGACCGAAGCAGGGGGTGGAGGGTGTGAAGCGCTAGGGAAAAGTTGACGCATTGCCGAATTTGGTCTTAAAGCATTGTTAAATAAACTGGAATGCTTCTTGAATGGAATTAGCTCATTAATGGTGTTTTCCACTTCCGAAGTTTCGGTGTCGGCCTTCCCATCCCCTTCCCGGGAGATGTCCTTGTTCGCCTCTGTCACAAACCGCACCGACCTCTTTAGATTCGAGTCATCTTCTGAAGAAGTGTTGTTCGACTCGTCAATCTACAGGATGGACAAGTCGTGTTTGAACAATTTTAAAATGTTTCCTTTTATTTTCCACAAACCTGGGCCTCGTGCTTCCAAAGCTTGCCGCCTTTTAAAATGCCGCTTATCTGCGTGGGTGTTGCGTCGGCGTCCTGCACCAATTTCCCATCCTTGCATTGGTCCAAAGGCTCGCCAACTCCAGCTGATGGGGTTGCTACAGTCGTTATGTCTTCCGTCGCCTCCCGGACGATTCGTCTCTCTGTTACTGTAGTCATGGTTATAGTTTCAACTACATACCTTTGATTCTTGTGGACAGAAACAATTTTTGCCGGTTCCTCTTCTTTTTTATTTGAAGAGGGGTTTATATTTTTTTACAACGCACACACGATTATTTTTGGAACATTTTTGGTCCATAACGAGAATGAAGACCAACACGTGAGGATAGCAGCACAATAGAAATTATAAACACATACTCATGCAGATATATAATTACATTAGGCACATTTTAAAACAATAATTATCTAAAAGGAATGAAAGTTAATGCTGAAAGCTTAGACATAATGCATTGACGAAATCGGCGAATGATTCTTATAGCAAGTAAATCATAAAATATTTGTACTGCTGCAAAAATTTATTGATTGATGATTCGGATTTTACTGTGTTAAATATAATCCGCTTTTACTAACAAAGATTTTGGTATTCCTTCTGTACATTTTATTGTTTATACGTTATTTTGTAGCGTACTTTAGCTTTATTGCACTATACCAACGACTGTTCGAATGTTTACTAAAATTTATATTTTCAATTTGAACAGCGTACAAAAGAATTATGATATGTAAAATATGTGAAAAAATGGAATTCAAATATATTTTGTGAATGAATAGAGATACGAGCTGTTGTAAGTAAAATTATCACATTCAAAAAACAAAATAAAATATTTAATTGAATCAGTTATTGTCGCCTAGCTGTATACCTTTCAAGTGAAAAAGACTACAATAGCCCGTCCCTACAAAAAGCGTGAATGGTTAAACTTATAAAGAAGCCAATTATTTAGTTCCAAGTTTTAATAAAAATTTAACTTTAAAAAGATTTTACACACTCAACATAAAAATGATGTGAGAATTTGAGTTTGGGAAAAAATTTTTTGTTCAACGTGAAAATGAGCATGAAAAGAATGTGAGTTTCTTTTATTATCTAGTCTTAAAAGGTTACCTTGAGGAACTTTATGTTGGTTCGGTAAAAGGTATTTAGGCCTCTCCTCCCCTGCGATGATTTCTTTTTGAGTTACCCGTCGCTCTGGGGAGTTGTTATGAAGCGGAATTATGGCGACTGCAGGAACGCTCAGCTGTGATATCTCCTCCTCGACATGAGCTGATTTTAGTGATTTTAGTTTGAAATATTGAAAAATTTGATTTTTTGCTCGATACCTGTGTCTTGTATTTGCTTAGCCGCACACTCCGCACACTCAGCGCATTCTGTGCAAACAGGCGACTGCTCCTCCTCGTCTTGAGTTGTGGAAGGCTGTTGACCTTGTTGCTGCTGCTGCTGTTGCTGGGTGGATGCCCTCGCCGCCAACATTGCAGCCCTCTGCTGCTGCAGCCGCTGGATAACTTGCAGTTGCTGGATGTGCTGGGTGCCGAACACATGTCCACTTAGAGCGCCACTTATTGCGTTTTTCAGTCCATTGTCCTTGTATCCTTCAGGTGGACTTAGAGCGGCATCGTCTACAAATTCTACAGGAGGGGCATATTTTGGACTCTGAAAAGTAGACCGTGTCAATCCAGAGATTCTAGTTTAAGAATAAATAAAATATAAATATAGGGCCATAAGATCAAGAAAACCTGTGATTATTCATACAAAAACTTATGGAAGAGAAAAAAATGTGGACGATTTTAATATGAATTGTAATATGCCCATTAATATTTCTAACATTATATAAAAAATACATCTCAACTCATTGCTCATTTTATAGAAAAATATTTAAAGTTCAGTATTCCATTCAATTAATTTTTAAAACTGCAAAAATAAAATTATAACTCTACCTTTAAAAAAAAAATTAGGGGATTTTATGATCGATCATAAAATGTGAAAAGATATATTTAATGATTTGATTTATTTACCTGTGGGGTTTTGTTTTCCTCATTGTAATTGCATTGGCATCCTTCCTCGCAGCAAAGGCGTATTAATTCGTGTTCCCCGCAAGTGCAGGGCTCCTCGTCCTCCTCGTCATAGGCGCAATCCTCACGTATCAAAATTATATAATCCGCCTCGAAGAATTCATTTCGGGTCTCATCGAAGACGACTCGATTTTTCCGGGCCGGCGGAGGCCTATTTGGCTTCTTGAGGAGCCCTCGAAGTGGCCCGTTGAGATCGCGCATCGTGCTGCTTTCCGCAGAGTTTGGGAATTGAAAAGAGCTCGTTTCAGCAATAAAGTCCCATAAAGAGTAGTCGCTACCTTCGTCTAAGCTGCTGCCCTCCTCTAGTTCGTCATAACATTCTAGCACTTGGTCCTCATACTCGAAGGCGTTTAAGAACCGAACGTCGAAGACGGACCGCGAGATCGTCTCGCTAGTGCAGCTCAGTAGGTCTGGAAGCGAGTCTAAGAAACAACTTTCATTTCGAAAAGGACCGACGAAAGTTGGTGGACTATCGCTAAAAATCTTTGGCGGCGAAATATCCTTTTGATTTTGCTCTAATTCTGTTTTGTAGTCGGAGTCTGGCTGAGTAGATTTAAGAAGGTTTATTAGGACCAACTCCTCGTTATCCACGCACTCGTTGGAGTCAACTCTTTCATCGCTGCTCAACGCAGCGCTTTCTTGGCTCCCTGAGTTCAGGTGCTCATTCGATGTAAGTGTTTTAATTTTAATGGGGCTGTCTTTGGTCGATTCCTCGGCGGGGGTGTTACACTTCACCTCGCGGAGTTCACAGGAGGAGCAGTTGCCATATCGGCCAGCTGCAGGCGATGAAACCCATTCTCTCAACTTTTGTAAACAAATTTCATTCAACCGCCGCGGAAGGACCTGCTCAGTGAAAAAGTCGTTATTTCTGCTTACTGCTTGCAGGACGTTGTTTGCGAGATTTTTCGAATATGCGATCCCTCGAAAGTGCTCCTCAAGCCGTTTCAGCCGCTTGCTGCCCTCGAACACACCACCGAGCCCGCATTGATTTTCTAGCCAGCAATCAGCTGGAGCATCTTTCCCGATTTCGCAAGTACCATTGATTGGGGCCTGGACCAAATGCGAGTTATGTCCTTGCGATTTCTCCCGTGTCTGTCGCGAATAACGACTATTTGTACTGAGCTCAACCGTCGGCGGGGTCCCGATACGGGAGCACTTGCTATCTGCAACAACTAAAATACAATCGCTTCCGATTGTCCCGGAATTTTCACTTTTTTCCCCGTCCGAATTGCTGGCACCCTTCAAGGAGACACTTTCTTTGTGGTTCTGGGCAAACGTACCAGACACCCTCGGATCCTGTGGGAGTTTTTTCAAATATCCAAAGCACTTTTCACCTCCTCGACGCGAACAGTCGCCACTGCATCCACTTTGAGCTGCACAGGAATGCACCACCGAAAGTCCTGGACACGGGCTGGCGAGGAAGTTTTCGTCGACAGTGGAATTACCCTGGTCAGAAATGTCTATTTCGATCGATGATGTTGAATTCCCCCCACGACCGTGAACGCACAAGAAGCGGGAGCTCTGTGGGGCGCATGCGGCGCACCAAATGATGAAACATGACCCTGTCGACGTTGTTGTTGCTTCGGTGGAAGGAAAAGAGGACAGGTTTCCCACTGCGCACTGAATCATCGCCTCGCTTTTCCCGAATATTTTCTATTTTCCGTTCACACCAACAAGGTGAGTGCTTTCGAGGAACTTGCACAATGTTTCTGAGATTGCCTACGTCCGTCAAGCAACATTTGGCCGGCCTCCTCTAAGCAAAACTCTCCAAGATTTAAATTCGTCCAAGGAATGGTCCTTGGTCGGTTTCTTTAGTCTCAGTTGTGCAGGTTTCCTGGCGTCGTTCTCTAAAAAGGACATCGGTTCAGTTAAGACAACGAAGTAAAATATCTAGTTACTGTTTACTTGCAACTCAATCTCAGACAAATTATATCAAACTATTGTAAAACGAGACCGATCATATCAACTATCAATCCACCCACCCTAATTAACCCGCAAACCAAAAGACTCGCTATCAGAAATTTTCATCTACATAAGTGTACACTATGCGATACTCAAAAATGACTTAATCTTGGACGCTATAAATTGTCTTCAATGAAATTAATTTTACTGGCTTACACTAAGATTCCTCCTGAACAAAAACAAAGGATTTTTGCGTAAATTACGAATTCACATACGAAAATGTATCATAGAAAATATCGCATTTTAAACATTTTTAAAAATTCATTACAAAATAACAGATTTATTGTAGGAGCTTGTAATGTAACTTAAATAAAAATTTGAATCTTTAGGTATTATATGAAAATCCTATTTTTTTCAAAAATTTCCGAAATACTATATGAATTTCACTTTTATCTGTTGTTTAATTACTTCTTACAATTAAAAACATCACAACTAGCGCGCGCCAAAGAGCTATAAAATTGTGGTAGGTACTTCATATACATATGTATCTAGATAATGATTTAGGCTTTCATTTGAATCTTGTTATAAATCTGAAATAAAGTACGAAGAAAAGCCTCATTGTTGAATAAATTAAGATATGTATGATATTGATTGATTTTAGTTTAATTTACATGAGTCTATTCTCTCTGTAGGTATTCTGGCTCCAATTTGTTTTTTACGAATCGTTATCTTTTTATTAATTACTTAAGAGGCTATTCGCAATTAACATACATATGTATGCACCTACATTTTAAAACAATTGAACATTGGCACCTGTAGACATGGAATATTTAATTATTCTAGTGCTTCTTATCGCAACTCTTAACTTCCAGCGACCAAACAATAGCCATAATAATTATAAAAGTTACACGGCGGCGTGGCCCCTTTGGCACTCCCAGAATTAGAAAAATTCGAGCTCATTATTCGTGAAATAGCCTATGTATGCTTTTTTAAGTGGTTGCCATTGTATCTTCCGGTGATTTTTATCTAGTTGCCTAAGTTACATATTAAAAGATTTTTTTCGATTTCACCTATAGTAAGATGGGTAAAACTATTCTTTTTAATTGATTGACCTCTTAAAATTCAAATAAGTCGACGTAATTTTCTTTTACTCACTGTTGTAGGTAATTAGAAAATGCATGATTTAATTAATTACAAAAGAAAACAGTTATAAACTGAATAAAAAAAGAAAGTTGGGATTTAAAGGATTTCAATTAGAGAAATACTGTTTTAACTTACATCCGAATTTCAGAAAAATTCCTTTATTCGTCCTTTATGTAATACAGGTGTCGATGAAAATGAAGAACAATAAATCTAGAAGATTCAATCCTAATCATAAGTAGGTATGTACAGTAGTTTGAGATAGCACAATTTTGTATTTGTCGTGTTTCTTTAATACCATTATAAATACAACATAAATTTACAACATAGCACTTTACAATAATTTTCAATTCACAAATTTACACGATTTTCACCTTACAGACTTCCGCTGGGAAAAAAGACATTCGTTGCGAATTTATAATAGGGTCGCGGAGCGAACGACTTGGCACCGTCTATTTGGCCGAGTGGGTACCCATTTCGAAACAGAGGGCTCTTCAAACGCAATCGGAGTTAGTTCGATATGTTTTCCCTAAAATCAATGAAAAGCCAGTTAAAATAAAACTGTCGCCGAAAGGAAGGAAGAGGTTACAGGGTCTATGCTTTTTATGGTTGAGTGGGCCCGCTCCGGTGCTATGCTCTCTGAAGCGCGTCCGTTACCCGAGGGGTTCCGAGTTCCGACTTGCACTGGGCTGGCGGCGAGTGCGGCTCTCGAAGAGCTCCCAAAGGTTCCATCGTCGGACCGAACTACGTTCGCCGGGGCAAGCATTTTTCCATTTTTATCTTCATCCAACACCGCCCGCGAGGGTTCCGAGCGCGTTTTCTTCGCGATGCCCGTGCTTCGGCGGCTAGTCGCGACGGTGTGAGAATTTTAGTGTGAGAAAAATGTTAAATAACTGCTCAGAATACAATGGCTTTTTCCTAATAGTGACTTTAGTTTCTGTCGACGAGCGACGTCACAGATAGATCATCTACAGTTTCCTTGTTTTTATTTCGTCAGCTTGTAATTGGATACCTTGATGCTGTAAGGTCAACAAAACTATTAACCCTTTTCCACTTTTACTTAAACCGTATAGAATGTGTCGTTATCTTCCTTAATAAAGAAAATTCGCATTTTTAGTATGAATTCTTTAAAATTAGCCCTGAATAGCCTTTTCCAAAAAATCATATCTCTGTGAAAAAGCATGCAAGTGATACGAAAAGTCCTTTTTAAAAAAAATCAATTTCCTATTTTTTGTGGGAGATTATTTGGTTTTTTCGTAATTCTACATCTATACGGGCCGACGTAGGGCTTATTATTAAATAGTGTCGATTTTTCAGGGTAAATATAGCAATAATCAAGAATTTCTTATTGAACTTTTAAATTACAAGTAAAATTTTTTTTAAAGTAACAGAAACAGGGTGTATAATGACAAGATACATGTAATTAGTCTCTCCATATATGCATAAAATAGTTTTAATTAATCGTCAGAGATTGTAATTTGAATTTAATAATGCGCCAGAGCCAGCTACAAATAATTTCAATATTTCATTTTACCTGTTGTTACTGACGCAAATATTTCAGTTTAATAATTTTATTTTGCATGACATGGGTTGTTAAATTTCTCTCCTTTGCAAACATATTTTAATATTCAGTAAAAGACTTCATTTGTAGATGCACTTCCGCTTTGGTGGACAATTTCACTTCCCTCGAAACTGCGGTTGACAGATCTCGATTAGGAGAAGAACAAGATCGAGATGTTACGAAATGTCAGTTGTAAAAAGACACTTCGCCGTGTTTGGTTCACATCCGGGGGTGCTCCGCTGAATTTAACCATGTCCGATTTCGGTTCCCACGGGAGCTCCAACAGGGCTGACCCAAATTGCAGGACGTGCAACGATTTTAAATCCTGGTCGCGGAAACAGAGGGAAATCTTGAACGCTTCAGAACGAAAGCCTGCGGTTTGTAAGCCAAACAAACCATTTTGGTTAAGTTTTAAAAACTATTTCATCACAGGTTAAAGAGATTATCGAAGATAAGCCGCATCGTGAAGATTGCCCTTTAGATAGAGCTGAATTAGGCAGGAGTACATGGGGACTCCTCCACACCATAGGAGCCACCTACCCTGACTCTCCCACGGAGGAGCAGAAAAAGGACGTTAAACAGTTCTTCGACATTCTTTCCAGAGTTTATCCTTGCGAATACTGTGCCCAGGACTTGAGAAAAGAGTGGGTATTTCGTCACGGTAGTTAGTATTTCGGATTTCTCATAATTCTGTTTTTCACTCAGGCTGCAGAAGTATCCAGTTGAGACTGGCTCGCAGAAATCCTTTTCACTGTGGCTCTGCAAGTTGCACAACGTCGTGAATAGGAAGTTAGGCAAGCCAGTTTTCGACTGCTCAAAGGTGAATGACCGATGGAGGGATGGGTGGCAGGATGGGTCGTGTGATTAGAACCAAAGTACCTTCTAGACGTCGTAAGGATTCGGTTAAGAGAGCAATGCTTTCAGTTATTAAATTACCTTATTTTACACATTGCCTGCCTTTTGCTCTGTCCAAACAATAGTTTTTTAAATGAGGTCGCTTTTTTATAAATTTTCTTCGTCGCGAAAATCTGACCGGGCGATTTCAAAAAAAAAAAAAAATTTTTTTTTCAAAGTAAGACTACTTATTATAATCATCAAAAGAATTTGGAATTGAAACCAGATAAAAAGTTTTATAAAACTAGCACGAGAAGTTGATTTTTAGAATATCAGTTTTAATTTACTGGGGATTTCTAACCACTAATATAATTATTTAAGGAAAATTACAATTTAAATAAGATCTTATAAATTTTTTCGTACAATTTTTACTTAAGAAAAATATCTTACATTGTGGAAGTTTATAGATAAAAATGGAATGTTGTTGTGTGTATGGATGTTCATAGGTGTAAAACACTATCTTTAGTGCTAAGAGGATGGTGCTCATCCAATGTAACTCCAGTCAAATCGACAATTTCATCTTGATCGTCCTGCTCGTTCTCGTCTGATGTGTTCGTATTGCTTGTCTGTTGGGATCCACTGGAAAGTTGACTATTTCTTGAGAATGATCCCCTCCTTGGGCTTGCTAAAGTTCTTTGGTTCGCTGGCTTCACAGTTATTATTAAGTTGGAGCTGTTTGCAACCATCATGTCCGTGACCTAGGATTCATTTAGATAGTATTTTATTACTCCTATTTCACTTAACTTTATTAAAGAGACAAACCTGATCGAGAGTCTTCCCCGCGACTTCAATCCCATTGACTTCTAAAACTTCGTCATTAACGGCTAATAGTCCCGTGCTTTCCGCCAATCCCCCGGGGACTAAACGTGAAATGAATATTCCCGGCTGTTTTTCCAAACCATGAGCGGTCACTCGAACCGAAGTTCCATCTCTGCAGACAAAAACAAAATCGTTCAAGTTCGCAGTTATTGAAAAATTAAGAGATATAAACATTTTTATGGTATACCTTATATAAAATCCAAGCGGTTTATCGCTTCCATGCTTGAGTAGGCGAACACGTCTACACGTTTCTGGGACAATGTCAACATCAATAATTGCCGAAACTTGCCTAAAGTCATGAGGGTTTGATATTGTAGGCGCCTTCGATTTAACTGGGGTTTGCCCCAATATACTGCTAATTAAATTTCTAGGCTTTATTGTACCATACCCAGAAATCTCTTCAAGACAATCTCCTTTAAAATAACTAAAATGAAGATCCTTTTCGCTATTTAGAAGATTTTCCTATTTGTACGTACCTTTCCTTTGGATGATAACTCGAAGAAGAGGTTTCGCAGTTTTTATGGCCCGCAAAAAATTATCATCATTGTTAATGGGCAGTAGGTCATTGTCTCTGGGATCAATGTACAGAATTAAGAACTGCATGTTGTTAAGGCGGTGCAATTGTTCGATTGTTGTTGAAAATTTCTCAAAACTTGTCGTATCATTTCGGCGTAAGGCCCATCGGCGAAATTCTGCATCAAACTTTAGGAAGACAAAAAGTATGTGTTACTTGAATTCTTTATTAGATAATTAGTTTCTGATTGTACATATTTCAAAGTTTTAGGCTGGGCTATGAAAATTTTGGGAAATTAAGTGCTTGATTGAAGGGGGTTTTATATCAAGTGTTAAAGACCTTGTTCTATTTGTTTATTTCCCTTTTTGCAAAAATGAATTTAAGTCACTGAATTGCGAATTATCACAGCTTATTTTTAAGATAGGTTCATAGGGCATAATTAGAGGATAAAATTTTAAAGTGATGATGAATCATAGAAGTATCTTCCTAGAATTATCTCTCGATTAATTATTTGAAGGGCGGCTTTCTACAATTCCTCGATGAATGACTCCAAAAACAACGTTTTGCTTTAAAGTACAAGTAATTAGGCAGGATTAAGACACAAAAAACTAGCTATTTCGTAGCTGTAGAGGTTATTTTGCTTGTTATTCGCTGTAATAACAGAAGTTTATTTACTTTTTTTGGGTGTTCCAAATTTCCAAAACTTCTCTGAATAACCTTCACTTTAAAAGATAAATTACTACCTGATTTCAATTCTTTTTTCCCTGATAAGAAAAACGGGTCATCTGAGATTTAAAGCCTACTCAAGAGGGCTGCTAAGCCCCACCTTTTCGTTGTAAAAACCCTTTTCGGAGGCCGCGATAGAAAGCTGAAAAAGGTTTGACAGTGCAGCGACCATCGCCCCACAGAGGCAAAGAGATTCAATCTCGGAATTTGGCGATAACTTACTTTGGACTTTATTTCTATAACATCACATTCAACTCGAGAGTTGTGCACTTTACTTTTAGACATTTTAACACATTAAAATCCAACGCCACCAAGAACACAAAAAAAAAGTAAAAACTTGTCAACCACCCTCCCTGTTGCTCAAATTCGTCGCTTCACCTTCTTCTTGTTGTAAAAATACGCACTTTTCAGTAATATGTTTTTAATTTGCCGTACACTTCTGATAAAAGTTTACGTGAAGTGGACAATCGAGAAGTCCTGCCAACTTAAATGAATTTAGTTTAGTGTGAGAGGATCGAGGACGAAGTGTTTGGCGCACCATTCGTCGTCGTTAAAAATTCAAGAAAATCAGTTTTCTATGAAAGTTTAAATAGGAAGATCATTTCTAATATTACATATTATTTAGAAACCACATTCAATCAATGGAAGTATTTACGTCCCTTGAAACACAAGTTCAGGTCCACGGCAGGTAAATTTACATAATTTAAGAATCTCACAGTTGTCTGGCGTCTTCAAAATCAAGACGTTACGGCCGTTAGCAACTAACACCAAATGCTGTTTACTAGCTTCCCATTATTAGGAATTATAATAGTAATAATAATAATATTTAGACTTTGTAAAAGTTAAATCCCCAGATTTTTAAACGGAAAAGTCAAACCACATAAGTACAAAATTGGCGCGTTTATTAAAAAATCAATAACCTAAAAATTATGTCGTATATTGCTTAATTTATAGGTACACAATGTCCCATGAGTTGAAATCTTTGTTTGAACACAAGTCTAATATCACTTCAGCATTAATAGCTACTCGAGATGTACGTAAACAAGACCCGGTGGCGGTGTTGTAAATAGGCGATTTGGCCTAAAAATCCATGAAATATAACGATAAATATAAAAGAATAAAACAATAGTCACAAACGTACAGATTTAATGTGACGCCACTCCTGATCTCCCAGCATTTCATGGCATTTTCCCAGCACAGGGCGCGCTTGTCCTGCAGAATGAGATGCTTCCAGACAATAAAGCTTGTCCAAAATTAATTCCGATTTGTCCGTTTCATACCTTCAATAAAATTAATTTTTTCAATAAAAACACATTTACATATAAATGAATGAATTACCAAATCTGGTTCTTAGCCCTTAAACATGGCTTTAAACTCAATGTGCTGCCTCTTTTCCATAATCCGTTCGATTTGGAACCACCGGCAGATATACAAAGCGTTGAGTTATGAAGACGCAACTGAAAACTGCCTACGTAGGTACGTTTCCTATAATGTTATTATTATTATTTTTTAATACTGTTATTAAAAGGATTGAAATGATTTATTTTTTGTCACAAAACGTAGGTACCTCGAATACCAAGGCTGGAAAAAAGCCTTTGGCGATTTAACAACATTGTTCCCAGGAAGATCAATTTCTGGGTAAACGTTTTTTAAATACCAAGAAAATGGTCTGCATTTCAAATCCCTCCTCAACTGCACCCTATCACTTATATCCCCATAATCAAAGTTTTTGATTTTTTGCATTTTCAAAAAATGATCCTGGATAGAAAATATGGTTCAAAAAATCATCTTAAATCTTAAATCATTTTACCTTATACTCGTCCATCCAAACATTGGCGAGCCGCAAAGAATTTCGAAGCATCGTATTGCTTCCATCAGGCGAACTGTAAGGTCTTCTCTTCCGAAAAATGTGGCCGACTCTTGAGCAGGGAAGGATTTTAATAGAGCCGCCACATTGCCAAACCCGAAAGGATATTTCCAAGTTTTCGCCGCCCCAAATATCCATCCCCATGTCGTATTCCCCAATGTGCTTGAAGTACTTTCTATCAACGGCAAAGAGTCCTCCCGCCATTGTGGGTGAAATAAACGGCCCAACAAATGACGTTTCATTGTATAGTGTTCCTGGAATTAAAAAATAATTATATTCAACTGCTCCAGGGCACGCTGCTTATTTCGATACATACCATCCGGCAAGCTTTCCCACTTAAAATGGAGCCCCCAGTTAAATCCTCCTCTAACAAGCGGACTGGGGGTGTAGGCGAAGGTGTCTGCATTAATTATATCAATCACAGGCACGGCCAGAGTGGATTTTTCTTCCGAAATCTTTGCAAGAAGAGGCTGAAGCCAACGAACATTAACTTCGATATGGCTATCAAGAAATACCAACACTTCACCCGTGGCACGTCTTGAACCGATCACTCTGGCCCTAATCAAACCTTCTCTTTTTTTATTTCTAACTATCTTAACTTTTCCTTCTGGATCGAGTTCTTTCAGTTTTTCTTCGAGTTTTTCTTTTAAATCATAATAGTCGCTAAAATCGTCAACTAAAATGATTTCTTTGAGTAACTCTGGTGGCGTCCTATGAAATATTGTACTAATGGAACGTAAAAGTGTCATTAAATGTTCATTGTAAAAACACATTACAATTGAAGCTCTTAACATTTTTGTTATTTGAAATTTCTGGTGATCACATCTGAAATATTTTAAATGCTTTTATTTCATTTGACATAAACAAATATTACAACTTACAACTTATGTCGAGTATCTGGAATGTCTCTGTATAGTCCAATATTATTGCTTACCAAAGTATTGAACGCATGTTGCTTGTAGCCAATATCACGAATATATTGATCATCTAAATTTTTTACAACTCCAAATTCATCTGAAATGTAGAATTTCTTTTATAATTTATTTCTGATTCATAAAGTATCCAATCGCTAACATCTAAATATATTTGCTCTATGATCCCGAATAAAAGTCATCTGAATAACAAGGCACCTTCTTATAGCTGAATTACGAAACACGTAATTCAGCTATGGATGCAACGTGACATTCAGAATAAGGATTTTTTTTCATTAATCTGTCTACATAAAAGAGAAATGAAATTTGCATAATCAACTACGCAGGTGAGTCACCTTGAAAAGAGTTTACTTGCTTAATTTAAAGAAAAGTGTTAAGTAGTTATGAATTATTGCTAACCTCCTACGTTAAATTCATAATAACCATGGAAATTATGTTACTTAACACCAGAATTAAATTTCACTTTCACTGAAGCAATGCAATGAATGAAATTTAAATGTGAAAGTGTAAAATGTGCATTAATTAACAACCCACCTAGAATATTTAGG
Source organism: Machimus rusticus (assembly GCA_951509405.1). Taxonomy (NCBI): domain Eukaryota; kingdom Metazoa; phylum Arthropoda; class Insecta; order Diptera; family Asilidae; genus Machimus; species Machimus rusticus. Next base: position 11,775,223 of record OX608051.1, read on the forward strand.
AAAACTGGTTTTAAGCTGTTGTTGCTATAGTTGCTCTGTTCATCGGCATTGACCAAATTCTCCGAAATATGAGCATTTTTAAGGATAAACTCCGATTTGTTAATTTTGTTCACATGAGGATTGTTATTCTTGGAATTGGATATACTGATATTAAAATACAATAAGACAGTGACAACCCATGTACACGAGACTATCAATATTGTCACAACTGGTACTTTACTAAAGCATTTCATAAACATATTGCCAATTCACTAGAAGCTAAACTTTTCTTTTCAAAGTAAAATCAACTTAATTCCGCCTCAAGTTTGCAGGTCGGCCTGCAAAACAAGAGCACGTAAGATGACACTAAAATCTGAAGTTTCGCAATGTTTTTCAAGGCAGTACCATCTAACGGGATTTTAACGAACATAGGAAATAAAGCTGGGGTCACAATAGTATCACCGCACAGAATTTAAAACAACTACCAACTAATTTTTCTTTTAAACCGTGTCGTTATCTAATGATTCGTAATAAACGATTTAGAATATTTAAATTGAAAAAGAATAAGAAATTGGTTCAAGATACACAAGGGTTCAAGTAAACAAGTTCAACCAAATAGGGAAGGTAAGTAAACAAAACATTATATTTATAATGCAGAAAAATATATTTTAACCTTTTATTCTAATAATACAAAACCAGGTGACTATTATCACCTCTATACAATTTTATAAATACAATTAAATATAATTCTTATATATGTATATAAAAAAAGTTCTCAATAAAACTAATTTAAAAACGAAAGTTAGTAGTGCAGGGAGGTGAATTTTATCAGTATAAAAAGCACCAATACCATTTTAGGAAAAATAAAATTTTCCTAAAACACCTGGACTAATTTTCTAATGGTGGTGGAAGTGGTGCGTCTGCTTCATATAAAATCATCAATTTCCCATAATGAACTTTTTTCTTCTTTCTCTTCGCAATAACTTCTTCATCTCCACTGCTACTTCCAGAAGTAGTGTCGCCCAACTTCAGCTTTGAAGATAAACCTTCTAATTCCAAGTCTAAATAAAGCTGGTCTAGTTGGTCATTGACTAAAACAGGCTGTGGATAATAGAACAAAAATTATTAGATTTTGATGAACATTTTAACCTCACGATATTAAACGAATATTTTTAAATAGAGACAGACAGACTTAGTACATTTGCATTCTTGTTTAATTTTAGTTAGTTTAGTATAGTTGTGTTTTCCCAAAAATATTGAACTTTTATTTCATACTTTTTATCATACTAATTTTTTTCGATGTATAATCACATGCAGAATTGAAAACCAATCAGCGGTAACATCAATAAATTGGCTGAACCAACTCACCTGCTTAACGCATTTTAAGGTAGAAAGATCATTTTTAAGTACGTCTGCTAGAGTTCGTGTTGTTATTTGGTACTTATAAATTAAATCAGAGGTAACCGTGACATTATCCAACCACGGAGGCTGTGGCCTGCCCCAGGGACGGCGGACATTCATTTGATTTTTATCCCATGGCATTTCCTAGATAGACAGGACAGGAGCTTCTTAATTAAATAAATTCTAAATCCTTTTTTATAAGGCTGGCGAAAAATAAGTTAATTAATTTAGAATAATTAATTTATTTTCCACTATCCTCAACAAAATAAAAAATTAAAAAAGAGCAAAAGAGTGGTGTGAAGAACTCAGAGGACAGTTTTGTTTTTGTTTTAAAAGGAATTATTCCTCATGCTATCCGAATAAAAAAAATTATTTATAATAAAAATTATGTTACCCCATGCTCCTTGTTGCCAGACTTATCACTATCTTGTGGGCCATCTGAGGAACCATCAGTTTTAGGAAATGATGAATAAAAACTTGAAAAACTTGATTCGTCCATGTCATCGCTATTTCCATTCGTACTTTCATATTTTGTCTGAAAGATAACAAGGGAACATATAAGGAGAACTTTAAAATGAATTTACTTTTCTTGTTCCTGTTTGACTTGTTGGTTTTGCATTGATATCATCCTGAATTGATGCTATGGGCGAATCATTTATTTCTTTTTTCGATGAATCAGATGGTGCCTAGAATTAACGATATTCATAAAATGTCCAAAAAGTTTAATTATTTTACTACAATTGAGCCTGGTTCGGCTTTGATAGAGGTAGCTTGCGAGGACGGTCTGTGTATCTGCGAGGGTGCGCTAGTAGGATTAAGTAACCCTACTGAGTTTCTTAAGTGCGCAGGTGCAGCCATATCAGAGCTTTGATTCTAATATTGTATATAAAAAGGTTAACACACTTTTCCTTGGCAAGTAATGAATTAAACTTACAGAGTAATTTAAAGAGGACAACTGCTCTGGAAGTGCTACCGAGCTGGAAATTGCTTGGAACGACATGGGCTGGTACATGACCGGCGTGTGCTGGTAGAAAATTGATGGGTGGGGGTACATGAGCCCCGTCATGTACTGCACCGAGTAGGATCCTGAAGCGGGGGCGGAGGAGTGCTCCCTCGCCGGGTTGCTTTGTTGTGCTGTGGGTATGTAGTACATTGCCGGGATTATCCCGGTCGGGGCAGTAAAAGCGTTGTGCGCATTGCTCTGTGTAGTTTGAATCGTAGTTAAACTAACCGAGAACGGGGGCCAAAGCTCAACGTTTCTGGTGCAATGTTGTGAGGGAAATTGGTTGGGAATTTCATTAAAGGAATCTGCAGCGCCCAGAGGTTTCACATTGGGACTATCTTGAGTATCATGTTGATATTCGACGGCATGATGATGCTTCGTGGCTTTGTGTGCTTCACCTTCCCATGAATGGGAACCGCTTCTCTTAACCCCATGACCTGCGGCATGGTCCTGATTTTTGTCCGGACCCTTTTTTAGTTTATCACCAAAACGTGTTCTGGATTCACGATGCTTCTTCAGCATTATTTTTTCCATGTCGTCATTATGCTTATTTAAAAGGGCTTCTGTTAGGGTTGGTGTTTGGAAACTTCCAGAAGAAGTTCCTGTGCCCGTGTTGCTAGCATTGGTTATGCTCTCCATTTGAATATTACTACCTGAACTTAAATTGCCCGCCGATCCACTGCCTCCGCTGCCATCGAAGCACTGCTCCGGTCTTACAAAACTTCTTGAGTCTATATCTTCGTTGTAAGATTGGTCAACTTTCATCACAAATTCCGGAGGTATTTCGGTCACCGGTTTGCTATTAAAAAAGCGTTGTAGGTTTTCATTGTAATTAAGCTGATTATAACTAGGAGGTGTTTCTGAAGAACTTTTGCTATCATAGTAGTCGTGGTGCGGAGATATCTCTCCAAGCATGACCGAATCTCTTTCGGAGATTGTTAGGTCTGATTCTTGGGGTAGATCTAACTTTAGGTCTGGTCGTGTTACTTCATTCATTAACGTTTCCATGAAGGACGCAAGTGCCTGGCATCGTTTTGATACCTCCTGTTTGACGGTATCGAAAGGTCTTGAGACTATTTCGGACAGCGATCGAAGTATTTCAGCCTGCAGATCTTCAGCCTTTTTCTGGGTTTCTTCCGAAAATTTTGGGCCACCAAGTGGAGGACTTTCAAATATATTAATATTTGAAGGACCTGAGATATTATTAAAAATTACACAAATGAAGCCAACTTTAGATCAACAAAATTGGCAAGTATAAACTTTTTGAAAGGCATGGGCAAGAACAACTTTTGTAATTTGAGCTAAATGACGCACAACAATGTAGCGTTTTAAATTTGCAGCTTTATTTTATTTTTCTCAGTCAGATTAATAATGTAAAGTGCAATGAAAAAAATAAAATTTAATCATTTCAATAAGTATAGTCTTTATCAAATTCTTTCCTTACCTTGATAAACTTGATGATTTCCAATAATGAATTCCAGTTTTCTAGACCAAGGATTTACAAAACGTGTCCATTCTGTTTCTAAAATAATATAGCAACCATTATGAACGAGAAACCTATAAGGTTTGCTGCAAAATGATCCACTAATTGTTTGCTCGTTTTTCATAATTATTTCATAAACTTCCTTTAAGAATGGCAAGTCTTCAGGATGATAAAAGTCCATTATCGACTGTCCAATCATATCTTGAGGAAGAAAACCAAACGCCGGAACCGCAGCTCCGTCCACATGAGTTAGAATGCCTTGGGCCGTGTGCCGAGTACAAAACTTGGGGCTTCTATTCGGAAACTTTTCTTCAGGAACTAAAAATTTTATGTTTAATTTGGAAACTTCTAGTTCAGAAAGTCATACTTTTATAAAGACTTCTTATAGGACTTGCGCATATGACTAGAAGCATACACGCGTTATTTGGCATCAGATTGTTGGAGCTCTCAAGTCGCGATTCTTCAGGAGCTTCTCTAAATGTAAGAATTAAGCGAAACGGCTCATAGTTAACAGCGGATTGTGTAACGCCATAGCCTTCTGTTTTCAAACCTCTATACCTTCTGAGCATGACACATAAAGAACTCTTACTATCTTTTTGGCTACTAGTTTTTGTCTCAGTTATGGGTGCGGCTACTCCGGTAGTTATTTGACTAGCAAAAGTGCTTCGGTCTTTCGGATGGACAAAGTCTATGAATGACCTTCCCAACCACATATCTCTAGGAAATCCCAAAACATCTGTAATACTCGGAGTTGTGAATAAAACAATACCGTCTTGCATTGATATTATACAGCAAAATCCGTCCTAAAGTTAAAAAAAAAACTAACCTGAATATTCGCTCTTTTTAATTTTTTAAATTAAAGTATTTCTATTAATTAGAAATTTAAGCACTTACATCTTTTTGCTTATCTGTCTTGGGCAAGGTTTCTTGAGTACTGCTATCAAAAATTCTTTCAGTTCTATTTGAACTTGCTTGTGCTGGTGCTGAAATTGAATTTCAATCATTTGTTTTAACTTTTTAATTATTTTAAACCTACACTACTTATTAACAAAATTAAAAATATTAACAAATAAAAATCGTAAAACTAGTTACTCAAAATTACCAGATATTGGAGATGGTGCAGGAAATGTTGAAAGTTTTTCAATTGATGTTTGCTCAGGATCTACATTTTCGGATAATCGATCCTTATTTTCCCTCTGACGGACATTTGTGATATCTACGATAAACGCGAAATAAAATCAATCGTTTATTTTGACTACAAAACTGTATTTGCGTATGTACCTGAATTTTTTTCATTCGATGTGGACTGATCTGTTTCTGCTTGAGATTTTTCTGCAACCTCCGCAGTTTCGGCTACATTAGCAGAATTCTGAATTGTACATTTTATTTTCTTCTTTTTACGAATCTTATCTTTAATCCTTTTGATATTTGGCTGTGAAAGGAAATCGCTAGAAAAAAATGAAACATTTGATTATTTATAAAGATTGGTAAATTTAATTAAGTATTGTAGTAGTTTTTTTTAAAAATTTTGCTTTTTATATTTACCTGCTACTCGCTTGTGTTGAAGGTTTTCCTCCGTAACCACTACTTCCGGAGGAATTACTGCCACTCAATCGTGATTTTGAGCTCCCGCTGAAATTAAAATCAAAAATTGATATTTATGTGTAGTTATAATAATTATTCGTATTATATGATATTTTACCTCCTTTGTGATTGACTGTTGCTACAACTGTTTGAGTAAGCAGAGTCTGAGATTTTTGTATTGTGGGTGGAATCAGTTCGTTCCATGTTGCTCTGAAATTTATTATGATTATATGAAAACAAGAGCATCGGCACGAGAAGAATTCACTGTTTTGACTGTTTAGTATCGATTTTTACGTGCATGAATAAAAATCAATGCCAATTGAGGATGGGTTGAAAACGTTTCTTAAGGACTAAAATTAAATTGTTAACTTTCTTAAGTTTTAGCCTTTAGTTCGTAACATTCTCGAATAGTAGTAAAAAAATTTTTGTGGTGGATTGTTTTACCTAAGATTTTCTTTATTGATGTTTATAGAACTATACATAATTATGTAGTTAAAACAACAATAAAAATATATTTTAAACTTTGTTGTAATCAGAAAATCTTAAATTCAGATTATTAGATTGTCAAACGGCAGCGCATTTAAAAATGCTTAAACTTGATTGACTTTACAGAAAGCAGAAAGATTAAGTAATTTTAATTAATTTTTTCTTAAAAAAAAACAAGGATATTCAATAGTATTTGAATTGGGTAGAAATAAAACACAAAACAACATTTATTCGTGCATTATGTTTTGTAGTATTTATTTAATTATGCCACTCTCTTTTCCTCTGTAACTTGAGAGGACAGCTTTTTCAGTAGCGTTCGAAGTCTCGCTGACCCTGACCGTTAAGAAAAGCGCATAGCTTTTATATTTTGTATCCGAGAATTTGAAAAACACTGCATAGAAAATCTAAAATAGGACCTAACTATAAAATAAAGCGTGAAAAATATAAATATAGTGAAAGACTTATTTGTACATACATACATACATATATATGTATATGAATTTATCTAACTTACATAAAAGATTACGAAAACGAGGACATATTTTAAAAACAGTTTGTTAACGAAATAAGTAATTTTTACATCCATACCTTTTTTAGTCAATTGCATAAACGAAGTCCTTTAGTCGTAATCGCAAATAATTGCGCTTTTCAATTCTAAAAAAAACGTTCCAGTTGAGCTTTACACGTTATTTATTGAGTCGCTCATCACCTTTTAAAAAACGTGACCACGGCCTCAATTATGTTCAATATGTTTGGAATCACTGTCGTTATTTTCGAAATGCAAATTAATTAATTAGTGCACTCCGATTGTTATTATTTCTGGGTTGTATCACTTTTTCTATCACTTCATATTCATTTGATAAAAATTCAGCCGTTTTAGACACTTCCCAATTTTCAATGCGAGCTGCTCGCAACTTCGAAGATACTTTCTCGCTTCGTGTCTCTGGACTGACTTACTTCAGAAGCTTTGCAGCCCCGGAGCTCCCCACAAGGCGGCTAGACCGAGAGGGAGCCCCCGCAGCGGCCGTTGGCGAAAAAGAGACCTGGCGCAATATCACGCAGGGGGCCACGTGAGCTGCGCTTGTTTTGCTCTTGCAGGGCTTAAGGCAAGCACAAGTTGCGAAAAGCATGTTTTCGCCGAACGCCACTGGGGTGCCCCTCAGCCTCACAGCCTCACGGCCCTACGCACCGGGTAAAATTCTCTCACCTTCGCGCTGGTGCGCCGCGATGTCCCCTTGACTTTCCTGAACTTAAGATTGAGATTTCATGTTTTCATGCGTTGGGTTTTGGTTGGGATGAGGTTTTGTGGGATTTTTAAAAGTGTAGTTAAATGCAAACATAAGATATTTACTCATTATTTTAAGTATTGATGATAAAAACCCTTAATTTAAAACTAAAAAGCAATATTGACTATTTTCAGGTATATACTAGAGTGAAATTTAAGGGAATTTAACATTAAGCTGTGGTCTCGAATCCAGCCACTTCATAGAATTGTTACGATAGTTTAAAAATTATTTAAAAAAAAAAAAACCGCCTTCAAAAAACAGCTAGGAACTAAAAAGCAAAAAATAATTGGTAACATTTACATATACGATTTCCTACCTACTGATGTGTTTGAACTCGGTGCCAAGCCAAATAGGTCCCCCGCTACACCCCGCATGTGCGACGAACTTTCGAGCGAGCGTGGGTAGGCTGAGCGATACAACCCAAACGGGCACACACATGTGTGAAATACGTTTCGTTGTTAATTCAACTCTTTATAAGTCACTAAGTATAAGTATTGCTCATTGTTATTTTTGGACTTTGGCACCGACTTCAAACACATCAGTAGGTAGGAAATCGTATATGTAAATGTTACCAATTATTTTTTGCTTTTTAGTTCCTAGCTGTTTTTTGAAGGCGGTTTTTTTTTTTTTTTAAATAATTTTTATTTTTTGCTTTTTAGTGGTGTTTATAAAGGCGGCCATCTTAGAATCCGCCATTTTGGTTTTTTAGTATTTGTTAGTCAATCCCTTATAATGATACATATCCTGTCAGAAAAATAATCTTCAAAATCGATCCATAATTGTTGAAATTATCGCGCGATGAAGTGAATGAAAATCAATAAAATTCAGTCATCCCCTAATTTTCCACCCTTTGAAGTGGAATATTTTAATGAAATTTAAATGGGACCACTTGTGAGGCATAACCTATCCATTAAAAAAAGAATTATTAAAATCGGTCCACAATTGACGGAGAAATCAGGTAACAGACATAAAAAAAAGATTCCGACGAATTCATAACCTCCTCCTTTTTTGAAGTCGGTTAAAAATAGACCGTTCTATCGATTCAAAACGTTACGATTGCTACTTCAAGGAAGACGCAATAAAAACACTCGAAACGAAGCAAAGGAGGAAATTTCAAATAGCTTCCTGAGCTATACTTAGAGATTGAGTAGAATTCAGTTAAAAAAGCCTCAATTGAGTATACATTTTGCAAAATTACATAATATATATATATTCTTTAGACTAGAAATTTCTTTCTTTCAACAGGCAAAACCGAATTCTATTGGGAAGGATGCTTTTGCTTTAACTTTTAAAGTCCTGTACCCCTTTATTTATTTTATGTGTTTTTTTTTATTCCCGCATATGTATGTACTAGTACTAGTACATGTAGTCGTATATTCCAGATAGATTTTTTCTATTTTTACTACTGGAAGCTGGCATCCAGATATAACACGCTTTTTCAATACCCGAAACCTTACAAAGATTAAGGAAACTTATTTTTAAACCAGACTTTGATCCGTTTGTGAAGCATTTCCTCTTGAGCTTTCATGTATTTCCCAGAATTTATTCTCACGTGATGTGCTCTAAAAGAAACATGACCATGAGATGTTTGCCTTTGTTCTGGATTTCTTGAATTCTGTAATTTTCTGTATTTAATTTACATATACTAGGACTAGGTGTTCCAAATGTTCCACGGGATTTCACAGCTAGAAAATGAGACAATAGCATATTAAATCATCTATTTTTCATTAATTAAAAATTGTTTTCCAGTATTTACCCATCTTCTGATCACAGCAAAATTTAAATTTTTAAAAATTGGAAATGAAAAGTGTACTTACATATATTTCTTTTTTGTATTTTACATCTGAGCTCTCTGGAAAAAATAATTCAGCGCAAGGTTTCCATTTCTTTTTCAGAATATAGATTTTCTAAATTTTTTGGAAGAGTTATCCGGTAATTAAAATTATAGTAAATCGGTAAAATGAAAAATAAACCTTGGAACATTTTAATTTATCCTCCTATTGTGCTCAGAAGCCATAAATTCGTTTAAAATAATTTCCACGAAAGGTTCCCTTCCAGGACATCAGGTTTCAAATTTTCTGTTGGAAAATGGATAAGTACCTACTACAGTTACAATTCAAGGTAATTTCAAACAGTACAATCTTTGTCCGGCCGACACTTATCTCGTAAATTATTCAAAAATTATAGAGTAAAAACTTTCGCAAAGTTTTCTAATTTGCACACTTTCCAAAACGTTTTACTCTCTAATTGTAGTATTTAAGGCGATTTGAAGAAGTTGGGGCTTAGTTTTTAACAAAGATGGAGCCAATTTCTACGCACGAGGCCTTCAAGTATCACTGGGCTATTTGGCGCTTCAATGGGATGGATCCACCCAAAAATTCACGCTTAAGGATTTTATATTTTACGCACGCTGCGATCTTGAATACTTTCGTAACTCTAATGTTTCCAATTTCTCTGACCGTGAATTGCTTCTCCTCGTCAAATTTGGAGGAGTTGTACCGCAGCCTTTCGATTACTGTAACGGACATTATGTGCGATCTTAAACTTATTAATGTCGTTGTCAAAAGAAAGAAGTTACTGGAGTTTAAAGCAATCAATGCACAATTGGATCGAAGGGCGAGTTCTAAAGAAGAGCGTGCTATTTTACAAAGTGGAATTAAACTTTCCCATAAAATATTTTTTATATTTGTAACATTGTACGGTTTAACAGTATTTGCAAGCACTGTGGTGGTACTTTTAGCAAACGAATTTAATTTAATGTACCCAGCATGGATTCCTTTAGACTGGAAAAACTCAAAATTTTGTTGGATTCTTGCCAACGGACACCAGTTCTTATGTCTTATTATTCAGGGACTCCAAGATTGTGCGAACGACACTTACCCGCAAGCATATTTAACAATTTTGGCCAGTCATTTAAAAGCGCTATCTTTTCGTTTGCAGAGCATCGCAAAGGATTCAAGAAAGAGTTCAGCTGAAAACTATAAAGAATTGATTGAGTGCATTAAGGACCACCAGGAAATTTTGAAGTAAAATTTGAGCGAAATTTTTAAGTTTAAAACATATCTAGCTTAAAACTCTTCTTTTCAGGTTGAATGAAACGATTAAGGAAATCATTTCTACTGCATGCTTTGCTCAGTTTATCGGCACAGGAATTGGTCAGTGCACAACGGCGGTCTATTGTTTACAAATGGACTTTGAATTGGCAAGATTTGCTACTTTAATAGGGTTCTTCTCGGCAGTTACTCTCGAAACTTACGTCTTGTGCCACTTTGGAAATGTTCTGATAGAGGAAAGCGTCCAGCTCACGAGCGCCATTTGCTCTTGCAATTGGACGAATCAGTCTAAAGAGTTCAAAACTGCTCTACTCTTTTTGATGCACAGATCTCAAAAAATTAACGTGATTATGGCGGGTGGTTTTATACCTGTCTCATTGCCCATATTCGTCAAGGTAAGTAACATGAATACATTTTCTTTTAAAAGTTCCCAAATTCCTTGTATTTCACTTCAGGTTATGAAAACATCTTACTCATTTTTTGCTGTTCTTATAAGGTTCCGAAAGTAATTCGATTGATTCAGCAATATTGTATTTTTCAAATGTCTCCTCACGTTTTGCACTTATTCGTGAAATTATCGTTCTCTTTAATTTACAATTCAATCACAAATGCACGAAAACTTTATTACCATATTCTAAATAAAATTTTGAATGGCTTTTGAGTCTTATTAATATAAATCATTTTTTTTCCGCTGTTAACATTTATTTTATATTTTTACATATTTTGGCATTCTGAAATTTCTAACACAAAACTTAATAAATGGACTATTATGTACAAATTATGGTTACTCAATATCCTCAAAGTTATAGGAACATTTTCTTACCCTTTGTGAAATATTAACACCACGAAATCGTTTTTCAAAGACAGGGTGGGGACCATTTCCTGTGGGGTTGTTTCGACTGAATAATTAACTTTTTACTTTTGTAAGCAATAACAGTTTTACATGTTTTCAAATTTAGTTGAAAAATAAAAAGAGCCGGTATCAGGCAAGTTATTCTATTATATACATATTTTAACTGATAAGACCCGATTTTAATTAAAATTATTTACATCGATTGAATTGACGATAGATGCTAGAAAATTTGAACTGGCAGTGCCGGCGCACGAATCGAAGGCGACAGAGGACGGCGAGAACTGCATGAGAGGCAAACGTCAGACAGTCAGCTGATTGCGATATTTGTGGTCGCAAAAGTTCTCGGGCCGCGCAGCTCCTTCGATTAATTTTGGCTTTTGAACAATTGTGCCGTGCTCCGTGTCCGCAGGTATTTCCGGGGGAAACGAGTAAAAATTCGTCCGCAAAATAAACTCACCGGTTCGGGCAGCTCAATCGCCGCCCAAGGGCCTCGAACTCGTTTCCAGTTTTCCCCAAAATTCGCAAGATGACTTTGTGGCCATGCGAATTGAGCTGATAACTTGGTCCTGCAATTATTTGGTGTGTAGCTTTGTTTTTGTTTAAACTTTCGTAAACAAAAATATTTTCCACGTCGGGCAGAGTTCTTCACTTGCGGTTTTCAGATGGGGCTGTGAACAACGCACTTTCTTTGTGCCGGATAAAAATAGTTTTTTACTTCCTCGTCGCCTGGCTTAGGCCAAATTCGATGTTGTTTTTATTGTCGCTTTTGCAGCAGGAGTGTGAATCTGCAAAATTTTCAGGTGCGCCCACGTAGAATCCGTGGAGCTTCTATTGCCCCCGACTACCCGCAGACCAGAAAATTTGCTGGGTAAAATGTAAAGTCGTAATTCGCTCGAGTTGGGCGGGAGACATTGGATTTATATATCAAAAATAGTTTTGGCATTAATTACCGAGGAAAAGGTATGATAAATTCAAGAAGGAGTACTTTTTGGTTTTATTTCAAGAGAAATCACATCGTCTGCCGAGCGATTTACGTGAAATTTCATAAGAAAAGAAACTCCTCAGCCCGACCATAAGTCGTTATACCGCCGCAATGTGTATTGATTAATCGTAAACGCAGTGGCAACTTCAGAACAAATCCTAAAAATAGACCCTTGTCCTCAAGAAGCCAATCAAATATACTCAGAAAACGAAATCGGCCTTTCGGCATGCTCTGACAAAATTTATATATTGATCTAATATTTTTCCCAGTCCAGCAGATGAAAACTGGAGAGATTTTATTCACTAGATGTTTACCTAACCCTTACCTCTCCTTTACCTTTGACCTTTTTAAAATTCATTCAGTTTATAAGCCATCCACATGCATGTTACGAAACCGTTTAAACTTGATTTAACACTCTTAAAAAATCAAGTACTCCGATTTTAAGTATTCAGCAATTTTAAGTCTTTTGGTTGATTTAGGTTATCAAGAGCAATAGCTGAATTTTGCAATAAGTTACAATAGTTTTTTATTTTTTTTATTTTAGTAATCATTGTTTTATTTTATATTGCAGCTGTAATCTATTGCATCTTTCAAAATAAGAAATTCCTTAAAAAATGAGTGTGTTTCGGGAAGTCTACCACAGCTCCCTTTATCAGCCTGATGAGGGCAGAAGGAGGATTTTCTACAGCACAAAGGGTAGGTTCGAAAAATGTAAAATTTTGTTATTTCCAATTTAAAAATTATATATATCATACCAGATAGCAAAGAATATGTTCAACGACTGGGACTGTATCGTCGCCTAAAGGTCCACAAAGGATGCGTAAATACTGTCTGCTGGAATGATAAGGGACAGTATCTTTTATCAGGGTCAGATGATCAAACGATTGTGGTCACAAATCCCTTCAACCAAAAAGTCCTGGTCCAGTTTAAAACTGCGCATCGTGCTAACATTTTCAGTGCAAGATTCATGCCTCAGTCGAATGACCGGGGCATTGTATCTTGCTCTGGAGATGGAATAGTTTTATACACCGAACTGACCGCTGCCAGTATGCAGGTACCAAAGAACGAAGCAAATCTAAACTATTTCAATTGCCACAACAGTGGGACAACATACGAAGTAATGACGGTCCCCACGGAGCCCCATTCATTTATGAGCTGCGGCGAAGATGGCACTGTTAGGCTTTTTGATCTCAGACAAGTTTCCAGGTTGGTTAATTTTAAAGAAAGGGGAAAAATGAATTACTTTTGCATCGCCTCTTATAGCTAAATTAAATTAGGTATAACAGCCGAAACAAAATGATTCGTTTCGCTTCTGAAATTAAAAATCCTGATTCTACCGTTCTTTAGTTTTATATAAAGACAAAAAAATAAAATTTTCAGTTGCCATAAAACGTGCTGTAAGGACAACATTTTGATCTTCAGTCCGTCCGCGATCACTGCTATGTCTCTTGCACCAATATCGCACTACTATATCGCAGTAGGCAGCTCCGATAGCCTAATAAGGATTTACGACCGCCGCTTTTTATCTCTGATCGATTTCTCGTCGCCCTCCACGCCTGGCGCAAAGCACACTATACCAATCAAGGCGTTCACCATCCCGTCGTCGGTGAAGAGAAGCTACCGAGTTACGTCGGTGCAGTACAGCACAGATGAATCTGAGCTCCTCGTAAGTTACTCTTCCGACTACTTGTATCTTTTTGATGCGAAGAAAGAGGGCGTAGACATAAAGACGTTGCGAGATAAGAAAACCGACAAGAAGTCTTTCCTAGATTCACCTCCTCCAGTTAGAAAGCTGAGGCTTCGTGGAGATTGGTCAGACACGGGTCCAGACGCAAGACCAGAAAGAGATATTAGCCGACGGGTAGACATTGGTCAAGTCCGACCTCAACTCCAAGGAACGATAATGCACAGAATGACCGAAGTCTTGTCCAGAATGTTGGCTGATCCAAGGACTAGGGTTGGACTGAGTTCTCAAAGCAATGACACCGCACATGATTCGGCTATTTTCGACAATGCTGCTCAAGAATTTGAGAACTTCGCACAATCCTATTCTTCAAGTGAGTTGGTTCGGAGCGATTTCCTTTTTTTGAGGATTGTTTGAATAGTCCTTGAATCCAGCGAATGTTCGTAGTAATAGGATTCTTTTAAACTATTCTTACGATTCGAATTATCCGAAATAATGCCAATAAATTACAACTATTTGAAATCTATTTCAGATGAGCCACAACCAGGTCCCTCAACATCTGGAAGACAAACTGGAACCAAATCCGAAGCACCAGCAAAAGATAACAAGTCCCAAATTTGGGATAGCGATGATGATGATGAAGACGAAGAGGAAGGTGTTGAACTCACTAAAAAAGAACCATCTGGGAACAATGATCGAGCTCCCAGTTTGAATGAGGAGCTGAAGAAAATTAATGTGGATGATGTGAAAAATGTCTTCGACTATATGAATAAAAAATTCACGGGGCATCGTAACGCGCGCACCATGATTAAAGAGTCGACATTTTGGGGCAACAACTACGTCATGTCCGGCTCGGATTGCGGCCACGTTTTTGTATGGGATCGGTTTTCGGGGGAGTTGGTCATGCTACTTCAGGCCGACCAGCACGTCGTGAACTGCCTGCAGCCCCACCCCACTTTGCCATATCTTGCTACCTCCGGCATCGACTATGATATTAAGGTTTGGTCACCTATCCTGGAGAATAGTGGCTACGATGAAGCAAAAGCCAGAGATGTTAGTTTTATAATTAATTAATATAATTTTTGTATTTAATGAAATTCACTTCTTTCTCACTTTAGTTAATGGAACGAAACGCAGTAATGCTGGAAGAAACCAAAGATACAATCACTGTTCCTGCTGCCTTCATGATCCGAATGCTAGCCTGTATTCATGCATTGAGAAATAGACGCAATTCGAGCTCAGCGAATGGAAACGAGGCTGAAGGAGGTGGCTCCAGTTCGGGGAATCAATCGAACGATAACCGTTCACGATCGAACGATAGCCGTTCAAGATCCTCATAGTAACCAAGGTTTATGAGTTGCTCTGTTCAAATTTAGTGATTTGTTTTATTAACCCTTCCTTAAGTTATTAGCCATCGTAGTGATCTCCTATTTTAGGTCTTCTAAGTAAAAATTCTCGTTTATATAGGTAGAAGAGTCGTGGAACACTTTGGCCGGTTTCATTTGCGGTTCTGCAGGCCATGTTCTTTCGGCACGAGTGAATTATTTCTGTGTATTCAAGACGATACAATTTTGCCACTTGTTTGGTGCAATTTAAATAGAAAAGCTTTATTTTGGGAATTAAGAAAATTTAATGAAATTTCTCAAGTCGTTTTATTACTAATCATTTAATTTTTTGTTTAATATTATCAAATCCAATTTTTCGTAAGTCCGTAATGATTTATTTTTGTGCTGACGAATAGGTTCCTTTTCCTCGATTTTTAAAAACAAAACGAACAAGTTGACAGCCTTTAGCTACGAAGAAATTTCACGACCAATTTAAATTTAAACTTTCAAGTTTTTTTCTCTTAAACTTAATCTCTTCCGCATTTATAGATAGCTTTGACGCGTTTTTAAACATTTTGAGTCCACTGTAAAAAATCGCTTACATTAGACCCCAATAAAAAAAATTTAAAAAGCATTTTGCTTGAGGGAAATATAACAACGTAATTTTGTTTTTAAAAGATTTTGTTCTCCCATCCAATGTTATCTTTAATTGAGAATAAATAGAAAAAATTAGTATTAAAAAGTAAACAAGTTTGTTTTTGGAAAAGTAACAAATATATTAAGCACAGCCGAGGTAGCTTGCATTATATAATCAGGAAGAGACCTAGACTGGACCTAAAAATAAATAAATAAATATTACGCATTCTTCGGCTCTTTGCCAGAGCCAATCCTTCACTTTAAAAAGAGACCGTAAGGTTAAAATAAAAACCAGTGATACATATCCTGGCAGTGCAACCAGAAATAATTTAGAACAAGCGTTTAAACCCCGCTTTTCGGATCATAGGTTCTACGAGCTCTCGTCGGTGTCTAGGAAAACCCATGATACTGGATTTATGTAGATACTCGAAATAGAACCCTTTAACGTGAACAATCCACGATTAAGCGGTACAGGCTTTGGTTTATAAACAGCGGTCTGTTCCCAATCCTTATAAATTTCCTCAGCTTTCTGCCGGCGTATTTGCTCCAACCGCATCTCAAGTTTTAATTCCTCATTTATTTTTTCCTTAAGCTCCTTTTCCTGCTTTAATTTTTTCTTGAGCCAAGCTTGAAAATTTCTTTGTTTGGCTAATTGTTCATCTTCGTTATTATTTGGTTCCATTTCGAATTGTTTTGGATCGTTAGTATCTTTTAGATGTTTTTCATGTTTTAGTTGTTTGTTTTTTTTAGCCACCCACTCTTTATACTTCTGTTGAGCAAGAGCCCTTCTTTGCTGAATTTTTTTTTGTGCCTCCCTCTCTTTCTCTTGTTTTCGTTTTGCTTCGTAATATTTTGCAGTTCTATATGAAACATTTTAGGATAATTTATGAATTTAGTTTAGTTTTTTAGTTTAGCAATATTTTTTTCTAATATTAGTTTAATAGGTAACATGAATTCTTATACCTGAATTATATGACATGATACATGTCTATAACATTTGTTTTGTTAAATAATTCAGCTATAAGATATTAAGTCACTTAGAATGACTCAACAGTTAGAAAGTAGTTCTATTAAAAATAATATAAAATACTTAAATTAATTCGTGATTGTAGTCTAAGACGAGTTATTTGATCATAGTCATACCTTTTTGCATCCAACCACTCTCTGTAAGCGTCGGGCTTCTGGATCATTTTTGTAACTTCACATACTTTTCGATACGAGTAAGACATCGTGTTGCTCGACGGAAAAGATTCGTTCGAGTTTAGTTCAAGAAGTGGAATCGCATCAGGGGAAATGTGCGTTTGGTACTGCTGGTCCGATGCTGCATCAGAATTGCAATTTGAGCGCGACGAATTTGAATCTGAATCCTTATCATTTTGATACTCGTAGTTTTCCGTAGGCGGTTTTTTTCTTGAAATGTCCAAATCTTTTTCGATAAAAGTTGCAGAATTAACGTACCTGAGCCGAAATATAGTTATAAAGGTACGTATATAAATTGAGTCAATTAAACGATATGATTTAATAAGTGAAGTTGTTAATATGCTATGTTAAAAAAGTGGACTTATATCACTTTCGAAAACGGCTCAATTGTAATTGAAAGCAAATTCTTCATACCTCACAGTTTTGTAATTATTTGCTGTGTTGTTGACATTGTTGAAGAGTTGTTCCTCTGCATCATTGCTGGGAGGATTCTTGCTCATCTTCCTTTGAGTATCAAGGCATACTTTCCTAAAAGTACGCCGAGATGTCTCGATTTCCTTACCTTCTTCATCCAAACGAACTGAATAGAATGCCATTGCTGCGGAGATTATTTTTGTTAGTTATTAGAATGATTTATCTTTCCCGAAAGAAAAATGGTTGCTTTAGCAGTTTGTTTTGTTGGATGTGCTATCTGATCGAAGGGTAAGTGGGAGTTGCAGCAGGGAAGTGTCTGAGAAATGCATAAAGAAGGCTGAATGCAAGGGGCAGATTTTTTTCAGACAGCAAATACAACCCGAAATTATTTAACTTTTATTTTATGATTAGAAATACTATTTTGCCCTGACATCTGATACCGGGCAGACTTTGATTAGGCAATTTCCTGACTACTGTGTTATTTAAATCTGTTAATTTCCGCAAAATAATAATAATTACGTGCAAAATCGTTATAAGACAAAACGAACGAAGTTTATTTGCCTTTAATTAGTTACTTCGGTAATAGTTACAAGAATTTCGTAAACCTAATATTAAAACTAAAAATAAATCTAAATAATTTTATCTTCCAAATGAGTGGATTTGGTTGGCTGATTTAATGTTCGTCTTAATAGCCGAAGGTGCCTTTCCTAACTGGTTAACGCCGGACGGACTGACGGAGCTCATTGGAGCAGGAGGGCGGATAGCTGGTGGGACCATCATCCCTCCACCAGGCGCCGAACCTGGCACAGGTACGGGCATTGAGACTTTCAGGCCTTTTCCCATCCCTACAGCAGCTACCAAGGCCTGTGTATCGGTCATGCTACTCGTCTGTTGTACTCCTAGTGTGCAGCAAAGTTGTAGTGAAAAACTACAAAGCATTATCAATTCTTACCTGATCTGGAAGATGATTCGATTTCCCACTCTTCTTTTGCTTTGCTGACCATATCGAATACGTGGGTTACAACTTTATTATATTGTGCTACGAGTTTTATAGCATTCTCTGAAGGAAGATTATTTGCCTAATGGGAATGGATTTTTATATTTGGCTGTCCCTTAGTTAATAACAACAACAAACTTTTTGTTCATGCTGTAACATCCTCTGCTCAGCTGCAGGCTCTGGCTTAGTTCTTAAGTAATCTGGAACAATATCGTGAGAAAAAACCGGCACTCTGCCCTCGGTTAGCTGCCACAGAGCCTCATCACGTTCCGGTGACAAATTTAATGGCAGAACAGTGCGATTTCTCAGCGGAGGGCCTAGTTCCTTTGCGAGGATTTTGGATAGTCCAGT
Source organism: Machimus rusticus (assembly GCA_951509405.1). Taxonomy (NCBI): domain Eukaryota; kingdom Metazoa; phylum Arthropoda; class Insecta; order Diptera; family Asilidae; genus Machimus; species Machimus rusticus. The sequence goes on from OX608051.1 coordinate 11,793,940, forward strand.
AAGCTAAGAAAATTCTTGCTACCGAAGTGATGATTAATTAATTTAAAATAATCTTACATGGCTGGAAATTAGGGCAAAATTGTCCAGAAAGGTGGGCCAATTAATGGTCTCGTACTCAGTCTCTAGTTTGTGGATCATAGCACCAATAGAAAGCTTTAAATCGTTCAATCGGCTCAAAACAGTCTCCAGAAGAACTTCTAGTTGCTTTTCTTCTCTTTGCATTTTGAATTAATGAAATAGATTCCGTAAAAACAACCTAAAATACTAAATATAATCGTACGTTCATACGTATCTTTTCACCTTTGACAGATCTAATACAATAATAAAACATATAACCTCAATTTGGCTGTCCACAGCTTTCGTTTTAATACAGCGGTTTCAGTAAGTCTTCTGCTTTATTTTGGACGGATATATTCGTCAATGCAAAGATAGTTTCTCTGCTGACCGTTTTTTTATTCATGTCAAGGTTTGTTCGATGAGAGTCTCTAAAATAAATGGGTTCTAAAAATGTTAACAAAATCAGAACGCATTGTGGTGTCCCAGGTTGCTCCTTCATTTTTATTAGAATTTGTCCGGCATAAAATAACTTTTGAAAAAAGTCCATTCATAATTTTAAACGGCTAAAATATATTGCATATATTTTGTTTATAATTTCACCACGAAATTCAATAACTATACTGATTGTTTACTTTACAAATTTGCTATTAGGACAAAATTATCTCACGCCGATTGCGTCTGAAAACATTCCTTTGGCTTCACTCCCAATTGGGTAAAAATTAAAATACTGATGACACTTCGAAACTCAAATTGTGATAGGAAAATTTGTGATAGATTCCATGACTTAGTTTATGTAGGTAACATTTATAAGAGTCAATTGATTTATCTCTCAAAATGCAAAAATATGCTGAATATAAGGTATATGTGTAGAACAAAGTCGAAAAAAATATTTTATTATTTCATTTATTTTCATTTATAAATCTTTCTAATAATTTTCGCATTTTCCCCGTACACCTATAATTCATATTTTTTGGAATATATCAGTAGCAATAATACACTATAGTTAGTATGTACAATAACAGAAAATAAATGGAAATATTCAATTTGACATTACTATAGTAAAATCCAAATAATTATTTTATCTTAATTACTCCTTTTGCATTTTTTCTTTTTCCCTCTCTAAAATAGTTACACCTCTTACTTTATATTTAATAGTAATTTTAATGCTTTCCTTTTCCAGCGTTTTTAGTAGTTTTTCCTTTTTATTGTTTTGTTACTCATTAGTTCTTAAATAGTAAATCCTACTGACAAGGGTAAACTACGTGGTAATTATCGTTATCCAATACTCTTATTTCTTCAGCTTTCTTCATATTTTCGTCCTGTCGCTTTTTTTTCTCTAGAAGTTGGGTCTAAGTGCAGGTCATTCCACTTTTAGTTTTGAAGCTTGGTTCTAACGTAATTTAGGTGAAGTAATCCTTCTTTTTATTCGGACGAATTCGTACATTTTCGCATTATTATATTTGTTTTTCTGGTTTCCTTAAATATTCTTCTTCCAAACAAACATTTACCCTCTCCTATGCGAGATATGCTTTATATGTATACAATTTTAAAACATATTATTTGATTTTTTATGCTTTTTCTTGTCTTTGGTCACTTGTCATATTTTGTAACATTTATTTCGTTTATGTACAATCTTTTATTATTAATTATAGTAAATTCATGGTATTTTTTATATCTTCTGTTCCTGTTTAGCTTTTGTAAACTATTCAAAAATAATAGAGAAGAGGGTTTTAAAATAGGAAAGTGTTACAAAAGTAATTTTGAATGCTTGTGCGAGGTAATTAAAATACATTTATTATTAAGAATCAGAATTAAATGAGAGTATAGCGTTGGGTTTATTCTTATCTTAAAACTTTTAATATTTTGAAAAACAAATGGGAAAAATTTGAGATAGAATCAAAGCAATAATATAAATACTATAAGGTCAGCGCTATTCATGTGTTTAAATATAAGTTTTATTAATTAATATGAACTGATCATTACGAGATAAAGATTCCTGACGCCATCATAACTAAGCACAGGAATGAGAAAACACAATAACTTTTGGTTTTCTGTTCTGTCTATAAATTTTGATCAAACCGATTTCATGCATTCATGACAAAGTTAAATTAGGTTATTTATTTTTATGAGAGTAGTTGCACATTTTGTAACAGTGACCTTAGGAGTGAAATTTTCTGAGAGAGAACAGATGGAAAAAATTAACAATTACAGTATTTTAGCAGAACTACAATTAAAAAAAGTTTACGGAATTCAACGAGGAAATAAAGTATCTCACAGATAACAGCAAACATTTTCAACATAAAGGTCAAACAGCAATCACAATGTTATCTATTTTTATTAATTCTAAAGAACACTCCAGTACTATTCGCATAAATTCCTATGTATTACCTGTTTCCGATTTCCATCTAGTTAATTCTATTTCTCATTTATATAGTAGTTTACCTTTTTATTTCTGTACAATTGTCCAGCTCTAACGAGCTGGAACAAAATCAGTTTTCCCCTATTGTAGGAAACAAATGAACCCACTTGGCATTTATTATACATTTCCTAATTTCAGTAACACGTTCCTCCTTTACAGACTCGAATTACAGATTCTCGCTAAATTCTTTTACATATTTCTTTGAGTTAGTTTTAATCCTACGTTTAAAGTTTTATCATTTTCCATATAAAAAATAAATGATATACTTTTTAGTATATATAATTTCTGTTCCTTATATATTTTTATCTCTTCCATGCTTTTTCATTTTATTATATGTTTTTCAAGAGGCAATTTTATCCTGTGTACTCAAACGGAATATAAAAATGCTTTGTCTTAATTTTTTTTACTTTTTTCATATTATCATTAAGTACTTTACATTTACCTAAATAAATAAAAATTGAACCTTAAAATCTTATCTTTGGACATTTTCTCTTTTTTGCTCTCTGTTTTGTTTATATTTTGGACACTTAGTTTATTTAAGGTTTTTTTTTCTATCCCCAGCGCTAATTATTTACGTTTATTACTTGTTGACTATTTCGCTTAAAAAAGGTTTAACGATTTAAAACAAAATGGGAATTGATGGATTTAGAGGAATAGTTGGTGATATTTGCTGTAAAATGCGTTTTTCATTTGGGTAATGTTACTTAGACAGGAATTGTTAGTTTTGTATTTTTACGGTCGCTTTCATAAATTCCCCAATAGCTAGTTACAAGTTCTTGCGATTATCGGTATTATTCTCAAAATACCAAAAATTCTATTTTAAGCCGATTATTCGAGAGCATGAGTGAAACAACGAACAAATGAGAATACTAGCTAGTTTTGTTTTACAATTGTTAACTTTTGTGGGACTATAAAAAAAGTAAGACAATTATTTTCAGTTAAAGTAAAACACAATTTATATGCTCAATTAAAAAATTAATTAATTAATTAATTAAAAGATAATTGACTAATGAAATAAATAACTTGGCAATAAAAGGTTAAGAAGATCATTACAAGATTTTATTAATATAATTTAATTTTCCTAATCTGCTGAACTCTAGTTGAATAAGGAACTCTAAAGGGAGTGAATAAATATTCAATCTCCTGCTGCCTAAACCACGAACTCGGGAATAGAACTTTTAAAGAAATGTGTGGTATCCGTATAGTATGTTTATTTGAGAAAAACACTGGTCATATTGTGATCTTTGCACGAAAATAATTTGGGTATATTAACTTTTTATCCACCGGGTGTTCTATTCAGCGCTGAGGCCTATTGGCGTGCCCGGTGTTAACTTTCGTTTAGATGTAAAAAATTGTAAATTAAGAAAAACGGAGTACTTACCAGGTTCATGAGCGCTAGATACAATTTTGAAATAAAATACAATTTTCAAATTGCCAATATCGAAAAGAAACCGAAAGATGCTCAATGTTCTTTCCATGGTACTGATTCATACTTTTATAAGCCCTGATTTTAAATTCAAGTAACTGGACCAATGAAGCAGAAAATCGTTTAAAGTTGTGTAAACGAATTTTTAAAATTAAATAGTAAGTAGAGCAGCATACATTTAACATAGTTGTACTGCTTAGAAGTTTAATTGGTTCCTATGGGATTATGATATAATTTCTTTTGAATTTTGAATGAAAAGAAGTTTTTTTGTCTAGTAACTTTTACCCTTTCGCGGTGATCTCGATTATATTTAACACTATTACTTTGCGTAACTCTTTACTGAAAGATTTTGTAAGTTATAAATGGTGTCAAAATTTTCTCATACAATAATTACACACATTATTAATAATAATAAAAATATCTGTAATATGCTTTACTGTTGTATACTAGAAGAATATTTAAATTAAAAAAATAACAAACTTTATTTTATTGCAAAAGTGCTAAATATAGACGTGATTAAAACAATTCATATGTGTTAATTAAAAGTGAAGAAAGTGATTAAAAATATTTTCAGGCGATTGTTTAATTTAGCAAACACGTTATTAAGAAGGTAAATTATAAAGCCAATGACAAAATTTAATTTTTTAATCGCGACTTGTTATGGGTATATTGTGCGTATTTATTGTATAATACTTTAGGGTAGACAATGAAATATGCAATTATCAAAGGAATGAGGGATGAGTTTTAGGAAAGCAGGCAGTGCTCAAAAATCGAATAAAACTGAAAATGTCTACGCGTTAAAAAATGTGTTTCATTTAGTTCTATATTTTAAAGACCCTTGATATCCTCGTTTTTAAATATTCTTTTTTTTTAAAAATATTTTTAATATATATAATAATATTGAAATTTCCTTATAAAGACTGTAAATTCTAGTTAGCAACGATCAGGGAGTGTACCCCGGCATTTTAAATCTCTGCTTTCCCGGAAAGTCATAGGCCCCGAGGAAGCTCCCGAACTATCTCCTGATAGTGGTAACAGCAGTAGCAGCAACAATATAGCAAAAAGGTATCTGACTCTTGTAATAATTTCTCCTTTTTGGGCTTATCGTTCTAACAATATTGCGAATAACCAATAGACTCTATAAGTTGCAGCCAAAGGAAGGCAAGTCAGTTTTTTCCATTATTTTTAGTGTAACACTCACCATCACCACCACGGTTGCTGAAGCTACCATCTCTTGTTTTATTTTAATTTTTTTTAGATTTTATTTGTTTCTCTCTGGTTTTTGTTCACTTTGAAAATTCGGTTTAAGTTTTTCAAATACTTCATTTATTAATAAATCTCTTTCGTTTCTTAAAGTTAAAGGTAATTTTACGTTTTTTTTTATATTCAAATATGTACAGCGCCAGTCGGTAAATAATTTAGTTTCACCTTGCTTTGTTTTTATCCTCCCGACGGAGTGTTTAAGTTCACACATTGCATGTATAAAGTGTACTTTTCTTTTCTTTAAGTGATAACGACTATTTTATTTTATAATTTTTTTTCAATTATTTTGAGTTAGTTTTCCCCTATATCTTCCTTTTGTCTTTATATTGAGCACTTGCCTAAAAAACATTGTCTCTTGGCAGCCCTTTTTGCATTATTTTTATTTATCTCTAAAATATGTTCTCTGCCACTTTATATCCATATTCTGATAAGACTCCTTAGTGTTACGTTAAATCATAAATAAAAAATAAAAGTAAAATTTACAGTTTAAATAGACTTTTTTATTCTTATGGCTTAGACTTTATTTACAAAAGGAAAACATTTTCTCTAGGTTTACTTCAGTTTTACAATAATATTGTTTACTCTTCCAGCATTTTCGGTTTTTTTTTATTCTGAATTTCTATGTGTACATTTAACAATAATAATTTTATCCACCTAGTAGAGACCGTGCGTGTTTTTTTCTGCATTATATCGAATAGCGTACGCTATTTTTTTACCTACGTAGTATTACTGCCATTTACCATATAGTTATAGGTTCTACTTCATTTCTACTAGTTCTGGCTGTGTGTTTGTTTGAGTCTATTTTCTTTTTAAAGTTTTAAAAATTTCCAGTTTTTAGTAATGTGTGTTTTCTCGTTATTATTTTTTTGTCTTGTCCTACTCACATATACACTTAAATTCATAATATTTGGCAACAATTACAAAATATAAAATAACTGCTTTGACAAGTACCAAAAAGGACATTTTTAAACAAATATGTATAAATACAATTTTTTACCCCTTATCGTTACAAACTAAACAAGATTTATTGATTTGCTAGGAGTTTGATCCGTTTTTATTTTATTGTAATTTTCGAGAGTATTTTTCAAATTATAGATTGTAGTATCTGCAAAGTCTACATGCAATTTAATGATTTATCCCATGGCAGTTCGAGAATACAAAAAGGGTAAGATCTCAAGAGCTTCGAAAGCAAGTTATCCAGTTTGAGTGGTTTGTCTTGATAGCATGTTCATAAAAAATTTATTATATTGAATTTAAGAAGAATATGTTTTGTTAAAACAATTAAACATGTGGAGCTTTTATGAATACTTGCGGCTTGAAAATTCGACATCGGTTCTGCTAAAAGCAGTAAAATATGCAATTATGAATGCCGAAATGTTATATACTAAAAAGTTAAAGCGATAAATGCAGTTAACTGAAATTTTAAAATAATAAATTTTTCACTTTCCTGTCCGGATGGAATTTTAGAATAAAAATTTCGATTAGTTCTAATTGAGCTAAAGCTTTGAAATTTTGCTTACGTGTATAAGAAGAAGAGATAGCAAATATGACCGAAGTTATAGTTTACGTTTAGTTAGACGTTAAGTTAAAAAATGTTTGAATCTACTGAATTTAGAGAATTGGTTTTTACGCTAAAGAAATGAGCATTTTTTAAATAGAAACTGATTACACCTTGCCGAAATCTAAATTCGAACGCTATAAGCAATTTAGCTTACCAAAAGGGCAATTCAAAATCTAAATATTTAAATGTTTTGTGTGAAGTTTTACGGAATGTAAGTCATATCAAAATGAGTTTGAGAGTTAAAATTTAAAAATTGGTGTACCATGAAATTGCAGATTTTTTAAACAAATTAAGTATTACGAAACATGTCTTCGGCTTTTTCAGAAAATTGAACGAATTAATTTTACTCCGGCCATAGGTAAAAGAACAGACGAAGAGGCGAAGTTTTTGGAAGACTATATTACACATATTTTCAGATTCTAAAATCTTGCATGAAAACCCTAGAGATCGATATCAAATTAATTAAATTAAAAAAAAAGAATATTATTACGCCTTATTGTGAGAGTTAAACGTAGAAGTTAGCAAGTAACAACTGCACCCTAGCAAATCAATGGACGCCCAATAAATATTTTTTATAAGCTTAACAAAGATACATCACGGCCCAGATACAAGTGCTTCTTGAAACCGAAATGAATCATCAGTAAAATGTACAAAATTATGAGTATTTAGCATTTTCATTTTTTACAAATTGGTCTCACAATAATTATTACTTACTCCCCGCGACTTTCATAATTAAATTAGTTAAATCCTACGCCAGTCTCAAAAAGCTCGAGTCACCATTTAGAAATGTTAATAAATCTCTTTTTTGTTTTTGTTTTTTTTTTGTAGTTCTTTCGTACTTTATCCTTAGACCTTAGGTAATTAGTTAGTTAATTAGGTTTAATTATAATACTTAATAATCGGCTAACAAGGGATACCGCCTGAGCATGGAGGTTGTTCGGCGGAGAAAGGACTACTTCTGGTGTCTCGGCGCCGTCTTTTTCGGATGGGGGTGGTTTTCTTTTTCACGAAACGAATGTTGAAAGGGTCCTCCGACAGCTCTGGATAGAGATTAACGTCGTGAATATATTCACCTTCGTAGAGGTTCACGTAGCCCTGCTTCAAGATTTCATCGATCTCGGGCTGCGTCCATTCAGTGGTCGTGGTCAGACCATTTCGAAGGGCCTCCTTCTCGCGGTGCCATGCCTTGCGGACCGCGGTCAGCTTGGCGTGATGCATAAGTCGCTGTTTTTCTTTTTCTACCGTCGTCCCGTAACGCAGATTAATAATAGCGTGCGCCCCGTGTATTTTTACATCGAGATAATTTGCTCCGCTACCATTTTCTCTGGTTATCTCATGGAATGTTGTGTTGACTTGGCCTTGCAGTCTTTTTAGTTGCTGACGGTCTTCGCTGGCCCGCCAAGAGTCTTCCTTGACGAAGAAGAACGCGTCCTGTTGAGCGTTGTGCACTACAAATGTAAATGGCAGTAACTTGGACCGATTGAACACAGACGTATATACATCTCTGTAAATCGCATTTGCGGCAGGTACACTCGATACAATTGCTTGACCATCACTGGTCCTAGATACAACGATGCCCTTGCCAAATGGAGGATCTGAATCTGAGCCAACTTTTTGTGGGCTTGGATTCATCACATCAAATTTAAGAGCCGATCTTGGCGGCGCCGACAGATTCTCGAAGTTTGATATCCTTCGAATGGACAGGTGAGCGAGAAAACCTGATTCAACAGCCATCGTTGGGATATTGTCAATAGGACGTTTCAAGTCTAAGGCAACAGGATTTTTTAGCGTTCGTCCCCACAATGACGGTTGCTCCCATAATTTTCTTGTCATTTGGGGTACAAGATTTTTTATTTTGAAATTCAATTTTTCCATCCAAGCAGTGAAATCAATTGGATAGTTTCGATCATGACCAATATTAATTGGATCATTTCCATTAAAGCGATATAAATGCATTTTTGTGGGTGTAATAACTCTTTCTCCAACGTTTTCCCAATTTGGAGACATCCATAGTCCTATTAGTGGATCATAAACTCGTCCATCTCCCATGTGTACAAGGCTGGTTACCTGATCTAAAATACCTCCACAGAAGTCGATTGGCAGATAAAGATAGGGATTAGAGTCGTAAACGATATGTCCGAAAGGTGATCTCATTATCTCTCTGATACCTTCGCCGTACTGGTTGAATATCATAATTGGCGTACCGCTTTGATCAGTAGCGACGTAGTACTTATGACGGTATACTTGAGCAAAAATCAGGTGTCCTCTATCGTCGTATGTTAATGACATTAACTTTCCATCGCGAGGTGAATAAATCTGGCTAACTTCGTACGGCCGCTGTTGATTATTGTAAAAGAATTGAGTGACATTACCAAAATTATCCTTTCTTGTCGTAAGTCTTTTTAAATGATCATAGTAATATCTGATGTCGAATCGACCACGTTTAGTAGCTCTTACAAGTAGACCTTGCGTATTATAGTGGAATCGCTCCTCTCTAGCGTTTTGAGCAACAAGTCCCCTGGTATCATACTTGTACTGTCCTTCACCGAATTTAACAATTCTATCCAACGAATTATACTCCATTGGTATAATATTACCTCTGTATGTTAAAGACAGTAAATTTCCATTATCATCATATCGGAAACCCCAAGGTTCTTGTGCTTCCACTCCAATTAGCTGCCCATCACAGTCCCAAGTGTAGTTCTTAACATTCGTATACGTGTTGACTCCAACATTTCTCGTATATGTTCTTGTTTGAGTAATTCTACCATGCATACCGTAGGAGAACTCCATTCTAAAAACTTCCATTCTATGTATGGACAAAGATAGTTGCGACTCCAAAAATCTACCATCAACGGTTCTTGTAAAACTGGCAGTGCCGTCAAAGACTTGAGTTTGATTCAACTTCGGATTCATCAGTTTAAATTGTCCAATTTGACTAGGATTACCTGTTCTGATATTATACGAGCAAATTTGTAAGGGCAAATTCTGTCCACCAATCCTTCCTTGAATTGAAGTTATTCGGAAATTACTGTCGTATTCATAAGTGAATTTAGCATTGCTTAATCCTGTTTTAGCTGTAAAATCTATTCTTTCCTCTGTAAGTAGCCCACCTGTGTATTCAAAATCCCAACGATATTCTAACTCTCTTTCTGAATGCGATACTGTGCTTGGCATTCCAGTCACTTCGTTGTACGTAAATTCACTTTTACCATCACCATGCACAATTTCCGTAAGTTGTCCAGCTGAATTGTATCGATAAACAATTCTAGCACCATCCCCTGGGAAAATTGTTTGCAAAAGAGCTCCAGAATGAGAATAGTGCTGTAGGTAGGGCTTAGTACTTCCAGGCGGCGTATAAGTTGATCGAATAAACCCAATAGAGGTTTGCATACTAAATGAGTGTTTAGTACCCATCGGAAGTATTACGTGACGCAAACCTCCAGCTTCATCGTAATTCAGAACGAACTTCCTTTGACTTGCCAATCCAATTTCGGAAACTAAATTCCAATCATTATAGATGTAAGATATGATTCCGTCTTGTTGACTTGTTATTTCTGATAAAAGACCGTGTCGATCGTATGTATATTTGAGTTCGGCAGGACCCCATGACCAACCGTCAACTCTATTAAATCGGTCATATGATATGTTAACAGGAAAACCGTTTGTTGGATAATAAGATTTTGGTAATCCAGATGGATCAAAAGCGACAATAAGTATTGGAGTACGGTTCATATCGTAGAAAGTTTGTCGACTTGTGAATTGATCAAATTCAACTCCTAATACTTTTGTGTTATTAACCCAAATCTCTCGGTTTAACGTTTGTTGGGGATTTCTTACATCCCCTACCAAATTGTAAACTGAGTACATGTTGTTAGTGATACCCTCTCCCATTGTTATTGACTGATGCGACCACATTGCAAGCATTTCAGCCTCTACAGGTAGAGCAGCTTCTAAAAGTGGATGTCGCGCAATAGCTGATGATTCTACAACTATTCCATTTGCATCGTGAATCTTAAGGGTGTTGTTGGCTTTAATTTCAGCCTGTGCAAATTCCCGACCTTTTTTCATGAATGTTGAAGTTACTCCCCCAATAACAAGAAGTTCGTTTGTTTCACTTCGTTCTTGGGAGAAAAGTGATTCGACACAAGCGTGAACATAAACCGATAAACCTTTATCATCTGCTAATTGAGACGTTATTCTTACAATTTCACCACTTGGTAAAATCATTCCAGTAACTCGCCCAAATTCGTCATATTGATAGATATATGTCTCACCTCCACTAGACCTACTATTTAGTAATCCCGTGTTACTGTCATAGTCTAACTCCATTTCAAACTTCCCTTTCTCTGTTAACTTGGTCAAGATGCCCATACCGTTTATTTGTAGCTCTGATTTATGATCCTGTGTATTTTCAATCGAGCTCACAACACTACTGTAGTCCCTCAAGAATTGTATTTTATTGCCAGAGCTGTCCGTCACTGTAGACAATCTTCCAAAACTAGTGTTTTTCGAGTACAAGAACGAGTATCTTGTTTTCCCCGAGGTTAGATCTTTTGTTGCAACGTGTTGCCCATATCTGTTGAATACATAAACTTCTCCCGATGGCGGGTATGGAATATGGAATTCCCCATTTTCATCATGACTCGGAAGATAGTGCTCCAGGGCAAGAATGTGTAGAGAACCTGGAATAACAAAGAATTTATTTAAAAACATTACCAACCAATATTAGAGCTTTTAGTCTGTTTACAGTTGATGTGGGTGATTTATTAGATATATTTTGGGAGGGTGATTTATAATGTATGTACTACAGTCCCCTCGCATAATTTATAATTAATTTCTAGTTCCACATCTGCAAACATTAGTAAGCTTTGCAATTTGGATGTCTAATTAATTAGATTGGACATAATTGAAATGCGTGTAATTGACGACAGAGGTCGAAGCAAAATTTATGCAGTGATCAGCTTTCGCTCTGGTTGAGAGTTTCTCTTAAATATCTATTGATAAATTTAAACAGCTATTTATCTAAATTTGGAGGGTATTTTTGGATTCTAAATTAATTCAAAAAGTTTTTTATTTAATACAAGTTTTAGAAATTTCCAAAAGTGATTGTATTGTTTTTCTAGTAAGACATTCAGTAAAGTTGTTTGAGCCAAATGAGTTAATATTTGAAGACAATTAGTTTCTTAATATTTGTGAACTTTTCGTCGCTTTTTTGTGGCCATCCTAATCTATATTATATAAAGGAAAAGTTTATATAAATATCGTCTGCATTTATACCACTCAGTGCTTTTACTATAATTGGATGTGTTTGCCAAAATCGTTTATTTTCGTTAAATGCCAGATTTTTATTCACTTGGCTCAGAGTCATTCTTGAAAATCATAAAAGCAACCCGAAGTGGATTAATACTCAATAGTGAACTGAAAGTTAAAATTTTTCAATTCACATAAAATTCAAATCGATAGGACAATCTATAATAAATTCACGTGCATTCATTCGGGCTTACTGAATTGCAAAATCGTTGAAAATTGCAGCCCATCTTGAGCACATTGAAATAATTTGAAATCACGACTTCTGTCGACGCAGCATTTTAAAAATATTTTGGCAACTTCGGAGGACTATTTCGGCTTTGCAGAAGTACTTCCTCGCCAGACCTGAAGAATGCATAATGGGGCAGGAATAGGGTCCATTCGTAGTTCGTACCTGGCATCAATAGGGAGGCGCTTCGAATGGATTCTCATTAATCACCGATCACTTTTATATTCGGCCCGGAGATTCTGCTATGATGTCATTATATAACATGGTTTAGGCTGTCCACCAGGAGATAGATGCTGCCACTGTTCTCGGATTTCTGCCACTCCCGCACCTCCCGGGAGATTGTTTCGCCGGGGAAGAGATTCCAACGAATTCAGCCGTAGCCGCTGTTCCTGTTACTTTGGACGTTGATTTTCTCCTCGGATGAGATTAAATCACGGGGGATGATGTTTATGGCAAGAAAAATGATTTGGACCATCATACAGAAGGCTGGCAATGGGATTCTCCTGGTACTTAGATGTTGTATGTATGTGGGGATAACGAGTCGAAAAAAAAGTCAAGGAAAATTCGATGAAATGACAGCATTAGCAGGAAATCTCTGCGAACAAGGAAAGTGACATATCGAGGGGCGGTGGCTCCAGATTACAAGTACTACGGAAAGATGTCTGACGTTCAAAGTTATTGTGCAGAAAGAACTTGACTTAACGACCGTAAGAAGAGTCATTTTATGGGATATCTGAACCGGAGTTAGGTACAATCCGCTTAAAGGTATTAGATGAGCTGGGCTGTCCCTTTCAATCTCTGTCATTATTTGTTTCTGGTACTCGGCAGCGAACTGCTGCTTCATCGAATTAATAATAATCACAAATTTATCTTCTATTGAAAAGCTGATAGTGCACTATTCTCAACGTAAATGGTCTTTTCTATTTAAATTTTAGGATGTTATTTTACTGGACAAAGTCATAATTTACTGCCTTAATATTTAGATTAGTAGTTTTTGAAGTTTTGTACACTAAAATACTAGAAATTTCAAATTGAAATTTTACTACAAATGTGCAATCAATCAATTAATCAATTTATATTTAAATATACTTTATGATCTTTCATTAGTTTAAACACTACTGAAGTTTTAAACTTTAAAGAAGAAGTTCCACTTGGTTATAAATATATTTTCAATGAATTCCATTATTTATTTACTTCTTTTGAAAAAATCGTCTGCTACCGTAGTTTAACTTAGGGAAACTTGGTCGTTGTTGGTAAAATTTTTTTTTTTTGAACTGCTGGATATGATATAATAACTTCAGAAAGAGTTACTAAAAAACGAAACTTTGCACATTTTGTGTTAGGTTATTTGGATAATGAGACGGAAGTTTATACTCATACTCGTTTTGGATTTTTTACACTTGATTATATAAAATACATGTATAAGTGTGATGTGCTATATTATATATATCTTCAGTTTAGAAATTTCTTACTTTTTAGCTTGGAAGTTATTAAGAATCTGAAGTGTATGAGTTAATCGCCCAAACTCCCATAGTTTTCCAAACATATAAAAAAAAATTTAATGCTCCCAAAAGACAAATTTCGTATCTTAAGCAGAGCAGTAATCACTTCAGCGTTTATCATGTTAATGAGCTCATGCTACGGCTGCGAACCTCTCCTTGCAGCGCAGCGGTACGCTTTATGGGCGGATCCGATAGGCCGGGGAGCACGTTGCCGCCGCCGTACAACTATGTTAATACCTTTAAATTTATGATAGGTGTAAGGTCGAGAAAGGTACAAAATGCTTTAAGGAAAGGCAAATCCAGGCCGGGGTGGAAAAAAGGTGAAACAAGGGAGGAGTCAGTCCCTGGACAAAAATTTGCGGCTACATATTACCTTTTGTCCCTGCTTTGAAGCCCGAAATGTGTCAGTGGGGATGAATATGTTCGCCATCACCATTTCAAAGTGGTTTGAGATTTTCGAGCAGTTACAACACTTCTCCGGGGATGGTTTAGGTTGTGAAAGGCGGGATCAGCCGGTTCGGTCCGAGAAAATATGGGTCATGCAAAACAATGTTTTTGTGTCTACATGCTAAAATGAACACAACACGTATGCAAGGCAGGGGGTAGGGGCCATGAAGCGTATTTGGCTTCAGGTTTCTTGGGAAAGTTTATTACATTCTCGAACCTAAAACAAAGCCAGTTAAACTCCATAGTGGAGTCCGGCTGTAAAGCAAGTAGATTTTGTTCATAGCCCTGGGGTCTTGCAGCAGTAGTTTCAGAGTTTTTTAATATCCGCAGCGTCCCACTGAGCAAAACAGAATACTCATGTGGGAGAGATTTGCCCTTTCTGGAAAACAACGTCCCGCTGCTTCAAACTCCTTAAATTTTCTAGGCCCCATAATGTCCAACTCAGTGCATTTGCAAGTACAAGGAACTGGCGAGATTCGCCTGCGACCTCCTCGAAATATTTTCAGTTTTCATCTGGGATATTACAACACTTATAGGCGAGTTTCGTAGTCATTTTTAGTGGTCACGAACAACATTCTGGACCTTTTTAACAACGAAAAGAATTTCTGTCGGGGAATTATAATACCCTTGAAGGCTTTTCAAGCTTCTTCACGGGGCCCCATTGTGCGGAGTACACCAGCTACTGTAGAGCCGCGGTATGAGCGAGCCTCTGTTGGACTTAAGTGCATAATCACAATAATTGCTGAAAGTCAAGGGTCAGGGATAAAACAGCAAAAAATATGGGAAAAAAATGAAAAGGACTACCCGAAGAAAAGGAATCCTGCTGCTGCAAGAAAGGAATTTCGTGCACAAAAAAAAGGAATTCAGCTCTGAAGAAGAAAGGAAAAAAAATTATGGAATTTCCCTCTTTCTCGCGGTGCTCCGCGTGGCCGCCTTCCTTTTTGGCAAAAGTTTTGTAGCGATTCCACTTTTTTTCTTTTATTTTGCGTTTTTCTCCGTTTTTTAAATGGTGGTAGACGGGGGCTGGGCGGTCATTTCCGCCCTGAAGGACCCACTCGAAAACATGTTTTTACACCCGCAGAACAAAGCGTCTAAAGACGTTAATCCAATTCCATTCAGCTCGGCTTCGTTCAGCTGGAAATTGTAATGAAGAAGGACAGTCCCAGGGAGCGAACGAAGGGGGGTTCCTTGGGAAAACTGCAAGTCTGTTGCAGATTATTAAGTTAGCAGACGATGATGGAAGAAAAGACGTCCGAACGAAGCGTGTCGTGTAAAAATATTGGCCGTTTTCTGGGACAGAAGTGTCTTTGATTTATGTCGACATGTGGAGTTATTCTTTTTCCAGACTTTAGTTTTAGTTCCATGTAGCAGCCTAGGAAGCGGGCAAGCAGCGGTGTCACAATGGTTGATGCAAATGATTTGCACAAACCACAGTAAGTAATAAAATTAAGATATGAAAAAGTTACTAATTTTTAGGGAATGGCCATAGTGGTCACGAAAAACATGTTTTGCAAAGAATTCAATTAAGAATTTAAGCTTTAATATCCTCTTCTTAACGTTTTCTAACGACAAATTATAATGATTTTTTGTAAATATCTCGAAAGCCGCAAACTTATCGATAGTAATATTTGGTATCAAATTTGTAGCTGAGTCATATTTCTACCAGTCGCTCTAAAAAGTGTTTTCGTAGAGGGAACTGTTCACGAGATTTTGCACTTCAAAAAAATTATTCAATAAGTTTCACAATACGGACTATATTATTATTAATAATAATAATTTATTGACTGATTGATTTCATGAATAACTCTTTAACCTACTTATTGAACGGTTATACTTAAGTACGATTTTTACAAAATACCGCTTTTTGTTATCTTTGATCCTATCCTAATTAACCGCACAGGTATCAGATCGATGAAGAACTTATATATAATATTATATAACCAATAATCCAATGTTTATGCTAAAATTCAGCATGTTGCAAATTATTTCAATATTTAATGTCTATTATTCCTGGACTACAGCGTTCACATTAAAATCGACTGGATTGTTTTACAAGTTCAGCAACTATGGTAATTATTGCTTGCTATTAGAAACCTAGACTTTTTCTCTTATTTAAAGATATTTCATTATTGAACCAGTTAGTACATAAATCAGCGTATTATATTGTAGACTAATTACGAGAATTATACGCATTTTATCGCAAATTAAATTTGCATGTAGATATCCTCAGAGGAGACGTGATTACCCTAATTGTTGTAAACCAATTTCAACGAGCTATCTATGCTATTGTGTAATGCAGACTTAATTAAATCAGTCACTAATTGCACCTGCCGTCTTCAAGCAAATCAAGATGGGAACCAGTGAATGTCTATTAATGACCTTAGAAGAGTACTCAACTAGTCGGCCAGGGCTAAATAGTACTGAAAAATTTATCTTCTCCAATAAACCGTGATACTATGTAAGCGATGTTTATATGTATATTATGATAGGATATTGTTGTGTGGAGGAGTTCAACTCTTCTTAGGAAAACTTTAAAATACAGTCGTTTTGTGCGTAGCCGTTGTAGAGAAATTAATTAATTTTTTTCCCCCAATATAAGAGCTCATCGAGTTGAAGTCTCTTAATCCAGGCTCTATTCTAGGAAGTTCGAATGATTTTTCGGAGTTTAATAGTCCAATATAAAGTATATTATTCTGTTCGACAGGGAGTTAAGGGAGCCTTTTAAAGGATTACTTACCTTGATCAGCAACATTGATGACACCATCTTGTGCAACTGCGATGGCAGAAATGGCCTGGAATCTGGCGTTCGAAGACAGTAAAGTTTCGGCGTTGCTTGTTGTTGCATCGTCTCCGTTCGAATTGGGTCCACCACTGCCGCCGCCATTAACTTGAGTAGCGCTAGTGCCGCCCAAATTGCTGCCTCCGGCGGGGGCTCCTCCAGAGCTACTAGACGGGCCCGCCGCCGATGACGACGGAGCACCTCCAGCCCCATTGCCACAGGGACAGCCAGCCCCCGAGCCCGACATCATCATCGTCATCAGCATAGATGGAGTCGTTCCACTGGGATTTCCGGTGCTTCCGCTGTTTTTAGTCGGATTAACCGTCGTCGCGAAAGTGGTAGCCGTTCCGCTGTTATTGCTGTTGGCATTGCAATCGCACACTAGCGACCTGTAATTATCGTTATCATTAGAATGCGGGTGTCAGACCAAGGAAGGATGAATGGGGCGCGGAGTGCCCCGGGACTGATAGGGGGTTCTACAATATAGTAAAAAGAAAAAAACTCTTCATGGCCTTGCTCCTCTTGGGAGGAACAACAAAACGGCTGGAAAAGCTTGTTGTGAGGAAATGGCGCGAGGGCCCTTTTTTTATCTTCCCTGGACAATCGAGAGCTCTTTTTGCCCTCGCGCTATCGCAACTATACTTTGTACATATATTCCAGCCCTTCTACTTTTTGTAGCTTATGTGGAGCTGTGCCGGAGCTCCATAGCTGCGGTGATGGTTCGACTGTTGTTTCAGGATTGAGAGGGATAATCTGCCAGCAACGAGGATAACCGCCTGAAGCACGACGATGCGAGATCGGAACGGGCGGATGTGGGTCCATGAAGGAAACTGGGAGTCGAAAGATCATTCGGGATATTTGGCGAGTTTGGCCAAACAATGACTCGATATAAAAATTCAGCTACCATACCGGCAAAATATATACTCCTGATATTATGATGACAAAAGGATGTTTTTAAATAAAGTATTGAAAACGCAAATAACTAACTTTAATATGTGTAGGACTATTCCTATTACAAATGTATTAAATTTGCTTCAACACGGTGCTTTAATTTAAATTTAGCTTTTTTTTACCTGCTAAGAAATTAATCTGGTTTAGAGGTGGGTAAAAGGCTTGGATTTTAAAATCATATTTATAAAGAAAAGGTAATCAAACAACATCAAATTTTTTGTCTTATGGACTATATGTATGTAATTTAGGATGATTTTTGTTTTGTGTTTTTGTTTAAATTTTCCGTAAATTTTTTTATTTTCATATATTGCATACTAGATGCTTAATGATTCCCTAAAAACTTTTATATTTGAGGTGAAAATGTAAGCCTGAACACTTACCAGTCTATTATGTAATATGAAATTCAGGAAACAACAAATCATAATTGTGAAACTTTAATACGTGAATTGCGACGGAAAATTACTATAAAGTTTATTTTATTTTATACTAAACAGGAAAAACAATTGTATCAAAATTTCAGTTAGATATTTTTGGTTTTATTAACCCAGTCGCACGTAAGATTTTTTGGCTGCTTAGGTTGGGGATAGTTACATAGATTGTGTTTGCTTTGAATGGTGGCTGCATGTAACTTATTTCGAGTGAAGTTAAAATAAGTTTAATGCCTGAACTGTGTTATTTAAAGTCTTTCTGATTTCAGGATTTTCAAGAAAAGATTTTTGTCACAAAAACAATATATGTTTTTTTTTTTTTTTAATATATTTTTGCTTATGCAAACTTAGCAATAGTATAGTCGAATGAATTATGGATTCAAGCACTATATTATATGATCTCTACAGTATATATGTACTTGTAAGGTTGTATTGGAATAAGTAAATTGGAATTAGAAAAAATTATTTAAATATTCTTAAACGCATTACGTGTAGTTTTCTATGAAAAATCTAAAACATGTAGTTAACCCGGCGTCAGTACGGTATAAAATTAGTACGACAACTGTAGGGTAGGGTCAAAATGACCCAAATTTTCAACTGTATCTAATTTTTACCATGTCAAGGAAATTGAAGGATTTTTCTATTTAATTAGATAAATTAGTTTCCAAATTAAAATATTTTAGTGAAAAACAATAAACATTCGTATCAAAAAGAAAAACCCGCGTTTAAAAATATCACGGGTCATAATGACCCAACCTGGCTGACGCCGGGTTAAAAACCTAATCTTTCAAGGTAGTTTCTAGCGCCAAGGACTTATTTTCTTCCCACCATCCATCGGAAAGGGATAAGAGTGAACGGCAGCGATAAGGACTGAATCAACTTACCCAGAATTTTCCTGCTTTCCAGCAAAGTACCTCATGTTGCCGGATGTGTCTACAACACGAATGGAGTTGACACGACGGGAGTCGCTATCAGCAATGTAGAGGTCACCGAATGGCGAAAACGCCATCGCCAGGACCGTTCCCAGAACATTTTCCGACGTCTTGTTCTTATCGGGGCCATTATTGCAGTGAAGAGGAGTGCCAGCCACCACTCTAATTTTCATATCTGATGTTAACCGAAGTACGAGCCTATCGTCGATGAAATGTAGCGACCCGTCCAGCGGGCTCAGTGCCAACCCGGTGGGCCACTGGAGCTGCGCCTGATTGGCCATTAAAGTGCCCGAGCACGGAGCAGGGCTCCAGTGGTTATGATGGCCATGATGACCAATGAGAGTGTGGATGACGCCCTTAGGGTCCACGGCTCGAATATTGGTTCCGTCCGCGATGTACATGGTCCGATCGGCGGCGATGGCTAATCCTTTCGGATGGGACAGCCGGGCTTGGAGCGCTGGGCCTCCGTCGCCGCAGTTCCCTTCGTCTCCGGGGATGCAGCGCTGGCCACTGCCCACGACGGACTCGCTGTTAATGCTCGGATCCTTGACCTTTTCTAATTTTAGCAGTCTCAAAATTTGATGTTTTTCTGGATCGGATATGTATAGGTGTCCGTCGGCCGGGGACACCGCCAGGTAGTACTGGTAGGACACCTGAGTCGCACTCAGTTCGAGGATGGTGAAAACCTTCCCGTCGGGGGTAATCCTCCGGACCAAATTAAAGTCGCCGACGTAGAGGCTGCCGTCGGGTCCCGACGCCAGGGCGATTGGAGTTAGCAATTTCGCGTCCTTCGCCATTCCGTTGCAGTAGTCCGGACAGCTAAGAGGCCGCTGGAGTCCGGTGCCCATCACCACTTTTACGGTCCGGGGGTACTCTTTCATATGCAAAGTGCTTCCGTCCCCCTTCTGCAGGATGCCCTCGTGGAAGTTGTAGTGATGATGGATGTCCAGGCCCCAGCCTCCGATGTCCGATATATCGACGTCGTAGCCCTGCAATTTCGCTGTTTGCGTATTCCAAACAGGCTCCTTGCAAGTCGAATGCTGATACCCGACCGAGATTCGGGCTATCGTGACGCCATAGACCTTCTGCCGGTAGACGTTGCGCTTGTTCCATGCAAATGTGTGGGTTAAATTTGGGTCTGCTTCGTACGTTTTCACGTGAAGTGATCCTTCAATCTCGACGCCGACGTGAACATGGGTGAGGGTCGGTGGGATATGTTCGCCGGTCAGGCGCATTCGAACGATGCTTAAGTACCCAGATGCCTGGGATGATTGATATGTGAGATGGAGTCCAGAGCCCGGGATTTGTATTGATTCCTGGACGATCTGTAAAGGGAAAAAATTAGAAAAATTGAATTCTGAGTTCTGATAATAGCAATCGTTATAAACAACTATTTTCTAATTTGATGTATGATGATGAAGTAAGTAAAATTTAAATTTTATAACAGTTGACGCACGATCTGAACTTTTTCTAAATTTATAAATTTTTAATTAAAAATTATTCAAAGCAAACAGAGGGATGGAAATGTGTAAATAGATTATTTTAAACAGACACTCCTCAAATATTGTACCTTTTTTGTTTATTTCATTCAAGCAGTAAATGATTTTAACTTTTAACTAAGCGCTAACTTAGGTAATTTTAAAATGCCTTCATATTTTCTGGCTATATGCACCGCCTATGCAGAAGCATTTAGATTAGATGATCTTGTGAAATTTTAAAATTTCAAAGTTCCCACTGGCCTTGTGATACCTCAAAAACTTTTCCACTCTGTTGTTAATATATTTCTCAAGAGGCAGAAAATGAATCCGGAGCACCTTGCTTTACTCTTTCTAGTTGGGATTGCGCGGAAATTACTCAAGTTTCGCAACAATAACTACAAAAATCTGAAATTAAGGTGGAATTGCGGGGGCGGGAGCGAAAAATCACAGGACGGTGACAAAATAATGGGAAAACCATCTTTTGACTCAGATGGAATGATGGTGGAGCAGACTCGTCGAGTCCATCGGCGCAAGGATAGAAAAAATAATGAAAAGGTACGGAATAATAAAATTTCATTCCCCGATGGTACGTGGGTGTCATGACAATGCAGGTTTCAGGTTTGCTGAAATGCAGCTACGACTTTAAACTCGGTCACTTTCATGATATGCAGGTGGGGCGGCTTCGGGCGGCAACCCGCTTAGGGTGCCCTCGTATCCAACAGGAGGAAATTCTAGACTACTGCGAATTTTTTAGCAGCCTGCAGCCTCGCCGATGGATTGTTTCGTGATTTTCATGACACTCCGAAGCAGGTAAACAGCGGAATCCCCGGAGCTCATTACGAATGGAGCAGGTGAAACCGCCGCGCCGGTCGCGGGCAGTTTTAAGCGTATTCCCGTCACTCCTGCAGGCGCGGAATCGTGTCACTCAGCAGTTTAATCGCGCCGGCGAGGCCCGCCGTTTTACCCTCCGCTGCATATCTGCGTTAATTCCTTGCAATTAAATCGCGACCTCGCCCGTCTTTTTCAATTTGGACTTGTTCGGTGCTTTGAATTCAAATTGCATGTGAACGCTCGTTGCCCGGTTTTCGCGTTCTAGCATGCTGCCTTGGCCCACTGTACAAAGATTGTTAATGAATTTTTCAGCAAATATCTCTGCCTTGACGCACGGGCGTTTTTTAATTCGCCCAGGCACGCGAGCATTTTTTATGCCACCATGAAGTAATGAGTCCTTTTGCAGGATCAATTAGAAAAAATTATGAAAATTGCTAGCGGTCCTTATCTGTTCGTGTGCAGACAGAATAGTTCTAAAAGTCCTTGGGGAATGTTTCCTGACGAACTGTCTCAGGTCGTTTTAAATTTAAAATTCCTGGCTGTTAGGGATTGTTCAAAACCGGTAGTGTGATATCAAAACAAAAAAATTTCTCAGACCTTGATTGAGATACACATGTTAAGTAAGTTTCATATTTAAAAAAGCAAGAAGATTAGATAATAGTTGCAGGGTTTAATAAGCTTACTTTGTATAAATAAATATATAAATCACACCAATAAAGATAGGGTAAAATAGTCAACAATGGATCAGTAATTTTTGGAAGTCCTGAAAAGCTCAAAATTATTGTCGAATTGTTGCGATTCTTTTCTGTAGATACTTTGGTTATTATACTTCCAAACACTGATGACTGCCATTTTGATTTCAAAGTGATATCCTAATTTAACTTAAGATCAAAATTTTACCGGCAGTCAGGGAAGTATTGGCATATAAGTCGCATATAACTATAAATGCACTATTATCTATATATGTATTTTGTTTTCATAACGTATTTAGATATTACCTTAGTTACCTACATACATATATTAATGATTCAGGGTCTTTGAAATTATTTCCAAATTTCTACAAACTCAGTTTATGTCCACTTTAGTCCGCCCAAAAAAGTAGAGCTTAATTGCACTTGTACAGAAGAAATCAAATCAAATCAAATAGCAACGTGCCGCTGATTGTTTAGAGAACCGCTTAGCACTCAGAACATCTAAATCTCGGGAAGTATTCTGTGAAATGTTTATTTCTGGTAGTCTTTAGTATTCAGTGTGGCCAAAGCTGCACATCCATCGTTTGGCCCTGGACGCATCCGTCCATCCTCAGACTGGCCATAATCTTCGTGGTCATTAAGACAAATTGCTTCAGTTCACTTCCAGCAGGAATGATACATGGAATAATTAAACGTCCTGCTGACTCTTGTAGGAGTATGCATGTGTACTTGGTTTATCTCGAAACAAATATCTGCTACGATTACTTCACCGTGAATGCATGTTTAGGTTGTAAAATCAATTAATCAGTAATTGTCTCGTGGTAATTACTAAAACTCCTGCAATTCAGTGCCACTTGAACGTGCTTCAGGAGTTTGTACTTAACTCTGCTGGAACAAATACCGGACGAGGTCCGAATGTCCAAAATCAAACCGAACCCATCGAACTCAAAAGTCTCGAAAACCCCAAGACACAATTCGGCAAAAAAGAAGAAAATCCTGGCTAAGGAAATTCCAGGACTAAGGATTTTTATTCTGGATCGAGAGATTCGGTGGGAAGTGCTGGTTATTTAGAGCTGACGAACGCTAACGCTAAACTGCATTGTCATGGAATTCACGTAAAATCGTGCCGCCTGAGTCTTTCGTTGCTGAGCATTACATTTTTGCTTCAAGTGACCTGTTTGCCAAACTGCATAAGTTTTCTCTATGGTGGAAAGAATCTTTTCTTCCCAAATTGGTCATATATGCTTGAATTTTAAGGTAAAAATGGCTTTGTTAACTGTAGAAATTAAGTAGATAAGCTTCATATATAAATGATTTTTCGTCTTGTTAAAATAATCAAAAGCAGTGTATGTTCTTTTATAATTTATTTCTCTTCAAATTTGAAAAGTGTCAATATTCTAAGCAAGTTACCAAAGGGAGAAAAACTAATTAGGAGGCTGATTTTTAGAATTTTTTTTTTATGAATCTTTTTTAGGCAGATAAAATAATTGGAAATTTCTTAAACTTTGTGATCATTTAATTAATACTGTATAGGTACATCTATTTTTTTTTCAAACTGTTTACGACGGAAATGGCCTTATAATTTGGCTGTCGTTTATTGAAAGCCGTCGTCAGAGTTGATTCTTTGCGGGAATTCTGTGCACGTTACAATTCTGATTTGAAATGAAAACTTATGTATATTTTTTACATTAACATAATTTCCAGGAATATGAACCTACCTCCCGGGCAGCATGAACGAACTCGTCCTGGATTTCAGGTTAATAAATGTTTGAGTTAGAGGTCTTGCAAGTTGAAGAAAAGTTGTTTTGAGATTTGAAAATTAGCACTCGAGCGCCTTACATGTGGTGGTATCATTTTTTGCTCATAGCATTGGAACTACATATTCCGAATTTTATTTTGAAACTTTGGGAATACAATCTTCAATAGTAATACTAATAATTTATGCAATAAAAATTTTCTTTTGATTTTTTATCGTTGTCCTCAATTCAGAGTATTTTTTTACTTTTTTGGGTGTATAAAAAATCTAAAACAGAATTGTTAGCCATGTCCTTGGCCAAAATGCATTGCTTTTCAAAAACAGGCAAATGGGCTAGAGAAATCGAGGCTTTAACTGCTTTCTTGGAATTCGAAATAGAGACGACCTTCGTCCGTCTAGCCTGATATCAAGTATCACTGGACTAAACAAAAGGTTGGGAATTTCTCCTCCGACAGATTTCAAAACAGACCCTGGAAAGCAGCCTGGTCGAAAATAACGACTTCATTTCAGACACACCCCGCCAGGTGGCAGCAGGGTAACATGGAATAAAATTGGTAAACAATGGGTCGCTGGTGCAGGTCCGGGCTCCAGGCGGGCCCCAGCCGTCTTTAAATTGCAGGTAAATCGCTTAGAAGAAGTTTTGCCTTTTGGAACGTGAGTTGATTGGGCGGTGGGAGGTGGTTCCGCAGCTGTCCTTCGGCCATGGTCATCATAATTTCCAAGAAAGCGTCTGCAGTCGGAGCGGTTCCTTTTCCGTTTATTTTTTATTGGGTCATTATTTCCGTGGAGTTTGTATGTTTGGATAATTTTATTAGGTCTTGGGAGACAATTTACCGCTAACTGTAGAATTTAGGAGAGATAAAAGGCATTATTTATGGGTCCACTGTTCTGCGGTATCTTTCGCCAAGACAAGACAAGACTCAAGGCTCAAAACTGGCCGGAGTCCATTTGTTTGCCCGCATAACTTTATACGTTTTATGACTAAATTAAGTCCACTTACCTGGGTTTCAGCGAAAATTACACGCTTCCCGGGCATCGCACCGACTCCGTTCGGCATCCACGTGCTGATCAGCTGCGGCTTTAATTGCTCGTGGTCGTGATCCACGCAAACAATACCTGGGTCAACTTTTTCATCGGAGAAGTGGTACCCGATGGAGTTGAGGAACGTCAGGGCTGGATTCTGCGGGGCGATCCTGGAACGGCAAAAATTTAATTAGCTTAAGTAGAGCGTCTTCCTCAGATTACCAGAGGAATACTTTGGATTCGTGTGGATTTAGATTTTATGCTCCTCGGCTGAACGTTAGGGTTTATGAAATTAAAACGAAGAACTTTGGGAGAATGCCCATGACACTTTTTGTGGCTTCTTCGAAATGCTAATTAAAGATAATTTTGAAGCAGAAGCAATGTTTTGGGAAGGTAGAGCATTTTATTTGTTTTTCAATGACGCTTAAAAGAAAATAGGTTTTACAAAGACAATTTATAATCTACTGAAGTTGAGGTTTTTTAAGGTTCGTTTTAAACTTCTGGGCGATTAAAATTAATTCTATAGTACAATCAAGTCAGAATTAGATCAAAATTACGATTTATCAAATTGACTTTTTGCGGTTTATTAAAAATTTGGACGAAGAAAAGTCTATTTAAGTTAAGATTTAATTAAATTTCACGATTTTGATATAGGTACACGAATTTGGTATTTATTAAGTATTTATTATTTTGAGAATATGTATACATGCATCAATATTAGAAGGTTGATCAATACAATTGGATAACATAATGCTTTATACGAAATATTTGAAATATAATTCATACCAAGATAAGAAACAAGAGGATTTTAAATTAAATACAAATTTTAGTTATATTTCTGGTTTTTGGAAAATCTTAAACTCAAAATACAAATTAGGCTCATGTTAACGATAAAATTTAAACTTGGAACGACGACACTTTTAGAAATTAAAATTTTGCCGCAGCACACTACGTCATTGCCCTTAAAGCTGCTTAAAATTATTGTGCCTCTTACTTATACGTTGTTTTTAAAGACAATTTGGGAATCTATTAATAAAAAAATTTAGGGGATTAAGAAACTTACTTGATTTGTGTTCTTAAGTGATCGTCATCGTCGCTTAGCTGCATCTGCACCGGGGGCAGGACGACAATTCGGTTCCACGGGACGAAGACGGTTCTGGTGAGGGGTCGGAAAGGTGATCTCTGGAACTGCAAAGTGACGGCTCCACCTCCATTAACCAGGACATCAAACCTACAGAGAATCAAGATGGCGTAATTAGTAAACGAAATTGCAAAATTAGTTAAATTAGTAGCAAAAATTTGGAGTGGCTTCGTGAATCTAGTCATATTTTGGGACGAAAAGAAGTTAATTACAATATAAAAAAGAAGTAAACTAAAATGGGTCCTTGTAAAATTACACTACGAATTGTAGTTTAGGACTTTAATATGGATTTAAATTTTGTTGTGTAATTTTACACCCTTTGTCGCGATTTTGGTTGGACAATATACTTTACATTTGTTGGCGTAAAATTGCACAATTATTGGTGCAGTTTTTTCTCACAACTTTAAAGTAAATCATCTTTATTATTATTGTACAATTACAGCAATTAAAATGTGTTCCATTACAATTATTTTAGTGTGAAATTTTGAGAATACCACGCGATGTAATTTTGCCATTGTTAAACATTTGAGAAAAAGATTTGCCTCATGGCAAAATTACAATAAATTTTTTTAAAATGAAGGCCCGAACGATCTAGCAATGATAAGTACTTTCGTTTGATTCTGTGATGCCGAAGCAGTAGTTTAAAGCTCGGCTATAAAAAGCCCCGAACGTCATAAACATAATCTCTGCTATCTTGCAATTGGACGGAGGTTGTGGGGGGTAAATATTATGAAGGATCCCTTGGCGTCCATAAAAAATGTTTTCATTAATGTCCGACATAAATCACTTCAACTAAATTAATTTCAGTTTTATGGACTCGCAGCAGCAACAGAAAACGGGAGAGTTGTAGGCGTCCTGCAAGACGACGACGAGTCCTAGCCCTAGCCCTAGCCCTAGACCAGGCTCCAGACTCAGACGACGTGAGTGCTTGGGGCGCGCACGTATTTTGCGAGGAAGGGCCGCCTGGGACTGGCCTCGTTCCCTTCCACTGGCCGCATGATTCCATCTACTGGGCCCAGGAGGAATATAAGGAAAAAGGGCAGTGCGGTGGCTCAGCTGGGCCTCCTGCGAGATATACGAGGAATCGAGCAATAAGATAACACAATCCTTGAAGAACCCCCAAAATGATTTGGGAGCACACTTGGGGCTTTCCTCATTTTGTGGATCTACCCCCGTCTGGCCGCGGAGATTCGATACCACCGTATTTGAAATGAATGAATCGAGATACAGTCGAAATCGATCATGGGAACATAGTGCACGGGAGAATTATTGCTGGTGCACAATAAATATTATTATTTTTTTATTTTTTCGCCGACAGTGTGGTTTCTGGAAGACCAAGGCCCCTTCGTATGTGCAAGGAGATCCGGGCAGCCTGCATTGCCCAGCGAGTCCAGACTCACTTTACTGGAAAGGGCGAAGCCCTAGCCCTGCCCTGGACTCTGCTACTTCTCTTGCAGTATTTTATGAGCATCCTGCTGAAGCGGGTTTATGGCGCTGCAAAACTGAAATCGATTTTAATTGAGTGGAATTTAATGTGATGGATGTGACAGATATTTTTGACAACGATCCTGTTATTGACACTCCAATTGCTTTTATCGGGTGGGTCAGGGTATGTTCCAGGTGGTGCACCGTGGTACACCGCCATATTTCGTTCGAGAATTCCCGGCTTATTGCCTTTCCCGGCATTATTTTTTCTTTATTCATTCCCTCCGGCAGCCACCCTGAGGACGGAGGAAACGTGTTAAGTGCATCAGTTCTGAACAAGTCCGATTATTTTGATTGGCAGCTCCAAACAGCGTCATTGTCGGATTACGAGAGCTACTCAATTGCCAGCTTTCATGAAGTTATTAAACTTTATTACAAAAAAATCAAAACATTGCATTAATATTTATTTTCTTAATAATTGGATTCTTTTTGTATTTTTGAAATAATTCAAATCAACCTAATACATTCTAGTTACAAGAAATGGCAAGAAAAGTTAAATATTTAACAGAAAAAAAAATATTTCGATCAAATTGTTCCAGTTTTATTTCAAACGTCTATATTTCAAAAATTATTTCTATCCAAGAAATTTTTCAGGTCTTTCTTCAAAATTTATTCGGGGTGAAGGAGTAGGAGGTTTGAAAAACTGATCAGCTGATAAAAGAATAGATTTATTTTGAAAGTTAGAAGCGTATGAATAATCATTTAGATCTGTTCGATAGCCGATCAGATCCAAATAGGTCAACTTAGATCAAATCAGGTATCAAATAATTACCAGATCATATTAGATCAAACAAAATCCACGCAAACGCAAATCGATCAGTTAAGATCACCAAGTTTCAGCTGTAAAAGATTTCGATACGGCAAAGAAAAAAATGTATTTAAGCAAGTTATTTTAGGATCAAAAGTAAGGAAATTATATTAAGTTAAGGGAGCTTAACCTAATGTAAAAGTTTACCTTACTACTTGGAGAATAACTGTTTTATAAATAACAACAAAAATACTTTTTAGTAGTCAACTGCCAAAAAGTGGCAAATTGTAAAAGTTCTGATCTCAAAGATCGATAGGTACATAATCAAACTAGATCAGGCTCAACGAATGCGAAACAGATCAGTTGAGGTCAGAAAAGAACAATTCAATGCAGTTCTCATTGAATGCGGATCTCATGATCTTTTCTGATCTAGATCAGTCAACGAACAGACTTATTAATACGTTTGTAATCTTGTTAATTAATACGACATTCTTAAAGAACAAGAGGTGAATTTTCTAAAGATAGTTAGGAAGTAGGAAATGAAATGTTTGGAACACTGGAATGAATAAAGCGCTACTAAAATTATTTTAAATTATTCGAAATGAGTGAAGAGAGCCAGTCTCCATTATTGTAAGCATACAAATTTATTTAAACTTTGAAGCATTTCAAGCTAAATGAAATATGATTTGTCTGTCGAATTTTCAAGATAGGATACTAAGAGTAGGTATCAAGATGATGAGAAAAATCACGCAAACGGCCTTCAAATCCTCAAGAAAGTTTCTGCAACGAAACGAAATGGAGAACTGTGCCACAAAACGCCCAGTTACATACAACTGACTTCATAATAAAAACGTTGCTTAGTCCGATATTAAATAATTCTATCCATCTAGCGCGGTCTAGGTCAACTGCGAATGTAGCTCTGGGCTGCATTTTATATCACTTTATCTTTTCTTAACAGCTTTTTATATTAAAGGGTCTGTGCAAGACCAAGTGAAGCGGGGCGCATGGACGCGCACACACAAAGGTTTGTCATAATTTTTTATTCACATCACTTAGGCGGTGTCAGGGAGAAGGGATACGGCACCCCGTTGCCGGAGAGGCCTTTATTTTTCATTCCACAAATCCCTCAATTTATCTAATCTCGAAGGAAAGAAAGTCTCAACTAAGAATAAGAACTGAGTCAATTTTGAGGGAGGAGCACGGAGTTAGGAAGGAACGTATTCATGTTGTGCTCGGGAACATTTATCCTGATATCTAGCTGGACATAGTTCTGGACCGCAGCGCATAGGCCGGCGGGACGGGTCGCAGAGGATTGTAGGTGATAATATAAATAAATCGATTTTGCCAGTATCGCACCCTTTTTTGTGAATTGGTTACTGGCCGGTGCCAACAGTTGTGCGCCAAGATGCTGACCCGGTCACCCGTTCAGAAATCACGATAAGCCAATTTGGTCCGACTCGATCAAATCGGATATTCCCTGCTTTCGCTTAAGTCGTTTCGTTTACTTAAGTGTTTAAGTTTGGTTAGAGATAGCCATACGATTTCCGGGATATAATCCGACCAAAGTACAAACCATTCGGACCCGGCTCCTTTCTCACGACAGGTCGTGTGCCGGAGGAGTAGGTAGGTACGAAACGTTTTATGAAAAAGTTACTCCTGGGCCTTTTGGAATTTTATATCATCGCATAATGGTAAATTTAGTTAATCGATTCTTCGTTCGGTGGCCTCCTTTCCCGACGAGGTGACTGATTTAATTTTGACTGTACGTAAAACTAATTTTGCTCGTGGTATGATATGGTTGAGGGAGGGGAGCGATGTGTGATGGTCACAGACGAAATTGTACTCATATATTTACATATGAGCGTGGTTCATGCCGAAATTTCCATTTTCATAAATTGTTGTGGGTCCGTTTAATTTAAAACAGACGAAAACGGATATTCGCAGGCTCGAAGATTGATTGTATGAAATTGCACTGGTGCGGTGACGTTGATTATAAATATTATGAAAACCAATTGTTGAAATGAAAAGATAAACGAAAATATTTGCGCTGGAATAAACGAGGCGCGGCTGAAAAATATATTCGGGTTTTTTTTAATACCGAAAATCTTAAACGAATTGAAATATTTCCTGGGAATTGTAATTTAGTAAAAGCGATTGTCAAATAAAAACTTTTAATCAAGCGCAAAAATTATTTTTAAAAGGAAATTTTCAATAGAATTCAAATCTGGTGATTTAACCGGGAAATCAAGAACTTGAAGTCCATTCTCATTTACCAGTTACGATGTGTTTTTCGGGTCACTATCATGTGGAAACACTCATGGAAGTTGAATTTTTTATTAGACATGTGGTAATAATTTCATCTCCAAAATTTTTTTGTAAATAAGACTGTCCATTATTTCCTTCATTTCCAAAAAAAAGATACACACCACACCGTTCACCGAAAAACGGTGCAGAAAAAAAATGAATTTTAATAACTATTTTGGGATACCGTAGCCAGTATATATTTTTCAAAAATACACCATATGTAGGATTTTGTTTAAATTTCTATATTAACGCAGGGATGATTTGTACCTGGATACCGCCAGTACGCCCGTTCAGTAGTTATCACATTGTGAATATGAAGTTAGTTGAGTAGTTTTTGGAAGAAAAAGTGGCCACTAAATAATTTTACCTTAGTGTATTTATTTTTTTTATCCATAAGTGTACGTACATATGTATGTATGTATATGTACATAATATGTAGTGATTTTTGGAATGTATACTTTAAAGTCGTACAAAGTCGAATGCATTTAAATACCTTGCATTTTATTCTATTACCTCCAAAAATCCGAGAACGCTCAGAAGGCAGACATATTGTCGTAAAACGTCTGAGGAAATTTAAAACTTTTCCTTCATTTTTTACCTATAGCGCTGAAAATTCAGCAAATTCTTCTCGGTCGGTCATCAATTTTAAACCTAGCCGCAGTGGCAGCAAAAACCTTTCAAAAGTGTCTGGAAAATAAGAATCGTAGCGCCCTTAAATTTTACAGGAAAAATTAACACAAAAAAGAATTTATCACGAGTAGCAGACGAACGAAAGTCTACTGGGAGCCAGCCTGGATGCTATTAAAAGTTATGATCACATATTTTACGCCATTTATCGATTTTAATTAAGATAAAAACAAAGGAGCTCGGGTGAAATGGGTGCCGGCAGGGACCAGCAGGACGAGAGCGTAATGAACCGCTCCCCGGCTGGTGGGGCGCTGATAAAACTTTTATCTTTCCGATCCATCCCATTGTTCAATTGTTTGTTACAGCCAGTTGGAAAATTTCCTCGGATACTTTATTCGGTTCGGTTTCTTCGTTGTGCGGCTGTAAAACCGATTCGTTTTTTTCCTTTACAACAGCCAGTAGGATGAGGTCCTTCTTATGCCTGTCATCGCTCCGGCGAATCCTGCCGAGTGCCGGGCCTACGCCCCCCGGATAGTTGGGACCTTTGCGCCATTCTTATTCTCGGCCTGGAGACGTACAAAAAGTTTCCAACATAATTAAATTGCTTTTAGGGGAAAAATTAATTTCACTTCACCAAGAAAATCAATTAAATTCGCCCGCATCGATTTTTCAGGATAGATAAATGGCGATGCTACGCCAACAACGCCCGGCCGGGCAGCTGTCCCAGTTAAGGCTCGCCTCGAATAGTTTTCCACGTCTACGTCTCGTCGAAAGTTTCCAGTTCTAGGAATCCCTCCGCCGAGTCCCGGAGGCTTATCTAGGAACACATCTTGCCCGGGCGGGGAGTGTAGGTGAATGTGACTCGTAAACAGCTGGGTAGCCATGGGGTGGCTGCCTGTTTTGATATATTTTTTTCCACCACGGTCCCTGCCAAGAAATTTTTGCACAAACTATTTTTGTAAGAATGAAAAAAAATCCGGGAATGCGACAATACTATACATATAGTGATTGTCTATCGGTAGTACGACTACGAGCCGCATAGTGGCGCGCAAAACTCGCATCCAAGGGGAGTACGCCACCCTGCCGAGGAGGACTCCGGCCGACGTTCGTAGCTGAAGCGTCCTGGTTCCTGGGAGGAGGGCTCCTGGGTGGAGGGCCCCAGACAGATAGCGCTCCCGGTATTTATAACCATCTGCACCCACCCTGCGAAGACTACAACTTGATTGAATACTAAAATGCGAGGGAATTGAAGTCATTGAAACTTTTTTCCTGTATTTTTTTTTCTATTTTTTATTTTTACTTTTGGTACCCCGCTTCAGCCGCCCCTGCTGTTTATTGGGGGGAAAATATCGAGAATTAAGATCGATATCAAAAAGTTCACCGATATATTGGAGTTAAGGGCACAGCTTTCCCCGACTTGATAGGGAACTGGCTTTTTATTGAACTTGTATAACTTGGGGCGATTTAAATCAGAAAAGTTTTCCGTTGTAGTTTCGACTTTAATAAATTCAGCTCGGCTTGAAAAGTATATCCTGATAAATTGGCGTTTTGGTTTTAATGTTTTTCCGGTCAAATTATAGATGTTTTTTCAACCACCGGTACTAACAATTCGGTTTTAAGTGTTTCAAAAATATTAAGTAGGGTAAGGTTGCTCAAGTCGAACTCCCCCTTAAGAGAAAATTACTGTAATTTTTAGGATAATTTGAATTAATTAAAAAAATTTGCGTCCATTGAATCTTTGTTTTTCATAAGCCTAAAATTGTTAAGTAATTTAAATATTTATTCAAATTATTAAGTACCTATTAGATAGTAAGTGCAATCGTTAAGATCATACAAATTTTATGCATTTTATCAGGGAAGTTTTTCCTCACTACAAATATTGAAACGCTTTATAGCTTATTGTTCAATTTTGGTCAGTGAACCTTCTATTCTTTCTATTGTTAAGGTACACCCAACTGCTCTACTTATTTATCAAAATGTGAAAGAATAGACGTATTTTTGAACAATGTGCTTTCAAAATTTTCGTAAAGCCTATTTGAATTGAATTCTGGTGTATTTCACAATACCAGAAGAATTTTTAATATGTTAACAATAAAGAAGGATTTGGAAAAGAAAAGAAACAAAGTTTCTCAAAGTCCGACAAGAGCCCAATACAAAAGTTCGGCATTTCTGTTTTTTCCCGAGGTGCGATCAATAGCTCCTGTCGTCGGTCGAAAACTTGTGGTTCCAAAAGTCGTATTAGAAGAAAAAACGCAAATATAATTTTGATTAAAACTTTTGGTGCTTGTTTTTCACATAAGACATTACCATGCTTTGTTTGAAACTAACATTATCTTGCAATTTAGATAAAGGATTTTTTACAGTGTGGAAAATATTGATATTCCTGGACAGAAAAATATAACAGAACGCCCTTTTTTTCCGCCCAGTAGTCCTGAGAATTTTAGTGGAGCAGTGTATCCGGGCAATGTGTGCTCTTGCAATAGTATGAAAGAAGTTTTTCTTAATTAATCGCACACAAGCGCTTGCCGGAGCGCTCAAGTTCGTCCCATTGTTTCCTCGAAGGATATTCTTTCAAAACTTCTCTGAACCCCCTGTGGGTTGTTCTCGTGCAGCTTTGTTAATTAAAAGTGGAAGAATATGAGAATTAAAAAAAAATATGCGAAGACTTCGCCTCAAGAAATGCATGTAAGTCTTCTCGAGACGCAGAGGTGTGAGGAGACGACCGGTCAAATCAATAAAAAGATGGAAGATGCAGGAATGTTTAAAATTATTACCCGAATGGTGAATTTATTCCCATGCTTATTTGATGTTTGAAATCGGATTTAACAATTTCAAAGGAAAACTTTTCGAGTCCTTGCTAAAAGCTCCTCTTAGTGGCGCTCCAGTGAGGACCTTTCACTTTTGAATTTGTTCCGGGCAAATTAAAATTTAAGTACCTGGAAGTTGCCCAAAGGAGATTTATATGTTTTCTATCTGTTCGTCCCAATAACCTTATTATACTGACCTTTTCCGGGTCTTCGAGTCGCCAAGAAACTTGTTTCTGACTTAAGTATCGTACCTTTCTCTGTCAAAAAGGTGAAGCATCCGAAGGACAGACCATTGTCTACGACATTCTATTTACGTTTGGGAAGAAAGTAATTTCCTCGAATTCGCCTCTATTTGCACTATATCTCCGTGACTCCGGTTCGAATGTTTTTATCAACACCGAACAGTCGCCTGGCCTTGGCCACCTCGAATCGACCGGTCCTCCGCCTCTCCTTCGAAGCACCCTGTTAATGTTATGTAAACAGAAAACTCCCGCACCTCTAATTAAATTAACATCGCCAACAAACAGCCCCCATAAAATCAATAGACGAGTATAAATTTCAATTAGCAAAATTTATATCCCTTTTGTTTATATCGGGGGCCCCCCGACCTCGGGCCCCGGTTTTTCCGTTGCACGAGTGCCCCAAAATTGGCGTTTTCTGTGTAAATATAGACGTGGGCGGGAGCATCCCGGGAACGGACAGTGGCGTCCCGACACTGCGAGGATATAATGATTATTTTCAGCCTTCGAGAAGGACGCTTGTTGTTTTAGGATACTTTAGGGGACACATACAAAATTCTTTGATCTCGGGGAAAATTGGACGAAATGGCCTAAAATTGTCGAACCGTACAGAGTTAATTGCTTCAGAGGATTTTGCCGGGAGAATTTGGTGCGGCTGAGCTATATTTATGGGGCGACCCGCCCACCCCCATTCGCATTGTCGCCAGAGTGAATTTAGTTGTTAAAATATATTTTCGGGGAGCTTAATACAATTCATTGTTTCAATCGGCAGGAACTTGGGCCAAGTTCAGACAATATGGGGTTATGATCCATAAATTAATTAGTTTTTGGGGACCATCATGCGGTATTTTCTGCAGCGTCCAGCGGCGCACTAAAAGCCCCCACACTGCCCTTTACTCCGCGGGGGCAATGACTCACCGACCGGAATCGTTTTTTTTTCCAAGTTTATGTTTTTATTATGAACCAATGTGGGAATTTAATTAAAAAAAGAGGGGAGTACGATTGTTTGCCAAGAACCAATATTATGGCAGCATAATGAGATGTGCCTGGAATGTATTCGTGATCCACGTGAGGGGCGATGTAAAGGGCTGCATCTCCATCCAATCAGTATTTAAATTGATTTCAAAATTTTAATTATTTTTTATGGGGAGGATGGTTAGATTATACAATATATGGTCGATATTCTGCCACCTTACAGAGCAGGAATGCTCACAGATCGCAGAGCCCTGTTTTACATGCTTGTACTGTTTGTTACATTAGTGCGCTTTAAGTTCTCTGTTTTTAACAATTAATTTTTTAAATGCCTTAATGGTTTATAATACCATCTTGGCGTACTGAAAAATGGGTATAAAGAGAAAAAAATTGTTTTGACGAAACTATCAATTATAGAAACTAATTTTTATTATACACATACATATGTATTTGTAGTATTGTTTTACGTTTAATTTAAAAACAAAATGGCGGAGATATAAACCATAAACTATAACCCTGTTTTGTACATAAACCCTTCTTAATGGTGCAAACAGTTCTCTATCAAGCATCGTTTGAATAAAAAAATATATATTTTTTTATTTAGAAAGGTAATAGCTAACATTTGGCATACGGAAAAATGTTTTACAATTACAGCTAATTAAAAAGAAAACTCTAATTTTCATCAAAATTTTGAAATTTCAAAATTTATAAAAAATTAAAGCGGCATCAAAAAATCTTAGGTTTTGTTATTAAGAATATGTGGTTTAAATTGTATTAAAATTGTTTAAGTAGATCTTGTGGTACAGACAGTTTGAACAACGTAGTTTCGAGAAAAACGCAAAGGAAAAAATTGTTAAACGTGAAAGTCAGGGAATTTCTTGAATAATCTTGAACTCTCTTAGCTTAGAAAACCTATGTGGTATAAGTTTTGGTTAGAAAATTCTTGTCTTAGAAAAATTATGCGTCCTCGGCTAACCAAAAGTCGAAACTTTTTATATTCCGATCGGCACAGAACCAACTATATGGCATGATTGAACATTTGTCAGTCATGTCTATGAAAATATACTTCTGCTTGTAATGACATATACAGTTACTCAACTAATTGATCACATGGTAGTACTTTAGTGGTACTTTAGAATTTTGCAAGTTGTTCATTAACGGTAACAGATATCGTAAAACTGGTTACGTAATATTGTAGAGGGCAAAATTGTCTATAGAAATACTCTTATACATTTTGACATCCGATTGACCATTCTTGAGTTATTTATGAAATAAAACTGTCAAATTTCACTACTTTTATCCTCGCAAATAACTCAAAAAATATCGAAGTTACGGGAAAATTGTCTTAATCAATTTTGTTCAGGATTTAATTCTCTACAAGTTAGGCGAGGCCACTTGCCCATGTCAGAATAAAATTAGCGATTTTTTGCAAAAATAGAACATAATGTATTGGGCAAAAAATTTTGAAAAACAATTTAATCTCAAAAATTTATTACTCTACAAATTACCTGAAGACACCTGTTTTCATCTGATTTATACTTAGCAGAAATAGACTTATAATTTTCGAGATAAAATTGTTTTTCAAAAGTATTAATGATAGTGCAATTAAAAAATGTGCACATTTTATATTTCCTTGGATTACATTTACGATTTCTTTGAAAACAATAAAGAAAAAACCGCAAATTTAATTTTGAACGATTTGCTTTGCTTCGAAATAATACAATTTGACAAATGGAACTGTCGTAGCAGCGCATACAATTAGGGTAATGCCAAAGAGGTATTCATTATCCTGCGGTAATATCTCTAAAAGCATTTTTAACTTGATTAGCCACTCGCCTAAAACCCTTTAATAAACGCAAACAAACAAATCTCGCATAAATAAAATCGTCGAGCAAACAATGCAACATATTACCCCCGGGGAGCTCCAATACGCCCCGGTAGATAGTTTAGGGCGGCCAAAGGGTGTGGGGATTATGTAGACAGTTGTAGACAGTGCGGCCGGGTCTCCACCAACTATTGCTCCCGATTCCAAATATAGGGCCGGTATCGATTCGCCTGCGGCTCTTCCTGTGTTTACTTATTCATTTCGAGCATCCAGCCGCGCGCTGTCCGATAATTAAAACACAATCATTCCGATGAATTCAATTTCGACGTCGGACCTTATAATTTTAGATTTAAATGTGGTGTTTGTTTCGCTGCCCCAGGTACCTGCAGGCGCGAACAGGCATGCGACGGGACGGGCACAATAATTGTCTACGAATAGCTTTTTACCAGTAAATTACATTTGGTGTAATTGATTCTTGTTCGATTACATTCTAAAATCCAGATCCCTGAAATTTGTACATAACCAACTTTGTGTACTTACCATCCTCCTTGTCTTGTGAGCGTGAAACCAAATCTTGAGTCTCGATCGACTGAGACCCGAATGCCGACGATGCCCAGGCCTTGCGGTGTGATTACTTGTCCACGCATTACGGAAACACGGCTATAATGGATTTAAATTGCATTTAATTAGAGTATGTCTTAGAACAATCTTAGAGGGTAAAATAAACTTTTATTGGCTAAGGTTTACTTCAAATTGGAAACAAAAATTTGTTTTATATTTTTAGTCAACTTTTGTACAGAAAGAGTAAAATAAAAAATTTTCTAAAAGTACTGAAGTGAAGTATTGCTAATATATTTTTTTCGTATTTATTTATCATTCTAAGTGGATCTAACGTGATTGTTTTCTTTTGGATGCTTTGATATAAAAATATTTTTAAAATAAAAAAATTCATTGATAATATATAATTTCAAAAAAGTGATGCACATGAGCTACGTTCAAATAATTTATTGTGAAAACCAATTTGTTCTTTTACTCAAAAAGTCAACTGAGAGCTAGGAAAATGTTATTTACAAGTGAAGTCTTTCATGAATTCGAACAAAATATTTTGATAGAATTTAACGTATTTACAGTATCGTAAAAAGCTGATAAGGTTCCAGCTGCCACAATGTAATAAAAGTTATTCATTCATTATTCATTTCGTTAACAAAAATATGCGCCTTTCGTTGTCTTTATATACACATATGTATGTATATGTAAGCCTAAAGGTATGAAAGGATATCTAATATTATATTATTAACATTCATATAAAATTACTCTTAAAAACAAAAGCAGGAGTAGGACGACAATAAAACATTCGAAACAATACAAATACAGCAATCTGAAAGCTGATTTTGGAGCGGTTTTGTTCCGATTCCTATTTTAATCTTTTAATTATTGTTAGCCTATGCAACTTCGTTACGAAATAAATAAATTAGAAACAATTATACTTAATACATTCAAGAGTTTGTTTTATTACATTTTTCGGAGAAATTACTATCGCACCTATAAAATATATTCTTATAAAAAATATATTTAGTATTCAGTCAAAACTCCAAACGGTCAACTTACATCAAAATAAGGAAAGTAAAGAATCGAACTCTTAACAAATTGGGCTCAAGTTATAAGTCCACGAAATTGAATGTTTTGTGTATTGTGAATATATTTTTCAACCAATTTCCCATAGCACTTTCGGAAGTGAGTGTTTCTAAAGAGAACAAGTATTGTTTTGTATTATTATATGTAGGTATGTGTAAATAAGCGGTTTTCAGATAAATTTGTAAAAGCAGAAGTGTCAACTACAAATCCGAGTATACGTTTATGAGAGATTAAGTTGTTAGTTTAGTGTCTGTATAACATTTTAATGCAGAACTCTTCGTATTAGACCACAATATATTATTGGTTCAATAACAAATTAGGTATTAAAGAAATTGAAATTTATATAAATTTTAATATGTAATAAGTTGGTTACTAAGACCAATTACTACTTATTATAATTATTATTTATATTATAGGTACAATCTTTCTAATCGTGAGAATAACTTTTTTTATTCACAGCGCAAAAATCCTCTGAAAGTTGATAACATGCCATTTAGTAGAAAATATGGAAAGCTTTCAGAAACTCCATACCAGGCTAAGAACTGGAGCTTAGGGCTAATAGTGTAAATAAACAAAACTTTCACTGAATTCTGCGTTTTTAACAATATAACTTTTAAAAATTTACAAGGACTCTTCCTAGGAAATTGCACTGAATTTTCTTCAGCTCTATGCATTTTTAGGACATTTTTTAAAAATAACTATACACTATGCAAGTAACTTCGAATACAATTTGAACTATTATAGGGAAATTGTTATTATATTTGAGTTAAGTAATAACTTTTACGAGTATTTTGTAACGAAACAGGTTGTAGGAAAATTGAATTATTCCAGTTTCAAATGAATTTAGCGCAAAAAGCTTAACTTAATAGTTAAAATGTAAGATACGATTTTCGTTTGGGTTTTTGGGCCTAAAACTCCTTAACAGACACGCAAAAACATCTCTGTTAAGGATTTTTAGGCCTAAAAACTGCCTCTCCTCGCACTGAAGGTGCTATTGTCCAATAAAAACTAAATTATAGTTTACGGCCGTAAGACGTTTAGATTATAACACAAAATCCAAATGACTGCCATAAAAAATGGATGATACGACTACTGCCGCAGCAGTCATAATGAAAGATATTTGCTTATCATCCCCGAAGTGCTCAATGTTCCCTTTTTTCCCCCAATAAAGTGGAAAGCAAATGATATTCATAAAAATAAAAGTTGGCGCTAAATTTATATTGGTGCGCCACAATATAGAGGAGATAACAAACAATTGAAAATCCCCCTAACAAATTTACAGCTTTCAATATCTAGAGGATATCCCTTGTAATTGTGTATTTCACCTTAAGGCCCGTCAAGAAATACGAGGGCCGTCGGCGGAGGACGAACAGTGGGTGTGCAAAAAACCACCTATTGGCCGAATTAAGTGTCGTCCCCATTTCGCGAGGTGGGTCCTTAAAAAACCCTGAGCTGGCGTGGGGGCCGATCTATGCAAACAACAACGAAGACGTTGACTATGTAAAAATGGAAGTGGTGCAACATTATGACCCCTCGTCGGAGTTTTCAAAAATAGCCTATAAAACTTTTATTTAGCATCCACTTGCTGGGCAAGTGAAATGGCGCCAACGATATAACGGCACCACCCATCGTCGCCATCATCATTTCGAGCTTTCCGATACCCGGCGAGTCCCGTGGCGGGGTCCATTTAGATCAATAATTTCAAATCTAACTTATGCCATCGGGGGTTATCCCGGCCGAGATGATGACTGTCCTCGGAAAGCTCTTAAAAGCTTTTCGTGTTTTTCGCCACATGAATTTTTTTGCACTGCAATATCAATAAAGTGTTAATCGCTCTATTTCATCCCCTTAATGCGCCGACACGAAAATAACGTCAGCGTTATCGGGGGTGTGGGGTTAATATGCGCATATTTTCGCTAAATTTCCGCTACGTGTTATTGGTTGCTGGAGCTGTAAAGTGACACCTTATCAACTTTTATATTATATATATTCTTTTTTTTTCGCTTTTTATATTTTTTCCAAAAGAGATAACAAAAATTATTAAATTTTATGTGAAATATTTTATAAGAGTTAAATGCATGCATTTTTCGGGTTTTATATTCGATCCTTAAAAGCGCCACTGAGTTTCTTGGTCGATTAATGATGCAAACAGAAATTTCTTTTTCTTGACATTTACACTTTAGTATCAAGTGGTATCTTGGGAAGCTATTGACACAGTTGCGCTTCTATGGAACATTTAGTGCAGATTAGATAAATTTATGAGCTAAAATTTTAGTTTTTTCTTATATGTAAGATAGTAAATTCCTTAAAGAAAGCTCTTAACACTAAAAATTATAACGAAGATCTTTCGATACACAACATTTTCTCAATGTCCTCTGAGCAATTCATTGCCATAAATGGTTTTTTTTTTAATTTTTGCAATTTGAATGCATAAACTTTCGTTCAAAGAGAATTCTTCATTTAAAAAATAAAGGTAAAAGTTTTTTAAGGAGTTATGGTAACTTAAAACTGGTAGATGAACTTAAATATATCTATGATTTCCTTGTTTTACGCATTTTACTTGTCTTTAAAAACAAAATTTAACTTTAGGCCTTATCGCACATGAGCGACTTTTAGCAAGTACATTTAGAGCTTACTTTAGTCACAGACGATTATTCTTCCAGTTACCAAGTGCAC
Source organism: Machimus rusticus (assembly GCA_951509405.1). Lineage (NCBI taxonomy): Eukaryota > Metazoa > Arthropoda > Insecta > Diptera > Asilidae > Machimus > Machimus rusticus. Next base: position 11,835,483 of record OX608051.1, read on the forward strand.
GCAAAACATCTGATTATCTCATGGTGTTTTGCAGGTATTGTGTGATGAGAAACAAAACTCACAGCAACCACTGTATCTTACCGCATGGCCAAATGACAGAGTCGAATGCAACTGAAAGTCACTCATGTGCATCAGGTCTCAAATAATCTGAAAATCGTTGTCCTCGAAACGTTCTGATGCACTCTAACAATTCCCTATCCCCCCATAGGGTTGCATATTTTGCGATTATACCTATCACCCACAACATTGTTTTCATCCGATTACTTTGTACTTTATAGCTTTTTAAAGATACAACTTCCGTGCGGTGCGCTACGATGCCACAACTTGTGTAGAAGAACTCTTATAACTTAGTGAATCGGTTTAAGTGCTCATCGAGGCATGTGTGTAGAACTTTTACTACAAACAAACAAAAATTCCTGTTTGAGAAGGGTTTAAAACCCCACCACCAATGCTGAAACTCCGCCTAAATTAAATGCAGTTGGCACAGATACGGCAAAGGAATCTTTTGCCGCGAAGCGTAATTTTACAGTCCAAAAATTTTTGCCTTCCGACAGTGTTTTCAGATGCACTTGAGAAATTCCTGAAATATACTCCAAGCTTGTAAGTAACCTCAACACATCACCATGAGACATTTTTCTCTTTCGGCGAGGACAAAAGCAAGGCGGCAAAGAAACAACCTAAGTAGTTTTAGGCTATACTTCTCAGGGTCCCAGCGAGCTCCTAACGATTTATTTATTTTGTTGCTCTAATTATCGCTAGCTTTCCTAGGCATTCACACTTACTTCATCTCAGACAATTATTGACATAAAGGCGACGATGAAAGACCACATTCCTAGAAGTTTTCAGGCTAATGGCTTAAGCGGGAAATACGCGATACCACGGTTGTACCAATTTGTGTTACGTTACGTTATTGGTTCGACGATTGCATTCAACCATCCACATGGTACGATTTGCGTGCGATTTTCGTGCAACAAGAATTAAAATTTTGTATTAAAATACACCATATAATTAATTTACATACAACTCATCGCATGTGATCGTAAATTTTGGCTAAAGACCTTATGATCATGAGATATCGGCCCAATCGAGAATTTCAGATGTATACACGATACAACTGTCGCATGCGACAACAAATCGGACTAACGGTCGGTACAACTTTAGAGTTACCACAATAAAATACCTCGCGTACCTGCATCAGCCCTCAGCATCTAGACTCTAGATTCTAGACTTTCTAGATAATATAGACGGACCTCGTTTTTTTTGCAGCGTCTTTCTGAATCTGATGTGGCAATTATTCGTTATTTTGTTCGTCTTGGAAATAGAATCTTCATTTACATATACATCCTGTCTCGGAGTGGGGTGTGGTTGAGGGAGAATAAATTTTGAGGCAGAAAAGTGATTCCCTTTCGCAGCCAAAATGTTTTCTCATGAGAAGAAAAGTTTTTTTGTAAGATTTTGTTTTGTTTTTCCTTTGTATGACAAGTGGAGCGGGGTGGAATTTCTTCATCAGATTACTGAAGACTGAAGATGCATTCAATGTGCTTCTCATACCAACTCCATTGTCGCTCTATGGGGACTGCTTTGCAGCGTCTGCACAGTCCCCGGACGGGTGGGTTGGTATATTGTTTGCAGAACACTATGGGCATGGACTCGGCTCCGGCTTGCTTTCGCTACCAGATTTGCTCAATGGTCTTTTTGCAGTGATAATTACGACTGCGAGGCTATTTGTACATATATACGCTTTTTTCTAGTAATTCGATGATCAGAAAATGAATAATTTTGAAATAAAAGCTTTAGGGAGTCCTATATTGATTTTGAGGTCTTCTGTCTCGAAAAATTATTGACACAAAGCGACAGAGTCATTTTCGAAACATAAAATAGATTAGCTACAATTTTTATTAAGCATGTCATAACTTAAATATATCAGAAATTAACCTTTGAGGAAAAAATTCCCTGTTCGATGGTTTATGGATTGCCCAGTTGAGCGCGAAAAACAATTGCATTGGAAAAGGAAATTTTTTTAAGGGGACTTTTACTTTCTAAATTTTCAAAAAATCGATTTTTTTTTTACGTAAAAACATTCTTTAGTATCATAGGACAGTATTAACAGGCGTTTTTTCGAACTTTTTATAAAATCGCGTATAAAGGCCATACAAATATAAAAAAATTAACTTTTTAAAGGTTTAGGTATTTATTATAGTTTAAAGTCTCACGAATTGAATCCCGTTGGAATTTTAAAAAAATTTATTACAGGAAGGCAGAAAAGTGTCTCCCAAATTAAAATGCATCTTTTGGAAGACGCCCTCTGCAGTGGTGAAAAAGAACTAAAAGTGCCAAAAAAAATTTTTTTTGTATACCTCAAAGCCTTTTCAACAATGTATAAAACAATTATAACCACAAATATAATAATTTGTTTTTTTTATATACATATTTTAAAATTGTCTTTTTTTCCAATTTAGAAAGCAAAAGTCCAATTAATCGAACTTAAATCAAAGACTAAATAGTGCCGCTCAACGATACCCAAAACTTATATCTATGCAAAGTCAGTTTTGGAAGCGAAAATTCGAATCTGCTTCGAACACTATGTGGTGAATTATGGTAATAAGCGTGTAATGTAATGATGACCTACTTCGACGCACGTTTTGTCATGTGATTGAATTATGCCCGAACATAAAGTAGTGGAAACAAAAGAGTTAATCTGGTGGCGGGCAGATAGTGCTTTCGGGGATTTAGTGTTGAATGCCTGTGAAGTGTAAGTTAGTCACAATGTGGCATAATTCCCACAATGCCAATTTGTGTTGGGGTACTCGACCGATCCCCTGGTGTATAAAATATTTCTGCAACAGAGCGTGAAATGTTTACTCCTTTTCATATATTGTAGCCAATCAAAAATCTATCAAATTGCCTTAAATATTTTAATTTGCACCCACTAAAATATTACAAATAATTTTAACACGACAGTTACTAGCACATCATCAGATTCAGTAATCATTTTTTCAACAGGTGAAGACAGCTTTTATAATAAATATTTTTCACTATGCATAATTCACTATTCAAAAATTATAAATTGAGCAGACAGGATTCAATTAATATGGAAGTAGGTCAATTATTTTCATTATCTTTTGGAATTTTCATGGAAACAATATTGACAAGGTTTTAATGTGTTCTAAATTTTAAATCACTTTACATATAGACGGTAAAGTTATAAAAAAGAATTTGTCTTTATAGCTTCACATTTGTGAAATGATTTATTTCTATACTTTTTGGAAGCCTTCTTAATTAATTTTCTCATTTCTCATCAATAGTTAGTGCAAGAAAACATTAAGTTTTCTTTAATTTTGATAGCATATAAATTCTAGTAATTAAAAAAATCAGGAGAGCCATTTTATCCAAAAGATTTTCACTAAATTGAATAGAAGAAGATCTCATTTAAAGCTTCGATTTCTAAGTTGTAATTAAATAAAAAATTCGAACTTCATTTTATAATTCAACAAGGAGGTACATATATTTTTTGAAAGTACACATATTTCCCTTTAATTACGAAATGTTAGCTACATTCACGAACAGCTATTTGCATACTCCCAGGCCCCATTATAAAAACATTTAATTCTTATAAATTTGGCTTTGTGAGCGATGGTAAATGCTTGTCTAAGTGCTGCAATAAATGTTGTTGGCCAATTAACAAGAAGTTCTGTAATAAATTCGCAGTTAAATAAATAGGAATATCATAAACTGAAAACTCAGCAAACTTGTATTATTCAGTGTGTTCAGCAGTGATGGATAAGGGAAGGCATCGGCCAGGGCATTACCACAGAAAGGGCAACACAAAAAGAGATTAATTTTTTTCCCAGTTAGAACTATAATATAATAACCGATTAAACTTCTGATTAAAAATTATATGTTTTGTACAGGACTTATGGCATTTATTATCACTTAATTATGGTTTCAGAATTTTTAATGGCAAAGAAAAATATTAAAAACTATGCGTGAAATTTCGCCTCAAATCCAAATCAAACGAACAAATTTACGTAGGTAGAATTGCTATATAAACTATATGTACCTACTATTTTTTTTTATTATATTTTGTAGGTACATAAAGTTCAAGTTAATGCTGTACATATTTTATGGGTAAAATTGTAGTATGTTGCTAGTCAGTTAAGGGGGGGCTAAGGTATTTAAATTTTTTTTTGGCATGTTTTTTTTTACATTTTTAATTGAATGCATAATATCTTAAGAATATTGTGTCAACATTTCAAGTCGATTGAAGCAAAATTGACGAAGTTACGAGTATTTCTATACCATGCTTATGAACGTTTTATACCAGATTTTTTGGTGTTCAAAACTTTAAAGCGTTTTCCCCACAACTCACGTTTTCAAAGTCGGTGCCCCTCATAACTTCAAAACTACTGCACCGATCCTTTTGAAATTGTGAACACTATTTCTGTACATAATTTACGAGGTAACGCTGGAGAGTTTTTTTCAAATTTGTTAATAATTTTTATTTTACAATAACAAATTAGTCGATTTTTTTCGCAAAAATTCGCGTTTTTCCCTTCAAAGTGTTCCAAAAAAGTGAAAAATTAAAATTTCGAAAAACCCCCCCAGTGTTACCTGGGGAAAACTATTATCTAACGAATGAACTTTGATTTTTTGATTTCGGATGATGCAGCACCCAGTTATGAGGGGCACCGCAATTCTACTTTTATCCGAGACACGTCCGAATAATTGCTGTCATTGCCGTGTTTTTTAATATTTCTTCATGAAAATTTTATACAACATTCTTCAAATGTCATACTTTAATGTACTATTAGTTTTAACAAAGAGATTTTAACTGTGTCGTCACAAAAAATTCACAAAAACATGCCTTTTTTCGTACGAATTAACCTTAGCCCCCCCTTAAAAAACAAACGAGTCTCTCGCTATGAAAAATACATTTGGTCGAGTTTAAAACATAATAGAAAATAAAAAAAATATCCAATGCAATAATTTTCATTGAAAATTTAACGATTCGTTTTCATTTTCATTTATTACTATATACATATGTAAATTAACAGTTAAAAATTAATAATGCCTCGATAATTTAAATAATTCTTAAACGACTTAAAAAAAATTAAAAATTAAATCGGTCGTTTTGGTTGGCCTTATTATGTACCTATACATATATATGTATATACATATATGATATACATTGAATCAATATGACGAGTACGAGTGTATTCTATCTGTTGGAAGTGAGTATATCTAACGACAAAAAGACAAAAATTAGAGTACCAAAAAGTTAAATCCAGCATTAAGTATCAGCGTCAAAGGTATTAAGATATAAATCTAAATCCTAAAATATTCCGCAAGTTTTGCACTATTCGTGATCACCCTGTACCGCTAATGAATTTCATTCAGCGGTGCAAAAACCATTAATTTCCTAATTCCATCAGCATTTATATTAGCAGCGATCGAACAAACTTTATAGGCCCATTAATATTCCATCGGATATTAAAGACAGACGACCGAGGAAGGGCCGTGCAGCAACAATATCGCCCAAATAGCCCTCAGTTCCCGAATTATCTCCGTCTTCATCGATGGACGAGAAAGAAGTCGACCCGGGGCCCCGGAGCCCCGGGGAGCGGGACATAATCAATTCCGATAATTACAAACAACTCAAATCAGCTACTTAGGCGCTTTCATTATGAAGCGATTTCTTGTGACAGAGCTCCATCAGTCGGCCCCAGGAGGACTCCCGTTCCGAGGACATCATCATTACCATTGGCCGTTTTCCCGGGACGGCCGGGAGGAAATATGAATATTATTTGTGTTGTCCCGGGACAAAAGTCGGGACCTCATTAAGGGGCGAGTTGTCGCCATCAAGTCCTATCGATGATCTGTCGGGGCTCAATCCCCGTCAGTTGCGGCCCCGTTCAGCTCGATTGCTCCCGATGGCTCCAACAGTTTTATTCCGGCCAACTGGGCAGCTGGACAGCCCTGCCCGACGTATGTTAGCCGGGACAAATTGCGAGGAGGAAAACAACTGCAGGGCCCCACGAGTTGTCCTCCGGGTGCTCCCCAGATGAATATGACTTTTTTTCCGGAGTTGTAGTTCTCATCTATTCATGGCACTTAAGCAAACGGCGTATTATTTTCCACTGGAAATTTCGAACCCTAAACCCTTCGGGGCGAAGGCGCAGTGGGGCGAAACAATGCTCAAAGCCAGGCGTGCTGCCATTGCCGGAGCGTAATGGGGCGCATCGCATGTGTGCTTTGGAGGACTCGCGTCGCACTCGACTCCTTCGAGGCACTTCGTTTTAAGGTTATGGCTGCAACTGGGTGCGATGCTCGTTGCCTTGCCTTAGACTTCGCCTCCGGAGTTGCCGGAGCCGGGGCGCAGCGTTATGCCTGATTACGCCCAGATATGTTGCCCCTGGCCCGTTTCGGGCTTTTTTCTTTTATATTAATGACGATTTTATTGTTTATACTTAGATAATCATCAAAACCATTGAATTTTTCACGAACGCCAACAGATCAATAGGAGCGTTCAATTGGACGTTCTGTTGTTTATACGTCGCGGTGATGTCGTCAGGAGGGTACTTGGAATAAGTTTGTGGAATTTTTTATATTCTGAAAATTTGTGGATCTAATTCATTGAAAAACAAACAAAAAATTGTTTGCACTTTTACGCAGAGTACTTGCTTTTTATCAGAAACAATGGACGGAGGAAATAAGTAGGAAGAAAAACGAAATGGCTAAGAATAATATTTCTATTTTTAACCGAATACCTAAGTACGTTAAATTGCGTACCTACAATTTATCCCTTACGGGCAGAATAAATAAATGAGTATTTAATGGTTTCTTCCGGGCACAGGAAGGTAATAAAAAATATGTGTATATGTGAGAGGGAAAACAGGAAACTTTTAATTTCAAAACAGGAAGTTAGAATTGAATAGCAATGAGTTGGATTATTAATCGTAAAATTAAAGTGTTTTAATTAAATCTTAAAATGGCAATTGATAACTTTAGTCCTTTCATTTGTCATATTTCTAAATTTTAGACTAGAGATAACACATATTCCTCCATCAATTCTGATGAATTAACAATTGTTTAAAGATCTAACGAAAATATCCAAATTTTAAGATTGACTTCTTATATAAAAAATTATAACAACTTTGCGCCTAGTAGTGGCGAATGAAAAGAAAACAAGTCTTGTAAATTTTTGTCAGAATTAAGTTTTCATCATCTATAGCAAAATAATATAAATTTTATTTTGATTTTTGACTTTTCATAGCAAAATTTTTTAAAAACGTTGTCTTCTCACCGACGTTCGAATTGTGTCGTCTGTGGCAGGGGCACTAGCTTTTCAGCTACACCGACGAGATTTGACTAGTGCTCCGGATCGAAATTTCGAACACTTTTTGAACTCATCTGCCTAGACAGACTAGTAGTATTCTCAAAAAATATAAGTGTTCGTCTGTAATTTCTTTCATGTTCCTTAGTAGAACATTAAAACACTCTCTTGCTGCTTTGTATCCCTTTTGGAAAAAAAAAAAGAAATAAATAAAAACTGGTAGTTCAACCTTCCGCCTATATTGAGTTCAGAGAAAGTAATCATTGGAAATACCATCTTCTTCGACCGAAAGGCATCTGTGCAGTTTCTGGAAAGGAAATCAATCCTCAGAACGGTGGAACTCACTGGGCTTGAGCTAAATAAATGACCAGAAATCATATTTGCGCTCCGACCTATTCCTGCGGGCCGAGCCCTACGCGGGCTACAGATTGATATATTGCAAAAATTAATCAAGAAAAGAAATCAAATCCTCAGGAAGCCATACAAACGCTATCGGAGGATCTTCTTTATTTATGGTTACCCATCGCCAAGGCGTCCCGGCAGACCTCCTCAGAATGCATCCCGGCCACAGCAAGGGTGTTTTTTTTTTCGTTTTTCCGGATCCTAACCCCGGCCGAGCGCGGTAGCCCTCCCACCTAAATCCGCCTGCATTGCTTACACCGCGGCCACCGCTCGCTTGCGATTTTCCAGCGGTTGCATTTTTCGCTTTTGAAAATGAGAAATTAGGTCTTATTTTGCCCGGTCGCCCGGGTCTAGCCCTGTAGTGCCGGGCGGGTAGAGTTCAAGAGAAGACTGGCGAACAGGCAAAAAGTTATGATGATGATGATGTAACTGCATGAACTCACGGCACAGTTAGGAAGCTATTTTCTTTCCGCGACAAAAAAAAAAAATTACAGAGTTTGGAGTTTTAGTTGGAGCGGTAGTGGTGAAGTGCATGCGGGCGAATTGCTGGTGAAGTAGCGTTCGCCGAGATACGAACCGGGTCATTCAATTTCCGCAAAAAGACCCGGCGAAATAAGGCCAGGCCCGAATGCATTTCCTTAATGAAATTTTCTCATTTCGGGAGCCTTTCGGCTCATCAACAAAACATGCCCCAAAAAAATAAAAAAAAAAAACCATGTTATTTGGGTCCGAAGGAGGCGCGGTGCGGTGCGATTTGGCTCATTTTATTTATCGCATCCGGGATCCATTTAGTCAATGACAATTTTGACAGAAAGTTCTATTAGGTTTGTACAACAAAAAATACTACCTACTTCTGTCGGAAAATGACAATTTTCAAAAATATAAGTACCTATATACATTTATGTGTAAAAAAATCGGAGTAACCAAGACGGAACAGTCGGAACTTGCTGCTGCCGCCGGGACTTGTCCTCGAGTTTCTGCAATGGCAGCGAGAAACGTAACGGGCAGCATTTTTGAGTGGAGGGGATAGGAGCCCACAAGACAAGAACGGCGACATAGCAGTTGTCGTAGAAGACGTCGTAGAAGTCGCCGTAGAAGTTGTCGTTATCGGCGTCGTCGTAGTCGACGTCGACGTCGCCAACATCGGCAAGAAGTAGCGGAGCAAAGTGGCACGCCGCTGTTTGGGGGCTTCCTCAAGTAGTTGAATTTCTCTTTTATTATTTTGCTGAAAATTACCCGAGCGCATTCCGAAAACTGGGACATCTTGGGATATGATGATGCATTTCTTTAAAAGCACTTGAGGACTTCTTCCGTTTCAGCACCTTGAGTGGATGCCAGCGCCAGACTTACCTGGCATTTTGTAGTTATTCTGGACTGAGGTGGGCTGCTCTCAGCCCCCACGAATAAACAATTTAAAGCGAAATAACAAAATTGCGAAGAGAATAACTTTTTACATAAAGGAAGCAATCAAGGCGGTGGAAATTAAATGGAAATTTTTCCATTTCCACAACTTTCCACCCTGGCGGGCACAAAATGTATACCTGGCGCTCTGTTTGGTCTACGTGCGCTGAATGCACGACATTTGGTGCAGCACCCAAAACCCCCGTGTTAAGGAACTCACTGCGCAGCACTATTCTTGAGGTCTCTAAGGAACGTTAATTTTCGTATTTCGAAGACAAAAGACCCAATTTCACCGCCCTTCAAATCTCAATTTCCTCAACTTTTTGTCGTTTGGAAGAAAACGTGAAGTTGACACAAGAAACCCGGTGAGAAAACTGAGTAACGCTTAGTCGGTGTGTCTATCAGGAGACTGACACAAGTTTGTTACCCACTTTCTGCACTTTGGGGTAACTTTTTGTGCATAAGAGTTACATACACGACCCGCCCGGGGAGAGGACTGCTGTTTCGAATATTAGCAGAGGAACTCCTCCTTGTCCCCATAACCGAGTCTCGACCCATCAACCACACATTTGGTGCGCTCCATAAAATGTTCCACAAGAAGCGCATTTCTGGAGACACCCGCTGTCGTTTGGTGCATATCACAACGGTCTCTATGTCGGTCGTGCTATGCGAAAAGTATAAGAACAGAGTCCCACACAAAATTACTTTAATATAATTTGGAAATTAAGTTCACTTCAGATATAACTGAATTTAAATTGAGACGATTTTGCTAAGTTTGTTTTCAGCGGTTTGGGGCTCAAGCTTTTACTATAAACATAAAATAAATAATACAACACTTTCTGAATTTTTCGTGACTGCACTATCCTACAAGAAACTGGACAAAACTGATTCCAGTGCTAAGTTTTTCCTACCCTCCTCCGTCTCTAGTCTCATTCGACGCCCTAACACTAAAGTTATGTTGACATTGCAAGGCACTTGGAAAACTCCAGCGACAAGTTGCTTTTCGTTTAAAGTTTCCCGGAGACTGTGCACTGTCAATGTAATTTTGGGCAATGTTGCGGGGTATTGTTTGTCTTTGAACAAGAGTTTTCTTGCCCGGCGGGAAGTGTTTTCAATTTTCTTGTCATTATTTGAATTGCATGACTTTGAACTAACGAAATGGAGGTTCGGGTGGTCTTTTACTATATAAAGAAGGCTTTTGATGTACTTTTAAATCTCTGGACTTGGAAAATGTAGAAATATATAATATATAAATTGCCCGAATTAATTTCTGATAACTAGGTACAATAAAGTGCTATTCTAGAAAAATATGTTTCACAAGACTTGACTTCAATCATTTTCAGTAAAAATAGTTTTCAAGTGGTATAATAATATCTTGTAAAAATGTTCTTAATTTTTGAAGCTTTCGAAACCCAGATATGCAATTTCGTAAAGGAAGATATTAGATGTTCTTTTCTTCTATACATTCTACAAATAAGTAATTGATTGTGATGATTTATACATATTAATTATATTTATATATGCTAAAATTGGGGAAGAACAGCTAGAAACGTTATAGTATACCCATTTAAGAAAATGCCGCCGATGAATTTGGAATTTCCGTCTTCATTGTAAATGAAAACATTTAATGGCATGTGTTTTAAAAATAACATAAATTTCTGATCTAGGAAATATTTCTGCCTTACATACCCTTTACTGGATCACAACTTTTTGCATTGGCGTGAATTTGTTTTTTTACCCCACCAATATTACATTTCGGTTGTTTTAAATGGTAAATAATTATCCTTTAAATTCACTAACTGTAACAGTACAGAAAATAAAATTTTCAAATTTCGGTGAATTTCCGTTTTGCTTCGATCCAAAATGAGAATATTAAATATCCGAAATACCGTCGAATTAATTCTTGTACGAAAACCAGAACAGGGTCCTAAATGTATGATTTTTGCAAAAATGTTTTTGATATGAACGCAAAATCCAGTGAATGACTTTTAGTCAGAAATACGCACGACCCCATAAATATCGCCAATTAAAGTCGATTAACATGTTCGATGTGAAAAATTAGCCACAAAAGGACACTGCCGAGTGACAAAATAACTTTAAACAGTGACATTGGATTACCGTCGCAATAAAAATTCATCATGGTTTTGAATCGCTCCTATAATAATACAAAATTTGTCGCAGGATGAAATAGTCGACGTTATAAAAATAACGAATGCGGAATGGTAGCAATTCCGCGTTCGTAGAAGGAACGTGCGGTGTGATCGCAGCCAGGAAAGCGGCACACGGCACACGGCACATTCGAACGGTACAAATGCGACAGATTATTTATTTTCCACTTTCTATCTGGGACAAACAGCATTAAAATGCAGAAATTGTACATAAATTTCCATGTCGATTGCAGCGTCACGATATGCAATCTATGCAAGTATAAATTGAAACACATTCCGAGGCGGCCTCCGGGCACTCCTGCGGTGTCCTCCTCTAACTTTTACAATCTCGCCCTACCTGTGCCCGAAACATATGCAAATGGATATGGAGCAGTGGTGGTGTGCAGTTTCGACGAAACTAGAGTTTTGGGGCCCACCACACCGCAGCACCGCAGATATCCCCCGATAGTACGGGATTATGGCCGCCGATGCACTATATGTATGTTGCAACAGCGCCACCTATGCCAGCTCAGCTCGTAGCTTTGTGGGACACGGCCACTTTCGTTTCGGGATTAAATTATTGTTTACGTCTGGACGAAATTTAATAAAACTGGCCGATGTTTCAGCGAGTGCACTGCAGGTGGTCATCGCGGGGACAGAAAAAAAAAAGAAAAAAAAATGACTATGCCAAAATATCCGTGTCACTAGAGAAAGAAATTATTAGCGAAAAACGCCCGGAACGAGGCAAATTGTAACAAATGGATTTAATGCTCAGATTCACACGGTCTAGTTTTGCCCCATTCGCGTGGTGTCAACGTTTTATTTTTTTTTTATTTTCAGCTATTTCTGTGCCAGAGCGATTGGAACAGACAGCGGCGCGTTTTTTTCATTTCTGCTCGCTTCTTTTCCACCCGGGCGACAAAATCGTGTTCAAATTACACAAAAATTTTTATCGGTCGGGAAGTTTCCGTCGTTGTTTTCCAGCTTTTCAGTTTTTCCTTCGCTCCCTCCGAGCGCTATAAAATATCACGCGATTTTATTTTCAAGTCGATATGACAGCTTTCTTGGTTGTATTGAAAAGTTTACCCGTAAAGTTGGTTAAGGGTGGCGTCACAGCACCCGGTGGTTTAAGAGTGGCTGGGCCGTGGTTCGGCGGCGGGTAGAGTCCGGGTCCGGATCCGGGGCCGCAAGCCAGTAACATCGCCAACGCGATAAGAATGTGCTTCGGTTCACTTCAGGTACGGTTGTAGCGTTCATTGGCAAGAAATGCACTATGCTATGCACTTTTCCGAGAATGTGACGTGCAGGGGTGGCTCGTCGCCATGGCCATATTTTTCTGCTCCTTTCCCAGTTTAGCGACGGGAAACTACTCAAACTTTGCGGAAAGACGGAAAACAGGGTTCGAAGCGATACTGCCTTTGGACTTTGCATTGTTTGACTCGGTGTCGACGGACGCGATGTCTTCGGAGGAATATGCCTGGCATTCTGCAGCCGAGGGGAGGAAGAAATTCCCGATATAGGGAACGAGGGTTTTATCATCGATTTCTGCGATAAGAATTGCACCCAGAACACTGTATTTGTTTTCACTATTAAATGGCGAAATCTACCTGCACATGAGTATTTCATTAGGAGTCTCTTTCATATTTTCAAGTTGTCTAAGAAAACGTTTTTGGATGTAAACTTTCTACCTGAATAATCATCGTTATTATTCGTTATTATCTTAAAAATTACAAGGATTTTCTGCTAGATAGCATTTGTTTAGATTTTATCATTGGGTTTTCAAAAATAGATTTTCCCCCCAACAGCTATATATGTATGTTTTATAAATATTTATTTGTTAATACAATCTTAGTAATAATATAGATGAATGAATTTTGGATACTAGCACTAAATTTTATAATTCCTATTGTATATACTTTCAAGGTTGAATTGAAATAAATTTAAATTGAATTGAATTGAAAATTGTTTAGATTTTATTCTTTATCGACACTATTTTGAAAAGTTTACGTAAATATTCAAAATTTACTTTTATTTCTGAGGTTCAAAATACTCCATGTGACTTTTACGTTTGAAATAATAATAATTTGATTTTTATTATGGAAATAATCGTGATACAGTAATGTAGTGAAGGATAGTGAATAACAAAATTGTAAGCATTTTTTCATTATTATGTGATAAAATTATTTTCAAATGGCTTATATTTTACGATTAAAAAGCATCGGAAATTACTGCGCAAAGGAAACGAAGTTATTTTCAAAGAAATGTGATGTGATTATGAATTATTTTAACTTTTTCGATTTGTCATAAATATGTATATCAGTTTCATCAGTACTAACAATAACACTTATTTAATTAATTTAATTTAAATTACACTATCTGCGGAATATATTTTATATCATTAAATGTTTACGTCAAAGTATTGAAAGTTGTAAATTTTATGACTATTTTTACAAAAAAAGCACTCAATTAAAAAAACAATTATTTATTTTGTTTCCTATTAGTTAAAATTAAAATGTTTAAATAAAAACTATTGGACTATGTAGAAATAGAAGAGACCTTTTTAAATATTTGCTACAATATTTAAAAAAATTAAAGAATGGCAATTATTTCCTGAACCATGGGGTCTAAAGAACCCCGTGTGACTCTTACGTAAGTATTTAGAGGTGTGACTATAAAACTGCCTAAATCGTCTGAAATGTGTCGATATTAAATTCGTTGAAGACGGATTTTTTCTTATTTATATTTTTTACATCCAATAAAATAGGGAAATCCAGCAGTGTGCATTCGTCCTAAATTGCAATAAGAGAATCGTATTCGAAATAATAAAATGCTGGAGTTAACAATTCCCTGACTGACTAGGGGTTAGTTTATATGGGGCCTCTGCCAAAGTTCTTTGACAACAGGAGCATAAAAGTGCCACCAGGACTGAGCAGGAGGCAGTCTGGCACATCCCGGAATCAGCTAGACAGACGGGAATGCGAATGCCATTACTACTTTGCATACATATAACAATTTTACGCGAACAATTTAACTCTATAGTGTTATAAAAGTAAAGGGCATTCCGCTTCGAAATGGCATACAACCTGAAGGGTAAATATGCAAATATTGTTACATAAGCAGAAACTCGCGCTCTAAGTGGATCACCATCCGCTTCCCATGGGGAGCAGGAGTTAGGGAATTCGGATTGGCAAAATATACACGTGGATATGAAGAAAGGATATGTATCTGAAGCGCCTTTTGAATAATCAATAAATATTGAATGTTGTATTCGCTATGAAGGGATAATTTTTATGCAAACAACTTTTTACGAATACGCTCGCTCGACACGCTTTTTTCATATTTTTTTTTTTTTTTTTTTTGCGCAATTTTTATATTTGTTAATCATATTTGCTCTTGTAAGGTGGAGTGCTTCTGAACGAAAATTTTTTCCAAGTGGCACGGAACGTGCTGCCTTTTGAGGGGAATGCTTTTTTTTCGTACCGAAATGCTTGCTGCTTCCGATAAAAAGGTTGAAACACTTTGAAGTTGTTCTAATGTTTTTCCCTTCTTTTTATACGACAGTAAGATTAAAAATTGAAAAATTTCCCTTTTTCCCGCAACGGGAGCTCGAAAATTACGTAAATAATTAAGAAAAAACTGAAGACCAGTGATTAGGTGATCGTTTTAATTTGCCTTGCAAAAGTCTTCTTATTTATATGTAAGGATGGGTGCTTTTTCAGGTTATTTTTTTTAAAAAAGTCTCTGATGTAAACTGGGTCGAGGTCAACACAAGGGCGAAAATTGTAAGGGGAGGTTTTTGGAAGGAAATGTTAAGATTACTTCTCTTGAAATTGTATACAAGGTTTGCTGTGATAAGTTTCATTTTAGGTACCATATTGCTTTATTTTTGCATTCGCATTTTGTTTAAAAATTATATTAGGATTGAACATTTTTTGGCATTTAGTTTGAATAAAAGATAATTTTATTCAATAAAACAAACTTCAAACTATGGCATAAATAATACGCCCAAAACTTTATATTACATATGTAGGTAACCATAATTATTTAGATATAAAAAATAAATTGAGAGTTATTATAATAAAATAACAACCAAGAAGATGACACACAAAATTCTCAAAACATTGTGTTTGAATCTGATGGGGCAAAAATTTCTTTCTTTAGAAGAGTTTAGGAGGCAGTGAACAAACACATCGCATTAATATTTAAAGTGGCACTAAATCTCAAAAAAATTTAACTAAAATTACAAAATATTATTTATACAAATAAATGTTTGATTGCAGATAATTATTTAAGAAATCACATGTGTAATTCCCACTACCGGTCTTTTCAAAAATTTGACCGTTTATTATTTTATATTGCTCCGCACATATGTGTTTATATCTGTAATAAAGATATGCAGTAAATATAATTTTATTCTTTTCTGTATAAACAAACGTCATAAAACAAATTACACATTTCAAAATACAAATATGTATTTTAATTTTTAATCCCAGGGCAAATATTCTGTCAAATTTGAACAATTCAATTTATCTCTTATCTTAGATATAATTTATTTGATGAATCTAAAATATAACATTGAATTAAATTCTACGCTATATTATTTCTTAAATTCTTCACTCAGTGAAATTAAGTTTAAAAAAGTGTTTCGCTCCCACATAAGTGTACTATATGCATAGTAGGTATGCTTTTTCTTCAATGCAAGATGTATGTAGTTTTCGGCAAGAACCAAGAAAATGGTTAAGATGATGATTCTTGAACATTTAACCACAATTAAAGTATGTTCTAATGTAAAAGGTCGAATAATTTATACCATATAAAAAATGAAAGGATGAGAATGACTTATTTCTCAGATGATTTTTACATTCCCAGAAAAGCATAAGCTGCCATATTTAAATATTTAAAGTATTGGTACCTAACAAATTGAATTTTAAAGGTGTATACATACCTTTTGATGCTTTTCTCCCAAAAACGATCGAATATGATTAAAAACATTATAATTTCTTCATCTCAAAATTCTATTTAATCAAAATATTGTATCACTTATAGATCTAATTCTATATGTTTTATTAGCATTCACTTATTTTAAAATATTTATATTTATCTTTACTTACTTTTCGCTTTAAAAACTTGAGAAAATGTTAAATATCGAAAGAATTCAGTTTTAAATTATACAAAAAAAGATATAACAAAAAAATGAATAACGGAATCAAACTGTGTGTATAAAAAATTCGACGAATACCTAAAAATCTTAGAAATTTGAAAAAGTATTTGTCATTGATAAAAAAAAACCAAAGAAAAAAAATTATCTTTAGCACATTATTAACCTAACTTTATTTAATTTTAATACTTGCTCAATATTTTTATCAATAAAATATGTCTATAATTTCGCCAAACTATTATAACTACAAAAATTTAGATAAAATCAAACGAGATAAGGAACAAAAACTGTTTACATTGTATATATTGTTTTTGGATACAGATAAAACAAATGATATAGACGCAGACAAATGGGACATGGATAAATATTAAGGGGTTTCAACATATAAGGACATTTGTGTTATTCATTTAGTTTTTTTTTTATAATATTTTTTGAATGCATCGCTAGCATTATGACTTTGTTTTTGCTTTTATGGTTTTTCTGATTCTTCTTCATTTTTAGTAAAATTTAATTCTGCATTGTATTATGATTTTGCAAAAGGAAATACTTTATTTTTCTTCTAATCTGAAAGTACTAAAATTAAATTGAACAAAAAATATAACATTTTGTGTCTAGAAACAGATAAAAGAATTCTAAAACGAAATAATAAAATTTTATTCATTCATACCGTATGGAAATAATCGGTTAAAATAAATTGTGAAAGCATATGAAAACGAATTTCTTTCCTATAAAACTTAGGGGTATAATGAAGTACTTCATAAAAAGCTTCAACAAATTTTAAACACAACTGAGTAATTAATGAACAAATCAAATGAAATATCATTTACAATACAAAGTACCAAGTCGTGTGGAACGTAAAACAAAATAAAGTTTTTTTTGTGATTATGTATATTTCGTCGGAATCCTTTTATCTACTCATGAAAGTAATTTACTGCGCACTTTTTTGTTGTTGTGAGCTAACAACCTATTTCTGCATATTTACATATTTTTATTGTTGCTTTTATTGAATCATTAAAACAACTTTGAGAATCATGAAATATGAAAAGCGAATTTAAATGGGTCGGATAAAATACACTAATTTGTATGTTCAGACGCACTAGATTGCAGTTTTAATGCGTCAGGAAGAATGTTGTGTAAAGTTATTGATATTATGTTTGTTGTGTGGTACTTTATTAAAAAAGGTTTGAATTTTCCTCAGTTGTAGGGAAAATGGTGTTGAAATAAAGTAATTTACTTGCTAGTTAATATTTGTTACATAAATATGCGCTAAAAAAACTGATTCAAACATAATACCATCACATACCGCGGAGAATGAATAAATTTCTTTTGAAAAACGTTGGGATATATTGAAAACCTATTTTCAAAGTAAATGCAGTTGACAATATTGCTCCTGTTGTCAAAAATATGCGCCTAAAACTGAGAACCTTAGATCTCAGTAACTGAACATTAGCCGAATCTTCGAAAAGTATTGAAGAGTTTATTTCACATCATTTTTAAACAGAATTCGACTTAATAATAATACTAAACTGGAAATTTACTAGCTGTGCGGATAAGGATTTAGATTCAGAGCATTTTTGAATTCGTCGGAATGATTCAAAATTAACCTAGCGTGTAACGGACAGACAAACGAGAGCGTATAAATTTATATAATTATAATAATTGCAAAAAAATCGCAAAAGTTCTCAAAGTTGTTTTACTTATAATTTTATTTTCTTAATTACGAGTAATTAATGCTTCTACCTAAACAAAGCATATTTTCGTACAATTGATAATATAGCTTTATATAAATAAATCGTGTTAACTTTGAACTTCTAAAAGTAGTGAAGAAAATCAAAATGAATTAAAAGTACGCAAAACAAATGATTTAATTCTACTAACATGGCCCAACCGATTCCAAGATGAGGAAAAATAAAACAAAATTAAATAAGGCGCAAAAGTAAAAATTTGCTTAACGTCGCATACATAATGAATATTCATAGACATAAAGAATGAGTTTGATAAAGTAAAAAACTTCGCTCTTTTATTGGAAATAATAAAATAAGAAAAATATTCACATGAACACATATACATGACATACATTGAAATAGTGTTAATAAAAAACAATCATATCTTACATATCGGCACGAACACATAACACATACATAAACATTTATATAATACAAGAACATATTAGTACAGATATTATGTAGTGTTTCGTCAACATTCTTATCTTGAAAATTACTTTTCCTTTATAGTTACAATGATCTCTAGTGAGGAAACCCTTGAGATTTTCAAAATCAAAATTTCCAAAAAAACTCGAAAAAGTCTTCTAAGTAAAATGTAAATATTCCAATTGTAACTTTTACGGAACTTGCATGTCGTAAGATGTTGATAATTAAAAAATTTAGTATTTGTACATTTTTGAAAAAGTATAAATATGTGTACACATATCAAGTAAATTTTAAAAAAAGGAAAACAATGCAAATCAAAAGAATTTAAGCCGCACAAAGGATCGCAAGAAATTCCGCCTTATGTCCACCAAGAAAGTTGGAAATTTCTTACAGCTCCTTTAAAAACCATGAAATGTAAAACAGCGATAAAACCATAAATTATTTGTTTGGAAAATAAAATGAGGCATATTTTCTGTTTCGTACTTGTTCTTTTGTTTAATTTATAGTCATTCGACTTACCACGGTGTGAATGAGCTCCAGAAAAGACTAAATATATCGCAGATTTTCATATTCGTTTTTTTTATTTCGGTTATCAAAATTTTGATTAATCGGACGTCGATTATTTTTTTTGTTAATCATTTTGGTTAGTGTTTTTTATACAAATTCCATCATCACACACATCATTGGATTCGTTCGGTTAGTTGTTTTGATGTTTTTTTTTATTTGTTTTTCGTATTGTTTTTAATTTTTTATTAGCAATTTGCATATTTTTTTATTTCGGTTAAGTTTTTTCGTTGTTGATCACATGAACATGAAGGTACCGAGCCACAGCAACAGGGACACAAAGAAGACAGGACAAAAAATAAAAGAAAAAGAAAAATAATTAATTACTTAAAAATGTCCACCCAAAAAACTTGGCATACACATTTAATGAGAGTTTTATGCAAAAACAAATATATATATTTTTTTATTTTGTTATCTCAAAATTTTGAAGAGAAGAATTTTTTTTTGTTTTTGGTGGTTTGATGTGATGATGATAGTGTGATATGACTTTTTGGATTGCTTACTTTCATAGCAAAATATTAAATTGTATTACTTAGAATTTGATTCTTCAAAAAACAGCTTTGCCCTTTAAATTAGAACCCTTGCATGCAAGGACGTACAAAGGTAATGAAAGTTGATTAAATATATGTTTTATACGTTATTTTGGAATAAATAAGATCATAAACTACAGTCCAAAAGTCTTAAGTTTCATAATATTTTCAATTTATTCCAAATTTTAAGGGAGCAGCTATGCTGTGCTTTACACGTGACAATGTGTCTATTCTGTACGATTCAATTAATTTTTAAAACTACTTAAAATGCTGCAAATCTCTACACAAGATATTTCTAAAGGTTAGAAACTCGTTTGATATAGTAATATTCTATCTATCACTTTGGTATTAGACCTAAAAGTGCAGCGCTAACGACAGTCCTATTCCGAGTTACAACCGTACAACAAAACGGATTCAATTTGACTTCTATAATCCACGTACGGCTAGTGCTATCATACAATTAATTAAGGGTAGGCTTTGAACTTTTGCAACTCTTTAATCCATAAACTATCTTTTAAACTCAACTGAAAAACTAAGGTAGGTATTCCTACAATACAAGAACAAATTTAAGGCGATTGAAAGGTTTTAAACATATTAAGAGAATGGTAAACATGTCAATTTTGGCAAATATCTTAAATACAAATAAAGCAATTAAGGTAATTTATTGGTCATATGGCACAAAAATATTGTATTCTGAAAGTTCATATAAGATTTTTATCTTAAATTAATAGAAATTAGTATAAAAAATTTGTACCTATAAATAATACTTCTGAGAGCCTTTGAAAAACTTCATAATACTATATAATAATGAAAAAAAAGAAATGATTTTAAATTGGTTTATATTCGTTTCACCGAATAGAAAACAGTTTGAGGACATCGTTCTGGATTAATGATTTTGCTATGTACATAGTTCAGGTTTATCTAAATTGTTTAAATATAAGAACACATCAGGTGGCAATCAGACATTTTATCAAGTTCAATAAAATGTTTGCCTCAATAACATTTACAAAGGCTAACAAAAAAATTAAAAACAAATTAAAAGGCTGGGTATGAATATTAATGATTCGTTCACTTTTATCACAAAGTAAATTTCGTGATGTGAAAAATTGTAAATTTCCGATAGTGGTAATGAATAAAGAAAGAGAACAGAATCTTATAGCATACCGAGTTCTTATGCGTCTTCAGAAACAACCAACTTAAGAAAGAAGTTGTCCGTCTCGTCTGCTCCACGGGGAGCGGTGGCGGTGAATCGCAATCAAATTTTAATAAGGATTACACAAAGTAATTAAGAAAGTGCTTTCTCATTGCAGTGAACTTTCACGTTAAAGTTTCTGACATGTGCCGTGATAGGGATGAAGAAAATTTTAAAGAGCGGTGGACCTGGGAACAACCTTAGTTAAATTTATCCCACTAATTCCTTTTATCTCTTTTTCGGGAAATATGTCCGGAATTTCAATTAAGAAAACATGGAAAAAAACATAAAATTTTTCATACTCTTGTTGACGGCTGGCGAATTGGTTTTATAACTTAAGTGTCGCGAGCAGGTGGTCGCTTTCAGATTGGAGAAGCCTTTTTTAAAGAGTTTCGAGTTTGCCCTTATTATGTTGTTTTCATATTTATATCCAAAGCAACATGTCCTGACTAGTTCATCATCGCCGACACTATAAATTCGAAACTTGGTCAGTAGTTGCATTTTGCATCTACTCACCACAAAAGGAGTTTTTGAAATTAAGATTCCTGAAAGGTAAAAGAGGGTTCAAAAGTTTGTTTGTATGGGAAAAAAATATTTTTGATTACATTCACTCGAATGAAACTTTTACCATCGCGATTCTTACTGTTAAACGTTCCCTATTTTAGAGGGATATATGTATTGGTTTTTGGTCCCCACATTAGTTTTACATAAACTAAAGTAAGATAAATCAGATGCAATACAAAATTTCGATTTAAAATTCACTTTTTTTTACACCTAATTTCTCATCAAAAAGCAAAGCTGTCTTGTTCATCAAAACGATTCATAAAATTTTTTCAAAAAGTATGCCTAAAAGCAACAATTGTGTATAATGTATTTTTTATGTATAAATGCAAAATTTTATAATTAGTTAGTATAAAAAGCAACAACTAAAAACTGTTCAACATAAAACATATGAAAGCCATTTGTATGGATGGTATATGTGGTGTTTTGTGTTCATGTGTACTGCCAAAAGTAATTTGGATAAGCATAGAGATATATGAGTCAAAATGTATTCAAATACTTCTTAAATGTATATTTCAAACAATTTTAATATCTACCTTTTTAAAACAATGTTTTTCAAAAATCAAATAGAACCTCTAAATACATTTTGACTCAAATTATTTTATATAATATTTATTCTATGATAATCCCGAAAAAGAGAAAATCATTTATTTTTTTGTTTTGAATGTACTTAAAAACTGAAGATAGTTCGTTAATATTAAATGAATGAAAAAACAAAAAGACACGTAATGTGAGACAATAACAACACATTCTTTCATCACTCGTTCACTCATTTCGTTTACTTATACTTATAATATTAAAACTGAGGATCGAAAATCATACGAAATATATAAAAACAAACAGAACAAGTATTATTTTCTCTAAGAAAAAAAAAACGCATAAAAATGCTGGGAAAATGTTGCTTAGTTGCACAAAATCCACTTAATAATAAGCCTAAAACTTTAAAAAAATTAAAAGTAGTCAAAAACAAAACATGTAGTTATTATAAATTCAAAAGCTGATAATCCTAGATCCTAATAGATCCTTTAAAAAAATTAACAAAACGCTTATATTTTATGCAAAATAAGTACAAAAATATATCTAAAATTGACACATTATATTTAAATAACTCGCTAATACATAATAAAGAAATCGGAATGCAACGTTTCTGTTAATTGTTCTTCTCAATTGTTTTATTTCCTTGTTGTTAATTTAACATCATATATCTTATATTTTTATTAAAGAAGCTGGGAAAGTACGTACTCTGTCGTTTCCCCAAGTGAGCAAAACTATAAAATTTCTGACGAAACGAACAAAAGGCAAATCGAAATAAACTAAAAATTTTATGGAATTAACTTAATAACAACGACAACAACAAAAAAGGACACACGAAACAATTTTTATGCCTTAAACATATTTTTTTTTTACTTGCTTTACTTCGTTTTTTGTTTAATTATTATTTAACTGAAAAAAACAAAAGTATGAGTAAAGGCGCAAGGAACTTATAAAAAAATGTGGCAACGAAACCTCGAATACTCCAAACAAATACTACTAAAAGTTGAATGTATCGAAAAAGAAACACACACCAAGAACATGGAAATTGTTATATTCGAAAGGAAATCGTAACGACCAGTTTATTTGAAATGGTATTTAAAACCTTTATTGGAAGAAGATATAAAAGGTTCAGCACTGTTTTTCCGAACTGTTTGAAACAAGGGCCAGTTTTGTTTCCAGTGCCAATATTTTTTTAACACGTTCCTTGCCACGTGTACCGAAAATGGTACAGAAATGAAAGCTCTCTCTCAGCAAATACATTTTTACGTGTAAGTCTCTCACGAAAGCCTTCTTGAAAGTTCTGGCAGGGAACGTGTTAATACTACCTTCTGGTTTAAAGCTCATGGCACCTGTTTAAATGGAAATATTTTGAAATTGCAGGGGCTATACATGTTTTTTTTTATATTTTTCATTAATAAAGTTGAAAAGTTAACCAATAACATACACCTTGGATCTTCGATCAATTGTGAATAAAAGGTGTATACCAAAAGTGGTGACTGCGATCTTATTATTCGGACTTTTTTTTCAAGAAGGAAAAAATATATTTACCCGAAAACATTCCACTTTCCCTGAAGACCATTTGTCCTACTTGAGAAGTATAAGACACTCCAATATCGAGTGGAAAGTGCAGGTCAAAAATTATAAAAATTTGATTGAAGTATTAAACTTCTTGTAGACAGGAAATATCTTTTTAAAATTAAAACAGCAGCATCTTAAGCACTATTTGTTCCTTAAATTTCCGGACTACATACAATTTCAAAGGGCCGTCGTTTTCCTTAGGTAACAAATGAACCGTGGCAAAAACAAAATAAAATGAAAATTAAACAAAACATAAAAGATGAACTGAATAAATTAAGAGCAAAAGAATTGAACAAATGATAAGAATAAAATACACAAAATCAGAAAACCTCTGTCTGAACTGAAAATATATTTTCGATATAAAAATGAGGATGAAAGGGGATTAACCTTTCAGCCCATTTTCGTTTGATATCAGTCATTTAAAAAATAAATTGAGAAAAGACGAAAGGAAAGGACTCTCTGTGAAAAAACGTTATCCTCTGTCGATTATGATTTTGCTCCATTCGATATTTTTTTCTTTCAAATTTGTCCTTTTTTCCGTCTTCATTGAACCATTTTTTTTCTGAATCTGTTTCCTTTATGCCAAAAAATATTTTCGACTCGGCTTCTGTTATTCTCCTTCTTGCAATATACATTTAGCTGGACAGATATATCGATCAAAACAATTTATTTATATATTTTTTTGTAGCAAATAACATGAGGGGTTAGACGAACACAAGGATGTAAAACATTAGACAACACACATACTCAATGGAGTGCTATCATATTGAAATTATTTTGAACCTATTAGAGGACTAAAATTGCTTTTTTTTTAACTGCTTTAGCATTACAATCTTATCATTGTCCGATTTTATTCGCAAATTCAAAGTTCCTCTTAATACTTCCTCTGAGATGTTCCTATATTTTTTTTTATGATAAAATGAGCTTTTTCTTTTGTTCTTAAGAGTAACTTTGTTCTCGAGAATATTGCGATAAAGGCAAGAAAAGAAAAAGCTCAAAAATAAAGAAAACATGACATTGTCCAACAAATGTTATTATTTACTTTCATAAGTCATCTTTAAGTCGTACTTTAGCTGGACTTTCGATTTCAATTTTGATATAAATAATAACAAGAGTTGGTCACGCGTCCGCGTGCTCCCTGAGAACATTATTTTGCAAAATATAAGAAATAACCCAAGGGAAAGAAAGAAAAACAATTTTTTCCTCAAATAAATTCAAAATGAATTCCTCCTGCAATGATAGACCACATCGAGGGGAGTTGGACGAACAGGACAGCGGGAATGAGAAGACGGGGCTTGAAAGTGTTTTCTAAAATCCTTCAAAAATTTTTTATTACAACAAATCATCTTCCGCTCTGTTAAAACAAATACTTTGTAATAAAATTCAAATTCTTTCTGAGAATATCGTAATATAAAAATCATAAACAATTTTTTGAGCTTTTTTCTTTTCTTGCACCAAAATTTTTTTTTCTTGATAGTTGTCTTATTGTCTGTATTTTGATAATAAGCACGTTGTCCCTAAATAGGTGCACGATTTGATGATTGAAGCACATTTTCGGCTGTAAATTGTCTAGCGTCAATTTACATTGGAAAATGTGCTGTAATATCTATCAACCACCGCACGATATTTCCAAAATATCTTCGTGATCATAAAACATAAAAAAAATCATAAATTACGAATGCTGTCCTAATCTACACCACAACCAAAAGTTTATAATTACATCGCTCCTCTCGACAGAAATTAATAAACATAAAACAAAAGACAAAATTAATATATAAGTTATCCCCATTTGCGATACTTTTTTACTCAAAACCAACCAAAAACGAAAAATCCTTTTAAAAACACTCATTTCAAACAGTCTAGAAAAAATTGTTAAAAAATAATTTCAATTTCGTTAAAACGAAAAAGTACATGTGAACTAAATAGTAAACAGAAACGCGAGAATTTTTCAAATATTTTTCTTATTCTATAATATTCACGTTGTGAGTTTTAGTTGAGAAAAAATGGAAAATCAGATCGACTTACTTTTCACTGTACTCGTCCATGTGGGCATATGACTGTACGGAGTTCTCCTCGATTAAAAACTTGACTCGTTGATAAAATGATGCCGTCACAGATGGCGGCTGTTTTCGTAATAATACCTCGACTGGATCATTCGAAGACAGACACATTATATGCTCAGAACAAGCTGGATGCGAGCAGCATTCACTGTCTGAGCAATCTGTCATCCCATCTGCAGGAAGAGAAGATGAAATATAAATGTGGGTGAGTAATATTAAGAAAATTTAAAGCGTTCTAAAAATTTTTCATTTTATCTATTCTATTCTGCTAATGTTAGCCATTGGTTATACAGTGGCTATTTTCGCTTAGCTACTACGATTGTCACTTTTGTCCGATTTCGTATTCGACTAATGATAATAATTTGAAATTTCCTCGATGGGGTTAGTAAACACTTTTCTTTTAAGAAAAGCTTGCATATAGCAATTTTTAAAACATTTATTTTTTTAAAGCTCTTTGTAATTGACATTTAACTTTTTTGAATTATTATTGGAAATTTACGGTAGTTACAAAAAAATTATCTTTCCCCTGACAATCAGAAAAAAATAGCAAAAACCTTCCAGATAAACAAACTCATCATTAGTTTTTGAAAGCCCTACTGATCAATAGTCACTTGTAGAATACGATTTTTTAGTCAAGTGGTTTTCAACAGTGATTATGATTTTTAGCCACTAGTGGCTATTTTTGACATTAGTAGAACAGGACCCTATATATTGAATGATATTCATCGCAAAATGAGTTTTGACATGCTTTACACATCAAAATCGAATTTTTGTAAAATTAATGTCACGCAGAGAAATTTAAACTGATGTAAAGTGTATAAATTCGGAATAGTAATGTCTCTGAAGTCTCCATAATAGTTCTTTGACAATAGTGACCAATATCGTTTCTTGAAAATCTCCAAAAATTTCAATTTCGACGCAAACTCATTCTGTCCTTCATTCACTTGCTATTTTTTTACAATAGCAGTTTAACTTTATTCGATTCGAAATTTGCATTCCATAAACAAATAAGTAAAAAAAGCGTCGAGTAAAAAAATATTAAAACAAACAAGAATAACATGGAGAAGTAGGATATGGAGGGCAAGAAATAGAACGGCTACAGAAATTGGAAATACTTAAGCAAATGTATTTTCGCAGCGGAACTTACATCTTGGCAATTTCCCTGCCTCGAAAGTTGCGCATTAAATTGGTTCCAATTTCCGACTGCAGTCGTCGCTGGCTCAATCAGGAGAGCCAGAAGGTGCAAGACAAGCTCGTTCGCCCTTTTTTCCGTTTTTTAGAGGTTCAACTGCCCTTCGAAACGTCGTAGCCTCGCGGGGTGGAAGTGAAAATCAGAATATTCCAGAATATTCCAATAAAAGGCATATCTTCGCTCGATAAACATGAGGCAACTGAATAGTGGATGGACGGGCAAAGGGCTGCGCGCCAAAAAGGGCCCGGGGCTCTGGGGCCCCGGCCGGGCGTGGTGCACTGCTGTATGTACGAGTAGTACACAGTCGAAATCGATTTAGCAAATTCTAGTGGCGCAGATGAAGGAAAAGTAGCACCATACCGTGCCTCAAATTTCGTAACATATTGAGCACCGCCGAGCCGAGACCCCACTTCCTCGCCGGCGATCCCTCTGAACCGGAAAGAATTTCCTCAAGAAAGGAAAACAATTCCCAGTAACGCTGTCAATAAAAATGGGGAAATTTTAAAGCGGGCGGGCAGGAAATAGAAATTTTCCGAGCAACCTTTCCCACTGCCGAGTATTTGCATTGGGAATCGAATCAGACTGGTGGGGGAGGAAGTGTCATTTCCTCGACACCCACACTATGCCCCCTCCAGCCCCTCCGTCACCTCCGCCTACTGGCAGTCGGGCAGGTTGGTAGCACCATTGTGAGACACAAAACTGATTTATTTGTATTTTATTACATCGCGGTATGTTGATGTTTTCCGTGCACGGTTTTATTTATGTCCCGAAAAATTCCTTCATTTTATCGCTTTTCTTGTTGCCCTGCCGTTGATATGTCAACACTGCGACTCCACGACCATACGACCGGATGCTGGCGTTTTGGTGGGTGCAGCGGGGTTCCGAAGGGTTCCGAGGGTTGGGCCCACTGAAACGACGTGGCTGTGGTAATTTGACATTGTGCTGATATTAACTTTTGTACCCTGCCCGTTTTCCAGTGCCTTTATGTCACCGGCTTTTATTTGCTACCCTTTGTGGCTTCAACAATTACTTTTAGTACTTTTCTGAGACGCCCTCGGGCTCTTCGAGCTATCGCAATGCGAACGCCGAACTCAAAACGCTTCAGGTACGGATATGTGAAGACGAAAAAATTATCCTTTTTTGGGATGAGATTAATGGAGACGAAATCTATAGATTAAAGGAAAATATTTTCTTTTTAACCTCGACTACAGAGGATTTTGGACAAATATACTGGCCGCATTTCTCGGGGAAGAGGTCAATTTTTCTTGGTCGATACGCTTCCCAAGGCCACTCATACATATTTTCTGGCTTTTAGGAACATTATGAAATATTGCTACTTTATTCTTGATAAAATATTTGCTAGCCGTTTTCACAATTTTTGGCGATTTAACCACGCCCTGGCAACAGGGCCATTTTAGGTGTGTCTCTCTCTCTTATTATATTTGATCTTATGGCTTATATTTATAAGTTTGGATTAGGATAAATATTAATATTATATTGTAATTCCATCATATCTACACTTTTTAATGCTATCAAAATCAATTTAAATATAATATACCATTAACTAAGCTAACAAACGGTTGCCTTACAAACTAGATACTACGAAAATAAAAAATTATGCACTATGAGATTTCAAGAATTGACTATTTCTGAAATTAAATTAGATATCTACAAACTGATCGGACAAATGTGGTTGAAATTCTGAGACGATTGAGCTCATCATGAATCAATCAAATGAATCAATGAAAGCCTTTGTATAGGTACTCACCGTGGTCGTTATCAATGTTGTCCTTGCAATTCATTTCCAGGGGGATGGAGCAATCGGAACCAGCCCATCCCTCAATGCAATCGCACCGATACTCGCCGTTTTCTAACGTACACTGTCCATTGCGGGAACATCCATTTTCGCAGCCAGCTAAAAGGCAAAATCGGGAAAAAAGATAAAAATAATTAGTTAGTAAATGTGGACTCAGTGCGGCTATTTATGAATGCGAAAATAAAATATATATTCGGTAAAATAAAATATTTATTCGGTCCTTAAAAATATACCAAAAACACAAGTTGCTTAAAAATTTCAAGGCACTAACAAACCGTGGTGTATTGGAGTAGGAAGTAGTTGCATTCTTACAGAATTTTCAGTTTCCTGTCCTCGACAGTCGGGAGGGTCTAGAAATCGGACCTGAGCTCGGCTCGGCCCGACGGCTTGCAATTGAGGGCTGAACACGGAATACAGAAGGCAGGCAATTCTTTTTGCCAGTCAGCATTCTTACAATTTGCTGTCCAGTTTTCTAGGAAAAAGGATCAAGGGAGACTTTTTGTTGTTGCTCCTAGTCGGAGTTGTACTGTTGAAACAAAAACGGGAAAAACCGGCGAAAGGGTTCTGTGGATGGGAACAGTCGAAGGGACGTCTTCTCTAAGGTTCATGTAATTCATCTATTTGCAGAGAACTTTCCATGTGATACGTCATTGTGAAAGTCATGCCATTCTCAGTGCTCCGGTGGGACCGCCGGGTGCCGGGGTAGGCATTTGTCAGAAGTGTTTCCCTCAAGTGCCACTATGCGGTACAAAGGAAACTACTTTGCCGTTCCGGCTGCCCGGTCTGGACGGGTGTGGGCAATGGGGCTTCCAGGGCCAATCCCGGCCCGTTTGGCCATTGCTGGCGCTGTTTTGGGCAGCCCCAAAATTATTTACTAATCATTATCATGACGAGAGAAAAATCCGTAAAAATGTCCATTTCCGCAGGGGGTCACAGTCAAAATAGCAAAAATAGGAGAGGAAATTGAAATCCTCTTCCTGCTGTTCCGATGGTAATCTAATGGTCGGCTGTCTTGCGGGGGCGTCCATGTTTAGCTTGTTGAGCATGTTGCCATTGGGAGTTTCCTCTTTTTGGCCGGACCCAGAAACGCATTTCCTGGGCTACTTTTTAAAAGTTCATCAGCTCCTATTGTAAGGGATTTTTTTGCTGAGTGGGTGTAATTCAATCTCGCACACTGCGAATGTTGGAAGCCGGTACCTTTCGATAATGGCGGAAATGATTTTCAAATGCTTTTTTTTTCCAAAAATTTGCGTTTTATTAAGCACGATATTTGCCAAGGAGCAGGAAATGGCTTTGGGATTAATTCCTGCTATTTCTATAGGGCGCCTTCTCGGTATATGGAAGGCAATTTGCATATACTCTTGAGCCTGTATAAACAGTTTTCTTCGCAGAATTAGTCCACATATTTCTTTGATATTTCGCTTTAGGAAAGAGAGATAAGTTTGAAAATTTGACCCAATTACAATAATAAATAGGCAGAATATGTGGGGTAAATTTGACTACATAGGTATAGAGAAGTTTTCTAACTTTGAAGACTATCGTCTTCGGCTTACTACTTGGTTTTCACTTTTGAACTTTTTCAGAAAAAGCCTCCTTTTAGAAATCTCATGCAAAAATTACAACCATTCGGATTATTTTCAAATGTATTTTTTTTTTCATTAACCCTTACCTGGCATTGTGGGGTCCGTGGTACCTACCCTAGCCCCAAAAATGCTTGGTGTAAGCCAGCTGATTTACAATACTTTTATAATGCTTTACTGATATGAATGAAAAAGGTAATTTAAGAAATATCCAATATTGAGATGCGAAAAATAAATTGAAAAATCGTAAAAAACTTAAGGTACTCAATAGTTACGAAGCTGAGGTCAATCTGACCCCTAGATGCCAGCTAAGGGTTAGTATGTATTTTTTTTAGACTACGCATTATGATGTTACATAGAAAACTAATTATTTTCGTTCGCCCAGTTGTAATTTGTGGCATGGCTTAGTCAAATATTGTCAGAACAATCGATCCACCCACAGAATCCCTTCTTGCAGCTGCCAGCCCATTACGCGACAATGGCGAGTTTTGTTATGTTTCAACGCCTCGGGTTCTGCAGAAGAGGGCGAGGAGGTTCAGAAAACTTCATCTGAAGAGCGTAGGGTACTTTTAGCAACATGTCGCTTTTAATTACGAGTTCAGGGTGCAAAAACTAAGCATGGCCTTTAATGTAATTCAAATTGGGAACGGTAGCAGTAGACTCGTTGGACCAGCAGAGGAATACCTAAGCAGAAAACGACAACCAGAAACCTGGCTAACCTTTTTCACCAGTTTTTGTGAAACAGAAAAATACTTACGCAGAGTGCAGTGACGTCCGTTCCAGCCCTGAGAGCAGACACAGGTCCCATTCTTGCACTGTCCATGTTCGGAGCATCTGCTATCGCAAGGTAGTTGATCGCAAAGATTTCCGGTCCAGCCGGGATTACACCGGCATTTGCCCGACTCACACACGCCATTTGGACCACAGTCGAGGCTGCAGACGGCTGGAAAAAAATAAGGAAAAAAAGGAAATAATCAACATCTCGGTTGGATCCAAATATAAAGAGTACACCGGGGAACGAGTCTTGCCGGCAAATAATTTTGATTAGCTGATGGAATTTATTAAATTTTTCATTTTCATCACATCACCATCGTCTCCAGGCGAGCCCTTTCTTTGCGACGGCGGCTGGCGACAAACGAGATGAAGCTGGCTGAGGTTGAGGTTGAGGCCGCTCTGGGCCTGACGAGATGAATGGATGCTGGAATCCTGCCGACTGCCACCTTTGCCATTATGCGGGGCGAATACTTTAAGCCGACGTCGACGCGGGGGAGCAGAGCTGCCGACTTTGTTTCAATTTTGTTCGCAATTTTTTCATACTGGGCAGAAGACCGTCGTGTATCTGCGCTTCAGTAAAATACCCTTCGCGCCCAGCATCCCGGATTCGTTTCTAGCATCCCCTCTGTCTCCAACTAACACTGCCATTTTGGGGGCTAGAGCTTCGGTGGGCGGACAGCGGAGCCCTAGAATGCATGCGGTGAATAAAGATAAAGCGAACGAAAGACCAGCCAAAATTTATCTAGTGCTTTAATGCCACTTTGTCGGCGAGGGATCCAGCGTCCGGCAGAACACCAGGGGCAATGCCCGTACATCAGAAGCTCTCGAATATCTGAAACTATCTGAGGTATTTCGTTGAATTTGGAACATTTCGCACAGAAAGAATGTTTCTGCCTCGAACCTGAGACGAAATTCTTGATGGACTCCGTAATGATGTTCACTGCCGAGTGTATGTGACAAAAATATTAGAATTTTCAGATTTAAGATAAAATTTGATGGGCAGGGCTACTGTGATTTGGTGGCTAGACAGAACTCGTCTTAAACTGCGCGTACTGCAGAATTTTCGGGGGAGTCTTCAAGTGAAACATTTACTTGGGTTGGGACTATGAAAATTTGTAGCTGGGATAAATCATTTTGTTTGAATTAGGGAGAATGAATCCCTAAAATATGGCATAAAGACCAGAATCTAGATAGTCTGCATCGAAAGTTTGTATTTGGGGGATGTACTTCATGCTCTACAGATAGTGGCTGAGGCTAAGGCAATTTGAATCCGGCTGCGAAGTTATTTATTATGGGACATACTTAATTCGTTGCTATCACTGAGAAGATCTGATTAAAATTTTAGATACATATCTGATTATTTTCTGCTTCAAATGAAAAAACAAAAAAAAAATATTTTGTTTCTGTCGATTATTCCTATAATTGCGGAGCATTTAGGAATTAAATGTCTTAAGAAATTTATTAAATGAGCAGGATATAACTACTCTATTCAAATAATTCTAGTAAAGATATTTTTCTTTTAGTTTCTTTAAACATCAACTACTTCTTGGTCTGGAGTCTCGGTGTGGTAGCTAAAGGTTAACATAATTTGTTTGAGACTTGAACACATCAGCAAACAGTGAAAGCCTTACTATTAGATTTAAAATGTTAAATGTTGAATTAAGTTTGCACTCTTTACGAAACAGTTCGCAGATAATCAGATTGTCCACAAAACAAACAAACAGCGATATCAACAGGTAGCTAAATTTCGTCTTGGAAAATTACAAGAAATCCCATCGACAGCCTCGAAGAGTTCTTAAGCGTGCAAAGCTGAGGAAAATTGAAGATTCGAAATTGAGATAGAGGTCGACGCACGAGGTCCTTCACCTTCCCTCCAGATTCCCCGGTACTATCGACTCTACTTCTAATTTTCCTCAAGTGTAATGAAGGATGCTGAGTGCAATTACGTAATCTAGATTTGCCAGATGTCTAGAGAAGAACAAAGCTTCCACTCGATTTGTACTCGTCCCTATTAAGGTCTAGGTGTGCCGTGCCTGATACGCTCCCTGCCACAGGCCCTTCAGGCAAATGTGTCAACTCCGTGTGCGAGGCACACACTCCCTCCCAAACTGAAGATTGATTTTTCACTTCTTTTCCCCTCCACCCTATTCTATCAGAAAATGCATGAGTGGCTCGAAGGAGCTCTTCAAAGTTTGCCTTTGTGTCCAAGGCAACTTTGCAGTCTTTCTCCCTTCGTGCACAAGTTTTTGAATAGTTACCAGAAAAAAGGGTTAAATGTGACGTCATCAGATTAAAGCCCGCTGTGAATAAGACCTTTCCTGTCGACTCGGTATAATGCAAATGAACCATTTGACTGGCCTTTGGTCTACAATTTTTTTTTTCCGAGGGCTTCGCTGCTGATTCCCAGCTCCGGGAGTCATTTATCATCCCCTTGGAGTGTCATCGATGAGCTTGGCCTCATCTCTCTGGACGTCTCGACAAAATGATCTTAATAGAACGGCTTTCTCGCGAGCCAAGGTCGGAAGCTGGGCGAGGATCTAGCCCCAGATTCAGCCAAGCCCAGGAAGAAAACGAGTAGCCCTTCGACACCACTTTTACTCCGTCATGATGCTGCAAAATATCGTCTGACAGTAGTTTTCATCAGACGATGATAAATCCTTTGCTTTTTGTGCCTTTTACCTGTGTAGAAAATCACACAGCATCCAGTGATGCAAGGATGCACAGGTGCTGGGACGTGGTATGTCAGATACACGCCCGTATTTTTTTTTTCTTTTTCTTTAACAGGGAGTCGATTTTATATGCGCAGCTCCTGACTGTTCTCCCTGGCCTGTCGTAATCGTCAACAGAGGGTTTTTTAATAATCGAAAAATTTTTAAATTTCGCGGTGCAGTACCGTTTTATGTTGCAACATAAATCACGTTGGTAAAATGAAAACCGTAAAAACGAAACATGTTTATAACGCGGTCAGCAGTTACGCGAAAAGGACTATATTTATGTCGTTTTAATACTTCCTACGGAGATATCCCCGGGCGCGAGTGGACCAAAGGTCCTTTTTCCAAACCCCCGTCTCCGTTGGGATATATCTCCCGTTTTACTACTATACAAAAGCCTCATCTTTATGAAAAATCAATAGAGTTCCTCCGAGTTGAGCGACATTGTTACGGGTATAAAGATACACTCAAGTAGGTGTATCTCTTCTATTTCGTTTGTATAGGTCCTGGTGTATCCCTCCGAATATTATACATAAGAGCATAAAATATTTCGGAAATGTTTAAAGGCCATGAACATGACATGATGGTAAATGACTGTAAGAGATTTTCATGCTGTTGTGGTTTTTATCTCCTCTACATGTATGCCATTTTGCTCCCCTCAACATAATGGCTCCAAAGTTGAAGGTTTAGGAGAAGGGGGCGTGGGCGAACCCCCCGTCGGTGAAACAGAGTAAGAGGACATAAAGGTGGGCTCCGTACCGTTTCGCATAGCATATCTGTGGTTTTAATATGTGCCACTTTCGAATGGAATACACTCGCCACGGACCGTATTTACCGGAGGTACGTGCTGTACTAGCACATCGAAGCGTTTATGCGTTTTAGGGGGCTGTAGGAGCAGTAGGTATACCAACAACAACAAAAAATTATTTCATTCGCAAAATGGCGCTAAATTCACTGCAAGTGTATACAAATTATGGCAGTTAAGTACCACATTCCAACGCTGTGAGAAAGTAGGTCGCTTTTACTTCAAAAGGCGATATTTCAGGGCCTTCCTTTGTTTTCTGCCATGCTACATGATAAATGTTTTAGCATAGCCGGGGGATGCTCCTGTTTCCCGCCCCTTC
Source organism: Machimus rusticus (assembly GCA_951509405.1). Classification (NCBI taxonomy): domain Eukaryota; kingdom Metazoa; phylum Arthropoda; class Insecta; order Diptera; family Asilidae; genus Machimus; species Machimus rusticus. The sequence continues at coordinate 11,870,290 of OX608051.1, forward strand.
TCCACACCCATCTCATACCGAATAAGGAGGGTGCTTATGGTAAAATTCGCGATTTGATGCAAAATCTGGAGGATTTGCGATTAATTGGCTTCCTGGATTTGCCTGTTATGTGCAACTCATTTTTGTTAAGAGGAAATTTAGCTGCATTTTCTCATAATTATGCTTAGTCCTCAAAGCATCAATTCTAGTACTACGTTAAGCCTATTGCTTTGCAAATAGCGAATAGGATATTCATTGAAGTTGTTCAAAAACATCAAGCCGTCGATATAAAAAATACACTGTCAGTAAAAAATGTGTATAAAAAATTGAAGAGAAAGTTATAACAAATAAAATGATTTCGCTCGATAAAGATGTGACACAATTAATACGATGGTATCGCTTCATATGTTTAAGTAGAGCTGAAGTTCGATTGAAACTGATATGTGATTTCAGTGCAAGCATATTGCCATACATTCAATGCAGAGGTTCTTTCTCTCTGAATTCTCTTGAATTAAATACAATTAAATTATATGCAAAATGGTCAGCCGAAAAAGGTTCCTAAGGTTACCATCATAATTCAGCTTCCTCCTTTTAATTTATGGAAAGATTGAAGTAATTTGCAGAAATATTAAATGCAGCTCAGTAGCTGTCCCTTTGTGGCTCTTAAAACATTTATCGTTCATAATATAATTCTAGAGGTTTATTTTTCTGTGTTATATAGCAGTTATTATTTCTGAATAGTAGTTAAATTATTTAATTATTAATAATTGGCAGAATATGATTCTTTACATTCATCTTCTATAAACGGTATTTGGAGGTAATAAATATATTAACACATAGAATCTAACCTGCAATAATCTTATTAATTTCCTTGAAAATTTGGCTCGATTCAGGGATAATGAGCAATGTATATTGTATATATTCAAAACATTCTATCTAGCACATGGTGAAAAGTAAACGATTTATGTTTGAAATTCGTTAAAATAAAGGGGCTGTTTATTTGAATGACTGAATTAACAAAGCTCCAAGAAATGGTAGCTCTTCGTAGCCTTGGATGCGGTGAAATAATGTCGTGTCAAGTCTCCCTCTAATATTCAAAATAGCCCTCATGACAGACTAAACACACAAGTCCACTGTTCGCAGTGTCTGACAAGGAGTCCAGAGCAGCTGGACTGACCATCAATAATTCACTTCAATCTGCATCTCATTCTCACTGATATTTGCTCCTTCGCAATTACAAGGCGGGCGAAAATAACAAGAAAATTAAATTACCTTGGGAGCAGTCCGGTCCGGTCCAGTGGCGCTCGCACACACAGGAGCCGGTCTCTAAATCATAGGTACCATGTTCAGAGCACCCGGGCAGACACTGATAGACCTGCTGATCAATGGTGCCGCAATCTTCGCCCTGCCAGCCCGCTTTACAATAGCATTGTCCGGCGACACATGTCCCATGACCAGAACACGACGGGTCAACACAATCACCTGTGAAAAGAATAAGAAATTACTCAAATTCAATTTGATTTTCGATGAAAATAAAAAAATATAAAAAATCTTACGTTGCTCGCAAAATTGTCCTTTCCATCCTCGCTCGCAGTGACATTCACCTTCGATGCATCGGCCGTGATTGGAGCACCCGGGCACCTCGCACTCCCCCGCAGGTATGTCGCATTCAGCACCTTTCCAGCCCTCCTCACAGTGACAAACCCCGCCTCCGTAGTGACCGTGTGCCGAGCACAGGACGGGGCAGACACCTGTTTTTCAGATAGGAAACTCTACATTGAGGTTTATTTTAACTAAGATTCAAAATATATTTTTTTCCCGGATCATATAGGAATGAAAAAAAAAATAACCGGCCAAGTGCGAGTCGGACGCGCGCACCGAGAGTTCCGTAAACAATTATTTTTTGTGGTGTAACTATAAATTTACGGTTTTCGGATTTTTCCCTTTACTTGTGCTATAAGACATTGTGTTTTGCCAAATTTCATGATTCTACGTCAACGGGAAGTACCCTATAGGTTTTGAGTCCCTTACGAGTGTCAAAATATGCGACATAAACGGCCGTATTTTTTTATTGCGTTAACTTAGAGGTTTGCTTTTTTCATATCTCTAAGGGATTGCAGTCCTGAGCATTTGATATTAATTTCATCTTGATACCTCCACGGGTTCCTGAGAAAAAAGGTCTTGACAAACAGACAGACAGACGGACAACGAAGTGAGCCTATAAGGGTTCCTTTTTTCCTTTTGAGGTATACGGAGCCCTAAAAAATTAAAAACATAAAACATATTAAGGGCGAGCTTAGTACGAAAATATTTATCGTGGATCGCTATAATTGAATTTCGAGTTTTTGTAGTCCTTGAACTTTCGCCGCAATCTTGATAAAAGTACGGGAACCATTTTTCATAAATATCTTACTTTCTATTTACCTACTGTATGTAAATCTTTCTATCCAGAACACTCTGAAGACGTTTTTCTCAGAGTGGCACCAGAACAATAACTCTAGGTTAATTTTATTTTAATAAGATATAATGATATTACAATATGGAACTATAATATAACTGTGCTGTTAATCATAAGGGCGTCATCCCAGTAGCTAGATTGTGCATTGGGGCATCTATCTGTTTATACTAGGACTTCAAACAATTTGTTTAAATTATGTATGTTACGTTTTGCCTGATTCTAATTTATAAAAAAATCTAAGTTATTACTTTGTATTTGTCATTGAGTGAGCTATGGTATTATACATATATGCTGCATAAAACTCGATCACTCAATTCCTAACCAATTCGAATCAAATTCAATTTTTTTCTGCTTCATTTTCAATGAATTTTAAATGGAAAAGATAGTAAATTAAAAGCTAAAAAATTAACATCCAGGAAGAATGGAAAGAGTTAGAATGTGTTGAGATCGTATCTAAGCAAAATAATGTTTAGAGCGTTTAGAAAATCATTATCGAGTTGGACTTATCATAGTCTGCTGAGAAGGGAAGGAGAGTGGGACGTGGATTTACTTACTTTTGGAGCAATCAGCGCCTTGATAGCCGTCGATGCAGTCGCACTTGCCCAGGTAGCAGCTGCCCCGGCCGGAGCAGTCGTTGGGGCACGTCGTGCTGACGCCCTCCGCCTCCTCGACGATCAGCGTGACGCTGTGGGCGAGCAATTCGTCATTGTAGACGGACAGGAACCAGAGCCCGGTGTCCAGATACTGCAGCAGCGTCACGTTCACCATCATCGTGTCCATGTCGAGCGAGGGCAATCCGTCCGAGGAGCGCTTCGCAATTAGATGCAGCCCCTCCGGGGGCTCGATAGCATCCCCATGGATGAAATCAAGGTGGAAGCCGATGTCTTCCTCGTGGTCCAAATCATTGTCATCTGTCGCGGGCTCCTCATTAGCAGCATCTTCGGTCACGTCACGTCTGCGGCGTTTGCGGAGCCTGCTGTCGAGGCGGCCCCCCTTGATGAATTCGACAAAGTCGTACTGCGTGACGCTGGGCGCTACGTTGCGGCGCCCGTAAACGGCGAAGTTGGCGCCCCACGGCAGAGTGAAGTTGAACCGGATGAAGGCCGGGTGCTTGTTCCGGAATTCCAGGTTCCAGAATTGATATGGAGGGATTGTGGCGTGGTACATTTCGTTGAAGTCTCGCAGCTCGACGACCTGCGGCCACTTGAGCTGCTGCTGCTGGGCGGTGTACTGCTGGTCCTGGGGCTGCTGCTGCTGTTGCTGCTGCTGTTGTTGCTGCTGTTGCGCCTGCTGTTGCTGCTGCTGTGGCATGTTGTTCTGGCCCGTCGTGAACGTGCTGTGGTCCGAGGTGCTCGTTTGCACAGATTCCTCCGTCGGCACCACCGTCGAGCCCCCCAAGTTTTGGGTGATCTGGTCATGTGTCACTGACTTCACGTCTTGGACTAGGATGCAATTCGACGAATCCAAATTTGGTTTCATTGAGCTAACCGCTGCAAAGAGGCAATGGCAACATTTGTGAGATTTTGATTTAATTAGAATGTGTAAACTTTTGGAGCATATCAAAACCACATTCAAGTCGACGCATTTCGGGGTGAAAGCCGTGAAGGGAGAGATTAAAGCAATTCCTCTATTTTCCTTGTACTTATCTAAGGATTGGGTCACATATAGCATGTGTGGCCGAGACATTAATGAAATACAAAACCACACACTAAAACTGCGTATTTTGCGACAATAAAACCACAACAGAAGGATATGTTGAAATTTAGTTTGTTTTGTATTGTTGTACAGACTGTAAAATTTTCATATTTTCATAGTTGTGTCTATGCCAATAAGTTTGTTTAAACTCAGCACAACGATACAATAGAAATATAGTATAATTTTATTATTTTAAACGGACTGACTCAGAAGGAGGGTCATGTTTTTCGGGTATATGTATGTCTGTTTCTTTGGCACGCCCTGCGGCTTCAACGGTTTTATGGATTTTTATAAATGAGGTATAAAACTCGTTTTAATTGTAAGAGTGCTACTATATACCTAAGCTTAAATATTTGAGAAAAATAAATATAGTCGCCATTTTCCCCGCATATGTATTTTTTAGTTTAAAATATACAGATATGGTTATCAAATCAAAGGTTTTGATGAAACGAGTTCAAATATACACAATACCTACAATAATACTTAAACTAAAAATTGTGAAAAAAATAAGTTAATTTAAAAAACACCAAAAAGAAAAAAAAACACATTTTGTAAAAAAAGAACAGAAAAGAAATAAACAAGTATGCATTTATGTACAAAGCTCAGATACAAAAAATAAAAATTTTACAATTACTATTAAATTTACGTAGACTTCCTTCATGCTATCAAATTATGACCTATTGTTGGGAGCTACCAATTTACAATTGAGAACAAATATTTGTAGCCTCCGACTATAGGTAGGTTCTTTCTTCTATTGAATTGAATTTTGTATGCTTAAAGAATTTCCTCCCTCTATCCTTTAGGATAGAGTTGAAAATGTTGTTGAAAATTCATAAAAATGTAAAAGTTTCTATAACACATCATGAACAAAAATCTAATTGTTTATTTCTTGCTTTCCCATTAAAGTATTTCTCCCTAATTAAGCCGTAAACAAGAAAGTCAGCAAATAAAGTCTTCGGTCCACCGCCCCTTTCAAAAGTCTAAGTCTAAGAGAATGAGCATCTCCTTCGAGTGTGTGTGATTTATTAACCCTTCCAATCCGGGGTTGTTTATGATCGCTCTCTGAAGAGTAATCAAGTGAAAAATAGAAGGTGACGCCACGATGAATCATAGAAGGATGAGCACCTTGGTACAGGGTGGTGGTGCCCCTAAATACGGTAGCGCGCCTTCCTGGCCAAATATCAAAAGCAGACGGAACTCAACTCTAATAAAAATCATATAAAACATACCGGGGAACAGGGAAGTGGAGCGGTCGCATTTATTGCTTCTGCTAGGTAAAAGTAATCTTTCAAATCCAATTTACTTTGGCATCGTCAGACCTCCGCCAACCCCTTTAAATCCCGCCACAATTACTTACCGAAAGTTTAAACTTTTCCCATTAAATGGGTCCAATAAAAATAGGAAAAGTACGGAAAAAGCGCGGTGAAAGTTAGGAGAGGGTGGAGCCGGTGAACGCGCACCGGCAAATAAGGAAAACAGTTTTATTTTTTAGCGCGGCGACGACATGGTTGGGGTTGCATTGGCGGCGACACTGTTAATTTTTATATGTGTGCACGGCCCCGTTTTTGACTGGTTCTCCCTCAGCCGGGTCTCCCCTAAGAACCGGGCGTTTGCGGCCAACCCGGCGACCACAGCTTTTAAGTGCGATTAATAGAATCGCCGTATATCAAATAACTTTTTCGCACATTCGTCCCCGCAACTCGTCGTGACCACCCTGTTTAGATAATCGATCCGGAGCTGGAGGCTGGAATGGGGCTTCGCAAATACAGGGGAATTCGAGAACAAACACGACCGAGTCCCACTTTAACCTAACTTGGCTCTACCGGGACAGGGCCGGGTTCGTGGAATGGGGTTTCGGGCGTCCCGGTTCGATTACAAAACAAGCCACCGGACGAGCGTCTTCGAAGGAGTGGGCTTCTTCTTAGCATGCTTCACTCCTCCGATCCCATCTAATATTAAATTACTCGACGAACGGGAAGCACTCAAGAAAAGAATTTCGCAGCCTTATAGTTTGGCGCAATAGTGCAGCCCTTTTCGGAACGGCAGCAGGGCAACTTCATTTAGGGAAAGCGGAAAACTTCTCGATGATGTGAAAAGTGCATGAACGAGAAGTTGACGACATCCAGGGGAAGACGGAGGCAGTTCCGAGGTCGCCTAGTGCAGGGCCCCAGCATCCGCCCAACAGCTTAGGGCTACGGCTGGGGAAGAGGAGCTCATGAATTTATCGAATAATTTCTCCGGGTAGATTTTACCCGCCCCGGCCCCCGGCATGAATTCATAAACTTCTATCCGACGCTGGCCGTCGCCGGGAAGGCATTTCCCTGTGCCATTTCCATTTAACGTTGGCAACTTCAAGATTTAGTGGTGATGCACTTAAGCTCGTAATAATTATTACGTATAACGCTGGCCCCATATGCGGGGAATCCCCGCCCCCATGTCTGGTGGACACACAGCCGGGCGTAAACACCGAAACGCTGGCTGCATTCTGCTCCGCCAGCTCAAAGGTGTGCATGTCATTTAATCCTGGGAGCTGCAATTAAGCGACTCCTTCATAAATTTCCTTCAACTTTGCGTTCCTTCAGGAAATTTCTCGTCGTTGCGAAACCGCCCACCAATTCACACCTTGACAGTTCGGTGACAACGGTGTTGACGACGATGATGATGATGATGTTGTCGACGTTGACGGCGACGCCGCTGCATCCACCGCATGAACAAAGCGCAGGAGGTGCAATAGCCGCCATTTCGGATATTATGATTGCCTCCCCCGCTCGTCCTTCGTTTTCAACATAATTATAATTATGTAAAGGAAAATGAATACATGCCGTGCTAAGCGCCTGCTGCCGTAATTAGGCGAAGAAGCACCGCAACGAAGCATTTTGCCAAATTCTAGCAAAATCCAGGAATTCGGGAACGAAAATTGATTCCAATTTTAATCGCCTACGGGAAGAGTACATAAATGCACCAATTAATTTTTAATTTGGATTTTGTATTTGATATCCTTTAGGGAATTAAATTCGAAAAGACTTTGATTATCTCAAACAAACTAGCGAAAGAGCAATAAATGTAGATTTTCACAGTATTTTCACCAGCGTTGGGGGAAAGGGAGTGGTAAGTTTATGATGCTGTTGTTGATGTGTTATGGGTCCTTTGAAGCATTATTTGGTTGAAATATGAGGGCTAATTCTGGATAACCAGTGGCTATTTTCGCTTAGGTACTACGATTGTCATTTTTGTCCATTTCGTATTTCACCACCAATTAAAATAGCCATCGTAGCCACTCCCGCAGTCATAACGTGGCTATTACCAAAACGCTATATCCTGAGGGTGAGATTTTGATATAAAAACTCGTACTTTCGAATGAGCACTTACTCATTAAAATTCGTACATTTTTTGCGGAAATTCAGCAATTTTAAATTAACGAAATTGTTTTGAAATTTCTGACTGATCCCCTGGAATAAATTGAGTTTGCGATATTGATGAAGCTTTTTTGGAAGTTTCACTTGTCGGTCGATTATATTTCCTGAGATATGAACATATTTAACTTTAGAATTCTGAAAAGTATAAATAGTGTTCTGCTCCTATTTCTTCATGCTTCCAAAATTTGTTGGCCACTGATTTATAGCCACTTCATGACTGGCTATTTCTGAAATTAGTAGAATAAGGCCCATGATCGACTAATACCTATGTACATGTGTTAGTTTTAAAACTTAAAAATCGAATGTCGCAAATTTTATGCGTTAAAAAATAAACTATTAAATTATTTGAAGTGGAAAACACAGTGAAATTAATTGATATCTAGCTTGCTGTAAAGAGACTGTAACAGATTAAGAACGGAAGGCAATAAGAGCTTCATTGTTTGTAATTTTTTAATTAAAACATTACATTTGAGACATTGGTTGTAAATTAAGAGTAAGAAAATTAATATGTATAGTAGTTTAAATAGTGCTCTAATTCTGATATATAAAATAAGATTTTATGTGAGGTTATATTTATAAATATAAATAGATATACTTAGATACGAGAGACTATTTTTTTTTTAAATATGTATCCTACATTCATTCATCAACCTGGTCGGATTTTTTTGAAAGATGTGGGTACCTATTTAAATACTTCGGGGTTGCTAACTTACAGGATTAGTTTATCGTCCTGATATCTAGAAACCTTCAGTTTAAACGCATTCTATAAGGAAGTTCCGTGAAAGTTTTCAATGGTAAATTCACTTTCCAGTTTCTGTCACGAAGAGGTATTCAGGCCTATTTGTCTAGAAAACAATCGGTTGGCCTACAAAGAGCCGTGAGTTGTAGAACGACAGAGACAGAAACCGCAATCTGTATTTTTTTACTGAAAGTTTGCTTTGCAGAAGTATTTCACTTTGCAGCGGTGCGATTTTCTTTGCACCATGGACGAAATCTTCGAGCGCCATTAGGAGCTGTCGTGTTCAGCAGCACAGCAGCAGGGCGATTGCGGGCCCGCCACCCGACGGGCGTAACCCCCGACAATTTACCATTTCATATAACTTCATTACCGCATGATTGCACCATCAGAAAGTCCTAAATGCCCAAAAGTTTTACCATTAGCACCACAAAAACAGATTTAAATCAATTCAGGCATCCAAAGTAGTAATTATGTGCTTCCCCGTGTATATATGTAGTGTATGTGTATGTGTGTGTGTGTGTGTGCGTAGATTTGCCACAATGGTGGATAGACCTGCTCCTAAACTAGATGGAAATTGGGCGGCAAGGGGCGATACCGGGACCGGGACCAGGACCCGGCTCAAGAGGGACAAAAGCTTTGTTATTCGGGAATTGGGAACTTCTTGAAAGCTCCGGGTCAGGGCACACGGTGTCGATGCAAAAGACCCTGATCCCGTGCGTGCCAAACGCCGTGTCGGCGGACGGGACGGCAGCGGTACCACCCGACGCCGACGGATGGGCGCGTTTCTGCAAGCTTTCGCCTGACAGTGTGTAATTCAACACCGGCCGCCATCAGATTCCTTCCCTGATCGATTTTGTGTCAGGGAGACAAACGACTGCAGGCAGGGCCATAAAATGGGTTACGCTGGAATAGTTACACAATGTTACTGGCTTCCTCGATAAAAACGTAGATTACCGCAGGCTCAACCAAACTATGCTTGAATTCTATTCAGCTGTCGTGAGCAGGATGGCAGCGGCGGCGGTGGGCGGGCAGGTGCCCGGGACCATCGCCAACCGTATTCTGGAGTTTCTGGCAATTCAATTCACCGGATTTTTGATCCGCCAGAGGGGTGTGGTAATTGTGCAGGGCGCGGGGTGGTTTTTAATTTACTTTGGATTTGTCAAAACGAATTAAACTTCTGAAAATATTTTGTGCTCGGCTCTCGAATGTGGAGAAGTGGAATTTCTATATGCCATTCCCCGTTAAGCCCCTTCCCACTGGTGCTGTTGTTTGCTTAAGCTTAAAATTTGTAATTTGGCGCCACTTAGAGCCAACTTGAGCCTTCTCTGACTGTTTTTTTTTATTTTTATTTTTCTCTGGCTGTTTGCTCAGTCAGATGAGAATTTTCCAAGATTTATTAGTTTTTGCGGAGTTCTTTACAAGATTGAGTTGGCTACGGTTGCAGTGGGGTTCCGCCTCCGCAATCGGGACAATGTTTTTAACCTTCTAATGATATCTCATAAACGCTAAACGATAGCCATGTAAATTGCGCCACTCTTGCCCCAGTCGCCGGGGAGCGTATTGCTTACTTTTTAAGAGGGAAACACACAAAAACAAACGCAGAAAGGATATGGGGCGCACAAAGGAATTTAAATCAAATGTAATTTTGGGCCATATTATTTCGCGGTAATTCGCAAAATTGCAAAACAGCACAGTGGGGACCGAAGTTCCCAATGATGACGATGCCTCTTAAAATTCTTGACTACTTACGCAGCCATTGTTTTGGATGGGAATTTATTCGAATGGAGTTGCTGCTATGTATTTGCGCGGATAGGTGGATGCCCCATTTTCCGAGTGGATGGCAGTTACGATAATTTTAGCGAATCAAATTCGGTTGGGATAAAGTCGATTACGTTTAATAACGTTGAGGTAAATCGTACGTCATGGTGGGGACGGGTGAAGGGGATCATCAACCACAAGTTCCTGCATAAAGGACGAAAAAGTCGTTTGTACCTACCATAGTACCTACGAATCTTTGTTTATTAACATGTCCTGAAAGACAATTAGCCACAATTTGGCCAACGTTTAAGCAAGGAAAAAATAATTTTAATAAAAGTCGATTTTTAACAATGTTTCTCAAACATCCACCATTTTGTTTTTGTTTATCAATATTTTATTAACGATGGTTAATTATCTGTAAGAAATCTTCCTTTTTAAGATGATTTTTACATGCTTTTATTTGACTTCCCCTGTTAGTATGTGTGGGACAAATCTTGCAACTGAATTTTAAAGCAGTTATCCTCAACCGATTGAGATGAAATTTTGCATACACGTTTAGTTTGGATGACAATGCATGGTTAGCTAAGTGACGTCATTCTAAATCCAATATGGCGGACGGTCCAGGATGGACTAGTTTTGTTTTGTGCACTCCCGTAATATGGGTATCAAATGGAAGGGTTTGACAAATACAATACGATAAAAGCTTGTTTTTAAAAATCTATTTTTAAATTCAGGACTTATTGATATTTTTCTTTCAGATTTGCCAATTCTGAGATTAACTGTCTTTTCAAGAACTCGACATTTGCGGCCACTATAAAAGAAAAAATATATACTAGGGGTATTCACTCTTCGGTGTATTTTCCTTCAAATAGCAAATTCGTTGTATTTTCTTACAGCGAAGAGTGAGCTCCCTGTAGCAGAATATGAATACACTCTTGTAACATTTCCATCAGCTGATTAAATTGACAGTCATCATTCTTTGGTTTTGCCATCCATTCATCCATGGATTCCGTCATATTTCAAGAATAAATCGGACTGAAATTTGCTTATTGAATTTCACAATTTTAAGGAACAATTTTAAGTGTCAAAAACAGCTGGCAGACAAAAGATGATTTACAAGAGTGTAGCATTCAAAAGCTAGAGGCAAGGCCTATTGTTAACTTTTACATCTATTGCAAGATGTGTCACGTGCATTTTGTTGTTGCACGTTGTATTTGAGTACAATGTAGCATGAATTTGCTATGATACAAGGTCAAATACACCGAAGAGTGAATACCCCTACTGAAAGTAGACATTGTTCTGCACCGTTGCATACTGTCTTTTATTTTGAATATGTCTATTTTCGTTATCATTCCAAAATAGTCGTCCCATTTTGGTAAATATCATGTGCAAACAATATTTCACCGATGTTTTTAACCAGCAAGAGTTTTCTAAAACAAACTTTCTATTATCGGCCCCAAATAGTCTTCATCACTTCGTTAACGCCCCTCCACCCCTCATAACCATGATATACTCGCCGTCCTCGTTTCGCGCGGAGAAGTGGGTTCTGGCGCGTTCTTTTCCTGCAGCTCCTTGAAAAACAACAGGAGCGCCGCCGACACCCGCCATCATTTACCTGCTCCGGGGCAGATATTTACCTAGCCCAGTCCTCGGCGACAGGAGCCATCTGCCGCAGCACTACACCAAGTGGTGGGTAACTGGCGAAATGGGAAGAAAAAAGTCTACGACAGAAATTCAGGCATCCACCTCAAGACTTTCTACCCCATAAACTGAGAGCGCTAATTGCATTCAACTTGAAACTTACCAGCGAAATAGGCCAGCATGGCTGTTAGGACGACTGCTAATAGTATTAAGGCAATACTCAAACACTTCCAGGAACATCTGTGCTGACACCGCTTGTCTATGTGGAACCTGCAAAAAGAATGGAATGTTCTAAAATTAAAATTAAAGTCCGGGCCCAGATTAAAAAATTAAATAGAGCGCGACGAGCGGCTGCTGGCGACCGCGGATGGCGAATTAAATTAAAAAGATGAAAAACTGTCTCCGCACTATAATTCCACTAATTTGAACATTTACGTCGACAGCAAACTTTTTAATTCAATTTGGCCCGCCGTTGCCGGAGCCGAGCAATGACGGGTTCACAGGGGTTCAGTCGGAACCAGAAGCCGTGACTGGCGTTGAAGGATCTCGCACTAGGAGCTGGCGAGGAGTTATAGGGTTACTACGTGGCAATTTTTCACATGACGAGTTTTATAGCAGTCAAATTCAAAAACAAACTCTGGATAATGTCAGAAATTTTAAATTTATAAAGTAATGCAACTACATTTAATTTTTTTGTAGGGTGATTTATTTATCCTATTAAATTATTACTGGATACTTAAGAATTGAAATGGCTACATAGTTAAGGTACCGACAAAGGGTTTTCCATTAAGGGCGCCTTACTTTTAAATAAAACAAGTTGTGTATGAGATATTAATTTTTTTTTATATGAAAGAGTATTCGATTAAATTATGTATGGAAAATGATATCGCCCAAATAGCCTCCGCGGCTGCGCTGAGCATCGCGTATCCGAGAGTTCAAATTTTCAACGATTCGACTGCCAAATCGGACATCATTGATAGCATTGGTTATGTTGACATTTAAGGTATCAATCGTCTGCGGCTTATTCGTATGGACCCGATGCAAAAATCGCTAAGCTGAGGTCTGGGAAGGCCACGTTCTTGGGCGCGATGTTGTTGTTTGATTGTTTTCTAAACAAGTTTATTCAAATTTGTCAATCAAACGACGAATAGTCGACCTAATAGGACGATTGTGTGTAAGGTAGAAATCACGTAGGGCAAGAAACGTTGCTCGAGCTGAACACTCATTTTGATAAAAAAAGTTTAATGATTTGCACGTTTTTCTCAGCACTATACTTTTTCGTGATGATTTGACCGATTTTAATTTCTATTATCTCTAAAATTGACTGCTCTAGCTTTAAGGGGTAATATCACCTTGTGTTCTCTAAATTTTACGTGATTTTCTGAGACGTCTCACGGACGATTGGAACTAGATAGAGATATGAGGTTTTGGGCATATGAAAGTACTGGTCTTTAACTACAAAACATATGTTTTATTTTAATTTTACGATACAAAATGGCGGCACAGCAAGGAAAACAAAAAATTTCTGACTTTCGACATGGGCGTACCGCTACAGGTCACAATTTTTAATCTGGAACAAAAAACTAAAAAGTTTCTTAAAGTATAGTTCAAAATCTAGTGAATGTCGTAGGATTTTTTCGAAATATTGAATTTTAAGAAAATGGCGTTAGTTTGAACTTTATTTTCTTGTTTTCTCGAACAACATTTACCGAAAATCGCTTATAAAATCTATAAAAATCAAGTTATTTTACAATTACAGTTTTACAGCTATTTTATTTTTGGTATAGTTATTATTTAATTCGCTTGTAAATACTTGCATACATAAAATTATCTTTTAAAAATTATTTGAAGCTTGTTTTACTTTAGTTGGGAGTAAGGTCTAAGGTTATTCCCTTGGAGGCACCTTATTATTTCAAATTAAATTCATTTCGACTGAATTCTTTTTATTTTTCAGAAAATGAAAACGACATGGTTTGAAATGCAATTTGGCAACAGGAGTTTGCAAACGCGAATGCAGGAGGATCGTGTGGACGTTCCCGCAGGCACGCCGAAATTATGCTCCCCTTCGATCGGGTCGGGGTCCCGATAGGCGTACTTTCGTCCGACGGAAAGCGAATTTCATTTTAATAAAAAGCAATTTATCTCTTGAGCTGCCAATTGCAACGGCGCAGCGGTGATGTTGGTGGCGTCAGCGGTGCAGGGGCTCCGGTGGGAACAGGCTCTGGCGGGAGCAGGCTCCGGCGGGCAGTACTTGACCCGGCCAACGAGTAAGTCAATTGCATAGGCCCCATTTAGGCACTTCCTGCCGCTTTTGCATCGTTCCAGAGCCGCCACGCCGTCACCACCGTGGGCGTAGTGTCGAAATTTGCATGCTCGATACATCAAACCTTAGCCGAATGATTTTATGCTCTTTGCCCCCCTTCACTTTGCACCTAACGATTCGTGGCCTCGGTGGATCGACACGGCTCTTTGGGAATTTTATTTCGCCGATTTTACGCCCTGTTCGCGGCGCCCACGCGCGAATTTTATGCGTCCAGCGGTAGTCTCGCGCTGTCCGATGGGAGCCCCAGCAAACTGCAAATGGGCTCGAAAACGGCCGTTTTATGCATCGTGCACCGCGACCCGGCACGACGCGACGCGCCTTCAGCGGCGGGTGGCAGTGTGCCGCGACGAAATCCAGTGGGCGAGGCTCGAACGCGACTTAGAAGATCACTTCCAAGATGCTCGTGATTTGTTGGCCGAACGGCCCGCGAAATAAAAGGCCCTTAACGGGATGTGATTTTCTCGTGAATTTCTTAGCATCGCCGACGCCGTCGTCGCGTCGCGTCGGTCGTTTTCCTTTCTTCCAAGGCGGTGCTGTTTTTCAATGGGGGAATATTTCATAATGGGATTTATTTCTCGGAAAGACGCTAATAACCGTAAATTTCTAGTTCCATTGATGCGCACTTCTGCGCCGAGGATACTTAACAAATTGTGAACGTGTTTATTCCACTTTATGGCCCACCTAGAACCTTTATTTGCATTTTAGTATCTCGCACTTCGAGGCGGCTGCAATCAGCATAAATGTGCCGGAAATGGTTGCGTTTGACATTCGCTTTACAAACATCATCAATTTTATTATTTACATAAAAGATATCCACGTAACGCGAAACCGGGAATCTGATGCTTCTGGCTTTAAATAAATTCAGATTAAACGACCACCACCGCGGAAGATATTCTGGTTAAAATTTTACTACTTTCGGTGCTGATTAGATGCATTCAGGAGATTTAACAATTTTACGAGAGAGGTGTGTAGGTACCAATTATTCATTTTAGTATTATGTATAAAAACCAGAAAGGGAAAAATAATGGGATTGATATGATTTCGTGCGCCAACTATCATCAAGTCATGTAAAGATTTAAGCATTTTGAATTTTTATTTGATTATTTTTATACAAACAATTTTCTGAAACCGAGAAAAATAGAAAATAGGAAAAGAAGTTTTTCTGAGAAGTATATTAAGTACTTAATTCGGAATAGAAGTTGTTTTTGGAATTCGAAACCAAAATGTTATATGTTATCATCATAGGCCCTGGCAGCTGTCAAAGTTTTTGAAGTCGGGAACGGAGAGGTGTGGCCCATAGAATCTGTCAGCTTTCACTTTGACAGTTTGTTAACAGGCACAGCGCGAGAATTTTACTGTTTGTCCAATAACCAGAAGAAGCAGCTTTTTTTGAAAAGACAACGATGGATATTAATAGGTTACTTAAATTTCTGTTTACACGGCAGAGAGCCAGAATTTTCAAGATAGCTGTCGTGAGAGGCGTACACGTAAAAATGCATTTGCTAAGAAAGAGCTTTCATTTGTGTACCATTTTCGGTACACGTGGCAGGGAACGTGTTAATAGGACTCATACATATGTTTGATTTTATTAGAAAGAAGGCGCCGGTTTCATTGGTCAGTGGTCTAAGCTTGAAAGCTCTAGCTAATGAAGCTTGAAAGGTTTCGGTGACGTTGCGTTGAAGGACGAAAGCTGAAAGTTGTTTAATGGTTTTCTGCGTCACCTTCAACTTCACCGACCGTCGCTTTTGGGTCATGTCACATAAGAAAGCATGTATTTCAACTTGTAACGCAACGCAATGCAAAGTTGACGGATTCTATGGGCTCGGACCTTAAGACTTTCGCATAAACAGTCACTTTAGTAGAATTATGCAAATAATCCTCCAGAAAGCTCTGCTCTTAGAGTGCGGAAAATTACCCAAAATCAGCGAATTCATAAGTCTGAAAGAAAGTAATGTAAATTTTCCGTTGAAAAGCCAGTCTTCGTCAGAGCCACTTGCAATTACTTTCAAGACATCGCCGTAATTTGTGCCAGCAGGATAAAAAAAAGGGCTTATCTTCTACAACCCTTTGTCCGTTTCCCTAATCCCAGACAGTAATAACATGCAACGCTCTGTGAATTATGGCTACATTAAAAACTCCCGATTAGTGTCACGAAACACGGCGCGGCGGCACGGCGGCGGCACGGCGGCGACGGCAGCGCGTCTTTCTGCTTCGCGGCTAATTTATGTGTTGCACTGAAAGCATTAATCACTTCCTTGAAAGCCACTTCATACCGATTTAAAAAAAATATTTTCTTAAATATTGTGGGGTTGCGACTTACCTGGAAGGGGAGTAGGGTGAGTAGTGTGGAGTGTGTGCCGAGTGTGATGTCCTTAGGGGGAACCCCGGCATCACGAGAGGCGAGGAGCCGCTTATCTGGCAGTGCTGCCCACCAGCATTGTTGCCAGTTGACACACTTTGAGGCATTTGCTGTTGGCTGCCGGTCTGTAGGGGTGCTCCGAGTCTGGAAATAGAAAGGGGACACGATTTAATAACAATTCCCTTCGACAGGGCGAGGTATGTGATTTTATTGAAAAGAAAGTGCTCCAGAAGTGCTCGAGTGTAATGCAAATAAATCGACCCTCTTTCTGGTAGCTAAATATTAATCTCTTACTGCCTCTCAGTGCTCTTAGCCAAAAATTGTTCTGAAAATAAAACACCATGAAAGTTAAGTTTTCCCAACTTTTGCCCCTTTTTTTTATAAAAACGATTTCTATATATTTGTAATCGGGAATCAGAAAGAATACTTTTGAAGGTAAACAACTACCTATGTTGTATTAAAAAAGTGTATCCAGATTTAATGTCGTCTATTATGTTCTTTGCTATAAATCTATTTATACATAGATTTATACTAGACCCCGAAGTGTAATTTTCCATTGTGGTTCTTAAAATATGGCGTTTAAATATATTAACATTATATTTTCAAAATATTTATGACACTATTCATAATTCGTATTTTCGTGAAAATTTAGCAATATACTTTACGTAAGTAAGTTTTGTTTTTAGCACATAACGTTTGCCCGCTTTAGTAATGTTGATAATGTTTGCAAATCCTAATGTTAATGAAAATAAAACTTCAGTCTTAAGGATAGGGCTCATAATTCGGATGTTTACCCTACTGTGTCTAAGCCGAATATTGGTGTTGGGAATAAAACACCACGAAAATAGAGTTTTTCCCACAAATTCCGTCCAAAATACTTTGTCCCGCCCTGGGAATGGCACTCCCGCCACGGTCTGATAGTTCCGTGCGCAATTAAAGCTGAAGTTCGCCGGGCCATGTAAATATTCTCGATGATGGGGCGCTGGCAGACCCGGCCCCGGAGCGGCCACAGTGGCGGACCCGGCGAGGCTCCAGTGGTGCCCACTCGTCCCCTTTCAGGACCAAATCCAGATGTAATCAGACCCGAATCGGTGCTCCGGTGGGAAGGCGACGGGCGCTTCTCGGAGCAAAGGGGTCATAGAATCCGGGGGCGGTGGGGCTTTGCATGTGCATCCGGAGACTGCCGTATAGCAGATCAGGTTAGAGTTAGATAGTTGCAGGGCGAGCCTCATAAACATGTCCCGTCTATCTTTATTTACTAACCGGAAAAAATAAATAGCCCTAAACTAATTAAAGTTTACAATTTGGAATGTTCGGATGTGTTCGGGCGGGGGGTCCTAAGTGCCGCAGGAGCACCCGGATGTGCGGATATAATTGCGCCCGGGTAAATGATTGTATGCAGCACTTGTGCTTCGGCCGGGCATTTATTTTCGTAAAAGACAGAAACTAGAAAACTAGTCCCGCTGGAGAGTTAGGCGATCCCGGCTAGAGGAGGGGCCTCTGCCGCAGCAGTCCGACTGCAAACTCGCCCCCCAAAACACTCCAGGCGACCTGTGGTCGGGAAAACGCGCGAGTTTTAAGGCAAATGAATAGAGTCATGCAGTAAAATGTTGCACTGCAAATAATGGAGCGATGTTGTACTGTGGCGCGGCCGGGGGGTGGCGAGACGGAAACTCGCCTGCGATAAAATATTTTACTAAGTTATAATTGTTTTGTGCAACTTCGAGTGGAAGTTTGCTCAATTGCGGAGGAGAACGAGGCGGGACTGACTCAACTGGAACAGTCACGGAAATGTGACTGTCCGTTAAGTGGTTTTCTTCATTCCCTGCACTTGTTGACTCCAAGATTGATTAGCTGCGCGCGGGATTTTAAAAGCGTTTTCACGCTGAAATGTGGTCTGAAAAATTAGGTCCTTTCTTCCGCCAGACTTTATTCAGTAGTTTCTGGAGACAATTAATTGGCAAAACTTTAGCATTTCCTTACTTCCAAATATTACGTTGAGAGTTTTTAATGTGTGGAAGTTCTTACGAATGTGACACTTTCACTGTTGTCTTTGTAAAGTAATCTCGTATTCCTGTCGTTTTAAAATGCTTCAATTTTCACATTTAACTACCGCAATTTGCTATAACGCACAGACAATGACTGATTTACAGAAATAAATTTTTGTTTATTTATTAACTTAACCATTATACATTTAATCAAAAATTTAAAGTTGAACGATAGACCTGCAAAGCTTTAGTCCATGAACCGGTGATAAGAATTGTTGTTTTTTTTCCTTATCACTCATTCATATATGAAATATTTATTTTCTCTGTGAAATTTTGTTGATAAAAAATTTGTTTTTAAGAATTTACAACAAGCATATAAATAAAAGATTGCACTTTTTCGAAATTTTATATACATATCTACATATACTTGTACGTCTGTATGAATAACTGAGCACAGAAAAAGTTAATAATTGAACAGGTTATGTGTTATCTGTACCTACATTGTGTAGCTGGTTTTTCGGAAAACTCAATACTAAATCAAGACTTGTAAATTAGTGCGAAAAACAAACTGATGTAAAAATACATACAGTAGGCTTAAATCAAACTATACATAGTAATATACATATATATATATATAAGTATAAACCTACATTTTACTCATTTATATTGAACTATTTGCCGAAATTAGAATTCTTTTTGTAAATTTTTGAGTTAACAGGTAATCGTTTGCTTTATAGAGCGAACCTACTCCAATTTGAGCCGAATTTTCTCTAACTTCCCAAACTTTAAATTTTCTAATTGAAGCATGCAAGTTATTTTGTTAGCACAAGCGGACAAAAGACGAACTACTAAAGGGAGAAAGGCCCGTAGAATTAGTTTTTGGGCCTAACAAAGCGCAATTTGTTATCCAATGCTGACACCGAGGGAACATTCTAGTTTGAGAGACGAGATCTGATGATTGAGTATTCATTCGGAACTTTTTCCAATCTGAATGTTCAATAAAGCGATTGGTCCGTTAGTCCCTTTAAAGAAAAACTGAAGAAATAAATCAGACGTCAATTCCCTCAGTTTAAAATTAAGCATCACTTGAGACGCACAAAAGATCACTTGAGCGACCTCTTGAGTGTTTGTCCCGCCACCGAAACGCTAAGCCATTATTCGACCGAAGAAACAGGGAAACGTGCTGGTGGCCACTACCCGGGAATTAATCGAATTGATCCAGAGCAGAAAAGCACCGGAGCCCTGAAAAGGCTCCACCAGCTGAAAGACGGCGGAGTCCCAATTGTGCTATTCAACGAGCTGAATCAAATAGGTAACCGCTCTGCATGTAGGTGCATAGTTTGGGCCGGGCCGGGCTGGGGCCGGGTTGGGGCCGAAGAGGGACTCCGGGATGGAGAACAAGTGAAAGAAACATCGAAAACTGAATTAACAGCATCCGCTGGAGAATGGATCGCTCCACATTCGGATTCATGGCAACCGCAGCGCAGCCCGCCGGAATACAGCGAGATCCGTTCGGGTGGTGCATCCAGCAGCATCCAGCAAATTATGCCACGGCCCGGGGGGCGGGAGGACCCGCTCCTTCCCGACGGCTAATGCCGCTGCCGCCACCGCCGCCGCCGCGTGTCTCTTGCACATTATTTGCGGGTTAGTTGAAGTGGTGTGTCTGATGCCGCTGCTGGGGCCACTGCTGATGCAATTTTGGGGTGCTCCTCAGTTCGGCTCCGACTGAGATGCTGCACTTCGTTATCATGCGGATGTGCAGCTCGGTGATGACGCAGAAAGACTAAAGCCCCACCCACACATGGGGCCCGATAATCCCTTTAAACCGAAATCGTTCAAAAAGATAAACGTGGTGCAGTTTGAAATTCGAATGATTCTACACTTTAAAAAATATATGTTATATTCCACGCCTTTTTAACGATGTATGTATATGTTAGTTATAAAAGTTAGTAATGAATAATGATACACAAAATTGTAAATTCCCTGCAAACAAGCTGATCTTGTAACCCATATAAGACGAAGACAAAGCAAACTTGTTTGAATTCTTTTGGTTAGCTCGATATTTGATATTTTAAATAAAGCAAAGTTTACCCAAAAAGGCATAATTCGACAGTATTCAAGGAATGCTCCAACAATTTTTCTCATTCCATCTCATGAACTCAAGAAAAAGTCAACCCAAGCCCCGACTCGCTCATCAAGCTAAGCAATCTAAACTGTTATACGTAGCTGTAAGCTCATAGCATAGACATAACAGAGCTTAGCTCGATGTGTCGTCACAAACTGTTATAATAACAAGACGAAGACTTGGATTCGGTCATGCCCTAAATTTGCATGATCAACATTTTTAAAGATGTTTTGTAAAAATACATCAAAGTGATAAAATTGAGTGTATAATCATACTTAGTGAAATTTAATGCTGATCATAACATAAAAAACTTATTAGTGTAGTTTTTTACTATAATTACAGCAAAAAGAGAAATGTATAACTTGTGTTAGGAAGTGAGATTTTGTAATACATATTACAACAATTTAATCTCTAGATATATTCGTACTTAAAGCTTATCCTTACAGGATCAAAAATTAATATTGAAACATTTTCATTTAGTTTGATTACAGATTTGTGCCTTCAATTAAAAAAATTTAAATTTATTTCAAAATTTATGAATTATTCCGAACTAAAGAAACTATGTATATAATAATTTTGCTCTATATATATATAGATATATATAATATTTCAATTACACCATGCGAATGAGTACTTTTACTTGCTGTGTAATTTTACTCGTTTACAAATTCCTTTACTCTATTGAATAGTATTTTTATAAATCCTGAATGTACATATTGTTGCATCATTATTGCACTGCGTTGTAAACTTATGCAATTATTTTTTAAAGTGTAGCTAGAGGTGAATGTATAAGGCCGGCGGCTGGGGTGTTATGTCGCATTGGAAAACCAACGAAAGTCGCACTGTAAAGCAATTCCAGCGGATTAGGGCGATTAGAATCAGCCCGGGAAATGCCTCAAGAGAACTAACGCAAACCCTCTTGCAGGCCGATAAGCCTGGGAAACCCATAGATTTCTTTAATTGAATTTTACTGGGAATCGGGGCTACGTGCATCTCAATGTGGTGGTCTGATTGATACGCAGTGGTCTTCTGCGGCGAGGCGCCCCAAAGGTGTAATTCCTCAGATTCCTGAAATATGTGTGTGACAAATCCGAGCCACCTACTCAGCAGCTATACATATGTACATTCCCAAGAGGGAGCCCGAGGAGCCCTGAAGAAGTCGTTACCATCGAAGTGGCTTCGCCGACGCATCTTCCAGATACAGATGCCTCACCTTCGGGTGGAATGCACTGATAAATGTGCGGTCGGCTCAAGGCAGGCCCAATGCTAATGGAGTCCGCAGTTTTATTGCATGGCGATCAATTTTACCACCGCATCCTAAGCGATTCTCCCGAATATGCTTTATGACCCCAAGACGGGTCCGGGGATTTTCTGATAATTTCCTTTTGACGGCGGTTTAACGTCGCTTAATCATGGGGACGCTGCCATCAATCATCGTTGGGGCTTCTTCACGACTTCGTTTCGGCGCCGACGTCGGGGCCCCATCGTCGTAGTATCGTAGTGCGCCGCTCTGCACCGTATCAGGTGAACGCTATTTCCGGTACTTGGCATTTTGCCGAATTCAATTGTTTGATGGATTCCTATGCCGAGACCATTTCGATTGATCCATAAATCATCGGATCTCAGTTGCGAAAAATTTTCTTTTGGTACTATCGATTTCAGGAATCCTAAAAAAAAACAAGAGTTTCAGCTTCGAGGGTCAAGTGGTAGTCATTTTTTGAATTCGAGGGAGCAACGTGTTTCCGTGGGAATTACCCAAAAATTCTTTCCTTTTATTTTAACTTTTTAGTGTCCTTCAAATATTTCAAATAAAGGATGAAATCATTTGCGGGCGTTTTTCCATTAATTGGAAATTCGATGCAAATTTTAATTTTAATTGGAAATTCGATGCAAATTTTATGTGCGCCCTCTTGAAATTATTATTACTGAGTTCTATTGTATATATAAAAAAAAGATAATATATGTATGCAACATTCATTTAAATGTCTTTTAAACGTTCCAAAACACTATCCTCTGTCCTGTCCCATTTACAAAATGACAAAATGTAGGTACAACAAATATTCCTTATGTTGTTTTAAGTGATGAAATTCCGAAAAATAATTTCACAGATCATTTACCAAGAGTAAGAAATTAGGTAGGTACTTGAGACTCGTAAATCTTATAGAAAGATGTCGAATGATATGGAATTAGGTACATAACAATCTTTTTCGAATTTTGTCGAAAAATAAATAATTTTAATTCAGCATTTGTTTTTCTTTTCACTTATAATACAACGCTCTAAATCATGATTTACTAAATAAGTCATTCAGCATAACTTACTAATTAGTGAAGTGGTGACACACAGCTTAATTAGAAACGGTCGGCTGTCAGTTGTGACACATGCGCGAAAGTTATACTTGTTACAGGCATCCCTCGAATAGCACGGTACTTGAATTGTCGAAGTCTCGAATAGCACGGTTAAAATTTGCGATAACCCTCGAATAACACGGAGTTCGAATTACACGAAGTCGCGAAAATTACGGTTAAAAATTAAGTCGTCGGCTTATAAGGTAAACCGATTTTCTTTAGTATGACGCAATAACGCAATAGTTAGTTCTCTCTTCTCCAAAATTGTATGATTTATTAGTATCAATTAACACGATTTCGATTAACACGGAACCAATTAGTCGTGTTATTCGAGGGATGACTCTATGTATTTGCAATGGTTACTGCAGTAAGCAAAGTTGTTTTTTGTAGTAGTCACCCTTGCACTTATAACTTCAAACTGCAAGTTTTTAGTATAGGTACATACATAGTTTCAAAGTAAAACCCCAGCCCTAATCTTATAATTATATTTAAGTTTTCACTGTAAAATGCAACGTAAATATTTACTAGGCTAAAATGTTAGTTACTTGATTTTACTACGAAATCTAAGCTAAAAATAAAATTCGTCTCAGTCAAATTTATAGCCAAAAATCGCAACGCTAGTCTTACAAGAATAAATTCATTCAAAACATAAAAGAACGAAACTCAGGAAAACGTTAACCCAAAAAGGCCCAATTTGTTTGCGAAAACGCAGATTTTGAAGTACTAAAACTTTCAATCGAGCATCCGACGAAAGTCAGGAGCACAACAAAGCCATCTGCCACTTCCCTTTAATAAAACGCAAAATTGGTCTAGAAAAAAGTTCGAAAGAAGTATTCCTGCCAATCTAATGGATAAATGTTCATAACGACTTTCCATTACAGCAATAAAACACATCAGAGGGCCGCCCCAGCGCGGAGGACCACTGGTGCCCTGCTCTAGTGGAAATGGCCCGGCTTAGGCGAGGGCGGAGCGCGCGAGGGGGCACCAGCGGAAGTCCTATTTTTTTGCAAAGAGGAAAAGTCGAAGGAGGAAGAAAACAGAATTTGGCGGCTTTCTTTAAATAACCGATGAGCGGTGCACATTCCGAGCCTCGGCTGTGGCGTCAGACAACAGGAACACGAAGGAATTGCCGGAACGATCCCGGCTCTAAAAACAGGGTGAGTGCGGGTCGGGCCGGGCCGGGCCGGGGCCGGGGCCGGGGATAGGTCATACGCACAGTCATACACCATCCATAGGAGCGGTAGTAACGTCGTCGTTCTGCGCGGCGGAGGATGTGGCCATAAAACACGAAAGTGTTTCAAATTAAACCTAATGAAATACCCAGATGAATTATAAATTAGGGGGTGATGGCGATAAGCCACCCGCGCGGCTCCATACCCGGCGAATCTTCTGTTTGAAGCCCTTGTTTTTTCCTCCTGCGTTTTTCTTCCCGAAAAGTGCTCAAACCGGGGGGGAATGAGAAGGGAGGCGGCGGGAGCGTCGGGTTCGTTTCGTTCTGGAAAAAGGGGATACCCTCGAGGTGCTGGGACTGAACTGAAAACGGCGGGAGTGAAAATGCGGTGGTGAAAACGGTGGGTTTTCTTTTCTTTCTAAAGCGGAGCTGAGGGAAAAATTGTAGCACTGTTGCGTGTACCTTCCTCCCTTTATTTAGGCCTCTGAAGGTTAATAGTAAAATGAAATAAAAAACGGGGAGAAATGGCTGTCTAAAAGGATCCCCGGTTCCTCTAATTTGAGTACGGCCTCGCGCCAGTAACTTGAACTGGAATCCTCGCCGATGTTCTTTGGTTCATGGGGGGCGGGGGGTTGGGGGTGCTGGAATGGGGAATGGCACAGGCAGTCAGAACGGCAAGGGAAGATGAGACGCCAGCGGAACGGTCAAAGCAGAGCGCGGGAGAAATGAAATCTCGGGTGATCATAAATTCCCAATTTATTCGCGAAATAATTTCTGGAGACGGGATAATGCGATGTGAATTTTCCTTTTTTCGACTCCCGAGAGAGTCCGTTAGTGGCGGGAAAGGGGGAGTGATGGAGGGATGCTCGCTTCGTGTAAACGCAGTTGTTTCTGGCTGGCTTAGGTGGATCTCGCTAGGGACCTGTATTTTGTTCCTTTTTATGCTTTTTATACAGCCAGGTGAATGCCTGTGGAGTGATAATTTATCCAAGTAGAAGAGTTAGGATGAGGTGGGATCGGGAAGAAGAACACCTGGACCCCTCCTCTTTGCCAGCCCTGGCAGCTTTGGGAACAGAATCAGTGAGGAGCCGTCGAAATTCCCTTCTTTAACCGAACATTTTTGCTATTTAAAGCGAGTCCCGGGCAAAATGGAGATATATCGACACATAAATACATATAAAACGAACGTCACGCAGTAACGGTAAATTTTATAATTGAATCAGCAGGTAATTCCCGTGGGAGCGAGTAGTAGTGCGAAACGACAAATCCAATTAGGGCCGCTTCAATAGACACACTGAAGATGAAAATTGGCCGACCCTGAGAGGATATTGAGAGTCCGGGAAAAGGACAGGGAGGTGGCTTTGGCTATTGGGCACTTTTGGAAATCTTGTTAAACAGTAGTGCGGTCAGGTGTGCCTAAGAAGATTTTTGAGATGAAATTAGCTTTGAGCTCCTTCTGCTCCTGTATCTCAGCTTCTTGTTCATACCTTAAGAGGGAACGGAAGGGAGCGTGAGGTGAGTGGGAAGGGGGATCTGAAAAGGGCGCACAAACTTTAAAGTTTATTGCTAGCCGGAGCAGAAGAGGGCTTGGGTTGAATTAGCTTTGATGAAGTAATTTCTACATTTTCTCTACGCTTGAGTAATTCAGCCTCAGAAATGGAGCCCCCCAAAACAAGATGCTCGGTAAAGAGGGGAGAAAACCGAGGGATTTACGTAAGAAGTGTCCTTTAATTTTTGAAGAAAATTTAATGACATTGGACTTTAGGGATTTGCTATTTCGTGGCCTATATCTTTCGAGATATAATTTACTAGTATCTACGTGCAAGTTTATGCATGATTTAATACATTTTTACATCTCATTATTTAGCGATATAACATTTAACACATTTCCTGCCACGTGTACCGAAAACGGTACATAAATGAAAGCTGTCTCTCTCTCTCTCAGCAAATGAATTTTTACCTGTAAGTCTCTCACGAAAGCTTTCTTGTTAAAAACAATGTAATTTACTGAAAACTATTTTTTAGATTTCAAAAAACAATCAACGACTCGTTTGTACCTATACATGCTTTTTATTAACAGTAGTACCTAATGATTTTGCTAAATTGTGATTTTGGTGATTAATAATGTCGGGTTGGTTGCAATTCACACTATTCTTTTTGTTTTGAGTTTCTACAGCAGTAGGTACTTAAAGGTTTTAGAAAATGTCCTGCTGGACAATATGTGGGACGTAATAAAATACTTTTTTTCTGCGTTATGTAACTCCCACCGGGAAATGAGCTTTAAGCTTCAAGGAATTTCTTGAAGACCCACTTAGGTATTCGAGGAACGTCGCCGGATTCATCTAAAAGCTGCAAAAAGAACAAAGATCGCATTAATTATGAAAACGCCTCTCCATTCCATCAGACCTCATATTAGGTTTGCTAGAAATGAAGCCAATCCCCCCAGCAGAGGCGTCCTTTGAGTGTGGGGGGTTAGCGACGGGGGCGCGGGTGGGCGAAGAAGCCTTGCAACAGATATTATCTGCCACCCTGAAAATCGATGAAATGGTGCTCATGCAATTTTCCTCATTTCTTTTCTAGATTTCAGCCAAAGAATTTTCCTTTGCAGCTCGCTTTTGCATCTGCACAGAAAGCGAACAGAGGTTGTTTCTGCTCATTCCGTAGATACCTTTTTGAGCCGCATTCACCTATTGAGCACAGTGTTCCTGTTCGTGTGCTTAAAATTGAAAAGAGGAATCACAGGTGGTTCAGATACATTTTTTGCCCCTCATCCATTCTGATTTTTCCCTTTTATCTCCGGTCGTGGTCATTAGGTTTCTTTCGGATTCTTTTCTTTTTATCGCACCCACTATCAGCTGAGTTCTGGTTCTGGTGTATTCTTGCTTTGGTAACATTGTAGAAATTCTTTTAAATCACCTCCAGAGGATTTGTTTGCCGTTATTTACTTTATGGTTCTGATGTTTCTCATGGAACAGTTTTATGGTTGCGTACACAGCTCACTGCCGGTTTACGCAGATAATATTATTGCAAATCGAGCAATGCCAGTTAGCGCTCAAGTTATATGGCACGTTATAAGGGCAAGGGCACTTTTGCGCCGGTGGTCGTGGGGATCCAACTTTATGGCCCCTACAGAGATTTCAGCATGCCCCGAGCATTGCTACTTTAATGCGGCCTTAATTATTTTGTATTACATCAGTTACGCCGCCAGGCAGATTGCGACCGATACTTTAGTGATCTGCCTTCGTATGGCAATTTCATTTTAGGAGGCATAATAATGCTTCAAGCACTAATTAAATTGCATTTATTGTCCGTTTATTGAAACTGCACATCACACAAATCTTTTTTCGAACTAGAATGCAACTGGAGTTGTCTTCCTAGGATTTCCAGTATATAAATCTAGTGAAAATAATGATACTAGAAATCTATTGATATACATATTTTAACTAAAATTTCAGATATAAACGATAGAATTCTATTGTCTTTGTTTTAAATAGAATTCACTACAATTATGATTAAAATCACTAGAGTATAGCATTTCTCTCCTATAACTAGGTTTACATCTAAGTTCATTGGATTTCTAAACATAACCGCCAGAATTCATTAGATTTCTGAAGTAGTAAGAGTAACTTATTTCCTAGTGAACAGCACTAGAAACTTAACACTAGATACAGTCTATAATAGTTCCCTAGAAATAAAGAAAAATTCAAATTTTATCATGAAATTGCTACAACGCAAGGAGCTCTATTCTCTTGTTTCTTTCTTCACATTTGCTTACAATTGCTCTAGAATTCAAAGGGTTAAATAAATGACAAATTTTAAGAAAAGTGTCTACCTGAAGGGGTCTAGATGTTACACTTTGTAGTTTAATTTAAGAAAACAATGTTTTTCTTGCATTGCACTTGCAGAACAAGAAGAAGGATATTAATATTTTTTATTCAAAGCGGCATAATTGACCAGTAAGAAGGGCTTCACTGAAAATTTTCTTCGAATCGTGAAGCATTGAAGTCAAAAAGACGCGAAGGCAGAGCAGCTGCTGTTTTCATAACCAAAGCTGCCATCAAACACTCGAAAAATTGCACAAAATTGCGCTGTGGATGGACGCATTCTTTGTGAAGTCGATTCATTGTCCAGGTGATCGTTCGTCTGTAAACAGAACGAAAAAGGGGCTGCGACGAAGTGCATTCATCACCCCTACAGAGGTTTTCCTCACAATGAAGGTACTTCAGACAATTTCTGTAATAAATATGGTCCGACTTTTGAAGCGGCCACCCTTCCAATTTGCGCGCCATTATTTTTCTATATATATTTATAAACAAAACTGTGCACCGGGCCAGGTGCGAATCTCCCAGAGGGGCTGCGGCACGTCCTCGCGCGCTCCTGGCAACTCTGCCCTGCCCTTGCTCTTCCTGTAACAACTGGGGACAAAGAAAAGTGTAAAAATTGCTCCAGAGTCAAAAAGCTTTCTTTATTATTCATTTCGGGGGGAAAGAAGCGCTAGAAACTGCCTTCTGGCCCGGAGTCGTTGTTTAATAAAATTTTTCCGTTTCTGCCAGAACTACTTTCCTGCGCCTCCTCGCCCGGCGTGCAGTGTTTTCAGAGAACCTTTTAGTACCTCTTAAAAAAGCGCCTGGATGTGGATCTTTGGCCTGGGCGAAGAACTTTCCCTGCCCACATTGTTCCACAATCCACCCCCATTACCTAGGCCTGTCGTCGTCGCCGGCTCGCAATGCCTAGCCTCCAAGGAGCAGGAAAAGTTCTTGGCCGCGTTTATGCAATTCTTAAATATTAAATTTATTATCCGATCTCTGTCCGCAAGATGAAAGCAACGTTGATGCGGCCAAAGCCGCAGCCTGAGGACGTGCTCTGCTCTTAAGAAGAAGAACAGCCGCACGGAGGTGCACACGTAGGGCCCTACAAACAGCCAAATAATTTCCCAGAGGGCTGTTAACTACCTCACATAACTTGCTTACCTCAGCGTTCCTTTCTTTCGGCAAAACTTGTAATTTTATCTGGTGTATCTTGCAGAGACTTCTGCCCAGAGTTGGTCTCCTTTGTCGGCGCGAGATTCTTCTAGCGTATCTTGATAAACTCCTCGGCCCTGATGACCATGGAGACGACAGTGGAGGTTTACAGGTTGCAAGGTTGCTTGTAGTAACTAACTTCATTCCATGAAAAAAAACAAGAAGTAGAACACGCAAATATATATGTTTTTATATTTTTCTTAAGGCAGCCAGTTGGACGTAAAGTCAGACATGTCTGAAAATGTTCGTTTTATTTTGAGAATGAACGTGATGTCAGCGGAATATGAGCGCGAACGAGAGTGCGTGAAAGTGGCTGCTTCCTCCTCTGGGCACTTGACCCAGTCCGAAGAAAACCTTACAGCAAGTGTCACACATGGTGGACAGACATAAATCAGGGGAAAAACACAAATTCCACGATATAATAATAAATGTGTCCCTCTTGCTGCCAGGTCCCCGTTCTAAATCCAGAGGGGTCGACTAAGACTCCCGCAAGACCCCTGTGTTCCTGATGATTTCAATTAAAGAACTCTGGAGACTGCATGCCTCGTTCCCACTTCCGGCCTTGCTGCCAGATATAATTTAGAATGTCACAAAAAGGTTTTTTGCTCCTAGACCTCATCCCTGTAATAGGTGAAATTACAGTGGTCACGATAAACGGCAGATGGACGACAGAAGATATTGTCTCGTCGCGTCGCGTTCTGGCGTTTTTTTGTTTCCATCGCGGCGACAACGGACGCGGAGGATTTCTCACGATAAAAGTGGTAAAGTGGCATTTAATGCGACACAAAAGAACCAAATTTATCGCATTAGTGGCGATTGCGGGCCGTCAACAATTAGACGGAGAGCCAGATTTTTTATATTGTTTTTTTGCTCCGATTGCCCTCCGTCTGCGGTAAATTACTTAGAAATTACAGGAGTTGAAAGACTTGAGAACAAGGAAGGAATTTTCGACTCTTTAAACAATGCGGCTAGTGAATCCTATGAGTGAGTAATTGAATTTTTTTTACTCTGAAGATCTGTAGAACTAGAGTCTATAGCATAACATTAAGTGCTATAAAGGGGTCATTCGACGCAACAACCTATAGTTAAAGGTCCATACTTTACTAATCCATAAGAAAAGATTCCAAAAAATACGACCATGAAAATTATGGACTTCTAAAATTTACTACTCTTTCTTCAGTTGACACCATTTTCGGTCATTTAGACGACATGGAGATTTTTTTCGCAATATTTAAAACTATTTTATCTGTGAAGAAATACATACAGTGCAAGGATTTTTGCTTTATCTTTCTATAAAAGTCGTATCCTAACCTAAAAATTTGGTCCAAAGGTAGATCTACCTATAGGAAATAAAAAAAAAAACTCTCAATTTTCTAGTTATTCTTTTCACACTCAATTCTGAAAAGGCATCAGTCAATTTAAATTGTGCAGAATATTTCTTAAAGAAAAATATCCTAGGCCAAATTAATGCAGCTTTACGTTTTCAAGTTGTCTTTCCACAAAAATAATGATCTAAACGCGTTCAATATTCAAGTCGGCCGTAACTCAAACAGAATCCAGTGAAGCGATTCGAATTTAAGAGTGTACTGCATTTAAATTGAACATCGAATTCTATTAATTAGGAGGTAAACAGAACTGGGACTTTTGTGAAAATCGAATTTCTTGAGTAGGTACTCTCTACCATCAATAGTGGCGGACTGCCTTGAGAAAACCCTTAAAAATAGCTTTAAAGGGAAAAAACAGCAATTTACCTGTGCCGAGGGCAACGGAGCCAAGAGAAAGTCCAGATGAACCGTTTCAAACCGCCCAGTCGAGCATACACGAGAGGATGGAGTTTGCCTCCGGGTGTAGGTTCCTCCGTCCTTTACCCTTTCGGCAAAGGCATAAATTTGTAGGGTGCGTCTGTGGAAGACAGCCAGGCCGGGCATTAAAGGGCTGACAGAACGGAGATAGTACGTGAGCAGGGCGGCGAAAGGCACCCAGCCCCATAACCCAGAAAAATAGAATAGAAAAGATTTGCTGTGATGAAAATCTCTGTGGCAGGCACTCACATGGCCGGAGCCCCTCGGCCCCCGGGCGTGTTCCACATATTAGGAGAGAGTAACCGAACCGCTTGAGGACAGGGACGCCGTCATGAGGGCATATTCAGCCCTCATCCGTTTTTCATAAATTCGCTCGTGTGTGAAGATGCGCAACGTAAATTTGCCTGCATCCCTTTGATTAATGTCCTGGCAAATATTATCAGTTAAACGGGACGGCATTCATGTCCTCCATATTCCGGGCGGACGTAGTTTTTGCGGTCGCTATAGTAACGAGTATGCTACCAAAACCAGGATGCTGCGTTCGGTCACACGAGATGAGATATGATAACGAGGTTAGGGCGGCCACACATACGGGTGTCTTTTGTGTGGCAGCACATCTTTTTTGAATCGTCGAATCCTTCCTCAAGGATTTCCTCTGGTTGTCTGGCACCTTCTCTCGGTCCCGAATAACAAACCGCGCTCAAAGGATATTTTGAAATTCTCGCTTGAAAATCTGCATCGCATTAACAGCGAGGTTACATGAGCCTGATTGCCGCTCCGGCGAACTCGCAGTTTTAATCGCTGTGTCTGGCGATGCCACGAATTCTAAGGAAGCACCTTGAATGGGTCTTACAGAACGCAAAGGTAATTTAATCCGCCGGCAGAATAAGACGAGCATCGTCGTCAAAGAGACCGGAGATGGAATGGTATCCTTCGCTCGGTGCCTATTATGCCGTCCGATTAAGCTATCCCAGGAATTGAGGCGCAGCAGCGGCCGAATAAAAAAGGGAATCTTTGAATGGAACAGAACGCAACAAAAAGACAAGATGAGGGCCCTTAGCGAAACGCGCAACATATGGTTCAAATGGTTGCCAATTTCGAGACGAGCCACTCGAAGGTACGCAACGTCTTGGCAACCGGGCCCAGGGACCTGGAGTAGGAGCAGGCAAATTGGGCCTCGTCTACCTGGAGGAAATGTGTTCCGTCGCCGTAATCTTTTTTGACCCTACCTTGAAATGGTCTCGAGGGCCGGTTCTTGCTTTGTGCTGTAGATATTATTTTTTTTTTGTTAGGCTTCTACCTTTTTGCCCCTTACATGGACCCTGTCTGTTTTTTTGTCGCCTTTAGCTTACCTTCACAAGCAAGATCCCAGTCCTTTATAGCAGCAATAAGAAAGTTAGAGATCGAACAGTTGGGAGACGATGACGAAGACGCAAACGAGTCTGGGTGCAGCTCCCAGAGGGAATTCGTTGAGGACGAAAAACAGAAAAAAATCGACCTCAACAGATGTTTGTGTTATGTGCGGCGTAATTACTCGAATGGGATGTTTTACGAGGTGATTGCCAGGAACAGATTTGGTCTCTGGATCTCTTGTGAGATGAGGTGCAGAGTTAATCGTGCATGAGTGCTATTTTTAAGCGAATTGAAGCATACTTTAGTTATTATTCGGGGCTCGACGGTAATGAGCTTATCTATTATGTATTTTGCGCATCAAGAGAATTTTCAAGAAACTTTACAGTAGAAATTGCTCAAAATAAATAATATACACCAGCTGAGGTATTGGGCCTTATGCAGCGGTGTTTAATGCATTATTTGTCTTATCATGCGCCTAATACGTTCATGAACGGTCTAAAATTGAGTAAAGTCCTATATCATTTTAATGCTTTTAAAAGTCTAAAAATAAATAAACTTTGAGTAGGTATACATACACTAATTTCATCATTCTTCTTTTAAAAAACTTTATTAGATTAATACCTACTTTTTCCATTTTATTTAAATGCAACAAAGTGTTAAACCTCAGGGACCTACAACAATCTTACAATTTTCGATAGCACAGTTGTTTAAACAAAACTGTTTTCTTCCGTCTAGTATAAAAAAATGAATTTAAAAGACGAAAGGAAATAATATTTCCTGGCCTCAATTTTATGAACTTAATTTAAGACTAGTTATACGAAAAGTGCAAAAAAACAAGAGCATCTTAAAGCCCAGTAAAGTCCTATGTCGCCACCTATGCGCCGTACTGGAAAGCTTTTGCCTTCTATTGCAGATTAAACTGGCTTCAAACTCATGCAACCAAACTTTTTATATATTTCCCGGAGCGCCCGAAACTTTCGTTTCCCAAACAAATCCTGAATAAGTCCCCTTTCACAAAAAACTTCCGGGCAACCTCCCAGGTAAGTTCATCCCATTTAAAATAATTTCATCAATGTCGGTCTTGCACCACCGAAGAGACGGCGTTGGAAGGGAATGGGGCGCAGAGGGGGGTGGGGATCCGTACTTCTGGTTCCGTCGGTGGGTATTAAACGTTTAGAGCGGGTGCGGGGGAGAGGCAAACTTTCCGCCCGCAATTTCGGGGCCAGTTGCTCCGCCTCAGGAACACTTTATAGTCGTGTGATCCGAAGCACTTTTCCCGAAAGTAAACATATCCAGCACGCAACGGAAGTGACCTCTTAACCTAAGAAAACTTCGCCTTTAGTAGTTCTGCCCGGTGGGGATTGGTTAGTAAATTGCCAGAAATTATTTTCGCATCCGAAACTCTTGTCCAGGAATTGCTAAAACTTTCTGCATACCCTGTGCTCGTGCGGGGGCTCCTCGGCTACGATCAGAGGTTTGTCTGGGGAGCGCCATGGGCACTTCAAGGCACAGTGCCAGCGCCTCCGCTCCCGCCCCCGGCCGGGTATTAGAAGGGCTGCTTCTCCTGTGCCTGTCTAGCGCCATAAGCCATAGATGGAATTGGTGCAAATTACGCAAGGGCGGCTGACCGAAAGGGGTAAAGTCTCGGATCCACTCTGGAGAGCCGGGGCGATTGCTATTCATAAATTCAATAAATTGCTCCTCATTGTTCTTCGTCCAGATGCCGATGCGGGGCCGTCGACTGGGAAGATGAAATACATTAGGAGGAACTGGGGAGTTCCGAAAGTACGAGTATATGACACGGCTGGCGGGCGTGGGGTGTGTCTGAAGGACGAGCGGTCTGGACAGGTCCCTATTTTGATTTTCAACTTCAGGGACTTGGGCACTGGCAAATTTCACTTAGATGTATTAAATGCAAATTTCGGGTCTACGTCCTGCGTTACCGGTCTTAGAATCGACCCGGAAATTTTCAATAGACGACTTTGCAACATTATTCTAGCCGGCGGTCGTAAGTTACGTCCGAAAACCAAGGGAATCATGCCCGCAAAAGAAACCGAAAGGAGTGCTCCCCTTGAGAAAATTCAGACCCTAACCCCCGATCGGCATACCAACACACACGTTGCTTCCGTGCGACGCCACCTAGCAATAGGGCAAAGCACTCATTGTGTGTGACTAAAAACGCGAAACGTGAGGTCTATCGTCTTAGAAGTTAAAAATTTCTTCGTGTAAGAAATTTGTAGACCTGAAGGGCAGAGCGTGTCTTTCTCAAGCGTTTTTTAGAGAACATGGACCCACCCCAAACTCTTCATCCCTTCATCCCCTCATCCCAAGGATCACGTAGAACAGCAATCCATTTGGTGTCACTTGACACGGCTTATTGTGCCCTGGCTCAGAATCTTGACACCACAAGCGCCGGCTTTCAAAGAGTTTTGTAAAATTTTCCTTTTCTTAGAGGATGACATCGCGCGCGGTGCGAAAAACTTCTCTAAGCCCTGCCTCGCCCTGCGCTGGCTGGGTTGCTGGGTGGATGCTGTAACTATTGGCAACCATCCGTAGGATCGGTTTGGACCAAAATGGGCGGGTCGAGTGGCGGAAAAATCAACAAAAATGAGGTACTCCCGTCAGCGCCAGGGCGGGACGGTCGGTGTGTCAGTGGTGGCGGTGGCGGCGGCGGCTGGGAAGCGGTTGACGCTAGTGACGCCGGCGGCCCATTAATCATTTCGCCAAGTGCCGAAATGCCTCCGAGCTAATCCATCACCGGCAATTCATCATCCGATGGTAACAAAATTTAATCAGATCTGGGAGAGGTGAAAGCAGCGGCGGCGTTCGTCGGACCGCCCGGCCGCCCCACAGCCCGCCATCGTCCATCTCGAACGTATGCAGTGCTTACGCTGAAAAACCTCCCTTTTTTCATCGCCTTCTTTCATTTTTCGTTCATTTGAAATATTGCCGGTGTTCAGGTGATCCGGATAGGGTTGTGCGAAGGTATGTCGTTACAGGGCGCGTTCGGGCCCAATCAACAGAAACCTTTTTTCTTTCGTCTCCTCCATCAGAACCCACCCACCCCCTTACACTCTTTAACCAAAGGAGCTGTGTTTGTGCCCCAAAAAAAGTTGCCGTAAACAAACGTTGCGAAAGTTTCTTAGGCGAAAAAGGCAAGGTGATGAAGGCATTCTCATAATTTATGTTTCCTCCTGTGCCGGGAAGATACTTAAGACGTTTTTGGATATCTTTATAACTTAACACCTTTCTCAAATGGAGGGTAAAAGGTGGAAAAAGGTTTCGAATACCTTGAAACTATTGCGTCAGAAATGAAATCATCTAACACTCAAATAGGCAACTTCTAACGAAAATCTGAATACACTTGGTCGAACCAATTCCTATTCAAAATAGTTGAATTAAGCACAACATGGTCAAGATACATTGAATGAGAATTATTGAAAATTAATTAATAAATAAAATCAGAAATTTTTCAGTTATAGCAAATTAGTGGATCAAAATACAGTATTATGCATAAATTTAAGGCTAAAGTGCTTGATATCTTAAAAACTCAGGGATTTTTGACAGCGAAGTTACTGCCTTATAAACAGCAATTTTATAAATTTCAGCCAGTATGCGCCTAATTCTATCAAAAAGAGCAACAAGATTTGGTTAGATAACAGCTAAAATAACCGTCGAGCCATTGATTATGTACCTACATATATACTCCAGTGAGTGACATTAAACTTTTGCACTTTATTATGTAATTTGAACTTAGTTTTTTTAATTTTTTAAGGAATTGAACTACGTTCTCTTGCAATTAAATGGAACCCTATGTGTGATGATGTGACTCCCTAATCATTATATGTATTTAAATACAGGGAATTTTCAACATTCAAGATTAAATTCAATGGATACTAAAAAAACCAAGCTGGCTTCAAACTTATACACATGACTGTACATATGTATGTAATGTAGGAGTTGTCTGTGAGGTCATTTCTTATATGTTTTATGTATTGAGACTTTATACTAAGAGCTTATTCCTTGAGATTTTCAATTAAATTTTACAATATAAAAAATATATACACGTATGTTGAGAAAACATTCTGTATCTACGTTGTATAGACGCAGTTTCCTTACTCAAAAACATACATATACATGGTTGTTATTTTGTCCGTCCACAAATAAGGACTCTTCATGCGCACTGTCGTCGCCACCCGCATACCCCCAGGACGCGCAGATTGCGCCTTCGATCATATCGTAATTACGTAGAAATTTATTGCGGGGCATAAGGCTGCACGGGTCGTTGGGCGCTCAACCTCCGGGACGGCGGCGGCTCCGGCGAATGAGCGGTGTCCGGCTATAAAAACGACAGCACGCTCGAGCGATTCCCGCCTGGGAGAGAATTGCACAGTGGCGGCGGCGCTAGAAATCCCAATAAATCCACATAAAGCTGCTACCCCCAATTATCAAATGCTGCCCGTGCTAAATTAATAAACTCCGGTAGTCGCAGATATGAATTGACTGCGTTGCTTAGCGTCGACCCGGGAGCCCTTCGCCGCGCTCCACCTATGAAACAATGATAAATTCTGGCCACTAATTAAGTTATGGTGCGGCATTTCTCGACTCCCTTCCACTTCACTTGATGTGTTTGCAATTAACGCAAATTTATTACATTCGGTTCGTGTTATCAATTCATCTGCGTTTCTGTCAATGTGGGGATCGTAATTTATCTCCCAGGTTGGCCCGATACGTCAGTGAAACCACTCAACCCCTTTGGCACGTCCTCGAGGCGGTCGGGGGCGCACCGGAGCACCCGCAGCCGGAGCTCTGCTACCGAGCCTCGGGAAGGGGTAGCAAACGGTAGCGAGACTGCCTACAGCGCTGCGGCCCAGTTACTTGGAGCCGAAGCCCCATAGCCATTATTCGCAACAACTTCCACGCTCATAGAACCATCACATTTCATGGATAATTTATCCAGAGACTTTAATTTGCATATTTGAAATTCCCTCTTATTTGAGCTATCAAATCAGCGGGGTGCGGATCGGCGCGGGGGGAGCATCAGTGGAGCGCCCTTCTGTCGCCCCGTCGAGGAGTTTCAGCGGACTATCTGCACCGCATCGCATCGTGCCGCGCCACCTGGATAAGAAATGCCAGTGCGGCGGAGGGGTGGCGGCCTGTAACTAATCCGATAATGGGTGCACCTCTATCGATTTTTCCGCCGTAATACGAAAAACTTCTCTTAAATCAGATAACTTCTGGCGAAGGCAGTATTTTATCGAAATTAGGGCGGGAAAATTTCGCAAAATCATAAAATACATTTTCCGACTTGTGGCAACTTGGTTGTGTCTATGACCTCGCTGCGAAATTAAATTTGAAAATGTTTTTCTTTGCTAAGAAATATAGTTGCTAAAGTCGTCATGCGATAGATTTAAAAGTTCCGCGAAGACGCATCTATAGACGGTTGAAATTTTAGCATGAACTTTGAACATTGAGAAAAATGCATTTTCAGTCCAAATTCAGCTTCAGAAATTCTAACTTCTGTAATTGTAAAATTTATATGTGCTGAATTAAATATTTTCCTGTAGGTAGGTATGTTAATTGCCTCGCCGGTCTAATTTTTAAGCGATAATTTACACTTACTTTATAGATATGAGATGCGACTTTTAAAATATGATATGCACCCATTTGAATTTTTTGTTCGAAATTTTTGATTACAAATAACTTGTTAATGCAAACAACTTGTCTATTTCGCGAATTTAAATTGAAATATTTTATTGAAAGTGTTACTTCTCAAATAGCTATTTGTTACCTTCAAGCATTCGAACTTCGCTCGTGTTCGTCGTAAAAATAAGTCTTTCTGAAAGTCTGCGCGGCTCCTCGAGGCGATTGATTAATTCCCTCATCAATTTTACACAAGACACCACTTGGTGCCTATTGCAAAAGGTTTATCGCACCCGATGACTTTTAGATCACATCGTTTTTTTTTTTGGCAATTAATCTCCACAGCCTCCCGCTGTCGGTTTGGCGTTAGCCGAAAGTGTTTACACTTTTGCCCTCTAATGGGTTACTCTCGACAAATATCTCAACATCGCCACATAAGATCGCGCATAAGTGGATTTCTTGGGAATGTTGACGATCTTGACGCATCGCGAGGGTAATGAAATAACGCTGTTAACACGAGACTCCATCGACAGCGTGATTATGAAAACATCCAGCCCTTCTTAGCTTATATAGTTTCTTCGCGGGGAGGGCGATCGAAGGCGTTTTTGGTGCGGCGATAAAATCGCCCGCATCAATTGAACAAGTGCGCGCACCCTGAGATCAATTTGAATTCGTAGTGAAGCTGTGAATGCAACAGATTTTTAATGGCTTGATATTCGGCTGAGTTTATTTACACGATCGCCTGCCCATTGGGTTTGATTGAGACGTGATCCCCGCGATTGAGAAGATCAACGTCTTCCGCAAGCTCTTAGGGAAATGGAAATTTATTTATGTCGCCGAGTTAATGCCCGGTTTTATTAGTTATTGATTTAACGATCATCGGTCGCGGTGATTATGAGAACGCGTTCTTCGCGATTGCCTTAGCAGCACAAAGTTGCGTGGGCCGGCCCTGTGAATGTTCATGCGGCGAACGCACGATTGCTGTTAGTTTTCCTGCCGTCAGCGCGCTTTCATCTTGAGACATGTTGAACATGAGGCACGGCACGGCCATGTGGCTCGCCGTCGAAATTTTAATTAGGAGTAGGAAAAAAGGTTATGAATCAACTCGGAATGGGTTTGACGACCGGACCCTCCCCGGCTCAGCTGCTGCCGTGTACCTGGCGGCTCTACGCGGCATATGCCCGCGCCGCGCTGCCGCGCTCTTGTGTCACGGCGGCGCGGTGTGTTTGACTTGTTCTCGACAAGATGTTGATTGCCCGCCGTGATTTATTTTCTCACGATGAGTTGCGCGCCAGGTGAAAGAGCTCCTGCTAATTGGTTGGTCATGCGTGGCCCGTGGTAGGACAGGTATTCGACAGTCGGCGCATATATGGCGAACGCGGCGAAACCTGATCGAGCTCCTTCTGCTGGGAAGGGATGCAGTTACTGCGGTGACCTGCGGAAAGATCCGTGTGGGAAGGCTTGGGAATTTTTTCGCCATGTTTTCGATCAGCGATATTTCGGGAGAAGTGTGAGATTCCATAAAAAAATTTTACTGGTGCTAATTTTCACTGGTTGTAAACCCTTACTCGGAGAATTTTTATAGCTTTTAGGCAGTTTGTTTTATCTAAAATTCTGTATAAACTTGTTTAAAAAACCAAAGAAAATAAAATGACCCTTAATTTTTGTTTCTTTGAGTTCGTCGGTACGAGGCTTTTAGTGTTCGAAAACCTTACAAGCCGCACTGAAGTACCTACTACAAAAGTACTTTTATTTAATCTAAAAGAGTTTAGGAACTTTCAATTAAAAAAAAAGAAAATTACATATTACATAAACGTAAAATAAACTAAGATTTTCAAACATAATGTGGCATTATTCTTTTGAAATTCTTTCTATTGTATATCAGTCGGGCCTGGTAATTTTACGAGAAGTAAATAAAAAATTTCGAAAACGGAACAGTTTTAAAAAACACTAAATTTAAGCTCAAAAGTACTTAAATTTTCAGAAATGCCAAAAAAGCGGTCAAACAATTAAGGCAGTCACATAAAAATGGTGAATGAGAACCGCGAAGGGGGTATTTTTAAATAAATTTCCAAAAATTGTCGTGTTATTTTAAAATTCAGACAACCGGGGGCAAAAAGCAGCGGCTAAAACAACACAACTGGGGCAGCGACAAATGCCAGTTCGTGCGATTTTCTGCCCATCGCGTGACTGCACGGTATTCAGGAACAGGAGCGACTTAGTCGTGCGAAAGTACGGCTAAATCCCGAATTTCCCGACACTTTTCTCCCAATTTTCCAGGAATTTCGTGCATCAACCTGTTAATTAATAAATGAACCTGTCGCATTCTTCATACAAAATATTAAATTTATCGGAAAAAAAACGACGACCTCGCGTAATGCACCTCCACCTCCTGCGTAAAATTCCGCTGGAAATGGGCTAAGGTAAAAAATGGGTTAAGGTTTACCTGCTTTGGTGGTTTGGTTCGTGGGCAAATGGCTCCGCGTAGATATTTCTGACGGGGGGCACCCTCCTTGGCAGTGGCGGCGGCACTGGATTGTAGCTATCCATAATTGTGTCACAGTCCGAGTATTTAATTGATTTCATAGTCATAACTGCTGTTTGACGGCGCAAAAATCCGAACACGAAAAAAATTTCCAATTAATCGAGTCGCACTCGATTATATGAACCAGGACGGGGTCCAGAGGATCCCGAAGGTGGCTTCTTGCTGTCTCGGGGGTGGTGTTGGTAGGCGGACTGCGCTAATTCCACACGCGCATTTTAACGTCCATCACTGGTCCAGGCACCACACTGGGAGATATTGCGCTAATTTATTTTCAATTAACCGTAATTAGGAGCGACTTTTTTCCCACACCGCACGCAACATCATTTTGTCGCAACATTAAATTAATTCCTCGATTACCAGGTAAGCACTCAAATTGCATTGTGGTCAGCGCCACACTCAGTCATTGACAAATTAATTCGCTGCGACAGGGTCATTTGATTTTTGGACAAGGCGCGAACTTTCTGCGGTTTTTTTCGAAGCCTTTTCCGCGCCCGCTCTCAGCTCATGTCCAAGTTCGGAGACGTCGGCAGCGATGATGCCCCTGCGTTAGACTGCTAGAAGAAAAACAAAACAAATTGAGGTGATTCTATTAAAATTAGAGTCCACTAGCGAGATGACTTAAATTCCTACGTATGCGACACAGCGTCGAGGGCCTGTTGTTTCTCTCGTTAGTTTTTAGAAGATTTATTGGGTCCACCGGCCTTTCGTGGCCGCGGTCTTAAGAATCCACGCCGCATCTTCGCAGTGATTATTGTTTACTCTGGTGGTGTGAATGAGATGAAAGTGGCAAGCCTTTTCACCAGACCACACTCATTTGCATTCACAATTTTATTAGCGATCTGATTTATCGCTTGCATATTGATCAAACATATTTCAAGTTTATCAGTCTTCGTCTGTCAGCGATTTGAATAATTTTATATATTAACGGAGATATGTGGGAACAATATAGAGGAATGCGACACTTAGAGGACCATCTTTTGGAAATTTTTAATTTATTATATCTTCTGCCGCAAAGGTGAAAAAAACGCTTAATCAGAAAAGATATCAAAAAAGTTAGCCATCGCTTAGAGTAGGCGAGATTATTTGCATAACAACATAGCTATAAAACGAAATAATGTAAACCGTTTAATCAAAAATATTCTCTAAAAAAGTGCGTAAATTCGAAAAACGTATATGTAGTTTTTTATGAAAGATCAAAGGAAATACTTTCTCTAAGCTTTACATATTATTATTTGCAAGGCAGAAACATAATACAAATTATTCGTGAGCGTATTTCTGTTAACTATATTAAATTGTTTTTTGAATTAAATTATGTAATATGTATCTACATATTATAATAGTCCTTAACATCAAAATTTACAATTTTACAAAATCTTTGTATTTAAGTTCATTTAAATTCTTACGGCGGTGAGATAAAACCCTCTTAAATAACCTCTCCCAGAGATGCTCAATAGCGTTTAATTAAATTAAATTATTGTTATTAATTTTAATATTTAGTATAATTTTGTTTAAGTTTGATAACTGAAATTGATTTAAATTCTTTAATATTATAATTTGTTGCTTTCGTTTCCTCTAAAAATGAAGATTATGCTTTACGTTCTTTTTACTAAAATTTATAAGAACTTTAACACTATTCCCAGTAACAATTGCTGCATTTTTTTTTGTTCGCTACTGTAAGTGTAGGTACGTATGTATATAAAAGTTAGGTTAGTTTGGAGAATAGTGCCGGCAAATTAACAGACAAAGAGGACAATTGATATTTTTTATAGTTTTAAATTAAAATTTGATTCTATATAAATGCCTATAGTACAATAGTAATGATTTTGCAGCCTATTCTTGAAAACAAAGCCTAAAATTTTTGATCGAACGATAGTGGTTTCTAACTAATTTCATGAATGTTAATTTGGAAAACTTTCTTTTAAAGATATAGTTTCGAATTTGTGATACAATATGTAATACATATGTGTAAATAAGTGCTTGTCGTTATATTGCTACCCAGGTTTTACCTTTCATGTTTTCCTTCCTATGAGCTAACTCCCGGACCTCTACCGGCACCCTCATCCATTCATTCCATATTTGCGTTTTGACGTGCACTGTGCATAAATTATGCTCCATCGACAGGTAAGAAAATAAACAGTCACCTCCCTTGACCCACACCGTCGGCAAGGTGCTGGGACATGCAGCTGGGACCGAAATTCGCCTTTACGGGGAATTATTTATAGCCAGCGGAGCCTCATCGTGCGGTGGCACCATTGGAAATTGCCTAACTCCCCACTTGAGCATAAACATGAAAAATTGTTTGTTTGCTCAACGGCTCTACGAAATGACGAATTGACGAACCGACTGAATTTCGACCGTTAAAGGTTCGCATGACAATTGTCCACCAGACGGCGACAGGTAATCCTAGGTATTGTCCAAATGACATTCTGCCGTGACATTCGATAAATTGGCGGAGAATTGGAGGGAGTCCGAAGACCCCACCTGTCCCAGTCGGAGCCGGATACTTTAAAAAGTGCGCATAATTGCAGCTATTTGGACTTAACGCTCTGGGGCGGGAGATAATGGCCAATAGCGTGGTGTAGGGCTCCGAAACCCTAAACCTTTCGTCTGATTGTTTATGCAGCGGCCATCAACGGCAATTGCCGTCTATTAAGGGTCTTGAGTCGGCCTCTGCATTCGACATAACACCTTCAACGACGTCGGGCTGTCTTGCTCCGTCGCGGTTCATGCCAGGATGCAATTTATCAAAAAAATTGGAAATGATTCAAAATCAAAGACTTTCTGAATCGCTCCTGCATCGAATGGGGAGCTGTCGTAAGTTCCCTTCTATGGTAAAAGGGGCGCCCGTAGTCCCTGTAGCCCCAATCGTGGCTGGCTCATTAGTGGGAGAGTTGCGTTGCGTGTTCCATCAATTCCCATTCAGTCGAAAACGACTTTGTGATTATGAGGGCGCTTTGATTGTCCCGCAGTGCCTGGTGGATGAAT
Source organism: Machimus rusticus (assembly GCA_951509405.1). Taxonomy (NCBI): domain Eukaryota; kingdom Metazoa; phylum Arthropoda; class Insecta; order Diptera; family Asilidae; genus Machimus; species Machimus rusticus. The sequence goes on from OX608051.1 coordinate 11,913,637, forward strand.
ATCCATCGTAGGCCGTACTATCCTCAGGGGTATCTGAGTATCTTCATGTTATCAATTTTTATGCTCCCGACGACCCTTCATGTTTCGCCACGAACGGACGACGACAGCACGCAGAGTATCCCGTCGGTTCGGGAGAAGATGTTCCCGGCAAAAAGACACACTCCCGACAAGATTCCCGGAGCCCTATAATTGCCCGTACGGAGGGAAAACCGAACTTTACTTGCAAGACGAAGCCACTCGCATTTAAGACGATAGGCTTTTCTGCTTTGTTTTCGACTTAAATCGCCCTCAAGCACTCGACTCGAGGACTTCGACTTGAGCCAACTTTTTGCGATTTGGCTGCTGCTGCTGCTGCTGGTGCTGTGCTGCGTTGGGAATGGAGCTGGATTCGAGCAGCGAGGGGGCAACCGGGTGGCGGAGCAACGCCCAACCCAAGAAAGTTGAACTTGCCATGAAGGCGATATTCCCGAGGACTTGAGCAGAGAACAACATTCCACCAAGTCATTCGTCTTGGGAACAACTGCCTCGGGACGACTGCCCCTAATGAATGGATTCATTTGATGAAGGCCCCGAATGATCGCTTGATTAGTCGAGATCTCGTTCGACACTTTTGGCCGGCCTGGCCGCTCTGATTGGCGCAAATATTTGTTCAGAGGAGACTCCCCGAAAGCCCACCGGAAGACGGCGGCGCGGCGGGCCGGCCGCAATCAAGGCGAGTCCGCCAAGCACCGGCCGTGCAAGATTAATGATGACGATGACCGGCGGGAATCGATCGCGCATCGATTAGGGCCGAGAAATGGACTCTCATTGGGCGGACGGTGACTAGACGAAATGGTGAAAATGGGCACGCGGGACGCGGGGCGCTGCCGAAGAATAGGCGCGCGTTGATTAGTTTCAATTGTGGTGCCAGAAGGCGGTAAGCGGTAAGCAAATGCAAGGCCATCTCTCGGCCGGGAAAGACGACGATGTCGGGGTCCATCGGCTCAAATTGAAATTTTCAATTTTTTTTTTTTCTTTAAACGCTTTTTGCGGTGTTCACACAGTTGTTAGTTGGCACATTGTGCAGGAGCAGAACGAATTTCCCATTTAAACGATTTCATTCCCGCGCCCTGCCCGGCAGTCTGATGACTTATTTCAGGCGGGAGCTCCGATCTCGCCGAGAACGGCGGCGAAAGTCCAAGAATTTCAGTTTCAGTACGTTTCACAAAGGGCTTTGAATCGCTTTGTTCATTCAGGTGGTAGAAATAATTGGGAACGAGAAGCTTTTTTCCTAGTTTTATATTTTCTTTTTATTTATCATTTGTTCGCGATTTGTTTGTATCTTTGTGGGCAAACGTAATTACTGGAATTTATAGAACACAATTATTCGAGGCCCTCTATTTCATGCTGGTCAGGGTTCCTATACTATTGATTTTCCGGTGTTTTCACGTGTCCATGTCGTTCAATAAAAGTAATTTGGATTCAAATTTTGGTCGGGTTTGTGGGAAATAGCGTTTCCGATAGTTTCGATCTATTTCCAGGAGATAATTGCTTTCCTGCTCAGTCGTGAATCGTCTTTTGCATCCATTTTCTGTTTTTGGACTTCAACCATCTCTGGGAAATCATTTTATGTTTAAACACTTAAGTAATTAAGATCTTTTCATCCGGAAAATTGGGCATTTCACGTTTTGTAAATCCTTCATTGCAGTCTCTCTTCTAAGTTAGTTTGTACTTATTTTGTCCATAAATATCCAACAATGAAACCAAATTATTTTATAAAAAATTGGAAAAATGTACGACTGTATACTTATCACGGTATCTAATTTCTTACTGATCCTGTTAATGTACATTAACTACAAAAAAAAAATCACAAATTTATTAGGTACGTATTTCGTTCAAAGAATAAAAAAATTGAAAAATACAGCGCCAGCATTTAATAGAGGCTAATCAAATTCAACTTTCCATCCAATTTGCCAATTTAATTAAAAAACTCAATTTGAAACCTCTGTTGGCTACTGGCGGTATTATTTACGGGGCCGGTCGTCGCTGTCGTCGTCATAGCCATCATCGTCCTCATCAGAGCCATCACCGGCAGATAAACGCCGCCCTCCCGCTCCCTGTTCCTGTCCGAAAAGAAGAGGCTCCAAAAGCATCGCATTGCGGACAATTTAAATTTCTGGGGACAACAAAGCGACCCCGACAAGAATGGAGAGTGCCAGCTTATCGCTGCCTATCATTTGAGTAATTTTGAGCTATAAACACGCTTCGCTTTATTAACGGCCGGAGCCAACAATGGCCAAAGATGCAGATGATGCTGCGGCGGCTGATCACCGGCTCTATAAAAGTTCTGGGCCTGCGTTTATTAGCCGGACCTTGACGGAACGGGGCTGAACGGCACGGCGGGCGGCGGGAACCTCAATTCGCCGCAGTATTGCATGATGGCCGGGTTGTCAGTTTGTCCTGTCCTTTTGTCGAAGATAACACAGTCGTCGTCGTAAAGACTCGAAAGGCGCTGAGAGCTTTATTGGGTTAACTCTTCAATTGAGCTAAATTGAACTATCATTAGCTAACCGTTATTCTAAGGGACACACAAATTGAGGGCCATTGTGCAGTCGGCCTTTATTTAGATTTGCATTTATGTATGGGTTCAAATGAGCCCACGAATCCCACCTAATGAAATTTTTTATGTACATAACTATACTTGAACCCCGGCAGGGTTCTAAGAGAACGGCAGGTATTTCATATATAAGATACCGGGTGTAATTTCCGATTTAGCACGATCTTACACGCCCTGCCCGTGTGCCTAAAGCCTAGCTCGTACCTAGGTGCCCAGGTGCGCAAGGAAGAATCAATTAGGTAGGAGAAAAAACTTAATTTGTTTCGCGGTGCCTTTTCCAAGGAATTAATAACTCCTTTCAGCCGCGGCGAATTAATCAATTTTCCATTCGGGATTTTTTTTTTTGCCTCGCTGAAAAATCATCAAAGCCCCGCTTGTTCACATGAATCCCAGGCGAGAGCAGGGTGGTGTGCCGAGCGCATGATACAGAGGCCATAATATCCCAATACGCGGCCAACTTCGCTCCGTATCTATTGGAGCTCTTCGAGGCAGAAATTACCGAGGTAGTACAAGAAAAATTCGCCGCCGTAATATCACAGCTCACGGTGTGGATCGACAAAAACCCAGAAAACCCAGGCACACGGCACAGAGGTTCTGCAGGTAGCACTCAGCCGGCATCCAGGCATGTACCGAGCAGAGCAGGGATCCCCCAACAGCTCCCCAGCTCCACTGAGCCTATACTTTACCTAGAATTCGTTCCGCAGCGAATTTGATGCGTATAATTGACATAATGGTGGTGTTCAAACAAATTACACAGAGCGCATTGGAAACCTCGCTGGCGGCGGAAAAAAAATTGAGGAAAATCTCGAGAATAAAAATTGAATAGTTTTTGCTGGAGCTTTTCCCCCCGCACCTGGCAGTGGCTCGCTGGAGCGACGACGGGGGCAAATCGAGAAAACTGCGTACCGCCGTCTTCGGAGGTGTCCAGTTATTAAGAGGCTTTTTTGTCGGCAGGTAATAGGTGTTGCGGCCGGTTGTAAGAATAGCAATTATCAGGTAATTTCGGTGAACGCTTTTGTCTACTTTTTCCCATTTTTTTTTTCATTCAGAGGAACTTTTTGCTTCGGTTTTTAAAATTTTTTGGATTTTACCTCGACCTTTGTTCAGTTTATCGTGGTGTCATTATAGCTTGTGATGGTCCAGTTGGATAGTATTACTATTTTCTGAACTAATTCTGCTAATATCAATTTTCGAATTTTCAAAGATAAATATCTCGAGAAGTATACAAGTGAGCACAATGTTTTATGGTATATTTGCCACTTTTGACTCCAAATGAACACTCCTACAAAGTTTTATCAAAATCCGCGTGGAGACCTCAAACTCCATCTCTTTGAAATTTCTTCTTCGCTTAAACCTAAATCAACAACCAAATAATAAAACACATTTATGTAAAACTGGCATTGTTCTAATAGCTTTGATAAAATAAATATGTACAAGAACAACGCACCTTAGCCTTTATAAACCAGTGTTAAAAGACCCAACTTGAGTAGAGGAAACCGATAAAAATCGCCACAGCAAACAATAAAAATGTCGAGTATGTTCCAATATATAATTTGTTCCATCGTTAATTCACCCCTGCCTCTGTTTTCTGGTTTAATTGCACCGAACCAAAATATTCTGGCCAAACAAAAACAAGGTAAGATTACCGGAGCAGATTAAATTAAATTAATTAGATCCAAAAACTTTTTGTGTACGTACTAAAAATGCTTCACAAAACTTCCACAATCCACGGCAAACAGCGGCAGCGATGGAATACGACGGCGCGCGACAGCCCAGGACCAGGGAACTGCTATTTACCAGCCACAGGTATTTACGTATCTCATCGCATCGCATTGGATTTCAAGTGTATCTTCCTTTTGCCGGGTTCTATATTTAGCGCGAATTTATTATTCGGATACAATTAATCTGAGGAAGGTTAAAGAAATGTAAATTCCTATCGTACTTTTTGGCATTCCTCGTCACGTTTTCGTTTCGCTTATATCGGGAAGGGAATAAGCAATTTGGCTTAACATCCAGGTGAGAGGTGGGATCGTATTTACTATATTTAGGGCTATAAATTATCCCGCGTTGCTCTTTACTTTTCTGTGTCACTGCAGTGCGCATATTTGCCTTAAATATAATTGGAATCAAATCCAGCACATAATGGGCCGATTATATAAAGTTGGTTAAAAGTTCTTGTGAACGTTGCTTTAAAAAATCTTGTGAACATGGTTTTGATGGTTTAAAAACAATAATTGAACACATAAAATTGGGCCTTTAATTATCTTCCTACTTTAGACTTAATATAATCGAAAATACAATCCTACTAATTAAGACTAAGGGCGTATGCCAATTCAGCTTTTCAAAAGCAAATTTGTATGGGAGGTTGCTTTTCAGCTTCCTAATTGATTTTCGAAGGTTTTTGTCTTAGCCACCTCGGAAATTCGCTTTTGTGTGACAATTAATACTTTTCATTCGATATGTATAATTTTTAAAATGAAAAGTAAACGGCAAGTAAAAATGACTAATGTGTTTGAAATTTTAAATATCCTTTAAATATTTTAAAATTATGAAAATAAAATACAGGAGCTCCATGTCCTCTTTATATGAAAAGTATATGAAAAGTAAATGAAAAGCAAACTTCGTTAATTGGCACAAGTACAATTCCGAGAAATGTTCGAAAAAGGAAAAGAATTTTAAAAGCTGAATTGGCACACGCCCTAAGTAACTATTCTGAAAAATGTCAGTTATGGTAATTTTGCTTTTTATGCTTTGAATTTATTGAATACTTTATAGCCCCGTTTAAAATTATGTTTATCTGTCGGAAAATATTTTTAGATATATATACATTTTGTACATTTATTTGTAGGTATATATGTTGTAAATTATGCGTTTTTATACTTAGTACATCGAAAGATTAACCTTTATCATACTATCAACAGAGAAATATGTACTACTCAATACCTCATTTCCATAATACCTACTTAATTAAATCGGCAAGTCTGTCCCTTTTAAACTTTCACGCAAATTGAAAAGCAGTGAATTTCGCTATTCAGTTTTTATTGTGCATATTACACACAAATTAAAGTCCCCAAATAAATGGTCGTTTAATATTTAAACAATTCACTTTTTGTGAGAACCAAGCTTAAAGGAATTAAATCACTGTTTCCCAGGCACTGTCCCAACAAATCATAACATCTGACGGTTTTAACGACAGCACAAATGTCACCCGCCAGAGATTAATTGCACATAAATTGACGTGGTAAAAATAGATCTCGTAACGCCTTTTCGCTCCTTTTATTTTCAACTATAAATATGAAATCACTTCAAGTTCTCGGAACTGCGTCAGCACATAAAGTGGAGAAGTACTCACTTTCCTAGAGGCGTTTTGATTGAATTTGAATTGCGGTTGTACTTCTCCTAGAATATTTCCTCAGGGGATAACTCAATAGGTGAAAACGAGCTCGTTAATTTTAAACCTTGATAAAATCGAAAAGCCAGTACTAAACGCAAACATCTATTTTAACTAACCATAATACAAACATTGTGCAAAAGATATAAGAACTAAGTAAGTAAGTACCTAATTATGGAAAAAGCAATAAAAATTGTAATTTTAATGCAAACATATCGTTTGTTTATAAATAAAATTCTTACTTTGACTCTCTCTTATTTTTATATTCTTCGCGCTATAAAAACGGTTGTTCTGAAATACGAAATGATTTATAATTTTGTTTAATCACCTTTTTATTAATAAACCACTTCAGCTTTACAGACATAAACAAAAATTGAAAATGACGAATAGTAAGTTCTTTTAGGATTTTGAATAAAAAAAAAATACAATGTTATTACTCTAATAAATCTTCATAATTTGTACTACATGAAGCTATTAATATTTTATTAATCATCGCAGCAAATATTTGAATTTGTTTTTTTAATTGAAACTAAAACCCGTTTTGTAGTTTTGAGAGCACTGTAGAGTCATCAACTCCACTCAAATTATAATTCAATTTTAATTCGCAATTAAAATAATATAAAGTGTGATTTGTATATTGACTATTTAGATTTATTCTGAAATTAATTGCCAATAAATACAATCTGTTGATTTAGTAATTTATCATGGATTTTATTACTGATAAGGTATGCAATTAATGCGTAATAAATAAAAATAATTGATATTTTATCTGTAAACGTGTTACTCTATTAGATTTTGTGCACTTTGATCATACAAAAGAGAATTGAGAGAGTTAAATAAGTCATTTCCAAAGTCATTTTGAAACTTGAAGCTTAAAATCGTTTCTTAAATTTCCTTATAAAAAGGAAATTCAAGAAATAAATAAGAAAACAGCTTACAGACGAAGAATGCAAAGAAGTCTTCGTATAATTTTCACACTTTTAAAAAGCACTCTATATTTACATATTTTATTTTTGTTTATGCATTTCAAAGTGTCTCATTTTCGTAGAAAACTCATTGAGATATTTTACATTTCTCACATCAATTGAAATCATGTTTATCACTTTATATCCACTTCACTGCTTTACCAACTTCTTTTCTAAAAATAATTACAAACATTTGACTGATCACTTTAGTTCAAATGACACAAATAAATTAACTAAATAACTAAATATTTTATTGATTAAATAGAATTAGCACAGTGAAAAACTGAAACGAATTTCGCAAGGACGCATTTTTGCTTTTTACGAACTTTGGATTAATCTCATATTATTTTTCCAATTTCTAAAAACAAACATTTCAAACTAAGAACAAATATTTATTATCAAACTAAATTTGCGAGGGCATAAAACAAAAAAAGATTTAAGTGCGAAAAACATGACCGAAATGGGACTTTTTGGAATCCAACTCGTTAAAACGATTTTATGGATTGAAATAAGCTCTGCAAAGATTTTAAATTTAAACTGTCATGTTTTCGTAGAATGTTTTACACCCAGGTAGTTTTTGGTTCAGAATAATAAATATATATATTTTTTTAAAAATTATATATCGATTTGCACGAGTCACCTCACGGCTTTCGGAATGACTTGTCTGTTGCAAAGATAAGATTTCAACAGGTAAATTTTCCTCTGTTATATAAAAGTGCAAGAAAGTACTTTGGAAGAAATTGAAGCTGTTATTTTTCGTCTGTAATGTGACATAATTTTCGCTGCGCCTTGAAAATTATTGTCTGCACTGCATTTTTTATAAATCAGAAGAAATATTTTTTTGTTTTTAACTAATTGGAGGTTTTTAGTTTCAACTAAAATAAAACTATACCAACTCATAAAGAGTTTAATTAATGATGATGATGATGAAGATTGGCTAAAAAAAGGGAAAAAACACTAAGTTTTAAATAAAAACTAACACCTTTAGATATATTTAGTTTATACGTGATTTTGATAAGTTATCCTACCTCATATCTCATAAATATCTCATTCATAACGTAATCGATGTATGTAATATATATAGTGATAATCTCCGATTCCATTACACCGCAGAAAAAAAAGCCCTGATCCTTCTGGCTATAAATTAATCAAAAATTGGCTATAATTCGGCAAATCCAAACTGTGCTCCGTCCCACAGTATGTTTTGCTAGCTTTGGATTTATTTATGAAAAATGTAAAATTGGGCAAAATTCCAGCGGAACTCTTCGAAGCACGTCCTCGAGTGTCCAGACAAAAATAACAACCGGATGAGCGGGGGTAGCCGAGGCGGTATTGTCTTAAGAGGACACAAATTCTCGCCCACACCCAAAAACAAATTTTACAGAAGGCTGAAACTGTGCCAAAAAGGACACCATTCGCTGGCCGCTTATCTTTGATGCCATAAATAGTGGAATTTTTGGCACACTTGGTTTTATTTAAGCTCCCACTGTCTGACCAATAACTGGCAATAAAACGCACTCCGCAAAATTTAAGTGTCGTCTTTTCTAGGGGACTGCTTTCTTAAGGAGCCCCGAGGAAACTCAGAGGAGCGCTCTGCCGAGGACGAGGGGGTCTTTGACTGGTCGATTTGCAAAATTTCCCTTTTTAATTGCGCCTGAAAGGACAAAGTTGTCGAGGACAACGAGGGACTTACAAAGTCATCCACCACAATAAAAAATTAAAAAAAAAAAACGTAAAGACGATAAAGACGGACGTTTTAAGTTGTATCTTTTGCTTAAATTAAAAATGACGACAACGTTGGGTTGGAGCTCTTCGTTGGGGGGAAGTGGGCCGAAGAAAATAATTAAGGATCTGCCCGGAGCAGTTCGGACGTCCACCTTGGGGTGGCGGTCTGCTCATAAATCACCTGGATAGGTGCGAATCAGTCAGTCAGTGTCCCCATATATCCAACAAACGTCCTGGCAAAGTGTCACCTACATTTTGTGCGCCACTTTGTGTTGCCTTAGCCTTTTCTCCGGGACTCTTTTATCCGTTTAGAGCATCTTGATTTGTGTCAAGGAGAGAAACAACAGGCATTCGACGAGGATCTTACGATTTTACGGGAGCAACAATAGCAGGGGGAATTAGGGGATCTAAGACAAACGTTTTTTTTTTTTCTTTTCTATATCTTACTTTTTGAGCTTTGACTTTGAGCGCGGAGCAGCTGATTTTGGGCCGCTTCACTGATATCCTCCTTTTTATCCTTTTAACTCAAATTTTTCACTCGTCTTCACTTGAAATCACTTGAATTTATTTTTATTTATTATTATTTATTTATTTTTTTACTTTGAGAAAAACGCCAATTTACACTTCAATCGAATAGGCAAGCACTTTCCGTTATGCGTCAAGGATACCCGCGAAATCTCAACTATTATTTATAACCACAATCACTTGGTAATCCATTGATAATTCACCTGTACTTTATATAAATTATAAAGGTATTTTGAAGGCTCTGACGAAAAACGGAATCAGCCCTACCGTCGGCTGTCCAACGCGACCAGATCTGAATCTGATTATTTCAATATCTTTCTTAAAATACAACCGCTGCCCGCAAGCGCCATCTGCACACGGCAGCGTGAACATCAACTGTATCGCAAAACATCCCTTTCGCGGAGCAGCACTCACAAATAAACAAAAATAAAAATCGGGGGTAAAATCACTTTTTAGAGCAAAATTAGTTTGGTCGTGCACCTCGAGCTCCCTGTGACGTGTTCCGCCCCTTTCTCAAGGATCGGGGACAAAATTCTCAAAACTACCAAAAACCAGATAAGACACTGTGAGGTGGCTCCACTTTGGGGTATATTTCAAAAAATCAACCCGAGCCACGACAGCGAAGCGAACCCACGTCCACACACAGCGAAGAAACGTTCGAGACTAAAAACCAAAGATCCTCGCCTTCGGTTCGCGTATCTTTTTCTGTATCCGCTGGTGCTCTTGCGAGGTTCGTGCGTCTGGCTGCGACGGGTAGACGTCGCCGGGTATCTTCGTTTCGCGTTTAGACCAGTCGCGGGCGACCGGAGTTCATTCCTGCTCCTGATGTCGCCCCTGGTGGAGCCACCGTCGAGTTCGAGTTTGCGCGATTTTCTCGCTCCCGTTGCGAATTTAGGGCGAGGGGTCGCCCCGCCGTTGGGTGTCGTGAAATTTTCATGAGGCACCCACTGAAACGAGAAACGTGTTCCTCCGTCGCGATGCGATGGGTGCCACCCGTGAACCCGGTGAACCCGCGCCACCCAAACAAGAGCACACCCCTCGCCGGCGCAGCGCTCCAGCAGCTGGTCGAAAACGAAAGTTGTTGATGAATGATGACCCCCTCTCTTTAACGGTAAGAGAACTTCAAAATTTTGTTTAAAATCGAATAAAACCGTTCAGCTAACGGAGAGCGGAGCGGTGCAATTTTTGTCCTCTCTCTTCCCATCTCTTTTGCTTCCGAAGCGACACCCAGCGACACTTTGACGAGTTCATCAGCTCCAACGGATGGAAGCGGGTTTCGCGGGGAAGAGGATTTTATGACGGATGTTGACGGTTTGCGTTGGGCCAAATCACCTGCCTTTGGGGGCCAATCTTTAAGATTTTGTCGCAATTCCGCTTTTAATTAATTAGCACCAAAAATTACTACCTAAAGTCCCGTTTGGCTCGTTCCAGTGATACGGCCCCAAACGAGATTCTGTTTTTCTTTTGTTTTGGGTACCTCGCCTTTGCGGAAGTGGAACGGAATCGATTTATCCTCCCGGCGGCGGCATTAGGGCAACCGGAGCAGGCCAGTAGGGCGCATTTCAAGGATACTCCCGAGTTATTGTTTTGGGAATTTAAAGAATGAAAGTGAAAAATTACATGGAAATTGCAAAAACTGGGGAGCGAATAGATGTAAAACTAGACATCTTCAATTTCTATAAGATTCTTTTCTAAATTTTTGAATCGAAAACATATTTTTTATGATGTTCATCAAAATTTTGCTAGTTGATGTGGAATTGAGGCTAAAAGGGGTTTTCAGAAAAATGTTTTCTAATTTTTAAGTTAAGAACATTTTGAAGCAAAAATTTGAATTAAAAGTCTCCTATTATAATATATTTTTCCAAATAGACATCGTATACAAAAACAATTTCTGTTACTAAATTTCCTGTGGGGTTTGGAAACTAATTTCTTCAAATATGTACAACTATTAATATTATAAAAAACAGTTCCAATTATATCAAAGGTGATAGTTTTAGGATTTTCGACTTAACGTATAAAATACCTAAATCATTAAGGAAGTTAAAATATTTCATGGCTTTATTTTAATTGTAGCTGATTGTGTTTGAAGCTTCTTTACAACATTTGATACAACGTTTTGAAAATTGACATATTATCATACAAAAAAAATGTTGGTAGATTGTTCTTTCCAAGATATTGACTTTCATTGTTTTTATTTTTTCAAAAGGATGTACTAGGTATAATAATTTTTCTCAATTTTCAGTAAATCTTTCAAGGAATGCGCAAAAAGTTGCGGAAGAATTATTATTGTTATACATTTTTGAAAAAAAAGTACCATAAATGGGAAAATTAACATTTGCAACTTTTTGAATTGTTTTAAGAAGGTCAAGTTTGCCTAAACAAAGTATAAATTTGAACTAATTATCTCAACACTATTCAACTGTTCTGAATGTAATGCATGTGTCATACATAGTTAACTTTTTTTAGACAAATGTACTAATTTCCAATATGCTTCAGAAATTTCAACTTCCGAAAGGTAAACAAGTGAAATAATGCTATTTTCGAAAAAGTCCGAATAAGGTCAATACTCCCATAAATTCACCGGAAAAAGTGCTCTGTAATTGTCTGTTTGCGATGTTTCCTCTTTTAATTAAATCGAATAAATACGCAGAGTGCGACCGGTCGGCCACTCGTACGTGTCCCTTTTCCTGGAAGAGGCTGGCTCCGTTCGCCCTCTCGTTGCAGAAGTTCCTGAAGGAGCGGGAAAATTCAGTCAGTTTGAACGCGTATCTCTTACAAAATCCCGAAGGAATAACTCTCTTTATCTTGCGCATTCCTACGGGAACTCTTCGTTCCACAAAGCGAAGATTTTGTTACATTTTGTCAATCTCTTATGTTCATTTCGACGTAAGATGATCCAGAAATCAACAGATTTTCTGTGACAATTAAAAATATAAATAAAAACTATTGCGACGTGTGAGAAAGAAAGTTAACAAAACTTGAGCTTTATGACCTTTTAAAATTTTTTAAAATATTATAAATTATAGTGCTAATTTTATTATATCGAGTTTTTGAGACATTTGGAATTAAAAACTTTCCAAATAATTTCGAATTCCTTTTTAGATTTTCTTGAATATGTTCTTTTGAATCAGTTTACTTAAAATTAAAATTATAGGGAAGTGAATTTATGGACCCAAAACTTCATTTTGGTGGTGGAAAAATTGAACGCACACAGCCCCTCAAGTTCCACAATAAGTTCCCTTTTACCACAGAAGGAAAATTTATGTTGCAATACAAATTCACTGTTAGATGAATAATCCTCAGTATTTTGTTTCGAAATGAACTCAGCTTGTTGCGTGAACCATTTCTCCTGTTTATGGCACCGGATTTTGGATGAATGAACAATGTTGGTGTGGAACCTAGATTCGTCCCATGTTGCAAATATGTACGCAAAGAGGTTGAGAATTTTGAGAAACTTGTGGAAATGTTGCTAATGCGAGTCTTATTCATCCACTTTGTGGCAACATTTGTTCAGTTTTATTGTTTCATAATGTTCACCTTCTGCGTTTAATATTTATGTAGTTTGAATTTATAGTTATTAAATATTTTGTATCATATTAATTACATTATGGAAAGTAGGTCCGTATTTAATTTTTGTTCATTTTATTTTTATTCTTAAATAAATGAATCAATTGAATTTAAAATGCTTAAACAAGTCAATCTCAAGATTTTTGAAGAACTAAACTAAGCAAAATAATCTCTAATTTAAAAAATTATAAAAATAATAAATATTAATAAAATAGTTCATAGGCGACATGATTAGATGAATTAATTATTGAGTTAGTTTGTAGCTTGAAAAATGTGTAAATAAATAGTCGCCAAACAAACATCTTCGTAAAAAAAAATACAAAATAAACGTGGATTGTTTTTTCTTATAGTTTGAAAGAATTCTATTAAAAATAAAATTTCATATTTAAGAATTTCATTATTTAGTTATAGAGGTCAGCTAATGTATTTTGAATAAACATATTGTTTTGCGGGAACTAAGAATGTCCCTTGCTTTTATAATATAATAATATAATAACAATATTAGATAATTATGCTAAATAGAGATAGGCCAAGAAAATCAGATAAACTATGACCGGTTTGATAGTTAAAGTAAATATAGAATTATATGTCCACAGAAATCTCAATCAAGATTCAACAATTTTACGATTCTATTTTATTTCGATTTCTTGAAGTTTTAAATTTCAATAAAACCGCAGAGTAGTAACTTTAAGATTACTCAATCATTCAATCAATGATCATAAAAAAGTTCGCTTTGAGAAGAAGATTGATGACTAAAGTGCAGGGAGACGGAAGGCAGCATTCTCGGATCTGGAGAACCCTCAAAAACCTCAGAAAATGCCATCTTCTGCAGACACCGGTGTGCAGACCGAACACAGGGCGCTTTAATGTGAAATTGTTCTAATTCTGTCATCAAAGGCAGTTACCCCGGGCTGTTCAGGGGCTGCCGGAATAAAACGCTCAATAAAATGCATTCACACGTGAGACCCGGCAATTTGAATGCAAAGAAGACCCCAAGAGGCCCCCGCCCCCGCCCATTAAGCCGTGGAGGGACTGTCACAACAAACGACGAAATCACTTAGGGATCTGGCCGTAAAATGCTCTGTAAAATGTGGCGCAAGTACACATGTTGGTAATTAAACAGACTCCACATGAAGAGCCTCTTCACTAACGAGCTGCTCCTCCCGCAGCCCGGGGAGCCCGGGGGAGCCCCGCAAGTCCCGCGCCCATTCCCGAGGAAGGTACAGCGCAAGGTGGGAAGACCCGGGCTCGGGGCAGGGACCCGGCCGAATGCAATAATTGCTCGGTGCGAGCGACGTTGGTCACTTTCGCCGCAGGGCTGCGGGAACGGTCCCGGCCGGGAACGTCTTGTTGGATTTCAATTAGATTCTGGAACTGTTTTATGTGGCCCATTGCTCACGGCCGGGACCCAATGCCGGCCGGTAACTTGATCCCGAGCATAAATTAGAAATATTCCAAGACAGCCATAAGCCGGTTAAGGTTGTGTAACGACATGGAATTAAAGTTGGGGCCACACAATGGGGCCGATTATTAGGAACTATTAAATCCCGTTGATGGCGATGGTATCAAGTGTTCCTCGTCCCAGTCCTAAGTCATAAGTCTCCGATTCAGCCGGGGGATTACTTGGGGATCGGGCAATTGGTGGATGCGGAAGCCCCTCCGCTCATCGGGCCCCCAGAAATGGGAGGCGTGTCATTCGACCGGCTTTGACTTTAATGTCCACACGTTCATATAACACGCAAGAGTTATGACGATGCGTGAGAATTTTTTAATAATCTCCCACAGTCGGTGTTGTTTTCAATGGTCCGTAAACGTGATGTTTGGGGTGATTTGAATAAGTTGACGATCACCTTAAGAGGTTTAGGTATCGTCTGGAATTAGAAAAGGGCTTTCTAGCGGTTTGAGGATTTCCTTTTCAAAATTTTGAATTAACTTTGACATTTTGGCGCACAATCTGGCTTTTATGGCGGATTGCAATCAACTGAATTGTGTTTAATATATGTACAATGTATATATCGACAGAATGATGTTTCGGTCGAAATAAGTCAGGATCCGAATGACTGAGATAGTTTATTAACTTCGTAGCAGATTAAGTTATAACATTTTCAAGTAACATTTCCCCTTTTCCCACGCAAAAATAGCTTTTTCCATTTCAAATGTGTAAAAATCCATTTCAAAAGTGCTTCTTTTTATTTCAAAAGTACTGAATTCCAAAACATTAGTATGGAAATTTAACACAAAAGTGCTAATTATTCCAAATGCAAAGTATGAGCACTTTTATGTTAAATTTCGATACTAATGTTTTGGAATCCAGTACTTTTGAAATAAAAAGAAGCACTTTTGAAATGGATTTTTACACATTTGAAATGGAAAAATTTTTTTTTGCGTGGGAAAAGGTGAAATGTTGCTTGAAAATGGTATATATTAATGAGGTTATGTTCTGCTTTTATGATACCTAAAAATACAATCGCCCCTACACCGACAGTCACGTCACTTGCGAAAGATGTAAAACAATGTAATATTCTCACAGTCGAAAATAGCGACATTTCAATTTGTCGAAAAAAGTGAGAACCGTTGAAATTTACTGTATTTTCGGGATCTAAAATTTGTCGATAAAAATTGAGAATTTGTGTCAAAACATAAGTAAAAAATATCTAATATTATAGTAAATTGACATCTTGATATTCTTTATAGAGTAAAAATTACCACAAACTGTCAGATTAAAGAAAAATTTTAATAAGATAAAATATATATCTCTTATATATATTTATAGTAGAACATTCTTAATTGTACCTACTATAAAGGGTATTCGAATTGACAGCACTTATATATATTTCTCTATAAATTATAAAATTACCTTCGACATAAAAATTCCTCATCATTTGATAGTGGGAATATCAAGGAAAATGTGAAGTGACAATAAAAGTGAATTAAGTCGAAAAGTGACGTGACTGCTGCAATAGGGGTGAATGTTCGAAGAAATTGGTACCAAGAAATTTGGCAAAAATTAAACCGTAATAAAGTGAGTAAAGACTTTCATTACTTACTTTGATTTGCTTAAGAATTTTTAAACATTAGAAATTTCATTTAAAACCGTGCCTGGAAGAAATTTATACGAAAAAAGAAAACATCTTAGTATTAAAAGATGAATATTCAGCCCAACATATATGCGACGTTTTATTTTCAATTGCATTTTTAGCATTTTCGGTATAAGTCTTAAAAGGCTGATGGATTTCTTGTTACAAAAGGTCTTTTCTGTGTGGCCATGAGCAATCTATCATTTGGTACCTTTAATCTACGAAGGCTCAAAATTTCGAGTGCATAAACATCTCGTAACGAGCATAAACGAAGCACGAATAAATCACGCGCGACCAGCTGGTCAATCTAGCTAGACAAAATCACGTCTTCAGGTGAATTATTGCCTCACCTTTCCGCATACACTACTAACGACAATGGCCTTTACCCTAAAGGTGAATACTCACTGAGTCAAAGAGCCGGCAAAAAATCTAGGTGAATGGAATGTTTTACAAATCTTCACCGGACAACGAGCACGTTCGCTGCATCCTCACAGGTTCGATTGAGTGTAACAAATTATTCCGATTCACTGCAAGGAAGGAATCGGCCGACGACGGCCGCCCTTAAGTGCAGTCCACACTATGCCACAGCGAAGGGAGGAGGAAAAAAATTGAAATCACAAAAAATAATGTTCGTTCGCCTTCATCCATAATCCTGTCAAGATGTGTTCGAAGGAGCCGAGCACAATAGATCGACTTCATAAGGGCTGGTCCATTCAGGGATTATTCCCCGACGGATATTACCTGGCCGACTGTGCGGATGCATTAGGCAAAGGGACGGAGATGAGGCCGTGGCTTTGGGTACATTTCGATCCGAATACCTGTAATTGTTGAAAATCTCCGCTCCTTTCTCATCCTTCTGCGGTTGGCTGCAGGACACAAAGGGCGAATGATGAATCTTCCCCGGACCCAGGGAGAGTGCATTGGGGTCAGTAACGGCCAGACTTCCAGGCAACTTCCCTATGATCCAGGATTTAGGGATTTTCGGATAGTTAATAAGCAAAGGTGAATCCCGGGTTTTCGAGCTGCACAATGACCAGAACTTTTCGATAAATTTTTTCCCAATCGAGCTTCTACCATATTTTAGGCCAACCACAGGAGTCAGTTTCTTCTCCCTGACTATCGAAAGATAGTTCAATTGAACTTAACTTAAAAAAAAATCGAAGTAAATAAAAGGAGCTGAACCGTCATAAATCGTAATAAAAGTTTGCACTCCATCAATGCTCTTAGAGATGCAATTTGATTTACTTATTCAAAAATAATCAGGGATTTTTAAACGTTTTTTGTAAAAGTATACAATAACGAAGCATAAAATTGCGTCCGGTTATTTTATTTCGATTGGGAATCAATTTTGCATACCCCATCGGATTCCACTGCCCAGAAAGACCTGTTTCGTCGCCTGAATGCAGGTCAGACCTTGCCTTTGGATGCGGACACAATCTGTTCAAAAAATTTCAATTTGCTTACGAGCTCACGAGAGTTATCCAATTGTTGAGTTCGAAAAATTAAAAGTATCTGGAGCACTTTTTTTTTTATATTCCGAGTGGCGTATGTTGTGTAATTCAAGTGGCACTTACCCCTGTTGACTTTGTGAGTCACTCGAAGTAATTGACTTTGATGGAAACTCACTCGAACGTGAATTTTCCGTCATTAAGTAATCTGCAAAAGAAAGAGAATACATTTTTTGAACATTTTTTTTTTTCGTCAGATATACGGTGAAATTGTTTTCTAGAGGCAATTTTTATGGGAACATTTATGGGGGCAATGTATTGCAAATGCCAATAATTTTCAATATATTCTACTTAATGATGCGTAAAATCACTTTTGAATATACATATCCTTTTCGTCCATTTATAGTGGGTGGAGACTGACAATAATTTTATATTCCTTAATTTTATATACATTCATGTAGGTATGTAATGTAAAATAAATAAGGCTTTCGGTAATTTTTGGGGTTTTAATGGTTTAAGCCCTAATATGCTAATACTTGTTTCATTAAATATGCAAGCAAACATCTTTTCCAAAATATTGACATGTTTAAGAAACAAACATTTTACCGAAAACTGCATTTATACCTACCATATTTATATGTATGTAGCATATGTCAAACATAAAGAAGATTATAACAAAAAATAATTGAATTTTGGTAAAAAGAAATATTTGTTATAGAATTAAGCACTTTTAAAAATCGTGTTAATACGATTTTTCTTAAATTTAGATGATTTTGAAACTTATATAAATTAAATTGCATTGCTGTTTAAAATCGTGATGTATTTTACGACTATCTTATTTTAATTTCAGGAGGGTATATTTCTCAATATTTTTTAGTGGTGTTTAAAAGCGCTTAAGGGATATTTTGCACTGTTAAAATTTCCCATAAACAATTTCTCTAAAACGACCAAATCCTTTCGGAGGAGCTTTCAGGAATTTTGTCGAAGTGGAGCCTATTTCAGCCCCAAAGTCCTTTTCGAAAGCTTTTCTAAAATATCCTGCTCCTCCAAAAGGACTCTAACAGTGTTTTTAAAAAAATACTTACCCTTTTGCTGGCTCTGCGGGATGAATTCCTCGTGCTTCTGGTCGCCGTTTTCTTCGAACTTCAACTGATAGTCCGACCGCTTCCGCATTGAAAGCAAAAGCGATTGCGTTCGCGGCGGGATTTCCGGCGGGGCCGGATCCGGTGGCGGCTCAAAAATCGACTTGTCCCCGTCGGAGAAACTGTCGACGTTTCCGAGCTCCTTCAATTCTTTTTGGAGCAGTTGCTGCTGTTGTTGCTGTTGTTGCTGCAGTTGTTGCTGCTGTTGTTGCTGCTGTTGCTGTTGGTGCAGCTTTTGTCGCTCGCGTTCACTGCGACTCGCCGGATTGCTGTTCGATGAGGTCGCGCTGCTCGAGGAGGTCATGCCGCTGACGCGGTTCAACCGGCCGTTTTTCGAGCGGCTCGCCCGCACCGTCCCGCCCGGGTTATGCGTCAGGCTGTTCGCCTGAAGGTAGCTCGACCCACTGGCGGTCACTTCCGCGGCTTGCAACCGATCGAACGCCGACACGCTGCCCGTGAACGAAAGACGGTCAGATTCGGCGGGGGGGTGGATTTCGTACTTGAGGCTGAAAGGGTTGCGGCTAGCCTTGATCGTGGTGTGGGGGGAGCCCATCGCGGCATTTTGGTAGGACTGGGGATATTCGGTGAGCAGAGATTCTGTCACCTCTTCGTTATCACAGTCAGAGCGGTAAGATCTGTCTATGTCTGCAAAAAAAAAAGAAAACTTTCTTTTAGATATTTGTCTACCATAATAACCAGAATTTAAGACAATGGTAAATATCCATAGTATAGTTTAATAAAAATTTAACATCACTTAACTTAAAGTGATCTGATCAATACTATAGTGAACATTTTTTTCTAATTAAGTTGTCGGTTTGTTTTTAAAACATGAATTGAAAATCTGGGCTTTTGTTTAAATTATTATTAAAATCCTGTGACTTTTTGTGGGAAGAGAATGATTGCATTAAAAACAACATACTTGCTAATTGCTGGCTCTGGATCAGAAGCGATGCGAGCAGTTGCGTGTCAAACGCACCGACGGAGTTTTGCGGATTATTTTGGTACTCCTCCTCGCTGCTGCTGTACCCGTGCCGGCTGTGCCACTCCGCGGACCGCTGGCGTCTAATTTGGTCGCCGCCGAAGTAATAATCTCGCTTCCTGCCAATCGTCCCCGAGTGGCTAGACATTTTGAAATATTTCGAGCAGGGACAGCCACAGCTTTCGTTCTAATTTAATTACTTTAAATCATTTCCTCTCCATCTGTAATAAAAAGAAAAAAAAAGGGCGCAATTAGTAATCAGTCCAGACGGTGAGGGTTTGGGTACTACGTACTACTCATTTACATAAACCGCAGAAGGGACCCTATGCCATTTCGTTTTTTTTTTTTACTGTGTACCTTAATTGTGATTTATAGGGTGGTTTGTTAAAATTCGGAGCAATGAGGGTTAATTACGACCTGCACCAGTTGCCATGGGAAAACAAGGGTCGTAAATCAAAATAACGCAACCTAGGTACTTAACCTAGGTGAGGGAATATTTGGGATGGGAAATATTCGCGGTGAATTTTAACGGTGTTTTCGAAAATATCCTTTTCGGAAAATTTTCGAACTTCGAAGGACTCCGTTAAGGACATTTTTCCGAGAACGATAAAGTCCTATGATTCTAAAAAGTCCTTAGTTCACTTACGATAAGATTTTTCGTAAACCTTTTTGTAGCCAGGACACATTTTTTGTTCACTGAAGATGGAGTCTTCGTCGACAAAGGGATTCTGGCTTTAGAATATTATAACATTCTCGGCGAGTGAAGTAAGACCTGCAAATCTCTATTATCTTCATCATTAGGGACTAAAGTCAAACATTCATTTAGGTATTATTTTACTACAAGGTCCAGGAATGAAAATAATCCAAAGAATGCTCATGAACTGCCATTTCGTTGCATTTTATCTTACACGATGCACTCTAATTTCCCGAAGTGAACTCCTATTACGTTTTATTGTCGGAATGCATCAATTTTATTGATTCGTTATTTTCATGTCATAAAATCAAGGTTGCCCCAATCTTTCCGGTTTTTATGTCTTGATAACTTTTCCTAGTGTTCTCAATTTTTTCGATCACATTCTTGCGGCGGAGTGGAGCCATAGCAAAAATCGTTTTTCCATGGAATTTCAGGTAAAAGGTACAAGAGTGATCGAAAATTCAGAAGTCCGTCTTATCAGAATTGATGGGTAAGAGAGCATGGGCTTAGTCAGGGCATATTTACATAAATTGTGATAGTGCTCCGTTTCGGGGAAGCAAACTCATCTGTGCGGGAGGGCCCGAATCGAAGAATTGATGAGTAAGGTTTGTAGAGAAGATTCAAAAATCGCACAATAATTTTGAATTTATATACCCTTTCACCGATTTTATGGTGAAAATAATACTCGAATATGACTTTGTTCGAAGTGTTCGAAGCATAGTTCGTTTTTCATATTTTTTCTAGAATTTAAATACATCTGTACATAACTACTACATATGTACAACTTTTCTAGTAGTTTAAATATATAACTACTACTATATGTATATATAAATTTCATTCAAAATTAGTAAAATATTGAAATTATAGGTGCATTAAGGTTTTATTTGCCTAAGTTTATTATATTATAAGAGTATAGCGCTATAGTACTTTAATCAAGAGTGATACCCTTCCACTTGTTTTATCATGCATAGGTATGTACATTACCTATATGCATAAGTATGTTGCTTTGAATTTATACATATATGTTTATGAAAATAAAAGACAATAACCCATTAAAACATAAATATCCTTCGACTTGTTATAAAGCATCCGGCGCTATTGTATCTGTTGTCCTTTCTAAATCCTGGAGGAAATACAGGGCCGTGACATCACACCAACATATTTCATTCTAGCGACCACAGTAGCCATAATTCTCTAAAAAAATGTTTTTTTCGTTGTAGAAAAACATTTTAGCGGAATTTTGCCATGAAAGTGCAATTCAGCCCTTTCAGAGGCAAACATTTTTAGTTCGATAAAGTGGGCGAAGTTTTTATTTCCATGGCGATGTGTTTTTTTAATGTTTTTTCTTTTTAATCTTTTTATGGTTTTACCTTTTTCTCGTTTAATTTTAACATTTGAAATTCAATCATGTCAGGAGCAGGGAAAGTTCTCTCTAAATTCAGAAAATTGATCAAACCGTCCATGGTGCTTTCCTATTCCTTTATAGATTTGTTATCATTTACTTTTTTATGTTTGCCATGGGGAGGATGTGTGGAGGATTTTTTTGTTTTTTACCAATATTTTTTTTTCTATTGAAAGGAAATTAGAGCGCACATTGGAAATGCTCCGAGAGAAACCAGAAACAAATGTTTAGATTGGTTTTTATTTTTTTTATAAAATTGATGAGTTCTGACTTTCGAAGGTTTCCGCAAAGATAAAATATTTCAAATGTTGGCAATTCACTTTTCCACTAATAAAATGAGCGCAAATATTGATTGTAATGGTAAGCTGTTTATCTGACGGACCACAAAACCAGTATGTATTCATTACTTTTTATTATATGCGGAATGTTGTTTTTAGATTTACTTTATGATTTGATTTTATGACTTTTTTAAGTTTCTTTGAATGTGATTTCGCCTATTGACTATTTTCATACAGTAGACGAAATTAACATTTCGTGGAAACTTCAAATCATAAATTACTTAGAGTTTTCAATAATTTTGTTAATTCCACTCTTTGAAGTGGAAAAATTGATTTCGAGTAACAAATATTAAGTTAAAGCTGAACTCCAGGTGCTTTCTCGAAATATTGGTTTTGTAACTAATTGACATTTAGGTAAAATGTTTCAAGGTCGTTTATGTCAGAGAAACAACCCAATAAAAATCGTTAACTTTTCTACTTTTAAACAGCAATAAAAAGGGCAAACCTTTCATAGGATACTCATTTTTGCCGTCACCAATTTTTATAACGTTGATCCTACCTACAGACAAATA
The DNA here is from genome assembly GCA_951509405.1 of Machimus rusticus. NCBI lineage: Eukaryota > Metazoa > Arthropoda > Insecta > Diptera > Asilidae > Machimus > Machimus rusticus. The sequence goes on from OX608051.1 coordinate 11,935,998, forward strand.
AATCGACACCACTTCTTTTCCCCCAAACTGCTTAAAATTTGGAAATCCCTCTTGGTTTCAAAAATTGCCTATTTTGCAGAAGCCTCCCAAAAGCACAATAAAATATCGCGCTCCCGACCCCTCGAACCCTTCCATTTCATAAGACTAAAGCCCATGGCCACGAGATACATAAGTAAAATACTCCCAGAGCGACAAGCGACTACAGGGCAATAAATTCGCGTCAGATATGCCATCCAGAAAGGATAAAATATTTAAATGTTATTTAGCGACACAAAATCGAAGCGTCAGCACCGGATCACGCTTTAATTCGAGCGTCATTACTTTCTTCCTCTTGATTAAACACTGCAGGGAAACACCCAGACATAAAAGCGCATAGAACGTGAACTGAATTTTCCGGGACTAAGGGACGGGGTGGGGCCCCGTCGAGGACATTGAATTTAAAATGAAATTTTCCCTGAGTTAAAGTGATGAAATGGCGCTCGCTAGAATCATCATCAATCATACACCAACACCAGATGCGAGTGCGACAGTTTCGAATTAAAAACACTTAGGCAGGTCCATTGCCTGAGTCGCCTTTTTCGGGTTTTTGGAAGATTATTGGTGGGGCTCTGACAGTCTGGGGGCCTAAAAATGTGCTGACTCGGGGCTGCGTGCGAATCTGTCGATTATGAGACAGGAAAATTGCATTCCGCAAAATCACCATCACCTAGCGGGCGGTAGCCTTTTTAAAATTTCGTTTGAGAATATTTTTCTAGCTGTTTGCGTGTACGAGGATAGAAAATTGAAATTCCTGTTCAAAATTCTCATTTTACTCGGTGTGAGGTTCATCAGAGGTGGTTATAACTTATTAAATAAAGTCAAAGTTCACTACATAGGTACCTTGTGCAAACCGAAAGGCCCATATAAATTCAATTAAGTTTGTTGAAACATGTTTGCCGACTTCATACCTGGGCGAACTCTTGTACTGTGAAAATACCGCACATTAAGGTTTTGGTGATTGGATTATTGAATTGCTTATACACTTCCTGGGTATTATTATTATTATTGAAAATTTAGTTTAATAGTTAATTAAATGCTTCTAATTAGACTGTTGATTAATAATAAGAAATATAATTAAGTATAATAAATTTCAAATAAGCGCTAGTTAGCGCATTAATTAAATGCAATCAATGATTAATTATCAAATATCTGTTCAGGTATTTTTTTGTTTTATTGAGTTTGTTAATATTCCCTTTGACAAAGCGGCTGTAGGTACCTCAAGTAATTTTTCAATTAATTTTGAACACATAATAAATTATTAGATAAAATGTAGTAGCACTACTAGTAGTAGTTTATTGTTAGAACCGTTCGCAATTAATAATGCAATAACCTGAAAATATGTGATAATGCTATACTTGACAGACTTTTGAACTTGTAATTTCCTCTTTTTGTATTTAATTTCACCGTTTTTATGCGTCCGTAATAATCTCCATTATTTTGTGTTTTGTGTGGAAATGGATTAATTTAATTAATAAATGACGAAGTAAAACAAGTCACAAAATAAGGTGAAGTGAAGTGAAATTTTTTTAAATCAAGATTTTAATAGATTTACATATTTTGAGGTCTTCGTAATTTATAATAAAGTTAGTTCAGAATTAAATACTGAAATCATTCAAAACAGTTTCAGCACAATAAGTTCCCACAGTTACCGAAGTTGTACAACATTTTGTCTTTAAATAAAGCATTAAAACGTTCCCTTCAAATAGTCGGATATTTTGCTCCCGGGTGGAGAATACCTTCATAAATTCCTTTTCCATAACCCGGGTGCGGCTGCAGCCAAGGCGACAACTCTTCGTCAATGCAGTCTGTGCAGTGTTCTCAAAACCACGTAAACAACCAAGAAATTTAATAAACTTTGACTTTGGACGGAGGGCGTCTTTCGAGTTATCACGGGCCCGGGCCCTGGCCCGGAGACCCTGGACTTAGCTTCGGGTCCAATTGCAGTTGCACCGGAAAATTGGTGAAATTTTCCTGAAATATGATATTCTGTTGAAAGCGTTTATTTGGGCAATTTGTAAGCAAGCCCCAGAATAGGATTAGCTCTGCAATTTAACTGTTCTGTAGTCAGTGGCCTTTATCCTCAGCAAGATGTGGTTTATGGCCAATTCCACTCTGGCCTCACTTCTAATTACATGCGATAACAGCAGGGTCGTGCCGATCCGGGCGAGTGGCATCAGTGCCGGGGCCGGGGCGGTTTAATTATATCAACAGTATCAAGTGGCGCCCTGGCAAAGGTATCAGAAAAATCCCGGACTTCTTATCCCCTTAATTAAGTACATCCTGCACGATTTAATTAATCTCGGCCATACACTGTCGCAGCGGGGCCAACTTTAATAAGTAATTCGGTAATCCCGGGGAGGCCGGGATGTCGCCCGAGGACGACGACGCAGGGCCATCCCGAATTAGTTTTGGTCAAGTAGTGACATTTACGTCGCTCGTTACGTTACGCTGCCGGGCGAATAGGAGGCCCGTAAGGATGAGCCTTAGTCAGATACAACGATGTCCGCCGCCGTTGGCGTGTGTCAACCGGGTGCTCCGCGGTGATATGGCCGGACGGTTGGAGGATTTGGGGGGATTGGTGGGGTGTGGGATTCAGGGGCTTCTTCATTGCCCTCATTAGCAGGGACGCCCAGCGAAAGTTGCTCGTTGAGGCACGCGTTGAGAAAAATATCTTAGGCTACCAAATGGCCGGAGTCAGGGCCATTTGGGCTAAACTTTTCGTAATATTGTGCCATCGTCCGGGGGGGAGGTGACGGTCGTCGTGCCGGGTAAACATTGAAAAAGACGAGAAATATGTGCAAAGGTTAGATACATTAAAGTTACGTGATTGCAATTTATTATTAAAACCAGAGACTCTGAAACCCAGCCAGAGTATCAAGTGAGTCAATGGGGGGATGTGTATTACGACACGGGGCTCCATCTATCGGCCTCTACCTACTCAAGGAGCCCCACAGGAGCAGGAAAGGCTCCTGTCTCGGTATGTGGGGCTTCTGTTCCTGCTCCTGCCTGCCCCACCGGGTTTGCTTTCGGCGAACGGTGATATCACATAACCGACGAAAAAATTACAAGGGAAGACCTGATGGAGGAAGTGTACGTAGACGATGCATATTACATGAAAGAAAGGCACTCGCCTGCGAAGCGGAAGTGGCCAGGAGCGGGGTCGGGGAGGGTCCGCGGTCCCGGAACCCTTACCGTTCTAAGGAGCTTACTACGGTTGACCTAGAAGATCTACCCGCGTCCCTTCTGCTCAGCCAACAAACACCCGAGTCGCAGCCCTGCATTCCAAGGAGCTAAGGTGACCTGTAGCTAGGTAGCTGAAAGTAGATAGTTGCAGGGTAGTCGGCGAAATTTCACCTCCAGGCATCAGTGAACTTTTGGGCGAGCTCAAAGTTTGCGGCGCGCGGGGGTTATATTTGCGACTCGAGAGCAGCTAAAGCAGAATTTATCGAATTTCTACCGACCGCTGGTGTTTTTTTGGGTGTCCTCTTCCCGAACGAATGGAAGGAAGTTGGCTGGTCAGGGGCGGCCTTAATTACTCACTTAATTTGAGAATGCAGGACTCGTCTTGCTTTTCATAAGGATAATAATTAATGGCTCACGATAAATGTGTTTACGTCAACTCCGTTGCCCTGGAGGACGTTGGAACGGGACGATGGCGGTTTGGGCGGTGCATTTTGACCTCGATTTTAGCCTCCACTCAATTAGTCGACCGGGAGGAAAGAGGGTGGTTTTTAAGTTTTGCCGCCTTATATTTTCCTGAGGGTGCGCGCATAGGACCACTTCTCGTGACATTCGGGTGACACTCGACTTCTCTCTTCGGGGAAGTCATTAAGCATTGTGCCGGCGCAACAGGACAAACTGAGCTCGGGAATGAAGTGATTTTCCAAGAAAATATAAAGTGCTTGGCAGCTTAAAGGATTCCGCCAACGTCCGGATATCTTCCGCTCGGTTTTTCTTCGCATATCCCAAGAAGAAGTTCTGCTAAAGAAGAACATCTCCCGACTATGAGCGACTTCTTTATCTATACAACTTTCCGCAAGTTTTGCTTGAGTTTTGCAGTGAAGTAACTACGGCCAGGGAGTACAAGCGATAAAACATGGATAATTTTTATAACAAGAACAGAGAGCGAATAAAGTTTTGTTTTTTGTTAAATACTATGCTCGCTTTTATGAATTGAAATTAAGCTGAATTGCTTTTTTGATTTGCGGCAAAAATTTTCATAATGCTAACATTGTTAAATAGTATATCACAACGATAAGGCAGACCATCCCCATGCAATCCAGTAGTTTTGCATAAAATATCAATCAAAAGTCTGAAAGAAAAAAAATTGCGCTTTGAGAGACGTAGGTTGTATGAATATTCTAAATTTATATGATTTTTAATAATTAATCCTAGCTCTTCATGTGCAAATAAAAGTTCGCTTTCAGCTCTTATAGGCGTCTTAAACTTATGCATGAAGATTTTATTGAGCAATTGAATGTAAGTAAATTAAATTATAAGTAATTTTTTAAAAATAAGTAATATGTCATTTGTTTTATTACACACGAGACTTACAGCCCTAAATTTCGTGGGGATGGTTTTCTCGCTTTGGTTGTATAGAACCAGCCTACAGTCTGTTTTTAGGTCCATTGTGTTATTTGTATTAAATTATATGGAATTCCATAGCATCAAAAAAGGATTTACCATACCATAAAGAATATACCATTTGTTTTGAAATCTGAAACTATTTCGTATCCCCTTAGTTGATTTTCTAAAACATTTCTATAATTTATGCAATATTCGTTTCCTGTCATCTCAATAAAACAATCTTTTGTAATTTATTTTACGATAAAGTCCTCGTTTTCTCTTCAAATATTGTAATTATAATTTTGGAACTCGTATCATAGTATATTTATCTTCTCTACCCTTTTGTGTTTATGAAACATCCAAAATAAGGGCCAACTTGTATAGATCCGAGCGTCCCCTATCAAATAACCTGAAGTTTTACACTAATTATTTCTGTACGACTGTCTCGTAAAGTTTTGATGAACTATCTCCTTAAATTCCCCCTTGAAGCTAATTGTCCTCAAAACAACAACATTAGAGCCAATTAGAACTGTCACTCAAACGTGCGGTTATCCCGAAGTGTTCTCCTTGAGCAGCTCTAATTAAAGATATTAAGTATTGAGTCGATGAGCACTAGGAGCTGTACGAGACAGCCACTTGCGAAGTTTTCGGAGAAAGCACCAACTGCACTGCTCGGAGTAATTAAATATGTTCTGATTAATGAGCGCCTTATGTACTCGAAAACATTAAGTCCTAACTCTATCAACCCCTTGCAAATATAATTTAATAGTTAATGCCCTGCACCGGCCCTCTGTCCGGGCCATTTTCAGGAGGGGCAGAGGATACTCCAGGGCAGAGCACTCGGTTCTGGGCGCTATGCCCACATATTATGTGAATTTTGTAAAGCTAAAATGATAGAGCTCCTGAGCGGATTATAATTTATTACAATAATAAATTTGGTGAATAATGATTAAAAGGAGCTTCCACACGACTCGAGAAGCGGAAAGTAGTTCTCGAGACTGTCCTGGAGGAGTGTGGGTCTGGGAGGTCTGGGGCCCTTTTAATGGCTTCACGGCATGTGCCCTGAGGCGAATTAGCACGTCACGTTAAAGTGTGTAGTTACAAAAGCTGACGAAACCACTGTGACCACTTTGCCTGCTCATCTGCACGGAACAGGCGATAAAACTTCGGCCCCGGGCGAGTGTCACAGTCGACGTGGGCGGAGGTGCGAAAGGTGGAACAAATTATGAGAGATTCACCTGATGAAATTTCATCCTAATGGTCCTCATTAGGAACTTAATTCTCCTCGTAATTGCATTTGAATATTATAACCGGAGGTGCGATGAATTTTTATTCTTTCGAGCAAGTCCTTCCCTTTTTTGGGAGCAACTCAAATAAAAGGAGTCGCAGAAGAGCTTTAATTAGACTCTGGAGAGCTGTTGCCTTGCCTTTAGAGTTTTCGTGACGGCGCGGCGATGGCAGCGTCTTTTAGTATATTTCGAGTGTTTTCAAACATTTCCGGGAAGAGTTTTTCATTTTTTCTGTTCTTCTTTTTAGCCTTATATAAGTGCGCACTTTACTGTCTACTTTTTAAAAAAAACCCTTCTGGGGACAAAGTCGGAAAAAGGCATTTGAAATTCTACTGAAATCTCAAGATAGTACCAAGTAACAATTTATAAATTGCTTTTTATTTTCACGGTTTTCCGGAACCGGAAAACCGGAATGCAGAGATGATAAGAGTAAAATTTTAATCATTTACACTATACAATATTGTCTATTTTAAAACCTAAGATTGGCGAATTATGTTAATTTTGAACATATCTTCTGAATAGCAAATTCGCAAAAATGAAATCTTAAAACATTACTTTAGACTGACACAGGGGAAATTATTTAATAAAAACAAAAGATCGTAAATAATTAACTAAAAGTAGTCCGGCGATGGAATACTTAAATAAAATATTCACCCGATGTAATTTCAGGACATTTTTGCTGGATTTTTATTATATTTTACAGTACTTGATTTATTTTGAGTCCAGCACGTACTTTTTGTGATTTAAAAGCCCGATAAAGCTAAACTTTGATATCTCATGCATATCGGAAACGCCACGACATTGTCATCCATTTTTGAAGCGCAATAAAAACTCGTTCCCTTTGGTGCATATTTGCGGTTTAAATGGTGCAACGAAAAATCTTGTTTTCGTTTCAAAATACTCCTTGTCGAAATTTCAGGGTTTTTCCATTTTGATTCTATTTTCCCATCCCGCGTCGTGACAACTTTTCCATGGTATTTTGGCATTTATACCGAAGCTCATCGCGGTGAGGGATGAGAAGAATATTTTGACAATGTGCCCAATGATGGGCTTAACTCATCCGAGAAAAGTGCCCCGTTCAATTTTGTTTAATTTGCATGCACTGTGAAAACACCTCGCGCTGCGGTGGGCTTCTCCAGCTGCAGGAACGCATCGCAAATAGAGTCGCGTCGCGCTGGCGTTTTATGCAAATGAGTAATTATTATAATAAATCCGCGAAAGCTGCAGCATTTGCGGCTTCTATTTGTTTTGCCAGCTTATCGGCATCCCTGGAAGCACGCCTGGCTCTAAATATTGGTTTTATTATTTAATGCAGTAAGCAAATATCGCAATGTTTTAATTTCATGTTCACTTCCTGATTTATTAATGTTTTAATGGCTTTTTGAGCTATTTGCGATTTTCGCCAAGTTTTATTTAATATTTTTTATGATGTCAGAACATGATGAATGTGATGCAAAATAGCCAGTGATGAGTTATTGTGACCCTAATTGGTGTTGGCTTTCGCTATTAGTGTCGTTCGGGTCAAGTATTTTCAATTTGAGTTCGGTAGTATTACGCTAAAAAATATGTTCAATTTAATGTTTATTCATTGTAGATAAGCGTAAGTAATATAAAAAATAACAAATTTGTTCTGGGTTATTTCACTTTTAAAAATAAAAATATTGTTATACAATAAAATTTCAAGTTATTTTTTCGTATAGCTGTCCTAAAAAATGCCTTACATATATATAATTGGTTTTATTTTGAACTTTTCATTTGGAAGTAAAATATTTCCAATATCAGATTATTAAAATTTAATTTTCGTTACATATCAATAAAAACAATTGGGTAATGTACTAGTGATTGTCATATAAATTAATGGCTCCATACTTCATAAAATTTAAATTAGAAAGAAATTCTAATCTGGAAGTACAATCTGTCGAAACATTAAAGGATATGAAACAAATATTGATGCATTTTTGTCCGCAGTCCTTTGCATTCGAACAGAACTCGACTGACTCAGGCGAACAAGTGTCCGTTGATTTATCGCAATTTGTGTAATTTAATTAAACCTCTCGCTCAATTATTTCAGATATTTGCATATTGGGCTATTGACGGACTGCCCGCCGCCGGTTTGGATAATTCCAGGATGCTACAAATGGCATTTAAACTCGCAAAATCCTTTGTATCTGCACATTGTGGCTAGCATTCAATTTTAAGCACAAATCGTGGCCTCGCCAATTTCGCAAATAAAATTGGTTTTCTTTTTTTTATTAAATGCGAGGAATGCCGTGCATTATAATCTTAGCAGAAATAATTGTTTGTATAGGTGTGGTATACGTAAGCGCGTTTAATTAAAATAATTAATTATTTTCCGCGCTAAGCGAAATTGCTGCTGTTACATTTTAGTACGCTTTTCGTTGCGGAAACATGAACGAAATTATGAATGGAAAATAAACAAGCCAAGTGCGCGCAGCGCAAAACCACCGAGGAATTAATTAATGAATTTGAATTAATTAAGGCGGGCAATTTTCCGCCTTAAGGAAGAAGTGAAGTGTGGGCAATTCATGCCTTAAGGGATTTCTTTCTAAAACCTCTTCCGGTCGGCTGACTTTAGCGGAGAGGGCGTTTTGGATCCAAACCGCGGTTATGCCTTGCCGAGAGGATTAAAGGGCACAGGGGCACAAAAGGTCGTTAGCCAGGCAAAGTCAGCCAGCGAACCTGCCGACAAACCTTACAAAATAATCCTTTTCAGATGTCTTATCATGGAGATAAGCCCAAAATTCTTGCAATTTTATGGCGCCCGCCGTACCGGCCGTCGGATTCGCTTAACCATTTTCGTAATTCTGCGGGGGCCACGAGTATTGGGGAACCTTAACCAGCTCTACATTTCGCTCAAAATTACAAATAAGAGGATTCTACTAAAAGTGGCGCATAAAAAGGAAAATGTCGGGCCAGAGCCATCATTTCCAAAAGGAGCGGACAGATCTCGAGGAATATTAAAGGGGCACAAAGAGCTTACCATAAATTTGGTCCGGGACTTAGCATCTCATGGGCTAGTGCCGGGGCCACGAGAAAATCTTAAAAATTTCATGAAAATCAGCACTAGCGCTTTATTACCGCTCTGATTACTGCCCAAAATTCGTCCCAAAGCTATCTGTCCCCGCTTTTATTTCCCGAATTGCTGGCGGCGGGTCCAGGGCCTATTTTCCATCTTTCAGAACCTAACCTAGTTCCTTATGGAAGATCGCATCTCATGGGCGAACGGTTGACACCTTGTCATAAACCTTTCCCCCGGGATCGGTTCTCATTGAAAAAAAAAACTATTGCTAGGAACGCAAATTTTCGGAAATAAAATTTTTCGTGGTACATTATTAAGGAGCCATAAAACACATGTGATGAAGTCGTATGGCTGCGTTATTTTATGCAAATTCGCAGTGTTTGAATTTAAGGACTGCGTGCGCGTTCGTGGTACCAAGTTAATTGGTTTGCCTTACCCACGAAGTTACTTTCGTTTGGTTTTAGCGAAAAACAAAGTGGGTGATATGCACAGAAAATTTTCCCCTATTTGAATTGATAATCTCACTGGGAAACGTTCTCAAGGAAATAAGCTTCATCTGGACGTAGTCCCCGATGCATAAAATTTAAAAGGGTTTTTCCATATAACATATGCGCATAAACTTGCCTTTCAATTCGAATAAATTTCGATTACATTCGCTTACACTTAGGCGGCATGGAGGAGGACTTTATTGGAAGAAATGAAGAGCTCGGAAAATAAACACTCGGGATTTTGCAAGAGTGTGATAAGAGCCTTTAGCCTGATTTTTATGTGGCTTTTAACTTAACGGCCATTGTGTCCGCATTGCACGGATGTAAAAACTGGGAGCGGTGGCGCTAAAAACCGACGAAGAAAATTTTGCTGTTAACCCCAATAGTAATCCTTATTCGGCCTCAAACAAATTAATTTTTGCCTTTTAACAATTGTTCAATTAAACTCCAAAAAAATAATATCATAGTTTTCGTCTCAATTTCTCGACCTTTTGCTAAATTCATTTATATGTAATATCGAGGTTTTGTTGTCTAAATGTGAAGTTTCGAATAAAATAGTTTGTTTTTATAATTTTAAAAGACTCCCTGCAACAACGGATACGAATCAACAAAATAAAGTTTTTTCGATTTTATAGTAAGAGTAAACAGTTTTGAAAGAATGTTGTTCTTTCATATGTATTAATTTTCATCTTATAGGAAATACATAGATTGTCAAAGAATTAAAAGCCAGAACGCAGAGAAAATTAAAAAGTTCTTGCCGCCCGAGCAGGGACTTGAACCCTGGACCGTTGGATTAAAAGTCCAACGCTCTACCGACTGAGCTACCCGGGCTACGAAATACTTTCTGCCAGCAGAAAAACACACACTGCCTGAGCAGAGATAATCTTATGACGGCAGATAAGAAATCAAATAATACCCACATGTTTGTAAAAGCTTTGCTTTTCTGCCAGATGCTTAGAAAATTCCACAAAACATTATTTATTTTATGATGATTTAATTTCTGGCAGTTTGATTATTGTTGGTATCGATAGTCGTTGAGTAGGCAAATTTATATAAGTTGTTCAACTGTGATTGATGAAGGAATTATTATTATTATTGCAATTATACTTTAATATTTCTCCATCCTATTAGAAATGTATTCTCTAATTTTTAAGTATATATATGTAGCATTACTTGAAAACTACATCACCTTGATTTGGAATATGATACAAGTTTATATGTAGTTCTATTCAAACATTTTAGGTTCATAATAATGCAACAAAATTATGCAAACAAACAAAACGCTGTTGAAATGAAAAATGTTTGCGGGTAACGATAGCGAGAGGATACGAGCCGATATAGGGCAGCCCTAAAAAGTGATGAGATTTGCCATGTTTACTTGGCCCATATTGAGAAGAAAGGAAGCCAGAGTGCTTTTTTAAATGCAAATATTGGGGTCGATACTCTTAGTCTGGCTGCCCTCCCTGCCCCATTTGCATATTAAGAAGCACATTGAAAGCCGAAAAGTCCAGAGCTATGACACGAAGATTTTCTTCGATTTTATTCCTAACAATTTCCGAATTGAGCGGCGATACTGTGTGGTTGTCGTTAAATATTTCACTAAAATTGTCAGAAAATCTCAATTGAGGGGACTCTTGACAAGAGACACTCGTCGTCCTCGAATCCACCAATTATCCAATTCTCGGGGAGCTGTTGCCCTCATTCTGGCGGAATCCCAGAGCTCTTCTGCTTTTGTGTTTCATCGAGAATTGCTATCTAATTCGATAGTCTTCTTACCCGGCAAAGCACTTTTCATTAATGCAATTATCCTAATCTGAGGGCATCTTGGGCGCACAGACATTGGCAAATATTTTCTTCGTCCTATCGCAACCAATTTATCTAATAAGAGGAAAACATTCTGGGACCCCGCAAAGCCCGCCCGCCCCTCATCCGGCCTTAGTTATTTCGAAGCCACAAGAAAGCCGAGAATGTTTGCTCTCCTTCAAAGGAGTCTCGGTCCTTAAATATACATTTTTCCTCTATCTATTCCTGAGTTTTTCAGCTTTTTGTTCGCAATAATATTTCGTAGACTCGTAGAGCCATCCCCAATATCTGACCTCCAACACGAGCTTCACTGGTGACGAAGTTTCTTTTGCACTAGTACTTCCACCCAAAGATGACATATTAAAATAGTGAGAAAAAAATAATGAATTCTAATATTTTTCACGTTTTAAATGCAATTATGTAGGTAATCTTGTTTTTGGTAAATCAAAAATTATATATTTTAAAAGGTTTTATGGAAATCTTGTTATTTTTCAACATTCAACATTGTTTATAAACTTTGCTATTAAAAATTGTAATTGCATTAAAGAATGAGATTCGATGAGATCTTTTCCCGGCCCAAAGTTAAAACAAAAGACAAAATATACTATTAAATTATTATAAAGGTGATTTTTTTTACTATATCCCCACGGCAAAACCTACCGTTTTTGAGTCAATATAAACAATAATAATTGCGAATTATCTTTGTTATAAGGCTATTTTGTTTTCAAGCAGATAGTCAGTTGGAGAATATTAATAAAAAACACCTTAACACCTTCCTTTATGATATAGTAAATTTTTTTCTTGAATAAGATCTTACCAAAACTCCCCTTTTCAAGACATTACAATTTTCACCAGAAAAGTTTATAAATACAAAGGTAAATGTATAGATATGAAAAAGAAAGATGTATATAATGTACCTACACAATTTTTGGTGCAAAATTACCACATTTTTATATTATTTTCTGTTACCGATTTTTGTGTCAAATCGAGACAAATGGTGTAAAATTAAACAAAAAAAATTTAAATACATACATATTAAGGTCTTAAACTTCAACTCATGGTGAAATTTTACAAGGATTTTACAGCCGTTTTTAGAGTGCAACTACGCGACCGCAGATGCATCTGATAACCGAACCGCAGAAATATTTCGTCCTGCCATGTTACCGCGTCGGTACCGTTATTTAAGTGGAGCTTCTGCTCTTCTTGGCCCGGCTGGGGGCCGGTTTAAAAATGGGTGGCCGCACAGGCGGGTTGGGAGGAGTGGGCGTGCGTTGTTTGTGGCGGGCCTCACTCCACCTTCCGGCCATTTAGTGGGAGGTGTAAATGGAAAATGTTATCCCCCCAGTCAGCAATTTTTTTAATGGCGACAACATGACTACAAAACTGAGTCTCGACGCCCGGTGCAACACTTGGGGCCTGAGAGGCTCGGGTGACACAGGGTGGTCCGGTCCCGGAAAGGCTCCGGCCGTTTCGAAAAGTGCAATTCAACCGATGCACCATTTTCTTTTACTTTGTTGCTATTTTCCATTTTCCAATCTGCAGCATGGAATAGCCCGCCTTAGCCGGATGCGACCGACCCAGAAACCAAGCTTGGCTTCACATGCACTTTGTATTCCGTGACGGTTTCAAGGCTGTCAGAGCCCGGAAGTAATTTGCATATATGTGAACTATATGACAGCGATAATAATTTCAGGTGAGCGCAACAACGGGTGAAGAGCCCGGGCAAAAGACAACGTATTTTGGTGAATGTTTCTGTCGTATTTTATGATGTCGCTTGCGTTGCGTCCCCCCCGAACCGCTCCCTTTTTAATAGTAATTTCAGAGCAGAACGGGGGTGGTGGCGGTAGCGGTCCCGACTGCGACGGGGCGGGGTGAATGAGGTCCGACACCTCTCTTTGTGATTATAATCGCATCATGAGCCAGCCCCGCCCCCTCTCCGACAGCAGACTTGTCACCACCAGCAAAGTTTAGCGTCAGGTTCGGAGGAATCACCCCGAAAGGATTTTGTTTGTGTTCACGCTCCCGTTCGCCTTTATTGTGTTTTCCTCGGCTGTATTGTGTTTTAGTATTTACGTCAGATGAGTTGAGACCTGATGTTTATCTTTCCGTGTAGCCCATAGGACCTAATTAGATCACAACTTTATGGGCTCTCCTTGTTAGCCGACTACATTTAGGGCTATACGGAAAGTTTTCGCTTGTTTGTTTCTTTAATCGGCTTAGAAGCGAGATTTAATTCGCCGAAATGGACTGCGGGCTAAGCGCCTTAATTGCTAACTTTGTAATTGATTTATTTATTTGCTTTAGGTATTCAACCATTGCCTCCTTACTTCGCGCCTACTGCGAATTTTATAGGGGTGCCTGCCTTACCTGTATTGCGCATTCCAAAGTACAGAATTTAATTAATCTACGAACTCGGTTTAATGCAAGAGCTGCAACGTCCCCTAACAAAAAGTTTAAGCAATTACCGAAGGGCTAAACATATAAATTAAATGATAAACCTCTCAAAAAGATCAAATGTTAATTAGGGGTTATTTTCAATACAAATAGGTCTTTTGATGGTCATAATATAGAATTTTTCTTCACAAAGGCATATAAGCTTTAGAATTCTTAATTCTTCACAAACACTTATGTCCATTTAGATTTCATACCATCTTATCTTGCTAGGTGCTTACATCTAGGTATGTATGTTTGGAATTAAATCTCTTGAACTATATTCAATAACAAATTTATATGCACCTGAAAGATCACTTCGTTCGAGATCTTTGCTGTCCTCTTAGGACTAATTATGGTAGTCACGAACCTGTCACTAATTGTATTGCTTATTTTAATTTTGCGTTGATTTTATAATGTCAAAAAATGAATTTAAACTATCCGTTTTTGAACAACGACTAGTGACGAATTTAAGTATGACTAAGTATGAATATTTGTATAATTTTTCTGAAAGTCTGTAATATTTAATACCTGTAGACATTTCATAAATAAATAAACCATTTTAAAAAGTTCAAGACAATAGCATAGCAACGTTGTGTAAGATACTAAAAGTGGATAAGTACACTCATTAGTTAGACCGTATCCGTAATATAGATGGAATAAACTTCTACTTTCTGAATGTGGGGAATGCATCGCAATCTAATTTGCTTTCACGCTTCTCAATAAACCTGCTGGCGGTTGCTGGGTACACAGTCCGAAAATTCAAGCGGAGCTCTCCTTTGGGCTTTGGGGCGCAAATTGGTGGGTCCAATCCGAATAAAAGGAGGTCGCATCGGCTGCCATTACATTCCCATTGGCGAAAAGCAATTTCGCGCTACACGGGCCTCCCGAACAGGGTTCGCAGAGCTGCCAATCAAGGCACCACCATCGTACGTGTCCATAAATACCAGACCCGGACCAGGGCCTAGAGCTCGAGCTAGACCACTTTGAATTGTTGGCGGCCAGACTTCCCATCGATCCCTCAACTAATTTCTCAAAATCCCCGGAGCGCCTAAGCTGTGAAATAAGTTTCCTGATTGTGAGGCTGGCTCGTGGCCTGGCGCAGCATAAATCAGGGATCGCACTATCGCCGCCTATCGGAGAACGTCGTAGGGACGTAGGTAGGCCAGCAGGACTGTAAGGTCGAGATTCGACCTTTCCTTAATTTTAGAGACCATTTGTCCTGTTTCATGTTCGCTTCACACACGCATGGACGCCGGGGAAGGGCCTTCTAGTGAAGTCATTTGTTTTAATATTCGCTTCATTAATATTGATTACAACTACAACTCTGCTACTATCTTGTTTTATCATTGTTACGGACTTCGGTTGAGCCGGAGCTCCCCAAATCTGCCCTTTACAGCACTCCTGGGCCTGGGACTCCACGACATTAAAGGGCTGTTAGAGGTTTAAGCCGTTTTCTGGTCGATTATGTACGACATCCCCAGTCCTTATCGCATCTCGGATGCGGTAGGCGTGATTGAGCCGCTTTGCACCCCAACGACCGCCCGGGTGACGTGCACGGGGCTCCGAGTCTGATTGAGCCGGTGAGGCTCCTTACGATTTATTAATGCCCTGTTCCTTTCGGGCGTGAAAACCCCTTGTTAGTAGGAACTTTAACCTTTGTGGGAAGTAATCCCGAACACGGACGACACCCGTCCGGTGAAGTGTCTGAGGCCCCCCTCAGATGGCATTTCGTGTGCTCAATGAATTCAACGTTCGTCTTATTGAATTTCAAATTGAGCCTGAGAACGAAGGAGCGGGTCAAGGTCCGCCGGAGCGCAGTAACTATGACTCCCACGCTTCCAACCATCCAGAATCACTGGAACATATTCACAAAGTTCCAGCAAGCACTATAAAGTTTGAAGTTTCAATATCATTATCTCCCGAGAAGTGAGAAGTTTTCCTTTATACTAACTCCAGCCGGGAGGGGCTGGCGGGTGAGTCCCGAAGACTCGTGCGCGGCCGTTCATTCAGTTGGCTGTACCGTGATTAACTCCAGAGGTACTTGCGAATTAATGTTTTTATAATTTTACGATTGTAATGACGAAGTGAACCAAACTTCTGCTAAAAGTTATGGTATTGATCGTAAAGTTAATGTCACACGGAATCGCCGCCCGGTATCCCCGGGCCCCTGGCCATCACGACGCAGCGTACCACACCTGCCTCGATGACTCTTGATGGCAGTAAAAGTTGAGCGATGTATTGCGGCACACTTCTGTCCCGATTTTATGAATGTTTCAAATATCTTTTTTTTTATATATATACATATGCTGGAGCAAGACAAATTCTGGACGTTTTTCTAAAGTTTCTCCTATCAAAAGGCAAAGTTTGATATTATGTCTTTAAGAAGGCAACTGGTGGAACTCATAGTTTGTAAAAACTTTCAAAGTTCAATTTGCTACTTAAATTAGTATACTAATGAGGAAAATGCTGAATATAATCGTTTTAAATTCGGTTAATTGCTTGCTTTATTTTTTAAGTTTGAGCTTAAAATTAATAAATTTATCAACTTTATCCGTATACTGATAAAAATATATACCTATGAAAATATATATAATACCTGTATCTTCATACATACACATATATCACGATTTTGTTGCTTTTTAATGCTTTCACTAAGCAGTGGAGTATTTTTTTTTTTTTTTAATCGTAAGTTTAAGAAATTTTAGTGAATTATATCAACATATGTATGTATGAAAAAAAAAAGAGTTGTTTTATCTACATGAGAAATCCTTGGATAAATAATCCCAGTAAAGATTGACGGTGAGAAAATCGCTCTCTATAAGTGATCGACGAACCAAACCGAGATTTATCAAAAAAAAAAATTCTGATATAAGTAGGTATGCATTTATTTATTCATATTTAATTCGAAATTATTTATTTGTGAATACTGTATGCCTTTTTGAAAGGCGGTGGGATATATTGTCCCAGTAGGGGTAAAAGGGTTAAACAAAATGTACGTTAATATAACTACTATATACGTTTATACGATATCCAAAATCGGGACTATGCCCTAGAGTAGGCCAAAGTCCGAATTTTTTTAGCCGTATAAACATGCTAGCCCGAAATATGGCCTAGCCCCAATTGTATTGAGTCTAGGCCTGATTATATGTCATAAAACAAAAATGGAGTTTGGTATAAGGAAAGTTGTTTGGAGTCCCGTAGTATTAGTAGGTCGAGAAAATGCCCAAATATATCATATGCTTTGCTTACACATGGACAACACAAATTTAATGTCATAGGCCACTTTGTGCCGTTCATGTGCGTAGCCCAGATTTTGGCCTAGAACCGGTATCTAATCCTGAATTAGGACTGTCATGTCTAGAAACTTAGTAAATGATGTATAGTATCTATTTATATAATAATATCAATACATACATATATATATACTTTCATAATTGTAGTGGTTAAAATCTCTCAGAAGAAGAAAAAATATTGTGTAAAAACAATTCAGAAGAAATATTAATATGTACTTGATGAAATCAAAGATTTTTTCATATTTGCATAAAAAATGTTTCCATTACTACGAGTACGTACACCTAAACGAAGTCAATTTCGTTTTTGTTATCAGGGATATAAATAGTTATTTGTGGTTTAAATGTAACATTTATTGCTTCTCTTCTTTGAGTAAAATCATTACGCGAGATTTGTTTTTCATTTATAAATTCCCACAGCACACGGCCGTGTGATCCTTACCTAAGCTGTCGAATTTATCTTGCCAACAACACATTAAATCAGTTCCCAGCCAGTGCACATCGTCGGCGGGATATACACAAGCACGGTAATAAAAAGGGAATCTTCCTTAATCCCAAATCAACTTGTCCTGGCGAGATCTTTGCAGGAATTGTATTTCTGTCACGCAATTTGTTAAATTATTGTCGAGCATCATTACATGTCTCCGACTTATCTCTGGAGAGGATAAATAACATGATGAGGATGATAAGTTACGCTGAGCTTGTTCAATTTGCATTTATAAGAAGTACTTGCCGAAGCAGAAGGAAGCACGGCTGTCCTGGATCTTGGCTGGGTCTGGTCGACCACCAGAAGGGGATTCGGGGAGCGGGTTTAAGCCGAACAGCACGAAAGGAAAGGGTATGTCGGATCCTGGATCCTGAATTCTGGAGGACAACAGTTCAGGATCATCAAGTTCAATAAAACGGTTTGACCCAGATTTTCCCAGAATAATGGCAATTGACAAATTAAATGGAACTACAACTTGCCCGGAGAGTTTCTTTCACGACCAGAAACTGTAGCTGTCCCGGGCAGTTTTGAGTTCAATGGAATTGTTGCAGGTAGGACACAAGTGGTCCCTGCTCCTGTAATTGGATCAATTCCAGAAATCTAAAGAGCAGCCCGACACAAAATTTCGTTTCTTTTACTGCTTTGGAAAGGTAAGGAAGCATCTTAAGGCAATCTATCATGCCCTCATCCCGCGACACCCTACCTTCGCATGATGGTTACCATATCAGGTACCGTCCGGGAACCCACTTGGGTTTATATTGATTCCAGGGAATTTCTGATTGATTTGTTGATTACAGCACTCAGGGTTGATGCAAGAGCGACGTCCACTGCTCCGGAGGGTGGATTGGATCCCAGGGCGGAGGTGTAAGAATAAGCTTCTTCATCTGATACGTTTACTGCGAATTACACTTTCTGTTTCGGGGGCCCGAGAGGGGCCCAAGGGCGGGTTAGAAAAAGGGCCTCTTCTCGAATTAGAAAGTATGCCTGTGTCGGCACAAAGTTATTCTTAATAGAGGTAAAAAATTTATGTGGATAGACCTCTTCCCGGGTGATTGATGCCTTTGGGATCCCATAAAAGTTAATCCTCCAAAAAGTTTGGTATTGCCTCTCGGCAGACATGACAAAAGATTTTTCGCACAATGCTCTGAACATAAAAGAAAATTATTTTGTTGATAACACTCGGCAGGTGTAGCGTTGTGTCCCAAGGGATAATTTTACAAGTATTGATTGCTTTTTACACCAATTTTTAATTAATTAGACTTAAACAAATTTAATTTGCTCGAGCATAGGTATTACTTTCTCGCAAGAGGGCTGAGGAGAAGTATTTACATTCGATTTTTGACCTTTGAGAAAAATGGATCAAAGAATAGGTATGTATGTATTAAATTGTGCGTTAAAAATGGAATAAAGTGCTCCAAGGCACTTGAAATGTTGACTGTGGCATTCGGCGAGTCCACTTTGTCTCAAAAAAGTGTTTATAAGTGGTACAAGCGCTTTACAGAATGCCGAGAATATGTTGATGACGATGAGCGTCCTGGAGCTGCAACCACGTCAACAAGTGAAGAAAACATCGAAACAGTGAAAAAAATTGTTTTGGAAAATCGTCGAATCACTATTAGGGAAATTGCAGAGGTTGTTGGCATATCAATCGGCTCATTCCATGCAATTTTCTCGAATGTTTTGGGCATGAAGCGTGTGGCAGCGAAGTTTGTTCCGAAATTTGAGCAAAAGCAACGTCGCATTATTATCGCTCAGGAGTTGTTGAATGACGTCAACGATGATCCAGGTTTGCTCAAAAGGATCATAACTGGTGACGAAACGTGGGTATATGGTTATGACGTCGAAACCAAAATTTAATACATATTCTTTGATCCATTTTTTTTTAAAGTCAAAGAACACACAAAAACGTGACTAACCTTTTCAGTTGTCAACAACAAACTACTAATCCAAATTGGCTGATAATGCCAACATATGATAAACATATGTGTACCAATATAACAAAAAAAAATTCGAAGCCCGCGAAAATTCAAAATTCTCCTTTTCTTTTGAAAAGACCTCGTATATGTATATATATTTTCTTAAAGTAGTCGTTGAAGTTTGCAATCAGGTTACATTTTTTAGGATCAGTGCATATCTTTAGTGCTTATTGAATATGTATTACGATATAAATAGTCTTCATACACGAACGTAAAGTGACAACGAGTGGTTAGGCACTTCCTGTCGGAAGAAGTTAAATAGGTTTCAATTATACTATATTTGAAAAGTTTCTTCAGTTATATGACAAGAAAGATATTTAGTAATGAGAAGCTTAAGAAGTCGTTGTACAAAATGTCCCTAAATCGACCACAGCTTTTCCTGCACGTTCAGCAATTAGGAGGAAACTTTTCAGCATTATCAGATAATTCTAATGAATATAATGTGGTTTCTTGGCTAATGCTTCTCGTTATGGAGCAATTGGTTCGATTCCCGATAACACCAATTAAATACCGACCCAATTAAAATCAGTTTAATTCCAGTGGTGGAGAAGAACCCCAAACGGCTAATAAATATTGAAAAGGCCCCAAATGACCAATAAATATTGAAAGCAGCACGTTACAGTGCATGAATCATGTCTAATTGTATAAATGTGCTCGCGGTGGTGGCAGCGGTACGGCACTATAAAATACCTGAGGACATTCCTGGGAAATTTTTGGTGTCGGAATCGCTTAAACCACCGCAAATAATAGGAATACTTGCGAATATTGGAGCTGAAAGGGTTGGTGTCAGGCACCCTCAGGGACTTTAACATTTGCGTGACATTGCCCGCAAATTGTTTCAAAGAATATGTCTCATGCCGTATTTCTCAATTTCATCTGGAGACAGATTAGAATTTTTATGTCGGACGTATTATCTACTTTATGGCCTACTACCCCTTTTCTCATGGAAGGGAATGGCAGTGAATCTAGATTACGCTTGCTTACTCTTTTATCCTTAACTTCAAATAAAATTCAATTTACCGAGAAAACTCCTCAGACAAAACGAAAAACTTTTTCATGTCGCATGTTACAATTTTACAGAGAAGCGCCCTTTCGGTCGTCTCTGACTATTTTCAGTGTCTTCTACGGTGAGGGATTATGATGCGGTTGAAGTTTTTGGGTAAAACTTCATAAACAGGGATAAGGCGGGGTGGTGGCGATGGTTCGGTCGTCTCACCCACAGCAACAAAAGGAGCTTTTTCGCCGCCCTATGAAAAATTGAGGAGGAAAAATACAACGAAATGTTTACGTGCAGGGGACAATAGTCCTCCACAAGGACACAGACCAGAGACAACCTGCAAAAAGAGTCAGCGATTCCTTCCATTAGTTCGGCTTTATTCAGAAGTTCGACGTCCAAAACTCCCTTTGAAGTCATTCGCCTTGACTTTGTCCCGCTGCTGTCGTGTCTCGGAAAATCGAAATGAAAATATCTAAAATACAAAAAAGGAGCACGTGAACGACAGTAGCAGTGAAGGGATTACGGACAAAGACTACCTTTTTGGCGGACGAAGGTGCTGCGGGTGGGTTCTGCTTTGTCAGGTAAAATTTATTTAATGAAGAGATGATTAACATAAATTAGCTCCCGCTCATCCGTCCCGGCGAGAGATGGCTTCATCCCTTTTCGTAAAAACATTTAAATTTTTACCTTTCGCTGCACATTAATCCCTTCCTAACTTTGCAATGTTTTCGAGGACTCGCGAAGTGAATTGCGGGAATTCCGCGGGGGAGTGCATGTTCTGCGGGATCCATGGGATTCACCTGTCCACCCTCACCCGCTCAAGATCAAAGGCAGCTCCGGCTGTAACTGATGGCCAAAAGGAGCTATATAACTCGCCGGTAAATTAATCATGCCAAAGTTGAAGGCTTTTTCGGAGATTCCACCTTAATCCGCAGGAAATTGTTATAATGTTGCAGATGCCTGGAAAAAAAATGGTTACTACCGCCAACGCGAGGGGGCCAGCCAAGGCGCTTTTGTCGGAGGGACCCGGGTGAGTGAGTCAACATTTTTCAGGGAAAGTTGACAAGCGAGGAAGTCGAGACAATGTTTAACTAATCCACAAAATACAGAGGATTGCGGTGTGTCATATAATGGCGGGAATCTCGAGCATTGAATTTTCCTTATTTTGGGGGAAAATAAGTAATTGTTTGTGGTAAATCTCGTGCTTTGTGTTTCTTAGATTACTTCATTGCCTTATCGCATTTTTTTATTAATGACAAAGGAAACAAAACAGCAAATAACCTTTCGGAAATTGGTTTTATGTATTTTCTAAAATTATTACGCAGAAATGTCTACTTCCTTAGTTATCAGATTTGGTTAGGCGGTTAGTCGACATTAAAGCACAAGTAAAAATTTATATAACATAAGTACAAATAAGTTACCCTTAAATTTTTAATTTTTAGGATCATGCAGTTAACAGAACAGCATTTAATTGTAACAAGCAGTGTTATGTACTGAAATTGAAATATTTTAAAAATTATATTTTTTAACTTAACACGTTCGTCGTTCACCGTCATAAAAGAGATACGGAAAAATTTCAATTAAATAGTTGACGGAGATGGCGTAGCCATAAAGTATCTAATAGTAAATTGAGTGAAAATGGTTCCAAATTTATGTTACCGGTTTTCCGCAATTTTCCACCAAACTTTGTAAGCATATACCTTTCCTAATTAAATGTATGATCGCTTTAGATTTGAAACATTCGGATATCCTCATTTATGTATGTCGTTCCCAACATTAATATGCTAAGTGAATTCCAAGAAGCTGAAGCCAATTACTTAATATGAATCCCGCCGTGTATACGTCAAACCCAAGTGCTCTATGTTTTCGAATTTAACGCTTCCAGAAATTTATGTAGCCTGCCGGAGTTTGGGTACGATGCAGGATTTTGAGTTGTGCACAAATTCCTTTTGGAAAATTAGAAATTTCCTATTCCAAGTCAAAATATTTGACTAAATATGATGTGCTTGGGCACTTATGATATTTGCGTCTTAGGTCCTCCGTATCCTCTTCAGATTCGTTCCTATACGCCTCGTTCTGCAGGAACCCCCAAATCAGAGCACTCGTAAATAGTTAACTCCAACAAAAGGAGTTTTGTCGAAATTCATGGCACCTCTCGTCGTCATGCATTCTGCGCTGAACATACAGAGTACACATGCGGCGAGGGCTCCAATAATGCGCGCTTTAATTAAGTGAAATGCTGGAGCCACAAACAACACTTTCGCAGGAATCCTAATAAAATTGAATTGTAGTCGGATGCCCGACACGTACTCGGCCCGCCGTATCTCAGTGCGGCCCCGTGCGCCATCGTCCGCCATTAATTAACTTTAGTGCGAAAGTCTAAGTCCCGAACGTGCATATTGTGCGATATTTAGTTTGCCAAAGTTTATCGGTAAATTGTACCGCACTTGACAGATACTTAGTTCCGTACTCAATTTGCACACTCCAAGTGTTCCAAGTGTTCCTTGGTAAAGGGGGCGCAGCGTGCAAAGTACGAAGGGCCTAAGCCTGCCTGAGCACTTACAGGAGCAAGTCTAGCCCTTGGAAATGACGTCACGTTGTCGGCCTGGACTGGTTTCGTAAGGCGTGTCGCGCGGAGGTAAGCACCTGGAGTCATTCGTATTCATACATAAGTGCACGGTTTGAAGTTTTGACGAAAAAGCAGTGCAATTCGGCGTCTGGGGAGAGAAGGGAGTGTCAAAGGACAAAACTTTTCATTTTTCCGGCAGGCTGTCACTCTAGTGACAATCAAGCAATTTATGAACATAAGGTGGTACGGCTGGTTTACAGCATCCCTCTGCGCCTGGGTACACGGGAAGAGACCCAAAATCCCGTAACACCAGAATCCAAGATTCCGGGAATCACTCGGTGTGTCCCCAGATGTATGGGCTGGATGCCCTTTGCCCCGGTTCAATACTTTTCTGCCATGTAGAAGAAGAGTTACTGGGACATAGACGACAACATTTTTACAGCCCACCCCCGCCTCTTTTTTTCTGAACCCATCCCTCATCCCGTCGGGAAGGCCCTTCACCCGTCCACAGTATTCGACGAGTTTTCGCTTTTCAATTTTAACTCCCCATGTTTATTTGCTGCTCCCTTATCGCCCTCACTATCCCGATTCCGGTCCCGAGTAGTTTCCCGGGTCGTAACCCGATGTACTGCTCTTGGCCCGGGTGTCACCTGGAACAGCACCAGGACCCGGCAGGCGTTCGTTCAACCACCCGCGCCGACTTCTCCGAGGAGCACTGGCATTCTCCGGAGCAATCAAGTCGTCCCCATTGATCCACTTGCGATATTAAATCGACCTCCTTCGATCCGCCGGGGCCACCCGGCCCCCTCCGCCTATGCTGCGCCGGAGCACTTCTCGGCCAATTTATAAATTCCGCTCGCCGGCGACTTAAGTAAACTGATAACGGACGGGTTTTATTACTTCTGTTTGCCTTTTCCCCAGCTTGCAGAAATATTTTCCGTGGGAATGGTACCTAAGTTTTCCTGGCTATTAAAAAAAAAGTAGAAAACCTTTCACCCACGCCCCGCCCCGCCACGCCTCGCCTTTTTTTATGGGACGAGTAGAAAGTCGGAAAGATTTAAAAGTTATGCCAACAATCCGAAGGAGGATTTTATTGTGATTTCGAACGCTTTTTTCTCGCCCATTGTTTTTGTTGGTAGGTGGAAATTACCGGCTTAACAAGTGGAAGCTGTAGTTTCTGACAAGAGTTCTCGAGTGTAATTTTGGGTGTAGTTTTTGTGTACGAATGGGAGACGACGACGGGGACGACGACGTCTCCGAGACACTGGCTGCGACTTTGTTTATTTTTCGTTTTCACTTTTTCTATTTTTTGGCACAAACTCCTCTGAGGTGTAGCAATTTTTGGTAGCTTTATTACAGACTCAAATCCTTAGTTGCGTCGGGTAAATTTTACAAGCTTTTTATAACATTTGTATAGAGGCTGGAAAATTCCTTTTTATTTTGAAAAATTTATTGTGGAAAACGAATTCGTAACCTAGTTATTTTGCATCTTACCGAGGATAAAATATTTGTATACTAATATCAAATTGATTAATTTTGATTTCCCCTTGTCATTATTTTTTATGGAATCAATTTAGTTCTAATTTTTAAATAAGTATCGAATAAGTAGGTATCTTATTTTTGAAAATGTTTGCTTTTTGAAAATTATAAAATGCGGATAATAGCTTTGTTAAAATTTTTAAAGGAGGTCCCAAAATCTAGATTTACATTCTACATACTTATATTAATTTTTAATTTCCTTGAAACATTTTTTTAAGGAATCAGTTTAAATTTACACTTTTCTTGATCAAATCAAAACCAACTCCATTGAACAAACTCGATGGAAAAACCGCTTCGATTGAATCACATCAGGCGTTTGAGGGGGTTTGAGAGAAGAAAACATTTGTTCGACTCGATCTCATACCGTTCGCATTGAAAATTAGAACAAAGGAATTTTTTAAACTTACCCAGGGTTCAAATAATGTTGGTAGGTACTCAAATTTTACCCGCGCTTTCGTCAAGTCTGCGAATTTCGATGAAAAGCGGTTAAATACGCCGAATTTACACCTGAGCATCAAATTAACCGCCTTTTGATCACGTCCCGACCGGCGAGCATTTTCGCACTTTTGACACTTTTTCACGGCGAATTTTAAGAAATTTAATAATATTAAGACGACGAGTTAATAACTGATCATATTTATCGAGTAATTAAACGACTGAAATAATTTCTAATAGATTTTTTCATTCCGAGGCAGTGCTGAGCGCGCAGTTCGCAGAAAATTTCACTTCCAACTGAAGGAATTGGCGGGAAGTAGCCACTGCACTTAAAGTTAAGGGGGAACTGTGAAAAGGCGCCAGAGCGGGAAAATTAAATTATTTAAATAATAATTTGTGAGGTTTCTTCGGCAATGGAAAAATATATTTTATTGGTCCCAGATCGCATAGGACTTCGTTTTTGCCCTGAGCCTTCTAGAATTAAGCAAGAAGTGGGCTCCTTAGGAAGACTTTTACCATAAAAAATATGTTCAGCTACTTTCGTGCGGTGGCTTTAAGCTAGCTTAAAGTTGGTAGATGCAGAAGTTTAGAAATTTAAAATTTAATTTCTATTGTAGGTCTCAGGTCACAAGTAAAGGAAAAATGAGAAGCGTGCCTATTAAATTGTATAACTATACTGAAGTAGTTGAAATGTGTTTTGTTGAGACAATTCGCCCAAGCAGCCATTTCTTGCTATTTAGGAAACACAAAACACAGTCCGATGCGATCTGAGACTAATAAAATATACATATTTTTACGTTGTCGTAGAAACCTCATAAATGATTTGAATAATTTAAATTTCCCGCTCTGCCTCCTTCTCACAGTTCCCCCTTAACTTTGAGTGCAGTGGCTACTTCCCGCCAATATACCTTCAGTTGGAAGTGAAATTTTCTGCGAACTGCGCCGCGCAGCATCTGATTCGGAGTGAAAAAATCTATTAGAAATTATTTCAGTCGTTTAATCACTCGATAAATATGATCAGTTATTAACTCGTCGTCTTATATTATTAAATTTCTTAAACTTCGTCGTCAAAAAGCGGAAATGCTCGCCGGTCGGGACGTGCGGTCATAAGGCGGTTTATTTGGCGCTCAGGTGTTAATTCGGCGTATTTTAACCGCTTTTCATCGAAATTCGCAGACTGGACAACAGCGCGGGTGCAATTTGAGTAAATTAAAATTTGAATAAATTATTTGGATCCTAGGTAAGTTGCAAAAAATTTCTTTGTTCCAATTTTCATTGCAAACGGTATGAGATCGAGTCGAAAAAAACTTTTCTTCACCCCAACCCCGTCGAACCGTCTGATGTGATTCGAACGAGGCGGTTTTCGTCGAACTTGTTCAGTGGGGTTAGTTTTGTTTGATCAAGGAAAGTATGAATTTAATCTGAATATTAAAAAAAAAGAGATGTGACTGACCTGGAGTCTGGTTTTAATATGTTTAAATTAGCGAAAAAGTCCTGCACTAAGTACTTATTAAAAAAACATTGCATGCTATTGTAGAATGAATTAAATGTGATCAAAATTGAAGCTGTTTGTAAGCTTGGCACATTTCTGCTTAGAGATTTTATTAACATATGCCTTATTCTATTTTTCTCATGTGAATCCTCACTTTTCGTTTTTTAAGGTGAATTTTATTTCGCTTATTCTTCTCAAATATGTTATATAGATTAAGGTAAATTTGAAATTTGGTGAAAATAACTAACGATTTCTTTAAGAGTTACAAATTCAAAGCAATGGCTTGGTGATATCTACAAAATTTTCTTCCATGAAACGATTCTGAAGCATAAACGATTTTCTGTAGTACTCAAAAAAATCGCTTATTTTATCTTTTTGTTCCACATAGCGCGTGTCGTGTACAAGAGCACAGCGTTGTCGATTTAAACAATTTCCGGAAAATCCCCGAAAGTGCTGATAATACTCCATTTAATGCGCTTATGGCATACCTTTTATAAGCTTCACACGTGGATCAGAGACTCCTGTTTAAAATTTCCCGGAGCTACTCTAAAAAAAGGAGACATTTCTTGAAGTCATTGGCTCATCCGCAATTTCCTTCAGTTTATATGTTCACCGAGTTCTTTTATCCATGGCGTAAAAATGTGTCCCTCTTTTGGTACATCAGACACGCGTGGTCGCTTTACGTGCCTTGAAAAATTATGAGAGTGCGCTGAATCAAGAGGGCAGTTCACGTTTCACCTTGTTCAGAGTAGCATCATATTATGCAGTTGTATACCCTTGAGTGACGGGAAAACTTTAAATCCTTTAAATTTCAGGAGACCCGGATTCCGTCAAGTGTCCCTCAGATTTCAATCGAATTATTCCGCAAATAATTTTAGCACAAAACTCATGAGGCCGTTTACTTGTTAAAAATCGCCCGAAATACTTCACTGGAAACTGTGGCTATCTAGAATTCTCGAAACCATTAGTATCCGTTTTAATATTCCTTTCGAATCCCCCCTTCAAGGGCCATTGGAGCGCAAACTGGGTTGGATGTACCCCCAAAATCTGGGCAGGGATGAGTCTAATGCCTTTCTAGAAATGAAAACAAAGGCTGTCTACAGACTGCCATTCAGCCGAGGATTACTGCCATTTGCGAGAATGGAAAGTATCTTTGGGGGCTGGGGGGATGTGATGGGCTTTAACCTCGTAGTCATCTCGAGGTCAACTCCCTTCTCGAAGTTGCCCACGTATCACACGCCCTCACGCCGTAAACGGCTATAATTGCGATTATGAGAGAGCAAACGTCTCTGATTTCCATCCGCATAATTGACGTGGGATGTTTATAATCCTATAAAAACAAGATATTGATCGGAGGTCGGGGAAGTTTTCCGGGTTGCTGGCGGGTCAATTATTCAGTCGTATCAACTTAACCGGAAAAAGGTTAGATCCGATCTGCCTTATTACGAATTCACAGGGTACGGGAAGGGACCCGCCGCTCATCGAGACTCCGGAGCGCACGCAGTTTCATGTGATAATGGACAGCTAATATTTGTCATAAATTATCCACTGAATAATGATGCGGCTGATACCCGGTGCCCCGGTCGGGTTGCGTCTAGTTCACTCCTAAGTCCTCGACATTTACCCGGCTGAACGTAGAATAGCGCGTACCCTGCAAACCCAATCATCAAATATTAAGACCGCTCCTGATGAAGGTACCAGGATCAGCACACCCAGCCGGCCGGGCGAGTGTCCTTGTGCCTTTCTGGGCGATATGAATTTATTGCAAGGATAAGCCGCCCGGGCGTGAGCTGCACCCACCCCGGACGGATTGTGCTATCAAAATTTAAACATCGACAAACTTCGACGTTTACATGACGTTCGTGGGCTTCGGTATCGATCCCCGCCCCCCCACTTGGGGCCAGCGCGGTGCCCAACTTCTGGTGTTGGAGCGATGAGGTGATGAATGGCAGCGACTTACCTGGGTCGGGGTGTTTCATTTTGTCTACCTGCAGGCCTCATTATCACCTCCCATTTTCATTAAAAGAGTGTCGTATGAGCCCCGCCGCGCCGCGGCGCCCGGCAGCCTTCCTGCGGCCAAGCTTTTCTTTATTGGACGCTGGGGAAATAACCTGGATGCCGGGGCTCCGCATTACCGCCCTGATTGAGGCCATATTCCCCCAGCGGCAGTAATTGGAAGGATTTGATGGCGGCAATCGACGGCGACGCGACTTAGCCGAATTTCATGGATTAAGCTGGTTTTTTCCACAGATTTCATCGCGAATTGCACCTAAGTCTAAAAGCGTAAAAGGTCTAAAACAGAAAGGTATAAACAGAAGACTGTTAAAAAAGTGAAATGTTTTCTACAAAACTTTTGAAATAATTTGAGATCTTCACTGTGGTTAAAATATACGAAACCATAATTATTACATCCAATATATGTTATTAGCTGTTTTTTTTTTTCATAACGGATCCGGCTCTGGGTTTACTAGGAAATTTTGGATTGAATTGAATTGAAAAAACAGTCAACTATATAAAGATTTTAAGTTTTGCGAAAAACGCATCAAATTGCCATAATAGTTTACTTGCCCATTCAAACTTTAAACCTTGAACCAGATAAAGTTTTGGATTACATATTTGACGCAAATTAGGTGGATATAAAACCAGGCAATTCGATTTTATGTTTACGAAATAAAATAAAATTCGACATGGGTTACTATTCATAAAATTCAGTTCAATGCAAAATTGTCTAATAAACCTAGACGCAGATCCATTGTGCAAAAACACAGCTATATTATTTGATTTTCTGATAGCCATTTTTGGTTTAGTATCATACGTATAAATATACAATTTTACAAAAATAGCTAAACGTCGAAATCGTTTGCATAGTATTTAATAATTTAAAAAAAAAACAATTTTTCCCACCGATTGGGGCATGCAACGCAACGCTCATTGGTCGTTTATCCACGAACTGCCTTCGTCGCGTTAATGCCTCATTTATTCCCGGCCGAGGGAGCTCAATTTGCCGAACAAGAAAGACACAGCCTTAGTGGGCCGAGCATGCCTTGAATACGACAACCAGGAAGTTGGCGCTGGTATCCTTCCAGGGCCATAATTATTTTGTTGGGGATAATGGAACTTTGACAAATTATGGAGCTGCTCAAGCCGTCGTCTTCGTCCTCGGTCGGCGCGACGCGACGGGTAGCTGTGACGAGAAACCTGAAGAGCCCTATTTTTGGTATTCCAAAGGATACCCCATCAAGTTGATCAGCTCCAAGAGGTGCTTTCAATAAATAAAATTAAGGGTTTAAGGCACATCTCGGGTTATCGCAGTTAATGTACTTTTTAGGGAAATTTTATGGCCGCTTTAACGTTCACACAATGAGGGAGCTTAAAGGGGATCCCGGTCCATAATCCGGGGGACATTTGCACTCATTTGCTGCTAAAGGTTTAGCACGGCTTTTAAACCTGAGCGAATTGTAATTGCCCGACAATTCAAATTTTAAATTCGTCGTGATTTAAAAAACTAAAAAGTTCGCTCTAAACTTTAAAGGGTTTCCTTGTACCCTCCGAATGTGGGTTTGTTTCCGACTATATGTTGCATATTGATTCGACGACAGCGACGGGTGTTTCGAGCTCATCACTTCCCTTTCGGGCACCTTTCAATAGATGAAGCGTCTAAAGGAATTTCTCGTTTTTATTTTCAGCACATTTCCATGGAGTAGCACTGGAGGAATTGTGAATTATGTTCGTTGGACGCCCGAAGTGATGTCGTATGGTGTGGGGTTTCGGAGGTTCCTTCTAGGAAGTGATCCTGGATGTGCTAGAATTTGATATAACATCTTGGGGCTTAATACACTCCCGGATAACATGCCAACTAAATTCATATTGAACATCTGCTCGGAGTCTGCATGAACAATCGCCCGATATGGGACTTTCGAAAGCGGCTATTATAAGAGGAGCAGTTAACTGCAAGAGTTATAAAGTGGGATGAAAAATATAGAGATATATTTTCTTCAGATTACTTTTACTTTATTTATTACCTTTTTATTTTAAGGCTCTCCTAAGGTTTTGAAGGTCCACTGTTCTGAAGGTCTACAAGTTGGAAATCAATGAATTTACGGTCCAGAAAATTATATCTGAAGAGGATGTTAATACTAACGAACTCAAGAGGTTTGATAACTATTTTTGTATTATCCTTCAAATTTTGATTTATTTAAGGGAATTACAAATCTAAATTAAAATAATCTTTAAAACTCAATTATTTTGACTTGGTATAGTATGTAGAATTAAACTAATCATTAGAATTTCCATCTGAAAGAAAACACGATTTTGCGCTTATTTTTCGGGAGTATGAACGTAGATATTTTTTAGTAATCAAAAAATACCCATTTTCATGCTTTATTAATCGAATTCCAATAGTAAAAGCTCTGAAGTTATTTGGCAAAATTGTTTGATGGTAATATCAAATCATAATTTCAATTAGCCTCCACGATAGTTGGCATTTACCGTTATATGTGACAACCTCAAAATAAACAAAAACTCCAACAAAGGCAATTTTAATTGTGGCCCAGATTTGGAGCTCGTAAGTCAGTGGGAAACGTTCAACCAAGTCCACCAACAGTCCAATTAGTTGTAATCGGATTTCATTAAAATTGCAGTCGCACCGCGTTCGCAACGAGGTGATTAATTTTATTCACCTTTTAAATTCTAACATCGCTCGGGGTGGGGGAGTTGCCGCACGCTTGGTATATTTGAAACGATTTTGTATGCAGCGTACGGCTTTCGTGGCTTCAATTTTCAATAAATTTATGCCTGTGGCGTACGCGAGCAACAAAAACAAAAGGGGCGGCTGTTGCCGCCGCCAGGGGAGGATTAAAGGAAAACAAGGGCCAAAAACAGAAAAACTTGTTCGTAAAAGCGACTTAAGTCGGGGCAGGGCAACTTACATCTCTCCAGAGAGTTGAGCTGTCCTAATTGATCAAGAATAGTCCTGGTCCTGACCACGGGAATCCATCAATGCCCCAGCATCCCGGACCGCACACAAGTACCGCCGGGTGTTAATTCTATCAGTCGCCACGAACCGAATGTGGAACTTGTGTCTGTTTTTCTTTCTTTTACTTATTTTTTTCTTGCCCTCGAAGGTACAAAAAGAAGTGTCGGAGGCTGAGAAAAATCGGAGATGCGGACGAAAACAAACGAAAGAATCTTTCTTTGATGGAGCAGCAGAACCGGTGGATATCCTGCCAAGTCGGTAATCACTTAATCCATTCTATTCCATCAAGAACGTTATCGTTATCACTTTTTTTTTCTGTGGGGATTGGGAGGCCGCCCGGAGGAGCATACACAGTTCGGGGGATTGTTGGGAGAACAAAGACCGCCTGTAATATATTACGAGAAGACAAAAACCGCACATGAAAAGATAAACATCATCAAATGGTATTAATCAGGAGCACGACCACCACAGAGACATTCATCGACGAAATGGAGCACAAGCACGCACTTCTTCGGCTACTTTCTTCGCCTTTTTTTCTTAACCGCCTACTTGCCTTCTTCGGAGCACTCTTCGCCAGCACCTTGGGCTGCTGAATACTTTCTTATTTTCACTCCAAATTCACTGCAACCAACCAAACGCGCGAAAAAAATTAACAATTTAAATCAAAACAAACCGCCCCCGCACTCGGGACAGACAGACAAAGTGTGCTGGGCGCCTAGAAATAGGCACGGGATTTATCTGACCGCACAAACCACGCCGCGGCTCCCGCGCGATTTCGCACGCGATCCGCGTAGGGTTCGATTTAGCCGCCAGTTAAGTGCCCAACGCCAGGACGTTACAGTGACCCATTTCCTATGGGAAGCCAATTAAATGATTAACGGGTGCAGGGAGATAATCCGGTGTTACACACGTTCAGGTAGATTGAGCCAGGTTCTGCGATATGTCGCCGAAAAAGCTCGCGCACATGGGCCGCCTTCCGACGAACGATTCTTATCAAAACTCCGCCGTAAACTGATGGGAAAATTTTCTTCTGCACGGTCCTACGGGAAAAACGCGCGCTCTCGCAGTCGTCCCTATTGTGGTCGAGTAGAAGATTCGTCGCTTCCCATTCGCATGGAATTTTCCCAAAAAAGCTCAGGACGTGGGCTCGGAGCTTTTCGCTAGGTAGGCGCTTCGTATAAGAGAGAAAACCCCTTCTAGCCGGCCCCGTCCTGCATAAAATGAAATTGAATTTTCCTCAGAAGCTCTGATTAAACGAACTAAAGGAATCGAACAGCGACACAGAAAAGGATCTAAAGTAAAATCAGTATTATAAACACAAATTGGAAAAAATTTGCTTTATTTTATGACGACCATAGATTTATATCTATTAGGTAGTTTAGATTTTCACAAATGCTTTCATTCCAATTCAAAGTATGTATATATTACAACTGGTATAAATGTCTTATTTTAACTACATACATCCGCTTTTTAAAGAAATCAGCACCTAGTCAAAATTTGAACAATACAGTAAAATATTTCTATCCCTATATTCAAAATGCAGATATAATTATCTATAATGTATTCCAGGTATGATATATTCGCGCTGAATTGGAATTTTCTTGATAAAATTTTTCAAATGGTTCTCAAGCAAAAATCGTATATGTACTATGGGACCATGCATAACTTCTCTACAGATTATTCAGTATAAAACAAAGAGATACTCCTCCAGAAAAATGAATGCAGAGGAAATGTCCCAAGGACTCGTGACCTTGTCTCGGTTAGCTAATTACATTTTCTCAATTGTATTCACCTTAACCCCGAAGCAGGTATGTGATGTTGTTGCAGCAGCACCCCCTTACCTTGCGCCCCCGCCGTATAGCAAATAGATGCCCAGCTAAAGGTGTATTTCATCTACCTGTATGCTGTTCCAATTAAAGGGAAATTAGAGAAGCAGGAAAATATTCCCGGGGCTTCGCCCGGTCCCTCAAGCCAGCGACGGCGGCGTTTCCCCCGAGTGTGAGATGCCAAGAAACGCTCGGAGCTCGCTTCACAGAGGTAAGAAAGGAGGTTTTGAAGACGTCCAGGTGCCTGAGAGCTTTTCATGTTAACAGTTTTTAATCATCCGCGTCCTTTGTAGCGTAATGAACTGGCACACTTCCAACGACACTTGGGTACAATTCTTAAAATTAAAGGAATTCCTCGAGTGAGGAGCCTCTTCTCACCCAAAAAATATCACCGCGGAGGAGAGCTTCTTTTGCCGCGCTTCAAGTTCCTGTCCTCAGAATAGCAGCGGTCTGGATCTCTTGGGTGAGTGGTTACATTCTAGGCCTGCAGTTTTGTTTCATTCTTTTTTTTTGGTTCGAATTTAAATTCATTTTACAAAATCGTGGACATGAAATCTTGTGGCTTAAGTTCAAGAAAACAGAGTTACCTTTGTGGAAAAAAGTAGACAAATATGTAGATATAATGAAATTACTTTTCCGCATATACATACCTACACATACTTATATGTACAATATATATTACTTTAAAATAATAGCATACAAATAAAATTTGTTGCATGGGAACATAGCAACTTCCAAAATAAAATATAAGTATTTTAATAATTCAATGATTCACAATCAAAAGCAAGACAAAAGAAAAATATGTTTTAGTAGACTAAACATAACATGTATACCTAACACTACATCATAAATGCTTTTACTTAGATAACCAAATAACTGATTACAAAAATATTTAAAATATTTAAATCATTGCAGTGAGATCTTACAGCAAAACTCAGCTAGTAAGAAGAAGAACCTGTTGTCTAAACAAAAGGCTTGTTTACCAAAAATTGAAGTGAAAGTGAAGTATTTTATGTTTCTGTTTTTTTAATATAAAAGTGCGGGTTAAGTTTCCGAAAATGGTTATTTATTGGTGCTTTGACGAGAGATCTCCTATTATGGATTTTGTTAGGACCAGCAAATAATTTCGTTCAGAAAAGGTAAGATTTGTATTTTCGAAATGAAAATAATAAGCACATAATAAAAATACTCATGATAACTAAAATCTTATTAACAACTTCTTTTCTTCTTCTCTTTTGCAACAGGTAAGGAATTATTTTCAATACTGTCTTAATGGAAGGTATGTATTATGTACATAGATACATACCTTTTAAATTAGATTTTTTTTTTCATTTCAATCAAAGTTAAAATATTAAAAAAATTTGCCGCATTAAATGTAATTAAAGTTGCAAAAAGAGCTGCTCTCTAGTTATTTCGTAATATTATCTTGTAAAAAGTGGATTTTTTTTTTTTTTTTTTTTTTTGTGTTGTTGTAAAATTGATTTTTTCCCGCTAGTGACTTTGTCAATTATTGAAAACATTAAATTCGCATACTTATGTATGTACGTCCATTATCTTAATGCATTCTATCACTTATCCCTCATTTTCCGAAACAAGCAATGTTTAAGAATTCTGTTTTATTTTATGCACAGATTGCTTTAAATTATATGTACATAAATTTTATTTTAAAAAACGGTCAAGTGTGAGTTTGACAGAGGTGTCGATGTGGGCGTGCTTCTGGTCATCAAGGAGGAGAGGATGACAGTTTGTGACGCATGAAACTTTATTATATGGCGAACGATGTCTTTTATTTGGGCAATTATTTGACATTTTCTATCATCTCAAAATCCCCTGAAGCAGCATCAGCGCGATGCCCCGAAATGTGCGTGAGGCAGCAAATTGTTCTTAATGCGGACCAGTCCAGAGCTCCTTTGAGGGCCTGCTCCCGAAATAATTTAGAAGTCTGGAGGAATATTTCAGGGACGCATCCATCCTTCGGAGCTTATTCACGCAGCAGTGGGTGGCATCATCCCTTGAAATTGAGCAACATTTGGCCGCAAAAGCGTAAAATTTTCGTGTACACGCCGAGTGTGTGCCGGGTTTTGGAAATTATCGGATTGCCAGAATTTGTGTCTCTCCCGAAAGGCCTTCCTGGCCGGGTGCTGGAATCCCGGAATATTATATTTTTGGCAGGGATGCTTCTGTTCCTTCGCTCGTTATTTGTGTTTAGGAAATAATTCTGGGCTCCCGAGGAAAACCCCTTGAATTTTTAATCTTCATCCGATAGGCATACATTCTTCCAAGAAAGTGCCTCTTCTATTATCAGGCCGGCATATGAATGCAACACACCCGACCGTGTACACATCCCATTTTATTGCATACTTTTGACTCGGCATCCGAGGAAAATTAGAAAGTCGAGGCCGAGGAATTTATGTTCCACGGACGGGCACGGAATGCCCCGCTCCTCTTGTTGTGTGCTCACAGATTACAGCCGCCCAGGAGGATCCCCAGAGGGGCGCCTATATCCAGAGATGATTTCGGTCCAGCAACAGCATATTTGCTGAGGAGTTTCGAATTAAGGACAGAGCGGATGCAGCTGAATAAAATTGCCAGTGCTGCTGCTGCTTGGCCGGGTATAATGTGCACAAAATCGAGAAAGGTGAAAGCAAACTAGAAGAGTTTTTGTCCGCCGTTGTCCGAATGAGGCCAATTCTTTCATGTTTACGACTGGAAATATGAGTGGCCAATAGATTAAATGGAAATCCAGGCGAATGAAATATGTATATGAATTTGTGCAGACCTCCGTATTACCCTCTGCAAAAGGTACGCTGTAAGGAGAAGATGAACTGTTCGGAACGTTTACTTCTGTTGATGACTTCTGAGAATGCGACTTGTTTACAATCAGTCGCAAATCTGATACTGACTGAAATATTTTTCTGTCTAGCTATACACTGTTGTAGGTACCTACGGCCTTGGACTCAGAACAGATCCAAAATGTAATTATCTCACTGTCGACCTGACTCAAAAATGTTTGAATAACTTTGTGATACTAGCTATTTGGCTGACCTAAATAAGCTGCCATAGCCAAGCCATAACCAAGCAAAACTCAAATAATTGATAAAAAATTCAAATTCTGGATATTCAATTGTCTGAGACATTTGTATTAAACTTCAGATATGTATTACTATTTTTTATTTTTTTTATTTTCCAATTTTGTTTTTTTATTTTTCAGTTTTTAATGTTTAAGTTGTGAAAAGCTATAAAATTGATCAATGATTAGTTTTTTCCAGGGTTTCGAACCTTGTTTTTGAAGTTTATGTTAAAATGTAACATATATAGGTATCCATTTCGTTGTTAATTGAGATGTATGTTCCGATTATTATTTATCTAAAACAAATTTTTCGTAGGCCACATCAAGCACAATTTTTAGCATTTTATTATTTCGGGGTATTGCACTGATGTCGTGCCAGGGAATTTTGACACGATGGGAACTCTAAAATAATTGTCCAAATAAGCACCGTTGTTCGTAATATACAGGGTGTTCAAAAAGTACCGGACCGGTCGAATATTTCGGAAAGAACACATCGCATCGGAAAACAAAAAAATAAGGGTAAAATATTTTTAAAAGAAGTATTAAACTCTACCAACCCTCACCCCCACCCCCACCCCAACCTTTGAGGGCAGGGGTGGGGGTAAATTTTTTTTTTCAAATGGTACCACCCATTTTTTTTTGCAGATTCAGATTCTTCATGCAAAAATACGTAACTTTTGTCTGAATCATTTTTTTCATTTCGGTACAGGGCGGGGTTGTGTATGTGTAAAAAAGGTCAAATATCTCACGATCCACACATGGGATCGAAAAAATACGTGTCAAATATTTTTTGAAAAGCTATCCAATGGTATCAAACTCGACCACCACCGCTGAGATTGAGAAAGGGGGGGAAACCGCCTACCGGGTGTTTGGGGAAGGAGAGGGTCCGGTACTTTTTGAACACGCTGTATGTTAGGTAACAAATTTGCCTGCGTCACTGAAGACCTCCTTTAAGGCCATAAAAACACGCCTGTTTCTGCCCCGGGACGAGGGGCACCTATCGACGCTCGTTTCGAATACGCCAAATTACTTGAGAGGAGCTTTGCTCGACACAAAGAGCCATCAAAGTCAATAAAAGAAGGAGCAGAATGAAGTCGTCGGCAGCCACTGAGAACGAGCTTTAATTACGGCATGAGCCCATTGTCGCTTGAGGAGCAGTAGGGCTGCTGCGGACAGGGCTCGGCCCCACCCCTTGGGGCCCTTGGAGGTCTGGAGAGGCCACTTGAGAACGCTTTGCATCAAAATGTATGTGCAGCCCCTAAAATATCCAGCGGTGGCGAACGCTGTGCAGACACATGTCCTCTGCACTGTCACAGGAATAGATGGATTTGTGCAGAGCGCGCCAAGTGCTCCACAAATAGTCAAAGGAGCCCTGGAGCCCCTCTGAACCGTCGTCGTCGCAGCACGAGAGTATGGAAACTTCCACGGGAACTGAAAGAAGTGGATCCGATTTTAATCGCAGCCGGAGTATAGCGTGCGCTTTTCAGATTTGTTAGTTCGTTCGTACAAAGGGCGCACGACAGAAATCTTGACAGCCTGCAGATAGCGAAACTGGCTGCAATTTTCCGTTCTATTTCGCAGTCCCCCGATGTCTGCTCATAAAGGCTTTCGCAGGTTTATGTGCACTTTAGAGGTGCTGTCGTCATTCTGGGTTATTTATGGACCAATGACAACCATCTATACCTCGGAAAATATACTACTTATTTTTAATTTTTTCTAAATTTGCATCAAAACAAGCAATTATCCCTGAAGTAAAATCCAACGGAAAAATAGGGCATTTTACTTCGATAGATACTTTTACAGATTTTTATGACATTTAATATTTTCTTTAAATACTCTACATTGCCCTACAACTTTTCATAAAGGGTATGAAGATGAAGAAATAGCTCCTTTTGTGATTATTTATTGTTGTTAATAATTGGAATAGTTTATTTTTTAAACTTGTTTAGGGTAAAAATGGGTTACCTCAAGAGGAAAAATATCATTTGTAATATTTCAAACTTGTGTTAAAAACAAAAAATTCAATATTACCATTGAGTAACAAAAGTAGAGATCAATTTATTTTAGGGATTGGCATGGGATTGTCTTCTAGTGTTTTATATCGTTCTTTAAATTCTGTTAGCCGCGAACTTTTAGAAGTATATTTTTAACATGCACATGAGAAAATGAGAAAATACATATGTATATGTACCTTCATGGGTGTATTTATTTTTTGTTTGATTTTTAAAAGTTTATAAGACAGGTTTATATAACAGCGATTCGACGTCTCAAATTTTAATACTTTTTGTAATCAATTGCTAAGGTCATCGGTTTTCTAAAAAAAACGACATTTTATAAGTATTTATTTGTAGACATCCATAACACGGCAATGACAGTACTCTTTCATCCAAAAATAAATGCTGTGCAAAGAAGATGAATATTGGATAAAGGCAAAGACCGTCGCCTTAATGCAAATCCCTTTCACGGACCTGACAATCTTGATGCTATTTGAAGTTTCTCGCAGCGTCTACAAATAGAACATACCCTCCTATATATTCAGAAAATCATTTATCAAAGGCAAGTCGGAGCGAGTACCTGCAGAAGGTAAATATGTTTTAAGGTGGTGTAAATTCCCCGCCATCGTAAAAGCAAAATTGCCAGCGAAATACCTCTGAAACTCTGAGCTTAACCAGTGCTTTTTGTAGTGAAGAAATTTTTCTGATTTAAACACTATTTGAAGAGAATTGTGGAAATCTCTTTGAGTAATTTTAATGTCTATATGGCTGTGAAAAGATATGTACATATATAATAAAACTTTGTATAGTTTTGCAACAAAAGCATTAGGGTCAAACTTTTTGGAGTTTGCGAATTGTCAAGGTTGGAAAAACGTTTTTTCTGCAGTTTTGTACACCGAGAAAAAAACGCAATGTTAATTTAACATTATTTTCATATTAAAAAAAATATCATATCATTTTTACAACAATTGCTGTTAATTTGATAATAAAAAAGGTACTTTAAAGAGAAAAATGTCAAATTGGCATTTTTAGTCTCATATTAACATTGAAATTCGGATATTCAGCTACAGCGGAAATATCATTTCAAAATATTAATTCGATTTTGAAATTTTCAAAGCCAAATTAATATAAAAAAATGTAAATCGATCCCCAGTCCTTATATCCGCCGATTGAAATTCGAAGTGTGAAGTATAAGCGAAGGAAAATCTTTTAACAAATACGCTACTCATAAACTGTAAAACTGTAGATGTGTTGATGGGTCATCGATAGCTCAGGGCTAGAGCAGAATGCCACGAACTCCCAAGTTCAAATCTAGCCACAGTTAGTCGGTGAATAATATAGGAAAATCAAGTTTCTAAAAGGGTATCAGAATAGGGGTAACTGGGGGTAAAAAAAAAATTTTCAATGTTAAATTAACATTTTTCAATGTTAATGCGGCATTTTTTCTAAAGATTGATATGGTGCAATGTTAATAAGTTATATTTTCCTTATCGGCTGAAAAATATAGCTGAAAAATATCAATATTACAGCGGAAACATTGGAAATTTTCTTTCGGTGTATGGTTAGGTATGTACTAATAATTGCATGAATTTGAATTGTTGTTTGAAAATGTTCTAAGAGTATTAAAAGTACACATCTGGTGATAAAAATATTTTTAGAATTCAAAGAAAAGAAACCATACACAAAGATTTTTGAATCTAATTTACTATTGCAAAACTTGTAATAGTGTAATATCCCCGAATATCAGTTGTCTCTCTTACCATAGTCAAAAAACCTTTTACATGTATAAAATCAAGATCTTCCACAAAGAAATCACACTTCTTTCCTAAAAAAATTATAAAGGCCTGTCCTGAAAGAGCAGACATGCAAGTGGATGAGGATAAGAATTTCCACTTAAATATAATTTCTCCCTTGAATGTAAAAGCCAGGCGGCCTCAAGAAGAAGTTCAAAGTGGCATCCCAAAAAGAGTTGAAAAGGGTAGCTTATACCTGTCAGACCCTTCACTTTTCGTATGCCTTTCATTCAATACCCGTTTTACCCCCAGAAAGGTAAAGTTCTGAGAGAGTCTCGAAGTTCACTTCGTCGCCCACATTCCCTACTTCCTATGAAACTTGTATTTTAAATAAAGAATGCCCAAAATGAACAAGATTGGGTAATTTGGGCTTTTAATTTATAACTTAAATCTATTTTTCCCCCCTGTGTCCTTAATTCGGTGCATGCAGTGCAGAGTGCAAAATTCGAATGTAAACGACCCTTTGAAGACTGATTGCACTCTGCAAGGCAAAGCAGCTACGCCACAATGCAATCTGGGGAATAATCAAGGGTTCCTGAAAACTTCCGGGATTACTCCTGGTTGCTAATGATTTCGTCCGGGGCTGCACGAGTTCACACGGCAGCGCCCTCCAAATCGAAATTCTTAGAACGCTTTCTCACCTGCGATTTAATGGCGTCATGAAGGCAGGAACTAGTCGGAATTACAAATTATTGCATAAATTTATTAAAGTTTTCCAATTTTCAAGTGCTTCCTGGCAGCGTATGCAGGTACCTCCTCTTAAATAAGCAACAAGGACCTCATTTGCTCCGGCAGGAGCCCCATCTCCTCGGAGGATGCTGCCGAGAGGACCCTCCTCCACCGCCGCCGACGGGGCGACCGCCCGTACACTGTCTGAATTATCAAAACTTATTGAACTGTGGTGGGTTGTTCTTTGGTGAATTTCAATTACGGTATACATCACGTTCACCTGTTACGTTTGTGCTGACTTATATATGCAGATGAGGGCGATTTGCATATAGGCAAATGACGCCAGCACATGATCCTTCATCGGCTGCAGTATCCGGGTGCCGGTCTCCGGATTCCTGAGCGAGAACTGGGGCCCCATAGCCCCGAAAGAGGTCG
This sequence comes from Machimus rusticus, assembly GCA_951509405.1. Taxonomy (NCBI): domain Eukaryota; kingdom Metazoa; phylum Arthropoda; class Insecta; order Diptera; family Asilidae; genus Machimus; species Machimus rusticus. The sequence goes on from OX608051.1 coordinate 11,977,203, forward strand.
GGTGAGACTTCGCCAGCAATTAGGATCCGGTGAGTGGCAATTAATGGCCGGTCCGAGACGTGAGAACATCCCTTATGATCGGCCAGTCACAATATTTATCGATTTGTATCACATCCTTTACGGTGTATAGCACCACTTCATTTGATGTGGTTATTACCGGATTGATTTGCCAGGCAAACAATTGACTTAAGGCTGGGTGCTAAAACTAGTCGTTCAAGGCCGTTCTCCAATGCACCGACCACCCAACCAAGAACGAACCAAAATCGCGCCATCGCGTCACACATTATGTTGGCCTCATATTCCCTCTCGCTCGTGTTTTGGTCAACCTGGCTAACTTTTTCATGTGTGCGTTTTAACCACATAGTACTAGTCGCCTATTCAGCGGTTGTGTTGTACTAGAATACCTGTCAGTGAGACAGCTGTCCCACCGGTTGCCAGAAACTCAGTGCGCTAATTTTAACATAAAGTGCTTATAAAAATGTGCGCGGTAATTCCAGCCCAGCACTAAAAGTAAAAGTGAGTAGTTTTTTCGCTCAAATAGTGATAAAAACTCTTCCAGATAAAATATTTGCCCGAGGATGTTGTGACAGCCGGCAGGCACTACTACAGGCAGGGGCTTGTATTTTACACGCGAATTCAGGCAATTCAGCGTTTTCGTTGGTTGGTTCGTGGTTGGTTGGTCGGCGCATTGGAGAACGGGCATCAGAGTCCTTCCGGCGGGCGAAGGAAATTTGAAGACCTCCACCCCATAACCCCGAATCAAATGAAAAATCAATTATCTCTTCCAAAGATTAATCTATTTGATTCCGGGAATCGTCAACTTCTATGTAAATGAAGATTTTTTCGATTAAGCCGCGGCGTCGCTCTTCGGCAGCTCTTCTAAGGTAGTGATGTTAGGGCCGAATTTGAGACCCTGGGCACTTTTCATGTGAGGACCTCTTGTAAAGCGGACAATTTTAAGCGATTCAGAATATTTTGAAAATTGTTTCAAAATAGTGTAAATGAGTAGTACATAAGAGTTCTAAATTTACATCAAGAACAGGAAGCAGCCCAAAGGCTTTACGTTAAATTTACAAACCCACGTCTGTGTTTTAATCCAAGCTTTAAATCCTCTATATTTAGAGATCACTTATATAGTATTCAATTTAGAACGAATAAAAAAAAAACATTCAAACTTTTTGAAAACACAAACTTTATTATATTCTTGATGACATTTACGATTTTTTGAATGTACTTAGGTTACATATTATAATCTAATAAAGTTTCAAATAACCAATCGAATAACTCAAAAGATTTCAAAAGTATACATACCTACATATGTATGTTTCAATCAATGAATAATAGAAAAAAAATCTTTCATTTTTTAATGAACATGAAATTAAGTTTATACGTAACGTCAAATTAGAGATTACTCTTATTGAATAGAAAAGCCCATTTTAAATTTTGATTTTTTCTTTTTTGCTATTTCATCTGACGTTTTTGTTCATTTTTATAATTTTTTAAATGTTCCCTAAGTTTTTTATTTATTTTATACATACATGTATGGGATCTGGTCACGTACACTGAAAGAAGAAGAGCAGCAAAATTAACTATTTTTTCAGCCAATTAATTAAATTAGTTGATAGATCTAAAACAGTGAGAAAAACATTTACAAAATTAGTTAGTTTCTCAACTATTTTAGTTGATTTCACTACTTTAGATTGTCATAACAACTAATTCAATTAATTGGCTGATAATAAACAAAAGATTAGTTAGTATTGCTATTTTTTCTTTCGGTGTACCTCAAGTTCCCTGAGGTAGGTAAATCCGTCCTGGCTGCTCCGAGCCTCGAAAGGCGGCGCCCTTATGAAATTGAGCGCACCCTTTGTGCGTATGTGGGGACCACTGGAGGAGCGACTTCGCGGCCCCACGGCCCCACATACCGCCGCCGCCGTCGCTGCTTTCGATGGATGATTATTTTATGCGCGGCCCCGGCGAGTGGGCTGATGAGGTTCGTAATCCTGACAACAAGGGCACCAAAGAAGCTTTAATTAGAATGCTCTTTTGTTGGCAACTCCCTTTGTTGAAAGGCTTTGTCTCAAGTGTTAAATGAGTCCTGATCACGAAAGCTCGCTTTTTAAATGATGCTTCTTTCCCCGACGCGTTCTGGGCTGTTTTGTTTCGATTGTGCCCTCCTTTCTTCGCCTTTGTCGAAAGGATTAAAGATCTTCTTCGCGACGAAGAATCAAGACTCAGCGCTTTGTTGTCCCTGGTCCTGTAGAGCCCTTAAGAGCGTTTGTTCTGTTTTGATATGGCTTCAAAATTTTTCCAACTTGCGAACAAATTAAAAGCAATCCTGTCAGGTACGATGCCTTTTAAAGCCCTTTACTCTTTAAATTACTTTTTGTTTCAAAGCAGATGCTGTCTTCAAATGCAAAGTCAAGATTGTCGTGGTTAGGGCAATATTACATATAATTACAAACAGACATACAGTCTGCAGGAAACTCATTTCACACTCTTCAATATTTTTGTTTTAGTTTAGATCTTCCTACTATACTATATTTTCTCTATAGGAATGTGCTTTAGAGTTTTTATAGAATGATATATAAAAAGCAAAACAAATTGACGGCAATTTTTAACGTAAAATTGTAAATTTTAACGTAAATATTGTGAGGAACATTTTGTAAATCAATCAATTATGCGAGGTTAAATTTAGTGATACGATATCTGATTGAATTTGGAGTCCACAGTATACTTAAAAATTTACTAAATGACAGATATCAAATCAAAAAAATAAGAAAGCGTTGTTAAGGTTTCCGTATATTAATGTTAGATAACAAAAACAAGAATTATTGCTGTGGTCATCCCTTTTTATAAAAATGTAGTGAAAATATCCTAACCTTGCAGTATCTATGTAAACCATTCAAAGTTAAAGCACCCTTTCCTAATTGAAAGTGTAAATGATGTAAACAAGCTCAGCAATCTTCAGATCTGAAAAAGCTGCTTGAAATCAAAGGCCCCAGGTACGACTGCTTTGTGCTATTTATGCTCAAATTTATATGCAAGAGCATCTTTGACACCATTTATCGCCACACAATCTTTGAAAGGAGGTCTGCTTTGAGTCGTATCTAGGTGGTGAAAGGGCACCTGAAATGACGCTGCTTATGAAGGACTCCCGAAATGTTTTTCAGGCCAACCAGACTAGAAAAATTCTGGGTGAAAAGTAATTCGCTCGGGAGCACCACAGCAGCAATCTCCGGCTCTATCGTGAAAAGCCTGCCAGCGATTATGGACCAACATCTCGAGTAAACAAAAGGACCGCCTCGGGTCAGACCCGGATAAGAGGGGCTGGGAGGGCAAGCGATGGACTGGGTTCATTATCCGGCACACATGAATGACGTATATTTGTCATGACAAGACCTGAAATATGAAAGTAAACACCCATCGATACGCAAATATTTTTGCATGATACCCGACCGCCCTGGCCGGGAAAGGAGCCCCGGACAAAGCCCTTTCTCATCGAGAGGACCAGATGGGACCCGGTTCGGAATCGTGAATATGAAGCGTACCCTGAAAAACATTTCCCTGTGCACCGGAGCCGCCCCGGCGAAGCGGCGCGGTGCGGTGGCACGGAAAATTCTCAGTGGTTGTCGGAAGGCTGAAAACATAGAATCTCCTGACAATCGGAAAAACCCTGAGCCCGTGTTCCGTGCGATAGTCGGGCGAGCTGGCATGCGATTTGTCGATTTTCTTTGGCTACATCGGAATGCCAAGGTGATAAATCGTGCTGTAACAGAGGAACATATTAGTGGTATTGGGAAAGTGGCGAGAGGAAGTGTTCAGAATTTCCCCGGTCGATACCCGTTCTAAGGATGTTGCCACCGGTGGAACTGTTTGCGGTGCCGCTGGTATTTTATGGGCCAAAGGGCAGATGGTTGCATGTGAGCGGCCTCAGTTAGTGTCATATTAAGCGGAGCAATCACGCAACGATGCGGTAATTGCACCTACCGAACGGGGGAGGACCAACGTAAGGGTAGGCCCCGCGGCGGCGAACTAGGCGCCCTGACTAAGAGAAATTTTCTTGGCGAATTCCAGGCACCTAGTCAGCGGTTGTCGAGTTTCCTTAATAGACCACCGCTCAAAATTAGTTTTAGCAACCACCCGAAATGGGCGCAGGTATGTGGCTTCCCCTGCCAGCGCCCTCTATTATTTGGAGACCGCGTGTAAACAGCAGTTGGTCGGGGCTCGATTATGATTAATGACGGTCGAAATTTGCCCTGGAAAGAGGGCCGAATTGCGGTTCGATTGCATATTTATTTGTCGGAGCCAGACAGAAACGCGTTCATTTTTTAAGGCACGTCGAACGTTTATTTTCTGCCATTATAATTTATGCATGTGAAGCGTCTGTCAGGCAGTGGGGATGGGCTATTAATGGTCTCTTTCTCAACCACAAAGGAAGAAACAGTGACTCAAATAAAGCATGAAGCGATCCGTTTTGTTTCCATCTATCATAAAAATTGATCCTCTAAGGTGCGCGACAATATATCATTAAGAAATTAGAGAAGACTCCTCGTTTCTTAGCCTCTAATTGGCCTCTGCTGGTATAGCACGTGCTGACATTGATCCGAAAACTAATAGAATCATAGATAGACACTCAACTTGGGAATGAGCTAATTATTATAATGAAGGACTTGATAGCCTCAGGACACTTTGCCTTTTTATCCTGGCATTATCCTGCCTCTAAGCTTTGTGAAGCATTCCGAAATATGTACCTTGGGTCATTCCCCGACAATTACAATTGGAAGTTTTTGTTGTGCTCATCCAATTATGTTTAATTAGGGTTATCTTTACCAGTTCAAAGCCCTTCTTAATGAAGAGAAAGATTCGTCAAATTATTGATAGAATTATCTGAACAAAATATTCAGAGTCTATATCATAACAGCGTTAGGTACATTTAATAATAATTATTATTCATCCATGGTGTAATTTACTTAACCCTTACCTGCTACACTGGGGTACATTTGTGCCACCAACGGAAAAAGTTATTATAAAATTAAACTATTGAATCTTTTATCTCTAAAAAATTAATATGATTATCTTGAGAAATTAATTTCAAAGGTTCTGGATATTATTATACGCCAAAAATTAAATTAATTGTTATTAAGAAATGGTGCCAGTTTTCATGGATTAAGGTACATACCTACCTATTTTAAATTAAGAAAAACGAGCGTGGGGTACGTTTGCACCTGAGTATGACAGCATAGGGTTAATTATTATTGAACGAATTTTCGGTTGATTGGATTATGCCCGTTAATCTGAATTGTTTCTTAATTTCTAGAAATTTGGTTCGGAAATATACATTTTTCCAATTTCAAAATTTATAACTCATAAAGATTTAGAGGAACTAAAGCTCAATTTTTTTAGCTTAATTTATATAGGTATTAGTGAATGATTCCTAAATTAATTAATATAAATTAACAAATCCTATTATGACTAGAAACGCAAAATTTCAAAATTAAATTAAAAAAAACTCCATCGTTCTTAAAAATACATTGTAAAAAATACTGGACGTTACTATTCATAAAATATTTTTGGGTTTTTAACGGGATAAAATTTGTTCTATGCAGCATGACCGGGTATGATTAAAAGAATTGAATGGGAACAAATTGACCTCGATTTCGAAAACGCGAACATCTCTTATATACAGTTCAAATTTAGAAGCCTCCTGCTCCAACTCGAAGTCCATCAGGATATCAACAGGTTTATTCATCCGTACTTTTGTTCATTTTAACTAGTTTTTTCGCTTCCGAATTCAATTAAAACAGCAGCGCCAGCTCGATATTTTTCCAGTCTGAAAAAAAAAAAGAAATTCGTTTTCACACTCCCATTCCCATAGCTTCCATAATTCGAACGTACGGGAAAATTGGGAAACTCCTCAGAATCCACTCGAAGGTACCATCAACAGGTCACCCGGGTTTGCGTTCACTGAGGTACAGCCCCGGCGCATCGTGCGAGCTTTTATTGTTTAGCTGTAATTAGTAGATATGATTGCCGATTGCATAATGATTGCGTTCAAATTATGCTGAACGGGTTCCTCCCCCAACCCGCAATGGTAACGCCGTGGTGCGGGTGTGGTGCGGCCGTGGTGCGGGACGTGCCCTCATCTGCGAGTGTCTTTCGCCACTTTGGCGGTGTTGCCGCGCCCGCTTATGAACTCCTAAGCGGCAAATCACCCCCGCAGCCTCCAGCCCCTATGCAATGAGCTTTCCGCTTGCCGCCCTTTGAACGCTGCGGGGTCGGGGCCAGGGCGCGCAGCCCCGCCACTTCTGCTGCCGCTGCTGTAATTTGTGACTTCATGAGCAGTCATGCGGTTATTTAATTAGAAAATCTGAATCCGAATCCATGCGGGTTGCTCGTAACTGCGTCCGGGTACCTCGCCCCCAAACACTTCCTCTTCGAACCGCGCCGCGCAGCTCTCTGTTGAAAACTGTTTGACAATTTTTGGGCGTGGGCTCGATGGCGGGTTCGAAGCGGCTTTCGCTGGGCTGCCCAGGACCCATTGTCTCCCTCATTCCGGGCGGTCATCCGTTTTCGCGGACCCTTAATTACTCCGGGTGAGCGCGGGAGTTCTATGGACTTTGATGTTTTTTCGATGATTCCGGGGACATTAAACGTGTCATTAAATGGGAGAACCTTCATATCACCAATTATTGGGGTAGGAAGAGGCCCTTCCTCGTTAGGATGATCAATCGCGGTCCAGCGTCCAGCGACGGACGTTCGGTTGGGTCATTATCCAACCGGAGTGGCGGGGGGAGTCGCTTTATGTGCCTTCGGCTCCGCAACTCCCCCCGAGCTGGGGGCTGGAACATTAATCACTGCACATAAATAAGCAGACATGACTTAACAAAGGTGCATTAACGCCGACCAAGGGATCATATCGGCTTTGGGGCCCACTTTGACAGCAGCAGCATCCCTGTCACCGTCATGTCGACTGCTAGTTTAATCTTGTTAATGTTGCGACTAAATGCGGCTGATTGCGCCGCTGTCGGCCTCCCTTCCCGTCTCAGATTGAACCTCTGCGGCGGAAATTAGTCCTCTTGACGCAAAGGTTGGCTTAAGCTATCAAGCACAGGACTCGCTTGTTAATTACGCTTTAATAATTTCATGAGGCTGGGATGCGAATTTGATTTCAATGTTTGTCAGCCTTAACCTGCTTTCAAGTTTGTCCATAAATTTGAATTTATATAACATGATGAGCGGGGTATATGTTGCTTCGCATTGGAAGGCGTAATACGTTTTATTTAAGGAAAATCAATTTTTAAACTAATACAAATCAGGATGATGAAAAAGATAGTGTTGTGAAAAACAATAACAACCATTTCAGTATAAAAACTTAATTTTGTTTTTAGTGAAGAATGAAAAGCTATTAAATTCATAATAGTAGATTGAGGTATGCTTTCCCATTTTTTTTTGAGTAGAATTGTTAAAAGAAATAATTTCACCTTAGTGTATTTATCCTGTTTGTCCATAAGTGTACATAGAGATTATATTTTGGAAAATTAGTACGAGAAAGTACCATCTAATCATTATAAACGAATGGATTTGTTTATTTCGGGAAACGAAAGTATCAAAAATATTACTGATGTTAAATATTCATTAGTGAGGCTTTACGATTTATTCCATGATTCAAATGTAGCAATCCCCCAAAGACTGCCAAAAACCTGCAATTCGCGTTGAGGTTAAAAAGGATTCAAAAATAACTTTTTTTGTGAGTAGTTGTTACACTGAAGAACTTAACTTGCACCATGACCTGGGTGAGCAGTAAAACTTCGAAGGAAATAAAAATTTCCCTTCTTCCAGTTCGCGGCTCTTAGTGGTGTTTTTTACACAGGCCACTGAAATTCTTATTTTTTACCATTTAGAGGTTTATTGCCAAGCCTTGGTTTATGGCGTAGCCGGGGCATGCCGCAGCATCTCCGTGGAGCTCACTTGGCCGCTTTGTTCGCAATAATTGAAATTCCCCTCGTCGCGCGCTCTGTTCATTTCCAACGTTATTTATATGGAAAAGGAAGGAAAAATTTTAATTTGGCCGGATTTATTGCACTTAGCCAGGCCCCCAATAAGAAGACCCGACAAAATCCAGAGTTTGACCCAATAACTCTATTCAAACAGACGACGACACAATTACGAGTGGTGGGTGGTCGGGGGCAGAGGCCGGGAACGGCTGAAGCGATAGCAGAAAACTTTTCCCGGAGTCTTGAGCCCGCTGCTCACTGGCAGTAAACAATACTTCGGCCCTGATGCTATTAACGTTCTGTCCGCCCGTTACAGATGTATTCTCCCGAAATCTCTGGAATTGCGTTAATTTGAATACAAATGGCACGGAAAAGATATTCCGGCGGAGTGGTGAGCCCTCCTTTCGCTGGAGGAGGTGGCGGCCCGGCGTGGACGGGACGGAACCCAGCAGGGATCCCAAATCAAAATTCGACAGTATGATACAAGCTCAAATAAAATTACGGCACTCCCGCCGCCGTCGTCCGGGCCCATTACTGACGTATTCTTCGGCGGTTCTTCCGGGCTCATTTCATATTTTTATTTTGATTTCCTGGGAAGAAAGGAGTAATAACATTACTGACACGTGAATTCCGCCCGGTTCGCTTATAGGTTACGTTTGATTAAATTCCAATCACGTTCGATTCCCAGTTGGGGTGGATCTCCTTATCATTTTCTGTTCGCAGCACGGCTGAAGCTGAAGCTGAAGCACGGAAGCGGCGCCCACGACATGCATGGGGCCATTCGAATTCGGGGGGAATTTTGTTTGTTGCCGGTGTGCTCCTGGTGGATGGTAGTTGGGGCTGTTATTGTTGTTGGCACCCTTTCCTCTCTCTCCCCCCGCCATCTTGTTTTTGCTACCGTTACAGCCCTTATCCTGCTGTGCATTACATGAAAGGTTTATGGGCGTGCAGTTCTGACGGTTGCGAGTCCTGATCCTGTCAGGAGTTTTTAGGTGCCGCACTTACGACCAGCGGGCACGGACACCACCGGGCCGAGGGCGGGATATGCCCCGAATGTAGCGGTGGAATGTGCCTGGGAACATTGCGAGGGATGCCAACAGAATACCAGAATAATTTTATAAATGTTCCTGGTCCAGATTTTGTTTTGCCGAATCAACTTGTGAAAGGTGAGTCCTCTGGGACATTGTGAAAATTTATTGAATTTTTGTTTGCCCTTCTTTGGATACTAATATGGGGCGAAAGTTACGGCAGGACAAGCCGACAGAATGGGGCCCCAAAATGGGATGCTTTTTGCGATTCGTTTAGCACTCACATTTGAGAGAGGAATTACTTTCCTTTTAGGGGCACTTTGTAGCCCACACTTGCACCAGAGGTGGATGGTAATTGAGTTGTTTTTTTGTGTGGGCTTTCCGGCGAGGATATGTTTGTTGGTCCTTTGGAAATTGGATGCATGGTGAGAACAAAAAAATATAAAGGAATTTATTTGAAAGTTGAATGAATTACATAAGGTTAAAAAAGCATCCGTTGCCAGGAATGGGGATATTGTCACTCAATTTGGACTTTTAACAAAATAAACTTTTCAAGGTAGCAATAGTCAGAGACGAATTGAAAAATATTACTAGAAGGTTATAGACATGGATTTAAAATATTCAGTAAGGCATTTGCTAGTTTGGCATTACGGTTACAAATGTAGTGTACCTAAATACATATATGCCAATCAGATATTTTTAAGACAAAGGAAATATGTTAACTTTATAGTCTATAGGGCAAAATCGTAAGATGTCATAAAGCTCTCGCTCCTCCGAAACAGAGTTCCCATTCAGAAACAGAGATTTCAGACTTCAGTTCTATCAAATCGATATTTAAATGAATTTGTGACTTGGACAATCTACCGTCTCGTATCTATATATTTAGTGAAATGCTAGAAGAGGATTAAATTTCATTATTCGCAAGAGGAAGAACAGGAAGCAAAGTTAGGTTTCTATATGAGGAAAGTGGATTTCCTAGTATCATCGGATGCATTGATCAAGGACCTGAGCAAGACCTGTAGCACCTTTAGGTACTATAAATAATATAACGGGTTACTTCAACATTAATGCAATGATTGTAAAGTAGGTATATTTACTATAAAATAAAAAAAAATATTACCTTTATTACTTTCTTTTAAAGAAAGAATCAAAATAAAAACGTTTATCGCAGAATAAATATTAAATTCAGTTGAGATAATTAAAATCACAAAACTTCTTGATATAATTTTGCAAAACAAACTGTCGAAGTAACGAAATAAATGCTAGTCGACTTAACAAGTGTACAAAGTAGCATAATATCAAAGACGATCTATTCTCGCTACGCGATACTCATTATCGATTTAAAGTCGATTCGACTCAAAGTCGATCCTCAATAGACTCTCGCGATAAGGCCCTTATTTCGTCATAAGTCATAAAGCTACGCTCACATTTTCTTATTCGTGGTTAACCTTACGCCTTTTGCTATTATTAAAAAAACTTTAGGGAAGGCTTAACAAATTTGCAGCTCAGCAGTTTCCATTTGGGGCTGGGGGCTCATTTAACCCACTCCGAGAGCCCTCGTGAATAGCGGCGACTCAATTCATGCATGGAAGGCAAACACAAATTTTCAAATATGGCAAAATTTTTTTCCGTCGCTGACAGAGGCAACTTGAGCGAAAGTAACAAGTGAGCTTTTCAAGGATTACCGCGCATTGGTTCTGGGTAAAGTTGTTCCGTCCTGAATCTTTTTATTTTTTTTATGATCATGAGCCACATTTTATCTGTTTCTGGTCCATTTTACAATTTTATCGATTGTAAAAATTTACGACTTAATCAATGGTTGCCGTATGCGAGGAGAAGCGGCGGAAGCGGTCGCATGGTGGACAAAAAAAGCGACACATGTGAAACTACTTTGAGCAGAAAAAGTGCCCCAGCGATAAAAAATGTGTGTCAACCCAGCTCTCACAGGGTGGCTTTTCACAGCCCATTGGTCATACAGAAATCGACCATCCGGTCTGCAGCGCCCGGTGCAGCGCTCTGGAACAGCAATTATGGCCGGCGGATGCTGGTGCAGCGTCGCTCGCTTATATATAAAATATATCGCAGCGGGGGCATTGGCAGACCTTAAATTCAAAGCGAGGGTCCTGGCGAGTCCTTGCCACCGCCCCATTTCGCCCATTTCGCCCCTGCAATGAATAATGAATTAAATTCCCATTGAGCGGGATTAATAGCTGCGTTTTCTTTGCAATTGGAAACCTACATCGCCGCAGCCGGCCCGGGTGATAGATGGACAAACAATTGTCGGGGCCGCAATTGCATTTCAGAAGTTCATCAAGAATTGGAATTGAAGTTGAAATGAGTGCACTTTAGTTGCGGAAATCGAAATTAAAGCCAAATACTAGTTCAGGGAGGAGGGAACCTTTCCAACTTCTCCGCGCCGCGCCGCATCTACACCGTCGCAAAGGTATGGCACTGCGGCGATAGCGGTTGCCACGGCAGCGTCATCCTTTTCTCGAGAGCAGGAGTTTTCATTGATTTCTTCGTCCGCCCCCTGTCCCACTGGCACAGTACTTAATTTATTAGGTAGCCAATTTATGGCCGCAATTAAAATTTTACACGTTCTCGTCTACTGAACCGACCGGGATGACAGCCGTGCTGCGTTTCGATCAGAGCAGCAAAGTTACTTTGTTACGTTTTACGATTGACAGCATAATTAGTTTACAATCATTGCTACTGCCGGCGGCTGTAAGTAATTGCTCGGTTCGACATCCTCCTTCTTGGAAGCAGTTGGGTGGGGTTGGTGTCCCATTCTTACTTCCCGCATATTTGTAACGTCAGAGGAGCAACTTAATGGATTCTTTTATATGTATACAAAATCAAAATTAAATTCAAAAATATAATACCTAACATATTTATGGAGAAGTAATCGTTATTTCCAAATCCAGAACAATTGATTTGGAAATAACGATTTGACTTTAATATGTTAATATGTTAATCTTACTAATATAAAAAGTGAGTTTGATTTCCATATTATATTCATAACACTGCTCAACAAAATGTTGCCACAGAATAAATTATACTTATATTATTTCTATATGTCCTTTTCTGCAGGTTACGAATTCATAAACGAGAATGTTTATACATCACGTTTTGGAGAAAAATAGGTTTTAAATGTATAAGTGAGAAAAATTTGGAAAAACAATTATTATAAAAAAGGACTGGGTTCTCATGTTTGACACTAAATTATTATTAGTAAAAAAATAAATAAAGAACCTCATTCTATAAATTATTCATTTTTAAAAGAAAGTAATGTTAAAAGTGATTTAATTTTATACATTTGATAATTTATTTTTTAAAGATTTACCATATGTTTTGTAGTAAACTAAAAAGAAACTTCGTAGTAATCAAAGGCAACTTTGAAATATTTTGAAAGCTGTTAATTTTAGCAACAATTTACTAAGTAGCTCTTTAACGTATTATAATTGTTGTATCCAGCTAGAATAATTTTAATTTGTTTAAAACTAAACGTAGACATATGTGGCAATATTTTTGAAGAATATAATTTAGTTCTTATTTTTAAAGAAATTATTAATTTCGGTCTTCAACTAATGATTATATACGAATAATCAAATGAGCAAACATATATTTTAAACATGAAATGGATATGTTCGGGATAACTCTGATTAGTGTAATAAGATGTGATATTAAATATTCATTCGCGTACTGAATGCTTTAGTTTCGCTTGATTATTCCTATCTCTAATCCTAATGCTTCACAATATTTTAAAACGTATCTAATTTCATTTTGAAAATACACAGATCGCATAGCCTTGTGAAAATGCCTAGTTGCGAGGCGCTTTCCGCGAATTTTCAATTTCCTCATCAAAATAAACATGTTTTGAGTACAATCCCCAATTACCCTGTTCGCCGGGAGTAATAATCCTATTTCATAAAATCTACATTTAATCGCTTTCATCCCCCCGAGCGGGCGGTGCGTTATCCTTGGAGCTGACGAAACAAATCAACTCGCGAAAGTTAATGAAATGTGTCGTGTGCTTAACGTGATTATCCCGCGTGCGTTCAACCCCCATCGACTGCTCACTTCGCAACGCGCAAAAATGGGGCATTATCGTAACTATGTATATTAGTAGAGCCCGGGATACCGGGATAAGGCCCGGATCTGGCACATTTCGTCGGGCGTCGCGACGCGGGCTAAACAATTCCGAGCCGAAGGAGGTGGCAAACACGTCTCCATTGAATGTAATTATCATTGGAGCTGCGAGCCACCTCCGCCGGAGCTCCTCATTTTGGCGCTCGTTTCCATCAAGATGGGTATGTAAGGGCCGTGCATTGAAATGGGCGCCCGGCACCCAGCACCCGGCACCCGGCACCCGGCACCCGCTCCAGCCCGGGAATTAACACATCGATGCACACCGAGTATCAGAACTTAACAGGCATCGAACGTTCTTCAGCTCCTCGGCTCGGCTGAGCAGCAGGGATTTATCGTCGCACGAGGAGATCTCCTCGGATGCTGGCGCACTCATAAACTTTCTGGACCACTAAGAGGCTTACCGAGAAAGGCAAAGGCAGTGGAAGTTTCGGGGCTGTTGATAACTTGTTTGTGCAAATATTGCCGGAGGCACTGTAAATAGACTTCTTAAGGGATGCTTACCGACTCAAAATCACCAGAAATTTTTGATGCTCGAAATTGACTTGGACGTACTTTTGTTGCTTCGCTGTTTCGGGCTCTCGAGCGGCGCTTCTCGGAAGTGGCAGCATTAGCAGCGTAATTCAACTTGAATTAATTATTTCAATAAAACAAGATGCTCCTCTGTAAATATAAACATAATGTTACAGCCTCAAATTGAAGTATACTTGTCAGTTCTAAGTAGGAAGAGGGTACTATCGTAGATTAGAGCAAAATACACAAGGAACTTTTAGTTGCATAGCAGTCAGTCAAAATGACTTATAATTGTAAATAAAGTTAATTTCAATTTCTTAATTACATTTCTTGACTTTTTCTTTGTGTATTTTTTGCAACCATATTTTAAGATATTTCTACAAGTTTTTGTTAAACAATGGTTTTAACTTGGGACTTCTATAAAATTTGAGTTATTGATCTAGCTACCCAAAAGAATTATGTAATTTTTCGAACTTTCTCTAATAGATATTAGGAAATATGAATGGCACTCGGGTTTTTTCTACAGATTTATTATGAGTACCTACATACAAACAGTAATTTTTTTGATTAAAAGTAATGTCTTCAGGGTATGTTATATTTGCTGAAACCCTGAAACGCAAGTGTCCAAAACAAAACAAAACTTCATTTTATGCATGAGAGTGTTTGGAGGTTATATATTATAATTAAAATTATTAAATCTATAATGACCAAAATGGCGGACAAGAAAAATTTACGTTACGAATTTTCTTCATTATTTTGCTTATTATTATATTATAGCTATTTTATAAGAAATATTTATATTGAAAAAAATATGTGAGTATAAGCTCCAATAATTTAAGTATATTTTCAAATAAAAACAAAACTGAGACGATATCTTTTTTAAGATAATTAAGTTTAAAGTTTTTGTACGCTATGGGTTTGGCTAGTGAATGCTTGTCTATAAACCCATAAAACTTTTCAAATTTTTAAGAATTTTTTTCAAATTTCGTTCAAGAAAATATTCAGAAGAGTTTCCATAACGATAAAAAGTTTCGAGTTAAAAAATATATTTTTAAAAACAAGCTTTTATCGCTTTCCATTTGTCAAACCCTTTCTTTTGATACCCATATGATGGGAGTGCGAAAAAGAAAACTAGTCCGCCATCTTGGGCCATCCGCCATATTGGATTTAGAATGGCGTCACTTAGCTAGCCATGCATTGTCATCCAAACCAAACGTGTATGCAAAATGTCATCTCAATCGGTTGAGGATAACTGTTTTAAAACTCAGTTGCAAGATTTGACCCGAACATACATACATACAAACATTGCAAGTTAAATAAAAGCTTGTAAAATAAAAAAAAAATCCCCATACGTAAAATATTCCCTTCCAAGCAGAAACCTAGAAATCATAGAGCCAATTACTAGAAAATATTGTAGTTAGTGCTGCAAGATTAAGAAGTTATTACCTTACTTAATGATCGTATTTTTAAAAAGATAAGGATAAGTCGGTAATCTTTTCCGTCATGTTCATCAATTATCCAAATGTTCAACTGTTATTATTATGTAAGTGTTTTACATACTATAGCCGGCTTATCTTTCGGACACGCAGGACTGCCACAGGAAGCTCGGCACATTTTCCCCTCCCCTCCAGGGGGAATGTCGGGTAATAATTTTAATAGCCGTGTAAGTAATGCGGGCCTTCCCTGCCGCAAGAAACGCTCTACGATTTAATCAAGCTTAAATTAAAGCGCTTGAGAGTCGGCTTCTTTAATTTTTTATGCATATGTGAGGATACGTTGCTAACATATGAATACATCGCTTTGAGTTTCTATGCTGTTGTCAGGAAAATCCGAAATTTTGCTAATTTCAAACGTGGCAAATTGAATTCGAGTATTTTGCTGAAGAAGCCAATCGCTGGAGTAGCCAGGGAAACATCAATTTGAGCTGATTTTTCGACCTAATTTGGGAGATTCTTAGAAAAAAAAAACATTCGGTGACACCACGCTCGTTATCCTGTTCGGCGGCCTCGTTGGGTTAAGGCGCTTCAAACGTGTAAAAGACGATTTCGCGATGGGGGCGTTGTTAAGAGGGAATTTACCGCCGTCGCCGCCATCCGGAAGTTCGGGAATGGGGCGCTCACCATAGCGACACGGAGCGTGACACGTTTTCCACCGGAGCCACCCGAACAGTCCCAATTCGTCCCGCTGGAGCGCACTATCCCGGGGCAACAGGCCCTTTCCCTATGATGGATGGATGCATGAATTAGAAATGACTGGGCGACTTACGTAGCGCTTACATGACAGGGCCCCGCTCCACCGCCGCTGCAAAGAGCATACTTAATTAGGCGTAATACAGAGGGTATCATTAAAATCATGTCGCCGGCGGCGGGACATCCGCGCGGCCGCAACCGTTGCCCGTCGCTCTGAATGAAAAATCATACTTTTAATGAAAATAATTAGCCACTGGGAGGCCCCCCTTTTGCGCAACGAGAGGAAAAATTTCTTCTGCCGGACAGGGATGGAGGACGACGCAAAGCGATGCAGGGCGTTAGCGGCGGTGGCGGTGTGTAGGGCCGCACGGGGGTACGGAGCCTTTCCCGTCGCCATGAGGTCAGGCCTCTCGGGGAGGAAAATCCAAAAACTTTTGAAATTTTAATAAGACGCACGAAATGGAAATGAACGCTGGCGTATTCATCTTAAGAGCCTGTGGACCGTAATGTCTTTAGGAGCGATCGTAACACGGATAGGCTGAGGAGGTGGCATATGCCTGGGAGGCCGTAATGAATCAAGAAGCATCCACAGTCGCAAATAAAAGGACGCCTCGCAGGCCTCCGCTATGGTTTCTAGTGGGGCTCCGGTGCGCCCCAAAAGGAACTCAAACAGGAGCCATGGAAGCCCTGGCTGCCAGTAACGACGGGTCGTCGACGCGGGGGCAGCGGTGATTTCATTCGAATGGCAAATGAGTGGAGCACGAAGGGAAGGTCTCTTGTCCGAGATAAGGACATGAATAAATTAAAAGTCCTTGGCCATTTGGTAAACATTTCTAGCACGAGTCAGTCGTCATGTTTTTAACATTATCTCGTCCAGAGAAAAGTTTTCATCTTCGTCTCCTGTTGACAGGCCTACCGCTGCCGGAGCCGGAGCCGGAGTCGGAGTCGGAGTCGGAGCCGGAGCTGGTGTCACCCCGCCCGCAGGTGTGTTCCCCGCTGCATTCAGGGCTCCTGTTGTCTTTGGCCAGGCACTGGAACTACTCGGCCGGGATTCAGCGTCTTCCTCGCAGCGGTCGTTCGACGCCGCCGCCCGGTTTCCCGGGTAACGCCAGGTGGACCCTGAGATAGAAAACTCTGAAACTCGTAGGATACTTAAGATACGCATCGTGTAGGACGCTGGGAGAGATTTGTTCCGAGTTTTGTCTTACATTTTTTACCAACGTTAATGGCGTACGCCGCTTTGAGGAGATTTCGTTTTAGGGCAGATATTTTGATATAATGAAAGTTGAATGGGCTGCTGCCTTATTAATGGCTCATTCAAGTTTCATGCGCCTAATCAGAGCTAGGGAGGGTGCGGCGAGGTGAGCCAAGATGAAAAGTGAAGTGGCCTCAAACTTGCTATATTTAGATGGAGGCGCTCCGCAAAATTGTAAAAGTTTTGAATCCTTGTGGGAGGACTATATTTGAGGGAAGCTGTTTGCGTAAGGCAAGTTTTGATGAGTTTCTATAAATGGAACACCACAAGATGTACATATGAAGGTGATGAAACTCTCAAGACGGTGATGAAGTTTTGATTGCGCTAAGACAACTAAATTTTCTCTATTAGCCAGTACGTCGTTACAAGCGGTTTAAGTCGTCTTCATTTTTTATGCTGAATTTAGGAATAGTATACCCAAGCAAACATTGCTTGAAATCATAAATGAAACAACTTTTTAACTGGCTTAAGATTTACTTTAGAGTTTCTGGTTAAAAAGAAATCTAACAGGTGCAGCTCGTTTGTAGGTTTACTTATTAATTTTATTTCATTTAAGGGGTCTTATATATTTATTGACCTTTAAAGAAATGTCTTTGATTTGTTTTTCAAAATTTAAAAGGTAGGTTCCCTTAAATAATATCTACTCATAAATTCGTATACACCTTGAGCATAGCACAAGGGAGTTATACGGTTTTAGTAGCGAAACTAAATTAGAGCTTTTAAAATTGGGATTAAACTGTACGTTGAGGTATTTAATTAAACGGTTAAATAAATTGAGAAAAATAATAACACTAATTATAGTTTATTTACACATCAGTAGGAATTTCAGAAGTTCCAATAAATGTGGGCCAATTAGATTCGAATCGGCTTAATTCAAAATCATATTAATCACCGCAGGACAAATATTTGAATTTCAAGTGAGTGCAAATAAATAGTTCCCATAATTCTAAATATTGTTTAAAACTCAAAATGTCCACCGGAATCTAAATAACTATGGTATACAGCAAACAAATCGAAATTATAAAATTTAGAGAATTCATAAATGACTGAGTGATGCCGCCATTCAGTGCGTGGACAAAGAATTTGTCGTCTAATAAAATGCGCCATGACTGGATTGTCCATTTAATTGGTGAGTAATAAATACCAGCAATATTAATAATTGGAACAATTTGGCTCTGAAGCCCAAAATAATCCGAACGACAATTTTTGCGCTCTTGTTTTTGGGCGAATATCAATGTTTCCGGTGGCTGGATTTCGCCCGCAAAAGTTAATTACATCAAAAGCGCGTATTCAACTGGAAATTTATTTGTCCCATTTTATCCATTTTGCATTTAATGTGCTGGCTCTGGGTATGTGCAGCGCGGAGCTCTGCCTGGTTGGAGCTGGGGCGGTGGAAGGGTGGTTTTGGAGGCCCGTGTGCTCTGCCCTTTATTGTGCCCGTGCATCGGGTAACACTCGCCGTCCTGATACAGGAACAGGAACCCACCGGCAGACATGCCAAGTGGGAAAAAGGTGCCGCACAAAATTAAGGCCAGGTGGTTGCGCGTAACCCCGGAATAGATACGTTCGGTATTCAGAGCACATTAAAATACATCGATGAGTACATTCTTGGCTGGTTTATTGATATTCACCTACAGCCAAGCTGAGTTCGCAAATTTAATCCAAATTCAGTCCAGAGAGGAATTCTTCAGTTACCACGTCGAATTTGGTTTACTTTGGTGCAGTTCTTGACTGCAGATGTACAACTTGTTTCTTTGCATAAAGCAGCAAAATGAAGAGAGGCAGTCAAAGGATTGTGTCTTCTTTTTTTTATGCTATATGTTTTTTTTTTCCTATGAATTTCGAATATTAACGGCAAGTTCTATTCTACTATTTCACATTACATACACTTCCCATTTGTTTCATCGCAAAAGGCTAATTGATCGATATTTTCGATATTTTGAATACTGAAACTGCCAAAAATATTCGACCATTTCCGGAACAAAAGCGGACAACTTGAGGAACATTTCTAAATATGCAAATGGAAATTGGTAGCAATATTCGTATGTTATGTTTATATGTACATACATATACATATATCAAAAGCATCTTAAAATTAATTTTATAATAGGTCTTGAGATTACAACTCGAATCTAAAAGAGAATAAGATATTAGCAGCAATTGTTTAAACACAATAAGTGTGAATGTCGTGAAGTGTATACCTATTATAAGCTTTTAATTTCTTTTAAATATACATCTGGTCCAGGACCAAGACTCTAGTGGGTATTCGCTATCGCCTATAAAAGTTAAATTAAAAAGTAAAATATTATTCCTTAGATTTTACCATACCTTTGAAAATTACTTTTGACTATTTAAACTTTTTTATGAAAGCATTTTCACAACCGACAGTTGAACAGTAGTACGATCTTTATCTATTGGATCTAAGGCTGTTGTTTAAAATATTTTTGTTTTTTTGTTTTTACAACCATTTATTTAGTTTCATCTGTCCTGGTGTCTGTAATGAAATCTTGTAAGTTAAATTAGACCCACTTCCCGGTTTTCGATTGAGCTGAAATTTTGCATGCATATATAGGTATATGTCGCGGTGACAATGCAATATTATGATGACATATGGAGTATCAAAAGCTTGTTTGTAAAAAAAATTTTCTTTTACTTATTATAATTATTTACAGAATATGTTTCTATAAAGCTTCTTTAATAAACAATTTCAACATTTAAAATCGCATGAATTTCAGAAAGTTGCTTTGAAAACTAATAAGTTTTTAATAATTTTTAGAGTCATTGATTTCAAAGCGTCTGGTGAATTTTTGATCAATGAGCTTAGTGCCAATATGGCTTTGAAAAATTTTATAAAATAAATATCTTTATAGTAAATTACGAGCATTGCATGAGCATAAGTCTTGAAAATGTTCGAATTTATTCTCCTCGCTTTGAGATTATAGCTCGTGTCGAAATAGGGGCTCTGTAGTTAATCCTAATAAATTTCCGGACATGGACCTGTGTGTCCATTTAAGCCGAAAACTTAGACGACTTGCAAGAAAGTGGGTGTCCATTCGTCTTCACACTTTCAAATACCTTCTCGGCTTAGGGGAGCTTTTCACGTCCCAATAATTTCGTAAAACATTTTCTTAACTCTTTTTCGGAGTTTCTCGTTTCTCGTAACAAATGAAATCGAGTCCGTGTGAGGAGGACTTGTAGCCGAGTTCAAACTTTGGTGTCACGTGTGGGAGGAAGTCCTTGCTCCCCTGTAGGAATAAAAAAAAAACTAGGAAAGGTTCATTTGAAAAGCGAACGCGCGGCTCCCGTTCATTGTCTGGGCGGTGTTCTAACTACTGGAGACAAAGCGACCTGCTGTAAATTACGGGGATAAGTGCGGACGGCCCTTTTCCCTTCTTTTCAGACGGGTGCCGAGCCGGTGAAAGGTGGGTCTAACTAGGAGGCCTCGCCGCACGAGGACATATGGTGAGATAATTTAAAACAATTTGTCAGGAGATAAGTAACACACACGTCACGTAGTCGGCTTTCTTCGGCGCTTCCTCCTTTCAGCCGTGCCTTCCTCATCCGGCTTTCACTCATAAAGGAGGTCACGCTTTTGAGAGCAACCGAAGGAAAATGTGGGTAACAAGGTGTGTGGGCTCGGCAAGTTTTCCATCCTGGTGGCAGGAATTGTCTGAACTGGTGTCGAGTGAAAATTCCTCGGTTTCAGCCAGATTATGACTATAAAAGATGCCGTCGTCGTGGGTCACAAGGGTTCGCAAAATGTCAGCAAGCGCCTGGCAAGGATCGTTTTAGGTCAAATCACATGCACACCTTTTTCGAAGTAATGTGATCCCCGGGACTTAGGGCTTTTTCGGGATACCCATAGCGTCCCTTCCGCGCCCTCGTCGTTGTCGCCAACCCCCCGAGCCCCAAATGCGCGCCCCAAGGCCTCCGCTGTATGGTTGTTGTATTCTTGTAAAATTTCCACTTGAGGGCGAAAAAAAAAACTCCATGGGAGGAGCAGACTCCGTGTCGTGTGTGCAGAAACTTCACCTCTGAGCTATGCATCTTACCGGAGCTGGTTGGGATTTCTTTAATAATAAATTGCAATCACGTACCTTAAATGTCTCCTCCCGCCCCTTTTTAGTGCTCCTGGGCCGGGTCGCTCAGATGCTGGCTCGAATTTGTAGTAAGGAGCATAGACAACTCGGATGGCAGCAAATCTTGTGTGCACAGGTAAAAATGGGTACAGGCTCCGGCTCCAGGTCGCAACGTCCTGGAGGGCACAACTCAAGAAGCATTTTTTTTCCCAGCTCTACGAGCCCGTTTTTTTCAGCTTTTCCCTTTTTACCTTACTCCATTTTGGCGTTTTTTAGTCCCGTGCTCGGCGTGGAGGTTCCCTGGCCCCACATTCATTTTATGAAGCACAATCAAGCACCGTGGCGAGGAACTAATGAGATGAACAAAGTTTCTCATTGAATACAAAATTTAGAGAACAGTTACGACACCGGGAAAAAAGCAGTTTCCGTTTAAGAAAAGAGTCTTACAGTAAGTTAGGAAAGGTTACGTATTCAGGCGGTTCAACTTTTTCCCAATTACTTGGGAATTTATCCCTTTGGTCGAGTTAGAAAATTGTCTACTTGAAAAAATTTTAATTCGTTTCGAAGTTAAGAAATAGGAAAAAATAAATGGGATACAAAATCTAATTATCTGTGCGACGTTGCAGCTGCGTTTTATTTAATTTTTTTTAATGGAACTATGATTAAACCATACACACATATGTATGAACAAAAAATAACATGTATCAACTTTTTTCTGGCAGCGACTGTATTCAGTCAATATATCATAAATATAGTAACAATTAACTAGGCTTAGAAGTTGGAGAAAATTAAAGCCATGAAGGTTAAACTGACGAAGTCTCACGAAGTCCACGGTGGTTTTCCCTACTCTGTCTTTAAAGAAAATTGTAGCGATAAGTACATTTATGTATTTTCTGACAAAAATTTAAAATTTACACACTACTGAGTTAATAAACACAAACCATAAACAAATAAAGACGCGCAAAGGATGAAACATATTTTGACTAATAGTAAATATTCCTGTTGGACCCTAATATGTACAAGAAATACATATCCTATAATTAAATTGGACATGTTTTTTTCGTTTTCTTCACAATCGGATCTAGATAGGATTTAGCAGGATAATTTCCATTGAATTGTATGAATAGTTGCCTATATTAACGATTTTTATTGCTTGAAATGAAATCGAATTTTTCTCAAAAAGTTAATCCAGGAATTTTTTTGGTTCAAAATTTTAAGTTCAAATAAATAAAAATCATGACAATTTGATGTGTTTTTCGCAAATTTTATGATTTTTTATATAGGAAACGGCTTGTAAAATTAATTTCAATGAAACATTTCATAAATAATCTGATCCAGGTCCGAATGTAAAAAAACTGAAGCTAGTGTTAACGCCAGCATATGTAAATATAAGTCATATTTACTATTTATTCAGTACATAGACAACAATGCTGCATTTTCCCTTTAAAAACTAGAAATCAGAAACATAAATCCGGATAAGTCCCATATTTTTTTTAAAAAAGAGTTGAGAGATGTTCCGAATTCGGGAAACATTGAGTCGTTCTCGTAGAATAGCAGAAAGTCTTAATGGGGATAAAACTGAAGTGCAAACCAACAACGATTCAAGGAGTCTGTTTATTTTTCGTCGAATTCTAATGCGAAATATATCGCCATTATTCCCGTCGCGTAAGCCAGGAGTGCACTTGGGTTCGGTTGCACAAAGCACCTCTCTCTGGCAGGGAGGAATAAATTAAAGCAGCGCGGCGCCCGGCTGGGGAATTTTTGCCTGAGATGCAGTTTAATGGCCACAAAGCCGCGCTTAATTCATAGGTTAACCTCGGAGTGGCAGCAACATTTATTATATGCCCCATTTCCACCAAAAACTCGAAAGACCCCGACTGCAGTGTCATTGAAGTCCCTCAACGAATTTGTGGCTGGGTCGCGCTCCCGGCGGCTCCCTGCAATGCACTTCCGCCACTTTTAAAATCGTTTCCTTGGCAGTGCCTGGGGAGCCTGACTCCTGGCATGTGTTTTACTGGTTACTACAGGAATAACCGGGGAATTATTAAATTTAGCCCCGACCGGAGAGCAATCAGGGATGAAACAGATTCGCTGGGACCACTGGAGCAGTGACCCAGTTGCTCAGGTAAAGTGGTGACGCTCCTCTGCGGAGGACCATGCACCGATAGCGTCTACAAATATAAAAGGCGCTCCAGACAGCCCGGATGGGGCTTGTTACTGGGAGGAATGGAGGACAGGCGTGCTCGAAAAAAGGGAACTCAATAAAGTCCTCCCGGAGCATGTTTGTTCAGATGGAGGACTTAAAAGGATATCCTCTTCCTGGCGGGCCTTAAATTCCGATACGTGCTCTCCGCAAAGAGTTGTTCCGAAGCCATCAGCAGAACTTAATGGACCCAAAAAGAAGCAATTTGGCCTGGTTGGGAACCCCCGGCTCTGAAACGACAACGATGGTACCGAACTCTAGACAATTACCCATCGAAAACTGTTCGAAGAATATTTATGGGGGAAAATTGTTTTCCTGTGGCATCCTTGCTGGGAAAATACACACGTCGTCGCCACCCTGCGTTTAACCCATTCGACCGTAGATTTTCTTACATTAGACCAAGATCCGATTTGGTCGATTCCATTTACCGGGACAGCAGTCCTCGGCCACTTCAGCCGGAAGAATGGGGCTCCCCGGACCGTGCTTAATTCCGGGACTTATCCCGTGAAGTGTACGACCACCGCCGAATGAAATGACCCCAACAGGGGTTAGGGGGTTCAAAGTGGCAAAACTTACACCCCCCACTATTTTGGTTGCCGCACATGCAATGAACGAGGTTTTATTTAGCGCTTAATGCCGCCATTTAAAAAGTTTACCAGCGCATAAAGCCATTCTTAGACGTGAGCAGAATTAATTTCCCGCTTGGATGGCTCTGCGCCGCGACGCTCGACTATTGCAGGGCTTTACGTGGGCGAAGCTAAAGTCGCCCCGAAAAGCACTCCTCCCGCGCCCCAGAGCAGACGACACTCGAGCGTAGCGACGCCGTCGGTGCAGCAGCCAGGAGCTGATAAAGTTCAACTCTTAGGTATAAAATTAGGTTGTAGAATTTCTAAGGGCTCAAGTTGTCATCCGAACCCACAGAACCTTATGGGGGGTGTGCAGAGGGAATTGCCCGCGGCCGCCACCACCGTCAACTGAGGGTGTAAAGCGAGAGATTTTGCGGGACAAGTGTCTTCTAAAATTCATGCAAGATGAGCGCATTCTCCACGTCATTAAGGGTGCAATCTACCCGCCGCCCCACCCACACCGGTGGGATAGGTTTCTTTTTTGGTTGACATGATAATGAAAGTAGCAATTACCTCTGGCGGTCCTGTGTGCTGCTTCTAGCGCACTGCTGCGGTCTCCCAAACCCTTCCAAACCCTTCCAAACCCTTCCAAACCTTTCAACCTACCTGTGTGCCTTATGTCGCCTCCGCCAGGCCGTCTTGGTAGTCCTTGTGTAAAATGTTGCAGATGCTCCTGAGGGTTATAGTTCACCTTAAGGACGTTCTCAGCGGAAACTCGGAAAGTGCTCCGGGAGCCTCCTCAGAAAAAGCAACTTGAGCCACAAGATTCACTAATTACTTTAAAATACAGCCAAAGCGCGGATGTATTTCATGCGGGGATACGCTTATGGGATTCTTTTGCGGTCCAAACATAAATAGCATTCGGGAGAACTTCCTCTAAAATAAATACGAGTGCATAAAGTTTACACTTTGAGGTTGAACCTTTGCAGGTTTCAAATATCCGGTCCTTAGCTTTTCAGGCGGAAATGAGTGAAACATACTCTCTGTGTTTTTTTAATTTCAAACCTTCAGTTTATGCTTCTTAAGGAGGTCACCTGGTGTTAAACGCCAAAAATAAGCACAATATATGTATTTTTACAATTATTAACGTTTATTGTGTATATATTTAAGAGTTAAAATTAATTTTTTGGGTTCATCCGAAAGTTCTTTCTTCACGCGGCGTGCACTGTAATTTTGTAAAGTTTTTAGTACTTATTGCGGGTATATATGTATGTTCTAGGAAATTAATCACCTTTAATTTAAAAAAGAATTCAAATTCGCTCGCACATGCGCACTGCACTGATCGAGCTCATTTCGGTTCGCCCAAATAGGAATTCATCATAAGGACTTTGGAGGAGTAATATATTCTCGATTTAAGGAAAACAAATATAAATAATAAAAAATAAATTTAAAACTGTTATAAAAAAAAGAGAATCACTTTAAAATAATTAAATGTGCATATATTTACGTAATTTACAATTATTCTCTTTGCCTACGACACACAATGCAAAAGTTTTGGACTACTTCTTGATTCGAAAAATGGTTTATGAGAAGACGTTTCAAGAAAAAAGTAAATTCTATTAGTGACGGTCATTTTACTTCGAAGAGAAATGATCTCTTAATTTCGAAAGTATTTGGCCAGCTTTGGGACTTCTCAAAAAGTGGTTCTTTTGTCGTGCGCGAAAACTTTCCACATGAGTCACTTGCGGAGCCAATGAAAAGTTTTAATTTTATGACCTATCAAGTGAAAAACTCGTTCCCTAGCGCCAAATCAATTTCTGGCTTTAGAGGGTAAGTCGACGAAGTTCGGCATCTCCATCGATCTGCATTAATTACTCCGGCAACTTCTTAAAACTCTCGAGGCGTTTCTTTGTTATTCCAAGACACGGCTCAGTGCCACTAATAAAACTCACAAAAGGATTCCTCCACTTTTCAGTTTATCGCAAAAAGCCCCAAATGACAAAAAGTGCACAAGTTGAGCGGGGTTCCGGGGGCGTCGGGGTGGCATCGGTCCCTTACGGTGGATGGGCGTGAAAAGTGTAAGGGCGGGTGGGTTCTGATTCTTCGCTTTCCCGGCATAAATCAATGCCACACTTCACCAGGATTCATGTGACTTGGATTTTGATTGCCCTAGAAAGCCAAGACAAAGGCGTTCCAGCCAAGCAACTAGAATTTTTTTTTACAAGGCTGCCGGGGCTCGAACTCAAAGGGAATCAGGAAATAGATCGCCTGACCCGGGCGCCATACGTTCACCTACTTTAAGCCGAGCCGGGCTTGCTTGCCACGTCGTCCGGAAGCGTTGGCTGCTCCGGCTATTTACCCTTTTTAAAAATAAGACCCGGCAAAGGACTCCGCCGTATATCGCTCCCGGCGACGAAGAAAAAGGGAAAATTCTCCCATTGATACGACCCGGCTGAGGAGGGTGCGGGCGTGATATTTTTATCTCTGACATCTTTGACAGGATAAAGAGCAAATAGATGGCGGCCGCTGGGATAGCGCTGCGAGGACGCCACGACGCTTTGTTTAGGCATCCGCAGTCCGGGAGCTCGCAAGTGGCATTCGACTGTAATCTCCCTCGGGAGATGGTTTATTAAAATAAATGATGACATTGATGCTAAATTCCGTGACACGGTCGGCTCCTCAGTGAGGGACAGAGATAAATCTCGGACGATCGCACAATATCTCTCCTTGGAATTTATGTTGTTTGAAGTGGTAGAAGCTGTTCCTGCACTAGCAGAGTGGCCGACATACGTAAGATTTCGCACCCCCGACACTGCTCCCGGACTGGAGCTGGAGCTGCTCCCGGAATAATCCCCCAGTGCAAGAAAATTTACTATGCACATCTATTGTACGTCAGTCACTTAATTTATATGACGAGAGAATGGCTCCATTTCACCCGATTCTCGAAATTAAGGGAGCGTCGGCAATTCCTTATGTGAATTAAAATATTTGCATAGGAGGAAATATTTAATAAAGTCACTTTCAAAGATATTCGGAAGACTTCAAATATTTGCTTCCTCTTCATTTAATTTCAGCTCGACACGATATTTTGAATTATATACCAATGGTTTTTAATATTAAACTAGATTTTAAAACCAAATGGAAACTATTTAAACGACAATTTTCAAAACTTTGTTTTACATTATTATTATTTTCAATAACCTAAAGTCAATTTATTGGTAATTATAAAATATACCATATTCCCTAATAAGATTTTTTACAAAACTAATGACTGAAAGTTCATAAAATATCTATAAGAAATGTTTCCTAAACTTTAATATACATGTATAAATTATAAAATTGAAGTAGATTTCTTTTTTGCTTAACGAAATTCAGTACATGAAACATCTATGTATATCTAAACGTTATACCTTTGCGTTTTAGTTAAAAAATTTCATAAAATACATTCCTATATAAATTTTTTTATTATACAGTCGAGAACTCTGTTATTATTTCGATTAAAAGTGTACTCCAAAACTATATATTTATCGCATCAGTTTAGGATTTATGTAATTTTGCTTTGGTATTTCGAAAACTTTTTAAGCAATTTTTGCTTGCGAAAAAGGATCTTATTAATTTACTTTCATATCACTTTCATACTGGTCTCGAAGTTTATATAGGGCTAAGTAACTGATAAACAGACAGTGTTTTAAAAGTATTCTGGTTGATTCGTTCAGTGGAAAGATTTACTATTGTATTTTACTATATAGGCAGGATATTTTATAGGCGTAGTCATTTTCAAACTTTCTTTTTCGAGGTATTGTATATGTATGTTCTGAGATCGCCTCTTTTCACTTAAAAGTTGTAAATGAAAAAAGAACTAAAAAGAGATGAACATAAAACAATGAAAACAAAAACTATTTTTCTTTAAACATGCACCGATGTTGAAAAGTTAAGTGAAAGTATGTTGTGATAAGGCAAAAAAAACGATGGAAAGCAGAAAACTTTCTTTTGGTTATTTTAATTCTTTCTGCCTTTGGAGACTTAATTAACATTGCCCACTAAAGTTTTTTGGGAAACCACACGAAAACTCGGCAAGCTTTGCGGTATCTACAGCTTGTTTAAATTGCAGCGAATTTTATACATGGAGAGATTGTCCTTTTTTTTAAGTAGAAATTATGGAAATGTCTGTTTTACTTTTATTTTATTTTATTTTCATTTCTTATCCCTCGGGATGAAGAAACTTTTGTAAAATAATAAAGTCGCCGGCCTTTGAATTTATTACAACCGTGAATCATGACACACTTGATAAAAGAAAGCGGGCAATTTTCGGATCATAAAATCTTCAAAACGGGAAGGTCATTTTTCCTGTTTAGCTACCAAAGAAAAAGAAGTAAAACATAAAACGACCCGAAGCTTAAAATATGTTATGAGAAAGGGAGTGAACGAATCCCTAAACATTTCTTCCCAAATCCTTTTACGTCACAATAAAAATCCGCGGACAATTTCCCTCAAAGGGCAAAAATCTCCCATTGTGGGAACGATCGCAGGAGGGAAACCTTTTGGCAGAGTGAGGAACACAAGTTCGAGTAATGTCTGCTTTTTGGCATGGAAATTGCGGGTAGCAGGGGTGACGATTTACATTCCTCGTGGATTACAACCACAAAACCCTTCCGCATAAAATTTTCTGTGAATGGACACAGTACCTACGGCTGGCATCGAGGCACAGACTCAGACAGGACCAAAAGTTTCATCTACCGACAGGTGTTGGTTGGGAAAAAAAGGACGAGCGATTCCCTCCCTAAAGGAATTGGAAAACACTTTTGAAGCGACGGATAGTGATGTTTTCGTACTACAGAGCTGGTTACCTTTCAGGAGGTTGAATCCACAAAATTGAACGTTTGGACGCTAAAGTGATTGCTGTTGTTTATTTTAAACCTTTTTAAAGAGCCATTGCGGTTGACGGAAAGAAACCTTGCGAGTGGAATGTGTCGTAAGGTTTTCTACTTTCTCTATACATTTTAGAAAGCTTGAACTCTGATGGTCTTTTAGTTTGAATTTGTTGGAAAAATACTTTTAATATCTATGACCGTTCTTTATAAAATACTATCAAGATAAACTGAAGTTGGTAAAAATATTGAGTGATGCACTTTTAATATTAAAATGTCCCCCGAAAAAAGTTTAGAAAAAAAAGAAAGAAAGCTATATGATAGTAGAAAATAACAATCTGTAAGATTTCCAAATTTTTATTTATCCTCTTAAGACCTGAACATGAACCAAATGATATCATTGTGTTCTAAAGGGGTTTTATAGTCATTATGGGGTGTAAATTAAACATATAATTTTTTCTGTATTTTTTTTTCAATTTTGATTTTTTTTTTTAATTGGAAGTAGGTATATATTATTTTCTCCCGCAGAGCTATCTATGGATAGGATAGGAAACTCAGAACTTATAAAAAGTATTTCAAGTGCAATTAGTTGTTGCAACATGTCACTACTATAGTTTCAATTAAAAAAAAGATAAGATGCACATACATATGTGTACCCACGGTCTTAAGAGGTTATTGAAATGGCTAACATTGTTCTGTTCTGTTGAGTGCCATTTTGAAGCATTAGTACTTTCGATAGTTCTGGCAAATTAAAAAAATATAAATGGATACCTACTCCTTGCGCCGAAACTATACCTAAATCGCGGGATTTTCCTACATTTGAATATCAACGGTATCAAATCAATCACCGTTGGTTAGAGGCCGTAATATGGCTGTTTGTTTACGGTTATTGCACCATAGTATTTGGTTATTTACTAGTTTATTCCGCTTATGGCCACACGGAAAGGACCCGGTACACGTTTGATTCGTGTTTTTGCTCGTCCAAGCTCATTTCGAATGCATTGAATAGAAAACAAGGAAAGTTTCGAACAATAAATTGATAACAGCATTACAAATTTCCATTATATGTATGTTTCGAAATGGAAGCACGAGCTTTTTATTCCGCCCCACGTGCAGGATTCAATCAGTGACGAAAACATTTCGGTTCTCGCACAGGGCACTTTTTGGAATTTCATCTAAAACAGAAATTTCCACACAAATTTAATCCATGCCTCGGCCGAACCGTCCTCATCAAAACAAATCTAATTAAAATTTGAATAAAAGTCTTTCCCTAGAAATAAGCGAAAATGAACTTTGTTGGATTTTGTGCATTCCAGAGCCTGACCGCACGCCAGGCCCCGTCTGTCCGTCTGTCCGTCAGTTCGCCGGGTCCGGGTCTAATCCCCAAAATGCCCTGATTAAATTGAACACAAGCTCGCTCGGAATCAAATTTTAACTTATATCTGGCGTGGATATTTTATTAAAGTTCATCCCGGCGGCCGGGCCGGACCCTTCCAGGGGTCAGAAGAAAGGATAAGCCCCGAAATGTCACGGCACACGGGGCATTACACACATTGCGAGTGGCCGGGGCCCGGGTATCTATCGCGCGCCGTGGGGACACATAATTAATTTCAAACGGAAGTTGTGTACAATGACAAAGTAGCAGCGATAACTCTCCCTCCGGGACAAAAACGGATTATGGTTAGCATTTAATTACGGTGCTAAGTGTTTTCCATTAAATTCGGCCCCAGCGGCTGCCGCAGCGCTGTAACTATCCAGCGCTCGCCGGGGCCGCCGGGGTGGGGGCCGCGGCTGTAAATCATTTTTATTGCGTTTATTATTTTCGGTTTCTTCTAACGTCATTCCTACGCCTCGTCGAATTAAAACGCGTCTATTAATTTCCACGGGTTATTTACATCTGGCCAGTTTGGTGATTCAGTTGATTCGCTGCTGCTGTTGCAAGTAATTTTTAAAAAGGGGTAGTCCCACCACATATATTTAAAGATGTATTTTTTCTGTAAATCGATACTTTAAATGTTGATTATCTCTAAAAATATAAAAGGTTTGTTTGTTGTTCAATCATGCCTAAATGCTTGGTCCGATCATTTTTCATTGTTTGAGTGAAGGCACTACATATTCCGGCCTAACATGCAGGCTACTACTTATTTGATGAAAATTGGTATTTAGGGGTATTTGGAGATATTAATTGCGAATATATGTGCTTTCGAGATTTAAGACGGGGGATTAAATGTGGCGAGTAATAATTTCTGAAATTCAACGAATTTAAGTGAAAATTAATATAGGTACTATGTGTAGGATGAGAAGACGACATTGGAATCTATTATCAAAATTTTGAAATTCAAAATCGCGGATTGAAGATGGCGGTCGGCCCACCCGAATTTGAAAATGGTTATTTGAAAGGTCAAAACGTAGTGGATCATACACTGTAAATAAATGCAATTAATTTGAAATGAGGGTGACGAAATAAACAGCCCTGAAGGATGGGTTTGATGCTGCTTCTAAATGGGAATTAAAACTTATTTTTATGACCAGAGATGAGGCACGAAGTTGATGGAAGAGGGATGGGATATAATTTAGCATTCATACCAGAGCGGATAAATTCCAAGGGTATAATAAAAGTCAATTGCCATACAAAAGCCCTTGCCGTAGGTTTTACAATGAATGGCCGTTGCCGTTCATGATCCCGATGAACTGCATCGGAGGAAATCTTACAAAAAATACTGGCCCTATAAACCCAAAGCATTGATGCATGAATCATGGCTTAGAGCTTCGGATTAGTGAAAACCCAACCATTGTCCATCAATCTCGCGGACTAGTCCTTTAAATTCAAAACACGACAAGCAGTCACTCAGTCGAGAAATAGCCCAACGAGGGCGCTGCGGTCCGCTGAGCTCTTTGTGCGGACGGGGCGGGCGAATTTTCTGCTAAATCAAGACCCTTTCGACACCACTCGATTCCGGTGGCTATGAAAAAAGACCGCTTCGATCCTTAATTGGAGCTAATCAATCAGCGGCGCTGGGTATCCTGTTTACCCGGCAGGACCGCCGGGCGATTTCCAGAAATGCCCCGCAACAGAGGCCAAAAACCCGGCCCGCCCAGCTACGGTTGAGGTGCGGTGAAAGCCAGGTGAGACGGGTGGCTGTTTTTCCACTTCTTCCTCAATTCCAGGGCACATCAGATGAAAAATGCTCGAAAGGCGCCTTTAAAGCTTCGGGGCTTTTTCCTGTATTTTTTTAGGGCGCACACCGGCAGGAGTCCCGGCAGCGTTAAAATTAAAAATTAATCGCCCACCGACGTGGGATGCTGGCAGCTGCGGGAGCCGAGATGATATCTGTGAAAACACGTCGGTTGTCGACGCTATGATCAGACGTGCTACAACGTAAAAATGGCGATGAATTTCTTTAGGCCCGTTAAAATTGAAAAAGTTTCGAAACAAGTAATTTGCTTATGGGGCCTGCTTATGTGTGGTGCATGACCTGGGCGAAGTGCCCAGGACCCGGGACTGATGGACCTGCTGGGAAACACGTTCGCAAGTTCACCGGCTTCTCCACCTTCTTTTTAATTTTCATTACGTAAACACACCCCCGCCCCCGCGCTCAGGTGGGTCTCCACCCGAAAAACACGGGAAACTCATTCACCGAGAAAAAAAGTTGATGGCCCTGGGAAGGCCGTCTAACCGGGAGAGTTTCGGGCACAGGTACGGAAAATCGGGGAAAATCGATATGCAAATAATTTTTCCGCCTTTCCCTGATTAAACTGTTTGCATTTGTCAAGTGCGACAACAGTAATTTTCGAAAGTCGGGTACCGGATTAAATTGGGAGTTTTCCCCATAGAACAGAACTGGATTTCGTCCGTGAAAATTTGCGGATATTCCTGAGCAAATTATGCGATGATAGGTTGACCAGAGAGAGAATTGGGTTTGACGAAATGTGGCCAAGGGTGAAAAATTGAATTTTCACTAATCACAGACCTAATTACCACAACTAATTATTTTTAAATTTCATTCCATTCCTTTATTTGTTCACAAAACCAAAAAATATTGCAAAAGTATAATGAATTTCGATGTTGGTTTCCTTTTACAAAAATTTATGAATGACAAATTTACATTAATTTACAACTACAATTGTAAACCTCAACGTACACATGAGATCGATTAATTACAATTTTAACAAATTAATTTCACGCTGATTCCAAGTACTCCCCGAGCCATTATTTGGCTTATTTATGCAGAGCGAGAGAAACTATTTATTTAAGTAAAAAACGTTTTATGTCCCTGGGGTCTGCTTCGCATTTTATACGTGGTTTAGTATTAATATTTTTATAAATTAAAATATATTTGATTTTTTACTTTTGATCTCTATTGGCCTATTGCTGGGCAAAAAACTATCCATGTTTGCTTTTCATGCGCCCCAAAAGTTTTTTATCGGAGTCTGTCTTGCAACATAATTACCATTTCTGAAAAAGAATTTTAATCCATTTTTTTTATACGTAACATACATACCTACATTTGAAATAATTACCTAAATGTTTCAATTTCGCCCAAAGAAGTAACATGCATATAGCATCCTTCTTTTTTTTTTCTTTTCATTAGGAATTAAATATTAAATGATTAATTCATGTATAAATGTGTGCCAAAAATTGGAAACTTGCACAACGAGCAGAATTGGAAAAGTGAATAATTAAATTTATGCATATGATTTTAATAGCGCCATAAGGCAGGCGGTCAATTATATTCTGAATTAAATATGTGCACTGACCCTTGAGTATTCAAATTAAATTAAGGGCTTACATTTTTTTTAATAATGACGATTTTTAAAAGCTTATTAAAGTGCCTCAGCACAGACCACAACATAAAATCACATTTTAAATATAAATACAATTAAGGGCATATTGGAGATTCGAGTTTAACAAAAATAATAAAATTCATGAAGCATACAATGACCATCTGCATAATTCGCCGGTAATATGCCGATTGCATCACGTTTTAGTAAATTAACACCGAACATTTTGTAGCTCTGGCGAATGAGCATAATGCCAGAAAATAATCATCCAGAGGTAATTTCCTAAAGATGCACATTAACGTTCTGTTTTATGTAAAAATTCCGAATTCGATGCATCATGGATTTTTGCTCGTGATATGATCAAATATTAGTCAGTGTGCAGCAATAAAGTTAGGCTGAGGGACATTAAAATCCATTAGGAGTAATAAAAGGGCTTTTTTGGTATATGCGAACATAAAAGGAAAACCCGAAAAAAATTCGCCAGTAAGTCAGTTGACTGGCAGGCAACATAAAACCCTCGATTCTCGAACGTCGTTGAGAGCACAATGACCGATGTAATGAATTTGAGTAGGTGGCCAAACAAAGCCACCATCCAGATGTTCCCGAAAATATTCGATTTTCGGGTCCTTATGAACCCAGCTCGGTTCCTCCGATGGTTGTTAGTGTGAAAAATACATCCTTGAGCTGGCTGTAATCGGAGCGGTAGGGGGCGCTGTTATTGTAAATAATACCTGTTCAGATTTATCAATTGATGGAATGCTCCCACCTTATCCTCAGCGAGCAACAAACTGTAGGACAAGGTGCGCAAGAAATTTTAGAAATTCTCCTTTTGATTTTGCTCCGATAAAATTTCAATCACGTTTGCTTATTCCATGTCTTACAGGAGCCGTGGGGGGAGTGCGGAGCGCGTGATAGCGAAGGGATTCCGACGAGGGAAGGCACAAGGAGCCCTTCTCGTCTTCGGCTAGGTATTGATCCTTTTGCCCAAATTAGAAGAGTCGGCCTGGGATGGTGGCAACCAGGTGGCGTAAAAAGACGTCTCTTGGGGCGGGCTCTAGCCACGATGACGAATCCGAAACAATAAAATTCCGCTGGCAATCGATTTAGATGATTGGATTAGTCCTAGTCCCCGAGCGTCGCTGCTCGCCCGCTCCGTCGCCCGCGCCGCGCTGCCCGCGTCGCCCGCGCCGCACACCTTCAGCTAACAAGGTGAAGCTATTCCTGATCCAAAATGAATTGGAAAACGTTTCCCTCTGAAAGCTAATAGTGTCCTAATTTCTCAATTTGCTTTGAGAAGATATTGCGATAACATTCATTCGCAAGCTGTTATCGGAGGAAATTGGTACCTTTGTGAGAGTGCTTGCGAAAGGAGATAAGCCCGGCTTGATATTTTTGGAACAGCAGCAGCGCTGTCAGGAGCAGAGAACGGGCGCGCTGTCGTCTAGAACAATGGGCTCTGCTCGGAGTCGTCCAAGAATATCCTTTTCTGACATGACCTCAATTAATTTGTTGATGGGGTTAAACTTCAGCCGCAGTACTCAAGGGAGTTTCACTGTCCGCAATATGGTGCCATTGCACCTATGAATTCAAAAGGATATGCGTCGTAAGATATTCAGGTCTAAATTGAGTTCTTTTACATGCAACCAATTCATTCAAAAAAACGAGGAATTAGTTTTAAAGGATAAAGTATAAATACCTTCGACAAAGGCGTTCGTTTATGGAGCTGTAAGTCCTTTTTGGAAGGCGAAAGGAACAAATGTTTAAGAATTTTTTTCTAGCTCCTTTATTAGATATAGCAATCAACACTGGCTATTTGGAAAAAATCAAAAAAATTACCTATTTTCGTTGCTATTTTTTCTTCACTAAGACTTTAGCCAAATTGTGGTTAATTGTTCTGTAGGACATAAATAAAACGCGCCAAGATCATTTCGAGAAAAACACGTTTTTAGGGTTCTTTCTTAAAGAAGAGCCGAGAACGCATGCGCATTTAATGTTATAATATTATAATTCTCGAATTTCTCAAAAATATTTAAGGAGGTGATTTCTGAAAGTCTAAGAAGTTGAAAAATGTAAAAAGTTGATTGTCTGTTAAGTCGGTTTACGATCGATGTTTACGTGTAAGTTTATTAACAAAGGATTAAATGAAGTTTAAATTTTTAATTTCAAATAGGTTTCTTATTAAATTTCTAATTTATTGGATAGGCTAATTGTTTCGTTGATGTAAGAGGAAATTCTTCTAGTTCCCACTCCTTAGAATTTATAATGAATTTTCATATTGAAATAAAACGTTGTCTTTTTAATGTCTAATAAGATTTCCTCATAATCCTGCTCACGTTACCGGCTCGTCGTTACTTCAGTTTTCGTAAATGACTCTCGGGTCGGCCGATTTATAAGACGTTATCACGTCAAAAAAGAAATCGATTTTTTGAAAATTTTAAAGTGTACCTAGTACCTATAGTTATCTCAAATGAGCGTTTTAATTTCCGGACCATTTAAAATTATATAAAAATGTACATCGAAATGTGAAAAGTGTTTAAACAGTTCGACACCGTTTTCACTTTAAAAAACAGTTAGTGCGCCTCGAATGGCTTTAAACAAATTTTACAGAGAATTCCAAGAACATTAAGGATTTTGCGAGTTTTACCCCGCGAATCCACAGAGCGGTGAAGTATCTAGATAAAAACAAGAACACTTGGCGCAACCGCTTTAAGTTTAAAGTGGCTCTATAAACGCTTATGGACCATTGCAGGAACGTACAAAGCAGCTATTACCGCAGTATACTTGAATTTCATGACATTGTTGCACCACTCGAACAAAGGAACAAGCACCAGGAAGATACCACTTATCCCCCGTCCAAGGATTAAGCTATTCTGCATTTCATAAAGCTCAGCTTCTAGATCCCGCTGGAAGTAAAACGTCGAGACAAAAGGCAAATAAAGCCCATCAAGTTGAGTCCTCAACGGGTGCCTTTAATTTCAGAAAGAACAGGCCTAGTCTGAAGTGGATTCAACTCTATCGCACTCTGGCGCCGCGCCGTCGTCGTGCAGCGTGCCGTGCCGTCGCGATGCAGCTCCTCGTCCCCAGAGTCGTTCACCGCATAAGCCTTTATGTTTATAAACCTCACGGGCTCCGGTGCTCCTGTTCCTGCTCCTGCTCCTGTTTTAATAACCTCCCAGGACTGCTTATCTGAAATTTCTCGGCTCCATCGTGATTACTGGGGAATTCGCCACGCCTGCACCTGGGCCCATGTGTGAGCACGGGCCGCCTCTGCACCTTTTCGGGTTTGGGGCCCGGGCCACGGCCCGGACAGCTGGAGGTCTGTCGACTGGGTGGACATTGGAGCAGTTCGCAACTATTGGAGTTAATTTCGTTTGGCATTTGATGCCAAGTAATGCGGCAGTTTAATTAGTCCCGCGTTTGGCCCCGAGTTACGAGGACACCTAAAGGGCCAATTATTTGCCAGTTGCAGGACCTTTGAAGGGCCTCCGAGTAGTGCAGCCTTGGAGGTCTTTTGTTCGCTGCACTCGGAGCTTCGCTTCCTTACCGAATCGATTTTACTTGTTGCATTGTCTCGCTATAAAATTCTCCGCAAATGATAGCTGACAACTTTTTAATAAGTACTTCTTCCCTCAAATAGGTCATCGAGTGCTGCTCCCTCGTTATCCTTCGCTTCCTTGGCACGGGGGCAGGGCGATACAGAAAGGAATAATCCGCTTGTAGTTCGACACTTCAACTCTTAAGATCAATAGTGGAAAACTCCGTATAATTCGAGTTATAGCCCTTACCTGTTTGATGCCGCAACAGCTTCCTGCAGGTATCTCTCTATTTCTATTCAGATATTAAAAACGACGAAAAATATTTGTATAAACGTTGACCTAATTTCTTATTTATTCGCTATTTAAGACAAATTTATTGGTATTATTTTCTCTAAGTCTTTAATATTTAACATATGTACATACGGATGATACCAGAAAGAAAGCTTAATTGATTTTTGTATTAGTGAATTATCAGGGAACTCACTTTTGAAGTAACAAGTAGAGAATTTCTGTTAAAATTTTAAAGAAATACTATAATCTTTTTTGGGTGATTAATATGAAGAAACTACACTATCCTTTTATTTAACAATACATAAATATATTTTAATTTAAATGTTTTGAAATAATTACTCAGTTATTACGCAGTATAAATACTAAATTTAAAATTTATACAACTTGGCAAAATAAACAAAATTTTCCACAGTGATTAAATTTCTTATACCTACATATGTACAAATATTTTCTTCTTTTCAACTGACTCTTTCCACTTCGAAAACCCCTATAGTTATTCTTTTAAATTTAGTATTAAAACATTGGAGAAGTATTCATATTCTGTTTTTAAAATTATCTCAAAAATAATGCGCTCTTTAACATTTTTGTGTTTAATCCCATAACAAGTTTTTTAATAAATGTTTAGTTGTATATTTATTTTTAAATTTACATACGCTTATATTATTATATTATTATTGCCGATGATTTTCTCAGTTCCTCAAGTATGCACATCTTCTAGTGTAGGTATGTACATTATTTTGTTTTTAAATGGTACTGATATAATGTTCAAATATCCTTTCATCTTAATTGCCTTGTAGCGTTCGCAGCGCCACAGGGCGGAAAATTTTATTCATGAATCTTGTACTGAAACCTATGAAAGGATGTTGGCGCTTTTCGAAATAAATAAAAGCTCTATTGGGGCTCCAAAGAATCTGGAAAGCTTAAAAGCTTTTAAGGATATTCTAATGTAAGAACTTTGGTGAGAACGATTCAGTGCTAAAATAGTCAACTGTTAAATTTAATTGAAATTATACTTGCTTTAATTGTGGTATTGTCCTCTGATTAATTCAGAAATCGTATTTTGTATTTTGTAAAAGTAGAAAATAATGTAGAGTACGTCAAACTGTTCAAATTGTTTAACTTGCTAACCAACTTTTTGTTGGCCTATAAGCCGAAAGAAGATGTCCGCTAATATGTTTTTCAATTAACGTTAATTCAAAATCATTACATAGGACTGAATATTTTATTTTTCATTGAATATTTTGATTTACAAATTGCAAGTGTAATTTTGGCGTTTATTTTTATGATATCACGCAATATTAAGTTTACACAAATTTTATTACGTCTGTATTAAGATTGATTTTGATCTCTTTGATATGTAAAGTGAAGTCGACAAGGGTGACCAATAAAAGCCAACGCTTTATAAACTGAAAAGTGATTTATCCAAAACATTTCCATTTTTACACAGCCTTAAGTCAGCACGCTACAAACACATTGACACAATTTGCCTTAAGGAGGGTTTTATCACGGGTCCTGAGATATCGGAAATGGTTTCTTTTTTATGGCATCACTTCACGGGAATGCATTGGTTTCTATGCGAAGACATTTGCGGAATAGTTTATGTGTTCGTCTCTCCACTATTGATTCTTTCAGCGATATTTCTCGGGAAGAAATTCCGCATACAATGCTCACCCTGTTTACTCGAATATGTGCAATGCACCATGGTAAATTCAAATAAATTATAACGATAGTGTCAGAGCTGTTTTGTTTTTCCCTAATATTTTATGCAAATGGTGGGATTCTGGGATCTTTATTGATAGATTTTATGCTATGATGAATCGGAGTTCAGCTGATATGCAAATGTTGTCGTTGATACTTTTTTAGTTAGTTCAATAGTTTAGTATGATATTTCTCGGCGCTAGAAATTTGAGGAATAATAGAAGATGGAAAGGGAAATTATTTTATGTTTTTTCGTAACTTGAAAAAATCATCAACTGCTACTTAATTATATGCTCGAGACAACCTCATCTCGTTTTTAGCAATAAATTCAGTCAAAGGAAAGCAAAGAAAAGTCCTTCTGAGAGTTTTCCGCTTGAGTTGCTGTATAATTTCAAGATCACATCAATTCGACGACTAAATTTGGATGGAAAAGTTAATAAAATACGAAATTTTCTCGCTCAAAGTTCACTGGGGATCTTAATTCCGTCGATTAATTCGGCCCCAAATCGGAAAGATTTATGGTAGCCGGAGTAAGAACGTTGCATAGTTCCTCATCAAAGTAATCCCAGCCGATCCCAAAAGTGATTCCAGGAATTTCTCCTCACACAATTCTTACCGTTTTGCTTGGACTTGTGCATTCATCTTGGAATTTCAGTTCTTTTGCTGTCCGGAGGAGTTCACAATTTAACGTCTCTGCTCTTCGGGCTCCTCGGGATTCTAATTAATCGTCACAGAAGTCCACGGGGAATTTTGTAATGAATGGAGTGCCGGCCCAGGACCAAATAAACCGAACCGTCAACGCAACCAAAAATAGAATTTTCATTGAGGTGAAGAATGTCGTCAAACGACCGTCCCGAGTATCGCTGCTAATCGCAATTTCGTCTGCGTCGTGATTGGACTTGGACTTGTCGAAGGCGCGATGCGCGGACGGATGTTGCCCCGAAAAAAAAAACATCGCAGGCGAACAGAAACAGTCCGTCCCGCTGGTGTTTGTCCAACCTCCCAGAGACTGGCCGCAAACGGAGCGGGGCTTGCTCAGACCGCCCTTAAGTAAACAGGGTGCCTCCTTCAGTCCGGGCGAAGTGGACTGCACCCTGTTCACTAAACACACAATAATTACGGGAGCGTGTCAAAGAAGCTCGCCCGAAGTTTAAACACTGCCGGAGCGGTAAAAAATAGACCGTAAAAATAGTTCGGGCGACTGGAAGCTCCTTTAATTATCCTGTCGTGAACTGCAGCCATTATTTTTTTACACGGGTACGAAAGACGCCGGGCAAAGGCGGCGGGTCTGCCGGGGCCAGGGGCCCACCCGGCCGTTGCTAGGGCGAAATAAATGTGCAAAGTTCAAACACGTTCGTAAAATGTAGGGCGCTGCGGAGGTGACGGGTGTCGCCCGGCACACAAGGTGTCTGTCTGTCTGCCCCGGGAGCAAACATTAACACTGGGAAAAGACTGAAAGTGCCCACTGCCCGGTCGTCGCCGGCACCAACGACAGAACTCCGGGACTAATTTATGTACAAAGTATAGTTCAGCCCGAAAGGACAGTTGGGCAGAAAATTGAGGTAAAAACTTCTCACATGGGTGTAAATGGACATGGCCGGGCAAAAAATTTGATTAAGGCCCATGCACAGCTACGCCGAGGTCTCTTTCCAGTTTCTAGGAGATCAATTATTTTAATTCCACGAGGCGAAAACACTGATTCTACATTTACCGAGTCTGTTGCGACTGTGAGTCCCTGGAGAGACGGTCTTTAGAGTTTCTGTTTGGAAACATACAGAAGTTTTTCGAATCCGAAAATCACTTAAATTTAAGTTAAGCCCGACAATAAAAAATGATCACTCCGATTTTCACGCAGTTAAAAATCTCAGGTAAAAATTAAATCTTCCTAAATCAAGGAGGTGTGGTATTGCATCCAAGATAGACGCTAATCTACAAGTACTCATATATTTATGTACATTATGTACAAAGCAATATTTTTAACTAAAAGAAAATTATATTTTCGTAAAGTGTACCTAAGTACATAAACATAGCACTGCTAGGTAGATTTCATATAAAATATTATATTACCTATTGCAGCGTATCTGATGAAAAGATTTCGAAAAATAAATGATGCCAAAACTTGTTTTAGAGGTCGTAGACTTCAAAAATAAAATTGTGTAAAATCTGAGCAAACTGCGTCTATACGTTTATCCTGCCAATATCTTGGCTAAGTTTATAAATGGGAGGAATTCGTCAAAAGGGTGGGAATATATGTACATAAGTTATATAAAAATGATTTCGACCCGATATATGTATTTCATATTTCTTAACACTTTCTAAAAGCTATTTTGTTACCGTGACAGCTACCGTATTTTAAAAAGGATTTTGATCTTACTTTGCATTTATCGGCTCGATATCTAGGTCATGTTAAAAAATTTCGGGGTTCAGGGAAGGGGAAAGGGTACATTCACCTGACTATATATTTTAATTTATTTTCTTGTAGACCGTATATTTCTTAATTAATTTTGATTAAACTTGCCTAAAATATTCTCCATGGCAATATCTCAGCTACATTCGCAAATGTAGTGTGAATCGGTAAAGAAGGCGGGGAATTCAGCATTATACATTTCCTTAAGTGAAAATCATTTTCATGGCATTGAAATTGACTTCTTCCTTCCGGTTGCCGCCGAAAAATCTTTTTTTCTTACGTTGTGCATAATTTCAAACATCCAAGTTTATTAAGGAAGGCCACCAGCGAGACCTTTACAAAGCTGAATGTGATTTTTTTGATATTTTCGGATATTTTGAAGTGTCTTTTCTTTGAAGTTTATGTATTATAATTTTTGAAAGGAATTTATCTTTTTGCTAGTTAATGTGTAAGATTCGCTTAAATCTTGTTTAAGTTCCTCGATTTATATAAACCCGGAAAAAAATTTGTCGGGAATATCGCGTCGTTTCTGGCAATATTCCTGTATTTTCCGATGGATTTTGGGATAGTGCATTATTTTGGTAATATTTGTGAAAAAGACAGGGATTCTAACTAAAATTTAAGGTCCAGCCTAAAATGTTGACATTATTTCCTGTAGTTTTTAAAGAGATCTGCTGCTTTTTCAATAAATGTTATGGATTTTATGGCGAAAACGTTCGTAAATTGGTTGGGGATTTTTGCTATCCAAATTTTTTTCCGTGAACGCTGCCGCGATTAGAACAGGAAGCCATAAGTTCCATTGAGGAGGAGTGCGCCTAGCTTTAAACAGATATCCGTTCCACATATGCCAGGGCATCGTACGTAACATTATTTGCGTCATGTAAGTATAATTGAC
The DNA here is from genome assembly GCA_951509405.1 of Machimus rusticus. Taxonomy (NCBI): domain Eukaryota; kingdom Metazoa; phylum Arthropoda; class Insecta; order Diptera; family Asilidae; genus Machimus; species Machimus rusticus. The sequence continues at coordinate 12,019,653 of OX608051.1, forward strand.
TTTGTTCAGTTAATCCGTTTGTAAAATGAAAATGCAAATTTAATCAAAGGCGTCCCTACAACGGATCCCATGCAGAGCCGGGCCCGGCCCTGTGCCCGGGACACAGTGCCGGCATCATCCTGCCATCAAGATCGCTCAAACATTCTGCTGACACGATAAATATGCAAAAGGATACTGAGAACTGAGTTAGCGAGAAACCGACTGGCGGGCAATGATGCGGCGCCATCGCATCCCTGGAAAGCTATGAATATCATTCCGTGTTAGGCTATAATTAAATTTTCATGTTTTTGTACAACTCGGTACAGGGCTGCGGGAACGGTGCGCGAGGAAGTCGGCGATTCGCCCAACCACCTCCTGCTAAAACCGTGTTTTTGGGACGGTCCGGGTGCGCTCCGGAGTCATCAAGCCTATGTCATGCATGCAATCAACTTGGAGCAGTTCGCCTGTTGTCTTCCGCGCCGGGGATGGCGAACTGCTTAGAATCGATATCGGGCGCACGGAGCAGTCTTTCAGCTCGGAATGCATCAAATGCTTTTCCGCCCCAAATTGCAGCACCCCCGCCGCGAAATTGGGCCACCTGAAAACGTTGTCTGCAACCCCCCAAAGGTACCTATGGAAGGGTACGGCAGAAGTGTTTTGGCGGGATGCACAAAAACAGAATTCGGTTCATCTCTCTACGGAAAGTGTTATAGAGTAAAGTTTGTTTGACGGGTCTATTAGCCGGGAATGGCTCGGGGCGATCGGGAAGGGAGGACTCTTAAAATTCGAAAATGATAGTTTTGGCAGCGTATAGCTGCAAGAATTTGATAATGGACTCGACTCAATCGATCTGAAATTTTCTACCAAATTTACTCTAGAAAATTCTAGCCAAAATAGATGATACTCCAGCTCCAGGTCTGCCCGAATGAAATATCTCCAAGAAAATGCAAATTGACAATAAAATTTCCTGTTTACATCAATCTCTCATTAATCACGTAAAATCCGTTTAGGCTCCTTTGCTAAACAGAACACGGCGGGATACATCAGATCATCACAGGGATCGGGGGTATCCTTCTTTTGGGGCACGGCACCCCATTTTTATTGTTCGTCGCCGTAGCCGCCATCATTTCGGAGGATACTCCTACAGCTACACCCTGTTTCACTTGCTCCCCTCAGCCCACTTCATTTTTGTGCTGTTTCAAAAACGCTCGAAATTTTTGTAGTTAACTCAAACAGGAGGCCAGAAGCGCTCATGGCTTAAAGGTGTTTCCCGCTTAATGGGGTTATAATGGGATCAAGTCTCATTTACTTGCAGGAAGATGAGATTTCATCCACATACCTTGAACGCTTCGTACCCTTAGATGTGCCCAGGATTATAAATCGCTTTTTAAGTATCCTGATTTGGACGCCCTTCAAGGCTTACAGAAAGCAACTATGGCAAATATCAACACGCGATTTCATTCTGAGTGGAAGTTTAAGAAATTTGCTTAATTTGTTATATTTTAAGCAGATGTCGAAGGACGATGGATCTTTAAATTATGTGTATCTTAGTTCTTTTTAAAACAAAAACCAGAAAAAAGGGTTATATAAACAAAGGGAAATACGTAGGTACATACATTATGTATTATTGACATTTCAAGAGTGTAAAGAAACTATTTAGTATTTTAGTAGCTATGACATGACATGACATTCCTTTTAGAACCTTTTTCAAAAAAATAACAAAATGGCGGACGTTTTTTTAAAAAACCGATTCTTGAGGCAGAAAATCGAATTTATTACAAATTTTTTTGATCCTAGTTCATACGATAGCCATAAATGTGTACAAAAACTTATTAAAATATCAGAGCCATCGATCGAGTAGTTTTTTTTTTTTAATCGTTGCGACGAGTCCAAAGAACATGGTTTTGAAAGGATATTTAATTTTTAAATGCAAAAATCATACTAAAAGTACTAAAGTTTGTTGTTTTAAAAAATTTGAAAGGTAGAAGACCTCTTAACCGCGTCTGGCTCAATTCAATTAAACGGAAATATGATATCATGTTTTCTTTCTTGCAACTCTAGTAAAAAAGTTGTTGTTGTGGAATTTCTTGCATAATACGAATGGTAGGTAACAATGCAATGATTTTATTTAAACAAAGGTTCCACAACCTTCTAAAAGATGTCTGCTAGTTGTCGGTTTCCACCATACAATCGTTTTATTCGGTTTTCTAATCACTATTTACCTAAAGAAAGATCTTGAACCCTTTCCTCTACTTTACAAGAAGGAAAGTTACTTCAGAAAATCTGCCACTGTTGCTTTACCGAAAATACAGCGATATATGAGCCAGCCGTCACTCTGAATTAAATAGCCCATCAAGAAGGCAATCTCCGTGGTACACTCATATGGAGATGCGAAGGGTCGGTCCTCCAGCAAACCTTCCCCAAACTGAACAACCTCCTCGAGTCATTTATTATGATTAGCTGGAACAACTGGCGGCGCAGCACCCTTAACACTTTCTTCTTTTTCAAGGTGGTTGATTGCCTAATTTTGCGTTTTGCTTTTATAGCGCGTGACCCTACGCTTTCGCATGATAAATGAAAAGAGGACTATTTTTAGGGCGCCTTGAGCTACACCCTGTCCTTCGGCGGTCGTTCACCGAGCTCGTCGTCTTCGGTGGTAACCAACCGGCGGCGGCGTCTTGTTAAGCAGATCATTTTTTGCGCCACTTTTCCCCAACGAGTGGGCCATTGTTAGTCAATCCAGTTGGCGCGAGATTTATGGGGAGCGAGCCTACACACATGCAGATTTGTTCTTATATTAGGTTAAATTTTGACGTCCTTCTTAAAAATTTACAAGATTTAGCATTCTAGGGTCTGGTAACTTGGAAAGATAAAAAAAAAGCTTTTTTTTTGAGAATCATTCAGAATGGCATAAACGGTCCGATTATATTTTTCGAATCGTCGATGCGCAAATTCAAGGGGCACCTGATCAGTGTTTGTAATAACGCCTAGTTACCCCGTTTCTAACTCGCCTCGAGCCCTTAATCTGACTTATGCTCTCTCGTGCTAATATGCCGTGAAGCGTACCATCGAAGGGATTAGACCGTTCGTATTGAAATAAATTCGATCTCGACCCAACCTCCTGAGGGTATCTAATGAATTTTGGCAGCCGCACCAAACCCTATGACGGATTTTGCTTGAACTGAGCAGAAAAGATTGCCGGATTTGGCGGGGCGTGTTAACAGACAGCCGTCTAGATATCAAAGGATTTTTCGCTGATGACGCAAAGGGGATTAGAAGGAAGCGGCTCAGGTTACCACCGCGATGGAAAGAAATGGGGGCTCGGGCGGATTCGGGATTCCGCTTGGCCGCATGTTTCCTGAATGTTTCGCAGCTAATCGCTGGAATTGCTTAATGAGGTGCAGTCCGATTCCCGCTTAATTCACGGAAAACGCAAATTTCATTTCGCCCCACCGGTTTAAATGAGTTGACACGCAGAAATTGGTAAGAAATCTGAAAGAAAAGCCCTTGAATGCCGGAGAGTACGCGGGGTAGAGGCACCCTGTATAATTACATCAATCCTCCCGGGAGAACATCTACGCCACTCGATTTCGCCCGCTCGGCTACAGGCGGCCCTATTAATTGTGTCTTGTCTTGTCTCATCTCGTCTCATCATTCAGCCAAGTCATTCGTTGTTTACGCTCACGTCCTCAGAATCTAATTTTCCTCCTTTGGCAGGGCGCACGGAGGTAGAACCACGTTAAATATACGCCCAAAAACCCCGACCCAGACTCGTTGTTTTGCTCGCACAGACAGACAGACAGACAGAAAGACGTTCGAACCCACGCCGGTGTCGCAGCGACCCTTCTTCGCCTTCCGCTGGCGGATGTTTCAATTTTCAATATTGGGTTACGCCGTGCCGCGGTGCGCTCCATGCCACGCCAGCCGTGCCATTACCAATTATAGGCCACAATGATGACTTGAGGAATTCTCCCCCACGCTCCCGCTTTGACGCGAGGAAATCGTTTGTTTTCCCTCACCTTTGACTAGTTGCCGAGAGGTTCGAATCCACCGCCAACAGGCCGCCGCCAATTTGTTCAGGTACACAAATTGAACTAACTACGTTTCCTCTGTTCGGTGGCTAAGGTACATGCCACACTGTCGGTGGGTTTCAATCGCAGGGTGACAAAGCGATTGCACAACGAAAGGTGAGAACTTGAGGAGTTTTAAAGTAAGACTTCAGGAAACAATCGATTCTTTGTGGCAAACAAAATGTTTTCATTTTTTGGCCCAATATATACACTCTAAAGATAATAGTAATAATATCTTACATATATGTATGTACAAATAAATATTGAACTATATTTTCACTATTACGAACAATGTTTTGACTAATTTATTACAATTATTGTAAAAAATACACTGATAAATTCTTTATGTAATCATCAGCATCCAATGTTACTACGATTATACACTAAAGTTTACCATCTTGATGTATTTTTATAAAACATCTGTAAAAAGATTAAATCGTGCCAATTTACTAACAACTAATTGTTCAAACACTTGTTTGATTTCTTCAGCTACATTAGTCATACTTCTGCAAGAGAAACTTAAACTCGTTTTGTCGCAAATTAGAAAAACAACGACTGCTCGAGGTTACCTTGAATATTAAATTCTGGTTCAGGTAGTTCAGTCTAAGTCGGATTACTTAAAAGTGCAGTATGAAGCGTACACCGTGAGGGTTTTCTTAAAAGCCACACTTATTCAGGGAATTACCCTCGCGTGATTAAACCCTTTTAGTTTTTCACTTTTAGACAAGTGTATTGCGATTTTCCTGCCTTTTGAATTAATAGCTGAAAAGAATATTTTTGCTTTTTGATCATTGATTAATATTCTCTTTTATTACACCCTGTTGGTGAGGCTTTATCTTTAAGTTTGATTATTATTTTAAGGGTTCTTGTTTTAAATTTTGCGGTAGCAACCGTTTGGAGTACTCTTAAAAAAATTCACAGATTTAAGTTCTTAACCCAGTGGCTCCCTAATTTTATTAATCTCAGCTAAAATCCTCGACGAAATCAAAAACTCTAGATAATTAGCCTCTTCTATGTGCGTCCATGTATAAAATCTCTGAATTTAATTGTATGCGAAGGAAGACCCAGAGAACTTGCCTAGATTAAACTGGGGTTGATTTAGCATTCATTACGCCGCCGGGTACCTCTCTAAATCCAGGCAGCTTACCCGGCGCGCTTCCCGGCTGCACAGTCGGCACAAGAATTCTAATAATCGCATCAGGCATGATATCATCAACTGGGGATTGGAAAACCCCGTGCGATTTTCAGTCCAATCTCACACCTGGAGGTCCCCTGAGCAGCCCGAGAGCACCTGCTGATTTGAGGGAATTTTCCCAGCGGTCCGCTGTTGATTTCTGCAGCGTGACCTAGGTGTTGTTTTGGGTGAGGCCGGAGACTGTTCATACTTTGTCTAACTAGCCTATAAAATACAATTTTGGCGCAATTTAGCCTCGATGCATAGCAATAGGTTCTATAATTTTGGGGTTTCGTCATGCTTTTAACAAGCATCGCGGCTGTAAATATTTCATTGGTTTCACGTGATTCGAAGCCAAACTAATGGCAAACATCCCCGGCTCATCACAGCGGAAACCTTTAAGGTTTTCCATGAAATTTGTCCAAAATTAAACTAGCCAAAGTTTGGGAATCAGGGTTCAGTCAAGCGTAATGAATACTGCCAACATCGAGGCCTGGGCGCTCGTATAGTTTGCATATTTCAGAAAACTTTGTTTATGTATCCCTGGCCTTTGGCTAACGAAATTTCTGTTTGTCCGTGCCTTTGACAAATAATTTTAAGCACAACTATGACTGCGGTCAGGAAACCTCCGACTCTCCCTCAAAGGGGCGATGCCTTAATGTAAACGAAATAGGAAAAGTTTTCGTCCAACTTTTCTGTCATACACCAGGAGGAGGCAGCAGCCCTTCAATCAGGTCGGCCGCATTGTAGACGACAGCAAAACTCGGACGTTTTGACTCCCCTTTTGTTACCACCAGATTGTCGGACGCAATCAAATTATTGGAAGGAGCTCTGCCGCCAATGTATGATATTTATAAATTTTTTCATATTATTTCTGTTGTTGGGCACACGCAAAACGACCGCTTGTAAATCAGTGCAACAAGTTGAGTCTTTTTCCTACTATCGTTGGTTTTATGTAGCGATTAAATCATTCAAAAGTATTATAAGAATGATTTTCATTCTAGTACAGAAAGGCAGTGAAAAGAATAAAATTAATATATGTAAATATAGGTATACCAAAATCCCGCAAAAATCAGTCAGAGGTTGTAGAATAGTTTGTAGTTTATTTCTATAGATCCTTGTTTCTCATTTTAGGCTATTCTTTAGCTGTATTTTGACATATTCAATGATTTTGCAGATCGCATTCGTAAATTGTGCTTTTTAAAAACCTCAAAGAAATTAAATATGTAATTCAGAAAATTAATAGGTAAACCTAAATCAATCCGCAGTTTAATCCTTGAGTAATGTTGTCTATGGAATAAAGCCGTCATTCATTCTACATGAATTATAATAAAACCTTTTAGGAACGTCCATTGAAGACAATGAAAGCAACAAATAAGTAAAAAAAAAAATGTTGAGATTCGCCTGTTCTTCTCGAGATAGTAGTAGTAGTCAACTTTAGCATGTCGAAAACCTTTATTTTTCTCTTGGGGAAATTTTTTAAATGTTCGATTTTTTCGACGCGACAAAAGTTTCAAATATTACTTTTCTTCGCTTTACGTGATTGTACACAAAATTATAAGATAATTATTAATAAATCTTGTGAAACCATTTTGTAATCTTAGATGATGTTTTGAGCCGCAAATGGGTTCTACATGTCTAAATGCAAATCTATAAGATCTAAATCGAAAGCAGTTAGTGAGCGTATCCAAACAAAGGCAACGGAATAGACGATCTCGAAAATGTTCAATAAAAAAGCAATCTGGCCATTATCCTCGGAAATACTGCGGTCACATAAGATAATGGCGTCCCTAAATCCCCGTGAAACCGGATACTTGCGACATCCCTCCGTCGGCGCAAAACAAATAAAAATAAATCCGTTTTAAAGACTCCATCAAGTTATTATGCCCCCGCTGCAAGTGGATGGTGATCCCTTCGAATCGACTGAGTGCTCAATCAAAGTCGAAAACCCGACGTCCCCCTAATCCAGTTCGGGGTCGTATCATCGCAGACGGGCTCCGGGGGCATGTTCGTCCCGGGCGAAATTTGGTGACAGATTACGGGACAAGTCCACGTACCTTCCCGGCCATCTCCGGGAACACGGCTGTGGACTGACGACGTATGACACAAAAATAATTGGCAAAAGAAAAAATTCGTTTCAGTATATTTTTTCGGTCTAGGCGGGTCCGGGTCCCCATCCCGGGGACTTTCTATTACCGCACTGCAATCCTCCGGGATTTGATGGTAAAACTTAATAAAGCGGCGGCGGCGAAGGGCCCGGCGTGGTACGTGCTAAACTAAACTCGCATCCCCGGGATAAGGGCGTACCCGACCCTCGTTCTCCACGTCGGGCAAGTGCATTTTATATCAGCCAATATCACGTGAAAAACGAGCCCGGCTCAGCCACGTTGCAATAAATTTTTGATGAGCGATATGACAGTCATGCGGTGTTATGCTCGCTCATGTGGAAAATTATGTTTCGACTAATTTTCGATAATCCGCCCATATGCGGACACCCGGAGGGACCGGGTCCCGATCGGCCGCTGCCCAGCGTCAAAAGGGCCGGATGCGATACTTACAAATATTCGGCTTTATTTGCAATTCATTAAAAATGTCAAAGTATCGGCCGTGGAAAATAATTTTTTTATGAAATGAATAATTGGACGGTCTTTTTTCCGCCCCGAGTGCTGCTCCTATGCTGCGCTGGGTTTCGATCCGCCCTCGTCGACCCCGGGGGTTTTATCGCCGCTAGTTGCCCCGTGTCCAGCTGCCACCTTTAATTTATGCTTCGGCTATCGCCACCGGCGCGTGATAAGATGCAGCGGCTTATGCGCCTCTGCTGCAAGGACACGTCCGCGTCCAGGCTCCACTGTGGCCCCAGAGCAGGGCACAAATATTTTTTTTTCTTCTTTTTTCAACATATGAAGGTTGCAGCAATTTCGAGTAATCGCCGAAAGAGGAATTTTATGTTATCCGAATTATACTGATAATTCCTCGAATTGCTTTTTGTTCAGTTCATTCAAGAGCCCTTTATACCCAAAATATGACCATTTCCACTTGTGCATTATTTAAATCCGTATACCTAAATTTACATATTTACTCTCATTTGTATAAAAATGTAAAAAAGCATCAATACCTATATGTATCCAATTTTGGGTGCTATTTTGAGTGTCACTTTGCATTCGGCACGAATGGCTAAAAATAAAATTAATTTGACTGGCATGACATGCCATCCTTACTACCTAAGGCTATGTGTAGTTTTCAGAGCAAAGGAGGATGAGCAAAAATATATGGGAGTAGTCCTACCCTTCCTGTAGCAATAAATATCAAGGTCTTTTTAAGCGAAACTTGTTAAGTGCTAACATACGTTTTTATAAATTGTTAGTATCTACTTTCTGTTATAATACCTTCATAGTTATATGTTATTGATACTTATAGTGTAACTATCCGATTATTTTAATCACTCTTTTTGATAAAAATCTGTGAAAAGGATAATTTCTACCATAATATGAGCTTTAACATAGTTTTTCAATCGTTACATTTTAAGGATCATAGCTCCGCAAATACTATGTATTATTAGACATTATATAGTTGTAATATTAGGGGTAGGGGTAGACCAAAACGTCCATTATCCTTTGTTTAGCAAATTAATGCTTTAATTAGTTGTGTCGAATGAAAAAAAAATATATATAGCTATACATATGTATATAAAGACATTTGGAGTAAAGTTATTTAGCGTCTAAAATTAAAGTTGTAAAAAGGGATAAAAATGTTTTTCTTGAACGATTTTCTTATCCTTTTTGGAGCCCTCTAAAACAAAATTTCATCCCAAACGCATCGGCGAGCACATCAAAATAAATTTTGCATATGAGTGGCTGTGCAGTGGCAACTTTTGTAATGTGTGTGTCGTTAAAACCCAGCAAAGGTTGACACGAAGCCGGGCTTCGTCGGTGACAGAAAGAAGGGCTTAAGAGGAATTCCGTGTATTTACAACGCCAAAATGAAAAGCGTTCGTCCCTTTTTGCGAGCCGGATAATCGATACGCCACCGTCAGCACCCCCAGCTTCGTGTGAGCATTATTATTTCAGCCTTTTAGATAGAGCCGAGATCAGCAAAAGATAATCAGCCGGTGCTGGATGAAAAAGTGCGAGGGAATTTATCACGAGAACGCCATTAACATCATCAATAAAATGTATGCGACATCATTTGTTGACACCCGATATCGGAGCCATCATCCGCCATCCGGGGTTGATCCCGGCAGGGTGGATTCCGGGTTAGGGGGGGCTGCGGGGGAGCAGTTCAGTTGTCGACACAATGCAGATGAGTGTGTTACGTGCATACGTGACACCGCCGCCGAACTGCGAGGAGTTGAGCTGAATTATGAGAAAATTGAAGCTTTTGCGCCTCTTTTATGGACGGAGAAAGCAACGCGGGGCGGCCGGGTACGCCCCGCCCGGGGAAAGAAAGAGCCTTTGCAGCAGCCCCATCCGTCATATCTTTCTTCGTGGGTGGATGCTGCGGTCTTAGAGCCCCGAGCCACCGTCTGGAACAGAGCAACAACCTGCAGCTCGTAAAGAAGAGCGCAGTCTGCGGCATGTTTGTTTACCCGCCCATTGATCCCGCCGCGGAAAGTGAATTTATTTTTAGAGCCGAGATCTAATCTCGCTCAAATGCACGCGGCTGCAGTTGGAACTGCACTCGAGCGCTCATTTCGCTGAAGATTATGACGACTGGAATTTGAGATACCCGCGTCTTTAGCATCTGCCGAAAGGAAGTCGTCCGCTGCAGTTACTTAATTGCGGAAAAATTAAAATCGCAGGTCGACTCCTTCAGATTTTTGATTAACAGCCATTTATGAGTGCTTCACCCTCGGAACTTGCTTGTATAAAATTCTTTTGAAATAGTCGCGCGTGGCACGGACGACTAAGCGTCCAGCACCCACTTTGGGCGACTTCAAAGGAGCTCTTTCGCCGCTGTTTGCGGACTGACCGGCAGGCGACGTGGGTGCGATGACAAATTAAAGACGGACGTTTTGTAAACACCGCCGGGGCGTCGCATATGGGCGCGGGGCGCGCGCTCAAAGGAATTGCAGGGCTTAATTAATGGCCGGAGAGGAGCCAGATGAAAGGGACCCCGCACAAACGCCGGCCGAAGTGATGATAGGCAAACAAATGACAAACACGAGAACTGGACCAGTTTTAATGCTATGCGAAGTCTTGTGCAAATTGCACGTAGCAGAGGGACGCTCGGATTTTGGAATTCCAAAATTACGAGCGGCGCGAAATGATGTAAGCTATATTTTGTAAACAATCATAAAGCAGTTTGATAATTTTGATCTTTGTATATAATCTGCTTTTTAAATTCTAACTCTTATTAGAATTCACAATTTAAATATTCATATTCATGCATATTGTTACAAAAATTGCTTTCGTTATAATTCACATTTAGAGTTTTAATTGAGTGGATATAATTATTGGCGTTCAGTCCGCCTAATCATAGCGTCTGTGGCAGGGACTCTTATGTAAATAGACGAAAAAATACAGAAATTATATGTAGATTTGAAAGCAATTTTTATTTTAGAATACGGTTTATTTCCTTATAAAAACATTAACTACACCTATGTATATATTTCATAAAACCAAACACTTTTGAATAAACAGCTATCTATTTTCTAGAATCTTTTAAAAAGTAAATATATATGTATGTACCTTCTACATATCATATTAGGACTGATATGAATTCATTTTTTTTTTCTCAGACATTTTACTTATATGTACCTATGTATGTAGAAAAATATTTCAGTTTCTCGTGTTAAATGAATTCGTCGCCTAAGGAAACGCCTTTTCAACAATTCGAGCATTTTTTTATCCTGGAAATTTTGAATGCGTTACGTGGCGTCGCGCCCGTACACAATACGAGCGTCGAATTACGGATTCATGAGTGACACGATGCAGCAATATTTTGCATGAAAAATTGATCGGGAAGGAGCAGAGTCTGTTCGCCCGCACGTCCCGCTGGTCCCGCCGCCGTCTGCCCTGCGCCCCGCCATCGTCGATTCAAATAAACGACAGAAAGTAACCTTTCGCTGATATTTGCTCCGCCGTAATACAAGATGTTAGTAATGTAAGTCAATATCAATTCGGTCCCGAGCAGAGCTTCGCCCCATTGTGCGGTGGATACGGCGGGCTTAAGAGATACCAGATACCATCCATACCTAGCCGCGTCTGACGTGCGGGAGCCGAAGGATTTCCGCTGGGGGAGGAATATCTCCGGCATAATATGAATATGATGGAGGCACTGGTGATGGATAAAAATGGAAAAAGGAAACTGATCGGAGGAAACGCAACACCGCCGTGACATCTTTCGGGCGAATAACAATCTCTCTAGAGACTCCGACAGCGATTTATTGGCGATACTGAATTATTAATGCCAATTGAAGCGAAATCACAAAATGAAAGCATTTTATCACTACGTCAGCGGCGGGGGGCGCCGGGCCGGGCCGGGCTCCGGTGTATGCATCTGGGAGCATCCTTCCGAATGGGGTCCATATGTGTTGGATGGAGGTCCCGGATCCGCTCCCCCCAGGGGCATATCGGCAGGTGGATACAAATGGTGTCCTCGGGGTGAACAAACACCTTGATGTGTCCTGTTCCTTGTATTTTGTCAGGGTCCATAAATATTTATGAGTGGAAATCTTATTCAGATGGCGAAGAAAATTGACAGAATTCGATATAAAGTGAAATTGACATTTGCTTGATGCTCATATTGTGGCTGCAGGTTTATTGGATATACTTGCCGAGGATTCAGGCACATGATGTCACTTTCATTCCGAGGCGTTCGCCCAGATTTGAAGTGGGTTGCATGACCCTTCTTTTATTGATACGGCGCCACAGGACTTCTTATATGCTGTCAGCTTTCAAGCATATTTCGGATAACCTAAATCTCATCACGAGCTGTTGATATTCACAAAGCATTAAGTTATGTTTTGACATTACTTTATTTTATTTATTTATTTATTTTTTTCAAAACACTTATTTTCTAATTCTAGTTCTAATTTTGTGTATCTACATGTTTTTCTTTAGAAACAAGTATTGCTTTAATGTTTTCTAATTTGTCTTTTTTATTAACTAACCCTAAGAACAAGAAAACAATTTCTTAAAATTTAGAAGATAATTTTCTTCTGAGTTTTCAAAATTTATCTAATTGTGGCTCTTCCATTGTATGAAATAGCGTCTTGATGTCTTGCTTATCTCCGGCCACAAGGAATCGTGGGGAAACGGGCAACCTTAAATTAATTTCTCCCTCGGCCAACCAGAAAAGGCAGTCACTTTCTCCGTGATATTCCTCCTAATTACCGGCACTCATAACTCACTTTATCACCATTCATAAAATGCTCTAAAAGTGAAAGCGCCGCTCTCCGCAGCGCGTCCGCAATTACCTCCGCAAGTATATCATTCACCCTTGGGCTAATAATAATTGCTCATGAATTCTCATTTGGCCGTCTCATCCGCCGCCCCGCAGTGCCTCATTTAAAGCCGGGCCCCACCCGGCGCGCGGCGGAGTCGGCGGTGGATGCCCTCGCCCGATGCGACTACAATGGCAACGCTCCGGCGAGAAAAAGCGCCGTGCGATGTAAATTCTGGTCACGTGCGAAGGAAACTTTTTCAATACGAGCCGAATGTGTTTCTTAATCTCGAGCAATCATGAACTCGTCGGTCCTCGGGGCTGCCCTGCCCGGCTAGAAACAGGCGAGCCCGGCCCGGCCCGGCCCAGCCCGGGGAGCCCCAGGTTCGCATTACTCACGCCACAGGTTTCCAGGTCCCGTCCGCCCGAGCCGGGAACTGTCCCCGGGACTGGTTCGGGATGCCACGCCACAGCCACTCGCACTGGTGCCCCACATGTGTTTCAAATTTATCACAATTTTTCGGGCGGCAATTAGGACGGAATTTGTTTTTCCACACATCCGCTCATGCGAATGACTTTTTATTTGGGCCATGTTTTCTCAAAAAGCACCCAAATTAGTCACGTCGCTGCGGATGGATATAATAATTTCGGAAATGAATTGATTTCATTAGCGGCGACGAACCGTGCAAGAGCCCTGAGATGTGGGAGCGTATCGAACCGAAGACACTTCTGAAAATGTTGGACTTTTTATTCATCAATTTTGTTCTTTGAAAATATCCGACTGTAGCTATTTTAATTAAAATGAACAAACTCACTATCAAATTCTAATTCATACTCTGCTATATATGTAATTGAATTGTGATGTATATGATTCCTACACATTACCTATGTTTAAGTAGGTAATTTCCATTTTTTATTTAAAGGTATTACTGCTTTAATAGGAAAATTAGGCAATTATATTTATACCTATACATATAAGGAACACAGTATATATTTCTTGTCAACTTCATGGTTAAAATTCATCATCCAGGAAAAAAATTACTACTTAGATTTTACCCATTTAAAAATATACTATATACATACTTCAAAATTCCTTACTGGAAAATATGTTATAGTTCAAAATTGTTTAATAATTTTCGATTTACGGCTGTATAACAAGTTTTCTTAACAGACAAACGCTACGTTAATCCTCTAAAATAAAAGTGCAACGTTGCGCTCCTTCCAAAGGTGCAATCAAGTTAAGCCCACGTCGCCCCCCAGAATGCAGCGACAAGCCCACTCTGGCGAATCATGAGTAATTGACACAACAGAAATTTTTCCGTGATTAAACGAATCTTCTACGCCTTTGGGCCGATGACTTTCAATTGGTCATAAATCCGTTGTCGCATCGTAAAAAATCATTTTTCAGTCTGCATTCGCGCAAATGTCACGCTCATGGACTCAGATTTTCCAGACAATTTGCACAGTTTGCGCAGAGCGAAATATCCCGTCTCTGCCCACATGTGATTCCGAAATTTTCGCAGCACCGTCCGCAGTCCGCGGGGCCCCAGCGGGCACCAAAATAGACGCGAACGAGCGAGGGGAGCAATCAGCCACCAGAGCATCCATAAAGCGAGTTAGTCGCTTCGCCGAAGGGAATTATCGTAATTTTAGGGCTCATTCCAACTGGTCCAGCGGCCACTCTTCTTGCTCGTTCTTAGTCGAGACCGCAGGGTCTCAAATGAAAAATTACCGGTTACCGCGGGACTGATTTACTTCGTGGGCTCGTCCGCGAGAGCGCGCTATTTCGGTTCGCCTCCAGAATCCCGCCGCCTGGACCATCTTTGCCCTTCGTTCCTCTCAGGCGCGGCCCAGCGAACCTGTTTGTGGCAATCAGTGAACACCTCGACGGAGAGCTTAAAAAGAAATTAAAAACGATTTATGGCATCCGATTGGGAAGATCATGTTCCCAGATAGCCTCCAGAGGTCACACGTTAATTCCTCGGGCGAGCATTATTTCTGGTGTTGCCTCGAACCTCCGCACGGAGGCGCGGGTGAAGGTGCGTCGCATGTGCTTTGACACTATCGACGCACCTCTCGCCTTCGCGACAGGTCTTGCGTTTTGTGCGTGCGCCCTGCTGGCAGGCTGTCAACATTTGTTAGATCTTATCACCCCGGGCGGGTGACAAACACATCGAGGATTCGATTACAAAAAAATTAGAAGCAATTTCAAGCTCCAAATTGAAAACAATCTCGCTCCAAAGAACGTAAATCTTTGCGGGGCGAATGTGGAAAATTTAGACATCAGAGACTCTTGTGGTTTTTTGGGATTTTGTCTATAATCCTTTTGTTGCAATGATCGAGGCTTTGTGCTCTTATCTGCACTTCTTTGGGTTATCGATTCTCGAGTCTTGTTACATGAATGATGCTGGGACATTACGACACTGAATGGCATTATTTTTTACCAGGTATCTTTCTGCATCTTAAATATTTTTCTAGAGTGTAGGCATTCAATCGGAGATACCAAGATCACCTACATATGTACATCTGCTAGCATTGCCAGATTTGTACTTAAAATAAGTATTGATTGCTATTATGATATTCAATAATTTTTATTTGATTTTAATTTCAAAAACATTCATAATATAGAAATTAATTTTAGTGCTAGAAGGTATATCTACATATGCATATACTTCATTCATCCTTAATGAGTATAACGTACATAGCTTAGCGGAAAATAAATGCAAAAACCCATTGAATTCATTAATATACTAATCTAATTAATAAAAATCATTTTTAAAACTTTGTTTTGGACAGACTGTAATTTGACAACACTGAAACCAAAATGGGGCACCATAACATGATTAGCTTATTTTCGATTGAATGGAATGTATGTTAATAAATGGATACAAAATTATAATTAGTAAACCAGTCGATATTGTGTACATATTTGTTCAGCAAAAGTCAGTTTCTTCTCCAGGATTATTCATAGATATTTAACTTGATCCCTCCAAGTGTCCTCACACCTATATTTAGTAATAAGTTAGTGATGGGTACCTATAAAAAGGGAACTTTTCCTGTGGGTAAAAAAATACATGCTTGGAGCTTGAAATTAAGATCAGTTAAAAGTTAAAATCAGTTAACTGTTTATGACGAGTATACTTAATCATGAAAAAGTGCAAAATGTTGTGTTATGACGAGTACATATTAACATATTATATGTATGTAACACAAAATTTTGACTTTTATTATAAGTACTCGTAATGAACAGTTAACTGTTTAAATAGTTGACACATTTTTTAAAAATAAGAAAATAAGAAAACTTTAAAAGTGAAGAATACATATGAATTTTACCTTAATACACGAATTTATTTGTGTAGGTATACCTAATATGACATTTCATTATATCTTTTACTTTTTAATTAAAACATGTTACATGTTTAGTTGAAATTCCGGGAAATAATCGTAATAGGAGTAATTAGGTGAACAAGAAAAAAGGTTTCAGGGCAACTCAAAATCTCGAAACGTTCAACAAGTCCCCAGCAAGTGCCCTTCGGAGGGAGTCCGCCAACATTCACCCACCAGGCGCCAAAGAGAGCCCAAGATCCACATCCGAACGGTTCGGGGCGCTTCGCAAATTCTGGAAACTCGCAAAACCTGTAAGAGATTCCGTTCGCGGACGCATGCCCGTTCCTGAAGAAACTCCTCATAAATCGATTTCAACTGGTCCAAAATGAACAGAGTCTGGTCGAAAAGAGAACCAGCTCGCTTAAATCGACCAAACAGCCCGAGTTCTGGTCGAAACCGCTCTTAAGCCGCTCTCGCGCTCGCCGCCCGCCGGCTCGGTTCGTTTGTTTATGTTTTGCCGTTCTGCCACAAACTCCGCGTCCGCAGGGCGATGCTCGGCTTGGGATGCGTTGGCCCGACGCGCCTTAAGCCGTTGCGGCGGTCGACGCAAGGCGACTCAGCCCTGCTCCTGGCCGTGCACCCCGGGAGCGGCAGGGGTGGATAATGCACGGCGGCCGGGTTCATGGTCGGGTCCCCCCCGTTTTATTCGATGCATAGGGAAAAGGACCCGGAGGGTTTAATTGGGAGGGCAGCTTGAATCGTTATTTCCGCTATTTTTCTTTCGCCCTTTGTTTTCTTATGAAATTATTTCAGCGAGCACTCACCGGAGGGCGGGCACGGCCTTAAACTTTGCCGGAGTCTTGAAAAATAATGGAAACCACCCGGCTGCTGGCGAAATTTCTTTTGCGGTGGGTGTGGGTGGAGTTAATGAGGTTAATCGAGTGTTGGAATTCAGGTTGGCTCATTAGGAAAGTATGTCAATTGTCTAACGGATCGAGTACTTATATTTCTTAACAAAAGAACTGAGTGCATCTCTTCATAGAAAATATATAATAAAATCTAGGTATTTCTTATCAACAACACTTCATAAAATCCGTTTTTATTGGTAGAAATGAGCTTAGGTACCTACATGGATAAAACCTCCGTTGTGTTGTACGAAGTTCAAGAACAAATATTGAAAACTAAGCTAAGCAGTAGGTAACCAATTTATGATATTGACCCCTTTGATACTTTAAAACTTTTGTCCGAGACATTTTTTTCGTAGGGGGCGTAGTTTTCGAAATATTTGGGTGCGTCTATGAAAATGACACACCCTGTATCTCTGAAACTAGCCATTTTCAGACGTTGCGCCCATGAGATTGATTGATCTTTTGATCAGGATGTCATGAAGTACAACATATACTAAATTTTCAGTTCATTTTACTCTACGCATTTTGTGCGGCGGGATCCTTTGTATTATTTGCCAATGGTCTCTTATAAATTGAGAAAATGTTGCATTGACGAAATATATAGGGGAAGAGTGGCATGAAGGAGCCGTTCTCTATTGCACGAAAACTACCAACTGAATTTTTTTCATGTATTTTTTTTTTAGTTAGTACTACTGATCACTGATACTCCCTAAAAATTTCATCATTATTTGTCAACAACTGACGTTGATACAACTTTTAAAGATTTTAGACTCCAAAAGTAAATTTTTGATGTTGTTTTATTTAGTTTTTGACACTCAAATGCCAACAAGTCATAAAAAACTAATTATACTATAAAATTTTATAGATTTTAAGCTTTTCAACGATACATATTTTATTAGTTGAGCGCTTTTATTTTATACTAATTTTATAAATAATTATTTTTAACATAAAAAGTTATGAAGGAGCAATTTTGTTAAAATGTAGGGGAAAGGGGGTAATATTAACCCTGTGGGTAAAAATGGGGCTTCTAACACTTTTGACATCCCACATTGATCGAAAGCAAAATCAAGTCCCAAAACTTTTTAATTTTTTTAATAAATAAAAAAAATCGAGTTTATTTAATTCTCTTTTCAAGTTATCAACAATTTTTGCATATTACAAGCAATCTTTCAGGTTGTAAGCATTTTTTTAAGAAGTTGTTGTTGTCTTTCCTCTCCTCTACAAAAATATCTCGCTACAATCACTATTAATACCTATTGTGTATGTTATTAAATTTCATCTTTGTCCATTTCTTAATTCGCGGTGGCTCTTTCAAAACCTATATAAGTTATGAAAAAGCTGAAAATCAAATTTTTTTCAAAACGAAAAATAAATATTAATCTTGTAAATTTTCTTCATTCCGCCTACGAAACTTTGTTCTATACTGTCGAAATAATAATTTTATTTAAAAAAAAAAAATTGTTTTTCATTCCTTATTGGTTTTTTGGGCCTTGTGTAAAACTGGCTCTTTCATGCCACTCTTCCCTTATTATTTTTTTAATTGAAGATATTTTAGCTTTTCATCTCAATTTTAAGGCTTTGTATTTCCTTAGAGGTTCATTTTGGCGTTCTATTGAGGATTTCATATTATTTGTTTGATGTGAAAATTTTTATGTAAGGTTTTTCATCAACAGATTGAAAACGTAATTTCTATTTAAAGCGTTGTTCTCATTTAGACAATATAAAAGCTTCGCAGGAAAAGTTTAATTAGATTTAGATAGGTACACATACATAGGAGTATTTTTCTTGCAACAATTTTATAAAGTTTTCATGGGTACTAAACTGAAAAGTGGGACAAAAGCAAAATTAGTCCAGGATGAAAAGACTGAATTTCATCAAGTGAAAGATACAACCATAGAGAGAAAGCATAGTGAAATATGCATGCTGTTGTAAAAAAGACATTATCCCGTCGAATTAATAAAAACAAAAATTTTATTACGGAATGTTTCACAAAGGATAATTTGAGGGAGCCATGATTGTAACAAGTTTATTCATATTACGTTTCATGTTCCATGAATTATTCATGGGGCACTGAGCCAATGATCCTTGAAGTCACTTAAACCACGTTATCCTCCGGGCACACCAGCGACAGAGCCAAAACCATCACCGCGCCACCAACCCCTAGCCTTTTTCTAATGACTGCTTCCGACAGTCTGTCATGCTGTCTCGTTGTCTCAATTTCCAAAAATTTGAATAGGACAAGTTATGATTAATAAGAGGTTGTCGCGTCATTTTTTTTAAACCCACCCCCTCCCCGTCCGTTCTAAGTTGTTTTTTTTCTTTGTGTCCTTTTTTAAATATGCTCCTCGTACCCGAAATTTATGCAAACAGAGGAGTGACTGAGACACACTGTGAGCTGAAGGGCATGATTTATGAAACCCGTCAGCTAAATGATTCCAAGTTTACCTACCACCACCTCACTTTTCAAGAAACTTTCGCAAGAATAAATAGTGCGGGCTCGGAGTTCTTTCGCTAGCTGCCGGGGCGAAGGGCGAGTGTCGGGGGTAAAAGTACATTTTAAAATTACCATGACATGTTTTCGCGTAGAGTTTCATTTTCGCGGCGAGAACATATTCGCTGTGAGCGCACGTTAAAAATTAGTTGCACTCTGTCACTGGAAGGATGCAGTGGCAATTAACTACTAGAAATTTCCTGATATTCACATGTTTTTGCTAATTGTAATTCTTGCTAGCTCCAAGTCTGTCAGAAAGAAGTCATCTTGTTTTCAGGTGTTAAAGTTCTGAGATCTACGCAATTTTCACTTCAACTTAAATCAGATTCTAATGATCCCCTCTTTAATATCAAAGAAACTTTTATTTTTATTAAATAATTCAACTCTATGTTCAAAAATATACACAATATATAGATAGAATTCTATTGTCTTTGTATTAACTATAATTCATTCAGAATTTCGATTAAAATCAATAGAGTTCAATTATTTATCCTCTATAACTCTATAGACTTATGTATATGAATATTTATTGAATTTCTAAACGTATAACCGCAAGAATTCAATGGTTTTCCGAAGTAGTAAATGTAAATATCTCTAATAGACATTTCACATAGGAGGTTTATTTACCAAATACGAGTCGGAACAGCAACGTTTTCTTCAGAAGAAATTTTTTAATGCTGGAATAATTGCAGAATAAAATGATGATAATATCGACAATTTTATTGTATTGTATTACGTACGTCTAACAGCTAAATTTAAAATTCTTTTACTATTTTACTTGGATGCGAGCTACTGCAGTTAAGTAGGAATCTCGTTCAGAACATATGTAAAAATGATATTAAATATGGCAGAGGCAGATAACATCTTGACCATTTGGAAATGCCTTTTTTTAAGATTCATAAAATGTTGAAATCTGACCCTTCTTTTATGACACCTCCGCAGGGATAGGAGCTTATCTGGGTGAAGGGCCCAAACCCAAACCCACTCGTCCAAGGTTTTCCACTAATCCCTAAAATAGAAGAAGCTCTTCTGCAAAGAGCCAAGCGGCCGCATGCCATCGAAGCGCAGCGCCATCCTTCGCCTAAGACAGCACGTGACCCGTACTTAGCGCCTTTGTCGCCCTGGCGAGACTGCGAAAAGGATGACGACTCAGCGCATTATCTCGAAGACACTCGAATCCATCACGGCCCCTTGGCGGAATTAAAGTGAGAAAATTATGCAAAATACAAAGAAAGCTGCGGACGCGGGCAGAGATAATGAGTCTGGCGGGCTGGGGCCGGGATACACGAAAACAGTGGACGCCTTCGCCGGGACAGAAAAACGGGTGAAGTCGGGCGTCCTAATGATTATCTGCTTTCTTTCCTTCCCGAAGGAGTGAACAATTTTCCTTCAATTTGAAAAATCAGCTTACGAGCACGTGTCTGATCTCATCGCGGCGCAACATCGGCACTTGCACTTAGCCCAGTCGCCCGTGGATGGGTGGCGGCGGTCCCGCCGGATGCTGCGGAGATTGGCGTGCTGGCATCTTTGATAGAGATAAGTTCAACGTCATCCGTCCGATAGAGCGGGGAAGGGTCGAGGGCCGAGGGCCGAGGACCGCCGCCTGCTGCGGACACGTGATCCGCCGAGGGTGGCCTGTCTTGCGATGAACTCGCCGTCGAGCTCCTTTCTTATTTACTTCCTTGGAACTGTCTCCAGGGCAGTGGAGGAGCAGCGGTCGGGGCCGCGGGGCCGTTCTCCGGGGCACCGTCAAGCGACGGGACGTTTCCGGCACCCCCGTGGCATAATTTCATAATAGCGTTTCTGATGTGGCAATTGTGCCTGCCGTTTTTATCGCGTCCCGGCGGGGAGCGGGAGCGACAGGAGCTATCTGGTGCCACATCGCTTCCTTCCGATGCGGAAATTGAGGCAACTCGGCGCTGCTTTGTTTTTGTCAGATGATGACTTTGTGGGCTGTTGTCTCCCCAGATCCTACCTGATACCGTCTATCGCAATATTCTGGCAGTTCTCGAATTAAATGAACTCTGAAATTACCTTCGTCGTTGCTCTTTTGTGCGCCGCGTCGCGACGGCAATGAAGACGGCGCGGGGGGACGGCCGAGGACCCACAACCGCCCGCGAAGGGCTGCGGCAAATTTGATATGAACTTGTGAGTGGATGTCATAAGAGATCCCTTTGAGGTCGCTCGCACTTCGGATAAGAAGTCAGCGGGAAAAAGCGAGCGACAAAGTAATGGGGGCATGACATCAAAGGATTTGCACGCCAGTCAACGCAAGAGGATATTTTACCCGACGAACGAGCACCGGGCGCATTTTCAGGATTCCTTTCAGGAGAATAAGGGCGTAGGGCTGTCAGAAGTTTCCCAAAGAATCCTTTCATTGCCGTCAAAACACAAAATTTCCAATATCCGCGCTTCATCTCCTGCACCTCATTTATATTGAATAAGCAGTTACAATAATAGTTAAAGGGGTGTGTTTACAGGTATCCTTATATCACTTAAAAAAATAAAAGAATTTATTGTGACTGCCAGCTTTTAGTTCAGTGATTACAAAAATGGATTTGAGCTAAAAATTCTTTTTTTATAGATTAAACTTATCACGCAACTTTCTTGGAGTTATACGTAATTAACTTTAGTTGCTACATCAGTTGTGACCAGTTGTACAATCGCATTGCATTAGTTGAATTTATTTAAATATTACCATTGTTAATTATTAATTATTAAAGTGAATTATTAAAGTGAATTAAATACAAAGTGCCCGGCCTTCTCTACATGTATATCTAATATCCTACTGATACAAGCATTTTTACAGCCTTTTAATATCTTTAGTTACTACAACTAAATGAAAATTAAATATCTAAAAAAGTATTTGAGAAATTCCAAGTGATAAGAAAGGTTGCACAATTTAACAATATAGTGATGATGTAAATTCAATATTTGGTCGAAATGAAATCTCAAAGAAAATAATTTGAATTACCGATAATTTTTGAAATTAGGTACCCCGTACCATTATAGGAAACTTGATGAAATAAAAAGAAGTATATAATAATAATAAGAGCAAAAATCAATATTTTTTATTTAATCATTTTGCTCACACCACCATTCAATATATGTAGAAATATTGTGCAATTTAATATAGACCTCCATACATAAAAGATGTTGATTCAAAAATTTTGTAGATCAAAAGTTGCTTATGTTGCACTGCAACAAACTTTTTGGATTGAGGGCCCCACCCTTAAAAAATTGTTAGGGGTCTCACAGTATAGTTTCGCCACTTTATAGACTAGCTACACCGGTAAAACTAATTTCCTTCCAAAAATGGGAAAGTTTCAAACATTTTAGTTCCCAATGCATATAAATAAAACATTTATTTTTTATTGTACAGTGTTATACGATAGTTCTGCTTTAATCTATTAGATATCAAAACCAAAACTACACCACATTTTTTATTTTGAACATATACATATGTAGTTAAAGGAAGTGCCCAAATAATCTTAAAAGAGATTTCTTTAAATTTGAATTTTAAAGTGACCTACATTGGAGATTTCTATAAAAAACGTCTTTGAAGAAAAGCGTCTCTCTTTTTCATTTAAAATTTTCATAACTTTAGAGATCATACACGGATAATGCCAGCGTTAAAAAATTGTTAAATTAAAAGAAAAACAAGTCAGCATTTTGGGCGCTCTAAAAGGGAATGTGCCCTTAAGCGGAAAGCCCCTTCAAGAGGTGGCCCGCAGGAAGTGGATCACATAAAGGGCCAGGATTTTTCCACGTACTGCCAGCCATAGCCTGAATTATCGTAAGTACAATTCCGAGCGATATTCTCGCCGTGCAGCGAAAGGAGCCCTTGTGCGCCCGCTTGCAGGAGACTTCCCTCGAATGGAAAAATTCTTATTACTGAAACAAGGTTCAGTGAGCACAAACGGGGCCCCTAAACGGGCGCATCTATGCATTATTAAAATGGGAGCGGCAGTCTGGCAGCAGCGAAGCACTGACATGCAGACCTACATTATTTACATATTTTTACTGCTCCGTTGTTGCTCCGTATGAGCCATTTGGCATAATAAGACGATCTCAATGTTTACAGTTCTTTCCTTGGAAGACTTTTCAGAGTTCAGACCCGGCCAGAAATTAATTCGGCGCTCCCTTCTCGTTTTGCCGCGCTGTAACTTTTTTCGTCGTGCTCGTTTTTCGCCCTGCAACAGGACCGCTTTTGGCTGCCTTTACACTGCTCGGCTTTAATTATTAGCCCCAGCCGCTCCGCTCGTCTGTGAATTGCATACAACAGACCCGGGTCCCGGAAATAGCAAATATGACAGCCATGTTTCGGGGTGAATCTCTAAAGATGCTTCATTCTTCTTAATAACTTTTAGGTAAAGTAACGTAACGTGCTCAGAACTCAGACCTATATTTGCAATTATGCAGCAGCACTTTTAAATAAAATACAACAGTCTAGAGATATTAAATTTTTAGTGATATTTTAAAATTATTGTACAAAATTCTTAATTATTTTAAAATTTTTAACATTAGAACATATGTATATATAAGATTAATCAAAAAAGCCGGATTTTGAAGAAAAGTGTAGGTACAAACAAATGTTCATGACGAGCGTTAAGCTTTTATTTGTTTGCGATTTAAAGTTAATGATCTCTTTTTAATAGACAGACTCATTTCATTTCTAATTATTGTACTACCATTGAATTGATTTTGACGAGAGCACAAAATTGGATTTTGCATTTAGTGCAGTATACCCTATCCATTTGAATTCCGTCCAATAGTGCGTTAAATTAAGCCCTTCTATAACCGAAAACTATTACAATCATCCCTTGGGCTTGGAATAATTTCCTAAAAAGTTTTATGTCGCATTTGCCGCAAATCATGAAATCGGGAATGGACAATTTCGCCGGAGTGAAATTCCGGGATAGAAGGGAAAAAAATTCAATAACAGCCCTAGTTAGCCCATTTGTCTGGATTTGAATGATAATAAGCCAGCTTACGTCCTGCTAAGCAGAATTTTCTAAACAATTTGTCACGTGTCCCGCTGGCCGGGCGTTGAATAGCAAAAATGGCCAGAGCCCTGATGACGGGGGGTTGCTGAAAATTCGAGCGCGTCAGCCGCGACGCGACGCGCAGTGCCACAGTATCTGGGCCGGACTTAACTTTGTTTCCGATGAGTTCCGACATAAATTGAACTTCCATAAAATTATTTCGGGAGAGATTAAATTTTCAGAAGCGTCCACCGCACACTTTGTGCCCTGCGTCCCTTATTTATCACATAAACACACACGTCGCCGTACGTGCACCGGGCCGGTACATGCGGCCGGCGTATGCAGATGAGAGTGGGCGGACTTAGTCTAAAAAATACCTCCAGGCGAAAAGCCCTTTACTAGCCCTAGCCCTAGCCCTAGCCCCGGCTAAGTTGACCGGCTGGGATATGTGCGATGATTTTGTGTCCATCGCTTTTCCGGCCGATGAAACCTCCACAAAGGGTGGGTGGGGGAATGCTGGTAATTAAGTTCCATTATAATTCGGGGCTAGCCGGACTCGGTGCGGCTCGAGCCCCAAAGTTGGTGGCATGGCCCTTTATGTGTTTTACTGCTCTGGCCGAGGCAGGGACGTTCTTTGACGGCATAAATTATCACTTTAATTAAGGACACTGCAGGGGGCCACTGGGAGGATGTATAACACGACTTGACAGGACATGCCTGATGAAATTCACTTTCCGTCATATAGGTATTAAGCCGTGGTCCTGGCTGGATGCATCCGTCCCCTTTTTCGGCCAACTTTCGGGCTAGGTGCTAGCATGGGGCCACACCGCTGCCGGCCGATTAGGGATGGGGACCAATTTTTAACGCTAATTTTGTCAGCAAGCGCACTTTGACATGTGTGGGCTGCCTGGTTGGAGCCCTTTTGTCCTCTGTCACACCCGCCTTAAGTGAATATATTTTTCACACTTTAGGGAAGGGATGATTTTATTAACAAGGGTTAGCCTCCCTTTTGCATAGAACGACTCGCTGGGCCAAAAGTAAATCCTTCTCTCCGGGTGCACTTAGTCGCTTAAGAAAATGATCCCAGCAGAAATGAGTTCATGTGTCAATTAAGAAAGACAAAGGTCGCTTTAACGCTAAGGGTTTTTGAGTGGTAGCATAGGAAATTTAGTTATGCTATCAGCAAGTTTAATTCAGTTTCGAGTTTAAGAAAATTATAACAAACCCTTCCTGCAAAACACATGCGCATCTAAGTGTTAACGAACTATTCGTGCCGAATTCTAGAAAGATGAATCTGATTGTAAGTGTAGTTTTTTAGATAAGTACACTATCCAAGCAAATAATTACTCCAGGGACCAAATTACCTGGATTTATACCCACTTTGCGTCAAAAACAATTAATCCAAATATTTACGTGAAGGTTTCTGAAATTCAGCTCAATGCAAAATTTACTATCTAACCTGGATAAAAAAAAAGTATGAACGAATTATTTCATTTGTATTCTTACTTAGATTCGATGATACGTTTTTAATTTCATGCGGCTAAGTTTCTTTATCGATAAATGATTACGAAGTGATTTTCCGATTGCTCGCTAACGATTATAAAGTAATTTTGGTTTTTCGATTGGTTGATAATGATCAAGTAATAATTAATTATTATAAATAATAATAAGAAAATAATTTTAACTGACTTACAAAAGGAAGAGGCTATCATTCTGAATCGTATCTATTTTTTTTTAAAATTCTTGCACTCTTTAAAGAAAGGAAAATAATGAAATAGTCAATTTGATCATACCCTTCCAAGTAAAGAGCTTAGCTGATTTATTCTTTAATCCTCCCCTGAAGCGTTTCATTCAAACTAATCTCAGTTTAAAAAGAGGTCAATGTGAATGAAGGCAGACAGCGAGACATCAACATTAAAACCCAAAAGGCACTGAGGTATACACGGCGAGACCGCAGACAGAAAACAAATTTTCATGGTGAATCCACCGCAGATAGGCCCAGGGACATGATGATAGGTTGTTTTCTGGTTATAACATATTTTTCGTGCGGCTATATTTCATATCCGACCTCCGGGAGCAGTAGGTGCGGCCGGGACAGGAGCAGCGTGTTGTCCCGAAGTCCTGGCGATTCGCGACGAGATCGAAGGGAACACAATTTCAACGTGAAGAGGGTTGGTTGTGCGCACACATGTGACGACATATGTCTTTTTTTTTTAAACAAAAAGAAGGATTGCATACGGAGCTCGCAAAAACAAGGGGTTTATAGTGATTTAAACGGTCCCCAGGGGTGAGACGAAAGGGACTTATCCGTTTCATTTGTGAAATATTATCGTGACATCAAGGGGCTCTGGAGGGACGCTTAACCGCAAGAAAATCCTCGTTTTCCCGAAATCCCTTATTGCTCACTGCTGCCTCGGGTAGTGGTCATTGGTCGTTTTTTTGCCACTATTAGGAGAAACTTTCGGGAAAGTTTTGCGAAAAGTTTTATCCTGTAAATCGCTCTCAAACAATTGTCGAAGTAATCTGGCGAACGAGCTTTCATAAATGTCCAAGTCGGAATTATACAAGGCCCTATTAGCCTGGCGTTTAGTCCTGATATGAGACGTGGTCGTCTGGCCCGGTTGGTACCAGATTTGAGCCGGAAACCTTCAGCCCGGTTTTGGTCCCCGGGTCCTGGGTCCCGGGCACAATATGCAAGCAACGAGCCAACTGGGCCACGATAGAGCACTTTTCTGCCTTCCTTGCGGGCAAAAAAAAGTTGGTGCTGCAATCGAAAGTGCTTGTCGCTTGCTCGTCGTCTTCATCGTCGTCGAAGACTTCGAGGTGAATCTTGGGCTCCTTAAGCACTTATCGGATTTTATTTTATTTTTTAAGAGAATTTTACTTTTTACTTTTAAAAAAGTTTTCGACTTCGAATCCCTTAGCAGTCTGGCAGGTATCTAATCGACTTGACTACGTAACCTCTTCGAAATTTGCATGTGGATCGTCTTTTTCAATGAAGTGGAATTCTTCCAAAAAAATCTTTCTATTTTAAGTGAATTGCAGTGTATTGGAAAACAAGATTTTCTTTAAATATATCTTCTTTAGCTACACCCATAAGGGATTTAAGCTCTTTGAGTTACTTATATTGGCATTTGAAAGTCGAAATATTTATACCTATGAGTATTTATTTTTCAACTGTATATTACTAATTGCTACCAATTTTCTCGTAATATCAAAGAATAACGCAAAATATTTGTGCACAGTTTTTTACAATGTTTCTATGCACAATGGCAACAGTCTGGCCAAATGCTACTTGTTCGCATTACAGGTCCTTGCATTCATAACTGCCAATCGATTGCGATAAAAATTCGAACAAAAGCGCGCAATAAAGCGGACGAAAAATCGTCGTCTCGTGGAAAAATGGTTCACAAAAGCAGACTGAGGAGGACCACCGTGAAACAACGTCTAGCCTGTTACAAATTGGTGAAATTGAATTTTTTATGAGATGCGTCCCTCCTTTAAGGAGTTGGGCCAACGCCCGGCAAAAGAATTGTTTATGGCAACAAATTGTCTGGGGTGTGATTTTATAGGGTGCAAAAGGCAACACCCCCTGCACCAGTTCCAAGGGGAGGAAAGCGGCGCGCGGCAGTACATAAATCAAAGAGCGCAGTCCTAATAAACTGCAGCCACCCTGCGGAAGTGAATTTCTTGGGTGCGGTGGTCCAAAGGACTCCCTGGCGATAAAAAATAGGAAGGACTCTAATTTCACTTAATTAAAACTACCCCCGGATCGGCGTTGTGACGTTGCGCCGCGTCGCGCCGGGTAGATAGAATTATTGGGGAATAAATCAGACAACCGCCGGAGAAAGTCAATAACCCGTCAGCGGAGAAAATTTTAAATTTCACCAAAGAAACCGACGTTTTTCCTTCGGACACGTGTTCCTGAGGGGCACGTCGCGCACTGCGAATCGAAAGTACGCCGAAATAGTCAGCGACGGGGGGAAGTCGACCGGGGAGCTACGACTTCGAAATTGCTTTCAGTGGATTTCACCCCTAATGAAAATTTGATACACATTTTTGGCAATTCCTCACATCCGCCCCTCGCCTTAATCAAAGATGTATTAGATTTGTTGAAATCTCGGATCACTGAACAGAAATATTTTTTATTAGAGGGTGCGCCGTGCCGCCTTTTTTTTTTTTGCGTCGCCCTCGCCACTCTCCTTGCCCCTGAGGACGGATCCGGAGCCGTACCCGGACAAAAAATTTCTGCCTGCCGGGGATGCAGTTTTTTATTTGTGAGGGAGTCGTCGGATCGACATGTGTGGACCCATAAAAATAGCCGACAAAGAAACGCCAGCCAGCCACATCAAATGATATCGATAATTAGCATTTTCAGGGGCGGTGAATTTCATCACGGGACCTGGGTCTAGTTCACCCAGCTGGCAGCGGGTAATGTCATTTCGCAAAATAACCGGCTTTACCCCGAAATTTCATAAACAAAATTGATTTTGCAAGAGGTAGGGTGGTATAATGTAAATTTTAATCAGTGTCGCATCTTTGGAAAATTTGGCTTTTTCTGAAACATGTTTTGCATGAAATTTAATATGACATGATTTATACACTCAGGTGCTTAAAGAGGCACCAATAAATTTATATTAAATTAGCTACTTTTCTTTAAAGTCTTCGGGGTATTATTCTCCAAAATCCATAAACTAATGACTTTTTGAATCCACATTGAAATTTGATCAGAATTGAAAACTGTCTCCAGTCTAGCCTATTTCGAAGGATGTCTCTATGTCCTTTTTCAATCTGCCTTATTCTTAAACTTGATCGAACCGAATTGAAAAGTCCTTTTTGGACAAAAATTCTTTAATATGTAAAGTTGCTAAAGTATGCATACATTAATTTCAGTACCTACCCCTTGACTTCAATTAATTTGAATTATCTTTCAAAGTGATTAAAATAATCCGATAGAAAAATCCATTCGTATTATTTTGACGTTTTATATACAGGAAAATTAACTGAAGTCAAAGGTTACTGAAATGAATTTATGAACATTTTAGTATAAACCTTATCAAGGAATTTTTGTCCAAAACAGGTCTTTCGAAAGCTCTTTTGACACTTTGTGGATCGAAAAATTTCAAACTGCATCGAAAGGAGGACTTATCGATTCAGTTTTAAAATGAGGGCTTATCGATCCGGTTTGAAAAATTTTTTATGGAAGCGGTTCGAGTTAATCTACATCTACTGGAACGGGTTTGAATATATCGAAAATGGTGAATATTAAAACTTTTATTTGTTTTGAAATAATCGATTCAAAAATAGTAGGTACTGCGTTTAAGGGATCTTTAAAATGCGGTGGAACGGAATAATCGCCGGCATTGAAATCGAAGCCAGCGCTTTTCTATGCAACCTGAAGAAAGGCACGAGAACGTGAGCACGCCCCGATCTTTTTTGAAGTGGGCTTGATGCTGAGCGCTCCCCTTCACCACCAACGCAATTTCCACTTCTCGGAAAATAAATAAAGACAGGAGCCGATCCGTTTACATACGTTACGTGCATCCCCCCGGCCCCCGAAATGGATTCTTCCGCGCCAGTTGGCCCCTGCTCGTGTTTAACCTACGTGAACAAGCTCGTAATCCTTTCAGGGCGGCCGGGCAGGATCCGGGCCGGGATTCCCGGGCTGCGGTATCGGGACCCACCTACATTAAACAATTACAAAGAAATAAAGATATAAAATGATAAGTTTTCTTAAGATTACGTGCATCAATGAGAAGGAAAATTACTTGACTCCTATTTTCCAGTCCTGAGGAGTTCTCCTTGATTAAACTTTTCCACTCTGAAGGATTTTTACGGGGCGGCGCGCGGTGCCGCACCCTCCCCGCAGCGTTCGCTCAAAGCGAACCAGGGATGAATTCTGGGAACTTTTTTCCCTTTTGCCTCAAAATTACGTTTGCTCCTGTTTAAGCGGCGTCCTAAAGGGCATCCATCCCTAAATCGCTTATGACGAAACGGAGCACCCCGGCGCGCCCGTCGACCCAGCGCCGTCTTCGGGACCCAATGAAGATAAAAGGGGATACATCTCAGAATGAGTAATTAGGTTGACAAAATTGTATGTTTTTAATTAATTCCACTCTGATGCGGGAAAAGGTCCCATCATCGGGCTCATCATCTCCCGACAGATACGCTTTGTTGCCGCCGCAGCGTTGTTCGGCGGCGTCGGGTGCGGGTCCGGGATGCGAAGAAAAAGGAACGGAGGGAGCATAAAAAAAATAAAACGAAAACGAACGCGAATTATGTTAATTCATTCCACCGGATGCTGTTCCGGTACGGCGAATTTTCTTTCATAAACCCTTTTTTCTTCCGGCTGAAAATTCCTGCCCCGCCCGGCAGCAGGACAGCCGGGTCGGGGGCTCTCCGGCCAAAGGAGTTACTGAAAGGAATCCTGCGGTGGTATTTAAAATTCCTGAAATTTAATTTCTTTTGACGAAAGTGCCTCTGTGATGTCAAAGGGGAGCCGAATGAAAAATGATAAACGATGCAAAGGGACATCCGTGTTTAAGGGCGTTGTGACCTACGAATGGACCCGACAGGTAAATGGGATTTGTATTTACTTTTTTGTCAGCTTTTTTAACGAGATCAAGTTAGGTCAAGTTGGGCGCTTGCGAGAACTCCGACGGGACGGGACATGTTTGACCCACCGAGCGGATGACGAAGGTAAAGTACACAATGACTGCAGATCAAAGAGTGCCCGGCGCCGGGGGCGGAATTAACTCACGAAAAAACGAGGAATTCGGTTCCCGTGTTTTACTTTTTAAGCATTACATTTGCTTCTGGTAGGGAGCTCTTCCCAATAATTTAATTATTCCACTCAGCCTTTCCGAAGTTCTCCTATACTTCAAGTTTTATAGATGGCATTAAACGTTTTGGAGATTTAAACTAGCCTTGTAAACTTTGAGAAAAATTACCTGGAATGTTATCTAATAAAATAACCTCGTAAAATTTCAAATTCAAACGTGAATCCAAAAAACTCCACCAAATTTGAATCTATTATCAAAATTTGGAATTTCAAAATGGTGGACAACAATTTCATTAAATTCTACGAATCAAAATTGAATTTCGTGTAACTAATTTTGATTCCCATACATATCAGTTCGAAAGTTTATTTGTTTATTTGAATGTTTGTTGCTCAATCATACCGAAACGGTTGATTTGATATTATTCATTTTATTTCTGAAAGTACTACATCCTTCAACTTAACATATAGACTATTTTTAGAGACATTAAATTAAGAGTTTCAAAATGGCGAACTTAAAATGGCGGCCAGCAATTGTAAATTTCAATAGATTGCCATGAATATAGGTATTTGCAATTTTTGAAGATGTTATTGTTTTTCAATAAGGTAACGATGAAGTATTAAAAAGAAAAGCGCTTTACCGCTCCTACTACGCATAAAATTTGTGTTGTTACTTAAATATTAGGGTAAAAGTCTTAGCAAAAGCTGTCTCAGTTTGCATATTTATATACTTAGATAACTCTGAACCCTTTTCAAGTCTGTTTTCGTATTAATTACTTTGAAAACTGAAACTTGCGAGAGTTGCGAATCGATTGGTCCGAGTTACGAATCGAGCAACAAACTCTTGAAACAGCGACGTCGCCTCTCCAAATTGACTTATGATAAAGTAAAAGTGGTGTAGCGTTTGTACAGTCTAATTAAAATAATGATCACGCATCCCGGCAACGCCAATAAGTTCTCCTTTTCGCCAGGACTTGTAATTTGAGCCGAGCGACATCTCCAATTCTATAGCAAAATTCTAGGAACATTTTCAGGAGGGACTCGGTGGATATTTTCAAGTTCCGTGCAATTGTTTGTAACTAAGTTCGCATGCAAAGGTCGACATCGACATCCATTACAAGACTTTAGAATAGCGACTCCATGGGTAATTTTATACAATGCCCCGCCACTGCCCTTTGCTCCTATAAATAGTGCCCTTTCGCGAGGGCACTAAGGGCGGGCAGGGAACCCTTGCACATCTCCGGCAGCGTATCCACGAATCTGCCATTAAAGGCGATGCCAATTACAACGTCTGGAAATGGAAAATTTCCTCATTTCTATGAATGCGATCGCACGCAAACTTTATTTCCGTCTCGAACAAAAGTACGAGGTTCTGCTGCCCCGAGCTCGGCCCTTTCCAGGGCGCCCTGCTGAAAATAATGAATTAAAATTTCTGACATGGGCGCGGGACGGGAGAAAGTCGCGACTTGAGTATTTCGTGATGGCATCAGCCCTTTTAATGGAACGCATATTTCAGGTACCTTCATAAAGAACGACGGGCCGCACCGTCGTCGGTCGGGCTCCTGCCGGGGGTGCTCCGATGGTGTGGGGCGCTGTCGTAGGTGCCTTAAATTAAAGTGACCAGACCCAGCCGCCCCGGCAGGTGCTCCTCCAATCGCGTGAGCCCGGGCTTATCTGATCCGATTTAAAAGATTGTCGTGTTTACACGGCTCTCCATTAAAAGACCGCTTAGGCGCCACTTAAAATGTACCCTCCCCGGCGACGTGTTCGGAAGGAGACTGATGACTTTCTCAGTCATAATATGTGAAAACGTGTTAAGAAAGGTGTGAACAGATTATCGTTAACTCGAATAAAATTTCTCAGCTATGCACGAAAATTGTTTACCGGCATTTTTTCACGTAATCTTTTGCTAAATTGATTGTGTTCGAGAAGCACGCGGCGTTGATAAATCAATTACGAAATTTTCTGATGACTTAAGTGGGATTTGGCGCTAATTGGTCGGGATTTTCATAAGCTTACTTTATGTTTTAATTTCTTATAGATAGATAAGACAAAGGTCAAGTTCTATTTATAGAGTTATGACCTTAATTAGTTTCAAATCACGATAGAACTTTGTTCGTTCTAAAATTAAATCTGAGAACCCAACTAACCAATATGAAAAGATCGAAAAGTATTTAATTGAAAGTAAATTAAGTAATTAATAATCGAAAAACTTAAACGATTTCGATTCTGACTTACAGTGAACTTACGGATTTTAAAATGAAAGGGCGTTACTTTTAAATCATTAAAAACAAAATGTGACTCCAAATCCATAACGTTTGCAAAAAATATAATGAATTTTTGAGAAAACTAACATTACAACAAAAGCGGGAGATAGAAAAAGTTCGGTTGCATTTGTTACTATCAGAAAAAGGTAGGACCGCAAGAGATATGTTGGTGAATAAAATTTTAATACTTCAATCATTTTATCCACTGACCCGTAACAAACCTATGCTTTTTTGTTGATAAAGCCACTGGAAGCTAGCTCGGATATCTACCATCTAAATTATGTGGGCCGTTCCACAAAAACTAAAATCGAGTAGATTTAGAAAACAAATAAAAACCGCCTTCGTGCATTAGGCAAGAGCGGTTTCCAACAAGTGCTGCGGTCAGAGGTGTACTGATTAATTTAAAGCAAATCTAAAATTCTATAACACTAATTCCTTTGCTGTGGACGCCGGTCATTTTTCCCAGTTTGAAATCTACAAAAATATCAAGGAGATTAAGGGCGTGAAATGAACCCTTTTCGGGCGGCAAGGGTCAAAGGATTACAGAACAAGTACGACCGCACCGCACCAACTCTACACACGGACTAAAACCTAAAGTCCCGGATTAAAGTTAGCCAGGATCATCTCCCTGCCCGCCCCCGCCTCGGGTCCCGGCCGTTGGGCCAGCGCCGCATATTCACCTTTGACCAGCTGCTGGAATATTTTATTGTGTGCGTTCGGCGTGACTAATTTCAGGTACATGCGACTCTGCAACATCAGTTGAACATTTGGGCACAAAGCTCTTGGCGTGGGCTCGCGTTCCTGCAGCCCGGCCAATAATTCGGGGGATCCGTTGCGGGTTGCAGCCCGGTTCCCGGCAGCGGTCGCTCCACCGCCTCACGCCCCCGCAAACAGCCCTTACATGCATGATTGCAGTTATGCGAGCCCGGGGCTTTTATCAATAAACCTCGCCGCCGGATGGCGGTTGGGTTCTTTCCCAATTTTTTTAATTTCGCCCTCCTCGATAATTTGACTCGTTTTAGGTTCCTACGACTTCCGATTTTATATTCGTACTGCCCCTGCTCCGACTGCCTCTACCTAGCCATGTAGAAATTTAAATGGATTGAAAGGCCCTTTTTCGAACTTCAACAAAATTGAATTTATTTTGAAATCACTATGTCTATGCTTGGTTTTATTTTTGTAATTAAACAAAATGAATTGGGAAAATATTCTTAAATTAAATTCAATATTAATTCGTAAAATTGGTCCGATAGCCCTTCCACCGCAAGAAAGTTTAGAACAATTTTTATGTTCAAAATCATGTTTTAAAAATATACTCTTGTAAACAAATTTAACACGTAAAGCGCGAAACCTGTTTTGTCTTGCTTAACATTCGGGCCGCTAAATCAGATTTCGTCGAAATTGTCCAGCTGTTGGGGATACGACAAAGTAGTACAAAAAAATTTAGAAATGCTTTTCGTTTATATTTAGTAAGTCGCGTCCAGTAAAGAAAAACAAACCTTGTTTAGTCTTGAACATTAGAATGACAACCAATTTTTATGCTTTCCGAGTTTTAATAAAACCCATTAAAATTTGATGACCGAAACTATATCTTGAAATTACTTAAAATTGAATAATAGAATTTAGTTTTTTTAGTTTTATATATTATTTTATACTACCACTCACCAGCAACTGTTGCGGCCTGAAGGTAAAGTTTAGTGTCAGTCGCCGAGGACTGACATGGCGCTTAACATGTTAAGCGAAACAAGATCGATTTTGTTCAAGTTATTTTATTTTTCACCCCATGTACATATAATACATAGTATTCAGAGATATTTTATTTATTAATACATCTATTAAATAATCGCGAAAGTGTAGAATGCAAGCGAATTTATAAAATGTCAACTATTTATACTCATTCCCCATCTGGTTGCAGAGATTTATTCAAAAAGGTCAAAACAAAACACCCCCAATTTGCTTTGAAGCGAATTTAAAGACTTTCAATTTATGCAAAAAAGGAAAAAAGCTGGTAAGGTAAACAAACATAAAAATAAAAATTTCAACGAACTTCAATTGCCGTCCTCAGTGGGGGAAACAGAACAAACAGAAGAAGGTGAGCCAATGGAGTCGTCGTCTTGGTGGCACAAAAGCCATCGAAGGGACCCATGTGTTTGAGGTCGAAGGGCTCTCGAGGAGAATTGCTCGATGTCGAGTCGAGGGGTGGAAACTGCAGAGCGATTTGTCCTCTGTCGCAAATCTTTGTTCCGCCACGACTTACAACTCGAAAGGGTTACGTACGGCGCGGGCGGGGGCGGGCAGCAGCGCCACTATGCACCGCGCTCCCAAATTCTGAGCAAATAGGGTTCGCTGGGTAAATACCTTTTCCTACCTTCAGATATTGCTGGGGAATAATATTGAACTTGACTGTTTGCCGTTTATGCGCTCCGCTGGAAATTGAGTGCTTGTTCACGCAGTTGGCCGGGATTATCCCCGGCAGTTGTGGGTGGGTCCGCGCGTCGTTTGCATCTAAAAAGTATGCGACGCGCTGCGTGGTGGGACGTGCCCGCTTTGTTTCGGGGACTCCGCCGCCTTCGCGTGCTGGAGTTATTACGAAAAGGGCGTGGGGCGCCGCGTAAATGGTAGATGACACTTTTCGTGTCCTGTAAATCACGGATAAGTAGACCTTTCAGGCTGCCATACATCACGCGCCTGAAAGTGACACCTTTTCGAGACGGCAATTTCGCTAATCAGCTCCTCTCGGCGACGCGACGTGCTGCAGCTTCCAGGCCTGGACCGCGTTAAGAGTTCGCCATGCAATTCGACCCGAACGAAGTGTTGTCAATGCTAGCGACAAGGTTGAGCCAGACTGCTAAATCTTAATTAAGTCGAAAACTTCCCCCGCACTCGCGGCTGGAGTAGCCGAGTATCTGTTGCTGGCACCCGAGAGGACCCGGCGCAGAGGCGGGTTTGGTGTTTATAATTTTGAATTCTTCACACCTTCCGCGTGTGACTTTGACACGTATCCCTCGAGAGTCTCTGGGGGAATCGCTAATGACTTGTTTTTCATGTGAGAATTACTGCTCCCTGGGAGGCCTTAATTTTAATTAAGTACCACTGTTCGTTATCTTCGAATCCTCGCACCCACATGGGTTCGCTCGTGGGTCCCCGTTTTTGGCGGCAAAATCCCTCAAGTACCTTTCACTGATTAGCGCTCGATGTGAAAAGGGCCCTCATCGACGAGGGAACGCAGGGCGTCGCGACGGTTACGAGTTACGAGAGAAAAGATACTTAAAGGTCGTTATTGTTATGTGGGTCTAAATCTAATTAGTACTCTGCGCTGAGAATTAATATCACTTGGGGAAAAAATCCAAAATTATTTATTGCCTTTTTGAATTAGCATCTTCTGTTTAATTTAATATAACGAGTTTTCAAATAATTCAATTTAAATATTACTCAAAAGAATGTGCGAATTGTAACCACATCTGAGTTGAGATGGATTCGACTCATGAAAATGAAAATTAATTTATTTACGCAGAGTGCTTATATGTATTAAGCACACAGATTTAATGGTTAAGCGAAGGTCTTTATCAAAAAATCGTTTTATTTCGACGGATTTCGAAAGTATAATACCGTTTCAAAAATATTATGTGAAAATTTTATGAAGATCGAAGCGGTCCCGACCGTGCTCTGATCTAAACGAAATTTCTTTGCTCATGATCCTTGTGTAAAGTGAAACAATAGAAAATACATAGTTTGAAAAATATTATATTGGAAAATCGGTGGTATGTTGAACAAAAGAATTTCTAATGCATTCTATATTCTAAGAAGCAAGGGCGTGTCTCCCGTTTTTTTAATAAAGGACATATGAAAAGCCATGTAGTAATCTTTGGGATTTTTTGTCTAAAATAAACAAGGCTTAGAACAAGATGACATTTTTCGGTCCATCTACAATATTTAGTGATATGATATCGTAACTCAGCCTTTCTCAACTTAGAGGCTTCTTCGAAAGACATATTACACCCAAAATTCCACGAAAATCGTGCTTTAGGTAACATCCGCTCGACATACGCCTGTGGAATATCAAGAGACGCATATCGTCTCTTTGGGGCGGGAGGATACATTTTGAAAGTATCCCCAAAAACTGGAACCTTTTGCAAAATTATAAATTCCTGGAGCAAATAGGGAATTACAAGTTTTTTGTTTTTTTTTCTTGTGCAGGCCCTCCGGCGCGGTCTCCTTCCCCCGGTCGGGACCGACTTTTTTCCCAGATGAATATTGAGAACAAATACCTTTTGGGAAGGATCAGTTTTTCATTCGGCGACGTCCTCGCTCCCGAAAGTTGCCGGGCCCGCCAAGATGGATTCATGCACATAAAGGAATTATGCCACATGGCATGTTTAACAAACGCAGGCCTCCTTTCCCATTACCTCTTTCAGCCGGATGGGCCGTGCTAGTGTAACTTGCCCGGGATGATGAATGAGAATTTCCCCCGTATCCCGGCAGACCGACCGAACGACCACTAGCTAGCTCCGGGAGATGGGACGTCCTAGGTCCTAGTGTACAAAGTGGAGGATACTATTCCTGAATATATTTTCTCTAGATTGTGGCCTGTACCGCGCGGGGGATGCCGGGAACGAGGGCAGAGCACGCAACTTGAAGGATTTTCTTTATGCAAATTTCCATCCGAGGATTATGAGAAGGATTCCGAAAGAATTTCCAGATACTGCCAAAATTGGATTGTTACGAGATGATAAATTGTCGATGCTATGAACATTTTTCGGGGAAGTGATGGCAAAATTATGCAGGATTTGCGGCTAATTTCCGTTCGAGACTTTAGCGTAATCGATATCGTCCTGCACTAATGGTTCGTACTTTTTCGCTTACCCGTCACCGCACCGCGTTCTTTTGTACCACCAAATTATCACTCAGGATGACTGACAAATTGCGCTGTTTACTGCGAAAAATGTTTTCAGAAATTTGAAAATGCCTGCCCTGATGGAATTTTCCTAATTAATTACCACCGGAGGAGGCGGTAGTTAGGATCCTTTTATTAGGAAACAGATTTGAACATTTTATTTCATCGTGTACCTATACCTAAGAGAATAACCATTTCCAAAAAAAGAATATAGTTTCGGGGTGTAAGGTTTTTACAACAATCGTTTTCGCTTTAGGTATCTTATTATTTTCTTGATTCTTTGTCATATGTATACTACAAACTTTCATTAGCAGTGGACTCCAGATTCACTCCGAATTTAATTGAACAATGATGAATTTATTAAAAAATGATAGCTCTGAATGAAACGAAACAAAATTTAAAATTACGTTTACTTGGAAGGTATGTCATCGAGTAAATGGAGGCTAAAATTCAATAATAATTCATTAAATAACTCTTAGTTTGGGATTTGTAGAACGCCGTTGAAAATGCAAAAGACGAATTTCTCCTGGAAAAAAGGAGTTCAAATTGCGAGCGAAAACGCACGCATTTAGAAGATTATCACCGGCGACCGGTGACACGATAATGCGATTTCCCGCACATAGTCCCTGACAGCTATTAAAGCGGACAGATTTTATCTTCAGCATGCGGCTGGACCATCATCTGGCCCGCGGTGCCGCCTCCCGCCCGCCCCGTGTCGCAGCAATTTATTGAATGGCCGGGCGACCGCATAAAGTTTTGACAAAAGTATCAGATCGCCGCCGCCACAAAATTTGCATTTGATAGGGATTTCTGCTGGCCCTTTTCGGGGTCCGCATTGTTTATCGGCGGGCCAGTTAGCACTGAAAATATTTGAAAACGTATTCCGCCCTTGGTTATTATAATTTTATCGATTAGGTGACATGCACGAGATAAATGCCCATCGATAAATCATAAAAAGGAGGCCCTGGCCCGTATGGAAATTGTGTTAATTACTGATATGTCCGTGCGCGGATAATTTATACGTCACTTTGGAGCGGCTGTTGGCCGGCCGGGGCCATCCCTGACATCTGGGCTGGGGCTGAGGGGCGCCGAGTCCAGTAACGAGCCTCTGGAATGGCTTCGTGCGGCTTGTTTAATTCTCGCCAATTTTGTCAGTTTGTTTGCCAGATAGATGCACGAGATATTTGTGGTTTAGATAGAAATATTATGAATGGCCAGAACGTGCTCTTCAAGAGCCTGCCCTGACCCCGACCCGGCCGCCCGGATGTAATCTCCTTCGAGAATGGGGTAACAATATCCGGTGTTTTTAGCCGGCGATTTATGCGATTGGTCAGATCGCAAATTTGCACCCCTCCTGGCTTAGCTCTGGCTGCTGAAATTGCGACCAATTCGATTTGGAGATTGCTTCTCATATTTTAGTAGTTACTGTGACTATGAGCGCTGCTTTTTTTATTTGAAAAGAGAATATTTCAACATGGCCTAAAATGTCTGCATGTTTTCTACTGACTATACTATTCCTAAATACATACAAAACTTTTTCCCAACTAAAATACAACTAGAGTTGGCTTCCTAGGATTTCCCAGTAAGTAAACAAATCTAAGTGATAAAATAAAGATACTAGAAATCTATTGAAATATTTTAACTAGAATTCTACCTAAATATATCTACTATAATTGCAGTTATAAACGATTCGGAATTTGTTGGAATTCTAATTAAAATAATTAGAGTTCCATTATTCTAGATTTATATCTAAATATATTGCCTTTCTAAACATAACCGCCAGAATTCACTTTACTTCCAAAGTAGTAGGCAAATGTAAATATCTCTAATAAACATTTCACGCAAAAATGAGCCGGAACAGCGATGTTTTCTTTAGAAGATATTTTTTAATGCTGAAATAAATAATTTGTTAATTTCATTTTATTATGAAAAAATAACAAAATAATTAATTAATTAATTTTTAAAAACTTTCTGTAAAAACATCAGAGGATGCACTCCACTCTTTATGAAAAGCAGACAAGAAATGGACTTTTATACTGATATTTGCTTCTTGCTTCAAATCAAAGAACTAAGATTCCAATGAATTTACACAGAAGGGCAGTTCAGTGCATTAGAATTTCAGTGATGCCAATAGATTTTTATTTATTTTTTCGCTAGATCTAGCAGAAGTTTTGTTTTCTCTAGATTTTAATACAATTTTAAAAGAAAGTCAGTCAGAGTAATTTATTTTCTAGTGAACAGCACCAGAAACCTAGAGAAACTTAACAGCATCATTTTCCCGAGAAATAAAATTTAGAGTGTAAGTATGCGTAGATATCAAATAATAAAAGAGTTTCTTTCCTTTAATGGAAGCGTATGTTATGGAAGCGAAAAAGTATTCCTCGCTTTTGAGATCTGCAGGTTGTATATATAAACCATACTGCAAAATTTTTATTTCAATAGCTCAAAGGAAAATCTATTGAAGTAGAATTACACATTTTGGAACACGTTTTTTACCTATATATGTACACCTATATGTATTCATGCGAATGAGACTCTATTTGTATTTCAGTTGAAAGGTGTATACAAAGGAAGCGTTCCGAAACCAAATGATGTACTTTCTGATTTGGGTAAGTGCAAAGGCAAAAAAATTTCCTCTGCGGCATTAGCCACTCTCCCAGTAAAGTGTGTCCCAAAGAAATTGCTCTGAAACAGGAAAAAACATCTCGGTAACATGCATGAAAAATTCCCAGGATTTGTGGCGACCATTCACACTATCCGCAGTGCAATATATTTTCTGGAACGCTAGAGTCAGGAGTCGAGCGGGAGAAGGTCAATGATTTATGGTGGGTGTGAAGGCGTTTATAAGTAGTAAGACTGCCCCGAGAGTCACCTGCTTGTTACACCTGTGAGCCCGCACCACTTTCACCTTGTTGTCATTCAGGCCAAACATCCAAAATAAAAAAAAAAAATCTTGAGCACCAAGGTGGGTCACCTTATCTCTGATTTATACACATGTAGACATCATACTGACAAACATAAATGATCCCAACGAAAAGTCCCCGCCATGAATAACCATTAGCCAGAATTTAGAAATCTCAGCACTTTACACTTCGGCATAGAGTGGCACATAACATGGCGGCCACACGGAGGCCATCACCACCTTAACTGAGGCCGCAAACGCTCCCGACTCCCGGGTCCTGAGTCCCGACAATAGCAAGGGAGAGCCGAAACGTTTTAATAGCATGCCGAAGCGGCAATACAATATCAGGGCGGCCCACAAGAAAAGCAACAGCCCGGCCAACATTGGCGGGGGGACGCTGGACTGAGACCCGGGACCGGGACAGGGACTCCGGACCACGTACCCACTGCCGCACACAACGAGGGCGAAAATTTACGGGACAACATTTCAGCCTTTCTAGTCACAACGACAATGACAAATGGCCAGTCGGAGAGGTTAACACCGAAAGTATATGTTTACACTTAATCAAAGTTGGGAGTCAACTAGCCCCCTCTACCGGTGGACCCCGGAAGACGGGAAAACGGGAAGATACACGTACGGCGGGCGACACTACCCGGAAGATATTCCCGGAGCCGTGATACGTCCCACGTCCCACGTCAACTCCATGGAAACGCCATTCCACAAGCAACGGCAACGGCAAGTCAACCGGAAAACAAAGGGACACACGTCTTAAAACTCCGCTCAGGGACTAATGTGCTTTAGCCCGCATAAGCTCCTGGGGGAGTGGGGGGATGCATAAAATTTTATGAAACTACAGTCATAAAACAGAAGTTAAATCTAGTTAAGCATGCACGCCGGCGTCGATTCCTGTGCAGGGTACGGGAGAAACCTGTTGCAGAAAACTCCTGAGGGACTCGAGTCGGGCTCACCTGGTCGTGTTTTTAAGCAATTCAAATAGCATTCGCCTTCTATGCCACCGACACTAGCTCGCAATTAAATTAGGACTTAATTTTCTCTAAATAATTGCCAAGAGTTTCACGACCTCCTGGGCTGTAAATTGCCAATGAAAACGAAAGTGCAGAGGTATGTTTGTATGTGTAGATGTAGACAACTTCAGGAATGATATTGTCTATTTTATGATTTCATTTTATCTCACTTTTATGAGACAACGAGCTTCATTTTGTATGTAAACATCACGTCTTGAAAAGGATTTACAATAAAAATAATAGCAGATTTAGCTTCAGTAGTTAGAAAACTATTTTCAACCTTAACTAAATAGAAAAATAAAGAAACAGTCTGCTTCCTATTTTAAATACCGAATTTATTGTATCAACATGTCTTTTCAATTGTGGTAACACAATTCTATCGGCCGAAAAAAGGCCTAACTTTGAGATTTAT
The DNA here is from genome assembly GCA_951509405.1 of Machimus rusticus. NCBI lineage: Eukaryota > Metazoa > Arthropoda > Insecta > Diptera > Asilidae > Machimus > Machimus rusticus. Next base: position 12,062,248 of record OX608051.1, read on the forward strand.
TTTGGATTTATGGAAAAGGGAAAAAGATTTTTTCTCAGAGGAATTATTTAATATGTATTGAAGTATGACAAAAATTTGTTTATTATCATTTTTATACAAATTTGAAAAACAAGAACAAAAAGTTTTATAATTTATATATGTAGGTATACTATTGGCTATGGAACATATATGTATATAGTTATTTTTTTTTATCAAATTTTGTAGACATGCGGTGTAATTTTAAATAAATCCATGCAACGGAGTTCAAGTAATTTTTTCTACCAGTTTGAAAAATTGGTTTTAAGAAACAAGCGTTTAAATTTTTACCAGCACTTAAATCCTTAAACCTGACCAACCCAACCAAACCGACACAGTATTGTTTACACCAAAACCAAAAAATAAATTTTTCCAAAATCCTTAGCGTGGTGTTAATCACCAAAGAGCATACAATTTCAAGTACTGTTCTTGTTCAGTGATGATGAATGAAATGTAATGAATCCTTATTGAAACCTATCTTGAAAGCAAAATTGTTGAAAATAATCTTCACATGCCTTATTGGAATCTGAAGTAAATTTGTTTTCATAATAGGATAAAATCTAGTCGTATATTCATTAGTTTTGCTACATTTACTATGATATGCGGTAAGGTATCTGCTGGTATCACTATACAATTTCATTTGCTTGATTAAGGGTGAGCCGAGGCCATTATAGTCTCAAGTTTCGGCGGATGAGTCAATGAAACGCAAACCAGACATCATGTCCTCGAAATTGGAGATAATTAGCTTGCGTCATTGGTAAACACCGAGTTAATCAGGATGACGTGTCCTGGGCTGTGCAAGGCACGTGATTCCTGATTGTGGCGCGACGCGGGGGTGTGCGGTCCGGGCCAAATAAACGCCCAATCGAGCTGGCAGTCGGTGCATGATTGATGACAACTTGAAGTGATTGATTTGTCAGAATGAGTGATTCCGCCGCCACTGCCACGAGGAGCGATTTAAAAATGATTAATTGAACTCGGCGCGGTGTCACGCTGGAAATTCCTGATATTGTGCATAATGCGCGGTGCTCCGTCAGCCATGGGGCTCAACAAAGGGAAAAACACTTACACACCTCAGCGGCTCAACGGCTCAATGGCGGGCAATTGAGTGCATATCTTGCGCTTTTCATTCGCGGGATTTTCCTCTTTTTAAGCTTGTCGGAAAATGTTAGACGCTAAGTGAAGAAATGTTGGGAGACGTTGAGAAAAAATTGAACAGGCCAGACCTTCCGCCGGGAGGCAAAAAAATAAAATTAAACGAGGCTGCAGTGTAGCGAGTGCTGCACAGGCAACAGCGACAAATGGGTCGCATAATTAGTGCTGAGGTGATTAATTGAGACGCGGAAGAGGGAAACTTGCGGAGCCAACAACGTTCCAAGTGCTCGCGCAGACGGAAGTTAAGAAAACTGCCACGGCTTTATTTTGGGGTAACCGCCGCTTTGCAGCTAAGTGAAACTGAATTTACTCGTTAGAAACTTGACTGAGCAGTTAGTCACTTTTTTTTTAAATCCTGGAAGGACGCCGTAAGCATAGTTTACGGTGTCAAGAAGAGGGTAACTGGAACGGAAATAGTTAAAAATTCTATTACGTCCAACCCTGTGCACTCTTAGGTGTGTTACTTATACCTACATACAATAAAACATCAAAACAAGAGCGTTTTTTTTTACGTGACACACATATTTTTCAGTACACGCTTTGTAAAAATGTTGGGTAAATGGTATCAAAACCCACGCACATTTTGTTTCCATGCAAAAGTTCTTTGAAATTCTTTGGGTTTTGAAGTCGGTAAACATTTCTTTGGAATTAGTAAATTAGAAGAGAGTTTACTTAGGTAAATACACTTCGTACACCCCAATATTATCTTAAATTGCTTTAGCACTTTTGTCTGCAATTTGGGTGGAATCCCAATATTTGTTGCGCAAAGTGCACAATGCACGAAATCCCCACTGGGCATAAAATTTCCCACTTGACCACGTCGTCCAAAGATTTATGATCTTTGTAAATATCTGCCAATAGCGGCAGATGGGACAAATTGCGCCTCAGATTTCGGGCGCTCCGCTCAATCGACGTCAGTGTCCACGACGAACATTTGGCCATGATCAATTGTTTACAAAATCAATCCTCCCGGGGCCGGAAAGCAGCAATTTTCCGATCCCCTGGCCGCCTGGCGAAATGTGCGACATGCTGTCGGGCCTCAGCCACCTACAGTCGCACTTATTCCGGCCGTCAGAGGGCCGATTTATCTCCCCGGGAGGAGCCACCCGGCGGCGGGGTCTGGCCTTTTCTATTTTAAGGTGCGTAACGCCGGCCAATTAATCCTAATCGATACAACACGACTGAACCTGATATCAGACGACGTTTCCCGAGTGAATGATCGCGGCCGTATTAATTTGCCGACGACAAACAACTGAGCGAGCGCGAGGCACACGTGCTTGTAATTAATTTTTCGTCTTTTTGGTAATTTGAAGGACCGTTCCCTAGGGAGACTGCAAGGTAGGCACTTTCCCGCCCTGCTCCAGGAACAGGATCCACGCCGCCTTCTTAGGGAGCAGCGCTTCGAATAAGGGGCGTATTTTTGAAGGGGGTTCCAGAAAAACTTTTAATCAACAGAATTTTAATGGAAGACATTTAAATAATTTACACCTTCCGTTTCAAATTGAGTTCATCCCTTTGGATTTTTAAGAAGTGGTTCTCATAGAGCATCTTAGGGGTTATCTATTTTTAGGCTTAAAACAGACCCCAATTTGTCACTTTAGTGGATTTATAAAAGGATTTGGTGATGTGGATAAGACTTCGAACGAATTTCATCCATCAGTGCAGTTTCCAATTAAAATACCATTCGAATTCTTCCCACGTGTAAGCCACACGACGAGTCATGGGAACCGTGAAGAGTTATGTTCTTCTTGCCTAAATTTTTTTTTTCTTTCTGCTCTAAAGAAAATTAAATTTTCCCCTTCATTTAAAAGGACTGAGGGAATATATGAAAAGTCCTTAACTGCAATAAATCTCAATAATTATAATGAAGATTTGGATTAAAAGTATATATAAGACTATTGCAAGAGTTCTTTTATTTAAAAATTACGAAATCATTTGCATCAGAATTTAACACAAAAGTATGTAATTTACCTAAATGTATTTTGGGGAAAACCCATTAGACGGTAGGTATTATTAAATATTATATTCCCTTTTCGAAACATCGGGTTAGCGTTAAATCAAAAAATAGTGAAAATGATCACAAAATTTAGTCAATTTCTAAAAATTTGATCTGCCTAAAAAAATATAAAAAAAGCTTATGGGAAATAAGCAAACATGTCTATAGCTTTACATTATTTACTGTAAAAATTATGTAACAAAATAGTCTCCTATTTTGCTGGACGCTACCAGCGAGGTTCGAGCCTGTTTCGTTAAACCCTATAGCACACCAGTAGAGTTTTAACAATATTTTTTTCACTGGTTACTTTCCCCTCGACGCAATTTGAGGGATCGTCCGCAACAAAGTGTTTAATTAGAATGCATGTGCAGATGCACGGACTCGGCAGCTGCACCGCTCGAATTGGATATTCCTTGGATAATCCCCGTAATCACATTGACATCCTTCGGGCCAGTGAAAACAGAGCGCCCTCCGCCCTTCGTCAGCACACAGGGCACATTTCCAATTTCAATTAAAAGGGTACGGGTTTCATCCGGCGCCGGGACCAACTATCGTAAACAAATTAATTCCATAATCCTCCTTAGACCGCGTGTACCCGGGGGACCCGTCCTGAATAAGGAAAAATGCCCGAATGCAGCATGAATTGCAAATATTGACACAGCCATTACCCACCATAAATTCCGCGGCAGTCTTCGTTTCGTCCGGGAACAATAATAACAAGTTGGTCGGGCAGGGCGTCCCGGGGGGAGGGGGTGCGGTGTGCGTGCTTCCTGAGGGAGCGGGGCTCTATTACACGGCCAGGGGCTAAGTGCTCCCGGCGACGGGGGCGAGTCCAAACCGATCAATTGAATTGCTCTAATCGAGTTCGTGGAAATTAATTTTGCGAAGGAAGCGGGAGCGCGCGACGCTGGCGGCCACTGTCCCCGCCGCCGGGAGCCCCCCACAAATCATTTTCTTGAGGAGACTCGGAAGCAGCCCGTTGGGGCCTTTCTTACATTTTCATGAATTAAATGAACCGGAAAGTATCCCTGTGTATCGGCGTCCTCCCCGGCGGTGGGACTCCGTGCCCCGGCCTGCCTCCAGTCGCGTCCTGGCGGGCGACGGAAAAGCTTCAAACAAATAAATAATCGATGGAACGAGCAATTAATTTCCCATTAGGAAGGGCATCCCTTCCGCCCTCGCCGTCGGCCCTTCGGATGAGAAGTGGATGACGAAAAAAGGGGAAATCATTCGGGCAGAAGCCACTTTAGTTTCTTCCATATGTTTTGACTGACGTAATTGGGCGAAGGATTTATGGCGCATGAAGAAAGCGATCGCAGACGCTTGAAATATTCACGCCGGGAGGCGTCAGCCACTCACTCGCCTGTCGCGGCACGGCAGCTAATTAAACACGCAAACCGTCGCTCTCATCAAAGGTAGTTAATTTCACATTAAAATTTTCATTACACATGAACTTCAGTCGGCGATTAATCTTTTACCAGACAGTTAATGCATTTTCAATTGAGTGTAATATGCAAAAGGGCCGCTTCTGCCTCGCAGTCGTCTAACTAATAAGGCGGAAATTTCCGCCACAATTAGGATTCAAGGTATCAAGATATCGGCAGCTGATCTTACAAGGTATTATATCCTTTAATAAATATAAAAAGAAACGTGCGGGTCTCAGGACCCCCGGTAAGAACGAAGTTCTGCTATAATATATAAATAATAAAAAGGTAAAAACATTTGACATATTTAAGTATTTTTATTTTAAAATTCAACCATGGAAATTATTGGCTTGTGTTAGCTAAAGTAAGATACATATGCCTGCGACTCTATTTTGGGTAAATATCTTGAAAAAACAATATCGATAGTTGTACCAAACTTTGTTGTTGAGTGTTTCGGATTATTATTTATTGACAAATTAAATGTTTCTAACAGACATTTTTTTAGTTTATCAGATCTTGCATCTGCAAAATTAATGTGAAAATCACCAGCCAAAATGAGTGGGACCTTATCATGATCACAACATAATTTTCTGGCGCCCTCTTCACTGTACTCACTTAATTGTCTATGAATTTGAAATATAACGTCTTCAATTTTCTGATTGGGTGAAACATAAATAACAACCATAACTATTTTAAGGCCATTTTCCAGAGTACACACAGCTGAGCATATATCAGGTATACATAGGAAATTCTCGATGTATTTCAAATTATGTTCAGCTGACAGTGTGTGGAAATGAAAAATATTACCTCTCCCTACCTATAATGTTTCAAATCCTGTAACTTTAAAATTTGACAGTCTGTCATCTTGAATTCTTAAATTTTGACAGTTGTTATGAAATTAGCGACCCCGAAAACCCCCAATTTTCAAGTTTGGTGCAAATCGCGTTAACTTTAAAATTTGGCAGTCCGCCATCTTGAATTCGTAAATTCTGACAGTTGATTTGAAATAACCGGCCTCGAAAACCCCCAAGTTCCGAGTTTGGTGCAAATCGAATGAACTTTAAAATTTTACAGTCCGCCATCCTGAATTCGTAAATTCTGACAGTTGTTTTAAAATTAGGGACCCCGAAAAACCGCAATTTTCAAGTTTGGTGCAAATCGCATTAACTTTAAAATTTGACAGTCCGCCATCTTGAATTCGTAAATTCCGACAGTTGATTTGAAATAAGCCACCCTGCAAACTCCCAAGTTCCAAGTTTGGTGCAAATCGCATTAACTTTAAAATTTGACAGTCCGCCATCCTGAATTCGTAAATTCTGACAGTTGTTTTAAAATTAGCGACTCCGAAAATCCGCAATTTCCAAGTTTGGTGCAAATCGCACTAACTGTAAAATTTGACAGTCCGCCATCTCGAATTCGAAAATTCTAACATTTGTTTTGAAATAACCGACCTCGAAAACCCCCCAGTACCAAATTTGGTGCAAATCGCATTAACTTCAAAATTTTCCAGTCCGCCATCCTGAATTCGTAAATTCTGACAGTTGTTTTGAAATAAGCGACCATGAAAAGCCACAAGTAATGAGTTTGGTTCAAATTACATTAACTTTAAAATTTGACAGTCCGTCATCTGAATTCGTTAATTCTTCTATTCGTACAAAATATGCACACGCAACACTTTCACGAAAAAGTTATACACATGTAAACACGCGCGCACGCGTGACTTTGTTGAATCATATAATCCACGTGAATTTGAATACACGTAACACGACTTTTAATCGTCACTATATGAAGCATACACATGCGTCATGCAAACACAACTATCATAAGTTTCATCAAAGAAAGTATAATAAAGTAAACATGCGCTGCTGCCGCCTGCCAGGGAACTTCGAATTTTCTCTTTTTCTCTCTCTCTCTCTCTTCACAGTACTAATAGTAGCTCTCGAATAAACCGACTAGACCCCAGATGGCCAAGACCCTAAGGGGAACGACTGGGCTTGCGTAGAGCAAAGCAAGATTGAGGGGAATTTAACGTTACTCTGTCGTTTTCTCTATGTTCACCTGCCTAGTTTCTCAACGCATAGTGCGCCATAAAGAACTTCGTTCTAATAATAGGACCATCAGCTTAGCTTAAGCTTCAGAGAAGATTAATTTCTTGCATGAAACTGATCATCATTTTGTTCGGTGTTTGTAAAACCATTACATGCAAAATGATTAAACAAAGATTTTTTTAGCGCTTTTTTACTTATATACGAGTATCAAACATGCTTATTAACCTATTATACCGGGAATGACAAAATTTTTCGTTATGGACCTTTTTAAACAAAATAGTCAGCAATTGGCTTGATATTTAGTCGCCCAAACTTAAAACTTTGAACCCAGATAAAATTTTTGGCCCAAAGTGGTATCCAAGCAATTTGATTTTATTTTCATGACATAAAAATTGACATGGGTAACAATTCATAAATTTCAATTCAGAGCAAGATTTCCTGCTTAGCCTAGAATTCTTTAGTTGCGAAGCAAAAGTTCCCATTTCGAAAAGAGTTGGACAAAAATTAATTCCCTGGTTAACAGGTTACCACTCAAATGTATGTATTAACAGTTTGAAAAGACGCATAGTTCATATCATAAGCATAAATAAAAATTTTAAAAAGTTTCCACAGGTGTATTATCATCAACAGCCAAAATAAAGAGACGAGAGCCAAGATGATTACCCTGAGGGACGTCTATCTGTTTTTTCAATTTAAGAATAGTGATGGAATGAGACATTTTATCGAACGCTTTGCTAGAGTCTGTATAAATAAAATCTCTTTGTAGGCAAGTTTTAAATCCATTTAAGGCATATTCGACAAACTCAAGGAGATTAGTGGCAGTAGAACGCTTGAAGGAATTTGTGTTGATTTATTGAAATAAGCCGTTTACATACCTTTGAGATTTCTGGATAAATAATTGACTTCGAAGAGCTTGTGAATACTAGACAACATATAAATAGGCTGATAATTACAAACGTTTTCGTTTCATTATCCTTAGTTTATCAACCAAAGTCAACGATGTTGTTAATTATTGGTTAAATTATATTTTTATTCATTTTAATATACATACATATATATTTAATTTATCGTTGTGTTTTTATTTTGAAATCATCATATTTTAATATCATAATTATTTTTAAGAGATTTCAAATGATTCTATTGAAATTGTTCTTGATACAAAGTGCCACTATACTGATTAGTTATAGACTTTCCTTCTGATATTTTAAAAATAGTTTTAAAGTTACCGCAGTGTGTATAGACGACCGTCTTCAAGAAAACGTCTTATTCTTAATTTCATTACACCCATTATTTTTCCCAAAAATTGTGAAGACTGTAATTACCAGGAATGGTAGTATTTTGATATTTATGGTAAAGGAGATATCCCGGAAAACAGGGTCCATTACTCACATCCATCGAAGCCGCATCTACAGCGTCTCGCTGCCACTGCCAAAGTATCAAATTGCAATTAATGTCGAGGATGTAAAAGCTTCAAGGGCCATGATTTATGCTGGCCGCTCCCCAGCCAGGCGTTTGCGGGAGGCCCCGGGGTCCACCAAAGGACGACCTGCTTCTCGGCTCGGACTTTAAGTGCATGACTCAAATGATGGGTAGAAAGGACCCACAGGAAGAACAACACTTAGCGATGCACACAAACGCCGGATGGCGATAGAAAGGACGAAAAGACCTTCCATTAGAAACCGAATGCTGCAGGAATGATCCTCGTCTGGCCGGCCGGGGCCCCCTTCGCCGGAGCCCCACCGCCGCCCAGCGTCTTTGAATACGAGCGGAGCATAATGCGGACTTGCTGCAAGCATAAGTTGATATACGAGCTGATGATTTCAATTTACTCGGAACATCCCCGGCGTTTTTCTCTGCTCCCATTCAGATCGGCGCGATATCTCCTGCCGGAGCCGGGGCCGGGGCCGGGGCCTTCATCTCTCGCCCTTGTAAGATATAAGATATATCCTGTCCCATTTATAACGGATGAAATATTGCCTCATTTGTAAATGAAAGGATGAAGTGAGAATTTTTCCTCTTGGTTAGCTACATTCTGCCGGTTGTGGCCGTCGCTGGTGGCTGCGCCCACCACCCCCGCCCCGCTCATGCATAAGGACTCTTCGTTATTTCGTGAGTTATGACACCGGTCTTATGCAAGATACGGCGATTGAGTTAAGCGTTTGGCCAGGTGACTTCCGATGAAATGTTAAAACGCCGGTGTAATGGATGGCAGGTGAGCATAATGAATTACGTGATACGGGCGGCTCTGACGCGGCCGAAGGATCCCAGTCTCTTTTCGGTCTCGCTGCTGGAAGAGGGCGAATTACGTAAGAAATTCTTACGTAAAGACATGACAATCTCATGACATATTCTACCTTACATCTCCAATTCCGGGAACAGATACTCATTATGATTCGGCTTTTTCGATTAGCTTTACTAATTGAGTGAAAAGGTTAGGTAATGTAAGCGAAAGTAGCCGAAATTGAAAATGTAGTTTCCTTCGAATAGAATGCAAAAAATATTGCTTGAAGGAAAGAAATATCGACAAAAGCAAAAAAAAAAAACCACGCTCCAACCATTTGTAGTCACACATCTAAATAACTACGTAAGAGTCGCACAGAGTTCTTTAGACCCTGGTCGAAGAAAGAGTTGTCATTCACTGAATTTTTTAAATTTTGTAGCAAAAATTTAACCGAACTTATTTAAAAATCTATTTGTATAACACAATAATTCTTTTTTTAAACATTTTGATTGTAACTACATAATTGTTTTTTAAACATTGACTTTTTTTTGTAAAACTAGTTATTACATATTATTTTCAATATTTTAAAATAAAAGTTTATAAACATGTTCCTCAGGTAGTGTAGGGGAGACCGGGTACAAAAGTAACATTTTTTACTTTTGCCTTGATTTCTGGTTAGGTGTTATTATTTTGATGAAATTAATATAGCCATATAAAAATTCCGTTCATTTTCTTTACATTAGTATCTTGATTTACCTGATTATTGTGTATTTTGTATGAATCACAGAGACTTTAAAAAAATTCGTCCGTTGTTACTTTCGACCACGTTGGCAGGTCGAAAGTAACAGGTCAAAATGTTTGTAATAATTATGATATTACATATTAAATCAACAAATTATTTATTAGAAATCTTTTTTATTAATAACACAAATAAGCACTTTCATTTTAAATGCTAAAAAAATATATATTTTACGAAAAAAAATCAATATTATTAACTCTTCCTTAGAAACTGTGTTTAGTAATTAATGACATAAATTATTGTATGATAATAATTTTTTCTAATCACACTTTTCAGTATCAGTCTTCTATTCAGACTCGCAATCAGTAAATCAATCCGAAGACAAAAGTAACATGTTACTTGTCTACCCATAGGGCTATGTTACTTTTGTACCCTACCACATTTTTGTTAAAACATGGACGATAACCTGAAAACGGAACGTGCTAGACAAAAATGAATTAAAACACTGTGTAATAAATCTAATCTAGAATTTATATGCAAATTTTCAGATCAATATCGTCCTTAGTAGTATTAGTAAACATAAAATAAGTGAACGTCAAAAAACTTAGTTTTGACTTGTGAAATCACTTATTGTCCTCTCAGAAAACCTAGCAGCGCGTGGCGCGCGCGGCTACTGAATGCAAGAGAGGGGGGCGCCACCGGCTATCACCTGATGGCAGCGAAGCGGTATTTTGACTATTGGATAGACCTACAAAGCCTTTGTTACTTTCGACCCGCCGTTACTTTTGTACCCGGTCTCCCCTACTTTCGTATAAAAATAAGTGTTATTGTTAGTACAGGCAAAAGTACCTACCTATAATACCTGTATTTATTCTGTTGGAAGTGATAAAGTTTGGGAAATCGAAAAAATTAATATAAGATTTGTAAGGAGTGAAATGTAAAAATAATTACTTTATTACTTTGAAAATTAAAATTTTATTTACCAGCTTTTTTAGTATTTAATTTAATCCAATCATCTAGAAGCTAACTGAAATCATGTCGAACTTCGTTATGTTAAGTCCTTGTAATGGTGTCACTTGACAACGACAGATGGCAGCACACATTTAAATTTAATGTACCTACACATTCTGCGCTACGTAGTCGTAAACTTTCCTTAGTTCCTTAGTTTTCTGGAGATCCAGTGACTACAACAGGATATAACCTTATCCTTAATCCTTATAAGGATTGAACTACATATATTTAGAAAAGCATTTGTTTTCTTCCTTCTTGAATTTCTGCATTTTCTTGCAAGTTAAAAATTAACCTGATAACAATTTCACTTGAAAATTTATGACATATGATTTAAAAATAAATGTTTAAGAGAGAAAGGCAACTTTTATATAAATTACCAATTTAAAGTTAAAAAAGGTATTCCTAGCACACTATGATATGCTTGTACATAGCTTAAGTAAAATCTCCCTTTTGTGGCTCCCACACAATCTACAGCTCCATGCTCTTTTCGAGCAAGCGGATTAAATATTCCCATCAACTTTTAAAATGAGAAAAGTGCCACCGCTGGTCGCATCCCATGACAACTCGTCTTGAATTCTGGCGGAAAATTGCCCCAAAATTAATTAAAAAACCGACAAAATTTAATCATGAATTTCACATTCGCTCCTTTAAACTTTCAGCAGGACTCCCATTGTTTCCTGTGCGTCCATTCAAGTGCAATTACCGAAAAATTAAAAATTTGAAACTCATCCGCTTTTGGGAACATGAGAACGAAATTATCGGGTTGATTAACTGCCGACAATTCGCCGATGGTCATCGGACGTAGAATCAAACGTTGAGCCTTGTTCACATTTGATCATATTTTTTGCGCCCTGCTAGGGGATGCGGCGGGGGCGGGGAAGGGAAGGGATGTGACCAACTTAATGCGTAGGTACTGCCACCCTCGTAATGAGTGTGTTCGCAGTGCAATGTGCAAAAATTTTTCGATAATAAAATTTGATTTCATTAAATGAATTGAATTAATGGAATTTCCCTGCGAGTTTTATTGGGCGCACTCGCGGTTCACTTATGTATATAGCGACGGTTTGCATACCTCCGCGCTGCAGGGCCTCATCATTTACAAATTCGATGAAACATATAATTATGCAAATTGGCTGACTGATTTTGTGCCTCCGCCATCACCACATTCACCGTCAACATTCTGGCGTCATCAATAGTGAATTAACCGGGACATCAGGGAAACTTGGCGCAAAATAGCTAAGCGGCATATGCCCCCAACGCGCGTGAGTTCAATTGAGTTGCCTTTTCAATTTCGTGCTTAACCAGTGCAATCACCTACGGTAAATTATTAATATTTGCACTTTTAATGAGGCTCCTATGGAAACCTTTTTGATTCATCCTTTCACGGGTAATTACAGTTGCTGTAATTGATTCATACGCACAAATTGTAATGGACCCTTTTAAATGAATTTCATCAAATGCGGAACAAAAATGTTGCGGCATATGGTTATGAACTCAATTGATAACAATTTTATATTTTAATAGAAGTGGTTATTTCCAATACGCAAAATACTCTGAACTTTATATGCATAGGTACATATACATATGTTTATTCAGTTGAAGATGAAAACAGGACTTTTTTCAAAAGTCAGTGACTCTTTTAAGTCACAATTATATATTCATTATTGTCGGATACAGTATGAGTTCAAATTTTAAAATAAAACATTGTTCTAAAAAGTGCGACTAAAACGAAAAGCATAATGTCTCTGCTTATCTGAGGTTTTGTAAAAGCGTGCTGTACTTAAAATCTTCTTATATTTAAATATGTAAGGAAGATAAAAGTTATTCCAAAAGGTGCAAGAAATGGCAGATGGTTAAGTGCTTAAAAGTACATTAACAAGTATTCTTTTAGTAAAAAGAAAAGCGAGAATAAATTGAAAATGTTCTTTAAGCGTAAAATTTTCTCAATTTCTTTCTATCCGGTGGAAAGCCTACAGGTAAAAAGTATCGTAGCCGTCCTGTCAGCAGGATCAAAGCAGTAAAAAGTTGCTAGTCATTTGCCATCAGCCAGCAATCAAAGTGACGCCCGGAGAAGTTTAGTTGGGATAAATTGAATTTCTCAAAATTAATTTACGAAATGGATAAGATGGAGAAAGGAGACAATTTTCGTCTGGTGTCTTTCCACAGCCCGGCTGCTGCGCCACAAGGATGGATTAGCTCAGTCGCCATTCATCTAGCCAATTCAATTACCGCCTCATCCCGTATATTTATTGAATTAAATTAATCGTAGACGTGACATTCTAGAAAAGTGGATTTATCCCATCATACCGCGCTCTCCCGGACGACCCAATCAAGTTACTCGCTTACATCACATTAGCAGAATGGAACGACAGTATTTGGATACGTGAGCTCCGGCGGGGCCCTAAATCCTGGAGGCCCACCCGCGCCGCACTGAGACAGGATGCGGCCATTAAGGTGTCGTGTGCTGAGACTCCATATGAGCTCTAAATATCGCTAATAAAAATTACCATAACGCAATATTTCTCGACGGTGGCGTCAATGAGCCCCACAGCCGTGTGGGGCCCGACCTCGGAGCGCCCCTTCGCCGGGGTGCTCCGGCACAATGAATTGGAGCACAATTGAATACAAATAAACTGATAAGGAGTGAGGCACGCTGAAAGGACCGCCGTAACAAGGATCTCGGATCCCGGCGGGCGGGGGCGGCCCTGATCGATATAAAGTGTTACACCATCAGTCGCCCCGCTGTCTGCATACGTCCTAATGCTCCGGGTAGCAGCCGTAGACCGGCTACATAAGGATTTATGAATAAAATTGCACGTGACTTGAATACTTATGTCCTTATTCCAGGCACCGACGACTGTGTGCCAGGCTCAAATAAAGATTTGATTTGGATTTAATTTCGTTGCGAGGATTCCCTTCTTTTTCTTGTACGGCCCCGGAGTGGAAGGCGGGAAATCGATGATATCGCTGTCGAATGCTTCAGGGCACCAGAAAAAGTAGCGAGGAAAGTCCTTTCGCCTTTTGCGCCTTTCTCCGGGTCCTATCCTGGATGCCGGGGTGCTCTGCAGGGCGGGCCGGGGCGCGGAACAGAAGATAAACATTGTTGAACCGGGCACACTTCTGTGATTATCGAAAATTTGTTTCGCTGGTTTCACGATAATCCCTCGGCGGTTTGCTGGCATTAATCGGGAACAGCCAGCGGCTGAAGTGTGCATGCAAGCAGAAAACAGGGTGCATCGAATTAAGAGATCGTCGTTCTGATACTCCGAGGGCCGCAGGAGATTAAGTTGAAAGCACTTCCAGAACGCTGAGGGTTTTCCAAATAAAGAACACGATTTTATTTTCTAGATCTCGTTTGAGTACCTACCTCGTGCTTTAGTTGTAAAAGATAAACTTAAAGTTGCATAGAAATTCCAGGGGTTATATTATATATCAGAATAAAGTGCTTAATCATATTAATAATAATTACTATCCACATCAGAATTCGCAGCAAATTTTGTATTGAATTGAAATTTGCAAATCGTGATTCCAAACAAAAACCTTTTACTTTTGTTAAAAGAGCATTGACTTATACCTGGAAAATTCAATTCAATGCGATATTCAAGACCCAGATCAGATCATGCAAAAAGAAAATATCTGTAATGTAATGTATAATAAGTTACTCTGCAAATACATACATATGTACATACATATGTATGTATTTGCAGAGTAACTTATTATTATGTTTAAAAGGTTCAGATTTTACCATGATATTTATGTCTACACCTAATATTTAAATTAGATAAGCAATTTACTATTTATTACAATTTGACATTAACTATTGAGGAAACACTTAACCAAAACTTCTTGAATTTACCTATACTGTTCTTCCTTAATTAAAACTACCTTACATATGATTATTATTATTAACTCTAATAATTTCCTAGCAATTCAATATCTGCCATTAGTTAAGTGCAATTTTTTTCTTGAGAAATGCCAAGGTAAATTGAAGATCATGTTCAAAAGTCTATTTTAGGCAATCTGAAACTTTTTATTTATGTGTGTTTGCACAATTCTGCAAATAATTATACTGATATTTTATATAATTTTAAATATGTTTTCCAAACTCTTCAAATTTTACACTGTATAAAAGTCTGCAAATTTTTTAATCTCATTTTACTTCCTCGGGCTACTTACAATTAGATATACGTTGCGCTTAAATATTTACCTATATAGAATAGAATATGTTTTAGTGAACATTCTAGTTATTTATATCTTTTAAGAGCGTAAATTATACGTAGCCTAAATGGCATATTGGTCACGCCCAAAAACGTATTACATTATCTAATAACTAGAAATTTAAATAATTTCCAAACTTTTCGAACATGAAGGTGTGTAATAACTTAATATTATTTTGACTTCGAGCACGCAACATACGTTCACAGTCGCCAGTTGCGGCACGCACTCGGTAATAAAGTAAGTCAATTACCCCGGTAGTTTCACGGCGCAGAGGAGGAATCATTTAATTTTCATAATTACATCCGTCAGCGGAATATCCTGAGTTTTACGAGCGTTAAGTACACAAAACCGTCAACTCCTCAATTGCATTTATGCAGGAAGTAGGACATCCGTCGCCGTTTGGGAAGAGCCGGAACGACCAACGGCCGCCCGGCCAGTCAAATATTTGAATAATTCGTAAAAAACGTCCTCCTTCAAGCCGTCCGGGTCCGTCCCTTCAGGGCGAGAGTCCCTTTCCAGGCGATCGGCGCCGGGACTCTTTTTCAGGAAGGGCGTAGCGCCGAGTAAATTGGTCACTGCCGGTCATCGAAGGCCACTTCCCGCAGGACAAATTGGTCCGGGGCATTGTTGCATTAGGGCGCGGGGAGATTTATGCTTATTGCGCCTATTTATAACCGGGCTGCTCTTCATTTTTTCTCCTTTCATTCCTCTGTCACCGGAGAAGTACTTTCGGTGACGCACGGGGGGTGATGAATTGCGTCACGAGGCCCTTCGTAAAAATGCGGCCCGCTCGTGTCATCATATCTAGTTATGATTTACAAGGAAGGTTTATTTGTCCTCATGGATTTGTCAAGATTTTGATCGCGATTAGATTGCAGAGGTGACACGAAAGGACTATTTGTCACTTAAATTATGGTTATGAATTTGTGGGATTATAACATGTGCGCTCAGAATTTGCTTTGCATCTAATTTCATTCGGGTGAGGCAACAACCGTCATGTTTTGTTATTATCTGCTTTGAAAATAATTCTGATTTGAATAAGAAAAATTAACATAAGCGCACTCCTGCACTATCGACGACCTTTTCCATGTTTTTGTATTGTATATAAAAACAAATTTCTGCGTAATGTCACATTGATTATATCAGTCTTACGAGCCCTACAATTTTAAGCTGACAATTTTATGGAACTTCTGTTTCGTCAAATCTCTGCCCGACAAGTATAATTTCAAAAATGTTTAAGAAAATTTGAAAATTTGTAACACTTATGTGTTTCACAAAAAAATTATCATGACCAACGATTTTCCCTACAATTGTAAGGATTTTCGTGTTAAATCATCATGACAATTTTTTATATTGTCATATAAATATTTGTTGTAAAAATTTACAGTTGACATAGTTTGTGTCAAGAAGTGAAGAAAAGTCGACAAGTGAAGTTTCTTGTAGCGACAAATTTAAGTTCCAAGAAACAAATATAATATTAATAACAATTATTTACTTGCTGCTGCTTATCACACGTCTCAGTTTTATGTTATGCTATTTAACAGCATAGCAGCAAAGTGACGTTAACAACAAAGTAAAGCATTATTATTAATTTCTGTAAATTGGTTTTAATAAATTAATTAACAGCTGTAATTGTCATGTTATTTTACTAAAATCCTTGTTATGCTAATGATCTAAACTACCGCGGAAAATGTCATGACCACGTAATGGTTGTGTTCCCCCCACATTTTACAAATTTTCCGGAAACTAACTCAAAGTGCAGACTTTTCAGATGAGCACCGCAAAATATCCGAAATCAATTAAAATTGGTACAACAAGCGCACCGCGGTGAATCTTTTTGCGCAGCAAGTTCTAGCGATTCTTGTTGTATTCAAAAATGGAATTGTGCGGAAATTTCAGCAACTCGGGGGTAAAACCATTTCGCTTATATGCAAATGGGCCCACCGACGAGCTGGGCAAAAATCGACCCCTCTCGAATATATTAAACTAACCGAAATGAACAGCAATCAATTTGTGCCTATTTTGCAACTTTTATTCAAATTGCACTTAATTTGCATTCTGTGCATGTTCAACATTCAAATGATCGCATTGAGGAAATTTCGTAATTAAACTGTTGCCGAGCGGCCGGCTGGCGGTCGCACTCCGGGTAATTGCAGTTCTTGCAGTAAATAAATTTGCAAACATTGCCATCAATAAATATTTACCAACATGAACTAATGGCCGGCCCCAGTCGCCCCGGTCGCCCCGCACGCCACCGCAGCTGGGTCATTCCGAATTAAGTGCGAATGCACAGATCCATCTTTCGATAATGGCTGCATAGGGCTCATGTTAACAGCATCCAGCTGAAGTGAGAATTTAATGGAGCCATGAGAATTTACAGCGCTCTATGAAATATTGACTTTTACGGCCGGGCCCCAACCCCGCTGCAGGGCTGCTGCGAATCTGAAGATCGCATCACCCGTAGGACGTCTTGGCGCTCGCCGGCGCGACGCGACGGCCCGCGTCAAGTCCAAATCCAGAGTGGATCCATGAGGATTCGACTGGGCCATATCCGTTTACGGCAAATGGAGTTTTTACGGGCATTTTATGGAGTCGCCCGACTCATAGAATTAAGTGCGTAATCAATTTATGTGCGACAATTCCTCCAGTTAATTTTACGACGCGCTCGCCTTAACGAATCCATAAATAATTGGATTTTAGTGCTGCGCAAAGTGAGAACTCGCCCAAATACCACGGGGTGCCTATTTAGCAGGGATGCTTAGCTCGAACCTACCCGCCTGCTTTTACTACAGACTTTAAGCAGACAGGGTGTCATAAAAGCCAAAGATCAAAAGTATAGTGTTGGTTTGAGTGAATGCGAAGTTTTGGCAATGTTTTGGGGAAAATAAACTAAATATAACTCCGAAAAAGAGCTTGTTACGAAAATGACATTTTGTTTTATATTAATTTAATTTTCTTCTGATTCTCTACTCTTTTTATAGTCGAAACGGGCATATACTCGGAAGATAGTTTGTATCTCACGCCGTTAAAGAAGTAAAGTTTTTACAGGCATTTAAAATAATGCAGACTATAAGCATTTGACCTTATTGTTCTTATTATAGGAGCCTTTTTAAATTTCTTCACTAAAATTTCACCTTTTGAAAGGATTCAAATAGGCTTTCTCGGTGGAATTCATTTATAAGGGCGAGTCGCGTACCCGCAATTTGTTTTTGCACTACGGAGACCGGGTCCAGAACACCCCTGGACCATTCATCATCCGTGAAAGTGTTGCATTAGTGATAAATGGATTTATCTTCTTCAAGTTCGGTTAGGTGGGGTTGCTCCCTGGGCCCTGCTGATATCGTTCACCAGTCCTCTCTGGTCGCATCTAAAATTTCGCTGCTAAGACGTTGTTATGCTAATTATTCTGCAGAGATAATTGGAGCCGCCGAGGAGGAGAGAAAGTTATTCACTGCTGCTAATTGGATGCTCTTATAACAATTTATCATGAGGCGCAGAGGAAACTTTTTCCAGCTATGGACAAGAGATAAATGATGGAAGGAAAATTCTGATTCTAATGTAATTTACTAATACTACCCAGGAAGGTGGCGGTGGCTTTACGCTGGAGCGCGCGAACTCCTCGCAAGAGTTAAGCGTAACACTCCTCGGCGGTAATTAAATAACTGCTGGGGACCCTTTCCACACTCGGCCTGATTTGAGTTATCGCATAAGGGAAATTTTAATTTGCTAATGGAAGTCCTCTGGGAAGTAGTTCTTTTCTCATGTATGCCCAGCTGCGGCTCATGTAAAGAATGCAATTGGAAGGTCTTCTGAAGTCACTTGAGCATACTACGCTTAGGTACTCTACCTTAGCTCCTTTTTGATTAAATACTAGCAAATGCCCGCGACTTCGTTCGTGTGGCATTTATTTTATTACTTTGATTGATTACCGCCAGTCTAAGTTGAATTCTCAATAGTATTTATATAGAAGCGCAATTCCAAATAACTGAATTTAAGGACTCCTACAAAGAAACTAAAAAAAACCGCATTTTGATATCTCTACGAAACGAATTACAATTTTATTTGAAAATGCATTCTTATTTAGTAGAAAATGTAAATCGATCAGTGGAATGGTTTTCGAGATATTGTTGGTATGACTCCAAACCAATTATATGTATGCATTTTAACAATCGTGAGTTTCATTCCACGTGTACCTATGTACTTATTGTAATATCCCTTAATTCAATTCAGGATTATACATATTACATTGTTATAAAAAGCAATGCAATGCTTAACTATAGTAATCACTATAATCGCGGTTGTAACAAGGTTTTATTAAAACAACATTATTTAAAATAAGGTCAGCTGAACATTGTTTGGGTTTGTGAGCCAAAAATTTTACCTTCTCGCTAATGTTTTTGCTTTCAACATGCTTCGATATAATTAATTTGGCTTTTGATTGCAAAATTTAGTTTTCAACAAGAAATTTTTTAATTTTCACCAAGGCTACTGCAACTCTGTAAAGACTTAATTCAGATAATAGATAAATATTCTAAAAGATGTTATTATAACGAGATATGAAATTTAATTTTATCTAATGCATACAAAATAAGCCAGAAGGCTGAAATGACTTCACAAATCCTCTGGTAGTTTTCTCGCCCTCAACTTTAAGAAAAAGGGCATTTAATACGTGCAGCATGTCTCCTGGGGAGGGGTTTTTGTTTGTCCTCGTCTTTTAGATTGGTTAGATTGCTTATCACTAGTGAATGCCCCGGCCGGAGATATCCCCCAGGGAATGCCATTTTCTTAATTAAACTGAACTAATAACTGTAGAGAATGCAAACTCCCCCGTCATCCCGCTTTTATCCAGAATTCGGCACCATTCCGCTTTGCTAAATGAAGAAGAATCCCGGATCCGTGGTGAATGTGCGGAGGGCAGCACCTCAGTTTGATTGAAAGAAAGAATGCCTGGGATTCCACTGGACACTAACTAATGGACTCGCCGTGCACGCGCACCCCCGGATCAATGACTCTATATTGGAAATTCCTTTTGACACTCGCCCCAGAACAATTTGACGGCACTCCCACAACACTGACGGAGGCATGATTCTAGAATTTGACAGGAAAACATCTCACTAGAACTCTTGCAGCCAAATTTTAAGGGGTGGATTTTGAGATTTAAAAAGGGCTGCAGCAATAATAGGGTTCCTGCTTCAAATTTGAATGGGAATTTTATGAAATCTTGTTATTTAAATGAGGGATGCAAAAGGAATTTCTTGTATTCGAGCAATACTTAAAAATTAGTAAGTTAACCCATTTTTTAAGAATATTAAATACTACTAAACAAGTTGGGGGGAAAATTTTGCTCTAAAGTAATCCGGTTCACTTTTGAGCAGGTTCATTGAACACAAGCCTGCTCAGTTTAAAGTAGCTTTCCTTTAGGTCCCTTTTTGAACACATTCCTTGCTTTTTTCTGCTCTAGATTATAATCTAGAACAAATAATGAAGATTTTTTACACCTGATAATATATTGCTAGATTTGGAAATTTACTGCTTCTTTGTAAAACTTAAAGAAATCTAGTACCAAATGATACGTTACATTTGCATATATATTGGAGTAGTTTAAATTCTTGTATCCAAATGTTAAATCTATTATATACAGTGAACCTATATCTTTACAGAATATGTTCGTCCAAAAAAATCCTTTCGTCGCTTTGGACAGAAATAGGTCACCCATCGGTTGGTAACATTGCGCTAACATGAAAAAACTAAAAACCAAATAAAAATAAGAGAAAAAAAAATTATAAAACAGGCGAAAAGGGTGAGTAACTAATGTACACGTTTGCTGTTCTTGTGCGCCATCAGGGGTGATTGGGGCCAAAAGGGGAGACCTCTGGAATTATTTGAATTTCATCACATGCCACCCCAGTGGAACTGCATAAATGCAGATAGAATTCAAGTCAGCAGAAAGAAAGAAGGCACCCTGCAAAAAGGGGGGAATTTCTCTGAAGGGATTTTGCAGTTCCTTCACTGTGAATTTCCACACATATTTGCAGGAGCTGGGTAAAAAGGTTCCGAGACGTTGGAATGCAGTTCGGATGATGGCTGGAGAATTTTAGTCTGGACGTTTATATTAAGAGGATACAAGGCACCCTTGGTGAAAGCAATTCACCTTCTGGGCGAGATTCCTATATGTAAATTATAAGGGGTACTGCACCGTGGGTACACACGGAGTCTGTCGATTCGACATGCAGATTACGGCTTTGAGATGATAATGGAAGTGTCTGACGAGGAGATGGGCGCCGCAGTTCGTATATTTTAATAAGACAAAATTTACAGGTAACTCGCATTCCCTCCCCACCGGAGCTGCAGCTTCCGCAATTCTTGAAGTTAGGGAAAAAAAATTTATATAGGTACGTGTTTTCCGCAAATATTAAATCTCTCGGAAGTAGGTGGAGGAAATTTGGTCGTCTGCCCTCCCGCCTGTCTGCGAGTCTCTTACCGGTTGAATATGTCACAAAATCTGAAATGCATTCATGCCATGCACATCGCTGCATTTTGAAGGAAGGCTGCAAAACTTATGCAAATGATGCTATCTGCCAAGAACAACAGCAGCTAATTGCACGGTAATGCGATATGCATGTGAGACATCGTATCTTCGGATCAGTCGCATCTCCGTGTCATTTCGCCGGTAAAAGATGCCTTGATATGCAGACGCCTCTGACATCATTTAACATTTCATGACTGGTGTCAGTTATATAAATGTCGGAACACACCTCAGTTGCTCCGCCGGGAAGCTGGTGCATGTTAAAGATTTTATGCAATTTTGGTAGAGTCATAATTTGATTACTATGTTTGTGGTGAGTTCTTAACACATACTCTACAAATTGATCTATAAATTACATACCTAAATCTTTACTTTTTAATATCATCGAACATTTGGCCAGAGTGAAAAAGGCAAGCTAACATTAATCAATATCCTTTATTGAACTAGCCCACAACCTTAAAACGTGATTTTCTCTCCTCATAACGAAGAATTGTTTTTTAAAAATATATAAAAATTAGTACCTATTTAATCAGGAATAATAATATCTTTACTTTTCGATTTTTCAGAACTATATACCCAATATTTTGATAAGGAGTCGGTTAGATATGCAATTTTTGAACTGGATGATTAACTTTTCACGTAGGTAAGTAGGTACGATATTAAAACTAAACATATTTAGAACACTTAAATTTATTGATGAATAGATTTACAGTTCAAAATTACATTAAATTACAAACACTAGCGCGTATATGTGCATATAGTATTCAAAGTATACCCGCTAATAATAGGCAGGTCGGTCGAAATTCGAGGGTTAGCTATTTGCTCTACAACGTACAAAACTTGCGGGGTAATTGAATGGACTCCACTGCATTTAATTTAGGGCAAGCGGCGCATCCTATAATACAACCCATAGATAAAGGGTAAAAGACAAATTCGCCTATTTAGAGTAAATTTTCTCGTGAAATTTCCCACCCGTTTGTAAATTGTTGTGAAACGAACCAGGACAATTTCGGGTAGTAGAGGACTTGCTGGCAATTTCCGAAATTAGTGCTCGCTAGACTGCGGTAAAACAGTTGGACATTTGGCAGTCAAACCGACAATCTGCTGCAAATTAAACCAATCCAATGTGTGATTACTTGAAAATGACGGCATCAAGCGCAGTACCCTTCCGAGAGGGGTATCCTGAAACGCCTCTTTTGGATATTTTCAACTTTCCAGACTTTCCGAACCGAACCGCTTATTAATTTCATCCGAAATAAGCTTGATTTTAATATTAAAAAATTGTTGATGGTTTCCGTGATGAATTTTTTTTACTTTTTGCAGCTGATATATGATAGGGCCAATTCTGTTCGTGGAAGGGTTATGTTGAAACGTGATCCTGGCAGTGCAGGACCTTGCCAATAAGCCGTCGAATAAAATGTTCAACGGGCTGAACCCGCCGCTTTCTGGCGCTGTTGGTTGCCATTCAATGGAAATCTATTAGCAGCATAAATGGCTCGTAAAGTTGTTATTTGGGATCATAAAATTTTTCGCTCTTAAATTATTCAAATTAAACATTCTGACTTTTAACGGGCTTTTGTCATGCATCACGTCGTCGGCGGACTTATACGACGTAATATTAAAGTACCTACTATGAATTTTTTTCCATATTTTACTGCACTGACTGCGATGATGAAGGCGTTTGTTACAAGCAAATTATTCGTGATTTCGAATCTTTTAAGGAACATTTTTAACTCTTTTTTAATATTGGACAAAGTGGGCAGTTTCCATTTAATTATCGATTTCTAAAATACCGAATAAGGTGCTGAATTGCAAGAGAATGTATTTTATCATGTAGTTAAATTAAGTTAGTATTGTAAAAGATAAATAAGCTTATATTTTTTATGGAGGCTACTTTTAGAGCGAAACCAACTCAGTTTTGAATTTTTTAGTATCACAATTGAATTATCTGCTGTTCATTAATTATTAATTATCCTGTCTATCGTTAAAATTAAAACGATTAAACTGTCATTAACCTTCTTTGAATTTAATTACATGTAAAATTATTTATAAATCCTTTACAAATGAACGCAAATATTTTTATATATTTAAATTAAAATTCCGTCAACTGTTTATCTATTATTAATAAAATGTCAGGTTTTACTAACCACCAAATGCACAAATATTTTCAACTTCGACACTAATGCGATTAATGAAATACGCAGCAGCATTGATAAGCCGCATAGGCGAGTTAATCCTCTATCAATAATTCATAATGCATTACGGAATCGAATAGAATATGCATGTAATAGTTCCTGAAATCCCTCTGATATTCGAAAATCCTTCATCAATTGCCAGGAGTAAGGTTCCTGTTGTTTTGCATTGCAACAAAAAATAGACCCTCTGGCTGGCCTCGTCGAAGGTGAGTATTGCGTGACTCTTTGATTGATTCGTGGAAAGTTAAACTCATTCCTTTTACGTTCTGACGTGAAGAGGAATAATTGGATTTAATGACCACTGTCCGCAAAAACGAACTGAAATAAAAATCACTTACCTTCTAGCCCTGATTTTGTTTCCCGGAAAAAGTGTCTGTCTGGCTCGGTATAAGCTTGTGGAGTAGTAGAATAATAAAAACTGGAAAAAAACTGGATAATGGTTATATGCCCTTAATTAATTCCCAGCACGAATTGTCTAGTTCGATTGGAAAAATTGAAAAATATCCAGTGAGAAATTGTTGTTTGCATAGATTTGTCTGGGGTTTTTCAAAACGTTTCGGGCACTCCGGGGATTTGCATAATAAGTGTAAAGCACTTTTAGCTCGATTTGTGATTTGTTTGAAAGCCTCGCAAAGCGCGTTGAGGGGCGATATCCTGGCACCTTCCTTATTGAACTCAAAAGGGATATAAACACTCGTTGCCGCCACTCACTTCCGCGCTCGGTTCTCGATTCTAGGGCTTAGGAGCAGCCTTCCTCAGCATCCTCAGCAGCGGAATTCCTCCGCTGTTCTTTTATAATTCATAAAGCAAACTGAAGTGATCACACAAGAACCCTTCATATAGCCGCTTTTCCTGGAATGGAGCGTTTTCCCCCCGTTCAAAAAAAGTGAACAGCTCCAATCGGAAAAGAAAAGTGTCAACTTGTTCGAGTGGAGCGTTTTGTTCTTATCTCTTACTGCGCGGATTCTGGGCAAAAGGGTTGAAATTTCTTTGCAAATGCTCAGAATAGGACTCAAAATCTGCTCACCGAGAAACCGCAAATGTTTTCGAATCTTTCGATGTCCGACTTCAGGAGCAGCATCCCTAATTCAGCAGACGGCAGTAACTCCCGTCCGGCCCCTCGTCCGGCACGGCCCGGCACAGGGTGTACGTGGCTAACCACGAGATTCTGCAATATGCTAATTGATTCCTTCTAAAACCACAAACTGAATGCAAGAGATGGAGATTGTTTGAGTTTGATGTAGATCCACGTACGCTTTCTCTGGGAGACATTATGCTGCTACAAATTCGGTGGTCAGAGCACACAGGAGATTCTGAAAATTTTACGTAAATTTTATTAGAGGTTTTGCCTTACTCAAGTGCACATATGAAAATTCAAGTTTTTATTCATTTGTGGAACATCGCTTTTATATTAAATACATATCAGTTTCATTTCTAGTCTCTAGAAGGAAATCTTAGTAGGTACGTAGAGTACATATATTACCACAAATTAAATTAAATAACCAAAAATTTCTTTAGAAATGGTTGGTATTCTAAAATTTTAAAACACCAGAAAGAATTATAAGCAAATATTTTAATCAGCTAAAAGGTTTAGTTTCGAACTGAAGTCTTACAAGATTAAAAGGGTAGTTTACCTGAGCCGGCAAATCAAGCGCGTACGTTTGGTTTTATGACAATGTAAAACTTTAAACGCGTTTTTTTCCCGAAATAACGTTTTTTGAACTTTCGACACATGCAAAAAATTCCAGTTGTTTTTCAAGATACCGCCATTTCTCACATAATTTGATAATTAGCAAGACAAAGTGTCTGTTTTAAGAATATGTTTTGTTTTTGAAGTTTGAAGAAACACAGCCAGTGGAAACTGCGACCAAAGTGGTGCGTCAGACATGGCTTTTTTTGGTTTTGTACAAATATATTTGAAATACAAGCATTAAAAAACGATTCTTCAATAACCTTTTCCCGTCCCTTAAAAACAATCACAAAAAAGGTCAATTTTTCGACTGTCCAGGGAAACTACCTTCTTAAGAAACATTTCAACTATTAATTTTTATATAAAGTTAAAGAAATATGTAATTTTTTTATGAATAAATTTCTCTCGTAGAAACTTCGTTTCAGCCACACAGAGTAAAGTTTTTGTGCTCTTCCCAAGTACTCAATTTGCACAGGGCGTTAATATTTTACGCAACATCCCATTAGTCAAGAAATCACAGAGTGCGGCAACTTTAATGCCGTCTCAGATGACTTCTCTATGGCGAAGTGCACTTGCCAGGCGTATTTCTAGCACTTAGAAGGAACATCAAAAATCTAAAGCGAGCAAAATGAAATATCTTTTCATCTTGGTGCCTCGTTTGCTGTTGCTCCTGGCAAGATCAACAAGACCCGCGATCATCAGGCCGATGACACTCGACCATATTCAGACCTGGTGCACTTTTCAGCCATCGGGTGCATATCATAAAATCTGCCAGAGATATAAATTTCATAACGCACAAATTTCCTGGAAACGTCTTCGGACGTGAGGTTTTAATTTCGACATCGCACCACGCGGCACGCTGTATCAGTTCGAGCGCGCAACGGAGGGGAGGATCGCGGAATCCTGAAACCGATCAGCAGTGCTATTTGGGGAATTCCCGTCGTTTTGGGGTTTAATTAATTTCCACAAGAAATTACCGCCGACATATTTTCGTGCCGGGCACTCACTCCAAAATAAACAGGAGCCGAGCAAAAAGCCGGGGCCTCATTAGATGAATGAAGCTGAGCATGACGCCGGGGATGTTTAAGAAGTGTCAGACTGGTCCGTGATTCTGGCAGATTCGCCTGCGCATGCGATCGGATCGGACCCAAAATAGATTTCATTCATGGCATGCACGAGGGGTATTTTGAATTTTGGATTCTCCCGGCGCGCCGCTCGGTGTTATCTTAGCCGATTCGAGCGTCTTTCAATGGAAGGATTGCTGACTGAAGCAGGACTGACACGAATTGACTTGACAAGATTTAGGTTGGAACGGGCCCCGCCAGCTGGTCTTTCGACACCTGCTGTTATTTGTGGTTTCCGGCTTTAATACCGCGTAATTAGCTCAGACAAGTTTTCGCTAAAAACGAGTGTCTAAATTATGACTAGGAAGCAGTAGCTTTATTGATTTATAGGAATATAAACTATTTGAAATTTTAGGGGATATTTCGTTTTCACAAAGTATAATATTTTGAAAAATGTGCTGTCTAAGTTTAGACTAGATAAAATATTAAACTGATTTTATGTTGTTGTATTGATTTTGAATAAACCACTAAAAATTACTGATGGTCACTGTGGGCGTTTAACAATCTAACAGATAAATTTGTCTAGACTTAACAATATACTTTGTTTTTAATGATCATGTATGTAGTTTACTTTAAATATACCTAGTGTAAAGATTTGGGTATAGTACAATATTAGGATTAGGGTTTCAAATAAAAGCTTATATAAATAAAAGAACTCTTATTCTAATAACATGTTTAAATTAATTTCATTAAATGAACAATTATTTTTCTTTTCAAGATCTTTCGAGTGGTACCTGCATATGTACCTAATCCATCAAGAAAAAGCTGTGAAATAAGAAATTCAAAAATATATGTTGAAAATTAGAAGAATTTGGAATTTTATTGTATTCAAATCTATTATTTAACTTGCTTATGTTAATATATATCTCAACAAAACATAAATGTGAAAGAAAGCCAAGTTCGTAACAAAAACACTTGCAAGATAAGTACTCTGATAATGGCTTCACTAATAAAAGAAGTGAGATCTAACTGGGCACCAAGTTCTTTCGAAGTTCCTTAAATCATAGCTCCTGTCACGTATAACGTTCTTCAGTTGCTTTAAAGGAAAATTTGTTATGATCTTTGATACTCAATAGTGCGGCTTGGGAAGTTCTGACCCACAAACTTTAATCCTTGCGTTTGAGAACAATTTAATCAAATATTTGGGCCCGAAATGGTTCGTGTAATACGGCTGGTGTGTCGCCCTTTTGTTTTGCGAACTTGGCTGACACACTGCCGTGTGTCTAGATAATTTAGTCTAATTAAGTGTATGCAGTCTGATGGAGGTTTCACTCTTTAGATGATACTAAGTAAGTAAAATAAAAATAAAAATTATTGAAAAACCAGTAAACTTTTACTTTTTTACATATGTATATTACATAGTAAAATCCTATAGAGGTAATCCTGTAACTAATTATTGTCTATTATAATTGTTTCTTTTTTCTGGATATTTTATTGTTTAATATTTTGTATTCTTAGGGAAGAGAGTCGAATAATGTAAAGGATTTAATAATGCTGTTTTTACTGGTTATAGTTTTAAGTCTGGTAGTATAGTATAATATTCTTATTTCTGGTAGTACTAAAAGATTATAAATAATAAAAAAAGATAAAAGAGAAATGATGAGTCCTTTCTATGTTCAGTTTTCTTTCGAATTTCTAATATAATAAGAAAGTATGCGTTGCCGCTGTATCGCTTATTAAACGTGCATAGTGTAATTAGATTTATTGGCGAAAACTCTCGAAAAGCCCCACTGATTACCTGCAAATTTGGCTGATTAGATAAACTGCAGGCAATAAGCCCTGTAATTCGTGGGTTGTTCAAAGAGCTTGCGGTGAATCTGTAATCACGCGATCTTGCTACCTTGCATTTATTGTGTACATCCAATTTTCAGTTCCTAGGAGTTCTCCCCCGCAGGTGAGGAGGGCGGGAGGCCGCAGCCCATCCGTCTAACCTCGTGTGAGCGCTGCTCCACGTATGCAAACGTAAAAACTTTACCTGGATTTTCGGAAGAAGGTCTTTAATTAATATCACGAACGGAGCAATCTTTGCAAGTTTTACGAGAAAATCGCAACCGCAACCACAAATTTCGATTTTACGCTACACCGAGCAGTCGTAACATGAGTCCTTGTCGCAAGCACTCTCCCGGGCGAACCCGGCGTCCCGCTGGAGCACCCCGGCCAGACCCCTTGCTTCTAATAAATTTGTAAGTGTGCAAAGTCTTCGCTCGCTCACCGTCGCCGTTGTTTTCAGTCAACTTCTTTAGCCTTTTAATTATCTCTAAAAATAGGACGGAACAAGTTTCGTTCGAGGACCCCCGGCAGCTCCTCCCGGGTCCCGTCGCGCCCTGCAATTGGTTGTCTGGGGCCCCGGCGGAGCAGGACAGGAGCACGTCTGCCAACTCCTCGCTACGTCAGTCGCGCTGAGTGACTGACGTATAATTGAATTGGTTACACCGATTATGGGTGAATTATAAGGCAGCTTCCTGTTGCTCGACAATTTTAAAACAACATGAGGGCGGAGGAGCCTCCAGCTCCACGTGACCCCACAACGCTGAAGATTGCTCTCGAATTCGTCTACAATTAGCTGCAGACGAGGCAAAATAGGGGTGGAGGGAATTGCAATTTAATTGAATTTTCTTTAAAGTTAAGTTTAAGTAAAAGGCAAGCGTTCCGTACAACATGCGAAATATTGCACTTAAATAAACTTTTCAGATTTCAAAAATAAGGAAAGAAGAGAAATACTGAGACGTTTTAAAAGCCGAAAGTATAGAGATAATCTAGAACAATAGGAAACTGATTTTGTGTAGGATCATTTTATTTCACCAAGTTTTAATAAAATTACGTTCTTATTAGAAACACCGAAAGTTTTAATGCGTTTTTCAACACATTTAACTAATTTTATTAAAAATAAACTTAGACGAAAAAGCCGCTTTACTAAACTTAATATAAATTCAAGTAGTTTTTCACTTTTATTCATATCATCAAAGTTTAAGCTAATTTAACATTAAAAAAAAAACAGTTATTTTCTTCAATAATTATTTAGTAGTATCTAAAATTTATTTCCTTTTTAGGATGTACATATTTCACCTGAAATTTCATTGTCCAATTATTCACTAGAAATGATTGTTTCCACATTCAGCGGTAAATACGAAGGGGATAATGGTTCGTGTCTAGAACAAAATTTTCATCCCTCTTCAATAAATAACTTCCACGAATTTCCTCGGTGAATAAAGATAAACCTGAATTCCCAAAATTCATCGCCCTCTCAATCTAAATTTATTTTTGTTATATTTGTTGCGAACTCCACAATCATAAATTAAATCTGCATCAACTTTGAAATCGAAATATTAGATTGAAATGTTTCCCAAGAGTTGGGATAAAAATATATTTTACTTGGGAATTTCCACATAGTCTTCGGGTTCTTCGCTTTTTATGTGATCTCAGAAGCAATTCCCGGAAACTTTGAGTAATTGACAGATTCATTAGCTGTCGAAAAAAATTACTGAGCGATTTACAAGAACTCGTTACTCAATTAATAAAAGTATTTTTGAATATCTGCTCCGGGATTTTGTAGAGATGATATTGATTTTAACAAAGACTTTTTAGAAATTAGAAATGATCATGAATTTTAGATAAATTACTTTATAAAATTTTGTAACATTTGTAATATAAAATGTTAAATAATTTAAAACGGTTAAAAAAAATAAATTTCCATTGAAAATAATTTCGTCTATTAACTTATTTGCTCCTCTGGTACCTACTGTTATTTTAAATGCAGTACTTAAACATTTTGATTCCTTCAATGCATAATTAATCATGAGCTGTAACGCAATAAATTCCTTTAATTCCGGAAATCTTTTCAATCAAATAGGCATCTCACTTTTCTAGAAAATCAGGGCAAGTGGTTTGTTTGCTCCTCAAGTCCGTCACAGCTAAAAATATCAGGCACGCACTTCCGTGCGGCGCATTAATTCGATCAAAGTAATTAAGACAAAAACTGATCGGCGATTCTTTGAGAAACTTTGAAGCATCGCAATCCCGCGAGGGCTCCTAATAAGAAAGTTTCGTAAGACGAGCTAAGACAGAGCCACTGAGATACGAATCGGATCCGTCTAATGAGCACGCAGCGCGCCATGTATCTGGGCAGATTAAGTGCAGGATTACGCGACCGAAGCCGGGCACTTTTGCTCCGGGGAGGATTAACCAGCTCCCGAAGTGGAATCCTCCGGCTGCGGTTTAATAACTGAGCACCGCATTAAGCAGACCCGAAACAAAAATAAAAAGTAGAAACAGAGGTGGCTCGCAATCTCTTGACTTACTGCTCTCAATGGACGCGTCGCGTCTGAAAGCAGTCTGGATTGAATCAAAAACGGATTAAGGGGTTCATGGCACGACTCCGGAGGCTGGCGTCGCGGTGTTGTTTTATTACTTAATTAATGCGCTTATGCCCTGCGTCTGTCACCGACCAACTGGACAGAGGTGCTCTAAAAAATCGGGTGACACACGGACCAGGAATCGTGATAGATGGGAACATCTCGGCACATGACCTCAGCACACCGCAGGCAATTTATTGGGGCTGTCGCGCCGGGAATGACCACATTTTTCTTGGGCCTCCCACTCGCCGCTGCAGGAAAAACAAACTTAATTTTGTGAGGCTGCTTTTAATCCAAATTCCCGTCCGTTCGCTGCACCGGCGGTTTATCATCACCTCCGCCGCGGACCGCGATCAGGTTAAAAGTGACTCCGGTGCAGGGCGACGCGGTGAGTCGGGCTTCCCAGCATTCAGAGCACCACCATCTGGACCAAAAAACCGCTTGTCTCCGGAGATACGCGAGTGTCGCACATGTCCGCCATAAATCAAAATTTTTGAGAGCAATTAGACTAGAATTTGTCACGACGTCGCGTATTGCGACGCTGAATGGAAAGTAAATTGTGAGTTATCCACCGCGGATTACTCCTCCGTAATTTATCGCGGCAATAATTTTTTAGAAATTGTTTAATTTTACGCTCTGAAACTGCCGCGAAGCTCTTAATTGGGACAGCCGGGCGTGATGCTGGGACTGCCGAGATGCGGGATGCCGCGGGCCTCCCCCGCGCCGCCCAGGTCACGTTAATCGGTGTTAATGCATTCATTACCGAAAGGGTTGCGATGATAAATTGACCCCGCGGTTGACGCGCCTCGCCCGTCCTGCGTGGCGCGGATGCACCCATTTCTCGCGCTGGAATGCAGCGCCCGGCGCGGATGATTGATTGGAAATGCGCTCCGGCGGGCTCCGACTCCAATTGGGGACTTCTGAAAATTCGAGTCATCCCCGTGACAGATTTAATTGATTTGGAGGCACAAACAGCGGCTGACGATGTTTGCTTTAATTGTTATGGATGACTCCCTTAATACGATTCAGCCGAGCGAAAGCGACTTGTAGTCATAATTTTCTTGATGAGTGAAACGTCTTCCTCATTACGCACAAATCAACGCGGTTAGTACGAATTTTGCATGTCATCGTTTCACTTGCGGTAGGCTGCTGTATGGGAGTTGTTTAGGGTGATTAAGATTTATTGGCTTTTGCTCGATTTATGGAAGTTTGGTTTCATAAAACTTATTCCATATCTGGAGTGCCTGCTCAAAACACTAATATCTGCAG
This sequence comes from Machimus rusticus, assembly GCA_951509405.1. NCBI lineage: Eukaryota > Metazoa > Arthropoda > Insecta > Diptera > Asilidae > Machimus > Machimus rusticus. The sequence goes on from OX608051.1 coordinate 12,094,231, forward strand.
CTCTAATCTAAGATCCTACACAAATCTGTCATTTCCTTTGATCAAAAGTGACTAGTTTCTTACTAATAGTAGCCTTACTTTTAGTGTCTCAATCAAAAGGTCATATTTCCATTTTAAATTATATATTAATAATAGTAATACATAATGAAAAAACAATTTGCTTTAATCATTAGTTTTGCCTTCAGATATAACGTTGTTGAAAAAACACATCTGCTAACAGTTTCTTTTGAACAGACACTCCTCAATATATTCACAGTAAAACAAAATTTGTAATTGTAAATTTTGTTGGTTGATTAGAACATTGAAGAATTGTCACTTTGGTTTTTGGCTCTATATATGTATATATGTATATACTTTTGTGCCGTCATTATATACTTCAAATTCGTATAAAATTTAAAATGTTTCCCAAAGATATATATTTTTTTTGATCTAACGTGTATGTATATAAATCATGCTGGAAATTACGTAATTAAACACTCGTTAGACATGTTACCGGACGGAAATGAAAATTAAAAAGTTTCCGCAACAAATCTGGAACACACACTCGCTTTTTACGAAAAGTGGAGTTCGTCCCTTAAACCCTATTACAAGGAGCTTTAGAGAAGCCCCGAGCCCGGAGCATGTTTCATCCAGATTCCAGGAGGATCCCACAAAAAGCCGGACGCAGGAGATATGAAAAGTTTTTTCATCAAAACGCTCTTGGAAAAGTTCATGGAGTGCAAAAAACCGAGCCGAATCGAGGTCAGCAAATTTATTACTTTGAATTGGCTCCCAACTTCCTTCGAGTCAGATACACCCGAGAGTGGCTTAATGACTTCATTCCAACTCCCAAAGGAAAGCGAATTTTGATGATTTTAGTGCGCCAAAATCCCTGGCGTTATGTTTTCGTTTTTAGGGGATGAGCCGGGCACGGAACAGGGAACTTAGAGGCGACTCCTTTAGGATCCGGGGACCCGTGAAGCGCTCGGGACGTGCGACCGAACGGGTGATGCCCCGATGGATAGACGGAAGACGAAATTTTGGAGGAAGCTCAGTGGCCTTTATTAGCAGGAGATTTTCATTGCTGATGAAAAAACTTTTTCCGTTAATTTAGAATTCAGTAAATAGAGCTGCCAAGGTTGAACGCCGGCCAGTGTGTGGATGTGGAAGGTATTTTTGAGGGTAACCGGAGCACCCCCAGCACGGATTCGTTTTCTTTGTGAAGGGAGGCGAAATGGGGTCACTTGTAATTTTAAGGGCGGAATACGCCACCCGCACCTACATACAAAGTGAATACGACCTTATTCAGCAATTTTTGTAAAAAATTACTTCATAAACTTCAATTATGGCGAAATGTGAATAGCAAGTTCAAGCATTTCTCCAAACTGATTCACCGTGCAAGTTCAGAATGCAAACCTGTGCTATGATGCGGATGTTTTTAGTGCCCTGCTTCATCTGTTTGAATAGTTCTGCAAGCCTTCATTTCATTTTAAGTTCTTATATAGAAATCACAATGTTTCCAATTATATATAGAAGTTTTTAATATTTTAATATTTATAAAATATAAACTAAAGTGCCCCAACTTACACAATTCTTTTAATTAATCAAACAATATTCTTTTCACCATACATAGGTGATTTATTCGGTTTATTTCGGTTTGTTTAATTATTTCGATTTGAGTAAGGAATCGAATCCTAATGAATTCGATTTATTTGTATTTTTGGCCTGTCGCACATTTCAAAAGGGTTCCATTTCCACTTTTGGTTTTAGGTTTGGAAAAGGCCTTTGTAATGTAAATTGATTCGTTATCCGATAGTGCGAATTCTATTTTACTACTTTACAGAGGACGGTGCGGGCGACGATGCCACGTCATATTTCACTTATTGAATTTATCCAAATAGAGGCAGCTAATCTAAAATCTAATTTCATTGTTTGCACTTGGACAAAAGCCCGACGTTTTGGGGGGTGGACGCTAGAACGACATATGCAGATCGTGGGGCGAAACCCGGTTTCATTGCTTTAACCAAATAAATGCGAAAAAGGGCTGATAAAAAACGACACACCTAACGCTGGATGGGCCCAGTGGCCGGGCTGCCAGTGAAACCCCTACGCCGGATTCGCAGTAAGAGATGAGGGTTCATTTATCCGACGACCAGCTCGTTTTCATAGATTCACTCTTGTGTGAAGATGCGCAACGTAAATTTGCCTGCATCTCTTTGATTAATGTTCTGGCAAATATTATCAGTTAAATGGAATGGTCCAGCCGGAGTCTGTGGCGGTGGGCTGGTGATTGGTCGGTTGTCTGGTCGCTCGGCCAGAAACCGTCTGTCTCTCTGGTGATGAGCGGCAGCAGCAGCCAACCCTTCCTCGCCCCGGCCACCTAGCGTCTCGCAATGGATGCTGATTTTGCGGCCAGATACAAGAATCTCATCTCCCAGGGCCTCGTCTGGCGAGGACGGCCGGCTGCGAGGGCCGAGGGGCTTCATCTGTTTTTAAAAGGGACTAATAAGGGCTCCCATTCAACTCAACTAAAATTTGCTTATGGGCATAATACGGGCTAATAGAAGACTTTGCGGGGCGGCGATGTCATGCAAGAAAATGCTCCCGCAAAAGAAAGGCAGCCAGCTGGGGGTGCTGTGATTCAAGTGGTCAGAGGCCCCACGTCGAAAAACCACCAAAATTGAATTCTGTTGACACTCTCTGTGCATATTCGGGAAAATGATTGATTGTCGAGGAACGCTTCCTCAGAATAAAATTCAATTTTCCGCATAATCCCAGCTCTGGAGTCTGTCGGAGAAGGAACACGTTTTACTTTTTACCATGGTGACACCGAAGGTCTACTTCGCCTTTCTTCGCCCTTTTTGTAGCGTCTCACCGTCTCCGGCGCCGCATGCTCCACTTGAATTTGACTATGCAAGTGATTACCACGAGTGACAACCTCAATGAAAGTATCGCCGGAAATCCCATTAATCATTCCTAAACTCTTCCTCTTGCCGTCATCCTGCTCGCCATTCATCAATATTTTATGGGGCGGTTAAGAAAATTCCAATCAAATTGAAAATGTCGCTCCACTTCACCTCAATGCACTTTCGCACTTTGGGGATTTTTTGAATTCTCTTAGGGCATTAAACGCCCGGACCGGGAATTCCCCGAAATCAATTTTTTGAGAGATCACGGCGGTTCCGCGTGGGAAACGTCTTTAGGACCCCTGGTTTTCTTATCCGCGCAGTCAAGCCATCAACAGCCTCTTTGTCGTGTTTTCTCAAGCATGCGCCACGACTCGATGAAGGACTTATGGCGTTTAGCTTCTTCATGACCGCGGAATTTTGTGGTTTGGTGCGCGCCGACGAGTGCCTGTGGGATAATTTTTTACAGCTGCGCGATGCTCTGGCTGATGGACACGTCAACGCAGTCGCCGACTGCATCAAAGTGGGCTTGTTCTGATTCCGCGGTGGATATGACTAACCCGCAAGAAGATAGTTATGAAGGGGTAATTTTAGACTCCAGACAAGAATCCTCTGTTTTTCGCGGGCGGAGCGAAGATAAATTAAAATTTCTTACGCTAGTCGGATGCGTTGCACAACACGCTTATGCTGAAAACTAAAAAAGTGAAAATCTGAGACGATTAAAATAGGGAAAAGAGAAGTCCAAACATTCTTGAATTCTTCCATTGTAGCCTTTCATCTTTCGACTTTGTTAGGTATTAAAACACATAAATTTTCGTAAAGAAAATGTTTTATTATTCTTATAAAATTTAGATTTAAACTACTTAGTATTAAAAAGGGCTAAATATTTGATTCGTACACTGAGAACCATTTCAGTTTTAAAGTTCTAAATATACCTAACCATACATATAGGTTGAAATAGATCTTCGTTTTACTTGACGAAATACCAACTTCAATTAAATATAAGTTGAAAATTTTATTTCCTTTTAACGCAGTCTGGATTTACATATATCTAAACAGTTCTTTACGTTTTTATAAAAAAAAATTCAAAAAATACATAAAATGTTTGATTACACACTAAAAACACTCTGTTATTATTCTTATTAAAAGTGTCAATTACTCCTAAACTACATATATTTATCACATCGGTTTCAAGCAAAAAAAAATCTTAAATCGTAGTGTAATAACCTATACATCTTTGGCTCCAAATTATGCCTAATTTTTCTTATAGGATTTATGTAATTTTGCTTTGATATTACGAAACATTTTTCTAAGTGTATGCTGAGTCATTAGATTCATAAATACATTAATGTGTATATTGTGCTATGTTATTTTTTATTCCTAGGCATTTCATCAATTATATTAAAAAAACGCCAGAATTCATAAAACATTGAATTGCACTCTTGGTCCATCAAGAGGCCTCTGATTGACTCTGCTTCGCACAGCGCCATCACTGACGCCGTACAGCCGTGTAATAATTAAAAATTCTTCGATTCCGTGCAATTACGTCGCCTAACACAATTATCGGGCAGAGCACCGGAGCACCGGAGCACCGGACCCGGTTCGATCCATCTTCTGGCCCGGTGCACCTGCACTTGGAGGTGGGTCGGATCGATAATCTCGGCAACTACCGGCCGTCGAATATTAATTAAATTCGCGTGGAAAAGTGCTCCTGCGCCCGCAAGCTGTGCTCCACTCGAATTCTTCAGTAATTACCGAAAATGAATAGTGACACACATGATGCATGTGCAATTACCTGAGCCACAGCGGTCCGACACCGGCGCAAAGAATCCCTCTATCGGAAAACTCCGGTGCAAAAATGCACGTTTTCCATCTGATGGATTCTCCTTGCCGACCAAATACCCAAAGTGATTATCCACCTGTGCGGGGGCGGCGGGCGGAGCGCCGGCTCCCAGAGGGTGAGCGCGCCCTGCACACGGGGGGCGGGAAACCAACATTGCAGGTTTTAATGCAATTACCGTCCTGGCCCCGTGAATGAGTGCTAAAAATTTAATCCTTTCGTGCTTTGGACCCGTACTTGCCAAGTGGAGTAGATTTCGGTCCCTCGAGCTGCTGGCGGAAACCTGAACCATACGTGGGGGCCGTCGGCGGAGCCTCGCAGGTGTGGGGATCTTGAAGTGATTTCCTCGAAATTCGATTACTTTCCGAAAGTTTAGCTCTAATTGGAGATCAGATGAGAATTATCGAACCGAACTTTACTACTAATTGGATGATAGTACCGAGTGCCGTGCTCCTGGCTTGCAACTTTTGTAGGTTAATGAGTCCTCTGCAGTAAATCTCTCCGCTGCGGGCTAATTTCTTTATGGTGTGCCAGAAACATTGACATAATTCCATTAATAGTTTCCATTGCCGGCCTTCTGCCCACGGTCGGGAAATTTTTAATACCTTAAGCCGTTGCGTGAGATCCTGAAGCGAAAATTTAAGCTCATTAATCTGAAAATATAAGATTGAGTTTTGTAATGAAAGGGATTCAAGGTCTTACGGTAGAGGCCTTTGACCATTACAAGGTAATAGTACCTAGTGTTTATTTGGTTTTGGGTACTTTACTATAAATAGGTTCATGTTTTGTTAAAAAAACAATTGGATATGTGCAATGCTATTCAAAACATATTTTCAAGCATAGCATTCAATCCAATTGTTTCAGACAAAAACATCACTTTTGTTTTTCAAGGTTTAAACAATAACTGAAATGAACCTCAAAAAGGTGAAAGTTTCGATAAGTCTTAAAAAGCTATTTATAAAAGCTCGTTACAAGTATAACAGTTTGAAATAAAGCTTGAAAAGTTTAGAACCACGATATTGTGTCTCGGATTGATGTAGTTTGCTTGTTGCCAAATTAATCTTCAAGTACATAGAATGCACATTTTATGCAAAAAAATTTTGAAATTGCATATCAAAATCAGCAGTAAAATGAAAACTAAATTTTATGGAACAAACAAACATATTTTTCAAAATTTCCTAGTTTCAATAATACTTTGACTTCGAATTAAAATTGTTTAATTTATCATATCAGAGTTTGAATGAGTACCCCTTGAATTTTAGAAAGAAAAAGTTAATTAAAATTTCTCGAAGTTTTGATTGATAGACTTTCTAAAAAAAAAGAGAAAAATTCTGCTCGTAAAATCAATTTTATGATGCAATACCCCAAGTTTGCGATTTTTTTATATTCTCTGATGAGTGTTACAACTGGCATTCGCAATTCATGAAAATCTGCCACACTCCCTAAAAAATGAGCCGAAATATGGCAGAAAGAAGCACTGCTTTTCTTTCTTTTGACACCAGCACAGTTGGCGAAAGGCACGAAGAATAATTTGAGGCCCGAAATTGAAATTCACGCAACACCTTGCAGGTATACACGCCTTCTTTTCGATTTAATCAAGTATGTGAGCGAAATGCATAAATATTTCTTCACTGGCGTTCTGAAAAATGCGACATAATTAATTTGACAACTATTCAGAAAAAAAGGGATTGTTTTCAAGCGGCACTGCCAAGAAGGAAATTGATAGAGCGTCGTTGGGGTTGGCGGGAATCAATGCTAAAGATGAATTGATTCCCCCCACGCATCCATCCATTCAACTGTCGCCTGCTCTGCCACGGGATAGGCCCCACATCCCGGGACCCAAGGTCTAAAGCGTTTCCAGTCCCAAGAACTCGAGAGCTACCTTTCCCCGGGAAAATTGCCTCTTGATCAATTTTACTTAAGTCTGAAATTCCTATCACATTGCTGTTATAGGCAAATATTTGAATTAGAAACGTGACAAGCGAATATGTGAGCAGCGCCAGTGTGTGCCGGGGCTCCTGTAGGAAAAAAGCACTCCAGATTTAGCGAGGAGCGAAAGGGGTTTTTTGTCGCAAGCAAAAAGGGGTACTTTGTAGGCGATGCTCGAAATGAGGTCGTATACATTTCGATTAACACCCGCGCGACCAATTTTATACGGGCTCTAGAGGATTTTATAAAGAGGCCTCGTGATTGCTCATTTCAAAGCGAAAGTTTTATGTCACGCTTTTGTGGGGCTCAGTGGATGCTAAAATGGGGCTAATTGTATTGCTCGGTCCCAAAGATTATGGGAGGACGAGGAATGGATGGAGTTCGAAATCGATTAGCATTTATAAGATAGGGTTTGAGATTACGTGGGACCAACTTTGAGGATAAGAAGGTTTAACGAGCTCTGATCAAAGGAATTAGGGAAAGGGTGTCAAATTTCTTTAAAAGAACTGTTGCCTCACAACACATACGATTTCACTACTGATTAGTTAAATATAAATCTACCATCCTCAAACAGTTTAAAATTACATTCAAAGTTCGTTCCTTGAGGGGGACGACCAAACAACAATTGTTTTACTGCATAAATTGTTAGTAATATTAATATCCAAGCTTATATTCCCAAAGTTTCAAAACGAAATTCGAATTGGTTCCAATGCTATGAGCACAAAAGTAGACCCCCGTCAGGAAGACGCTCGAGTAGTACCTAATTTATTTTTCAAATTCGTTTTCCTCGAAGCAACTTTTTTCGACTCTACCTCAAAAAGTTAGTAATCGATCGTTATAAAAAAATGAGATCGTCCGTTCTTTATTTAATTACAAAGAATGTAAATCTAATCAATTCATAATAGCATAATTTAAAGCGTGTTTTTTGTTGCAAAGCAATTCCAAATAAATGGTGAGTTTTACAATGTTTTTAAAATACATACAAGATATTAAATTTTGAAAATTTTCAGTTCAAAGTATGTTCATATTCTTAGAAAATAGGTACGATAATAATGTAAGAAATATAAATGTTGATTTCAAATCAGAATTGTAACGTCTACAGAATTCCCGCAATGGATCAAATGTGACAAGGACCTCCAATGGAAGATGGCCAAATTATTAGGCAATTTCCGCCGGAAACGGTTTGAAAAAATTGTATTTGTGAGTATTAAGAAAATGATCACTAAGGTTTAGACAATTTCTATTTATCTTATCTGCCTGAAAAACATTCATAAACAAGTTGAAAACTCTTTAAGTAAAAATATTTCTATGGTTTTTCTATAAAATATTTGAAATTTAATGGTTTCTTAGTGATTTATAAGCCAACCAATTTCAATTGATACCCCGTGCTTACAATTGAAATAGCTTCTTGACATAAACCAAAGAATTGAGGTGTATCTCTTGCCAGCAGGTTACTTGATAGCTCGTTTCAATTACACGATGTTGTCGCTCAATTTTGTTTAAAGTGTGCATAAGCATTTTTCCCTGTAGGTAAACATCGGCGCAGGGAAAAACTTGTTTACCGGAAAACATGGAAAAATCGCCGTGGGCTCGATGGGAGTTTTAAGCCCGCCATATTTTGATTGCGGCATTGAGATCTGCCGACACCGCGATTTAAATCGATTTTTCCTGTTTTGCTTTTAATGAAACCACCGGCGGCGGCGGGCTCTTCGGTGTCGTTGAGGCCATTCACAGGTGTAAAAGGTCCGCCCGCTAACTGCATCCAGTGCAATCAATTTGTAGTTACAAATTGATGATTCTGCCGGGTCGACTTTACAAATTTTATTTGCCATTGAGCACCTTCAGCACCGGCAGCCTGCACCTGTCGCAGTGAGTGGTGTATGTGCGCCTGGGAAATTCATTTTTCCTCCTTATCCGGGAAAAACCAGGGACAAGAGTTCCTGTTTGTGTTTACATGCATCAACAATCTAGAGAAAGGGGGGTCGGGTGGTCGGAGCCAACACATGCTGCAGTCGCAAGTGAACAAAAATTACTGGTGGAAGTCGATCAATAATTGGATTGCATCGAGTGTCTCCAGCTCCTTCTGAGGACGCCTTAAGTCCTTCAGCTCCTACTTCGGATTGTTTTTGGGTTTTCGTGAAAGATACTCAAGGAAGTTCGATCTTTCTGGTTCAGCAGTTTTGCGCAAAATTTAAAGCGTCTACGAACTTTGGCGAAGAACTCGTTCCCAGGGACATTCAAGGATATAATTTATCGGAAGTGAATTCCACAAACAGCCGGAGGAAACTGCACATTGTCACATTTGCATTGAACGATTGACTTGTGCAGCTCGCGGAGGAAAGTTCCTGTGCATAAAAATAAAATTTTGAAAGCATTCGCACTGGGATCCGACCGCACCGAAAGGAAAAACGAATCCCACAACGAACCTGTTTTCTTCTGAATGCATTTATGAATATATCTTTCTTGTTATTGGAGAACTCTTGGATGTCACCATGTTTTTAGGGCAGCGATTTGGCAATGATCCCGCTGCAGCACCTCTCAATAATAAATGGCTTTTCTGGAGGAAACGTAAACAGAAATATTGAAATTCTAAATCACTTGGAGCGTACGTCAACACCACGTAATATTGAAATATTTTAGGTACATGAATACTTTTTATTGATCGTTGCAAATCGCTTCTATTTTGAAAATGTAGAAATAGTAAAATTGTTTTCCAGAATTTCAAATATAAAGACCAGTAGTCCAAAACATTGCGCGAAAATTTTTTTAAGAAAACAACATTCTATAGGCAATAAAGATATACATAACTTTTTCGTATTTACTAAATAGAAATCGAGTAAAAGAAATCGTTAAAAAAAGTTCAAATTTAAATAACGCCTACAAATTTATCGTCTTAACGTTCTAACTAAGTATTATAGTATGTTTTTCTCCTTGTTTCACTTTTCTTTTCTTCTTAACTTTTCCCTCTTGAAGATTTAAATTCAATTTAATTTGAAGGAAAACTTAGAAAGAAGTTGATTTTTCAATTTATTCAATGTTGGGACTAGATGTAATATCATCTCAAGAATCTGTAGAATTGCTTTCCCTCATATCAAGATCACTGTCAGTAAAACTAAGGAGCGGTCGGATAAACATATCTAATGATTCTACCCTTCCCTAAAACTTTCGTAACAACTTTGTGAACTGTTCGGCTGAAGGTAAGTAATATTGAGAGGACGGAAAATTCAACAGTTTCCGATGGCAAATTTAAATATCAGACCGTGCCCAAAGTTTCTCGAAAGGCTTAAAAAGGGATAGCTCCAGGAGAGCATACGTCCAAAAGTTTTCATCTACTGAAACTGCATCCAAGAAGATTTTCATCCGTTTGCGCCGAGTAATGAGAAATTCACTTGATGAGTTTTCCATGACTTATTTTCGCTGTTTATTTTCCTAATTAAAATTGTTTGTGCAATCAAAAGAATTTTTATTTTTAAGGAAGAACGGGTCAGGAGTTTGTGTTTCACAAATTCATGAGGATCTGTTTTGCTGCCGTAAGGTTCTTTTTTTAGGGGACTAATGGTCCATCCTAATGCACACTCTCACGACATTATTCAGCCATCACGAAAATGAGGCAACGGAGGGAAAGCAAACACAAAAGGGTCATATTTATCATGAAATATTTACATTATGCCGGTAAAGCCTGGCCTGAAATATATATTTTTTCCGAGGAGGGATATAAAAATATTAGCTTGCCCAGAACAAATAACAGGCGGTCCTGTATCAGCCCGTTTAAACAAAACCCATATTCGAAATCCCTGAAAAGCAAACGGGAGGATATCGCTGGAACAATGTCCCCATTGGCTGGACAGGGCTTAGGGCTGCGAGTGCTTAGATGAGATTATGAAACTGGAACAGTAGAAAATCATTTCTGTTGCTAAACAAATTGAGAGTCGACTTTCAGGAACGAATTAAATAATAGACAAAAATGCCGCAGGAGTTTTTGCGGTAGACGGTGTTATCCTAGTCAAATTCAGTTTTCCTAAAATTGTACTAATCTGAAGTTTTCATTCCGCTAAAGTTAAAGTTAAAAACATGTTTCGCTTATATTGTAGTCGACTGCAAAATGAGCATAGTTCAGACATTACAAAATGAAAACATTTCCATTATAGGTAATATTCTTTTAAATGTTTTACACGCGTGTACAAAATAAATGCTAACGTTCCTAAGTATACTCGTATATTATATTTCATTTCCCCTTCCGAAAGATTCAAAATGAATAAAATTGAAAGGCTAAGAAGCCGTAGCGAATTATTTTTACAGATGGAATTCAGAACGGCTCCTACGCAACGGGAAGGAGCCGTGTAATTTAACTCTTCACCTAACACCATCGCGAATTATAAAATCGTTAAAGCAATTTGCGACGGAAATTTGGATTATTCAAATTAAGGAGGCAGATTAGCTTCTGTTAAGCTACCGAACATAATAAGGCATCAAATGAATTTGCGATGAGCAACTTTTACGTCCCATCCTCCACCCAAAATAACTTCGCAATCACGCGTGAAAAGCACAAAAGCTTCTGGTTCCCTACGTTCCCTAGGGACCATAGTTCGGATATAAGAGCTCGTCTCTTCGAAAAATTCAAAAGTAGGCAATTCCGCGAAGAATGAAGCTCCCGAGAGCAATGACGAAAATCAAACAAAAATCAAAATTGCTTTTCGGGGACTTCTAATCGTCTCCCAAACTGCTAAATTGTATGCAATCCCTCAGGAACCGTTCCGATTCAATTTATCCAGGAAGAAGCGGGATGTTGTGCGGAGTCCTGGGAGCGGGACAGGGTCCCGGGTCGCGTCCTTCTTGGTGTTATTAGACCCCGAGCCCGACTCTATTACGAAGTACATTATTTTGTGTGAGCACTTTGTGCACGGCGAATTCCGGTAAGTTGTAAAGAATTTCAGGACGATGAATTATAAGTGCGGGCATGTAACGCTTCCTTCCAGTAGATTGGTGTAAATGAAATTTTTCCCTGACACATCATCAATCTGGGCCAAATTCTTGACATTTATGCGGTGCGACTGTAAATCATTTTTGAGCCCGAATTCTTCGCATGCATGGGGGTTGTTTCCCTTTGACGTGAATAGCACATTTTTTACATTCTTTTCGCACTCCTTGAATTCATGAAGATTTTTATTATTTAAAATCGTCACCGATGGCAGATTTTATTTTTGTGTCGTTCCAAAGGTAAATTGATTCCTTGTCTTATCTTTCATTCTAGAGATATATTTTAATGTTAAATAGATTTGATTTATGTTAGCATACAGACAAAGACAAATTAAAAGTTTCTTGTTGAAAACATTAATTTTAAAAGAAATTTTTACAGAATGTCGAAAAGACGTATACGCTCCTAACTTGTAAGAAATTTTTCTTTTATACTTAATTGAGAAAAGTTCGACTTATTGGCAAGTCTGTGATGCAATTTACTGAAAATTTAAAACTCGGCAAATCGTTAAACTTTAATAATTTATAAGAAAAATAATGCATTTTTTCTATATAATGCTAAACGTACGAGCTCTCAAAAAATAACATAATTAGGTACGTGTACGATATAAATAAAAAGTATGCTTTATTTTTTCCCAGAATTCTTCAGACGCCTAATTCTGTAAGCAATTTAAAATTATCTAATATTTAAAAAAGGCGAAAAAGTGTAAGCATTCCTTTCGACTGTTCGGCCAATAAATTAAATATATTTATTTTTAGATTATTCTAATTTTATTTTAATGTAAAGCGAGTATCTAAATCGCAATATGTTTACGATAAATTTTTCCAAGAACCTACATAAGTGCATGCTTGAACCGATGTGATTTTGTTCGAAATTGTTAGGGCAAAGATATTTTGAGAATATTTCCCTTGTTTCCGAAAGGATATTTAAACCAAATAGTGTCCTTGTAGGAACTTCACAAAAACTCCAAATGTACTTACTTTCTTCTTGGAAAACTTTTAAAACCATACTTAGCTAAAGCCTTAGCCTTTCTAGGAAAATCCTAAACTGCGTACACTTTAAATTTGGCTTGTTATATTTTGTCACATCTGTTGGCACTTTGTTTATATATTAGGAAATAATTAAGCATCACTATTTAAAATATTCTCACTAACTATAAGTGTCGTAAAAGTACTTCATAATATTAAATATTTAATCGACCGAATTGATGGGTGCACTTTTTCGCAACAAACGATTATTTTAAAGAAAAAAGTTAGTATCCGCACTTTCTGCACTTGATACAATTAACGTCATTTTTAGTATTCAATTCAAATTAAAACGATTTTCACAATAATTTTATAAGCTAATAACAAAACCCATTGTAATTGTAGCACGAAACTAAATCCACAAAAATGAACAATTTTGTGGAACGAATGTAACCGCCCTGGAGAAAGTTCATTTTAATTAAGTGTGGACTCCCTATGTTTATTTAAAATGAACCAGGGATGTGGAAGAAAATAACGAATTCAAAATGTTCTTGCGATATTAATTTAAAAAACTTTCTTATGTAAATTTAAATGATTATAATATTTTTGAGTTTTCTTCTTAATCTGGGTATTAAATTTAAGCGACTTAGTTTTAATTTTCTTTAAAGATAGTAAATTTTCTGGTTAGGTATGCATTAATATGCAAATTAATAATTTCGGTCAGATACATTATTAAAATTTTGCTTAATCTTTAATAGTAATCTAAGCTGACTAAAAATCACGAAGAAAAACAACAGCTAATCATATAGATCGATGCAGTGCAATGTAGGTACCTACTAATGCAGCTACATATGTACCTACCAGCAGAAACCAAAGCCCTCACCTTAAACTTTGTATTCAAGTTGTGTTCCTTCTTCGCTAAACTGCAACTATAAATTTAATTACAGCAACGGAATTTCGCTGAATAATAAACGCCTGCACAGAAAACTATTTTCCCAATATTCCCAATAACTTTAAATTTCTCGCAGTAATTATATTAGTTGGAGGACAACAGAAAATACTTCAAGACCCCTTTACAGCAAAACTGTCGACATACATACTTCTGTATTTTGGCTTTCGTTTCCTGAGAGTAAATCACTTTGCCACAAGCAAAACCATTCACCTACCTAGCAGAAAATTATATAAACTGTAGCTACACTACCAAAAAATTGAAAATTTTCCTTTACGTTATGATAGTTAAAAGGAATACCATGAAATCGTATATACGAAAATGAAAGAACCCACTTTTGAGAAGTGAACAAATGTCGAGATTTCATCCAGAGAAGTCCCAATTAGTATATTTTAGTTGTGGTTCTACAAAATGTTCGTTTCTCGCAGATAAGATGCTTTTCAAATACTGAAGGCTATAAGAAGAGGAGGAAATGAAAGCCTCATGAATGTGTACTTCTACCAAATTTGTTTTCCAATTAGTTTTCCTCAAAACTATGTGGGTATGTGCTTTATTTTTTTCTTTTTTCTGCTTTGAATTCGAAAGTATTAATTAGATAGAAATGAGTTAAGTGTTTTGTGTTTAGTTCTGTTTAAACATATATTTAGAATTTCCAAATTCTTCTAGAAATGTTCTAAAAATACAAAATAATAACGATAATGAGAAAACGAATAACATTAGATCATAATTCTAGATAATAAATATCTAAATTTGTCCACCATTATGTGCAATTATTAGCCTAAGGGGGAAAGGTCACAAACTTCAGTTAGTGACAGTAATAGGTACAACACAACTTATTGATTTATAGAGTAATTTCTTAGCTAAGAAAGGGAATTCACTTCTGTGTATGACGATCTAACTTTTATTTGGGTTAATTTCTTGGAACCCATAAAATCAAAGTCTTCTCTCCAGTTTTGAGCAATTTCCCTAAAGACGTTCTAATCAAAGCCAATTTATCCCTCCATCGCAAATCAATTAACTTGAAGTAGCTAGGACCTTAAAGCTATCAAGGGAGGCTTCAAAGTAAATCGACACCAGGGCGTCCTTAATTACTTGAAGCACGTCATAATGGGCGTATTAATGTGTTTGCCGGCAAGATTACTACCTATTAGGGCTGAGCAGCCATCGAGCCATTTATTAGCAACATTCCGTAAACACTAAAAATCCCCGACTTCCAATCAAAGTCAAATGGACTGGAAACATTTATTTTCCGCCGAGAACAGCCCGAATCGACTCGTATCTGATCAGTAAGTCAATTAGGCGGCGGGCAGAGGGATGGATCCGAAATTAATCCTAGAGACCTGTGTGGAAATTATTACTTGGCTGAATAATGAATAGGTTTACTGTCGTAAAGCAAACTGCAGCCATTACCGGCTCTCGTCGATTCATTAAGTGCTGAATAATTAATCCCATCCCCGTAAGTACCGAATTAACCCAAAGTTACCCTACTCGAAGGATATGTAGTGCACGACCGAGGGATCATCTCGGCGCAATTTCCAGCAACCTTTGCACAAAACCATGTGAATAAATTAAAAAGTTTCGCGGTCCAACCCCCATATTTTTGTAAATGAACCTAGATACACCTGCTCAGCTGTTACTTTCTTATTCCTAGCTCAGAACCCCCGGCGTCCTCTTTAATTTAGCCGCCGGCAACTTTTATGCACGTCAGTCAAAAATGGTCGCAATTTTTTATTTATGGAATACAAGACCTGTGCGCGCTTGTAGTTCGGGCTCTGGTGACACGTCTCCATTAAATTTGCATGCAGCGGGAAATTACTAAAAAGGAAAAGAACTATAAAAGATAATGACGCCATTTTCATAAATGTGTAAAGGCCCATTCAAATTATAGAGCGTTCGCACGGAGAAATGCTATACCCTTCGCGGAAACTCTTCTGACCGACTTTTGTTAAAAGGAAACGCTCTTTCACTTTTCCTGATTGAGCCTTCAGACCGAACGACTTGGGCGGGCGTTAAAGTCAGGCGCCTTAAAACGAACATTAATTAGATTCGCACGGGGTGTTGAACTCGTCTGGAATTAATGCAAAGTCAACCCTCTTTGTCTCAACCAATTTTTATTAAAATAACGATTTCACACTCGAAATCACAGGAGTCTTTTATACATAACATATAATAGATTCTCCCCATTTCGACTGTCTTTTTCCTCAACCCTTTCGCAAGCCAAAGTTGCTCGGCCAGACAAAAGGATAATAAACATAAGCACGTATAAAACCCGGAATCCCAACAAAGCCGAAGGATGTGAGTAATTAAGCCCCTGCAACTATTTATGCACGGCCCTCTGTCCGGGATACTTACGGCGATCCCAAAAATTACCTTTACTGGCCAAAAGTGACCATCTGAATGGGCATAATTAGTGGCCTTTAGAGCATGACACTGATTGCAAGAAGGCACGATAATTGGCCTGAAATGTTATAATTGGTTAAATCCATGCCAAGGGGGGAATATTTCCATTATCTAAATTGGATGAAAATATGCACTGCGGTCATTGGGTTCACAACTACAAGAAAGGTCTCTGCTAAAATGGAGTCGGGTGAATTATTGATTCTGGGGATTGGGAGTGAAAAATGGCATTATCGTGGAGCATTAAAAAATACAACAGGGCTACGTGCCAAATCTAATTCTGCTGTGGGTCCATGTACCTGCAAACAGAAAATTTGGAAAGAGTACGGAAAACCATTTTAGTGTAATTAGAAGATCCAGATATTTTTATCTTGCGCATCCTAATTTTAATGTGTTTTATAGCTTTTTATTCAAATGATTTATGCGAGGACAATTGACTTAGCCTTCCTTTTTGAATCAATCTTATCTACACTCAGAAAAACTGATATCTTGAATTTGAAGAAAATCTTTTGTTGTTTTAAAGCTTAAATAGATCTACGAATTTTTTGAAGTATAAAATATTAACATTAAAATAACATGAATTACTTGTGATACAAAATGATTTCCCTTAAACCAAGATAAATTAGATTCCAAATTATTGTCTTCCATTAATTTATAAATACCATTATTTTAAAACAACTACTTATGTTTTAAAATAATGGTATTTATAAAAGTGAGTATTTTAAAACGTAATTTAAATAAATTTAAATAATGATTATTTATACTTTATGCTTAGTGATGGGCGATAAAAAAGTATGTGATTTAAAACTTAATTTGCCTTTACTCTTAACACAAAAAAAAGACTGTGGGGGTGTTAAAAACTGAACTTAACTAGGGTGATTCTTATTTTATATAAAGGGAAAGAAATATACCTGCTACTTGAATATAAAACTTTTTTATGCTTTTATATTTAGGAGGGGCCGCGGGTGGCGTAGTTGGCTGGGCAGTTCGGCTGAGTACGTCATTCCGGGGTTGTGGGTTCGATTCCCACATGAAATACCTTGGTTAAAAAGTAAAAATCTCAAAATATATATAAAAAAAAAAAAAACAAAATACACAAGAAAGCGCCATATGGGCTAAGTTCCCGAGTGCGCGAAAAGCAAGAAGCAGGGTAGAATTAATTCTACCTTGTAAAAAAAAAAAAAAAAAAAAAATATATTTAGGAATTTCATGGTCTTTTGTAATTTCTAACCTTATTTCAAAGATTTAGAAGAATTATTAAAAATAACAATGTCTTTTATAAACTGGTTATTTTATGAACGTTGAGTAAAACTCGACTCGATGTATTATTTTTACTCCAAGGAAGTGATTCCTTTCAAACAGCTCAATTAGTCAGCTGGGGCTGTGCTGATGATTCCGAGGAAATTTCGCTCAACTGAATAATTGAGGGAGTGACTGTCTATTTGGCGAGGCTCGTTCGTTGGGGAGCAGCAGCCAGTTAACTGCCTACGAACATTCAGCTGCACTTTTGCCCCGCCCGTGAAGAATTGCTTCTTTTCATGCACAATGAGGCAGAACCATTTTTCATTCTGACGTGATATAAATTAACTTTCGCAGCTAGTTCCGGAAGTCCATGAGAACTTTGGCTTTCATGTTGTACACCAAGAGATTCAAAATTTTAAAATTTCCCTCCTGCCCGCCGGCAGCCAGCCGTAGTCAGCGGGGCGAGGATGAATTATAAGTGACCTGCATCACGCTTCCGTCTTGAGACCCGCCTGCACCTCCTTGCGGAAGCACTGCAAATTTCTTGGAGATATTTCAGCGACACCCTTTTCCAAGCAGCCGACGGCGGGGGCGGGCGATCTCTGGGGCTGCTGATTTATTAGAGCGCCGCAAAGTAATGGGGCTGCTCGTCGGTGGGACTGCACTGACGTATGTTTTGATATTATTTGAATAAAAGCAGACAATCAGCTTATGGTGCGGCAGCCCGCAGCGCGAGTCCTGAAAACAATAATTTTCAAAAAATTAAAACCGCGCACGCCAGCATCCCGGGGCCGGGCCATTTGAGCTCCTTCTCTGAAAGTGCTTTTCCCTCAAGCGAATAATTGGATTTTGTAATTAAAAGTGTTCTCGGCGCTCGTTTTATTGTCGTTGGCGGCGTCATTGTTTTTGTTGGGCGGCAGTGTCCGCTGAAAAGATTTATCCAGGCAGCTTTTAACTGTAGTGTAATAAACGGGATGACAACGGATAGCACCGACGCGTAATCAAAAAGGACTTGCCCCTTCTTCTGCTGCATTTCAAATTGGGTCCTGAAAAGCGGCGCTGGAATGGCGCGGGTGGCCCCGGCGATGGGGGCGGGCCCGTCTCTTCCATCTAAAGTACGCCATTACTTATGCAACTGGCCAACTTTGATGCGGTTTTTCTATTACCATAACAGAAACAATTAAAAATTGCAAAGTTCCACCCGCCAGGATAAACAGAGCGACGACGATCTGCTCCTGACGGTGCAGCGAATGCGATGCAACTCGTGCAATTTAATGCTAATTAGGTTCAAGATTGCAATTGGAATGCGGTTGCTCGTTGGCTGAATTGCGAAATGCAAACAATTACAGCTTCTGATGGCTTGTACCTAGATATGTAAATGCAAAGGGCATCTCGGTAATAACTACACTGAAAGAAAAATATAGTTGATTTTACTATAAACGAATACAAAATTAACTATTTACAGCAATGATTTTCAGCCAATTATTGTTTAATAATTTTTATAAATTCAAAAACGTTATATTTACTATGAAGAAAGTTGAAACAACAATTTGAATTAATTAAGTCAACTTCAACTATTAGTAAAATTTAAAATTCTTCAGTGTGAAAAATAGTTAATCTGCTGACAACGAGAAAAAGTTGATTTTTTCTGATATTGCCGACCGGAGCTAGATTTGAACCTTGGCAGTTTGGCTGCTGTACCCACCGCGAACCACGCCATTCCGATGCCTTTTTAGAATTTTCAGATTTTTATGACTCGGTGTTTAAACAATTTTTGGTCAAATTAAAATTTATTATTTTAAAATAGTTGACTTGACAATTCTAGGAATTGTACATATGGCTATTCTAAATAGTCGAGCTTATAAGAATAGTAAATTGTAAAAATTTTTAGTTAAATTTAACTGAAATGTAAATTGATATTACTATTTATCAATTTTTTTAGCAAATAGCAATTATAACTTCACAAAATAGTTAAAGTTATTAAAGTTTTTCTCTCAGTGTAACTAAGTAACAAAGATGCATCTTGAATAGTACAATTTTAATTATATGTATATACTTAAGCAAAAATATAAATAGGCATCCGATTTCCCAGGGTTCTGAAAAGGACTTCAAAACAAATATTGATTTCAGTCATAAGTGGACTACAAATTTCATTACGTGATATGAATGCTTGCTTTATATACTTATTTGCTCTTTTAAATAAACATATTTTAGTTAAAGAAGAAACATTCTAAAATTCTGTCCGGTCGATAGTTACTTCATTATTTTTTAATCCAAAAAAAATGTTTGTTAAATTCTATAGTTGATATAATATTAGTTATACTTAAATTGCCCTACTATTCGGTAGCCGAAAGTGCGCCAAAATTGAATTATCTGATTGCAAGTTCTCAGCTTTAAACTAACTTTCTCCCGTTCCCGTCCCGATGGCTTGGGCAGAATCCAGTAGAAGTCGGCTGTAGTAACTTCTGCATACGACAGCGCCGACGAGAAGTAAATGGGAAACTAATTTATGCAGAACGAATTAAGTGTTCTTAGAAAATTACTCAAGGAATTCTGTCTTACGGTGAGCAGGGTCTGGTGCTCATTAAGGCTCCATTGTTCCGTGATTAAAAATTTCCTTGAACGGGAGGGAGAATGCAAGTTTAAAACGTAGAAGTCGGGCTGCACCTACGGATGCGCCACTGTCTGGGGCTGCATTTTCCAGTGTGTTTAAAATTAAGAAAACTTTTTGCCTTCTGCCCGCTTCCCGACCCACCGCCCGAATCTTTCGGCTCATTTTAGCTGAAACGTAAGAACTTCACTGAAATTTAGATTAAATGGAAATTTTCAGTGGGTAAAGCGGTGGCCGGGAAGCGCTTTAAAACCAGTAAAGTTTGTCCATTCCGGCGATAGGAGCTGCTTCTGCAGGACTGTCCCATTGATCGCAGCCTATTCACAGCAACCTGGCCCTCGAGGCGGCCCTAAATCCACCTCTTGTCTCTCATCGGAATTGATGTTGCTTGCGGCACTGGACATATGGCATTTTAAGACTGTTGCAAAATTTATGCCTTCCCCTGACCCTTTTAACCCGGTCACCGTAGCCAAGACACCCGGGCTCGTTCATGATGTGGCCAGCGATAAATTTCTCATACTGAACACCCTGTTTAACCGCACCGGCTCAGGCATCAATTTAACTTGTTAGATGACCCGAGACAGTTGAAACATTCTGGGTAACACGTTTAATCTATGTAAATGTTACTAATTTGTAAAATTGGACGCTCTCCAATATTCCCGCTGTGAATGTTTGCCCGGGACTCTCTCTGTATCCAGGTCAATTAAGCGACACGTAAGCATCGACGAAGTTAAAGGGATTTCAGGCGGATTAATGAAGTTTACGAACACGCTTCAGCGGATGCCGTTCGGACCATTTCGATTTTTCATTATTAAAATAAAAAATCGGATTTTCAAATTAGTTGCGGGATATGAAAAGATATAGCAGGGTGTTTATTTTTTACATTTCCACAAATTTAAAGTTATGACTACATCAGCAATTGTAAAATGCTTTGCAGAATTGAAGCGGTTTTAATATGATTCGATTATGATGGCACCTACATAGGTAGTAAAGAAGTAAAACATAAATTATTAAAAAGGTTATTTATTCCCCACATTCCTCATATTCAAAGGAACCACTTTTCTCTACATTAAAGGGCCATTGTTCAACACATTGTTTCACACGCACTGACCTCTTCCGGCGTTGGAAAGAATTATGGACCATTACCGAGGCGAGTTGCTCGGCGACCCTATAATTTTCACTCTCTAAATCATCGTCCCGGGCACCTTGACAGCGTTCGATAGCGTTCGTCTGCCACATAGTCCACAGTCCACACGACCGTCCCATAATCCTATTACACAAAATTGCAGCATAACCGCAAAGGTGCTGCTGTCCTTAACAATATGGGTGAGCCGGCAGACTAAATTTATTCCATTATGTTATCGATTAGATGCATGGCACGATGGCTAACTTATTTGCATATGTAAATTTTCTCATAGTACGCCTGGCTTTATCTAATTTGCACCGGAAACGATTTATGGCCCCAGTCTAGGATATCAAAAGCTCTGCCACAGCAATGTGATAATTATTGTTGCAAATATTAAGCCATGGAGTATCAACCGGTCACCATAATCAGGCAGCGTTCGTTTTTGACGCCAAATATCCTGCCTCTCGAACAGGTTTCAGTCTAATCTCCACCGGATTACTGTCGTAATGATCCTACTGCCTTCACATGAGCCGCCCATTCACCCTGCAGACATTTTATTACGGGCGACTGGCAAAATGTAATTGGATTACAAAAATGTTTATTAATTCGTTTACTGAGTCGGGACATGCATCAGAAATTGTGCAGGAGTGGCTCGGCGTTTGTTGCCAAATTGGGTTACTCCCGTAAACCTTTGAACGAAGCTGAAACTTTGTCAGAACTTTATTACTGAAATACTCCCCCGGGTGTTGGTCGATAATAAAATTTACAACTTTTAAAAGTATTTGTATTCAAAAACTTCACCTCCGCACGGAAGTAGCGGCTTGGTAATTGGCATATCTAATAACAGCAAGGCTAAATTTAAATTTAAGTATTTCAGTTGTAAATTGTTTAGAGTGCGTTTTGAATTTAATGTTCTACATATTCAAAAAGTAATGCCAACGACACTGTTGAGAAAGTATTTGTATGATAAGAATTTAATAAAAGTACAATTCCGTAGGAGCAAACAGTCTTGAAGACTTCAAGAATCTCAATTTTATTAAATTGTATTCACAATACGATTGCAGAAAGTAATTGGAGGGATAAAGGAAATGGAAAAAATCTCAATAATTTCTGTAATATTAAAATTTTGTCCAAATTCAATTAAATCGCATTACTTCTCCCTGAAAAGCGTTTCTCCTGGCAGCGGTGATACACCTTCCTCAACATATCGTAGCTCCTGAAAGAATGTCAGAGGCATCAGGCAGAAATTTCCTCCTAGCTGAGGCACTTGAAAATCGTTTTCTATTGCAAATTTAATATGATTCCTTATTACCTTGTGTCCCAGGTGCTTGGTACGGTAGGGCATACAGCAAAATTTTCTTGGCAATATCCGACGACTCCTGGAATCGTTGTCGAGTACCAGCAATTTCTGCAAATTCTGCAAGATATAACTACTATAAAGGCGCCACCACCACTATACATCAGAATTCAAAGCTCGGTGAATTGAAGGAAAAGGGATTCCACCAGGATATCGTACCTATGTGTACACATCTACAGTACACTTGAAGGCAATTTCATTAGATATCCAATTGAAACCCATTTCACGAAATTGAAATTTAATTTTTAAGTAACGAACAAAGATGAAATATTGCTACCAAGGCATTTTGTTCTTTCTTGCCCGCTTGTCGAAATGAAAATGCTACAAAAATTCTTCTGTGAATTTGTTGTATGCTATTAGTGTAGGTCACTGAAATATTACCAATTGTTTCGTACTGCTATAGATACTATGAATAAAGAAGAAGATATAAGCTAGATACTATGAATAAAGAAGAAAGGAACTTAAGTAGCTCAATTAACATTTGATAGGATAATTGGAATGAAAACAGCGGGAGCCCTCAATAATTTTATAGGTTATTATTTTTACTACAGTCAAATGAATTACTATAATTAATTAGTGTATGCACAAGTTAGAAACACATTATCTAAACAGAAGTAATTTAAATGCTATCAAAACTTTATTAAATGAACAAAATGTCATGTTGTAACATTATTTCACATTAAAAATTATCAAAAGTTATTTTTAGAAATTTGTTGGTAAATGTACGAATGGGTGGGTAATAATCCGTTCCATGACCACGAAAGGTAGGTAAGGTGTAGCTTAAATATTATCGCAACCACCAGGGATATAAAAGCCTTTTTGAAAAGAAGTTGAACTTCCTTGATAGTGCGGGGCCATCGGAAGTGTGCCAAGTTTATCCTTTCACACCTCTCAGTGTCCCGACATCCGGGTGTGTAATGATAAAGGCTATAAATCACCTTATCGCAAGTGCAAAGTTGAAGGTACAAAAGT
Organism: Machimus rusticus; assembly: GCA_951509405.1. Classification (NCBI taxonomy): domain Eukaryota; kingdom Metazoa; phylum Arthropoda; class Insecta; order Diptera; family Asilidae; genus Machimus; species Machimus rusticus. Next base: position 12,117,479 of record OX608051.1, read on the forward strand.
GGCGTGAAACCAACGACTAGGAGTGCTTTATGACGCTTCGGTGGTGTCCGCCTATAAACATCCTCGCGCTGGAGGGGCCACGATACAAAAAATATATAAAAGAGCAGACATAACATAAGACTGCAGCTTGGATATCACATGTGAAACCAGTCATGAAATTTAAACTGCATCTCTTTGAACATTATCAAAGGCGAAAAGGGGAATTTTTGGTGAAAATGTTGAGCTGTTCAGACAAAGAAATATTTTTAGCATCGCAAATGCATTAAAGAAGATACCTTTTTATAAAAATACGAAAAGGATCGTGCAATACCACTGTCAGAATCTATTTTCACATTAGGTTTAAACCGCGAGTAGCAACCCAATTTACGCAAGATTCGTCCGGGGATACACAAATGGAGATTGACGTTTTCTTAATGTATTTAAAAGCAATTAAATTAAAATTGGATTCCGGCGGTCAACATCGGGATTACACGTGAATTTGTAAATCGCAAAATGTTAAATTCTGCTGGAGTGAGAAAATTGAGATGGAAAAATCAACCTATTTTCTCATTTCCCCACTCAGCGGGGTGTAAACAGCAATTGAGTTGCTTATGGTTCCTAATCAAGGTTTATGGCCTTGGTTCTATTAAAAAGAGGATTCAATTTTCGAGTTCTCAGCTGTTTCCAGTTAAGCAGTTGACTATCTTTAATAAAATTCCCAGTTATTAGGATACGGAGATTTTTAATTAATAATGAGATATTCGAGTATATTTACGTATGAACCAATAAAGATTTTCCCGGAAATAAATAAAATATAAAAAATGCAAAAGACATATTTCGTATTGACTTATTGACGACTAAATGCTTTCATGTTTATTATTATTTCCTTTTTAATGTTGAACATTTATTATAAAGTGTAGTCAATGGGCATCAACATAAACACATTTCACAAAAATGTAAGCTTCTAAGCTCAATAAATTTTTTCGAAAGTCCATCCAAGACCCACCCACGAAATTCGAAGCCAAGAATTAAAGCTTTCGGTTATCCCCAAAGAAATTTTTTTCACACACAAATTTTATGGAATGCCACCAGATGGCCGAAGTTACTTAATAAAGATTGCAGATTTCAAATTATTAGAAAATTAATAGAATGTTTATGCATAGATTCCTAATTCTTTTATTAAATACACTCATAATAAAAATAATAAAGACGTAGTGATGCTTTTTCTGATTTCAACATTTTTGAATATCTATTTCAGCAATTTTACATACATATGTACATGGGTACAACTAATGAGTGTAATGATTGCAACTATTTTATTTTATTAATAAAAAGTTTCAAACTAATTACGATTTCAAGTATCATACCTAAATATTCGGTATTTTTTAAACCTTTGTCTGAAATTCCTTAAAAACGTTAAAAATAGAATTTTAAATTTCGAAGATGCTTTTGCTCGTGCTCTTTAAGTATATTCTAGTAACTTCATTTTTCCATAACTGCGAAATTTTACCAATCGCAAAAGCTATAAATCTCGGCAAAAATATATATAACGTATCTACCTTATCCAGAAAATGTCCAAAGCACCTCGTTGCGTTTCATTTGCCATAATTCTTCAATAATGCTGCCATTAAGTCGGCACAAATCCTTTTAACTGGCATTTTGTTCACTATTTGAAAACCGAAATGAGAGCTCGCTCCTCGTCGCCATTTATCCGCTTTGCGTATTCAAAAAGGGTAGAAGCATCAAAACTTTTAGCGCTACTTCGTGTCTCCGAAAGTATTTCAAGTTTGCTAAAAATATAAGAAAAAAAGTGAATCAGAGGAGCTCGAAGACACGAAAAATTGTAAATTACCTGCCACAAATCATCAGGTTAGCGTGGATATCTCCACCCGCCGTCGGATGCTGGTGGCTCAGAAAACGTACGAAAATGCCCCGAGTTACATGGCGTTATTTATTTCAGCGGTGTGCTGTAGCTCGGCAGTGGCCCGGTGCGCCATCACATGCAAAACGGGAGGAAAAGTGAAAATCCTTAACAACCTTTTTGCCAGACACCACGTCCTCCCAGTAAATCATTGATCCCATAAAAAGGCGCTTCAGTGTAGGTTACGGGCATGTTGGAGCATAAATCACACGCTGAAGAGCATAATAGATGGACAGTTAGAATAATTTCCAGTCGGTTGAGATTTTTCCTGTGGACCAAAACGCGGTGGACCGGGGGAGCAGTGGGGTGCGTGACGAATTGGCTTCAGGTCAGTGTTAAGATATTTGGGAATTTCCCAAGTGAAATATGCCAGACCCCGAGGTGGACCCTTCGATGCTAAAACTGAACTTCTCGAGAGTTCTTTAGATACCATCAAATTTAGTTTCAAGAAAATCATGTAGACTACAGGGAAAACCTAAAAATGAATAAACCAGTTTGTTTTATTGTTATAAAATTTAAAGCTTTGTTTGTTTATTTATTTATTGTCTACAAAAAATATTTTGACAGACGTAAGCAATGATTACCTGATATAAAATAGCAAATTTTATAAAAAAAAAAAATACAAATACAAATTCTACTTGAAACTTAGTTTTTTTTTAGTGATATCTATCTGTCTGATTTGTACCTTAATTTATCTATAAGACTATGAACTATGAGATATTTTAAGATATCAATCGCAGCCAAAATCCATGTTCTGAAATTTGGTCAGCTTCGACATTCCTACAAACCAATTCGAGTAAACCCGCAACAGCAACAGTGTTTGATTTTCGGTAGAACTTCGAACGTAGAGCCTGCTCGGATAATTCATAGAGGCCATAATTCATCCTTCGCCTTAATTTAGCGCTGTTATCTCCGTTGTCGGGTTTCAACTACTTGCACGGCCCCGAACAGTCTTGAAATATAAGCGAAGCCAAAGTTCAAAACACGCAGCCCATTTGTCTCTCATGCAGGACGTTTGTGTCCTCCAAGTGGCTTCCTCCGAAGGGACTGGGCGCCCCACACAACAACAAAATGGGGCCCCGAGCAGCCCTAAGTGTGCCAAAAACTGCAAAAGGGCCAGCGGAAAATTTAAAAACTCCTTGCGCCTTTAGACCCCATTTCTCACGAAAGCAGTGCATCAGGTATTAAACCGAAAAAGATAAGGCCCATAACTCACTTTCTCCGGGGAAAATCGATTGTCGGCCTGCCTATGGCGAAGTCCCTGAAATCAAGGGATCCCTCGCGGGAATCGTGTCGGTCGGGCGGGGTAAGGGGGTTATTAGATGGAGCTGTTAATCCGGAACAAACCTACTTACAAACACAAATCCCTTGTAGAAAATCTGCACTTAATCAAGATACATTTGCCTACAGGAACACGTGTACCTAGTTCCTGGCGAGGAGGCTCCTGGTTTTGTTCACTTTACGGCTCAACCTGGCGAACTTCTTCCGCAATCTATAGACAGGTGGGGCGCATACGTTGTAAGTACGCCGGTCGTCACTTTAATGCCGTGAGTAACATCGGGGCTTACCCGGGAATCCCGTCTAAACCTCAGCGGGCGACCGGGTTTTCAGGAGGGGCTCTGGCACGACCTCAGGAAGAAAAGAGGCAGCCACTTCCTGGGCTTTTGCCCTTCGCTGACATCTTCAATTTCTCAAAAGGAAATTTTAATATCAGACATTCGTTTCGTCGGTTTGTTGGCCTAAAAAGTTTTGCGGATGAGATTCTGATGGAAAAGGTTGCGAGTGCCGTTGTCTCCAAGAAATATGGAGTTCGAGCGGCCCAATCCTGGGTCGTAGTAACCTGCAATGGATTCAAAACTGCCTCCTGACAAGAATACTAATTAGTTAAATGTCTCTCCAGCCAGAAACATCTCATCAAGGATCGAAGGGCAAGGACCTCTCCACAAGTCCTCTGGCTGCGACAGATGATGCCAGTGCTCTCGAAGTACCCCCGAATCCCGTAGAATCGTTTCAACGTATCATGACTTCTCGACAATTCGTAATTTGTCTTCCCGGCGCAGAACAAAGTAATTGTGTTCGTCCTCGACAATCTGCTCCGACTCAGGAGCAGACCCCGACTCTGGTGTCTTGTCGTGCGGTGGCAATAAATGCTCCTTAACCCCTTCAGCTTGACACCCGTGTAAGCAACATTTAAATGGTGATTCTGCTGCCGCTCTTCACAGCCCTGGAAATCGGGTGGTGGGCTTTAGTCGACTGGTAACAGCCCCACACGCTCAGACTGGGTGCAAACCCTGGCGTACAGATCCGTCTCCCAGCCTCCGAAAGAGATAATTTCATAACGATGCATCCAAGTCGACTCGCACTGCACCATTTCCCCGATGTTTATTAAAACATTTCCAAATTTCAGACTCAAAATTCAATTACTTGGCTCTGTATCTATAGCATGCCCGGAGCATAGGAGTTTACCATCTATAAAATTTTGGCTGAAGACCGACTTTGGACCTGCTTGATTTCGTCCATGGAATAATTTCAGGAAATCGCTTTTAATAAAATTATTGTCACTTTTCGTCAACATCAATAACATGATGGTAAAATTTGCTGATGAAAAATTGATTTTACTGGCAGATACTGCAGCGTTCGTTGCAAATTGGTTTACTGAGATAACCCGGGATTAAAATGATTACTTCAGGTCTTCAGGGTAGATATTAACTTTCAATAAATCGAAAGGGGGGAACTGCAAAAAAATTAATTTCGTAATATTTATCAACTCTTAAACTTTCTGTCTGTATACCTACCTACGTACGTATGCTGAAAAATGTTTTTATTGCTTTATTATGCAAATAACAAAATATTTATAACGAGTACTTATTACATTACGTTGTTACATACGAGTAGCTCATACTAAAACATAAAAAAATATTGAATTGAATTTATATGTAACGTTAAAATCAATAAATCTATATATGTGTGTGTATATACATATATCTTTTAATGTTTAGATGATTAATATACATATTTGTTTGTCTGTATACTTATGAATTACTAAAATGCATTTTAAGAGAAAATTAAAAGTACAAAATTTCTAATTAAGTGCTGTTGAAAATCCTCCATTTCATTAAGCTAGATAAACTATTCATAATAATTTTGCAGAGTTTAATCAAAAGTAAAATTACATAAACCAAGGGCATTGCTTGGGTTGCTTATTGGGGCAGTGCGTTTTTATAAATTTCCATTAACTCCCAACCCTTTTCTGTTGCGCTTTCGAATGAAGTGCCTCCAGAACGAAGTTAGTCAGGTTGGCAACGGATTATTTTGTGGCCATTAAAAAGGAGCTCAGGAGCTCCGAGGAAACCATGGACACTTCGCTCCCGGCCATAAATAGGGACGCCGTCAGGCTACAAGGCTGCAGATATTTCATATAGAACTACCTGTTGGAGCTGGTCAGAGGTAAAATCCCTTCCTTGGTGGGATTGCGGCAAAAATCCATCCAACTGGGGGAAAATATTACCTCATTTGAGCTGGTCGGTAAATTAAATAAAATTTGATAAATGGCAAGATAAATTAGTGGGGAGCAGTTCTCAACTCTGTTCGTAGATTATTTTATTTATTTTTCTCTCTACCTGGTCGAGCTCTTGCGAAGATCGCGCTATCTCTTAATTCGGTTTAGATTCAATTAGCCGCCGTCCGTCGTTCTTTTACAAATAAATCGCTCGTTTTAATTCCGAGCCTGTCGCAACTGTGGCAATAACTCCAAAGTCCCATTTATCACAGTTGAATTAGAGGGATAATAAGCATGCAGCGGAGTGGTGCTCGAGTCTGGACGGCTGCTCGACTATCAGTTGAGCAGGACTCTCGGGTCCCAGAACCCGGGTTCCGGGTCTCGACCCCAGTGTCCAGGGGGCGTGAAGAGGGCCGTCCACCAGCCCGCCAGAGCGCCGGGTCCGCCCCCGCAGTGCATCAAAGTCATAAACGCAGCGAAGAACAAAAGTTGCCAAAGTATTTCAGCAATAAAGCTGCAAAGTTATGCGAAGTCTGCTGCCCTTATAATCTTCCGCTGCTCCTCTGGCCTAGTTCGCGGCTAATTTTCCCTCTGCGGTTCTTTCTGCTTTTACCCGATTTTTTCCCATTTTATTATTTTTTTTTGCTCAAAACAAAATTATTTTTCCAACTTTCCCCCTGGATTTAGGGGACTCCCCGAGACGCTTGGATGTCTTCAATTTGCGCGAAACGCTGCTCCGTTTTGCGGCTTTGTCGGGGACTCGTAGTGCGCTTACCTAGTTTCATTTTTTCTCGACTATCGCCGCTGCGAGGCTCCCGGTCCCGCGTACCAGGGAAGCATCCTTTCTTTCATAAATCTCTCACAGCGAAGTGTAAAAATTTTTCTTTTCTTCCATTAACGAACACCGAGCGACTCGAAGCGCTCCGGGATGAATGCGGACTAAAGGAGCTAATCCCCAGACGGATTTTAATTACTAAACAACTTCACTCCGAGAAGAGGAAGAACTCATTTTTTTCCATTCATTTTCTTTTCGCCTTTCCCTCCCCGTGCGCCCGGTCGAAGCGTTAGACGAGGATTATCTCGAAATGCCGAAGCGGAAGATGAAAATTTCCGAGCCGAGATTTTCTGGTTGACTTGGAGCCGCGGCGGGTCCCGGTTACGAAGCACTCGGGGGTTCGCTTCCTTAATGCCTTTTCGTATTAGCAGATATGAAAAGAAAGTCTTTCTCTTTTTCATTACTTCGCCCAGGCGACAAACCTCGCAGCCAGTTCGAGAGGATCCGGGGGATGCTTGGCACGACAGTTGGCCTGGCCTGGTTGGCCAAATAACTTGCCAGTAGCCGACAAATCCGCAATAAAATTACATTTTTGGATTAGGCTGGCTGTCGGCGGGCTAAGCCAGCGCGCGATGCGCCCAGAATATTCAATGTCAGTGTCTTCATTAAGAGACCCGCTCGGGCAGCTTAATGGGGACGCAGAAACGTTTTTAAAGCCCCAAACCCGCTGTAAACATGCCATCATTGGCCGGCGGACCCGAAAATTACTTTTATCGCTTCTGTTTGGCCCTATAAAGCAGATCCAGCGCCTCCCCTGCTCCACTTATCCGCCGCTGAATTCTGCATGAGTTGTGCAGCCGTGAGGGATTTTCAGGATGAATGTGCGTGACAGATAATAATAAGAATAAGAGCGGCACGGGCACGGGCGAGGCCATTTTATTACACGACCAGATAAAATTTGTGCGCTCCATTGGGCCTGGACCATTTGCGGCAAGATGCTGGAGTATGGCACTAAAACCAGACATCGTCCCGGTTTACGAGCTCCTCACGAATTATATGAGCGGATAAATGTTTAATAACCTGCCTCGGACCGCACAAAACTTTTACACCGAATTGACGACAAATTGAATTTATCTCTGCGGACGCATGCCCGCCGAAAAAACAGTGGCAGTTTGAATGCGATTGAGAATCTTTCGGGCCCTCGTCGTCTTCAGAGTTTTGGCAAGTTTTCATTCAAGAGGCTTTATGGAGGCGGTTACGGCTGCATTCATGGCCCGTAAAATTTGCAATTCGTCCAATCTGAAAAAAGGCTTTTTTAAATGCCCTTGTTAATGTCGTGTGTTGGCGGGCTTCATATCCACTTTTGTTAAGGCCCAGTTATGGCACATTACCAAGGGAATATTGCGTTTATGATGTCCCCAGAAGTGTGGATAAGCTTCAGTTTTATCTACTTCTGAAATAATAAAGTTTATTAAAGGCAATCCAATCTTCAATTAAAAACGGCTTAAATCTTTAAGAAGAATAAATAGCTTTATATATTACAAAATCAGCTGAAACAACAATGAAATGTTTGCAACTGGATCAAGTTTACTTCACTTCAAAATAAAATAAAATCAATGCTGAAATTAAGCAATTTCCGGATTAAGAATTTAAAATCGAAAGAATTGCGACTTGGTATGATTTTTTAAGTATACGGTGGATGGCACCAGTACATATAGTTGATCATTTTCTAATAAATTTAAAATGTTAAACAATTGGGCCAACTAATCATTGCTTTCACTGTGGCAACTAATTTGTAGACTTATCGTCATTGAATATTTTGATCGGGTTGAATTTAGACGTCAACGCGGATTACTGTCGGGTAACTTTTGGAGTTCTGTAAACAACTGATAAAAAAGGCATTTCTAGAAAAGAAGAATATATATAAAAGGATGGTATGGTTTTTATATGTTCTTAAATAAAAACTTAGTGAATTATTCAATTCTAAATTTAAATTACATATTCACAATTTGAAATTCACAATATTTTCGTTTTTATTTTAATTTTCAAGAGAACCTTATCCGGTCAACTATTAGTAAATTCAAGCTACTTTATAATTAATAAAGTGATGCACCATTATAACATTTTTAATAAGAGTATTTCTCGGTGTTTTTGATATTGAGATTCATGAAAATAAACGCTTCACCACTCTATTTATAGGCAAAAGATCGAAAATCAATATTTAAAACATATATCAAATAAACGTCAGTATAAGTGGTCTCATTAATAAATTTGAATTTGAAAAGTTATTGAAATAAAATATTTCTTTGGCCCTGCAACAGAGTTACTCGCAGTTCAGCGAGCATAACTTTATTGAGGAGGCGGAAACTTTTGAAGCGAATGTGGACTTTGCAGGCGAGCTGTTGCTACTCCACCTTTCGTCGGTGCAAATTGCACATATTCCCGTAAATATCTCAGTTGCAGTAGAGCCCGAAAGTGCACCGGGCAAATTGCCATAATCGCACATTCGTTCTCGCCTCAAAGAGCCCGGGTCGGGGAGCGTCGATACCCCGAAACGAGACTCTATGGCCCTGTCCCGAGCCGTGCTGCGGCAGAACAGGAGAAATTGAAAGTACTTAGGGCCACAAAGAAGCCATTTATCCAGACCGACCAAATCGGTGGAAGTTGTGCGCCCACGGCGAATTCGTAAAACTCTCAGACAAATATTAAACCTTCCCGCAAAACTCCTCCACTTGAGCCGTCAAAAAGTTTATTCTGATGTTGCTGCATTAGCCGGGGGCGAACCCGGCGGCACTGCACATCGACTCCTGCTCCTCCGTGTGGACGAGGAGCGATTGTGAGCGCCCCGAGCCCCGAAATGTTTAGCAATCGCCCGTTTCCTCCCTTATTTCCTGGGCTAAGGCACTCCACTTCATTCAAGTGCTTCCGTACTTTCTTAACTCGGTTAGGGGGAAGTTTTTCTATTTGGGGCGCTCCGCGGGACCCACCCGGTCCTTTTGCAGCCCCCGCCCACGTAGAGCTGAGCTGGAGGGCGCTATTAAGAGCTGTGATGTCATGAACTTGGCCAACAGCTTTGATGCTAATTGCATCACCACTCGCTCGAGAGCGGCGCCAGTCATGCAAACTCGCCTGCTTCCGCTCATAACCAGTTCAGTTCGGTGCCCCGGGAGCGCACGGCCCACGGGACCTGACGGGATATGTTTCATTTAAAGATTAGGACTCCCATAAATTGTCCCGGAGTGTTACACGAGCCGGGATAATGCGCCCTCAGACCCGGCTTACATCTCTGCTCCGGAGTGGCGAAGCACGACCATCACCCAAAGTGGGTCACTAAGCCAGACGGGATGGAGTTGGAGTGCATTTCACTGCTGGATCCTGGATATTTGATCCTTGGATCCTGGATTCGTCCTTGTGCATGTGGCTGCGTGTGTCGGCCTCTGGTGTGAGTGCAGGCCTGCGAGTGCCACGGATTCATTTCCGGCCGAGTCCGGAAACTTGTAAACTTGAACGTAAGTACGTGAAAGTTTGCCAGTTTCAGATTTTTGGCGGAATTTTTGATGCGATCCACATACTCCCGGTAGTTGCGAATAGGCAGACGGGATTCCGGGACCCGGGAATTCTGTCGGTCGTGCTCGAGTTTAAAAGGATGTGGTCGGACTGTCAAATGAATTCTGGCTGATGGCATTGAGCTTTTCCGCTTTCTCTCACTCAGCATTCACTGGCTTAGATGCATTTTGCATTCGGCTGTCCTAAGAATAGTTTTTTCATGCTCATTATATGCACACCTCTAAAATGTCGCAGTGTATGTACAAAGTCTAATTAATTTACCTGAGTACCATTCATTCTCGAATTGCTCACGTCCGCACGAGTTGAAAATTCGTATTATTTGTTCAACAAAATTTATACTTATATTATTATTACTTATATTTTACTTTTATAGTTGAGTGCATTTTACAGCGCATACCGTAGCTAAAATAACACAATATATCTAAAAAAAGCTTTCTGAGAAGAAATCGACCGAAATACTTAATCTCGATGATAATCCAAAATTATCTCAATGGCAGGTACCTACTTTAAAAAATATGTAGGTTCGAACAGTTATGAGGCTTGTATAGAATCGTATTTGGAGTATGTACCCCAGGGATCGGTACCGGGACTGATTATTATATACCTACTCTATATACCATATACAGAAATAATGAAAAATACACATAGAGGACTTCCATCAATGGAATATTAAATTTAATTTGGAAAAGCCGAAAGCTAGCTATTCACACGAAAAAAGAAAAATGCGTCATTTATCAATAAATAATAATCTGAAAATAATTGGGAAAGAAATCCCGTGGTGCTAAAATGTGAAATTTCTAGGAATCACCTTAGACAAAACGTATAAAGTACACATTTCACAAACTATCCATAAAATTAACATTTTAGTGTAGGGTAATTAGGCTATATTCAAGAGGTTTTGGTTACATTTTTTCTCAAAGGTTAAAGTCAAATTGTAATTAAATAGTAACTTGCTTATCTATCTATCTATAAATATCATAGACATATCTGAAATATCTGAACACTTTAAACATAATAATAAGTTACCCTGTAAATACATATGTTGTAATAAACGAAAATAAATAAATAAAGCTAAAATTTGTATTTGAATTGCACGAGTTATCAGCGTTTTAAAAAAATATTATATTGAGATATTCATTAATATTTAATGTACAACCTGTTGCTTGGAACTCATTATTTTTCTTCATTAAAAGCATTAAAGTCCAACATCCTTGAAGATGAGACAACACATTTAAAAACAACTCATATCAAAAGCAAACACCTTTAAGATGTCTCAGCAATGAAACAAGGAGGCAGAAATTCCATGAAAAAGCTTCCGCACCTCTCTTATACTGCGAGAAACATTCTTTGAACGAGGATGAGATGCAACAGAATTTGCACCTCTAGGCGCCAGGCTCACTAAGACAATACCTGGCGAAAAACAAAGGCTCTGGGAATTCCGCATCGTTCCCTCTGTTATTAGTACAAAAACTTAAAGGGAACAAGCCCGACACCAGAATGCACCTTGAGAAACGGGGCGCCGGATGTGTGGCTGGTGACACTGCGCCGCTAACCGCGAAGGCCTGCCGGGATCAACAAAAGACACCTCGCGATTAAATAATTTACCTGGAAACACGAACTAAATCCCGCGCTGCTTCCCCCGTCATCCCGGCGCACTTCATCGCACACCTGAGCGCCGCGCCGTCACTCATCCGGCGCTAATTGCAGGCAGCGCAACGCAACGCTGGGAAGTGTTCCCGTTTTCAGGGTGCTTAAGCGTGGGGCGTCCCGGCGCCCTAATGGGGAGCAAAGCTGGGGCGATTGTATAGAATTACTCACCTGAGAGGAAATCAAAATTTAAATTAGTCCCGCCAGCTAGTTCCCGGCACTCATTAACATTTTGAGGAGCAGCTCTGGCGATTGGCGGGGCTGGCGGGCGTCTTCTGTTTATTTGAGCACTTTCCCGAGGGACCAAACAAGAGGAGATCGTCAACATTTTCCGATTTAATTAGATTGCAGGCGGGCATAAAAATTACGGATCAGGAATTTTAAATGGGTTTTGGATTATGATGTCGCTGGGAATCGCGCACGGATCGCTCCAGTGCCGTAATCAGCCATTTGTTGTATCTTTGTATCTGCCCGAAGCTCCTTCCCAATTAGGTCCAATTTGGCACTTAACAGAGGATTGCTTTCTAGCTGCTGGCGATTCTTTCCTCGAACTGATGCCTAATTTATTCGGAAATTTACACCTTGCTGGTAAGATGATAGGCAGCATTTGTAGGCTGCTTCTTCGTAAAAATCTGAAACAGAAAATTTAAAGATCTTTAGGTAGGTAGTAGCCAATCTTATCACATTATTCTAAATTTATGTAATATTATAGTTATATAAAATGACTCTTCTGAAATTCAAGTTTCCAAATAACACATTTCTAAGCACGGATTCGAAGAACCTGATAGCTTTAATTGGCACAAAAACTGAAGGGACAAATAAAATTAAGGTCCTACGTTAAACTCCTCTGAAAAAAATCGAACTGCAGCAATTATGCATACACGAAAAGGCCATTGTGATGTTGAATAAAATTCTGCAGAAAATTGCTCTCTTAATTCTTCGACCTGCGGACATAGAAGAACCTGAAAAACGTTCTCGATTTTTCAAACCACAAGTTTGCGGGTACAAGCCATGGTGAAAATATTTTCACATATTTTCTTGTCGAGGACACCCATTAATTTCACAGTACGAAGGGAAAATCCTTAATTATCGCGTGAATGGAAAAAATCATAGGGAAAAAACTCGACATTTGTCGAAAGAAAAATTTTAATCGCATTAAACCTGGGCGAAACTCGAGAAAAATTATATTTCTGAACCACCCTGTTGTCCACTAATGCAGCCTACGACAAGGCTTATTGTGGAGGCAGCGATTTAATTTCGAATTAACAACGAAAAATTTAATTTTAGTCAAGTTTTTCCCTGTCCCCTGGGCAGAGTGCTCCTTCGCTGCGCTCTAGAAGTTTTGTGTAGCTTCTGGAGTAGTTGTATGATAGTTTTCTAGCTACACTTAAGCTCGAAACTTTGATCCCGGCCCTGGTCTCAGCGTGGGCCTCGGGCTCGTATCTTTCGGCAGTCTCAACTTTAATTTTACAGCCCTCGCAGTGCTCCTCGGGTCTGCTTTTGTTTTTTAGGTGCGACCGAGTGCTCCGCTCCGTCTGATGAGCATGATGGAGGGAAAACTTTTACTTGTGCCGCCGAAATATTATAATATTCAAAATGAGTCTGGAATTGTTTTTCATTTTGTCGTACAATTTTTTCAATTACGCTGAAAGCACGTACCGTCACAGGACTCGAGGGACCCTTATGTTGTAATATTGCACTGCAACTGCTTCGCAACTTCGGAATTACATTTAGCAAGAGGATGTGAAGGTTTCGGATAATGCTTTTAAGTTGCTAAGGGCTCTATGGATACGTACTCGCCAGGGAAAGTTGTTTAAGTCCAACAATGCATTACGGCAAAATATATGGCCCAGATTAATTTGTTGATAATTTAAAAGGTCATGCTATATTCAAGCTTTTAATATCTTTACTTTTTTCACAAAAATTGTCAACACTATATGAGTGAAACACCATCCACAAAATGCGTAACCCTCTATAGAAAGTGTATTTTAAAGGCTGATTTAGTCTTTAATTACCGCCCTTTGCTACACAGAATTTTTGAAAAGCGTTTAATTAAAGTATCACGTAATTAGAGTTTAAGAAACATCATGTTAAAATTAGCTGCTACACTATTAATGCAATTGTAAAATATGCTTTAAAAAATTTCAGGAATATTTGAGCAACAGTTTTCTATAGAATTTCGATTTTCTCGCCAGAATGCCCACTTGAATAAACTACTAGAAACTTTCCTAATTAAATTATGCATTTCACTATGAAATAAATTGTTATTAATATTTGCACTCCTGAGTATTTGACACGTTAATTAGTTATGTATGACCTCAAACAAGCCAATAGTTAACAAGCAACCTTTATGCTTCGCATATTTGATTATTATTGGCTCTCATCAATTTTATTTGAGAGGTTTGCGTGGATATGTTCTGCATGGTTAATTAGTTCGTATATGATTCTAATTGGCCTCAAATGTAGGAGGCACATGGGATTTACTCCGCTCATACACAACGACTGACATTCCAATTTTATCTAACCGTGGAAAGCATTAATTTGTGAAGTGAATGAAATGCAATAGAATTTTTCAAATATATTGCTATATGTACAACTTGTTGTAAATTAAAACTTAAAGAATACAAAATTAATTAAGCATTTAAAGGAATTGCTTTTAATTTTAATTGAAGATACATTGTGAAATATTTTGCTTTTTTAATTGTTTTTAGGAATCTTTTGTACAACTCTAAAACGTGTTTCTTTATTTTCCAGTGTTTCAAATTTTAATTTTCATAAAGATTATCAGTCTATATAAGTAGAAGATGCAATTGTTTGTAGTCTGTTTGGAAAAATACCGTAAATAAAATCCGTAGGCATGTACCAAATCTTTTTGACCTAAGACTCTTACAAATTTCTATTGAATATTGCAACCGGTTTATTTCAAATAGTGTTTATCATAAAATTATCGCAATAGAATTATGGGTATTTTCCTGCGAACAAAACCTTCTGTTTAGGAGAATATTCCATTAGTTTCGAAATACCAAAGATAGAATTTCCAATTTTTCTTCGGTATCAAATCCTTCGAGCTTTGGTGTTACAAATATCCTTAGCTTTTGGGAAAACCTTCATACACTGAAAATAACATGAACAGTACTTTCAACGAGCTTTCAAAGGGAATTTTCTGGATAGTGCGTATTATTTGATGTTTTTTGCTTTTTCTGATGAAAATAAAATACGTAAATACATAAATTTAATCAGATTTCATTTTTTGTTCAAAAACAGGCCTTTAAAATAGTTATAAATTTGGACAGCATTTTTACGGTGAGTAAAGTTGATCTATAGTTCAAAAAGTTGTGATAGCATATAACAAGTTATAAGACCAAAATCAAAACGTTTTGTTTCATTCGATTTGAAAATAGTTCCTTTAAATTTGGAAAGAGTTTCATGTTGGAGCATTCCAGAGAGTGCACAACTTTTTGCCAGAATTTTTGGGGTTAGTGTGCGACATTCGGAACGCTTGCTGTGCCCTCCTCCGTCCAAAAGTTGATTTGAAAAATCTTCTCATTTTGTGCACACGTTCGGAATAAATTTTTTTCCATTCAAATTGGCAAAGACGTTCTCATTCGGTAACAAAAAATTTAATTTTCTTTCTGTTTAGTCAACGATTTTATTTTAATAGATAACTAGTTCCAATTACGGAAGTAATTTATATTCCTGAATCTAAAATCATATCTGAAATATCCGCCAAAACACCTTGGGACAAAGTTAGTTCTGTGTCAGGAATATCACGGTTCCGTGTCCTGCAGTGTAATGAAGAGTCTTTGAGAGCTAAAAGACATACACTAAATGACGAAGAATCCATTTTTCAGCAGAAGTTTGCTAACTATAGGTTTTAAATTCGTACGTGTCGAGCACGTTACGGCAATGTCGAGCACGTTACGGCAATGTCGAGCACGTTACGCGTCTTAAATACTGGCGTGTACAGTTATCGCCTGATTTTTCTGAAGTTTTTTTTTATTTGTTTTATTTATTATTATGTTAATATTTAAGGAAATAGAAAGATAATATTTGATTTAGGAAAATAGAGCTAAAATATTAAAAATAAAGTATCTACTGAAAACCTTGGTTGTTTTAATGTCGGGCACGTTACACAAAAAAGATTACTATTAGCATTTTAGATTTAACAACCAAATTATATCACTGTTGTTATTTGTTAAAGCATAGACCTTAAACTATGCATATGTATGAAAATTATTCCTTCAGTAATAATTGATGTTGTACAAATGACGTTTATACGCAGAAAACTTAGTACGAATGTCGGGCACGCTACTATGGAAAGCACCTTTTATCTGAATATTGAACATTTAAATGCCGTGTGAACTCACAGTTCATCTGTGAAATGTGAGATGTCTTTGCTGTGGTACGACCCACTTTCATCTAAACCCCTCCGGACAATAATTCACGTTGACTCCTCCAAAATGAATTTTTATTCAGCAACCGAGAACTCCTTTTTATGGCAACCTGATTCCACGTTTATTTCCCAGGACTCCTTTGAACCAAAATTAATTGCAGATGTGCCCACAGTTTATTCCCGCAGGATATTGATGGGATAAATTTGCTCCCCCTGAGCTGAGCCGCATGTTCCCTTGGGAGAAGAAATTTTAAAATGAGCAATCAACAAGTTCGCACCGGCGGCATATGCAGGATACGTCGAGGGTGCGAAAGGGCGTGGACGGAGCAATTTTTCAGCAGTAACCCAACACTTTCCTTAATTTGCATAATGGCTCGAAAGATTCACGGCTGTATACGCTGTGAATTGATGAAATATTTTCATTTTCAAGTGACCTCTGAGAACGTCCGCCTTTTGACAGCTACTTTGCTGGATTTAGGGAGTCTTCTACCTTTAAAATTTTGAAAACTAAAACATCATAAAATGATTGTGATGATTTAATCATTTTTCTTGGGCGCACAACGGTCGTACGAGGTTGTTTTGCAGGACATTTTGGCCTTATCTACAAGACAAGTACAAACTAATGTAAGACCCAAACTATGGTCGATTGGATTTTTCATTCTAAATAGGCCGCTGTACGTCCTAATGTACAACCTTTCAGATTTTTTTTCACTTGTATATACAGAGCCTCGTACGTCCCTTAAAAATCTGAATGGCCGTTTTTCAGCCTCTATTCAGCCGCTGACAATTTTTACTCGGGATGGGATGAATGTTTTTCATAAAAAAACAATAAAATGGCGGATATTTAAAAAAAAACGATTTTTGAGGTTAGAAAATCGACTGAAAAACGAGAAATTTATTGTGGATCTTTTTTGATTCTGGTTTATACAATAGCCATAAATGGGTACATCCACCTAGATATCATATTAAAAAAACGGAACCGTCAGTCGAGCAGTTTTTTTTTTAAATCGTGGTAACAAATCCAAAAAAAACATGATTTCGAGAAAATCGTCTTTAAGTTTTTGAAAAGATATATCCCGTCTCTCGGTACCTCGCTTTATACTTTCACAAACAAGTATCACTTGAAGAATATTAAAAAAAAATTTTTTTTTAATGTTAGATCGTTCTTAAAATAAGTAAACAAAAATTATTTGATTTTTTCAAAATTTGAAAGGTATGTAGACCCCTTAAAAACTATTTTGCAGGATTAAAGTGCACGGATTTTGCCCGGCGACTGACACACGCCTAATATGTGAAATAACCCGTCAACTGCAGGCTGTGGGTCCTTTGCCTCATATTTCCAGGGCATAATGAAAGGCAACGTGATATCATCCCTGGAGTGACCGTCAAAGGCTTAACTCTGATCAAAGTCAGGGTTGCAGGGTCCGAACAGAGCTAAGGGAAAAAAAGTTATCTACTAACTGGCGGCGACAGATTGGGTTTCGGCGTACCTTCAGCCCCGCGGTAATTGAAATGTTGAAAGGACGCAAACGCCCTGCGTCCTAATTGAAGGGCACGAGTCAAACAGGAGCAGTGCACAAGACCCGGGTGCTCCCGTCGCAGTCGCAAGGAGCAATCTCGGCTCCAGGCGGCTGCAACGCTTCAATATCTCCATGGTTAGGCCGTTTAATTATTGGGATTTTCGTGATTGAAATGTTTTTGTCAAAATCCATGTGACAGCAACCGAAGGGAACATAATTGAGGGTGACGCAGCCCATGTAAATGGATTCTTCTATTTCCTCGATGTAATGATGGGGTGTCGATTTAATAAAAGAAGTATCTTGATTTTATTTTCAAACTAATTTAGGAATAAAGGTGAAAACACGACACTTTCCCTTTTGAATCAGTCATTCATGAAGAAATAGAAAGTGACAGGAATTACGACTCACTTGCATTGAGGAGAGATTTTCAAATTTATTTTATAGAACAGCAATTATGCTTCCAGTAAATAGATTTTGAGTCTTCACTCAAAACTGATTCCAAGACCACTTACATAAACTAAAATGGCTTCAAGTTTTCTTTATTAAAACAAAAATGCTAAATGAATTACTGCTCGAAAAAAAAATTAAATTGAAACATTTCAGAATATAAACATTATTAATAACAAAAATAACCTAAATTTACAAGTTGTCCTTTTTAAATAAAGAATTCATTATAGATTTACAATATTTTTCCGATGCTATCCTAAAAACAAAGAACCTTAACTGCGTTTTTCTCAGAATCAGATTTAGCAGGATATTTTGCATTGGATTGAAATTTTTGAACAGTATATGTCGGGAATATTAAAATCGGATGTTCTTCCTTGATTTATATCCACTTTGCGTTAAAAAGTTATTCTAAAAATGTATTTACTTCAAAACTTGAAGTAGGTACGTGTGAAGAAAAACCATGGCAATTCGATGTGCAGAAAAATCTTGTAATAATTTCTTAGCATATTGGTTTATAAATTGCAGCTATAAAAACAGATTTGATAAATATTTTCTATAAAATATGTCAGCCACAGATACTGTGGGTCGAACATGAATATATTTTTATTTTTAAAATGCGCACATTTTGTCGATGTGCTAGTCTTTTGTTTGTACTTTGCCATTGTCGGCTCCGATTTGAGGGAATTCAATTAATTGAAGAATAAAAGCGCTGCATCTGAATAAAACGAGGAGATCCAACCTTCTGCTTTCTTCCCCAGTGCTCGTGGCCTAGGCGTCCCTAGCTTACAATTTAACGAAACGCAAATTTCTTCATTGTCGCTCGAGTTAATGAGTTATTGATAAAAATCGCCCCAGAACTCCATTTAAATTTGAAAAGGGACTCGAAGCACAAAAATCCATTCTGATACCTATCCACCCCAGCTCAGGCGGAGCGGTCGAGGTTTTTTTTACAAACTAATTTAAGAACCAGTCCTCAGTCCTTTCTTTATACAGCTCATCCGTATTTTTCAATTCTAATCCGGAGTTTAATTAAAAAAAAATCCCTCGGAATTCACGCAATCATGGTGTATACAATTTTGCGTTTGACTGACTGACTAATAATGGAGTCCGCTTAAAAGCACAAGATCCGAAGGAGCTGGCACAGAAAGGAAATGGGAGCCAGCTGAAAATGAATTGAAATAAAAGGGACACGGCGGAGCGAAAGGGGTTCGAGGATGCTTTAATATTCCATTTAATTAGTTTTACTTCCGTTTCAAGTCCATCATTGCATCTGATAAGGATTCTGGACTTTGTGCTGTCAAGATTTAATTTAATTCAAAATTCGAATTTGATTTTCCAATATCCGCTGTATATTGGTGTACTTGGGCCCGTACTGTTTGAAAATATAGTATACAATGCAGTTTTATTTACTTTAAATTTATAAGTAAAACTCCTTTTCGAGCAAACACAGCATTCATTTATTTGAAGCTATAAAAACACGTAATCTGTATTAAGACTTTAAAATAATTTAATATTATATAATTGAATTTTTAAATGAAATTTTTGGCGGTCACTCAGTGGCGTATTTTGGCGCTTTGGATAGATCCATAAATTCACATGTAATGAAATCACCTCACCACAAATTGCCATCAAACCGCGTCTTCTGCCGCCTGTCGCCCTGCGGGTCCTGAGCCCGGGGATTGGTCGAGGTCGCAGTGGAAGCGCGCACGAAGCGTTTAAATTGAAATCGCAAACAACACGGAAACCTCATAACAGCGCCGGAGTCCCTGGAATCGAGGCTAAAAATTGAAATAAAATGCAAAATAAATCGCTTTCAGAACCCATCAATGCCGCCGGAGTTGGCGGGTGCGATTCCTGTCGGCGTAAACAAATGTAACGGGGGTCCTGGGTCCTTGGCGACCCGCTTCCCGCACTAAAAGGCGAAATTACAAAGGCAAATAAAATTGATATCAGCGCGCCGCAGGAGTCGCCGGGACGAGGGCCGCCGCCGTCTAGCGAATAGTTTAGGGCTCCCCGAGCAAAACCCGGCCAGTCCCGGGTCTGCTCAGGGATCGGGAGGCCCTCCATAAACATTCGATCGAGATAATTGCGCCATAACGGCGTCGACAAAGGAATTGGTAATCCTTTCCACTAATTAAAATTCATCCGCTGATGCCGGCGCTTCCTGAGACAATATCCTTTCTTATCCTGCGAAATTGCTGCCTGCCGGGCTCTGGATTTCGCCGGAGCAGAGACAACAAAATTTTGCATAAACTCGAATGCGTACACACGCAGGTCCCGGCACGTTGGGCCCGGCTCCCCCGCTTCCTGTGTGCCTGTAGCTATCCCACCGGGATTTGGGGTATGGTAATTAATATGCGCACGAGTAGACTTAATCGCAATTTAATGCGCTTTAGCAGCACTCGCACAATTATCCTCCGGGCATCAATATGTGTTAATTCAGTCCGGAAGACACGTGTAAAGCGCAAAGTTATGTTTACCCGAGCGGGATCGGGTCTATTCCCGATTCTGCCAACTATCTGCAGGAGGAGGCACAATGGACCCGTTCTATCTGCACCACGTGAAACTTCTGCAGGAAGCCACTGATGGTTTCATTCAATTGTTTGCTCTAATTCCAGAGATCGCTTTTTAGCCTTTTAATTGCAAAAATCAATCGCTAATAAAACTGGGAAAAAATTATTAATTTGAGAATAAAACTTTACATAATAGAATCAACATAGCATTTAAAAAAAAATTAAATATACTGTGTTTAAAAACTCTGTAAATAATTACATATCTACTGCGAGGGAAAGCGAATGGTTTCCTGAATAGATATTTTGTCTTCAAAAGGGTTTTCATAGGTAGGTACCTATGTGTATAAATATATATTTTTTTCATATTTCTATTTATTATCCATTTTTCAGTTTTATACCAGTTTAATGTCATATTCTCGATTTCATATTATAATTTAGTTTTTTCCGCCCTTTATTTAAGTGCAGATTTACGAGCATTTAAATGTCTAAATATGCTATTTAAAGCAGATATTTACATAAAGGTTTCATTCAAAAGATATAGGCACATATAAAATGCAATGAGGTTTTAAAATTTTATGGATTAAAGTAGTGCGCTGTAAATTGTATTTTTATGAACATTGCTTCCTTGGGTAATCTCTCCAAATAGGTAGTTATTATATTTGTTATAAATACTAAACTTACTGCGTTTTGTTAAATTTTTCGATTTATTTTCATTCAAAAAATGTCTACAAATTTAAAATTTCGAAAAGAAATAAAATTGAAAATGGCATAAAATGAAGTTGAGATTTTCTCACGGAAGTTTATGAAGTTGTTGGTCGCTTAAATATTTCCTGAGATATTTAACTTCAAAATTCCGAAAAGTCATAATTTTCCGCCGCAATTTCTTCATGCTTCCACAATAGTTTGGTGGAAATTTTGGAATAAAAACCTTAAATTAAAAATGTTTCCACTGAATTTTTGTGAAAAATTTACACAAGTTGCAAATAAGAAAACTTTTATCTCTACATCGATTTGTCATTTTATAAAACAAATGCGTGCTTGTCTCAAAAATAATTTTACCTTCAATTCGTTGGTTTCAAAAATTCTTATTTTTTTTTTAAATGAAAAGATGGAAAAATTATTAACTTAATTATACTTTTTAAATTCCTAACGAAATTTTATTGTAATATGCAAAAAATCGTGGCACGAAAGTGTCAATTTGCGAATTTTAAAAGTTAAACTTGTCTGGAAGTTAATGTGACCAACAAACTGTTCTTTATATTACATATTTGTCACTTTCAACTCCAAAGTTATATCAAAATCTGTGAGGAGACCTCAAACCTAATCTGTTCTGAAAGAATTTTATTTTATCAGACATTAACGTTGTCGTATTGACCTAAAATAGTGTGATAGTACCTTATATTTTAAGTGTATCAAAAGCAATTAAGTTTCAAAAAAAGGTTCCCTGACAAGCAGAAAATCGCAAAACGTTCACCGCATTAAGGAAATTTTCTTCATCTGAACGGGCAGCCAACGCAGGAGAAATTCTGCATGACATCCAATTATAATTTCACGAAGACAGCACCTTCTTGATAATGTGCCATTGTACTGCCCAGAAGGAAAAGTGCAGATTTTCAGAAAATGAAATCAGAACAAGACGAAATACATAGGGAAAGTACCACCGGGCGAGGACAAAAAATTTGGTTCTAGAAAACAGAAAATGTGAGACGACAGATATGCGACGGATGCCCGCGAGAGTGAGAGCGATCTGGGCGGGGGCGGTTTCGTCTCGAGATGGTATGGCAAAAGATTTTTGTTGAACAAGTTTTCTTAAGGCAAAAGTTTTCCCCTTTTTCGGGAAATGAAATGAACGAAGTTTGTTGGAGGCTAATGTCAAACACGATGATTTTGGCTGATATTTATTTACGGCCACTGTAAGATACGTGACCAGATAGTTTTGACTATCCGTCGAGAACAAGCGAACTTTTTGAATTATTTATGAATTTCTTGAGAAGAACAACTGTAATCACAAATTTCGTTCTTCCACGAAAATGAGCACTTCTCCAATTTATTTATTTTTAGCAAAATTGATTTTCCTGAACGTTCCACTGCTTTAAACATTTAGGAAGTTTCCGGAATCGTATTGTGTGTTCAAACGACTTCAGCCTCAGCCAGGGTCCTGGTAGACAATAATTTTGCTGAAGGGCTCCCATGTATCTTCAAAGTTTACAAGCAAACCTTGCACATTCCACTTTCCATACCCGAAAAGGTTTGCCACAACTCTCGACGTCTGGTTCCTTTCGTAAGTTGCGCCAACCAGATTTTCATAATTTTACGACGCTCATAATTTTCTACGCCGTCTTAAGATGCTGCACCTTGTGCGGGGTTATTTCAGTTTTCAGTCGAGCGAAATAATTTGACAGCCTGCGGACGCATGAGTCTTCCCTTAAACTCGATTCCCGAAATACACTTGAAGCACACACGGAGGTCGGGTCTAACAATTGCTGGAATTAATGACGGTTCAAATTTGATTTTAATTACTTTCAATTTACAATTATGTTGAAAATGAAATTTTCGACCGGGCCCGACCAGGCGTGTCCACATATCCCGGGGATTAGCGTGCGACCGAGTTCTTCTAAATTGTCCCTATTGCGTTTGTTAATTGTTTTATCTGCCGCAATGTTAACATAATTTATGTTTGGACCTTAATTGCAAATTATACCGAATTTATGTATAATTGCTTGCAAATTTTATAAGTATTTTAATTTAACAAATTGATGGCTTATTGCCGATGATACTCGCTTAAATAATACGCCCTTTTGTTTATGCCAGCAGCGTTCCATGAAATGGACTATGCGAAACAATAGGCGAAATTAGTCATTTCATTATATAGCAATTAATAAGCAATTTGCGACCAATGGTTGAGAAGTATACGATCAGAGATATAGCGCTAATTTTACTCATCCATGACTTTAATTATTTTGTTTTTATATAGCCCGTATGGGACGATAGTTACTCGTAAGTATTAAAAACGTTCGCTCATTCGTTTTTCCTTAAAGTTACTTTCGTTAAAACTAAAACATTGTTTCCACACTGTAATCTAGGCCCAAAACATATTGTTCGCAGATTAAGCACTTAAACTTTTCATTCAATCGTGCATATAAATAATAAACTTTTGATATTCATTTATAACATATGTTGTTAAATGTAAGCAAAGGTTTGTTGAAATCATTAATTAATAATTAACATTTAACATTGGTCCTTCGAGCCGGGTGATTATGCTCGCGGTATGATTAATTCATAGTTATCTACCTGGGGATTTGCTTGGACATGCATCCCCTTATCATTTGTCCTTTTTCTGTGTTATGCATGTTTGTTCTTGTGTTGTTTTATTGTTAATTCATTATTTTTACTAATTCAATTTTCATAATTTTAGGGGACATTCTAAAGTCGGATACTGTTCCTCCAGGAACATGTACCGACTAATCAGTATTCAGCACCTGCATGGGCAAACAGGTGACTGAACTGATATAGTGACGAGGGAAAGTCATCGAGACTACTAGGGTTTCATTATGCATCGAGGGAGTTTCACTGAGGGATCTTCATCGTTAGATTTCATGTAGCGTAAGATCTGTGTTCAAGATTTGCCTCAGGTTATGCTGATTAGTTTAATTCATTTATTTTTTATTTTTATTATAATTTTTTTTTTATAGTTTATCAAGTTCAATTAATTTATTCCGTCGCGGAACATATGTACATATACATATCTAACCTTTTTCTTCTAAATTAACCTACGTTTACATATTTAGATTGCTTATTATGTGTTATTTCGCAAAAAATAATTGTCTTGTTTAATCAATACATAAACAGTGGTTGCTAATCCACTATAGAAAAGTATAAATTGTACAACATCTGTATCTTGCATACGACGAAATTCAAAAAGCGTCGAATACTTTAATAACTCCAGATTGGCTTATAAATATCCTAGATCTCGATAAAGCATGAATTCCATCGGTTTAAAACTATTATGAGTAATTTAACAATCATTGATTAAATGCGCTTACAAAGCCAGTAAGTAATAACACCTTCGTACTTCAAATTTTTAATTCTTTACCTTACGTTTTATTTCATACATTTCAATTGCTTAATGTATTATATTTATGTACAATGTACATGCATTGTATTGTATTATACATGAACATAAATCAGGAAATATCTCATCCCTAAAGGATATCTTTCCAGGCCAAGTACCCAAAAGTAAGTAAGTATCAAAAATTTAATTTAAGTAAAATTTAAGGAAGGTAGCACACTTCCCATTTGACCAAGGACTCTGTTTATACTGTGATACATTTATAAGCCCTTCGATTTTGGGAACCCTAAACTTTTCGCGTCTATTTAATTTACCAATTTGCCCGGAAAATTACTGAATCTTTGAATGAAGTGCTGTTAAAAAAATCGGAATAAACTCGATCCACCCTCGCGACGCTTGGAAAATCCGCTCCCTTCGGAGTGGCCTCCCAATTTAGGGCCAGCAAATTGAATTAGATGCGACATTTATGTCGGGTCATTAGCTGGCTTTGAAATTCCCCAATTATCGTCGCCATCGCCAGCCCAGGTCGAGTGGGGCTCCGGCGCCTCCCTCCGGGGCTGGAGCTGGAACTGGAGCCGGAGCGCTGCTGTTGCTGCTGGCACACCACGTCACCGAGCCGGGGACAGGGCTCATTTGAATATCCCAAATTATTTCTTTGGCGCTTGTTTATATTTACTTAGCTCGGCACCGGCCCGGGCCCTGCGTTGGACGGAGCGAGCGACTTTTCAACGCCACTCCAGAGGACTCCGCACCAACAGCGCCCCCTGGACTCTACATGTGCCAGCAGCGGATGTGCATACGTTCACCCCGTGACAAGAGCTCGTTCCACCGGGCGCGGGGGCGGACCGGGCTCTGGGAGGACTTTAAGTTTAGAGCTCTTCTGCGCTAAAAGGGCGTAGCAAACTGTGTTTAGCCCGGTCGGGGCGACTCTTTAAGCTGACAAACACTCCCCGCCCGACTGGCTTTTCCGCCGTTTTTATTTTTATTTTTTTTTTCCCCAGAAATATTTTGTATTATTCATGTTTTGCCACACGATGTTAATGTTATTCACGGAGTACCTGTGCCCATGTAGAGTGCCCTCCCAGCAGCGCATTTAGGACGCAATGGGTGACTAGGGTCCGGACTATCCTTGTTACGGCGAGGATATTTGCATATGTGAAAATTTATTGTCAACAGCGCTTTCTGTATCAAAAAAAAAAAAAAAAAAAATAAGGAAAAAAATACCCAGGAAAATGTTCTAGGCATGGTTTCGCCCACTCGGCAACATGCTTACGGAGCGAGCTCGGGTTTATTTGCCCTGAGCAAGTGCCGCCCGGAGATTTCCCTTATTACCGCTGTTGCCAGGAGATGCTCCTATTAATCTTGAGAAGCACGAAATTGGAATTGAAAGTGCTGACTTAAGATGAGGGGTGGGTGGCCGCCCATCTCACCCGAATTAATTTATCTTATACTTTACATACCCACCTGCTCGGCACGTGCAAATATCTTCATTACGTCAAGTCGGACCATAAAAAAATTAGTTGGGCTCTCCACCCCCAGGCCGAGTAAATCAAATTATTTGCTCCTAGTCCGGTCGTCTCATCCCTGTTGCGTCACGAAACGAACTAAGCACGGCGTCTCCATGACGATATCAAATTAATAGAGGGCGCATCTCCGGTGGGGCGACGTCTTCGCAGGGCTTCGGCGCCCTCGGTACAGGTGCTGGAGGAGGATGGGGCTGCAGGTGGGTGCTCCGATGGCAGCGCCATCATCAATTAATTGCACAATAACACATTGTGCCACCGCGTCTTTGAAGCGGCAGAAAATCGTTTAAGCCCACCTGACTGCAGACAATCAAAGGGAGAAGGTTGCGTAGTCGATCTGCCGAGCCCCTAGTCCTCCCCCGCCCGCGCCCGGTGATTATAGGAACGGAAGTCTTAGTTTATATCCTGGACGACATTCATCGCTCAAAGGACCCATTCAAAGTCCTTATTAGACACATTAAAAGCAAATGGGAGAAACGTGAAATCATAGAAAATTTGCGCCAATTAGAAGGAAGCCATAAGTCCGATTGAATGTGCTCGTAATTAAACTTCTTTGGCAATTTACGCTGGAATTAGTCCTACCCACCTCCGCCCCGGGCGGCAGGGACTCTCTAAAGTTTTAATCAGGACTTCATTTTTAATGAATGCGAACGGCGGCATTCAAACAGAATACGCCACAAGCTTTTGATATAGGCTTTTCCGCCAACCCCCGCCCCCCCGTCCCCGAACGTGTGCTATGCCGACGATTTTAATTACTAAAACTGTAGTGGGTTCTAACCGGGTTTTAATTCTCCACAAGGGCGACGCATTCAGCCGCCTCAATGACACAATTTAAGTGTGATTGCGCTTTTATAGTGTCTTTTATGCCGTCTCAACTTCAAAGCCTTTCGACTTTTACTTTTATACTTTTCAAGGATAATGAACTTTTTATGGCGTTACAAAGACGAAATCACTCTATCATGGACCAATTATAATATGGAAATTAAAGCGTCTTTTTAAATACTTAGCTCTTCTGTATCCTGTACATAAGAGTGAAACCTTTATTACTATAACTATAATACTATTAAAAATATGTGTATAATTGCATCAGTAATCCGAACACACAAAATTTAAACCCTCTTCGGATGTATGCATCGTTCGGATTATAGTATGCAAATGGGCTCTATCATTCAAAACCTTCGAATCGAATCAAAAGGAGTTTAAAAACGCCCTTTTTCGATAAAAAGAATTACTTAATAATGACCCTAAAATTTTGTTAAAATCAGTTCAGTAATCTTTTACATACTTAAATTAATTCTTGCGTTATTTACTGTGTTTCCATGCAGAGTTAACTCAGGGTTAACCCGAGTTAAAGTCCAATGGAAACCAGGGTTGAGTTAAGTTTCGTTAAACCCAGCTAACCTCAACGAAAGGGGTCGGATTTAGCTGAGTTATGGAAATGTATTGGTAGATTACTTGCTTTTGTGTTAATAATGGCATTCAGCTTTTATACATTGTATATTATAGCATAATTTTCATTACTAAATCCATTTTTAAACACAAATATTTAAATAAATTTAAATGTGATGCAAATACACCAAAGCAAGAGCTGTCAAACTAACCCAGGTACATGGAAACCCGCAAGGTTAACTGTTACGATCCCAGCATCCCCCAATATCATATAATAATAAATGATCCCCATCGCGCCTTTCCCTAATTCCCACAGTTCACTTACCTAATGCGCAATATGCACGCGCATCCGTTCAACCCGCTCCAATTACAATTTTTTCCCTTAGTAATGTCTACACCTTTAATTTCGCTTAATAATTTCCTTAATAATTTCGCAATTTCGCTTAATAATGTCTGCACCTGAAACCATCCAGGTGACCCCAGGTAAGACCGCTGATCAGCAGTTCACACCGTTTTTGGCTTTGGCTTTTCACCCTGAGTGCCCAAGTCGTTTTTTTCAAGAGTCAGTCGGTTCCTAAAAGTCGAAGAGTGAAAAAGCTAAGTTGATTAAAAAGCTGTTGTTCAGTTGTGTGGAAAAATTACTAATTTTGTTAATCAATATAAAGTTGACTGTAAAATAACTGTTTGGCTAATTTTTTATAACAAGTTAATTGTTTTTGTGAATTAACATAAAGTTGATTGTAAAGTAACTGTTTGGCTAATTTTGTTAACAAGTTAATTGTAATATTATTGATTGTCGTGTTTTATCATTGTGGAAAGAAATAAACTGTGATTTCGTTGAACCAAAATCTTGTTTACTTAATTTTTTTTTATTTGAAATAACCCCCCGACTTTTAACTGGCGCAGTCGGTAGGATTGCGTGTCGCGGGTGACTTAAACATTCGTGTGTATCTCAATACTTAGACGCGCAATCCACGGTAAAGTGCTCCACCGAAAAGATTCGGCTTACGCAGTTACGACCGGAATAAAATACTTATACTGTGAAGATTCAGTGTAACGTAAATCTGTGCCGTGAAGATTCGGTGCAAATAAGAATTGTGCTGTAAAGATCCAGTGCAAAATATAAATTGTGCCGCGAAGATTCGGTGCAAAACTCGAGTTATTTAAGAGCAAATTGAATTGTAAGAAATCTGTGCATCGGGAAAGAGAAGACATTCCATCCAGCCAAACAGAAAGTTCTAATCACCCCATCATAGAAGGAGGAAAACAACGACAGGAACCGAACTCAAGGACACCACTATCCATCGTGCTACGAGCCTACCAGGAAAACTACACCAGGACTTCACCCAAAACACCGCCAAAGGCGAACAACGTCAAACAAGGTCAGAAATACAGCTATACCTTTTACTTTAAGCAGATACCTTTAGATTTAACTTTATATTCAGTTTATAGTAAATTTTACGAAATATGTTTATCGCGTAAAGTATTATGTCAGAAGAAAATTTAATAGAGCGATTAGAGCAAGCAAGGGAACAATCAAGACAAATCTCCAGCATTCTAAATAATTTTTTTGAATACGAATCCCAAGCTAACCCTATTCCTCAATCCAGAATGTTGTCTCTATCCATCGACCCTCTCAAATATATTTCGAAGCTTCCAGAATATCGTGGAGATCATCTGGAACTACAAACTTTTATAGACCTAGTTGACAAAATTCACCCTCTGCTAACAACGTACGACGCGTTATCACAGAGTATACTTTCTGATCAAATAAAAGCTAAGCTCAAAGGTAGGGCCAGAGAGGTAATCGATATCAACGCCCACGTTACCTCATGGACAGAAATTAAGACCATTCTCATACATAATTTCGGTGATAGGCTGACTAAAGAAGAGCTTTTTGACGAGCTAAGAGGCTTGAGATTTAAAACTCATAGCATCGATTTCTACAACGAAATCAAAAGTGTTTTAAGAAGGCTCAATACGAAGACGAAACAAGAAGCAACGAATGAAACCTCAGTAAGTGAAACAATAGAAGCAAATAAAATGTCTGCCCTTTTACTTTTTAAAAACAAACTCCCAGAGCCCATGAAGTCAATTCTACATTGCAGGAATCCTAACAGTTTAGAAGATAGCATAAATATACTACATGAATGCGGATATGCATCCTATATACCACCCCAATTCAGAAACAATAACCCCCAAAACAGAAATTCACCGACAAACCGCAATAATAATTATCAAAACAATAGACAAACAAACTTACAGAACCCCCAAAACAAAAATTCTTCTCCTAGATCCACAGAAAACACACGAAATCGTCCTGGGCAAGCACAGAGGCAGCCAAACTCTCAGCAAAATAGAAACTTCAACCCCTCCAATAACTACGCAAACAACAATTACCATCCGAATTACAATAGCTACAGAAATAATTACAACTACCCGGACAATACAAACTACAACAACAGAAACAATAACGGACCTAACTACAACTACCCGAACAACACAAACTACAACAACAGAAACAATAACGGACCTAACTACAATTACCCTAACAATATGAACAATAACTACAGACACAATAACGGAAATAACAATAATAATAATCGACCCAATAACCCCCAGAACAACCAATCCAGTTCTAGCAGTAGTGAAAGTAGATCGAAACCAGAGCCTATGGAAGTCGACATGGTTGATTCTGTTCATAACAGCGAGACTCGCGATCAAAATCAGCCTTCGCAACCTGCAAATTTTCGGCAAGAAGCCTCAGAGGCCATCTTCCACATATCTTAATTCAGGGCAGTATAAGGCCCCTACGATTTATTATCGATTCGGGAGCCACGCATTCGATAATTAACCCCGGACTGTGTCATCCTAAATATATTTCTTCCCTTAAATCACCGGTAAAGTTTAAAACTCTTAGTAGCGAAGTAGAAATTGATAAAATTGCTAGCATTCCACTTTTTAAGGAATTAGGAGACTCTAAACAGAAGATAGATTTTTACATTCACCATTTTCACGAAAATTATGACGGTCTTATTGGAAATAACGTTCTGATAACTTTGAAGGCAAAACTTGATTTCGAAAAAAAAGCGCTATGTGTATCTGGTAAAAATATAGATTTACATTTTGAATTAAAAAATAATATACAAAAGTATCGAGTACAACACAAAGGGGAAAAGGAATTATCCATAAGAGTTTTACAAAAAGAAGGTCTCGCATTTCTCAAAGAAAGAAAGTCCCCAGATGGTAACTTTATAATTAAAGAAGGAATTTACGACGTTGAAAATTACCAAATAAATGCTAGAATAGAAATTAAAAACGACCAAAAGACAATATTTACTATGGAACCGTTAAAAACAGAATTGGTAAATGACGAAAATTTTAACGTGATAGAATCGAAGACTCAAAGACCGCTAATTGACCAAATTCGTGTTGATCACCTTAATGATGAGGAGAAACGCGGACTAATTAAACTAATTAAAAATTATGCAGGTATATTCCACGACGAAAATACTAACTTAAGTTTCACTAATGCCATCAAACATCGGATACGTACGACAGACGATAAACCAATTCACGTTAAGTCATATAGATACCCCTATGTCCATAAAGAAGAGGTTAAATCACAAATTGAAGAGATGCTGAAAAACGGTATCATTCGGCCTAGTAGCTCTCCATACTCGGCACCCGTCTGGATTGTCCCTAAGAAGATGGACTCCAGCGGCAAACAAAAATGGAGGATCGTGATCGATTATCGACGGTTAAACGAAGTAACCGTCGACGATAAGTATCCGATTCCCAATATGGACGAGATATTGGAAAAACTGGGAAGATGCCAGTATTTTACCACCTTGGACCTCGCTAAAGGTTTTCACCAAATAGAAATTGATGAAAATGATATTCATAAGACCGCTTTTACAGTGGAAAACGGACATTACGAATTTTTACGTATGCCGTTCGGGCTGAAGACAGCACCAGCCACGTTCCAGCGTCTTATGAATAACGTCCTGCGAGAGTACATCAATAAAATCTGTCTTGTCTATTTGGATGATATTATTGTTTATTCAACTTCTCTTCAAGAGCATTTAGATTCACTGAGTAAAATATTTAAAAAACTGGCTGAAGCTAACTTAAAAGTTCAACTCGATAAAACTGAGTTCCTAAAGAAAGAAACAGAGTTTTTGGGTCACATCGTGACACAGGAAGGCATTAGGCCTAATCCGAAAAAAGTAGAATGCGTAAAATCATTTCCCTTACCAAAAACCCCCAAACAAATCAAACAATTTCTAGGTTTAACAGGCTATTATCGGAAATTTATAAAAGACTATTCTCTCATTGCGAAGCCCATGACCAAATATCTCAAAAAATGCGCAAAAATAAATATAGCTGACCCTGAATACCAACGTAGTTTCGAAACCTTGAAGACCCTACTTATTAACGAACCCATTTTACATTATCCCGACCTTAGTAAAATTTTCACCCTAACAACAGATGCAAGCCAGTTTGCACTAGGAGCAGTGCTCTCGCAAGATAACCATCCGATTTGCTATGCGAGCCGCACCCTAAACGAACATGAAATAAATTATAGTACAATCGAGAAAGAACTACTTGCCGTCGTCTGGGCAACAAAATATTTTAGGCCGTACCTATTTGGCAGAAAATTTGTAATTGAAACCGATCACAAGCCTCTAACTTGGCTCTTTTCTGTAAAAGAGCCAAATTCGAAACTTGTTAGATGGAGATTAAAATTATCGGAATACGACTACGTGATAAAATACAAAAAGGGCACAAAAAATAGTAACGCTGACGCCTTATCTCGCATCGAACATCAAGAGACACACATGGCAGAAGAAGTCCCAACCATCCCGTACACTAGAACACCCATTAACTTATTTAAAACCCAAATAATAATTGCTAAATCAAGTTCAGGCTCACTACGAATGAAAAAACAAAAAGTGTTTGACAAAAATCGTACTACAATCTCTACAAAATCGTTAGATGAACAGTCGGCTATTACCCTCTTAAAGCAACACTTTAATCCCAATGGTCTAAATGCAGTTCTCATTCAAGATGAAGACTTTTTTAAAACAATAGAAACCACATTCGCTCAACACTTCTCAAATAGTTCAAAATTCAAAATAATTAGATGTAACACGTTACTAGAAGATATAACGGACGAGGGTAAATTAGTGGAACTTATAAAAAAAGAACACCTCAAAAATAACCATCGCGGAATCGAAGAAGTATTTAGGGAATTAAAACAAAAGTACTACAATCCTAAGCTAAAAGAAAACGTAACAAAATTTATTAATAATTGTGATGTGTGTAACATAGAGAAATACGAACGGAAACCGCCAAAACCATTGTATAAATTAACCGAAACACCTAATAAGCCCAAGGATATTATACACGTAGACGTCTTCTACACATTAGAAAAGCAATTATTTGTAACGATAATTGATAAATTTTCTAAGCACGCTTTTGCCATGAGAATATTAGGCCGAACCTGGACAGAATTTAAGCGCGTACTCTCTCACTACTTTAGTCAATTTGGAAAAGTCAACAAAATTATCACAGATAACGAATTGGGATTCAAAGCCCAACCATTAAAGGAATTTTTAGAAGCTCAAAACGTCGAAATCCATTTCACATCTAACAGTAATCATACTTCCAACGCAGATATTGAACGCTTACATAATACAATTAACGAACATATACGGCTCTTGAAACACGACGAAACGACTAGCAACGAAACCGTTGAAGGC
Source organism: Machimus rusticus (assembly GCA_951509405.1). Classification (NCBI taxonomy): domain Eukaryota; kingdom Metazoa; phylum Arthropoda; class Insecta; order Diptera; family Asilidae; genus Machimus; species Machimus rusticus. The sequence continues at coordinate 12,150,486 of OX608051.1, forward strand.
AAAATTCTTAAAATTATAGGGTACTACAACAACACTATCCACTCAACCACTGAAAAAAGGCCGATAGACTTTATAAACGGTACAATACATCAGGACGAATACAGTGACATTTACGAGAAGATATTAAGGAAAAAACAAAAGGCAATAGACAGACTCAACAAAAACAGAAAGGACGAAACAATAGAAACGGGAAAAAATTTTATCAAGGAAATACGAGGTGGAAAGAACCACTCCAAGTTTAGGAAAATAAATTCAATTAAGACAGATGAAAACCATATCATAGATTCAAAAAATCAAAATAAATATTATAGAACACATGTAAAAACTAAGAAGAAGTTCCAAAATACTAATAGACCAACTATAGAAATAAAGAAAAAAACGAAATAATTCAAAGCCGCAAACGTAACTAAAAACGGAAAACATTTTTGGTTTTTTTTCAGGGAAACATGACGAACGGGACGACACTGACTACGATGCTAATCATCTTGACTATGATAACGACTTACCGGACTCAAGAGATACAGATACATGACCTAAACAACAATAATGGGTATATGACACTAGAATTGGAAAACGTTAGAATTATTAAGAATTATCGTAAGATATTACACATAATTAACGTTACTGACCTCGAGATTGCAAAAGACAACATTAAAGCAAATATCTTGTCAATGAAGCCTAAATCTTACCTTATCGGCCCCATGTATAGCACCCTTAATCAAAGTCTTTCCCTACTTGAAGCTAAAATAGATAATATTAAGCCACACTATCATCAAAAACGACAAAAGAGAGGTCTTATCAATATATTAGGTACTGGGATAAAATACATCGCCGGCACCATGGATCACGATGACGAGGTAGAGATCAAGGAAAAATTAGATGAACTTTATAGAAACAATGGTAAACTTGTAGAACAAAGTAATAAGCAGGTATTAATTAACAAAGAACTATCTGACCAAATACGAAACATTACGACTCACATAAACGACCAACAGAACAAAATAAAAACCTACCTTAACAACTTTACCAGCGAAATGTTCAACAAATTAATAACATTAGAAGACGAAGTCAAGTTCATGCAATATTCATTCCACATAAATCACGACTACTTTTACTCAGGAATCATGTAGATGACATTGAGCAAGTGCTATTCTCAAGCAAATTAGGTATACTCTCTAAAAATATTCTAAACGCGGAGGAATTGAAATTTATTACAGATATCATCAGTTATCAAGATATAAAAATAACGGTTGCTACATATAGAGACACCATTCTAATAGCCCTACTTATCCCTCAACTTTCGGACTTAAAATACTCAAAAGTTCTAATAGAACCTATCCCGGATCCCGACAACAAATCCCTATCCTTACAGACAAATGAGATTCTGGTAGATGAATACAAAAACATTTTTAAATTCCCTTTAAAAGATAAACAGAAAAAGAATCTTGTACCGATAACAGACAATTGTATTATAAATATAATAAATTCAAGAGAAGCGCACTGTAATAAAGAAATCAAAGACACAGAAGAAATAAAAGAGATAACCCAAGGAATTATATTAACGAAAAATTTACTAAATGAAACCCATGTAATACAAAATTGTAACAAAGCAGATATCAATATTAAAGGGACCCAGCTAATTAAATTCAAGAATTGTAAAATTAAATTGCAAGAAAAGAACTTTGAAAATTTCGAAACAACAATTTACGATAAAGTTATATTGCCAAATTTTGTAACTAAAATTAAGGAAAACAAAGCTCTCCAAAAACTCGATTTAAACGACTTGTATTTAGATAATATTAAAAATAGGGAATTGATAGAAAGCCTTAAAATCAAGAATCATGTTTACAACTCAACAACAGCAGGTATTGGTACAATAACCTTCCTTGGCCTAATTGTAATACTTTTAACTAAAATTTGGAAAAGAAGGAAAATTCTAAAAGATACTTCGACGGAGCCTCAGTCTAACGGTGGGGGTGTTACGATCCCAGCATCCCCCAATATCATATAATAATAAATGATCCCCATCGCGCCTTTCCCTAATTCCCACAGTTCACTTACCTAATGCGCAATATGCACGCGCATCCGTTCAACCCGCTCCAATTACAATTTTTTCCCTTAGTAATGTCTACACCTTTAATTTCGCTTAATAATTTCCTTAATAATTTCGCAATTTCGCTTAATAATGTCTGCACCTGAAACCATCCAGGTGACCCCAGGTAAGACCGCTGATCAGCAGTTCACACCGTTTTTGGCTTTGGCTTTTCACCCTGAGTGCCCAAGTCGTTTTTTTCAAGAGTCAGTCGGTTCCTAAAAGTCGAAGAGTGAAAAAGCTAAGTTGATTAAAAAGCTGTTGTTCAGTTGTGTGGAAAAATTACTAATTTTGTTAATCAATATAAAGTTGACTGTAAAATAACTGTTTGGCTAATTTTTTATAACAAGTTAATTGTTTTTGTGAATTAACATAAAGTTGATTGTAAAGTAACTGTTTGGCTAATTTTGTTAACAAGTTAATTGTAATATTATTGATTGTCGTGTTTTATCATTGTGGAAAGAAATAAACTGTGATTTCGTTGAACCAAAATCTTGTTTACTTAATTTTTTTTTATTTGAAATAACCCCCCGACTTTTAACTGTTAACCTCAGTGCTTTAAAACTCAACGAAAACTCAACCCAAACTCAACCTTGTTCATGGAAACACAGTAATTGAGGTTACAATTAATTAAAGTCAAAGGTAACTAAGACAAAAATTTTAGGAACTTTGTTAAGGAATTTTTATCCAAAAAGGATTTTGTAAGCTCCTTTTGATTCGATTCGAACGTTTTCAATGGCAGGACCCAATATTGTTAAAGTAATTTTTCATACATATTATGTAATTAAAGTTAATTAAAAACAAAAATTGGGCTTTCCATCAGTATGTCACCTGACTAAGGGATGTTTATTCTTCGCTATTCTAAAAACCACGTAAGTTCAATATATGAAGCATTTTCGAGCTGATGGTTTTCAAGAGTTTTCAAAGGTTTTCTGGCATATGATTGTATATATGTATTATCAAATTATAGAAGTTTTTAAATTAGCTGGAATTTAGACTATCGAGGCCCTGCTGTATTTTAATTCAATCATAAATCGGTCGCAAAAATCACTTTACATTCTTTACTAAAATGTAAGATGATATTCAGTCAGATTAGATTAGATTAGATTGTAACCATCTTATAACAACACATAAAGTTTCAAACAAAATAAATGGGATGTCAAACTGGGACAGTGAAACTTGACAGAAGTAAAATAAAGAAAAAAAAAAATTGACATTTTGAGTTACTACAGCTTCGAGGGCAATATGCAAAGATTCAGTTTATAAAGGGAAGTAAATTAAAAGAAATTTTTCGTAGAAGGCTCAAACTCCCCTTAAATAGGAAACTTGTTACCTTTCCTCAAATTGAATTAGTAGCCCGAGGCAAAAGGGATTCACCTGCTCATAATGTCTCTTAATAAGCAACCAAATCGTTCATTTTTCTTCTGCCTCTGTTGCCATGAGATGGGTTCTCACTGACACAGAAAAAAAATATATAAGAAAGTCAGGGACAGGGGCCGGAGGGGGCCCTTCCGCCATAGTCCTCTTTTGTTATTTTGCCAAGCTCGACAATAACAAAAATTTGCGGTGGAGGTAATTTTATTGCAGTATAATTGGATGTCATGTTCCTCAGTCTAAAGAGGATGCTCGGAGTGTTAAAGACAACTCATGCTTCCGACCCGCCACTACCTCCGGCCCTTTTTGCTCATTTCGTCTGGGCCCTTACTTGTCGTCAAAGGTCGATGTCATCCCACAGCCTCCTTTTTGAGGAGCAGTCCTACTTGTATTGTAATAATGCCCGCAGGTGATTTTGTTCCTCATTTAGTCCTGCAAAATTAAGCTCCGGAAAAATGAGAATTGCTTGCCTTTTCCTTGTCGGGAATCGGGAATGGGGCGAATACGTACAGAGAGCCAATTCTTAGGATAGTGTGGCCCCTTCGAGTAAAAAAATGAGTGCATTTCCTGAAACTCATTTTGCTTCTTGTACGGAAAGGTTCTACTGAAGCACCGCGAAAATTCATTAAGGCGAAAGTCTGGAGCACCTCCGCCAATTTTGCCCCAGCCTTTATCAGCCCTCGAGCACGCAAAGGGTGAAGCCCCAAAAGTCTCGCGGAATAAATTGGGAATTTTAATTTTTTTACGTGATCTGCATGGAAACTGTCGGCTGGGTTTCAAATGAAATGAAAGATAATGAACTAACTGGACGGGGATTTTGTACATCTTCTTGATTTCATTGTTGGTATAATGCAAAAAATCGAGAGGGTTTTTTTTCGTTCTTTGAGCTTCCGTCATCCCGTTCAAATTAAAAATTGTATATTTTAATACCCTTCTTTTTGGGGATTGAGTGCCGGAGTTTATGTATTCAAGAAATACATATTTGCAAACTTATGAAGGAAACGAGTTTAACAGGATACATATCCTTGAAATTTTCAAAACTTCAAATTTGAAACAAAGTTATTGCATTAAATGTCGAATTGGAATTCCTACCTATACCCGAAAAATTATATCCTTAAACTATATTTTCTTCAATACTTTCTAACTCTTGTTTTTTCCATAGAGTAACTACCGATTTTTTTATTTTTTTATATAGTTGGAAAATTTTTATAAATGAGTAATATTATGAGTTATTAAAAAACTACTATATGTACTAACATTATTACAATCTTGTATTATAGATTATTGTTTTCATTTTGAAGATGGGAAATCATTTTTTTTGTTTTTTTTGTGAATATCATGCCGACAAAGAGGAATCATGGTTTTCGTTACATTTAACGTTGATTTTGAAAATAAAACCTATAAAACTTATAATCGGCATTATTTTATATTGTTCATTTAAATAACTCTTTAAAAAATGTGTTAAATATATCTTTTCACAATGCTCACGGACGTGTAATGCTTAAAAAACTTATATTTGCTCAAAGCATAAAGTCAAATTAGTAGAAAAGCTATGAGAGTTCGAGCGCAAAATCCCCGTGTATTTTTAAAGGGGGGTCAAAATTCTCAAAACGGTATCAAAAGCTCGTCGTCTACGTCTACGAGCAGTTTTAAGGCTGAAAGCTCTCTCTTGTGTGTATCGGGGTTCGGGTCTTTGCTATTTTGCAGTCCGCCATCTACCAGAGTAAGCTCAAGTTTTGCTAGAATGCGCGTGCTTTGAGTTTATGTGGTTATCTGGGTTCGGGTCTTTGCTATTTTTGCGGTCCGCCATCTACCGGAGTAAGCTCAAGTCGCGCGTGCTTTGAGTTTATGTGGTACATCGGGTTCGGGACTTTGCTATTTTTGCAGCCCTTTCATCTACCAAATTAACTTAAAGTTTTTAGAATGTGCGTGGGATGCCGCTCTCCCGTCGAAAGCTTTACCCTATCCTTTGCTAGTTGGACGCGAACGTGGATGCCTCGATCATGTTACGTGTCATCATAAATCGCAGGGTACTTGAACTTGAGCACTTGAATGTGTCACCCAAGTATAATTTACGCAGTTTTGCGGGTATGCATGTGGTTTTTTTTATGTTACATATGTGAAGTCTTATCAGTAATGTGACTGTAATTTGATCCCTTTAAGGAAACGTTTTACATTAGACTAGGAATTTGGGTACATGAAAGATCATGCCTCGAACATGTTACGTGTCATCATAAATCGCAGGGTACTTGAATTTGAACACTTGAATGTGTCAACCAAGTATAATTTACACAATTTTGCGGGTACGCATGTGGTTTTGTTTATGTTACATATGTGAAGTCTTATCAGTAATGTGTCTGTAATTTGATCCCTTTAAGAAAACGTTTTACATTAGACTAGGAATTTGGGTACATGAAAGATATGCCTCGATCATGTTACGTGTCATCATAAATCGCAGGGTACTTGAATTTGGTCACTTGAATGTGTCACCCAAGTATAATTTACACAATTTTGCGGGTACACATGTGGCTTTGTTTATGCTGAGGGGTTCTTATTTCCAGGAATTGATTCTCGATTCAACGTGGGTTTATTTTTTGTTGTTTTATTTTACTTGAGAAAAAAATTTCCTTCACATTTGAGATTCCCGCGCGGGAGTATAAATAGCGCTCCTCGAAGATATGTTATTCATCAGTTGGTCTTAAGTCGTGGTTGCGTTAAGCAAAGGTTTCAAAGTTCACATAGTGCAGTTTATTAAATTGGTAGTACGAGTGAAAATGTCAATGTTATATGAAGAAGAATCTAAGCCAGAGGATTTAAAAAGTGCGATTTACCGTATACGAGAAACTTTTTACAAGTACTTTTTCGATGCCTGTATTAGCCAAAATTACCGAAGATTATATGACACTAATGATGAGCAGTATTATAGAGAACAAGAAAAAATATATAATCGAGGAGTTATTCTATGCGACAAGTATGAAGCTGGACAAATTGATTTGGAAACATTTTGTGAATTACTGGTGTGCATAAAATTGTCAGGTTATCTAAACGACTTAAAAGATTTTCTGCCTGAAAATCTAGTATTGAAATATCAAAGACTACTAACCATGGATTCTGAGGACGATTATGACTTGCACGAACATATTAATTGCACTGTTTGTGGGTTAGGGGAAGAACTTCGTGATTATGTTTTTTTAGATATACCCCTTCCCCCACCCTTAAATGAGACAGAAAACTAGGAGTGAAAGAGACAGAATATAAAAGTTACTATAAAAGGAGTGCGCGAGCAAGATCCAGTTCAGTTCATCAAGTGTTTCAAAGTGGTCAGTTTAAATAGAAGAAAAAAACAGTGAAAATGGTTCAAACCCCGCAGAAAATAAGACGCATCATCACCGAAGAACCACCAGCTCTCCAACCAAATAGCGGAGCATTAGAAGTGCTTAACAATTATGAGATTAAAACCGTACACCCATACATCAAAGTATCTGAGATGGAGCAGCATACAGCTTATAAAATACATGGAATCCGGAAAATTACAACAAAATATGGAGATCGAATCATAGTGGAGTTCCAGAATAAGCAAATGTTCCTGCCGGCTAGATATGGCGACTTACCAGACAGCACACTGGTGGAAATCAGGAATCAAGGCAACTTCTACATTACAAACTTGGGTCCTCTTGCTAACTCTTTCATACTAAGCTTTACTCAACATGACAGCGCAGAAAACTTTAATTTATCACACTTTGTACCTAATAACTATTATAATAATTATTAAAATAAAATGTATTATATAAAACAAAAACCGTCTTTCATATTTCCCCATAATATTCCCTGGCCCTCCCCAAGTTCTATAAAATGGATTGTAATACCAGCAAAAGGTTAGTTTGCATAAGGTTCTGGTAATGAGCAGTTGGTATAAAGATTCTACTAAGAAGCTAGAGGAAGACGTGAGGCAAAGGAAAAAATAAACAAATAAATAAAACACTTCTACCAAAGTTAAAAGATAATAATAAGAGGTGAGTATTGAAAACCAATTTCCCAACCAACCAACCAAGCCAACTAAATATTTCAGATGAATATTAAGGAATTCCTTGACAATTACTCTATTATTCTGCTAGAAGAGCATAAGGAAAGAATAGAAAAAGTCTATCAATATCTTCGCCAATATGAAAATGTTGACAAAGTAATTTCTAAATATGGTAAGCATTACACCAGCTGCTCCTGGTCAAACGATGATGCAACTGCAGGACCAGATACCTGTGAATGTCATACTGTAGAATGGTACAACAAAGAAATTCAGCACCTCATCAATTTTTACATGAGAATCATAAGAAATAGCTGTGGAGAATGCCGAAAAGGATTCGCTTTATACTGAGACCAGAAGTACACATTTTACATGTGTGGAACTTTGCCTATAGAGCTAATCGTAAGGGTGAATGGCATATATGCGCAATGGACAGGTTTCGATTTCAACAGAGAATCTTCAACACAAATGAAATACTGGAACCAATATTGGACCAAAACCATCGTAACAAAATATATAAAACAAGAATGAATGAATGCGGAAAATAAAACGCTAGTTTATATTTTAAAAATGTCTTTTTATTTCTATTAATTATAATACATCATTCGCATTTATCCAGGAGTTATGTTTCGATGAAAATCCCAGCCATTTAACATAAACTTTATCGCCTGTGCGTCTTAAAATTTTTTCAACAAGATAAACTTGTGGATGCTTAACTTTCAGCAATTCCATTTCATAAAATCCTCCTTTGATTGGGTTTCCCTGGTAGTCCTCAAGTATATATGTGACTGGATTAGTCATTTGAATTTTAGCAATCTTGAAAACTTCAGTAGTCCAGTTTGGTGTATAGCCTTTTTCGAATACATGTTTATATTTACTAATACGAACAGAGTCTCCTACTTTATATTTAGGCAAGACGGCAATCTTCAAATGATTATACACTGTAGTAAGAAGCCGCTTTTCATTGGATACATTAACATCGCAAGGGCGCATTTGGATTGTTCGATGCTTTTTCGTATTATATTGAGTCAGTAGTTCCTTTATCATTTGAAGCCATTTATAAGATCCATTCATGCTAAATTCTTTCCACATCATGTTCTTTAAAGTTCGATTGAATCTTTCGACTATTGATGCTTTGAGTGATGTATAGGTTGAGTAATGATTAATATTATGTTTCTTCATCAGCTGTTGAAAGTGTGTGTTGTAAAATTCCTTCCCATCGTCAGTTTGCAAGTTTTTGGGTATACATCCCTCTCTGAATATAGCTTCCATAGCTTCCGTTACTTCAGCACCAGTCTTTCTTTTAATTGGAACAGCCCATGCATACTTGGAAAAGGTATCAATTACAGTAAGCAAGTAACGATATCCTTTGTTCACATGTTTATATGCATCCATTTCTACTAAATCCGCCTGCCATAAATCATCCAAACCTTTTATGATGACTCGTCGTCTTTTAAAATATCGACGAGCAGGCTTATGGAGCTCCTCGACAACATCTCTCTTACTCATATTATAGATAAATGAAACAGATTAATTGTAGCACTAAGCTTTATTGGTAAACACCGTCTTCTTGATTCTAATGCTCCTTATTAAGAATGGTAGAGAACAAATAATTCTCAATCTTTTCAATTTCACCATTAATGTATAGAGTTAGATTTTTTACAGCTTCTTGAATATTTTTATGTAATTCATCGTGTTGCTTTCTTATTTGTGTATCAACATAATTTTTAGTTGTAGCGTCAGCACTTGTCGTAGGTTCTCCGAGGTTTGTGATGCGCTTGAATGTCAAATCATAGTTTCCATTCGGGGTTAAAAGAAATCCAATTCCTGCAGGTCCGATTGAGCCTTGTTCACCAGCAGCACCAGGTTTTCCAGGAGGACCAGGAGGGCCAGGAGGGCCAGGAGGACCTGGAGGACCCCGTTGAAGCTTGTTACTTCTTATTGATCGACCAAACTTGTCAACGCTCATTTTCGAAATATATAATTTCATATATGTAGATATTTATACAATTATATCAGCTTCCCGCAGCTCCTCAATAATTGCAACTATTTCATTATCATGGCTGTTATTTTCAGCTTGTTTTGATGCTATTAGTACACGAAGTCGGTCCACTAATTCATTTGGATCATTCCAATAGACATATTCAATGTTTTCCTTTGGAATCCTCATTATTCCCATCCCTCTGTGTGGTTTAGGAGTGTGAATCAACTTCTTTATTATGTTTCGATATTTATAGGTATTTGTTCCCTTTATTTGCTTATTCTCATTAAAATCACGTCGGTGCGTGCATGTATCATTTAAAATTGACTGATAATTGACCAAGTCTTCTTTATTGTAACCAGTAGGACGTTTCATAAAAATCAGCTCAGATAAACCTTTGGTTATCTTTTATGGTCTATCACCAATAACAAAATTTTCATCCTCAACTTTCAATGATGAATTACCAATCCTCCATCCATCAGTGCTGCTATAATGTGCACCGTATGTTTTATCAACTTTCTCACTACTGTGGCTAACTAATTCTTTATATTTATTCAATATCTTGTTGGGTGAACTTTGTTCCTTAAATGTTGAGGAATGTATTGGTGTGGCAAACTCGTCATTCTCAGTATCATCATCATCATCCTCTAATGCTGATAGAGGGGTACTAGTAGATTTAATCTTTAAATTTTTTCGTGCTGGGGGAGTATATGTTTCATCATTTCTTGAGCTGTTCTCTTGTTTAGGCTCTAACGTATTTTCTGCTTTGGGTTCAAGCTTAACTGATGATGTAAGCTCTTTAAGTGTGTTGGTGATTGGTTTAAAGGTTTCCTCCAATTGAGTTTTGGCTTCAATTTTACCAGTTTTGAGCGCTTTATATTTCTTTCGATTAGCATTGCTCGTCTTTATAATATCTTTTATCAGCTTTTCATCCATTTTACTCTTTAGTTTAGAGATATACAGACGACTATACAGACAGTTATACAGTTATACAGACAGCTATACAGCTATACAGACAGTTATACAGCTATACAGACAGCTATACAGCTATACAGCCTGTTTTTATACAGCCTGTTTTTAAACAGCCTGTTTTTATACAGCCTGTTTTTATACAGCCTGTTTTTATACAGCCTGTTTTTAAACAGCCTGTTTTTAAACAGCCTGTTTTTTAACAGCCTGTTTTTATACAGCCTGTTTTTATACAGCTATACAGAATGGTACGGAGCTATTGAACATATAACTGTATCGATATGAGTGCTTCAACCGACTGATGATGATAATTGAATTGCTCTTTCTTTTATAGTCTCATGAAGGTATCAAATCCTTTTCGATATCGGCCGTTATCCAGAGGACTATCCTTATCAATTACTAAGAACCCATATTTGTCCCCCCAACACTTTCCACACGCTTTTCGGAACTTTTCAAATGTCATATCAGTATTCACATGGTCATTGTAAATATGCTTCAGATTCAAGTCATCTTGTTTAAACAAGATGAGCAAGTTTGCGTTATCTCGAATCAGATGCTTTGGTATACGAGTATATGTTTGACAGAGGTAAAAACTATCAATTGCTTTATGACGACCCATGCAAAAGTATGCTCTAATATTATCCTGTTTATCACAAGCCACATCATCAAAGATAAAAATTGAATTTTCCTTTGCTTCATCCGGAGATATGACATCACAGTTGTTTGAGAAAGTATAATAACCCAGCCCAGATATGCGGCTCACAACTTTTCTCAGATATTCATATTTCGGTTGACTCAGCGACTTTGAGTAAATGTATATATTTTCAAACCGCAGTCCATTAGGATGTACCAGTAAACTAAGCATAACATTCGTCTTTCCACAGTTGGATGGTCCAACAATAATTCCTCTTATGCTGTTTGGCAACAGCACCCCATGCTTCTTCCTCTTTACACTTGTAGTAATATTAACATCAGCATTTCTAACTGGCAGACACTCCTGTTGCTTGATAAACTTCATGATTGATACTAACCGTTTCCCTATAAATACAGCTGCTTTTATAAATTTTTCGTCAGTCTTATCGGAAACGTATATAAGATGATTGATCACAGCGAAAACCCCATCATTCGACAAAAGGTCATCGTGGGAGAAGGACTATTAAATTCTGCGCTTAACAAATTACCATTTGAACTACATTTGCCTGGTTATCAGTACTGTGGCCCAGGAACAAAGCTATCTAAAAGACTAGCTCGCGGTGATCCTGGTATTAATCCGCTAGATGCAGCCTGTAAAGCGCATGATATAGCATATTCAAAGTCTCGTGAGACAAATGACCGCCACATTGCTGACCGTATTCTAGCAGAAAAAGCTTGGCAACGTGTAACATCAAAGGACGCCTCATTTGGAGAACGTGCTAACGCTTTACTGGTAACAAACGCGATGAAGGCTAAAATTAAGTTTGGAATGGGTGCTAAAGCGAAAATTCAAACTAGCACAACTCAGAATAATAAGAAGAGCGGTTTATGTCCATCATTCCGCGGAGCAGTACGCAATGCTCGTAAAGTATTAAAATTGAAGAAACCCAAAGACTTGTTGGAATCAATAAAAATAGCGCTGAGTGCAGCAAAAGACGTCATAAAAAGAAGGAAAAAACTTATCACAACACCAAGAGTGATTCCCGTACCTAAAGTTGGTGGTGTTTTACCATTCCTCGTTCCCCTCTTTGCTGGTCTTTCAGCCATTGGAGCGTTATCAGGAGGTGCAGCTGGGATAGCTAAAGCAGTAAATGCTGCAAACAACGCACGGCGACAGCTGGAAGAAGGCAAGCGCCATAATGAAACAATGGAAGCTATAGCGTTGGGTAAAGCTGGTCATGGGTTATTCCTCAAGCCATATAGGAAAGGACTGGGGCTTTTTCTTACCCCCCAGCCAAAAAACTACTAAGATCGCTACCCAAGAGAGCACTCAATGAACTTGATCTGTATAAATATGCGAAGGACATACCACACTTTAGAGGAGTATTTATGCGAGATCAATTACCTAGAAAGCCATGGAGAAATGAGTGTGGAATTATTAATTTAGATGTTTCAGCAGGACCTGGAACACATTGGGTAGCATACAAGAAGAAGGGAAATTTCATCAACTACTTTGATAGTTTTGGAAACCTGCAACCACCACAAGAAGTTGTTAATTATTTGGGTGATGCTGTAACATATAACTATACACCCCATCAAAATTTTGATTCAGTTATATGTGGACACTTGTGTTTAAATTTTCTCAACGATCAGATTCCATCATTGTAAGAGAAAAATGTATAAATAAAGATGTTTAAGCGCAAACAGAGTCATTTCATTTCCAATAACCATGTCGATAACACTTTCCCTTACTGGCAATTCATCGGTACTTACTGCCGAATACTTCCCTCCATTGGAGTTGCCTGGAGATTACGTTTGTGGATTAATTGATTTTCAAACATACAATTCCATTCCTAATATTGATGAGGACAACAATCTAATACATATAGGAAGTACAGTTATCGAAATACCAGTCGGGTCTTATGAGATTGATAATATAGAATCTTTTATTCAGCAAAGTTTGAGCAAAAGCAGCGAGGGTGGAGAAATCTCAATAAAGGCTAATAATAATACTTTAAAGAGTGAGGTTAGAGCTAATAAAGTGGTGTATTTTAATAAGAAAAGATCCATCGCTTCATTGTTGGGATTTGGGAAGCGAGTATTGGAACCCAATGTACTGCACACATCTGAGCTACCCGTTAATATTATTAAAGTAAACACCATACGAATTGAATGCAACATTATTTCGGGTTCATTCATCAATAACAATCAAGTGCATATGCTCCATGAATTTTCTCCAAATGTGGGGCCAGGGTATAAAATAGTGGAGGTTCCTAAATATGTCATCTATTTACCTGTGAACGTCAAACGGATAAGTTCGCTCTCACTGAAGCTCGTTGATCAGGACGGGGATTTAATAAATTTTCGAGGTGAAACAATAACTGCCAGATTACATTTAAAGCCACAGAATGCTAATCTATAACAACAGCAATAATAAGGATATAAATAGTGGTAGTACAAACAAAGTTATTAGTCCGTCAACAGACTTAAAGCGAACAAGACGTGAACTGAGAGCTGATAATAAGCAATATCTTCAGTCGTTAGGATTAATTTTGAAAAATGTATAACAACATCTTGGACATTACTGGAGGCATAAGTTATGATAATAGCATAACAAAAATTGACTACCACACCTATTCGCCATTCCTCACATCATTTAAAAACAGCGATGAAATCCGTATTTCAGTACAACACCAAGATCTATATATCTTACCATCTGAAAGCTTTATATACATTGAAGGAGCGCTAACTAATACAACAGGGGCTGTTTCAAATACTGCAAAGCTAGCAAACAATGCTATGGCCTTTCTCTTTGAAGAAATTCGATATGAGATCAACGGTATAGAAATTGATAGAACGAGAAATCTTGGAATTGCTACGACTCTAAAAAATTATATATCGCTGAATAAAAACGAGAGCCAAATGTTACTAAATGCTGGCTGGTCACCCGAAGAATCAATTGCACCTGCAAAGGGATTTTTCAATTTCTGTGTACCATTAAAGTTACTTCTAGGCTTTGGTGAAGATTATAGGAAAATTATCGCAAACGCTAAACATGAACTAATATTAATACGGAGCAGAACGGATGAAGATGCAGTCATATCACCAACAGATGCTGTAAACATTTCAATATTTAAACTTCAGTGGCGTGTTCCTCATGTTAATGTTGCTGACCATGAAAAATTAGCCTTGTTAAAAGTCATTGAAAGTGGTCGTGAGATAAAAATATCGTTCAGGAGTTGGGATATATACGAGTATCCAGCACTACCAGCGGCAACTCATCACACTTGGTCTGTTAAAACAACATCACAAATGGAAAAGCCCCGATACATCATTCTAGCTCTCCAAACAAATCGCAAAAATGATAAAACAAAGGATGCTAGCAAGTTTGATCATTGCAAACTGACAGATGTTAAAGTACATTTGAATTCAGAATCATACCCTTATGATGACTTGAACTTGAAGTTTGATAGGAACCAATATGCTCTCCTATATAACATGTATATAAAATTCCAAACTTCGTACTATGGACGTCAGTTGCAGCCACTCCTTTCAAGGGAAGAGTTTATAAATAACGCGCCGATCTCAGTTATTGATTGTTCGCGTCAAAAAGAGGCAGTTAAATCTGGGCCAGTGGATATAAGATTGGAATTCAAGACGAGTGAAAACATCCCAGCCAACACAACAGCTTACTGTTTACTGTTGCATGATCGAATCGTAGAATACATTCCTTTAACTGGTGAAGCTCGAAAACTTGCCTAGAATGTCATCAATTATTGTCATCGATGTTCAAGGATACAAGCTAGAAAACACTGAATTTATTTTTAAAGAATTGGCAATTTTAAACGGTGAAAATCAAGTCCAACACTACATATTCCAACCACCATTTCCTTATAAGGAGCTAACTCGAACAGAAAAAAAGCATGTTGAATGGCTCCGGCATAATCTCCATGGATTCAAATGGAGTGATGGTTACATCTCATACCACAAATTATATGCTATAGTCCATCAATCGCTGCCGCAGGATAAAATCATTTATGTAAAGGGGGCTGAAAAGAAAAGCTGGGTTCAACAAATACTTGGAAATGGTTCATCTATATATAACGTAGAAGAGGAGGGATGTCCAAAACTAACTACTTTGGAAACAAATGTATCATCGTGCATCATACACAAAGGCCGATGTGCTCTGAAAAATGTATTTCAAATAATGGATTTTTTAAATAAAACAGTTTTTTAAAACATTATAAAAATTCTTTTATTTTGTGTATATCTTAATCTAATTTACAATATTTTCTTATATACATATTAATCTATTTCCATTATACTGTAATGACCCCACGGTAACGTTTCATTTGAATTTGGTACTAAATACCTTTTATCATCGTGAGGACTTAGCGCGATTTTCAGCTGGGTAATGGAAGAAACTTGATGCTTGTTAGATTGAATTAAATTTTGCCGGACTATTTTTTCAGTATTACTATTTAAACATTCAATATAATCATTAAATGTTATTCTATTTTTTACTATGTTTCTTTTAACACCTTTAGATTTTTTTGTTTTATCTTGGCCCTCTACCCGAACCGCATACATCTTTGATCTCAGGCCAACAAACTCTGTCATTATGCGGCCGTTGTTTTCATCCTTCATGAGGCCCAACACTTTTTTGTTTACAAGAGGGATGTTCCAAATGTTATTTCGAGGATAGTCACTTGTGTCGAAATGGGTATAGCAGTCACGTTTAATAATTTGATACAAGTCAGGACAGGTCACTTCATAAATTAGTGAATCCGTGTCTGTATAACAAACTGTGCAGTTAGATCTAAATTGGGGAATCATATAATCATAATGGAAATTGTATATGGTAGTTTTAGCCAAGTCGAGAATGCACATGCCTACATATATAGGCTTATTAAAATAAATTTCTGTCTTATTTAACTCGATGGCTACCAGGTTCTCACTGAAAATGGTTGAAGCCTTGAATTCGGGCTTAGAAATGAGTGCTTCGGCTCCATATCGCCCCAACCACTTTGTCACCAGCTTAGCAATGCTACGTTTCCGAACGTTCTCCATAGTCTTCCCGAAAACAGCATTGTTCATAAGCTTAAAGAGATTTTTCTCGAAATCATTTTTGGCCAATGCTCGAAGTCTGGTATTTAGGTCAGTGTAGTACTTAAGCCATGCTGATTGATTAAATTCGAGAACCCGGTGAACTTTCTTTAACTTTAATCCGTGAAGGATGGCTTGTTTTAAACTGCGATAATGAATAACGTATTTTGTTTTATCGTGCAGTGTAGCCAAAAGTTTTGTTTGTTTTGATCCAGGTGACGTTGTATGTTCGGGGCAAAATGGAAGATCTTTATGAAGATCATGAATGTCTTGAGGATACTCTAGATCCACTTCAAGAATGTAGCCTGTGGGCGAATCATCGGCTGCATCTTCAACCTTAAAAGATGATACATTTTCTACCCACTTGAAGCCATTGTGGGGTAGGAGTTGGGACATTGCCCAACCGTATTGATTAATAACCAATTATTATTATATATGAGAAATTTTAATTATATATGAGAAATTTTGAAGGTTGAGAGGGATCATAGTCGGGCATGTATTTATTATTGGCCTTTGAATATCTTTTAGAGCATTGGCTAAGGCCGCCCCGAATGCCTCGCTCTATAAATAAGAGCATATCAATGTCAGTCAATAGCTGCAGAGTAACGCTAGTATGCTTAAGCATTGCGTCCCAAGTATACCCTGGGAGCGTATAATAGTGTGCTGGATCTAGTCCATATGTTTTACAACAACTTGCACGGAATTGTTCAAAAACATCCGCCAAGAGTAAGACATCTGTCTTTAAATATAAATCTGAATATTTACCCAGATTTTGAATGCTGAATTCATTCCAAACATTGCAGGCATGATTATAGTCTTCTTGGCTAATGTTAGTACCGTTTAACTTATTGTAAAATTGGAGGATACCAGGAAGTTTGGTTTCTAAAAATTTTGTCATGCAAGTGAAATAATCGTATGGGTATACTCCTTTACGTGTTAGTAACTTAAACTGGGTCTCTGTTATATTTGGGAATTGGGATTTTAAAATAGGGAAAGAAGTTAAGTTGGAGGAAAGGGTGTCGAGACTGCTTGCCATGAATTTGAAGGAATCAATGAATCGGAATTTAATGGGGTATTCATCTAAATGTTTAGTGAAAGAAATATACCGTTCTTTGTTAATTGGGAGGAGATCAATGCGGCCTTGAAGATCGGAAGCTATATTTTTAATTATAAAATGGGAATCGTAGCCGCTTAAATTATGAAAAATTATTGGGATGGTGTGACTATCTTGAAAATTAATATTACATCCCTCATGCGCTGGACCTCTGTACTTGCCTGTTAGGTGGCAGTGATCGCGCACCTTTTTATCGCCTGATGTGAATGGTTTCTCACATATATGACAGAGTCTGGCTGCCTCAAAAAATGCCACTTCCTCAGCAGTCATCTGATTCATAGGTAGAGGGTGAAGAAAAACGGATTCCAAATTCTCCTCTAAATGCTTCAACTCGCGCACAAACCACTCGACACAATCCTCACCACGATATAATTTGAAGACCGATAACGTGGGGTCGTACGAGCACTTCACATAAAATCCTAAACTACACGGTACGTGAACTTGGTACTTATTTCTATCACTATTTTCAACTAGTAAACATTCTATGTCCGCGTAAATGACAAATGGAGCTTCTACCTTATTCCTTAAATTATTAAATCTAAGTTCCTTCTGGTCCTCCGTTGGTAGTCGGATTTTCGCGTTGTTGATCTTCGTACAGTCAGCTACATGATGATCCAATTTTTCTTGTGATCCAAAGTAATGAAGGCAGCGGTCGCAAAAGTATTTTTCCCCATTATGCTTCGACAGCTGGGATGACAGGAGTCTCGAGAGGTTCTTTATCCATACGTAGTGGTACCGGATGGGCTCATCATCTTCTTTTTCCTCCTCCTCGGCATCCTCATCATAATAAACATTTTGAATCATCAGAAGATTCACGTGCTGCTCTTTCTTTTCCTTAGTTAAGTATGTTGGCAGAACTTTATAATTTTCTTTTCCAGCTTTCTGCAGAATGTATACGTTGATGGAAACATCATTCTGCTTCTCAAATCGCGGAATCTGTTTTATTGTCACTGGGAACGTAATTCCATCTAGTTTTAATTCTGTGAAATAGTGGCGGTAATTCGTCACACGCTGGGGATCTTTTTGAACTGGATGTAAGGCTGAAAGCACTGCCCAGGCGAAACAAGCATCGTCCGCATTTTTAACATTAATGCAGGCCTCTTTGCGTTTAATTTGTTGCGGTAACTCAATATAAGATGATCCCAGCTGCGGTGTGAACTTATTGATGTTTATAATGGCTGACAAAGCCCAACCGCTATCTCTTTCCTGGAACTCTTCCAGTTTATTCATTACTGGTTCCTCGACATTTTGTTTGAACCATTCATTAATATCTGTGTTTTGGTAGATGGGAGCATTCTTCGTGTTCATGTATTTGAAATCGAACACTTCCTCATCCCCTCTCACAACCTTAAACTCCCCACAAAAGGCTGCATTCACCTTAAGAGCAGTCTCTTTTTTCAATGCGTTATTGATGCGCCGACGGAAAAGTCCTACACAATCTTTCAGGAACTCCTTTG
This sequence comes from Machimus rusticus, assembly GCA_951509405.1. Taxonomy (NCBI): domain Eukaryota; kingdom Metazoa; phylum Arthropoda; class Insecta; order Diptera; family Asilidae; genus Machimus; species Machimus rusticus. Next base: position 12,169,233 of record OX608051.1, read on the forward strand.
GCTCCTTATGAGACAAGTTTACAATGACCCCGGTCCTCATACTATAAATGGAAAATAAACAGACAAATAATGATGTGACTTAGACATATTTTTAAGTTTTTACTCACCGATCGCAAAAAGCGGATTGTACGTCTTCCCACCGAACTCGGGATGAAGTCCAATTGGCACGGTTAGCATTATGGCTAGAACCTACCCTCAATTTCAGCTGTTTTATCTGGGTAAGATAGCCTTGGACAAGGTTTATACCATTGGTGAAATTTTGTTTTTCACCTACAGTTTTTGCCCTCTTTAAATATTGCCGAAGCACTCTTAAATTATTCGAACACTCTTTCACACCCGCCTCAATTAAGGCATGATTGTTTTGGGCATTTAAAAATGCTTGCTTAGCATTTTGCACTAAATTGCTTACTTGAAACAATATAGGGATATATCTGAACTGAACTTTTACACCACTTATTTCAGTTTTCACTGTTTTTTTTTTTTTTTCGTCCTTTGGTCTTTGACTTTGACTCACGAATTACTTCACAAGATAATTAAATGTAAATAAATAACTTGTGCAAACTTTAATTTAAAATATTCTGAAGATTGAACAAATTGTTCAGGGTGTGTTGTTCACAAACGTTTGGCACTAAATGGATGATCCGATTCCGAAAGTCCTATTTATACTCCCGCGCGGGAATCTCAAATGTGAAGGATTTTTTTCTCAAGTAAAATAAAACAACAAAAAATAAACCCACGTTGAATCGAGAATCAATTCCTGGAAATAAGAACCCCTCAGCATAAACAAAGCCACATGCGTACCCGCAAAATTGTGTAAATTATACTTGGGTGACACATTCAAGTGGCCAAATTCAAGTACCCTGCGATTTATGATGACACGTAACATGATCGAGGCATATCTTTCATGTACCCAAATTCCTAGTCTAATGTAAAACGTTTTCTTAAAGGGATCAAATTACAGACACATTACTGATAAGACATCACATATGTAACATAAAAAAAACAACATGCGTACCCGCAAAATTGTGTAAATTATACTTGGTTGACACATTCAAGTGTCCACGTTCAAGCACCCTGCGATTTATGATGACACGTAACATGATCAAGGCATCCACGTTCGCGTCCAAGTAGCAAAGGATAGGGTAAAGCTTTCGGCGGGAGAGCGGCATCCCACGCACATTCTAAAAACTTTAAGTTAATTTGGTAGATGAAAGGGCTGCAAAAATAGCAAAGTCCCGAACCCGATGTACCACATAAACTCAAAGCACGTGCGACTTGAGCTTACTCCGGTAGATGGCGGACCGCAAAAATAGCAAAGACCCGAACCCAGATAACCACATAAACTCAAAGCACGCGCATTCTAGCAAAACTTGAGCTTACTCTGGTAGATGGCGGACTGCAAAATAGCAAAGACCCGAACCCCGATACACACAAGAGAGAGCTTTCAGCCTTAAAACTGCTCGTAGACGTAGACGACGAGCTTTTGATACCGTTTTGAGAATTTTGACCCCCCTTTAAAAATACACGGGGATTTTGCGCTCGAACTCTCATAGCTTTTCTACTCAAATTGTATGAAATTCTGAAGTTATAAATTCATAAATTTCTTCAGTTATTAAATTCAAATGTAGGTATATTCATACATATATGTTAGCAAAACTTTAATAGTAAAATTTGCTCATCAAATTAATTATCGTGGCTGTCAATCACAATCAATCTACATCATTATGCCACTGCAGGTTGAAACTACAGGTGCCAGGAACTAGTTACAAGTAGACAGACAACTAAATTATGTGTAAGTGCTCCCTGTAATTGTTATAGGCGCCTTATGATTAATAATCTGACTAACTTTGTACTTGCAGGGAAATGTCGAATTTTCGCTTATATTATATCATCATTTGTCATACATACAGACATAATTCAAGTTTTTCTGTCGTAATTTCGTGATTATAGGAATGCGTTCTTCACTATTTAATTAAACACTCCTCGCCGGTCTGCGTGCTTCACGGATGTTGACCTGTCCGCCTCCTCGAATAAATCTAAATTAGAATTTTCCCCGGAAGAATTAATTTGCTGTGACGCGACTAGAAAAGTTGCCCGGTTTATGTGCGGGTTTTTCCTAGTACAATTAAAGCAACAATACACGAGCAACAAAGACTAAAGCGATAAAACCCGGTGAAGTCCACCCCCGTTTCGATTGCACTTTGTAGAGGGGGAGGGGATGAAATGGCTCGTCTGGACAGAGGCAGCCGCACATGTCACAACATGTGATAACAGAAATTGCAATTTTTATATATCCGGCATGAAATCCTGGATTCAGCAGGAAGGCAGGCGGGCGTAACTGGTGCTCACATGAAATGATAACAAGAGCCCCAGTGTAACACATGCTAGAAATTATCCAGCGGCCGGGGCTCCACCACCCGGTGGCCCCATCATTCCCGGGATAATGGCTGTCTTTGGTGATTGCGTTTGTCAGGTTATGACCACTGGAAACCAGGAGTGCTGCAACAGTGGTCATCTGCCGTTGATATTTTAATATTGCATCCTCTTTGCGTGCTGGCGGGATAATGGAAAAAGTTCCTGCCTTAAATTGCAATACGCATTAACGGCGAGATGAAACGATCCTCGTTGACAATGTCCTCCAGGCCACTTTGTCCACCCATCGACGGCCCCCTTTCGCTTTTTAGAAGAGGATATATCGATTTTTTCAACACTATTATAGAATAGTGTTAGCCTTTAGAAACTGATTAAAACTGCCAAACCGATTTTAGGTAAAATGTCTCAAAAGAAATCGGAATAAATCTGGAACTTTTTGCATAATACCAGTGACAAGATTACAGAATTTATACCGGTTTAATTCTTCGAATTGGTTTTACTCGTACGTTGTAATTTCTCAAGAATTGGCTTAAGAAAAACCGATTTAAAATCGAATTAGCTAAGAAAGTTTTATTTAGTTATCGTTTCATATTTGTGATTTCAATAAACACAAAATCGGTGTTACCTTTAGGTATACTCTATTGTGTTAATCAGTTAAGGTAAATCGGTTTTTTTGTTATGTGGATTAAGCAAAAAGGATTTAACGTAAATGGTTTAAGTTGTAGTGTGTCGACGCTATTGAATATTTTAATTGATTGTTTCCACAATAACTTTAATAAAACGAAATAATTTTATTATACGTAAGAAAATGTACTATGGTAGTAATTTAAAGTGGTGTTACCTAGAATTTTTTACTACAAAGCAAATACATAGGTACTATAAATCCTATATAAATGTTCGCATCTCTTGCGCCTTTAAAAGTCTAGAAATTTCCTTCAGAAACTAGAAAATGCGCAACACCACGAAGCCCCACACCGAGCGGTTTGAGGAGGATATGTTCCAGGAATAGTGTGGTTAAATCCCCGAGGAAAAATCGCAAGCAAGCACACGGCTGAAGAACGAAACTAACAATGTCCTTTGTGGCACTCGTACAGAGACAAATTCCAGTCCTTTGCATTTCAAAAACAGAATTTGCCGATTCATGCCAGCAGCCCTGCATAATTACATTCAGCCTGTCATTTTCTGCACATTCACCAGTGCCCAGAGCTCCCGGCGTTACCCGGCATTACTTCTGGATGCCGCACAAACGTTCCTTACTTTTGGCCCGCCAAGCACAATAACAAAGAAAGTGCAGACCGAGGGCCCCCGTCAACAAAAGGAATTCAATTAACCTTGCGCTCCTGTTTAATCAAATTTCTACTTGGGTGCACCTATTCTCCGTTAATTTCGAGCATTGTATCGTTATTTCTGTCACTTCAGCCGGGTCCCGAGTCCCGGGTCTCCCGAACTAGAGGCGATCTTGGTTCTGGTCCGCCTCAACCGGTCGGTCCAAACTTCCCAGGATCCAGACTCCGGCCTTCAGGGCCCACCTTATTGTTTTTGATTTTAGCTCGTGCCGGCCCCGTTCTGAGGGATTAGCCGATATCCCCAGGGACGGCTCACCACAGGACGGAGCATAAAAGGGTTTCATTAGATGGCTGCGTCCTGCATCCTGTCCATAAAATTGTTTAAATGGATTTTTCAGGACAATGAGGCACTCGAGTCCCGCCAGGACCGGGCGACGGTGGCGCCCCCAAACAATTGTTATTGTAGCCAGCCACCCGGGATAATCGAACCGGGAATATTCGAACGAAGCAGGAGATAGTGCGCTTTGTTTGCCAAAAACAAATATCTGTCAAATGTGAGATAAGTCCGGGGAGCTCCCGGTCCCGACGCAGAAAACGCTCCCTGCAAGTTACCTAGTTAATTCCACTCCTTCTTTCCGTCTGGCTCGCTTCACGGGCATTTTCTGCAGGAGCAGGAGCTGACAGCCCCGTTGTGCCGGGAGTTTAGTTTCCCATTAATCCCGCTCCTCATCCAGGCCGGGAACGTACGGATAGTGTTCTTATCCCCGGGTCCCCCTAGATCCGATTCCTGGCGAGATGATGGGGCTCTGGTTGACGACAACTTGTCGTACGGGAGCCGGCCAGGCTGTTATGACACGAGCTCATCTGTTTCGTCAATTTGTTGTCCTTAGCGAAAATCAATTCCGCTGTAATGGAAAATAAAGAATGGCCGCGATTGATTGGATTAAGCAAAAATGAAAAAAAGGGAAAGCGCCCTCAGAGCATGCATCCATCAACAGGATCGCACGGATCCTGTTTGCTGCCGCGCATCCCATTTGCACTAGGCAAATATGTTTGGACTGAAACCCGTGTCCAACTACGTCACACTGTGAAAACAGGACGCTGAAGTCCTCCTTTCACAACTAAATCAGGCACGGATTCGTCCTCGCTTAAATGTTTGCGATTCGCATGATGCGACAGCTCTGCTCCATGGCTAATAACTTTCAACTCAGCATCCAGCCCGTCCGGGCTAAACCCGTAATACCAATATAAAAAATGGGAAAATCCAATGCACGTGTTGTGGAGTTTATCGCTTTTTTTGTGGACCCGTCCACTAAAAAATCCCTTAGGTATGTTGCGTAGAATTAATAGGCTTAATGGCTTAAACTATGCCAAATGGTACCGACAGTTTAAAAGCCATCGAGAATGCTAAAAGGTAATTTTAATAAATTTAACAAAACGATTTTTTTTTGTATCTGAGATCGATCTAGTGCTTGCCACGATAATCCTTAAAATCCCCATTTTTTTGCAGCTCAATTTCAATGAATTAAGGATTTCTAACATTTTTGTTAAAAAATTCTAAAAATTGATTTCTACATAAAGCGATTTTATCTAACGAATAGATTAAATCGTTTAGTTTTTAAATTAGGTAAATAAATTTTCTCATTTTCCCATACATTTCTACCTCTAAACTTTTAAATTGTAATAACATATTTTATAACCACAAATGCAATCAATACCAATTATTTGCACGAAATCTCAGATACCTTATAGCTACTTTTGAAAATGGGAAAACACTCAAAATAGTAAGTAGTCACTGAGCTCCTCACAATGATCCCATTCTCCATCCATTTGCGAACTGACTAAATGTTAAATTATTTCCCTTCCGGAGAAGTCGCTTCAAAATTCATTCTTCAAACTTTCTTATGTAAGCTGGAAAACCCCACATTGATCAGGTACACCGAAAAGGCGCCTCCTCGTGCACTAGATAAAGTTTGAAGTTGAAAATTTGGGAGCCGGCACTGAAGCCCTGTAGTAAATTTTCGTAAATTAACATGGTCCTGAGTTTCAAATAGGGATTCCTCCTCCTCTAATTAGAGCTGGAGAGTAGCTCAGTTTGTCTGCTAGTAACTGATGGTTCTGGTCGCATTTTGGCTTCCACCATAATGCAACCGAATCTTTTTCAGCATGACCGCTGTCTTGGTTTGCTGTGAATCTGTACGTCCTCCCTAAATAAGTTCGTACATTCGAGCCCCTTCCTGCTAAAACTCACAGGAGTTATCCCTTTGTGACCTTAATCTGATTACACCTTTCAGGATTTCAGTTCGCCTTTCAGTTTCTGGAATCCCGGAACTTTCCGACGAAGCTCGTTGGGATATTATTACTTGCCTCCTTCTAGCGAAATCTTACGACATCTAGATAAAGTTTACAATAGTTTTCTCTTGCGGAAAAAAAAAGACAAAGTCCTACTAAACAGCTTTGGTTCGTTGAAATTACTTCTAATACGTATTCCAAGGCATATTCTCTGCAAAGGGCATACATTTTGAAATTTCTTCTCAGGTCATTTGCAAGGGTCACCCCCTCATTTGGGGCCGCTCCAACCGACTGAGCGGAGCACTATGCGAATTAGAGTCTACCGAGGGCCAGACAGTCCTCCCCAGTCAATGTGCCTATAACTTCTTATTACAGAGCGCAATTAATTAAGCAGAAATTAAAATTAATGACCGTGATGCTGGATCCAGGATTATTTTAATAGTGTTGACTTTGTACGGTTGATGGTGACAACTGCTCTAGGTGCTGTTAAATAGTCAATAGATGGCACTGAATTCATGTCATTTACTGCAATTTTAACTTTTGGGTATACATACATTTTATTACAATTTACCCTCTGTATATACATAAATCAGAGGTTCAAATATAGGTAAAAGCTTAATTTTTCTGAAATAACTTAGTAGTTAGTTACTTCATTAGTAAACAACATTTAAGTCTGTATGAAAATGCCGAATTCATATTTTCAGAAAGAAATGTAAGATACTTTTGTTTTTACTTGTTTATGAAAGTTTTGAAAATAATTACATTTGAAAAAATTAAATTGGGTTGTCTCTACTTTAATATCTAGCTATATTTGTGTGTATACAAGTATAGTAGTGGAAAAAAATGCGATCAATTAGATAATAGCTGTGTTTTTTTGTGTTTATTTTTGTCCGGATCAGAATCTGCAGCATATTTTGTAGAATTAACTTTTGCAAATATTGATTCCTAGCAAAACTTTTTACTTTTGTTAAAAGAGTATCAATTTGGAACTTCTAAATAACAAGAAATTAGAAAAAGCTTCTTATACCCAATTAACGTCAAAAACTAGATCCAATAAATTGCTTAGATAGCAACTAGAAATCTCGATGGGAAAAAATCATTGCAATTTGATAGCCTTTTTGCAAATTTAAAAACTTTTCTATAGGTTGAAATTCATTGCGAATTTCGAGATCCAGCCAGATTAGATCATCAAAAACACACAGCTAATATCTGAAAATAGAAAATAAAAACAATTTTTCCTCCTACTGAGGTTTTCTAAAATGTTTTCTGCGATTAATAAAACTTTTTTTGATGCCTATTGTCGTAGCCCCGTGTTTGCGCAATTGAAAGTTCCCGAGTAGAACAAATCGAAGCAGAATCCGCAGAAAAAGAATTGAAATTGCATTTTTGTTGCCAGAGTATCAGAGATTTTGCCGGCAGCATATTGCGAGTCGTTTTACACAGGAAAAAATTAATTTAAATGAAAAAAAAAAGTTAATTTTAATTCTGTAGAGCGAAAACTTCACCGTCCGCGTCTCGGCGCGGAACGGCGCACACATTTAGGCAGTTGCGACGGCCGGGGAGCCATCAGACCTTATCACTGTCTTCATCCACTTTGCCTACCTAAAAGCCATCCCTGAAAGCCCTTTAGACACTAATGAAATTCCATTTTATTGTTAAAAATTTTTCCTCGCAGCCGTTAATTGAGTTTGAAGATTAAAAGCCCAGAAGAGGCCGCGCCGGGAGGTGCTGATTCCGCTCTGGAGCAGGTGGCTTGGCTCTGTAAGCCCTAAAGCTCCACTCCATTCCGCGGGCTCCTCCGGCGGAGTCATTCTATTTTTTGCGCTCCTAAATGGTTGCAGCTAACAAATTCTTCCTGTTTTTTTGTTTTTGCTCCCGGGACCGGCTGGGGCTGAGACTGGAGTTCGGGAGTCCGGGAGCCTCCCATCCCGGATCGGGGAGTCGCGCTCGACTTTCCAGCCGTTGTTGCGGTTTTTGTTTGGAGAATGTTTCCTAGAATTTTTGATATGGAAGAGCTGGACGAAAATTTTCCTTTTCGCCTGGGTGGCGGCTGTGAACGACGACAACTACAATTTTACATGGAAGCGCCCGGGAAACTCCTTTCCGTTCCTTGAAAGCAGCAAAAGTGGAGCTCTTTTCGGTCTACTAAAGCCGGAAAATGTGATAAAGAACGAGAAGTTATCAACGGCTCCGAGAGATCCTTTTGAGATTTCGCTGCCTTTTTTTGTTTCTTCTCGTCGCTTTTTACTTTTTAATGCCTTGTTATCACTAGATTCAGGAGGATTTAATGAGGAAAAATTGTTGAAATATTTCGCTCTGACTATAGAGAGGAAAAGATTTTTTTTCCATCATCCATGGGATATTCCAAGATTTATGAATTTAGGGGCCACCAGAATACTTGAGGTATGTCTGGGACTGCAGTCGAATGGTGGTACATTTTTTGTTATTTTATTTAAATAATTCCCTAATTAAATTTTTACACTTTTAGCTGATTTACACAGTGAAAAAAGTGGGAGATTTTACAAACAGCGGTTTGTGCGGATATCGTTGTACTTTTACTATCTGTGAATGTTTAATGAAATTCAAATAAAGTACGGTTCCACAGAGCTATTAACTGAAAAATTGTTCACACTTGAAAAAATGTTAATTAATTTCTTCCTCCGGCTGCACTTAATTTGGATCTTCCTTTTCTCTATCTCGATTTGCTATCCTTTAGGTTTCATTTTAGTCAGTCATAATTTTTCTTTCGCATCGTTAATAACTCAGTTAAAAAACTTGCTTCCTTTCAATTATATTTTATTGTGAAGTATTTTGCAACATTACTTCTTTTACCTCGATATGTAGAAAAATGAACTTCAATTACTCTGCAAGCTGGTTTCAATTAAAAATTGCTGTAAATTGGCTATTTAACTTTATTAAATGTTCATGAAGTCGTATTTTAAAACAAATAAGGTCTAACTCACCGGTCATTCACTTTCCACATGCACACTGAAACGTGAAAAGATACACAGACCTAAAAAAATAACTAGAACTAAACATTCCCCAAATAGAAGATGGACTCCCCAAACAGAACAGATGAAATTCATTATACTTTTGTTTTTACTGCTGTTAGTGTCCTCCTCGCATTTTTTCCATCCGCCCCGTCCAGAGAGGAAGTTTTTTGGCCGCCAGCAGACGCTATACTTTTGTCGTTCCAATCTGTTTTCTGGACAATGCCCACTACCTCGGGATGTGCCCAGATTAGTTCGGGAAACATTTTTCAATCTCTGATGACGCTAGACGTCTGAGTAATTAATGGGTCGAGTGTGAAAATTTGTTAGCAATTAACGAGATTAATTGCATTACAGACGGGGTGGTGATTAAGAAATATTGGTGCCAGGTATCAAAGTGGTAGTGCAAAAGCCTTCGACTGTAATTAATAGGTCCTTTGGGATAAATGCAAAGGGATGCCAACTTGCTAACATATTCGAAAGCTGTAGAGAGGAAGTCGTAAGTGGTTTATCACGAAGACAATAGGTACTTTATTTGCGTCCATTTCATCTGTAATGGCACTTTTAGAATAAATTACCTGTTTGACTAATTTATCCCTGATTTTCATTGCTAAAATTACTCAAAAGCTAGTAGAAAAAGGAAGAATGTAACTCATTTCGACCTATATTTTAAAAGGCAAGTAGGTACTGTGAATTTTTTTAAATTTTCATTGCGACACTCTTAAAAGAATGTAATAATATTAAGCAAACCTTTTCCGGATATAGTATTGGTAAAATTATAATGCTGTATATATTCTTAAAATTTCACACCAAAATAATTGTAATACATTTAAACTGCTGTAATTTTACAACAATATATGACAAGCACAAAACAAATGACTTCCAACTGTCTTAGAGTAAATGATTTAAATGTACACCATTTTTGTAATTGAGACAAATGGAATAAAATTAGATATAAAATTTGAAATACACACTAAAGTTTTAAAATTCACTCGTGGTGCGATTTTACAAGGATTTTACACCCGTTTTGGTTTATTTATGTTGTACTTTTACAGTGTACACGGAAAAAAAGTTGGGATAATAAAAATCTTCCCAACCAATTTACGAACGTTTGCCATAAAATCCACAACATATATTGAAAAAGCAGCAGATCTCCTTAGCAGCTGCAGGAAATAATTACAACATTTTACGCTGGCCCTTAAATTTTAGTTAAAATCCCTGTATTTTTTCATAAATGCTACCGAAATAATGCACTATCCCAAAATCCGTCGGAAAATACAGGGCTATTTCTGAACAATTTTTTTTCGTGTACAACTTCAAGTTGTATTCTTGTTGAATATAAATAAAATCTCCGTTTTTTCTAAGTTTAGTTCAGAACCCTAAGAAGAAAGAAAATACCGCTTAAGCCGATGAAAGAAACAACGAGAAAAACCAGAGTTCGTCAAAGTCCGATTTTGCTCGTTGGCTCAAATGGGGGGAACATATTCCGGCATTCATTGCGGAAAAGTACAAAACGAGCGCCATGGAAAAGTTAAATACCCGTTAAATAATTTCACGTAATCCTGAAGCGAAGAATTTTCTTATGAGTTCTGCTAAATTCTGCTAAATTATGTCGCTGTTTCTTTTGTTCTCCCTCCACCCGCACCACAGCCAAAAGTCCATTCGAATTTGTGTTATCTTGGGAAAGTTTGGCGTTCGTATGCTCCTGCTGGAGCAGCGCTATTTCTGGATTCCGGCGCCCCACTCCCCATTGTCCTCCCGGCGAGGGTGCCCTGGTCATTTGTTCCTCCGTATTTTTCAAACATAAGCACTATCCGCAGCTGAGAAACTTTTGGTTTAAGATGTGACTTGATTTTTTCACCCTTTTAATGAAGGTCAGGAGTGCGGAGTGCCCCACAAACTTTTATTGCCCCCGGAGATAATTCGCCCCGCGTCTGCGGGGGATTGCAAATTAGTGCTAATTTATTATTTGCTACAGAAGAAGCGAGCACAGCGCCAAAAACCCTTCGCCCTCGCGAACTGGAGCCTTTGATAAATATTTAGAGCATCTGGTCACGGATGATTGCGCCGGGCGCCTCGAACTCATCCCGGTCGGCGCGGGAGTGATTCAGGGCAGAATTGCTTTCTTCCGAGGATTATTCTTACGACCGCCCCAAAATTGACCGACTTGCACCAAAAGGAACCCGCTCCCGGCTGGCCAGCATTCCGGGAATTTTCATCCTCGAGAAGAATTAGTGCGAAAGAGTGCCCCACCCCCGCCTCCGCTTCCGCCCCGCCGCCAGCACATTTATAAATACCATATGAGGATTAAATATTCAGCACTCTGAAAGGATGAAATATTGAATTTTCTGTTTGTGTTATTCCCATGTCTGACGCTCCAACTGGTCCCACGAGTAAATGCACGAGATTGAATATAAAAATTTAATAAGAAATTGCCCTGCCGCAAAAACGAGATTTTCTTGTATTATTATTTTCGGGGAGTGCGCTCCAGAGGCCTCTGGCAAGTTTAGCTCACTTCTGTCCGCCGGTGATTGCACAAAATTAGCCAACCGCACAGGGTCTTATTTTTGCAGGTGGCGGTCGTATTTTCTCAGCCCTCAGATAAACGCTGAAAGTGAAATTAATGCCCAAAATTTTCATCCCTGCTCTGTCCTGGATAAGGACAGCACTGCCTCCAACTGGGAGTTGCCCTTATTTTCACCATCGGTGCCCCGAGAGGAAAATACAGCTGCAAAAAATTGATGTTGTTTTAAATATGAATGGTATACGCATGCAACCAGAGTGAATTTCAGTACACTTCGAAAAATATCATGGAAATTGAATATAGCAATTTTACATATCCTCCAATAATTTAATATTGACATTTTAGTATTGTGGAAGTTTCAGAAATATCCACAATTTAATTGCAAAACAAAATGCACCATCTAACGAAAATCTCGTGAAATTATTTAATTTAATAAAGTCCTATCCAATCCCCACGTAAAGGACAGATCGTGTTCAGTTCTGATGCTGTTTAAAACTTATTTAAGATCTATAATGCTTCAAGGCAGACCAAATGACTACATTTTTTTGGGTATATTGAGTTATTTGAAATTAATGTTATAGCATGTGTCCAAAAAAATCTCCATACCATAAAAAATACATAGTGCCGCCCATGCTCAACTCAACATCTTAATATAGATCGTTTTATTTAATTATTTTATCTTTTAGAATTTAAAGAATTATACTTATTTATGTATAGTTTGATGTGAATTAGGGCAAAATTACTGACATAACGTTAACATTTTCTACAGTTTGATTATGCTTGAATAAGTGGCAGAATTCCGCCAATATAGACATGAACCAAAACTTTAATATAATATTATCATAATATTTTCTAAAATGGCTTACAAATGAGGAAGAAATTTTAATGAAAGCAGTAAAAAAACTTACTTTTTAATTATTTTTCCATAACGAAAGCTGACGGGGTGGCCGCTTATTTCTTTTTTCACTCGCACGACTAAATAGCATAATGTGATATCACTAGATGTCACTTTATATATAAGCACCGGCTCAGATATTTCTGGACTACTTTCCCCTACTTACTAAAAAACATTCAATATATAATATTTCCGAATACTTCGATTGGTTACAAGGATATCAAAGTCTAAAATATTTAAATAGCTCTACGCTACTTTCTGAAAATATTTGATTAGAACAAGTAAGGGAATCCACTTGGGTGTAACCAAGTTCTTAGTGTGACTCATTCAAGTTGGTACTATCGCATGGAACTATGTCACGGATTCATGACAATTAATCAACCGACAAAGCGAAGCACTGAATGGATGCGGAGCGATTTTAGCAATCACATGAGTAGCGCAAACGGAAGACAGAAAGGACATTAAAACCTATCTGCAGAATCAATCTTTCTATCCAATTACCTCGCCATCACCACCGTCTTCAGGTACTCGTGTCGGATGACACATCTTCCGGGGGGAGCAGGGCAATCTCGAAGGGGGGCGTTTTGCGCTTAATCAAGCAAAGTACTTGATTATTTGAAAGCTCCCGAGCTCGAGTTCCTCAGTCATCCAAGGAGTGCATTTTTAGCGTTCTCCTCCCCTTCCTGGTCAATGACCCACAAAATGTTCAGTGAGTGCAGCAGCCAAAGTCCTGCGCCTTCTGCGAGCAACGTCTATCAAATCCGCTTGATTGCGGCAGCTCCTTGGGGCGGTTTGGCGGAGGTCCTTTTCAAAACAGTCCTCGTGAGCAAGGGCTGCATGTTGGAGCAGTTTGATGGACGGAAACTAATGGAAGGGAAAGTAAATGAACACATAAAAGCTGAAAGTGCATAAAAAATTTATTGAGAAAATAAAATCACTTTGATCGGCTGTTGTGGCGGAGTCAACAAAAGTCTGCTATTTCTTCGACCACACAAATGACCAGCAGGTGTGTTCTTAGATGGAGTTTCTCAAGGAAAAAAGTCCACACTTCTTTTGCTGGAAACACGATTTGATGGCATTTTAAGTCGTTCCTTCAAATTAATTGAAAGTCATTCTGAACCCTCATTCGATTGCTCTTAAGTCCTGACGGCTGAGCCACGTGAAAGGCTCCCTTTGTCTACGAGGATTTAATGAACCCCCTCGCATGTGTGCGGTACCCTCTTAAAAGTACATAAATCTGTTACTAGTTAAAGGACAGCTCATACAATTTCGGGTGAGTGTTAATCCGCAAATTAATCAAAATTAAATTCACCCCTAGATGCACCTGGAAACGTTTGCTCATCACTGATATTGTGGGGAACAATAGTGGCGTCAGTGGAGCCCCACTGAATTTCCTATATTCCCAAAATGTCAATGGTTTGCGGTGAAATGTAATTTATGAGATGATGTGGATTAATTTTATTGAGATACTGCAAATCCAAGAGAAACACGATCAATGAACGCACCGGGGACATATTTTGGGTGGGGTTAATATTGCAATAAATTCAAAAACTATGACAGCTCCGAAATAGAATATTTGTGGTAAATTCACACCGTCGATACTGTCGTCTGCTGAAATGTAAGAATTGCTGCGAACGCAAATTAAAGCGTTGAGACAGCAGAGAGGTGGATTTGCTCCTTAATGTTTTCGTATCAACCCAAATTTAAAAAAAGGTTTTCTTGGGTTGCTCCAAGATATGTAATAATATCTAATATCTTAATTTATAATAAAAAACATTTTTAAAATGCGTCCTAATATCAAACCTTTACTACGGTCTCATATATAACGCATGATTCTACCTGTATGTTTTTAAAGGTTAAAGTACAATGAACTGGTTGTATCCAACTTTAAACATTGGAATTAAACTCCCCCACTACTCTGAATGCTTTATATTTGAATAATCAAATTTAAGCTGACCGATGGATGGTAACAAGCGGCAAACTAAAAAGGGAACCCCAACCAGGACCGATCCCTCCGGCAGTGGGTTATTTTCGAAAAATTAATACTCATGGAGCCATCCCTCATTGGAAACGAACACTTCAGGGGCAGAGCACTGATTAAAACTCTCTAGATTTTCGGTTAGCTCTTCAGCATACCTCAAGTGGTGTAACCTCCGGCGAAATACACATCCAAATCATAATAAAACCCTCCGCAACAACACTAAAGAATAATATCAAAGCTCATCTTTCATTCTGCCTCTGCCAGCGCCGCTGTCGGATTTTCCGACCACCTCCGCCCTCAGAAACCCCGGCAGAGGCCTGTTCTACCCAATTAGACCCTTTAAAAAGTTCATAAAGCCCATAAAATATGAACATACCTCTTCCGGGCTTATGTAAATTGTTTTATTACATTAAGCCCGGCATGTATCTTTCTAGCTACAGCACGCAGACGAGACTCTTTTACACGGTTGCCTGCGCCCCTCGGCCCTTCAGCCCCTCTCACACCTCCGGAGGTAACAAATGGGCCGCTCTAATTAAAGCGGTGCTTTGCACCATCACCGCGGAACATAATGACCCCCTGCCATATGCGAATTATTAAAATGTAACAAACAGCCAATTACTGATAACGAAATTATTGAGCATTTCGGGGCCCGGGGCTGGAGCCCTGTCACCCCGGAGAATCCGAATTCGGATGGCAAAAGGGGTCTAGGGCCGAACCCGAAAGCAGGCCTATAATCATCGACCAGAAACATTAACAATTTCGATGATAACAGAGTTATGGCCGGTGGTCAGGACTCAGCCGAATGCGGTCGGCGTATTTTCGGCGTCTGACGTCTGAGCGTCCCGACGAGAGCACCCCCGGCGCCAAAGTGGGCTAGCCATGCTAAGGACCAGAGCCCTGCACAATTTTCGCCGTCCTGCCCAGAAAATTAGTGGGGCCCAGTCGCATCAGAGCGCGACCTCAACATGCGGAGGAATCGGGAGCAATTCCCTTACGATCCCAGGGACCTGTCTAGCCCAGGAGCCCAGAAGCCGCGGGAGCACCGGCGGCTCCATCCGAATCGGTCATTACTTTGCCATTTTCCAAACTGCACCTCGGGGAGTTATTGATTTTGCATGGTGCGCTCTTTGACTGCTGTTGATAAATATTTCACGGCTGGCTGGATGCTGGTTGCAGGACCGGAGGGCCTTTCCCAGCCGCTGTCCCACGGGACGGTTTTGTTTTGATTCGGAAACAACACGTGAATTATTAAATGAGGTGATAAAGTAAAAATTGCAAAAATTTTAAATAGCCGCTCACAATAAATCAAATGTTTCCTATAATTGCAATCCCGCACCATCGGCAACCAGCCGACACTTGTCAATATTTATGACTATTAAATTTCCGGGAAGTTAACAAAAGAAGAAAAATAGGAGGCTTGAAAAACAAGATATAAGCACAACAAATTCAATTTTGCAGCATAAAAGTCTTGAGCACTTATGAATAATTTCTAACTATTAATAAAAATAAATGTTTCCAACAGGAAAACCTTGCCTCTAAATGCAATTAATACCTGTTTAAAATTTTCACCGCTTTAAGGAAATTTTATGATGGTCATACTGCGATATACCTTTAACTTTATAACTTAATAAAAGTAAATTTCATAGTATTTCATTTATTGATTTCTAATAATCGATAACTCGCCGCAATCAAATAAATTTAGGGAAATACCTCTTTCCTTTTTACGATAGACAAAGCAAGGCCTACGTCTGTATTTAAAAAAATTAAAATAAAATTAAAATATAGAACTAAAATGAATGCAAATCGCATAGAGTTCTAAGAACGAGTACTGTTTCTTCTTTTAAATGTTTAAAATAAAATGTGGCACTATAACTTCCTTCCATTATTATTTTGTGCAACTGTACTTTTTAGAAAGTTTGTGGATATTAAGCTTATCCTGCAGGATACCAAGGATTTCTCCCCAAAAGCACACTTTCAAATCAAACCATCTCGAGCTTTATTGTGTAGAATTCTTAGCTTCGGATAAAATAATTTTTTGAATAAAAAGCTTTTTGAAAGTTTAATCTAAATAAAAGAGGACAGTGCATATTATTACATATTATGAAAATTTGCATTTATCTTTATTAGAAAATGTAAGTCCCGATATCCCAAAATATTAGATATGCTTATAATTAGATGATATGATGATCATAGACTAATAAAAAAATTAAAAATATAGTGCGACATGCAGATATTCAATCTCCCTTCTCAAACGGATCACGTCAACTTTGTTTACCCTAGTTTTTTTTTTCTTCAGAAAATTTCTTAAATGTCGTTTTAATTCCAAGAATACTATGAAATTTCTTCCAGTTTTACTTTTTTTTTACCTTATATCTACTCGTATTATATGAATGATACTGAAACTTTCATCTTAGCATCTTAAACTCCATAATCCCTTATTTTCTAGTGTTTCCTGTGTTTCCCCGACTACGGCCTTGCCCGGGGTTTTGGGTATATAAATATTTAAATAAATTTAAGATCTAAACGAATATATGACATATATCGAACTTGCGGCAAGGTTCTAACATTTTTAAGTTGATAAATTGTTAAAATTGAAAAAGAAATAAGAAATATAAATGTATGAAGATGTAGTATTCGGTGAACATTATGATAGCAAAACATTTATAATTAGTAGATTCATTTCGCATAGATTGAAGCTCCTTCCTCAATGTAATTTTCTTACATTCATATAATCGCAGTTAATACGACTTAAGAATAGTTTTTATTGTGCCAAGTTCTATTGTTCACATTTAGGAGTTTTAAAATGGGAGTTTTATTATTTTGCGTGATAGCCTCTAATTTTTGCAGAGCTAAAGTGCTATGTTATATGCAACTAGCAAAGCACAATTTTGCATTAAAACCTTATCTTCTGGTCTTATGATATGTAAAAAGGCACTTTAATTCGTTACATTGTGGCGGCATCTGGTCTCACAAGAAAGGCTCCAGAACGCAAGAAAATGTGGCGCATGCCGAGCAAATAAATTCCCTTTTATTCCAGGCTGCACTTGTGCATCCCCTGTCACGGGATGCA
This sequence comes from Machimus rusticus, assembly GCA_951509405.1. Taxonomy (NCBI): domain Eukaryota; kingdom Metazoa; phylum Arthropoda; class Insecta; order Diptera; family Asilidae; genus Machimus; species Machimus rusticus. The sequence goes on from OX608051.1 coordinate 12,186,644, forward strand.
GATTAAACGTCAATGCGGCCTGGATGGGAAGATGCATGAAAATGTAAACAGCGCATATTTTCCGAGTCACCGGGAGTGCAACAGGAATTTTCATAAATCAACACCTCATTAATCATGCCGCTCACCTTAATCTATCCTCCTGCCAGCGCCGATGCTATAAATTTGCATCGCTGGAGGATTTCTGCCGTGCGGTGCAGCGGTAGCGTGGTGGTTTTACGGCGCGCCTCCTACAAAAAGAAAATTGCAAATTCGTATAGCAGCGGGCCATCACCTGCGAAATTAATTTGTTTTCAAATTATCAACGGATTGTAAAGTTCCCGCTGTAACATTGAGGTGGTTTAATTGTTTTCGCTCTTTTTATGTGGGTCGCCTCGTGCAATTCTCGCGTATAATAAAATTTTGCAGAAATTGGTTTGATGCAGGCCGCTTTATGCCTTCTGCGTTTTATATCGCACTCGGTGTGTTCGCCGAGGCCCAAATTGAAAAAAGGTCGTAAAAAGTGCGTTCATAAAGCGTGCAAAAATGGGAAAAAACACCCCACTGCTATCCGCGAGTGAAACGACCTTTCAGCTAAAAGCCCTACAAATGAGAATAAAATCAAACTTTCCCACGGGAATCCCGCCAACAAAATGTTTTTGATTTTTGAAATAAAACAAGATGAAACGACCGTATAACGTCCTGGTGGGCGTTGGGACGTGCGAGAGGGGGCGAGGGCGATAGGTTCGGAAGGGTGGAATAGGTTTTCAATTAGGGCCGAATATCGGTTACCGGGACGCATAATAAATTCCCTTGAAGGGAAACAATTCCGAGAAAGTTTCGAAGGGCCGTCATTTTGCTTTCCCTCGCTCGACCTTTTCCTGTTGTGTTAAAAACAGGATTTGCATGAATATCTGGCGCCGGGAATACCTTTGGATACCCGTGGAGGTGTATCATGTTAGTGTCCCGCCCCACCGCCCCCGTCCTTAACGAAATAGTTCTTAGCTTATCGGTTCAATTTCACAGCTGAAAGAGCTCCTGAGATATTTCCCAGGGGAAGACCTGAACCGAGAAACATGCCAACTGTCATTTTATTCTTTTCTTCCTGGGTCCGGTTGGAAGGAGCCTAGATACCCCTGTCCCTAGTTTTGTGTATCATTTTGAGTGGGGTGCCGGGTACGAAACTCGCCCACCTCAGCCTCCACCATACCCAAAAATTTAAAAGATATAAAGCGGCTGGAAAATAAAGCAGAACTTTTCTCGGGCTCACTGGGTTAGCTCCGGCTTAAGGCTTAACTCAGTGCATCCTCAGGGAAGCGCGGGTCGAACGGCAGCATCCAGAGGGCGGATCCTCCTCCTCCCACCCCCGCTGAACCATCGGCCGGGACTGGTGCAACTTCTCAAGCGTAAGGTGCTGCTGAATGTCACGTCCGGAAGTTCCTCGACAACCCAAAAGGGTTGGTTAGGAGAAAACTTTGCCCGAGCGATTTTGTCAACTTGACCAAAAACAACAGAAGGACCAGATCCTCGAGGCGAGCAGACTCTCCCGGAGCTTCCCGAAGTACATTCCGGGCATTCATGTAGCCATCAGAAAATACCAACATTTGTTGCAGCCAAACTTTAGCCGGGCTCCCATCGCTTCCGGGGAGCTGCCATCCCCCCGGCCTGCCCTCGTCAAGCGGGGGGCGGTGAAATGTTTTGTTGTTATTATTGCCCTGCTCCCCTGGACATGTTTTTGGCGAAAATACTTAACGTTTATAGCCCCGTAAAAGTATGCTTCACCGCATACTGGCATTCATGTTATATTCAAATTGTTCCAGGGAAAATGGCGCAACTTTCATCAGGTGGCCTGGTGAAGTTCGCTCCGGCTCGAACGCTTAACTAATCTTCAAAATTAAATGAAAATGCTCCCGAACTAAATGCTTAACTTTAAAATTTTGCAGTAAATTGTAAATTGAATTTGATAACCTCCGTATTCTCCTTGGTCGGTCGGTTATAGGTCACTCTCATAACTCTGGAGCTTATCCTTCAACCTTCAAGCGATTATCTAAGCTATTGATTTTTTTTTTCATTCAATTTTACTTGTTTATTCAATTTTTTAAGACCCATCACCTTAAAAGTTTTGATTAAATCGCATTTAAACACAAATTTCTATACTAAACTAGCCACATCTTATTTAAGTAAAAACCTAGAAAAGATGAACTTAGAATTTCTAACTGAAAAATGGTTCACATTCCCTGATGAGTCACAGTCACTACTGTCACTTGAACTTAACCACAAATCAAAAACTCGACATTTTCAAAGATAAAAAGTAATTTTTTTTAAATACGCTGCTAAACGCAGATCCATGGAGTCGTGGCTGTAAAAATCGCAATTGTGAAGTTAGAATTTTTTAACCTAATAGCACAACCAGCACATCCATAGAACATTACAGAACAAACAAAATTTTTCCAAAAATCGAAAATGGCGGGGCTAACTTCACACACATGATCCCAAAGCCTATTAATAATTCTTAAATGTTCAAACTTTTTACCATAATTTCAAAATCATAATCATAATCTTTTTATATAAAAATGAATGTTCGTTTGTATGAGGCTTAGATGTGGAAATTAATGGACCAATTAAGCTCAAATTTACAGAATATTTTTTTATTGATCTCAGGAAGGTTTAAATTCTAAACCGTTGCTATGGTATTGTTTGTAAATTGAACAAATTAAAATTTAATTTATTGTTTGTTATACCATATCATCGAATGATTGGATAGTTATTATAGTTTGATATGAAAAAGTCCTCTTTGAACACAATATTTTATTAAATCTACGTTTAATTTGTAAAATTGCTTACGTATTTAGAGCAAAATAAAACTTTTACAAACATATATTATACAACCCTCAGGTATTGATTTCAATTCTTCGAAATTCAATTTTCTGCTCAAGGAGCAACATTTGGTAAATCTTAACAATTTGATTGGAATCTAAGACCAGCATGGGATCAGCATCCCCGCGTTCCTGAGGGACTTCAAGCACAGAACTGTTTGCTTAGAAATGTTGACATTTATCGCAAAATGGCATTTAACCGAGACAGTGCTCAGAATTTTCCGGCTGGTACACCTTTAATATAATGAGGTCTGGAGCTCGGTAATTGCTCGTCCCATCCACCTACGCAGATTTAATTTCTTTTTTCCAATCTCGAGAGGGCGCCTTGGTGCCGAGTTTCAAGCCAGAGGCCCCATTTGCAGAACTCGGGTGTTCCGGGGAATGTTAACTACCCTCGTTACTCGCGGGTGCAAGGTCTGCATGGCGCTCCAGAAGTGGGCCAAGGGAAGTGCAGGACAGGGCTGCGGTAGTTCGCCCAAATCCACGGCCAAAGTTTCTCATGAGTGCGCTTTCCCGGGAATTGTGCGAAGATTGCTTGCTCACTTTCCCAGGCAAGTTTTCCGAACTTTACCATTTCAATTCTCCAATGTCCTCGTTTTTCCGGAGTGCCACTGGCTGAACGAGCCCCGAACTACGCTGCTTCGCGCAGCACTAAAGTCGCCAACTAATTAAGTGATTTGCACTGCCTCAGGTGGGGCAGGTAACCAGTCTTGCAGCACTATCGGCGGCACGTGAGGAACCGCGACTCAGATTTATGTAAGTGCATTTATTGGCCGGAACGTTCGGAAAACTCGTTCTTGAATTTTTCATGAATATTTTCTAATTAAATTTTCACGTAATCCTACATTTAAGGGGGCATTCGCTTTCTAAATGAGAAAAAAATTTATTTTTTTTTTTTACACAAATGTGTTCCTTAACATCATAGCAATACTGTCCTAAAACCATTTTGCGAAATTCAAAACAAAACAAAAGTTATAGCTATATATGTAACGGAAGGTACTTCGTTTTACAAGTAAAAATTATTGCACAAAAACTTTAAACGCGTTTTTCTCAAAACTACTTTTTTTCAACTGGTTACACATAATATCTCAAGTTCTACTCGATAGATTTTAAAAAATCAAAACGCATTCGATTCGTTAACATAAATACTAGAGCTTATACCTAAAAAAATGCATATAAGTACCCCTTGTTCTTTTTTATGCACGTATTTTTCCCAAAAAAAAAGGCAGATTTATGAAATTTTCAGAAAAAGAGTCGTAAAACAATTAAAAAAATTTTTTTTTTTTTAGGTATATGCTGTAGAAAAAAGTCTAAAGGACAGAATCCATTTTGAATTTTTTCTTTATGTTGTCCAGGAAGACCACAATTATGTGTACCAGCCAAAAAGCGACTTTTACAAGACGCCTTCTGCCGCCGCTAAACATAACTAAAAATTAAAAAAAAAGTCCTTTTGTATTCTTCAATACCTATAGAGTAATGTCTATAAATAATTTTTTCAATAAATACAGTAGCCTTTTTAAAAAAAAAATCCCAAAAAAGTGTGTTTTTCCTCAATTCTGAAAGCGAATCTTAAACAAAAAAAATGGCGAACAAAGTAATGAATACATTAATTTCATTTATGTACATCTTTACTCAAAGAGACAGTAGCTCGGATATTTTGTTAGATACAATTCTTTAAATGTTAGCTTAGTAGTAGTAAATTTAGCACGTCTGCCTAGAAGGGAAAATATTAGTGAGTTTAGAAAGCACGTTTTTGTTAAGTCAGACAAGTTTTCTCCTGCATTTTGTTTATTATCTAGTCCAAGGAGAGTTAACCAAACTCTCAAGAAAGTGGATTGGTCTGAGGTGTTTTATTTGAGGTGCTATACAAGAAAATGCTTCCTTTCGCTGGGCCCGGTAAATAACTCAATTGAATTCTCCTAATAACCGGCGGCGCCCGCTCCCCGTTCACCTGGAGCTGGCCCCTGCTGGGTCTCCAAATCCGAACTTCATTTCTGCACAGCAGCAGAGGCTGGCTGCAGAGCACGGGTTTCCAGCGCAGTCACGTTCCGCCGTAAAGAACGCTTTCGAATTGAAAAATGATTATCAATCCCCTGAAATATTTTTAGCCGGGCTGGTGATAACACGCGAGGGCCAACTACAAATCACGTACTGTCGTCGAGGATCATTTTCAGCTGTCAGCAGAAATTTCAGTCACGTTTGATGGACATTAAAAGCGCCAAATGTAACACATGTTCCGGAGGGATGTGCCGGGCTCGGTGTTCGTGGCGGGTGTCCGGGTCGAGGCTGGACTCTGGACCCGGACTGGACGTATTGATTTTGCTACGATGCGGTGTTGCAGTAAATATTATCCTTGGAAAAAGATAATATCCAACTACGGTCCTGGGGGTCCTGGGGGTCCTGAAGGATACTGCCTCCACAACTTGCGGCGAAGCGCATTAACAGGGTAACGCTTAACTTTTAATAGGTTTTATTGAATTAAACGCCGTGAAATCGCAGCAAACGGAGAATCCCAAAAAAAATTTTGAGCTGAGCATAAAATCAACTTTGAAATTTGTTTCGAGTCGGCCGTGCATAAAAAACGCTTCTGATTTCACGGTGATGCATTTGCACGTGATAATCCGGTTTTTTTTCGGTTTAAAGATTCTGTCCGAGCAACCCACGGGATTGCTGCACTGCGGTCCACACGTCCGCCGGACAATAAAACATATGGCAAATATAATTAATTCCACGGCATTTTATTAAATGAAAAGTCTCCCCGAGAAAGCATATACGAAATATTTATTTTAAATTTTTAGTAAATATCGAACCGAAAATGTTAATGCAACATTGAATGCGAAATTTATTAATCATTTATGAACTGTCAATGAGGCCTGGCGCCGAGATACCCACGTCGCGTCTGTTCAAAAACTCATAAAATGCCTTAAAAATACATATATGTATATATATGTACGTATATACCTACTTATTTATCAACTGAATGAGGAAAAAAACGTAAAAAATGAGTAGGAACATTCATTATCAATATTTTTTGCATTTATTAAAAGGAAGTGATTGGTTATGCTGAGGATCCTGTAGAAATTTAATTCACTATGATTTTCTGTTAAATCGGGATTATTCCGCTTCAAAGAAACCTCAATTTAATTCTAGGAAACGCAAATTGGTTTTTTCGCTATATTTGCCCATTGCTTTCACTTTAACCATTTTATTATTGCCGTTGGGAGTTCAGCTATTTCTAAAATAAAATCGTTTCTTATTTTGTGAATGATTAACATTCGAAAGTATAATTTTTAATAATCTTTATAAAAATGCAATCATTATATGTATGTAGAGTGTAGATATTAGATTTATATCAAACTGTAGAGTCTGGTAAACTTTCCAATATGTTGTTTAGAAATATTTTTAAATCATACATAAAGATTTAATGTATCTACCTATTTATTTTAATCAATATTAGTCCTTTTAAAAATTCTTCAAGTTTTAGAAAACTTATAGAATAATTGGAATTTTCATCAAGCGACATGTTACCCAATGACTTTATAACTAACATAATGGGAATAGATAAGCTACTTAAATTAAACGTGCATGTTCTATTACAGCTCCATAGTAATTAATGATTAGAGTTATTTTGAGGAAACCTTAAAAAGGCTCCTTTCATCGTTGTTACTTTGATCACTATATAATGTGGGTTAACATGTCCTGGAATTTCCTCTAGCATAAAATTCCCTCAACACCTCGGATTGACTCCCATCGGTCTTACTTGGAACTCTGGGCTATAAAAAATACATATCCGCAAAGCTTAATTGCGAGGAGTCATCGTAAAGCAAAGCAGGAGCTCGAATCCTTTTACCATTAAGTCGTGGTTTATAGCAAGGTGATCATAGAAATCCATTAATGCGTAAAAGTCCACAACTTTTCCATTCAGTCTAGCCTCGCAGCCTTTGCCAGTCGTTCAGATAGCTCCAATAGTTTGGTGGGGGTTCGGGGGTAACATAGTCCGCTGCAAAAAGTGGCGCATTTACAAGCCACCGAGCAGATGAGCACCACCGCCCCGTCAGGACTGCTTCCGTAAAAGCCATAAATTAATTACTGGCTTAGGTTCTAGGCACAGATCCGCACCCGTGCCCCCGTGGCCGGGTTTTCCGCTCCGCAGATAGTCGGATACTCCTCGCAGGCAATTATACCTGCTGGGAAGGGCTTTGATTAGTAATCACTTCAGGAGTACATTTATCATGAGCAATTCGGCCAGTCGGGGACCACTTTATTCTCCCAGGTAACCTACCTGCCGGCTGGAATCTGCTTTCCGCACATGTCAGTTCCCACTGCTGTGATAACCATGTATCCGGCACATCTTTCGAATTTATCTAACCGACACAATTCAATATATCGATCTGAGCCCTCTGAGCCCTCTGAGCCTTCCGAGCCCATCGAGGGCCCCAATCGTTGCGGAGACAGCACGGGGCATCAATTGAAAATATCTCACTTGGGTGCTTGGTCAGCGATTGTGGAAATCGTTTCTCGATTTTGGGGCCCACTTCGCATTACACGGCAGGCAGTCGTCGAAGTGTCTTAAGGAGCACATCTCCTGCAGTCCCCAAGATTTATTCCTCTGGGTGGCGTATTCGGGTTGAAGCCCCCCGCCCCCGAAACACTTGTTCATTTATGCTGCGATTATTGTCCACTCATGTTCGACTAATCACAGGATGTAATTGGGTTGTTATGTTTTCACCGCACAGCATCGCAGTAGTCTCCTGGGTGCACACGAATCCTGATCCTGGAATCTCTTACACAAAATTTCGGTAACCTTACTTCTAGCATCGAACGTCTTAGAAATCGGTCGCTGTGCACACGAGAGGATCGAAGACGCTTCGACAATGGAGCTGCCCACAATGGGGCACAATAGGATGATTGAAATCGATAACAATTCCACAATCTAATAATGGGGAGCAAACATTCCTAGATACTTCCAGATATGATAGCGGGGGTGTTACATTGATACGAAAGCAGCAGCTTCCTTTTCCCCTCGGCGGTAGTTCTGAATTGTAGTCTTACTCGTATAAAGGTGTTAGTACTAATCTTAAAATCATTTTTCGCTATTCGCTTTATTGTACATACACGAGATACAAAATGCATCGAAACGGGTTTTTATAGGATAAGGAATGAATTTGGAGTGATTTTTACACACATTTCAGAAACGGATATCTATTTGAAAAGAATTCGTTTAATAAAATGGAAAAATCGAGTAGGTACTTAAAATAGGTACCACTGAAAAACTAAAAACTAGTTGCCTAGTTTTTTAAGATTTATATTGTATATTTTGCAAACAGAAAATTTTTAGCGGTGTTTTTGATGATCTTTTTAAAATATGTTATTAAAATTTAGAAAAAGAAACTTGAATAGTATTTTTCCTTTAAGTTTGATTTAATTTTGAAGAATTTGCCCGAATAACAAACAAGCAAACAACGTAATGTTATGTAAAAATAAAATAATTGAAATTTTCGTTACAACTAATGTACCAAGTAAAATGTAAGTTAATTGTGTACATCAAAAGGTCTATGGGTTTGTTTTCCAACATAAAATATTCTTAAAATCAACCTAAAAAATTACTTTTCGAAAATAAAAATTTTTCTGAATAATGTGCTGTAAAAAATATTTATAATAAGTTTTACACATTTTAAGGTAATAAATTTGAAGTATTCTTTACCCTAATTTTGGAGTCGATCCCTCGAAGTAGATCCATGTGTATCAATACTGATCGGCACTTTTAACTCTTTCAAAAGCTGAGAAATTCCAGAGGCAGCCAATAAATAAAGTATCGCTTTATTACCGCCGAGGGATTCCGATAAATAATTCAATTCACTCAGTAGAGGAAGGCTTCCTAGGGCGCCGCCTGGAGCGAGCTGGGTACTGCCGATCTATTCAGCTGAAATAAAACGTTTTCCTTATTTATGAGAAAGCACTTTGCAATAATAAAAACTGTGAAGAAGACTGAAGGATGCGAGCAGCGCCAACCGCACATACACAGCCATTTCTACATGAAATTTTTACGTAGGTTCCCAGGTACCAAGGGCCGGCCCTTGGGGTCCTGGCTCCCGGGGCCCTTCGAAACGAAGACGGGCGGTAGTCGAGTTAGTGCTGCACAGTTCATAAATTAAAGTAAATATAGAATATTCCGCGTGGGCGGTAAAAAGTATGATGAAGTGCTGATGAGGTGAAAAAATATTCGCGTACGAGAGGAGCCCGACCGAGTTCCGGGCGCTCCGCTGGGCCCCGTCCAGGAATATTCAATTAAAGTGGCATTAAGGGCTGAACACTTGTAAGCTTCCTTCGAGTTGAAAAGTTTCGCTACCGGGCGAAAGAACACGTGCGGGATTGGCCCGGCAGCAGCCACTTTCGCAGGGATCCCGTCCCGAACCTCCCGGTTGTCGGCGGGTACCCCCAGGGATTAGAAGTTCGCCTGCAGGTCGTAATTATTACTGCGAGACAACGATTTGAAGCGTCGGAAATCCAATTTCTGATTTCGAGCTCCACGGCTCAGGGTACCGCCCCCGGCCCCCGCCGGATCCGCTCCAGCTTACAGCCGCTCGTGCAGACTTTGTGCCCGGGAAGTTTGAATTGATGTGATTCTATCCGCAAACATATCCAGGTTAATGACATGGGATTAATTTGACGCGGCAAATATAATTATGTTGCTGAGATATTACGGCGGGTGCGATGCGGTGGGCTTATCTGGGAACTGTCCTGGCCCGAGATGGATCGCAATTTGGAGGTAAGTGTGCCTTGGTGTAACGCTTTGCGATAGGGCCCCGCTGATTTTGGGGCCCCAGCCTCCCGAGGTGCTCGCAAAGCTCTCTCCCGGGCACCTGCGCCCTCGGGCCGTATAAGAGACTCTTCCCTGCGGGAGAGTTGGGGCTGTGGGGGCATAATTGTTGGGGCGCATTCCTGAAATATTTCCGCCAAAAATCTCAGCGAGTCTTAAGACTTGACCACTTTCGCTACAGACATAAGACACAGCGCCGTAAATGCAAGTGGCTGATAAATACCCCGGGATAGTTTATTGGCTCTGGAGCACCTACGGCTCATGAAACGTGAAAAATACCCCCAGGTTCATGTACCTCCGTATTTCACATTTCTGCTGCGAACATGCCCGAGTTTAATAGTGCCCTCGTCGAAGTCACTAATATTGGAAACTTTTAATGAATTTTCTTTAAGACGCTTGTCATTTCTTCGACGTCTTTTGAGGTGTTCTTAGAAAAGGCGACAATAGAGCTTCATTTAAAATGCCTTTTTGGTGAGGGTGTTTTTCGCACAAGACGAGGCCAGAGGTGACTAATGAATTGAACGTAATCCGATTAATTTCTGGGCGAGTAATTCTTACAAAAAAAAAACGAGGGAAACTAAAATGAAGAAAAATTCATGACATTGTTTTCTTGGCTCATTGTAAGTATATGGCCCTTGGGAAAATTTAAGTCTTTAGCCCAGAATTGCACCGACTGGCTAAAGTCCAAAAACAAACAAAACAAACATTTATCTGGAGAGAAGCGAATTCTGGAAGAAAATTAAATCTTTCAAGTTGCACATATTCATCTTGTTTTACTTAATAATTTATGGTCATCGAGCGGACAAGATTTTCCCATAAAACACGACCCAGCAAACAGGGTGTGCTGGTGGGAAATGAGTTTAGGTTGTTGTTTCCATATTTCGAGTTTTCGCTTTATAGTCTGACCTTTTTTAAATTTAAGGTGCGTTCCCGCAATACCTACCCATTTTAATTATTAAAAAATAAGATATAGGACATTTCCATTATATTTTTATTTCCACTTCCTTATGAATCAGGCCTTTTTAAATTTTATTTTCCTTATGACTTTGAAAATGACATTTATATGACTATAGAATCCCTTAAAAAATAATTTATTTACTGAAAAATAATTTTCGCTTCGTTCATACTTTAAAATATTGTACGTAACATTAAAAAAATGTTATTTTCGGTAGCAGAAGAAGGTAGATAGAAAGACAAAATTAGATTGGTAAATTTAGCACAAAAAGGATGACAATGATTCATTAAAAACCTTCATCCCTTTAGAGCTTTTTGTCTGCAGCGTATCTATTAAATTACCCTTACTAAATAACTTACAATTTCCTGTAGGCGGTTCGAACTGAATTAAATGTTGTAGAATATATCTATCAAATATCTAAATATAACTTGAAATTGTATTAGCAACATGTCCTCAACTCAGACAGGTGAATTTATTTAAATAACTTTCGTTTTCACTAAAGTAGCCTGTACTATTTATACACCCCTCAACTGAAATGATAATAGCGTTGATTACTAAAAGCCCTTTGACATTGTAAATCGAGAAAGTTTGAAATTTCTACGCATTTAGTGTTCATTTTCTGCCTAATGAGGCGCACGTTAATTGGCTTGCCTTAAAACCGCATCAAAAATAGCGCCAGCTCGACCGCGTCCCCAGGGTCTTAGTTGGTATTTTTAAGACATACCCAACCGCATTTTGTCCATTTCTTACAAGGCACGCGTAATTAAGCGATAATTGTTGAACTAATTAAAGTCACACAGAACAGACGTGTCCGCTCCCACGACCCACATATAGAACCGTCGGTAGAAAATGTAGGCCATGAATGCGCAATGTTACTTAGTACAGTGTCACCTCGAAATAGCACCGCGCTTCGAAGAAGGTGAAGAGCAGCTATTTAAGCGACCATTTACAAGGATCCTTGGGGTCGGTGTCGCCCAAGAACAAGTGCGACGAGGGAAGACACAGGGCGGAAAGTTCGCCCACATCCCGTGGTTGGTCGGAAAAATAACGAAAATTAAGGGTTTTGGGAAGGAGAAAAATAAAAAATATAGGCGAATTTTAGCTCAACCCAACTAAAGGCAACTGGGGAGCAAGTCGTACTTCTCGAGGGCGACTTCTGCCTGAGAGGCTCACTTGTGGGTACGGGCGCTCCACATCCCGGCATAATGCCTGCCTTACCTGCAAGGATTGCGTGTTCAGGAAATTAAATAAGATACCCCATTAGACAGAGGGAATAAAGGAAAGAGAAATGAGATTTATTGTGGTTGGATTCAGGGATCAATAAGGGGCCTCTCTAAATCCCTTTGTTGCTCCATTGTTATGCTGTAACAATTGGCGAATGGCAGACACTCACGTATAGGTATCCACATCAAAATCGAATCGGAAGATCTCGGTGCGTGGACACCCATTCTTGGCGCACAAAAACAATTCCCTCGGGGTTTCTTAGTAACAAGAAATTCAAGTATTTTCCCTCTTTCTCGACGTGCAGACCTCTGGTGGATTAATCTTGAGTCATCCTCGATGTTGTGCATCAAGTGCCGTTTCGAAAGGACTTTATTATTATTGAAGAGCTTTTTCGATAATTTCGGACTATTCCAAAATACCCTTTCGAAAAACTGGTACTTCCTCAAAAAGTCCCTGACGTAGTTAACTTTTATATACACTTAAAATTTCAGAGAAGGAATTATAATCTTTGCTAATGGGAATTTTGTTTGAACAAAACAAAGCCTAAAATAAAAAAAAATTGATACACTTTTAATTTAACTGTTTAAGTTTAGTAAATCTAACTGCTGTTTAACTCTATAATATCTTTGCTTAAAATCCCTTGTAATTATAACTAATTTAATATATACATAACATAAATGTTATTCTGATACAGTCAAGAAAATATAAGCCATAAAAAACATAACTTGTAAAAAAAACCAAGTCTCGCAACTCAGTTCTTCTACCGTAAAAAGTTATGAGATCCATGTAATACCAAGTCGGTTAATTTATTCAGTCCTTACTTAAGGGACCTTCTGTTTTATGTTATTACGTAATTAGCTAACCTAACAACATCTTATAGTGACCATATCAATATTAAAAATCTTTTATGTTTTAAATAAATAAATTGACTTGGCAATCGCATGAAACCACAATGTATCTCACAAGTAATACATATTATATTAAATTAGATTGTTTAGATTTTATAACAACAATAGTAAAAAAAGAATAAAATGAATATTTAAGGGGGCTCCCATATAACAAACGGGATTTTTTGCCGTTTTTATAGATCGTGTGCGAGTCCGACTCGCAGTTGGCCGGTTTTTTTCCTTTCCGGTACCTTTGAACATAATTATATCTAGGTACCTATCTACACCTATTATTCCATTATATTATACATCTACAGGTACACTGACTCATTCACTGCAAATGTAACTTTGTAATCCTATATACATATTTATATGGGACTACAAAGTTATTTATGCAGTTGGTGTATCCAGAAAACTGGACCGAAATTGCAAAATATTTTAGTTTTTCCTTGATTTATACACTAAACACTAATTGTATTCTAAATTTGAAGCTTCTATGTCTGCTAGAAGTGCCTTAAGCTACGGTTTCCTACGAAACGGTACCGTCATTTAGCGGCCGTATTATTACGGTGAGTGACGTCACAAAATATTGTTCTATGGAACAGCGTGGTAATGGTTTCTAAGATAACGGTGATACAGACCGTTACGTAAGATAGCGCTGCCGTCACATTTGTAGCGGTAGCTGCTTACGGTGGAGAACTGTTTGCCAACGTTTTTTGAAGTCGATAGTGACCGTAGCGGTGCAGACGTATTTAATTTTTATGCATGTTTAGGAACAAATAAAAAAGGTTTGTGTTATCTTGTACAATGTTTTGCATAAAAATATATTTTCTGTCACTTATTGCTATTTATAGTGTGCCAATGCGTTCGAAAAATCAAATATTATAGACATTTTGTGTTCGACTTTTAAATAATATTCAAATTAACTCCGAGTTCTAACTTTACAACTACTGTCATCGTCATTGTGGCCGTATTTTTCTACACCGTTTTGCTTACGTCACTCACCGTAATAATACGGCCGCTACATGACGGTACCGCTTTGTAGGAAACCGTAGCTTTAGAGTTTTGATGATCGGTCAGTCAGTGAGTGAGTGAGTGAGTGAGTGACAAAATTAAGAAATTTGACTAGTTATAATTCTTAAACTACTGGTTCAAATTGAATGAAATTTGAAATATACCGTGTTTATGTAATGCCTGCTTGGTTACTGAAAATTTAGTCTTCTAGTTTTATCCACAACGAAAATGGCCTGAACTGTTTCGAGAAAAGGATGGTACGGCCGTGCCGCTTTTTTTCTCGACTTGGCGGGGGCACTACCGTGCCCCCAGATTTTTCTTAATAAAATTTTAATTAAAAGCTTGACGAATTTTTATAGCGAAAAGTGGTCGTTAGTGAATCAGTAGTAAATACATACTGAATCATTAATATAACATACGCTTGCTTCAAGATATTTTATAAAAACAAATAGACACATAATATTGTGTTAGTTAAGAGTCTCGTATGAGACCCTGACTGCGCTGATAAAATTAGACTTTTTTATATTCCGAAAATATAAAAACGAGAGTTCTACTTTTCACATAATTCCATAAGTATTGAGCTAACGTAAGTATAGATCTTTGTTTATTTGTTCCAAGTGATTATTACTCCATTTTATATTGGTAAAATTGTGATGATTCACCATAGGCCAAATCTAGCAATAATAGGTATTAGAGCGGTTTGCAAATTCATCATATAATTATAGCTTTTATTCTAGAGAATGGGCGGAAAAATTAACCAAGAAATAAAAGTTAGGAAAACGCACGAAAGAATAAATGAATTTGAATAATTTTTTTTCTGTAGGTTCTGTGTGTTAAGTTTGAGAATAAATATATTGTAAGTATATTTTATTATAAATTGTATTTTCATACATGCTATTACCTACTTGATTCAGTTTTTAAAAACAAAATTTGTAATCCCTTCTTCTTGTAGAATTCTCAGCAATTTATCAGTTTTTGGAACTATAATAACCAAAATGTCTACAAAAAAAAATCACAGCAAATCGAGAGAAACTTTTTGATTTAGGTACAGGACTTAAATTTACAAATTTATAATAATTAAAAAAAACGTTTTCATCAGCTTCATGAATCTTTGCAAATGAACTGTGCTTCCACAAATTTTATGAAGCAGCAATAGTTTAGAAACAATAATTTGGTAACAAAGTTTATAAAGATTGAGGCAGCAATTGTTTCAGTAAATTATATATACAAGAGTCCAATAACATGTTTCCTCGGATTGCACCTGTTGCAAGTCCCTGAGTGAGAGATACACGTGGAATGATTTTTGGGACGCGTAGGCTTTCTTTGACTCAACTCTTAAGCGATTTTTCCGGAAAACTCTTGCCTTCCAAGAGGAAATTTCTCTTGCGTGCAATTTGAGTCGCAACAAGTAAGTCGACAAAATGAACAACTTAACGAAGGTTCAAAAATGAATCCACCACCCTTCGGGTTCCCTTATTTAAAGAATTCGTGAGTAAAACTTTCTCTTCGGGGAATGAATTAGACCAAAACTTTGGGCTTGCGCACGTAAAACTCGTCGAAAAACTGAACGAAGACCCGACGAAAGAATTTTGCCGACGAAGTGCGCAAGATGGGGCACATTCCACCCGACGGGATTTCAGCTGGCGACACGCCACGACCGAGAGCCGCAGATTAAACCAGACAAGTGGGTGTTCAAGACGCACTTACCTCTGTTGGGGCCGGGGGGCCGGGGGGCTGGGGTACCGGATCAAATTCGGTCCAATTAAAGAAGGCGACTGGAAAAGCATCTGAGAGTATTCGTCACTCGCAGCGAATTAACCTGACATGCCGAGATTTCGTTGCTCGTCGCTGTGTCGTCGCCCGTCGGTTCGGAAAATGCGAAAGACGCGACAAATCGGTGGGCGGGGTCCGCCCTTTATTCCTTCTGCACTATCTCAAGGGCCCGTGAGGGTTCGCAAATTTCCTTATCTCAGCATTTTTATTGACCGAGCATCAACACTTGCCACGTCCTGATAAGCTCTATCGATTCTATCTTTTTTTTTGTATCTTTCTGTCGGGGCTGTCGGGAGCGACCGCTGAAAGGGCCGGGGTTCCGCATCCTGGTCGGACTTTGCGCCCACAACTTGTCCGGAATATACACGCCGAGAAGCCAGGACAAAAGGCATGTGCAATTTCGATGAAGCCGCCTCCGCACTCAGCGCCGGCACCAGGCGATATTACGTGCAGCCCTCCGTCCCGACGCCACACCGCGTCGCGCCGCCCACACATGAGCCTTCCCGTGTGTGTATCAACTTCCTCGCAAATAGGGGGGAGCATATGGGGGATTAGGCAAATCACTCGAGAGAAAAACCCTTCAAAGCATCAAGAAAGCAAAATGAGGGGCGCAGGAAGGTTCTTATTTCCGCCCCTCGCTCGGCCCCGCCGAGGGTATTTGGCAGTTCTGCCGGAACATCTTTTAGGTATAGCTTCCGGTTACATACCTGTGTACATGTGTCAAGATCACTTCACATAATTTTACCTTCCAACAAATTCGGGCTCCGGCTCCGGCTCGGGCTCCACGTCAACTTCTCGAGACTGGTACTCCCCGGGTCCCCGGGATAAAAGTGGAACAGCAGGTCCGCAGATACACACGGCATGTTTCTTACCTTTTTCAAGATTCATGTCTAACCTTTGGAAGATGTCCTGTGTCCTTTTGAGGACAACCGGAAATCGAGTGACGTGAACGTATTCAAGTTTTTTAAGTGAAAGTTTTTTTTTTATATTCCCTTTTTTCCTTGCCGAACGTTGGAGGATACGTCGCCGGGTGCTGAGGTGCCCGGGAATTGGGACGCCGCCGCTCGCCAGGGGGACGGAATAAATGCATGCAATTTTCCTCTAAAAGCTTCCTCCTCATCGCTCCTCCGGGGGAGCACAAAGATGAAATGTAGTCCAACTTTTCAGCTTCTTGCACAAAACATTGTTAAGGGACACTTTAATTGACTTTAATCTCCGGGACTGCCTTAGATTTTTTCCTTTATGCGCCAAATGACCACTTTACGGGAGTTGTGGGGAAATGCGAAATATTTTATTGAAGTAAGTCCTTTCTGGGCAAGTTTTGAGGAGATTTGGGCCAGACCTACGGAGAGGAATGAACCACATTAAATATGGATGTGGTATCATGTCGGTCTGATTGGATTTGTTCACAGAATGTCCTTCCCTTCGATAATCCCGGGGGAGGGAGCATAAGTCAGTTTAGTCACTTTGTCATTATTACTCTGTAACGTAGTTATGTAACGATTTATCGTCAGCTTAAAACAGATTACAAGTATTGCAGTTTCTGTTGGAGCAAATTACCTATACATACGTTGCTACATTTCGTTCGCAGCCTTTAGTTTATAATGATTGCAATTAAACATTTTGAAATAGGAATTTAAAATTCCAAACCTAATAGGTAGTAGTAGGGGAAAGTGTTATACCTATGGACGGTTTTACCTGTGGACACCATTGATAACTTAAAAAATAAAAACTAGGACGCAACGAATTGAAAGTATCCGTTAAAAAAAACAGCAAGTCAGTGTTGCCACACATCAAAAAGACTTAGCAGATACGTTCAATTCGTTGCGTTCTGGTTTTTATTTAGTAAGTTATCAATGTTGTCCACAGTTAAAACCGTCCATAGGTATATCACTTTCCCCTACTTAAAGATTTACCTACATATTCAGTTTTAAAATCAAATTAAATTATTTCAAAACTACCTTTAAATATGAAATTGTCCATCTTTTTAATTTAATAGATAAACGGGAGATCTTCAAAATATTCCTTATTTTAATAAATAGGTATACATATATGTAAAATGAAATTATATTATTTACCAAAACATAAAACCAATCCATTTTACCACTCGAATATCTTGAATAGAATAAGATTAACCTGAAGACATTATTTTTATGAGAACCTCAAAACCTATTATTCTCGATTTTAATATACAGTCCCCAATTGCCTCGAGGCTGTTCTGATGCCCTCGACCAGAAGGGTCTTCCAGTCCATTGGGTCCAATTTGGGGCAATCGGATGTCATATCCATTAACCTCTAATTACCAGTCATCAAAAACGGACTCGCCGACCTTTTAGGTACACTTTGATGCATTACTTAAGAAACCTTTTGCTTCTTGATTGAATTCACCAGGTGAAAAGCAATTAGGACACCTACTTACCCCGGACGACCGACCCCGCCCGCCCGCCAGAGCTGCTTCAGCCAGCCACCAGGGAGGTCTTAGACGCATCCAATCTATCACTGAGGAGTCTACCTAAAAAAGGAAGTGGAAATAACAAGCAATCACCTCAAAGACAATTCAGTTCAATTGAGAGAAAATTACAGAAACCTTTTAAGGGCACCGCCGGGAAGAGCGAGCGCCAGGACCAGAAGCACCTTCCCGAGGACCTGCCCGAGTGGGAGTTCGCCCTGCGCCTAGACCGAAATTAGTGGGACGGGCGGGCGCCCCGGGTACTCCCCATGTTTTCAGGTGAGTGAAAATAATCAAACCAAAGTAAATGTTTCTTTTATCTCGTCGCCTGCCCTCTGCAGTGGCATCATCCTCTTCAAAGTTTTTTAGCTTGAGTGTTGCAGCTACCGGCGGCGGCGCTGGGGCCCTTTTTGCACACTCTGCAGTCGCCCCAGTGGCTCTAAAATTAAATTGTCCTTCCTTTTCCCGGGCTCTTACGAAAATTTCCCGAAAAGGATCCGGGACGAGACCCTTCTCCCGGGCCGGGCGGGGGAACATAAAGTGATGGGTGGATTGCTTTCAACGCGAAAAAGAAAGTGATTGGGAAGAATTTTCGTGTCTGAAGAAAGTCTGTCAAGGTGTAAAATATTTTAGATGCCAATTTAGCGTCTTTGGAATTTGCGGACAGATAATGAGCTTCGGAGGTTTTTCCACTTGAGCAGGTCAATAGCATTTTCGTATTATGCTCTAGCTTACATTTTATATTTTATTGCGTAACTTCCTCGTCTCATTTTATTTTATTTATGGGCAAGCGGTGGAATGAGATCTTTTCCTATGAGATGCAATAGATATTTGTGAGCCACTGCGCAAGAAAGTCAAAATTGCAAAATTGGTTTAAAGATTTTCTATCACATATTTATTTTGATTTGTTCATTAAGTTAATGCTTTTGTTTTCAAATACTCTCCTCGTAATAAAAACAAGTTTGTTGTTAATTCTGGTGCTAAATACTTCTTAGAAACTACCAACAATAATGTTTGATTAAAATTATACCTATAGGTAGGATTAGATTCTAGACATTAATATTTTTGGCATTCTACAGTGAGCGGTTAAGTAAATTTAAATTTGATATTTTCTTTTTTGAGGATCAGAGTAAGTTCTCCGATGAAATATTTTTGTTTAAATTTGTAAATAATTGCATAGATTGTCCTAATTTACTTGAAAAACTTAATTTTCATGATCGTTTGGTGAGACAAAGTTATACCTTTTCTTTAGGATCATCATGTGTCTTAGAAATAAATCTCCCATATAAAGTATCAATTTATTTTTCTTGAGTATATACTTTTGCTTTTAAACATGCCATTAAGTCTCATGCAATTTTCTACCTTACCCGCATAATTTAATTAAGAAATTAGGTATTTCTTAGTTTTTAATTAATTATTTCTACTCCGTAGTTTTAAACATTATCTTGATTATCGGAGATTTATAAGATGTAAAATGAATTATACTTACATAACTAGACAGCGGTGGCTTGCAATTGGACTTGTCTGTTATGGAATAAAGAAATATTAATAAATACCTAAATAAACTTTGTATGTCAATGTAAAAGAGCCTGAAATTAATTAAATAAAGTATAATACGAGTCTCACCCTCACTCGTAGCTGAAAGTGAAACGAGTATACATTGACCGGGAGCATAATATATAATATCAAGTCATCTTTCTCGAAACTCAATCAAATAATAAAAGTTACGGAGTAGATGAAGCATACGTATACACTCTAGGTAGGCACCATGAGATGTAATCCACCTGAAAGGATGAAGTGGCAACAAAACCGCCACAATGATTGGAAACGTTCTTATATGAATAGGTGCCCAGAGCTGTCGTCTAGAAATTGATTTCTAAAGCCGAAGTAATAACAACAACTGACAGGGACGCATTGTAGGCTACACCCTCCTGATTGAACACATAAATCCAATAAGGAATCCTAATTGCTTGAGAAGATATCCTTTCCTGGCCTTTTGTACGTAACAAATTAGGAGAAGTCAAGTAGGTCGAATATCCTGAAGGTTTCCATTACTCAATGCCATGCCATCATATCCTTAAAAGCTAAGCAGACAAAAGATAAAAAGGCCGAGAAGGCTGGGTGTAATTTGGATAGCACCGTCAGTACGAGATAAAATGAAAAGAAAACGAAAACGAAGCCTCGACGGAAAGGCGAGGAGCTACAAAAACAGAAAAGGAGCTCCCCGGTGGAGCATGAGGGGAGGCTGAAATTTAACACGAAAACCTACAGAGCATCGAACCAAGTCCTTCTGTTTTCTATGGCCGATGAATAAAATATCTCCAGCCGTTTCGTTTAGATACGCAAGTCTATGTGCACGCTAACAGGAAATCAGAACGGGAGGAAAGTGATTTTAATAAAATATGAAGGATAACGAAAAAGGCTCCGCGGCAACGACAACGGCCGCTGCAGGAGCCGGCAAGACGCTCTGCTCTGGTGGGGCGTTCGAAGTAACTCGAGGGCCGGGCAGGACCCGGCGAAGGGCATAGTTATAGACATAACAATAAAAGGGCCCTGGAATGAGTCCCTTTACGGGCTGAAACACTCTCAACTCCTGGCCCGAGATTTTTGCCCGTTCCCCGCGCTGCTGACGGGTCCTTCGGCGATATGCTCGCAACCGGCGGCGCGGCGCGCGGATCATGGAAAGTTGAGGCGACTACCACGAGACACTCTGCGGCAGTGCAAACAACTTTCGCCTTCAGACGTCGTAAAAAGCTTGTTTATCCCTTAAGTGTTTGACTTTGGATAAAATGGGATAAAAGTAAATGTGAATGCAAACAAGGAAATTGCAAAATCTCCCTCCATCTGGGCCGAGTTATTTCGGCGGAGTTGATTCCACCATCGCCCGACAATAAAAGGAACTTCATCTCCTCACGTTTATTTACCGAATCTCGTGACATTGATTGTCGATTGGATTATAATTTTAAAGCAAGCACCGGCCGCTTACGTCGTTAAGAAGTTTCTCAACACCTTTTCGACATCAATGTCTGCAGTCTGCAGAGGCTTCACTTTGGGGACAAAACGAACTCATTACCTTCGCACTCTGGATAAACGTGTTTGGTTTTGTCCGTAAAGGAGAGAGGTCGAAATTTAATCGAAAAACTCAGAGTAATTTATTTTAAGTAATACTACTAAAACAATTCATACAGAAGTCCACTTATGTAGTATCTACAAAACTCCTACATAGGTATATTAATTATATAATTCATAAATAAACTTAAAGAAGAAATGGGGACAAAATACATTATAAAACTTGAATAAAGAAGATATAACTGAAACTCACGACAATGTTAATTAACTTAGAAAAGAAAAATTCAGAAAGGATTAAGTAGCATAGTTAAGTAAAAGAAATAAGTTAACAGAATAATCCATAGTAAACAATTTTTACTATACAATAAATGCAGACAATTAAACGCCTATTCTAAAAGTTGTAATTTTCGAACGTAGGTACTGTAAAATTCCACTTAAAGTTTATAATTATAAAGGAAATCGTAAAATGTTCCTATAAACCTGGTAAAATAGCCATTGTAACTTTCAATGCTCAAAGCAAATCATCAGCGCTGATTATTGTAATATCTCTATACATATGTCTGTGTTATTTCCAAGTGACTATCTAATTTTCGAAGAAAACATAAATTTACACAACATGTGATTTATACTATAAAATCAGGTTAAAATTTACTTCGAAAAATACTGCAATTTTAGAAAAAAAATTTTACTTCATAGATTTTGCTTTTTGGGGTACCTAATTCTTAATATCAATCCACTGCCTCTTAAACTGCGTGTTAAAGTACCTACATAAAACATTGAAAGAGGCGTATTTTTAAATATGTTCGCAATTTTTTGTACATATAGTACAGTCTGGATTCAGCAATCCTGCAAAAACCCTTTTGTGACTGATTGTTTCTGAAAAGGTTTTTTTGCGAGTGTTCGCAGCTCCACCCACGTTTGTAGAGCTGAAATTATAATTCAATTGATTTGCCAGCTTTAATAAATTAAGCAGTTTAGCAAATGACTTCCGACATAACTTCGTTACCTTGCCTTTAGCTGTGAGTGTGGGTGTGTGCCCGCCGTTGTCCATCGTCGGAAGGGCTGCTTTTTGCGACAGGAAGCGTCGCTCCCTTCATGCAAACGGGGCGAATGCCGGGCAGCAGCGCCGTAAATAAAGCTCCCCCAGGGATGACTTAGAGAACAGCGCAAAAATACCTGCCGTCATATTTTTCCACAGGGCCGTATATAAAATGTTCAATTTATGAACAGGTTTGCCCTTGTAATTGAAAGGACTATTCCGGCGGCGGGGGTGAATGCCATTAGAAAGGGGCACCCTCGAGACCAGCGGCGGCGTCCATCGGTTGAGCACGAAGGGCCAGGGTACCTATCTCCGAGCCGTTCGCAGCACAAAAGCCAAACCAGACTGCTATATCTCATATTCAATTCTGTGGCAACTTACACTGGGGGAGTGATGTATAAATCATATTTCCGGGACCAAATACTTAATTAGCAATACAAGCAGTCCGGCAACCCTTTCGGGCGGATCCTTGGTCGCTCCCCCGCCCCGCCCGTTTATAATTGATGTCTGAACATGTTTGCTCCATTCGGGGTAAGACCTCAATATATGAGAGGAATGCATCGCATTGTTACGTCCTGATTGTGGACATACAGCAGTCCTCCTATGGTGAACCCTATGATAAATTGCTCCGGTTAATGCCAAAGTTATGGGTCATACTTTGCAATAGTCTGAATATTTTCGAAGACTTGTTGGTTCCACAGGGCGTCTGGCTGTGATTTGTTGATACAATATCGAACGAAAACTCCGTGTGTGGCTCATGCAATCGATGCAACTTACATTCCAAAGAAAATTTTTCACTGATTTTTAAGCTAAATATTTTGAGTTCAGTTGTCAGCGATTCGGCTCGAGACGATTTATGTAAGCAGACATAAATTTATAAACAAGAAAAGATAAATTAGCTCAAATAACGCAGCCGCTAGCCGCTTTTGCTTACTAAATCAAAATATGATGGCACCAGATACTAGTCTATGACTACTTTTATGCGATAGCTCCAAATCAGGACTAGAAACCAGTTGTAGTCCAAAATGTGGGCTACTCTTACAAACGGTACAAATTAGACTAGCACATTATACATAGGTATATTTAATTATCTTGCTATCTTGCTCGATTATTAAAATTTGTTCCACCTCTTCGAGACTTGAAAAGACTTTCTTCACTGTAGCAAAACAAAACACCGCTTCTACCTTATGACATTCACACACATTTAAATACGTACCTACATAAATCAGACTGGGACTAGACTAAATTTACTCTTTGGTTATCGTATTAAAACTTAGTCTATGAAAATAAGATAAAGAGAACTTGATTCTACTAAAAAAAACTAAAAAGAAAATTTTGAAGTAGGTAAGGTACTAAGGGCGTGTTCCACTTGATTTTCAAGTATAATTTCAACACCATTTCAATCATTCAAAATGGAACTAGCTATTAAATATCAAAATAATGTGTGTGATAATTTCTTTAAAGCATCTTTTCAGCTGTCCAAATATTAACTGGGTTTTGTTCGGCATAATAATAGTTTTAATAATAGTTGTTATGATAATAATGATATAATGTCACTAGAATGGACACACGTCCTGAGAACGTTTTAATAAAGGTACATTTGGCTATGTAACACCTAAATGTTTCAATATTAATTAGTACAATTGCTCCCATGACCCAGCCGCAGTGAATGTCTCTGCTGACCTGGAAGGGGTCCTAATTTCTTGTAATGGCATGGTGAACTCTAATGCTGTTTATGGTCTAATCAAAGGCCTTTTCGCTGCGATTTCTGTTGTTTAAAGGAGCCCATTGTTGGCCCCAAACGAGCAGCATAAATTGAATAAGGACAGCCGGACTCAGAAGCCACCCAGAGAATGGTTCTAAATTTGTCAAAAGCCTCTTCGGTAGGTGTAATTGCTTTGTTAGCACCACCTTTCTTTGTAGGGCCGCCAGACAGGAAAGTGGTGACGATTGCACAATATGCCCTCTGTCGGGCAACAGACATATCCCTTCCTGCCGATGGAACAACATGTGACCACTTTTATTAACAAGAAATCGATAATTTATCGGCGTCCTGCTCACCGGTGGGATGGTCCGAAAGGACGACAAAAAGATAGAAGAAAGTTGCGGAGTAGTTGTGGGCGGAAGTCTTTGTGCGCCCCCGCACAAATAGTCCTTTTTGCGCCTCGTTGTTTTCATCATCGCCGTTGGTGGCGGTCCCTACAGGCATCATTTATTTCAATCCTTTATGCAGCTCGGGAGCTGTGCCCAGATAAAAATAACATTGACAGCTATTGTGACATAGAAGCAAGATAGATCACTCCTCGCCGAGGACAAAAATCCACTTTGAATAATGTCAATTGTGATTGCCGGCGAAGTAAGCCCAGGCGACGCCGACGGATGGATCGAGTCACCGGCTCGGATCGCATCCGCTTATAGGTTACGTATAAATTCCCTTTAGGGCGCTAGGGACTCCATTTATGTCAATTTACAAAACAAATCTGCCGGGCGGCGGCGGAACGTAAGAACTTACGCAGCTGGAAGTGTCGTACCGCCCCCGCCCCCGCCCATGCCCGATTTGGACGCAAATAAAATCATAAGTGAAGTGGAGCGTGTTTTGGATGCTTATGCGACGCTCGGATTTTCCTCGGGGATGAAGACGACAGAACCCTTTCCGTCGAGAGTGCCTTTTGGGGCACAGTTGGAGTTCGATCCCATCGATGGGTTTGCGCTTTGTTCCACCTGTGACGGGCTCCAAAACGTGGGTTCCGCACAGTCGAATTTAGCTCCAAAATCTTAATTACATTCCGAAAGGACAAAGGTAATAAAGGGAAATGACAGTCGCAATCGCCATAATCTGACCGCTCTATAAATTGAATGAAATAAAATTAATTAAGGATCCTATCTTTTAGATAACGAAGACCGATATCACGACGCTACACGAAATCTTATTTATGTTATTTTACTTTATTCGTAATATGGTTAAAGCAAATCAGTAACATAATATTCTAAACATTTCCTGCTGTTTTTCTTTCAACGATTAGCTTCGGCTGTCAATCTTTTTTTTTTTAATTTCTAGTTAGGTACCTACTTGTTTTTACAAAAATCTAATTAACATAGAAATCACCCAGAAATTGGCTCAGGTTACTCTCTGAGAACCACAAAACCTCCAATTCAAAACCGATTTTTACAATTTTAAGTTTAATAAAAATGAAACCTTTTAAGGCTTTGAGAAAAAATATAAAAAGACAACAATACCGCTGGCAAGTCGTGGGAAGTCTGCTTTAAATCTTTTAAAATCTAAACAATATTAACCACTCACTACTATTGTAGGTAAGTTTGTTTACTGTCGTCAGAGATGTAAATATATGTACAATTGTAAGGGTAATATTAAGCAAATATGTTTTAAAATACATATTTATCCCATATTGTATAAATTTCCTTTTTAGATAATGCGGTGCGGTATAATCAGACATAAAGTTACGACTGCAGGATATACCTGATTGTACATCTTACAGATGTAATTTTACATCTTTGATAAAGTAACAATTTATTAGAAAATAAATCTTATGATTTGCTGTAAACTCTTAATTCTAAGAATTTTAGTTGCATTTTTACGTAGTGTTAAAAAAGCACTAATACTGCTGAGTTGTAAAAATGCTTCAACTACCACTTTTAAAACAGTCATTTTACAAACAATTTTTAGAGTGGAGTAAAGAACAGTCCTTTTTAATTCAAACGAGCGGAAAATCTGATCCTCTTCCCTCAGGGGACTTCTTCCTCGAACTTCTTAAGATCCCTAAGTAATTTTTCTGACTAATGCCACCCTGCACTCTCTGCGATGTATGTTAAAACTGACAGCCTAAATCAGGAGAAAATCCTTGCTCCGTCACCAAAGTATGAGTTATGACACTTACTCGTGGGAGGCTTCTTTTGCATTCTTTCCTGCCTTTTATACATAAAACCGACTCCCGGGGAGGTGGGCTCGAGTCTGCTGGTATCATTAGACATAATTTATGCCATCCAGAGGAACTGACAAGCTTATAAAGTTCCGACGATACAGAAATCTCTCCGCCGACGAATGATACAGCCGAATGGAAAAATTTATATGCATTCCGTGCAGGGTTCGGTTTGCAGAGAAGCCCTTCCACTCCTGGCTAATGTGGCCCCGGCCGCTGCACCGCCCCCGGCCCCGTCCTCAATCTCGCCCTAAGTCTGCAAGGACTCAGGACTCGCCCTTAGGGCCGAGGTTCGAAGGTTCGAGGGTTGCCCTGGCTCCGCGCACCGCACCGTCGCGTCGTCGTCACCGTGGCAGCCGTCGTCTTCTGATGCGCCTTGAAGAGGAACCGAAAGGTTCCGATGGCGGCATCAAGAACTAGCAAATTTCCTTCGGTCGGCGAAAGAAGTCTCTGCGAGGGTGGCCAGGGAGCCGAAATGAAAAATCGAAACCATCATAAATTGTCTGCAGCATGCATACAAATTTCTTTCCGAAATTGCGCTTGTTGCCAGCAAAGTTTCGTTTTATTTTTCTATTTTTATTTTTTATTTATTTCGGAGCTGTTCCTGCGTTGTTGTCGTTATTTTTCGAAATTTCTGGTATCTGAGCGGTTGGCAGGAAACGAATGTGGCAGGAATCGTTGCAGCCGCCCCCGTCTCCAACTTCTACAAAGGGAAAAACTTTTTCGCGGAGGAGTGCATTGCTTGGATTTAAGTGTGGAAATTTTATACAATTTTCCGTAAGGAATATGCACGACTCCCACAGCCGACGTTTGGTTCGCTTTTTAACTCCAACAAGTGACTTTTTCGAGTATTTGCCTTCTAAATGGGATCAAGACAATTTATGATTTGTTGTACGGGGAAAGGGATTTGCATATGCACTCCAAAGATGATGATATCTCTTGTGTCGGTCCTTGAGCGTTATGTTAACAGAATTTATCTTCTGTGCATACAGTCGATGGGAGTTTCATTTTTGTAATCATAATCAATCCCATTGCCATTACTCACTGAAAAGGTTATTTTTGTAACAACTGAATTTCGCATCGTTGTGATTACGAGAACTTGCTAATTTGTATGCGATAAAGCGCAGTATTTCGATGAACAAGAGAAGAAATGGATTATAAAGAGGTGAATTTGTTGCTTTTATGATATAATTCCTATAATTTTCTTGAAATTATAAAATATTCGCCCTTTTGATTTTTTATAAAGTACCTACTAGGTACTTTTAAGCTTCTAAACCATTATCAATTTATGTATCATATTTAATTTTTCATTTATCAAGGTAGGAACAGATTTTTTTATCCCAAAGTTAAAGCTTTTGTTATTTCAAATCCTTATATTAAGATGAGTAGGTATTCTAAATCAACCTTAAGAGTTTTAAGGAATAATCTTAAGAATTTTAATGATTCATCTTCATGTTTTTCTCTTTATAAATTATAGTGCAACAAGAGTTGCAATCTGAAGCATCACTTCCATCTTAATATTACGAACCTGTGCATGAAATCAAAGAACAGGGTGCACTAGCACTAGTCTGGTTAAATGCGAAGAAGTTCTGAGTGCAATCAACAGCAAAGTACCGACCTATTACACGCATTTCCAATTTTGGGAAATGCGAAATACATTGAACGCATCGAAATATCATGCTGAGTGGCAAGACAGAGGCACGTCTTCTTGTTCTGGTTATCTCGGACGTCGGTTACCTGAAATCGCTTGGATCCTTGTCGGTTTGCATTCCGTAATTTGCTACCTCAGCCCGAGACGACCAGAGGTGAGTTTCCCAAGAATCGCATCTCAGGGGATTTCTCGAATGATTGGCCAACGAAGGAGCCATGGGTGCGCCCGGGCAGAGGTCATTTAATCTCAACAATCAAAGGCCCCATCCGTGCGCAATAGCCGAACATGCGGCTTAATTTCGGTAATCTGGGGAAAGCACAACTTCTTACTCTTTACGATCGGCCCGTAAAGCACCCTTAGTGTGCAATAAGGAAAACTTGAGGTGGCTGTAAAGCATCCAATTCCCGCCCCCGCCCCAAGACGTAAAGACACAACACGACATGCAACACGTTGAACATAAGTTGGATCCTCCTGTCGTAGCTGCTGCCGCCTGCACAGCATCCGGCCGTGGACCGCTGATGCCGGGGCCGGGGGAAATAAGAAAAATTGTTGCAAAAGTTTTACGACATGCATAGAGGAGTGGTCCAGGGAGAGTGATGGCGGGCGGGCCGGGCCTCCTCCGGATGTGGACAGTTCGGGACGTACTACTTACCCTTCTTCCTTAAGCTGTTTACGTCTCGGGGATGTCTCTCTGCTTTACGACCAATATAAGGAGCTTATCTGGCTTGTTGGTTTAAGCTCTAAGCCAAGAATGGAAAGGTAAATAAGCGTTAAGTGAAATCCTTTTCTACTTCCTTTTAGAGCAACGTGAACGCGGTTTGAGCTGATTCCAAAAGCAAAGAAGATTTTCCCCTTTGACACTTTTCTTGCGTTTTGCAGCGAAGGAATTAAGTAAGTAC
Source organism: Machimus rusticus (assembly GCA_951509405.1). Classification (NCBI taxonomy): domain Eukaryota; kingdom Metazoa; phylum Arthropoda; class Insecta; order Diptera; family Asilidae; genus Machimus; species Machimus rusticus. The sequence goes on from OX608051.1 coordinate 12,215,214, forward strand.
TTTCGCAAGGAAGTTGAAAATGGTGTTGTGAGAAAAAAAATCCTCGGATATAATTATGTTTGTCTTCCGGGGAGCCACCAGCTTTCGGATAATTCACTTTTGTTGCGATGGAGCCAGCTGAAACGTTCGCAAATTGGCGACAACTCTCCTTCCTTCAACTGCTTCTGTTCTGCGGGGCGTTGTTTTCCCGACAATTGTCGAGTTTTCATAAATAAGCGATTTGTCTGGATCGTGGGCGAAGTTTCTTTCGACTGGGAAATTTTCCGAAAAAGTTTAATGGTTCTGGGACATGCCGCAGATTAGGGATTTATCTAAGGCAATTGGGTAACAAGATTACATCAATTACCAATGTCTGCACCACAATAAGACAGAACATTTAAAAAATAATGACCGTACAGAAAAAAACATTATCGAATTGATATATATTCCTTTTAAGTCTGTATGTTAGTCTTTAAAAATCTTTGCTTCCAACAAAAAAATTATATAGCCACATATATTCTTATATACAAATTTTCAACTAGGTAAATAAAAGTAACTGATTGAAAATGGTATTTTAAGCCTACATATTTCCGGAATGATTTTGAAGATGTAGTGGATACTGCCAACCCTAATTATACCTTGTAACTTGCTTACATAAATTATAGCCTCTTTCTTCAAAACGGCTTAAATTAACTCTTTTGGGGTGGTTTCGATCAAAGAAAGTGTGTCAAAAGCTGATTTTCTTAGGCTACTCGATACATCAAGAAAAAGCCTATCAACATGGTATTCCGGAGTGGAAAGATGTTCAAAGTGAATTATAAAGGCGACGGTACCTGAAATAATCTCAAAATCTTGCGCTTTCGGATGGAGGTTATGCAACATTCATGACGTTCGTAATTTGGGGCGCGGCGACGGCAGTGAAATTCTACAAGATACTTGAGAAAATCGTCGACTCCTTAAGGTGGCTAATCCGGCACCCTGGGCTGAGGGCGGCCGGAGCGCTGCTGTGCCCCTTTTCGACAGGGAGCCATCCTTTTTCTTAGCTTCTGCTTGCAATTAAAACTTTTCCAAAGGAACTCATTACGCATGAAGTGGTAAGCCGCGGCTGGCTCGGGGGGCGGCACAAAAAGGGTTGAAATATCCCTTTTGATAATTATATGCCCTGAAAGTTCATAAGCCAGGCATTTCAAGACTTGCGCTGCCCTGCTCGTCGCCGCCGTGCCATCACCGGGCCCCAACTCCGGGCGAAGCACCATTTTGCGAGCACAAATCTTGGCTGATGTGGTTAAGCATTGCCGCTGCCGGAGCTTCTTTAAACACCAATTTCCACGTTACCCTGCTTACCTACGGCCGGGATTCGGGGAATCCGGGAATCGCGGGACTCGGAACTCGCAGCCGGCTCCGCAGTCTACATGTTGCTCGCCCACCGAAAGTAATAATTTCTGGAAAATTACTTCTCGCCATAAACCCATTTAATTATGTTCCACTTGAATGAATTCCGCTTTGTACGGCGAAATGACGAAAAGTTTTAATGAAAGATTCGAAGCCATCAAGCATGGGAGTTTCATCAAATTGTGCCCGAGCTTAAGCCGCCCCCGCAGAGGGGCTGCTCCACAGCTGCAGTTCGCCTCTTCGCGCCCCGTCTTTGAGCGAGACGACGACGGCGGGCGGCGGGCGAAAGTTGCTCCAGCGGATGCTCCGCGGCGGCAGAGGCGGCGACGGCAGCGGGCGGCCGCGTCTGGAAGTGGTTTCCGCGGCATCCGGGGGCGAGGGCGGGGGCTGTTTGTGTCGGTGTGTTACGGCTGGGTGCGAGTAATAAGATGCCGGGCCCAAGGGAAATTATTAAAAAGTTGCTGCGGCCTTGGAGAAATGAAGTTGAATTGTCGTCGGCAAACTCAAACAATTTCGCCCGCCCCCGCAAGTTTTGTCTCCTGCGGTGTGGCCACGCGACAATTCCCCTCGACAAATATTTGCCCGAACTTCTTAATATTATCAACAAAAGGTAGCCAAGGAGCAACTGCTTTGGCTCCGGTTTAGGGTGAATTGTATTAACAATTGTTTGATGACAAAACCCTTTGGCACAAAGGCCCTACCGCCGCCGCCGCTGGAATCTAGGGTTTCTAGGGCTTCGGCGGGTGCTGTTTGAAGTGGTTTCAGTTCCGCCGCAGAAGACGCTGCGGCGGGTCGAATAATTGCTTTCTTTCAATCAATTTGTTGCTATTGATTCCGTCTATTTGCCGAGCATGCCTGCCGGCCCCAATGCAAATTATTCGAAATGAAAAATACTTCCGATCTATATAAATAGGACAGATTGAGTTTGTGTTTGCTTAGTCGGCCGGCCTGGCCGATATTCGTCCATCTTCCAACTTCAAATATTTTTATAGAAACAACCAAAATTCATAAATGATATACCACTTTTGGTCATGTTGTGCTGACTGATAACCTTTCCTTTTAAAATATCACTCGCGAATTCTTCCTTCAAATTAAAACATTTTTTCAGCGTCTCAAATTTACTTCGCATTTTTATTTATCCAACCTTTGCATCTACATTTGAGATAAAGCATACCATTTATGTTATTTGTTGCAAATTTACATATACTTGGTAATGATAAATATATAAATTGAATATAACGGGAATATACTACACGTACCTTATCTTTCCAGATTTTAAAAAATAACGCTCGAATTTCCACAACTAATCTTATAAAAATTCTCCAAAATTACACAAGTTTAATGTTACACTTCAAACTTAAAAGGAAACGCCACTGTGACGAGTCACAATTATTTAAGGATCCGTAAAACACATTTTATTATATACATATATCAAACTTATTTAATACTGAATTTTATTGAAAAATATTTAAAATTTAGAAAATTTTGAAATACTACGTGGTGTTTTATTTCATGTCGGTTTTAACGAAATTCGTTTTCATTTTTCTTTATAGGTATAACAAGGAAGAAAAGAAATAACTAAAACATTGAATCTGATTTTTCGATCGCAGAAGGCCGAAATTCAACGCTATATTTAAAATTCTGTGTTTACATGTAAAGAGCATATGGGTATTAAGTTTAGGATAAAAATATTATTGAAATTTCATTTATTTTTTGAATTATCCAATGATGTACAAATTATAGAGGTTTCAATTGCAAATGTTTTGATCGCCACTGTATATGTAACCTAGGCTCATTAAATTTACTGTAATTCGGTTAATTTTCAGATTTTAAATAAAACTACATACTTCTTAAATGTACCTATTCTTTGCATAAAATAAAAAAATATCGAATTTATTTTTCGTCCCAGTGGCATTCCCCCATCTTGAGCATATGCATCAGCGCAATCCGAAAAAGACAAGGTATACTTCAACCTTGCCTTAAATTTTATCACTATGGCTTTGTCTGCAGAATAAAGTAGACATTGTTCGATTTTCTTCGAGCTACCTATTTATCACATAAAAAATAAAGCTGGTGTATGTACGCAAAAAGCATCTTTTATCCTAGCCAAGCCGCAATGATTGAGGCTTCAGACAATCCGTAGAATATCGAAAAGTGACTGGGTTCTGATCCGTCACTGAATAAAAGAATACACATCAACGAGATTTTATATTTTTGGATTTTTTTAAGGTGTGACCGAAGGATTTTCGGCTGCTTACTCGAATCTAAATTCAAAGAGCCACCGCATCCAATTTTTTGTTGTGGGCAAACGCAGAGCAATAAATAAAATGGCAGCACTTGAAGACTACTTGAATTTAGGCAGGGCGGGGCGTGCGGATAGAGCGGTTTTATTGACAGCACTTGAACGAGGATAAATGCCACCCAAGGGCATCATTTGAGCCATCAATTCAACAGTTTAACGTCAATTTACACTTAATAATCGCCAAACTCCCCAAGATGAATACTCTCCGCGGGCGTGCGATGGAGCCGGCGACTTCCTCGTCGATTGGTGTGCGAGCCCCACCACAGACGCACATAAAAATTGATTTATGCTGAAAAACAATAACAAGTTTCTCAAGAAAGAAATTTATGCCGAAATTATTCATGAAAATTCGACAAAATTATGATTCACTTGTCTGCCGTTTTTGCTCCTGCCCGCCTCCCTTTTCATAATAAATGGCGGCAACAGGCAGGAGCCCGCCTGAGCCGGCCCTGCATGCAGGGAGGCTACTTACAGCTTTCTTTTGGGCGCTCCACTCCCGGCGGAGCGCCTATTTTCCAGTGCTTTAAGGCCGCGTTATTTATCTGCGTGAGGAGTTTCAAAGATATTTAAAACAACAGTAAAAGGCGATTTATGCGCGAAATACCTGGGAATATGCCCCAAGTTGAAGCGATTTCCTTAAGAGGCTTTGTCCCCGATCTCTGCCCCGGAAAGTATCTTTCACATCCGGTGAGAGGGCTTCTTGCGGAAGAAATCGAAAAGCAAATCATTTGATATTCTTTGCTTTTTCCCTCCCGGAAAAAAATATTTGTAAAACAAATAAATTTTAAAAGTAGGAGTGCGACCTCCCCAGGGATCTATCCGCAATCTGACAGTATCAATACAAACCGAAGAATTTTCTAGTTAAGAGAAACATTTCTGAACCGAAATTGAAAAATCAGACGTAAGACGCAGTCCCTGGGAACTGGAGTCCGTTCGTGTTTATCTCTGGGTTTTTTGTTTGAATCCTGGAATATTTTCAAGCTCAATTTTACTAGTCCATTTCGGAGAAGCGATAGCTCTCTGCATACGTTTTGGGGATATGTGTTGATGGCACACTAAACCCTTTTGCCCCTGCCCTACAGCAAATTTCATTTGAAATAGAACCACATGCCACTGATTCTGGCATGTCAAGAAAACTTTTAATGGAATTCTCTATAATTTGACACAAAATGGGAATAAAATGTGAGACACTTCTGCAAATAATGTCAGACACTATTGCTTTGGCCCACTAGACTTCGGTCGAGGTACGGCAATCCAGCACGAAAATTTTCAGTTTTGTATATAAAATTAATTTTGCCTCCCTGCGACTGTCAAGGCCGAATATCATGAATTAATTCCAATATCTGTCCCTTTTCCCCCCTATTCAATGCCATAGTACTAGTTGATTTGACTAATTATATAATAAACATTTACATGTGGACTCAGCTTTCAGTTATATTACATATTGGAATTATTCATGATCCAAAGTAAATTTTTCATAATTCTTTGCAACGCTTTTTAAACTGTTTGTCATTATCATTTATTAATTCAATTACAGGTAAACAATAAAAAAGGTATCTTTGAGATTAAATTGTAGGTTTAGAGGTTATTTTTTCAATTTATATATGATATTTATGAAAAGGACAAGCATGATTTGAATGAAATGCAAACCAAAATACATTATTTCTATCCATCCATTGGGAACATCCCTTAAGTGTTAATTTTCAATTGAATTATTTTTAGGGGAAAAAAAGTAAGACTAGTGATTCTCAACTAGCTTTAAAAGGTGATTTTAAAGCACAGATATTGTGTTATCCATACGTACATATACTTAATAATATTCACTAAAGTAGGAGAAAATATGCAGAAGAATGAAAAGTTTATTATTGTGTTTTATATCGATAATAAACTGACTGAGTTTTCTATTTCTTTTCGCAACTATTTAATTGGTTATCTAATTTTTTTACTACAAAATAAAAATGTCCGTTTCATGCACCTCTTCCTTTTTTGAATGTTGAAAAAACAGGCTTGTATCAATTTCGACCCATACAACTAACACAAAACGCTTGTGATTACAGATTTGTGTGAGTAACTTTTATGAAATGATAGAAAGCCTTACTAAAAAAATTTATTTTACTCCTTAACGGTCGACTTAAGATCCACTGACTTTTAACAGGTTAAAAAATGGTTATTTGTAGAGTTGAGCTCGCAAAAAATAATTCATACGAAATGTTGGCGCTTTTTTAGCATTTGCAAGAGCCTCAAAACTCAGGATATTTCCCTCACAACACGGAAAGGTGAATTATATCTGAAGGGTAAGAGTGCTATTTTTACTGGGATCGTGCGGTGTTGATAAAATAAACACTTCATAAATTTTTAGGCGCGAAGGATGACTTACTTCGTCGTTTAACAAAGAAAACTTGTAAAATAAAAGTCGACGCGTATCTGCGCCGCGCGCCGTGGGAACTGCTATCTATGCTATGCGGGGGCGAGCGTCGGAGGCCCCTTTTTTGGTTATCGCCGCCGGAATCTTTTGCCTCTGAACTGGGTTATATTTTATCAAGTCGAGCGCCGGGGAGCACCCTCCTTCGGGTAAAAAGCACTTATAGACGCGGGGGCGGTTTTGCGAGGCGCGGGCGGACCTCCAGCGCCCGGCCAAGGTGTAATATCTTCTTATCGAGCCGACAGCAATAATACGGAGCCGAATAATTGTCGTCTAATTTGGTTTATTGCACTCTGCGCAGAATAAAATTAAGCCACCCTGTGGAATTAGCATACAATTTGGAGCGGGGACGGAGGCGGAGGCGGGGGCGTGAGCGCGGTATTTTGCGGGCTGCATACCACGCCCGAGTCCTGTCTTATACCCGTCGTCGCCGTGCAGGGATTACACGACGTGGGCTCCCTTTTTTCGTGGAGCCAGGCGGGTTTTGTGCCGGGGCTCGGGTCGCCTTCTTTGTTCCGCTTTTTCCCGGGTTTGAGGCCCGATGCCTTTTCCTAGGAAGGAATTTGAGGGGTCTTAGCTGCTGATAAGATCGCCGGGGCTGTTCATACAAGATACTTTCACCCTTTGAGGAATGTGCCCGTGCAGTGGCGTAGGGCGTTTTTGTCCGAACGCCCGCCGGGACGTCCTCTCCCTGTCAGGGCATTATTTCCCAGCCGGAGATATTCCCCGGGTGGGCCCGAGGTGAAATGTAAATTTAATGGTGAAAATTGCTATAGTCGCCCGGTGATGGCATGGGCGTATATGCTAATTTCTGGGCAGACTGCTGACTTTGCATGGATTTGTCTCCGGGAGCCGTATTGCAGGATTATGCCTGCGGAAGTGTTGATAACCTTTTTGCAGCCTTGAACGCTCCACAATAAATGTTTCAATACAATTCCACAGGAGCAGCATCTCTGCAAAGCCCCTACCTCGCGTTTGTGTGCAGCGGAAGAGGCGCTTTTTGTGGCCCGGAACTTCAATTCAATTGATCCTTCAGAGAGTAAAAATGCGCCAAAATGGCTGAAATAACTCAATTTATTGTTCGAATTTGAACAAAGCGCTATCTGCCCCTTTATTTCTGATTTCATACAGTAAATAGCTAGCTCCTAGCAATAGCGGCCAATAAAAGTGTCCTCGCGATAGACGCGCCCCCGCGGCACTCCGCCCGGTGATAATGGGGCCAGCCATGCATAAGCTCAATCAAAATATAAAGGGCCCCACGCCCTGCCCCAGCAGCGGAAGCACCCTGTGAGTCTATTTATCCTTTTTAATAAACCTAAAACTGTTTAGTGGATAGAGGGCGCACTTTCACCCTGCTGCAGCACCCCGCCCCGCCGCACTGTGTGCTTTCCCGCGGTCGCTGGGACCATTTGAAATTGTTTAAGTGCTTGCCGATGGTCTTGATTTATCGCCGCTGTATAAAACGGACTCAGTCGAGGGAATTTATTGCTTGAAAAATTCTTCAAATGTCCATAAAGTACACTTGCAAATTGCACCCTTATTTTTAGTTAGATTTTCATGCAGTTTTGGACATTGCCTGACAATGAAATGGAAATAGAATTTCGAAATCTACTGGGTTTTGCGCAAAAGAGGAGTAATGGAGAATGTTTTGAACAACTAAAATGGAAGAGGTTTGGTGGTACTCTGTTAAAATGTATATATACTCTATGCGACTAACTTTAATGTTGAACCAAACCAATAAAGGCTCACTTTAAAATATTCGGTATATGTAAGAAGATATACGGGATTCAAATATCTTTAGAATCATTGACTTATGCGAAGTTGTGTTTTTTATAAAGGCGAATATCTCATTCATAGCTGAATTCTGTCATCTTAATTTTGAATAATTAATTAATAGTATTTGCGGAGCTATAACCCCTTAAATATAACCATTAAAAACTCTATCAAATTTCATATTATGCTAAAAATTGTTCTTTTTACATCTTTTTTTTCAAAACTACCTGTCTTTAGCAACCTTATTAAGATTTTTTTATCCAAAAAGGGCTTTTATCGTTACAGTATGAATAACATATAACTATGAAGTTGACATAACCGAAAGTACTAAGAATTTATAATAGGTATGTTAGTAGTAAATGTGTTGTTTAAAAATACCTTGATATTGATATATCATTCATTGCCAAAGGAGGGATAGACCACCTACTATACATGTTTGCTCATCCTCCTTTCAGCGAAAAATTATTTCTGTCTAAACTTACATTTACAAATTTTCTTTACATCAGTCATAATTCAGGCCGCTAGAAATAAAAAAAATATTTTAAGGAGATTTTATGGTTGTCCTTTAACAAGGAAACTGGGTGTTTAAGTATTCGAAAATCATAAAACTGCTAAGGGTTTGAAATTTAACAGCTCTTCATTATATCCATGGCTATTAATACAGGCGAACCCTCCGAACCTTGCAAGTACTAAAGGGATTCGAATCAGCAACACCTTAAAGAACCCTCATCCCCTAAAGCCACACTTGTGGATGGAATGATTACCTGTCAGGGTGCAGACAACAACCGCACAATGACTAGCTTCCAAATTAATGTCAGTAACAGGGAAATTTATCAGCTTTCATTAAAGCAAATCAAGATCTGAATTAAACATTCCGGGCGAGCTGCCTATCTCGTCGTTATCTGCTTCTCAAGACTGGCGGCGAGGTCTTAGCCCCGGCCGGATGAGGGGTTGGGTTTCAGGAGTCGGTCGGGGGTGTTCTGCTCAAAGATTTATGAATTTCACCACAAAGTACGAAAGTATAACATTGGAGTTATAATAAACGACTGGAAATAGCCCTGAGTGAAACGGCGAAATGAGAGATCCACAGAAGTGTAGCCAAATAGTACTCCTTCTCGGGATAATCCCGGACGAGTGGCCGCTCAGAAGAGCAGTCACTTGTCCGGGATCGGGATCAGAAACGGGCCCGGGCGACGCGGGATACCGGGGGCAAAGAAAACACAAGAGTCGGCAAAAATATGAAAGTTAAAACAAAGTGAAACTCTGTACGTGCTTCATTAAAAATCTCCAGTTGTTAAGATAAGAAATGGGCCAAAAAGCTAATAATGAGGGCAAGACAAATGTTTGTTCTAAAGAAACGAAAATATTTGCACAGAGCGTCGTCATACAGCCAATCCTGCTGGAGCTGACCTGTCGGGAGGAACCTTTGGTAACTCGCCCGGCCTGTGTCCTTGCAAAATAGCCTCAAACTTTGTTTTGTTTTGTTCCATTAGGGGGCCCTAAGTAAACACTTTTCCTGGATCTTGGGCTCGAGCTCGGCGTATCCTTTCAGAAAAGAGAGCCCTTCATCGCGCGGATGTGGTGCGGTGTGTGTGCGAGAAGCTTCCCGAAAAAAAATAAAGAAATAAAAAATTCCACCAGAGTATCTGCCAGGTTGTGAGAAATTGTGTCCGGCGGTGGCCGGCTCTTGAAAGAATTTCACTCATCTTGATTACGCAAGAAAAAGTGTATGAAATTGCAGAATTTTGAATGGAATCGGCATTGGCTAGGTCCCGATGCGTGAGTCCGGGAGCCCCTCCCTGGGGAGCGCCTGCCATTGACTACAGGATAATTCAACTCGTGATCGGATATGCCGAGCACATCCTTATTAGGAGGAGCGTCACATACCGGGTGCAACAATACATCATCAAATTCGTTTCATTCCATTTTGTATCCGCTTAGTATCCTGCCATCCCGACGCCCGCCGCCGGGCACGGCGTCCCGAGCCCGCAGTTGGCTGTGACACCATAGCCACGCCGGCGGCGGCTATGGGGCTCCTCGGCGCTCCCGTCCGGGCGTATTTATCAGTGTGCGTCTCCCGGGACCGCCGGGATGGATATAATTCCCCCCGCCCGACTGTCCGCCGCCCGCCCGCACGATATTTGTGCATTCGTGGAGACAACTTTGAATTTGCATACAAAGCCGCATTAGGCACAGTCCATCTACAAAGCTTTTCCGCCTTAAAACGGAAGTTCTTAGACATCCAGGAAATCCGGGGGAATCAATGATGAGCTATTAAGTCAATTTGACCTTTCGCATTTGAAATGCGCCTCCCATGGACATGTCCTTTGACAAACAACTTGGGGAGGTGGCGGAGTCTGCTGCTGGACAGCACAATTCGGGGGGCTGCAGAGCAGGAGCAGCACTCCGCTGACTGGGGTTGGGGCATAGTCCCGGATGGGACCACTGCTCCTGCTCCTGTCCCGAAGTATACCCTACAGGAATTGATGGAATTGTGAAGATGGGACTCCAAGTGAAATTAGCTGATGATTTGATTAAGGAAGCACACAGTCGTCACATATCAATCGAATGGAGAAATTCAATTTGAGACGGTCCCTTTTGTTCCGCAAGGACAATGTCAGGACTCATCGTGCCTTTGAGCTGATTTTCAACAGACAATTTAGCTCAATTTATTAGCGCAAAGGGCTACAGTAAAACTGTTTTTGATTAATTGCAAGTCCAGGTAGGCCACCCAAAGGAGTCTCAAAGGACAAATGAACTTAGGCACTTGTGGGAATTGCAGGTCTTGAGGAGGACTTGGGCTGGAGTACCTTGTGTAATGACGATTTCGATTCCAATACATATCTTTGGTTATTCTCAAAATATTTATATATAATTATCGATTATTCGATCAGTTGGATACTCTTAAATAACTTTAAAAGACTTATTTACATTTAAAAAATTTAAGAGGTTACTAACAGACCAACAGAAAACAAATTTCGATAATTTATTTTAATATGTAATTTTAAATTTCAATTTACTTATTTGAATCCGACTTCAGAAGATTTCATTCAAAATTAGGGTATGTACATATCCTAAGGAAACTGTCATCTAACTTTTAACTAGTATAAATCTAACATCTAACTAATAGAAACAGATTTTAAAGCAAACTAAAATAATAATTTTCTATACCTTTAATGTAATATTCTTTCAAACTTAAAATCGTAGTAATAAATGGAAAAACGTTTTCGAATATGTCGTTATTTTTAACCTTAATAAAATTTGGCATAAATCTTAGTTCTAGTGTTAATTAAAAAATTACGATTAATATAATCTAGAGTGTTTAAATCAGATAATAACTAATTTAAAATATTTATCTATTTTGCTTTATCCTAGCAGTCAACATTTCACATAAATTTAGTCGTGAAGAACCTCTGAAAGCAAAATTAATTTGAATAGAAGGAATAGGTATGTATTAATTCATTTTATATTTGCAATAAAGGTCACTGAGACTCCCTTCCACCACTTAAGGTTATTAAAGCGCTTATCTATTCATAATTCCGTAGGCCATGGCGGCTTTTATGATAATGAGGTCATCCCCGTAGAAGTACACAGAGGGAGACGGGTCTGGGTCTGCATTCCCTGGAATTCTATATGAAGGGCGCCAGCAAGTAGACCACCGACGATATTAGAAATTTACTGCATTGTAATAATTGCAGCAAATGGCAAAGGAATGGCGAAAATAACACAGTCCAGAAAACCCATGAATAAATGCAATAGCCTCTAGGCTCGCCCCGCAACGGCTTCTGTGATGTGTGCTACGTTTGTATGGGAGAGCTTAGCAATGATTACGATCAGGTTGTGACTGGAAGACGCCATTAAGCCAAACGAGCTAGAGGAATTGGTGATTTATGTGAATTACTCTGCAAAATGAGGCGAACTAAAGGCGATATAACTTTACAACGTTTTCTCTGAAATTGTACACTTTGAGTGTAACAACGAAGTGATGGTTCCAGCTTTATACAACTGGGGTATCTCTCTGATATTCAGGGCAGTTTTTGGCCTAGAATTAAAAAATCGATTTTCTTTATTGTATTTCAGTTTTAAAGGCACATAGTTTCAAGAGAACTTTTTTATTTTTAATTCATTGAAATTGAATGAATTTAAAATTTGTTTAATAATTGCATTATTAATTTCTTCTTTCTTTTACTTTTTGTTTTAAATCAAATCAGACCTCTATCAACGCTCTTTTGGAAGTATCTACATATGTATAAATTGAACAATCGCTGCGGTGAGGGTATATTAGTTTTATTAATAAAATGTATTTATCTTATTAAATTTTGTCAACAAAATTGTTACTATTGAATTAATTCTCTCCCTATTTGGTTTTCTTAAAAAAAAAACGCAAATTAAATCTAAATTAACTTAGTTATCTAAGCAAGAAACTTTATTATTTATGATATTATATACCTATACCTATACCTAAATATGGTATTTAAACTTTCGTTCCCGAAATACAAAGTATATATCCAAATTTTAAGCGATCGTTTTCCCTTCAGGTTCATTTCCCATAAGTATAATTTTCTTCCCGCAAACATCTCAGCTACATGCCTGCAGAGAGCTGCTCGTAAAACAGAAAGGAATAAAATTTCGATAAGAAATAATACAGAAATAGATTTGCAACGTAGAGTTAAGAAACTGGCTCATCCCACTTACTATGTATACCTATACTTATCCCGCAGATAGAAAACCACTTGAAAGTTCCAGTGGGTAGTTGAAACTAATAAGAGTAACGACTATTCGCCGTCTATCCCGGCAGATGATAATCCAAAAACAAAGTTCATCGCCTCGCCCGTTTTACGATAATTGCATCATTTTACGATCAATTTGGAGCAGCCAAGTCACGACATATTGATTTTTACTTAGACCTTTCGTCCTGGAGATGCGGAGGGCAAGAAAAGCTATAAAATTACTGCTGTTTCAAGGACAAAGGGGAAAAATTCGCCAAACAGAAGACTATCAGTTGCGAAAAATCTCCCAGTCATTCGCCTCGAAGACTTCCGTCCTCCGTACACGAGGTTAATGTATTTTTCCCGATCTGACACGTTTCGGCACGGGGTTTTGTCCTATAACTTTGGAGCGCAGAACTGCCCTTTGTGGGATAATAACAGCTCCTGGGTGGGAGGAGGTAAATTGAAAAAAAATATATATAAACTCAATAAAAGTAGAATCAAAGTTAGGGTGGGAGTGATCCTGCAAATACTTGAGTGAAAGGTTCGCTGAAAGTGGTACCGAACCCTTTGAAGTCCTTGACTAGGACTAGCGCTCTGAGGTGAATCAAAGTGAAAGGGAGTCGAAGCCAGGAAAAGTTGGGAGGAGCTGCGGCTGGAAAACCGCCTTTGAACCAGGCTCGCAATCCGGCCCCATTACCTGCGCCCGGATATCTTCCGGGGAGGTGAGGGCTGGCATTCAAAATTTATTAAAATGTCTCCGGCAGACAAAGCCACCTTATTACAAGAACTTTTATATCTCGGGCCACCCATTGAGCACCGCGTCTAATCTCCGCTTCCCAGGACTGATGTAGACCTCGGCCCGTGGCCCCCTCGCCGGGTGGATGTCACCAGCAGCAGCCGGGCCCTGGGAGGGATAAAGGCATTTTAAATACCTTTTAGGGTTTCCGTTTAATCTCTTTAACCTCAGTGTCCGCTGGGCTCTTGAGGCGGCCCCAACGAGATAGGTCACGAGAGCCCTTGACTTAACGCTTTTGCTAAATAGCCAAGAAAGTTATTCCCCGTCAGGTGAAGGGCAAAAAATACTCCAGAAGCCACGCCACATCGCAGACGAGGCCTCGTGTTTATGCTGGGAGTCCGGCGAATTATGCTGCATGCAACGTGGAGTCCTGCACGACACCACAACCTCTGGAGCACCCAGATTTTTTCCGCCATTAACATCATAAGGCAAGGTTGGAGGGAACAGATGAGCCTGGATCTGGGTCCGGAAAATTCGATTATCGAAAATTACTACTCCTGATCCTGGCGAGCGCCGCCGGGTTTATTTAAAGGCGGTGGACACTCTGTCTAATGTAATTCCTTGAAGGCAATTTATCGCGTGTTTTTCAATATATTTTTTTTTCTCTTGCCAATAAGTGGGCTCAACCAGGTGGAAGATGCGGGGGAGGACCGTGTAACTGGAGACTTGCACCGCAGAGCGTCTTTGGCATGATAAATTGATCGATGTTGTCGCGATAGGGACCTGTGGCACGTGCTCGCTAAAAGTTTAAGGCTTAAAAAGATTTCCGAAGAATAATAACGTAATCGTGCGATTTAGCACGTGACAGGGAGTAAATTACTGCCTCCCGGAAGTAAAATTACCTGCGGTGTTGAATTTTTTTTTCATAATTAAGAGGAGGAGCTTCAGTAAGTTTGAGTTATTTGAAATAAATGTTGCGACTATCCCAAATCGGTGCAGAGAAATTTAATTTTATTGATGAGGATAAATTAACAAATTACCTAACCAAAAATATTTAAAGATAGATTACCTATTATAGACTAAAGTACGGATAGATACACCACTGTTTAATTTTTTAGTATATTAGCGAAATGATTGAGAATTTTACGCACTATTTATGTAGCTCAGTCAATGACAAATATTAATAAGTTAAATCTTTTTGCAAATCAGAATTAAAAAAAGAGTAAAAGAAATTATTTAAAGTCCTAGTATAAACCGATAAACGCCCTTGTCATTAACAGCAGAACTATAGTTCCTTATTTTTATATCATTATATCTTATTAAAATAAAATATACCTAGATTTATTATTCTGGTTTGACCCTGTGAAAACCCAAAACGTTTCCGATGTGTTCTTGATGGAAAGATATACAGCGTGTAGAAAAATTCCGGGTCAGTTGAATATCTTGCGAAATACACATCAGATGCGGATAAAAAAAAAAAATACATGTTAAATATTTTTTGAAAATGTTTTTTGAAATGACATCAAACTCGATCCCGGATTCTACGAAAAAACAAAATGACGAAACTTTTATTTGAAACATTTTTTTGTTCAATTCATTACAGGAAGTTAAGAACCGGGATGAAAAGATATGCCAAAAGATGACCTTATGTCACATTAGTGTTTGTCGGTAAAAGGTATCAATATGACGACGAACTGATTCGGTTTTGTTTTTGGAAGTATCGCATTTGCGATATCTATCCGTACTTTACCCTACCTATCGTTTTTTTTTAAGAATCTCAGTTCTTGGTCCACCTTCATTTCAATAACTAATTCGCAGATCTCTCAGAACAGAACCGAGAAATCCTCTTGTCAGACTAAATCCAACTACTTCCCGGAGCCCGTTTTTTCTAGCAAAATCGAAGTTGATGCTCGTCCGCACCCCGGAGGCATATCCCTTTAAACTGGTCGTCTCCAGCTGCCACTTGATTTTCCTCCATTAGCAGCGCCCAGCAAGGTAAACAATCTCCAAATCATCAAGATATCGCCCTGCAACTACCTTCTGGTGAGGGGAGCAAGGGGAGCGATGGAAAAGGGAAGCAAAACCTGTATATATCCTTTTCGCTTCGATAAATAAATTTTCCTATTAAAAGAGATTTGCCCGCGCGAATGGATATCTGAACATTTCCACCCCCCATCCGCAGAAGTGTCTGCAAAGGAACGAAGTCCTGAAGGACCCTCGAACCCATCCGCCGGCATGCAGGCATACATCAACCTCCTCTGCAGTGCTTTTCGCCATCATCGGCCCTCATTCCCGGAATTCCGGAAAGGCTTTCGCGGCCGCCCACTGCGCCCCGACCATTCAGCAATTTGATCAGGGATGAAAGTTGGAAAAATTGCCTTCGTCGGATGAGATGAAAATCCCATGGCCGGGCTCGCTCAGCGATCCATCTTCCACCAATTGGCGCCGCGGCGGGAGGGTGCGTTTTGACGAGAGAAATCTGGGAGCCCCGGCGGGTTCTGGGGGTTCATGGAACCCTCAATGGGTGATAGAGGAGGGGGGCCACGCAGCCCGAATAGCTTGAATTTCTCTCGCTTTATGAAATATTCACAAATTTCAATTTGCGCAGGGGATTAAATTCTCACACGTAGCCCCGTGCAGCAGCGCCGCCGCCCGCCGCTCCCCAAGGAGTCCGAGGCTGCCTAAGAATTGACTGATGTTTGATTGGGAAGCGCCGGACTAAACAATCAGCCGGGAGAGGCAAATCCCTCCCGTCTAACCGACTCGAAACAGGAGTAAATCCGATTACAGCCAGGAATTGTTAACGGTCTCCCGATAAATCGAATTAGACGAGACGATCGGGCCGGAGCTTTTCCTCCAGAGAAAGGCAGAGGCGCTGTCGTCATCAATCATCTGGAGGGGCGTAATGAGGCAGCCGATTGCCAGCACAACAGGCTCCGCCACTGGCCGGGCCCGTCCCGGCCTTTGTAGGCCCGAAACGAGTGCCTGTCATTAAGGATTGCGATGACTAATTGTGGTCCAGTTAATGAGAAACACTTTGGTCGGGAAACATCACTGGCCCACCAGCCATCATCAATAGCCGGTGATTGATTGTCCCCGAAAAGTTGGCTTCCTCCAGGAGAGGGCGCAAGTTTTGCTATCGCGCTATCGCCGCAGTTGGTGCCAAATAGGCGCAGAATGCGGGGGAGGTGCGCAGGACATTCTGTGCCGTCCAAATATTACGATGATCCATGAATAAGTTATGAATGGTTGCCTTTTTCGTGATTCCAGAATCAAACGGCCGCATGCATGTGTAGCGTATCCCTGTCAAAATCGTTTTTAATGAAAATTCCCAAATTGGACGAGAAATCAAACCTGACATCTTCATCGCACCCCCGAAAACCCCGCCCCTGTTCCCGAGCACGGTGCGCGCGAGATGGGGCTCGAGGTGAGCTTGTTTTTTACACTTATGTGATTTATGGCTAAGTCAAATCTCTGGGTAAAATATCGCTTTCGAATTATTGAATTTATGTCACATTTACACGGGGAGTAATGGATCAAATCGCTCTGTGTGCTGGAGATGGATGTGACTTTGTGTCGGACTGTCGGATTTGTTTCCCATTTTGTGATATGTGGAACCCTCCATGTGTTCAGGGGATTAGATTGCTACAAAAGATGTAGATAACGAGGAATTTAAGTGGCGCCCATCGCTTAATTTGTAAGTACATAGCTTAGTAACTTCTCAAATATTTACCCCGAAGTAAATCAAATTTTACTGAATAAATTAGTCCCCATATATTATATACCTATATTTTCCCAAGGTGGATAATAACACGGTTAAAAATCTTGGAGTAAATTTTATTATTTATTTATTTATTTATTTACAAGGCAGAGCTAAATTACAAATCTGGCCCTACCCTTAGGGCGCACTCAGGTGCCAGGCCCATATGGCGCGAGGTAAATTTTAATACTACCTTAATATTACAGGGGAAATGCAATGCATCAATCTGTATTTAATTTTAATTAGTGTTAAATATTGAAAGTAAATGTAATAAATTTTGTATTACAGTATAATATTTATGGTATTCAATTATAAAACTAATATCGATGGGCTTTGATTTCATTAAGTCGGATTAAGTATAAATTGTCTAGTATTTATTTTTAATACAATATATTACTTTTGAAAAAAAACGGTAAAATCGATTGCCAGTCCTTATAACCGCCCGATTGGAATTCGAAGTGTGAAGTATAAGCGAAGGAAAATCTTCTAACAAATACGCTACTCATAAACTGTAAAACCGTAGATGTGTTGATGGGTCATGATAGCTCAGGGCTAGAGCATCGGTCCGCAACCTCGGAGGACCCGGGTTCGAATGTAGCCACGGTGAAGTCGGAATATCACAGGAAAATCAACTTTCTAAAAAGGTATCGGAACGAAATGAAGTAACTCGGTGGGTTTAGAGCCCCGCCAAACCGCAGGTCGCAGGTTTCGAACCCAGCACCGGATTAAATAATTTTTGCATTTCGGGGTTTACTCCTGATCAATTAAAACTTAATATCAACTTTCTTAAAATTTAATTTTTTTATGTACTTATTTCTAATGTCAGCATTATTAAATCCCTCGTTTTAATATTTACAATTTATTAGTTTGTAATATTTTTCTGGTGTAGTCATATATACAATACAAAAAATATTAAATTTCACTCCAAAATTTTTAACCGTGAACAGTTCCCTTTAGACTTTAAAAGATCTTAATCAGAAAGGTTCGCTAAAATTATTCGAGTCCTTCTTATACATATGTACTTTAGCATAGTAAAAGTTTTTTTTTCTGCAGAAAGGCGAACCTAATAAAACGAATTAGCAGATCCTATATTCAGTACATGAATTTGGCAAAACAAGTCCAGCAGCTTTTATACATAGATATTAGTGTTCAAACCTAACTAAAAAATTAAGCTCAGTTCTACATGTCGTCCAAGATCAACCGGTCTGGAAAAAGATATATTTTCTGCTTTTCTGTCTGCCGCTAGTAAGTGCCAAACAAGGTGCTGAATTGAAGGTGTTCTTGCCCCGAACATGGCATATTAAGCAGGGCCTGACCACATTCACGTACAACATTTAGCACTTACGGAAATAAGCCAGCAAATATTTCGCGGGGAAGACATCCTGTTGAAAGGAAGTGAACAAAAACCACGAAAGCTTATTTACATTTCACTCCGTTTTTGCAATTTTATTAAACAAATGCTAGGAACTGAGTCCATCCTTTCTTTCATATAAAATTCATTTCGGGGGAGTATCAACACTAAAACATCCCGCCATAAAAGCCTCTCGTAAATTGCATGAAATTGTTCCCGAACGTTCGCCGGGATATGAATGGTCCGCCGCTGCTGTGGCACTACTGCTCCCAGGTTGACACAAAAAGGCCAGAATTCCTAGGGCAGAACTATTCCAGGCAACCCGTCCGGCCCCCGCCCCCGCCACCGGGGCGAAATGAAGAAAAACGCTCCGAAGTCTGCATGCCTACGCTCCTAAACGTATTACTTACACCGCTGAGCAAATATTCCCCCCGCCCGTCCCCGTCAAAGGGCACTATCCAGGGCGACGGCACATACGTCTAAATAAAATATCATCCCGGCAGGAGAACTCCGGCAACATCAAATATTCGGGCGCAATTACAAATCATATGTCAAGTACCTTTATAGTGGGATCCGGGCGGAGCGACGGGTCCGGGCAGTTCGGGATCCTGCGGGTTGCTTGGTAGGCCACTTGTTAATAATTAGAGCCACGTTATGAAATTTGTATTTGACTACTGTTTGGCTTCTAAAACTTGCGGAAACTCATATTTTGCGGTGGGTATATACCTTTCTGGGGATTGGATTCCGCCTGGATCGCTTCTTAGCCCCGCCGTCCCCCGCTGACTGCTTTTCCCCAACGTTTGCGCTCCTCAGGATGCAAAACGTGCAAATTATTCAGAGCTGATTGTGCTCCGCAATAATTTCACAGAATATTCTGCCCGCCTGGCCATTTATAGTTTTATTTAAGTAAATCCCTGCTTCTGCACTTATTAGTACAGTGGGTATTGCGTTTAATAACATTTTGGCGAATTTTTTTAGCACCAATCTCCTTTAAAAGTACAATTCGCTGATTTAGCATGAGGTGCCAACATATGTACCAACCTAAAATAAAACGTTTGTATTGTTACTTTTCTGAACAAGATTGTAAGGTATAAATTTGAAAAGAATAGTATTTTAATTCCTTAATATAATGTCTTTGTACTTTTCTAAAAATACCACCAACTTCGTTCGAACTGTTTGCCACTAGCACATACCTCTGGGGATATTTCGCTGAAATAATTCAATGGACTGCCAAAATTAAGTCTTTCCAGTGGCGCCGAGTTTCGAAACTGCTTCCGACTTGTTCACTTAGACGAGATAAGCAAAATCCACATCGAAGTAATCAGGAAGGCTTCTCCAGCATCCATCGATCGACCCGAGAGGACGCGTCGGGACGCTCTCTGTGCCCCCGTATTGGGGCTACCACTCCCCGGCGCCTCATCTAGCCGACGACGGTCGGTCCAACGGCTCCTCACACGTCCCCGGAACAATGAGGGCTGGGTTCTTTCAAATTTAAACCACAGCACTCCACTTGTAGCCCTCGTGGAGCAGATCGGGGCCCGTGCTCGGTGGCTCCCGGAGCCCCTGCTGAAGTCAAAAGAGCCCCATTGTTTAGTGCTGCGGATGAATACGTGAGGAGGCGGGCATGCAGATTTCCGGCGGTGGGCGGAACCCGGTCGACGGATCCAATTTTAAAGTTTCATCGCACCTGAAAATGTGCTGGAGTGCGGTGGACGACTGCAATTACCTCCCAGCACAAATTTGGATTTTTAATAACGCCCGCTTTAATTAAGAAGCGAAATTAAAACCAAAGGGCGTGCGTGGCTTTTGTTCGGGCGCTGCGGTGCGCGGCAAGTTCGTTTACTTGCGCCCGGATAAAATATAAAATCCATTCGGGCGGAGACTGAATGGGGCCCGACCTGCCTCCAACATATCCCTCATGTGAGGGCGTGCTCTGCCCCCCGTAATGAGCCCCACTCCCAGGCCCTGGTGACAACGATCCTGACGTGCCAGCCCGGAGCATTATGAAGGGCCACACGGCTGTCATATCAACGGCGCCGTAAATGCGCAAATATTCTCCTCAGGACAGCTTGCTGGCCTTTAAAAGCTATAAAAAATTACCGACATACTGTTAATAGGATGCCATAAAATTTTCATTAAGAAAATGTGTTGCACCACATTTTACGCGGCGACTAAGCCCGTCCGCCGCGTGTAGCCTCCGCTAAATCCAGACAGAGTCCTTCCAGGCGTCCAGGATGTGCCAGGACGTGTGAGGAGCACTCTAATCGTATCCTTGCGCTTGTATGAATTTTTTTATGCGATAGCACTTGGCCGGCGCTGGATATAATAAAAATTTTCGAAATGACGCATTACCGTCAAAGATTCAATTATGTCGAAGAATGGCAACATCCCGATTTTATGGCCTTTTTAACAGTCCTTCCCGGGTGAATTATACGAAAATGCGATGATGAGTGCGCAGATTGAGGAAATTTCGTGTTAAGGGCCCGACGAGAAAACACTCGCTTAATGCCTTCTTGGGGGCGGACAAAGCCGATTGCAAGACGGTTTTAATTTTCTTAGTCGAGTGGAATTCATAGGTCAGCTAGGACTCGAGAAATTGTTCTCTCTGGAAATTGTGAATTAATGCGTTCTGCACATTATGTACCAGATGATCTGGAATTTATGGCGAGAGTATAAAATCTTAATCGGAGAAATCATGGGTTACTTTGAAAAAAAAAATTGTGTCAACTCATAAATGTATAAGGGACAGACTTTGATTATTTTTTGATTTATTACTTCATATTACATTTATTGTTGTCTTTTACTTTTTCAATCATCTCTTAAGGGGTTACACCAGTATATGTAGAACTGTCTTTTAGAGATTTTTTTTTTTTTGAAGAGACGCAAACGATTTTTTAAAACAGCTTGTATCATAAATCCAACAAATTTGAAGATTTTCGTTTGAAATTTTAACCACATCTTTAACAACTTTTTGAAGAGAAATACTTTCGGCATTTTTGATAAGTTAATTTAAACAAATAATTGCCATTTTTAGAGTCCGTACCTCAAAAGGAAAAAAGGAACCCTTATAGGATCACTTCGTTATCCGTCTGTCTATCAAGACCCTTTTTTTCAGGAACACGATGGAGGTATCAATGTTGAAATTAGTATCAAATACTCAGGTCTGCAATCTATGGGAGCTGTGAAAAAATCAAACTTCTAAGTCAACGCAATAAAAGTATACCTCCGTTTATGCCGCATATTTTGACACTCTTAAGGAAATAAAAACCTATAGGGTACTTCCCGTTGACCTAGAATCATGAAATTTGGCAAGAAGCAATATCCTCTTATAGCATAAGAAAGGTAAAAATCAGAAAACCGTAAATTTGTAGTTACATAAGAAAAAAACAATTTTTTCCGAAACCCTGAGCGCGCGAGCCCGACTCGCATTTGGCCGGTTTTTTTCGCCGAAAATCGAATCGTTTGTTGAAATCGAAATTAATTTTCTTTCATTAAGTATTATTTCAAAATCGGCACTTGAATATTGTCTGGTTTTGTCGATTTTATGCAATTATTGTTTAAAAGCTTATAGCTATCTTCCTTATATTATTTCTAATTGCGGCTTTTTAAAATTCCTGAGACCTGAGTCCAGGAAGAAGAAGAAGAATTTTTCTAAATGAAAGACCCTATTAATTAAGCATTTTCAGTACATATCTAAGAAATTTCAAAGGACAATAACGCTCAAGTTTATACATATGAGTTGAGAAGATTTAATAGTAATTAGCACCATGCGATCTTCAAATTAAACTATTTTTCAAAACAGTTTTGTACCAAGTAGCTTTTATTTTCAAAAGAATATCCGAGTTTATCGAGTTAGCGCTTGAGCGAGTGGCGGCGCACTAGCAGCTAACAAGATTTGCAGAAAATCTAAAGATTGCAACAGACGTCCGGGTGCGGGCCCGTCGGTGTTATCGTTAGTTTGCCGGATGAATGAAATCGAGTTATTGCCTGAATTCATTCGGGTGAAAGCGAATTTACCTTGCACAAAGCGTTCATTTACCGCGCTGCTTTACACCAGCAATTCAAGAAATAAAAGTCGTTTCCGCGTAATTATGTGTGTGCTTGTGTGCATATGTGTATGCATATGTGTGTGCGAATGAACGTCTGTTTCCTTGAAGTCAAGCGCGCGACGAGGGTCCTCTGCGCTAAAAGCGAAAAAAAGGCAAAGAAGGCGAGAGTTCGCGTAACTTAATTATCCCGGCGCCTTACAGGAAGGTTCAGGGCGCTGGGACGGACGGACGGGAGTAGGTGTCGCTAATGTTTTCATGAAATTAAGTTCAGTGTTTTTATGCTGTTTTGAAGGCAGATAAGATTGATAGTGCTGGCAACCGGCGCTGAAAGTGCACTTCCTCTAGACGGGCCCGTCTGCCCGTCAGGCCGCCTCCATCCCCCCGATAAGCTGCTCCGTGTAGCTGGGGCTGTATCCGTCTCAATATGTCATCTTTATGGCATTCGAAACTTTTGAGATTTCCAATTCGCCCCATCCCGGGCCGGCAGACACACCCCCGCCCCGGACTCAATTACCATGCCGTCGCTCCCGAGCTACATCCCTCCGCCCTCGCTCCATTGAAGATGCACATCTGAAGTTCTTGTGTCATTCACTCGGCTCTAATGCAATTATTCAGAGTGCATCTCATGTCGGAAAGTCGACAAGACAGTTTTGCTATGCAAAAAGCTTTTAAGTCAAGTATATGTGTAATTAAAAGTTGGGTGTGTTGTCCTCGCACCAACCGCCCTCCGCCCCCGCTGCATTGCGAAATGCCCTTGCCTCTCCTGCCGGCATATGTGAAGGATGTTTTGGAAATGTTTTGGGAAAGTTTTCGAAAATTTGATCAGATGATTTAGAAATTTCTGATATTCACTGTGGGTGGTTGATGAACTTGCTGAATGGAATATTAATAGCATTCTTGTGAAAATGCATCAAAAGTGTCTTTTATTGAAAGGACTACACAAAAACTGGCTTTTAATATTTCAAAATTATTCAACGGCGATGACAACAAAAAGCCTTGTGCTCTCTCCAAACTTTGATTACCAGAAAAAAAATACATTTTAGAGGAAGTTTGAGAATTGTTAGTATGAATCTTAAAAAACAAAATAAAAGTGTAAAAATACAAAAATTATTAAAAATATAAAGCTACAGTAAACGCGTAGCTTAAAAGGATATTCGCATTTCTAATTGGGAAATTTTTAAAATTACACCATAGCTTATAGTTAGGGTCCTTAAAAAATTTGCTTTATGAAATCCATAACTGTCCAGTTGAAAGTTTAGAAAGAAATTTTAAAAACTTTACTAGTTATAGTGGGACATGAGCGTATCAATCATTTAGACTTATAATTATTATTATTATTGAGAGTTTTGGAAAAAAAATCTGTTTTTTTTGTTTGTGGATAAAAGTTACATCTGTTATCTATTTTTTAAAGCTTTAATTTGGTATACCCATTCCTACTTATAAAATAAAATTCATTTATTAATGGGATTATCACCTACTAGTGAAAAAATGAATGAATCTACACCCTCAAGCAGTCTGACCCTTAAAAACTTCTCGCCCCGAAGTGGTGATCCGTTTCGTTTAATGTAGTTCAGCAATTATCCTAATTGAATTCAAAAATTTGAAGGAGATTCCGTCTGGATTGCGAAAGATTACGTAGGATTAAGTTTTCGGTGGCGAAAATCGAAGTTTCATTCGCATTTAGCGTCCAATTTTAGCCTATCGCCGCCAGAAACCCTCGGCAAAGTCCCGACTATAAAATCCAATTAGGAGAGCTTTTAAATTAAATAGATTAGGAACAAAATTAACATCTCTATGAGATCTCTTCTTTTTTTTTTTTTGGCGCGCACGGACAGTAGTTATTAATATCAGCGACTTTGATGTCTTTTGCAATTATCCCCACTTTTGGCGCCATCTTTCTCGGTCGACAGAGCGTAGGCGGGCGAATATTGCTCCGTCTGGCAAGATGAAACACTAAGACCTGGAGTTTTCCATCAGTTTCAGTTGAGACTTCAATACCCAATTAATACTTCTTACAGAACTTAAATTAATTTTCCAACTAATTTCGCCGGAGAGGGCAGCCCTTCGGGCAAGTGCTCGCCAGCCACACCAACTCCAGGCTGTTGCCATTAGTGCGGCTGGAGGAGGACACAAAAAATGCCATCTGCTTTGCCCTAAGCTGATGTACGAGGGGCGGGCGGGGCGGGGAAAGTGGGGCTGCGAGGAGCCCACTTCCATTAACCATAATCAATTACGTAAGGCTTTTATGATTTGCATTTCACGTTAAAGATGGCTTTCTTCGCCTGGCTTACGGCTAACTTGTTGAAGGACTGCACCTGTGCATTCGAGAGGAAGCCCTGCGCCAGCGATCCTCGGAGGTGAAGAAGATTTTTTCCCGGAGTAACAAAGATTCAATTTGTCTGCATCCGGGGAGCTATGACGCCATTGATATGCAAATGATTTTCATATCGCCACCCAGCCCGCATCGAGAAAGTCCTCTGCCGGAGCACTGGGCGGACGCAGGGGAGGGGGCGTAAGACAGTTGGCAGAGGAATTGCTTCCTTCGAATTGTTTATGGGGCCTTATCTTGGGATTGGTGGCAGGCGAGTGGGTTAGAAGAGAAAAAAGTCGCAGATGCACTGCATCCCAGCGTCGGCCTACTCAGCGCCCCCGGAGCCCCGGAAAAGCCAGCCTCCCTGGGGGACTAATGGGGAGCGCTGAGATGGCAAAAACAGACGAGCGACCCACTATTAGCAAATTGCTTGATTCACTTTAACTTTTATTTGATTTCGCCTCACTTCCGGCGCTGGAACGCGACACCCTGACCCGGCAACCACCTCCGGCACCGGCAAATTCTATATCCGGCGCCCCCCGTACGCAGCGCCCTCCCTGTCCTCATCATCATTTTTTTTCCAATGTTGAAAATTTTATTTAACAAACTTTTTTTTATTAAGTTTGAAGCTAAGGAAACTTCTAAAATTGTGTTTTGAAGTGTGGAACGTGAGAGCTTTTCTGATGTCGAAAAGGGATGTGTTGGCTCCGGCGGCGCTATCTCCGCCATACTTATTACTACTTACTTTCTAGGGGTGCTCCGTAGTTTTTTCTTTTTTTTTTTGATCCACCCTTTCTGCCCCCAGTGCTCCCTTTAATAGTGAGTTCGTTACTTTTCCAAAGTTTCACAGCTTACTTGAGGAGATGATCTACTCAGACGGCTTTTGCCTGCTCTAATGAGTTTTTTCATTTGCATTTCGAATTAATTAACTCTAAATGGAATCGCTAGTATTCATCTTATACAATTGCTGCTCATATTTTTCATAATTATTGGGTCGTAAATGAGATTTCCCTTAATTTCCAGACACTAACTTCACTTGTTGCAGTGCGTTACCTCCAGACTGGAACTGAAGGAGAAACTTAATTTTAATTTAAAAAAAAAAAAACCCTGCCAGGGTATCTTGTTAGCAATTGTTTCAAGCTTTGGTTATTACCCTTGTATTATATATTTTCGAGCTCTTGCAAATAAAACGTATATATGTATGTGTAAATACAGATTTGTAACTCAACTTTAACTCGAATTGAATCAATCGATTTTTTTAAGGAAAACCAAGCGTCGCAGGAAACGTTATTACTTTTAATTTATATTATGGTATTGAGAAATTTTAAGAAGTACCTAATTACTTAAGCTAGAAGTTTACATGAAAATATTAACTTTTACAAAACTATAAGATATGTACATAAATTCTGAAGAATTTTTTTAAAGGAAGACCCTATCATATGTTCTAATATAATTTTGATTCCGGACAAATTTTTCTTAACCCTTTCACTACCAGCATCACATGTACATATGTGACGACCCGATTTTTTTTTGCTGGGCCCGCAGCGTCACTTATTCGTGTCGGAAATAAAATTGCTCATTTCGCTTATTTGGAACGTTATAAATAAATCCCACAAAACTTAATAATAATTGGTATCATATCTAAATAAAACATCTGGGCTGTAGTGGCGGTTTTTGTCCTGAGGCCCTGGTAGCGAAAGGGTTAATGATTCAGTTTAAATTCATACTTTTCGTGAAAACCAATGGGGTTGAAAAAGTTTGACGAAAAACGCACCGATTGGAATACATCGGTCGGTTTGAGAGGGTTGGAGAGGGGAAGGTTCGTGTTCGACTCGGTCTCATTCCGTTTGCAATGAAAATTAGAGCAAAGGTATTTTGTAACTTACCCAGGGTCCAAGTAATTCACTCAAATTGCACCCACGCTGTCGCCCAGCCTGCGAATTTCGATGAAACACAGTTTATTTAAATAAATACGCCGAATTTACACCTGAGTACCAAATTAACCGCTTTATATCCACATCTTAATAGCCGAACATTTCCGCACGTTTTCACGGCGAATTTGAAGAGATTTAACAATATTAAGACAACAGGTTAATTGCTAATCATATTTACACAGTAATTAAACGGCTCAAATGATTTCTAATAGATTTTTTCACTTCAAGGCAGTGCTGGGCTCTCATTTCGCAGAAAATTTCACTTCCAACTGAAGAAATTGGCGGGAAATAGTCACTGCACTAGAAAATTCAGGGAGAACTATGAGCAGGCAGCAGAGCGGGAAATTTAAATTATTTAAATCATTTGTAAGGTTTCTAGGGCAGGTCAAAAATATATTTTATTGGTCGCATCGGACTGCGTTTTATGTCCTGAGCCTCCTAGAAGGCAACAAGTGGACTCCTTAGGCAGATTTTTACCATAAAATAAATTTCAGCTGCTCTTTTGTGCTGTTGAGTTTAAGCTACCTTAAAGTTAAAAGATAGTTTCGACGTTTTTGACACAACGGCTTCATGGACGTTTTATTATATCTCCAGAGGTCTAGAAACCTAAAAGTTTATTTTTACTTTTATATCAAAAATAAAAAGCAAACTCAGAAAACCAATTTAATTGTTAGCTTAAACAACTGCACCAAAGTTACTGAAATGTATTTTTTGGTAAAAATTTATTGCCTTTCAAGAGGCTCAATGCATAAAACGCAGTCCGGTGCGACCAATAAAATACAAATGATTTAAATATGTATTTTAAATTTCCCGCTCTGCTGCCTCCTCGTTCTCCCTGAATTGCTTCAGTTGGAAGTGAAATTTTCTGCGAACAGAAGGCCCAGTACTGCCTTGAAGTGAAAAAATCTATTAGAAATCATTTGGACGGTTTAATTACCTACTGTGTAAATATGATAAGCAATTAACATGTCGTCTTAATATTGTTAAATCTCTTAAAATTTGCCGTGAAAATTCGGCAAAAGTGCGGGTATGCTCGCCGGTCAAGATGTGATTAAAAGGCGGTTAAGTTGGTGGTCATGTGTAAATTCGGCGTATCAACCCGCTTTTCATCGAAATTCGCGCGCTGGGCGACATCGTGGGTGCAATTTGAGTGAATTACTTGGACCCTGGGTAAGTTGCAAAATTCCTTTGTTCTAATTTTCATTGCCAAAGGTACGAGACCGAGTCGAACACGAACCTTCCTCTCCCCAACCCCCTTAAACCGCACGATATGTTCCGATCGGCGCGTTTTTCACCAAACCTTTTAAAAAGAGTTTATTTTGATTTGATCACGAAGTTATAAATTTAAATTGAATTCTTAACACTTAGCTCCCCGTTTTGTAAAACGTAAGTGCACGATCGATCGGGTAAATCTCTCCGTTTAACAGTGTAATGCAATGCAGTAACTGAAATATGTTTTTTGCATTTTAATAATTTTATCTTTACTTTATTGCTTATAAGTGCTTAATTGTTGTATATATTTGAAAAAATCACTCCTGTAAGAATTGCGCCTGAATATAGGCAAATTTGTGCGGTCGGCTATAAGTTTTAAGAAAACTGTGCCAAGGGAAATGAAAATTAATTAATTAAATATCAATACAAATTTTTTATACACGGAACGTTGCAAAATTAGGTAACTGTAGTTAAAACTACAACTCATTAAAGCAATTCTCTGATTTTCTCTTTTTTTTAACATATGATCTACAGAGAAATCAAATTTTATGTTTCTACCCCAGGAAATACATATTCTAAAATGTTGATTAGTTAATGTTGATTGCGCTGTAACAAATGACTTGTTACACTAAAAGTTCCTAAATATTTTCTACATGCATGCAATGAATTTTTCATTGGATTACAAATACTTAACGTTGTTTAGTGTAAACGTACGAAGCAATTCCTTTTATCTATCGAAACTAAACAAACTTCAATATGTCGGTGGGATTGACGAGCGACTGGGAGTATTCGTAAAAGCGTACTAAGCCCGGCTTCATCCCCACCACCTGTTAATTCCTGTTCCCCATAAACAAGCTGGAATGCTCAACTATTTCACGGTTCTGCAAGCTTTTCTATTTCGAAAAGGCTCAAATTAATCCCGTGACTTTTGCGGTAAGCCGACCCGTTCTTCCCAAGAGGATTAAATTTAATTCCCAAGTTCAAGCTGCATGCAATTATTAATTCGCATGCAAATTAAAGCCACCCGGTTCAAATCACGGTGTTCAATTGAAATTGGCATAATCGCTTTATGCGGGCCGAGTTAGTTCGCCGGGGCCGCGTTACACGACGCCCGACGACTGTGATGGATCCCGGCGATTGTTGACAAATAATGACTTGCTCATGGGTAAACACACACGTGATAAATTTGAATATTTTGATGAGATTTTAATCTTTAATGCATGGAGGCCGACTCGGCTGGGCGGCATTAGGCCGGCGCCTCCTACGTCACTCCCGTTCGATGTTTGCCCGTTCGGTTCGGGGTTCGGGCATCGATTGTTCCCGGAGCCGGTCGTCCTTCCCGGAGTCCGGGGCTCCAGGTGGATGCGTGTGCAGGATGGCCCCCGAAAGGAGGCTCTGCCGGCAAATTTATGCGGAGCCCTGTGTTTGCTTTTCAGCTGTTGAACACTTGGGCACGGCGGCGGCAGCGGCAGCGGCGACGGGGCGGTGGCGGGGTGGAGCCTGCTCCTGATGACGATGAATTTCCGACGACAGTGTAATGAATTAATGCCAAAGTTAATTAAAATTTCGCCTACGTCTATGACTTCTGGTGTGTGCTCAGTTGAATCGATTTAAATTCAATGCTTCTTTGCGGTGATTGTTCCTGCGGCGAGTTTGGAACCAGATGCTGGGGTGAGAAAGTTTGCTATTCATATTAGTTCTTGGCTTTTATTTTAGTACCAGTTCGGGCAGGTTCATAACACAGTCAATTTCGAGACACTTCCGAGCAGGAGTGGCACCTTTGTTCCAAATTTTCGGAAGCAGAATGAGATGTAATTTGAAGCGCCGAGCTCTGAGGGTTCTCTTGGATTAAGGATTCAAGGATATGTTTCTCTAGCGTGGCGCATTAACATGATGACTATTATTAAGGTAAAGTAAGCCGATTCAGGTACGAGTAATAATAATATGATTGTCGTACGAAATGGTTTCGTATTAGCTTTCATCAAGTTTGCTGCGAGGATTGATTTCATTAATTAAACGTACAATATCGAGAAATTTACATTTTATGGTTATATCAACGTATAATGCATAGTTTGAAAATTATAAATCTACGTGATATAATACGAATGATGCGTAATATGTTTTTAGATTCAATTTATAGTAAATACATAGCTGATCAGAAAACTATAATAGCCCAAGTTATAACTTAAATTCAATCAAAATAAATATGGCTCATATTACCTTCCATAAGTTTACGTTTTTTTAAAGAGGCGATTTCGATATTTTCAGTCGATTAGTTTCAATATTCTGCTTTTATCAGTGAAGCGAAAAAAAAACTTATCTTTCAAAAAGATTTTGTAATCCATAATAATAAAAATGCAAAAATTGAGAGCTTTCTATATTTATTTCAGTAAAGATGAAAAAAGCAAGTTCTTCAATTTAAAGATAATATACAATTTTAGATGCACAAGTTGAATTGGATATCTCCCACTACCCGGAGGCAGTTGCACGAGTATAGTTTCGTTTGAAAACTAAATAAACTCAAACAATTCTTGCTGAGGCCTGGTGAAAGAATTCTTTACCCAAGCAAGTGGACAATTGCATTCAAGTGAAAATATTGAAAGAAAATTTTCGAGAGAACTTCAGAGGACATCTATGTTGGGTTGCATCTTAAGACTTATGAAGCCACACATGACCCTGAAACGATTGCTTGCATAACTCACCAGTTTCTGGGTCTCATCCGCATTCCGGTCTTGTAATCATGAACGAAATTTTATGGCTATAAAAGTGGGACATTTAAAGGCAATAGCTATAAAAATTTATATAATGCAGCGGGCTCAGATACCCTTCAAGACGTCCTCATCTGGGGCGATTACGGGTGAAGGAGAAGTTCTGTAAAATATTCAACAGATTCCCGATTCCCGATTCCCGATGATCAGGGCCTCCTGGAAATGCAGTTAAACTTTCGGGGTGGCGAACTGCACCACGCCCGACGTACGTGAAGGACAGCCCAAACATTGGCCCGTCTATGGATTTCCCGCAGCCCCCGCAGTGGGGACATGTTCGAGGAGCGATTCCTCATCCACCCGCCGCGTCCGTCCCATCGATTCCTTTGGGGCCAGGGCCTGCTCCACGTATGGCGCGGAATTATTTTATATAACCTTTCGAGGATGTCGGCGGGGGCGGTAAGCCAAGATGGATGGGGACACCGCGATGAATTACGTGTTACAGCGGGTAATCGTGGCGCGGCAAAACAACACCGGGAGCAGTCGTAGATGGAAATGTGCTGAAAATCGGAAATCGATAGAACATTATTCTGACATATTTGAATTTCTTTCCGTTTGCCGCACATGTACTTGGCTATTATTAGAATTTCGAGGAATCCCCGGCATTCGGTTCCCGGGTCGTCCCGGCCGTCATAGGGCGACGGGACGGGGAGCACGGCATGCAAGTACATGGCTCCTTTATTTAACCCCCCATCTTGGAAATTTTGCCGCCCTTTACCCCCGCACATCGCATGCAAGCAGCGAATTTTCTTTTCATTTTTATGAGTTCTGACTGCTTCCCGAGTTGGTAACCCACTTTCAATAGGCTCGCACTCATCTTCCTGTTGTGTCTGATCAAAGATGAGCAAAGGTCTTTAAGGCTTTTGCCAGAAGCCACATATCCCACCCCCGGCCCAGGGGCGGCGTTTATTTCCAGCGCCTTTTTATATTTCATTTTTTTTTTTTCGGCTGGCATCGAGTCAATTATTTCACTCGATTTCACCTCACATATCCGCCCGGAGAATTTATTACGAGGAATTGGCTAAAAAGGTTTCCATTTTCGTCTTTGTCGCTTTTATGGGCTGGTGTCTTCCTCCAGATATCGCGGTTCGTCATGTGTGGGAGGGGTTGACTTTTATTTATTTTTATTCTTTTTTTTTCTCGTCTTTTTACTTTTTGGCGCCCCTTTTTCGCAAGGGTGGAAAGGTTCGCCTAAATGCGGTGTTTGGTACGATGTGCCGACAGTTTTTGACTCATTAAGTGGAATTAGATGGATGACACTTTTTGCCATTTTGACAAATCACCAGGGGGATCCGACGGAGTTATTGGGTGAAAAAAAGTTGTAATCACTTGATAACGAAGGCGGTTTGCCCCGGATATTGACGAAAATATCAGTCTTTAGAAAATTGTGGGTTCGTTGCCAGATGCTTCAATAGATTTTTGCCGTTTTGTAAACTTTACACAAATAAAAGATGCTTTTATGTATAGTGTGCTATTTTTGAATTAATACCGCATAATGAGGCAAACCAAACATAATAACTTTTAATAGATATAAGCAAACATAAATAGTTTTCGTCTTCGCCAAATATCAATTTATAAATCCTTTTTGCCAAATCTATGACATAGCCACATAGCAAAGCATAGCAATCCATTAATATGTATGAGTACCATACATTTTAGCCGATTATCAAAAATTAAAATCTCTTTAACATTTAAAGAAATTATAAGATGAAAATTCTATTCAGTAGAGTCATGTGTCGTAAAATTTCCGGACTTTTTTTCGGCCTAAATAGTAAATAATAACATTTAATATCGTGTAACGAATATGTATTTTAATTTCTTCTTAGTAGAAGATATAATATTATAATATATATAATAGGGGAGATTCTGTTATTTCCAAGATTTTTCGATTTGAGAACAGTTTCGAGAGCGTTTTGTAGTAGGTAGGCAAGAAGGGAACCTACCATTGTTGTGTAAAAAATCAAACGCCATTTCATTATAGACCTTTACAAATTTCTATTGACTGAGGCTTTTCCTTATACTAAAGGCAGGGAATACGTAGTAAATAAGTAATCTTCCATATTATTTTTATTTAAAACAACGGACCATTCTTAAATCGAAACACTACGGATATAATATAGACGTGTCGAATACTTAACTGAAAATAAGCAATAGTCGTTATAAACAGTACCGTCGATCTTTTGATCTTACTTTGCCAATTTTCGTTATGAAATACTTGAGTAATCGTCTTTTTTTTCGGAAAAGTTTAACTACCTAGCAAAATGATCAACCCCCAATGCGCTGTAAACCTTGTAAATGTTGTGTTACGCAATCTCCTGAATTATTAAGAGCGATAGACTCCCTGCTGTCGAAGGTAATTAAATTCACCATAGCGCCGGGGTTTGTTACACCCCAATTTCAATAACCAAATGACTCCCCATCATAGCAGCAACTATCCATATCCTCAGCGATGCTATAACAACATAATTAGGGACAATAGAATTTCTGATGATCCACTTGCTTTATCAAACAGCTGAAACTAAGAGGAAAACATCTCCCCCGGGTATTGTAAGCCCTCGAGGAAATAAAAACAAAGTGCGGAATCGACGAGCAGAAATCAAATTAAATTTTCAGATTCAGCGATGCACAAAGATAGCTTTCTCTGAGGAGCCGAGGGGGAGGGAGGCAGCTTCTTGAGAACTAATATTTTCATAAATCTCAAGTGTGTACTTTCCATCCTGAACTACTTCTTTCGTACGAACACAAGCCGGAAACCAAAGTCAAGAAATGTAATAAAATCTACCCCCTGAGTTGTTTATACGAAAGCAGAGGGCGCTGCGGCGGGCAGGGCTTCGCGGGCTGGGGCTGGATTTAGGCCCCAAGAAGTAGTTGACTGGCTCGCATCCTGGCCCGCAGCGGACGACGTAAATAAAAGTGAAAAAGGAAAATCTGTTCCTGAGGAGCGCGGGCACTTCCCTGAATTATGTACAAATTGTCTTATGCTCCCGAGGCCCTCGAATTCATCCTCGCTCATCAGTTTCCCATTCGCCCGGGGGAGGCTGCGGAGCACCAGTCGTCGGCGGCGGCGGCGGCGGCTGTCGAACCCGCCGTCCGAAAGTTCGAATGTGCGTTTCACCGGCGGGATGTTTCCCCAAATGAGCGGGCGGAACGGCGGTGATGTGCCACTGCACAAGGGCGAATTTCAGATGGATTTTTTCTTTCGAGTGTGCTCGAAATCGAATTATGAAAACAATATTCCGCCATTAGACTCAAGTAGATGGAAAATATTGCCAATTTATGATCAGCAGCTTCCATTTCTGCCAATTTCTGATTTTCTTTTGAATTTCGAAATTATGGGAGCAAGTTGAGTGGAATACACGGGGCCCGGGATACCTGCCAAATTGAGGGATTATGCGCGCCCTTCTTTGTTCCTATGTCGAAGGAGGCGATGCTCCCTCACGCTGGCACCCTTTTGGTGCACAATTTTCGGTGCTTTTATATCTCATATGGCTTTTAGAATTACCGCGACTATTTTATTTTCACGGTGTACGCTTCTTATTCATTATTTATTCAATACCCTCATAGAAAGCATCAAAGGAAGACTTTTGATGACACAATCGATAAATGTCTGATCTCTTATTGAATTTTGCAGATAACGATTTGAAAATAGATAAGTATGTATAGATAAAGGAGGAGTATCGATAAAGCCTTATTTTGATCCCCAAAATAACGAAAAAAAACTTTGTCATACAATTTAATATTTTCTTTATACCTACATATATCCTGAAAATATACTGCGTGCCTGATAAGAAAATATATTAATAAGATAAAAAAAAACTAAAATTAATATTACTTGTAGGATGCCAAACTTTGGTCTAACTGCGATATTTGTTCGAAATGACACATTATCAAGCACACAATATACTTTCAGGATATACATATATAAAGAAAACATCAAATCGTATGACAAAGTTTGGGGCCAAAATAAGGCCTTATCGATACCCCTCCCTTAAGGTAAAGAAAAAATTACACAGGTCAACACAAATTGTTAACATGCAAATATTAGGAATTTTCCGTAGATCACGAATTCGTAAATGAAAAGCTCAATTTGCTCCCATTTTCAAGAAAAATGAAAAATAACAGATTGAGCCAGGAGCTTATAAAGTTGTTCAAATGATAGCTGAAATCTTAAACTATTATCTAAAAATGCAAAAGGTTTTAAAACATTTTGAAATAACGTTAGAATTTGACTTTTTACCACTTTTTCCGGTAGGTTTAGTTTTTCATGATGATTCAAAAATGGTTAACCTTCTTCAATCTTCAAAATCTTTATTATTACTACAAACACTGCAAAAACGAACTTTAAGGAGGTTATGGGTATTTTTTCATTATTTTGATACATGACAAATAAATAATTATAAAATTGAATTAGACTCAAGTAAAAAATTTTTTTGTAGACCGGTGTAGTAATTAAATAACGCTTATTTTTATTTATGTAAATTACAATGAAATTCTAGTACAGAAAAGGTTTACATTATCTAAAGCACTTATCCCAGAAGAAGTTAGTTTATTCAAAACTTTTTTCCAAACTCGATATTAGTAACAACGTACTACTTGTTGAACTTTTAGAAACCCAATGACAGGAATTGAATGAATCCAAAAAATGTTCATCAATATAACATAATAAAATGGGCTGTTGGAACAAATATTGCTTCGTCCTAGTACAACACAAATAAAACGAAGACAGGCAAGGATCTGAAAGAAAATTCAAGTATTCGGCTAAAGAAATCTGTATCTAGGTCGTTGACGAGCGTCTTTGCAAATATATGCAAAACAGTTCACATTGACTTCCTGCGATTTGCACGTCTTCAAAACTTTCGTTGAAATTTAAACCCCAGCCGAAGAATCCGAGTGAAACAATAGAAAGTGAGAAGGACCCGAAATGAGTTCGCTGTCAACTTTTCCAATTTCGTTTAAGAAAATGTCGCCCTACATCAGATCCCAAGTCGGAACTCTGGCCCATGTGGATCCCGAAGGAATCGCAGACATCCGTGCGGGAGACGGAAACTTGGAGCTCCTCTCTATTTATCTTTTGTCGTTTTAATTACCAAAACTGGCGTTCTCGATCGCAGTAATTGTGAGAATTTCTCAATTTACCCTTACATAACCCTTAAATTGCCGAGGAGTTAGTTTCTTCGCACATTAGGGCGGGGGCCGGGGGGGTGCGTATGTGTCGAACTGGCGAAGTAATGGGGTGATTATTTGCATATCTATCGCCTATGAGCTCCGCATTACGCACGAAGGCCCTGTGTTTGAGTATATTAACTTGATTTGTCCCGGCCCTTTTGTCCCAGCGCGAGAGGGTATGCGTTAATTAAATCTCCACACGAGGACTGGGCCCTTTTGGTTTTGCATATTTTAGAGGATCTCTCGGATGGCTGCCATTATCTTGGCAGCACCAGTCCTACAATCCTTTTGCAACTCGCGAAAAAGTTTTGAATCGGGCAATATTATACATCCCCCCCCTCCACACCCCCCGCTAACAGTCCTTATCCGAATGGCATTTGTGGAATGGAATTCGGGAAGATTTCTCTGCTTTATTTGAGGAAAGCATTCGGGCTGAAATCTTGATGTTTCTGGCGTTTAAAGTATTTTCAATTTAAGACCGCCTTTCCCCGCGAGACTTAAATATAATAACAGAACAGCCGCCTGGGGCTCCAGTGGATGGATGCCCGCCCGCCCATAGAGCCCGGCAGCTACTGCATTACTTAAAGGTCTTATTACATTGAATTATCCGCGGCTTTACACACTGGAGTTTTACGAGGATATTGAGGATACATTTTTAATGTAGGTATCTGCGAACCTGCGCCGGGAAGCTACCCTCAGATACGAAAAAAACCCACTATACCGCCACGAACCATCGGCTCAGCCCAAACAGCGTAGTAATTGCATTAAAAACTCTTCCATTAGAGGGAGTCCCGGCCGGGGGATCCCCTTTTCACACAGCCAGGGAAGCAGGGGCCACCGGCGAGGATCTGCAGTTTAAGCATATTCTGCAGCATGCGAAATTCATTTGGAACGGAACGGAAAGGTGCATCCACGTAAATTTGCTAACCCTCCGGAGCGTCTCTGGGGCTTTGGGCCTCAACTACAGCACCACTATCCAGCGGCCGGGCTGCTGGCTTAGCAATGCTCCCCCGGGAGCACCCCCGGAACTAACTTGTGCACTTAGGCACCTACTTCCCGCCCCCGCCCACCTGTTTACCGGCTGCAACGCTATTCATTTTCGGTAATTGTTATGGGAATTTCCGGGATAGTTCCGCGAATTTTTTCCACTACCTTGCGCCGCGATGGACACTGCCGCAGCGAAGCGGACCTTTACGTTTTTCCTCCGCCCGCTGCGACGTTATAAAAGTTGCTATATTTAATGTGCAGCCGAAGTGCGCGGACAAGCCAAATAACCGCCATTAATGGACGCGATTTAAGGGCAACATCCCGTCCAGGAGCTGCAGCATAAAAGCGGCATCTGCTCGGGTGTGCTTCCCTTCGACTTGATCCTGCAGCCGGACCCGGACACACGGACGCCGGGACGCGCCTGGAACACGTCCCGGCGAGTGCACTGGCCGGTGTCCATTTAGGTGGTAACAAGTCCATTTAAATTGAAAGTGCTGTTAATGTTTGACGTAATTGAATGGCTTTTAACCGGCCTCCGCTTATATTTCGTCGGCAACAATTTAATTTGAATTACGCACGAGCCGCTGAGAGCCGCGCTGATATTGTTGAAGGACTTGCACCACGGATGGATGCCTTCAATTAATCCGATTTAGTGGAGCACCATTTTCCAACATCCGGTACGATTCCCTCTTCCTCTTTTTTATTTATATTTTTTTGATTTTTTTTTTTTTAATTCCCCGTCGTATGGGAATGATCCAATTACGTAAATGCCTTCATGGACACTTTCCGGCATTCGCATCACGATTGCCGCAGAGAAAAATTTCAGTGTTTGAGTAGTCGCGGCTTTTTTTAATTAAATTTAGAATTTAAGAATGAATTTAGTTAGTTCAACTAGTCTTTAAACATTCTTGTTTCAGTCTAGTTCATAAATCACTGATAAATAGATACTATGTATATTTATCTATTTAACTATTGATTAAGCCATTCCACATAAGCCAATTATTTATTATTTCAATATTACATATATCTATACAAACACCATCATTTCAAAATAAAAGTTGTTTATAACTATATGTACTTAGTTTTTAAAAGTTCCACATATTTTTCAATCGCCCGAATTGCATATTCTTTTCGTAATATACCTACATTAGTGGACTTAACTCTGGACACTTTTCATAAAAATTTTCTTTCTTTTATACGTAGGTAGTACTCAACTTACATATTTCGCTTCGCTAAATTAATACCAGTAATGTTTTTATTTGTTTATCTATAATGTTTCGAATTAATATAGTGTTAAAATATTACGAATATTTTAGTTAAAACAACAAACGCCCTGTTCTAACTTTCGTATGAAACGAATCGAAATTATTAATTTTAAAAACCTTTGACTTCAATTCATTTTTTCATTCAAAGTGGTTAAAGTAATTCGGTTAAAAAATTCAATCAAATTATATTGGCGTTATATGAGAGAAATTAAAAGCAACTATAATTAATTTGTGGGATATTAGGATCTTTGTTAAGGAATTTTTGTCCAAAAAAGGCTTTCGTAAGCTCTATTCGATTCGTTTCTTAAAAAAATGAGAACAGGGCCCCAAAACTAAAACTATTTATTACAAACCTATAAGAATTTTCGGGTTCGAAGTTAGTGTACCTACATATGTGTATTTTCAATAATTTAAGCGCATTAATTATAATGCTTAGGTACGCAGTTACTAATCCCAAATTAAATTAAATCTTATAAATCAATGTTAGGAAAAAATCATTTTAGTGCTTCTGAATGTGTGCACTTTTGCGGAAAATCGAAAATTCGTTCATTTTAAGAAACTTAATTTCAAAATCAGTAAATGGGTCGCTGCGATAATAACGAACCCGTGCAATCGGAGAAGATGAAATTAAGCCCGACCGCAGATTTCGATCATCCAGCGACATAAATTTGGTCCAGAGTAGCAAAACAGATCACATCACAGTCAATTTGGAACCTCGCCGGTTTCCTTCATCAAAACCCTTTCCTTATCCGAATTTGACCACTTGCCTCGTGTTTGGGGGGCTTGGCGATGGTTGTTCCGCCCTTTAGATTGTAGGGCTGAAACGAATGGCCCTCCCCGCCGGCTTCCTTTCCTTAAGCAGACCTGGGCGATTTAACAGAATTTTTATTGGATTTTGTGTTTGATCAGCCATGAAAATTGACATTTTTCTTATGGCTGCAGGATTATGATAAATGTTCAATAATATTTATTGTTTGAACAGGACCCGGGAGAGGTCAGGTCCTGAAAAAGCGTTCCGTGGGTGGAAATTGATGAATGTGACTCATGTCAGAGGGATTAAATCGGGTAGATGTTTAGTGGCTCCTCTAGCCTAATAATTTTCGGTCGACTGCAGCGTAATCATCGCCAACTCCGATTATAACTTATGCTGCTCAAATCCTTACATCGGTCTTCATCCGACACATGTAGGGCATATCTCCGGAAAAAAATTACATTCTTTAAGCTCTTGGCAAATAGCCGAGCATTAAAAATGTATCACAGAGGAAGACAAATCCCAGGGCCTGTGACAGGGAAGATGGCACATAACGAGAGCCGGATCAAGTCCAACGCCATCCCGAATCAGATTGGGTATAAAAATCTCGTTCGCTGCTGCCTCACTGGTCCATTCGTTAACCAAATACAGATTTATGTCCTGCCATAATCGTTTCAGAAAACTAACTCCGCTCCGCAGAAATATGCATGAGGGGCGCGGGCGGTAAACATATGTACGTTCATTTATTCATTCATCTATAGCCCTCAACTAGCAAGCGGGACTTCGGGGATTCGGGGGTTCGGGGCTGTGGGTCCCTGGTCCCGGGTCTCGAGTCCCGGATCCGGGACCGGCCGGGGCTGTAAGATGGCCGCAGGAGTGTAAAAAGGCGAGCGATGAAAGCTTGCAAATCTGTGTGAAAAAAACCCGGGGGAAATTGTTATGTATGGCGGGTGGTGGGGCCGCAGATTTGTGTGGGTACTCCATGCGGAATTCTTGAAAGCCCCCCTACCCGGTGGGCCGGCAGACGTGTGTGCACACGCCACCGCCACCGCCCCCGCCCCCGCTCATATGTGTAGCATTAGCAATCGATCCTTAAAGCATCCTGAAATATTCCTCCCCGAACCGACAAAGTAAAACAGAAGACGGACGAACCAGCAGTAAAGACGAAAAGACCTCACGTTTCGTTTTAATGGCATGCTGAAGCTTTTTGTGGTATTCGGGACATGTCAGGGATGTTCCTTTATATATAATATATACTTTGTAAGCTCTTAAGGACACAGGAGCCACGTTATACAGTTGCAGATGTCACGGCCACATGCCTGGGACACGACAGCCACTATGGCTGGGGTTGTTATGGCGATGCCATCTCTTCATTTATTGGGTAATGATTGCCCTCTTCGCAGGATTTCCATTCCAATTTTGCTCATTTCTTGCCCCTGCGTCTTTGATTTCGTCGGCTTTGACTTCTTGCCTCCCAAAGAGGCAGAAGACGGGATAGGGACCGGGACCGGGATCGGGATCGGGACCAGGACCCCTGCCATCCGTACAATTGCACCAGATCATGTGCTGCCAGGTCAGATGAGGTTAACGACACCCCCACTCCCGCCATCTTACTTCTTTGCCATTGTGTTTTTCTGTACTTCCTTCACATCTCCAGAAATTTGAATTACTTTAGGATTACTCTTTAAGACGGACCTGCACCCGCAAGAGAAGTGCAAAAAGGCTGCATCTGTCACTTCTTGCTACAATTTATAGAGTCCGTTGTTGACAGTGTGGTTGTCGTTTGGATTTTGTGGGTTCGTTTCAACATGACGAAAAGAAAACGTCAGGAATCTTTGTATCAATTTATAATTGCATCCAAACCAACAGCAACCACAAATAAATTAATTAAAGCAAGATCAACGTAATATACATACATTTCCTAGCTAATTAGACTTCACATCAATTTTAAGACTAATAAAAGTATCTTGTAGGAGTTATCTTATTAATAGAATGAGCATATTTTTCATTTTTGATAATTTTATTAAGGGGTCTTCTACGTTTCAGATTTTAGAGATAGGATACATCTTTCCAAAAACTTAAAGGCAATTTTCTGGAAATCCGGTTTTTAGGACTCGTAGCTGATTAAAAAAAAACTGCTCGACATTTTGCTCTGTTTTTTTAAGTTATTTGTTATAAATTTATGGCTATAAAAATTCCATACTCTTAAATGATTAATAAATACAGCTACCTACAAAATTTTAATGTAATATAACTGTTTTTTCTAAAAAAAAAGTTTTTTTTTTTAATTTTGAGAAACAGTTTACAATTTCCTATTAAGAAATTATATTTTTGTACGACACTCTCATCACCTAACGTGCAATAGTTATCTGAAGAAAAGAAAATTATTTTTCTACTATGTCAAAAAATCAACCAAATACCCGCTTAATTAAAATTAATTGATGTAATCAGTGCAATTTACTCAAATAGTCTGCAGCTACAATAATGCAAGTGGTGCAATTATAAAAGCTCATTTAAATTACATTTTTATCTCCAGTGACTAACAATGTGAAAAACAGTGAATCGTTTTTAGAATCATCCCATGTAACTCCGTCAGTCGTTTATTATTGCAATCTTTTTGTCCTTCCTTTTTTTTCATCTTTTTTTTTTAATAAATTGCTGAAACTACCCCCAGCTTGAGCTTGAACCTTTTTCCAAGTCTTCTTATTTACGAGGTGCACACAATTGCGTTCGCTGCAGCGGAGACACTGACACCTTCAAATGAATGCCGCCGGTGTGAAAACGAACCCATCTCTTTGGGACAAATGAAAATTTTGAACAATATCTCCAGTACTTTACCTGATTCTGCCTTGTGATATCCCTGGAACAATGTGGCACCCACGACACGACCATATGCCAGCAAGGTCCCGTCGCAGCCACACGGGAGGTTTTATTGTTTTAAGCCTCGAAAAGGATAAACCACTGGAGTTTGGCGCCAACGCCCCTGCCCCAAACCATCCATTTTTCGAGCTTCAACCTTTCATCCCCAACTTGTTCCAGAGCTTTCATTTAGCGGATGCACTTTTGCAGGTGGAATTCTTTGTCTTCCAGCGGTTATTGTGGCAAAACCCTTTTGTCTACCTTTCTTGATAGATGCACTCGTTCCTTTCAAACACCGTTCT
Source organism: Machimus rusticus (assembly GCA_951509405.1). Taxonomy (NCBI): domain Eukaryota; kingdom Metazoa; phylum Arthropoda; class Insecta; order Diptera; family Asilidae; genus Machimus; species Machimus rusticus. The sequence continues at coordinate 12,257,242 of OX608051.1, forward strand.
GGGGAAAAAAATTGAAAAGGAGCTTATCCTAATGATAACAGCGGATCCGGACGAGGCAAGGTGAACCGAACTTAAAAGGTCTCCAGACACCATAAATAAAGCAAAACGCGAAATCTCCTAAATGGAACCAAAATTCATATTTAACATTGCTCTCCGCTCCGAATTTGTGGCTGCGCTTAAAAATATGCAACCCCAAACGTTGTCAAACATTTGTACACACGTATATTTAAAATATAACAAGATACAGACTGGGGATCACTAAATAGAGAATAGCTTAAAAATCCGACTGATGGTGTTAAGGGTCACATACACTGGGCTTTTATGAAACCATGTGCCAAAAAATATATTTTGGGGCATTTATAGTACTTATTTATATATTTTGCCAAATTATACATCGACCCAGACGTTCTTTAATTATTTTAGTAAAACATGCATGCGGGCCATACAAGACGCGTTATCGTTGCTTCTTTCGCCTGCTCCTGTAGGCGATACTAAGCTTACTTTGAGCTCCCCGCTGTTCCCTAGCAATTAAACAAAAGAATTTCATATTAACATTTATAAAGGGTTGGCCCTATCTCCTTGGTACTTACACCGCATGCATCATCTACAAAACATTCCTTTTTTGTTAGCGCTAACTGAGTAACCTTCATGAAGGGGTGTTTTGCCTGCAACAAAATGAAATTGCTAGGGCAAATATTAATTTTCATGTAGGTACCTACTTTGTAGTGTCATGCAACAGTTTTCATTAAAATGTTTTGATGCGTGCGATTTTCAGAATTTCAATTTTGTGGTGGTATAGGTAAATGTATTACTAAAGTTATATTATATCAAGTAACTAGTCAAACAAATTATACTCCCTCAAAAACATCCCTTGTCGGAGAACTGTTTTTCTTCTTTACTTTGAATTTTAAAGTTCATTAAGTTTTAAAGGGAACTCAATGTAAATAAAAAATGCCAGAGAGTTTGGGGCATGGAATAAGCTTTCTGGTTTTGCCGCTAATCATTTTATACGTCATTATAACTATCGTAAAGAAAGTCGTGTATATTTGATAATTACCTACTACTTAAATATATCCATTGTTCTCACTGATTTTGTTTTATTAGAAGAAAGAAACACCAGCTTCAGAAAACGTGTTTATTAAAATACTAGTTGAGCCGTCATGCTCTTGCTATATGGTATCCTTTTTATATAAAATAAATAAAAATTTAATTAATTGAAAGTAAATAATATAATAATTTATTACTTTTACTTACAAACAATACCATAGCAATATATAGAGGATCAACTGTTTCACATAAAACATTGTATTATACCTACAATATTAAAACTTTGAATGTCACATACAAATAATTTTCAACACTATGGATCAAAAAATGTTTCATTACGTTCTTCTTCCTGATTTCAATACAAACATCGTCTGTATATGTAGTAGCTTGATTGGTTCAGTAATTTTACCGTCTATAAGGCTCATATAAGAACATTCATTTTTATATACCTAACTTGCTTAATATTATCTGATCCTTCTATTAAGAATACATGTAGGTAGCCTCGGACCTTAATTGTAAATTATTACATTAAAATTTTCTACGTAGGTAGGTATACGTAATACTTTTATTCTACACTATGCATTTTCCATATTTCTTGCTTTGCCAAAACACTGTTTTAAAATTCCACACCACTTTCATGTTAATTTTTTCAACGAAAAATGGCAAAAGATAAAATCATATAATTTTCCTAAAATCAAATGTTCATAACTTGGTCGTGTTCCCGAATTTTCGGCAAGTCCCTGGAAAACTGGTATATACTATATCTGGGTTGGTCCGGGCATAAATTCATGATAAATAAACTTTCAAAAATACTCTCGAACTGGCGGAGCAATATAAAAACAACGAGAAACGAGAATAATTTATCGGGGGCACCAGAACAAGAAGAGTCATTATTTCAGTATAATATTCAGAAATGTTGCAGCAGAACAACTACCCTAAACATACCGCTCGCCCAGGCCCACTTCATCATGCTTAGGTAGTTACTAAGCACAGATACCCGCCAGACTTTTAGTGAGCGAACGTGTTCGTGGAGGTGAAACTAATGACAAGGAAACTGAATAAATTTCAGTCCGCCCCCGCCGCACTTGAATTCAATCTCGCCCTGCCGCCATCGTTTATTCAGTATCTCTCCCGTTTTGAGGAAGGTAAACAAAAATTTTCCCAGGAACAACACTTTTCTCGCCCGCCCGAGGGAAAACCGGCCCTATCATTACCACCCCCCACTCCGGCGCGCATCCCGGATCGGTTCCGTTCCGACGACGACTCTCCCAATCGTTACAAGCAAAGTGCACGGGATGGCCTGCGAAAAATTCCCTTCAAAGTGGGCGAAAAGATACACGAAGGCGGTGGGCGCCACGACGCCCGGACCGCCCGACCCGCCCCCGCTCGACTATTCAGCTGAATCTGTCCCCGAAAGTAAAAACAGTTGAATTTATAGATAGGTATCAGGGAGCGCCCGGGATGTCCTTTCGTGCCCATGAATATTCATACGGGGCGGAGCAATTAATTCCTCTTTTGCATTTAAAATTTTGTTTATCTTCAGCAGAAGTGTGTACACATATAAATTTTATGATTTCCCAGTGTTACCAGAGAACTTTAATGAATATTCACCTTCGCTATGAATGGTCGAGAACTGCTTATGCTAGGTGCTCGTTGGCGCTGTTCAATTTAGCGCCCCCAGCCCCCGGCCCTCCACCCCCGCTCTGTAAGGGCTCTGCGCCTTTATCTGGAGAACGTCTAATCCCGCAAGAATTTGCGATGAAGTCGCGCGGCATTTGAACACTTTTTGTCTTAACTGACTTTGCCGTTTCGATTGTCTGCAGGACCAATAGGCGCACCCTGAGCCTCCAGCGTGGATGGGGCCGAGGGTGGGTTCAGAACTGCGGTGAGGTCGTGAATTAGAACCCGGGACTCGGGACTCGGAACCCGGGACTGGGCCCTGCCAGCGAAACGAGCCCGCAGACAAACGGGCTAATGAAAGCAGAATGACGATTAAGCGCGGCACTTTGGCTCGGGAGCATTTTGTTTGTGGATCGCCGCTGTTTGCGTCTAGTTTTATTTCAGTTTCATGTTAATTTATAGAATTATTCGCAATTAGACGGCCATTCTGTTGACAGGCTGCAAACAACTGCGGCTGGCCGATAGTGAAATCACTCCCAATGTCAGTAATTGTTGTAAACTGGGCTAATTGCGGGTGCTTAGGTGGTGCAACTTTTATGGAACACCAATTAACCTCGAACTGCGATGATTGAATTAGCCCCAAAAATTGATTACCCCTTTTGCTGACCCAAGCAACCATATTTAACGCCCGAGTACAAATCATATATTAATTAATAGAATTGCAAATTTTGAATGAATGAATGAATTTTTATCTTACATGTATTACACATATATATGTATTATTTTAGAAGAATAAAGGATGCAGCTTGTTATTGTAGAACATATAATTGTTGATGCTTTCGCTTTGCGTTGAACAATTTGCTTTGGCAGAATCGTTCAAAGTTGCCTTGTTATTGAAACAAATTGAAATCGATTGATTAGCAGACATTGGAAAGTCAACGTGAAGTGTTTAAAATTGTTTTTGTCCACTTGTTAACCGGCGAACTTTCCTGAATTTTTATCAATGTTAGTGAATATTAATGTATCAGTAATAAATCTTATGAAACATAGATTTCTAAACATCAATCACTGTAGGACTAATTACGCAATGTATGGACCGATTGATTCCTTGTTGGGGAATACATATGTACCTACATATTTACCTATACGATTCGGGTTTAGGATTAAAATTGCTTAAACCAAACACTAGCCGGATTAAATTCGACCCGAAAATATTCCCCACTCTAACAAAATGTTCCCTTATTGAGCAACCCCCAAATATAAATATAATGAAATCACATATTGCACTTAAACTTACCCGCAATTAATTCAATTTACAATGAGATGCATCATGACCGCCCTTTGATTAAAATTTAAATCTAATCCCCAAATCGAAAAGTTTTTACTCGCCATGGGAGCTGCATATAAACTAGCGCAAAAAAAAAAGGAATGAAAAAAGAATCTGGCTAAAAACATGGAGAGCCCTGGAACCAGCAGCAAAGGGAGGAATCCCTTTGAAACTTATTTCAACAAACTCGTTTTTGATCTTGGTTTCTTCCCGTTCGGCGCCCGCCCCCGCGCGTCCTCCCAGACATAGGGAGTACTCATGAAGTAATAATATTGTCAACGACTTCAGAGTTGTCCTTCCCGAATCCCGAGCAAGGGAAATACTCAGTTATGCCGGGGTCCCTCTGCTTCCCGGGGAGGAAGGAATCATATGCTTTTCGGCGCACCCCCGTCCTCGAGACGTCACTCCTGGAACGCTGCCGCGCCAGGCCGTGTGTACGTCATGCCTGGAATGTGTCCGAAATATCCTTTAAGGAAACGGAAATACAAATTTTCTAGTCATGGAAAAAGTTTCCTCAAAGGACTTTTAGATATGTCCTCGTCTGAATAAGTGGGATTATGTAGAAATTTCACATTTTCCGCTGGCTGGAAATTCTCCAATGGCCTAGCACATGTGGGCAGGTATCGTCTTTATCTGAGAGGCACTTGCTCCTTTCTCAACTTTTACTACTAAAAATTATTGTCACTTGGGGACTCCCATTTTTATGCTAAGACAGTACACAGCTCCGGTTCTGGCAGTCTATTATATATATATATATGGGGGTTAGTCTGAACTTCCTGACCTTCCTTGAAGCAATCTGATTGCCCTCTGATAAGGTGGTAGATCTATTTTGGAAAAAAATAATAGTCTTGATAGGATCGTGTTGCTATACAAAGAACAGAATATGAATTATGTTGCGGTATATCATCAAAATTGCCTCGTGTGCAATGGCAAGAGCCTGAGAGAATTCTACTTATCTGCGGAAATAATCGTGATATTAAAAGGTTAAAGTCATCTGGAAAACAAAATGTTAATTTTGATTTTTTTTTTTATAAAATGAACTTTTTGCCTTATTCGATGACCCCGTATTATTTTCGTACGAATGCGAAAACGAAAATAATATAATTTAGGTGTTCTCATTTTCGGACGAGTTGAAAATTGCGTGTAGGCAACAGCAGAGAATGACACAGGCTTTCGAAATCATTTACTGAAATGCTATACAAATTTGCAAATTTAAGGAAAAGTGAAGTTGTCTGAATTTCGCATTGAATTCGCTTCGAACGAAAATAAGAATAATATAAATCCGAAATTTGGTTGAATTAATAGGAAAATTAGAAGAAGGGCCAATAATCTTTACTCCGGTTCAAGTTAGATCAAAATTATTTTATCTATTAGGTTAGAAATGAATACAAAGCTTAGAGTTAGCTCGGATCTTTTGATCAATTACATTTTATGTTTTCAATGTCCCGGATACCTACTTTTAAATATATATATTGTTGAAGCCGTAGAATTGAATAGAAGCAGAACGATATTGCTATTATTTTATTTTACATTTAGAGTGTATTTTATTACTGAATTGCAAATGCTTCTGTTTATGGATTAAAATTCACTTGTACGTGAACTCGCTCACTTTAAAAAATGTAAATATACCTGCTTGCGTAATGAGCATAAATCGATAATCCATGTTTAAGTTAAGGCTGCCTGTACAGCGGGCTTATGCTTATAGGACCGAGCCTTAAAGTTTAAGCAGATATAACCCAAATACCCTCCGAAGAGCCTTTTTATCTTATCGGATAAGCCGGAAAGCATCTCTCTAAATATAACAACCAGCGAGGTACCCATCTCGACCCGTCGAACCGAAAGTGCTGCGGTATTAAGTGAATCACGCGAAACTCATTCGATATTCCGCGGAGAAGGCGCGCGCGGGGGAGGAGATGCCACGCACTTCCGCTGCGTGCGTGGGCGGGCGGGGGCGCATAAAGAAAGTACGCGACCAATTTACTGGCACGCCGTCTAGATTTATCTGTTCGCCCCTGCCCGACCTGTAATTGCCCAGATCCTTAATGTGTACATGTGAATAATTTAGCGTTTCCTATTTACAGCCCTCGATACCCTCGCCGGAGGAACAAAACGCTGATTTTATGTGCTTTGTTTGCCTAGTCATTAATTAAGGTAACACCGACGTAGCGCGCCGTGCCTTTCCGCACTCGGCTCCTACGAACAAACCCTTTTTTGTCGACGATAGCTTATGCTTTTAATGAGGACTGCGGAGGGTCAGGGGGCCACAACTAAGCGTCAATCAGGAGATGGCGGCGGCGGGGTGAGCGAGGACCTAAATTAAAGTAATAACGAAAAAGGGCTTTAGAAGGGCTTTCCGGCGCAGAAGGGCAAACACGGGGCGCCGACCACCACATCGTCCCCAGAGGTTTCGGGGGCGGGATTTTCACCGCACTAAGGGCACTAATTAAGTTTTGTGATGACTCCGAGTGCACAGAATATGTAACTTATGGCGCTCACCCTTCATTTGTTTAAATTTATCTTTGAAGAAGCTAATTCACGTCCTGACGATCATACGTACATAAGAAAAATGAAAATTAAAAACTATCCCCACCAAGGATGGGAGACTAGTTATATACATTAGATACAAACTATAGGTACTTGGAAAATGTCGAAAAACGATGTTTACTAAAACTATGAGAGTGAAAGATACCTATACTCCACCTTACAAGCATTAAAAAAGTATTTAGTACTTAATGGACGAAGTTAATATAGTATTAAAATAACTAGTTTTGAACCTTTTAAACTTATATTCTGTTTTTATTTTTATAATAGAGATTTACTGTACATATATTACATATTTTTACAAGTTTTTACTTCGCTTATAATTCACATTCAGGATTTCAATCGAGCGTACATAAGGACTGGCGTTCGATCCTCACGATCGCGACGTATTACGTACATATGTGGCAGGAACACCAAACTGTAGCCACACTGAAGAGATCGGCTTAGTGTTCTGTATCGAAACGCTAGCATTTTTTTATCTCGTCCGCCTCCCCGGCAGTGTCTATAAGGCAAGTCGGGCCGGGCCGCAAATCGGGCAACGTTGAATTTTAAATATGCATTCATTCACTCCTTATAAATTTGATCCCCCGAATTAAACAATTGAAGTTGAATAATTGTGGCAAAAAGCCCAGCAGGGGAATTGGGGGTTCCCCTTTAACTTTAACAAGTGCCCAAATATATAGAATTTGTCAGGAACTTCGATAGGAACTCATGTGAAAAATTACTTCCCTTTGAATCCTTTACAGAGAAAAGAGGAAATAAAATAGGAAATTTTTTTTTCGAAATCCCCATTCCGTCAACCCGCGCGCTTTTAAGAACACGCCACATTAAGTACCAAGCCGCGGTGCCATACATACAAATTGGGACCCCAACCGACGGGCGTCGCCGGATCAGGCACGGCACAGCACGCAGAAGGGGCATGTAAGTTGCAAACAAATTATTAAAATTCAAAACATCCCTTCTAATGGAAAACGTATTAACAGAACATTCCGATTTGTACCGACAGTATGCAAGGGGGGCGGACTGCGGCGGTGGCGGGAGCGACACGACGTACCGGGAGCCGACTGTGCGGCAGACCCGTCGCACCTATCCGAGCGTATGAAAACCTTATGAATTTTAATACATCTACCTTGAAAGGTTCCATAATCAAAATGGGTTTGATGTAACGAAAGCGATGGCATGCCAACCCCCGTCTCCCTCGCCCATCAAATCCTGCAGGATGGAATAAAACAATGCTCCTGCCAATATCTTATCAAAAAAGTTGGGGGAGCAGATCTGGCTCCATCTACGGAATCACCGGGAAGTGCAGCTTTTCATAGGGCGGAGGAGGGCGAGTTTCAGTTTGGGGAGTGCTCAAAAAATTCCAAAGCATCTTGGCATGTTCCCCATTTGCCTCGCCATTACCTGGGCTTTGAAAGGATGAAAGAAGCGAGCAGGCAGACCCTGGATGCCCTGCCGGGTTCGCTCCTGTGCAACGTCTTGGGCTCGGGCTCCTTTGCCATCATCCGACTGCCTTTCATTCTTTGACTCTTGCTTATTTTGCCTAAGGACAAACAAACTTCGGTTAACCGCAAAAAGTTGTTTTCCTTGCTGGGAACGTCCTGACCACGTATATTTAGGTATAAATCAAAGCTCACGGGGCAGCGATCCGGTCCGGTTCGAGTTCGGGTTCGGGTTCGGGTTCGGGGGGTGGCTCTGCCATGCTCTCGGATAGTCCCGACGTGAATTTATTCCATTTTCTAGTAATTTCGGTTTTTGTGGGAACAGTTTTTGAGCATTTTGGTCGGAGAAACTTCTTATATAAAAGCCGGCTTACTTGGCTTGTCTCAGACTTTGAGCACGAACTTTTTCGCTTCTCAGCCCTTTTCAGAGCTCTGAAACAAAGGGCCGCTTCGCCACCTTACTGGTGGTCGCCTGTCCTCGCTGTTCCCAACCCCAAACCTTATTGGAAACTTTTCAAAGGAAATTTATTAACTGGAGGGTCTGGCTAAGGGCCGCCAGCTTGCTTTTGGTCCGTATATTTTTTCGGCTCTGAACTCGAGAGTCGGAAGGAGCGTCATTACTTTCTCTAAGAATCGTCTAACAGCTGAAGCCACAGGCTTTCCTTTTATTATTTCAGAGAATCCCCTTTTCAGGACAAAAGTTTACTTCAGTCAGGAAATGAGCTTCATGTTCCGGAAGATGCCTATTTGATAGTTGCCTTTCAGTTTAGAGACCTGCGGGATAAATAACTACTTTTGCCAGACGGATGCGGTGACTCAACTCTCCTTTTAACTGCTCTCCTCATTATTTCGAATGTTTTTCTACTTGTCGCCTCCGGGAACTTCGCAGAATTTTCGCAATGGCTGCACTTTTAAGGACATATTACTCCTACTGCTCGAAAAACGAGAAGATTATGCGCGTATCTTCTGACTTGAACGAAAGAATAATGAAGAACGTGGGGAGGATTTCAAAAGAACTAAATTAAGAACTTCCTTTTGAAACTAAATCATTTCAAAACTTTACTCCTTGGCTCATTTCATATTAAAAAAATATCCAAAGGCTACATTTTAATTCATTTATAATGCAAAATCTAGACATTAATATCTTTGAAATTTTCAAAAGATTACTCACTTATAAACTCAAAATAAGTAATAACATTTTACTTCTTTTATTTACAGAGATATGTATATACATATGTATATACATATATTACGAAGAAATAAATCCTGCAAGAAGAATAATTAGGTACGTAGGTACATATGTAAATAATAAAAAATTCTGCTTACAAATAATCATAGATTTGGTCTGAACCATTTTTTTAAGGTGTTGTTATGCCCCAAATCGATTATGTATAGTTAGAAGATCGTTAAAATGCGGTAAATCTAGTAATATCTTCCCTGTTCTATATGAAATAATTTAGCTCAGATATTTCAACTGGAAGTAAAACTATATACATATGTAATTACTTAAAATTAACAAAAGCGGCTATCAAATCTACATTTCCAATTGTGTTTTGCAACTGAAAATATGTTTTGCCATTTTTAACGACTTATCTCTCTCCCTGGCCAGAAATGCGAGTTGTTTTCAAACTCCAGAAGGGAGGAACATCCCCGCCCTATTAGTCTCTTCGTTCAACCGAATCTTTGGATTTGAGTGTCTTAATTGTAGGAAACTCAATATTCCTTTTCCTGTAATTGCGTCATTTGGGAAGAAAATTCCTCGATAGAATTTCGTTTTCATATCCCCCAAAGGAAAGCTTGCTTCTTGCTCCTCGAGCACGTCGGCCCTTAGATGGGAAGCAATTGTAAAATTTCCGGAAAATATCACTTTCTCGAAACAAATCAATACCCTTCCCAGCTAGGGGTTTTTGGATGAAAATTCCTCCAGAATTTCAATGTGCAATTTGCGAACGCCTCTACAGATCAGAGCAATTATTGGCCTTGAGATGGATTGGCCTCATCTCGGCCGTAAGGAGTGCGATTGGGACCGGGATCGGGACCCGGGATCAGCGGGACCACACCCAGCTTCAATTAGCGTTTTTCCAATAATTCGTCACAGTCAGTTGGGCGAGGGAAATGGTTTCGCACTTTCGTCAAATCCAGAGACGGGGCCGGCAGACAGGTCAATAAAGTGGGTGAAATAAAAACGGGAACAGGGAACCCGTGAGCCGGGAATCGGGAGAATGTAGGCCAGCATCCTGTGCCGCGTGAAATATGACGAAACCTGCGAAAAAAAGCAGTGATACAACTCAGAAAACGAGAAAGCACCAATTCTGGGAGGTGGACTAGAAACAGCTCGCGCGCCGTGTCCGATGATTGATGAGGTGCCTCCCGCCTCCCGCCTCCCGCGGCCACCGGCTGAATTAATTCCTCTTGCAGTGGAAAAACTGGGAAAAAAAGGGGAATCAATCAACGCGTCCCATTTTTAATTATTTCGCCGGCGGATCTGAAGCTATCCGGGAGAGTGGCGCATCCTCCTGAATTTTTCAGAATCGCCGCCAGGGAAGATTTGTGTCCACCGTGCCCGAGCATAACTAATTAGGTCCGGAATAATGAACCTAACCTGGCTGCCACTAATGGCCCCAGCTCCTGGATGAATCCCATGCGAGGTCCGCTCCGATCAGGATTTGTGATAGGGAGCATTTCGGGACCCCGAAGTATTTGATTACTTCGGGGCACCCTTAATATGAGATTTCGATACAATCCAGAGAGCCCCCGCCCGCGCCGCGCCACAAGAAGGAACTATAACACATGTAGGGATAAGTTTCACAGAGGGCTTAATGAGATATCCAATTTTTATGGTCAGGTCTCTAATGGAACCGACCGCCCGAACCGCCGCAGCCCCCGCATTTCCCGGGCAAATTGTTTTTGGATACTCAATGAAATTAAGAAGTTTCCTTCGTTAATGGATGTCTCTTTACAAGTTGGTCTTTGATATGGCTTTTGCAGAAGGCTTAGTCTGGCTTATCCCAACAACATATGACATTTAACGGAGGACTTAGCTCCGTCCGCGCGTCTCCCCGCAGCTCTGCGTCCTTCGGAGATTTATTGATTTCAGATAAGATGAACCACTCGGGAAGAGGTTGTAAAAGCCACCATGCTCTAACGAAATTTTTGGTCGTCCTCTTCGGTCGGTGGTTAGGAAATGGAAGTAGTTTCCACGAACTGACTACATACCCTCTGGATTCTGGATGTAAAGAGCCATAGCTTTTATCCATTCCGCACTTTATATACATATGTATTTGAGAAAGTTTGTTTAATTGTACTATGCAATTCTCTAATAACTGATTGACCTTTGGTTTTTCACACTTGAAATAAAATATAATAAGGTTAGATACCTACTATAGATTATTTAGAAACTATTAAGCATCTCAATTAATGTTTTTCGTAATTCTCACATTAAAATAATAATACATAGTTGTGTTTCTCTCAATGATCAAATTTCGAAGCAAATTTTGTTTCGAATTGAAATTTGAAAATGCATTGACTTGTACCCAAAAACTAGATCCAATAAATTTTTCAATCCACAACTTGAGGTTTAAAAAATTAAATTCAATACGAAATTTGAGATCCAGATTAGATCATCAAAAAAACACAGAGCTAATGTTGCGAAAAATCTGATAATTTTTAATAGAAAAAGTTTGGATTCAAATTCTATATGGTCAATTAAGTCAATCTTACAACTTTTTCGAATGAATGGAATGTGTTGACTAATTTTGTGTAAACGGTTACATTTAAAACAATTTTTTTTAATGTGTTAAACATGTAGCTTATCTTCAATTGTTTTAAAGTTTAAAAGCAAACTCCGCAGAATATTACCAACTATTAGTTCGGTTGAATTAGATCAATTATATTCTACTGCGAAAATCAATTCTTAACATACATTCTTATGCAAATCCCATTAAGTGGGGCACCTTAAAGGTCTCCTCACTTTAATTACGCAATTCAATTGAATTCAGTTCGCTTCAGAAGCAGGAATTTATTCGGAAAAATGACAAAAATCCCGAATTGCCAGTTGACAGAATTTATTTCCAATTGGCTTGAATTTTTTTCCATAGGAAAATTTCAGTGATTCCCCTTTTTATCGGTGGCCGATTCCCTCAATATGTCTGCTCCCTGGCAAAGTGTGTCATTGGAAGCTGTCGGTGAAACCGAATAAATTGGAACCACAAAAGAATCTGCGAGAGCCGATGATTGCACAGGAAAATGCAACCGAAGCCAATCGATCCCCAGCGACTCTGACGACGAAGACGACGACGTCTTTTTCAATTTTCCCTGATTTCCTTCCTGTGCACCGATTCCCGGGTCCCAAGTCCCGAGTCCTGACCGCCTCCATCCCGGCATCCAGCGCGCCTTGGATAAATAGAGACGTTCCGCTTTCGGGCGATGAAATTTTTATTGGGCCAATCCTGTAATAAGTAGCCTTTAGAAGGGACTCGCTGCTGATTGGGACGTTGGGGTCCCTGCAGTTTGGCCGCCGTGACCCCGCCAGGGGTGTGATATATAAATCATGGGGTCCGGGGGCTCGACTCCAGGGCTACGCGGCCTCCGCATGATTGAAAAGAGCCGTCAGGGCTTGTCCTTCCTCGGCTGTGACAGGGCGAATTTGTCATCTGAAATTGCTCTTTTTCGAGCTGTTTCAGGAGCGTCGCCCGTCTTCCCGCCGTACAGCTTACAGCCCGCCAGCCGAATGGCCCCATTGTGCGGAACGCCCCTCGGGCCGGCCGTCTGGAAGCGGAGCATTTGTCTAAATTATAAAAAGATTTAAATCACTCAGTCCTCTGGAAGCGTAGGTGAAAGGTGTTTTTTATTGCGCTTCTTCCTCACCTTGGAATCCAACCTGACGTGCCCTTCATTTTTGCCTCTCCCCCGCCCTGACGCGTCTTTGTGCATCACTCCAGCGACGGAGGGCCCAATTGTCTGAACCGGGAGCACTAGCTCCATCTTTTTCTAGGTTGCAAAATCTCGTCCTTTCGCGGTGAAGATATTCGCATCTGAAGAAGTGTTCTTCAGGTTGAGTAACACGAAGTGGCGTGCTCAGAATTCCGCTGCATGTGACTTGAATCCCGGAGCCCCTGGCCCGAAAACATGCCTTTTTTTCTTCGTTTTGCAGACCATCATCCATCGGGAGCATATCCGGGCGCACACACAATCTCCTCACAGCATCCTTCCGCAATATCTAAACAACATGAGAAGCGGGAAGGATGCTGCTTTCTGCACCCATGTCACAGTGAAGTGCATTACCGCTTCCCTCCCACGAGGATCGGGATTTTTGGGTGAATTTATAGTTTTGTTGCGTCTTACATTCCTGAAATTCGCTGTGGACGCGATGCACAAACACATGAATAAAGAATACTGGGAAACATTTACTGCCGTCGTGATCCTGTCCCGGATTTTGAACGAAACGGCGAAAATGGAGCACTGAAAATACCCTGATATACTACTTTCGTATTCTGTGGGAATTTCAGATATGTACGGGACGCTTAACACGGCCAGCAGACGCGAGTGCATCCAAGATTTTATGATTTTCATAATTTTCAAATTTTATTATCGATTTAATAATTTTGCCAACTTTTCCCACCAGATTTTGAGTATTCGTGCCAAAACGTGCCAACAAGTTCTCTGGCAATTTTGTTTACATTTTTGCATATTAACTGAAAAAGCTACTTTTCAGAAAGTTTGAATTATTAGGAATAATAGGAGACTACTATTACCCACATTATAATTTTTTTTAATTGTCTGTTTATATATTTCAGTATATAGTTAAAATTTATAACTTATAATTTTTTAATTAACAAAGCTTTTCAATATTGTTATAACAATTATTAAATTTTGTTTACTACTTAGGAAGGTACTTTATGAACCAATATATATGTGGCGTCGTTATGGTAACGTCACTTTAATATTTTATTCATTTGAATAACTATTGTGAATTTTTTGAATTAACACTTTAATAAAATATAATTTTTTTAATAGTAGGTATGCGAGATACCTTGCAAATAAAAAATAAGTTGTAGGATCTAGCTACACTGTAAAAATAATTGAATGTAAAAAATAAAAAGTTAGTCCAATCGGGATTTACAAACTATACGATTGCATTGTTAAAAATAAATAATTTAAAATAATATTTTAAATATTTCAATTGCGATAACAAATATGTAGTTCATGTAAATGCAGTAAACCTGTATGTACCTGAAACCTTCGAAATCATGAAAATTGGTTCATCGATATTTGTTTAATAATTTATTTTACCAACCTACCGTTAGTAATTACGCAAGTGTGAAAAATAGAAACCATCTCTTTAATATTTGGATTTGATAGCTGTCATACCCCTTTCAGAACTAAAATTTATTTCCTGGAAAATGCGTGCACCAGTTATTTGAGTTATTTGTGTATTAATGTTTTCTAATTAAATGGAGCGGTTTTACGCCAAAAACGTTGCCGCCAAGTTATTAAAGTTAAAAAAAGAAACAGCGATAACCGCACTGCGCCACGAGCGATCACAATTGTGTCTGATTTACAGGAAATATGCCATTTAAATTTTTGTTTATTTAAATTTATATTTAGCATATTTTCGGAAGAATTTATGAATATTTTTTTCTTCTCCAAAATGCTACAAAAACTTGAAATTTAAATTTAATAAAATCGTAAATTATGCACATAACGAACTTTTCAGTCGTAGTCGAAAATTTCAAAATGTAAATATTTTTAGAAATGGTACTTCTAACGATTCATTTCGAAACTACATATACAAATTTGAAAGTAACGTAAGATAAAAATCGAACTTTAAGAAATGTTTGGTTCTAAATAAATCAGCCAGCTGTTCCGTTGAAGTGAAGCAAAGAGTCGTACGCCATTTTTCCTCTAATAAATTAAACATGTGAAAATGCTGGAATTCCAGAGTATGTACGAATAATGAAACTCTCTCACATTTTTAAAAATTTAACCGACTCCGAATGTCTTCAAAAGCACGCGAAAAAGTCGAGCACTTAACGAACACCTCTTTTCTGAGAATTACCTTTGATTTCCCTGATTCCCTGGGATTTGCGGAATTTGCACCCAAGTATTACAGGAGCCAATTTCGTCAGTTGGCCAGGACCCGGTTCATGCGAACATCAAACGTCACTTAGACGCCGTGGCTACATGAAAAATACATGGAATTGTGGATTCAGGTGGTCCTGAGCTGAGACGCGGGCGTCGGGACGCCCGGAAAAAACCGGAATGCGGCCCACCCGCCGCGGCCCCACGAGCTTATTTCTATTGTGGGGCGGAGGGACGACGAGGGCCGTTCGAACGGCGTCGCCGCTGCATCAAATTGGGTAAACAAATACCGTTGAGCTCCCAGGGCTCCTGCTTTTCAGGGCTTACGGGGAGCACGGGGGGCCGGGAGCGGACCGAACGGGGCGCAGACCCACTGAATTAGAAGGGAACATTTTTAATCCACCAGGAAAGCTCCTTCGCATGCTACAAAGTGGCGCGCACGCTTTCAACGGGCGGGAGCCCGAGCTCGTTTGATACGTGAAACATGACGAAAATTGAATGTGGGCTTTTTGTTCATCACTGGATTTTGTGTCCAATAAAAACCAGCTCCAGCGTCCCCCGAAGGGGTCTGCGGGGGTCCTGGCGGGTGCTTTCAAGGGAAACTCCCGATTGGGGCGCGCTGCACAAACACACGGCGGCGATTGTTAAAGTTTGATAACGCGCAGTGTCCTGCTGCACAGGATTAAGTTGAGCTGCCGTCCCCCGGAGCGAATTAAGGGATTTTCGATATTTAATAGGAACATGTGAGCAACTCAAGTGTTCGCCGGGGATGCAGGGATTACTGGGGCTTTGGGACTGGGGATAGCTTCGTTTCGATCCGACTAATTGTTTGTTTATAAGGCGAGATGCCACAACATTCGTCCCAAGTGCACAATTTGAGGTGGGCCCCCCATCGAGAGCAAATAACATAAACCACTGAGCAATGAACTCTAGCACCTCATACAAAACAGTCCATTTCTGTGTTATTATTTTCTTTCCAGAAATTAAACATATATGTATGTATGTACAATACTTTGTGCATAGTATACTCGTATGTAAATATTATCTTTAAATTAAATAAAACTAATCATTTGAGTATTTGGTTGAAACCAGTGGATTGAATATATTATAAGGTAAATTGGAAGTGTCTTGAAAACAATCTAGTTATTGTTCAGTTGTTGAACTGTAACTCACAAATGCTATAAAAAATCCTGACTTTGCGGAACAATTCACTATAAAAAAAAAAAAGAATTATTCGTAAAAATGGTCCTGTTAAATATTTTTATTAAAGTCATCCTAAATTGTTTTTTTTTTAATTATTATTATTATTATTATACTCTCAGTTTGACCCAGTATAGATATGAGGTCGTAACAATTTGGAGCAGAACGTATAATATTCGAATATAACAAATTTTATGTGCAAAATTTAAGTTTGTATACTGAAAATTTTACGGCACTTGAGTTGAAAACATATGAAAATTGTTGGTGCAGTTCGATGCGGAAATTTTAGTTCTATCTAAAAGTGGTTGAGTGTACACAATTTATCCAATTAAGTGGAAGAATCAAAAGTCAATTTTCTCTGAATGGGAAACCAATTCAACTGCAAATATGCAAAGTGCTACAAAACCAATAATGCGGGAATAATATGGAAATTAAAATTTCCCTTATCAGCTAGTGCAAGAGTTCTGGGCGCAATCAGTTCCCTCAGGATTTTCATTTAGTGATAAAAGAAAACAGAAATAAAAAAATTCGCATAGAGCTGTGGATGCCGGGGAGAAAGCATCCGCATGCTGTTGACCAAGTTACTTTTTCTCCTGGTGGAGCGTTCCCGTCTAAAGAAATTTCACAGCACGATAAAATCTCGCACGAAAGCATTGTTTGAGAATGTTTCCAACTCGCTTAATTAGTCCAACTTTTTGTCCCTTTGAAACAATTTCCATTAGCAGGAGACCGACGGAAGGCAGAAAACTTCACGTCCACCCTGGGGCCATTTGGAGCTACAAGCCGTGGGTGGAGGGGCGGGCTTCTCACCGGCAACAGCTCCTGCAGGAGTCCGGGCCCCACCAGATGCACCACCGCCCGCACCCGGCCCCGTCCGAAACTGCGAGTTCTCGAAGGTGTCGGGCCCACCACTTCATCAGCGCCGCGCCCCTGCGCGCCCCACAACACAATGCAATGACCAGAGCAAAGTTGCAGGATGCAAATAAGGCTCCAGATTTTCTTCCAACTATGCAACAATTGGACGACAATTAACATTCAGACTGTGCGATGAACCGAAAGATATGCGCCGGGCTGCGGACGGCCGGACCGGCTCCGGTGACGACCAAATAGAGCGATGCAATTAGCAGCCATTGTTGCCAGTAATTTGCATACAATTACTGCGGCTTTCGCCGGGGTCCAGTGCCGGAGCACCCGCCCGGCGGCGGCAGCGGGGGGAGTTTTTAGTGCGCCCGTCATTACCTA
Source organism: Machimus rusticus (assembly GCA_951509405.1). Lineage (NCBI taxonomy): Eukaryota > Metazoa > Arthropoda > Insecta > Diptera > Asilidae > Machimus > Machimus rusticus. The sequence goes on from OX608051.1 coordinate 12,274,741, forward strand.
TGACAGTCGTCGAGCAGTCCGCATGATTGCGGCGCCGGGAGGGCTTCTTCTGCCGCCGTCCCATTGGAAAGCCATCCACGTAACAAATGGGGAGCACCAGGGCCTTAATTAACATGTCATTCGACTCGCAGTATCTGTGCCCGCCAGACGTGTGAAAGATGAGTGGTTTTCATCTAAGTAACGAACCCTCATAAATTTCAGCCGCCCGCCCGGGGCCGGGGATGGGCGCCCGTCTTGGCCCGGCCGACGTCATTTTTCAGGGGCCCTGCGCGGGTGGCTGCTCCCAATCTCGGCTGCTCAATATCCACCCGGGCAATATGTTTGTCTCCCCTGGCCCCCCATGCAGACGTTCCTTTTCAGAAGATCCTGCACAGATTACCCCCGGTTCTGGCGCCCCAACGGGGGAACGGGGAGTCCCCGAGTAGTTTCGCACTTGCGTTGCGTTGCGTTACCTCCGTGCGTGGGGAGCATCATCGGCCGTTGCTGGTGGCCGGGGAATGGCGAGGTTAACCAATTTATTACATCCCGGCGAGATTTTGCTCCAGTGGCTTCGCCTGTTTATATTTCAGTGTCATTTGCACTCAATTACTTTAAAAGTTTTTGGGGTCGAAGTTTCGGTTGCCTCACTTTTTCCCCGAAGGATACTCTAGGGGATGGCGGCGGGTCCTAGGGAGAGATGCAAAAACACGCCGTCTAAAGAGAGATAATTTGCTGGAGCTCAGCACTATCATTTTGGAGCTTGATACTTTACACGAGCAGCATATAAACAGGCCCGGAGATTTGATCTCCTTCGGAAGTATTGAGGTAAATGTGCCGTGAGGTCATTTACGCTGAAAGGGTTATCTCTGCCCAGTTGGTCTGACCCTATGTCGGGGAATTGCTGTATTTCTGTCATGTTCATATGAGCACTTCTTGCCAAATGAACCCCAATTCTTATCTCCTCGGAAGGTATTTCGACACGGCGTATGAAACACCGCACGACAACCCTGCGACGAAATGTTCGGATCTTAAGAAATCGTTGAACCCCTTTTTGCAAGAATGAACGAGTCACGCAAACGAACTATAAAAAGTGCCTTTACTTTGATGACGATGCAGTGTTCATTCAGTTTTGTGGAATTGTTGTTAACATCAAGAACTTGAACTTCAAACAAATGACAAATGTAAATAAAAACTCAATTTCATACTCGCGCATATCAAGGAAAAATATATATGCATAAAATTACGCATAGTTGGAATAGATAGATGCCTATACCAAAAAAGGTTTCTTTATGGTTTTTGATGAAAAACAAAGATAATAAATGACTGGTATTTTGCAATTTAAAAACAAATGTTATATTTTAATTTGAAGCAAAGAAAAACAAACTTTATATAGGTTTTTCTGGCTATTATAAAAAGCTAGCATGTCTTTATTATAGCCAAAAATAGGAGGTAGTGACACTCTAGCCGCGTTCTTTTCACTTCGGATCCAGTTCTAGGTTTTGAAGGAAATTTCTATAGAATTGAGTTTTATGAGCAGCAACCATATCAAACAATTTTTATTTCTCGAAAATAAAATCAAATAGCCTGGATTTAGACCCACTTATGCGTCAAAAACTTAATCCAACAATTTATCTGGTTCAAGCTTTGAAGTTTGAGTGGCTAGATATCATGGCAATTTGATGCGACTTTCGGAAAATTAAAATCTTTATATATGTACGTGATGGTTTTTAAAATTTCAATTCACTCCAACATTTCCTGCAAAACCCGGAACTGGATCCGATGTGAAAAGAACACGGCTACGGCTTCTATTACAATTGCATACATACATATACATACTCTTTGTGACGCAGCAATTTCGTAAGTCAATTTTATTTTGAGATCCTAACGGTAAAATTAAAAAAAATTCGATTTTTATAAAAACATTCTGTCCAATTGTTTTTGTAAGAGCAGATTATATGTTTAAATATAATTTACATAAAGTTATAGAAAAATAACATTGCTATCAAAATGTCACTTTAATTGAATATTTAATTTTTCTAATCCATTAACATTTGTTTTAATAAAAAAACACACATAAATTAAGCTGTCTTTTTCTTGTAACCAGAAAAAAATATTAAACTTTAAAACTTTATTTTCTTTTTTAAAGTTAACTTTAAAAAGCGTCAGTTACAGTAACAAGACTTAAAACTAATTCTTAATTCTGAAACTTTTCTATGTTCTACATACATATGTTATTAATTTTCCAGTAAAACTTAAGGGGGAAGGCCACTGTGACAGCCCTAAAAAATTCTGAATTTTCGCGAATTTTTTTGCGCGAGTATAATTTATTTTTTAAAGATCGGATAAAGAAATATTTAAAGAGTATACATTCGACTATATGTAAACGAAATTTTATTAAAAAATATACCAAATTCGTTAAGTTATATACATTTTCTCGAAACAACTTTTTTTGACCTTGTCCCAACGGTTCCTTGAAGACCAATGGGCCGATTTTAAATTTTTTTGTTTTGAAAGCTTTATAATTATAGTAGCTATGGTTGTACGTAGCCGATTAAAAAAAATTTTAAAATTACTATTTTTTAATACTATTTTACTAAGCAAAAAAAAGCCAAAATTTGGAAAAAAAATTAAAAACGCCACCATTTTGCGAAAACAAAAAAATTTAAAAAACCCCTACGTGCAACCATAGCTAAATTGATATAGATTCTAAACAACATTTTATTTTTCAATTTTATATACTGTTTCAACATGAATCGTTGGTACAATGAAGGAGGATTTTTTTTTTAGACTACTACGAAAATGTTTATAACTCATCGAATTTTGTATATTTTGTAATTGTAAGTTTTTGTACATAGAGTTGAATATACACTCTTTACATATTCCATTATCCGATTCTTCAAAAATAAATTAAACCTGCCCAAAAAAATTCGCGAAAATTCACAATTTTTTGACCCGTCACAGTGGCCTTCCCCTTAACAAAAGTAATATTTTGTTTTGTTAAGTATTTTAAATGGTGTCGTCTATGCCTCAAAAGTAGCTAAGTACATAAAATCTGAAATAATCTGAGCCCAATTGCAACTAGTTAAGGACTCGAAAAGTTGTTTAAGCTGCAAGTAAACTGGGGACGAGTGTCCTCCGGCGTGCCCGAATGCCGGAGTATTTAATGACCCGCTTCCAATCGCCGGGCATCAACTTTGTCTGCGAAGTCCTCATGACGGGGGCGGCGAATTGCGGCTTAATTTGTTTTTGCGAAAACCCGCAGTTAACTGCATACTTAAATCTCCTTACACAGAATCCCCCGGCCGCCCGGCGGAGCGCCGACGGGGCTCATAAGCAGTTTACTATTAGCCCCCGATGCCCACATAAACCAATCTCCTGTTCTTGGAGGACTATCTGCTTAGGTCAAATCTCATTTGGCAGGTGACCATTTAATGCTATTTCACAATATTTCGAGAATAACAAGCTTTTACACTCTGGGTAAGGCGATTTGGGTTTTCCATCTGCACTACAAACCCGAGGACCGTAAATAACGAACATTCGCCCGTTCGTCGGACCCGCATATATCGCATTTCAGTAAAATGGAAAAATCGAATAATCACCGACGGATGGCAGATAAAATTTAGCTCAGTAGCAGCGGGAGCGGCCAACGCCGGAAAAAACGTAACCTCATTTTCTAGGAAGGACTGAGCTGCAGGACAACGAGTCACTTGTGCTACTCATGAAAATCGAAAATTTAATTAACAGGATAAGGACATTTTGATCCGCTGGTCCGTTCGTCCCTTCGGAGTTGATTTATTTATCTTCTCCGAGGGCATTAAATATCCAGTGCTGACGATGTTGGGGAAGCTATCAAAGAGATTTTTGCTGGAATATTTGATTTTTGAATTTCTTCCTCCTTTTTTTTAATCTCTCTCAACATCCCCGCTTTTTTTTATTTTGATATTTTGCAAAAATCGTAATGAAATTTTCTTATCCGACCCTTTCAATTATCGTATCGCACACAGATATTTTTACATTATAATGTGCTAATATCTTTTAATTTGCGCACTTGCAATCATTTTTTTTCCATTCGCAGGGATGTGGGTGTGTCGTACTTTTCACGCGTTGTAATTATCATCAGCGTCAGTTATTATGAGCGTCAGTTGGTGCACGCGGTTTTTAATCGCATTTCCTGGAATAATAATTTGGTAATAATTTCAATCTTTGCGGAGTATTAAAACGCGAAAAGCTCTTAATTTGGAATTTCAAGTATGCACTATAGTTCAAAATTTAAGATCAAATTATAAATAATGGAAAATATAAAATTTATTTAATCTTAGCCGGTAGCATTAAACAGGGATTTTTAACTGGGGATGTAGCTCAGATGGTAGAGCGCTCGCTTAGCATGTGAGAGGTACCGGGATCGATGCCCGGCATCTCCATTATAATTCATTTTGATTTCTATTTAGATTTAATTTTTAGTTATGCAGACTTTGAAAATTTTCTTTATTCAGTTTTTGAACAGTTTTAGAGTTTATGTTATAATTTTGTAAAACCTAAAATTCTTAAAAATTTCTTAGAAAAGGAAAACAAAAAGACGAACAAAGAATATTTGTGCTCAATTATAGTAGAAAAATATTGTGGTATTGAAACTATGTATGTATATATTTGAAACAATTATAAATCAATCTAAATCACAATCTAAAAAAGTGTAGATTATCCTTAAACCAAGTATCATTGTTTTCATTTAAACTTGTACTCGTCTTATTAGGGTTACACATATCAAAATTCTAATTATTACCTGAATTACAGTCAATGCAAATGAGAGCAGCAGCGATAATTCCATGTATTTCACGTTTAATCTGTAATTCTTTTGCGTTTTTCTCAAAACTATATGTTTTACAAACTGTGTAGGTACCAGATATCTCAGGATCTACATACTCAAAAGATTTTTATGAAATATGGAACCACATATTTTTAATAACATTATCTAAGATGTAGCATAAGATTTTGTTATTGGAAACCACCAAAATCAGTTCAAAGTAGAGTATAACTCCTTAAGCATTATCATATGTATCAGCAAACTCCAACATTGCAGTAGAAATAAAAAATCTGTCCCTGTTATAAAAAAGGAAGTCTTGTCTAAACAAAATAATATTAAAAAGACTCTAATTAAATGCTTTTATCAATTTCCTGCTAATGCGATATCCAATAAATTTCGAATTTCATATTCCCTGAACTTGGGAAGGGAAGTTTTCTGATCACCCCAACGTTCTCGCCGAGAACCGCATGTTGATGTTGAGGAGCACATATTTATGTGTTGAAGGCGCTTAAATATGTACCGACGAAGCGCATACTGAGCATAATTGCACCGACTTCAATCATAGCACCTGGGCAGCGGGGTACACGTGAGCGGAGCCCCCTTAATGACTCCTAATCACATTCCCTCCGACGCAGATGCAAAGCGCCCCGGGGGCGGAGGATTGTTCATTAAAACCCGAATCGAACGCTGGCAAGCTAATTAAAACCGAAAACACGCTAACAAATGGCCGTCGCCTTTGATTTGATTACTGATAATTTTAATTAATTAGTGAACAACGTAAACATGCATTAATCAGTCTTTCATCAAAATCGAACTGACCCCCCTCCGGCCGCCCCGCCCCTGGCATATTTATCCTGTTATCTTTCATTCCAGCTGTCCCCCTGTTTATCCACTCGCCTCGACGGCACTCCCGGCGCCGGAGCTCCCGCCCCCACGCCCCGTGGCCCCGTCATCCCCCGCCATCCGACCATCCTACAGGACTCCAATTCAGCAACAATCCTCGCCTCCGTTCGATTATTTGCCGGTTTGTTTGGGGAGTCGATTTAAAGTTGGCGAAATTATCAATTTTTGTCCATCTGTCTGCTGGTCGACTCGAAGTTCGTCAGCTCAAGTGTTCCCCCCGAGGGGGGCGGAGGCCGACGAACCAATTTTGGCCCTGAACAATGGCGGAGTCGCGGCTGGGGCCCCGGACGACAACCATCAATTAGGGCTGATTATTGCCATTTTTTCAGCATCCGGACTCCGGACCGAGACGTATAACAACGCGCGGATTAAGCGAATGCTTAAACAAGTGCAACTACAAAGCAGGTCACCTCACCGCAGGACTGTTTTAAAAATTCAATTAGTTCGATAAATATTTCATGGTTTTGATGAGCAATTAATATCTGTTTTATTAACGCGTACCCCACTCAATTCGGAATGCAATTCAACTGCTCCGAGCGGATTTTCTAAACCGATTATCCAGCAGCTAGCCGCACTAATTTATTCAACTTTACATTTTATCCACAATTTGCGCAATCAAGCTTCTATTTCAAATATGTACACAAATATTTCTGTAATCACTCTTAGTTGGTACAAATTATACCCAGCAAATAATTGATTCAATGTTTTGCTTTATTCAAAACCGCAATACCTCTGCTGATCGTGAATAAGACGTTGATATTAAAATGGTTGTTTCAACAATTAACTCTTTTGAACCATTTTAATATTTATCTACCCAATAACTTAGAAATAAAATAAACAAATCTTTATTTGCAGTTACATATATATTTATTTAATCAACTAAACTTCTTTTTAACAATAATAATTTCTACGCTGGAATCATCGCACCAGAGACCATCATCTTCAGTATTACACGTTTTCCGTCTATCCAAAGTAAAGCCATGGTTAACTAAGAATAAAAATTACTTATTAAAAAATATTTGTAATTTTCATTAGTTAGAGGTTACCCAAACTGTCTTCAAAATCTTGCAAAGTTCTCTCATTTCTAATAGTAGAAGCCAAAATCAGAAAACAGTCTTTAGTACTTTTTTGAAAAATATAATCCAAAGTATTGATGAGCGGCTTGAAAATCGAATGGTCGTAGACAACATCCGCAGCTAAAATAACTTCAGGCATTATTTTATTTTCCACCTCTGATTCCTCAACGTCCTCCCAGGGAAGCAAAAGAGTTCCTATCTCCTGTTGGTCATATTTTAATAGTGTAAAATTGGCTTCATCCGCCAACTTCACGGCGTTCCCGAAATTTAGTTTTAAGTTCTCATTAAGCAACTTCATCACCTGAGGGCTTCCGTCCGATAAAACTACTTTGCGGGCTCCGCAGCATTTTGAAGCGACAAAGCCAAGAAGTCCGGTTCCAGCTCCTAGCTCAAGAACTGCTCGTCCCTGAATGTAGTCCTGGTTGCTCAAAATCCAGTTCGACAGGACCAAGGAAGCCTGCCAGGTGCACAGGCCTGTGGTGCCGTTTGCCACGAAACTCTTCGATTCCCGGATCGAAAAAATTACCCCAAATTTCTGAAGGAAATAATGTTTAAATGTCCGCTCCTCAGGATCATCTGGGAGGGATTGCAACCTACAAAGCTCCTCATAAACTTTGTCGTGGACTTCGTTGGAGCCTTTTTCCAGAGTTTTAATCCATTTCTTTAAGAAGTTAATTTGATAGCTGCGCTTAACTGCGAATTTCTTATTGAGCTCGTGCAGAATTGTATGCTCCAGGAGAAGTTCCTGATTATCCCAACCGGAAAAGTCGCAAAATACCTAAAAATGAAACAGCGAACAATGGAGAAAACGTTCAAAAGGAAAATCTATTTCTTCTGACTTACTTCAGGATTTACGTTCGCGTAGCAACACAGAAACTGACTCTCCACTGTTGGAATGATTCTGCGTTGCCTGTCCTCCTTTTCTGAACTGTTACTTTCAATAACTTCATTCATTATTACCGAGAAAACTTGTTAATTATTCGAGCACATGTAAACAATTCGTAACATATGTTCAGCTGTCAGTTTTGGCATTTCTGTGTGATATGCCAGTGACTCTGAAACTGTTCATTTGAAAGGAATCATGAAACGGGTTCTTTGATTTACCGTTTTGGGTTCATGTCCCTAATAAGTAGAGATTCGAACTTTTTAAGTATCTCAACGAAACTTCTTTTTTAAGCCGGAAATGACTCGCCCCAACAAAAATTAAGAACTTCTTACATATCGCCATTTAAAAGTTTTTATTTTCTTATACTGCACAAAAACATTTTATTAACCTTTTATATTTCACAGAAATATATTAAAACAAATTGAAAAACCTATTAAAAGGTTCTTAAATAATAAAATAATGACGTAAAACTTCAATTAGAATTCCAATCAGTTTTATTTCCCCAAGTTTGATTACTTTTATTCTTATTATACAATATTTTATTAAATGGTGAAAAAGCAAGATGAAAATAGTTAATTTCTACCAAAAGATTAAAGAAATATAAATTTCAAATATTTCTTAATTTTATAAAACTATCTTACCAATAATTTTAATTATGTATTCTTATTTCGAATTACAGACACAAATATATTCAAGTATAAAAACAATTTAATCCAAAAGTCGGAACTACAAAATGTAAATGAAACAAGTATTTAGGTTTTCTCATAACTCAACTACATAAAAAGCTGAACAGAGTTAAGCAATTCCTTGTATAAAAACGAACAACTGGCCGCTGTACTTTCAAAATAAATGTTAGACATTTGCATCATCTGATTTAATTTAGATAATAGAAATGTGAAAGACGTGCTGACTTTGCTGGAAGACCAAAATGTTTAAAAAATCCCAATAATTTAATTGATATTCATTTAAAAATTGAAAAATTTAACACCTGCTGTGATGTCTTTCCAGAAATCTGTAGGTTATCTCAGTACGCAATTTCTCTAAGTGGTGTTTGCAAAAACAGAAAGAATTCAGTTGTTACAAAACAATCAAGCTTGATTACCATGGCACAAAAGTTCGTTATTGAAATAATAAAACATATTGAGAATTTGAATTAAAATATATTTAACATTACTACTTAAAATAATTCTCTTTGCAATAAGTTTACATAGACAATCATATAAAAGGGAATTACACATTCCACGAACTGGAACGGTCCCTTTGCGACAATAAGTGCTATTCACATTTGACTTCAAATGAGGTCTGTACTTATTTAAAGCATAATAATACTGAGCAATATGTTACATAAATAATAGGACTCTTCCACCGACCGGGATAAGTCGACGAAATGAAGATTAGAAGGCGTGACGAAGACATCTGGACTTACGCGTTGCAAAAAACTGTTTAGATTTACTCGTAGAATAAAGAGGAGCACAAACATTAAATGCAAGACGGCCGGGGTTTTGACACGTATTTTTTGTGAAAATTTATTTTGTTTTCAATGATTATTTTTATGGAATGGAAATTTATGAACATTTAAGCACAGGTCACTGCTCTAGAGATGTGTAACAACAATGTCCTCTTCGAGATCATCCTTTTCGTCATCTGTTTCTTCGACTTCTGGAGCGATGTTGTTCTTAGTCTCGTCGATTTTCTTTGGATTCTCTTCCATTGCTTTCAGTCGTTTTTGCTGCAAAAATATAAAAAGTATTGTTAGATTCTGAGTTAAACTTTTGCTAGGGCTAGTGAGACTCACCTTTCTCCTATATCTAATTTCAACAATTACATAGCCTAGAACACCCAGAGTTAGGACGGATATCAAGATGTAAAGCTTCATTCTTGCGCAAAGAGTTGTTGCGTAGGCGTAAGCTATAACGAAACCAGCTGATTCCCAAAGACGATAGTTGGAGAATGCAGCTTCCTTGTTTCGTCTGAATAGCAAACCATAAAGTCCTGGAAGAAAGGAAATTTTTAATATTAATTTCAAAAAAAAACTCTATATAAATTTAGCTTACCATTAATTTGTGTTTGCCACACGGCGTCACCAACACCCCACAGTCCGGACATAGCGAAAAATATCAGTGGATTATCCGGGTGGGGCATCCAGAAGAGCATGATTATGACAATAGTCGCGTGGACAATGGCGCCAAGTGCAATTATTGGAATTCTTCCGATGTATTTCATCACGGATCCAAATAGAATCGAGCAGATCGCATTCACGACACCGAAGCAGATCATCACATATCCAATGTGGTGGATGCCCAGCGCACAGGAGACGTAGGCCTGGGTAAAATCGGCCCCGATGAAAGCCTGCTCCATGCCAATCCACACCGTAATCGGGATTAAAAGCTGTTGATTTGGTTTCTTCATCTGGTGGAAAGTAGCTGCTAGCAGCGCAATCCCTGATAATTCTTGTGCTGATTGGGAACCCTTTCGTTTTTCACCGTATCTATTTTAAAAGAAAAATTATTAGATGTTTATTTAAAACGCTTCAAGCGTGACTAGATCGTACGCTATCAATTCTGACTTCAATAATGAATTTTATAAAAATGCTTACCTTGAGAGAGGATCCAAGAATACTGCAATAATAATAACGGCTGCAATAATACATGATAGGTAAATCATTGAGATCTCAAAGATTTCAGACTCTGGTGGTCTATCTAAATTTGCATGTCCGGTTGCTCCAACAACACAAAAATTTGCTCCACAACTTCCTAATCGCGACTCAAGGGATGAATTTCCACTTCCACCTCCTCCATGAGTTTCGCTTGAGATTACTAATTAAAAAAAAAAAAAACGAAAATTATTAATAAGAACAATTTACTTAGTAAATTTGAAAATTCTTACCTAAACTTGAGATGAGATTTCCCCAGAGTTCGGCTGTTTGCCAAGCAAGGAAGAAGAATCCGAAAAATCGTACAATGATAGCATCTACGGCTTGTTCGGTAATTTTAGCATAAACTTGCCCGACCTGAGTTAGATAGGTGGCTTTTGATGCCCACATCGGAGCAGCGCCTAAACCGACTAGAATACCAGCGGGGACTAATGTGAAGAACCTAAAAATATAGTCTTACGTTATTTTCTGCCGAATATTTAGCGAAAAAATATTTCGTACTTTGGGTATAGCTGGAAAGCAATATAAGGCGCATAGCACATCATACTGCAAACGAGTGTCCATTTCACAGTCAGCCGCCTAATTATGAGTGTTGGCAGGAAAATGCAAGAAACTACTAAAGCTGCGTAAATTGCACTAAGGGAAACTGTTCCCAAACCATCTACAGAATTAATTGATGACTGTAGATTGGCGGTACCCTGTAAAATTAAAAACAAATTGTTACTTTATGATTTTTCTATTTTATTAATTTCTGTAGCTCTTACCTGAAATGCGGTAAACTGCACCATAAAAGCTAGCGAAATGATAAGAATATTTTTTAGAATCCGCCATTTTTCGCCTTTTGATAACTTAACTTTTTCTCGAAGGGATGCAGTATCTTCAGCAGGTCTTTTTGGAGGCTGGAAGAAAATTAAATATTTATTATTATTTTTTTTCCCTTAATACTTTTAAGAAAAATAAGAAACAGTTAAATACTCATTTATAACGACAGGACATTAGGAACAATTAAACTTTATATTGTATAATTTAGTTTAGAATTACGTGTATGTATTTAATTCCATAAATTCCTCTTTATAAAAAAGTAATTTCTGGTTCTTAATCTCTAATTAACTTCGGAAGAAGTTCTAATTATTTTCTAGAGAAAAAAGTCTTGCGCAACAAAAGCTTGCATGGAAATTGACCGTATATTTCTTTGTTTAAGTTTTTATACGAAATACTTAAAACAGGTGGCTAAATGTTGAAGATCTAATGTGGTGCCACCTAAAGTCATCAATCTTGCGTAACATGGAAAACAAACTATGTAGATAGTCGTATTAGGTATAAAAAAACGGAAACGTGGAAGCATCTTCACAATGTAGAAAATTTATGGTCGTTCGCACCATAATCTTGACCAACGATGTATCGTAGTCATCATCCAATTTTAGAAATTATGCTCACACATCTTGGCGTTTTTATACTGCGAAAGTTTAATATTTTCCCCCTCTTGATAAATATTGTAAATGAAATTGCCTAAAAACGTGATAAGCTTTCACGATTTTTGTTTTTTCAAAAGATTTGAAAATAAATAAAAATTTCAAAAGCATATGAAGAGGAGCAAAATTTTTGTGTCATATAGAGTTTTACTGGATGCGGTTAAATGTAGCCGGTGATATCCAGTTTTCTTACCGGTAGCAACTAGTTGAGAAGGCTATTTCCATTTTGTTATTCCGTTTTAGTTCGTCGCCTAGGCGCACTATACACCGAAGATTGCAAAGCTACCTGAGCTATAAGTGAAGGTGAAACTGTGACGATGGCGTTTTTCCAGACGCCGCCAATCCGGCAGCGGCCTTTTATATATATAGAGGAATTCTTGCATAAAATATGCATCCAGTACTTATAAAATTGGTGTTTTTACGAAAGCGGTTCAGACCGAAATTGGGTCGTCTATGCCGTCACGACAAATGCATTGGGAAAAACCACTTGCAGTTGACGAAATCCAGTATGCATATTTCGACAATAAATTCGAGAGTTTTCTCTATGATTTTGCGGCACGTCACGTGCGTCAACAGCTAGTTCCTTCTCAGAATTGCCTGACTTTGATTTATACTAAAATATACATGTATGCAAAATCAATAGCGACCTTAGAAGATTAGATAGCACCTTTAGTAATTTCCAGTAAATATTGAACGATTTTCAAAATAATCAAAATCAAAGTCTTTTAAGATATAAGTTTTTAAATAGAAACCTTTTATTTAATACCCCTTTTCAATTGGAACAGCAATTAAATAAACAATTTTAATTCATCAATTTCCCCTTTGAGACTTCGTGTATTGTTACTATGAATCTTCCTTACTCTGCCGGTAATACATAATTTTTTTAGTTCATAATTAATAATTTGTAATTGTGTAGAATGCAATGGACTTATCTGTTTGCTACGGCATAAATAAATAAATATAAAAAAAAAATTATCAAATGTAATATCTTGTTAAACTGTAATGAATTTTTGAGATACATATATGTACAAAATATTAACTGTGTAACTACATAATATTTTTTAAATTCCGTAGGTAGCGCAAAATTACACAGGTAACTAAAGTTACGACTCTCCCTAGCAGACTGACCGTTTTTATGCTCATTGCTGTTTCTGATAACAAACCTCTTTAGAAAAATCCCCACAGTTTTAGGCCATAAAATGAACTTGTAATTTGTATGCATAAATATAACATTTTGACATTGTTTCAAGCGAAATATACAAAAATGCTGCCGCTGCCGCTGCCGCTGCTGCTGCCAGCTAATCTGTGTTATAAAGCAGCTTTGCCCTAAATCTGCAAACTGAAATACGATCACTAAGTGGCTAGAAGTTTTTGACCATTTAAGAGATTTAAGATTTAAGTAATTCTTTTCTACTACTCTTGGTAAGTAGCACTTACCAAAGCATATTTTTGAGCTGCTAATATGTTATTTCAAACAATTTCTTTTCATTTCCTTGAAATTCTTTATTTTTGAAATATTATTTAAAAAATCATTGATAAAAGGAGATTTCCTTGCAGATCGATACCACTAAATATGATAAGGAATGCAAGATCGAAAAGAAAACGGCCATACACATTTTAGTGACCATTACAAATTCACTTCACAATGGAAAGTTTCGTGGTAACCTACATGCAGAGAGTCTCATTTTTTATTCCATTTGCGAAAAATAGCGATAACTTGAATGAATTTTTTCATTTTATTTTCGCACCGCGGGACCTGGCGCCATGGAAGGCCTTGCAACTTGCATATACAATTAAATGCGAATGCGTGCGTATGTCTTACGTGCCTTACGGGCACTGTAAGTTTTTCTCCGTATTTTTATTTTTCTCAATTTTTACCTTTTTAGTTTTGTTTTTGCGTTAATTTTTTTTATGCTTCAGTAAAAGAAGTCGAACCATCACAAATCCCCTGCAAAAATTTTGTCTTAACCTCCTAAGACACTTTGTGATCTACCTTGAAGTTTTCGACCAGCTAAAACCAGTTGAATCTGAAACTGTTGGAATTTTGTAACGTGTCGCACCTTCTTAGGCGGTGTTCCAAGCAGCAGCAGCAGCAGCAGCAGCAGCAGCAGCAAAAGCAGCAGCAGCTGAGTCTTGGATTCAGCGAATAGGCGAAGCAGCGGTGGCATAAATTCTTTTTTAACTTTATGCTCGCCCGAGTCTTGTGCATCGGACCTGTTTTGTACACTGCGTGATTTCGATTTGCTTGATGGATTTAATTGAAGCACTCAAGCAGTGGCTATTTTTAACACCCGGTTGCTCGAAGCCTTGCTCAGGTATTTTAATAAGATACGACACGTTTTTAGTATATTAATCAGACGGTACAGTTACATGGATCAAAAAGCTTATTGGGAACGATAGGATCTAGAAGGAATTTTGGGGAATACCATGATTTTTTAAAGACAGTGATCAAATTATGTTTTTTCCCATTTGGCGTTTTTGAAGAACAGGTTTTTTAGACCATGTTTTATTTAAATCGGTTATTCACCCTCTTTATGGCTTCTACAAAGTTTTTAATAGTTTCTCAAAAATTCCTTTTGCGTATAAGGTAAAAAAAAATAAATGATGCAAGTATCAAATTTCTTTCAAAATTATTTTAAAATAAAACTATTTTAGTTTTACAAATCTCATAAGTAAGCTTCAGGCCTTTTATGAATTAATGTAGCTTTTATTAAGGGTTGTTGCAATTTATTCCACTGTTTACGAACAAAATTTATAGCTTTTAAGATTTTTTCATAAATAATTGTACATTCTTATGGAAGTAAAATATAATGTAATAAATTACCTTGACAGGCATATCTCCATCATAACCGTCATTTTTATATCCAGCTCCAGCCGTCATGTTTAATCCTGTAAATAAAAAGAAATTTGTTATTAATTTAACATAGAAAACTTCATACAAAAAATTTATGTAATACACAAAAATAAATCACGTGAATCTTAAAACTACGATGCTGACTAATTAAAATGTTTAAAAGTGAATTAATACGTTTAAAAGTTAATTAATACGAAGTGTATATAATTGCAAAAATGCATTAAACATACACTAAAAGCTGTTTATTTTCGTGACATAGAAAAAAGATTCATTATAATAAAGGAAACAATGAAATTGCTGGATAGCAATGAGAATTAATCCGCCTTGAAGGCAGTGCTGCAGTGGACGTGGGAAAATTTTTGTAAGAATCAGAGGTTTATGGAAAAAATATATGTAATTTTATGGAGTTTCGTCAATGGCGTGTGCAACATATGTCATTTTATTTGAAAAAAGGTATGTAATTTACATTGGAATAAATAGTATAAAATAGTGAGAAGTGCGCATTTGAAATCATTTATCTGGCATTTAAACAAAGAGCTAGAATTTTATCTAATTCTAGAAGGCTAAACAAGTAGACTCATTTAACTTTATTTATACGAATTATGTATTATATGTTAAAATAACTAATACGTCATCTTGGAACAATTTTTTTTTTTCAATTATACAGTATATAAAATAAATGTCCATACAACAAAAATAAAGAAAGCATAGTTGTGAAAGGTATGCAAAATTACACCGTCTGTACTGTCTGCCGATGCCAAGTGCTCATACCTTTTAAATGCAATTCGTTAAGAAAAGCAACGGCGATCGCGACAGTGACTGTAGGAGTTGGTTAACCTTTTCGCGTACCAGTTCTGTGACGTCCTCATGTAAACAACTTTATTTTTGAGCGTATATCTTGGCCATACAGGAAGCAAATTGAAGAATTTCGAAAAAAAAATGTATCTGCATATAGAGGTCATCATGTGAAATTCGCAAAGATCTGCGGCGCCTGCAGAATGTATGTTGTCCAGCAGCGGTACCCTGCCACTAAAGATCATAAGTGCGGCGATCTTTATACACCCATAATTCGGATTGACAAGAAGATTGGCATAGAAACCGGATGGCTATTCACGAGATCACATGTGCAGCAATTTTATAGTCGTCACGAAAATGAGTTCATCAGAATTAAATTGAAAAAATGTAAGTCTATCGATCAGTCGCGATCGATAAATAGGCAGTTGCACGAGCGCCGATTTATGTAAACAAATCCGAAAATTGGTCAAGTGAAATCGTGTCGAAGGAACGAACATTCGCACCTTGATGAAGAGGTGCGACGTTGATGACTTTTTTTGCCAACGTGCGCTCACCTGGGCACAAACAACGCGAGAGGTGTTCGACTTATTCAATCAGACCCTCGTCAAATAGAACGCCGCGACGCCGCGATACGCCCGCAGTGCTCGAGCGGTCGGCTGCTCAAAACGTGACACCATTCATTACTTTGGCGCATTCGTCAGGTGTGCTTCGGAGCGCAATTATGAGCCTCCAGCTGTACAAAGCCACAAGGTCAAAACTGACTTTTAGCCATTAAATCGCCGAAATTGATATGTTTTATAGCAAAATCTAAAAAATCTGAGCGAGCCACAAGTGTGGAGCAATCTGACGAGTTCTTTCTTATTCAACCATCGAGAAATAATTGAAGTACAGGATGATTATCCGCAAACAGTATTATTACATTTTTAAGCTAAATATCACAAATTAAATATTTTTTTACATATCGCATAATACGCTCGGGCCTTCACTGACTGGAAAATGAGTTTTTTGCAAACATGTCGCGTGCAATTTATCTCCAATTTTCGTTCGGTTCGTTCGACCGGGCGGCGGCGTGCACCGTGGAAGAAGAGCGTCACCAAAACTGGATTGGCTTGTTTGTGAGATTTATTGTGAAAAAGCACCACTAAAATTTATGTGTTTTTCGTTATTAATTAATTTAAATTCGAAAAAATATAAAAAGAGGCTGTGACGACCTCAAGGAAAAAAGGCATTAACAAAGGTTTTTTTCGTCGTATTTATTAATTGACTCTCCAAAAGTAACTATTAAATGTATTGATTCGATCGAACATATTGGTTTCTTTTCGTTTTAAAATTTAATTTGATGTTTATGCATTTTAGCGAACACCGGGCGTAAAAAACGTGACTTAGATCATGAATTTTGAACTCTTCGTCACGCAGTCGGCAAACGAGTTAAGACCTTGCTGCAAGGACGAACCGAAGCTGTTTAACATATTGAACGTTGTAGAAAAAAGAAAACTTGTTTAATATTAAAATAAGCAGACCGCTGTTACCATTTTTTCTGCAACTCACATCCCCTTATTCTTCTTAACTCAACTGTTTTCTGCGAAATTTAAACAGATCGTATTTAGACGAAATATTTTTTGTTTGTTATTGAAAATCGCTCGTTTTTGCCACGGGCCTATTTGTTTTTGTTGTTCAGACGAGCTTTCCGGTCGATTTCGTACAATATCAAATATTTGTCGAATATTACTTAAATCTATGTATTAACATATTTCAAAAGATTTCACAGGATTCAAATCATATATTTTTAACATCACATCATTCGTTTAAAAAAAAAAAAACTTTTTTAGAAGGTAATAAACATATTTATCAAACTTGTCGCCTAAAAGTCTAGTCTATAAAGCTTTTAATCTATATTTACAACGCTTAAAAATAAAGATATAACCACTTACCTACTTAAATTAAAAGCGCGTTTATCTGAACTATTTTGCTTTCTCCTCACGTTCAATTTTATTGTCATTATCCAAAGACCCTGACCAAAATGATCTGATAGCCAGTAATAAACCAAGCGCTTCGATAAAATTTTTAATATACCAACTTAATTTATAATTTCGTATTCAATTCTCAGAATAGGCACGTGGTGTGCAAAGATAAAATTAGTTAATAATTGAGTTTTAATAAGTTGCTTTAAAAAGACCTCGAAACAGTTTGCTTTTATAGCCTTATCTATTAAAAAATGATCAAAACTTGACGAATTTTAATCTTTATCAAATTCCCAATCTTACAACACGAATTGGCGCTTTGACCATGTCACTGTGAACCCTTTTAAAATTACGTCAACAGTGTCAGCAGCATTTCACTGGCCTTAAGTTATCTTTAACAATATTATCAGAAATTTATTTACATTGATCGCATACAAAAGTTGCAGTTGGAAGAGATCACTGACTTCCTTGACACAGCGCATACTAATTTATTCGCTGGCCGCGAACAAAAATCTTTTTTACGTGATTGCATAGAAGATTTCACATCCGAGTTTAAGATTTACGATGTCTTACCGCGCCAGTGGAAGTGAAATGTTGCATAAGAGGCTGCACAACAATCGCATGCAAAGGCGACAGTCGGCTGCGGCCGAAGGAAGCCACTAGTCCAATTCCATTATAATTTTTATTTTTGTTTTGTATTAGAGACACATCTCTTAACAAATGTGCGGGTGTTTTCTGTGACATCGAAAAGCACCTGAGCGTGATTACTTCCGAATCGCATTATTGCACGAATCCGAGCTCTGATGCAGCTGAGACTGCAATTCGAGATAATTTACATAGAGGCGTCCATTACGGCAATCCATAAATTTCCATCTACTCATTTTTAATTGCGACATTACATGACATGTATGTAAACTAAATTAGCACATTTGGCGCGCTATTACTCCCTCAAATTGACAGCCATCGTCTGTCTCGTTACCGATAGATGAAAGCGTAAAATATTATGTAGAAATCCATTAAACAAAATTACTTCAGCCTCTACATTCCTTAGAAGAGGCCACAGCTTTTAGCTTCTTGTTAATGCTTTATTTCCCTTAAAATGAAAAATAATAATATGAGTAAAATAAAGTGCAAAATTTAGTATGCCATGAGTACGACCATCCTTGGCATTATTCCGTAAGACACTTCCATGCAAGATTATTTCTGAAAAGATTCGAGCTGAAATTGTTTACATAAAAGTTCTACGCTTGATAGGTGAGAAAAGATAAATTCAAGTAATATTTTGTCCTTAAACTGGGGAGAAAAATTGATAATGAACCGCGCAAATCGCAGTTTAGTGGAAAAGTACTTAAAATGGGAATGTTGGGACAAGTTCATGAAAATTTATTTCAATGCCATGATAAGAGCCAGGCGAGTAAGCGTAGTAATAATATGACAATGAAAAGTCACGGAAATTTTTTTTTTTTCTGTTTGCTGTCAAGTTTAAATTGAGCCCGCACAAAACCGCGAGAAATACTGCGGGTTCAAGCTCATTCACTTTAATTTATAGTCAAAAGGATTAATTTGTGAAGGGTCTAAGCTGCGCTAGTCAGATGAGCTTACTTCGCTCTCGTATCTTTTTTCTTCCACGATGCTAATATCGTTTTATTGTACCTGCAGCATGTTTTTCTTAAACGGAAATAAACAAGTAAATTTGCAAAACTTTTTATTTAATAACCTTATTTTTGTTACTTTTAAACAAACTTTTATTTTTATAATTTTCATTTCACGTTTTAATGAATATTTTACAAATTTATGTGTGAATGTGACGAATAAGGGTTTTTAATTTTCTAAATACTTAAATTTAATATTAAGAAGATATTTGTAATCTTTTATGTCCTAAATAACCTTAGCACACTCTTTTGTTCTAAACTACTCCGTGACAACAATACATGTGTTTTTTCTTTTTTTCTTGATTTATGGCTTATCGCTACCGACATTGTGTAGGTGCACCTGAATCGATATAAATAAAATGCTGACTAATTTTGAATGCACAAAACCTTAAGTCCTGAAAAATATAACTACCGTCCTCTAATGCTCGTATAACAACCAGAATTTTTATGAACATTGCATAACCACGAATAAGTACACGAAACTAATTGATCTCCTGGTAATTGGTGGTGACTCAAACACTCACAATTCGAAGAATAAATTTGTAGAGGCCAAAGTTGTGCACTTTTATCGCTGCATTTGCGGTCGAACAATTGAGCACATGAAACAGATTTTTATGAGTTTTTTACTGCGACTTTGTTTACAGCACGTCGAGTCCACATGCATCGTAGTAAAAGTTCGAGTACCTACATCTGCAACATTTTTTTCTTTCTGATTTTTGCAAGTTGTAGCCAAGGTATTTCCAAGCTTAATAATGAAATACTTAAAAAAACCTGCCGTCCTACTTTTATCACATTATCCCTCTTATTAAGATAATATTGTTTCAGCTACAATTTACTAAATTCGCCCAAACAAAATTGAATGCGATCAAAAAATTTCCGACGCTTTTTGTCAGATCAAAATCGAGTTCACGTTCCATGAATAGGCCCTCAGGTGGTGATGGTGCAGTTTTCCCACCGCATTGTATCTCCGGTGACAACCCAGGCAATATCTCATTCGGAATATGTGAGAAACATTCGCCGAGGAAGATGTGAGCAAAAAGCTTTCGAATTTCAGGAAATGTGCCACAAGTTGCACCTTCTTCCGGAAATGTAATTATTCAAATAAGTTCTGCTCAATACGATAAAGATTAGCTACAGGCGCAAGTTAACACTGAATCAGAGATTCTCATCCGATAGACGGAAACAACAAAATTATGCAAGACAATTTGTATCTGTTTTGCATAAAAAAAAGAGACATTCTGAAAACCTCTACTGTGTGTTAAATGGACGGTGATTTTATCAGAGGAGAATAGACTTCTGAAATTGCGAATATCGCATATTAGCATATAAGCGCAATCACAGATTTATCCTAAAAAGCATTGACTGCTTCCCATTAATGAAACAAGGAAGATGTTTGAAAATGTTTAGTTGAAGCTATAAAAGCTTGGATGGAGGCTTGCAAGCAATAGCTGAATACGCGGCTGAATAAACTCCGTCCGGGTCCGCTAATATTCATGGATAAGCTGCCATTACTTTCAATCGACATTTTCGATTACAACTGAAATATAATAAAAACCAAATTGACCTATTAAGTAATTAATAAAAAACAATAAAAAGTAAGTAAATTCCCGACTCTTTGAGGAAGCATAAAAATAGAATTCAAAACCGTGTTACAACACGTGTTATCAAATCGTGTTGAAAACAAGATAAATTGAGTAGAATACTAATGAGTCTCTATGTAAAATTTTATTTTAATTGAATTCAGTGATAATTCGAAGCAATTAGCATTTTTTCCGGTGAAATTATGATCTTCTGGTCGTCTCCATGAAAATCAATTCTAAAGAGGGGTCGAGGATGATTTCCGTGCGCTGAATTACGTAATCGAGTTCCGCGCCTCATTCTGTGCTTCACGAATTCTATTAGCGCAGTAATGAGTTAAAAATCAAAGCCAATAATTGGGGAGCGACTGTTGATTGGTGGGCGCCTGTTTAATTATTGTTATTACATAGCTTCAGTGAGGGTTAATTGCTGAAATTTTTTTCTTAAATTTCTATAACATTATACCTAAGCCAAGTGTTTGTTTACAATTTTGCCACGTGTTTTTTTTATACTAGATACAAGATTGAGGATATTTTCTGGGTGGCAAAAAAAAAGCATACGTTCTTTTATCATACATTTGATTAAATAAACATGCTTGCTCTATTGATATGTACCCAGAACGAAATCACATAGCTACAGATTTTTGAAGCGCACTTGTTTAAAGAGAATTTAAGATGCCTATAATAAATTCCATATACCTAAGGCAAAAAATTAGTATTTGTATAGACGTCTTTTTTATAAATTAAAAAGATATGGGTAGATGCATATATTTTTAAATGATCATTCCGAAAATAAATGAAATTTAAGATAAATTCTATTTAAAAAAAAAAACTCAACCGTTTAAATTCCAAAACAATTATTTAGAGAAGAGAAAAATTTGGCATTCAATAAATTTAAAAGTTCAAATGGAAAAAAATTAAAACTATTTCCCTCTTTTGACCTTGGTGCTCATAGTTATTAATGTATCTACCTATTTTTGAGAGTTAGTGTTATTTTTTCCGGTATGATTTTTATTTATGTTTTTCAACACCTATAATTATTTTCTTCATTAGAGCGAAATCAAAGGTTATTTCAGACACTAATTATAACGGAGAGAACTAATAGTAGGTTTTAATAATGAAGACCTTAAAAATGGAGGTTCTCGAGAAAATTATAAAGCATTCTCCTTTTAAGTGAAGGTAAAAATAAAACGTGGAAAAAACTGCTCTAAAAATTAGCCCATGTTAATTTGATAACAACTCAAATTTCACATTTTTGTATTATGTTTCGTGTGAAATCATGACACTTTAAGGATATTGTCCCAATCAGACCACCGCTAATTTCTACAGCAAAGAAAGCTTTTTCCAACAAAATTTACACATGAATTCTACTTTTGTTTATTTATTTTATCATGCCTAGTCTGATGAGATTCAAAATTGCCTTGTCACCACCCAATTTCAAATTTCTTTATTTGCTACTCTCTGCCAAGAAAAATATTGTCAAAGATGAGATGATGATCTCGGTAAAAATTTATGCGTTATTAGTATTTCATGTCAACATTTTTAATAACTTAGTTAACTTTTAGAAAGGCGTTGTATTAATACATTAATTAATAATTTTTCTTATTTTCGGAGACCATGAAAAGGTTCAAAGTTTCATTCAACGAATACACTGTTCGTATCGCTTCGCTTCAGTAAGCACGCCAAATATTAGAACCCACAGTTCTTATTTGAAAACAGTTGTGGAAGAACATAAAATATGTAAACAGTAAAATTGTAATTTCCATATTATTATACGACAAAGTCGTTAAAGTCGAAACGGTTGCATTTTTTTTTCGTTTCAGCTAATTGCTCGATTATTGTGAGACTTTAAGATGAGCAAATTGATAAGACCACCCGCGCAGGAAGCGACAGTAATTACATTACCATTGCTTGCGATCTTAAATATCTTAATAACAATAACCTGAATCCCAATTTATCCGCAGCGCAATTTTCTTTTCATTTTTTCTCTCTTACTTTTACTTGTCTCTGCTGTTAAAATTGTTATTGTGCTGAGCTTGAATGCATTTCAGATTGTTTTGTGCTGTTGCCAAATTTACAAAGTGTGATTTTATGATAATAGTATAATTTTATGGAATAGTTTTTAACATCTGCTAGACATACCGCAACCACAATTCATACGTGCGAAGAGGTAAAAACATAAAAATATTTAGAGTATTTAGTAATATCTTACTTTATAAATTTTCACTTCTTCTTAAAGCACCCTGCGAGAACTGCGGTTTCATTTAACTAATTTATTACTATTTGAACTACTTATTAGATAGTTTTTATCTGCTTGACAGAGTTGTCGTACATGCGAGCCATTGATGTCAGGACTTTGATATGATCATGGAAATAAAAAATACATAAACGTAGTCGTATGGTACGAGTCCAGCAATTTTCTTAATTTTTGTGGGACATAATTATTTAGCTGCTATATTATATCTCTCATATCATGATGCATGTTTGTTTGTATTTAGAATCTTCCATGCCATTGTCCAGTTCTAATTTAGATCACAAATTACCACTCAGTGGATTTTGGTTTATAACTTGTCTGCTTTTGTTGGCTTGCTAAAAGTAATTTGCAAGTCATCAAGCGTAAATTGAGAACTGTCAAGGTGATACACCTTCCATTGTTCACTGGCACGGATTGCATGCAAACTCAATATAATTCCCCATTATGCCTTAAAATTTATGAAAATATTGATGTAACAGCTGACTACCTGATTCAATTTTATCTGCAATCGAATATTATTACTAAGTCAAATCCGTGTCTTACTAACTTTTCTTACTCACTTAACAATTTTTGTAATTCGTTCCGCCAATAAGTTAATGAATTACACACCTTAAAGCAGCAACAATGATCGATTTATTTATAACTTTACCTTGAAATTTTACGGATTGTTAAGTGAAAGAGTGCAAACTTTATATGAAATTTCCTTGGTTCTTTTAGTTCTAATTAGTTACAAGTTACCGTGAAAAAATTTTTCCTATTCCTCAGAAAACTACCTCATTTTATAACATTTTAATAATGTTTCATCATTGTTTTTATCACATTGACCCCATACTGTTCCGGGTGTATCTCATAAAATGCAAATCTTTTCTCCAGCTTGCATGTTTGTCTGGCTCATTACTTATATAACCGAAAACCGCCAAAAACTCAAAAAGAAAACAAACATTCTAAAATCTTCACTAATATCCCCAATAATATTGTCTTATAACTAAGGCATAATAAAAAAAAATATAATTCAAATCAACTAGAAATGCTGTAGACAATTATATTACTTTCGTTTTAATTTATGCCCGATTAATAGCATTCCATGTGAATAAAATTACAATTATGGCTAGAAGGCAACAAATCTCTCACGTTTCAAGTTTAAATGGTAACTTTACCTGCTCCGGGATTAATAAGTCAATGAATTCTCATTGGATTGAGGTTTAATCTAAGAGGTGACTTTTTCTATGAAAGTATTTTTAAGAATTTAAATTCATTTACATGCGAATTATAAAGTTGCGCTTTTTAATTATTGCATTTTTTAGCAGTTAGCAGATGTTACTATTGGGGTCATAACAGATTTGATCTTTTAATTTATTTTTAGACATTTTGTGTTAATTTTAAAATTGTTTTTTTTAAATCAAGTTTTTGAAACTTTTATTTCTTGAATTTGTAGTGTGAAGATAAATAAGAAGCAGAAAACGGACTTTAATTTTATCTGAGAAAAACCCAAAAGCAGGATTAAGGAATCTACGAATTTCATTAAAAGAGAAAAAAAAAGTGGCCAAGTGCGAGTCGGACTCGCCCATGAAGGGTTCCGTAGCAGCGATTTATGACGTATTAAAAAAAAACTACTTATTAGATCTCGTTCAAACCAATTTTCGGTAGAAGTTTGCATGGTAATGTGCATCATATATTTTTTTAGTTTTATCATTATCTTATTTTAGAAGTTACAGGGGGGGACACACATTTTACCACTTTGGAAGTGTCTCTCGCGCAAAATTTTCAGTTTAGAAAAAAATGATATTAAAAACCTCAATATCATTTTTGAAGACCTATCCATAGATACCCCACACGTATGGGTTTGATGAAAAAAAATTTTTGAGTTTCAGTACTAAGTATGGGGGACCCCCAAAAAAATTTTTTTTTCTATTTTTGTGTGAAAATCTTAATGCGGTTCACAGAATACATCTACTTACCAAGTTTCAACAGTATAGTTCTTATAGTTTCGGAAAAAAGTGGCTGTGACAGACGGACGGTCAGACAGACAGAGACATGAGGAATCTATAAGGGTTCCGTTTTTTGCCATTTGGCTACGGAACCCTAAAAATGTACACTATAAAAAACCGACGATTTTCATTGCAAATTTTTGAAAATAGTAACGAACTAAAGATGTATTCGTTCAACCCTTTATTGTCCTAAAAATACTTTCGAGTCTACTGAACCAACTCATAATTTTTATTAATAGACGGTTTTATAGACATCTTCCCGTAAAAATCATTTGCAAACACTCAAAGATATGGCGTTTACGATACTGTTTAAGGAAATGTATCGAACTTCCTTCAAACATTGCGCAATTTATCTTGAATACGTATTATGAAATATAGATAAGGATAAAATATACCTTAATATAACAAAGGAATGTTTCCATTCAGTAAGAATCTTAAGTGCTCTCATGATATTGATCTTCGTAACATTTATTATGAAGTAGACGCTTAAAATAAAGCATCGTCAAAGCAAAAATAGGAGCAATGATTTTTAAAAAAAAGAACAATAACTTTTCCCCATCATCAAGATAATTGAAAAATCAGAGATTAAATTTCACGACTTTCAGAAGCGAAACAGTGAGTCACAACTCCCGGAACATCGGCAGTAGAAACGATCTGGAAAATACCCATTCAAAAGATAAAAGTCTGGCGTGCGCGACTCCGAGACATCACCAAATGGTCCGAGTGTAATCTTTCAAGCTCGGGGAAAGGAATGTTATAAAGTTTTTATTTTTCCTAATCAGTGCAATCATTTGATAAAAGTTGAAAAAATTGAAATTCATAACATTATTACGCTAACTATGCCTCTTCGGTTTATTTTTAGGTCAATATTTTTTGAAAATCAGAAATTAACATCAACAGAGTAGCTCAAAGTCAACCAGAATATCTTCTAAAGGAAAATATTTGCAAAATAATATAATTTTTTCCATACGGAACTGCGTCACCAGTGTTTACGGTAGTAAAATTGTCTGGTTAAAGTGATTTTCGCAAAACGGAAGTACGCTGAGTTACGATTGTTTGATCAATTACTCAAAACATATTTGCGTAGATAACTTGCTCTCTTATCACTCAGTTTTCATGAGTTATAAGTAGGTATAGTTAAGAAGCGATTTTCGTGCGTTTTTTACTGTCAAACTAACTTCTTTTTAAAATTTCATTTTACTTGCGCATTGCATTTTAGAAAATAAAGAAATCTTCAAATTCGTTTAATGTTTACCTAAGCGATATCAATCAATTTTGTATCTAATAGATTGATTCAAAAGCCAAAAGGAAAAGGACGTCGAAGGATGTAAATCGAATTTTATTTACAAAAGCTTCAGAGAATATTGGGAATTATTTTACAACTCTCTAGTTAGTCTACTGTTGTAAACATTTTCAAAAGTAGTTAACCTATTAATTACCAACTATGTACATGGAAAGGTATTTAGTAAAACCGAAGCATAAGACCTCGAAAGTGAAATATTACTCTATAGGTGGTTGACCAGCGAGGTTACCGGCTCTTAAAAATTGCACATTGCACCAACACATTTGTACCCGGGTATGCTTAACGAACCATTGCAGATATTTTATGTTGAATTTCATTTAAATTTAATAACGGAAATTGTTGTTCATTATCACCTCAGAAATTATATCAATTATCAGAATTAGTGTAATGAAGAAAAAAAGTTTAATTCCACTAATTCTGAAATGTTCTAATTAAATTATACACCTGCCGGGTCTATTAGCGTATCTGCCCTTGGCATGCATTTCGGTCTCGTGCTGCACTTGCAAATCGAAAATATGCTCTAAGCAGCTTAAGTAAAAATGTCGCGAAAAAATCACTTAATTATCAGTGGCGGTAATCAGTGGATAATTAGCGCCCACTTCACTTTCAGTTCAGAAGGTAACAGAATTTCCCAACAGAAAAACCCACGTTTAATGGCTAAAAATCAGCTTAAGTTAAAAATAAAAAACAATTCATTTTTAGCCAAGTACTTGGAATGCAAAGCGAGGCCTTTTTTAAATGAGAGTGATCGGTCGGCGGTTAAAAGCGGGTAAAGGGGTAAAAGTGCAACTGTTAATGTCTCTTTTAAGAAATCTTCGACTTCGACTTCGACGACTGCCTTCACTTTATCAATCGGATCTTAAAGGCGGTATGAAACTTTGAGCCTGGAGTGTGTCTAGAGCTTTTCGAAATATTTAAATAAAATAAATAAGTCGCTCGTGCCGTCTCGTATTTTTTTCTTGATTTTAAAGGCTCATGCAAAATGAAGTAATTTTACTAGTGCAAGCACTTCTCGTCTGTTCGATTCAATTTGTTGCAATTATTGGGTAATAAGCCGTGCTTTTAAGTAACTTTCTGATTTATCTACCTGTTCACGGTGCGTTATTTATAGTTGTTTTGACTTTTTTTTAGCATTTTTTTCATTTCACTGTAGTACGGTTGGAGTGAAAATTACGTGAAGCATATCAAAATGGAATTTTATGTATTTGAGCGCATACACTTTGGTTTTGTAAAATTTTTCCCACTAAATTAAAAAAGATTAAAAACTATTCCTAAACTAAACAATTCATAACAAATTACTTTTGAAACTGTTGTTTTCTGTTCTCGCGATAAAAATTTCTATTTATTTATATTTTGAGTATAAAAACTTAAAAGCAAACACGGGATATCAGTTGCAAAATTTTAGATAGAAATCTTTATTTTCTATATTTAGATAGAAATCTTTATTTTCTATACGGTATTTTTTATGGTTTGAATGATTTATGTAATTAATGTATGTACATAAGTGAATAAATTCAATCAGAAAAAGGACAGTCAAGCAAGGACAAGAACTATTTATGAATGTCCATGTGACTAATTTAATTTCGGAATTGATTTGCAAATTAAACACGAATTTTATTTGCGTAGTACTTTCAATTTGCTAGTATCGTGTTCTAAGGTGACAAATTTACATTCACGTGTTTATTGTCGTGTACTAAAAAGATACTTAAAATGAGGTACAATAAAAATTTATGACTGTAAGCCACTCTGACATAACGATTTTGTACCTAATTTTTATTTAAGGCCAACTTCTCATCAATGTTTGCATGTTAAAGGAGTTAGTCCGAGGCGAATTCGATCAAAAATGATATTAGAAGTCACGTTTGTTATTTTTTCGAATTTTTTGCACAGAAATGCAGCTTTGGGGATTTCTAGCTTAATAACATTCTATTGCACTATTATAGCAAAAAAATTAAGAATCCTTTGTTAGAGTTATGTTCTATTACCTACCTAAGAAGGGGACTATGTAACTTTGAAAAACATTTGCAATATAAAAGGACAGAAACAGCAAGAAAACGTTTCATGTACCTTTATTGATAAGGCGAAAAATACTTTTTAATAAACAATTTTAAATTATGAAAAGATTGTTGATATCGAAGAGAGATGATCATTGTTATTTTTAAAGCTCTTATATATTTTTCAAAAACAGGAATCAATGGTAAAACCCAATTAAAATGGTGAGTCAGTTACAAAATTATATGGAGATATGTTACGAATCGGAATCTGATTACATATGCAATCTAGATTAAACTAGTATTTATTAATTTTTCCTAAAATGCCAAAATTATTATAATGATCGTAAAACGTTGTACTGTAAATTGGATCATTTTTCAAGGTTTAAAATCGTACATTTTGAAGTATATATTTTAAATAAAACATTGAAAAAGGGAAGAATAAAATGTCCTTGAAATTATTTAAAATTTTACAATTTGAATAAATTTTAAAGCAAGAAACTAAAAAATGTGGCCTTTCAGCAAAAATCAATATGAACTCAAACTAAGCTCTAATAAAGTACTTTGGTATGCAAAATCTCTGCAAAAACTCACCTAAAATGACTTGCTCCTATTCCATTTTCGACTACAAGCCAATTGACTTATGCATTATAGTTATACATTTGATTAAAAAACAAAATTTTTTCTCGTTTGAAATAGCCAGGAATGCCATGTACTAATTGCGCTAGTTTTGTTGTTTTAAAGTTTTGTAATTCATCTGTTACTTGATTATCCATATCTACCCTGACCAACTCTAATGCTTTATGTATTTTACGGTTTGTTTGTGGTTTGTTTCATGGTTTGATTGTTTTCATTTTTTTACTCGATAGCTTTCACATTCCTTAAGATTTTTTTGTTTTTACCTTTAATTGTGATTGTAGATGGCCTTGACTTTTAAAAGTATGTAATCATTGTAATCCTTCTTTAATAAAAAATTATAGTTTTACGTCATATAAATTTAATGGTCATATTAAAAACGAAAAAGAATGAGGCTTTTAAAGGGTGTGAAATAATTGGAATCTCTATAGTTTATTAGATTTGTTATTTCGAATGAATCACTGAGTATTAATGTTATTTTTATAGCAAAATTGCGAATACTTCGAGTGTGTTGCTCATGAAAGGCGTACCAAATGCACACTCTTTGCTTCACACTTGCCCTATTAGCATTTTATAATATTGGGCAACTGGTTTATTTGCAAGGGGCGATCATATTAATTATATAATCTAGACAAAAAAATAAAATTTTGTCGTTTTGAAAGTAGGACTGCAACGTTCCAAGGTTTTTGTCTTCTTAAAAAAAATCAAAAAGCCAAAAGCTAGATATGTGATATGTGTTTTCTTTTTACCGTTTTCTTATAAAACTTACAGTTATCTCAATATTTTATCTATTCTATTTAAAAATGTAAATCCCAAGCTTTAAGCTTTTTGCAATTTATCATCACTTTTTTTGAAAGCAACACGACTTTTTCGCGAATTTTAGAGCATCAAATACAAAATGCGAAATGCGGGCGGGTGTATGTAAATGGACAAAAAACTGAAAGCACTCGAATCCCGTCCATCCATTATTCGTGTGACAAGAAAAAGTGGAAAAAACGAGCACAAATCGTTTTCATTTCGGTGTATTTTTTTGCCTGAAGACACGCGCTTCTTCTTTAATCCTGGCACAGGCCGCCGATGTATTTTGCGGCAAAAAGTCAACAGACAGTCACGAGCAAGTGAGGCACTTTGCGATCTATTCAACTCCTTCTTCGGCTGGGAGCTAAGAATAAGAAGAGCCATCTTGCACGGGGTACTTAGACAAATCTTTGACCTTAAAGAAGTTCTTGCTGCTTCGAAAACTCGTTCTTGGTAGACGCACTCAATGAGGTCCTATATTGATCCGAAGATGGGTTTTTTATGTACTCCGAATGGTTTTTGCATTCAGCAAAATTCGAAGAAAAACTTTTGTTGTTACCAACTTTTTTAACGAAGCACAGAACACACACAAAAATCAGTTTTTCTTTTTCTATTTAGTTATGTTGTTAGAACTCTTTCTTATTTTTACTTTTTATATTTATTTTATTTTTTTTTGTAATAACACAATCACCTACCTTGGATTCAACTTATGAAGAAACGTTAAGGCTGCAAAGCACAGTGAGAGCGCAGTAGAGAAGTAGATAAATAGAGAACAGAAACAAAACACTTAAAAAACTTTTACAATTATTATTATTTTCTTTTTCACTAAAAATACCAATAATCCGTTTGAAAATTATTGATAAGTTTATGAAAATATTCGAGCGATTAATTTACATTTCCGTAGGAGCGAATTGATTAAACTCACAATATCACAAAAATTGTTTAAAAAATATCAACGAAATATTTCACTATTTCGGAACGGTCTGTAGTCGTTTTTGGCTACGTTTTTTCGTCGGACACACTGATCAAAATTTCGCCCGTTAAAGTCGAATGCATTCACAGCGGCTGCGCGTTCAGCTCAAGGTATCGAACCAGGTAAAATATCTTGTTGGGTGTTTCAGGCAGGTACCACAAAACTCAAGATTGAAAAGAAAGCTCCCTGATATGTTCCTCTTTCGGTAAGTAATTCCCGTATGAGTCGCGCCTGGTCAAGCTCTGTCATATATAAACAAATTTTATCTTGTGTTCGTGCGGCTGCAAGTCATAATCGCAACCCGCCGCAGTTATTAACCTGTCTGCACAGGTGTTTGTATGGGCAAACAGAAAAGACGAGTATATCTCGAGGGTATAATTCTCGTAGCGAGCCAATGACGAGCCGCTGCTGAAACGAAAGCTTTTGCGCAGACGCCAGGTAGTTAAAGTTAGTTAGGAACCAGGTGCGATGCCATGTAAAAACAGTAGCGCACCTCTGCGCCAGAAATGCCCAACTACAGAAATCGCCTGACAAAAGGAGATCCGTGCGACAACACACAACACAAAAACACATATTTTGCGAAAATTTATGTGCTTTTCCAAGCATCTCCGTCACTTCCTCAGCAGCGGTGTCTGGGCGACTTAAAAAAATTCATTACTTTTCTGATAGACGATCGCCAGGGTGGTCGATCGATCTACAGCTTAAAAAAGGAGTTTTTGAGGAGTTTGATTATTACATAATTCGTAAGATTTGTCTATTGCATTTGCATCTGCCCTAATCAGGGATTGGTCCGGACTTTAGGTACGACAAAGGCGGATAGATGGAGCAAGTCTTGATCTTGGGCGTTATCAGCGGCCACGCTGAACCGACTTAATCCGAGATTAACTGCTTTGTTCCGGTTCGTACTAGAATCAAAAGCGAAAGTTGCTTATATTTCTTGGCTGTGCGCCATAGTTCATCAATATTTTTCTGTGCCACCTCCGACTCGGATCTACTCGGACTCTGGACTGATAGAAGCTCCAGAGCCGCAGTGGTGGAAACTATTTACCAAAAGGCCCAAAAAGTCCGGCCGCTGGTATCGCTGGAATTTAAGGATTCTCTTTGTCTCATAAAACTGGTTGATGATGGTGCCAAAATATCTGCGAATTTTCCGCGAGCATACCACCGCAATCAGCAGCGAAGATCATGATAAGATGGAGCACCACAAAAAGGTTTACCACACTGCCGCGGAATATGTTTGCCCTCGCGGAGAATTCTTACTTTCTTCTTTAATATTTGCCATTCAATTACTGGTGCAGAGCGGTCGGTGCAATTCGCAAAAATTTTCAGGAAGTTAGAAGTTGTTTAACGAGTTTTCGGCTTTATATCACCATGCAGCGCAGTGCGGTGCAAGCGGTTAAACGCTGCCGGTGGTGGTTCCCTTGTATGCACCTCTGGCAGATGAACAATTCGCGCAAGTTTGAAACCCGTGCCAGATTGCATTGTGCTTTTATTATTTTTAATTGAAATTTTTCGTTTGGCAGGCGAATAACCTCCAAACTGCTGTCGAATGCAAATTTTGCATTTTGCAGGTGTGTCTTTTATAGGAAAATAAAAACAGTCAACGCACATTTTGTAGTACACCATACGCAAAATCCCCGGTCAATTCTAATAAATTTTAGCAGATACCAAGTCCCCAGGTATCAACACTGCGATTTAAATGTTAATAATAAAGTTCGTAAAACCGAAAGTTGTTTTTAGCCAAACAGCCAACATGGATTGTTTTTGTTGGTTTCGTCCATTCTGGCAAGTGACTAAAAACCGAATGACGCAATATTTTTGTACGCATGTACAGGCGTCTTAATTTGCATATATTAAGAATCTCAGGGCTTATCCTCTTGGAATGTAAAGCTTCCCTTGATTTAATAGTTAATTTTCACTAAAATATGCGGACTGTTCGATGTAATTTACAATTGCATGAGCTTCAAGGACATACTCGTATATATGTCAAAAAATGGCAGTGGTTATCACGTTGATTTAAAATCATGTTTTCAAATAAATTGCTAGCATGGTCTTGCATAATATTCTTGAGGTGAAATCATCCAGGCACCTAGGCCTAGAAATTCTCAACATTCTATTAATCAATTAAATCTTTACATTTTGAAAAAAAAAATTCAAACGTTCATGGAAAAATTCTTTCTTTTGGAATTGTTTTATATATTGATTTGATATTTCAAGTATTAAGCACGATAAGTTGGAGGAATTGATTTTTTAAAATATTGATTTTTTAAATATAAGACCTCCCTTCACTTCAGAAAAATTTCATAATTGGCACACAATCACAATCTATAAAAGTCATCGCCAATTTGCGTGGTACACGTTAAAAGTCTAACGCTAAGAATATTAATTTAAATTTTTTGAAATACTTGCACGCTATTTAAGTTTATGTTAATTTATTGTTGTTGTTGTTTTTAATTGGTTGTTATTCTTTCCAGAACCTATAACTCTAGAGCATTTTATTGTGACACATTTTTACTTGCTTTTTCTCAAGAAACATTGTGAAAATTTAAGTGCACCTGCCTCAAAATCATAATAAAATACAAGTTAAACCGCTTCCTGAAGCAGCTGAAAAATTTATGGGTAAGGTAAGGTATGAAAATTAATATAACAATTTAAAAAAAAAACATCTTATTCTAATCTTTAGCTCTGAACACTTTTCAGAATTGTATTACTTATCAGCAAGAAAATATGCTTTGTTTTTGTCTCTAAGAAAATTCTTGTATCTTTCTTCTCTCAACAACTGAGAAAACAACAATCACTGGAGACAGCTTAATGAATCAGAATGCGGTTGAATATTTTTTTTTCTATTTATATTAGGTATTTGGTACCAATAATTAAATTGAAATAAAAGAAAAGATTAATTCTTTTTAAAGTTAATAATATAACAGCATAATAAAATGTTAAAAAATAAAAGAATAATCATAAAGTTAGGTTGTATGATATATTTATATAGAATTACTATTAAGTATTAAACGATCTTAGAACATTTCGATGATATACATATGTATCTCCATTATGTATAAAGTCAACAATTTATATAATTATGAAATTATTCAAAATCCATAATTCAAACTTTTCATAGCAGCTTGACAAGTTTTTGTAATGATATAATTTATCACAGATATTTTGAAAACAAACAAATTTTTATATATTTTAATTTCTTACTTATTTTCATGGAAATTGCAGCATGATTTAGCCGTTGGCGGTGGTTGGAAAGAATGATTAAAGCCCTCATCTTACTAAAATTCAAAATGGCCTGTTTTGATTTGAAATCCACATCAATGTTTATTTATATGGCATTAACTACTTTTGCTTATTGAGCTGATGCATCCTCCATTGGTGTACATTTTGCATATTCTGATTTATCGCAATTGACAATTCCATTATTAACAGTGTCATCCAATACCTAAAATTAATATAAATATGCTCAGAGTATCGTTCCAATAAATACAAATCTTAATGAAGCTGTTACATCATTATTTGCCTATACATTTTAATGATAAATATAGTTCACTCTAGGTAGTATAGAATTTCAAGTACCCAAGCAAGGTATTGAAGCTCAAAATATTTTGATGATATGGTGCGTTCATAAATTTTGAAGACAAAATCCACTTGAAGTAAAGCGTGCTTTCCAAATCATAAAATTCCGTCTAACCTTTATAATTCGCGGGCAATAAATAGCAGAATTTTGAGTGGACAATAGATCCAAAAATACATTTTTACTGATACCACAGACAACAAGTGCTGACTTATCATGCTCAAATATAACTTTTATTTCACGTAGAAGTAATTAATCGAAATTTCCCCAGGTGATGTTTAATAAAACACGCTTATTTCCGTTATCGTGCATAGCACATCCGCTACTTTTTTCCGCATAATATACAGTTTATTTATTGATATACTTATATTCCGCCATATAAACCACTTCACGTTCATCTATCTTTTTTAAGGCCTTGTCAATGGTTTTCTGTGTCGCATTACTCTTCGATAGGTCGGACCAGTTTGTGTTGCGTAGAATTATTTGCAATTTAATATTATTATTGTTCCTATTACATGATGCGTATATTTTTAAACAAGAGCAAAAAGTGATTTTATTCAAATAGAAATCATAAATGTCACAACACTTTTAAAAACAGACAATTCTTTGAAACCTTTTTGGTATTACGAACCATAAAACAATGATCGGTAAAAAGATGCGTGATTACCCTTTTTATATATTTCTATGAAATTTGAGAGCAAAAACTAATTAAAGATTACGAAATATCAGATATGGAATTCCGATGAATTTCCTAAAAAATAGAAGAATCGGAGATATGGAATATAAATAAATAATTAAACCAAGAATTGAACCGCTAAAATACAACAAAACAATTCTATAGATAATTTTATTACTTTTTACTTATCTAAGAAGGAAATTACGAATCACTCGAGCAAATCTGCGTGTGTAGCAATTCATTCAAAATAAAATTGTTATAAATAAACTGGAGAACGTCCTATTTATGTACGTGCTATTAATTTCTTAAGATTATTGACCCTTGGTTTCTTATCCAAAACCATAGTATGCATTTCTATAAATGCCGGCACATGGACTTTATCTCAATTTTATAATAGGTAAAGCCTGAGAAACCTATAAACACACTTTTTGTCCTTTTCCATTCAAAATCATGAAAGATCCCCGAATTTTGCATCGACATATGCTTGAAATTTGGATTTTCATGGTATTTATATACGTAAATTATAGATGCTCCGAAGAAAATGATTAAAGGAATATAAGAAATTTCCCACGGGTCACTACTAATTACTGAAACTTGTTTACATTCGTCGAAATCTGCGCACCACACAAAGCTAATGCCTCACAATTACCTGCCCTTTTTTATGCAGGTTGCTTCTTGGGGTTTCTTTAGATAATTTCTACAAATTATTTTTGAGAATTAAGTAGGTGGCGACTTGTGTGATGGAATAAAAAAATCTGGTTGAGAACATGAACTCATCAACCGCTGTAATATGACCCCTTTTTTTTAACTTTGATTAAGAATTGAATTCAGAAGAAGGTGCGGTATGTAAAAAGTGATAAACAGTTGAATGAATACAATTACGGATTTAAAAATTTTTTATGTAAACTCTCAAGTGCGCAATTGTGTTAAGTACGTAATTTAATCAAATTTTTTTGTACTCCAATCTATCCATA
This sequence comes from Machimus rusticus, assembly GCA_951509405.1. Classification (NCBI taxonomy): domain Eukaryota; kingdom Metazoa; phylum Arthropoda; class Insecta; order Diptera; family Asilidae; genus Machimus; species Machimus rusticus. The sequence continues at coordinate 12,310,520 of OX608051.1, forward strand.
ATATATCTTGACGTGCTAAATACACCTGGGTAAAGTAATCTTTTGTTCTGAAGCAAATTAAGAATTATCCAAATTGTTTGGCAAAATTAAAAACGTTTTTGCCTTATTCTACTCACTAAAGAGTTAAAACTATGTATTTATCTGAGTTGTTTTTAAATAAGCTGGTAGACAATTGTTTCAAATTTTACAGGAATAATTTATTGTGATTATATAAAAAAGAAAGAAATCAGATAACTCTTACAGTAAACTATTTTGCGTCGACAGAGTTGGTAACTTTAGAAGAAATAAATAAAATTTTCTAAAATATGCCCAGAAAACCTACTAACCTTAATATCCTAAATATACTACAATATTTTTGGCATTGCCCCCGATTTAACAAATTTGGATATGGAAACATCTGATCAAATAGAAATGAGGGTTTCTCTGGTTTAGCTGAACACCTTCTTGATAAATAAAGCACAATTGAGCAAATAAGAGTACGTCTCCTTTGTCGGTATCACGCTTATATTTGTTCATTAATCCATCAATTGATTTAAAAATGCTTCATTCGACTTACTTATATGAAAATGGAAAAAGTGGAAAAAGTGACTTGGATATTTTAATCTTAAGTTTCACTAATTACAAAATCACAACATCTAAATAGGTTTCTCTCCCACTCTTATTTCTAAAGTACTCCTAATCATTTGCCCAGAAAATTTTCGTGAAACATAATTATAACACAATTATTCAAAAATATACGGTCACGGTGTCGATGCCACTAATTGCGTTAAGCTGAGGCCGAAACAACGTCGTATCATCTTCACTTTTATATCTTAATTTGTTTTTTAAAATTGTAATTGTTTCGACCTGAGGTGAACAGTCGGGTCTGGCCTTATCCAGATATGAGTTAAAGATATTGCACTCACGTTTTATTGTGGCGCCTTGAATTAACATCTCATTAACAAAACTTATTTTAAGCGCCTCTCTTTTTTTGCTAGGGGGAAGGATACAATGGTGAGAGCTTTCAATTTTGCAAGAATAATAATGAAAATCGATTTATTTTATAAATGGAATCAGGAAGACGTTCGAAGGTGGTGTTATCTATTAAATTGAGATGCAATGAAACGTAGTACGAAAAACAATAGCTCATTTTCTAAAAGTTCTATTAATAATAAATATTTCGTTTGGACATGCAATAAAGTACATAAAAATATACAGAAAAGAATCAATCGTTTAAAAAGTAAATTATATAATAGTATTAATAATAACTATTATTCAGAGAAAAAAATCCTAATGTTCTAACAGTGAATATAGATTTTAAATCTAGAGTTTGATTTCAAAATAGGCGCTTGAAGCTGACAAGGAAAGAAAATTAATCTTAAGTAAATGTATGCCCCCATATCTTCAAAGATGAAATTCCGGTTTCTCATTAAACATCTTATCCTCTTTTATATTCGCCTTTAACTGCAGTATACTATAAACTCCATAACAAATAAAAGAAACTGTAAACGTCGATGATTGAGAGAATATTGCAATTTTTGTAACTTTTATGCACTGTATGGAAAACGTATTCTGAAATTATTTAAATAAAGCAAAGCAACTAAATCGTGGGCATTGATTTTCTCCTTAATCCGGAATAAATACATAAGACGAAGGGCACAGCACACGTAGTCAGTAAGTCAGAAAAACCTAAAATTTATGATACATGCAGCAAAACAACGTTACGAATTCCATCGTTTAGCATTGAGAGTGCAAGAACTGACGTCACTAAGTACGGGAAGAACGATGCACATGCGCGGGTTGCTTGATAAAAATTACGTACATATTTTGCAAAACAAGTAAACCAGTTATTTACGAAGATAATTCAACTTTCTTGTTCCGCTTTATGTAAAATAAATTAATTTAAGGAAATTATGAGAGCTTTTGACGAGAAACTTTTAAATCACTGGATATTTTCATTTTAAATTTAATTTTCAAAATAATTTGTAAAAATAGTTTAAAATAATATCAACGTGGTAGAATCAATATAAGTATTTACCAAAGCGTGTAACACAATCTGCGAATTAACCATCTCGGAAGATTCAAATTCAAAGATAAAATTATTTATCGTAGTTAATTAGATTGTTTGCACTTCAGTGACTTTAACCTGTCAAATAAGTTCTTACCCAATAATTTAAATTATTAACAGGATTAGTGGAAAACCAACTATTCGATTTTATTTAATCCTTTTAATGACAATTAAGTTTTGATGATTTTATTCTCTCTAAACGTCCTCGGACCACCTTGGGTTTAATTTTTAGTCTTTGTGTCAGAAAATTAGAAATGAAATAAAAATTGAAAAAGCTTCGTAATCCAACAATTCCGAGGAAAACGAAATCTTCCTGACTTTATTTTTTCGAAATTTTGCCATATTGAGATTGTTTTCGATTACGCACTTGTGCTTTGATTATGTGTATTTATGATTTATGTTTTGTTCAGTATTATACGTTATACCCAACCTACAAAATGAATTTGGATAATTAATATTAAGGAAGCGTAAAGCAAATCCTTAAATACGGAATTCATGTTTTATGGAAAAAATCTTACTCATATGATTCATTCTGAATCTTTTAAAAATCACTACTGGCTCACTTATTACAACAAGATTTGCTGAAATAAGAAAATCAGCATGATTTCTCAAAATCTTAATTGCTGTGTGATAAGTATAATTCTTTGCAAAATCTGCCACAAGCTTCGGCATTGAGGTGAATCATTTAAACCCTAAGTAAGAGCATGATTCAGTGGAGGAATGAAAATCCTAAATAGCCCAATAAGCGCTGCTATTGTTTTGTTTGCCCCAATATTCGCAAAGTTTATCTAGCGCTATCCCTAGCAGCTATCTAGCTACAGTTTAAATTTTATGACAGTGAACGACAGCAGTAAACTGTGCTAACAGTCTTATATCAGTAAATAGTGGCGGCCGGCACACGTCATATATTAAGTAATTTTTGCTGTTTAAAACGAAGCGCACGCATCAGTCCACCGGTGATTAGAGATTACAAGGTAAATTGACTAAGATGAACTGAAGACGTAAGCAGGAAGCCTACTTCATGCAGTAGCAAAGGAATTCTATTAGATAACACAAACACTTTCGGCGACAAATTAAGACAATTTAGATAATTTCAAGTTTTGAACGCCACTTTCTTAGCAGGTTGTATTTCAAGTGCTTGTAAATTATGCGACACTTGAAGCCTTTCAAGAGCAGTGTGGCTAAATATAGGGAAAATCGCAAAAGCTAATATGACGCTTTTGATACACTCAGAAGAGGTCAACTGGCTTAGATTTGAGGCATTTGAACTAGATAAGATTTGAAGGCAGTCGACGGTCGAGCCAGGCATTGAAACCTCTTCAAGCGTACTTTAGCATTTTTTAAGCTGAGCGATGATCTTGGAATTTGATGTACTAAAACTAGGTAAGTATGTTTCTTCAAGAGAAGCCTAAGACAAATTAGCCTAGTTCTAAAATTAAAAAAATCTAAAATGTATATTTCAAACGTGTCTTGAACGTAATTTATCGTAAATATGTCCAAAGATCACACTATGGTTACCCTGTGCCTATTTGCTTGCATTACATGTTGTTGTTTTGGAACATGGCTACAAACTTTCCTCTCGTGTATAACTTTTCATAAATTTCCTTAATACGCAAATTTTTCAGTTCATGAGCAACAAACCATTTCACCAAATTTTGTAAATAAATAAAGGATAAAGTGTGCGCTTTCAAAGCGTCTTGAAAGACGCGTTAATTTTTGGGTGTGAACTTCTGTAAATGGCTCAACATCTCAACAGGTGGCAATTACAACCACGAGAGAGTCAAATAGTGGAAAATTTTCGGGAGATTACCTTTTAATATAGAGGCTATAAAATTTTCCTCAAAGGCTTTTTAGATCAGTACTCTCAAGGAAATTATCAGGCGTTCACTAATTTCAAGAGACTTTTAGAGAAGTTTATTAAAAACACAAAGTCTACAGAGAGTACATATTACGTGCCAGCTAATTGCAGTCGAATAAAAATGATATGCTTGGGTTGGCGGTTAGCAAAGAGGAAAGGTTTCGACGAATTATTTGGCAAATAAAACGTGAGTTAGCTTAAGCTTTTTATTCTCAAATTGTTAAATTTTGCACTAAAATTAGCATTTGCATTCTAATAGATCTGCTTTTATTGTCAAGCACTCAGTTTCCGGCCGCATTTTGGTTCATAGATACTTCATATTTGTACAAGATATGAGGCGTTTCAAATATTAAGAGCATTGCGTAAAGTTTTTGAATGTTTCTTAGCATAATTAACTAGTTTCTTATATGAGTATTAAAAATTACTAAAGGAACTGTAATGTTTATTCATTTTAACTCCAACAGAACATTTTTAAAGCACCAATTGCTTATAAAAATTGTTTAAAATCGAAAAGTCACGATTACATATTTGAAAGAAATTAAATAGTTTACTCAAAAATAATTCATCTTATTTCGTCAGAGATCCACCGCAAATATTTTGTGAGAATCAAATTTATAAGAACGAAAATAACAAAATTTTCCTCAATGCTGCTTCAGTTGCTTGTTATTTATTTTAGTAGCATTATATGCAAATTCGCCATTTAGGAAAATATTCAGAATCAATAAACAGGATTGTGCGAATGGTGTTATTTAAAAAAGTGATTGTTGCAGGCAAATATTGTAATATTCTTTTATATGCAAATATAAGTTATAACTATTTCAAAATTAGAATACTTTTTAGAGTTCGCAAGTTTCGGAAGTGTTTTCAAATAATACGGACAGGTGGGCCTTTTATAAAATGTTCAAATATTTTTGATTTTAGTCATATTTGATTTAGTTTTATCACAATATTCTGTAGATCACCATATTATTTACGATTTTAGAAATTATTAAATATTATCAAACATATGACTAATATAATAATTAATTGGTATTTACCACACTCGAAACTTCCGCGATAATTAACAACGAACCAAAAATTATTTCATCGCCTAAAATTTGTCACAAATAACGACAACTTACGTACATTCAAGTTTCGTACTTATATTTAAATGTCATAGTAGCATATAAAAAAATAGACAAAGTGTTTAAGCTTAAAATATTCTTTAGAATAGCATAATTTTGACTTTCACAACATGGTCTAGCACGTGATAGCAGGTTCTTACTGTTTTGAACTTATTCAAGGCTATTTGTTTACCATAATTGTGAGGTGTGGGAGGTATAAAATAACTCTTGCAAGTGCGATTCATTTGCATTTTGTAAAATTTAGCTTAAACTTGTTATTACATTACGTCATTAGACTGCAATCATAATTCAAGTTTGCCCGTTCAACTGTTGATGATTCAATGATTTTGAAATAAAATAGTTTTTGTTTTTCGTTTTATTTAATATTAAACTTTCGGTTAGCAACAATTTTGTCGTTTCATAACTATGGACTTATTAAACAGCCCTTATATTTTTTGTGTATGTGCCATACTTATAAAAATTTAAAAAATCGAAAAATTTGTTGTAAACTCCTGGAGGAGAGATCAAATCCTGTAGAATTTATTAGATTACTCGAATACATACAAATGTAGAATTTCACATATTTTATTGGTTCACGGAAAAGTGATCAAGTTCAAGTTTTTAAAATAATTGAAAAACTTTGACCAATGTCATGGATGTTTGGTTACACAAGAAAAATCTACCTCAAGAGAAAATACTTAATACCACACATTGCTAGAAAATTCCAATTTAAAAGTCATTAATTTCTTTGTAGCAAATTAGCAAGTGGCACTTAAAAACAACGTTTCGAAGGATACTATACGTTTAAGAATTAATAAGTAGTGTACAAATTAGCACATGATCAGCCTAATTAGCTTGAATACGTCCTTGATTTTATAAGGGGCTTCCCCGTCCTCATACCTCCGTAAATATTTTCGCACCATTCTCGTCTCCGTAAACGCGGTAGAATGAGAATGATTAAGAAATGTTTACCGATCTTATCACAATCATTGACATTTTAGTTCGTGGAATTGCTGAAGTAATGGTTAGGCGTTCTTACGAACTGCAGCCAGCAGCCAACTCACCTTGAGGGTTTTCCGGTTTAAACAGCCGAAATCTGGAGCTGCAGATGATTTGCGGTCGGCGGCTGGCGGTGCCTTTTCCAGTCGCATTTGAATGAAAAGTAGTCCGCGCCAACGCCGCCGTCGCTGCAATTGCGCCGCACTTCACCGCGCGTTGAAAAGCGATCATTCTGAGGTTTGCGCATGAAATCGCGGCGAGTCGCGCTTTCTATTGCAGCCGCAGGTAGCAGCACGTGGGGCATTTCGTTTCGAATCTTCTCTTTCTCGTGACAAAATATGCCTTAAACTACATTTGAATTGATAATGAAACAACCGCAGCGAGCGTTTCTTCCGGTGATGTAAATAAGACATTTGCGCCTCCGAATGCTGGCCATTGGGCACCGGCGTCGGAAGAGCTCCTTCGAGCAATTTTCCCAAAGTCTGGGAACTGTTTTTCGCAATTTTAATCGGCATCGCCCTGAATTAACGATCGCGACGACATTGATATTGACACATTTAATTCGGCAAAGAAATTCGCTAGCTAGCGCTTACTATCAATGGCGCCCTGATCGGCGTTTGATTCATTTGTTTTCGATTTTCGAATTCTACAAGGTAATTGGCGACCTTGGTGTCAAGCAATGGTAGTGATCAGGCCCCAAGGTGCGATCAGCACTGTTCGCTTGCTGGGTGTTATGCAATATTTGGGCTTTCCCGCATGTAAATTAGTTCGTTCACCCTGCTTTATCATTTTGCTTTACGACACAATGCCACAAGCATCCCACGGACTTCTTTTCACCCTGTTCAAAAAAATACATACTATATATATTTTTTGTCCACCTGATGGAATGAGGTAATTGACGAAAATGTGAAAACTTTGGCGGCAGCAATCACACAGCCTGCCAATGATTTATTGGCCGTCTGTTTACCAATCGTATTTATTCAGCGAACGTTTTCATCAAGCCAGGGGAGTTGCATTTTTAGCGCTGAGGAGACCCTCAATGCTACTCAGATTTTTTACTAATAGTATGCAAATGTATTCCAGGCAGGAGTGCTCTTGGTCTATAAGTGGAAGATTTTTGCATTTAAATTGGCCCCGGCAACTAGCCACAAGTGAATAAGGAAAGCACTTTCAATTAGCTGTATAACTGGATTGCGTGTAAAAATTAATTTATTTTCCGCATTTAATGACTTGCTTTGCTATACCTTGGTTCTTTTTGCCCAATAAAAAGTTCATCGAGCAATTCACCGAAACGGTTCTAGTTTTCTAAAAGCAGTGGGTGGATTACTCAAAACATTCATTTGCATCTTCATAAATCACATATTTAACCCTCTGATCAGGGTTAATAAATTCACTTTAAAGGCTAATTTTAAAATTTCAGTCTCCGGCTCAGAACATATTTTGTAGTTGGTAACAGCATCAAAAATCACAAATACCGGATCAGAATGTCACCGAAGAGTTATGTATGTATATGAACCATAATTCAGTTTTAAGCTGTGCGCATTTAACGCTTGCAGAACTGGAACTTGTTCAAAAGACCTATTTTCGAAAAAGTTCAGTTTCTGCAGTTGACTATTCAATTTAGCAATTGTTCTTACTGAGCAAAATTGAGCAAAAGACTGCTTAAAATGAATTCTGCTTTTGTGAGTTCTCAGTTCTATTTTCTGATTCTCTGTTTGTAGACGCATTCGACATACTGAAGAATTAAAGGACAAATAAAAATATAAAAACAAATAGAAGTTTTAAGAATTAATGATCTGAATTTTTTTAATAATGTTCTTAAAGAATTAAATAAGAATATTTTAGAAATCTTATATTTAAAGAGTGTTTAATTTAGAATTTATGTTTCAACATATAACGAAATAGTTCTCGAAAATAGACCTGAGCCGTATGGACATACCCTATAACGCAAAATTTGTGGAAAACAAATGTTTATACAAACAACAGTCTCCAGCAATCTCAGTGGCGGTTGCAAAATCCATGTGATGACTTTGCTTTTATTATGCTTTATTACCATTTATATTTTTTTAAGTCTGACGCGCAAATAGAGCTAACAAAGCGAAAGACACTTGAATGTCACACACTGACACACAAAAATCGTCCTTGGCCATTTCGGCAATGAAAGTGGCAACGACCCAAGTTTGTCCCTGACTTTTTGTCAGTCCGTCAAAAGTGTCGTTTTGAGGCGTTTAGGAGATATGCGCGGCGTCGACACCACCTACGCACTCTAAGGACTTTAGCGTCAATTTAAAAGCAAACAGTTTTATCGCCCCACTGGTCACATCTTGCGAGCAGAAAAAGTAGGTGCTATAGCCACGCGCTCCTGTCTTTTTTTTTATGCGAAGTTTAAGTGTTTATCTAGAACGAGGCAGTCGTCATCAAACACAGTAAATTTTTTTAAAATTCAAAATAATTTACTCTGCCACTGGCGAAATGCTTATTTGCTTCTGGGGCGCAATAAACGGATCTTATCACGCGGTCTCGAGGCACTTTTGTTATCGTTACCCGCTTAAAGATCTTTTCGAGACAGTTTTGATTTATCCGCTTCGCAAATAAATAGAAATAGTAGCCAGAATATTGCGAGTAATGTCACAATTTTCGGGGAAAAGGAAAAACAACATTGCAGTGTTGCTACCGATGATGGTTTTTAAATTATCTCCGCCTCCCGTTGCCATGAACTGCTTCCCCGAGGTGTTGATCTTTCCTGGTTAAGGCTATCTCCTCGGCAGAGTCTGAGGCTAGGCCTTCTACAAATAGCCAGATGAAATATTGCAAAGCCCTGACTGCCTTTTCTTGAGTAAAGCGCAAATAGTGTGCCAGTCGTTACCTTTAATCTATTTTGCTAAGCTATTTTTATTTTGTTATTTTGGGGCCACAAGTAGCAACATATCTTCTTTAAATTCCGAATAAATAAGAGTTTCTAGTTCTTCTTAATTATCAGAATAATATAGCCATAAAAAGTTACTATAATTTATCCACCTGCTGCTGACAATTTGAAGCCAGTTATTTAGACCATTTCTGCGTTTAAAACATTTTCATTATTTTTACTTATTTAAAATGCTAAAAAAAAACTAAGCAATAACTATGATTCGAATGCATATTATTTTAAATCTTTAAAAAACTATTTCAACTTTTTAATAGAATACCTTCACCTAACCACCTTTTCTTAAAGGACCCTATAGCAATAACGTATATAACAAATAACACACACGATTTGTGTTAATTTATCAAAGCAATTTGAATTATGACATAATTTAACATCCAAGGCACTAAAAAAAACCAATGATTATTATCAAACTGTTCAAATGGAGAGGTAGCATTTTAATTCTGTTAAAAATTGATAAAAATTCTACCTGGAGCTTTAGATGATGGCTGGGCTAACCCAACGAAACTGAGTTGTCTCACAGTTTGAAGCAGGTAGCCTTCTTCGAAAGAAAGGGTTCATAAAAATGACCTACTTTCTAAACGTTTATTTTTTTTTTTTTTTTTTTCGCATAAATTATTATTTTTTTCTAGTTTGATCAACTCTTAAGATTTTCCTTTCAATTACGGAAAGATAATTATTTTCTAAAAATTACATTTATTAAATAATATGTAGGTACATTATATTAAAATAGAAACAGTGAAAAATAAATATACGTTTAGACAATAAAAATTTATGAATTTTTGGAAGATAGAGTTTGCGAACGGCTTATAACCGTATAGATTTAATTAGAACACTTTAATTATGATTTTTTTATAGAAGGAGAATCCCCAGATCAAAGTTGCGCAAATCGTGGGTCCCACATCACACGAAATAGGCAGGCGCAATGAGTCAGAAGCTCGTGCGTCGCTGTTTAGAACTGGTATTTGGGGGTAATTTGGAATGGTAAACAAATTTGCATTTACTAAATAAATTCGTGGCAATCAACACGTAGCCACGAAAGCCGTATTTCAACCCCCGCGGTAGCTCATCGCAAATATCTATGATCAGTCACTACACTTCTCAATTAGTTAGTGTTAAAAAAATAATAATAATATTGGCGCGTACGTTCAGACGTGCTTTATTACGTCTTGCCTCCAATACTTCACTGCCTAAATATCCCCGATTCAATTACGCCTACCTACTTTTATTACGATGCAATTTCTCCGCATCTCGCAGGAACCTAGCCAGACGAGACATTTGCGCATTCGTTCAGGTACAATCATCCTGTGTCCCGAAAGGAGCCCAGCTTAATGAGACATCGGCGCATACATTCGGGCGTGCTTTATTACCCTTTGTCTCCTTCAAAAAACCAAAACTCAGGATACTTGAACTCCTCCCTGGAATTTCGTGATCATAATTTCACTTTCTTCCTAATGTATGTTTAGGACTGCAAATTCCTTACACCTTTGGGAAAACAAAATTATCCCTATCAGGCCCAACACTCATACGTGATCACCAGGCCATAAGCACTAAATCCTTCCACCTCAGATCAAAGAGTAAAGGATAGGACATTAGGAAATTTAGGTGAAGCAATTCCCGTGTTGTGTTAGTAACTTATGTTTTGTGTGTGTGTGCACAGTGCCGCCGCAATAATTATAAAGAAGAAAAAAGGGGCACTAAGCCAACATGAATCACAGCCCCACTGTGCAGTTTTTATACGCGCCGTCACTACGGTAGCCCCCCACTATCACGCCGCGGCAAAGGCAATTTTGACAAGAGGCTCCGGTTTTGACAAGAGGCTCCGGCGCTTTCTCGTTCACTCTCATGTAAAAAACGAATTCCCCTTCGAGCTCTGAAGAGGGGAAATTGCTTCACTCACGTACACGGATTTTACACGCAATGTCCTATCCTGTACTTTTTGATCTGAGCCTTCCACTCTCTTTCCGCTAAAAAATCTTCCTCCTCGGAAAATTCTGCATAATTTAGAGGGCAGTCTTATGACATCTTTCAAGTGATTCGGATCGTTATCAAAAGTGCTTAGCTACCAACTATTTTCAGTTCAGTTCGATTAGTGCATCCAGCTTACTGCATCTGTTTTATTCAAAAACTGCTGTCTGAGTGCTCCGCTTTGGATCATCCAAAACCGCTACTTGCACTGCTTCTCTTTAGACACCTGCTCCTTGCAAGGATTCCGCTATTATTTCTTCTCTCTGTCTTGCAAGACACCGCGCAGAAGTAAGTCTTTCACGCTTGCATTTCGACTTTGACAGATAAACCGCTCAACTAACTTAAATTCGCATTACCGCCAATCGCCTGATCCCGTTGCCACAACCGCTATCTCTTTTTTATAACTATTCTTGAACTTGCATGTTAATTAATAATTCTAAAATCGATTCATTATTGATCTAATTTAAATCTACTTATTATTCTCTTAAACTCACCATGTCATAATTAATGAAGAATTTTTGTAATAAAATTAATTTTAACACTAAGTTTACGGACATTTCTTATATACCTATCTCTACGAAAACGCGTCAATTTGACGCATGAACAAATACATATATTTAAAGAAAAAACAACCACTTAGAAATAAATATAATTATACACTATAAGCACAACTATAAGTGAAAAATTAAAATATGAGATATATATTTATACAAAGTTTTTATAATTCAATAGAGACAAAATAAAAATGCGAACGGGTTTGTAATTTTCCTTATAAAACTCGAAATGCGTCAAAATGACGCGTCCCGTAAACCTAGTGTTAATGGCAAGTTTTGTTTGTTGCATCCTTTTTTTTCAAATCCTGGTCACCCGGCAAATCTGATAATTTTTAACAGTTAGAAAATGGGACCCCGAAGTGGAGCGAGCCAAAGACTCTTTTCTCAATGATACAAAAATATAGTCGTTTTTCAGAGCTATTGGACAAACTTTTATACAGTTTCATGACAAAAATTAGCCGGCTTAATTAAGAGGCTGATGCAATATGCATGTAATTGATATAGATTTTAAAGTGGCTACTCAGAGATAGAATGATTACTGCAGAGACGCATATTGAAGAATTCTTAAGTGAATTGTTGCCTACAAAATCTAAGATACAAAATGTAATACTAAAAATTAAATAACGAGACGTACTCCAGATAATGGAAACTCATGCGAGTGATTTTCACACCACAGGGATGTTGTAATTTTCTTAAAACTATATAGTTATTATATTTATATGCACGAACTACGTACCATCAACTTGGCTGAATAAGGAATCGGTCAAGTGAGAATTTAGCACGCATCCGTAAGAAGTCGAAATTAAGAACATTTACACCGTCTCAAAAGCGCGAAAATACTTCTGCGAACTCCCGGGCATCAGATGTGTGCATTCTGGACTCGCATCTCGAACAAGAGCTCCAAAAATTAAAACAAAAGAGTTAAAACTATGGGTTAAGTTCTCTTACCCCTTTTGTGTGATTAAATTTCTCGGCTGACTATCTCCACATCAGTTTTAAATTTTCCAAATAAACCTTGACAGATGCATTCTGAAGAGGGTAATTGATGTTACTTTAACATTTCCCATATGCAAAACAAAACTTTCGAAATTTTTTAGGACATTTCTATCTGAAGGTTGTCATTATTTTTAACGAACTTTTCAAGAGCTCATTTGTAAAGAGATGAGTTTCATAAAACCTTACAAATGTTAGTCGCCGAACAAAACATTTCAGTTCAGTGGGCTGGAACTGTCAAGGTGCTGTCATTCTGTCAGGTGTTTTCCGAACGGTGGTGCATCGTGAAAATTCTAATCTATTTTCCTAATTAAAGCTTAAAAAGGCAAATAAGCAGCAAAAATGACTACAGCGTGGAGAGCAGCTGGCCTCACGTACGTTTCTGTAACATTTTGTTTCAAAATAATAACTTTAGTTATTTGAGAGGTTACGTAATAATTGCTCGTCCGATCCTTTAAACTGCTCTTAAATATTTGTTTTATTAAATTGTTGCCGTGGTCTGTTTAATCGAATCTAATCTGCTTGATTTGATATTTCAGTTACATCAACTACTCCAACATCGCCGCAAGGGTGCTCCGCCAGGCGCTCAAGTCCAATCTGAAGCCAGAAGCCGCGAAGAGGAACGAAAGCCATGTGAAGTTCACGCCGTGGGTCAACGGCAAACCAGCACGTGAGTATTTTACTTACAATTAAAGTACAAATTTGAATATTCCTCTAAACGTCACAAAAATCAATTGCAGATGAAAAAGATTAGGTTTCACGTAAGTGCCCAGAAATGGGGATAAAGTGTGCAAATGAATGTCACATTTAATCCGGTTTTTAGAGTGCTCATTAACAAATCCATTATAAGATTGATTTCCTCTTCCACTCTATAAAGACACCAAATTTTAAAACTTCAGCTTCCGCTGATGTGTTCAGGATCAGCTAAACCAATAAGTTTACCTATTCCTCGCTCTATAAGCTTTTGAGAATTTCAATTATTACTGTATTCCATGCAATCTATTGGATTTACTTCCAAGGATTTATTTCTCTGAATGAACTTATTAACACTAATCCTCCCTAGTAATGGGACTATATTTCCATTAAGATTTATTGTTTGAATGTTAAGAATTTTTATTTATCTTTAACCGAATGTGTTTAACCAAAACATAATATTTGATTAAGAACTTTCTACTAATTCCATATTTTTATTTATTTGCAGCACGAAAAGAGCCATATGAATAGAGTTTCCAGTAAACTAAGTGAAATTATGTAACTTCTAATGGAGAAATAAAATTTCAAGAATAATAAAAATAATGGTACGAAATGACTGTCATTGTTCTCATTACCCCTAGTGTTATTTTATTTTTTAAATAAAACATTAAAAATTTGTTATTAAAACAGTTGTATTTGCGCCAATTACACCACAAATTTATTTCCAAAACATGCACCTAAACTTTTTACTTTTAAAGCACTAACAATTCCTGTAAACAAGTGCGAACTTTTATTATATGAAATTAAGACAATTACTTTGGAAGCCCATTTTCATTCAGTAATGATTGCTCCGGACTCAATTTCTGTGGGCCCTCTCCAATCTTCGTATGAATGATGTACTTCAACAAATTTCGTCCAATTGGTTTAAAAGTATCTCCTATGTCGTTCTTAAATATAATAAAAACATAAGCCATCCTTAGCTTTATTTAAAACTAATATAAAAATACCTCCATAGCAGTTATCTTGTTATCAACTGGTATTCCTTTGATGTACTCGACGCTAGAATCGTTGTCGTTTGGAAAAACCTTGTGAAGAGCTTTAAGGACGTTGGGGACATCCGCAGCTAGCAAATAGAAGCAGGCGTTAGGTCCAGCATCAAAAGTGTATGCTATTTTATTTTCGCCAGCAGCTTCGTTATATTTGTGAACAAACTCGCAAATTGCGTGGGAAACGTCGTTCATGTAGACGCAGGGAGGAAACGTATCCAAACAAACAGCATGAAATTGATTGCTGTCCCTGATCGTTATTTCAGCAAACGTTTGAAAATCACGACCGTTAATAGCCTACATCGGAAATGTGAATATTTAAATTGTATCGTTACAGAGGCTTTAGTCACCTTCTTAATTGCGGCTATGCTTTGAGGTACGCAGGTTTCAGCTCGGTACTTCAGAAGATTCGAGGTCTCTACCGCTCCACGCATCCCTTTGGTGGAACCAATCTTCTTGCGATTATCGCTCACCACCAAAATGAGGACTCGCATATCCGGCCAGTGGGCAGACGGTTGCACCTGAACTGCAACCGAATCGGACCCATCTTTCAATTCGCCTTTTTTCCATTGCACGAATCCCCCGTATATGCTTCTACAGGCAGAACCACTTCCCAACCGGGCAATATGCGTCAGGTCCTCATCTTCGATTCCAAATAAGCAAGCTAACGCGTACACTAACAATAAAATTTAATAAGTACCGACAATTTTAAAGAAAGATTTTGAGGCAAAATCTGAGAAAGTTAACCGTAGTCAACCAAGCTGATTTTACAAGCTTTATTTGCAATTGAGAAATGCAATCTCTGATTGTTTAATTTCTGCAGTTGCTTAACAAGAAACTGAATTCTTGAAAACAGTTTCTCGTTGAGCAACGAGCAAAGTCCCAACACCGGGAATAAAATTTTCTTACCTAGGCACGCATATCCAGCTGCACTCGAGGCCAAGCCAGCGGCGGTCGGGAAGTTATTTTCGGAGCACACGTGGAGCTTCCAATCCAGGGGGAACCTGGCTGACTTCTTGCCCGCGATTCGCTTCACTGAAAGATCGAAAGTGAAGATAACGTAAACAAATGCAAATTCCGCCCCGGCTCGGTTCAAAGATGACTCACATTCTTCCAGGCAGCGGAATATTCTGGGGTTCTCCTCGAACGGCACCTCCTCATCGTTTAGCCACATTTTGTGCTCCCGGAAGGCCGCACTCGCCGACACTGTGGTCTTGGCGCTCATCTAAAATTAGAAAATGAGTTTTCCACGTAATTTCCATTTCCGGGGGGCTCACCTGGTCCGTGCTGAGAGTCATACTGAGCGAGTCGTTGACGGGCAGGATGAGGTCCTCATCGCGCTTACCCCCTGAAAAAAGTCGCGAGTCAATTAGTTCAATTGACCTACATAACTAAGTGTAAAGTTGCGCACAGTATTTTATAACAGCGATATTCACCGGAGCGATGCACGTTTCACTGAACATTTTCGAGGCAACTGCGTTTGGTTTTCACCTCACGCGACTTGGCTGAAATTTGGCCAGTGGTCCACAGTCCAGCGACGCCCTGCTCATCACCGGTTTGACCACAATTAACGGTACCGTCGCGGTGCTCGTTTACGTCGATACTTCCGGTGTTCTGACATCTGAAATTTGTTTGTTTACCAAGCCAACAGGTTGGTAAAAACGTAGTAGATTGGGCAGAGGCATTTAAAATTTTTCGATATTTATAGGTGAAAAATCATTCAAACATTCGGAGAACTTTAGAAATTAATAAGAATGCTTGGCAGAATCCAGGAAATCTTTAATTTTAATTTAAAAAACCATCTTTAATTGAATTCAGCGGTTAAATTTCGTAAAGGTTCTAGTACAGTAGTAATAGAAAAAAGTTTATTTCTAAATGATGATTGTTTTACTACAAAATTGCTGTCAATAGTACATTTTTTCTTAATATCTATTCCAAAATTTTGGCGGGAGTTCAAATTTTAAACGGCATTTTCTTATAAATTAAAAATTGTCATCTCCAACTTACGGTGGATTTATTTATCAGACAACAAAGAGAACTTAAATTTAAATCGACCGGCTTCATATAATTCTTTTAAACCGCAGCGACAAGACGCAGTCCACACACAATCCAAAAATGTCTGACCAAAATGGCCGACTGCCAAAGCACGAACGGAACAATTATCGATCGCGTCTTCGTCCGTTTGCACCCGGGAGGTGGTCTCTGGATTAATTTTTGAAATTATCAAACAAATGGTGGTAAAACAATGAAAAAATCGTGCGAAATGACCGCGAGAAGTTAAATTCATCGTCTGAGCGTGAATTCAGCCGCAAACTGAGTGAACACAGTGAGAAAAGTGTGCTCCAAGCGGCGGCGAGTCCTGGTGACAAATCGATACTCCTGCGGCAGGCGAAAATGGGGCTCATCGAGCCGCTGAAGTACGGGGAGAACTTCCACGAGCTCTACACGAACAACTCTGATAGCAGGTGATGTGCGGTAGTTAGCCGGCCGTGGGGCCACTCAGTTTGTAGCAAGAAAACTGCGTTTTTGAGGCGACCTTTTCATTTTTGAGTTGTATTTATAAGTTGTAGTTCGCTTAATAAATGAATGCTTAGACCAAGTAGTTATCTTGTTATTTTCCGCTGCCTCATTTGCATGCCGCTGCGATCGATGAAGTCATTTCTAAATTTCGGCCCGGGGCTCGGCGCCTTGGGGCAGGTTTTGTTTTGACGGCAGGAACAGCTGCAGGTGTGGAACGCGTTTGCAGCCGATCCCCAGATGGGCCGTCAGCTTATTGCCCCACAGCGCATGCGTTTGTTTACGTCTGATGGGGTCAACGGAACGACGACGGTTTGTTTACCTTCCGGAGCTGGGTCTGACCCTGAAAAAGGGAATCCTTGCTATTTGCGAAGGTTGAATTTTTAGAAGCGAATAGAAAAAGAAGACAAGCGAAGATAAATTAAGACCAAAGGGATCTTTGCATATAGGACAAGACGATCTAAAATTTACTAATTATATTATTGAAAAGAGTAAAGGCAAAAACACAATGAATCCGCTCCGCTGCGACTCAACTCGGAAGGTGATTACAATGTGTCCGATCCGATCCGTCGTTTGAAAGATGTGTGTAAAAACTAAAACCGAAATTGTGAAAATGTCGGTGATAGTTGAAAAAATGGATGAATTGGATTTGTCGCAGATGCTTCTTCTACAACATTTTCCTCCTCCATTTCACTTGGTAAAAGTCAAACTTTTTATTCAGCTGTAAAATACATTCATTTGTGAGGTTATAGTGTTCCGGGGCTTTCCGGCAAAGTTGAAATTTGTTCAACTCGTCCGCTCCGCTCCGTTCTGCCATTGTGTCCACTTACATAGCACTTCGTATGTTCAACTTTAACAGGCGGAGCGGACCGGACCGGATGCATTGTGTTTCTGCCTTAAACTCTAAATGCCTGTAAGTATGCAATGGGACCAGGATAAAAATATTTTACAATTTTGTGCAATATAAAACCATGTTATTTATCAAATTCAATAAAAACGCAAAAAATGTAACTTCTTTTCTTTTCACATCCTGAATAAAATGAAATGTCTAATAAGCTTAAAGGGCAATAATAATTTGCTAGTTTCGGTCAGAATGCAAATACAAATTGTATGCTTAATACCACATTTGGCAATAAAATATGTACCTATGAGTAGTAGTATAGTAGCAAAGAGGAATAAAATATCTTGAAATGAGTAGTTCAATAAGAAAATTCAAGCAGTATGTAACACTTTTGCAGTTACTAAAGCAGAATTGGTCCGCAAAAAATATTGCATATAGCTTTTGTAGAAGAAAACTATGCCCAATTCATTTTACCGCTCAAACAATATTTGCACAGATTATGAAGAAAGTCCAAGCTGCCCCAAAAATTCTAAAATAGTAGTACATAATATTTAAAAATATTTACAGAAAGGAGACAAATGATAGACGTTCTAACAAGAAGCGAAAGAAGAGCGATAAAAAACCGGAAGAATTTCAAAATGAGCAGCTCTTTCCTACTTTTTCATTCGCTCAAATTGAGCTGGAGCCGAATGCTTCGAAATTCGCGTTATATTCGGCAATAAGATCCGCAGTGCTAGAGGCAGACACAAAATACGCCCTGTTCCAAGAAAAGCACTCCAGGAAAATTACGTCGACGTGTTGCTTTATTTGCGCTGGAACCTGCAAAATAAATAATTTGGTCGAGTGCGCCTGCCACTCCAACGAGAAGAAAAATAGGGATGAAATCAACAGCGATCCCGATTCAGAAACTGAGGAGATCTCCGAGAAAGAACCCATCACAAAGGTTCCTCAGATCGTTGGAGCGGGGCTGAGGAGCCTCTTCGAACTAATTGCGGATGCTAGAAATATTCAGCCAACTTTATGCACTAAGGCGCTAAAAGCCCTTCTGGATGTTATTCAGGGTGCGTCTGATGAATGCAAAAGCTCAGTTATTAAAATAAATAAATCGGTAAAAAATATATTTCAGGTCAACAGCCTGAGAGCTTCAAAAATGAGCCTGAGGATCTTATTAACCCACTTTATGATTTGCTGCTGGACTTGGCCACTTTGCATGGTCCGATTTCAGCAGACAAACCGAACACCGGCGGCAGCTGGTCTTCGATCTCTTGCTCAGCCCTTTTAGGCTTGTGCGTAGCCCGAGGGGACACTGGAAAAATTTTAAAAGCAATTGCGGCATTAATCATGTCCCCGAAATTGCTCTCCTCTCAAGTTATTCAGGTATGCAAATTTTGAACGCAACGATTTTTCTAGAATTTTGTAAAAGATATTATAACAGATGAATTACTGACAAACTATTTAATTTTATACCAGCTACCACTTGTCCTATCATCGCTGCAAAGGACAGTGATTTCTGCAGCTCTTAATAAGCCAACAAAACCAGAACTTCATACTCATGGAATCCCAAGAAATTCACTGATTGACCAGTTTTCTCTAAAAAATCCTCTGGGATCCTACACGAATTTTTCAATTCAGCCAGTCATGGCGTCTGATGGAAAATATTTGTATCTTTTAGTGGCAAACAGTTTGTATAAAATTGGTACAGGTTTTAATGGTACTTTTAAAGGACATATCTACGCAATGAACAGCGACTTTGGGAAGGATAAAGCGGGCTGGTTGGGATTTTATTGTGTAAGTAGAAATCTGTTTTACATATTTAGATAAATATTATAAACGCTGGAATTACCTAAAGGGCAAATTATACTACAAACGTCTTTCGAAAAGAACAAACGAATCGTTTCTCATCGTCAACACAGAAACCCTTTCGATAGTTGGTGCGACTCAAGTGAACGTTCCATCAGTCAGAGAGGGGCAAAACTACGTCCTATTTTCGGATGATGATTCAATTAATGCAATTTGCACCAGCAGAGATGTATGAAACCCTTTTGGTCCTAAAATGTTTAGTGAATTTATTTTGCTTTGCATCTAGGACTCGTTAATCGTCAAACAAGTTTGCAGCAATGGTTCCACTTCTTTCGAACTTCCACTTAAATTGGCGAGGAAAAAATTCCGAACTTTGGGGTATGCGGCGTTTGAAGATGAAGTGCTTAACCAGAACCAGATACAAAAGGTAGGAAATAGTATATTGTGCAACAAGGGCGTAAAGTAGCCGTTTGCGCACGCTGGCAGCAATAAACGCACGAGCGAAGCGTAAGCAATCGGCTACGCCCCGCCCGAATTGCACATTTTATTTTTCCCCACTAGTGAGGGAAAAGTGCCACTAAAACGCACGCCGCCCGAGTTGTACAATAAAGCACAAGTGGATAATAAGCCACTTTACAACCGGAAAGGCGTGCGTTTTGGTGGCACTTTTTCCTCACACGTGTGGAAATAATATTTTATTTTATTTGTGTACTGATTTAAAAATTAAGCAAATGCTGTTCCTATCTCTACTATGTTTTACGGCTTCGATAATAGTAAATATATTTTTTAAACTAGATACAGTCTTCATACAATATGTTTGAGCCAAAATTGCCAAACGATATCGAAATTCAAGGGATTGCTTGTGGCAAAGAATTTGGGATTGTGCGTGCGACCAATGGTAAAGTTTTTTACTACGGAAAATCGGCTTCGCTAGGTTTGAAATCAGTTGGACGAACTCCAACCATGAAAATGACGGAGTTAATTATTTCAAAAGTTTCAAATATTGTGCAAGTAGCCGTTGGTCACGACGGGGTTCACGCTCTCTTGGTAAACGATGATGGAACTGTATACTTTGCAGGTAAAAGAGCATTCTTGATTTTTAATTTATTTTACTCATTATTTTAAATTTAAATTTTATAACTACAAAAGGTACTGCGAGGCGTGGAGAGGACGGAGATAGCTCCAAAAACCGCCGACAACCAAAGGCAGTTAAACCAAAAAAGATGACGAAAATCGACGGGCACATAACTGTCCAAGCAGCGTGTAACAATGGAACCTCGGCTTTTGTTACTAAGACCGGGAAACTAATTATGTTCGGGAAGGACACGGCGCACTGCGATTCCTTGGGTTTTGTCTCAGATTTGCTCGATCAGCACATAACTAAGGTCTCGCTGGGAAAAGCCCATTGCGTTGCCCTCAATTCGAAGGGCCAGCTTTTCACATTTGGGCTCAACAACAAGGGCCAATGCGGTCGAATTTTTAACAAGGAGAAGGAAAGCAACGCTGCTGATGGTCTGGATCAGAAGGGGGTTGGAAAAAAACTCAAATTTGATTTTACTAACATGTGCGATTTCGATGATCACACATTGGTGCAGGGACAGTGCAGGGTGAGGCAATTAGAATTTTTATGTGAAAAAATATTCCGGTTTAAATAAGAAGAAAAAAATTATTTTTGAAACTATTAAGCTGAGATATTTTTTAGGAAATATTTTTAATGTATTTATTCTTTAACTTTATTTCGATTGGCTATCCTGCGATGGCTAGGTGTGTTCTGTTTGCAAGGAATGCACTGGTTACAACATTTCTTGCGTGTCATCACTGAATGTACCAATGGAAGAAAGGACCGCTGGATCGTGAGTATATTTTAAGATTTCTTATATTTTGAAAAAATATAAAAATTCGGACCGAAGGTTTAAAAATTACTATTAAGCTTTTTCATTTATTAAGTCTCTATTTAAGTTTAAATACAAAATACATTTAAACAGTCTCTGCCCATGTGGACATGGTGACGCTGGTTGCTCAAAATGTGGCGCTTGTTCAGCTTGCATATCAGTTCAAGAAAACGAAGTTGGAGGTATGTACTTATACAATTTACTTTTTGCTGTTTTTATTGGCGAACTTTAAAACATAATTTTAAAGATGTAAAAGACACGAAACATATGGCCCTGCTTAGTCGTCAGCGATCAAAAAGCTTAATTTTGCGCAAGAAAGATAAAAAGGCATCTGAAGAAAATAATCCGCCTTCAGATGCTGAAAGGGACACTCCAAGAGTTGCTCCTTTGCCTCCGCAAAGGGTAATTTTGCCCACGAACAGTCCAGTGGTACAAATCGCATGTGGACTACATCACACAGTGGTGCTAACTTTGGCTGGAGAGGTCTTTACTTTTGGTAGTAATCAATACGGTCAGTTGGGAACTGGTGACCTACAGCCAGTCATGGGGCCTGTTCAAGTTAAGGTGCAGGGAATTATAAGCCAAATTGCGGCAGGAAGCAATCACACTGTTCTACTGACTTATAAAGGAATGGTTTATACTTTTGGAAATTGCCAGGTTACATATTGTCTATACTAAAAAGGAAGGGAATACTCACACCAACTTTTTCCAGAAAGGACAACTAGGTCGACTTCCCAACGATTTCCATAAAAATTCTATTAATGATGACCCACTAAAAGATGAAACAATTCCTAAAGATATTTCTGCTGGGAATATGCTCGCTCAGAGACAAAAATTCTTGTGGAATTGTACTCCAGGAGCAGTATTGTAAGATAATATTTGTTTTTGCTTTTTCATTATTATTTATTTTTATTTTATATTTATGTATGATTAAAAACAAAATTTTGAATGATCTCGAAATCGAAACTCGAAGTAAAAATGTTATCTAGACCGTTGAAAAAACAAATTTCCAAATATGTGGCAAGTTTAAACTTAATTTATTTATGTATTTTATCCAGCGGTCTTGGACCGAGTTTTGGGAAAAAAGCGACATGGATAGGAGCTGGAGGTGATCAAACATTTATAAAAATCGACGAATCCCTGATAACAACACAAATGCTACCAAAAGTTAACATCGTGGCAGACAAGAAATTAATTCGTTAGTTTCCAATTTCCTTCATATAGTAGAATAAAATTAATTAATCCTTTTGTTTTTAGTCTTAATTCCAACAATCCCTCTCTCATTCCACACCCTAACAATTAGCCGTCGCGACGGAAGTTGCGCTGCGCACTACCGCAACCAAGTTAACTTCGTCAAAATGATTCAGAGCAACTCCGGTGCGATGCCGGAAATCAATCAAAATATTGATCCGAATGTTTTGATGCATAATCAGGACCAAATGTCCCGGAGTATGCATGAGGCTCGAAATCAAATTTTTGATATGCAGGAAAACCAAAATATGCTGGCGGATCAGAGGAAAAGAAGGAAGCAGGACTTAAAGTCGCCTGGTGAAAAGTGCATGCCTCAAATTGCTTTTGCCCTTGATCCCCACTTTAACGTTTTGTGGGTTTTTGATGGAGGAGCGAAAAAAGTTTTGTGCTACAACGTTGTTGCTAGCGAAATTCCTGAAAATTCTCAGGTAGAATTAATTTTAAAGGGGTATTTTATTTTCATCAATTCATAGTATCGTTTATAGGATTCATCAAATTTTCGAGCTATTTTATCACCAGAACTGTCTTTATCCCAAAAACCTGATTCATACATCTCTCGGTCTCAGGCATCCTTGAATTTGTTAGCCTGCTTGGATATTCTCACTTCCGCTCAGGAATCGATGTAAGTTAAATATTTTAGTTGATTAAGCTAGTAATAATTATTTAGTTTCTGCAGACCTGCCTGTTTCGAACAAATTGCACCACAGCAAATTAATCTTGCAAAAGAGACTCAATCTAATGAATATCAGATCGTAAATCGGTTTGAAAATTTTGGCGGAGGCTGGGGATATTCTGGACACAGTGTTGAAGCTATTCGATTTATGGCTGATACGGATGTTATGATTTGTAAGTATTTTAGACAATAACTTAGAGTTTTTTAGTATATTGACTTTATAATTAAATATATATTACTTTGATGAACTCTCAGGTGGTTTTGGTATGTTTGGTGGACGTGGTGAATATTCTTGCAAGCTTAAGCTTTACGACCTGGGTCCTGATGGTGGTGGCTACGAAAAGGATGGTATCTTAATATCTGAAACCAAAGAAATTCCCTACGAATGTCCAGCTCGCAGCAAATACCACATAATGTTACCAAAACCAATCACGGCGAGTGCTGCTCGATGGTATTTGGTATGGGCGAGAATCGCAGGACCATCTTCTGACTGTGGATCTTCAGGCCAAAGTAGCGTAACTACTGAAGATCAAATCGTTTTCAATTTTAAATCCTCGAAAAAGGCTAACAATGGCACTGATGTCAATTCCGGCCAAATTCCGTCCATTATTTACAGACTAATTACACAGGAGACAAAACAGCCATCGCTTCCAGTAGACATAGATCCTGTTCAGAAAATTTCAAAATCTTTTGCAAACACTGTCACGAAAGAGTGTTTCGAAAGTTTGGTATCACTCCTCAGATGGTCCTGGGAAACTTTTAAGGGAAATCTTAAGGAGCAGAAAGATAAAGCGAAACTTCTTCAAGTCAAGAGTTTATTAGAACATTTGGTTTACGTGAATAAATCTTGTCTTCGTCTACTTAGAAAGTATACCAATGAAATTTATCCTCAAAAGTTAAACAAATTATCGTCTAAAAAGTCAAATGATTTAAATACCCAAACTTGTAAGTCTTATATAATTAACATTGTATTTTCCCAAATTAAAACAATTTGTTTTCCACTTAGACAATGTTAGCAAATCTATGCCTAGTGCTCCTAAATTATTTATTGGAGCAAATGAGTTGCCGACTCCGACGACGCGAAAAGCAAACATGGAAAATATTCAACTAGCCGAGTGCATCGGCAATGTTCGGGCCCTTCTTATACAAGTCCTTTGCGATGATGTTTTTAAAGATATTTGTAACGAAGATGGTAGGTATATTTATAGTGCTTGCCATAGTATTTTAAAAAATGTTTTTCTACCCAGGATATGAGATGGTGTTAGACATTCTTGATGAATGCCACACAAGCTTTGTAGCATGTTTCGATGCTTTCTATCCGACATCATCCTTAAAATGGAATTGTTTGTGCGACTTGCTATCTCAAATGGACAAGGTAAAAGAAAACAAATTAAAAATAATTTAAAATCAAATTTAAAGCAACTCTTGCTCTTGAAATCAAATTTGATAACTTTTTTACAATAGGGAATTTTGCATTCTCGACTGTTGAGCGCAATTTTGGCTGGTCTCTGCAATCCTTCCATAAAGCTGAGGGCCACATTCTCTTTATTAACCCCAGGGAATGAACGCCAATCTATAATAAGTCCTAGTGATAATTCAGGATTGCCGATGTTGTCGAGCACAGAAAATCACCAGTATCCGATTTTAGTTGAACAAATGATCTATCGTACCCAGCAGGAAAAAATCGATTTCCTAAGCAACTCATGGACTTTTAAAGATGTTCTTATAAGACTGCTTGACATCATATCAAATCCAATTAAAATTAAAATCGAGAACATCTACAACCGCAGCAGCAATTTTAATGAACCCCGCTTCGGAAAAGATATCAATCAAGGATTAATCGACAACTGCTGCCATCTTCTCGCAAGAGTTTTGGCTGAAATTGTTTATCAGACTTCAATTGGCGATGTAAATGATTTATATTACTGCTTATTTGTACCGCATTTTATTTTTAAAATTTTAATTTAGTTTGATGCAACATTTATGCCGCCAAGAAGTTTACATTCAACCGGTAGTCGTTTTGCTCGAACTGACGTCAGTCGAACTTGGAACACTGGAAATTTTGGTCCAGACGCCATTGCCTTTTCAGTTGATCGTCCTGGAATAGCAATTGCTGGTGCGATGGTATTTTCTGGTTCTGGTAGCTACGACTATCAACTTGAATTACTCTACGATAACACCGTCGATCCACAATCTCAACATAAATGGGAAACTTTAGAATCGGTCTCTGGTTCCTACGATCAGGACGTTGTGCAAAATGATATGGCTGAAATTAAGTTCGAACGACCTGTTCACATTAAAGTAAAGCAGGAGAAGTTAATAAATAAATAACTCGACATTAAATTTAATAATTTACAGGAAAACACGAGATATGCTCTTCGTTTATGCTCGCAAGGAGCAAGAACTTGTTCTGGTGACTCGGGCTTATCATCAATTAGAGGTCCTTGTGGCACAACATTTTCGTTCTATCCCTGTGATTTAAGTTTTAATGGAACAACACCTACAAGGGGTCAAATTCCATGCATTTTATATTATAGGTAAATATAATATACATGGCTTTACAAAATACTATAAATTGTTTTCTAAACAATATATTTGATTCTAATTTTATTTGCTAAAGTACTCCGGTTAAAAATGAAGGACATGCAGCCACTTATACAAGTGAGGTCACAGCAAGAGATACAGCGTTGCAGGTATGTTGGATCATAATTTTGTTTAAATATTTTAATACGATAGCTTAAATACTCAAAAACTAAAAAATATATGATTACAGATCGCAACCGATATAACAAAGAAATGTAGCGAACTCTTAATTTTGGCTAGAAACACTCTAGCGGCCTCACTTTCTCCAAGTGATAAGAGTCCTAATTCCTCAAATCACACGCAAACGATAGACTCGGAGCACAACATTACTCCGATTGAAGAGCATCTGGACATTACCTGGGCAAATAATTCGCGAAACTCAGTTACACAGGATGCAAATCTTTCAACTGCACGAGATATAACCAAAAGAATTGAGTCTTTTTCGAAGGGAATTATTGAAACATTAAAATTTGACAAAAGGTCCACAAATCCTTTCGACTTTGAAATTGAGATTGGGGCAACTGAGATTCATCCAAAGGATCTCATTGAAGAGAGTGAGGTGCATGATAAGAATTTTAAAAACGGCAGAAATGCCAAATTTAATGGGAACGATCGAACTGATAATCAAGATCATCTTCATGGTTACTTAAAAGAAATACCAAAAAGCGACTCTGAGGAAAGTACGCAGATCACAATTGTACAACTTTTGGAATTGTTTAACACAAACTCTTCTAACATGTTCCACACGCTTTTACCCTTAGTTTATGCGCACATCGGTACTCTTGCTTGTAGTGATCCGAAGGTATAATTTCAGGGTTCTATATTTATTAATTTAACCATGTTGCTTTTGTAGAGCTCTGTTCAAATTTTGGGACTTATAAAAGAAATATTGCCTCATGTGGCGGCTTTGAATCAACTCTATGCTTCGAAAGAGTACACTTATCCTCAAAAGGACGAAGGACAGGACAACCGAGAATTGTTGGAAATGAATAAAAAGAAATTAGAAGAGGCTGAGAGGAATGCAATCGATATGTGCACCACAAGTAATCATTACTGCGTCGTTGAAAGTGAGCATCCATACAAAAACGCTGCTATTAACACGTTCAGGTAAATGTTGAAATATCTGTTTTGCATAAAAGGGACTCTAAATAAATTTCTTATAGAGTCGAATTTCCCCCATGTGTGCAGTGGCTTACAATTGAATTTGACTCGCAATGTGGAACTGCGCAATTGGAGGACTATTTGCTTTTGTCCATTCCCACGAAACCTTCCGTCTGTGCTCCCTGCACTGTTTCGGATGATTATTCGGACATCCTGGACAACAACATGTGCTCTAGCAGGAGCAGTTGCAAAAATGCCAGCGTGATCAGTAGCTGCTATAACAAAGTTTTAGAGGACAAAGATAACTGCAATGAGCACAAAGACGTAGACACTGATTGGGTGATAATCAAAAAATTCAACACGTACAATATTTAAAAACACCAAGAAAGGGATTTTATTTAACAAAATTTTCTTACAGATCCTCACACTGGGCTCAAAATGCTCTAGTTTTGCCTGGAAACAGAGTTGAACTTTCCCTGGAAACTGCTTCGCTGTATGCTCAAGATCCTCAAGCGAATAAGTTTGGATTTAAATGTTTAGTCGTGGGTTATGATAATCCAATATCGGTACGCTAATGTAAAAAAAAACTGTTTATTACTATTTTTCACGATTCATAATTTTTTAGATCAATCTTATAAATTCGTGTCTAATACGACTTGAATTTGAGTTAGCGTATCTTGGTGGAATGTGTAGTGCTAATTTAATGAAAAAAGATCTTAACCTTCCCGGTAAGATTTTTTTAGTGTCTTATATTTTGTGATTACTTTTCCTAACTCCAAAAATTTTTTAGACGATAAATCTGTTGAGGACTTGTCAGGGGTCGAAGAAACGCTTGCAGCGCATCACAGTTTGCTTTCGAAGGGGTTGGCTTTATCAGACTCTGTTTTAACAGTGAATCAAGCCCTGGAGTCTTTCCTCCCTATAGGGTAAGTTTAAAACATTACATAGGTTCCAAATAAAAGAACAGTCGCATCCAGGTCGAATACTGTAAAATGAACACAAAGCTTTAAAAAAGTCAAAAATTAATAAGCAAAATTCATGCTTTGAGCAATAATTTATTACATTAAAAGCTATGCAAAGGAACATCTTATGGCCAGATAACTTAAAGATTAAAAACATTATTTTGTAACAGTTACACAGCAAAGCCTTTTTGTGAATCGTTTAAAATCATCTAAATATTCGTTCGATTTAAATCAATATTTACAAATTATATCTCAAAAAATATTTGGTTTACTTAACGTTGTACATCGTACGATAAAAATGGTTAGAGATCAGTCTTTAGTAAGCCAGCATTTTCGATTTGTAAGACTATTTGGGTTTCCCTATAAGTCCTCGGCTCTGGGACCACTACGTCCAACTTCCGTTTCCTCTTCTTTTTAATGTGAAGATAGACTAAAACGCTGGTGATTATAAGCACCAAAACGATGAAAGACACCACGCCTGCCACGATGTAAATCCAAGAGGCAGTTTTGGTGCAGTGTTCGTTGAGAATTTTTGCTAATTTGGAGTAGTCGTTCTCCTGTTGGTTGCTCTGAAAATAAATCGCTTCCGCATGCGTTTTGAAAAAGTGCTTTTCACGAGCCCTGTCCGCTGAAGGGCAGTCAAACTTATTTTTGTATATTAGACCCTTTAAAATTAGTTGAAAATCCTTGTTGAACTCCAAGGGAAAAATGTTAGTTTGATGGATGGTGTTGTTGATGAAGCGTAATTCCATTTTTTCACTTGATTTGTAATCTCTGTGAACTGAAAGTGCTGTAAAGGATATTATAAGTGAAAACTTAAATTTTGTAATAGTATTTCTTGCCTTTGAAAGCATATGGGTCTGTCAAGCCAAAGTGATTATTTCGTATGATTACATTCTCGAGCACCGGAGCCTCTAGCCACTCTCCATCGATTTTTTCAATGTGATTATCCGAGAGAATAATTTTAGAGGCAGCTATAAAATAATTATTCAGAACCTTTAAGAGGCTTTCATGATAAGACATAACCCTTACCTTTGAGTGATATGGCTCTGGAATGTATTTCTTTGAACGAGGTGTTGTATATTTTAAATTGTACTACTTCGAGATCGTAAAAACCCTTCGATGGCAAATTTGCTAACATCACAGAGTTGCTTATTTCGAAATGGTCTATGAAGAATTTTTTAAATGCCTGAAAAAAAAGTTTTAAGTAATTAACACATTTTTCTTTCACTCACAAAAATAATAACCTACTCAATTACTTAATAGTTTTATTCATTTTTCCGAACTAATGTGTCGGAACCATTTAAGGAATGTGTTAAATTATTTTACGAAAGCGATTTCAACAAATCAATCAATCAAAATGTCATTCATCCATACTAACTTGTGGTTCTATCCTATTAAATTGAACATTGTTAAATTTCAAAAGCACCGCTCTATCCTTGAGTGAAGTGAAGGCAAATGGACGTATCAATTCCAGACTGCCGTCCGTAAATACAATTTCTTCAATATTCCCGGTTATTGCAAGCGATTCAATTTTTTTCACTGAAAACTTGATAAATGCAAATTGCAGCTTTAGCAATTAGTCTTGATATCAAATTAGCATACTTACATTATTGAACTCTAAGATTAACGGTGTGTTACTTGTTAATCTTGGAAATTCTAGAGCATTTTCTTGCAGAATCAAATTGTGAACATTTGTAAAACTTAGGCTTCTTAACCCTTGGGTGTTGCTTATTGTGTGCGGTGCAACTGTGAGCGATTTGCAGTTTGAGATCGAAATGTGGTATACGCTGCCATCCAGGGGGTATAGAAACATTTGCTGAAATGTACAAAAAATACGTATGAAAACAATTATATTATGTATATTATTATCCAAAATATAAAATTTATCTTGGCAATTTAAAACCATCAAAATCTGAAGAAATGGGCGCGAAATGTTATTGCAAATTTTTTAACAACAATAAAAATCACCATCTTCTATTATTAACATAAAATCATCACAACGAGCCCTTCTATATATGATTCATAAAATACAAGCTTCCGTTATAAAAGTATTAATTTTAGTAGACTAATACATACAGCTGGTTTTAAATATTTTCTAGGGCTAAGATTTATATCTTTACCATTATAAACTTGTCCTACAATTAATATAATTGCAGTACTATTTTTATTTTCATTTCTCACGTCACGAAGCTTAACCTTGTGCCAAAAAAGGCGATTTTATTATGGAAATAATTCTAGACAACGACGAAATATTTAAATTTTTCTAATTTATGCAAAAATGTGCCTATGCCGCCGAGTTGAGGTCATTCATATCCACAGCTTTAATTAAGTTCTATGACAGAAACACGGAAAATGCCACTTGTGTAAATACACCTGGAAAATGTGGATTGCGGTGTTTCTGCTGAATTTAACACATTAATCATCGTGGTATCGTTGCGCAATGGAATTAATCCACCGAGACCAACAAAACGATGTGCGAAGCGTGTGTACTTTGTTTATCACCGACATCGCGAATTCAGTTAATATTTGTCCTGCGAAATATGCTGGGCTGAATCACTCAGGGGGAACTGAGTGGGCCTTTGTTGCTATCGGTTAATGGACCATAAGCGAAGAAGTTCGCCTGCAAATCTCAACTTTTTAACTACGTACCTCGTCTGAATTTCTGCAGTCGCACGTGTATTTCGTGTCGTGAGCGATGCACGTCGCATTCCGTTCCCTTGCGCCGTGGGGCGGACCGCTAACGTAGTCAAAAAAGTCCCCGTGTTGAGACTTTGCGAAATTTATGATAAACAACACTCCGAGCAATTTGTTGAGCATTTTCGGCTGATTTATATCTCACGGACTCCGGGGCAGATTAAGTCACAGTCTCTGTGTATGTTGCATCTCAAAACTGCAGCCATAGGTAAAAAATGTTGCGCTCACGGTTGTACTGGGTTAACTGAAAGCAGATGGAAATTTAATGTTAACACTTGCTGCAATATTTTCGTTACATTTCTGCTTTATCAGCTAAATTGCGATTAGATAAGACTTTTTGTAGCTGTATAGCTGGTAAACGCTCTTTTAGCGAAAGTTATGAAGATCAATTTTTTATAGGTAGGTGTAATGCTTTTCATGATTCATAGCAAGTTTATAATTTGAAGTAATTCGATAATTCGCCGTGAAGCAGGGATTTCGAAAACAAGACTATTTTCATAACGATAACCCTTACAGTCTCAAATAAACCGTCCTTCACAAAAGCTTTTTATGGGAATTTGAATCTATTTATAGTTTGAGTAAAAAATTAGATTCATAATCTTTATCTTGAAAATTCATATTCATATAGCAATACCTTACTTCAATTTTTGTTATTCATCAATTCTTATTTATAAGAAGCAAAATCGTTTCGTAATTGAACCGCACCTACAAAGTAATTAAATACTTGTCTATAATCTTGATAGATGCTATATTTATATAAGATAATTAATTGGCGTAGAAATTTTGAAAACGAATGTCAGAAATTATCAAGTAATATCAGAATGAGTAATTTGCGCTGTCGACTTCAACAAATAATTGTGTTTTAATAAGAATAATAGATTAGCTTAGCGAAGTCACGGTCAGCAGATAACAAATTGATACTGTGAATCTGTAATTTGTAATAAGAGTACATCATATTTAAACTAATATTTCATAACTTTTCACTCACAGGAATCATCTTGAAAATTTTCAATTTCGCTTAGCTAACTTCAAATATATCCACTTTGAGATTTAATAATTGGCCTCCAGCAAATGTAGTTATTATTTGTGAATAACCTGAGTAGTTGCAGAGTAGCCAGAACATATCCCTGAGAGACTCCGTTTTAAAGGTAGTGTTTTTAATAGTTACATTTTCTTAACCTGTGAAAATATCTATTAAATCTAGCAAAACTCACGTAGGTCGGTACTAAAGGTAATTTAATACCGATAAATAAGTGCTCCAGAAGCTATACGATTAAAATCTGCTTCACGCCTGCATCATAAACAGCTCTTCTTGATTCCATTAAAGCATAACTCAGATCGAACGAAATTATGTTTAATACCGATGCGAAAATAAAAAAATATTTTATAGCGAATATTTTATGAATGAAGTGCCAGTTAATTTTCACAAATGCCAACTTTTACTATTGAAGCAACAAAATAGCAATTCGATATTTATTTTGAATTGCCGTTATCTGTTGCACATTTAATTTTCTTCTGATAGAAACAATTTTATCATTAATGTGACATAACTTTTCAGTGATTGGAGGAAAATTACGAAAACAGGTTAAGCCCGTTGTTAGTTACCATCTCTCAATTTATGCTTACATTCCAAGACACTTCGTTTCAATTTGCGGATAATAAAGTTATTAAGACAATAACGCGCACTGTATTGATTAAGGCATCTGCTTTGTAATGAAAAAAGGTAACAAATTAATGACTTCACACTGAATACGATAAGTGAAATATGTAAACTTACACGTGTTTTAGAGGAATTGTTTTAAGTATGCCAAGCTTGAGGTATAATTAATTAAAAGTGGAAAAATATTTTCCATATTTTATTATGACTAATAAGGCATTTCCGGCTAAATTAGAAAAAACAAGAACATATTAGCAACAATTGATCGGTAAGATTAAAGCAACAACACTTAAGTTAACTTGTATTTTTCTATTTTAGCATCTTCAGTTTCACATCTTCCGAGAATCCGCAGACCGCAATCTTTTCTATCGCGGTTTATAGGCATTAAGATCATTTTTCTTGTTCATCAAAGATGCCAACGCCAATAAACCTGTTGCCGGCAGCATGAAAACTGCTGATCTTTATAACGAAGATCAATAAATTTTCTTGGTCACTGCATATCTCAAATAAAAGCTATATTTAGGTGAGACATTAAATTTTACCATCTCCAAATTTGCGGAGTTTCGGCTACCGGTTTTAGGTCACTTTCAGTTAATGCAAACATGAGCCTCCTCGCCGCGATTTCAGGTCATGCGATCGTTTGCTTTTTAGCGACTTTCGTTTTGTTTAGTTTCGTTTCGCACAATTTACATAATTTGTCAGGTTTACGCGACATCATGTTTTGCAATGTAATTTAATTTTAGATTGGGTGTGACGCTGAATAATAATAAGGTACCAGCATAAAATTGGTATAACATAAAAGGATTTAACTATTGGAAGAATGAAAGCATTCGTTTTATTTCAACAAGTTTTCCTTTTCACATTTTTGTGGATCAAAATATATAATTTTCAAAATTGTGTTAAAATTTCTTAAGAAATGCCCATCGCTATTTATACCGCTTACTAAGTCTCACAAAAGTGGTGAAACTGTCTTTAAGTCAAAAGCTTTAAAAGTTTATTACTAGGCAAAAAAAAACGATCTTGAAATTGCCCTAAATAGAAGGCGTAATAATCTTAATAAAATTTATTAATTATACGAATACAGTGCAAAGTCTAAAATCGGCTGAATGTTAATTAGATCTAAATTCTAGCGTCATTCCTGACATCAACTCTAACCAATTTTGCATGCTGGTTTGTACAGATTTCAAGGCGAAACTCTCATCCCCCCACGCATCAAATACTTTTTGATTCATTGAATATTCAGTATCCATGGAATGCCATTTTAATGCCAAACAGAAAATAAGTTTGGCATAATGGAATTTAATCTGAGGCAGATAATTCTTCCTTTCTGAATTAATCATTTAGCGATAGTGTAATGAAAAAAGTAAACACGATTAACCTAAAGGTTTATCGCTAAA
This sequence comes from Machimus rusticus, assembly GCA_951509405.1. Classification (NCBI taxonomy): domain Eukaryota; kingdom Metazoa; phylum Arthropoda; class Insecta; order Diptera; family Asilidae; genus Machimus; species Machimus rusticus. The sequence continues at coordinate 12,344,075 of OX608051.1, forward strand.
ATGAGTAAATTGTAAACGCTCTGACACAACGAATTATTTATTTTTCGAATTAAATTAAATTCTTCAAAGGACAATGTTAGAAGAGCGATAACAAGTCTTAATTTAATCAAAGCAAAATTCTACTCACAGCTCGAGAACGACGCGATCACTATCATTTCGAATAAATCAACACCGCCACTCTAATCAGCGGGCACCAATCAGACTCAGCGAGAAATTCTATTAACGCCTTGGAAATTGCATTAGCTCAGCATTTCTCTAATTTCACTCTCCAGGGCTAAGAAGTGGCTCGCAGGGATCGTTTCAAACGCGGTCCAGATCGCGGCAGCAACCCAGGAATTGAGTTCATCAGAACCAGAGCGCGCAGACCAGAATCCAGAACCCCCGATCGTGCACTTGAGGGGCACTGCGCTGCACTTATAAACAAACACCGACTTCTTCTCCCGAACTTCTTTTCCTCGGACGGAAAATTAATTCACCGCGAAGTTAATTATTTCCCGGATTCCAGTTTTTTGCGACCACTATCAAAGCTACTTTTCTAAAAATATTGTTTGTGTAATCAACCGAAACTTCTGGGGAACGTTTTCCGTCAAGAGTCGAACTTTAGAATTGATCTTTATTGAGGAAGTAGTTCGACACCTCTAGACAAAACACACGCGACGTACTGCACCACGGTTGGTTGTATTCCGTAGAAGTTTTTTAAGCACGATTATGTAGAAGCACCCGCGAAATTCCAGCTCTCGATCCGCACGATCACTTTGATATCATCCGTTCTGGATCCATTCTTATGGCGCACTGAATCTGAATTGACTCCACCGTTCCAAACGAGCTTATTAGCGTTCAAGTTTCGATTTCATTAGAGTTGAGACGGCCGAGCGAGCCTCGCTGACTGGCGTGTTGCGTCACTCCGTGGAAATTTCAAGTTTAGATGCTAATGATAGAATAAAAAGCCGAATCGGCTGCAGTTGGTAGGTACGTTTTGCGACGTCGTGTGCGCGCTAGTGCGTCTTGAGGTGTGCGCGCGCGTAAGATGATCCGCCGGACAAGCATGAGACGACCACCGGCGAGAGTCAAACTGCGCGCGCACTTTGCGCTTCATTTAAGCTTTAATGCCGCCATCAAAAATTTTGAAAAAGGCAGTTAAGCGCACCTCATAAATTTAAAATCGCCAGCCTCTGCCTACCTTCTGCGGAGATTTGCGCATAAAAGCTGATTTTTATCTAACCTCCTTGGGAGCCCGCTCGCTGGTGGCGAAAAAGACATTTTCAAATATCACGGGGTCTGAGATCAGATTTCCAATTGTTTGATTGTTAATATTCCTCCGGGGTGAGGAGCCGCGCAGTGGCATTGAAACACCATAGAAATTTTATTGAAGTCGATGAAGTTGCCCAGCAGCCGTCGCCTTACGTAATATTTGTTTTCATTAAGCCTCTGCGGCGGCGAATGTCTGCGGTTTTGCGAGTGGATGGACCGGACTTTTGCTTTCTTCACTTGAAATGTTTAACTGAATAATTGTACACTTATTTCAATTATGCGTCTCGAGTGGCCTCGAGTGGGAGTCATTATGAACCAGAAAGATTGGCTTTTAAGATGCAAATTTTTAGGAGAGTCATTCTATCTTTAGGGAGTTGAGAGAAGGAATCATCCGCTCCAACGCAGGCAGCGAGTTTGTGCTAGGGGAATCTTCCATGACGATGTTTATTTCGATAATTGATTGCAACGTAAATATTACGGCAGCAGGTGTGAACCTCATATTACTATTCACAGAAAATTATGCACATGTATATTTTTCGAAAAATGTAGGAACATAAACGCTTAAGAATTTTTGAGCAATTAAAAATTAAGAAACCACGAAAAAGTCAAAATAAATCTAAAATTAACATAACTATAGGATGGAATTTTAGATCTTCAATATTTTTTCTTTACGCACTTTAAAGGGTTTACTTTGCACTAAAATTACAGTATCTGTTCAAAAAATTAGATGCAGTCACTTATTTTAAGAAATTCCGTAGAAAATGAGGTTTTCCCGCAATAAAACCCTTTTCAAGGAAACTGTCAACTGTAACTGTCGTCAGATACTAAATGCAAGATATTTTGGTAATCAGGGAAATCCCAAATCTACCTTTTAACGGCTGGGAGGTATATGAAGTCAATTTTTGTCTCATTTGAGAGTAATTCTTGTTGGAAAATTATGTGTGAAGACGAACTTTGAACCGTATATTTGTTATTAATATTGGTAGCTATCAATCTTTCTTCAATTTCTACTAAGTTTGAAATTAAAAATTAGTTAATGTGATATTAAAGACAGGATTGTTGAAAACTTATATAGTGTTTATAATTTATTTAAAAATGGGACGTGTTAAAGACATTGCGAGTGAAAAGAGAAGTGTAATAGTACGACTATTGAAGTCAAAAAACCTATCCAATCGAGAATTCGCCCGTCAGGAAAAGATTTCGGCATCTACAGTCGATAGGATCGCACGAACTCTTCCTCTTCTTCTGCATCAGAAAGTAAACGGAAAAATTGAGGAAGAAATAGGAAAACATCCAAGAGGACCGACAGGAAAATTCTGCATATGGCACTACAAGAACCGCGAGCACCCGTTCGGATCATACATAGGCAGCTTAGAGAGCAAGGGGGTGATATTTCGAATATAACTCTTCGCAGACGATTTTATGAGGCAAACTTAAAATGTTGACGACCAGAAAAGAAGCCGAAGCTAACAGAAAAAATGAGATTGGGAAAGTTACAAAGGGCTAGTTTACATCAACACCTTACAATTGAATATTGGTAAATTTTAAATTGGTTAAAATACATTCGCAACTTTTTATTTTAGTGTGGTTTGCAAAAACGGAAAATTTCTCTAAATTCTCAAAACCTACAGGTGATTTTTAGAGACGAGTGTCGTTTAGAGGCGGTAATGGAAGCGTTCAATTTCGTACGGAGACGTCCAGGGGAACGTTACAATGAGGATTACATGCAAAGAACAGTGAAATACCCCCCAGTTATTATGATATGGTGTTGCATTAGTGGAGAAGGTCCGGGCCCAATATATTTTGTGAATGGAACTTTGCGTTCTGGTCAGTACAAAGTCATATTAGCAGATGTCCTTTAACCATATATAAATTCATTTATGTATATAAGATCAAATTACATATTTATGTCATACCTCAAAACTCATTAAAGATTTCCTAAATGATGAAGAAATCGAAGTTCTTCCTTGGCCCGGTAATTCTCCGGATCTAAATCTAAATTGAATTGTTGGGCATATTTGAAATCGAAAGTGTACAGTCGCCCGAACCCAACATCAATTTTAAAAGAAAATATTGAAGATATTTGGAGTCATGACAAAGGACTGAAAGACATGATAAAGGCGTGAAAAGCCAGCATTCCCAGAAGAATTCGAAATGTTATGAAACAAAAAGAAAGAAGTTTTAATTTAAATAGATATGAATTGTTACTCTTAATAGCCGGCCACACACGGGATGGTTTTTGGCGTACAAACTTGTGACAATCTTTATGACAAACTTTGTTTGTACGCCATTTTGCCCACAAACGGTGATGGTTTTCATTCCTAAAGCGATATAACAAATTTAAAGAACGAAATCGCGACTCCACAATCTATTGTCGGAGCAATTCATCTTGGCAGATGATAAAAAAATAAAACCACGGGAAAATCAAAGGCGAGAAATATTTGGGACGGTTTTGGGACGGTTTTAAGTTTGTACGCGTGCTTGTACGCCAAAAACCGTCCCGTGTGTGGCCGGCTAATATGTATGTTTAAATATAAAGTACACTTTTTTTTGGAAAATATACTTCTATCAGTTAAAAACTTTTACATTTGTTCCATTTTTCTGTTATTTTCCATGTGCGTCTAATTTTTTTAACATATACTGTAAAATTTCACAAAGCGGGTTTAATTTGAGGACTCTGTGGTCTTTGACCTCTTTCATTATTTTTCCAATATCCTAAAAAGAAGTCTTACGATATCAACTTTGAAAAATTTTTCAAGCACAGACAGATTTTAGTTTTTTTACGAGTTAGAACATTATGAATAGGGTACTAGCGCCTAAAATGTTTGCTCTGGTGGTACTTTTTTTATATCTTTCCTTAAAGCCCTGAACGGTTTTCTCTCTATTTAAAGTAGAACCTAAATCTGAATGTGAGTTTTAAAAATCGAGTTTAGTAGAAAGATTCAGTATTCTAATAAGTACAAAAATGGAAATAATATGGGAAATTTTTATTAAATCTTTATGATAACAATATCACGCAAATTCACTATGTCACAATAATCATTCAAATATTTATATACATGTTCGTGTCGTAAATAATAATAAAACTAAGTAATCACAAGCCAGTAAAACATTTCTTTACAAAATCATGTCTTAACTAAGGCGTTTCAAATGAAACGAAATAACTTAAAACCAGTCTCTTTCTTTTTCTTTCCTCCAACTCGCTCAGTTTTGAGCGCAGCTTTTGAGCCCGCGTTCACGCGTCGGCGTACTCGATAATGTCGTCTATTTTCACCGTGACGTCACTCCCCCCCGAGTGGTCAGACCGGGCGTCGGCGGAGCTGTTTCCAGATTTTCCGACTCCGCCGGGGGCTTCTGGGGACGCCTCCCGTGGCTCCGCTGGGTCCGGCTTCTGGGCTATTTTCGTTCTGTTTGGAATCGTATACTTTGGTATTTTTCGGTTTGTATTTGGTGAGTAGGTTATGTGAAAATTTGGGTTATTCGCAAAATTCTGGGCTAATTTCTGGACGTTAGTCATCGGTTTCGACTGGTGCAGGACGTCGGGAAGGTTTTTTGAGGTTGATGGCTGCTGGTGCGATGGCGGTTCATTGTGGACCTCTCTAGGACCTATAACAGCGTACGGTGGAATGATTTTACGATCTGGAAAAATGGTGGGGAATTAGTTCCGATGATTTTTAATACTATTTTAGTGTTTTAATTATTAAATAGTAGTTTAAAAATTGAAAGCTAAATTAACTAGATTAACCAGATCCCTACAGCGATTGCAATGAAGCAAGCTAGTGATTTCGATGCGTTTTTGTCTAGTTTATTTCTGAAGTATGAAAAGTTATGATCTTAGAGTTAGCCAATTCCCTTCATGCCTTCCTTTCTTCACCTTTACTGCAGGACAGGCGAAGCACAGATAATGCGTAGTTATTAAAAAAAAGCATTGGTTATTAAGCTTTTGTATTTTTTATTTGCATTTTATTATGCTGTATCATGTAGGTATCAACAATAATTACTCGCAATTCCTCGCCATCACGTTTGCAAACACCTTCCCTATAACCTGCTACTAGTTCGCTGCAATAAAAGTTATATAAATTATTCTAGAGACAACTTGTTTACAGATAAAATATTTACTTGAGTAATTATAATTACGCGTAAATGATCTTCACTAAGTCTGTTGTTGTTATGCTAAAGCTATCCTGGCTATTTCTATTCGATCTATTGAATCGAAGGAGATGTAAAAATTGTTTTTCAAAGTAACGACACATTAATAATCATCTAAATTATTTTCCAATATATTCGGGGAAAATTGCACCAAGAATGGTTTTGTATTTTTTCGCTGTAGAATAAGATAATGATTTTATTGAAAAGAGACCAGTTTCTAAATTTTACACTAGAATTTCTAGGGCGTCATTAAATATAAGCCTTCATTTGCCATATATTCTATTAACTAATTTGTTATATTCTAAAAACTCCAAAAATTTAAATCTGATTACGTGGAATAGAACTGAAAAGCATTCATTCATTGTACATTTTTGGAATAAATATTTTTCTAACAGAAAGGTTTTTTTTCAAATATGTACATGCAAACTATTGAAAATTAAGTATATTAAATTCAATTTAACACAAATAACCTTAAAATTCAACTGGAATTACCTTTATCATTGGATATTGGCTCAGAATATAAATCGACTGGTTCATTTCTATCGGCTGGCGAGGCGTACTCATTCGTAAGCAGGGGCTGCTGGGCGCTGAAGGGTTCTGCGTAAATGTGGTCAATGTTTGTGGTTCCATCAGCGATCCCTGCGTCGTTTATGTGCCTAATTTCGGTGTCAGGGGTTATCGGTTCTGCGTACACAGGATCTGGAGCTGTGCCACAAGTTGGCGCCAAATGCCTATACAAAATGTCTGTAAAAGCAACAAAATCATCCCCGGGATTTTGGCATTCACCAAGGATTGTCACAATGTGTCCAATCGTCCGCACCCGCTCCGTTTCGGTGATGTTGCCTCGCAGTAGAATTTGTGTATTATTATTAACTTGCTCATAAACATCGGGGGCGTATTTCTGTCTCAGCGTGTCCAAAGTCTGATTTATGATTCTTCGGTCATCATTCGAAAATCCTCTCAGATCTTTGAGAGTTGTTCCATTCACAGTGACTGTGGATATGTCCGAAATTGGCATAGTTGTTGGCTTTCTTTTGATTAGTTTCACCGCTGTTATAAACGCGATTATAACCAAAATAATTAAAATAGTAATTCCAGCTAGGATATAAATTAATTTGGTGTGTTTCGACTTGCTCTCCAACTCTTCAGGCTTCAGGAAATCTCCCTCAATTTTCTTCAGATTGATATTTTTCAAGCAATCTAATTGCTTTTTTGTGTAGTCACAGACCTCCTTCGTATACTTAAGGACGTTAAAGATACTCGCGTTAAAGCAGAATTTTAGTCTATCGTCTATCGTGCAGTAACTCTCCGATTTTAAGTCGCGTGACGATAAGTCGTCCAGCCACGTCGTGTTGCATGTGCAGCGCTGGTAGAAGGACGTTTGTCGGATTATGCAATTCCGGTTGGTGATATTTAAGCTACCGGGTTTTGGATTGGTGATAAAATTGCTGTCGAACAGGCAGGCCTTTGGCTTTGCGCTTTTATCCAAAAGTAACGAACCAAAATCCCCGAATTGATTATTCGAAATTGTGATGTTTGACCAATCCTTCACCCGAAACCATTCATTTCCTAAATGTTTTATTCGATTTTGGATGATCGTTGCATTGATTGTTGTCACGTAAATTGCATTTTCTTGAATTGTATCAATTCTATAAGAAAAAATTATAATTTAGTTGTACTTAAGAAAACTTGGATGAATTTCTAAATTTTTGTTTGAAGCAATATTATAAACTTTTAAGCCAGGATTTTAAAAACCTAAGAAAAATTTGTCCTGCAATATTAAAGTGCTAATAACATAAACCGTAATCTTATTGTTTAACAAGTAATTTAATTTTAGTATTTTTGTGAAAATCTACTAATGTTTTAACAGTTTTTGATAAAACCCCTAAAAGCTTCAATTGCAAAAGGTGCATGTTTTTAAATAATGCAAAGTCGTGGGCAACACGAAACTCAATAAATTAATTAGGTTTATAAATAGCACTGATGTTTTGACAGGCACATTTCCTTAATTCCTCTAACGACTGTGAGATTTCGCGGTATATCTATTATATCACAATGGTCCATTGTTAGATCTAAGTGAGACTGACTGGGGTTATCAAGAGTAGTCGACACTCGAGTAAAAGTTTATGTACAAGCTGCATGTTTGATGCAATTTGTGATAAATGTAGGCGACTTAAGAAGCATCAATGACCCGTGGATAAATCATAAATGTAAAGCTTTGTAGAGTTCTGAGTCTTAAAGGCCAATGATTTTAAAGTAATATCTTAATCGTAAAAAGCGCTTATTTCAAGTTTATGTAATGCTTTTAATTCTAATTTATTTCAAAAGGAAGAGTAACATACTCATTTTTGGACAAAATCAATTCAGAAATTCCACTTCCCGCAATTGCTTCTGTTTCAATAATTCCAATAACAGCTCCAGTTATCGCGAGGTGTGGGCTAAAAAGCTATAAAATTTAAATATGTTATTATCTAAATATGATTTTTTAGCAGTTTAAAAGATACCTTTTCAGTTATGGCCCTTGTTCTAATTATATCTATTTTGCAGTGCTCAAAAACAATAGAGTTGATCATGAGTACATCAAACGCCCCTCGACTAATATCTCCGATCGTGCAGTTGAAAAATGTAATTTCTCTCAGAGATACATCGAATCGGTAAAGGATGTCTATGTGCGACGAAGAGATCTCGAGCTGCAAAATATGTGAATTAGCTAATTGCATTTTATAAAAATGAAATTTTCTTACAGTTGCATTAGATGAACTAAACGATTGTTCTTGTATCCTCAAGTCGCCTATGTTGAGAAATTTTCCTTCGAAAGAGGTGTTGTAGAAAGTTTCGGGGAAAGTAATGACATCCTTGCAGTGTTCAATTCTTAATTTAAATTCATCTGAAAAAAAAAAACATTAGTAACCCTAATAGAAATAATGAAGTTGGCTTGGGAAGAGTAATTTTTGGCCTATGGTATGGTAATTTGTACCATATCCATAGGTTAAAAATTGTCACTACCAATTATTTTATATTATATTTTACCTCTAAAAGCTCTGGCACGTAATACAACTGAATGGCAGTTAATAATCTCAATATCTGGATAAGGTGCCTTCTCGTTGCCTTTGAAGGCGTGAGGTCTTATTTCTACATGTTCACTGTTCGAAGTTCCTTCAAGGTACAACCTATTTACTTTGTTATTACTAAAGAAACCTTCTTCGATACGAAGGTTGGTTCGTGGACCTAATTTTACTATAATTGAGGTAGCTGTATATGGAACTTCATAATTATCTCCGAATATTTGCTCCACCTAAAAGAAATGTAAAGAAAAATATTATTAAAATAAAGAAGTCTATAATACAAGTATTATTTAGCAATTTAACAAATCAAATTTCAATTGAGTGCTATACAATAATAAAACGTTCAAAAATGACTCAACAGTTTCTAATATTAGCCCGGAAGGCAAACAGAAGAATATATGTATATCTAGTAATGTAATAAATTAAAATTAAATTCGTTTCCGCTCCTTCAATAAAATACAGGCATTTATTTTTATAAGTCTACGAAATTCCTTAAGGCGCAAATTATTAACGAAATTAAAAAGCAAAACGATAATTTTTTATGTGTTATTTTCAATACCTTATTTATTAAATGTTCAAATCATACTTAATCAGAAGCAATTTAAAAAACTATTTAACCTTCCGGAAGTAATCAACGAACTGTAAGGCGGCCTCAAAGAAAGCGCGTTTGCATTTTAGATAACTTTCCCAGAAGTAAATAAATTAATTACACTTTGCGTGTCTCCCAATTGACATTAATTGAGTTAGCGTTTGATGCGTTCACAAAGGCAGCGAGCAAAAGTAAAACAAGTGCGCTGCTGCAGCCAAAGATGAATTTCTTGGTCATAGGCCTTCCTTGCGGTTTTCTTTTTCAATAAAAGACGCCTCGAAAATAAAGTTGAAAAAGCCGCAAGAAGTGGAAGTTTTGGCGACGACGGTAGTTGCCTTCGCCGCGCGACCATCAATTTTATTCTTGCAGTAGACGACACACGGAATAGTTTTGGATTTCTGAGAAGGCACGCGTTTTGAATTCGTAATCAGAACCCGTCCCAACTACCGGGATTACAGAGGTCCTCTCCGTTTTAAATTTTCCAGATGGCGGCGGAATTTTAATGCAAGTCGCTCATAACGCACAGGATATGCTGCTTACACTTGCACACTCCCCCGCCTTCAATTCAGTCCACATAATTTTTATTGCATTTAATAAGAGATAATGAAACTGCCATTTATCGGTATTGCTTAATTAGCACATCGCGAGGGCTGGCCGCAGAAGACGGCGCATTGGTTCGACAGTCCGTATTAAGAAAACTCGAAGACAGTGACGACTGACGACCCAGACACGTGTGCATAAATGTCTATAAATTGTTCGAATCCCGCCATCGACCGGGCTGCTATTTGGCCTAGGACGGATACCTTTTGCGAGGTGTGAATTTAAATTTCAACTAGAAGAATTAAAATCGATTTCCACATTTTTAACTGCATTGATGGATGATACAACGTTCGGGTTTTGTATCTGATGCTCAATTAAAATGGCAACCGTAGTAATTATCATATCGCGATCTGCAGGAAAATCGCGATCAACAAGGCGTGAAATCACGTACTTGTCGCGACATCATAATTTGTTGCCTAGGTTTAAAATTTACCTAATGTACCTATGTAAATGAGATTGCAATGGATTTTTATCAGATGTTGAAGGTTGATTTAATTGAGGCCTCTACACCGATAGGATATATATAGCTAAAAGTAGTCTTTAATTATTCAACGAGGGTATCATATGATTTGTAAAAAAATTATAATAAAAATTGAAAAGAGAAAAATCTGCTATATTTAATCGAAAATTAGTTACTCAATATTTTCGAAAAGATTTTTTATTTTAAAAACAAAATGCGCTATATTACGCATCGAATCGCAACGTAAGTATTTCAACATCGAATCGAATCGTTTTCTCATCCATTGTTTTAATCTAATTACTCAAAGTTTGGTAAGTGGTGTTTTTAACCAATTTTTGGATAAACATTGGCTACTTGTTTAAACTTTCAGCACAAACGAAGATTATCCGTCACCCCTCTTCGAAAACAATGTGGAAAAATATTGCTGGCTCGAAAGCCGCGCCTGTGATTCACGGATCTATTTTTAGGTAAATCGCCTTTTCATATATCCTCCTCTAGAAGAAATTCGCACCAACACAAACCGACGGCTGATAGATAAATGCGCGATTTATTATACAAGATTTCGTAACCGCCACGGAGTTTTATCTTAACCGACGTGCGCATTTTCTGTTGAGGAAAAACTTTCAAAGAGGAAGAAATCTGAAGAATAATCGAAGAATGTCACTTTGCTTTAATTTGAACAACTTGAGACGAATTTATTTTCTCTTTGGCACTGACGAAGAAGGTTGCGGATGCGTGTCGCATCAGTGTCAAGAGCTAGGGGAATATTTAGCTCACACATAAAACGAAATTTGTCAAATATAATTCTTTCCCTTCTGAAAAAGCCTCTGGTTATGAAACTATTCCTACACGAGAGATTTTCTTTTATTTATGAGTTTCGGAGTAATAAAAATGCTCGTTTTAATAGTCGGTAATCGTCTGTTTTAAAACATAATTACGCTCTTTAAATTTGTTTCGAATGTCATTAACCCTGCGTTATGCTTCAATTATGAAAGAAGAGCAATAAAGGCGACAACAAAATTCATTTTATATTCTGAACAGAAGTTCTACCCATTTGCCGGTGACTCAAACAATTAAATATTCAAAAAGCAGCGAGCAACAATCGGCGTGTTCTTAAATTACCCCCCGTAGAAATTGATCTAATCATAGTTGATGAATAATCTTAAATCTTATCGAATCGTATCGCTGACGACGGTGTTTTTGGCTGCCGCGCCGTGGAGTTTCGAAAATTTTATTATAATAAAAGTCTTATCGCAGTGTAAATAAAACCTTTGGAACTGCGCAGACAATAGATTTACCCTGAGTCACCAGACACCGACTATGCACTAGCTCCCGTTCTTATCAAAAAACACTGATAAAAATTACTTTCTTGCTAGAAATTGTAAAGACATCATAATCTTGGTTGGCTTTTGACTGATAGTAAAAACCTCAGAGTTATAATGCATTTTATTTTCTCTTTAAAACTATAAAATTTTAATGGTGTTCTTTGGTGACGAAATTCAGCAAAGCTGTTGGGATGTAAAATATAATAAAAATAAATAGTTATAACATTTATTAATTATATTTATCACTTGCAAGATCCTAAATGGATTTTTGTGTCCTCGATCATGCCTTGTACTGTAGAAGTGAAGCGGTTTAAATTATATTCTACATTGTAATAAAATAATCACTTATATAACTCTAAAGTGCTTAATAGATCAGTTTTCTTCCTCGATCAATTTTAAGTCAAAGGTTTTAATGATTTTGCCAATTGAAATTCCAAGATCGTATAGCAATCTTTTAAGAATTCCTCTGTGAAATCATTACTTCAATATCTTCCGGCAATAGTCTGCTAATAAACTTCCTCTCGTCGAGACCAAAACAACAATTCTTAGCAAATGAACCGTGGCAGAGCACACGCACATGCCGTTTATGTTTCCATGACAATAAAGAGTCACTTAACGAAATTTTAAAGCCTTCGGCACGAACATAAACGTGACTTTTCAGGACGTACCTCCAATCACTTACTGCGGAGTTATTATTCAAATGTGAGAAATCTCAAGATACCTGGGAATTTTCCAAAGAAGTGTAAATTTGCTGAAAGCGAATGAAAGGTCCGTGCAGTTAAGAAAATTTATATTGCGTTCCCACGCTTAGAAATTATTGCGACTGTGGAACAATTGGTCAACAGATGTTAAAGGAGAAAACTAGCTTCGTTTTAGCAGGATTTATTTACTTTTGAGTTGCAATCGTCAATGCAAAATAAAACAACACTTGGAGACCAAAACTTTTTTTTATTTTAATTGATTGCATAAACCAAATAAAATATTTACATACTTACATTTAGCGTCAACTGTGCTGAGATTTTGCAGACTCTTTCCCAAATATTTGAATTTTGCTAATGCCAAAGAGTTTTTTCAAATTTGTTTAAATTTTCTTCAAATTCAAAAATTGTGTTTATTTATTAGCTTCCCCTCTAACTACAAAGCTGTTGGATATCCGGAATAATAACGGATGTGGCTTTATAAATACGACACCCAAACATTTTGTGTGTTTCTAAATTTGTCCTAACTGTCTTAGGCGCAGGCGCGATGCGCTCATGAGAATAAAGAGGAAAGGATCGAAGAAATTTTTCTTGTATTGTTTCTTACAAGGCCCACTCACTCCCATCCCATTTAAGACTCAAGAGCGACTGGAGCGAAACAATTTGTATTTTTGGACAGAACTCAAGATTTAAGGAGGTTCGAGTCTGGAACACTGAACAGTGGCCATATTTCAAGGGAATCACCTCAGTTCGAATTTAAGAATGAAAACTTCTCTGTTATGAAGCCCTGCGCTCGACACAAACAGTGAAATCCATATGCTCCCAGGGGAATAAAAAAGAATGGAATGTCGTCTCGTTTGGCGACTAGTGACTAAAATATCTTCGGCTAATATTTTCGTGGCCGCTTTATTTTTTATTTCATTAAGAAAATCAGCAATCTTTAAACGATTAGGGGGTAGACATACCTTCGGGCCAATTAAAATTTTGTTGAGATAGATTCAGAGTTCTTCGTCAACTTTTTCGTAAGATGTTTTTTGATTTATTTAAAGTTCTATTAACTACTTTTAAGTGTGAAATAAAATAAATTGATCAAATTAATTGCACGCATATAAATTAAGGCACTGCTTGTATGTATTTTGTGTTGTTTATTTGTTTCTTTAAATGATCGACTGTTTTTATGGCTATACTGTATAAATAATTTAACTTTTTTAATTGCATATATATACATTTTTTCAGAATTTATAAACAAAATTGCATACATATATATACATTTTTTCAGACTTTATAAACAACTGCAAGTTTCTAAATTTCATAGAATAATGTTTTGAATGGTGCTTCTTTACTCACCTTTTGTCCTTTAAGATCACAGTAAATTTTAAGGAATTTGTTGTAAGTTTCCTTTTGGCAGTCACACAAGCTCTCACATAAGCTCTGCTTCGCGTTACGTCTCCTAAGGCTCCTGTTCGATCCGAAATCATTTCGCCGAACAGGTTGATCGGATCGAATTGTGAAATTATTAATGCTAAAATCGACTCCCTCAGACACCAGTGAGTAATCACTCAAGTGTGACACATACTCATCCACTGCATTTGCACTTGGATCACAAACTCCGACCGTTGCGATCAACATAAACAGCAAAAATATGTTGCTCGACGCCATTTCCAGGTTAAAGTAAACACAGATCGGATTCTGTTGAACCGGAGCTCACTAATTTACATATTAAATTCGCGACTTCTCGCATTTCAGCTTTAGGCGCGTGTTACGTCTTGATATTATTAGTTGCAAAATTCCATTTCACGCGAATGTACAACGAAATTTCACTGATTCACTCCAAGTCGCGATCGACTTTCCTCCGCCTTTTCATGACTTCGACGAGACTTTTTCACACTATCAGTGTTTCTAAAAAACTTTAAAACCCACGACAACGACACTCTGCGGGGGGAAGTTAGCGAATTAAATGATTTGCTGACATCCGCGGCATCTGATGCAATCGAAACCGATCGAAAATTTCCTGCAGAATTCGCCAAGTTACGGCACTGTCGCGATCGCGATCACGTCTGTCGCCATCGAGCCAACCATTTGTGGAACCGCGGCGACGAAGACGGAGGCTGATCAACATCCGCAGCAGCGGCAAATCTAATTATCCTCTTCTCAGACGTTTTACGCCGATTTTGTCGGCCTTAAGAAACTTGTTAAAGTCGCTTCTGAGAAAATATGTGCCTTGTTTTCTCCGGAGATATGCGAGGTTCGCAGACACTGCGCAACTTCACACATGCATAAAGATGCAGAGGTGCACCCGCCTTATCTGAAAGTATAAAAAAAAATATATGAAAAACATGAAAATGTCGCCTATCCTCTTAGAATTTATTTGAATGCACTTTTAGAAATTTTTATCGTTATAGGAAAGAAAAAGTTATCACTTTAGTCGGGAATTCTGTTGTTCTCCCACAAAGTTACAACTGATTTCGTATGCATAATCCGTTCGGCGGCATCTCGAGACTCAAAGTCGAGATTTTCCAACAAAACCCAAACCCAGCTCGTGATGTAGGCGAATCTTTCGACTTTACAAATTCTAAGAAATTTTATTGAGAATCGAATTGTTGTCCCGCCTACGGCTCAATTCATTTGGGGTTTTCGTCGATTTAAAATGGGGCTCCAGGATGGAGAATACATAGTAAAAAATGGATTAATTATAAACGGACGATGTCATACCCGTTTCAAGCAGGTTCTAATAGAATTTGTGACACCAATTTGAAACCAAATTTATCCTATTGTCTAAACTCTAAAAATAGACGAATGAGTGACTGACTACCACTTACCAGGCTCTAGGTTGCTCAACATTGTGCAGATGCTTTCCTCATGTCAACAATTAATCACCTATTAGTTTTACACGAACGAAGCTACTATTTTCGAAAAATCTTTCAATTTGATAAATAAATAAACAAACAACGTTTGAAAGCTCAAACTACAACCTTCGGCCTTCCTTAGCGTAATCTGCTCACTCATGTAATTTTCGCAAAAGAAATGCGTAAGACCAGTGGGTGTTTTTAATTAAAACAAGTTTTACTTGTACCGATTATATAAAAGTTTGGCTCAAATAAAACCAGTCTGCGACAGTTAAAAATTTGTAAGTTTCGGGTATAGTAGACGATTTAAGTTGTATTAGATTAGCTTCAAAGTGGCTCCTGGGATCATTTCATTAGGATAAAATATTTACTTTCGTAATCTATGGAAATTAATATCACTAATTTCCTTTCCCCACTTAGTGGATGTATTCTAGAGATTAAAATAATTTTGTCGCAAACTGCTCAACGCAAAATTCAATTAGAGTCTCAGACGACGCAAAATTATAATGATGTAATAGTGCCATGCATGAAACATAAGTGTCACGATGACGACAATTGCAACAATTACACTTTTATTCATCTGCAGTACTCATTTGATGTCATTTTTCTGTTTCCCAACTTCATAACTTTCAATTAGTTAGCACAAAACTCGACGTAGATGAGTGCGGTGGGCTGGCAGGATCACCAGCGCCGAGTTTTTACAATTATAAATTTCTGTAGAGAGTCGTTCCAGCGACTAATTGCCGCGATAATCTAGGCGGACAATCGGACAGACGAACCAACATTCCTCCAGAATGGATGAATAAAAAATCTGCCAACATTTTTATTACTTGCTTTGAAATTTAAATAGAACGTTTTCCCCTATTTTGCATGCAGTGTGGATGGGTGCTCAGTCATTAAGGTGATTTGATGAATCGCCGGATTGCTGATAGAAAATATTAAACAGCAAGTTTGAGCCCTGGAATAGCCAATTAGATAAAAACGTTTATTTTTCAACATAAATCACTGATGAGTAACAATCTCATTCTCGGTAAGCGTTTATCCTGTCTGTCGGCAATTACTACGACGGGCTACTTTTCTTGCATTCACTAATTTCTAAGAACAAGTTTAACAGGCCAAGGCCGATGGTTCAGCAAAATAAATATATGATTTATCATTTTATTATCTTACGCTGAATAATTTATTCAATTAATTCGCCATCCATAGAACTTTTTTATAATCATTTCCGATACTATGCGGATATATTAGAAACTATTTGGCGTGATTTTGTCTTGAGGAATGTCGAATTTTATGCTTTATTTTATGTTCACTTAAAGATAGATTCAAAATTAACTGATTTCTATAACTACACAATAACACATTATTTAAATAATAACTAGATATACATTTCTCCTTTTTTTATTTTTGACTAAGTATAGTAGAATGGTACAAAAGACCGTCTGGTCGTAGTGCCCAGGCCCACCATAAGTATAGTAGAAAAATAGCATCTTACGACGGAAATAATTTTGAAAGCGAGTTTTTACAACTAATAATAAATACCAAATTTTAAGTTTTAATCGGTTTTTTAAAAGTATTTTTTTAGATTTCTCTAAAGCCAGTTAGTGAGATATTTATATTCTTAAAGCACACCAATAAGTGTATGATTTTTTGTTGGGATGATGAACGAAGCAATGAATTCATAATACTTCTGTTTAAATTAAACGTTTTACTGAATACTGAAGAACTTTCAAGCTTCTAAGAAAAAATATCTTGAGCCTTACTTACCTAACTACAAACTAACTACTACTTAGATAAAACTATAAATTCAAAAATTATTCTGAGTCTACATAAAAATATGTTCACATTGCACCTGTTTGAGTGGCGCATTAGTGAAAATTTTGTGTTACTTGCCTGTCGAATAAATTTTTTCCCATTCCAGTGAGTGCGTTCATTTGCTGGAAATGGCCTCTTTCAGCTTTTAATCCCGCGAATTCTATTCTTAGAACAGTTTCACATCCCGATCACACTTAAAACTGCAGCACTTTCCCTTTTTATTTTTTATTTCAACACACCAACGAACGACAGTGTCGTAGAAAAACGCTATCGAATTAGACCAAAACAGCGATCCGGAAGAAGGGAAATCGACAAAGTAATTTTTGTTCAGAACCCACCGATATCCGGTGATAAGTGTAAATTACAGACCTAAACTGCTTTTGTAATTGCACTATTGCAGACGAACTCAAGGAACTTAGTCAATTTCTTTGTTCGCTGCAATCTCGGGCGCACTTTCATACTTTTCTTTGCACTAATTAAAATCTTGGGACTAAGAAACTCTTTATGTCGAAGATAGTCGCACTTTGACGACACCCCGGTCTCACCCCTGCGACTGTTTACTTTCCTTCAGTAGCGAAGAAACACGTTTTGGGCTCGGGTGGTTCCGGACGAATCAATTCAGCTGAAATTCAAAAAAGCTCTAGACCTCCTCAAGACCCATGAATCGATTCAAAACACAAAAGATGCCAATTCCGCCGCACACGCACCGCCCCACGGCCGCTCGAAAACTGCTCGGCTGCGTCGTCAGCTCGACTTTCGGGCGCTGCATGCAGCAGGTCTTCTTGCGGTGATTCAGCGCTTGCTGAGTCTCTTCCGCCGTTCTGCGCCTGCGCCCGCGGATCTGTCAGGCCGCTCCTCGCTGCGCGCGCATCTAGATTCTAGATTCGAGTATCTTTCTATCTGTTTCGTGTGGCGCTGTGCTGCCTGCTCCCTGGCCAGAAGACAGGTTTCCCATATGGGCGACTTCGCAAGTTTACTTGCCACTGCTGCCGCCGTCCGCCGTCCGTCGTCCGTTGCCGCGCACGCCGACCGCGGCGACCGACCGCAGCCCAACTCCACGCACGGCCTATGTTTTCTTTGGGCGAGTCACTCCAAGAGTTCCATGTGTGGAGGATTAAAACGGGCTTGTGTTGGTTCCTGTTGCACTCTGGTGCAACTCCAATCGAAGCAACAAGTGAACTTGAAAGCCCATTAGCAGGTTTTTTTTTCTCCAGCTACGTGGATTTCAAGATTTCTGGCCGCTATGGAAAGGAATATTTCAATCAGGTTTTCTTTTACTCTTTTACAGCAATTTGGAAACCGATTCCAGGCCATATCGACTTAAGTGACCACGTCCATTTTAATTACAATTTTTCGCTAACTTTCCTTCTGAGCACATTGCATATTTATTTTGTAAGCGTTTTTCTGCATAGGCAATCATAACTGCAGCAAGAAAATATCGAAAGATAAAATGATGGAACCATACAAAGACCTTGGTCTTATCCGGTCTAAGGATCGCTGTTTTTTGCTTTTAGCAAATTCTTTAATCTTAAGCTTAAATAGTTAGAAAATCAATAAATGTGTCTGTAGTTAAAATCGTTTCAGTTTATAATTTCACATTCATCTTTCAGTTATTGCTTTCAAGATGGAAAGAACTCACAAAACACCTACAAGTTGTATAATGAATTTAGCATCCTCTATACTTAGATTCCCAGCTTAACTACTCAATTAATTTAATTAACACATTAACGATCGAGCGCTGATAATGGCAACCAATTAAAAAAATTACGTCGTTTACTATATGACTAAGAAATAAGTTTTTTCATGAGAGTGAGATAGTTTCGAATTTTATCAATTTTGGCTATATATCATTTACTTTTTAAGGTATGAAATAGGAAAATGTCTTGCTAAAATTAGATTAGTTTATTAGATTATAAATAAGAAAACAAGAGTCAATAATGATCTAACCCAAGCATAAAAGCCATTAATAATTTTTAACTTATAATTATTTTATAAATCATTTAAATTCATAGTTGTAGAAGAAGAAGAAGAAAATACATTTTTTTTCCCGCGTTTTTATAAAGTATTGAAAATGTTTTTGAATGCGAGTTTCTATGATTCAGCTAGAAAAAAACGTTCATCGCGTACGTGTTCAAAACAAAAACGCCCTTGAATGACTCCACGTCGTGTCCATTAAATCTTTCTCCAGGTCGGTCATTGAGAACCAGAAAAAGATACGGCCTACTTGAGGCCGCGAGCATAACGTCTTCCCGATAAAAATCTTGAGACTGATGATTCTGATTTTCATGTGGCATACGTTCTGCAGCGCACCACACCAGAGCCCAAAACATTTCCGTGAAGTCTTCTGGTCTGTCTTCCAGATTTTTTGAGGGATTGGGTTTTGAAGACAGAAGATAAACACGACCAAGCTACAAAACCCCGCGACTATTCGTCCGATATTTGAGACATATGGCTATTGCATCTTTTTGTTGGTAGTTGAAAATCTAAAGAAGGGAAGCGGAAGAAGTTCGTCACACGTGAAACTCGATTTGGTCCCAAGATATAATTTATTACTGCTTCTGTTCGGACAAACATGTGCCTGCCACTTTTTGCTTTTGGCACGTGAGACACGCAAATGTTGCAAATTTATATTTGCCAAAATATACAAAGCGACTTGAAACAAACTTGCAACTTATAGGTCTTATATCCCTCATTCCATATATTTGAAAATAACAAAGTTCATAAAATTCTACGACGAGAATCTCGTCGACCAAAAAATCAAGTTAATTTTATGATTGTTAAATTTCATTACACTTTACAATCCAAATGACATGGGATTGGTGCGGCGGTTATGAGCGCCATAAATTCATTAAAATGCAGCGCGTTGTCTCCCGGGCTGTGTCCGTGCCGGCGGCGGTCCCCGAATGGCCCTGCGACGACCACCAGAACCGCTGAATTTACGGACTTGGGGCCCCAAGTGTGCTGCTCCAGTGGGCCCGCATAATCAAAGAAGGGAAGCGGCAGGCGCGAAGGGTCCGACGAAGTTTCCCATTTAAAGAAGAACGGCGGCATAAAATCAGAAAATGCACCGGCCGACGATTTTACACCAAGTGACCACGTCGACCTTCTTTGCTCCCCGGAGCGCTCGAAAGTTCTCACACATGTCCATAATTATGAGACAAGTTATGTAATTGTGCGCCATCGATAGACCCGTCGTATGCTCGCCTCATAATCGGCGCAGCAATTACCGGGGGCTAATTAATCGGAAGCCAATTTTGATTTTATGCTCGGGCTTGCTTCTAAAGGAGCGCGCTTCTCAGAAATTGATAAAGCCGGATGATTTTGAAGCATGACCCAGGGGTTTGACTACGAATTACACTCATTATGTTCCGTACATGTTCTGGAAGTACGGCTAAAATTCTCTATTTATGCTCATTACTTTCATACCCATTCCCCCCGCGTCTTTAAAATTAAATTTCAAAAGGTTTAACCGAAGAAGTAATGAGAAGAGAATGTTACTTCCTATTGTGCTTTTTTAAAAATGAAAATAATATTGTAATTAAAATTCAATTTTAGCACTACGAAGTATTTAACGTTATAATATCATAAACAAAAACGCGCAAAATGCAAAAAAAGATAGTTTAAAGTTCGAATTTAATCTCAGTTTATTTGAGCGATATTTAATAAATATGTAATTACTCATGTAATCTAATTTTAAATACGTAATTAATTAATTACGAAATTATAATAATTTTAATTTTATATGAAGCAATTGATTTTTTTAATAGTACATAGATATAGATAAGTACTATTTTGTTTTTATTCCAGTTCTCAGTCCAATGAACGACAGTTTCTAAAGGACTTCATAAGTGGAGCACCAGGATCATCAGGGGCAAGATTAGCAGCATGGTTACAACCAGAGCCGCGTTTGGATCCTAATAAGTAAAAAATTCGTTAGAAAATCTTAAGATTCAAACTAAATTAAAATGTTTGCAAGGTGTGAATTGAACCCAATTTTGGAGCCGATCAGGTACGGCTGGCCGACGCAACTCACCGTCACAATCAGAGACCAATACGGCGACGCTGTGGTCGTGCCGGAGCTAAAAGTCGAGATTAAGGCGATTCCCGCAGGAGCTGTTATGAATGGGAGTAAAAAGGTTCGAAGGGTTTCTAGCTCAGATGCATCTTGCCTTGGGGGTGTGGCTCCACCTCCGCGACTTAGCTATGAACCCACAATTAAAGAAAAAATGTGTTTTAAGGCTATTACATTCATGAAGGTTGAATTGAGGGTATTTTAAAATTTATAATCAATTTAATTTGAAATTTTCTAGGCGTATAATCATTACTCGTTCGAGGAGCTAAGATTTTGTAGCCCTGTGCAAACGAGAGTCACCGAAACTTTGTACGCTCAAGACGTGGAAGATGGGACCTTTACCGCTCCCTGGACTCCGAATTCTGTTGGGAGTTATTGCCTTACAGTCACTATTGACGGAATTCCGCTGGAAGAAATTTACAGGGTGGAAGTTAAAGAAGGCGGAATTCCACCTCCACCACAGAAAACGACTATTAAAAAACCACAACCACCAAATAAGTTGCGAAAATTTGTGGCTAAAAATTCAGCAGGACTTAGAATTCGCTCTCACCCTACTTTACAATCAGAACAAGTTGGAATAGTTAAAATGAATGGAATTATATCTTTTATTGATGAAGTATGGCCCAGCTATTTCATTATTATTTTAACATTTGTATGAAAACAATTACTTGAAAATAGATTGAAAATGATGACGGTGTTTGGGTGCGACTGTCGACTGAGTCAATTCGCCAGCATTGCACCACGGGCTGGTACCCGACTGAGGCTTGGTGCCTGCAGTATAATCAGCATTTGGGAAAAACTTTGCTGCATCCAATTGTTGAGCAACAAACTACGAAAAATACTCCGCAGAAAGTCAAACAAAAATCGTAAGAAAATTCTAGGACTAAATCATATTTTTCGTCTGCAATTTATTATTAAAAAAGCTGTTTTCAAGAATTCAATTTCTGCAGTAAACAGTAAACTTAAGCTAAATTAAACAGCAGAAATTGAATTTTTGAAAAAAAAAATGGCAAACTTTTAAAAGCTCTTGCACCAGGTTGTTTTATTTATTTGCTGTTCTGCATCTGTAGGCACAATTTGATTACAGTATTCAAATATAAAGTACTAAAATTAAAATATTTTTTAGATTGCTGGAAAATGTTGATTTAATGCATTCGATTGAGCCCCAACCAAGGGTAAAGTCGAGTTCCCCTAGTAAGAAAGGATTCGACTTTTCAACAGCTAAAGTACGAACCATTAAAAGTAATAAAAATGTTTTAACTTTTGCACTATTTTAGTTTACACCTCCTCTCTCATCTGAAATCCTCCACTCTTCGACCAATCCATTCGTTTTTACATCCTCGAGTCCCAAAATGTTCGAGGACAAACATTTCAATTCTCAGAAATCGGATGATGGCACCTCTGATCGCGAAGATCGCGGACAAGATCTTAACCACATATTCGACAGTCAAGCCTCTGGGTCCTCTGGTGAATCCCAGCAGCAAATGTGCTCGCAGGAATCATCATCAAGCAATTCGCAATGTTCGAATCAAACTAATATCGGTTCTGCAATTGCCGGGGTTGTGGGGGGAGGCGCTAGCAAGCTTCAAGCTCTTCAGAAATGGTTCAAAGGTGATGGCCCCGAACTTAAAGATCCTTTTAAGAAGCGGTTAATATCAATATTAGTTTTATCTATGAATTCTCTTAATTTTTATGCAATTTATTTTTAGTGAAATTTCTGAAACAGCATCAGTTTCTGTTCGAGAACTTGTGAAGGCAATTGGGGCGCATGAAGCCAAAAGTAATGGAAACACGGGAGCCTCATCCTTTCGGAGTTCCAGTCCGGTTTTCATACCCTGTGGTAATTTATTTTATCAATAAATTTAAAATTGTATTCATATATTCATTTCTGAGTTTGATTTTGATTGATAAAATTGTTTGATATTTGCAGTAAAACATGCAGAGGGCCAGTCGGCTTACAGTAGCAGCTCAAAATCAGTTGAAGTTTCAGACACCTCAGCTTTAGTTAGTTCATTAACAAGAGATTTGAGCCAATCGCCAAGTCAATCAAGCATGAAAGAGGTAATTTTTCTTATTAAAAACCAACTCTTTAAAGATCTTGTTTTAATTTTAAACTACAGGATATTTCTGGGTCCCCAAAAATCAACGACAGTCAAACGAGTCACTCAGATCTCCAACCGACGACTATTCGTCTTGGGGGCTTTTCGCTCGGTCCAGGAACTTCGATGATCGCAACTCCCAAACATAGTCCTCGAAAATTACGAAGCAAACGAGTAGACTTACCACGTAAGCACCAATGTTGTCAACCTTTACTATACCAATATTAATTTTTTTCCAACTTAGCTACCTTTTCGCAAGATAAAGACAAGAACGCGGATCATTTGCCAGAACTTAAAATTGATCAAGCTGTAAATGCCGTGGCATCAGCAAATGTTTTTGATCCAAAGAGCTCGAGTGCAAGCACAGAAAATTCGAGTCCTCCAGTTTGGCCAGCGCCAACGCAATTTTTATCCTCAAAGTTGAGTGACGATAAAACGAAGAGACAGGGGCCCCCGAAAAGGGCGATGCCGCCATCGTTGGCGGAAAGTTTAAGGGCTATTTTTGCAGCGTTCCTTTGGCACGAAGGAATCGTTCACGACGCCATGGCGTGTGCATCGTTTCTAAAATTCCATCCATCACTTCCAAAAGAAGGAGCTCTTGTTGTTACTCGAAGGGACGGAGGGGACAGCAAACTGCATTTATCGAGGCAAAGATATTAGATTAAGAAGATTTTACAATAAAAATAATTAGATTTATTTGAATTGCAGAGAACAAAAGGCACAGCAAAGGCATTCGGTTGAAGTTGCAAACGCCGGAAATTATTTGAACATCAGACCCTCTACTTTAGAGACTTTAACTAAATCTGGAAATTCTAGCATTAGTAGACGTTATAGAAAAAATACTGCAGATGTATGAATTCTATGAAAACTTTGAAAAAATTGTTTGAAGAAAATAATTTCCTATACTTTTTCAGGGCGAAAATTCAGATAAACCCAAATTACAGTCACTGCCCGAAGTTGTTGCAGTTCTGCCACCAGCGTTGCGCTGTTTGGTGTATTTATGGGAGCAATTGTGCAGCAGCTGCATTCAAATTGTGCAATCCAACATGCTCGATCAGCAGAAATTGTGGGTTTAAAACATTATAAATAAAAAGAGTATATATTATTATTTATATTTGTTGTAGAAACTCTCCTCGTCATTTGATGAACGCCAAAGATAAATTAGATTTAAATGACAAGGATCAGAAGAAATTGAGGAAAAAGAAAAAAGGTAAATAAATCGTTCATGTTATTTGAAGATAGAGTTCTACTTTTCGTTTAATTTTTATGTTCCGTAGATGATGGATCATGGTGCGAACTTTGCGAAATATTTTTACCAATCGCCGTAACTTATCATATGCGAATTGTGCATCCTGGTTGCGGAAAATCTGCTAAAGGTAATTTATCCATATTAACTAGTTCAATAACTAAACATATTTAATTAATTTTGGTTCAACACTTTTTTTAGGTAAGGGCTATAATTCAGTTGGAAGTTTTTGCGAAGGTTGGGCTGGAAATTGCGGTGAAGGTGGAAAAGGTGCATCGAGTTGGTTTCTTATGTGTGACACTTGCAGGGAGAAGTATTTTTATTTAATTCATCATAAAAACATTTATTTATTTTTTCTTTCTCAGATACATGTCCTTAAACAGAAATGTAAACAATATAAACTACTCTGCCACGCCAAACTCTCCGGCTGAAATTAATTTATTCGGGGTTAAAACAGCCACTTTGATTGCAAATTCTGAAATTTACACAACTATGAAAGAAAACGCAATTTTTCTCTTAGAACTCTCCTCAACCACTTCCAGTTTACTTACCAATCAAAAAAAGTCACCACAACAAATGCCGATCGTCACGGAGGATCAGTTGAATTTATTTACAGACTTAAATAAGCCAAGTACAAGTCGCGGTGACTCCGTTCCTAACTCGAACAGAAATAGCCGAATCGGTTTAAAAATGAATGGCAAGTTTGGACCATGTAGGTTTTTTTTCTAAATGTACTGCGGGGATAATTAGAAAGATTTAATTCCTCAGTTTCTTCAACACCGCATCGAAAAAATTCCTACTTTCCAGGATACGTTTCACCCGAACTGATGTGGCCAGCTCCTGATTCCTTTTCTTGCTTAGAGTCTTTGGGGGCTTCAATGAATGACGATCTGCCTTACGAAATTTTCGGTTTGAACTCGGCAGAAAATTGCTTTGAGCGAGTAAATATTTTTAAACGCTATCAAAATAATGGGTGATGCTAATATTTTTGGGTTTATTAAATTTCAGCCTCTTTCTGAAATGTCCTTTGATTCTTGCGACCCAAACAACTCTGATTTAATGGCAAGTTCTGTGACTCACGCAACAAACACTTTATCGCGGTTTCATCGGAGTTTTTCAATGGGACAGGGTTGGGGTGGTCAACAAGGATTTTTAGGGAAGACTTATGCTCAAAATGTTGACGATCAGCAACCACGAGTTGTTTTGAGAAGGAGGAATAATTCCACAAGTGATGGGGGTAATTCGAATAGCTTTTAATTATTTATACAATTTTAAAACTTTTCTAAATAAAACAGAAGGTTCACTGCTACTTTGTTACCCATCCGAAAACCTTCGAAAGTTGGTCCCAGACAGTGTCCTTAGCACTTCTTGTGTTGTACAACCAACTAAAGCTAGGGTCACAGCGTCTGAGGAGAAGCAAGCAGAATGTTCGGGCTCCAGTGAGGGCACGTGCGTTGAACCAACAGCTGCCCCAGTTGACACGGCCCAGAAGGATTTTAAGTTTCCGGCCGATGTGCTGTCGAAATATTCGCAAAAGGATTTAATCGGCGGCATTACGCTGAAGGACGACATAAAGTCGGATATTGAAATGAATGCGAACAGTTTGCTCACTCGACCCGCCATGGCGTTCATCACACAGCAACATGACTTGGACAAATTGCGATACACGATGAAGAGGAGCTTGAGGATCGCAACATGCCGGATTTACTCGTTGCAGGCTTTAAACTGGCTCGTAAGATCCGTGACTCAAGCTGTTTGTCTTCATGATTTAATGTGGTGGTTTGTGTCATCCTTGAGTCCTCTAACTCATGATGAACTGTCGAAATTGGATGAAGTGGTAAGTTCTAAATTCTTAAGATAATGTTAGGAGCAATTAATTTCTTAACTTAGCTAAAGAAATTAATTGCTGAATAGGGGGTTTGATTCAGTGTTTGAATTTTTATGAAAAATACATTTTAACTTGTTAAGGAACCTGCTCTGGAACATCCGGTCTCTTCAACCCAAATGAGTGGTCGTGTTTCACAAATTTTATCACAAAGTTTGCACCTATTTCTTCAATCAGTCGCAGATTTGACCCTCCTTCTACCCGCTGGATCATCCCTTCAAAGAATTGCTATTCAATGTTTTGGTATTAAATTTCGACAGGCAGATCATCAATTTTTACATAGGTTACAAACACCTCAATTAATATATTCGTTATGTTAATTTCTAATGCAAATTTTAGTTCGCATGTTTTTGGCAACATATCGAAAATTCTATCGAAATCAGATGAACAAAATGAAGCAATGTTGGTATCTTCCATGGCAATGGGGGAGTCAAATTCGCACGTACTCGATCACAATTTTGGCGGACAAGTGAATAATTCTGGAGCCAAATTGTATAATTACATGGATCTAAATGGAATGTTTGAGGTTTGCTTTCATAACTTATTCAATTTTAAAAATCAATATTGATTTTTTTTAGATCACTGTTTCATCACGCCAAGCGATGGCTGACTCATTAACTGATAATTCAACAGAAACATTTTGGGAGAGTGATGAGGAGGACCGCAATAAATGCAAAATTATTGAAATATCGATGAGTAAACTAAACTACGTATGTAAAGCAATTTTTGTTCATATTGATAACAGTCGCGATATTCAGGTCAGTTGATGCAGTATAAGTTTTTGGGTTCTCTATTTAAATTTTATATAATTGCAGAATAAGGTTTTAAATGTTGTATTTTTCGCTGGCCAATCGCTGGGGGATACAAATCTTATAAAAAGCGTCGATGTTGATTCAAAAGCTTGCACATGGATATCTGCTAAAATTCCAGGTAATTTCTAGCGAAAATACTAAAAATCTATTTAAAAATGCTAAAATTTTTTTTTAAAGACGAACTCTATACACACTTCCGCCTCGAATTTCGAGGACCTGAAAATACCCTTCGCGTGCGACAAATAAAACTTCTGGGTGTTCCCAGTGGAATGGACGATGTTCTCGTCTATGGCAAATCAAATTTACGAGTTACAAACGCCGTGCAGATTCAGCAAAGAATATGTGAAGCTGAAACGTTGAGAGTATTCCGTTTAATAACCGGGCAGGTAATTTTAATTTGTATAAGGTAAAAATGAAAGGTTGCATTAAAACCCTAAAATATGAAATAGGTGTTCGGAAAACTTATTTCTAACACGGACAATCTCATCAACGAAAACATCAACCATGCCACAAACACCTCAGCAATGGAGTCTAGTGTAAATTCGCTCCTGGCTGATTCCTTGGATTTAAGGGAGCACATGGTGGGGATTTTGTTCAGCAGGAGCAAGCTGAGCCATCTGCAGAAGCAGGTGATCGTGCACATCGTTCACGCTATCAAAAAGGAGGCTCAGAGGGCCAAGGAAGAGTGGGAGATCGCAAATGCTACGGCCTGCTTCAAAGACGTCCACTTGTCTAACGATCAGAAAAGCGATTCCAGCAGCGAGCGATTTCGAGCTCCAGACACGTATTGCTTTGAAATGTTGAGCATGGTAATTTTATGATAATCGAAATAATTAATTTTACTACGCTAAATTGTGCGATCAAGTATAAAACTTAATATACGGTAATATTTAAAAGGTCTTGGCGTTATCTGGAAGTGCTGTTGGGCGATCTTACTTATCTCATCAGCACGGTCTTTTAAAGGACTTGCTCAGCTTACTGCATACAGGAAGTGATCGAGTTCAACGGCAGGTCACAGCCCTTCTAAGAAGAATTTTACCAGAAATCTCTCCAGATAGCTTAGGAGAACTTCTTGGAGTCCAAAAGATGCCTCCTTCTGACTTTAATATTGTTAATCAAAACTCTGGAGATTTTGATATGAATCGACTTGGAATTTTAGACATATTCTTAGCAGTAATAGCGAAATCGCTTCAACTGCAGGTTAAAATTAAAACAACAACTAAAACTAATGTTGATAAAACTCCAGCATTTGTAAAACTTTGCAATTGCATCGATTTTTCGGTGCATCTTTTGAAATCGGGCAAAAAATTAGCCCAACCTGAGGAAGTGAGCAGCGTGAGTGATATAAGATCACCTTTTTTGTTCGAAAACGGCAGTTCGAGGAATTTCAACGATTTTGATGTGATTCGGAAGAAGCCAAAGGAGACCTCAGTAAAAAATCTCAACCAGCGATGGTTTTTGAAAGGTGTGATTTCCGTGAAACAGGCTGAGAGCATAATCAGCCTCATCAAGGATATGGCGAGCGTAAGTATTGTGAATTTTAAATGTTCCTTTATATTCAAATAAAATTTATTAGGGTAAGCTCACTGAAAAGTGGTCTTTAGTCACAAAAGCGGCAATAGCTGAGTCAATTTTAAACCTAACTCGGTTGGATGAAATATTCCGAATACCCGAAAATTGCATTAAAACTGCAACTCTTTGGCTAGCGCTGGCTAGTCTTTGTGTTCTGGATAAGGAACATGTTGAAAAATTATCTTCAGGACAGTGGTCGAAGGTTTCCGACACTCGTCCGCTGTGCACCAATCACGACGACGGCGAAACTCCGGCTATCATTCAATGCGAAATATGCGGCTCGTTGTGTGGCGACTGCGATCGGTTTTTGCATTTGAATAGGAAGACACGAAATCATCGTAGGACGGTATATTTAAATATTTAATATAATATTTAATATAATTGTTTAAAAAATTATGTTTTAACGTATAATCAGGTTTGCAAGGAAGAGGAAGAAGCCATCCGCGTAGAGCTGCATGAAAGCTGCGGGCGAACCAAACTCTTTTGGTTGCTGGCTCTGGCTGACTCCAGAACTTTAAAGGGTATGGTGGAGTTCCGCGACGGAAGCAACACCATAATTTCAGGACCTCAAGAGACGGTTGGTCGTTGCCGATTTTGCGGCGTTACCGGAAATTCAGGATTGCTAGAAATTGGAAATGTTTGTGCCGACACTCAGTGCCAGGAGCACGCTGCAAATTCTTGTCCCAAAGTCAAATCTTGCGGACATCCTTGCGGAGGTGTCGCCAACGAACAGAAATGTTTGCCATGTCTGCAGCACGTTTGTCACGCTAGAGAAAATGAAGCGGCTGAACATTTAAAAGAACCGAAACTTACTCAGGACGCGGATGATATGTGCATGATTTGCTTTGTTGAAGCTCTGTCCTGTGCTCCTTCAATTCAGTTGGACTGTGGACATGTCTTCCACTACCACTGCTGCAAGATGGTTTTGGAAAAAAGATGGATTGGACCGCGAATTGCGTTTGGGTTTTCGTTGTGTCCGATTTGTAAGGCGAGTAGTTTTACTTTTATTTTAGACATCAGTATCAAAAAGCATTTCTGAAGAAAATTATTATTTTTATTATTATTTATAGGCCGATATCCAACATTTGTTACTGTACGAAATTTTGGAACCGATTAATGCTCTCAAGCAAGATGTAAAGCGCAAGGCTTTGATGAGGTAAATCAATAATCATTTTATAGATACATTTTAGTCTCTAATACAATTATCATAATTTTAGACTGAAGTACGAAGGTGTGGTAAAATCCGCCGATAACAAAGATTTGACTGCTTTGGCTATGGATCGATACGCTTACTACGTTTGCTTTAAATGCCAAAAGGTAGAGTATAAATTATTTGTTTAAATTAGATTATAGAAATAGGACTAATTAAATGTATTAAAGGCTTACTACGGCGGAGAAGCACGTTGTGACGCCGAGGCTGGAGACAACTACGACCCACAAGAACTGGTCTGTGGCGCCTGCAGCGACGTTGCTCGAGCCCAAATGTGCCCAAAACACGGCACTGATTTTTTGGAATATAAATGTCGCTATTGCTGTTCAGTCGCGGTGTTCTTCTGCTTCGGAACCACCCATTTTTGCGACACGTGCCATGACGACTTCCAGCGTTTGACGAACATACCAAAGAATAAGCTGCCCCAGTGCCCTGCAGGGCCGAAGGCGAAGCAGCTCCTCGGGGAGGACTGCCCCCTGCACATCGTCCATCCTCCGACTGGCGAGGAGTTCGCTTTGGGATGTGGAATCTGCAGAAATGCGCAGACTTTCTAGCAGATAGAATAAAGTGGTTCTTCTTGCTGTGCTAATCTTAAAAGTATCCCTCTAATATAACCTAGTATGTAATTACCTTTACATTATATACTCGCAAGCACTTATTGTATTTTAGCTTATTAAACACTTTCGGTGGATATTTTGTGTTTCATTGTGTTTTTAAAGACCCGAATAAAGAAATTATCTGTCCTAAATTAGCCGGTTCTGAAGGTTTAAAACGTTTTCTCTCAATTTTCATCTGTATGATAAGCAAAAATAGGCAAATTGGTAGGTTGATATAACTGAGCCTGAGCAGTAATAATAGTCAAAAAATGCAAAATATAAGTAAATAAAAAACGAACTGTTGTTTAAAAAAATATTTTAAAATTTTACAAATACATTTTTGTATGACGTAAAGAGACAAGAACGCTTTAAATAACTATTACCACTGCGTGACGGTGGATGGTTTTCGCTTGAAATTGAAAGTCTGCACAGTTTATAATCAAACGGTCTGATTATATGTTTTTTATTTAAATAATAAAATTATTGTAATTTTTGTAGTGGATATAGAGAAAGGAAAATACATGAATATGTTCTTATGCTTCGGCCTCAACTTCCTTCTTTTCTTTGCCTTTGGACCAGTCGGGTTTTTTCTGAAAATAGATAAATAATTCGTTTTATTATTTTCGTATCGAATACTTGCAACCGTATAGTTACAGAACATACATACTACAAGAATTCATAGATATTATTTACACTTAATCCAACTACGATTAGTTCTAGAGTCATAAAAAGCGTTGCTAAAACTGAGTAACGTGCGGAAGCAGGTGTTTTTTGCAAGCTTTTTTGTGTGTTAGTGAAAGGTGTTTTAGCACAGAAATGTGTCGAAAAAAGTACACAGGTATTTTTCTTTTTGGTGGCGGGTTTTATGTGCACTGTTTTAATTTCTTACACTTCTTCGCTGCAGCAGGTTTTGCTGCTGCTGCGGCAGGCGCTGCTGCCGCTGGTGCTGCTGCTGCCGCGGGTGCAGCTTTTGCAGGTTCACCCTTTGCTGCTTCAGCCTTAGCTGCTGCAGCTTTCTGTTCTTTTAGCTCTTTAAGGTCTATGCCTTTTGCTTTAGCCTTTTAAGAAAGAAGTTTAAAATTGGGTTAAGCTCAAGAAAGAAAGCATTAGTTAAAGCAATATTATCAGCTGCAATTAAAATTGAAAAACTTTAAAACTTATCGCAAATCTATTTATATTTTTTAACCTTGCTTAGTGGTAAAGAGATGTGAATATAATTATAATAGTTAAATTTGGTTTTGAATATGCACCGAATCGCTTTACGGCTTCATCAAATAGTAAAATGTTATCAAAATAAAAATCCAAAATTTTAAAAAAAGAACCGGAAACTGGTTTACATAATTTCAAATGTCTTTGCCACTAAAACGTACTTATTGCAAAGATTTGCATATTTTAAAAGTATAGTTGAAGATAGCTGTTAAGAAAGTTTAAAAATTAATATCTAAAATAATTAAAGCATTTATTAATAATAATTGTATATATTTTACAAGATGTACTTAATATATAAAATGTCTTAACATAATTTACTCCTATAACTTACCTCTTTCTCTTCCTCCTCCAAGGTGAATTCCTTCTTCTTAACAACTTTAAGTTGATTACGGAAGTTGAATTCAGCGGCCTTCTTCTGCAATTTGGCGAACTTGTTCTCGTATTTGGACACCTTCTTGAGAGTTGGCTTAACGCTGTAATTAATCGTAATATGTACATAATTAGAGGAGCTGAAATTATTTTTAAGAGGAATAGACTTACAATTTGCCACGGAGGTCATTGACTTGAGCATTGAGGTCATTGATCTGTTCGCGGAAAGTAGAAAAATTTTAATTAGTAAGAATCGCTTACAACTCCGGGGTAAAATTATCTTTTTTTGTTAAGTTTATTAAAATATTGTAGTAATGTAAAAGGCGAAAGTTAACGCACAAAAGCACAAGATTCACACAGGCACTATAGTAAAAATTAGTAAGTCGACCACATATGTATTTCAGTATGTTTCAGGTTCTGTACATTTTTTCGTCTTAACTTGTTTCTTTTCTTATCTAGTGCATTAAAAAGTATGCAGAAAAAAAGCGTTTGTGCAGGCGGAGAGACAGTCAATGTTCTGCCCTTATGCAGTTTTCTTTTTTCATCATTATTTACAAAAACACGAATCATACAAACATACAGAATTTTAGGCGAACCACATAACATCCAGATGGAATTCGGTCTGCAATACTTTCACGTGACATTGGAAACACAAATTCAAATCGGAGTGATAGACAAGAAAAACCAACGTTCAAAATCAGATTTCAAATTTGTTTGTGCTTGAAAATTTTATTTAAACGTGTCATTATCAAAATACTCGGACATCGCATTTCTAATAAAAAAAAAAAATATAGTAATAATAAAAAAATTGTAGAAATTACACATTTGTGGGACTACATCAACGGGATCTTAAAATACTTAACAAGAAATTAACGTGATTTGTTTCTTTATCAACGTTACCACAAGAACTTTTATCATTTCATCACAAAAGGATAACATTATTAACGAGAACAATTACAAAAGTAAGATGGTCTGATGTCGAGGTACTGCACAGTATGGCACGAGTTTTTGTGTTTTTTATTTTCGCTTGTGTTTTAGTTATAAACTGAGGAAATTTTTAATTCAAGTGTGCTAAAAAACGTGCTTTACTAAAATATTTTCTCTAACAATTAGTGAAAGATGAAGTGCATTTGCTAAAGGTAGTTTTGGCTTTGGAATAAGAAATAAAGGATTGAATGGCACTTTCATTTTCCTACTGTGCAGGCTGTTAGGCACACCCAGTTGTTTCGCTTGCTGCGGATGTTATGAATATATTGTTTTTTTTTTCTCAAGCGTTCAAAGATGAGTGCATCATTCTATTTGAAATTTAAAACGATTTTATTGCTAAAACTATTTATTTATACCAGACATGAATCCATATTATTTAAGTTCTTCATTATTTTAATCATTTCAATTTTATTTGTCTATAGTGACAGATTTTGTAGTTTCTAACGCCACTAAAACTCAAGTATTTTACAGATTTCACACATTTTTAAATATAAGACAGAAGTTAGAACCTGTGCAACAATTCTAAAACCCTATAGATATTTGCCCTTTCCTATGTGCACAATCCAAAATAAAATCTATAAATGAAGAAATAGGTACTTTTAAAGCAACAAAACAACGAGTGTGCTTAGCAAGAATCTAATTTAAAAATTACTAATTGACTAATGACCATAAAACGAATCACACTTTTTTCAACTAAAGTGGATATGATAAATGAAAAATTGTTATCGTTTATACCTACCTAAAAAGAACATAAGCGAAAGTTATACAAATGGGAAGTGAAACATAAATAAACTTTTCAGTTGTTAGTTAGCTGGTGTGCCATACTGATGCTAATTTAATAACACAAATTAATTAACTTATTTTGTAGCAAATGCTTGTTTTTAAATTTACCTATACATTTTACGTTAAATGAAAGTAGATAATTTGTAATTTGATTTAGATTTTATATCCCAATTCATGCAAAGAAATCTTAATGTAAGGATCAATGATTTTAAACACGGTTAAGAAGAAATAAAAAAAACTTGATGGGCTTTAGTATATACATTCATCATACTAGACTTATCTCACTCTTTATAATGTACGAATAACCTTTTCTTATATTTTTCTGTAAACAAAATTAATAATATAGTAGAAAAAACATTTATGTACCTATAAATTGAATATAATAAATTGATTTATGGGCCTGAAATATGTATGTTATAAAATTGGTAAGACTGAAAAATAGTTGACCCTTACATAAAGATTTTCGAAAAAAAACTACCTTCAGATTTTTATTAAACATGCACCAGCTCATTTTTCTTCTACCAATAAAAATCCTGGAACAGCAAAAATATCTCACAGACTGTCTAATATCATCTGAGGGTATCAAAACGTCTTTTAGTTTCATTTGTGATACCAATTTCTGTGCTTGAAACATTTCAAAAAATGAAAAAAGATACAACAAATTTCGCTTGCTTCTGCTTCGTTTTAGTAAAACCTCGCAACCAAAATCATAGACGAGCAACGGATAGTTGAACACGAATGCATCATTCACATTCACGTTTATTTTTTTTTGGTGGGAGGCCTTGCATCTTGGAAGAAGTGATAATTAAAAACACATACATAAATAAGAGACTACTGAACGAGGTATATATATAATTTTTGTTATTTACATAAACACTGACTACATCCTGGTTAAGTGTAGGTGTTGGAAATTGGAGAGTATGGAAAATACGGCTATCTAGTAGTAGATTCGATGGTTCTGGTATAAAATCGTTCAAAAATCAAATAAAAAACACAAAACGTTTCTTTGGTATTCAAATATTGTTCAGGTTTAGCATGTTGGGGTGTTCTGTAGCATGGTGCTAAAAGAGCACGGTTTGCAACTCAACTCCAGACTGGATTCATATCCGAAGTTGCAGCAAGCGACAAATTCAATTTTAATAATTGGTTTAAGTTTTCGAAGTCATGCTTGCTGCAACGTCACGGAAAGCTCCAGGGTAGCGGAACCTTTCAGAGGAGCAAATCCCGCTTGTTTGGCACCATGGCCTGTATTTTGAAAACATCCATGTGAACACGTAAAATATTCAAAACAAAAATATCTTTGCAATGAGCGAAATGTTTTGTAAAAAAATAAAACATAAAAATTTTAATTTGATCGGTGTGGGTGGGCGTGTACATGAAGTGTTTTATAATCTGGTTGCTTTTCTTAGTTTGCAGTACCTCCCAATCTCTTTTCCTGACTTCGTATTCCAGATCCCATTTCTGGCCTTCACATATATACATACGATCGTAATACTCTTCACAAATCTCTCGCAATTCGTCTGTAAAAACACGAACGAGTAAAGAAATCAAATAAATTAATTATTAAAATGCATCGTTGAGTCAGCTCCGGGGGTCTGACTTAGGGCGCTGGTCGTCAATTTCGGGGTCTTAATCTAGAGATTTTTCTTAAAAGTGATCTTCACAACTCGAAACGAAACCGAGTGCGCTCGCTCGCAATGCGAAAATTCTAATGTTATGTGTTGAATTTTGTATGTGAATATAAACGTTTTGTTATTTTGAATCAAAACACAATCGAATCCGAAAAAAAACGCACTAAAATTTAACGAAACGTTGAATCCATCTACTGTCTTCCTTGTTATCTTTAGAATCAGCAAACAAAGAAAAAATAATCTCAAAATACTAAATAATAAAAAAATATGGTGCAGAAAATTTGTTATTGCCTCACGATGTATTAGCGGTAGAAGAAAATTATGGACAGAGAAAGAATAAAAATAACTAAAAACTATTGACATGAAATGTAAAAGCTGGAAAACCGTCAATAAGTTCTATCGGGTAATTCTCTCTTCATCTAGCAACAAAATTCAGAAAAAAAATTTCACATTTGTTTTTTATTTGATTTTTGTCAAGGGGATTACCTCGTACTGCTTAATTTTAAACGTTCGCTCTAAATCATATTTGTCACCCTCCAAATCATATATCCTTTTCCAATAGATCTTACAAATTGTTTGCAGTTCAGCTATATGCACGTATAGATGTGTTTTTGATTATTCATTTAGATACAAAAAGTTTTCTTAAGAGGAATTAATAAGATATTTTTCTAGGTGTAGAACGAGTGCTTAGAGTTGTGTCTCTCCGGGATTATTGTGGCTTATAAGCTTAGCTTAGCTTAACAACTGCTGTTTAAGACAGACTTTTTTTAATAAATACATATTTACATCTGTTCCAAAATAATAGTTGAATCACGGCATTTTTAGTATTTAGTAGAAAGCCCAAAAAGCAAAGTAACAACGATTACATGGCTACCAGTCGAACAATATTAAAGAAATTTTGCAAATTTAAGTCTTATTTTACACCTTTCCGATTAAACGACTCAAAAGTAATCCTTATTAATTTACTTGGGAAGGGGCATAACTTCTTACTTTTAGTTACCGAAAATTAACGTAAAAATTATATGGCAAGTAATGAAACGAAGTATCTTTTTTCAAATAACTAATTTACAAACCGAATGAGTGCGTGAGCAGCAATTTTAACGTTCATATGTATATGAGTACGGTTTTATATTATCTAAATATTTAAGTAAAACAAAATAATAACACAACTACATCTTTAATGCTACCGTTAAAATTGCTTATAAATTTCTGATATACTCCACAGTGAAAATTATTAAAATTACTTTAAACAATTTTATTTATTTAAAAAAAGAAAACGATTAAATCCGAAAATATTTAAGGGATTATTTGAAAGTGTATAAAAGTATTACGAAGCATGAAAAAAAAGAAATAGTAATTAAAATTATATAAAAACGGCTATAACTTAAAGAGGGGAATTCAAAGGAAATTTTTTCAAAACATGACTAAATCTTGCCTCTCGATCCTTTCGTGCAACTTCTATTTCAACGTCGTACTTTTCACTTTCCACACGACAAATTTTATCGTGATACTCTTGGCAGATCTTTTTAAGTCTATCTATAAAATTATAACAATTTCTTTTTACATTAAGTCAAACAAAAAAAAAAAAAAAACATTTTTTACTCTAAGAAAAAAATTTAAAAAAAAATTAAAAATTTGTGTATATTCACTGCGTGAAGCGGGCTTTTTTCCACAATTCCAAAGTGAGTGCTCTTTTCGAAAATGAACAAAAATAAATATTAAAAACGTGTGGTGCCCTTAAGACAAATTGTGTGGAGTGCCCAATTTGCTTAAAATTCAGATACATCATTTTAGAGTGTGACTTCGTTGTTGTGTTTGTGTTTTTGTTTTTGGAATGTTTTAATAATCTTTGGAAGATTCGAAGATGGCGGATTGGATCGAATTCGAATTGTGTATTAAATTTCAAGATAGAATCAGAGCAAACTCAAATTCTTGCCTGTTTCTATCTTTAACAAACGTTATTCGAATAGCTTTGAAAGAAATTTTAATATTAGCAAAAAATTTGGCTTTATTAAAACATGCCAGTGTGGAGAGGTTTCAAAAGTTCATTTATTTTTCTGCTCAAAGCAAATAATTTCGAATTGTATGAACTTTTAAAACATCCCCTGTGAGTGTGTAAGTGTAATTAATTTCGTCGAGCAGCGCGCTTAATTACTATATAGAGTTCTAGAGTATTTGTATTTTTTGTCAGCAGAGCTATGAAGCAAACAGTATCGCCGCGAAAAATGCAATTTGTGGTTAAAAAAAAGTGTAAACGGTCTAGTAATGCTATATTATAAAAAATTATGCATATTATATAGAAGTTGCGTTGTGTAAATTTGATTAAATTTCGTGTACCTCATAGTCTTTCCTTTTAACGATGTATTCGAGATCATATTTTTTATCCTCCAAATTATTAATCCTTGCGTGGTATTGTTTCAATAGCGATTTAAGTTGTTCTATAAAATTGTTTATATATTGGTTTTTTTAGCGTTCTTTTCATTAATATTTTGTATAAAAAATGTAAATAATTATGGCTGTATGTAAATGATCTTTGCAAGATAAGGTTTTACTTTTTAACTTGAAAAAAAATTATCTGTAAATCCTGTTTCTAAAAATTACTAAAATCAAAAATTATTTTATATAAGTTCATGTAAAAATTAAATTTCGAGTTGTTTGATTTTGATAAAAAAAACTGGATGTGAACAACTTTTTTAAATGCAAATTGTTGATTAAATTGGGTGATGTAATCAGCAGTTTCTTTGATCCAAATTAAACAACTCAATGATAACCCTTCCTCCGAAAAACCGTGTCCAAAAATTAATAATATTGTTAAAAAATCGTTACCTTCGCTCGCGTTGCTAACATCCTTCGGACTGCCGCACCTCTCCTCGATGATACGTCTGCGTTCAGCTGCTTTGCGTTCTTGTTCTTTCTTCAATTCCTCGGCGGCTTTCTTACGGAGCAACAACTGCGGGGAAGACGTTTGCATTAAAATACTGCTTCTTATTTATGTCGCAACAGCAATCTTACCCTCAGCTTCTTCTTCCTTTCCGGTGTCATGAAACCCTTCTTTGCCTTCTTTGCTTTGGAGGCTTCCTCCATGCGCTTGCGCACCTCAGCACGCTTGCGCTCGATTTCGGCCTGTTTAGCCTTCTTTGCCTAATTTTATAAACATTTCAACATTTTAGTAAAAGTTCTTGTAAAACAGTGAATATTAAGTCAGCACTCTAATTGTAAAAAAATTATTTAATTAATTATTTAATTAATATAGGATAAGTATATCTAGAATCTTTACTGTCCTTTTAAAAATCCAGACACAAGACTACTTTTAAAATACGCTTGATTAATTTTTGGGTTTGAAGTTCTGAAAAATGGAATACAAAACTGGAATATTTTTGTAAAGTTGAATTTTTTCAAGTCAAATAGTTCAGAGAACTTAATTTTATATTAATAAAGACGAGTGCGGACTTAATAATTATTAAACTAATATTTCGCGAGACATGAAAATTTCTTTTCATTCCCATTGTGAATTGATCCCATCAGATCTCCACTGTTTAAAGTTTACCTCCTCCAACTTCTTTTTCTGTAAAATAAAAATAGGAAAAAAGAAATTGTTAGCTTTTGTACATTGAAACAATAATTTTATGATGAGTTGCGCTTTAATGACCGTAGTTATAATTTGAATGATTGAGAAAAAGGAGACAAGTTTTTCAAATTAATTTTTTAATTTAAGAGTGAAAATTAAGC
This sequence comes from Machimus rusticus, assembly GCA_951509405.1. Taxonomy (NCBI): domain Eukaryota; kingdom Metazoa; phylum Arthropoda; class Insecta; order Diptera; family Asilidae; genus Machimus; species Machimus rusticus. The sequence goes on from OX608051.1 coordinate 12,383,070, forward strand.
ATAAAGTTTATGAGATGTAATGAAAATTTAATTAAACCACAAACACTGCAAACCAAGTTAACTTTATGGAATTAGAAGATATTTCCAAATATATGTGCAAAATCAATGTCCACAAGAAAACCAAACTTACTGCTGTGGCAATTTATTTTTATTGTTAAAACCACATTTTTTTTGCATTCCTTATAATATTTTCTATTATGTCAAATAGATGTTTTCCTACTGATGCAACACCATGCTGTTGAAAAATATTTATTCATGCTGGAGTATTGATCGTATTCCTTTTGTGTGTTGTCCAAAAAGTTAAGAATCGGTTTGCTGGATAGGTAGTCGAATAGAGGATATAATCACTAAATTTCGTAACAAATTAAAAACAGATCTCAACGATAGCAAAACAAAGTTATATTCGTTTCTTTCGTTGCTATCTGCTTTTAACGTAATAATTCCGAATTGATAAATTCGTAGTCTTTTCTTTGAAAAATGTTTATAAAGGCGGTTGAGGAATACGATAATCGACTCCTTTTACGTCGTATCTACCTTAAAGCCAAACCAGAGAGTCCTAAACTTCTTTTGCTGTAAAAAATCTTTTAACTACTCAAAATCAATAACTACTAATTTTCTACAAGCGTAACCTCTTCACTTTATTCACTTATGTGTGAATTTACTGATTTTTATTTCGCTTTACCAATTCAAACTATGCTTTGATTTAATAAACGGTATAAAAAAATATTTATCCAACGGGTTAAATGTCTCTACTTTCTACTACTACTGGTTTCAATTAAAAAATAATTTACATGCCACACAAAAACGATATTTACCTTTTTTGGAGGAAGATATCGATGCTTTCACACTGTTTAAACTGTTGCATTTTTGAGTTTTGATAGTGTAGAAGATATTTAAGGTGAGCATGTGAAGAAAAAGAGTAAAAAAGATGAATTTATTAAGCTGTTTATTTACATTTTATATAAATTCGATACTTACCTCACCTCATCATCAGCCATGTTGAGAGTGTGTTGTATTTAACCTATGTGAAAAAATAAACGTTAGTAAAAGGTCTTTTTCGCTTCGTGTTTTTTGTTTTGCATATTAACTAATTTTGGCTAATTTTTTTCTCCAAAAAGCTTATTTCTAAAGCCTAATATTGAATTCTCGAAAACAGGAAAAAACTCTCCAAACCCCAAAAAAAATTTTGTAATTGTTTAATTGTTCAAATTTTAGAAAGACTAAGAAAACACAGAAATAAAATCAAAGTACGTCTTGGGGAATATTTTGACCCTTTGAGTTAAGACCTTAAGTGTTACGGTTAAGAAAACATTTCTCCAGTCAACGACATAAACTTGCGCTAACATTAAATTTATGAAAAGTAAAATATTCTGAAATATATTGGACAATCAGAACCTTTTGGTTTATATTCCGTAGTATATTTTGGTACACAAATTCACTTAATTATTTATGGACAAAACCACAAAAGAGTTTTCAATACTTCCCGAAAGTTACGTAGTTTGATTTCACAGCAATTGTCTTGGTTAACTTCCAAATGCTGTAACTCTTGAATCAGAAATTTATTTTAACGCAAAAAACTCTTAAAATAGATGTCTAAATTCATTTCAATATCTCCCGTATTTTCGAATGTTGACTGCAAGTTCATCCCCTCAAATTTTATTTATAATTTTAGATCTACGTAGATTATTCTACAAATCATGTTTGCTTCTCTTTACTAAGAAGTTGGAAAAATCTAAGTGTATTTATTTCTAAACTAACAAATATTTATTTTAGCTAAAAATTGCCTGATATTATTTTGAAGTAAAAATAATTTTATAAATTGAAGGGCTTAACTTCGCTTTATAAAATAAATTGTCATTGTAATTTTCGTAGACGTTGGCATTGTTTCAGTTCCTCACAAAAGTGAAGATAGTAGGTAAAATTCACAAATTTGGCCTCTATTTGGTAGATGATCCTAAGCTTGGCATGTAACCAAAATTTCAAAAAATAAATTTTCAATTTTTTTGGTTCTGTGCCAAGTGACCAATCAAGGCTATTAAAAAATTTTAAGATTACAAAATATTTGATGAGTTTTTCAATTCTTGCATTGTTGCTGAACATATAGATCAGATTAAATTTTTATTTTTGTGTCATTAATTTTTGTTGAGGAATTAAAAATGAGTAGTCAAAACTACAAAGTAGGTCAATTTTTGAAGGAGGCGATTGTAATGGGATATAAATAATTTTAAAAAAATCGTTTATAAATGATCTTTCCAATTTTAAGTAAACATGTACGTGTTAACAGAATTGAAGGTTTATATAGATCTAAGTTAAGGCAACTTTTTGAAATTTTTAATTGGTGTTTAAAGTGTACTTGAAAAAAGAATTTAGATCACTTTCGCATTCTCAACTGATTTACTTTCATGGGATACTGTCTACCAGGCATTTCGGTTAACTGAGTTTTTGGATATAGTCTCAGAGTTTGCGAGTTTTGTAAGAATTCACAAAAACTGTTCAAATGTACTCCAAACACATAAAATGTCCTTTTGTTATTTATAACTTTATGTGAGAGCCAAACTTTAGATCTACTAAATATCGTCATACACAGAAATAGACTCCGCATGAACACGTCTCGCCTTAAATTTCGAATTTTATTTTTAGATTCGAGCGAGTTCGCATAATCGTTTCGAAAAAAAAAGCTTTTAAGCAAAAATATCCGATTTCAAAATTTCACTGAATTAAAAAAAAAAAAAAAAAAGAAATTTGTTCAAATCTGTTGCATAATCCACATCATCCGGAACATTTTTGGAAATCCTGCTCAGGTTCCTCCGGGTAGTATCAATTGCACTTGGCCGTTAAATCCTTTCACTTATAAAAATTCAGATAATTTTATCAATCACTAGCTTCGGTTAATTACTTAACCAGGTAATGCACCAATTTATGTAACTAATTTCTTTAATTAAGCACTTTTCCACCGATATGCCATAGGAACTCACCTCAAGAGAAAAATTTAAAGAAAAACAATAAACGCGAATTCGGACTTGAAGACTGAGTGGTCCGACGACTTACGGCTGACTGTTCTGGGAAAGATCGTTCACGATCGCAAGAAAATAGGATTCGAACGTGGCTGGGAAGAGCTAAAAATGGACCGCACCGAAATAGATGTATATGAAAGCGGAGAACTTTTGCGGGTGGATATTTGGAAAATTTCGTTAATATCACACTGTGCTTTTCTCAAAAAAATTTGCGCCTATGTTGGAGCCGGTGCCGTTTTGTGTTAGTGGAGCAGTTTGCAGCCTTTTGCCTAGAAACTTTTCAAAATTTTTTGAGGGTACTACAGGTATCTTCCTTAATCATTTCTTTGCCTCCCGAGAGCAGTTTTTCATTGTTTTGAAATTGAGATAGTTGCTACCTCTGCTCAAAATTGTTTATTCTCAAAATATTTTGAAAACACTTCAAATCTATTTACAGATAGGAAAAAATGAAGGCGGAAAGATTACGATTTAACAAATTAGCACCCAATTTTGTTGCTTAGTCCCAATAGATCATATACTTCAAAATCACAAAAATATTCGAATAAATTAAGCGGTCAATTTTCATAAATATTTTAACATCATATCTTTTAAACTAACACAATAAAACTGTTTTACATACTTTTGAGTCACAAGATCAGTCGAAATTAAAATACTATAGCAGTTTGTAATAAGACGCGATAAAGTTTCCAAACATTCAAAGAATTTAATTGAGAACCAATTTTATTTATTTAGACAAGATATTTCTAGTCTGGTGTGTCTTAATTATTCTAAATTTTTTGCTTCACTGTATGACATCAATACGAACTAGCGGCGGGCGTCGCGTGGGTAAAGAAAGCTAACGTCTGAAGTAAACATTTATTTTCCCCGAAAATATTATATTTTTTCGGATGTTAGTTTCTTCAAAAAGGCCTTAGATCTTTAATTTATAGTACTGAAGGATATTTTAAGCAAGACAAAATGGCAGTTTATGAGCATTATAGCTTATTTTACTTGCTACATCAAACTGAATTTTTGCGCTTTCAAATCAAAATGAAAATTTTATGAAGAATACAAGCTTTGAAATTAAAATTAGTTATTTAAATGATTAAACACCTACAAATAAAGTTTTTTCACTTTAGTGGCATACGAAGCATTTCTGGTAATGTAATTAAATTAATTAAAATAAATTTAATTACAATAAAAATTACTTGAAAACTTTATATGCCTCTATCTAAATTTTCCATTATTAATTGCCTTTGGAAAGTACAAAAGTTCAAAACGTTCCAGTTCCAAAATTCGCGCATGATGTTGCCTTAGTATTATTTTAAGCTCCTCTAAAATTTGTATAAGTCGTTTAAATTCTTGAGACAACAAATATTTGATTATACATAATTTGCTTAAATTAATTTCTATTTCTAAATCAACATTTTAAAGAGAACCGATATAAACCAACCGAAAATTTATAAAAAAAAATATTTAATTTAAATTAAATAAATGATTATCTTACGATTGCTGGTTAAATTACCTTCGTTGGCATTGCTCATATCTTTCGACTTAGCGCATCTTTCTTCAATGGTACGCTCTACGCGGCGGTCTTCGGTCGCTTGATCTGGAGCACTTCTGAAAATGGTTCTAATAATTTGCTGAAATAAATGGAAAATTTGTGGATTAGGAAAACTCCTCCATATTTGCGTTATAGTAAAAATTACTCTGAGTTTATAGATACTTTCTCCTTGGAGAAGCCTGGATGAAGCCTTTCTTTGCCTTTTTCATCTGGTTCAATTAATTTCCAATTTAATCTGCAGAAATCTAAAAAATTAATTATAAATACTGCAGTAACAGAATTAGGAACACAAATATAATTGGGAATAAATTAATGTTTATTTAAAATACTGTGTCTACAAAACAATTAATTTAGTGTTTAAACTTTTTGATCATTTGTTGAAACTGAATAAGGTACATTTTCATTTCGCATACCTGCCCGTAAGAAACTCACCGCAAAAGATGCAAAATATTTTTAAGGAATATGCCAATTTACACAAAATCGTTCTGGAATACTCGGCGCCTTCGCGCTGTCTATTTTGGGAGAACTCATTAATGATTTCAAAAATCAGATGTTTCCCATAGTACTGGAAAACACTACCACAGAAAAATGTTTGGAAGAAAATTCCTATTTATTTTGTATCAGTGTTATATTGAAGTTTTATATTTTCTTTTTATTATAAAATTACTTTTGCTTATAAAAAAAAGCTACCACTGAAAAATGAATTAAAATTAAATGTCCCATTTCACATTAGAATTAAAAATTACAGAATATAAGAAAAAAGTTGGAGAAGGGCAACAAAAAAAAGCTCGATACTAGCTCAAGTTATTATATAAGAAAAATTCAATTATGCTAAGAATGTAAAAATCATAAAGTTGCAGATTTGTTCTTAAACCTCGGCTGAGATGTGAGGCAGAACATAATAAATGAATAAAGTTCTCTAGATATTTTTATCGCGCTGCATGCGTACTAAGGATCTTTCTATTTTTACTCGCGTGGACATTTGCTGAGGTAAAAATTCTCTGATTTCAGAAAAACGTACCGCCGGGTGCTCCATCGAGTGGGGCTCAAAATGAAATAAAGATGAAATCGGTTTCCGCAGAAATCGAACGGCCCCAAGTGGGGCTCCCTTAAACTCAAAGGAACGCAAATTTTCCAATTTCCGTTGACCTGTTGTTTTAGGTCTTCTGTACGCAAATTCACCAAAAGATTCAATGACGTCACGAGGTCGGCACAAGAGCTCCTTAGCACAATACAACGACAACGTCATTTGCTGAGGGTTACCGGCGGTGGGACTGGGGCCGGGTGGCCCTTTTCACCGAAGTGAGCCCAGAGAAAGTGAGGGGATCCACGGGGGCTCGGGGTGCTCCGGGGCTGCTCCACCTTCGTTCGTATTGGCATTGACGAAAGTGGGTCACCCATACAGCGCCGCCTGGCGGCAGCAAGTAAACGCAATGATTTTTCAATGAACGGCGCAAGTAATGAATGATTCCTCGGCGCTCGGCGAAACCGATAATTAGGGCTTTGAATGGGGCTCCAGGTGCCACCGTAGCCCCACCCCGGAGCCAGCCTTTGGTTATTATTCCCTCCGCAACTGGACCCGGGAGGCTGTGGAATATTATTTTAAAAAATTTTTATATCTCCTCAGCCCGCTCCGGAGGATTTGAATTTATCTCGATGCGAGGAAGAATGGGGACTTTTCTGCGACACTGGGGCCCGCTTAGAGGGTAAACATTCCAGGGCCATTTGGAGCTTTTACGAAAATACCCCAACATGGCAAGGAATTTGGCAGAAAGTTTCAAGGTTGCTCTGCCAATTTTGGGAAGCGAGTGAAATATATGAGCGAATGACCTACAAAGAGTAAATGCTCCGTCTATTTTTAGATTGAACCCCTCCCTCCGGCCTTACATAATTTATTGGAGATTTATTGTGTTCTGCACATTCCTAATCGAACAAGATGTTGACTTTTTTCTGCCTAGAATCAATTTGGTTTTATTCAACTGCAAAATTATCTGGTTTAGCATTTATAATATCAAATTCAAGTCTTACGCTACCCTTAAAAATAATAATTTTCACCCACTATATATTTCAGTTTACAGGTTGCAGAAATTTAAAACTTATACTTACCCACACCACAAATTGTTTTCTTTGACAATATTTTTCTTTATTTGTTTTAAAAAGAAATAATCAAGAAAGCGATTTCAGTATTCTACAAATGAACTCGATTTATTATAAAAAAGTTCCTCCTCTCCTTTTAGTAAAGAATTACATATATGATACATAATAATAAAATCGCTTAATTTCATTTTTATTTTACTTAGAAAAAATTTGGTTTATTTAAAGGTCTATCGAACACAATACAAATTTAATTTAATTATACTTAATAATAAAATTTTAATTACGTATTTGGTAGGAATCATGGAAAAATTGTCTTTTCCTTTGATGGTGATTTGATTACAGCTTCTTATTGGTCTGAAAAGGAAAAAGAGTTTTTAAAAATGCAGCAGAATAACCTATCTATCTAGTGTAAAATCTAATTTAAATAATTAAGCTTTACTGAAAACTAATATTGACTTTTGTAAATGAATGTGTTGAAAAAAATATTAAAGTAAAATAATAGATACACAATGAGACTAAATACAATTTTAGGAATGGTCCAAAAAAATTCTCCCCATTGAGAATCCTTTCTTAACGTGAGCTGGCATTTGATAAAAGCAAAAAGGTTAATTGATTTCCTGTTGAGAGTGCATCAAGCTTATTTTAGAGTTGAACCCTTTGACCCAGTTTCCGAAAAAAGTAGCGAGTTGTGCGCCATTCCATTCATAAAGCCAGTGCCACATCACCGGTCTGGTCTGCATTCGGCCAAACTGCGGAGCGCAAAATGCGGGCGCCCGCCGTGCACGAAGATGGGCAGACCTCCAGGTGTATTGCGCCAAGGAGGAAAAACTGAATTAACGAATATGCATGTGCATCTGGAATCTTGCGCACTTGGTGACGTAAGTGCTGACGTCACGGCTCTAATTATATAAAATGTGGTTATAATTGACTCCTCTAATAGAGGACAATTTAAAAAGATTGGTTTTTAAGTTGAGGACTGTTGCTTCGGGAAGGGTTGAAGTAATTCCGTTAGCTTGCACCGAGCTTATGTAGGCTGAAATTTTAATTTTTGGCGCAAAAGTGCCTTAATTTGTAGGAAGCTCGCCTCTGAGAGGCGAACTGGCTGCCAGGACGACACTCCTGATTCATCCAATTTGTCGGCCATCCACACATTCACGAAACCGAATAAGAATGTGCACGTGACTGACGTCATTGGCTTCGAAACTGGGTCAGTAGGAAAGAATTCCTGGCAGGCGCTCGTTGGTGTGCGCTCCGCCCCGAGGTTGTGTACCTCCAGCTCGGCAGGATGCTCCGCACACAGGGTTCATGCGTACAATGCTCCACTTTTGGCCCCGAGTCTACACCACCGTGGCCCGAAATTGGAGCAACAGTGACGTAAATGTAAAGCTCCAACCTCTTTCTGGTTTAAAGGGATTTTGCAAAATGAAAATATTTTGAGAATTAAGCCAGTCCCCATCGCCTTCCTGGACCACCATCCTCCGAAATTTGCCTTCTTTTTGGTGTGGGCCACCAAAACTTGTGATTTTCACGGGGCTTTCCGAATTATCTAATCTTCAAGGGCTTTTGTCGCTGCTGGAAAAATAATTTGCTTATTGACGTCATCGAATCCACAAAGTATATCAGGATGTGTAGAACTATCTAGATACAGCTTCCTCCCCCCCGATGCCATGGAGAGCGCCCGCCGGGGGCTTCTGTGGGGCGCGCTCGTCGAAACAGATCTCGTGAAAACACTTTCGTTCTAAAAATAGAACTCGCCCGTCTGCAAAAACAAACTCACCAGGGTGAAGGAATCGTTTTAAACTGAAATGTTGTTATAATGTAAGGAAAAGGCCATTAATTCGGAGTATGTGCGAGGTGTGCACCGATAGGTTTCTTGTAAGTTTGCCTTTTGAGTTTGGGGCTGGGGCGACCAGTGGAGCAACTCCACATTTACTTCAATCAATAAAGATGCTTTTTGCAGAGTGTGGCTCAAAATGAGTCATTAGGGAGGGAACCATCCACGATTTATAGAAGACGAATAGCAGAAAGATTATGTACATACAAAATTCCTAGGTATTATTTCCAAGAATTGAGCCAATTTTAGGTGGCCTGATTTTATTTTTTATCCAGAATGAATGGAAAACCTTTATAGCTATTTCGGGCACAAAATCCTCAAAATTATATGTATGATAGAAAACCAAAAGCATTTTCAAGATGTGAGTTTTACTCTAGCATATTTATAACTTTCAATTTTATTTCATTACTTTATTTATACTTATATGTACTCAAAAATTTATGTATTAATTGAATTGAATTGTTTATTGTTTATTTTCAAGGTTTTTTTTTTTAAATAATGAGAAGACATTTGAAATTTTGTGATTCACATAAAAGCATTTGAATATTCCAAAAATTTCTACCTACTCACAGCTTTGACGTCATCGCTTGCAGTTTATCGAACTTTTATAGTTCGACGACCCTTTGACCCAAAAAGATTTTCTTACGCTGCACCTACACAAATACATCGAAACCCTCGCGTTGTGGAGTGGGAAAAGCTCCAAATTGCAGGGGAAATTCTCAATTGCAACTGCACCCCATAATTCTGTTCTGTGGCGTGTAAACTAAAGTAGACTAAAATTCAGCAAGTTTGTTAAGAAATCTTAAATTAACTTTTATCATTCTATCAGCATATCAATTGAAAATAAATTTGTAATGTATAACCAATTGTGATTTTTTCTTAATTTCAGATATAGAGGAATCGTCAGTTTGGTTGTCAATTTTTAAAAAATCTTTCCAATTAACCGTCTAAAGGTAATACATTAGAATCTTGTTGATCCGAACACACAAAATTTAAAACCTGCTCAGATGTACAAAGTTCAGATTATATTATGTAAATATTTTAAAAGGCATTTTTTTCATAATTGACAGAATATTTTTAGCATGCAAAAATTCTATACATATGCATGTTATGTAATTAAGGTTTAATGCAATGAATTCAGAAAAAAAATTAACTTATTCCACCTGACAAATTTACATTCCTTCTTCGCTGTTCTCAAAACCACGAAAATATATGTATGGTAGGCTGGTCTAGGAGTACGCACTTAAGATTCAAACTGTTCTAAAATAAAATTAAATAACTCTAGATAATCAGCTTACCTTTTATTTTGTACTTAATAACCACATCTTGCATACGCGGTTAAAAATTTTGGAGTGAAATGCAATATTTTTTGTATTGTATATATATATGTATGACTACACCGGAAAAATATTAAAAACTAATAAATTGTAAATATTAAAACGAGGGATTTAATAATGCTGGCATTAGAAAAAAAGTACATAAAAAAATTAAATTTTAAGAAAGTTGATATTAAGTTTTAATTTATCAGGAGTATAAACCCCGAAATGCAAAAAATTATTTAATCCGGAGCTGGGTTCGAAACCTGCGACCTGCGGATTGGCGGGGCTTTTAAACCCACCGAGTTACTTCATTTCGTTCCGATGCCTTTTTAGAAAGTTGATTTTCCTGTGATATTTTGACTTCACCGTGGCTACATTCGAACCCGGGTCCTCCGAAGTTGCGGACCGGTGCTCTAGGCCTAAGCTATCGTGACCCATCAACACATCTACGGTTTTACAGTTTATCAGTAGCGTATTTGTTAGAAGATTTTCCTTCGCTTATATGTATTTGAAAAAATAAAAAATTAACAAAATTGATAATTGCGTACTCTTACACGAGCTATTGGATAAGAGATGCGTACTCATAGATCAGCCTACTCTAAAGCATCTTCAAGCTGAGGATTTTCAGGAGTTTTCACAGTTTTTGTGGCACCTAGACCCTTTTCTGGCTTTATTATAAATAATCGTATTTTTTCCTCCGCGCTCTTAATATCAAGATAGTCGATTTTCCAATGTTACACTATTTTACAAGACGAGGCGCACAAATACATAGTTTGTTTTTTTTAATTCTCTGTTGCGATTTGGTGCAAATGGATTTTTATGTTACCTGTAAAAATGCATTAATGCAAAGAGCATGATACACTTTATTTCCATAACTATACAAATAACGAAATGAAAGTTGTTCCTCAATTAGTTAAAACATTTTGAAGGGTTTTCTCCTCAGAGTTGAGCTTATGCTAAAAATAAGATTTATCTGTTAAAAGAGGAAGCAGTTTGATAACAAGGGATCGTTAAATTAATTAGAAGGATGCTCGCAAGGTTCCATAAAGTAATTTTACCTCAATTAAGAGCGCACCTCAGAAAAATGTCAACAGTTTTATATCATCACCGAATTAATAACTGCATTAACACAGTTACTGAATGCACTTTCGAGGAGTTTCCGGGGCGGGGGGTTCCGCCGTTGACGTACGAAAACTCATCGGTGCCGCAAGTGCGAACGCAAGCAGCCAGGAAACGAGCGCCCCCCCACCCCAGAGCCATAATTTACGTTCGGTGCACCCTTCGATCAAAATGACGGCAGGATAATTTGTGTGCTGCGGGCACGAAGCGCCCCGTGCCTACGTCACTGATCAAATCCCTGCCGTCGCCGTCGCACGCTGCGCCGGGACGCTGGGGGCTGGACCCGCCCCCGCACCGACGTCCCTGTTCCCTGCTAACACAGTGACCTAGTGTAGTTTAACCCGATTCCATTGCCCCCGATGCGCCGCCCGCGCTCCTCGGCACGCCTCTGTGCTGTGCTGGGCCACTACGAAGTGCAGCTGTAGTTGCACTTCGCGTCCAGATGCAACTTTTGCAGTGTTCGGGCGCTCGTTGGCGAACTGAATGACGTAAATTCGTATCCTTGTCCCACATCCGCGGCATGGCTCTGTGCAGTGTGCGTGTGGCCCGAGCCGAGGGCCCAGGGTGCAAATTGAATCAAATTCATAGACAGAGATAAAGCCGGGGGTTTATTAATAGCTCCCCTGGCGGGCTTTGGGGCTAGGGACTACCAAACGACAATTGCATTTCCCATTTCCCACGTTCTCCTTTATCCTGGCAATTGCCATTAAACGGCTGCTTTTTTCCACGGAGCGCTGAGCCCCTTCTTCGCGTCGCGTCGCATTTTGCGCCTTTCTCAATACCTAAATCATTATCCTGAATCGGTGGAATGACGTCACGGCCTGGCGACCAATCAGAATCCAGTTTCATTGAGAAATTATGTATCCAATGTGCAGAGAGGCGCGTGTTCCCCAATTCAAGCAGCATCACTGGCGCTGCCTAGGAGGCTCCCCGCGGGAGCACGGGGCCCCCCGAAGGGGCCCAGAAGGAAGGCCACCGCCGCCAGAACTGAAAATGTTCATTCAGGACTCGGACGGGAGGCGCAGCCCGCACCCGACCGACTCCCGATTCATGCGAGTCGCGGTGAAGTCCTTGCTCCCTGCTCCCGAGGAGTCGTCCTGCTCGCGCTGGAGCGGCGTCGTCATGTATCCAAAAGTTCTTAACGTCTGTCAAGCAGAAACGTTAGGGTTTCAGTTCTGTTTTCATTTTCGAACGGCGACGTTCTCCCGAGCCAAGGGTTCCCGAGGAGCCGAGTGGGGCTCCTGGTCCAGCGTCCAGAGTCCAGGAATGGTCCTCGGATGCAGTCGTTCGGTGCACTTGTCCGCGCTGTCCTCGCTGGGCCCGGCCGCTGTAGCCCCAGCCTTAGTGCGTTCTCACCGAGTTCAGTGATTCCGTGAGTTTTCGAAAGGGTGTTCTTAAGATAGAAAACCGTTGCTATCGCGAGGGATTCAACTTGTTTCCGAGCTTTTCCCATTGACGTCATCAAGTTTTCAGTATGTTTCAGGTGGCTGTGTTCAAATTTTGAAGTGTGCCCTGTTTCCTGTCTCAAGCCGATGATTTTTTCAAGTGGCGCAATTGTGAGTAATTAGTTCGAGTAGTGGTCGTTTACTTTTAACTTTCATTGGTAAGTAAATTATATTTTTTTTTTATCACATCAAGTTTTTTTAGTAAACCTAAGCGACACCTTATTTATCATAACAATCAGATAAACAAAAACTCCAAGCTCTTAATAAAACCACTCCACTAAGATATTGAAATCATTCAGTTACACATGGGGTGGTTTGCACCCAAATTCTAAACAATTCATTTAATTTTGGAATGTAAAATTAATTCCAAATAAAAAACCAATTAATAGAACTTAAACTGCTAGAATTAAAGTACCTACGCTTAAAACAATAAATAAAAACATAAAGAGAGTTACAAATACTGAACAAAGTTTAACATTTCCTCACCTAGGAATTGAAGGAAATTGCTGGAATTTGTTCATCTTCTTAAATTATGAAATTTAAATGACCTACTTAAATAAGCCCATTATTTTATAGATGTTATAGCTAATAGATAAAACAAAAAGGATTAAAAATAGTTCAGAATGCAAAACAATATAAAAACAAAAGTATGATAAACTTTATAAACGTTTTATAGTTTTATATCATTTAAAATGTTTGTATATATGTTTAATAAATGAGGCATGAAGAATGTCCCACGAATGATGAATCGTGGTGTATCCACTTTGAAATTATTTTTGGTTGCGTTCATTCAACAGTTTAATTTTTCTGTCATTATAGAATCAAACTAGCCTCAAACTCTGCTTCTTTAATTAATTAACTAATTTAAAGTGAAAGAATGGAGAATGAGCACTTCAAAATATGATCAAATTGTTTTTCATGAAAGTGAAACGAATTCTGCCTTTAATTTATTAAAAATTAATTTAATTATTATCTTCTTTATACTTAAAGTGAAGAAGTGAACTAATTAATTAACTCATATTTAGTAATGTTACGAATACCTCTTTATTCATGTGAATGTAATTTTGATTTTAATTTTTCTGCTTCACTATTCTACTTAAGAATAGGAGCGTAAAGGTGTGTGCCTGTGTATAACACCTACAAATACATTCCAAATTGCTGACGTAAATCTACACTTCTTCATAGACTAAAGCTGAGTCGCTGACGTCACTCTGTAAGACAGCGAAGAATATAAGACAGTGTGAAAGTGTCTACCTACTTTTGAAATTATAACTTAAAGCTGTCGTTATTGAAACGTTTTTCCGGCCATTAATTAAAACAAGGTATCTTAATTTAAATCGAGTCAAAGTTATTTTTTTATGACTACCTTAATGTATTATTATAAATCAGAGTGTACTGTTTGTAAAGATCTAAACCTATTATTCAAGGCCACCAATAAAGATTTTCTCTTTCGGATATAAATTGCTTTTATATCGGCAATAGAGCTCAGAATGTTAATCTTGCAACAAGTAGCCAATTTTCTTCAAGCCTCCAATGAGAGGTGAGAAGCATCAAGTCATTTTCAATCTTATACAAATATGTATATGTTTCTATTTAACTTGCTTTCAATCAAACATGCAGGAAAAATTAGTATAAAATTGTATAATATTCTCATAATAATTTAAATGAGCATCTTGAAATCAGTCTATGAGATTTTTGGTTTATATGTCGTGTGTATACTTTGATAATTTTTTTTAAACATTAGTAAATGTCAAATTTCTAATTGATAATTGAAAATTAGGTCATGGTAATACATTGTACCTCAAAATATTTTAAATGTCCTTTAATACCTGCTTTTAATATGTGCCATTCATTGAAGCCAGATCAATAAACATTTGGATGAAAAGTCGTCACGGCGAAATATAAATGGTTCTACCAAACTATCCGGAGGTAGAAATGTAGACGAAAAGGCTGAGACCCTATAATACAACACTTTTCGTTTATTTTAAATGCGGAAGAAAAGGAGGCAATATCTATGATGTATTTTGCACTCTGAAGATTTGAATGCGAAATAAATCATGCGGGAGATGAATGATATTGAAATGCAAGTTGCTCTAGCGCATCTTCGGTGATTTTCGCCTGCGAAAAATTGTATCATTCATCACGTTATAAGAAAACCTATGCTTTTCGTTTCACCATGTATTCCGGGAGTATTTCGTTCTTTTTTCCCATCTTCTGTTTGAGTTTTAGTCATCCTCAATTCTATTGTCGTCATACATACGAAAAAATCACCTAAAAAGTAAGTTTTATGAATTAGAATACCAGCACAAGATGTTTACAAATTAAAAAATTCCAGCAACAATTGCAAATAAATTTAGCTTGATACCGTTTCAATAAGCGATTAAAGTGCCGCGGGGAAAGCAAAGACAAAACCGAAAATCTTCAGCCCTAGCGTAAGGCTGAAGGCAGAAAAATTCTGGGGCACACTCGCGCAAAAGACATCCGCGTGAGCATACAGCCGCACGCCTGGTGGTGTACGTGCTCCAGGCAGCGAGGACATTTACCCTGCTGACGTCATCGATTAACCGCCGTTGGTCCACTAACCTAAAACCCCCCGGCCTACATTTCGCGGCGCATGTGTGCGTGTGCGTATGTATTCGCAACCGAAAGTCCTTGGAGCGAGCCGTCCATGTGCGCGGCGCTCCAAAAATAGAAGCAACACTCCGCTATAAATAAACGATGTGTCCTTGTGTAGCCTTTTCAATCCCGCGCCCCCCAGTGGGAATCACACCTTAACGGTATTATCCCGAACCTTCGCGGAGCTGGGGAACCTCCTCCCGAGGACCCCAGCCGTGGGGGGCGGGAGATTCCGCAAACCCGGTGGCCCCCCTCCCCGACTAAAAATATCCTTGAAAGCGGCGGTGGAGTGGGGCCCGTCTAAAAATAGAACGCCATCTAGCGGGCCGCAACTCCGACGGCCCCACGAGGCGGCTGGGCGCTCCCCTCCACCACTACAGTCGCGCTGTTGATGTCTTGGAGGGGGTTGCTAAGGTCGATGGGGAGAGCAGGCCCAACTTTTGTGCAACTCGGAGCCCCTCGTCTGGGGAGGGGAGGGGCCCGTGGACAACCCTCGCATTGTTATGCCCATGTTTGCGTTAGTAGGTCACCGCTGTGCCCCCTCCCCCGTTTATGAATGACTCATTCACTGGCATGCCGCAATGCACACACACCGACGCGCCCTTTGTGGGGCTCATTCATTGATTCTGCATCGTGCGTCCAGTGGCGTGCCGCAGATTCCTTTTACGGGGGCAAGTGCGCGAAGTGTCTGGCGATTTTTAGACAGTTACTTCGTTGCAAAGTAAATACCAAAGCCGACTCCTGGTGGTGGTGCTTCAGTTGGAAAAATTTTCCGGAATTTCCTCAGGACCTGTTGCTTTAGTACAATTCGCTAGGGCATTCAACAAATGAGGCTCATACCACCAACTGAAGGAGGACACAATTCGTTATTTACTACTTTAATATGGCACGAATCGAACCTGCAACTTTCAAATTTAGGACCTTCATGTAGCATTATTTTTATCTAAAAGCTTAGAACACACAAAAGAACTTGTGGCAAACCAATGCAATGCTGCAAAAGAACTACTAGTTACATAGAATTGTACTAGCTTAGGTATCTTACTTATTTTTTTTCTTTAACTTTAATAAAGTTACTTAACATTAATTAAACGATGTATTAATTTTGTTTTTAGAGTTCAGTTGGCACCTTAAAAGGAAAAAAGGGAACCTTTATAAAATCCTCGTTTTTCGTAGAGACTGTTTGCCGAAAAACGACAACAAAATTTCCAAATTGATAGATTTTAAAAGTTACCATTTTACAGATTTGTACATATGTATATAAGGTAACACACACTATAATATTTTCATTATATGAGATCCCATTTAAAAAAGAAAAACTATTTATTTGTGTCATTTTTTAATTATAAGGTATGCGTTCTAAAAGAGATTATTAATTTCTTTAAAAACAAATTTTGTTTATACCTCAAAAACGACTAGAACGATGGATACAGAAAAATCGAAGTATGAAAACATGCTTTATATATTATTCTAATCGAAAACATAATAAAATACATAGAGCATAGATTACATAAGCAGATAGTGGAATAGTTTTTTGTATACATTTAAATTCCTCTCCAACAAATCGAATAGATGCCTTAATCGTACCAGTCCTGAAAACATAAATAAATAAGTTAAATATTATAAATATTATATATTTTTGTATTTGTCATACATGCGTTATAATAAACAAAATAATTAGTAAATCAGGACGTTAAACCACCACGAAATATTTCATTCTTGCAAGAAACTTTCAGGAAAATAATTCTTTGGTGGAAATCGCGGTTGAAAATTTCTTTTCCCTGTTGAAAAGTTCCCACGGGTTCTTGTAACAGATGCGAAGCTTTCTTAGGCATGGTTAGTACATGCTTAAGGCACTGCCAATCTTAACGAAAAGCTTTATAAATTTATAAATTATAAATTCATGTAAATATTTATATAGTTAGAAACACTTAAACAAATTATTAATTTTTAAAAGTTTGAAATGATTAATTTTATCCTATCGCGTTAAGATGAATTTACTCGTAAGCCAACTATACATTAATAGAGAATTTTTTGAATTGAATTTGGCTTAAATCTTGCATTGTTATTGCAAATCTAATAATTACATATATTATTTTTCCTTTTTGTTAGCTTCAAAAAGTTATTTGGGCATTTTTTAATATAATTTATAGTTTCAAAGATAGTTGGACTTAATAAATAGTATAAGGAGTAAAAAGTACTCCTAAATAATATAAAAGAAAAGCTATTTGTTTATTGGAAGTTTATTTAGCAAAAATTAAATAAATCTTTTGAAAATTGGACAGCGACAAATTTTAGAATTGCTGAATTGAGAATGTTATTTTACGTGCAGAGCATATTATTAAGAAACCTTTTGATTATTTTAAAATTATTAGTATAAGGTATAAGTAATACAAAAAAGTTCTCTTATCCTTGTTAGTGTTCTACACCTCAAAAGGAAAAAAGGAACACTTATAGGATCACTTCTCAGGAACGCGTAGAGGTATCAAGTTGAAAAGTTTGTTTGATAAAAAAAGGGGGTTTTGCAAGAATTTTTTTATAACATATTGTTATTATAGATTTATTTTGAAAATTAGCATGTTATAATACAACATTTGAAGAAAATTAAAAAAAATTTTGTACACAAAAATATAAAAAAATAACGGATTTATTTCAGCTCTCCGCTGGTGCCTCGAAAACATCGCGGTGACCACGATTCCTCAGGACTGGATTATCCGAAATCAAAAAACTAAATTGTTTTGATTAGTTAATTAGTTTTATTTTTATTAAGAGAGAAACTAATTAACTAATCAAAACAATTAATTTTTCTGATTTCGGATAATCCAGTACTGAGGAATCGCGGTCACCGCAAAAAAATTTTTTCGAGGCACCAGCGGTGAACTGCAATAAATCCGTTATTTTTTTTATATTTTTGTACCAAAATTTTTTTTTTAATTTTCTTCAAATGTTGTATTATAACATGTTAATTTTCAAAATAAATAAATAATAACAATTTGTTATAAAAAAAATTCTTGAAAAACCTCCTTTTTTTAACCACCAAACTTTATCCCTTACCCCTTAATTAAAGGGAAAAATCCGAAAACCGTAAATTTGTAGTTACATCATAAAAATATACTTTTTTACCGGAATTCTCGGTGCGCGGATCCGACTCGCACTTGGCCGGTTTTTTTTTTTATTCACTAAAATTGCATTCCCATTTCCATTCGCATTTCGAACAAAACCCTGACCTTCTAGAAAATCTAGCTAATTCAGAGTTCAATTAGTTCACCTATTGCGTGCGATTCGCAATATGTGGAAGAACCCAATGCAACGAGCCGCTGTGAACTGGGATCACTTCTAAGGCATCTTCCTCATTTTAATTTCCAAATTCTGACTTAAGCAAATTAAAGCAGGGTGTGAAACTGCCTGGAGTCGCTGGTACTTGTCCAGACGTCTGTCGAAAAAGGACAATCACCTGAATCGCACCTTCGGCGCGGAACTCGGTCCAATCTTGTTCCTGCGAAAGATCCGTCGCGCCGCCTTGGTCTTAGTGACGCGGAAGAGCCTCGACCAACGCCGGACAGTGGGCTAATTTAATTATCGCAAACTGTGGCGCTTGGCGTGATCCGCGAAGGGTTGGCGCGTCTTTATTTTAGCTCACCTCAATATGATAGCCCCTGTGACGTAACCAATAAGCACCCGGCCGCTGGTTTGCTTTTCTGCTTCACACTATAAATTCTTGCCACCGGTGGGGCTTCACTATCAAATTTAAATCTTTTTGAGTTGGGGTGTGTGACTTGACCTACCTCATTTTGAGGGTGGTAAAATGTTTTAGTTCACCAATATATGGTGTTAAAAAAAGTCCCAAATTCAAACAACAAGTCTAATACTAACATTATTTTAATGCCATAAGAATCTAACAAAGTTGTACTAGTCGATATGCATTTATAAAATAATATTTGGAGACAAAAGTCGGAAGCAACTAACGCTAACCCTTTTCTCGTAAAAATAGTTGCTTCAATTAATTTGTGGTCAAGAGATAAAAAAATAAGAAAACGTAAATTTCAAGAAAATAATATTAATAAAAAAAAATCAATGTTTTTTCTTTAATTACTGGTATTAAAGGTATATGCAGAAGATATTGCATATTTATACTTTTAAAAGTGATAATATGGGAGCTAAACGTCTGTATGAAAGCCCGTCATTTAAAAAGATACAGAGGTATAATTTGGTACTTTTAGAGTATTGGTTTGAAATTAAGTACATACCTATGTTTCAGGGTTATAGGAAAATTAACCCTGAATTAATACTAATTTTCATGGTTCTAACCTTATAAATGACAGAACCCTCGATCTTCCATCCTGTAGACTGGACGATGATTTTCCAAAAACGCTAAAACAAGTCATTCTTAATTTCCAACCAAAAGGCTAAATACTAATTTTCATTGGTTTAACTACAAAAATTACTGAACTCCCAATATCATGCAAAATCTCATCCCCTATTTTACCCCCATAAAAAAATTTCGTAAAATCGGTTTTTTTTAGTGGGTGCTTGCTTCAGAAAAGAAACCTTCTGTCCAGATTTCATATAATTAGTAGTTCAGTTCAGCAGTTCCCGCTCGGTATTTTATATTTATAGAATCTAAATATGTAACTTGTGTTAATTTTTATACATTTTTGTTAAACTCAAGTTCAACTGTCCGTTTGTCATTAAATCGTTGATTTTGAAACACCTACGTCCTAATGTTGAAACTGGTTCTTATTGAAAATATTACTTTAATATCTTGTTTAATTCTTCATTCTGGTAATCTTCCTGAATTATGCACGGTTAAAAATGTTGGAGTAAATATTGCAGCCGAAATGCAATGCAATTATTTAAATTTTAATTACGGTGAAACCTCGATTATCCGAACTAATTGGGACCGAGACTATAGTTCGGGGACAAGATCAAACAATATCTTTTTACATAAAAACAGTACAGTATGTATATTAAAATTTGACATACTTACTTATTAACGTTGAAATATAAAACACATAAAAAAAGTAATGCTTTTTTTATATTACATATTTTTTTATAAAATCGTCAATTTTTAACTGACGAACGGTTGCAACGGGTTTTGAGCGGCTAAGTCTCACAGCCGTTTGAAAACGAGAAGTTGCGTTGGGCAACATTCTTTTTGTCTCTTCAACCATTCGAGACCGTCTCAAAAGCGGAAAAATCCTCCGCATGCGAAGGTTTGTTCAGTGTGTCCACGCTTTCGTCACTACTTCGGATAAACTAAGTCAGCGTTCGGATAATTCAGGGTTCGGGTAATCGAGGTTCGGATAATCGAGGTTCTACTGTATTGTAAAATATTGAAAATAAATGTAATATATTTTGTATTACAGTATAATATTTATAGCATTCAATTATAAAACTAATTAATTTTCATTAAATCGCATTAGGTATTAATTTCCTAGTATTTTCAATACAATATATATTCTTTTTACCCGACTGCCTGAAGGAGGGTTATGTTTTTCGAGTGTATGTACATATGTATATTTCTTTGGCACGCTCTGTAGCCTAAACGGCTTGATGGATTTTAGCTTGAGAGGCGTCGTTAAATTCGTCTCAATTGTGAGAGTGACACTGGGTGTATCAAAATTATGAAAATTAAAATGGCCGATTTTCGGCACCATATTATATGTCTTCAATTTTTTTTTTCGCAGTCGGGTTTTTTTTTCAATAATATTTTTTTTTTTTTTTTTATAAATTTCATTCATTTATTATATACTTCTGCTCAATTAAAAACGAGAAACAAGAAAAAACGCCATTTAAAAAAAGGGAAAAGACGAGGATACCCATAAACTGTAAAACCGTGCTACCACCGACTACCAATTCGGAGGTTCTCTAGGTTCAATCCCAGCCACAGAAAAATCAACTTGAAAAAAAGGCATCGAAATGGAGTAACTTGGAACAGCCAAGCCGTCAATCCACAGGTTTAAACCTAGCCACGGATTAACTTATTTTTAAATTTAATAATGTTAATGTATTTAGTTCTAATGTCAGCATTATGAAATCCCTCGTTTTTGTACAATTTATTAGTTTTCCATACTTTTCTGGTGTGGTCATATATACAATACAAAAAATATTAGATTTCACTCTAAAATTCTTAACCGTGTATGAGAGAAAAAGAAAAGAAGAGTGGTATTGTTTTAATACGAACATTAATTTGATTGACTAAGTTCGTCGCCACTCTTTTGTCCATAAATTAAGTGACTAAATCAACGTTAAAGGATAAAGAATGTAACTAGACTCCTAATATTTATGAACGCCACTTAACATTTGCATTTTTGGTCACGGATTACAGAAATATAAAAACCTAAATTACGGTGAGTCTTTTTACATTCATAAATAAAAACCAAATCGTACTTATGTTTTCAAAATTGCATTGATTCATAATATTGTTATTCCCTTTGACTGGTGAGTTCCGAACTGTCCAGCGACCTCAAAAAGCTAGAATTACGCGAGGTGTTTCTAAAAATCGTCGATAGAGCAAAAGCATATATCATAAGTCATAACATTCTCGACAATTGCAGTATTCAGTTTCAGGTTCATATACTGCTTTGAGTTTATTACATACTAAAACGTCACAGTGACGTCCATTCTGCGGATGGCGCATAGGCGTGTTGACGTGACTGTTGCGTCCATACCGGTTAAAGGGTTAAGAGGAGTTGATAATCTTACTTATCAACAAGATTGAATAATTTTTATATTCGAGCATAATAATAGAGTAGAGGTACATATACATTTCCTGTTGGATCCCTTTAAATTGTGTAAATGCCACAGAAATAAATATCGTAAATAGCTTCAATATTTAGGATAGGATATTTTAATTTTTAATTAAGAATACGAGCTTAAAAATATTTCAAAATTAAAAGTAGGGACTAAACTACCTGAAAATATCACTTTGTAATTTCGTACCCCACGCATTTCAATTTTTATATTGTTAGTGGTTATGTCGTTGACAAAAACGTTGGTTTATTTATTTAAATATTCTAAATGATTCTAAGAAAATATTTTAAGGCTTTCAAAAGAAATATAAATGTTTAGATTTAGTTCATAGAACGATTTTAGAAGTCAATAATGTAATAGAGTTCAAGAATCTAACTTAACGAGCTTAAAAATATTTCAAAATTAAAAGTAGGGATTAAACTACCTGAAAATATCACTTTGTTATTTCGTACCCCACGCATTTCAATTTTTATATTGTTAGTCGTTATGTCATTGAAAAAAACGTTGGTTTATTTATTTAAATATTCTAAATGATTCTAAGAAAATATTTTAAGGCTTTCAAAAGAAATATATGTAAATGTTTAGATTCAGTTCATAGAACGATTTTAGAAGTCAATAATATAATAGAGTTCAAGAATCTAACTTTTTCACTGTTTTGGGGATTGGTGTTGGAAGTAGACTCTTACGTAATAGCGAATAGCAAAATATACTATACTTAACTGCTTTTCTCCCTTAACTTGCTTCCACAGTTTAGTGGAAAATATTATTGCTCTCAATAATCACACTATTCAGTGTGTTTTAAATTATAATTGAATCATGTGGAGCTTAACTATACCCTAATTCAATAATTTCTTCCAATAAAATAACTACTATGCGTTTATGCCGAGGTTGAAAGAGAAAGAATAAATAATAAATGATCAAAATTTGTGTTAGGGTGTCCCTGTCTTAGTGGATTATGTGGTTTTCTGGTTTTCCTAACATATTAAATAAATTTCTATTCCAATTATCGATAGAAAAATGCAGTTAGTTAATATGCTTACCATATTCAAATTTAGAATAAAATAAGAAAATAATTTTCCATGCAATAATTAACTTAGCGGGCATTATGTTCGCCTCTGCAACTTGTGACACCGTCACACGGGAAGGTGTAAGGGTTGTAAATACGTGGATTCACCTGTGCGGGATGATTTGACTGTGGAGGTAGGCAATAGTTCCTCATATGAAGCATATATTCACATATTCGTACAGACATTCGATACCCCACTTCTTGGGGTCGTTTGAATTTGTATAAAAGGAAGAAACCATACGTTTTAACTGCCCAGTCTGTCGGATGAATTTCATATCGCGGAGAGTGCAGTGTTCAGTTACCAGGTTTTTTTCTTGAATTATTTAGGAAGTTCGCAGTGATAATTACAAAGGAGGATCGAAACAAGGAAGTTACTGTCCTTACGATATTAACTAGTGCAAGGGACTTACGATGCACAATCAATGGAAGAAGGAAGAAGTGAAATTATGAATTGTTTGTTATTTTCACGGTTTCAATGATGTATTATTCGTGAATTGTTGGTTCCAATTGATGATTACTATCAGAGTTTGTAAGTAACTATTTATCATTCTTAATTTCTTTACCTAACATTATGCTTCAATTAGTTTTGATTCTTGTAAAACAAGTGTAAGAAAAGGTTTTTAAAATATTGAAGAATTTTCCTTTAAATTAAATTATTATCTAACCAAATAATTTGAGGAGACATGTTTGTGTGTTCAATATTAAATACCATCAAATTCAAATTTATAATTCTACTTTTAAAAGCAGTATGATTAAATAGCTACTTCTTTAGTAAATCTGGTTAATTTTATTAAAGCTTGTTCTAGCCATTCACTGTAATAAATCGATGTATTTTTCAAAAGCTGTTACATTCAAATATTATACATATAAAGATTTTAAACTTTAGATGTTTAGGTACTTCTAACGAAATATAAATATTATTGATTCAATTCAGTACTATTCTTACTTCATTAATAAGAAAAGAAATTGTATGCATTTATACTTTTCGCTGTTTAGAGCTGAATACCAGAAGGGGTTTATGAACTATGTAGTACATACATTTGTACAAATTTATCTCCTTCCATGTTAATTGATTTGTGCCTTCATCATACAGTGGCGAAGAAATAATATTTAGGACTTTTTAAATTTAATTTAAAGAGGAATTTTATGATTTCGTTTCATTTTGAAATCGTGTGAAATAACTTTTTACTGAAAATATTCGATAGTATAAATTGTGAGCATTTAATATTGAAATGATGTCTTTTTACGATTTCGCCCATTGGAAATTCAATAATTAAGCCAAAATTAAGCATTAGCAGCACTTCCAATTAGAGACTCACAATTGGTTGAAAACTGAGGGGTCAACATAATTTTGCAACAAATTCACGTGTTTTGCGCAGTGATAACGCTCACTGTTTATGTTGAAAAGAAGTAAGCTCCGCCTAGCGTGTCAAAACGCCATGTTGACATGTGCTGCGTCCAGAGCTTTCACGGACGCCGTTTGTAACAAACACGTTTCACAGGACGAAAACAGCATAATTCGTCTAATTGTTATTCGCAAAATATTTTAAAAATAATTCGCCACATATTTTCGAATCTCCCGGGTGCTACTTGGACTCTTCGGGGCAGAGGGAAAAGCCGGCTCAGCCCCTCCCCTCCCCCGGTGCTCCAGCGGGAAGAGGCCTTTTGCCTCCTGCGCTGGGATGACTCTCGGAACTCGGTGAAATGTTCGTGTGCGAATTTCGTTGGTTCCGCGTTCGTCGTAACTACGCCGCAGCATAATTTTTTACTGGCGAACCCCCGGGATGTTCGTAATAAATTAAAAAAACATATCCTAAACAAAAGATGCAAAGTGATATTAGTTTTTCCGAATCATGATGTGGTTCGCGGAAGTGCACTCCATTTGCGGGGGAAATTATGTTCAACAAATAGAAACAAATTGCATAAACGCACCTCCCAATCACAAAATACGAATGTTATGTTTGTCGAGCGCTGTTCATTTCACAACAAGTTGTTCAAATTGAAAATTATTTAGTACACCTTAAATATTTTAAATATATTAAAATCAATAATGCTGAAACACAGTGCTTTTTTTGTGAAAAAAAATACTAAAATTTATATTATTAGTAACAAAAAGTGGACATAAATATATTAATACAAAGTGAAACAACAATGCGGTGAACATAATAAGATCAGTGGATTTCATTTATCACAAAGATTTAGATTTAGATTTATAATAAAATAAGAAGATAAGTTAAACGAATGACAATTACTTATTTATAACAAATTCAAACATTTCGCTTGATCATCTTTGGGAGTAAATGATCTAAATATGATCAGAAATAAATAATTTTCTGAAGATTTTCTTCAGTTATATTGTCTACAAAGTCGATAGAAAAATATATGTATGATAAAAATTAGCAATACTACTATCTTCCTGTAATTTGCGACACACTTATTAACAAAATATATGTAGTTATGTAGTTACTTGTTAGATATATTTTCAAATCACAGACTTTTGATTGGAATATTTTAAGCACAGATTACATTAACATACATACATAGTTAATATTAGTATTTAAAATAAATATAGCTGTCTTAGAGTAGCTGCTTTCTTTTCGTATCTACAGAACAATAGGAAAGTTTATATTGAACTGAAGTTTATTAAAACTTTCTCAGAATGTATTTGCATCAACAATGCATCAAATTGCCATGATTTTTATTGCATGCAAAGCTTCAAATCTTGAACTGAACAATTTTTAGATTACTTTTTGACTTAAAATTGAGTAAAAGTCGTTGCAATTTTCAATTTTAAAACTAAACAAAATTTCCTTTAGTTCTGGATAAAGGAAAAAAAAACTCTCCTCCGTCACAATAATCACTTTAATGAAGCTATAACTAACAACTTTTAATAAATAAGTCAGTAACAAATGAATTTGTAATTGTACTCAACAATTCTTAACCATTGAAATTAAAAGGTTATTTTTTCTACAAATTAATAGTTTTCTAAATTCGAATATGCAGCCGGTGCAATACAAAAGGTGTATTATTTCACTTCTACAAATAAAATTTCCCACATTTTCCCTAGTTTGAAGGTGCGAAATCGAGTAAGGGAATGATCACACTGAAAGAAATGTTTAGCTATAGTCTGAGACTTTGGAGATCCATAAATATAGTTCGTCGGACTATATTCTCGTACTATCTTATGGATGCCATGCCAGAACTACTACTTACTACTAACAATAGATAACTACTTTAGAAAAATTATTGATATCATGACTATTTTATTGCCCTGGAATCCATAAAAAATTGTCTCAGTGCAGAGATCCGGCAAGAGAACTCGCCTTATCAGAAAACATGCTTTGACATAATTTTCAAAAATAACTTTATAACCGATGTTTGAATACTAGGCATTGTAAATCCTATTTTTAGAGAATACGAAAATGTTTCCTTTTTCTTCAAAAAAGAAAAACTTACACAAAGCCAAAGTAAAAAGATTCAAGGGACAATTAAAGGCTCAAGTGTAAGATGCTTCCGCACCTATTTCAAGAGCAATATTATAATAAAATACAAAAGGGAATCATTTTCAATTTTTGCGTTGAAAAAGAAAACCACCACATTTTATGTGTCTAGGATACGGATGTGCTTCGAAAAATATATTGATAGATCTGATCTTTGAGAACCTATAATAAAAAAAATATTTATTTTAACGATTTCTATGACACAATTGTTAAGAAAAGCCAAAGTGCTATACATTTTTGCTATAACCACATCAGTGATTTATTTATGTTTTGAAAAACGTATTACACAAATATCAATAACACGAGAGACTTTGAATATAGTTTTGCATCTTTATGAATTAGCAAACGTTAGCAATGAAAATGAATGAAAATTAATTAATAAATATGTATTAAAAATTGTTTTAAAACTTCTAGGGACGACAGAAATGCACCATGATTGAGTATATTTAAATTAAAATTGTTTCACGCAAAAGCTGTTTGGTAAGTCAATCTAATTTTTTAAATTAAATTGCTACAAATACAACGGATACTTATATCGGTCTAAAATATAAATACAAAATCAGTTGGTCGATCGAATTTGTAGTTCTAAATTAAATTATAGTAAACAAAGAGGATGGACTGTATGAAAGGAAGAGTCTAATTTAGGAAAATAGTTTTAACCATTGTATATTGATTAAAAATATCACGAAAATTACCCAAAAGAGTCTCCTTAATATGAAGCAAGAAAATTATAAATATTTAATTCTTCATATCATGCATCAAAATTGTAATTTGAATTGATTAACTAGAAACCGTCCCGCACCAGTAAGGACACCCTAAAATACAAAGTACATACTCGATATACATATGTATAGTTTTTTAGTTTTCAACTTCAGAACTTTCTGTAATTGCGGCTTTCCACATTAGGAATCCCGAATTTTAGAAGCACACGTAGGCAATACCTTCTCCATTATGCCCCCAATTCAAACTATGTAAATGAAAAATTTACAAACGACCATTTAACTAAATTAATAAGAAATCAAATAACCGTCGGCCAGTGACTGGTATTGATTTCAACATGGTGATTGTCCCTTCTGGGGCCCTCGGAAGGGACTTTAAAGCCGAAACGAGTTTCAGGGGAAGCCGGGAAATACGCCCCCCGCTCGAAATTAGCTGAAGTCGACACTAAGCTCCGAAGTCTTCACGCATGGCACGTAATCGATCACATAAGCCTTGCAGGAAGCCTTACT
Source organism: Machimus rusticus (assembly GCA_951509405.1). Taxonomy (NCBI): domain Eukaryota; kingdom Metazoa; phylum Arthropoda; class Insecta; order Diptera; family Asilidae; genus Machimus; species Machimus rusticus. The sequence continues at coordinate 12,410,602 of OX608051.1, forward strand.
ATAAAGTAAATCTTATTAGAGTACGTTTCACTAGACTGGCTAGCTAATGCAGTTAGACCGCTAGAAGAGGCACAGTTCGCCAGAAGCAGCCCTGCCAGCTCATTCGCCAGTCCCGGCCTGGATCTTCACGCCCTGACACCTCTTCGAAGGAGTTGTTCTTAGGTAAGTCGTCCTTTCTTATAATAGTTACTTTTTGTTTACCATTCAGCCACTCCTTTACGACGTTCACTAATTAATTCAACGAATTGGAGCTTAGGGCAACTGCCATCGTGGGAAGAAGACCATTTGAGAAGCGATTCAGCCGAAGCATGTGTTTTGTGAATAAATGATGGGAGTTAAAAATGTGGGTCACTTCATGATCGAGTTATGTTTACGGCGGTGATGCTCCCACCCGAAGAGTGGTACTTATTGCAGCTGCTGGCCACTGCACAAGATTAGATTATGACTCTTGTGCGTGTGACAGCGGCTATTGTGAGATACCCAATGCAACAAACATTTCGGAAACTACCAAAAACAGTTTATAATAACAATTATTGTGATATCTCGAATTTATATGTTGCATGCTTAATTATTTGCATTAAGTAATGATATAAGTGAAAACACACATCTCTTAGTAAATGTACATATATATCTGTAACGTCTTTCAATGTGTTGTTTGGAATTTGTGAAGAACGGTGATAAAAAGAGCCAATGGAACACTTAACTAACATCGAATAATATTGCGTTAAATTAGGTTAAAATGTATATTGATTGACGCGAGTTTTTAATTAAAATCAGTTGCAATATAAAACACGAATAGTATAAGCACATATATTTCTTTTTGTGAATGAGTTGATCATTAAAATTTACATATATTAATTTGAAATCAACTATACGTCTTTAATTTACAGTGGAAATTATTTAAAATCCAACTAGTATGTATGTTTTGTGTTTTAGCATGTATTAACTTCTAACAATTTCTTTGAAATGAATCAAAAAAAAACGTTATGACAATAGTAAGTAAATAAGTAAAAGTTTGTTAACTATTATCTTGTAGTTGTAGTTTAATTTAAGAAGAAAATCGTATTACTGAAAACCCCAAATTGAAGCCTCCTAAATAAATTAGACAACTAAAAAAATAACGATTATATGTAAATAAAAAAGAGTTTTCTAAATATTCTTTATAATTTTTATTTGAAATATTAAAATGTTATTATATGCACATACCTTCACTAATTTTTTTACTTTTATCTTTAAAAAAAATGATCTGACAAAAAAGTCTGCTGTTTCTTATTGTAACAAAATGAATTGAATCCACTTTCGAACTATAAAAGACAATTTGCTGAAAATAAGATTAAGAAGTAAAGATGCCGACGGTAAATGTTTTATTTGAACATTTCAAATTCCGAATTTTACTACGAGCTGTTCATAATTTTTCTAGTCTTATTTGAAGAAAACAAAACATGGTTTGAGAAAAAAGGAACACACAAACATATGTGTTTCTCAAGATATTCATAATTATGTTCAAGTTACAGGATAAATAAATTTCTTATTACATATGGAAAGTGAAGTGAATTTCACCATCTATGTATAGAAAAAATTGAAATTGAAATAAATTAACCTAGTTTAATGCAAATCGTTATTGTTCATAAACCTCACAAATTTTAATACAATTCTTTACAATTTTTTCGACTTTTGTATAACTTTTATTTTCATTTTGCAAATCCAGTTTTGACTCAAATTTTCAAAAACAGATGTCTTCAGTCGATAAATAGAATAGTAATAATAAATCGAGAAAATGAATTTCTTTGTTCCATACCTCAAGCGTTCAACTACATAAACATTGATATTAAATGAAAAATTATGTTAATTAAATATGATAGTTCCTTCTACACTTTTATAATACATATAAGATGGAATATTTAAGTTAAATAATAGGTACTTACCTACTTCGTAAATACCGGAAACGGGCAAGCTATTACATTTTCATACATATACAGGGTGACAAATGGGAAGTTGCCTAAAGTATATACATCTCTTTTCCCCTCTACTGTATCGTATAAGGCTAAGCTCACGTAGTTACATTCTAGAATGTTGTCAGTTTCTATGAGATGCCGCCGTAAAGAGCAGTACGTGTAACTACAAACAAAATTTTTTCCTTTCGCTAAGAAACGTGGATTAGTCAGGAACTATTATATATTTTGCAAGATGATGCTACGCCGCATAGAACTCAGGATGTATTTGAAACTATTTACGAAGTTTATGGCGAACGCGTCATCGGTTTGGGATATCCCAAGTTTGCACATGCAGGTATAGAATGGCTCCCTTATTGTGAAAATTCAGATGGCGATCACTTCGAAAATATTTACCATTAGTAGGTTATTTGCTAGCTAGGTTTTATCTGGAACTGGAACCAATTTCAGATAAAAATGAGCACTTCACTGATTCAATATGTATTTTGATTATTTTTTCCCTGCACTCATCTCGGAATTATTAATGATTACTTTAGGCAATTTTCCATTTGCCATCATGTATATAGGAGTGCATAATATGAACCTTAAATATGAATATGTAAACTATGTACAGAGGTCTAATGATCAAAATTGGGAAAAAGCAAAACTTTCAAATGAGCGGAGTAAATAGTTGAAAAATGCTAAATACTAACAATATGTCTAGGAAAAAGGACAAAATAAATACAATAATACAATAAAAAATAATTGAAAGCGGTCATGAGCATGTCGGACCATACTTAGTGTAGAGCTCCATAGCTATTACTATAAACGATAAAGTCGATTCAAAATAAGTCTTAAATTGGGCTCACAATTAAAATCGATCCGATAAAATACGGTTTATTATTTCATTCATAATCCAAAAATTCAATATTGTCTTCTTAATATGGGTTTCGTAAATACCACAACCGCACTTGTTTGTAACCAACGATGTTATAAAACTTAAAAAATTATGGTAGGCCGAAGTCTTAGCGTGCAAAATGTTTTTGCGATTTGTTTCGAAAAATTTTTTAGAGTTCAAATAAGCATAATTTCGTCGGTTATACCTCGTAAACTATTTAATCCTGGTAAATCGTGCTATTTTTAAAGGTAATTTAATTCTATATGTTAGTATTTTAGACTCTTTTCAGATTTTTCCGCAATTGTGTTTAGGATAATATCTTGGCCACTATTCATTTAATACTTAGTCTCTGAACCCTAAAATAAGACAACATATTTTAGTTAAATTTTTTTAATTTGTAAAAAGATGAAAATCAACATTTGCGCAGCTTTCGTGAAATGAGCGTGATATTAGCGAAATAGCTTTAAAAGATCTGGTATTGTATTCATTTGATTCATTAATTCTTCCGTTCTTGTATTTTTACAATAATTAATTACACTACGGCTTTTTCTGTCTTAAGAACTTGCTAGTTCCGCTTAATTTTTTAATTGATTGCTTACTTATAGTTACAAACTCTATGCAAGGTATGTACTGTTATTATCTGCAAATGCAAAAATATACATGTAATGTACAAACATATCTACATATTAATATGTAAATAATTTGTTCAACGTCCTTGTTAGCGAATTCGGTTCAAAGCACGTGAGGAGAAATTATTTTCATTAGGATTGAAATTCCTCAATGGTAATGCTTTTAAATTTCATTAGCATTGAAATACCTCAATGCTAATGAAATTTTTTTTCATTATCATTGAATTTTTAAAAATCAATGCATTTGATTTTTCATTACATTGTTTTATGTAATGATAATGCAAAAAGTTTTCACTAGCATTGCAATGCTAATGCACTAAAATCATCATTGATTTTTTCATTAAATTTGTTGTGGTCTGATCAGGAAGAATATTTTCTTTCTTTAAGATTATTTGAAAATTTCATCTTCGCCTATGGGCCCTGGTTTTTTGATCTGACAGGAAAAATTATTTTGTAAATTTTAGGTCGGTCCCATACAAAAATCTTGCACATAGTACAAAAAATAAAAACTAAAAAATCGGAGCGCTCTGCAGTATTCGAACTCACGCATTCCTCCGTGGCAGACCTTCGCCGGAACTATGGTGCTATTAAAAGGAGTCCAATTCCAAATTTTATCAAGCAGCTCACGCCGCACATCGCTTTAATAAGGTTAAATCGCTCAAAAGCCATCGGCATGGGATAGCTCAGTGGTAGAGCTGTGAAGCGGCAGTTCAAGATCACACGTTCGAATCCAGCCACGGATAAGTCGACAATATTACAGGAAAATTAACTTTTTCATCAAGGGATGATTAACTACTTATTTTTCGTTGTTATAAAACCAACTTTATTGTTTGGAGATTTTGGTTACTTTGACCAACTCTTTTTTTCAGTGTAATAAAATCAAAACTCATGTTAGAAATATCCTATATAATGCTTAACCGCTATATTCTAATTTGCCATTTGGATGCGACAGTTAGGATGTGAACCAAAATGTACTTCGAAAAACGATTTGAAAACTTTAAAAAAAAAAGCTTAATATTTTTGCATATAAAAATTATTTATATTTTTAATATTTAAAACCTTACAATTTCTGTTGCATTCTGAAAAATAGTTGAACAGTCCACATTAAAATCAGAATTATTTCAACAATTTGTAAGTAAAGGCGGTAGGTTAATGTAAGAGCATCATCATGTCGTTTTAGTGTTCTAGGGTTCAAACCCTATGGTACATTGCCCATTCATTAATGGGTTATTTTGCATGACAATGCATTAAATAATGTAAAGCATTAAAATAATGCATTGATTTTTAAAAAACAATGATAATGAAGATCAGTTTCATTAGCATTGAGGAATTTCAATGCTAATGAAATTTAAAAGCATTATCATTGAGGTAATTCAATGCTAATGAAATTATTTTCATTAGAATTTAAATGCTACAATGGTAATGCTTTTAAATTTCATTAGCATTGAAATTCCTCAATGCTAATGAAAATGGTTGTCATTATCATTGATTTTTTAAAGATCAATGCATTATTTTAATGCATTGACAAAATAATGCATTACGCCCATGTATGCTGTTTATAATATACATTGGGGTTTTATAAAATTTTGAGCTAAATTGAGATAAATTAACTAACGTAGAAATGATTAATTAAGATAAATCCTTTATTGAAAAAACTGCAAATTATATCTTCGGACTGTACTTAGCACTTTTCGGAAATCCCGCATATTTTTGTGCAGAGCTTTAGTAACGGATTCAAGCGGTTTTCGCATGGGGTATTTATTTTAGCACTTGTGCAGCAGAGGACATCAACTGAAATGGTGTGAGTCTTATCTAAATTGAAACTTTTCGTTACAAAATCCACAGCTTTTATGCGCATAGTGTGCACAATTTGGAAGAACTTTTAAGCTCTTTTCTACAAAATGTTCAAGGAATTTCTACATTAAAATGACGTGACATTTTGAATCGGCTGGTGTGCTTTTCCTCAATTATAAATGAAAAAAAAAAAAAAATAATAATATAAGTATTTATAAATGAAAGATACGTGTGGTTTCAACGTGTATGTAAAGATGTTTAACGCATTGAATGCCGAAAGCATATTCAGCTATTGCCAATCGTGAATTTACTGGTGACTGGCACTGAAAGTGTTTATTTTTGTTAATTAATGTAATTATTTAAAAGTCATCACGAATAGATTCCAAAATCTTTTCAAGTAAAAGTATAAGAATTTTGACTGCCTCTTCTTCGAGCCCAAATATCTCCAGTTCATCAAATCCCACCTCTGCTTTCCTCAGTGTGGCTGGGAAATAAACTTTCGTAGTGAAAATTTCTTTAATCTTTCAAAACTGTGGACTGCACGTCGCTAATCCATCAAGAAATCTCCTGAATTTACACAAATTTATTTTACGTGTTTTAATCTGTTCTGTGTAAGACGAGCCAGATTAATTGATGCTTCGAAGAATCCCTTAATTTTAAATTTTAAAGCAGTACCTAAGTTTATATGGGATTTGTAAATGTTTTTGTAAATACAAATCGCATAAAAGAGATAAGAAATCACATGGTTATATTTATTATTATTTTTATTTATACGCATTGCTATTTGAATGTAATATCCCTAAAGAAAAATTTTCTTTTAAAACCTTCTTAGGCCTTTTTGAAATTGAATTATAAACCAAATATTGAAATTTTGTTAAACTATTTTAATCTATTTGAGAAAGACTCAGAATCATTTAGAAACGAATCGTTAGAGCCCAATTTAAATCTACTAAAAGGGCCTATTAAGCTTCGGAGCTGAACTTTATTGGAGACCTTTTACCCAGATTAAATTTCATATAATTTTTAATCTGCGAGCAAAAATGTGAGTGAATGAAAAAAAAAAAAGTGTTTTGAAAGATGATAATACCTTTCTACGCACATCGCTAATATTTATTTTTTCTTCGTTTACCACATTTAACAGGTAAAAAATTTGTAAACACGAAATTTTTATACATTAAAACTATTACAATCTGCGCATTTATTCCTAAAATTGGAAATATTTTCTAAGGCAATACGAAATTTTGATCGATAGGTGCCTAATAGTTAAATAAATACGAAGAGGAGGACCTCGTTGGGACAAAGGTCTTCATTTCGCCTCGAGCTGAAATGCCTTCATCGCCTCCAGGTGAACATATCACAGGGCAGGTGACAATGGGAGAAACTTTTCCGAAGGCAGTAACTATGCAAATTGTGTTGCGAGCTGTTCGAATTCGCCCGGTTGAGTGTGATTCGGCTTTGCTCTCGTGGCAACGACATCAATTTGAATCAGTGATAAGTGATAAGTCCCCCGGGTCCAGGCTAATCATATTTATTGTGGCACACGGATTTTGTGCGATTCAAGCGATATTTGTTCGCGGACAGGAATTAGACTGGAGGGAAGCCAGGAATCCAGAAAGTAATAATTGTGTATTATTCTCGGGCAGAGGAACACTTCAAAATTCCCACAAGAATTAATCGTTCGTGTTCTCATAGAGTGAGAATTGGAATAGTACAAGTCCTTGGAGCGTTAAAGACAGACAAACAAGTAAAATAAATGAAAGCTCATTAATATAAAATAAGTTATCAAAGATACCTTCTTAAATGCAACCATTTAAATTGAAAAAATATGTTGAGTAAAATACATATGAATACCTACATATGCAAAGTAAGAAGTTTGTAAAAAAGAAGGAATTAAAATAATACTTTTATTTTTATTTAAAAGGAGATATGTATATTCACTAAATACTGGAATAGAAACAAAAATATAAAACCACTAGCTGACCTGCACCCGACGTTGACCGGGCACAACTATTCCTAAAATAAAAGTAAATTTTAACATGATGTTTTTGATTTCAAATTTATCAATATCACTCAGAAGGTTAAGCACAAAATGTCCATAGAATTTCTTCTTAATCCTGCGATTTAGATAATTTTTGCATGACGCACCACAAACACTTTACTGCTCAAAATATTCACCGTTTTGAAATACATAAGTAGGCCAAATTTTATGACGATCGGTTGAACGATATAGAAGTTGATGTGCTGCAGCGCCACCTAGTGGCGGTCGTAGCGTGATGTTATATAGCCTATAGCTTTCCTCGATAAATCTACTATCAACACAAAAAGAATTTTTCAATTCGAACCAGTAGTTCTTGAGATTAGCGCGTTCAACCAAACAAACAAACTAACTCTTCAGTTTTATAATACTTATTAGTATATGGTAGAAGTTGGAACAGATTAATATCTACGAAATTAATCACATAGGAGACAGGAGCTATGATTTAAGAAACTTCAAAAGATCTTGGTACCCAGTTAGATCTCTCTTCTTTTATTAGCGAAGCCGTTATCCGCTTTCTTTCACATTTATATTTTGGTGGGATAATACTTACAAAATTCAATATCCATCCATCCTTATTTGTTTTGCGAAATTCGTCTTAGCTGGGCAGTGAAAATAATTAGGAAAATTTGTCTATAAATATGTTTTTGTGTTAAAATTTATTTAAATATCATTAGTGCTATCGACTTGTAAACGTATAAAACAGAATCACAAATATATGTACAACGAAAAGTAAAATTTAAGTATGCCGCCCAAAGAAAGTCGCACCCCAGCGCGACGCGACGCTCATTCGTCCTGGCTGAAGGCGCTGTTCTCCTGGCCGTTTGAGTTCGACGTCGTTTTCTGAGCCTCCAGTTTGTCTAACTTCTTACTCCTTGCTTGCTGCTTGCTGCTGCGGTCGGAGAACTCGCTGTCGTCGGATTCTTCCGAGCGGTTCGTGTATTTGTAACGCATGGCCAGGAGGATGAAAATTCCCATGTCCACGACCATGAGTGCAGCGAAAAGGAAGAACTCCGCCGCCTTTGGAAATTTTGTTTAAAGTTGAGATTAATTTTGGGGTTTACACGAAAGGATTTACCTGGGACTCAAAGATCCGGAACTCGGCTATTAAAACTACGAGTAGATTTCCTACGGCTACACCAAGCAGCCAGCACGCCTGCAGGACGGATTTCATGCTTACAGGAGCTTGGGTGAATGAAAATTCGAGGCCAGTCACCGAAAACATGACTTCGCCCGCTGTGATCACGATGTACTGCGGAAGTTGCCACAGCATGTGAAGAGAGTTCGGTTCTGTTACAACGTGGTTTTTGATCCTCTGTGGAATCAAGATGCTATTAAGATAAATTTTGTACAACATAATGAGGCGGAGCAAAAACCAAAATTTAGACATTTTTATCCAGATACAACAGTGACAAAGAAATAACTTATAACATTAGTTAATAAAGTTAACAACTATGTAAAAAATTATTTTACTATTATTAAATATGTATGTATGCTTACATACATACATATATGATATTTTAATATTGTTGCATGTGTAAATATATGCATATACATCTTTATTAATTTGAATTTTGTTGTTGATGTTTATGTAAATTTTAGAGATTTACCTTTTCTAAAAGAGTGGAAAGCTCAGTATCAATTTTTACAAAGAAAAACTCAGCTCGATCTCAATTTGATACTCGATTTAGTATACAAAAATCGAGTCTGAGCTTTTGCCCAGTTTTTTAGCATACGACCCTTTCCATTCGTACGATGGAATATTTATCGCAGAAATAACGATATCAGCAATAAGGCTCGTGAATTCTTATGCTGTGTGCCAAACCAGACTTTTCTTTTCAAAAGCATGCTAGCGAGTAGACTTTTCAATGAAAAATCAGTAGTTTTTCCTTATAGAAGGCTGTGAGTATATTGCATATTGATTATCCTCTTCCCCTTTATGTATTTTAAATAGTTTATCAGTATTTGAAGAAATAAAATTATAACTTCGATAACTTCTTTGTCCATTTCCCGACTTTATTTAATATCAACGTACTGCGTGCGCTTATATGTCGATACAAAAGTCACTTAAAAGACTCCCCTTGTTTGGCACAGGCAAATTAATTTAGTACATTTTTAACGAACTTTTGAAAAGAAAAGTCTAGTTTGGCACACAGCCTTAACTTCGAATTTTTTAAGTTTCATTGATAATAACTGAATGAATTTTGGGGCTTTAATTATTATATACTATTATAACTATTAAAAAAGTTCTTGCGATTTCCCGAGATGCAAATTTGTCGCCACAGCCACAGAATTTAACAAACTAGGCAAATTAATTAGCATTTTGCAAATAATAGGATAAGCGTATACTTTTTAGTAGTTTTGCTTTTAATGTTTTATTATTTTTATATATTTTTACTGCCCTACACCATTAAAGCAGACACTTGTGACAAAATACATTTAGCGTTGTTTATTACATTAGACGATTTTATCAAGTTTATCGTATCTCTAGCCTAGACTTTAGATTCTCACTACTAACTTCAATAAACTTCTAAAAATAGGTTTTCCTAAAGTATTTTAGCCAGTATGTATTTTTGGTTTTTGAAAAACAAATTATACGATAATGAGAATACAAATCAAAAAAAAAAAAATTGTATAAGCATAATGTAGTCGATAATAATACTTCGCAATATTAATGGATTGTAACTACATATTATAATTTATACCAGCGACACATCAACCGAAATTTAGAATTTCGAATATTCTCAATGTAAAATAAAATGTATCATATCACCTTTGAATTAGTTAAATAATTTAGACGAATATTCTATTAAAAATAGAGATTTAGACATAAATTTGACTTTAATTTCAAAGCAATACAATAATATTGTGAAATTACATACGCTCGAAATTCTAAATTTCAGCTGGTGTATCGCTGGTATAACATAATCAAATTATTCAAACTTCTTGAAACATGTACTATTCAAATAAAAGAGTATAGGTAATATTTATAAATCTGCACTAAAAAAAAATCGTAAAAAAAATAGTTATCTCCGAAAGATATGAACTCCCCTAATTTACATTTCTTCCCCCTCACTTGTAATATAAAATTTAAAAAGTAATGTTGTTGCTCCAGTCAATTTAATAACAACTTAAAAAATACTCACATATCCTCGTTGTCCATCTTCCGTAATTAAAAGGGTGTACACTCCGCCCAACTCTAGATTTATGGAGGAGACGACGCGGTCTTCTATCAAAAGTTTATATTCACCGTCAGGGACATCCTTGAGTCTTGTGTCGTTCAGGTCTATCTTGACAAGGTTTTCATAACTCTTTAAAGTCAGTGGACCTTCAAAATTTTCTACATTCGCCAGAACTCGAAGACTGGGAAGACCTTTCTTTGGTTTTTCTGGAGAGTCAACGTACTCGAACAACCCGGCCTTTGAACTATCCTGGGTGATCATGTAGCTCAGCGCATGATCTGGCTTAATTGTGACTTCTCCAGAAAGATTTGGACATGCCTCTGGGTCGGACGACATGGCTTCATAATGGTAGAGCTGCTCCTTTGAAGCGTTTAGTGACTTCTCTTCGAAAGCCGAAAGACTGGCAATCGTAAAATTGCGATTGTTGGGTATATCAGTCATAAAATCATAATCACACGGCATAATGTTAAATATTCGCAACTGTGCTGTGTCATGGGATGGCAAAATAGGATAGGTCTTCTCCAGCTCAAGTTCAACTATCCCTGATAGTATAAACGCAGCAGCTGCTAGTAAACCACCCATTGTTAATTTTTGCAAAGGGCGCTTGAGGCCAAGTTTCTCAAGCAGAGGATAAAGGGCATAGTCGAAAAGCGGAATGAAGGCCAAAATCAGCAGAGGATTAATAACTTGCATTTGATCGGGTTTAATAGTAAAGCTGCCAATGTCCCCAACCATTCGAGTAGCTTGAAAGGTCCAACGTGATCCTTGCTGATCGAATAGGGCCCAAAAAACCGGAAGTGGTAGATATAGTACTAAAATTTTGAGAAGTGATTTTGTGTCGTCAACCAATTGAGACCCATATTTTGATTCTGCGTAGTCTAGCCAGTGCCGCTTCGGAGATGAATCCTTTTCCAGGGATCGTTTTTTCAGGGCTTCCGTAATGCATTTAAAGACTGCAACAATCATATTTCCCGAAGGTTTTTTGATCACATAAAGAGGCTTTCCAATGATAAAAATGATGATCGATAGGATCATTAGAAGGGCGGGAACTCCAAATGCCAATGAGAAGCAGTCATTTTCACCAAAGCAGTGGACGTCTTCCCTCAAAATTGGTGTGATCGATGTGGAGATCAATGATCCAGCATTGATGGCAAAGTAGAAGAGGGAGAAAAACATCGCAAGTTGCTTAGCCTGCTCTGGAACTTTAAATTGGTCTCCTCCAAACGCTGAAACGCATGGCTTTATCCCGCCTGTTCCTACTGCAATTAGGATGAGTCCTAAAATCGTTACAGCTCTGAAGATCTGTTAAAAGCATGACAAGGAAGAAAGTTAATTACATACTTAGCTGGCAATTCCAAGGTAGGAATGGCTCCCACTGAAATAACGATCGTACCGATGCAGTAGACCACTGATAGGTACAAAATGGTTCGAAATCTTCCCAGCCAGCTGTCCGCTATGATGGCGCCTATCAGCGGGAAAAAGTACACCAGACTGGTGAAGACGTGGTACAGAACCGTCGCTGTATCGTCGTCATATGCCAGTCTCCTTGTGAGGTACAAGACCAAGATTGCTTAGACATAAAACATAATTAGCTCACTTGGATTTGCTATAAAATCGAGAATATACTTCGCATGCCATAGTAATTGAACCGCTCACAGAACTCATTGCTGATGATGAAGGCTACTGATCGCGGATACTTTAATGGCTGAGAAAGAAATAAATATACAATTATAATTTTATGTATTTCGCAAAAGGTATGAATTTTATTTATTTATGGTAGTAGTACCTGACACAAACAATGACTTCGAACTTTACTTTCGAAAATGCGCTAACAAGACAAAAGACAGGAAATTGAAATTAAATTCGAAATAATAAAATGAAATCTATACCTATGTAATTGCGTATGTACATCTATAGTATGTAAATTTTTTTTATATTTAAAAAACTAGTTTGAGTTCGTAAAGAATCGGGCTTCTGTGTAACTTCTTTTTTACTAAAGTAAGAAATTTCCAAACTCAGGGAGAGTAGCAAATTTATTATTTAAGGCCTGTACGAATTGTCACTGGCAGCTCCAGACTAATGTCAATTAGCCAAGTAAAGAAAGTGCTGACTTTTGCCGACCAAATTAAAGTTCCGCAAAGTAATTCGCATAACTTTATTTAGGCTTTGACATTTCGAGCATTTAATTCACAATTTACAAAAGCACTTACAATCATATATGTATGTAAGTAAATATATTCGACATCTATCGACATTTTCTAAAAAATTAAGCTTTCTAAAATTCCTTTTTATTCTTAAATCTTTTCATTTCATTATAATAATATGAAACTGCTCATCCATCACTAATTTTTTCGAAATCACTATCCATTTGCAATTATATAATTATTACTATGTTACTAATGGTTTAATTTAAAGTTGTGGTTGAGCGTAGTCTTAAATATTGTAAAAACAAAATTATTTAAACAGTAGTTTAAGCTCTCTACAGGACCTTAGCTTAAACTATGTAATATGAGGTAATTGTTTATTTACTTACTTATTTATTTATTTATTTATTTATTTATTTATATATATAGCCAATAGACAACCGCCCTGGCCGTAAAATGGAGTATAATCATACAAATATATACAATAAAAATCATAAAATGTAGAGAAGAATACGAAATAATTAATTGTTTTTGAACCTATTTTTAATTTGTAGTATATTTACATTAAAATCTAGCAAAGAATAATATTTGTTGTAAAGAGATATTAATGAGTTAATAGGACCAGACTTGCCATAATTGGTTCGATGAGTTAGATTTTGTAAAATGTCGGTATTTCGGAGATTATAAAGTTTAATCAAAGTCTTTGGTTTAATGTTAATGTGAAGCCAAGAAAACAACTCAGGACAATCAATTTCGGCAATTAACAATCGATGCATACTTACTATAACTATAAGAATTGTTGACTACTTATTCTATGTCTTGAATATTGGAGGATTATCTATGATAAAAACTGCATATTAACGATTTTGAAATGCGTAAATTAAAATGGTTAAAAATCAGACATTTTAATCATTTTCATTTTCATTTCATCACTTTCAGTGAATTGTTGCAGTATTACGAAATATTATTGAATTAATCATTGATCTTTTTAAGTGAAAATTAAAAATATATATAAATTAAGACAAAATTGAATATGAAATAATATCAAAGAAAAATGAATAACGAAAAATAAACAATGAAAGCAACAAATTGTATAATTCAGGATTCAAAATTCAACACATAAATGAGGTAGATCAAATTTTATTTAATATCGCACAAAGAGATCATCATTACACAACACTTGCTATGTGAAAGTACATATTTTTGTGTAATATTTCGCAAAGTCGCCAACAATTTGATAAAGAGAGTTTTTTTTCTAAAATTACCACAGACTTGGGTTACCTGGGTACAATATTTGTAAGTTTATACATTTGTTAGGTAAAAATTACACTTTCATTTGGTTGTTTTATACTAATCTTAGGCTTCTTTAGATTGAGTAAATTATACACATAGTTACGTTAATAGCCGTGTTCTTTTCGGATCCAGTTCCGGGTTTTGCAGGTAATTTTGGATTGAATTGAAATTTTAAAAACTATCATGTATATAAAGATTTTTATTTACCCGCATTCAAACTTCAAAGCTTGAACTAGATAAATTTTTGGATTAAAATTTTGACGCATAAGTGGCTATGAATCCAGGCAATTTGATTTTATATTCGAGAAAGCAAAATTGTTTAATATGGTTGCTGCTCATAGTATTCAGTTCAATCCAAAATTTCCTGCAAAACCCGGAACTTTATCCGATGGGAAAAGAACGCGGCTAATATGCAAATTGTACACAAGACAAGGCTATTTTTGTAAAATAATGCACAGTTTTTACAAATTTGATAACGTAGATGTGTGTTTTCGAGTTTACCCCAGTCCTTATAGTTATAGGTAATTTTACTGACTGACTAACCTTACCATTTTGGGTAATCTATATAAATCTATTATAACGGCATATACATATTTATTATACATGCTAACATAATAATTGACAGAAAATAAGATCGTTAAATGTTCACTCAATATAAATCACATGTTGTTGTAAGAGCCAGTTTCTTAGAGTGTAGTAATTACGTTACACAATTTTCAAGTTCCTATAACGTGTTTCTTAATAAATATAAATATTTTCTTGAATAGAGAATGGAAAATTAAAAAAGATAATTAAGCTTAATTTTCGTTACCGCTAATAGAAAGATTCAAACCCCAAATTATTTTTAATATGTTTAAATTTTCTAAGTTTTTGCAAATGTTACAATTTTCATCAACAAAAATAAATAATTAAAACTAAAATACTAGCACAGTTGTTTTAGCTAAAAAATACTGCTCATCACATGTTGCATTAAACATTTTAGTTTACAACTTTTGTTTTACCAAATCTGTTGTCTTATAGAAAAGAATGTATAGTAAGTAAAACATCCTGACCGACTCATACAACAATTCGCATCGCAGTCTCCAGTATCAGCAATAACATCAGAAAAATTGAGTATCATCGAAGTACAACTTTTAATTTATTTTTCTCACCAGGAAATTAAAATTTCAATGCATGAGAATTTAAGACGAACGGAAGTTGTCGTAGAGGAAAGACATCATTAGCTATTTTATTGTTGAGAAATTACAGTACGAGTGTTCCGCTCTTAAATAAGATTATTATGTTATCATGAAAATGAATGTTGCCGCCGATTGCATAAGAATTCTTGATATACCCATGAAATGTGGGAAACACTTGTGCATTCCAGTGAATATCGGAAGCTAACGTGATCAAAAAAAAATATGCACTTTTAAGTAATTAGCATTATAACCTTAATTTTACTAGTCGAGAAGGTACGAGTATCGGTACCTTTTTTCGAAACCCAGGCTGGTTTCAATACTTAAGAAATGTCGGTTTTAATATGTAAGTACACATATTGCTAAAAAATGGGCTCAGTTACGATAAACTAT
The DNA here is from genome assembly GCA_951509405.1 of Machimus rusticus. NCBI lineage: Eukaryota > Metazoa > Arthropoda > Insecta > Diptera > Asilidae > Machimus > Machimus rusticus. The sequence continues at coordinate 12,426,076 of OX608051.1, forward strand.
AGGTGATTTTAATATAATATCGCATACATATGTGTATTTACATAATTATATGTCAGCACATTCGACTAATAAAGAAAAGAGGATTTGAGAAAAGAAAATTAAAGCTGAATTAACAGGCCATCTGGTCCATAGGGTGGTCAATTAAAAAAATATTTTCCGAGTCCGTGGACCTAAAAGAAAAAATACTAAAAATTTGGAAACAATTTTTTTTTGTTCCTTTAATTGTTTGGAGTAGTGTATATATATTCTCTAGTGGAGTGGGATTTCATCGAAATATAATATCTTAAATTAAAATAAGTCCATATTGTGCTGGTAATGTATAATTTTCCTACTTGTTGGCTTTATTATTAAATATTTCAAAAATTAAATTATAAAACGTCTTATCATTATATCCCGAAAAACATATGTAGAATTTTTATAAAGCTCGGTCTGAGCTATAGTTTGGAGTATGCAAAACGATGATAACGAACAATATAATCATTCTCATCATTCTTACATACATATATCTTTTCATTTCTATTTATCAGTCAATTTAGATTTAGTCACGTCACCATTGTAATGCGCAAAACCTGTTTATCAAGTAAAATTTTACAATCACTAAGCTTTTAGTAAGTGAGACTTGAGAAAAAAATTATGGATATTTGCATAAACTGGGCAAATTCTAGTGAACTCCTCATGCGATATAGTCAAGTCAGAAGTATCTTATCATTATGCTCAGTTAGAGTAAAGTTAGTTTATGAATCATAACTTGTAGACTTTTTCAAGGCTTCATTCACACATTTGAAAATAGAGCACTAAAAATATCATACATTTTAATTTTCTTTTCAATTACATCAATAGGCTCAAAATAATAAATTCGTGCAATAAAATCACATCAATCAGTCATTGTGCAGTCGTTCAGAAGCTACCTATACACATATGTAATGTATGTCGAACAATTTAACAAATTGAGAAAAAAATTACTAAACAATTTCTATATAAAATCCATATTCTCAATATTTGTGATACGAAAGCTTTTAAAAAATGATCGACATAAAAACCAGCAACTTAAAAGGCAAGTGGTGCGAAAATCGGCTGAATTTGATGAGAGTTGTATAGTTTCAGTGCAATTAAATGTGCAACCAAAACATTTTGGTTTTCGTTTTATAATGAAAAATTTTAGTTGCAAAAGCAAACCATTTAATTTTCGGGCTCATTATTATCGTCTTTGAATTTAATTTTTGTATGATTGAAATCGTAAAAGTTTGTATTTATGGCTTTCAGGCAACATACGATTTCTCATTCTCAGCCATTGTCTACGACAGTTTTCATGGGTTTTCATTTATTTAGTGTTCGAAGTAGTGGCTTTTATATTTCAATGTGAAGAAGGGCCACGTGCCATATATAGTACAAAATCAACCCAGGCTCGGCGCAACTTTTTTCCTCCGTTTATTTGACTATAAATTATTTCTTACCTTCACATGGAGACAATTTTACTTTCATTCAAGAACCTTAGAAATGTTTTCGGTAGATTTTTTGTTAAAGTTATTATTTTCTGTTTTATGGAGAACTGGTGGTTTTTAAACAATGGAAAAGCTGGAAAGAAGTTAGTATTTCTACTCCGACATGAGGACTTGTTTTGCGCTTTCCAAATTTTTTTTTTAAGAATAAATGCTCGTCCGTCGAGCCAATCATAGCGACAGAAAATGTCGTTACTATATAAAAATTGTTTAGTTATTTTTCAATATACCTACCTATATATTTCTTCTACATTTTTCAGAATGTTTAATTAAAGCTTCTATGCCACTATAAAAATATGTTAAACCTTTTTTTTTCAAAATGATCGTAAACAGCCTGTTTAATTTCATCATTGGTGTTAAATTTTTTACCTTTAAAGGAATTTCTTCATAATCCCGGAAAATTGCACATATGACTTTTCTAGTGCTTTTGGTGACCTTTACTCTTTTTGGTGTGGGATCATGAATCGCGATGAAGGATCATAGTTTCATCACCCATTATAATCGCGTTACTCCTTTTGAAAATTGTTTAAAAATTATTTGACTATGACGTACTTCCATCACTGTTATCGACTACATATGTGCAGTAATTACCTTAGCGAATTGAAACAAATTGAAATACTTGTTGATGTTTCAACCGCATTTTGTAAAAAAAAAAATAGAATATCCTCACTTTATGACATAAAAGAATGAGAACACATGAACTACGTATGGTATGTAGGTATAAATAATAATAATATTATATTTTTTACTTCATACGCGTACTATTATAGAATTATGCAATTAAATCCTTTACTAAATCTATGTATATTAGCAATTTCATTCATGGAAATAAGGTCGTGCAATTATATTACCATAAACGTGCTTTTTTAATAGCGTGTTTGATAAAACCATTTCATTAAAGTCGCATAAAATAAGAAAACGAAAATGGTTTTTTTGGCATATTTAATACTAGATGCATACCTACGTAGATCACGAATATATCAATCTGTACTAACCGGTCATTTTAACCGGTTAGTAATATAACCAATTAATATGGGCGAAGAGCTTCGAAAAACAAAAATATATTTTTTATATATTTTCAGGTAAATTTGCTACACCATGTGACAAAATGTAGTAGTAGCAATTGAATACTTTTAAATTCTTTAGCGCAATTTTATGACCAAATGTTAAACCGGGTCATTTTGATCGGTTGAATTATCTAGACAAAGAATCTATTAATAAAGCGAAAAAATCGTCAATTTAATTAAAAAACAAAAAATACCAAAAATTAGCCATTTTACTCGTCTCAACCATACTCACCGACTGAAATAAATATTTTTACGTTCAATTTATTTAAATATTGTATGCCTTGTTATTGATTACAAAAAAAAATGACCCAAGCCCATTATTTGTCGAAGTTATTCTGTGTCTGTCCTCGAAAGCATTAAAATTCATTTCACGATTCTTTCCTCATTCACAAGTAATTGACTTTCCGAGGTCTTCTTAACCAAACGGCTCATTTTATTCTGTACTCAACTTATTTCCAATCTGAAATTACCTAAGGGCATTAACATCAAATTCGGGTATTAGCCTTCACCTAAAGACATCAAAAGAGTTCTATAGAAAAGTGTAGGAGTAACAAATTATATATTCTTAAACCATCACTGTTGATGCTTCAAAAATGGCTAAAGTATAGAATTCAGTCACCTGACAAGATCTTCGATTCGAAATGATGATGCCGTAAGCTGGAAAGATTTTGTCGTTAAATTAATTTTGCTTGGAAATTGCGATTCACTGGATATGAAATAGGACTTACAACCGGTTTACTAAAATATTCGGGTTCGATCAACCGCAACAAAAAGTGCCCTCATCTTTCGACAGTATGTAATTTTGATAATTACGCGGCTCAGCAAAGTGACTACCGGAGGACAAGTCAACTTTTCATATGATCACCCAGAATAAAATTGCAAGCTTGATAGCAACTTTCATTTAACAAAAAATTCAATGTAAATGCTGTTTCTCTTACTTACTTCATGGACTAAAATTTACAGAGCATAGCGAAATCAGCTCGATTGATTCTTATAAAAAAAGCAGGATAATTTACTTAAATCTTTGAACTTACTCCACTGTTTCAATTATAATTATATTCGTAAAAGATTAAAATGAAGAACTTAGTCATTTGTTTTCAAAAATATTTTATATATCTCAAAAATGGTAAGACATACTTAAATAAAAGTCAATCCTTTGAGGATTCGGAAATATCATATTATTTTGTGAAAATATAAGTCTAAGTGTGAACTAAAAACACATATGTACTTGATAACTTTTTCAAAGCATATGTATCATACGAGGATTCTTATTGTATGAAACATAATGCAAACTATTTCGGTTATTTGGTTAAAAATTGCAGAATGTTCATACTTCATAATCAGTCGTTTTATTTTAACTTCTCGCACTCATCATTTTAACAACTTGTCCCATTAAATTTTAAGTTATACCAGCGACACACCAATCGAAATTTAGAATTTCTCTACACTTTTCACGCACAGACAAGCACGCATTTATGGTTTGTATCATATTTTTAAAATAAATTACTTTTTATGCGAACATTATTTTTTCAACACAAATGTCAATGGAATGACAAGTGGTGGGAAGATTTTTGTTTACATTTTATTATCGTTCTTTTTCACTCCTTATTTTGGAATTTTTTGGAAAGTATAGCCGACCGCCGCGCCGCAAACGGAAGGCTCCTAGAAAATTTCGTCGTAATCTGATCGATGCTTGTGTTCTAAACTTGAGCCGGCAAAACAACATATAATGGGAGTAGACTACTTAAAATCAAAGAGCTATGATACTAATGAATTGCAAAACGAAATTTGTTCGCTTCAAGTAAAACTTGTTAGTATAAAACCAGTTACTACAAAATTTTACTTAATAGAAAGAAAAAGAGTAGACCGTAAGACCAATTAATTTACTCCTCCTAATTACAATTTTAATACTGTATTATAGTATAGGTTTAGGACAATATTATTTTTACCCAAGGTATTATAAATGTTTATAGAATTACGGAGTTTCATCTTATTCTAATTGCTACAAATTAACATTCAAAATTGAGACGTACTCATTAAACAGTTGGGAGTGTGTATTAGAGAAACAGGTTTTTAACACACAAACCATATTTTAAACTCATTTTTAATTTTACAATATGTATTAATTCCACATCTATGTAGCAATCAGAACAGTTCACTATTCTGCTCGGAAGTATGAAATCAATATGCCAGGTCTACTCTGGAAATAATTGAAAAGAATTAATTATGTCTTGACTTAATGATTTTATCCCTTCTTGTTTCATCGTTTTCGTGCCAACATAATTAGCTACGTATGTATTATTAGGAAAAGCTATTGAAACTTGATTGTGTGAAAACAATAAATAACAATATTTAATATTTGCTTTTTAATGACCTAGAGTCGCTGAATAAGGTAAATGAAGAAAAAAATATGGAAAATCTGCAGCAATCTTTGCTAAGTCTTAGACTGCATGCCAAGAAAATTGGAACAAGGTAGAAGAAACTGTTTTGTGTTTATTTACATCAGAGACCTTCACATTTCTTATTCTGGAAAAATTGTGATTTACCGCGCAAATTTTTGATTTCAAATGACCTTCAAGATCCATTTTAGGCACTATATCAATCACCCGCATAGACACTCTTAAGCGAAAATTTTACATATTTTGTAATATTGTCTGTTATTTATTATAATATAATTTAATTTAATTTATGTTTCGATCAGACATTAACATAATTTTAAATTAAATTGGGGCTAAGATCAAATTATCATTCAGTTATGTTAGAAATTTGTAACTGCATTTAAGTTACGTTGAATCAGTAATAAAAAATCAAAGCTCGTTTTAGGCTATAAAACTCAACTCGAGTAAGTACGTACATAAATTAAACAAATTAATAGTTTAAATAAGGTCATTATTTTCAAGAAGGTTGAAGCCGGCATTTGCTATAAAATTAAAATTATTTAGATTCGATCATTACTTTGAATTTTACACGTTCCACGTGATAATATCAATGAATAGTTAGAGCCTGCTTTTGCTTAGGAAAGCAGCAGTAGTAACCGAAAATTAGAAACTGGCTGCGAAACGAAAGGGCATCTTACCGGGTTTTCGCTGATTTTTAACGTGTCGCTGACCATTGTGCTAGAATTTCGTCACGAGCAAATAAACAAACAATTACACTCAGCTTAATAACTAGGAGTCACTATGCGCTGGTAGAAGTAGTAACACAGCTTTGTTTCGGCACGGCACGAGCGACGGCTTTCACTTCACTAGCACCGAAAGTATGAGTCTGAGCATAGACCCCGGGGTTTAATCGTTTCTCAAAGCAAACACTTAGCGCTTTTCTCATTATCCCCGTAATTAAAATAGGCGGCGTTCTTCCGGATTTCAAGGCACATCCGTTTTGGCCTATAAAATTTCGGAAACGGGGATCTGTTGTACGATCGAAAAACCTAAGCAGGTCGACTGGCCTAAGACTGGCCAACTAAACCCGATTAGTACGAGGTGCGCCGAGCGATTGCTCCAGTAGTTGACGTCAGTCAGATGAAACGGCTACTTACTGACTGCCCGTCTGGCTCTGACTGAGCTTAAAACCCAGTTTGAAGGAATTGTTGGCGATCCAAAATCGTAGCATGCTCGTCAGATATTGCGCAACACGGTAGGTGTGCTTAATGTTTTTTTTTTTTTCAGAAATATATAATATGAACAAAACTCTGGGATTCCATAAAACGCTGTGTTTTTGGAGGAGAAAGCTTATAAAAGATTATTGCACGGATTCGAAATCCAAATCACCTTAATTGATGTTTATTCGGAGGTGAAAGAGTACCACAGATAAAAAAAACAGTCCCACCCACGTTCTCTTATCACAAATTTCGCATAAGCTTCCAAATACAATATCATACAAATTAAACAGTCGGTTGTTCAACTCGGACGCATTGTCTCTCGATTATTTTAAATAAAGTTGAATAGCCAAGAAGTTAAAACAGTGTGATTTCCACTATTCGTCCGCATTACGAGATTCGTTCTAAAAATATCAAATCTATTGAAGAATAACTATTTAAGCCTCAATAAATTCTGCATATTTTCTTTTCCAATAAATTTGTATTTCCGCTCTAGGTCGCTCCAACAGCTTGGGTCAACGTGACTTGTGAGTCTAGACTTTTACAACTTCCATTCTTTTCAAATTGCCTCAATTACTTTCGTTCAAGTTCAAGTTATTGCTGGGGAATGCTGAGGAATCGCCCCGATCAATTGACTGTAACAAAAGCAGCTATGTTTGGCCTACTAAATTGAGATCTTTCACAATGCCAGAGAATTTAACTTGGCTTAAAATAAAATGTTCCTTACAGGTAAAAAAAATTACAAACCTCTTCATAATCTCCATCGTTTTCGCTCCACTGAAATTTCCACCATTTGTGCTTAGAAGAACTAGAAGTTTTGCTTCCCTGAGTATCACTGAGCAAGGCAGAGTCTGTTGAAATATTCTGTTAATAATATTTTAATATTGTTCTATTATTACAAACATTCGCTCAAATCTCGCCCGGATGATGACTTCAGCATCTGCCTTTTAGGTCAATTTTTGAATTCGCTGTCATAACAAAGTGATAGCAACTTAGCTTAGCATCCTTTGGCGAGTCTCATTTAAACATAATCTAAGTAGATTTCGAATGTGCTCTGATTTAGATCTCTCTTTTCTTTTATTGAAATTTAAAATATATAGGTAGGTATAAGTTTTCTAGTATATAAGATTTTCAAAGGCCACTGTCAAAATTTACTTCAAAATAGGATAAATTAATTTTAAAAATAGTATAAGTAAGAATAAATTTTTTTTATGCCATAACAGATAGTTCTTGAATAAAATGTCTTTTAAAAACGCAGTCTTAACACCAAATTTAGTGTTATTTTTTTCGTAATTAGAAATGCCTAAAGAAAATTCCAGTCGGGTGTATCGTGTATTTGCATGAAATTCTCGATTGGGCCGATATTGCACGGTCGCTTGATTCAAAACAGTTTTCAATTCGAATAAAATTTTCAACAAATAGTCATAAATGAGAAAGAAATTCTGGATAGAATTTATCGATAAATATCATTCGATTCCACGTTTGTCAAATATACATGGTAAGAAAAATATGCTCTTGTAAAGCTACTTAATACAGCCTTAATTTTAAGCCTTACTTTTATTGATTTTTAAGTAGTCATCTTATTATCTTATTATATACTACAATAAAAAGAAAATCCTGACTCAGTCACTGACTCATCAACGCCCAGCCCAACACTTGAACCTAGAAGTTTCCGTTTATGATGTATACAAGGAGTAAGGAAGTATACTTCCAAATTCAACCCTTAAAGGGCAAAATGAGGGTTCAAATTTTTTATACGTAAGTACCTATTTTGCGATTTTTCGAAAATCTACCCCTTTTAGGGATATGAGTGTCGTTAGTGAGGTTTTTTGGGACATTGATCACGAAAATATTTAAATTTAAGATGGCAGCATGAAATTAAAACTCTATAATACCAGCGACACACCAGCTGAAATTTACAATTTCAAGCGTATGCAATTTCGCAATATTATAGTATTGCTTCGAAATTAAAGTCATATTTCTGGCGAAATTTACTGAATTTCTGACAAAATCAACCATTTCAGATTAATTTTACTGGTAAAACAGGCAAAAAAACCCTACCTTCCTAGTTATGGAAACTGAAATACAGGCTTTTCACTCAATTTTGAACTGTATTCTGTATATCTAGGAAACCAACTCTATTTGAACTGTATTCTAGTGAGACAAAATTTAGATCGTATATAAATTCAAAAGACTATTCCTCACGGAAAAGGCTAAATAAATTTTAATATCCGACGTTATAAAAATTCAGAATACCATACTTTGATGGCTTATCGCATAAAATCTCCAGCGATTTAAAAAGAATTTGTGTACAATAATCATAATACTTCATGTAATTTGCGTGTGGGGATCTCTAATTGAATTACTCCATTGTAATTAATTACTAGTCAAGCTTTCATTACACATTGGAATTTAAACTTTAATTGTACATTGGCGCGTGTAAAAATTGTAGATTGACGTGGATAAAATAGCTCTGATTTGACGCATTAGAGAATTTTACAAATATTTAAAAGATTTTGTTCTTAAGTCCAGTAGGAAGAAACCTGCAAAACGATGATTATTATACTGCTGCAAAAAGTGTAAAGAGAAAAAAATGTAAATACTACAGGTAAGAATCAGAAATCAGCAAATCACATTATATGTAGTACCTAACAAATTTTCAGCCGTGCATAATTGCACTAAATTAGTAATTAATTCTTTACTTAAATTTTAGTTAGTTTACTAGAAAAAGGTATGCTGATAGCCACCTAAACCAAATTATCTAGTATAATCTAGATTTTACATGACTACTGGCTAATTTTATCTATAGGGAGTTTTGTTTAAGATTTTATATATTCATTCCACTTTTTAATCTGAATTTTCATGAATCACATGTAATGAACCATGTAAATCAAAGAATAATGTATTTAATAAAACCTTGTTTATCTTAAATTATTTATTTACAAAATATTTCACAATTTTCCGAGAAAATCTAAAGCTTACACTAAATAAATTATAAAAGTTTGCGGAAGAACTTCGCGGCTAAATTGAACTTAGCCTGAATGTATTTTCTATCGGGGAATGTTGGGCAGGAGGTCTCCTCTTGAAATCGAAATCCTTGAGAGCTTAGGACGCGTTGGTTCCTCTTCACGGTTGGGATTATTTGGCTTGTACCTGTATGCCAGAAAACTGAATAGAACCATGTCCACCAACATTAGACCGGCGAACAAGAAAAATTCATGTGCTTGCGACTTAAATGCTTTCACCTCGGCCACGATTATGACGATGAGGTTACCCAAGGCGACGGTAAGTTGCCAACATGCCTGCAAGACAGACTTCATGCTGGAGGGGGCTTGAGCATAAGAAAACTCCAAGCCAGTCACTGAGAACATAACTTCGCCCAAAGTCATCACAAAATACTGTGGGATGAGCCATAAGATATTCATCGAATTTGGTTCGGTAATCACGAACAATTTCGCACTTAATTTATCACCTTCGGTCACTAGGATGGCGTACTCAGCTCCCTGCATTACGCTCACTTCGGCGACCTGTTTGTCTCCAACATAAAGGTCATATGTAGATGACAAGACTTCCACCTTCTTCAAATGTTTATAGTCATAATTGTAACGAATCTCGTCATTGTACCTCTTATCCTTGAGAGTTACATTTCCTGGATTTTTTAAATTTGCGAGAATTCTCACTTCAGGATTGCCCTTCTCAGGTTTATCAACGTAGTCTTTGTAGCGCACAAAATCATTTGTTTTTCGAAGGTAAAAACTGATCGCCTCTCCACCTTCTAAGTCAATTTTTTGCGGTGCTATATCACATTCTGAACTTCCGGATGATTTAAATTGTAGTTGATAAGATTTCTTTGAATCCACTGGCACGTATTTGTGAGTAAAAATGTCCATAGAATTTAGAGGGAAGCTTCCATAACTTGGAATATCGCTTGTTACTGTGTAGTCGCAATTTGGTATGCCATTAAAAATTCGGAATTGACTAACGTCAGGAGTCGGTAGAACTGGGTATGTTTTCTAGAAAATTAATATGATAATAACTAAAATTCCACTTTTAAGACTATCTTACCTCTAGCTGCAATTCAACGACCCCAGAAATTATAAATGCAATTCCAGCGAGTACACCGCCTATGGTGAGTTTTTGAAGAGGTCTGCTTACCCCGATTTTCGCGAGTAGTGGATAAAAGGCGAAATCATAAAGTGGGATCAGGATAAGGATAAGAAGGGGATTAAGCATCTGCAACTGATCTGGTTTGATGTCAATTGCACCAACAATTCCGTCCATTCGAGTCGCTTGGAACGTCCATCTGGAGCCCTGTTGGTCGAAAAGGGCCCAGAAGACGGGCAGTGGAATGTAGAGCACCAGAACGCGAAGTAACACTTTGATGTCCTCGATCAGATCACGGTCATATTTACCATCAGCGTAGTCTAGCCAATGAGACCTGGGGTTGGTTTTTCGTTCCTTGCACCGGGTACCTATGGCATTCTGTAATAAATTAAATCATTGTAAGAGCGGAAACTTTTTTTTACCATCAAAGGATGATGTATGATAGATCCGAACATTGAGATATAGTGTCATATATGTACATATATAGGAAAGAATTATTTTATGGCCTGTACCGATCTAAACGAAATTTGCATAAATAAAGTAATGCTCCAATTCTAATAATTGAAAATGTAATATCACAATAAAATATTATGTTACTAAATTTAAGATTTAAATACGCCCAAAAGATTTTTATTGTCATGTACAATACTTTCTCAATTTTGCCTTTTGAAGTCCATGAATTAAATGAAGTTTTCTATGTTAAGGTAAAGACACCAAAGCTTGACATGGAACCAAAAGTTGATACTTTTATCATATCGCTAATCTTAAGCACATTTTTACAAATTTTTTCTAAATAAAAATTCTGCATAAAATATTACAATATCTAGTATCGAATAGCAAAAAATAGTCATTTGCCAATAAAAAAATTATAAATGATAGTCAGCTTTGTAATCAACTATACCATAAAGCTAGCGTAAGTGTTAGATTTTACTAGCAGACTTTTTATAGGCACATAAATACAGATTAAATTTGTACAAATTTGTGTACATACACTGAACTATTTAAACCTTTACTTGAAAAATAAGATACATTTATTTAACATGTATATATATGTTACCGATCAAACCCGATTTAGACCGAACGTTTTGATCGTAAGGGTGTCGGGATATACAAGTTTAGCCCAGGACAATCTAGTTTGGCCTCAATACTTTAGGCTTAACCAGTTTGGCCTAGGTCACACTATGCACTTTTGCGCTCAGACAAGCACGCATTTATGGTGTATATCATATTTTGAAAATAAACGCAACTAGTATATCCTGACACGCTTAGAATGAACCTGGTTATTGCATGGTTATTTACCATCAAACAAATCTTTAAGCCCCATACAATTAAAAACTATAATGCCGCCTATGGAGAGTTTGGACATATAGACAGACGGAGGGACAAACCGATTCTATAAGGGTAGCTAAGCTAGTTTCGAAAAATTAAGTTTTTTTCTTTCGTACTAATTAAAGCCGATTGCGCCAAACAAGAAGCCAATGTAGATAAAAAAAAAGTGTGCTCGTGAAAGCTATAATTGTACCACACTACACGTGTGTAATTACGTTGCAAATCTCACCAGAAATCTAATCTCTAAATAGCTTCTAGAGATCAGATTATAGATATAGATGCTATAAGGATTTTTTTTATTTTACTTGCTTGAAGAAGCAGAAAAATGCTGGACTTTTAAAAATATAGCAATAAATGAGTAGAGCTTAATGGATTTATCTAAATATTCAAAATTAAAATTACTTACACCAATCGTTTTTGATACCACGAGGAACATGTTTCCTTCTGGTGGTTTGCTGATGTAAAGCGGTCGTCCCAGTACGAAAATGACTAAAAATTAGAAGATAGTAAGATTTACTTTTTAAATACAATGCTAAGTAAGCTAGTACCAATAGAAACAGCCATAAGAATTGCAGGAACTCCAAAAGCCAGGGAGTAACAACTTGTCTGCCCGAAACAGTGAACATTTTCCCTAAGGAGGGGTGTTACTGTGGTAGAAATCAAAGAACCCGAATTGATTGCAAAGTAAAAAAGTGAAAAGAACGTTGCCATTTGCTTGAGTTGTTCGGGCAGTTTGAACTGATCACCACCAAACGCGGCCACGCAGGGTTTTATACCTCCAGAACCGACTGCAATTAGAAGTAGCCCTGCAATTGTCAACTCCACCCCTGGTAGATGTAGGGGTGGAACTGCTCCCACTGAGATGAGTACGCTGCCTGCTACGTAAACTATCGAGAGATAGAAAATTGTCTTAAATTTTCCGAGCCAACTGTCTGCCAAAATAGCTCCAAATATGCACATGAGATAAACCATCATAGCGAAGGCGTGGAAAATAACCGTCGCGGTATCTTGTGAATATGAAAGTTGCCTGGTGAGGTAGAGGACAAGGATCGCTGAAAAGAAAGTTCTTGAGGTCCCAGTATTTAAAATAGGCTTAATTTACTTACTTCGCATTCCATAGTAATTGAACCGTTCGCAAAACTCATTACTGATAATAAATCCTACAGATCGGGGATATTTCATTTTCTGTAAAGGTACAACCACCATCATTTTTTTTATTAATTGTAAAATATGATGTTTATTACCTCTCTAAGGCTTTCCTCGTCAGCTTGCTTCTCCCCAGGAGATATTTCTGTCAAAACGATAATAATAGTACTATCAGATGAAGTCGCAACATTTTCAGTATCAAAGCAATAGTTATTTCAAAGTAGTTTCATATACTACTGGTTAAATTAATTCAGAATAATAGCTGTATTTTTTTCACAACAGATCCGGCTCTGGATTTACGAGGAAATTTTGCATTGCATTGATTTAAAAAAACAGTCAACTATATAAAGATTTTATGTTTTGTGAAAAACGCATCAAATTGCCATGATACTTGCCCGATCAAACTTCAAACCTTCAAGGAGATAAATTTTTTGATTACATTTTTGACGCAAAGTAGGTATAAATCCAGGCAATTCGATTTCATATGTTCACGAAATAAAAAAAAGTTCTTTATGGGTTACTATTCATAAATTTCAATTCAATGCAAAATTTCCTTATAAACCCAGACCCAGATCCGTTGAGAAAAAAAAAACACAGTAAATACCATTAGGATTCCCTGGATTAACTCTACGCCAATTTATAAATAAAAAAAACTGCCTACTTATTACATACATACATTAGCATAACCAGCATAGTCCAGGCGTGTAAAGTGATTTTCAGAATTCTTATATATACTAGCTATCGATTACAAAGCGACGGCAAAAATTGAGATTAACAAGCACCAACGTCAAATATACCTTATCTATCATATTAATGAATTTAATTTAAAATCAATTACACGTTCGTTGTGATAATAGTGGAAAGCTAGCTTAAATTATCAATGGTGAATTGATCAATGATTTTTTTTTACCTACTTTGATTTCTGTACGTATGTGGGTCAATTATTTTAACATTATATTTGCCCGATTAAATTCGATTTGATAAAAATTTTAATCTTTATTATAGAATAAACAGTTTCACTGCCGTTCAATTCAACAAAGGAATAAAAGAAAAGAAGAGAATTAAACATTTAATTAAGCAAACGTTTTTTAAAATAAATATAACCGTCTTCAAAATATGCATCAGAAATTTTATTTAATTTTAGGGTGCCTAACTATTGTTGTGTTACCTGGGCCTTGCGTCCTTCAACTTTCAATAAAAACGAATAATTAAAATCGATTCACGCGTTTTGAAATTATGTTCGAGCAAACGTTTAAAACAATATATGTATGTATGTATGTATGTGTATACAAGTCGAGTTAATAACCTCTTTTATTTAAATCAGTTAAAAATGTTGAATTTCATTAAAGCCCATAACTTATAGAAAAGCCTTCTAATACTTATAGCAAACGGAACTTTGGAAAAAACAATAGTAATAGCTTTATTTTTTTTAACGTAAAAATAGTTAATTTGGATAATCATGGAAACTCTAAAGCCGCGTCCACACCAAAGAAACATTGTGAAAAAAAACAAATTTAAAACAGAATTTTTGTATAAAAGAAATGTTTTTCAAAGTTTCTAAATTTGTTTAATAAATGTTTCCGAAATGTTTCAAATATATTTGAAAAACGTTTTCGAAACATTTCAAGAACTATTCTACAAGAAATGGTGAAACAATTTGTTTCCGATTTGTTCCAGTGTTCAATTTAAAATAAAATGTCTTTGCCTGATCACCCGACACTATTTTCTGCTTGAAAAAAAGAAAAAAAAGAATAAAAAGAGGAAAAGCGGTTTTAGACATTTTACGCGAATTTCTTCTAATGATTTTGAGTATACTAGTATTGTGATTATCCACTGACGAATATTCACTAAAACTATGGCTGAATTGATTGCAACACCAAATAAAAATTCATTGTTTCCCACTTAAAAAATCACGGACACACCAAAAACACAATTTAGGATATTTCTCAAGTGTTCAAAGTGTTTCTGAAATGTTTTCGAAACGATTTTGGAACATATTAAAAAGATTTAAAAAATGTGTCGGATAAAATTTGTTTCAATATTCTTTATGTTTCATAAATGTTTCTTTGGTGTGGAGTGTGGACACGGCTTAACACATCAAGTCTACTGATAAATTTCGTTCATGTACATATGTATATATATTTAAGAATTTTTTTTTCAGGTCTTTGTTGATAAGGCCTTTTTTGAAAATTTTTTTCGAAAATGCTTTTGATATAAAAATAAATATGTTATATTTTTGAAAGGCCCACTTAATCAGCTTTAGTTTGGTACCTTACAGGACGGGATTCAGAACATTCTATACTTATCGAACTTTTTATTCACACTTTGGCCAGTAAAACTATTATATAAAATGAGTTCTGTGCCATTGTAGGTATAAGTATTTCAAATTTTCTAAATTTTGTTTGTTTTAAATGAATAAAATTTTCTTGTTTATTTCATTATTTTTAGGTAATTTAAAGCATTGCATAATGCCGAAAAATTGCAAAAACTGACTTCTTCTATCCTTATTTCTTTTTTGAATAATTGTAACAATAAGTTATAAATAATTCGGCAACTATCAAAGATTTAACGATAAAAGTTAAATATGTAGTTTTAGTATTTTTCAGAAAATAAATTTGTGGAAATATATATGTCCACTTTGCACAATTTGAATTAACTTAACTTAGCTTAAAATAGCGTGAGCTTCACAAACATAGTTTTATGTTATGTGTTTCAGGTCTCTGCTCATAAGCTTTTAATAACATAGCAGTTTGTACCATTTTAACGTAGAGTTCTAAAATCCAGAATAGACATGAAATTTTCTCTCGATTATCTTGGGCAATAAAAGAATTATGTCAAACACACTTTGCGTCTCACTATCAGCGACAACTGATAAAAGTCGCGAGTTTTATCAGTTCATTTTTAACATGCAGATAGCTTTGAAAGAAGACACCTGAAGATAGCATTGAACCATCAGAATAAGACGGAAGTCCGTCAAACACCACTCAAATCTGCATCTGAAGAATTAATTGTATCTCTATTGTCGATTTTATTTTTCACTGTCGGATAATTTTTTCTCAAATAAACTCAAATATTTGTTATAAAATATTTGAATCAAAACACTTCGCGGTCGAAGAGTAATAATAAAATTTCACATACGTTAATATAAAAAACCGTAGACCTCTATTTTTAAAAAATATCCCAAAATGACTTTTTGTTCGAGATGGAACTAAAAATACAGAAAATAATACATACCCCGAATCTTTTCGTCCTTCATCGTAATCCTTGATTGATGTACTTCTTTCGAAACGTCTTCCTTGGGATGGATTCTTTTATCGTTTCACTAAAAAGACTCACCAAAAAAGTGTTTGGCAGCACGCAGAGCTCCGCACCGACTGAGGTAAGGTTCCTGATGAATTGTAATTATTGTTAGCCATCCGCTCAAGTGATACTTCTGATGATAACGAACTGATCGACGGTTATCGAAATAGTTAGTAGATTTTCTTTTGAGTTCCATAAATCATTGAGCGATTATTGAAAAAATTCACTTGACTCCAGTTGGTGGACTCCACACATCAACGATTCTTTCGACAAGGACGCAGCAATTTCGACAAGTAGGGCGATTGGTCGATTTGAAGATGTTTTGTTATTTCTTCTGACGAACAAAGTCGATTGATAAGAGTACCATAAAAGTCTTCGTTGACGAAATATGATTTTTAAATTACGACCCGGTCCCAGTGGTGATCGATTACGTTTATCTGGTGCATTTATTGTTACGACATTTAAAATTACACCAATACTTGCTAGAATCCAAAGAGTTTGATCGAAAGAGGTTGTTCTCCTCAAGATATGCTGTAGGAGTTTATCAATTCAAACTAATTATTTTATTTAGGTATTTTGACTGCATCCCTAATCTGAAGAGCATTTAATCTGAAAAAAAGCAATTGATACTCAACAATTTGTTATCAAAAGAAAGAAGGTGTAATTTTACAGATAATGAGCTTCATGCCGGTTGAAATATTTCTTGCGATTGAGTCCGATGTCCGGGAAATTTATTTAAATTGAATTTCTTTCAATGGCGCATGCCAAGATAATTTACCGGATATTGTTCAACGAAGAAAACACTTTACAAAAGGTATTTGTGATATCAACTAATTGTAAGTTGCAAGAAGTAGTTGCAGCTCAATAGAATTCATGTAATGAGCACGATGCTTATCAACGTGAGAAACAAGTAGGTTAATAAACGATAAACCCATTAAATGTGTAGCTACCAAAGATCTCTTTTATCGTTTTTGATTTGCGTCACGAATTTTAAAGAGTCCTCAAAAAAACCTCGCCGGCTCAGGGTTTTTACGCGATAATAAATACGTTTGAAGTTCATTTCAATTTTTTTTCTTCTTCTCTTTAATATAAAAATACACATGTTATACACGGTTGTAGTTTACGGAAAACAAATTTTGATTTTGATTCATCCTTTTTGACTACGTGAGCAATGCATGATACTTAAAACTTAACCGGAAAATAACACTCGTTCAAAACGAGGACATTAAAAATAACCGGATTTTTGTGGTCAATATTAATTCGACATGTAATTGTGTATTCAACTGTCCATTTACTTTTATCTTTTTTCAAGAGCGGACATTCTCATTTCCGATATTTAGGAAACATTTCCGTTTTTCAACCAATAATTATTTTTAAGTGGAAACGGATGGTAGTTACAAGCTCAAGTGTAACTCAGCTTTGGAATTGTGTCGCTTACACTTAAAATAAAATTACTTATACAAAATAGATACGAAGTAATAAATTTTTATTTTTTTAATCGAATTATTATATGTAGGGTAGGTGACCCGGTTCTGGCCACTGATCCAGTTTTGGCCATTTTAAACTTTAAAAGCGATGCTAACAAGGTACAGATAACTAAACAAGTCTATAGTACGAGAGTTACAATCACGAATTGTGGCAACACTAATAGAGTTGTCAGCGATCATCACTGAGATGATAGCAGCCATGGGTAAAATGTGGCCAAAAGTGGCTCTAACACCACTTCAGACTTTTGTTTTTTTTTTTTTTAAAAAACATCTATTGCGAGTTTTGTAACTACAAGGTTCTATAGGGTAAGATTAATATATTTTGGATGACTTGAGATGAACATGAAGTCCGAGATAACTAAAAAGATGAATCACCAAACGCATGAGTGGGTGAAAAACTCTTAAAATGGCCAGAACCGGGTCACCTGCCCTATTGCTTTTATTTTGAAAAGATTGTTCATGATGCTTAATTAAAATATTTATTTTTATTATCTTGTTCACATTGTCTATTTGAAGCGGTTCTTGTGAAAATGTTGACATAAATTCCAAAATAATTTATGGTATATTGCAAATTTCAAATAAAATAAACTCGCTTGTAAAATTCGAGAACTGATAACTAGAGCCCCAACGAAAAACTGATATCACATTGACTGCAGTCATATGGCAAATAAGCAACTCAAATTCGAAATTTGTAGATATAATTATTGTAGTTCAGTAAGACATGGTGATAAGAGAAGGTATCTACCAAAAAATTCTAATCTAATTGAATCTTTGTATTCACCTTCAATTTTCTCATTATCATTGAATCATGTTGAATTGTTTTGGTTCCCGAGGTCAAAGGTCACCAAAAGTGCTTTTCCCCAATATAAGGTATCGCTTTGTTTTGGTTTAGGTTATTATAATATTTGCATATTAGAAAATGTTTCATTGTACGTAAGTTTTGATGTAGTTTCAGTAGTTTTTGAGTTTATTGCTAACGAACGTAGTTGTTCTTTATAGGAAAATTAAGTCTACACTTTAAAATTTATAAATTAATGAAGGTAAGAACTTTTATTTAATTATAATAGTTATTATAGTTAATCTCTGGCAGTTGTGGTAATCTGCGTTCAGGGAAATTGTGATCGTTAATAATATTTAAACCAAAAATAAAAAATAAATCATCTCCTCAAATATGTTCTAGGTATTTTATTATGTGTGGTAGAAGATTTGCCCTACAAATGTTCTTTTAATATTAGCGCATTTAAAGAAATTTACACAGTTCTTCAAATATTTAAGTTAATGCAAAATTTGTGAGAGGTAGCAGACAGTCTGTAAAAAACCTCTTGAACGCACGAGCTATCATCAAAATATTTACTTACGTACTATGGCTTCATGGACATTTCTTTTCGGGGATTCCTGGACGGAAGTTGACTACTGATTACGGTTATACAGTTCTTTTTAATTTTTGCTTATCTTTCAAAATAAATACCTTATAGATTGTTTCTATTGTTTAAAAAGATGTTTGAATAAATCGAATGAAATCAGTCGATTGCTGCATTCAATACAGAAAATTTAAAACAACAAAAGCTTGAACTCTTCTTTTTCCAAACAATTTCATTTGAAGTTAGAGATTAGTGGTAATATCACCTTGTGTTGATAAAATCAAGGGTCATTTTCAACAATTTATAAAAAAATAAATAGATCAATACTTTCTATTTCTGTTTTTTGACATGATTTGGTTAGGTCTAAAGGTACAAGAAAGAATTTTTTTAGACTATTTAAAAACAAAATGGCGGCGCAATCAAATCAGTGATGGAAGGAAGCTCCTTATTTTTCCGCGGGCGACCACTTACAGGTCGTAATTTTTGATCTGAAACAAAAAACCAAAAATATTCTTAAAGTAGATGCCAAAACCCAGTGAATTACCTAGGATTTTGTAAAAATATATATTTTTAACAAAATTGCGTCGATTTTAAGGGAAAAAATTTTCTTTACGAAAAAATCGGTCATAAAAACGTTAAATTAAAAGATTAGAATCATAACGAAATAATTCAAAAGAGATTTCGCATGCCTCTTAAGTAACCTTTATATCTTGCCTACTGCCCGGCAAGAAAAGTAACATTTTGATATTTTCACAAATCAATAGGGTACACAATTATTTCCGTCCAAGGTACTTTTGTACATATATATCTGACCTCCGTTGAATTTCGTTGGAATCAGTTTCTAATCTAGAGATTTCCAAACTGTCTGGTTTAAGCCTAAAACCGAATTCATGCCTGGCTTTAGGATGATTCAAATCTTCAAAGTTTTTTAAATTTCTACACCTTTGCTCACTTAATAGAAACTAGCTAAGCATCTGAGCTAAGTCGTTAAAGCTCTTTTCGAGAACACAAAGACACATACAGGGTGTGCCGAAGAAATGTAGAAGCTTTATCCTGATTTTTTTATTTATTTATTTATTTATTTATTATTTCGCTTAATACAAGCTTCATATCATAAATACAATATAAAACTTAAAGTTAAGATTGAACTTAAAAGCTAGGGGAACAAAGAGAGGGGAAGGCAGTCCTAAGACTTCTGATCAAGATTTTCTTTTATACCTCTTTTAAAACCAAATATTCTCCCCTAGGAATAGAGTTTTGTTTTTCTTTTGATTATGTATTATATTAAGAAATTAAAGTCAGCCAACCACAGAGTTCTACTAATTTCGAAAATAGCCAAGCCACTAGTGGAAGTATGAAGAAATTGGAACAGAAAACTATTACTTTTCAGAATTTTAAAGTTAAATATATATCTGAGGAAATGTAAAGGACAAACATTTTTTTTTTATTTTGTAAATCTGTCACTTTTGATCCTAAATGAACATTCCTACAAAATTTCATCAGAATGAATAAGGGCTTAGTCAAATCTTTGTACTATTGTACATATGTAGTTTTGAAACCGAAGTTCCTCTTAAGGGATACTTAAGGGATTAGAGCCCTTATTGGATCACTTCGTTTTCCGTCTGACTGTCTGTCTTTCAAGACCCTTTTTCTCAAGAACGCGTAGAGGTATCAATTTAAAATTAATATCAAATACTCAGGTTTGCAATACTTTGGAGCTGTGAAAAAATCAAACTTCTGTGTCAATGCAATCAAAAGATAGGGCCGTTTATGCCGCATATTTTGACACTCGCAAGGGAATCAAAACCTATAGGGTACTTCTCGTTGACCTAGAATCATGAAATTTGGCAAGAAGCAATGTCTTACAGCACAAGTAAAAGGAGAATTTCGAAAACCGTAAACTTGTTGTTACATCACAAAAAAAAAATAATTGTTTACGGAATCTTCGGTGCGCGAGTCCTACTCACATTTGGCCGGTTTTTATGTTTAAGAAACAAAACAGGGGAAGTGTAGTGTACAGCGGACTAAATAGAATGATAACCGATGGGAAAAAAATATTTTTTTTTATATGAAAAAGAACTTTATTGTCATGTTGTCCGTAATGTCAGAGTGCCGTTATTCGGCTATAATCCTTTATGTACAACCATAAAAGTAGGCTTAAGACTACGCATAAGATATTGTAAATATCACAATATTCGAATGTGGACAATACTTTTAGAGCACGTCCCGTACTATCTCCGGCTGTTCAGAACCGACAGGTAGTACTCACAGTTCGTGCAGTAGACGGCGGGCGCGATGACGTGACGCTTCCGGCAAAGGTTGCACTCGACCGCCTTCGCGGAGGCCTTAACAATTGCGTTGTTGTAGACCCTCGTCGGTATGGCAGTAACGTTGATAGTGTTGCTGTCCAATCTGCCATTTAAGTGCTGCTGCTGCTGTTGCTGGGTGGGTACGGGGGTGGAGCACTCGCTGTCGCCCTTCGTCCCCGGCTCGAAGCTCACCTTCTTCTGATTAATCTGTTTCAACGGCGGGGTGTAGTAGGGCGATGTGTTGTAGGGCATTTGCTTGTTAACAATTTGCACGGCCTGTTGCTGCTCTATGGCATATCCGTGAGGCATGGGGACTCTCTGGTAGGGAGAGGTCATAGGAACCATCCTCTCCTCTGCATTCGACAAGACATAGCCGTTTTGCTGATTAAATCCATTGTTCGCATGATAGCCATTTTGTTGCGTTTGCGCCATTTGCGGTAGTTGCTGTTGTTTTTGCGCTAGATGGCGACTCATTATGTAGCTCTGGTTCGGCTGTAACGGCAGCCTATTCTGGAAGGCCTGCTGCTGTTCTAGAAGAATTTTAGCCTTATTGTTGTCCCCACCTTGGCCAACCACTCCATTTTCTAGCTGACCGTTCATCTGCAAGTGTTGGCTTCCGGCAACATTTGCGATACCGCTCATGCTGGTCCTGGGTGTAATCCCGTTCATGTTCCCATTGGGGCTAACGCCGTTCGTTTGTCCTGGGACATTTTGCATACGAAAAATGTCCTGCACAGGGGTGTAGATTTGGGTGCGCGCTTGGTTGGGGTACTGCGGTTGCATGTCGTAGAATTGGCTATTTTGCTGCTGATTAAAATGAGCTGGATCTGGTCCACAGTTCTGTGGCTGGTGCTTAACTAAACCACTTACCGGCAAGTAAGCACTCATGGAAGTCGTTTGTTTTGCAGCTTCTTGATTTTGCCTGTGAGAGTCCATTGTAAGTCCAGAATGACGCATTTGAATATACCGCTGAAGTTCTTGGGGCAAAGATTTTCGATTCTCTTGTTGATTTTGATTGATTGGACCATTTTGCGATACATTTCGAGGTGTCGCCTCACTTTGCAATTTTAAAATATTCTGTTGCTGCTGTTGAGAAATTTGAGCTGCAATTTTCCTTTCTCCATCGGAAGGATTTGCGGCTGTTCTTAGGACACGCTCCAAGATTGGATTAGGAATAAAAGTGTCGTCCTCCTCTTCATCAGCTGTTGCGACCAAAATAACCTGATCACAAAATGAAACACTCTTCTTTTTCGTTCTTTTGGGATTCGAATTATTCAGAGTTTGCTGTACAACAGCATTTAGCATTTCTACTTCTCGCAATTCCTCCGCAATTTGATTCTGGTCGACATCATATCTTGGCTTCGAAAGTACTTGTGGCGGCATTCTAGGTCGAATAGCACAGTCTACTTCATCAACATCTTGAGATTTTTGTACTGGTGCACTGGGCAGACCATTCATTTGGGTGCGTATCTGCGGTTTATCGAGAATCTCCTGAGAGGAATAAGATCGGATCTGATTATTTTCGAAAGGTTGAAGATTCGGTTTCGTTTGTGAAAGTTTAATGTGTTCGAAGTGGCTGGCTATATCTCGCACACTATTTGTAGGTGCAAATTGTCGATTAGAATTTACATCTTCATGTCGTTTATTTCTTAAATCCATTTGCTTAAATTGCAATTCTCTTAACCAATTTTCAGCCGAATGTTGTGTGGATTGTTGGTGTTGATACTGTTGGTGTTGTTGCTGATGATGTTGCTGCTGCTCTTGTCTCATCTTCATCATTTGTTGCCGTTGCTGCAACTGAGCCAAGATGCTAGTTGTTCCCTCTAAGGTGTCCAAAGCCTTAGATTTGCCCATTTCTAGAGTTTGCATGTGATTTACCTGTTGCTTCATCGGTTCGAGATCAATTGAAGGCGGGGGAGGTGGAAAATCTTCGCTAGCTTGCCTTGAATGGCACGTAGAAGACGGAGGACTCGGATATGGCGGTAGCTCCAAGTTGGAGTCATACCGACAGTCGACTTCGTCTATGCCGTTGTCTAAATTATTTTCATTAGACACAGCCGATGAGTGCAACATCCCATTTCTGTCTAGTTCGTCTGGCTTTAAAGGACTTTGCTCCTGATGGACTTGTGCGCATGTTGTGATGATCGTTTGGCAAGAGTCTTCGCTTATGCTTGTGTTTGAACTCATTGTTGAAATGTTTGAAAGATTTGCTTCATGGAAGGGTTGGAATGAAGGTTCTTGTTGGAGTTGCTGTTGAGTCAATGTAGAACTTGTTCGCAGTGGTGGTGGAGGTGGAATTTTTGCTATTACAGTCAATTGCCGACCACTACCATGGAAACTTTTGCGCATTAGACGACTACGCTCCAAATTAGGGTTTGTATTCGATTCCCTATACTCTAAGTGGCCCTCCGAAAGATAACCACTCATAGTTTTCATTCCGTTGACACCTACTGAACTATCGTCAACTGATATTGGAGGTGTGGGTTTCTGTTTCGCTTGTTCATCACCATTTGCTTCAGTTAAGTCGGGCATAGATCGATTTTTTCGACGAATTAAACCTCCCATTAATAACTTCCTTCTAACCTTATGTTGTTTCTTTCCAGATTTATCCTTCTCTTTCTTTTCATCTTTATCTTCCTTATGCTTTTTAAGAGTATCTTTTGCATTAATGAGCAATGGCTCAGCAACAGAAAATTCTCGTGAAATTTTATTTCTATCTTCGCTACGACTACGTTTTTCTTTATCTTTTCCGCGTCCAAAAAGGCTGCGACTTTCTCGCTCTGGTTTCGTATCATACTCAATTGCATTTTCGCCTTCAACGCCTCCTTTAATAGGCGTCTTTTTCTTGGGCAAAGTAGCATAGATCTCAATGTTCTTCGATACCGGTTTTTCTAAAGTTTTATCCCTACTATTTTGTCTCATATGCTTCACACTACTGTTGCTACCCTCGCGGCTATGCTTAACTTCCGAAAGATAATTCAAATCAACATCTGCCCCTTTTTCTACTAAAATCCGCCGGTGTAGGCTTCGGGCACGCATAACACAAGTGTTGTGCTTCATTCTTGCGAAGGTCATCGTGTGGGGGTTGCTGTAGGGTGCGTCCATTGCAGCCCTCGCTTTTCCAGCAGCAGCATTACAAAGAACCAGAGCAGTCTCTAAATCATGAATTTCTTCAGTCAATCGAGACTTTTCCAAAAGTTGATCTGCCTCCTGACATAACTTTTCACAGTCACCGGTTAAAACGACTGACTCAGGTATCTTCGGCAGTTGAGGGTTATGTAATTTTGGCGGATATGAATCAGTTGATGAAAGTGAGAAAGAGTCATAGCCTGGATCGTAGGGAAAACCTGTTCGAGTTGGACTTGGAGGGACATTGCCAGTGCGTTTTCCAACCATATAAAGGTAGGGATTGTCCAAAGTTGTCGAAGAAGCAGAGCTAGCACTATTGCGATCTCCACTCCAGTTACCAGAATCTCGCCTTCTCGGCTGATTTAAGTGATCAGGAATAGATATACCATCGCTAGGTGGAGATCCATTAGAGTTTGTAATTGAAGCAGACTCTGCACTCAGACTACGTTGAAGATTGAGCGATTGCTTTCTTGCCATTTGCGAATTTATGACATTCTCAACTGCTTTTCTATTTAAAAAAGCCTCTTTATCTTCCTGCGAATTATTTTGGAAGATATTATCTTGAATAACGTTCAAGTTCTGATACTGTGCGTTTAATACATTTTCCACAGTCTTGCGACTTATATAACCATCTGTTTCATCCGCGGGAAATATTTTACTTTGAATAACACTAAGATTCTGATAATCGCAAGTTGTTCTGATCGGTGTAGGTGTAATGGCACGTCTCGTTGATCCGATAGGTGGTTTCTCTGGACTTGGCGTCACTGCTCGCCGTGAGGAGCCGATATTAGTTTGAATTTGAATACTTTCTGTCGGGAACTGTGGCTGTGCTGACCCACTTTGGGGCTGTGGAATTGCATACAGCAGGAGTAGAGGCTGGTAACGCCCACGACTGCATTTTTCTACAACCCCCTCCCAGCTAGGACCGACCTAAAGTATTTATTATAAGTTAGAAATCCGTATATATTTAAAAACAAATTAATCGCAATACTGACCTCTTTAACATTAGCATCATCGAAGTATACCCAAACTTTTAGTTTTGTGTGAAAGAAGAAAGTCGTGTAATGCTTCCCATAGTATGAAACCAGTCCCACCAGCTCATGTTCGACAGACTGGGCCCATCTTTGATCGGATACTTCATGAAAGACGTCGCAAAGTTTTAACGATGTACCGATTGCTTTAAGTACGGCATGAACTTGCTCAGCAGCCGGACGTTCCGAGTCCCAGACAATTCCAACGGAAACCACATCAGGTCTGTTGAGAAGCGCGCGACAAATACCAATTTTCGCACCGCACGCGTCCTGGAACAAAATAAAAAATAAACATGAAAATATCTTGCTGTTAGCAAATGTAACATGTCTAAATCTCGTCGTCTTTAGCCTCTGGACTGTCGATCGATCGCGATTTATGTGCGCACAACTGAATCAAGCCGACTCAAGGCTAATGGGACTGGTTTTTCTACCAGTCGCATTTCTCAAGAAGTGTGTCAGATGCTTGAGATCTTAACGTACATTCAAATGGCGACTACATTTTCTCGGTTACTTAATGGCAAAACGTTATGCAGCCGCAAAAGATCGCTTTGATCATTACGATCATTTTCAACGGATAGACTTTTATTACATGGATTTTATCTTTTACTACGCTCAAAGATAAAGAAGTGGAAAGAAAGAAGAAAATATTGCTGTAATTCAATGGAATCGTTTAAATAAAAGCGGGAATTTCAAAATTCTATTAACCTGCACTTAAGTATAGATTCCAAGATTCGCTAGCATATTTATTTCCACATTTATCCAACAATTTTCTGTGAGTCATAAAATGTTTAATAGCAAAAATCTTTAGAAATTGCTTGGAGCTATTTGCTGATCATTGTTCGTTTTATTTTATTTAACTAAAAAAATTTAACCTTTGATATATAACGTTTAAAATAAACCTCTAAAGGACCCGTTTATTTAAGAATTCCGAACATTCAAAGTTAAAAGTACTTTTTTATATCTCTACCGTAAATGATTTGATTTATAAAAAATTAATAATATTCATAATATGAAAACGATTTTATAAAACAAAATAGTTTCAGAGAAAGATGAAAGTTTTACAAGGCTACAACTATGGACCCAAAAAAAGTATCGATTCTTTTGGCTTTTGTATACTACTATTTAAATAAAAATAAATATTTCCCCTCCCTTACGATCCAAATATCTCTTCTGGTTTTAAAATTGTCTTAGTAGTAGATTTTTTTGAAAGTATATGTTCTAATTTGTAAGTCCTAATTCAAGCAACTAATGAAGATATGACCTTTTAAATGAACGAAACCAAATAAACATGCATGCAACTTTCAAATTGCGTTTTTTCTCGAAATGACTTCTTCCGACATGGTTACAATTGTTCGATTTTATATTTTAAATCAGGAAAATATTTGTATTTGCAATGACTAAGGTTGTACGCAGCCGTATTTTAATTTTTTATTTCGACAGTTACTATCATATTTATTAAAAGTAATTTATTAAAAGTAAAACTCAAGTCAAAAAGGTTTTTTCTTTTAATCACCTATCAACATTTTTTTCGGAAAAAAGACTACGTACAAGGAAAACTATTGTATATTTATGTAGAATCAAAAAACTTTTTCTTTAAGATGTGATCTGCCCATTGGACTATTATTATGGCAGGAATGTACAAAAAATAATAATTGTTAAGTACTTACAGGGCAATCTCGTATATCTCCCATATTTCCAGCAGATCGCAAAAGCTGTCCAAAACTCAATAACTGATGATTTTGCATAGCTAAGTTATTCTGAGCCGTAAGTGCAGATGCTGACACATAATGAACCATCTGAAATGAAAATGTTAAACAAAATTTAGGACTACTTCGAAAGTTATTTCCGTCACAAATAAACAAGAGTGTGTAAAAGAACTAAGAAATCTCATCCAAATTTATTATGTTCTTTTTACTACGACGATGTTTTGAGAGAATCTTCAACATTAGAAAAAAAATTCTAATGATTTTCAAAGTAAAAAAAGGTCTAATCCATATGAAAAACATTCAATAAGCAGGTTAGCCAGCAGTGATCTGTTGGCACAATTTTTTTTATTACCCATGAGGGCAGCCTCTCATTTTACTTTTGCCTGATCTTTGCTACTTCAGCTCGACTGGGCTAAAGGCAGGTTTTCAACGACGGAGAAAACTTGAAATTGTCTTAAAACTTGTACCGTTAGGTAAGGGTACGATGATACAGCAGCCGCATTGTATAAATCGCACAATTGAAGCGAAAGCCCGCAAACGAGCAAAGTATCAACCGCGGAACGTGCGCTGTCGACGTTTCTGAATCTCTGGTTTCCAGTCGAAGGGCACCCGAGCTCGGCTTTCATCCCATCTGTGCTCCAGCGAGGGTACTTGCATCACACGATGGCGGCGTGGGCACCTGGTGCCAAAGTTTCTTATAAGCGCAATTAAATCTTGGAACTGAAATTTATACGTCCGGTGATCTCATTTCCCCGAAGTGATCTTCTGTGGCCGAGATTTCGGACTGATAATGGGCTTCTATGGAAAAACGTAAACGGGCTTTTTTTTCCGAAGAAATTCGCAATTTCACCGTGGCACGTAAGCCGAGCCAAGCCCTCTTCAGCGATCAATTTCCGAAAGATCACCTAGAGATCATCGATCACGTAAATATGCCCGGGGGTTTAAAAAGGTAATTCGCCAACTTCACGTTTAAAATGAAGATGGGCTGTTATTCAATAACCGATTTTTTTTTTAAATATTAGTGTGCAGATTGTGCAAGTAACTACGGAAAACAGCGGTCTCCTTGAACGCAATTGTCATATATGAAAAGAGTCGTTACTCAATCGCGCCAATACATTGATAATCTGAAAGCCGCGAAAACGTTTACTCACCTGGGTGAATGGCAGTTGTTCCGAATTGGCGCCGCATTTGCAAACGCTCTGCTCAATAACTCGCATGGCGAAGCGTCTGTGGGCCACGCACGAGAGCGTTTCGCAGGAGTCGCCATCATCGGACGAAAGATGCGAATGGACTCTGTGAAGAAGTAGCTCAAAGCATTCGGCGGCGTCTCCAAGACATCCCAAGGGGAACCTTCGTCCAGCGAGGGGACCACTTGCTAGCGCTCGACGGAGTGGCTCTGGGCACAATGCTGGCTCCGTGCTAGTTTGCAGCTGTTGAAATAGTTCCTGCAAAATATAAAAAATGCGACTATTAATTAAACCCACGAGAATGGCTGCAATTCGCGAAGATTTTACAATCACTGCTCTAATGCACCCCTCTCGCTCCTTCTGCATCTGCACAGAAGACGTGGTGTCACTTCTTGTTAATGTTGCAGACTTGTTGATTTTTGGGATCGAGGCCTTCTTGGAAAAGTTGCGATTAAGACTTCCATGGCATGGGATGTTGGTTTCACCTTCCGCTTTTGTCGCAATTGGATCTTTGCGCTTATACCGAAACTTGATCATTTTTTTCTATTCCAAAGTGAATCCTCCCAGAAAATACCCAGTTACCACATGTACAGACGGTATCTATCTTTTACTCATCACTTTGCATTTGCGTATTTCGTTTAATCTGAATGAAGATTTAAATTTAGTCTAATTTATACGAAACAACGAATATTCGGATGAGTTGCTTGCTTTGTGCTTTTACCTGATCCTCACAATTTTTGATCTTTTTTAGAATTTAATAAAAACCGATCCTATTTCACTATACGAATAGAGTTTTACATATTTTTCTGTTCATCGCTCCTAAAGTACTTAATATTTGAAAGATTAAGGCTAGTTTATGCAGTGACGAGCAAAATTGAACCAAGAATTTGCAGAGTTTTGCAAGTTTAACTATAATAAATATCGTAAAAATGGTTGCGTAATATTGTAGGGGATAAAATTGTCTATAGAAATTCTCATATACATTTTGATTTCCGACTAACCATTTTTGAGTTATTCATGAAATAAACTGTCAAAATTCTCTACTTTTATCCGTACAAATAACTTAAAAAATATCAAAGTTAGGGGAATAATGATTATAATCAATTTTGTGAAGAATTTAATTCTTAAGTTAGGTAAGGACACTTGTCCATGTCATGTCCATGTTAAAAATTAGCGATTTTTTGCAGAAGGGAATTAAATTAAACAAAACACTGATTATATTGATAAATAATTTTTCACGTAACTTTGATATTTTTTGAGTTATCTGCGAGAATTAAAAGTAGTGAAATTTAACAGTTTTATATCATAAATTACTCAAAAATGGCCAATCGAACTTCAAAATGTATAGTTGCAATTTCTACAGGCAATTTTATCTTGTAGATGCAACCAATTTACAGTTAATGAGCAACTTGAAAAAACCCCAAAGATGGTACTTTGATTCAATTTGGCTCGTCGTTGTATGAGCGAAAGACTCTGTTCTGTTTATTTTAAAACGAATTCCATAGAGAAAGGTGCCATTAGTTTTTTTTTGGTCATACGGCCATGTAATTTCAAGGACCTTATAAGACGGCAAACTAGTTTGATGAAATTCCATAAGTCCTTCAAAGTGCCAAGATTTCGGGTCGCAACATCTAAGCAAATTTCAACTCTAAACAATCCCAAAAACCTTGAACGCTTTTCACACAGCATACAGCTGACTAAGTCGACGGTTGATCGCCACCGTCCGCATAAGACAAAATCTTAATGTCTGAGACTTCCCTGCCTGCAAAATCGTTTAATTCTTTGCCCCCCGAGGAACGAGGTTAAAATTCGCTTGATACGCATGAAAGAGTATAATGTCTTGGTGCAGCATTCTGCTCCAGAACGGGTTCCACCGGTGACTCACCGGAAGTACTTTGATACCGTCTTGTACGGGGCGATTGTTTCTAAAGACGAAGCCTCCCAGGCTTAAGATCGGTCGGTTCTGCCCACAAACACAGAGAGCAATAACTTTGGCGAGTTCGGGTCATTCAGGTACTCCGGTCTGTGGGTAACAATGCCTTCGATGGGAGAACTTCTTAAAAAAGGGCAGGTGCACTCAAGTGAGGGTAAATTTAATTGTCTAAAGGAAATTTTCGAAAAAAGTAAGGCAAATCGAACAAGAATAGAAAATAAAATAACACATCTAGACAATCAAAAGTTGTGAATACCCCTGAGCACAGTCAATTTTTTTTGGTAACGAGAATCACACATGCACATCAACAAAGCAAAAAGAAATTTTTTATTTACAAAACAATTTGACTCTGTTTAGGTCATTAAAGGTCAGTAAAAAATATGCAAATGTTAGTTAAACCTCAAGTTCATCAACCATATATCACTTAATATCGCAAGTGATTTTTAAGACAACTTAATGTGAGAGCTATAAGCTGATGATAGATTTCAATAAACTAGAAGTCGAACGTTTCGACACAATTTTTATTTTTATAAATTGTGATCCCATCTTCCACAAAATGTACTCAATAGAAAAACGAAGGTTATTTGAGAAATACATATGTAATTATGTTCGTTTTCCCTTACGACCCAGACTAATAAGCAATGTATAGAAACGAAATTTATCTTACATACTAAAAATGTTTATCTATTAAATTAATTTTACCTATTTTTTTAAATTATAGCACCAATTCATCAAATCAATATGAAAATATAGTTTTGCATTTAATTGGAAATTGAAGAAGAGGAATGCCCACATATTCTATTATGAAATTGTAGTTACCATTCCGGTTAGTTGTAAAATGTTTATATTTATATATATAACATAAAAATCACTAGGAAAAATGAATAGATTTTTAGGCCTAATATTAGTGGATTATTAAAAATCGCTAACTTTTTGAAAAACTTTGCTGAGGAATAAAATTATATTTTATAAAAGAATTTTTTATTTTTGTTAAACAAAGCCCATGTAGATTTGGCTTCTCCGGCAACTTTGACTCGTAACACATTAATTTTATCGACTGATCGCCCCGGGGACAGCCACTGTTACAAGCCTAACAAATTGAGAGCTTTAAAAAGATTGATTGTGATATAAATCAAATTTTGATTGTTAAGTCAAAACAAAGTTAAGTTTTTTTAGATATATTTGAACCATATTCAAAAACAAAAAAAATTAATAAATTGGTAACCATGACCTGTTCGACAAAGAAATGTAATTTAGATCTCACAAATATATTTTTTATAATAAAATTGCTCTTTATTAACAACAAAAATGTAATCAATATCATATCAATCGTTTAAAAGTTCTGTAACAAAAAAATACAAATTATTTTGGCCTGTTGCAGTGGTCTGTTCCATTGGCAACTAAAGATGAAATAAAATAAAAACCTAAATTTTGTGTGTAAAGAATTATGAAAAATCACGCATCCATCAGCAAGTTGGACGAAAAAAGAAACAGGTTAATAAAAACGTTTAAAATTAATTTAAGGCGCGAAAAAAATTAAAAGTTTAACTTTCTACATATAACCACCTACGTTCGAACGGGTTTTTTGAGGTATCGTGGAAAAAACGTACTGAGTTAGAAAAGATACCTTGTTTACTAATTATGATCGTACCCAAGTGCTTTAAGTTGCACTGTAGTTTCCACAATCGGCTTCATTAATCAAATTTCCCATAAACGTTTTTTGCCTCCACGCATTCTTCTATTTAGCTATCTCGTGAACCATCACCTTTACCATTTCAAACAGTTCGATGCATTAAAAAACACGCTACAAAAATGACCCTCTGCACCTGTGTTCACCCTCTCTAAGCCCCTAACCCCTATAATCCCAATTGAAACGCGATGACGAATCCTACAGCCATTTCCCTCCAAAATACATCCAGGTAACAAAAAAAATATGAACATAATAGGATATGTTCAGGTGAAGAAGCCTCTTCCCCCCGCCCTGAAGCAGACCGATCGGAAAGACCAGTGAGACAGTGAAGTGAAAAAGACGAAGTCACGTCTGCAGCAGGTTTGTCGTTTATTCAAGAAGCCGTTCAGGTCTATCCAAAAGGCAGGAGATGGTCAATATTAAGAATTCTGTTCAGGTGAAAGATTCTCGTAAGGTGTTTGAGGCTTATGTGCTGGTGACGCGTAGTCCAAGACGTTGCCTTCTACGGAAAAGAGGATTTGATTGAAATTCAAACCTTTATGTGGGATTTGCATGCGTCCGTTGTGGATACAAATCTATATTTCTAAGAACAGAAAACCTTTACAGCAGATAATCGTGAATGACCGTTTAAAAAATTAAATTGAAGCAGCTCATTATGTGGCACAAAAGAAGTGAAGCCTTAAGGCGCACTTTCTCTAAGAATCTCAGAAATCCATCAGCATCCAATTCGATCGTTAAATCCACAGAAGATATCCGAAGGAGGTAATCCAAAGCAAAAGCACAAAGCACTTTAAGGCTAAACAACCCACGCCGTATACTCGTCAGTGGCCAACTTACGATATACACAAATCACAGTAACAACGGTCACGAATCGTTTTAAGATCGTTGAACACCTTGAAACCAGTCTTAAATTATTTTTCTTCGAGCCGGAGTACCGCGAAACGCATGCGCGCGCAGCTAGTTACTGAACAAGACTGAGTTTAGACTGGGAAATTTTAAAGTTGCTAAGTAAGGAGAGTTTCTATAGTTCAGCTGAGCTACTCTTATACGAATGGCCAGCACAAAAGAATGCCCACCTGAAGAGAACAGGTAGGTGGTAATAAACAGGTAAGTGAAGAGAAACCTGCGGACTAGCGCTTTATCTTTGAGACTTGCTGAATTATACGGCTGAATTGTATGGCTGAATTGTATGATTGGTTGTATGAAGGATAGAATTTCCTGGAGGCGCATACTTGCGTCACCTTTACCTGGAAGGCATCTCACCTTTTAAAATCTTTCAACTTTTGCGGTTTATGCTGACAAGATGACTTATGAATCACCACATTCCAAAATGCAGAGATGTTAAAATCTTATACATATCTCAACCTCGAACCTTGCGGCAATTTTTATCTTATTCACCTGCTGCCTTTATGGACTTAAGAAATCTCAAAAACTAAAATTTAAATATTTACCACGTTGCAATGGCAGATAAGCACGCCAAAGCAAACCCCTTTCTGTTTACCCACCGCGAAGAAAAAGAGTCGGTTTCATCACGGGTAACGTAAAACTCCTAATAAGAAAGTCCCAGCACGAGACACGTTCAAGTGTGCTCCAATCTCGCTCAATTGGACCTCCTGTTTGCTTTCTCATTGTTTGGGCAACGTGATAATGAATGCTATAATTTACGGCACGCTATGGCGTGGGTTGCTCTAGAACCCACTCGTAAAAAAAATCGCCGCCGCCGCTTTGGACATAAAATAGTTTCCAGTTTCCTCACGGAACATTTTGGAGTGCTGCTTCCATTCAGACGTGCTTCATTATGCATGCGTATCCCGCGCAGCGTTACTTTTCTTATTTCGCAATCAACCAATAGCTTCCTACGATCATTAAGCTCTTAAGTCCACCCTTCGTTTCACTTCTGAGCCGGAGTTATCTTAAAATGGACATAGTTGCCAATGCCATAAAGGTAAAACGTCCAGATACAAGTGTTTCCTTGAAATGAAGTCATTTCTTGATTGATTTAAGGAAGTACCCTCAAAACCCTACCCTGCCGCCAACTCTTATCTTTAGAATTACCTGTGGCACCAGAAAAATTACTTCCGAGGCTAAAATACCAGCAATTTCCGGTCGTACTAATTAACCAAAAAATTCCATTAGTCGGTGTCTTCTCCTCACCAGAACAAAATTAAGTTGTACGTGCTGATAACAAAACGTTTAAACGGCCCTTAAATTTTTTTTAACATTCCTTTAGAAAGTCAGTCATATATCTTAAGCCAATTGTCTCAAGGGTGGACTTACTAAAACCCGTACTATACCCAGAATAAATCAAAGCGACACCCAATCTGACAACAGGGTCTTCAGGTGAGATGAGACGTGATGCAGCATCTCAATCGCATCTTAAAAATTGCAAAGTGAAGATGAGCATGATCCGGTGAATCGTTCAAGGAAAACTTCTTCCAATGCTTGCACTGTGCGCATTAAATGTCAGATTCCAATAATTTGACACGTTTTACGATACTGAGACGTAAGAAAATAGCAAATGTCACTTCACTCCCGAGGCGCGAGGATTTCCCAGTTTTATGGCAACCAAATGTTTACGTGAGAAGTACGTGATTTTGCAAAAAACTATCAATGGGAAACTCTGACTACAATTTTATTTTCGGGTTTTACCTTAACTAACACATGTTACGAAACAAAGAAAAAAAGTAAGACCTTCGAAATTCTTAAATCAAAATGTGTGAAGTTTAAATCACAATAATTTTTACTCTTATTTTTATTGTTTGCATATGTATGTATATGTACATGTACATCATATACCCAAATACCCTAATAATAATTAAATCCTTCACCGGCCCAAATTAATCCATTTTTTCATGAAAGAATTTTAAAAGAATTAGAAGTTGACTGAATAAGGAAGAAAATAAAAACTAATTTCGTGTATAACCGATCCAGGTAGCCAACGACCAATGATCCGAGTTAGTTGATTATGAAGAATAGATTCCAAATGATATTATTTTGATTCAGATAGGGATTAAATTCTTTCGAAAAAGAATTTACTTGATCATAAATCGGATGAATATAGTGTAAAAGAGGATTAATTTGAACCAAACAAAAACTATTGGGAGAGAGGCTTAAATCAATAAGAAAAGGATTAGTACAAATCGAAATTCTATAATCAAATGATGGACAACTACGTAGTAGAGCTTATAACTGATGAAACCAGTCGCTATTTGCTCAGAAATTCAACAATTTTGTATCCGAAAATGATTTTTTCTAATGTTTTTAAGAACTTCACTCGCGCTTTATTTTTCGTATAAGAAAGTTATTATAAATTTTTTAAGGTTATATCATAACTTAAAATTAAATCTACGTGTTTATAGAGAAAAAGCATTCCAAATGCTCTTTTTTATTTTACAAGTAGGTACCTACCAATGTCAAAAACCAAAGTATTGAAAGTAAGATTGAACCCGTAATACTCCAATTCCAAGTGTTTTCAAAAAATCAAAATTAAGAAATATTTGCACAATTTTCATTTAATGGATTATTCTTGAAATCATATGATAATATGAAATCATTTTAATTATCATATAATCATTTGTTTTAACAAATTAATCTTTCACTTAAATATGTATACATTTTTTATGTAGCCCGTGTGCTCAGATTTTTCAATATAAGTTGAGTTAAATCTTCAAATTTCACTTAGATATGTAAATGAATGAAAGTATGCATTTACATAGAAGTGTTGAAAATATTTTTTAAGCAAAGCAACTAAATATAAAAGTGGACATACGTCGCAGACGTACCCAGGAACCCCATTACCCACCATTTAATTGGATTATAAAGATGTTAATTTATTTAATTCATGTTCGTGAAATAAATTGCACAATAATAGAATATATGAAAATTAATATAAAAAACATTTATTTATTGCATTGTTAACATTTTAGCAAAAGTTACTGCATGATCATCGCAGACTTATTATATATTGAGGTCATTCATGTTTTTCAATTAATTTATAAATGCCCGTGGTACTTACTTTTAATGTTTATTTATTGAAATAAACTTGAGGAAAATGATTGTATAAATATATAAAATGTTGATAAAATGTACCCAAGGTGTGTAATAACTTGAGTAAAAAGTTGGCTAAGCGCACAAGGATGAAAGGATAAAGGCAAGAGAAAATAAGTGTTTCAAAATTTAACAGATTTAGGCTAGTTTTCTTTAATAAAGTAATGGTGATCATTCCGGTGTCGTTTGATTTCTATAATTTACTTAAATATAATTCTTGCTCCTATTTTAATTATTTTTTATTTTTTTCTTTATTTCAAAAAAAAAAAACCGCTCCATGCGTACGTTTGGGAATTTTTAAATGTTTAAGGTTTTGAGGGACGAATCTTTTAATTTTTCAAATTATCTTTTTAAAATAAAACAATCTTTAAAACTGATAAAATTTTATACATACTTATACACACTTCAAGATTTCCGATAGTTTTTCAATACACGAAAAAAAAAACCGATAGTCAAAGGAAATATTTTTAACACTAGATTGCCCGCAAATAAGTCATTTTGGCTGCTCTTTAATTTCAATTAGTAAAAAAATTATATATTATAATGATACAATTTCTTAAGATTTTGAGAATTTTTATCAAAAGTTTTTGATTGTATGATGTATTGAGTAGGTAGTTTTTCACTAAATTTTAATTATTTTCCCTAGATAGAATAATTTTAATTTCTAAGAAGTTAATAATAATCAGTAATCTCTTCATTCCATTTTTAAATGGGTTTAAAAACTTACTGTTATTGATTTAATGCACATTTCCCTCGAATTAGTTTTGTTTATAAACTTATATACACATATAGTAGAAGTTTTTCCTTTCCGATTTTATGTATATCATAATAATAATAAAGTTATAAAATAACATAAAAACATCGTTGTAATTTGTTCACACTGCTAATTTTGGTCTACAAATGCTTTTTTAAATATGTTCCCCTTTTCTTAAACTGTCTTCATCTTCGAACACCATGCCACAGGAGAATCGCAATGGATATGCAATGCAAATCAACTCGCGAAGGTTTACATCAGAGCATAACTTTAGGCACTAACGATCGTGCAGAATCTGCAAAAACTATTACATTTTACTTACCTTAAGTGCACAAAAGATACAGTCGAGTCCGCTGCAAACATGGTTATTTAGCTGCCTGAAAGACCGTCTGAAGGCGTCCAAATGCCATAGTACCTAAGAAAGAAGAAAAAAAAAGAGTTAAGAAGCCGAAAGCGCAATAAAAACAAAAAGCAGTAAAGTCTTGTAAACAACATAAGAAGTTTTGTATATAGTGCGCAGCAAAGAAACAGTCATTTATATCTATCCTTGTTACACTCGCATCTTAACTCAAATCTCGCATTTACTCTCATCTCACTGTAACCGCACACCTTCCCTCCGGTTATGTGTAAACCAGGTAAATCAGGTAACTCACGTCCAGGTCAGACCTCGGCAGCAAATGGAAAGAGTTGTAGCTTGGATAGTAAGACGCAACCTTAAACGTTTGTTCTTACGGCTGTTGCAGCAACTCGTTTTGAAAAAATTTCACCTCGATCGCGGTTTAACTTCCTAAGATTCTCAAACTGTTTACGTTTTATAGTAAAGCTTTTATACAGGTTGGGTTGTATTAGGCATATTATAACAGATCACACGTAAGCAACACAAGAGGGGTTTCGATCGCAGCATTTGTTGCGATCGCGTTAGTTATTTAAACTTCTATTATTATTATTTAATTAGAACGCATCAAATTGCAGTGTTCTTAATGTTAAAAACGACAAAGAAAATAATATTTAATATTTAAAAAAATGCTTGAAGACAAAAAAACAGGTTTCCTAGACTTTCCAATAAAACTAGGTTTACCTTATGGATTTATATTTCTGAACTTAAAAAGCTCATAAAATCACATAGCGCCACTATAAAAATTTTCGCGTAAATCAATGAGTCTTTTGCATATTAAAACTTCATTTTAAGTAAAAGTGGAACAATATACGTAGTTTATGGGACACGCCAAAAAGTTCCACACCTTACAAAATTGCGCGCCATGGGAACTCTAATAAATTGCATTCCCAGAAGCTAAATTCATTTGAAACATAAAATACCTTTATTCATGCGTGGGAGGGCCTCTTGACTCTTGACTTTGGCGGTCATTTTTTTTATTATTCATAAAATTTGCATTTCTTGAAATTTGCACTATATTAAATTTCTTAATGGGTAGAGGGCACGCGAGATTTTCACCCTACCAAACTCTATGATAATTAAGAAAACAAAATCTTAAGAAAACTTTCTTTATCATGATCTGCAACTACAAATTTTAAAGTACAATATTTGTCGCGTTTCTGCCACCTCTTTCATTCTAATTGTAATTGAAGAAAAGTTCTATGGTTAAGTTCCCTTTACCGTGGGTGTTGCAGTGGAATGACCGGCCACTCGGAGCCGAAGATCGTTGGCTTCTCAAACATCGAAATCGAAAGAGGGCAGCAAAAAGGCGCCCAAATGATATGCTCTGATAGGTATGAAGCGCGAAATATCTACAAATTTAATAGCCACCATTTACCTTGCATGTTTGGAAGAAAGCTCCAATGCTAGTATTCGTTAAATTGTCGCTGGAAGTGTCCATTTTGTGGTGCATTTAAAAAAAATCCGCTCATTCAATTCCGCTGCATCGCTTCTTATATTCACGGTCTAGTAGGTCCGATGGACAAGGGTCACCCTCCGTAAGCGAGTGCAGGGAACACCTGTCATTAGTTTTTGGGTACCTGCCGGGCTTCCTCAAGTATTAATTTTGTGATGACTGCTGAACAAAATCAGCGAAATTTATGCGCACGATCACCGATCTTTAATAGCAAGCAATGCCAATGCAACGCAATGTTTGTTTTCACAAAATGAAGCAAAACCACACTCACTGGGAAAAACTAGTCTTAAATGTATCTTCAGATGCACCTGGATGACGTCACTAGAGTTAGTGAAGCACAAAAGAAACACTCTGCCCGGTAATCGTACCTGAAACCATCACGAATTGTTCTATCCACCTTAGCACGAGTCAAAAGCGTTAATTAGTCACAAGAAACTGCATAATTGGCCCGCAATTATATGGCCCCGTATAAGTACTTAATGCACTTCCTCAACGCAATTTCCGTTCACAAAATTTGTCAATAAGAGACCGCAAAATACCTGGCGTCTCCGATATGAGCTAACTCCAAACTGAGCACACAATCAAGTCTTTAAGACAGGTTTGGTTGTTTCTTGAGCAAGCTCAAGAACTTCCAGGTGAAGAAATATGAAGGCATGAACGCAAGCACAAAGTGAAGGTGTGCAACTCAGGTGTGCTGGTGTGAAACGAACGCTGTGTTCGTCTTAAGCGTCTTTATTATGTTTCTCCGATATTGGGGGGCCATTTTGGAACATTTCGATTTTACAGTTGAGACAACAACCAGGTAAAACCGCGGAGGCTGCGCATACAAAAAACAATTTTTTGGGATTTTGTAGCAGACACATTTGCCAGAATTAAGTGCCTAAATCTTGCAACTACTACAACCTTATTTTTTATTGTATTATAATATAGGTAATTCCAATTTAAGAATTCTAACATTTGCTAATAAAATAAGCCCATGTCAAGCTAAATTATTTCACTATTGACTGAGTCATTTGTCAAAGCAATCAACGTAGAAATCCAATTGAACATAGTCATAAAATGAATTTATTTTAAATGTTTACCCACGCTTATCCACTGCTGATTAAATTTGGCGCCACATACTTACAGTGCAACTGTAAGACATGAATGCCCACATACGTTATGTAGATAAGGAATTGAATGGTTTTAGATAATTTATAATAAAAATAAGTAATTTTAAATAAATATTTATTCAAGAACTACATAGTCCAAGAATTACTACAATATAAAGATATCCATGAAATTTTAGCCAAGCCTATTCTATACTTTCATATGTATTTCTATCATACCTAAAATTATATAATTATAAAACTCAATTTAAAGACTGGCCTATTTCGGTAAATTTAAGCTCGATTCGTTATGTAACTAATTCACTTTTAAATTGTCATACACACTTACAATGATTTTAATTATCCCAATAGCATGTCCTAAATGAAATTTTCTGAGTACATTAAGACAAAAACTAATTAATCAGGGTAAACAAAAATCCAGATACGTAAAGATTGATTTCAAAACTCATTTAAAATTACTTAAAGCCGATCCAAACGAAAGCTTTCAAGTATACTTTAAGCCGGTTTTAAACCTGCGTTAGTAAGATGTACATATAGATTTAATTTCATCGATACGGTGCAATATAAAATTGAAAGGCGAAAATATTTAATATACTGAACTTTATTTAAAAAACAACAAAAAAATAATTTTTGAGAAATATAAAATTTATCAGTCCATGAAAATACTTTATACGAATTTTATTTATATAACCCAAGACAAGACAAAGATTAATTACGCTGTCCAAAACAAGAATGATTGATATATGAATACTTGAAATAAAACCGTGAAAGGCTAAGATATTTTAAAGAGTAAATCATTAATAGTGGAAGAGATATTTACGATTCTGTTATAGTTAAATAGCTTCACATTTAAAACTCAGGAGAACTGTACTCAGAACATATTATAATGTTCAAGTCTTCTCATGGATTTTAATCAAACGTTGTAAAAACATTCATTTAGAGCCAAAAGTATTGAATAAGAACACAAATTTTTTGATTCTTGTACTATTC
The DNA here is from genome assembly GCA_951509405.1 of Machimus rusticus. Lineage (NCBI taxonomy): Eukaryota > Metazoa > Arthropoda > Insecta > Diptera > Asilidae > Machimus > Machimus rusticus. Next base: position 12,466,699 of record OX608051.1, read on the forward strand.
GGAATATTTAATTTTGAAATTCTCAAAAGTAACATTTTGCCATCAAGATTTTTTACATATTCCCACGAAATTTCGTAGAAAATTGTATAAATTAATAAGTTATTGCTCTCACCTTTATATTATAAAAAATTTTGCATGGATCCTTTCTAATGAACGATTTATTAGTGTCAGCATATATTTTTAAATTGCAAGATCGTAGTAATGCAAAATTTTCTTCTAACTTGTTTACTTTAATGATCCGTGCAAAATTTAGAGAGACCGAATGGAAGGACTCGTCACAATTTTCGCCAAAATGGGAAGAATTACGGTGAAAGATCGATAAAATGTTAAAAATTCCCAAACGATTTCATAAAAATCTATGTTTGTATTGTAGTAATAAATATGTTAAGTATCAATATGCTCGAAACAATGCGAAAATTCCTCATAATCATTTCACCAAGTAGAAGAACTTGACACTTTCAACAAACATTAAAAAGTTAATATGTACTACTAAAATTGTATAGGGAAGGATACAAATCGCCATAAAAACAAAACATCATCCATACTCCGTTTAGGAAATTAAAAAGAAAAATCACCAATGAGGCAAAGGAAAAAAATAGGCGTCCAATAACACTTTCAGACCAAGATTCTTGGAAAATTGCCCAATCTATTATTGTTGGAGCGGCTACAGCACTTTGGCAATTTTTAAATCCCTATGATATTTTAGAGTACCTAACTACTATTGTCTTACACTTACTATGAAAATAGTAAACTTATAAATACAATAAATTAAGAAAGAAATTGCGTTTTAGAATTTTGTAATTTACATATGTTAAGAGCATTGACAAACAATATATTTAATAAAAATGCGCATTTTAACCGGCTTGGTTGACTAGTTAACAGCCGAAATATTTTATATTCATAATCTCTTTAATGCTTATTGGTCCCCGAAGAGGAGAGCAAATTTTGCACGTACGATGCTGTGTTCTAATGCTATAAGAGCACACTAATTAGCAAAAAGACAAAAATTAAAATTATGTAGAAAACTAGACGTGGTATAAAATTTATTTAAAGTTTATCCATTTCAGAAAGATTCTACTATCGTGGACAGCTACCATTTTCTTACCGTGATTTCTTACAGAAATTATTTTTGCTGATTTAGGTTCTGACCTCAGATTAAGTGAAGCTTTCTGAAAGAGTTACCGCCGATTAACAGAAAAACCGGTTTCATCCTGCCATTGCCCCATACATTAGGTAACGGGGTCGAAAATGGCCCAAAACATATCTGCAACGATCTACAAGCGAAAATTTAACAACTTTAGCGGGTGTTAACGTTCTTTGGTAGATAGAAACTCATTTTTACCAAGGCTCGACAACGGCGTCCCAAAAAAAATTTAATGTTTTATGCGTGTCGACTGTTCTACATCCACCCAAAAGACATTTTCATATTTTCTTGTCGTCGTCTTGCAGCTCCCAAAGATTATCCCCCTTAAATGAGCCTAATTAAGATTCTAAAGGTGGAGCGCACGCTCGGAAGTGGCCACAGTTGGTTACTTAAACATTGGGCCGTCGGCGGCTATGCGCAAAGACTTGTTTTAACTTTGATTGACTTCGTGAAAAAAAGTCGTTAACACTGGTCTGAGGAGAAATCAAAATGCCCAACCGCATAGGTTTGACGCGTAGGCATCTGGATAAGTTAGTTTTTGTCTCATAGTTTGAAAAAATGATTGCATTTAGGACAAATTGGAAGGGACTACGCTATTTAATTTTTCTTACAACAATAGTTACTCCTTACTCCCTTTCATTCTATATATAGCATAAGGTATTTAATATTTGTATGTATGCAATAGATATAAAAAGTTTATTACCTTTGCAAAAAAATATTAAAAATAGGCTTTTAAAGGAATATTATCTATATCTAGGCATGAAACCAAAAAAAATCTTTAAATTCCATTAATGAACTTTTTATTGATGCACACATTCCCCTGTGACCCCTTTTTGAAGAGGCTTTCCGGTGTCCCAAAATCAAAATCAACATTTTCAAGAAATTAGTTTGTTGAGGGATTTGCCTTCTCCATGAACAAAGAGTTTGGAAAGAATAAAGTTGTCAGTTAACCAGAAAAGTGGGTCTCCATTTTCCATTTTAGTATTTAAAAAAAAAATTGTTAATAATATCAAAATTTGCTTCGTTCATGTACAAGATTCATATAAAGATAATATATATACCACATGTGATCGAAATCGATTTAGTCGTTCTTGAGATTTGAAATATTTGGAACACCGCCAAGTTGTTAAGAAAAAACTAGAATCGAAAACAATACGTTTAAAGTTTTTGTTACGATAGATTATGTAACCCATTTATTTAAGCATTTAAGGGGTTATACTTTGAATCCAAAAAAACTGTTTTTTTTTTCAATGATTTTTCATAGATATTTTTTTGGAATAAAGGTACAAAATCAACATACATATGTATCGATTACACTCATTTTGAGGAATAAAAAAATGCATTTGCTTTTTTATACAAAATAGCGGCTGCAAGACCGCAAATACAAAACAAGATTTTTCAAAGGCCCTCCGCGAACTACCCATGATCTTAATTTTAGGATTTTTTCGCGAAATAGCGTATGTTTATAAAACAAGTTGTGTTTTTGACGAAAAAATTGATTACATTGATTTTTAAAAATAAATCGTTTCAATCTATCGTTATAATCGCGTGTACTTCACTAGATAATTGAATGAAGAAGTTACAATAAAAATTGGAAGCCAATCGGATGAAAACTGTTTTTTAACTGATTGATTGCTTGCCGATTTTCAAAAGACTGTTTCGAGAAAAACGCATTTGAAATTTGAAAATGCTATAACTTTGCGTCAAAATAGCTCCAGAAAATCAGTTCTGAGATATTCAATAAATAGACATTATTGATTATCAATTTTAAGGTGTTTTGGCGTAATTGAAGCCAATAAAACAATAAATAATAAATAAACAATTTTCAAATACAACCCATTAAACCGCCACAACTTATTCAATTTTGATCGGATTCTTATGAAACTTACAGAAAATATTCTTAAAATATCGCACTAAAAGCAGTTCTTTTATTTCCATGACTAGGTAGGTGTATCCCCTTAAGGGGCTCGAAAATTGAGCATCTCGCAATCACTGCGACTAAATAGGTTTAGAGCCAATCATAAATCATGCTTAATTTATGAGAGTCATAAAACAATATAGAAACAATTTAGAGACAGTAAAGTATCGTTTAATATTCGCAAAAATCGCTTAATTTGCACAGAAGGGCAACAAAATATGAAGAAAAAATAAATGTGTGGCGTGCATTGATCTGCATTAATCAGTGCGCGGCTGTGTTGTGTTGCAAAAAACATTTAGAAACGAATATTTCAAGAACCTCAAAACCCTTTTAGCTCGTGTCTTCAAGACAGCGGCGCTGTGCAGTTTTCTTCGGTCAGCTATGGGGCTGCGGCAGTTATGTATAGAAATGAGGCCTAATGGCTGGGCAAAACCGGTTACCGCGGCGGTACCGGCGGCCCAGCTGCACACCTCGAACAAGATAGCACGGGGCAACTAAATAGATATCTTGCGCAGACCCAGGCCAATCTTGAGCGGATTAGAAAACAGCTCATGACTTCGTCTGGTGCTTATTTTATTTCTTGCTGGTAAATTCAGCGTCAGCGTCAGCGTTAGCGTCCATTCCCTGCTGATTGCCTCCGTCCGAGCGGGACTAGTGCTGGCCGTGATTGCGGAGCGTTGTACGTTCGCCTCTGCATTTGGCGCGCATTTCAGCGTTATCCCCAAGCCGAATGATGGAGAAAAGTCCTTTTGTCCAATGGTTCAAGTTTTTCGTTGTCTTCGTTATTTCTTTATATTTTTTTCTTTAATCCATTGTATGTAGGAATAGACGCTAAGCGCGGTTTGTGACTTCTTTTTTTTTCAGTACTCCACACCTATGATGGAAGCTGTATCCAGCCGTCTTGAAAAACTGGTTGGGCACGTGCTCTGTCTGTAGGTACCATTTCGTCGAGATTTAACAAAATGTCTTGGAACGCGCGGAACCTCGCTTAATCCTCAGCTTCTTCTCAAGGTCCGATGTTTTTGTACGTTGTTCGCTTATTTTTTCCATCATAAAAACATAACACTTTAATGATCATTTCACGGATAAATTTTACGATTTTTGTTCACCTACATATTCCTTTATTTCATAAATAGATGGATTACAGTAACAGTTATTAAATACTATGCAACAATACAAATAATAATAAAAAACCTGATTAAAATTAACCTTCGTTAAGTATAAAAGATGCACCAAAATTAAATTACATTGTTTCTACTACGACAAAGGTATAAAACGTGAAACTTCTGCAATTAAAATATTTGCAATCTTCTTAGAAAACGTTAGTAAGCATTAAAACTATATCTGCTAGTACACAGTATGAATTCTATCTCTAATTAATAGCAAATGAGCATAAATGCCAAATATGTTTCCTTATCATTTTATTTAAATTGACGAAACCTCTATGCAAAGTTCATCTTCTTTGCTAAGACAATCTATTAGAGAAATGGAACACGATATTTCTTCATCTAATGAAGATGGATCTTCCGATAAATTAATAAGAAATCATGAGAAAACTATTATGTCTTTTAAATTAAAATTAGATTGTGTGGAATAAATACATTATTTTAAATGACTTCCAAACATTAGTTTTTACTTAAGCGTGTTAAAAATACTTCCAATGGATAGTGCGTTGACCTATGTTGAAGGAGTCGGAAGTTAAACCCTACCCTTGTGAGCCTTATGTTAAGTTTCATGCTAATAGAATTTTTTTAATCCAAACAACATGATTCAGAGCCGCTTATAGGTCTAATTGAAATGTTATCAAGAAAACGTTCTATAATAAAGAGAAAATAACTCAAATTAGTTAATACTAGAGCATGATAACTTTTATTCCTGATCTAAAAAGATAAAAATCATCGCACAACTTTAATTCTTAATATTAAAACATAAACATGACATCATAACTTTTATTCATGATCTAAAAAAATTAAAATGGTTTATAACTGTTTGTCTGCATTTAAACACAATTAAAATCGGTTGATAACTTTTATTCTTAATTAAAAAAAAAATAAAAATTATCTGATAACTTTTGTTGCTGATCTAAAGAAATAAATTTCAATTGATAAATTTTATTATGTATCCTAAGAAAAAAATCATCATTATCACAGTTAAATTGTAATTTTTTTATTTTACTTATAACAGTTAATTCCTTAAAATTAATCACTATTAGCAAAAAATTTGTTTTATTTTAAAATGTTACGAAGTATACTAATAAATACTACTTATATTTTTAAATTTAGCAATCATTAAATAACGTCGTTAAAAAAACTGTTTATTTTAAGTATAACATTTCTGAAGACTGATTACAATTGGACATCAAACAAACTGACTTAAAATAGCTACAACATTATTTAGGTAATCCTTTCTAGCCAAACAATGCTTATTTGGACATTGGACGATATTCTTAAGAAACAATAAAGCAATTTTGACCTCGCCGCGCCAGCTCAACTTTTTTTATATTTTATGTCTTTATCTCTTTATCCCTGTTGTGTCACGAGTCTGTGGGAGCATTCAAAATCAGCTTTTAGCCGATTAATTCGCTGGACATTTGCTCATGAGTGACAAAGCCGCGTGTCCATCAGCTTTACCACTCAGTTCGTTTTAAAGGTAGGTACGTATTTTCTTTTTTTTCACGTTGGCGCAACTACATTCAAACGCAATACGCTACTACAATAACAGATTCTTTAAAAGCCATAGTAACATTAATCATCGCTACATTTCCTTTCGTAGCATAGATTGTGCCACTGTGGTCAGAAATTTCTTGACACTATTCGGTAATTAAGTTAAGAGCAAAATCTATTGCTCGGATTGGTTTCGCTCTGACTGACAGCAAAAACCCTTCACTGTCACTGGTTTAATGCTTTTGATAGGAAACAACTTTGTTGCAAATTGATACTTTTAGTTCTCCGAGCCTAGTAACTATAAACATAGGATTTCCCGTCTTTATCTTTATTTCTCATTAATAATATATGTATATATAATACTTTATATACATGTATATACATATTTACGTTAATACCATCGTCCTTATTACAAAGCTAATTTTTCTAAATAAACGAGGATAACAGGAAATGAACAAAGGAGAGTTGATTAAATTGATCCATCATCCTCGATTTTCTACCCTCGTTACCGAGGTAAATGCGAAAAAATCGACCTACTAACTTACACGCAGTAATTATAGCACAAGAGGACATTAGAACACAATCACTGCAATTTTCTTAGGTGACTTCACAATCGCTGCTCGCCACTCATAAAAGGTCCTGGCTTGGCGTGATGCTTCATTATGCTCAAGCTCCGGAAGTTCCGTGCTGGCAATCTCATAGAAGACGGGAAGACCACGGAAAGCATGTAAATTGCGCCACAGGCTCAGGAAGTCCGCTTGTTAAGAATTCTGCCTCTAATTGATGCGCAGATAGTTTCCGTTTTTCATTACATTAGACTGAATGCGTTTAGTAGTTAATTATGGCGCCAATAAAGATGTCAAAGGAAAAGAAACGATCGAGTTAAGATAAATCGATCTTAAACTGGAAGTAGCATATTTAGACGCTTCGTAACGTGTTCTATGTGACAAAATAGGTATTATTATTAGGTATTACGTAGATATTCTTGCGAATCGGAAACATACATATACCTACGTATGGACAAGAAAATAAATACACTAAGGTAAAATTATTTAGTGACTACTTTTTCTTGCAAAAACTCTACTCATAATTTCACACAACTCACACTGTGATAACCACATATTAACGGGCGTACGCACGTTTTATTTACAAACAAATGTTGTCAAATGAGAAACGCCGATGGGTGTTTCAGCATGATAATGACTTTAAACACTTATTGAAGCTGGTAAATGAGAATTTACTTCAATTTCTTGATTTTCTGGCTCAATCACCATGTGTGAATCCTATTAAAAACTATTAAAAATATCCTATTAATTTAATAGCATCTATGCCATAAAGGTGTGCTGAGATTATTCAAAATAAAGACTACCATAAGCCGTACTAGGGATGAAACTAATGATTGCTTTAACTTTAGCATGTATTGAAGTTCATTATTTTTTAAAATTATTTTAATTAAACAGTGTGAAATCCGTAATGAAAGGAGAAAAATAGCATATACCTTTTTATTCTCCATTAAATAAGATGAGGCAAAAATTAAAAAAGTGTTTGTACTGGAAATGAATCCTATTGTTTTGCACAATACTTTATTTATTTATTTTTTTGTCCACAAGTGTATATGATAATTATAAGGTCTTTAAATAACTGTATGAAATGTTAAAATTTATATCCGTGGCTAACTTCTAAGAGCATGATTTTGTTTTTTAATGTAGATATTTCGATATGTACCTACATATGTATGATTTCAAAACACTACGACGAAAAACAAAATTTCTTTGTTTTCCTTTCAATAATCCTCCATGACAAGCACGCATTTCTTTGGTAAATTGATTGATCGAAGGAAAATTCTCTTTTCCTTTTCCGGATTTTTCAGTATTATTATAAATTTAAAGAAATGTAATTGAAAATCGTGTTTAACACATTATTTATTTATTGGCAGACCTACACTTAAATAAAGATGTTGGAAAGAATTGAGCTAAGTGAAAATAAATAACTGCAGTACTAATTTATGGGAAGTAAAAAATTTATTAAAATTTCCTTTTGTAATGCTTTCTTGAAGGAAAACTTAACGTCTAATACTTTAGAAAGAAAATGTCTTAAATAATCAAAATTCTACAAAACGCCGCTGATTAAAAACAAATTAATAATAATTTAACAAAATATATTTTTCATGTTTGAAAAATTATTATCCACAATATTTTATAAAACGTTTATAAATTACAATGTGAAAATATTTTCAATGATGAAAACTCAAGACTGCAGGTATAATTTAAATCATTCAAATTCATTGGCTTTTTTTTAAAGACTGCTGGAACCGTGGCCCCAATTTGGGTTTTAAAACATCCATACCATACCTATAGCAGAAGCAAAACAAAATTACCACCTGTCCTCTTTTTCTTTGAATTTGGGCAAAGATCAGATTTATTCCGCGGCGATTCTGTTGCAAAAGGAGCAACTGAAACACAGAAATGATCGCGAAACCGCTCCTTCGCCGGCGATCAAACAGGTGCTTCACGAAATTAACCTTAGTCCGCAGTCGCGTTCTGCTCGTTTTTTATCTCCCCCTGGCGAGTGTTAGAATTAAAAGGAGCAGGTGAGTTAAGGTTTATCTGGAGACGTTTTGGACATAAATCAACCGTGAAATACGGCAGGCCTAGATGGCGTGTGCCTGAAGTTCGTGCACATGGCTCCGTTTTAAAGCCGATTGCTTTGCGTTGTGCACCTGTCACAAGTTTTAAGCGTGCCGGTGCCGTGTCGCACAGTGTCATGTAGACTTTATTGTTAATTATTTTGTCCGAAAAGAGACTTGTGGTGTCAGTGTGTGACGTAAAAATGGAAATCAAAATTGCATCTTCCTTTTTCTGTAATAATAAATCTTTGCAATTGAGCAATACAACATCTCAAATTGTGAGCTTGTTTTGCTACTAACTATACCAAATTTAAACATTAATTGTTATTTGAGACTCAAAGTCATTAGATTTTTATCTTTTAGATATTAGATAATGCGCAAAGAAAAAAAAAATTTAAAACACCATATTTAAGTGGTTCAGGGTTTCATGGTATAAATATTTTGGAATATGATATTTCAAATATATTTATGTACTATGCTATTTACTTTTGAATTCTAATAATTTACTGGACTTATCTATAAAAAAAAAAAAAAACTCATCGACTTGGTCGACGTAGCAACGAACAAGTATTACAAGAATCCATTCATGCTATGGTGCATTGCGTTTAAATATTCTTGATAAAATTAAAGACAGCTAATACTTATTTCAAACATGTACAGGTTGTACTAAGGCTACAGTCTTGTAAGGCCAAAATGTCCTGCAAAACAACCTCGTACGACCATTGTGCGCCAAAGAAAAATGATTAAAACCCTTTGTAGGTACAGCCGCATTTTTAAAATCGATCATTTTTACTCGGGATCGCCATAAAAGTGATCTCAATATAACATTCTTTTCAACCAACTAACCAACCTTTTTCTTCAATTAGTTTTTCCGCACATAACGTCAAAATAATTCAATTGGATTTTTCAATCAGATTATTTTAACCACTTTGAAAAAAACTAATAATAATAATTGACGTCAACGGTTACTCAAATGAATTTATGAAAAATTCGCTAAAATTAAGAAATGTTTATACAAAAACGGCTAATGAAGTAAACTATAATCATTAAATGCTTACATTGAGATCACTTTCATGAGAATGTAACCTCAAACATACCGACATTTGATCTTATTCGTAAAATTAACTTACATACCTGCTATAAAATAGTTATTCATTCGAGTGTAAATTTTTTCTATGTCAACTAAATAGTTCTGCAAATAGTAAATCATGAAGTATTGATTTGCATATTATAAATTAAAGGTAATTTCAATTAACTTGAGTTTGGATAAGTATTGGAAAAAATTACAAAATTATATTTAAGTCGATTTATGTACTTTAAGCCTATTAAGCATTTTCGATTAATTGTATAATAAGAAGAAATATTGACAAATATATTATATAGGATGCGTGTCATACAAATACTGAACCTCACTATAGAGAGCTCAAATGCCTATAATTTTAAAATTACATTTTTTAAGGAAGACATAAACCTTGATAATGAATATAATTTCTAATGCTTCCATTCCAGACCAAAGAAAAACTAAGTTAAACTGTTCACCTTCGAGTTCACCAGTCTAAAGGCAACTTTGGCTATAAAGCGCCCATAGCTGCAATCACGAAATTATTATTTGTGATAATTTTTTATTATACAAGTTTCATGTGAACCGCCCTGTTGGGTGCCAGCATTCTCCCAGGGGAGTCTCTCAACCGTGGAAGTCGCGTCTTATATTATGCAGATCCAGCCTGAGGCAACAGAGCAATTGTTATGGGCACGCACTGGATTAATCTGGAGAAACCCTATCGAATGGCATCGTTTTTAATTCCTCTCCAGTCACACCTGAATAATAAAAAATCTCCGGAGCAAGTGTTATGAGTGGCCGGTCGGAAGTACCTGCGAAACATATAAGTAGCATGCAGACCATGTGTATATTTGCGGCTTTTCCCATTTTCCGCTAGAACCAACTCCTCCATATGATTGCATGCTTCACTGGCCAAAAGAAAAACTTTTGTGAGAACTAAAAGTCTTCATCGCGGTCTTCCCTAGCTGCTAGCTTCCCTGACTTATCGTGTGAAACCATCTACACTGCGAGACGGTTATTACTTCAACTTCGTTTTTATTTTTTGTAGCATTTGGATATAAAGCGACCGCTTGGGGCAAGACTCAAGAATATCAAATTATAGCGTCTTCAGAGCAAACTTTGTCCCTCACCCTCCTAACGACCAACGAACACTTATCGCCTTCTTGAGAGACCAAAGCTATTTGTCATTATAAAAGTCGAAAAAACCTAATGTCAGGTCAGCCCCGACAAGATTTAAGATTTGTATGACTCAGAGCCGTTTCTACTGATCGTCATTTTGATGCACTGAATGGACAGTAATTACACAACTTCCGCGTTTTATGCCCACGAACTTCCGAAAGGTTTCCTTTCATTAGAATGTTTTTATACTGCAATTTATTGAGATATTACAATTAAAGTATTATTATAAAACCTAGAAGAAGAAAAGCGTTCATAAGAAAAATTCTGTGATTTCACAAAAAAAAAAAAAATTAAACAAAGACTATTTATTATCTATATAATAGGTACATCCAGTATATCCAGTTGATACGAACGATTTTAATTAAAGTACCGATTTTTATAATATTTGTATTAGTTCTAATGGATTAACTTTAAAACATTACTCCAAATAATTTGGAAGTCATAACAATCTATATATTAATACGTGAAGAGAAAACTTTGTACCCCTTTTTAAGCAAATTGCACGGACGGATGAGTGTGAGATTTGGAATAGTTAAAATTTATATGGAGAAGAAGTGCAGAAAAATAAATGTATATATAATATGTGTTACAAATACATTAAATTAAATTAAATAAATTCATTATTTACGTTCATACTGTCTATGTGAAACACATAGTAGTCTGTGGTCAAACTTTCGTAATTTTATTATTGACAGTGCCAATTTCAAAAACATAATAGACTGTGTATATTCGTATTTTTCGTAGTAACCCCAGTAAGTCGAATTTCGACCACAGGGCGACCACTAGTCATAATAAATCCTTAAAAATTCACTTATAGACTATATCAGGTAAATAAGAAATAAGGAAAAAAATTGTGTCAATAAAAAAAATCTAATTAATTACTCTTAAGTAGAATTAAAATCATCCTCACTATCACTGATTGTTGATTATTGATTATAAATCCATCATCATATCTTAAATCGTGATATTAGAAGAAGCATTCTAAGATAATTTCATCTTCTTGATAGAAAAAAATAACTAAGAAATTTTTGGAGAACATTTTGCAGGTTGCCTCATATGAAAAGTTATTCATGGTAACTCATTTCTTATTTAAACAATTATTATAATGCAGAATAATAAATTGGCAGAAAACTAATAATTTGAAGACGTCTTTAATCTCTAGAAGATTCTCTTGATTAATGCTCCAGTCACTCAAAAGAACAACACACGCAATTCTGCAATGTACATAAAAAATATAGTTCAGTACGCTGCCAGCTGAGATACTTTCATCCTCGTAATTTCCAGGTGCGTCCGTGAGACCTTCCCCTGACCCTCGTTTTGCTGATTTTCATTCTAATTAAGAAAACACTAAAGTGACGGATCTGGTTAATTAATTAGGATGTAAATTAATTGCAGTCTTGTTGCTAGATGGTCTACTCGCTGCAAAGAAGCCAGACACAGAAGTACTAGCTCAGCACGTACATATAACTACAACAGTCCCAGTAAAATAGGAAAAGAACTGAAACAATGGAATATAATTGGGGCTTTCTCAGGAAATCTTCAAATCGAACGCGATATCTAGCAAAAAAAGAAGCAGGCTCTGCTAGCGAAGGAACAAATAATTAGCGATGTGTGAGCCATGAGAAAAGAAGGAGCCGGCTTTATTCCCATGGAACAACTTTAGCTCTGATCTCAAATCTAATTAATGCGCACGACTTTTAATTACGCCGTGTGCGCCGCCACACACCGCTTAAGAGTGAAAACAACCTCAACTAAAGTAGTACTCACCTGAACGGCACAATTCAGAAAGCAATTGTTCTGGCCTGGCCCATTTAGGAGGCCCTTGGAGGATGGCTCCACGGGGGATATCAATGGTGAAACCTTCAGCACTCCCATTTTGCCATAATCGTTAGACAGTCGCGGCTAGACAAACGCTACACTTGTTGCACCCACAATCACGCATTACTGAAATAAAAATGAAAAATAAACTATTAGCACCTTGTCGCGTCTAAAGCACTTCTTATTCATGTCGAAAAACTATTGTACGAATACTTTTTTTCTTTAAAGGGCTTGGAATGCCAAAATGAAAAAAATGAAAAAAATTTGAACACGCTAAAGGTGTAACTTGATTGCGATACTCCCAAAAATTCCGGATTTTTAAAGAATGCGTCAGACATACTTCAGCGACTGAGGGTGGTTTTGAAACCTTATACCCATGAGATTGATAGCGCTACTCTTGGTCACTGTACTCAATCGTGTGCAGAAGCAATATCGTTTCTGTGCCTACAAAATTTGGTAAACATAAAGTTCCAACATGAAAAAGTAATAAAAAATGGCACAAAAACATCTACTTTTATGGTATTCAATAACCATGGAAAACCGATTATGAAAAAAACAACAAAGATGAATTTTGGAAGAACTGCGATATTTATTTTCGAGTCGTAGTTACAATATAACATACTTTTTTAACCGAACAAGTGCGAATCTGACTCATCTGTTGAATTAACTTTTGTTTTTAAAAATTTATTGTGGATTTATTCAAGACTATTTGGAACATCGTTTTATTTTGTCCTGTAATATTTGCACTTACCTCCTCCACTCTATAGCTTACTTTTAAATTTGAACCCTCCATTTTGGACTGAATTTTCAATAAAACTGAAAATATTGTCATAAGTATTTCAATTATGATGGATGTGGGTTAACAATTTCTATAATTATGCCAAATTTCAAGACATATGTATAGTTCCTGAGATAAACAGCTGTGACGGACAGACAGACGGACGAAGTTGAATGAAAAAGATTCCTTTTTTACCATTTCGATACGGAACCCTAAAAATATCATTTTCAAATTAAACAAATCACATTCCAATTCAAAACAAACATTTCTAAAATCAAAAGGTATGCACATGTTTTTTATGTTAGGATATGAAGAAAATAGGAATTTGATTTTAAAAACGATGTTATTTGAATTGAAAAATAATTCGGTTAAGAATAAGAAAAAATGTTCAAGATATGAAAAAAATTTCTAGATGAAATTATCGTTCTTGGAAAATTGCTATTGATTCCGTCACTTATTCAAATGTAACCTCAATCTCGCGATTTAGCATTTTTCACAGCGCTAAACTATTTCATCGACCTCGAATACTGTACCAAAGATATCTAATTTCTAACACCATCTGTAAATTTACCAAAGTTAACTGTGTACTTCACCCGCAAAAGATGTTTTCTATCGAAATTATTTACAATTTTTCAATCTGACTCTAATTGCCTATTTAATATTTCGAAAAAAAAATTTAATTTTCAGATATTCGACCATATCATTATCCGTTGTAATTCTGTTTCTTTAAAATGTTGACCTCTTCTTTCGGAATTGAAACAAATAAAACGGCGATAAACTCGATTAGATGGCAAGAAATTTGATTTTCTAAATTAGAGATTATGGGATTTACATCCGTCATTTGTTTAGACATTTTTTACGCCTATAAAGCAAGACAAGGCCATTACTCTAAAGAATATAATTTCAATTCGGCCATATGATAATAAGAAAGGTAAAATTTGTATAAAAGTTTTTTATAAAACATTTTTTCAATAACTACCAATAGAAAGTGAGATATTCGCAGAAAACTGGCCCTTGAATAATATATAAAACAAGCCGACAGAAATTATTTATGAGATAACATTCTTGCTGATTTCAATATTTTTTCCGTAGCTACAAGAGAATATGTATTTGTATTTATTTTATTAGGCTAATTCCTGATTGTTTAAAAACTAAATCTAGACTTTAAAAAATCAACAAAAAATGAAGGTTTTTTTCAAAATGTCTCCTATAATTTTTTTAACCTTATAACATAACATAGAAAATTAGCATATTTAAATTAATTAAATTTGATCCATGTGCCTACAAAAATGTAAAAATATGTATGTAGATACGGTTCAAATTGTTTCTCATAATTTACATATTGTGTTTCATTTACAAAAATTCTATAAATCACGTCAATTCTATCCCCATTAAAGAAGCAACTGTTCCGGTTTCTAGAAGTTAGTAACATTGCTGACATTTATGTGAAGGTTTCTTATCTCTACAGTTGTTGGTTTTGCACTTGCACCGCCGGATAGTATTATCGAACAAACAAATCGATAACGACAGGTAAACACCGCTGATTGGAAAACCAAACAATTTCCCACGAATACAGTGAGTCTCGTTTTAATATCTGAAGGTAGAAAGGGGTCAGACCGCCACATGTGCAAAACATTTTTAATTCTGTTGAAACTTGGGGCAGAATAAAAAGCGCGAACTCGGTCAAAAGATAAGAAACACTTTGTTGCACCGATGGAGTTATCAAGCTTTTTTAAAGGGCGTGAAATGTTCATTCGGTCTGTTTATAATTTTGTATAATCGACGATCAACGCCCACGATCGGTTCGGTTTTCCTAAATGAACCTAAGACGACGTCGGTCGTCGGCAAAATTGAAAAGAGCCTCAAGCAGTCGCAAGGAAGCCACGAGCCATATTACCCGATTTGTGTGGTAGTAAAACAACACCTGAATGAATACCTGTCGGACATGTGAATAGAAGAAAGATTTCTCGCCCTCGCACCGAGGAAGTATCAACCATTGCTCCCGCGTGATGTGGCCATTGCCACCAACCAAAATTTGGCCATGCGGGGGCCTTCCGCCTTAAAGTTTTCTTAGATTTATGTCCATCGGTGCCTGAGGAGCAGGTGTAAGCTTGACAAAGTGCGTTTCAAGTTTTTGGTATAAGACAATAACGGAAATTGCCTTTTGAACTCCCCCGCTATAGATGATCTTACCTTTATCCACGGAATTTTTAAATCCACCGATCGTAGATAATTAATTCAGCAAATTATGATTGTCGCAAGCTACACTAGGCTAACTAGCCTCAGGCTGTGGCTAGCAACGCGATCAGACCGTAAGGCTTGTCGCCATCAGGACTGGTATCTGGATTGGATCGCTGCCAATTTGCGGCAACTGAACCGATCTACGCAGATAAATTGCTTGGGGCAAAACCAGACTATAAACGTGCGCAATTTCTTCCGCGTTTACGGCAAGGGGGTCATATAAGGCCTCAGTTTGCACGATATAGTAATTCCTTTTACTTGAAGCCACTCCCTCCAGATCTAAAGAACTTGGCCGTGGCACGCTGCAAGAATCAATAAGGTGTTGGCTAACCGATTTTCTAGAAATACTAGAAGCATAGTTGTCATCTCTAAAATTGCATTCAACTTAGTCGCTAAATATGTATTTTAATTCCTCGAAAAAAAAAGGAAAATTTGATTTGGAAATCTAATCGAGAGAATTCCGTAGATCTAAAGAAGTCTTGCACCTGAAATGCAGCAAAGCGAAACCTCACAAATATGTGAGGTTTTCACGTTAAGCACTACTGCCAGCTAATTGATATACGAGTCGATTCAGAAATGCAGGTGAGATCGACTCTTCATTAAAGCGGCACAGAGTCTGAGCAGACCACTTGCACCTGCAAAATGGTATGCTGTTGCTGCACCAGGTAAATACTTCATTTTTGCTCTAATAGCTATTTTGGTGCGGGAAGGGGAGATTCATTCATACATTTAGTTACATCTGAATTAAATCAGTGCTATTTAATTAAAACATTACATTCCAAGATTTTTTCACTGTTGCGAAGTGCTACAATTCTTTTTATACTATGTATTATATTATAACTCACGTATTGTCCTTGATTTAATTTTTATGTATTGGAAGTGCCCAATTAGAAGAATTAAAAAGGCAATTCATTTTCTTGTCTAAAATGTATTATTAAATGATATTTTCAATATAAAAATAAATTGTTAAGAAGAAACCCTTTCTAAGTGTAGGTACCTACCTATTTATTATTTATAACACGCTACAAAATACGGTCCGAAATATGTACATAAAAAAGAAATATTTCAAAAATTTGCTTTATAAAACTTCCCAACGAATTGTATATTTCTTATGTTAAGTGTAAATATAACTAAGCTTTCCATAGTAATATTTATATTTGAATTTTTTATGTTGTTTGCTTGCTTTGCACCTCGGTAATAAACCTCTCTGCTTCTAATAAGGATTAAACCATATATGTATTTAAATTAATTAAATTTGTAAATATCTAATTACCTTTTCTTTATGAGAACATTTCAGCTCATATAAATTACATATATGATGCTGATTGGATGATGATTAGCTAAATTGCACATGACTTCCTATCGTTTTACTTAGATATAATAAAAGTTATGAGCCTGAACCTTATCTGATCTATTAAATGAATAAAAAATAAAAATGGAAGTGCTCATAATAAATATTACATTAAAATAAAACTTCAGTTCAATTTAGTACATATTTTACAATTAACTAATATAATTTTGATAGATACTAAAATTACATGTAATTGAGTACGTAAATTAAAAAAATTCCTAATCATAGCAATTAAATGCTGACTTTATATGTAGTAAACCTATTTCATGGCTAATAAAGCAGATATTCATTTGTAGATCGCTCCACTTTATTTACCTAGCATATATCCAACGCTAACAATTGAACTCGGTTTAATAGAGAGTGAGTTGTTATTATGGAATTGAAATTGAATGGATTTTGATCGATATCAGATAATGTTTATTTGTAAATGATATACATTTGCTTTCTGAAACAAAAATGCATGAGAATCACATATGTATACGACATACGTAAAGATTGATTGAAGGAGTTATTAAAATAATAAACTGGATCTACACCACTTTCTAAAAAAGTAAAGTCTCACATAGTAAGAGACTGTTACTAAACGTATAAAATAACAAAAAAATGTTGATCGATCGAAGCATAGTTTATATAATATTTCATTTAAATGTGGTTCAACTCAGTCAACCGATACGGAATAACGTGAAGGCATTTCACAAACAACAAGCACCAGATAAGCAAAGCGATGCCATATAAAACCAAAACA
The DNA here is from genome assembly GCA_951509405.1 of Machimus rusticus. Taxonomy (NCBI): domain Eukaryota; kingdom Metazoa; phylum Arthropoda; class Insecta; order Diptera; family Asilidae; genus Machimus; species Machimus rusticus. The sequence continues at coordinate 12,484,222 of OX608051.1, forward strand.
TAAACAACACTCTTGAATGCATAAGAGGTAAGTATATCGAGTCAACTTAAAAGAGTTTATCCAACTATGGGTAGGCTGATACTAAATAAAAACAAAAAGGTCAATAAAACCTAGGATATCAAAATAAAATACTCATTACTTCAGCAATTAACTATTGCACTTTCTATAGCGTGCTAGTTTAATGCGTTTTCATGTAAATTGATTCCTTTGAAAACTGATACATATAAAAATATGCAATTTATATGTAAAAAACGATGGAATTTCTCGTGCTATTTTAAAAGCATTGCAAAGCGAATTGTGGATTCAGTAATTTGGAGAAGCAGTTACAATCGTCTTAATTTAAGGAACGTGCTTTTAACTGAGTAACTCAACGTTGCAGTTGGATCCGGATAAACATATGTGACTGAAGTTAATTAAAAATCAGGAAATACGTTTAGGCACGGTTCGTCAATTAGTCAAGCTATTTCTCTCCGCTCGTCGTTTACACAATAGGGCATTGTATTCCTTACGAACTTCTCTGTCTGCAATTTAAGTAGTCCAATACACACTTATCCGATTTTTGTTAATCAAACACTATCAAAAATAGCATGGAGTAAAAGGATATGTGTTACTCAATTTTCACCGGTTCAATCAAAATAGTGCTATTTGTAGATTAACTAATCAAATTACCTTTCAAGCGAAAATAATGGTCAATTGTGTTTCCTTCTTCAAATCAGGGGTACAGCAAAATTTCAATAAATCCGGAAATTTCTTCTTATTGTATATTGTTGATGCCGTTCCGCAATCTGTATTTAATTAACTCGAAGGACCTTAGAGCAATAGCACAATAGTTCTCAACGTCTATGAGAACATTAAGTACACTTTACGAAGTAAATGAACACTATCTAGAAGCACATTTAAATCCACTTAAAACACCTCAGTTACACCAACAATGCGGTTTTTTTTTTTATTCTCTTCATAAGCAATTTGGGGCTTGTCCCTCAAAAAATATTTCTTCGCATCCCACTTTACTCACAAAAGATATTCGACGGCTCAAAAGTGTCTTTCAAAGCGAGATTCACGCTTTCTAAAATCTCCGAATTGAATTCCAGCACCGAAGTGAAAACAACGAAAATCTTTGATCATCGTCACTCGATCATCCGGGCGAGGATCCTTCGTGCATCGTGCGATGATGCCTCCAAGCAGTCGCTGACTGAACGGAGGAAAGCGGCCCGTCGACCGTCAAATTCGAAACGATCAAAGCTGCGAGTTCAACAGTTTTTTTATTTTTTAACCAGTCAAGCAACGATCTAGCAGCGTCGTCGGCATAGTGACGTTATTGCTTACGTTTAGGCTGTGCTTCTTCTCCCGGCCCGATCAAGTTGCCATTGTGGCAGCCAGCAGCAGCGCACCCATCCACACTACACCCAACAAGAAAATCTTTACTCCAGCAACACTTCGTGCAGGTAGTTGCGGGTGAACCCAGCCGTCTTTTCTACTCCAAGCCCAACACAGGCTCAGTTTCAACAAAAAAAGGTGGTGCAGGTAACAAAACACCAAACGAAAACCTGTTGTTCATGATAGTGGTTGTACACTTGTGAGTGTCTTAATTGTAAACAGCCGCCATATTTTTAGGCATTTTAATCCAAGGCACAGAAACTCGAAAAATAATGGAAACCTATGCGAAGAGACGCGAATATCTCGCGCCAAAACCAATAATTTTGCGATCTTTTATTCCAGTATATTGCTTTACGATTTATGATCAGTAGTGATCTTCATCGCTTATTATCACAGTCAAAATAAAGCCTTATATAAATTCAGAATACAAAAATATCATTTGCCTATTTACTGATCTACCGATCGAATTCAAATGTAAAATCACAATCTAAAATTCCTTGCTTACAAATATTCTGTAACAAACTTCTTAAGATAATATTATTTTAATTTGAATGTTGCTTAGCTACAATCATAACTAAATCAGTATTTTATAAACATAATTACAAGCTAACGAGATCATCATGCACCAGTTTGGCAAACCCAGACTGCATCTGGTATATATCGAACATTTTCAGCTCGGAGGCGAAGTAGTGGTAAAGTAAAAAAAATTTTTAGAAATCAAGGAAATAATCATAAAAAATAAAAATCGAATAATTGAGATAAGTTTATGCCAGTTCGTGCCGACCGGTTCGGTCTCCGTCCAACTGGACATCATACAACATATCGAAATCTGCCCGCCCTGGCTATTTTTAGACCTTCAATTTCTTGGCTCCACTTCACCTCGCAATCACTTCGCCGCTGTTGTATTAAAAAGCAACGAATTGATCTTTCGCTCAGTTTGGATTCACACCGCGCATTTATGGTGCCCCCGCCATTAGCGAACATGAACTTCAAGTCTCCCCTTTTCTTAGTGACCACATCTGGGGGGAATAAAGAAGTGGCAATCCGAAAAACTCGAAGTAAAGCTCTCTATGTTTTGTGGCTGGACTGGACGAACCAAGTGAATTGGGCACAACTGGAAGATGTTGCTGGCGAATCCATCCAATGTTTTAAGATGATATCAACAGCTCTAATGTTTCAGGTATCAAACTATATGATGCGATTAATTATTCACTAGCTTTTAACTTCTTGGTACATGAAAACTGCATAATTTCAATGTAATCAAAAGGCTGCCTAATTAAGTGAAAATTGTATGCTGAGTCACAGTCCTAAGAAACCTCTTTGGAAACCATCTATTGTTGACCGCATTTTTGTTCTTTCGTTTTTTCTTTGAAAATAATTTATTACACGCTGCAATCGAAACCCTTTCGATAATTGCGATAATTGAGTAATAGAGGAATCTGAGTAATGGAAATGCATAGTCACTAATTATTTTCTGATTTAATTTAATACCACAAATGATATTACCGACATTGGGCAGTTTTTTCAGCTAATATATATATATGTATGTACCATAACTATCTAAATAACGCCATTTCGCTAAGTTGACCGATTCCACGAATTTAAATGATATTGACATATCAATCCTACTCAAATATACTTATGGCTTTAAATAGTCACATGATTCGCAAATACTGGTTAATCGAATAATTTATTAATCAAAAAAACTCACTATTTTACTAATTTCTGCCGTGTGTAAATTGTTACTAAAATTTAATCTCAACTCAATTTTCCCAAAATTCGCAAATCCTTAATAGATACCGTAATATCTGTTAGATACTGATCACAAAATAAACATGATCAAAACGTGAATAAAAAGAAGTAAGTAAAAAAACTAATACCATTTCTTCAAAAATCGTTAAGTTTTATACGCTATTAATGGTTTCACTTTTTGTTGCAGAATAAGCATCCTGTGTATATTTATTGTACTATAATACTATGTAGCTGATCAACTTGGTTTTAGCCGGCGTATGATAAGAGTTCTGAAATTCTCAAGTTTGATACTTCAGAGTTCGCCACTTGGAATTTATAATTTTTTAATAGTAGATTTGAAGTCAATGGTCCCCTTGTTTATAACTTAATTTCACTTAAATTCATGGAGGTTGAAAAATTCCATTTCCAAATTGTGACGGTAGATTCGAAATTAGTAACCCCAAAATACCCGGAAGTACTAATTTTCACTTAAATTCGGTGATTTTCCAAAATGTTTGGTTGCCATATTGGGTCCACTATCTTGAATTTGAAATAGCATTATAATTAGTATTTCCAAAACAACAAATACCAATTTTTTAGAGAATCCCTGGAAATGTACAATTGTTGGCTGTCATTTTGAGTTCACCATTTTATGGGCATAAAAATTAGCCTATCAGTTGGAGTGGTACTACATACCTACTCAGTCAAAAAATAAAAAATATCGAATTTCACATTTATAATGTTAGTAACATTTTAAACCATATACTCAGAAATATCTAAGAATATCGAATATCTGATAATCTGACCGAAGACGAAAACGTTCCATTATATCACATTTTCACGAAATACGAAGTTAAATTATAAAAGCTATTTTGGCCATTTTTGAAAGGTTTTAAAAAAATAACGGGTTATCGCGCAAACTTGAAATTTAACTAAAAAAAAAAAGATTAAATGCTTAACTATTCATATTAAGTTAGTTATTTGTGAGCTATATTAAAATTTGCTTACGGCAGAAAATTTTTCATGCAACTTTCGTTAAGGCCTATGAAATGAATAAACTAAACTTCATAAAGCTCACAATTTCTTAATATTCTGTAAAACAGATAGTTAAGCTTTATTTGACATAAATCCCGAGTTTCAGCAACATCTCGCTATTTAAAAAAAATAATTAAACTCCCAATTTTTGCTTTGTTCACTTTTCAACCTCACCTTTTTACGCTCATAATCCTTTTATTATAACTGCTACTTAAAATAGTTTCACCTTTAAACTCACGGGCAACCTTCCCACATTGGGTAAAATGCACGAAATGCACGAAAATGCATTGTATCATTTTACTGGACTATTACGTATGTATGTAAACAATTAAAGCTAGAAAAAAATTCAATCATAAATTCTTTTTTATATTAAAGACTCTAACAAACGATCTTCTATAATATTATTAGAAAATTAAGTCATAAAGTATGGGAGTATGTGTAACTTGTTCTTAAAGTGTAAAGTAAATTTATCTAAAACAATTGTCTAACACTTTTAGGAGCAAATTTCTTTACCAAAGAAGTTCAAGTAAGACCTGAGGGTTCCGCACCATTATACATATAGAGTGTAGAATTAGAAATTAATGATTTTCGGTCTCTTTTCTTTTCTTGTACACACTAAGAGATTTTCCTTCACGTCAAATTTCAAGATTCTAAGTCAAATATCCTGTAGATACTGACATGTCAGTCAGTTCGTGAGTTAGTTTAAAAGACCGTATCTGAATTTTTTTAACAGGGTTATGACGTTGTACTAAATTAATTATATTATTAATTCAAATTCGATATAAGATTTTGATTTTTTAATTCAAGGTACAAAACCTGTAAACAATTTATACATGATCCAAATTAGTTATGTGGGTATAATGGTAGTAGCAAATAATCGAAGAAGGCCTTGGAGGACTGAAGTGGAGAAGGATTTCGTGTCAACAGTGGTTAATCGCGAATAAGTCGGTTCTAAGTTCAAGGCGAAAGCTAGTAAATGATAAATTACATATATTATAAATATACACTTTATTATTATTGAACGAAAGGAAATACAGTTCCAATTCCCTAACCTGTTTGAGTCTACGTTTGTTATTAAAAATAGACTAATGATTATACTGGCAAAAACACATTACACACATCTAAAGAAACTTAAAATACTTAATTATTGGCAGTAGTTCTAGAATTTTTACAAAATTTTACAATATTATGGACTTATATATTAGACAGATTTTCTTGTGGAAAATGCATCAATTGCAATAAATTCTCCATCTACAAAATACTTTTGAAACGTGTAAGAGAACGGTTTCAATCCCTATTGTTTTAATTTTAATACTGCTTTCGCTTATCAACTGCATCAAATAATCGTACTTATAATTATAAATGAACACCAAAGAAATGGAATTATTATTTTTTCATATAATGTAAGAAATATAAATGATTTTCAAAATTAATAAGGTATTTTGTAAAAATATAAATATATTATTTTATTTAATCCAGAATACAGTTGTAAACCAAACTAAGTTTTAAATATTAAGGCTTAGCTAAGAAAGGCTCGTTTATCGTCTTCCACAACTTGCTGGCCTTCCTTGGGCCTAGCCCAGTAACCAGCGATAGTTTTTCTTCTGGGCTGTTTATTATGTTGGCGAGGCTGCCGAAATTCTGCAAAAGCGTAACAGCGTCTGTCTTGTTCACCGGTTTAATGCTAGTGAGGGCAGACACCAACTAGCAAGAGGCTTAGGTACCCGTTCATGAAACTAAATTTGCTTTCCTTACCTTCGTGTGAGGATCAGATTCGCTCTTCTCCATAATCAGATCGGGCGGTCGCCTCTCGAACAGCTTGTAGGTTTCTATAATTTTGCCAGCTTCCTCAGCATTCCACGCGAGCATCAATGTCAAGTCGGCTAGGAGACTCACCCGAGTCAGGTTCTTTAGAGCGTTGTATGGTTCCTAAGATACATAAGGTATAGTTAAGATTGTGAAATAATTCATTCGCCCGGGACTACTCACCGCCATGTCTACTTGCACGAGTAGAACGCGGAGCTCGAACTGCTTCCCCAGCGCCTTCAGCCGCTGGCAGATGTAATCCGGGTTTAAATTGTGGTACTTCAGGGACAAGTAGAGGATGCAAGTGGTGCGGCCCACGATGTAATCGGGCGTTATTTCCCGGAATTCAAGAGGCACATTTACAATCGCCTTTAAAATTGGATTCGCCCGCTGCTTGGGGTTCACGAGCACACAGTGCGGATTTGCAGCAGTTGTTTTGGGCTTGTCGGCGGCGCCGTCTTCTTGTTTCTTTGCTATTTTCGCATCTGGAGGAATGCAAATGTTAGCAAGCGCATCATCGAACGAATCGTCCGGCGTGTTGTCGTCCATTTGAAGATTTTATGAAAGAAGCGCCACTTTAAACTTTGTTTGAACTTAACTGGCCCCACTTCGACGATTGACACTTTTTGACAGTTCAATTCTTTTTTGCGTAGAGAGCCATCTGGTTTGTCAGGTCGTGAGTGCTGTGATATGGTTTTTACTACTAATAATGCATATTTTTAGGCTCATTTATCGCATTCACTTATCAAGCTAGCACATTTCTAAACAATTTTTATTTTTAAATCTAGCACTTTTTATTCAGCAAGCATAAAAAATTTTTATAATTATGAACACATGGTAATTATTACTCAAATAATTAATGATATTAATTTTAGACGATTACACTGAACATATCTTCGACTTTTCTTTATCTGCTTCAGATCGACACAGTTTAAAGTTTAATTAATCATATCCTTTTATTTCATATGAAATACATATGTGTCTTATTTTACATGGTTTCGATGCGTACGGTTTTTCCAGGAACGTATTTACCATGTGAATTTAGGGGAAGGTGTATATTCAAATATATAGTTCATGCAAATTTAATGCTTGAGGATCATTTCTAGCCGAATTTATTAAGAGTATGTGGAGGAGTACCAGAGTACCACATTAATTTGTTTTATTCAATTTAACAACCAGTGTAATTTTTAGCAATCCTGATTATTCCAAGAGAAGAATAGACGTTGAGTGGAGTTTGATTTTTTCAAAAGAAGGTCGACTATAATTCGATTAATCGTTTCATAAATTACAAGCCACACCAAGTTTTTTAAAAACTAATAAAATGTTTATTTCACCAAATTTGCAAATAACAAGAACTCAACAATTAATTGAATTTTCTCTGGCTCCTATTACGACAAATATTCTTTTTTTCATTGATTCTACCAATTTCTTCAGTATATCGAGGTTCAAGTTTTTAACAAAATGTTTTTATTGGGTGCCCATCGATTTATCTTAACAGGATTGGTTCTAAGCCAAATCATTATTTTCTCACTGATATGAGTTCTCATTGTGGCATTATCCTGTTGAAAGACCCACCGTTTTTGAGAATTATTTGCGAGAAATGGGATCAAGCTCTTCGGAAGTACTTAGACATAGCCAGTACTCTTCATTCGAAGACGTATAGTAAATTGAATATTTAAATATCCCGTAGCAAACGCTCGCCAAAGCTAACAGAAACCTCACCTTTAGAGAAATAAAGATGTTCTTTTCTCAAATCTCCGAAATAAGTATTCAAACCGTCAGATCGATTTACATATGTAAATTCCATTTCTTTTCGTCAGAAAATACCACCTTACTCTATCCGTTTTTTTGGCGATCAAGTAGCCGAGGAGCAGACTTACATAATTTTAGCTTTAAAGATACTAAAAAATCATGTTGAATAGTTCTCCAAAATGTTGTTTTCGGCAAGTGATTACAGAAGCTGTTAAATTTTCTTCCCGAATTTTTAAAAACTTTTTAGGGGCTCATTAAGTTATTATAGATCCTCGTACATACATCGCAAGACATCGATCGGAGACTCATCTAAAAGAGGATAAAAGTACCTTTCCAATGATAACTTACTTGTTAGAATTCGTTGCGAAATGTAAGGGTACAAATTCCAAATTTATTTAAATTTCATTTTTAGACTAGGAATTTTTTAACGAAAATGTTGATAAATTTTGAATTTGATTTTCTCTTTTGAATGAGCCTTAAGAAAATCTATAGGAAAACACATATACCATTTCTGGTGTTACAGTTACACAATTTTTTTCACTTTGTGATAAGAAAACACATTTTTCGAAACACTGTTTTATTGCTAATAACATTCATTACATGCACGGGTAGCCGACACGACAAGAATAATTAAAATCGACAAAAATTTACTTCGTCGCTTTCTGGACATCTACCAGACGTAAAGCCATTCTTACTTTACTACAAATTGTTAACATTAATCGCCATTCGAACATGGTCAAAAGCCTGTTGCGACAGCCGGAATATTTTTAAACAGGACAACGACTCGTACACACGCTTTAAACGCTTTATAAAAAATACGGTATATGTATGTAAAACCACTCCATTTGGTCTGATGATCGGAAGTGTCGCTATTATACTGGAGTCTTAGAGTATACTAGAAAAAACACGAAAAAGCATTTCTTCAACTAGTAGAAGATACGCAAAAGACAACAATAACTGAAAACGTTGTGGAAATATATAGGAGACCTTATAATACTGTTTCCATTTCGGCAATCTCTGTCTTGTAAGACCTACGAAAGATAAAAGTAAAATTTGAACAGTTGTAGGTTCGAAGTGTAATACAACCATCTGTAGAGGTCCTGGGCACTTCCACCCAGACTCAGATTACCAAGCAAAGGTGGACGCTCTTTATAACCGTGATTTATCAGATCCGATGCAGAAGAGAGTCTGTGGGTAAATAAATTCAAGTAATGGCAGCAATCTGATACAAAATATACTTTACTTTATCTGAGGCGGTTTAATACCATGTTTATCCATCGTCTTCTCCAACTGGCGTATTCTCAATCGAGCCATGTCTAATTCGTGCTTTACCTTCCAGAGGTGGGTATCACAAATCGGATCAGTACACCTATGTTTCTTTAAAATTTCCTGGGCTTCAAACACCGCCCCACGAAAAGTTAGTGACTTTCCCATTGACAAAGAAATCAAAGCGCAGCACCCACCATGGTCCGATTTTGCCAGCCTTTTGCGAAAATACTTAAAATATACATGCTCTAGAAATAGTAAAAGCGCCGCAAGAAGAATTCCAGCCATTAATAACAAAAACGCAGATAAGAACTGCTCCAAAGCCAAGGGATCTGAGGATTTATGCTCCTGTTTTCCTGGTCTACACGTTCCTGTCATCCAATACCTCCGTAGTCGCTCTAGATCGCCATTCGCGCGAAACTCGAGTAAACGCTTGTTGAACATTTGAACGTACTTCGAGTTCCTGCTGAACGCAAGGCCATATCCTTTGATAGTCTTGCGTTATATAAGAATTTTTTTTTAGATTAAAGAACAAACCTGTCATTGCATACCAGCTTCCAACTGTAAGCAACCGGCAGTCCTCGTCTTGAGCAACAAGGTAATCGAGGACAGTGCCATCATAGACAAATGCATCTAGATTTCCGTTAAGAACTGCAGCAACTCCGTCTGCAACACTAGTTTTGTTGTACCTACAGAAGATAACAAATTGTTTCCGTAAAGTTTTGGAGTTCCAAGATTTATATAAAATTAGTCCAGTCAATAGAACGTGCAATTTTCTTTAGTTAATAAGTGTAGATTCATATTGGTCGGTACAACATCATAGCCCCCTAGATGTAGGAAATATTTAAGTATGTATTTTAAAAATTCATTAAATTGTTCAAAACTTTGGTTATATCTTATATGTATAGGTCCAAAATGTAGTTACCATTCATAGCTTGTAAGAGTAACTTAACTGGAATCAACAAAAAAATCTCAGACATTAACAAAATCATCAACAGTTCCTAATCTAATCGTAGACTAACTATAAAATACTAAATACATACTATTATGTACTACTTAACTGAAGAAAAATTATAATTTTAAATAGTCAGATATACTTTAAAATCATATCCGAAACTAACTTATCCAAAATTTTTAAGCACACTTTTCTAGCAAATGTATTGTGATTTACCTCCACATTTTGCGGATTTATACTTTTTTTTTTTATAGTTTTTTGTTTAATGTTAAAAAATGTTCAAATTTTTATTAGACCAACTCAAGTCTATTCCAAACATGGCTTAAATCTGCTTCAAATTTGGCCTGTGTTAAGGCTATATTAAATCTAGTATTAATACTTATATACATATGTTACATAAGCTAATGTAAGCCCGGTTCAAACTTTTGTTTAGACCTTTTTGCAGTTGTTTTGAAAACATCAAAATCCGTTCAACATATTTTGAATGCAAAGGATAAATATTACGAATTATATGCATATGAATATAAATATTTAAAGGTATGGTATGGTATGGTTTGGTGGCAAAACAAAAGGTAATAGCAAAAGCCAAGTAAATAGCAATAAAAAATAGAGCTTTTAATATTGGTTTTGCACCGATTATCTTTCCCTGTTTTACCTAGCAAGACACAATTTTATTTTCCGTTTTCGAGTGTGCGACATTTGCGAAACCCATTCAAATAATGTACCTTTAAAAAATACCGTTCTCCAAAAAAAAGGATAATTTTTAAAATTGCTTTTGGAGTTTTCCATTGTTTCCAATATTTCCAAATCCCAGAAATATACGTTTAAAACCCACGGTTGACGTCATTCCCCAATACGTGTATAGTTTGGATAAAAGGGAAATCATATAATAATTGATACAAGTTGTCTTACTCCTTCATGTAAAAGTGCATCTCCCTGAAATACTTTGCAATTGTCGAATCAGTGTGACTCCAAGGAATCGTTCCGAATTTAAAAGTAGGTTTGTGGGAGTACGGCCGGGTAAGCCTTGAATCATCCAATCCTGTAAATTCATGGAACTCTTCCCTGAATAAAAAAATAATAATAATAATAATATATGTATAATTATAAGTCTGGATGGGTAGTTATATAAATCCTTACCGAGTTATCATGAATGCAGCCAAATTGGCAGTGTATATAGCCAAAAAGACCACTGCGAACAAGGCCCAAACATTTGTCATAAACCGGGCAGTAAAACCTCTGGGTGAATCAACGTGGACTGCTGCTTGGAAAAGTACGGCCCAAACGAGCCAATAAGTTCTGAATAAAGAAAACCGGTACGGCACCACGGAGCCTGTTTGGAGTGACAACTTCATGTCGAAGCCGCTGGGTGACAACCACTCGAACAGGAAAATCATAAAAGTTGCTGCCTGTATGGCAACAATTCCCACCAACATCCATGACGCGGTGTCGAAGGGTTCCAAGAAGGCCGTTGGTGATATAATTCCAGTTCGCTTAGCGACAACAATTGCAATTCCGGTTTCCATAAAGGGCTCACTAAAATCCACCACTGCTTCCCGCTCAGCGTTGATCATTAGCGAGGTCAGGACCATGTCCGTTTTTCGATTTACAAGATCCGCAATTAGACCATTCCACTTCCCATTCTCCAAAGTCCCCCACTTGCCGTCTTCTACCCTTACAAGTTCATAAGTAAATCCCAGCTCCTCAGCAAACTTCTCAAGCAAATCTATGCAAAATCCACTGCAGCACTGGTAGAAGGAGCCATTTCGATGGGCTTGACCCATGTCTATGTCCGCCATTTCGTGATCTGCTGCTACCCTGCAGAGGACACCTCTGTCCATCAAACACTTCCCGCTGACGGGGTCTGCTGGAGAAAGATTTATGTACGGAGACTCCTCGAGAAATGTAATTTTTAAGTGAAATTTCTCCGGCACTCCTTGCGGAGGAGCATGCGAATTGCCTGGCCACGCGATATCACGAATATCCAGCTTTTGTGTTTCCCAGGATTTCCATACACCAATCTGTAACACAAAAATTTTTATTTTGGTATAATATGAGCTAAAATTAACTAAAATCGTAATTGAAACAGAAAAACAAACATAAAACCAATTTCTACTCGTGCTTTCCATTTTCAACTAATTTCTAGTCTCTAGCCTCTATAGCTACACTACTCTATGAGCTTGATCACTGATCGTTGAAAAGCAAAAATACAATTTTCAATTCATGCTGTACCTAATTTTTTTACATGTTATACCTATTTAAAAGCTTCGGTAATGTCTTAATACTAATTTTCATTGAAATTTTATAACCAGTAATCAGTTTTTGAAATTCAAAATAGCGGGTTTAAAATCATATGGTAATACTAAATTTTCCTACAATTTCACACAAATCGGTAGAAGAATATTTTTGGCATCCCGGTTTTGATATTGGACGCTGATTCTTTTAATTCAATATGGCTTACTTTCAACCCAATAATATGTATATTATATAAAGCTGAAGCACATTCATAAAAAAAACGTTACTAATATAAAATCTATAAATGCTATAGGAAATCTCCAACCAAGCAGTTTTTGCATCTAGTAAAATTGTAGAATGTTTTTTTTTTAAGTAGCAAAACAATGGTCAATTACAATTAATATTTAAACATTTTGATTTATTTGTAGCTTCTACATTTTTAAATATTTTAGATTTGAGTACATTGTACCTGAAAGGAAAATAGTTACCCTGCCAATTTTTAATATATTTTAGAGAATAATAAAGTTGTACTGCAATTATAAAAAAATAATGATAAAGAACCCTTTTGATTTTTACTACACCGAAGTCTAAAAAAGATATCTATTTTTTCCCCCTTAAAATACACAAAGGTGGAGGAAAAAAAAAATAAAAAACGTTCCTGCAAAATCTATTGACAAAGTAACCTACTTCTTCCCAAACCAGGTTTTTGCTGTTAGCACTCGGCCTCAGATTCATAATTTTGAGTTCCGCTGACTTGAGGTCTCCATCGGCGGTGAATTCAATGTTGGGTTTATTCAGATCACCTTCAATTGAGACATTCCTCAAGTATTTGAAGAATCTGAAATGAAAAATTGCATTTCTTGATATTTTTCAAAAAGAATATGGGCTTACATTTCGCCGTTATCCCACCGCCCCTTGCCTTCGTCTTCACAAGAGAGATACTGCGTATTCAGCTTCCGACCCTGGTTTGCCGGATCGGTGATGTACGCCTCAACCCCATAGGCGTAGATTTTGATCGCGTTCGAGATTTCGTTCATTAGCGCCGGGCTGGTGGTGTCGAAGTGCACCCCCAACATGCCCACGGGAAACTGGGGGTGGGCGTCCTTCTTCTCAATGACCGACTGCGTCACCACCCAGACGTAGTTCTCCCCAGTGATCTTCAACTCTTCAGCAGCTCTAAGAATGTCGATCGCCTCGCCCTGGGTGGCGTAGAGCAGCATCACCCGGGCCTCGCTATTCACCAGCTCCAGGAGGTCACTGGACCTGGTCACTATGATCGAATTCAGGATCGTGAACTTGAAGTGGTCCTGCATCTCGGTGACCCGCTCTCGGACAGCCTGCACGAAGTCATCGTGGCCGGCTATCTGCGAAGTGACCACCGAGAATTGGTGCCATTTGTAGCGCTCCAAAATGCTTAGCATGGCCGCGCTCTGGTGCTCGATGCTTGGAGCTAGCTGGAGTTGAAGCGTCGACTGCGACGCCCTGCGCTCCAGGCCCGAATTGTCCGCGTTCCAGGATATCACCGGGATCCCCAAGTACCCGGCCAGCTGGAGGAAGTACTGCGCGGAGGCGGTGCTCCGCCCGAACTGCTCGTTGTTCATCATGTAAAGAATCGCGGAAACGTTCGCTCGGAGGAACTCCTTGCACAATGTGTTAAGAATCGCTATAAATAATAACAGAATTCTTACTTAAAATAGGTTCCTTGATTTCGAAAATTGGAAGCTATGCCTATGTCATTTTTAGGGTTCTGTATATTCCTTAGCAAAACAAAGAACCCTACATAGTTTCGCCATGTCCATCCGTCCATCCGAATGTCACAATTATTTCATTAAAAAACTATTAAGAATAGAGCACTGAACTTTGGTGTACTATAGATCATTATAGGTACCTGCTATGAAGATGTGTATTGAAATTTTTGGAAAACAACATTTAAAACTACTTTTGCCCTACATGCAAAGAAGGTATGAAAATAAACTTAACTTACCCCACCTATTGGGGTTGCGTTGAAAAGGAAATTTAAAATCATTATGAGGTTTCTTGAACCGTTCTTCAAAACTATGCCCCGTTTTTTAAATACTTATTCTACTCCTAAGTGGCCATTCTCGATTAAGTTTATGTCGGCCAAGATATCATACTGAACGAAATTTCGGAAAAATCTGAAAAAATCTAGAATACTAGCACATGTACTGCAATTACTTTTAAAAATAACGCGACTTACTATATAGTCGACGTGTATAAGCATATTGGTAATTTTTTTGTAAGATAAAATCTTGAATTTTTTATTTGTCTTTTTAAAACCTAACTTCAGTCCTTACTCCTTATTCTCACATTTGGTCACATTAACGTGCATGTCTACATATGTGCATATTTGGCGACTTCTTTATGCATATTTCGCTTATTTTAAATGCATTTCCCTTCGCTAATTATTATATATTTTAATTGTGATATCAAATACTTATCTAAATTTCTAGAATTTTATCAGTAGTTACTTATAAAATTATAAAAGTGTAAGTCGAGTTCATAATATATTTCTAAGAAAAATATATAAAATTTTTAGGAAATTGATTGTACCTATTTCTTCATAATTTAATATTTATTTTTTTTCCTATTTTGTATTAATATTTTAGGTAGTTTAAGCCTTTTAGTTTTTTTACTAATAGTCTTACCTGTTGGACTAGGAGTCAACGACATCATGTCGAAATGGATGTTAGATGTTTGAAACACATTATCCTTGAGGAAAGTTAGTTTATTTCCTCGCGGCTTTTGCAGATTCGTGACGGCGGAATTGATAGCCCTTAAATACTCCCTCTTGCCGAAGTTCGTGTGCGGCGCAATCAGGCCGATATTGAGATGATTCTTGTGACCGCTCACTTTGGGCGAGTCGCTGGGCCGCCAGCCATTTATACTTTCCGGAAACCAGCTGGCGAGCATACAAAAGAAGGCTAATTTTCCCAGAGATCGCATTATTCCTTTGTTTTAGTGAATTCAAAGGATTTTAGTACACTTTTTAGAACACTTCTAAGTACAAGAAGGGTGTAGTCGACATAGTTTATGACTTAATTAAGATTATATTGCCCGATAGACCTAGTTTTTTCCACAATATCTACTTTAAGTGCATTCTATCTGTTTTAGAAGTTTCTAATCCTTTTGCTTTCAACGTAAACTTAAAGTATTTGCCATCGTTCTTATTTGCATACTTTTGGGCTTTTCAGCATTTTATCATAATTTCAACCGTTAAAAACACTCTCATTAGTTTGCACTTGATTCAATTTATTCTTAAACATTAAACTTTTGTTAATTAAAGCATACTAATTGAAAATTTTCGTCCAGAATCGAAATTTTCTTCCGCTTGCTGACAAGTCCACACCCAGAATCGACTCGGAAAAGATTTTCAATTAGCACTATGTACTAAAATTGGTGCTGATGGCTGCTGCCAAAATGGACCCGAAAGAATCTTTGGCTTGGGATGGTAAACAAAGCACGACGCATGACAAAATGTGCTCGTACCACGTGCTTTTCATTCATAATTTCTCTCTTCATGAAGCGTGCGGCTGAAGCCTTTCCCAGCGATGCTAAAATATTAGTTACAATGAGAGCAGCAAGTTTTTTCGAAAATGTCATATGATCTAGAAATTGCCATTTAATATGCAAAGATGCAACATGCCGGTTAGCATCTAAATGATGTAATAAATAAATATGAATGTCAAGGTTTGAACCGGAGTTTACGTGAACTAACGATTAAACTCGAGTTCAAGATAATTTTACATTTTTCAGTCAAAATTGGCTATTGCAATGCCAGTTTAAATTACCGGTTAACTTAAACCATATGTACATATATATTGACGGTTTAAACTGTGTTTTACCTCATGGACTGCATTCTGTTAAATTTATATTGTATTCACTTTTCGTTGTATTTGGTCTTTTATATTTTCCCGCTGCGATCACTTTTTCTGCTTTCAATAATTTGTTTGTATATAAAAATAAAGTACATACATATATCAAATTTGATGCCTAAAGTTCAAAGATTATTTAACTACAGGTTTAAACTCTCAAGTTATTTAAGTAAATTTAAAGTTTCACTGAATAACCGGACAAAAGAGATTCATTATTAAAATAAGAAAAGAGAGGAAAAAAGTCATTGATTGACAAAAGACACTATTTATGTAAAAATAATATACATAAATACATATGGAGATGAATTTAATAACGTAGAAAGTTGTGAACGATACGCAACTAGGTATTAAATTTAATTTTTTGGACTAAAGTTGATTCAGTCTTAGAGGCCACATAGCGTATAGGATGAAAGGACAGCTCTACAATTATAGTGAAATTGTTAAAACGAAAGAAAACTTGTGTAAAAATGAATATTTATAGTAGGCAGTAATATAATATAGGTCACTTGCAAAATAAAAGAATGGTATGTATTAGACCAAACATTTTTCTAAATTTTCTAAATTACAATACATTCGTTGACATGACATGTTATGAATTTGCCTAAAAGTAAATAAATGGTAAAACATAAGAATAGAAGAAAAATTAGCAATACCTATACTTTTGTAAATTTTATTTTGTAGAAATTAATAAAAACGTTACCTGATCTCCGAAGACACATACGTAAGGTACCTACAATTAAATTATTTTTTAGGAGTTTTGTTAGATCACAATGAAATATTAATGCAGTATATACTAAGTTTTCATAAAATCAACACACAGCTTTTACGTACTAAGAAAGCAATTTGAAGAATTACTCTGTAATAAATTTTCCTCTTTCTATGTAGTAATTACTATGAAGAACATGTTTGAAATACAATATGTAGCTTCTTTAACAAAATAACTACTAATAAATTAAATTAATTTAAATTACTTTGGAGACTGTTGCTTGTGTTTCTATGCTCCTGCTCTTCCTCCTTGCGATTTGTCAACACTTTTGGGAATTTTTAATAAAAATGAAATGTCTTAAAACCATTTTAATTCTTATATATGGTATTTTGATATGCTTATAATAAATACAAATAATATAGGTATATTAGTGGTGTGTTGTGCGTTTCTATCTAAAAACGATATTTTACCTTCTACGCTATATACATATGTAGGTAGTCATTACATTTGAATAAGAGGTCAAAATATTTGAAAGAATTTTTAAGGAATGTATTTTTAAATAAGGTCTTTGTAGTTTACTTTTTTAGTTTAAATTGTAAATCAATTTATCAATGAAAATATTGCTAAAATATATAGAATAATTTATTGTTTGAATGTATATGTAACATATGTATATGCCAAATATAAAGATATCTAGCCGAATTCTTCGAAAAACATTATTATAGTTGTGCCACTGCCACTGCTCATGATATTAAAAATGAAACAAAGTTCTATAGGGTTAGAAAAAAAAATATATTAATTCTTAAAACAAAACAAAACTTGTTAGTCACATCGAGTCACCGAGTGGGCGTGCTAAAAATTATATTCGTCGATTAAGCTGCTTTAACTTGAGCTTCCTTCGTCTTGCGGTTGGTATGTTGCTTGCTTTTAACTATAACACAAAGGTATTTGAATAATTTCAACAACTATGATGTAAACAAAACTCACTAGTGATGAGAGTATCTGGATCTTCGAAGTCATCCTCGTGCTTAACTTTCTTCCGGAGTTTCTTCAGGAAAGCAATTTTATACTCCTCAGTACTTTTAGGGCCAATTCCAACGCTTGCTTCGTAGACACTCAGCGGAATCACAGTTGATGACACCGGAATCAAATCTATGCACACGGAAAGTTTTATTTTATTTCGGACAGGTAGTGTAAGCACATTGACCATTTATCGCATTCATACCTGGCTCATATCGATCGTTTTCCTTTTTCTTGTAGAGCATCGAATGTGCCAAAGTGAGCCCCACCAGGGCACACAGAACGAGGATCGATAGTCGTGAAACCATTACGATGGTTAAAATATTTCGCAGAAAAATTTATATTATTTTTGCAGAGAGCTACTTGAAACGCTTCAAACTGACTCAATAACGCAAACTGAAAATGTGAGAGGCGGTTACCTTGGAGCGGTGGTTCAGTTCACCTGGCTGAAAATGCGTTGGAGGCGAACCATTGAAGATACATAGTTGACTATGGATGTGGGAATTTATCCAAAATATAAATATCTTTTTAATTTGAGATTTTTTGATTGAGGGAAATATTCAATCTTTACTTTTATTTATAAATATAATTTATCCTCAGTATGTAAGAAAGTTAAAAGTCTACTAGTTTTGTATACGTGGTTGAGACAATGTCTGATAAACTACACTACAACTCCATGGTGCAGCCTACCTCCACTTTTGAAACTCAACCGCACTCGCAGTGAAATTCGAAAGTCCGGTGGGAGGCTGTTGCAACTTAATTGCACCAAGATGAAGCCGGGTGAACACAGCCGCGAAAAACAAGAAGCCCAGAAGGGAGGCGCGGCAGCTTTAGACACCAGGCTCAATTCAAACTTTGCAATTTCCCAGGTGAGCTTACTGCGGCAAGGTAAGCGGGTGCAGGTGGTCAGGTGGGTTGAAAAGACCCATGCAAATCCAGCGGCAATCGGACAGTACCTACTTTACTTGCGACCCGTGTGAAGCAGGTTCGCTAAGTTGTTGATCTCTCGCAACGGTGACCGATGACTGAATTAAGCTCCAATTTGCATATTTTCTGTTTCTCGCAAGATCTAATGGGCTCGGGTATGTGCAAAATACTGCGGTTTCTCAGAGTTAAAATAAACAATTTTCGAAACTTGTTTCCGAATTTTACCAAATTTTTAATGTATTGTTTCTTTCAATTACTGAACAAAACAATCACGTTGTTGGGCAACTCTATAAGTTATGGAAAACTTCGTTGTGATTATAAAAACTCTCATTTTAACTATTGTTATCTGCACGCAAAGTAAACTATTATGTATTAACATATTTTTCTGAATTTTATTTTTCTCTTTGAAAGTGCGTAAATATACGGTATTTTAAAACTTAAATAAAAATAAACACTTCACGTATCTACATAGTCTTAATTTTTATAACAAATAGTACTTGGGGACTTTCCAAGCCATTTTGTTTTCATATAATAAAATGATTTCAACATTCAAAACAGAAATATATTTTATCCACAGAGACCGTCAACTAATTTTTATAGCGTATTAATTATTCAATGGAAGTTATTTCTCAAATAAGGTAGATGTAAGTATAACGATTCAATGCCATGCAATTGCAAAGTAATAAACTAAAAAGATAATCAAAAATAAACATTCGTAGTGAATGTCTATTGAAAGTAATTGCAAGCCTTCAGCTAAATAGGCACAGCTGTTTCAATGAAACTTTATGAAATTTATTTAATTTATTTAACTAAAAAACTCATCAAAAGATAAAAAAAGGCACGTATGAGCTAGAAATTTAAAAGTTTCCCGAAAAATTACACCAAAATTACCGACTATGGCAAAGGCAAAAGAAGATTATCTATTATATATATAAAAATGGACGTGTGTGTGCCTATATTTCACTCTGCAGCCAAAACTACACATCACAGATGAAAAGTGTTTCTGTGGGGTAGTAGCCCCAAGGTTCCCATCGTGCACTATGGTGGTTGTGAGTCGATAGCTATAAGGGTGTAAAAGATATGGGGGTTGGAAAAAGTCAACTTCGAAAATGTGTGACTCCAATTGAACCGTTGAGAATCATAATGGCGTAGAAGAGAAATTTTTCGAAAGTTCGATAACTTTCTGGAACTTTTTACAAGATTTGAGAAATTCCTCGAAAGTTCGATAACCTTCTGGAACTATCTAGAAGATTCGAGAAATTTCTCGAAAGTTCGACAACACTCTGGAACTTTCTAGAAGATTCGAGAAATTTCTCGAAAGTTTAACAACTTTCTGGAACTATCTAGAAGATTTGAGAAATTTCTCGAAAGTTCGAATAACTTTCTGGAACATTAACATTCTAGAAAATTCGAGAAATTTCTCGAAAATTCGATAACTTTCTGGAACTTTCTAGAAGATTCGAGAAATTTCTCGAAAGTTCGACAACTTACCGGAACTATCTAGAAGATTTGAGAAATTTCTCGAAAGTTCGATAACTTTCTGGAACATTTTAGATTTTAGAATTTTCTCGAAAGTTCGATAACTTTCTGGAACTGTCTAGAAGATTTGAGAAATTTCTCTAAAGTTCATTAACTTTCTAGAACTGACTAGGAGATTCGAGAAATTTCTCAAAAGTTCGATAACTTTCTTTAAAAATGATTCCAATTGGTCTAGAATGTTCTGGATTGTTCTATAAATTTCAGAATGATCTGGAAAGTTCTAAAATATATTTAAATGTTTAAAATTATTTTTAAAAAAATACTAATCGGCCCGTAGAATGTTCTGGATTGTTCAACAAATTTCGAGACTTAAAAATGATTCGAATCGGTTTAGAATGTTTTGAATTGTTCTGGAAATTTCGAAAACATTTTGAAAAATTCTAAAATATATTTAAATGTTTTAAATCAGTGAAAATGATTCTAATTGGTTAAGAACGCACTGCAAAATTCTAAAATATATTTAAAAGTATTAAAATGAGACTATATAAGACGAAATGTGATGACCATGCTTCAGTTTATAAGAAGAAGTGTGCAACGAAAGAAAATTTATAAAATACATTAAATAACCCAGCGAAGCGGGTGTTTCAAGCTAGTTTATTATATAATTTAAACAGTTTGTATATCCCAAATGGGAAAAAACCCGCTTCCAGTTCCGCTTGCGAAACCTTTAGTATTCAAGTTACAGTTATATACAATACTGATTTACATTTTTAATGCTTTTTAATCTTACAGAACCAGTCATAGATAATTTTGATAAGACTTTTTTTATAGATTATGAATCCAGGAACTAGAATTTTGTATCACACCAATTTAAAAAAAAATGTGCTACAAATAAAAAAATCTTTGTTTGATAATTTTTGTCTCAAATGAAAGCCTAAATCCTAATCGCAATGTTTTAACTGTCAAAATTACATAGCTTTTACTATAAAATACTTAGTTCTTCATGAGTGTGCACTAAATAATTTTGATTTTCATGCATCAATTGCATGAAGTAATTGGTTTACGGAAAAAAGTAAAATTCATAGACTAACTAAAAAAACGATCGCTTCGATTTTTAGTTGAAAGTGTTGCAACGTACAATATTTTAGAAAATATACATTAACGAGTTATATTGGGTATATTGCGGTATGAGTATAAGCGAACGCAAAAATATATCGAAAAATAAACAACAATAAAAAATTATAGGTAGGTATCTCAGAATTACGAAGAAGAAAGAGTTTTATATCTGAAAATAATTGACCGTCCAGTACTGGTATATTGAATAGAAATTCATTTTTAATCGGTTTTTTAACATCCT
The DNA here is from genome assembly GCA_951509405.1 of Machimus rusticus. NCBI lineage: Eukaryota > Metazoa > Arthropoda > Insecta > Diptera > Asilidae > Machimus > Machimus rusticus. The sequence continues at coordinate 12,505,761 of OX608051.1, forward strand.
AACGGCGAATTTGATTAGTTATTTAATACAACAGCGGCAATAAAAACCTATTTAAGCGGTAAACTGAAGAAATGTCCTGTGCAATTATTTTATGAGTGGTAGATTACACGTTATTATGATTAGAAAGAATGAGTGCTTGTTTCCGTGTAAACCTAAATAAAAATTATTTGTATGAGAATAATTTATTTCTTTTTCCTTCCCAACAAATCTCATCAAAATTCATTTTACAACTTGATTGTTATTAACCGTTATGAAGTTTATGATTATAAAATTCATATAGCGAATATTAAAGGTGCAACGGCGAAATATAGATTACTTTTACGAGAAGTAAGAGTTTGGTAGTTAGATCAGTTAACATTTTCTAATTATTAAGCTTTAAAACTTTCCTTCAAATACCTATTTATTTTTATAAAACATTACTGCAAAAGAAGCACTTTTTATTAAACCCGTCAAATGTCTGGTCTACCCATGAGGAAACTTGAAATGAGCCCAACTTCAGACTTAACGAAAATGCCACAAGTTCCACAAAAAGCCGACAATTTACAAAAACTGAAGTAAATCTGCCATTTTGTTCTCACTCCCAGTGGCATACACAACGTGAGTACTTTTGAAAATTAATTTTCGGTGGAATAAAGCGACAAATTAGTAATTTTTAATGATGCAAAGGACTAGAGCAATGATTGCAATAATTTACACTCGAATTTTTCTGCAGTCCCTGTGTCAAATGAAATAATCGGTGCACGTGGCTCGTGGAAATGGCGCTAATAAAAATAATTTTGGTTCGCAGGTCGCACGTAACTCACTAAATACGTTAAAATGTCGGGAGGACTGGATTTCCTTTCTCTGCGCGAGGATGATGTTACCAAAATGTTGGTAGCCAACACCCACATTGGTTCCGAAAATGTGAACTTCCAAATGGAGCAGTACGTGTACAAGCGCCGCCCCGATGGTGTCAACATCCTTAACATCGGCAAGACCTGGGAGAAGCTTCTGCTCGCTGCCCGTGCCATCGCCGCTATCGAGGTTCCTCAAGATGTAAGTAAAATTACCCACTCCACACTGGAAATTTCAATTCTTTTTGTGATGATATTTATTTTCATCTTTCGGGTCTGAAATTCAATGAAGACAACCACACGCTGAGCTTCTTTAAGGGAGCAAACAGCAGATTACTTTCGAGTGAAAATTAAAGTGCGTTTCCTTCACAGGTGTACGTCATCTCTTCCAGGCCAATTGGGCAACGTGCTGTGCTCAAATTCGCCAAGTACACCGAGGCCACCCCCATTGCTGGACGTTTCACTCCCGGTGCGTTCACCAATCAGATCCAATCTGCGTTCAGGGAGCCCCGTCTGTTGATCGTTACAGATCCCAACACTGATCATCAGCCCATCATCGAGGCTTCTTATGTAAACATTCCCGTGATTGCGTTCTGCAACACTGACAGCCATTTAAGGTACATCGACATCGCAATTCCCTGCAACAACAAATCTACCTACTCAATTGGTTTGATGTGGTGGCTCTTGGCTCGGGAGGTTTTGCGCCTTCGCGGAAAAATTCCCCGCTCCCAGGAATGGGGAATTGTCGTTGATCTGTTCTTCTACCGTGAACCCGATGAGAGCGAAAAGGAGGAAGCCGCTGCCAAGGAGCTCCTTCCACCAGTTAAGGTTGAAGAAGTCCCAGATGTTCCAGTGGTCGAGGAGACTGTCAACTGGGCCGATGAGGTTGCAGCCGCTGCTATCCCAGCTGCTCCTGAAGAATGGACAGCCACTGAGGAAGACCCCGTCAAAACCTCATGGGGAGGTGACGGAGCTTTCTAATTGCTAACAATGAGCAAATAAAGAATCCTTACCAGGAATCTCGACTTTTTATTCTACTTACCTTTCCTACAACTACCTATGATATCTGCATCAACGGCTTTTAGCTTTATAAAATTAATAGTCTTCAAATTCGATCCGGTTTAAGGTTAAACTCGATGCCCCAAGAATAAAGTTTTGTTTAAAATGAAGAGAATAAAACACAAATTACTAAAGGTGAGTACGAACCTACAGTTTTATTCGGATTAAAATTAATATGTAAATCCAATCGTTAAGCAAGGCTGGTTTTAATTTGCAGCAAAATTGCAAGTATTTTCACCGATAAAAAAGAATTTTGTCCTGAAAATTACACCTATTTTGTATCTCGATTGTTCTTGTAATAGAAGGGTTGAGGGAGTTGCCAGGAACACGAAATAAATTTTTTAAAGGTTATTAAAAAATAATAAATAATTTGAGTAAATTGCAATAGGTAAATCTTTTTTTAAATTAGGGGAGTGGAGGTGATTGATTTTTATCTCCAATATAATAAAATAACTTCGTGAAGTTGTTTTCCGTTTTGCCTTGGACTATATCCTATTTTAAGTGAAGCCACAGATTATTATGTTGAGCCGCCCTGTTTATGTTATTCTGAGATCCAATTTACCTTAAAAAAAACATTTCCATGCAACTTCCACTTCATGTGAAATGAAATTGAATCGGTCATTTAAAAAACAAACATGTTATGAAATCCACATTTTTCAGAATCAATAAAAACGTAAATTTTCAAGGACTTAATTATAGTATATTTAGGGTTCGAAGCATATAAATCAACCTGTTGTATTTTTATTTTATTAATTTTGAATTAAAATATGTATATTAATAAACCGTTTGTGATTTATGTCGTTTCAGGAAGAAATAGACTTAAGTATGCTTACAAATCAAATAAAAATTAAGGAAGATACATCTAGAATATAGACATTTTCATGTATTTTTATTTGCCATAATGCTCACCTCATCTTCATTATCTCCAGTTGGTCAGTTAAATATAGAATGACACGCTCTTCTAGAATACTATCCGAAAATCGTTCTGAATCGCCGATTTGCTTACTGTTAATTGAAATTTTTGGTAAGTGAGATGCGCCTGGGAAAGTTTGTGGTCCGGTAAATTCGGTAGATGCTAGCATAGAATCATAATGAAAACTGACGAATGTCGAAGAGACAAATGTTTTCTTTTGATCTTTTAGAATATTTTTCCCTTAGGGTTCTCTTGACAAAAATATTTTTGAATAACGTCGGACATTCCAAAATATCGTCAGTTTCTAAGCTCTTACATTGTTAATTTGGAACAGAATTTTGTGACCAAATCAAATATCCTTTTGAGACACAGACAGGGATCATATTTTCTCACATTTCTTTTCAAAATCGTAAAATCACGCTCGGTAAGTACAAATAAATGACCGCGAACGAGAAAATAAATTTTTTAGAAGTTTTCATTTGAACGGGATTGGATATACATATGTAGAACTTACACTCCCGTGCAGAAATATTCGAACACTTCGAATTTTGCTTATAAATATCTTCTAGCGCTAGATCCGAAATTGTGAAATGACCAGCCAACAAGTTGAGAAAATATTATGGAAAGACTAAACACTACTGGACATTAAAACCATTTTAAAATTGGTTAAGCCAAAATTACGCGCCGCTGTAATTAAGACAAAAGGGAGGCACATTAATGAAAGCAAAATATGAGCTATTATATAAATTATATTAGCTTGTCTTTATTGGTATATTTTGTTTATATATTAAATAATATAAGTCCCTGAATAAATTTTTTTAAAAGTCTATTTTGTGTTTAAATTTCACCAATCAACACAAATTTCAAAGTATTCGAATACTTAGGCACGGGAATGTATGAGGTTTTTACACAGATTTGGCCTTTCTATAAGAGTACGTAAGCAAAAAGAAAAAAAAAATTGTTTCGATCGAATATCTGAAGTAGAAATCGAGTGAAAGAATTATTTATCAACGCTTGAAATGAAAAAAATAATTTATTAATATGTATACATATATGTAATAATGTTATAATAATCCAAAAACATATCTTAATAGTCAGAGGTAATAGAAAATACACAGAAAATTAAGATTCCTTATGGTAAAAGAATCCGTTTTTAAATAATTAGGAGAATATGATAAAATTACTTGAACGGATTCTTTCTAGCTTTAAAACAGGTCAATTTTCTTAAATCACGAACTAGTTCCTCTTCTTGTCGTCTTTTCTCTTCCTCTTCCTAAAATTTAATGAAGCGATTAGCAAAAGATGGATGATATATGTAGCTACAAAAAGGGGCATGTACCTGTTTTTTCTTCTCCTGGAAAGTTTTCTTGATCGCTTCGTCGTACTGCTTTCGCTCTTCTAGGCGTTTTTCGACAAGTAAATTAAAGGGCTGAGGCTCCACTGCGCGGGCAACTTTCTTTGGTTTAAACGGCTCCTTATGCACAACGTGTGCATCACGGGAAACAAATTTTTGAGGTTTTTGTTTTTTATATTCTTCCAACTAAAATGAGTGAACAAATATAATTAGCTAACTGAAACAACGCGGCGTTACCTGTGCTATTTGCAGTATACCTTTATGTACCTATGTATGAAATATTAAAATACCAAACAGAACACAGAATAGGAACCCTATTGAACGAGTGGAATAGAATCAATTCCCAGTATTATTAACGGTTTAAAGTTAAAGTGATCGTTAAATTGATAATAGATGCAGAATCCGCGATTCTTCAAACCATTCTTTCATGAAAAGCGCTTAAAGTTAAAATTGTAAGCCATTATTTTGATACCGGCTATTTTTTCATATTTCAGTTATTTATTTATTTAGTCTATCAATTACATATTAATTTTACAGACTAAAAAAACGACTACTACAAGTGGTAATCCTAATTCCTTACATTTATACATTGATTTTTCCCTCCATCAAGAATATGCATGGATATCTTGATCGTAATCGAAGTAGTAGCATAGATTTATAAAGCGAACAAAGCTAAAGACAAAATTAAATAATCATGACCGACAGAAACCGTTCATGAGATTAGCACGGACAAACAAACAGACAAAATGTTGAAAAAGGTTTCAAAATTGGAGCAGCGGTGTAGATTTGTATTGCAAGCAAACAAAAAGGCCTATTTCATATATATAGAAAATAATAAAATAAAAACTAATTTGTGAAAACAAGTAATACCTTCTGTTTTCGTTTCTCCTCCATTTCCTTAGACTTTTTTAAAACCATTGGTGTTACAGCTACCGTGAGTTTCATATCATTTTCTGCAGTGGAGGTCTTTTTTATTTGATCATGATATGCGGTAAAATTAGGCGCTGGTCTGCTATGAAAAACTCTGTTTTTCCTTTCTTCTTCAAGACGTCGTTGAATCTCTCGCTGCTTATTTTTTTCATAAACTTCAGCGTACTTGTAAACAGAAGGGACGCTTGCCTTCGCACTTGGTGATCGGGATCGAGCTCGGTGCTCCAGGGGATGATGCAACACGTTCGGAGGAGCTTTTCGAGAAGGAGGGTTGTCGCCCAACATAGCTACATGTTTGTTATGATCATTATGCGTCTCTTTCTGGTTCAAACGGTTTATGTTCTCCTTATCCTCCATCGTTAATACGAGATCTACATATATATAAAAAAAAAGAGCGAGTCTTACAGTAGTCGCCAATGATGTGTAACATCTGACCTCGGTAACAAGCAATGTGGTTGTTAAAATGTTAGAGTCGGGTATTGATTGGACTGGTCAAGATATTTAGTACATACTCATTCTTTTTTTATTTTTTATAAAGAGAATAATTAGTTTCTGAGATTGTTTTCCTTTTCCTAGAATTTAACAAGCCAGAATCCAAAGATGGCATGGAGCGCATCATTTTGACGTACTTTATTTTATTCTACTATGACAATATCTTTCCAATTTGTAGTTTAAAAATTTAAAAATACCAGAATTTCGATCAATGTTACTTTATATTGAAACGTTTCAAATATATTTCGAAGGTTTAAGATTATAGAGACTAAAATCTTGAGTAATTATACCACCGAATTCTCTTTCTTAATTCAATAGTTTCCGAAGCATTTTGCCGTGATTAAGCAGAAAAATTAATAAGAACAATTAACAATCAATTTCGAGTTATAAAACAAATTCCTTTGTTCTCAATACACTGAACAACATTTTTGATGCACCCGAACAAATAATAGGTGGTTTCAATAGACGTTTTTTCTGTAGATTCCAAAACCGAAAATAAAAATTCTCTATCACGCGACATTGAGGAGGAAAATTGGGTAAAACTTAAAACAGTTAATTTGTTGGAGTATTTTTGAAGATTTAAAAAGTAATAATGGATAGTGAAAAGACCTCACAACGGGGCTCAAATGAAAGCCTAAATCGCTATCCCACCATTTCATAAATTTTGTTAAGCATATTGGAGAACTAATTTTGCGTGAGCGTTCTCTAGTTGTGGAAAGTAGTAGGAAAATTCTCAATCTATAGAAATACGGAAAACGGAAAATCTTAATTCAGATGACATTTGGTTTGTACGTAATTGTTATTGTAAATGGGACGATAAAGTTGCACTATTTTTATGAATATCTCGAAAACAATTACAGATGATTTTTTTCATTATTTTTCCCTTTTCCCCAACTATAAAATACCTTCGAAACCGTTCTCAAATCGAAAAACCTTGGAAATCCCCGAAAAAAGTGAAATTCATACAGTATTCCGGAAAGTCTCACAGATCTTAGTATTTTAATATAACAGCTAAATGTTCATACATTGACCCACATTTCAATCTCATATAAGAATCCGTTATTTTGTAACGAATTTTTAAAAATGTTGAAAATACGATATTTCATACTTTTCAATCCTATTTTTCTCCAAAACGTAACGTTTGGGACATTTTCGTTTATTAATTCGCAATCTACGGAAGAGATATATCACTTGTTCTATGCTAACATTTTGCTGACCAGTGTAATATTACTTGTACAAAATATTGAGCCCTATCCTCGATTCAGAACGGAAATCAAATTCCAGTTGGATTTGAATTCCTTCGGAATTGAAAATAGGGCTCATATTTTATATTTTGATGTATTAAAATAAAGTAGGTTTAATTTCATTTTTTTTTTAGTTTAACCACAACAGAATCCTGCATAAATCGTTTGCAAAACGGGTACGATCCTTTGGCAATGCTTCAAAAAAGATGTATAAAATCACGGTCAGAATTTCAACGTAGACACTTGGATCTGATCAGTGCCGCCGGCCCATAGAAAACTTGTTTTTGAAACATGTACCTTCAAAATTTATCCCAATATTGGTAAAACATTACTTCTACCTAAAGCTACTCACCAGGAATATCCTTGCTCAGCTTTTCGTGTTTATAATGTCTGCGCTCTGTGAATATTTCCAAAATATAAATACATTTTATTCAAGAAGTCAGTGAAGCGATCTTACCAAAAAATTTCTGGGAGTGTTCCAAATCGAATTTCCCAACATCCAAATCGTCCCAATTATACGTAAATTCGTTTTCCATTTCGCTCACTTTTTATCCTCTTTCCACAATAAACAGTTACAATATTTTTCAATAAAATATCTCGATGCTCATAAGTGAGAAACCCGCCCAAAATGTACAAACAACGGATCTCGCGATTTTGAGTTCAAAACATGACAATTGCTTTGGTTTTCAATCGGCACAGTTGGCCACATTGATGAGAGATTTCTAATGAACAAGGTGATCATAAAATGGCCAGCAATAAATTTCTAAACGAAGCCTTCTTGTTTGTTTCGAATTGAATTAATTTTGTAATGCATTTTATGTTATGCTGGTCAAATTATATATCAACAATTTAATTAAATAGTTAACTATTAAACGATTTTTCGAAGCCGATGAAGACTTGATTTTTTATATCATCGAGTTCGATGACGGTGACGACCCTTCGCATCGCACGGAAAGTGAACCAACTTCAGTTCAGTATTCAACTTTCCATTGCCGAAGAAGGGTCGTTCCGTGCAGCAGTGCTCCGTTCATTTTTTTTAATGTCAAGTAGCAGATTTTTAGAGCAGTGTTAAATCGCATGATTGAGATACATTTAAATGCGAAATGAAGTGAATTCGAATAATGTCGGAGTGAAGCAGAAATCCGTAAATTTGCGGCGGGGATTTCGTAGGAAGTGGCCTGCAAATTACCATGTTTACGCACCCACAGTGCGACATGAGTGCCAGAGTGTGTGTGAGGTGCAGCAAAAGTTGAAAAAGAAAAAGTTTTTATTTTTTTATGCTCGCTTGTGCGAAGCCGCACCACCGCACAGCGTACAGCATAGAGTATATATCACCACAGACGGGAATTGATTTTTGTACGAAGATAAAGTTGGGAGGGCCTCCCCATTAGAAAAAATCATGAGTGTTTTCAGTGATTTCCAAAGGTTATGGGTGCAGCGATTTCCACAGAGCTCTCTGTCGGACGCCTGGGAGCAGGACGTCCGAGCGAGCTTGGAGCGACATAAGCAGAAAATCGCCGAGTTGACAAAAGAACTTGAACAGGAAACACTTTATGTTGAGTACCTTGAGAGACTCCTGTCCGATGTGGAGAAGTACAGGGAGGCGGGCGGCGACCCGACGTCTCTTTTCGAGGCCGCCACAACATCACAATCATCGGCCGGAACGAGCGCCTCAAACACCACAGGAGGAATTGCACCTGCTGGCGTTCAGGATTTGGCCAACGACAACAAGCACGTCGAAGAAGTAAGGGAAATTGCACTCACTCCACCTTTTCCGTCCTTTGCATTTTAACAAAACTATGCACCGTCAAACCAGTCGTGAAACGAGCTCTCGATACTTGCTCAATGCTAGCGCCTACCCCCTATTGGTCTGTCGCACCTGGACATTTCAGTAGGTGGCAATAGCGTTGACTTATTTCCCAAACCTGAGATATTTGTCGCCTCAAACTGCCTGCGAGTCAAGCCTCCAGACCCCAGTTTGCATTTACATTTTACATATGATGGGTGTGCCTGCGATGATGGGGCCATTCGCTCTCCGCAGCAGCAATTGTTACGTGCGCGAATATTTCAGCGGACAGCGGTCAGCAGCAGCCCATTGCGAACTGGATGCATTACATAAATTCGCCTCTTTCCGGTTTTTATGTAAGGTTATGAATTGCTTTTTATGCTGTCAATCAGAGGCCCAAACGTAAGCTAATGAAACCTAATAGCTAACTTGTCTGCTGTGCACATCCTTTTCTCTTGATAGGCGCAAAGCCCGATGGAGCTCAGTAGCATTATTATAATTAAGCGATAGACGATGTGCCAGTTTTAGCTCTGCTGTGCGAAAACTTTTCACTAGATAAGTTATAAGCTTATTGATATTTAAAGTTACATTCATAATGCGGAGAAAAGCCCATGTCTCTTGGTAAACTGCCAAGATTTAAGCAAATTTATTTTCCAACTTTTGGCTCTTCTCACCAAAATGCCAATAACCACAAAATTATGTGGCAATATGGGCTCCGTATGGTAACCAAATGTTGCATTTTCTACTTTGTTTTCGGGAGATAGTACATTCGCAAAAGATTGGCGCGCACTGGCCTTATCAATTACTTTATTACATTAATTTACAAATGCATACCTGCTGCTTAGAAAAAGATATCTTTAACTAGCTTTAGTATCCAAAATTGTCTTTTTATGTCAAGGAACAAAACCCTATAGATGTGATTGTGGTAGGTGGACTTTATTGGATGAGTGCCTTTTTTATACATAGGATTCTGAAAAAAGTGCAATCCTTTTTGCTATCACAATCCCCATTAACTTCTAAAGGTTTGTTTTTATCTATCCTTTTCTTATGCGTTTTTAATGTTTAATAAATACATATGTAGCTGGTTGGATATATGTATAACTTTAACACATTATGCTAACACTTTCACTGCCCACTTTGCTAGTTACGCGGCTAACCAGAACGCACGGTGCGCATTGAATACGTTTATCACTTACTCGTGGTAGAAATTGTCCTTTATACCTAAACATTTCACCACACCTCTAAATGCTCAATATTAAGAGCTGGGATTTTAAATCAACAAGACAACAACCCTAATAATCTTAATATTTTTTTCATGATATTAGGTCTGTTTAATGACTAGAAAATATATCAGAGCAGAACAGAGCAGTAGATACGTGAAGTGTTTATTTTTACTTTAGTTTTAAAATACCGTATATTTAGGCACTTTCAAAAGGTCTCTTTAATGACTAGAAAATATATCAGAGCAGAACAGAGCAGCTCAGCTCAGAAAAACTGTTAGAGCAAAATAGATCAGAAAGGAGCAGGCTCGCTCATTGAAAAGCACTTTGAATTTTTCTGAGCTGCTAAATATCAAATAAAATTACTTTGGAGCAGACTCATTGAACACAAAGAGATAAGACTTGTCAAAAGTATTCATATAATTGTCATACATTAGAAACATGTATTAGAAACATCAGTACTGGTGTAAAAAGAGTTTTTGAGCATAATTTCTAATTAAACCATTAAGAATTTGCGTACATACAGTATATCCAATTAACCTAAAATTTATTGTTGACAAATTTTATCGCGTTTCTTATAAAAATGCTGTATGCTGAACATTATTCAAAATGGGAGAATGGAAAATTGGCACTAATGGCATGATATGTGTCCAGAATGTAAAACATAACTTACTTGTTAGTATCTGTTTCAAGTTATGAGTAGAAAAATTCAAAAAATTCCCGTTGACCTAAAATCATGAAATTTGGCAAGAAGCAATGTCTTATAGCACAAGTAAAGGGAAAAATGCAAAAACCGTAGTTACACCACAACAAAAATAATTTTTTACGGAACCCTCAGTGCGCGAGTCCTGCGCGCACTTAGCAGTTTTTTAAACGCTTTTATTTAACTAATTGAATTGTTTAGCGTAAAATCTTGCAACGAAAAATTCTCATACTTTTATCTTACCAAAAGCTTTGCAATTTTGCATACTTGTTCATCTTCGATGACAATACTTTGTGGAGGAGAAGCGTTTCTTAAAAAAAAAATTTTTTTTTTCTTCTACTTATTTTTCATTTGTTTTAAATGAATTGGTCATTTCACTAGCTTGGTCCGTTTCATGTTTTATTTGAATTTGCATTAATTGTTAAAGATACAAAAGAAAAAATTATTACATATTAATTAATACATATCTCATGTTTCAAAATAGAAACAACTATGAAAATTAAAAATCATACACCTGGCAGGAAAGCAATATAAAACACATTTAGAATAATTACTTAAAATATAATATATATCTATATACAATAATAAAATACCTTCGATATTTCGTAATTTTGCATACCTATTTTAATTTACTGAAAAAGAATTCCCGTTCATCCTTCAGTGTGTCACCCTTTTGGTTGTTCCCTTTATTGCATTTTTTATGTTTCATCATAATTTATAACAAAATTTAATTTAGTGTTGGATTAATATGCAAAAGTTGAACGCAGTCTATTTAAAGTAACTAACTACTAAATGTGACCACAATCTTTAATAGCTAAAAAGATTAATGGGCGGTAATACCTGTTCATGAAACAGCGGTGTAAGTGTAAGTCGTTTGTTTTGATACTTTCTTATCTGCTTATCAATTTCTTAATCAACTCTCCACAACTCATTCATTCACACTTTTGCGCAATATCTCTGTTCTTAGTGCCAATCGACATCGCGTCAGAAGCTACTGTGAGTGTTTTTGTATCTCATTTTCTATATCGTATCATTAAACGCCCATCCTTCAGGAAGAGAGGAAGAAGTTTCCGGGTTTACCAGCGATCGTATTGATATGAAAATAAAAGCATCGATCGAAAAATGCCTTCGTTCAAGGATAAATTGAAATTCTTTTCGAAAAAGGTAAACGCTCTTACTAAGTAGACGTAGAGGGATCTCTAGTTGTCGGTCAAGAAGCATTAGATTCATATGACGGAATAAAGTGCCTCTTCTCAGCGAGATATTCACTACATTTTATCGGGCAGACCGTGACTCAGAGGGGGACATACAAATACGGGCGTGTTATCAGCTACGGCTTTTATCTTGAGCTTTTGGAGGCGATTTTTTTACTTATTAAACACTTCACGATTAAAGTTGTGCTCAAATGGCTGCATGTGCTGGTTTTTTTTTATTTTTTTAAAATAAGATATAAACGTACTCCCTGGATAGTGATGTCATTGCCTGGAAATTTGATCAATGCGATTGAATCAGTCGGCTGGAACTAATCGATAATTGTATCCCCTTAAACTTTCAGAGCAACATACTGCGCCCTTCCAGCGGCGACGCCAGATTGTCGAAAGCAGATCGGGACAGCAACAAATTTTCAAGCTTTCAACCGCTCCAGCAGCCGTCTACTGCTGGAGGATCTGAGTCAAACGATGAACACGAAGATAAAGACGTTGGAACTGAGAAGGATTTCAAAAATATCCAAATTCAGAAGAATGGTGCTCTTAATCAGTGCATCAACGAGTTAACGTCGATCCAGCGAAAAGATTCAGAGGACTCGAATAAAATTAAGGAAGATCAAGAGAAGAAACCTGAACAACTGTCTCACTTTGTCACCGTGATCGAAGTGAAAGAATCGAAAGCGTCCGCTGAGAAGCAAGCTCACTCTTCAGCGGATTCCGCTGAGGTTGCAGCGACTACAGATCAAGATCGTAATGCTGAAGATGGTGAGGGTACTGCCAGTGGATATGAGCGCAAGACAAGCACAATGGAACCTTCGGCTCCACCAATGTCACCCGCTATGAGTGCCTCATCATCCTCGGTAGCATCTTCGTTTTCATCAATTGTCTCTTCGCTCGCTCAAGCCGCCAATCAAGATGCAAAGAAAAAGGTGCCACCAAGGTAAGTTGCCTTTTTTTCACTTCTTGCACAGCCTGCTTCGACCCGCATTAGTCACCCGCGTAGTGGTTTCTCGGTACAACATCGTTTTTTTTTTTTTTTGCTTCGCTTGGAGAACGCGATTAATTGTTCAGGCAAATACGCCGCAGGTTGCGTTTTGCCATTTGAATGCGAATCACATTTACAGCGGCTGAAAAGCAGCTCAATTTGAGGGATATTGTTCTGCAGTCTAGGAGAATACATTTATTGGGGTATCTCTTTTTGCAAAAGCACACGTAAGACTAATAAATGTGTCTTAAAATGTTCTTATATTCTTATGAATACCTTCAACTATATATCTATCTTATTGAATTATATACAACTAGCTGAGTAACCCGGTTTCACCCGGTGTATCATAAACCCTATTTAGTTTAAATACTTAAAAAATGCTCAGTATTCAGATAATAAACTTTAGTAGTACTAAAATCTTTGGATGTGATTCACCCAAAACGCATTTTGTACCACGGTTCATATCAGAAGGGCTCATAATCTATTGTATACTTACATATATATTCCCGTTGTTAAATGTTAAATAAACGATTAAGGGTATTAAATTTTGTTCGCTATTTCATCGTTGCCGTATTGAAAACATTAAAGCTGCAAATCTTACGTTGATTGCCTATTCCTTATAAAAATTATAGTTTGCCTATATGTTTTGTTACACTTGTGAATATTTAATAAATTATTGGTTGATATTGCGTCCGACATTTTGAATTTCGAAATTCTGATAATAGATTCGAATTTAGTAGCCTCAAAGTATCCTTGATATTAATTTTCACTTAAATTCGTTAAAATTCGGAAATTTTGGTTGTCATATTTGATCCACCATCTTGAATTATTAAGTTTCAAAAGTATATTCGGAATCAGGACCTTCAAAAATCCGTAGACACCACTTTTCGTGGCAATCCCTTGAAATTTACAATTTTCATCCGCCATCTTGGGCGCGCCATTCTGGGTCCCGTGAGTATAAAGTAGTCTATGACTTAGATAAGAATATGTAATGTCTTCATTAAAAAAACGAAAATAATCGGACCAAACGTTCAGGCGTGATTGAGCAACAAACATATTAGCTCGACCATTTTGAACTTCCAAATTTTGTTAGCAGATTCGAAGTTAGTGTTACTGATTTTCTTCTGCACTAATTGGCATGAAAATTCTTTTTATTCCTAAAAAATCAGTCACCTCATTAGGTCCGCCATTTTGAATTTCTAAATTCTGATAATTGATTCGAATTTAATGCCCTCAAAGTACCCTTGGTACAAATTTTCACTTAAACTCCTTGAATTTGGAAATTTTGGGTTGCCATATTTGATCCGCCATTTTGAATTTTTAAATTTCGAAAGTATGCATATTCGCAATCAGGACCTTCAAAAATCCCCAGATACTAATTTTCATCGGAATTCCTTGAAATTTACAATTTTTGGCCGCCATCTTGGGCCCGCCATTTTGAATCCCGTGAATAAAAAGTAGCCCATGTCTTAGGTCGCAATATGTAGTGCCTTCACTTCAAACATGGAAATGATTGGACCAAGCGTTAAGGTGTGATTGAGCAAAAAACATATTGGGCCCGCCATTTTGAATTTCCAAATTTTGTTAGTAGATTAGAAATTTGCGGCCTCAAGATTCCCATAGTACCAATTTTCAATTAAATTCGTTGAAGTTCGAAAATTATTGGTTGCCATATTGGATCCGCCATCTTGAATTTCCAAATTTCGAGCGTAGATTCGCAATTAGGAGCTGCGAAAACCCCCAAATGCAAATTTTCACGGCAATCTCTTGATATTTAAAATTTTTGGCCGCCATCTTGGATCCGCCATTTTGGAATCCGCGAATAAAAAGTAGCCTATATGTTAGGCCGGAATATGTAGTGTCTTCACTCAAAAAATGAAAATGATCGGACCGAGCGTTTAGGCGTGATTGAGCAACAAACAAACAAACAAACAAACAAACAAACGAACTTTCGATTTTATATATATATAGGGATAGAAATATGTATGTACTAACTTAATGGAATGTTTAGTCACATTTTTCCTCTCTGCTTTCATATATCTATATCTATATAGGTAATTAGAAATATCTAATTGCAGTTTTATTATTCTTAAAATAGTAAAAGACGTTAACTATAATTAGTCACACTTGGTAAAATTCAATCAAACCTTTTTTGACCTGAAATATATGACCCATTAAATTAGAGAAAATTGGAATTACGCCGCCATCTACAGATAAATTTAACCTTTAACTATATATAGACTCAAGCAAGTAAGTTTAAGTTTAAGAAATCATTTTATTGGCTTAGATATACAACGGCGTCACCACTCGGATTTCAATGAAATTGAGCAGGTGCCTTCCGTTTGTCCTAAAACCCTAAAACAAAATATTCTGAATCCGAATGACATTTGGGTTTAACCAAAAATGCCCGCGTAAAAAGTAATATCTTTTAAAAATATGATATACATCACAAATGCGTGCTTGTCTGTGCGCGAAAAGCACATAGTGGTATAATTCTCTTTAGGGAAATTGAACATACATATTTAGGTGGAATTTTATGGTAGAAAATTCACATTTTATCAAAATTAAAAGTGAAATATTTCGGAAACTATAGCCGACCTCGACGAAATTCCTTCACCTGCTTAATTTCATTGAAATCCGAGCGGTGACGCTATTATATATTTGTTCCTTTTTATTTTTTTCATAGATTGAAGATGAAAAAAGATTCACGTTTTTTTTCTTTTGTCAAATTATAGGTATAGGTATTGCATATGTAAAATTGAATTTTTGCTTTTATATCAATATATTCCTGTCACGACAGGTTTGAAAAGTACCAGAGTATTTATATTTTTTTGATTATTTGCATTTTACAATTGTTTATCGCGGCGCTAAGCTTTTTGGGAGGATTTTACCCAATATGACTTTTACATAATTTTTAGAAAGCGTGACTAAGTAATTTTCAGGAAATGTGCCTCTATTTTCTATAATTCCATTTATTGGTTTAGTAAAAACTAATTTGTGAACGATTTTAATAAAACTACCTTTAAATATATTGTTATATGAGTTTTACCGTTAGAAAATATGAAGCGTCCTACTTCATATAAATTCTAAGTCAAGGCATAGGCTTAAGAATCTTGAAAGGATTAAAATTTAATAATAATTTAATAATTTAGTACGAATACATTGAAGTTATTGCTGAGTACAATACATACTTACAATTAGTCATTGTTATGGAATCAATACCTATAAAGATTATGGAGACCCCAAAACTCAAAGATTTGTATTAAATTCTAAATTCTCTATATGTATTAATAAGGTCAGAAATGTAAATTAAACTCATTCAATGTAATGATATTTTAGGACGTTGTTTTCTCCATTCAGAAATTGGTTCAAACAACGTGCTAGAAGCCAATTACTTATAAACTCGAAATCACAAATACACAGTATTTGCATCCATTGAATATATTTTGCCACAAATCTACGTACATAGTGTCACCGCCGCGTTCAACGTTGTTTCTCTAGCACTATGAAATAAATCAAAGACAAGGGGAGCTAACAATAAGATAGAAGCTGTCGACAGCTATTGTTGTTCGCCGGGCTGTTATCAGGTGTACCCTATCGACCCATTTCCATTATGCCCTTCCGCAAACTTTAGAGGTAAACAGGAAAACTCTATCTCGCCGAATTTATTGCAAAAGTTCGGCTGGAACTTTTGTCTTGTCTGGAATTGCCCTGCCCTGTCTGTTAACAGATGTATGCGCTTTTTCGAAAACAAGATCCAATTGGATGCAGACGTTTAATTGGGTTTTTCGGGATGTTCGCTGTTTTTATCCATTAGTCACAACTTGGAGTTTGGGTTACGAAGCAGCCATGTCTGCAGTGAATTGTGGGCTAATCGAAACTGAAGTGTTTTCTCTTGGATTAAATTAAAATAAAAGTTTGGGATATATTTGGTCGAATTCTGTTTGTAATTTAAGCGAAATTTACGGGCGTCGGCAGTGAGTCTGCTGTCGATCGATGAAGGCCAAGTTCCAATGTGTATTCAAGTCAAATTATAATTGAATTAGAACTCGTGGTGAGCGGTAGGGATCAACTCAATTATCAAGATTATGTTGACAATGCGAACGCGAAAAATGTGCCACTCTGCGATTGGGAGTAGCTATCCACCTAGAAAGTGGCACGTGCACAAAGCAAAGGAAGGTTTGTGCCCTTAAAATAATCAAAAGAGAACAGACCTTTGCTGTCTGCATTAATTATAAGCAATCTTATTGTTTGAAGTATTGGTGCACCAGGTTTTGTATTTGCATTGTATTTCCCTTGGGAGGATGTTTATAAATTTAGGCATACTAAATAATAAACAAAAAATTACTTATAGGAATTATAGCATTTAATTCGGCTGTTGATTTCGCTAGGGACACGATATTTAATCAAAAGTATCAAATGAGTTCGTTTTCTTAATCTGGTGAAATTTTTTAAAAACTAACTTTTTATTCAAAAGTAAAATTTATAACAATTTCTGCTTTAAGACAAACTGAAAGAGTAAATGAAGAACTCTTCCAAAAGCAGCATCTGAAATAAAAAAGTCCAAAAGATATTTGTGTACGAAAACGTTTAGGAAAAGTTGGTTCTAAGCTAAATGGCGGCTAAGTAAGGTAAATTATCTTTATTTAAATATAAATTTTTAACAGTTTTAAATATATGTAAAACAAGTCCCATCATTTTAAGAGTTTCCAAGATAGTTTACTCATCGGTTGCTATTCTATAAAAAAAAATAATTTCGAGAAAAACGCGTGACCATTTTCAGGTAAACGATTTCTCTTGTTATCCAGAACTTCTTTAAATTCATATAGCTTCATTAATTTTAATCTGATTCAGTTGAGACTTTCAAGAAATGTTTTCAAGATTATGTTCTTTATGAAAATGCCTAAACTCGCATAATTTTACTGTTGTATCCAGGTCATGGTTAACAAATATGTAATTATTTTTTCAATATCTACAGAAATATGGTGAATCATGGATGACAAAGTAAACTTAAATAAAAAAATTATAAAATTTAAGAAGTGTTTATGGCCAATTTGCAAATTAAGAAAAAATTGCTGCAGTTCAAATATTACCGAAATTTCATTAATTTTTCTTCACACCCATTTTTAAAAAGTCGCTTCAATGAATAATCATAACAGGTGCAAACCAATACGAAAGCAACGCTAATTCAAAGCAAAGGCGTAAATGCTCCCAAAAGAAAAAAATTATATTGCGGCAATTTTTCAGACTTTCACTCAAAGGTACAGATGCGCCTGAGCAGCGCGGCGTTACCGTAAAGCAATTCGTGATACGAAAAAAGCGATGTTGGCTGATCCGATATTCATGCTCAAGTGGCCATCATAACTCCTAATTGTGCGCTGGAGTAATCTTAGTAATGATCCACTAATTGCCGATTCGGAGAAGTGTTTGTTCAACACTGTCTGACGACGCACGGTGTTTTAGCGAACGTCGCGAGTTATGTAAAACTACTGTACCCCATCGTCTCGCATAAAACCCAAAAATTCTCGATTAACCTAACTTGGTTTGGTACTTTCTCTTTTGAATGGCGGTTAGTGCGGTTCGCCGCTCAGCTTCGCTAGACGAAAATAAATCAACTACATATTTCAGAGTTTGCGACTTTGAGGTAAACTTTATAACTAGATAGAGATAATCGATCAGCAAAAAATAAATTGTTATTTAAGAGTGTATGTAAGGAAATTGTAGCTAGAAACCAGCAATTTTACCATGTTATTTCAAAATTAATTTCAGGTATTTAAGATTATTATTCATGTAACGCTCCACTTTTTTACATATTACTTGTAAAATACACCAACCAGTAAAATTAAGGAATATTCTAAAAATTTAGTAGGTTTTAAAATTGTGGGTTTTTTACACTTTAAAAAAAAAGAGAGTACATTTTATAACTAAAAACAATTTAAACTGGTAATTTGTTAATACACAAGTTACTAAACAAAATACCATAAGACAAAAAAGAAAAACGCAGATACTTTTCAGCTTTAATATCTTTAAAAATAAGAATGCTCCGTTTGTTGACCTGAATTTTCTGTAACTGCAATTGCCTTGAAAGTTCTTTTGGGGGCGGCGGGTTGAGTGTTGGCTTTATTCACAGCTAGCAAACAGGCAAAAGAGTTTCTATAGGCGGAAGGTGCAAATTTCACTGAGGCGCATTCGAAATGCTAAGCAAGTAAACTGTGACATTTATTTCAAGATCAGCCACTATCTCCGCTGCCGTTTCCTCAAACGTTGAAACGAGCAGAAAGGCGCAAACCCGCCGGAGACATTTTCCGTGGTGTGATAACAATGCTCCCAATCTATTTATAAATTCTATTTCCTCTTTTTTAATCAGAGAGGAACGTTTCAAATGAAAATTTATCGACGGGGGAGATGGACCTCAGCTATAGCAATAGCAGCCAGTTGGGCTACGATATGAAACTTTCCCTCCGCGCCCCCGCCGCCCCTGCTGCACCAGCCAGTGCACTGTGCAGTCTCAATTGCATTTCCGACGACCGACAGTGCGAAATGGGCCGTGCTTTTGCGAAATAAGCTGTTAAATTGCCAAAGTTGTTCGGGCACAAGCGAACATGTAAATATTTTAAATTTTCGGTTTGCTACCTTCTCCCCAGGTCTCTTGAGAGTTAATGGATTTCCTAACTTTTTAAATTAAATTTAAGAGATCCTGTTTTGGATAAAAGCGCAATAATTGTTATTAGCAGAATCGACGAGTGGTTTTGTTTTTGGGTTATGTGTATCTCAAAAGCGGATCTTGAGATTACCTAATGAAGCTTTACAGCAACTATAACCAGTCAAAATTGTTTATTTTGAATTTAACACTTTTATATGAGAAAATCAAAAATCTGTTGCACAAATCTAAGCAAATTAATAAAGACAACAACTGAAATTTTGATGAATTTAAAATTCTTATGCGAAATTATTGTTCCTCAAGATCTCTTTTACATATATAACGATTAAAGACCTTGATCAAAATTCCTCTCACAAGGAGTTGGTCGAAGATAAAAATGTTGAGAAAAACAAAAATAAAGTTTTAATACGCACTCCCGTGAACTTAAGCAATCGAAAATCAATCTTTTGAGTGAGGATAAATAAATTACGTCGAATACTTGTTAATGTAAAAACACAAGACAAATGTCAAAATCTTAAAAAAGTATATTTTGCGAATAATTTCCATTTTGCCACCAAATCGTCACTTTAAAAATTATTTAGGATATAAAAATGATTAAAGCGCAAAAAATATAATTAATTAATTGATAATTTCACAATTAATAACACCAGGTCAAGAACGCGTTGAAACAGAAGTAAATAAAAGAAGCTAGTCATTTTCATTTGTAATATTTCCGCGTACTCTATTATATTATTCCATTTATTGGGAAAGACTTTTTATTCTTATTTAGAAATGGAAAATTAGGGCGGATACATTGTAGGCAACTTTAAAGCTTAATACTTTGGAAATGGTGCGTTTAAATGAAAAAACGTTTTTTACGATACTCCACACGATTAGATATTCGGAAAAAATCTCTACTTCGACATAAACATGCTATACATCCATTTAAACTTACAAGAAAATCCGCAATTTAAATATAAAAATTTGTTGTAAAGAATGATTTCAAGAAATGTTTGTTATTAGTTACTAGAAAATTCATTTCAATCATATTAATAATATATATTTTATAAAATATTTGTATGAATTTAAATATACATAATTTTGCGCAGACTCATTTCACCTGGTCGATAATTAAATGAAGAACAGTTTTATTTATTGATGTAAGTTCAAATTTGTCTAAAGTTAAGTAAGATGAAAAAGGAAGAAAGACTTTTCTGCTAATGTATGTATGTATGTACGTATGGAGGCGATACTTTTTCAGAATAAAAATTCTTTAACTAAAAAGTGTAACCATAAAGTATGCGCAACATGCTCGCGCTAAATTTTTTCCATTAATCCCTACCCTTAGTTATACTTCTTTAATATTTATATAGAAAATAATACAATACCAGAAATAAATTTGCATTAATTGAATTTAAATTTAATTAAAAGTAGAATACATATTTTCGAAAGCTATAGCCGACCTCACCAAAATGCCTTCAGATCCTTCCGTTTTAGGGCAAACCTACTCAACCTACTCAATTTCATTGTAATCCAAGTGGTGACGATGTTGTATATTAAATTTGTTCCATTAACCACCTTACCTTAAATACCATAAAGTGACTATAACAGCTTTGTGTTTTACGCATCTGTATAAATTCCTAAATTCATACATAAGAACAAAGCGCTATTCCAGTTTCAATTTACTACAAAGATTAAAGAAAATTTTAAAAATGTTTTTCACTTTTCAAATTTTCGTTTCATAGAGCATCGAAAATTACGTATGCATAAAATAATAATTCCCTTGACGTGTTTGTGAATCTTCTCTTTGCGGATCCAGAATTCGAATCCATTTCCGAACGGAAATTGTCAAATGGAGCAATTTTGATATCTGTTTTTATGCCATGTCCAAAGGCAACATTTTCATCTGAGTTTGGCGCTGGTGGGGATACATAGACAAATAGATACCCTACGGGCTGGTTTAGGGTAAAGCCATAGATACATGTCCCCATGTCCGGTATAAAAAGTAAAAGCAGAAAATGTGATCAGTCTCGCTAATGTAGAGCTAGAAACATGACAGTGAGTGCTAAATGACTGAGAGTTGCAGTGTTGCTGACCTACGATCTGAGGGCAGTATGCAGTTAATTGCACTTCATATTGAGCCCGCTGCGCGAATAATCCCTTCAATCAGAGCTAGTTACCGGCCAAAAGAGGTTCGGTCAATTTTAAAAGAAGGCTCGCAGCAGTACCGCTGTGACCTTTCCTACAAATTGGTGCCCACCACCGAGTGCACCGTGTGGGTGTTTTCCTTTCACATGCACCGTTTGCACCAGGCCGAGCAATTGATCAGACATGACTCGAATGTATCAGCCAAAAGAGGTGAATGGTCTTGAGCAGTCTCTTTGTTGGGCACTTTAAGAATTCAAAACAGTGCCCCGCGGCCCATTAGTGCGAACAGCGGCGACGACGGGGGAATAATCCTCATTCAGCGCGGTAATACCAACGCCACAGATTTCCGCTCCGCGCTGTAAAAAACTACAGTACTGTTGCTGCTTTGCATAGGCATTTGATTATAATTCCAATGAATTAAGTAGAGTCGCGCTCTTCGTCAGCGCCCGCCGGGGACGGGAATTCAATGGCTGAGGATATTTGAGAATTTTAAAGAACGCATTCAAGGGCCCCCTTCGATTTTAGCTGATAGTGCACTTTTCTGCAGAGACAACGAGCTACAAATCCCCTTTCGGAGTCTTTCAGCTTTGTTTTAAGCTCACAGCTTATTTTTACCTAATCGGGGACACTGCGAAGGTTGAGCTCTGCAATTTGGGTCGCATCTTTTTATGTAATAACTTGAAGGGTGCCTGGCGAGATTCGCAAATTCAGCGTATTCTCGGAGCTTCATTGACATTGAAAAATCGAGAATGCTTTAATTAAACCTCTGACCCTTCCATCAGCACGATTGATTCAAATGAGATTCAGTAATTCAAAATTTTACTTGTGTGAACTGTGAGGCTAATATTTGATTCCACTATTCGGATACTCTTCATTTCATTTTAATATTTTTTGTTTACTTGGGAAATTTTGTACAGATTAAAACTATGAAAAGTAACATTTTAATTCAGAATCGCATTCTTTTGCTACAAACGCGTTTCATTAATCTCTAGTATTTCCAAATTTTAGAAGACATGATCTAGTTTTAAGCTCATGTCTAAGTAATATTCAAAATTTACATTTTTCAAAACTGTAGTAAATATTGAACTATACCTGGATTTTTAATTCCTCAATCTTAAAATTCTAGAAATTACAAAGGAAATATATTTTTACTTGACTTTATAATAGGCATAGTCATCATGCATATATGTACATATATGAAAGTACAAATCCCAATAAGATTTTTGGTACCAAACAATTGATAATTTATTTATATGAATGGATTGGTCCAAGTATCGAATTCCAAAAAGGAATTATGCCCAAAAATTCTCCGCTCGTGAATTTTTAAAATTTTTTGTTTGCGCCGAAACTACTTTTTCACCAAAATTAAAATTATTTATACACATTAGAACATGTTATAACATTTACAAGTTGCGATAATACGAAACTTTAATTGAAGCCTGAGTTCTTACGCGGCGATATTTAAGACTCACGTACTCTTGGTGATTATGAAATGGTAAGTGTTTGAAAGTAATTTTTCGATTTTTCATCATCCTTTTACTGTGTTTTTAATAATAATATAAATATAATTAAAGCAACAAGTTTTTTAAAATAATTCTTAAGGAATTTGAGGTTCACATAAAAAGTAATGTTATTTAACTAAAGTAGTGTAGTAGTAGTGTTATCTAAAATTGTACTTAATTTCAAAATAGATCATTTTTCTTTCTTCTTTTCTTTTCTGACGAGTTAATTTTATTCATTGATCTATTTAAGATTCATTTTAGAAAAATATCTAGATTAATTTTCTACAGGTATTTCCTGAGCAATCCGAATATTATCGCAAATATAACTTTGTTCTGATGTTACAAAATAATTAAAAATTATGAATAACTTAAACAACCGGGTGACTAATTTAATAAAAATGTGTGTATTGGTTTTTTCTATTGCTTAAACAAAACAGTAAGAAAGTAAGAAAAATGTTAATAGTGTGGTTACCCTATTTCTTAGAAATTCGACCTTGTTGACGTGACTAAAGTGGTTTTTATAATAAACAAACAATTTTCATTTCGCCAGACCTCCTCCAAAGTTTGTTCGTCGCGTGGAGCCGCCTACGGTGCCTTCGTTGGTTGCGACCAGTTCACAGAAACATGATGGATCCGGCGAGAGCCCGTCTGGTTCCCTTGAACGTAACATAAAACCATCAGATATTCTCCGGCAAAAATCTTCCGATTCATTGGACGTTAAGTCGCTGGCGGCTAATCGCAAAACTACCCCCGAGATGGGAAAAGTGGCAAAGAACGCTGATCTGGCTGAGGAGTTCGGCCGGAAAATCGGCAAATCGGAAAGCCTTGAAAAGACGAAGAGGCCAGCTGATGCTGTTAAAATGAACCAAAGTCCAACTGGTAGCTTAGGTAAATCAGCTGCAAATGTGGGAGCATCGCCTACAGGGAGTCTTAGTAAATTCAGTAGCGCTCGCCATGGGACGGACAGCCCTACGGGAAGCTTGGGAAAAATTAGTACAAAGCCTAACGAGAGCGTTGGATCAAAGGAATCTCTAGCTTCCCAAGGAAACATTTCGGAGATTGTAAGTGACCTGTTTTTACCTCCCCTTAGAATCACCAGTGAATTTTTACACAGATAAAGAGCTACGAGTCGATATCTTCCCTAAGCTCAGATAGCATGAAGACTAGCCAAATAATGGAGAGCGAACCCTATTATGACACTGTGCCAATGGACAACGGGGACGGTGAGTACGTGTACATCAAGCCAGGAGGGACGGGATCGACTTCAAGTCGTGATGATCTATCAACCGCTGGGAGCACCCTACCCATGCCCGCTCATCCGCGGAGCCATATGAGTAGTCAGACGAGCGTTTTGGAACCGGAGTCACCAGGTCGCAGCTCAAACTACGTCAATATTGACTACTTCTTGCAGTAAGCTAAAATAAACACTTCCCTCGGTGAACGCAAATTTTATTAATTTTCATTTTTTATTTTCTAATTCACAGCCAAAGCAACGAGACCAGATCTAGTTCAATTGACAGTGACGGTGAACTGGACGCTCCACCTATCATGCGGACTATTTCTCACGACGAGCAAACCTCTCACACGCCTGGAGCTTTGCGAAAAGTAAGTATTATTGCTTTCGTATGCATGCCGCATTTTAAGGTGTCTACTGAAGTCCAAGCATTCTTTAGTTGATTTGTGTTAAAAAATCTTTCTGATCACCTGGAGTTTGGGGCTAACAACGTGTTAGTGTGACTCAAGCGATAACGCTGTTTTATTTACCTAATAGGGAGAATTCGGCTTTCCATAAGTTAGATATTCCCATGACACTTTCTGGAATATCAATCAATTTGATTTCTGGATCAACTCTTCTGCAGCTGCTTATCTTCTGATTAGTACATTAGTTTCATAAGAACGTAATTGGTACTCTTTGGTAAAACTTTACAACATTATTTAAAATTACATTTTTATTACAAGTTATTTGTGATAAATATTTATTTGATATCGCTGGGATTAACAAGTAACAAAAACATAAAATTATTGTTTTAGTTCATAAATTTTATAGTACACATAGTTATATATCATCTTGGAGCAATTAAAAGTTTCAAAGTTATTTCATAATGAAATGGATTACGAAATGCTATAAGTGTAGGGTAAGACAACAAAAAGATATCTTTTATTACATTATATTAATAACGTCTTGATTTATGTATAAAAACGTAATAATTTTTCTAGATTTCCGGAAATCTACGTGGGAGCAAAATTCGATCTATTCTCAACAGTATTATTCAAAGCGAATCTATTTACGTGGAGTGTCTGAACAAAATGATGCAAGTAAGTATACATATGATGTGAAAGCCTTTGGGCATATTTCGTGATGAGTTTTAGGTGTTAAAGCATTAAAGATATACATAGAGAAATCTTATTTTCTGAATCGTATAAAACGAGCTTATTTCGCCGAGTTCAATCTTCTCGATCGGCTATTTAACATTGCGCCCGTAAACTAGTTTTGTCTTATGTTTCTAGTCATTATTTAATGGAAAATTAAAGAATATAAAATTCTCTGTTACTTCTTTATAATGCTATGACTTTTCTTAATTTCTATGAATAAATAAATATATTTTTATCACTAAATAAACTATTTTAAATTTTATTTCTAACAATGAATAAAATTTAGAATGACAGTTGCTAGTATGAACTCAAAACAAAATTTTCTTATTTCATAGTATAAAAAGGCGATTCACGCAACGATAGGCACCTCGCAACCTGTGATAAAGGAAGATGAGGAAAACACAATGTTTTTCAAAATTGATGAGCTTCATGCTGCACATTCAGATTTTTTGAATGATTTGAAAAGCAGGGTTAACCAAGAGAGCGGCGGTGACATTATGGTTGGAGATGCCTTTAAAAGACTCGCCGATATAATTGATTTGTATAGCGCCTTCCTTCACAATTACGGTCAGGCAATTGAAACTGTAAAAAAATGCAGTGCTAACAATCCCCAATTTAAGAAAATTGTGTCAACAATTGTCTTGAACCTTCAGACAGAACAGTCCCTGACATTGGAGGATCTTCTTCATAAGCCTGTTGCTCGAGTTCAAATAAACGCACTGGTATTCAACGATTTGTTAAATGAAACTCCTCCAACGCATCCTGACCATCAGCCACTTAGGCAAGCTCAAAAGACAATCCATGTCTTCCTTAAACAATTTAACGTCGTCAACCAGCGGTTACCTACTGAGTCAAATAAAAATTTGAGAAGAATGGTGAAGAATTCATTTATAGTGGAACTAGTCGATGGCCACCGAAAGTTGCGCCACCTCTTCCTGTTTAATGACGCAATTGCCTGTGCCAAATACAAAGCATCTGGTCGAGATCGCTTTGAACTCGAATTAAAATGGTTTATTCCTTTAAAAGACGTCCTAATTTTTGAGGAGGATTCATCGTCTGATTTCAAGGAATCAAGCCCAGCGAACATTCTGCAGCTTAAATCACAAGCCTGCACCGTACGAGACCAGATTATGATGGAGGAGAAAGACGACAAGAAAGTGAGGGCCAATGGACTGAAAATGGGCGACAAACATCGTCGAAAGCTAGCAGACTTGGAGGCGCAACTAGTATTAGCGTCACCAAATTTAGTTTTTAGAATTGGTAATAAGGCGGCCAATAAAACTATGACGTTCTTCCTTAGTTCAGATTTTGAAAGGACCCAATGGATCGAATCGATCATAACTCTGCAGCAATCGTGCAATATTCCAGGCATGAGTACCGTGAACGCCTTGGAAATCCAGGCCTTCGTATTTGCAATGCAAAACCGAATCAAGACTGAAATGGGGTCCTATTTGATGCGAAATAGCCACGACGAGAGCCTGCTAGTTGGCGACCTTCACCTCACTGTTCAGGGACTTACAGGCTTAGACCAGCCGGCTGATATGTACATCTGCATTGAAGTGGATTCCTACGGTCATTATTTCCGCAAAGCAAAAACCAAAATGGTTTGTCGCAGTACTAGCCCCTTGTGGAATGAGAGCTTCGTTTTGGAACTCGAAGGCAGTCAGAATGTTCGTATTTTAATATACGAAGCCCACGATCGGCCAGCTCTCCGAGCGAAACATATAATGAAGGTAAGTTGATTCTGTCTAAATAAACGTAAGTTTACGTAATATGATTCTTGTTGCAGTTGAGTCGCACCTGGTTGCAAGAGGCGCCGTTGAATAAGGCCATTAAAATGACGGATACCATTACGCTAAACACAACTATTAGGTTCGTTCCTGGTGAAGTTACATTGAGAAGGGTTCCTACCTCAAAACCAGGGGCACTGTTTGGCGCGAAGATGAGTCAGGTTTTGAAGTAAGTGTTATTCAGTTCTTCTACATTGAACAAATAATTTTTTTTGTGAACAAATATATAAGTTACACACTTTGTTCACACTTAACATAAAGAATATTGATCGCTTCGCTGTGTTGCGTTTATTGCTGCCAGCGTGTGCAATCGCTTACTTTACGCCCTTGTTGCACAATGTACTATCAATGTATTAAGAAAGCTTATTTAGGTTAGGTTTACACTTGTAAAAAGCTTTCATAAATAATGCGAAAGGGGATTTTTTCCCGGAAAGTTTATTCAATAATTTATTTTTTATAATTTATTTTATAGAAATTTGTTAAACTCATTTGGACTTCATTCTGTACTCCGTCCTTACAATTACTAAATTGAATTAAAAATTTGAAGTTCACTGCATAAATCAAGATGCACAGGGTGGAACGGCTCGGTAATAGTATCAAATAGTCACATTAATATTTTATTTTTTTCTAGGCGCGAAAAACGAGACATTCCATTCATCATAAGCGCATGTATTCGAGAAGTAGAACGCCGTGGAATGGCTGAAGTTGGTATCTATAGAGTGAGTGGATCCGCATCCGATCTAGCTAGGCTCAAAAAATCATTTGAATCGAGTAAGTCACTTTCATTTTACCCTCTGGAGCTCTCTTATTCCTATTTGAATTATTTTCAGACGCTTACGAAGCCGAGCAGCTTCTAAAAGAAGTGGACATCCATTCAGTAACAGGCATTCTAAAGTCGTACTTAAGAGAATTGCCGGAGGCTCTCTTTACCGACATGTACTATCCAAAATTCTTTGAAACATTCAATCAGTTCAGCAACATAAACGAAATGGCTAGGATAAAAGCGCTAATGGCAATTTTTGAAGAATTGCCCCAACCCAATAAATCATCAATTTTACATATTTTGGACCATTTGATAAGGTATGCTAGATGATGGTTGGGAAATTCGTTTAATCTCAACTTTACAATATTTTTTTAGAGTCCATCAACAAGAGACAGAAAACAAAATGTCATTGCACAACTTGGCCATGGTCTTCGGTCCGACGCTACTGCGGCCTGGGCAAACTAATACCAAGCAGAAGGATTTGCTGGCCTCGAGCACAGTAGACGTGATGGCACAAGCTGGAATCCTCTATTGTTTTCTTCAGGCTAGAATCAAGAAAGACTAGTGGTTCCAGAACCAGCGGATCTTAGTATTTAAGCAATTCGCGCAATGATCTTTTTTTTACGCGACGACTATTCGATTTTTGTACATATTTTCTTTCAGAGTATTTTTTTTATTTAGTTTGCGACTTCTGGAAGCTGCTCTGAAGGCGGGCAGAAGTCGCCTGTATATTTGTTCAGTATTTATTTTATTAAAAACTATTTCAGCGCATATATACTTTTCAAGCCTTTATTTAAGGATACTCTTTCGTTTATCTCAAGACGGTGGTATGCCGCATATAACTGCCTGCACTCAACGAAGGTCTATTTCTGAATGAATGGTTGCGCCCACGAGATGCGCAAGGCGATTAGTCTAGTCATGTAAAGATCCAAGTAATGGGACACTTCAAATTAGCGCTCTTAAGCAGTTTGTCTTCTAAGTGAAACTTAGCACTTCTAGGAGTAATATAAGAAAGAGTAACCTTCGTAAGCGGTAGAAAAGGTTTGATCCATCAGTAAGTAGGTATTCATATATTTAGTTAGCTTTAGCTAGCGTCGCATTGCTGAAAGGTTTGCCTCGTAGCGTTAACATTAAGATAGAACCAGAAGATGGCGAGTGTCAAAATTCAACCAAGTTATCCCGAATTTGCTATACAACTATTCGAATGGAAATTGCACTAAGGACTCAGTCCATTATTATACAAATATTCGCGTTAGTCGGACAATGATAGGCAGATCGAGGAGGTAGAGGCCCGTGAGGTGAAACCTTGAGTAAAGGTTGAGAAGAATGGGAACTTTTGTACTTTTGCAATATTTGATAATAAAAGATAACGGATTTATGGTAAATATATAAAACGATCTTTGATTTTCTATACATATCCACTTCCCTTCCTTTAAAACACACTAAAAACTAAATGAAACCTTGTTAAAGGTAAAATTAATAACAAAAACGAATATCTCCAATTTTTACAATGAAGTCCAAGTAAAAAAAAATCTACGTTAACAAGGCAAGTATCGTTTCCGAGTAAAATAGGATTAAACTTGAATGATTTGAAATTTAAGTCAACTTCCAGGTCTTACAAATTTTCAAAAATGTTCTAAATATATAAATAAACCCTGTATTTTTAAGCTAACCTAAAGTTTTTTCTTGTGGATTCAAAATTTATAGAAAAGCTTCTAATAGGAATTAAATTTTATTTCCAGGATTGAGAATTTATAAATGACAATTGTCGTAGAATATGAAATGTTTACGAAAAGTTGGTTTTTTTTACCTTTTATACTCTTTCAGGAACATATTTTTGCGTACATATCTTGCGATAATAAAAGAAATGCATTATAAAATCTAAAATTTTGATGAATGAATAATGAAGTAAAAAAACTAACTAAATTAATAAAAACTCAAATTCTTTAGAAGATTTTTATTACAGCCTTTCAAAACAAATTGTCCTTTCAGTACTGCCACCTGAAAACAAATATTCAAATAAATATGAAACAATAATTTTTTTCGCAAATTCTTACAGTTTAACGACTTTATCCTTGCCACCCGAAGCTACTCGGGATCCGTCTGGTGCCCAATCAACAGCGAATACTTCATCTGCATGACCTGGCAGTTCTTGGCTGAGCTTTTTCGTCTGCACGCTCCAAACTTTTAAGAAAAGATAATAAAATAGTGATTTCCAAAAACCTTAAGAACAAACCTTTGAGTGTGGAGTCTTTGCTCCCACTGACTATTAATCTGGAGTCAGCGGACCACGCGACTGTGTAGACGGCCTGAACATGTCCGCGGAATGTGCACAGAAAGCCTCCGTCATGCGCCCGCCAGAGTCTGATCGATTTATCGAATGATGCTGAAGCGATCAATTTCACGTCCGGGGAGTATTTCACATCGTTCACCACATTTTGATGACCCGTCATCCTGGCAAGGCATTTATTTTGGTCTGAGCGCCAGAGGTAGAGAGTGAAATCGTCTGAACATGAAACCAGCGATTCAATCCCATCGGGGCAAACCTTTTTAAACCTTTCAAGTGCACTTTGTTTCAGTTCGTCTTCTGCAATTTAATTAACAGTTAAGAATATAAATTCAAGTAGTATTTAGTGCGGCTCACTATCTGTTGAAGTATGCTTTTTTTCTCGATCTAGGACTGGGTGAAATGGTCCTGTGCGTATCACGTAGTCTGTGTTCAGAGCAAGTGAGTTTACCCAGTGGGCATGGCCTGTGAAAGTGCGACAAAGGACGCCGTCGGCCGCTCTCCACATTTTTATTGTCCTATCTTTGGAGGAAGTGTAAATGAGTCCTGCTCCACCCCATCGAACTGCGGTGACACTTCCCGTGTGACCTTGACAAATATATTTTATCATAACTTTTCGTAAAAAAGAAAATTAAACTTACCTCCAAACACCATCAGGCATTGTCCTAACACTGTATCCCATATTCGTACATCTCCATCCGAACCGGCGCTGGCCAATTTTCGACAATCCACATTTTGATGGTATGGCTCCCAGCTTAATCCGTTTATCCACTTTTTGTGGCCCTGGAGAGGTTTCCCAATTTGTTGACCTATTAAAATGTCACAGTAACGTTTGGTTACTCAGAATTTATTCGTATGCATTAATTGAATTGATGAATTGAAACAAATGACTACTATTGGCCCCTAAAATAGTTCTTTTAGAGATATCTGCACTTTTGCCGTTTCATTTGGAAACTAAAGTAAACTAAGAAAAAGATAGAAGGTAAGGTTTTTCTTTTATATGCGAAATCAAAATTAATTTTTAGCTTATTTTACCACTTGGTATAAAAAGATAAACTTAAAATTTTGAAAATTGTTAAATATAGTTTTCAAGAAACTTACGTCCTTACCTTTCTCTAAAATATATTGGTATTGGTATTTCTATTCCTCTAGGTATAGTACTTAAAGCAAACGTAAAATGTTCTTCCTCTTGTATGATATTTTGCTTTGTCATTTTAATTCATTGAGTTAAAATGTCGTTCAAGGTTGTTTCAGGTACTTACATTGGAAATAGAACAGATCTTAATAAAGTGACTTAAGAATTATTAAAGTTGGGTTTACAGTAGTTTTCGTGTTTTTCTCAGACATTTATTTTGCAATAATATTTCGTTATCAAATTTTTTTATACATCAAAATAAACACCAACTTTGGTGGCTTAGTTAAGGAAGCTACAGAAAAGGAAAAAAGTACATATTTAAATATTCAGGAAAACATATAGAAGTAGTGTAAGCAAATCGTAGAAACCTTCGTTGGACAACTTCGATACGGTTGATGTACCAATCCTTAATTGGTGATCAAACGGGTTTAGAATACTCTAGTATATTGGTACAATAAAACCGACGACACTATATCACCCGGATTATTAAACTCCTTAGACCACCTTTGAACAAATCTCAAAGTTGTGTTAACTTTGTTGACGTTGGAAGTGATATGATCCTCGAAAGAACCCTTAAATCTTTCACGTTGTCAAATCTATTCAGAGGGTGAACGTCTATCGTGTTCTTTATACGTGAGAAGGAAATGCAAGTGCATTGATCCATGATTTAGTAAAAGGTGATTCACAGTGCATTACTTTCGAAATAAATTCAGGTTAGTTTTTAAAGCATTACAATCACCGTCTTCAGATGTTATATAGTATGTAGACTACGAAAGCAAACACGGTTAATACGAGTTAGAGTCGAAACCAAATTAACACACCAAAAAGCGAAGTCGAGAACGAACGAGGAGGAAATAAGATGTACAATCAAAGGCCAAAAGGGCATGTGGCATCAGAAAACCAGACCTAATCATAAACGAATTATTGGAATCTTTGTTATACAATGCAACTTGTTTAATGAAAAACTGAAAAAAAACCAATGTTTCACATTACGCTATTCTGAAAGGTAATCTAGCATATGATACACAAAAGGCGGGAAAACCAGTTTGATTTCAGAAATTTTAGACAAGCTGTTTTTTTAATCAATTATCATAACCGAGAGATGACGTGCTGCAAATGTAGGCTTCCTTTTTTTCTACAATAAAGCAGCTATGAATGAATTTTGTAAAATACCAAAAAATTAGTTTAGCAAATTAATTCAAATTGGAAGGATTTATATACAGTATATAACTCAGATCTCTCAAGCTCTAAAGTCTAAACAGATACTGATTAATTTCTAAATTTACCTGTTTCGGGATCCCACAAAAGAATGACTCCGGCTTTGCAAGCGCTTGCAAGCCTCCTGCCGTCTGGGGACCACACAACGCATAAAACCCACTGTTTATGTCCAGTGCAAGTGTGGTGCGGAGTCTCTGTGTTCAGGTCCCACAGTCTCACCGTTGTGTCCCCGGAACCGCTGGCTAGGTGCTGGCCATCGGGACTGAAGCCGATGGAGACGACGGCTTCAGCGTGCCCGGGCATCGAGCTTGTGCATCTTGTGACGGGGCGCACTTTGAAGACGGCCTGGGGCTGGTAGACGATGTCAATCACATTCTCGGTGTCGCTTTTCTTCAGGTCCAGCGTTTTGTCCAGGGTAAGCTTGATCTCCTGGTCGTCAACGAAGAAAATGTACGGGGTAGGCTCTTCATTTTGAAGAAGTGCATTGCAAATGAGCCCCAGCTGCTGAGTTGTGACGCCTGCCGGTAAATCCAGGGGTGGACCAGCTTCTTCTCCGGTCTCCGAGATAAATCTTGCTTGCAGTGTTTGTGGTGCATCCTTTTCCTTTGCCTCCCCAAGCTGGGCAGCTAATTTTTGCCTCTTGTACGATGCCATCGTAAACTAAACCGAATAAAACCACTCGCACGTGTTTACTAATTTGACAGATATCGAGGAGAATGTTTCGTGAAATTCCAGAAATGTTTCGTTCAATTCCAAAAATGCAGTATGCAGTTTTCAAAACACGAATTGCTGCTTTCGGTAATGCAGATAAACAGCTGAGAATGACAGTTGATAGACGTGAGCACATGGCACACGGTACACACAAATTGTAAACAGATGTGTTCTATGATCCGAGGATAAAATCAGCAAATGAAAGAAAATGACGCGTTTAATAGTTAAAAATCTTCCAAAAACGGTATGTGGTGTTTATAAAATATTGTATATGTTATCAATGGTTATTTCATAGATCACAGAAGACAAGTTACGGAGCCTTTTTAGTCAGAAGGGGACTGTTACAGATATCCAGCTCAAATACACAAAAGAAGGTGTTTTTCGGCAGTTTGCTTTTGTTGGATATCAAACCGATGGGGAAGCAGACGATGCCCTGAAATACTTCAATAATTCGTGCATTCAAACAAGCAGAATAAAAGTAGAAAGATGTGTCGCTTTAGGGGCTCAGGAGAAGCCCAAGTCATGGAGCAAGTACTCCGTCGACAGCTCTGCTTTCAGGAAAAAACACGGCATCGAGGAACAGGAGCAGAAGGAGCGGGAACAGATGAGGAAAACTGAAAGGAAAAAGATCGATCCGATGGATAATATTTTGGGCGAGCACAAAACCGATCCAGAATTTATCGAGTTCCTCCAGACTCACGATAAGAGCAGAACTCTCTGGGCTAACGATGCTCTATTAGCACAAGATGAAGGCAAGAAAGACGAAGTCAATCAGTCTGATGTTAACGATAATCAACTTAAACAAAAAGAAACAAAATCCTCGTCTGATGGCTTACAGGTAGGAAAGTTTAGATAGGTACATTTACTCCTTAGTTTTAACATATACAGGAATAGAAATTACACAAATCACAATCTTCTATTTCTTTGCCATCAACTAGTTAAAATATAAACTGGAGACAACCAATTCTGTTTCTGGAATAAATAGTACTCGTTACAATATTGTGCAAAACATTCCGAATATATTTTATTCAATATTTTTGTTAGATATTCCAGAAACTATAATTTAAAGAAAAGACGTGTTAATTCATGAAAACAACGCGATATTGCGGTACGACTTGTTCAAAATTAACCCGATTTTATACATCCCTTTTAGGACCGTTCGACACGAGAGAGAATTTTCTTTGGCATTCCAATTTTTTCTCACAGGACGAAAAGAAAAAACTCCGCTCTAGAAAAAACCCAAAAGAGTTTTGTTAATTCCCTGCGGCGAAAAATTAGTTTACGACGGCTTCGCAAATGTAAGAATAATGAATCCAGTCAGTAATCCTACGACCAGGCATTTTGCCGGCGCTTTTTTATCCCATAATTTTCTCTTGCACAACCATTTGCAGTTAGTTTTATTTGTTGTTCCTCATTTGTTGGCCAACATACCTATATATTCTCTAATGATATTCAGCTTCTTTTCTGTCCTTATTTTGTCCAGAGCTTCAACATTGATAATTTTATCGTGCCACGACTTCTTCAATATTCTTCTATAGAGGCACATTTCAAAGTTCCTGCTATATACTTATTTTTTTTCCATCCCATATAAGAGAAATGAAAGCAAGTACCATTTAAGGAATCTCAGTTTCAGTCACATATTAATTTCTTTTTTACATAAGGTCACAACTCAATATCAAACTAATCTCACCTTTTCGTATTCTCGATCGAATTATAGAATATGAAAATTAAATCGAGTGGGCAAATTAACTCGAATAGAATTCAAAATCGGGACCAGTTCTACAATAAGGCTCTTGGTTACTTTGTCATTCATATCTTTAGTTTATTTTAAACAAATTCGAGGCCACATTTAGTCATGTTCACTTTCAGCAGCCAGCTTTTCTTTCGTATGTTCGTCGCTAAATTAAATTTTAAAATCATAATAATGTAATAAATATGAATGCTACCTTTTTGAAACGGACATAGTATCCTATTTTAAAATATTTGTGTCGAAAGGCCTCTGCGGTCTATAAAGGCTTTGCTGCATATTGATCACGTTGTTAATCTACAAACACTCAAATACACAAAATATGTATAAGCTTACTTCAATTTACATGAATATATTCTTTATTATAAATATATACTATTTACAGAATAACAATGCTGTAAAAAATTTAGGCGAAGCTACTGCTTCTGAAAGTGAGGATGAGGAAGCTGTTGCTTCTGAAACTGAAAAAATTGCAGAAAAAGATATCAGTGATCTAGAGTACATGAAATCATTAATGAAGAAGAAGGAAAAGCCTTTACAGAAGGAGACAACAGCAAAGTCTAAAAAAACCGATTTGGATTTGTTCACCATTAAAATTCAAGGAATTCCATATAAAACAAAAAGGCAGGATGTAATCAAGTTCTTCAAGCCGATCAAACCCTACTCCATTCGATTGCCGGTGAAGGTACATGGTTTTTGCTACGTAGGTTTTAAAACAGAAAAGGATTTCCAAAAAGCCATGCTGCGCGACAAAAGTTTTTTAAAAGGAAAACAGGTTTTCTTCACAGATTTCACAGAAAAGAATAAGATAACAAAAAGTAAGAAAAATGATTCAAATGAATCTGAAAGTAATAAATTATATAAGAATCCGAAGTGGGAAAAACAAGAAGAAGCTCTAAAGGGTGAGGAGGATATTTCAGAATCTGGGAAGATATTTTTCCGTAATTTGGCCTATATAACCAAGGAAGAGGATCTTCAGCAGTTGTTTGGAAAATATGGTCCCATCGCTGAAATTAATCTACCTGTTGACTCAATTACGCGCCAAATCAAAGGTTTTGGTACCGTAACGTTCGTCATGCCTGAGCATGCTGTTCAGGCTTTCACGGAATTAGATGGCACCATTCTGCACGGTCGACTTCTGCATTTGATACCAGGGAAGAGTAATGATCAAGATTCGGATAAAAACGTTGATGAAGCAAGTCTTGGATATAAGGCCAAAAAAGATCTTAAGCTGAAGAAGTCAGCGCAGCAGTCACATAATTGGAGCACATTTTTTTTTAGCGCAAAAGCAGTAGCCGAAATTCTTGCAAGACAGTTTGGTGAATCAAAACAAACCGTAAGTACAACTTGCCTAAAACTCGTAGCTGTACGAAGTAAAATTTAATTTATTTTGTTTTTCTATACGAAAGAAGCAACTTAATACACTAACGTATGAAAGACTATATCACTTTATCTTATTTTTCGGGGTATTCTCATCCAGCTCCCTAAAGAATGACGTATTTTTCAGAATTTTTGTGTTTACGTTAGGGAATAAGTATACCACTCGGGTTTTTTGCTACATATACATATGTACATATTTATTATGAGTTCAAGTGCAAACAAAGTATGCTTGCATAAAAAGTCTATTTTACGAAAGCTGTAGCTCTCGTAAAAATTATCTGTATCAAATTTTCATTAAATATATGAACCTGGTTGAAGATTATACTAATAAAATCATTAAAAAGTCAACAATCAAAAAAGTGGTGGACAAGTAAACTTTACGTCACGGATTTTCTTCATTATTTTGTTTTAAAAATAGCTATTAGTAATTATTATAATGACAAAAATTATCATGTTTTCAAGTACATCTAATGTTTCATAAATTAAGTCTATTTTCAAACAACATTAAAACAGTCGATATCTTATTTCGTCCAAAAATTATAGCTTAAGTTTAACCCGTGTAATATTTTTCTAATTTTTAAGACTTGCATATTTATTTAAAGAAATTGTTAAGAAAGGTTTATAGAACAATAAAATGAAAAAAAAAATCAATTTTTTTTTCAAATTTCTGACTGAGATGTGAAAAAACATAAATTTCTTGTTTACTAATAAATCAAAAATTGGGCTTAGCCAACCTTCGGTTTTTTTGTTGATTATTGCAAAAACGAAAAAAATTAAAATTAAATTACGATGAAATATGAATTTCCGGCGAACAATTGATTATTTTTTAAGAAGAATTATTAGAATTCCGAAATAATTGTTAAAAAGTAACTACTTATTCGGGAAAAAGTAAAATCATCACAGCCATTTTTTAAAGCTTTAAATTAAACTTAGGTTTTCATGTATACCTATATTAATAGGTATTTGGGCATATTTGCACTCGGCCTTGCATTAAATTAACTAAACCATTTAATTAAAACTGGCAGGAATGTTGAAATTTTTTTTTGGAACATCATTATGTGTTATAAGTTCGTTAAACTTTATACCGAAATTTATCTGCAGTCATTTAAATTCATTTGTAAATTTTATAGATACTCGATACAGAGAAAAACGGCTCCAGCGCAGCAGTTCGGCTTGCTTTGGGCGAGACACAGATCGCTTTAGAATTGAAAAAATTTCTTCAGGAAAATGGTGTTCATCTGGATGCGTTCGATGCAACACCAACTGCAACGAAGCGGTCGAATACTGTAATCTTGGCTAAAAATCTTCCAGCCGACACAACCGTAGCGGAACTCAGGCCACTTTTCGCGAAGTATGGCCTTGTGTCGCGTATCGTCTTACCACCTAGCTGCCTTACTGCTATTATTGAATTTCAAGACGCTTCAGAAGCGCGAAAAGCGTTCAAAAAATTAGCGTACAGCAAGTTTAAAGATTTGCCATTGTATTTGGAATGGGCGCCTGAAGGAGCCTTCAGGGAGCCCAATAGTAAAGAAAATTTGATAGAAGAGAAGCATAGTGAAAAAATAATGGAATCAGATGTGGTGGTTGCTTCTAAACCAAAAAAAGAGGACACCGTGGTTGCGGATGTTAAGACAGAGGAGGGATTAGAAGATGAAGATGAAAATGAGCCCCCTGAGCTTGAGACAACTTTGTTTTTGCGAAATTTAAACTTTAAAACTCGAGAGGATGCTGTTCGAGAGCACTTTAAACACGTAGGACCGATTCATATGGTACAGGTGGCCATGAAGAAGGACCCGGAAAATCCGAGAAACAAAGTGTCCTTAGGGTATGGATTCATTCAATTTAAGAAGAAGAAGCACGCTGATGACGCTCTAAAGGGAATGCATTTTACTAACATTGAAGGAAATCAAGTTGAGCTGAAACGCAGTGATCGCATCCTGAAGTAATTTTCATATTACTTTGTGATGAAATTAAATTAAAAATATTTCTATTTTAGGGCAGACGTAAAAGCGGTGCGAAAGCAAGTAACTGCTACGAAGCAGACTGGAACCAAAATACTGGTCAGGAACATTGCTTTCCAGGCTAAGGCGAAGGAGGTGCGAGACATTTTTCAGTAAGTATTATCCACAAGTTCAAAATACTTAGGAGTAAATCAAAACAATTAGAGGAAGTATGAAAATTGGTATATCCAACTAGAAAAATTGAGTAAACTATTATTTGTAGTTCTAAATTTTATATCGGTTTAGTTCAGTAATATTATTAATAATATTAATATAACAGAGAGTATGCATCTGCTTTAAGAATGCGATTTTTATATAATGAACAAATCGGTTTGATTTTTGTATAATTTATTTATTTCTTAGATTTACTTAAAGTGGTTTCTATATAACGCGATATGAATTAATCTTATTTTTATTAATTTTTAGTTTTCATATTGATTTGAATTGCTTACTAATTTTTTAGCAAATGTATTTGTGATTACTTTCTTGAAATTCCCTTTTTTCTAAGAATGTCCGTGCAGAGTTAAGCGTTTGCTATGGGCTGCCCACTCTTAACGACAAAGCACTGAATATACCCATCTATACGTTCCGAGGTGAATGATTCTGCCGAACGCATATAAGGGTTCATAGCGCTGAAAGGGTTAATAGGTTTGGTACGGTACGACTATCATGTCCGAGGGTTTTCGGTTTGAGAACGGTCCGATTTTAAAACAAAAATAAATATGCAATTAAACTATTTAGTGCATTTTATATAAGGAAAATTAATATATAATATAATATAATATAAATACATATTTTGTAAAAGGAAAAAAGGAAAGCCCGGAGTGAGGTCGCCCATCCACAGTTTTTGGTCAATATGGCTTTAGTTGCCGAGACCACAAAGTCACTTATGTGACGCCCTTTGGGCAATTTAAAAAACAACAACACAACAACATAAAAGGAAAATCGTAATTCAAATGACATTTGGTTTGCATGTGGTTGTTGTTCATAAATGAGACGAAAAATTCGCACTATTTTTATAAATATCTCGAAAACAAAGGGGATTTACTTTTTTCATTATTTTTCCCTACGACGTTTTCGAAACTTTTCTCAAATTATCTCGGATATAATAGATATAATAGAATTCCCATGGTTTTCAATTACTAACATGCTTTTATTAGCTTGATTTGTAATATTGTAAGATGTAAGCTAATCTGTTTGATCTTTAGCGAACTTAATACGATTAATGTTATGTATGTCTATAGGTCAATAATGGGACCGTACGTGGTTTTTGTGCTGGCAAACTAGCTTCTAGTAAAGTTTTTTCAGACGTAACACATTTCCTACCACGATTTTCAGGTTTATTTTTCATTTTAGAGGTTCAGTACTAATTTTAGCACGATATCCAATTAAAAATTGCACTTCTTTGCATGCTTTTACTGCTTTAATAGTTTTTTTTCTAATATTTCGCCGAACTTCAGAACAATGCTTGCTTTGCTGAAATAATTTTAATATATGAAATAATTGTAAACATTTGTAAAATGTTGAAAAAGCATTTCTACTTACTAGTATAAAAATACCCACAAGTCTTTTGAATGAAGAAAACACTTTACTGCATTGTAATAGAGCACTCCTATTATTTCGACGCGATAAACTTTTTGTTCTTACTTTGTTTCAGCTAAATTGACTTTTTTTTGACTTCTTACATTATATACTTATAGTAACAACATAGAAACAACTCCCGACTACTTACACAAGCTAACAAAATTCATGGTTATGTGTGATGAAACTGCTATTATTAAAATTAAGTAATTAATTAAAGTTCTGCAACCCTCTAAAAAAACAAAGTTCTGTGTAGGGGAATTTTTAAAGCTTGGTAATCTAAAGTTTCCGTTGCATGTCCTTTATCAAATTAAAATTTTATAAAAGTAATAAATAAGACAAAATTACTTTTGATATGTTGTTTATGGAAGCTTAAGATATTAATTTATTTTAGGGTTTTTGGAAACATCAAGTCTATCCGACTACCGATGAAGGCCACAACTGGTGAGGAGCAACACAGAGGATTCGGTTTCGTTGACTTCTTCGACAAGAGCTCTGCAAAAAAGGCGTTCGACGCACTTTGCCAAAGCACCCACATGTACGGTCGCAGGTTGGTTTTAGAATGGGCCGCCGACACCGATGGCGACGTCGATCAATTGAGGAAAAGGACTGCTGCAAGTTTTGTTGGCAATGAAAGCACAGCAAAAAAGAGCAGAAAGTCAGTGTTTGATAGCGAAAAAATCGGAGACGTCCCTGTGGATGAGGATGAATACGACTAATGCAATAGGTTATACATATACTCGTATATATAAGAATAAGTTTATTTAGGTGACAAAAAAAAATTTAAGGAGCAATAAAATTTTATGGCGACTTTAAAACGTTTATTAAATCACTTTCAATCGATACACATTTACATTCTCTGCGGGGGGCTGTAATAGAAGGGCGCGTAACAATTTAACTGTCTAAGACAATCCTGCGGGCAGAGCAGGGATGGCGTGGCGTGGCATGGCTGGCGCTCTATCGCCGGGACTAAACCTAGAGTTGGGGCCGGATAAGCGTTGGGGATTGATTAATTGCATATTTACCCAAGCAGTTACTGGCTGAGTATTATTCACAGGCTTCAGTCTTTGCGGGCGGGGCGGGCGAATATAATTTGATCACAGTTAATAGGACTAGCTCCGATTACGAGTGGTGCGAGATAAGTACGTAAAGCGTTTCGAGATCAGTCAAATTGAGTCCTGAAGGTTGGTGGTCCCTCCCGGTCAAGGGACACAGCGGACCCGGCCGTTCTCGAAGTTGAGCAATCAGGCGGGCAGCGGTAGAAATTCCTTAAGACTTAAATTAAGTTAGTTCGGTTAGTAAGACACTTCAAACGGCACACAACGCTGTTAGGTTGAGGGGGCAGCAGCCGTGTTAGTAACTCAAGCGGGGGACTATTGGCGAAGACAAGGTCTACAGCTAGAGTTATTGCTTTGGCGAAACTCGGGCTCTCTCCGTTCCAGTCCTTACTTCGGGGGCTCCTCCTTCTTCGGTGAGGCTGGCTGCTTAGCTTTCGGTTGCTGCGGCTTTTGCTGTGGAGGTTTCGGTTGTTGAGGTTTTTGTTGCTGTTGCTGCTGCTGCTGTGACTTAACTTGAGCGGGCTTAGCCTGATCGGGTTTAGCTTCTTCCGAAGGTTTAGCCGGCTGCTCCTGAACCGGTGGCTTTGCCTGCTGTTTCTGTTGTCCTTCAGGCTGTGCTGCTGCTGGTACTGGCGATTGTTGAGGTTGTGCCTGAGGCTTAGGTGATCCTTGCTTTTGAGGTGAAGCCTGCGGCTTCTGCTGCCTTTCGGCCTGAACTGGAGGTGTCTGAGGCTTTGCCTGTGGTTTGGGTGATCCTTGTTTCTGTGGGGCCGGTGCTTTCTGTTGACCTTCGGGCTGTGCTGGAACCTGATGAGGCTTTGCTTGCGGTTTGGGTGATCCTTGCTTTTGCGGAGTCTGTGGTTTCTGTTGCCCATCAGCCTGTTTCTTAGGTGCATCTGATTTTTTTGTTGGTGGTGGCGTCTTTGACTTAGCTTTTTCAGTCTTTTTTCCTTCTTGCTGCTTAGGCGCAGGCCCCTTAGGAGCATGCTGTTTACCATGCGGCTCAGGATGAGTTTTCTTCTGTTCTACTGCTGGCTTTTGAACATCCTTTGGTTTATTTTCTTCATCTGCCTTTGGCGCATCTACCTTCTGTGGAGTATCAACTGGACTTTTGGGTTCAGCTGGTTGAGAACCTTCTGTTTTTTTGGGACTGTCGACTGGTTTTGGAGCAGCGTCTATTATTTTTTGAGCCTCAGGTGATTTCGGGGCTTGGTGCTCAGCTGGTTTAGATTGCTCAGCTGATTTCTGAGGTAATGTCGGTTGTGCAATATCACTTGCTTTTGGGGGCTGTATTAGTTGCGCCTCTGAACCTACTTTGGGAGCTTGACCCAGTTGTGGAGCCAGAGTTGGTTGTAAAGCTTCAGCTGGCTTCGTTCCTTCGAGTACTTTTGGTGATTGTGGAATCTCAGCCGGTTTTGCGGGTTGAGTTCCCTGTAGAGTCTCAACTGGTTTTGCAGGCTGGATTGGTTGTGGAGCTCCAGTTGCATGGGGAGCCACTGGCTGTTGTACTTGAGTTGGTGCTTCAGTTATTTTTTGAGATTCGGTAGCTTTTTGAGCCGCAGCCGCAAGTTGAGCATATGTTAGCTGAGGAGATTCAGGTAATTTTTGAGCGGCACTCTCTAATTTTGAAGCTCCGGTTTGTTGTGTTTTCTGAGCATCAACTATTTGAGGGAACTCAGAAGGTTTTATTGGTTCTATTGGTTTAGGAAGCTCAGCAGTTTTAGTAGCTTCGACTAATTTAGGAGTTTCAGCTGGTTTAGGAGCTTCGACTGGTTTAGGAGCTTCCGATGGTTTAGAAGCTTCGGTTGATTTGGGAGCTTCGGATGGTTTAGAAACTTCAACTGGTTTTGGAGTTTCGACGGGTTTTGCAACTTCAGCTGGTTTGGGAGTTTCGGCTGGTTTTGCAATTTCGGCTGGCTTGTTAGCTTCAGCTGGTTTCGCAACTTCGGCTGGTTTGGAAGCTTCATCTAATTTTGCAACTTCGGATGGTTTGGTAGCTTCTGTTGATTTAATACCTTCGGCTGGCTTAGGAGTTGCAGCTGGTTTAAGAGCTTCGGCTGGTTTAGGTGCTTCGTTTGGTTTGAGACCTTCGACTGGCTTAGGACCTTGAGATACTTCAGCTGGTTTAGGAGCTTCAGGTGCCTTTGGACCTTGAGCTATTTCGGTTGCTTTAGGAGCTTCAGCTTGTTTAGAACTAGCGATTGGTTTAGGGGTTTCAACTGGTTTAGTAGCTTCGACTGGTTTAGGTGCTTCGGCAGTCTTTTGAGCTTCGGTTAGTTTCGGAGTTTCTGTAGGTTTAGAAACCTCGGCTGGTTTAGGAGCCTCAACTGGTTTAGGAGCTTCAGTTAGTTTAGAAGCCTCTGTTGGTTTAGAAACATCGGTTGATTTAAGAGGATCTGTTGGTTTAGGAGCCTCAGCTGGTTTAGGAGCTTCAACAGGTTTAGGAGCCGCAGCTGGTTTAGAAGCCTCGGTTGGTTTAGGAACTTCTGTTGGTTTAGGAGCCTCTGCTGGTTTAGAAGCCTCGGCTGGTTTAGGAGCCTCAGCTGGTTTAGGAGTCTCTGCTGGCTTAGGAGACTCGGCTGGTTTAGGAGCCTCTGCTGGTTTAGGAGCCTCAGCTGGTTTAGGAGTCTCTGCTGGCTTAGGAGACTCGGCTGGTTTAGGAGCCTCTGCTGGTTTAGAAGCCTCGGCTGGTTTAGGAGCCTCAGCTGGTTTAGGAGTCTCTGCTGGCTTAGGAGAATCGGCTGGTTTAGGAGCCTCTGCTGGTTTAGAAGCCTCGGCTGGTTTAGGAGCCTCAGCTGGTTTAGGAGTCTCTGCTGGCTTAGGAGAATCGGCTGGTTTAGGAGCATCGGCTGGTTTAGGAGCCTCGGCTGATTTAGGAGCCTCAGCTGATTTATGAGACTCAGCTGGTTTAGGAGCTTCACCTGTTTTAGGAGCCTCGGCTGGTTTAGGAGCCTCAGTTGATTTAGGAGCCTCGGCTGGTTTAGGAGTTTCAGAATTCTTAGAATCTGATTTAGATTTAGAGGCATTTACTTGTTTAGAACTTTCAGCTGGTTTAGATTTTTCAACTGGTTTCGGAACATCAGTTGACTTAGATGCTTTAGCTGGTTTAGGAGCCTCAGCTGGTTTACTAGGTTCAGCTTTCTTAGAGTCTTCTCGAGATTTAATGGCTTCTACTGGCTTAGGAGCTTCTATTGGTTTGG
Source organism: Machimus rusticus (assembly GCA_951509405.1). Lineage (NCBI taxonomy): Eukaryota > Metazoa > Arthropoda > Insecta > Diptera > Asilidae > Machimus > Machimus rusticus. Next base: position 12,550,021 of record OX608051.1, read on the forward strand.
CAGCTTCGACTGGTTTGGGAGCCTCGCCTTGTTTAGGAGCTTCAGTTTTCTTCGAAGGATCTAAGGATTTAGGAGCTTCAGCTGGCTTAGAAGCTTCGGTTTTCTTAGAGGATTCTGCAGGTTTCGGAGTTTCTACTGATTTAGGAGCTTCGGTTTTCTTAGAGGATTCTGCAGGTTTCGGAGTTTCTACTGATTTAGGAGCTCCGGTTTTCTTAGAGGATTCTGCAGGTTTCGGAGTTTCTACTGATTTAAGAGCTTCGGTTCCTTTCGGTGCTTGCGCTGATTTATGACCTTCAGTTGTTTTAGGACCTTCACCTGGTTTTGAAGTTTCCGCTGCTTTAGAAGCTTCTGTTGGCTTAGGAGCTTCTGTGGTTTTAGGAACTTCGGCTGGTTGAGGAGCTTCCGCTGGTTTCGAAGCGTTTGCTTGCTTAGGCGCCGCTAGGGCCGCTTTGAGAGCATCGCCCGGTTTCACTGCACTATCTGGTTTCTGAGATTGAGCCTCAGCTTGTTTTGCAGGCTTACCTGCCTTTCCACCTTCAGCTTTCTTGGGAGGTCCAGATTTTTGATTATCTGGTTTATCAACTTGCTTTGCACCTTCTTTACCAGGTGTCTTTTGAGATTGAGATGGTTTTGGGGTCTCAGCTTGTTTAGAAACCTCCACCTTTTGAGCAGGTGCTTCAGAGGGTTTTGTTTCTTTACCAGGTCCTTTCTTTGAAGCCTCAGTTTGCTTAGGCCCTTCTACCTTTTGAGCGGGAGCTTCAACTGATTTTGTTTGCTTATCGTATGCTTTTGGAGCCACTTTGGGAGCATCGGCTTGCTTTGATACCTCAATTTTTTGAGCAGGTGCTTCAGCTGGCTTGCTGACTTCGGGAGATTTTGGAGTTTCAACGGGTTTTTGTGACTTATTGTTCTTAGCAACATCACCTTGCTTAGGTTCTTCAGGTTTCTTAGCTTCGGCTGACTTACCTCCTTTGCCTTGTTTGTTCGCTTCGTTTTGTTTTTGACCTTTTCCTTTGGCTTGTTCGGATTTCTGTTCGTCGTGCTTCTTCGATTTCTCATTCGATTTGGGCTGCTCAGATTGCTTAGCTGAATCATTTTTGGGTTTTTGATTGGCATCCTGTTTTTTGCCCTTATCTTTCTTATTGCCTTCCTTAGGCTGTACGTCAGCGCCCTTCTTGGGATCATTGCCCTTAGGCTGCTTACCATTTACAGCCGCGTCAGTCTTTTGTATTGGCACTTCATTCTTTTTTTCAGGCACTTTGTCGTGTTTGGCGTCATCAGGCTTCTTTTGCTCATTGGACGGTTTAGCTTCAGGATTTATCGGTGTCTCTGCTTTTTCGTCCTTCTTGGGCTCGTCTTGTTTTTGCTGTTTATTGTCATCAGCTGGGACTACTTGTATCTCATCGAGTTTTCCAACTAGAGGTACTTCATCTTTGGACGCTTCATCAAAGTTTTCCACCAAGGTGGGAACGTCGTCCTCTTCAGCTACGCTGCTGAGGACCTTGTTTGCAGTCATGTTGTTGGCAAAACGCCTTAACTGAATTACGGTGTCTTGACCGAGTTGAGGAAGGATTTCCGGAAGCATTTCGACAACCTAAACAAAGAGTCCTATTAGTTAAAAGCTTATTTCAATAATATCTAGATAAGATGAGGATATGCTAAGAATTAAATTCATCACCATCAACTTTTTGGCGATCATAGAATGTTTTCCGTAGATTATGAATTCGTCAATAAAAATGCTAAAAATGCTAAGAGCTAACAAATACAAAAAGCCCGATTTTACAGTATATCAAAAATACTCAACGAAGAACAGATTGGTCCGTGATAAGCTTGCTTAAATTAAACCTTGAATCTTAAGCTGCAATAAAAAAATGCAAAAAAGGTTAAAAATTGCCGAAATATTTTGTGAAATTGATATATTGTTTGGTGAATAAAAATTAAAATTATATCATAATACGTACATCCACATGAAAAAATTGGCTTTAAAGATGTTTAGAAAAAAACTATAGAGATTATTGAGATTTTATACCTATTTTACTAGGACTAGGCTTTCAATTAAATCACATTTGATGCTTTTAAACTAAGCTCAATTAGCTAACCTTTCTTTACCAAGAGAAAAATAATTAAATTATTTTTTACAATTTATTATTTTTTTATTCTTCTCAAATAACTTTGGATGCAATACGAAATCCTAAATTAAATTTAATCAAACCACATTGAATAATATCCTGATAGTATGATTGGTTGTACACTTAGAATATTCAAAGGACTTATTTTGAACAAGTTTAGTTAGTGTATTGTGTATAATTAATTGCCTACTCAATTTTCACTTTTTTTTTCTCAAATCATCATAATTTCCACATTTCTAATTCTCGGCAACTCAATGAACTTGTTTACGTCAATTTAAACATTAATCAAAAAATGAGTACATTAGGATCCTAATTAATTATTATTTTCCATTATATTGTTAGCTCCAATTTGAATATCATTTGAATTGAATCAGAGTAAAAATCGATATATGTATTTAATAAATAACCCGCAATTTTTGTATTGATTAGTGCATTTTTTTTTTGCGATTTGATATGTATATGTATGTAATTTCATATAATAATTATAATTATTGACTGACTACGGATTCCTGTTTGTTTATATCTGTTTTTAGAATTGAGCTGCAGACTAGTCCCAACCATAGATAAACTTGTAGCCTGAGTTCCTAGAATCATGAGTATATAAAATACTTTTGGACCCTTTTAGACTTGTTTCTTTCAGTTTAAGTAGTCGGGTTTCTTGAGTCTTTTAAAATTTTTATTTTCAGCATTTTGGGGTTCTGTATCAAGATATTAACATATAAGTACCTTAGTCATCAAAATCCACCAAGTTATTAAGCTCAAGATTATATTATTATTATTATATTTCACTTTGAATTTGGTTACGTATAACCATGTATAACTTATTACCAAGTTAAGTCCTATTTTCTGACTGAGTTTAGGAATTATTTGAAAAACAATTTAAAATGAATTGAAGTACGAAGATAATATGTATTTAAATTACCGAAGAGTTGTCTGCAGAAACTTCAATTGTTTATGCAATTTAATGCGAAAAAGCGATTTTTCAAATTTTTGTAATAAGCGAGAAAAGGCATACAACAAAATATCAGCTATTTTTACTTTACAAAATTTAGTTAACAAGTAAATTAAACCGCATTTTGGGTTTTTTAGATTAGAAAACAGAAACAAGAGAGTATAGTAGTAATTCTGAACGTAATTCAAAGGAAATACTGAATTTTGATATTACTGACCTGTGAAGTTATAATTTTTAACTTCTTTTTGCGACTACAGTTGATATTAAATGTTTTTATTTTTTTTTATAAAATAGAACCCCAATGTGTGTGTTGGGCATTGTATGTATTAACACTGGTTTTTGGCTTTTTCCATGTAGAGCACAGAACAACATATATACTATTATAAATAAATCAAAATCACATAAAGGATTTACAACGAATTTTCATAAAAAGATTAGTCACTTCAACTAAGATTCTTTCGCGAATTAAGAGAAAAAGTTCTTATACCATATCACGTTATTTAATTACATAAGAGTTATGTATTTCTTCAAAAGGATAATAGCTTATTTAATAAGGGTAAAGCAATTTCTCTACTTTGACTTTGAATTAAATTACATATAAGTTTGTTATTGTTTTTTTCCAGGAAAATGAAAAAAAAACAACTTATTAAAGAATTAGACCTTAATATTGAAAATAGCTTGAAAAGTTGCTTGAATTGCATTGCATTGCATGTGGATTACGTGTTTTATAATAAAAAATTAATAAAATTGTTAAGGAAACTGTGTACATTTCAACTAAAATCTGTTGTAGATGATATAATGGAAATTAATTTTGTCTTCAACATTTTTCTCTAGTATAAAGTCCTCGATTGGGAAGTCTCCTTTAGTCCCTATTGCACTAAGGGCGGGTCTCCGCCCTTCGGTTCGTTAAAAGGAGCTGATTGCCCAAGGGTTGGGAAACAGAGGTCAGTGAAAATCGCGGACAATAAAAATACTCGCGGTAAATGAGATTACTGACGGCTTTATCCGCAAGTGAGGGAAATTCGATCTCTTTTGTTGGAATGTCGTCGATTCTAAAAATAACAAAGGATGAAGGTGATGGGCTCCCGTCAGCGGACGCCCTAGGAGACAATTACTGGGAAATGGGGCCCTAAGCGGTGAAGCTGTGATGCGAAAATGATTACCTTCTTGTGTTCCCCATGGCCGGTAATTGCAAAAGTGTTGGCGGACAGCGAGGCCTGTGCCTTCGGATTATTGAAGTGAATTACGCTCAAGTCATCTTTGATTATGTTGACCTCCTCGATGCCGGGGATCGTGCTGACGGCGAGCTTCTTAAGGGAGCTCTGCAGCTTCTTGTCGTCGGTTGCGGCCGTCTGGTGGACAACCTTCTTCTTGCGTCGTGGGGTGCCCTTTCCGCCGATGCGTACCTGTGACTGCAGTCTCTTCAATTTTTCGGCGTTCATTTTGTCGGGGAAAACGATGTTACACTTGAGATCCTTGTAGAAATCAGTCAGCTGGAAGAGCCGATAATTACGGTGATTAGCTACAGAGGGATTTTATAAATCACACGTGTTTTTACCTTAAAACCTGATTTTTCGCGAGCCGCACACATGCACGACAACCGAAGAAAAAGATTTTCGCAATATGGCCGCGGAGTATTCGTCGGGTTGAGTTTTCCACCGAATTTAACGAAAGGAAAATTCGGCGCGGAAAATTCAACATGGCCCAGAACAGGAGTAAGCAGTTCTTTGGGAGAAAAACTCAGTAATTTGTTCTAGATGAAAAGCTTTATTGCGGACACAACAGTGGCAAATTCGCTACTTTTCCATATTCAGCAATTTTTCCTTTTTCTTGACGACTTCTTCTACTCTGGCGAGGATCGCTCTGGACTCGTCCAAATTCAATTTTAGCTGCAAGGCCTCGTCCAACTTCTCGGACACTATTTGCTCTCGATCCACAACCGGCTGAATGAGCTCAAACATTTCCAGCTCCTTCCCAAGTGCAGCCAGCAAGTACGCGTTCTGGACAAAAGTAGTTGAATCACTCACAAACTAACTTATCTTGAACGGTTCTACCTGCTTTATTAAACTTTCTTGCTCCTCAACCTTCGCCTTGTAGAACTCCTCGTCGGCTGCAGCGTACGATTTTTCGTGTCTCAAGTCCTCTGCTAGCAAAACATTCTCGGGAATGGAAAAGTAGCGCTCCATCAAGCCGTCCATTTCACTAAATATCCCCTCAAACTCACCCAAGATTTTCTCTGCGACTGGTTTGATGCTCTTGCGGATTTCGTCGACCTTCTCGCTTGAGCTATTCGTTTTTCTTACTAGCGAATCGGCAAATTCGGACGTTATCTCCTCGACATTCTTCTTCACCATGACTCGATCTGAAATTATAATTAGCAAAATTAAACTAGAATAACACGGCACCACACAACATATTTACTCTCCAGTTTCATTTGCTCCACAGAAAAAGTAAAAAGCTGAATCTCGTACTCTGCTTTTTGGAAATCCATTCTTCTTAAACTTTAAACTTTTCGGGACGGTTCCAATTCAATTCAAATCAAATTCATCTGTCACTTTGAATCGTCTTCGATAAGATTTTCCGACGGTGCTGCCATATTCAGTTTGTGAATACCTTACAAATGTTTGGAGTGCCGAAACATTTGAGAGTTTTTTCTTTCAGCTCTCATTGTGAACTTTAAATGAAGGGAAAAGCCGGCCGGCGTAGCACCGGAGATGGGAGCTAGTGATTGTGAATTGTAGAACTTATTGAAATCCGGTTTTCCTATTTTGGGAAAATTAGTGATGTCACCCAGCCATGAATTTGAAAACGAAAATGCCTAAAATATTGAAATGCTAATTAATCGTGAAAAGAAGAAAATCCAAAAATGACTCCCATACCAGAATTAGCTGTTCGAGTCATAGGGACTGAATTTCTTGAAATGCATATCTAGAGCTTAAGTACATTAAATTTACACTTGTTATCTTTTTGTTAACTATGAAGCGGAAATAAATAATTATTATTATAATAATCACCTCTAAATTAATTTGAAAATAATCAACTGATTTCATTTCAGCATCCTCGGAATGTGTAGGGAAATAGGACAATTACAACGAATAAATGTAAATTATTTAAAAAAATTAAGAACCTACCGACTGCCCAAATAACTGAAAAGGGAAAAACTAGGTCTAGAACTTAGAATTCTTTTTAAGTAATGTTTAATGCACCATTAATTATTTGCTTATTCGATATCTAAATCAAAGACAAATAATAAAAAAGGTAAGACTCCTGGCGGAACAAACCAACAAAAAAAATTTGCAGTAAGTTTTGGTTTTCCACTCTGCGATGCCTTTGAACATTCAAATTATATTTATATACTTTATTTTTTTATTATTTGTTTTTCCAGAGATATATCAACATTAATAAATCGGCTCATATTGTAAAAACCTGAATTTAACAAGAATAAGATTCGATTTTTAGAACTCGGTTTTTCTATGTAAAAATTGAGACTGAGCCGTTTGCTCAATTTTTCAGCATACGATTGAATGAGTTTAACTTTTTATAGTAAGCGTCAAGAGGTATTTAATTTTGGCGAAAGAAATAGCGAAATGGGAAACCTGTCGATAGGAGCAAACAGGTATTATAATTTAACCAATTATCTCTTTGTAGATAATTGGTAATTTAAATCACCTGTTATATACTCAAATTAGGTACGGCGTGCAGGAGCAAAAATCTAAGTAGTTCATAGGCAAAAACATACATACTATTATATATGTAAGTCATAACACAGCCAAATGAAGCACGATGCACATTGTGTTTTGAAAAAACATGTTTATCGCCATTATTAAAGATATTGACTCATAATGGCTCGAAAAATTCGCTAGACAGTTAAAAACATTCTGCTTAAACATTTTTGTTTATCCGTAGCCAACCTTCGTACAGTGAAACATATGAACGGCGAAATGGAGGTATTTTTTGAATTGTTGCGCCTTTTGGGGGTGCGTATATATCTGCAAAAAGGGGAATATTTTAAATATTCGTGCTCGTTTCTGAATTTGAATAGTATAGACAGCTCTAGGATGACAAAATCAGTTATTACTCTAAGAGTTCCTATTCCAAATAACTATAAATCCTTAAAAATGCAAGAATAATTATTAATAAATAATAATAGCGAAAATTTTTATAAATATTGCCAAGGAAAAGCCGCCCATAGGGTTTTGTGCAGATGACCAAGGACAGAGTTTTGAAAATAGTTTTTATTTCTCTGTGCCTAAATCTATTCAAAGTGATAAAAAGCAATCTGATATTTGAATTTGTTCCTCCATCGAAAGAAGTCCCTAACTCCTAGGCCTAGGTTTTCTTCTTTTGGGTAAGCTTCTTGGGCTCAGAGTTCATCTTGAGGATGGTGTAATTGAGGAAGGTGGCGAAGCTCAGCCAGGCGACGTAGGGGAACAACAGGTACCCGGCGATGGGGTTCACTTTGTAGAAGGAGGCCGCGCAGGCGGACGCCGTCGCGGTCAGCGCGAGCATGTCGTAGAGGCCCTGAGGGGGAAGGAAATTGCTTCTGATTAGTTCCAGACCTTAAAAGGGCTCGAGTGGAGCGGAGCAGTAACTTACGCCTTTGATATCGTGCCTCCCGAAAAATATTGGGGTCCAAGCCCAGTTGAGGGCGAGTTGGGTGCCGTAGAGCGCTAGCGGCAGTTTCGCCTCGTCGGTGAAGCCCCCGCAGTCCCGGTAGACCAAGTATGAGGCGTATCCCATCCCCGAATAGAGCGACGTCCAGACCGGCCCGAAGACCCAGTTCGGGGGCCGCCACTCCGGCAGCTTCAGCTTGTTGTACCACGAGTCCAAGTTGGCCTTAGTTATCTCCCGGCCGATCAGGAGGCCCCCGAGGTTGGGGAAGAGCACAGCGGCGACCGCTTTTAAATTGTACGATGTCATCGCAGAGTTATTTCCTACCACAGATACGGCTACGCCCGAATCAAAACACTTGAGATAAGAAATGAATTCTTCAAGCGACTGCAGCGGCACTCTTGCCACTTTGCGATTTGCATTCTGCCGGTAAACGTCATCTCCTCACTGGAAGGATTTAACGAATCGGGTTCGTGTATCTGCTAAGTGCAAGGGGCTCAGCTGTTAATCACAGGGCGGCTCTAAAAATATTTTAACAGTCGATATTTTTATTTTAAATTCATTTGAATAGATTTTAACATAAAACCTGGTATTATAAACCGTTCAAAAAGAATCATTTAAAATTTTATAATGAAACTTCCACTAATGAACTCAATCCAGCGCAGCTGATCTCCTAATGCACCTGCAGTTCACCTGCAACAGGTGATCAGCTGTTAAAAGACAGGTAAAATGCAAACTGTTTGTTTCAACTGGTTGTCATAGCAACTGAATGTTTGGTGCAAAATTCAATCGAAGTTAAGTGAAGAATTCTTGCGAAGTTTATTCAAAAATCATCCGAAATGACTCTCTACTTCGACTCGAAGGTGCAGTTTTTGGACTCGGACGCGATCAGCACCGCTTGCCAGTTCCATCCCAAGGAGCCCCTTTTCGCGGTGGCGTCTTATAGCCAAGACCGCGGAGGCTCCGTCACAGTTTTCGATGACTCGGTAAATCGATTAATTAATTTAAGTTCTGAGTTTTTAATAATCCCGATTAATTCCGGATGCTATATTCTTAAAAGGAAGACTAATCTCCATTTTTTTTTATAACAATTAACTTTTGTTTTAATGTTAATTAATAACCAGTTATAGCAATTCAAAATTTTGTAAATAAACAATATTGATACATTTTAAAGGAAATGTACACTTTTGTTACAAGCCAATTTGTTTGATAGGCACTTTTAATTTAACTGACTGTAAATGGCTTAATTAAAAATTCATAAAAGTTTTATCAGCTAGAGTCATAAAAAGTAAATAATGCAATTTTGAAGCAAAACCGAATTAAAAAAGGCAGTTTGTAAGGAAAATGTAGGTTACTTTATTTATGCTTTTGCTACCTCATAAAAAGGCATTCTTAGGAATAACTTCTTTTAGCCTTACCGATATCGGTTAATAAATTTAAAACAACGAAATAAAGCGATTAACAGAATCCATATTTTCATCTGAAATTACTGGACTCAATCAAATAATTTGTACATAAGAGAAATCTTCCGCCATAAGTAAAAATGCTTCAGTATAAATAAAAAACGAGTGGATTTTGTTTTATTAATGCTTTGGAAACGATTTTTAAACCCCAGCATGACAAAAATCGGACTATCCACAGAAAACTGATATAATTTTTTCGCATGCTTAACGTAAAAATTATATAAAATCGTAGAAAATGGTCATGGTGGGGGTAGGTTAGTAAAAGAAGGTATTATTTGATTGCTCATATATAATTATGTTGATCAGTTCTAATTACAGAGGTAAAGTACAATTATAGTTTATTTTCACTAGGATAACTATAATTCAGGTTCAGTAAGATATATGTAAATAGTTCACTAAAGTAAGTATAATTCATTAAGCAGCGGAACCCAACAGCAATGAGAAATATTAGTACAGCTTAGCCACACAGCAAATCACTATTTCGGCTTGATCTGCCAGCTCAACTACTTCGACGAGATAGATCGTACTCAATAAAATTTGCCTGTGAAGATCAGGCTTCGTCGGCTGACCTAAGAGTAAACATTTGGGTGTTGGTCCGACTGTAGATCCCCATATTTATATAGGGTTTATTGCATTTTTTATCAATTATAAATACTATATATATAATATAATTTAATGCCAGAAAAAAGTCTGGAAACGATGTTTAGAAAATTCATATATGTATTGTTGTTCTTATATCTTCATTTATCTTTCTATATTCTTTGCAGAATAATTTTAAAAAATCGTAGAAAAAATGGGGATTAATAATAATAATCGTTTTTTAATGTTTTCGTGTTGAAGTTTTAGACTCAAATTGTTCTTTGGCTATGTAGTGATGAATTAACTAATTAATTAACCATCGATGACTAGGGCGAACCGGTGAGGGATATAACCTACCCAGTCCACCCTGTGTCGCAGTCCACGGCCTTGAGCTGGCACCCGGAGAAGAGGCTGCTGGTAACCGGCTGGGAAAATGGAGAGATCTACGCCTGGTTCGATGGGAATCGCGAATTCTCGAGTGTTCAGGGTCCGCATAAAGTTCCGATCATCCTCCTGGAGTTCAGCGAAAAGGGTGGCAGGATGGTTACAACAGATTCTGTTCGGTCCTTTCTAAATTTTACTAAATATTTTAATTAATGCTTATAACTTTAAGATGGGCCTTCTAACAGGGTGGCGCTGCGACGGACAATATCAGTTTCTAACCATGTTTTCTCATGACCTCAAGGACACTCTGCTGCATATAACTTTCAGGAGGACAGTCGAAAGTGCCGTGAGGACGGAACTGACCAATCTCGCGCGAGCCGCTGTTGAAGGCGATGAAATAGCCCTGGACGCCCTGACTAACTGGCGACCAAGGACGGCAGCGCGAAACCTCACCCACTCCGGGGTGAGTGACAATCACTGCTTTTACGTCGGTACACAATCTGGTGTCGTTTATTACCTGAATCAAGGCGGCACCTGCACGGAGGTGCTGAAAAGCAACTCACCCACTTCACAAATTCTGTGGCATCCAAAAAGGTACAAGCTAAGGATACAACTTTTTCGCGCAATTCACCTTTTTCCTCCTCAGGGATGCAGTAGTTGCCCTAATGGAGGACATGACGGTGTGCCATTACACTGTCGAGTCGAATGGTGTTCTTATAGAGACAGACCGCGTCAAACTAAGCGGAAAGATCCCCGGCAATAATGGAGCTATTTCGTGGGCGGCAGGCTCTCTTGCTATTATTACAGGTAATACTTTGTTCCGTGAGGGTTGAAGACTTTTAAACTCAGTGCAATGAGTAATATAAAATGTTAATTTATACATCCACAAAAAATTAATTTATTGAACTCTATTTATGTCAAAATTCAAGATAGTGAATGAATCGTAGGTATAGACTAATTTGGCTTACAGAGTTTTACTTAGTTAGTTCGATTAAAAAACTAGATTTAAATTTTTATATTTTCGTTTAGGGATATTTTTAAGAAGTTTAATAAAAATCGGTCGCCCAAAATTGGTTGAGTTATGTTAGTTTAAAGAAGTAAAATAACCAGCTTCTAACAATTCCATCTAGCTACTTAAAAAAAAGGTCCTTTAAAAACTGCTGTAACACCACCATTCATTCTATTTTTTAATGTATCACAAAAATACGTTATTTTCTTCTACTAATAATCATAACCTCCTAAGTGTTATGTTATATTTATCTGAAAATTGAAACTTTTGGGTTTTTATTATATATTTCAAATAACTTTTCGAAAACCTATTCAAATTTACTTTTTAAATTTGTAAAATGTGCAGAATTGAACTTTTTTAAATGCATCTACTTCATTAAAAAAGCTTTAAAAGGTTATAGATAGAAAGAACCCTATGTGAATTAATGGCATAATTTTGAAATGAGCATATTTTACAAAAGTGTTGCGCCTTTTTATAATTTTAACATAGTAATAATAAATAATATATAATAAATAAATAAATAAATTCGGTTACTACATACAGTAGACAACTTTAGAACAGAAAAAATCGTAAGGAAGTAATTTAGGAATCGGTTATCGTTAGTAATTAAAGGGTCGAGAAAGTGTAGGCGAAACTGTAACGAGTCTACATGAATATTGAATTTTCCATTATTTTCAAGGAAAATTAAGAAATATCTTTAGCATTCGTGCAACTTTTAATAAACACTTTTACATGTTCCTCCAAGTTTCCTCTAAAACTGCAGAGATGGAAGCACTCATTTGACTGCAATTTCAAGTTTGAAATTGGAGAATATTGAAGTATTTTTAATTAAAAACTGCAGCTCTGCAAGTTTTATTAAAAAATTTTGTTTTACGAAAGTACGAGATTTAGATTTAAAACTGCATGAATTTACTTGAGAGATTATTCTGGTCCTCTTAATTTTATGTAGGTAGGTGGAATTTTTCGTCATCCTGATGAAATATATGGGATTTTATTTATCATTTGGTATAAAACAATTTCAATTTAATAATTTATACGATTTCAAACAAATTGAGCGTTCTTTTTCTTTTTCTTTTCAATTTTAATTTTGTTTTTGTTTTTCCACATGTTATCACGATTAGAAAGTAACATGTTTTTATGGTTTATATTTTATAGCTATTATTGGTATTAGGAGGTTTCAAGATCGGTAATTTAATTTTGAAAAAGATTAATGGCGTGGCGTATAGCGCATTGTTGTTACATTAAAGTAGAAGAACTACTTGTTTTGATGAAAATGTTCACAAAAGTCGAAATTTATAACTGGTAATTATCATTACTCGGTGACACAGCAGTAAGTAAATGTGAAAAATACTACATTACATTGAGTGGCCCTCACGGTCTCCAAACTGGACTCCGATTGATCTTATTACAAATTCCTTGTATACGTATTGGGCCCGGCGTGACCAACCCATTTGCCTTTAAATTTTCGACTAGATGAGTTCTGACAGAGCGGGTCATCGTTTTGAAATACATACGTACCTTCTTTCTGCACATCTCTAAATCGATTTTTTCTAAAAATTTGTTAAGCTCTTTCGGTAAAAAATTTAAATAAGGCATGACCGGCACGTCGCTCCGTTCGGGCGATTTGGAAATTGAAAAGAAATAATCAATTGTCCGGTCGCTATTTTAGACAAGAGATTTAACACTAAACTGCTTTTGAAATTAGCTAGTAGTTAATTTGCAATTTTAAACAAATACAGTTAATTTCTTTAAAAAATTGCAATATTTGAACGATTTCAATTTTTGTTTCATTTTTGGACTTGATACGTTTAGGTTGTACATAATATGTAATACCATAGAGATAGCTCAATAAAATTTCCAGGGCAAATAGCAAATGAAAAAAATATGTGTTAAAAATAGTGTGACTTTTTTTCAATTAGCCCTCAAAGATGTAGAGAAATTTAATTTTTTAACTAATTAGAATTCAAAAATTATATGCGTTACGAAATGAACTAGTTTGTGTTGGTTAGGCCTATTATTCAGGTAAATTGGAACAAATAATCAAGTCAATCAAGTTTGGTCAAAAAATCAAAGCTCGTAAACCATGTATAAGCAAATTTGCTTAACTTACATGGGCGCTTGTTATGAAAACTATTTACAATCGCATTTCTCTGGAACAGACTTAAGATTTAACTATATGCTTGTAATAGTTCGAAATTAGCGATTATCGCAATTCGGATTTTTTCGATTATTACTAAGTAGTTCGAGCTTTTACAGTAACAAATTCAATACTTGTCAATGGCATTACCTACTCAAACAAAAATCATCATGCGAAACATAAAACGTAGGTGACAATCATTTGTACAAGAATTAAAAATTGTTTTTTTAAATCTTAATTTGATTTAGATTCCTAATCTGTTGCCCTAAGAGCTACATATTAAGAAATGATTTTATTTTTCAAATTCCACCCTGTAGTTTTGTTTTGGGTGCTAAGGGGTTAATTAATTATATTTTTCTGTAAAATAATTTGTTCATAAAAAAAGGTAAATTAAGAAATTAGATTATGTATTTTAAGGTTAGCACTTGTATTTCAAGCTTTAATTTAAGCCATGTAATAAGTTTTTTGTCTTACAAATTACCAAAATTGCCTAAAATATAGCTTAGTTCTCGTTTTCAGGTTCGTAATTTAATTAAATACGGATATGAAAAGCTGTTGCTTTTGAGTTGTTAATAATATTGTTACAATTTTGTCTGCCAAGCAGCTGCACGTTGCAAGTTTGCCTTTCGCTATATATAGTTGTGATGTAGGCATTTGTGTTAAGGATAAATTAATCGGTTTAATAAAGTGACCGTAAAACTATTAAAAATATACATATACAACATTTGAGTTTTACATTAGATGCGTTTTTCTAGGCGAAAGGGAACTATTTTAATAATATACAAGTCAACATTTAGCAAAGACTTGGAAACCGTATCACCTTTGAAATTTACGCTTTTTGGTTACTTCGCGTTGGTAAACAGCGCAGATTTCATATTTGCCAGCGGCACCTCCAAGACCATAATGTATAGATTTTCAATTTTGCCCGTAGGTGACTTCAGCGTGCGGATCTGGGACATGGACACGGGCGAGAACTACCTCCTGACCACCGAGTCGGCCAACAAAGGTATAACTTCCACATATAGCAAACGCAGTATAGTGCACTAACGTTTCTATCGGTGCTCGCACATCGGCTGCACCGTGCCATGTGGAACAACACAGGGTCCCCATCAACATTGCAGACGAAGGGTCCGTCTCTGGGAACAGGTCAACAGGCTCTGGCAGGGCAAACAAATGAAATATTCACATGCATCGCCTATTGCCAGGACAATCAGACACTCTGCGCCGGCACAAATCAGGGGAATTTGTACACGTGGAGGAAGACAACTAATTACACAGTCGATGTACCGGAAAATTCCTGGCAATTGAACAATATATCGGCGGTATGGGGCGCAATTAAGCAGTGCTGCTGGGGTACCAGCGAAGTCGCTAAGCCGGTTATCCTGGTTAACTGCATCTCGAATGTCTATGTTCTGAAGGTAAGTTAGGCCTGGTAGGGGCTCCCATTGGGCCCCACTGGGCTAGTCGTATTGAGTAGGTACAACTGACGCGAATTTTGCTCCAGGAGCAGCCGCTCTTGTCGTTCCACTGTCGGGACGTTTGGGCTGTGCAGAGGAGCGCAAACCAGGTCTACGTGGAGCATTTGTGCGGAAAATCAACCACTGTGCATGCTGACGTCTCAATCACGAACCTGTCCCTCACGGAGCACAACCTCATCCTCAGCAATGGCCGGACGATTGTTACATACAAAATTAGCAAGGACGACGAGCTCGGCGAGAGCGATAAAAGTTTGTCCATTAAACTGGTCCAGAGTTTCGCCAGCGAGTGTCTGGGCTTGTTTATTCATGACCAGAACATCCTTTGCCTATCAAGCAGCGACGTCAAGATATACTCCCTTGGGGGAGTCGTCCTCAAGGAGATTCGCAGCAACGACAATGAGGGTGAGTTAGCCTAGCTCCCTTCAGTTTCTAGTGGGGCTCCTGCAACACCTCTCTTATGAGTTCAACTTCCAGGCAAGGCTATCGGCTTCGACTTGACTGCCCATTATTTGACCATCTTCACCATGAACGGGTACATCAAGCTCTTCGACGTATCCCGCCACGAGCCGAAGCAACTCATTCACCCCAGGTGCGGCTATGACCTCTTTGAAAACTTTGGCGAAATCATTCTTGCCAAGTGCAACTCGAGTGGCTCTCACCTGGCGCTGATCATTGCTAATGAGAGTCTGCAGCCAGATGGCAAGGTGTACGTGTGGGACTTCGAAAGGGACAACCTGGGCAAATATGACTTTTTCAGGAAGCCGGACAATGACTCCATAGTGAACTTTGTGCCAAGGTATGTATAGGTTCTTATGTATCTCATATAATCTCAGACATTTCGGAGATATGACTAGATAAATTTCAGTCGATAAACTTAACCTAGACCTGAAATTATTTTTTTCTAAAAGATTTGTTTTTGTTTATTGTTATCATATTATAAGGTGTCGTAGAACCAAAAAAAAAAAAAATATTTTAAAAAATGTCAATTCCATAGGGGGGATGAAAAGGACTGTATCGTATGGGATACAGCACGCTTATATCTAAGCATAAATACCAAAATCAATTGCAGAATATCTCTATTGACACAACACTGAACGTGAACGATTTTTTGGTATGATAAGTATTGATGAAAATATGAAATATTTAGGATAAAATAATAAATTCTTACCGTTTCGATGAATTGTTGAAATTATAAAGAACAAATCACTAACAAAATGGGTAGGCAGGAACCTTCTCTACACTGAAGCTATTTTTGTAGTACTGTTTAGATCATACTCTTGACAAATTCTTATCTTAACTTAAAAGTAATTTATTTTTTCTGGCGTATCGTATGTGATACAGTCGGTCTAAATGGGTTAAAGAAATTATTTTTTTTAAAAGGTTTGTACAAACCGTGACAAAGTAAATGCGCCTTTGTTGTCTAAATAATACTAGTCCTAATATACCCCAATTTCGTTGTGGGTTTTTTTCATTGAAAACATTTTGGCGGTATTATAAATCATATAAAAAACATGAACACATTTTGTTTGTCCTTTCTGACGCCGGTAGAAGACGTTTTCGAAAAGTCTCTTTTAAAGCGCTACAACAGTTTGCGTATTTCCCGTAAAAAATTAAATCAAAATTTGAAACGGATTCAATTTATGTTCTTAATATATAATATAATAGTGCCCAAAAAAATTGTTCTTCAAAAGGAAAGGTCCCGTTAAATAAAATATATATGTATTGTATTCAAATAGTAAACATCTAGAAACTATTAGGACTTTTGCAATAAAATTTAAATAAATATGCTTAAAAGTATATTTGTATACAAATGTTTTTACTCTACGAGTATTTACTATAAAAATATACTTGCAAAAGAATATCTCTAAATTCGTTATTGTATACGACGGCTTCACTAATTTTTATTGCAAAATAAAAGAAATTTTGAGCAATCGGAAAGTCAATCGGATTTGCAACATTATGTACATCCATCATGGTGTTCTGTTTCCACCGAGTGCTGACATACATCCACACATTAATGTAGAAGTAGGTAAGGTCTGATTTTTTTAACTTTCTCAATGAATCAAATAAATATTTTTGATGTGTGAAAAAATTAGAAATTCAGGAGCCTATTCAATAAAAAAGTAGAAAGGAACTTATCTAATTAGCAATAACAAAAACGTGGTTTTTGAGAACATTTTCACAAAATCTACATGTTTACAAAAAATCGTTTATTTGGAAGCACAATTTCAAAAATTTCGTAAAGCCCAATATGTTTGATTTTATTTTTGCACTTTTAGTTGTTAGGCTCAGTGAACACATAAAATACTGAAATTTTAAAGAACGTCCATTTGTGGTGCTTTAAACACTACAGTCGCCTGTTGGTATATCATAACTTATTTTTTGCTAACTATCTATATTGCAGATTGCCGATAGTATTTTTTTGGGATACGGATGATAGTCGCCTGCTTGCGGTAGAATCACGTTCCCGTCCTCAGAAGAAACGAAGGATGTCAGCAGGAGTTAAGAATACGACTGAACACATTGGGGCCATCACGAAAACGGTCTCAATTGGAACAGATGCACTTGGTGCTCTCTGTGAATCGCAGGCTTTCGTGCTGTTTACAGCCGACAAGTGTCTTATCAAAGAGTTGGAGGCTATCAACCTGTTGCCAGGGGAGAAGCTGGTCAATATGTGCGCTCCCAACGTGGTAATTTCCGCCTTATTGTACTTACAATTTAATTCGTTAGTGTAGCTGTTGTAGTTTAAGATTCCAAAATACTTTCGTATGTAACTTGTTGACTAGATTTTCACCGGAGTTATTTTAAAGTATCGTTATTAAAGATATATTTGTTTAAAGGCTTTTAAAGAATCGAAATAGTCTATCTCTATCTTTACTTTAAATTTTATATTAATATAATATATTGTAATTCACACTTGATATTTTAATCAAGTTGATCTGCCCAGTGCTCTAGATCGAAACGCCGACCATTTTTGGGTTCGTTTGCCTCGGTGGACGAGCATTGTATTCTTAACATTTGTAGCTATCTTGGGATTACAACGAAGGGCATATTTGCAATTTTGTCCGACAGCCGTTCGGCGGGTAAAATTTTAACAATATGTATGTGTTATCCTATTTAAGTAATGAAGGGATATGTGTTTAATACTTAAAATTAATTATATTTTATATCTATTAAAACGGTTATTCGAGGAATATAAAAAATTATTTGAATTAATAGAACAGTATTCAAATTATTGAATTAATTTTTATTGTTTCTCAGATTACCTTGAACGTAGGCGTCATCACTCGAGCTTATTTGCGTGACTTTAAGGGACTGGAGAAATGCGACTCAGCAACTAGGAAAATGGTCTTAGACTTCAGTCTAAATGTAGCACAGGGCAACATGGATCAAGCTTTCCGGTAAATTGCAACAATATCTTCTCTGAATTGTTGAACTGAAGATTTTAAATTTCAGTTGTATTCGATCCATTCAATCCGAAGTTGTTTGGATGAATCTTGCAAAAATGTGTGTCCAGACTGGACGACTTGATGTGGCTAAAGTTTGTCTTGGACATTTAAAAAAAGCACGATCAGTACAAGCACTTCGGCAGGCAATGGCAGATGATTCTTTAGAAAATGATGCAAAAGTTGCTGTTTTGGCAATAGAACTAGGTATGATTGATGAAGCGCAGAATTTGTATAAACGATGTGGCCGTTTTGATCTTCTAAATAAACTTCTGCAGGCCTGTGGGCGAATAGATGAGGTAAGATATCTGTTAAGTAATTATTGAATATTTATTTTTATTTATTACAGGCTCTACAAGTTGCAGAGCAGGGCGATAGAGTACATCTGAAAAACACATATTTTCACAAAGCGGAGCAGTTGAAAGAAGCTGGAAATATTAAGGGAGCGATTGAGTTCTATGAGAAATCACAAAATCCGGTTCAAGGAGTGACTCAATTGCTTCTTGAAGATCCAAACATGCTAAAGGTAGGAATTTAAAACACTATTCGCTAAATAATTAATTATTTATCCCTCTTATAGAAATACATGCAGAATACCACCAACCCAGCCATGTTGAAATGGTGGGGACAATATGTCGAGAGTACTGGCGATATGGATTCAGCTTTCAAAATTTATCAGAAAGCGGAGGATTGGTTTTCGCAGGTAAATCTTGTTTTAAGTTGATATGCATTATGCCGTATTGTCGCATTTATATAAGCGTTACTTTTATGCTCATTGCTACTCACCATTATTTAATGTCAAGCCGGTATTTCAGAATAACAAAAAACTCCAACCACGAAGAATATTCGATTAAACTTGTCAAGGTTTATCTTTGGCAGAAAAATAGGGACGATACAATTTATAGCTTTTTTGATCTTCCAATCTGTTTTATTTAGGGATACGCCATCTTTGTGCTTTCAAAAATTGGTATAAGAAGAAAATTGTTTTTGACGAAGCTATAAAATATATAAAATAATTTTTATCATACATATATACATATGTACATAGTAGTGTTACGCATAATTTACAAAAATTCAAAATTAGCGGAGATAAGAGCCGACAGTTATGACCGTGTTTTCAAAACCCTTTCTTATGGTGTACATACTTTCTCTATAGGCATAATTTGAAAAAAAAGTGTTTTCTTATTTAGGGCCAATTTTTCAATCGGTTGATAACTTTATACTTCAGACAAAAAATCAACTGGGCCTTGAGGAAAAACTATTTTTCACTCTATTTGTCAAAATTAACTGATGAATAGCAATCCTATCTGCCTGTAAGGAGCGAATAAATTTATCCGTCTGATAACTATTCAAACCAAATTGATTATTGTGACAATTTTATTCGGCGAATAAAATTTATCTGACGATTGAAAAGTTGGCCTTTAGAAAGGTAATAGCATAGAATAATAAAGCTTACGCATAAAGAAGTCTCAACTCATATAAGGAAACAACCAAATTCGGTTGGACTTGCGCTGAGATTACCTCGACCTGAAGCTTAAATTCACGAAATAATACACAAGGTTTTGATATTGGTCATAAACTTTGTGGAAAGTGGAATGCATTGTGACGTAACAGGATATAATGATACAATACAATGCTGGCTTGTCGTTCCCACGACTCGCTCACCCCCGCCGAAAACCTAAGATGTACCACACTGAAGTGTTTTTACTCACGCAACTGGCCGGGCTTTATTTAATAATTCTCAAGCTTGCTTAAGCTGATCCTGTTACGTCACAATGCATTCCACTTTCTACAAAGTTCATGACCAATATCAAAACCTTGTGTATTATTTCGTGAATTTAAGCTTCAGGTCGAGGTAATCTCAGCGCAAGTCCAACCGAATTTGGTTGATGTTTCCTTATATGAGTTGAGACTTCTTTATGCGTAAGCTTTATTATTCTATGGTAATAGTTACATAAGATGTAGCATACGGAAAAATTTTTTAAAGTTTTCATCGACATTTTGTTTCCCCTGCCACAGACACTCGAAAAGACCGAAACAAATAATTCGACTTATAATTTTCTTTTAGATTGGTAAGTAGGTACGTATTAAAAGTAAGAATTGTTTGTTTCGATCCTTTCGAATGTGGCAGGACGCTGCAGGCCATAGTCGCATTGATGAGATCGATATAGCTGTCCTGATCAAAGCACTCTGTTAATCTATTTTCTGCAGTTTTTCATTTATCGCACTTAGTTATGTCGAAGTATTACTAATGTTAAAAAATGTTGAAAAATACCGCGTCACGCTATGTAATGCTTATGTGATTTCATATCGTATAATGGGTAATGGGTGTGGTCTATAGTTATGTACAAGTTTACGGTTCTGGTTTCAAGTAAGTTTCTTCTTCCAGATAAAAATTCTTTGCTTTCTTGGGCAACTTTCTAAGGCTGACACCATTGCTCGACAGTGTGGTGACAAAGCGGCTTGTTATCATCTCGCCCGTCACTATGAGAACATAGGAAAGTACCACGAAGCAATTCAATTCTATACAAGAGCGCAGACTTATAGCAACGCAGTCCGAATTTGCAAAGAAAATGATTTGCAGGACGAGCTCTGGTCCGTAGCTAGTTCGGCTCGGGCTCGGGACAAGGCAATTGCAGCTGCGTACTTTGAAGAATGCGGCGCGTACAAAATGTCTGTGGAGCTCTACCACCGCGCAGGCATGTTGCACAAAGCTGTGGAAATGGCCTTTGCTTCCCAACAGCCCGAAACACTGCAGGTAATTGCATCTGAGCTAACTGCAGAATCTGATCCCGACTTGGTTAATCGTTGCGCTGAATTCTTTTTAAGTATTGAGCAGCCTCAAAGGGCTGTTCAATTATTGGCCAATGCAAAGCAATACGAGCGCGCTATTCAAATTTGTTCTGAGAAAGGTGTTCCAATTACTGAGTCACTGGCGGATCTTTTAACACCCTCAAAGGATGAACTAAGTGAAGATATTCGTTCCAAAGTACTTCTTCAGCTTGGCGAATTGTTGCAAGAACAAGGAGACTATCATACAGCTACTAAAAAATTCACTCAAGCTGGGAATAAAGTGCGCGCAATGAAGAGCCTTCTTAAATCAGGGGACACAGATAAAATAATTTTCTTCGCTGGAATGTCCAGACAAAGGGAAGTTTACATAATGGCAGCTAACTATTTGCAGGCTCTGAATTGGCAGAGTGATCCAAAAGTACTAAAGCATATAGTAACTTTTTATTCAAAAGGACAAGCATACGATTC
Source organism: Machimus rusticus (assembly GCA_951509405.1). Lineage (NCBI taxonomy): Eukaryota > Metazoa > Arthropoda > Insecta > Diptera > Asilidae > Machimus > Machimus rusticus. Next base: position 12,571,470 of record OX608051.1, read on the forward strand.
ATTGGCTAATTTTTATGCCAATTGTGCCCAGATAGAGATTGACGAATTTCGTGACTATGAAAAGGCTTTGAAGGCTATGCACGAGGCAGCAAGATGTTTGACAAAAGTGCCTAATTCGCAGCGTGCAGCTGACAATCTTCAAAAGACAATTGTAGAAGTTAAGTATGTTTTGGATATTCAGGAAGCGTTAGAAAATGGAGATAACCAAGCTGTAATCGCAGGATGCCGGAATATGTTAGGTAAGTGATTCATAATACTAAGATTACTTCGTTTCTTAATACCAGTAATATCAATTTTTAGTCAAACCGGAAAAGCCTCCAATACGCCATTCCGATCTTATCGCGTTTCTAGTTCAAGCTCTGGTTTCTTCGAAGTTATACATGGAAGCACTAGGTGCTCTGAAGGAGTTAGCGATGAAGGAACCCAGCTGGAGCAGCCGTGGGCTGCTAGACAAGTCCTTGGTTCAGAAGATAGCAAATGAATGCAATGTAGAGTTGGAGTCACTCTGGGAAAGTGGACGATCGAGGATGCAGTCGAGAGAGGATTCAAATGATAACGAGGATGAAATTCAAGAAGAGTTCGAGTAGAAGTCTAATGAAAATACTGTTAAAGATTAAGATTGCACTTATGTAGAACAAGAAAAGTAATTTGTTTTATTGGTCCTTTCCATTGTAGTTATTCACTTAATAAACCAGAATCATTACCACCTAGAAACCACAAAATTAATTCTGGCTGGTCTCAATTGTAATGAAATGTTTGCTATAAATCAAAATTCGAAATTTCAATATCGTATCAACATGTTTTTAGAGTTCCCTCATAGCATCACTTCGTATGTCTGTCTTAACGTCCGTTAAACTAAATACTAAAATTGACTTTAAAAAATTAAAGTTTCTTACTCAATTCAAGAAAAGGGTAGCGTCTATAATAATATATTTTCATATTTACTGATACATCAAAATCTATTGTGTATGTGCCGTTGGCCTAAAATCTTGAAATTTTGCAGGAAGGAAGGCCGCACAGTACAAGTACATAAAAAAATCTGAAGATTGTTAATTTCAAATTCTATGTGGAATTTTTTCTTTAATATATGTAAGTCAAAATGAGAATTATTGTGCAACAAACTTGATTATTCTTTAATGATTTCAATTTAATAGATAATTATAAAGTAATTATTTAGTAAGCTATACGGTAATATACCGGGTGTTTCATTTAACCTGATATATCAAAATAAGTCGAAAAACACGCATTATATAAAAAACTTGTCTAGACAAAAAATCAATATCTCCATAGGGGACATCTGCCTGTCCTAAAATCAGCCCTCTCCCCCCTCCCCTTGTGGGTGAGGAGGGATAAACTTTTTAATTTCAAATGGGAACCGCAATTTTTTATTATGCGGATTCTAATTCTACGTGGAAAAATACGAAACTTTTATCTAAATTTATTTCAATTTGGTACAGGGAATGCGGAGGAGAGTGTGCTATCTGTCAAAAAAGGTTCCGAAAAGGTCAAATATCTCGCGAACTACACATGGGATCGAAAAAAAAAATGCGTGAGTTAATGTTTATTTTTATTTTTTTGTAATGGTTTAAAATATTTTCCTTAAATAAAACAGTCGCGATTTTTCGTCTGGATTCAAAAAGTCTAAGGCCAAGGAAAAAGCATTCCGATTTTGTAGGATAGGGTGACAATTTTCCAGTAAAAGACACTTATTTTGACTTTACGCGCGTGGAATGAAAAACTTTGTAAGAAAAGCACTTAATTGAACCCATCCAATGATTTTGTAAGTAAATTATGGCTTTTTATCTAATATCAAATTGAACCTGTAAAATGCTTGTTTCTTTAGTAATTTTCTTAAAGAGCTCAATTAACCAAAGTGTCATGCTTTCGGTTTAGAAACAATTAAATCGCTTAATCCGTTCGTTCCAGCCGCAAATTCTCAGGATGCGTGAAAGTCAGCAACCGCGTCGGATTCTCATAATCGGTCCAACAGACTTAATGCGTCGGGGCTACCCACATCGCACCGCACTTGTTGCTGCTGTGCGTCGTTTCACCATGCAATCGGGGGCGAAAAGTGGGTGGTGAAACATCCCCCGTCGCGTCGTGGTGTTGATGCGAGAGGGTCGGGGGCGGCGAAACTGAAGTGTAATTTCTGGGCGAATTTAAATTGCTGATTTTTCTTGGATGAAGAAATCTGTCAGAGCAAAATGATATGATTTGTCTCTGACAAAAAACTGCAAAAAGGAATTTTTCACGGGGATTCCCCCAATTCGGGTCGGTCTTAAGGCGAATCTCAATGCCGCCCGTCAGACCCCCCCATAAAATGAACCATGGGAAACGATGATATAGCACTGGAGCGAGCGTTTTAATGGACAGCCCTCCGACACGATAAGACGGACTCGCAGGAGTTCTCCTTCGTAAACTCCGGAACGGAATTATTTATTAATTTGTGCTAAGCATCCGACCTTATTAAACTACAACCGGGACGGTCTGCAATAAAGCACCAAAATGATATTAGCAGGGAATTCTTTATGGTTATCAAACAAGGAGAATGACTCCGGGCGGATTTATATCCATTTGGGATACACATGGTTATCGTCTAGATCTGCATCCGGAATTCGAGTTCATAAATCCGAAGGAGCCCGAACCCGAGCCCCAGACCAATAGTTTGGTAGTGCCACATGCAAGCGGGGCGGGATTGGTGGGCGTTGTGCTGCTCAAAGGCGACACAAGCGGGGTGCAGTCCGGCTCCCTGGGGGGCTCTACGGGTCCGCATTATCTGCTTCATTTGGGCATAATACAGAGCAGTCACATTATCTGATTGAATGGATCCCTTAGCATTTGATTCCTCATCAATCGCTCCATAACGAACTGACTCCGACCCCTGCCTTTATTCGTATCTTCATCGGAGCTCAGCCATTGATTTACATGAATGGGTCCTTGAGCACGTCCTCATGTGGGACTAATAGGCATAAGAGATTAGCTCCCTGGGCCAATTACAGCTGTTCGCGCTGGACCATCGGCTGCTTGCCGGCGCTGGTTATTGATCGGACCCAGACGTTATTGGCCCTCCGCCAGAAATACTAGCGGGACCTCCGCGTTTAAGCCAATCCTGCTTCTGTCTTTGATAAATCACCGCTTATCCGGCATGCACGACCAGACTAGTTATTATAGCCAATAACACGTCCGTTTAATCCGAAATTAAAAGGAACCGCGGCTTTTCAGTTGGTAAATTACACACTCCTTTCATATTTATAATCCACCTACATGTTTTGACTTTTTTGCAGTTTTGATGAATATATCCTACCATTTCTAAAGCTAAGTTGTAAAAATTCATACATAAGTGTTAAATTTTTTATCAATAATTTAAAATTACCATTGCTTTTGTGATTATTCTCAGATACTAACCATTTTTGAATGTTTCATAATTACAAACTACTTGGTCAGTTATAGTAAACTTATAATAACTTAAAATTTCGTGTGGTACGTCATTAAATTATATCGAAAATTGTAAAATTATAGCTTTAAAAGACGAAAATTTCATCAACGAAATATCGAGGAAATTTAAGCGGCTGTCTTGTGAAGAATGGTGATAGCAAACAGCGTGAATTTCTACGCTGCATTGGAAACGCCACTTTAGTCGAAGTCGTGTTATTTAATTTTTTTTTAATCAAAGGACTTATTTTGAAACGAACAGAAAACCCATATATCTGAACATTAATATGAAAAAATAATACTGTTTTCAAATTCGGTTAGAATTAATTTTAGCTCTGATACCATGGTCCTGAAAAATTAATTTAATTTGTTTATCAATTTGTTTCTATACATAGACAGAATTAACTTAAAATTATTAGGTGGATAATAAATATGTAGCGGAGTGTTTGAGAGGCCAGGAGACAAAGCATTGTTTTATTAAGATTATCGCTAGAGGGGGATCGAAGAGTTCAAACCTTTTATTAGAATTTGAGCAAAATAAGAAAAACATCAATGTGAAACAATATTAAAATAATAAAAATCAAATATTATTTCAAATATATTTTGTTTTAATATATGTAATATAAAAATCTACTATTTATATCTATTTTATTTGCTTTTATGGCCTCCCAGAATTTGAAGAATATTTTGACTTATATACTTTTCACTTTCACAAAAATAACTTATATTCAACAACTTCAAAATATTGTTTTTAAGCACTACTCATTCTATTACTTTTTCTTAATAGAGAAAGGTAGTTGTGAAGGAGCCGTAATTTTTATAGAAATGACTACAGCTTTTTAAGGTAAAAACTTTATAAATACATTCTGAAATATGCGCGATGTAAGTGATGTTTAAAGTTTTCTTCGACTTTATAAAAAGAAACAAATTAACGAATTACGTTAGAACAAAATCAAAATAGTAAAAAATAAATTATCAACTTTGGAATTCTTTTTACAATGTAATATTGTATATACATACATGTTTTTTTTTATAACATTATACAACATAATTATTATTTTTTAAAATGAAATTAGTAGTTTTCATGCCTTGTTTTGTTCATAGATAAGACGTTGGACAAGCATGATAATTACAAACAATTTGTACAGTGGAATTTTGTCATTAAAAACGCAAATTGGAATCAACTTTTGTGTGTGACCAGGACCAAAAATTCTGAAATATTGGTTATTTGTTAAAAAATGTTATAACATTTTGATTTATATGACTCATATACGAGTACCTATAAAATTTTAACGACGGACATAAAATCTGCTCGCTTGCGTAGAACGACCCACTAAACTAATGAAAGTCAAAGAAGAAACTAAAACTTGTACTTTTATGCATCTATCATTTCGTAACTAATCAACTTTACTATATTCTATATGCATTCCATGAGTTTGTTTTGTACTAATAAAAAAAAGAAGGTACATTAAAATAGAGGTTTTTCCTTGGAATTTATAAAACAATGAATTGCAAAGAAGATTGTTCAGCCATGCGACTACATTAAGGCAACAATCTAAAGGCAGTTGCGGCGGTTCTAGAGTGCCCTTTCAACTTCCTCCACTTATGGCGAGGATCAAAGTGTAGCCCCTTTTAATCTTCCCTAATTGCGAAAATTTATTGCTTTTCGGTGAATGAGGAAGCAGCCCTTTCTTTTCCTTTTCTCAGGTTTGCAGCCGCCATTGTGGGTTAGAGGTTGAAGTATAGAGGTAAAACCTTCTCAAAGGAGTTGGCTCGATGTCCACGCTTTCATAATTATTTCGTCTTAATTCGAGAAAAGAAAAAAATAAACTTTTTTTAAGCAGCCCCGGTCTGTTCGGGGCGTGAACTGGAGCCCGCCGGGAACCGGGGCCCGGGTGAGTGTTTGCCCCGGTGCTGTTCAAACCAAACCCTGCAAGTGTGGGCACTTCTCTTGAAAAGCGTGCTCCGAAGGAAAAACGTAGACTTGTTATCAGTAAACAGCTCGAGGTAAGTTGTCATTTCTCAGTTGCCTTCTCTGCGGAGCTCCTAGCAGCAGCCACTTTGCAGTCCTTTGACATGCCATGGGGCCTCTGCGGGCTTTGCAGCTTGTTCGAAATAGAATGGCCCGAGCGGCGGCGGCAGCGGCATGTCACCTCGCACTTGACTGCCGCCCCCCATCGTCACCACTCCCGTCGCTGAATGGATTCATTGTGAGGAATCCGGTTTAAAGCAATCGTCAGAGCCCGGGATCCGGGAACCTGAGAACCAGGCAACCTGGGAACCCGGGAAATCGGGAACCCGGGAACCCGGGACAAGGGACTCTTGTCGGCAGCAGCAAACCACTCGTGTCTTCGTCCCGTGCACCAAATCGAAGTTATTTCCTCTCATTGCCCCGATTGTGTCTTGCCGGGGAGCACCTTTGTGTATCGATTCCGATTGATGGGACGATTGCTTGAAATGAAGATATTTGGCAAACGACTTCCCATGGTAAGGGGAACCCCCCCGTCCGGCCGTCCAATCCACGTCCTCGGTGAGCCGCAGATAATCTCCGTTTCCACTCGACCTCTACTTGGGAGGACTCGGATTTCTCATCAAATTTTGCAAAGGGTTTTCTGCCGTTTTGTTCCTTTGAGGCTGACCCGGAGTCCTATAAATATCAAAAAAGGTCTCCCGGAGGGGACGAAGGGCAGACAAACCTCAAAGACTAAAGGATTGCGAATTGGCCGGCCTGCCCCCGGGCCGCCCGGGGACCGGTCCTCGTCCGCCTTGTAAATCATAGACCGAAGGTGAATATGTTGCCAGAACGGTGGAGGCACCGTCGGCTCTTTTTTAGGTGCTTCGGTGTTACGGTGTTACGGTGTTACAGCGGCGTGTTTAACATTAAACCCAAATGTTGTGCTAACTGCTTTCGGGTCGGAATCGATGTTTTAATAGAATTACATTGGAATTCACCTTAATAGGATTAAGGGCGGACGCTTTAATGGGCTTGTACTACACGCAGCCGGCTGTTTGTTTATCATTATCATTTATTTACTGAGGGACCTGCGCGTGTAGGCGGCCCCCCGGCAGATTATCAATCCGCCTCCCACAGGACGCGTATAATGCGATTGCAATTTGGGGCCCTCGACCGCTGCCGTGCCGCGACGCGCTGCAAAATAGCTAATTTACACCGGTTGACGCTAAGTGGACTGGCTGCAAGCGTTAAACAATTCCTAACAGCTAATTAAAATCAAGAAATAAAAACAGCGTGCAAATGAGTTCATGTTTAAAGCGAATGATGCGGAACACTGGCCACACGCTCAAAATTGCTATAGTACTATTCGTCGTGATCAAATTGCAATTAACGGGACCGGTGCGACCTCAGGCCCTCTATCGATATTCGAAATTCGTCGGCGGTTTTGGAGGCGATTTCTGCTAACAGCTGTTTCAGAGCATAAAAAACTGTGGCAATTAATGGACTTAAAACGGTGTATTTGCGCAAACGTTTACATATTCAATGGGTGAGATAACTGAGAATATTTGCCAAATAACAGTTAGGTAAATACTAATTAATAAATCCTTGTAAAACACCAAAATCTCTCGAATTAGTCCGCATTTATTCTAAAAATTCGAAGAGGAAATAAAACGCTAAAATTTGTGAATGTGGGTCAAAATCAAAGAGGTGAGCATTTTTAGATTCCAATTTATGTTTACAGCAGGCTATTAATTTTAATTTACAATTATAGTCCCACATGCCATAAAATAATTTTAAAAAGAGGCGAGCACTTGATTGTTTTTTTATTTAGTTATGGCATAAAATCAAAAAAGTGGAGCATATACAAATGTGTATTATTCATTTCGGGAACAATGTTTGAAAATGTATTAAAAAGTAATATAGATAGAGAATTCAACATAAACACTTTTCTTTAAAACATAAAATTCGCAATTCTCAATTAGGAAATATTTGGAGCAATACATAAAAATTATCAAGTATGAATTTTGATGAAATCTACTTTGTCATAACGTAATAAGTATTAATTTACAAACGAACTTTTAATTGTTTTTTTTACAATAAGATCCGGTATATCTAATTCATATGAGAATGGTAAAAGTTAATATGTATAATACTTATCTACCTGAATACAAATATTTAATAATTTGCCTTTTTCCAACGTTCCTGGAAATGACGGTTAAGTTCCCTGAATGACGGCAGCCTTCTCTGAACAACAATTTGGATAAAAAGTGAAGCCTATATTATTAAATTATTTAAAAAAAACATATACATATAATAAACAAAGTGAAATCCTTATTGTTATTTAAGGAAAAAAAAATTTGGTTAATTGTATCATTATTATTATCTTCTTATATATACTAGCTTTCTATCCACGACTTTGTCCTCGGGATTGTCGAATACTGAAATAGAATAAAATAGAGCTAAAATGGGGGATAAACATTTGTCCGTTATTTTAAAAGTTAGAGACATGTTATCTGCTAATTAGACTATTGATTGTTTGAAATTAAGTATAGGTACATATTTGACATGTTCCTGGCTTTTACGAAAATCAACCCTGAACCAATACCTACCACTTTTCATGGTTTTAACTTTATAAATGGCAGAACACCCATAGAAAGTTCGATCTCCTATTTTACCCCCTAAGGGAATGATTTTCAAAAATTCTGAAAAACCTCCATCTTAATTTTTATAGCCTAAAGGCTAAATATAAATTTTCATGGATTTAACTTAAAAACTGATGGATTTTCACACAAGTTAACACTCCTTTTTTACCCCCCATAGAGGAAGAGTTGTGTAAAACCCTTTCTTAGTGAGCTTTTACGTCACAAAAGAAACTTGATGTCCAAATCTGATGTATGTAATTAGCTTCAGCGGCTTTTTTTCGCCATTGATGAATCAGTCCGTCAGGACTACTTTATAGGCTGATACAGAATCTACCAAAATAAAAAACAAAATACACTAAAGTGGATAAGTAATTTTTATTGATAATTAGTAATCTAATCACCATATTGACAAGGCATTTTGACATGGATTCCACGTGTGGTTGCACCATTAATGGCTTCTGTCCATTGATGTTGATGTTGTACTCAGATAAAAGAGTAAAGGATAGGAAATTAGAAAATTTAGTTTAGTTTAGTTTAGTATTTCCCGTGTTGTGTTAGTAACTTAACGTTTTGTATGTGTGTGCACAGTGCTTCTGAAATAATTAGAAAGAATAGAAAACGGGTACTAAGCCAACATGAATCAAGGCCCCATTGTGCAGTTTTTATACGCGGCGTCACTATGGCAGCCCCTCACCATCACGCCGCGGTAAAGGCATTTTTGACAAGAGGCTCCAGCGCTTTCTCTTTCACTCTTATGTGAAAAACGAATTCCCCTTCGAGCTCTGAAGAGGGGAAATTGCCTCACTCACGTACACGGATTTCACACGAAATGTCCTATCCTGTATTCTTTGATCTGAGATGTTGTATTACTTTGCATATTTATAAACTTTTCGAACGAGCCATCCACAAAAATATTACATTTACCGACAATTATAAAATGGACAAGTGGTTGACGACAAAGAATTAATTAATTTCTTTGCCTTCAAAAGATGATAAGGCCTAAAAGAGTTGTAAAATAATGTTGACTTTGGAATTCTTCTTGGATTGTATTTGGTGTTTAAAGTTGGCGCAAAATCCAAAAGTGATTTATAATATCAAATATATATCAGCAAAAATATATGTGACTCAAAACTTTGTTATATTAGTCCTCTGTATATATGAAACGATTTGTCGTTTATTATAGAGGGGTGTTAAGCAATAGATTTGAGAAAACTTTACAAAGTGTGATTCATTTTCATTTCTGGAAGAGTGGATTTTGCTTTGCATTTTCAAGTTAAAAGTACGTTCGGCGCAAGGATAAACCCATTCCTCATCTTCCATGGAGTACTAAAATCTGTAAGTGAGCAGTTGAGCCTTTTGAGCGAGACTGAAGCAGGAGCAGTGAAAAACACAGGCGTCATAACACTGCAGGAACTGGTGAAACCTTCAAAGTATGCAAATTTTCAACCGAATCACCGGGAATACTTTAACACCTGTCGGGCGGAAACCACCAATTAATTTGCATTTGATCCTAAGCTGGGCGCGTCGCCTGCTCGTCCGGAACCTCATTTTTATTCAGACAAAATCCGCCCCAGCAGGGCGGCGAAGTGCATTGAAGGACCTTTCATCAGTAATCATAACAAAAATGGGTCTGAAAAGCCGAGACGGGGCCGCATCCCTTTATCCGGGCGAGTGATTGACGGATCAGGAGCTGTGAAGTGGCGCTCCCTTAATTAACATAAGGAGACTTAAGTCCCTTTGTCGCCGGACTGAGTCCTATTGAGAATTGGGATTTTGACTTTCCATCGGTGCTCGAAATTGAACGATGGAAGGATTAAAAGGATTTCCGGCCGAGTTCATGAATTTATTCATTTCATTTTAAAGACGTCTAGCGGCGCCCGGACATGTCGAAGGATGCGACTAATTGAAATTTGGGAGTCGATTTCGTTTGGTCCCAACGGTAGCGGGGACGGGTGATTTCGACAGTTTCACCTAAACGCTACAAAGACTTGCTAATGCAAATCGAGCCAGAGTCCATTAGTCCCCTTCGACCACGTGTATCCTTTTTCCCGAAATTTCTTTGACTTAAGCACACCTTTACAGGTTTTTGTACTTTGGGCCCATTACCGGCGGGGGAATCGGCTCAAAGGATTAGGGTCCTGGCTGCGGCCGCCACCTATTCATGGACCCCAAGTAATAATGGCTAAAAACCTGATTAGTCTGCACTATTCATGGGAATATCCGAGACTTGCCCAAGTTAATTAACTGCAGTCGCGCTGTCGCTGTGTGCATTAAGTCTGCATCATCGGCTCGGGAGCCCGACCAAATTTACAAACCATGCAAAAGGTAATGAATCCGCTAATTAATTTACACCGAGGCATAATTGGGGCCGTACATAATGCTGTCTTATTGGCGTGTTTCGCTCCGCCGCTGGTAATCCGGACGGGGCCCAAAAATAGCTTTGCCCCAATTAAAATTCAAATCGCAGCTCGGGTAAATTCTCGGCCCGCGTTTCAGCCCCATTCACGCTCAATAGTGCGAGAGTTATTAATCGTTGTATGAGGCCTTAGTTGGGCTGCGCAAATAGCGAGCTCGTGTCCTTTTATGCGATATTAGCGCAACGCAGCCTCCGCTGAGCCAAACAAATCTTTGTTACCAGGGCATCGACCGGGAGGCTTTTGTATAGGCTAAATAGCACCCAAAATTGACTATTTTCCCTTAGTTTCATTTCAACTTATGAGGATCCAACCCAACGTCTTATTTTCATTCAATTTCGATTATGTAGATTTTGTAAAGTTAAATGTGGCATTCATGTAGGATTTCTAATGGCTCTTCTACTTAAACTCAATATCAAAAGGTCTGCTCATTTTGAGTACTTGATGTGGGAAAATCAAGTGAATTATGGTCTTTTGTTTTTAAGTTTAATTTAGTTTCGCTAATGAAGGTTTCTATTTTATCAGGTTGAAAAGGCAAAATCGAGGTCCTCATAATATGTAATTTAATTTTGAATGTTAAATGTAGAATTTTTCAACTTTTATAGGATTTTTTTATTAAATCTCATGCATCATTACGGAAATGTTAAATGAAGTGAAATTCAAAATAAATAGGTTAATATTTGATATTAGCGTATGTGCATCTGTATAATACATTGATAGTTATTATGAAGTTTTAAAAATACATGTTATTTTAATCTGATTTAAAACAAACCTACATAAATAAAAAAAGAAAATAACAAAATTTTGAGTGATATTACCTGTTACATAATTGTACTATTTTGTTATTCAAATAAATCCAAAACAATTTATCTATCAGAAAAGATAGATTTTGATGATTTAATTTGATTGATGACAACATTAAAATTATATTTTATAAAATTAAAATAATTTGGAAATTTTGTGTGATTAAAACAGTGGGTATTTTTCAACTAGTTGGAAATTCGCTGTCCTTAGAAAAAAAAAATGAATATAAAATTGTTTATGTATATGCATACTTAATCTATTAAATTTGCGCTTTATAAACTTGGTAATAATAATGGCATAATACTTATTACATGCTTTTTAGATACCGTATATGCGGGTTACTTTAGCTCTAGGGGGTAACTTTGGCTCAAAACAAAAAAAAATATTGAATTTCCCACCTCTTCGTAGCCATGATACTAAACGATCTAGTTCGAGTCGGAAATGTTAGATGGTTTTACTAACGTCTAATTGTAATTGGTTGCATGAATTTTTTCATAGTTAAAACTGTCATTTGCGCTTCAAACTTACCTGCTGTGAATATTTACGTATTTCAGGTCAGAAAACATTCTTGTGTAACAGAGGGCTGTAGAAAAGTTTGTTTTTGTAAATGTTTTGTTGAAAATTAAACGTTTTTTTGCGTCGGATGCTTCATTTGTTTATTTTCTATTATTTCAAAGGACTTAAATTGGCTCAATACTTTCTTAAGTATATAGGTTTTGTGCCCAAACCATCTGCAAGCCAAAGAAACCCTCCTCAAAGGACAACTTTGGCTCAAATTTAAAAATAATAAAAAATATATTTTTACAAATTTTTTGCTATAAAAAACATTATTACTGATTAGCTATTATCCTCATCTATCAAATGAAAACATTATAACATCTAGTAGTCTAACACAATCTATGTATATATCAGAGCGATTTCTTAGGATATAAGAAAAAAGTAGCCAAAGTAACCCGCATCTACGGTATGCAGTTATTTTATTAATTAAAAAAATGTATCAAGCCAATTTGTAGGAGACATTTTCCATTTAGTGACTTATACATATAAATTAAATTTTAGACCTCAAGTCTTGTCTTTTAGACTATTTATTTGATTCTTCGTCAGAGACTGTGGATTTTGAAAATGTTGTGTAAGTAAACCTTTTTAATTTTATATAAAGTATAGGTGCTTTTCCTGATATCCTAAACTGCGAGAAATCAAATTGCCTGGGGATGCTTGAAAACTATTTAACATTTATAAAGCAAATACAAAACCTTTGTCCCAAAGGGAGCTTTAAAAAAGTTATTGTATTGAAGATTGTCAAACCCTACAGTTGTCAAAATAATGAATGCTTTACATAGGAAAATACTCATTGCATTTTAATATTGCAATGTGAAGTTGAAACTTCTAACTTGTAACTTTCGATAATTGCATGCATATTTCAAAGAAAATTTTCTAGACAAAAGAATCTACAATTGCACGCGGCGTTTTTCAATCGTTCTGATAGCTAACCAATTTTTAAACCTTAAATGTTATACACTCCAGTATCTATATTTTCTCGGCTAGACATAGACTGAAACCTAGTTTTTTTATTTTTAAATTCACCTGAACCCAATTCGACTGAGATTCAAAAGGTGCCAGAACAAGGTTAATTGATTCGATGTAGGTACAAACAATTTTAAAAACCAAAAAGTTTATTGCAAAGTATGAATGAATTATAGTATTTCCTAACTATGTAATTGTTTGTTTAAAATTTTACTTACTATTTATTTATTCTAATTATAGTAAATAAAATTGTTGTACCTACCATAAAATAACACGATCTAAATAACTTGCTCCTTTACTTCTTGCTTGCTACTATTATTTTGATCTAATAGATATATAATCCTGTTGCTATACAATTTTAAAAACTTCAAGTTAACCATACTTAATGAAAGAGATCAATTCTAATAAACTGATAGTGGTGAAATATCTATCATAATAAGTGTGGTTCTCCGAAGACCAGATACTCTCACCTGGTTGAGAAATTTCAGATATTGCAGACGGGACCTTACAAGGACATCAGGGTAAAATATTTGTCAGGTATAAGGAAAGAGTTGAAGGTCCGGAGGGCCGCTTCAACAGAGATGGAACCCACTTTCCGAAATACCAAAAATTTTTTGTTCTTTCGCTGGGCACCTCCAGTTGCAGAGGAGTTTGCAGGAAGAGTCTGCTAAAAGGCAGGGATTCCGCAGCCGACCGGAGTGGCCTGGAGTGCCTTCAAATATTGATCCTACAAAACAGCATTAGTGGAATGGAAATTGTTCCAAGTTTAGAAGCACTCAGGGCTCTTGAGCGCTTTCGACTGCGCCAGAAACATCATTTCAATTTATACTCGGCAGACTTTGATACGGAGGCAGAGTCGATGTTTGCTCGGCAGGAGCGCAAACAGCACACCGCACCGGACCAAAAGGCAAAAGTACTTTGTGGTAATTAAATGATTTTTCCTACCTCGACGCGAACCCTTCGACCACACTGGCTTTGTTCACGGGAAGAATCGTTTTCAGTTCGTTTCCACCACTGGGGAGTTTCACGTTTGATCCCCGATGAGAGATTCGATTCGGACAATATGCAATAATTCCGGTTTCGAATAAGTGCCCTTCCAATTAACCACAATCATATCAGCAATTATAGAAGAAAAAAAATTCCTGGTATTTTAAGGATGAGCACCTCCACGGATAAAGTTCTTATATATGTAATTGTAGCAAAACTTTGCTAAGATGCATTTAATCGGTTTAATTTACTCCAACAGCCTGTTGCCTGCACATATCCCGAGATATTTTTGCATATACTGGGTGCTAGTACTTAGTTGAGCTGGGAAGGCGGCAAATAGTAAAAAAACACCTTCTAACAACCACTACCCTGCACACTCTTCGGAATTTCACCCGGCCCGAACAGACCCTAAATATTTACAGCAGCAGGTTATTTCGGGAGGATAAGCATGAACTTTCAATAATCTAAATAGCAGGAAACCTCAAAACTTAATTAAGCTTAATGAAAGGTTCTTGTGCGGTCCTTCCTTACCTAGACGCCGCAAGTTGGGTTCTGAGAGTCGGTTGGTTTTTGAAAGACCAAAGGAATTCTCATCTAGCACCAGCAACGTCTATCCCAGCCTGTGATGTTGAATGATAGGATCGTAATATTCGTAATGTGACAGCAAAATCCCTATATTTATTTTATTATTATTTTTTCTTTTCATTTTTGTAGTGCTTACAATATCACCTGGCATAATTTTATTAAAGCCAATCATTGAAATTGTCTCTTTTATAGTTTTTGCTGTAGAGCCTTGTAGAGTCAAATTTTTATAGTAGGTAGGTACCTACTAAAGGTGTTATTTATTTATTTAGATTCATCAAATACCCTGTTTACTGCATATTATAAGCAAACTTTAGTATAGCTGACCCTTAAACTGTTTTAATAAATAGGTATTTATCTGTTAATACAATCCTAGTAATAATATAGAGACAAAACACGTCAACTGAGCACCCCCAAAAACCTTTATGTCGGCGATTTTTATGAAACATAGATCAAATGAGTGCCTATACCAATACTAAGCATAGCCCCATAGAATTTTGCAAAATTCCTATTTTTACTGTTTTTACGGATGTTTAAAAATTTTGATTACTTTTTATGAAAACATTAATTTCTCGGACACCTTTCAACGAAATGTTATGCAAATTTTATGAGAGGTTCTTAGGAGTTTATATTTTCAAATGATATAAACAATTCTCGTAAAATTGTTTATTTACCTATTTATTTATAATAATTAAATAAACAATTGAATTTTTAACCATGTTCTCATGTTTCGATTTTTTCGAAAATAGGCGCAAAATTGTCCTCGGACCTTGAACTATAAGATTCCGCGGAAAAATTTGACTCCCCGACTTATTCTGCAACTCGGCATCAATTTTCTTCGATGCAAGTTTGCTAGAGCGCCTGAGCTCACGTTCTACGTACACCGAGAAATTAATTCACGCCTTTTTGGTTATTCAGGTGATTGTATATTTTTCAACTTCGGAATATATTTTACTAGCTATATTATTGAATCTACGGGATTAAAATTGTGGAACTGTCGCGTCGCGTATTCTTGACAGTTTTAGCATCTGCAAAAAGTTGTACCAATCGGCTTTCATTTGAATCATGATCCGACTGTTAACAGAAGCTGAAACTTATTTTTTTTGAAAAAAATGCTCGTCCATTCGTATAATGTTCTCTCGTTTGTTACATATAACAGAAGCTTAAACTTATTTTTTGAAAAAATTGCCCGCCCATTAGTATAATATTCTCATGTTTGTTATAACAAACCCCAAGTTAGTATTACCTACCTTTGGCTATACGATAGCATCAATGTGGTCTTCAAAGGTCATGCATGAGTTCAAACCAAACAACCTCCAAATCCTTGGTCTTGGTCTTGTCCACTGGTGTAAGAAAACAACCGTCCAAGATGTAGGTGAAGTTCAGGACAACTTTCCGACGAAGAAGACATACTAGTACAATTAAAACGGAAACACAATGCATCCGCTCCGCCCCGGTCCGCTCCGCTCCGTTCCGCCTCGGCAGAGAGGTGATTACAATACAATGTGTCCGATCCGCTGTGTCGTTTGACAACTTTCTGTAAAGCTAAAACTGAAATTGCGGAAAATTCGGTGATAAGTGAAAAAATTGATGAATTGGATTTGTTGCAGATGCTTCTTCTCTAACATTTCCCTCCTCCATTGCACTTTTTATTCGGCTGTTAGTACATTCATTTGTGAGGTTATGTGTTCCGTCGTCCCGGCAAAGTTGAAAATTGTTCAACTCTTTCCGTTCCGCTCCGCTCCGTTCCGGTCATTGTGTCCACTTATATGTATAGCACTTCGTATGTTCAAATTTGAAATCCGGAGCGGAGCGGATGCACTGTGTTTCTGCCTTTACTAATACATATTATATTAAGATAAAGGCAAATAACAGAGCAATATTTATAAAAGCCGTCTACATACAAAAGTCAGAATTTAAAAGTCCAGAGTAACATCTCACAATTCGCCTTCGCGAACAGCATTTAATTCTTATTCTTTTCAGTGGAAATCAATAATCAACTAATTCTTTCAATTTTTAATTTTAGTATTTTGTGATCAGTTAAAATTTTTAAATTTTATCTAGCTCAATCAAATTAAGTTTTGGTCGAAAAAACACTTACGCTTCCAACAATTTAGTATATAGACTTAAAAATCTAAATCTTAGTCATTTTCGCACAGGCTCTAAAGGGAATTTTCACCTTTGTATGCTTTTTGTGTATCGATAAACTTTGAGATTTTGGACCCGTGTGCCATTCAAATCGACTTTTGAGTGATTGCACTTTAAACATAGATTTAATTGTTTCCTTGTTACTGTCCATATAAATGACTAAAATTAGGTCTGGTTGGAAAAACACTGAAAATTGGTATCAGTTTGTTGGCATGTGAAAAGCGCACATGGGGTTTTAACCTTGTGTAACATTTTAGAGTTCTTATTATAAATAGGATAAAAATACTAACGAATTTTAGTGTGATAACCTTGCATTACTTTGAATAATCTCTGTTTTAAAAATGTGTGAAAATGAAAAAAAAGGGTCCCCAATTTAGTTATGTTATCCCATTCATTAAAACGAACCCGCAGTAATGACAATACTGAAAGAAAAGATTAGTAAAATATCAGCTGACTATTTAAATTAGTTAATAGAACTAAAACAGTAGGAAAAACATTTACAAAATTAGTTCGTTTCTCAACAATTTTAGTTGATTTCACTACTTTAGATTATTATAACAACTAATTAAATTAATTGGTTGATAATCAACAAAACATTAGTTAGTATAGCTAATCTTTTTTCAGTGAATGCTATGTAAAAATACTATACCTTTAGTGTAAAATTGTAGTAAACATGACATAATTATACAATTACAAAAATTCAGCTTGTAGGTAAAATGTTGCGTTTTTCTCATTATCGATTGAATTTGGTCCTTTTCTGCATATATCTACATAGGTATGTATATGTATGTATGTATGAAAATAAATCCTTAACACTTCGCTTACCTAAAAGGAAAACAATAAATTGAAACAATAAGCTGACAGATATAATGAAGTTAAATAATTGTAAAAACTGAATAAAATTCTGTGGAAATATTTGCGAGAAATTCAGACATTACATGATTCATTCTTAATTGCTCATACAATTGAGCATACAAAATTAAGTTGAAAAAATGTGTTATTGATTCGGATGAATTTCACGTGATTTTAAGCTTGATGTATTCAATTTAAAATACATAGAAATCGGATCGTGGTCAACCATTAAGCAATTGCACTGAATCCTTTTGTCTGGATCTATAGAAATAGAATTTTTAAGCCTGAAACGGGCGCGGTTGTCGAACAATCACACCTACATATATTACGTCTGCATCGCGCTTGGAATAAGCTCGCATTTCTTAAAGCACGTCCTTAGCAGGCCCGAGACACGCCCGCAACAGGCCCGAAGGCCGCCCCCAACAGGCGTATATAACTAACGTAGTTGTTAGAGTTGTTTCTATGATCTTATTTCTTTTCAAAAATGATTCATCCAAAACATTTAGAGGTTTGTGATCGGTGTACATAACATATATTATAACAATTTGGGCCTGTCGCAAGCGCATTTTGAGCCTGTCGCAAGCGCATTTTGAGCCTGTCGCAAGCGCATTTTGAGCCTATTAAGGGTGCGTTTCGGGTCAGTTGCAGGCGCGTTTCGGGCCTGTTGCGGGCTCGTTTCGGGCCTATTGCAGGCACATTTTGGGAATATTTCGGGCTTGAAAAATGGGAAATGTTTGGGTGTACACCGAGAATTCAATTAATTATTTTTGCTCGGGTAAACAGGCGTGTTGTAGGCGTTATTGCTGGCGTGTTATAAGCGTCTGATGATCTGATGATGATCGTATTTTTCTTCAAAAATGCTATAGGCGTATAACGAGCGTTTCTTCAAGTCCTGTCGTGTTCCGAGCTTGTTTTGGTCTTATACATATACTTATTTTCACTCGGAATAGTATGGCTTTAGTGAATTTTAAAAAAGCCTTTGCCCTTCCCCAAATTTTAATCATCCCTCTAATTTTTCAATTTTTGAAGTAACTCTATTTATTTCTAATAGAAATCACAAAAGATTAGAGTATGATTTCCTCTTCTTCTTATAACATTGAAATGATTTCTTAATACCTCAGGATTCCATGGGTGGGCTCCATTGAACGCTTTATTGGATATAAACCGCGCAAATCCTATTTTCGAATCCGGGGAGGAATCAGCGATTTGAGGAGCAACTACTCAAATTGTTTTCTGTCTAATGGAGCCAATTTAAATGCATCGCATCGCGTTCGATCTGATTGCAAGGAATGTGCACACAAAATAGCTAAGCACTGGGGGGCCAGGGGAGTTGACGCCCACACCTCCGTGCATTTCTTGGAAAAGTGAAATGAGCTCGGTGCTCTATTGGGGCGTCTTTGGCAGAAGGCGCCATAAGTGAAAAAAATTGAAAAATGAGTGGCGAACAGCGGCCAAATTGTTTTCCATTATCTTTGTTGCGTGGAGGAAGTAATTTTGTTGTTTCAATAAATTTTCTTGGGCGGGGGTGCAATTTCGACTTGCGGCAGTGGCAGAACTCGACCGACACTCGCCCTCTGAAGGGCCGTGTGGCTCGTTCCTTAACTTTGTCGGGATTGGATTGCATGGTGTTGCCGCGCCTTCGTGACCGGTTGTTGCATAGTTGCCGACTTCCTGGCTGGCCAACCGATTCTCAATTCCGGCAAATACTTTGCTACTGCAGCACTCACCTCACTAAACCATTTCATTTGCGTGGACTTTTTGGTCCTTTTCCTCTGGAAGGAGCTCCTTTAGCACTAATGACTAACAAATTACTTCTGGCGCTTTCTTATTGCACTTTCCCGGTGTGCAGAATATCCCCCGGCGTTCTCGCCAAAAAGGCGGCTTCAATCCCGAAACTCGAAGGGTTTTGTTGTGGTTCAGGGCAGCAGCGAACCCGAAGATTAATAGTGACCTCCGCACCTCGTTAGATTTAGTGACCATTACGCTGCGTCCAGGCTAAGAGACAATAATGTTCGAGCACCAGCTGCCAGCTCGCAGTTTAATGGCGTTTAATGCCCGGGAAGTCTGCTTGTAGAAAGTGTAGTAAATGTTTCGCTGAAGTGGTTTTCTGTTAATGAACCACTTTCGAAACGAATTCACTTCTTCTTTTATATTAAATGAACCTCTACTTCTTGAATTGGAATCCTACAGTTCAGGGCCACCATATTTAATTTAATTTTTTTTTATTGTAACTATAATACCCATCTTAAACCGAGAATTCAGAAATTGACTAGTGCCCTTGATACTATAAGGATTGATTAAACCATACACGCAGACAGTCACGGTATCACAATTAGAATTACTTACACTGTCGGACATTTAGATTATTTTTTAAACTTTTGTTTTAAACCAATAAAGGTTATTGCTTTTGTAAAACTTTTTAATTTTTATTCAGAAAAAGTTAGTTAGTTGGATTTCATATGAAATTATTACCTATTGAAGCATACCTGATGAAAAGATTTCGGAAAATGAATGTTGCTAAAAGTTTTTTTAGTGGTGATAAAATTCAAAAATAAAATTTATAAAAAAATGTAAACTAATGAACACGATGGAGGCCGTGTTTCTTAATAAATTTTAACCAAATTTCGCCTATACATTTATCCTGCCATTATTTCAGTTACGTCGTAAATGGGAGGCATCGATCAATTGTGTGGGTATATGGAGCCTATGCTTACATTATAAAAAAATCCACCTCAAATCTTTCGCATTTCTTAATAAATATATGTATATGCGTTTATAGGCTTAATATCTACGGGGCATGCTAAAAACTTGCGGGGTTTGGTAACATATTTTAATTTATTTTTTTTATAGACCGTATATTTCTTAAAGATTTTGATTACACTCGGCTAAAATATACTACATATGGTAATATCTCAACTATGTTCGTAAATGGGGTGACTTGATTACTCTTTTAAATTTAAGCAAACATCTATCCCACTCATTAGAGTTATTTTTATTTTTTTATTTTTTTTTTTTATTTTTTATTTTTTTTTTTTATTTTTTTTTTTATTTTCATTTTTTTTTTTTTTTTTTTTTTTGAACAGAAATTTAATATTTCAAAATCCTAAATAATTTGTGGGTTGCGATTTTCAGAAAAAGTAGTCCTTACCTTACTTTTGGAATGCCTTTAAAGCTTATTTTGTTAGATTTAGTGTTATAGGCAATCTTTCAATTTGAAAAATGCATACTTTTAAACGAGGTTTATGAGGAGAACTAACCATTTACATGGTCCAATATGAGTTAAAATTTTCAATTTTAAAAGATTTGTTTTCAAAAGAACAATGTTTACTTTTGTTTTATACGTCAACTCATTAAAATACTTTTAAATCAAAATATTCATATTTACATACCTATGTATTTTTGACCAAAACCTATATGTTACATTTTTTAAATAGAAGTTTGAATAAATCAATATCTTAAAACATTTTAATGCACCTTAGTTAACTACAATTTGCGTTTTATTTTTTAATTTAGCACATGTTGTCCATGTATTTGGCCTCTCAACCAGACGTCGTTTCTTCTACTTCTTTTCTAAGGCACATCTGTTTTCGAAGCTGCTTGGATATCCCTGTTAAAGTTGAACAAATTAAATTCGTCTAGTGTGTTCCCGCTCCAGCAACTTTCCAGTTTAATCATTCTACTCAACTTAAGCCGGGGATTAAGACCAAAGGGAAAGAATGTCCTGTGCCGTGATAGAACATGGGCTGCACGGAGGCGTTTTCTACTTGTGATGCTTTAAATGGCGTCTATGTGCTCACAGGCTCTATGGATTACAAGTCTAACTTAATCTGGATTACGGCTTATTCTTTTTGTCCATCTTCAGGAGGTGTTGGGTTAAAAAACGACCTGCGATTTTGTTTTAATTTTTTTAATTTTTCTTTTTGCCTAAGGCGATTTCGTTTGGAAATTGGTTAAAACGTGCTTGGGCGATGAAAGTTTATATTTGAAATTAAGAAATTCAGTACGTTAATAATAAACTTTCTTCATGCACAATTTAAAAATAAAAATAAATGGATGTAAAAGAGTTTAAATAATAAAACGTTTATCATTTTAATTTTGACAACGAACATATTTTGGATACTTTTACTATACTACTATACTATACGATTATGAAAATATTTGACACGCAGATATGAATAGTTTTTTGTCTTTTTTCAAAACAAGTTTTTAATTATCTATTAAATAGATGGTATAAACTTAGTTTGAGGTTTCCTCATGGATTTTGAAGAAATTAGTAATGCCCATTTAGGGCTAAAACTGACGGTTATACAAAGTCGGTGACCTATATTTCTTAATCCGTCGCTATTTCTCCATCTTCCCATAACTTTTTATGGAAACAAATCATATTACAATGAAAAAGTGGGGATGTGCTGAATTTATGGTATTTATATAATTTGTAATAAAATGTTGTGGGAATATAAAAAAAAATTGTTCCGGAAAATATGCCAATTTTCGAAATTTCAAAATTAAATATTTTTCTAAGAATCACAAGTGAAATTGTACCTACGTTATCTGTAGTTTTCGACAGATTTTAGGTAGATTTCATATGAAATACTACCTATTGCAGCGTAGCTGAAGAAAATGAAAATTTATTTAGACAATCATTAATAAAGTCATAGGTTTTAGAAATAATAGAAATATTTTTTAAAAAAGAGCTAATTATAAAATTTTAATTGCATATTCGTTTCAGTGACTTCAAAATAGTATAGGATTAAAGCATTTATTTAAAAAGTCAGATTTTGTAGACCAGTGTAATCAATCAATCTGTGCGTGCCTGTATACTACTTAGTTATTACATATCAAATCTGGAT
Organism: Machimus rusticus; assembly: GCA_951509405.1. Lineage (NCBI taxonomy): Eukaryota > Metazoa > Arthropoda > Insecta > Diptera > Asilidae > Machimus > Machimus rusticus. The sequence goes on from OX608051.1 coordinate 12,593,659, forward strand.
TTCGCTTGGATTCTCACTCAATTTTGTATTCTACATATCTTTTATTTTTGCGTTATGGGCCAAACCCAGTTGTAAAAGAAGAAGGTAAAGATACGTAACGTTCTGGACTGGTGACCCATCTCTTGCTGGCCAAAGAATCCGCTATCTTGATATCAGTGACCTCCTTGAAACTACATACATATACAGTGGTGGAGAAAATAAGCTGGCTGAAAATTCAAAATTTTATTTGGGTGAGATAAAATAAATAAATCTTTGTTAATTTAGTTTAGTATACTTATAAATTTATTAGTCTATTTTTTTATGAAATACGTACAATTATTTCTTTCCCCACTGTATATGAACCATAATTAAAAAATGACGATTTGATTTAGTACTTATGTGTCAGATTTGAAGACACTGGACACAACAGCTACTAAATTTAAATAAGAAAATATGTTTGTACATACATATGTATGTTTTTTAAGTGAATTTTGATATCGTTGCCATGAAAATTTGTTTTTAGGGGTTTTTGGAGGGAAGGAGGAAATTTGGAAATACATACATATAAACTCGGAAATTTATTTGTTTATTTGAATGTTTGTTACTCTATATCAAGCCTATATGGTTGTTTTGACATTTTTCATTTTTTATCTGGAACTAACTACCATATACCTACATGTATAAACCTATGGATAACTTTTATCGACATAAAATTGGAAGCTTCATAGTGGCGGACTTATGATGGTGGCCAGGAATTGTTAATTTTAATGGGTTGTTATGAATAGTAGTATATATTTGGAATTTTTGAAGATGTTGATCATGAATACATTAGAATGGTTGCTTTAACACCCAATAATTTATTGACAATTTATATATGTTACAAAATGTTTAGGAAGACGATAATTTCTGTAAATAATAGGTTTGCTGGATTAATATTTTTCAATAGGTAAGGCAACGATGAAATAGTGAAAAAAGTGAGTACCCTTCTTTATTTAACAATGAAAACGTATAAGTATAGAGTATATTTTGAGCCCTTCTGATATGCTACCCCCGTATGCAAAATGAGTTTTGAACGGTTTTATATCACATCCATAGATTTTAGTTATACTTCTAAACATCCTAATCTAGCTGAAATACCAACATTTTAGAAGTATTTAACAAGTAGAATTTTTGATACACTGGGTGAAACCGGTTACTCACCTTAATTGATATTTTTTGGCGGCATCTATACCAGTTTACAGCTTTTTGTCGATATTTTCATAAAAATAAGGACTTTTGAGCGATTCATTTCTAATCAAGTTGTGATGTTTTTCCAGTTGGTACACTTCAAAAGTCTCTTTTATTAAAAGTTCGTTCCCGGTGACAATAACGAAGTATCCATGGCAGCTCCTTTGCCGTGCAATCGGGATGCCCAGGTTCTATCTAGCGCAGAAATTAATTTAGAGGGACATTTTTCCCAAACTCGTTGATTTGATACACGCCGGACTCCGGTAGTTGTGCAATTCTATTCACTCGGTCGCTCCGTCTCTGGAAATTAACTTTCGATGTTTGATGAAGGGAAACACCGTGGTGCCTGCGATGGGTCGCGTTCCCATTCCGGATGCGATCGTGAAACGCACTTCGCCGGACCCGGAGTTGAGTCGATGGCAAACACTAATCGTCCGTGGAAGGCCTTCACGAAGGGCTTCTGCGTGGAAAGCCCTCCGGACCGCTGTTGTTTGCCCTGCTGACAAGCGGAAGTGATTCAAGACGATGGCGAAACGACTTGTGCTCGGATTTTATTCATTCCACGTAGCACAGCTAGTGGCCGATTGCTTTAATTAGACTAAGAAGTAACCGATCAGCTTGATTAGATTTAAGCCATTTATTCAGCTAACTGGAGGAAAATGAGAAAAATCAAGGTAAACTTTTCCAACTTGCTAGGGTTTTCTTAATGTTGAATATGTATCAACAATTTTCCAACATATTTTTATTTCTTTAATTTTTTAAAATATTTACGCTTTTCTGTATTAATCACTTTTGTGTGCACCTATGAGAAAATCATTTGAAAGAACTTTGGCACACTGTAACTGTTTTTCTGCTAATACATTTTAACCATTTAAATATCGCTTAGTCGAATAAAATAAAATAATAAAATAAAACACACCAATATCTTAATTAGAAATATGGGTAATTTCATGCTATATCTACTATAGATGACACAACATCACTTAAAAACAAATTACAAAATAGTTTTTATTTTATTCCTAAAATAATATAGTTTAAGTTTAAAGTATATTTTTGAAGGATGCTTACGTTATTGTTTTCATAAATAACCATTTTTATTTTGTTTTCCAAGTCAAACACTGGGTTTTGTGTTAACTTATTTAAATAGTCGTTTTTTTCCTACACGGAAAAAAATTTGAATAGCAAAAATCCCCAACCAATTTACGAATGTTCTCTCCATAAAATCCACAACATATGTTGAAAAAGCAGCAGTTGTCTTTAAAAGTTACAGGAAATAATGTCAACCTTTTACGCTGATCCTTAAATTTTAGTTAGAATCCCTGTCTTTTTCACAAATATTACCAAAATAATGCACTATCCCAAAATCCATCGGAAAATACAGGGATATTGCCAGAAACGACGCGCTATTCCCGACAATTTTTTTTTCCGTGTATAAGTTCTTATATGTATCCCAGTGGGAATATTGAAGAATCGATTACCTTGCTAACGCATGTTTTCATGCATGGTTAAGGAAAAATGGTAACCCATTTCCAAGGAAGAAATGGTAATGCAAAACGGAAGGGATAGCGAACGAAATTTTCGAGAACAGCAGCAAGCCACTTGCAACTGCGCATTGCGCAATCCAAAAAGTTTTCTTTTCTTTTCATTGTTAGTTCAGGTTTGGTAGGGACAACACGTGTTGAGTTGATGCACATTGATTGAGTCGTTGTTTTTGAAAGTGGTATAAGTCCAATTTTTAAAAAATTCGCATTAAGAATTAACTAGTGCTGCTTTTGAAACAATATGATAAAAATGGACTTACACCACTTTCAAAAACACCGGGTCGGGACAATTAGGAATTTCGACATCGATTCCCTTCCAGGCATGCCATTATGCATGAAACTGCATTGATTCTATCATCGATTCCGGGTAATGCAAAAAGTAGCTGGTATCACTTGCCGCCCTAGGACATCGCAATGTAAAAGTCATCGATGTGGTATTGCAAAAAAAAATATGTTTTCCATTACCCGTATATAATACAGCATCGATTCCGTATACCATCCGTTTCCCACTGGGTATATAATGGTAATTCTTCGTAGGAGTTTAGAAGTCAGATAAACAGTACTGAGTTTCTGTAATTAAAGTTTATTTATTCTAAATCCTAATTATGTACATTAATTTATCCTATTCCTACCTGTAAGTAAAGAAACGACATTAAAGTTTATTAATCCTCTTCATAAACTCCCTTGTGCAATTTTTCTGGAAACAATCTTTTTTATCTTGTTGTCAAATTTTCATTGCCTCCTTCGTAAGTGTAGTAGCAAATTCAATTTAAAGAAAAGCAATTGCATTTTCTTTACATGTATGCACCTACATATGTATTCTGAGTTATTTGTATCTATAGTGCTCCGTGTTGCAAGCACGAGATTTCAACCCTTTCACCTTGTCTATCTCGTCAAGGTTTATTCGGATCAGTCATACATTGCAAATTTCGTGATCTCCGACACCGAAAACTGCTCAATTACCATCATTTAGGTTGTTTTTTCAATTTTGTACATTCGATCCTGTAACCTTGAAAACCCAACCCAACTCCGATTTTTTCCAGTTTTGAGAAATTCGTGATCAACTATAAAATTGCTGTTTCTAATTATTGGGTTCAAAAATGCTAATTTGCTTGGACTATTTTACATAAATGAATTACAGCTGATGCATTGTATCGAAAAGTAGGCATAGAAAAATACTTTGCCTCATTTACAATATGCGTTTAAGTTTTTCAACTAAGAAACCAAAGTAGCAGCCAATCTGCCCCGAGGGACGCCGAAAAACAGTTTTCCCTGAGGACTGCACGTATTTCTTGCTAGGAAAAGATTTGTGCAATAAATCTTAAGCAGTGCTCAAGGCTTACAGCCACAATGCAACAAATCAGTCCCTGCGATCGCAACAAGGATAAAATCAAAGAGGTGAAAACTTGTGTACGTTTTCCTGAAATCGGCAGTCTGCAGTGGCAGCCACAAAGCTGATTTTTTTTGCTGCTCTCAGCCGAGCGACGGCCAATAACGCAACATTGGCCCGCCACCTGACTCCTGTAAGGGCGGCTCATTTGAATATCAGCCGAATCACGTTTTGTTCCCCTAAATGCACTGTCTAGCGCTGGATATTTACGAGCAAACGCCATTTCACCTAAGTCAAATATGCTAAATAAAAATCAATAAATCTTGCCTTCCATGGACTTCAACCTGCGAGATTTATGTTTGTGATTGTGCTCCTCCGAAGTGTGTTTGTGATTTACATAACTCGAAGGGTTGCGGGGGAGGCGAGGCGATCCAGAAAACATGCCACCGAGTGCACCTGGTGGCGGCGGCAGGCGGTAGGCGGCATGGGCCGTGACCTCGCTCAGGCCGATGTCGACGACGCCTGCCAAATATCCGCCCCCGCGCGGCAATCCCGTTCAGCCGATAATAAAATGTATAAGGGCCATTGAATGAATTTTTTATCTACTGTTTTATGGGATATCAAATCAAGAATCCACTCCGGCCGGGAGGAGTCAGCACCCCTTCCACGGTCCCGGGGGATAAATCATACTCTATGCGAGTGCCCCACTCTATCCGGGGCGAGACGTGATTTGAATTTTTTATCAGCCCTCAAGTCGCCCATTGACATGGTGCTGGCGGGCATTTTTCCTGGGAAAAGTTTCAAACAATTGCACGCTATGAGTTTATGACACTATCGGCCAAAACGCCCCCTTGGGGCTTCGGACACCAGCGGCCGCGATAGGCTGAAGACGAGGTCCACCAATTTTTCGCGACCAAACCGCCCAGGGGTACCACTTTGAAGTGTGCTTGAGGGTTTAGATTATCTCCGATTTGCCATCAAACAACTTTGTTGAGTCTATGCAACTTGGTACTGGTTACGAATTTAACCTCTTCGCGCCCTTTGCCACACATCACGGAAAAAAAATTTGGATGGCAAAAATCCCCAACCAATTTTGCCATAAAATCCACAACATATACATATATTGATAAAGCAACAAATCTCTTCAAAAGTTATAGGAAATAATGTCAATATCCTTAAATTTTAGTTAAAATTCCTGTATTTTTCACAAATATTACCAAAATAATACACTATCCCAAAATCCATCAGAAAATACAGGGTTACTGCGCAGAAACGACGCGATTTCCCGATAAATTTTTTTCCGTGACATGTGTAAACGTTTTTAAAATTAAAATTATTCTAACGGGAAAAAATTAAAATCATCATCATTAACCTATTTTTCGACAATAAAACGAAAAAAATTTGAAGTATTGCAGCATATGGACAGCATTTTATTCCATTTGAAATAAACTGCTTTCACAACATTTCAAAGTTGCCTCTGATTACCGCGAATAAATAAATTATCCAATATATACAATTTTATTAAATTTAATAACTGTTTTATTATAAAAACATAATTGGTAAAATCAGGTTTTTTGTTTTTTTCACTAAACCATATTTTCAACCTTTAAGAAATTCATCCCTGAAGAATGTACCTACTTTTGATGACCTTCCAAGAATTAATTCTCTGCGGCAGCACATTTGAAAGTTGCGATGCGTTTCACAGAAATTTCCAGCAATCAAGAATCAAATTAATATATAAATCCAAATGTATTGACGTTAAAATGTTTCTGAAATTTTATTTTGGACAGTAGGTTTCTTTTGTGATTTAAGCACCTATTAAGAAAGGATTTTACGAAATTCTTAGGGTCCGGTAATTTGTCCGAACTTCAGTGACCTCACATATGGGTTCATGTGGAAAGAGTGTGTCGCTAGGGTTCCCAACTTTGATGGATGAAAATGGATATTTAGATTTTCTAACTTTTCTTGACTAATGATTTGTTCGAAGATATAGCGATTAGGAACACATAATTTCCTTAATTTTTTAATATGAAGAGCATCAACAATTATCGAAAATAAATGAAGGTCAACTTCAGAATATAAAGCCACCACCTACTTTTGAACCCGAAAATCGAAAGAGTGAACTATTTTTTAATTTGTTGTAAGACTGACTTATCCAAACCCAGGTCATCAAAAAATAAATAACCGTGAAGGTCAGGTTCAAGGTCATTGTTAAATCGCTCATGCGAAATCCGACACATCTTGTATTGGTAATTTTTCCTCTGAATAGTATTTTTTGAGATAGGGTTTGTCCGATACTTTTTGAACACCCTGTATACCAGGTATCCCGGCTATGTATGATAAATATTTACAAAGGCTGAAATTCCCATTAAAATCAAACCATTATCGAGAAGTGGTAATATTTATTTATGTGAGGGGTATGTGGGTCAATGAATTTAAAAAAAATATGTTGATGCGGCCGACAGAGAGTGAGACCAGACGGTTCTTCAATCATCAAACGTGCTTTTGTGATGCCCGTCTACTTCATGCCTGTCAAAACGGATCTCACAGCAACTGGAAAAAATTAATTTGACGATGACCCTTGTTCCGGTTCGAAAGAATTTCGCTGAGCCGAACAGCCACTCTAATCGCAGGGGGGTTCTGGGGAGGGTTTCTTTTACGAATCTTAATTCCGCCGTCTGTTTGGATTTGAGCCCGTTCCGAGGATGAAGATAAATCAAAAGATACTAAAGCACCGCATCGAGGTTAATCAGAGATGAAAACCTTTTCAGGCTCAGCAGGAGGTAAAGCAAATTCCTTTAAGAAATTGAGGAGTATTCCTATTTACGACGGCTTAGTGCCACTTTCGGACATTCAACAAAGTCTGAGGGGGCCCTGGGTGCACGCACAAAGCAACCATTTCTGGTAGGTGGCCCCCCTCGAACAGTTCGTTTGGACCTGTTCGAAATCAATTCCAGATCTGCCCATTTTTGTTTTAGCAAGCGAAATAGACAAAATGGACGGGGAGCCTCCTGTGATAAATCCGGGCAAAAGGGTGCAGCCCGGGCGCAGTAAAAGTGTTTTCTGGACGTGGATCTTGCGGGCAGTTGTTCTAGGGCGGGAAATCGATCAGGGCTAAGTAGAAGTAGGTGGCAAACTACGGAAGTGTCCCATAGCCAAGGTGCGAGTGGGGCTTCCAGGGGATTTCCATTCTAAATGCTGATCCACACTACCGGAGCGCCCTGGCCATCTTCGGCTGGGGCGTGCTCCGGGAGGTAAAAACTGAAGAGCCGCAAGGTTTCATCAGCCTCCTAATGCCCGTCGTATGGACCATTTCAGCTGGGTTTGCATGTGCAAGGTCTAAGACGCCGGAAACAATTTCGCCCGTTGAGATCTCTCCTGTTCGGAATATTTATTGGAAGATGATTCCTCCTCGAAACCGTCAATAGGTTCTTCAAGACCCCCGAGCAGCTCCGCCATTGTCTGATGGCACTTAAGTGAACGGCTCTCGAGGTGAATGGATATTCGGCCCCACTCCGCAGTTAAATAATGTCAAAAGCCCCTGAAAAGGGGATGTTATCCTTTAGGATAGTCTCAGGATGGTCTCGTGTCCAAGTGTTATTCTTGCTTACATTCTTTCCATTCGGCTCTTCGGGGATTTCCCTCAAGAAAAATCGAGAAGTTCGCTTTTGCCATTTATGTGTCTGCTGATGTTTCTTTGGCCATCGCCCGGGGAGGACGGATGGACGGATCCCGGCGAGGATGGGTCCAGAGATTTGTTTTGATTTCTCCCATGGGGTGATTCTTGCACATTTTGATTAAATCTGTTGATTGCTGGTGGCTCTATATTACATTTTGTGGAACGGACGGATCGGGAGGTGTTTTCACCTTTTTCTGATGTCCAACTTCGGTATCTTTGAGGAAAGATGCCAATGGAGAAAGCTTTAACAAAGTAATGGCCCAACGTTTTCTTCAGTATTTTTCTTTTATATTTTCTTCCAATTATTTTGGATTCAGTTAACTACAAAGTCGATGAGGGTATGTGGTATTATATATGTAGCCTAAGGAAAGGAAGACAAGTGGATTCTCTGGTTACACATACATATATACTATGTACCACTTTTACAATTGTTACCTACGTTGATTCACAAGTTTTGATCGGAGATGAATGTTTTAGAACTATCATTAAATGATAACGAAAATACAATCACGCTATGTAATGATAGCGCAAATGAACATTAAAAATGCAAACAAATTCACGACTGTTCAGTATCTAATATTGTATTTCAATGAAATGTTTAAATATGAGTTACCTGAATTACCTATTGAATTTCCGACTTAATTATTTATTATCTTATTACTCTTCAATAAAGCTACTTCAATCTTAGGCTACCACTACCTTACCTATACGTACGGCTACCTTATTTTTAAAATAATTGCATGACACTTAATGAAAAACATAAGGCAAACGGTGAGATTCTTTGAAAAGAAAAAAGAATTAAAGCAATATACTTTTAGTAATGTACATGACTTTATTTGAAATTTAATAATTCATTACAAATTTCGTTTATTAAAAAATTTTCTTCCATTTGGATAAATGTGGTTCACTGTTGGCTTCTAAAGTTATAGATATAGGTACTAGCATAGACAAATAAAAATATAGATAACCCACTTCGAACAAGCAAAACGCGACCAAACATTCTGAGAGCTCCACAGCGATGCCTCCACATCTGCGATGGCATCCGACGAGTTCGGCGAAGGAGAAGTCGCATTTGTTCGGCGCGCGAAGCTTTCCTTGTGGGCATGCGACGCTGTGCACGGCCTGCTGCGGCGGCGCTAGCCTTGCGGTGGATTTGTTTACTTCGCTGCTGTTCTGCGCAAGGGGCTTGTGGGCCTGTTCTACCATGAAGCGCGCGGGGATTGAATTTTTCTAGGAATCCTCTGAGTTGCGGGCTCTGTTCAATCAAGGAATGAAATTCCCACGGGCAGAAGGCATACGGACAGATTCATAAGTTTGAATTATCTAACGAAATTCAGATTTTTTCGTTCGGTGTTTTTCATTGCCTTAAGGAATTATTAAAGCAATAATGTTAGGTATTCTTTCAAAATTTTGATTTGATAAAGATTTATTTTTGATGGATTAGAAAGAGTTAATTAAATTCATATAGTTGTTAGCTTAAAGAAAAGTAGAGAAATCTTTATGCATACACGAATAAGGTGTGAAAAATGTAAAGGTATGAACAACTAAATTTATATAAAAAGCTGTCGGTTTCGCAACGCTAATTGACGCTAATCTGCACGAGCCCTACAATTTTTCTCTACTTGCACCATCACGTATTAGGACCGGTGCACAAGTATGCATGTATACTTACTTACTTAAGTATATGAATATTTTTTTAATAATTCCTTAAGGCAATGGAAAACATCGAACGGAAAAATCTGAATTTCGTTAGATAATTCAAACTTATGAATCTGTCCGTATGCCTTCTGCCCGTGGGAATTTCATTCCTTGATTGAACAGAGCCCGCAACTCCGAGGATTCCTAGAAAAATTCAATCCCCTCGCGCTTCACGGTAGAACAGGCCCACAAGCCCCTTGCGCAGAACAGCAGCGAAGTAAACAAATCCACCGCAAGGCTAGCGCCGCCGCAGCAGGCCGTGCACAGCGTCGCATGCCCACAAGAAAAGCTTCGCGCGCCGAACAAATGCGACTTCTCCTTCGCCGACCTCGTCGGATGCCATCGCAGATGTGGAGGCATCGCTGTGGAGCTCTCAGAATTTTTGGTCGCGTTTTGCTTGTTCGAAGTGGGTTATCTATATTTTTATTTGTCTATGGTACTAGTTACATATTCTGATTTTTTTAGTAGAAAGTAACAATTGTAATGTTTGTCTTTTTCACCAATTTAAATTTGGTTTACAATTAAGCAAATTATATGTATGTGTTTCTGTAAAAATTATTATATCGATGATTTCAAATATAGAAGGCCTTGGTTAGTTAATACCCAACTTTATATGCAGTCCTCTTGTATGTAATATATAATGAAATAACAGTCATTTTATAGCACTCGCTGCACAACCTCACTAAACAACGCTAGCACAAAACTAACTTCAAATTGACAAGCGCCAGTGTTTGTGTTACACTCGTCTACAGTCTTCATATACATTTTGGATAATATATCATTTCTATTTTACTGATAAACATTTCAGTTTTATTATAAAAGTCCAGGATAAGATTGATTCAGTAAAGTCTATATAACAAGTGATTTGCTTTTCAGTAAAAATAAATGTTCATTAATTCCTCAAAAAATTGAATAAATTATAATTTGGATTGAATATTCAATTTTTCAAAACAATTTTATTAGAAACAAAAATAAATTGTTTCCTAAAAACACATTTGCCGCGTTATGGCAGGGAGTAAAACGTGGGTGGCCAAATTTATGGTGCAGACATCGCAGATTAGTGGTAAAAAATGTCAAGGATTTAAGTGCCAGTAAAACGTTAAACGCGTTTTTCTTGAAACCTTTCTTTTTCAAACTGGATGAAAAGGTTACTTGAACATCGTTGCATGAATCGATTTGAATTTTAGACGGTAGCTTCATACTTACTTGCTCCATGGAAGTATGTACGTAGCTATTTTCCGATTTAATATTTTTTTGTAAACAATTCACTTATGTTTACGCCAAAAATCGATTTGTTTTTTTTTCAAAAGTGCACCATTTGTACAAAATTTTATTAATTATTTATAAATAAAGTACTTCCACAGCCAATAGTAGGTAATATAAATTATAAAATTTTTTGGTTTTTAATTCTTAAGTTGTCTCGTTCCATATGCTCTCTAATATACTTAATTTAAGAGTTTTTCGAATGGATCGAAATGTAACGCTACTCAACTAGTATAGGTACTATAAAAGACGATAACTTTCAACATTTTGCGATTTAAAATTTTTTTATGTAACTGAAAAAGTAATAGCAACCTAGCTTGGACCTAATTGTATGCATAGACCTAGAGAAATAATCAGTTGTCACAACTTCGTAAATTGCCCTACTATACATTTCAGTGGTCTGAAATATATCTGTTTCGTTTGTAGTGACTTGACTCTCTCTTTTGCGACGACTACTTTTGGGGTTGTGGGGACGTCATATTTGTTGCCACAAGCAAAATATTTGTTGTTGCTAACTAACAATAAATGATTTAACTAATTTTTGTTTTCGGTGAATAATTTATAGTTCCCAGGACCGTCTCCAGATTTGATTATTTTCTCAGTGTACACATATGTCGTCTATTTATATATAATAAAAATTAAATACAATATAAGAGGACATTTTTGTGTGCATCAATAATGTTTTCACATAATAGCGGTTTATCCGATTAACATAAGCTTTTCTTTATTGCTTTATTTAATTGCTCATAGTGCTGAGAGAGAGAGTGTCAAATATAGGTCGCATGAAGAAACATTAAGATTGATACAATCAAAAAATTATTACATTGAAAAGTTCAGTAAAAATTGTCATTTTCTATCTCCCCGTTTCCTCTTCTAAATAAAGGGATAAAATTTTTTTCAAATATTGAAGATGGTGTCACAATTTTTGAATATTGGATATTTTATCATTCTGCTTCTAGTTGATTTCCTCGTGAAATAGATATTAAAATAAAAAAGTTTTAAGAATACCCATAAATTTAGCGCAGGTGTTCTGCGTACTAAAAAAAGGGGTAGGAAATGAGATTCTGCAGCCGCTGCAACATAAAAACAAAATCAATCTATAGAAAATGTACACCAATAAAGTGAATACCATGCAGTAAAGAGTTAATGAAAATATGGTTCCTGCTTTAAATTATAAATACAACTAGAAATTTATTTTTGGTTGGAGGTACTTTCTGAGTAAAAATTATTCGTTGGCACCTATGCGACCAAATGAGGCTCAGACTCGGAAGCATAAGCGCGATTCAACCTAGCCCAGATAGCGAACAAATACGCCCACAATAGGCATGAAAATATCCAAAGCAGGCACGAAAATTGAAAAATAAGCTGGTTTGCAAGGACATACGCGCCTAAAACAGGTACGTTCACTTAAAAATATGCTCGTTTCACAGGCACAAAAGCTATGCGCCCAAATCAGGCACAGAAATTTAAAAATATATACTTTTGCAGGCATTGATGACACACGATAAAATACACGAAGTTTGCCACAAAACTAACGAAAATTTCTACGCAGATTATAATTTTATCCATATAAACTATATATATAATAAATTGTTGGTTTGCCTTGACCTTAGCCTTTTGCCATAATTTTCCCTGAGTATTTTGAAATTCCTTATTACTGCTTTTCCCTCTTTCCATCATAATTCAAATCTTTATTTTTTCCTCTGAAGTTCAATACTTTCCTTTGGTCATTTCGTGATTTTTACTTTAAATAAAAAAAAAATACATGATATGTTTTAAGACTAAAAAATTATATTCCATAAATATCTTTGTTATACATACACCATAGTAAAACATTAAAGAAAGTAAAAAAAATGCACGTGTGTCTAAGAAAATTTCGCATTAAAAGTGCAACTTAATGTCGGTTTCGCTACGTAGTTTTCTTATAACTAACTTTTACGAACTCTCTCCTCTGGTAAACAAATACATGGTCGTGCCCAATAAAAATATGCAGTTACTGAATATTTAACTTAATTTCTACAGTAATAGTTAAACAATTGTATTTATCTTAATATTTCGGTATTCAAATTTAAAATTTTTTTTGATGTTTGTTAAATGGGTGGTCCGGGGTTCCCTTGTGAGTAGAATTTTTCATAACTCACCTTTTTTGTACATTTTTTTAAGCATATTACGTTAAATCAATGTAGGGGAGACCGGGTACAAAAGTAACGGCGGGTCGAAAGTAACAAAGGCTCTGTAGGTCTATCCAATAGTCAAAATACCGCTTCGCTGCCATCAGGTGATGGCCGGTGGCGCCCCCCTCTCTTGCATTCAGTAGCCGCGCGCGCCACGCGCTGCTAGGTTTTCTGAGAGGACAATAAGTGATTTCACAAGTCAAAACTAAGTTTTTTGACGTTCACTTATTTTATGTTTACTAATACTACTAAGGACGATATTGATCTGAAAATTTGCATATAAATTCTAGATTAGATTTATTACACAGTGTTTTAATTCATTTTTTTCTAGCACGTTCCGTTTTCAGGTTATCGTCCATGTTTTAACAAAAATGTGGTAGGGTACAAAAGTAACATAGCCCTATGGGTAGACAAGTAACTTGTTACTTTTGTCTTCGGATTGATTTACTGATTGCGAGTCTGAATAGAAGACTGATACTGAATAGTGTGTTTAGAAAAAATTATTATCATACAATAATTTATGTCATTAATTACTAAACACAGTTTCTAAGGAAGAGTTAATAATATTGATTTTTTTTTCGTAAAATATATATTTTTTTAGCATTTAAAATGAAAGTGCTTATTTGTGTTATCAATAAAAAAGATTTCTAATAAATAATTTGTTGATTTATTATGTAATATCATAATTATTACAAACATTTTGACCTGTTACTTTCGACCTGCCAACGTGGTCGAAAGTAACAACGGACGAATTTTTTTAAAGTCTCTGTGATTCATACAAAATACACAATAATCAGGTAAATCAAGATACTAATGTAAAGAACATGAACAGAATTTTTATATGGCTATATTAATTTCATCAAAATAATAACACCTAACCAGAAATCAAGGCAAAAGTAAAAAATGTTACTTTTGTACCCGGTCTCCCCTATTTGTCTAATTTTACAGTCAATTTTCTTAGTATCTTGGATTAATTAATTATTAAAATGTTCATACAATTCTTGTATTTTATTTTTATGATTGGACCTAAGCTGGATTCTTAACTACTTCTTTGACTTTCAATGTCAAAAAAATGTCCTGCCACACAACTACACTACACTGAAAGAAAAAGATTAGAAAAACTAAATACTTTTTTAGCCTACTAATTAAATTAGTTGATACTAATTGATGATTTTAGTTAAATAGCAGGAAAAACATTTACAAAATTAGTTAGTTAGTCTCAACTATTTTAGTTGATTTCACTACTTTAAATTACACATATCAACTAATTCATTTAGTAGGCTGAAAATCAATAAAAAATTTGTTAGTATTGTTAATTTTGTTTTCAGTGTGTTATTTGAATATTCAGATAGTCTGCACGCGAAATAAATAGATATATGTATGTATGTTGTAAATACATTTCACAAAAGCAAAAACCTTTTAATAAAATGTTTTTGACACAAAAATTTAAGGGATTCGAATCAAAATGACCTTGATGTCTACTATATTGCGGATTTTTGCGTTCCATTTGCTAACAATGGTTATACATATACATATATAGGGTGCTTTGTTGAGGTCTGTACAAGGGTATGACAATCGATTCTACACATTGGTCTTTTAAGGTACTATGTATAATTTAAAAATTGTTTAGAAGCAAACAAATCCATATCTTTTGAACGTTTTCCTAAACTTGAAGGTATTTTAATTTTTTTATTTTGGTATATGCTTGGAGTGAAAATACTGTACTTATATAAAAACACCAGAGCTAGAGAATACATTTTTAATAAATTAAAACATAAGACATGTGTGCCACTAATAATTTCTTATTAAGGGTAAAACAATATCTGATTTTTACTTTTATTTAGATGCAAAATTGATAAAGTAAGAGCAAAAGTATCATCATCAACAAATATGAAACACAAACGTGTAATACAAATAATTCAAGTTCCTTATTTACAAAAGTCCTTGGAATATGTTCTCTTTTTATACAATTCAAACATTATTTTAAATGATCGACACATATTGATTTTATTACAAAAATCTACTCAGAAGTCAGCTTTTTCTCCTGTCAAACTATCTAACTGTCATTGAAAAATAATTAGATTCTGTTTTAAAAGGATTTAACTCAGAAAACTGGTTATTCATCAGACGTTATGGAATTTTTCTGCATGGGAAAAAATACACGCAGGGTAATTTTTTAATTATTCAGACGGTCTGAATGAGAAAAATAGCTAGTTATGTGGTCATTAAAACATTTCATAAAGGGGAAAAACCCTTTTAATAAAATACTTATGACACGTTAATTTTAGGTATTCGCTTCACATGATGACCTTGGCGTCAATCTGCAGTTTTCCCATTGTTTTGCGAATTGATTTTTGCGCTTCATTGTTATTTAAACTTTGAGGGTTATAAATATGAGTACGAGTAAATAAAGATAGTTCTTTCCTTTGAGTTCGCGCTAAAAGTTCGACATGGCGTTGGTGAATTTTACAAGGTTTCACGAAAAATCTTTACTTTTGATGGGATTTAATATACTTTCGGAGGAGAGCCCTTGCGCTCGGCCGTTTTTATTCCTTATTTATTTAATAGATATTTTGTTATTCTTTATAATTTTGATAATATTTTGCGTAATTCATATTTCAAATATTGAAAATGTTACTAATGCTATTAGCCTCATGTTTACATCTTTAACTTGTTTGCAAAAACTAACATTATTTTATATTAAACGCAAAAAATTTGTTCAGTTAATCTGTAAGCTTAAAAGTATGTCTAATAAAGGTAAAGGTTAATAAATTTAAGTGGTGATCATAATGTTTAAATCAATTTTTGATTAGATGATCGTGTAGAAGAAATGATACTGGAAGCTGAAAATAAAAAATTCACTTTTATAATAAAATTATACGCTCGACTAGTTGTATTTTATGCTTTGTTCACATGTTCAGCTTCAATCGGAAAAAACATCTACTCATTTTGGAAGTATGGAGAAATTTCATATTCACTACCCTTCGAAGGCATGTGAGTCGATGTTTCAATTTAACTTACAACGAAATATTATCATTGGCATTTAATTTAATTTTTCTTTAGATACTCCTTTAATTATAAAAGCATTTTTCGATATTTGGTACTGTACTTCTGGAATCTCTCAATCATTTTAATTGGAGGCAATTGTGTTATGTCAATTGATACTTTGATTGCTGCAATTTCTCTTAATTTGTGCGCTCAACTTCGAATTTTGAGCAGAAAAATTGAGTGTCTGAGGGCAGACGATATTACCGATTTAGAAAAGGAAGTTAATAAAATAATATCTGAGCATCAAGTAATTCTTAGCCTTATAAAGGAAGTAAATGTCCTCTTTCGGGAAATTATATTTTGCGAATTCTTAACGTCTGCAATACAACTGGGTGCTGCTAGTTTTCAGTTAGTAATTCATAAGATTGACTTTCAGACTTTATTCTTTGGATTATATATTGTAAGCACTTTGTGTCAATTACTTTTTTATTGCTACTGCGGAGACAGAATTCAATCAGAGGTAAGGTTTCATTTGAGTTTGTTTTTATTACTTTAGTATTTTGCTATTATTAGAGTGCTGCATTTCCGACGCATATTTACCTAGGTAATTGGTACACGTTTCCACCTAAAATTAGACGAAGTTTGTATTTCTCAATGATGCGGTCTCAAAACCATTGCAAATTGGAGGGCTATTTCTTCGAAGCAAATATGGTCACATTTAATTCAGTAAGATTTAGACAAAGCCAAATTCCATTCATTATTTTTTTAATATGAGGCTGTTTTCAATTTTTACATTTTTCAGATATTAGCTACAACCCACTCGTACATTGCCTTTCTACAGTCGTTATTGGAATAATGAACTTTATAGGAATTACAAATCACATCAAAATAATGATCAATCTACTAGTCGTCTGCTATTGTGCATTTTTAATAACTAATTAATTTTGAATTAATGTATGTGCTTCTCCAAAAATATCTCATTTCGATAAATGTTTTCTTTGGCACGTTTTCTGAATACATGAAAATGCACTGCAAAGATTATATGCTTATTTTGAAGTAAACTAACAACAGTCAATGAAATAAGAATTTTAAAATTGTTCATTAAAAACTGTATTATTTTATTGAATTGTTTATCTCTTTTAGAGCGTGAAAATCAATCTAACACCTAAACAATTTTAATGAAATCAAAATATTGTTTTTTAAATCTGAAATATCAAAATATATTCGGAAAAATGTTTGCTTAAAATAAGATATTTTTAAATTTTCTACAGATTATCTCCACATTACCTTATATCGGGTAGAAAATATAGGATCAAGGTTGGAAACTATCGGAAAAATAATAATAATGCATGTATACAACATTAAACCAAATTTTTTTATGGAACAATTTACTAATAACATTTAGTATTTCTGGCTCAGCATAAGTCTTGTAATATTTTTTGGGTTTAGACTTCAATTTGTTATGTTTTTCCTCTTCGGGTGTAGAGTATTCTTTCTGGCATCTAAAATTTCACAAAACTCTAGAAAAAAATATTCTTTTATTTTGTATAAATACATACCTAGTATAAATTTATGACGCTATTTTGAGGATGAAAAACCCGTAGGTTACTTATTAAAAAATTCAAAATATACATTTTTGATATACCTGAAGCCTGTAGGCTAATAATATTTTTTAACCAATCCAATAGTGCGGTGTATTTTTCTTCATTTGGACTGGTTTGGATCGTTAAATTTTTATTGGGCTGTTTTGGGTGCGTAAAGACTTATAACGTGCCGGTGCCGGGCTATATTTTGACAATTTAAATTTTTGCTTTGGGACACCGTGCCTCATTTGGGTATAAGACGGACGTGCAATGTTTTGTTTTGGGCTACAAAATGAGGCAGAGAATCAATAGATAATTAATTACATACATCACTATTTAAATATTCAAGTTGCTAGTGGAGAGGAGTTTATGGATCGCCCGAGCTATGTCTGCCGATGTGGAGGTAGCATTGATATGCCTTCACTGAAAGAAAAAGAGCAGCAAAATTAACCTTTTTTTACAGCCAACTAATTAAATTAGTTGATCGAATTAAAACAGTGAGAAAAACATTTACAAAATTAGTTAGTTTCTCAACAATTTTAGTTTATTTCACTACTTTAAATTGTAAGAACAACTAATTCAATTAATTGGCTGATAAATCAACAAAAGATTAAATTTAAGTTTTTTACTTTTACAGAAGTAAACTTGAGTAAACAAATTGGGATTTTTTGACCTTGCGAGGGTTGTACTTTGAATGCTTCATTCAACAATGGCCGCATGTTTTCTTTTTGGCGGACAAATCGACTTAATTTATACAGAATATACGCATAATATGGTACCAAAGTGAAAATCAGTATCGAGCAAGATATGTTTTGGATTTAATTTTTCAATTTTAAGTAAAAGTACTTGTAATCTTTGCTAATTACAAGTACTTTTAACTGATACTTGTGCTCGTATTTCAAAATGCTTGATTATCTGATAGTCATACTCGTACCTACTCCACATCACATTTTTATAGCTCTGATCGTGATTATCATTTTTGGCTCAATCGACCGACCACGAACTTGGTTCGATATTGTGAGCAAAGGGCTTAAACTAAAAAACTTACGTTCTATAACCTATTCTTATTCGGTGCGGCCGTGGTGCAGCTGTGGTGTAGCCGATGTAAACTTTTCTAGAAATCGAGCCGGTTTTGTACCCACGGGATAAGTACATTCGTCGTTTATTTTTATTCGGATTTTTTTTTTGTATTTACGTATATTATAAGAAATTTTGTAGAGCGAGGTCTTTCTTCTCTGCCGTCATGTCAGACGCACCCACTTTCCGGTGACGTTGATTCCAATCGCGAAAAATCCCCAAAGTGCAGAAAAGCGATCCCCGCCGCCACGCACATCAACAAGTCCATCAGCGTTTCCTCCGGGCGAATTTCGCACATTTCCTGGGGAGTAAAAGCCACTTTGTGTGCTGAATCGGCGCCAATCTATCAAATCCTTTTAGCCTCTCACCCCTTGCCGGCGACGTGAATCGGACCAATTGACGGATCGCCCGGGAAGAAGCAGAGCATCTTGAAGGAGACGGCGGCGCCGGGGCGGGCGAGGGCCAGGGCTCCGGCCCGCGCGCCCCCAGAATCCCGGGGCGCTGCCGGGCGCACCTGCACGGCGAAATTCATCTCAGTGACAGGGAGCGGGTTTGATAAAACCTACACATGGTGCCGTGCCCAGTGCTTGCTTCCCAATTTGTCACGTGTATGTCAATCTGTTGCCCCAGGTAGGGCCTGATTGCTACCGGGCACACGTGGGGGCCACGGCGGGCCCGGCTGCAGGGGCGACGTGGCACCGGGAAAACGAGCAAATGGAGAGGTCTGCGGGAAGTAGACGGGAAGTTAATACAGGGATTCAATGGCCCCCGGAATGTCTTTTATGAATTTTTATTGCTAAATTAAATCCACGTATCAATCATTCACAGGTGCACCGTCGATCGGAACAGCGACATTCCGGAGAGGTCGACTTATCCAATGAATTATTTGTCTGAAAGAATTGCAATTTATGCACATTATGGCGCCATCGCAGCGAAATTACTCCGTAATTGAGTATTTAAAATGGATGTGGGTCGCACGCCCACTCAATGGTTTTCATCTGGTCGCAGTTTCCAATTCGCCATTCGCGTTACGTAAGACATGGATATCACTTTTGTTATATTTTCTGATAAATTTTATGTCCAAGTTTTAATGTTTTTGAACAGATTGAGTTTGACGACTTCTCATTTGTTTTGATGAAACGTTATAAAAACATCAACTTGTAAATGTAAAATGTAAAAACATATGTCGGTTTTTTAGGTAAAATACCCAAATAAGTCCCATCTAGTTTATTAATCTTAAAAAAGTTGTTTGTTCATTTAGTTTCTTTTTAGAAAAAACATAAGTTGATTTGGTCTTACAAGGTGAATATGCTTTTATATATGTATTAAAGCGTTTTGGACGAAATTGTTAAAAGACTTAATTTAGTACGTGTTATTTATTATGGTTTTAGACTAAGTGACTCATAGTCAATTTTAGTAGGCTTTATAACGAACGTGTAAAAATTAAATGGGGTTTATTAGAGAAATGTATTCGGAAGCACTTAACAATTCAGTATGGTGAAAGAATTAAAGCAAATATACATAAATAACGCAGGCCTGTGATATTTTTCTCTAAAAAAACTGAGTAGTATTGTAATTTCGTTAGGTATTACATAGGCAATGAAAAGCAATGTTTAAAAAATTCCATCTTGTAGATTTTCTGAGAAAAAGATTTTTTTTTCCAATTTTCTTAGTATATATAAGTCTAGTAACACTTCTAATTTCTTTGTTAACAGCATATTATATGTTCACAGAAGATAGATTTGGAAAAGATTTTGTTTAAGTTTAACTCAGCTTTAATTTTGGCAGATATAAACCAAATAGATCTTCGAATAGTCTTCAGCTTTTTCAGATATAAAACAGAAAGTTAACCGAAAGAAGTGGTTTCTTTTCTTCACAAATTAAGTTTGAGCATAAACTAAACAGAACTGTATTATCGATGAAAAACAAATATTTAATGGTGAGAAGTCTAGTTAGGTGGCTTTAATTATAAATGAAGTGTCTACTGGCACCACCACTATGGGTACCCGCAGATACGAATTTACAGATTAATAGCGCGAAAAACGGTTTACTATATAAAGAAAAAACTATTCGCGTAAAAATATTTTGATATCAAGAATATTATGTTATCCAGTTTTGAAGAAAGCAGAAAAAGATATCATAAGTCTTCTTGACTTGGGTATTTAGACTCTTAAGTTTTCTTAATTGTTCGTGTTGTCACTAAACATTCAATTTAATATCCATTAAATTTTATTTTTTCATAAAAATTTTCCCAAAATCTGTCAATATGCATATCTTCAATAAAAATAAACCTCGATGTGCTATAAATAATATATAATATGATACATACTGTCAAAAGTATTTAATATAACTATTTTATTACTTTACTTAAAATTGCAATCTCACAGGACGAATAAAACTTTTATTTAAAAAATCACAACACCTAAATTGTTCTCAGAAAGAAATTATTGATTATGATGACTTAAATGCGGCTTCCCAGTTTCAATTATCGCACACAATAGCATCAAAACTAAAAATTGGGAAAATTTCATCTAGTAATATCACTGTATGTAGGTAATATACATATATACCAACAATAGATATGAAGTATTGAATAAATGTTTGATTTGAGGTATTTCTGAAAATTAAAAATTTGTGGGTAATACTGGAAATTGGAAATTTAGAAAAGAATATTTTTCACTTAATTGGAAACAGAATATATGGAACCAAATAAATAATTAACACCAAAATCCCTCGACGAACATTGCAACGAACTGTGTTCTCAGTTTCAATTTTATTTTTTTATTTTTTCATGCCTCGTCCAGTTTTAAAGCAGAATCACACTAACAAGAAAACTGCAACTACAGAATAATCTTCATAGCGAAAAATGAAATTCCAGATAATTTAATATTAAAAAAAAACAGCAAAAATTGTAGAGGTACTCAAAATTGTTTATTATTATTATTATTTGACATATAATATACATATGTTAGTTCAAGTATCCTAATTAAAATTATAAATTTGAAGTGTAAAAAGAAGAAAAAACTTCCAGCATGGCAAGGATTACTCAACTAGCTGAGTTATCCGGTTTCACTCGATGTATCATAAATACTACTTAGTTAAATACTTTTAAAATAATTAAATATAATAAATATGGACACGTTTTGTTTGTTTCTTTCGAGAAAAGTTGACTGCTTTAATTCAATGAACTAGAAATGTTGGCCTTTTTTACATACATATGTCAATATCTTTATGGAAATTCATAAAATCTATCAGAAATAAAAATTTTTGAAGATTATTAAAAATTTCTTCCACGGCTTGTACCGCTCCAAAGTGAAAACGATTAGGTATGTGTCCGAGAATTTGTCCGAATGAGTCCCAAGAGTGTCATAACGTAAACCGTAAAATAGAATACATTTTATTTTATACTTTCTGTTTCAGTGATGATAAAAATACTGAGTGAGTGCTGTAGAGCCAATAGCTATAAAATCAATTGGTAGCTTGAAACGTCAATAAAAGTCATTTAAATTTTAAACGAAACGAAAATGGCCAGAGTGCCAATTTCGTAATAAATTTATCACTAACTGAAGGCAATTGAAAACAAACAGATTTTATGGGTAATTTTAATTCAATTTTTTAATTTTATATAAAATGTTCATTACAGAGAAGCACATCAGCATAGCAAGAATAACATTTTGAATTTTTTTTGCATGAACTTTAATTTTTCTAAGTAGGAACTCGAATTCTCTAATTTCTTTGACCAGAAATCCATTGTTATTACTTACGTATTTGTTAATTAAATAAAACTTTGTATAGAAATGAGTTTCTAATGACAGAAATGAGTTTCCAGTCTTGAAGAGCAAACAATGCCATTGAAGGGTATTACAGTGTTCCTTACAATTAATTATATTATTAAACATTAAGGTTGTTTACATACAATTTTGTGAAAATATGTTGCTGACGTTTCTGTGGTCCTTAGAGATCTTCAAAAAAGCCGCGGGCCCAATTCAGGTTTATATCGGACCCTTCTTCAATTCCGGGGTGGTTTTCGACATTATCATTTTTATTCCTGAATCCATGATGTTTATTAAGTATTTTTATTTTCAGCAAAAAATAAAACATCAGTCATTCAAAGATTAAATACATAGTTAAAATAATAAAAGTTAGTGACATAAATTGAGATTTAGGTGTCCGCACGGATTTTGATAAAACTTGAGCTATTTAAGGTCAAAATTGACGGATATGTGTAATACCTACATATAAAAAAAAAGGCCGGTCGTTTATATTTCCTCAGCTTTACAATTCTGAAAAGTGATATTTTTCCCCCACAATTTTTTGGTAAAAATTATGAAAAAACTCAATATAAAAGTGTTTCTACTGGGTTTCTGAAAAATATTCTATACTGAAAATAAGGAAAATTTTACTTCACTTCCATTTGTAATTTTATAGGTAAAATAAATGCGTGCACGTCATCGTCGATAAATCGAAAAGGTATTTACTTTTAATTCGTTAATTTGAAATATTTTTGAACAATTTTTTAGAATGAATTTAAGGTTGTACAATTTGTAACTCAACTTTGTGGGAATATGCCAAAATTGTGATATCCGAAATTTGAAAGTTAAATGTCTCCGAAACGGAAGTGTATAACCGACGGACAAATTCTTTTTGCATATTCTTCGCTTTTCACTTCAAATCAAGGTACCTACAAAGATTTTTCAAAATCCGTGACTCAATATGTTCCAATTAAATTATTTATGTTTAGTGATTGAAAATTGTAAATTTGTATGAGGTACTGCCTCTTCGTGAAAAATTGTGACTTCTTTTTTTTTTTTTTTAAATAAACCGATTGAAGTAAAATTTGAGTCTGGAACTTTGTTGATTTTGTCTATTCTTGTTTCCTTCATTTCGAGTCTGTACACAAAAGATAAATATAGAATCATTTTTACATTTTCCATGAGATACATACTATATGATATACATTTACATATATAATGTACCTGTATGGATAAATTACAATTACACATAGTAATTATTCATGCAGGGTGTGAGGAACTATGTTAACTTTCGATTCATTTTTAATTAGTTCCGTCATCGTTTCCATTTCGAGATTCACTATGCCTTCTGTTGGCCTGCACTCCTCGAAAGTAGACGTCGAATAGACGTAAAAGCTTCCGCCAAACCCCATTTATCCTTGCCATCAGAACTACAATTCAGTTAACAGCCGAAAATTGTAGGGTACGGGTCTTTCTTGGCGTGGGTTCATTGCCCTGCAGAGGGGTTTACGAATGCAGGGAACCCACCGGTCAGGATGCGTTTAATATTTTGAATAATTGAATAAGGCCCCCAACTCCGCCACCGCGGCCCGGCTTTGTATAGGTACCACGATAGGGGCACTTAAGTCACCCGGGTGCTGGCGAGTTTTGTGCGGAAGGGCGCCTTGCAACGTTAGTCCATATCCCGACTTAACGACCTGCCCTGCTTCGAAGGTAATTATAACCTTAAATTGCTTTTAAGGCAGTAACTTGGTAAAACTAATGACGAAACAAGTTGGAATTTAATAAAACCTGCTAAAAATTGTTTTCCTTCCTTACGATGGACGTCGTCGGCGCCATGTTTCAAGGTTCGAGTGCACCGCCGATTTGTTAAGTGCAGGCAGTCGGCAGGGCTCCATCAAAGGGCCCAACGTGGCCAAGGGCGGCGGGGGAGCGATTGTTCCGTGCACAAATGCCGCTTTAACTAATGGACTTCTCCTGGAATCGGGCGTACCTCGATTCCAGGGACGATGGCGCCGTTCGAATTGATTACTCTAATTTAGCCAAGACAGAAAAGGTGCTAGAATCTGAAGCAGACTAAGGGTCCCCCTGCAGACTGGCTCTTGCGCTGTTTATTTAGAAGCTGTTTGGATTGGGTATCAAAGTCTCAAGGGCGGACGTGCTTCTTTCCGAAATTAACAGCCTTTTTCGATTAAATTATGTAGGTATGCTTCTTCCTTTTTGCAGTGTGCCCTATTGAAGGCCAATTTTCCGCTCTAAAATCATAATAATTGAAAAAAATGTTATACAATAGGACCACCATATTCGTGGAGGTTTGGTTCTGCCGTCTTCTGCGCGGAAAGGAAAGGTTTAATTAAACCACCATCAACCTTAGGTCTGCTGACACAAAATATTTATGGTGACCAAGACAGACAACACCAATTTTACTAATGTATATAAGATTGTTTCATAAACACCTTTTAAATTAAGGTTAGGTCGAAACACTACAGTACTTTTTATCTGAGTAGGTATGTTAAGATCAAACTGCATGAAATAGGATTTCATAAATTATAAAATGTACATTGTCTCAAACAAACTAACGAGTAAAATAAAAAAAAATCTATTATTTTTTTTTCCTGTGCTCCCTTACTCACTACCGATGTTTTTTAACTAACTCCACGCTTTTAAAAAATACTTACGCTCAATTTCACAGTACGAGCTTAAGTTCTGATCGTCACTTAAGCTTCTCTTCACTCATTTTTCGGTTTCACAGTGCGGGTTTAAGTGTAAATTACGGCTTAACTGGTTGCTATACTTAAGACACCAAAATTGGGCGCACTCAAATCTCACTTAGAGATATGTTTTGACATTGTGTGTGGAAAATTCAAAAAGTAAACAAGTTCTTTTTGAAAACTGGTATTTTTCTTTTGAAAATAAATATTGATGTTGTTAGTTTTGTTCATTATATTTAATTATTTCCAATTTTTTTCAAATAAGACAGCATAATTTACCATAAAAATATATGACAACGGACCTTATCAGATGAAAAACGTTCGAATCGAATCGAAAGGTGCTTATAAAAGGCTTTTTGGATAAAACTTTCTAAATATCTAATCACAAGGAATTTCGATTAGATATACCTAATTAGTTCGCGGAACCCTTGTTACTCTTTTGTGGAGCCCTTATAGGTTCCGTGGAACGCAGTTCTAAAACAGTTGAATAGAAGAAGTGATTTTTCATGTATATTAATGTCGTTGACCAATTCATAACTTAAAATTTATAAAATAAGGGATGCAATCTTTAACTATTAGTACAAATTTAGTTTTTTTGGAGTCAAATAAGAATCAAACAATTTAATATTTTTAATGTTATTTTTTCTCCTTTTGAAACATTTTTCAAAAATATGTGTTAACGTATTTTCCTTTGTATGAAGTTGAGCTTAAATTCAGAGGCTACTATTAGGATTAACTCTATGGATATGAAATTTATTCTAATTGGAGGATTTTATTATAAAATCAATATAAGTATTGTAGGTTTTGCTAAATATACACTTAAACGATCTGTCTTGTCTGGCCGAGTTTTGATAAGATATATGTATGTAGATATCCGCTTCTTTTTAAAGTTCACTCTTAAAATGTTTATTTTAGGACATATGTTTTTAAATATCCCCATTAAATTCATGGAACACCGATTTTACTTTTTGGCCCACAGAGGCCAGTCCACTTCGATTAATTCAGTAAGCTCGTTACCCAGAGGAGTCCGATCTGATAGGTGTGCCAGGTATTTGCAAAGTCGCCAGAGAAAACGACGCTGATAAGCCCCAGCAAAAAGAGGAAACTTTCCACTCAACTTCACATAAAAGTTTCCCTATTTGAGCTAACCTCGGCCGGCATGAGGAATGACTTATCAATTTCCATCTTTAGTTGATCCCACAAATGATAGCCACGATCATATTTCATAAAGGAACGTGTGCACGGCGACCTGATGTTATGCTCGAAACTTGGCAGGAACTCGTATGCATTACAAATAAGTTTACCCTGAGGGGAGCTCCGGTGTGGGGGGCGCCTCATTTCATATACCGCCCACTACATCAACTTCGCCCATCCAATGCAACTATCGCCGCCAGATGGAGCTGGAGGTGGAGGTGGAGGTGTAGGCGACATCGGGAGCTCTCTGGATGTAAGGCCCCGGTCGGTGGACACCTTCCCATCGAGCTCGTCTCCTCCCGAAAGTTCAGGACATTCGGAATCTTCTTTATATCCAGTGTGCGGTCCTACGAGGCCCTGTAACTTGCTCTAGGTAACATATTGGACGACATTTCAGGAAATAAAATGAAAAACCCCCCGACGCCGCCCCGAATCCGGGAAAGCCTTTTAGGGGATGCATATAACGAATGTGTAGAAATCGACCGACATGGCCCGCAATTTCGTTTTTATATTGTTTCCTTGTTATGGATGTTGCTGGTGGTGTCTTATTTGTGGCACTGTTGCCTCATTTGCAAGGCAATTGCTAGGAGACGGGGGGACGGGGGGATTTAATCACTTCATGCGGTGCATCCACTTTGTGCCACCATGTTTTTCTTCAATTACATTAAGCGACACTAAAAGGTAACATAATTCTCAATTTTGTGGCATTCTTCGTGAAATGTGCTGACAAAATTGGTACTTGGCATAAAAATTGGTTCAGGTTAATTTCACTGGTCTACAAAATCTGAATTTTTGTGTGCCTTTTAAATAAATGCTATAATTTTGTGCTACTTTGGGGTAACTGAATGCGAATATGTAATCAAACTTTTATAATTAACTCTTGTTTCAAAAATATCTCTATTATGAAAAACTATAACTTTAGTTAACAATTATCTAAATAAAATTTAATTTTTGAAGTCTAAAACGAATTTTGGTATCCTTCAATTTCCACACTTTCCAAAATATTTTCATCAGCTAAGCTGCAATAGATAGTATTTCATATGAAATATACCTAAAATCTGTCGAAAACGATAAAAAAAAATTTAGAAAACTTCAGACATACATATAACAATTATACAACACAACATAGGTAGACGGTATTGGGGACATCTAATGAACATGTTATTAGAAAATCTACGCAGGTAAATCAATAAATATTTTGAATTATACGTATTTTGATTGCTACTATTATTATTTATTTATTTTCGTTTTATGAATGACAAATAGTAATAACTTAAGATTTTTAATAAATCAGAATTAAACCAAGCGTAAAATAAGTTTTTCAAAGTCCTACTACTAACGGATAGATTCCCCAAGGGTGGGTGCTCCAATGCGCAATTTAGGTGTTGGGATAGATGCCCTTTAGCCCTTATGATTAAAAAGCACAATTTATTATGGTTCCACATTCAAATAAAATAAAGCTAGAGTTATTGTTTTGGTTTCACTCTGCGAAAATGTTCTTAATGGAAAGATATATAGCGTGTAAAAAAGTTTTGGGAGATATTCGAATAACTCTCGAGATACACATCAGATCAAAAAAAGAAAAAACCCGTGTTAAATATTTTTTTGGAAAGCTATTGATTGACATCAAGGTCGATTTATTAATTTTGAGTATTAATTTTGTTTCTAAATTTTAAATAAACAAGGATTATCTTGATTGTTGATTTGTACCTAAACAAAAAATTCAAAAAAGTTCCCAATGGTACTCTGGACTCTTTAATTCAATTTAATATTTAATATTCAGCTAGTATCCGGTATCTGGCCGGATAGTTATCGGATATCCGTTTTATCTATAATATCATTTTGCACACATTTGTTTCGCTAGTAGGTACCCCGGTTTTATGTTGGGCGCCTGGTAGCAATTTTCAGAAAAATCTTAATATCTGGCTTTTTCTAGAACCGTATAGTTCTTAATTATACACCAATTCTATAATAAAAAGTATTTGAATTTAAATTTTATGTATAGAACCATATTTCCTACAAAGATTCTTAATTTTCGCAAAACGTCCCGTATAAACACTTTCATTTTAGTCAACAAATATATTTTCGTCTAAAGAATATTGTCCATGCAACTCCAAGGGTTAGAGTATGAATGAGGTATTATTTAGTATTCTGTAAGAAAAGTTTACGAGATAATCTAACAATTTAGATTATATGGTAGTGTCTTCTAGAAGGAATCACAAAATTGCAACTTTCATCTAACCCTTTTCTTGCTTTTGGTATTGGTGGTGGGGATGGAAATTTTATGTTAATTTCCTTGACAGTGACTAGTGAGTTTGAGCTTAACGAACCAAATCGTTAGAGATGAAAGACAGACGGAGATCAGCGTGGTGTATCCGAAAATTGGCATAGTCTATTTAGCGCTACCGATGACGGGTATCTGAAGTTTCTTAAGAACACGCCAATTTCTCAGTCCCACCGTTCCCTCCTCATCCATCTATTCAATTTTAAAGGGTTCAATCAAAGCCCTAGAAGGTGGCGGAGCACCCTACCAGACTCGATCTGCTCGGTTGCGCCGCCAATTTGGACCATCGGGGGTGCCGCTCTGTTTGCATCACAAATGTTTGCCCGCACGGAATTTGCATACGAATTGCAAGTGGAATAAAATTTGTGCGCCCGAGAGCAGCCGATAAAACAAAATCAGCGGTGTTTAACAACGATCCAGTTTACACCGTTTGAAGAGGAAAGCGAAACAAATTGCCGCTGGCCGAATTGTCGATTTCATTGCGCGGGCGGGCGGATGTTTTCCCGAGAAAGATAGTTTCCGGTTTATATTAACAATTTTGCTCGGCTGCCAGGAAGAGCTATTCGAATAAAACTCCGTTCCGCGGCCAGCTCATCGATTATTGATTTTGGACCAAATTTCCGGCTCGTAAACTCTGCGACAATTTGCGAGCATCGGCTCTGGCTCCACTATGGATGTTAAATTCGGGAAGCTACCGATGTTTTCAGCAATTGTTACGATTGATGGGCTTTATGTTCCGGGGGGCGCACGGTGGGCTGGAACTGCTCCTCCACGGGGGAGTCTGATTCGCCTAGTTGCAGGGCAACTCACCTACGCCCGAAACCCCGGGCCCCATCAGATGCAATTGTCGGGAAGGGGGCCAAAATGTGCGAAATGCGCGGCCCCTACCTGTGCCATGTTCGGGCTCGTGACTACGAAATGATCCCCAAACAGGGCGCACCTGAAAGTATTTCCATGTCTGGAGCCCCCAGAAATTGGTTTTGAAATGTACGGACGGGCCGCTCCAACAAAATCCCCAAGAAGATGTCCCTTTCCGCGGCGCCTTGAAATCTTTTTAAGTTTTGTCTTGTACGCCCCATTTAGCAATTCTAATGTGCATGCTGCTCCACGGATGTTCGAGGTATCCGTCTACCCCAATGTGTTGGCTGTTTCATTTTTCCCCACCTCCCCCAAAATTGTTTGCTGGTACGTGACATGTGTTATATAAAATGCAGAGCCACCCTCGGAAACTGTGGAGCATTGTTTAGGAGTTTTCACCGAGATGACATCCTGCACTTGCTCAAATGACCTTATCCCCTGTGCTCTGGCTTGGATTAGTGCAAAATATCTTTGCAGTCCTATTTGAGTCGGATGCAAAGTGATGGTTGGGGGAAAATGAAACAAAGAAATGCATCAGCAGCTTTTAATAAATTAGCCCCCCCACCCATAGACAGCAGAGTTGTCAGTCATCAACTCGGACTATGCTAATTTGCATGAGCCAGCTTTGTCGCATAGCTTCTCAAAGAGATACTTAGATTTTTTGTGCGAATAGCCTTTTCAGAACCATGCATGCTTTAAGGTGCAAATGTCATTTAAATTTTAATCTGAGAGAAATTCTTATTGTTATTATGATTATTTTTTTCTATATACGTCTACACAGTTCGGATAAATGTATATATACATATGTATGTATGTACTTAAAGTTCATGATTTTATGTTAAATAGGAGAATTTTATAGCAGCATTTCATTCTAAAAAAATAGCAAAATTGTTTAGTAAAAATTCAATTTTCATTTGAAAAAAATTGGCGTTTTCGAAAATTTATCATGGTGTTTATTTAAATCATTTTTTATTACCTTTGTTCGTAAATTCGCCATTCAACGTTCACTTTATTTCAATATGTATTAAAATTCATCTAATAGTTTCACCACAATATGTTCCATTACTAAATTTTTCACTTGTTTGTAGTTGACAATCATTTAATGTGAAATCTTTATGATGGCAAATGGTGAGAAAAGGCAAAGATTGTTGGCACTGAAAGTATATAATTTAATAAAATATGTGGAACAAGCTTATAATAACGATTTGCCTTAAAACGAAAGAATCTGAAGGAATTTTTTGTTGATAAGCTATAGTTTTCAAGATATTTAACTTTTAATTTTTTTCGAAATGTCAAAATGAAGTAGTCATTGTCGTCGCAAAATTCTTTTACTGTTGCAAGTTCCACTTAAAAGCTGTCCAATTTCCCCAAAAGAGCACCACACTGTGCAATTTTCACTTTTTAAAATAAATTACTTTCTACGCGGATATCTTCTGTTTTTAACATAAATATCATCTGAATAACAATAGGTTAGAAGATATTTGTTTACACTTTGATATCGTCTTTTTCAGTTTTTTTTTAAATTTAAGCATTTAAGTGCGTAGTGAAATTACGTAGAGTAGTGCTGTTTAAGGAAAAAGGACAGATTTACATAAGTAGAATTTTGCAAAAATAGAGGAATTTTGAAAAAAAAAACGAGGAATATTGCGGTGGAAATTGCCACTTTTAAAATCTTTCTGATTCGGATAGGTGATTTTTCCAGCTTATATATACTTATATCTAGAGATAAAATTTAAGTATTTCCAATTTTTGATTAAAATTTTGTTTTTAAATTTTAAAATCTAATTCTTCGGTTGCTTAAATTACTAATCTAATCTTTGGGAAAACTTAAAATTTAATAAAAAAAAAGATTCGGTCATATTCATACATTTGTATGTAATCCCATTTTTATTAAAAATTAACCCAAAATTTTTCTGTGTGTACCAATATTTCAAATAATTTCATAATTTCTACGATTCCTCAAAGTCTTCCAATCACGCTAGAAGCACATATTTTAAGGGCATGTGTACATTACATACATACATGTTCGAAATGCTCATTTTTATTAATTTTACATCGCTTTAAATTGCCATCCTTTCTAGTTTGCCGCTCCGGGCATTTTTACCATATGGTAAATATGGCCCTGCTTAAGACAAGATTTTTTGGGTCCCTTTGAACTAAACTCTAAGGTAAAATGGAATGAGGACTTTGCTGAATATTTAGGGAGATGCTTTCACTATTCCAAAGTTAGCTAGATAGGAGGACTGAGCCGATTTCTGAAAATTCTACTCTGATTTTCGTTTGTCTTTTATTTGGGTAAGATGACATCGGCCCTACCCCTTTTCGCAGATGTAGCGGTTTGGTTCATTAAACCCACCGGCAAGGAAATTAACATAAAATCTCCGGCACAGCCGGCAAGATGGCGTCCCTCCCCCGGCAGCGCCATAATAAATCCATTCGACCCAGCCGGGAAAAGTTGATGGCGTCGGCGGCGCGGCGGCGGCGACCAGGGAACTCTTCAGGTGCCGAGGAGCGCGGCGTTTGTCACCGCGGAGCCAAGGCAAAAAATAATTTACGCATATACGTGCTTATTACCCTAACTCGTGTTTAATTTACTAAATTGGAGTTGAAATTAATGAGCACATCCTGCACACATCCGAGTCTGGGGCTGGATCCCTCGCAGGGACAGTCCCGGCTTGAGGATTATTCACCCTTCGGATTTGTATTTGGCTTGTGCGGCTGAATTTGTTGATGTTTGCTCGGGGCTCATTATTATATCTGTCTAGTGGGAATCGTATGGGCAGAACAGATTTTCGTAATCACACATACGACACACCTTGTGCGGGTGGCGGCCCGGGACCCGGGTGGCAAATTACAAATCTCCGCCAATTAAACAAAGCAACTGACATCAGTCGCTCTGCACGCTGCTGCGGCGGGGCCATGTTTACGGGCTCGAATTAATGATGTCTATTAAGTGGTTAACTCAAGTCCTGGGGCTCCTTCCGGGAGCGTTCCGGCGGGCCATCTGCTTCGAATGAGCTTGATGTGCCCAGTCCGATTGGCCGCCAGCCGACACTAATTTCAGCGCTGCACAAGTGGCCCCAATGACTGCAGGCTATTTCCCTGGTCCACTTGTTGATCAACTGACCGTGGACCTGGCTGCACCGCAAAATATGTGCCTTAAAACTTCGATTCAGTGCTTCTCGAACACACGACGAATAAGACTTGAGCACTTACAGTCTATCTAAAACAAGTTCTTATTGAACATTTGAAGAGTTGTTCAACTTAAACATCGGCTTGAAATATTAACTTGCATTAACTTTTCATCACTCATAAAAAGTCACACGCGTCACAGGTAGTCTGTTACGTGCTTTACTTTCCTACGGGCAAGCGCGAGTCGGAACTCGGGCAATTAGTGTTCTTTGTTAGATTACCTTATCATTTAATATAATAATTACTATATATACCCAGCGTGAGTGCTACGGATCAACAAATAAAAAATGTTTACTTTTAGTTGATTGATTCATTGTTTGAATAAGTATAAATGAATTTTATAGATTTTTATTGTAACGCGTGTGGATACACAATATTTTTAGTATTTGGTGAAAAAATGAGCAGTCATCTTGAATTTGTAAATTTTGACGTTGAAATCAGCGATCCCGAAAACCCAAAAGGACCAAATTTGGTTGTAATCGCGTTAACTTTATAATTTGACAGTCCGCCATCTTGAATTTGAAAATTCTCCAATCGGGTTGAAATCAGTGAATCCGAAAACTCACAAGTACTAGGTTTTGATGAAAATCGTATAAAGGAGGGTGTTAAAAAAGTTTTGAATTTAAAAATTTATTTTTAAAAACAAGCTTTTATCACTTTCTATTTGTCAACCGCTTTCTTTTGATACCCATATCATGGGAGTGCGAAAAAGAAAACTAGTCCGCCATCTTGGGCCATCCACCATATTGGATTTAGAATGGCGTCACTTAGCTAGCCATGCATTGTCATCCAAACCAAACGTGTATGCAAAATGTAATCTCAATCGGTTGAGGATAACTGCTTTAAAACTTAGTTGCAAGATTTGACCCGAACATACATACATACATACATACATACATACATACATACATACATACAAACATTGCAAGTTAAATAAAAGCTTGTAAAATGTGCCGATTTCTATCCCTTTTTGGAAAGGTTAATTAGGTAGGTAACTTAAAAAAATAATAAAAAGTAGGTATGTTAATAATGTGAAAAGTCGTGAGAAAAAATTAATTTTTTCAACTTCCAGGGGTGATTGTGGCCCAGGAGTTGGGGATAGGGGGGCGATTTTGAACTTTTTGGAAAGGGCTTCAAAATAGTGATTTTTTGAGATCGGTTTGGGGTCGCTGCGATGCGTAGAAAAAAATATACAAGTGCGGTTCCCATATAAGGCAACATCCTGATTTACGAATAACCCTGTAACAGCCAAACGGTGCGAGATGCCTCCCCTCCCCCCCCACCCATACGACTTTTTTCTTGTCTCGGTCTGACCTTTCACCTTCTGCAATATTTCCCTCCCACCTCTAAACACCCTGTATAGGTAGCTATATTTATATAGCATAAATATCATAGATATAATATGGATTGTAATAAAATAAAAATATAAAAAATATTCTGAACTCGCATTTTGATAAGCTTTCATTAGATACCCCACACACTATGGTACTATAGAAAAATATATAGTTTTTTAATTATCCGTTTTTGCCCCCCAAAGCTGACTCCTAAATTAAAATAAAATTTTTTTACATCCGGTTCTGTTTTAGTCTCATGCCTGTGGCACACGGGCGAACAGACACCAAGGTAATTCCATAAGTGTCCATTTTGGTACGGAATACTAAAAACAGTGGAAGCCACTTTTACTTTTTTTTTAAATTGAGATAACGATATCATTAACAAGTTAGAACAAATTACCTTAACTATGTGCAACAATAAGAAATAGTAATCAAAAATAGTGTACTTAATTTCTAAGAACAAGCTCAAATTTTTTGTGAAAATAGTTACAATGTAAAAGTGTACGTCCAGTCCATAGTCAGTTGAAACTTTCGTAAAACTTTTTTTAATGAACAGCAATGATAAAATGTGATAATTACTGTTTTCATTTTTTTGCAAATCAAATTCACCATTTTTCAATTGTTTTCTTGCATTTTTCGTAATCATCATAATGTGCTCTAGGAAATGAGTTGTACCATTGTACGCAATTTCATGACTGCCGAACGGGTCACGCAAACGCACTTTCAAAACTTTAAACGCGTTTTTCTCGAAACCAATATTTTAGTTGATGTGCAGTACGACGATCTGTAAAAATAGTTAGAATAGAACAAACTCAAACTTAAAATGTTCGGCAGACATATGATTCTCGTTAGATTTTTCTAGATATAAGGGTAAAGTTAAGGCTCCTCAAAGATGAAAAAGAAGAAACAAATGGAAAATTTGTTAACCTTTTTTGAATTTTGAGCCATTTGTAGAGATTTTGGAATTTTGGAGTGAATGTGGTCTACTCTACTTTTATTTTAGATACCTTCTTTAGTAGAAATGAAAATTGCACTTCAAACTGTATTAGTTTATTTGAAAAAGTGGGGCATCATTCCTACGTAACGTAGGTACCTACTTTAAAAATGATAATGAGCTAGATATGTTATTTGTGATTTCTTAGAACATATTAATATAAAACTTGGTCTGATCTGAATGATAGTACACCTGCGGTTACTTTATTTACTTTGTCCTAATCAAGCCGCGGCTTAAAGTTTTCTATTTCTCTTTCTAACTAAGTATGCGTAAAAATATTCATCCAAACCTTAGATCATACTTCTATTATCTAATATCCAAACAAATGCTGACATAAAGGCATAAATTGTTGACTTACGTATACCTCATCAGCAAAAACAAAAAACATGTTTCTTAAAAAAAATCATGCGGAGTCTTTTAGTCAAATAGAAATTTTTAGTCTTCATATTTCGAGGCAAATTATATAAATTTAATGCGTTTTTTTTTGAGAAATTGAGAGATTCGTATTCGAAATCGGAGCGAAAATATAAATGCACTATATCTACATATTATATTTTTTTGTTGACTATCTGCCATCGATGAATGTTTTGTAAAATCTATGAAATAATACGCAACGAAATTGTTGAAAATATTTTATTTGTATTTAATAGATTTATGAAAAAAGGAATGAACGAATAAGTCTAATTTAGTCAAACACAGTCTTCAGGGCTAGTTTTGGGTAATTAAAAGATAGCTCCTCAAGATTGTTAACACCAAGTTCTTCAAGACAAGGCTTTATCTCTTGCATGATATATGTCCAGATTTCGTTCGGTGCATCCCCGGTCTTGTGGCATACTCCTTCCAACCATCTGATAGCCAAAGCTATGTCATTTACGCGTCGGCACGCCTCCAAACCCGCGATGACAGTTGTTGGATAGGGCACCATGTCCATTCCCAAGATGTCATTCATTCCCTTCCGGACTTCCCAGCCATCGATCTCGGGCCTTTTAAAGTACCTTTCGAATTTTATGTCGACGTAATTCTCCAGATCTTCATCTCCAGGTGCGTCCGCGATTGGAGATGGAAGTCGTTGGATGGGCCCCAGAGAAATTTTGCGAATAGCTTGAACTATTCGGACGAATGGCGAACGTAACATTCTTAAGTAAAACTTCTCTTTATAATTATTTATTTTTTAATGTAAAGTTAGCGAGCTTAAATGAGATATGTAGACAAACAATACAACCTTTTAGTTGTCAAAAATGTTTCCGATTGCTGAGATTTTGGAAATTCGCTAAAACCGAGGCGTTCTAGCTGCATTATTTTTAAAGAAGCACACAAGCAGCCTACAATGCGATATTACGAAAGGGCTTTTTTATTCGATCGCATATCATTTGGTTTAAATTTTATTTAATTGATTTAATGTTTTAATGATAAAAACATTTTAATAGTGTTTTGGAAAACGAATGTTCTGAAGCCTGGGAAAAGGGTTTAACGAAATATGAATTGCAAACAGAATTAAGAATGCAAATTTTTAATTCATAGTTTTAAAGTTCAGTCAACAATTTGCAAAAATCAGTTTTAAAAAATATTCTTTACGTCTTTCGCATTATCGAGGGTGAATCATAACGAGGTGTTCGAACATATACGAGTAGCAATCCATTCTATTAAGTATGATTTTGAGACGACTTAAGGCGGTTTAAGAACTATAAAAGCTTCAAATTATAAAAATAGGACCAAAGGGATGATTGTGGTGACGGAAGAAATGATCAGAACACTTTATAGATTCGGTTTCTATCCGCATTGCACATTTCAAGTGGGAAATGTCTGAAATTTCCCCGTAACTTGGACAGAAACCCAAATAAAACCTGGGTTTTCGGGTTTTCACCTGGATCCACTTTATTAAAAAAACGCAGCTAATGTCGTAGTTATAGTTAAATTGTACCAAAATAAGTGTTAGTTTTCACCAGGGTCATATGCAAAGCAAAGCAAAAATTGTGTCACGAATGTAATCACTTTATTACAATTTTGATTTGCATTCAATAATAGAAATAAAAAATTTATTTTTTATTAAATATGATGAAGCAATTTAATCTACTTAAATATCACACCAAAAATCTGTTTGAATTTCTCGTAATAGTAATGGCAGCTTTAATAATTTCGAAAGTAATCAATTATTCTATAAGTCTGCTGCCAAATAATTTCTATATCGCAGAAAATAACCATTAGAGAATCCTAAAAATGTTGGTTTTGTCCCCGGCTACCCCTAAAAAATCAAATGCGTTTGCCCTTCACCCAGAGAAAAAAATTTTAGAATCAATCGTTTGTGGGTGTAGAATTTAAAATTTTCGTCTTTGATTATGAGCCAAAAACCAAATTTGAAAAACTACAAAACATTGTATTTGTTAAAAGTAAAATTGATACGTTGTTTTTATTATTGAAAATATTGTAAATTTAACAATTTAATTGTAAATTTTAAGAAATTAAAAAAAGTAATCTTTGGGTGGGTTTGATTTGAACTCGGTACCTGCAATCGGCAAGCGACCGCTCTACCCACGGAGCTACGGATTCCAATGTCTTTTTAGAAAGTTAATTCTCCTCTGACTGGGATTGAACCCGGGACCTCCGAATTGGAAGCTTGGCACCTCTACCGCTGATCTATCCTTACAAGTACGGTCTTGGAGTTTATGAGTAACCAGGTATTTTCCCTTTTTTTATATTGAAGAATACCAATTTGACATTTTTCGCTTTAAAGTATCATTTTTAATATCAAATTAACAGGAATTATTGTAAAAATGATAAGATATTTTTTTTAATATGTAAATAATATTAAATTAGCAATGCGTTTTATTCTCGGTGTGTTTGAAACAAAGAAAAGATTTTTAAATCTAAGGAATAGTTGTAATTTTTACAACCGAATTTTATTATTTGCAAATGTAAAAAGGCAGTAAATTTTACAATCATATTTTAAAAAATACCAATGAATTATTATTCAGCCGGGCAGTAGATTTTAAAATTTAATACGTTGATTCAATTATCTTTAGGTATATTTTAAAATGATGTTGTAAGATGACGGCATTTTGGTTAAAATATGGCAAGTTTTAGATTTTACAATTTCACTTTGTAAATTTTACAATGTTTTTTCTCTCTGTGCTTGCTAATCTCTCCAATATCTGTGGCGGCAGGTAGTCGAGAGTTCCACTTGTACAGAATTTTGAAATTCATGGGCCGAAACACATATTAGAACTTTTCATATTTATAACCCGGATGAACTCTATGAAATTGAATCGATGAGAAAAAATGATATATGCGTGGGTATATGAGTGGCTACTAGGCTCAGGCTCGGCCGGTTGCAAGCTGCAACGGCCCCGTTCCGCGCAAATAATACAGAGAAAAGGAAATTGCATTCCGCATGCACTTCCCGAATATGATCAATAAATAATCGGAAGAACACTGGCGAGGCACAAAAACTCCACTCGATTTGTTTAATATTTTGAACGGGCGAATTGTGCTTTTCCCGATTGTGCCACGTGGCTCCGATAAAAAAAGAGAATAAGCAGTCCTCATGTTGAATCCGAAGGACCTTGCAAGTGCTGCTACACCGCACTTGAAATCAGCGCTGGTCCTTTTCAAAGGGTTTTGAGGCGTGGGTGGCGGAAGAACCCATTCTGCCCTGGGTCACCCGGTTTTCGTGCTATGCCCACCCCCAAACCCACAGCGTCCACAAATCAGTTGCCTGTTCGCTTAATACCGATTTATCCAATGTAAGCACAGGTTGCATCGGAAAAAGCCACAATTTCACGTGATTTCCATAAATGCAACTTACAGACACAGTCATCGCCGAAAACTGGGCCAGAGTGCATTTGAACGATGGCAAAATTTATGCCCGAGAGCAACGAGATCTGGGAGCCTCGCAGCCTCGCGTCAAAATAATTGGGGCTAATTCTGCCAGAAACAACTGGCCAAATATGCGGACGGCCAGTCTCCTGCCCGTCGCGGCGCTCCCGTCGTCAGGCGTCGACACAGCGCCGCGCCGCGCTGCACAGGTACGAGTCCCGTGCTCGGCTTTAGTCCTGTTGAAGACAAAAATGATTGCCGCCCGAAATAATTGCATCGACAATTTTGCGAACTTTATAGTCAGATTGGATTTTCCATGGACTTAGAATGTTTGGAATCAGCGGTCAGCCGCCTCAGTGCACCCGCCTTTTTGGAAATTTGTTAGCCATTTTAAAGCGGTCGTTTCAGTTATGGATTGACCTGGATTATTAAAAGCTATTCAGTTATAAATTATTTAGTTCGAAGTATATGTTCAATACATATTTATTTGTATTATACTGTATGTATGAATATATGCATGTACATATTTAGGTATTAGGTACTAGATTTTAGATCAGGTGCGCATTCATATTATTGGCCGGCCTTAAATCGAAAATTAGTTTTAATAAAAGTTATACAATTTCGAGGGGACCATCTGATGGTGACTTTAAAAGAGGAGGAAATGGCTTCAAATGCATGGAATTCATTATTTAAACCCATTCGAATATTAAGTCAATTTAAGACTAAATGGATACATTCCAAACCCCAAGCATGTGATGATGGTCACACAAAATACTCTATAGACTACGCGTAAGGTCCGGTCCATATAATTGGAATAAAAAAAGATTTTATCATTGACTTTTAGAATTTTTTGTGCGTAGATTACAAATCTTTTGGTCCTTTTATCGAAATATGGTCAGGTTCCTCGCTATAACCAATTTTTGGTCATTTTTGCGTATTTTATTAATGTTTCGGATTCCAATCGTAACTATGTAATTTATTTCGTATTTTGTGTAAAACCATAAATTCTAAAAAGAGAGTTTGGTGAGGGTGAATGTGGTGGGAGTATATCAGTTTATCCTCAAATTGACTTAATATTGTTTAAATGGATCTAAGTAATGAATTCCATGCATTTTAAACCATTTTCAGAGGGGCCTAGTATTTACTTTCTCAAATGAAAAGGTAAAAACTAGTTTTTTTGCCTTTTGACCAGGGTTATAAGGATACGAGAAGGTAAATTTTTAAGT
The DNA here is from genome assembly GCA_951509405.1 of Machimus rusticus. Lineage (NCBI taxonomy): Eukaryota > Metazoa > Arthropoda > Insecta > Diptera > Asilidae > Machimus > Machimus rusticus. The sequence goes on from OX608051.1 coordinate 12,633,556, forward strand.
TTTTTCAAGCTATCGCCAAACACAGTTTCTAGGTATATTTATATTGAACTAAAGGGACATAGAAGCATTGTTTTTGTATTACAAAATCTTTTCGTTTTTAGCTAATAAATTTAAAATTTTTGTTCCACAAATGTCTGAAAAGAAAACAGAATAAATACATACGTTTGATATAAAACTTTTATAGGTTTATTTCTACTTAGCTTTACAATTACTAAATAAAAGGAAGAATTAAATAAAGTACATACTTACAGAATAGGGTCACATTTTTGAAACAACTAATAAAAATAGCAGACTTTAAGAGTCGATCAAATTAATGCATTAAACGATATCTTATGAATATCGGCATTTAAAACTTTTAAAAAGTCATTACTTCAAACAAGTCTTCAAGATGATCTTACTATACTATTATATTTTTGCTAAGAGGTGCTGGAAGGATCATATAGACTTGAATACAAAAAAGTGTGATTTCATTTCTAGAAATCTCTCTCATAGAAATCCGATTTTATTTTTTGTTAATGTTTATAAGAGTCTAATCTAACAAAGGATAATACAGACGTTTTTGATTGGAACAACAAAGAAGTTTTATAAAATTACGTGCATTTACCCCATGTGACTCTACATATACTTAGAAAATTTAATTTTAGTCAATTTGTTTTCCAAAAATTAAAATAGGCAAAATTGGCTGAGGTACAACAGGTACCCTGCTATAGGCTGTTGTATGGAGTGAAAGCGATGAAAGTTTTATTGGATTTTGAACGTCATTCTAAGAAAATCTTGAAATCATATAATAACAAGGCAGTAATCGGTATGCTTACATACCTCTTTGGAATATGTTTCAACAAGCGATTGTTTGCCCTGTTTCCGGGTTTCGTTTTGTTGGAATCCTGAAAATTCCAAAATATGGTTGCTAACGTGCAAAAAAGGTTTTCATGTAATAAAAGCTTTCAAATAAAAATGTCTTCTCGCCGACTGGGCTCATTTGTCACCGTAACCTGCCGGTGCCGGGAGGCGATGGGTGCTGGCACCTTTTGTGTCGGCACAGGGTGGCTCTGGAGGCTAACATCGCAGTGTGCTGAGATGCACATCCACAACCCCGTCACGTCAGCCCTATCCCACATGATCGGAGTGCTATCCCTGGAAGTCTTGAATCGGCTCGACGGCGGGCAGCGGGCGGCGGGCGTCGCGGCGCATCAGTGGCACTCACCGAAAGGCCCGTCCTCCGCCCCATGCAAAGTAGTTGCCGGGGCTCCCCATTTCTTTTCATTGCCGGCTGTTTATCTAGCCTCGTGCACTCTATCGTGTCTGCTGAGCCTCATAATTCCAATTTACATGGATGGCGACAAAAAAGAGCTCCTCTTCCCTAAGCCCCATGGGAAGCGGTGCCGGATAGATGCCGGAAATTTGTGGCAGACGGGAGACAGAATCAGCAACAAAACAGAAAAAATCCAATTCGCTCAAGGGATGCTGCCGGACGGGCGGGCTAAGGGTGGGAAAATATTTTTAAAACGTGACGAGAATTTATCGAGCAGATATATCACTTTTATCCGAGCATGTCTATAAATGCGGCGTCGGGACGACCTGGGGGAGTAACGTATATCAGTCGTCGGTGCGGCGCGGCACGGGGGGCAGGTCGTCTTTGATCGACCCGCTTAAGACCATTCATCCTATTTTCGTCTTTATCACGGCTCCTCGTCGTTCTGATTTGAAACTGGGGTTCCGTGATTAAGTGAATTGCCAACCCTTTCTGAAGCGACCTTGTCCTTTTGCCAGAGGTTTTTAATTCTTTAGGCCTCGACATGAAAAGGTCATCAGGAGCTGTTTGAATTTCAAATTCAATGAAGTCCGCCGCTCTCAAAGGATCACTGGGAGATAAGTGATTTCTTATCCCTGACATGCGGCTGAGGTGGAGTCTGCTTGGGAACGGCCACGTCGCCCCAGAGCTGTCCCGTGTCACTTTGTTATGTTTAAATTTGGAGCAGTTTTGATTTCCCCGACTGCGGCTGTTGCCGGCATAGGTAAATAAAAGAGTTTCATATACCTACTTACCTAAATATTTTCGCGAAAAGTTCAACAGGCATACCCTGTTAATTCAGAAGAAGAACAACAATTTTTGAGCTATTAATCTAAACGAATTTTTGTATATGCAATTCATACTAATGATAAAGTGTACGAGCCTGGGGTGGTGCCATCGCCATGTAATTTTAATCGACCAGTTTCGATCGACCACTTCGAAAAGCGATGTCATGTAAAATTCATTCGCTTGGTCTTAAAGTTTGAAATGACCAGAATTTAGTCGTTAACTTAATTTCATTCAAATATATTGAATTTAATTATTTGTGCAAAACTAGCAGTAAAATGTAAGTTATACAATTAAATCGTTTATAAAAGACCTTCTGAACTCATTAAAAAATTGACAAACAAAGGGGGATACATTACATTCGTCCGCCCCTGTGAATTTTCATGTTTTATTTATTTTTTACTTATATATATATATGTTTGTATTGTTACAATAAAAATAAAAAATAAAATTCTAAAGGTTTTAGTCTCGAGTAAAAGGCGTTTACATTTTAAAGATTGTATTAGCCAACCAGTGAGACTAGATTGTGCGTTAATAACTTCGTTACTAAATAAATTTTTTTAATATGTTATTTAAAAAAAAACATTAAAACTGAAATATAATATAGGTTATTCAATTATTCGCATCCAACGAAAATTTGCGTAGATGCAATGATTGTCGTTATTGCAGCCATTATTTTTTTTAGACATGTAATTTTTCCTTTTTTTGCTACGACTTAAAACTTTAAATAATTAAAAATTATACAGCATATAGCGCTTTTTTGAGTATCCAAAAAAGTCAAAAAATCCTTTCTCCATTATCAGAACCTCCTTGGGCACAAACGAGCAAAACATTGATAGGCTTATTGTCAGCTATTGAGGCTATAGTATATGCGCAATTAGAGGCACCACATATTTTTATGATTAAATTAAATATAATACTTCAAATGAAATTATGAGGAAGTCTTACAATTCTGGAGGCAATTCAATATAACATAAAAGTATAACGTGAAATCTCATTTGAATATTAATAGTGACATTCCTTATGCGCTCTTAGGACTTTATAAATTCTAATAGACATAGAATTTATGAGTTTTTCTAGGAAATCTTTCTCGATTTCCTTCCGGGTTAAAATTTAATTTTGTAGTTCATGCATGGTCCATTTAAACTGTTTAAATTAAGCATACAAGCGTCGTGCCATCATTTCTCACACATTTTCGACTGAGTTCAAGTCAGGACTTCTCGATGGTTACTCTAACTAAGATAAATTCACAATCTATAACCAACCTTTAACCTTTGAGAGATAAAGTTTTCGCAACCAATATCTTTTGCATGTTCGTCGAATATAAGTTCTAGGAATGCTTTGTATTTTAGCTCGTTCATTTTTGCAATTCGTGTCAATATTTTTGACAGCCGTCTGGACCATCTAAATGAAACTTCTTTTCATCATTAAGAATGATAACATTTTACGAATCAGTGTGCTAAAACTATTTCGAAGAAAATGAACGTCTTGCTTCTTTGTGAGAAAAAGTAAAGCATGGTTGTTTAAGTTTCTTCGTAGGACCTAATGATAGAGAAAGATGCAAAATTAGTTTCATTCTTGTAAGTTAACTTTAATTTTACATGCAAACAGATTATTTTTAAGTGCTTCTTGAATAATTTAATTCTTTTGTCGGTTTGTTATAGATTTCTTGGAATACATGTAGCCTGTTAAGAAATAACGCAAAAATTATATCTGAAGAAGAAAAATAATTTTAAAAATATTAGCTTGCTTTAAAAATATAATCCAATTAACCCGCAAATTCTTTCATAGTTGCAAAATAATTTATAGTATTGTAATATACTATATAAAAGTTTTTATCTCAAATGTTTTTATTTCTAATACTAGCAGATTTCTAAATATAAGGTGACAAGCAATGGTCATCCATCACTTAGAAAAAGGGATTTATACATATAAGATGACTGTCAGCTTTTAGTTCAAATTGGATGTTTCGCGAGGATTTTCCCAAAATTGTCATCGAAGAACTTAACTTACAATATCATGCAACTATACCTAACTTAATTTCGTCCTCGAAGTCCGAACTAAATATTCGACTGTGCAATTTATTATAGACCTCCATATATGTATAAAAGTAAAATTTTGATTAAATAATGTTTAATACTCTTCATAGATCAAAAGTTACGTAAGTAAACACGCGACGAAATTTTTAGTTCGAGGGACCCGCATTCTTAAAAATTGCCAAGGGCCTCAGGCAGTGCAGTTACGGTATTGTCCTCGGACCTTAGTACAAGAAAAAAAGTCGAACAAATTCTTCTGTGAACTCATACATATATTCACTCAGAGAAAAGCCACGTTCCTGGATTAAGAAAGAAAATTATTAAAATAAGAATGCAATGTTATTAGGCCAAATCTGGGTTGATTTTAACACTTTTCTACTTAAGGGGACTTAGCACCTTCAAATTTTCAAAAAATTGTTTTTTTCAAAGGTTAATTTTGAATTGAATAAAAAGATATATCTTAATGAAACTATATACATATACTTAATTGTTTTCAAACTACACGAAAACATTTTTTAAATATTTTTTGTGGCCTACTGTCGTCTGCTACAAAATTATTAAAAAAACATCAAAAAACCACGGCGTGCATGATAACTGCCCTCAGAGAAGTCCGAAAAAAAAACAAAAAACGGGGTTTTAATCAGCATCAAAGCGGCCTTGGAATGAACTAAAAGAAAAAAATTTGGTTGGAAAATAACAAAATGGCGGCCTTTTTTCGAAAATCGATCTATTTTTTCCCCGAAAATCGGTTATAACTCAAAAAATTTAATGCCGATTTTTTCATCCGTAGTTCATTCTGAGCAGCAAAATGTGTAGATTAACGTGTTAACATTTCAGAAGGATTGGATAAATACTTTTTTCTTAATCATGCACGCCAACTTTAAACACATTGTTTCGAGAAAATTGCGTTTTAAGTTAAAATACAATATTTTTTTTTAATAAACCTTACCGATATGTAATCTGCGATGCCTGGACCATACAATATACCTAACTTTTTTTGTTTTTAAAGGTTCATTCTAACAAATTCTATCAAAAAACAAAGATGGATTTTTTGAAAATTTGAAGGTGCTAAGTCCCCTTAAATAAAGTAAAAAAAAATCTTATGTTTTGGTTAACTGTGGCGCACGCATGAACTAAGAATGTCTGGGGTTAAGGTAAGTATGAAAAAGCGAAAAGCAAATTCGTCCATATATGTTTATTTAAGAATTAATCGTTTCGACGACCCTTACGAAAAGAATGAATCGTGGAAATTTAAAGGTGAGTGTCCGCCGTATTATTTTGAAGTGCCAACTTCAGCGCCTCCTATAAATAAGAAAAAAATGGCAAAAATAAAAATTTCTTTTTTTTACAATCTTAAAAATATAATGAAAATTTATTTACAGTTTAAAAAACATATATAATAAAGGAGCCGAGAAAAACATTATTGAAAATTAGGCTGTTTTTTAACTTTATAATCGGTACTACCTCCTTAATAACTCTCCAACTCCAGGAAAGTTATTATACCTATGAGAAGAAAGATCAAATTTATCAGAAAAAGGGTTATTCTGAATCGGAGAACGGTTGGATTAATTTGGAAAAGGATTTATTTGAAATGCAAGTGCTATATTTTTAAACTTTACGTGCTTAAAATGAGATTGGAGACGAAAGAACTATTCAGAGTTGAATCAGTAACATACGTACTTATATTAAGTAATTTTTAGAGTTGAATGAACGTTGCATATTCTTATATTAAGATTCCCGTTTTTCGTTTAATATTCCCATACTTGAAGTTAGTACGTGCGAGATCACGTAAAAATCATATATTTGAAAATTCTTGATATAAGTACGTTTTGTATTAATATTACACAGTTTTTCTCTGAGTATTCCTTTAAGACTGAGATCTCGAGAATCAGTTTAAACATTTTCTTATATTTTCGTCAGTGCCAGGGCCATTTGCGTCTAATGCGGGCGATGCGGCAGATATCTATCAGCGGAACGACATAAGTTCGGAAACAATCGCAGCGGACTACGGCTCCGCATTATTGGCGGCCCCCGGCAACTTTTTGCTCCATTGTGGATGCTGCCGGCCCATTCGCCGAGATTGAGGCACGAAACGATCATAAGGGCAGCCTGTAAAAACAGATGCCAGCGGGGCCTCGGGAATAAATTCAATAAGGAGGCGAACACTCGTTGAAGTTCAATCAAAAAGTCAACAAGATCGAATTTGGAAATTTCAAGTACTCAGGGCGACCGCCGATGGGGTTCTGGGGCCTTGGGGCCCGCTTGGCGTCGAGGCACGTCGAAACTTTGTCTATGCGAGCGACGGATATGTGGGGCTGCCGGGGCTGCTGGGGCTGCTGGGGTAAGCATTAAGTGTCCGCACCGAGGGAGCAAAAAGTCACGAAAACTCGATTTACCTTCTGATTTCATTATGTAAATTTACGGCTCAATGCGGACGAGCACTGTTGGCATAATATTGCCCGATTTTCATAATTCGGCTGTTCTGTGATGGGCGCGGCGCTTCTGGACACTGTGATTATTTCAATAATGGTGCAATTAAAATTGCATTTCGCACGGGAGCAGATAACCTTGAGGGAAGAGAGTAAACCGATTTTTCATGATGGGTTTTTTTTTCCGATTTTTGCGAACACCCTATGTGCAGACTTAATTTGCCAAATTGAGGTAAATATGTTAATTAATAGTCGAAAGGCAGAGCTGGCACTGTTCAGGGAGTTCAAATTACTCAACACCGAATAATGGGCTGGCATTTGTTGAACGGCTTGTTCGTCGCACGATAGGATTACGCAGCCGGGAGGGCTCCTTCCTTTATGCCCTTTGGTCACGGCATCCTCGCTAATTTCACCCTGTTAGACTTGATTTTCTCAGTTAAAATTTAATTAAACCGTTCCCCGACGCCCGACTGTGTCAGTTGTGGGCCGGCGAAAGCAATGAAATCGATACCCCGCTCCGGCGAAATAGACCTCAAATTGGATAATCTGCCAATAATACTTCCATTTGATTAGTTTCGCCGACTTCGCGCCCACTGGGCTGGGTCATTTCTCATGGCCGTTGCGTGTTCACTGCGACTCGTTCGTTTCCGCCGTTTTCCCTGACAGACAATCGACACGGCACGTCACGAATACCTTATTAAATCGTTTACGGAGTTTACCTGCAAATTCGTTTTTCTTTTGATTTTTGAATATAATTCCGAGAAGCGTCCTTTCTTATCTACTTTAAATTCAACAATTTCAAACAAAACCACTCCTGTATAAAGTTCAAGGGCTGAAATCCAGAATCAATAAATTCGGTTCAGCTCAATTTTAAAACAATTAACTTATTTATGACGAGACAATAAATCCATATCTAGTTCTTCTTATGGTCGCTTCATCAAATTAATACATATATACGTTTACATACCAAAACTTGTGTGTACCTATGTACTATTTATGGAATCTCGTGGCATTTTAAAGTTAGTACGTATAGTATCAAACTGCTAAAACTTAACACTATTGGGAGAAGGAAGGAGAAATTTACTAAATACTTTTATGTTTTTATATTTCTAGTAAATGAGAAGATTATTAAAATGCTTACATATTTTGTAAATGTGTCATTCTATTGTGGTTGATTGGATATTTCACTCCAGAATTTCACCAATATATTTATGATTTATTAATTTATTTATTCAAATTCGCTTAATACAAGCCGCAATGAGTATGATACGCGTAAGGTTAACTTTACCAGGTATTTAAATTACCCCCTTTTTACTTCATATGTGTCACTAGAATACAATACCATGGATATTCTGAAAATACCCAGCAAAACAAGAGAGCAATTCCGAGGCACATATTTGAATACCCCAAAAATTGCTGGGTAATGTAAATTACCTCTTATTTAAAAACAATTAACTTACCGAAGTAGTCACTCAAACGTGACTGCTCAAAGCGTCAAATAATTTGCGAAATTAAACAAGGAAAAAAACTAAGTAAATTTTCACCAAACGTCAAATAAATTGGGTAATTTAATTACCCTGAAGTAAATACACTGTAAAATTTATCCCATGTTTATTATAACCATAAATTATTATATGCTATAAAACAATGAAAAATGTCTTAAAGCATAGCTAAGGATATGGAATTATTTTGTTATCCTTTTTAAAGAAAATTCGAACAGTCATTTTTCACGTAAAATTTAATGTTTGAATGTTTCAATTTGTGAAAATAATAAAATAAATTTAATTCACGTATTATAACCTTATTTTACAATAAAACATTAGATATATAATTTTCGGCGATGATTTTTATACTAAAAGTACCCATTCACTGGGAGTAGCAAAACAATGTATACACATTGCATTTTTTATATGTATCAAATTTCTTTATTTTTACATTTTGCATGACACAAACCGAAATATATTCTTGAAAACCAATATTTCATGGATATTTATTTGATTTTTCCATATATCAGATTCCCAATTTTTTTCAGAGTCCCAAATAAATAGGCTTTTTTTGCAAAACATCATGATGGTATTTTTTTCTCAAAGCCTTATGTGTTGTGTGTTTTTGAAATTTGAAAATCGGTTGTTTAGAAAAATACATAGTTATAAATTTTTGTTTGTTAAATGACGGTTTAACCGTTTTTCAGCACTTTTAGCTATTTAAATCGATTTTTCTCTTCACCATTCTCTTTGGCATGAAAAAACAAAAAATTCATGTTCTTATGAGATAGCTGCTTTCAGAACGATTTTACGAACAAGAAACCTGTGGGGTAAATATTTACCCCGGTTTGTAGTAAACAGGTAAAAAAATGGGTTTGTAGTTCTAGGGCTAAAACTAGACAGACAGGATGAGTTAAATAAATTTAATAAGAGTAACTTTAAAATATATGACCTTTTCCTCTTTTGTGTCGAATGACCTAAATAGTCTAGTATAGTATGAAGAAATAAAAAATAAAAATGTTTTATCTAATAATCGGATTTTGATTGACTGAATGAATGTTTCTTATTATACTTATACATATTTTCAAATGACCTGGATGATCGAGTTTGCTCGGAAGAGTTAAAAAAAAAACATGAGTATAAAAAATAAATACCTGGGCGATCGAGCTTTGCTGAGGATAGATATATGTAAAACGTCTAGCTAGATATATTTTGTATATTTTCAAGTAGGTAGGAAGGTATGCAACTCGTAAAGCCCAAACTAACCAAATGTTCTGAGTGTCTGAAGTTATAGACATTAATTGAATGCATCTTTTTTTCTAGCGGCACGAATTGGGCGTGTCCAAGACGTAGATTGAATTCGCTTGATTCGAAACTGGATCAGGACGAACGTTAATTGTAGCATTATCATCATACTCGGATCCAAATCTTGAATTTTCAGGTTGTGAATTTTGGAAATTAAAACTTGGGAAGTTTTCTCGGAAGTCTTACGAGGCATTATAATATTTTCTAGGAAGCACAATTCTACACCTCAAAAATTCTAAAGAACAAAAAATACAAATGAGATCTAGCTAGATCGATTTTTCGCCCCTATAATGTAAATTTAATCGAAATCATTAGAGCCGTTTTTGAGAACGTGATAACAAACAAATATCTATAGTATATGTATGATATTGGTTGTCAATGTGTTTGAGTATCTGAAAACAAAAATAATTTTGTGATATTCCGAATTCCGGAGTATACAGAAAATGATCTTAATATCATTTGAGCGATCTATGTACAATTATGTTGAATCCGAATCGAATTCTTGCACTGTGTTGGTGGAAGTCTCCCGCCCTCAACTTCCATGGCTAAGGCCTCGGGGGCTACAGGGAAAATGACATATTTCACGTCCGATAATATTATCTCATATTTTCTCATAAGTCGGTCCACTCACGCCACCCCCGTTGCCGGTGCCGTGTAAGTGCAATATGAGTTTATCTCATTTCGGGCGTATTTTCCCAAGTCGAGCTGTGCTATATTAAGGGCGTTTTTCAGGGATTTCATTTCGTCGACGAATGCGAGATTCACGTCCCGGGCCCGTACATCCGTCTGCCCTTATAGGCAACGAATGGCAAATTGAAAAATCATTTCTGAGGAAGTAGCAGAAAAGGCGGGGGTGGCGGGAGGGTTGAGGAAAACAATGAAATCGAGAAGCGGCGGAAGCATTTTATTGGAAATACATGAAAATTTGCGTTTTCTGCTGCTTGCGAGTTTGACTAGGTGAAACTCCTGTTCGAACAGCAGCTCCGGGCGTGAGGAGTCTTCAAATCGTGTCTCGGGAGCCGCCGACAGCTGTTGTGATCCCGGCCCGGGGCCCTTCCCTGCGGCCCCAGCTTGAAGTGATTTCCTGCCCAATTTACAATTTTCTACGCCTCAAAAGAACTTATTTGTGGGCAGATTTCCAAAACGAGTCGCGCTGCCATGAATTCCCAAATCGTCGCTGTTTCCCTTTGCCCCAGACAGACAGACGCAGACGGGGCAATCGGAGATGATGAGCGTTTGACGATGATTGCCGGCAAAGGGAAATAAAATTTGATTGAATCGCGCTCATGAGGAGCCCCGCGGCCCCGCGGCCCCGGGGGCAACTCAGGGGCGCGATATCACGAACCGAGTTGATTTGCACCGAGTATTTGCGCTTTCGCCGCCCTCATCCATCACCTTGCATCCAAATAATCAAAACGAGATGGGTTTTGGGTTACTTGGTTTTGGCCGCCGCCAAAACACCGCACCAATTCATCTGCAGTGCTCGGGAAAATGAGGGCAAATGAGGGCAAATTCAATTTCCAGGTGCATTTGTGCATTTTGGTGGAAAGTGACAAAAACAGCCATTGCACTGCAAAACGACGTGCAAACAGCAAATGGACTCAGTTTCCCATGATTCCATCACTTAAATATTTGCAGCGGTCGACTTGTTGCCGATTCTCTTTGATGAGGCGGCCCTTTTCCCTTGGGGAAATTTTTATAATTAAAGTAATTGAGCTAACAGAATTCCGTTTTTTTTGCACTCCACTTTAATGTCAACCACCAATAGTAGATTTTGGCGTGAATTGAATGTCGCTGCGTTGAATAGATCAAAAGATAAAAATAAAATAATGACGTGCATACCATGGAAAATTGGATTGTACTAATCACCCTGTAATTCCCAAACGGTTGATATGCCTCCCCTGCCATACAATGTTTTGCTTGTTTACATATGTAGGTCTGATCTTTCATCCCATCTAATTTTGGCATACTCTATACGAAACACCCTGTATATGTACACTACACTACACTATACTGCACTTTGTAAAGAAAAGTTTTACTTAAAAGAATACACTATGAAGTGTAAAGAAGTGAAGAAGTTACTTTAATAAATATTCCAGAATTGAAGTTGAAAATGTGGAATCACTTAACAAGTTGTAATATCTCCTTTTGGTGAGTGTTTAATTTCCGTAGTTCCTAAAAAAATAAAATTAAAACAAAAACAAATTAAAATTAATGATTATGGCGTATCATACCGGCTTTTGAAAAAAAAATAAAAAAAAAAAAATGGCGAATTCGTTTAAGCTGTTTTTAAGCCCGATGCACACCAACACGGTAGCGATAGCGATATATCGTAACTCATGATACTGACATCACTAACTAGACACGGTATACCGTGCGGCGGCACGTGGTTCATGTCGCTACATGCTGCATTTTTACCGCGTACATACCGCGTGATAGATTTGTATACTGAACTCTAAAATGTTATAATGTAAGAATCTGTGAAATCTAGACAAATGGAAAATACGGATAAACTAATTGTATTTGGGAAGCAATATCCATTTTCTTTTTCCTCGCTTAAATTATTTTATTAAATTACAGTTGTGAGCAAAAGTTTAAGACCATCTCTATTTTTTGGAGCATTATTTAGCAATATTTCTTTCGCTCATTGGGCATTTATGAAGACCAATTAACTTAAAATTTCACAGTCTAGTAGTTTTTGGATAAAAGCTTAAAAAAACACACCTGGCAAAACATTTCTGAACTAACGGTCTTTTTTCCCATATTCTCTGAATAATATTGCTAACTTTATTTTAAAGTAAGAAACAGCTATTAATGCAAATTTCGAGCTGACGTAAACCACGTTGTCATCAAGAGTGATTCATAGCCATTGATGGATTTTATTTTTTTAATTTAATTCCAACAAATACACAGTTGTTGTTAGATTATTCAAGTTCTCTTAAATTTGCACAGTTTACGTCCGATAAAAAATAGATTTTTTAATTGAAATCATAATATAACTTTTTGGCAAAACTTCTCCGTTATTTTAGATTGTTATGATTATGAAAGCACATACATACTTTTTTCCTTATAATTGCAGATTTTCAAAATCCAGGTTGTTAAAGTGAACAGCTCCAAAAAACACAGGTGGTCTTAAACTTTTGCGCACGACTGTAAATTAAAAGGCTTTGTAATTTATAAAAATGTTCATACCTATATTTTTGCCATGCCCATTCATCCGTCCATCCTATTAGGACTAGATCACTGTAATTTGGTACATGTCTAGGTAATTATATCCACTAAAAATATAAGTTTTGTATTAACATTTTGAACAAAAAGTGGGGATGAAAATAAATGTGTTCTTACCCTATCCAGTGGAGTATTGTTGAAACAGGAATTTAAAATCACTATGGTATGTATTTCTTAAACCATGTTTCAAAGTTATGCCTTGTTTGAAATATTCCTGAACACAATTTCGGAAAAAAATCTGAAAAACCTAGAAAAGGTACTAGCAAATAGACTTATTAAACTGACAAGATTTACTACAGTCGAATATGTATGAGATATAGCTGACCAAGATATGTTTATTTGGACTCAAAAAACTGTTCGGGAAAAACCGCAAAAACTGTAAACGCGGGTGTTTGTATGAATGTATGTGTTTGGTGCATGTAGTTAGTAACAGCTATCAAATAATTCAAACAATTCAAAAGGCTCAGTTTCGAGAAAAAATCATTTGAAAATTATTCTGACAATAGCGCGGAAAAGAAGCTCCGCGTTTAGATTGTATGGGAGGTGGAAAGTGAAATCCCGACTTTGATTACAAGATATTCTCGTCATGTTCAACTTTCAAACAATTAAAAAAAAATATTTCGAGTTTTCATACCCTGCTAGATGTACATATATGTATGTTATGTATACGAACGCCCCTTTACATAAATATAGTTATTAACTCTTTGAAATTATGCTTTTCTAAGTATTTATTTTGTAAAATCGATATTCTGAAATTGTATATTCATGCTTATCCGTCGTAAAATCAATGTTTCCAAAAATTAATCCCAAGTCCGGCAACTATAAAATGCAAGCTAAAGCAGCCAGCGAATGAAAATAAAACTGCCAGCTTTTCTGCGTCCCGGCTAAGCCAAAGGCTCCTTGGGCAGTTAAATTGCGACAAAGTTTATTAGTTCAGACTGAGGCAATATTTCACGGTGGGGAATTCTTTCGATTCAAATTGCTGGCCTAAACTTGGCACGTTAATATTTTGCTGGCGTGGAATTTCAGGCATTTCTGCTTTATTTCCTCGTGCAGTACATCCGTTGAAAGGAATTTCTCACTTGGTCTGCTTTGCCGGTAAACAGTCGTCCCATTTCTCAAATATTTTCACATTTTGCCCAATGCAAATAGGATAACATGGCGAAAGTACCTTGGTACCCGTTGCTAAAAACTCCAAATATCTAAAATTGCCCGGGCAGACCTGCAGGCGTCCGATTCTGGCGTGCTCTGGAAATATTTTGCAAATATACGGAGACATGATTTAAGCACGCTTCACGTTTAATGTCATGGTGATTTAGGGCCCACTCGCTGCTAACTAGCGCGTCTGCACGCCGATTCGGGTGGCAACCCGGTGCAAGGGGCTGCAATGAAATGCACCCCGTCTTCAAATGAAAGACAGTAGCGAAGACAGCAATTGGAATATCGTTTGACCTTTTTCTGCAGGGCGCTTTGGTCAGCCGGAATTTGTTGCTCGCTAAAGGTCAAACTCATTAGCTCCCAGCTCCGGGTCGTACCTTGAGCTGCTTGGTGCACTTCCCTGTGCCAGAAGAGACTTTGAACCTGCGCCATTTCAGCCCTTCTTGCAGTAGGTCGAAGCGCGCCTCGAAAGTTTACAAAGGTTCTGTTGCAGCTGGGAAACGCGTAAGAAATACCGCCCCAAGCGACGGAGTGAAATTTCTCTTCATGCTCTTGCGGGAGGAAAACAAATTAGTTTTGCCGGCGGTGACAGAGGGATTATTGCTTTTCACCCTGCGTGTCATCCTCACACTAACTGCTAGTATAAAGACACTGCAATTAGGGAAGCAGTTTCAAACAATACCGCTGAGCGGCAACATTTAAATCGTCTTTGATAAACTGCAGTCGTAATTGCTTTCTGTCCTATTTCCCGCGCAGTAGCTTCTTAGCGCCTATCACGTTTCTCTGAAACTTCTGTATCATAATTCGCACTAGTTTTGCAGAAATCCGTATAAATTATTATTCTTTTCCTTATACATATAATAACAAAATGCACAATACCTACATAAAAAAAATTCACCATTTTCAAAAATTGAATTAATTTTTAGTCTCGAATTTTGACGTTCAAAATCAACTATCTCGAAAACACTTATACAGGGTGGCCCAATTTAATCAACGTATCCAAATATGTCCTAAAATACGCCAGCTACAGAAAAATTGTTAAGGACAATGGGGATCATTCATCTGTCAAAATTACCCTTACAGATCAGTGTCCAAAGTCATTTGTAGGTCAAGGTTACTGTTGACCGGAAAGGGTTAATGAGAACCCCTATTCGAAAAATTCGAAAAAATCGAAAAACGTTATGTTGAAAGTGATGTCATAATTAACCTTGATTTGACCTCCTCAAGGACACGAAAAAATATTCTCAAGGTCACGAAAAAATATTAAATAATCATTTTCAACGTAAATTTTTTTTATTTTGTCGAATCCAATGTCCAAAATAGGGATTCTCACTAAAAACATGACCTTGACCTAGAAATGATCTTTTGAGCCCTATTCTCTAATGCGACGGAAATCCAATCCGATCGGAATGTAGGAGATTCGCAAGAAAGATGGCACTGTGAGAGAACTTGACTCGTGCAATTCTTTTTAAAAGTTCCAGTTAATTTACAAATTTCCTACATTCCAATCGGATTTCATTGCCGTTGGATTCAAGAATAGGGTCCAATATTTCGATCTTCCTATACCTATAAAAGATCCGCTGGAACCAAGGGAAAAAGCCAAATTTTAGGGATTACCATTTTGAAAGACTGACCTCTCTATCCTGTTTGTTGTTGATAGATTGGATTGTCAAATGTAACCTTAGAAAGCTTAGCCTTTTAAAACCTCAATTTTGAATTTGAATGTCTGTTTTGACTGGGCCATTTAATTAATAAGAATAGCATTCAAGGTCTCACCCTTCTATTTTCATTTTCTTATAATTTTAGATCCTTCTTAAAATAATCTATTCTAGGGTATAGCGTATAGGCATTACTCTCGTTTTCGAGTATTAATTTAAAAATTGAATTTATTAAACACGTTGATCAACACTATTCGTATTTTTAGGAGTGTGCGTCTCTTTTGTGTTGTGACCTTCATCTAGGAAGAATTCGATAGAAATCTGTCAATTAGCGAATATGTATTTTCAAACAAAATTTCTAATTTCTAAGCAATTTAGAAACGTGCTGAAATTCTCGTGCGTGCAACCGCAACCTGTGAAATGTTGATACACTCAGCATGTTCGTCACCTGCAAGTACTCTCTTTCGGGTACCTTTATATTTATAACTACTTAAAGGCCGCTTAAAGTAGTTACCTGCTACCTGTTTGTGCAGCCACGGAATAGGAAAGGAAACGAACTGAACTGGTTGGATCCATGGAGTGGGACTTCGAAACACTTCCACCTGAAAAGGTGACACTAATATATTTACCAGTGTGCCGCTTTTCGGCCTACAGTGTCATCTATATCCACAAAATTTATCGCGGAATTGCATGCAACGTGTCCCTGGAGGTGTTCCGAGGTTATTTGTTAAGGTTTCACCTCCTCTTCCTGTCGTATTTTAGGAGAAGGAAGACTGAAACAGGACGTCGCAAAATTTACCTCAATTTGTTATACTTAAGCTGCGCTTTTTGTGTAAATGCGTTTGCGTTACTCAGGATTTATTCGATTCGCCCCAAAATCAGTTTCACAATGGACTTTGAGTATTTTGTACAAACCAGTCCTTTGTCCAGAATTTAAATTGGAGACAAGATAATTGAATATTTTGAAATGGTTTTGATTTTTGACAGTTATAAGCTTATATAAAACAAAATACAATAATTTTTAAGTTTATTTAATTTTATTAGCGTTGACTTATTCTGATATTCCAAAAAACTCCTCTGGTCTTGGTTTCTACTTCTTTTGTTTTCCTGGGTCAAAATTTTAGTTTTAATACCGAATTTGCGCAGATTAATTAATTAGATGGTTTAATTTATATATACATACACCTATATATATTGTTACAATTTTGCCCGCCGAGCGGCGGGCGGACAAAATTGCACGTTCCTCCCTCGCTATAATTTTTTTTTTTGAGAATAAATAGCTCGTCCGCCGAGGCAGACGAGCCCGAAAAAGTGTCGGCGTTTCAATCCGAAGCACTGGCCAGATCTCATCAGTGTGGCCGTTGGCCAGTGCTTCTGCCACATACGCCACGATCGTGCGGATTGAACGCCGATCCTCATATTCACTTGATTAAAATTTCAAGTGTGAATTATAGCGAGGGAAAATTTTGTAACAATATATAGTTTAAATAGTATGTATGTATGTGTTCTATTATGTTTGTGAATATTATTATATTTCAAAAATAAATTTAATAGTTCTTTATTAGTGTCACCGCAAACTTCATTTTAACAATTTAGTATTGAATTCATATAATAACATATGTAGGTATGTAGTTAGAATGTATAAAGTTCAAATTAAAAACAATCGGAGTTCATTCTCAAAATATCGTGAACGCAGCTTTTTTCAAGAAAAACATGTTTAAAATTTGGGTATGCATTTGTATATTGATTAAGCCAGCAAATCAAAAACTTGAAGCCCATATTCTCATTTACCAGCTTCGATGTGTATTTCAGGTAATTGTCAAGTTGAAACACCCATCGAAGCAGCGTTTCTCATTCAGTAAATGCTATTTGCAGAATTTTATTTACATTTTTATATTAACGCAAGGATGTTTTGTATTGGGATAACGTCAGTGCGTACCTACGCCCGTTAAGTAGATATCACAGTGTAAGTTGTGAAATTAGGTGAATAGAATTTTTGTAAGAAAAGGCGACCACTTAATTTTACCTTAGTATATTTATTTTCTTTTGGCCATAATTGTATGTAGTAACAAAATTGTGAATGAGTCCAATTGGCACAATTCGTAAGTTGAGTGTTAAAATCTTTTCTTTTATTCTATTATTAATTGTTTATACGCGTTCAGGAAGAGGTAAAAAAAATTGAATTTGAGTCCTTAGAAACTAAACTTTCCCCCTCTAGCAAGGAATCTAGAAGCTAATATAAAATAATGTTGAAAGAAAATTGCACACTCATCCGTTTCATCAGCTCGTTCGAGTAATTTAAGTCCTTCAAATAGGTCCTTGGCATAACTGAAGAAATGGGGCTTTTGCGAAATGCACAAGGGCGAAAATCTTCTCGCAAGAAAATTAAGGCCTTGAGTCGACGAAAGCGACTTCTCCCAGCGGACGACGACGTCTTTAGAAGTCAGAAGATTGCCACTGCTGAGCTGACGGCTCTGGCCTCGAGTGGCTAAAAAATTGGAGCTGCTTGGCACCAATAAGCCGGCTCTTCCCAGTAATTAGCCCACACCTAATCACAAATATGCGATTTTGCGGTGCGCCAGGGACACAATGCCGCCCCCGTCCCGGCCCTCAACCCGGCACTGCACTGTTCTGCAGCCAGTCTGATGCAAATGTTTGCAAAGCGTAAAGATTTCAATCTGCAAAAATATTTTCCAGTCCAAATCTCTGTGGAGAGTGGAAGGATTGCCGGCGTATCCAAATGATAATAATCCGAGTGCTGCGGATCGGGGGGATGGGGGATTTTTGCAAGTGCTTTAAGCCCTCGCCATGGGCTGCAGTAGGGCCGACGCGGGCGGGGCCGGGGGCCCCAAGTCTTTTGCATTTTTGCCCTGCTTCCACTGACGAATCCGAGCCCATGTGAGGCTCAAAGTAAGCCAACTAATAATGGCACACCCTCGTCAGCCAGTATCAAGGGGATTTCCTGGTTTTTCTGCCGGATTTAAGCAGAGCGCTCTATCATTAAGTAACGAGAAAGTTTTAATTAAAATTATTTCACAATTTTATTATGTATATTTATTAGCAGCCTGAGCTGCCCCCGCTCACATGTTTCTCTCCTCGACACGGATTTAAAAAAAAACTCCATTTTGGCCGCTCGGCATGAGGCAACTGCTGTGCAGCGATTTCATTAAATTTTCATTCTTCAATTAATTGCACCATCACTTGCTCAGCCAAAGTGTGGTTCCTCAGCGTAATGCTCCTCCGGGAGATCATGGACCTCAAAATTTCCAAACTCAGAGGAATTCGCATTGCAGTTGAGAATCCAAATACTTATTGCTTGAGGATACCTACTTTTCATAATTTTCACATTTTGCTCTTTTCAACGCTGCAAACAGGTGCTGCCCTTATCCCCAGGCAAATAAGAAACCACATCTGAACATTTTTATCCTATAATTGATCCTTTAATTCTTTTGTAATCCCTTACATGTACATACATATGCATATGTATACCCGATTTTAGTGTGAGCTTAAATTCTGATCGTTACTTATTAATCTCTCTGTTAGTAAATTTTCAGTTTCATAGTGCGAGTTTGAGCCGTCAAAATTGGTCTCTTAGAGATAATTTTTAACATGTCATATAGAAAATTCAACAATAAACAAGGTGTATTTGAAAATTGTTAATTTGGTTTTAAAAGTGAATAATCATACAAAAGATTCAGATGTTCAAAAAGTGCTCTTGATAATGAATTGAGTTCCACTTCCATGTTTTTTCACTTTTGAATTTTCAAATCTAAACTATTGTAGTTTAATTGGTTTGTTATTTCTGCCGGTGTTAGGACTCCTTTTATTTACATTATTGCTATTTTTACTAATTTTCTTTAATTTCATCAAAACTTTCTCACATAGAACTTATTGTTTCCCTAAAAAATATTGCTGAAAACTGCTGAAGCAAATATTTCGCCTTATATAAAAGAGCAAACTGTCTAAAATCTCATTCAACTAAGGGTGAAATAAAAATGAACTGTAACACAGGAAATACTTAAGTTTCGCCCCGAGCTTAACTGAGTGAAAACTTAAGTTCACACACACACAGCCATTAAATATTTTAAAATAAAAATTAAAACGTTTTTTTTATATTGACTATTCTTGAACAAGTAAATATTATTTTCAGAAAATTACTATTATGTACATATGTCTATAAGAAATCATGTAGTATATAAATCCACCTTAACAAGAACACCCTTTATGTCTACATACATATGATCCATAGTTTTTTTTATTATACATATATTTTTTATCAATATGTATTTTAGAAATATTAGATGTAATATCAAAGGGCAGAATGTATGTACAAAACATACAGCTCATCGCTTGATGTTGAGTTATCCTGAAAAAGAATTTATAAGATAGTGACTTATATTTAAAATTCGCAACTCAAGTATCACAAATAAAGAGAATAATAATTTGGGTATGTACATGGGTCAAACGCAAAAATAATGTTCGGGCAGTGTAAAAGAAAAAACAATTTTTTTGGTTCTTTTTTGTTTTATTTTTTATTTTTTGATGAATTACAAATAAAGCACCTATCAAGAGTAACCCTATCCATAACTTTGTTTAATTCTAAAATTTATTTTAAACTGATGATTGAAACACAAATAATTTGGAAAAAAATAATTTAGAGGTTATTTTTGAATGATTGGAGGAAAAATGAATTCATTATTGTAATTAAAAAAGGTAGTACTAAGTTATATTGCTTTTAATTGAACTAATTAAAGTAATCTTGTAAAAAGACCATTTTTCGTCTCTTCTGTGGACTATTTGGTCCACAGAAAAGACAGAAAAAATTGAAAATCTCCGTTTTTTCAGTCAATTTGGTTGAACGATTTCTATTTCTTTTTTTCTAGTAACCAACACGTCCATTTACAAATTAATAAGAAACATAAAAAAAATCGGTGCTGATTTTAACTTATTATATTTACATCGACTGTTTTGCGTTTGACCCACATATGTATATACATATTATAAATTAACTCATAGTATTGTTCAAGTTAAAATGTGCATGTTTGTTTGTAATTTGTAATTATTATTACAGCAAATTATACACTTGATTATAAAAACATTTAGTAGTTTTGGCTCTGATCATACAACTTGTAAAATTATTTTACAGTCACTATGGGAATTACAAAATATCATATGTGTCTGTATGGTTCTATTTTGTAGTGCAAAACAGTAAATTTGTTATATGTATGTTCTACGAAATTTACAATAATTTTTGCTGAGTGCACTCATATGCATTGTAATATTGATTGGAATGTAGATTTTTTTTTATTCATTTTATATGTGAAAATGTATAAAACAATAGCAGCAGCTCAGAATATTTCGTAGTTTAAATTAGAAAATTAAAACTTATCCCAAAGGTAAGGTCATAATATGTATTTGTAGGTCAATAGTGTTTTTACATTTAACTTAAAAGCACTTAAGTTTCAATTCTCTTGCACTTTTATCTTTAGACATCAGTTGTCAACTGCATACATACATAGTGTTACAATGTTACAAAACGCCAATTTCTAAAACATCTTAAATTTTTCTTTTTGCTCTAATTATAATATATCTAACAATACACTGATAAATTATCTATAGAATTATCAACACAAACACAACGTTTACACTCAATTTTTCTAGTTTAAAGTATTTTTACAAATCCACTGTAAAAAATATTGAATATTGCAAGATAGTTAAGTCATGAAAATTTACTAATTATGTAATTTTGCTGAAAAATTGTATTAAATGTTGCATAACTGTGGAATATTACAAACATTTTGTAGGGTAAACGATGAGTATGAGTTTATACATGAAATATAACTGAATTTGATCTCTCTTTTATTAGACAATAAATGTTGTGACATTAGGTCTGAATAATATACCATACCACATATGGTATTTTGTTCCGAAATGCCCAGTCATTCCAAAAATGTTACGTTATAAAATACTTGATCTTCTATTTACTCACGAATTTTGAGAATATTAAGGACAGAGGCGAAAAGAAGTTATTTAATTATTTTACTCTGTAGTCTTGTTGACAAATCAAAGAAGTAAAGTAAATGATAAAAATGAAAGCAATTTTTTATACGAAGTTTACTGACCTAATCTGGATATAAATAATTTGGTATGTTGATAGAAGAAAATACGAAAAAGTAAGATATTAGTATTCAATCATAGTAAATATTCGCTTACATTTGGTAATATCAAAGACTATTATTTATTATTTATCAAAATTCAGAGAGGCGTTTTTGTTTTTGTTTGAGTTATTTTCTGGCTTTGAGTTCTTTTCTATGAAACCTGACTATATTTTATTTTTAAGTTAAATAAGTTTATATTTTAGCACTATAGGTTACATATTAAATAGAAACTAAAAAAAATTCAGGTTAATATAGATCTCATAAAATAATTTAAAAAAAGAATAAACGGGTAGGTAAGAATTGTAAATGGTAAAAAAATAACAATTAAATATATTTTTTGTATTTACAAAAGAACACAAGACCAAGAGATTGGAGTAAAGAAATCTTGCCAACCACCTCGAGTAGGGCAAATCACACGAGCACGGCTCTCAATAAGAAACGAAACTATAAATAAACCATAGCTTAAATTGTAAGTCACCCAAATCAGGGGAACTCTTATTGTTTTTGGCAAACGCGGCATTAAAAAGATCATTACATTAGGAAAAATTGCAATGAATACAAACATAATTGGGTAGAAGAACCGAAGAGCAGCCATTATAATAAACTCGTGGATTATTGCAGAAACAGATAGCACTATTTGTCGAAGGACAACTCTTGAGCGAGTGAAGTTTTTCAGCTCGTTATAAATAAATTCGTATAGCCATTCTTGTACTACGAGATTCCATTTGCGATAATATTCAGATGGCGTGTCCATTTCCCACCATTCTGCGTAGAAACGTCTATCAGCAAAACGTAGTAACTCTGCGAATAAGTTGAACCACACGTGAACCATATAGAAGAGAGGAAAATGTATAAAGGCGCATGTGAGCGTTGTGAAACAGAAACTCTTTACTATATAAATGGCTGAAACTTTAACTTTGTCCAAGTTATAGTAGGTAGGTTGCAGATGCCTTTCGAAATAATAACATCCAACATACAATAAACTTAAGAATTCGAAGACGTTAACAAATACAAACCACCATCGGATACTTTTCGTTCGTGGATATCTGCCTCTATAAAGTAAGGTTGGTGCAAAGAGAAAGTAAAGATACTTTTTAAAACTGACATCTATTTTATCTCCACTTAGAACGATCGGTGCATTCGTGCGCACAAACGAATGCATCTTCATTATAAATCTGATGTTTTCCATTGGCAGTGCGAAAGCCCATCCGACGTTAAATTCAACAAAATATACAATGTAGTGGCCAGAAATCAGGAAAACCAGCTGGAAAAGGATGAACGATATTAGTGACGCATAGTCCCATAGGCGTACCATAGTACTGTCTGGAATTAAAAAAAATTGTAACTTTTATCAGTTTAGAAAATCTACATACTTTCACGAGGTAGGGTACAAGAGAACCAAACGAAACAAACATATTTATACTAAAACTTTATCCCTATACCAACTTATATGTACTACTGTAACTTATTTGACAATTGATGCCCACTAAGGTAGGCTTACTTCTATTTTTGTGAGGATAGTTACCTTAATTTAAAAACATAAATTTGCCGTTTATGTAATAACACAAATACAAAATATTCTTCTAAAAATTAACCTTACGATAAACAGAATTCTCACGCAGGGGAAATCAGATACCATAAGGGGATATTTGCGGTATAATTTTCAAAAAATCTATTTTTTTAAATTTATTGTTCGAAAAAATTTCAAGAGTGTCTAAATCAAATTGTAAATTGATTTAAACGCGTTTTTCTTAGAACAATATTTCTGATATTATCGGACGCGATTTCGGGAAAAAAACGGTTTTCAATTTATTTTTAAATTTTTATAAAAATAAACATGATCGGACAATTTTTATGTTCTCTTTCAACCACTACCAAGTTTTCGGGAATTTTATCTTTTTACGTCATTTTCTAGATTTGTAATATTTTCCGATCCATTTGGGTGAATGCCCTAATTGTAAGTGTCTAATTTAAAAATTCCAATTTTATTTATTTCTTTGGGTCATCCAATCTGTAGGTGCAGTTATCATGCCCGCCGATTTTTTCGTTCGCAACTAGGAAAAACTAAAATATTCTTAGCGTTATTAGCAAATAATCGTTTTTATAAAAAGTTAGCTGTCATAAGAAAGCAATTTAAAAAAAAATGATCATCTTGTTAAGGCGAATAATATAAGATTTTCATATCATTATATTTTGCAACATGTTAAAGAGTATGTCCTTAAATAAAATCTACATTTTACTTATCAGTGGAACAGTAGTGGACTCTATACGCTTTTCCCTTCATTTTGCATTTTGAGATATTTAACATAACTTCTAAATGTTTACCATTCGTTATATTGAATCAGACTAAAATAGAGGGAAATTGACTCAAAATAATAACCAGGTAGCAGTATTAAAACCACAGACCTACAGTAATTACCATCACCCTGTATGTCGAAAGTAACTTTTTGCCACACACTTCATTACGGATCTATCACCCTTTCTGATTTTGTGTCGATTGTGAGCCTCCTTGCAAAATTTTAAAATATAGATTAACATAAAAATATCGTTAACCTTCACATTGACCTATGCGATAATATAAATAAATGGACATGTATGTAAATATGTGATTCTAAAACAATACAAAAAAACAATGTAACTAGCAAATGTTTAAATCTTCCTGTTGACGAAATCTGCCTATTCGAGTGTTTTTTTTTATGTATTAATAATTTTGGCATTTAATGTTTGTTTCTGAGCACTATTACATTTTCAAACTACGAGGAAAACTATCCTCGATCCTGGGGCATTATCTCGCTTATATTTTACTAATCTATAAATTTTATACAAACTTTAACTATAAAAGAAACGAAAAAAGGGAGTGCGAGGGGGAGAATTAAAGGGCCAAGCAAATACTATTTATGAATTTAAATTTTTTTCTCTTGCTTTATTAAATTAATAATAGACTCTTCGGGAGGTCGTTCAAAAACTTGACTATAATGAACTATAGTTAACGATTTGTTGTTCAAAAACACGGTGGTTAACCGAAACATAACCACGAGCATGACTATTTGCCGTTCATAAACTCTTCATATGGAATAGTTTAATTGTAACCGAACTCCTTGAGTATGGTCAGCTCATGGTTAAATGTAAAGAAGAGAAGAAGAAGAAGTTTTTGAACTCTCTTACAGCTATAGTTTAGTTTTTGAACACGCGGTCCGGGTCGAAAAACATTTGTGTATTTTTCTGTTTTCGCTGTCCCGTCAAGAGATGGTGTTGTCTCCACTTTAGCACCAACCAATAAATTTCGAGGCAATTTTAAAGTTATTTGTGAACTGATCAATGTAATGTCGACTTGCTTTTACATTAACAGGAAACAATAACACGAAGCGATATTTTATCATTTATTTCTCTATACCTCTCAGGTAAAAACGTCAATTAATCTAAATAGAGTAATTTAATTTTGATTCACAACAAACAACAAGCAACTTGAGTTTAACGAACGGCGCGCGTTTTGTCTCATTGGGGCATAATCAAAGCTCGTGTGGCACTAAGTCTGATCAAATTCACACTAATGAATAAACCCAACTCGATATTGCGCGAGCTCAATTGCAGCTTAAACTGGTTCGGTTTATTTTGATACGTTTTTGTATACTAATTATTTAAAAGGATAATTTATTGGCCGTTTATTATATAAAAATGATAATAAGCAAGGTCAGCTACGTTAGCAATTAAATTAAAATTATAAATTCTTGTTTGATAAGTTCAAAGTTCTTTTATTATAAGTAATAGTTAACTTAATATTATAGATATCAAATTGAGTTTCAGCTCAAGGTGTTTTTTTTGTTTTTTGAATTAGATCAATCTCATTCTTAAGTTAAGATTTCGCTTAAAACTGTATGAATACAAAAGTGAGATTGATGTTGTAAGTGGAGGTCAATCCTAAGTTCTTAAATTTATGAATACCGCCCACAGTTTTAACTCCATTAAATCCATTGAATCGAATTGCTTCAAATTTCAGTTAGGACGACATAAAAAAATAGCTAGAAACAATAACTTTTACAGAAGCTACACTAATTTTATTAAGATTTTAATAGCAGATAAAGTACTTACAGTTTCTTAGCTTCTTCCGGAAAGAGCTCCATTGTTTAAAGGCAAAATATAAAACGAAAACAATTACTTGCATAATCACCCATATCAGAAGAGCCGGAGGGAATTTGTTGAATGCGTCCTTTAATGTCCTCGTCATAAAGTAAATCCTTAAAGTCATAATGTTTCAAAAAATAATGTAAACCATTATTAGGTCTCTAACCTCTGATATTCGTAGTAGTCATACACAGCCGATTCTACGATAAGCCAGAATAAAAGGGCCAAGCAAATACTATTTATGAATTTACATTTTTTCTCTTCCTTTATTAAAGTAATAATAGACTCTTCTGGTCGGAAAACTTTTACGTATTTTTCTGTTTTCGCCACTCTATCAAGAGATGGTGTTGTCTCCACTTTTGCACCAACGAAACTCTCTGAAGTATTTTCTTGAGAAACTTCAATAATTTCCGCCATCTCAGTTTCTTTCACATAAATGTCAGGAAAATTTTATAGTCATTTATGAATTGATCAATGCAATATCAACTTGCTTGTGCACTACCAGGAAGCGATATTTTATTATTTATTTCTCTATACTCTCAGGTAAAAACGTTAATTATTCTAAATAGAGTAATTTAATTTTCATTATTATACAAGTGCTGCAATATTACAACATAATTACTTGTTTTTGATTCACAACAAACAACTTGAGTTTAACGAACGGCGCGGCGCGCGTTGTCTCATGGGGACATAATCAAAGCTCACGTGGCACTAAGTCTGATCAAATTCACACTAATGAATAAACCCAACTCGATCTTACGTGAGTTCAGTTGCAGCTTTGACTGGTTCTCTTTATTTAGATACGGTTTTTTGTACTAATTATTTAAAAAAGCTATAACTGGTCGTTTATTATATAAAAAAGATAATAAGCAAGATCAGGTGCGTATGCACTTAACACGTCCGCTACCAGCGGCGCCGCATATTTATATGCGTCTTAATTCTTTTGTGAGAGCCCGGCGCAGCAAATATGCGTTATTTTGGAAAATTGCTTATTTTGATAATTTCAACATTATAAATATAATGTTGAAAAATCTAATGTTATTTTAAGTCATAAGAAAAAATGGTCTGTGGTACAAGATTTTCTTCTGAAGTGCCGGTAGAAAACGAACTCAGGTTTGAAGATGAATATAATTTTTTTGTTTATAACGTTTGAATTTTAGTTCCGGCTAATTTACTTGTTTATTAACTGAAACGAAATTAATTAATCTTGCAGTTTTTCGTTGCTTATTTGTTTATTTATAAAAATTTCTGATATATCAATTGCTGAATTCATTTGTGAAGAGCAACTTCATTATGATAAAGAGACGTAGTCTGAGCTTATGAGTTATTAAAAAGCAATCTCTAAAGTTTTTAAGATCAATCCCAATTAGTTCAGATTAATCTTGATATTATAAATATCAAATTGAGTTCCAGCTCAAGATTTTGTTGGGTTTATTAAATAAGATCAATTTCATTCTTAAGGTAAGATTTTGCTTTGAACTTTATGAATATAGAGAGATTGATGTTATAAGTAGAAATCAATCTCAAGATCTCAAATTTATGAATACGATCCACAATTTTAACTCATATACGAAGCCATGTATAGCTACTAAAGTTTCTAATTGTTTTTTTGTATGATAAACGGTCTATAGTAAGTGCAAATTGCGAAACTATTAAGTTATGTGCACCGTGCTTTACCTTTGAGGTATATTTAAATTATTACTGCTTTTATCAGACAAAAAATATGTAAATCGGCTTTTTTGCTTTTTCGTGGTTTCTTTGGTTTTTGGGCTTCATTTGGAAATTTATATATCTGGCTTCGTATGCCTTCTCGTCTTAAAATATTTGACCAATTATTATTTTTTAATTTGGATTGACTGTTTACGGCAAATAAAGGAGGTTTTCAATAAAAAACCTCGTAACTCACCCAATGGAAGCAATAAAAATATGTAGTGTCGACAGTCGAGGGATTTGGTTGGCATGGTTTGCTGGAAGTGACGATAGTGCAGGCTGATTGGTAAATCGGCCTTTCGTTTTACGGTATGATAGTACACAACATAGTTATTTGCAACAAAAACATCCCATATACATATTTGCCATGCAAAAAGAACCATTTTCAAGATATGTATTTTATTTCCGTTGTTTTTTACCTCTCCATAAAGCGATAAATATTGACTTGTTAACCCATTTTATTGACCTTGTTGTTAAAATTTCAAATTTTTTTTACAAGCTTCATGTATAGTCTAAAAGAATTACAACTAAAATAACTTTAAAATTTCTCTGAATCTTAAATGTATTTGGAAAAAAAAATATAGGTAAGTCAGTTCCGATTTATAATTCAGACAGATAAATTTTTTAAGGATTCTATTATGAGTTATGAGAGTCATATAGCAGTAAGAGAGGTATGAAAGAAAATATAAAAATATCCCATATATACACATATACGAAATACACATATACAGAATACGAAAAAAAGGCCGACATACCAGTCACTCTGCAGAAATGTCACATCCAACTGAATCCCTCGAATGGCTACACTACTATTCCTTACCTTACCATACCTTTCTCGTACGTTCGTCTTCTCAAATATCTGCGTCGCGGCAATTGCTAAAGAGGTCACAGCAACTGCTTAAGAGGTCATAACAATTGCTACCAAGGTCAGGACTACTGCTACTGTGCTCGCAGTTATTGCCATTGAGGTCGCAGCTAACGTCCGTTAAGGGCGTTAAGTCAATTTAACTGAGTTTTCTGGTGGCAGCAACCATAGTTTGAACCAAATTTACAACCCCCAAAATACGGTTCGGCAAAATTACGGTTCCGACAACGAAATTTTTTCTCTCAGTGTAGAACTATGAGATAGAGTTGCTTCGATGTCGTTTTTTGTTACATATATAGATTTCACTGTAGTTATTTTGTGATTTATTTTTATCAGAACTGAATTCATTGCCCGACGAGGTCAAAACAAAATGAGATCAGCCCTGATGAAGCATGGAAATAACGCCACAAGTAACAAAATTAATACATTAGTTGTGGTCTTTATGCGTAGAAAATCATAAAGTATTATTAAGCAAAACACAAATATCGTCCGCGAAGAAAGTTGTTTTGAGGTAGGTAATCATTTTAAATTACGAAAAAGGTTTGCAATTGGAATAACTTTACGAACAATTAAACAAAATAATAACAAACTTGAAAAATAGAATACCTAAAGAAAAAACAAATAAATATCTCCTGATAAAATTCCAGTTACGGTGAATATTTTTCTCTTTGGGTATTCCTTGGTCTCAGAAACTTTAATTTTTTCAAAAATATCTACAAGTGCAAAAATTTTCAAGAAATAATTCTCACGCCATTCTTTAATACACTGTCTTATGCCCGATTTCACAGGGCGCACTTAAGTTCTCACTTAGTAAAGCGCACGATGAAACTTAAGTGACGACTTAAGTATTTTCGGTTTCACAGTCCTATTTTATTCCACGCTTAGCTAAGTGAGAACTTAAGTATTTTACTATTTTATGTAGGACACTGTGCTTGTTTCAGGAGAGGCCCTCTCATGGGAAACGAATTATTTTGACGCTTTAATTAAAGTCAAAGGTAACTAAAATAAATTTATGAAAATTTGAGAAGTTTTATAATCAATATATTTTAAGGTATGGGATCTTTTAATGCGTGTAACTCGAACAATGACTTCATAACATTCTTCATCACTTAAATCAATTAAATCTTCCGTATCAGTATTCATTTTTTAAGTAAAAATACCAATTTTTAAAAACAACTAGTTTATTTGTTGAATTTTCACACGAAATGTCAAAAAATTTTTCTAAGCGAGACTTAAGTGGCTAATTTTGGCGACTTAAGTATAGCGACCATTCAAGTCGTAATGTATACACTTAAGTTCGCACTGGGAAACCGAAAAATGATTGGCACTGTGAAATCGGGTATTATACCTAATTATAAAAACATTTACTAATTTTGCCTCTGATCACACAACTTGTAAAATTGTTTTATGTATTTGTTTATGTATTTGTAGGTCAATAGTTTTTTAATATTTAACTTTAAAGCACTTAAGTTTCAATTCTCTTGCACTTTTATCTTTAGACATCAGTTGTCAACTGCATACATATATAGTGTTACAATGTTACAAAATGCCAATTTCTAAAACATCTTAAATTTTTCTTTTTGCTGTAATTATAATATATCTAAGAATACACTGATAAATTATCTATAGAATTATCAACACAAACACAACGTTTACACTCAATTTTTCTAGTTTAAAGTATTTTTACAAATCCACTGTAAAAAATATTGAATATTGCAAGATAGTTAAGTCATGAAAATTTACTAATTATGTAATTTTGCTGAAAAATTGTATTAAATGTTGCATAACTGTTACAAACATTTTGTAGGGTAAACGATGAGTATGAGTTTATACATGAAATATATCTGAATTTGATCTCTCTTTTATTAGACAATAAATGTTGTGACATTAGGTCTGAAAAATATACCATACCACATATGGTATTTTGTTCCGAAATGCCCAGTCATTCCGAAAATGTTACGTTATAAAATACTTGATCTTCTATTTACTCATGAATTTTGAGAATATTAAGGACAGACGCGAAAGAAGTTATTTAATTATTTTACTCTGTAGTCTTGTTGACAAATCAAAGAAGTAAAGGAAATGATGAAAATGAAAGCGATTTTTTATACGAAGTTTACTGACCAAATCTGGATATACTAAATAATTTGGTATGTTGATAGAAGAAAATACGAAAAAGTAAGATATTAGTATTCAATCACAGTATTCGCTTACATTTGGTAATATCTTATTTTAGTCATTTTAACACTTATTAATTAAAATTCAGAGAGGCGTTTTGGTTTGAGTTATTTTGTGGCTTTGAGTTCTCTTCTCTGAAACCTGACTATATTTTATTTTTAAGTTAAATAAGTTTATATTCTAACACTAGCTTACATATTAAATAGACACTAAAAAAAATGAAAAGTTACAGGTTAATATAGATCTCATAAAAACATTTAAAAAACAAATAAACAGTTTCAAATTGTCAATGGTAAAAGTAATAACAATTAAATATATTTTTTGTATTTACAAAAGAACACAAAACCAAGAGATTGGAGTAAAGAAATCTTGCCAACCACCTCGAGTAGGGCAATTCACACGAGCACGGCTCTCAATAAGAAACGTAACTGCAAGTAAACTATAGCCTAAATTGTAATTCACCCAAATCAGGGGAGCTCTTATTGTTTTTGGCAAACGCGGTATTAAAAAGATCATTACATTAGAAAAAATGCCCATGAATAAAAATATAATTGGGTAGAAGAACCGAAGAGCAGCCATTATAATAAACTCGTGGATTATTGCAGAAACAGATATCACTATTTGTCTAAGGACAACTTTTGAGCGAGTGAAACCACAAGTTTTTAGCTCCTTATAAATAAATTCGTACAGCCATTCTTGTACTACGAGATTCCATTTGCGATAATATTCAGATGGTGTGTCCATTTCCCACCATTCTGCGTAGAAACGTCTATCAGCAAAACGTAGTAACTCTGCGAATAAGTTGAACCAAGCATGAAACAGCATATAGAAAAAAGGAAAATGCATAAAGACGCATGTGAGCGTTGTGAAACAGAAACTCTTTACTATATAAATGGCTGAAACTTTAACTTCGCCCAAGTTATAGTAGGTAGGTTTCAGATGCCTTTCGAAATAATAACATACAACATACAATAAACTTAAGAATTCGAAGACGTTTACAAATACAAACCGCCATCGGATTGTTTCCGTACGTGGATATCTGTCTCTATAAAGTAAGGTTGGTGCAAAGAGAAAGTAAAGATACTTTTTAAAACTGACATCTATTTTATCTCCACTTAGAACGATCGGTGCATTCGTGCGCACAAACGAATGCATCTTCATTATAAATCTGATGTTTTCCATTGGCAGTGCGAAAGCCCATCCGACGTTAAATTCAACAAAATACACAGCGTAGTGGCCAGACATCATGAAAACCAGCTGGAAAAGGATGAAAGATATTAGTGACGCATAGTCCCATAGGCGTACCATAGTACTGTCTGGAATTAAAAAAACAAATGTAACTTTTATCAGTTTTATCATACTATCACGAGGTAGGGTAGAATTGAGATAGTTGTCCCAACACCTAAAAGCAACATACATATTTATACTAAAACTTTATCCCTATATCAACTTATATGTACATATACTATAACTTTTTTGACAATGGATGTTTACCAACGTGGGATAAATGCCCCAGTGCTTACTTCTATCTCTGTGAGGATAGTTACCTTAATTTAAAAACAGAAATTTGCCATTTAGTTATTATAGTTAATAACACAAATACAAAACATTCTTCTAAAAATCAACCTTACTATAAACAGAATTTATCGGTTTTATCATTTCCATCATTGGTCTAGTTGTCACATAGGGGAAATGAAATAGCATAAAGAGACAGTTGCGGCATTTACGACGTTGAAAACATCGATTTTTTTTATCGTTTATTGTTGGAAAAGATTTTTTGGTTATGCCTAAACAAAATTGTAAATTGATTTCAACACGCTACAAGTAGCGGGCGCGATTTCGAAAAAAACTTCTGAATCGATTTTCATCTTTTTAAATGTTTAATTTAAAATAAACGTGATCGGACAGATTTCATTATTTTTTTCAAGTGTTTAATCATCAAGTTTTCGTCAGTTTTATTTTTTACGCCATTTTCTGGATTTATAATATTTTTCGAAACTTATGGGTCAATGCCCTAACTGTACCTACGTGTCTACTTTAAGAAATGTATATTAGTTTTATTTTTTATTTTGAGTCATTCTACATGGGTGCAGTTATCATGCCCGCCGATTTTTTCATTTTTATGGAGGCGCGAATTTTAGCGCCAGCTGTACACAAGCAAAAAAGTAATAATAAACACACACAAAAAAAAACAGAAAACATTTTTTAGACATACCTTAAACATGTAAAAGGAAATTGAAAAAAATTATCCCATAAGTACCTACTAGATTAAGAGTTTGGAGAAATTAATGAATTTTTCAGTTGATTCAATTTATGAAAATGTTCCCTTAAGTAAAAACCTACATATTTGATAGCTGTCAGACGGAAATCTATTGTCTTTTCATTACGTACATATCAAAAAATTAAGTTAATTTTCAAAGAAAAGAGAAGGCATGTAGAGAGGAGATATGAAAATTTATGAAAATACGTATACCTTATTATTAATGTAAAATATTCTTAGCATTATTAGCATATTATAAAAAGTCAGCTGCTATAAGATAACAATATAACACAAACTACCCAGCCTTACAGTAAGCACATATGATGTGTAACATCTGACTTCTCATTTCGCATTAGCTTTAAAATTTGACAGTCCGCCATCTTGAATTCGTAAATTCTGACAGTTGATTTGAAGTAAGCGAGCCTGAAAACCCCCAAGTACCAAATTTGGTGAAAATCGCATTAACTTTAAATCTTGACAGCCCGCCATATTCAATTCGTAAATTCTGACAGTTGATTTGAAATAAGCGACCCCGCAAAACCCCAAGTTTGGTGTAAATCGCATTAACCTTAAAATTTGACAGTCCGCCATCTTGAATTTCCTGTATTAAAACAACAGACCTATGTACAGTGATCCAAATTATTGTGCAGATACCTTGATATTTTTCTATGAAAATGTCGAAAATCACTTTTGGCCACACCAGTTGCTATGCACTTCATCACGGATCTATCATCCTATCTAATTTGGTGTCGATTTTGAGTCTCCTTACGAAAATTTATACATATGTTACTTTAGTAAAGAGCTCGAAAGAAAACAAGAAATTGAAGAGCTTAAGTTATTCACGCATTTCACTGCTAACATAACAATATCGTAAGCCTTCATATTGATATGCGACAATATAAATAAATGGATATGTAGCTATGCAAATTTTATATGTGAATCTAAAACAATGCGGAAAAAACAATGTAACTAGGAAATTTCTAAATCTCCCCGTTGACGAAATCTGCGTATTAGAATTGTTTTTTTTATGTATTAATTATTTTGTCAGTTAACGTTCGTTTCTGTGTAGGTGTAGGTACTATTACATTTTCAACAGGACAACTGTCATCACTTACCTCACTTACATATATGTATGTATTTTAATAATCTATAAAATTTTTACGAAACTTTAACTAAACGAAGCGAAAAAAGGGAGGGAGAGGGAATAAAAGGAGGCCAAGCAAATACTATTTATGAATTTACATTTTTAGGGTTCCGTAGCCAAATGGTAAAAAACGGAACCCTTATGGATTCGTCATGTCTGTCTGTCTGTCTGTCCGTCCGTATATCACAGCCACTTTTTTTCCGAAACTATAAGAACTGTACTGTTGAAACTTGGTAAGTAGATGTATTCTGTGAACCGCATTAAGATTTTCACACAAAAATAGAAAAAAAAAATTTTTTGGGGGTCCCCCATACTTAGAACTGAAACTCAAAAATTTTTTTTCTTCAAACCCATACGTGTGGGGTATCTATGGATAGGTCTTCAAAACTGATATTGAGGTTTCTAATATCATTTTTTTCTAAACTGAATAGTTTGCGCGAGAAATACTTCCAAAGTGGTAAAATGTGTGTCTCCCCCCTGTAACTTCTAAAATAAGAGAATGATAAAACTAAAAAAAATATATGATGTACATTACCATGCAAACTTCCACCGAAAATTGGTTTGAACGAGATCTAGTAAGTAGTTTTTTTTTTAATACGTCATAAATCGCTGCTACGGAACCCTTCATGGGCGAGTCCGACTCGCACTTAGCCGCTTTTTTCTCTTGCTTTACAGCTTAGACTGGTTCTGTTTATTTAGATATGGTTTTTTATACTAATTATTTAAAAGGTCAATTTATTGGTCGTTTATTATATACAAATGATAATTAGTAGTAAGGTCAGTTGCATTAGCAATTAAACTAAAATTATAAATTCTTGTTTAATAAGTACAAAGTTCTTTTAATATAAGTAATAGTTTTTTTCTGAACAACTTTATATGCAAATGATTGTCCTTGGAATTTGTTTCATTGTGTTTCTAATAGGTAATATTAGAAACAATGAGCTCTCAGCTCTCAGATTTGAATTGACCCATGAGAAGGAACTCAGTTTTGAAAATGGATAAAATTTTTGTGTTCATAAAGTTTGAGTTTTAGTTACTTTTAAACTAATTTATTTGTTTAATAACGGAGACGTAAATAATTAATTTTGCAATTTTTCGTCGTTTAATTTTTTAAGGTACGCCTTCTCCCCCTATTTTTCAAATGCTTAAATATGAAATGCAACTTCACTATGATAAAGTTGTGTAATTTGAGCTTATGATTCGTTAAAAAGCAATTCCTAAAATTGTTAAATCAATCTCAGTAAGTTGAAATTAAACTTAATATTATAGATATCAAATTGAGTTTCAGCTCAAGGTTTTTTTCTTGTTTTTTGAATTAGATCAATCTCATTCTTAAGTTAAGATTTTGCTTAAAACTGTATGAATACAAAAGTGAGATTGATGTTGTAAGTGGAGGTCAATCCTAAGTTCTTAAATTTATGAATACCGCCCACAGTTTTAACTCCATTAAATCCATTGAATCGATTTGCTTCAAATTTCAGTTAGGACGACATAAAAAAATAGCTAGTAACATAACTTTTACAGAAGCTACACTAATTTTATTAAGATTTTAATAGCAGATAAAGTACTTACAGTTTCTTAGCTTCTTCCGGAAAGAGCTCCATTGTTTAAAGGCAAAATATAAAACGAAAACAATTAGCTGCATAATCGCCCATATTAGAAGAGCTGAAGGGAATTTGTTGAAAGCGTCCTTTAATGTCCTCGTCATAAAGTAAATCCTTAAAGTCATAATGTTTCAAAAAATAATGTAAACCATTATTAAGTCTCTAACCTCTGATATTCGTAGTAGTCATACACAGCCGATTCTACGATAAGCCAGAATAAAAGGGCCAAGCAAATACTATTTATGAATTTACATTTTTTCTCTTGCTTTATTAAAGTAATAATAGACTCTTCTGGTCGGAAAACTTTTGTGTATTTTTCCGTTTTCGCCATTCCATCGAGAGATGGTGTTGTCTCCTCTTTTGCACCAACGAAACTCTCTGAAGTATTTTCTGGAGAAACTTCAATCATTTCCGCCATCTCAGTTTATTTCACATAAATGTCAGGACAATTTTATAGCTACTAGTGGTCGCCCTATGGTCGAAATTCGACCAACTGGGGTTACTATGAAAAATACGAAAGTACACAGTATACTATGTGTTTGAAATTGGCACTATCAATAATAAAATTACGACAGTTTGTCCACAGACTACTATGCGTTTGACATAGACAATTGTTCGCAACACACGAAACACTCTTTCCGAACGGAAAGAGTGTATAATTTAGAACTTTCACGTGAAATTGACATTTTCATATAAATTTGCGTAATCTGGAGTGGCGTGTTGTCCTTTTGAAAATTTCAACGTTCGAGACGACACTCTTGTAAGCGTTGGCACTAAAATTCGGTTTTTAATTTATTGAGGAATATAATTATTTAAATACAGTATGACAAACAGGCAAAAAATAGCAATTGTGTGTGCTGTGATGTATTTAGCCAGTGTGAAAATTACTAAAAAGAAGACTAGGAGATTCTGGCAAAAGAAGTGGTTAAAATTAAGAAATGAATTTAGTGACATGCGGCTCTTAAGGGAATTGAGCGACAGTAGTCCCCACGATTTGTACAATTATTTAAGAATGGATGCAACAACCTTTGGGATTTTACTATCCAAAGTAAAACCATGTATTGAAAAACAGGATACAGTTATGAGACAAAGTATTCCAGCACAAGAGAGGCTTATTGCAACGCTGAGATTTTTGGCAACAGGCAGAACATATGAGTGTCTCAAATTTTCGACAGCTATTTCCCCACAGGCGCTGGGAAAGATAATTCCAGAAACCTGTCGAGCAATTTTCCAAGTTCTTAAAAGAGAATATCTAAAGGTTTGTTTTTATTTTATTCTACAACAACTTATTTTAATTTTATTCAAAAAAGGATTACAAAATTCCACCACTTTCTTCGGAGAAATCTTGATAATTTGACGGTATTGGCGTTGAGGTTAAAAGAGCTTCTCCCAAAATTGTATTTTCGGAAAGTTTCCCTAAGGTTGCTTTTTGCATTACTTGCATTAAAAGACCTTCTGCCAGAACTCGTTGCTCTGCACTTTGTATTTTTTTAAATTTTTTTGCGATGTAGCTTCCAAGGTGATCATACTCATCCATTGGTTCTGCACGATTTGTTGAGTTTCCTTTCAACGCTTCAGTGCAAGCATTGAAAAAGTCTTCTTGACCTCTATCTACTTTCTTCCTTTTCGGTGGTTTCGGAGTTTCAGATTGTGGAGCTTGAACATTTTTTCGGAGAGCCTGAAAATAATCGTAAAACATTTGGTTTTATTTGCAGTTTCCGAAATCAAAGGCAGAGTGGCAGATTGTAGCTGAAGGATTTCAAGAGCAATGGAATATGCCTAATTGTGGCGGTGCATTGGACGGGAAACACATAGCAATCACAGCACCGGCTAAAAGTGGAGCTTCATATTACAACTATAAAAATTTTTATAGCATTGTTCTTCTTGCCCTTGTAAATGCTAATTACGAGTTCATTTACATAGACGTCGGCAAAAATGGCAGAAATTCGGATGGTGGTGTATTTGAATTTTCTTCATTGAGTGAGAAAATGGAGGATGGCACGATAAACTTCCCGGAAAATTTTGAAACGAACGAAAATCTAAACTTCGTTATAATAGGAGATGAAGCATTTCCTTTAAAAAAAAATATTTTGAAGCCATTCGCGCAAGCCACCTTGAATTACGAGAGAAGAATTTTTAACTATCGTTTATCACGAGCGCGCAATGTGGTGGAAAACACATTTGGTCTAATATCAACAAAGTTTAGAATTCTACATACTGCTATTAACATTTCTGTCAAAAACATTAAGAACGTTGTTGCAGCTATATGTGTACTGCATAATTTTTTGAAACGAAATAATTCAAATTATGTTACACCACATACTTTCGATTCTGAGGATCCGAGAACTCGGGAAATTCATGAAAATGGGTCTTGGAGGAAAGAAATTCCTTACAATTTTGTACAACTTCAAATAAGTAGGAATTATAACCATGAAAGCATAGAAAATCGTGAATTATATGCACATTTTTTTTTAAATAATGGGCAAGTACCATGGCAGGATTATATGATAAGGAGGGGTAAAGCATAACCGCTTTTGTACAGCATTCTTTTCAATATAAAATTAAAGTATTTTAAAAGAAATTGGTTCAATTACCTGTGCTTCATTAATCTCATCAAATTCTGTGATATTAATGTTATTATCAATTTCTAACTCCACATTTGCAGTACCGAAGATATCGTCTTCTTCATCCAAATTGTCGATGCTATCTGCTGGTTTTTCTTGATCTGCTGTGAATTCTAATAAATGGTAATACCACAACGATGGCACGTAAGCTTCATCAGCACCAGCACCGCTACGATTGGATTTCAGGCTCTTTTTTAGCTCCTTTCTGAAGGAGCCACGCAAAGATTGTATTTTTCTGGTCACAGTTTCCTTGCTGGCTGTACTGTCATACGATTTATAAAATTTGAGAAGTTCATCGTATCCCTTATTTTTTAAATTTTTGTTTTTGTATTCAGGACTCTTCACTTTCCATAATGCCAAATGCTTTTTATAAATTTCAATGAAATTCATTAAGAATTCTTTTGGCAAATTCCTTAAATCTGCCATTGCTCTTTCGTCGCATAAAGGCGTTTTGCAACTGCCGAAAGAAGGAAAGTTGCAAGGAATGCGCGCACACGCAATTGTAAGTGGGTGGCTCTCAAAGAGATAAACTGTGGGGAAAAATGAGACGATTGTGCTCGTACAATCATGGCATGCTATCATAACCACACACGAGCGCGTAATTTTTCTAAACCAACAGGAAAAATGATTGCTCGCACGCAAATCCCTTCGTGTATGGTTACCTAATATGATGGTTAATAAGGAATTTATTTAATTAAATTTAATGTATATGTGTTACAAATTATATATAAATTTTAGATTTCTGCACTTCTTCTCTACATAAACTTTAACTTAAGCCAAATTTCACACTTCTCCTTCCGTCCAATATGCTTAAAAAGGGGTACAAAGTTTTCTCTTCACGTATTAATATATAGATTTATGAACTGATCAATGCAATATCAACTTGTTTTTGCACTAACAGGAAGCGATATTTTATTATTTATTTCTGTACACCTCTCAGATAAAAACGTCAATTATTCTAAATATAGTAATTTAATTTTTATTATTATACAAGAACTGCGATATTACAACACAATTACTTTTTTTCTGATTCGCAACAAACAACTTGAGTTTCACGAACGGCGCGGTGCGTTTTGTCTCATTGGGGCATAATCAGAGCTCACTAAGGTTGATCCACTCCACACTAATGAATAAGCCCAACTCGATCTTGCTCGAGTTCAGTTGCAGCTTAGACTGGTTCTCTTTATTTAAATTATCGTATACTAATTATTTAAATAGTTAACTGGTCATTTATTATATAAAAATGATAATAAGCAAGATCAGGTACACATGCACCTGACAAGCTCGCTACCAGCGGCGCCGCATATATGGGCATTAATTTTTCTCTGCGAGTCCGGCGCTGCAAATATGCGTCAGTTTGGAAAATTGCTTATGTTGCTTCATTTCAATGTTAATAAAAAAAAAATTCATGGCCTGTGGTACAAGATTTTCTTTTCAAGTGCCGGTAGAGAACGAACTCAGGATTGAAGATGGATATAATTTTTGTGTTCATAACGTTTGCATTTTAAATTTGGTTATGTTTAGACTAATTTATTTGTTTTTATTTATTATGTTGACCGTAGTTTTTATGAGACGCTAAAAAAATCAAACTAATTTTATTTTTCAAAAATATTTATTTTAGTCCAGTCTTTAATAATTTAAGTATAAAATAATACAAAATAATCAAAAAATTTTAGTCAAAAAAAATTATAAAAAATGATATAAATGTTCAGGTTGGAATGCATCGATTATACCAAAAACAGTAAAACTTAATAAGTAAAAGTTTTCATTAAACATTTTTACCCACGAAGTTAGATGTTAACAGTGAACCCATTGAACTGGTTTTTACTTAATTTTTGTTTTTCACTATCACTTTGCACGTGCTGCTAATGACTTCCGCTGACAGAAGTGAACTAAGCTTAAAGTACCATCATCTATAGCTATTGGTTTCGAAAAAAATTGAACTGTCCATCTCTCCCGGACTTACCCTATTATAAATATCAAATTTAGTTCCAGCTCAGTGGCTTTTTTTTTTTAAATGCATTTTTCATTCTTAAGTTACGATTTTGCTTTGAAATTTATGAATACAAAAGCGAGATTGATATTATATGTGGAGGTCAATTCCAAGTTCTTAAATTTATGAATGTGACCCAAAGTTTTAACTCCATTAGATCTATTGAATCTTGGTTCGCATGCGAAAAATTAGAGCAATGTCTCTAAGATTGAGATGCACGACTGAGTTCGTAAAGTCGAGCTTGAGATAGAACTATTAGATCGTTGCCCGATGTATTCGAAACAAAGTAAGATCAGCCCTGATGAAGCCGTAAATAACGTCAAAAGTAACAAAATTAATACATTTGTGGTGGACTTTATACGTGGAAAATCATAACATATAATAAATAAAGCACAACTACCGTCCGCGAAGAAAGTTGTTTTGAGGTAGGTACTCATTTTAAATTTACGAAAAAGGTTTGCAATTGGAATAACTTCACTAACAATTAAACAAAATAATAATAAACTTGAAGAATAGAAAAGCAAATAAAATGAATATTTTCCTCTCTGGATATTCCTTGTTCTCCTACAAATCTCAGAAATCTTAATTTTTTCAATAATACCTACTTAGTCCAAAACTTCCCAAGTAATAGTCCACACACACCTATTCTACATATGATACATTATCTTATTTAAGCGGGGCAACGATAGTTTTTGGTATACCAAAATCGAGATTTCGATTAATTTTCTGTTGAAGCTCTAAGTCTGAGATTGATTTCATCGGAAGAAATTAAACTCAGAATTTTTTGCGTACAAAAGTGAGATCAGTCTTGAAAATATTTGGATTTGAAACCCATAATTTTACCTATTACAAACTCAGTGAAGCAAGCTTTACGATAATCCATAAATTATTGACTTATGCAGAGTTTCTTCATTTATGAAAACTAATTATAAGAAATTATTAAAAAATTTAGCACAATTGAACTGAAAAGCATTTTTTTTCACCAAGTTAGAATGCTGCCGGAAGTATGCCATTTGATATTAATTAATTGAAATTCGATTTGAACATAAAGTTTAGAATTATCCTAGCTTTGGTAGCTAGTATTTAGATCCAACAGTTCAAGTTTAGTTAGTAAGTTTCTTGGGAGTTTTCTAGTGCAGAATATGTAAAATCTGTAACAGAAATCATACTCATATCTATGTTCCAAAGAGGTTCCGAAAAATCATTTATTCCTGTTTCAAAAATTCTGTAAAAAAATTGATATTATTGTAATAAGAGAAAATAATAAAAAATATTGAAATATTTGTTTAAATCTTTTTATTGTTTACAATAAGGAAATATTCATAAATCAATAATTATAACTCCGTAACATTCAAAATATATACAAATACATACAATACTATATTCTACTATATGTCTAATATGTAGAATTAACAGCAAAGCCTCTCGATTTTCTGCTACAAACAAAATTCTTTATGCTTTAATAGTTGACAATTAAAAATATCGAGATCAATATTGGGAATACTTCTTTAAACAAGTACAAACAGAATTTGTAAATGCCAGATTAAATTTGATTTATATGTAAATCGAGATATGAGTCTTTTGATGGGTAGAATCCCAAAGATATTAATATTAGCGTGAATTCTACATAAAATTATTTTTTAAGGCTAGTTACATTATATGTAATGTAACAATATTAATAACTGAACAGTTGAATAGTTAATACCACGTCGATTCCATGTCACATCGGTACCAAATTGATATACGATAAAAATGTTAATAACAAAACAATATTGCTTAACTGCCCCAGTTATAGAACCTTTATTCACTGAACAAACTAAACAATGTTAGACAACATAAGATATTGTAATGAATTAAAAAAGCAGTAGAAATTCAACTTAAGTTGAAAAGGAGTTTTAGGTATATAAAATACTTATAAAGGTCTAGAAAGTCTCTGAATACATGAACCTTTGGATATGATATTTTCTCTAAAAAATGCAAATCCAGCTTACTGGTATGAAGAAACTCGTCCACCTACTATCGTCAAACTTGCAATTTGCACGAGCTCTACATTCAATTAAATAAAAATAAACCAAAAAAGCTAACCCTGAATTGTAACACATCCAAAATACTATTCCTCTAATACATTTCGGGATATATGGCGTTACACTGCGGATAAAGTTTGAACCCCCAAAAAATAGGATAAATACGACTGGATAGAAAAATCGAAGGACAGAAACAAATAAAACCTCGTGAAAAAACGCTGATATAAACGTGATTATATATCTAAGTGCAGTCTTCGAACATTTGTTCTTTAATTCTTTATAAATAAACTCATATAACCAATCTTGTACGATGTGGTTCCATTTGCGAAAGAACGAACCAAAATTGTCCACTTCCCACCATTCAGAGTAAAATCGTCTATCAGCGAACTGTAGTAATTCTGCAAAAATATTAAGCCAAGCATGAAATGTAATGTAGAAAAATGCTAAATGTGGCACGACACAGGAGATCGTTGTTAAATAGCAGCATTTCAATAGGTAGACTGTTGATACTTTGTCTTCTCCCAAATTTTGATAGGCTGGCATTAAGTACCTTTCGTAATAATAGCACAAAATGAAGAGGCCGCCGAAGAATTCCAAGATGGAGATAAAGACGAACCGCCAACGGATACTCTGCGTTCGTGGGTAACTATTCCTATAGAGCAATGTCGGCGCAAATAAGAAGTACATGAACTTTCTCAAGTCGTAATCCGTTTTCTCTCTGCGTAGTATGATAGGAGTGTTGGTTCGGACAAATGCGTGCATTTTCATGGCGAATCTGAGATTTTCCACAGCAAAGGTGAAGCCTGTTCCAGTGTTGAATTCAGCAATGAATACTGCGGACTGGCCAGATATCAAGAAACCCAATTGGAAAACGATGAATGCTATAAGTGAAGTGTAGTCCCAGAGAAGCAAGCTGAAATAGTCTAAGAAATTGAAAATTAATATATCGAAGAACGAATCTGCATACAGTGTGTCCAAAGAGTTCTATTATACATAATATAGTCCATTATAAACCAATTTTTAAAAATAAGTTTCAATTTAAATAATAAAATATGGCAATACAATGGGCGTTTTTAGAAATTCATGGTTGCTTGCATGCATTTCGTCAAACTTTGCTGCATATTTAAACAAAATCCGCCATTTTAATTGCATTCATAAATGTCATCTCTCTCGCACCTCTAGCTCTACTTGAGAAAATAGTTAGTACATTTGACAGCTCTCAATCTTCTTCTTTTTAGTCAGCGAAGTCAGGTTCTTATTTTGGTTGCAAAGATGCCTAAAACTTGCGTGGTCAGATTGCATTTGTGAACATGAAGGTTGAGTTATCGAACACTATGCAAAAGCAAGTTTTACGCAACTATGCATTTCTAAAAACGCCCAATATCTTTTCTTCTTTAGTCCTAGCAATTGACATCTTTATTTCAAAATTTTAAGGCAATCAAATATTGGAAAGTGGATCGATATGAACTATTGGTACCAAAATGAGGTATGTAGAGGAAGAGTGGCATGAAGGAGCCGAGTTTTGAAAGAGCCGTTCTCTATTGCACAAAAACTACCGAGTGAATTTTTTTCATGTATTTTTTTTTAGTTAGTACTACTGATCACTGATACTCCCTAAAAATTTCATCATTATTTGTCAATAACTGACGTTGATACAACGTTTTAATGATTTTAGACCCCAAAAGTAAATTTTTGATGTTGTTTTATTTAGTTTTTGACAGTCAAATGCCAACATCTCATGAAAAACTGATTATGCTGTAAAATTTTATAGATTTTAAGCTTTTCAACGATACATATTTTATTAGTTGAGCACTTTTATTTTATACTAATTTTTTAAATAATTATTTTTAACATAAAAAGTTATGAAAGAACCACTTTGTTAAAATATAGGGGAAAGGGGGGCAATATGAACCCTGTGGGAAAAAATCGGGCTTATAACACTTTTGCCATCCCACAATGATCGAAAGCAATATAAACACCCAAAACTTTTTAATTTTTATTAACAAATAAAAAAAATCGAGTTCATTTAATACTCTTTTCAAGTTATTAACAATTTTTTCAAGTTACAAGTAATTTTTCAGGTTGTAAGCATTTTTTTTAAGACGTCTATATTCTCTTCCCTCTCCTCTACAAAAATATCTCGTTGCAATCACTATGAATATGGTATATGTTATTAAATTTCATCTTTTCCATTTCTTAATTCGCGGTGGCTCTTTCAAAACCTATAAGTTATGAAAGAGCTGAAAATCAATTTTTTTTTCAAAACGAAAAATAAATATTAATCTTGTAAATTTTCTTCATTCCGCCTACGTAACTTTGTTCTATACTATCGAAATTATAACTTTATTGTAAAAAAAAAAAAAATTTCCATTCCTTATTGGTTTTTTTGGGCCTTCTGTAAAACTGGCTCTTTCATGCCACTTCTCCCCTACAGGCTCGGATGCATAAGCGCGTCCAAACCTACCTCATATAACGAACAAATACGTCTGCAACAGGCATAAAAATTCCTAAAGCAGGCACGAAAATTTAAAAAAAACGTCCTTCTACAGGCACACACGTGTCCAAATCGTGAATATTTAAAGTTAAAGCTGGCTGACAAAATTGCACGATCGCCTCTTGCTGCAATTCTGATACTTACACTAGACTTACAC
Organism: Machimus rusticus; assembly: GCA_951509405.1. Lineage (NCBI taxonomy): Eukaryota > Metazoa > Arthropoda > Insecta > Diptera > Asilidae > Machimus > Machimus rusticus. The sequence continues at coordinate 12,678,264 of OX608051.1, forward strand.
TGTTTAGAATATGTTTTTTGAGAATAAATGCTCGTCCGCCGAGGCAGCCCAAAAATTTGCCGGCGTTTCGATCCGGGGCAGTAGCCAGATCTTGTCAGTGTGGCTAAATGGCCAGTGTCCCCGCCACAGACGTCACGATCGTGGGGATCGAAAGTTACATTCACTTGATTAAAATTTCAAGTGTGAATTACAAAGAAGGAAAATTTTGTAACAATACATTCGTTTTACGGGCACATAACCTACCAAAAGTAGGGACGGAAATTAAAAGATACGTCTGTTTTACAAGCATACTCGGGATATACTCTTACGAGTTTACTTTATATGAATATTCCTACAGAAGTAACAAAAATTTCTGCGCAGAGAGTTTTTCAAACAATCCAATAGTTCGGCGCATATCTTGTTTCATTCAGACTGTTCTGGGTAACTACTAATGATGGCAATAAACTTGTTTGTTTGTGGACGCAATGCACACCGTGATTCATTTGGGCTGTTTTGGGTGAGTAAGGACTTATACGTGCCTGTAACGGGCTTCATTTTAACAATTGAAATCGTTTGTTCTGGCGCAATATAAGATTTTAACATAGTCAATTCTGTTTATTATTATTTAATTGAAACTAATATAAGCAAAGTTATAAAATTCTTCTCGTTTGGACTATGATTTTTGGGTCAAAATATTAGATTGATAAGAAACATGCACTAAATGTTTTTTTCTTCACAATATACCTCTAAGACAAATCTAATGAAAATTGCGTGATTTAAACATCAAATTGTTCGTATCTTACAAAGCAAAGACTATAACGATTATGATAAAAAAAATATAATTACAATTTTCGATTGATCGATACCTACACATCAATTTTTAGTTTTCAGTTGGTCGAAAACAATTACGAAGTGATTTTCATTTTTCGATCGTTCAATAACAATTAAAAAGTAAGCTTAATTTTTGATCGTTCGATAAAAATTATCAAGCAAGAACAAATAAAAATAAATTATTATTAATAATGTTAAGAAAGGATTTGTAACCGACATAAAAAAAGAAGAGGCCATCATAACGCATCATACCTATTTTTGGTTACACTTTTCCTCTCCTTAAAGGAAGGAAAATAATGAAATGAATTTCATTTCGAACAATCAAAAAATAACATTTAATCCTAAGTTATTATCGAGCAATCGAAAAATAAAAATTACTTGAATCATTATCGAGTGATCGAAAAATAAAAATTATCTCGTAATCGTTATTATCAAATTTATAATTTTTATTTGTTTAGTATAGCAAAATTCAATATCTTTTTTGAAATACATATAATTGAATCTAGGTAAGTGTATAAATGAAATGATTTAATGATTTTAGCTTGATATAGTGTTAGTTTTTTTGTTTTAAATTTCAACATTTGCAATTTTTTCTAATCAACCTAATAAAGAATATTAAAAGTACTTACTGTCTTTTATAACTCCTCGGATGCCTCTCCATAGTTCAAAGGTGTAGTAGAAAAGAAGAACCACCAGCTGCATAACTATCCACATTAAACATGCCAAAGGGAATTTGTTGAAAGCTTTCTCCAAAGTGCCCGTCATAAAGTAAATCCTTAAATTTGCCAGACTATTACTCACGCAAAAAGTACATCAGTGAAAAGTTAAACCTCTGATATTTGAAATAGTCATTCAAGGCGGATTCCATCATAGTAAAAAGTAATATCGCTACACTGAAGTGGTATATAAATTTGAATTTCTTATCCTCTTTCATCACAGTAATAACAGATTCCTGAGCCCGAAAAACCTTGCCGTCGTTCTGTATTTTAGCCCCGTTGCCGAGAATTGCTTTTTCTTCTATTATTGGAACAACAGAATGTTCTGCGTCCGTTAAGGTAACACTAGTCGAATTCGCCATTTAACTCTTTGAAAACGTCGCTATAGTAAGTGACTGCTTGTATACTATGCGGACTTCTATCTCTCGTAAACAAATATTAAACGATCAGTAAATGTCGATTTATTTTTCAAATAATATAAATTCTGACCGCGCTGTGATATTGTCGGAATCAAACTGTGCAGAGTGAAATGTCTGCAATTTTACGATAGCTTCAAATTTCCATAACTTGTCCAGTAAGTGATGACTGGAATATTTCTAAAATGGAAAAGCGTTCTAGGTTGCTGTGAGAGCACATTGATCTGCCAAATCAGGTGGGGTGGGTAAGTGTCATGAGAGTAAGTTTATGTTTTTACAATGATAGAGTCGATCAATATGTTCTTTTGAAATCTAGAAAAATGTTCAATGATTTGTAAAATTTTATTTGAAATATATGTAAACGAATTTAAACTCAACCGATCTTTTTAACCGGACATATTAATGCAGGTTTGATGCTGTTGACCATCAATTCTAAATTAAAACTAAAACTAATAATAACTGAATCATGCCTCTTACCAATAAATAAATTGTTTTATTTTTAGCTTCCTAAAAAAGCATTCCAGGTTTTGCAGGAAATTTTGGATTGAATTGAATTTTATGAGCAGCAACCATATCAAACAATTTTTATTTATCGAAAATAAAATCAATTTGCCTAGATTTATACCCACTTATGCGTCAAAAATTTAACCCAAAAATATACATATTTGGTTCAAGGTTTGAAGTTTGAATGGCTAAATATTTTATATGACTTTTGCAAATTTTAATAACTTTATATACCTACGTGACGTTTTTTAAAATTTCACATCAATCCAAATTTTCCTGCAAAACCTGGAACTGGATCCGATGTGAAAAGAACACGGCTATTAATTATCTATGTATTAACTATTGCATAATCCGTTCGGATCGAAGGGAGCTTACAAAAGCCTATAAAGCAACCTATATTCTCAAAAAACCATTTCAATTGATTTTAGTTTTTGCGCACATAACATCGAAATAATTCGCTTGGATTTGTCAATCAAATTATTTAACACTTTGAACGAAAGGATTCATTAAACAATTGAACTCAAAGGTTACTAAAATGATTTAACGAGATTTTTTTGAGTACCGCAAAAATGCACTCGCTTTTTAATACGGCGCGGCGCGGCGGTGGTTATTATGTTACAAAACTTTCATATTACATAATTTCCTATAAATGCTTTGTTTGAGTTGAGAGTTTATTAGTTTAAAAGTTCAAAACGTTAGTTGCACGAGTAAAAACAAAAACGTCCATTAAAAAAATACGTGTGAGTTGGTCTACCCTTCCTCTAGCAATGAATTATATATTAATAGTATGGTCTTTTTAAGCAAAACATTTAGTGCTAACATATCTTATATAAGTTGTAAGTACTTTCAGTTATAACACATTCATATATGTTGTTTGATACTCATACTATAACGGCAAAAGCCCTTTTTGGACAAAAATACTAATAAAGTTTCTATAATGTTCCGAAAATAATTTCAGTAACCTTTGACTTTAATTAATTTTTCGGTAAAATAAATAAAAAAATAATTCTATTGAATTTTTCTACCACTTTAAATATCGTTGAGAAACTCAGTGCGGTAGAGTGGAAGGAGGGTAAGGAGTATCGACGGGCTGCGTATCAAAAATTGTTTTGATAAAAAGAAATACAACGGAGCAACTTAGCATTACCTGGCATTAGGTACATACTCAGCATTACCGGGCATTACTTAGAAATACCCAGCATTACCTAACATTGCTCTACAGTAGAATAGTAGTACTGTTAGACAATGTTAGATAATGCTGAATATTTCTATGCAATGCCCGGTAATGCTTGGAAATACTAAGTAATGCTTCTGAAGTACGGTAATGGTACCAATACCATTACCATTACTATGGTAATGGTAATTAAATTTGCTGCAGTATCAATACTGGTAATGGTACTGGTAATTTGTCTTGTTTGCATTACTTGTACTGGTAATGACGTATAGGTACTGTTTTTACAGCCCTGGCTAAAAGCCATTTAAGTTATTTAAAATTTTTAATTATCCAAGTATATTTTATAGGTTGGTCGACTCGTTAACTTGTAAAGCTTATACTTAGCTGTGTTAGTTTTCCTTTTAACTGCGGTATAAATGTATATTACTATCGTGAATACTTTTCACATATCCAAAAACAACGGTTTAGTTTAATATTTCACAATTTTGTAGGCGTGATTAATTTGTATAGCCATGTCAAATTATAGCTTTTTAGTACCAACAATCTCTGAGTTAAATCGCGGACGGATGGACGGACATGGCGAAAGTACCTATGTACATATATATGTATAAGGGTTCCTTGTTTATTACGGAACTCTAAAAATTGTGATATGTTCTTAAAAATAAGCGTCATCAGATGCAATGACAAAGTCTTACTAGGCATTAACTATTTACGAGTATTAAGCAAAATTCTGACCATTGACCTGTGTGCTCTAAAAACGTTTAGTACCTTCCCGAGTGAAGCAGTCCTTTGTAAAAGAGAAGCAGTCCAGCAAAAGATGGAGTCAACGAGCCACTCTTATTGAATCAGGGGCGTCCGTCCACACGACGCAGCGTGTCCTTCGAGGCGTCGAGGTGGAAGTGACGAAATCGCATCATCTGGCGCTTGCACATCCCGGAAACTTTTCAGCTTGTCCCGAGGGAAGTTGCTGGGACTCGTGGCGCTCCTGTTGTGGCCGAAAGTCCGAAAGCCCAGAGATAACTCTGTAAAAATTGATTTTTTCGCGGGGAAGAAAAAATAACATAATCGAGCGCTCTGAAGTTGTTCATTTACCCTTAGCTTCTGTTTTGAAATTTTTAAGAGTTCGCGAGCCTTTTAGGGCAACTTACGGCTTATTGAAAATTCATGACTTGCCCGGTTAATTCCGTGTTTTTGCCATGTTCACCCGGTGGGGGACAGTGAGGGGGGAAAGAAACTTTCAAGATTGTTTTCCTACGAAAGACGCTCAGAGTTCGGCTCAGAGTTTACCTTAAGGCAAGTAAATTACACTGGAGACTTTTTTCCTTATCAGTCCAAGAGGGCGTCGCATTTCTTCGAAGACGAGGCCAAGGAGAATCTCGGAATTGGCACAGAGTCGCGCAGTTCAATTTCTTCAGATTACACACGACGAGATCTGACCAAAGCCGAACCTTTTGCCTCCGGAGAAGGAGCTGCGCTCCCAGGGATATTTGGACTGTTTTGGCGATAATTCGAGGCTGCGACTGGAGCGGGGGAATCCTGCAACATCCCTCTGATGCTCCGGCAAACTCGAAAAGTTAAGACATTTCAGAGACCGTTTCGGTCCTGCGAAAATTACCGGAGGAAGTCTCAGATGGACAATTTGCCGTAATAGTAAGACAGACGCTGCAATCAACAATGCTTCAGTCCGTTTGTCCTTAAAATGGAAAGCAATAAAAGCTGGCGGAGCTCGTTCTCGTTACCCCACCCACTGAGTACCCGGAGCCCCCCGGAGCCCCACCGGAGCCCCCTCTGTCTGCAGATTTCCAATTTGATATTTTCCTTCTGTGCTTGAATAAGATTGGGCTGGGCTCATTGTGATTGTCTGGGATCGCCGAAAGACGAAGGTGCTCCCTCCTAAGTGGTCACCGGAGCCGCAGAAAAGTTTTATGAACCACCGCCGTGCTGGGTACCGGGCGCACCGACCACGTTGAAATTGGGGCTCCGGAGCCACCCCTTGTGGAAGTTGGCCGGGGTGCAGCGCTCTTTCCTCCAGCTCCAGCCCCATTCGAATCGACGTGAAGCCACCCCCCAGTTTTCAGTGTCCTGTTCGCACAGATGTCCGGGATCAGATCCATTTCCAGCTGGAGGATGGGGTCCAGCGCCGAGAGCGTCAAACCTGCCCCCAACATTCATAACCGAGTGGGTCCCAACTGAATCTTGGCGGCTTTTCTTGGCTCTTTGACGAAATGATTCGTGGTTGGAGCTCCTCCAGCGTGCCGCCGCCGGGGCCGCCTTTGTGGGGCTCGTCGGTCTCCGCTTTCTCGACATTTTTTCAATGAGCGACGGACGACGGAATGATGGCTGCGGTTTGCGTTGCTAGCTCCTGACATGACCGACCAAATCCAATTTCGCTGCAGCCATTTCATTCGCGGGTCAATTTCTTGTTTATCTTCTGGTTAATGCGTTTTTGCGGTTAGTGTCCTGCTTTCAACATCAAAAGTTATTTACAAAAATGACCCCAGAAAAGCATTCGATTAGGAAGTGATGTCCTCCTGTCGACCCCACAACATCCCGTGATTGTAAATGCATCTTTATAATTTTAATCTTATATATGAAATATTGGCTCGTAATATGCTAAAAAAGTTAATTAAAACTCAGTCTCAATTTTTACATGGAAAAACTGAGTCTAATCTCAATTTGATTATCAGTTTGCTATACATATACAAAAATTGGGTCTGAGGTTTAGTTGCTCAGTTCTCAGTGCTCAGTTTTTTAGAATATATAATATTGCTCTAAAATTTGTTTTTCCATTTTTTGATATTTACAAAAATGTAATTAGACCTAAACCAACAACATACGTTAAGCCGCGCAAGCCGTAGATCTGGTGTAGAATCATAGTGGCGTAAATCAAGTTATTAGTTTTTCATCTTGGAATTTAGTAGGTAATTTAAGAGCGTTTCCGTCACAGTAGTGCGATTTTTATTTGATGTTTCCGTTTCCTTTCCGTTTTTAGAACTTGATTTTCTTTATTCAACACTCTCGACAAGAAAATAACACACAACTGACTTGAGACGTGACTGACAACTAATGTCGAAACTTAAGCGCTTAAGTCGCGGTTATATGGCCTTGGTTCAAGTTTATCCGATAAATTTTTTAGATCGACGAAATTTTTTCAAGCCGACTTAAAACACATCCAGCTAAAAGCAAAAATTATATAATCTTTAAATTTTTGGTGCTACGAGTATATTCAATGAAATTTGCAAATTTTTGTGAACATGCACTAGATATGGAATATAAATCTAAATCTACGACCAAGTTTCTCTTATTTGAACCAAATATCACCGAAATCATTTTATAGTACCTACATAGGTATTAATCGAACTTATTATCTCAAAGCCTTGCAATGAAATTCTCGCCTTTCACCAAACTGCGCCGGAGTGTCGGGATTTTATTTTAAAATGTTTGATTTGGTTTTCTGGTGTTTACAGTTTTCCTTGTATGGTGGATTAATACAAATTTATAAACGATTAAACGATTCTCCTTTCTTATACATATAGTAAAGGGGTTGGTCTTAAAGATCCCACTGCCGACGGGGATACGGAGCGGGGCTAAGTGCCCACATTAATCAGAGTGATATACTTCGTAGGCGAATAATTAACATCATGTAGAGGGATGTCAGGCCGTTTGACCCACAGCCACCACTTATCTGTTTGACCATAAATAAGGTCCGGCGCCCATTATTCGCCCAGAATTTAATTTATGTGCGCTATGCAACGTGTTTAAGTGCTCAAAATTTCCTCGAGTCAGGCCGTTCCCTGGTCAAGCACCGGCCGGCCCGGGTGGCTGCACTCAATTGCATATAATTCACAGATAAATTGCTCATATCGAGCAGGCCGGTCCGTCTTGGCCGGCAGTGGGACGTCATATTAATTAGGCCCACCAGCAGCACGTGTCGCCGCGTTTATCAATCTTGACAGTGGGCCAGGTCATAACTGACGTCACTAATCATCCTGTGGCATCCTAATGACGCGCACTAATTATTCCCAGCAGCTTATGATGGTGTGTTCTCAAGCTGTTAACCAGATACATTGACAAACAGAGAGCTTAAATTTTCGGATTAGTGCGGATCAGTTGCCCGTCTGGATGCAAGCCGACGATGATTAAGAGAGGAGTGCTGCCGGCGCGATACTATCAACAAGATTTGGGACCCGGGACCCGGGACCCGAGGGCCGGGACGTTATGCACTCTGCCGACAGACTGAACAATGTGGTTACATCGCTGGATGCTGCCAGTTTATTGCTGCACAGTCCGGGCCAGGATCCGCTCCTGCTCCGGTTCTTGTGGAACAATTAGCAGCACATTCGTAAACACAGCATTAGAATCTGATGGAGCCTCAAAGTTCGGCTCAGAATTCCTAAATAATTGTTTGGCAAAGTATCAACATTTAAGTTGTAAGAGTTTAAGGCATGGGAACTTGCTCGGCATCCGGCCAGTGCCACTAAACCCCCCGGCCAGGGAAGGTCTAATGAAACCAATTAAAGTAATGAAACTCCACCTCAGCAAGGATGTCGGCGGCTTTCGTTCATCGCAGAGTATGTAGCCACCAGTTATTTGGAAGACCACAAATATGAATCCTTCGGAACGAATTTCTTTAGACTGCCGAAAGTCCCACTGGACTGGTTGCGGTTGTTATTTTGAGTATAATCGAACACTGAAAGCAATATCACACCTCTTTGCTTCTATGCTGGTCAAATCAATTTCAGTTTAACAAAAAATGTATACTATTGACTTACAAATCATGATGTAAGAAGAGTTAAGTTCATTAGTGGATTTGATCAAGATTGACGAATACTATCATATGTATTTATCTACCCTATCGCGTCTTCATTTCATCCTCAAACGTTTTTAGACTAGGAGCTTACCACGAATAATCCACGTAGTTGAATCATACCGACAAGGTACAATAGTTTGAATTTGGACATTATTATTGCCAATACATGAAACTCAAAATAACCGCAATGAAATTAAGGAACCGGCGAGCAAAACGATCTAATCACGCATTTTGTGTAAAAACCATTTACATGGACCCGTGAATCTACATTTTACTCTCGTATTCAATTAAGGTTCTCGTGATCTCGATCAAAAAAGAAAATCTCTGGAAAGATATAAAGGTTTTCAATTCTGTTAGTAATTTTAGCAATTAAGACATCTTTTCGGCGCTCATTTGGCTATATTTTAAAATGTTGGTTCATACAAAACTGCAAGATATCAATTAACGAAATAAGTAACTTCATGTTTTTTTATTTTAGGAAAGCAATGACTGATGTGTGATTAAAATTCAATTAAAAAAACCTTTTGAAACTTATTTTGTATTTAATTAACTTAACTTTACAGGTGCAAAGACATATTGTTTGTAATCATAACGGATTAAATGCAATTTAGTAGCATTCAAAGTGTAACAATTGAACTAATTGGACTTAATTGCATTTTTTTAATTGAAATATCTTGGTTTTATTATACATAATTAATTTGGATTTAATACATGTAAAATAGAGTCACAAACGCTATATGGGAAAATAAAAAAAAACTCATTAAAAGAGTCAATTGTATGTGCCTTATTCAGTTTTTCGCTTCTCCTCTAAAATTAAGTTTTGTGTAATTAGAAATTGATCTGTTTGTCGGCCCCTCAATTGTTAAGAGCCAGTGTCCATCAAAACCTGTGGAGCAACATCCCCACGAAAGCACGATCTACAGCGAAAATATCGATATTATTAAATTCAATATTTTTCAGAATATTTCTTAGGTTTTTCTATAATTTATATTTTTGTATTTCACTCATTTTCGTTTTCCTTTTTACTTTAAAATCATTTTACACTCAATTCATTTTTGATTTGTTCTTTTTAGTGCCACCCTGAATACCACTTTCCTCCCACATTTAGTATGTACGTAAAAGTATTTTCAGGGTGTGTTCGAAATAAAAAATTGAAATTTGCCAAATGTTTAGGAAACACTTAGGACTTCAATTATAAACTAAAAAGGTTAAATTATTTTTATTGGTTATATGCAAAAACATACTAAATTTATCAATTCCCAAAATCTATTCAAAATAATCATATTTCTCTATCAAAACGATAAACACATTTCAAGAAAAGTGGATATAATATACATATTCTCATGTGAGGGTTTTGAAACCTTTGAAAGAAATTTCAGGTCAAAATCATGACTTCTATCCCTTATAATACCACAATTTTCTTAATAGAATGTTTTTTAAAACAATACATTTTTTATACATAAACAATTCTACAAATAAAACGAATTTCTTTGGCCTAACATGTTTAATTTACTCATTTCGTTTTCGTTAATGACCGTTATAACATAATTTATGTTACTTTCAATGATTTCTGGACTTACAAATGAACAAACTGTATGAGTTAAAATAACTTATTTTTTAATATCATGATATCTCGAAATTTGATAAATAAAAATGAAAATGTTTATACATAATTATCAAGTCGTCGGCCTGTGAAACCGATATGGGACTTCAGGAAGTTTATAAATAATTCAACTCACTTCCTAAATTTAGCTATTAGCAATATACCATGAAATGTCAATACCATTTTTTCGTAAACAAAATGTTGTATACATATAAGATACTCTTTGGTTTCATGTAATTTGTAATGTATTATAAAAAGTTCTTATTAGCTTTGATATAATACTATTTATAATAAATGAAAACGATTGAATAAATAAATTATAATTATAAATGAGTTTTTTCACGTGATTTTTCGAATTATTTTTCGTAAACATATAAGGAAATAAAAATAAACACGTGATCATGCTCATCATCATGAGTGTTTTCGATGATTTTAGGACCTTAGAAGAAGATGATACCATTGTATTATGTAGAAAGCATCCAAGGTTACCAAGGTAATTCCAATCCGACAGATTAAGAAAACGGGTTAACATCCCCAAGTCAACGATTTAAAAAACATTAACCAGCGCAATTTCCGAGGTATTGACCACTGAAGACAATAAGCGTCATCGAATCGAAAGCGTAGTCTGGCTAATTTGCGTTAATGAAGTAAAATAGCTTAATTATTATGATTAGGCTTTAGAAATCGCGTCTGCTGACAATATATATGTATATATTTGTACTTCTGCCAGCGTAACAGCGACTGGTTTTTCTCTGGCCTGTTTCTTTAGATACTTAGGTATTTCTTGACGTCTTTTCATTTTTAATTTATTAATCATAACGAGGTGTTATTCTGTCTGTAAATCCAATTTTAGATACGTATCTTGGCTTCTATAGTATAAATATTTATTGAGAAATTATAAATTAGCAATGAGGGTTAAAATAAAAGCTGACTGCTAATAAGTTTGTGCAGATTTTGAGCAAAATTGATGAAACTTGGTTTTTCGAACATTTCTTCTATTAATATTGTAGTATTAATAGAACAGAATAAACTATCACCGAGTTTGTGTGATGATGGAGATTTGAGATATGATGAACTCCTCAATGGCTAAAAATAAACTCATCGATTTTGGGCTCGTTTCACTTGTCTCAATGGGGCCTTTGGTGACATCTTGTGACCAATTAACTGCATTGTGAGCTACTCACAAAAACGTGTTCTTTAATTTTTTAAACTTTATTTTATTGATAATATTAAGATATAAAAAGATTAAGCGTGCAAAGTAGGTACTATAAAAAAACTTTTGAAATATGTGGAACCATAAAAACATTTCTTTTCCTTAGCGTCCAGTATTTGAAAGAAATTCTTTTTTTCCACCTTCGGCAAAGCACACAAAATTGTACCAAATCGATAAAATCATTTATGAGCGTAAAATGTGGGGCATATTTCATTAATGAGTATTAAGCAAACTAAGATGAAATCTATTATGTATTGTTGTAAGTAATTTTGTGTTTTATTATTCAATTTTAATTTTCTTTAGTTATTGAATTTCTGAACAATTAATAAAATGTGAAACAAAACAGCAGTAATTCTTTTAATTATAATATAAAAGACAAATAAACATTTTCTCAATTATGAACATGAAAAACATAAATGGTTATTCATACATTTCAATTAATTTCAACAAGTATAATAGTATTATGTTATGAAATCTTGGGAACGTTTTAGCTCAAGCACGTTTTTGCGTTTTCTCCATCAACAGTTAAAAACCTATATTTATTAACTCATTAGTATCTAATGTAAATACCTCGAGTGGATTTTAAAAAATAAACATATAGTATATGTACATTCATATAAGGGTTTTTAAGGTTGCCGACGAATTACGATTACGAATCTAGAATGAAATTATCGAAATTCAAAAGGGTTAATCTTTAATTCGTGTGCAAATGTGTATTACGATTAAAAGGTCACTGTTGTTTTATACTCCCCATTAATCTTATTCAAATTATATTTGTGAAAATGTTGTTTTTCAAATAAAATATGTATATAGGGCCGAATTTTGTGATATTTTTTGGAGAAATGAATTTCGTTGTTTTCTTCTGATGTACAGAACTTTAACATAAGTACGATTTTTGCGGTTTCGAATATTTTGTTATACCTACATACATACATATGTATACATACACGTACATACTATCTATGTTTGCAAAAACGTTGTTAATAAATTGTTCAAAACAATTTTATTTTATTCTCATATTTACTTCGATTTAAAGAAATAGTTCTAGAAATTTATACCATGCACCTGAAAAGAAAAAAAAACTGCTGCACAATATCTTCCTAGTTCAACGATCCTTTCCGTCTCATTGTATAGTACCTACCTACGAATTGTATTGGTGCAACAAACAAATTTTCGACATGTTCGCCTTTATTAAAAACACTGGAGTCGGTCGGAGGAAGGCAAGGGCCACCGGCTAAGGGTGAGTTCACATCAAGTAAGCCGGAAAGCTGCCCACGATATGAAGAAGGCAGGCGGGTTGGCCACCCGCCACCGCGACCAAACAGAACCCCTGGTCCGTGGTTATGGCCTGCAATATTTATTAGGGAGCCCCGACTCGAGGGGCATAAAAACAAATTTTGGGCAGGGTCATGTTCGGTCAATTACATCCATCATCAGACCGGACATGACTTATGACTGTACGTGTCGTGCAGAAACTATTGACCCTGATCCCGACTCCAGATGCCGGGCGCTCCCGTGCTTATCCTCGCATAAAGATAGATATCCCTTTCAAGGCAAATTAAAATGCTATCAGACAGCTGCGCTGTCTTATGTCCTGGCCACCTCGTGCCTCCGCTCCCCTGGCACCTAGCCCCCGACCGACGGAGTGGTGCTTTGTCTTCTAGATTTTGCAGCATACGTTTGTGTACCCGAAGACGATGCCAGCGATCCGGAGATGCCGTCGGATGTCGCTCTCTGGCGGCCGTCCTGTGCAACATGCTACGACTTCCTTACGTTGGCTATAGATAGCTTCCCGACGCTCGTGCCAACTTTACAATTTATGTGAGCCTTTATTGGAGGCCCATAAAAAAGCTATCACAGTTAATTTTAAAGCAATTTGTTAGTCTCGTTGCGGGCGACCCTCGAAGGAGCTGAGTGCTCGAATCAGAAAACAATGAGTTTTCTTAATTCCACGAGGTGCTGTGGGCCCTGCTTTACGACCCCATTGCCTTTGTTTGGTTATTTTATGGCCGGAAAACCCTTCGGAGTTTTGAGAAATGGCCCAGTTCGAAGTTCAATCGATTCTAGGAGCTGTTCCGTATTTTTCTATTATGCTTCCGGCATTGAACCAATTTCGAGGGGGTCAAATGGGTTTTGAGCTGAAACTGAACGACAAAGCGGCCATTAGCGGGATGAGTTATCCGGGTCCAATTGTTTGCGTTAATCTTATAGTAAGCTATAAGGGAGTTGATGGTACAACAATTTATATCATTTCATCGTTCGTTAGAACATGATAAATGAAAAGATTTATGTAAATTAAACATTTCACATAAGTAATTATTACCAATAGTTTTTTGCTGCGTTTTAAAATCAGAGCTCGTGTCTGCTATTATTATTTTTTTAATAGTGTAGACTTGAAAAGTATATGCAAGCGGCGGAAATTATTACCGCTGAGTTAAAATTAATTAATATTTTTCTTAGTTATTATGGTATAAAAAATAAAAGTCATTACATATCGTTACGCAGACTACATATGTTAATTAGAAAAATTATATCATAAAAAGCAAAAAAAAGTCACCTCTGCTACTTGAGTAACGTTGCATGAAATGACTGCAATATTGCGTATTTGTAAAAAAACATGCAAATTAAATAATTTTATTGTGTTTGTCTTTGAAGTTGACACTCACGACGTTTATTCAGCTATAAGCTATATAAGCTGAATTGACGTCTATAGCCATCACTTGCGTCAATGGGTCAAACGTATAAGTTGTTTTAAGTTTGGAACATATGTAAATAGAACAGGCATATACAATAAAATTTTAATGGAAATTTTTTGAAGGCAGAAATTTTTCAGTTTATTAACATAGACCGGAGTGCTTCTTTTTATGATTAAGCGAACTTCTTATTCTGCCTTGAGTCGCATTGCAAAAAACAGCACCTGTTCCAAAACCTGGAATGAGTTCTTTACTATATTCGAAATATGCGATTTTAAAATTTTTAAAATTCATTATTTTTGTTAATTTTGTGAAAAAACTCATTTAATAATTTAAGTGTTTTCTGTATGGACGCATTAGTGCATTTAATTCAAAAACTTTAAGCAAATTCCTGAAAAAAATGTAAAATTCGCCAAAAAGCTTTAAATTTAGTATCTAATGTCGTGTTATTAACAATTGTTAATACATAAAGATGTACATACAGATATTTACCATTTCTAATTAAAATCAGAAATCTTATTGCCTGCCACTTTTTTCTTCTTTTTAGAGATTATATTGAATGAAACTCAATTAATAGGTACAACGATAAAAAGATATATGTAATAGGTTTTTTCCACGATTTTAAATACTATTATAAATAATGCAAAATGTTAGAGGGTAATCTTAAATTTAACGCGATATAAAAAGGACAGACGTGATAGTATTATAAATAGTATGTACTTATATAAATAGAAAACTTGCATTTAGCATTTAATATGAGATTATAATTTCCAAACATTTTTAAAATTAATTTCTGTCACTGTTTTAGAAAACGTGGCTATAAATCAAGCAGATTTCGCCTCTGGTGATGATCTATTCGAGCACTGAAACACGTCGCCGAACAGCAAAAAATGCATCTCAGACGGTCGCCAACCGAGATTTATCGGTGTCACCCTATTGAATGTAATCTGCATAAAACGACGGCCGCAAAAGATGTGTCTCGAGGATGATAAATTTTTTCAAAAAGAAAGAACCGTCGCGCCGTCGAGAGAGAGTGCGGCCACCACCACGTGGAGGATAGAAAAAACAAGGGACTCTGCCATTTTACAAATCGTTTTATAATGACATTATAATATGGCCGCAAATCCTTGGGACTCCGCCGCCATAAGGCGCCGCCTTCCGCCGCGCCAGGCTGTGCAGCAAATCCAGTGCTAGCGTTGTCTCAAGTGATTTTTCTTAGAAATAGTAAAATTCTAGAATTCTAGAACGCCTGGATCTATTAAGCCCTGAGCGGCACTCGCCCATTTCGACGGGTGCGGGTGCGGTAGGCTCGCATTCGGGGCGCACGAGGGACGCTCCTAACGAGTGCATCCCTACAATGCAAATCCATTAAACTTTGGGAACTTTTATGTCCCGAGTTTCTTGGGAGCAGTTCCCTAAACTTGGCTGAGTGGCGGCTATCGCAGGTGCTTCCCGCAGCGACATTTCGTTCGATGGAAATTCGCTTTTAAGGAGCTCACGGGAGCACCGAGCACTAAACGTGGAATGTTCGAACAAAATTGGGTCAATGAGCGGTGCAATGTCAGGATGTCGTTCATGGAAGCAATATTTCCTGATTGGTCCTATTTCCCGGTGGCTCGAAGCCGTTTCAGCCAACAGTTTTCGCATTCAAAATGTTTTCTGCACTTCTACGCTCCTGTAGGAAAAATAAGAAAAATTTTTTCCCGGTAATGTTTTCGTTTCTTAGAGCTTTAAATGGAGCGAACGAAATTGCGAAGACGGTTTTTCTTTTCAATTGCAGCTCGCCCAGTTTCATTCGAGTCCTGCCGCAAGCCCATTGCAAGTTCCACACTCCCCCCAAACTGGGGGACACATGCATAATGGCGGTTTATGGAATTTTCCAATTTTCGAGGCAAACCCACCGCGAAATGAGGAACATTCCCTCTGCAGACGTGCATCCAGCTCCGGTACGCCAGAGCAAGGGTTTCCGCCGAAGGGTTAAACCAAAAATGTTGACATCGCGAGAAACAGGATTTTGAAACTGTTCGTTCGCCGAAAAGGGCTCTCTGGCTGCAAAGTTTTAACAAATTTAACCGGGATCGAGAAGACATCCCCGCACGCAGCTCAACACATCCCCAATCTCATCAGCCTCTTCTCATTTGGGAGGCTGTTGTACCAGGGATCGAGGCAAAAACGTGCAACCTGCAAAATTCAAATTAAGAAAATTCCCTTCGCTCATGGAAACTCATTAAAGTTGTTTCTCCGTGAAGTTCTGGGGCTGCAAGAGGGCCCCCTTTTGCCTGGCCCTCCGTAAGCCGGCGAGGTCCTCTAAGGTCTTTCGATGGAATCGACGAGAGCCCATGACCTCAGCGAATCGGATTAAGTGGTTCCTTTAAGAGGCAACTTGAAAGATTTAATTGAATTCGGAAATTTATCGATTGAGATTTCCCAGGGCCTCGCGTCTGAATGCGGTCGAACAATTTCAAGTTGCGATTGCACTCAATTACCTTCCGCCGACTTTTGAGAATGGCGCAATGTGTGCAGATAGCCCTCACCGACGGAAGAGATTATTCCCGAGAAAATAACGAGATATTTGCCCATCGCATTCCCCCGCCGCCGCCCCAAAAATACGATAAGGGATGGGTCGGCCACCGAAATTCATCGGCATTAAAAAGGATTTAAATTTCGGTCGATTTATTTCAACCAACCGCAATCACGAAACCCTTTTTTTTCATCCTGAGTTTCGCTGCAGGATTTATTTGCTTAGAGAAAAACTCCGACAAACCCGCGCTAAAAAGTCCAAATTGTACACAAATCTCTTAAATTGGATACCATCATCTAATAGCTAAGCTTCCCAGTTTTGATTTACTTTAGTGAGGACTTTGAGGACAGAAGTAGTTTTATTGCATTTTTAGAGCTTCTAAATAAAACGGTCACGTATGCACATTGCACATACAACCAACCCCTTCCGAGGTTCTTTCCTCTTGCAGTCGCAGTGTCGTCTAGCAGTAACGAAACCTGTCGCCGAGGAGCCATTTTCTATTGCCTTTTTTGTATTTCTCTTATAATCTCCTAATGCTAGGAAATTGGTTTCGTCGATTGCAGGACATGTGGACACCATGCAAAAAGGACTCTGAACGCGTTTTCTATCAATCGGCTCGTTTTCATTCAAGAGTTTCTTTTGATAAAGAGCTGATCCCGGATGATTAAGAAAAAACTATTGGACCGATTGGGTTGAAATTTTCACATATAATTATACACATGAATGGTTCTAGCCGGTACCAGAATTAGATGTTTTTATCCATTTCTTTCTGTTTTATATCGATTTTGAACCGAAAAAAACCGTCGATTTTCGAAAAAATTTTTTACAATGCCGCCATTTTGCTATTTTTCACTAAAATCTTTTAAATCTACTTCGGGCCAGAATGACAACCCTACTGAATAATAATCTTTTTGGAATTTTGATTTCAGATGATTAGGAAAGGAGCAATTAGCGGGGCCAGCCACCTGCTTTTTTTTTGAAGAGACTTACTTCGTCACACCAAAATGACCTTAAAAAATTTTTTTTATTTCAATTATTTTTTTTTTTTTTTTTGTATTGTTCAATAGTTTAGTAATAACATATAATTATCATAAGAAGATTGTATTTCATTTTCCACAAACAAAAAATCCTTAAGAACCTTCAAAATTTAAGCTCGGACATGAGACTATATCCCCTTTGATAGAGAGATGATCCCACTTTTTCTATTTTATCAGAAATTTTGAAAGTTTATTTTTGTTTATCCTCTTCAAATAAGAAAAATGCCTTCGTCTAATAAACTTGAAATTAAAAAAAAACAACAAAATATTTACTCGCTAGCAAACTGTCCGGTGAAGTTTCTGGTTTCAAGAGCTTAAAATAATTTGTCTAATACCAAAGGCATTAGGCTGTTGCACACTGGGCCCAAACGACGCTTTTCGTCTCAAAAATCTGTAACTTTTTCACAATATTTGTTGCGATATTTGCATGAACTTTTTTGTACGTAATACTAAGTAGCCTTTCAAATTGTTATATTAAATATAAAGTATATATTTTTTTATATTAAATTATTTTTTTAAAATTAGTTTGACTTTGTCATAATAAAACTAAAGCCTACAATTCGTTTTTTACTATCTACTAGAACTTTGTTGTTGTTATGTTCCCATATTCAATATTACAATTTTTTATTACAAAAAAACCCATAAAAGTAATTTTGTAAACTTTGAACTTTTTGTAGACGTATATTTGTTGAAAAATCCTTTTAAAAATAAAATTTCAATAAAATAATATTATGCAAAAATTAACAGCAGGGAAGAACACTCTAACAAAAAATTTCAAATTTGTAAAATCAAAAATATAGAGACTTGCGCACATTATATAAAGTTTAGGTAAATTTTTTAATAGATATTAGCGCTATTTGCCGATGTCGAGATTTATATGAATTTTTAAATTGTATTTGGTCTAGACTCTAGAACATGAAAAAATTTTGAAAATTTGCGAGTTATTTGCGTCATTTACAGAAAAGAAAAAATCATACAGTAGTTATTTTCTTTAAAAAAACGGTCCCCTTCTCTCTTAATATGTAGAGTATTTTATAAAAGCTTTTTTTTAGTAAGATTTTATTAATTAACTCCTTTTAAAGAATTAATGTTCTAGACATACATATGTAGTAGTTTTATTAATCCAAATATAACCTTTAAATTTCTGTTTACCAAATTTTTTTCGAGGTGAAAAAAGTTTATGATTTATTTTATCAACACTTCAAAATGAAGTCATGTAAACTAAACAACTTCGAACCATTTTCATTACAATATTGAATCTGAATGATGAATCGAAAACTTTTTTCCTAAGTTTCGCAATATCATCATCACAATTTTATAAAATTGTTTGAGACACATACACATCGATATATGTAGGTCTGCCTCTCAAATCGATTATAAATAAATGGCGGAAGTATAACGTGAATCTTTCTTTCAAATTGTAAGCCGTTTTTGAGTTTAGTTCTAATTAAAAAAAATACTTATCTTTAGCCACTATCGAGTCAAACTCCCTAAGTTTTTAATTTTAGTAAAAATTACTTATCATAGAGTTAAAAGTATACGATAACACGTAGATATAATTTAGCACCCATAATAATTTTCGAGTTGTTCGACGCAACCAGTTCACTAACGATACATATGTATGTATGTATGTATGTAGAAAGCTACATATAATATACAACAAAAAGGTTCTGCAGTAGGTTCTGGTCCAGCAGAAATTAATTTCTCAGTAGAAAACGGCATTATTTTACGATTAATTTTGTAATTCTCCTGACATAAAATGGTTCAATTTACAATCATATGTTTTTGCTAAAAGTGTATCATAAGTGGACTCAATACTTTTTCCTATTTCATGAGACAATTTTCTATGAACACTCTACTAAAACAATTAAAATAGCGATTTTGCAAAGAACTCTCTCGTATTTTCTCTTCTTCTTAAACAGCTCCCAATGGAGTATTTAAAGTTTTCACATTTATAAAGTCTGCTTAAGTTCATTACGAGATATATCCACCAATTTCCAATTTCCTGTCGATTATACCAAAGCGAAGAGGCAAGGGGTAAAACGTTCATTGCGTTTTTATTTGCACAGAGATTTTAACAAAAGCCAATTTTCATACCAATAAAGTAGAAGCACTATGTATTCGGCCGTGATGTGAGTTTTAAACAGTTTTCTGATACTCTACAAAAAGTTTATGGATTCTTTCATGAATTTGTGAATATAAATTTAAATAATAAGGTTGGTCGTATTTAATGAATATTTTTCTTTTATTTAGTATTAACTATGTGTATTTTGCCATAGGTTGAAAATTAAAGAAAGTTAAGATGTTAAGATTAATTATTTTGAATAACATGAATGGAAAATTTATTTGAAATAATCATTTTTTATTTTATTCAAACAAAAAATGCCCATCCTGCTGCCATTATCAGTTGTACGATATAATGTATTTCTGATGAAATTCACTGAACTAACCAACCAAAACTTCAGTAAATTTTCGTAGATTTCCTTTACTGATAAAAGAGGTGGAACATCTTATCTTTTAGTTACATATACATATTTTTTCGAATACAACTTAATTGAATTGAAAATGGAAATTATTACAAAAGAATTCTAGATTCGCTTTTCGTTCGATTTTGAGTGGCATAAGTACATCTCAAAAATCAACTATAGTTCCAAAGAGGATAAGCAAAAATATGTGGGAGTTGGTCTAACCCTCCTCTAGCAATGAAAAAATTCAAGTGCATCATTTGGCTAATTATAAAACTATTTATTCTCCATCATTTTTCTCATTAGTGCATTATTTTAAAGAAAAAACATTTTCACAATCCGATACCACTTTGGAAGTTTTTTAAAATTTTCCGGTAATTTTTTTCACTGCAGTATACCTTTTTTCACCATTTATCGAAAGTATATATAACAACGAGTAAGTAAGCCAAAACAGATCTGCGTAGGAAGCGTATAGTTTAAAAAAAAATCGCTGTTAAAAATTTCACTTTTTTTTTAAATTAAATTTAACAACTTAACTTCTAAATATTTCCATGTGAAAAAAATTACTGCCCTTTTGCAACACTAAAAGGTATTTTTTGCCCAAGTTTCAGCTTTATAGAAGTTTGTTTGTCAAAGAAAAGAAATAAAAACCGAAAAACCGGGTTTCCGCTATTTTCTCGAAAAATGTTGAGGTTAGGATAAAAATAGTTTGTACAAGAGTTGTAGACCTTTTTATTTCCTAAAACACTTACATTAATGCTAGGAAATTGGTTTCGTCGATTGCAGGACATGTGGACACCATGCAAAAAGGACTCTGAACGCGTTTTCTATCAATCGGCTCGTTTTCATTCAAGAGTTTCTTTTGATAAAGAGCTGATCCCGGATGATTAAGAAAAAACTATTGGACCGATTGGGTTGAAATTTTCACATATAATTATACACATGAATGGTTCTAGCCGGTACCAGAATTAGATGTTTTTATCCATTTCTTTCTGTTTTATATCGATTTTGAACCGAAAAAAACCGTCGATTTTCGAAAAAATTTTTTACAATGCCGCCATTTTGCTATTTTTCACTAAAATCTTTTAAATCTACTTCGGGCCAGAATGACAACCCTACTGAATAATAATCTTTTTGGAATTTTGATTTCAGATGATTAGGAAAGGAGCAATTAGCGGGGCCAGCCACCTGCTTTTTTTTTGAAGAGACTTACTTCGTCACACCAAAATGACCTTAAAAAATTTTTTTTATTTCAATTATTTTTTTTTTTTTTTTTGTATTGTTCAATAGTTTAGTAATAACATATAATTATCATAAGAAGATTGTATTTCATTTTCCACAAACAAAAAATCCTTAAGAACCTTCAAAATTTAAGCTCGGACATGAGACTATATCCCCTTTGATAGAGAGATGATCCCACTTTTTCTATTTTATCAGAAATTTTGAAAGTTTATTTTTGTTTATCCTCTTCAAATAAGAAAAATGCCTTCGTCTAATAAACTTGAAATTAAAAAAAAACAACAAAATATTTACTCGCTAGCAAACTGTCCGGTGAAGTTTCTGGTTTCAAGAGCTTAAAATAATTTGTCTAATACCAAAGGCATTAGGCTGTTGCACACTGGGCCCAAACGACGCTTTTCGTCTCAAAAATCTGTAACTTTTTCACAATATTTGTTGCGATATTTGCATGAACTTTTTTGTACGTAATACTAAGTAGCCTTTCAAATTGTTATATTAAATATAAAGTATATATTTTTTTATATTAAATTATTTTTTTAAAATTAGTTTGACTTTGTCATAATAAAACTAAAGCCTACAATTCGTTTTTTACTATCTACTAGAACTTTGTTGTTGTTATGTTCCCATATTCAATATTACAATTTTTTATTACAAAAAAACCCATAAAAGTAATTTTGTAAACTTTGAACTTTTTGTAGACGTATATTTGTTGAAAAATCCTTTTAAAAATAAAATTTCAATAAAATAATATTATGCAAAAATTAACAGCAGGGAAGAACACTCTAACAAAAAATTTCAAATTTGTAAAATCAAAAATATAGAGACTTGCGCACATTATATAAAGTTTAGGTAAATTTTTTAATAGATATTAGCGCTATTTGCCGATGTCGAGATTTATATGAATTTTTAAATTGTATTTGGTCTAGACTCTAGAACATGAAAAAATTTTGAAAATTTGCGAGTTATTTGCGTCATTTACAGAAAAGAAAAAATCATACAGTAGTTATTTTCTTTAAAAAAACGGTCCCCTTCTCTCTTAATATGTAGAGTATTTTATAAAAGCTTTTTTTTAGTAAGATTTTATTAATTAACTCCTTTTAAAGAATTAATGTTCTAGACATACATATGTAGTAGTTTTATTAATCCAAATATAACCTTTAAATTTCTGTTTACCAAATTTTTTTCGAGGTGAAAAAAGTTTATGATTTATTTTATCAACACTTCAAAATGAAGTCATGTAAACTAAACAACTTCGAACCATTTTCATTACAATATTGAATCTGAATGATGAATCGAAAACTTTTTTCCTAAGTTTCGCAATATCATCATCACAATTTTATAAAATTGTTTGAGACACATACACATCGATATATGTAGGTCTGCCTCTCAAATCGATTATAAATAAATGGCGGAAGTATAACGTGAATCTTTCTTTCAAATTGTAAGCCGTTTTTGAGTTTAGTTCTAATTAAAAAAAATACTTATCTTTAGCCACTATCGAGTCAAACTCCCTAAGTTTTTAATTTTAGTAAAAATTACTTATCATAGAGTTAAAAGTATACGATAACACGTAGATATAATTTAGCACCCATAATAATTTTCGAGTTGTTCGACGCAACCAGTTCACTAACGATACATATGTATGTATGTATGTATGTAGAAAGCTACATATAATATACAACAAAAAGGTTCTGCAGTAGGTTCTGGTCCAGCAGAAATTAATTTCTCAGTAGAAAACGGCATTATTTTACGATTAATTTTGTAATTCTCCTGACATAAAATGGTTCAATTTACAATCATATGTTTTTGCTAAAAGTGTATCATAAGTGGACTCAATACTTTTTCCTATTTCATGAGACAATTTTCTATGAACACTCTACTAAAACAATTAAAATAGCGATTTTGCAAAGAACTCTCTCGTATTTTCTCTTCTTCTTAAACAGCTCCCAATGGAGTATTTAAAGTTTTCACATTTATAAAGTCTGCTTAAGTTCATTACGAGATATATCCACCAATTTCCAATTTCCTGTCGATTATACCAAAGCGAAGAGGCAAGGGGTAAAACGTTCATTGCGTTTTTATTTGCACAGAGATTTTAACAAAAGCCAATTTTCATACCAATAAAGTAGAAGCACTATGTATTCGGCCGTGATGTGAGTTTTAAACAGTTTTCTGATACTCTACAAAAAGTTTATGGATTCTTTCATGAATTTGTGAATATAAATTTAAATAATAAGGTTGGTCGTATTTAATGAATATTTTTCTTTTATTTAGTATTAACTATGTGTATTTTGCCATAGGTTGAAAATTAAAGAAAGTTAAGATGTTAAGATTAATTATTTTGAATAACATGAATGGAAAATTTATTTGAAATAATCATTTTTTATTTTATTCAAACAAAAAATGCCCATCCTGCTGCCATTATCAGTTGTACGATATAATGTATTTCTGATGAAATTCACTGAACTAACCAACCAAAACTTCAGTAAATTTTCGTAGATTTCCTTTACTGATAAAAGAGGTGGAACATCTTATCTTTTAGTTACATATACATATTTTTTCGAATACAACTTAATTGAATTGAAAATGGAAATTATTACAAAAGAATTCTAGATTCGCTTTTCGTTCGATTTTGAGTGGCATAAGTACATCTCAAAAATCAACTATAGTTCCAAAGAGGATAAGCAAAAATATGTGGGAGTTGGTCTAACCCTCCTCTAGCAATGAAAAAATTCAAGTGCATCATTTGGCTAATTATAAAACTATTTATTCTCCATCATTTTTCTCATTAGTGCATTATTTTAAAGAAAAAACATTTTCACAATCCGATACCACTTTGGAAGTTTTTTAAAATTTTCCGGTAATTTTTTTCACTGCAGTATACCTTTTTTCACCATTTATCGAAAGTATATATAACAACGAGTAAGTAAGCCAAAACAGATCTGCGTAGGAAGCGTATAGTTTAAAAAAAAATCGCTGTTAAAAATTTCACTTTTTTTTTAAATTAAATTTAACAACTTAACTTCTAAATATTTCCATGTGAAAAAAATTACTGCCCTTTTGCAACACTAAAAGGTATTTTTTGCCCAAGTTTCAGCTTTATAGAAGTTTGTTTGTCAAAGAAAAGAAATAAAAACCGAAAAACCGGGTTTCCGCTATTTTCTCGAAAAATGTTGAGGTTAGGATAAAAATAGTTTGTACAAGAGTTGTAGACCTTTTTATTTCCTAAAACACTTACATGTAAAATTTTTTAATAGGATGGAAAGTTTAGCCAGAAATCGCGAAAAACTGTTTTCAACACCAAAAAAACCATCTCCCTCCACCCCGGATAGCTGCTGTTGGTTCGATTTATTTTGTCGTCTTTTACAAGGGCTTGTTCCACAATATTGCACTGTCAGATTGCTGTAACGAATAATTTTTATTTTTTTCTTATTTTTACGCCTAATTCGACTGACATATTAAGGTAGTATTAAAATGTATTCCAAAACTTTTAACCGTGTAAAGATTTGAAAATATTTTGGGAGTTACAGGTTTTCCAGAGGGTGTTACATATTTTCAAGTATAGGTTGAATCTCAGTTGATCGACAGTTCACATAGTACATTTCCAGAAATCTTTAGAAGTCCTCTGAGTTAAAACTGCATGATGTCACGACAGTAAAGTTGTGGGTTGGTTGCTCGCCGATTTGAGGGCGGTGCAGTGCATACATGAGTGGCGAAAACAATTTATAATGTGCGAGGTCATCAGAAAAGTTCCCGGAACCATTTCGGAGTTTCGTTTATCCGCTGATAGTTTAATAGCCGCTGGCCGGCGGATAATCGCCGTCCAGAGAGCAGCTCCACGCAGGAAGTTTGCACATTTCAATTTCAACTCTTTTCCTTCTCGGTCTGGGGGGGTTCTTTTATCCATAAAACCGGGTAACATGCGGGTTCACCCTGTTTTCATCCGTTTCGTGTGCCAGCCACGACGGTGATATCTAGTCAGTTCAGTTTTCACCTGCAGTTCCTCCGCAGACCGGCCGGGCGGGGTGGCGCGGTAGTCTGCGGTTATTAGCTGTTAAACGTGCTTTACTGCTAACTACTGTAATTTCGCTGGAGCTCCCCTAATCCCTATATATATATAAATTTTTTTTTATATATATACAGTAGCGCACGATTCCTTCGTTTTCCTTAAATGCCTGATTTAGTGGCGAGGCCCCAGGACGGGGAGCCCTCGGCCGTGTCCACAGTAGGCTGAATGTGATGAAAGAATTACGGTACGAAAAGTCGAGGTCTGCCTCTAGCCCTAGACGTTGTTTTCGCTAAATGGGCTGCATGGGGGGCGGCGGCGGGCGGCGGGCGGCTAATGTTCACGGTTCCCTCGTCTCGGGCGTTGGGGCCGGTGAGGTGAGTTCGTAGGTGGAGCTCCGGTGGCGCCCCGGAGCCCCAAGAAAGGGTACAAAGGGCATTAGGTGAAAGTGCGAATTTATAGCCGGAGGCCGAGGGATGAAACAAATGGTGATAAAGCGATTGTTGGATAACCTCCCTCCTTTTTGTGTCGGCGAGTAATTACATCTTTGTTTTGCGGCAACGAGCAGTCCCGGCACCTTTCGCAATTTTTATGTCTAGTGACCCTCATTAGAATAAATGACGTGAACATTGTCGGGATGTGCACGTTTTGTTTAGCTCATCGCTTTCCCTGATGGTCTGATTATGGGAACTCGCCCGGGTGGGAGTGGATGACACTGCTTTTTTCGGAAGTGATTTTCAGAGTCCCGCAAAAAGTTGATTTAGGTACCCGAAATGAATTTTCGTTTTGTGTCACTTTCGCTGTGAGGAGCTACCGGGGTCAGTAAAATGTGCTATCATGGCTTTAATGACCTAATCGACACAAAGTCCCGCGGGCCCGACACCCCTTGTTCTAATCAAATTTTGCCAGCCATTGCAAAGTGGTCATTTGCCCTTGGCTCCAGGCGCATGGAGTGAAAAACCATCGCGACAAGGCAACACCTTGACGTCAGCCGAAGCGAGGATCTAGATTCTAGAAATAGTACGGGGCGTGCTAACTTGACGTGGAGGACACACCTTCCGTAGCACAGATATCGGGTAACATTCGAAGTCGCACGATGCGGAAGCTGCTCCACCGACAAACTTTTCATCGGTAGAGTTGCTGGAAACCAATTAAACTGATAAACAAGTTTTCGAGTTTTCAATAAACACACTCTGAGAAAGTCGTTCATGTGCAAGCTGAATCGAGTCCCGGGGATATCTGTTCTTTGCAGACCTAACGTCCTGGCTTTTTTCCAACACGCCATTTTAATAAGGGCTGGCAGGTTCCGGAGATAAATATTAATAAACCTAGGTGCATAGCTCGTTAAGGTCGTTTACACATAACAGATACAGCTTTACATAGACTAGTTTTATTTAATTTTTGCTCTCCCTCTACAGCGGACTTAAACCTATAGCTCATTAAAAGAAGACTGTCTGGCGGAAGCAAAAAGAGATATAAAATTGATTTCTACCAAATTCAATTGAAAAACATTAGTCCTGCTGATTTGAATACCTGATGTATACAAAAATCTCTGATTGAGTTGGCAATTTTTTATGATAGTAGGCACACATAAGCTTTAAAACACTGTTTTATGTTTTTTTTCTCGACGATTTCTGTAATTATGTTTTTATAATTAAAACAACAACGCTTTAGGAATTAGTAAAAATGAAAAACGGGGTATTTTCTATGAAGTTTCACTTCTGCCAAGGTACCCGAGACCCACGCTCATTTTTTAAATAAAAAAGATCATAACGCTTACAATTCCAGAAACATATTTTGAGAAAAAATTGAGCATTGTTCAAAACGTACGGAAGTAGGGAGGTTTTTTTGCACATAAAAAGCATTGGAGCAGTTATTTGTGTGATAATTTAAGTTAATTTTAGTAATGAACCACATGTTCAATAATGTTGAAGTCTGGAGACTGAGGTGATCAATCCAGAGCATTAATACTATTTTCGTCCAGTTGTAGGTATGTGTAGGATCATTATCGGATTGAAAAATTATCGTTTTCCCGATAAAGTATCGAAACTCTCCATCATAGAAATAGGTACTATGTATTCTTACAATACAGTCATCTGCTGTCGTATTATTGGTAATCCGATGTAGTTTACACAATTTGGTATCCATCATACACCTTCATACCATATATTCATTCTTCCGAACTTGATAGAAGGTGGAACTAACTAATCTTGAAGTTGTCCAATGGCTTTTTCCATAGCCATTGTCTTCCATCAGAACCTCTCAAAGTTATTTTTATCTTATCGTTAGAGACGGGGTATGAGTAATTAATAAACACATTTAATAAATTAGATATTTTCGAAAGAAATACCTCTATGTGAGATGAAATAAAATACAATGATCTGTATAGGTACATAGCTACTAGTTGTTGTTCATGACTTCCGTTTCTTCAACTCGTTTATTAATAAAAATAACACGACAAAATGTTTGAAGTAAAAGTAAAGCATTAAAAACAAAAACCAAAAAACTCAACAGATCAGGTAAACAGAGAAAAATAAGATCTAAGAGCTACATATGATTTTTTTGGCAAGCCTATGGAACCTAGAATTCTGGTTGAGCAATACACCATGAAATGTTTTCGTGTTTGAAGCCTATTTCAAAATAAATATGTAATAAAATATATTGCATATAAATATAACTTGAATGTTAAAATGTATTGGAGATGGGAAAAACAAAAGTTACATCATACATATTTTTGTTGTTATTATATTTTTTTTAAGTAGGTGTCGAACAAGAACACAATATATGGTGCATTCAACATTGGCCAAACAAAATTCTAGGCTCTAGATTTGTCCCGTCGATTTTTTCTTTTTCTTAAATAATTATAATTTACTTGTTTTATCCTTTAATTTTGGTAATACACATGTAAGAACATTTTACGATTTTTTTCTTACACAAGTTTAATAGTTCCAAATTTCGCGGGCACTACATATATTATTTGCACAATAGTTTACAATAATAAATAAATTCGTGGTAAAGGGAAAGTTAAAAAGCAACGGTTGGTTAATTAAATATGAATTAGGTAAGTGTGCCTCTAATAGAGAACATTAAGGAATATAAAGTTATTTTAATGCATATTCCCATGTGAGAACCTTGAGACGGTGGAGTATAATTTCATATCCTTAATAGAATTAGACAGGCAACGTGGTTCCTGTTAAAATTACAAAGTCACCTTTATATTTGAATTGATTCCTACATTTAGGCGCTAATGGTAACGTCAACACTCATCCCAGCTTTGGTTTCGCGTTACCTGGAATTTTATTCGAATTCAGTAAATAGAACGCCTACACCCACCTTTTGGGGCAAGGGCGAAAATCCAAAGTGAAATGTCTTCTTTGGAAAACATCGCCAAAAATAACTTTACGCCGGGCTCCCGGGGCATTTTCGCTAAAGGAGCGTAGCGCAAAAGGCAGAAGTTCCCTAATTCCAATGGGAGAAGCGGAAGCGCCCCGCCCGCCAAGGTAAACTAATTTTTATTAGTCATTAGAGCATTACTAATGATTAATAATGGAGCGATTTGACCCCGTTTGTTTCCACTCGTTTTGCAGCCATCCCCGCCCGTCCTCCGGGGAGGTCCTCCGCGGAAGACAGCTTAATTAATCAGACCCGGAGAGAGATCCTGAAATGTGTGCTGCTGCGGGGGCACAAGTTTAAAGGGCTCCGCCCGTCACGGGCGTCTCATCTTTCACGGCGGAACGCTCAAATCAGCGATCTGGGAGTGAGTTGCTAATTTAATAATTTAATGCTCTGAAGCCAGAGATTTTTCCGGGAACCTGCTCAAAGCGGGTGACTATAAACACGCGGCCCCGGCCGGGGTAAATGCGCGGCTGTCAAAGGTTAATTTGGAATGACAGCTTGAATAGCGTGCCAGCGACTGTGGTGGGGGGAGGTGAGGGGCGCGAACACCGCCCCAAGGGGGCACGCGGTGCGGGCAAGGATTAGGCGAATTAACGTGCGATTAAATTAGTCTTTATAATTGCTCGCATGTAACCGCACTCTTGGGGCGGCGACGTGGCGTTCTCGGGCTCCGCATCACCAACCGAGCTGGGGAGTCGGATAATAAATTTCACATTAGTCTGTTTACCCTCTTTGTCCTGCGGTGATTAATGCGATTAGTGGGGCCGGGGAGCCCTGGGGCTGCGTTCGCACAAAGCGCGACTCTGTCCGAAGTCTGAGCGAAAGTTTCGAACCGTGCCCGGGCTGTGATAACAAAAGTTCGTCCGAGCTCTCAGGCTCCCCGAGGACATTTCATGGCATGGGTGAACTTGAGCAACTTAATCAATCAAAACAAGCACGTCAACAATTTGTCAACCACTTAATTAATTGACTGACAGAAGCAGCAGTCACTTCGGAAGTTGTACCCGCTCGGAGTCCCCGGCTCTCCCCAGACGTCATTTAATTATGTCCCTGAGGTGTTATGTGACAGTGCAAGAAAATCCGGAAAAGCGTCCGCAAATGTTTGCTGAAGCCGCTCCCCTCCTCAGATCTTGTCGGTTGGTTGTCCACCTGCTCCCCAAACCCCTCCGGCCGCTTCATATTTGCGCGAATGGAAAAAGTTTGCGTAGCGAGACGGTTGTAAACGGGTAACCCCCTTTGGGGAATAATTTTCGGTCCTGGCAAACGTCCCCCGAAACAAAAGAAAAAGTTAAGAAAATCCTTGAAGCTGAGACCGTCTTATTGCCAGGGTTAGCGGAGGGCGGCAGAATCATGGACATGTTAATTTTAGGGCCCCCTGGACGAGGCCGCCACAATGGCGAAGAGCGAAAAAAACTTAAAAATAACTTTTTGCTTAGTTCCGTGCGAATAGCACTCGCCCCGTGTAGGCAAAACACGGGGGACGGGGGGACTGTCGGACAGACCCACCGAGAGGACTTCTGAATTGTGTCGCCCGGATTAAAATGAAACTCCGGCAGTACCTAAGAAAACGAAAAGAAGTTTTCGTTATTTTTCTACGAGTTACAATAAAATCCACTTAGGAAGGACAGGAGCGCCTCGCGAGGGAGGGCGCGAGGAAGCAATTGCACCCTCAGCTTGTTAGCCGCGCCGCGAGTCGTTTTCTGCAGGGCCCCACGCGGCCTCCAGAGGCGCGAGTTGGGGCCCCGGCCAAGGGCGGGAAATTGAAACGCTCAGAAGAACTTAAAGAGGAAATTTTCTTTTATATGTTCTTCGCTTGGCAACTCTGCGGTGTCGCATCTTCACTTGGAATTCTTACCAACCTTTTTTTGCTTCTTTCATAAAAAATAATTGAGTCCGACTAATTACCGAGTCTACTATTTTCAATTATAGGTATTAAGGAATTGAGCTCTATTCTAAGGACCAACCATTTAATTTGATGCACTACCATAAAAATAGCTATCGCTTAACACTATAGAACGGCAGAAGCGATCAATTTGACCACTAATGAGTTTTGAACTATCATACTAGGTATAATACATATCTACAAAAAATGCTTTCATGAATTTCCAAATTTCTGACTTTTGCTAAATATCAATAAAAGAACGTTTTTTATTTCTATTTATTCCAAAGTTATTCCTATGTTATGCCTAGAATGGTGGAAGCGGTTTTGAACTATGTAGGTATCGTACTACACACCTCGAAGTAATGATAAGACAAAAATTTAAATAATTGATAGCAGTTAATCTAATTGGTACATCAACTAGTTTCACTAAAAGTATTCCTTTACAATTATACATATTTTCATTTCGGTACACGCATAACATCAAAAAAAATCAATCAATTTAGAAAGAAATAAAGATAAGACCAAATGAAATTTTAATTATAATAACTAAAAGATCGGGGAGCTATTACATTTTAAAAAAAAATAAATATATCGTATGAGACCCTCGGTTTATTATAACTTGGGCAAGTCTCCGAGACATTGAGTTTATTATGTCTACTATGTATGTATTATATTTTGTTCAAGTTTTCTACATTCATAACTATAATTGCGTTATTAAGGCTCTTGACGTTCTCAAACTGTCTCCCATTTTTAAAAACGCACTTCAAGAGTCTATATATTCCAGATGGGGTTCAGGTTGGGACTTTTGGATGTGGCAGTCCAAAACCGTCCCTGAAGAGCTCTTTTAGCATTAGATACAGGCACGGTAAGGTTTTCGTGTTGAAAAATCCAACTTCCTTCTGCTATATCATCACCAAAATTTAAGAGGACAGGACTCATCCAATAGATATATATACTTACATATATTGCGGTTCGTTTTTGTCGAATAAAACATCAAATTTATACCCCCCTTGCGTCAAAAACTTAATTAATTAATATACTTGGTGCAACGTTTAAAGTTTAGATGGGTAAATATTATGCCAATTCGATGAAATTTTCACAAATTTTAAAGTCTTGGTATATGTGAGGATTATTAAAATTCAACTCAATGCAAAATTTACTATCTAACCTAAACCTATCCTTCGAGAATATAATTTTGTTTTTATTTCGAATCTTTGTTCAATTTATAGAGGGTGCAAAGTTGAGTTTTTGGAAAATTATTATGGCGGCCGGGGCTGGGTAATTTTAGGATTAGCAAGTCTGAAACAAAAGCATCAAACATCAGATGAAGGTGTCGGGACAATTTACCAACGTTAATTCAAAATAAATAAAAAAAATGGTGGATATTTGAAAAAATTTTCCAAAGCGATCTATTTTATTCTTATTAACATTTTTTATTTTCATGTCCAAATTGTTGTAAATTGTCCTATAGGACATTTTAATAAACAAAATGAGCCAAGATTTATATTAAAATCGGTTCAGCGAATTCGGAGAATAACTGTCCGCCATTTTAAAAAATTCATTTTGAGAAAGACGCGTTTTTATATTTTTTGCTAAAAAAGAGCCTAGAACGTCAGTTGTTGCTAAGTTGTTTTATACTGCTATTACTCTTGCATATGTCAAAAATATTTTAGGAGGTCTAAGGAGTGGAAAAATGTAACAAAAAAATCGATTTTTTGAATCTTTCAAAATGTATCTAACAGGACCTTAAAGCGTTGAATGAAGTTGAATGAAACATTTCTTTTTCTATTACTTATTTCATTTCTTATAATTTAATTTCTGGAAACTGTTATATAAAAATGACTAAATTTAACTTTTAGTAACAATCGATTTACTTCCTAATACAATATATTAGTCATAAGAAGTATTTTTTTTTAAACACAAAACACGGTAAAGCATGAAGGAACTAATTATGCGTGCTTTTATGCTACATAATATTCGTATGTATGTAGGTATGTAAATAAATGGGCAGGATTATTAATTATTTAGATTTTTTGTATCAATATAGATGCAATACATTACCTACCTAATACCTCTAAAATTTCTTGCAAATACTCTGGGAATATTCCACAAAATACACTGGAATTATTGCCATTAGGGAGGTTTGTATAATTTGTATACATATGTATTTATTTTGAACTGCAGACGCTCCACGCTAAATTGTTTTTAGTATTTTCAAAATCGATCAAATTAGAAGCATTAGCAGAAGAGCCAGAGACGAGTTCGGTGCTTAAAGCCTCGGTCGGAGGACTAATTGAGCAGTTGCAAATTAAGTAGTAAGAGTTGGCAGAACTCTTCTCCTCCATTTTTGTTTGGGTAGTGATAGACGATTCAGGACACATTCCGAAGTCATATGAGGAGCTCAGCAACCTCGTCTAGTCCTTTCTTATTAATTTAAGACCATTCAGGATGGGATTTGGTTTCTTTAAAGTGATTGGTACTGGGAGCTCCCTCGCATTTTGGCCCAGTGGGGCCCAGGCTCTTGATTATTACTGGTTCCCAGCAGAGCACGACCAATTAGTAAATTAGTTGCAAATTTCAATGGATCCGGAGGACGGATTGAAGCAGTACCTTCCGTCGAACAAAGCATCAAAGAGATGACGGATAACAAGAAAAGATTACATCTGGGGATCGGTGTTCCTTTGAATAAGATTCCGGGCGCTTTCAAGATGAGCAAAGCTGATTACCCCGGGCAGACGGCAGCCTTGTAATTATTTCGACTGCGGGAAAACTGCCGGGCTTTTTTAAAGAATTATTGTTTCAGCAATTCTCTTCGCGACCCTCAAAAATAAAGTTGACACTGAAAATTATTATTTCTTGAATAAATTTTATTATTTGTAAGATAATGGAACACAAAAAAATTTAAGATACACCTACTGTCAGTGAGGTAGCTTTTGTCACATATTTATGTATTTAAAGCATAACATTTAACAACTTTTTTTTTATAAACACATATTAAAATTGAAGAAAAAAATGTATTTTCCCTATACTCCGCAACACACGATTGACCTCATCATATTAATTATTATGTGTTTTGTAAAAGTTTGACTTTAGTTTTTTGAAAAATAATCCCCGAAATTGGTTTACCA
This sequence comes from Machimus rusticus, assembly GCA_951509405.1. Lineage (NCBI taxonomy): Eukaryota > Metazoa > Arthropoda > Insecta > Diptera > Asilidae > Machimus > Machimus rusticus. The sequence goes on from OX608051.1 coordinate 12,711,877, forward strand.
AAAATAGACTAATATACTATGTATTTATACATAAATTGGTAGTGGCTCAAGAATAAATTGAAAACATATCCCAATAAAAAAATATCCAGGAAAGTTTGGTTTGTTGTCTCAAAAATACCTAAGTAAAGAAGTGTTGACAACATATATAAAGCAAAAAGACTTTAATTCGCACGGAACCACATGGGTTGAACAAATTAATGGAGGACTGCACATTTTTTAATCAAAATCATGATCTATAAAGGAGAAAATGTATTTAGCATGTTTTCATCGGAGGTGTGATTATTCGGAGAGAAATTTTCTACAGTGAGGTTTTTTTACTATAGCAGACGACTAATGACTACAAAGTTGTCCTTATAAGACCACAAAGAAATTGCGAAATGTTAAACCCACTCCTAACTACTCAAAATTCGTTGATGCTGTGAACAAGTTAAATATGGATTATGGATTATCAGATTGAAATTATTCTTATTGCATCACAATACACAAATATAAATAATAAATAAGTATTGAAGCCCAAAATATCGATAGTTTAAATGTGAACATCACGTACTCACCATCGGGTATCGAATCTCAAAGTCGATACCTACGAAGTAGGTATACTTTGATCCCTAGTTGCCACAGAACATTTTTTATATTTAATTCTAATTCTAAAGGAATATATTCGATATTGATTGAGAGCAGTCGTCTCAAGACTAAAATAATAACAAAGTTGGTACAAAATAGAACGCAAAGTTAATGCATATTTAATACCTGTTTTTATTCATATAAGATTCAATTTTTCAACAGTCGAACTAATTTATTCGTCGAATAAAATTGTACCAATAATCAACCCGGCTATGATTTAAAATATTTGTCATATGGATAAACCGGTGCTATCCTTAATGCGGCCAGATGAGACTAATATTCGTCAGTTAATTCTAATAAATCGAGTGAAAAATAAATTTTCCTCATTTTTTTTTATCAAAAGTATAAAAATATCAGTCTATCAAAAAATTGGCCCTAAGGCAAATTATTTATTTTATTTCAGTTCAGCTATGTCTGAAACGTTTTAGTTTTTCATTTTTCATATATGTTTTTTGAGAGGTAGATGTCTCCATTAAGTGAGATGAATGCAAAAATAAGCCAATGTCAAAAAGGGGATCCAGAGGTTTTCACATATTAGTCATTTGCATACAAGAAAAACTCTATTCAACAACTGCTCAGTCTCAGCAGTGCATTAAGGTCCCATAAGGATTGATTTCGCATCAGCGAATGTGGTCACGTCCTGAGGATTTTCAAATTTGGGGTGTTCTTCCTTTGTATGCAGAAAATGTTGTCTCATATTTTTGATATGTTTAAGTACGAGGTTTGCTATCTCCAGACTCACCTTGTGGTTGAGAAAAATTCACGTTTCAAAATTGTATACCTTCCATAGAATATATACCACTAATGTCTTTAATTTGCAAAACGAAATAAAAATATGAAGTTAAGAAATCAAAACAATTTAATAATAGATACTGCAAGGCAAGAAAAGCTTTAATTTATTTTCCTAAAACGATGCTTTAAGCAAGGTATTTTTCATCTTAAGTTTTCAGACTGAAGATTAATTTCATTGCATTATTTGTTTCTTGTACGAGAAGAAAGAAGGAAAGACTAAACTTGTCTTCATTTATTAACGATTTAAAAATTTATTTTTTCCAGTTTTCTATTTTTCCAATTTGGAAGTTTAAAATAAAGAACCAGATGAATACCGGTCTTTCCGTTTTGTATTCATTAAGGAGAAATGTTTTAATAAATTTAGTACTTTAAACTTACATATTTTATATTATTGTTTTTTTTTTTTTTGCGCCATATGTGCTGCGTTCCCGAGGGCGCTAGTTTTTAAGTAGGAATAAAATTCATTGCATTACTAGTTTCTAAAATACATTTTTTCTATTATATATTTGTTTCTACTTTAAAATATTAACATAATAATTCTCCGTCTGGTCACGTATGAGATGACTATCAAAATAAAACCAATCGTATAGGTATATAACTTTATTAATATAATAAAATTATGAGAATAAATTATTCGATTGAGTGCGTATGCCATGACTAGGTTTGCGAATTCGTGGCATCTACAGAGTGGAGTTTATGTTAAAGGAAAGCGTTTAACAAATTTGGCGCCAGATGTGCTTGTATTCTATTTAATATTTTTAATGCACTTTAAGTCCCTATTGGTTAAATGGGGAGAAAAAGAAAATACACAGGTTGTAATTATATCTTTTCGCATTTACTCCGTTCAAAAAGGTCATATGTTATAATTTTAACGTTATATTTATAATAAGCAAGTAGATATATTACGTATTGTAAAAATCAACTGCAACTGTTGTAATATTAATGAGGATAAAATAAATAATTTTCGGTTACTAGCATTTACCTTCAAAATTGTTTTTATTTATATTATGTGGGTATTAGTTATAGTCTCAAGAATACAGTTTTACTAGTCACATATCTTTGCGGTATTAGATGATTTTAACCGCAATGCAGTTAATCTTATAAATATGATTTGTACCTAGTTCTTTTTTTTTAAATATTGCTATATAAAAATTCTAAAATTTTTATGCGAATTGATCCTTAGTTTTTGCGAATAAGCTAATTAATTATTACTAATTAATACTATCATGGATAGTCTTTTAACATTCTCATAAATTTTAAATTTCTGTTGTTTCGTATCTCAAAGGGAAAAATTGAAACCGTGACAAAGTAGGTAGTATAACTTATTAATCGAAATATTTTTCAACGGTTTATACCTTAAAATTTTTATATAAGAATTACTAAAGTATCATTTAAAATGATATGTTATGTTATTGGTGCATATAGCATATTTAAAAAGATATCTTTTCTCTGAAGCTACCAGACCTAAACTTTCAACAAATCAGTAAATATAACGTCTTATATAAAGTTTATAGGTAAATCATAACGGAGCCCCAAGTCTTACTTCTAGACATTTATTTTCAAATTTATAGTATGATATATTCATTTTTTAGTTATCACGAGTTGGGTATATTATTTAAGAAGAGTACACACTAAAGAATAGAACCTCATCCAAATTAAGAGATAGATATGTCTAAGATTTGAAATTTCAGTAATAAGAATACCACGAGGGGATCGTCAAAAAATCCGCGGAATGAAGGGGAAGGGGCAGGGTTAAAAATTCTCACAGTACACCTCGTTAATTAGGGACTCAACATAAGTATATAAGCGAAATTTCAAGTCTATGGCGTTATTCGTTGTGTTATCGTCCTTCAAACAATTCTTTTCGGAACAAAACTGCAACTATAGGAAAAATTGAACTTCGCCCCGTGATAAAGTTTCTGACAAAACAAGGAAAATCTACTCAGACTATAATGAGTGAGATGGAAGTCGTTTATGGTGAACCATGATTCACAATCGGCAGTCTTTTTAAACATGGTCAAAAGTCGAATGAAGATGATCCACGCCCTGGCCGGCCGATCGAGGCCGCCTCGTAAAACATCATCGAAAAAGTCGAAAAATTAGTAGGTATAAGAAGATTCTGGTCTAAAAAAGAAACAGTTATTTGCACTAGTTGGTGTATCAGATACCACCATTTTGAGAATTCTACAAGATCATCTTGGCATGATTAAAGTCAGTGCAAGATGGTTGCCCAGAATGTTCTCACGCCGCCGCAGAAGCACCCGTTCACAAGAGCAGAGTTGCGATGGCTGCTCTACCAGTTCCAATTTTTACTTCACCCACCCTATAGTCCAGACTTGGCTCCGAGTGATTTTTATTTGTATCCAAATTTGAAAAGAGAGCTAAGATGAGAAAAAAATACAACGACAATGAAGTCAAAGAGGCTATTTCGGCCAATTTTGAAAGCAAAGACAACAAATATTTTTTTGGTGGTATTGAGAAATAAATTTCTATATCTGAAAAATGTATTGAGCTTATGGGGAATTATATTTGAGCAAAAATAATTTTGTATTTTTATTCTTTTTACAACTCCTCTATTCCTCGAATTTTTTGACCTCCCCTCTATGTATACTAAGGCTGTGTGCCAAATCAGACTTTTCTTTTGAAAAATCGACTTTACAACGAAAAGTAACCTGGTGAGTAAACTTTTTAATGACAAATCAATAAGTACTTTTTGCTTATAGAAGGCTGTGAGCATATCGCATATTGATTATCCTATTTTGCATGCAATGCTTTAGTTTCCCTTCCCTTATAACTTTGATATCTTCTTCGTCCATTTCCCAATTTATAATATCAGAGTACTGCATGTGCTTATATAATAAAAATCGTCATCGATTTGCCGTGGCAAACGAGCCCAAAAATTGATCGTTATTTCGATCCGGGGCACTGGCCAGATCTTATCAGTGTGGCTGAATGGTCAGTACCCCTGCCACATACGCCACGATCGTGCGGATCGAACGCCCCGGTCCTTATATCAACTTGATTAAAATGTGAATTACAAGGAAGGGAAATTTTGTAACAATATTCAAGACAAAGTTTACAAATGAGGATCGCTTCGAGGAAAAAAAAGGTACACTGGCCTTCAACGCTACCGTGCCTCCAGATAATTTTATTTCATTCAAATGAGTGAGAAAGTAACAAAACGAGGGATAAAATTATGCTTGTGGCAAATATAAATGGGGTTGAGGTGAGGGCTCTACGTCAACAAATGATGCCTGTTCCACTTTTGCGGATGCTCCAAAGTTGAATAGAATAAACTTGTTTACTTGTTTACGTATTGAGCCACCCCTGTACTTCTTTTAGATCCTTAAGGTCATCAAGTGGATTGCACAGGTTCCCCCTTGTTCTTTATTTTCCCATAACTCCCAGTGCAGCCCCCTGGGATCCAAACTGACAATGGCTAGGTCTAATCCCCAGGCTATTTAGTCTTTGCCCTGCGCCTTTTAGCATGAACGGGCCAGCGCTTCATTTCCATCAAAATGCAAAAATTGTGAAAAAAGTGTTCTGCATGGGCGAGCCCCTTTTCAGCCGTTGCAGATCAGAGGCGCTTTAAAATATTAACCCGGCGCCCGGTAAGCTCCGCATTAAAAACTCAGTGTCGAAAGGGTGTCAGGTTAGCCCGGGAGCGGAACGCTGCAAACGCGCGGCTTGTTGCTCATTTGAGAAATCCTCCAGGCATAGCCCGGCTGGCGCTGCGGTGGGGAATGGGGCCCGGTTTTATTTCGGATATTCCCTCCCCAGAGGAGCGCCCCGTCATTAAATAATATTTAATGAAGTGTTGATAGCGAAAGCACTTCAGAACAGTTCCCGCTGGCTCAGCGAGACTTGAGCCCGGTTCTGTTATCAGATTAATGCAAAGCTCACTAGAGCACAAAAAAAAGTAAAAAAAATGAAGTTTGCCTGCAGTCGATGTAGGGCGGAATGGGGAGCCGGGGACGAGGGATGCAACTTAATTATCTCCTTTCCTGGTAATCATGGGCAACTGCACCACTTCAGCATGCAAGCGGAGCACTTAACTGAACCGGATATCCTCCCTTCCCCCTGCGGCTCCGGGGCAGGAACGAGTCGAGTCGAGCGGTTGAAAAATTAATTTCCCACTACTTGGCCATCTCGCTCCCCGCGACCAAAATATTTAAATTGATGAAAAAAGGAATAAATTTATAGACCAATAAAGTTAAATGTTTTATTTTTCGGCATTCGCCCGGCTCACCCTGCGGCAATTCGTTTTCCGACTGGATGCGCGCAATGGCGGGCCTCGGGTTCGCCCGGTAAGCGAGCGCTATCTACCGGCAAAATCATTTCCGGGATGAGACATAAGCCTGGATGTACTCTTCGTATTGAAGAAGAGGGGATGGTAGGGTAAGAGGGGAAGTTGGGCCAGGTTGTTGCGGGTTGTATCCCGTGTATGCACAACATATGCACGAATGAGGTTTGTTGGCTTTTGCCGCGCGCAACTTCTATTAGAATTCAATCAATTTGCATGGGGCTGGGCAACAATAAATTGAAATTTCACCGATTACTGACAACTCAGGTCGAGCTAATGCTGCCAACGGAACTGATGTGGAAAGCATGATGGCAATTTCACAAAAATTGGGTCATTAAACAAATTACAAAGAGCGGCCGGCGGCGCAGGCGGTTGCGATTAAATAATAAAAATATGACCCGGCATGGGCTGCAAGAAGCACCCTAATTACACCTGCTGGAGTGGCTGGTGCTCCCCCGAAAAATTCGAGCTCCGCGATAAAACTATACTTGGGAATCGATAGTGTGCCCACTTCATCCAGCCAACGAGGAGAGTAATTACGGGGGGTCGGATTAAAATCAACCCCCAAAGGCTCCCCGGCCTTCCCGAGGCACTTGGCTTGCAAGTTTCCCGGCTCACCGCACCCCAAACCCCCGGGCAGACCGTTGCCAGCGCCAATTTTTGGCAAACGAGCAAAGTGCATTAATAATTTCTCTAATTTCCTTTCTTTCACCGGGTGATTGATGAAGCGAGGGACATGATTGAGTGTTCTGACTTATGACAGCCAGCGCCGCGTCTGGTTTTGTAGCAGCGCCGCTCGTGCCAAATAAACGGCGCCGATGGGTGGGGAGCCGCGAACTTTTGGGCCATCCAATAAAATTTTAGGGTGTTGTGTTTTTGCACTGAAACCATGCGGTCGCTGACCGCAAAAACAAGTTTTCTTAAGTTTTTAATTCAATTATTAACTTTTCATTTCACTTACAAATTATAAAGGAGCAATATATCAGCTTGACATTTTTCTTAAACCCTTTTTAGGGTTCCGTAGCCAAATGGCAAAAAACGGAACCCTTATGGATTCGTCATGTCTGTCTGTCTGTCTGTCTGTCTGTCCGTCCGTATGTCACAGCCACTTTTTTCCGAAACTATAAGAACTATACTGTTGAGACTTGGTAACTAGATGTATTCTGTGAACCGCATTAAGATTTTCACACAAAAATAGAAAAAAAACAAAATTTTTTTGGGGGTCCCCCATTACTTAGAACTGAAACTCAAAAATTTTTTTTCATCAAACCCATACGTGTGGGGTATCTATGGATAGGTCTTCAAAAATGATATTGAGGTTTCTAATATCATTTTTTTCTAAACTGAATAGTTTGCGCGAGAGACACTTCCAAAGTGGTAAAATGTGTGTCCCCCCACCCCTGTAACTTCTAAAATAAGAGAATGATAAAACTAAAAAAAATATATGATGTACATTACCATGCAAACTTCCACCGATAATTGGTTTGAACGAGATCTAGTTAGTAGTTTTTTTTTTTAATACGTCATAAATCGTAAACCGCAATTTACCATTCATTCAATCAACTCAAATATAAAAATAAAAAAAAACATTTAATTTCATAAACATAAACCATCATTTAGGTACCTAATTATAATGTTTACTTATCAATAAATTAATTTTAAAAAAATACACTATTATTAAAACATCGATCAAAGTTACAACGAACTATTTACAAGAACTTTTATATTATGTTACTTTCTGCTACGGAACCCTTCATGGGCGAGTCCGACTCGCACTTGGCCGCTTTTTTTTTATAGACGTGATATCTCAAAATTGAAATTAAACAATATATTTATTGATGAATAAAATTATACAACAAAAAATGCTTTTGTTTGAAAGAATGCAAGTACATATCAAGATGTAAAAGTAAACAAACCTCATTATATTGCTTAAGTGTCCCTTTTGAGTGCAATATCGCTCTTGAAGTGACATTTTTTATTTTGGGTTGAAGTTTTGTTCAGCGGCTTTATCTCTAGACTTAAAAGGCATCCTTCTGAATTCCCAGATTTGTTTTTCTTAGCAGAAAAACTACTGTACTCTGAAAAAAGGAAAGTAATCACTAAAAAATTTGAATTATTCAAACGGTCTACAATTTATCTTAAAACGTAACTCCCCAATGCGAAATCTGCACAACATTTTTTGTATTTATTGTGATTTAACATAAATCTTTTACTGTGTGGTTACAGGCAGGAATTGAACCTGAGATCTTTTAAATTTACCATTGGCACTCCAACATTTTTACCTATACCTTCAATTCAACGCAAAGATATTAGGTATGACTAATTGAATTTTTAGCGTGACTCTACACAACAAATGACAATGACATACAAATAACTTTATTGCCAAACAATTTTAAGTTATCTACAGACTAAATCTAGTGTGTACAGTGATGAGCTGAAAGCCAAATAAATTTTTAATTATCCTTCTGACAAACTTCATATGAGCTCACGATGTTTCTTTTTCTACCAGGTATTTGCATCAATATTATTGCACGGTATTTTTTCTCTGAGTTTATTTGAAAAAATCCTTAGATTTTTCTCTCTATACAAAGGAGCACGTATAAATTCTTTGCCACAGAATTTGAAAATATGGTTATTAATTTTTTCATATGTAAACATTTAAAGGGATTTGGGATTTTTCTGAAATGAAAATTATTAAAAATAGACTACCCACGACTATAAAGCAAGTCTTGTATACCGCTGACAGTGATATACTTTGGAATTTAGAGGCCAAATACTTTGACGACATTTTTATATCAATATAGTAAATTTTAGACATCGGAAGGCTTTTATGGTACACACTTTTGGGAATATGTACAACTAGTTTTCTAAAAGATGGGGAACCTACTTTGAGGTCATCATCAAATAAAATCTATTGAAAACCATTCTATGATATTCTATTATTCGGAATATTTTTCGCTTAGGTATGTATAGATTCTTCAACTACTCAACATTTCAACACTCAATATCAATTGTTGAACCGTTTTTCCGAACAATTGAGTCGTTCATTGCACAAATCGATTAACTCAATAAAACAAAAAGTTGAGAAATGCGACGAGAAAATAATGTAATTTTTTTGTTAAAATTAATACAATACAATACGTAATACGTACAAAATAATTAAAATTTAAAAACAAAACTAGTGCAGTAGAGGAAATTTAAAGTTATAGAAAAACTGAAGAAGAGATTTAACCATTATAGAACACTCTAATCGATTCCCGAAAAGTAGCAAAAAAAAGGTAGTAATATGCACCGTATACTACACTTAAACTGCAGTAAAAAAATCTAGAAAATTGCTCGATCGGCTCATTGCTACCATAATTGAAATGGAATTTTCAGAAATATACCTCCAGTTCTTAGAAAAGTTCCCGGAGCAAAAATATGAAACATAGTAAGAAATTTAGAAGACATAAGAAGATATCCTTTTATAAATAAAATTGCCACGATTTTCTTTCTGGATTCAAATAGTGATGAAAAAACATTCATATAGACTTTGGTATTAGTCTTAGGTCTTACACACTTGGTCTTCGTCTTGTTCTTGCAATAACGGAGTTAGTTTTGGTCTTCGTCTTGGTCTCGTCTATCAAATTTGGTCACGTTTGCACGAATTTGACATCCGTGTACAGTCGGCGACACTTGAATACCCACGGTATAGTATAGTTTTGTCCCTATCTCACATAAACTAATCATCATACTCATTACTGTTTAAAAGATAGGCCACTTCCTATAGGAGACGTGCACAGTTTTTTTTTCTTATCCCGACTTTACAGTTAGCTATAATTACTAAAAATGTAGAAATACCCGACCGCATATGCGACACATGAATAGCCCATTTAGTTAATTTCAAGCGTTTACATCGGAAGGATTATTTCGAAAGGGTCCAGTTGTTTTTTATAAGTAAGAGAAGAGTGAATTTTATTAACAGAGCACCGAAGGCAACATTAACAAAATGATCCGTGGAAGGCGTTTAAACTTGAAGACATAACCTCAAAGACTTTAAATCTAGGCTCTTTTCTTTAATTTAATAATATTATTCATTTTGTTTTGGAAATTTTAGTTGCTTTTCATAATTTTTTGAAAAGCGTTCTCATTTAAAGAAAAGTGGTTCATTTGTAAATGTTTTGCCGCGTAATCGCGTGTTTGACAAGTTCGTTAGAGGCGAAGTGTTTTTGTGAGAGGACTGCCCAATTACAAATCCCCTTCGCGGTTATTGCGGTAATTCATTTAGCCGACTGCAGAGCATCACGCGGGATGAAGCCGAAGGTGATTAGGTTACCTTGAAAAATGTGAAGCATCCCGGAAAGGGCCCCGTTCCCCGGGCCGGATCCGGTGCCGGGCCAACATCGGTGTCGACGAACAGAGCAACGGAAGCACTTCGTATGTACGAGTAGCAAATTTTCCGGGATTTTTCCTGCCAGGTGGCACCGGGATAACTAAAAGCATGTTTTCCATATGCAAATGTATCTCTTCCGAGCGGGGATATCTCACATTTCGTGTGTTAATATGTCGTTGGGTTTACGAGCTCTCCGGCGAGTCAGTAAAATGTTGTCGTCGTCCTCGTATAACTGTCAGCCGGGGGACGCGGACTGCATACGTAAGGGCCGGGGGCTGGGGGCTTGGGGGGCTGAGGGCGGGGGACGTTTGCATCGAGTGCACGTTAAGAAAATTGCTTTGACAGGGACACGGGGATGCAGGACGAAATTGAAATTATTGCGCCAAAAGAATGGGCTCCAGGGACGAGGACAGGTCGATCCTGGGGGTTGGGGCCGTAGCGCAGATGGAAATTTTCAATAAACCGCCCCCCATATGCAAATGCGCCGAGCTCTCTCAAAGAGTTATGGGATATTAAGCCGAAACAGCGCCTCATGAAAAATGAGTCCATTCCGGGGAAACGAGCCCCCGCCCAGCCGCCACCTTGGCCAGAAGTGGATTCAATGGGCCGGGGCCGCATTACCCGTGATTGTTTGACCCGCCCGTCAGCGAGACACGCCAAGGAGGAGCGAAAACGCTCCCCGGGTGCGAGCCTAATAAATTCAGATTCATATTTCAGGTTGACGGCCCAACGCCCAAATTGAATTGTATGTCACTCGGGCTCATTTTTCCCTGCAACCGGGACCTTTTAAAAGTTTCCCCGGGGCATAAATCTAATCCGGGGGGCGGTGCGGTGTGGCCGAGTCGAGCACATAAATTCATCTATTTGGAGCATATGTGCCGTTGTGGGTGGCATCACCATCAGGAGCATCAGAAGGTCGTTTCCATAATACACGGCCGACATAAAAATATGTGGGTAGGTCCGCTGGTTGCGGAAGCCCCAAAAATAAAAGAAAACACCCGGCCCCTTATGCGAATTGATATTAGCCACCCTTTGCCTCTGCAAACAGGCGGTCGGCCGGGCCGGGGCCCCGGATAATGGGCGGCCGTGTCTTATCTTTTTAATAGAGTGAACGGGTAGTTCTCAGCCGCTTATCCATCAACTGGGGCGAAAAGATATCACTTTACGATTATAATGGCGGCGGGGGTGAAATTTTAATCTTGCGGCGAGACGAGCGACCCGCCCTACGTGTGCGTAAAAAGCGCCTGTCCTCCGGCCTGAAAGGGTCCTCACGTTATTGAGGAGCGCCTCTTTAGGACCGAGGAAATGGGGCCCCGGCGCTACCTTTCCTGGTTTACGAGTGCACGGCAGGGTGGAAGCACCCGTCCCGCCTCGGCCTTACGACCGCATACTTAGGACCCTGCACGGTCGTCCGGGCCATTCGAATTATTGGAGTGCCTCCGTCACGGTCGCTCTCAGGGCCGCCCTGGGCTAGGGCCACATTCCCATGCACGGCGACTTTTGCTTCAACGATAAACGAACTACGCGAAATTGTGGCACCACTCTGCCAATTTCAGGATTTATTCATTTTTCCTGACAAATAGAGGGAAATTGAATGAAAGACAAATTGAGATGAGATAAAGTTTAGGGTGGGAAGTGGGAATCTCAATCAAAAATTTTTGATTTCCCAAAATAAATTTTATATGTAGTCTAAAAAACATTTACTATAGGTGCCTACATATACTAACCACACATTTTTTACTGTTTCTTTATTAGTATGTTTAAAGGAATTATCAAAATCGTATAGAACCGAAAATTCAAAAAGTTATGAATGTCACAGTAATTTTATTATTTATTATATTAGAGATTTGAAATTTTGTACAAACTACAAAGATATGTTTATATATTTACATTGTGAAAACGGAAATTTAAAGGGCAAGGAAAAGTGGGGATGAAAAAAAGTGTTTACTTATTCCATCGACTGGGGTATCGTGGAAAGAACTTTAGATCTCTTTGATGAAAACAGCTTCCGAGTTAAAAAAACTGGCAATTACATATTCAGCAATTTTATAGCAAAGCAGTTTTTTAATCATTTTTCGTTGATTTTATTTATTTCTGACTTAAAACCTTACCTAAAAAGAATGATAAAGTAGCGTAACGTAACACAAGCATTTATCGAAAATGAGTTTACAGACACCAATGCTGACATTTTGCGCTAGATCAAAACGTCGTAGTGAATTTAAAAAAACGAATTCTCTTCCAGAACATATAACTGATTTACACGATCTTTATATTTTGTGGCTGGATTTCGAAACGCAATCGCAAAACACGTCAGGAGAGTTACCATATTCCTAACATAAAAATAATTGTAGATACTGAGCTAATTTAAATAAATGACCCATTTTCGGTTAATTGGCAGTCTCCAACGCCTAAGAAAACGAAAATCTTAGCTAACTCTCTTTCTTTTTTCGGCCACAGTAGAGTATTATCAAGATCAGCAGAAAAATTTCATATACCTAGAGGTCAGGAAATTGATATACGCGATTTGGCAACATTTTATTTCGATTACTTATTTGGTATTAGGATTTATTATAATAATAACGGCCTCAATAGGGATAAATAAGTTAGCTAATTCCAACACATTTTCTTTAATATTTGAATATTAAAAAAAAAGAATAAAATTAATTTAGAATTATTTTTGTAAAATAAGAGACAGCTAGGAAATTAGCATTAATTTTCCCATACTAACGTAGAGGTAATGGTCGTTTAAGCCATAATTCTTTAACATATTTTAGAAATAGAACTCCACGAATGGGTCATGTGATTTATATTAGGAGAAGTAGGAAAGCTTTATATTTTAATTAGGCATTTTTAATTTAAATAAGAGTTTTGTTCAAGAAGATTTAATCAAATAACAAGAAGGAATTGGATTATAACCGAACATTTACCTGTTACACATTTTTAGAATTTTACCAGGAAATAATTGTTAATTATTTGTTGCGCTTATACCTACTCAACATTGATTGTTTTGATTTATAAGTATATCAAATTTTTATGCTATACTATAGGTAGGTGCATACATTTTTTTGTTTATAGGTAATTATATGTTTGCAATTTTCAACTTATTTTGGTTAACAATCTTAATTTTCAGATGATTGTCTTTCTTCTGTTTCATATTTGTAATTTTTTATGGAAATAGAAATTTGTTATATACAATATTGTCACATATTTGTTGTTAAATTTGACGGTTGAGATAGTACGTGTCAACAAGTACCGACAAGTGAAGTTTCTTGTATTGACAAACTTAAGTTCCAACAATATCAATGATTTACTTGTAGGTAACAACAATTTTTTAAAGGGCAAATTTTATCATGTCAGATAAATCATTGTTATTGTACAACAAACTTGTCAAACAGTTTTTTATAACACATGATTTTGTCTTAAAATTTGAATAAATTTGTAAAATTCTAGCCATTGTCACACTTGTCAGTTTTATGAAATATGACCCAGGACGATCATGCAGATGTTTTAGCAGAACAATAAATAAGAATAAGTTATGCTTATGATTTACGGTATTTACTATCATATAAAACTGATTACTCAATCAGAAATGGTCAGGTCATACTAGAATACTTATGTACACAAATTAATGTTAGTTTCTAAACAAAAACATAAAGAAAAATTAAATTAAGATGCACACTGAAACTTTAATATTTGGAATTGGTTCCTTACACCGGTCTCCGCCCAAAAGGAGTCTTTGGGCGCACCTTACCTTGGAAACTTCTTTAGCCTGTTCATTGTGCTAAAACAGCTACAAAGATGCTGAAGGCGTATCTTCTTGCGTCGTAAAGTTTTTAAGGTAAATTAAAACAGCGGCGCCGTCCGCAAGCCGTTCTAATCCCTCTCGTTGTCATGATCATCCCCGGACTTGATAACTTAACCATTACCGCGGAGCCGGGGGGAAAAGAAGGTCCGCTTCTGCCGCCGTTTGATTGACGGGGCTTCCTGCCACTCATTTATCCGGAGCCAAACAAATAAACCCCCAAAAGACGGCACGGCTCCGCGCTGCGTGGATCCAGCCAGATATCCTCCCGGAAATTCCCGGAGCGAAATAATCTGAAGCTTGGTGGTGGTGCGGGCGGATGGCCTCCGCTCACGAGCGACTTCTTCGCAAATTCAATTTCGCAAATCGCCCGTAATTGACTCTCAGTGCTTAAACTTTGGCGGAATTATTGAATTAATTTCATCATTTCCGTCCCCGGATCCGAGCCCGGCTCTAGACGACGACGACGACGAGTTCGCCTCCACCGCAACTTTGGTGCCGGGTGAGACCCTCTTCGGGGGAGGGCGGCAGGAGCGCGGGTGGACGGGCGGCCGGCCGGGCTCCGGGAGCTTCCCGAAAGTTTTTGCTGTGCGCGTGCAGGACGAGGCAAAAATGTTTTCCGAAAGGATTAGACGTGTTGAATGTTTCATTACAAGCGAGTCCCTCGCAAGTTTGCACTCCATCCGGTCTTTTCCTGTCAATTAACCGCCCTTCAGCCGGTGGGCCGGAGGGGGCGAGGGGCTGGATTTTTCGGGGCACGAGACGTGCGAGTGGATCATCCCGCGATTTCGCCGTCAAAGGGACGTGGGTGGGGTGGTCCACGATAATCGACGGCTGAGTGGCGCAAATCAAGTTCAGTCACTCCCCGGCAGGGTGCAGGAGACGGTGAAGGATAAACTGAAGTCCATTAGTTTCCGCAGACAAGGATAAGACAACGAGGTGCCTTTTGTCCCGAAAAAAAGGACGGGGGGAGCTCGAATTAATCTCCGGTAGCGAGAATGACCTCGGCAATTATCCGCAGCCGGACCATCACTTTTTTTATTGTTTTTCCGGGAAACAGTGGTCCATGGATAAATTGGTGCGATCAATTAGCGCCAGCATCCGTGCGCTTCAACCTTTTTAATAAATTTGCCGTAATGAAAGCCATCGGGCCCCCTAATTCCCCGATAATCCCACTTCATTGTGCTTTGAACTCACTAATCGGGCCACAAATCACCCATCCGAATCCTTAATTAAAATATGCCTGCGGCTAATGGTCTTCCTCCATCTCAATCCGCAGAATCCTTTGCGGCCACTAAAATTAATTTCCCCACCCATTATCTGTGCCCCGGCCGGAGCTATAAAATTGAAACGGCGAGCCTGCAGCGCACCGCAAACATCTTTTAGAATAAATTTTAACCGATTCGGCCAATCCATTCCAGACTGTGAGGAGGAACACCTCGGGCCGGCCCCGCGAGTCCCAGCCGGGGACGTCCGGGCGTGTTACCAGATGATTTTCCCTAGGAAACGGAGCTGGAACTGGGGCCGGAGCCCGGCCCGGGGCCACTCTATTCAAGCGCGGAATGAATTAGGGGAGTGAATGTTCCCGGGAATGTAAAAATTCCATTTTTTTCGCCTGCCCGGGCGGTCATCTCCGGCCGGGCGATGCAAGAAAGAAAGCGCCAAGTGAATGTAATTTATGGCGGCCCATGTCGCCCATATGCCTGATTTATTACAGTTATTGAAAAATTGGAGACTGGTTTTTAATTACAGCCCTGCCGAGGACCGGGCATGGCAGCGTCGCCTTAAGGACTCTGGCGCAGTCCTAATGAAAGCAATTTTTTATGTCCGAGATTTTAGGGCATTCCGACTACACCCGAGGAGAAATGCAGCGAGTCCTCGAACGACTCTTTTCGCTTGTTCCCAAGCCACAGCTAGGGCCGTGGTCCTTGTTCTAGTGGAGCCCGCAAACGAGTTTTTCCTAATCAAAGATCGCACAGAAAGGGCCCCATCTCATTAGCTGCGACTCTACCAAAGTTCCTCCTATCAAAGGTGCAAAATTTCATTAGAACGGTGTCATTCCCCACGTCGAGGCACAGCTCAGAAAAAGTTTTCGACATGCTGATTTTGTTCATACGCACCAACGCAACTTCGAAAGATTAATTAGTGTAACTAATTGCATTTTTAACCTAACAATTTTTAAAAGTTTTATTGTATCTTTTTCTTTCAACTAATATTCGATGGCCAGAAAATAGTATGTAAAAATGTTTTTATTCTGTCCCCTATTATTGAGTTCGTTCGAATCGAATGGAAAAAAATCCTTTATGGACAAAAATTCTTTAAAAAAGTTGCTAAAATTTTCAAAAATTAATTTTAGTCACCTTTCAGAGTGGGGAGTAGTGCACTAATTCTGGTTTTTCATTAATTTTGCTGCTAATGGAAACAAAATTCCACTACCACTAAATGGTTTAATGGTAATGAAGTTACAATCGCACTACCACTAACCGTTTAGTGATAATGCAATTGAAATTACACTACCACTAAACGTTTAGTGGTAATGAAATTAAAATTACACTACCACTAAACATTCAGTGGTAATGCAATTGAAATCACACTACCACTAAACGTTTAGTGGTAATGAAGTCAAATTCCATTACCATTATAGTGCTAGTGCTAATCGAAATACACTAACCATTACTTATTATATTTATATTTGTAGGAAAAAGAATGCATCAAATACATGACATTATAATAGATATATACATAATTCAATGTGAGTAATCAATTAAAAGCGTTCAACTTTTGAAATTTGAATATACAATTCTTTACTTCTTTTCTATTTGAAATTTGAAAATATGTATAACGACCGTAAACCTATTTTTTTAATATCAATTTAAAGCCAACTCAAATATACAGGAGCAACATCACCTGAAGAGATAGAGCTCGAAATTTATTGACCGATATGGATACCAGTTTAGAATCTCTTGAATGTTATCCAATTTTTCGCTAACTATTTTTAAAATATAATGTTCCAATCCCGTCTTCGGCGCCAGTGGAACGTTTTTTTTTCGTTTGCTGGTATAGTAAATACTCCGCGTTGACGAAATCTTTCGGACTCTCACTTTGAAAAACTTGCCCTTATGAGAGCCAACAAAAATTTTATAATATATAAATACGAATTATGAATAAATAATTGTTACTTATGTACAGCCTTGGCCAAAAGTATTAGGCACCCTAGTTTTTTCCATGTATCTTACAAAATAATTCCAAGAAACATTTATATTGTTTGTCAATATGTTCCTACCGATCATTAATGGTAATTAAGGTAATGAACCCTTTCCTAGAAGGACCATAAAACATCTGGTTGGGAAAACTTATAAATTTGAGATTTTTTAAGAAAACTTCAGTTTGCAATTATTGCTCGTAGTGCAAGCAAGTGTTTAAATTTTGTTGCTCTTTTAACGGATTTGGCTACTATAATTATGAAAATGCCTAAAAGAAGGAAATTAAGTGAGCCAGAACAGTTGCGAATTTTGTTTTTACATGAACAAGGCAAGTCTCAAGTTGAGATTGCTAAAACTGTGAAATTTTCTTGTTGTGCAGTGCAAAGTGCAATTAAACGTTTTCTGGACATAGGATCACACAAAGACAGAAAAAGAACGGGTAGAAAAAAAGTAAGTTCGGAACGTGATGGCTGAAATTTGATTCGAGAGTTTCTCAAAAATCGCAAAAGAACGTCTTCAGAGCTTGCTACTAGTCTGCCTCATCAGATTGGTAGGCCGATTAGCGCTAGAACTACAAGAAGAAGACTTGGAGAAGCAGGACTGAAAGGTTGCAAGGCTAGGAAGAAGCTTTGGCTTTCAGAAAAAAATAAAACAGCGCGTCTGGAATGGGCTTTAAAACACCAAAGTTGGACGGAAGCCGATTGAGAAAACGTAATATTGTCCGATGAATCTAACTTCGAGGTAAGCTTTATTTGGTTAATTTCAATTATTTATAACGGTTGAATTATGCCCAGTCCGTTTGTGAAAGCATTTTATGGATATTGAAAATAGTGCTAAAATTTATTAATTTTCCAGGTCTTTGGCACCCCTGGTGTCACGTTTGTGAGGAGGAGAATAGGTGAAGCTTACCGTCCCGAATGCGTCGTGTCCACGGTCAAACATGGAGGGGGCAGTGTAATGATTTGCGGTTGTATGGCGTCCGTTGGAGCGGATGAAATGGTTATTTGTGAAGGATGCATGAACAGTAAAAAATATATTGTCGTGTTGGAAGAGGTTCTACACCCATCATTTATGAAGATTTACGGTGACACCAATGCGGACAACATAAAATTCCAACAAGATAACGCGCCATATCACACATCTGCAACCAGTATGCGATATTTAAAAAAAAACAATGTTGATCTTTTGGAGTGGCCTGCACAGTCACCAGATCTCAATCCAATTGAGTATCTTTGGTGTATACTGAAGCGGAAGATACGGGAGCACAACATCACATCAAAAACAGGGCTGAAACAAATCATCCAGCAAGAGTGGAAAAAAATTTCTCCTGAAGAGTGCTTGAAGCTTGCACGGACAATTTCTAAAAGAATAGCTGCTGTGATTAAAGCTAAGGGCGGACCGACTAAATATTAATAATAAGAATAAAGGACAATAAGTCAAACCTAACTATAGTTTAATTTCCCCTTATCTGCGCAAATGAACCGTGTGGTACGATTTTCATGGGGTGCCTAATACTTTTGGCCAAGGCTGTATATCTATTATAATGTCATGTATTTGATGCATTCTTTTTCCTACAAATATAAATATAATAAGTAATGGTTAGTGTATTTCGATTTGCACTAGCACTATAATGGTAATGGAATTTGACTTCATTACCACTAAACGTTTAGTGGTAGTGTGATTTCAATTGCATTACCACTAAATGTTTAATGGTAGTGTAATTTTAATTTCATTACCACTAAACGTTTAGTGGTAGTGTAATTTCAATTGCATTATCACTAAACGGTTAGTGGTAATGCGATTTTAGTTTCATTACCATTGAACCATATTTAGTGATAATGGAATTTTGTTTCCATTAGCATTGACTATTTTACTGCTAATGAAAACCATATTGCATTCATTTTTCAATGCATTACTACCAAGTCTGTCACCTTTGAATTCAATTAATTTTTCTGTATATGTATCAAAATAATACAACTGGATTTTTTTATCGGATTATTTTAACAATTTTGAACGAAAAAATTAATTGAACTTAAAGGCAACTGAAATTAATTTGTTATAAAATTAGGAATTTAAGAGGGGGGTTTCGACAAACCAATCTTTTGACAAAACTTATGTTAACTTTATGAATTTGCAATACGATATAAAAAGGCTGCTGGGCAAATTTTAGCAGCTCATTTCATTAACCGTGAATCTGTACAGAAAACAACGAGGAGCGATTCTCGTCTTAGACGCTCTGAAGAAGTTAACAATTCTACAATTGCCCAAGTTTAGCTGTGTTCAGCTATTTAAAAAATATGAGTTACCTGTTTATTTTCTTTAATATTTATATTAGAGATATACTTTTTAGTCTGCTTTTATAATCGTTAATTCTCATAGTTATTTTGAGCAAAATTATTTCCAACAGTTTGAATCAAATTCACTTTAGGTTATCATAGAAAACATATTTCATGTTTTAAATGATTCCGTAATGATCATTGATAGCAGTAGACAATTCGGCAGCAAAGTATTTACTCGATTTGCTACATAAAAATTCATTTCATTTTTATTTTTTATATTACCATGCAAATTAAATCTTACATTCTCATTCGTACTATGTACAGTCTTTGATTTTCTGTTCCAATAATTCAATGTGTTTATGCTATTAAAGTAACTACAAAAATGTTGCTTTATATCTCTATGCCACAAACTGAATTACTTATGTGTATTGAAATAATAAATTGGACAAAAGTCTTTAGTACAAAATAATTAATAGTTTGAAAACATAATGTTTCTAGAAATCCCAAATAAATAGAGACTACTCTTTTACTCTTATTCATATGAGGGACAGGACTGACAGAGTAGCAATAACTTACTAAAAGAAGTGAAATACGTGTAAGACAACAGGTAGATTATTTAAATAAAAAAATTTAATTTCTTAAATATTATACCAATATTAATGCTATAAGGACAGCAATATTTCTCTGTTGTAAATGTGAATTCTGTCATGAAACTACTCCGTCTTATCGCAGCCAATTTTTTTCAAATGGTTAGGTCCATTCACAGAAGAGGTGTTGTATGCAAACGAAGGTATATTTGATGAATAATTTTTTTTTTATATTTCATGGACGTAGAAACTGAGTTTGTGGATAAAAGTTATTATGTAAAATGAAGTTATTCTTTTGTTATACATGAAACATTCTAGTTTATCAATAACTAAATACATTATTTTTTACGGAACTAATATTTATTTTGCTAAAATTTAACTTATTTTATAGATGTAAATATTTAACTATTATAAATGAAAATAATAAAAAAATGTTTAAGGGTGGACATACATTACATAATTTTGAGCTTCAAATGGCAAAACACACGAAAAAAGAATGTCACAAAATATTCGGAAAACTATTTTTAGTGCTTAGGCCAATCCACAATTTTACACTTAGCCAATTTTAACTAAGATAGTTTTTATATAAATTTCGTAAAATTAACAAATATTTTTTAGTTGTTTTCTCAAATGCGCCATGTAGGCCTGGCACCCGAGTGCGCTAGTAAGAGTAGGGCAAAATTGTATTTTAGGTCTGCCCAGTTTTAAATAAATAAATAAAATAAGTTTTCTCTAATAAAATATTAGATTTTTCTACAAAAGGATTGGTAAAATCTTTAGACGATTACTACTACTAATGCATTAGCGAATTTAAAAAATTTATTGATTTATTTGTCTAAAACTGGAGATACTTTTATAAAGAAAATTCAAACTTGTTGACCTCCATCGCGATGAAGATCTAATATCTTGAAATGTATGCATATTTCAAAAAGAAAAGCAATTACTTACTATATGTATGCAAATGTAATAAAATTTCTAGGTGCGCTGGGAAAGGTTTAGAATTGTATTCAGTAATAATTCTGTTCAAGTTAAATTGTCTAAAACAACTAATTCTGCTTCTGAAAAGTATATTTTTGAATTAGTGAAAATTTGGAGGGGATAAAATCCAAAACTCTTCCCTGCAAACGCCCTTGGCATTCGTGTTTGGGTTAATCTCAATAAAAAGTGGAGTAGATGGCCACAATTCATAATCCGCGAGGTCGTTCACATTCAAGTGACCTAAATCTTGTGAAAGCAACAAAATTTCATTAGGACGGTGCTTTGTTTCCTACAGCCGAAATGCGTCCCTCTGCCCCCCGTGCATTACGCCGACGAAGGTGCATATGTCGGTGTATTGCAAATTCAGAAAAATCGCATAAACACCGTTCTTGGTCCCAGGTGCATGTGATCTGCATTACGGCGCACCCGGGCCAGAAAGCACACACGGCAGCGGGGATCCACCGGTTCATAAAAACGTCATTACTCTCCGCTCGAAGACAATTCCGGGAAGTCGGGGTCCATCCCGCGCAACAGGGAAGATTACACACACGGCGCCGGGAGCACCTCTTTGTAAATATGTCATTAAACGAGACAAAGGCGTCCCTCTTCCCCGTCCGCTCTTTGGGAATTATTGCGTCGTCGTGCAAAGCCGGAAAGCCGTCTTTGGCCCGGATCAGTCCCGCACATGTGGTCCTAAAGGCGAAAAAGTGGACATGAAAAATATTATTCCAATATTTGTTTGGATTCCGATCCTGCTATCACTTCAGAGCCTACCATAGGTTAGACGAAGTACGTAGATTTAATTCATGATAGTTTTTCGGAGGCTGTAAATTTTCAGATTCTAACTCTAAAATTAATTTTTATATTGTAGATAGGTATGAACGTTTTTGAATTTGAAAAAAAATTAAAATGAAATGAATGTCTAGAAAAAAAACTATCGTTTTTTATTTTAAATATTTCTAATAGCTATTCAAAATCAAAATAATGAAAAAACATCGTGATCAAAATTTTACTTCTCCGCCCCTTTTGTTCATTTCCGACATTTTAATAATTTTAACGCTATACGCTTTAACCACTCTCTTCTGCAAATTTTTGACAATTTGACTCTTCCGAGTGTTACAGCTTACAAGAAGGGAATTTTTAACTTAAAAACATTATTTTTTTTTGTTCTTGAGTAGATAATGTGTAACAAACTGCCATACTGATTTGCTAGCCTGAAGAAAATTTTAGAAAATTATGTAATTTTTTGGATAGCTACATAGACGAGAATATACCCTTAAGTAAAATACTTATATGTATGTATGTGAGTGTTAACACCAACATTTTTCAGAGAGATTCCGCGAACGTATGTATGTGAGTTCTCCGAGTGATCCTAAAAATCTAAAAATAAGCCAAAATTAGCCTAATTGGGTGACTTTGAATTTTAAGCCAAAATGTCTGCAAAATGAAAATTTACGATGAGCTACTACTCTCAGAAAAATTTCGTATGTTTCAATTTTGAAAAATAAATGGTCCAAGTTGACTAAATCGATTTGAGTAATGAGTTTTTGGGATTGATTTCGAGGGGCTAATGTCGGCGGAGATGTTTAATAGCCAAAAATGTTTAATATTTGCTATTTTGTTTCGCTTAATCTATAAGATTCATGAATACGATCATTTTCGGATACATTACAATTTATTGCCGTTTTTCATGCTTCGAGGAGTTTTACCCCCTTTAAGAGGTGTATTTAACAATATTTATACATTTTTTTTATGTTACTGACATTTCTATAAACTTTTTTATCTTTTTATCAAAACTCTTATTCAAACAGGAACTCATTATTCGATTTTGACCATTCATTTCTCAAAATTGAAACTTTTCTGAGAGTATAGTACCTAGGTAGGTACATATTTCATCAAAAAATTTCATTTAGCAAACATTTGGTTAAAAATTCGAGGTCCACCAAATAGGCTTACCCTTTAATTATTTTTTGTTCTACGTCAAATAATAATAATAGTAATAAATAAAAGTAATTTGTTTTATGATTTCAATAAAAAACTACTAATGATATTAAAGTTTGCTTCATTTCCACGTTTTTCGCATTTGTAGCCGGCCCCCCGGTCTGTTCGCAGTTCGCAGTTCGCAGTCGGAATCACACGAAACTTATTTTCATTAAGCCTGTTGTCAGCGCTTTGAGGAGCCCGCGAGCCCATCGAGCGGCGGGTACAAATACCCGCCATGTGTCACCCGGAGCCAATCTGGGCGCCTTCCGCCCGCGCCGCGCCGCCTGATTACTTATTCACGGCGCGGCATCGCAGTCCACGCGACCTCCTGCCTTACCGGGAAATTTAAAATTATCCCCCGTGGGCCCAACAAGTGAATTGTCCCGGCCGGCCATCCGCGGGGCAAAAAAGCCGCCAGAGAGGAAACTGATCCGCCGTAGTTCCTCCACAGTTGATTGGATTTTCGGACAAGGGAATCAATTTCGAGCCCATTTAGTGCCCATCAGGGGGATTGGCCGCGGCGAGGGCTCCGCGCGCACGATGAGATGTCGTTTGTCACAGGAACAACGGGCATCGAAATCGACTGCCTGTTAATTATACGCATTTTGAAAGAAAACAACAAAACGCGTAAAACGAAAAAACTGCTGTCGTTGTGTTTGCTCTGCTGATTGCGCGCCAAAACGAATGGCCATTATTAATTTCCCTATTTAGGCGGCTCCCCAGTGGGCCCGCGGCGCCAGACTGCTCCCTTGGGGGCCATTTTAAGCGATTTCTTACTGCATTTTACGCTGCAGCCCGCTCTATTGACAATAATGGCGGCTGCAATGACCATTCAGCTCGATCGTTTTGGTCTAAACGAATTCTGCATTTTCCGCTATTTTAAATCTATTGCAGCAATTAAATGTAAATGCAGTAATAACGGCAACTTGTTACAGTCAGCGTTATTGATTATTTTAAATTATGGAACTAACCTTAAAAATATCGTTTTATTGGATTTTAAATTGATATTTTAAACTTCCATTGTGACTAGTGGAAAATTTCGAAGGTGGAATTTAATATTTGAATGAGTGGTTCAACTGGTTTAACGATGTAAAATACAAACGTTTTATATCAATATTCGTATTAGTTCTCTAGTTATAGACGAATATCATCTTCTTCTCTTCTATGCGACGTTTTTGAAACAAATAGAGTGAAAACATAAAATAATTCATATTATAACCAAACTGTTGATATAATTAAATGTGCACCAAATTCTACAACAATGTACTTATCACTGAACTTTTAAGTATAGGGATCGAGCTATCGACTCAATCCGTATTCAGTCAAAATGTCGGGCTGTCGCATCGTTTCCATATGTAGAAAGGATCGGCAATATTTTATCAGTATACGAGCTTTTGAGTACAATTTCATTCGACCATTTCAGTATTTTGTTTATTTTTGAAGGTTTAAAAACAAATAATGGAACGTTAATAGATCTCACAACATGGGCCCAAATGAAAGCCTAAATCTTTATTTCGATGTATCAAACACCACCGTTCCATAGATCTTGCTAAACATATGTAAGTATTGGGAACTAATTTTTCGTTAGAATTCGCTAATATCAATATGAAGTAATCAGTTAACAGAAAAAACTGTATTGGAACATTTTCGTTTTTAAATTCGTAATCTATGGAAAAGTATCGTATAGAAATTATGTATCACTTGTGATAATCAGTGATAATCAGTGTTGTTGGTATTTACAACTACTATAATTCATAGTTCAGCCAGCTTATTTTTCTGAGTTGAGTTGAGCTTATTATAGAGGTCTTTGCATGGATTTAAAATGTTGGCTATAATGCTTTTACCTGTTTTATTTGTGAATATTATTAAGTCGGATATACGATTTAAACGTTTGTTTGAGATTTAATGTAAGCTTATTTATTAATATGAAAATAACAAGATTTATTCGTCCTGATATTTTTTTGAAATTGATTTTACTCTTCTGTTATGAATTAATAATAGTTCCCATAATTTACTTCAGCAGAGAAAAAAACTCCCAATTAAAATTGGTTGGGCTTAAGCCTGTTCATTCGAATAGCCACCTTTAACTTGAATTTCATAAATCAGCCTTTCTTTGAATGTTCCATGCATAACACCGCCAGAAATTCGATGCTCCCTCTTTTTTGCTCGCTGTCTCTTCTATTCGATTTTGGGTTTATTTACACCTTTCTAAGCTCGTTTAGGTAGAAAACGTTTCCAATCCGCTCACAACGTTCGCCTCAATCACTGAGCAAAGGCAAGTGATTCGTTGATCCTCCTTGAATAGAAAAGAAGCAGACGTTTAAGTCAAGAGCTCTGTGGGGGAGTAGTTCGTAATAAAGGTCAACCCCCAAAAAGGAAAATATCCCCCCACGTGGTGTGGGGCCGAAGATGGAAAACGTAAAGCAGCCATGGAGCAAAGGGCAAAAGGCGAAGTGAAAAAACGTGCGAGGTTTGTCATGGGAAATCCGCTTACCGTCTAATGCCGAAACTTGCAACTTATTGCGACGATTGCCCTAAACCGCTTAGCGATTTCCCTTTTAAAGAAGCCCCTTGTAAACGCTTGTACAAATTTAGCGCTCGAACACGTTCACAATTCGATAAATCCTCTGCGACAGACTAAATACATTTAATAAAGTTCCTTAAAACCTCCGGCGGGAATCGACAAGAAGTCACATCGGGAAAAAAAGGTGTGGGAAGGTGCCCGCCATTCTGCCAGCAGCGCCAAAAACACCCAAACTTATTTTACACATCCTACGGGAAGCGAGTTGCGTCCCGAAAAAAGAAAAAAAAAACAAATAATAATATTCCTTCCACCCCCAGCTTTCATGCCATTAAAAATTCACACTGTGCGCCACCGTTCCCCGGCAGGAAGGGGCTCCCTCTGGCGGAGTGATGTTTCACTCCGTAGGCAGCCGGGGTGCTCCCTCTGCTCTGCAGCCGCCCCCTGGAGCCCCTTACATACAAACACCCGGCGCGGCGCACCGCTCCCACCCGCCAGCGGAGGAAGGGGCTCTGAGCCTGCATTATGTGCTGTTATTTTTCTGGATGTTACACGGATTTGATCCCGACAATCTTCCAGCCGCCCGCAGCGCCAGCCCGAGCTCTGACGCGCCCCGGCCCGCCCCGGGTGATTTCCTCCAAACCCAACTCAAACAGGAAGATGCCAACTGCCTTGACTTCTGCCAATTCCCCTCCTCCGGTAGGCCCTTTGATGCTTACCTTGAGTGCTTTTATCCCGTGCAAGGTGCCAATAGGTGAGGAAATGTGTGCCACCGCCTCCCAGATTTAACCGGTGCGCTCCCGGTCGCTTTGAGTTATGAATAAAAAATTTTTAGGCATAAAGGTGGATTCAAGCCAGTGCGTCGTCGTCCGTCAGCGTCGACTTATGGCTGCCACTTCGGTTAACGGAATAATTCATAAAGCGCGTCAACACTTTGTGATTTGTCTCCCCACCAAGGGCGTCGGCTTCCCATGATAAACGGGGATTATGTCCACGGGAAGTGCTTAGCTTAACATTGCCGCTTTGTGCGCCATCTATGCTCAAAGAAAACGCGCTTAAAAAGAAAAAAAAATTGTCGAATTTACAGTTTTTTTTAAACTGTTTTTCAGGTTTCGAAAGGGAGTCAACTCAGAAAAATAGTAAAATTTGATATGTGACTAAACTACGATTTGCAGTTATAAATACAAACATATATTTTCGTTTTAAATAAACATATTACCAAAATCAAAATTGTGTAAATTTGGGACGCCCACTTACTTAAAACCTTATGTAGATATCCTTGGAAGGACATTGAGTGTTCATACAAAAGAGGATAAAAGTACCCTTCCAACGATACCTCACTTGTTAGAATCCGTTGCCAAATATAGGAGTTATAGTGGTTGAAATTTCCAAATTCATAGACAAGTCATTTTTTGGAACACATTTTTTAATGAAAATTTTTTCTCATTTATTTCATTTCATTATTCTATTTACGATTTCAACCAACAGACTAAGCTTATAGTAGGTACATAGTAATACTAACATACAATTTTCTTAGAGAAATTCTAACCTTAAAATATCGAAAATTTTTAATCAATAAATTCATAAAAAAAAATTATAGCTTTTCACGATCTAGTTAGTAATTCTCTAAAATCATAATTAGTACAGTGATGCGAAACGAAAAAAAAAAATTCTATCACATACCTAAACAGTTTAAGGTACATATACAGTGTAAACCCTTTTATAACGAAACTTAACGAACTATTTTATTGCGTTGCTGAAAGTTTTTGTTAAATGGAAAGTAGAAAAAACAAAATTTCTGTAAGTACAGGATGAAATTTGTCAAAAATTTTCGTTATATGGAGTTTATATTATATTTGGATTTTCGATAATAAATCAGAATAATTTATTTTTTACCACGCATGCGAAGAAAATGCCTGTTTATCCTACGGGTTTTCGGTCGGAAAATGACCAATTTCCCACGCTGTTCCTAAATAAAACACGCTGACTAAAAATAAAACACGCTGGCCCAAAATAAAACACGGAAAATGGCTCCTGCACCATCTGTCATTGTCGAACAGAAAATAAAACACGCTGGCCCAAAATCAAACACGGCAAATGTCTCCTGCGCCATCTGTCGTTGTCGAACAGAAATTTTAACATAGAAATAAAACACGCTCTTTTCTAGTTTGATTTATTGTGGAATTTTAAAAACAAGTGTGCGCAATTGTGGAAGATTGAAGAAACAAGTGATCATGAATCCAACGGATATGATTCCCGATAGTGATCCATCGAGTGATGAAGAAGTATTTCCCAGTCATATTGCTAAACGGGCGAACGGAGTTCGGAACAATTTGCTGCCTGTCAAATCCCGAGACAAGTATGAACAAGCTTATGAAAAATTTATGAATTGGCGAGCAAAAAATAAAATTAATTCGCTATCAGAAACAGTTTTCATTGCGTATTTTAGTTTTTTGTCAGAAAATCTGAAATCATCAAGTTTGTGGGCAGTGTAGGTACTCGATGTTAAGAAGTGTGAAAAAAAATGATTTTTTTTAATAATTTTTTTTTTTTTTTGTTTGTTGTTGCAGGGGGCTCCGCCCCCCGCACCCCCGGTTGCACCCCCTACGGGCCCCACCGCGCCCCCACCTCCGCATTTGTGGTAAAAATTAGTATGTGCAACACGGGCGGTAGCCGATTGCTATTGTCTATTTTTCGCCCTTGTCACACAATGTACTATTAGAGGTGAAGATGTCCCATATGAGCATGACTTTGACACTTTTATTCTAGCATGTAGAGATTATAAACCTAGAAACATACACCGTACCTAATTACCTTTCACACACTCGGAAACTAAGCACCACACCCCGGAATTGTAAGTATACTTTCAATCAAACCACTCAGCCAACTGCATACATACATAGATTGGTGGAAGAAATAAAAGGTACAAGTGAAAAATAAACTAAGAAATTTATAACTTCACAATAAAATATAAATAACAATATATTTTAATTTTTGTAAATATACTACACTGAATATACAAAGATTTATTTATTGTAACTCGTTCATTGAAGGGATTGTCAGATCAAATGTCGCAATTTTAGATTATGCACCTATTATTTTCTCCACCACTGTATATGCCATTTGAGGCTTTTCGAATCTTTCCTGAATAAGCATCAGCCGAACGGCTGGCTGGCAAATTACCCGACTTGCTCTCCCCCCGGTTTTTTTAAGGATGCTGCTCATCCACCGAGACATACCGAGGTCCTCCGAGGCGGACGAGCTCAAAAACATGCTGGTGTTTCGATCCAGAATGCAAAGCCGATCTCTTCAGTGTAGTTACGGCTTGCTGGCGTTCTTGCCACAGACGCCGCGATCGTGGGGACCAAGCAAAGGGAAATCTTGTAATAAAAACAATATTTATAGCATGGCATTATTTGATCAACTTTAAAAATGGTAAAAGAATAAAAATTATTTGTTATTTTTACTAGTGACTAACAGTTCTTATGACTAGACGTATCACTAAGAGCGTTAGTAAGCAAACTATTGTGAAGTACTATTTGTTTTTGCCATTTTATAATAGATTTTACTCAAATAATAATGTTTCAATTTTTACTGACGAATATTGTCGTAGTACCCAGTAATTTCTTTCTATTGTATAGCATTGCCGCTTTGTGCGCCATCTATGCTCAAAGAACACGCATTGTGTGATATTTCGACTGACGCTTTCGTTTACCCCCACCCAAAGGGATGTCCTTGAGACAGAGTAAACTTGGAACTCTTAAAACGACAAGGACTCGCACGACTGTGATTACTCCCCATTACTTGAGCATTACTTCACCTCCTTAAGCCCCCCTTTTTCCACCTTCCGCGTCCTGTTTCCTGATTGCAAGAGTATCTCGGAAGTCTTCCAGCTGCTGTAGGGTCATAGCCAAATAAGTTCAAGGATTAGGGGGCCCGTGTAACGTGTTTACAAATGATTGCTTATTAAAGGAAAGTTAAATAAAACATGTCGACAATTTTCAGCATTTTTCTTCATCGTATCCTACCCCTGGAATATTTTGTTCACAATCCGCACTCCTGTTTTTACCTAACACTCCCTTTTCTTTCATTCGGGAAGATTTCTTCTTTTCTTACTTCGGAATTATTTTCAGCCCCCTTCCCTTATTTTCTTTTAATCGCATATATTCAAAGAAATTCTTTCTTACTCGTAAAGCAAACGCGTTTATGGCACTTTACTTTTAATGTATGCACACTTTTCAAAAAATTTAGTGCGTAACGTTTAAAAAGCTGTAGGTAAAATAATAATAAAAATTTATCATTATATGTATACACTATCTGTATGTTCGATACACACGAAATCTTTAAAAATATTGAAGAATCAATCAATCCCGGAAATGTCTAGGTTTCAATTTTCATACAAATTGAATCAAAAATATTATTTTATGGGATACCTGTTATAAAAAAAAAATATTTTAGTTTGGAATGTAGAGAGAATTTTCAGAAACCTGTAGTGCGAAGTGACTTTTCTTGAAAAATATTTGTAATTAGTTAAGTCCAGAAAACAAAAATTGAGAAAACTAATACTCTTATGCTTTTCGAGTTTTGAAGAAAGATGAACTTGAAGATAGAATAGAAGTGTCGAATTTTAAAGAAATTAATTTCAGAGATGAAATAAACTTTTTTCTAGGAGTAAATGGTTTTGTTTGTTGTTGCGTTTTTTCATTTTTTTTTTGTAGTTTTTAATAAAAATTGTCTAAGAATATTAGAAACTGATTTATCCTCGTGTTACTCAATACAATACATCATATATGTACTTTGTTTGAAAATGAATGTTTTGGTGTCATATGTAACATTGTTGAATGCAAACTTCACATAAATATCAAATTTTGGTTGCTTCTTTTGATATCTTATTAAGTTGTTTATCAATTTTTTATTATATTAAATAGTTTTGATAATTAATGTATTTTTTTGGAAGATATAAATTTTTATTTTTAACGATTTATATTAAATTCATAAAATTATTGTTGCTAAATGGAATACCAACTCCTGACTGAAGAATTGAATTCATTTGTCTCTTTGTATTTCGTCGTTGCTTTGATGATAAAAACATATTTCTTCTTGGAAGGCTTAATGAGAACAGAAATGTAGTAAGTTGAGTCGCCACAAAATGAATAATATTAAAAATGTGGTTCAAACTAAGCATTTTTAAATGGCCTTGAGAAATTTAAGATTAAATAAATTAATAAATAACGTGTTGTAAGATTCGTTTTGATTCTGGGAGTAAGAGATATAAGGAATTGCAAAGAAAGCAAATAAACAAGCTTACATACTGTGTATTACTTTCATATTGGAAACACACTAAAGATACTTAAACAAAAGCATTAATTAAAAAAATAAAGAAACAGACTAGTTAAAAAAAAAAAATTTAATAGAAACATGTCAAATGTATAAATTATGGATAGGTATAGTCTCGAATCTGAAACGGTCACAATCCTCAGTCTTAAGGGAGTGACTGCAAGGGGATAGAAAATAGCGCGAGATTTCTAAAATTCATTCTCTCAAACAATGACATGCATTCGGATAACGAATATTTACAGATTGTGCAGAAATTTCTGATGCCCCCAAAGACATGTCATCGCTTGATAACATGAATTTTAGAGATTCCACGATATATTCCAGCTTTATTTGTCGATGCGATTGTCAACTCAAGTAAATCATCTCACCTGTTCCTGTGCATTTTAAGCGAATTTTACTTATCCGCTTTCGTATAATGTTATAGGTTACGTTGTTAGGTACGTTTGATGAATTGCAATATTCGTTCATTAATATTTACCCTGAATTTATTCATCTTTAATTTTGTGTATCTAGATATTCTGTGCTTTTAACGGCCGTTTTTTAGAGTTACCTAAGCCCAAAACTTAACCGTTTTTGAAATTGCTTTTGGTTAAACATTTTGACAGTTTTTTTTAGTTATTTTACATTTGTAATCACTACACACAGCACATGCGTACACAGTGGGTGATTTAATTTAAAATAATTTCCCAGAAAATTTAAATAGTTTTTAACAAATTGTTTTTAAAAACAAACATTTCATAAATTAGATAAATTTTATTTAAAAAATATGTTTAAAATACGTTAATTTATTTATTAATAAAAAACAATGTAGGTACACAATAACTTTCTACATCAGCTCCAAGCTTAACTTACAAATCTATGTATTAATTCGTAAAGGAGATTGGGCGGTTTCGTCTCCAGTGCTATATCAAGTTGAGGTATATGTCATTTTATAGGTTATCATAATTGTCTTTTCTTCAATAAATGTAGTAAGTATTTGTTGTTTGTATTGTTGCCGGTTTCGTATTGGCTTGCTTTATACATACACACCGAGAAAAAAACGCAATGTTAATTTAACATTATTTTCATATTAAAAAAATATCATATCATTTTTACAACAATTGCTGTTAATTTGATAATAAAAATGATACTTTAAAGGGAAAAATGTCAAATTGACATTTTTTGTGTCATATTAACATGGAAATTCGGATATTTAGTTACAGCGGAAATATCATTTCAAAATATTATTTTGATTTTGAAGTTTTCAAAGCCAAATTAATATTAAAAAATGTAAATCGATCGCCAGTCCTTATATCCGCCGATTGAAATTCGAAGTGTGAAGTATAAGCGAAGGAAAATCTTCTAACAAATACGCTAC
Source organism: Machimus rusticus (assembly GCA_951509405.1). Classification (NCBI taxonomy): domain Eukaryota; kingdom Metazoa; phylum Arthropoda; class Insecta; order Diptera; family Asilidae; genus Machimus; species Machimus rusticus. Next base: position 12,744,015 of record OX608051.1, read on the forward strand.
TCATAAACTGTAAAACCGTAGATGTCTTGATGGGTCGTCGATAGCTCAGGGCTAGAGCAGAATGCCGCGAACTCGGGGGTCCCAACTTCAAATCTAGCCACAGTAAGTCGGAGAATATATAGGAAAATCAAGTTTCTAAAAGGGTATCGGAATAGGGGTAACTGGGTGGTAAAAAAAAAATTTTCAATGTTAAATTAACATTTTTCAATGTTAATACGGCATTTTTTCTAAAGATTGATATGGTGCAATGTTAATAAGTTATATTTTCCTTATCGGCTGAAAAATATAGCTGAAAAATATCAATACTACAGCGGAAACATTGGAAATTTTCTTTCGGTGCACCTTTTGCACTTTGGGATCGGTATTATTTTTTTTACTTGATTCTTTTTTTACTATGATTTTGGCTGGATGATTCCAGCGGTTTAGTTTACTTGTTAAAATGGAGAATATAAACTATTGTTACATGCAACCGATCTTTAGAACGCCACCGTAGATGTGTTCACGTAATGAACATAATGTGGTATTTGGGCTGGACGGGGCATCAAAATAATATTTTATTGCCAGACACTTTTCTGGATGCGGTAATTTTGGATATTTATTATTAACTATTGTTTATTTATTCGTTTGAATAATAACATTTAATATCATTACTTTCAGTTCTAGTTTCATTGCATTCTTTGTTGATATTTTAATGATTTGTGAGTTACAAACCTGCCTAGAATGCATAGGATAGAATATTCACGATTATTTTTAAATTCCTATCTCTATTTCATTTGGCACTTTTTATTATTTTGACTAGACATTACGCTGGGGTGCGAGTGACGGTAGAATAGCGAAGGTATAAGCCATATAAACTAAAAATTGGCGGTGGAGTACCAGCAGTTAGGCGTATAAAGTAAAAATATCATATATTTACATGAGAAATAAAAGAAGTCATAGTTCTTTCCCTGCACGTATAATTTCAAAACAATATTATTGCAGCCCGCATGAAAGAGTTAACAAAATGCAGTTCTGATTGCGCACTATGTAAATTGCACCATATTTTATAGATCTTGCGCCATCCTAACACTGGGTCTTGACAAACTACCTGGCCTAGTATTGAATATTGTCTTCTTTCAGGTAAAATATGTTTTTGTATTGTATGGTTTTCATTATTTTAATTATGATAACTACACAAATATATTAGCCCTATATAGTACCTATATAATCTTTTAACCAGAATTTGAATGCTGTTTCACTATAATAAGGCCAGTTAGATTTTGTTAAGAATTTAATGATACTTACATAATACTATTGATTGATTGTACTTACCTAAGGCCTATATTGAACTAGAAACGTTTACCAATTTTGGCATTTCAGTCAACATATGTATGTATTAATCGTGTTGAAGTTGTTCAGCGCCATTTCATCCGCTTTGCCCTTCGCGGTCCTCCTTGCAGACAGATTGAAGCTCGATACTTTTCGCCTTGTACGGCTTACAGCGCTGTATCGATTGTGTTGCATTATTAAATTCATTTAATATTTCAACTCCTTCTCGCCACTTGAGGATTCAGAACTTTCCGAATCCAAGCACCCACCGCATACCAATTATGGCTGTAATGAGGTAATTGTATCGATGTGTGGTTGTTTAAACGATAGATTTCAGTATCTAAATTTGAACTTATCTAGTCAAGTCTTACACGCAAACTTGTTATCTGGTGATTTTATTTTATTTACTTTTTATGTGATTTATTTATTTATTTTTCCATACACCAATTCTGTTAGTTGTACAACCATTTTTCCTTGGTCTTTACCTTTGTTTATTCTACATATCGGTTGTTAATTTAGCTCAATAGAATTTAATTCGTTATTGATACGTTTAAGGATTTAACACATTAAAATGTAGCAGAATAATAACCAAATATTCTTTGTATGTCTTCATATTTAAATTTCCAAAAACAATTCGTAAAAATAGGTAACATTATTTCTAGGGAAAACTTTGCCCCGTCGCCGTCAGGTGTTCCACAGGGTAGCCATCTCGGTTTCTTACTATTTACATATGATCTTCATCAACGAAATCGTTGCTGACTGCTAAATTTATGCCGATTATCTTAAGTTATTTTTAAGGGTTAGTTCTGTCGTGGATTATCTTTCATTGTAATGTGACCTTGATCGACTCTATGATTGGTGTTTATCTAATTACATTCAATTGAATATATCTAAGTGCAAAACTCGCACATTTCACCGATTATTTGATCAATAACATATCTATTACATACCGACCATTGACAGAAAATTAACTTTCATACCTTACACTGAGTATACTATTTCCAAATAATTTATATTTATATTGGAATGTGCATTAGTTATCAGTTATAAGTTAGTCATTACGATACGCACATTAATAGAATTGGATACATTGCAAAAACGTTTAACAATATTTGTATTACAAAAGCTTTTGTCATTATGCCATCCTATAAAAGTAGATGCCTTGGTATTCGATATTTAAAACTAAATCGTGATATTAGTTGTACTTTATTCATTAAAGACATTCTATCTAATAAGATTATTTCTCCTAAGTTATTAAAATTAGTTCCTTGATATTCCTCTGGAAGATCAATTCGCTCTCGTAGCTTAATTCTTGTAGAATGCTTCGCAACATAGGATGTATTACGCTAGTTTTTAACCAATAGCTAAATGTTTTATTTATTTCAATAATTTTTATTTATTCTCCTGTGAAAGAAAGGTAAGGGAATCTAAGGCCATACACGGAATCAAAATGCTTTCATTTATTTGGATAGTTAAAAATACTAATATTTTACTCTTGTGTGCCATATGGGCAATGTTGAATGTTATGTAAAGTTAAGTATTTAGATTAATCTTTTTTCTTGAATTAACAAATAATTTACTCTTGAAATTTTCAAGAAAAGTCTTTAATTTTATAATGAAAAATCCTACACTAAAAGAAAAAATAGTTGTTATTTCAAAAGTCACGAGCGTTTGACTGCACGTTTACAGAAAATACTGTTTGATTCAAAAACTTTTCATTCAAGTCAATCGGAAAGTGCTCAATTTAAACGATTTTCTAAATATTCGCACTTTTGAAAAAAAAATTTGAATTAAACGCTTAAATTTTTGATTTTTTCAAATACTCCAAAACTTAAAACAAACCTCAATACGTTTGATTCAAATACTTTAACGTTTAATTTTTTCAACCAAACGAAAAGCACATTCAAATTAAAAGTCAGCTCGTGTGAAACAAATGCTTGTACGTTTAATTTTTAAGAGTTAGTAATTCAAACGAAAAACACATTTAAATAAAAAACCAGCGCGTTTGAACTGAATGCTTACACGTTTAACTTTTTATAGCTAAAATAAAAACACATTTGAACCAAATGTTCTGCGTATGAATGTGAAGGTGCGGGAATTTTGTTTTCATAATTTTTTAAAAAACAAAAGGGTTTTAACCAAGTGTCATTGTCTCTCACATTTCATTTTTTGGTAGAGGCAAGGCAAAGTTTAGTTGTTCTGTGTTCGTTGCATATCACGGAATCCATCGTTTCAGTGAGTGAAAATAATTTAGGAATTTTGGATCGTCTATTATGTTGATAATCCAAGTGACGTTGAGCTCTTTAGGTTCTAGAGTCTTAGAATTTAGGCTCAATTTTCCTAATTCTAAAAGGTTTGTATTCATCATTACATAAAACTTTCTTTTTTCAAAATTAAAACATTTAACAGGTGCTGGTGTCATAATCGGGGCCTTAAAATATTGAAGATAGTTTTAAGTGAAAACTGTATAAGAAAATCTGTATTTGTATATAATATATAATATCAAATAAAAATTGTTGTTGGTTTTTTTCTATTTAAAAGTTCTTGCATTCATTTTGAAAGTTTAGAGTGTTTGATTTGAATGCGCTGAACATTTGTGATAAAAGGTGTTCACATTCATTTAAAAAAATTGGCCGAGTTTTATTTGACCGTTTTACATTTGATTCAAAAATTTTTGGATTCATTTTGAGGATTTAGGGCTTTTAATTTGAACGCGCTGAACATTTGGTTCAAAAGATATTCGAGCTCATTTTCAAAAATTAAATGCGTTTGATTTGAACGCGCTACATTTAATTTAAAAGTTTTTATGTTCAATTTAAAAATCGGATGTGTTCGATTATTTGAACGTGCGGAATGTTTAACCCAAACGTAAATACCTTTGTTATAAATGCAAAACTAGTTGACGGTCAAGACGTTTGGATTGAACATTCTAAGATTTTGAAAGCAAACGTTTTTACTATTGGAGCATTTTCGAATGTAAAAACGTTTGATATGACCCGCTTTTTTGTTTGTTCTAAATAGTCCTTTTTTCTCAGTGTATTGATATCATTTATACCTCAACGGATAGAGCTAATTAGAAGCATACATTTCACTTTTTATTTTGTTGAGACATCTTAAAAAGCATCCTTTTAAATTAAAAAGTATGAAAAATTTGTCCTAAACTCGATTATTTTGATTAAATCTGAAGTTCAAAAATGTTTTTTAACTTAAATGTTATTTTATCAAGATAACTCTTATGGTTTGGTCAGTATATGTAAAAAAATGATGTATTATTGACAGAATAACATTTTTGTTACAAGATAATTCATATCTGTACGATCTTTGTAATCGGTAGGCAAATAAATAAATAAATAAATATGTAAGTAACTTAAGGCGGCTATGTATTATTACATAGTTACTACAGTACAGATTTCTATGAAGTACACGTTTGGCAATTTTCATCCATAAACACAGGATGAGGGTTAAAAATTCTTGATATAGTGGCTTAACTTGAAAATGTTATAAAACATACTTTAAACAATTTTTAACCCTTATGCAACAAGGATGTAGGGCTTCCGTCGTCGGAAAAGTTTATTTATTTTCTTCCTGTGGCAACTTCCTTGTTGGGCGAACACGCGATATTCTCTGCTCGGCTAGCTGCAGCTTAATCGCGTTTGCTCGAGTTCACTTACCTGTGAACTCGCAAGATAACGCGCTGTGCAAAAGCAAATAAGAAAATTTTGATTGGGCGATGGAACACTTGAGTCTGCAGATCGGCATCGCAATCGCCGAACGTGGCCGGGATGGGGCGCCAGCATCGCATCCTCGCCGGGCAGCCGCCGCCGCAGCCCTATTTATTCGGGCCGGGTTGGCCGGGCGGTCGGGCCGGCCCGTATGTATATCACGGAGTGCCCGAAAGGTAATAAATGCGGAATCTCATGTGTAAACACGTGAAATTAAAGGGCCGTACATCCACCGGCTCAGTGGTTCGCCTCGATTCTAGCCCATGGCATGCATGGTCACATTACTCTGCTCCTTTGTGCTAAGCAGGGGTATAGTTCAGGATTTCGAAATACGGTTCAGCAGGGGCGAAACAACGGGGCTTATCACCTAACGTAAGAGGCTTACGGCGCATTGTGCCCGGCCCCAGCTCCGACTCCGGCTCCGGCTACGGATCCGGCCCTTATACACGTCTTTATGTATATGTGTGGGCGAAATAAAATTCTGGTACTCCTCGTAAGTGGGATAAACGTTCACTTTGCCTGCCGTCTGAAGGGTCTAGCTCCGGCCTAAATTGTCATTGCCTCACGGGCGGCTCCGGTGCCAAGTGCAGTTCCTAACAAGGGCGTCCGAGATATTTTCCTGTTTTGTATTGTGCCCTCGTATAACAGGGCGACACCGCTGGATGGAAAATGGGCGACACCGCTGAATAGAAAATGGGCGCCTGGGTGTTTCACCCGTGCGGTCCGAACGGCAGGGAAAAGTGGTGGGCCCTTTCCAGGCCTCTACCCGCCGCCACTGTCAAACCAGGCACGTTTCCCCTGGGATGCCAGTCCTAAAGTTTTTGGTCTTCGTAAAATTGATTCAAAGTCCGATTTATGTTGTTAAACAAGATGACATTCCGTTATTTCCGCAAGAAGCTCTGTTTTTGCGGTTCTCCCATCCGCGATTCACCCTTTGTTCCATGCGGCTCACCCGGCAAAAAGAGCTCTCAATTTTGTCACTTGATGCTTTTTGCACCCCTGTCCCGGGTTTAAACCATTTACAAAAAAAAAAAAATGTTTTTTGCACCACCTGAGGGTAAGGCGGTGGCATCATGATACGCGGATTTAGATCTTGCTGCAGATTTCAAAAGGTGGGCGACGCCCCGTTCGGTTCAATTTCTTTTGAAACCGCGATTCCAGGGGTTTATTCGGTTAATTGATAGCAAGCCAAGACTGATGGTGCTCAGATTACATTTTAGGTCCTTCAGGGGTATTATGCGGATGCGTCATCCGAAAAAAATCGCCTTGCCTGACAAATATCTCTTTTTTTTTGTCCAAGATCAAAAGATGTCGGCTATCAATTTTTCTAAAAATGTATAGGTCACCTTTTTCAAAGTGAGGTGATATTACAGGTGACGCAAATCATCACCCCAACACGCTACAAAGGACTCCTCTTTAAAACTTTTCTCCTTGGGTGGGAAGGAATTGCTTAAAAGAAGCCGAGCACCTTCTCAAGAACTCTTGCGCCCCTCGACCCACCCACTCGAGAGAAAACTACTCGCTTACGTTTTGCGTAATTCGCCTGCTTAAGCAGTGGCGGGCTAATTGCTTTCGTTGCTTTTTACAATAATAATTTGGGGCTGAAAGTTGTTTTCCGCGCCGTGGCTCGACTGCCTTCTTGAGTGCGTGCCCACCCACGCGAACATGAAGGCGCTCGGGTGGCGCTTTCCTGTCAAATCAGATTAAAAGGAAAGTTCCTATCGCAGGCTAAATTTAGTGTGTGAAAATTATGTGTCATCAGCGCACAGTGCCTCGCCCGTGGCGATGCCGGGATCCGGCTTGGAATTGCTTTTGAAACTGCTCTTCTGACTCATAATGAGCACAGAGTTGGATGTGAGTAATCGAATTTTTGGGTTTTGTTTCAAAGAAGTACCGAAGATGCTTAAACTTCTAACTAAAAGTTATCTTAGCTTTCAAGAAATAATGAATAGATTTCCTACGCAATAGGGGAAAGTGGTCACCCCATTGAGAAAACGATTTGGTTATTGTTAAAGAGGTTTAGTAATAGATACCAAATGGTAGAGTTGAATATGGCGAACTAAATATTTAGTTCTTGCAAATTTGGGACATTTTCTTCAGACAAACTTCAATTTGGTAATAATTTCCAATGTTTCCACTGTAATATTGATACTTTTCAATCGATAAGGAAAATATAGCTTATTGATATTGTACCATATTCATTTTTAAGAAAAATGTTATTGAAAAATATTAATTTAAAATTATTAAATGTAAAAATAGTTAAACCGTGGCTGGGGTTCGAATTTGGGATCTGCGGATTGGCGTCTTTGACTGCTCTACCACCGAGCTGCGGCATTCTGATGTGTTTTTAAAAAGTTGATTTTCCTGTGATATTCCGACTAACCGTGGCTCTGTTTGAACCTAGAACCTCCGAATTGGTAGTCTGGCACCTCTACCGCTGAGAAATCCACACTTGCTCGGTTTTACAGATTATGAGTAACCGAGTGAAATAAAAATAATAATAATAATAAATAAATAAGTAACATCTAGATAAGTTATAAAAACCAATATACGTAGGTACATACACATAACATAATAGTGCATTAGTTATACGCCTGTCGTATATTAGTATGTCCGTGACTTAGCTGATGATTAAACCTTTTTTGGAGGTTGCTAAGAAATCTTCCCTGGATCGCCTCACGATCCACCTGAGTCCTACATGAGGCAGACTAAACCAAACTAGCGTACTCGAAAATTGGTACCTCAGGTCGCTGAATTTTGACATTGAGTTCAGAATTCATAGTGAGCCTGAGATGCTGAGGTTCTCTATTGTTATCCATCTAAGTTACATATTGTCGTAAAGTGAGATCCATTTTGATCCAATGTCTGTTGTTCGCTGGTTTTGATAAGTAAGATTTGAAGTTTCCTACTTCTTGCGAGGTACGGTGTTGGGTCTGGTGAATAATTAATACTTGGAATTGAACCCAGTCAAAAAATATCCAACTTAAAATGAAGGGTGATAACAGTCTCACTGCGGCGGCGTACCGTTACACGTGACAATTTAAGGGAATGATTACGATTTATTCATACGATCGTAAAAAGTCGTCTCAATTTGTTGTAGATTTCCGGTAACTGCAAACTGGTGAACTGCATTTGCCGGAGTTGAAACTTCTCTGCTTTTAAAGTAGCAGATTGAAATGTATTATGCTTTTAAAGCTGCAAAAGTTGCCTTTTCTTTTTTGTTGGCTTGTTGTTTCTGCCGGGGTTTTGAAGATGTCTGTTCAGGCTTGTCGAGGTCACCAATTTCTAGTTCTTTTACATATATATAGTATATTTTTCAACTACAACATGTAAAGAAAATATTTCATTTAAAATTTTAAAATCCACCTCGCCTACTGACGTTGCCTGCTACACTATTATCAAATAGTTCGTATACTATGATATATTAGTTAAAATAGCGGTAGTTTACACTTTTTCGGAGTTCAATCGTTTCTGAATTTTGAATGTAAGTCAACTCGTGTTAATGCGATTAGACTGCGGTTAGTCTGTTCACGGGATACGCGCGTTTGTCTCGCAAGAAAGTCGTTGCGTCGGCATTTTTTTGTGTCGCAGAAGAGAAATGCAGGACTCTGCGTCGGGGGCCACACGTCTTGAAGGAGCGTGGGGAGTTTGATGTCTGGGAGCGGTTTATGCCTTCCGTGTGCCATGAATAAACGCGCCAAGTGTCGAAACGTGATCACGCAGGAAGCATCTTACTGCCCGGAAGGAGCCTTCTTGTTGACGGCCCACATTCCGGGCAACGAGCAACAAGTGGCGATGACTTCATATTTAAATTGCATGCCACCGCCGAACGACATCCGGGCCCTCCCCCGCCGGCGGCCCGTCGCAGGGGCCCCGACTCCGGGTAAGGCAATTGGATAAAAGGATAACATCGGGAGGCAATAAATTCCTTATCAGATCGACACCGTTCGTCATGTCTGTCACATGCGGGTGGCGAGGAGGCTTATTACGTTTTTACGCCCGCCCCCGGGTCCCGGCGCCTTGATCCGGCCATTTAGCAGGACTTCGTTTATTGCCGAACTCGAGCGCGCTGCACCCCCGGCCCCGGGACCCGACCCGGCCCGCCCCAACCAATTTATCGGCCGGATGTTTGAGCAGAAACTTTCGCAATCAACCGGGCTACGTGCAGCGCTCGTGTGTGTTTAGTCTTCTGCTCCCGCAAACTTGTGCTGTCTTCGCCGGGAATGGGTTCACGTAATTCCATCAAATTAACGCGTTCTGCTTGCACATTACGGTGACCAATGAAGTGAAGTTGGCAGGCGGTGGGGAACGCTCCCAACTTTCCTCGTCTTCACGTCCACTTGGCGCCCGGGCTCAGTATAGGCGAAAAATTCCCTCCTCGGATCTTAGGATGGTTCCTCTGCACGTCGATTAGTTTCCTCCGTAAGTTGCCTTTATTGGGCCACATCTCCCCAGAACGAAAAAAAAAACTTTTAACTGGGCGCCATTAGGCTCATCTGGCTGAGTTAGACCAAGTGCAATTAGGCGGGGGCGACTTTGCCACAGACGGAAATGATTGGAGTTTTAGAGCTTTGCCGATTCGAGCATATGTTGCTCCTCCTCGAGATTGGAACGGTCCGAGCTGGCCGATGGTTTTACGACTGCAGCAAATAAGAAGCACACGTCCGGCTCCAAATTAACGCTTCCAGTGCTCCCAAGACGCCCAGGGGGGCTCCCGTCTTTCCACGGAGCAATTAATCCTCCGAACATTCCTCGCACATCCGTCCATCGGAAGGGCTATTACCGCTTACCGCTTGAGACTAATGTCGTAAAAGGAGGAGGCCTGCGGGAGAATTGCACTTTTCCAACAATTCACCAATCCATAATTCGTGATTTTGTTGTCAGCTCTTAAAATTGACGGAAGCCTAAACACGTGGTTTAGGATAATTATCGAGTCGTATATAAAAAGGGAAATAATTGCTACGCTGCCTGTACAGCATTAGCTTTATTGGCGACAATAACGCATGACGCCACAATTATTACTTTGCCAATGGTACAATATGGGATAAGTAAGTAAGCATAAGAGAAAGCTCTGACGTTTTATCTTAAGGGGGTAGAGCTAGTTAGGATTTTCTGAAAGTAGAATATTTCAAAAGTATTGTCTGATAATTTCAGACAAATTGGACCGTTATTTCCGAAGATATATAACTTTGAACGGAGCCGAGCTGTGCACCACGTGTATATTCGAAATAGTTGCAATTTCTTGAGTGCGTTTTCTCGACACCATGTTTTCGAAGTCGGTGATCACTTTAACTTGAGGACGGCTTTGCCGATTGGTTTGAAATTGTTCTCACTTATCCTATACATAATTGTCCTCAAAATGAACGAAGGATTTTTTTTTGACGATTATTATTCTTTTGTTATTATAGCCGAAAATGCGAGTGAAATTTGAGTCGAATACAGAACTTTGTTTTTCAACATCCGCCATTTTGTGAAAATTCAACATTTGTCAAATCCCTTCGTTCACAAGGAGCATTACGTTATTGACTAATGGTCCCTTTTGATCCAGTGACGAGCAGCAGTGATCACCGCAAACCGCTTTTTTTTTTTTACCCCTCCCAAATGTGCTGTATTCCAGTTATTTTTAAATATTTTGCAATCAATTTTTTTTAATATTATCTCTAAATACATATCTTTTATGTGGAAATACGTTTGTTATTAATTATTTTAATGCTTGGCAAAAAAAAAAATCTAAAAAAAGAGCTTTTTTTTACCATCCCAACTAGCTCTACCCCCTTAACATATTGTTAGAAATTTTCCTTCTTTATACTTCACACTTGAAATTTTAATCAAGTAAATATGTATAACGACCGGCGCTCAATTCAAACGATCGTGGCGTATGTAGCAGGAGCACTGGCCAATAGCCACACTGATGAGATCTGGTCAGTGCTCAGAATTGAAACGCCTACCTTTTTTGTGGGCTGGTTTGCCTCGGTGGACGAGCATTCATCCTTAACACAAATCCCTATATCCGAATTATAGCGAAGGGCAATCGTGCAATTTTGTCTGCCAGCCGCTTGGCGCGCAAAATTGTAACAATATATTCCGAGACGTTCTTAGATCCTTTGAAAATGTTGCCTAGCTTGTGGTGCTATAAAGTTAAATATGTGCATTTTATGCTGATTTTCCTAATGTAGGTATATTGAGCGGACAAGATCTATTCTAAAAAACATAAGTGTAAATCCGTCCCTACATGTAGAGTAATAGCGACGATAAACCTGTAACCTTTACCTGTGTACCAGCCGCTCGGCGCGGCGGGCAGAATTGTAACAATATACAAATATCAAAATATGAGCTTTGGTATTATAATATATTACGAATGGAATATGTACTATACTTTCAACTGTTATAATTGCGAAATTTGTAATTTTGTAGAATTACTGGACATGGTACAAAAATAGTTTGTTCATCTAAAAAAAACTTTTGTGACAATATATAATACATATATTTCTTCTGATGGCTTCCATAAGCCTGTTATATGTTCTTTACATACCTACTTATGTTATGGTTCCGACAACGATAAATTATAATTCTAAAATACAATACTATACAATGTATATAAACCATGGTTAACTGAAATAAATTTTTTTCATTTAACTGTTGCTTTCAAAATTATTAAGAAATTATGATTCAAATAAGGTCTGAGCCCTAACAAGGTCCATCTTTTAAATTTCATATGCATGTTTTTAAAGATTTTGTATGCAAAAATTTGACCTCTTTTTAAGTGTACCGGAAGACCGAATCGAATCGAATGTAAGTAAAGTAGACAATCAAATTTATATTATATAAAAAATATACCTATTAAAAGAAACAACAACTGCTTATGCTGATATTTAGGAAAAATTATAATACTTCAAAGGCCCCCTAGCGATACCAATTACTTAGTTTATGTAGCTCATACGAGGACTATCGTCACAGTTCGAAAACATTTACAAATTATATATTTAAGCCTTTCTCGTTAGTCTATTTAGTCATCAAAACTATAGATCAAAATCCGTTTAGTAGTTATGGAGAAAATTCCGGAGAACAAACACGGGGGGAGAACATTATAAGATCTAGTGATTTTATTTTACCAGACATTGTTTATTTAGGCATTCATATCCTTATAATTCTCGTAATTTGTACCTACCTACATATATTGTTTTTTCTCAGAGCTAATTAAGAAAACGCTAATAGGTACAATCAGGGCTCCATTCTATGAGTGTTATATTAATATTGACTCCTAAGGGAATTGACGTAACATCTCCAGAGCTGCTTCTGTGTTTGATTGTATTTAGAGTACTAATAAACCTCATGAGGTATTTGCAAATTTTCACACTGCCATATCTCGTAACGCTCTTTGAGGAATTATGATTGCTTCCACAGATGATATCGTTTACTTTAATTTGCTAAGGAGCCAAGTAAAATGGCTTCGTTAATGCTTTTCTCTATTGTAGTGAATCTATCTAATTAGTTTGTTGATGTAAACTGCAGTTCATCATCAAATATAATAATCCTATAAAATCCTACTAATTCCGTTAGAATAGCTATAAGCTTAGAAACTTAGAAACAAAGAGCTAAAGTTTTCGTCTATAATAGGATAATTTTCCTAAATTAAATATCTCGCTCACTTTATAAGCATCAATTCTATATGTATAGTTAACAATGTTAACATATTATTTTTATTATTATTTTTCTCATTCTGGACCTTTTCGGAATATCAATGTTTAACATTAAAAAAAAATCTCATATTTATGTAGGAATAAGAATACTTTAGTACTATAATATCAAGCTTATCGCCTTAGTGGGTAGCAGACTATACTTCGATATTGTTTTAATTATGTGTAATTTAAATTGAAATTTACACCTCCGAATAATTAATTTGACTAAACTAAGTGTAGAACTAGTCTAAGTAAGTTTTGGTTTAGAGGTGTTTTGGCCCAACTCTAAAGTTCCACCTGGAGCACAAAAACGAACCACCTAGCCTAACATTGTTATCATCAACTCTCAAAGTTTCACACGTTGGTCTTACACGACGTAATATTAAATCTGTTATAACCCTCCTCTAACTGCAGAAAGGTGTTTTTGGCCGAGCAGTTTTAAAGTGATATGAATGTTTTCTGATGTTAAATGTCTCTAACTAACTCATCAAAGCTAATATGTAGAATTAAGCAAATTATGGGAATTCGCTTGTATCATTCATACATATAATAGCTGTGTTCCATTGGGCTGTGTAAAGTACTCCCGAGTACTTTCTCTATGGAACGCTACTTTGATCGTCAGGAGTAAAATATAAATTCAAATTTTGACATTTCATCGTATTATATTAGTTGCTTTGATTGTGCCTTATTTATTAAAATGGAAATATTTATATATAAATATGTTTTGCTGCCTAAACTACTTAAATTTTATTATTTGAATCCTTGTGATAACTCCAGAATAGCTAAAGCTGCAACGAAAAATGAGGAAAAGCTTTCATTTCCATGCAAACCTAGTACAAAAACCACCATCCACCTGGCGGGAAAATGTGGCGTAACTACTCAGAATTTCTGCTCGCCAACTATAGCTAGAGTAGTTCAGCGTAGCCAGAAGTACTTGGGAGTATTTTACACAGCCCAATGGAACACAGCTATAATCTTGGATTTGGGAAGTTCTAAGATTAATATTTTTTATAGCAACTCACTGTAACAATTCATTTCAAGAGTCATATATTTGAATCCATCAACTTATGGCTAAATCGTAATAATTTCTTTAATATACGTAAATACATAGGAATGCATATTTGAAAAAGGTATTTTATTAATTCATCACAAGAAAAAAATTTTAAAATTTCTTTTATCTTATGATGTTAAAATTCTCATTCCTCATTATGAAAACTAGAATTTGAAAACATATATGTACATATGTATGTAAATGTTTCTGTCAATATATGGCTTATGCTGTTTTATACAAAAATTTGGTAAAAAATTTAATGATAATGGATGGAAGCGATGTTGTAAGTAAACAAAAAATTTTTAGTAATTTAGTATTTTAATTTTAATTCAATTTTTAAAAAGTCCGTTATTTTATTAAAACTTTAATCTTACTGTACAACATGGAATAAATTTAGTAAAGGGAAGAAGTCCTATTGAAAGTTGAATTCACTCATTAAATACAACTTACTAGCAAGCATTTTTGGATGGATCAAAAATATTTTGAGTTAGCAAAAGAAAATCAGAAACTGCCGATAAGAAAATAACAAATAACATAAATTACATAGAATTTAAATCATTAAATAAGTAATGAATATAGGAAATATTCAATTTTCGTTCATAATTACTCCGTTAAATTTATTAAATTTTCGAAAACCAAAACAGAAACTTAAAATAGTTCGAAAGCATGTAGTTTTAGTATATTAACAATTTTTTTTTAGACTGTTATTCAATAACTTCATAATTACCTGCTGCTCGTTCTTTACTATAATCAAAACAATTCTTCAAATTCCTAAAATCATTAACATGTATATAGTAGTAGTATATTCAAAATCAACATCCTTGAAAGAGGAAACTCAAAACTAACTGGAATAAATTTGCATGTACCTATCGTACAAATCGATATTTAAATCAAGAATTGATGATTTCAAACTATGCATTTTGAGGACAATTGGCTCCATTTACTGGATACAGATTAAGACGACGAAATCCGGAACTTTGCTGGAAATTCTGTAGAGATGGAAATGAAAATTTAATCTTACTGCATGGCCATTTTGGGTAGCTAAACAACGTATGGGAACGAAATCTTTCAATATTTATATTGCATTTTGAACAATCAAATGAATTCTCAAAAATGTAATGATTTGAAAATAACCGATTTGAATATTATGACGAAAAAGAATCACAAATTTCGAAAATGCCACAGAACTATGCATATGTTAGCAATGATTTAATAAAGAAATCATTTTCCTTTTCCTAGTAATGGTAAAGCTGTTGAATTCGTGGATTGAAGAAATTTTTCAAAAACATTGGAAATCAACTTCTAACACCAGGCTATGCCAAGAGCATTTTAATTTGTAATTTGAATTAGTATGTTATATTTCACAAACGCTACAACTATTAATACTTATATGTGATTTTTCTAATAATAATTGGTCGTGCTCTAAATAATGTTTTGTATATAGGTGGCTTAATCGTTTTATTTACTTGAATAAATGAATTAACTTATTACATATTATAATAATATCCTTCTATGATATATTCTCCCTTTCCATTTCTTGCATCAAAATATAGGGAGACAATTTTTAAAGTATTATTTCATTGCATCAATTTCCTCATTTACATCCCCAAAAATTGCTGGGTAATGTCAATTACCCCGTTATTAAAAAGCAATTAATTTACCGAAGTCAAAAAGCAATTAATTTACCGAACGAATGCTATCAAAACGTCAATAAATTTGCGTAATTAAATATGGAAAAAACTAAGTAAATTTGCAACAAACGTCAAAGATTACTCGGTTTACATATGTGTGTCAAGGGGGTTCTAATTAACTGGGTGATTTAATTACCTTGAAGTAAACACCCAGTAAAATTTACCCCATATGTATCATAAGCATAAATAAATAAGATCCTTGCGATATCAAACAATACGTGAGTTTCTAACGAGCAATGTCTTACTTAGTATGAGTAAAAAATTGCAATTTCAACTTGGATTACTTCACTCGAATAAAAATATAAAAACAATATTTCATCGCATTCGCAGCTGCAAATTAAGCAGAATTAATGCCCATTACGGACGTGGTTACATCAACCACATTGCATCAGGTCAGAAGTGAAATTGCAGCGTACTAAAATTTGAAGTGGCCTTTTCTAAAGTTTGATTCGTTAACTTGTATAAATCTTACCATTTGTGATTTCAACACTAGCTGCGTTTTTTTAATGAACTGCATAGGTTTTAGTAAGTTTTCTCCGCATGAAAACCCGAGAACCCAGGTCTTTCTTTCTTTGTCAGTGTAATAACGCAAGCCAACAAATTTAATTTTGTTTTCCTGTTGCCCTATAAATGGCACATTATTTCTATAGGATTTTGTACGTAGATTTTACGAATTCGTAAATTAAAATGTTCAATGCTTTGCGAGAAAGATAGAATAAAAGGGTCAAACGCAAAACAGTCGATGTAAATATAATAAGTTAAAATCAGCACCGGTTTTTTTTATGTTTCTTATTAATTTGTAAATAGTCGTTCACCCAAATTGACTGAAATGACGGAGATTTTCAATTTTATCTGACCACAGAAGAGATCAAATATTCCACAGAAAATACGAAAAATAGTCTTTTATACAAGATTACTTTAATTAGTTCAATTAAAACCAATATAACTTTATGTACTACCTGTTTTCATCATTTAAAATTTCTGTGGAAAATTTTTTTTTCCCAAATTATTTGTGCTTCAATTATCAGTTTAAAATAAATTTTAGAGTTTAACAAAGTTATGGATAAGGTAACTCTTGACAGGTGCTTTATCTGTAATTCATAAAATAAAAAAGAAATGTTTTTTCTTTTTACACTTCAAAAGGCCGTATTTTGGCCGATCATTGAAAAATAACGGTTCGTCGTAAAACTTTTTAACATTGCTTAAATTAAAGCCTGAGTCCTAATCTATGAATATCAAATACAACTTATCTCTATAGCCCTTATTACACACAGAAAAGTTTTTAATTTTTACTAAAAACGTAATCAAATTAACTAAATTTGCAATTGAAACTCAGCCAATTACAGTGTAATTGATATTACGATAAAATTATTAAACTGCAATCGAATTTTCAATTACAGTGTAATCAATTTTACTTCTTCATGTAGTAAAAGCTACTAACTATCACAATAATATTAATTAGCAGTGTAATTTTTTTTATTATCTCCATGTAATAAAATGTATTATGGGATAGTAAATTCTATTACATTAATTATAAAATCGATCACAGGTTGTAGTGAATATTACTGTGTTATTGAAATAATACATAATAAAAACGATTGCGATTGTTGATCGATTTTATTACAGGGTTGTAGTCGTTCGAATCGGATTGAAAAGAGCTTACAAAAGCACCTTTTGAATGGAAATTCTTAGTAAACTTCTTAAATTTCTGAATAGTTCGTAATTTTGCTGCTTTTGTAAAATTGATCGCACTAGAGTAATTGATTGTACTACATCATTTTTCTGTGTGTACACACTTGGCGAACAAATTTTTCAAGAGTGTGCACTTCCAGTATGTTCTTTATTCGTCATCAATTGTATGAAAAAATTAGTTTATGGAAAAAAGTAAAATTCATTGATTATTGCGATGATTTTTCATTAATGGTCAAAATATCGCATTTAATCCTATTTTTCTCGAAAGCCGGAGCTGATTGGGCATTTTCAATTACGAATTACTGCGAAATTGAACTTTTTTTTCCCCCTTTAAATAATTTTGTTATTTTTTTAATTGTTTAGGTATGTGAAATTAAAATACATCGCTGTTTTTTTTACAGCACATCCAGATTTTTTTTTATCGATGATATGCATATTGACAGACTTTTTAACAACTTTTATGAAAAACTAAGATTTAACGAATATAAAATTGAATGTTTAGGGATAAACGAATAGTATTAGTTTTAAGGAAGGCTTAAGAGACTAGATAAGTCAAAAAGACATGATATCTTTGTCTACTTTCTTCAAAACTGGATAATATAATATTTTTTTGATAACAAAATATTTTTACGCAAATAGCTTTTTCTTCACAAAGTATACCATTTTTCGCGCGCAGACAAGCACGCATCTGTAGAGCAGATCATATTTCTTTAAAATATAGGTATGTTCCCCGTTAACTCGTAAACTCGTATCTACGGGTACATGTACACCCGTTAGTAGTGCCAATAGACACTTCCTTTATATTAATAGCCACGTTTTATGTTTTCTGACCATTAAATATACATATATGTTCTTCGTCAATAATACAGATCTAAAAGCTTTCACCCTTTTTCTGTTTAGTTTATGCTGAACTTAATTTGTGAAGAAACCGTTTTCGACCAATTTTCTTTTTTATGTCCGAAAAACATGAATGCTATTCGAAGATCTATTTGTTTTATATCTACAAAACCTAAAGCAGAGATAAACTTAAAAAAAATCTTGTCTAAATGTATGTATACAGTGTATTACCAAAGAAATTAGAAGTCAACTCTAGGAATACTAAGAAAATTTAAAAAAATCGTTTTCTCAAAAAACTTACGTGATGGAATTTTTTAAATATTGTTTTCATAGCTCAAGTACTCAATACCTACCGAAACTACTACTCAGTTTTTTTGGGGGGAAACCATCGCAGGCCTGTGTAATTAATCAACGGAAAAAATCATATAGAAATTATTTGCCAATTTTTTGGCAACAAATTTGGTGTTGACCTGTGAAATAGGTAAAAAAAGTAAATTATTATTACTACTTACCTTCTTATTGGAGCAAGTAAGATGAGACGAATTATTTTTACTACTAATAGAGAAACGTTTGTGAAGCAGCTGGAGTTATTTTTCATAAGACGCGTTTATTTCCTGCGTACTTGTTGCGCTCCGGACCTGTTGTTTTAGATCCGAATTCCGAATCGACGCCTTCGTTTTGTGACTGCCGGGAGCAATTGTCCGTCGAGATCAAAGCGCCCAGGAGCAGCGCTTCCTCCGAGTGCGACGGAGTGCGGCTCAGGTGTGCAGGGCGCCTGGACCCGGGGGTGGAGTTCGGAAGGGCGCTCTTCGGACACAGGTTCCACATTCATCCGGGCAGTAGCCGGTGCTCCCACCGAGTGTATCTGAGGCCGCGCAGTTCATCGGTTCACCCCAGCCAGACGTGTCCTTCGGGCGAATTCGTCGGGGGGCGCCGCTCGGCGCTGGTCGGGGATGAACCCGAACGTAAACGCAGCCGTGCACCCACACCCCGGCCGGTTTGCACCGAAATCGCCGAATCCGCCGCTCGTGTCCTGTTGCCTCGCCGCCCCCCGCCGCCCCGAAATGCACCCGCGCGGGGGTGCGGCGGGGCGGCGGTCGGCGCACCTCGTGGCGAGCGCTGAAGGAAGCATGTTCAGCTTCAGCTTCAGCTGCCGACTTCGGCTCCCCCGGACTCTGGAGTTTTCTGGCTCTGGAGGAGCTCTGGAGGCGGCGGCGGCGGCGATTGTAAACAGTCGGCTCCTCAATGTCAGTCGCTTCAGACGGTTCGCGTCGTTTGGTTCGGTCGCTCGTTTGCTCGCAGGTCGCTGCTGCTCCAGACTTTGTGGGGATGCCTCAGGGTCGGGAAGAACGGCGCTAAGGAAAAACCGGAAGTGCTCCTGTAGCTCTCGTCTCGGCTTCGTCGTGAATTTTTAATCTGCTCTCGTGATTTTCCCGCACTTATCCCATCCTCGCCCCCTCTGTAAGGCCGCGTCGTAACGGGCCCCGATCTGCAGGCGGCTGCCGGGATTAAATGGCGGCAACTTCCTGAAATTCGTAAACAGATTTTGGGATGCCAGCCGAACGCCAGCATCCAGAGAATCCAGAAGTGTCGGAGCACCTCGTCATGCAGCTGTGATTCGGCTGTGGGGCCCTCCGCATACGAAAAGAGCTCATCCTCGCTGAAATTTTAATGCACCACCGAAGAAGGCACCGGCCCTGCACTCCTCGGGCGGCTTAGCTGAAGTCGAGCCCAGAAACAATCGAAGGACTTCTTGCAGCATGCAAATGTCTCTCCCGTTGACGTCGCGACGCCGGTTTTTAGTGTTGTGCAGTTAGTGCTCGGATGATTTTCTAAAATCTAGATTTTTGAATCTGTCACGCGAGAGGACCTCGTTGGTGGGACCACTTCCCCTCGAAAAATATATATTTTCCGTTAGATGGTGTTAGTTTAGTGTGTGTGCTGTTTTTAAAGTATCGCGGGGTCGCACGGAGGAGCGCCACTCTAATTTTGCATAATTTACGCGACTTAGGCGAAGAGTAATATTTCGGTAATTTCATTCTTGAGAAAGTGCACCGATGCATTATTGCGCCACTTTCCGCCCCGTCTTTGTTCTCGCCATTGTGCAGCCCGGCGGCACGGGCGCCGGAGCACCGGGAGCTTTCAATTAGAGCACCCAGCAAAGGACGAATAAATAAAAGGTAAAATGAGCTCGGAATTACTTTTAGTTTTGCAGCCAGCCGCCGCCCCGGCCGCTGCACCTCCGCTGAGGAAACATTGTCGTGCGGCTGACAGAGTGAAGTTCTCGTTAAATTTGAAATTTCATAATTGCGATGGGAGACAGGAGTTGGGGGCGGCTGCTGCTGGTGGTGCTGCTTCGCGAAAAGAATTTCTTTTCAGTCTCCAGTTGGGTGACTGTAGGTAGGGAGCCCGTCAGCGTCACCGTCGTCGCCGCCGCCCCCGCAACCCAGCACCGCCCACCGTATGTGTGGTAAATTAATGGCCTTGAGGTAAAGGAAGCCCCAGATAAGAATTGCAATTTTCCCCGGGAATGTCCATACTTCCCACATGACCCAATTGTAATGTGCGGCTCTGTTCCGGTTGCGGTTCAAATTAAACCCGCCCCCCACAAGCACCGATTCCCCCCGATTCCCGAAAATAATTTGTTTCTCCGGCTCAACCCTTTGATTTATTCGGGTTTCGCCGCTCGTGGGCTGCCCTGGGCCCGCTACTCGCTGCCGCTGCTGCTGCTGGTGCAGTTCTGATCATTTTCCTGATTTATTCCCTGCAACAGAAATGGGGCTCCGATTGCTCGGTCTTCGCCCCACTTACGGAACTAGTCCCAGCGCAGGGCAGGGGCGGTGGATGACTCTCGTTCTTCATTAAAAACAACGAGAAAATTAGGACCCACATCATGGAGACGGGGGAAAACGTTTTATTCTCGTTTCTTTTTACAAATTCTATTTGCGATGTTTAATTTCAAAATTAAGATTTGCAGGATTCATATCGTCATATTCTAAGAGAGAAGTATCTTATTTCGGAAATATAAGGTACATGCATCAATTCGCGTCTTTATCTTTAAAAGTAAGCTCCAGAATAGGATTTATTTAGAATCAATGATTCTATTTTTGGGAACAAATTTCCTATAAGGAAAGTCTCGAATTTCGACTTTCCTAGGAACGATAGCATCTTAAGGAAGTTCGTGGCGGTCGGCTATAATCAGAGACAGATATAAAGTTCATTTTCTGAAGCAAATCCGCCTTGTATTAATTGTCTGATCTGGTCCATCTATGAACTCAGTTTTGGTGCTAATATCCGCGACACACCAACTGAAATTTAGAATTTCGAGCGTACTCAATTTCATAATATTATTGTATTGCTTTGAAATTAGAGTCAAATTATTGTCAAAATCTCTTTTTAACAGAAACCTGAACTTTTTTAAGAAATTCAGAGGTAGTATGATATATGTATTTCTGAAATTGAGAAAACTCGAAATTCTAAATTTCGATTGGTGTGTCGCTGGTATAAGATACCTGATCAATAAGTATTAGTAGTATAACATTGTAGGCTAAAATTAGGCAAAAATAAAAAATCTGGAAATAAGGAGAAATGTCCTTAAAATAATTTACATATTTCGAAAATTAATTAATTGAATTAATCATAGGACTCGAAAAAGTTCTCAGAGCAGAGGGCCAAGTCCAATCAATGTAAAATTTAACATGCTAACAGTTCTTTTTTTCAAACATATTATCAGTTATTAACCATAGTTATAAACTATGGTAAAGATAGGTACGGAACGGATAGATGTCAAAATTTGCAATTTTGTAGTATTTTAGCGAAGTGGTCAACAATTGAGTGATAAATGTTACATAACATATAGCTAGGTCATGTATAGCATAATTAACTTGTTTAAAGTTCTAGAATAAACGGATAGATCTGTAAGGCATGGGCTAGATGCTCTAATGCGCAATTTAGCTAGTTACTAGGATAGATTTCTTCATAGCACAATTATGGTTCCATATTTTAATATCTTATTAAAATAAAATAAACCTAGAATTCTTTTCCTGATTTCACTCAGAAAAACACCTTCGAAGTGTTCTGCATGGAAAGATATGGAATCAGTATAAAAAAAATTCTTGGACGGTCGAATATCTCGTGATAGGATAAAAAAAGAAGAAAAAACACGTAAATGCTTTTTGAACTTGAAATAAAACAAATAAAATGAATTATCTTTAACATGCACTTAACATTGAAAACTAATACACCAAACCAAATTTAATTACTGAACAAACATAGAAAATGATTCTTTTAATTTTTTTAATGCAATAAAATAATAATTACGGAAATTTTTACGTTACTAAATGCTTAACACTAATTATAACAATGAATGATGAGTATGTGTTCTGTTTGAGCGATAATGCGTCACACGAGTGTTTGCCGGTAAAAGATATCGATATAATGGCAACCTGATTTACTCTATTCTATGACAATTTTGGAACAATTAAAAATTTTAAACGATAGTCGAGTGGGACTCGTACTTCAAACAATACCTCGTTGTGTCGACATTTTTAATTCATTCAGGTACTGAAGGACCCTTCCCATCGTGCGGTTGACGCAACACGAACAAATTTTAGGAGTCGAACCCAGACTTGTTAGTGTTTGGTATCAAAAACTGAACTTTCTACTGACGACCCACCGACATGGGTGTTGATAACTTTGATATAACTACATACTTATTTTAACACTTTTTATCATAAACGAAAATAACTCAGTTTTAATAAAATAACAAAGAATGCAAATAAGTGAATTTATTGATGAGACAATCCTTTTTATTTATTGAAGCGCTGAACTTGAAAAATTAGTATTTCATAATCTATTGGTAATATAAATTTTATCGCATAGATAACCATGTTTCCATTTTCCTAAAATTTTGGGATTTAGAATACCTAAGTGATTTAAAAATGTTTCTATCATATGTAGAAGTGCGATTTCATTTCATGTTTCAAGTGTCATACTTTCATCATTTTCAGTTGTTTATATTTTTTGTTCGCTGGGGATGCCACAATGAATTTATGAGTTTTTGGTTTAGATTTTCTCGAAATGGGAAATCTATTAGATTATCATATGAGTTTCGTTATATCTCACAAAATCTCGAGATTATGGGGAGGTGGAAATATAGTAATAGGCTTAGTTTATTCACTAAACGGTTATGTAATTATAAAAAAGAATTTCTATTTTCTGTTCTGTTTAGTTTACGAGAAAGGTACCTAGTTTTAATCGTGGCGTAATCGTATACTTTTCTCCCTAAAAAAATTGAGAAAATCATGGGAAAAATTTTAAACTTCTTTTGGTACCTACCTACTTATATGTAATAAATTGTCTTAATAATAATTTGAAAGATTATTCATATATTTTGCACTAAAATCATTTTTTAGGCAATGTTTAGAATGTTTAGATAAAAGTAAATCCGACTCTGTTTCTAATTTTCGAAATATTTAATTTCAAATTTTATAAACTGCCTAAATTACAAATTGTCATTCCACCTTAAAATTTGTGCACACTTGCATTATTTCACTGAAATTCAAAAATCACTAAGAACACTATATAGGTTTATTACACCGAAAGAAAATTTCCAATGTTTCCGCTGTAATATTGATATTGATATTTTTCAGCCGATAAGGAAAATATAACTTATTAACATTGCACCATATCAATCTTTAGAAAATATGCCGTATTAACATTGAAAAATGTTAATTTAACATTGAAAATTTTTTTTTACCACCCAGTTACCCCTATTCCGATACCCTTTTAGAAACTTGATTTTCCTATATTATTCTCCGACTAACTGTGGCTAGATTTGAAGTTGGGACCCCCGAGTTCGCGGCATTCTGCTCTAGCCCTGAGCTATCGATGACCCATCAACACATCTACGGTTTTACAGTTAATGAGTAGCGTATTTGTTAGAAGATTTTCCTTCGCTTATACTTCACACTTCGAATTTCAATCGGCGGATATAAGGACTGGCGATCGATTTACATTTTTTAATATTAATTTGGCTTTGAAAATTTCAAAATCGAATTAATATTTTGAAATGATAATTCCGCTGTAACTGAATATCCGAATTTCAATGTTAATATGAGACTAAAAATGCCAATTTGACATTTTTCTCTTTAAAGTATCATTTTTATTATCAAATTAACAGCAATTGTTGTAAAAATGATATGATATTTTTTTTAATATGAAAATAATGTTAAATTAACATTGCGTTTTTTTCTCGGTGTATGTAAGTAGGTATCTATCTTTAAAAATCTGAAAAAATAACAATATTAAAGCAAAATTTAAATTCACTTTACTTTTCTGTCATCCATCTCAATTAGGGCCAATTTTTCAATCGTCAGATAAATTTATTCGTCGAATAAAATTGTCGCGATAATCAACTTGACTATAATTTAAAATAGTTAGCTATCAGATGAATGAACTTATTCGCTCCGGCAGATAGAAGTGTTATTCGTCAGTTAATTTTGACCAATTGAAAAATAATGTTTCCTCAAAGCCAAGTTGACTTTTCGTCTGGAGAATAAAATTATCATCCAATAGAAAATCGACCGTAATTTTTGATTTCTTTTCAACTTCCATTTCCATTTAATATAATAATAAAAATATCATTTAAGACATTACGAATGTGAGAAATTATAATAAGATCAAAAAATTAATTCACCTGAAAAATGAAGTGAAAAACTTTGGAATGTTGTAAGTAAGATATGCACTCAATAAATTGAACTCTAATAAAAAGAAAACCCTCAACCAATGTCCCTCTAATTTGCATGGGCGAAAGGAGACATAAGCGCATGCCGCCCTTTTCACTATGAATGTGAAAATTGGAAACTTTTAGGAAATATCGTTTGAAAATTCGGAAGGTTCGGAATATTTCGCAGTTGTAACACGATAAAACGTTTTTTTTTTTCTTGAAGCTATTTCCTTAAAACTTAAGGAAGTCAAAATGAAAAAAAGTGACTCTTATAGAACTTGACGGTCTTTAAATTTTTAAATTGACAATTATGAAAAGAAAAAAGAATCAAACCGAGTTCTTTTTCTTTATCTGGGTTTTCCTGAAATGAAATGGTATGAAATTAGTTACGACAATTTGTGTATGTCATTTGGTGGATAATCGCCTTGTAGAAGTGATAATATTAATTATTTCCATTAGAAATCTAAAGTGATTAAACAATAAAGAAAAATGTTATTTTTCCGCGCACATTTTAATATAATATATATATATATATATTGTAATTACCTATGTGAAAAGAATTTTGCAAAATTTACTAAGTTATGTTTCATTTTAATCTAAGTACATACTTCTTGCTGTTCAGTGCATTAAAAGAAGTTTTATGAAATTCACCAAATTACAGGAATCACAGCGAAATTTCTATGTCCATTTCTAAATGCGAGCGCACTTTATTTCAAAACAAAAATTGCTGTACACAATTTTTCAATCCACAATCTAGTCTAGGAAATAACGATGTCACATGTTTCTGGTTTAACGAGACAGTCTGCTATTTGAAAGCTAGGACATACGCATCCTTTTGCGAAGATTATTTAACTAAGTTACGGCGCAAAGCAGAAACAATTTTCGAGAGTTCCCTTATATTAATTCCGTTTGTTCGAGTGACTAAAGTGGCTACACTGAAAAAAAGATTAGAAAAACTAACTACTTTTTTAGCTTACTAATTTAAATTAGATGATAGAACTAAAACAGTGGGAAAAATATTTGCAAAATTAGTTGGTTTAGCAAATATTTTAGTTAATTTCCCTACTATTTTTTTTGGGTTTCCAAATTTCGATTATTTTACCAACTTATTTAATTAGTAGGCTGGAAATCAATCAAAAGATTAGTTAGTGTTTCTAATCTATTTTTTCAGTGATATTTTTTTCTTGAGTTTACAAAGTTATTTTTTTTTTCTTCGAATTACCAAAGCGATTATTTATATTTTGTTAATTGTTGATTACACAAGAGTTAAGGTTACTTTGAATGTTTCTTTCTTTTTAGTATTCTAAGCTTTCTTTTTAGTAGGTATTCTAAGCTTAAGCCTAGTTTAAGTTAAAAAAAAATTAACACTAAAAAAACACATTTATAGATTGTTTTTCATAGTTTTGATTTATTAATATTATATTTTGATATTTTATAAGAAAAAAAATTGAATTTGGAAGATTTTTATTTGCTATATTTGTCATTAAATGATTATAAAATAATAAAATGTTTATTTTCAAATCGCTGATCTACTAAAATTAGACAAAATTTTCCCTATCTTGTAGCGGCAACAACGCGTAAGTGATATTTGTTAAAATATAATAGAGATATTGGTAAATTCTTATCACCTTCCTATAAAACAACATGCAAAGAGAAAGAAATCATAAACAAGTTGAGTCAGAAAAATTTATTCTAAGAACCAAGATAATCAAATTTGTTTCCCTTCTGTAAAATTTAGGAAATGTTGATACGCGATATAGCAAACTGCTCTTACGCGCTTTTGCAATCTCACCGACGGTATTTTTACGTAAATTATAGGTTTCTTTTTCAAGAATCAATTTTTTGGTGAAATTTTTTAAATACTGTAAATAATTCCAACAGCAATTTTTATTTATATCAATTGATTTAACAATGTTCCAAGCACATCTGGAAAATTTTTAAAGCTGATCATACTAGTGAGTATAAAATGGCGTTTGATCAAATTGTGTGACCCAGAGTGTTCTCAATGAATGAAAAAATTGGTGTATTCTAGAAGTGTTAAAAGCAGGTTATATAAAGGCCATTTCGCAAAAGGACAGTGGCAAATATAACTTCATGTACGTTACACAAATATTAATTATAAAATAATTCGATTTTTACTATGCTCAAAGACGAACATTCACCTATTTCCAATACTATATGTGGTGTCAAAATCTGACAGCAAACGCTTCAAAAGAGGCACAAAACCTCTAGGGGAAAGTTGTATAAGACGATTGATTTTCTTGCCCTTGTGTTTTCTTTTCAGTTGTAGTGTATATCTTTTACTGGCGATTTAATTTATCAAACCACATAGTCTTTCCGGGTTGGTGATTTTATTATGTGAAATAATATAAATTAATTCATAAAATTGTACCAGCGTTAGATTTTGAGGTTATTTATCAGATATTTTAAATTGAGGTTTTTATATTATCATTTTTATTCCAATTAGCAATTACTAACTAATTTGGGTAATAAGCGGAATCGGCTTAAGTGCGAAAAACTGAAAAGTGTGATTATAAAATGTTGTTAACTTTTGCCTATATTTTATCATTCAAGCTTAATTGAAAAATCAAACCAAGAAAAATATAAAGTTTCTTGTTCTATATACATTTAACATAAGTTCTTCATTTAAAAATAAATTTAAAAAAACAAGCTTTTATCGTTTTCTACTCGTCGAACGCTTTCATTTGAAATCCATGTCAGAGGGAGTGATTATGAAAATATTACATCACCATCTTATCGCGTTCGTCATATTGGATTTAGAATGACGTCACTTAGCTAATCGTGCATTATCACCAAAACCAAACGTGTGTGTAGAATTTTAGCTTAATCGCCTGGAGGAACTCATTTGAAAATCAGCTGGAAAATTTGGCCCAAACAGGTGAATTCTTGCAAAAAGGAAAAAACATTGTTATTAATAAGCATTAAAACGGATGGCATGAAACTCTAATCGCTGAAGTGCCAACTCGCACTTGACCATGCTTTGACATGTATTACCTACTTTCTTTAGATTTATTTGAAGATGCAGAACAAAAGCTTGGTTTTCTGATTTTTTCTGTATAAGTGGCGTATTTAGAGTTATCCTGCATCGTGTGCGATAAATTTTTATTTTTATTTAATTTACAAATTCCGGACTCGATTGAAAAAGCACCGAAAACAGCGTCAATCCACACGGTACCAATGAACGCAAATTGGGTTTTAATGTGCTCGAAGGCATATTACGATGAAATCAATTGCATGCAGTCACTGCCAGCCGTATAACACCGTCGCTGTTTTGCATCAGCGGTAGCAGCGAACTGACCCTAGGCCGAGCTGAACGAACGGAACCCATATGCCGCAGATATTTGTGCGGTTCGCAGGAATATTATTAAAATCGATGGGACGGTCGGTATATGGTCCATTTAAGGGCTCTTAAATCAGATGTTGAAGAAGGGAAAGTTGGTTTAGCAGCCACATTCAATTACATTGAATTATCAAATTTTAGCTGTTTAATTTCGCATAGTATTTTTCAAAAAATGCGTTTGGGGTGAATTAATGCGACAATGGTGGTCAGGTTCAATTGCAAACAGTTTTCAAGGACACCACTATTTAACTTATATCACTCTGACATCATGGATCGATCAGAGATGATGCACAGATATATGTAGTAAAAACATATTTTCCAAAATTAACTAAAAGGCTTGAAGTATTTTTATAGCTTTATAAATCAGTCAATGGCTATGTCTTTTTTCATTGGATCCAGTTCTAGGTTTTGCAGGAAATTTTAAACTGAATTGAAATTTATGAGCAGTTACCCATATCAAACAATTTTTATTTAGCGAACATAAAATCGAATTGCCATGGATTTATACCCACCTTGTGTCAAAAACTTAATCCAAAAATGTATTTGGTTCAAGGTTTAAAGTTTTCCTATCATTGCAATTTGATGCCCTTTTCGCAAACTTTATAATCTTTAAATACGCGACGATTTCTAAAACTTCAATTCAATGAAAAATATCCTACAAAACCTAGAACCGGATCCGATGTGAAAAAAGCACAGCTGTTAAGTCAACTTAATCTATTCACGCAAATATTGCGTAAGATAAAATGTAGTAGATTTAAAATATAGGGTTTATAGAAACACATTTTATGACCTTGGTCCT
This sequence comes from Machimus rusticus, assembly GCA_951509405.1. NCBI lineage: Eukaryota > Metazoa > Arthropoda > Insecta > Diptera > Asilidae > Machimus > Machimus rusticus. The sequence continues at coordinate 12,772,882 of OX608051.1, forward strand.
GCGATACGAGTCTAATTCAATCGCTGTTTTAAGGATAACGTTTTAAATTGAGATAGAAAAAATATGCAAGCACTATAATATTTGTCTTAACGTTTTTTGTAATATTGCTTATTGCATATTGCAAATTTTGTACATATATCGGCCTCTTCAAGATTTTAACTCTTTATGTGCATTTTTTTCAAATGTAAATTTTTATTGACTACGTACCATTTCCTTCAGTCGATTGAAAACGTTCACCTTCCATAATACGACAATTACTTTAATTCGCCAGTGAGTTCGACTCGCGGAGAATGTTCGATTTCTTAACTACACCTTTTTTTATGATCTGATCCAGATTAAATTTCGCAGAAAATTTTGTATTGAATTGAAATTTGCAAATAGTGACTCCTAGCAAAACTTCCTAATTTTTTGAAAAGAGCATCAAATTGCATTTGACTTACATATATCCAATTTACATTAAAAACTAATAAATTTTTCAGTTCAGGACTTAAAGCAGAAGTTTAGTTGGGTAAAAGTCATTGCAATTTGATGGACTTTTTACAAATTTGAATAACTTTGTTATAGGTTACAGCTTAAACAATTCAATTCAATGCGAAATTTGAGATTCAGATCAGATCATCAACAAAACACAACTTATAGGGCCCTAAATTAAAAGTCACAATTTGATGTTCAATATAAATGTTCCTTTGCAATTTTTACTCGAAAAAATGCGCCTGATTAGTTGCTATAGGTACACTGAAAGAAAAAGAGCAGCAAAATTAACTATTTTTTCAGCCAATTAATTAAATTAGTTGATAGATCTAAAACAGTGAGAAAAACATTTACAAAATTAGTTAGTTTGTCAACTATTTTAGTTGATTTCACTACTTTAAATTGTTATAACAACTAATTCAATTAATTGGCTGATAATCAACAAAAGATTAGTTAGTATTGCTATTTTTTCTTTCGGTGTAGTATACACCGAGAAAAAAACGCAATGTTAATTTAACATTATTTTCATATTAAAAAAAATATCATATCATTTTTACAACAATTGCTGTGAATTTGATAATAAAAATGATACTTTAAAGAGAAAAATGTCAAATAGGCGTTTTTAGTCTCATATTAACACTGAAATACGGATATTCAGTTACAGCGGAAATATCATTTCAAAATATTAATTCGATTTTGAAATTTTCAAAGCCAAATTAATATTAAAAAATGTAAATCGATCGCCAGTCCTTATATCCGCCGATTGAAATTCGAAGTGTGAAGTATAAGCGAAGGAAAATCTTCTAACAAATACGCTACTCATTAACTGTAAAACCGTAGATGTGTTGATGGGTCATCGATAGCTCAGGGCTAGAGCAGAATGCCGCGAACTCGGGTGTCCCAAGTTCAAATCTAGCTACAGTTAGTCGGAGAATAATATAGGAAAATCAAGTTTCTAAAAGGGTATCGGAATAGGGGTAACTGGGTGGTAAAAAAAAATTTTCAATGTTAAATTAACATTTTTCAATGTTAATACGGCATTTTTTCTAAAGATTGATATGGTGCAATGTTAATAAGTTATATTTTTCCTATCGGCTGAAAAATATAGCTGAAAAATATCAATATTACAGCGGAAACATTGGAAATTTTCTTTCGGTGTACATATATCCACAATGATGTTAAATTTCAAAAATCGTCTTTTTTCCTATTATTGTATGTTGCGATACATTTTTAAACATCGCTGTATTGTATATGTATATGTATGTCATAGACACTCTAAAAAAATATGTAATATTCTAGTTTCTTTATGTTATTACTATTTTTCAGTAAAAATACAAATATACAAAATTATAAATTCGAAATTTTCTAATAAATGCATCAAAGTAGTAAATTAGAATTCATAATCGTAGTAAAATATAATGCTGATAATGACATTGTGAATTTATTAGTATATCCTTCCACAAGTAATTACCTACTGCAAGAAAAATTTAATTTTTGTTATGAAATGGCAATTTGTAATATTTCAACAATTTATTAGTGTAACTATAGCTTTTAAATTGTATACAGCTGAAAACGTTCATCATCGTACGTAAATTACCAATCTGACATTTTACTGATGTCAATGTTATGGTGTTATTTATTAGATATTATTATTTTTGGGGTGTATTTTATTTTACTTAATCAAAGCTTAAGCCTTACGCAGGATGATAAATCATGGAAAATATAATGTAGTTCAGTATTTATTTTTATAGTATACATATTACATATGTACATATGTAGGGTGAAGGATTATTTTATAATGAAGGTTATTTCCCCTTTCTCTGCTTTAATATTGAATGATTTTAATTTACAATAGTTTTGTTGTAGAATTTATTTATATTTCAGGGACAAGTAGATGGATGAGGTAAAGACCTCTAAATGCAAATTAACGATTTTTGAAATGGCCGACATGGTCGGTGATTTTAATAATCCCTTAGTCGTCCTGAAGGGGTGACTGATTCCTCCCAACAAAGCCAGCGTCTGTCCTTTGGTTAATCGGCATCGTCGGAGCTTTCTAATTTAAAACGGCTGATTGCTCGTCCATGTCTGGCCACGAAACGTAACAAAATATTCAATGAACTAGGGTAAAACCAAAATCACCGCATGTGACCCAGGCCCAGGGCCGTTCTGTGTGCTCCTCTCGTTGGCCCTGGCCGAGGGGGGAAAGTGGGAGGACTCAGGTACCACCTAATCACTAGAATTATACCCGAAAAAGGGGCAACCCTCCTGGTTTTGGGAAGGTTCGCCGCATCTATTATTAAGTTCCTGTCAATCATTCAGAATTTAGTGCTCATTTATGGGAACTGCTCATCCACAAGAATTTTGCATTTTCCTTCAGGTCAGCGGTGTTCTGGGGCCCGTCCGCCCTTCCCACTCATAACTCATTACAACCCTCACAAGCTCCTCCTGAATAAAACATTAAGAGACCGAGGAGCCCCAGCCAGAGCAACTGGAGCAGCCCCCCGGGCCCCCCTCCAGTTCGTGCCCGACCAAAAATTGTCTAATGTATTCCGAAAATTATAGGGCCCGCACTCTTGCCGGTCTCCTTCTATTTGTAATGTGTCTGTCTGAACAGAATGTTTGCAACATTTTGAGTACAAAATGTGTTCATGGCTGGGGCTACAGGGAATGCACCCGGGAGCCCCCAGTTGCCCGACGGAGGCTCGGGCACCCGGGCGGAGGACAATTAATTTCTACTTCATATTTACCCGCCGGGTTTATCTTGCGGTAGCCCTGGCCAGTGCAGCCGGACAGATTCCCAGTTATGGGAGCCAGTTAGCACCAGGAAGGGACTTAAAATTCTGCTTTTAGTGACCGAACGCGGCCACCACCGCCACCGCAGCCAGGTTTACATTTGCCGTGAACTATTCACCTAGGTGCTGGCCGCGGCCAGACTGGGGGCCCGCTGTTCATAAAATGAAATTGTTTTGTTTCACGGTAGTTTCGCAGCTCACGAAACGCCGGAATGAAGGGCTCAAACCCGGCAGCGCCCTGGTCCATTTCAAGAAAATTTTTTTTTTATAAAAACATTTTTGGAGCTCGTTGTTGCCTCACGCTTGGGCCCCTATCGGCAGTCGTCGAGTGGATCTTTCGATTCGAAAAATTTTCAATTTCCTCCTTGTGCAAGTAGCGACCGGGGCTCATGGAGCCCCGGGTAAACACAAATGGGGCCCGCAGCGGTGCGACCAAGGCGGAGCCAATAAAAGTTTCGGAACGGTGAGTGCGCCGATGGGAATAATTTCTGTCGGGCCAGTGTGGCACTCATCTCCTAATTGCTTTGTTTTCACGGCGGCGCTCCTCGCGGGCCCACTGGGCGACGTTTGCACGTCGGAAAAAAAGGAGCCCTTAATCGGACCGGGGGCTGCCGGAAATGTGCTGCCAAACCCACCGGAATCTCACGCTGCTCTCCCTGTGATCTTTGGCCCTAATCTGCCCCGGGGAAATTCAAATTGCAATTTCCCGGGAATGCTTAGTTTATTACACCCCATTTTGCTCGTGCGGAGCCATTTTGCTGCATGTGTTCGGCGTAAATTTTTAACGCAGTTCAGTTCCATACAGACTCCGTCGAGGCTAGGCCTAGGTGTGCTCGAATTTTCACCAATGCATCGAAAATATCGCTTTGGGTATTCACTCTTCGATGTACTTTTATTCAAATAGCAATTTTGTAGTATTTGCTTACAAATGAAACATAATATTACTATACCCTTGTAAAATTTTAATCAGCTGGTTAAGGGGACTTAAAGAGAAGTAAATTGCCTAAAATCGAATCGATTTAACCAATTATAATGAAAGTTTTTAAACAAATAGTTATAAATACACAAAAATATACTAAGCAATGTTTTTGTTAATAAAACTAACGAACAATTTTGATCTAACTGTATTTTAAGAATCTGTTACTTCTAAATAGTGCTCCTAATAAAGTATAGAGAACCCTTGAAATTTTAAGTAGGTACACTACTGAAAAAAAAGTTGACCAAAATAACCGAAATCGTAGGTTAAAAAGGCGCCAGACAATAAAGTTGGTTTTTTTTAACAAGAAAAAATTGTTAATCTCCTAAGGAAAAAGTTGATTTTTCTGTGATATTGTCGATTAACCGTGGCTGGATTCGAACCTGCGATCTTCGAATTGGTGCTTTACAGCTCTATGAAATGAACTACTCATGCCGATCTCTTTTGAGCGATTAAACCTTGATAAAGCGATGTGTGGCATGGGCTGTTAAGAATAAAATTTGGAATCTACTTAATAGTAAGTATTGAACAACGAAAATGTTTAAAAATTTACAGAGTTTCGGCAATATGTATGCCACGATGATTTAACAATTTTTTTTTTGTTTAAATTGACCAACTTTATTTTTTCGAGTATGAACAAAACCTTTTGACAACTTCCGCCGTAAATGAGGAATAGGTCCAAGAATAAAGCTATTATACATATTAATATTGAATATTGTTGTTATGATGTATGTATATTGCTTCGATGTTTCTTGATGAAAGTACCTAATAAGAGTTATTACAAGCTTTTATTTAGTTTCTCCTGTCCCGGTGACTGTAATGAAATCTTGCAAGTTAAATTTGAGCCACTTCCCGGTTTCCGATTGAGCTGAAATTTTGCGTGCATATGTATATTGCGTGAAAATGCAATATTATGATGACATGGATCATCAATAGCTTGTTTTTAATTTTTTTTTTTTTTAAGTTTAATCTTTTTTACATACATATACACCAAACAAATATTAATGTTTTTTAGTGAAATATTATATAAACATATGCTCGAGTTGGTTCTTCTTAATATTGTAGGCTGTGATAGTATGATGCTTCCTAATACAGAGGACAATATGCCTTTGTTGTGAACCTTCCAGCAGGATTATGACCCCCAGCAAACCGCAAAGGTTGTGACCAGGTCAGGTGGTTCGAGTGACAAAATATTACGGTTTTACCTTGGCCTTCTTAAGTTAATAAGATTTCTGTTAAAATACAGCTAATCCGCATGTTTTATGGAGGGAAATTGGGAGGGCATGGTATACTATACCTGTCGAAATATGTCAAAAACTCACCCACTCTATGACAAGAAGACGTAAAGATGTTGATGAATACTAAAGCGGTCAGGTTATTCCTGCCACCCCATTTCAGATATTCATCTGGCTTTTATTCTTCTTCAAGGTCATCTTATATCGCACTATTAATTATAAGTAAAAAGATTTAATTTTTCTAATTAACTATGTTATATAAAAGGAATATTATTTATTTAAACAAGTAATAAAGTTTCTGTACATTATTTATAAAAATATAACTGTAACATTAGCTGTGTTCCATTGGGCTGTGTAAAATATTCCCAAGTACTTCTGGCTACGCTCAACTACTCTAGCTCTAGTTGGCGAGTAGTTTCGCCACATTTTCCCGCCAGATGGATTGTGGTTTTTGTACTAGGTTTCCATGGAAATGATATCTTTTTTTCTCATTGTTGGTTCAAGCTGTATCTATTCTGGAGCCTTCAAATAATAAAATTTAAGTAATATAGGCAGCAAAACATATTTATATATAAATATTTCCATTTTAATAAATAAGGCACAATCAGAGCAACAAATATAATACGATGAAATGTCAAAATTTGAATTTATATTTTACTCCTGACGATCAAAGTAGCGTTCCATAGAGAAAGATTTCGGGAGTACTTTACACAGCCCAATGGAACACAGCTAATATGCATATGTATGTATACATATGTACATATATAGTTGGAGTTATTAAATTTTTTTATGTATTCATAGAAATATGAATTTTAAAGGTATATAAAAACCGGAATCCAATTTGGGATATTAAAACTTCTAATCCAATAAGTCAGATTTGATGAACTCCTGCTTTATTGTTTAGTTCAATCGAAAGATCTTCAAACATAAATATTCATCATGCCGGAATCGACTATTTCAGAACAGAACATTGCATTGCTAATCGGGACAGCTAACGCATGTGGGGTTCAAAGTCCAGAGATATGATTTTTTCTCCGTGGTAGAGCCACCCCAAAAACAGAGTAACATGGTGAACTAGATCTAGAATCACCATAATTCCAGGCTGCATGAACAATTTTCCAATCCCTTGTGCAGAGTGCAGCGGTGCAACGGTGCAGGCGGACTGGGGCGTGGAGGAAACGTTTCTTAATGCGGGGGAGCCCGACACAATGGTTGAATTTGAAAAAAAAAATTTCAAACAAAGCGCACTATGCATGGCCCGGACGGGATTGTTTTATAAAAGCCTCCCCCTGCTCAGCACCCAATAATTTAGTCGGTTGCTTTCTTTGCAGGTTTTGCTACCAGCCGCCGCCGTCCCGGTGGAGCAGGAACGCGGCCGCCAGCCAGGAGATTTTTAATTTTGGAGCAGATACATATTTAAGGGCCCCCGTCCGGGAATGTGAGGATCCGCGGCCCCAGCCGAGGCGCTTCCACGGGGCCCGCTTAGCCCATCAAGCCCGATGGAAAATGAATTTTCAGTGTCAAGTGGCGAACTGGTGAGAAGTGCAAAGTGCTTTCTTTCGTACGCTGATTTCTGGCGCCGCTCTCAAAGTCTGTTTGTTCCTGGTTCGAACCAATTTGGGGCCGTTTGGTCAGGTGTGCAGTGAGCAGCAGGTGGAGCAGAAGCTCTGTTGCTGCGGGGACACGTCGCCGTCGGCGGATGCTACACCAGCGCGGGAGCACCGGGAATAATGGAGCTCATGAACGCGGTGCGGTTCACTTTTATTATTCTCATCCTCAGGGCAGAAGGTAAGTCGTGCACTCGCATTGATTTAGACTCTTTGGGTGGGCGGTATGCAAATTGCGTCTGGAAGACAGCAGGGCTAATTTACAGCCACCTCGGGCGTTCAACTCATGATTTGTGCCAAGTTGGGTCAACTTAGCCACCTTAGTTACAGCGGCCTCCTCACATCTCTCTCAGTTCTTGAAGTAGCTATTCATATAAAGTTTTTGAATTTGAATTCTAAAGAATTTAACGACATTAAGTTCGAATATACCTACTATCCAAATGCAAAATAGTTGGTCTACTTGAAAAGTTCAACATCATTTATAGTTTCACTCAATTTATTTTTTGAAAATAGATGTACCTACATATACTAAGATTTCAATTCTTCTCTATTTCAAACAAAAATATTAATTTCACTCATTACAAATATTATATTTTTTTTATTATTTATTTAAACATTTTGTATTTTTTAAATTATTTAATTATATTTATTTTTAATTTTTGAAATTTTTTATTTTTAACATAAAAAATTATATCTCATGAGACTCCATTACAAACTGACATCGACTTAAATAAAAACTTTCCTTTTTTTATTTCGTTAGTCCAAAGAACTCTTAAATGATTTGCTTATCTGTAAATTGTAGAGTAGAATTATTTAACCTTTATTCTTGATTTGTCTCTTAGATAATAGAGTAGACTGTACAGGATATGCCATAACGTGTAAAACGATACGTGAGCGACCAAATTTCTCCTTCCGAAAATGCGAAAGGGAAATGTGGACTGAAATTACAACTACTTAAGTGAACACACTAACACATTACGAAATTTGGATCTACGAGCATTACAAACTGACCCCGAATAAAACTAAACTTCTCTTTTTTAATTTCGTTATAGTCCAAAGAACTTTTTGATGAATTTCTTTTTTGTAAATTGTAAAGTAGAATTATTAAAGCTCCACCACAATAATAATGATACCTTGTAAAGATGCAAAATAGTTCGTCTACCCTGATTTTCCTGCAAAATAGTTGATCCAGTACACTATTTTAACATTTTTACCACTTGGACATCACCTTTGTTGACAACGAGATCCGTAACTTTTTGCGTCATAGTTTTTTACAATGTCTTCCTTTTGTTATGGGAGTATCTGAGTTCTTTAATGGATAAAACGATACGGTCAAATAACCCCTATTAGTGCTCCATAGGAAAGTCGTTCGATAGGACAATATTTTAGTCTTAAGAGCTGTTTGCAGCGGTCTAGGGGTTGTTCCCCTTTTTGAAACAAACATAACTTCTTTCCTTCTCATTGGATCAAGATCTACTCTCGACAAAAATTATTGCGAAAGACTCAAGCCTTACGAATCCACCATGGAAAAGCAAGTAGAAAGCTCAACATTGGCGGTACCTACATTATTTCAAACATGGTGCTTTTTTATTTTTTTCAAATGACTTTGAACTTCGTCGTTCCAAAGACATTTCCGGCCAAAAGAATATTAAACCAACTACTTTTTAAAGTTCTATATTAACACTACAACTACCAAGACCAGTCAAATTGACTGGCACTCAATTTCTTTCTTCATTTAACTACATAATTTTTTAAATTCTTTTCAGACTTACTTCTATGCCAAAATTTAATAAGATAGAGAATTCAAAGACCTTTTTCCATTTACAATTACTAATTCAAATTTCAAATATGTAAATTAAAGATGTAGATAATTGTTAAAATTACAAAGTTGCGCGCCTGTTGATGTAGTGTTAACAAAGTGTTCAGGTTTTATGATTCTTGATTTTTCCCTAAACCACAACGGCTTTAGAAACGAAAAAATATTCTTCAAAATGTGCTCAATAATTTTTGAGATATCGCTTGTAGCAGTTATTAAAATCAATTAGATTTATTTTTTCTTCTAAACCTCCTCATTTTTACTGCTTAAGGGCGCAGGTATTTTTGTTCAAAATATCAATATTTTCATAAACATTTTTGATGCAAAACACGGCCGGAATATGTTTGTAACTATATATAATATTTTTTTTCGCTCAAATAAAATAGGAATATGGCTCACTTGCTCCTTTTACGCAAAATGCAAAAATTACCAGTTATAGTTTTTTTACGGAATATGCGCTCATTTTAAAAGTTTAAGTTTAACTTTAGCTCTGCAGTATGTACTTTTCAATATCATCATGCAAAAAATATAACATACACGCGGAACTCTTTCAAAACCCTGGCTTTTATTAAATTTTCATTTCTGTGCGACAAAAATATGTGCTAATTTAGCGTCAAAAAGTTTCTGATAATAAAATATTAAAGTTAATAATTGTTCCAGATCATAAAAGACCTCGTGTGAAGGAAATAATTGGCGATGGAGGGGTGAAGTTTGAAACTCTGTCGAAATATGTAATTAAAGGACAGTTTTGTATGAGAATTCAATGTATATGACATGTTCGCGCAGATGTGGATAGTAGGAACAAACAGGACGCATTAATTCTTAGAAACATTTCTTGACAATTTGATGCATTTAGAGGACACCTTCCATAACTAACTTAATCTCCTCGAGAAGGAATTGATGAACAGTATTATTAACAGAGATGTGATATTAGTTCTGCAGCAATAGTTTTAATCTGGGTAATAATTCGCCGCCCTTCTGAATTTGTAGCCCTTTCGTCCCTTCGAGCCGAATGCTTGAGAAACGGCACGGAGGTCTCTAAAATATGGCCGGCTGAAGGAAATTAGTAGGCGAGCAAATGTGTGCGGTCAGATTTGTGATATTGTGGCCGAAATTCGATTTCCGATTGGGTTCAGTTTGAGGGATTACGGGGGTAGCTGTCTCATCAGGACGAAGAAGCCTCAAGTCAACGAGCCGTGCCGTGGCAGCAGCGCTCTCCGGCGCACTGCCTGCCCGTCACGGGACAAACAGGGTAAAAAGGAGTTTTTGTTTTATTCAAACAAAGTCCTGTGACATCAAGATTTATCCTACTTCCAAGACTGAGTACCAAACATTTCCGTTTTTATGGCCCGGCGTCTTGGTACAGGCAAACTAGTTTAATTTCACGGTTGGCGCTCCCGGAAACTTTACCCCCAAAAGGTAAGTCGGAACGGTTGTTAGACGATGGAAGGATTAAAAGGGTAAAATTTGTCTACCACCGGAGCAAGAAATAGAGACATACACGACTTTTTATTATTTTCTTCTTGAGATTGCTTACTCCTCTTGTCTGCTCCTCCAGTGCCCCCGGGGAGGGCTGTGGCAGGGAACATCCCCCCTGCGGCGCTCTGCCCGCCAGGTATGTGCTGCCTTGCTGCAGGTGGGCTCGTCAAAATTGTTGGGATTCGAACAAAGGCTTCGGATTGCTTGATAAAGGTTAAGATCCACTGACTCCCGCAGGATCCGTAATTGGAAGAAGAAGCTTTGGCTAGCTCAAGGCGTCCTCGTAGAAAGACAGCCGAGGTTGCAAATCTAAAAATTTATTGGGCGTGTGTGAATCCTTGCTTAATTAAGACAATTTTGGGTAAGTCAAGGCAAAAAACTGTGGGTGCAACCGTGTTGTTATACTGTTTACGAAAAAACAACCTTGCATTAAATCATTCCACGTTTAAAATTTTCGAGTCTTATTATATTGTTATTGTTATAAGGCACTGATTTAAACGGGCAGTAATATATTGTAGTACAGTCAATATAACAATACAAATTGTATGTCTAAGCTGTTTCAACCGCAAAATTCCTTTATTGTTGCAATCTTCCATATAGATCTGTTAAATTCCCGAAATTTTGCGCGAGGACAAGCACGCATTTGTGGAGTATATGAGATTTTTGAAATAATAAATGAGTTTACGCTTACACACTTTTAACCAAAATATCATAGGTTCAAAATTGACTGTCACAGAAAACGTTCAAAAAGTTGTGCCATTTTACAATGTCGGGCAAGCAATGTAGGTGAGGCAGTACCTCCCACATCAATTTATTACAAAAAATTTAAAAATTTGGATAAATTTTGATGATATAAAAAATGCCATCTCAAGATATTTTGCACACTAAACGGCAAAAACCTGCTGATAACGAGGAAGATTTCATTATTAATTCGAAATAAAAGCTTTTGAAAAATTTATATGTTTGAATTTACGACAATACATTCCGGTCCCTCTAATAACTGATATTAAGCAAATCTTATCCATCAATCTGAATGTGGGTTTTAAGAAACCTTTAAAATCAGCTTTGGAACTCAACCATAAGATTGCTTTTCAATTTTGCAGAAATCATATTGACTTTGCCGATGAAATTTAATCTATCATATACCTATGGTCCAGACGGTTTAAGCTATTGGCATGATTTGCGTAATTTTGTGTAAACGCTCTCCATATGTTTTCCTCGTATTTGGGAAATTAAAATTATTTTTTGTTTCCACAAAAAGAATGGTTTAGAAGCAGTAATATTTCTGTGATGGATTAGCCCAGCCCTGGCCTTAACCCCATAGAGATTCTATGAGATATATATAATGGCTAGGAATTCTTAAAAAAACGTTCGGCAATATACCTCTGTGCAAGAGTTAAAACGGTCTTGAACTCTTGGGAAAAGATAAATTCAAACACCATTGACAGCTTAAAAAGGTCGATGGCTGAATTTTTGAAATAATTCAAAACAATGGTGACCAAACAATACTGAATTGACTGCCTATAGTCAAGCCCAAGGTAAAAAGTTTTCAGAATCCCACAGTATTCCAGCGAAAGACGCGCGTCTCCATCTCCCAAGAAGTATTTCGCATGTCCCTCAGGAAGATCCCTTCTGCACCTCTGTATGAAAGATGCTAGGCTCTTTACGGGAAACGCTAGTGTCCTAAACATAGATTTAGATTTATGGGTATAGTCTCTGTACGAGGTATTCGTATCTCTCAAAAAAAAAATATTCGGATTTCTAAAAAAATATTATTGCATAAAATGAAATGACGTATATTATTAATATAAAAGTACAGGTAACATTTTCTGAGAACACGCTGGCGACGATCTGGAATATTATGTATTAGGGTCAAGTCGATGGAATACGCTAGGAGGCGCTGGTAATACTAGAGGGATACTGTGTTAAATTTCATCTCAGAAATCTATTAAATTTCCATTTGATAGACTTTCAACAATACGAGTTAGCCTATGCAAAATATAAAGACTTTCTATAAAATAACTTGTTCTTAATCAACACTGTTCAAATAAATTTTAAATATTTAAAAAAAAAGCTCTAAACCTGATGACCTCATTTTAAAATATAAATTAGGTCAATGAAAAAATCTATTATTTCATTGATCTGTTGAGTACTTCTTCGACGAAACTTAACTCCAATATATTCGAAATACATATATTATATTGGATATATGTAGGTTTCACAAAAGAATGACTTACAATTTACATTTCTATAAATTTAATTAAAAATAACGCAATAATTATCGATAGTATTCACAACATTCCAATATAAACTTAAGATTGTAAGCATAAATCATGCATTTAGAATGAGTAACAACGTTGGTAATGATAGGAATAAATAATAAAGGCCTAAAATGGGTGTCTCCTGGCGCACTTATAGGGCCAAAAATCTAATATTTACGTTATACATTCTTTTATGCACGTAAAACAATGGATGATTGACACGTAATATTATTTCTACTGAAAAATAATATTTTTATTTTATTTTATTTATTTATTTCGGAATATAACATATTAAATTTCATACAATGAAATAGTCTTATAATTAGTGCCGGAATCTATGTTCATTCAACTATGATATTATATATATATAGTCTAGCAGAATGTGTAATTGAAATTAAGATTATTCAATGTTTGGGAAAATTTTGTTTTATGGAAAAACCCAATGATACTGAAAAATAAAAAATCTTTAAAAAAAAAAACATGAAAACCATCGCGAACCCCTCTTAACGAGATATAATCTGGGAACTAGTACTATGATCTGCCAATATTTTATTGTTATTGACTTACACCCGATCCATGAATCTTAAATTCCACTCAACTTTTTCATGTGCAGTTTTCTTAAAGCCATGAAAATGAATTTGTTCTATTGATTGACCTTTCGTATATCTCTCTAGTTCTGCCTAAATATAGAATTTTGTGTAACCTTCATTAACATTATATGTTCTATACAGATAGCCAGCCCTCAATGACTTCCTTTGAAAAGTTAAGTTATTTGTAGAGTTGCTGACACCTTCGCTTTTATCGAAATTTTGAAATTCTAAGATGAAATCCAGGTATCTGCCAGAATAAACATGAAATCAATAGGAATCGCAAATGTTGCCAAAGGGCAGGAGGAGGGGCAGAAAGAGTAAGAAGTCAGTAACATTGCCAGACAATCGCCGAGTAAGTGCCTTTGGTCAATTAGAGGATATTCCGGGCATAAGCCCGGCTCTAACTACTAAAGTTCACCTCATTTGCGGGTTGAACGCCTTCCGCCCAGGGCCGAGGAGGCCGACTCAGCCCATTGAACTTAGCCGGGTGATATTGAGTTGTTACAATACTTATCGGGTCCTATGGAGACCTTTGTCGACTTACCCGGGTGTATTACGCCGTAATCCCTGTATCAGGGCAGGGACATGCCCGGAGGGCTGTAGGCTCGTCCGAAAGATGAGGCCGGGTCGAATAATGTTAATTAAAGTGCAAATTCCAGCTTACCTGTTCGATTACAGCTCCGAAAGCCAAGGAGCCTATCTTGCATTATGTCGATAACTAGAGGGGCCCATATCGAGTGCAGGAGCCAAATGGAATTATGCAGTGCAGTTTTGATGTTCGGGTTAATTGATTCGAACTGGATCAAAAGTTTGACGTTTCTGTTCAATTAGAGTGGCCAGCCGATCAATACAGTGCTGGGTTCGCCCACCCCCAAAATTCGTCTGAGTTAACTCCCGACAAGGGCTGGTCTTGTTTCCTCGCGTGTAAATTCTCTCGTTGTGTCTGAAAATAAAGCTCACTTTAAGCATTTCATTGGAATCGGTGCCTTTTTGATGATACTTTAACTTCCGATAGAAACTAACACAAATTTGGGTAAAACATTTTCAATTTTAAAGGCAATTGTAACTGAGTGAAAACTTGTCGAAATACACTTTTCAACTAGCTAAGGGCGTTGACTTTAGTTACTACATATATTAAGCAATAATTTGTTTATATGAAAATTTATTGAAACTATATTGATTACGATATATGTGTACCTACTTTGAATGAAATAATTTTAACTAAGTGGTGGATTGGTTCGATTGGTTCGCTCCTTATGCTTGCAATTTCATTCAATCTAAATCTGACACTAAAATGCACAACGTTTTAGCCAAAATATGTTCGATCTGTTGTACGCTTACTGAAAAACGGAATTCACATTGAGACCCTAAAAATAACGAACATTAAGCGCTTAGAAACACAATTAAATTAATATAAAAGTATGAAACTGAGGAAGAAAATAAAATTCTGATTAATTAATTAAAAGTTAATTTGGAGATTGACATGTTATTCCTTATTCATTATATATTCTATTATTAGGCCACATTCTAGACATTTGAGATGAAAGATTCGATGCGGTTTATTTATGTTTTGCATTGATAAAGTGCAAAAATATAGGTACCCCTGAATATTTCCGTATTATTTACTTAAAAACAAAATGTATTCTAAAACTTTATTAAAGAAAGCGATATAGTAGAGAACTATAGGTATATGTATATGAACGTGAGTTCTATATTCTAGATTAAAAATTCGATTTAGGTGGCTATGTTTACGTAAAGTGCACAAAGTTTAACAAAACCGTTCGTAGTCATTGATCTCATTAAATTTGACAACAAGATTTGAAGGTTAGGCTCTTAGAACTTTGTAAGAAAAAAAAAACTAAAAATTAAAAATTATATTCAAAGAGTATATTAAAAGTAAATATTCAATATTAAGTGCTTTATTTTTTTTCGTGTATAAAAATTATGTCCTAATGTGAGAAAATCGCGAATACATCCAAATACACGCATATGCGAGGAAACAGGGAACCTCCCTTTTTCTAAGTCAGTTTAAACTCCAGTTGATCTATAGACTTTAAGGCTGTGACACATCAAAAGCAGAAAGCAGCGGCAGAGGCAGAAGCAGCAGCAGAATTCTGCTCTACTTTCTTGATATGACGCATTAAAAGCAGAAATCAGAAAGCAGAGAAAATCAATTTGACAATTTAAAAACGTTCTATAGCGTAGAAGATTGTTATATATGTATGTATACATATGTATGTATGTTCGGTAATTTCAAATTGTCCATAAAAATGTTGTTAATTCAATACGATTTCATATTCACTTTACGTTTATTTGAAATCAAAATACCTTTTGATATTAAGAATGGCCAACTTTCTTTAAAAATTTACGTCATTCAAGTTGCCTGCATTGAAACAGAAGCAGAATTTTTAGAGATTAGGACGAAAAAGCAGCGCTGCCTCTGCCGCTGCCTTCTGCGCTGCGTTTATTGTGACAGACTTCATATAACTTAACGTTCTCTAAATTTTCTCTGCTTCTGCCGCTGCTTTCTGCTTTTTGTGTGTCACGGCCTTAACTCTACAAAAATTTTCCTACATAAATTTCTCCTTATTTCTACACATATGCATATACTATGGGTTTTACAACAATAAGAGTTAGATTCTATACATTATAGTTTCTCCTGCCATAAATCATTTATTATTTCGAAATGGCTGTCTTATACAAGCTAAAATTTCTATTAGTATAGCCCATTAGACTTTACTATTGAAATCTAGTTTAAGTTCTTTAGATGTTCAGTCAGGAAAGTAGGGGAGTGGGAGGGGGCTGTAATTTCTACATTAGCTGTGGTTTATTTTTTTTCATATCGGATCCGATTCTAGATCTTGCGGATATTTTGCATTGAATTGAAATTTTAAAAACTGTGAAGTATAAAAATATTTTAAAATTTGTGAAAAGCGTATCAAATCGCCGTGAGTTCTACCCATCCGAACTTGAAATCTTGAATCAGATAAATTTTTGAATTAAGTTTTTGATGCAAAGTGGATATAAATTCAGGCAATTTGATTTTATTTTCGCGAAATAAAAAGTATTTGATATGGGTAACTGTTCAAAAATTTCAGTTCAGTGCAAAATTTCCTGAAAGACCCAGATTCAGATCCAATGTGAAAAAAACACAGCTATTATTTATGTTCAATCTGTATTAAAAATTCACTGAATATTTGAAGAGAATGTTTTTCTAACTAAAGGGAAAAAATAATATAGATATTTTTGAATCTTTATAAGTTGTTTTATTTCTTATAAACATTGTTTCTTCCTTTAAAAATAAAAATGTCTCAGGGTATTTTCAGATTGATTGGTAAATTATGTATGCAAAAACTGAATTCGCCATGTCAAAATTTTAAACTTTGATAGTTATTTGAAATCGGCATTTTTATTAAAGTTTAGCTTTAAGAGGTAGTTGTGCCCGGGCAACGCCGGGTACGGGTCAGCTAGTACATAAATAAATTAATAAAACTGTTTGATGCCCCAGTTAATCTTCAGTTTCTTCTGAGAAACTGCGACTAGTCTTCCAGGTTGTCATAATTAAACTTGGTTAACTTAGTTTCGTACTGTAGGCTGTTGTGGTTTATCTCTTAGTTGTGCAGATTATGTATCAAATAAAATTATCCAGTAAAATCAGGCATTCAAAATTTCTCTAGAAGTTTGCATGCCCCTAACAACACTATAAAACCAGGGTCCCAATTTCTGGATTAATCTCAATGGCTGGTGCTATTCTTGCAGATAAATAGCATTCGCCTCTCGATTCTATTCAGGCGGGACTCAAGGGCGCACCTCCCCGGTCATTAGTCGCAATTAATATTTACCCGGGCCGGAGGAAGCCATGAAATCCATGCCACTGTAATCATTACTCGCAGATCTGTAATTATGTAATTATTCTGTAACTACAGTAGCAGTTCTGCTTTATTGCTGCACCGACCCGGTTGACCGCAAAAGCCCTGCTCGACGAGGAGAGGCCGCAGAGTGGCCCGGCCGAAAGATGGCCCCGGGTGTTGAAGAGGATGCGTAAGCAATCTCCAGCTGAGGTGGTGCGGCAGTCGCTGGGATCTCGCCCGGCCGGGTCCATTAGGTCCCGGATCTTCCCGAAATAACCCTGCGAGACCGGAGTTCATCATGGCCACTCGGAGCCACTTGCTGGGCGTCCGTTAGACAAATTTATCGCGTTATCATTTGTTTTGACCAGTCATTCAATCCGGTCTAGGGATGCCCGCCTCCGGGATCCACCTGAAAAGAGCGTCTTCTTCGTCCCGGGCCTGCACTCTGGCGTCGGGGCGACCTCTGATCAACAGAAGGCCCATCTGCACTAATTTGTTGCTCTGAAATTCATTATTGTTCCTCCCTGTGGGTGTTTACCCCTTGAATGGTCTCAGTGTCCTTTGTGCGGGCATTGTCCCGGCCCCATTCAGCCCAAATGCGAAAAGCGCCATTAACGGCAGCAACCTATCATTTGGCGAAACAAATTAATGTATCAGCCCGGCCGAGATGGGCCTCGTTCGAACCCTCGTCGGGAGGGCTGGCCGGCGCATTTTTGTGGGGCGCGCTGATGGACTCCCGTGATGGAGTTCGATAAACAATGGGAAATTCATTTATTACCCTCGTCGGGGCGGGGTGCTCCCCCAGCCACCGGAGCCTCCGATTTTTATTCACGTCACTACGCCGCGCCGGATGCCCTTCACCCGACGTCGGGACGCTGCTGGGGGGATGGAGAACAACGCCGATTTTTAAAAAGTAATGACGGCGCCCGGCAGAGACTGACTCATTTTGAGAGCCGGCGTCGTTGCCGCTTCAGAAGCCAACTTGCGGCTGGGGTTGGTACTGTTTTTGAAAACAAACGCTGATAAATTCACTTTTCCCTAAATGAAATAATACAAAAATTATCTGATCATTAGTCGTTTTTTTTTTTAAGAATGATAGCTAATTCTATAAAACGATTTATCAAAATTAATTAGTTTGATCGTTTCAGTTTCACTTTATTTAAAAATTGGCTGTTTTTCGCAACTTTACTCAAATAATCAAATCAAAAAAGATTTTAATAATTGTGAATTTGTTAAGATGAGTAAATTTATTAATTACCGTTATACTTACACGGTACACGGTACGAAAATATTGTTGACCTAAGGAAAAATATTTGTTTTGTTAATTTTTGCGATGTGGTAAAATCATTGTATTTTTGATGAAATATCCATGGCTTGAATTTAAAAGTTTACTTAGATAATTGATCAATATCAACATTTTCGAAGAATTGGTAAATCATTTCTATAAAGTTGTTTATGAATTCGTAAAACAAAATGCGAAATCAACTCAGAATTTCGAGAGAAAAAGGGTTATGAGCTTTATGAAAACATTTGTGAAAAAACAATTAAAAATAAACGAATTAATCAAGGAGCTTATAATTTAATCTTGATAGCTTAAGTCTTAAAGTGTTATAAAAAAAAAAAATTAAAACATTTCGAGAATTTGTTTTTTCCATAAACAGATTATTTCATTCAATAGATGGCAAATAAAGAATTTTGCAAGAAAATCTTTTTTTCCCCAAGAAGTGTTAAAAAGTTATATTTAATGAAGACTTAAGCTCTCTTAAGCTACACTACAATTTTATAATTAACTTTTATTTTCTAATGATTTTTCAAAAATGACCAAATTACGATGATTCGTATTTTTTAATATTATTTTTCGCGAAAACCAGAGCTGATTGAGCATTTTTATTTACGATTTAAGGCCTACGGAAAACATTCTATGGAAATATTCTGCCACTTTTTTGAAAAAAGAGAAAAAAAAAACTAAATTTGTTGAACAGTGAATTGCTAGACTAGTCATTGACTATTATTTAAAATTTGGAAGGGAAAAAAAGTAGATATTTGCAGCAAAAACAGTCATATAAAGTAAAGTTAGAATTTAATAAAATATCTGTTATTTCTAATTTTTACGTTTGTATAGATAGGTACGTGTAATGGAATATTCGTTAATTTTAATGTTTGCTTCATTTCATTTTTACCACATCCTTGTTGTATGAATCCTATATCAAACAGTTAAAGCACAATATATTTTAGAATTATTATTTAAAATGTTTAGGGCCTTTCTGAATCCAAGTTATGACAGTTTATGACATCCGCGAATAAACTGTATTAGTATAACAATTATGACGAATTTAAGGCTAACCTTTTAGAATTTGTATAGTTTGGTTAAAGCTTGAAATGAATCAAAGTAAACCACAAATGCACAATTCAACAGTATTCAAGCAATGCTTCTGCTACAGCTTTTCCTTAAGTCGCTTAACTGTTATACTACGTATACTGATTAACTGATATGAATTCAGGCAAAAGCTATGATGTTTTATGGCACGGAGGTGTGTGTCTTGTGTAATATTTTGAAATTTCTTTCGGGAAATTTAAAAGACAGTATTTGTCAAAGTCCCGGTCAAATTTGGGCCACGTACCTACTTTACTTCAAAATCACATTCTTTAATGATTTGAAATGATTAGGGGAAAGTGTTATACCTATGGACGGTTTTACCTGTGGAGACCATTGATATCTTAAAAATAAAAACCCGAACTCAACCAATTAAACGTATCTGTTATAAGTCTTTTTGATGTGTAGCAACACTGACTTGCTGTCTTTTTACACGGATACTTTCAATTCGTTGCGTCCTAGTTTTTATTTTTTAAGTTTAGGTTTAACACTTTCCCCTAAATGCGTTAGAGGAATAATGTGGTATTGATTGGCAATGTTTAAATATTGAATCAAAAAGGAGTTATCAATTAAATTTAAATTTGCCGGCAAAAAATAGCTGACAGCCACCTATACCAAATTATCTACATGACTGCTCGTTAGCCTTTTATCTGGGGCTGTTTGTAAAAGCTATTTCGTTTAGTTATGGTTGCGTTCACTGAAATGATGCATTCATTTTCGGATAAACAAATTTGTAATCAGAATAATATTTTGTTATTATTGACAGTTAAAAACATAATATCAAAAAACAATGAATAACACTTGGAAAAATATGATCTAATTTCATAGTAAACGAATTTATGTGACATTAAAACTAACCCTAACCTTCTACTTTTAACTCAAGTGTTGTGAGGAGAGATGAAATCAGTTAGGTACTCCAGAAAGTGTGATGTACTTATTTTTATGAAAAACAAACCTGAATTATCATACTTTAATTTATTTATTAAAACGCAATATGTAGTAATAAATAATAAGACTTTGAACCATTTTCTATTTTGAAAAGGATGCATTAAAAAACCAAAGAATCTAATTAACACTTTTTTCGACTTTTAAGAATCTCGTTTTATTGTTAAGTATATCTTAATAAAATCCTAATTAGTATAACTTAATCCTCCTAAAATACTAGAAAAAGGGTTTTCTTAAAACTTATTGCACAATTGACTAAATTTTTATTTTTTTTTAATTGTAATTTATTACAGATGAATAAAGTATTTCTGTATTTAATTTTTGAAAATAGCAGATGAAAGCCACAATTGCGTACTTGCATGGGTGCGAAAGGAACCATTTTAAGTTATTCATTAAAAAATCCGCGGTTAAATGGCGTTATTTTGTTTAAATAAAGCAAATTTATTGTAAATTTTATGTACTTGAATATGATATTAAGTATATTCGGAGGTTTCGTTAATACATATCAACACAAGAAAACTGAAACTATGCGCTATAGCTATTCTTGCGTACAATTTGTGGTTTTTCATAAGGATCGGTTCAGTGATTCCGGAGAAATCGCCCCCGCCGACCGAAAAAACGTTGTTTGAAATAAAAAAACGCGTTAATCTGTTTTTTAATGGAAAATTATAAAAAAATCTTAACTTAACTTAAGCGGACTTAGCACCTTCAATTAAAAAAAAAAATTTAAAATATATTAATGAAACTTTGAACATATACTTTATTTGACTTCAAACTACTTGCACGAAAAAATTAAAAAAAAAAAATTCAAAAAATCACGGCATGCACAATAACTGCCCTCAGAAAAGTTATAAAAAAAAGAAGAAAAACGGGGTTTTAATCAGCATCACAGCGACCTTAGAATGAACAAAAAGAAAAAAATTTGGTTGAAAAATAACAAAATGGCGGCGTTTTTTCGAAAATGGATTTTTGTTTCCCCCAAAAATCGGTTATAACTTATAACTCAAAAAATTTAATGCCGATTTCTTCATCCGTAGTTCATTCTGAGAAGTAACATGAGTAGATTAACGTGTTAAAATTTCAGAACGATTAGATAAATACTTTTTTTTTAATCATGCTCGCCAACTTGAAAAACGTTCTTTCGAGAAAATTGCGTTCAAAGTTAAAATTCAATATTTTTCGTAATAAACCTTACCGAAATTTAATCTGCGATGCCTGAACCATACAATAACCTTCCTCTATTTTGTTTTTAAAGGTTCATTCTAACGTATTCAATCAAGAAACAAAAATCGATGTTTTGAAAATTTAAAGGTGCTAAGTCCCCTTAATCAACGATGTCCGCATCTTACAAAATATCTTCTGTGTCTCCTTTTAGATACATAGGTATACTAAAAAAAATCGATTTCTTGAAAATTCTAAACCAGAGTGGTTCCTTAAGTCTTCTTTTTTTGGTCGAGATTGTTTTTTGGCTTTGCAACTGATTTTGATATTTTAAAAGAGCTAATAGCTTCTTTACCTTCCCGTGGAATCAAAATTCCACTTGACACTGCACTTTTCAGATACTCTTTAATAACCTGAACCAGTCTATCTTTTAATTTCCTCCAAGGTGCATGATATTTGTCACTCTTTTCTTCTTGTTTTAAAGTATTATATATACGTATATCTAACTCTCCGCCTTAATGAGGAGAGCTTTTGAGACATATATTGTGACATGTAATTCCAGAATATTAAATTTTTAAATAGTCACAAGAAGTATCACAAATCATTGTGACCTGTGACTAGTCATAACGACATAATCGGGGTGTAAATGAAGAGTGTTCGGACACTAATTGAATTAATAAAAAATTAAGACATGTGCTATGGGCTAGCCTATTTTGTGGAGCGAAGTGTATGGGAAAGGACTCTAGTTGTTCATACTATAGAAACTTGAGCGTGCAATCGTCTTTTTCCAAAACCACGATAGTGCAAGGATCATGAATATAGCACAATACTTTACAATACATTGTATAGGGGTTGGCAGCCCTATTTACGGCTCGTAACCAGGCGCAGGACACTCGAGTTAATTGTTTTCGCAGAATTGATGTGGACACTTTTTGTCGGTTGGGTCCAGGTCCAGGTCCGCAACTTGCTCCACTACTCACTTATTGCGGCTAACTGATGACGGCGGCCCTTTGTGCCACTCAGCGGCAGATAAAACGCACCAGGATTTATGCTGCACCAGGGCACTTCCACACGTCAATTAATCTCCGCTGAAAAATCTACATCCCCATGCGCCGTGGCGCCGGAATAAAAGATGTTTCCAAAAGAGAAGTGCTGAATACCAGCCATTTCCTCTTATCGCCCCACACAATGAAAATATCTTTGACACCTGAAGGAGTGTGCACTCTTGACACTGATTTGTGTACCGATATGATCCCATTGTGGGTCGACCACCCCCGAACGCCCGCCCCCGGCCCCGACACACGGAGCTTATAAGCATGAAATATAGCCGTTCGATTTGTATAGCGTGCTCCCCACGCAGCCCCCTAACCCGGTGCAGAAGTGAGCATCGCACCCGGAAAGGATGCTAACAATGGGCGACCCTCATCTGGTTTGTTGTACTTTCGAGAACGTGCCTGCAGGACTGCCGGCTCGAGCGCTGCGGGACAGTGAACCCGGCCGTAATTGAAGAATATAAAATCAATTTTCTTCTCATTGGATAAGAAGTCAATTGACAGCTATTGCCGGCCGCACAATGGGCGGCGGGGAGAGGGGCTCATCGACGGCCCGTTTATTTGACAGGATAATTATAAAGTCAAACAGCCGCGCTGGCAGCCCGAATGAGCCTTGCCTGACCTAAAAGGCCTGCTCTGGAAGGCGAATCAATTTGAACGAAACAAGGTCGGCCTGCGAAGAAAAATCTATCACAAGCCTTTTTAAAGTATTGTTGGTGCACAGATGACTTCAGTACTTCTCAAGGCATAAATTAAGTTTGACAGTCGCTTGTATTTCCCAAGGTTTTTAAAATTTTCCTGAAACAAAATCCATCCTTTTTAAGCAAAAAGCACTGAACGATTTTTGAAAATAAATAAATTAATAAAGCTTTCGAATAATGCGTGCTTGTCGCCATCGATAAGTTTAATTAATTTCAGGAGTGTTCAGAAAATTTTTAAGGAAAGTGACGAAACGTCATTGCGGTTTCGGTAAGATTTCCTATAACGAAACTTTTTGGTATGGAAAAATTTAATTTTTCAAAACTTCTAAGTCAAAAGCAATTGAGTGTTTTTCACTTTTTAGAAAATGAAATTGGCAAAATATCCAAAATAATTATCAGGTGGGATGTTTAAGAAATGTCAATGCACTAATTACTCAACTCAACACGCTTTTTGAGCATCAAGTAATGCGAGGTCGTGTTCTCTTGTTGCCATCTTCTAGGTAAACAAAATCGCGATTGAAATTGTTTAAATTGTTGTGCACCATATTAGATCCAACCGTTTAAGCATATTCAGCGATTTCATAATTTATAACTCACCTAATATTTAATTTTAAAATAATTCTGCTGGGAATTATGATTACAATTTAATTGTTCAGGATCATGGACTTAAAAATGAAATTATTTCTAGTCGAATTTAAGAACAGTATCATTCGTTTCATAACTTATTGATCATATTTTTTAAAAAATAAAATGTTTATTTCACCAAAGTTGCAAACAATTAAAAGCTATATTTCGTTGAACTTTTTCATTAATTCTACCAACTTTTTGAGTACCAACCTCGTGTTAAAGTTTTTATGTTGATCACAGGTGAACCATTTCCTTAAATTCCTTAAATTGTTCTGAACCGTTCCATTGTTTCATTATTAATATGAATTCTGAGATTTTTCTGTTCAAAAACCCACTATTTTTTTAAATAATCTGCCAGAAATCGAATCAAACTATTTTGGACTCTTAAATAAAATGTACCTAGTAAATATTGAAGTAGTAAACTGAAATTTAGACGTTCCTTTTTCAAATCTCACCAGTTGTTGTTAGGACCCTAAGATCATCTAACATACATAAATTGCATTTATTTTTTAAAATATAACACCAATTTTAATAATAATGCAGTATTAAAGCTGACTTTTCTTACAAATGTCTAATCCGTAGCCGTGACTTATGTGACTCTACAAATGCAAGAGTATTCCGAAAAGTTCTTTAAATTCGTGTTTTCGACAATTTTGTTTGCGAAAATGCTAACATTTGTTTGCAATTTAGTTTCGAATTTCTTGCAACACGTACAATTTTTCTCTCATCCCGTAGATGAAGTTTTCTCTTCCTTCCAACTCGCTTCCGTAATCTTCGAAATTTTTCAAAAGATTTCGAATAATACGACGACTAATTTTCCTCCTAATTTATCTTATAGTCGAATCTTCGTCCTTTAATGCTTAAATGTTACATTTATTATCTAATGATACTACTCAATATGTTATGAAATTACTTGGTTTAGTTGGTTAAGTAAAATCACTGTCTGTAATTAAATTTAGTTCTTCCAATTGAACAACTGGCCTTTTCATGCTGCTAGTTTTGGGTCAGCTATTTTAAATATTGTTACAATTTTGTCTGCTGTCGGCTGGCTGAAAAAAATTGCATGATTGCCCTTCACTATAATTCCATTGTGACTTGATGTTAAGAATAAATGCTCGTTAGCCGAAGCAGATAAGCCCATAAAAAAGTTGGGCGTTTCAATCTGGAGCACTGGAATAGATCTCATCCGTGTGGCTGAATAGCAAAAACCCCTGCCACATACGCCACGATTGTGCGGATTGAACGCCGGTCCTTACGTCCAAATGATTAAAATTTCAAGTGTTAATTATTATAGCGACGGAAACTTTTGTAACAATAATTATTTGAAATATATTATATTAGTTTGAAAAGCTGTGGAATGGGCATTTTATATACTATGTAAATCTAGTTGTCTGCTTAATTTATGCTAAGAATTTGCACATACATATATGGATGATTTCAGCCTCGGTTTTTTAAATTTTCCTCTAATTACGTAGAACATTCATTGCTTGGACTAAAACTAACACTGATAGTTACGTTATCCATGTAACTGTTTTTGTTTTAACTTAAGGGGTAATATCACCTTGTGTTCTCTAAATTTTAGGTGATTTTCTGAGACGTCTCACGGACGATTAGAACTAGATAGAGATATGAGGTTTTGGGCATTGAAAGTACTGGTCTTTAACTACAAAACATATGTTTTATTTTAATTTTACCATACAAAATGGCGGCACAGTAAGGAAAACAAAAAATTTCGGACTTTCGACATGGGCGTACCGCTAGCGCTACAGGTCACAATTTTTAATCTGGAATAAAAAACTAAAAAGTTTCTTAAAATATAGTTCAAAATCTAGTGAATGTCGTAGGATTTTTTCGAAATATTGATTTTTAAGAAAATGGCGTTAATTTGAACTTTATTTTCTTGTTTTCTCGAACAACATTTACCGAAAATCGCTTATAAAATCTATAAAAATCAAGTTATCAAAAAAATCCTACGACATTCACTAGATTTTGGACTATATTTTAAGAAACTTTTTTGTTTTTTGTTCCAGATTAAAAATTGTGACCTATAGCGGTACGCTTATGTCGAAAATCCGAAATTTTTTGTTTTCTTTGCTGTGCCGCCATTTTGTATCGTAAAATTAAAATAAAACATATCTTTAGTAGTTAAAGACCAGTACTTTCATATGCCCGAAACCTCATATCTCTATCTAGTTCCAATCGTCCGTGAGACGTCTCAGAAAATCACCTAAAATTTAAAGAACACAAGGTGATATTACCCCCTAACGCATTTTCAATTCTTTAAAGTACTTGTTGTAAAGAGGTCTTTACAATTCAAGGAAATTGGACAGGTTTGAGGTAATCCAATTTATCTAGGATGTATAACGACTAAAATATTTTGCAAGCTCTTTCTAAAAGTACTGAACTAGACTGAATTGACTTTTTACATAAGGATAAGCAAAAACCCGTCTATGGGAATCCTCAGCAGGAGTTGGTCGTACTTTCAATGTATTTTTAAGAAATGTTCCATGTTGTGTGTTTAGTCGTGAAAGGTCGATGATGTCCCAGATCCCGTGCTAGACGTTGGCAGGGATGTGCTAAGTGGTTCGCTGCACCAATGGATGCCGACAATTAAGTTATTTACATTCCATCGCTTCAGCGGACCCGTGACAAATTTTCACGGGGAACACGATTAACGCAAAAGGCAACAGCCCTTAGGAGCATAAAGGGCACAAAAGGCCGTTTCCGAGCAGA
This sequence comes from Machimus rusticus, assembly GCA_951509405.1. NCBI lineage: Eukaryota > Metazoa > Arthropoda > Insecta > Diptera > Asilidae > Machimus > Machimus rusticus. Next base: position 12,799,553 of record OX608051.1, read on the forward strand.
GTGGCGAGGCCCGTCAAGTGCGGCCCGACGTGCATTCAGAGCCTCTATGAATAAACTCATTGGCTTTTTACTTTTCATTAAAAGCAAAGGAGCGAAAAACGTCCGCAAATAGTGGGAATTTGCACAGGCACAGGCACAGGCACAGGCACGGGCACAGATCCGACCTTTCCGCAGGGCCACCGGAGCCAGAGCCACCTGGATTTTATCGAGTCTGCCAGGATTAACGGCTGGCGCTGAACCGTGCTGACGGGGGCTCTCCGTGAAAGCCTTCACCTTTTTTCGTGGCGATAAGTGTTTCTGTCTTTTATGAACTTTAATTAACGAAAATCTCTAAACCGACTGGCGGGTAGGTGGCTGCGGCGAATAAAACCGCGCTTTTACCGACGCGTATAAAGGCACCTCGAGTGCGTACCCGTGCACCTGAGCCAGACGGCTGAAGAAGGCTTTGTTCGAATTGGTCGCATCCGGCCACTCGGGTTAATCCACTTGTGAGTCAATTAGCCAAAGAAATCCGATCAGCCCCGGTGAGCCTTTACAGAATTTAAACAACAAACAACTTGAAGATATCTAACTGAAATGCTATAAAAAGACATACCTGAGTAGCTTAAATTTGCCTGAAGTTTTAAGAGCTACAAATTAAAAAATTTAATTTAATCGATTAACATTTAATCTAGTTAGAAAGGGAGAGAAATAAAGCAAATTGCCTGTCTAAAATCTTTGATACCTACCATAGCTCTATGAGAAATATGCGACATTTTCGTTACTCAATAGGCACTAACTGTATTAAAAATTATCATTTCTAAATTTCATTCTTAAGCAGCCCACGCCACACATCGCTCATGAGCCAAAGTAACCCAATCGTATAATTGTTGCCAATATTAAATGAATAACCAAATTATAAACTGTTTTGGTTGTGGTCAGTTCAGTCTGTAAACATGAGAAGCTCTATTCCTAATTGGGAAAATATTATCCCCAACCCCAAGATAGATGTCCCCGAATAAAAGGGTTGCTTCTAAATATTTGAATTATACTCGTAGATTGCTAAGTACCAAAGAATATATCGGAATGTTCCTTCCAGTAAAAATCTCGTTTTAGGCATAATCATATCATTAGTAAAATAAATAAGTCATAAATACGATGATTCTCAATAATAAGGTTTTTAGTTACTGTAAGATTATTTATAGATATTTGCTTGATTAAACATTTTAGAAGTTTATGGTGGAGACACTATAAAGTTTAGTTATTCAGGTGTTATTATTGTTGCCGAGAATTAAAATAATTTTTTTTATGATTTAAGAATTTTTATTAAAATAATGAAAGACTAAAAATTAACAATCACAACAACCACCGTGAACAATTGAGTCGCGACTAGTAAAAATTTCGAAACTTACTTTTTATTTATTATTTTTCTGTTTGGAAATTTAGAACAAAATTAGGCAGAAATAAAAATAAAGTGGGTCAAAGTGAATTCTGAATTTCCCAGGTAAATACCTAGTCCGCCACATGGGCATTAAATAAGAACGTTTTCTAAGATTTTGTTAAATTTCAGCGTGAGGGTTGTAGAGAAGTTAATTTTTATTTATATTTTTCTGAAAATCAAATATTTTTGCACGTAATTTGTTTAATTTCTATTATTTCAAAGGACTTACGAGTACATCAGCTCAATACTTGCTTAAGTATACTTTTTGTGTCAAAAAAATCTGCGAGCCAAAGTAACCCTCTTCAAAGAAAACTTTTGGCTCAAATTAAAAATATAAAAAAATATATATTTTTACAAACATTATACCCGAGTAAAAATGATCAATTTTAAAAATGCGGCTGTACAAAGGGTTTTAATCACTTTTCTTGGGCGCACAACGGTCGTACGAGGTTGTTTTGCAGGACATTTTGGCCTTAGGTACCTACAAGACTGTAGCCTTAGTACAACCTAATGTAAGACCCAAACTATGGTCGATTGGATTTTTCATTCTACATAAATAGGCCACCGTACGCCCTAATGTACAGCCTTTCAGATTTTTTACACTTGTACAGGCCGCGTACGTCCTTAAAAAATCTGAGTGACCGTTTTTCATCCTCTGTTCAGCTGATTATTTTTACACGGGAATGTAGTAAAAACTGATTACTGATTTGCTACTATTCTCATCTATCAAATAAAAACATATCACCTATGTAGTCTCTCACAATCTATATATGTAATTGTGGCGAGCCAGTATGGTGAGCCAATGTTTTCAATTCCAATTGATTAAGTAACCTTTGATTTATGACAAACCTAATTTAAGTAGGCTTTGATATTTTGATAAAAAAAGGAAGAAATATTTTCTTGAAGTTTAGTTCAGTCTTTTTAAATAATTTCATTGGAAAGGATGTAATTTATATTTGTCTATTAAAAAAAAGAGACAATAATAATAAAACTAAATGTAATAAATATAATTTATAATTAATATCAACTAAAATTAATAAAACAATAAAAGAAAGAATAATCTTTTAATAATAATAAAAAGAAGGAACATATGAGATTCCTCATTGGTGACCCCGATCCACTGAGTGCCCCAACTACCTCACAACAACTAGTCGCCTTTCTCAATCCGGTCAAGCAAGCCGAAAAATAAAGGAACGAATATAAAAGTCAGTTTTTAGTAAGATTCCTGAATCGACCACTTAATAATTTTATCTGAAGAGCAAATTACTAAATTAAAGTTAAATAATTATAAATAATAAATAAACAATAAATAACTCATAAAGATTTTTTTTTTTTTTTTTTTTTTTTTTTGTAGGGAAGCGGGGAAATGCCGTTACGCACTAGGGAGGCCGAAGCCGCCCCTGTGCCGGACTCCCTGGCCAAAGGCCAGGCCTACCGGCTAAAACCCCGCTCCCCCCTCCAGGAACCCCACCCCGGAACCATCTTATTAGATATTACTTCGGGGTGGAGCCCTGTAAACCCGCCCGCAACGCAGGCACACTCCAGCTCATGCTCACACATCTCATTCGTACAGCCAGCAGGGGCCCATCAAGGACCCCTGCCTTTGTCGGCACCCCTAATTAAGGCAGCCAGCAGGTGCCCCAGAAGGGAGCACCCGCTGTTGTCAGCCCCCCTGCACACCGCTGGCGGGACATTCCCTCCCAAGGGAGGCGATGTCCCGTCAGCCGACACACACACCACGCAGACATCCGTCTCCACTCACGCAGCCAACAGGGGCTCCCTGAAGAGCCCCCGTTTTTGTCGGCACGCACGTCCCTGTCAGTAATATAAATAAATAAATAAATATTTATTATGACCACACACCAAATAAATTAACACAAAGAGCCAACAGGCTTCCCCAAGGGGACACCTGTTTTTGTCAGGCCGACGCCAAAAGAAAACAGACACACCAATAAGTTAAATAAATAACACACAACAATAACAGTGCCAACAGAGACCCCTTAGGGACCTCTGTTGTTGTCTCTTTCCTTCTGGCGGAGGATCCCTCTCACAAACGAGGAAACCCTCCGCCAGAAATCGTCACAATGCAGCATAACCCCGACTAAGTTGTCTGGGGTTATGCTGCCTACCACATTTACCAGCACGGCCCTCTCCGCCCCCCACCGATCACATTCAAAGAATGTGTGGAGAGCGGAGTCGGATGGGGAATCGCAATAGGCGCAGCACGGACTCGGTACCTTCCCCATGTTATAGAGGAAGGACCGGAAGTGCCCGTGCCCCGTCAGCATTTGTGTGAGGTAATAATCTACCTCACCATGCTGACGGTCGAGCCAGGTGTCCAGCCGCGGAATCAACCGGGCTGTCCACCTGCCTCGCGCCTCCCCATCCCAGCGCGCTTGCCAGGACTCAATGGTCCTGGCCCGGGCCACCCTCGCCGTTTCCCTCCCCAACACAGATTTCTCCTGGTGGACGAACTGTCGTTCCCTGGCTAAGAGGTCAATTGGGATGACCCCCGCGACCACCAAAACCGCCGGCTCCGAGACCGTACGATAGGAGCACGCGATGCGGAGGGCAGCACGGCGTTGCACCGCAAGGATGCGCTTCCGATACTTCTCCCACCGCATCGAGTCGGCCCAGACTTCTGCTCCGTAGAGCATTATGGCCTCAGCGGTGCGGAGCAGCAGACGCCTTTTGCAGGGCCTGGGTCCAACAGTGTTGGCCATGACCCTGCTCAGCGCCGCTGTCACCGCAGCCGCCTTATCGGCCCGGCCCTTGATCTCCTCCCAGAAGGTGAGCCTGCAGTCGAGACTCACCCCCAGGTATTTGATCGCGGGCCGCGTCTGAACCGACATGTCTCCTACCCGCATCTCCAACAACAAGGGGATGCGCTTCTTGGTAAGAAGGACGATCTCGGTCTTGGCCAACGCCAACTCCAACCCGTGGTCGCGTAGCCAGGAACCTACCCGACGCATCACCTGGTTGAGCCTCATTTGAGCCTTCTCGACATCTCTGGCGGTAATGACCGCCGCGATGTCGTCGGCATACCCAACCAGGAAAGACCCTTCAGGCATCTCCATACGAAGGATCCCGTCATATGTGTAATTCCATATGTCGGGACCCAGTATGGAGCCTTGGGCCGCCCCTGCCGAGAGAACCCTCGTCTCCGGGCCATTCTCCGTTTCGAAGGTGAGGGTGCGGTCCTTCAGGTAATCCCTCATCATCTGCAGTAGATATTGAGGGACCCTGAAGTCGCGCTCTAGCGCATTAAGCGCGTCCCCCCACCTCACCGAGTTGAAGGCGTTGCGCACATCCAGGGTGACCAGCAGGCACACCGGGCGAGAATAATGATTCCCGCATTCGGTGGCCCGGGCCGCGTCGACTACCTCCTGGATAGCGTGTACCGTCGACCTCCCTTTCCGAAAGCCATACTGCCTCTCGGAAAGGTCTCCAGCAGCTTCGACGGCTGCTTGGAGGCGAGGCTTCAGGAGCTTCTCCAGGAGCTTGCCGGCCGTGTCGAGCATACACAGCGGTCTATACGACCCGGGGGACCCTGCTGGCCCCTTGCCCTTGCTGATAAGCACAAGCCTAGCCGTCTTCCAGCGGGAGGGAAACACTCCCGCCTTCAGACAGGCATTGTACATATCAAGCAAGAGCTCTGGATGGCTCGCCGTCAACGCCTTCAGCACCTCTGCTGGTAGTCCGTCGGGCCCTGGTGCCTTCTTATTTTTGAAGGCTTTGCGAGGCACTGATTAACTCCTCCATTGTGAATGGTGGAGGATCAAGTGCCTCGCGGGCCGCGAAATTTGGCACCAGCGGATGGGTGGGGAAGAGGGCATCCACAATGGATCGGACCGTCTCCGCATCGAGGGGAGCGCTCTGCGTGAACGCCCCCAATTTGCGGAGAACAATCCTGTACCCTAATCCCCAGGGATCTTTATTAAGGTCCTCGCCCAGCCGCTGCCAGCATCGGCGCTTACTCCTTTGAATGGCCCTCCGAAGGTTCTTTTTCGCTTCCAAATAGTCGGCAGATCTACGGGCTGCGTCGGCATCGCGTCGGTCAGCTCTTTGAGCCAACCGCCTGAGACGGAGACATATCCGCCTCAGTTCCGCGATTTCGTCCGTCCACCAGTACGCAGGACGGCGCCCCCCCCCGTAACTCTTCCTCCTTGGCATAAAGATTAAAAGATATAATTTTATTAATATTAAAAAATGGAACAAAGGAAAGAAACAACATCCTTCATAATATATCAGAGCGATTTCTAAAAATACATATAAGAAAAAAGTAACCAAAGTACCCGCATCTACGGTATCTAAGTACTTATCACATTTGCTACATGTACTTAAGCGTGCCCAAATACATACATATGTATTTGTTTGAGATTTTGTAAAATTTGTATGTTAATTAGATACATATGCATGTATGTAAATTATTAGTTTCCCTAACTTCTAATATTGAAATCTTCGAACTACTTCATTCTTTAAAGTTTGTCCATGGTCTGGGTTGTTAGACCGATATTATCCGGCTATTGCAACCCTGCAACACAGGTATTAGTTGTGTTGAAAATTAAGGCCCCAAAAGCCAGACAAGACAGTCTGCGCCAAAAAGTTGGAACGAACGTCTTCACCTGGAGAAAGATCATTCGGTCGCACCTAAAGTGGCAGAACAAGCCGGCTGTCTAGCGAGAACGCAGGGCCCCTTAATCACCTGGGTGAAAAGTACGTGCTGGAACGAAGCACCTAACAATGGATCAGGAAAACAAATGAGCCGAGCTCCCCGCCGGAGATAGTGGAAGGAGTCCCGGAACGGTTTTAATCGCCCTGTCAAGACTTATTCGGGAATTGTGCAGCAGCCGCCCGGAGCCGGAGCCGGAGCATGCGGCAGGAGGAGCACCCGAGGTGCAGCAGGGAAATTTGAACGTCGGGAAAAGTTCGCCTGCGAGTACCTAAGCTTGTTAAGTGTATCCCAAAGTGGTAATTCACATTACCTAAAAGTTTTCCACCTGAAAGAGCCTCGGGGGCGGAACGCGGGGCCGTCCCGGTACCGAGCGCAAGTTTAATGCACTGCGACTCCTTAAGGTTAATATCGATTGTGCCGTCTCCTCTGAGCGGAGCATCTTGGGGCCCTTCCCCCGACTATTAGGTGCATTCTCCGCCGCCCCATTAATCTGCCGCCTCCGCGCTTCAGCTCAATTAATGGGGCTCCCAGAGGACGGGAACGCCGATGACAAAGCCCCTGCCCACAATCAATCATAATCATAACCAGTGCAATTAGTTTTTTCGAGCGTGTCCTACATCTGCGATGAACCCGGCCGCAGAATGTCCGCGAGCCAGAGGAGATCCGGGCTCCGCTGCCGGGGCACCATGGTCCGGAGGAGTCCGGAGCAGCCCCCGGCAAAAAGACCGAATAGATTGCGATTATATTGCATTTTCTGCCCGACTGAGCTCACGAAAAGGGGATTAGGGCGAACAAGTCTGAGATGGGGAGCTGCGATTTGTCCCTTTTTTGCCGGATTTTTCGTTTAATTGAGGAATTAAGTGCTGGCGCATCCGATTGTCTGGAGCTTGGGATTTGCCGGGATGGGGAGTCGCTTGATGCAGCTAATCATAAACGGCAGGGGGATGGGCGGAGATCCCGCAGAAAAATCCTCTTTTTTTTTTTTTACTAAAAGGCTCGTAGCAATTCTCGGGCTCCTTTTACGGCTTTCAGCTTACAGCGGGCAGGGCAGAGCAGCCCGAGTGAGCCCCGTCGTCGTCGCCGTCGAATAAAAGTGCTCTCGACGGCGCTCCGGGGGAGCTGCTTCAAACGCTTCTTTGGCGACTGAAAACTCCGTGACTTGAGACCCGAAGAAATTCATTTACCCGTGACGGATCGCAATCAAAAAGTTTCATTAATCAAGAGGCGAGCAGTCCACTTTAGGCGTGCGCTCCACCCGGCCAATCGGTCGTGTTCAACGTTGACGCTGACGTTGATTTATGAAAATATTTCATTGCCTGTGATAGCTGACTTCTGCCGTCCACCCCGGGGGCGGCCAGGGGGAAATGAAAAGCGCATCACGCGGCACGATTTATGAGTTGTTTTCGCAATTAAGAGGCTCGCCAGCACTGATCGGATTTCTTCGCTTAATTGAGTCACAAGCGGATTAACCCCCAAAGAAGGTCACGTAAAATCAGTGTCGGCTTAACCATTAGGCAGATCATGCGCTGGAGCTTTTAGGAGCTGAAAAAATATTTTTTTCATCTTATAAAATACTAAAATTTAGCGTTGTTGCTTGACGAAACCTTATTGTCCTAAAATTAGTCCAATTTAAAACCGCTATTATGGTTAGCAAGTCGTACAAATCTCATTCGAATCGAAAGGATTTTATAAAAGCCCTTTTTTGACAAAAATTCCTTAAAAAACTTACTAAAATTTTCATAAAATCATTTCAGTAGCCTTTGATTTCAATTAATATTTTCGTTCAAAGTGCTTAAAATTACTCGGTGGAAAAATCCATTCGAATTATTTTGACGTTATGTGAGGAAAAATTTATCTGACATCAAAGGTAATTGAAACGAATTTACTAAAAATTTAGGAACTTTGTTAGGAATTCCTAACCGAAAAAGGCCTTTTCGATTCGAATGAGATTTGTGCGACTCGCTAACCATAATATGGGTTTTAAAGTATACTTTCTAATTGTTTTCCTTTTTAAAAATAACTCGTTGTTAGATACCACTAATGACGAAAAGAGGCAGGGTAAGACGCCCCAGTAACGAGCACTCTTAAGAAAACATTTGAGTTTAAGAACTTATAATTCGCAATAAAAATAGGCATGTCTGAATCAGAATAATAATTACTAATTCAAAGGAACTAGAATATTATTGGGCAATTACTAATTTAAACACAGAACAATGATTGATTACAATTTCACAAACGAAAATGTCACGTTTTCAAGAAAAATAGGTATGTATGAATAGTACATATTAACCCTTTTTATAGCCCAAGTCCTTAAAAATATCAAAATATCAGCTGTTTCGATAGATTTCCAAAAAAAATAAAACACGTTTTTCTTAGGTTTTCAAAATTTTAGTAATACTATTTATAAAAAAGTACAAAAAAGGTAGTATGAGAGCTATAATAATTTGATTTCTATCTGAAAACTAGTAACAATTTGGCGATACTTAAAAGATTTTATTCAATACATTGAATAGATCTGTGGGTTTACACAAAATTATGTATGTACTAGATAACACGAAGAAATATTGATTTTTAATTCATTCCATTTTTGCAATTTTTACACAGACTTCTTAGCAGCTTCAGTTTCACGGTGAATTAAATTCAAGTTAATTAAGCCAAAATCACAAATTTTTGAAAAAATGTGCAATAAAGTTGCTGAGAACGGTTCGTACCTGTGCTGCAATGGATTTAACTTAGCTTTGTAACGGAACTGTCACATGGGGCTACAAAGGGTTAAAATATCATATTTTCATTTTCGATTTTTATAGATCAAAATGTGAGTCAAATGAAAGTTCGAACCTTTAGTTATTTGTTGCGGCATCTCTAATAACTGCTGTGCTAAGTATTTTTTTTGGGTTGTTGTTAAAACTATACATACATCGGTATTATATGTATATAATGTAACTTAGGTGCAAGTGCAAGTACTTTACTAATGAACTTTAAAATTTGGTAAAAATTCACCTTTGGAAAATTGTATTTTAATCAAGTTATAGGAAAATAAAAAAATTTAATTTAATTTTTCAAACTGTCGAAAAAATGAAATATTGTTTTAAAATAGGTACATATGTATATACATAAATTAAAAATATTAAATATTTCTAGTAAAGAAATAAATAAAAAAATCGTATAGTTGGTAAGACACAATTCAATTTAATTAATAAAAATAAGTTAGAACTATCTAATAAATTAATTATTAAATATGGAAATATTATATTAAAATACTAAGATTTTTAAGACTTTCCGAAATATTCTATGAATTTTACTTTTCCCCATCCATCATATTTATAGTGAATGAGAAGTACAAGTAGCTGTAGCGTACACTCATGAAAGAGTTCGCCAATATCTTAGTAAGAGCTATGAAATGGTGGTATTTTATACTTGAAAGATAAGGATTTAAGGTTTCAATTTAGACACGTTCCGTTATTTTTCCGTTTTTTTCTAAATGTTTAATAATGTTCAAATTACAGTTTTTTAAAATTGTTTCTCTGTTTTTCCCAGAAACATGGTATTAAGAAAAATTTTAGTTTTTGGATTCCTAATTTATGTAAAAAGTCCTCTCGACATTAACTATCACTGGTTCTGTGGCAAGAGAGACCAAGACCAATAGTAAATCTGTAGTAGCAAAGCTATTATCAACAAGGCTTAGTTAAGTTAAGACGCATTGCAAATTGCTATTTTGAAATAATATAGCTCTTATCTCTTATTGATTCCAAAATTCATCGTTCTAAGTTATTGCTTTTACAAATTCATATTTTGTTAGTGAAAGCACACATAAAATTATTTGCTGCAAACAAATAAGGTAATTTTGATAAATGATAACACTAGTTTACAAATTTTTTGTTTTTTTCTTACCCTGGAAGCATAATAGGTGTTTTTGATAGAATTTTTTTAGTAGATTACGAATCTGAAAATAAAAGTTTCCCAGCACGTCAGGTTTTTGAGTAATAATAGTATGAAAATTGAAAAAATCCTTATTTTGGCAATATTTGAAAATTTATTAAAAAATAATGGAATGACGTAGAAGCTCGAAACATATCTCCAGAAACAACTTAAACGCTTAACTGCACTTATAAAATATCAGTTATTTGAAAGGTCTATCAAGATTTGTTCAGAAGATAAGTTTTTGCGTGGGAGTCCTCCACCTTTGTGCCCGGTTCATTTATTTCATATGGCCTAAGCAAAGGTTCATGAAAAACTCTTTCTGTAAGCAAATTTTAAGAAAGTTTATAAATAACTGATTTTATATAGATAGTTAATGATCTAATCTTTTATTAGAGGTATGTTTCACAATCGTGCGATAACTCGTAATTTTTGAAGAAGTTTTCAAATATGTCTAATATATAACTTTTTTCACTTTTCAACCCCATATTTCTCGAAAACGAGACGTGTTGGAACATTTTCGTTCATGAATTCGTAATCTGCGGAAAAAGTCGAAATAGAATTAGAAATAATATATCATTTGTTCTGTGAAAAAATTTTGTTGACCAGTGTAATCATTGCAAGAATTATACGAAAACATGTCTTTATATGATGCACATAGAAATACATCACCATGCAAAATTGGTACCAATTTGAAGTACTGTTTCGGTTATGAAATTCATAATTGATTATTTATAGTTAGGTATATCATAATTTTATTATTCAGCTCATATCCATTTAGAGGGATTTGTTACTTTAACTAGTATTGTTAAAAATAAAGTTAATTATCTGGCGACATATTTTGAACTTATACATACAATTTATTATTACAAAATGTCTGGGCTACGAGAGAAGGTTATAGAGGACTTACTGACAGCTTTGTAGTAGAAGGAAATATTTCTGAGGACGGACTGGAATCTGAGCTGATTGTCCATTACAGAATGCAAAGGTACTCCACAGTGGGCATGTTCCAAGTGTAACGTACCTATGTAATGTGTCTGAATGCACGGAATAACTTCTTTAGGGACTTTCACACACAATAGGCTTCCTCTCTAGTAGAGCCTTTTTATCACTAAGAGGAAGCTATTTGCATAGTGATGTAGATCTAATCAGAATGTTTTTTATTAATATATATGTATCTTATTCAACATTTTGATTTTTTTCTTTAATTTTCCCCTAATCTGTGCACATTTTCCCATTCATTTAGGTTTTTTAAAGTGCGAAAGAAAAAATCATGCATTTAAGGGTTAAGGTGCATACCTAATAAAAAATTGGCTGAGAAACAGAAGTACGTTCACGGTTACTTACTTCAACTACAATGCGGATAATGCAGGTTAAAACGATTTTATTGTTATCAATATGTGAGAAAGTTGTTCATTATTCTATACATATTTAAAACTCAATTCAATTAGCAACCTTTCAATAATCTTCAAATGCGGTCATACAGTCCAAGTCTTGCCGGCTTGGTATCGTCCTTGATTACAATTTTGCGATCCAAGTGCCATTTTCTGCAAAACTTTGTCCATTACTAATTTGTCGTTTAAAGTTATCTATTGAATTGATTTGCAGCACTATTGTCTGAAGAAATGTGACAATTTGCACTAAAAAGCAGCTTTCATTCAATTTGATGTAATAAGTCTTGTATTTAATATAGCTATATTACTATTGTGGAATTGTTTACCAAAGTGTCCATTTCCTTAATTGTGCTAGTGAACGCCTTTCCGTCCGTGATCCAAACTTTTTACTCCTGCACCTTATGGTAAACAAATGGCGCTGGAAAAGTTATTTCTTTAGCGAGATTATATGTTAACATTTAATTAGGTAGAGTAAGCAATTTTTCATTAATATAAAACGTTTTCAACAGAGAATTATCAAAATGAATTAAAACTTCCTTTCCAACTCGATTTACTTCTACAAACCAATGATGCTTATGTAATGTACCTTTTCATAAATGGTAAATTTGCTGCTCATAATAGTCATTTCTTGTTTATAACTTAGGACGCAGCGATTTAAGTCTCATTATTTCAATACCATTAATGTAATTGAGCTCTTTGAATGATAGCTAGGTACTCTAAACCGTCGGATGCACTAAGTCAAAAGAAAATGAAGTTGCATACTTTATGGTGCTTTGATAAATTTCCTTTAAAAGAATTTGCTGCTCTTTAATTGAACAGTTTCATATGGTTTAGAAAATTAATAAATGAAACATGCTGCAGATTATGAATTTCTTGAATTCTGATGAAAATATATATGTACTTGTTGACTTCGAAATAATATCACTATAGGATTTCGAAATCATGTATTTTTTCATTTTTTAAAGTTAATTATAATCAGAAAAAATGTTGCTCCTTTTTTTTCGCATCATTGTTAAGGTAATTTATGCGACCAGCAGATTGCATGACATCTTATAACATTGTTTTTACATATTTATTTGCCTATGCAAGCTTAGCAATAATATAATTGAATGAAATTTGGATTCTATATATGTAACTAGTACTAAATTGCATGTTCTATCTATTGTACACAGGGTGTTCGGATTTTATGTGGGAAACATTATACCAATCGATTCCTTCCGTTTCTGAGCAAACTTTTGTTCCTGAACTCTCCACCTTAAATCAGTCCTTCCCCCTCAAAATCGACGTACAAGTTTTTCATGAGGTGCGCTCACTTACGTTCTTATAGATCCTTATAAGGATATCGAGTGGGGGCTTTTTCAAAAGAGGATAAAAGTACCTTTCCAATGATACCTACTCCACTTGTTAGCATCCATTTCCAACTGTAGGAATCATGGGGGTCTATGTAAATTCAAAATTAATCAAAATTTTCATTAAAACCAAACTTCGATATAAGTACATATTTAAGTTTATAACAAATCTTTGAATAATTAACATATTAACAGAACGTTCATAGTTTCACACAATACTACTGTCTTCTGCATAGACACAAAGTTTGAATTTTGTAATTCTCATCTAATTTTTCATACGAAATCAATCATCACTTCAGTTACTTATAGAATGATATTTGTTTTAATCCCTAAAAATATGTTTCTAGAATATTTTACGCTTGTTTAGGACTTTTGGGTAATCGCAGGTTTGACTTTTTTAACATATAACAGCTTCTCCAGTTAAAACGTAACTCTCATGTGACTTTTTTGAAAAGTGCAGGTATACCACTTGCAAATATAACGAATTGAATATCAAAATATATTGTTTACTTCTAATAAATAGCTTTTTATTCCGCTAAGAAAATTCGACGACATTAACACTGCTATTATTTTGCACGCAAATGTAGGTGTAGTGTGTAGTGTAGTGTGTGTTCAACGGTTGAATAATACATATATAAAATAAATAAATATCGTTCTTATTTTGTTCTTTCGCTTTATTTTACACCAAGAGACTAAAGTAATTTAATTATGAGTGTTGTGACCACAACACAACAATTCTGACATTTCACTAAAACTGTCATGGCAGTCATCACTTGATCCAGTCATGGCCGACATCAGCTGTTTCGATCATGGCGGACATCAGCTGATATCCTCGCCATATTGGTCGCCGCCATATTTTCGCAGCGCCACCTAGTCACTCAACCCGGAACTCTCTTGCCTCCCAGCACTCTCGGATGGTATAAATACCGGAGGCAAGAGCCGAAAGAACACATTCGCTGACTGGCTTTCCAGTAGTACACATTCAATCACCGGCTTTCCGGTAAGACACCTCGACTGGCTTTCCAGCGAAAAGTAAGAAGATTTCTTCTAATCAGGCTTTCCTGAACTCTTTAGGCTTTCCTAAACACTACACCAAGGCTTTCCTCGGTGTACATCAGGCTTTCCTGAACTCTTTAGGTTTTCCTAAACACTGCACCAAGGCTTTCCTGGGTGTATATCAGACTGCACCAAGGCTTTCCTGGGTGTATATCAGGCTTTCCTGACCTATTTAGGCTTTCCTAAACCCTACACAAAAGGTTTTCCTAAAGTGTGCATCCAAATTCCGACTTATTACCGCCAGGATTTCCTGAAAGTAATTAAGTAATTCAAATCCCCTGCGTTCATTTCGTCTGCAGTACTTAACGTACGCCCACAGACGCTAAATCGACTGTATCTATACATAGACTATAACTATATTCCATAAACATTTTCCTTCACTAATCCAATACTTTATCTCCCTTTCTCGTTTCAGATTAAATTAAGAAATTAGAATTAAGATTATAGATTTAAATATTTGAATTAGTATTTTGATTTTCACTTTATTTATTGTTTGAGTTATCTCTTGAATTATTATTGTAAATTGAATTGTATTTTATTTTTATATTTCATTATTCTATACCAAGACTGAATTACAATCATTTTTGTTGACTTATATTTTACATTTTCATTAAATAAATTATCATTTTCATTAATACCAAAAAATTCTTGTTGTTATTTTAACTCCCCTCGCTTTCTCCCTACTGTGAATCAGTACCTCTTTATGTGGTGCCTAGTATAGGCCCCAACATTGGTCCTTCGAGCCGGATTTACATATCCAATTTATCTTAAAAAAGCGAGGAAGTTAAAATGGCAAAAAGATTATTGAGTCAACAAAATGCTCTGCACGAGCAACTCAAAGAATTGGCCGATTCTCTGTCTAAAAAGACATCAGAACAAATTAACAAAGGTGTGCTTACAACATACCTACAGTTGATTGATTCCGTATGGGATCAAATACAAAAGGGCCATTTACATATAATTCAAAGAGATACTCCAGACGTCGAGGAATATTTAAATAACAAGGAATATGTTGATTCACAAAGTTTATATATAGATACAGTCTCCAATATAAAAGAACTCTTAAGTACCTTCGAAACTATCGAAGTTCCCGCACCTCAGTCACCAACTACAATCAAGGCTGAGGTTAAACTTCCCAAGATCTCAATTCCAAAATTTGAAGGATCTTACTCTACATGGAGATCCTTCCACGACTTATTCAAATCCATTATCCATGAAGGGAAGGGACTTTCACGGGTACAAAAATTACAGTACCTCAAAACATCAGTGACAGGCGAAGCTGAACGCTTACTTAGGCAATTTGATGTCACTGACAGTAACTATGAAAAGGCTTGGGAATTTTTACAAAAACGGTACAATAATAGAAAGGTACTAATAACCACACATCTAAGCACTCTCTTTAATGCAACAAGTATTAAGACAGAATCCGCGCAAGCAATCAAGGCTCTGTTAGACGAGACCGAAGAATGCTTACACGAACTGCGCAGTTTAGGAACAGCCACAGATTCATGGGACCCTGTTCTCATACATCTTCTTACAAAACGGCTCCCTGCTGAAACCCATTATAAATGGGAACAAGAGCAAGGCGACCGTACCGAACCACCCTCCTATAAAGAATTCGTCAAATTCTTAGAAGCACGATTTCGAACATTGGAGGCGTTACACAGTGCTCGACCAAGCACAGCCAAGGTCTCACCAAAGAGCACTCATTCGTTTTTTCTTAAAAACACCGCTTGTCCAAAATGCAAGCAAACTCATCCACTGCATAAATGTCTTCAATTTCGGCAAATGCCAGTCAGCAATCGTCTAAACCTAGCAACAAAATTACAACTATGTAAAAATTGCCTAAGTTTAGGACATACTTCAAATGAATGTAGGAGTCAGCATTCATGCTTCAAGTGTCAGAAGAAGCATCACACTCTTCTACACTTAGAATCCCAATCAAAGGGAAAACAAACCGCTCAAACCCAACAAGACTCCAACAAATCGATTGAAAGCAAGTCAGATGATACATCGCAAGAACCTAAGGCGTTCTTTAGCCGAAATCATCAACGAGCACTACTTTCAACCGCAATAGTGAATATCCCCAGCAAAACAGGGGAATTGCACTCATTCCGAGCTCTAGTCGACTCGGGATCTCAAGTCTCTTTCATTTCTGACCGAGCAGTCAGAAAACTCCAGCTCCAAAAGATTCCAGCAAAAATGGAAATCACAGGACTGAGTAACACTCCAACCGTACGTGTAAAGTCTCAAGTAAATTTTACTTTACACTCAAACACCACAACATTTCAAACTAATATGTCAGCATTAGTTTTGAAAAATATTACTGACGATACTCCGCAACATTCGGTAGATACGTCCGAGCTCACATATTTACTAAATCTAAACTTAGCCGACCCTAAGTTCGCCATACCCAGCTCCATTGACTTACTTCTTGGAGCAGACATTTTCGCTAAAATAGTCGAAAATGGAATTATAAAGGGCGATGATGCACAACCCATCGCTCAAAATACGCAGCTTGGATGGATTCTTATGGGCAACCTAAAAAGTTTCTCAGACAGCAAAAAGTCTTTTACCATACAAGCTCATGAAAGTGGATTACATGACTTCTGTGACGCTTTCGTCAAGGATCGATCTTCAACGGCTTCTATGCCTTCCAGGGCTGCTGCTCGGCTTTCCGCTATTACTCGAACTTCCTCGACTGTCCTATATACAACGGCTACTCAACAGTCAACAGCCAAAAATGGACCTTCCAAGGTTCATCCTCCCACGGTTGATCGGCACTTTGCTACTACGCAGCTTTCCATCATTGCCCGGCCCTCTACGAAAGATCGACCTGTCACGATCTCTCGATTATCCGCAGTTGCCTCACTCTCTACGGATGCTCGGCCTTCTTCAGCTACTCGGCTTTCATCGGCTGTTCAACCTTCTTCAACAGCTTGGCCTTCCATGTCTGTTCGATCGTCACGAGCAAACAACACCGCGGTATTAACTGCAGCCAAAAATCAAGCTCCTCAGCCCGTTTCAACCGGCAAGTGGACAAGGATACCCAACCGGGAACATTTTATATGCGATGATGCCCTGTGGAATCGCATACTAAAGGAACATATCCCTTGGGACATTGTATTTGCAGCTAAGGGAAGCGCTCGATTCCCAATCTCCATAGGCGGCACACTACGATTTATTCGCTTGCCTAAAACAGGCAAATTCAAGCTTAAATGTTAACAACGTTTTCGGACCCTCACAATAACCTCCAAGTCGAAATTCAGCTGGATCTTCCACGTAACGAAAGCCTCAGCACGATCACTACTCCCATCAAATGATGGAACTACGTCCAACATCTCATCAATTCATTTTGGAAACAATGGACGACAAACTACTTACACACTTTGCAAAATAGGCCAAAGTGGAAACACGCTCAGCCTAATTTTCAAATAGGAGAATTAGTACTGATAGCAGACAACAATACCGCACCATTAAAATGATTATTAGGCCGGATTATCAAAACATTCCCAGATCCTGACAACAATATTCGAGTAGTCGAAATTCAGACTCAAAAACTCAATTTTAACACGACCAATAACAAAAATAAGCAGGCTCCCAATGGAGCACCAGCTTTAACACATCCTTCAAAAAAAGGTATTAACGCCCCTTACAAGTTCAAAGTTACACTTGAAGTCCAAGCGTTAAATTAGCGGAAGCAGGAATCAAGAAAAGCGGAAACATAATTTAATCCTCATAGAATCTTTTATTTCAAAAAAGGATCTACTAAGATGTCGAACCCAAGGTACGCCCATGTTTTCCCTGAGTTATCCGACTCAGAAACGGAGGATCCTCTCAACATCGACGATTTTCCAAGATGATCGTCGGCAGTTCGTCCATCCTCGACGGCTCGATCATCTTCCACTACAATCACTCAGCCGTCTGCGACTGCACGACCGTCTGTGAAGGCTCAGCCTACTACAGCAACACGACCTACCACACCGGCTTCTGCTCAATCATCTACGACTAATCAGCCGTCTTCGATGGTTCAGCCTTCAGCAGCAGGCCATCCAACATCGCCTCAGCCCACATCAACCACTAATTGGATACGGGCACCTAATCGGGGACACTTCAACCATTCCCTGGGACATCGCCTTTCAAGCCTGAAGTAGCGAACGGTTCTCTACATCAAACGGCGACACTCTTCGGTTCATCCGCCTATCAAAATAGGCAAATTTAAGGTTAAGTAGCAGCGAAGGGGTCGTAAGTTACCTGTCAATTAAAATTATACCGTTTGTGTCGTCAATTTGTCGAGGTGGCAGGATGTTGTGACCACAACACAACAATTCTGACATTTCACTAAAACTGTCATGGCAGTCATCACTTGATCCAGTCATGGCCGACATCAGCTGTTTCGATCATGGCGGACATCAGCTGATATCCTCGCCATATTGGTCGCCGCCATATTTTCGCAGCGCCACCTAGTCACTCAACCCGGAACTCTCTTGCCTCCCAGCACTCTCGGATGGTATAAATACCGGAGGCAAGAGCCGAAAGAACACATTCGCTGACTGGCTTTCCAGTAGTACACATTCAATCACCGGCTTTCCGGTAAGACACCTCGACTGGCTTTCCAGCGAAAAGTAAGAAGATTTCTTCTAATCAGGCTTTCCTGAACTCTTTAGGCTTTCCTAAACACTACACCAAGGCTTTCCTCGGTGTACATCAGGCTTTCCTGAACTCTTTAGGTTTTCCTAAACACTGCACCAAGGCTTTCCTGGGTGTATATCAGACTGCACCAAGGCTTTCCTGGGTGTATATCAGGCTTTCCTGACCTATTTAGGCTTTCCTAAACCCTACACAAAAGGTTTTCCTAAAGTGTGCATCCAAATTCCGACTTATTACCGCCAGGATTTCCTGAAAGTAATTAAGTAATTCAAATCCCCTGCGTTCATTTCGTCTGCAGTACTTAACGTACGCCCACAGACGCTAAATCGACTGTATCTATACATAGACTATAACTATATTCCATAAACATTTTCCTTCACTAATCCAATACTTTATCTCCCTTTCTCGTTTCAGATTAAATTAAGAAATTAGAATTAAGATTATAGATTTAAATATTTGAATTAGTATTTTGATTTTCACTTTATTTATTGTTTGAGTTATCTCTTGAATTATTATTGTAAATTGAATTGTATTTTATTTTTATATTTCATTATTCTATACCAAGACTGAATTACAATCATTTTTGTTGACTTATATTTTACATTTTCATTAAATAAATTATCATTTTCATTAATACCAAAAAATTCTTGTTGTTATTTTAACTCCCCTCGCTTTCTCCCTACTGTGAATCAGTACCTCTTTATGTGGTGCCTAGTATAGGCCCCAACAATGAGAAAACAAATAGTTCAATAAAGCGTTTGTAGGGAAAAGTCCTTTTATTTTTAATTAAAAAATAAAAGTGGTGACATACTTGAACAATTACTTTTATTTCCTAATCACCCATTGAACGCTTGAGAGCTTGAATGTTTAAATAGTTAAAAATGAAAAATATACACGCAACAGATAAATATGGAATGATAAACAATTTAAAAAGGGAATAAAGTATGTATTAAGAAAAATTATAAATGAGCTTAGAATTAGTCTCCAAGCTGTCAAGAGAATTAAAGATTCGTATGGGGTTGGATCTAGCAATACATCCGGAGGAAGTTAACGCATAGTCTCAAATCGAGAAACTCATTCAAATGCTTAACTTTTAGCTTCAAAGTCCACAATATCTCCAAAATATCTCAAAATTAGCTGCTTAAAGCATTGCATCAATTGCTATTCTATGGATGGTATGGCGAGCTTAAAAATGAATTAGGATGAAGCCAGTGCAGGCGTAAAAGAACTCTGCTATTTCGTTAAAAAAAAAGACAAGCTCGTTAAAAATTTGCTTGCAAATTTTAGCACAGGAAGCAGCTGAAATGACTATAAATACGGTCATATTTTTAGTTACTTACACTTGCAAAAATTAAGTAGAAAAATGTAATGTTTCGACAAAGTTGATATCCGAAGAAAATCAATTGTAGAAAAGACATACAGCAATTTCCTACGCTAATATGGCTATCTTAACGTTGAGTTATGAATTCTAAAAAAATGTGTGGGTTTCTATAAAAAAAAAGTTGGCTAATAGATATAATGAGCCGTCTAAAGGATTAAATGAGCTATGGGAAGGGTCGGCGGATGCTTCGTACAGTATTAAGTACTCCACAAATTGTGGAGAATTTATATCACGGTATTCCCACAAGGTTACCAAAATTAGATTAGATTACTAAATTATTAACCAATAGTTCGTGGTGCAAAATTGTGACAATGCACTCTCTAGAGAATTACGTTAAGCTACCGAATACCCGCCCTATTTATTTTGCCTATCTATACGAAGCCAAAAAACAATGATATTAACTAGAAATTATAGTATCAACGAGTTCAAGTTCAGGAGATATCACTGATCGAGATTGCTTTTAGTTTTTAATTAACTTGTGATAATTAACATGAAAATGAATTATAAAAACAATTGTACATGCCCTGAATCCGGCCACTAAAATTAGTTTGCCCTGATACCGACCCTCCATGACTCTGTTTGCGACTAAGCTAATTTTCCACTGAAATTTGGGCACTTTGTAAGAACTAGGTACTACATACACATACTAACTTTTTTGCAGATATTCATTACTAAATATTAATTAATTATTTAAATTACTAAGTGAATATAAATGATTGTTAGGGTTCCGTAACAAAGCAAGGAACCTTTATATAGTTTCGCTATTTTATTCAGAAACTATATTAAGACTAGACTATGGCGCTGAAAGGTACAAGTGCAGATAATTATACACGCCGCAAAGATATGTATTTATTAAGGTTTTGGTAAAAGATTATTTATTTTATTTAATGAAAAGTGGGGATGAAAAACAATTTTACTTACTTCATCGTTGAAAAGGGAATTTAAAATCATAATGACCGTTTTTTTTTTCAAAACTACCCTGAGAAAAGAGTTTGTTTGTATCAAGGAATTGCTTGTTTGATAATGGCGAAATAAATACATATTTGGTTATTTAAATCAAGCTCCATCAGTTTCCAGTAACCAAATATTTATTTCGCCATTATCAAACAAGCACTTGTTTGCTACAAACAACCTGTTTTCTCAGTGTATGCCCCGTTTTCTAAATATTCGACTTCAAAGTGATCATTTTCGAATAGCCCTTTATGAACAGACAATCCTCAAATTCAATCTGTTACCTTTCTTTTATTGGTAGAGTCGTTGTTTTCAGGAAAATAAAGCAGGGACCGAAAATAGCTATTATTTTGCATTTTTCAAATACATACAAAATTACAAAGAAATAATTATTTGATCTTGTAATATAACTAAGAAATAATCTTACCTTTACAGTTTATTTACTTCGATTATGCAATAAGAGTCATCTTTTACAATTTCCATTTTCTCATTTTTTTTTTAATTCAGACTACCCCTACCCCTCTTTTTCGTCTGGATTTGCGACCACTTTTTAATTATTAAAAATAAATAACAAAAACTTTCTTACTTTGTAAACATTCATTTTGAACAAATAATATTATTATATTTTGTGAAAATGGCAATTAAGAAAAGCACATGACATCCATACATTTTTACAAGATTTTATTTAACTTGCAATGTTTGTATGCATGTATGTTCGGGTCAAATCTTGCAACTGAATGTTAAAGCAGTTATCCTCAACCGATTGAGATGAAATTTTGCATACACGCTTGGTTTGGATGACAATGCATGGCTACCTTAGTGACGTCATTCTAAATCCAATATGGCGGACGGCCCAAGATGGTGGACTATTTTTCTTTTGTGCATTCCCATGATATGGGTATCAAATGAAAGGGTTCGACATTTAGAATGCGATAAAAGCTTGTTTTTAAAAATCTATTTTTAAATTCAGAACTTTTTCGTTTTAAAATTGAAATATCGCAAATTCAGTTAAATTATTTTAAGTTCTTGAAAAGTAATAAAGGTATTTGAAAAAAAAATTAAAAAGGAGTTTACTTATTTTTTTAATAATGGGCATTTTCATCAAATATACCACCTTTTGTTGCAGTTTTGCTTCTCAGTTTAGGTATCTTGGTGCTCAACGCTGCAATGAAAGATTTAGAAGTTAGTATTAAAAAACGCGGTCCAATTTTGGAAAAGTTGAATTTATTGTTGCAACACAATCAGAATAAAACTGATCTATGACGGATCAGGAGTCAGTTCTCAGGAGGTTCAGCCGCTGCTGTTAAGTAGAAGTCGCCGTGAATCCGCTCCGAGTGGATGCCGAAGCGACTTTTCACGTTCCACTTGCAAAGCCCGAACAAATAGAATCTGTAGCTGCGGCAGCGGTAGCCGACGAGCTCGAATTTGGGGTCAATCGAGAGCCCGAAAAACCTGACCACGATGGAGTGGCTGCACCTGACGGGATCTGGGAACGAGACCGAATTAGGGACGCCCTCGCACGCATAGCACATAAAATTTTAATTACTCCGTTTGGACTCGTTCGTCAGCGCTGTAAACACGCAATTTGTTTGCGGTGAGGCGCCGCCGTTCGGGTAGAAGTCGGCGTGACCGCATTTGACGTGGGTGCCTAAGGTGCCCCCCGCGGTGTGCATTACCTGAACAAATTTTGCATCTGTCGGATCCAATCGGTATTTTGGGCCGACGTCGACGGGCATGGTGAACATGGGGCCAGCTGGGTCTAATCCAATTATTTCGCCTATTTCGCCCCCGAGATCGCGGCCGGCGTACCCAGCAACATGTGCCCCCAGACTGAAGCCCACTAGGGTCGTGTTGCGTCGAGAGAAGCCGTTCGCCTCCAGCAACTTTATCACCTTGGCGATGGTCCTGCCGACGTCGAAAATGCTTAACATCGCAACTTTATAGTCCTTCTGCGCGTAAAAACTCCAGTCGACGATGCAAACGTTCTGGGGGCGATGCGCCATCCAACCTGGGGGGAGGGGGAGACCATCATCGGATTTGGTTGCGCCACTACTCACGTTCTTCTTCTTACCTGCCCGGGCGTCCTGCACCCACTCGCTCTGCGGCGCGTCGGCCCATCCATGAATAATGAACGCCAGCGGATAGTCGGGCGCCAATTTGCGGACCGAAGACCTCCGCCGGGGGGCCAGGAGGAACGGCCTCTTTGACCGCCTATAAAACACGGTGGATTTCATTAGCCACACAAATGGCGATCCTCCTCGAAGGGCCAACGAGGATATCTCGAGAGACAGGACTGAAAAACGAAATTTCGGAGAATGCAATCTCGAGAACTTTAAATCTTGAAAACACAAATTACTGCAAATATAAAATCCTTAAACCTTAAATCACGGGAGAGATGCGAAAGCTTGGTTTGTAAAACCTCGACATTATCTAGTTTCAAATCGATCAAATCTGAAAAATTTGTTAGAAATTTAAACTTTTCTGTTGGTACACAATTTTAAGATTCGCGTTCAATCCTTTCCGGAAATGACCACCCCTCGTCATTTTTGCTCAGGGTTACTTGTCCAACAGTTAGCCACTCGTACACAATCAACCATGCCTATGTATATTTGGCCAATGTGACGTCACTATTTCGTGTAACCGCGCAACTTAGATATCAAAACGGCCCCACTCCCCTCTTCTCAGTTTGCAGCGAGCTAGCTTGCGATGTTTGTGTGCCATCGAATTTTGTGTTTTTTAACGGAAAAAGTTAAAAAAATAACGTGAGTACTTATTGTCTTAACTTTTTTAGTTGAATATTACAACAACAGGTATTGCGTGTGTGACACTTATTGAAAAGTGAGGTTAGTGGCTTCGGGAACAAAATGGTCTACAGTTAGCCAAAATGCTAATGCAGTTACGTATTTGACAAGTAGTGCAAAACCTATAGTGAGATAAATATAATAAAAAATGCTTTTAAAGCTGAAAGCAATATTCCAAAATGATAAGTCTGATTGTTGATCTTATAAACATGTTAATTTGTTAATTATTATAAGGAGATAATATATTTTGTGTTATTTATGACGAAATAACCTCTCATAAGAAACAAAACGTCAATTTGATAATGGTGTTATTATTTCAAAATAAATAATGTATCATATTTAGTAATTAATTATGTACCCCATGTTTAACTGTTGCAAACTCCCTTGGTTAATAGTGTAGGTACGATAGTGTGGGCACAGTTAGGCAATCCTCATTTATTTTCTCAAAAATCATTATGATATGATATGAACAGTTTTCTTCAATGCCAATATGTAGCTAACGAACCTGTCTTTTGTTTTGGTCAATACACAAAAAAAATGTTTTGAATGAACAATTATGAAGTATGATGTTTTGAATTTTATGTTGTCAATTGTTGAACAGGTCACCCTACATTACAAGAAAAATTACATTTTTACACTTAAAATTTCAACTGAACAATACACCTAAAATTTTAACAAAAATTCCCTTAAATTGATAAGACTTTGCTTTATATTTAAAATAATTGGAAATAATGCATTTATTTAGAAAATAGATATTTTAATTCTATGTTCTGTTCTTGTTTGTATTAAAATTAAAAATATCATCATATTATGAAAATAAGCACATTGTCATATCAAGTACAACTCTGATCTAATAACATGAATGCATTTCTAATGAAAGTGCAATAATAGGAAAGGATTCACTCACTAAAATAAAACCGAAACCTAGATTACAGGTACACTTTAAAAAAAATTAATTTAAAATTTACCCTTTCATATTCCTTATCTAGAATACTAAAGTTTTATAAAGTCTGTATATAGAATCAATGAAATTTTGTCAATAATTTGTAAAAATTTTAACATTTATTGATTTTATAAAGTTTTTTAAATTTTTCAGCCTTAGAGAAGGTATAGATAGATTTGTAAGTTATATACTCAAAAGGTTAATTTAAACTACGATATCCTCCTAGTTAAAGGCATTTTACGACACACACTTCGCTTCGTAGTTTGAAGGGATTTTTTTCGTTTTTAAAGGTTAAGGTTTCTGTCTTTCGAGATACCTTCGCTTTTTCTTCGCGAGTCTTACACCGTTCTGCAGTTGAATTTGACGCGTTTGCTGAACTTTGCCACCTCGTCCCTGTGGCTGAAAACCGTTTCCTGCAACCGTCCGAAAATCTTGGTTATGGTAGCCAAGTTCCCCTGGACGCCGTCCGGGCGGAGGAGCGCGAGCAGCGTTAGAACGATCGCCCACTGGCCGACCATCGCGGACACAAAACTGACGGGTCAAACGGGGCTCGACTGAGGCGACGCGTGGGTGCAGCGTGCGAGCTGTTTGCTCAGGTGGACAGGTGCCCGTCTAACGGTGTCAGCCGCCCTTCCACCTGAAGCGCCAGAAAGCGATCACCTCGACCACAAATTGGCCAAACAGTTTTCCCCTTGTCGGACCAAATTTAGCTGATGAACCTCCGCGTAACCGGGGGGATTTTTAGGCAGATGGCCGGGAGTGTATTTCCCTCGCCGAAGTTAGCCGCTTTGTTTATTTTTAAATTAACCAAATTATTCGGGGCAAAGTTACTCGGCTGCTGCCGGGACCAACCGACGGGGGACAGCTGGGAAAACTTGGGAAACTCCGGCCAGCATCTGTCAGCACCGATGTCTACCGGGAGAGGCGCACAAAAAGTTGCCCGCGTGTGACAGCAGCAACTCGAGGCGCACAAAACTTTTGTAATGAAACGAAAGCGGCATCACGTGAGTAAGCAAAGTTCGTTAGGTTCGAGTCGGGAAGACGGGAATTTAATAAAAGAATCGCCCGCTCCTCGACGGATACCTGGGCTCTGTGCCCGGTGCCCGGTGCCCGTCGCAAGGGCTAATTCCGTGCAAGACGGTCACTGGCATGTGGGAAGACGCCTTGAAACCGTCCGGAACCAGGTCAGCCCGCGCCGTTACACCTCCCACCGGGCCGAACTTTACATTCCATTTCGGGGGCGGAGGCCCCACCCCAAAGACGGCCCAGATAAGTTAAATAAATCGACCTTCACATGAATCCTGCCACTACAGTTCTATTCGCTGCTAAATCGATTTAGAACTTTTAAGAAAAGCTTCGAGTCTTTTCCATCGTTCTTGCAGTGATTTTGGAATTCGATAATGCCCTCCGGGATGGATTCAACTCGGGCCGACGAGGTGGGAAATCGAACGATCGGAGCCCGGGTAGCGAGCTACCGGGTCGGGGGCGCTCCTCCGACTTCGACTAGTTTAATAATTTCTTTGGCTAAAGATTGAGTCGAACTTTGAGGGATTTCCACTACTCGACCGGGATAACACCGACCGGGTTAGTGACAGTCAGCACACACTGGCGGCGGGCGTCGGTCCCTTCCAAAAGTTTTATTAGCTGTTCGGTGAAAGATTAATGATTTTCCTGGAGCGGCAATTTATTATGCTTGCGTACAACCTGCGCGGGGACGTGGATCCGTGAACAGCTTGAGAGGAATATTGCCGATGTTTCATGCATGTGCCCGGCGCAGGGCTGCGGAAGGGCATTACTTATGCATTGGCGTCCTCTGCCTGCTTATTACCGCTTATGTCGCTCGTGCCTACTCAGCTGATTTGAGGGATGGCCCTGGAAGGTCCTGCGGCAGCTACAATTACGGAAACTTGGACAGAAGTGCATGTCGCACTTCTACCATTTTTGCCATTCTTTTAGTTGAACGAAGCATAATTGAAGACTTTTTACAGATTTTTTCTATAATTTTAAATGAGAAAATCACTATGCTTTTGTTTAAGTTTAGGTGATTTTTTTATTCTGCATTAAGGGATCATTCTGGTATAGACGCTCGAAAAAATGCTATTTTTGTATAGATAATAATATAACATTTTTTGAGCTTAATAAATATGTAAATATGTTACACTTTCGGAATACAGAAAACATTTTTTTTTTTATTTATTTCAAACATTTTAATACAAAAATAACAGGCAGACGTAACTGCGTGAAAAGTAGATATGTCGCTGGCGGCATTAATATGTATCTCGATAAGGGCTCATTAAAAACGAAAAAAACCAAAAATATTTAGATTCATTATGACTATGGCTCTAACGCATTCTATGGATAGTACATATTAATATTTCCTTATAAATAATAAAATGACGGAGATTTAAAACAAACAAACAAAACGAGAAACGAGGTTTTCTTCACTGTTTTCAGCAAAAACAAGTACCTACTTAGTAAACATTTAAATTTTAATACCATTATAGGTAATGGTTTATACCTATAAGAATGAAAATTGAATCAAAATAATATTTTTGATTGTTGTTTTAATTGATTTAATTTATTTTTTAAAGTTTTATTATTAATTGTTGATAGTTGTTATATTTTTAAAATTAGTTATTCTTTAATATTTAGTAGTTTAAGATTTTATGTTGACTTCTTGAAGTTCCGGACTGAAGTGCCTTTTAAATTAAATATTTAAAATTTTGTTATTACTTTTTGTTCTTGACGTACTTTGATCATATTGAGTTACTTTTTTTAAGGTTGAGTTCAGCTTCACCACACCATTATAGAATGCGGAAGTTATTCATGTGTAGAATATGTGGTTAAAATTTCATAGGGATCGGTTCAGTGGTTTCGGAGAAATTACCGCCGCCGACCGAAAACAATAACACGGAAAAGTGCGAGTAGGAGTCGCGCCTTGAGGGATTCATTCATCATTTCATCCGAAATTTTATTCCATACTACTTATAAATAGAGTATCGGTACTTTGATTGCATTAAGTAAATATCTTTTTTAAAGGAATATGATGCTGTAGACCTTAGTATTTCATATTCATTTTAACCTGATATCTACCTCTAGCCGTTCCCGAGAAAAAGGATCTTGCTGGACACCAAAGTGATCCTATGTACATATACATATACTACAGGCATCCCTCGAATAGCACGGTACTTGAATTGCACGAAGTCTTGAATAGCACGGTTAAAAATTGCGACATCCCTCGAATAACACGGAGTTCGAATTACACGAAGTCGCGAAAATTACTGCTAAAAATTAAGTCGTCGGCTTACAAGGAAAACCGATTGTCTGTAGTATGACGCAATAACGCATTTGAATACGCAATAGTTAGTTTTCCCTCTCCCAAAATTTATTAGTATCAAATAACACGATTTCGAATAACATGGAACCAATTAGCCGTGTATCGAGGGACGCCTGTACATACTTATAAGGGTTATTTCATTTCAAGGAACGAACCCTAAAAAGGTAGAACAAAAGAGATAATAGAAGTCATGCGCTCTTATGAGGACGCAAGTGTAAGTTATGCAAATTTATTTACGTCAAATTCCTAGTGTCCTTTTTGCTGGAAATCACATGAAGCATTGAATTTAAAATGTTTCATATCGAATGCTAAGTAAAAGCCCCATGAACTTAATTTAACTGTTCCAATTGAGCATTGAAGTGAGTTCCCCTAGCAGATCTAATTTTGGAAACTGCGATATTGATTCGGTCATGCCAAGCTTCATTTGTTGAATAAAATTTATTAATTAATTTATTATAATAAATTGTAGTGTGTCATACTTTTTCTGAATCGTAATTCCCTTACGCAGCATTTTGTGACTTGGTCAAATCCGAAACTGTTTGCCTGTTATGTTCCAGACTCAAGACGGGTGACTATTGACACACTTCACTTTACCATGAAGTAGAGCCCAATGAAGTAGTGACAGACTTGGTTTCTGTACTTTATTGCGTTTGACATTTCAAGATTTTTGTAAACCTTAAAGTTTACGTGAATACAGAGACAGAGAAAATTTACTTTGATATAATTAATTAGGAGGGAGAAAGTCATGGCAACAAATATATTGGATTATAACTTTCAATTTTTATTCTTTCATGAATAGATGGTGTCCCAAAGATTGGCTCTTTACTTTTAATTTAATAGGTGCGTTTTTTGCTTTTATTATTATATATCTACGTTTATGCTCCAGTAATTCGTACAGTAAAGCTACAGCCTAATAAAAAGTAATTTTATAAGTTTAATGCAGCATTTTAAATACATCACTACTCAATTACCACGGATTGTTGTTATCCACTCTTTTTTTACGCGTTATACCTAATTGTTTTAAAAAGTGTAACAAGATTTGCGTGGAGCTGGTTCAAATTATGCAAGCAATTCGATCCCATAGTATACGATGCCATAGTGGTTAAATAAAAGTTAAAATAACCGTCGAGCCCGTAATTATCATATTAAAACATCAGAAATTGTCAACATTTAAGATTACAGTCAATTCAACGAATAGTACAAAAACCAAGGTGGCTTTAAACTTACGCTTTAGACTATAATTTATTTCGCAATTACTTTAGTTAGATTTCCAATTATGAAAATTAAATGAAAATTAAAGAAAGATTAGTTAGTAATTTTAATCTGTTTTTTAGAGATATTCGGATACCCTGGGGAAAAAGAAGAGCTCTCTGGAGAAGTTTTGACTTTTGCTAGTTAGGTCTCAGGATTTCTCAAGAATTAGCCCTGGCAATAAACTTTATACTTAAGCAATTATTCCCTAATACATTTCCTGCTTAGAGTAAATTAAATTGTTTTATATCGAAGGCTTAAAGCAGTCGTTTCCAGTGGTGGTGAAAAGCATAGCATGTATTATTTATAGTACTTAGGATTAGACTGACTTGTTATAGAATCAGAAAAATTGTAACGTTACTGTTAAGTAACATATATAAGAAAAGAAATGTATTGGGTATATGATAAAACTATATCAAAATGAGGAAAATTAGAGAAAAATTACATATGTAGTTGAAAAAAACATTTGTCAGTTCTGTGTAAGTTGAGTGCATAATTTTCCAGAATAATGAAATTTTTGCTTTAATTTTATAAAATCAGAAGTAAACTATAGGTCACAAAATAATAAAAACATCGAGACAGTATTCGCTCTTCTGTGATAAATATTTGTCCTGAAATGCACAGATAGGCATATTTCACAGATTAAAAGATATCTTTGGGTTTGTTGAAACTGAAAAAAATAAATTGCTCTCTCAGAGCAGAAAAATTGCTTTTCTCTGAAAATAAACCGTCCACTTTGAATGTTATGATTTTCTACTACTGCAAATAGCCACTTTCGATTTTGGTATTAGAATTAGACCGATAACAGGTGACCCATTATCCAATTAATTCCTATGAGGATAAGACCGTGGCTACGACGGGCTCATCATTCTGTTTAATCGACCACCCACAATTTGCGATTGCATCTCGCGAGGGTATAAAATAAATAAACATAATTGAGCCGCCAGTCGACCCGCTCTGATTTGTTTCGCTTCTCATCAGCGCATTTATCTAGACGTTAACTGGGCTGAAGGCGGGCACCAGACGTTTGGGGCTATCTGCCAGTCGCCGAGGGACTGACCTAATCGCTTGTGCCCTACAAAGGCACCAAAACACCAAACAATGCCGCCCCGGGCCCTATCTAGGGTCAGGATCTCAAAAGCCTAGTGCCTGAGCCCGATTCGGGTAGCGTTGCCTTTCGCCTGAATGCCCACCGAAACAGCGGTGGCGACTGGTTCTAATTAGTTAGTTACAGCAGAAATCGAAATTAGACAGTCGCGGGCCGGTTGGAAGTAATCAAAAAGTCATTTGGGGCCTTTGTTGGAGCTCCTTGCCAGAACATTTGCGCTGGCACAGTACAGGGCCTCTTCTGTCCTGGCAGGCCGCCGCCGTGAGAATTGGTGGCGTTGGTGGCAGCCCCGCCGCCTCCTCACCAGCGACCTCCAAGCATATCTGGTGGTTTATCTCAGGGGCTACTCCTATTATGCCTGCCAATTTTCACGCTTTATTAACTAGTAAGTCAGGGTGGCCTGTATTTATAGATAATTTCATTATGGCCTCGCCGGGTGTGTCCGCCGCCAAGGACAGCGCACAATGGGCGCGAAGGTAGGGCTGCAGCCGTGACGGCGGTTAATTGTCATAGGCTTCGCCTATGTTTGGTTTTAGAGGATCCGCTCCGCGAAGAAAGCCGCTCCTTTCTTTATTGAATAACTGGAAGCCCGCTGAAAGAGCCCGGACACGCCCAGTCGCCTTGCGAAACCTGGCGGCAGTGTTCGGCACGAGGTGCATGCCTGCCGTAGAAAAGTCTGTGCAGTGTCAAGTCCAGGAAGCCATTAGAGCTGTACACCGTCGGAAGTTTTTCCCTCGGGAGTTTCCCTCCAGTATCCGTTTTCAGTTACTGTTGTCGTTAAATTTATACGCTTAGCTCCCACCGTACTGAGGCCATTTTTATAAAAGAAACTTGGCCAAATTTTATCAAGCATTGAAATCCAAAATATACTCTCAGGTAAAAAATGGTTGGCTTTAAGCTTTTATTAAAAACCTAGCGTTTCATAAATCTAAATACATATGCTTCTTTTTAAATGTATGTATATGTATAAAGGGTATTCACTCTTCAGTGTATTTGGTCTTGTATCATAGCAAATTCATGCTAAATTATAATTAAATACAAAGTGAAACAACAAAACGAACGTGCCACGTATTGTATTAGATGTAAAATATAACAATCTGAAGAAAGAGACAAAACTTGAGCAAGCGAGACAGAATGAGGAACAGCTATAAGAATATCCCTGAAAGCTGTCAAATCGTGCATTTTTGGATTACTTTCACAACGTTTACATGCAGGGTTCAAAAATTGAATAGAATTTTGGTTAAGTATTCGACCAGAATTCAATGGTCGAGTCGAAATTTGGTTTAAACGTTATTGAAATGACAGGTGAATATAAGATTAATTTTAATGACTGTTGGTTTGCTTTTATATCTTTTTAGATTGGCTTCACTTCCTAAACATTTCTTCGTCATTTTAATATATACATATGTATGTATATTATTACACATGACTTCACTCACTATTCAAGCACAAATTACCTCGGAAATGACAAACTGAACTACTCAACTTGCGTTTATATTGCATATGCGTTCGTCATTTTAACTCAACCCAGCTTAAAAAGCGGTTTCGAGTCGAGTCAATACAGTCTCAACTCAACTTACGTTAAAATATGGAGTTGAATTTGGATTCATCCCAGTTTCAACTCTGCATGTAATCGTAGTAGGTATTTGATTTATTTCGAGGTGCTCTTGCTCATAGACAGCGTTTAATACAAATGTTAGTGGAGTACATGCACCAAACTTTTTAATGTTATTATAATATTAAATACAATTACTATTGTAATCCCGAACGAATTGCAAAAAGTCTAGTTTGTCTATACCCGAGCTAATTACAAGAAGTCTGATTAGAACAGTGTAAGAATAACGACGTAATTTTAAAATACATACAAATTTCGGTTAGGCCCTCTTAAAATTACTTCCATTTTACGCCTGTAATGATGTTATATATATACTTAAGTGCGAGAACTCACACATAAACGATTCTGGTACGCTTGACAAGTCCAATCACACCACCGAAGTCACTACAGTCGGGTTTTTTGTTTTTTAATAATTTTGTTTATTTATAGAGAGTGAGCTGCGACGTTTTGTGAAACGGCCAAGCCAACTTTCTTTGACTTTGATGGAGACTTACTTAGGACTTGGCTCTACAAGAGCCCTCATAACTTTTTAAGAGCAAAAAGGATGCGAGTCTTGGATACAATTTTAACGTGAAATGATTTTGATCGAATTGTTTCTTTTTAAAACGTCAAGAGATTATTCCAAAATATTGAAATCCTATTCAATTCTGTTTATGTTGCGCATCGTTTATGATTTTTAAAATTTAGATAATCCTATATTGCTGTGTTTTCAATGGTCATTCAAGAAAAATCGATCATGCCCCACACATATCCAACGATTGTAGACCATAGACAGGTATCTGTTGCAAACGTTTCATAATTTGCCCCGAAAAAATCCCGACTAGGTCATCTCGCGGGATGGTATCGGTTATCACTTGCTCTCATATTTACGGATGCTTCCGCTGAAAACACTAAAAATGTTTTGCGCCGCTCGCCGGCAAAATTTATGCCCGCAATTCCATTATTCCAAGTATCCGCGGCCGTGTAAAGCGGGCGAGGTAGGAGAAATTTATTTCCTTCCGGCCGTATAGCACCCTTTGGCAGTTTTATTGACGATAATAAATCCGTTCGGGGCGAATAAAATTTTACCATAAACAGACTCCGTAATAGGAAAATCAAACGTTCGAGAGGCTCCGGATCGCTCCCCCAGGCGGCTGCAAGTAATTTCTAGAAGGCCCCCTCGCGGGCAGGCCGTCGATCGGTTGTTCTTTAAGGATTTTCGCGTTTTATTAGACACACATCCTTGTGAAATGCGGCCGCGGAGCACCCCCAAACTCAGCCCGGCCGCCTATTCAATTTCGAGCAATGTCTGAATTTGGCGTAATTTTATCGATTGCGACACTGCCGGATTCGGTCGACGGAAACGGAAACGCCGTGTGTTGGCATAGAGTTTCGGGGAAGGGCAGGTCTCTGGTGGTTTTTATTTTATTCTATTTTATTTCGATTTGCCATCTTGCCACATCGCTCAATGCATCCGAGATTCATTTGACCCTTTCCTTGAGGAAAATTGCTCTTTTCCGGGCGCATGTTGCCCAATTGGCCTTGGCTGCAGCCGACCGAAAAAAAGTAGGAAAGGGATCGCATGGGGGTGGGTTTGCCGTCGCCCGTCTCCTCGGGGCCCAGGTAAATTACTTCGCCCCTGTAATCCGCTTTACCTGGATTTCATGGGAAAATATTCACGAGAGCCCCAGATAAGTAAGTAGTGATGGCATTAGGGCACTTAAGGCTGGGAAAAGCACTGATCCCACTTAGCCTCTCCGGCCTGCCTATTTGGATGGCATTATCCAATGAAGCCAATAAATAGCGAAACTACACCGCATCCGGCACATATTACGAGGGTTTGACATAAAATTTTGTTTTTTCTCGTCATCTCGGTGTTATGAAGGTTCCGGGTGCACGTAGGGGCTCCCGAGCCTTTTTCAGGGCGGAAAAAGCTTTTCAGAGTTTACAGCCGGGGCCCGGGTGAATTGAGCTGCTCCTGCCGGGAGGGTACACAACATACACCTGGTGCGGCAGGCGGACCCGGGAATGAGACCCGAGTTACTGCCATCCTGATCCCAATTGCCATTACCCCGCCACTTACATTTTCAAGTCGTTCTTCTGGTTGTCATGCTATTCGGTATTTATGAACTACTCAGAGCCGTTCTCGAATTCACATCCCTCTGGAAAGGATATGGCTTGGGACCGCGTCGCGTCCTCGTTGGCCCCATCCACCAGAGCCCCGCGAAGTGCACTCCGGGGAGCTGCAGTACTCGACCCAACGACAGGTGATAATCCAGCGAGGATCTGAGGATCAATGCTGCGGAAGTGGAGAATCAATCCTACTCCCGACTTTTTCCTCGTTAATGAGCTCAGCCTGGGCGACTGCCACTCGTATTTATTTTGTCGTTCATTAGCCTTTAAGCCGTTTATTGATTCGTGGGGGTTGCGTGCAACAAATTGCAGCGCAATTATGTCATCGCCATAAATTAGCAGTGGTGGAAGCAAATTAACCAGGTAACCTTGGCAGTCCTATTTCGAATCCGAAGCAATGCGGCTCATCCGCCCGAAGGCGACGAAATAACGCCATCCGGAAAGGAAACAGAGGCTTTTTTTTCGGGGACTCAGGTTTTTTCGCATAACGATACACTATGCCACGATTGCACGACAAGGTCATTTGCATTAAAAGCAAAGTTGAAGAAAAAATTCTAAACCATTTAAGACAATCGTTAGCAATTTATTTCTCTATAATAACAAGTTGCAATATTACATGAAATTTAATACTTATCTAAGACACATCATTTCTCCAAAATCATATATTTTTGTATGCAGTTATGTACGAGCACAATAAAACGTCTGGCAGTCCAGGCACTAATGTGCACACTATGAGTAAGCTATTGATTATTTTAATTTAAATAAAATTGCTACACAGATGGTCTCTTAACAATGCTCTATAAGATACCTATAGAAAAAAGCAACACTTTTACTAAAACATTTTTAAATTAAAAATTTAAAACTCTCAAATTTGAGCTCAACAATATCCCATTTAAGTAAAACAAGAGTTTAGACACTTTAAGGTGCTTTAAGTAGGTAATGCAGTTCTTTTATTTTGATATTTAAAAGTTATATCTGATATATCGATTTCGTAAAAAAAAAATAATAATAATAATTTTCAATAAATTAATGTTTTAAACTTATAGTGACTTTGTAAGTGGGAATCATGTTATGTGCTCAGAGACCTGGAACACGCTAATGATAATGATTTGAAAAATGTATGCATTTGTTAGATACAATAACAATTCGAGGTTATTATTAAGGGAGAGCATCACTGTTCTCTCTCTATTAGATTACTTAATTAAACATATATAGGTACATTGAATTTATCTTGTGTAAATTTTTTTTTTTATAAAAAGTCAAAACAATTGACAATAAGATGTTTAGATATAATATTTATATTTTACGTATAAAAAAGCAAAGTGCATTTGAACCGTTCGTTCCCTTACATTACCGGAATGGCTGTGAAAAATTAAATTTTTAAACAATTTATTTGAGATGACACTCGTTATTTTCGGATATATGCATGTAGGCAAGGCGACAAAATGTGACTAGATTATTCCTTAGGGCCTGGTTGTTATAACAGTTCGTTATAACAGTTTAGATTGCTTAGCTTGATGAGCTAGTTAGGGCTTGGACTGACTTCGTGAGGCAGAATGAGAAAAATTGTAGGAGCATTCCTTGAATACTGTCGAATTATGCATTTTTGGTTTACGGCGAACGAATTCAAACAGGTTTGCTTTGTCTTCGTCTTAACTGGAATATTAGATCAACTCGTTTGCTTTAGTCATAAATTGTCATAAGCCCGAACTATAACGGCCTTAAGGCTCACTAAGATTTTTCGTCTAATTTCCTTAAGGTTAAGTTGCTGTCAAATCTTAACAAAACTTCAGCTCAACTAAAATCGCCTTAAGGCATTTTTGACAGTTGCATTATAAGACAACACAAAAATGTAATTGCAACCCCACTAATTTTACTACTGTGCTAGTGAATCAAGTAATGGATTTATTTTTCTTAATATTGCTACTTAATTTTAGGTTAAAAGTCACTTGTGTTAAGTTTCCTTAAGATTTGTACGCTCGGGACCGTTCCCTTAAGATGTACGACAGATTCGACGGCGACGAAAGATACACTGTCGGAAATGTTAGTCTTAATTTAAAAAAAAAGATTGTTTATAATTCATTCCACCCAGAATATTGTTTTCGAGGAAAACTTTCAAAAGTTTTAAAATGAACGAAACCTATAAGTTTAAAGCCCATACTAAAGACGTTTTAAACCTTCCCATACACTGAAAAGGATTGGTAAAATTGACCAAAACGCTTGGTTAAGAAGGTTCGTGATATTCCGACTAACCGCGGCTGAAATTGAACTTGGGATCTCCGAATTTCCGTTTCGCTGCTCTACCTCCGAGCTATTCTTCTAAATGCCTTTCGAGCGATTCAACTTTAATAAAGCGATGTGTGGTTTTGGGATTGACAATTTATGTTTTTTTTTTTACAGTTTCCTTCGACTTCTAATCACAGTTTTGACTAAATTGTTTCTGAAATTAGTTTAAATTCTAAACTTTTGATACTAATTTGTATACTTTTAAGTTTACCTTTAGGTGGGTACAAATAAGTACATGGTGATGAAATACTTTGAAATCTGTTATATATGTACATATATACAGTCTGCTTTAAAAGAAAAAAGATGTAAACTAAAACTTGTTTCTGAATAAAACTTAAAATTTAAAAAGTTTTAAAAATGCGGTATCTTTATTCGTTTAAAACAAAAGTTTAAAAAATGATTCGGAAAGTGAACGAGGATAAGGCCATTAACATATGGTTGCTAGTGTGAGTCTTCATACAATCGAATAAAATCTTAAGTTACCTTTATGTTGCCTTAAGGCCATTACAGTTCGAGCTATAACAAAAGGCGAAGACGAAGACTTGTATTTGGATAGAAGTATGTAGTTATTTATTTGTGTAGTGATAGCCAACCACACACGGAACGATTTTTGGTGTACAAGCACGCGTGCAAACATAAAATTAATCCTTTGTGGGAAGCTTAGCGTAAAACCGTCCCAAATATTTTTAGCCTTTGATTTTTCCACGGATTTACTTTGTTTATCTGTCAAGATGAATTACTCCGAAATTAGATTTGTGGATCTGCGGTTTCTTTTTTGAATTAACAAAATCTCTAGAAATGAAAATCAACACCGTTTATTGGTAAAATGGCGTACAAACAGAGTTTGTCACTTTGCACGCCAAAAACTGTCGTCGTGTGTGACCGGCTAATACTACTTATTTCTCTTCTGACGTTCCTTTATTGTTTAACGATTTTTCGAATGGTTTGGCTGAGGTAATTGCTAAAGCAAAAAGGGAAACTGCTTCCTTTGAGTGGAAAAAGTTCACTATCCTGATTGACTATCAGCTACATAGCCTAGTTTTTGAAAATTGTGTCTTTAAAGTTAAATGGCTGGCACCAAATGAAATCAAACCGAAAAGGTATCACATTTGCGATTTCGGGGCTTTGTCCGGAAAATGGTGTTCTTCTTCTCCAACCCCGATGGACTGAAAAGTACTAAATTAAGCGCCACCCTCTTCCACATTTGCTGAACAATTTCCTGCGCGCCCACGACGGGCCGCGTCGCAATCGCTCTAATTTAATTTAATCTCACGCAACAAATTCGCTTTTTCTTTTGCCCAGAGTGCCGGAGATTTGCTAAAGATTTCCTCTTCCGTTTCTTTTCAGTTTCGCTGGCTGTGAGTTGGGAGGAATGGTGGACGTACGATGGTATCTCAGGTAAGTTATTCCTTGCACGCTTTAATCAAGAGCAGCCAACTTGATTGGGCTGAAGTTATTGTCTCGATTTAATTCCGTCGGGTGGGCCAGCGTTATTAAGTTTTTCGGGTCTCTCACGGGCCCCAGAGGAGCGCCCGTCCGCCGCTGCCGTCACCGCCGCCAATTCGTTCAGCTCGCCCGAGCAGAGCTCCTCCCGGGGATTAAAAGAAAACATTTTTGGCACCAGCTACAAAGGGCAGGGGCCGGGGGGGACACGTCCATGGGTCAAGCATCCAGACGAGCCCCAGAGTGGCTGGCGTGGCGTGCGGAGGCTCCTTGCATTTTGCGGCTCCGAGCGACGAAGGAAATGAAATCCAAAGCATGCCGCAGTTCCGAGGGTGATTTTGTGGTAATTAGTTCCTCCGGCGGAGCTCAAAGGGGGCGCGCTCGCCCTCTGACATTATTCTCGCGCAAATGAGGAAGTATTTAGAGGCACTAAGAACAACAATCTTGAGATCCGTCTGGGAAGCTTTCATCCTCTTAAGCACGATTTCAGCGATTCCATGATTAACGCGAATAACAGGATAAAGCAACAGCATCGCTCCCAGCACAAGGAGCCCCAGATGACTCTAGGAAAATGTCAAGTTGGGAACGTAGTTAACAGATACAGGGCCCTCCCCCCCGGGAGCACAGGGTGATTATAATGATAGATAATGGGTAAATGATAACGGAACTGAATCTGTGTCTTCTCGAGACTTATCTCCTGCACACACTGCTCGAGAGCTCCCAGGCCCCTGGTCCCGGAATGCTTGCGAGACACGCCGGCGACGTGCAGCATCCGATGTAACACGGCTGTCGCTGCAACGCGGAAGGGCCCGGGGGACGCGCGGGAAATCACTCCTCAGGAGAGGGCCCTTCGGGCACGAGGGCCTTGCATCGATGACTCGCAACCCGACGACCTGTGCTTTATCACACCGGCCCCGTTCTTGACGGAGCCCGCGATCTCGGCAGCAATTCGAGGAGCTCTTCGCTGAACGGCTGGAGACGTTTTGGAATCTATGAAAACCTTCGGGACGTGTTTTGAAAAATAACCCCTTTTAAAATTATTCCGAAAAGCATTGGTAATGCACGTATCGTTTTCAAAATGTGCAATTAGTACACCCTTTGTGTATAGCAAAATACACCCAATTTGTTTAAAATTCGGACTCATATAATTTATGAATAATTCCACCTCAAATAGGCAAACTGTTGGACTCGAACAATTTTATTTGGGTGAACTGCGGTTGATATTTTTATTGTATCATTC
The DNA here is from genome assembly GCA_951509405.1 of Machimus rusticus. Classification (NCBI taxonomy): domain Eukaryota; kingdom Metazoa; phylum Arthropoda; class Insecta; order Diptera; family Asilidae; genus Machimus; species Machimus rusticus. The sequence goes on from OX608051.1 coordinate 12,838,483, forward strand.
ATTGAAATTCCTTCAAAGGATTAAAAAAACACGCTTCAAAAATTTTCTTAATTTTTTAAAAGTTTTGATAACGTTTTTTTAGTCATTTGAAGGAATTTCAATTAATTATATTATACAATAAAACTATAAACCACAGTTCAACCAAGTAAAATTTGTCGAGTCCAACAGTTTTCCTATTTGAGGTGGAATCATTCATAAATTATATGAGTCAGAATTATAAACAACTATTTTATATATTGTATGTGTAGTATATATAAGAAAACATAAGAAAACTAGTGAGAAAAGAAAACCGTGCGCATCTTAATCCGTCAGAATTCAACACATAAATGAGAAAAATGAAGCTTCATACTTCATATACTGAGTAAACGTACACAGTTTTGCACAAAATTTTGTGCATACTTACACATTATATGCATTCGTATACACATGTAGTCATTAGAAATGCACACATTTTGTACAATTATTGTTGCAAAAATACACAGAATCCTTGTATGGGTTTTTAGAGTGCATAGACATTTTTTGGATGATATTACTTATTATTATGTTGTCGGACCTGGGTGAAAAGTAAAACTGAAAAATTTACCATTTCTATAGGGTTCCGTACCCCATAATAGAAAAAGTGTAGGTCAATTAAAAAAATCAAAAAACCTGATTGCGTAAAAAGCGAACAAAAAATATGAAAACAAGATTACATGTGAACATAGTAGAATGTATAATGGAACTCCTTTTTCCTTATATTAAAATGGTCATTGTTATTATCTGTCTTGAATCTGCCAATTAAAAGGTGTTAGATAAAGTCATGGATTTTGTAAAAAATCATCCAATCAAATCTGATAAATAAACACAAGGGAACTTTTTATTTTTTTTAGAGGCCGGACAAGATAGGTCATTTCTAGAAGATTTTTTCCGTTATGAATCCTTAAAAGAAAGTTCTAAATTGGCTCCAGTTTTAGAGTCAAAAAGTATAAAACATCGTTGTTTATCTATTTTTGAAAATTAATTTAAAAAATAAAGGTTTATCATAGATGATTGTAACATGTGGCTCAATCCTGAATCTTAATCTAAAAATATGAAATACCAGTATTATAAATATATCTTTGTAAACATTTTGGGAGCAAGTTTTTCGTGGTCGGGCGCTTATTATGATAATTATTCACCTTTTATTTAACTTTCTTATAAAAATTCTGTGCTATTTGTTTAGTATTGACCTGTGCAATTGCAGTCGGAGGCATACATGTAGCACGAATCGCTGCAAGTAAAACATGAATCTGTTAGTATTGTAATGACAAAAATTATAACTAAGTAAAAAAATATATTTTATTTTATTTTCCCAACTGTAAAATATTTCCGATTTGATTTCCGTCTTAACTTTCTCAAAATACACCGAAAGAAAAATATAGTTGATTTTACTATAAACGAATACAAAATTAACTATTTACAGCAATGATTTTCAGCCAATTATTGTTTAATAAATATTATAAATTCAAAAACGTTATATTTACTATGAAGAAAGTTGAAAAAACTATTTGAATTAATTAAGTCAACTACAACTATTAGTAAAATTTAAAATTCTTCAGTGAGAAAAATAGTTAATCTGCTGACAACGAGAAAAAGTTGATTTTTTCCGATATTGCCGACCGGAACTAGATTTGAACCTTTGCAGCTTGGCTGCTGTACTCAACCGAACCACGCCATTCCCATGCCTTTTTAGAAAGTTGACTTCTGTTCCCACGATTCGAACCCAGGAACTCTGAATTGGTACGCGCGTAGCTCTACCCTCGAGCCACCGAACGTCAATGGGTTTTGAGTAATTCAACGTTAATAAAGCGATGTGTGGCTAAAGGAATGACTATTTGTAATAGTTAATTTGACCAACGAAATTGTTAAGAATTTTCAGATTTTTATGACGCGGTGTTTAAACAATTTTTTTTTGGTCAAAGCAAGGAATTGTACATATGGCTATTCTAAATAGTCGAGCTTATAAGAATAGTAAATTGTAAAAATTGTTAGTTAAATTTAACTGAAATGTAAATTGATATTACTATTTATCAATTTTTTTAGCAAATAGCAATTATAACTACACAAAATAGTTAAAGTTATTAAAGTTTTTCTCTCAGTGTAGGTAATAATTTCCGCCTAGATTCCGTCTAAAATTCAATTTTCTTTTCCGTACCTTTTCAATCTCATGTTTTCATCCGGGGAGAGAAATAAGCCACATCTAATTTTAAAATGCAATAAATGGTGTATTTGCACTGAAAGAAAAAGAGCAGCAAAATTAACTATTTTTTCAGCCAATTAATTAAATTAGTTGATAGATCTAAAACAGTGAGAAAAACATTTACAAAATTAGTTAGTTTCTCAACTATTTTAGTTGATTTCACTACTTTAAATTGTTATAACAACTAATTAAATTAATTGGCTGATAATCAACAAAAGATTAGTTAGTATTGCTATTTTTTCTTTCGGTGTGGTGATATACTTATACAAAATAAAATTTTCAATATTTATTATTTATTTATGTAATAGAAAAAAACAAATACGAGTTTAAAAATCTGTTCAATGAGCCTCTTTAAAATGCCGTAGTCAAGTTTAAGTTTATCACTTCCTAATTTAGCATTCAAAACATTTGTAATGTTTTCCTACCTGTGATAGCCTTTGCCTGGTACTGTGCCTCGAGGGATTCGGAGTAGACGATTTTTTCCTGTTTTCCCAGAGTTGTAGAGAAGTTGCAAACGAGAAAACATGGGCGGGAGGTTAGCGATTTGATTTCTTGTCCGTTTTTTGAAAATAAATTGTCTGAGCGTGTCGTAGACGAGACTTCGAAAATACTCAGATAAATTCGTAACTGAGGGGAATAATTCAAGGGGATGGGATCAAAGAGGGTAGCAATTGGCATGCCGACCTGTTTGAAAAAAGGCGTGTTATTACTGTTGATTTTGATGTTTTTACTCTCTTTTAATAACAAGTTTTAGCAAATCAAAATTTATAAATAGCCAGTTTTGACGCATTCTAAAGTAAATATATGTTTTTTGTTACAAACCAATTAGTTTTTGTCAGCTATAGTCATAGTCAGTCATTTATAGTTGTAAAATATGAGCATATAAGCAAAATGAGACGTTCAGTAGCCAATACATATACATATTCGAAAAGTCTGTCGTAGAATCTTTTCGTGTCCATTGAAACTTTAATTGGTTGAAATGTCGAAAACTAACTTGCTGCAAAATATGAAAGCGATTGAGTGAAACCTAAATTTCGTAGAACAATTGCGGGTACCTTTGAACAAATAAAATTTCATTTGACATTTAACAAGTCAGAAAAATTCAAAATGGTGTTCAATGAACAAGCCTGTTTCTTTCTAACCTATTTTGCTCTGATACCTTCTCTGAGCTAAGCTGATCTGCGCTACTCTGGTCAATAAACAGACCTATTATTATTAAAAGCTTAAAAAAACACGAAACCTACTGTAAACCCCCCCTCAATCGCTCTATTCCAAGAGTCATAACTTTGTAATTTTACGGAATTTTGTGCACATATTCCAGAATAATCATTGTTTGAAAAAATACCTTATGCTGGTGGACCCCCGAAGACGTCACCGTGAATTTGACAGATAGCCTTCTGGGCTTTTAATTATGTAACCCTATAGTTGCCAGCTAGTCATAACTTTTTCAGCCGAATGGTAGCCTGCAAGTTTGCCAATTCCCGCACTCGGGTAAGCCCAGTTCGCATCGACAGCTGGGTGGGACCTATTTCATTTGCTTAGACAGTTTTGTTTCGTCCCGGGCGGGTGTTCCGGGAACTATGGACGTCCTGGACGGCGGCGGCCAATCCAGTGGCACCCGCCGCCGGAGTGGACTTGCATTTTGTGTATCATTGAAAATTGTCATCGGCTGCGAGCCGAGTTATTTATGACCGAGGAGGTACCCCGGGCTCCTTGGAGTCCTTTTTATTGTGGTCTTAGTGTACGAGACGAGTGCCCATAAATTTAAACTTGTTCTATAAATCTTCAAGCTAATATTGTCCTCTCGATGATAAAGTGCGCTATTGTGCAGAGTTCTCCAGATATTGGCCTCGAACAGCTTTTTTGTTGCTCGGCTTCTGGTCCGTGTGGCGTTTTAGTGAAATGAAAGTGGACATGGTATGATGGTCCTCGCAATCCGTCGACACGGCCCGGGATAGACCAAACCTCGCAGATATTCGGGTTTATAGTTTTGCTCTGCTCGTAACTCTTTTACTTTGGAGAATTGCGCCCGTCCCTCTGGCCGCCCATGCCCCTCGGATGTCCCGGCCCCCTGTAAACCCACAACTCTTTTTCGTGCTTGCGGGAATAGATCATAAACTGTTGGGGACTTTTATACGGACTTTATCTCGGGAGACTTATTTTCCTTATTTCGTTGCAATTTATTTCCGGGGTAATCCGGTTTATGTGGCCAGCAGACACAGTTCCTCGGGATTGAACAGAGCCCCTCATTCGTTCTGATTGGGACTAGGAAATTAAAATTGTTCCCCAAATGCCCCCAAGTCGCCGCCTCATTGACGGATTGTTCCTGACGTTTTATTGCAGCACTCTGGATTCAAGTGCTCACAGAAGTTGATTGACGTAGACCTCTGCTGGAATTGTCAATTGCAAATTGCAAGAAAGTTTTTAGGAGAATCAAACGTTCAAGTTGTCTCCTTTTCCGATTTTCATAAAAGACTCATAACTCAGTTCATTAATTCGTGCAATATACGATTAATTTTATTTAATGTGATATTCAGCAAATCTTGCGCTATTAATTAATTATTGTGGTTATTTTAATTATTTCATTTTTGCGTAAGTAGGTATATTCCGAGCTGCGTGTTCTGATAAATTAGAAGCTAATGGGAAGTAGTCAAAGGCTATTTGTCTTTTATTTATAAATTATTTTAAGTATTTTCGATATATTATATTTTAAACCTTACAAAACTTCATTCGCTATAATTCACACTTAAAACTTTAATCAAGTGGATATAAGGACCGGCACTCAATCCGCACGATAGTGGCGTATGTGGAAACTGGCCAATAGCCTGATGAGATCTGGTCAGTGCTCCGGCTGATTCAAATATACTGGTCATATGAGTGCCTGAAAGGTATCTATTTTAAGTTATTAATAAAATTAAGGGCTAATGCTCTAAAGAATAGTGAAAATGAGGAATATTCAGGCATTTTTATTTTTTTTATTTTACAATTGGTACCTTTTCGTTATGATTTTGCTTCACATTGATTTTATTTAAAAACATGTCAGAGAAAGCCAGTTCGACTTAAAATAAATGTTGCCTTAAATTATGTGAGTGATATTGGTTTGGGATAGTATTATTTTGATTTAAAATTAATTTTATATTGTATACTACGGGTAGGAAGATCGTTTCTGCCGAGTTAATTCGTGGAGAATTTTCCCCAAGCAAGGCTACTCGAGTTCGACGTCTGTTCTACACTTTTGGATAGCGCAGTAGTTTAGTTAGTAGTTAGTTTAGTTTTAGTATTACTAGTAGTTGGGGTAATTACTCTAACCCTCTCGTCTTAGTGTAACAAAATAGCTTAAAGATAACAAATCTTAAATTAGATTTTAATACCACCCTTTTTTCGAACATATTGTCTAAAAGTCCAGATTAAGTTAGTAAACTGCGACTGATTGCGAATTTTCTATCGTTCTGACAAACAAGAAAACAACCTTTGAAAATTCAGGTATTTTTGTAATCAATGACAGCAAAAAACATTATATACAAGTTTTTTTTTATCTTTGATCTTTTCATAGATTTATTCAAAAAAAATGTATGTTTTTGGTTATTTGTTTACTATTAACACACTATATGAGGGATTGGTGTTAATAAGATTGGCGGGTTGGGCACTAATAACTTTTATGGAGGACGTACTTTAGGTATTAATATTTTTTTTTCACTCAATGAATATATTGTTTTGCACAATATATTTTATTTAAAACTTAGGTACTATAAGTTTTGAAGATTGGATGGGCCTTAATGTTGAATCCGTTCGAATTGAATCATCGCAAGCTTACAAAATATCTTTTTGGAGACAAATTCCTAACAAATTCATTGTGTTATCTTTGATTTCAGATATGTAGTTTTTCCGCGCATAGATAATGTCAAACAAATTCGTACGGATTTTTCTATATCAAACTATTTTATTTTAATACTTTGAATGAAAAAAATTAATTTTAAGTCAAATGTTATTGAAATGATTTTATGAAAATGTTAGGAACATTTTTAAGAAAGTTTTATTAAAAAAGGGCTTTTGTAAGCTATTTTCGATTAAATTCGAACGAATTTAACAAGGCCTAACTCTGGCGATCTATTTTGGGAGTATGAAAAAGGAATAGAAGTTCTTTTCAAAGGGTTAACTTAACACATATTGATATAAAAAAAAAAATTGTTTATTATCATTTTTATATTAAATGGCGTGGTGCACTTAAAAAAAAATAGATTTTTGACGCATAAGGAGTAAATGGTTACAAAAACAAAGTGTATACATTAAATCGATAAACGGCTCCATAGAGCAAGTAATTGTGAAGCTACTATCAAAATTTCAAATCGATCAAGTAATTTTTTCTCCCATTTTGAAAAACGTGGTTTCAAGAAAAACGCGTTTAAGTTTTTACGAGCACTTAAACTCTTGAAATTTTTGTTTTCTTCTAATCTGCGATGCCGACATCATACATTTAACAATCCACCTTAATGCCCGCCTACCCTACAATATTATTTAAGCCAATAACAAAAAATCGATTTTTTCTGATATGTATACCTACCTACCTAGATTTGTGCTACCCTTTAACAAAGAACCAACAGGAATAAATAATAATAATAATAATAATAAATTCGAATACTTACTTAGAAGAAATTTTATTCGAATGCTCAAGTCTGCAACATAATAATAAGTTTAAGTACATTATCACTCTTGTTTTAAGAAAATTAAATAGAATATATTGTTGTGCTGTGTAAGATTTTTAAATATGTATATTAAAAATGTTTATCTGGGTCGTAAAATTAGGAAATACCACCTCGTTTAACTTTCGGCCTTTTGGTTTAAGGGTTTTAAAACTGTTGAAGGAGGTTCATAAAAGTAATTTCCTGCATACGTAATTCACTGGCAAAGTAAACTGCCACTGATAAAGGACCTCCTTTCACCGAGCAAAGGACTCCCTGGCCGGGTTAATTCCGAAAGCAGACATTCCTCGCATGCATGCCCTCAACCCATTTATCATGTCGTGCACTCGATAAACACTTTCTCTTGCAGGTCCTGCCTTCTGGGGGCTCATAAACCCGGAGTGGTCGCTCTGTAATAAAGGACGTAGACAATCACCTGTAAATTTAGAGCCGCAGCGGTTGCTGTTCGATCCTAATTTAAGGCCTTTACATATCGATAAGCATAGAGTAAGTAGCCGGCGGCGGCGCCTTAATTGGCCGCGGGGCCCTACTAACGAGTCTCTCGTTCCAGATAACCGGCACCATATCCAACACTGGCCACAGTGTCATTTTTACGGCAGGTAACGAAACAATCACAAATTTCGACGACCCGCAAATTCCAGTTAATATCACAGGAGGACCACTGTCCTACAGATATCGATTCCAGGAGATTCACATCCACTACGGACTGCACGACCAGTTCGGATCGGAGCACAGCGTCGAGGGCTACACGTTTCCAGCCGAAGTAAGTACATGCATAAATTGAGAGAAAAGTTATTCTAAATTTGGCAAAATACATATATGAATTTACTATTATGCAATACAAAATGGAATCATACAGAATTTTCATAATGCAACAGTGATCGTGGTAGCATCTTACAAGTTGTATGAATGGAATTTATGGAATTCTAACAAAACAAAAAGAAACAATTTTGATTATACAATGACTTCTTCACAAATTTACTATCAAAATAATATAAAATAAAAAAAACCGTAGAAAGAAAATAGGCTAAAAGATTTTATAATCATAGGTGCATGATATTAAATGATATTTAAAGGTTATCATTTAATATCATGCACCTATGATTATAAAATCTTTGTAAGCAAGTATCTATATTTTAACATATTCCGTAATAGGTTATAGAATGGTGTCAGGTTCACACAGCTCTCCACACATTATCCAATTTCTTCAATAACTCAGCTGGAAATTTCATCGCTAATGTAACAAGTTATGTTTTACAAAATAAAGAAAAAATAGGAATTTATGCTAATTCTACTGATTATTTTCAATCCTTTGGAAAGAGTGAAAATGCCGACTAAACTAAACAATGCCAAAAATGCAGCATTCAAGGCTTAGATACAAAGGACGCGACGCGTTTTCGTTGCGCCGCAAAAAAAAATAAATTACACAAAAACCAGGCTGCCTTGATGCAATGCATGCGTAGCGATTTTGCTGCGCCAAACATTTTGGCAGAACTTGCCAAAATGCGGCACGGCAATTCCATTCCATGTTGTGGTTTCTTTTTGGTTCTAGGGAAGATATGAAAACAATAACTGTCATTTCAAATCAAGAGATGGTAATTGTTTTGTTTCTTTTCATTTATGCTTAATTTTGAAATCCTGATTGTCTTTTAGAGCCAAATAGCCGAAATGTATGACTTTGATTAATTTTACCGCATTCATTTTAAAATTTGTTGGCCCTATTGGATATCCATAAAAAAAGTAGCGTCGGATACATTGTATAAGCAATGCGTTTTTTTCATCATTCTCCACCGTAACAAAAATGCGTCCATTGTATCCTAGCCATTAGTTTGCCCGACGAGGTACCTAAATATACATTTTTTTAAGCGGACTAAATCTGAATTTTTCGCACAGTTCACACTTTATCATCGACACTAAATGCCAAACAGTTTTTTAAAGTTGGAATTCAGTCACTATTTGCACTCAGCAAAATGGTATCAATTTTATATCAAAATTTCAATTTTGATTATGATATCAGAATTTTATTTTAAAAGATGTACATAACTTAAAATCCACATGCATGAATTAAATTGACTTTAAGGATTTTAAAGCTATAGACCATGGAATTTTGTGTTTATAATAGTAAAAATTAAAAAAAATAAAAATACTTTTAGTATTATGCCTTTTCTACACTTTTACAAAAAGTATTATCCCGTCTACAAAAAATAAATTATTCATATTTTTTGTCTGTGTCTGTGACAACAAAGAAAATCGAGCACTTGAAAGAAAAACGACTAAAATTCTTTGTGATCAAACTTTTGTCTTCCATAAAAACTTGGATTATTTTGAAGATTTTAGTATTTTAATATAAATAGATGAAGATTCAAACCAAACCAAACCATTATTTTGTAACGAACTTTTAAAAATATCAAAAATACGATATTTTGTACTCTTAAAATCTATTTAATTTTTTCTAAAACGTGACGTGATGGGAGACTTTCGTTTATAAATTCGTAATCTTCGGAAAAATCCTATAGAAATGATAGATCACTTGTTTATTAACAAAATGATTGTAAACCAGTGTAGCGTGTCACCATAATCACAACAGTAATATGGCGATAATTTTTTTTATAAAAAAATCAAATGGGCTTCGTCTTTAGTGTATTAAAATTTCCATTATTTTATTGCACTTATTTGTATCTATCATATCTTATCTAATTATTGATTTAATTTAATTTACGTTCATTTGTATGTGTAATAATTTGTAGTTTATTTTGTATTTTGTAATGTGATCTATGGTCTAAAAAAACTGTTTTCCTATTTTTTTACTCATTGTGATCCTTCTATATTGTTAAGTACGTTTGGTTTAAGGCCTGCCTTTGTATTAGTTTTCTCAATAAATAAAATCAGATCAAATCCAACGATTAGACCTTGATTTCAACTGCAAAGTAAAGGGTGTGCCGCTCTATGATTTAACATTTGATGCTTTGAAAATACGTAGAAAATTATACTTTAATTTCATGCATCTAAATAGAAAGATATTACATATTAATTTTAAAAATTCAATTGAAAATGTTGTAATGATAATTTAAAATATAAATCTTACCAATTAACATTTTGCATTGTAAAAGCTCGAACGTTTGATGATGTACGATTTTACAATGACACAGTCCTCTGAGTGCAGGGGCCGGTCGTGGGTGGGATTGTTGGCCACTGACTTTCTGGATTTGTTTACTTTCCGACGGCTGTCGACGGGGATCAACCGCTGCAGCTGGCCGAGCTCTGCCCGGGGGTTCCCCGCAATATGACCCACATCCGCGCAAGGAACTCCGATCCGCCTCGCAATTATTCATGTCCTTGCACAGCCATATGTCACCTTCCAGAAACATTCCGTTCCCGACCAGAGAAACAATCAGGGAACAGGCACCGCATAAAAGGAAGAAAAAAAAGGGAATTTCCTCCGGACATTGTCTCTCGGCGACCACATGAGGTGGAAAAGTTTTTCTGCCTTCGTCGTCGTCGTCGGATGAGACCAAACATTTGCAGAGGAGGCACAAAAAGCAAAACACCCCCGTGCAGATGCAAACATAGCCCAGCGACGCGGAAACGGGAGCGGGTTGGCGCAGGGAGCGACGTCTTGTTCAAACAATTTGACAAATGTTTGCCGACAAAATTTCTTTTCCCTTCCTCCTGGGGCGCCAAAAGACGCTGCCTGCGATGGGGCTGCTCACCCTTCGCGTGACGGGCGGGGGTGCGATCGAGCCTCCACTTACAGCGCGACAACAATTCGACGGAAGCAAATTTAAGCGCAAATACGCGGCGTCGCGTCGCGTCGCGTCGCTGGCGCACACCCTCGCAACGTGGATGCAGTTGTGTAGTCGTCGCCGCTACCGCCGCCGCCGCCGCCGTCACCCGGGAACCTTCTGGCGAATTAGCCCCATTGTAATTGTGCAAAACAATCGCAGGAGATAATGGGGCTGCCCCGAGGAGCCCCAAAACTGGGCCAGACTCCGCACGAGCTGCATGGGGCCCCGCGTAAGCCGCTTGAGCTCGTCATCGCCTGACTTCGCTGCTCGCCCGGCTAGCGCTAATAGGATTCGGCGAGAGAATGCCACAAAACTTGCCCGGGCGCGAATTAATTTTGTTGCGAACTCCTGTTGCTCCCAATCCTGAGGGGCTTACAGCTACAGGACTTCGCAAAGGATCTTCCCAAGTCCGAATTCGGTAAGTTCTCCTCTCTCTGGGACTTGAAAAACTTTTTTCTTCTTTATGGACACCCTGCGAATGTTTCTGAGTTTAATGACTGGCACCTGCCGGGCGGGAGCTCTTCGATGCACAGGGTCACATCTAAATCCGGATCATTGCAAAACTTCCATTAGTCGTCTTCTAGAAATGGAACTTTTGGCACAGCAACGAAAACAAGCTTAGGTATAGGATACAGTAACCCGAAACATAAAATTTAGAGTAGTCAAGAAAAGTTATGTAGTATACTCTATTTCAAGACATTGTACATTCAGAAAACAAAACAAAGTTATATTTTTCTACCTAAAGAAAAGTCTCTATAAAAATTGAATGTTTTTAAACATATCAAATTCATAAACTTAGAAAATGTTCGCAATTTTTATAAACGAGTTGGAGAAAAAGTTATGAAAATATATCTTAAAGTTCGAGATAAGGGACTAAAACAAATAAAAAATTCACGTAGGTATTAAATTATTTTCTAGTTTATTGATTTGACTGTAAATATAACAACTTTTTGTTCATACATATACATATGTACTAAATATAATAAGGCAAATTGTGGAGGAAAGTAGCCAAAAATGGAACAGATTCTTGGATATGGAATAAAAATATCCCGTCAATTCTTTTTATAGTCAGCAGTGAGAACTGTAGGCCTGTTCTTTACTATAATTTTGTATATAAATAATAATCCTAGTATCACTCTATTCTGCGGTGGGGTTTAAAACCTTTTATTTAATAACCTACACATTTGCACAGATTTTTTAATTTTCTTGTTATTTTTACACACGGTTAAACATTTTGGAGTAAATTTTATTTTTTTAGGGTATTTACATAATTCTAATATCGATTGCATTGATTTTCATTAAGTCATGTTGAGTATAAATTTACTAAGTATAGGTAGTTTCCATTTTCTATACAATAAATATGTTTGTATGTATATGTATTTTAATAAGATGTATTAATTTATAATACTGATCAATTAAAATTTAATAAGACAACTTTCTTAAAATTTAATTTTTTTTATGTATTTAGTTCTAACGTCAGCATTATTAAATCCCTACCGTGTGTGTAAGTGATTGAATGAAGATATATTAATAAAATCTGAAGAAGCAGGGCTATAAAAATGATATTTTGTATATTTATTAGCCTTTCGGCTATATCTTTTTAAATTAAATTGTTTTTAAGTTCTTTTTTTCATAATTGATGAACTATAAAGCGACTAAAATGTGATATTTTACACTGCAGAGTGTAGTAGCAAGTATTTCTCATCTTATGAAAACAAAATGGAAGGATTCAATAAAAGATATTTTAAAACGCCAAAATGTACAATTTTACTACATTGTGCCATTGGGATCGTTATTTTTGTGTGTTTTTCATTGGATCTTTATAAGATTGCAAACAACTTTTACTAATTTGTGTAAAATAGAAGTAACGTGAAACTTTAGTATATATATTCTGTACCCTTATTAATATCAACTTACATGAATTTCACATTTTTCACCTTTAATTCATAGCTAAGTGAAAAGTAGCAAATTGGAATTTGAGTTCTCTTCATGGATTCTGATGCACGTTTATTTGGGATAAAAAAAATTGTCACTCGCTTGTATTTCCTGAGACATTGAATTTTAAATTTTGTAAAAATTGATAACTTTAAAAGGAAATGCACATCTATGAAAGTCAAATATGTACCACTTACCCGCCCCTAAACGGAGTCTAAAATGTGGTATGGTAAAAAAATGTTTGTTTGGTTGGATTTACTTGGAACTTGGAGCATAAATTCTCTGAAATGCAAATAATGGCACACCTACTTCAGTATTTCTTGAAATTCATTGCCTGTGGAGTTGCAAGAAGTGGAAGAAAAAAAAATTTTTTTTTTGCTAATTAATTACATATAATAGTGGACAAGCTTTTAATTCTTGGTAATTCCATCAAAAATAGGAGGAATTGTAAAGATCAACGACAAATTTTTGTAATTAAATAACATCAACTCTGTTAATTCTGTATCATCTTGTAATAAACATTATTCCCATGAATTGTCAACTAAAATATTATTTTCTTTGTTTGAAGTTAATTTTTGTCATAAATTCATTGAAGAAAATTTTCAGAGCATTTTTTTAAATTGTAGAAAAATTATGCTTTTGTTTCAACTGCCTATAGGGATCTTTAAAAATTACAAAATTGCGGAATTTTTTTAAGATTATTTGCATTAATTTTCTTCCCGCCTGAGAAAAGTATATACGGGTCAAACACAAAACAGTCGATGTAAATATAATAAGTTAAAATCAGCACCGATTTTTTTTATGTTTCTTATTAATTTGTAAATGGACGTGTTGGTTACTAGAAAAAAAGAAATAGAAATCGTTCACCCAAATTGACTGAAAAAACGGAGATTTTCAATTGTTTCTGTCTCTTCTGTGGACCAAATAGTCCACAGAAGATACGAAAAATAGTCTTTTATACAAGATTACTTTAATTAGTTCAATTAAAAACAATAAACTTAAGTACTACCTATTTTTAATTACAATAATGAATTCATTTTTGCTCCAATCATTCAAAAATAACCTCTAAATTTGCGTGGAAAATTCTTTTTTCCCAAATTATTTGTGCTTCAATCATCAGTTTAAAATAAATTTTAGAATTAAACAAAGTTATGGATAGGGTAACTCTTGATAGGTGCTTTATTTGTCATTCGTCAAAAAATAAAAAATAAAACAAAAAAGAACAAAAAGTTTTTTTTTTCTTTTACACTGCCCGAACATTATTTTTGCGTTTGACCCATACATACCTACAAATATCTCGCCCGGTTATATTTATTTTATTTTAATTAACACTTTCATCTGCACCTGTTATTGGGTTTTCCTTAGAGCGTTTATTAAAATAATTTATTTCATTCATTTAATCTGAATGAATTTTATGGTAAAATAAGCCATAAAATATTAATGATTTTCTAACACAAGCGCAGTAATTTTTTGCCTTTTAATATAAATTTTTGCCAGCAATATATTAATAACTCTGATTCAATTCAGTTACGAGCGCAGTATACTCAATATAATTTTACGAATTTGTGCGTAATAAATTTACAGCATTTATTAATAAAATTGAATTAAAATTGATTTTTTTCAACTTATTCTAGACTCCAACTTTATAAGTACCTATGTATTTTGTTTGTTACTTTAAAATTCCTATCAATTGAACGGTGATGATGAAACAAGCAAACAGACATACATATGTTATGTACCTACTCACTTTTGCATTTACATTATTGGTAATATCATGAATAATTGACATCAATTTAGAAACATTAGTTTCTAAATGAAATATTACGATTTTTTCGTCTATCCAGAACAACATGAGATTTTGCATTGATTTGAAATTTATCATATGAATTTCCTACAGCAACGATTTAAAATCCTAAAAATGGCATCAATTTGCACTGATTTGTTTCCACTTTGAAGTAAAAAATTAATCTGTAAAATGTTCAGTTCAAATTTTGAAGTTTTGCATTATTAGATCATGGCAACTTGAAGTAATATTGATGCAAATTCCAGATCTTTATTAAATAAATTGATAATAAGTTTCCGTTCAATATAAAATCGCCTTTTGTTCTGAATAGACGAAAAGAACGCGGCTATTATTTCTATCGGAAAAAAAGACAAGGATAGCATTAGCAAACATTTTGCTTAGTAAAATACATCGAACCTGGCTGAAAAATTCGTGGTATAGCCCTTTTTAGCGTAAGCCGTAAGCTAATTGAAGGGTTGTAAGTCTAAAGGGTCTAAGTGCCAATTTTATTATTTGTGCCTTATGAAATAATATTGAAAATGGGCTATGTTTCTTATGCCGAATCTCCATAAGAAACCAAACCAAACCAAAACCACAAAACCATTTGGCTGACTTGCTAAAAAAATCAAGTCTGCACACATTATTACCTATGTAGTTGTGTAGCCTCAGCTCGCTTGCATTTCTTCTGAAGATGCGCTGAATTGCATGCGGCAACACAAAATGATTTTACTCACACAGAGGGAAAAGCTAGCGCATATGACCAAAATGAGCGAGATAGGTGACGAAATTGCAACGCGAGTAAAAGAGCTGCAGATATTTTTGGTTTGGTTAGTTGGTCTGGTTTTGTATGGAGATTCGGCATTATGAACTAGTATTGAAAATGGGCTAAACGCCTTTATAAAAGTTCTCAGGTTACGTTTTCACTGAATGTTTTGATCACTCGATAACGTAGCGTGCATTTTTTACCGCGTAATTTAGTCAACTAGCAGCGCAAAAAGTAAAATTTTAAAAGAAACAGGCACTTGATCCACTTGGATATTATTAGGCTTGGTATTAGATCGTATTTTCGTATAAATAAAAATATTGCGACTTTTGATTTTTTGGTACTTAGACCCTTTAGGTTTAGACTCACAAACCCCATATTGACTAGATTTAATTGTTAAATATTTAAATAGTAAATGTTTTGGCTGAATGCCTGAGATTGCTGGAGAAAATTGAAAATATCTTTTCTTTAACAAATGATCGATCTCTTTCTTTGTTTGAGTATCCAATTTCAAAAAAAATGTTCATAGATTAAGGCCTTTCGGGGTCACCGTTTTCGGTTATGTGCCAAATTTTTGAAGATGTATAGGCGAGTAGATTTCTATATTGTTTATATATTTTTCAAATAAAATATATTTTCGAGATATGTAGGTACTTAAATAATTTGATTTTTTTTTTATATATCTATTTTTAGTTTTATTGACAGATAATTTTAACACCAACTTTTAAACGAAAGAACATTAAGTGAGCAATTGAAGTCGTAATATTTTTAGCTAAATTGATTAAAAATTTAATTTGTAACAAGTTACTTTATAATACAGACTAATTGATGATTTGATGATAATATCAGTTATAGCAGTATCTAGCACTATCAACGATTACATTAGCTACGCCCCCAAGGGTTACGTCTGCTTATACTTATTTTGATATAGTTCAGCAACCCTGCCCTATCTATTTTTATTTTTATTATTCAAATAATGCTATTTAGACTGTTCTCTAAACGTTTCATTCTGGTGAATTCACAAGGGTTTTCCAAACGTTTTACTTCTTTGTAATTTACTGAAGTTACCCCAATGGCATCATTTTTTCTGCACCACAGTGCTTTTCCCTCGTATTTTCCTATTTGCAAGATGCTTTAATTTTTTTGAAGAACTTCCCCACTGCGAGTTTCAATTGCAAGAGAAATTGTACAACTCCTTCCGAAAAAAATGAAATCTCGGTTTACAGGGCAGTGGCCGAAGATAGTCACAGGTAGAGCTCCGGTGGCTCCGGTGGTGATGGAGTGCAAGGGACGAAATCGCGCCACCGAATGAATAGAAAAAACGCTGGGGGGAAAAATATGCATTCGTCATAAAAGGACAATGCGCGACTTCGTGTGAGCAAATTGTCGCCCAAAGAAGAGACAAAGTCGGCGAGGTCGCGGGGACGTGTTATATTAAAGCATTTTCGGGGTGCAGTAAAACATGAAATTTGCCGGTGGAAATCCTTTGGACCGCCGGCTCCTAGCTGCGTTTCCTGTGTGTCCTGTAAGCTTAATAAATAGCGTTCCTTAAATGCCGCGACAAACAAGTCATATCGCGGAATGGAAGCCACACGGGAGCACAGGATTCAGCAACTTATGAGAAATGCACTCGGATGCGGGGGCGGGGGAACAAAGGAGCACTAAGTTGGCTCCGGTTGAGCGCTTCATGCACCGCCGTAAAAATGATCACAGCGACTGCACACCACCGACAAAATTATTTGTTTGCTTTTGAATCGCGCGCCGGCGGTGTATGAATCACGGCGACGGCGGCGACGGTGGCGGCGGCGCCTCCGCCCGGGCCCGGGGCTGCTGGGGCTACAGCGCGCGACGATTTATCCTTCGTTTCGCGCGGAGCCCGAGCTCCTTTCACCGGGTTTTATTAGGTGAGCTCCTCCTTTGTCTGGGGCTTTGTGGATCTTGCTCGAGTGGCACAATGCACCCTGTGTGCCGGGTGTCGAGTGCGTGTGAATTGTTCACTTGCTTCGAGAGTAATTGAACTGATTAAACTTGCAGCGCACTCAATGGGCTTTCACCTGGCGCTCCGCAAACAGTGGGCTCACTTCGGGTGATTACACTTTTGAAACCCGGCGCGGAACCCGGCTGCGGTGCGGCAATTGCGGCGCACTCAATGGGGACCCGGGGCAAAGAGCACGTCTTAATTAACTGAACTTGCGGGGCCGGGGACGAGATAAGGATCCTGCGGGGAAGGAGTTCAACTTCATGAGTTTGTTGCTGAGCCACAAAACTTTAGTTACGATGAGGTGGCGGGAAAACTTTGGAATAGAGACGACTTTTTTTACTTTCCATTCTGCGACAGCACGAATTTGATTTTTTTTCTATACAGCACCAGTACTATTGCTGAAAGTTTGGCAATCAGGGATCCGAAATAATGTTGAATTTTGGTTACAATTAACAAGATTACAACGACACAAAAAACTAACTTTATAATGAAAACGAAAAAGTTATGGTAGAATAATGATTGTTAAAATAACGAGCAATTGCGCTACCACATAATTAATTTAAAAAAAAAAAAAAACATTATCAATCCAAGTTGAAACAGTTGACTTAACGCCGAAAGTAAATGGCCTTATTTCTTTTCAAAAAAGAAATTAATTCGAATTTTATAAAAATCGATGGACTTTATTACCTTTTCCGAAAAGGAAATAATAACGAACTTCATTATTTCCATTTTAAATGAATAAATATTAAAGAAAAAAACAAAACTCGGAAAAAAAGCCAAACGGACAAATGGCTGAAGAAAACTTTATTTTCGTGCGGTCATAACTAACGAATGAAAAATGAGTGTTTTGTAGGAATATTAATACTTACACAGTAATACCCCGGACTTACGCGATAGGTGGGACCAAGAGATAGCCGTGTAAGTCGAATTCGCGTAAGTCGGGGTTCAACCTTGCATATAAATACGTATAAAGTTTTTGTAAGCGGGACCAGAGTCTAAAGAAAGCAATAATTTAGAAAAAACATGTTTAATAGAATGTTAGATAATTAAAACAATTTACATTAGTAGGAAAAAAACAACGTAAATCAAAGTTATTTTGATATCGAAGGCTTCATATATTCTAACAATGTCGGCTGACGAGCTAAGTTTTTCTTCTTCTCACTTAAAATTTCCTTGTAGCATGCCAGTAACTTTTTTAATTCCCGTTTTGTAGTAGACACGCGCTCTTCATTGGAATCTATTTTTTCCAACATTTGTAACCCCTTTTCAATTGTACTGAAGCTTTCTGTTAAGTTTGAAATCGTCATTTGATTTTCCGATTCAACTGGGTCTAACGAATCAGTTTGTTCAGTTTCTTGATCATGGCATGATCATCTTTCTCTTTCTAACGTTACTGTTGCGTTTCTGTGTAAAGTCACCGTTGCCGTTGTAACAACCTACCTCTGTCACAACCAGCCCCAGTCTCCCCTACGTAATGTTTTACGGAATTGGAATTGTTATTCAACACGGAACACGTTCGAAATTGTCGTAAACCGAACACGCCGATGCGCGCGATGATCAAAAAGAAAAACCGCGTATCTCCGAATTCGCGTAAAACGGGGTAGCGTAAGTCGGGGTATTACTGTATATTTTTTTACGCGTGGCTTACAGCCTAAATGGCTCTATGGATTTTAATAAATGAGATTTTACGTATTTTCAAACATACCGATATGGGTATCAAATGACTTGATGAAACGAGTGCAAATACAATATATGTATATGAGTGCAAATACAATATATGTATATACATTTATCTGTATTATATGTATATATGTATGTAATATGCATATTTAATTAATTGTATATTTTCAAACGAAGTAAAATTTAATAATTCCCATGGATATGCACTACTTATTTGTTCTTCGCGAGCTCCATTTTCACATACAGTATATATAATAATTATCACTGGATTTTAAAACATCCCGCCAATTTGCATTCAAATAATAGTTTAGAAGGTTCACTTCTTTGAACCGTCAAAACTCCGCTAATTTTGGGCCGAATTACTTCTAATAGGAAATGAAAATATAAATGTGTTGTTACCCAACTGGGTAGATATAATCCTCTAAGGACAATTTTCACCAAAACTTTATGGATTACGGAGAAAATCGCGGAGGAAAATTGCCATTTTTGAAAGTTAATATTGTTACACTTTTGACTTCATATACAGTACAGTACCAAAAAATTATAACCACCAACATTCATGCTTCCATACTTTATTTTGAAAAAATCTTATTAAATTCGTGCGTGTTTAAGATAAACATGACAATAAGGGAAAATTCACATATTTTCCAAATTAATATTTCTAGTATTTAGTATACTCGCCATTATTTTTAATAACACTTGCTAATCTCCGCGACTTCCTTCGCTGCAATTATTTATGCTTTCGGCGTTAAGTGTAATGGTATACCATGTAACGCTTCTTGGAAACATGAAAATTTGATTATTGATATTTATATTTGATAGAACTGGAATAAATGAATGGGGGCATACTTTTGCATATTGCATATTGGTTCGTAACGAAACGATTAATTATTCTTCAAACAATGATAACAAAGGAGAAAAGATTGCAGCTCTGCAAGGAAATGTTAATCCGTTTGATTGTTTGCGAGAAAAACGTAATCAGAGTTCAAATTTTGAAATTTGTTAGAGTGGTTATAATTTTCTGGCACTATACTGTATGTATAAATACTCCTACAAGAATAAATTCGTAAGGAAATCTCAAACTCAGCTCTTGCCTAACAGATTAAAATGGAAAATGGACTAAAATGTTTACATATCTGAATTTGTTTTGTATGTTAACTTCACACACATAACACATTCCAACGGCAATTTAAAACATAGCTTATAAAACGAATTTAAATGAAAATTAGTAGTAGTAGTAGTCGTAAATTCGAAGATTCAAAATGGCGAATCGAATGTGGCAACCGATATTTTTGAACTTCAGAGGTTTTTGATGAAAAGTGTAAAGGTAATTCAATGAAATTAATTTGAAATGTACTATGAAACTCAATGACATAAATGGTTCTTCTATGTCTCTGATTTCGCATTTTAAATAAAAATTTGGAAATGAAACATGGAGACCAAATTTTCCATGATTGAAAATAACACTATGCGAAAATAATTGTTGTAGGGTTGTCGATTTAATTAATACATACATATACCTACGATTAATAACTTAATATTAACCATTTATATTTATGGTGGAATGCTGAGGTAGACTACATATAATAACTTTAATAAATAAGGAAGGTTCCCATCAAGATTGAGTTTTGACTTGCGCATTTCAGTCTCGTTGGATCGAAGCATGGATTTTGAAAAATATTTACACCTACATAGGTATATGGAAAAATGACTGCTTTGTATTACTGTATTTTCAAGTTTTTCGAGAGGTTGTTTCAATTGTTTTTTTTTAATTCTGGTTTTTTAATTTAATTTTTTTTTTATTTTATTTTATTTTAATTCTTTCATTAACAGATCCCTTTAAATTCTTTTATAAATTTTCAATTTTCGGTAAATTTTCCAATCAAACATTCAGCTCTTGCATAATTGCCTTATGATTTTGTCTCTTTTTATTCCCAAACCTTTCGTTTAGCCGTTTTTATTTGTGAAAACATTTTTTTTTACAGCAAAATGAAGTCAATCCGCTTTTGAATCGATCTATTTACATACATGGCCTTGAATTTTGATTCAACTGTCGTCACATATACTCAGTAAAGGGGTTGTTATGGATAACTTCCAGGAATAAATTTTGGTCTATGGTTCCATATCCACATTTAATAAAATCCTACATAATTCGCTCCTAAGATGGGTGAAATTCCAAACTTGAGCAGTTTTTCATTAAGTCATATCATAACTATTACTATTACACCGGAAGGAAACGTGCTACTTAGCTAATATGAGAATAATTTTCAGATATTTAAATAGGTTTGTGTTACATCTTGCTGTAGTCGATTATTATTATTATTATTATTTTGTTCCCCTAATTTTGTTCCGGTAATAGTTCTTCTTTAAATGTTGGTAGTAATTGTTGTTTTTCTGGTTTATTCTCATACAGACAATTTAGTTATCACATGAATAGAAGAGGATTTTCTGTTTCGGTTGCTACAGAAGCAAATGATGATGAAATCCGATAGCACTCTTAATTTGAGGTCTTCCTTAAGTTACTCCCTCTGCATTTTTATTTCAACTGAATCATAATTAGACCGATGGTCGGTCGACGACAATTGAATTCCGCTGAATCAGCAGCTAAAAGCTCAGTCCAAATTTGGAGGGTTTTTAATTTTATCGATTGGCGGTCGAAGTCAACCTATCTTTTTGGACCGAGGTCGGGGGTGAAGAGGGGCCTCCCTGGTAACCCGGGCCAATCAAGCCGGTCCTAATTTGATTTAAGATCCACCTTCGTCAGCCACGGATCGTTAAACATGAAAGCGGTGCCGTGATTTTTCCAGGTCTCTAACCCCTCTAACCTCTCTTTTTCAGATTCAAATTTTCGGATACAACTCGCAGCTGTACGCGAACTTCTCAGATGCACTGAATCGCGCCCAAGGGATTGTGGGTGTCGCGATACTCCTTCAGGTGAGTCGGCCTCCGCCCCCCGTGGGGCTGTCTTACACTTGATTCTAAGACGTGCGTCTTCTATTTTCTCCCCCGCAGCTGGGCGACCTGTCCAACGCAGAGCTGAGGATGCTCACCGAGAAGCTGGACAAGATTCGGTTCGGCGGGGACGAGGCCCACATCAGCAGATTGTCTGTCAGGGGACTGCTGCCGGACACGGACCATTACATGACCTACGAGGGCTCGACAACGGCGCCCGCGTGCCACGAGACCGTGACATGGATTGTGCTGAACAAGCCCATTTATATCACTAAGCAACAGGTAAGTGGTGATATCATCAAGTTAAGATTGCGCCTGTATCTCCGGCGGCCCCATAAAGGCCTTCTCGGAGCAGCCGGGTCCTTCGTGCTTCGTGATAATTTCCGTTCGACTATGACCCGCTTTCGGGTGAATCTGGAGCCTTCGAGCGGAGCACAGGGTGGGTCTATTAATTAAAATGAAAACAGCTCGGCGTGCAATATTAATGATAATGAGTTCTAATTTAAAGTTCAATTCACGAATGCAATTACCCTCTCCGATTTATTATTAATTTCATCCGAACTAAAGCCAGGGCCGCCATCCACCGGCTGGGCTCGTCCCCGATACTTCATAAGTGGTCGATATGCGAGTGGATGCGCCCCTTCCGCGCCTTAGGGCTCCGCTGTGGAAGTGGAAGTGGCTCGTTAATAACCCGCACTTACCTTGGCACACCGGCAGATGGACTCCTGCAGGTAAGCCGGGATCTTTCGAGGAGGCTCTACGCCCCACACTTTCACCTGCCCCTGGTTGTTTCGGTTACAGCAGTCAATCAGACCTTGCGTTGGCTGTCTACAAAATGGTTTTATAATAGAACCACCCTTTGGCCTGCGGGCACGTAACTGCGAGCAAAAAGTGCTTGAGTTGCATTATTAGTCGAGTGAAATTAATTATTGTTTTCTCTTTTAGAGAAACAATCTTTTAATGGAAATCGATTTATTTAAGAGTCAGGATTAAGCCAAAAAATAATTCCGGTTCGTACTTGAAAGCGTTTTAAAAATGAGACAATGTTAATCAAATGAGTGACGTAATATGAAAACACTTTTAGTGTATTAAAATAAAACACTAATGCCCAATTTCACACATATTTTAAGGTATGGAATCTTTGAATGCGTGTAACTCGAACAATGATTTCCTAACATTCTTTATCACTTAAATCAATAAAATCTTCCGTATCAGTATTAATTTTTAAAATAAAAATACCAATTGTTAAAAACAACTTGTTTATTTGTTGAATTTTCCATACGAAATGTCAAAAAATGTCTCTAAGCGAGGCTTAAGTGGCCAATTTTGGCGACTTAAGTATAACGACCATAATAATCGTAATATGTATACACTAAGTTCGCGCTGTGAAACTGAAAAATGATTAAACGGGAATTTAGGTGACGATCAGAACTTGAGTTCGCAATGTGAAACCCGGCATAAGATTTGCAGTGAAAGCTTAAGGTTTTTACCTATCATTTGAGAAACATTATAAGCTCCTTGATAAATGTGTTTTTTATAATGATTTTACATAAATGGTATTTTTTTCACGGAGAATTTCCATTAACAAATGCGTACTCCATGGAAACACTCATATATGCATCTATGTACATATAAGTATTGCAAATTTTTCGGAAAAAAAGGTTCGAACCCGCTTACTTCAAGTATATATTCATAAAACACCTTGCGTGGTGGTTGATTCAGAAATACATAACACATAAGAAAAATATGACGACAATTTTGTTTCTAACAAATTTACCTACTAATCTTTAAAATTGGTAAAATCGACCAAAAAAATCAACCCAATCAAAATATCTCCAGCTCTTTCATTCGCATTGCAATTAAGTCATCTATCTCGCTCGT
This sequence comes from Machimus rusticus, assembly GCA_951509405.1. NCBI lineage: Eukaryota > Metazoa > Arthropoda > Insecta > Diptera > Asilidae > Machimus > Machimus rusticus. Next base: position 12,862,161 of record OX608051.1, read on the forward strand.
GTTGGTCATCATGCGCTAGCTTTTTCCTCAGTGTGAGTTAAACCATTTTGAATTGCAAGATGCAATTCAGTTCATTTTCAAAAGAAATGCAAGAGTTGACATTTCATAACTATATTGCTGTACAGACTTGATTTGTCAGCTAAATAGTTTTTTGGTTTTGGTTTGGTTTTTTGTGGAGATCAGGCATTATTTTCCGGATACGCTGAACCGATTGGAATAAACCTTGGTGCGTTTTGTGAATTAATATGTCCTGTGTGATAATTTAACACAATTTGGGCAAAAAAGTAATAAATTTAGAACAGAAAAAAAGAAAGAATAGTGGACAAAATAATTCGATTAACGGTGTGAAATTTGCCCGTACGAAACTTTTCTCTGATGCTTTTTGATTTTTTTGTTTCAGAGTTACCAATCCTGAGTTAAATGATATGAAACAAGAATTCCTCGAGGACTTGACTTTGGCCCCCGCTGTAAATTAGACAAAAAATCGAAATTTAGAAAGATTCTTTTTTTGTATTCGCGAAGGAAAAAATAATGCTTAAAAAGAAAAAGAGCTAGAAAAATATGCTTAAAAATTCATTTTTTTCTAACCTTCTTAAGTGTTATTAGTACCTACCTTAAAAATCATGTGACGATTTGTTGCTCTTCCGGTTCCTAATTAAGTTACCGAAAACACTTAAGACGAGAGTAGGTACAGCTGCTTGAAACTGGGGCCGCGATGCGAAAGGGTTGCGTCCGCATTCGGAACTAATCCGGCGCTTCACCGCAGATCAAGTGCAATTACCCACGCAGGCTGACGTTTGCCCGCCGCCGCGGAGGTGGCACCGACCCGGCACGCCATTAAAAGTTCCTAATTAATACGGAGGCATTTTAATTAACTTAAGCTACACATACATCTCGAGGGTTGCCGATTAATTATTAAAAAGCAAAGCGGCTCCGGGCCCCGAGGAGCCGGAGCCTCTTCACTCGCAGGAGCACCGGGCTAAGCCACAAGTGGAAACCCGAAGCGGCCGGGGTGGGCGCCCCCAGGGCTGGGGCTGGGGCTGGGCGCTCTCAGAACGCATTACGAACTCGCTGGCTGCCAGAGTGAGGTTATGCTGTTTATTGTCGGGACACGATTCACATTCGGGGGGTGGTGCCCCATGAAACCAGAAATCTGTAAACTCACCGCCCGCAACTAGCGGGCTTCCTCTAAGTTCGGATGGTTTCCCGACCGCTCTTCCTTCAGATTTGTAACCGTTTATCCTGTCATATGGTGGATGGGCGCCCCCAGGAGGTGAGGGTCTATTGCGCCCCACGGGGGGTGGGACTCTTTTGCGGGACCCTGGGGGCTGCGGTCGGTCCCGTACTTTATTGGCGACATGGAAAATTAAAAACGACGTCATTTTAATTAAAATAATTCCACTGACACTGTAAATACGGCGCTAGCTTGCAGCTCGCAAAGATACGGGGCCGCCAGAGGAGCGCCCTACAATTTCGCAGTATTATCTATTCATGTTCCCGTGCAGCTCCATAGCTAACATGAGATCCAGGAAAGAGGCTTAAAATGATGCCACAGGCCCGGACTGGAAGCACTGCCTGGATTCTGGATTCTGGAATGCCGGAACGGGCGGCAAAGCGCGGCGGTTGCGGCAAGGATTGTGAGCGGCAAAGTATAGTAGACAGAATGCGAGGATAGTAGATAATAAAAAAAAAAGCCCGAGTTACATGGCTCAGTGCATGTGTATAGTCCGGGAAGACTTTATGCTGTTGCCGGGCCCGGCATGATGGATCCGCACAAAAGCGAATCGGGATCCGGAGGATTCAATCTAAATTAATATTTTCTTTTTTTTAAAAACGAAAAATTACTGTAGAGATGGCAGGGATTTGCATGCATGTTTGCCGCTGCACGCTCCCTGCGGGATGAGTCAATACCATCCCGGTTGGGGCCGCTCTCAAAGGACGACTATGACGATTATCCGAAGAAGTAGAACGAAATTCATTGTCCAGGGATGCAATCTCGTTCTGCCTTCCACAATTCCCTGGGCTTTTCTTTTTTACCCCCATATACCTCTAGGTTATATGCGAACCGCAAAAATTGACCGCCTTTTTGCTTTCAGCGAGAAAAGCAAGGCACCGGCTTCATTAGCCACCCAGGGCCCCCCGGCACCGCTGAACTCGAAGGCCGGCTGTAACCGAAAGGGGAGATAATAACACGATTTGCTATACTTGGCCACTTGGCTTCGGACTGTCGACATCGCTCTGCAGAAGAAGCAGTGGGGTCAGTCTTTGCAGACTGAGTACATGTGAGCTCTGCATAGAATTCCCTGAAATGGATATGCATTTTGCATGTCATTTCTAAGGCTTTCGGTGAAATTACGTTAATTTCTTGGAAAAATTCCCTTTAAGTTGTTGAACTTCTACTAGTTTCTATGGGAAAATTTTTTTTAGATTTGAGGATTCTTAATCCACAAACGATTACAAAGGAGTAGTCAAATACTCATTTAAAGGGATCTTCAAATGTTCTACGCTTAACTAGATTGACCTCAAAATTCTCTGTAAACATTTAGAACAAAAGTCATGAGCCCTAACTGTAATGGCCTTTACGCTCACTAAGATTTTTCGCCTAATTTCCTTAAGTTTGGTTAGGTTTCTGTGATTTTAACAATACTTAAACTCAACTAAAATCGTCTTAATGCCCGATTTCACAATGTCACTTAAGGTCCAGTTTAATCATTTTTCGGTTTCAGTGTGTGAGCTTTAGTGTACATTACATTACGACTTAAGTGTTCGCTATACTTAAGTCGACAAAATTGGCCATTGGAGATATTTTCAAAAAAACAACAAAAAACAACTTGTTTGGTTTTTTAAAATCGGTGTTTATATTTTAAGAATGAATGCTGATACGGAAGATTTAATTTGTTTAAGTGATGAAGAATTTTATGAAGTCATTGTTCAAGATTCCATACCTTCAAATACATATATCTATTGATTATAAAACTTCTAAAATTTTCATAAATTCATTTTAGTTACCTTTAACTTTAATAAATTTTTCCGCACATAACATCAAAATAATTCTCCAATTAGTTTAACACTTTGAACGCAAAAATTAATTTAAGTTAAAAGTTTCTGAAATGATTTTAAGGATATTATTAAGGAAATTTTATCCACAAAGGGCTTCTTTCGATTCTATTCGAACCTTTCTCATGAGAAGGCCCTTCTTAAAACAAACGGAGTGTCCTACATAAAAAATAAATACTTTTGCATTTTTAAGGCATGGACCTACGTATTTAGTTAATAATATAATTTAATTGTTCTCAGCTCTTTCAAAAAATATTCTACCAAAAACTTTAACCTCAAAAATTAGTACGTATAATTAAAACGTTGCCTGCAAAATATTTATATTATTGGAAGGCCTAATGCATCCATAAAGTTATAGTATAATCATATTGCTGTTAGTTTTGTATGTGCAGACATCAGAAAACAAATAAAATCAACTCAGAAACTTACTTTATAGGATGAAAAAAAAATCCAAAACTTACATAGCTACTCTCACAATCTCACATATAAAAATGCTATATGAAAAAAAGTTATGAACACTGGCTTTGTTTTAGCCTTCTACAGGCGTTTTCCTCCCTTAAGCTTTATTTAAGAACAATCTGACCATAGGATAGGATAGGACCATATTCGGTGAAAGAAAATTTTAACTATATTTTGGAAGATGTCGTTCCCTGCTATATGAAATCACAATTCTCAGCTAAAAGCCCACTTTGAATTGTATGCCCATTCAATTTCAAACAACTTTTCAAAAGGGTAATTTCAAAAATTCAAAGGGAGTTCTAATCTAACTATTACACCCTTGACACACTATGGCTGAAATTTAGAATTTCGATCTCAATTTAGCGACCCCCTGACACACTGGTGTTAAATTTGAAATGTAAAATTCAATTTCAAATGTCAAATTTTACAAAACTGGAGAAAATGGACAGCGACAGCCTGATTTTAAATTTAATTACCAGCAAAACATAGATTTTTTACAATGTTGCACCAAAATAAATTAAAAAAAAAGTTTGGGAAGAGAGGAACAACAGTATTAAAAGATTGCAAATAAAATTGCAATAAAATTGACGTTTCGAAATATTTCCTGATGGTTTAGTAGCCTGTTTTTCAGTTTGCAAACTCAATTTCGCATGAAATTGAGTACGAACTGCTTCATTTTCAAATTGACTTGAAATGTAGATCGAAATGGAGAAAAGAGCCGAAATTCTAAATTTCAGTCATGGTGTGTCAGGGGTATTATTGATTTTTGTTATTAATATATACTTTTCGCGGATATGTGATGTTTTATTTATTTATAGTTATCGCGTCAAGCAACTTCTATCATTATAATCCTACATTATTGTAAACTAATCTTAAGACGAATTGTAAAATTTTGTAGATAAAAAACGCAGAGATTAAGAATCCAGTCGTTATGCTTTATGACGGCTTAAGGTCACAAATTGTCTTTGCAACTAATAACTTTTGAAGAAAATGTCTGACCAACCAAGTATTTTTATAATCGTATATGGATCTGGTTTTTTTTAATTATTTACCTATGTATTAATTAATGTTTGAAGGCCGTAAATTATGTTCCTGGTCAAAGCCTTTTCGAGCAATTTCTTTCCTAACCACTTCGCTAAAATACTGCAAAATGAAAAAGTGAGACATTTATTCGTACTTTACCTTGTTGGGCTAGACACTAATATTACGGCAACAAAAATTGAGTTTAGTCAGTCATTGCAATGCCTTGCTTTTTTTCTACTGGTTCAGAAAGTATAAGAGTAGAACCGACTAAAACATACATATGTGTAGTGTGGACACTATTGCTTTTTCACCAAAATTTACATATTGTACTCGTATAATATAATAACCAATTCAGAATATAAAAAATCGAATCATTTACGTTTATTTTCGAATGATTTCAGCGAAATTGCTGGCTTTAGAATTTTCAAGAAAATCTCCGTCTAGACAGTCCCGAAACCATAGAAAGAGTCAGAAATGCAATCTCAATTGAACTTTTAGACTTTCAAAATAAGAATTATATTAGCTGAATATCAAGAAGGCTTTTCTTATTATTACATTCAATTGTGACTCCAGCTTCTCTTTTTTTTTATAATCTTTGTGATCGTTATAAAAAAGTACCACTGTTTACATAGGTATATCAAAAACATAATTACAATGGACCTATTTTTAGCTTCAGTGTGGCAGTTTCAATTTTATTATTATAATTCTGCTTGGTCCTTCTTTTATTAACTTTTGATGTTAAAAAAAAATATTATGCAAATCTCTTTTTAAGTTATATTTTAAATATTTATTTTTAGACTGTCAATGGATACTAATAAAAAAAACCATTTTGTCAAACTACACTCTGCACCTTACTAACTTTGGTGAAGTAAAATCATCGAAATATATTTTGGTAGAAGGAAAGCAACATTGTATCTCTCTATTTTCCCAAACTACAGAGTTATTAATTGCGTAATGTTGGCGCACTGAAGGACACCTTTCAAACTGACGATAGGGCTAAAAATAATTAGTGGGGAGACTGGGGCTGGGAGGGGAGCGTTGGTGTCTGGCGCTCGGTTTAAATTGAACACGGCCGAGAGGAGGCCCGAATTACAATTAACGCACATTACGCGGCAAACGCTTGGGTGACTCGGACCTTTGCAGGTCACTGATGCAGGCAAAGGGCCCGCCCTGTTTACAGCGTGTCGCCGAGGAGGGCGCTGCAGTAATGTCATTTTGCCGGACGGATCCATTCTTCCGTGGAAAGCGGCGAAATTGATTTTTTTCCCATTCAATTCCCAACTTTCGAACAATTCATGCATTTTTTTTTTGTTGTTGGTTGGGCTGTTGTTGTTGCTTTACGCGCTGTATACATAATTAATGAGATGTTAATTAAGTTGTCTGACTTTTGGTCCATTGGCGGGATGCACTGCTCGACACCGATGCACCCCTCGCCGCTTCGGTGCACTAAAATGCATGACTGACTCGTTGACTGCAACGGCGGCGGGCGGCCGGTCGACATTTTTGCCAGCGATGGGGCCACACAGCGCTCTTTTCATCACGTCCCGGCTTTCCTGGGTCCCGAGGGACACTGTTAAAGTTATAATTTATTAAAAATTCAACTTTCAATAAGTGAAGCTCATCTTTTGCCCGAGTAGAGGTCCAGATGGTGCTGCCCTAGAATATCCCCAGGGCACCGCTTTAAAGCGGACCCACGTTTATGCTTTGGTGTAAAATTAAAATTAATTTGGGGATTGATTAAACTTTTCTAGCACCATCAAACCGAGCCAAACTGGTCGATATCAGGGGAATTGTTGTGAGCATAGAGGTCACTGTCCAGCCTCGGCCGTAATTTATTCAAGCTGTTTAGATACATAAAGTTTTGCGCGATTAGTTCGACGGGGAGGGCGCATCATAATGGACAATTTATGTCGCAGCGAAGTGACATCGAACGTGTCCCTAGATAAAATGATTATTGCCGGCCGAGTGCTTCGATGGTCGCGATCAGGCAGCTAATAAATCTTCATTTTGTCTCGTTTCAGCTGCATGCCTTAAGACGCCTAATGCAGGGGGGCCCCGACCATCCGAAGGCTCCGCTTGGGAACAACTTCAGGCCGCCGCAGCCACTCCTGCACCGGCCGGTCAGGACGAACATCGACTTCCGCACGAAGCAGAACGGCAAGGTGTGCCCCACGATGTACAGAGATGTGCACTACAAAGGTAAGTGGCCCCAAATGGGCCCCAAAACTCCCCCGACTCACCTGCTTCTGCAATTGCAGCCAACAGCTGGAAACAACACTGAACACTACGCAAGGGGAGCTTCCATACTTAGACTAAGGTAGATCAAGAATCGTTTTATTTTTTAAGGAGGAACAACGTCAGCCCACCCGAATCAAAAGGAAACTTAATGAAATGTAATGCGAGAGCCTTGGCGAGGAATCCAATCGCGACGATTTTAAAATTTTGCGAAAACAAAGATGCTTCTCCGAGGCTCTTGCACCACCAAAAAGTAGCATTTCAGTTTCATTGTTAATTTTTTTTGGTTTAAGTGAAACGTAATTTCGCGAAGAAGCCAACTAACGCACAGGTGAACGATGCCCAACGCCTGGAAATCGGGGAAAAAGTGGCTGAGAGCCAAATTTGTAGAAATAAGATTGTTACCAAGGAAGGACATTTCGTCGTTGAACATTTTGTAAAGACTTTTACTTTTCACTGCGCGTGTTGTTTTGTTTGCAACGAGTATTTTTGGGTTATTGATAATTTTTTTGGAGTAATTCTATTAAAGCCCTAGACTAGAGGAACGTTCGACAGGTTTAACTTCCAAAAAGTTTCTTTGAAAATCTTGTAAATTCAGTAAATTCTAAAATATTGTTGCATATCCATTACCTCTCAATTTGAGGTAACTTTATTAGAACATTTACTTGAGGTCAAAAGCAACAAGTTTACCATTGTGCACAAAAGTTTAAGACCACCACTAATTTTGAATTACTTCCACTTTAAGAATTTCGATTTTAAAGCATTGCATTTTAAAGAAGCTTTTCACCTTTTCCTCAATATTGCGTAAAGATCATTAAAGTAAACGAATTATAGGCAAGTAACTTATTCGATTTATAGACGACGACAAGCACGCATTCAAGTTTTTAATTTTCGGAAATCGCTCAATGTCTTTTCCTTAAAAAGGTTGGAAATACCTTTTGTGCAAGTAGTTTTTTCTCAATTTTACTAAAACTAAAACTTAAATATATTGGGAAATACTTTTAAGTGAGTTTTGACCTTGAATTGAAAATTCCTTAAACTTTTCATCAAAATCGGGGAAGAGACTTTAAATTTAATTTAAGCTTTCAAGAATATTTAAGTCAGGCCTACAAGATGGTCATGGCAATAATTTTCGAGAAGCTTCTTCGTTACTAGATTGTTATAAATATGAAGAAAAAATTGTGATGTCTAGAAAAGTTTTGCAATTGTGGAAATGTTGTTCAGTATTGGTCTTAAACTTTTGTTCGCAATTGCACAATTCATTCTTGTTTGTATCTTTCAGTTCCTGAGATATTTTATTTAAAATTTTGGAAAAAGTATCATAATCTCGCAATTTTCTCTGCCTACTCATAGGGATGTTGATGCAGCGGGCTCGAGCACTCACTGAAATTTTTTCGGTAGGCGCCGACTCCAATTAAGAAATGAAAAGTTATTGTCATTTTAGATCGGATATCAATATCTTAAGAAAAATTATAAAGTTGTTTAAACTACTGACAGAAAAGTGAGATATAAACATATCTTCGATCTATAACGACGCAAAATGTTTAGTTTTGTATGACATACATATCTAGCTTTATTATGTAAATATTTATAGATTGTCTCTTGATTAAATATTTCGGGAAATACTACCGACCGATAAATAATTTTTACATATCCCTCGTCAATTTCTTATCAAAACTGACCCATGAAGTCTCATACTCAAGTTTTGCTTTTTGCATCTTTTACCCTGTAGGTACCTACCTGCTTTTAGAAAATTATTTTCTCAAATTTTACTTAACTGGATTTTTGCTACTTTTCCTTTTTGGGCTGATAACTCACGTAACAAATAGGTTCGTACCTTTAAAAACGATTAAAAATATAAGGTGTTTCCTTAAACTCAATTCTATCTCAAAAACTTGAACATAGATACCAAAAGGTTAGCCCTGGAATTCCCTAACGATTTAGGGTTAGAATTTAGAGTCTAAATTCTAAATTTATAGTGTACTCTGCGATTCTTTAAAAAAACGGTCTAAGTTAGAGGGAAATGCGACAGTATTCAATTCAATTTCAAAATTATCTCTTTGAATATCTTTTAAAAAATCAAATAGATACATATTATGAAATTGAATATATCCAAAATTCTAAATTTTGTTCTAATGTGTCAATAGTATAACCTTTTATTCTTCTCATTTGGAACAACTTGTTCAAGCTTATTCAGAAATATCGCTTAGCCGCCGCCATCTTTCATGCAAAAATTTAAATTTTTCTGTTAAGTGGCTTAGAGAGAACTCCAACTTTCTTTAAATTAGAAAACTTATGTGAGCTAGAAAAGCTCTAAATTCTAAACTCTATATCGTTACGGAATACCAGTTCAGATGTCTTTTCTTTGCAAAATATGTATGTAAATATTATATTTTTTTAAAAAAGATCTTTACGAAAACTTGGCCTATTTTCAAAATACACCTTTTTATTTCTAGAAAATAAAATAGAAGGAGGCTATTAAGTTCTAGCGTCCTATATGTATATAATAGCTTTAGTAGTTGAGGAGTACTGTGCTGTAACACAATACGTTGTTACACTACATATATCAAAATTACTTAACATATTTAGAAAATTAAAATCATCTTCGTATCCGACCCTATGGCTTTTGAAAATGGTATAAAACATATTTTTGATGTAAACCTCAGAATATGCAAATATGATTTATCACCCCCAAGATTTACTTGCCGAGCGCTTCTCTAGAGCATTCAATATTGAAGTTTCTCGTGTACGCATAAATAAAGCCCCAATGGATTTCAGTTGCAATTTTCCCCGCAAACTCGGAACCTTGGCATTGTTCATCTGTGTTTACGCACCCTACGCATTACAACACGCAGCAACACTGTACATATCGCATTCGTAGGTTAGTGATAACTTTTATTATATAAAAAAAAAGCAAACGAGCATGAGGAGGGCCCGGCTAGTCGCTCTAATGAAGCCAACCACTTTTATGTAATCGAGTATGAGAGTGCGTCAACTGCACTATGACCCAGAGTGCATCCCGCGGCGACCCATCGCATCCGTCAATCTCTGGGAAACGTGTCAGCTTTTGATAAGCAGGCCACGGCTGCAATTAACACGCCGCACAGCGCATTTACTATTAATCGATTCTAACTGAACTCATTTGATTGCGAATATTTATAAATAAATAAAAAAAAAAAGAAGCTAAAATGTATGGAGCGCGGCCGGGCGTTGCAGTAACGCGCTACACGTAGTAATTAGTCGAATTAAGCTGCCGTGGAGTGGGTGATCCGCAGAGTGGAACATATTATATATTGCTTAAGTAGGCCATTTGTATCATATGAACAGAGCAAACTATGTCATACTAAGTAAGCAAACATGAATAAAGACAAATTATTATTAAAGCAGCGTTTTTGTTGCCCCAGTGAAATAGTCCTGATTAAGCCCTTATTACAATTCAATGTTAAAATTTTGATCAAAAACGAGGTCTTTTTACATCTTATTTTTGCTAAGAAGGAGGAAGCTTTTTATACTCGACTAATTTAGAAGGAGAGTAATGTTTTTCGGGTGCATATATGTACTTATGCCATGCATTTATTAAGCAGTCTAAAACGGCTTTATGGATTTTAATAAATAAGGTGTCGTTAGACTTGTTTTAGTTGTGGGAGTGCTGTTGGCTGTATAATTTTTGAGAAAAATAAATACCCATTTTTTTTGTCTGTGTATTTTGTTTTATTTTCAAACGCATAGATATGTATATCGATATGGGTATCAAATAAAAGTTCCTAATGAAACAAGTTCAAATACAAGGTGGCGCAAAATTAATCATCCAATTTTATTTTTGTATAACTTTTTTACTGAATAAAAAAAATGATTTTGAGTGATGGTAATCTTTATTAGGACCTTTAGAATTTTTTCTGTTAAGTGGAAAAGATGATATCCGTCAAGTAGCTGCCGCCAGTGTTGATACACATTTGTGCCCGTTTTATAGCATTTTTCATGACTTTCCGCAAGATTTCCGGTGATAACTGTTCGCATTCCTGTCGAATATTGTCTTTAAGGGCAGCGATTGTCTGAGGCTTGTTGGCATAAAACCGCGACTTCAAGTAGCCCCAAAGAAAGAAGTCTGGGGCGGTTAAATCGGGCGATTTTGCTGGCCATGCCAAATCGCCAAACCGGGAGATTACGCGATTATTGGTAAAAAAAATCAATTATTCCACGCTCTTGCGGAGTATAGCGCTCGATTGCTTGTCTGTTTGTAAGCTGTCTAGTGACGTACGACGCTATTTGCAAAAATTATAACATCTTCCGATAGTGTGATTAATTTTGCGCCACTTGACGGATATCATCTTTTCCACTTAACAGAAAAAATTCTAAAGGTCCTAATAAAGATTTCTATATCTCAAAATCATTTTTTTTTTGATTTAGTAAAAAAGTTATGAAAAAATAAAATTGGATGATTAATTTTGCGCCACCTTGTATAAACATACATATATACGAGGGGCGTTTAGAAAGTTCGTAGTCTAACCAGGAAAATGAAAAACTACAATTTTGTAATTACTTTATTTTTGAACATTTTCTTTTCCAAGTTCAATACAGTTTTTCCATTGAGTTTATGCATATAATATACGTTCGACACAATTCCACAATTCCCTCATAGATTTGTTACGAAATTGACGAATTGACTGACTGTACAAAAAAGGAGTATAACGCTTTTCGTTCTATTTATAATAGATGAAAAATCCATAGTGCAAAACTTTGAAAGTTAATTAAGAAAACCAAAAAACCCGAGTTCTTGTGAAAAAGGAACTGAAAAAATGTCATATTGTGACCTGCACTCGGAGGCTACAAATGTTTGTTCTCAATTGTATACAATATATTAATAGCTACCGAAAATTGACATACAATTTTAATTCTCCTTGGTACTTTCTGAAAGATACGAATATTAATACTAAACTTTTCAACTGTTTGTGTCTAAGCCTTATAAATATTTGTTCCTTTTTTACCAAAATTCGGGTTTCTGGGATTTTAATTAAATAATTTTTTTGAAAAAATCGTCAAGGATCAAAATAAATTTAGATGAAGTTCCCGAATAAGATTTTCATTTTTTTTAAAAAAAATAAAATAAATTGATTGCTTTTAATTTCCCATAGCTAAGTAATTTATAAGTTCATTGTGACCTTGGATTCTGAGAAATTTGTAACTAGCATGGAAAATACACGATATTGATTTAGAGTACAATTTCATATTATTCCTTCAATAAATATCGGTGCACGAGTTTTTAAGTCAAATAAATTTCAATAAAAGCAAGGTATCAGAGGAAGGTTTTTGTAAAAGTTGAATAACTTTACCTCTCGTTCCACGAATTTGTTCGGTATTTCGTGATTTTTCCATTCTTATCGGCAGTCGGTCGCTTCATAGCGATATGAGCGCATGGTGTGGTGTTTTGTTTTGATGGCATCCCAGTTTGTGATATTGACGTCACCAATTATCCAAGTAAAGGAAAACAATTACAAATACTGCTTGTTTTTATTAACATTATTTTTTCTAGTTTGTACAAAACTGTGTTGGCGGATTATATTACGATTAATTTATGAAATGAATTACAATTACAGGAAACCCCCAAATTCGCTGATGAATTAATTTTCATAAAATCTGCCTTTTAATGAGTTTCCATAATTTATTACGGCAATCTGCGAAATTAAGCTCATTGTCTTTTTAGTTTTAACAACCGTTTAATTTATTTTTTCGGGTGTTACTTAAATCGATCGAAATCGTAAATCATAGTTTTGTTGCGAGCTAATATCGTTTTGAGTTCTTTCAATCGCTCTATACTCTAGGATTTTTGAACAGATTTCAAAAAAGGTTAAAATTATCTACGCAGTTTTTCACTTTCTCGAACACTAAATGTAATGAACAATTTTCGAATTCAAACCAATCTACAAAAAAATTAGACATACGATATTCATATCAAAATTGACAAAAAAAAAACGGTTAAAAATTGTTTTAAGTCCAAAAAATGTTCTGAAACTCCTCATAGGAATTATTTTACGGGCAACGTGAAATTTCCTAAAACGCACAAATTCCGAAGACTTGAGTAGTCCAATGGGTGACTAAAGTTTGATAGGTATTCCTAGAAAAGACTAGAGTATTCTTTTGAAAAACTCATTCCTACATGAAAAACGCCAGAATACGCTAAGAGACGCTTTAAAATACACACTATGAGTGTTGCGGGAATACGATGGGTGAGGCTGGGATTATATTTTTTTTTTTTTACCTATTGATATTTGATGTTTATGTTTTATATCATCTAAATATGTACATAACGTAAATACTACTTAGGTCAATTGTTTTACAGGTTACTTTACGATAAATTTAAACATATTGTATAGACTTACATTTTTTATTGTCTTCCCATAAAGTAAAGTTTCTTATCATAATATTTGCCTCGTCACAAATTGATTTTGTAATATCTCACCTAAAAAGTACATCTTTGATTTAATAAAGATTATTTTTCTGATAATTTGTAATCAGATCTTTGCTGCATATGGAATTAATTTAGAATTTCTTTCATTTTTAATGGTTTCTCTTTGCTTAAATCCCGTAAGAAATCGAAATTATTATTTATTGTGTCCCACAAGCATTTTTGAGATAAATTTGATAGAGCAGTATCTAGTTATTTTAAGTATTCTTTGCTTTATATGCAAAGATGTGCTTGCTGACGCACACAAAAAAATCGTTACTATACTTTTTGTTCTCTGTAGGCTGGGTTAATAATATTTTTCAATATTAGGCAAAATCGTAACGAGAAAAATATTATATTAATAATAAAATAAAATAATAATTCCCATATATAAGGTAAAATCGTATCTTTTTCTTTAACGACAATTTTCTATGTGTGTTCTTCCCACCAATGTTCATCAATGAAATCGGCCTGTCAACATAAATCTATCAATGGACGTAATAAAGTTAAATCGTGTTTTTGGTTTTAGAAGTCCGGATGCAATGAGCATTGAATGAGAATTGATTCTTTGCGCATTGGGTACAACCGCACCGAGTAAAACCGACCTGTCATAGCCTTATGGGGTAAAATTGCATATACCATTTTGACTCCGAGACCTTAACACACATTGTAATATGTACAAACCACATACAGCTTTGTCCACTCTTCGGGACTAAATCGGAATGTGTATAGAGGTTCAGTTTTCTTCGATTATTTTATTTCTGAATTATTAGTTTTTTGACATGGATGTGTCTTATGGCTTTGAGTAAAGCAAAAATTCTGTGCGTAACAATTGATGTTACTATCAATGTGATCAATCACAGAAGTTTCACTCGAACATGTTTCACTCCAACTCAGTGGCGGATTAACATTAAGATCGGCCCCAGGCAATCGTCAATTTATGGTCCGTTCTCTTTTAAAAGATAGCCCTACTGGTGTTGCCAGGAGGTCTGAAGACTGCTATTATATCGAACGGATCTGTATGCTGCGTAAAATTCATCACTCAATTCCTAACCATTTCGCAAAAAATACTACAAAATTCAAAAGTGGAGTATGTCCGTACTTTACTCAATATAAAATTAAAAACATTACCTGATTATTTTATTTTTCCAAACGATTAAAGACTATGGCTAGTGTCACATGCGGTTTGTGGTGTTGCGTCGCTTTTAGTATGGGATTTGTGCGTAAGCAAACATGAATAAAGGTAAGTTTTTATTAATTTAGTGCTTCTTTCTGTTCAACGGCGGCTCAAGGGCCGGCCAGGACGACAGAAGATTTGCCCATTAGTCGTGTCCTGTCGCGTCCCGGGCGTCTTATCTCGGGCCGACGGAGCCCAGATGAACAACGGCGGAGATCATTTACGGCAATGTTCTTAACTTTAATCAAAGCGAGCGTAAGCCCAATCAAAACGAGCCTGCGCTCCGCCTCGGCCCGCTGCCGCCCGCCGCCCGCCATCGCGTAAGTAAGCGTTTTCCGTGATACCTTAATCTCTGCATTTATATCATCCAATTACACCGCCGTGTACAGACGTTTGTCGTGCAATCATTGAGCGGAGGACTCCTATTAAACATTCTGCGACGGTCCCGCCAGCCGCCCACCCACGCCCGGATCCGTCCTCCATCGCCGGCACGTTTAAGATATTTCAGCAAAAAATGAACACAAGAAATCTCTCAAACGTCAAGCAGCTGAGGGGGAATTGTTGATCCAGATGTTCCTGCAGAGACTCCCAGTGGGACTACATCGGCAGAAAAGCCTGGGCTGGGGCTGCACGGGCGGCTGGGGCAGGGGAGACCGCCGGGACGGCCTCCAGCCGGCGGAATGGGGCCGCTGTGGCTCCATTCACCTGCGCCGTTCTGTCGATCCGGGACCCGAGGAGTGGGCTCGAACCTTCTTTGTACCTGGACCGGTGCCCAATGTCCGCTTTCAATTAAGACCTTTCGTATAATAAACATAAAAATATAAGGATAAGTCGCACGGGCGTCTAACAAGACCCATTTGCCCGTCCCCACGGCTTAGCCCGGCGCTCTGCGGAGGTGTTGCGGCGCGTACACCTGCAGGCGGCAGGGATAAATCTTTTCATCCGGTCGCCTTAAGTGTGATAAAATGAGATTTTCTTGTTTCTGTTTTTGTCAGCGCTGTCCCATGTCCTGTGATTTCTTTCGGACAAAATCCGTCTGTTAGCCCCGGATTACTCAGTCATACGTTTACTTTTCCAAGATATCTGGACACTGTAAGCCGCATACTTCGGTTTTTGCGCCATTGCGGGGCCCCAGCCCTGGTCCGCTCCGGTGCCCAGCTGCGCACCACTGCGGCCCACGCTCCCCTCCCCACCCGCTGAAAAGGCATAAAATGGACCAGCCTGTATTGATATTAATGGCCGGACATAAATCACAATCATGTTGACAGATTTCAATTAATTTTATCACATTGGGAATTAGTGCGAGCGCAAATATCCCCGAAAAATCTCGCCCGCCTTCAATTGACACACACATGTGTCGCGGCGGTGGCGGCGGCGTCGCCATTGTTGCCAGAGCGCGCTGCTCCTTGCATGCTCTGTCTGACTATTGTTCAGTGGGCGGGGGAGGGGACCATCCCCTGGAAACACGCCGTGTGGTCAGGGCCTATGGTGTTAAGGGGGATTTTGGTGAAATATATTTTTAATAGCGGGAACAAACGACGCTGAGTGTCACCAATCAGTTCGAGAACGCGGACTTCGCGGCAGTTCATAACATCCCCAGCAGAGGGCCAAGCGCCTCAGTCAGACTAAAAATTCAGGTCGACGATGGTGACGCTTATTGCTTCCAAATGAAAAGGAAAAATCGCACGGGCTGAACTCCGCAATGACGTTCTTTCAGACTGAATTCTTCAGGTAAGTGATGTGCAATTTTTAATATTAGGTAAGTATACAACAATTTTTATTAAAATGATACATTTAGCAATACTTAAAATTTGCGCAAACCATTTGTACATAACTCCTTAAGACCTCTAAAAAAAAAACTATTACAATCATCTTCAGGATTTACACAATGTAGGTACATTACATATACATACATATGTACATATTCTGATTAATGCTATTAAACTTAGCATAGACTTAGCCGTATTTTTGTAGATATTGGTTCTTGAAATTCCGAGGTTTTAGATACACTCATCAAAAGTAGGTATTAAAGAATCATCAAAAAAATAATTCAATTGAGTTGATGAATTATAAGCTTAAAAATTCTTATCATTCCCTCCCTCCCACTTCTGTGCTAACGATGAAATATTAACCTTTAATTAAGTCAAACATTTGGCAGTTGTGAACACGAACAAAGAAATATTGCAGCATTTTGAGTTTTGGTACGATATTTTTTTACAGTATTAACTGAAGAAAACACATCATTATCATTAAAATGCACTTATTTTGACAAAATGACGGCTAAATACCAAAAATGTGAGAAAATATGGTTTTAAAGTGACAAGAGATTTGGGACGAATATTAAGAAAATAATTATAAGAATAAAAGATAATGATTAACTACACTCAAATATTTCTTAGCGTTACACATTTTTATGTAATACATACTAGTTGACCCGCCATGCGTTGTTGTTGTTTTTTTTTTTTTTTTGTGTAAATAAAATAAGTTAACATTTCATTTATTGAAAGAAGATAATAGTTTAGTTTATTTGCATATATGTAATACCATAGCAACGCATTTTCTTCTCTTTACAAACAATATTATAGCAATGTAAAGGATCGCAATTTGCATGTTACATTAGCATAGAATGCACTTTTGAAAATCTGTACTTCACATATAAATTATTTTCAGCACTACCGGTCAAAAACAATACAAATATACCTATGCTGTGAATTTTAGTTCAATTCACTGAAAAAAAATAGCAGTACTAACTAATCTTTTGTTGATTATTAGCCAGTTAATTGAATTAGTTGTTATAACAATTTAAAGTAGGTACCAAGTGAAATCAACTAAAATAGTTGAGAAACTAACTAATTTTGTAAATGTTTTTCTCGCCGTTTTAGTTCTATCAACTAATTTAATTCGTTGGCTGAAAAAAGAGTTAATTTTGCTAATCTTTTTCTTTCAGTGTTGGAATTACTGAATTTCCACGTCTGTAAGCCTCATACAAAGGAACATTCATTTTTATATGCATATGTAGATATAATAGAAAATATTAATGTATAGTACATATACCTACGAGTATATTACGGAATTTAAATTAATGTTTACATCCATCAAAAAATCGAAGACTTAGTAATAATATTTGTTTTTGTTTTGAGGACTCAATATTTCTTACTATACTTAACTTGTCGGTGACAATTTTAAAAAAACCTTCTTTATGTCCATTTTTATTAAGCTATCAAACAAAAAATCATTTGAAACTAATGTGCAAGAAATATTCTTAGGAATAAATTTATTTTATTACACTTAGATATTTCCTGTAAGTTGTATACAGTAATTTATACTTTTGTAAAACATAAATAAATTATTTTCTATTTTTAATGTTTTATTCAAAGTTTGCAGTACCGTGTACAAACACATTCACAAATGGCAATATTAACATTGTCTTCCCAGGACTCGTTTAAATAGATTTCATAGAAATAAAATACTACTTTTACTTTTTGCAGCCTACTTTATGCATACGATAAATTGTTGTTTATTTATGAACACTATAAAGGCCATATTTGTTAACTAAGACTAAGCTGATGCGGAGAGGACGGCACATTTGAAGATTATTTACTATATTTTTTTTTACAAAATTTAGATTGAGTTGAAATTTTAAGAGATTGAACTATAATTCAAAAAAGTAAATATTAATTATAAAATTCTAAAAATTATTATATACATATATGTAATAACTTGTTCGAAACTTCTTCTTTTTTATACTCAAAGCTACCTGATGGGCATACAATATTTATATAAAAAAAAAGAAACGTGCAAAAGTCCTATACTTAATATCTGGCCAAAGGCATGCTTATTCACACACACACTACATATACAAATAAGAAATATGAATAAAGTAAATTAAATAACCAAAGAATATTTAAAGGTTAGGTTTCGTGTGATTTCATTACACGTACCACTCAAAAATCAAGGAGCCGCAACATTATTTTGAAAATATTCTTACAGAAGTTTATAACCTTATTTTATTAGTTATGAACACATATTAAAATTGGTAACAAAATAAGAAAACTGAATTTCTTATTGCTAAGTTTAATTTGTAAAAAATTGTAGGTATGCAAAAGTTTATTTCTAAATTAGATTTCCATTAGATTTAATAAACAGCTTCTCAACACTGAATTTTTTATTTGAAGCTGATTCAAAATGTCAAACTCCAGATTAATTAAAGACAATTTGCTATAAATATATATTTACTGCTCCAGAATGGTATTATTAAATTTAATAAAACCTTAGCGAAGCGGTTAGAATTGAAATATGAGCCTGGAATTTTTAAACTAATTTTTTTTAGAAACATTCGTACGTGACCATATTAAGAAACATCGTAATAAATGGCTACAACTGGAAGTTGTTTTCTAGAGCTAAGTTAAAAAAACTATATTGGAAGAAGAGAAAATTTGATAACGTAAATAAAAATTCCAACTTGAAAAACAAAGTGTCTAGAATGCAAATCACTAGAGAATGGTAGGTGGGAAAACAAATCCCAACTTAATTTTCTAATGCAGTCGGCAAATACTACCACGCCTAAAGCTTTCAACTTGCAAAATTCGGGGAACAATCCAAATGCCAGAACTATTTCAATTCCTGCCATTATAAATTTAATTTGAGTTGAGCGTAGTTTATTGCAGCTTAACATAGTTTACACGTGTACAACGATACTAATATACAGTGTCTGCCTAACCAACCAATCATAAACTAAAGTTAGCGTGTTAAGGCAGTATATTCGTTTTGATGTTCAAGCACACTTTGTTTTAGGTGCATCGGTGTTTGGCGTATTTTTGCAGACTAATCTCCTTTTCGGTTTCAGCAGAAATTTCTTGGAATGCATTGTCTTAAAATACACAAATAGTGTAATATAATTCAATTAATAACATTTATTATAGCAGATATAAAAATGAATGACGTTTAGATGTGATTCGCGACCCGCTCTAAGCACAGTATCACTGATGAAAGAAAAGAAGGTAAAATCTATACAATACAATCTGACAAAATGAATGAATTTCATTCAAATTTATTGTAATACACATAAGTATATAGTCTACATTCTACAAAATAAGGTTGGAAACCTGGTTAGGGAACCGGAGTTGGGAGTCCATTTTGGGGTAACGTTAGTAAACTATCATAACTTCACACACGAATTCAATAAAATTTTATGTGGTATAAAATGATTATAGCTATGCTTTTTTCATCTATCCAGAACAAAAGGAGATTTTAATTAGATTTGATATTTATCAAGAAAGATGTAATATTTTCTAAAAAAACAACAAATTGCAATGACTTTTATTACAAAATTAATCTGAAAATGGTTTAGTTCATGATTTGAAATTTTGCGTGAACAAAAGTCATGGGAATTTCACGCATTGATGATGCAAACTGACATTTCTTAAGAGCCGCGCCAATAGAATTCGTCGACGTTGACTTTGATTTGCCATTGAAATACCTGCTTTCTTATATGTAACTTGACGACGACATAAACGACGGACTGATGAACGCAAACAGTATACCTACAGCAATTCACAAATCTGTCCGTCAAATGGTAAGTCGAAGAATCTATGGCCGCGGGCTATCCGGAGAAACTTTTTATGAATTTCAGTACATTTCTATTGTTCTGGAAATTATAAAAGAACACAGCTTATGAATGACGTCTCTTATACGTCATTGCGTGCTAAGGGGCTCATAACGATTCTTCAATTTTATAAATATGAATTTATCACATTGAGAAAAATTTGCTTAGCTTAAGAAATATGTAGCAATATTTCAAACTAAACAAATTTCGAGAAGTTATAAAATGTTCAATATAAATCTAATTTTTGACCTTAATAAACAGATATCATTACCAAATTGTTCTGCTGGGTATTTTTTCTTAGGTAATAAAAAAATTAATCTCTTCTAATTGTAAGTCATTTAAAGTCTATTGATTGAACATTGAATTTTTTATGCTGCACAAAAGTTTGAAATTATCAGTTTTGATAAAAACAAGTTTAAGCGACGCTATTTTATTAAGCGAGCATTAATGTTGATTTTATCTACCTCCTTGAGTATATATGTAGATATACACGGAAAAAATTTCTGGCAATTATTCCTGTATTTTCTGATGGATTTTAGGATAGTGCATTATTTTGGTAATATTTCCTGTAGTTTTTAAGGAGATCTGCTGCTTTTTCAATGTATGTATGTTGTGGATTTTATGGCAACGTTCGTAAATTTGTTGGGAACTATTTTAATATCCCAATTTTTTTTTTCCGTGTATATTAAATTAAATTGGTGTTCGTAATTTTCGTAAAACAATTTTGAAAGAACACAGATTTTTGTAATCATTTCGAGGTGGTGTAACCACTTAACATAATTAAAACTTATTTATGTTTGAAAAGCGAATTATTTTATTAAATTAATGATAAACTTCAAGATGAAGCCATAATTTCATTAAAATAAAGTTCCTAATTCTGGTTTAAATGTTTGATTAATGATTACAATCAAAAGAATAGAAAAACATTTTAATATTTATGGTTTTATTATTTAAAATTATCTAACAAATAATGTACCTATGTATTTATTATGATAAAAATGTGTAAAATGTGTAATTTTTTTCTAGTATTGAATCTATACAAACATACCTACTTATAAAATAATTGATTAAAACAAAGTAACAAAATTTCGTATAGGTACTAAGTATTGGCTTTTAAATTTAGAATTAAAGATGTTTATTTAAGCCATAAGATTAGAATATGTAATACCAAAATAATTCTAAGGTTTGCGGCGATCACAGGCAAAGTGAGTTTTCACTTTGATTTTAGAAGTTTAAAGATAATGCGAAAAAGGATGCAATCGAAACGGCAATCTTGTTTCTCACTTTTGAAAATAGGGTTGAGCAGTTTTCCTCTTTGTAAGTTCTTGGAAATTGAATTCATAACGCTAACCACCTCCAAGACGGATTGGGCATCATTTTAAGTAGAAAGGAGCTGCTGAAACCGTGAGGAGGTCCCAAGGTGAGTTTAAGTGGGAATATGCAGCCATTTAGAATCAAGATGCTACTGAAGATCGTCGGGCGGGGGCGTTACGAGTTTCGGAGCAAAGGCGACGCACCGACTCACATCCCATGATTAATAAAATTGCGGGCTCTGGATTCAGCCAGCCACTCAACCAGCTGGCGATGGTGGTCCCAAGTTTTGTGAATTTTATCTAAAAACTTGGGCCGAGGGCCGCACACAGAGCCGGCGGAATTCGTGCCGGAAGTTTTGGCCAAAAAGGGAGCGTGACACCCGCATTTAATGGCCTGCACGGCACCGCCGCCGCCACATGGATTGAAACTTCTTAGCCTTAATTTCACTTGTCCGCAAAGTACCACCTTCGCAATCTCAGCGAAATCTCGAGAAACTTCTTCGACAGCCGGAGGAGCCACCAGCAGCAGAAGCAGCATCTCCGGTCCTCGTGGAACAAAAGACAATAAAAGTTTTCGACAATGGGCTCGGGTGCACTCGATCCCACCAGTTGCACTCGAGTGTGCATACAATGGAAGTGTCAGTTGCAGAGCGGGTGCACTTCTTCCGCTCCATCAAGAAGTTAAATTCGAGACTCGCCCTGATGACAATATCAAGGGATCTGGGGATCGCCGCCAGGAAATAAAACCACGTGAATTGCTCCGCAAACTTTGGCAAACTTTTATCTGCTCAAGCACTAGAAATGTCACAGAAGTCCTGACTGACAGCCAAATGGTTCGTTTTGTAGATTTATGATTTGTGCAGCTGAACCCGGAGACAATGCGGGACCTGATCCCGGGCGGGCGGGATGAATTCTGCGCCTCCGGACCGGAGGTGGGAACCGCCTCAATTTTGGCGCTGCCTTGACGAGTGCTCGCCCTCGCTGTGGTTGAGGGCGCGCCACGACTGCAACTAGCATCCATCGGAGTCTGAAACAAACGAGCGTTGCACTAAGATTCACTTTGAAACTTGCTAACGAACAAAAGCGACTTACTTTCGACAAAGGAAACAACTCGTCGACAATTGCCTCTGTGGTCCCTGGCGAAACATTTGGCACAGCTGTGGGACACCGCGTTCAGTTTGAGGAGCTGCCCGGTTTGAATTACGACCTCCTCGGACTTGTCGCGGAAGAAGATGACCCGCACGTTGCTAGGTCTACACTCAACGAAACTCTCCAGGACTATAGCGACCAAAAGGACGAAAATCGCAAATCTTTTCATTTTGATAGTTTCGAGTAATTTTGACAAATCCGGCGTACTTCCCTCAATAAACTGCTTCTGTGGCACTCCAGGCAATCTTATTTACCTTTTATATCTTTATCATTCCGCTTGATAAGACCAAATCGTGACACGATATAAATTCTTATCGGCGTCTTTGGCCAGCGAGCAATCTCTTAGAACTTTTACTTTCCGACGAATTTCCGACTCACATATGTAGGGTTTGCGCTTAGCTAACGCTAAACGAAAAAAATTCCTTAAATTTTTCTACGTTTACTCATTCATCAATTGACGCCAGAATTGGATTAATATTTCGTCATAACTTACGACATTGGACTTTGGACACATTCGCCGGTTAGCTGCATCCGCATCACAAATTGTCTAATTCTGCAAATATTTAAAGAATTTTAGCTTTGGTGGAGGAGTGCCCTGACGTCACTGACAGCATGGAACCTTTATCATGAAATTGCTTTGCCATTTTACGACAGTTCTTAAAATTTATGACACTGCTAATTTTAACATCGAGGATTAAGATCCGGAATAAAAAATTATATTTGGAGCCCTGGAATGGGGTGTGAAGGAGTTCTGATAATATTTTATAGTTTGGTGGGTGTGGACACTGGGATTACACCATGATCATCTCAGATAATTTTCAATTATGCAACGTACAAAATGTGCATTTCCTGGATTAAGAAATCGAATGTTTTTGACATTTTCATTTTATACATATAAAGCTAGGTTTATTCCCTTGACTTCGTCCGCATGGATCTTGAAATAAATGGAAATAAAAACATAATAGGGATAAAATTAAGATTAAACTTTTACATGAGAGTCCATGATTTCAGAAGCTATAGACGTGTAATTTGGTAGTTATACTATTGGTTTGAAAACATATATTTCAGGATACCAATACTAATTTTCAAAGTTTTTTCCTTAGAGATGACGGAACTCCTATATATTTTGTAAAATCTTTTCCTAGTGGATGCTTACGTTACAAAAGGAACCTATTATCCAAATATCATGTAATTAATTTCAGCAGTTAGGAAAAAATGTTATTTTGTTGTATATTAATTGAAATTAATTGTTATTTCATTTTAAAGTTGTATTTCATTGTAAAGAAGTAATTATTTCCACTAATGAGCATGTATTTTAATTTACTTATTAAAATGTTAAAAGGTAGTTTAGTTTACTTATTTATGTTAAACACTAAGAATCTAACCTTAGTTATACAATACATGGGTTAATGGTTCCAAGCTTCCAGAAAAAGTAAGTCAGTTACTAAATTGTACAAGGGGGCTTAAAATGTTGTTACACAGTTTTGCTCTAAAATTAAGAATTATAAAATTACTATTTTATAATAGATATTAATGATTTCCAACTTGTGTGAACTGCGAACATTTTGAACTAAGATTTATTACAAAATATTTTGGCCTTAAAAACAAGAACAGCCTTAAAAAATACGTTCGTAAAGGCGGGATAATTTAAAATTAAAACATAAATTAAAATATCCAATCCAATTTTAGACAACAAAGCATCCATTAGTGTGCGAATGTGTGATTATTTCTTCCACAAAATTGTTTCTTCTGATGTCTCTCAAGTATATTAGGTACTATGTTTTACAATTTTATTGTATTAGACATTTAATAATAGTGAAGTAATTAACTGCAGAATATTTTGTGAATGCACAGAAAATCTTAAAAGCCATAATTTTCAAAAGCGACGCAAAATGTGATTCTGAAACAAAATGTTTCAGTTCTATGTTTGAACATTGTGTCCTAAAAACAAACTTATGTAAACCCGTGATCTTAGATCTCCCAAAATATATTTACGTAGTTTTTCTTTGCATCAAATCTTCATCAGAAAACATTTTGTACAAACATTACCGTACATATTTACTCGCGAATACACGCGCCTGGAATTCATTTATCAATTATACCGATAATGATTAAGCTCTTCTATTGATTTAATGCTTTAATTGCAATCCAATTCAATATGGTGATTCCGGATTTCCGATTTAACTAATATGTGTTGTTCTGCTTTGGAAAAAAATCAGAAGCTTAATAAACATAAAAAAGGAAGGAAATGAGTTAGTAAACCACTTAAAGAAAAATATTTACTATATTACTGACTCATATCTAATCTATGATGTAATTTTCGGAAAAACCGGAAAGCTTACTACTGGACAGTAGTCATTTAAGTTTGGGTTGGCCAACTATAAGTAAAAGCAGAGCACAGGAAACGCTATTGAGATTAAAGTTGACATTAAATATCAGAAATTAACTACATTAAAACATCTGAAAGTTTAAAGGATAATTTACTACATGTAAAATATAATTGCATAGATATTAGTATAAAAAATAGCAATAAGTATATAAAAATGCAATGAACTTAATAACTAAAGTATTCTTTAATAATTGAATAGACGATCCTAAGCTACAATTATATATAATTAGTTGTATCCAGCGAATGAACTTCCCGTTAACACAATAATAGTAAACAAGTAATTTTGTTAATTAATTAAATTCAAATAAACTCATTTCAACGCCGATTAGTCCTTCGCCCTGGAGTTTAAAATTTGTTGGTGGTGTAATTAGAGAAATAGTCTAAATATAATATTATTCTTATTTATCCACAGCACATAGAAAACAATTGAAAAAAAAACAACAATGTAAATGCAATTTTTTTATACATATGTAAGGCAACAGCAGGATGTCAAAGTACAATTTATATATATAAATACATATATATTAAAAACGTTGAATATATTATCTGTTTTGGAAATGAATAAAAATATTGGTTTATTTATTTGTTTGTTCTTAGAACTATATTCATATCAACAATGAAAAATTCCTTAAGATCTGCCATCCATGAATGATATAAACTCAAAGATAAAAAAACTATTAAAATTCGGTAACAGCAGGTCATCTAGATAATATTTTATAGATATTTGAAAGTTCTTTAGTATTTAAATTCGGAATGCATTTCTTATTACTGATATTACACCGAGAAGTTTGTACAATGCTGACTAATTGCTCACGCCAGTGCAGTGCCTAGTAACATAAGAAGTTCCTCTAAGTTCCAAAAACGAAATACGCACGAATCCACTCACCTCAGAAATTCTTAATAACGAAATTGTTGACATTACCTTTTTCTGATGATTAAATAAAGAGTCATACAGAAATATGATTTATAGATTCAATTTCTGCTTTTTAAATATAAAATTAGACAAAAACGAGTTTTATAATCGATAATCTTAGTAATTTTATTAGAAATTTTCCTAATCAATGATCTTTTATAATCACGAACGTCATTATAACAATGCGAGGAGCCTACCGGATTTGTTGGGGCACTGAATTCAAATACTTATGAACTTCATCTTTCCCAAATACGTAAGATTAGCCGAAGAAAGGCGATAAAAAAAAACAAAAAAACATAATGGCGATTTTATTATTTTTGTAATCAGCACCGAAAAATGTATTCACCTCTTGGAGGAGAAAGGTTTTCTTATTCTTATTATTATGCGATTTCACCAATCAATTATTGATTTTTGAATAAAACACAAAAAACCAAGTCTTCTCACATCCACAGCTAGTCAGTGATTAAGATGTTCATATATGTATAGCATACATATGTAAGGTACGAATTTGATTTTTTTAAACATGGTCGTATATTTTTTTTTTACACCCGTATGTCGTATAATCAGTACCTAAATAAAACTCTTCAAAGTAACTTTTCCCTTTTATCACTTTATAAACACATAAAATTAAAATTTTATTCTAGCTACAATGTGTCATACATATATGACGGCGTGTTTCGATGCGTCATATTTCATATTAATGAAATCAAAAGAGTAACATTTGAATCACGTGAGACACACACGTAAACGTAAATTCGTCCTTGAGTTTTATTTTCTGAATTAGAAATGTAACTCAGTTTTAAGTATTATAAAATGACGTAAACAAAGAATTCATATTCACTTCACTTCATTTGTTGTGAATGAGTATTTGTTCGTATATGTTTTCCAAAAAAGGTCAACAAAAAAATATCTGAAAGATAACAGATAACATTATGAATTTCTTTTCTATGATCATATATCGCTTAAATAAAGTTTAGTAGGTAAGCAATTCCGTGTCATTTTGTTAAAATAATTACAGTAAATTCGTGCTAAATATGACTACTATTAATATTGGTTGTAATATCGAATAATTTTATATTGAATTTTAAATGCGTGCGTTCTTCATACCTAAATGTATAAAAATGCTTGAAATGTGTAATTTATACAGACGATTTTACGCAACTTCTGTATACAATTAAGCAGGCTATATGAAATTGCTGGCGACTTTGTGCAGTATTAAGAACATTAAAATGTGTACTTTTACATAACCTGTATACGAAAGAATTATGCAAAAAATAATATGGCTACGGAGAATACGAAAAATAGCTTGTTTACATTTTTGGCAGATTATTCTCAAAAACATTGAGTTTTTCAACAGAACAACACTAGAATTTATATTAGTGCCGAAATATGTAATGGATTGGTTCAAATTCAAAATCAATTATGTTAAGGTAATGGAATGGTTACCATGTCCAGCAGCAAACCGCAACGCAATAAAAAACATTAGGGGATAAATGTAATAAAGAATATTTGATTTAAATAAATGACAGAGGGAATTCAATGAATTATTATTTTTTTGAGAAAATTTTGGTGGAAAGATAGTTTTATTGTGCTAAAAACTCTGAGCTATAATTATGAAACTGTGAGTATGATATCTATTATGATTTATTTTTAGTTCTTTTTATATAAGTATTTTTTTTTAAATTATAACTCATATTCTTTTTTTTAATTAACAAACTTTTCAATATTGTTTGTTGTAATTACTTTATTAAGATTTTTTTCTCAATTGTATGGACGTTTTAGTAAGACAAAAAAACACTAATAATAGGCAAACTAGGCTTTTTACACTGTTTATTTCAAACAATTTGATCTAAGTACGTTTTCTTCAAAGTGAATAATTTACATTCGTTTTATTATATAAAATTGATTAACTCTTTTCACGAAGCCGCTACAAAAAAATTTCAGCTAGAAAATATTTTCTACTATGATTCCATAATCTTCAACAATTACAGCACTATTTTATTAAAATTATTAAAAACCATGAATAGTGGCTTAATGATTCTTATTATTATTTTTCTCTAAATCTATTATATAAAAACATTGCCATATTCATACAAATATGTTAAATGTTTCGGGATGAAATCGTTCAAAAAACTCTAAATTAAAAACGTTTTAATATATGTGCAGGCAGAATCACATTAACCAAGGTAAAATCAAGCAAATGTTAGTGAAATGTTCTTATTATTATGAATACTTTATAATTATTCTTATACACTCCTATCTTAATAAATCAACAGTCTTTTTAGCAAGAAAATTAACCGGAAGAACTTTCGACAGTATGAGGAACAAATAGCCCTTGTAATGGCAAGTAAATGTTCCACAGAATGACGTAAGATGTCTGTAGAACCCTTTTGATACTTTGTGTTATCTTAGAAATTCTCTGGCCGTCTTACTCCAGTGAAAATAACGATCCGGCCCTATTTCGAAGAGTGAGCGGACGTCTTGTATTTGCATTGGCACAACATCAATAAGATCTGTTCATTGCAGGTCGAGGACAGTCAAGCTGTGAAACGGCCACCTTTACGGAGGAGAGGTGCCTCATAACCTACCTTCGGTTCGATATAATAATCTACGATTGCGGCGTGTAATGACCGAGTCGTTGGGGCAGCATTCGTCTGGTGCGTCCCAGCTCATCTCAAATTCAGCATGAATGCAACACGTTCCCGAGGTAAACCCTTTCAGCTTTCCTCCTAATGTATGTCCCGATCCCTGCGAATTGATTACATTTCCTAACGCTCCATCAACGTAACGTACTCCGGCTTCGATTAATGCAAAATTCCACCGCCGCCGCTGAACGCCCCCGCACCATGGTCCGTTCCCGGCTGTGGCGAACCTAATAAAAAGCGACTCCTCTGGCATGGGGCCCGGGGCCCGGGGGGTCGACGAGCACCGAAATGAGGACCAATTAGAATTCAGTTCTCATCTCATATTTATTACAAGTCGAAGAAAGGTCAAATGGTTGTAGGAGTGTAGCTCGAATCGTACCTATCAAGGTGAGCTGGAGGGGGTCGTGAGTTAACTAGAAAACGAGACTTTTTAAGAAGCCGTGACGTGACGCTTGCCCCGTTCCCCCCGGTGCCCCATTCGAACCTACAATTCGCCTGGCCCAGCGCCTACAGCAGTTGTATTTTTCGCCCCAAAAGAAGTCGGCTCCCCCGGGAGCTCCTACATCGAGATTACAATGTACTTAACAACACTATACACATGTGTGGGGCCCGGTGCAATTGGATCCGAGGACCGTTCTGCTTAACGTCCATAGCCAGGCGGAACACGTACGTTCGAACGTTAAATAAGTAAATGCCGAGAAAAAGCGCCCAACTAAGCTACAACACTATCAGGGTCGGTACCCTTTTCAAATAGATATGGAGTGCTGATACAGGGTGGATTTGGGACTAGGCGGCCGGGTGCCAGTATTTTGTCGACAACATTCCGAATGTTGCGACGAAGGGGTAAACCGTCCCAGGACAGACATTACAAGGGCCTCCGCTCCAGTGGGGGCCCTCTTTGCTGGATTGCCCGCCGCCGGGTCAGCCCCATTCGATTCGGCCCCGTGAAATATCACCTTTGGCAGCATGTCCGTCGCGGCGAGCATCTGCATCTTGGTATTAACAGGGTGTGTCGCGTCTATGCTAAGTGCATTTAGTTGCTTTGCTTGCCTTGTCGTTTATCGTACTAGAAACGGAGAAGTGTAATTTATCCCTTAAAAAGCAGTATTTTGGTAATCAATATTGAATAAACAAGATGGCTGTAATGAAGTGATACTAATCTTGTTTTTGGATTCTGCCATCAAAGTAAGTGCTACCAAATACCCCATAATGATGTTGGAAGTTGCTTTGAAACCCTAGGCAACTAAATATTTCAGCGTATACCTTGGACATTACAACGAGATAAAAAACAATGTTTCGAAGTTTATTTCTTCTAAACAATGGATGCCCAATTCTCCATCTGGGCCATGCTGGAGATCAGAGTTAATCTATATATTAATACGTGAAGGGAAATCTTTGGACCCCTTTTTAAGCAAATTGCACGGACTGAGGAGTTTGAGATTTTGCATGGTTAAAGTTTATATAGAGAAGAAGTGCACAAAGCTAAAATTTATATATAATATGTGTTATAAATACATTAAATAAAATAAAATAAATTTATTATTTACGTTCATACTGTCTATGTCGAACGCATAGTAGTCTGTGGTCAAACTGTCGTAATTTTATTATTGAAAGTGCCAATTTCAAACACATAGTAGGCTGTGTACAGTCGTATTTTTCGTAGTAACCTCGGTAGGTCGAATTTCGACCACAGGGCGACCACTAGTATAAAAAAATATGTGAGTTAGGACACTTTCAAAGCAACACTTTGATTCATAAACGGAACAAAATTCCTTTAAATCGCATTCGTGCAGAGTGTGAATCTTTTTTTCGTCTTTTTTACAAAATTATACACACAAAAGGAGGATATATCGAACAATAAACTTATATTTCAAAAATTTAAGTTAAGTTAAAATCTTTAAAAGTGCGTTTCAAATTGATAACATTACACCACTGGCCACCCTGTATACCCTTCTAAAGATATGGTGTAAAAGAGTGACCCTAAAAATAGGTCAAAATTATCCTAACTGGTGGACCTTGAATTTGAAACCAAAAAATTAAACTAAAAAATAACTTTAAAAAAAACAAGAAATAGAACGGGCTCCAACGGGCTCCAAAAAGTCCCAAGCTCTAAAAAGTATAATAGTATATTGTGCAACAAGGGCGTAAAGTAGCCGTTTGCGCACGCTGGCAGCAGTACACGCACGAGCGAAGCGAGTGTGTTTAGCTACCAGCGTAAGCAATCGGCTACGCCCCGCCCGAATTGCACATTTTATTTTTCCCCACTAGTGAGGGAAATGTGCCACTAAAACGCACGCCTTTCCGGTTGGACAGTGGCTTTTTATCCACTCGTGCTTTATATTGTGCAACAAGGACGGTGCGTAGCCGATTGCGCACGCTGGCAGCAATAAACGCACGAGCGAAGCGAGTTTGTTTAACTGCCAGCGTGCGCAATCGGCTACGCACCGCCCGAGTTGCACAATAAAGCACTAGTGGATAATAAGCCACTTTACAACCGGAAAGGCGTGCGTTTTAGTGGCACTTTTCCCTCACGCGTGTGGAAAAATAATTATTTTAAAAATCTTCTGCTACTGCTTTGAACATTAAATACCAAGACTTTCCTAGATTGTTGAACCTGACTGATATTAATCCAATACTAAGTAATCAAGACAAACTGATTGCCTTAACTATTGGATTAATATAAGTCAGGTTTTCAAATAGACTTTTTATATCTTTTATTTTAACAATAACAAATCATTCAGTTGATAATTAATTCCCCATTTGTTCAATTGCTTTAGTATATTTATTCATCTGCTTGTACGCTAGATGCAGCTACGCTGTGTAGTTAGTTCAACAATTGAATAGTTTCATTATTTCAATTTTTAGGTATTTAGTTTAAGGGCTAGTCATTCAACTGAGGGTAATATCATCGACCAACTACCTAGCGTTGTTGGTTCCATTGTTTTTTGTTTTATAAGAGCACTGCTTCAAAAGTTATAGACATATAGCATACGCTGAAATGATGAGGTAAACTACTAAAATTTTCAACGCGTTTATCTTCAAACTATATTTTTTTCAAAAGTTACGATAACACAAAAGTTTTTGATGGAATCGATTTGAAATTTCGTGTAAGTGTTGGTTTTATAAGCTGAAGGGCCTTAATTTTAAATAAATACTTCGTTCAGGTCCTTCATAAGTTGATAACTTGGATCTTGATTTCATGATAAGCCGTTCAAAAGAAGACGTGACCACCGCAAGGAGTTCCCAACAAAACACGTCACCAGAAATTGCTTGTATTTCGGCGAATTTTACATATTTAAAAACCAAAAATAAAGTCTAAATATCTTAAATTATGTAGTCTCAAAAACCATTATAATGATTTTTATTAATACGAGATAAATCAAATTTTCACGATAGGAATTTGAATTCTCAAATTTGATGTTGGCCCTGCGTCCTGCTGTTTTTTTGATGGGAAGATCAAAATTTTTTTCCGAGAAAAACCTTCCCTGTCTTTTGGCCTTTCGTACCTTTGACCTTGAGTAAAAGTTTTAGCAGACATGGAATCGATGGGGACTTTTGACATTTAATTTATATGATGTATTTAAGATCTGCACCAATTTTCAGCTCTATACCTACGAATTACTCCAAAATCAAATGTCTATTTTGATTGGACTATAAGTGAGTAGAGTACACCCCAGAAAGTTGAGCAAGAATTTTTGAACTCGGTCTTGATATTGGTTTTGATCTTGCAGTCCCAATTTTTGTAAGACTAAGTTAAACCAATCTGCAAAAACTCGAAGACCACAACCAAATTTGGTCATCAGTACTTGATGGTAGCAGTAGATATTATATTTAGGAAAAAAAAGAGTAATATTTATGGAAAAAGAAAAAAAACTATTTCAGTGGCCTGGATTTTGTATAAAATGTTTATTTTTTAGCAGATTCAACGAAGTCAGAAATAATAATCTTTTTATAGGAGATTGCGCATTTTTTCGGGGAAAACATCCTGTCCGCTTCCGAGTTACATCAATAGCTCCGGGCTCCCGTCTGCCCGGGAGATGTTGGTCCGGGCGATTATTCCGCGGTGTTTCCATGGCCTCGGCCGCAACTCACTCGGGGGAACTCGATCGAATTAGGGAAATTCGAAAGCAAGTTGCACAGATTTCGGGGAGCGCCGCTGTGCATGAAAACCAGCTCAACTGGCAGGTGCAGGCTCCAGGCGAGGGCAAACACTTCTTTCGTTGTTTGCCGGATTTCCGGGAGCTGATTAACCCTTTCCGCCGGGGTAGTTTTGTTCTTTGGCCCGACACGTTCGCAATGGCAATGAAAATCTTGCGAGAATTCGAGGTGTTCTTTTGAAAAATTTTTACCCGGGGAGCCCCAACGACCCCCAGAGTTATGGGGTGCCGCACCACTGAGCCCGGGGGCGGGGCGGTTTTGTCGCAGCAATTTCACTAGCGAGGGCCAAATTTTAACCCACATAGCACTTAATGAGCCAACAACTCACCCAAATGACCGTAGATAAAAGCTTATGTGGCAACTTCCGATTTGCTCCAGCTGAGTGCCGCCGGGTCCGCCGGATTATCTGCTGTTACACGGCATTAGAAGAAGACATTTGGCCCCGGCAGGTAGTGGGTGTTTGCACGCCCTTTGCGAACATTTCGAAGGCTCTACAGTCTCCACCCCCGCCCCATACGCCCCCGGTCCGCTCGACGCCGCACGTCCGGATGCCGGAGGAAGGAGCCCCTGGGTCCGGAGCGCAGCCGGGGCTTCGGCAAATTTTTCTCCGTCATTTCCCTTCTGTCACTCTCAATTAATTTTTAGTGTCAACAGTCGTTTTAGTGAGGTCGATGACTAGGGGTGGCCCACCCCCGCTCAAGATGGAATTGGTTTCGCATGCGGGCCCTGTCAAGTTCAAGTGGGTTGGAAAGTGAGATGTAAAAACATCGCAGGTGGAAATTACATCCCCCGGGGGTGCTCGACAACCCAAGCGAGGAACCTTCAAATAAACTCAAAGCTAGACTGCCAAAGTGTGCAGGTTTTGGGGGGCTGATAGGGGGATAGGCTCCAATCACACGTTCATTTCGCTCGCAGATCGGATTAATTCAACTAAGAGCCTTTGTGGCCGCTTCATATTGAATTCAGCCTGTAGGCTCTAGCCGGACCAAGCCCGTTCGCCAATCCGTCGAATGACCGATTGAAAACGCCGAAGAAAATCTGCGAAAATGGATGCTCGCCGAAATAATTTCCGGAACGACCCCCCTTCCAGCCCCCAAAATTAATATTCGAAGTTGTCGAACGTTTATCATGGGACCGTCAGAGTCGTGGTCAAAGTACATAAAACAGGGCTTCAAATCCCCTTTTGTGAGCGCTCGACCACGGACATAAATCATGAGATTTACTATCAAGAGCTTATGCTGCGGCAGATGAATATTTGCACCTAACGGAACTGCACAAGGACACCTA
Organism: Machimus rusticus; assembly: GCA_951509405.1. Lineage (NCBI taxonomy): Eukaryota > Metazoa > Arthropoda > Insecta > Diptera > Asilidae > Machimus > Machimus rusticus. The sequence goes on from OX608051.1 coordinate 12,896,013, forward strand.
TGTTCGGGGATGTCGAGCTCCGGCAGGAAATTAAAACAATCCGGAGTGATGCGCCCCCAGGACCAAGGAAATAGTCGAATTGATGTACGATGGCAAAAACGCCAGTTTGCTTTACTTTCGCACTCCATATTAGCAAGATTTACGGTTATTTACGGGTCGACCACACCCCTCCTGCAGAGAACCACAGTCCAGCTTTGGAACGGTCCACTCCTGCTGTTTTTAAGCATTCAGCAATTAGAACTGCGACTTCGCAAAGTTGATTAAACAAAATTAACCCTCAAAAAAACAGAGAGTGGCACAAATTCAGTTTGGGGTCTCTTCACGGATTTTTATGAAACGTTGTAGGTTGTAGGAATACTCATTTAATTAATTTTAGTTTTGTTTTTGCATATTGCGATTCTACACTAACGCTTCAAAAATGTGGCTTGAAAATTATATTATGAATGTGCTATTATTCTGACTATTATTATAACCATTTAAAAATAGTAATAGAAATTCGTGAACAGCATCTTTTTTTTTAACTTACTCATATTATAAAAGAAAGCCTACTTCATCGATTGAGCTAAATCAAATTCTTTATTACATTGGCTATCATTGGCTGACTTCCAAAATGCATCAATACAGTCTCGATAGAAGGCACCATGTTCCTAAACTTCTAAAAATGTAAAAATTTTGACGAAGCAGTATGTTCCAAAATGTCTCCTAAATGATTCAAAGACGCATCGAGACAACAAACAGCGCATCATAAATTTTTTGAAGCCCAAATGTCACATTCGACCTAACCCCACTTTTTATAGATCTGCGAAAGAAATTGGAGCACCATGAATGATTCTAAGTATCTAAGTAAATTATTTATTTTATAATAATTGCTGAATGCCTGAGTTAAATGCCTCATAAACTGTAATTTCACGTGAGGAAATTTATAGAAAATTGAGGATGATGATGACCACATGTGTATTGTATATAAATAATTTCATTAAGGAGAATATTGTTATAAAAACTACTATTCGCCATCATAAAAGCGTTTTAAAACGTTAAAATGAAACACTGCACCATCGATGCAATGAATCAGTTATAAATCTGACTTTGCATGATCACGGTTTTAAAACTGCATCACAACCGATTTTGTTTATGTTTTGGAAGTAAAATAGTCAAGAAATAACATGTAAATTGCCATATTTCTACTCAATGTTTAGGTCTTCCAAATTTTTAAGACAAACATTCGAAAGAACCTAGGCAGAGTTTATAGGTAAGATATTTCGGAAAAGCACCTCTAGGTAAATTATCTGAACACATTAAGGCATTTTTGTACCAGAATCAAGTTAAACAGTCGCAAATGTCCGTTGATTTCATTAAAACACTAGAAAAATTGTATACGGCAAGTTTAGGTGAATTTGCTTAAAAATATCGGTAAACAAACTATACATAAAATCAAAAGGTAACCGCATAAAGAATAATTTGATTTTTACCGTATATATTGCATATTTTCATGAAATCATAATCCATACATTCATATCATAATTTGGAGAAATTTCAGAAAAGTTTGAAGGGAGAATTGGTTTACATACCTCTTCACCAAAAAAATCTATATTGCTAACTGACAGCTATGGTGTTGTTCAAAATATAATTTCGCTTTTCCGAACAGAGGAATTAATTTTACTTTTTCACAGCCACTTCACACTTAAGCCGCATTGTTATTATATATTTTGACTAGTTTGTGAAAAAGTTTGTTTAATTCTGCGCAGTAGCATTTGTTTGGCGCCCTATCAAATCTGGGACGTCGAAAGCAGCATTTTTGGCATATTTTACTTTTTTATTATCGAAAAGGTAAAAGTGATGTTCAAGCAAGAAAAAATTGGCGTGCATGGAGAAGATGTATTGACAAAACGTCAGTGCCAAAATGGTTTCGAAAATGTCGTTCCGGCAATTTTGATGATGAAAATGCCTCACGTTCTGTAAGGCTATAGTTGAAGCTGATGAAAGAAAAGTAAAGGCATTAATTGATGCAAACCGCCGAATAACAGCTCGTGGTATCGCTAAGAGATTAAATTTATCGAATTCGACCATTCATGATCACGTGAAACGTCTCGGTTTAATTTCAAAACTCGACATATGGATGTAACGTATTCTTACAGAAAGAAAATTGATCCGTCGTATTGACGTCTATTCTTTATTTCTTAAATGTCAAGAAAATGATTCATTTTTTAAGCGAATCATCAATGGGAATGGGAAATGGATTGTCTACAAAAATGTTAAACGTAAGAAATCATAGAGTCAAAAAGATAAACAGGCTCAAACGACTTTGAAAGCCGATATTTACCAAAAAGGTGATGCAGTCTGTTTGGTAGGATTTTAAGAACAATACCACGATTATTACTGAAGTGTACTGACGTCAACTGGACAAATAGAAAAGGCCAGAATTGATCAATAGGAAAGGTATATTGCGTTCCAGCAAGATAATGCGAGATCTCATATACAAATTTAGTAACACGCCAAAAATTTTTTTACAGCTTGGATGGCAGAAGCGGCAAAGAAAAAAAAAGCGTACTACTTTTTTGCTTTTTTCACGCACAATTTTGTGCTCAACAAAAATCTAGGGTTCATATCTACTCTAGCTTACTTGCTTAATCTTGCGAATATTAAAAATTTAATTTTTGTTTTTAAATATAGGTTAACCCTTTACCTTAAAACAACGCGTGAGAGACGTGATCCTTTTTTGCCAAAAATGAGAAATCAGTATCAGACACGTAATGTCTTGTTCTGAGCAAAATTCAGACATGGGTTTGTTTTAACACGCTAATGAAATTAAATAATAAAATAAAATGATAATTATATATTAAAATATAATTATAATTATATTCTGTGATCTTATGAAATAGTAAATTCAGTTCTATTAATGTCCACCGGTTTGCTCAAAATTCAATTCGCTTAAACTACTTCCGGCACGACGAATGACAATAGCTATCATCGAAAGTGGCACACACAATCGTCGTTCAATTCGTAAGGCAAGGGGTTAAAAAGCCTCCTCACAGATTTTTTCGGCCCTTTTTATTCATCGCATGTATGTACATCTTATATTTCTTTGATAAAAAAAAATATTAGTAGTTTTGATGAGTAGGCACTAGCAGTTTACTTAATTTCCACAAAATTATTAAAACACACTTGTTTTTTCCTTACACGTGTTTCGATCTTTATTGATCATGCTCAGAGGAGTACTGTTGAAGTGCTACTAATTATTACTTTATATTTTAATAAGCTCTAGCATTCGAGGGTCTTTTCGGGTTCGGGCCCTGCCACTATTCTTAAAGCGCCATTAAGGCGGCACATTTTGAAGAAAATTGTTTGCTTTAATTTCTTTGAAAATCCGCACAGTTTTAATTTTGATATTCACAAATTATTTTGGTTGTGCGGAGCAAAAAGTTCTGAATGCTCAACCGCATGCTCTTTAATTGCGAAAATGTCAGGGCGAGTTCGACGTCTCGGGCTAACTAACAGCGCCGTAATTCTCGGCCGGGTCCATAAAACTCCGCCAGAAATTAAAGAGACACCCAAGATGAATCGCACTGTCCATGGGTGGAAATGAATCCCATGCATCTCCGCCGTCGATTAAGTGACACGGCGGCATGAGCATGTGGCGCGCCCAGAAAGGCTCCGGTGGCTACAAAAACTCCCATTCGCAAGGAAAACACATAAAAGAATAGTTAAGGGAGTACTTGTGCCCTTTAATGTCCAACCTGGCCGAGAATCCCAGTGGATCCCGATTCCTCACTGATGGGCGCCCGGCTATTAATAGCTATCGCAAGCAGGGCCCCAAATGGGGCGGGGGCGGCCCCTCGGCGATCCGGGCACCGGGCTCCGGTCATCCGGACGGTTCGAACGCCGGGCAGAAGTCCCTCGGCTACCTCTTTGATTACATTGTTTGTTAGGAGAATTAAAATCCCCCAGAGATCAATAAAAATTAGTCTCACGTTCGAGATAACGGCTTGAGCGGGTGGAAAGATGGGATTAACCCGGACAACCCGTACAAAGCAAATGGGATGAAGTCTTCTCGAGAGCATTATCCTCCCCGGGGATGCGATGCACGGAAAGGGCCCCCGTTGGCGCGCCGCACTCCATTTGACTGACGGAGCACGTTGCACCGTCCTGCTGCCCGGTGCAGGTCTATTGCATTTGATTTGTTCGGTCCCCCATCGCCCCAATTAGAGCCCGGGTGATCCCTTGTTCGTGGCGACCACCAACTCCTTTTCATTTCGTTTTTTTCTCCATTTTGTTGCCACTACGGCCGGTCATTTTCAAAGTCCACCTGTAGTGGCCTAAAAAATGCTCAAACTTCCCTCTTATAGGAACCTTTCTCCACTTTGTAAAAAGGCAACGAACGGACACCCGTGTAATGTAGGGTCTCTTTTAGCCCTGAACAGACCCAGCGCATCACAGAGAATTTGAAAATGTTATGATAATGACTGTAAGTTAAGTCTTAAAGCAAATATGTCGGACTTGCTAGAAAAATTTAACAGGAAAACACTCAGAATAAATTCGTTGAGCAACAAAATGAGATTCTCAGTTGTTAATGGAAAAAGGAATATGGTTAATTTTTATAAGGTGCTATGAATCATGTTCTACTTTCTTTTTTGGTACTTACATTACATAATTTTTCAATATTTCTCAAAATAGTAAAATGTACATAAAGGGCCTAGAATTATGGTTGAATTAATATGTAAAGAATTGATATAAAACTTTATTCGTTCAGATGATATAATAAAAATATCAAATTTAGTTTCCCACACTAATGCATTCAGTCATTTTCAAGTTGAGAAGCTTTATTGCACCAAAATGCTAGTTAAATTTGATTTGTAGTACTTAATTATTTTTCTAGACTTTATACCTTTGCATATGACATTTTATATAATAAAAACGGATGTATTAAAAGAAAATGAAAAAATCAGATTTTTCTATGAGACAACAGGCAGGCGTCAAAATAAAATTATGAACTGGTCAAGTTACTAAAAACTCGCAAAAGTAAACTATTTTAGATTCGTTATAATATAATTAATTAATTATTGTGAAGTAGGGTCAGGCTTTTAAAAAATCTCGAAAATTGCTAATTGTGTAGCCTGTAGGACCACATTTCTGGATTATGCGAAATCACCGCTAAATGTCCAACTTGTTGTCTAGAAATTAATTGAACTAATTGTAAAAATGAAATTTTTAACTGAATGCAACCATCCAATTTTAAAGAGGAGTTATGCTCAGAATAACGAGGTTAATCAATCTGGAAAAAGCATAAAAATGTACAATTTTTCTCTTTTTAGTGAATTTTTTTTTTTAGAAAATTTTGTTTTCAAAAATCCTTTTTCTTTACTTTTAGTAGGTACCTACATATTTTTACTATTTTTCTAGATGAACTTTTCTACCGGAAAATTGCTAATTTTATATATTAGATTGTATGCATACGTGTTTTTTTCAGGAATGTAGTTTGCACTCTTGCAATTTATACACGAAGTTTAATATGCTACGAAAAACTTTGTATTAGGATTTATTTTTGTTCCATTTAGTTTCTGAATGTATTATGTTTTATTGTACCTAGCATACAGAGTGTTATCATACATTTGTGTTCAATTTGAAGAAGTAGTATAAACACAATAGTATAATTTGTTATGTTTAACATACGTACATTTAACAATTTTATTGTCAGGGCTGATTCAGAAAGAAAACGCAAGTTATATGAAATATCGTTTTTAAAATATTTAATAATTTTAACATATCAATTAATTAGAATTAAACCACACGACAATTGTTGTGTCCATCTTTCCTAGATCCCCCGGGGCATATCTTTGGTGATTTTAAGAGAAACCTGTCGGTTACGCTTTCAGGGTCACCAGGAATTTCTGTTTCCATCGGGTCGCTGTGATCAGAACTTGTCTTTAATATGTCATTAATTCGGTCATCGATCAACGGTTCGTCCAAGAAAATGATTGGTTCGGAATGGTTTTGCTGATGCTTCATTCCACTCTTAAATGCTTCCTTAACCTCTTCATCAAGCGTTCTAGTATTATCTTTAATACTTTCGGCTCCTTTTTCAATTTTAAATCCAACACGGCGCAATAGACCAATGTCCTCTGATTCGGGTTTTTCAATATTTTTTCCAATTTCCGCCCTCTCCATTGTAATCTTGGCCGACGTCACCATCAGGGCGAAACAGCAAAGCCACAAGAATTTCTTCAGCAGAGCAAACATTATATGTAACACTGAACTTGCAGACGATCGCGGAAGAACTGAAAAGACAACTTCGAACCTCTAGTACTGATCGAACTTGATCTTTGGTTTTTTGGTCTTCATATATATCTTCTTGCAATGTCTTACTTACCTGCCTGCAATTGAAATTTGTTTTGCTTTTTGTTTGCATCACATTTGCTGCATACTAAAATCTAGCTACACTGGTTGCAATTTGCAAAGAACAACTTTTTCTCCCAAACTTTCACGAAAATGTATATGGTGAAAACATTTTTGATTTTTTTAATAATTTATCAAATTTGATAGATAATTTTGAGATAGTATAAGGATTGATTATGAAAAGCATATAAGATTGACATCATTTCATTTTGCTTCAGTTACCTCTTAAATTGAATTACAAAACAATGAATTAGAAATTAGAATTTTCAACCAATATTTGCAAGTATTCTTAAAAAACTAAGATATGGCTTCCATAAGGTTAAGGTATATGATATCACAGAGATAGTGTTATGACTAAACTTCTTCAGTCGAAGGAAAAGCCTTACTTCTTCTTTTCTTTACTACAATAGAAAAATTGAAAAGAAGCAAGTGTTTTTTCGAGAAGTCGTGAAAATTGGACAGTGAAGTGCCATTCGAAAACCGGAAAAAGCATTTCAGCTGCACTTATGGTTTGGAGAGATATAGAAATCTTCTCTTTGTTGATGGTATTATCAACAAGTATCAAAATATTCTGCAGAAAGGACTTTTACCTTCGATTTCTACATTGGAATCTTCTGACGGCACATCCTGGCGTGATTAGTGCAAAAATAATACTTTTATGGAAGTGCTGTTCCAGATCAAATTAACTCTGTAAGAAAATACAAAGATCATGTTACAAAGTCAATTTCCAATATAGATTTTCTTCGTTTTTGTGGTGGTCGAACTATTTTGATTTGTTTATGCTTTTGTTTTTAACGAATTACCTTCTTTATTACGATTTATTTTTTCATAATCATTAAAAAATAAATAAAATAAGTTTAAAACTGAAAAAAATTTTGTTCTTCATTATCTCCAAAAAGGCAATATGTTACAAGTACTCATTCGAGAAGCGGATTGGCGGACTACTTTACGTCGGAGTAGTGTACATTGGTGGTATTTTGTTAACTGAATATGATAATTTTAGGATGGTCAATTATCATATGTATGTATGTATATAAGGCCTATATTGACACGTCTCCTTTAAAATTTATTAAAATTAGTGTTAAAAACAAGAGAATCCTCTCAGTATTTAAGAATATAATACAATAAATAAATAAATGTTATATTAGAAGCTCAATGAAACAAATTTCACGAAAATTCATTCTCTATAGTCCATAATATTCTTCAGAGATAACTATCTGGGCTATAGAGAGAAAACAAGCATATTACATTATTAAGAGCAACATTTTTAGAAGGTTACATTTCGGGTTAAGCTCCCAGATACGCGGGAAAGTTAACAAAGTATTCGCATTCGGGCATCTTATCAGCTGGCACTGATAAAAACACGGCGATTGCCTTTCTCGGAAGTACATGCATCGCAATCGTTGTTTGACACTCAGTCGCGAAATGGAGAAATATCTCAAAATTGTTATTTTGTTGTTACTCTGCGTCCTCCTTGGAGCTCAACAAACTGCTGAAGGGAATGTGATTTTTATGAAGACGGAAACCGAACCCCCCACAACCGATGTTGAGCTAAGTATGCTCTTGCGCACCCCGAAGAGATGTGCCTTCGTGGACCACAGAGGAAACTGCAGGGAGGTAAGAACTATTTTGTTGTCAGGTACGAAAATTTGTAAAAGATTATTCCAGAGCCGGATTTACGCTCGCACCTGAAATGAAACTACTCAGCACGTGTGTACGCAATTTTATATCATACTACATTTAGTCAGTAGTATAGTTGTACAATTTTTTCAAAATAAAGTGTTATTTCAGTATTGACCTTAATTTATTGGGAAAAAAAATCAACATAACAATTGTTAGCCAAACCAGCTGAACAGTTTTGTTTTCTTCGTTGTGGTAGTTACTTCTGCTGACTCTTCCGTGATCGTGGACTCTGTATTTAGTGATGTTGCGGTGTGATCTTCCTCAATTGAATCTACTACTTCTCCGTTGACGTAGTCGTCATCAAAATTTTTAGTTACCGATTCATTGGAACCCTCTGTTGTAGGTGCAGACGTAACTACCTCTATAGATTCACCCAAATTGTCCAGAGTGCCAATTTCACTAGTTGTAGTTTTATCTTCTTCAGCAGAATCGGGGAAAGTACTCACAAACTCTGTGGTTGTAGGCTCTTCAAAAAATTCAGTAGTTGTTGTAGGGTTCTCTGTAGTAGTGGAAGGTATTGTTGATTTTCTAAACAAATTGAAAATTCCATGTGTTCGCTGCGTTGTTGTTGTTGTTGTTGTTGATACAGTCGATTCAATCGCTTTATCTGTGGTTGTTGTTAAAGTAGACTTCGTCTGACCAAAATTGTCCCAGATTGACTTTGGAGTCGTTGATGTTGTAGTTGTTGTTTGCGGTGTTATTGTTAATTTCGAAGGCCAAGGTGTTTTGGCAGTTGTAGTTTTCGGTGACATTGTAGAAGTTCCAAATAATTTCCAGACAGATCTTTGAGTGGTTGTTGTCGTTGTACCTGCAGAAGCGGGAATATGACTCCAGCCTTCATCGATATCATAGTAATCGATTTCCGCTGAATTCGTTATAACTTTGGTGTATGGCACTTTCATAGTTGTTGTACCAGGCTCTGGAGATTTAACCAACTCCTTGACCCTCATCTCCAAAGAATCCGACGGTTTATAAACTGTCACTGTAATAGTTGGCTTCAGCTCTACGATTGGTGGCTTTTTCACTTGCCGCAGTGTTCCAATTTTACGTTTCTCACCTTTTACAGGAGTCGATGAGTTCGTTTTCACCTCTACTCCCAGAGCAGCTTCTGCTTCCGCTTCCTGAAGTTTCTGATCCTGTTCTAGAAATCTTTGAATTTCAATTTCAGAACTACCAAACATTGGCGGTTTGCTCTTTGTTCGGAACTCCTCCACCACCTCTTCCACGTAGAGGTCCCCGGGGAACCAAGGAGGTCGTCGGCGCACATAACGCACATAAATTGGAGCGGTAGAGTTCTTGGATGCCGAAATACTTACTAGCGAACCACAGAATAACGCAAATATCGCGCAGATGATTGGAAAAGCGCTAGAACTCATGATCAGAAGTTTACTGATTTGGCAAAGTTATCCGTATAATTAATAGAATTCTCTAGCGATAACTGCCGGCAAGATGACCTCTTATTCACATTTGGAAGCTGGGAAATTTTAATTGTCTGACGATAGATTGGGGTCTGCGATTAGCTCGACCGAGATGCAAACTATCTCATATTTATAAATCATCGACGCTTTTCAGATCAAGGGTAGAAATACATAAATGTTTTATCATGAGATTGATTTTTATTTAAAAACATATTCTTAAATTTTGTGTTATTATACTCAAGTGGCAACCTATTTTTTTTTTTCTGTATTTGCAATTACGCTGAAAGATAAGTTGAACTTAGTGTCTGAACAACTGTCTTGAATTTTTGATAGTGAAATCAAATTTGGGAAAAGATATAAAAAATATATGAGACAGATAACCATTGAAATTGAAATTAAATTTTTAATGTTTGAGCTGTATCTTTGTTAAGTGTAATCCAATAAGCTTCGCAAATATGAAATTCTTTTTCGTTCTAAAACACATTTTTTAAGGTCGCCAACGCTATCTAAGTTTTTTGCTGGAATTAATCAAATTCACATATTATTTTTGTATAAAATAATTTCAGAAAAGACAAGGTAAGTTAACTCTTTAATCTTTCATTCAAAATATAAGGGTTAAATATTATTATTATGTTTATTATTAATTCTTTGCATTTCATTTACATATTTACACTTTTTTATCTTCAAATTCACTGGTATTTAAGAAAATACGAAAAACAAGTTTTTTATGGCTTGGAAAAAAAAATTGTTTGCGAATAAAATATATTTAACCCAAAACAACACATTTTACTAACATAAAAACTATGAGTAAGGTATCTACGACTTGATTGCTGATTACGCCTAAATGTATGCAATACGTACGGATAAAATATAAAATATTTAAGAAATACCAGTTAAAAATAGTTTTAACATGGATAACTAGCAGCTTATATTCAACACAAGCTTGAACAACTCTTATTTCAGAGTAGTATATTATTTTTTCGGCATTCCTTATAATTTTATATGTGTGTAAGTATACACGGAAAAACAATTGGGATAGCAAAATAATCCCCAACCAATTTACGAACGTTTGCCATAAAATCCACAACATATATTGAAAAAGCAGCAGATCTCCTTAAAAACTACAGGAAATATTACCAAAATAATGCACTATCCTAAAATCCATCAGAAAATCAGGAATATTTCCCAGAAAATTTTTCCGTCCCGCACTCTAATATTACTTATCGAGAGCAGCCTTTTGACTTTTGGAAAAATTATGAAGTTTTACAAGTCATCTGCGGTGAACTCCCCAACTTACTATTAACTTTAATTTTTTCAAGAAAATGTCATCCAATTGGGTTTTAGGAACATCCCATGGGATTATATATATATATCTTTTTTTATAATGCCGAGAACAAAGCATTGGCGCGTGGTAGATCACGAGGCAAAATTACGAAAATGTATTCGAATTTGATTACTCTAGATGCCCCAATGCACAATCAGCTACTGAGATAGATGCCTTTATTATTAACAGCACATTTATGGTTCAATATTTAATATTGAATATTAATTAGAATTATTATTTTTTGTTTCATCCTGAGAAGTGCATCTTCGAAATGTTCTAGATGGAAATATGTATATAATATAAAAAACTTCCGAGACGGTCGTATATCCCGCAAGATACACATCGGATCAGGAAAACGGAAATGGGAATCACAATTTTTAATTGCTGTTTTAGATTCTACAGAAAAAAATACGAAACTTTTATCCAAAACATTTTTTCTTTCAATTCGTTGCAGGAAGCAGGGAGGAGAATATCTCAGGTGTAAAATAAGTCCGAGACGAAAGTATATAGGTATACCAAAGGAAAGATACCCTAACTCTACCCTTAAAAAACATAGCAACTATTTGATTTAAAAACTTATTAATTATAATTAATTAATAACTCTAATTACCTAATTTTCGTCTAAAGACTTTAATTACAAACGTAGAAAAATATTCTTTAGATTTTTGTGACGGCAAAAAAGTAATACCGAAATTGTTGCGCCGCTAAATGTTCTACACTGTAGATAATAATTTTGTAGTAACCAGTATTTTAATGAAGCTATGATAAAGAAATAAATAAGAGTTGACAGAACACCTTATTCAAAAATATCTAATTGTAGTAAAAGTTACACTTATATCCCCCGCAGACTACAGACCTTTTATCGGCCGACAGTTTGGCCGATTTCTTAATCAGTATGAAGATGTATGCAAGTGCGCACATTATAACGATTAAGTATCGGCCGATAAAAATGTTTGATAGGATACGTGATTGCCTTCAAACTAAACTGTCGGGAAACTATCGGCCGACTTCTAAACAGTACGGCGCTCTTCTACGCGCGCACACTACCGATTGTTTAGTCGGCCGACTCTCCGATAATTCAGTTTCCGATAATTCAGCTTTGGCGCCGGCTGGTCATGCATATTTTTCATGATGTTGCAAATGACTATAGCAAATCGTTTAAGAGCAGTCGGCCGACTGTTGGTCTGTTTAGTTGGCCCAGTGTGCGCGCTAGCAGCCCAACCCGACTAAACTATCGGCTGATAAAAAGTCCGTAGTCTGCGGGAGCCCGTACTTTTCATATTTAGAATAGTATTCCTTCAAGCTTCAATTTAACGTTCCTGGTAAATCGAAAACAATATTGTTCTATAAATAGGTTAAATATTTTATGATGCTATTTACAATAATCTCATTTCTGGTCTTTCTACCATATCTAATATCTAATTTAGAAAATCTAAATTGTATCTGAGAAGTATGTATTTGGTTTAATAACTTACAACAGATAACATTATACCATGGCACGAAGTCTATAAATAGAAACCATTATAATAACTGGAATAACCTTTTCTAGGTTTTCTTTTAATCCCTGATCTAAATATGGAATCGTTAAGTCATTTCGAAAATAAATCTTCAAATAAAATCACTTAAGATGCTAATATCGCTGTCTCTAAGTCGCTATGCCCCAAAACCATTTCTTGTACGTTCTTGTTGTTTTGATTGTAATTTGCCGGTTTCGGTTGCTGATAGTAGTTTTAAATAGGCGTCGACTTTCCTCGTTTGTTTTCTTCTTGTCTGAAAGTGCTGTTAATATATACAGGTTTTCGAGATCTCTCACTGTTTGACCTCCTTTCCCTCTTTGATATTTTGCTTCTTATTCTTCGCTGGGCTTGCGATCTTCTTCCGATACACCTAAATATATTGACAGTGTATATTACTTCGGAATTCTTCTCTAAACTTCCGCGGTTGCCATTACTACAGTAAAATATTCAACCTCTGAAAAAGAAGACTGTCGAACATTCTTTTCTATTTTTACATTTTATTTTGTATAAAATTACGGATATTTACTTAAATAAGTAAGTTAGAGAGCCCTAATAATTTAAAATTACCTTATTAGGACGTTAAATACAAAAGTATATGTAGTTTACTTTATATAGTTACATAAAAAAAAGATGAATAATGTATTTGAGCAGATAGTAACGAAACGACTTTAATCAGGGGAAATCCATACTGTCCAATGTCCATATTTAAACCACAGCTCAAACTTCAGTCAGGATCCAAGTTCAAATAGCGTTATCGATTAATGTATTTTAACTATAATATTTTTAATTTTATTCTTTGAGGAACACGCTGATATTTTAGAATTAACACATTTTTTTTTCTTTTATGAAATTTTGTATAGTACATACAGACATATTTAGTTGATTTTGACATTACCATATTGATTTACGAGTAAATCTAATATGTAAACATTATTCTCAACTTGTCTTTTTGAACTCAGGTTATCCATCTTAATTCTAAAATAACATCATTTAACAGTAGATAAAATTTTCACATAAATAAAACTGTATATTTATTATGGAGTTCAACGTTAAACTTTAAAATGGAATAGACAAAATCTACTCTACATTTTTACCCCAGCTGAGTCGTTAGTATTGTATTACAGATATATTAGGTATATTTGATTATTATTTTTGTATAAGTATGTATACTCCAGTTTGCATTATCCTGTTTTCATATATAATCCTTAAACTATCTCAAAATTATCTATCAACTTTGATAGATTATTAAAAAAATCAAAACTGTTTTCACCATACATTTTCGTGAAATTTTGAGGAGAAAAAGTTGTTCTTTGCAAATTGCAACCAGTGTAGCTAGATTTTAGTATGCAGCAAATGTGATGCAAACAAAAAGCAAAACAAATTTCAATTGCAGGCAGGTACGTAAGAAATTGCAGGATGATATCTACGAAGACCAAAAAACCAAAGATCAAGTTCGATCAGTACTAGAGGTTCGAAGTTGTCTTTTCAGTTCTTCCGCGATCGTCTGCAAGTTCAGTGTTACATATAATGTTTGCTCTGCTGAAGAAATTCTTGTGGCTTTGCTGTTTCGCCCTGATGGTGACGTCGGCCAAGATTACAATTGAGAGGGCGGAAATTGGAAAAAATATTGAAAAACCCGAATCAGAGGACATTGGTCTATTACGCCGCGTTGGATTTAAAATTGAAAAAGGATCCGAAAGTATTAAAGATAATACTAGAACGCTTGATGGAGAGGTTAAAGAAGCATTTAAGGGTGGAATGAAGTCCCCAGAGAAGCCAGCCCAGCGTAATAATGAGAAAATAAAGTATCAGCAAAACCATTCCGAACCAATCATTTTCTTGGACGAACCGTTGATCGATGACCGAATTAATGACATATTAAAGACAAGTTCTGATCACAGCGACCTGATGGAAACAGAAATTCCTGGTGACCCTGAGAGCGTAACCGACAGGTTTCTCTTAAAATCACCAAAGATATGCCCCGGGGGATCTAGGAAAGATGGACACAACAATTGTCGTGTGGTTTAATTCTAATTAATTGATAAGTGAAAATTATTAAATTTTTTAAGACGATATTTCAAATAACTTGCGTTTTCTTTCTGAATCAGCCCTGACAATAAAATTGTTAAATGTACGTATGTTAAACATAACAAATTATACTATTGTGTTTATACTACTTCTTCAAATTGAACAGAAATGTATGATAACACTCTGTATGCTAGTTACAATTAAAAATAAAACATTCAGAAACTGAATGCAACAGAAATAAATCCTAATAAAAAGTTTTTCTTAGCATATTAAACTTCGTGTATGAAAAAAATAAGTCTGTAATTACAAGAGTGCAAACTAAATTCCTGAAAAAAAACACGTAGAATCTAATATATGTAGTAAATTAGCATTTTTTCAGTAGAAAATTTCGTCTAAAAAAGTTAATAAGGATACTAAAAAAGCTTAATTTTCTTTTCAATTTGAATAATCATCACTATATGACAACTTTTATGCAGGTGTTCTCTTTCTAATCTCAATCTAAATAATCTCTCATAACTTGGATCAATTTATGATTTGGAAAGAAATCCAAATGTAAATAAAATAAAAATAGAGTTTAAATATACAAAACAAACAAAAGAGTGCTTTTACTCCATCTTATTTCACCCAATAGGTGATAGGGTCGATATGGGATAATTAATAAAATAAGTTAATTTGCTTAAGTTATTATTATTAATTAATGAAATGGTGGGAAAGGTGTGGACTTTTTGTTCCAACTTCTATGGAGAATGAGATCATTTACATTAATTTTCTTCGCCTATATCAAAGTAGCATTAAATTCCGATCCGTTCTTGAAAATGTGAACTTTTTGCTGTGAATATTAACGTCCTCTATAATAAGTTATTTTGCAAACAACATAGTATTATATCTAGCCTACGTGGATTTTGAAAAATTAAAGGTACCTCATCTTAATCCATTATTACCACATATGTATGTGCTTCTTGAGTGAAAAACATAATATAAAAATAGAGTGCATTTTATATTTATAAGCCACCATCAAAATTCGAGTTATTTGTGGCTAAGAACAATTTACTATGTCAAATCGTAAACAATAGTTACACTGAAAGAAAAATATACAGTAAAAGTTCCTTAGTCACGGTTTCCTTATTCGCGATTTCATTATTCGCGGGTGAAAAAATTTCTTTATTCGCGGATTCAATCGGTAAACAGAAAGGGATTCGGTGTCGTTTATTAACGTATCGGCATTCTTCGAGATTTGAGTATACTGTTGGCACGTGCCAAGGCGGCTTTTAGGAAAATGTGACCAAGTGGACTAATGCCAAACTAAAACAAACCTTATTGCCACTATACAAAGGCCATTGTCGAATGCCGCCGCCACTATACCACTATGTCCTTTTATAAAAACCGCCTCCGCCACGATCGGTGTTATATTGTTTTAACTCATCATTCGTTGCAATAATTTTGATCGAATAACGCATGTCTCTTCTTTCATTCATGATAGAGGCACCTTATTTTTAAAAGGCAAATTTATTAATGCTACAGCTCAATATCAATCTGAATTTAAAGACCTTTTAAAAGCGGCAAGACAAGAAAAAATTACTAAATTCTTTAAACCCTTGCCTAATGACAATAACGATTGATTTTAGTTGCGAATTTCTCAATAAATTGATTTTAATTTGATACATATTGGTTTTATTTTGGAACCTTGGAACGTATCCCCCATGATTCTATACTAATTACCATTCCATATCCACGGTTCCTGTATTCGCGGCATATTTACGGAACATATACCCCGCGAATAAGGAGCTTTTACTGTAGTTGATTTTACTATAAACGAATACAAAACTAACTATTTACAGCCAATTAATGTTTAATAATTTTTATAAATTCAAAAACGTTATATTTACTATGAAGAAAGTTGAAACAACTATTTGAATTAATTAAGTCAACTACAACTAATAATAAAATTTAAAATTCTTCAGGGTGAAAAATAGTTATGCTGACGACAAGAAAAAGTTGATTTTTTCCGATATTGCCGACCGGATCCTGGACCTGCGGATTGGCAGCTTGGCTGCTGTACCACCGAACCACGCCATTTCGTTGCCTTTTTAGAACGTTGACTTGTGATCCCATGATTCAAACCCAGGAACTCTGAATTTGTACGCGCGTAGCTATACCCTCGAGTCACCGAACGTCAATGGGTTTTGACTAATTCAACGTTAATAAAGCGATTTGTGGCTAAAGGATTGACTATTTTAAATAGTTAATTTGACCAACGAATTTGTTAAAAATTTTCAGATTTTTATGGCGCGGTATTTTAACAATTTTGTTTGGCCAAATTAAAATTTATTATTTTAAAAAGTTGACTTGACAATTATATAAATTTTAAATATGGCTATTCTAAATAGTAGAGCTTATAAAAATAGTAAATCGGAAAAATTGTTAGTTAAATTTAACTCAAATGTTAATTGATATTACTTTTATACATTTTTTGAAGAAATAGCAAATATAACTATACATAAAATAGTTAAAGTTATTAAAGTTTTTCTCTCAGTGTAGCCTACGGATGACAAGTCTCTTCTTATGTGTTGTGCTGTAAATTTTAGACGAGTTTCTAAAAGTTTTGGGGCTAACTTCATTTCATTTTATCCCTGCGAATATTAGGATCTTGTTGAAGAGCCCTTCAGACGGTCGTTTTCGAAACTATTGTTTTAGAAAGTGCATCTAATTTCGAACAGCTAAGTGTGGAGTTACTATCAGTCATTAAAATTCGACGTTCATTTCGCGAAGAAAACTTCTTCTTTCGTCCACTTTTCTTTAATCCCCCATATAACTTGGATTTTTTTTTAAAAATTAAGAACAACACATCGGCTACGGGCGATTTGTTAATAAATTTTGATGGTGGCTTATAAATATGAAACGCACTGTATAATTTCATTTTTTTTTTGTTTTATTAAATTAGAATTGCAATTATTCTTAGTGTTACTCTATAATTTAAATATTCTGCAGTGATTCTGAACATTCGATATTTAAATTGTGGGAACAGTATATTTAATATGCTAAATACGTATTTAAAAATAATAGTGATATATGTACGTATTAACTATAAATAACAAACTTTCGAAACGCTTATCTCGAAGGATCAATTCTATGTCCCAATTCTTATGCTAGTATATGGTGATAGATCGAGCAGCTATCATTATATTATTATATTATTTTAAAGATGTACAGTAAAAATGTCGGAGTAACATTATTGTGAACTATGGACTATTTTAAAAATTCATAAAACCGTTCTGACGTCTTTTGGAATATCAATAGACTTGTGGAACCAGCAGATTAACTTTTTATTGAAACCTTTTTTTTTTTTTGTATTTTGGGATAGGTCATCTAGACAATTTTAACTGGACATATAGATTCATCACATGACGCAACAAAATCAGTTATATCAGCTGAGGTGATTACATTTATTATACGTGACTTAAACACAATGCCTAAAATTCGATAACTACCTGTTTTCGTGACTATTAAAATGCCAGTCGGTGGGTTAATCCGAAAAGTAAATTATCCACGCTGGGGGATTTTCTCAGATTCACTTTGATGATGTCGCGCTTCACAGATTGCGGTCAGTGGACCGAAATGTTAGTGCGCAGCAAACGTTCAAATAGTAAAAAGCTCGATGCCGATATAAGCAGGAAAACATATTTTTGAATAGCTAGCTCAATTGCAGGCAGATAAGTGAAGCATTGTCAGGATGATGTCTGAAAAGACCGAGAAGCCAAAGATCAATTTCGATCCGATCGGCACGAGAAACTTGAAGTTGTCTTCTCAGTGCGTCCGCGATCGTCTTCTAGTTTAGTGTTACAATGGTTTTGCTGCCAAAGAAATTATTCTTGTGGCTTTGCTGCTTCGCCTTGATAGCAACTTCGGTCAAGGCTACTTGTGAGAGAGACGAAAACGGAAATATTATCGAAAAGCCCGAATCAGAAGGTTTTGGTATGGGCACGCTTCGTCGTTTTGGATGTCAAATTGAGAAAGGTGTCGAAACTATAGGCGAAAAAGCCAGATCGCTTGGTGGAGAGGTTAAAGAAGCATTTAGGAGCGGAATGAAGTCCTTAGCCAAGCCGTTCCAGAGTGATGATGATGAAAAAACCGAAACTGTCACTTCCTTGAACGAACCAACGATCGATGTTCGGACAAAAGACATATTTAAGACAGACAACGAATACATCGCCCCGGTTGGAACGCCAAAACCCGGCAGCCCTGAAAGTTTAGACGACAGGTTCCTCCTTAACTCACCACAGATATGCCCCGAGGGCCAGAAGAAAGACTCTCATGGTAATTGTCGCAATGTGTAATTGTAATTCAGTGATAAGTAGACATTGTTTGATTTCTTAAAGTGATAACTAATATTATTTGCGTTTTCTTTCGAAGTCAAACCCTATTCATCATTAACCTGAAACCGAACGTAAAGTTACCACTTTTAGGCGTTTGATTAGTAAATAGAGCATTCTTAACAACTTCAATACTATCATTCGTCTCGAATTATTATAGTTTGGTATGGTGAATTACTCAACATGTATAAATAGTACAAAAATATCAATAATGCGACGTAGTTGTTTTAACGTGTCAGTATCAGAAATCGTCTTTTAGTTCATTGTTACAATGGCTTTATTAGCAAAGAAAGTTCTTTTGGGAATTTGTATTCTCATAATAATGTCGACTAAGCTGGATATTGGAAACATTCTCTCCAATGAAGTTATGGCCGACCTCTTGCGCGCACCAAAAATATGCCCACCAGGTACCAAAAAAGACCACCACGATATTTGCCGGGTAGTGTAATTAGTTTTACATAAATCGAAGCTGACTTATTTTTTCGATTACAAAAATAATATGTATGCATTTCACATATAAATTCTAAAAAAATAATGTGTTTTTTCATTTTTTACCGGAATCATATCTACATAAAGCTACTGCTAATTGCATTATTAATAAATACTAAAATAAATCATATTTCAAGTGTTTATCGGGATTTGTACTTGCGATATCGCAATATTTGAACAAAATCCATTTTGAAGTTATCACGTGGCGATGAGTGATAATAGGGCACAGACGTGATGCTCTGCAGTTCAACTATCAGAAAGAGTAGGGCGCTTATATTTATACATATATGTGGCCTGATATGGGTCACAGATATCTCTCCACTTTGATGTAAAAAATAACCACTAAATAAAGACTTAGTTTGAATGCGCTTTAAGACTATACTCAACTTATATTTCCCCATAGGAAATTTTCGAAAGATTCGGAAATTACAAATTTTTCAGTACATTTTTGGCTTCAAAAATAATTAACTCAAAGCTTATGGAATGATTAAACTAACAACTAAGTAATAACTGATCACAAGAATATTGCTGAATATATTGTGAATTGTTAAATTTTCCCTTTTTCATGTTCATTAGATTAGTGAAACTAAGTCGTCTGCTCCTATACCGCACCTCGCAGATAAAATGATTGGTTTGTAAAATTAATTTCTATAAAACCTAGAACCTTCGTTATAATTTTTCTGTAAACTTTAAGTATGGTGTTTTATTGTGTATTCTGATTTTTAAGCCCAATAGTTTCAGAGATAAGGTGTAAATATTATCTGTAATGGTATATTTTTTTTTATATTGTTCGGAATATCTTTATAAGCATGCTATTAAAAATAATGAAAAACAATTAATAATAATTTTGTGCTTCTCGTAAAAAACCCATTTTAATGATACCCCACTTGAACAAATTTTCGAGTAAAAAATTTGCCCCCTTTTAATTCTTTTTGAATATTTCGGTGTTAATTAGGGAAAAATATGTGGTTTTATAAGATTTATTGCCGTATTATTATTATTATTATTATTTTTATTTTTTTTTTTTTTTTGTTTGTGTTTCGTACCGTCTACTATGGAAATCCTACTGTTGTGGCAGCTTTGTCCGTCTGTCCATCTATAAGAGTCCACCACTTTTAAAAAAAACAAGGTATCGACTTGGGGGCATCATGGTTTTCAGACCAGGACCATTCACATTCATCGGGAACTTTTGTTTTTCCGAATAATGCTTTTTTTAAGTTGAACAGAGGGGAAGAATCAATGGAAAAGACACTTTGAGTCTTAAATTTATGCCTGCATTGATTTTCCCTTTCTGTCGACCTTAGAAAAATATCCTTCAAAGGAATAAAAGTTCCCGAAACATTGAAGTGGTCCTAAAAATGTTCAAGGAAAAAAGTTGTACTTTAACGCGTGTATTGGCATTTAATACGTATTTTACTTAAGTGTGTTTTAATGCAGTTCCGAAGAAAAGTTTCTAAAGACATAAAAATAAATCTAAATAAATGTGTTTTGCAAACAAAATTTGTTATTATTTTTTAAAATCATTATTTTACAGTGGGCGGCTAGATTTAAGTAGCCTGGAGCAGCACTGAAACTAAAATATGCCACTGGTTGTAGACATTGACCAAATCTCTAAAATTAAATGATATAATGAAGACATACGGACAAAACTGTCTATAACGAATGTTATTTAATTCATGTAAAGTTTTGGCCTTGTTATGATATTATTATTTTTACGCATTGAGATTTTCTTTCAGAGTCTGACTTGGTTACTGATAACCTGAAGCATTTTCCGTGCTATCAGCTGCCACAACCATCGGCTTGAGTTTAGCGAAACTCCGATAACGTTCTTTCATCAATTGGAAAAAATCGGCAAATTTGGACTTTAATGCGCATCGAACATGGCAAATGGATCAAGGTTCAAATCGCAGAACAGTCCCCGGAAAATAAAGTTCAATTTGGCTGACATTGAGCGGAGGGAGCATCAATCAATTGATAGAGGTACCACAGAGATGGGGGAGGGGAGGGATCAAACTCGCTTGAATTTAGACCTCGATTTTTAAATCTGTCAGGGACGGTAGAAGCAGAACACCTTCGTCAACTGATAAATTCAATTCAAGTATGACATCTGCCAGAATTCGTAAGAAGAGGAAAAGTTTTTCTCACCGGGATACCGGGAATATGGTGCCCGATTTCCCGCAGTTTCAGGTGGGGCCAGTATCGGTGCTCCCCTTGAACAGGGGGCACCCGCAGCGGCATGTTAAATGAGCACCGGGGCCGAAATGGGAAAAAATAGATAAACATAAAAAAATAAATAAATATAGACGAGGGGTGGGCACGGCCGGTACGTGCAAATAAGTTTCCTTCATTTCACGTGCTGTTCGACATGTTCAAGTTTCGAGAAAGTTCAAATTCGTTCGGAGTAAGCGAAACTTTAAAACTCGTTGAAATTGCAAGAAAACCCTCCGGTGTACACGGTGCAGCGGCAACTTCCGGAACTAGTTTCCTCCGCCAGCCCGCACTTTCCTATATAAAGATGAATTGTTATAATGTGGAGAAGTGCAGCGGCACGTCTGGGACTTTTTGCGCAAACTTTGTGTACGCCCCCCAGAAGTTTCGAAGAATCCGCCAACCTCGAGGTGTGGTGCACTATATCCAAAAATCCCGTGTCCTGGCGGGAATTGTGGGCTCCCCGGAATACCGACAGAAACGCAATCGCAATCCACAAAATCCTTCCCTGTGACCACCAGCCCCCGTCACATAATTGCAGCTATAAGATTTGGACACCGATGTTCCTGCTAGAGTCGAATCAGCAGTCTTAATGTGGTTGGAAGCGGACTTTAAACGAGCCTACCGCTCAGGTACCTTGCAGACTTTGCAAAAAGATAGACGCCCGCCGCGCCGCCCGGCCGGTCAAATTCCGGGCTCCAATTGGATTAGGGTGAGCCGGAAGAGCCCCTAATCTGCGGAGCGCCCACAACCCGGGGTCGGGGAGTCGCATCCATTATTGACGTCTTAATTAAATTAGCAATTGTTCCGTGCCCGAGCAATCAGGTGTCACCCGGTTTGCAGTGCGCTCCTCCTGTCCTCCAATTCTGGCCGGGGCCAACCGGGACACACCAGGGCATCACGGTGTAGTAATTCATTTGGAAAAAAGGTCAATCAATCGCGCAAAGCCCTGGGAAAAAGTATCGAATGAATGTCGAACTTTTAATTGAATCACATGCCAAGCAAAGTATTGATTAAAATCCCTCCCCCGGAGGGATATCCTTCAGCTCGGGCCGGTGTACGCGAGCCAAAAGTTAGGAGTACAACTCACTGGAGCAAATCATTCCTATGAGGGCTCCTAGCCGATCCTATTAATATTATCCCAGGCGGTTCCGCCGGAATCTGGTCGAGGGTTCTTTTCCCATTTTCATTTTATTTGCTGTCCGCTCCGCTTGCCGAGGAGCACCACTAAGCCTTTGGCAAATTTTGATTGATGGTTCCCGGGATGAATTTGTTACCCTTTCGCAATATCGGCAGACGTCTTTTCCAGGTCATTGGGCGTTAAATACTTGAAAGTGGGCCGGACCACCCCCGTCCGGCCGAACACTAACTTCTATTTAACTCTCCTACGGTTTCGCATTGGCATTTTCTACGGAATGTGATTTATTCGCTTTTCTATCGCTATTGTTTTCAGGCCCATTTTCTACCGAAGCTGAATAGCCTACCCACAAGTCATCCAGTCCATATTAAGCAATCGTCGAGACTCCCACGCCCTGGGGATGTTGTGAAGGATGCAACAGGGTGGCCCCACAGAAATGTTCTTGGTTCATTGGGAAGACAACGAATTGCTCAATCAATTTGTATTTTGTGGTATTTCGGTTTACGCCAACGATTTTATTTGATTTAGCATTTTCTTAAAATAAAGCCTACATAAGCTTGAGAGGATTAAGACGATAAGAGAACTAGATTAACATTCATTCAAAATTCCATTCATTTCCTTACCCCAATGAAATTAAGAAAATAAGTACATTAATAAGGAAACTAGTTTTTTCGGCAGTTTTTTTAAATATCCGGGATGTTACATTGGGCTGTTAATAATTCATTTGGGCAGTAAGCAAATTTTTTGGCAATAATTAAATTAATTGTGGCCAGTAAAATGTAGCCAGTTATATTAAAGAATTCGAATATTTGTGCAGTAAATTGAATGAATGGGCAGTTCTCGGCAGTCGAGCAGAGTTTAAAAATAATTTCATGTACCTAGAAAATATAACATAAAAATTTTGGTTTTTTCTAGTTTCTTTTGAATTTAGGGTCTGTAAGATTAATGTGTAATTGATTGGCTATAAATAAATAAATAAATAAATACATAAATAAGAATGGAGCTCAATAAAAATAACCAGAACTTGAATAAAGATATTAACAACACTATACTTAATAATATTATATTTAATCTAGTTAACGTGTTTTTAAATTATCTTAATTATCGTTAATACTAAAAAACTGAAAATGAAAACATTTTGTTTATACTTTTTGTTTTCTATTCTTATTGATTGTCAACTTTTTTATGTTTTAATTTATTACATTAAATACATGAACGTAACTTTATACGATTCGTCTAAAAATTTAATAACCTACTATTATCGCTATCATCGATTATATTAATTTTTTCTTCCTGGTGGATAAAACTTCACTTTCATCACTTGCTAGTGATTCTAATTGATGAATTCGTGATAATTTTAAAGGGGCCTGATAACATGTGATTTTGAAAACTACGTAGAAAGAAGTAATGTATAAAACGATACTTTTGTTAGAAAAACTTTGTTTGAAAAAATATTAAAAAGAAAACAAAATTTCCATTCCACATAATGTGAGCTTCTAGCTTTTGATAAGTTGAATAAAGTATTTACTTTTAATTCAATTATTATTTAAACCATTCTTGTGAAATTTGTTTATAAGATTCTTAACTGTTTTACGTAAGCTCAAATAAACGCCTATAATTAGATGTAGATTTTTTCGGATTTTACCTAAAAAGCCTTAGACTTCACAAGGAGAATCTACAATTCAGAATTGTTCAAATTAATAACATATAATAGTTCAAAAGATTTAATTATATCATTCCCTTTCTAATCTGATAATTTGACAAATAGTCAAACAATAATGGATATTATAGAAAGAAAGATATTAGAAATGCAATACCTGTGGGGCAGGAATTTCAATATGATTAGTAAACGAAATATGTGTTCTGATAGGATTATTATTTATTTCGTACAGAAAACCGAAAGATACGAGTGATCAAACTACCGCGACCGTACTGTAGTTCAGAATATAATCAATAAATCAATAAAAATACCAGCGGACCCAGATGACTGCTTTGTGGGACTCCTTCGGTAACAGTTATTTCATTATTTGTTTTGAAAGAACATTTTGTTTTTATTTTAACAAATTGGACATGATTCTTTAAATAAGTATTTCGTCATTAAAAGCATGTTAAGCTAATTTATACCGTACCTACATGAAACAGTCATCGGGCGTATGCGCAAAATTGGATACTTTACTAGTTCTCTTTAAATTTCGGATTTCGCAGCGAAAGCGTGTGACGTAAATGCAAAAAACCTCAGGATTCACTTTAAAATTCAATAAAACCCTCGCGTCTGTTTAGGTGCATTTGGGCAGCACAAGGGCACCAAAAAAAAAAAAAAATAAATAAATGGAGAAAGCGAGCAGCTAGAAGGACTTGTTCGCGAAAAATTATTGAAATGAGCCAGCTAAAAGCGGGTAAACACGCAAAATGGTCGAAACTTTGCGGGAAAAGTTTGAAAAAAGTCATACTGAGGGTCGAGGCGGATGGAAATAGCAGAGCGCGCGATATTGGTCCACTGGCAGCAAGAAGTTTTTCGGGAAGTTGGCTCATAACCCGTGATTTGGAGCAAAAGTGTTCCTGCGGAAATCTCGTCACTCAGCCGGCGATAAGTTCAAATTTGGTTTGGGATCTCCGGGGATTGCGGGTAGTGGCCCCGTTCCGCCCGCCACTGGTATTTTTCCTCATCAGCCCGGCATCCGTGCCGTTTAATGGCGAGAACGATTCTGCGAACCTACGACATTCATAATCAAAACAAACGAGCAGCTGCCAGGCGAGGAACATGAAAGTGTCCTCTTAAAACGCCAGAAAAACTTTTCGGGCATAGGATAAAGTGGCAAGACTTGAAGACTTAAGGGAAATCGTATGTCACTGGTGGGCGAATCTCGGGCATCCCCAGCATCCTCAGCATCCCCAGGCGGCAGTCAAAGCCGACGGGGCGGCCACGTAAAAGAAAAACAAAACCCGGGATGTGTGGAAGGGTCAACGAAAATGAACTGAATGAATGGCACCATAAAACACAGTGGGACAAAAAGGATTTTCACTTGCTCCTTTCAGGATGTATCCAGCTCCGCTCGTAAAATACTTCGGCATTATCCTTCGGTTAGTTAATTATGTGTGAAAATAAAGTGAATCGCCCCGTCCAATTTACAGGCGTGCTCGGGAGCAGGGCCCTTGCTGGGGCTCGGCCCCCTTTTTACGGGGATACTTTCACTTAGGCCTGGTTTGTGGGATGCCGCCCTAGAGGAGCCCCCGCACCCGGGAATCGGATAATAGCTCATCTCCGAGGGGAGTCCCCCCGCGCCGGGATAATACCACTTCTTCGAGCATTCGGGACGCAATAATAAAAATGTCGTTCATTTAAATCGCTTAGCGGCGAACACTGATCCCGCCGTGAAATATTAGTACAAGAATATCCCGGCTTACGGAGACACGAATTATTCATCCCTGCCCCGGTGATGCTCATTACGTGGCGGCATTAGGCGGGCAAATTTCCTCTCCCACGTGTGTTGTTAATAAATTATATTTACGAGGATTTTTGCGGGAACATTCCCGAAAAACACCAGCCGGCTATTAACGCCGAGAACACGCCGCCTAATTATTCAGGAAACAGCCCTGCCGGGCTAAGCGCCGTTTAGGGAATTTGGGGCCCTCTGCCCGCTGCAGCACTTAAAGCAATTCTTAACGACGCGACTAATTGAAAGGATAACTAGATTTTATGAGGTGCGGTTTGACGGAGTGCCGACACTCCCGCAGGCTGCACGGAGGAGCTGAACTACTCCTAGGTGGTGGTGTACAATCGATCTACAGACTAAAATTTAATTTTAATTTGTAATATTCAACACTTTTTACAGACATTTTGTAGAAATACATCAAAGTTGTACAATTAAATGCATTATAGTAGTAAAAATTGTTCCTGATAATTACATTACAAAATTTATTATAACAATTTATGCATATTTCTAAGCCTGCTTGGTTCCTTAACCATTGTCCAATACGATCACAAAGGGACGGAATAACACCCATAAGCTAGTGTCTAAAACTATGTATATAAATATTAACTTACACCTTGGTTTCCATTTGCGCAAACGATTAAAGTTTTAAGGGTACTGTTTCCATTTTGGGGGTTATGTTAGGAGTGCTGATGAATAAATATGATGTTTAATGATAATGGGGATTATAATTTGCACATGTTCTCGATTTGAAGTCAATGATTTTTAATTTTTTTATTTTTCAACAATTTCTTCAGCGTGCAGACAAGGATATGATTTCGACAGAGATATGTAGTAGAAAAAAAAATTTTTTTTTGATTATGAAACTCTTAAAATCTATAGAGCAGTAGAATTCTATCATAATTCAATCCTCAACAAAATGCTACTACGGGATGTAAAAGAGTAATTTTTCCCGTGTAATAATTGTGAAAAAAAACTCAGTTTGCGTTGTTCGTAGGTTTGATGTAGGAGTCTGAAATGTTTAAAAGTAAAAAAAAGTAAAACATTGGGCTATATATGGCTTTTTGTAAGGAAACGTATAAACATTTATTTAGCTATATTCATCGACCGCATAGTATCCCAGAATTACATCATACGCCGTTCTATTCGGGCATATGTATTTAGGTAACTTCCCAACTGAAGAACCTGAAGGTAATGAAGTGTGAACCCTTTTGTTAAAAATACATAAAAATCTCTATATTTTAGATGCATATGTATGTATAAGTCTTAATTTTTAATAAGTATATAATTTTTTTTAAAACCGCATAATTAAGTTTGTTTTTAAAGGATTTTTGCTGATTAAAAAAAGTGTGCTAGCATGAGATATCATTTTTTTCCTGTAATATTTACACACCCAAGCCCCTCTAATTATTTAAGATTTTTCACTTTGCAAACTTCGCAGAGGTAGAGCTTAAAGTTACAAAAGGCAATGAAAACCTATTTTTGAATGTCCGATGTCCTTTTTCTATGATGCCCCACTTGACCTGGTAACCCCGCATTTTAAAATGTTGAAATTCCACTTTGGCCATATTTTTAAATTCTGTAATTCGCAATAGAACATTATTTAAAACTATTCCAAATTTCAAGTCAATGGCATTATTAGTTGTAGAATTAAGCATCTCTGACAGACGGATAGACACAAAGATAGACTGTCAAACAAACAAACAAAGAGACAGACGAATGAATTCGGTACCATAAGAGTTCCTTTTTATCTTTTTAACTCAAAATACAAAACACCTTAATATAATATATTATATATATTAAGTGTTTGTACTGAATAATTAAAGTTAATCCCTGTACTTACCATCAAGAAGACAAATGTCTTCAACTGTTCAGTTGAACGAAATAGTGTTGTTTTATCAATTTGATGTCTTGGAAGATTATCATAGGCAGATTATCTATATTAACATTGAAGGTAAGTAAATAGATTTTTAATGGACTTCCTAGCTAGCTAAGTGATTTCAGGAATTCACAACAATGTTCCAGAACTCTACTCCTATCTAATGATGAAATGAAAATAAATTGACATTTTCCTGCAAAATTTATAGCAAAAAATTTTTCTTTCTCCGAAAAACATTTTTACAGCTCAAAAGCACTTAAAAACGATTCCATTGAAGTTAGTGCGCTTGGATTTAAAAAACATAAAGCTCCATTATGCAGCTCAGCGTGCAGATTAATTTTGTACTTTGACGATAGCTTATTGATTGTTTCATTTGAATAGCAGACAATAGTTAGACAGTTATTTAATGTATATTTTTACATATTTGGTAAAATATCACTTTGTTGTGTGAAACTAAATCTGGAATACATTTTACCATAACCGTATTTACCATATTTGTAATTATTGGTGAATTTACACACGGTTCTAATTATTTTTTGTTTTAATCATTCGATATAATTATTTGGCGCCACGAGTGTTCATTATGTGGTCTGTACCAGTACTAATAGTGCGGCTGCCCAGAAAGAAGGAAAGCACATACCAATAAATAATTTATTAAAATGTCTGTTGCAAATAAGTTAATTGGTTGTCCAATGGCCCCATTTACCCCACCCCAAAATATATTGTTTTATCACAGAACTGAGATTCGGAAAGTTCCAGCCCCAACGGGCGGAGCTCCCTAATCAAAAGTAGCAAACGATGCAATGGAATTCTTGACTTGGTCCTGGTACTCCTTGATGTTGGCTTGGCTGGCCTGAAAAACGGGAAGGAAAATACTTCAAGGATTAAGTTTCCATTAGGAAAATTGCAAGTCTCCCTTACATTGAGGGCCTCCTCCAATTCCAGCCTGTACAGCTTTTGGAGGCCGCGATAATTGCGACCTAATATCCGGCCGAACTCGTAGCGCGATATCCGATACGGCTCAGTGGTGGTAGACGTGTCATTTGACGGTTCCTGCAAAAAGGTAAAATTCGGTAAAAGAATTTAGCACTTTATGAAATTACCAGGGGCGGCGGGGGAGTCGTTGCAGTGTCCGAGAAGACGTTGCTGAGCATATCAAACACCTTGTTTAGCGAAATGGCGGTGTCGTTCTTTTGCTATTTTGAGGCGGAAGCAGAAAATTAGTTTAAATTAATTAAATATCAAATTCTCGTACCTCGTCGTGCAGTCTTTTAACTTCACCGACTGTTTGAAAGAATCCCCAGATTTTGTCGAATACTCCGCGCTTCGACCTCACCAAGTCATCGCCACTATCCTTAGAAGCGCTTGCAATGACGAGTAGCAGCGCTAGGACGCTAACTTTAAGGGACATGTCGCACAACCCGCTCTATGGATCTGAAACGAAAGTTAAGCCTTTTTTAAACTCTGCTGCATAACCAAAACCACAAATTTTATTTGCCGAGAAAATCTCTTCGGATTTTGGTGCAGTCGGCGCCGGCGGCGTGCTAAGCTCAAAAAGAGCTCCCTGCGATTTTTAGCCGCTGCTGAACGTGCTTTGCTCAGCCAATTGCCGCCGCAATGGCGAAGTGGTTACCTGAGATCGCAAGCATCGGCCGCAGATTGTTAACCTAAATCTGTGGCAAGTGCCGTGAGTTTGGTCTTTGACCACCGATTTATCTCGAAATTAATTAGCTAGTGACTTGCACATGACAAAATGAGGTGCGCACGGTGGGTCAGGGACGCCAAGTCGGCTCCATGCTTTATGGATGATGGATTTTCGCAGATTTGAAGTAGTTCGTTAGCCGAATAATCTTGTAATACCTTAGATATTTAAAGGATTGAATTAAACTTGATTTATTGCCAAATTTCTTGTCTTGAACATTAAGGCCGAGTGGGTACTATAATATAATTCCAAATATACTGGCTACAGATAAATTCTGCACGATACTTTATATGAGTTTTGCGTAGACAAAAAAACAAATCTCTGAGTCGAATGTAAATATATGCTTTGTTTGGAGCAATTCCAGGACTGACGACACAATTGTTTTCGAATATAAAAATTACCCGGACATAATCAGAAGGTGGTATTACGTAAAGTGACAAGTTATTATCACCAATCACCCTTCTAAAATCATTTTTCAGTAAGACAATTACACCAAATATCACCTTTAAGTGATATTTTCGCGATGATAGCAGAGTTTTTGTCACCTTCCATTTGTTGTGAATTGAGACAGTTGCGGACAGAAGATTTCACTTAAAAGAAAAAATTGATATATTAATTTATTATATGATTTATATTATGCTTAGGATACAATTACATTTGGCAAGATTTATGGAAATATATACACATTAAGCTTGGGGCAAAATTTAATAGAGTTAATGCCTGTTGGCAACCTATTAGAAATTAAATGGACAAGAATTAGATAAATAGGGTAAGATTGCTCAAGTCGTACCCCCTAAGGGAAAATTACTGTAATGTTTCTTAATTTTAGTTTTCATGCCAGCATACCTATGAATACGCAATCTTTACATATCATACACAGCATCATGGTACGACGTACGACCAAGGAATTCTCCAAATCAAAACTGCTTAAATAACCTTAAAATTTTGTATCGTTTGGTCATGATTAAATAAATGGTAGAATACCGCGAATATATATATATATACTAATTTTATCATCATATTATTTTTTGAAATGGCTTACAAATTACCAAGAAATTTTAATGAAAAGTGGAAAAAACTTATACTTTTTAATCATTTTTCTATCACGAAACCTGACTAATCGCTCGGTTATTTTTGTTCACTGGCACGAATAAATAACACAATTTGACACCGTAGCAGAGATACCACATACATATCATGTGCGTTATGTTCTAAAAGAAATAAATGATTCAAACCTACTAATTTTGAAATGTTGAAATCAACTTCATTCATGCACCCGAAACAAATTTATTTCTAGTCTAATTAGTGCTGAATTCAATAAATCGTTAAATGTAATGATCTAATGTCGACATAAAATTACGTTCATAAACGCTAATTAAAGATAATCTGGTGTTTGGAAATTTCACCAAACATAATTCAAATAAGCAACTTCTGTTTGAAATACATATATTTTATTCAATAGTTTTTATACTTCTAATTAAACTTAAAAGTAGCTAAAATCCGATATATGTAATTGATATGCTACCATTCTTTTCAAATTGTTCAAATTGAAAATTATTATCGGAGAAAAGAGTGACAGACAAATTTTATTTTTATTTTACTATCTTTTGATTCTAAAATAAGGCTTTTACATGACTGAACCATGACTGAAAGCTCATTGAGGGTCATTATTGAGTTAGAAGGCTTATATCGCAGAATATGAGAATATGAAAATGAAACGGCATGAAAATTGTTACTTTTTCACGAAACTCTTACAACAACATAATGTCGGAAATTCGGTCTTAATTTTGAACAAAAAATATTGTATATATAATTCCAGATATACCTACCTAAAATTGTTTACAAGAAAAATTTTAAAATGTTTTAAAATGGAGAAATCCCACTTTAAAGCCCAAACTTAAATGTTTAAAAATGGCATTTCAAACCTTACCACAATTTAAAACTGAAACAGAAAATAGTTGAATACGTAATCTTGCGAGTTTTAAAAAAGTTTAAATATTTAAACTCCTTCAAAGTTAATTCATAAAACAGCATACGAATGAAAAAGTTGAAATTAATGAGATGAGTGAGATTTTTTTCCAGTTCCAGAATTCAATAATTAAAGCTTTCTAGTTTTCAAAAACCTTAAATTCGGATTCTTTTTATTAAAATTGCAGTCTTACAAAATTCACAGAGAACACAAAAACTGAAACGGAGCCAACTCGCAAACGACACATTGTTTTTAGATAGCTTTTTAATCTTCAATATTTAAATGTTTAAACCAAATTTATCTTTCTAAAATTTCTTACATTGAAACAAATACTTTCATAGGTTTCTTCGAGCTGTTCTACAATATTAAAAAAATTTTAACTACTCTTAATCTCTTCTGAAATGAGCCTAAATTCTAAACTATTGGCATTAATTCGTATACTCTTAAGTTTACCTTTTGGTTGGCAACCTGTTTTAAAAGTAAAATAAAAAAATTTTATTTAAAAAACTTTATTGGTTTAAAAAGAAAATTTGAAAATAATTTAGATATCCGACAGTGAATATATTTGATCTGGCGATAAACTCTTACATTTATTATATGTATATTCCAACTTAACGTATGGATTGCTTTTTATGCTCATAAAATGCATACAACATATATGCCACAGTTGTAATTTCCACAGGAATTGCCTTAAAAAATGGTATTTAGGAGTTTTCAAAGGAGCTAATTGCCAATTCGCTTTCAAAATTTAGATATTCAAAATGACGGATTTGAAACCAAAGCCGTAATTTTAAGAAAGTCAACGAGTTTAAGTGAAAATTAGTAATCTACTATCAAAATTTGAAAATTCAGAATAATGAGTTCAATCTGGTGAGCAATATTTTTAAACTTCAAGAGGCTTTCATGAAAATTGGTATTTCAGGATTTTTGAAGATACTCCATTTTCGAAATTTATGAATTAAAGATAATAGATCCAATTCGGTGACCACAATTTTTCTAATTGAACGGATTTTAATGAAAACTACGAAATAAGAATGTTCAGTAGACGATTGAAAAATAGTTTCAGCACATCCTGTATGCGAGACACCAGACTCTGTAATATAACTCCGAGAAAAAATACTCCGAGGACTGAAAAAGATATTACTGCATAAAATTAAATGACGTTTGTTAATATAAAATTATATGAAAATTTTTTTATATTCTGAAGAAAAATGTACAAATTTGAACAATCTTCTAAGTCCAAAAAAATATATTCTAAGTATAATACAAAAATTGCAATGTGAAATGCTTAAATTTCAGAAGACTCATTTCTAGAAGATACTTAGAGCCCTATTCGGGTGAAGACGGAATAAGCTTAGAGATGCTCTTGAATGCTAAGGGTATACTAAGTTTCGCTGGGATACTTAAGGGATATTGAAAATTTTATCTCACGTTAATTGGGAAAATATTCAGAATATTCAAAAACGTTCAAAATTTCGAAATTCAAAACTGACGACTTAATATCAATTTCTAATTGTAAGAATTTTCACAAAAATCAAATAAAGAATTTTTTTCACGATTCAAACTAACTTAAAGAGAAAATATATTGAAATAGGTTGGTTAATTTAAAATCCAATAAGTTATTGAGCATTTCAATTTCACTTTAATGTCCCCCAAAAAGCAACAATACAACAATATATACATAAAACAACCTTTTTTAGCCCTTCAAAATAAAAAAGATTAAATAAAGAGGTTCGCTTCAAAAGTGGACCATAGTTTATACTTTATAGTTCTACATAAAATTATGCTTTAACCCCAGACTTTAGTAGAACACTTCTGAAGTGGGTGAGTTATAAAAGTTGACCATTTGAAAAGTTTTTAAACTAAATAGTTAGTGTTAAAAGTATATTTTTATCTTTCGAGATACTTCAAGGAAATGTAAAATGAATTAATATTTATTTTTTTTGAACTAGTAATGTTTCGTTATATTAAATAGTAAATTTAGAGACCCTCGAGAATTCCACTCACGTACAAATACATCTGCTTTAAGATCAAGGCTGGCTAATTGAATAAAGAAGAAGATTTCTAAGAATTACTCCCCCGCTTTAAGACATTCCGTGAATTTCACGCTTAAAAATTCCATTTAGGAATTTTCTCACATTAACATGCCCTCGCTCAACAGGGTGCAATTTACCCTCACGTGAGGTTTGATTTTATTTTTATTTTTCTGTTTTTTTATTCGTTTTGCCCGGGAGGTAATGAAGTCATAACGAGCTCACAAAAAATGGAAATGAAATTAAGAAGCGATTAAAATTTATTGGCGCGCCGCAACCGTGGGTCATTGCCGCGCGCGCAACGGTGGCGGGCGAAAAACATGCATTTTCGCTGTTTGGCCTTAGTTTGCCCGCTCAAATTGTAAATTGTGGGACGAGGGCGACGCTGCAGGGCAACAAATCGCGAACAAAGGTAATTAGCAATTAAAATTAAAGGTGGCTCCGTCCGGTATGCGCCCAAATCGACCCGGGAATGGAATAGATGTGGTCACGCCGGTCGCGGGCCCAGGTGACCGGCCCGACTCTCGCCCGCCCCCCGCCAGAAATTAAAACTTGTTATGTCATCACCGCCGACAGCGGCATTCCACTCAATTATTTCGCATTGATCCCGCTAAATTTTATAAGAGCACGCATCTGCCGCCCGTGTGCCGTTCCAAGGAGGGTGAACAACTTTCCCGCAAAACCACACCTGCGAGAGGAAGGTGCGTCCCGGCCCCGGGCGCCTCCCGCCCGGGCAAGAGCACCCGCCGTCAGTTTGTTTGGACTCCACTTCGGGTATTTACCTTGTAGCGCGCTTTGTTAGCTTATTTGCATAATCACGCAATTCTGTGTTAACTAATTGAAATTTTACGAGGAAGAACTTTACGAATTCATCTCGGCCGGCTCCGTTTGCCTTGCAGTTTTAAGTGGATCACTGGGCCAGACCCAGCCCGGCCATTTCGGCTGGCGGGGGTGGGGCGAAATTGGCCCGGGCGAAATTAGTTTAAATTGCAAATCTGTCGCAGCATGAGCCCTTGAACGCTTCCCAATTGATGGAGCTCGCGCGCGATTATCGCATTTATTCGACTCGAGCTTCTGCAGCAAGAGCCTTCACCGCTCTTCGAGGGTCTTGAGTGGCTCTTCAGGCGCTGCTGCAGTTCGAAGCCGAACACGAGTCTCATGACACAAAATAAATGCCATCGATCGGTTCCATCTCGCAATCTGGAAAAATCGCGAGCTTCAATTTTGGGTACCGCGCGAATCAGCCGAGCCCATCCAGAGGCACTTTAACCTCACTCAGGATGGGCTAATTAACTGAAAGGTTTTTGGATTGTCTGCAAACAGCGAAAAAACACCTACGTCGCGTCGCGGCAATTATAAATTAGACGATTGTGAGACGCCCTTGAGACCCACTTTCGTTCGACCGAGGAAAAAGTTTCTAACCGCGTTTGTTTGCTGCGGCGCACACTGCGCGTCGCGTCATCATTGAGGTCGGGAATTTCGGAAGGCCGCGTTCCGTTGCCACCAAGCGGTTACTTCTGTTCGTTACGTAAACCGGATTACGACGCCGGATGAGCAATTTCGCCGAAAATTTGATTTTGACTGCTTTACAATTGCGGTCCCCCGGGTTTATTAAGGAAATCAAGGCTGCAGGTGAAAGTACTGAAAACTCTTGGGGGCACTCAGATGAGCATCGTTATTATTTTTATGCATTTCTTAAAAAACATTCTTATAAACCTCGTTGCAAACTTTATAGCTTTAATCCATTAACGTCATTTAACTAACTAAATAGAGTCGAAATTCATGTAAAAAATAAGGTATCTTTATACGAGTACACTGCGCGACAGGCGCACTTTAACTTTTACAATTATTTATTTTATTAAAATTGAAATTGTCAGTTTAACTACTTTAAGGGATTTTTTAAGAGTTAGGTACATCAGTTAACTATACAACAGAATTATTATAAAAAACGACATTAGAGGTAAATCTAAAAAAAATTCTTATAAAAGTAAGTCTTTACTGCGACACAATGATAGACGCAAGAGAATAGAGATACCTACTTTTTACTAAATCATTTCCATTTCATCAATAATATGTGGGTTTTCCATGAATTGTTAATAGCACGAAAATTCTATCGGGTAATTTGCTATAAAGATTGATTTTTTACAAAGCAAAACATAAATGACATTTTAGTCTATTTTTGAAAAGCTCTTTAAAAAATATCGGAACGTAATAGGAGCCTTTCACATTGGTAAACAAAAACTCGAACATTTTGCCAATAAATAGAAATACGAATAGTTTAAAAACTCCTAATTTTCAAAATTGGTCAAATTACGCATTTTTTATCGTTTTGAACTTATTTTTCTTAAAAATGTGATGTGATTAAATATTTCCAATTTCAGATTTGAATTCTACGAAAAATATGTAAAACTGACAAATATGTACATATACTGCTTGCGCAAAGGAAAACTGTCGTTGAATCGACATAAAATACGAGTCATTTGATGGATAGCTCGATCGGAAAAACATTAAATAAGTTTTTCTATGAAAAGGAAAAAGTTTTTAGGTATTAATATTAAAAATAAATACGTATGAACTAAATCAAAAATAAAAAAGCCTTTATTATGGTTAACGAGTAGCACAAATCCCATTCGAATCGAAAGGAGCTTACAAAAGTCCTTTCTGGATAAGAATTCCTAACAAAGTTCCTAAATTTTTAGTAAATTCATTTCAGATAATTTTACCTCACATAATGTCAAAATAATTCGAATGGATTTTCTATCGAGTTTTTACCACTTTGAACGAAAAAATTAATTGAAGTCAAAGGCTACTGAAATTATTTTATGAAAATGTTAGTAACTAGTAATAATAGGGGTTAAAATTTCATCAACTTACATAAAAAGGTTAGTTCAAAAAAAAAGAGGGAGATAGGACGTCTCTTTACGATCTTACCTATAAATTGACTTGACGTAACATGCAACATGGTAACAACATTATGATGTAAATATATTATTATATGTAGGTATGTACATATATAAAATAAAATAAAGAAATATAAATAACTTTTTCTAAATAAAATCTATAAGTTCTTGAATACTAATGGCATTTTCTTAAAAGATCGTTTTTTTCGAACGAAGACATTTACAATAAGAACGATAAAAGTTCAGGGTGCTTCAGGGAAGAAGCCTTCGTATACATCCTAAATGAACTTTGTAATTATTTAAATTTGCTCAATAGAAGGCTGGCACTTTTTAAGTTTAAAATGCTGTTAAAAAATATTTGAATGAGCAAGTCTACTTCCTTCATCCTCTGGCCCCTTTCTTAAGAAAGAGCACTTTCTGTGCTGAAGAAAAAAAAATAAATAGAAAAAAATAGTATGGAAGTTGCAGGGTTTTGCAGGCTGTTGCAAATCGCCACGAGAAAAAGTTACAGGGCAATTATTCGAAAAGTCTCAGGATGATGATGGAAATTACAAGTCTTGTCTTGGTATTACTGAAAATGTTCACTTGGCCCTAGCGGTTGGGGCGAGGGCGGGCGTCGGCAGCGCACTTTGCGGGGAGGAAAAGAAAGTTTCGAAAGTAGCTGCGACTCATTACCATTAGCGTCTCAAGGAGCTTAAAATCTCAAGAAAAGACGGCACGACGACTTTTGTGAGGCCCAATCCCCGCAGCCGCCGCTGCCTGTTGATTGGGAAGCGAGCGGGCCGCGCGCCGCCACCGCCGTGACGCCGCCGTCGCCGCTTGCAGCCTAGGCTGGGGGCACAGCCGGGCCTGCAGCTTGGATGAGACGTTTTAATTAAAACTAAAAGCAGCCCGCCGGAACTTTGAAGGAGGTTGTCCGAAAACTTAAACAGAAACCTCTCGCAGGACACCGCGGCCACCCACCTCGAGTTGTTTATATGCCTGCGGCCGGGCGCCACCGTGATCAAAGGCAAATAAAATTGCCGAAAGCGGGCCGGGCCCGGGCTGCGGGGCCCACGAAAAGACTCCTTCCGCCTTTCATTATTTTCTTAAAGTTCCTCCTGCGTTGTTTGCCGGCTCGGTTTGCAGAGTAGCTCCTGCCTCCCGGAAGGTCTAGAAGGATACTCTCTGCGGGTTTTTTCTTGCGTTTTCTTCGCGTCGGACGGGACGAGTCCCCGGCCGGGTGCATCTGCAGGAGGACGCGAGCCGGAGAAAGTTTCCTACTTTTAAGTAAAGAAGGAAAATTTTAAAATAACATCATTAAAAGTTCAAATTAGTGTTTGAGGACTTGCAGATAGTGGGGACGAATCTGCTCGTTTTTGCTCTCTTGATTTTGTTATATTTGCTGCAATTTTTCTGCGCTTCAGTGTGCGCGGAATGTAATTTGAAGTTTGTATTAATTCTTCTATTTATCTTGCGCTGCGACAGCCGCGAGCCGCGACCGTGCTTATTCAAAATTACGCGAAATTCAGAAATAAACTGGCCGCGCTAGCTGGCACGTATAGTCGCGCTCCACTGTGATTTAGGGATCATTCACGCCGTCCGCCCCTCGTCTCTGCATTAATATCTGTCCTCCGCTGATCTATATGCAAATTAAACATTGATGTATCGTTGTTGTCTCAGAAAGGCAATGAGTTATATCACATTTTGTCCACAGCTCCAGTTGACTTATAGTTGCTTTTCATGATTGAATTTGTAAACCGTCCAACAGCGTAGCTGACTTTAAAACGAGTAAAAAATTTAAAATATATCCCCTTCAAATAGTGCCTACCTATATAGTTTATTATATACCTACTCGTCGTTACGATAAAGGTACATAATTAATTATTTGTTATTGCAAATTAGGCGATTATGTAGTTCTCTATTATTAATTAGTCCCGGAAAATAAAACATTCTACGTAGAAAAAATTAGTTCAGTGCTAAAAGTTTGGAGGCAGATTGATCGTGGATAGGTGGACTTCGGACTTTGTGACAATTAAGGTTCAATTATAATTTGTAGTTGAGTTAATAACTCTACAAAAAATATCTAAGTATTTTCTTGTAAATGTAACTACTCGTGACATAAAATGCACTGAAGAGAACGCGAGTGTTAATCTCACTGTATTGACTAAGTATATTCTGCTTCGCCTATTAGGTTAAGTACTACATGCTTTTTAATTTAAATAACATGGAAGTCGCAATTGGAGCTTTTCCAATTTAAAGAAAAAAACAAAACACAAAAACGAATCTAGTACTTAATCTACATAATAGGTAATACAGAAGAGCAACATGGTCACTTTTAAGAAAACTACTAATACTACTACTACTACTACTTTTTTTTGTAGAGAATTAACTCAGCTAGCTTAGCTTAGCTATATCCCATAAAATACTTATTTGAATACATAATAGTTCACGTTATTTTCAAAAGTAATTTCAGTCTTCAGGGTGATATCTTGGCCTACACAAACCTAAGCGAAAGTAGCCATTTTGGATTCGAATATTTCAATAATATTCATAATTTTGAAAATAAAAATAATTTTGAAAAACCTTTTAAGAAGCTAATAATGATTTTAAATTCCCTTTTGAACAAAATCCCATTCGATCGGGTAAGTAAAGATTTTCTTTTCATTCCATGCAGAGAGTTTAGCCTTAAATGTTTTTAAATCAAAATCTCAATACATATCTTCTTAGCGGGTATAGTGATCTATACGTGAAATAAATTTCATCGCTCTATACATAGTCTTAATAGTTTCTGAATAAAATGACGGTAATGTACGAACAGACGAACGAACAGACATGGCGAAACTATGTACATATAAGTATGAACGTATAGATGTGCAATGTACCTCAAGATCTATTTATGCATAATAAATCTAGGCAAAAAATAATCTAACCCCAAAATTATATATAGTACCTATGTATATGGAAAAATTCTTGTATAAATGATATACTATTTGTTTGTCCACAAATTTGGTGTTGACCTGTGTTACAAATTATACTTTAGAATTAAAAATAAATATTTTTTAAGCTGCATTATTCTTTTGTGTTATATTTGTCATATGTACTATTTTTAGCTGTGGTTTTTGGATTATACCGCGTTTTTACTGTAAATTAGTAAGAAGTAGTTCAAATAGCTGCGGGGCTTTCAAACTGCAGTAAACCTGAATATTTTACGATTCTGCCCAGTGAAGGGATGACAATGATTCTGTGCAGGATATTCCTGGCATTTTTGATTATTATTCTTTTCATTTTCATGCACTGCAGCTCTTATGGGGGCGACGCGAAAAATTCGTTCTTATTCACTGCTCACCCGGCGATCATAGCGTCGTGGCGTACAGTTGACATTATTTTCTTCCATCGCAGTCGCGCCGCCGCTGGGGCAGGACTGTAACCCGGAATGCAGAGGGAAAATTACATTACATTTAACTCTAAGCTGGGCTGCTGCTAGTAATGAAAATTTATTAGAATTATTACTCGGGGCCGTTGCGCTGCAAGGAAGCCCCCAGAGGGCCGCAATCCCCGGGCCTCGGGGTCTCCTTCGGTATCCATTATTTGCAGTAATAAATGCAATGGGCCGGCGACAGGCAGGGGGCGGCAGGCGGGGGAAAAAAAGCGAATGTCACAGTGGATTAGAAAGGCAAATATTTCAGGGGGTGGCTCCGCCGTGCTAGCCGCACTTTTACGGCCATTCAATTTTAATCAGTACAAAGGACTACAGCAGGTAATTGTCCAACGCGCAATTTATCTGCCATAACGTTAATGCTCCTCTCGTTCGGCGGAGCCATAAAGGCACTGTGGCTGGCCAATGGATTCGAAATTAAAAGCTGGCAAAAGGCAATAAAAAAATTATTCACTCCCACATGGGACCGCCACGCCGCGCGAGAATATCGCGTCCAACCAACTCCCCGCTTAATTGCGAGTGCACACGGATCAAGTTATTTCGCGCTCTTAGCTCCGCAATTTTGCCTATAACAAAATTCCATTGCCACTCCAACGAGCGTCGAGGCGTCGAGCAGCGTCGGGTCGGGGCGTCCCGTCAAGTCGACCGACGCCCGGTGCCCCGATTGTTTAGGGAACCTCGTCACGTATTCCGCTGGACACTTAACTCCCTGGACCTTGTCAAACTCCCGGGACCTCCATTAACCGCACGGATATTTTCATTTCATCTTTCTGCAGTCCGGTGGACTTTTATGCGGCCCCGCCGGGACCACCAGAGGTCCTCCGAACGTAGCCATTGTCGGGCTGATTAACGCTCCCGGCTCCATCCCCGCCGGGCATTAAGGACTTCTTTTTCGAGCTCACTTGCACTTTATTATTTCTGACCAGCGCAATCTTCTTGCACATTTTCTCAGAACTCTGATTCTGCGAATGCAATCAAATCGGAGAAGCTGGTAATAAGATTAAATTAAACCAAATGAAGAGGGTCTAACCCGAAACTAAAATAATCGGGATAGGTACGTGCATTATTTTCATAATTTTTATAAGAAATGGATATTATTGCTCCGTAGAATCATAATCTGCAGCTATGTAGGTTCACTCAGAAAAATATTTCATTATATTTAAGAAAAATAGATATAGTATACGAAAAGCACCGATGATTTCGAGCCAATGAAAAATATCACAAATATTACGAAACGCACTTTGTAAACTCAACATTATGCGTCGTACTTTTTACAAAAATTCAGTACAACATTTATTATTAGTATAATAAGATATTGCGTATTAACCTTAACAGTGTTTAGCAAAAACTTTTATTTATACGTATATCACATTTCGCTGAAGTTTCAGAGGCTTCAAAATTTACCTACAAATGGTTTTATAAAACGTGTCGTACACTTAATGACATTGTATAATTTATAATACATTCTTTTTAGACCTAAGAAATATACGTTAATTGAATATATTACGTCGCTGTCGTTAATACATTTTAAATATTACGAAACATTCTCATAAATCTCGTAAATACTTACATATACGATCCTGTTCGTAAAACCAAGTTCGAAATATTTTTCTGAGCGTAGAACTATCTAACTCAATTAGATAACGACACTTAGTTTTGTGCCTGATTTGCATGCATTTATGTATATTCCAACTATATATGTACTACATAGGTATAGTTTGATTCCTTGAACTCGTATTTAAATCCTCCGTAATATCTTTATATGTCAACTTACTCGCAAAAATATTTTTGAAGTGCAACAAAATTAACGTTAAAAATTTATTGCTTTCGAGTTTGGTGAAACTTGTTTGGTTGTATTTTTGTACTGTCTCTGGCAAGTAGGTAAACCATAAAAACGTTTTACTGGGTGTTTACTTCCTACACAATTGTTATGCAATAATTATAATGAGATACAATAATCATTAGTCTGTAAAATGAAAGCTTACTTCACCTTTTTGCAGAAATAAAAAATTATACATGTAAGGAAAAATTTGTTGAATAAGGGTTCATTCATAAATCAAATGCAATTTATTCTTCAAATATACAATCAACTTGGTTGTAAGGAAAAATCATGTCTCACGCTATTTGGGAACAATTTAATTTAAATATTCAGGGATAACTTAAACAACTATTTTAAATCACAGGCAGTCAATTATTAAAAACATTTTATTTGATGAATTAAATTATCTGAATGTTCTAAAATTGACTCTAAGTAACAAGAATTACTATTTTTGTCTCAAGGTCTTAAAAATCACGACTAGGCTTGATGGAAATTTGTCCCAAATTAATGAAAATATAAAAGAGTGAAACTTTCTTCATAATTGAAAGAGAAGCATAAATGCTAAGAACAAAAAGGGACTTAAGCTAAAACATCACCTCCGAAGTATGTAGGTATGTGCCTCTGAATACAAGTAAATTGGGAAATATGTGCTATAATGAAACCAATAATTCACTTGTTGCAGATCTACAATATACCTGATATTATGTTAGAATTATATTGAAATAAATGTACATAAATTGGTTTAAATAATGTAAAGAACTAGACAACAATAAATAAATAAAACAATTTATTATTTCTTAAGTTATATTTTTAAAATTCGAAATATTTTGGTCAATAATTGCGACAGACAAAACAAGTTTGCATGTATGTAGGGTACGTCACTTTTAAGTTGAGCGAAATGCTCGCAAAAACTTTTATTGAAATCTCTAAAATATACTTAACTGTCTATTTTAATAAACCTTAAAATAAGTTATGAGTTTTAAAATACTTCTACATACGATTCCCCCAAAACTGTTAGAAATTAAACACCTAGTGTAGTAAAACTAAATGAAGTAATCGTAAAAGAGTTAAGTGTCTCTGTAAAGTATGTGATGTAATCGATTGTCATAGAAACAACCTCGCAATTATAAGATTGTAAAGTCGATAAAACAAAATAGCAGGAAATAGAAGAAATCTTGAAAATCTGTATTTTTTTTTATTTTGCATAATAGTTAATTATGTAGTTTTTTGTGAATTGCGTAAAACTATATTTTTGTTGGTTGAAGATCTTATTAGCTTGCTCAAATATTGTATATACATATGTATATTAATATTATCTTAATAACTTTTATATTCCGAGGTTTTTGAAATATTTTTAAATAGTAGGTACCCTAAAATATAAGCATGTATTGTATTGTAACTATAGAAGAAGAACTGTAGATCGGTAGAATGGTAAAAAGCAGTAGCACATATATGTATTTACAAGGGTACAAAATACAAACATTTGTTCTGGGAAAGGACAAAAGCTGATCAAATGTAGGTACTTTATGTGTCATATATTGAAATAAAAAAAAAAATGAAATCACAAACGATAGTATAAATGTTTCAAGTGTAACCGAAGGATTTTTAGGCATCAAAATATACGATTCATAAATTGTACATACAG
This sequence comes from Machimus rusticus, assembly GCA_951509405.1. NCBI lineage: Eukaryota > Metazoa > Arthropoda > Insecta > Diptera > Asilidae > Machimus > Machimus rusticus. The sequence continues at coordinate 12,939,374 of OX608051.1, forward strand.
AAATAAGAAAACGTTTTAGTATGATAAAGCGAATTTTACAATAAGAGGTCGGCAGTTTTAATTTTTTCAATTGTTCAAATTTACTTCTTTGTATTTCTACTAGCGATAGCATAAAATAAATGAAGACAAGGTAAAGCGAATTACACGCTTCCACCACGGTAGCCCTGATAGACAACGATTTCCATTCAAAATGCGTATCGGCCAAGCCATCAATTTCCGAGAGCTATCAATTCATTGACAAGCTCATCGCCTTAACCTAAAGAGCTCGTCGTAAACTTGTGAAACGATTCTTAATGCATTCATCAGGGCTCGAATAGGAGGAATCGATCGATATAACCATTTAGTGTCCACCTACTCGCTAATTTTTCTGCTGTGGATATCTCCCAAACTAGTGCGACTTTGACTATTTGGTCAAGATAAATTAGAAAACTTCGAGGTTACTTCAAGAGTGTTCTAGGAAAAGTAAACGCATGTGTCTTACACTATGAACACGTTAATGAAGCCGTTGACCAAAGGGAACGGCTGGAGACCTTGGCAAGATCTGTGAAGGTAATTCAGTCTCGAAATTGAATTGGTACACTCTTCCGACTAAAACGCGCCCTTTATTCCTTCAACTACTTTGCACTGGTCACTGCTGGCCCTCTCACCTTTTTTTTGGTTCGATGTAATTTAGATCACCTGTGGAGGTTATCCCTTCATTGCCTGACACCTGAACGTGTTGCACCAGACTTGGAATTTTCCAATTTTCAACAAACTTTCACCGTTCGCGCACTGGAATTAGCCGATTCGAACTAATGAGAAATCCTTTGACTTTTCGCGAAGGAGTTCAGTAATATTTCCACGAGAGATGTGCCGTCGCACTTGCTATCGAACCCGCGAGATGCAAAAAACTAATCTACATTGGCCCGCGCAGAGCCTGAATCAGCTGCTCTGCTCAGACTCAGACTTAGCCGCAGCTCCGCAGAAGGCCGGTGACTATCAGGTATTACCTCAGGTGTTCAGCGCCGATTCGAAGTTGCATAACCTCCACTGGGGCAGTAAGCCACGCCACGCCGCGCCACGCCACAGCGGCCGCTGCCCGCGCATTCGAGCTTTCGGCGCAATCAGATCAAAACAATTCGAAATTGACCACAACCAGAACCCGCAGACCCGCGATTGACCGTCGGCAGTGACCCGCGAATCAATGAGCGCCAAAAAGCCTCGCTTATAATCGTATTTATTTTTGAGGTGCATTAGCCGCGCTCCGGCACTTAGCGGCGCGCAAATTTGCACGTTTCCTACTTTGCATGCCAAGACGGTTGCGCAGCGTCATCTTGCTCAACATGAGCTGCGCCACGGATTCCATTCAGAGTGATACTCGCAGATGTAAGATGGACCCGTGCACATGCGGCGCGGCGCGACGCGGCTGTAAGCAATTTTGCACGGGAGATGTTTATGTTTTCTTTTCATGATTACCTCTGACGAAATGCCCGCGAGCGCCAAGCAGTCATTGAATCTGTCCCATTTCGGGCGTATTTGTTCGGAGATGAGCACTTCGCATTCCGCAATATCCTCAATTACTCTGATCAGGTAAAATGAACCTTATTCGTTTTGAATCTTTAACAACATTTAGGTATAGTGCATGTACTATGACTTTTAGAAGAATTATTTTTTAGTTTTGTAAGTAGATACTCACAGCTAAAAAAACTCCATTACTTTGAAATGCATTCTGCTCGACATATTGATGGTATTAATGGTAGTGTAATGATCAGTAATGGCAAGTAATGATAACTAAGTAATGCCGAGTAATGGTGAGTAATGCCAAGAAATGCAAGCAATGGTGAGCAATGTTTACATAATTTTAGATAATTGTGGAGTACCAGTACCCTTTTACTGGTAATGGTAATGCCATTTTTTTGAATTACCGGTAAAAGTATTAGGTAAAGAAACTGATACATTTTTTTGCAGTAGGTACTTGTAATGGTAATGGTACTTTAATGGTAGATACTGCTTTTTTTACAGCTCTTTTTGTATACTGTATAGGGTAAAGTCAACACAAATTATTGTCAAATTTATTTATGGCCATACACTGGAGAAAATTCGAGGCGCCAACATACAAAAATGATCTTAGCAAGGCCCAAGGAATCCAAATTGTCCGCGCAAGAACCGGCCACACACACAGATATGAAAAGAGTAGTAGATTGAAATGAAACCACTTCATGTTCTTTAAATTAACCTTATCTCAATTTTCTTTTGTTAAATTCACATGGTCTTATTTTTCCTTTTAGCATATAGATTACTTATACGCATTACGTATATAGCACAACAAATATAAAAATGTAGTAATAGTGATAATTTGTTAGGATGCGCCGTATAGGCTGCGTTTCCGAGAGCGCTAGTTTTGTTAGTGGAAATATAATTCATTGTATCTCTAGTTTCTTAATAAATAACATAAATAAGTATTGTCAAATTATTGATATCTTTTTCTGTAAATACTTTGGTTATTATACTTCCAAAAACTGATGAATCGCTGCGAGGTCTATAAAAAGAAGGAGACATAATTTTTATTTTAAAAAACAATGGCATTTGATATGTGGACCAGGGGTGGTACACAATGGCTCTTATGCATAAAAACTGAGCAAATGCTCAAACTCAATTTTTATATAGAAAACGCGAGTACATACCTATACATTTGGTGAATACTGATTCATGTCATGATCCATTGTTTACGACGAAAGGAAAACAATTAATTTCTATTTTGCAACAAAATTAAATTAAATTTATGGGTTTCAGCGATATATGACTGTAAAAACAAATTAGAAGGAAAAGTTAAATAATTTTCCAAATGTCATTAATTTCCAAAATACGGTTGTCAAAAAAGCTAGTTTAGATTAGATAAGCATAAAACTCAACATATCATAAAAATAAGCACAATAGGATTTTCTATAATTCTTATTACAAACATATAATTACAGCATCGAAATTGCGTTTGCGGAATGGACACGACGTACTCAAGGTACCATAATAATGTTTCCTAAGTAGGTACATAAGTAGATAGTAAATAAGTACTTAAATAAATTAACAAATAATAAATAATTTTTCAAAAGCAGCGAAGTAAAATCTACTATTTTGGATTACTTATATTTTTATTTCGTAATTTCGCTTCGCTACGTTACATAAAATTGCAGGCTTGAATAGGTTCAGATTTTTGAGCTTTCTCATTGAGATGCACATGTAAAACATATATTTTTTTTAAAAATTAAATTATCCGCATATTTCCAACTTCATCTATTTTCTTTATTATAATAACGAGCAATTGCTGATGGATGTGTTGCGGCGTGGTAAAACATTATCCACCTGAGTGGTGTTTGCGTCTCCTTTAAATTATTAACCGTCAGCTATAAATTTTATGGGGTAGCTTTGGAGCTTCAGCCTCCGTAGTGGTGCTGATTAGTGTAACATTTTACTGCTGAAAATAGGAGGAAAGACCGTGTGCATCGCAGCTACGCGGTCCCAGATATTTTATAGCATGCAAAGAAGCAAATGGCCACATTTACAATATATGCACGTTAATGGGTGTGAAGGTAGCACTGCTAATAACTGATTAAAAAAAAAGTTTTAAAAGTCAACTTTAGTTGATGAAGTTTCAAAAATAGCGATTCGGTAGGTATATGAGCCGCTCAGTGTACAAATTGTCACACAAAAATTGTAACATTACTGACGATAATTTTTTGGCTATTGTTTCTTATTAATTTTATATATATTAGATGAAAACTACATCTATCTACAATATCTATTTCAATTTATATTATAAACGAAATTTTAACAAAAAAAGTACATTTTTTCATCGCATTTCTCAACTTTTTGTTTTATGGAGTTATGTGCAATGAACGGCTCATATGTATTCGCTAACATTTTGTACAACGTTCGCTTATTATAAATTGTTGCATCAATCAGACCAAGAAAAATTCAGGTACATAATCAAATTAAGCACTATTAATATAGACAATGAAATCGTTTACATTGCGATGGTTCTTATAGAAGGATAGTTAATTGGAGGCCGACAACGTTGCAAAGTTTGGCGAGACTTGCAATATATGTAAGTATATGTGTAGACTTTTCTCAAATTTCGTTCAATAATATTTTTACTTTTACTTTATTTCAGTATTTTTCCCTCGAACTTTTCCAAGTCACAACCAAAAATCAAAAATATTCTTTTACAGTATAAACTTTTCTACTCTTTACGGATTGAAACTTGGGTACTACAGAAACGTGTTTAAATATTTGCACTGAAATTAGAAGTTTCAAGAAGTCTGACCTTTAGGGATTGAATTTCAAAAAATCTTTTGAAATTAAGAGAGATACACATGAAGGGTACAGGAAAAGAACATTTACTTGAAAATGAGATAATCAAAGTTAAACATTTAAAGAATTATAATTCAGTCGTAAAATACAATCCAATTGGACTGCCGAGGCAGACGAGCTCGCAAAAATGGTCGGCGTTTTAATCCTAAGCACTGGCTAGATCTCGTCAATGTGGCAATTAGCCAGTGCTTCTGCGACATATGCCACGATCGTACGGATTGAGCGCCGATCCTTATATTCACTTCATTAAAATTTCAAGTGTGAATTATAGCGAAGGAAAATTTTGTAACAATATTAATCCAATCAACATTTTTTACCAAATTCGATCCGGAACAGATTATGAAAACTATGAACTATATGTTTATTTTCTCACATTTTGTTTTCAAAATAAGCCTAATAAAAGAAATTCATCCAAAACTACTGTATATACCTTGACTTAATCAATTCTTAGCGCAAGCGTAATCTGAAAGACAGAAACGTAACTGTTTAACTTACATAAAAAAAATCAGAATTTAATAACTATTTGAAATTTGTAATAGGTACATACGTAAAAGATATAAATTACGAGTTAAATTTCATAAATAATATTTTAAGTTATTTTATCTATTACTATTTGAAATGTTTTAAAATCGTCATGAATGTTTTTTTTTTCTAATTATAAAAATATATCTTTACTTTTTTAAATCAAGCATGAGTATTACAATATAATTTTATTTTTTTTGTTTGGTATAAAAATCTTGAAAACATGTGAGTAGAACGATTCATCGTCATTTTACCATTATAGTAGCGCAAATTAACTGATAAAAATAACTAATTTTATTCACCAGATTCGTTCAAATTTCTATACGAAAAGTACTGAAAGCTTTTAAGATAATACACGAGCCAGTAGAGTGAGCTTTCCGCGAGAACTTCTTCCCTGTTTAGTGGAACGTGTTAAGCTGCTGTAGTTGGGCTTCAGGCCACTAAAAGCTTGTTTTGCATTTGGAGGAAGTTTAGGTCGAATCTGAATTTTGCATGTTTAAAAATCTTGTATATTGTTTGGTACATAATGAAATTACTATAGATGAGTTGTAAAAATATTAACTATAAATCTTTCGTATTCCTACATCTTCTTTCTTCAAGTAGGTATAGTATGACTTGTTTTTAAAGAAAATCGTTATAAATAGGTATATACGTTCATAGATGGTACCAAAAATAGGTGGGTCTGATTCCTACCGAAGGAGGGAGCTTCATCGAGTCAAAAACAAGATTAATATTTTTTAACATTTTCTCAAACAATACCTTGTAAAAAATATGCTGACAGATTTTCAATCCAAAATAATCGAGATGCTAAATGAACGGTCGAAACCGGATATAACGACATTGAAGGGACCAGATAACTTCGGACGTTATATCCGATAGTTGTTATAAGCAATACATACATAGTCATATTAATTGTCATATGTGTTTAGGATTTTTAAAAACATATGTATGTAGTATGGTTTTATTTTTTTATTTATTTGCTAAATAAAAATAGTGAAATTTGACAGTTTTATTTCATAAATAACTCAAAAATGGTCAATCGGATGTCAAAATGTATCGGAGCATTTCTGTAGACAATTTTGTCCTCTACAATGTTACGCAACCAGTTTTACGATAGGTACCTGTTACAGTTAACGAATAACTTGCAAAATCCTAAAGTACCATCTTGTGAACAGTTTTGAGAGTGACTGTATGTACTCACATCTTTTATTTAATTATTTTAAAAATTTTCGATGTATTTTATTCATTATTGTTATTATATTATAATATACATTTTCATCCTTCCTCTCGCGAAAAGCAAAGTTTAAAATGTGAGATTCCAGATTCCAATATTAAATGACTTGATGTTTCGATGTTTCCATTTTCCGCGTTTCACTGACTACATAAATACTTATTAAATTCAATATGGCTACCAATTAAAATACATATTTGTTGTTGTTTGTACCTACTAATTTTCTTTTTGGTTTCGTCTCTTTCAATTAAAAAACTTTGTAATATAGAACACTTTTTAGTATACTTGCATGTTGCCCATTTGGAAAAGAGAACGAACTTCAACATATGTTAGTTTATTTATTAATAAAACATACGCTTATTTAAGATAAACAAATTCGTTTAATGACCAAAAGTATAATTCACAAATCAAAAGAGACTATGTATAAAGTATTCGCCATTATACCACTTAATAGGAATCCATAAAACAGTGCGAACATTAATACAGGATTCTCAGAATCGCTGCTGCTAATGATGGTAAAATAAATATTTAGAATAATTTGATGCACTTATGTTTTGCTTTGCAAAATACATTTAAAACATTTACATTATTAGAAATTATTTTTAGTTATATTTATATCAATAACATCATGAAATAACAATATCTATACAGAAAAATCCATAAATAAAATATGATTCTGAAAGGTTTTACCAACAGACTAGAAGCAGAAATACTTCAATAGAGAGATATTTAAAACTACCCGCTGCAACAAGTTCCGTGAAATTTTGGAAGAACAATTTTAGATCCTAAGGCTTCTTAGTTGTCGTTGTTGTTCTTGGAGGATTGTACCCTTTTACAACCAATGTCTTCCCTAAGAGTGGTTTGAAGAGTCTAACAAATTGTGCATACCTCCGCGCAGTGCTCTAGATAACAAAAAAAATATAGTTATTTTATAGTACTCGTATTTTGGTATAATTTAGTAAATTACTCAATACATAGGTACTTGTACTTCATATGTTTATTCATTAGTAAGACTATAGCTTAGTAGATATGTGCATATGTATATTGTAAAAACCCGGTATGAAAAATGGATGATTTAGTTTTTTTTCAACTCGATTTCTCACCCAACGAAAAAAGTATTGTATACAATTACCTAAACCAGTTTGGATAAAATATTTTGTATGGAAGTTTATACTTAGCTAAAAATCACCTATGTAATTTTGTTGTTTTATACCATGTTAAGACTTAAGGAATTCATCTAAAATAACTTTCTTAATTTACCTGATCAACTTTTGCATAAGGTAAGGTTATTTTCCTCAGCAATTGTATCGCTTTATATAGGTACATTTGACAGAAAATAAATTCGTTCAATATAATTCACATATAAAATTTTAAATTCCAACATAAAAGCAATATAAATTTGTAATTTTTTTATGTCGAACTTACATATCTGCATTGGCTCTTCTCTCTTCTTGTCTGAAAATTATTGGGTTGATTGGTTACCTAATCTTTAATCTTCAAATATCAGATTTCGGTATTCGATCACAAGTTCTTGTAATTTATAAAACTGACCAAAGGTTTAGTAATTTACCAAAGTTTTGCTTGTTTTCCCAAACCTGAGCTAAACCTTATTCTTTTGGCTGTTTACGAAATAACTTCGAAGACGCAAAAATGAATGCAATATGCAATTTATACCTTCATGGTATTTCAACAATTTTACATAAGTTTATCCTCGGTGCTTATAGCTTGAAGTAGTAGCAATAAATCTCTAAGAGGTAACATATGTATGTATACTATATATGGAACGAAAAGTGTTAACAGTACCTGCCTACAAATAAATATATTCTTCATAAATAAAAAAGGACGAATAATTTAATGAGAAAGGAACGATAGTTATGATATACCATATAAATATACCAGCGCATTTCTTCAACACTTCCACTACTCCTTTATTAGTTTTGAGCTGTTATCTATATTCCCGTCCCGAAAATGGTGTGCTACACATTTCTATAGCTACCTTACTAACACTTAGCTATCTGTAACTAGTGTCTACTTATATATGTACTTTACCATTACATAACACAAGCTTACCATCATGAAATCTCCAACAACCTGAGATATTCTTGTTACAGTCGTGAAAGAATTGCTAAAAAGTTGATCCGGAATGTCCACGGAAACATTATTCCGGTCAAATTCGGGGGTGTCGTCTGTTGTTGTTGAAGGTGCGGCAGTAGTTAGACCTGACCTCTGCGCAGAACCTTGAGCGGAGCCCTGCGCGGATGCCTTACCGCCCTGAAAATCAGAAAAGAGATCGTGACTCTTGTGCCAAACTTCAGGGGAAACGGTGCTTTGCCGTTGAACTAATAAACCCAGCGTGATTCGATTGCACCGCCGCGCGGTGTGTTTGTTCACGGCACGCCAACCGCTGTTTCGGCAAACATAAGAATTGTTGCATAAGAAACTTTGCCGTGTAAGATCTGGTTCCGCTCTAGTTACTGCTTCGAAGCAATTTTTCCGGCATAAGTCTCGGAGTAGACGTCGACAGTAAGCCATACCTGGCCAAGAGCTCTACCGGTGAGGAGGTGAACAGTCGGGTATTGTGGAAAAGACGCGAAATCTTGGCAGGGCATTGCAAAAGCAATCGCTTCCGGAGTAGAGGATCTGAGGTCTTATTAGCGCAATGCAAAACACCAGTTTCCTACTGACTTGTATTTAATTTAAATATTTTAAAAGCTTCCTAGATATTTACAAAAATCGTATAAAACAGATGTACAACAAAACAGTCGAAAATGTTCCTTAAATTGACCCTTAGCCTACACGAATTGGACCCTCTTACAACAAGCATCTCGGCATAGCTAGGCCGCTCACAGTTTTTGTGTTAATTTTAATATTAAAATACAATTTCAAAATGCGCCCTTCTTCGGTGATGTGGGACAGTCGGACGTCACAGCCTTGTACCACATCAGACCCAGATGGAGCTACAGTCGGCGCGAATTTTTATGGAACTGCTGTGGATGAGAAGGAACAAGCAACAAGACATCGGTGAGGGGGAACAGGGCGATTAAAAAGTGCAATAAATGGCACTGGTATGATCGACCCAATCATTTCCGACATTTTGAAATTGTATTTGGCGCGGATCATTAAATGAGCAAGTTCCTTAATGGACTAAAAATAGTTTAACGTCCTAGAGCTATAGTTGATGGGGCGAGGTTAGTAGCCCGCTTCGTCTGTCTGGGGAGCTGCTGTAGATTGTCCTGATGATCCCTGCAGGATGGGTCCCGAAAATCGGAGGAAATTTGTTACGAACTGACCAAGTCCGGCCTGGCCGTTGCCTCCTCCTCCTGATTTTTGTGCACTCAAGCTGGTAACACCATTGAGAAGTCCTGACGTGAATCCTGTCAGCAGATTGCCAACGGAACTGATCTTCGGCGAAACGATCGCTGTGATAAGCGTTTGAAGGTCGTTGATCGGCACTGGCGCTGTTATGTTAAATTGTCGATTTTTCTCCACGTTTGCTCTGTCGAACTGGTTGAGCAGGCGCGTTTTCGAGTCGATAATGTTATCGAGTTTCTAAAGGCAATATCAATTAAATATTTTCATTCATAATACGAGTAACCTCTAAAAAGGCCGACAAATTTTAAACTTATATGATACAATCGTCAGTTACATCTAAACTCACATTTGGTGGCATTCTTGTTTAGAAATTCAAAATATTCACAATTGTGTAAACAGTTGTATCTTTAAGGCAATTTTCTCATATATTCAAAAAACGTAAGTACCTTTTATAACCCCTCTTTATCATTACACAACCTTAAATATTACATACTTATTGTTGCTCACAATTTCTTATATGTATAATATGTATTTCAAATTATTATAAAATCAGCCAAATAAATAATTTCAGCTTCTAATGGTTCTGCAATTTCTCTATCGTATAATACAACAAAATTTTATTAAATTCCATTCAGTAGCTTTTTACGTGATAAGCGCACAGACAAGACACACAAATAATCCAAAAATAGAAGTTTTAGTGTAACTATCTTTCTACTATACTTAGCAAAAATTGCACAGATTCATTTTGCCTATGATTTTAGTACAATATGTAAATGTTTGTCGGAAATTTGGGAATCAATTAAAATTAGTAAAAATTATGTTGATGTCTTAAAACATACAACATACATGCTGTACGTGCAGGACTAATAATGGTAGTCATGAACCTATTTGTTTCGTTGATTTTACTATATCAAGAAACGAGTTTAAATTAGCTCTTTTTAAAAAACAACATGTAAAGAACTAATACTAAGTATGATTTTTTGTATAATTTTTCTGCTACTCTGTAAGATTTAAAATCTGTAGACAATTAATAAATAAATAAATATTTTTTTCTTAATGAATAATTTTCCCATGAACATATTACCTTCTTCTGTAAAAATTATCATTAAATTTATATACTCGTATATCTAATCAATCTCATTTAAAAAGTGTGCAAATTATTCAAAATGTGTTAAAAAAATTAACTGGATTTAATTTACACCTACAATTTAGAACCGCGGGCAGGTGAAGTAGTTAAGTTATATTTTATTTAATATAAAGATAATAATATTTGTTTTTCTCTTTTCTAAACTAGAATACCCCAACTTAAAAATACAAGAAATATTTAGAAAAATTGCTTACCGCAGGTACTTACAGTGAAAACGAATCCAATAACAGCGTTTTTCGCTCCGAAAGCTGCTTCAGGCAACTTTCTCTTCTCGCGGTCTAAGCCACTGTTCGAGTTGTCCTGTGAAAATAATAAAAATCATAGAGGATATATAAACGATGGACGTAAAAATATTGTAACCCTGTGAATAATATTTATTCAATCTGAATTTCATTTCATCTCTTGATATTTTAATTTCTTGAAACAGAAAGTCAAATATTTAAAGTCTCGCTCATTAAACTGATGTAACGCCTGAACAACAGATACCAATCGTTTGTAATAAGTCAATTTGGTTGGCCACTACTATAGCAATAGCCATCTAATTTGCCTGCAACTTTCTCCACTGTGGCAATTGTTACATTGCAAAAAAAGTCACAACTGCAATTTCTTTCTGTCTTCCTCCCAACGGACCAGAGACGGCTCAACCTATCTCAATTGAGTTTCGCATTTTCATGCTTCTTTTAGTGATTTATTGAAAAGTTTAACCGCTTGCGCACAAGTTTATTAAGCGTGCTACGTGCGCGCGCTCCTCGCCGCGTTTTTCTAAGAAGTGCGCGCATGAGGCGGCTTAAGTAAACAGCACTTGTCTAACAATAAGTAGGCTGGCTAGATGGCTAAAGGTGGTAGGCGCCTACAAGTGGCAGACGTCTCTTAAGTCTAGAGCGAGCTGTAGCAGGAGTAGTTATTAATGGGCGCCACTTTTAGTCAATTCTTCATAGCGATTTGGTGCAACACTGGTCGAATTTGAATGAGTCTCATTTGAATTTTTATGCACTGGACGCATGCAATCGGCATAGTTCGAAAAAACTAAATGACCAAGTTAACCGATTGCGTAACTGATTCATAAGGTGACCGTCTGGCGTATAGGTGGTTATAATCTCGAGGCTTTTCTAGCGAATGCAATGCTTCTCTGAAGGTCGTCGTTTGGTAACATGAATAATTTGAGCAATATCATTGTAGCTAAACAACTTTTTTGTGGAGGTTGATTGAAAACAAATTTGGCGATTTTCGTATAAATGAAATCGTTGAAATCTTTACAAAATGAAAAATTCACGCCTCGTAATTTTGAATGAATATACGCTGTGTTATGTCGATATATAACATTATTGATCAATAAGGTTTATTTTATAGGATTCTGTGGAATGTTATAATAGAATGTAGTACTATCGTACTAAAATATTTGAACCTTTGGCTGTAAAGCGAGTTTAAAATGCCAGTGTGTGTTCTCGGGGACTACAGATCTATGTAGATTCGCTATCGAAGTACTTACGTAGTTCAAACGTTTGCTTACAAAAAGTAACTTGATTATCTCCTACTAAAATAAAAATGTAACAAAAATAGACTGCTTGCTTCTAGACCTTGTCCTTTGGTGTCAATTTTTTAAAGTTGGTCTTGTTTCTCCTAATGAACTAAATTTATTCTTAGTTTCAGTCACAATGATTATGTAACTTTTTCTGCAAAGAGTCTTAGCAAGAAATCGTTTTCGATATTCAAATATTATATTAATAATATTATATTCAAACTTTTAAACTTGTCATTTTAAATAAAAAAATGGATGTAAGTAGCTCAACATGTATTCAGATAATCAAATTGGATTGATTATATAGTGGATTTGTATATTTAATATATTTCATAATTAATGACATGTTTGCTTGTGAATGCGTCTTCATTCAAGTGCTGTAAAGATCAGAGTAAATTAGTAATATTTAACTTTGACTTTTGTTGATGCAGTCCACAATTACACAAATGTGAATAAGTTGCGGGAAAATTTTATTAAATCTAAATAACGTCAATTGGTGAAATTATAAATAATAACATGTTTAAAACATATATTCCTGCCAATGTAATTGCTTTGATTCAAAATTCTATAACCGAAAATTTTAAAGAACCCTTTTGGAAGGATATATTCAGAAATATTATTTATATTGGTTAAAAATTTAAGATTGTTTTTGGAACAATATTAACAAACGATAAAATAGCTACTATTGTAGGACTATGAGTATTTCTTAAGGAAATCTTAAGTGTATATCGTTGTAATAATATTTTCAAGAAATTTATTATTTTAAATCATTTTATCGAATGTGGTACCTATGTCGATTGGTTCCAATAATTTTAAAGTAGGTATTGAAGAAACTTTGTTATTGAAGTAAGAAGATATACTAAGGTTATTTGGAATATATTGTTTATGAAGTTATAGCAAATTTTAACTTGGTTTAAATTAATAATAAATTAATTTACAAGGTGATAAAAATAAGCAGTACAAAGCATCCCGATTTGAAAAAAAAAATTGTAGAATAAAGTACTAACCACAAATTAACTGTTGGTTACAGAGAAAAGGAAGCATCAAAATAACTTTGTTAGAGAAAATTGAAAAAGCTCAAGGCTACTTTTGTTTGAACTCATGTCCCCATAAAAGCTTGAAAGCCTTGAAATTGGCTTGACTAATTAGACTTAATTGAAAAAATCAATTTAGCTACCATTTTTAATTACGCCATTAGAAACAAAGTATGATATCCAAATACATTCAAAAAATTAATCTTTGAACTCGATAGTAGATTTATGAAAACTATTTCATAGATTTTAGAAAATTCATTTGAAGTGTTTCCATCAACCTGTTTGTAGAATCGATTTAAATAGTAGTTACGATGTTAATTTATAATAATAATAAAAATGAATAGTAAAAATAATATTTCGACTATGTATAGCTAACAAAAACTAGCTACCAAAACATGAACTGCATTTATATAATTTACAACATATATTGTGTCAACAGTCATTTCATGGTAAGTTTGAGAACGGTGTAAGAGTGTTCCTAATAGAAACCGAATCTTAAAATAATATCCGTATGTTTGTACCATTAAACTTCTGAGGCTCTTAAAATTGGAAACAAATTAAAATGTTATTCGGGATTATGTAGTCAAAATTGTCATTTTTTGTTAATGAACGTTTAATGATTAATTTATAAAATTGCAAAAATAGGTTTGACACTATCTATTATTTAGGAAAAGCAGTTTTCGCGAACAAATTCATCATAGCTTTAAGTTTTAAAAAGGTAATAACAAAAAGAATGTTCTTTGAATTTATATTATGACAGTTTCTTTAGATGTATGTATGACATAATAACTAAAAACATTGCTAAGTTGTGTTAAAGTATTATGTTTTTACTAGTCTCAAGAAGATCCAAGGTTGTATAGCAGATATGCTGAATTGAATATCCAATAAATTAACACCATTATGAAAGTGATTACAGTTTGTTTGTCCCCTCTTGAACTTTAAAGTTCCTGAAAATAACTAAAAACCTTTTCAATTGGAATGGTTTTCTAATTTGAAAGTCTATCACTCATATTCAAAGAAACGTGAAATAAACGATTTGTATCGCTATACCATATATCAATGACTTGTTACTACCGGAGGCGGCGATTAGATACATCAGGTAGACAATATGTCCCAACATTGTAAGGCAAAAAGCCCGAAAGTGATTAAAGATCATGCTTAAAGCTTATGATCGGACGGAGGTAAGTGTATTGCACATTAAATCCTGTTTAAAAATAATTTTAAGCCGAAAAATTTGCAATAGGTCAAATAGTCTCTTTTACGAAATTGGTGGTTAAAAAAACTGCACCAATCAAAAAGAAAACCAGTTTATGTTATATCTGAAGCGGTTTTCATTAGACGGCCAGTTCATATGCAGACCGTAAAAACACATTTTCGAACGACCTACAATCACCGCCTCGTAATTACCGAAAGTCGCGTTAAACTGTTTTCGAAAAAATCACTGGAACGTCTATTTTTTTCACACAATTTAATTTAAACTGCTGTGTCGCTGGAGGTATGCAGCAGGTAAATGTACTCCAATCGATTTGCGCGAAAAAACCCGGGTGGGTGCTCAAAATAACTGGGAACTGGCCAAGCACATAGCAAGTGGTCACTTATTCATTACATTACATGCAAAATGTAAAATGGGAAATCACTTTCGATACAACCGATCGCTGTTATGCAACCAAACTATTGGTCCCCGACTCCATTGTTTTGATATCTGGCTAAAAGGTTACCTCTGATTCGATCGGATTGAGGTCCGCGGATTGATCGTTCAAGGTGAGTTCATCCTCCCTTTTGACCCTAATGCTGGGCAGAGCCACCACTGTGTGCAGGAGGGCTAAAACCACCAAAATCGCTGTACTCCTGGCGTAGGTCTGCATGGTCCTAGTGTTCGATCGGTGCAATTCCAACGAATGAGGTGATCTGTAAGTAATGGAAAAGATGCTTGAGCGAGCACTATACCAAAGGTTACTTATGTTTACTATAGTTTTAACGGTAACGTCGCACGAAACGGTACAGTCGCGTGCACATTCGCAAGCAAAATGACCGTAGACGAAAGTCTTGAACGGTTTAGACTTGAGCGAGTACCCTGCGCTAGTGCGGAGCGTATTAACAAAAACAAAAGTGAAAGAAAAAGTGAAGTTAGCCGCATGAACACGAAAGAAAAGCTATGAGTGGAGTAGGCCACCACAACAAAGTTTATATCATCCACCTCTGCAGCAGCAGCAGCAGCGGCACCACCACCAGCCGACTCTCCGAATGCACCCGGAGCACACCTGAGCCACTACCACAGGCCAGCCCACCTGAAGGAGCGCCGAAGATCAATTGTGTTGCAATTACCAATTCTTTTGCGGCTCTCGAGACTCGGCTTCTGCTACTCGACTGTCGAAGTGTGGTAATAATTGGTGGGATCAGTGTCACTCTCGGTGGTCGCGCTCAGCTGCAGAAGTGCGCTAATCCAAGAAATTACCTTTAAACTCGCGGAGGAGCCGTACTTACCTCACTCTCAGCGCTAAAGAACGGGCACAGTTACGTGTGGAGTCAATAACCAGAGCTAAATATCTCGCGAGATGAGGTCTTAACGTCGAATGGCTCGCCTGGCTCATTGCGCAGCTTATTTGAATCGTTTGGACCCAACTAGGTCAGAGTGGGCTGAATCAGAGTCAATCCGCGCTAAAATCGCGCTCCGGTTATGCACTTTTGGACATCGCGTCACACTGCTTAGAAATGGGTTTCTCGCTGCGCTTTTCAGACCGCCACCGCCACTGTTCTTACGCCGCTCTTGGTGGACCTTTCGAAGGTGTCAGGAGAACTTCTGTGAGCGTGGTCAACTAAGGTCAACCGCCCCCAACTAAAGTTTCTCTATTACATAAGTTTTATTTTCTTTGAAATCTTTCAGAACACGTTGGTTGAGAAAATTTATTTCATAGTTGCAATAAAATAGCTTATGTTGACATAATATTCCAAGATTTACAACAAATAATACAAGTAATTAACTTTCTCTTCTCCAGTTAACTCTTTTTACGCACTTCCAATTATCAAAACAAAACATCATCAAAAATTACCTGCTAATTAGCCATAAAACCATAAACCTTATCCACCTTTTTCATCTTCTTTTTTTCCTATATATTACATACATTCCTGAATACAGTAAAAAAAAAATTACGAAAATATGCCACCCTTTTTATGAAATTGCAATAACAATTATAATTTCAACACAAATTAGAAAATATACATACCTTGGTTTAATTATACAGTGGTAAAAAGGTTTTAATTAATTTTTAAGTGTTCATTGGTTTTTTCCCCTTTTCACATATGTAATTAGGCCATAAGAGGTTCCATAAAAAATACATAGTTATAGTTAGCAAAAGTTCTTGCCTCAACTTGACTTGTCAAGGATGTTTGAAAAATTTTGGCCTTAAAATGTTATTTTCATACGAAAAATATGAAATAACAAATGAATGTAGTAAACAGGTGTGACCTTTAGAGAGCCGGCAATGTTATCTAATGAAAACCTTATTTTATGCTTTTAACCACTCTATGTATGCTTTTTTACAACACGTAAAAATCATCTGATTTTTAATGTAGTTATTTTAACCTTAATTCGGTAATTATCAAAACTTAAATGGGATACGTTTAATGTTAAGCGAAAAAAAAACCATTCTTAAATTGATGTATGATGTAATAAATTATTAACTCTTTTGCAGGCAATTTTTGATTGGATTACACATACGCAAAAAAGAATGATTTCCGAAATCAGCTAAAAATTAAAATTACAATTATTATTATTATTTATAAGTAATTAAATTAGTATTGTTTTTATTGTTTTCTTTGTAGCTTGTATTAAGTGAATTTAAATAAATAAATATAAGTAAGTAGTTATAAATTGTTTCGTTCAATTGTTTGTATTTGAGAGCATCTACCAATTTTTATCAATTAGGTATACACTAGCCTTGATCGACAACACTAGATCTTGATCGCCTTATAAGGATTATTGCTCTATTACGGTTCTTGTTTAATTCTAGTCCACCACATTGCATCACAGTTTTAGTTTAATTCTAGTACAACACATCACATAAGCATTATTGCAGAAAAGCATACCTATTAAATGTTTTTGCGTTTATTTCAAATAACATCATTAGATTAGATTTATAAAAAAAAACCGAATTATTTTCTTAAGAATTAATATCATCACTACATAGTATCATTTGAGCTAATTTTTAGGGATTTTAAAATTAAAATAATTGAAAATTGAATTCCGCCTTACATTACTAAAAATAAATGTAAACTAAATATTATTGTAGGTAATAAATTTGTTTCTTGTTGTTGTTCGCACTGAAATACCTTTTTCGCATGCTTAGTACAATATAGGTAATGAATAGATCCATATGTATATATAAAATGTTAAAACAAATTTAATGAATTAAAATATTTATGCACCGGAATGTAGGCAAAGAGAAGAGGTAAAGGTTATAAAAACTGTCTGTGATTTCTGTCCGCTGTTACAAAGTCAATCGTTATGTGATTGTAAAATTGTTTTCAATATATTGGTGTTACATACTATTTTAAATTGCTATTTTTACCTGAAAGCCTTTTGCAGCCATTCAGTTAAGTCAAATTTGGTACATTATTATTCTGTAGTCGCCTTATTTTGGCAAAATTACTGACTGACTCCCATCATAATATGTATGTATGTTTACTAAATAAAACATAAGATTTATAGCGAAATTAATTTATTTTATTGCTTAAAAGCGAAACTTTTGGGGTTCTTAGTATTCCGTCATTGTAAAAGAAATAATCAGTCATATTTCTTGGAGAATAGACCGATTTTGAAATGAAACTATACCTACTTATGTATATATTTTAAATACTCTATTCATTCAAAAATAAAACAACTAACGTTCACGTACATGTGCGGTTTAAACGAATATTTTAATAGAGTTATATTTTATATTTTGCATTTGACCCTCATTGAGAGTTTAGACCCGTGCTTAAAATATGGCGATGTGGTTTGCAAGTTAAATCCGAAGCTATTTTTTAGATTAATTGAAGTTTAAGAGTTTATTCTGTTAGTGTTATGTTAGATTCTCATATGTTATGTTAGATTAAAAAAATAGCGATTTTTTCCAGAAATAGAACCCAATACATTAGCAAACAATATTGAAAAACAATTTTATCTCAAAAAACATTCACCTACAAATTACCTGAGGACAACTACTTGCATCAGATTTATAGTTAGCAGAAATAGATTAATAATTTTTTCAGTTATAATTGTTTTTCAATATTGTTTGCCCAATACATTATGTTATATTTTTGGAAAAAATCGCTAATTTTTAATCTGACATGGGCAAGTGTCCCCACGTAACTTTTAGAGAATTATAAATTCTGCACAAAATTTATTATAACTATTTTTTCCCGTAACTTCGAAATTTTTTGAGTTATTTGCGAGGAAAAAGTAGTTAAATTTGAAACTTTTGCATCATAAATAACGCAAAAATGATAAGTCGGACATGAAAATATATAAGAATTTCTATAGACAATTTTACCCTCTACGCAACCAGTTTTACGATATCTATTACAGTTAATGAGGAACTTTCAAAACCTTCAAGTACCATAATTGGTTGAGTTTTGCTCTTCACTGTATTCAAAAAAGTCTTTTAAATTTATAGAACTCAATAAAATAATTGAAAAATATTAGAACCGTTATTAATTCAATATTAAATAAATAACACCGCCTATTGCCTCATTTACTGGAGCTTAGTAATTAATTGAACTCGTCTTGTTTTTGTTTTTTTTATTTTTTTATTTATTTTTTGATAAGGAAAATATAATGTCGCAATAACGAATTGTTTAAGTTGAAAGTGAAGAAATAAACATGCATACATAACTATATGTACTTATTCTTTCGTGGATTTATGATACCTAATACCTACATATTATACACTGAAAGAAAAATATAGTTGATTTTACTATACCTAAACGAATACAAAATTAACTAATGATTTTCAGCCAATTATTGTTTAATAATTTTTATAAATCCAAAAACTTTATATTTACTATGAAGTCAGTTGAACTTGAAACAACTATTTGAATTAATTAAGTCAACTACAACTATTAGTAAAATTTAAAATTTTTCAGTGTGAAAGTTAATCTGCCGACGACGAGAAAAAGTTGATTTTTTTCCGATATTGCCGACCGGAGCTAGATTTGAACCTGTGCCTGCGGGATTGGCAGCTTGGCTGCTGTACCCACCAAACCACGCCATTCTGATGCCTTTTTAGAAAGTTGATGTTCCCACGATTCGAACCTGGGAACTCTGAATTGGTACGCGCGTAGCTCTACCCTCGAGCCAACACACGCCAATGGGTTTTGAGCAATTCAACGTTAATAAAGCGATGTGTGGCTAAAGGATTGACTATTTTTAATAGTTAATTTGACCAACGAAATTGTTACAAATTTTCAGATTTTTATGGCGCGGTATTTTAAAATTTTTTTTGCCAAATTAAAATTTATTATTTTAAAAAGTTGACTTGACAATTCTAGAAATTGTAAATATGGCTATTCTAAATAGTAGAGCTTATAAAAATAGTAAATCGGAAAAATTACTAGTTAAATTTAACTCAAATGTTAATTGATATTACAATTTATACATTTTTTTTAGGAAATAGCAATTATAACTACATAAAATAGTTAAAGTTATTAAAGTTTTTCTCTCAGTGTAGGTACTTTTATTTACAACTCGATATAAAAACGCTGGGTCGTTTATGTCATATAGATCAAATTTTCTGATAGCTACATAAGGGAGTATAAAACAATTTGTACGAGCCTTAGTTTACCCCACCACTAGTAATTTTACTTTTTTAATTTGCCACGTAAGAAAAGTATTTTGTTTAATTAAACAAAAAAAAAAAGCATATCATATTTTCGATTTTATAATATTACATGTAGGTATTGTTGTTCTGGGATAAATAATTATACTATCGTAACGATGAGCAGGTCGAATGAAATTTACCTGAATATACCGTCAAACTTAAATATGGTATTAGAAATAATATGTGCACATGTGCGTTCATGAGTTCTCCCGTTTATTATACAGATACAATAATTTTGTAATTGAAGGCTTGTATTACTTCCAAACCTCTTTTCATTAACTTGAAATATAATACATACATATACATATATATGTGAGAATGTCTTACTCTGTTTTCAGAATGTCGAAATTAAAAATCCAGAAACACTACTTTTATTAAAAAATTAATTGAAGACAAGGCACTGAGTATACAACACTAATATAACTACAATAAAGACTGTGAAAAAATCATTTAATATTCAACCGACCGAAATTTTTGACTACCCTGTCATTTATATTGATTCATAATTTTTATATTTATTTTTATGTTTGTTCTTTGTTACAAATTTATATAAAATTATTTAGAGGTTGGAATAGAACGCTGTGGGGTATAGGTATTTATAATTTCGAAAACAAAGGAAAAAAGTTCTGAATTAAAAAATAGATTTTTAAAAACAAGCTTTTATCGTATTCTACTTGTCGAACCCTTTCGTTTGGCACCCATATCATGGGAGTGCACAAAAAAAAAAAAACTAGTCCGCCATCTTGGGCCGTCAGGTGGACGGATTTAAAATGACGTCACTTAGCTAACCGTGCAAACTAAACGTGTATACAATATTTTATCTCAATCGGTTGAGGATAACTGCTTTAACATTCAGTTGCAAGATTTGACCCGAACATCCATACATACATACAAACATTGCAAGTTAAATAAAAGCTTGTAAAAACTGAAAAAAGCCTTGATTTAATAACGCTTTCATTCAGCTGCTTTCTTTCTACGAGATATTGCATGGCTTTTCTGACGTAAATGAGAATTTCTTTCCGTGACCACAAGCTTCTTAAGATTTGCTGACCAAAGACGTCAGCGTAGTTTAATAACAATATAATAAGCGTAAATTTTATAAGATCCATACATTTCTCATAAATAAATAAAATACAATATCATTGACTTATTAATTATAGAAACTTTATTTAACGAATATATGATAGTATTCAATTGGTTATTGAAAAACCGCGGTTGTTCATACAAAATGATAAAGATTATTCTTTATTAAATTACATAATATATTTGATGCACAAGGGTATTTATTGGACAGCTTTGCGACTTACGGATTTCTTAATTTACACTTAAAAATATATAATAAAATGAATTACATGCGAAGACTAGGAACAAGAAATTAAAAAAATTTCAAATAACACTTTGGAGGATTTAATGATTTGTAAAAAAATTATGTTATTATATATGTAGGGGAGAAGTGGCATGAAGGAGCCGAGTTTTGAATGAGCCGTTCTCTATTGCACAAAAACTACCGAGTGAATTTTTTTCATGTATTTTTTTTTAGTTAGTACTACTGATCACTGATACTCCCTAAAAATTTCATAATTATTTGTCAATAACTGACGTTGATACAACGTTTTAAAGATTTTAGACCCCAAAAGTAACTTTTTGATGTTGTTTTATTTAGTTTTTCACAGTCAAATGCCAACATCTCATGAAAAACTGATTATGCTATAAAATTTTATAGATTTTAAGCTTTTCAGCGATACATATTTTATTAGTTGAGCACTTTTATTTTATACTAATTTTTTAAATAATTATTTTTAACATAAAAAGTTATGAAGGAGCCACTTTGTTAAAATATAGGGGAAAGGGGGGCAATATGAACCCTGTGGGGAAAAATCGGGCTTCTAACACTTTTGACATCCCACAATGATCGAAAGCAATATCAACACCCAAAACTTTTTAATTTTTATTAACAAATAAAAAAAATCTAGTTCATTTAATACTCTTTTCAAGTTATTAACAATTTTTTCAAGTTACAAGTAATTTTTCAGGTTGTAAGCATTTTTTTTAAGAAGTCTATATTCTCTTCCCTCTCCTCTACAAAAATATCTCGTTGCAATCACTATTAATATAGTATATGTTATTAAATTTCATCTTTTCCATTTCTTAATTCGCGGTGGCTCTTTCAAAACCTATAAGTTATGAAAGAGCTGAAAATCAATTTTTTTTCAAAACGAAAAATAAATATTAATCTTGTAAATTTTCTTCATTCCGCCTATGTAACTTTGTTCTATACTATCGAAATTATAACTTTATTGTAAAAAAAAAAAAAAATTTCCATTCCTTATTGGTTTTTTTGGGTCTTGTGTAAAACTGGCTCTTTCATGCCACTTCTCCCCTATATGTTCATGCATGCACATATTTCAATTATTTATTTATTTATTTACGTTAATATTTGCCCGATTTCCTTTCTTACGTTTTTATAGCAATCTTCGTTTTGTAGCAGAGAAAATGGTACTTGGCTAATCCAATTTTCTTATGACTCATTTCAGATAATTACTAATATGTGATATGTACGACTTATTATTTTTTACTGGACTTAAGTTCAATACCTTTTAATAGTTGGTTCTAAGTGTTGTGATTAATTTTGTTTTAAGCGGGTTGACCTTGTTGCGCAAACCCAGTTATCATGAGAAGTGGCAACCTATGGCTAAGCTGAATGATGGTGACTAGAAAACGATCGTTCTAGGTCTAGCATAAGCAGAACACCACCCAGCCCGACTTTTAATTTTTTCTAACCAGTCTTGCAATCGTTTTCACTTATCCAGGTCGCAGTTAATCGCAATTAATGACTGTTAAAGAGCTGAGAGGGATTATTCCCGTGTATCAATTAGGCAGATATTGTTGGGCTTGTCAACGAAGAGCCTTCAACTCGAGTCAAACATTTTTTTCCCGCTACGTCCGATAAGGTGCGTTCGGCGACAAAATGAGTTCAATGTTGGTTGAGCCTTAAGACGCTTGCAGCCACCATCGCGCACCAGCCGACCCGCTGGACCAGTTAAAGTCCGGGGTTAACATCTCGCCTCGTGATGCAAATCACCGCGGTCTCCTTGACCGCAATACAATTTATTGCTACATATATCGCATTCGTCATAATCGTCACTCCTAGCGGTGGAATCTGTGACAAATCACTTTTCCCCGAGATCTTTTAGAGGGTCCAGAGTCTAGACGCGATCAAACAAGCGACAAATATTAATCGATTTCACGCGATCTTACTCTAGACGATTTCCGGCGAATTTTGCCCTAACAGCTACAGACTGTCGCCAGATAACGCGTGGAATTTTCGCATCTATGTCAAGGGCTGGAAAACCAATAGACAAGCGGATGCCTTTCGAAACAGTCTAAGCTTAGTCAAATTACATTAAATATTAATTTTTGTAGACCCGCTGGTTTTTACTCTTTTACTGTTACGCTTTTTTCGAACAACTGTTCAAAACAGTTCGGAAGCCAATTAATAATACAAAAAACAACAAACAGAGACCTTCGTTTTGAGCTGTAGTTGAAATTTCAAATTTTTTTTGCCGAAGTCACCTCTACCCTGAGTCTTTTGGAATTTATCATCAATTCGCTCAACGGTCAATTGAGCAAAAGAAATGCTTATAATTTAAAATTGTAACGATTAAACGTAAACACACCCGTACAGGAGTAAAGATTAAAAGATACAATCCTTAATCAGCTTTGACGTGCTTAGCATAACTTTCGTTCATTATGAAAGTTATGCGCACATACCTTTTACCTCAGAAAATAGGTCAAGCGTAGGTGTCAGCAATTTTCAAAAATAAACACTTACCATAAATGTTTGATCGCAGCATTAAATTTTTTCTGACATAAATACAACCAATTTAGGCGTATAATAAATTGCAGGTGTTATATTAATTTATTAAAGTTTCGAATTGCTGTGTTAAAAAAATTCACCATTAACCAAAAGTGAGGCAAACAAAATGGTTATAGCCAACTTTATTTATGATCGAGCATTAATAGGTATATTCTGAATGTGGGGTTATTTTTCAGGTGAAACTTCGATCTTTGTGTAATTATTTTATTTATTTAAGTAAAATTATTACACAAAGATCGAGGTTTCACAAAAAAAAATACCCGACAACGACAAAATATACGACGAAAACGACAAAAAACAGATTTTTTAGGTTTAGTATTTAGCATTAAGTCTAAAGAATAAATCCGTTTTAAATGTTGACTTAATGTTTACAGGACTTCCGCAAACTTTTGTAACGTTTCGAAAATGTCTTCTACTTTGCGCCGTCAGAAAGGAACAAAATGTTTTAAGCAAAATGTATTGATGAATGTGATATATGGTACGTATAGTATAATAAAGCAAAAATTATTTTTTTTTCAATAATTAGAATCCTTTTTCACAAAAACATTCCATACCATGAAAATAATTTTATTTTAAATTATATATGTATATATTTATTATTAAATTACTTAGAGGATCAATAAACAATGTGTAATTCATAATTTGTTCTTTTAAAGCAATATTTTCTTTAAAATACGATACAAAAAATTGCCTTCTTATCGCATTAAAATAAGTATGTCTAATAAGACTAAGTATCGTTTATATTTATTTAGAAGACGACGAAACTACAACATACATATGTGTAAATCTGTAAAAGACTTTCTAGTATTCTTTAGGGTACCAGAACGTCTTTTGAAATTTACATTAACGTGGCTTTGGAACAAAAGTTCATCAAGTTACAGTATAAAGTCTTCCTAATTTTGCTATCCAGATATAGGTATTAATAAAGATTCTAGTGGAAAACTAATGCTTTATTGAAAAACTCTAACTTTGAAATTGAAACTGTGTTCATTTGTTTGTCACAATTTTAATTTTGGAAATATGAGGCCTTTTATATAAGTCACATTTCATCAGAGTGCCTATCCTTAATATTCATGACATTTTGTCCTGCATCCGTTATTTGAACAAAAAAAACGAAAGTTGTCTTTGGCTTATATGCAAATTAATTCATTCTTGTTTTCTCTACTATGAGAAGCCTATAATTGT
This sequence comes from Machimus rusticus, assembly GCA_951509405.1. Lineage (NCBI taxonomy): Eukaryota > Metazoa > Arthropoda > Insecta > Diptera > Asilidae > Machimus > Machimus rusticus. Next base: position 12,964,402 of record OX608051.1, read on the forward strand.
TTTAATAAATAACTAGTTTTAATTTTTATAACGAGTTCTGTAAGGCGAAGTCAAATATTTCAAAATCAATATTTGTTGATCTTCTACCGAATATGACGACAATTCTCAGGAAAGAAATTGACAAAATGTTTACTTGTCTCCTTTTCGGTTCTTAGCTTACTAATATTTTAAGTTTCCGCTTATGTGGCTAAAATTTTGCAATCTGAATTTACGTAGGAATGGAAAGGATTAAACATATGTTAACAGAATTTTTCAATCATACATTCTGTGATTTTTATAATTTTTTTAAAGACTCACTAGGCAACATTAAAATTCGATTTCATTAGGTATAACCTTTTATTTTGACTTCTAAAACCATAACATGTAAAACAAGGAAATCGATTGTATGTTTCCCCTAATTGGTTCTTATTTGGCTAAATTAAAAGTATGTAACACAGACATATTTAAAGAAATCATTTTTTTTTAATCCCGCTCTGTTCAAACGTGAGTTATAAAATGTGTATAAAATATCAATAACAATGATAAGCTCAAAAGTTAAAGGAATACCTTCAAACGATTTTTATACCTGATTATATCGTGTCTCTCCATAAAAGGTGTACGATCAGCGGAAAAACAAATTGCTTCACCAAATTTAATATTTCTTTAAAGGATAGGTTATAACAATTAATCGCTCCTATTTGAAAGGTGTTGGCATTGTTGGCAGAGCCCGCCTCACCTTTTTGCATAACTCTTATAAATATATTTTCACAATTATTAATTTTATCGATTGTTTACAGATCAGATTGCTGAGAATGGCGCTAGTCAATTTAGGCCATGGCTTGATCTGTTAGTTTTTGCGTAAAAAGCTCGTTTGATGGCTTTATAAATTTTTCTTTGAAAAACCTGTGCGAAGCAAGGCATCTAACGAGCTAAAAAAGGCAACGAAAAGTATTTAAAGTAAAAAAGTATTTAAGTGCAGAAAATGATGTCGACACAAGTTAATCACGAAAATATAAGCCAGTCGCGCAGCTCAATGACCGCAGGGCATAGTCCTTTTCCTCGATCAAAATACCGGAAATGGTATTATGTTGCGTTATCATGCAACTATTACGAAATATTTGCAATTGTCGAGATCACTGTAGTCAAATTACCTAATCAAGGCCCGAACGGAGTACCTTAATGACCATTTCTGTGGAAACAATCACTTCGATTTGTTCCGTGGCACACACCTTCACATTCCCTGGTGGAATGCGCTAGTCCAGGTACTTTTACGCTACTTAATCGAATTTTTTGCCTGGACCGATATGTCCGTGAGAAGAACAGTCTGTTGGGTAACAGCGAAACGCCAAAAGTAAAGAGCTCAAAGTCGAAAGGCCCATGAAAGGGCTTCACTTTAACCAACATTTTGGACCGCTAAAGCCCTTTAATAGAATTCATTTAAGTAAAGGGAACGAACTTGAAAAGGTGAAGCAATGTCGGTTAATTAAAAGATTTTTAGGCAGAGGTCGGGGATGCTATTGCAAGCGGAGTCTTACTGCTTTAAAGCGCACAAAAGAAGATGAAAATGCTCGTGAGGCCCTTAAAATTGAAATTTCAATTAGATACATTATAAATAGCTATGCTACACTCAAGGCTGAAGAGGCTTTTTTGTGGTTTCGTAATATTCATAAACTTATTTTTAAAATTTATGTGGTACAAAGTTACATACCTTATAAGTAAGAGTAACATAACTCTTGATAATCTTCATTTTTATTGTCAGTCGGTGAGCTTTTACAGGGAAACTTTGTTTAATTCAAAATGGTTTGTATAGCTTTTTTTGGTTAAAATAAATTGCTTTAGAATAGTTCGCAACGTTTCCTTGTTAAATCTACCTTGTTCCACTCCACGATTACTCGCAACAAATATTATTTTAAATATACCTACCTCACTTCGTTCGACAATGAGACGTAAACTGCATTCTAGAAACAACTATAAATGAACCCATTAAACATGAAAACGTTGCATAAATATTCTATCGTACAAATAATCGAAAACGTAGATACTTTCACTATTTTAGAAATTCAAACCATTTTATCTACCTTATTAAACTCATCGTCTTGAACTTTTTGGATTCGATAACAAAGTCTCATGATTATCTGGCAAATTTTTAATATTACCGCTTTTACGTAACTTTTTGGTGTAAGTTACAATACATTGGTTTAGCACTTTTTATAATTTCTAATAGTTATACTTTGATTAAGATACGGGCCAATTAATAGATTATATATTGACGTATTGGTTACACTTTATTATACCTTACTCTATTAAGGAACGATTCCATTGTGACGGATACAACATTTGCATATACATTTTTAGAACGTTTGTATTTATGTACAAATTTGTAAGTCCTAATTCATAAAAATAACGAGACTGTAGCGTTTTAAATTAGTGCAGTTAACACCACCACCATGCATGCAAAGTTTGAGATTCATTCACGTTTAAAAGGGAACCAATCTTCTTGATTTAGTTTCTAGGTTTAATTGTCCAATTTTCAATTTAGGAAAAATTGTTTTTTCGTAATTGCAGTAGCCTTTTTTGAACACGCACGGCTACATACGAGGCATGTTCAGAAAGTAAGTGTACTAGGGCCCTCACGGACAGAGGGAAAATTTTTTTCTATGTTGGTCACACTGCCGTGTACAGCGAGAACTAATATAGATTAGAAAACTTTTTAATTTTTATTATTCAGATCAACCATTCTAAAATTATCGATCTGGCTGTTGATTTCTTAATACACCTTTTTACAAATCCCAAATAAATAAACGCGTAGATACTTCAATATATTTTTACACACTTTTCTTCTTCTTTCGCACAAAACAGTCTAACAACTAAAAACCTAGACGTGTTTTTCACGAAACGCTCTTTTTTTAAAATCGCTAGTAAATTCACTTTGATATGTTGAAAATTTCATATTCTTTTCTTTGAAAAAATCTTTGAAAAAAAGTATATTTTACAAAAATAACTTCCAATACCCCTTAGTTTGTAAAATGATAATAAAAATATACAAATTTACTGGGGTGAGAGTTACGTTCATAATTGAGAATCTCTAAAAGTTTTCTTTCAAATTATCCTGTGACTTAAAACCACCGCCACCAGTTGACCAGGACGCAGCAGTAATAATAAATAGTAAAAAGTAAAATAAGAAATTCAAAAAAAAAGTAAAAGATATTTTTGTGTACCTATATTACCTGAGTGTATAAATAAGCGTCTAATTTTATTCCCATAATTGATCAATATCACCAAAAAAATAATTTCTGAAAAAAAGTATTTTTTCATGTTCGCACATGAAAATTACCCTTTAATTCACACATTAGAGTTGCAATAAAATACGGAAATCTTTAGTCCCTTGCCCTTGAAATACACAATTATCAAGAACATAAAAGTATTATGTGTGGTGATTTGAAAGCTCGGGAAAAAAATACAAATTTGTTTATCAACCTTACGCGATAGAAAAAATGAACACCATATCATGTCGACAAATTTAAATTTTACAGACCTGTAAATTGGAATATTTTTATGAAAAGTTTACAGATAAAATCAAGAAGAATTATAAACATTTCTGTTAAATTTAAAACAACACTCTTTAAAAATACTGTTCTCACATTTTTTAAAATGGCTTTTGTGCTCACACACACGCCATTCGTACGGATGCTTTCAATTGTTGATGAGCGTTATTCTCTTTTGAAATCCCGTTACCCGATCATGGTATTACTGCTATCTAGGGAAATTAAAGAAACAAATTTGGCTTTTTCTCACTTCATTTTGAGGTTGTGCAAAGCAACTACGTTACAAATGGTGTTTAAATTCTCCTTTAAAAGTCAACGGAGTTCTAGGTATTCGGTAGTTAAAATAGCCCAAGGTGAAAATCTGAAGCATGGTAAACATTCGTTCCGCAACAGTTTGATTAAATTTAGACAACTTCCACATTTTAGATCCAAAGTAAATTTAAAATTAATTCAATGGCGCAATGTGCACTCTTTCGCATTTTCGCAGTTGCTCTGTAATTATTTCAAGATTTCGTCTACATTGGGAATATGATGTGGCGTTACAGTAAAGAATGTAAAAAAAGACGGTGTGTCGCAAAGTGACATATTGCTCACAGTAATATGAATAAAATCCTCTTTCATTATTTCGAATAAAAAAATTCAATGGAAACCATGCTTAAATCCGATAAGAGTCCTTTCTACTTTGCTCTAGATATTGCTTATGCAAAAAGATAACTTCCCAATTAATCATGCAGCTGAGTTGACCCCAGTTGAGTTCATACTAGTTCACTTACCGCCAGCCAAATCGAAGCCGGTTTAGCCAAGACCGCAGTCTTTAAGAAAAAATTACAACAAGCCTGTACTGCCTGCTTTAAGAAACCCGAAGAGACAAATAATTGTGGCGAACCATTGGCGCAACAATTCAAAATACGCACAGCTTGAGGAAATGTAGACAATGTTCATAAATCGACAATTTGCTCACAATTTGGGTTTTTATCTGACGTTTTTTTCTTTTCTACTTTAAATCTTAAAAACGAGCTGATCCTTATCCGCAAGCAATATCACCGAGTATTGCGCAACTATAATCGATTTTTTCACGTAACTCAAAATGGTTTTTTGCCAGATGCCGGAACGTATCTTCGACAGCTCACAAAACCTTTCGATCAATACCCCTATTTGGGTTTTCGCCATATATAAACCGAAAACATCTAATCACTGACTCAGAGCCCAGCATGGAAAAACCTCTTTCCGGGGGGCACCGCAACTCCAATACGGAAAAGGAAAATAAAGGAGTGAAGACATCATGAACCTAAATTTTTGCCCGCTCGACCTTGACTTCCTTGAGGTGACTATGCACGCGGCCAGTGCATCACAGCCGCGTGCTTTCATGTGAGCCGGTGAAAGTGGCACATGTCTTCATCCTCCCAGTGAAGCAAGTGACGTGTTTGCTTACATAGGTTGCGCAACTGCCGCGACCTTTCAAGACCTCTTAATTAGGTTTTAGAGGCGAGCATAGCGCGGAGATTTTGTTGAAAGCGGTTACATTTTGATATATCAGACCGCATACGTCGACAATGTACAAAATTATAGTCACTAGTTATGAAAGAGGTTAAACAATTTTTGTTGATTTTTAATTCTGCTAATCTGAAAGCGAAATTTATTTCTTCCAAACTGAAGATGTAATGAGCCCAATTCGAAAGGTGTAATTATTCCAATTTCTCAGAATACAAGGAGTAAGCGATTGCGCTGGCAGCACCAGCACATCTGGGAAAATTTTAAGTGTCACAAGCTAGTTAGGCTGGTTTTGTGCAGCACGAAACGGACAATCGAAAGTGAACGCAAACCGAAGGTTCGGTGCACCGGGCTCCACCGGGCTCCACCTGGCCACCGCCTTTTGCTTACCTTCGGTCCAGTACCGAGTTTTTTAACTGAAACTGGGCTGCAACTGCGCTTACAGCTGTTATGTAAGGCTAAGAGTTTCCTGACTTTTGGATTTTATTTTCGTTGCCCGCTGCTGTGATAATCAGAGCAATTTAGGACAATCGGCGGCCAGAGACAAGACTTTGGCCTTGCTTTACCGTCGCAAGACCCAGATGGGTTTGCAAATAATTACTGACTTTGCAAGCGTAAACGCGGGAATTTTGACACTACGCAAGAGTAATCTAATATTTCATATGACGGTAATCAGAATTATTTATTACAGCTTCACCCAGTTAAAGCTTGAGTTGTTTCAGCTAAAATCCCTTATAGACGTTTCATAATAATTGCTCATATACCCTCTAATTTGTAAAAAACACATAAAAGCGAAATTAGCAATTTGAGTCCTACTTTTTTTTGGGCAACCAATGTGGGATTTGGTATAATTAATAATTAATGCTTAGATACAAAATACATTTACAAAAAACACAAATTTAACCATAGAAGTTGCGAGATTTTAGCAACGAAACCTTTTGTGATGAAAAATAGTTAATTTTGTATCCAACTAAATTCTGCTTCATGTACCACTTGATATTAAAATTGCAACAAAATCCCTTTTTTATTCGTTTAAAACTAATCACGGTTAGTAATAATGTACTGCAGATTTTGTGGAAAAAGTTCTCAGCTTCTATCTCATTACTTAATCTCTAATCTTACGTAAAACTATGTCCTTGATGAAAATGAAAAACGATAAATAAAATTACTTTAACCTTTAACAATAACTATGTATTCTTCTATAAAAAAGTAGTTTTATAAACTTACCAGGATTTTTATTTTTATATGCGGTTTAAAATTTTATTCTAGTAATATTATTTTCTTAAACATGCGGTGATACCTATCATAACTCTATTAATTTGATTCTTTAAAAATCTTTTTGTCTTTTAATGGGAAATAACCAAACTATTAATTGTCATTTAACTACTTTATTGTATAAATTCGTGTAATTCACTAAATGTTCAATGGAATAAAGTAACAATAGTATAATTTCAGATCGTGTTTAAAAATAGAAAGACAAGTATCTTCTCAGACACGCTTTTTATGGAGTCGGGTACTCTGATACGTCACCAAAAGAAATATCGCTTTTAATTTCAGAATCACTGCGAACGCTTTAAATAAAAAGCAATGTTATTTCTATTATTGTAGATAAAATGCTTTCTTATTAATAAAACGATGTAAATAAAATCTACATAGACCTGGTCATTCAAGAGTTATGTTTAAGACATACACTTACATATGTGCAATATAATGTATATGACATACCTTCACGTCCATTTGTGCCGATATGGAGGTTAAAACATTTTTTAGTTCTTGAATTGAATTGATTAATAATATCGAAAATAAACCCGCACACCAATTTAATTACTAAGCAATTAATTTAAAAACAATATCTCAACACTCAGAAAAAAATCCACTGTTAAAAACAACAATTTCCGCATTTGATGTTACAACAAGTAAAAGTTCTTGAAACAAGAAAAATAGTTTTGAAATAAAAACGAAATTGTTGATTGTTAAAAACTTTCCCCTGTTAATTTAAGCGTGCCGCACTTGATTTGACAACGGAAAAGTTGTTGACATATTAAGCGTAACACTCTTACCAGCCAACAAAAAAGTATTTGGTTCAACAGTCGAACTTTTTAAATTAAGTCAGTTCTTTAGTCAGACAACGGTTTTCTAGAAAACACAACAACGTTTACGCTTAAACCAAGAACTTTACTTTTAAATCAAGAATTTAACTTTTAAACTGGACGCAGTTTTTACTTATTACCGTTTATTACTACCGGCGTCATTTCTCGTACGCGTGTGAAGAGGTGCAGACGGCCGAGATTTTATAACTAAGTGAAAAGTGAAATTTATTTTGAAAAAAATTTGGAGTTAAATTTAAATTCTTGTGCGGAAGTGCCTGAGAGTGACTTGGCTGATGTTTGTATTGCAAATGCAACAACGGAAGTAGTGTGTCTGTTTATTGAGTGGGGCCTCCAAATGGAAACAATTAAAAACCTAGCAGAGTGCGGTATCAATTCTATTGAAATATTAAAAATGATACACTCTCATGATTTGGATCAAATTTTCAATACCAGAGAACTTATTGGCGAAAAAATAAAATTTCGTTATCATCTCCAAATGTGGCGTGAATCAAATAAAGTAAGTATTGCTCTAATAAAAAACTATTATATACGTATATATATATTTATATCTCCTATAAGTACGATTTATTAACATGCTGCGGAAGTGATAAGACTATATCTAACCCTGTATCACAATGGTTATCCTCGGATTCCTCCTCGAGATCAATTCAATCAGGTTTTCCAATCTCAAACAATATGACTTTTAATCTTGAGGAGATTTTAAAAAGAACTGTCGGAGGGCAGGAAATTCTCAATGACTATAGTGTCAATAAAATTTTAACTGAAAGTCAACAAACTACTTTAGTAAGAGTAATCTGTGATTATTTCCACGGAAGCAAAACTCGTATGGACCCATCTACTATGATAAATGTCACAGAAGCAATTATTCAACTGTTTCCAACCGAAAATGCAGTAAGTACCTACTTATAATAACATTGGCTTAGTATGATATAGCTTTAAAATGTAAAAAAAAACGTCTTCATACTTACAGTTAACGTACTACATTCCCAGAAAGAACAAGAAAAATCCTTCTGGCAAGCTTTATGATCGGTATTTTAATACTGTTTATAAAAGAAAAGTACCACGCAAAATCTCGGAATTCCCAGTTGATTCAACAGCATCCCAAAGATCAGACGAGAAAACAGCCAGTGAATGCATTAACGAAGAAGAGTTAGGAACTATTAAGCGATGGTTAAGTCACAACCGGCCTAGTAACATTGCCGATTATTGGAAGAAAACTTCTGTTTTTCGCATGAATGAAAACAAGGATTCTGTGGCTGATATTTTCAAAGACTGGCCAAGATATAAGGATCCAGAAGGATATGAACTTGTAAGTTGGAATTCAAAAATCATGCAAAGTGCGCAATATAATCCATTTTCTTCCTATTAGATTGATATTGATTTTGAAGCTATTCATCCTGGTAAAAATAAACTTCTGTTTGAAAAGATCGATGACTTGAAAAGCAAAATAAATCAAATATTTTTCCCAATTTGTATTAAGGACAAATTAAACCTTCAGGTTTTTGAGAAAATGACTACAAGCGGATTGAGTACAGGTAGTTATCACGATCTTCAATACGTATCTCTTGAAAAACTTCTATTAATTCTAGATTCCCGGCATTTTTGTTTTTTTAATCCTTTGCACACTATCATATTACCACCAAGATTAAGTAAAACCTCCAAGCCATCTATTTCTGACGCTCAAGCTGACATGATTATACATTTGCACAACTTCAACAATTTGAAGCAAAAAGAAGAGGAACTAAAAAACCAGGCCATACAAGAAAAACTGAAAATACAACCCAAAGTGTTGGCTATTGGGGAAAGTGAACAGAATTTGAAAGAATTCTACGTGTATATGGACAGCGTTATCTATAAGGTACCAACTCTCCTCAGAGCAATAGATCTGTTGATAAAAATTTGTTTTGTTTTTAATTTGGAGTATTCTCCAAAGAGCAAATACATATGTGTGGATGTTCCTTCAAGAATACATTTACGAAATTAATTGTAAGCAGATAATTCCAAAAATTCAAAATATTATCGGAAAGTTAAGCAATTCTGAGTAGTTCGAAAACAAAAATTTTATGGAACACTATCAGTCGTATAAAATTCTAAATGAGTTGGAATGCTTTCATTTAAAGAATATTGAAGATGTTTCTATACCGGGAAAAAAATTACATTGAATAATGGTGAAGATGTTATTAGATTTAAGTATGTTGTACATATAAAATAAGCCAAAAGTTTGCAATAAATTTCTTGAATAATATTATTATACTTTACTTTTATTTAAGTTATGCAAATTTTCCCAAAATGAAGAATTTGGTAAATCTAACAAAAACATTCATTTTCACCAACTGCAATAAAATTTTGAATTTTTTCTAGATTTACCGAAGAACATTCAGTATTTGCCTCAACTACTTACGCAGTTAATAACCTAACAATATGGGTATTTAGAATAAGAACTTCCGTTCTTGTGCTGAAAAGATTCGCTGTTGTCCCAACAACTTACGCAGTGACTTATCCAACAACATAGGTATTTAAAATAAGAAATTCCGTTTTTGTGTTGAAAAAATTCGCTGTTGTCCACAGAAGCTTTTCAGCAACAACTTTAACATTGTTGAAACGAAAACCTCAATTTGTTGGGTACGATTTAACCAAGAAAAGTTCTTGAAATCAACAACTTTTTTCTTGAAATTACAGAGTTTTTTTCTGAGTGAATATGCCAAATTATCATTTTTAATTGACATGCCGATCTGATACACAGCCAGATTGTTAACTTCTATAGCCTGAAATCAAAGAAATTAATTTACTCTAATAGCGTAATGTAAATGCAATAATTATGCATTTTTTAATTCACAATTTAAATTACGGGTACATTTTTTAATGTGCACCAAGGTAATATGCAATCACGATATGCTGCAATCGCGTAGTCATGAGTTTGGGCTAGATGTCATAAACCTGATTTAAACACGATTGGCGCTTACATTTTAAGACTTTAAAATTTAAATTTGTGTGGTATGATATATGAGTAAGACATCTATAATTACGATATTTCATTCGAAAAGCAATTCGATGGGTTTCAACCTATAAGTGGTTTATAACCAATTCAAAGAAATTTGTACACGATTTATTTATTGCATTAACATAAAGAAAGATTTCCAACTTTAGAATGAATTTACTTACAATTAGAAATTTCTGAACTTTGAGGCTAAATGAAATTATTATAAAATACAATAAATCATCTCAAAAAAAGATTTTGGGCCATCGCCTCCGGTGAACAGTGGTCAACTCTATGTGTAAAATTGAAAAGATAACAAACAATAAAAAATTTCATATAATATTTCATATTATTATCTTCAAATTGTCATCAAATAATTGTACTGTGATATACAAAGAAATAGAACTGATATATAAAGGTCATAACTATCGATTCCGCAATAACAATGTTTTAATTCTCAATAAAATGCATAACTTTTTAAGTCTGAAACTGATGAATCTGGTGTTTGATTTTAAAACTTATATTTTAAAATAATTACTCCAAACAAAATATGTGTTCTTAAAAGGAAATTAATTTTACGTGAATTTTCTAAGCAAGTATCAGAAGTTTTAATATTCGGATAAGAAAGAAGAAATTTAAAAAAATAACGTTAAACGATTTTATCTATGAAGAGTTAATATCGGATAAGCAATTATTAGCCATTCCTTTTAGAATATTTGAATTTTTATTGGAAATTTACTTCAAAATATTCTACCTTAATTTATTCATGATTAAATAAAAATTTTTACTTCGTTGTCATATTTCTACGACTAATAACAAATATTAAAAAAGTAAAATAAATAATTAAAGGCTAAATTCCTTTTATTACATAGTTCAAAGAACTTCACATATGTAATTACAAAGTTTCAAAAGTAAACCTAAAAGTTGATTTGTGACGAGGCAATCAACATCAATTATTAATAAAACGCATAGTGACAAAACCTGCAAAAGCGCGTTAGCTCATCCTTTCGAAGGCAGTAAAAGTTTGTGTAGAATAAGACATGCAAGGTGCTCGCGGGTTTCCGATGTACTCCAACAAAACTGCTGGGTTCAAATTTATTGCAGCTATTCTTGAATGCTCAGATGATCCATAGAATTCGTAATAAGAGAAGCGATCTTTAAGATGCAAGCACGTTTTTCTTCATATCTTTCTAACACGAGTGATGGCAAATGATATGTAATCTGATGTCGCAACAATTTTGCAAGTGTGTCAGTGTGCAACATCTAGCAATCAAATGCAAACAACGTCTGATCCAAATCAGTGCTAGTTCTTTTTATTCACAATTTTACATGACTTAAGATGCGCTGGTCAGTCGCCAACCCGAGATGAGGTAATGCCTCTTGATCTGATTCAGATGGAGATGAATGAAAGCGCATAAATGATGGATGTAAATTATGCAAGACTATTTTCAATTTTGGAAACTAATATAACATAACATAGGTGTCAATTAGGCAAGTATGAGCAGGCCGATGTTTTATGTCGACGCTAAAAACAGATGCATCGCAGTTGTGTTTGGGATGTGATTGGTTTGTCACCGCCCAAATTTGAAGGCGCCAAGAAAAATATAGCTTTCATCGAACGAAAAGAAACAAATTGCTTTTCCAGATGGGTAGAAATCATAATTTAGCCATTTAGGCAGCTCCACAATTGCTGGGATCATTTACTTAAATACGCGAAGCAAAACGAAAGACTTAAGCGAGGAACCCGTTTAAACGCAAGCAAGTGAGAAACCCGTGGAGCTGCTTGCAATCGATGTCGACGCATGGTATAACAACAGTCAATTTGCGTTACATCAACTGGTCTTCAAGAAATCGAGTTACGGAAAATTGCCCTTCGAGTGGATAAGCCGTACCTCATCAGGAAGGAGCATTATGCTGATCCAATTTTAAATTTTCCAGATAAATTGTGGTATTGAGCAACTATTCCTCGTGGGAATAAATAAGTTTCAAAATTATCCCCCGTGATCCGTTTAAAGGACATGAGCGATCTGTAGATCCGTCTAAGAAGCTCTTCAGGAAGTGTTTTGATTTCTTGACACCTCTGAGGCAAGACGCGGATTTATTACGGAACCTTCGCGCCGCCAACCAGCTGGGCGGCAGCCGCAAAAGAATGGACAATTTCCGAAAAGAGTAATAGCTCGCGGCCAGTGAAGCGTTGCGCGTTTTTTTACACGTTTTTAGCTGGCTTGCCGCGTAGCCGCTGATTTTTTGTGTAAACTCGAACGTTCGAGACTTTGAAACCACCATGGTAATGGTATAATTGTAAGATTTTGATGTACTTTGGCCAATTTGGGCTTTCTTGCGGCCGTTATCATAAAACAAGGTGGGAAAGTAAAAAGTCGCGCAGAGTGAACGACATTGACACTATTTCAGGTCGAACTCAAGCACCGCCTGAAGAGAGTCGTGTATTGCCAGTGATTGGGCTTAATAGCATTTTTTCACCTTTTAATAATGTCTAAATGCTTTCAGGGGACATTAAGGTAGCGAAAAAATCGTACTCGGTATCCAATAAAGCAAATATACCATCAATTAGGAATTTCGTCAGATTGAAAAATAAATCTTAGCAGATTGTAGCGAACGCGCTTGCGACACTTTATGCAAAAACAAAATTGCAGCTTTCTTCACAATCTGTGCTGGCCTTTTTTATCCAGTCACCTTGAAATTTATCTCAACATTTCATACTTTCCCAAAAACTTTTACTTTTGATCAAATCTTGCTTACGATAACCCGATTGCCACCTAAATCGGATTGTTAATGCGTTTTTTGCACCCACCTAAGTTATACTGCCAAGGCAGACGTCAGCAAATTGATTACGCAAGGAATCACTTTCATCTCGGTAAGCACTGGTTCTGAGTAAAATGCATGCAGTAAAATGACAATCGCTTTGCAGAAATATGCAATTAAATAATGTAACTCATTTTAAACTAATGCAATTTCATTAGTTTGTTTCTTCTGAAACAAAATTTCGAAATAAATCATAAACTTAAATTGAACAATTATAAACTGGTTGCATTTGAAAATTCCATGGTACGAAATTCGGACTAATTAGATAATTCCTGGTATATTTTACAACAGCAATAATAAAAGAAACCCCAACTCCATGCACGCGCAACGCAAGGCGAACCGAACAAAACCACATAAATTAAGGAAAGTAAACAATTGATAACATTATTAACAAATATCAGTGTTTCGAATTAACTAGTTGCAATTTCAGAAAAATTATAGAAATTAAATTAAAGCTAAAATTCAGCAAAATTCAGAAAAAATGAGGCAATTTCAAGCTTACTTTTCTGTCGTTATAGGAATTTTAATTGCTTATATAATAAATTTGTAAGCTCCAATTTTCTATGATAAATTCTTCATTATATTCATATTCTTCATTATATTTAGTTATCAGCTTTTTATTTAAATATCAATGTTTCCTAACATTATATCCTCCTGTTTTTAAATTTAGGTCCTCAAGTTGAAACGGTTGAAAACTACGCGTTTTTCGATGTTTCTTACAGTGTTTCTTTGTAAAAATTAATTTTATATATAGCTGAAACTGAAGGAGTTTGTATTCGACGGTTTTCGAGGCCTTCTACATATATAACATGCATATAAAATAAAATATATTATTGAAATTGAAATTAATTATCAGGACTACGGAAAACTCAAAACGGTCTTTACGTCTACTAACTTTGATTTTCGGGGTTATGCAATTGGAATAAATGATAATAAAATGTAACAAGCTCAAGATCGCCTATCAACTTTCATATTTATGACTATACATTTATTTTATTATGTTAGTATTTAAATTTTATATGCCAAAACCATTTAAATTTTTCAACTTTTAAAACTATTTTTATTTTATTATAATTTGCTGACCATCGATCATTACTGCTGACATCTGAAACTTTTGTGCATTTTGATTTATAGTTTTTATTCATAGGTATTGTTCGATGTGAAACCCAATATACCGAGTTTCATACACCCAGAGAAAAGGTTGTTGTATATTCCACAACCAGTGTTTGTATGTTTAACAAAACTATACATTTAACATTATTTACTGTCAATTGTAACATTTCGTGTCAATTCCATTATTAATTCATCATTTTTATGTAAATTGTTGTAATTTTTACAATAAAAATTGAAAATTTCGTTGTCATTGCCATTACGATATTGTAAAAATTAATTGTTAATATTACAGAAACTTTGAATGTAGTGTTAACAACATGGATTTTGATTTTACAAATGATTTTTCAAAGCTACAACAAATGGTTGTAATTAACATTATGCACTTATCAGGATCGAAATTTTTTTTGACAAATTTACGACATTTGTAATAAAATTGACAACCCTGCAATCATTTTGACATTTTGGTTGTAAAATCTACATATTGCGTCATGTCACTAAAAGTTTCAAAGGGCAAATATGGCCACTCGTAATTAGCAGGCACGTGTAAGAGGTTGTTTTAGCGAAATTTGCGCGAACCGGATGATTTAACTAATTATTTTTGGTTAAATAAGGGAAAACTGTCTCTGAGTGAACTAACTGTGCGTATTAAAATGGAAAGTGTGGAAAGTGAATTTGATGTGGATAACTTTTTAAATTTAAATCAAAGCAGTGACAAAAAAGTTTTGGACGAAACTCAAACAATTAAAATAACGGACAATCAAGTTATTATTGATAGTGAAATATATAACATTATCAGCAACTTTAATTTATCCAAATCAGTGGTGCCTTTTTTAGCAGGTAATTCTAGGTATTATATTTGTATTGTATCGGTAAATATTTGAAAATGGGGTCAAGAGTCCGTCATTCTTGTTTTTTAAGATGAATACAATGGTTCAACTTGTTAACTTATTTACATAAGTAAAAAAAAAATTGAAACAAATTATTGTATTAAATTTTGTTAAAAAACTATTATTTAATTGTTACAAAAGAGAAAAAAATATGAGCCAGGAGAATTATAAAATGTAAGTGGATATGTAGATTTTCTAACAATTCCAATAGAATTAAACGTTTATCACATTTGGGAAATATCAATATTTAAATTTTAAAATATATACTAAAGTTAATAAGAATAGTATTAATATATGCTTTTCCCTTGCAATGAAAGCGTCATAAGAATTTTCAAATATGTTAATAAAGGACGAAGGATTTGAAGAATATGTTACGGGCGAAAAACATAATATTACAACAGAAGAAGTAAAAAATAACGAATGTTTGTGTTCATTCATAGAAAAACGATAAATTCCTTTAAATGAAATTTTGCTCTGTAAAGAAATTGTGTATAAGGGAACTACTTACAAGAATAAGTGTTTTGTTTCCAAAATGACTAGAATTGAAAAAAGACTATTTAAAATTAAATATGTAGCTATTCAAAAAAGAACAGAAAATGTCATATTTATATGTAAGGAGTATACTGTAAATAGCTTTGATTTCCATTTTTCTTCATACGTAGTAGACATGTCAAAAGTTTTAAAGGAAGATATTATTTTACTACCTATTGATGTAACAAGTCCCCCAATTCATGTAAATATTTTGCCTAATGTTTCGAAACAAAACTTTATAATTGTTTAAAAAACTGTATAATAATTTCTAGAAAAAATAATTCTAAGATGTGAATTTGTATTTGTTTTGAATATTTAATAAACTTAATAAAATATATTTATTCTTTTAATTAAAACTCCTAGTTCTTACAGGTAATAAAAAAATAAGGTATATGCTATAATAACGGATGATATTCAAAATTTGGTTCCAAGGTTTTATGGAAGCTGTCCATATGCAAGTACATAATTAAATGTTCTAAAATTTTAAGTGAATACTATAGAAATATAATACATACGAAGCTAGTATTCAACAAGCAGCACATATCTCCGCTTCAAATTAAGCTAATTGATTTAAAATTGAAAACTTTATATAGTAATTATTATTACCTTGTTACGTTATAAAAACTACAATTATCCCATTCAATACAAAAAATTTACTTTGTAGTTTCAACGATATTTGCAGTAGAAATGAAAATATAAAGCTGTAGAATTTGCAGAAAAAGTTGTCAACAGGTTATAGATTCTACAGTTTTAGGTTGTACAAATTGAAACTTTTCTTGTAAAGATTACAAATTGGGTTTGTGATTACAACTTGTCGATGTAAAAATGAAGATAGGAAACTGTAAGCTTTACAGTCAAATTACAGTTACGTTGTCAAATTGATATCTATAGAATTCAAATTTACATAGTTGTGAAGTTAACAGCCAACAAACAATCATATTGACAACAGTGGAAGTAGGGTCGATTTTGACAGAAAATATAGATTAAATTGACAGTAAAATTTACAATTTTACGTGCTTTTTTCTCTGGGTGTATGTATATATTTGATCTCCTTTTAAGCAAAAATACCTACACTATTTCGTTAGCAGTTTAGCAAATTTTTGGTAGACCAAAACTACTCTTGTATGTAGGCTAAACAAATAACCATTCTAACGATGACTTTTTTCTTGCTTTAGATACATAATATTTACTTTAAAGACTTAGGATCGCAAATTTATGCTCTAATGTCGGTTAATTGCGTGACATACCTACCTAGAAAAAAACGAATCATAAAATGTCTCTAACAAAATAGCATTCCAGTTTGAATTAGACAGTTTTAAAATAGCATTAATACAAATTGGAATTGAGAAATTAAAAGTTATGCTGTGCGTGTGGATGCATAACTCGTTCAACCACTAGCTGTTTTAACGAATTGAAGGCAGCAAAAGGTTACTAACTCCAGCTGAATAACTCAGCTGTAATGAAAACTGGAAAAAGACAAGCCAGTTTTCAAAATTGCTACATGATATTCACAATTATACCCGCTGCTTTGAATTTTTAGCTAATTCTTCCAATCAAAGAATAATTTTTATGCGCTGGAGCTTCCTGAATCATTTGAAAAGAGAATGCCCTATTTTCTATGGGACGTGCTATTAAGCTGCACTGCACAGCAGGTAATAAAATACGTTTTAAGTTCCTTATTAATACATAATTGTAAAGGAAAAGAAAAAAAACTCATTGATTATTTGAAATATACATTATTTTTCTTGCTTAATAATATGTTAGAAAAACCTGAGATATTTTTAGGCATCTATATAACGACCTCTTATTCTAATATTTTTAAAACAATCTTCCATACAGCAAACTTTTCAATATAATGAAAAATTTATACGACTAAAGCAGTTTCAAAATAATAACATTAAAAATTCCCCAACAACCAATTCGGATATTCTGAGTTTCAATGTTACAATAATTATTACGACCTTTTCATCTAGTATTATTGTACTTGTTTAAAATTTTTAGAGTGCCACGATTTACTTAAATGAAATATTACGAAATATTACGAATGTAGGTACATAGACATTTACACTGGATATAATAGTAATAGTATTGTAAATTTTAGTTTTCTTACAGTGAAAGAATTTGCCTGCGTTTTTTCGTCTATTAGAACAAAAGAAGAATTTGCTTACAATTAAAATCCATCCTGAATAACCTAGACGAAGATTTAAAATTTTCTTAAAGTTGCATCAATTTGCAATGACGTTTGTTTCCATTTTTAAGTTAAAATTAATCTGAAAAATGTTCAATTCAAAATTTTGCATAAATTACAGCATTATGATCCGAATTACAAGCCCTTATTCTGAGAAAATCTTAATAAGTTTCAATTCAATATTAAATTGTCTATTGATCTGTACATACAATCCGGACTTCTTTCCAAAATAAAATTAACAAAACATATTTTTAATTGGCTTCATTTGTTATCTTCGTTTTATTTTCTATATCAATATGAAAAACGAATTTACTTTGTGACAGATAAACAGAAATAGTTTAATTATTGACAAAAGGGTTATCTAAATGATACCTACTTCAGGTCATTACACTTAGCATTAGTTAGTTATTTGAATGCACGTAGGGTTGGTGGTGTCCCAAGAGGTCTCGTATTTCGAAGTTCCAAGAATTTTTTCAAATTTCGAAATGAACTCGATTCTAGTCTTATTTTGAAAAGTCTGGAAGTCTCCGAAAGTCCCGGCGCTTTGATCCTGGGATATCTCGTGAAAAATTTAGAGACTTCATAAACCTTAACTTCACAACCATCAAGTATAATTGAAACTATTGAAAGACAGAGTGAAAATGGACTCATAATGATTAGGAACCAATCAGGACATAAACTGAATTTGTTTAAAATGTACGATAATTATGAATATAAAATACATGTTTCATGTTCGCAATAAAGTAAAAAATTACCAATAAGTTTCTTTTAAAATACAATATACATAGGTGAAAATTAGTAAGTGATTTTAATTCGTCTATATATTTTAAAATAATAGCAGCTTAGCAGTAAAACGCTAATGCTATTTCTTGTATGTACCAAGTTATAAAGCCACCAATTGCGTCACCTCATAGATTTAAAGAAGTTGATTTCAAGTAAAACTTTTACGGAATTCAACGGAAAAGAAGGTGAACTCTCACTTCCAAGAAATTGAAATTATTTTTCAAAACCTCAAAAGGCCCATTTTGCTTTCAAAGCAAACAATCGAGAGAACGTTGAACTAAAGAACAACGTCACGCACCACCACCAACCACCGGCGTAATGTTCGTGCTCCTTTTGGCTTGGTCGCGAGCTTACCTGAGAATGAATCGCAGTTAGGCCAACAAAGTCACTGGAATCACAACACCTTTACAAGCACTTCACCACGGATCTAATTTAGAAGGAGTCTAAATATTGGAGCCTTTGAAGTTTACAATCAAAATTTTGAAAAGTTGCAACAAATTTGTCCTTAGACGGAGCCGGGCAGTCTTCTTTAAGAAATCTGAGTCAAATCGGAGAAATTATGAAAGACTGTCTTCCGAAATGGAAAGTAAGTGGTTTAGCTAAGATGCACCTTCGAAACGACCGCCGCGAGAAGAGACCACACGAGAAAAATGGCATTGTTCGTCTCTCCTCCGAGAGGGTTACACAGGTGGTCGCGTGGTCATCTGGGCGCTCCCCAGTCCCCCCTCACTAGACGCAACACAGCTGAGAGTGAAAATCTGAGATTTTTTTCTTACATTCGCACTCCAGACACGTCTAGCGGCACAAAGGCACACCTGTGCGCGGTCGGCCTGAGCAAATGTATTTCGGGAAGTATCCAACGCGGATTTTAAGAAAGCAGGTGAGCACAATTGGATTCGCACTTTCAAGGCCCCTAAATGGAATTTGGCGGTCGCGTTTTCGCGTCACGATCATTATCCAATTAAACTCAGAGATATTCTTCAAACCTATTCCGAAAAGGGTCACAATAACTTTAAGATGGGTTATGAATATTTTGGAGGTAAGTCGTATTACTCGTGACCTTAGAACTGCGCATGTCGACTTAGTTTAATTAGACCTTGAAGCAAACAGTCGTAAGATTTGGTTCAGTAGTCTATTTACTTTACGTTTCACTAGTGCGCATGCCCAGCCTCCTGCATCGTAACTAACTCTTCACCCCGATGCAATTACGGCGAGTGGAAAATTGTAAAAACGAAATGTATCCTGCAATTTGCTCCACCTCGTCCGCAATTAATTTTTCCGGCTTAAAATGACCACACAATTTTTCTCCAAAAAACCCTTGAATGTCCGGTAGTACAAAATCACGAAAATTTCGTGCTCTTGGGCGCCCCATAACAACTGCCTGCTAAATGAAAGTGTCCGCAAAAACGAGTATGCCTCAGTGGTTACCAGCTACGAAATTCCAACGAAACTTTCACTTTTCAAAAAATTTTCGTCTGCAACCGAATGCAGATAATTATTTGTGTCACATGCGGCGACTGAGACGAAGACGGGATGATTAAAGAAAGACGAACAACTTCAAGTATAAGAAAAAAGTAAATTTTTATTCGATACTCGGAGATCTTGCGGGCTTAATAGTTCCATTCTGCATTCTTTGGATGTTTCGGCGGCTGCTTCGGATGCGAGGAGCCAGCGAGGAGTGCTCCAGAGCCTTGAGATGATCCTCCTGAAGATCCTAGCGATGCGTTCAAGACGAAGCTCGTTACCCCGCCAACGACTGCACGCACCACGTGCTTGATGAAGCCAAATGAATCCGATCCGGTAGCCTGATCTCTGTGGTCGTCTTCTTCATCGCCATCAGCACTGCCAGCCTTACCCTTGGCCTGCATGAAACTACTAACGAAATTTTGCAGAAAAATCTGCGGCTTTGGTGGCAAATCTTCGTCTTCCGGATCCTGGAAAAGGAAAAATAGAGTTCTATATATCGATCGTTTATTGAAAAATATCCTATTTAGATAAATTCACATTGAGGAAAAACAACATTTGAAATTAATTAGATAACTTTTAACAATTTTCTTTGCTAATTGTCAAGTGACTACAAAACAGTCGGAATGATATACTTATAATTACTTAAATACTATATATAACATAGTCACAATTATTTTTGATTATATTATATTATTAATATCTTGCTGTTATCCCTATGTACCTACATATATTTTGACTAAAATCTACTAAAAACAGGTATAATAAAATGCTTAATCGTTTTTCATAATCCATGGTATTTAAATTATGTTTGCTGCCAACAAAAGAACATTCTACATTTTTAAGCCCTAGTTTCTTCAATGTTCGAAAAACGAAAATTGAAATTTTACCACCAAAGACTAACAATTAGGTATTTTACACGGCTAATAACGTTATAGCTGCACGGCATGTACGCGAAAACAATTTTTGTATTTTAAAGGTTTTAACTTTTCATTAAATTAATTCTGTATTGTTTCTCTGCAAAATTTAAATAATTTCCCTATTGAAAGTATGCCTTAAGACTAAATCTACTACTTTTAACATTTTAAGAATGAATAGCCACACATCGTCTTTTTGTTTTAGAGCTAAATCTTCAATAAGTATCAAATGATAAAGCAGTTAAATCGAAAAGAATAGTTGAAGTTTACTACGACGAAACTGATTTGATTAGAAAGTACATAATAGGATAACAGTTAATGTAATTGGAATCAACATTTAAGTACTAACTAAATACAACATTTATAATGTATTTAAATTGGTTTCCTTTGATGAAAGTGAAAAACAAAAATCTATATTCTTCTATTCTTGCAACAGCTCATTAAATTTTTATGTTAATTTTTCCTAGATATTGGGGTAGGTAATATGAAGAAATGAAAGATAGAAAGAAAAAATATTACCAACACCAATAAGTCCGCAAAACCACATTTGATCAAAATAAAAAATATATATATACATATACACACAGCACTAAGTCTAGCAATCACTGTCCCAAGAAAATGTCCAAAAAACTGTCCATTATTAATCTGAAAATGAAAACGAAACTCAGACAAAAATTTCATTTTATATTTTATATTTGTCGGTCTTACAGCTCCGCCACCTCCAGAGAGTCCATCAACAGCAGTTCCAACATATCCACCGAGAACAGTCCCGAAATTTTTATCTCCCTAAAGAAAATATTGTCTAAGTAATATACCTAACAAATAAATATTTGCGTTCTAACCGACAGGAGTCCTGAAATTAATGATGTTCCAGATGAAATCAAAGATTCAATGTCCAAACCATTCGGCTGTGTAGTAACAAAAGGAATACAAATAAATTAAATTTACAATATGTCATATTAATTAGTATTTACCCCAAACAATCTCATAACTACTCCAGTAACTGCGCCAAAAAGAGCCCCAATATCTGAACCTTCTTCTCCCTAAATTACATCCAAAATTAATTGAAAGAAAATTGATTATACTGTAAAAAATAATTAACTGACTTACCCCGCTTAGATTAGCAATTATTCCAACTAAGCCACCTTGTTTACTTTTATCTTCATCATTTAGCTCCTCCGACTTAATTTCGTCTATCTGAACCTCTTGCTTGGTTGAAGTAAAAACGTTTATACAAAAGTATTAGTAAAAGTGCAAAATTGATGAAGAAACGTGTTAGAATATTAAAACTCTTCCAAAACGAATTTACAACTTATTTATGGGTATATTGTACCCAATTTAATAACAATATGATACAAATCAATCTGAACAAAATTTTTGTTCATGAGTACCTATCTAATCTTTATAAAACGTTTCCCGTTGAAAACTAAACCGAAAATTCTAGTTTAGCTCGTTCTTATCAATGAAAAGAAAATAATCGTACCTATAAACGTGAAGTAAAGAAATCCAAGGACCATAAATATTTATCGACTTAGGTACATTATCATTTACATTTATATTTTATAACTAGTATATAAAACTACAAGGAAATAAAAACATTGATTTCAAAGGTATATGCGTGGATGCGCCACAATTTATTTACAAATTAATAGGTACAAGTTTATGCTGGTTTAAAAGTCAAACAAAATTGTGTGAATAAATTTTATATTTATGAATTATTGTACCTAACTTGTATTGCGTTTTTCTATTACCTCATTTAGAAATTCTAAAAGCCATACTCAAACGAAAATGATACTTTTATTTAGTACTAGCCAATGCCCAGTGCGCTCTGCTGCACCAATACAAAATGTGTTTTTTTTTCAAATTTATTTATGAAAGGGAACACTCGGGAGTTCTTGGAGTCGTTGATCTTAAATGTCCGCTTGAGTTTTTTAAATCTAATATGGCAGGTCCAATATATCGGCGAGTTTGTTAACTTCAAAGCGTTAAATATGCTAAAAATGTTCATTGTGCTATGTCATGTGCCATGTCATGTATAATGGCATATGTGTCATGTCATGTGCCAATATTCACTTTACAAAATGCACTAATTGCGTGCTTAGTTGCAGCGAACAACAAAAATATTGATTGTGTTTGACGCGCCCTCTATCGGAAAATTTTCAAACCTTTTATTAACCCTAAACCATTTCGTAATCTAAACCTATATACTGGCAAAATTTGAGCTCAATCGGCCCAGTAGTTTCGGAGTCTATACAATTCAAACAAACAACAATTGCGTTTTATATGTATAGGTACATATATACATATGTAGATTATTGGAGATATTTGAATTTTTCTAAAAATTGCTTCCAGGGAACAGTACAAATGTTTTCTGTTAAAGAATGGATAATATAATAAATAATAATACTGTTTCAGAAAAAGAGAGTATTTTTGTTAAGTATTTTGGAATAAATTTATGTAATTCATAAAATTGCCTCCAAAAAACTGACCAAAAACAAATTCATGCAAAATACAGCAGAACCAGACCAGACTGCTCAATTTAGGGAAGAAATTAAATATCTTTTCAATATTTGGGAATATTAAATTGTTGTTGATGTCATTCAATAATTCCCAAAAATAAGAAATAAGGAAAAAGACATATAAAATAGGAAATTCGTAATTAATTGAGAAATTACTTCCCAGGAAACTGACACTTTGATTGGGCTGTGGGTAGTTGTACGTACTTACTTAAATACTTTTGAGTCCTATTTTTTGTGGAAAGAATTTTGGACAATTCCGGATAACTTTCAAGTTTAAATCGGCTCAGTCCAAAACATAAAAAACAAGATTTCCGACACAAAAACAAATAGTGTGAATTAAATATAGTCTATTGCCATCGTGGGGCTATAAGCTTTCTATTAGTAAAGAAATTATCCAAATGCGCTCAGTACTTTCCGAGATTACAGCTTACATGCACACATATAAACAACCACTCTCTTTATATAAATATACCAACGTATATTTATTAAATAGTAAAAATATAATTAATTAAAGATTTATTGTGGCTCCACACCATTGCAGTAGGTAATATGAACAAAGATACATGCATATTTATCTCTTCATACAACAATTTATATAGCCCCAGATTTCAATTATGGGTTACATTATTATCAATTATTGCGGTTTTAAACATTTTCCAGTAACAGAGGAAATAAAAACGCAGGATTATTTTATTAATACATACATGTGTATAACCATAGACAAGACAAATACGATTTTAAGTTACCGAAATTGACATAATATTGTTGTTATGTAACAAATGTTTAGCTTGGTTTATATTAGAATAGATATTCTTTTTATTATTATTATATTATTTTATTATTTTATTAATCTTAATGCATAAATATGTAAATACTTTTCTTGAATTTTTATGAATAAACTTACCTCACTGGTGTTAAACTCAACACTCAAATCCTGCCTTCTTGACGCCTCGATTAAATTCTGTTCAACAGCATCCTTTTGGAACAAAATCAAAATATAATTGACTTTAAACTAAAGCAGGAGAAATATCCTACCGCTAATATCGCCTTCAATACACTGTCGTCCACATTATCCGTATGATCCTTTCGGTGGTTAGATTTGTTACGATCCGATTTACTTTCATTCACATTTCTCATCGTTTCTAAATATGAAATAGTTGCTCCAGCTTTGGTATCAATAGTTTTCCTCATTATTTCTAAATGATCCAAAACCTCGCGTTTAAGTTGGCCGAGTCTCGCAACGATATCTACAGGCCTATTTCTTTTCAATTCTTCCTGTCTTTTAGTAGTCTCTTCAAAAACTTTTTTCATATCTGTATGAAATTCTCGTGCTGTCATTGCTCTCCTAGCAAAATCTAAACTTCCCCCAAGTAATTCTATAGAATGTCTATCGCGTTCGATAATCTTTTCAATTTTTTCAATCTTAGGCATAGTTTTGGCCTTATCCGACATATCTAAATTCAGAACGAGATCAGACACAGAATCTGTTAAATTCTTTTCCATGCTCTTCCTCACATCAAGGGCACCTTGAACTATCCCAAGAGCAATGACCATTCTAAGATCCTCCTTTGCCATCTTAGGTTCCAATTTCCTTAAGGTTGTAACAATTTTCAAATAGTTCGGATCCAATATTGCTCTCGCCACTTGTCTAGGTTTTGAATAAACTCCGCGATCCCAGGCGATCAGGACTACCGCAGCGATCGCAAACCACACTTTTCGTTCTAACATCTTAAAAACACTTTAAACGAAGGAATCCCAACGATTGACCAGCGGTCACTAGCCGCTTCATCCGATGTCCATGAGAATATATCCAAAGCTAAACCTCTAATTTGTCGCCAACTTACAAAATCAATCACCCATCCTGGAAATGGTTGTTCAGGTCGATGAATTGCAAGATACGACATAGAGCCACCCATGCTCATAATTGGATCATTTCTTTTGAACAATTTTCCATTTCTTAGTCGCAAGACTTCCGGCTTGCAGCGGAGGACTGTGTACATGGCTGGGCCCCGATTTTATTTAAATTGAAAAATTGTGGAAAAACTCTGATAAATTGCAACACAAGCATAGTGGACAAATTTCCATTAGAATTGGGCGTAGGCGGTAGGCAAATACTGCGTGCGCAACTTAAGTCCATGATGCGTAAATTTTTTTTTCCCAGCTGAAAGATTATTTGCATATAAAGCAATTACAATTTAAATTTTTCACCATTTATTGAACATCCATCACGATGTAAACTTCGGAAGTTCGTAATCCGTATTTTTACCAAAATTTAGACTTTGGTTCGGTTCTAATAGACTAAATTGTGTGAAAATTTCGACAGAGTAGCCCTATTCCAAGCAACCAAGTTGACTAAATTTGAGATAATGCAGTTGACGTAATTTCAGTGTTTCTCCGACCAAATCAATTTAACAATTACAAAGCCGAGTGTCAATAATACAACTTTAGACATTTTTCGCTTGCTTTAACCACATTCCGTAGCATTTAAAGTAAATTTTAAACACCTTTCATTTTGAACAGGCAGTGTACAGACCACTTAGGTCAATGTTTTAATGTGTGTATGTAGAATAAGTGATTTGCATTTAAATAGCGTTAAAAAAATAAAACACTGTAATCCAATATGGATAATTGCTTGATAGCAATTCTGATCAGTAATAAAAAAACATAGTTGATGTGATAGGTGCAAGAACGGCCTATTTGGACTATAAGTCCGTCCATCATTCAAAAAATGTGCATCAACCTTTTATTTTTAGGTTTCATCGAAATGAAAACATATTTCAATAAATCTGCATATTTTTGTGATTATGTAAACTAATTTAATGA
This sequence comes from Machimus rusticus, assembly GCA_951509405.1. Taxonomy (NCBI): domain Eukaryota; kingdom Metazoa; phylum Arthropoda; class Insecta; order Diptera; family Asilidae; genus Machimus; species Machimus rusticus. Next base: position 12,990,553 of record OX608051.1, read on the forward strand.
TCGATTTAAAATTCCATATCAACATACATGTACAATATTTAATTAATGTCTCAGACTGGAAAACAACAATTATAAAAAAATTGTTAGGTTTTGGTGTAAAAAAAAACACTAATTAAATATTTATGTGAAAATTAATTTTCTTGCAAATAACGATTGTGTATCTCTTTGGCTTAATGATTAAGAATCGAAACATTATAAGTTCTTCACCCATGAATGGTAGGTACTATATACATATGTATTTTTGATGGTAAAAGGTTAAAAACTTTTTATGGTAAGGAATTGTACACCATTAAACCCAAATAACCCGAAATAGGTTGCAAGCCTCTTCCATAAACCGCAAGCAAGTTTTCCCCGCGTTATCTAGAGCTCTTATATTAAAATAAAAGAGTCTTGCGAAATAATACAATATTAAAATATAAAATAGGACAATCTCTATGTAATTCCTTTTATAAAACTATACGAGTATTTATAATTTCTTTTATGTTCAATTTATCAATAAAATCTTCAAGTATATTTAAAATTCTTAGATCATTTAGTCTGACCTGTTTTGTTGTTGATCTTCTTCTTCTTTTAAAACGCTTTAGAGCTGAAAACGATGAAGATCCAGGAGTACTTATAATTCTTATAAATAGAATATTCATATAAAACGTCCCTCAAAGAGCTATATTTTTTTTCTAAGTGTAATACGTGGGCATAGTCTGCAATGAGGGCATTGAATTTCATACCATAAATAATGTTAGGTAAAGAGCTTACCATATACCAGTAGTGTCACTCCTGTCAGCTCCTATGCTGTAATCTTCGAACTTTCCCGCTACCTTCATTTTCGTAGCCGTTTTTGGAACACCTCCCAACAAAGGTTATCAGATTTTCTTGCGTGATTAATTGGGATATACCAATCACTTGATTCCAAAGATATGCTAAAGTCAATCAACCTTTAACCCGCATTTCTTCGTAATAAGTAACACTGCTTTCCCAGGACCTGATTCCGCTGTTATGTAAACCAGTTACGCAATTCTCCACAAATCTTCGAAAATCTGGGTAACTTTCAAAAATGTTCAAATGAGAAGTTGTAATGCGCCAAAAGGAATAATTGGCCATCTAATAAGCAACTATCTGACGGACCAGCTAAGTTAACATGTTAATTGTGCTTGGACGGCGTTTGCAACGCGCTTAAGAAAACAATCCCGATTATTTCGCGGTGTGGCACAACCGACGAACGCTGTGTGCGCCGGTTATTTGCGGTGATTACATGGTGAACTCCGGACTAAACGGCAGGTAAGCAACCGGTGGGATTCAACTATTACAATAGAAAAGTCAAAACCTTCGACGGCGCTATAGAGAAGCTTTGGGGACCTTTCGGGGTGTTACTGTTGCGGTTGCGGTGGGTAAACAAAACACTACTGTTGGGTCTTGAAATGGGGCCTCGATCTGTTTAATGATTCGACTGACGTGTATATCGTATTTACTTACATAGAACCATAACTTCTAGCTTTGATCTTGCCAATTTTTTGCTTACGAATATTGAATGCAACCGAAAACCATTTTAATTAACGATAGCAACAATTTTGAGAAGAATAATGTAGGTACGTTGAATCGACGTAACTATATGTAGTACTTAAAGAACGTAAATAATCTAGGTGTGGTATCTAGTACCAATTCTACTTGTCAGAACAACTCAGATTCATTACTGAACTAACGTAAGATATTTAGGTAAACTACCGATTTTAGACAATTCACTTGACACATAAGAAAAAGGAAATGAAAATTGTGTTAACTTAATTTCTGATCGCGCCCTATTCTTGAATGCGTTCAAATCGAATTGAAAAGAGCCTACAGAAGTTTAAGTTTTCGATTTACAATATTTTTTGCATACAAAAGAACGGCTATATCAGTTCTCACTCACGCCTTCGATTGACCACCACCATTTTGTAACACGACTTAGAACTACATACATATTGTCAATATGTATGTTAAGTGTGTTCAATAGAGATTAAGAAATATGAAAGATTTGGTGTGCAAACCATTTTTGTATAACTTACGCCGCCCTTATATCTCGACTCCCTTAACCGATTCCAAACATTTACAAACTTGCCGAGATATTGGAAGGATAAACGTATAGGCGAAGTTTGGTCAAAATCGGTTAAGAAATACGGCGTCTATCATATCCACAAGTATCGTTATATCCCATGTATGTTTGTACCTACATATACATATAATTGTCTAAATAAACGAATTCTAAAACGAATTGTGACATCATTCATTTTCCGAAATTTTTTCATCAGATGCATAGATTCATAGGTAGTACTTATTTCATATGAAATCTACCTAAAAACATTTATATATTTGGTTTCATAGTATAATGAGTTGTTTAGGGAAAGCAAATAAGGGACAAAAAATACCTCGTTTACAACCTCGATGTATGTACATAGATCGACTCGAACCACATCTAATAACCAAATCGATAAGTGTTCGTTTAGACGCATTTTGAAATTTGTTAATTTATATCGAAAAATGCCATAAACACCCGATAGATTTTGGAACCTGTTTACCTTAGGACTCTTAGAATTTTTTGGATATCTTTGAAGTGTCCAGCAATGACTACATACTTGGGTCTAAATCGACATTTAGTCTGGTTTGAAAGAAGTCGTTAACACCTTCGAAATGGGTTTGACTCGAGACAGTTTCCAATACGAATCAAATTTCAATCCGGATCAAGATGTCATAAACGAGATAAAAGAGGAAATTAGAGGAATCTATACATTTATCTTTAGAAATGATGGTTTCGTATTCTTATCCTGTTAAAAGTTATGGTTATAATTAAAACCAACAAAATAAATGAAATAAATGAGGTACTGAAAAATATTTTGAAGAAATTGATATGTCTTACATTACATACATACATATGTAAATATGCTGTATTTTATCCTAATTCCTCTTCACAGATAGTTTAGATAATAGTTTAGAATTAATATAAACTTATTATTTTAAATTTTTTAAGTAAGTTATAATATTATAACATAATCTCAAGCTCTTTACAACGTTCTTGGGTGCACATAATTAAAAAGATTTACAATTATGTGATGATTACGACTAACAATTGCGAAAGTAACAAGGTTCGAAAAACACAAAAACATCACTGTTTACAAAATTTCCACAATTTAAAATTTAAAAATCATATCTCATTAAAAATTAGTTTAATACAGAACCTTATAGTCCTTGGTATTAAAAAGCTACTTAGGACTTCAACATTTTTGGTTGTAAGTATAGTAATTAAAAGTTTAAAAAGTTTTTGCTTCGAATCGAACAAGGCCAGCAACGCATTAACATTTGTAAGATACATCAGAAGTGAACGAAGATTATTACGTTTCTTCGACATTTGTACCTGTAAATAACTCATGAGTTTCAATAAAATACGTAACTATTGATTGGATGGACCAATTTACATGGTTATGTAAATTATTTTTAGTCACCACATACAATACACAATAGTTGATGATAAGTCTAATTTTAAGTTGCAAATTGTACTATTACCAACTTTATCCGTGAAAGCGTTTCTTATTATACCTGAGGGAGAAACTATGGATGACTGAATTGATACAAACAAATAACTACCACTTATACTATTATATAATACAACAGCAACTTTTTCAACAATAATTATATAAGTGTTTCAAAATTTTGAAAATAATTTAAGTTAATTAGCCGTAGTAAATATAGTTTTAAATTATTTGTATGAATAAATAAATAAATAAATATAATTTTTTATTATTTGTACTAGATTTATTTAGAAGTTAGTCATTTATTTAAATCTTGGAGATAACGAATTTTCAGCTATGTTAAATGAATCTGTGGCGTGGCGTGGCTTTCATTTATTCCAAGTAGTCAGTGGTTATTAGATTATTAAAAATTATTAATCAAACTACCTGTGGATATTTTACTTGAGTTAAGTTTTGTTTCTTTTCAACTAAAAAGTTGAGTTTTTAAAAGTAAAAATCTTTTTATCTTAAATCTACAAGACGCAATAAAAAATATTGATAACTCATTTTAAAAGGGAATATTTAAAGCACGGAAATAAGCATATTTCTTCAAATGTATCATAAAGTAATTAATAGTATTTAAATAAGGTTTACATTGGATAAGACGTAATGATTCATAGTTCGGTACGCTGAAAATATCATGTCTTAATTGGTAACTGGTAGAAAAGGGGATTTTAAGTACTTCCCAACTACATATGTATATACTTCAAATGTTTTGAGCCGATTTTGAAGCTTGAGATGTGATAGTGATACAAACCTTTTTCCATAACCCATTATATTATTTGCCCGTTGACCTAAGTTATTAAAGTTAAGTAAGTAGGTAAAGTAAGCAAGTATTAAAACACAGAAGATTTTCTTTTGCTATCAGGAAATGAAACAAAGGTGAGATAAATGGCAGACCAAAATTTTATTATTTTTAACTCTTTATCTTCTATTTTTTGAGTAATAAACCGGTGTGCAATAAGAGATCTTTAGGTTAACTATTTTTGCTATTATTTTCCGCGATGCAAAGAGCATTGAATATATTTTTCTTTTCAAAATACCCCATTAAAACTAATTTCATCAGTTTATGTCATTATGTTTACCTACATAAAAACGTTTATGCTTACTTCACCTTCAAAATAAACTCAACCATGATCTATGATCTGTAAAAAATGCAAATTGCCGACACTTGCTTATACCCTTTGGTAAGCAAAATTCATATTAAATTTTCAACGCGAAAGAAATGCCCAGCCTCCGCGAGCCTTCGGCAAAAACCAAATAACATCGACACATGTAATTATCAGTCTTTAAAACCTTTTGATAACTACGTAAAACAACGAATGAGGTGAAAACCGCACTTTTCGGACCTGTCACCTGAAAAGAAAGCAAGCAGAAGGCACTAAAACCGATGGGAATGTTAAAAGTTCAAGTAGCCGTTGCGTCACTGTTACCTCTTCAAAAGATTACTCGCAGATTGGGAAACCTGCCGTAGGTGTCCGATGGTTGCTCCCCGAAATGATGAGGAGTCATCAAAAGTCTATCTAGACCGTTCCCGCAATGGGTTTCCCAAGCGGGCAGGTGAACCTGAGGTTAATTGTAATCGAACTCTAGAACTGGAAGAGCGTTGCGTGCGCCTCATCTGCTAGTCATTCATTACGAAAAATTAATTTGCTCCGAGGCAATATGGTGGTTATCCGCGAATTAGATGGAAACTAGCTCATGGTTACGTAATTTACAGCAAAAAAATATTTAAATACCTTCGACCGAGCGAATTTTTTCCCGCCTGGTGTTAAAAATCGTGTCGCAATGTAAAATCAGTGGCAACTAATTTTTTTTTATGAATTATTAATTATAGAACCCCTAGGCTCTAAACCTTTATCTTTTTTGTAAAGCAAAAGCATCATTAAATCATTCAATCATAAGCCGACTGTAGTTATATCTCTTTGTCCTAAATATAGCGTGATAATTTAAAAAATATGTTATCTTTTCATATAGCAAATATTTCTTCTTATTTTAATAATTCTTTTTAATAGGAAATTTTTGTAAAACTGTCTATGCAATTTCTATAACCATTCATATATACCTATTCCAATTTTCTCAAATTATATTGACAACTATTATAACGAGAAACCTTTCTTTTCTTGAAGTATTTATTAATTTCCGTTTTTAAAGTTTGTAATACATATGTAGTTTGTACTAAAGTTCTTTTCTTAGCACAAAACTAATCAATGTTATAATACATTCTTCAATATACATACATACATATATGTACTTAAAATGCCTATAATTACAGATAGCCATATTTCTTTTCATGTTATCATATCATTATGCCGAATATAAATTTTTTACATTTTCATAGTTGTTTCTATGGCAACTGAGTTTTACAATAGTAACAACAGCACCAATACAACAACACATGAACACACCTCTAAAGTTAGCCGAATCGGAAAATTCGAACTAATCATTGCTTTTTTTCTCTTGCCTCAGCGCGTAGTATAAACACGTGCTTGCTTTAAAGTAAGTATATATCGAAATCAATACATCATAGGAGATTAATTTTTTAATTAATTAATTTAAATAATATACCAGAACTTAGAAATTGGCGTAATATGAAGTCACATGTATTGTAAACCACGTAACATTCGAAATAAAGATAGCCAACTTTTTGCTGAATTTTAAATAAGTTTATACGTCTGTTCTGACTGCTGTTGCCTACTCTTTAATTGCTAACGTAAACCCAAAAGTAAACTCTGCAAAAGGTATTTAAATTTTATATATTGTTTGATGGGGATAAATGCAAAGCTATAAAAAGAAGGTATTATTTGTAACTTTTTATGGAAAAACTGTGATATTTTATTTATTTTATTAAGGTTTTTGTATAAGCATCATATCACGTTTTCGAAAAAAAAGGGTTAAAAAGTGAGAAACAGAAAAGAGAAGAAGAAATTGAATTTACACTGATATCCTTGAAATATTTGTTGGATGAAAATCCGTTTAAGAAAAAGGTAAATATAAACGGATTGTTGCAGGAGTTTTTCAGCTTTTCGTATTTTTATTTAGCAACGTATATGGCTCATATAACATTCCGATATGTTTTTAAGAGCATAAATTGACATAAATGATTTTTTTTTTCTTACTTTTCAACGCAATTTTTCTCGAAATGTGATATGATAGAACATTTTTGGTTCTGAATTCATATTTAGCACCCAAAAAGTTACATAAAACAATTGTTAAAATTCAAAAGGATTTTAATTAGCCAACTTTAGCAGTCAAAATCACCAATTGATTCTTTGGGGTGTTTTGAGTAAACCTTTTCCAAATGTAGGAATTATAGGGAGATCAAATTCAAAATTTATTGAAATTTCGTTTTTTGGACTCTAGAAAATAACCTGAATTTTTCAATGAAAATTTCAATACATACTGATTTTGAATCCCTACAAAACTCCTATATTTGGAAACGATTCCTAACAGGTAAGGTACCGTTAAAAAGGTATTTTTCTCACCTTTTGACATTCATTTTGTGGAGAAGAAGTGATTTTAGGAGGGGGTATCTAGAACAAAAGTTTGCTCAGAACACCCCAACAAAAATAAGATATAAAATAAAAACTGCAAGCAAATTGCAATAATGGAAATTGCTTCTTAATTTTCCCAACCGAGTTATATGATTTTTTAAATAATTTATTTACCTTATTTATTAAGTTTATGCTGCAATCTCATTAGTAATTCCGGCGCAGTGAAGACTCCCTCGCAACGAGCTCGTTTGGCAAAGAAAAGGTAATTGCTCGACGGACAAGCAAGAAGGTAAATGCATCTACCTGCGCGGTGTAATTGCGCTTGATAAAAAGTGCCAAAACATTGGCTTACTGAAACCACGGCTGACAGTTCATTATTCTGCAATTTTCCTTAGCGTCGACAGGCAGTTGGTATTGTTTGCGAGTGACTTGCCGGAAAAACGAGTCACTAGAAGAACATGAGCTGGTAGCTTGCAACAAAAGCGGCACTGTCGGGGCCGCGTGATGGAGTCGTTTCGTTGCCCAACTAAGATGCGCATCAGACTAAGCAAGGTGCTAATCAATCAATTCATTACCTGACCCCAATCTGACAAGCCCTGCGCCGAAATCGCGGCGCTGGGAGTGCTCTTATTCCGCGTTTTTATCTCATTTTTTACATTCGCGCTTTATGAAGCATTGTCCCCCGACAGTGGTCGCGCAACTTGATTCTCTCGCGCAAAAGACCTTTACATAATGACCAAACGCGAACGATACTATCTCCTTTCACTTTCGCATCTCGAGCCCCATTCTGACCCCAATTGAGCCGGTCGCGCCGGCGACTCGGGCACGAGATGCTGTTTCCGCTGGACCAACGCAACGGTCACGTGCAATCGCAACATGGCTAATATAAGCATAACCGCTATGCTCACTGTACGCTATTCATGCTCCCAGCAAGGCGAAGGGCAATCGATATTTTTTGAAAAGTACCTACCATCTCCGAAAAAGGTAAAATTTCCCTTCTTTTGAATCACATCTGTCGGAGAAATCTCTCTGCTGGAGCAGAGCAATTTCTACCTTTATTGTGTCCTGCTCAGATGGGGTCCATCAATAACAAATGTCACAAATCGTAACATAGAAAGACCGAATTGTCGGCTCCGTGAATCGCTTTAACTTTGAATTTGAAGTACTTTGAACTAATTATTGAGATTCACCGGAGCTCTAAGGAAGAGTCGTGACAAAAGTCACGGGCACACCTCGCGAACAGGGTTAAGGTTGCTCATCATGGACAAAAATTTTCGGTTTGAAGGCTTACGGCGATAGACGAACTCCACAGTCCACACCGATCTCAGATGCCACAAAAAAAAATCTTAGCGCGACTACAACTATTAAAAAGAGACAGCAGTGACCCGGTCAAATGCTGTTAGGATTTATCAGGCGGTCAGGGCTAGGTGCAGTGGTCGTGGGCTTTACTATTATTAATAATTTTTTAAAACTCAGGCTTGAATTTCTCAACACATTCTGTCTAAAGGTTCAGTAGCAGTTTTCAAATGTCAGCTTTTGTAAAAGTATGAAACATCACGACTCTGTTAACAGCACTGCTATTTAAATAAAGCAGACATGCCTAATTTGCATACTTTTTACTCTGCGGTCATACATTAACGTATGCAACAGAAGAGAATGGGACATAGAGAAAAAGACATGGCAAAAGGATGATTGGTGTTCATTTTATGCATTGTTATATCACTGATTCATTTGCATTTTCACGTGGAGTTGCATTAAATAATATTTAAAATCATGAATGGCTCTTACCTCCCACTAAAATCAATTATGTTTCATTTAAGTCAAAGGCTGTCTGTGTCCAAATAGAAATTGTTCATCAAGTAACGTACATTGAGCTTTTTTTCCGTTTAAATCAAGATAAAAACCGGCCGGCTCGGTGGTGATAGAGTGACTATTACATTTCTTAATATTAAAACAAAAGGAAAAAACCTACATATGTATATTAACATATACATAAATATATCTTTAGCCAGTCATGGCAGACATATGTATGTGTATGTACTTTATATAATATTTTGAGCTTCAGACTATATATATGTAGGTTGCAGTTTATAATAACTTCAAAAGTCGAAATAAGTCGAAATACGAATGTTTATGAAAACATTGCTACGTTTTCAGACAACTTTTGTCTCAATCGCAAGATACAACTGAACTTTTTGATGATTCGATAATCATTATTTTAACCCTAAGTCACCCAGAACTCGCTTTTACATTATATTCCAGTTCCATTTTAAGAGCAAACAGTTTAAAAAAGGAACGGCAGTAGAATAAATATCAAAAGAATTTTCAGGTCTTAGCTTTAAAAAAAATTCGAAAAGTCCTGACTTACTTAAAGTTATAAAAACCGGCCAAGTACAAGTCGGTCTCGCTTCCCGAGGTTTAGAAACCTTTTTGCATAATTTTAGTAATTATAATTTCGGGAATAAGCAAATAGGGTGGTTGCTAAGGGTTAAATTCGACAATGTTTATTAAACCATGATCGAATGGAAGTTTGTTAAAAATTTTACGAGTAGGTACATTATAAGTCGAAAACTGTGCGACATTAAAGGAAATTAACCTTTTTTTTTATTATGTACAAATGACATACTTTCAAAATTTTAAATCCTTATTTCGGATTATTTTGCAATAAAAATAAAAAAACATTTTTAAATTCTGTCATTTGGACAAAAGGTGACCCAAACATTATTTAAAACAGACAGACGGACAAACGGATTGACGGATAGATCATCGCACTATAAGGGTTCCCTTTTACCATTTTGGTGCAGATCCACAATGACGGTCGGATTTTGTTAAATTATTTAGCAAATTATACATACATAAAAGCTACATATTTGACCATATTATTATTTGAAAATATTAAATATTATCAAAAGAGCTGTCTCCTTTTTACACTCCTCCTTCTTTTAAAAGCTATAAAAGAAATAATTTTCAAAAAACGTACAATAGAAAAAAATATTTACTGAATTGTATTTTCATGGATAACCTATTACCACATATTGCGACATCAAAAGAAGGTTTTAATAGAACCGACTATTTGTTTATAGCTATTGATAAAAATTGTTAAACTTTCTCTTAATTCGAACAGTCTGTCACCAATTGCTGTGAAATAGTATAGTGGCTATGTGATACTATCTGATGCTGTAAAACTTCATCTTTGTTATTCAATTCTAAGAAAACTTGAGACTTTAAGCCGCTTTCTGGAAGAAAGTATGCCTTTGTTTGGACCGATTGAGGATGTGCATACAAAAATATAAATTATTCAATGATAAATGTGGTCTGAATTTTTCATTACATAATTTAGCGCCCAGATCATCTACCACATTTTTCTTCTACAAAATGGCTTTAACAATAGATGAATTATATCAATCTAAAATAGCTGAAGGAAATCACGGAATGAATAACATTGTAATTAAGGGAAGACAAAACTAAATAAATTATTTTAAATCTCCTGCTTTGTTACTATTCTTTCACGCACCAAACACTTTTTAGTCAACAATAGAACTGTTTTAGGTACCAACTTCAAACTGGAGGATTGATTAATGCCATAAAATACATATATGTTTCGCTAATTTTATTACTAAATTAGAACCTAATTGCAAATATTGTTAACAAAGGGCAGTAAAATATTTATTTTATGTATTTAAGGCGATATTCTTCGACTTATGGAACCCAACAGACTGTAACAACAACAGCGGCCTTTAAAATTGCATTAAATAACTTTTCAGATTAAATGCACTCCAGAATTCTTTTGAGAACAAGCTAACTACAAATTAGATTTGTGTGGTTTCCGGCGTTACAGGTAACCCGCACTTTTACAGCACAAATTATTTTGTAGGCTAAGGTAAATTATGAAGTCAATTACTCCAAGGTTGGCGATAACAATAATAGCTCAATCGGATGTCATTCTTTCATGCAATTTCGCTTATTAATGGCCCTGATTTTGAGGTTGATACCTCCTTGTTGTAGCTGTAGAATCCGGAAATAAATAGTTCAACATGCACATGCTTCTCATTTTTAAACCCTGAATAATTTGAAAGAAGTATGTTGATGCCATAATTTTTAGACATTTTTTCTCTTGGAAAATGCTATCTTAATGGGAATCTTATTTTTCATACTGGTTGAAGATATTTCAAAAATTTAGCATGGGTTTTATTTTAACATGCAAATTAAGAAAGGTCAAAAACATGTCATATATGTTGCGACAAATACTCTACCTTAAGCAAGTGGTCGCGTTTGGCGAGGCCAATTTTATTTTACAGTCTTTCACATTGTTTTATGATTTAAGATTAACCTTTCTATATATATGAATATGTCAACAAAAAATTATTATATCTTTATTATATATGAAAAGATAAGAAATTCATTGAATACATATATTTTTAACGGCATCCTTATGAAAGAATTAAAAATTATTTCCTTTTAAATATAGATTACCTACCTATTTTCAGAATTCCTCCTTAATATTATTGAATTACTTGTAAAAATGTATGTTACTAATTATGTTATTAATTCATTAGAGCAAGAAGAATAGTTTCAAATCGTTTCCGAAAAACTGGTACCTTACATTGGAAGAAAATCTTTTCTTGCTTAAAATTTCTTTAATTTGAGGAATTCTGTGATAATTGACCTTTTTTTATTTCAAGTAAAATATTAAATTTAAAAGAATGTGACTTCTGTCAATCTTAGAAAAAACTATTGAAAGTCTAATGCCTTTTTAATAAAATTAAATTCATGTCTTTCAATTATTCAGAAATAGTTCCTAATAATGAACAGTTTCGTAAATTTAAAACCATAGTAAGATCACATATGGTTTTGATTTCATAGTAGCACTAATTCGCTTAATTCGATTTATAAACTGTAGTATTTAAATAATGGTTATTTAAAATATATGATTGACTTGCTTTTATACATACATAAAAAAGTTCCTAGGGAAAAGGCATTAAAAACTGATGTGAGCTAGGCCGAGATAAATGGGAAAAAACAATTAAGATTTTAATATATGTAAAACTTATTTTTAGAACAGAGCTGCTTTATAAACAAGTTTTATATTTAACTAGTAAATTTTTCCCCGTTTATATAGAAAAAAACCCATTCCAGTATATGAGTTTTTTCAATTAAGTTTTTTACATCTATTTACGTTTATATTCTTTTTTAGAGGAATTGATTGAAGATTCTATTTCATTGGCACCAAATTATGATGCAATTTCGTTAAAATTAATGTAGTTTCCCTAAAAAACTACCTTTAATTGGAGTGTAAAAAAGTAAATGAATAAAAATAAATGCAATAATACTTTTAATGAGATCGAAGAGCAACGAAGTATAACACTGTGTAAACCATGCCCAATCTGGCTATTCTCCCTGCCCTGTTAGCGGCCGTAATTTTAATCGAATCACAACGACCTGTGAATGGTGTAATATCTTATTTTTCATATAAATTATACAAATTTAATACTTAAAAACCATAGATGCAAACAAATTATTCATTAGATACATTTAGTCATTAGAAAGCAAATTGTGCACAATATTAAGCTTATAACTACGAAGACAATTAAACAATTAAAAAGAATGCTTAGTTAATGATATGCCTTGCAACTCCACACCCATAGTTTATAAACTAGTTCATAGTAATAGAACAATAACATTTTTTCCGAAAAAAATTAAAAACCTCATCAACATCTTCATTGAAATTGCGAACACTGGAAGAAAAACTACATTAAAAAATTAAGGAAAAAATAAGTTATTTAAGGAACAAAATTAGAAGAAACTAAAATATTGATTACACTTACAGTAGGGTGCCAATTCATTAGCACCACCTAAAAATCTTGTGGAATTTTTACTTCAATGTATAATGGCAAGAACAAAATGAAACTTATCTGCAAAAAACTTTTAAATGTTATAAAAGAGACATTATATCTAACTAAATAAGAGCAAAGCAAACGAATTTTTCATTGAATACTTTTTTATTTCTAATATTTTGTCAATCTACTTTTAAATTTAAGTATTTCAGAAATGCGTCGGGGCATAGAATCTATACATTGTTTTATACACTGTTTAATTTCTGGGGACTTTTCCCACACATTTTTAATATTTTTAATAAGTGCATTCTTCTTAGGGTTATTTAAAGTATAAACTTTTTGTTTTAATAAATATCATACGTTTTCTATGGGATTAAGGTTTGGGGAATTTCCTGACCCAGGGTAAAACAGGAATATTTTCATTTTCCAAAAAAATCATCACCATTTTCGCTGTGTGACAAGGTGCTTTGTATTGCATAAATTGAAATGGCTCATCAGGAGACTGAATTTCCCTTTATAAGGAATAAGGACCTCTCGCAATACTTAAATATATTGCTCCTTCCTCATTGTACCCTCTGCAAAATACAATGGACCTGGTCCGTGGACGTTAATAACACCCCAAACCATAACTGAAGGTGGGTGTTTTATCGCTTGTTGAATGCAGGACTCCAAGTACCTTTCATTTGTGCGTCGTCGAACGAAAGACGATGGTTCCGTTAACACATGAAGCGTACTTTGGTCACTGAAGAATATCTGTGAAATTTCGAATTTTTCGAAATATTCTTCCTTTACAAATAAAAAAGGAATTAATGCAATCTTGCCGTATTCCAATCATTTGCAGTAAAAGTTTGGAACCTCTTGCTGAACTCCAAGTGCTTTTTCTTCATCCTTGGGGTCAACCGCGGCTTTTTAGCGGGCCGTGTGCACTTAAAACCAGATTCTACTATGCGGCGTTGAATAGTCCTTATGGATATTTGGACTCCACCTTCTTGCAGAACCTTGTGCATCTCCTTCAATGGTATCCAACAGTTGCTAGCAACTGTGACTGTTATTTTCCGATCGGTTCTTGGGGTTTTTTTCCTTGCATTTTAAAATTTTTCTTACTACTTGAAGTCACATCGACATTTTCCTTGCCTTTTTTAGCCAATCGAGGCACTACAGAATGGCTAACATTTTCCTTTCTGGCTATTTCTCTCATGGAATAGTCTCCAGTATCCACTAGCGCAAGGATGGCAGCTTTTTTAGCATCACTGATGTCCGCTTTCTTCCCCATTATCGAAAAATTCTTAAAAATATAACATTTCGAAATTCCGAAATAAAACTTGATACTACAAAATTAAACTTAACGGTAAATAATGCTTACCTAAGTCAAATTACCTCCTGAACGCACGAACACAAAAAACTATCAATATTAATAAACTTCTGTGGAAACAATACTTGAAAACACAATTGTCATTCCCTCAGGTCACAAAACGAAATTGAGGATTTTTTTACTTTGACCTCCTTTTTATATCCTTATCAGGTAACAAGAAGTGTCCTTTTTTATGAAAGGGTTGGAAAACCCCGAAGAGAGGTAAATATATTGTTTTAAAGCTCCTTGAATCATTTTAATGCAAGTAGCATGCCCTCAATTGTGAGAAAAATGATAATTTATAAGTGGTGCTAATGAATTGGCACCCTACTGTACTTTTAAGTCTGAACTGGCTTGTATAAGAAACAAGAACGGACACAAATATCTTTTTAAAAATTTTTGTTAAGATGTTCTTGCAATCCAAACAATGACTTTTTAAACATCTCTTTGAATTGTAAAGCCATAAAAGATTATCAAGAGTATCCCACATCACCTAAAAATTATTGCTGAAATGTTTTATTTTATTATTAAAACGCTTTGGATTAATATTTCTTTGTTTTTCTCTCAGTAAAGTTTTTATTAATTTAATTTTTTTCTTCTAGTTTTATTATTATTATATATTTTAATATAATAAATTAAAAGAAAAATCTGAAATTAATAATGCTCGCTAGAATTATTAAAATTAACGATGTTTATAATGTTTCATGCAGTACGCAATGAAACAGGTCAGAGTGTTTGTGCATTACACCTAGTATTTTTGGTATTGCTTGCTTGAATATTATAAATATTTTGAAAGAAATGACGCCACACTGTGTTTCACACTTTCAAAATCAAAGAACCTTAACCTTTGAGTCATGTAGTGTACAATAATGATTATACATATTTGATGTATACATAGGTACTATATGTATAAGAGTATATAATTTTATTAAAAAAAAAAACATTTTAATTTCTCCATCTTCATTCCACAGTACGACTGGATCTATAAATTCGTCTAAACGAAAAGATTTGTACATATTTGAATTTAGGTGGGAATAGTAGTGTTAGAACTCATATAAGATGAAGGGAGTATTTTCTTTTTTATCATCATCAAATGAGATTAGATTCAACGATGTGCTGCATATTAATAATAAATTCAACGTCATCGAGGTAGTACCCATCTCAGTTCTGCGATTCATATCTAAGAAAGGTGAAAATTTTGAGAAGGAGCCATTAGATTCCCGTCAGTCTTGCACTAATGAATGAAACTTTATTAAAACAAAAAATACATAAAATTAATTGAATTTAATACTAAATAAGGAAATATAAGTACGAAAGTAAAACTTGAACACTTGAAAATTTAAACATAAAACCAAAATGAAAATAGAAAACTCGAGCTTGAAATTTTTAGAGTTGAAAGTTTGAAATAATGGATAAATAACAACAAAATCGAAAAGGCAGATGTACGTGTACATAAAAAAAAAAAGAAATATTATCAAATTATATGACAATAAAATAGACATGTTCAGCGAATTTAATTTATATTTTATGAAAGGGTACACTCTATAAGACACTACGATGTTTCTGTAATTCCCTGCTTAGGTATAATTTGAGTACGTAAAAAGTCTTTAAATTCCCTTTAAACTGAAAAGAAAGTTTGACCCATCATAACCCTCAGCTTGTCTGAACGACTTTTCCACAGAAGTGGCCAGAACTTGCCCCCGATGTAATCACAAACTTGAAAAGAATGTAACTCTCAAAGATGCGGTAACGACTTGGGTCAACTTTTTAAAAGTAATTGGCGACAAAACGACGACGAAGCGAATCACCTAATTATTTATTCGGTTTTTGATATAGTGTCATCGTTCCAGAGGTGTGTGAGAGGTACTTCCGCCTTGACGGGGATGTTATACAACTGCGAGCATCAATAAGCGACTTTATCATTTCATTTTTATAAAAATTCGGAAAAAGTTCATAAAACCAAAATGCTCTGTTATATTTGTTAAATATCTTAAGCGGCTCTCAATAAGGTGAATATTACATTTGAGGTGAAAAGCTGGATTAGGATTAGTCGTTCGACAGTTGGCAAATTTTGAAGACGTTCAGTCCATGGTCTCAAGGAGATAGAAGTAGCTGTATTTAACTCCCAGCGGGAGTATTTCTAATCACATTCTAGTAAATCTGCCAGAGCAACTCAGAGCTGTCTTGCTGCAACAAAATTGCCATATAGTACACATTGGTCAGCCCGACAATCCACCTCTAACGTAAATACCTGAAGGCAATTTTGCAAAGTCCACCAGGCAAGGTATCTTTTAGTCGATTAAGTCAAAGTGCATAACTGAATTGTGTTTGTGTTACGACTGGGCTCCCCGGCGATCGCTCGATGTAGTCGCGCAGAGAGGTGTCTTAATGACCACGGTTTGATGTAAGAAAGTGCAAGTCGTTTCCTACTCAGCGGTACTCTCGCGATGTGGCGAACCCACCGCCTCGCCAGGTAACCGCATATTAGCGCGCGCAGAGAACTTTCTCACAGTACCTGCAAGGCGCCGACTCAACAGACTCAGTGCATTTTCTCCTCTCTCTCAAGTAAACGTTGGCCGTTTCTTAAGGGAGCTTTTTTACTGTTTACTACTCTCAATAAGACAACCCACCGAGTTTTGTACGCCCGACTCGGATTTCGTATTAACATTTGAAATCAAAGTGTGGTTCAAGTCAGACATCCGAGTGTGATCGCCGAACACTAAGCTCCACGTCCAGCGGATTATATCGGAACTCCGGCAGAGATACTGTAGGCAATATTATTGCGATATTATTTAAGATAATCTTGAATCTTAAAATCGTCTAATCCCTCGCGATCACAGGACTTGGCGCGTGCCAACTAGTGCTTAAGTCGATCGTTGAAACAAGTGTGCCGTTGGGAAATCTCCCTTATAGTTTGTTGTGATCGTGCCAGTTCGAGCCGACGATCATCGCCAGGTGATCGTGCCAGGAAAAATTCACGCTGTCGAGCACAGCGCGAATCGAAAGTAAAAGTGAAATTCGTTTTTTCTTCTTCGATTTCCGACTGCGTGCCTCCAGAAATATTTTCGTAGCCAGCTACACCTCAGCTAATGATTTTGTGCTGTAATCACATTTTACATTTAATTCAGCATTGTTTGAATGAGCCTTTTAGGTGCTTGTGAAGCGATCGACAGTGGCGCGACATAGTCGTTAAATACAAACATTTCTTCAGCCATTATTTGCATACAAATCATCCCCTAATTAGTTACTTAGTTCCACATGATATGACATATTCGCAAAATAACCTATAGTCACGTGGACCATCTCGATCGGGATGATCTAAACGATTTCCTCCGGTGCATGTTAGGTATGCAAGCAAGCCGGCCAAGGACAAATGCTAATTAAGGTGCAATGATCTGATTACGAAAATCTAATTTCCTAAGAACAATGCAATTCTAAATTTCATGTGCAAATGCGATGATAGTTCGTGATCACAATTAACAGGCTACTCCCAGTGATGGAAGCAAGCTCTTCCAGCCATTTAAAACAAAATCCGCCGCTTGGATTGTAAAAACTATTAGACATCCCCTCCCGTTAATGGGTTTATAAAGTTGACCCACTTTCATAAACAAGTTTTTAGTGATTCAAGTCAAACCGGCGGCGGTCTACCGTCTTTAGATTAATCGGTCCACAGCTGTTTTAGAGCACGAGTAATGCCCGTTTCAATCCCTTCGAAATTCCCCAAAATCAGATCGCGTGTCACAAATCCTTTCTCGCGCTTAGTCACACATTTTGTCGAACTAATTTATGTTTATCTCTTTTCAGAAAAGTAATATAAGTCTACCATCTTATCCGTCCAGGTCGGATATAACTACTTTATAAACCACAACTGCCCGCCAACACCCCCCCACACACAGTCACAAAATGAGGCAACAGATCGTGATATTCGCATGCCTGTGCAGCGCCCTAGTTTACGCTTTACCTCTCTCAGACAGTAGTAAGGATGAAGGATTACAGCTAGTCCAAATACCTCTTGGTGACAACAAGGTAAGTGTTTGACCCGTTTTACATATCTACCTTTTTTTCTACCGGAGATCGATCGGTACGCGCTGGAAAACCAGTTGCCCAACGGCAACAAATCTATGAATAAACGAATGAAAATGAATATGCATGGGGAGTGTTTTTCAATATTATGGAAATTAAAGTTCCTCAGCAATTAGCTGACATAACACGGGCGCTCAGGTGACATAACGAGTGAAAAGGGAACAATGCCGTCGACAGCATGTCTCTCGATGGCCAGGTGGAAAGCGATAAAGTTGTTATGAATGTATTGAGGTAGCCTTCGTATCATGTGCAGTCGCAGCGGCGTGTATCTTTATTATCCGAAAAAAGTGAAAGTCCGGTGCACCGCAAAGCGTGATTTTGAAGCCTTCAGCTTTGCCCTGACTCTCCCAGGACCGTGTCATCTTTTTTTAAGGTCTTTGAGCCGAAAAATCGCACTTAAACATTCCGCTGTACCACAGTTCAACCGGCCTTGCCTTGAGGATTTTTAAGTTCAACGCGCCTTGCCCGGAAAAGATATGTACTCACAAGACAAGATTTACGAGATTTATGCCAAAAAATCCCCTGTGAATAAGCAAAAGCACTTCGATTCATCTTTGTCGAAGATGTTGACACTTAGCCTCAAAAAAGGCCAATGCAATGAGGCAGGGTCAAAAAGTTAAACAATAAAACAATTGAAATTTTCTGGTCTTTTCAACTCGTCCTTTTCCTCTGAAAAGTAATATTTGTTTCACTCTCTGTGAAAATAACACACTGAAAGAAAAAGAGCAGCAAAATTAACTATTTTTTCAGCCAATTAATTAAATTAGTTGATAGATCTAAAACAGTGAGAAAAACATTTACAAAATTAGTTAGTTTCTCAACTATTTTAGTTGATTTCACTACTTTAAATTGTTATAACAACTAATTCAATTAATTGGCTGATAATCATCAAAAGATTAGTTAGTATTGCTATTTTTTCTTTCGGTGCATATGTTAGTATTTAATGATTATATATGATATGATATGATATGATATGATTATTAATTATATCTAATAGAAAAGTATAACACAAAATGTAAATACTTTTAAAATAATAAAAAGTAGAAAGATTCGTCCAAAAGATAGCAAGACAGATAGCAACACTCCTGTCCATGAAAGATCATATTAAGCGAAAAACATACCAATTATTGACTTCATGAAACTTCCAAACCAACATTTGTGAGATACAATAAAGAATAAAAAAAGGTCCGCAAATTAGTATAACAAATTAAATGGTTTTGAATATCATTTACTAAATTACGAATTGAACATACACATGTCCAATCCACGATGAAACGGAAACAAATTGGATTAACCAATTATTAAATCAGCCATTCATGAATGAACTGAATTTTCCCAGAGTCAGTAGAGAAGTAGTTTTTAACTGATTTTATGCATACAACAATTGACATTAAATTGCGATTCAAATATAATGGCTAAATTTGATACTTCAAAATTTCTGTAAGGGTTATTAAAATATCCTACTTATTGGATATTTCATTCTCTAAAATTACGAATTTTAGATCAATCTTCTTTAAGCCCAAAACAGTTCTGTACAAAAACGTTATAAGAGAGTTTTTAAATTTTGGGTAATTTCAAATGCAATGTTAAAATATAGCGATTACGGTTACTCACAATCAAACTAAACAATTGAAAGATTTTTCATTTTCTATCCAAAGAACTGTGTAGAAATATTACATTGAGGTGTTTGTTGTTATCTGTTGCCATTGTAGCTTGCATTAAATACATAATTAATTAATTAAACTTCCTCTCACACTATACTGCAAAATAAAAAAGTGGATTTTTAAAGAATAGACCATTTAGATTTTCAAAACAGGGAAAACTTATCCTTAAAATTCATTACTAACAAATAACATTTTTGTGTATATACAGGTTATATTAGGTATTATTATATTGCGTGTTTCAGCTTATAAAGGGCCAGAACGAAGAATTTGTTAAAAATTCAATTTTCAAAAAACTTAGGTATAACATTTTCATTTTTCGAAATACATATTAAAATTTTAATTCAAATTAGACACATACTTTACTTGTATAGTTTTGAAATTTTAACCCCTTGAAAAAAGCATTTTACCATATTTTTCTCAATTGACCTAAGACAACGCTCTTTCAGACAGTCAAATAAACACAATTTGATTCTTCAATACCCGTAATGGTGTACTTACAGTACTTAAAGGGATACCTATACATATTAAATAAACCGAATATAACAACGAAAAATTAATTTTTTTTCACTAAACAACTGAGTATCTTTGTTGTACCATTTAGTGCGCTGGATTTTTTGAAGATAGTTTAGGTTTCTATATATAAAATTTTTTTACTTTGTCCGAAATTGTTTTGGATATTTTCCTCTAATAAAGATACCTTTTATCACTCATGTAGCAATAAATGCTTTTTTCGAGAGGCAATGAAATAGCTCATGAACATCGACTTTCGCATAAAACATTGTAACCCTGAATACAAAATTTCAAATACATAAATAGTTGAGAAATTGAGATAATCTTTATAGTTTTATATTTTATTCTAACATTCAATTGTTGTAATGGTCGTGTTTGTGTCGTTTCGAACATAAGTAGTAAATAACTACATATACATATATATTTGTAGAGAAACTCTAAAATGCAATGTAAATAAACGAACATATTTCTTAAAAAACGAGTATGGTTTAATGAAATTTCAAGCTATTCTCATTCGAACTGAATTTCACAATTTTTCTGTTATACTCACAGAGTACCAAAAACACTAACTAACTTCAAGGGCATTGATTGTAAAAAGCAAATTGTACAAATTAATTTGTGGTAGCAAAAAGATCATCTACCCGCCACCTAGTTCCCCAATTACTGTGTCAAAAACTACTTTTGATCGGCACACCATCGATCGAAGTGGTTCAGTCGCATTCCATCCAGCTGACCATTTACGCGAGGAGGAAGCGATGATCACATGAAGTTATTCCGATCCGCACATCGTGCCGCGCATGCATCCGAACACACACGAGGGTCATCGGTGCGCCGTGAATCGCACGATCAGACAATTCGCCGGCCTGACAAACAAACAAAAGACCCCCCGCCCGTCCGGGGGTGGGTTTATAAACAGCGCGCGGTGACGAGACAGGCGCGTTACTTTCACTCGGAACTTTCTTCACGAGTCCGAAGATTAAGTGGGCAGGCGCAGGTACGTCTTTCGGCGGCACCAACCGCCGCCGCGACGCTCGTCGTGCGCGCAGTCGTGCCTCAGTGATCCCCATTCAGCCGGCCAGGTAAAGACGGCGCAATGCGCGGCTCCAGCCGGGGATCGCTTTGTGGAGGCTGAGCGACGGCGCGATCATCGCTTCAGATCTTTACCGGATAATCCCAGGGTGTCCAGGTTAATTCGCTTCCTTGATAGTCGGAGCGTTTGCGTCACGATCGCTTGGGATGAGCTGAATGCAAGATGTTGCATTGCATCTGTTTACTGCTGATGCTGTGAAGACTAATCACCGCGGAAGGTTTGGGATATTTCATAAGCCACGGTATGGCACTGAACTGAATGTCGGTTGCATTTCGTGCTCAATTTAGCCAGCGGCACAATAGCGGAAAATAACTCAGCGATTTATTAAACGAGAAGAGATATCGCCCGCTAATTGCCGATTATGATCAAACTTGTAAAATACGCGGAAGGGCTTTACCAATTCATGAATGGCTTCACCCGAATAGAAATTTGGGTAATATTGTTTGAAAATATTTATGCTTTCGAATTTTTAATTTTCAATAATTGGATATATCTTGCTTCATTGAGATTGTAGCCACGCCTTAATGTTTTATGAAACTTTAACGTTTCTTTTATTAATTGTAAAAGTCTCGCACTTTTAATTTCCGGAATTAAACTTAATGCGAATCTATGAAAAAATTATTTATTTTAAATTTAATGAATTCGATAATTCCTATTTCACATAATAACTTGCAGATTGTATATTTACACATTTCAGTGGACTTTGCCATGTTATGAACTTTTTATCATTTCATTGATTTCACTGGTCAACAAAATGTTGCCAGGTATCTATGTATATACCTATAATTTCTATAAGACATTTTCCGTACATAACGAATTCATGAACACGTTACGCTTTGGAGTCAAAGAGGTTTGAAGAGTGTGAAATATCGTATTTTCGACATTTTTAAAATGTCTAATAGGAGATTGAAATATGGGAGATATTAAGGTTTAAATTTTTACCTATTACATCTGGTATAGCGAACGTTCATGAAAAATTAGTCCCCAACCATATGTTTAGCAAAAGCTATGATTTCATACATCGAGATAAAGATTTCGGCTTTCATTTGAGCCAAGTTCCGAATTGTTTTCAAGCTCCATTATTTTTTTTTTTAATCTTCAAAATATTCAAAATGCGATCAGTTTTAAGTCTTAAAATTTTATTTTAATTTTGTAATCTACTGAAAAAGTTCTGTTGAAGTTAACTATGACTTATTCTGCTATATAAACAAACATAAGAAATGTTGTATGTACAGTGTGGTATCGTGGGCAGCATATTGCCAAAACGAATCCCACTAAATGTAATAAATTTATTTTATCCATCCAGAATGATGGAATATTCTAAAAATTGTTGTCCACCGTTTTTCAAAGGCGCTACTATTAGTTTAATTGCAATCGTAACTTGTCAATTCTTAAATTTAAAAATTTTTGATATTTTCTAACAAATCGAAATTTTTTTTTTAATTGTAAATATAAATAAATTTAAATAAAGTCTTACCCAGACCAAAAAAACAATTATTCTGTTAAAATATTTGAAATTTTAAATTTATAGAACTCAATATACAGTTCAGTACCGAGTTACCTACATATGTGGTAACTGATGAAGGCAAGTTTCAAATAATTTCTTATTTTTGTTATTGATCGCTTCGAAAGTATCACCTTACGGGTTTATCTGAAATGCTGGAAATCATTTATACACTAATGCAAGTCTTGGTATGCCTGCATCGAAGTGAGAACAATCTTAATAATTCCCACTGCAAATGCAGGTGATGCATATTGGCAACAGAAATATGACGTTACTTACCTGAAATGTGGGTTCATAGATGCGTTAACTCGTGCTAATAATAAACTTAATTTCCACATAGATAAATCAATGAACAACTTTATTTGCGTATGATAATTTCTAATGTTGCAATATGTGCATGTAGGCAAACTCTCCCGCTATATCTCCAAGAAACTTTCGAATCTGAGCTTCCTATTTGTCGCAAACCCTATTTAAATATTCAAGTAAATTAAATTAAATTTTGATACAAACTTCTAAATCATTTCAGGAACTCGATATTCTGTCAGTGGACGAAAATGGAAGGCTAAGCGAGAGGAGTAAAAGAACGATAGGTATTCTGCGAGAACTCTTTCCCGAGTTGACAAAGGTAAGGTGCTCATCATTCTAACCGCATACAAAATCATTTTTAATTACAATTCGCCATGAATATCAAACAGAAGCTCGGCATTTATCCGCGAGCGAATCGCATTGCGAGCGTGTATATGTAATAAAATATCCAAGCTCCAAACTCTGCAGGCAGCAGAGAAACGCGATGACACCGTACGCATGCGTAACATATTTAACAGTGCCGCTGTTTAAAACAGCGTCCACCGATTCACAATGGAATTGAGGTTAATTCTGCATGTCGTCGAGCTATTGAACAATTGTTAGCGTTATAAACGACATTTATTGAATTTCGAAAGTAACGAGACGCACAATATGTATTACAAATCATTTCAAGTAACATCGTCGTGAGGTGCATGAAAGCAATTTTAATGAAACTCTGCCACATAATAAGATATTCGGAATAATATTTTCAAAACAACCACTACAATGGAATAAATTAGATCAAATTTTTATGGATCGCTATATTTAGGATAGCGTGACAAACAAATTTATTAAAATCGTTGTAATGTTGCTGATCTCCTTCATCATGAGGAAATATGTACATATGTATATATTGGAAAATAACATATTTCAATGTGTTATTCATAACTTTTCTAAAACCGGATAGAAATTATTCTCATCTAAACGTAAAAGCACACCAGAATTCAATAGAACAATCGAAAAGAATCTCAAAATTCCTTTCTATAATATTACATAGGTATGATTCCCTATTTTCATGATAAAGCGGATAACTGATTATATTGATGAAGATAAAGGAATGGATATAAAATAAATAATTCCTATACCATATATTAAAACCCTTAGTTTTAGAAAAAAATAATTATAATCTTTCATCATTTCTTCACTAATATTTATGATGGAATTCATAGAAAGCGTGTGTATCGTTACACATATATAATCGGAATCAGCGGCCAAATCGCAACAAACTTTCAATTCATTCAACTCCAAAATGGAAATTTTATTTTAAGTACTAGGCGACAAAAGCAAACGAGTGCAAAAAAGAAGCTAATTAAATTCGATTAAAGTTTAATTAAGGGGTACATCGAAATTAATTTAAAGTTAGTACCTCAACTAATCAAATAATTCAATGTTACACTAATCAACTGATGAGAAAAGTGAAGAAAAAAAATCGAAGATTGTAAATTGTAATTCGCCGTTCCAACATCTTCCGATTGATCCTATAGTAGAGGTATTTAACCAACATTTGTGGGAAGATCCTCCTCTCATCCGGACTTAAAATGCAAAGTTGTATAGTCCCTATAATTTTTTTATCTGCACCATAAAATGGTAAAAATAGACAACCTTTCTGTAAAATTATATCCGAAAGAAAATATATAAAAATTTATTATTCTCCATTAGAATTCCATACAGAGCTTAAGTAAGTAAAAGAACCTATTAGTTATGCTTGCGACGAAGTATTATATATTGTAGACAATTTCACGAGATTGTATTTAAAATATAAATTTCGCATTTTACGCACAAAACCTAAACTAAGGTTTATATTTTTAAAATGAAATGCATAAAGAAGGAATTTCGACTTCTAAAACTGAAAGTTTTTGCTTATGCATTAAAAATATTTGGCGAAACGTCAAGTGTAAAGCGCATATCCTCCCATAGTTTTTGCGAAATATTTAATTCGAAAAAAGTATTACAAATTTTGGTTATTTTAATGTCTAAAGAAATCGTACATTCGTTTTAAGTTATGGTAGAATTTAAAGCTCTTCAATTTGTTTATCTAATAAAGGAGGATTTCATTACCTCCTGATTAGATCATCACTTCGATGAAACAAGTTTTTTTTTTAATTATTTTATTTAATATATAATTCAATTCAAACATAATATAATTTATATGGGTTGAATCATTTGTCAGAGGGTAATATTTCGCACGAAAAGTCTATTAAAATAGCGCTTTTCAAAAAAGATGCAATAATCGCTCACGGGGAAATAATTTTTACTACAATAAAATTGTTTCAGTGAATATTTTCTGGCTCGAGGTTAAAAATAAATTTCCAACCGCATGATGACTGGTTTGCATTGCGGACGTTAAACGCTCGATTGAGCACAAAATCATTCTTTGCAACCACCTGAGTTGCAGTTTTCGTACGCTTTGCGCAGAAAAACTAGCGCAGAAATTCCTTGAACAATTCAAAATTCAATTAGCCTTTCGAACCCAGACGGCCGCCATTCAGTGAAAACTTATATGATATAAAATTTAAAAGAAATAAAACCATAGTATCCCAGAAGCTGCTAGCTCTATCAGATTTTATATTAAACTCTTTAAAGAGTTCTAAACATTAATTTCCTTAAAACCAAAAAAAAAAAGCAATGAATTGGTCATTGATTGCGGCCTGATTTCGCGAGTAAAGGTACAAATGATAAAATTTACTACAGGCCGCAATAAAAAACGACCCTACTCTGGCCTCCAGTGTGCGAGATTGAAAGATCTGGCCGAACAACTTTCGATTTCTTCTGCGATGTAGGTAAGACATGGCGCTATCCGTGTGCACTACGAAAACTGTCACAATTTTATGAGTAAAATTTGTTAATCGCCGACGGTTAGGTGTCTTATATGACCGCAACAGGCCTTGCAGATGAGATAGGTCTGATATCAACCAAAGTGGAGGCTCCATCCATATACCATTTGGGTACTCCCAGCTTTTAGTCAATGAAATAAGTGCCGACAAAGTAGGCGCAAGGAAGGCGTTTTTGGATTTATTTTCTTAATTTTTTATTAAATTCCAAATCTCTGTAGAGCTGCAAAAAGTTCAGTGCTGCCTTTGGACAAATTGTGGCCGAACTGATAGTTGAACAACCTTACATAAAGTGGGTTAGGAGGCAGATCCGGATTGCATAATGCATGACTCAAGGGGTAACTGACCACAACCCAGCTCAAGTTTATGCGAAATAATGCCACGCACTATGTCTAAAAGGCATAGACGCATACTCCTGCATATGGTTAAACATGTCCATCGGACTTTTGCGGCAAACTAACTTGCATTCAATTTTGAGCAGTTCACACTAAACCGCGTATAATTTAACTTTTCCTCCAGTTTAGTAATTGATCTCGTTTCCGTCTGGGGAACTATGGGCGAATCAAACACCTAGTGCCCTCTGTCAATCTTTGCGTGAAAATGGAAAAAATGCCGACTAGCAAACTCTAGTAATTAGTATCAGACATTTTCACCTATTTTGATCTATTTATTGGTTACGCAAGACAAGGAAAATTCCTTTGAAAGGAGCTCTTAATGTTTTATTTAGTTTTGAGTAATTGCATTCGAGTACGTGACCCAACACTCCACCTAAAACGAACGCAGATAACGTTAACGGATGCAAATAATTACAAAAGTAATCACAATTATTAACCAGATAGTTTCGTATAATGTAGCAAAAAATATATTAAATAACACAAGGTAGTTACTAGATAGTTTTGGCCTAGAGCTAGTTTTTTTAGGTTTGTTTAAAATCTTGTTTAATTTGCAACGAAGTAGGGTTTTTTTTGTTTTCAATTCATTTAATTATTTCTTTTGTATACACTTAATTGTGTTGATTTTATAGCATTTACAAGCAAGCAATTTGTGTAAAGTCTAAACTAGAATGATTTTATGGTTTTATGACTTAAGAAACTAGACTAAAAATAGTTTCCTATAAATTTCTGGCGCAATTTCTTTACCGATCTATAAGAATCATTTTGACTTATGAAATATAATAGGTATAATAAAAACCTTACATTTTATATTCCATTGTGGTTTTTTTGTAAACCATAAAATATGAGTCCATTTTAATATATGTAATTATGCATTTGTAATACATATTTACATATGTAGGTATGAGAAAACCTTGTGGCATGATAATCATCAATTATGAAGACGAAATAAATATTTCCCAGTGTTTTTAAAAAAAATACAAAAAATATATATGTTATATACTTGTTGAAGCCAAGAAATCATTTTATCAGCCAAATTTCGCACACCTAATTTATGCCAACCTTCTATTCTTATACGGATATCTTTAGATTTATTATAGAGCAATAACACAGGCCAACGATGAAAAAACTTTTTCAATAATTTCAGCTAATTTCTGTGTAATTTGGTGTGCTGATTCCGAAAAAAATAATAAAAAAGTTGTATCACCCACCAATTTCTAACATTTAAATATTTAATAAAAATAAATTGTATAACCAAAATGTATAACAAATATTTTTAACAGTTTCAAAATTTTTAAGTTGGCAATTTATTCTAGTGTTATAGGTTAGGTTAGGTAAGGTGGCTGCCTCTAGGGCACACTTAGACCAAGCAAGGACTATTGTGGTACCATGTGGGACGAGTCCCCTGCTTGTAATCCTCGAACCATTTGGAGTCTTTAGGGGGTTAGGTCTACTTAGAATTTTCAGGAAATCGATTTGTTTATTAGCATTTTCTTGAAGTATTAAACCTTGAAAATATTCCCTTACGATTTTAATTCCATCCAAGTAATAGTTTTCGAGATATCGCATATATATTGGAGGGTTCTTTGCAGCGCGCTAATGAGAGCATTAGAGCTTTAAGTGTGTTTTTCTCGAAATTATGTTTTCAAAGTCGGTGATAAATATAATTCAGAAACAAATTGACGGATTTGGATGAAATTAACACAGCTTATTGTAAACATAAAAAACCTGCCTTTGATCGAAGGACTTTGATTTTCTCCAAGAACTTCTATTTTTTTTTAAACGAAAAACCAATGATTTTTGCTTGAAAATCAGTGATTTTACTTTGAGAAGCCGTTATTTTGACAATTTAAAAAAAAAAAAACATAAAAAGCTTCGAGCAAGGGTAGAATTTTCTATTAAACCAGTAAGATGCTGTGTTTGTTACCGCAAAACACTACTTCCGGAACAGGGTTCAACAAAGGTGGCGATAACTTTTTTAAAATTTATATTTTTTTTTCAAATGTTTCTAAAGTCAAGTTAAAGTATGATGTAACAACTCTACATAATTAGTTTTGTAAAATAAATTTAATTTCCACAAAAAACAAATATTCAAAATAGTCGTTTTTTCATCAGTCCAGTCATTTTGATGTCATATTGTGAGAGAATTGTAGGTGATAAAAAAAAACTGACATCGAATACGGTTTCAGCACCCCAAAATACATGAGATTTAGGTAAATTAGTTTAAAAAGTTTTTACAAACATATTTTTCGTTGGCCTGTGTAATGTTCACACCTAACTTTTATATTCAACCAACAGTTTTAATGCTAAATAGTTGCAAATAATGGATATAGAGCCATAAGGCACTTATTTATCTGAGCAAAACTTTATGTATGTAAATCAATGTATTTTATTTATAGCATAATATTGTTAGCCTTGAATTAAACAGACATTGCCTCAAAACAACCCAGCCCAACCCAACGTGTAATTTCGCAAACTTTTGGTTTAACCTTCATGTATTTTCGTTGTCTGGCATTAAAATATTTGAAGACCTTCTAAAACAAGTTATACTTATAATAAATACATTTTTAAAAGACAAACCGGACCCTTCAATACTAATTATATTTGATTTCTCTTCTTACTTAGTTATTCTAGTCTTTCAAGATGTTTTTTTGTTTCCTAGTCTTATCTTTATTTTATTATTGATTTCTTTTGTTGCTAAATAAAAATTCTAAGACGTACGTAATTTACATTTTTTTCTTTAATTAAGAGATACCTGAGTGAATTTGCCGACATCTCAGTAATTGTTAAAAAATCCATCGTCTTAGTGTTGATGTTTTTGTTTCATTTCCGAAAAAAATCTTAACTTTTTTTATAATATTACATAAGAAATATTACATATTCTGCCTTCGATTTTAAAACGGTTGTAAAATAATTTATCCGATGGAAAACGTACATATGTGGGTAGGGAAAACATTCCTTGCAATCACTTTATAAATTATATGTTTATGAAGGAACCTATTAAAACGAGATACACGCAAATTGTTATCTTCTGATTTATTTATTATTATTATTATTTATTTATTTATTTTATTTATTTTTATTTTGTTGATAAACGTCTCTTTGGGTGAACTTATCCTCTTAAATTTATATCTTTATATAACGTATTATTTGAAATTGATACACATACGGCGGAGATATTCAAATGAGTTTAACTACAAAATAATCTTTACGCTGTGTAATTAGCGAAAATTGTTTCAAAATACGAAATAATTTACACAAAATACGAGATAGAAACAAACAAAATCGAAAAGTAACACTTTTCTTCTTGACTATAAAGGAGCCCTTTGATCTCCTATTGATTAAAATTAAATTTCAAATTCCAATACTATGTATATAACCCATAAG
This sequence comes from Machimus rusticus, assembly GCA_951509405.1. NCBI lineage: Eukaryota > Metazoa > Arthropoda > Insecta > Diptera > Asilidae > Machimus > Machimus rusticus. The sequence goes on from OX608051.1 coordinate 13,020,574, forward strand.
TAGTGGATGAACATACAACATTTTATCATAAATTCAATCTATACACAGAAAAATAAGATTTATATTCTTATTCTTATTGTTATATGTGTACATTAAACCTTCATATGTACGTGTATTATTCAAATTCATCAAAAAATAGATACATGTATTTTTTCAAACTGGTATCAGTAATTTAAAGTTTGGTTATTATCATTAAGCCATAAATGAATTCATCCAGCGCTTCAAGCAGAGATACTGAAATATTTTACGCTTTTAGAGCAAGTATGTATCTTTGGTATCAACCTTTTCTACTGACAGCCACCTTCTATTATTTTAGCATGATATCATTTTAAGTCTTTCCCAAGATAATCATGAAGTCTTATAAACTATTAATACATACATTGTTTTTCTATTTTTCCTTCTTTGAACGCATGCATATCTTCTTTTATATATGTACATATGATTTGGAATTACTTCAAATCCGTCTCTTATTTTTCAATACAGCGTTTACTTAAAAAAAGGTTTAATTATATTAGAAAACCCTCAAAATAGGTACTTAAATAGTTCGCGACGTTTATCATTTCTATTAGAAAAATAGTTTCATTATTTTTTTTTCTTTTAATTTCCCTATCCCGCATACATGAATTAAGGAAATGTACAATATATCTTAATGAATACTTCTCAAAAAAAGAAATACGAATTTAAAAATTAATTAGTTCTACAAGTCACTAGATTGTTTATACATTGAGTCCATAATTTTCTCATAACTTTGTAATTATTAAATTGTAATGTTTTCATCAGATCGCAATTGAAAAAAATATATATTTTTAAGTGCAGACGAGCCATTTTATGCTTTTCACAATTTCTAGCTTTTCTGCTAATTCTTGATTTTATAATCGAATGCCGTTTATTTTTGGTAAAATTAAATCCCAAAAATCAAAAATAAAAAATAAACAATAAAAATTTAAATAAAACATTCAAGCATGAAGTAGCAGAAAAAGATAATTCTAGAATGGCTAAAGTGAAAGTTGTAAAATTTTTCAAAAGCCAAAATTTTCCCATTTTATAAAGATTAAGTTCACCAATATAATATCTTCAAATAATAGAGTAGTAGAAAAAATTAAAATGCGGAAGGCAATAGTAAATCTTACGACACTCACCTAATTTCTAGCAAGTTGAAGGTCAGATAAATGTTTTGATTGGTCAAGTAATTCGTACACTTGGACCCACCATTCTGCGGACTGCTATACAAGGCGGAGGGGCCAATCGTGCCCGTGATGACTTCGACGCAGATTTTGATGACGACGATGATGATGATACTGATGTTGGAGGCCGCGTCCAACTTGATTTACCAACATTCGATCCAAGCGAAGATGAAGACTTAAAAGATTCAACTAATGTGAGTGCTACGACAACTTCTAACGCAACTGAACCTCCATCTTTGGGAGACTCAGTTCCTGCGGAAACAATTTCTTTACCCGAAAGAATTTCATTGAGGACTGATCTCGTTAATAGTGAAAACACCGATGATACAACAACTTCTTCATCGACATCGTCCGAAACGACAACTCCAGTTTCACTCCAATCATCAGCTGCATTAATTGAAACCACAACTCCGTCGAGTGATTCAATTTCGAGCCAACCCTGCAATCCTACGACGAATGGGACAATGTCTCTGTAGGATCGCAAATCCATTCACCGGGAAAAGCTAGGGCTTTTGTCATGTCATTGTATTTGTCTGTTATATTTTCGTTGTGGGGAAATCATCTATTTATTTGCATTAGGAGCGATTTTGGACATTTACACAAATTTCGATATTTTTTGTACCCTCATCTTAGGGCGAGTGGAGCACCACAGATGGATAATGTTTTTTAACTATTTGCAAATTTAAAACATTTCTTAATTATGCAGAGGTTGAGCTGCAAAGAGGCAGGAAAAGGTGTTGAGATTGCGGCGGACGTTTTACGAGTTTTCTTATTTTTAACCAACCGTTTTCTAGTAATTCCTAATAACCAATTTTATTATATCAAAACGTAGACTATGTAGTGAATTAAATGTAAAACTCTGTCTCTTAATCTCATCGCAAAAACACTTTTTGCGTTATCTTTCCTCTGAACAGCTGTTTACTTTCTATTATTTTCACTATCCTACTTTGCTACTTCTACTTCTTCTATATTTTTCTATTAAACTTACATTCTACAATACTTTTTCCATCAAAACCGTCAAAACGCACAACGACATGTTAGAACTGTGCACGTTTCTCCTTCCTCATATTCGAACAGCAGCGCCAAATTGGGAAAGACTGGAGCACTTTATTAAGTTGGACTTAAAGTCACAAACAGTAGCTTCACCGACACGAATCAAAGTGACCAGAAGTCATTATACCAACAAATATGACTGATCATTTTAGCCATTGTTCGCAGCATTATCTTTTTCTGTCTACCTTATCTATGATTCTATGCGCATCAAGTCATTCCGTAGAGATTTATTTTCATAAAATTAAAAAATTTAAAAAAAAATAAATTTAAAAAAATAACAAACATCGCCCGTCATGTCACTTACCACCAAAAAATCATCAAAAATTTGAATTGGTTGTAATATCATTTTCGTTGCTTCTCTCTTCCTTCACACAAAAACGCATTTCCACCCACACAAACATTTCGAAACAAAATTCACAAAAAAACACTAAACACTACATCTGGATGGAACAGTTGAACAGCGGCGACAACTCCATCGACCTAAATGCGTTGAACGAGCAACTCCAGGAGACAATAAGAGTCGCTAGACAGGCAGCATCCGAGAACTCCGTGACGGGCGACACATCCAGCGACCAAGATGGCGCCGAATCAAAATCACCTGCCATAGATGAGTTGACGCTCGATGCCGAGGATATTGACGGGGATGACCGCAACAAAAGGTTTGTTGGAAAAAATATTTATAATAATTAATGTAGGTGTACATAAATAGCTTCAATCAATGTTTTTAATTTCGAAGAAAGGGTTTAAACAAACAATTAAATTTTTTTTTAAAAGTTAAATGTTGTCGATTTTTCAAACTTCTCTTTTAAATCTCTGGAAAACAGTAAAACTGAGTTTTTTAAAATTAGATGTTAAAATGGCTGAAATTAAAAACTCCCGGTGAATATTATTTTTTACATAATTTATCTTCTAACCGACAACAAGTGATTTTCTAATAAATTTTGAAATAAAACGTTCTAGGAATTTTAACATCGATTATAAAGGTATTTAAAGGGCACTGATTTAAAAAAACAATCATAGTATTTTGGTAAATATAAAACACCTACTTAAAAAAAAAAAAAAGTACCCTTATGATATATCATACAAGTAAGATATACATACATAAAAACTAAAATCGAAACATATGTCAAATTGCTAATATTAAACTAATCTTCAGATTCTTGAACTTCGGATTCGGTGGTTCAGCCCAAGGAGGAGGATTATCAGCGGGAGCAGGAGCTTCAATCGGCGGCGGTGGTTCAGGCGCTGGTTCAGGCAACTTTCTCTTCGACATCATCCGTGTAAGTACCCTAAAACCCTTAATTTTTTTTTAAATCAGCAGCGTTTCCGGCGCTCTACTAACATAAAACAGAAAATGATCAACCTAATATCTCGGTCTTATGCGAGCTCAAGTTGAGCAACATCAAGAAACAAAAAAAAAAAAACAAAAAAATATAAACAATCTGTGACGAACTAACCCATGAAATTTTTTCTTAATAATTCTTTTCGTTATAATTCTTTTTGATAAGAGACAAATTTAAATAAGAAAAAACAATCAGCGTACAGCTGATCGTGCTGCACGAGCTGCTGGAACTGTATATCGTGTTGTAGCTGGGACTGAAACTCTTGATCTCAACGATACAGGTTCACAGAAGTTCTCGACGACGACGAAAACCCAACAACCGGGACAAATCAGTAAATTTATTGACCGGACTTCAAGGACGATAAATGATGGGGTAACAATCTAACTAAGCTGGTCACTGACCACTGTAATTTCTAGCAATTTTTTTATACCGAAGAATGGGTGTAATTTTACCTTTGTATATATGTACATTATTTTGGATCCTTACAACCATATCCTTGCCTATGTTGCTAACAGTAATAGCTTATATAAGAGAAATTATAGGAAGATTTATACTTTTATTTTATCCCAAAAGTAACTTCATCAACTATGGACTGCCAGGGCTGTAAGTTGGAAGCAAAAATTTGTAAATCCTTTCTCAGACGGGAAACAAACCGAATATAAGATAGACACAGCTTATCCAAAAATAGACTCGTAACATTTTTTAGATTATCTCTTATAAAATATTTTCTATACCATTTGTAGCACTAAAGCTTTGGTTCCGGATGCGCCAACCTTATTTAAATATGCTCTGCATTAACCTTATGACATTTTTAACTGAACACCGAAGAAGTTTTTGCACCAACAGAACAACAAACATCTTTTCAATGACATTCGAAACAAAATAATGAGGAATTAAAAACCATGAATTTTGGTACTCTAAATCGTTTTGCGAACTATTTTTCAGTCTATTTATTTAAGCAATTTTTCCGTTCGAAAGTCTTCATTTTCTTTTTTCTTTGTTTCTGAAAAAAAATCTTAAGAACCTTTCATCGGACCTTCTACTAGTAATTTCTTCTTAAGAACTGCTGTCGAATAAATTCAAGTGGTCCTATGTATAATTCAAAGTTAAAGCGAAAATTAACGTATTTTTCAAACTACTTATCATTACGAATTCGTAAACTCAGAATTCACAAATTATGCTCGCACTAATCATAAGCCTGCGACAGCAACATTCCTGTAATAAGTTTGCTAAGATTTCGTAAATTTGGTTTAAATATGGTTGGTGCGGTACATACAACCCTGAGATTTTAAACGATTAATTTTAAAGGAGTTTTCAACAAAACAATATTCATTATTGATGAAAACATAATTAGTTCCGGCCTTCGAATTTGCCTGAATTTGATTAAGACAATCCTTCTGTTAATAAAGCTTTTCTTTGTCAAGAATTAAAATTTTGTGTGAATTTTTATAATTCCTCTGTACATACTTTAATTAAATGTTAAGAGTAACAGTGCACAGTACCCAAAATAACATTAACCTAAAAACCGGGGAAGATTGATTTTGAAGTCTCTCCATTTTGATAAAACTTTGGAGGAATTTAGAATTGTTTTACAGAAATCCGATGGAAACAGTTTTAATTCGAGGTTTTTCCATAATTTTCAACAAAAGTTTGTGGAAACATGGAAAAATGGAGTCGGAAAACTGTCTCTTTACAGAATTTTAAAATTAAATATCTCATATGTAAGCGACCGACAAATGCATTTTACATATTCGTCACTTTTGATCTTAAGTGGCCACTACTGCAAAGTTTCAGCAAAAAATGTGAGGGAGACCACAAATTCAATTTATGACAAAAAACCTTTACCCGTAGGTTATACGTATATTTTTAACAAGATGATTGATTAAATTTAAATTCCATTTATCGCGATAATTGTAATATTAGTGAACCTATTCGGTTTTCATTTTTTAACAAAGCCTATAGTTGGATATTATATCATAAATTAATGTAGGTAATAATATAAATTTAAAAAAAGCTAAAGCAGTTGCAGTCCCAGCTTCCGTTGATTTTAAACCAGCCAATAATTTATTCGCAAGTGCGAAACATTCTCACAGTGAACAGTTTGAGGGTTATTAAAAATAATAATTTTTCCTTATTTTTCCTAATTTTTCCGCGATATACTTTTTGTCTTTGTATACCAAAAGTAGTATTTAAATATTAAAATGAAAGACGTTATACGAGTTATTTTATGAGATGTTTTCAAAGTTAGAAATTCGGAGGATTAAAATCTCAGTACATAGTACGTATGATAACATTAGGGGTTCAAGTTATGTCTGCCCAGGGTTGAAACTTTTCCAGGATCCATAATATCTCCTCCTACTTAAAAATATTTGCAAAGCATTTTCAAGGTTTTACTAACAACACCTCTCCCAGTGAATCATTTGAAATCACGGGGCTAACAAGCACATTGTGATAAATATCACAGCAGTTACTAAAACTCATTTAAAATCGCTGTACAGTAGAAAGGAAGTGCTTGTGCTACCACAGTTGTCCTAACACGTTTTATTCATTATTTTGGATAAGCGGCTGACTTTGCCATTTCGATCATCGAAACATTCTCGACATAAAAATATGAAAAATTTAGAATGAAATTACGAAGGAAAGCGGGCTAATTGCAATATGAAAGTATTCGTATGCTGATCATCTGTCAGAGTGTCTTGTAAGATATTTTTTGAATGTTAAAAAGAATATAAAGAAAATTAACAGTCATAACAGCAGCATGATGCATTCACCACTGCTCAAGGGAGGAAGTTCCTTGAGCGGATAGCACTGTTTGTACGCAATCCTATTACACAATTTTTTTATGCCCTTTATCTGTTTTGTACATATGAAAGAAATACAAAATTACCAGCACGAGTGTGTTCCTACCTTAAAGCACTCTTCTTTCCCTAATTTGCACTTCCTCTCTTATATGTATATGTACATAGAAATGCATGTTGTTTCCACAACAATTTTTTTAGGCTTATCTAAAATGTAAATATTATCTTCTAGCCATTATTATTAGCTGCATTTTTTTAGTCTAACCAACAAAACGTTTTATATTTTCCATTTATCAGACTAATTAACAATCTGTTATAACTTAAATTTTTAAGGTTAGACTAAAATAACGCAACTTAAGTTGCCCTAGTTCGTAAAATTTATTAGGTAAAAGGTTTCAACTCTACTACTTTTGTATATAATTTTTCTCACATTAACCGGCTCTAAGCCTGTGTAAATATGCTAATAATGAATAACTAACTTTTGACTTGGATTTGAACTTCAAACGCCAACGACAAAATGACAGACGATTCGGAAATTCTATGAACGTGATCCTGCAGCTCAGCCGCTACACAATGTCCGTTTTACATTAGATGTAAAATTTCACGTTATTAACTGATTTTTGAGAATTTTTATAATATCAAAAAATAGAAGGGCTAACCGAAGCAATCCGAATAATTCTAGTTATTCACCGGAAGTGTTCAGACACCTCAGGGAGATGAAAGAGCTAACGCTCCAGCCTCCTCGGGCGATGACACCAATCAAGGAAGCGCTGCTGGCGACGGATACACCGAAGGCATCCCCGGACCCGTGACCCGATTGGTCGTCTTGGCCAATCGTGGACTCGCCAACCTCATCCAAGATTTGATTCTTGTAAGTATCATACGCAAAATAACGAACCCTTTAAATGTATATCTCAGCTCGAATTAAATCATTATCGATGTCGACTTCTTTTTCGATTTATTGTTCAAATAGGTATTCATAATGTAAGATGAAAATAATTCATATATAGCATTTTTACTTCAAATACAATCATTTCCACGAAATGCAAAACCAAATCAAAATCAAAATCAGGGCCAACCAATCAAAATCAAGCCCAGCCAAATCAAAATTGAGCTCAACCAAATCAAAATCACATTCAACTTTTTAAAATAATTCATTTATATAAATTTGCATAATACTAACGTTGACACAATTTAATAATTTCGAGTAGGTACACTCAATTTTTTTGAAACTATCTAAGTACCTAACCCGATTTCATCCTATGTATCATAAATTTGTACTACTTAGTTAAGCACTTCTAAAATGAAAGTGGTAAATGTTGGTACTTCACTCAGATTAGAAATTTTGGGAGTGTTACAAAAAATATTCTGCACTTATATATGTATTTCCATTCTTAAATGTTAAATTCATAAATAAATAAGGGTATTAATTTTCCTTCGGTATTTCATCTTATTGAAAACAATAATCGTGGAAAATTTAGTCGCTATATTGAGTCTACTATCTCGATTTCTAAATTTTTAAAAAGGAGTCAGTATCTCCAAAAACTTCAAATACCAATATTCATGACAATTTATTGAAATAAAAAATTTCTGGCCGCTATCTTAAATAAACCATATTCAAACTATGTTTTAATTGTATATTCAAATATGTAGTATAGGTATGTATGCCTATGTTAAGTTAAAGAATGTAGTACCTTCAGACAAAAAATTAAAAATATCAAACCAACGTGATTGAGCAACAAACAAAACAAAGAATCTTTTGAGTTGATATTTATATCTACATATATTGGTTGAAAATCAGTTGTACCTTAATACGAAATTTCAGTTAAATTCGTATAGAATTTTAAAAATGTTGGACATTGCTTTACATGAAAATTCTTTCAATTTCCAAAAAGTTTGTCACCATAATGGCTCTACCATTTTGAATTTCCAAATTTTGATAGATTCAAATTTCTTGGCCTCAAGCACCCTCAGTACTCAAGTGCTAATTTTCACTTAAATTCGTTGAATTTCGGAAAATTTTGGTCGCCATAAGATCAATATAAAATGGCGGATCGGATCAACATCTTTAACATTTCGAAAGTCAATTGCAAACAGAATCTCCAAAAACACCTTAATACCAATTTTTATGGCAATCCTTCGAAATGTACAACTTTAAGCCGCCATTTCGAAACCCGCGAATAAAAAGTAGCCTATATGTTAGGTCGGAACATAATATGATCGGATCAAGTGCTTAGGCGTAATTGAGCAACAAACAAAGAAACATACTTTCGATTTTATATATAATGTAGGAATATAGGTGATGATTACCTACCTAACTATTTGATTTGGTTGGTCTTTATTTTGACTTAGTTTTCGTTGAATTTGATTTGGTTGCATTTGAAGTGTATGTAAATGCTATACATATCTTATCTATCAAGTTGAGATATAAAAATACAGAATTAGAAGCACTTTCTATAAACAGAAATTTTTATTTTTTTTATTCGTTTCTCAGCGCATCGCAGCGACAAGTGAACGATTAGTGAACTTCAAGGCGCGACTCATCACATCCCTCATCTAAACGAATGCTCCTTGCTGCCCTCTAGCAAAACTATTTTCCAACTTCCTAAAGAAATCAAGACGAGGAGGTCGCTCCGAACTCGCACACAACTCGCCTCTTCCTTCACAGATGCATTATTTATTAACTACGTCTAAAACGCGCGCGAGTTGGCTTTCTTAATCCAGGACTGCTGCTGCTTATCCCCAACGCCTGTAATCCAGCTCCGGTAGCGTAGAGCCCAAGCTTCCACTGTAAATTTTCCCACTATTTAATAGTTACTCCTACCCCTTCCCTATTTTCTATCTCTTTCTTACATACCACTTTTGTCTTACTAACGACCGTTATTTAGCTGTAGAAACTCGTAGATTAGTGAATATGTGGTTGACTGTGCCCTTCCCTTAACTGTAGATACCGCAATTGAGTGGTGCCCCTGCCTAGGGAACAGAATAACTGCCCACGCCTCTTCATAATTGTTATATCTGTCCTTCTCCTAAACTAAACGATTATTCGACTGTGGTGTTTTATATATAAATTTTTGTTTTTATTTTATTTTGCATAGTTTTAGGCTGCGTAAATCGATTGTTAAGTATCTCTGAAATGGTAGTCAATTTTATAGCGAACAGGAGCCCATGGGTCCTTGTTTTGGAGGTCTGTTAACTATGTATATTTTGTAAAGATACGTGTAAAATAAACTTTTGTAAGTAAATTATTAATGACTTTTGCTAATCCATCTTATTCTGTTCAATTATTATAATATTTATTCATATTGTACCAATCAGTGTTGCAGTCCCCGCATTCTTGCAAACAATATTTTAAAACCCCAATCTTGGACAAAAACAATCTTGATCTCCAAAAATTTTTACATACATATGTATATACTAATTTTTGCCGCACACCGAAACAGTAAAATAACTTACACTATAATTTAAACTGCGACGATTTGTGCAACTTTTTATGCAATATCTTTTAAAGGCATAGAGTCTCAGACACGTGGTTCGCATACCAATAACATCCTCTAAAAATCTACTATCCAAGCCATTCAGAAACAATGAATTTTTTTCTGAAAAATTAGGAAATCATTTCTATAAAAATTTTTCCGTAGATTATAGAAAAGAAAATTAGTCCCATTTCCGAAAACAATAGGGAAACAAAATTCAAAATACCAAATTTTGACCGTTTATTAAAAATAATTAAAAATGAATGGATTCATTAAGAAGTTTAATGTACTGCTCAAATGGTTACTTGATTCTTAAGCTATTGTATGTGTTCTGACTGCTGCCAAAACACAATAAAAAATAAAATTATAAAAAAAAAATAAAAATAATTAAAAAATTAGGGTTCGGATATACTTAGCCAGTTCAATTTATTTTAACCTTAAAACTTAAAACTATTCACAATGTCAATTCAAAATAAACTATATAATTCTTCATAAACTTTAAAACAAAACAGCAAATTGATAATTAAAATCAGAAAATATTTCAAAGTACAAAAAAAAAAACAAGAAAGAAAAAGGGCTCAGTAATTCGTCGTAGAACTAGTGAACGGTCGTTTTCCCGAACACTAAGGAGTAGGACTAGTGAACGGTCGTTTTCCCGAACACTAAGGTAGGAATAAGTGAACGGTCGTTTTCCCGAACACTAAGGTAGGAATAAGTGAGCGGTCGTTTCCCGAACACTTAAGGAAGGAATAAGTATACCACGGTCGGTTCCCGAGGAGATACTGACCTCTTGCAGGAGAATCAAGAAGTGATTTCCTTAGTCACTTTCGCTCCTTTTATACTAAAATCCTTGTCTATTGCCATGGCAACACACTGCTCATGGCCTACTACCGTTTCAAAATTCAAAATGTGAAAGCAAATGCTTCGCCTACTTTACTTTCAAATGCTACTTTACAATTAGTAATTTAAATATTCATTCCCTGCTCTACAATTGTTAATTCTAATATATTTAAGAAAAATAAGTTAAATTTAAATTTAAATTGGTTTGGAATGGATTCGAGTGGTCATCTGGTGGGAACTGTGGATCGGGAATTCAGGATCCAGTTTCCAGGGATGTGGGACTTCGAGTTGTCAGGTCAGGTGTCACTTCTTTGTTGTGGTGCAGTTGTCAAATGCTGATGGGATGGAATGCCGGCAGGGAATCAAAGGTAGCTTCTTTTTTGTTTACATCCTGTGAATTAAACTAAATCTTATTTATCCTCAGCCTATAACCTAGTTGGAGATCCAACATACTGCCCCCCTTGAAAGGCGAATAGAAGAAAAAATGCCTTTCAAGATGTCATTGTTTAGTTCGAAATTCCCTATTCAGATTTGGTTAGGCGATCTACATTATAAAAAAGATCATTCTTTAGGAATTAGGCACAATTTGTTAATTGGCCTTTTTAAACTACCATTCTTAGTTTTAATGGATGCTACTCTAGCTAATCCATCAGACCCATAATGCAATTCCAAAATACGGCCTAGCAACCATGAATTTGGAGGCAAATTATTTTCAGAGATAATGACTAAATCTCCTACTGTGGGATTCGTTTTTGTTATTTTCCATTTAGGTCGGTTTTGTAAATTACTAAGATACTCTTTATACCACTTTGACCAGAAGTGTTCACGTAGAAATTGGATGTAATTCCACCTAGCTAATGTAGTAGTTTTATATGTTTTAGCAGGTTCTGGCAATGTGTTAAGAGCAGATCCTATTAAAAAATGTCCAGGAGTTAGATACTCTAAGTCAGCGGGATCTTCAGTTACTGGAGAAAGAGGTCTTGAATTCAAACATGCCTCTATTTGACTTAAAAGAGTCGCAAACTCTTCAAAAGTTAAAGAAGTGTTTTTTAAAACTCGTTTGAGGTGGTGTTTAATGGATTTAACACCTGCCTCCCATAAGCCTCCAAAGTTGGGAGCATAAGGTGGGTTGAAATGCCATTGAATGCCGTCTGCTGCCATTTCATTTGCTAATGTTTTATTAGCGTTTCTGAATGCCATAGAAATTTCCTTGTCTGCTCCTACAAAATTTGTTCCACAATCTGAATACATATCAGTGCAGAGACCTCTTCTGCTTATAAAGCGCCTAAAAGCTGCTAAGAAAGCTGCTGTTGAAAGATCTGAGACTGGTTCGATATGTACTGCCTTTGTTGCCATACAAATAAAAAGGCATATATATGCTTTATAGCAACGATTACCTCGATGTTTAGACATTTTGACTGATATTGGGCCTGCATAATCGACGCCTGTGTGCTGAAATGGTCGAGTTAAGTTTACTCGACATGAAGGAAGATCTCCCATTAATTGATTATGCCGTGGTGCAGAATGTCGAAAACAAGTAATGCATTTACTTATAATGTTTCGCACTGTTTTCCTGCCTTGTGGAATCCAATATTGATTCCTGATAGTCGTTAAGACTAATTGAGTACCTCCATGTAAGGTCTTAATATGATAATAATTTATTATCAGTTTTGTTAAAACACTTTCTCTTGGCAATATTATGGGATGTCGTTTAGAAAATGATATCATTGCATGTCGCAATCGACCACCAATTCTTAAAAGACCTGTATCGTCTAAAAAGGGGTTTAATGATAATATTGCGCTTTTTTTGTTTAAAGGTTGATTAGCCTTTATCTGCTCTAGCTCCTTTAAAAAATGTTTGTTTTGAGCTATCTTTATGAGTTTGTGTTTCGTGGTTGATATTTCATTTGTGGTTAGTAATCCTAGAGACCTGTACTCTTGTTTTTTCCTACAATTATTAATAAATCGGATACAATATGCTGTAACACGAACAAGTTTAGTGAATGAGGAATATCTCGATAGAAACTCTTCACTATTATTTTCAATATTGATGAAACAAAGTTTTTTATGTTCTATTTCATCCGTTGTTGGAGAAAATTTGGATTTGGGCCATTGGTCTGGTGGTTCTTGCAACCATTTTGGACCATGCCACCACAAATAATTGTTTACTAAAAGTGAGGGCTTGATACCTCTAGAGTTTAGATCTGCTGGGTTGTCACTAGATCGTACGTGACGCCAGGTATCTAAAGGAGTTAGTTCTTGAATTTCAGCAACCCGATTTGCGACATAAGTCTTGTATTTGTTGGGATGGTTGCGAATCCAAGTAAGTGCTATTGATGAATCTGTCCAAGCAAAGACAGGAACATCTTGAAAATTCATATCTTCCTTTATACGAGATATGAGTTTTGCTAATAATAGGGCTCCGTTTAACTCAAGTCGTGGGAGTGACACAGGTTTAACTGGTGCCACCTTTGATTTGGCCATCAATAAATTTACATGACATATTCCTTTATCGTTGATGACTCTCAGATATATTGCTGCTGAATATGCATGTATTGATTCATCTGAAAAACCATGTATTTGGTATTTCTGAGGATTTCCTGTGGTATGTAGCCAACGGGGTATTTTTATTTGACTAAGAACGTTAAGTTCTGACTTGAATTTTTGCCAAAGTGATTCTGATGTCGAAGGAATTGGTTCATCCCATGAACATCCGTGTAGCCATAATGTTTGCATCAGAATTTTAGCCGTTATTAGAATTGGCGATATCCAGCCATGTGGATCAAAAAATCTAGCCACCTCAGACAGTATTGAACGTTTTGTAGGAGAACATTCCTTGATTGGCTGATACTGCATTGTGAAGTAATCAGCACCAGGATACCAATGTATCCCTAAAGTTTTTACTGAGTCATCTCCGGAAAATCGTAAAGGGGGTTGAATTTCCCTTAACTCCTTCGGAATATTATTTAATATTTCCGAAGAATTAGTTACCCATTTTCTTAGAGTGAAGCCTCCTGATTTCAAAAGAGAGCAGAGTTCTGCTTGAATTTGTTGTGCTTCACTTGTATTATTTGCACCAGTCAAAAGATCATCTACATAGAAATCTTGAAGGAGTATTTTTGAAGCAATTGGGTAATTATCTGCCTCATCTTTGGCAAGTTGGTGCAAAGTTCTGATAGCTAAATAAGGAGCTGGGGTCATCCCAAATGTAACAGTTGTTAGCTTATAATCCCTTATTGCTTTTTTGGGATTATCTCTCCATACTACACGTTGGTAGTCTTGGTCACTAGGATGTATATTTATCATCCTGTACATTTTTTCTATATCGGCAGACATTGCTATACGATATTTACGCCACCTTAAAAGGATAGTATACAAGTCCGACTGAATAGTCGGTCCAGTATGAAGTTGTTCATTCAGACTTTTTCCGTTACTTGATTTAGCGGAAGCGTCGAACACCACACGAACTTTTGTGGTGGTACTTTCTTTTATCACAGCATGGTGTGGTAAGTAAAAGTTTTTGTATACTTTTTGTGCGTCAGCTGGCACCATATGCCCTAGCTCTATGTATTCGTTTATACAAACTTTGTACTGTTCGTATAACTGTGGCGATTTCAAGAGACTTTTCTCAAGACTATAGAACCTTTTAAGTGCTCTTGACCGAGATTCACCCAAATCTGGATTGGGTGTCTTAAATGGTAGTTTCACCTCGTAACTACCGGAAGTAGAACGTTTATGCGTTTGAGCATAATATTCTTCGCATTCCTTATCTGATGATTTTGGCCTTGCCTCAACTTTGATTTCCTCGTATTCCCAAAACCTTTTGAGAAGGTTATACAAATCTCCGTCTTGCGATTGTATGTTTGTCATGAATGTAGAAACCTTGAAGTCTTTGCCATGCTGCTGGGATGAAAGGTTACCAAACAGGATCCATCCTAAACTGCTGTTCTGAGCTATAGGTGTACCTGGTGGTCCCTTGCGCAATCCCTCCTGAATAATCTGTCCGTAGACATCTATTCCAAGAAGCAAGTCTATTTTACCTGGTTGGTAAAATAGTGGGTCAGCGAGTGGCAAACCTTTCAAATGGTCCCATTCTTTGATTGAGATCGTTGAGGGTGGAAGTATGCTTGTAATAGTTGGCACTATTAAAGCCGTTACCCTGGTTGGGTCACCTTGTTTGTTTTTAGGAAACATTTCAAATGCTGCTTGCGAGCGTACAATTGTTCCCTCACTATCCCCTAGACCTGTTACCTGTACAGACGTTTGTTTAGGCTTTAGTTGCAATCTTTGGGCTGCAGAACGTGTGATAAAGGATACTTGCGATCCTGAATCAATCAGAGCCCGAAACGTATAAGATGTGCCCGACTTGGCACGTATCTTAACTAATGACGTTGATAATAGCGCTGGGCTATTCTTACTAATATGACTTGCATAAAACGAGTGTACATTAGTTTCAGTTTCTTTAGACGTTGTCGAAGAGGAAAGATTCGGCGCTATTTGAACAGGATTTTTTGCGCTAGTTGGCAACTGGTAAATTTTACCTTTATGGAGTAGTGAATGATGCTTTCCACCACACTGCCGACATCTGAACCTAATCGAGCATTGTTGTACCTTATGTTTTCTGGATAGACAATTAAAACATAAGCCCTTAGTTGTCACAATCTTAATCCTTTCATCCGTTTGATGTTTAAGGAATATTGGACATTGATTTATGTAATGGGAGTTACCACAGACAAGGCATGTATTGCTTGCTGTTGATACTTGGGTCATAGTACTCCGCTTAATTCTCATCTTGTTTGATGAGCCTGGTTTCTCCTCTACTAATGCTTCCAGTGTCCGGAATCTTTTTTCTAAGAATGTTTTGAAACGATCCAAGCCTGGTAATTGATTTAACGAACTTATTTCCTCTTCCCACATACGGTGTGTTTCCGACGGTAAACTTTGTGTTAATATATGTATTACAATAGGATCCCAATTCTCTATTGAAACACCTAGAGCCTTTAACTCAAACATGCACTCTGTGCTTTTGTCTAAGAGTGACTTGATGGACTTTGCTGACTCCGAATTCATCTTGACTATATTCGTTAATATCTTCAACTGATGATTAACGAGAACACGTTGGTTGTTATATCTATCCACAAGAACTTTCCAAGCATTTTCGTAACTTGCATTTGTTACTGGAAATTGACGCAACAGATGTTCAGCTTCCCCTGCAACGCTAGATTTTAGATAATGAAGCTTTTGAACTGGTTGTAATGTTGGATTCCTGTGGATAAGTGAACAAAAAAGATCATGAAATGATCTCCAAGACTCATATGAGCCTGAAAAGGTTGGAATTGAAATTCGGGGCAGTTTTAGTGCCAATGAATCTGCTTGTGCTGAACCACAAGCCAAGTTTCCAGTTTGTACGTTTGTTGGTTCAAATTCACTCAAAACATCTCGCAAAAGTCCCGCATATTCGAAATATTTGTCTTCGGTGTCCGAAAACAAATCCCCAGTGAAATATGGATATTTCTTCCTTTCTCTTGAAGTTAATGTACTTGCTATCTCGATGATCTGATCATGAGTAGCGGAAAAAGTGGCCCAACAGATTCGTATATCTGTTAGCCGTTCAGAAATAAGACCTCTAGTGTGGTCTGAAGGTTTTAAATCCTGATACTTTGTATATGTCTTAAGAATCTTCTCCGAAGCAATAATTTGCTTCTCTATGAGCTGTTGAAGAGACATTGTGAATTTATGAACTGACTATCCGGCTCGAAGGACCAATTTATGTTCTGACTGCTGCCAAAACACAATAAAAAATAAAATTATAAAAAAAAAATAAAAATAATTAAAAAATTAGGGTTCGGATATACTTAGCCAGTTCAATTTATTTTAACCTTAAAACTTAAAACTATTCACAATGTCAATTCAAAATAAACTATATAATTCTTCATAAACTTTAAAACAAAACAGCAAATTGATAATTAAAATCAGAAAATATTTCAAAGTACAAAAAAAAAAACAAGAAAGAAAAAGGGCTCAGTAATTCGTCGTAGAACTAGTGAACGGTCGTTTTCCCGAACACTAAGGAGTAGGACTAGTGAACGGTCGTTTTCCCGAACACTAAGGTAGGAATAAGTGAACGGTCGTTTTCCCGAACACTAAGGTAGGAATAAGTGAGCGGTCGTTTCCCGAACACTTAAGGAAGGAATAAGTATACCACGGTCGGTTCCCGAGGAGATACTGACCTCTTGCAGGAGAATCAAGAAGTGATTTCCTTAGTCACTTTCGCTCCTTTTATACTAAAATCCTTGTCTATTGCCATGGCAACACACTGCTCATGGCCTACTACCGTTTCAAAATTCAAAATGTGAAAGCAAATGCTTCGCCTACTTTACTTTCAAATGCTACTTTACAATTAGTAATTTAAATATTCATTCCCTGCTCTACAATTGTTAATTCTAATATATTTAAGAAAAATAAGTTAAATTTAAATTTAAATTGGTTTGGAATGGATTCGAGTGGTCATCTGGTGGGAACTGTGGATCGGGAATTCAGGATCCAGTTTCCAGGGATGTGGGACTTCGAGTTGTCAGGTCAGGTGTCACTTCTTTGTTGTGGTGCAGTTGTCAAATGCTGATGGGATGGAATGCCGGCAGGGAATCAAAGGTAGCTTCTTTTTTGTTTACATCCTGTGAATTAAACTAAATCTTATTTATCCTCAGCCTATAACCTAGTTGGAGATCCAACAGTATGTAAAAAAATACAAAAAGGTTTAAATAATTTCGAAATAATATGTGAATTTTACATTTTACCATGGATTGAGAATTCCAAAATACCCTATTTTATAACTCTGTTTGTCTCGAAACGAGTTTATTCACGAATTCTCAATCTACGGTATAGTCATATAGAAATACAATACTGTTTAGACTCAGAAAAAAAGATTTAATGTTTTACCAATTAGGTACCAGTGTAGGAAACCAAGTAAGTATAAGTAAGTATAAGTTAAAATCCTACATGAAATGTTCTATACGCATTTAGCAAAAAAAAACTCTACTACGATATTTAAAAAAAATAAATAGGTACCTAATGACAGGATATACATATTTGAATTGTTTTAAATTTCAAAATAATAATGTCCAAAATTACCTAAACGTATGACAACCACATGAGATATTAAATCGAAGTTATTTATTATTATTAAGTCTTAATTGGACCAAAATTTATTTGAAATCCAAATTTTTACTTTTTTCGGCCACTTTGAGCATTAAATTTAGAAAGAAAAAGAAACTATACTTAAAACGTTCTTTCAAAGATTTATCACAGGTTTATACATGTGTACATATGTACATATAAGCGAGGAAACTACAGGGTTACGTATACGTTCAAACCTCTAAAATAATTTATGGCCGTGGCAATTCTCAGTTCATTTCAATATCGCTAAATTAATGAAAGGAAACCTATACAATTTAGGAAAAAAAAGCTTTTTCAATCCTTAATTTTAAGCTTTACTATCTCTTGATACTTTGAAACACCAAAATCGACTATTATGATTGCACCCGATGTTGTAAAAACGGATGCGATTCCAAACACGCAAAACTATAAAAAAAACCGGTCAAGTGCAAGTCCGACTCGCGCACCGAGAGTTCCGTAAAAAATTATTTTTTTGTGATGTAACTACAAATTTACGGTTTTTCAGATTTTTCCCTTTACTTATGCTATAAGACATTGCTTCTTGCCAAATTTCATGATTCTAGGTCAACGGAAAGTACCCTATAGGGTGCCCTTGCGAGCGGCATAAACGGCCGTATCTTTTGATTGCGTTGACTTAGAAGTTTAATTTTTTTCACAGCTTCAAGGGATTGCAGACCTGAGTATTTATTATAATAATTTTATTTATCTTCACATTTTTCCCTTATTTTCTTCATTTGTAATTTTAGATCCTCAGCATACTCCTATACACTAAATTTCATCATAATAGGTTAAAAAGGAGAGAGTAATAGATTGTGACCTACAAATAAACAGATATCGTAAAACTATTGAATTCATAGTTGGGTACGGAATCTTAATAAAAAAGAAATAAGGCTTTCGAATTATAGAGGAGATAAATATTTACAATGTTTCCATAGATGGAATACCAATCGAATACGAAATAGGTAAGTTTCGAATAAAACAAGGAAAATATATTTTGTACAAGTATCGAAAGAAATCGTCAAAAAATTGATATTCTTAATTCTATCAGTGCGATTTGTTCTTGCGACAACTTCATGGCTCAGAAGACGTTTTCAGTCTACGCTTACGAAAACAGCGTCTCCAGCTGATATCTTTCCGGGTGTCCTAACACCCAGGTGAACGCCTAGTACAGGACTTTCTCCTGTTTTTTCGAACGTACGATATTCTTTGAGCTTCTTCAACGGATTTCCATCAGGGCTTCTTTGAGCAGTTTCTGGATCAACATTTGTGAAAATGCATCTATGAAAAGCCGATAGGTAAATACACGAAAATAAAAATATGTAAGTTACCGAGTGCAAGGTTTGATGTTCCTAAAAATAACTTTGTCCCCTATTTTTATCCATTTCCAATAATCTTCTTCATACGGCAAAGGACCTTTCACGACAAAATTTGGTCGAAAGTTCAGAAAACTTACAGGACTCTCAAGTTTTGTGTTCAAGTCGATTAAAGAGCTCTCGTTGAGCAACATAAAGCTGGTTGCATCATGAAAGGCACCCTAAAATCAGTTGAACATTAAAGAAGTTCTTACGAATACGAATTTTACTTACTGTATCTTTACGATTCATGGTGGCGAAAATTTTATTTCTTTTCCGAACATCTCTTACTGGCAAATTTCCTGGATAGAAAACCAATCGTAAGCCGTAGTCTTCGCTTAAAATGAATCTGGACAGCCACCGGGCGACTTCTTCTCCACAGTCAACAGCATCAACCACTTGACCCCACACTGAACATTTAATAGGTGTCAATTTATATAGTCGTTTTATATCGACTTCTACGTCCATCATCCCAGGTCCAGCGAGCTTCATAACAGCTCCTTCTATTTTTGGTTGTATCTGTACCATCTTAGGATGCTGTCTGCCAGTGATGAACTCTCCTTTCGTCGTGATGACCATGAAAACCCTGAAATGCAGCGGTTGTGCATACAGGTATAAGCCTGGCTTTTTCTTCAAAGTTAAACCTGTCTCGCAAGTATCCATCTTCTAGCCCTAATTTCGTACAGCTAATGCTAGTTAGTCTCACCGGAGCACAAGATTTAATAGGGTAGCAAATTAGGTCACTTAATTCTCCCACTCGCCGCCATTGCCCGGGTGGCGTATCCTCTAAACGTTTCCGATACCAGTAAGTGAAACCCACTGCACTAGCCAAACCCACCCCCGCTGCAACGACGATCGTAGCTCGCGTGTGTTCTGCCAAGAAATTACAGAAGAGAGCTGCAAAGAGTTATAAAAACATATGCGAAGAAATATGAAAACAGTCATAAATTAATAGTATAAAACTTACTATAGCAAACTCGGAAATACAAAGTTTATTTAATTTCATCTTCAGTATTTCCAATTCCTTCTCAAAAGATATGTACATATTTACTATTTTTAAATTTTCCCAGTTCGCATCTCATTCCCAATTTCGTCACTTTAAAGTGAAACAAATATTTTTATATGTATGTATTCTGAGGCATAATTTTTTGTGGCCTTTGATTTTTATGAATAACGTTGATAAAATTGCCATTTTCCTGCAAAGTAAAGCTTTAGCGTCGGTTCTTGATAGCAGATTAGTTTTCAACAAAAAGGCGAAATTTAATTTTGAAAACCAAATTTGATATCTAGGAAATCTGACCTTTTATAAAAATATCTTTCATTATTACCAGGATACAACTCGATTCCCCTTTAATGTAAAATACCTGATGTTGATTGAAATTTCAAAACGGATAATGCTTAAGGTCATTCAAATTTACTGGATTATCGTCTTCTCTATATATGTATTAATTAAATAATTACTGGTTCCACGCACGTAGTACATAGGTAAGAGGAGTTTTGGAGATTCAAATAAGGATCGGCTTATGGTCTATGTGCATGAATTTCAGTAGTTTTAAAGCCCAAAATAGAATAAGAATCTGTAAGATAATAATCGCCTTCTTTCATACAGTCGCTCTTCGCGGCCCCCATGCCGTTTATATGGCAACTTTATTTCTACTTAAAAATAAAAGGCGCAATGTGTAAATCAGAAAATGTAAGTTCTTTTCATCTAATCGAGTTAATCGTTGTTATATGTTAATTTCACTAGTATTCCTATCACACCTATCATACCTAAAAATCAGTTATAGTTCTCACCGAACGCGGATTTATTGATCTTTTCTAATCTAGATCGATCTAAATCAGTCAATGAACATATCTATTATTAAATTTTATTAAGTATGCCGTAATACTTTAGAGTTGAATGAGTGTTTTCCAAGTGATTCGAAGCCTATTCGAAAACAATTTTAGAAAATCATAATTTTTTACAAGTTGAGAAGCACTGTATTATTGCGAATTGCAAGTATCTACTACTGATAAGATTTGGGAGTTGGCAGCACTAAACAGAAATCAATATCTCTTTCTACATTGTCATAAAGGGGTTCCCAAATGAAGAGAGGCTAACCAACTCCACTACTTTCTCAGGACGATACAAAGCCAACAAGTACAAGGAAAAGGATGCCACTCATCACAGTTAGTCAGTCGACTGAGGGTGGAGGGAGTAGAACTTTTTAACCGCAACTAAACGGGACTCTAACCGAACTTTAGTGTAGCCAATTTACAGTTACATATACCGTTCACTTACACGACATGTCAAGGAGCAGTGGAATCTAGTTGCCAAAAAACGCTAGAAACAAGCAAAACTAAGCAAAGGCTAATTTAAAGCACTGTGAGGTCTACGTGAAGCCGGCAGAACGCAATCCAGAGATGCTCGTATCAGACTGACGCTGACACAACTTGTGAAATGAGCTAGGCGTGACTCGCGAGAGTAAAAAACTTTCATAAATGTAGAAAGATATTGTACTTGTACTTGAGAGCCAGGTATCAGTTCAGTCCAGAATCGAGTTGGATGTTGTCGTTGACGGTTCTAGGTGCAAAGAGAACTTGCTGCTCTTTCGATTGAAAACGTAAACAGCGCGCCTCTTCTGTTGCTTTTTAAAATGAAGAAAAATAAGTTGTGAAAGTTACCGTGGGTTACGGTCAATTTCGACTGTTAGCTTACTAAAAGCACTAAAACAGCCAACGTAATAATACGTGAGAATTATCTAATTTGTTTATAATAAAATAAAATAATAATAATTATGTACCTCTATTTTCCAAATAGCTCAACTTTTACGTGCAATTTCGTAGGAATCAAATATACCCCGAACGAGCATATACAAGGAATATTTTATAAATTCATTGTACTAAATAAAAAAGTATTTCTTGATTCAAGCATAATGTAAAACGCAGTCACCATTACATGGACAATATCAACCTATCAACGATAGACAGATCGTGGACGGAGCGGAGCTAAAGATCAGTATGCAAACCCAAGAAGTTCTTGCACTTTTTTTTACACGATATGTTTTGGTAAAGCATAACATTTTGTTAGAGCTAATAAGAGTTTCAAAAAGAAGAAATCAACAAAAAGATTTTTATGCTGAATCAAAGTTGGAAAAAGTTATACATTAGATTTAATTACACCCAAAGAAAAATATTGGGAGGTCTATATTTTTATCAAGTATTGTATTATATAATACAAATTATATTCAATTTAAAAAGGTTTGTTAATTGATCACTGGCACAGTAGAAGATGGTGCTGATTTTGCAAATAATTCAAGTAGCATAAGAAAGCTGAAAAACTATTATAAAGTGCATGTTGTAGTTGAAAAATAAAGAAATCAATTGCGAAAATTACTAAACTTAATTTAATACTTCCAGTGAATTCTGCTCAAAGGACACTTTTGAGGATAATAAAGGATAATCGAACAGCGAGCACTGCAAAAATTTCGGATCAATTAGACGAAGAAACTGGTGTTCCAATTTCTTCGAGTTATATCATTAGAAAACTTTGAAAAGAAAACATGAGGAAGATCAGCTGTAAAGAAAGTGTTTGCGAAGGCACGAAAAGTAAGGTTAAATTGGTGCACGGACCGTAAGCACTGAAATATTATTTTTTCGGATGAAAGTTATTTGTTTCCTGTTTATGTCAAACGCTCAGGTTAAGGTAACCCGACCTCCATACGAAGCTTACCTGCCGTCGCGGCATTCGTTATTCCTCAACGCCAAAGCGGTGAAGGAAAAATCACAGTTTGGGATGGGATATCTTGGCATGGACATATTGATCTTGAGTTGATTGGAGAGTCTGTAGATATATGGACATTCTCTACCAAAAACTTCTTCCATCTATGGAATGAGGAAATGCCTTTGACGGGTACGATCTTCCAAAAACACACTGAATTGGTTCGAAGAGCACAACATAACTTTTAATGTGGCCAAAATTATTAAAAATATTCTACTTGAGCGAAAATCATAACCACGGTAAAACTTTACACAAGCTTATCAAAATGTAAGGGAGATCATCTCTAGAATATTTGTGCATTGACAAATACTTACTTCTTTTAAAATCCAAATAATTTTTCAATTGTAATATTGTATTTCTATGTTGGGCAAACGTATTATAGACCTTAGACTGCATTATAATTAAATGCAGAAGCAATACAAACTTAGTACAGTCAAAGATTTTTCTTTGAACTTTCAAGACTTTCTGTAATAGCCCATGCAATATTTCCATTCCTCCTGTGTGTTTGTTGAAAGTTTAGAGTATAACATTTTTAATTTTTTGCCTTATTATTTCTAGAAAGAGGAAAATGTAATAACATCAAATATTAATTAATGTTTACAAACATATATTGTATATACATATGTATGTGGTGTTTGGAAAATTCTACATATGTATGTACAGGGTGGCCCAAAAGTTTCTCCCCACCTATTTAAAAAAATGCATTATGCATTTACCGTTGCCAAAATTTATTCCCTCTGATTCTATCAAAAATTCTAAGCGGAGGTTAAATATCAACCCTTCAGCTATCGTAAAGATCATATTGTGCTTAGCTGCGACATCATACGGATCAGATCTAACAGTTCAAAGCGATATATTGCATTTATGAGGAAAAAAATCAAACTCAATTGTCCCTATAGTCAGGTAGAGGGATAAATCCTTTATAAAATTAATTTTTATTACGGAGGTAATTACCGATCTTTTTCAGAAGCTACCTGCGAAATTTCATTGCTCCAGATTCCAAGGATATTTGTTTATTGCAGTGTTTATATTAAGTAGTCATGTGTCTTAGAAAATTGTATAAAGGTTTATCTGAAAAATCATGACTTTTTTAAAAACTGGTCGGGGGCTTTTGTGTTTCTTTGTTATGGCGTCGAGAAGGTTACAGACGAGGATTAAAATCCAAACTTTTGGCAAGATGGGAAACTCCGTTTCCGAAATATCAAGGACACTAAGTGTGGACAGGAAGACCGTACAATTATGGCTAGAAAGGGAGTAAGGCGACGTAGAGGACAAAAACTTCTCCGGTAGACCTACGTAGAGGTCGCTAGCAACAAAAATAAAATTAAGGAAGATGCTGGAAAACATACCAGGAATTGGAACAAGGACAGCAACCAAAAGGATAAATCAATCGGAAAATTATCAACAACCGTCGATGGACCTTATTAACGGAATAACATTTTATCTGCTTACGCAGGTTAGCTGGATGACAGAGGGCAATTTCCAGATAAAAATTTGGCATTTTTATGCATTGCACTGCACTGACACTGACAAAATCAATGTTTTCAACCGTTCGGGAAGATTGGCCTGGAAACTCTCCTGAACTTAATCCAATCGAACACGTTTGAGCTCAGCTCCAAGAAAGTGTATTAGGACATCCGCTGCCCAAGAATAGACGACTGTTAATTGAAAGAGCACAGCAAGAATGGAGCAGCTACACATGAGGACGAGCTGAAGAATTTGTGTGATAGTTTTGGACGGCCTATTTTAGAATGTATATAGATAGTAATGGTAGACACACACATTATTAGTTATAAGAATAGGATAAGATTATGTTTGCTTCTTGAATATATTTAAATTTCCAGATTATGTTTGTTTGTTTGCTTTTTATAGCAAAAATTCCGTGGGGAGAAACTTTTGGGCCACCCTGTATATACAAACCCGGCAACTTCGAACAAACCATTTGGTAAAATTACTTTTGAGTTATACTTTTGATGCTGTATTAACAATAAAACTTATTCCTAGCTATCCTAGTTAATACCTATAGAGTATCCTAATTTAAATCCCCTCCCAATTGCTGAGTCAAGGTATGTTAACCTTTGTTAAACCATACTTAAGTACGAATTGGTGGGAATATAGCTTCTTTCAAGTATCCAAAGAGACATATCTAAATCAAATCATCAAAGAGTTGCCAATTTCAAGAAGACATCGTTGTCACCGTCTGTTTGAAAAATCTCAAAAAATGAAAGAATACCTACACGAAGAACGCAAAACGAATTAAGAACCAGAACAAATGATGGAAATGAAAATACCCAAACCAGTGACTATTTTACACACCCTAATTAAAACCTCGTAATTTAAGTTTATATGCTGATATTTTTTAAATCAGATAAGAATTCTGTGTTTCTATACGTAAATTTGTATGAACCTCTAAAACAAAATGTAAACAAACATGATATAACCATAATCTTTATGGCTTATAATAACCAAGTAAAACCTTAATTAGAATATAAAACGAAAACCGATGCCCAACGATAACAAAATAAAAGAAGTCAAATCCCAAAATGTAATTAGATACAACATGGTTGTAAGATCCACATTAAAGAAAACATAACAAGACCTCGCACGTCCGCGTGAATTAAATTCGCATGGCATAAACAAAGTGGCATTGAGATGCAATGCCGAAAAAATAAACAAATTTGAGCATCTGACTTAAATACAAACACAATACTTTGCGGGTGAGTACCAGCGATTATGATCTTATGTTGCCATACATTGTAAAAGCAATGAAAAGGTATTTAACACCTTGTTGTAATTTTAATCATTCGGATACAAAAACCGGCGTTCAATCTGCACAATCGTGACGTATGTGGCAGCAGCATGGGCCAATAGCCACACTGATGAGATCTGGCCAGTATTCCGGATTGAAACGTCGACCATTTTTGCCGGCTCGTCTACCTCGGCGTCTGTGATGTTACACCAAATTGGTGCTGCTTAGAGTAATGTAGATTGCATTAACGAGCTTATTAACATGCTCTCTGTTTAGCCTCTGAATTCCCAAAAATGCATCAACTTTTCATTAAAATGTCTTCAATATCCTATAATAAACACCTTCCTCATAGAAAATATGGTGCGTTTGT
This sequence comes from Machimus rusticus, assembly GCA_951509405.1. NCBI lineage: Eukaryota > Metazoa > Arthropoda > Insecta > Diptera > Asilidae > Machimus > Machimus rusticus. The sequence continues at coordinate 13,046,675 of OX608051.1, forward strand.
ATACAAAACCACGGCGTAAGTGAAATTCTTTTGCCATATGGCACCTAAAACACGAAATCACTGAAAATATAGGTATAATCTTTCAAACATCACATCAATTGTTTCGCCATATCTCGTAGTTGGTAGGTATAGTTAGACATGACAAATGAAAAACAAGACTTCACTAAGATTTGTTACGTTTTTAAAAAACAGAAACAGAATACTTTCCATCACATTTCCAAGCGGCCAACATTTAACAACATCTGCAAAATGCACTAAACATAAAAATCCTATTTTTTCCGTTCGAAACTCATCTATTGTATATACCTCCAGTAATAAGATGTTTTCTTTATCATTCACATCATTTGAAAATCTTACTTATTTGTTTTTCGTGATATATTGAATGACATGACATCTGGTGGATTGAATTAATGAAGAATTAGTTAATTGTGGAGTTAACATTGAAAAAAGTAGTCATGAAAGTTATAGTTCATTAATGTACGAAAGTACGATGCACTTAATACTACGAACTCAACACCATAATGATGATGTTCTCTTCATCTGGTAATTCTGCTAATATGTAGTACTGGAACGATCGCCAATCGTGCTCTTAATTTGATATTCGCATCTCCAAAGCCGAAAGCAATCAGCTTGGAGCTTTGCCGGTGGAAAGTTGTTTACGTGCAAACAGTTGTTTATCAGCAACAGTGATTTCGTCAGTAAAGTGGCACGATCGACGATCTCTGAAGGTTCAAGTTAAAGACTCTTACTCTTGGATCAATGTCGGGTAAGAACAATTTAAACAGTAGATAAATAATCATCAAGGCCGTGCGTAATTACCAACGTTTCCTTACGCAGACTTCGTCCAACCGAAAATTTTGGCTGCGGCCGGAATTGTAGCAACCGCTGCAGTCGCAGGCGCTTACTTTTTATACCGTTCAAAGTCCAATTTAAATGTTCCTCCCGAAAAATGGAGATATGTTGGCACTTTGGACGAAATCAACATTTACCCTGTGAAATCATTAGCCAGAATTCAATTGGATTCAGCGAAGTGCCAAAACCTAGGTGTTCAGCTAAAGGAATTGGATTACGTCGATCGACGATTTATGCTCGTGGACAAAGATCGAAAGCTTGTCACGGCACGCACCTATCCTAAAATGGTGAAAATCGAGCCGCACATCAGCGGCAATCTGCTCATACTTTCCGTGCCTGGAATGAATGACCTTGAGATTCACTTTGACTTTATTCATACCGGAAAACTAGTCAAAGCCAACCTCTGGGACATGGATGTGGAAGTACTAGAATGCGGCCAAGAGTACGACAGGTGGTTTTCTAGATTCATATTGGAAGAGGATGAAGGGCTTAAGCTGGTCTTCTACCCTCATCAAATCCCTTCGAGGAATAAAATACCGAAAACTTTTCAAAATGGAATATTTACTAAACACGATACCGTAGGCGTTTGAAGTTTCTTCATAAATATTTTATAATCTGACTATAATTTAGGGTACTTTACAAGACGTCTCTAGTTATATGCTAATAAATCAGGCTTCGGTGGACGATCTGAACAAGCGATTGGAAAAAAAGATACCTGCTTCACAATTCCGAGGCACTTTCTTAATAAAAACTTCAGGTCCTGCTTACGAAGAAGACAAATGGCAATGGGTGAAAATTGGAAATGAAGCCGTCTTCAGAAACATAGCTCCATGCTACCGCTGCATCTTGCCAAATATTGATCCAGTCACAGCTGAACGCCATCCGGGTGGCGAGCCCTTAAAAACACTCAAAACGTAAGTTCAAATTATTGTAGAAAGAATCTCTACATAAGCCAGTAACGTAATTTCTATGCCTAGTACATAAATTCGATTTTCGGTAGTATTGACCTACTAGATTTAATGAATTTATAATTATTTTGACGCTTCTATAGTTACCGTGTTTGGGGAGCTGAGAAATCGCCAAGGATGGGAACTCAACTTGGACTTAGGACTCCTGGAATTGTTAGACGAGGAGATGCAGTATATGTCAACGATGATTAACTAGATACTCGCAACCTTATAAAAATTTATCATACTCAAAAAACCCATTATAAATAAATACTGCTTTTTTCTATTCTATTTGATTTTTTAATAATCTCGTTGTGCCTTTTCCAGCTATATGGTTAGAAAACATCCGTGACCAGACGACATGAAAAAATTACTTTAATTATTTAAGTATATATACTGCTATACTACTGATAGTTAATATCAGTAATATAGATGAATCCAAACCTAAATAATTTTCCTTAATTCTTTGGCTCTACAAATAAAAAGGGCTATGATTTTTTTTCTCGATTTTTATTATAATTTTATTTATTGTTTAGTATAAATAGCAAAACGTTCGTTTGTTAGAGTTGTACCTACATAAATGTATGATGACTTTCCTTATATTACGAACACAAATGGGTATCCATCCGATAAAATTATGTAGATTCTTACATACTTTTGTTTCAATAAGCCGGACATTTTTTATACAATTTTTATTTTGTATTTTTGGTATTTACATAGGTAAGTCTCGATTTTGACGGCCCTAATTTTAATGGACAACAATTAACAAAAATGCTAAAATGCATAAGTGTTTTGGGTCACTGAATAAATACTTAACGCTGAATTATAATAAATTGATATATTGACTAATTGCAAAGGTAATACTGAAGAAAGTAAAATAAAAACATGTTCTTAAATAATAGAACCACCCCCAAAATATCCGGAGCCCCCAAAAAGTATTTTAGCTCACTTTGTACTTCCCCATTGCTGTTTACGATATAACCAGCCTTAGATTCTATTAGATGCTCCAAGTCTTGACTTGAATATTTGACTCACTTAAACTCAATTCAAAAAATTTGGGCCGACTTTCAACCATTCATACGTATTTATAATAAAAGCCAATGTGGTTACAAAGTCACAAGAAACTGGTCAGAACTATGCGGCTAAATATGATTAAGTATATGTAGTAGAATCTGGTCAGGACTATATAAAAACTAAAAATTAAAATAATGTATAAATAAACAATAACTTGTTGGTTAGTAAAATTAAAAGTGTATTAGGCAACTTTTTGAGGATTCGACTGCTTTGTGACACCCACAGACCTTACATAATAATCTGACTGGTTCAGGAACTAATTGAATATTCAGGATTATGAAGTAATTTCTGCTCTGAACGCTCGATAACGATTTACCTATCAATTAAGTTTTATTTTTCATTCATTGTCATTTTTAATATATAAATAATTTGACAAAATAAATAGTAATATTTTTTTACAGCCTGCCGCTCGCAAGGCATCAAGCAAATCCTGGGATCGGGTCAGTTCCTAAGTGCGGTCGGTGCCTGTCGTGTTCGCGAAAGTGCCGACCGTCAAATTTTCATTACATCGGTTTTTACCCCCCATTCCAAAATGCTGTAGGTATACGGAGCTATAAGAGTTTCACTACAAACAATACATAGACAAGATTTGGAATGATATGCCTTTCTTTTTTCAGATCGGTTACAAATCTTTCCAATATTTGTGAAGTTATTGAAACTCATATGTGTTGGTACTTGTAATATAAAAAAAAGTTACTGGTCCAGGAACTAGCAGCGACTGGAAAGACGTGATTTTAGCAAAGCTCATTTTTCTTTATTTCCTTGTTTATACATATTGCGAATCCACTAACTACAAAAGATTTACATACCTAATAATCATATGAGATAATCTACATTATTTATTTGCTCCAATAGGTTTAATTAAAGAAAGGCATCAATGAAACCAACACAAATGTATCCTAAATGAAATCTTAGCGAGCACAAGGTCATAAGAAAATTATACGTGCACGCATTTGGTTGAACTTCTTACCAATAGTTTAATTGAATCTGTTCCATTATATTCAATACCTCTGGCTCTGATGTTAAGACAATGAGAATGTTGGCATGCAAAAATGTTTCTAAGTACATGTAATGAAAATTAATCGTTGCATTATTATTATTGTTAATTTTGTTATATAATTTGTTACGACAAGAACGACTTGTTTTAATATTACTAAATAAACCTATTTAATTGGTTGCCTATACTATATAGTATCTTTCTTGCCGCTTTACTTTATCTTCTTTCAAGGGGGTATTAAGGTATTTTTAATTTTTTTTTATTCCTTGTTTTATTCCTTTTATATTATATTAAGATTATTGTGTCAAAATTTAAAAAAAAAATTCGGTTGGAGTAAAACTAATGGAGGTATGGGGTTGTAAGTCTGTAAGTTTCCGCCTCTCCAGTCCGATTTCGCGCTGCAGCGGACTTTTAAACGTGTTTTCTCACACTTAGGTTTTTCAAAGTCGGTGACAGCTGTAACTCAAAATCTACTGCACTGATCCTTTTGACATTTTGCACACCTTTTCTTTACATAAATAACGAGGTAGCAACGTCGATTTTTTTTTATTTTTTTATTTTAACCTATTTCGTTTATTTTTTATGAAAAATCGTTATTTTTATTTCTAAGTGCTGTAAAAAATTTAAAAATCAATAAAAAAAACTCGACGTTGCTACCTGCAGAAACTTATCAACTAATAAAATCATTTTGGTTTTTTGATTTCAGCATAGGACGTTTTTTTAGACGTCCGCGGAAACTCGCTGTCAATCATTTCTTCATAAAAATTAATAAAAATTTCCCAGAATATTCTTCAAATGTTACTTTATTATGTAGTAATTATAGAAATAAATATAGTTAATAGATATATCGTCAAAAAACATTTAGAAGAAAATTATCGAAAATATGCCTTTTTTCTATAAAATTAACCTTACTACCCCCTTAATGCGCTTTTTCTACACGGCATAAATCGATCTGGCAATGAGTTAACAACGGAATTTCGTTTTCGGAAATTTATCTTGGTTTGCCTAATCAAGACTATAAATACGTAACATATAATTTTTTATCTATTTATCTATAAATAAGAATCTTTTACGGTGTTAACAACGGTAAAACTGTCTGGCAAAAATAAGTGGATATCACGAATAATAAACACTAGCAAATGCCCGCGTTTTCGTTTTTTTACACCTTGGGTTACATTATTGGAGTTTTAGTAAGGACCTCTAATTTTTTGAAAATATAATATAGCCTATGTCACCCGGGGATAGTGTAGCTTCCCAACAGTGAAAGAATTTTTGAAATCGGTTCAGTAGTTTCGGAGCCTATTCAATGCAAACAAACAAACAAACAATCAAATCTTTATAATATTGGTATAGAAAACATAATATAATATTGTATAATATAATATGCTAGAGGAAAGTAACCAAGTATAGAATAGTATCCCTTATATGGAATACTACCATTTCCCGTAAATGAATAGTCCTAGCTGCAAAAAAACAGTGATCTTCTATCTCTTTCAATCATTATACTCGCGTACGGTGATTGTTGAGCCCGGGGTGAGAGTGTTTTGTTTTACCTCTGTGAGAAAAGTTTTTAAGGTACGCACAAACTGAGTATTTTTCAATATGTGATTGTAAATAATATTGTATATATTATGACATTTTTGTAGTAGATAAAAGTTCCCTTCTAAATTTGAACAAAGTTTCTATAGTATCTCATATAAATTAAAGTTTATTAATAGTTTTATAGTATTCCACATTTCGGTACCTATTTTATAATTACACAGATACCTTTGTATGTGATGTCACAAAATAAAAGGGAATTCCATATTTAGATACTTTCCTTTACATAAATCATATATTTCAGCAATTTACTCACCTGTGCAGCCATGACTTTCACAGTTGAATGCAACATCTCTCAGTCAGACCAGCCAGTCAGCCAGTCAGACTGTCTGTCAGCCATTGAAAGGGAGAAAATATGTATAAAAAAATTAACCTTGAATGTTGATAACGTTGCTTCCTCCCGGACTGCACTTAATCATTATGAACTAATCGAAAAATAAAAATTCTTTGATAATCATTATCGAGCTATCAAAAATAAAAATTCCTTGATAATCATTATCGAACGATGAAATAATAAAAATTGCTTCGTAATCGTTATCAAGCGGTCGAAAAATAAAAATTGCTTGTTAATCGTTATCCAAACATAAAAATTGCTTGATAGTCGTTATCGAGCAATCAAAAGATAAAAATTCCTTGATAATCGTTGTTTTGTAAATCAATTTTTTTTCACAATCAGTACAGTCCCTGATAAATAACGGTGTCGGCTTTTATTAACTTGAAGTTAAGTAGTTTCACCAGAGAAGTTTTGTTTAGTTTATTATAGAAACGCAAGCCGACCGCACGTAAGTTCCTTATAGAGGAATAAAAACTTTAGAAAAATGGGAAGGAAAAGAAATTTAGCGGTTCGTGAATTTTTTAATTACATCAATTATAGAAATGAGTCTGTTTGTAAGTTGTGCGGCTCTGTTTTTAAAGGTTCATATTCTACTAATTTAACGAGACATATGAAAAGCAAACATAATGAAACATATGAAGAAATGTACAAAAAAGCTATAGAAGACATTAAAGAAGAAGAAAAGTGTAAGAAAGTGTCATTTTCAATTGAGTTTGCGCCTTCGAAAGTTAAGGATGCGTGCGTAGAATTGGTAACTGCAGAAAATTTACCATTTTCGTTCCTTGATTGTCGTGCGTTTAAAGTTTTAACAGAGCAAATATTTTCGGGGCTTGGGATGTGTCAAATTAATTCAAAGAATATCATAGAATTAGTTACAGAAAAATATAAATTTATGAAAGACTATATTAAAAAGTTGATTAAACAGAAAATATTATCTTTAAAAATCGATACAGCGACCCAACGTGATCATGGGATATTAGGTATAAGTATCCAATTTATAAAAGACAATAAAATTTGTGTTAAAACATTAGAAATGATAGAACTTCATAAAAGGCATACGGCGGAAAATTTAAAAATTGAAATTGAAAAAGTGCTTGAGAATTTTGAAATAAGTAAAAACCAAATTTACACAATAACGACTGATACCGGAAGAAATATGTTAAAACCTGAAGAGTTATTAAATTCCAGTGTCAAGGGGGATTTTAACATTGCACTTGATGAGGAAACAAACGATTTTTATGAAAATTTAACAGACAATTTAACTTATGAAAATATTATGTCCATAAGATGTGCTGCGCACACACTGCAGTTAATAATAAAAGATTTTATTTCATTAAATCATAAGGATTTAATTGAAAAATCTCATCAAGTAGCTAAAACTTTAAGAACACCCACATACAGGTAAGTGAATACTTTTTTAAAAGTTCTTTATTGTGTAATTTTGTTCTTTTTTTTACTCCCATACTTGATGCTCTAAACCTATAAATCACTGCAAATCTTAGTGTTTTATTTTAATACACTAAAAGTGTTTTAATATGACTTTAGCCATTTGATTTACATAGTCTCGTTTGCACTTTTAGTGTACTAAAATAAAACACTAAGATTTGCAGTGATAAGTCCGAGATATTGCAAAATTTTGATTGTACTCAGGCGCGAATCCAGTGGGAGTTCATCGGGGTCATGACCCTTATTTTCTGTTACTTTCAAAATCTTGCTATTCACTTGTTTTACTACAAGTTAAAAGAAAGTAACTTCTTATGGCGTTTCAAAAAATCATAATCTAATTTCTAAGATTAATTGTCCTATGCCTATAGCCTGAACCTAATACTTCGGTGAGGGATACGTTATAGGTGCTCACAGATCATAACCTTCAAATCAACATGTTAAGTAATAGTGGAAAATTAGAATTATGAAAAGCTGTTAAAAAATTCTAAGAAAACTAAAGAGCTTAAGCTAGCGGCGGCGTTAAGGAATTTATGTTTTCTTCAAGATTTTTTTATAACCAATTTTTTATAAAAATAAAAATGTTCAGCTGAGTGAGTAATTGTTATAAAATAGATAAGTAAATTATGAAGTGAAATGCGTCAAATACGCCAAAGGGAATAACTACAACAAAAAATAAATAAATTACCCAGAATAACCCTTATAACAGCGACACACCAACTGAAATTTAGAATTTCGAGCGTACTCAGTTTCACAATATTATTGTATTGCTTTGAAATTAAAGTCAAATTTTTGTCAAAATCTCGTTTTTACAGAATATTTGCCTGAAACTTTTTAAGAAATTCAGAGGTAATATGATATATTTCTGAAATTGAGAACACTCGAAATTCTAAATTTCGATTGGTGTGTCGCTAGTATTAGCTGGCGCATTTCTCCTGAATCACTGGCTGTCAGACTACGACGTCAAATACTCCAGCTACTAAAATGTTTACTATATGAGTAAACTATTGATTATTTTACTTTAAACGAAATTCCAGGTACCTAAGCATTCTTCAAAACGTAAATAAAATTTTTTTGAAAGATATATGTAATCTAGATTATGGGTAAAAAGAATCGCAGAAAATCGAAAAAAATTTATATTTTTACTAAACAAATTATAAATAGTTTTATTCAAAGAACTAAATTTGATATTGATATTAGCTGTGTTTTTTCACATTTGATCTGGATCTGGATCTTTCAGGAAATTTTGCACTGAATTGAAATTTTTGAAAAGTTACCCATATCAAATACTTTTTATTTCGCGAAAATAAAATCAAGTTGCCTGAATTTACATCCAATTTACGTCAAAAACTTAATCCAAAAATTTATCTGGTTCAAGATTTGAAGTTTGGACGCCATGATTTAATTTGATACGTTTTTCACAAATTTTGAAGTATTTTTATACTTGACGGTTTTTAACATTTCAATTCAATTTCAATGCAAAATATCTTGCAGGATCTAGATCCGGATACGACGTGAAGAAAATCTTGAGATATCACTTTTAGCAAACAAATAATTTAGCAAAAGCATATAATGTTGTTGTGGAATTTCAACGTTTACATATTTTTTCCAAGAAATCAGGCCAATTTATTTGGAAAAACACATCAAAATTAAAATTTCAGATCAAATAACCAAATTTCGGTGAAGATTCTATTTTTCTTCTTTATTATCCTTGGAGTAGGTATCGTCTCATAATCCTAAAGGATATTATTGAAAAAAAAAATATATAGCACTGTAAACAATTATAATTACTCTTATAATCAAGAAAAAAATAACTTGATTGACTAAAACCAAAAGGGTAGTGACCTAATTGAGCGAAATATCGTTTTCTGCATCTTAGCTGCGCGTGTACCTGCCTATCCGTCCGCCTTTGGATTTTTGTGCGCGCATAACTTTAATCAAAAATAAAAATATAGCGATTTCAATTTTCTTTTTATTTAAATGTTTACGTTACTGATCACTTTGATAAACTTATAGTGATATCAATCGAATCAGATATTTTGAAGATCATGCGTACATATATGTATACATATGTATTTGCAATTTTTTGTATAAAAATCTATTTTAATTTTATTTGATTATGGTCATGGAACATGGAAATAATGTGTGGTTCTACATATATCGATAACTACATATTTGTTTTTATTTTATAGGAATATTTTGACTCATTTGGAGACTAGTCAACTAGAACTCGGTGTTCAAACTTGTTGGAATTCGAGGTTCCAAATGCTTCAGCAACTTTTAAAACTACGTGAAAACCTCGACGGAAATGTTGCAAATGTTTTCCAGAAATTATCTGTCGAAGAATGGACTGAAGTTGAAAGTCTGGTAAATGTTTTGGAACCAATTCATGGAGCAACAGTCAAACTACAAAAACAACAAATCTTTCTCGGCGATTATTATAAACTTTGGATGGGATTAAAACTTCAATTGGAATCTTTATCTTTAACAAACACTATCGCAAAAGAAATTTTAGAAATCTTTGAAAGGAGTGAGAATACCTTGGTACAAAACAGTGCACTTATTTCGGCGATTTACTTAGACCCAAGACTTCGATTTTTTTTAAATTCGGCTAAAAAACAAGCTGCAAAAACTCACTTGAAAAAATTGGCATCACAGATGGTATCCATAAGAAAGGTACATCTTATATTCATTATCTTATATTCATATATATTCTTATTGTATGTACATATATCTACTTTCGTATTTTAAAACATTGCTTTTTTCTTATTTTTTCAGAACACTAATAATGAGAAAAATATTCAAAGTAGTAGTAGTCTGCTATCTTCAACCAGCGAAAACGAAAGTTTACCTGTTCATGTTATCAGTGATGATAGTACCAATCAAAGCACTTCTACTCTTCTCAGACAATCCTTATTAAATAAAGATATATCTGATGAAAATTCAGAAGAAGACGATGAACAAAATAAAGAACTGCAAGCAGCTTACTGCGAAATAGAGTCTTTCTCAGCAAAGCGATTGGACATTGATGCAGATATAATGCAATTCTGGGAGGAGAACAAGTATTCATATCCAACATTATATAAATTAGCAAAAATAGTTCACGGTGTTCCTACTACACAAGTGAGCATCGAAAGATGCTTTTCCGCACTGAAGATAATTTTAAGTGACTTAAGATATAATTTAACAGGTGAAAATTTAAGGAAATTTCTTTTTGTAAAAGCTAATACGTCTGTATCTAACTAATGTTACACATTTTTCGTAAATAGGTACATCTATTATAATAATATATTTTAATTTTTCTTTTTATCGACACGTTTCTATCTATATGTATGTACATGCACATTGGTTAGGATGTTAAACGTTTGCACATAACAAGCGGAAATTGAAAAATAGTAAAATTATATTACACTGATTTACAATGGATCGTACATTGAAATAACGCTTCAGGGCCTCTCCATTATCTTGTTTTAGCCATAATTTAATTTTAAACGTATTACAAACAATTCTAGTAGAATCAATTATTGGAAATTAGCATTAGAACTAATTGATTCTCTTATAACGTATTCTCATATTGCAACAAGTTCTAAATGATATCTATCAAAAAAAGACAAACCATTTGCCTCACAACCGTTTGTCCGACAACCTTTTGCCCGATAAGAATTGGCTGACAGCAACTCAATATTTTCCTTTTACAAAATGCCTGTTAACTAAATATTTTCCTTTTACAAAATGTCTATTCTCTAAATATTTTCTTTTTAGAAAATGCCTACTAACTAAATATTTTCCTTTCAAAATAATATACATATGTACATAGTTTGTCGGAAACATAGCTGTCGGGCAAATGGTTTGGCGGGTAAGTATTTGCAGTCGGGCAAATGGACGGTAATCAATTCTTAATTGAATAACTGCGGAGATGCTCTTTCTGAGAATATCCAGATATTACATTTTATATTGGCTTTTTCATAATTTTCGGCCAATATCACTGCATCACTAAAAGTGTTTTAATATGACGTCATCCATTTGATTAAAATTGTGTCGTTTTTAAAACACTTGAAAGCGTTGACGTCATATTAATGGGTTAGGCCACTGCAGGATTTTAATAAACTCGATTTTTTTATTGTTTTAAATGGTCTTTTAGGACCTCAACTATGATATCCCAAAAGATTATGGCCCGGAAATATCTCTAAGTACTTGTTTTGTAAAGTATAGCACAAGGCCTATATAACCGCCCTATAACTTGACACCTTAAGTCCGTTTATCTCAAAACTGCATTTTTTAAGTTGGCCGGAAACATAACTCAGACAATTTTCAACCGATTTACTTGAAATATTGGATATATCTTAAAAAATACATTGTCTGTGGAAGTACGTAGGATTTTTTTTTTATATTGCATAGTTCATTTGTTATTTACAATTATCTGATGATTTTTTAGGCAAATTTTTCACTTTTCACTTTGGAAGTGCGCCATTTGTCCAAAAATTAATATATTGAAAAAAACCTACGTACCCCTATAGCAGTTATAATATATAATCTAAAAACATAATTGGCCTATTATAGTTCAAAAACTACAGCAGCTGTTTGTCCAGCCGTGGACCCTGAAGAAACGGAGACGTTATCGGAAAATCGTTGCACAGCCGCCATTTTGAAATTTATCGCTTCAAAAAAATTTGTGTATACAGTCACTGATATGTATAATAAATACTCTTTATTGGAATCTCGATTTATTTTGTAGTATTTCTGAAAAAAGAATCCTAAAAAAGCCTATTTTTTCGGCCTCTAGAGTGGCCTAACCCCTTAAAACACTTTTAGTGTATTTTGCAGTGATTGTGTAAAAAAAATGTTGTGGACTTATTTAATTTTTTTCTATTGTCATTGTTATCAAAATCTATCGTTTGACATCAAAATCAGCCTCGTAATTACTTGAACTCACAGATGTACCTTTTCCGGGCGCTAAAATTCCCATTCCGTACTGCGCATGTGCAACGGCGATTTCCGTTTTGTGAGAAACGGAACCAAATGTTTTATGAGAAACAAATAACAAAATCAATGAAATAGAACTTATAATTTGCAAGTATTATACCCCTTGAAAACATATTGCATCAAGAATCTAAATTGCCATCTAGTATTGGTGTGAACTTATAAATGTCAGGTCAAATACCTTTCCGGATATCCCATACCTATAGTGAGCCTTTTGAGAGTTTGAGAATCAAGTAGGGAAGGTGACCCGGTTCTGGCCATTTTAAGAGTTTTTCACCCACTCATGCGTTTGGTGATTCATCTTTTTAGTTATCTCGGACTTCATGTTCATCTCAAGTCATCCAAAATATATTAATCTTACCCTATAGAACCTTGTAATTACAAAACTCGTAATAGATGTTTTAAAAAAAAAAAAAGTCAGAAATGGTGTTAGAGCCACTTTTGGCCACATTTTACCCATGGCTGCTATGATCTCAGAGATGATCGCTGACAACTCTATTAGTGTTACCACAATTCGTGATTGTAACTCACGTACTATAGACTTGTTTAGTTATCTGTACCTTGTTAGCATCGCTTTTAAAGTTGAAAATGGCCAAAAATGGATCAGTGGCCAGAACCGCGTCACCTACCCTATACCTGCACCAAAAATAAGATGCCACATGGAAAATACAAAAGGAATGGAAACGATTAAAGCCGAAATGGATTTGAAGAAATTACAATCAACCTGAAGTTTAATACTGCAAGCCATAGGAATTAAACGACTAAACAATACTTTTAATAAGATTCAACAGCTCGATCAGGATATGTAAATATTTGCGGGTATTTTAATTCCTTTAATGTTTATTGTACGTTTTATGCACCTGCAGCAGAACTAAATTATGTCTTATTTTTTATAAAAACCGTTCGAGCACTAAATAAAAAATTTTAAATATTGTGTAAGTATTTCGTAAAATAATTATTTTAATTAATTTCGTACTGAGCTAGGTACCAACTTTCTAAAATATATCTTTATGATAACATGCAACAGACATATTCAAATAGTTAGTTACCATAAAGAATATGGCAATTTATATTATGTATTTTTGATTAGAATCAATTATTTTGATAGCATCATCTGAGCTGCACATAAAAATTGTTACATTACTGACGATCGTTAGATGTAAACTACATCTGTATTTATAAATTCTACAATATCTATTTCAATTTATATTATAAAGGTAATTTAAAAAAAAAGGTACATTAGGTATCGCTTTTCTCAACTTTTTGTTTTATGGAGTTAATCAATTTGTGCACTGAGCGGCTCATTTAAGACCCAAATCTCCATTTTGAAAAAATTAATTGAAAAAAATTTTAATTTAATATCAGCATACCAGCAACAATCTAATACAAAAAAAATCTATTTCTTGAAAAATTTCGCAAAGCGGAATAATGTGTAAAATCCTATTAAAAAGTCGATGGAGGAACATTACCTTTTCGTGACTGGGCGTAACGCAACGCAAAGCATCGCATTGTTAAATCTCACCTCACCACTTTCACTGCGTCTTTGCTGAACATAGGACTTCTATTCGCCACCAGAGCGGCACGTCCTTTGTTCAATGTTCAATGAGTTGACATTTTGACAGCAGCTGCTCACGTATTGTTTACAAAATTTCGCCACTGACAAATTTCTCGGGCGAATTTTGGTCGGAAAGATATGCGAAATGCGGAAAAGCTGAGTGCATAGTGTAAAGGACTGGAATGTGAAAAGTTTTGTGATAAATTCGTCTCCGGCGAGCAGTCCTAATCAAATTTGCGAGACATTTCACTAATTGACCTGCGACGCAAGAGGCCTTGGTGCGCTTTGTTTGTAAATAATTTCCCGCAACTGTGCAATTCAATTCTCTTGGGAAAGTTTATCAGCGTATGACTCACGGCGGGGCTAGTCCGATTGCGTGAGATTAGGACCACAGTTGCATCTCAGGAGCCCCCACGATGCCGATCTTGTACAGCGTCGTCTCGCGCGGAACCACCGTGCTGGCCAAATTCGCCGAATGCGTTGGCAACTTCGCCGAGGTGACTGAGCGGATAATCTCGGAAATTCGGCCAGAGAACCACAAATTGACCTACACCCACGGGAACTACCTGATCCACTACATCAGCGAGAACAAAATCGTTTACATGTGCATCACGGACGATGTAAGTAAGATCACCTTTCGCGGGGCTTCCGCAGCTGAAGAGTTTTCTCTTCCCAACAGGAGTTCGAGAGGGCGAAGGCGTTCCTGTTTCTGACCGACATCAAGCAGAAGTTTATTTCGACCTATGGCCTGCAGGTCGCCACGGCTATCGCCTATGCTATGAATGCAGAGTTTTCCCGGGTCCTGGCCCAACAGATGACCCACTTCAGCCAATCGAGGGAAGTGGACACAATATCCAAGGTACACGGCCAAATCGAGGAACTCAAGGATATCATGGTCAAGAATATCGGTAGGTTGTTGAAATTCCGTCCCTTGGAAAACTCGGTACTATTAGGCATTTAGAGGATTTGTTTTATATACAATATTTAAATATATCATAACTAAATGATCTGCATCTGCGGGGTTGCCTTCAGTTTAACGTCAACCCTGAAATTTCTCAACATTCCATATCACGGAAATTTATAACTTTAACTCTTACCTACAGGTGAGAAATCACACCAAAGCAAAAAAAAAATCCTAGCAAATCTCTGAAGGCCTGAAAGTATAGACAAATTAGATCCTGTTTCAGTGTTCATAAGTTTTAGCATTAGAGTGGCAATTTACTTGCTGATATTCACAAGACGTCGAGTATTATAGTGGTAACATAATTTATTGATTAGATTTTATTTATAGCAGGAAGAGAAGATTAGACAATTTTGAGGTAAAATAAAAAGCCAATATTTTTTATTGAAGATAACAAATTTAGTTAACAAGCTAGACTTACTAAATAACTGAATTTCCCATTGAAATTATAAATCCATTATGAAAATGTAAATGTCGAGAATGTTTCCAAAAAGTTAGTTATTTGGCTATTAATTAGATTAGTAAAAAACAATTGGAATTGGAGTTTAACATAATTTAATAAGATTGAGAGAAATAACAAAATGTTGTTAAGGAAAAATATTTAAATTTTATGGATGTTATGATCTATAAGAAACCACCCTTTAAAAAAATACTAAAACAAAAATTGTCAGTAGATTGCACTCTTAATAATTTATGTTTAATAAACCAAATTCAAAAACAATGTTAAGCTATAACTTAGGAATGAAAATAGATAAAAAGAAATTTCTTTAAAAAAAATTAATTTTTGTCACGGATAAAAAAGGATTGGTTACTAGTAGAACACGTACTATTCTGTTTGTATTTTCGAAACTTTCATAACAAATAAATAAAAAAGACTATAAAAATATAATTTATTGCAAACAGAGGAAGAAAAATCGCTACAACATACAGCTTTTCGCAGTGATAATTTACAAAGTAGCCTTATACTATTGCTCTTTACTTATGACTAATCTAGAAGTTAGTTATTTTATTCATGCAATTTTGAATAATCGGTTAGTGATTTTGATGATTGATTATAAAAGAAATGTGCCTCAAATGGCGAAGTAAACAAGCCCCACCACCCAACCACCAAATACGACAAACTTCCTTCATTCGTATTATAGAAACGTAAAAATACATATAACAAAACACTCCTAATAGTATTTGCAAAGTATCTTTTCTAAACTTATAACTTTAAAATATTTTAATAATTAATCATTCTTTTCAAATCAGATAACCTTAAGGACCGCGGGGAAAAACTCGAATTGCTAGTAAACAAGGCTGAAAATCTGAGAGATACTGTAAGTTCTCTGCACCCTTTATTTTTTTAATTAATTTTTATTTTTTTTATTTAACTCTATTTTTTAGTCCGTTTCATTCCGAAAGACCTCTAGAAATCTGGCCCGCCAGATGTTCTGGAAGAATATTCGAATGTATGTCGTGATTGGCCTAGTCCTCGTGTTCGTAATTTATGTAATCATCAGCATGGCCTGCGGAGGACTGGCATGGCAGAGTTGTGTACGCAAGCAGTGAGAGACGACCTTTATCTTAAGAGCAACCCTTTTGTTACTGGAATTTTTACTCATTAAACATTTTTAATGCTTTTACCATACCGAGATGTTTCCCGTATATTTGACCTCCCAAGAGGCGGAGGATTTGTTCCCGTTGCCTTCCTCGATTGGGATTTTATCAAGAATTCGGTTGCATGCTGGACATTGGAGGGGATTTCAAAAAAAGGTGTTCGACTGTGTTATTTAGGTAAGACTAAACGCATACTATATCTAGCCGCAAGGAGAAAATTCATAATAAAATTTTAGTTACAAAAAACACCTTTCTGTTTTTATATGACAAATAATTTGAGTGGTTTTGTCCAATTTTCTTGGAGTTTATTTCGCTTGAGATATACCAAACCGAGTTTGCTTTCTTTCGTCCTCTTGAAATAGCTAAAATAATACCTTTACCTGGGCAACATGTCATTTTTCGATAAAATTTACTTTGATTAGAAGCTCTGCTTATTGTTTCATTTTAAAAATAACTAATCTAAAAAGAAATGTTTGAAGTTCATAATTATCCCTTGGAAAACACACATGATCAATTTGACCATTACCTTAAAGTTTTCTTCTAGAATCTTAGCATTTCATTAATATACATATACTTCATTTTAAGCCAAAAATATCAACAAATATAAAAAATTTACGAAACAAATTGTAAATTCCATTTTTGTTGTGAATTTTTTTAAGTACATATGTAAATAATTCCGATGGCATTTTTTATTTATATCAATTGATTAAACAATATTCTAAGTATATCTTGATATTTATTCAAGTTGATCGCACTCGTCGATTTAAAATGGTAGACAATGAAATTGTGTGTAAAGTCAGGGGCCTTATTATGAGAAACGAAACGAATCACTTCGTTTCGTTTATTATAGCTGAATTCCATGTAATAATTCTTATAAGAAATTTTGCACGCAATTCAGCAGTTACAAACGAAACGAACTGATTCGTTTCGTTTCTCATAATAAGCCCCCAGATTGACCCATAGTGTTTTCCAAGGGTTAAATCGTTAAATGGTAGACATTTTTGTATTTTTATACAATATTTAGAATATTTAAATAATGAGAATATTCGAAAATCATTAAAGTATTTTACACGATTTATTAACATTGCAATGAACAACTAGTGTAACCTAATATTTCAAATATCTTTTAATAACTCTGAACAACCTAGATCTCATAGTTTAAAATTTATAAATTGTTCATTTAAGATTGCGTATCATGAAAAATTTTGAAGTTCTATCTTTATCGATTAATAGTTTGTAAAGACGTACTAGCCCTAGGCTTTACTGTATAGTGTAATTGTTTGAACTGGTTATAGTAAATTTATATAAAGACCTTTAAACTCTGATATGTGAACAACTATTTAAAAAAGAACACAAAGCTGAGATTCATATATGTACATATAATACGTAAAAATCAGTATTTCAATTTTAAAAATAACATATTGCCATACTAAGCAAACATGTTATGCAAATGCAAGATAAAAAAGGAAATGTAAAGCTGCAAACATTATTATGTAATTTAAATACAGTGCTTACCTAAGCGATTTGACTTAAAATGAAATATTCTTAGTGGATTATTGTTATGCGCCTACAAAATAATTGCGTTGATGTCTTTTATAATATAAAATAGCGAGAGTATTGAATTAAATACATTTTTGTATTATAATCAACACAAAATTAAAATTCTCTCTGGATCTGTTTGATCTAATAACTCCTAATCATTGGATGCGCTTACTTAAGTACTTATAGATCTTTGTAAAAAGAGCGAAATTTCGTGTTTGGGACTAGGAATTTTCAAACGAAAATTTCGATATTTGAAGAGTTTGAACCCTCATAACTCTTACATTTGTAAACGAGTCCTAACAAATTACTTTATACAATTATAATTAATTATAATGATGTAAAGGTAAAAAAGAAGGAAGTACTACAAATGCTTGGTCTACTATTTCGTTTCTCGGTTGGTAACTTAAAGAAATAGGTCATAATTAAATAAAGTCTTTGGGCCATAGTTTTCCTATTTAAGTAAATAAAGGTCCATTTTAATCCCTGTCGCAAATTTACGATTTGTCTTACTGGAGCTCTCAGTGAATTAAATTGACTTAGATCTTCAAAGATAATTCAAAGAATGCTACGATGTATTTAGCAAATAAAAATTTGTAAGTAGACAGTTTTGATGACTTCTAAAGGAAATATACGCTTTTGCTACAAACTTACTTTATTAATAGCAACTTTTTATTTTGAACTGAACTGGACTGATTTTGGGATAGACAATTTCTACTAAAGATAGGTACCTACATATGGAATTTTTAATTTAGAATCGACTATCAAAAATTGAAAATTCGAAGAAAGCTAGCACAATTGCACAATTCTTAATTTTGAATGAATTTTAAGTATGCAAAGGGAATTTCGGGACATAAATTTCGAATCCAATTCTGTTTGTAATTTTGCTATTAGTATTTTTAAATTAAGGGAAAAGATACAATTTTTGAAAATTTAAGATGAGGAATCAAAAGTCTTATTTCCAAATACCAAAACTAAATATGGATAAGGTTTAAAATTTATATCAAAATTGATGCAAATAGCTTTAATTTTATCAGGAACGGTTCTGAGTGCAAAATGATTTTGTGATATTCTTTTCTCACAGTTTTATCAAAATTTTCATCTACTCGTAGCATCAAGCAAAGAAAAATTCTCCAAAATTTAATAGAATAATCTGAACTCTGAACTAGCCCCAGCTAGTCGGCAAGGTAGTTCCGAACTATGTGGATCCGGGATGTTTTGACGTTTGTTGAATTGAAGGCACGTCAGTGATAACTGAGTGATAACTAGGTTTGTGTGGTTGGACGGAATAAACACGAAAATCTCCCCAACAACCGCGTAGAACAAGTGATTCAGATGGTCATATTGGCGGATTACATCCGTTGTTGATGGTTTATTGAGAGCACAGAATGGTTTTTCAAATCTTGCGCCAAACATACCTTGAGATCCCAACTGTAACACGATTTTACACAACTGCTTGCGTTATAACAACACTTGCTGTGGTAAGTGCCCTCCCCCGGGGCTCCTGACTTGATTTTATTTAAAACTATCTGACCCGTGCTTTCCGCAGCACTTGGACCTGGTGTCACCCCTGCAGCTCTACTTCCACCCCCGACTAATTATCAGGCACTTGCAGCTATGGCGTTTGGCAACGACATTCCTCTTCTTCGGGACTGTGGGGTTCAGCTTCTTCTTCAACATGGTCTTTACGTACCGATACTGCCGCATGCTCGAAGAAGGCTCCTTCCGGGGACGTAGCTCAGATTTTGTGATGATGTTCGTCTTTGGCGGGGTGCTGATGACGGTCCTCGCGTTCTTCGTGAACCTGCTCTTCCTGGGGCAGGCGTTCACCATTATGCTGGTCTACGTCTGGTCCAGGAGAAACCCTTTCCTTCGGATGAATTTCTTCGGGCTGATGCACTTCCGGGTGAAGATACTTTGTTTACGCACTTAGCTCAGGGACTCATTTATGTTTATTATCCCCCAGGCCCCATACCTTCCCTGGGTGCTGCTTTGCTTCTCCGTCATCCTCGGCAACACGGTCTGGGTAGATTTAATCGGAATGGCTGTAGGTCACATTTACTACTTCTTAGAAGATGTATTCCCTTACCAAAGAAATGGCTGTAAAATCCTCAAGACCCCTAACTTTCTGTGAGTACTCAGTTCATATTTTAGAAAATCCAGTGACAACTAAATTTTATTTTAGCAAAATATTATTCAGCGAGCATGTAGAAGTTGACCAAAACTATCAACCCTTACCAGAAGACAGGCCTGGCGGTTTAAATTGGGGTCAAGATGTTCACGAGCGGCCCAACGATCCCCAGCAAGGTAACGCTGATGAAGATGGTCCAGCACAACCAAATTAAGCACCATTCCCACGAGCTAGCTTCCACCACGATTAAACAAACCTGTTTTAGAACTTAGCCAGCCAGTTACCCGATTTTAAATTGGTGACTGCTCTACCACATCCTTGAGTATCAACTTTTCCTGAATTTGTTAACATTGTAAAAGAAATTTTTGTATTTTCACCAAAAACTGCAAGATGGAAAAGTTATTTTGTAAATGGTCTCTTATTTAACATTACTTATAAATAGGTATAAACTTGTAATGTGACTCTCATTTTTCCCCTTTCAGTAATTATCACCTAATTAGTTTTTTTCTTTGGGTTTAATAGTTGATAAGAATTAAAAATAAACGAAGATTTTCTATTACATTACATTTTTGACAAAATAAGGTTAAAATTGAGAAAACGCGTATTTTTCAAAAAGACGTTCAAATGAAAGTTAGCAGCGTGTCAGTTGTAATAATTATGAAATATGATTTACCTGCACCATTTCACGTTTTTCATAGGCGTGTTCCAGTGCTAATTTCCATTCACTATTTATTTTATGAAATAAATTGATTTACGGTAAGAGATAACGAAATATTTCCTAACAGTTATTAACTTCTTACTACTTTGTTCTACTATAATAATTTTTTAAACTAAAACATTTCAATAGCTAAATTTTGATGTAAATCAATGGAGTCAATCGACTGATAAAAAGCATTGGCCCATTTGCAATAAGCGGCGAGCCTGCTACAAAACCAAGTTTCCGAATATAATTATAGATGTAGTTTCAGTAAGGAACATTTCATTGTGATACTTCTTGAGAATAATTTTTTTTGGAAAACAAGACCTTAAGATGTTTGAATAAAAAAATACTTATCTACATATATTATATTACGAAAACCTCTTCCTATTTTCCAAACCACCTAGCTTGTGAATTAGATATTGTTCCGATAAAAGCAAAGTTTGATTAAAATGATTTAATATATAATAATAATGTGATTTTTAAAGGAATGGCCGGTTCCTTTTAAAAAAATATTGATGGTTTTCTCTTCCGCTCGGCCAATCCACACCATTGTCAGATGGGGCCAAGGATCGATAGCAATGAAGAATATGTATATAAGGTCTACGTAAATAATTATTACACAAGGATATGTTAATCCTTAACTCCGCATCCCTTAGCAGATCTCATTTTCAAACTCAATGTTAATCAAGATATTGCCACGAAGGCTATGTTAACCAAATTTAATCAAAATCATCAAATCTATGGTTTGATATTGGTAATAGGGCATTAATTTGCAAGAGTTCACGAAGGACTTCTACATTTTTCTTAAAAGTAAGAAGATGGATTGACACGATGTTTTATTTTTATTTTAGTCATTAACAAATTGAAATTAATTAGGAAAGTGAAATAATATGAGCATCTTAAACACCTTTATCAAAATAAAACAAACAGTTCACAAAAAATTATTATTAGGATCAAAACAAAGAACTCAAATGTAAAAAAGTCGTAATGGTCTTCAACAACCGGAAATTAAAAGATTTCAATTTTTTTATCTGTACCATGCCATACCTTATCAAATTATTTGGTTTTGAATGAAATTATTTAGGAAGTCGTCTTTTTCTTTCCGTTGTCTTATAAATAAAATAAAACCAAGGTTGCTTACGAATTTTTAAAAACATGAGGTTATCGCTAAGGGCTGAATTTATTTGGATTGTTGGAAGTACATATTTAATAAGAAAATAAAAATAAAATTATTTTCAGTTACCTTTGTATTCAATTAGTCTTTTCAGAAAAAACTTCGAAATATTTCGATTGAATTTTTCTAATCGAATTATTTTAACGCTAAATGAACAAATTAATTGTAGTCAAAAAGGTTACTGATATGATTTTATTAAGGAATTTCAATTCAAAAGGGGCTCTAAAAGCTCTTTTCGATTTCATTTCGCTTGGAATAGGGAACATGGACAGTGATCTACATGAACTCATTTAAAATATTAGTGAAAATTGCAATCCGCAACAGATTATAATTAAAAAAAATAAAATTTTCTTTTTTCGAAGTACAATAGTCGCTACCTCGTTTCCGGCGTGAACCAAATCTTTTAAGCCAACTAAATAGAATTTTTAAAATTTTGCTGTTTAGCAGCTAGTACAACTCAAGGTTTAAAAAACCAAAATTCGTAAATATCAAAAGGTCGGATCGGAGTGTGTTATTTTTTTTTGGAATTGAATGGCTCTAAATAATATTGAATTTCTATACCGTCCCGTTGGGGAAGTTCAATTTTTAAGGCATTGAATTTATCGCTACTAAACATAAAAATGTGTTATTTATTTATCATTATTTTTGTTGTTATAGTACCCGGTACACTTAATGAAGAGCCTTTAGCTCGCACTGCCCAGTTACTACCCCAGCTATTAAAATTATTTTTACAAATAAGCTATTAGATATTTTAATTTAAAAAAGTTACCAAGTATTTTTCAACCATGGGTTCTAAGAAATGTAAGTAAAAAAGTACTATCTTTATAAAGAACCATCATCATTTATTTTTTTGGTTTTTAAATTAAGGACCTAAAATTTGAGTTTGACAGGCTTGAAGATATAATAACACTTTAGATGGATAATATTGTGGTTGAGAAAAGGTCCTATTCATTCTCACATTTGAAGAGACAAATTTAGGTAAAGGAAATTCACAGTAAGTACAAAAAAAGATGCTTACCGATCACTAGCATAACACATTTTCTTTTGGTTTTTAAGTATCTTTTTTAAGTCTACGGTCGAGTAAACCTGTAGAATCTTCCAAACAAAAAGAACAAAATAGCTATGTTTTTTCACAAAGGATCCAGTTTTGGGTTTACTAGGAAATTTTGCATTGAATTGAATTCAAAAAAAAAGTCAACCATAAAAAGAGTTTACGTTTTGCGAGAACGCATCAAATTGCCATGATACTTGCTCATTGTTACTATTCATAAATTTCAATTCAATGCAAAATTTCCTAGTAAACCCAGAGCCAGATCCGTTTTGAAAAAAAACACAGCTAATATCAGAGAGAAGTTAAATAAAAAGAGGTCCCAATGCGAACAAATTGAAAAATATATCAAGAAAATCAAGCTAAGCGCGTTACCTCCAGGCTACCTCCTGGAGAAACACACAAGTTCCACACGGCATGCTCTTGTGGATTGCTTGAGCAGGCTCGTGTGGATTTCTTTTCAATAGGCGACTTGTGTGTTTTTCCCTACTGGCATGTATATGCACTGCGGCTTTTTCTAGGTGTAAGTAGAAATTCAAAAATCAAAGATTATGAATTTAGTACATTATCTTTGCCAAAAATAGCCCTGATGGCTCTTTCTTGGAGAAACATATCGCGCCTGGCGCTGACCTGCACCTGCTGCTTTATTTAGTTAGTTAAAAATTAAGCGTTTTGGGTTGATTTTTTGGCAAATTCAAGATTGTTTTCTATTATATTTAAGATTTTTATATTTCGGAATTAATTTTGATTATTTGTACTATTTTTTACTGAATTTGTTAATTTGAAAATCAGCTAAAAACCACACATCCAAAATTAAGATTAATACACAACATATATCATCCAGAAACTATAAAATAAAATTAGTACTATTAGTTAAATACTTCTTAAATGCTCAATTTTGGTACATCTCTTAGATTAGGGAGTGAGTGTACTAAAAGCGTCCAGTACTTATTTTGCTACCACGGTCCATATCAGAAGAATCTATTTTACACTTATATGTTTCCATTGTTAAGTATTAAATAAATAATTAAGGGTATTCATATTTTTTTTCTATTTCACCGTTATTGGAAAACATTAAAGTTAAAAACCTTATGTTGATTGCCTACTCGTTATAAAAATTATGGCCTGGCTAAACGTATCGTTGCACGTGCAAATGTTCAATAAATTATTGGGTATTAAATCAACCATTCTAATTTATTTTCTCATGATATTAATTTTAAATGTGGAAAATTTGGTTGCCATTTTGGGTCAAACCTTCAAATACCCACTCTCATTTTAATCCATTAAAATTTACAATTGTTTGTTACTTTCTTGAGTCCGTCATTTTGAAATATCTCTCTCTCGATTTTATATACCTACATACATACATACATACATGTACATATATATTATTTCCTCGCTTCACTTTATGAAAGAAAATTGATGAATTTTATTTCATTTTATTATTAAACTTTTAAAAATATCATCTATATTATCAGACCATAAGAGAATATATTCTAAATATTCTAGTGAAATGTCACGCCGATTGAGTCAAGATGTTTCATTTAATCATGCCATCCATGTTTCGAGAAAAAGTTATACATATTATATTGATTTTCTCACTTAATATATCTTATTATAATTTAATAAATACGCCATATTTCGTTGATACTTTTAAAAAATACTTCCTTATTTTTACTAAGGGGCAATTTTTCAATCCTCAGATTTTATTCGTCGTTTTATTGTCCCAAAAATCAAAGTGGCTTTGATTTAAATTAGCTATCAGACGGTTAAATTTATCGGCTCCTTTAACAGACAGATAAGACTTTTATTCGCCAGTTAATTTTGATAAATAGAGTGAAAATAATTTTTCTTCACGGCCAAGTTTATTTCTTATCCGAAGAATAAGTTTAAAAGTGATTTCTTAAAACAATTAAAAAGTCATAAGTCATATGTACGCAGAATCTGAGAAATCAGTTCAGTCAAAGAAGCGCACCACGCGAACCTTTAAAAGTACTCCACACGAGCCTGCTCAAGCAATCCACAAGAGCATGCCATGTGTTTCTCCAGGCTAGCCTGAAGGTATCGCGCTTAGCTTGATTTTCTTGATATATTTTTCAATTTGTTCGCATTGAGATCTCTTGTTATTTAACTTCTCTCTGCTAATATCTAACACATTCTAATGTCGCCATACCTATTTAAGCCAATTTGACGATATTAGTGAAAAAAATCCGGTCTACTGTACCTTTATAACACGGTTGAACTAATTTGGAAACTTTCGCAGATAGCAGAAGGTTAAATATCAAGGCCTGATAAGGGTCCTCAGTCAACTCTAAAATTAAGTGCCTATGTATTAGCTAAATGTGTTTGAATTCAGTGGGTTCAATTGCACAATTTTGATGATATAATTCACAACTACTTGGTTTTGGGATAATATTATTTGGTGATAGGTTATATTATTAATTAATAAAATTTCCTGTTTTTTTTTTTTGTGAATTCAACTTTTATTTTTTCCATTCGAAGCGATCACAGGCTGTGAACTCAATGAAAGAAGGAGCGAATAACAAAAATCCTTTATTCATTCATCAGTTTTCACAGTAATAACTTGAACTTCAAACGAAGTCATCGTCAGTTTTGTTGTTACCTACATATGCGAAACGTAACGCGCAAATTCACATTATCACCGCTCGCGCCTACAATTTGAAAGCTCTACCTAGAAACCAAATCATGTGCGTCGCACATGTGCAATATCATATCATCAAATGCGCGCGGAGGGGGGTCCAAACGACAATATTGAACACATCCGAGCCGCAAAACTCCGCGCCTGACTCCTCCACTGGCGGCCGAGGCTTCGCCCGGCGATAAAAACGACACAAAGTATAAACTTGGTGACTCTAATTAGAAACTTATGACTTACAGAGGTGGTGATTACGAAATATACATGGCCTAAAGGGGACACAATGCGATGGGGGGCATGAAAATGTCGGGGGAGTATAACTAAAATATAATTTAACTTCACATTGCTACAGTCGCGAGTACCACAGTTATGTCGTCTGGCTTGCCACCTGAAAAAGGAAAAGGGTTAATTCAGATGGAGAATCTTCACGAAAGATAAAAATACTCACCAGTTGCATTGATATTGTTTCGCCGGGCGTTGATAGCAAACGGCGACAAGAATTCGCTGTCGAATGAGAGTGAGCGCGCCATGAGAGCGATCGAGTTCGCGGTCATTTGTAGCTTTACGGGGTCACTTACACCTTCGACCTGAAAAAAACAATTTTAGTTATTAAGAAAGTTTAATTTATAATGATCAAAGAATGACGAATTTATATGTATTTTCAATATCTTCATTCCTCCTAAAAATTACATATGAAATAAAATAATGAATGAGCAATGAACGTAAAAACATTATATTTCACATACATACATACAAAAACTATAGTGCCAAAAATCGCTAAACTCGTCAAATTCAAAGTTCCCTTATATCGCAGGTCCCTATATCAATTCTAACATTTTCCTATTTAAATAACATGCGGTTTTTGGCACCTCCTGTTAATTTCAATATTGCTTTAAAAAATCAGTCACTTGGCAAAGGACATCATCCATTTTGGTCCAAACGAGAAAGTGCCGGCCAGAAAAAAATGTTATATCCTGTTAGAATTTGTCCATCTAAGCATTTATTATTATGGCACCAAAGCTGTAGAAACATTGCCCTTGGTTTAATCAACATTTGAAAAATCTGCCTTTTCATGCATTTTTCACAAGTGATGTTTTGCCGTAACATGACCTTTTGAACATTAATAGTACAAATGGTTCTAACGTATACCGATTCTTGACATAGAAAATCACTTTTTGGGGATTTTCTAACTAAAATACCACGCGATCGTTAAGACAGAACTTATTTTTTCTGGAATTGAACGATAAAGATCTAAAAATCCTTAAACCAGGTAAAAGCTGTCCATCAGAGCCAAAAGAAAGGAATGAGGAGCCCCGCCTCCCTGCCTGATAAAAAACCCACCAATAGTCTGAGATCCATTTTAAAACATAATATTACATAAACTATATTTTTTTCTTTTATTTCTTAACAACAACCTCAATGTCAAAACGGGTTTAGTAATATTCTAAGGCACAATAGATGCACAAAATGATGTTAAAAAAACACTAAAAGGTGAAAAAAAATTGGGTATCATTTACTTTTCTAAGATCATTTAATTGAAAATGTATGAAAAGACAGATTTTTGAAACTCATATAAAACCAAGGACAATGGTCCTACAACTTTGGTGTCATAATGATAAATGCTCAGATGGACAAGTTCTAATAGAATATAGCATTTCTTTTTCTTGGCCGGCACTTTCATATTTGGATCAAAAATGTATGAAAATCGGATGATGTCCTTTTCATAATATGTAGTAGGTATTCTAGGAAAAAATTTAGAATTTAATTCCAAGTTATTTTTTGAACGTATACTTAACATTTTAGAAAATGTTAAAAATCTGAAAATTATAGAAACATTGTCGACTTGATCTGATATTAATTTTCCGCCAAGTGTATAAAGCTTGCAAACATTTCTTTTTTAAAGAATTTACTTATGTTAGAGAACCGGATTGGTAATTCAACGAATTGCAATAAAAATTCAATAGTATTCTGCAAAAATGAAAGACTGGGAAGTAGTATTTTAGGAATTGCTTTAGTGGCATTAGCAGCGCGCGTAATAATAGAGTAAGTAGTTGGTAACAAAACAAGTGTTAGGATTTTACAATAAAATTTTTAAAGGATTTTGTAGAATTTTGAAATAAAGATCGCAAATTTCGCATAATCTATTGGTCGTATG
Organism: Machimus rusticus; assembly: GCA_951509405.1. Taxonomy (NCBI): domain Eukaryota; kingdom Metazoa; phylum Arthropoda; class Insecta; order Diptera; family Asilidae; genus Machimus; species Machimus rusticus. Next base: position 13,074,419 of record OX608051.1, read on the forward strand.
GCAAAAGTAGCAATTATTAAAACATTTCATAAAATTATCTACAACAAGGATTAACTTTTTTGGTAAGAGGAAATTCTAAGGGAAAATATGTGGAAATAATTGATCCTACGAATATAACCGCTCAATTAAAATTTAATAGTCAATCTGTAGACAATGTGTTAACTATTTTTCAGAAACTGTACTTAAATTTCCTTAGGGAACACGTGTTTATGGATGTTATCTCTATGGGCTGTGATATAAATGAACAGTTAAGTTTATTCCCTTAATAATAAATAATATAATATATGTACATACATAGATGTACATAAATCAATATTTAAAATTTATTTTAATAAATGTGTCAACGATATCCCATAAATTTTTAATAATTTACCAGTTTTTGTTCACTCTCCAAAAATTTCTTAAAAATGTATTTTCATTTTCGAATTTGAAATGCTCGATTCGTTTTTTTTTACTTTAAGATTATAATTTTTACTAATAGAAACTCAATGAATAGCCCAGTCAAATTAGACATTAAAATTGCAAAGCGTGATGTAGTTCTAATTTTTTGATATATTGTCAGGAACATAACTCAAATTTGCAGCTTCGAAAAACCTGTGCTTCATGCGTAATACGTGAAAATCTGCAGCTTTTTTTATCAGTTGCTTTATAATTCATAAACTGTGCATTTGTTGATATTAAATGTTACTACCATTTTTGAAGTACATTAAATTTGCAACAATTTAAGCCCATCCACAGTCCTATGCTTTCAATGGTTTTTGAGATATGGTAATTTTTGTTCTTCCAACAAATCACTGTAACAGCAAGAAAATCCCAATGGTGCGTAGAGGTTTACAAGATGTTTTGACCAAACTTTCCTGTAAAGGTAGGTACCAAAAATCGTTTTGAGTGAGGAGAGGAATGAGTTAGGTCTGGCGGGAAAAATTATTGCATGAGTTATTGAAACACATTTCTTCTTCCAACCATCGAGATATTGGCATTTGTGTTTCAGTACGATGGTTTTACGCAACAGTTTTGGAGACTCAGGAATAGCAGATTCAGCTTCTCACGAAAAATCATCAGATGGATTTACTGCAATCCATTTTCCATAACTTTTCTCATAGGTTGAGCAGTTGCACCGATATGAGAGAAAAATTAAAATATTGATTTTTTGGAAGAACAAAAATTGCCATATCTTGAAAACCATTGAAGGCACAGAACTGTGGTTGGAATAAATTGTTGCAAATTTAATGTACCTTAATATTTCCAATCGTAAAGCATTACAATTGTTTTTAGAAATTATTATGTTACCTCTCGCAAGACTTCCAGCAGGATTTTGATAGGCACGTTGTCGAACACTCCGTCTGTGGCGACGAGGATCACGTCGCCGTCTCTAACTGGGAAACTCAGCTGATCAGCGGACTCTGGACTGTCGCTGAGGACGTTGTGACCGTGTCCAGGCGGGGGCAGGGACAGTTGGAAAGGCGTGTTGAAGTAGTGCTGCTGCTCCTCGGACCTGTGAATTATTTCCCCGTCCCGCACCACGATGAAGCCACTGTCTCCGATATTTGCGGTGTATACTGTACTGTTTTCGCGATTCAGTATTAACACACATGCTGTACTACTTCCTGGAGGTAGAAAAGAAAACAAATGTTAAAATTACGGTGCCAGTAGGTAGTAGAATAATAGAATAACGACATCAGTATGAATGATTATATGACTTGAAATTAAAAAAAAAACTCATTAGATGAACAATATACATAATATTTTAGTTCTGAGAAGCAATTAAGGGGGCATTCGCTTTCTAAATGAGAAAAAAATCTATTTTTTTTTTACACAAAAGTGTTCCTTAACATCATAGCAATACTGTCCTAAAACCATTTTGCGAAATTCAAAACAAAACAATAGTTATAGCTATATATGTAATGGAAGGTACTTCGTTTTACAAGTAAAAATTATTGCACAAAAACTTTAAACGCGTTTTTCTCAAAACTACTTTTTTTCAACTGGTACACATAATATCTCAAGTTCTACTCGATAGATTTTAAAAAATCAAAACGCATTCGATTCGTTAACATATATACTAGAGCTTATACCTAAAAAAATACATATAAGTACCCCTTGTTCTTTTTTATCCACGTACTTTTCCCAAAAAAAAGGCAGATTTTTGAAATTTTCAGAAAAAGAGTCGTAAAACAATTAAATTTTTTTTTTTTTTTTTTTTTAGGTATATGCTCTAGAAAAAAGTCTAAAGGACAGAATCCATTTTGAATTTTTTCTTTATGTTGTTCAGGAAGACCACAATTATGTGTACCAGCCAAAAAGGGACTTTTACAAGACGCCTTCTGCCGCCGCTAAACATAACTAAAAATTAAAAAAAAGTCTTTTTGTATTCTTCAATACCTATAGAGTAATGTCTATAAATTATTTTTTCAATAAATACAGTAGCCTTTTTAAAAAAAAATTCCAAAAAAGTGTGTTTTTCCTCAATTCTGAAAGCGAATGCCCCCTTAAAAACATAAATGTTCATGGTGTCCTAAACTGAGTGCCGGAATTTTATATGGAAAATGATTTTTTTAATTGGGTATTAAATAGATCCGTACCAATTAAACGTCGGATTTTGTCGGCTACGACCTTGAAGTTTTTTTTTGTGAAAATGTTTGAAAATAAATTTTAGAGAAATTCCAATCAATTTTATTGATAAAACGCTGAAATTTTCTTGGAGGTCAACGACAGTCGACACAGTTCTTACATTTGAGAAAAAAATCCACAAAAAAAGTCCTCCGGTGTTAAATTACAAGATCTTGCTGGTCGCTTTAAGTCCGAATTTCGTTAGGATCATGTGACCTGGGACTGAAAATTGTTGTTGCCGTAATCTGACTGCCTTTTTTTAGCAGCATGGCAGATCGCCTTGTCTTACTGGAATAACATTCGCTCTTAAAATCCTGTCGTTCAGTTGGTGCCATAAAAATTCATGTTTCATATTGGTAATTGGAGATGTCAGGCCCATATTCAATTTTGGAAACCCCATCAAAAAGACTAGATACTTAGAACATTTTTCCTCATTATTATGATATAAGTGCCATGATCAGAACGAAAAGAGGTACAGTGAAGAGCAAAAGTGTCCCAATGTTGCGCAAATCTGGTAAGTTATACTTGATTCAGGGAAATGGGAAGCAAATTAGAAATAAAAGTCATGCCATTCTATTAGTTGTTTATGGAAAATTAATAATAGCAAATCAGAACACATATACATATGAAACCAAAAAATATATGACGAAAAGTTGTCTACAAGTCTATTGAGACATTTTTGCACTCTCTATATGGCACTACTTGTAAAATGTGAAAGTAACGGTTATTCAGATCCGATAATGATGAGACTATTGATTCTGATATTTCATGGAATTTGAGTTGTAATCTGAGTAAGAGCAATGCATTTCCACGATTTGCTAAGATAAAATTTATAAAATGAATGATATTTCAAAAGAAGTGAGTAATAGGGCTATTTTATTGTTGAGTGAGGGCAAAACTGTTCACGAAACTGCAGAATTTTGTAAAATTAGCAGAGCAGCTGTAGGCAGGGTACAGTAGACCTCCCAGTTCCGAAAAGGGGAAGAAAAAGACTATTAACCGATAGAAGAACACGAGAAATAGGAAGATTATTGGTCACAGGAAGAGCAAAAACCCCAAAAACAGGCAGCAATGAAGCTGGGGAAAAACGTCAGATGAGGTGCACGCCATTGAAATTTAAATAACTCAATTTTATATCATCATGTTTTGTAATAAAGGCATTCTTATCACTTCTACTTCGAATCAAAATTTTTATCATGTTTGGAATTCACAATAATTTGTTATTATGTTAGTTATTCACAATAATTTTTTAATTTTCGCATTCCTCTAAAAATGCTTTTGGGTTTTGTTAAGGACTATAGAAAAATATTGTGAATAACTAACATAATAACAAATTATTGTGAATTCCAAACATGATAAAAATTTTGATTCGAAGTAGAAGTGATAAGAATGCCTTTATTACAAAACATGATGATATAAAATTGAGTTATTTAAATTTCAATGGCGTGCACCTCATCTGACGTTTTTCCCCAGCTTCATTGCTGCCTGTTTTTGGGGTTTTTGCTCTTCCTGTGACCAATAATCTTCCTATTTCTCGTGTTCTTCTATCGGTTAATAGTCTTTTTCTTCCCCTTTTCGGAACTGGGAGGTCTACTGTACCCTGCCTACAGCTGCTCTGCTAATTTTACAAAATTCTGCAGTTTCGTGAACAATTTTGCCCTCACTCAACAATAAAATAGCCCTATTACTCACTTCTTTTGAAATATCATTCATTTTATAAATTTTATCTTAGCAAATCGTGGAAATGCATTGCTCTTACTCAGATTACAACTCAGAATTCATGAAATATCAGAATCAATAGTCTCATCATTATCGGATCTGAATAACCGTTACTTTCACATTTTACAAGTAGTGCCATATAGAGAGTGCAAAAATGTCTCAATAGACTTGTAGACAACTTTTCGTCATATATTTTTTGGTTTCATATGTATATGTGTTCTGATTTGCTATTATTAATTTTCATAAAACAACTAATAGAATGGCATGACTTTTATTTCTAATTTGCTTCCCATTTCCCTGAATCAAGTATAACTTACCAGATTTGCGCAACATTGGGACACTTTTGCTCTTCACTGTATGTACACACATATTTACTAATGCAGTATTTTAAATATAGAAGATAATTAATTAATGTACCTACATACATATACATAATAATACTTTTTATCTACTGTAGCGAAATTACAAAATTTTTTTTTTACATACAGCCTTGTTCAAAAGTATTAGGCACCCTCGAATATCGGTAGGTAGACGAAATTGACATGAGTTCTAGGAAAATTTAAGATACCTGGTGTTCGATCGTAACGACGCCGTTTTATTACTTGGGTTTCCCGGTTGTAAAGTACCGTTAACTATAAAAAATTAAGTTTTTCTTAATTTTTTGCTCATTTATGTAACTGAGTTCTATCCGACAAGTTGTTATTAAAAGACGGTTTGAGGTGATTTCGGTAAAGCGGTTATGATTATTCTGTTTAGAAGTGTTGACGGTTTTAAAATGCCCAAAGTGAAGGAACTAAGCGAGTCTTTGAGGGCTGAAATAGTGGTTTTGGATGCTAAAGGTGTTAGCCAAAGTGCAATTGCGAAAAAATTAAAGTGTTCACGCTATGCAGTGCAAACAACCCTCAAAAGGTAAAAGGAGTCTAAGTCCTTTAAAAACAAGCCGAGAGGTGGAAGAAAGCGTGCTACAACGTCAAGGCAGGATGGATTTTTAACTTTAATGTCACTTCAAGATGGGAAAAAAACATCAAAAGATCTCGTTAATGATCTGCAGGAAGAAACGGGAGCCAGTTGTTCGGCTGCAACGATAAGAAGACTCCTTCTAGAGTCAGGACATCGAGGTTGTAAGGCCAGAAAGAAGCCATGGCTTTCTCAGCAAAATAAAGAAAACCGACTTAGCCGGGCAAAAGAATACAAAAATTGGAAAGTCGAGAATTGGGCAGAAGTCGTATGATCCGACGAAACAAATATTGAGATAAATCTGCAAGCTGTTCTTCTTTACTTTTATAAAAATATTCAATAAACTGAGCCTCCCAGTTTACAAAAAGAAATAAATTTTAATTGTGCTATCTTTTCCTTCAAAATACAGATCTTCGGTCAACCTGGGGCAAAATTCGTGCGCCGAAGGACAGGGAAAGCATATCGCGCGGATAGTATTGTTCCTACAGTAAAGCATGGTGGTGGAAGTCTAATGATCTGGGCCTGTATGGCTACATTCGGAGTCGGAAAACCTTTCGTCGGCGAAGGAAGGATAAATTCTAAAAAATATACAACTATGCTGGAAGACATTTTGGAACCGCCAATAGCCAAAATTTTTAGCGGAGTACCCAACGAGTACATCTGCCAACAAGATAATGCTTCTTGGCATACGGCTAAGAAAAATCGAGAGTGGTTGTCTAAAAAACTGATTAGGGTAATTGATTGGCCATCACAGTCTCCAGACTTGTCGCCAATTGAGCATCTTTGGCCCATATTAAAAGCAAGAGTCCAAAAATGCAATTACACTTCAATTTCGTCCCTGCGCCAGGCTATTTTCGAAAAATGGGAAAAAATATCTCCATATGTTTGTGCCGCTCTAGTTAACACTATGCCGAAAAGGGTAGCAGCAGTCATAAAAGCAAACGAAGGAAGTACAAAATATTAATAATAGCAATACAGTGCAATGCTCTTTAAGAATATACATGTATTTTTATTCAAACATTTTTCATATGGCTCCTTTTAAAAAATATTGGGGGTGCCTAATACTTTTGAACAAGGCTGTATATATGCAATATATGCAATGATCTATGCAAAAAATATTTAAAATAAAATAAAATCCCCAAACTTTACACGAAAAGCGTTACTACAAATATTTCAAAAAGAAATTAAGATTCTCGAAAAATAACTATTAACACGTTCCGTGCGTCGTATATTTCAAATTCCACCCTGTCAAACTGATTTTTTTGTTCTTTAAAAACAACCTTCTATTTTACCTTATGGATCGTGCACATGTGTTAAAAAAACACTTCTAAATATCTTTTCCCCATGGGAACCCGAGTTCCCACACGCATGCCGCGTTCAACTTTCTTGGGAACTCCCGTTCCCATCCGCATGGAACGTGTTAAATCAAAGTCTAAAAATTGATCAGTTCTTAAGCTTAAGTTGGGTATCAATTTTACTGCAATTTTTATTTTTATTGATGAGTACCATTTTGTTCCACATTAGTAAGATAAGTTTTATCAGGCTTTTTAAAAACCTTAAAAATCTTGGATGAAAGTATTTAATAAGAATTTGAAACGTTCCTTTTTATAACAAATAGAGATTTTAAAATGAACATTTGCATTGCAATTAATTAATGTCCAAATTGCTGTAAAGAGTATTTTTCATTTCCCTGATCTGATTTATTAAATTGAGTAAATTCTTAATTTCTCGCTTATACTAATCATACTAATTTTTCTATTCTGAAGATGAAAATCCATTGAATCTTTAATATTTTTAGAGGTGTGAAATTTTTTTAATTCTAGTAGGAACTTTATCCAAAATTAAAATTAATTTAAAAATGAAAACTTCGAAAAAAAAATAAACGTTTTAAATGAATGACATCTAAGCGCGTGATGTTATTAAGAATTTATTGTCATGTACATATTGTTGGATGGTGTCCAATATCTACAAATATGTACCTAAATTTTTATATAATTATTTACTAGTCGATTAGAAGAAAACGAAATAGATTATAGAATCAAAATCTTTTTTTTACCAAATTTCATCTTAATTAATTTATTTTTGGCTTGAAAATCTCAATCAATCTACAGTGCTGCATAAAAGTTTAGTGCCACTGATGAATTTAAAGTGAACTCATATTTCTAAATTGTTTTATTCAAATGTTCCTTAAAATAGATCTAAAAGTTATCATTATAATAAATAAGGTAGATCTGAATATAATCGACAATGTTTGGAAGGTTCTGGATAAAAGGGTTTGAAATAAAAGGCCAAAAGCAGTAGAAGAATTGAAGAATGGAGAGATTTACTATATGAAATAATTTAAAAATCTTTTTAAATTGCTGCTTGTATTCGAGCCGAAGGCTATTATTTTAAAATTTAAATTAATATCTTGATGAAAAATTGTTTGGACCTATGTTTTTACGCAGGTACAAAACTGAAAAATTTTCCATTCATGTTATTGTTTACAACTAGAACCAAATGAAGTTGTTTTTCATGAATTCAAGAATAACTTCTTTTATTATAATGATGAATTTTAAATTCTAAGGAACATTTGTATAAAACAATTTAGAAATACATATGAGTTTACATACTTTAAATTCATCGGTGGTCCTAAACTTTTACGCAGCACTGTATGTTTAAGCATATTTAAATTTTTCAAAGTCCCGCCGCCGGCAGCGTGGCCGAGCGGTCTAAGGCGCTGGTTTTAGGCACCAGTCCGAAAGGGCGTGGGTTCGAATCCCACCGCTGTCACACAACTTTTTACAAGAAACTTCAAGTGAACAATTTTTTATATTAAAGCAGTAGGCACTATCAAAAAAACTTCAGCCAATTTTGCGATTTTATGTAGATTGTGCTAAGCGGCGGCAGGAGATCCAGGCATTAAGCAAGCTGCTTTCAAGCACATGTAAATCATATAAGCAAACAAAACAATTTCATCTTATCACGACAAGGTTTGCGTCACGATAGTGACCTCTCTCCGGGGAAGTGAAAATATTGGAGATAATTGGTCGCGTGATATCGCGTTTGTAAGACGCGGAATACTCGCTAGTGCTAAAGAATCAAACCATCCCTCAAGGTGGGCGCGGCGAGGTGTATACTTACCTAAAATTGGTTTCTTTTGTTCCAGAAGTTCACAGTAACTATAAGCTAATAGACTAACAGGTCGTTGTGGATTAAAATTAGCACAATGGACTAGTCGTTCACACGTCTTCATGAGAAATGATGAGAATTCACCCGGGTCTATGCCGAAGCGACTCCATCCACCTACACCGTCAGCGACTCCTGCAACGAAAGAAATTTATTTTATTATCATTATTACTGTTACCTAAAATTTCATAATGCATATAAAACTTTGCCCGTGTCTATTCCCAACAGCGAATTATGACTGTTCCACAAGTAAATAAAAACAAATACGCCGAAAACAGACAATTTTATTATCCTATTAATCTGAAATAGATTTCGTTGGGTAAATATAGCACACTGACGAGACAAAATGACACGAACAAAACATTTTTAATATCTTTCACATAATTTCTTACTTCTGTTGTGAGCGAAAGAAGTCTAAATGAAAGTTGTGCTATTTGGGACCGAAAGGAATTACAGAGTGAAAAAACAAAAATGCATGAATTTATAGAAAAACTACCTCTGGGATAAGTTTTGTAAATAAACGGGTACTTTTAATGGATATATTATATAATTCCCTTTAACAATAATATTTAAAAACAACTTTTTGTCCCATAAAGTAAATATTTTATATATGTAATTCGTATTTTCTCTTGAGGGTATATCGAGAAGGATGTGTATTTTAATCAAAGAGGGCTTCCATCGACAAAGCAGTTCTTTGGAAAACAAAACAATTGGATCTGCGGGAATTTTTTTTATTTTATAAAATGAAAGAAGTCAGGATTTTTCCATAAAATATTCAATTCATTTTCACATTTAGTACAAAAACTTATTTTCCAATTTTCCAATAATTTCATGTATTGCAGTAAACTTAATGACGAATCTATTGGTTTATTTTATTCTATAGTAACGATATATTTTTCCTTCTAGTCTGACTATTTTGTAAGCGTATGAAACTGAAGAGAATAACCTCTTATCAAAAAAATTATTCTTACAGGTTCATTATGAAATTTTCTAATAAACATCTGTTCACTGAAATTTAATTCTGCATACTTTTGATTTAAAATGTTCTATCGCGTCATTATTTGAGAAAATTGAGTTCGAATACAAATTTATTAATTAGCAAGTATCAAAAAGCGACTAAATTAATAGAAATGGGCAATAATAACTGAAGGACACGATAAATATAACGTGATAAGTCGTTTAAGTTATGAATAAACGCCCAATGCCTTCATTTAATGATGATGCAATGAATAGAACCGTAATTCGTTATCCTATACCTATCTGTTGCGTGTTTTACACAATTAATGTAAAGCACCAGGTAAAATAAAAGTAATTATTCAAACTTCGTGCCTGTTTATTTTAGAACAATTTATTTTAGTGGAACTAAAGCTAGCTGGAATTAATTAACTTCGTTATATTTCTCAAGGGATAAATCTTGGTTGATTGGTCAGTGATTTTATTCAGATATATTACTTAAATCGTAGCCCCTCTACTGTTTTTTTGCTAACAACGCGTCACCTGTTAGAGCGTCTGGCCATTGTGGTCGCAATTTTGTATTTTTATTAGATTTTATATATAAAAACATTAAGTTTCAAGCAAACTAAATAAGTACCTATATAAAATGTGAAATAAATTTCTTTTGTAGATTTATTTTATATATATAAACACTACCAACGTAATAATATAATCAAAATCTACAATATATAATGATACGAAAGTCAACTTAAGAAGTTAATATTTAAAATAAAGCTTTCCATAAGCATATTAATTTAATTTAATTTAGAATTTCGAAAAATTGTATTTTTGGTGGTTGAAAAATTGTCCTCGGTGTACCGATCTAAAATATCGAGTTTTCGTTAAAAGTTGTTGATTTCAACTGACTTATCAAAACTATAATTGTCTTCTAAGTTCGGAAGATTACCTCTAAATACTCAAACTTTCCACGTAAGGTTTCGTAATCATGTAACTTATCGCTTAGCAGACTAATATTTGCAGATTGGTGACCGCTCATTTCGTTGCATTAGTAATTTATATGCGGCGAGCGTTTCCTTGCATGCGGTTTGGTTTATTATAATATTATTATCAGTGCCGAGAACTCGAGACAAATGCTGCGAGGCTCCGAACCGAAGTAGCGAAGGCGATACCTAGAAGTGAGTGGCCTCCTTCGAACCCAACTCACTCAGTATGCAGGTTGCATAACTCCTGGGTGATAACGAGTTCTTCGGCTGATCTTGCAAAGTTGCCCAAAATTAATCGAAGTGAGCTTTTAGAAAATATTCGTCGCAATGCCGCATTTGGTTTACCTTCACCCAAAAATTCTATGTACATATGTTGCAGAATCGAAATAATTCGAGCATAAGTTATTAATGACATATTTCTAGGTGTTGCTAGCCTGCACGTGATGTGGCGCAGATCGGGGTTCTATTTTTGTGATCTTTCTTTTTAGTAGCAGAGAAGCAAATCGGCGGTTGCAAGTAATTTTGTTGGGCAAAATAAAAACAGAATATCACTAAAAGTCAGAAATATCAAATAAAAGCAAATGAGTCACGAGAGAGATTTGCTTATTTGCAGAAACGAATTATGATTACGAGTGCTGAAGGTTTTTTTTCTTTTTTGCATAAACTTCGAAGAATTGCTGCAATTGCTGCATTAACATTAAACTATTCAAAATGTAAATTTTCTATAAAAATAATCACTAGAAACTTTGGTGACAACATAAATTTCTGCTTCAGCTAGCCCGAACGTGAATATCATTACTTCTCAATTATTGCAGCCTTAGTTGAACCAAAACATATTTACGTCTTCCAAAACAAATCGGTTTGGTTCCTGTATGAGCTTTTAATGATACCAATCAATTCTAAAGATAAACGTTTGTAATCTCCCAAATTAAGTGCCAGCAATCTCAAGTATTTCCGAATTGATTGCAACGTGTAGAGCGTGTGGCTAACTCTTAGCAATTAGTTTATATAAGGCAAAGGATATTTGATATTTGAATTGTTATGGAGATAATATCTTTTTATCAATCTATACTTTACAAGAATAGAATTTTATTACTTTTCAAGCCCAACTATTCGAAAATTGTAATGTCCATCCTAACTGACTGGCACTTGGCTTATTTTGATTTAAAGCATATATTTACAATAGCAATTTTTTAGGGTTCCTTGGCGTTTGTCCTAGTCACAAAACAAAAGTGAAACCACATTTGCGGCCCAAAAATGAACCAGAATAAAAAAGGCTTTTCAACAACATTTACTGTGTGTTTAGATAGATTTAACATAATAACTTTCGATAGATGTCTTTATCTATAATATTTTACACTACAAAATCATTTAATCTAATATGTAATTATATAAAATCCCTAAAAAGTAAAGCGTGTATTTTAATGAGACAAAAGTTTGCAAACGTTAACGTGCAATTCAATTATCAATCAATTTCATTAGTAAAATAAAAAATATTGCACGTCAGTTTATTCTAAAGTAAATAATTTCACCAATAGAAGAAAATAAATAGTAATTTTTGAATAGAAAATTTACTTCTAATCTTTATATCACTACACTGGCAGCACTATCTCTGTTTATAGTATTTATAAACAATTTAATAAAATTTACATTTATTTAAAAATTTCCGCAGCCCAGAAAACCTACGTGGTGATATTCATTTCTTAAGACTTAAATGTTTGGCATGTGAATTTGCAATTTAATTAACTTTAATGAGGCTCCAAACTTAAATTCAGCAATTTAAAGAATCCCCATATACTACAAACTAGATTCAATGCACTTTGAATACGCGCTCTTCAAATAACCATTTCTAAAGTACTGAGAAATTTATATACGGTTGTTTTTAAAAGTCTTTAAAAAACGAAAACTATTAAATTTGTTTATTTTATAATTATATATTAATTTTAAGCATAATTTATAAAATAATGTTAAGTGGACACATCAAATCTCAACATAAGTGCAATTGTTTTCTGTCATAAACAATAACAAAGTTTTTTGGCGGTGCTATGTGTCAGCAAATATTGTCATGTTTAGGTTGCACAATTGACAAGATCCAGAGTTTTCAGCATTTAGAGCGAGAGCCCGCCGCAAAAATTTGCTACGATCGGCCAACAGCATGAAATGTTGTTGAAACGTTAGTACGTACAGTAACCATTCATAAAATATCTTAGTGCCTGGGCAGAGTCTGAACCAAGAAGAGATATATCGTTTCATCTTGTCATTTTTTTGGACCATAACTATACCCATAAGGTAACAGGTTGAAATTATGTTTAAAATGTACTTCAAGGTGAGTAAAAAAAGAATATATACCAGTGCCTTCTTAAAACCTGTGCTAATGTCTTGGCACGGCCCTTTTTTCCATTGTTTTTTTGAAGCATTCTTATACCCATCGAGTAACAGCTTAAAATTATAACCAAATTAAAGTTTAGACCTTTCTCTAATAGAAAATAAATAAGTGCCACGTCTCTGCTTGAACTCAACACCTGGCACGATGCTTCATATTTTTCAGTGCTGTGCTATTACTAGTGTAAGATATATTGGAATTCAGGTATAAATAAATAATTATTGAATAAGCAATTACAAGGATTTCATAAGAATATTTTCTATTTATTTTAACATTTTAAAAAGTGCAAATTTATAATACTGTCGGCCACAGAAGAAATTCTGAAAGAAGTTATCAGAGTGAAATCTGGAAACGATGTTCCATCGGCGAATAGAGATAATAGAGATGCTGACCACCCTTGAGACAAACATTAAGCGTTTCAATTAATAGACCAGTCGGCAGTCCTGTTACAGTGCATACGTGTTCTGTTAGAGCATCTAATAATTTTTAGAGTACCTATTTTTATTATTTTTTCTTTGTGTTTTGTGTGTGGTCGTGGTGAAAATATAAGAAACTTTGATGAAGTTAAATTCGAAAAGGTTAGATGTAATGTCCATGTTTCAGAAGGAAAAAAAACACAAGTATATGATGTTGATTTTCCCGCAACAATGACTGCTGCTGGATATCATCCCGATTGTTATGAAAAACTCGTTGTACTAAAAGCAACATTTAGCAAGATTATGAAATAATGTTACAGCGTCTAAGAGTAAGTACTATCACGGTAATAGTACCAATAAGTGCAAAGATGATAGTTTTTCTCATGTTGGTGTCCTTTTCTAATGATTGTAAACGAAGCATGTGAAGCGTTCATTGAGTAGAAGTATTGAAAAAGGAAATATAATGTTTTAAATAATAATAATATATTTTTGTGATATCATGGTAACATCCTCGAGAGCCATCAGGACCATCGAGATTCCACTTCTTCTCATCTGAGAACACGATCTTAAAATGATAGATATGTCTATTTGATTCAAGTTTTTTACATTTATTTTTTTACGTACCCGATTCTAATTTGTGTCAACGTTATTCCTTTATAAATATGAAACGGACTATATCTTTTTCTAATATGAGATCTGTCTCAGTAGCATGAATTCAGCATAGAAATGTTAGAATAATACCATACTAACGCCGAACATTCGTTCCCTAAACTTACCTTTGTGCCGCATACCTGTGAAGAATATCTAAGCATATAACAATAGCATAGGTCTGAAACATATGAAGCTTCGTGCCAGGTGTTGAGTTCAAGCAGAGACGTGGCACTTATTTATTTTCTATTAGAGAAAGGTCTAAACTTTAATTTGGTTATAATTTTAAGCTGTTACTCGATGGGTATAAGAATGCTTCAAAAAAACAATGGAAAAAAGGGCCGTGCCAAGACATTAGCACAGGTTTTAAGAAGGCACTGGTATATATTCTTTTTTTACTCACCTTGAAGTACATTTTAAACATAATTTCAACCTGTTACCTTATGGGTATAGTTATGGTCCAAAAAAATGACAAGATGAAACGATATATCTCTTCTTGGTTCAGACTCTGCCCAGGCACTAAGATATTTTATGAATGGTTACTGTACGTACTAACGTTTCAACAACATTTCATGCTGTTGGCCGATCGTAGCAAATTTTTGCGGCGGGCTCTTGGACTAATTGTTCAGTTTTCGTTTTATTAATATTTCAAAATTTGTGCTACGTTGTTTTTGATTACATTATTTTGAGCTGAACTAGCCATATACTATACATATATTTTTGGAGATAAAACAAACCAATAATAATTTGAGAAAAAATTAACTACCAGTATGTTTTTAAATTCTAAATTACTAGTTATTATCTCATTCTCGCAATAAACAAATCAACTAATATATAACTACAAATCAACTCCTTATCAAATATTACATCTTAAATCGATTAATGGCAATAGCACGAAAAACAAATTATAAGATTTTTGAAATGAATGAATCATTTTATCATATAATAGCTAATAGGAAATAAACATAGGCTATTTGAGCGGTTACTGCTACTCGAATTTTACTGCGCTTTTGGTAAGCATAAAAAGAAGTACATTACTAAAACTTCTATTTATTTTAGGTTCATTTTAATCGAACTGAGTAAAAAAACACAACTGGATTTTAATACAAATGAAAGTACGCTCTTGCATTCTGCAATTAACAATTTTAGATTAATTAACACTTCTTGCGATCATATTATTCCGGGCGGGTAAGAGTAAAGATATTTTTCAATTGTTAGTGAGTGGCCTTGTGTTAACTTCGTGTATTGAAATGAAAAGGCATGAATGGAATGTAATTGAAGACAATTGTATTAAGTATTCTATTTGCCTTTAGGAACATATCTAAAGATTATAATTTCCATCGCAAAGGCGATAAACATCTCTTAAAATACTATTCACAACTCTATTATAGTATGATCCGTATAAAATTTTCTAGTTATCTGGCTCGATTTGATCCGCCATCGCTTTAGTTTGAATTCTACTTCCAGATTTCTACCTAAAGATTTTCTACTTACAGCCAAGACTTATTTACAAGAAATAGATTGGATCAGTTCTGAGAACCTCTGAACAACATTAGGTTTTGTGTCAGTCAGTTGAAATAATTAATTTAACTTTTAATTGTTCGTTTTTAAAGTAATGTACATACATACAAATGTAAGACCACTTTCTTAACATATAATTTGAGCAACTTCTTCAGTTAAATTTAAGCGTTTAGACAATCATAATTCAAATTGAGTGCCCTATTTAAAAAGACGACCCCTAATGCCATTGCTTAAGCCAAATCGTCTTGTTGAGGATCCTAAACTAGATTGAGGATAAAATCTAAATAGTCAGTCGCCAACGAAAGCAAAATATTTAAGAATTTCAAAGAGAAGTCCAAAACATTAGATAAAAGAATAACCAATCCGCTAATACAAGAGTACCTACTTTTATTATTACAATGAATTTTAGATCCAAATTATTTGAAGAAAAGGTTTTGGAAATAAGAGTTTACTACATATGAATTCCTAAACTTTTACGTGAAACTGTAGAAGTAGGTATCTTTGGCGCATAAAATGTTAAAGAATTGCCATCCATCTCAAACATATTCAGTTCAGATTTAAAATGTTATAGATTCAAAGGAATAGTTTAAAAATAATAGCGCACAACGTGTTATTTATAGAATTACTAGTACCTTGCGGAACTAATAATATCCTACCATTTTGTGCTTACATATGTAATTCGATTGAAGAGATTATTTATTTAGATTTATAATCGCATGTTGTAAATACCATAATGTGAAACAAGGGGCAAAAGTATTCCGATTCTGAGATTCTATTAGGGAGTTTCGAAAAATATAATTTTCTAGAATGCAAATATTTTCAGTTAAACCTTACCTTTTCTAAACTAAGAATTAAATCTTTTAAAATTGTTACAACCCTAACTATTTCCCATTCGATTGAGAATATTTATCGCAAGGTATATCGCATAATACATAATCTTAAAATCAGTAAGTTTGACCTAAGACTATCAAAAATATGCACCGATAAGGATTTGCTCTTGTCTGCAAAATAAACAACTTAATCAAGCCTTGCGAAATTTGAGACGCGTAATTAATTGATACGTTGAAAACTGCTGATAGCGGGAGTGCTTTTTGATTATTAATAAATTAGCAAACCTCTAATAGAATACTACTGCATTCAAAAAGTGCTCAACTACCAATGGTACACAATACAATAGAGCATTGTTACGACTGGATCGGATGATAATGTACTGGCAAATTGCTATAAATAATTTTGAACAACAAAAACCCCTCAAACGGCGTAAGGAGCCATTGAAAGTAGTAAAACGCAGAATATGAAAAATTGAAAACACATATGTACATAGTTAATTCAAATGCAAATTTTCTTAAAATGTAAAATGCTAATTGATTATTTTATAAATTTAAAAAGAGGTTTTCTAATTTTTACATTTATTTTACAAAAGAATTTCGTAATTTGGTAGAGCGGATCATAATATTGTACTTGAAATTCAAAAATTTTCAATTCAAATTATGTATGTTGCTTCGTAATTTGAAAAATTTATTTAAATAATAGCGCTTTACGTTCGAATAAGTGCATTAAATTTCTTTTTGCATACTAATTGTTTTTTTTTTCAATTTTCCTTCTTACTGAATAGCTACCAATAGGAAATGTATAATCAAACCGACGAATACGAACAATTTAAGTTCAGGTTTAAATTACAAATTATAAAAAACCTTCATTTTATAATAAATCAAATCCAATAGGAAATAATTTCCTTCAGTAAAATCATTAAATTGATTTAATTTAAAGGTTTGGATTTGTCAGTGAGTTAGTCTATCAGTACGAAAATACACTTTGAAGGCCGCGTTCGCATTAAGTTAGAAACATAATACTATGAGGCTGTAGACTCTTGTAGACTTTATTTAGTATGCTATTAGTTTCGAAACCGTTAGCCGTGTGTGAGAAACACGGTCTTAATGTTTACAAAATAGCTTTAAAATCAATAAAAATAATAGTGTATTGTATATTGAAACCGACCCTACGCATACCTGAAAACTTTTATTTATTTGATCTAAAGAAATAACAAATAATAATAAATCTGACAAAAGTAATTAAGTTATGTATAAATAAGTACGTAAATTAAAAAAAAAAACGATTAATTTTTATACTAACAATTACAATTCTCAAAATGTTTTAGTAAAGGAAATAACGCTTCCTTGCGGTCCATGTGTATTTTTTTGGATTAGCAAATGTGTAGAGGAGAAATTAAATATCTATATAAATAAATTCATTAAAAAAGAACGCAGCTTTAACTCATAACATTTCAAGAAGTTTCCGACCTTGAAGAAGGCAAACGTACTAATATTTTACAGTCGTAACTTTCTAAAAAACTTGCTCTTAAGAAATTTTTTGTAGGTTCCTTTTTAATTAAATCGCAGAAAAATAGAACCATCATTCAAATTAAACAAACATTAATTAAAAAAAAGAATTTCTTAAATGAAATTATATATGGCAACAAAAATCCGTATTGAAAAACGTAAATGCTTAATAAAAAGCAGAGGTAACTTTTCCTGACTATAATTTGTACTTTGTAAATTATGGTGGTATCTAGAATATTTTCTCAGTATGGCGCCAAATGACAAACTTGTTTTATCCTGATAGATTTCTATAATTTTTTCACTTATAAAATATAATACGGGAGAACGATTTAGTAGTTTATGGAATTCTAGATTTTTAAAACATATGCAGAGAAATTGTTTTTTGTTAAACTTATTTTCAACCTGTTGTTCTCCTGTTTTTTTTTTTGGGTATGCTATCCTTAAATCAAACAAACACTATGAATTACACATATTAATTTGATTTTCGTACCAATTCTCACCATGTAGTAAATTATTAGCAACGAGAGATTATAAAGATAAATTTAAAAGTATTTCATGCTTTTAAGGCATACAATTCTTTGAAGATTGAAATAAAAAGAAGAATAAGAGTGTGTTGACGGTTTTTTAATTAACTAATTTATCTTAATGAAACTTCTCAAATTGGCTCGATGTAAGTTTAGTTTATCCCCAAGGTAGCGGGAAGTCTGTACCATTTTTTTTGGCAGACAGACTGATTAATTGGTGAATTAATTTGTAATACTCTTAACCTGAAACGCACTGAGATTGATTGTGAAAATTACTCAGAGAGGAGAAGAGAGGTGCAGCAATTTATCGCGGAAAGTTTGCTTGCTTTCAACTTTCACCGCCAGCCACACGATTCAATTAAAGTAGCACCTCACTTCGGAATGAGAAATTATCTCGAAAACAAAAGTAAATGTGAAATTCTAAATTTGAGGCAAATGGTCCGTGGATTGTCCAAAATAGATTGGCGGCGGTCACGAGTTCTGTGTGCTTGTTTTAGAGTGCCACTGCTTCACAATTTCTGGCCCCTATTTTCGTAGCAACTTTCATGACTTTTTGCGGTTGAGGTGTAAATAAACACTGGCGGCTATCCAAATCATCTTTGAATGATTTCGTAGGACATAGACGCTGGTAGTGCCTCACGTCATTACACGTGATCCCGTGTGTTTTTAATCAAATCATGAACCTACCGTCGCGGTTTCCCGTTGATTAATTGATACAAGCAAATGACTTAATATTGAAAGCCACCAAGGCACTATGATTTAACTGAAATATCATTTGGCGCAAAAGGCTTCACGCTTCGCTAGCAATTAGCACTTTAGAATCCAGCAAATAGCGTCGCTATTAGACACGCCGAAGGAAACCAGTTTCGCTGATCGCTGTCCAGGGACATTGCGGACCTGCAACGTGTTACATAACAGAGCGGCTCCGTCACGAGGTAGAAAAGCCCCCGCATTATCCCAGTCCTAAGGGCAGCGATTTTAGGGGCCACTAAAAACGGAATAGGGTAAAAATCTTCGCGTCGTTACGTCACATGCGAAATGCAAAAGTCTCGCCAGAACTCGAGCTTGTTTGGACTTTAGCCCAAAGCAAATAAATACGCACTTCGCACGCGCAGCTGGCTTGCCAATGTGCTCCAATCGACGCTGATGGAGCAGTGCAGCCAGCGGCAAGCCTCCCAGGCAGGGGTTCGCTGGTCCCCCAGGGATGAGACTTACCTAAGACATCCGCGTTTGCTGTCTGAGTCTTGAACCAGGCGTCGTCCCCGAATTTTCCCAGTTTATACTTTGAGTGCAGGAGGTCCTTTGGGAAGCCGCAAACCACCGAGACAAAGTGCGGTCGCGCTTTTGAGTTTGGTTCAACGAGAGTAGCGAATCCATGGCGCAGTGCCCGCGATAGGAATCTCGTTGTCCAGCAAAGTGATTGCATTACCACGACGCGGGATTTATTGGACTTTCACTGTAGTTTTAAGAGAATAGGCCGATGCGAACAGTCAATTATTACGTTTAGGTATCAATTTTTTTGGGGCCTTTATACCGGAAGGGAAAATTGATTTTTGCTTTACGTCAAACTCACGAGGTAGAACATTTCACGGCTTTTGTCACTGCACTCTCATCGTTGAAATCGCGCTCGTATAACCACCGAATAGGGCCAAATTTAAGCACCTTTTAATAAGTTACTCCTTAGATCTAATTCCGTCGAAATTTATGTGATTTCTCTGATCGTAACTCGATTTTATCCATTTACACCCGCCCGAACAGTTATTTCATTGCTCTCCTCGCTCTTTCTGCGCATTCCTTCCATTCCCAATGTGACAAAACAACAAGATCCACACTTTTGACGTGTCGGCTGTGCAGTTCTGGGGTCCGTTCTTAAATTTCACTCGTTCCACAGTGTAAAGGCAGTCCACTATTTTATTCTAGAATTTATATAGAATTTAAAACAGAGCCAATTTAAAACCTAAATTTAATGCGGGATCCTTTTTTTTTGTACCACTGAGAAACATTTGAATTGTCTTTATAACGAATAAACCTTGTCTTTAAGGGATAATTCTGGTTAAGATGCTTAAAAAAATTCTAATTTTGTAAACGTTTTTAAAAATGTGTTGTTGGAGATATTGATATAAAATTTTTTGAGCTTAATAAATACACTTTCGAAATACATAAAACATTTTTTTTAATACACAAAAATAACAGGCAAACTAAACTTGCTCGAAAAGTAGATATGTCGCAGGCGGCGGCGTTGATATTTTGATAACGGCTCATTAAAAACGAAAAAATCAAAAATATTTAGATTCAGTATGATTGTGGCTCTCGCGCATTTTAGCGATACTAATATTTATTGATAAATAATAAAATAACGGTGATTTGAACAACAAAATACGAAGTTTTTCTTCATTGTCATTGGCAAAACAAATAGTAGAAATGGAAATTTTACTGCGGTTATAGAATGAAGAATATTTGGTTCAAATTTCATAAAGGATCGGTTTAGTGGTTCCGAAGAAATCACCGACGCCGACCGAAAAAACGTTGTTTTGAGAAAAACTTATTTAAAATTTTTATAAAAATTTTTAATAAAAAATTATGAAAAAGTCCTTACCTTAATTTAATCAGCGATGTCCGCACCCTAAAAAATGCTTCTGTCTCTATTGTTACATACATATGCTTCCGAAATATGTAAAACAATTTTAAGTTTTCTCTAAACTCAACTGGAGCCTAGACAAGGAAACTTATCCGGTAATTTGAAAAAATCATTGTTCCTCAGCTTTTTCTAAATTTTTGTATTTCTGTTTACAATACATACGTTCGCGTTTTTTTACTTAGATACATAATTTAACTTAATACATGAAAAAAGCTCAAAAATTTCCTCCTCCGACTTGCTAAAATTGACTCATTCCAATATTTCTAAAAATATCAAATTAAAACTTTTTATAATTTGCATGTATGCAATTAATATTGTGGTGAGAGACCTTTGTTTTGATCGATGATTTCATGTGCAAGTGAAGTGAATAAGATTTATCAAATGGCCGATTAATCGATTAATTTGCAAACCCTATCTAGAGCGTTTAAAATATTATTCGACTTTTTTGTTTTTATAAATGCCAATATTCTGCATTTGCCTTGAATTTGTATCCTTACAAGAATCAAAAGTAGATATATAAGTAGATTGATCGATATTGTAGCCTTTAGTTACAAGGATCGTTTGGATTAGATATGTTTGCTGCTTAAGAGAATGAATACCTTTTTTATACACTGGATTTATACCTACTTTGCATCAAAAATGTACTCCAAGAATTTACCTGGTTCAAGGTTTGAAGTGCCAAGTATCATTGCAATTTGTTGCATTTTTTGCAAAACTTAAAATCTTTATATAGTTGACTATTATTTTTTTAATTTAATTCAATGCAAAATTTCCTAGTAAACCTAGAATCGGACCCGTTGTGAAAAAATAGCTGGTATAATAGGGGTATTGATTGCGAAAGACAGATAGCCTACATTCTTGGCTGGGACGGCAAAATCAGACCAATTGGGTTAACTTTTTCGATTTCAGGCATGGAACATTTATGTATTACTCTGTGATGTTTTATTTAATTTCCCCCTTTTTTTAATTTTTTAAGATTTATTAATAATTGGCATATACTGATTTAGTCTAAGAATTATATTCGCACTTGATTAAATTCATGTCCACACTCAAGCAGTCCTCGCCGACGTTGCTCGGGGACGTTTCTATCATCTGGTCATTAGATTCACTGAAAATACCAAATATTGCAATAAATATTCACAACATGAAATTATTTAAAATACCTGTCCAAAGAGGGCTCGTTGCTGAACATTTCTGTCGGAACGGTGGGAGGAGCTCTTTCAGGCACCAGCTCGGTTATGGACTGTCGCGACTGGAGGTGCCGCTCGACCTCCTCCGCGGTCATGTGCCCTTCCTGCCCTAAACTGTGTTGTGGCACAGACGAAACCTGCATCGGTTGCTGTTTTGGTTTCTGCTGCATTGTTTTCTTCTTCCGGCCAACAGTTCTCACAGTACCATTGCTTGAAGCGGGCTCCAATTTGCGTCTTGGGTAAAGCAAAATTAGAACTTGAAAACCGGAATTACTTGCACAAAGTGTTACTTCTTAGCATCAGCCCTAGAGTTTTCCTCGTCTGATGATTCAGTTTCGTCGCTCTCCGAAGACGAGGCGTCTGGTTTTTCGTACTGAAGGAGGCGGTCGAGCAGAAAGGACCTGTCCCTGGAGACCTTCAGAAGCCGCCTCTGGCTGGACCGTAGGGCGTCCTGGAAAAACTCGTTTTCCTGAAAATATGTGAAATGAAGTCCATTCCTCAAGAAACCGTTCTATCGCTGTTACATAGAGCAGGAATTTTAGTTTTTGCTTCAAGTAGATGTACTGAGCCTTGTAGTTGACCTCTGCGTTGAAATTCGCTGGCACTCCGTCCTGACTTTCTTCAGATCCCGAGTCGGCGATATTTGGGTCATTCTCGTCGTCATCATGATTACTTTGCGCAGCTGCAGCCTGTTCGTTAGCCAGTGTCCTACAATACCACCCTTCGAGCATTTTTCCTAAACTACAAATACGAACTTTCCAAGCACAACAAACTTGTGCCTCACGGTGACATTTAAAATGTCAGGTGTGACTTTTCAAGTCACTTTTTGCGATACTAGTGAACACGAGATGGCGTGCTCATTAGCAAGGTGAATACTTATATTCACCACATTCGATTCAAAATATAACGAACATTTTTCATTCGTAAAAAAAAACAAAAATTGGAAAATTCCGAAAATTAAGAATTTTTTATTAAAAACAAAACGTATATTTAGCAGCGACCGAAAAATATAACGATTAAAATTATAAACTGAACAATAACAACCATGAGGTACTTTTTTACTTTTATATCTTTCGATAACGGTTATCAATTTCAATTTTTGATTGTTATAAATAAAACTAATTTCATTTCCTTTCTTTCACGGAGTGGTTCTTAACCTTTTTATTATAATAAACCATTTAATACAAATTTTGTCTTCACCACTACCAGTTGGTGGTAAATTATATTTTTAGTAGTGTTTCTTAATGTTCAAAAGTAAATCAAAAATTTAATATTTATTAAAAATCCTGTGTGGTTACATTTTTAATGAGATTTTTGTGGACGCATGCTTTTTTACCAACTGCTGAATCTTTGGTTCAGTTCTACTTAAGGCTATCAAGATAAACTTAGTGCATTTACCTCTAAAATCGATCTTTGGATAAATAAAACAACTTTTCACCTTTCAAAGCATGGAAACAAAATATTGAAGCGCAGTGTAATGAAATCAACAGAGTAAAAAAATATTATAATCAATTTAAAGTACATTCATTCGTTATTTTCCTGATTGTGAGGAAAAAGGAAACTAAACTGCAATCCTTTCATTGTAAACATTTCCGAGGTGTCCGATGACATACAAGAAGTAATTTTATTGACTACCAACACGACAGTAAATACAAAGAACCAAAAGGTATTTTTTTTTTTAATTCAATTCAACCGGACATGAGTTTGGTCTTAACAGCATTAAACCAAGGATTCAGCAGTTGATAAAGAATATGCAGCCACTAAAAGTGTAATTTTCTTATGTTTTATTTTAAATAAATTAAACTTTTGATTTACTATTTTTTTTGTGGCACTGCTATAATATTACCAACATATTTTATTCAAATCTTTGCGGGCCACCACTATTTATTATTGTTTTTAATAATTATTACTTCATCGTTATCAACCAATCGTAAAATAAAATATTGATAATCGTTATTTTAATCATTACAATCCCTGATATTTACAGAAATATTCAGTAATTTTTAAAGCAGTTTAGTCACAAAGAGGTCTCAAGGGGGCAATTTACCTATGAACCTATGACCTGTTGTAAAAGTGGCTGTTTTGAATTGACTAGAGATGAAGATCAAAGCATTTTAAAAATGTCGTTTATAACCACAGTGAAAAGACATCAAAAACTAACATCACATTAATATCACGAACACAAAATAAAATGTTTGATTTTAAAGAAAATATAAAAATGAATGCATTGGATTACGTTAGAAAATTTTGCATTTAGCATTTCGAATTTTAGTTTAATTATCAGGAAACTTTAGAAAAATAATTATATACATAATTATTCAGCTCAAGTGGCAATATCTAAACGTTTTCATGCAGAAAGCCTTGTTTCAAAATATTCGAGCATATTCTGGAAAACTAAATTTTTAAAGTGCTATTTCTATAACTATAATCCGGTATTGGGGCCATATTTGTGTACATTTAAGGGGTTATTTTCATTGGTTTCATTTCAGGGTTTTTATTTCCGAATTTGTAATCTACAGAAAAAATTTATAGGAATGATCTGCTATGTATTTTTTTCGGGTCCAAATTTGGTGTTGATCTGTGAACAAAAGTTATATGTATTAAAAGAATAGCGGTATTATGTCTGGATTTTTTAAATTTTTCCTTTTTTAAATACATATTTTAGAAGCAAAACAAATAGATAAAATGTAGTTTTTCATTAGAATTTGTTCTGAAAATTGAAATTATTTTGATGGGATGGAGTAAAAACACAAGTCTCAGATATGAATTAGTTTATTCTTTTAAAAAGAGCTCATTACACTTGACCAAGTCACACTGTAACGAAGAAGTCCTTAAAGTAACTCTCAAATTCAGATTCAAAGATGTACAATAAAACTTCAAATTTTCTCGCTTAAAACAGACCTTGTTGGAGTTGCTTAAGTATTTACAAACGGAAGGTTAGCTCACTTCCGCCTTGCCTGGGGGTGGCGGTCCTGTGACAGGGAACCTTAAGATAGACAAGGGCTACACGAGCCGGGAGCGTCGTCTACTAGAGTTCGATACTTTACAATGTGACGTTAATTTTAATGTGAGTAAGAAAACGTTCAAAATTTTTCTAAAAATATTCGAAAACTTTAATTTCCCTCTAACTTATAGTACTTGTTGTAAAATTGTAGAGTTTAGTTCCTGAGCTGTCGTCTGTCGAGTTCTGCTTTATTTGGCGAATGCGAAAGTCCGACTTGCACTTCTCTGTGTGCGGCTTATCTGATTAATATTTCTCTTTACAGTCTAACAATTTTGGCGCTATATAGTAAACAATATGCTGCTTCCTCTATGTATAAATACGGTAATATGGCGTGCTCTGAATGTTGTACTGTTAGAAAGGCAGCTGGTTACATTTGAACTGGTTTTTGTCTACGTTTCTTCATTAAATTTACGAGTAAGTACGAGTACGTTTTCGACTATGCTTGCTTGCTTCCTTATAAACTGTATAGATGATTTATTTTTTTCCTCTTTTGTCATTTAGTCGCGGAGTGCATGTTTCCGAAGAGATATGTTTTCTTAAAATCGCTCAGTCATACTTGATTATGTTTCTGTTTCTGTTTGCAACTTTTTTGTGTCATGTGGTCGAACAGCAGGATCTTCATAATGGAAATTTCGTCAAAATACGAAGATATTTTAACAATTAATGAAAATATAAAATAACAATTTTGCAATTAACGTCAACTTAAATTTTAACTGCAACTTCTAATTATTTAGAATCTTTTTTGATCTTGTAAAGATTTTGAGTAAATCAAGCTTTTAAGATCATTGATCATCAAAATGAGAAAAGTTTAATACATAATCGTTTTAATACTTGACCAAACTCTGGATTTGAATTGACCAAATTAATTAGGTTAAGTTTGAGCGGTTAACAGCATTGATCTTCAATATTAATAAAGATTAATAAATTTTAGTTTAGATGTTGCGTGGAGCAATAGTAGTCTTATTTGCTTGGAGATTTACTTTGGCTGTTAGAGCCAATTGTATTATTTTATTTTAAGCAGGCATGAGTTCCAGAGGTTGATTTTGTGGGTGTTAAAAGTTGGTTAAGGAAATTCGCGGACATTTTTTGAAACTCGAAGATAATTAAAATCAGACAATAACAATAATTTTAAATATACAAAGTTAGTGGAAGATAAACAATCTAATTTTGATTAAGGGAATTAGCCTTGTTTAGAAATTTCCTAAAAAAAAAACCTTCTACACATCAAGACTAAGAATCAAAATGTTAATTTTGAATGAATTTTATTGATGAAGGTTGTAATCCTTACGATATTTAATCTTGTTTATACTCAAAGTATTTTTCTTATAATGAAAAGAAAATTATTGGTATACTTTTGGGTTACTTATGGTGCAAAAATTTACGGATGGAACACCGAACAAAACATTTTAGTCAAAGGTATTTTTGGGTTGATATTTTTAAACAAAGAACATATTATCTTTATTCCGCTTTTAGTGCGGGGTTTAAAAAGCGTTTATTATTAATTGCGAAGGTCTGCTTTTGAAATAAAAGTTGCTCATTTTCGATGCAATTAAATGCTTTAAGAAGCAGAACTCAAGATCTTGAAAATATTGAGTGAATTAAGTCAATACTCAAGAAAGAATGAGAGAGTATGATCATAAAAATTACCAATGTTAAATTGAATTTGAATAATATCATAGATTGGAAAATTATTCTCCATAAGGAAAGAAGTTACTCATCAACAGTATCTAAACTTTTTAGCTCCTATCTAAAACAAGACAAATTTTAACATTATCAATTCAATAAGTCAAACTTTTAAAGTAATATATGTATATTTTAAAAAATCCAATCACTGCTGTCTGATTCACACAACACTCCAAAGAGTACTTCAGATAGGTGAATGATTTCCTTTAAAAAAATAAAAATTAATGCCTCGAACGGGAGAAGAAGCCAAATAAATATAGAAAATAAATGAAAACAAAAAATCTTTAACGAAAGATTTTAATTGTAAAAATAATGTTATATAATAAAAACGTTAAAAATAACTTGAAAATAGTTGCAACTGAACTTAAGCTAATCTGCGTACACAATAACTAAGGGCTATAAATAATTATCGTAGAACAGGTTGTGTAAGCGACGTCGCCTAAAACATTATTACAAAGACCATTAAAAAAGGCCGATTTAAAAACAGACAAGAAAACAGGAAGAGTACAGGAAGGAAATAATAATTATATAATAATAAATCAACAAGTCGGTTAGCTTCTTAAGTGAGAGTGGAGGCGTTCTATCTCTCGAGTTTGTCGTAAGTTTATGAAAAAAAAAAATTTTAAAATAGAGTTCCACTCCTACGTCTACTCCTACTGAAGTCACTCACACCGATCTCGCGTTCCTCTGCGCGTTGAGATGCCTGCGTCCTCATCCTCCGCGTCCCGCGCACGGTGCGTTTATTCGATTAATTCAATTAGCAATATTTGATTATTTCTTAAGAGTACTACACGAAATTTTACAAAGTGAATGGCCTTATGCTAGTAAAATGCTATATACTGGAAATTCTGTGGTTAGATCCTCCTGGGTACTTAGCAGTTCTAATAATTACAATTACAACTACATTTATAAATTCGGACTTTGTTTTTTTTTCACCTTCTTCTTATTCTTCGTTATTTTTTTTTCAGTTATTAAAGTAATGGGGCTAGCTTATGCTCAAAAGAAGACCGGAAAACATAACCTACATTTTGCTCTCTCGCCACCCTATTGCGCGCCTATCGCGTTCCGTCGCAAATTTTGCGACCGCCCTGGGCTCACTCTAAGGATATTAATACTGATTTCGTATGGCTCACGCGCTGATACCTTTAGTTAGTTAAATACGTCTATTTTTTACTTCTGTTATAGTTAATTTCTTTTCTTAAAAAATATAAAATCCCTGAAGTTCAAGTTTTTTTTTTGTGTGTGGTTCTGGCAGTTCGCTCGCAAACACAGGATTACTATGCGAAGATTGAATTAGATAGCGTATCTATTATTTTTATAGTGTTTTTTATAACAGATTCCCTTAGGCAAGATACTCATGAAAATGCTTTGGAGTCCTTGGACAGGTATACTAAGAAAAAATGGGAAGGGATCAGAAACGCTGTAAAACAAGCGTTTCATAAATTTTTATATAAAAATTTTTTTTTTAAATTTACCGAGTATCATCACTAAGCATCTAGCCCTAGGATTGTGCCTTTTAAAGAGAAGAATTATTTTGATTTTCTTAAATGTAGGGTCCGCCCAAAGTTTTAACAGGAAATTAACTATGATTGTAACGCTAATTTTAAAAACACTAAAAAATGAGCCACAAAAAATTTCTTTACTCAATAAAAATAGTTGTCAGCCAAATCACGAAAATATAGAATACTCCAAAATAAAAATAAAAATAATAATAATAAACGGAAAACATACAAAAAAGTTAAGGGCTACTTAGAGTTATTTTTGATTACCCGTTATTCTTAAAATTTATATAACATTTTAGTAATGATTCTATCAGTTCTTTTAAATAAAAAATAAACACATTTTTCACCGTCCGCTAATTGTCGCTTTGCGTTATGCTCTTTTTAGGTAGAAAATCACAGATGCTTTCTTGCGAAAGATAGTAAATGATAAAACAGGGAATTCATATTTTATGGTCGCCTATGGCGTCCCGAACTGTTAGATATGTAGAATGATATTGAAATTGAACCAATTAAACTTATAAAAAAAAAAGAAAATTGATGGCAAGTATTGTTAAGGATTTGGTTCACCATGCTATTAGGAGTTAAAAGACGTATTTGGTATATTCGAGGAGGCCGCCATTGTTAGGAAATTCAGAAATATGGTATTATGCATTTCATTTTTGTTTTTTTCAAAGATCTGGTAAACATATTTAAGATTTGTGAAGATATGTATTACATTCGATGATTTTTTTTGTTATGAAAATAGAGGAAACATCTTGCTTACGAGAAAAATATTCAAAAAAAGGAATAAAATGCCATGCATCACCACTGTACCGATCTAGATAAAGATGAATATCAATTTGTCAAAGTCTTCAACTTTTATCAGCGTGGGATTTGTGAACATTATTATTAGTTTTTAGTAAACAATAAAATAAGAAATCTTTGCGAAGTTATGCGAATTATACAATATTAATTTGTATATTGTTATTTAGTAGTAAAATTTGAGCATCAGCCCAGTATGGGTGTAAAAATTAATTAGTACGTATAAACGGAATACCACTTTTAAAGTAAATTTACTTTACTTAAATTATATCCATCATAATATATAATTATGTTTCACAATCAAAAATATAGAAGTTATCGAATTCTTTAGCCGTTCAGAGAGTTAAGTTTTTGCAATTATTGCATTTAAAGAAAATATGTTTCGTTAAAAAATCACGCCCTTTTCGAATGAACGATACATGTTTCCTATCATTTTTCATATTTTGATCAATTTTGATCTATCAGCACCAGACTTCTTTAAAAAATCGATTTGTTTTTCATATTTAAATTTTTAAATATCTCAAAAATTTTATGAACAAATTTTAAATCGAGGTTGATGAACTATAGAGCCGACGCATACGAAATCTTTAAATACATTTTTCTCGACACAAGATTTTTAGAAATTTATATGAGCATTTTCAGTTTACTAGTTCGTTGTCGATTTTAAAAGTAGGAGGGAACAATTCAATTCGTATGCATTTTGTTATCAAAAGTTGTTTGACCAATGTTCATATGAACTTCGAAACAAATTTCGTAAAAAATTTTACATATGGTATTTTTTCTAGATCAATCAGATCAATGTTGTGCTTTTTGAATGCTGTTCCGAAAAGGGGACCATTATGCAGACAGACGGACAAAGAGACAGACAGACTGACGATGAACAAACATAGGCAGTGACAAGACAGACAATTCAAAAAATATATAGTATGTATTAAGAAAATTAAATTATTTCAATAAAAATTTAACTGATTTCTCAAACCGCTTTGGTTTAGCGATGACTAATGTACAATGACGGCCTCTTATTAATTTTGGATTTAAACATTCAGAAAATTTGCTTGAAATGACCATTACGCGGTTCAGGCCATCGAAATTTTATTTAGTTAAAGAGAGAGCTCTTTATTCAATAACGCTTAGCTTTTATATTTAAAGTCTTGCAGCATTTCTATTGAAATATTTAAATGAATTTATTAGAGGACACAGGGTTGTTGGTTGATATGGGATTTTGAGAATTCGGGCGCAAACCTTACCTTTGACTGTCTAACTATATGTAATTAAAAAAAAAAAATACTACCTAAAGAATTTGGCACATTCTGAAGAGAAACGCTACTTATTGTTAGTTATTAGTTTTTTTTATAGTTTTCGTTTTTTGGCATATTTTAGTTTTAGTTTTACATATAATTTCAAAACGAAAATTCAAAAAAAAAAAAAATTAAAATAAATAACGCGGAGATATGATACGAATTTTTGGGTACTGTGTGGGCGTGGCACTCCTAAATATTACTAAGATTAACTTTATGATTAAACATTTTATAGTATCAACAATTTCGAAAATAAGCATTAGCCAAAAATTATTAAATTTCCTACATCACAGTTTATTCGAAATCAAAGAAAGTTCCTGAATGGTTCAATATATATGCATCTCTATAAATCTATCTTCGAAAGGAGACAGAGCGCTTGAGCTCGCAGTTCCTGCTAGAAGTCGGTTAGCTTGTGAAAATCATGCGGTTAAACGTCTTATGGCACATCTTAATACTCTTCTGTACAAAAAGGATGAAAAGTTATTTTTTTTTATGATTTTTTATGGTTTTTTAAATTTTTTATGCAGGGCGTCGTTCCGCCGCCTGCTCATTGTTTTATACGCGTTAGTTTATGCTTCTAACTGATATAGGTACAAAGTATCTGAGCTGACCTTGTTATGTACAAACAGCCCTTAAACAGTTAGAAAAATAAGTTCACCTGAGCGCCTAGATATGTGCACATAAACTCATTTTGTGTAGACTTTGTAGCTTGTTGCTGATATAATTACTCCTTAAGATTTATGAATTACTTCTGAATTGATATCTCTTAACTACGTAGATTTAATATTATTCAATAGGGTTAAAAACGTCCTTAAAACTGTTCATTTTTTAATTATTTTTTTCTTCTTCTTTTTCTTAAATGAATCTCATTTCAAAATGTTCCTTTTGCATTTATGTTTTCTTTTTATGTTTTCGCTACTTTTGTACTTAAATGGTGAATCACTGAGCTGATTTTGAATCTTAATTTCGTCTTGGATCCTTCTCCTTTTACATAATGTTTTTGTATCTTATTTTTTTTTTTCTTTCGTTTCATTTTTACATAGCAAATTATACATATTTTGCTAAGGTGTAAAATTTGACATTTATTATATTGTATATATTTTTTTTTGGGATTTTGCCTACTACACCTCTTTAGTGGATACTTGAAACCTTTCTTGCAAAATAAAAAAAATTTGATAAGATTATCTTACCGATTTTTACATTTTACAGAGTTTTTTTTCACTTATCAACATATGCTCTGTTGGTGAGAGCATGTTGTAGTTATTTTGGAATATTATTTTTTAGAGAACCTCATATCGGATGTGATTTGTTAATGTTTTAATTTAATAATATCATTAAGGTAATTTTTGCATTGCTGATATTTACAGATTTTTTTAAAAATATTTATGTGTAGATAATAAATTATTTAGTTTATATTAATAAAATCGAACCGTTAGAATGACAATATGGAAAAATAAAGAAATTTTATTAACATTTGCCCTTTTAATATGGCATTTTGTAATTTATGTTTTGTTTGAAGATTATGGTTAAGTATAATTTTTAAAGTACTTAACACTTGCAATTAGTCGATTTTGAAAATCGTTTAGGCTTTAAAAATCACCTTTTTGGATAATATAAAAATTATCTTAAAATTTGTAGAAACGGTTAAAAGTCTCCAAAAAATGTCCCTTTTACCCGGCATAGGTAGCTTCATATGGTTGAAAAAGGAGATATTTTTCTTTTCCTATGAACCAAATTTTATATTATGAATGTGATTTTTAAATGGGAATAAAACATTTTCAATGTAACATTTCAAATGTAAATTGTTGATATTTATAACTTTTTGTTTAAGTTTTGTTTTTTGACGATGCCCATTAAGCATATTCTTTCCGATTTATTGTTAGTATAAAATAAGTTTTGGGTTGCGTTAAAATATATTAAAAGTAGGTATATTATAAAGTAGAGCATCAAAATGCATAACGTTGACATATAAAATGAAGATTGTTAGATTAGAAAAGAAATTGATTTTTGTTGATTAATAGCAGCAATGTAAAAATTTCCTTAAACGACATAGTTGAACTTGATCCAAAATCAAAATCAAAATCGAACGTGAATATGTCAAGAAAACATCAAAAGAGGAAAAACAGTTAATTAAAAAAAATAAAAGATTTTGTGGCACAACGGGGGTTAATTATACCAACACATGTCTGCTTAAAATACCTATGCTATTGCTGAATATAAAGTAAAACTAGAAAATTGCTAATTAAATGCTATATCTGTCGAAATTATACGATAAAAAGGGCCACCAGCTCCCATGACATTTTTGGGGGGCATAAGGGAGGGATGGTGGCGACCTATTCCTTACGGCTAGCTTTAAATAAAATATTTACAGTGTACAAGGAGATGCACTTAAGCAGCTCCCCATGAAAGTTATGTATAGTAACAAATGAAACTAGGGCTGATAAACACATACATACATACATTACTCAATATTGCACGTTCGCCAAACTAAAAGTACTAAACGTAAGAAGAACCTAATAAGAAACGCGTCCTTGCGATGTTGGCACTGTTCACCTCATCGGAGGGAGGAGGGGAACCGGGGGTAGGGCGTGTCGGGCGACTGAATCTCGAGGGCTCGAGGGCTCGGAGGCTCGGAGGCTGGAGGACGAACAGAGGAGCCTACTCCTTGGTTGGGTTTAAAGATTTCTCTAAAAAATTGCATTCCATCTTAAATTCTATTGTATCCCCGGTGGCGGCTGTCCCAGTTCGGTTTTGAAATCGAACAGAAGCGGTCTTGGATGAGTGATCGGATGGTGGGGCCCGAGAACACTTTTAATCGCGGACGTCTTAAGGAGCCGCTTCAGCATGCCGCTGGAGCCGCGATGCTGCAGACTTTTGTGGGTCGTCAGGGAGTTCTTGGTCCGATACCTCCGGTGACAGAACTCACAAACGTAGAGGGTGTCCGACTGCTCGTGCTTGTCTTGAAAATGCCGCTTAAGTGAATAATAGCAGGAGAAGGTGCGCCGGCAGTATGGACACTCCTGGGGCTCATTAATGCCGCCACTCGTTGGCGGTGGCATTCGCAGCGGATGGTGGTTTGTCGGCATGCTGCCCGATATTGTTGATTGTTGACCACAATTCATCAATTGACCTGATGCTAACGATGTCGGTGATGTTATCGAGGAGCAGGATGAGGTAGAGTTCGTCGATGATGATGATGGCGTAGCCGAAACAACAGCATTTTGGGGGCCTGCTGGGCAAAAATCCAAAATAAAAGAAAAAAACGAAAACGAAATTTTTGCTTTTATATCTGTTTACAATGTTTTCA
The DNA here is from genome assembly GCA_951509405.1 of Machimus rusticus. Lineage (NCBI taxonomy): Eukaryota > Metazoa > Arthropoda > Insecta > Diptera > Asilidae > Machimus > Machimus rusticus. Next base: position 13,108,064 of record OX608051.1, read on the forward strand.
CTTATATTTTTGCTTATTTATAAGTATTTTTTTTTTATTATTATTATTTTTTTTTTAAATTGACTATTACGGATATATTTATCATCTGCTTTCTTTTAATGTTTTCGATTTTTGTTTCGCACAAAAAGTATACTACACAAAAAACACGATATTTTTATTATCTTATTGCGGTCTCAAAATATCGATATTACGACTCGGTACAGAGGCATGCGCTTAACTCTAGCTCAATTTTGGACAGTTATATAATTATCCATCCAAAATTGAACTCCGCCATTTTTGCGGTTCAAAATCTTATTGTGCCTTTTGCATTTTTTATAGTGCTTCCGTTCTATATATTTTCCAAATTTTCACCAACATTAATGCATAGCGCCGCAAGGCTATCTGCAAAAGGTATCACCGCTTTTTATAATATAGTATAAAAAAAATATATTAAGTCTATTTTATATTTATAGTATCAAAAATAGGGTTTTTTTTTTTTTAAATAGCAGGACCAACTTTTGCAGACAGTTTGCAGCCCTCAAACAACTTAAACGAAAATCGAACACATAAAAGCTGGGGCACAAGTAGTGTCTAAGCAAACATAAAAAAATACAAGTACGTTAAAAAATTTTTAGCGTTATTAATATCTGGAAAAATAGGGGGAAAAAAATGAAGAAATAAAGCTGCCTTGAATTTACCTACCTAAGAAAGGGAGAGAGATGCATAAGTTTTGAGGCAGATCGTCTGTCAGGTTGAGTGGGGAAAAAGGAGCAGAGTTAATGATTAGGGAACATAGTCACAGCGGTGCTAATACATCTAGTTTTCAATGAAACGCTTATTACTATAGCGCACATGCAAATCGACCATCTATGGTACTAAGTATGGTTAATTACAAAAAAATCAAATCCAAAGACGATAAAGCGTAAAAATTTAAATTGTTCTTTTTTATTTTATTATTTTTTTTTAATGTTTTAAATACTTAACTAAAACAAACAGCAACAGTATATTGGATGATATCGTGAAAAAACATACAGCGTCCGAAATAAATGATGAACATAAAGGTGAGAGATGCAATTAAAGCTGGAAAAGCACACTACACGGGCATTCACAATATAAAAGTATAGAAAGCAGCAGATTATAAAAAAATGTTCGCTGCAGCAAGTAACAAAACAAGCGATATTAAAACGAAACGGAACGTAATCTACTGTACGTAATAAGTAAAAACGAAAACAAAGGTATAAAAATGAATAAATGATTTTGAAATTAGACTTCTAGGAGAACGCTGTTTTACTTTTATATATATTTTTTTCTTTTTTTTTTTAAAGAGAGTAGTCCTTTTTGTGCACAATGTTGTCGCAACTGAATCAGCGCAACACAATAGTACAGAGGATGAGATAAAGTTGCAGAAGGATGCAGTTTACTGCATCTGTTCTCGGTATTATATTGTTGATAAAAGTCGATTGTGCACCTGCACACCGGTGGTGTTTCGTTTTCAAATATCTTCCAAATATTTATAGCACTTACAATTTTAAATGAGTACTTATTGCCGAAACAGAGTACAGTGTCTACAATCCCTGTAAATCTCAACAAAAAACGATTTTTAACGTTTTATCACTTTCTATTTATTTTCATCTTTACTTCTATTATTTATTTAATTATTTATTTTTTAAAATAATCTTGCATTGTTTTTTAAAAATGTTACGGTATGGCAATAGGAAGGTGGCTGTTAAAAGAGGCAGTTTAATGTCATTTACAATTCATAATAACCTTTGATAGGAGTAGTATCTACCAGATCTAGTTGTACGTTCGATTGGAGGCCTGCCGTGTACTGTTCAGCCCTGGATTAAAATGTTTGTTCCAACAGAACAGGAACAGAAGTTTGAAGGCACCACATCAGGGCTAAATAGACACAGCAAACCTCGCGAAGAATTTTATAAATATATCTACAGTAGCATTTTACAGTAAACAAAATGTCCAAAAAATTTAAAAAATCGTATATTATCTACTGCGAAAGGCACTGAGTAGGAACCTAAAGAGAACAAAACAAAAGTGAGCAATATATAAAGTTTTTTTTGTGATCGAACCAATTTTAGTCCGCAAAAGTTAGCGCCAGTCAAACAGAGAGATAGATTTTCTACAAGTTGTCTAAAGAGTCAAATACTTTTAAGGAGGAAGAGTACGTAACCAATACTTTGTGTATATGCCAGCAGCAGCAAGTACTATAGATTCTGTGGTAGGAAAGTAGCAGTAGCAGCAGAGGACAGAGATATAATTATGCTTTTTAGAGGAAGGTAGGTAAAATTCAGTGTATGTTGCGATTCAATGAAAACGAGATGATCATCACCGTATCGCATGGCCTGTTATATATGCAATGGAAAGGTGGTTTATATTATTATTTTTTTTGTTTCTTTTGATCGCCGCTAGAGTGCGTTAGCAAGGATCAGAATAATGAGAATAACTGTACCAGAGCGGACATGTTGATGAGAGAGGAGAGAGTAGAGAGACAGCTCGACTGGGTAATATTATCTCTTGATATTGTTTTTTTGTATTTTGCAGTAAAGAAATAGAGAGACAGAGAGAAGTGTTAGAAGAATAGAGAGAGCTTTGATTGAGAAGAGATCAAATTCTAACCTTGGCGAACGTTTAAAAAATTCGTCTCATAGAGGTTATGTGGTGCTGCAGCAGGTGGTGAAGTGGCTGACGCTGAAGTGGGTGTTGCTCTTGCTGTTGTTAACCTCCTAAAACAAGTCGATGGCGTTGTCGCAGCTGCCGTAACACAACTATCAAATTCATAGCTATTATACAAGTTTTGATGGTACTGATGGATTAGCTGGTTATAGTCATAGCGCGCGTGCTGTTGATCATAGAGCTTCACCATATATCCCTAAAAAAATTTCATGTCTTTCATGTCCAACTCCCCCGGCCTCGACTTATGGTAAGTGTAGATATGCGTCATCAATGAATTACGTGAACAGTAGACTCTTTCACATATGATGCACCGATACTCTTCTTGGCGTTCGGCATGCTTATCAGCGATATGTCGTTTCAGTGAGGCTTTCGAGCATAGTACCTTACCGCAGAGCTGGCATGAAAACAGTTTCTTGGGTGAGCAGCCTGGAATAAGATAGGGGTAACCAAAAAAAGGATCCAATAAACCGAACATAATTATAATTGTTATTATTTTGTACTTTTTTTTCAATTTTTTGTTGTTTGTTTTGTTTTTACTTTTTTGCGTATCGCGTTAAATTTTAGAATTGAATCGGCTAATGCCAATGCACTATCTGTGGCAAATGCTTCTTTCCGACCACTAGGATTTAGAAAAAAAAAACACTGTACAAGGGATGCAGTGGCAGAGGACAATAAACTGCAAACGCTCTATAGTTAGGGGGTTATCGCCTCGAGGGGTGCAGGGGTAAATTCACTCTCAATCCCTATTTTAGCAGATAAAGGTGTACTCAGAGTTATAACACAATTATACTGTAGGGTTAGTTATGTTGCTGCTACGGAAACAAGTCAAAATCAGTAGTACTTAGTAGTAGCCGAGTGTGCACGCAAATGGCTTGATAAAAAAAATATTTAAACTTAGTTACACATCGGTGTTCTTAAATTCTAACCTAGGCTTAGTCTAGCTCCAGTCAGGCCCCCAATGCTTAAATGACTATAAACCTAATTTATTTACATTAAACTTAGAGCTCTATCAGGGAGTGGCGGGTATGGCGGGGGTTAGTCAAAGTCCGCCAATTGTAATGCGAGACATAAAGATCGCTTAATAACAGTCGTAAATAAAACACCGGGATTCTCTTTAAATATATGCAAAAATAATATATTTCATAGAACTATTATCTTTATAATTTTCCATATAATATTTCATTAAAAGTTAAAATTTTGATTTCGTTCCTGATGGCTTCAAAGAATGCTTTAATCGAGATATACTTCCCTTTATCAACTAGAAACGGCGTCGTCCAATGAAGTACGCTCTTTACTACATTACGAAGTACTATATCTGGATATCTGCATATCTGCATATCTGGTATTACTATATTTTACACAACGTCGATTACGGGTATACTGTGTGGTGACTTGATAATGTTTCAATTTATTCGGCTTAATTCGAGGTTTGTGTGCTTGCTGTTTTGTGTCACATGACTCGGATGTGCGCCATTTATAGCTTATTTTTTTAAATTTTTTTTATCAAATAATTATTTTAATAAATGATTGCTCGATTGCTTCAGGTTAAAGATAGGAGGCTGATTCAATATTGTTAGTTGCATGCAGGAAAATATGCATACTATTCAACTGATCTGAAACGTTAATTTGAATCGGAAACAAATAAAGCTTGGTGGTGGGACATGCATGAAACATATTTAAAATTTTGAGTTTATTAAGAAAGTCGACTCGACATCTCAGAAATTATAGTGCCATCAATTTCAGGCTTAAAATATGTAGAACTGCTCAGTCGACTCGAAATCGATTGACGGAGTAGATCCCGAAATATCACTTTTATAAGATCAAGAAATATGTTTATGATATTTAAAGTCTTACATTTCAAAGATACAAAATGTCGATATGGGTTTCCTTTATAATAGTTGTAATATTTACTAAGATCGATGCTTTTTAGAACTGCAAATTTATTATGACTTCCGCTTTAAAAACAATAATCTAAAAGGTGCTAATACTAAATCAAAACTAGTTTAAAGCCTAATGGAATTTAATTAACTCGAAATTATATTCATTTAATTTGGTAAAAGTACAATGTCCAAATTTTTGTTTTGGATAATTTTGAATTAAAAACTCCTTAAAAATTGCCTCATACGAAACACCCGTATCGGAAAATAAAAATTGTTCTTTTCTTTATTTGGATAAAACAATAAAAATTATTCAATTCAATTAATCGTTTTGAATTTCAAAATACGGGTCTGAACATTTCGTCTAGTGAACGATAATAAGAAAAGTCGAAACAGGTAAAAGAAGTTCCACGAATTTTACTATTTTATATTTTATTTAAGGTTTCTGCTCGTATCAAAAATAGGAAAACGGTATCCTTATGCCGAGACTTTAGTGTTTATCTGTTAATAAGGTACACCGTTTTTCTTACAAACTATCCTTTACTTCAAAAGTTCAATTTAAAATTCGATATAATTACAAAGCTTTCCTCTTTTGAGAAATCCGAAAAAAATGGTTCAAAAAAGGCATATACATACGTATGTATATGAAGGTCAATCACATATTCTAAATTAATTTTGTTTTATTTTAGAATATGGGGTTGTTGATATAATTAGCAAACATTTGCTATTTTTGGACATCTAATTTTAAAAAAGTTATACTTATAAAAAATCTACAAAGATTATAAGACAAATAAGTGGTGTGGCTGACTGAATACTGTGGTTTTACCAGACAAACAAGTTGTAGAAAGAAATTTATGGAAAAATGATTTGTTCTTCTATATTTTTCAATATATACGTAAGGAGTAGTTTGTAACATTAATACAATGATTGTTTGAATAACATGAAACTGAATTGCAATTCCATTTCTTAGTTCCTTTGGATCTGAACTACATTTATTGAAAAAGATCAATGCTTTTTTTTCAATGATTTTCGAGGAACATAGTTGAAATTATCATTTCGATTTTATGGTTTCTGATTATGGAAACAAGTTTTTAGGAAGTGGGGCTAATTCCAAAGACGATAAAAGTTCTAATTGAACGATAGTTTTAAAATGTAAGGCTCATTAGATTCAAAATCAAAATTTATCGCAACTTTCGTTAAAAAATTCATATAGAAATTTCGATGAACTTTGAATTTGAGCCCCATAACTTGAAAATTTGAAAACGGTGCTTAAAACAAAAGAATTTTTGTTGGAATGTAAAGTTATTTTTATCCTTTTTTAAATGAACTCCCGCTCGATGTTCTTATACAAAGATCTATAAAGACTTAAGGTTAATTATTTGCAGGACTATGTGTTTAAATAACCAGAAATTATTATTTAAATAAGTTCAAGCCATAGCAATTTTATTAAAGCCATGTTGATTCTTAAAGAAAGTATTTGTTTCATTAAAAGGGGCGACAAAAAAAAAAAATAAGTATGAAAATAGACAGATAGATATAGAAAGGTGAAGGAAATTGCTTGGGCTTAAGTCGAGATCTAAATATTTCCAAGCTATCAGAAACCTTAACTAAGTTTATTCCTATCATTTGTATGATGGAGTCAATGGTGAGAAAACGATCTATAGGGCCATTTAAATGACTTTAAAAGCGAAACGAAGCTATACGTGCAGTATTTTTCGTGCGTATTGTTAGATAATAATTTAATTTAAAAGCATGCAAGTTTTTTCTGGAAATCTATTTAATTTCAGGCGAAGTTAGAGCACAAAACAGCAAAATCACAAACATCTCTTATATACCGTAGTATTAATTTTCCACATTTTTGTATTTTTTTATGTCTTTTTATTTTTTCTTTGTTTTAAACGAAAATATTACTTGTTTAAGTTCTATTTGATTAAAAAGTTGCATTTTTTACTGCATAATTTGCGATCGGAAATCCTTACCAATATTTTTCCTTTTTTTTTTTTTACACTGATACAGCTAAAATACTTGTACAATTTCCTCTTAAACTTGTTCTCCTAAAATGAGCTCTGTGTTTCTTTTCAGAAGAGAAAAGACAAATAAACAAACAAATAAACAATTATACCTTAATATGAAACAAGATCGTGTGTGAAACAGAAACAAACGGTAACGTATATTATGTTGATATATTTACGAATATTGTATAAGTGAAAGAGAAACGGAACTTAACTAAAGCAGCTATTGGTATTGGGTAGTTACAACTGAAAGTATGAAACATCTATTTATCTGCGTAATCGGTAGAACTTGACTAAAGTAAACAGAACAACTTATAACAATAACATTCCTTGTCGGCTGGGTCGCTCGGTGCAGCTAACTTAAAGAACATAAAAACAGTAGTCTTAACATTAAACAATATATTTAGACTATTTTGTTTATAGAATATATTATATATTTGATACGAGAAAAGAACTTACTCGAGCCGATAAGGTGATAACTAAATAACTCAATAACTCTCTCCAGTGTTAATAAATAAGTGTTAAGTCGAACATATATTAATGCATTCTAGAACCATGTAAAAGGAATATAATTTAATATATATTAATAAATATAAGTGCTTTCTTCTAGCGATTGTAGAAATTTGGTATCAAATCTGTTTTTACAATAACTCAGACTTTAGAGGCCAATTGGGGTGCGTTCATTTCGTCAACCCTCTGGGGGAGGGGTCTCTTAAAACCTATCGCAAAGCAGGAAGTCGCCAAAAACAATACAGCAATATTATTATGCTTCCTTCCCACACTGCCCCTTGGGGCAGCTCATAAAATTTTGATTCTCTCTAAACGCTTTTTGTTAGGGGACTCGCCCCTAGGTAATATAATATAAAAAATGCTTCTTTCGTTCGCTTTAAAAAATTCAGTCTTTGACAATCACAAATTGTTTAACAAAATCTACTACAAAAGAAAGCGGAACAAGACTTTCGTCAGAACGTTCACCTTGCACGAGACAACTAAGGAAATAGCGCCAATTGTTGCGTAGTCATGATCACAATTTTGCCGAAATTTTATTTATTTTTTTCGCATTTTTCTCTAAATCTATCAGTCCTTTGAATGTTTTAAAATTTTTTTTTTTTTTTTAATTTTCCTTAAGTTTTTCGTTTTACGTCTAAGGACAGAGGTGAGGCGAACCTGCTTAAGCTTTTTTTGTCCTTCGTTCTATAAAACCATAGAACGTGATTGTGGCGCTGGATGAAAGCAGGAACCTCGCACCTCTGTCCATAAAATAAAGAATTTTTTTTTTCTTTTGGTTGCAAAAAACAACAAAATGTTAATTTTCTTTACAATGCACATTTAGTCACCTCTCGTTGAGTGTGAAACTACTTTCCGCGAGACAGATTGTTTCGAAGAACAACAAAATAATTTCTCATGTTTTTTTTCATATTTTTCCTTTTCCATAATTCGTCTTTGATACAATTTGCCCATTTACAATTTTTCAACTGAATCTCCCTTGCTCCTATGTACAATTTAAATCCCTAAGAAGTACACAATAAACGCCGAGTAGTAGGTTATTCTTAATCCACGTCCTTTTTTAGACCGCAAAAAATTCTCTAGAATACAAACAAGGACCTTTCGGTTGTCAACAAAAATTGCACATTATTATTATTATTATTATTATTCTTTTTTTTTCAACTACGAAACTAAAGTAACGAACTTTCTTAAATAAATACAATGTAACTTTTTATAGAGACTATTCACTACTCGTAGAAAACAGAAAAAAGTAAATTATAAAATAAAATATGTTTAAAAGGATACAGGTATAAAACGGAGATCAGCAAGTGTGTCGCGGATGATCGATGAAGGACAGGATGAAAAATATTGATTATGTTGATCATAACATCAGAGCTGATGAATTTTGTTCTCGGGTAATACTATCGATCGACAGCGCTAAGTTTTATGAGATCAATGAACTTTCGTTGCAGTGTTGCCGCCATCATTAACTCTTAAGCGGGATCCTCTAATATATTTTTTTGAAAATGTAGGTCTAAAGTACCTACTATACATACAAGTACTACTTTCCACATGTATGTAAATGGCATATGTCGTAACAAAACGTAATAAGTACTTTTATTAAATATGTATATGCTATACACCAAGTACAAAGATAATTAATATTTCAGAGATTGATCCTTCATGAAATGTACTAAAACCTAACCAAATAACAACTTTAAAGAACTGCGTCCGTTGGATGGCGGATATATTAACTAAAATTGGTAAAGAAACTTTATCGTAATAATGGACATAATGTTTTACAAATTAAGTCTAGTGATCAATTTTGTTTCATTTTAATAACTGAGTTCTGTTTTAGGTTTTTCCCCCTAAACAAATAAGTAAAATTTGAAATAAAAATTTCTTTTACTCGTCTACTTTAAGAAATTTAATTTCCTGTTCCCTTTTATTTTCTATTAAAAACAACGAGCTAAATTTAGGTAAGCAAGTAAGAATTAGAAATTTTAATAGATAATTAAAATGAAATCAAAATTGGATTGGTACCTAAGTTTTAAAATTTTTGGTAAAATTCAATTTCAGATATACATTATTGTTCGCAAATTCTTTAAGTAACAACTATCTTTCAAAAGATTTGAATAATTTGTTCAAACAACAATTCAATACTCCATGTGCACCTGAGTAAACATGAGATTATTTTCACTTCCTAAAGTAAAAATGACGTATAATAAAAATTTAAGACAGCTTATTTTTTCTGGAAAGTTTTTAAAAAAATAGAATTCGTGTCATTCAAATCAATGAACAATTGACCAAAATGATTTCGAAAAAAAATGAGTTAATTAATTGCATTCATGAATATAAATTTTTATCGTTCATTTTATAGACGATCTATTTAGCTACACTGTTAAAACATTTCGGAATATTTCGAAAAGTAATTAATTGATCACGATTATATAGAAATTCTCTGTTCCTAGCACTTGCAATTCGATGATGGTATCGTATAAATCTTAAGATAAATTTTCTACGAAACTTTAAACTCAACATATAGCTTATATCCCAATAATTTATGACTAAGATTTATAACTATGTTCTTTTTTTCAGATGATTAAAAGTCGCTGAATCATATTGATCATCAGCCCTAATCATAAAAAATATCAAAGTGCATTGACACAGTTTTGGAATTAGGTAAAATTGGCAAGTGGGCTGAATTTTATCAGGATTTCTTAAATAATTTTTCTTCTTCATTTGAAAAATACCGAAGGTTTTTGAAAATTCTATATATAAAAATAAATTCGTACTGTTTTTCTTTAAGGATATAAGATAATTAAATGAAGTTAACTGCTAATTAACTTTTGCAACCAAATGGGCTTTTATAAAATATTTTAAAACACTAATTTTATAAGTTGGAACATATTGAGTTTGAGGTTTGATAAAAATTTGTAATGGTCACCATTTAGCAAACTTCCATCTTTCCATTTTAAAAAACTCGTCAAGAATCTATGAAATTAACGAGATTGTAGAAATATGGAGAAATTGCAGCGAAAAACTGTAACTTTACAGAATTTTAAAGTTTAATATCTCAGTAAATATAAGCGACCGAAAAATATTTTTTGTATATTCGTTATTTTTGACCCTTATTAAAAATGTCTACAAAGTTTCATCAAAATCACATAAAGTACGAATAAAATGGTAGAAGGAAATTATTCTTCAATAAATGACATTTTGGTGTATGATCATGCAATATATGTACATATATAATGCAAAAAATTGGGAAATTTTTTTAAAATCACAAAGAAAGGGTAATCGTTGTAAAACATAAGAGATTTTCTATGTGCTACAACGATACAAAACGATGATACGACTATTGAAATGAGAGTTAAAATTTCAAGAAAAACTATTATAGTCTGCATCTTTAAGAAAGGGCAACACTGCGTGAATAGTATTAAAAAATTTGGTGTATTACTTAGCACCCTTCGAGATGGCCTTAGATTTTGTTCTTGGCTAATACTAACGAGAAGGGGGTAAGGGGAAAACTTAGTTCGAACGAGATCTCTTGCGACACACTTGAGGGGGGTGTGGTGATTAGAAAAAATCAGTCTGAACGAGAGGGTTGGGTCATCTTAAAATATTTTGCCTAACACTTTACTTCTCTTAAAATCACAGAAAGTTTCATTTTTATGCATTTTAACGTTCCTAAAAATGATCGAATAGTAGCGGCGCATCCACACCGGAGGGTGACACCCTTTTGTCGCTCAATGTGTGTCTGTATGTACAAAAAATGTTGAAAAGGATGGAGATGGGCTCCTCCGGGTGGGCGGCAGATATGAAAAAATAATATTTAATGAGCGCGGGTGGGATGAGTATTTACATGCCGGCACGACCGATATATGTACAGTAGAGATATGGACAATTTGTGCGGGGGTGGGTTCGGGTTGGTAAGCCCTGTAAGTGACTGCGATTGCGATGCGCTCCGGTTTCGATGTAAATTATTTAGCGCCACCTCCTGGCGAGGTGGGCAAGTAGGAGGGCGTTCGCAATCAAGGAAACGCCACTGATTTGTTCATTTATAAAAAATCCATGCAGGGCTTAACGACGGTCGGGGACTGCTGCTGATGCGGCGACATAATATCGGCCCTGCCGCTGCCGCTACTATTGTTGTTGAGGGGTATGGGATGGTGCAGACTGTTATGATGGGGGTGCAAGTATGAGTGATGGGTCTTTTGGCGGCGGTGATAAATACTTTTGTGATTATTCAAACTGTTCAACGTTCGAAAAACTTTATGACACAAATTGCAGACAGCATTGTTGAGCGGCTGCAGGTGCTGCTGTTCCTTGTGGCGCTTCAATGTCAATTTTGTGCTCAACAATTTTCCACAAACGTCGCACCGATGGCAAGCGGTCAGCGGTAGCGGTAGAACGAGACGTCCGCTCGACGCTGTCGAATGGGCGGCGGCGGCAGCTGCCAAAGATGTCGGTGACATTGCACTACCTTGGCCGACATGATGAGGACTGTCGATCGGTCCACTGTGATGCTGGAGATGTTGGTGATGTGTTTGCTGATCCCGATGCTGTTGCTGCTGTAAGGGGTGCTGGTGATGGGTGTGCTGTTGGTGCTGATGATGAGTACTACTACTACTACTTCCACCAGGTACTATCACGCCACCCAGTAAGTTGTTGCCACCTACTAGATATGGGAGAGAAAAGAGACAATAGTGACTTCAGTTGTTCCAACTTGCTGTATGCTCTTTTTTTTAGTTTTATGGTTCAGGCATTTTATATTCTTTGAGTAAAATTAAAACAAATCAAAAACATGGCTAAACAAACAACATCGAAACGTCTCGCCCAGGTAAACACGTTCACGGGTTGAAGCGGCCCTGCTTTGCTTTCATTTTTTTTTTCATTATATTCTTTTTTTTTCTAAGTCGTCATAGACTGATCTTGGTTTCGGCAAATCCAACGGGTTCACCAATTGGAACCAATTGGTTACTTGGTTAAGAAAACCATAATTTTGTACTACGGGTAGGCGCGGCTACGCAAAACTTGTCCACCTGGGATCGCAAAAATTTACTTTTTTTTTTCATTTTTAATCATTTATCGATTTGGCCTGATTTGGTTTGTCAACTTTTGTCACTAGTGTCTCTCTCAATTCCCAATACGTCCAATTTTTGTTGCTCAACTTTTAACTTGAACTAATATAGTTTTTTTTTCATTAACTTTCTTTTAATTTTTAACGGCTGAGGAAGCAGCGACACCTAGTGGATGGTTGGCTCGCTGCTTCCCGGCGCATCGTTTAATATCGATCGAGTATAAAATTAGGCTCTCTCAACGGGTGCCAATTGGTTCCAACGAACTAGTCGGATTTATTGTGCACTTGACCAACTTTTCTTACAGCTAAAGATAGTTTATAACGCAAGAACGCAAAATGTAAACAACATATATTTTTTTGTTGTTGTTTTTTCTTTTAGTAGAAATTACCTATAGTGCGTGGTGCTGAAGACTTTTGGTTAACAGTAAAAGGATTAGCCTAGGCTAGATAGTTCTGGTACTCATTACGTTCTAGGTGTGTGTATATATTAAGCTTTTCGGTATCGTACATACAAAAAACGTTTTTAAAGCTCTAAACTTACACTTAAACGAGCTTCTTCACAAGACTCTTCGAAAATAATGGTAATCCGGCACCTTTTGATTATTAAGATTATTGCTAGGAGTCCTCGCTCGACTTCTCTATCTTCTCTGTCTTATCCTACTCCTCTGCAACTACATTTTGCTAGCTAGTACGTGCTTAGAGGGGTTAATATTCGAAGTTCTATATTTACAATAAATTGTACGACGGCATTTCGGGCGTGATGGCAGCCAACACATCCGTTCGATCCATGTGCGCATGTCTTGTTCAACGGTTATCTCTCTCGTCAAAAAAGATACAGGGGGCGCTGCTGGTTCTGCGCACATAAATTAAAAAGGATGCGCTGGCGCGAAGAGCCAGACGCGCGTGCGCACTTATATTCTATCAAACAGAAGCATATCCTATGACGATCGATGATTCAGGGGGAAGTAGGGATTCCCGTGGCCCATCGGCGCCGGTTGGCTCTCTTCTTTTGGTTGCTTCAGGTTGCGGTGATATATGCTCTTGTGGTTTCTTAAGCTATTTAACGAACTATACACGCGCTTGCATATATTACAAACGGGCTCTTTGGTCGGCCTCATATGTACATTCTGAATGTGTCGCTTCAGGCGTGTCAGCGATGAGAGATTCTTGTTGCACGGATCGCACCGGAAGTCATCTCCAGCCGATGGGGCTCCGCTTGTGCTTGGACCTGGTCCCGAGGACATCCCAGCGGCCGCGGCGGCTGCAGCAGCAGCAGCGGCAGCGGCTGCGACTGCATTTCCAGCTTGCATTAGCATTGTCTGTTGGGAGCTTCCTGGCGATGAGGCGACCATAGATGGCATCAGTGTCGCTGATGCAGCCGTCGTGAATGTTGGCAAATTCATGCTTGACAACGTTCCAGCCGAAACCGCTGAGGATGTTATAGATGTGGCTGTGGTCGATGATGGTGGAGTGTTCGTCGTCAGGTAACCTGACGACAGAGGCAAAAAATACGTCGAATTAGCCCAAAACTTTGTATTGAGGTTCTTGGGGAAATGTGAATTTTTTGCTGTGTTCAACACCATCACCAACGTGTTTTATTTTTATATATTTTTTTTAATAATCTTATCATGTCATTTACTTAAGATTTCAGGGTATATTCTAAAATTACTTTTGCCTGCTAAGCGTAACGCATCTAATATCAAAAAATCCTCGCCTCCATATCTCAATTTACAAAGCTCAACTGAATTCAATCAAAATTTTGCGTGTCTATCGAATTCTGTGGTGGTTAATAGCGTTATAAATTTATAATAATCATGTTCAACAAACACCCATAGCGTTCGTATTAGACTGGTCACACACACAACGGACGTTATCGTAAACAAAATGATTAGGGCTAAGGGGGTTTGGTGGTATTTGTTTTTTTTTTTATTTTATATTTATTTTTTATGGTTACTTTCCCATTGTCTTGTTTTGGATTAGGCTCTTTTTAGTGGTTGTTGGTGCCTTGCAAGTTTATTGCTTTTGTTATTGGCTGGGAGTGGACCCGGGAACCGTTAATAAATTTATATCTGCGCTAAACAAAGCCCACAACTCATGTTTATTTTTGTTTACTAACCTAAAGCTATAGTTTTTTGTTTATTCTCTGATAGTTTTTTGTTTTTAGTTTTCAGTGCTCCCTGTAACCAATTGCATGTACAAATTTTTGTTGCTTATTTTTAAAAACATTCTAAGTGTTCGGCATTTTTAAGGTGTTTGAAAGGCGATACAAGTTTAATTTTTGTACTATTTTTTAAATTACAAATTTTATTACCATAAAAATTATGTCTTATTCTGTTCCGTCAAGTTCGTAATACATATAATAATGTTTATGTTTTCTCATCGAGATCACTGACAGAACCATTGTCAAATTTATTATTTTTAATTTTTAATCGTCAATATAAAACAATCGACATATATTTCGAATCTATAATACCATTCTGGTCCAAACGTTAAACAGATGTAAAAACACGTTGCTGTTTTTGGTTTGTTGTAACTAATTTTATATGTCTTTCATATCATATTTTAAAGATTATTTTAAGATTTTAATTTTTTTAAGGCAATGACTGAAGTAGTTATAAAAGTATATTTTAACACTAACATTCGATCTGTATTTGACTAGGGTTGGCAAAATATGAAATAAAATGGAAAATGACTCAAGATTTAAATATTTTGATTTGAGCTAATTCTAACTAATTCGTATTTGAAAGTAGGTATGTATCATAATCATCATCAACATCAAAGGGCTGTAAATCCCTCCTTTGAAAATTATGAATATAATAAATAGTGTTTTAGTCGAAGGCAAAGATGATTTAATTAGAGAAAAAAAAACAAATTTCTACGTTTCTAACCATTTATAAAAATAATGGCATACGAATTTTAAAGGACAAATTAAATATTTATGTAAAAATATATGCTTCGTAAAGCGAATGAGCGCAATTCATTTTAGGTCTACGCCAGTAAAGAGCTATTTTCTTTTATCAACTCATAAATGTTTAAAACTTACAGAAAGATAAAATTACAGACTGCTTTTATTTGAAAGACGTATCATAAATTTTATAGAAGTTTAAATTTAAAGTTATAGACATGACTAAACGTTTTTTTTTTAAGGCTAAATGTTCTAAAATAATATATTTCAAGGACCATTTATATTCAAATCTTTTTAAATGTAGTAGGGATGAATTTTATTTTAATTTAATGAAATGCTAAAAAGTTTCAACAACGAAGGAAAATATAATGTATACGAAATATTGCCATGAAGAATGCAATTTTATTTACGTATTTAAAAAGTCAAAATACAAAATATTATCGGAGTTCTTATGGAAAGTCTCGGAATTGTTGGTTTTAGAATTCGAACATTTTACTTCGAAGTGTATGATGTGTGATAAACTATTATTACCACCTAATTATATCAAAAGTACAATTTTTTATTTGTTTATAGTCAGTCAGCGTTATTTTAAATCTTCAATTATTAATTTTTTATTGTCACACAAATATGTGTTGAGCCTTACCTTGAATCGCCTTTCAAGCCGTGATATTAGCCAATTTATACAAAATATTTACAAATTTTGAACACCCTAAAAGCTAAAAAAATTTCCAGATTGTCTGTGGGTGGAACGCAACACACACATCTTGCAACTTAACCACTAACAAACCTAAAACTAAGCGTAAAAAGTATATATATATTTTTTTCGTTTAATAAAAAACAAACGCAAAGCAGTTAGGTCGTGTCTTAAACCTTCTTACAGTACAAGCAAACAATCGTGAGTACAGTGATTGAATTTCCAATTAGTTAAAAAAAATAGCCAATTCGGCCTAATTAATTTCACTTTATATTTTTATTTATTATTTTAACTTTTTTTTTGTTTTTTGTTTTATTAATTTTGGAATATGGGAACTATATTATTTCGGGTGGTGCACACTCTGTATTCGTAGGTTTTTTCTCATATTATTTATTCGTAATTGTTTCTTTTTTTAATTTTTTTTCGGTTTCTTTGTATTATTTTGAATTTCTCTGCTCAGTAGACAACTAACCAATTTGGGGCTCCTGATTGAAACTCGTTTCTTTTATTTAAATCTCGTTAATTTTGGCGAAACGGACTTCTGGCATCTTATATTAATTTAAAACATATAAAAAAGGAATTTTCTTGTTTTATTTTTCCAAAAACTTAAATGAAACTGAAATGATGAAATTTTCCGAAAATAAAAAAAATATATATATTGTATAATAATTTGCACTACTTCTCGATTCTGACGGGGAAAAGAGTTCAGCAGTTTAGCGCCAGATGCAAAATTTCGCACATGTTATGGTTACCAAAAAAAAACATAAATCCAAAAATAAGGACAGAATGTAAAAAAAAAAAAACAAAAAACAAAAGTGTGATATTAGTGAGTACTTTTCGAACAGACGAAATAAGGTACAACAGCAGTCTTTCAAACAAAGGAAACCAATGGCGTTAATAAATGGATTAATCGTTCAAATAATACCAGAACTGTCCAACTAAGGATGAACGCAATCGAACTGAATTAATATAGGAAAACAGAACGAAAAGTCCAAATGAAATAACACACATACACGACGATATGACACGATATATATGTAAATATTACGAATACAAAATTAGCACACAAAACCAATTCACGGAAAATATATATTTATTTACGTCTGAGTATGCAAAAAAGCTCTGAATGTTTTCTTGAATGGATTGGATGTCTCGCTATATATTTTGAGGTCTCGCGGTGGCCTGCTGCTCTAGGTCGCGAATTATTTACATTTCGAGTGTTTTGCAGGGGTGGGGGGCGGTTACACAACGATTCACAATTTGTTTACAACAATAAAACAATTAGCTAACCCGTTTAAGGGCTCCAAGGGTTATCTAGCGTCGGGTCGAATAGACCCACAAAGCACTTTGTAACTAAATTACACCGGGCCTCCAGAGGTGTGTCCCACCAGCCGCACACCGCACCAACCCCACACCTGACTACTACGCGAGTAGTTGCGGCCGTTCACATGTGGAACATTCAACAGATTTCTCGGTTAATAGTTCTGAAAGTTTAGCCCGAGTGGGTTAACCACGCCGCAAACGGCGCCCTCTCCCGGCGCACATTTATGCTAAACAGGGCTCCTTTTGATACTAAGTGAAAGGGAAAAGGGTTACCCACCGAAGGCCTTTTCAAGTCCATAAAGACGATAGTTTCGAGGCGGTGGAGCGGTGCGAAGAGGCATGTGTGAGCCTTCACCGTCTGTAAACTTTCCGGCTTTTGCTCCGGATTTTCCGCCCCTGTGTCTGCCGGGGGGATGTTCTGGGACCTGGGACTGATTTAACCGAAATGCTCAGAGCATCCTCTTAAATATTTCAATTTAACACTTCACGTGTCAGATTGGGAAAGTCGGGCTCCGCCACTTGATGAACTCATATAAATTTAAGCGGCTGCTAATGGGTTTAATCGCCAATTAACTTGCGGCACACCGGAGCGTTGGGTTTGGGCCCGGGACGGGGGAATGGGGTTGAGCTCATTGTTGATGGAATTTCTAGGTGAGAAATCAACAGTCACATCAAATCAGGCAGATAATAGTCGAAGTGAGTGTAACCATGGGATGTAAATCAACCGCACCGATTTGTTGACTTTGGAATTGTTGGCACGTTAGCCCATAAAGCTCCATACAAATGGGAAATAATCAGCCCCAGAAGGAGTGCAATGTGTGGGGAAGCAGTGCAAACACTTAAAATGTTAATAATTCGCCAATCGATTGTATCAAAAGAATTTTGAATTTTTTACGCAAACAAAAAGCAATTTAGAGGAATTGCGCAATATGAGAGCTATTGAACGCGTTTTATTTTGTTTTTATTTATTGTTGTATTATTTTTTTTATTGGTTTTGCGCAATTCCTCCCCTCTCTGAGGACTATATTATATATAGTTTTAATGAAAACTCAAAATATATATTGCTGGGGATGTTTATGATAAAGGATAAAAAACAAACAAACTTGTGCTCCTTACCTTGAGGGGAAACAGCCAATTCCGCTGCAGACTGAAGTTGCGAATTGAAACCTGAAATTGGTTGAGTAAAAGAAAATATATTGTAAAAAAATAAGATTTTTTTTTCAAAAGTAAAGGAAACAATTTAAATTTAAAGTTTTTTATATGTTATAAGTATTCTATATGATGTTTAATTTTTATTCCTTGAGTAGTATAGTTTTTTAAATATATTATATTCAAAAATTTGAAAAGAAGGCGTTTCTTAAATTTATAAGGCATCGGCATTCTAGTCCCTTAATTTGATTTTTGTCAATACACTAAAAAGTTACCAAGCCTAACTTATACAGTATCTTCAATACAGAAAAAAATGTAAACCAGCAAATCCTTTAATCTCAGCTGTTTCTACTTTTTAAGAAAATAAAATGTTCTTAGTACCACTTGATAAAAACAAGAACATATCTATCTAAACATTTCTTTAGTATAAAATTAAATATACTAGCTTGCTTTCTTTTTTCGATAACTTGAATTACTTGTAATTCCATGTCGAAAATTGAAAAAAAAGTTAATTTAATTTAGAATATTTCTTATCTTTTTCTCAGCTACACTAAAAAACAATATTTTGTCTTGGATATACTTACAGATAAAATACACAGTTATGGCACCTTTCGATAAAATATAAACAAAAAAACCTAAACATTAATTTTTCTAGTAAAGAATCTCCTTGACTCCTTAGTGGGAACTTGAATACGAATACTACCTTAAAATGTTCGCGGGTACCTTATTTAGAATAATTCTTAACATGGCTCACCCCAACAAAAGTATTGAATCGGGTAACACACTTTAACACGCTTCTGAATAAACTTAACAACAATTAATTATTTTCTCCTTGATTTACTAAAAGATAACATTTTGAATAATCCTTTTTTTTCATAATAAGCCATGTTTCTCGAAATAAACAATCTACTGTTTTGAAGACACAACAAAAGAACAATGGAAGAACCCCACAGTTTAAACTGAGGGTATTTTTTCAGGATTTCTTTAGAATCCCACAGTTAGGTCTGGGCAAAAATCTAGCTTGGTCGGACTTTTTTAGAAGTCAAAAACTAGTTTTACTAAATAAAAAGAGTTGTTTTCTATTGGAACCTGAAAACCAACCCTGATGTAGGAAAATACCAGGCGAAATGCAACGCCTGAAATGATTTGAACTTGTCAGGTTATTAAATTGAGCCGAATCAGGCTATCGTATGAAGCCCGCTTGGGTCGTATATAATTGTAATTATAAATACTTTATAAAATATATAGCTATAATTAAATAGGTTTTTAAAACTTACCTAATAGACCTATAACTAATGATTTGCAAATATTGAAAGTTAAGGTATTTCTTTAACCTACTATGATATACAGGAGCACACCCAGACCTAGTCTGGACCCTAGTAGGGCTAGCCCTTAGAAAATTCTACTCGGGAAGCTTTTACTAGTTATATCCCGAAAAGAAAAGAAAAATAATTAAGTTACCGTCGAATCAGCACCAAATTACCACCGAAATAGTTCCCATGAATTGGACAAAAATTTCAATTCTAAAATTATGATCAAAGTACCTCTGTTTGAACATCCAAAACAGCGCCGAAATAGCACCACGTACAAAAAACATCTGTAACAGCAGCCAAACACGACTACCTACAGAAACTACCAAAACAGAATTAAAACTTTTAGAATTTCAGAATTTTTGGAATATTGAATAATACAGTAGTCACGGATAGCTTGATTTGAAATTAAAGAAATATTTTATTCAATATTTTATACGTAAAGTTATATAGTACTTATTATTTTATTGAAGTGATGTAACTTCAAATAATGTGACATTTGTGTAATATTTTATAAAATAAAGAAAAGTTAATTAACAATTAATCATTTATTGTTAATTTAAGTAAATATATTTTTAATGAAAATTTGGTAGTCTTTTTGTGCTGTTTTGGCAGTTTTTGATGCGGGAACAGTACTGTACTCGTACCAGCGCTCTTTTAGTATAAACGCGGCGCTATTGTGGTTTTGTTTCAATTGTTTCCTATAACGCAAATGCGTGCTGTATCGGCGTTTTTTTTTTTCGTATGAAATGCGGTACTGTTTTGGTTTTATGCGTTCAATCTGCGGTTTATTCTTGAAAACGGACATTTCCTTTCCTGGTAGTATTTTGCGAAAATTTATGGAGTTAGTTTGGAGGTAATTTGGTTGACTGAAGAATAACAAGATAATTTTTACTCGGAATTAGGTAGCACATAAAATATTAGGGGTATTCACTCTTCGATTCATTTTTTATTCAAATAGATTTGTATACCCCCTGTAAAATTTTGATGAGCTGAATAAATACTTGATAGATTTGAGTTTAAGTGATAAATACGTATGAGTTAATTACAATCAAAAATCGCAGTAGCCGAAGGCAGAATATTTTAAAAGAGTATAATAGGTACATTAAAAAGCTAGGGACATCCCCTATCATTAAATTTTATATCTAATAC
This sequence comes from Machimus rusticus, assembly GCA_951509405.1. Taxonomy (NCBI): domain Eukaryota; kingdom Metazoa; phylum Arthropoda; class Insecta; order Diptera; family Asilidae; genus Machimus; species Machimus rusticus. The sequence continues at coordinate 13,128,722 of OX608051.1, forward strand.
AACAGTTGCGTTTTTTTCACAATTGGATCTGAATCAGATTTAGCAGGAAATTTTGCATTGAATTGAAATTTATGTTCAAAAATGTGTATTTCGTGAATATAAAATCGAATTGCTTTGATTTATACCCACTTTGCGTCAAAAAGTTAATCCAAAAATTTGTTTGGTTCAAGATTTGAAGTTTGGATGAATAAAAAAAAAAATCATGGCAATTGAATGTGCTTTTCGCAAAACTTAAAGTTGTTATATATGAAACGGTTTGTAGAACTCCAATTCAATGGGAAATGTAATATGTTTCACACGTATTTTGTTTTAACACGTTGTATTTAAGTACAATGTAGTAAGAATTTGCTATGATACAAGACCAAATACATCGAAGAGTGAATAACCCTAGAAAAATTATGCAAATTAGTTTACTTCAATTGAATTTTTGAACTCTGTTCATGTCCAAGTTCCCTTAAAGTCGGAAAAACACCTGTCAAATTTCATGACGCATGTATTTTTGCAAAGTCCTTTTTTAATTAATTCTGCAGGATAAGCAGGGAACCCTAAATTAAAATTATGCGAGGAGCAAATTGCACACTCCTTAAATTGCATATGGGTGCTCCTAATCGAAAATCTTACCTGCAAGTGCAGCAGGATCGGCAAGAGCTGCCATTGAGAAGTTGAAGGAGCCAGGTGTTGAGAACAGTTTTGATTCAGCAGGTGACATTAAAAAAGGGGGCGGGGGATGCGAGTGTATGCTGCTGTCCATTTCCTCGTCGTTCGCTGAGCTGGAAGAGAGCCGGGGAAAAGAGAGGTCTGGTTAGCGAGGAGGTCGGCGATCGGCGATCGACACCTGTGCGAGCGGAGCGCCCCGCGGCCAGGCACGGTACCTACCTCAGTGATCCCTTGCCGTCGCCAGCGCTGCTTGATCGGTTGGCGTCGTTCTCGGTCATCGAGTCGTTGCTGTGCTCGTCCGAGGGGGGGTTGTTGTTCGAGCAGACGAGCTCCATCGGCTCCGACTTCACGTCGTCCTGCACGCGCGACGGCGGCGATGGCGTCAGACTGTCCTTTTCCCGTGTCGACATTCCGTTTCCGGTTTGGCAATTTCCTGCAGAGACGAACGGGCAACTTGAGGGGTTTCGAAAATGGGGGCCTACGCCGCAAGGGGGGCTCACCTTCGTTCTTTTCGTGCTTCTCGACCTTCAGCGGGGGGGTGTTGTTGTTGTTGTGCTTGATCGTCGAGAAGTCGGCGGCGGTTACCTGCGGGAGCTGGCTGGTCACGTCAGGGCTGTTGTTGTTGCTCGGCATCCCGTTGTCCGGCCGATGTCGCTTCAGTGACAGCTCGTCCGACTGGGTCGAGTTGTTGCGGTCCCGGCGCAGGGCGGCTGCTGCGGCCGCCCTCCTCAGCAGCTGATTCACCGAGGCGGCGTTTGAATGGGGCGAGTGCAGGCTGTTCAGATGCGACGGTGGAGACGTCCCCCGCGGGAACAGGGGATCTTCGTGGAGTTTTTCGGCAAACTGGTGGTGGCTGATTGGAGTTCGGGCACCAGAGTTTGCCGCCAGACTTTGAATTTGTGCTAATTGCTGCAAGGACAATATTCATTTTATTAGTATGAACAGTCAAAAATACATCCCACTACTATTACTATTACTAAGGTTTACAATAAGAATAATCCGTAATACTTTAAAAACCAATTTTGTGACGTCATTAATTCGATCTATCTTTCTCAAGTAAGCGTCGAAAATATTTCTCATTCGTATGATTTATGAATGCGGAGCCCACTAAATTTATCCCTACAAAATTTCATAAAAATCAGAGCATTAATTTTTCAATACAAACATTTTTATAAATACCTTACATGTATACTTTCGAAAAGCATTATTGTTTTTTAGTCATTTATTATATAAAGAAAATAAATAAAGCCTGAAGATCATATCGACTGTAGTAGCTATATTTTACTATTATTATGTATTGAATTTAAAAATGTATTATAATTGAAAATCTCAAAAAATCGTATGACATACATATTTTCTGCCTACGGACCCTTACACTGCAGTCTTAGCTTTTTAATACAATCAACCTTTAAAGTAATTGATAATAGTAGCTGAAAAATTTAACCCTCAGAAGATTTTCATTATCGCATCCGCAAAAGTTGTTTGATTATTATCAAACTGATACCCCTGCAACAATCTGAAAAAAATATGGGACGATGTGATGATAATAAGTATTTTAAACCATAATATTGTTTCAATTCGATAAAAAATCAAATAAATTTAAATTTAAAAAAAAATAAAAAGCGTCAAATTGATACTAAAATCTCTTGAGGGTTAGCAATTTAAATCTAAAAATTTGCCCTAGCCATTTTAAAATATTTTACAAAAAAATTGCTCTTATTGAAACAAATTCATTTAGTTAACATATGTAGGTACAAGCAGTAACTTCTTCGTAATTCTAATAAAAATAAACAAAAGCTTAAGTAAGCTTTGACCAGTTTAAGTCGTGAAAATGAGCTCGACTTCTGATTCTAAATTGCATAAATATTTTCTTGTCGATTAATTTTGAATACCATTAACCAGACGCATAGATAGGAGGGAGTTTTTGAGTTTGGGTTGTACTTACTTTAAAGTATAAGTATGCGTACATACTTTAAAGTATGCGCAGAAGCCTTACTACCTTAAAATGGGTACTCTATTGTAAGAAATCCAAAGTATACTATTGTATTTTTCCGCAAACGTCCATCTATAATATGCATCGTGATGGTTGTGAAAAATTTCGGAATATAATGTTCGATAAAAATGTATAGCAACATTGGCATGTAGCAATTTTTGAAAACTTCATGTCTGTAGAAGAGTTCAATTTTGATAGTTGTGAGCGAAATTTATTCTGATCCCTATTGTTATCGTCCTATCACCAGTAACATTAAATTGCATCTGCTTTAAAATTTATTTAATCTTTTTTTTTTTTAAACTCTTGATATTATAGGATTGTTTACGTAATATTTTTCAAATAAGTCCTTTTGATTTAAATCCTTTGTAAAAATATGAATGATGAGATTGTTTTTTGAAATCGTTAACAAATTTGACTCTTGATTACTGATGTTACTTATTTAAATGACTGCACGAAATTAGTAAAATCTATTATCCATGATAGCCTAAAGTGTTAGTATACTAAAAATGAATTCCAGAATTCCATTTTCGAGATCGATGGAATATCATTTAATGATGTAACAAACATATCCACAAAAAATTCATCCAAATTAAAAATGATCAATTCCAACAGTCTGTCGATTTGAAAGGAGATCACCCACACTTTATTGCTTGAAATGCTTTTCTCTTTTTGGTCCTATAATGCCATAATTGTAAATCTTTTTATTAATTCGCGAACTTTAAATTTTTGATGTTATTTAAGAAAAAAAAAAACTTGTTGAGTTTTTGGAAGGATCATTCTTATTCTAAAGTTTGTCGAGTGTTTCTCCAATACTTACACTATGTGTTTCTTCCGCCTGCTGCTGTGTCAGACCGGACACTCGAAGTACTTCGGCCGTCTTCAAGAATGAGCTCAGAGACCTTTGGTGCACATTCACTTCACCGTGGTAGATGAACTCGACGAGCGCGTGTAGATCTGGAAACGATACGTCCTGCAGGACGATCACCGGATGTTTGCATGGCGTGCTCTGGCGAAGAGAAATTCGATTATTTTAGGGCAAAAAGGGGCGATAAAAGGTAGTCTGGCTGCAGATTGCCCGCCGCAACGCGATGAGTTTCTTCGGAGGAATTTCGGAAGCAACAATGGCCGGACCGAGAGAGAAGCCAACAAAGGCCACCTGGGCGGCGACAAGGTGCAACAAGACCAAAAAAGGTGCGCGCATCAATGCCTTCCGCAAATTGTTTGCAGGCTGCTGCAGCCGCTCCGGTGCATTGATGGATCCGTTTGCATTTTGGCTGTTATTGCGGTCAGCGGAGATAGAAAGGCGGATACCGGTCGTCGGCAGTTACAGCCAAATAAATGCGAGGCTCCCTCCTAACCGGCGAAGCGGAGACTCGACATTTTTGCACCGAATCCGCCGAAAAAAGAAAAGAATCCGTCGCCCAGTGAAAATGGGTCATCGCTGCGCTGCGCGTCGCCGTCGCCGTCGTTGCCGCCGGGCATGGTCCCCACATGACCAAATTGAGCCGCAGCATGGCCGCAGAAGTGCATCGGGCGTAATGAGACACATAAGCCCCAAAAAGATAAAAAAACAGAAAATTTCGGATAGCCTCAAACAACCGGAGTAGAAAGTTGCGCGTTGCGCTGGGAAATCAACGGACGACAAAGACTTCTGGAGACGCGGAAGGAAAACGGCGAGAAAAAAAGGGGAGAAGAAGAAAAAAATGGCAGACCTCAATCGCGCAAAACTTGATTTGGCTGAAATTCCCCGAGACCCCTCGAGCCCCGGGAACTGCAATTACCAAAAGTGCGCCGGGGTAGGAAGCGCGAAAGTAGGACAAGTGGACAATGAGAGCGCTGCGCGCGCAGCGTTCACCCGTGAAAACGGGGCTCAGAGTCTCCTCGCGCGCAGCCGCATGGCAATTTGCAATGTAACTTCGCTGGACTCTGTCCCGCCTTACCCTCTTGCGTCAATTTCATAAAACAGCACCCTTTTGAAATGCATTTCTATGCAAAAAAATAAATAAAAAAAAGGAGAAAATCCGCCGTTGGTCGTGGTGAATGCGATCGCGGTTTGGTAATAATTCGTCGGTGCAGCCGGAGCTGACGCAAACAGCCATTTAAAGTACTTTGCCCAAATGCCGCGCAGAAAAGATACAGCGGCCGTGGGCAGGGGGCGGCCGGAGCGGGCCGCTGTTGTCGACAAGTGCAACAAGTTTCCATTCCGATGGTCGACTGGTTTAGGTTATGACTAACCCCGAGTATTGCTTCTGGCCATCTTAGTGGTCTTAAAACTGTTTGGAGGGCACCCAAACCCGCACCAGAAACTGAAATGCCATAAAATGGGATTTCTTGGGAAATATTTATAATGATAGTCGACTTTGTGTTCGCCTCTGTGCATGCCAAGGTTGCGGCTGCGCCTAAGACCTTCTACGAGCTCAGAATAAAGGGAAATAATTAAGTGCACCGCATACCGCGTCAAAAACATGCACTAGCCGAATGCAATTACTCACATGTGCCGATCAATCCAAAAAAAGTGAAAGGGAAGAGGTGGACCTCAAATTGCATATCGTCGGTGATACTGCAATATCATTTAACTAACAATGGTAAATTATGGAGATTTATTTCTTATTAGCTTTTAGTTAAATTGTCGTAAGATTGTTCGTAGAATAACGAATTGACGAACATTAACTTTACAAATGATATAAAATTAACACATTTTGAATATAATTTAAACATAAGAGTGGAGATACAATTATAGAGGGGCCAAAATCAAGTATATTTTAACGATTTATTTCATTGAGAATTTTTTATTTAGTAATACTGAAACTTTATAGGGTGTAGTACAATCATGTAGTATAAAAAGTAATTTTTGTTTTTAATTTAAAACGGTGGATTCACGAAGGTTAATTGAGGCGTCGTTTCCGGATCGAAGACATTAATTGGCGTGCAATATGTATCTAAAACTAACCAGCTTAAACCCTCAGAATTAGTATTACCTTTTATATCGATCAAACTTTTTAGAAATTCAGTCTCTCAATCTTTTTAAAGTTTTAGAAAAACTTCTCCCAATCAACGAATTTTGACTTTTTCTCACTTGTTTTTAAGTCAACATTTAAAAATTGCTATTAACATACATTTTCTGGCTAACAATCAGATTGAAATTGCGGCCTAGAAATTGTACCCAAATAAACGTCTCGATTCCGACACGCCGCCGTCGAGCCCTCGTGAATCCGTCATTTTGAATTAAAAATAAAATAATAATAATTTGTTTTTATACTATATGGTTGTACTAAACACCCCGTAAAGCTCCATTATTATTAAATAACAATTAATTAATGAAATAAATTGGTAAAATACAAAATGTATGCAGTATGCTTGATCTTGGCTTGTCTTATTGCACTTATTGCAGTTGAGGCCCCTACGAGGCTTGCCACACTACCTCGTGTGGACCCTGTGAGGCGCATAAAGGGCATTTAACGCCTTGCTTCATTCGCGCATCATATGAATGCACAAAACTTGGTACTTAGGGGTTTTTGGGGTCGCTAAGGCATATGGTGGGATTGTTCATTCCATTGTAACTTATACATGTGTTAGGTTTGCTTCATAAGACCTTTATGAAAAACTCCTAAGCCACACTTCACTTCAGTTGCTGATTTTGTTTTGGGGCCCTCATGAGGAATCTACGGGGAAATCCCTCTATCGGCATTCCCCTCATTTGCCCCATGAGGCCCACACGCTATATGAGGTATGTCCCTTATAAATTCTAGCCGGGTTAGAAACATACAATGATGGTTTTATGTATAATTAAGCAACACTTGAAATTTTCAAAATTATGATTGAAATCATGGTCTAAGCTTATTACGTTAATACTTTTAACTAACTAATTGAGAATATGAAAATTACGTTTCCTGATGATTTTAGAAGGCAAAATCATTTTAAAATAACCGAATCAAAATCATCAAAAATGTGAAGGAAAACAGCGAAAAAAGTACATGACATTCATTTTAAAACGAAATAATCTTCTTATGAGTTAATGGTTTTAAGAAGAACATATTTTTATCATGGATCATAAGGTTTGCATTTCTGAGTAAAGTGACGTCATTGACAAATTTAAAAGATCAACTTTATGGATTTCCTTGGCTGAGCAGAGAGCATATTCGAATTAAAATCCCGGTGTCCAAAATTTTTAAATGTGAATACAATTGGAATACGAAAAAAAAGGGATAGAGAGGAAATCGTTTTAGATTTTTATTATACTATACTATCTTCTCAAATCAAACTGACAAGTTTCAAAATTTAAATAAAAATTTTTATTTAAATAATAAATATATAATTCGTCCTTTTAAATGGCCTTCGCATTTGAACCCGACTGCTTTTTAAAAATAGGTAGGTACTACCCCAGTAAAAATGGTTAAATGTTGAAATATATTTTCTCTATAATTTTAAAACATTTTTCTCCTTAGATGAAAATCATGAAGACATTTCTATGGTTTTCATTAGTTTTAGGTGATTTTTATGAGTATTTCTCACGTGTCAGATTAACTTTGCTTTTAAGCGCGTGATACATTTCACGATTAATAAATATCCACTTGTGTTAGTGAGGTTTCAAAATCTCAAATAAGAGAATGAAATTACCTACATATATTTCAGGTAAGTTAATTTTATAGAAGATTCTTGTTACTGTAGTCTCTCTATGACATGATTTCGTAAAATGAATGGTCAAACAAATGCTGGATGTTATAGACTTTAAAAATATCTCAACCCAAAAACGCATATTTCTCAAGGAGCCACACCTGAGTTCAAACATTAAAAAATTCATTATTTTTATTGTCTTATAAAATTCTGGAGTAGGTACGAAAATGCAACTGGCATGACAAAATTCAAACCCTGTTGCGCGCATTGAGCCTGAGGAATTTTAACCAAGGTATGATTTATTTATTATTTATTACGTTTAGAACTAAAGCCGATTTCCCACACATTTTGTTTTTTGGTGGGTTTTTTGGTTTGGGAGACGTGAGGGTGGGAGTATCTTAGATTGCAAATTAGACTTCTTTAAGGATATGAATTGTATGGTAACCAAAGCTAGCTTTATGTACATATGTACATATGTTACAATTCATCAAAAGATGGCCCTATGAATTTTCCAATAAATTTGTCTTCAAACAGCTTTATTTTTCTTTTGTTAGACTGATTCTTGAATACGCGACTCAAGTTTAGTTGCCCCATTGTCAAGTTCATATTGACTGTGTTGAATCTGTGCAAAGGAAATTTGTCTGGTTCGCCTTCAAAGATTTGCAATGGGGCGATCCAGTATTTCTTTAGCCTTATAATGATCGGACGAGTCTTCTTAATATGCAATGCACCAATTATAAATTGGTAAGATAGATTCAACGTCTCTTAAAATTCAATTCTCTTTCAAAGCGAATTAGAGCAATCTTAGGATGGTGCCACTGCTAATTGGGAACTAATGTTTTGGGCAGTTTTTTAAATATTTGGAATATTATATTGGGCAGGAAAAAATTTGTTAGCAGTAATGAAATTAATTGTGGCCAGTAAAATGTAGCCAGTAATATAAAAGAATTCGCGCGGTAGATTAAATATTTGAGCGATAAAATGAGTGAATGGACAGTTAGTTCGGTAAAAGCACAGAGAAAAGAGGATCAGTCGAGTAGGACATTTATGAGGCACAACTTTTTGAAAGTTTTGTGTGACAGCATCTTATCACCCTATAGAAGTTGTGTTAGAAAAATTTGCCACTTAAAAAGTCACAAATGCGTGCTTGTCTGCGTGTGAAAAGTGTAGTGTTCTTTAGGGAAGATACATTTTGCTGGCGATTTAATATCGTTTTACTAAACAGATTTTTACACATTCAAGTAGGTACCATTTTACTTCTCATTTTCATTTTTTTATACATATTTCCCAATAAGTTATTGAGCACATAAGTTGTATTGTTCATACTGACCGAAACTGTAATAGCCGAAACTGTCCGTTTAAATCAGTGTCGAAAATTACTATAGCTTTTTTCAACCCATTTATATGAGGTTAATTGTGAACAAGAATGCTGATTGGTATGATGTTCGTATCAGTAGGCATGTGTATTGAAAAAATATTTGCTTTAAGATTGTGGTCGCATATTTACTAACGAGAACTAAATGATGAAGAATCAGTAATACACTACAAACTAACTTTTGTTATTTCTCACGGCTTTGACTATCTTGATAGATCTATAAAAAACTAAAAATAAATAAATTAACTAATGGGTCATCTTGGTCTTCTAAAATTGAAATCTAGATTTTCCTGAGAGGCAGTCGCCGAAATATCTTTTTTTAGATAAAATTCTTTAAATAATAGATCGCATAATCAGGGGTAGTATACATGCCGAGCCAGACATCTTCGAGATTTGAGTGGGTAAAACAAATAGGTGCCCCTTTTTCTAGACTTCAGTAACGTGACATTTGAATTGCAATTAAATTAAAAATTATGATAATATATACTCAATTATTTTTGTGCGAACTACTTGTTCTGATACAAATTCCAAAATGTGTAGATTTATAAGTAAAAACGAATTGAAATTTTTACAGTGTCTTACATAAAGAACGTATCTATACATACGTGCACTACTGAATACACTATTCACAAAAATGAAATTGTATTTGAGAACTATCAAATTTTTCGTTGGAATGTATCTAACGTGTACAAAAGGGTTTGGTGTATCCTTAAAGCATATTTTTATACCACTGATTTTATAGTTAACATAATTTTTTATGTAGTAATGCGCTCGAATCTGGTAAGTTAAGTATATCTTTGTCTGCGGCCATCACAGAACATTTTCTATTCTTTTGATAAATTACAAGAGGACAAAGTAAACAAAAAGCTGGTAAACGGCTACTGAATATGAGGAGTTGTTCCTTTTCGAATAGTTTGCGACTTGACCTTAAAAACTGCAGCTGCTGCAGGGGTTTCGTGCGCTAGAGAAAAGGTTTTTTTTGGGGGGAGGAGGCGGCAGGAGGTAGGGAGTGGAGCGGAGGGCGTAACTGTAGATCTTATGTCGCAATAAAATTAAATTTGCAGAAACTTTATGCAGCCCGAGCAGACAATAAACAAAGCAACTTTACAGGATTTTCCAGTGCATATCCTCCACAAATGCAAAAAGCCCTCCTAATTCATCGCAGTACATCACCCCGCGGAGCTCTGGGGCTCCTTCGTTCGTCCCCTGTGCCCATGACGTTGTCCGCGCGGGGCCCAGGGCCCCCATAAACTTCGAAACTTTCCTCTCCACGCCACCTCATTTCAAGAAAAACTCCTAAAATAGAAGAAATGCAAACTTTGAATAGAACATCCGCTACAAAAAGGATAACGATAAAAAGAACTATCGCAGGGCAGAAAATTTTTCGGAGGAGCACTGCAAAAGTAAAAAGGCACACACTTAGCAGTGGGCCTGAGAAAAGGGGGGTTTGGGGCCGCCGGCCCCGCCGCCAGAGGAAGATGGCGGCGCGCGCGGCGTGGCGCGGCGCGGTGGCAGCGAAGAGACCACCTCCTCGGCCCAGCAAGGACCTCGCTAAACATGAATAATTAATTGACTGCAGCATTATTTTAATTAGTTTTTAAACTGCAGTTGAAATGCAGTAATTCAGCAGTTTGCAACAACAATGCAACAATAAGAATAACAATAATTGCAGTAATTATGAGGAGAACTCTTCGGGAATAGATAGCGCGGCGGCGAGCAGCGCGCTCGGGGGTGGCAGGTGGGCGGCCCAAGAAACGAGGACAAGCTGTCCTGGAAGTTCATCGGGAAGAATGGGGGGCGGCTGGGGGCCCACAGTCCTGGCAATAATTGCCCCGAACTGCAGCTGCAATTAACTGAATAATGAACTTACCTTTAAGAGTTCTCTGAAATATGGGCTGCACGCTGACAGCACCACTCTGTGGGCTTTTATGCTGCGACCGTCGCACGCCAGCGTCACGTCGACGAAATCCTCGTCGTCGCGGAGATTCTCGAACGCCGATGTAATGCTGCTCTGGTAGTTGTTCCATCGCAGGCAGAAGTGCTGTGTGTCGACCATTTTTGAAGATTTATCCTGAAACGAGAGGAAGAGAAATGAATGTAGCGAGGCATCAACTCAAGGTTCAAATCTCTTCCCAAGAATTCGTCAAATTTCCAAGGGAATAACAAATTAGCTAGCTTTTGACTGGGGATTTACTTGGGATTACTACGATAGCAAGGGCATTTTGCCATCATAAAATATTTAGTGGAAGACGCTCTCCTTGATTGGACCTAGAGGGATGTATGTGGGTCGTTCATAGAGTAAATTACGCTGAGATTAATTTTACACACCCCCTATATTAACGTCTGGATCATCCCCCGCAACCTCAAACCTACCTTCCTAACGTACCAATAAGATTTCGCTCAATCAACACAACTCTCACAAATATAAAAAATGAGTGAGTGTATTTTGGTGAAAGTCACCCGAAGCTTCAATTTGAACAATTCCAACCGACAACTATATGAAAGTAGAAAAAAAAAATCATTGATTGAACAGGTGATCGGGTCTATCTTTCAAGGTTCTAATCATTCAAAGAAGGCAAACAATTTTATGCGAGCGTATAAAACTATTTACTTAGTTGGGACAAGCCCAGGCTGTTTGCCCAATCGGCTTTTAAACCGATCTCAGGTAGTTTCTACTCGTTTCAGCAAATTCCCTCTTCAGACACGATTATATAAGTGTATGTTTGTATATTCCAGTATTCCAGACGTCCTTGAATTGTCTGTACAATCAAACAAATGAGAGTTAACAGCTGCATCGATGAAGCTAACGAACATTTCTCAAAGATAGAAATTAATTTTACATATTCAATATCTATTTGGGACTGTTTTCCAAATAATAGCTACCACCCAAAAGTTTGGAAAGCTTTTAAACGTAAAAATGTAAAAACTTAACTGATATAAACACATTGAATTAACATTTTTAAAATAACAGAAAATTCAACTCTTGTATGTAATGAGATTTTAAAATTTTGATGTATTTTTATTGTTTACCTAATTATTTACCAACACTATTCAGCGGAAGAGAATTCAACGAAATATGAATATTTTCTAAACAATTTATTTATCAAATAATTCTAAATTTAAAATAATCATATATTCAGATTTTTTATTAACTATTATTACAAATACGATTTCTTTCTCTTTTACTATATATGTACGTTAATGGGAATAGGTATGAGGAAAAAAACCTAATAATTTAAAAAAATCAGACAGGTGTTATGAGGTGTTTGGAAGTTTACGGGTAAAAATACTTAGTTGGTTGGTTGGTAAAGAAATTATATATGTGAACATGGAAGGGTAAAGGGTAAAAGAGTTTTAAAATCTTGTTAATATTAAGGAATTTTTTTCGAATACAATGAATAACTTCAATTTAAGTAAAAAATGTTGTATTGTCCACTCATATAATTAATTTAATTTAAAAATAATTTCACTTTCGGAAAAGGTTGAATGTAAGACGTAAAATGGCGTTTAAAGTCTGTTGGACTGATCCGAAAAAAAAATTATTTATGTCCAGAACAATTATAATTCATGGGTGAACCATAAAAAAGCGAAAAAAAAAATGTTTAAAAAAAATCTCGAAATTTCCGACAAAATTTTGACTTTCGTAAAAAAAATATATATTTATCTTTTAAAATGGTTCATCTAATAAGAAGTAATACTGTTTCGAATGTTGTGTTTAAAATTTCAGAGGAGTGGATCCATAATTTTTTGAGTTATCGTGTACGCAGTTTTGGGACTCACTCAAGTCTCCGGAAGTTAAAATACCATAGTTCCAACATTTTGGACTATTTTTCCAAACAAAAAAAAATTTTTATTTTATATGTACTTAAATGTAATGAAAAATAATATACCTAAAATTTTTAAACAAAATAGAATTATGTAGATATATTTATTTTATGCGAAAAAAAATTGTGTCTTTGTTTTTAATGAATGGAATTTTTGCATTCTATATATAGGTTAACCCTTTTAAACTAAAAAGTCAGTTAAGTGAGTATTCGAAAAGTAATCTTGAAAACGCTCTATAGAAAATTCCAACAGCAACAAGGTTACGTATGATTCAAACTAAAATAGTTTTAAAAACAAAATAATACAGACAAAAAATATACCCAATGGCATTTTGATTTCCACATTTAAAATTACAAAACCTGTGGCTTATGCTTGGAACGCCAAAAACTTCTTAATCCTGAGAAAAGCAATTATCCAAGAAGGAAATTCACACCAACTTTTTAGATCAATCGTATGTAGGCTTCAAATGTAACACAATTAATTTTATTATAATACGCACAACTTAAAATACATAAACTTTTCACACTTTGTAAACAACCATTTTACAAAACTTACGCAATTGTGACGAAGAAAACTAAAAAACCTAATTTTACACTTGAAGAATATACCTGAATTAGATTAAATCGATCAATTGCAATAATTATTCTATGCACTTAATGTTACGCGATTTGAAATTTCCCGAAATTTGAGCCCACCGCCTTGATCGACCGAACGCTAGCGTAAATTAACTTGGCAATTAACTAAACAAAAGACTGTCGAAGGCATTAATCTAGAAAACAAATTCATTCCCCAAGCAGAAAATAGACTGACAAATGCGAATTTTTCTCTTTTCAAAATCGTAACTATGCAGCAAAATAAAAATAATAAGTCCTATCGATTTTGCTGGATCAACAAAAATCACCCTTCATGTTCGGTCGAATTTGGTTATTAGAAATTTAAGCGTCGATAGTCTTCGCCACGTTCTGTTGATGATCGCCGACGTGGAATTTGTATTTCTGTTTGCTTTTTTAAAAGTTTTTGTTTGCAGAATCGAAAGATTCATTGAATTTCACTCATATCTACTTATGATGTTTTATTACGACTAATTTAATGGGTGCTAGAATTTGATCAATTTTCACGATCGTTTTCATTTTGCATTCTTGGGAATACTTCTGAATATTGTTATCATGTATCAGTTAATTGGATTGGATAGGATTTCCGTTTTTTCGTCTTAAGTTTCTGAGTTTAGTGATTCATAGTAAAAATGGATAAAATAAATAGTTTTGCATTTCTACTTGATTTATTTATAACTGGTTGTGTCGTTGCGCCGTGGTCAGAAAAGAATAGTAATGAGTAAAACAAAAACAATAACAGTCATAATAACTAATCATCACATGATTTTGCAATATTTTAAAGTTGTTATTAATTAGTTCTTATGTGAACTTCTAACTGGAAAACCAGTTCTCCCCTATCCAATAAATAAAAAATCTATAAAACAAAGTAATACTTAACAACAACTTGAGAATGATCCAAATTGTGTAAAAAAATTATTCGTCACGATTGTATCAAAACGTTAAAATATTGTAAGAAATGAAATGAACTTTAAGATCTGAGAGTATAGTGAAATATACATATTTGATCAGCTGTTTCAGTTTTTAAAAATTTAATAACATATTTGAAATCAAGATACCTAATCATTATTTTATTAGTTCAATAATATTCAGTAGAAATTAAAGAAATAAAATACACTTAGTTATTTTGTAAAAATCTGAAATTGGTTTACGTCTACATAGTTCCCTTTAAGTTGGCTAAATAAAATAAAATAAGCCTCGTCAATGAAAAAGCCAAGAAATTAAAATTCTGAATTATTAGAACTAGAATTAGAATTATTTAGAATTTCTATGCAAATTTACAAAACACCCTCTCAACCGGTTTCGTTTTAACTAATTTCTTGATTGCAGAAGCTATAGTTGTTAACAAAAAGAAACTAAAAATCACCGCGATCATTCTATATGACCTTTCATTTTAATCATGTGAATTAAAGACACCTAATGTACATTTATTGTTCTCTTTCTTTTTTCATTATTTAATTCATTTAAATCCTTTTTATTTATTTTTTTATTAATCGTTTAATTCGTGATCCAACCAGGGTTTAGTTATCAAGGAGGTCGGATTATTGCAGCTTTAGGATAATTATCTGAGTGGATAATTTTTAAGTACTTAAGATAGTTTTCGGGTTAACCTGATAGGTATAAAGTACTATGAACGGTTCCATAAAAACAACACATGCAGCCAATATAATCTATCATAAAAAGAAATACAGATTGTAGTCAAAATGCCACATTTGATTATTCACATATGCATATATGTACATACATATATGCATTTAACCTACACATTTGATTTTTTATTCTTACACAGCTTTACATTGCATCTTGAATGTGTGTCTATAAGAAAGCTAAAAGAAAATGTGATACTAAATTTTATAAAATGACATCCTTGTCCATAACTCTGACAGAAATGTTCTTGAAACAAAATAATACTTTTGTAACGAACCAGAAAGAGCGAACGATTGAGAGTGAGAGAAAATTTTGAATGAACGATTTAATTTTAGTGAGTAATTCAAAGGATTCTATGATCATTTTAAAGCTTTCAAACCATTAAAAATTCAATCGATTTGTCTCATATCTTTCGTTATCTCAACAAGACCAATTATATAACTAATGATTGAATGTGAGGCCAGTTTGATGATCATGTCATTGATCATTTTCTTGATAAACAATTTTCTCTTAGGAGAAAGTAAGCATGAAAGGTCATGTCATAGTTACGTGTCTAATGCTATTTTTGTACTTTGCAAGTATGTATATACCTAGCATTCTTTTTAAATTATTGTCCAGCTACTAAGAACGTAAATCAATTAGCAACCAAGAAGTTACATACATATTTATATACATATATCGGAGATGATATTGTACAATACAAACTTCTTAGTATCTCAGAAAATTATAAGGATGTCGAATTGAGTGTTCATTAAATATAGAATGCGGAAGTAATTAGGAAAAATTTTTAGACAAAAAAAAATTATCACTTTTTTGGTTTTTGTATCAGTATAAGGGTAGAAAGAGTAAGTGTTAGCATTAGTATTACTTGGTTACCTATCAACTTTTAACTGGATTTAATGTAGATAGAAGCAGGCAACTAAGGAACAAGTTGAAATCGGCTAGCGAATTTTAAATGTTGGGACATTTGTCGATAGAACAAAATTTCAATAATGCACGTACTGTTTAACACCACTACAAAACCTGACACTGTCCTTGTAGGTCGTGACCTTTTATTTACCTCATTTTTGACAAACGAAAACTCCAGCATAGTTCATAGTAATCCTTTTGTAACAAAAATAGCTTGTTTTATTCACTAGTTGCCGGTGATCTAAGAAAGTTTATCACATGCCCGACAATATCACTTTCCGGTGCTCCAAAATCCCGGAACACCCTGAGCCGATAACAAAACCGAATTCGAAACGAACACAGGTCCTACGGCTAGACTAGTTACAACTTTCTTATAAAACAACAAAAATAATATGGGTTCCGAAAAGCCGATTAAAAATTGGGACGCTTCCTGCTAACACAAACTAGAACTAGTCCCAAAATAAGTGCGATCTTTGCCAGATACTGAACGATAATGTGTTTCATTTTTGCGAAATTTTTTCTATTCGAAAGAAAAAGAGTCGCTGTATATTTGCGCGATATGTGTATGTGTGCGATAGTTGCCAATAATTTTTTTTTCATATTTTTTTATTTGCAAATTTTGACAATACAAACACCATCCAGCAGTGCTGTACTGTGCCAGATAACGCGGTGGCGCACCCCCTTGTGCCGTCTGCTTTATATTTTGGCAGCGGCGACATCGTCTCTCCCGCGTTTAACGTTGCACTTCCTAACTACCAACAAGCGATTTTTAGTGAACCGCTGCGATAAGAAATGGTTCCCCAAATATATCAGTTGCCTCGGAGAAAATAGTGAAATGTGACTTTTGAGTTGGAAGTTAAATAAAAAAATTTTCTGTTTTCGGTGTATCGGGGTTGGGAGGCGGAAAGCTCTCGCGCGATTAGAATCTCTCGCGCAGCGGTATCGTCGCGACAACGGTGGGGCGCAGTTTTCTTGTTGTCGACTCGGTGGTAGCGGCGACAAATTAGAACAACTAGCGATTTCCATAGATTGGATCGCTTGGAACGCTTCAAAAAACCTCCCAAGGTGAGAGAGGTGACGATGACGATCGTCGCGTCGTTGGCTTGGCTGTCTATCAAACAAAGCCTAATGGTGTGTATGTGCAAGTGGCTTCAGGGAGGACGCCAATTTGCGATTCTCTAATTTTAATTTTTTTTATGATTTCTCATGAATTCGCGATGATGTTCCGCTATCAATGTGTACACTGGTCAAGCAACATATCTGTTCAAAATTCGATGCTGAAAACTTTTATATGCGGCGTTCTTACACCCTGAATAATTTTATCTTAGATGAAAAAAATATAAAAAAAAACCTCTGACGAGCGATGGGGGCAATTGGCCAGAACTTGTGGTAGGTTATTTGAAACGTAATTAGCCAAATCGGTAGAGCGACAGAGTCGCAGCTGTCTCAGATTAAGCCCGGTAAACAACCACATAACATTCAAGAGAAAAGCGAAAGTTCATAGACTTTTCGGGCGGCTGTGAACATTTAGAGGACACGACTATTGCGCTAACCTGCGTGTATTTCAAATGCGTGGCAGATAAATTTTAGTTGCTTTTGATACCGGAGCTTCTACTTTTAGTTGAGCTTGTTAAAAACGTCAACAAAATTTTCCTATTGCAATAAACAAATTAAATGAATGGTATGCGCTTGCAACAGTATGCGTGATTTTGGGATTTTAGATGAAGGTCAGTATTCTGTTATCTGGTTGCAAAAACTTATGTAGTGTCGCTAAGAGTGATAAGAATATGTGCTTGAATTTGTCTGAAATTCGGAACATCACAATGGCTATTGTTCCATATGTGTATACTTCCAATTTCACCTCATTAGACACATTCTTTTAAAAGCAATATTGCTTTGTGTTAAATAACAAAAATACTTTTTTGACTCAACAACAAGTCTTTTCGTCTAAATAAATGTAAAACAAAATGGGGACTACGGGTTCAGCTATACCGATCCTTGTTTTACGAGTATATTGTATAGACATATTGTATAGATCAAGAGTGGCCAACAATTCGATCGTGGTCAACCGGTTGATCGGTAAACGATTTTTGGTCGATCACAACCTTCAGGAGATGATTTCGACACGCAAACGCAACTTACAAAGTTGTGACTCATAGAAACAAATATTTGTGACTCCTTAAGGCTTCATTCACATTTATGAACCAGACTGTTTTCGATTTCACACTGGTAAGTTATAGAATATAAATTAAATATATATAGTATATTTCAAAATATTAAAGAAAGAATTTCGATGAAGTGCTGTTGAGTAAAATATTCTTGTCTATAGACCTGAGCATGTTTATTGTGATGTGTGATGTTACAATAATTGATCAGACGGAGCAAAACCGAACCGAGACTGGCTCATTTATAAGCGTGAATCAGGCCTTAATTGTTATAATTTTGGTCGGTGAGTGGCTGCCGACCAAAACAGGAATTTAAAAGAAAAAAATATATTTATAAAAGTTCTCGTTACGGAGACGGTCTCAAACCGTGAACTTCAAAAATTCTAGGCGACGCGACGCGTGTCTTTTTAATTAAAACTTGACATTTTGAAATTAATAATGGAATTAGTTACACATTGCTCGTTTTATAAACAAAATTTATTAACTTTGTTTAAAAAAGTCGAATGTCAAATTTAAATTTTAAATATTTTGTATCAAAGTTCTTCAATGTTTTAAAATTTTTTTTATTTGAATTTAAAGCTGAAAATTTGAGTTTTGTAATTCTAATTTGTCAATGTAAAATTAATAATGTTTAAAGTTCAGTTCATCGTTGTAAATTTTATTTTTATGGTTATAATTTATTAAACTAACGTGTTGTTCAATGTAGTGTAGAGTATCATATTTTGTATCAAAGTTGTTCAATGCAAATTTAAAATTGTTTTTTTTGAATTGGAATTTGAAACGCTTTTATTCTGCTATTATAGTTTAGCTTACTGTTTGAATTAAATCATATGTCGTGCTTCCCGAGCAAGCCAATTTTGTTAGGAAAGTAACATTCCTCCTTTAATACTATTTAAATTTTTTTTTAACTTTAAAAACTTTAATTTTGAGTTTTTTATATATAGAAAAATATATCCATTAGTTCATTAGTCTGTATTATACGTTTTTAGTACCCATGTCAAGTTGGTGGCACGGTTTAAAGAAATTATGGTCCTTCTGAATTATTAACATTGATTTTATGATTATTTAGGCAAGAATCCATTGCAAGTTTATAAATTTAGAATATTTTTGTAACAATAAGAAGGAATAAAAAGGGGTTCGATATAATATTTATGCCAAATCGTTTTTTCTTTAATATTTACGAATTAATTTCATTCATATTCATTCATTAATTTTTTCTTTAATATTTATGAATTAAACTAACTTTTTTAACTTTGTCTAATTAATCAAAAGTTCCCCACGCATCTGTCAGAGATAATTTGTCACTGACGAAATGTTGCACTTTTGTCGATTTATAGCGCATTTTAAAATGCTCATTTTAAAGTCAAAAGGCAAAGCATTTAGAAACAAAATTGTTGCTTTATCCTTTTACAATGAATTTATTGAATCTATAACACACAATGTTATTTCGTTTAAAACGTACTTTGAATAATGTTAAATTAAAAGCGAAATATGTATAAATCTGTGAACAATTTAATACAAAAATATTCATATTTAATTTATATATGATCGTTATGAATGGAAAACTTTTCAACACTGAAATATAAACGATGCCAATTGAAACGCAGTTTTAAAATTAACATTGTTTTTACGTTGTCAATTTTCTCTGAGTGGCAGATGTCGTTTTTTAACTATACCAACTGTGGTTTTCTAAGGTGTATAATAAACGATAGTATATTACTCACGATACTTATTTATAAGTGGTTACTTTTATCTACACATAACAATATATTTAAATAACAAAACACTTATCTCATTTAAACATTATTTCTTGAAGTTATTTGCAATTTCCGCTAAGATTTGTTTTATTAATAGCAATTTTAAACAGCCCCTTGAATACCATATTTATATGAAATATTTTTATACCACTTGTGATAAGTTGATGATTATAAAGTATTGAGCTTTCGCATTCACAGTTCCACTTGTTTTAGTCAGCAGAACTAAATCAACAAATTTTTGTAGAGTTGAAAAACCCTAGTAAACCCATAAAACCTAAAACGAAGTAGGTTAATTATTTCGACTACAGAAATAAAAATCTATATATAAAAGTTAGGGAAGTTTTCTGCAACAAAAATCATCTTCTTGTATTACAAATAAAATAAAAAGATGTTTTTCCGGTGCTGAATAAATTCTGACCTGCCTCTCTAGAGAAAGAAAACTATTAATAGAATTTTTTTTGTTCGAAATAAATAAATAAATAAATAAATCTTGCTTCTCACAGTAGATTATCGTCGTAGAAGAAATATAAGTTTTTGTATTACATTGAATAACAATGAACAAAATATATACCTATGTATATATATATTTTAGCTCGGAATTGACTATAATTAGTTCTGTGGGAAGATGTTTGGTTTCAATAACACGTCGTGGCCACTGACCAGTCACACTGCAAAGCATATTGGGACTAACACGTATACAATTTTCAGGCTACATTATCTTACGAAACTTTGGCAGAATTTACTCAACAGGAACACATGTTGTTTGCAGATTATTATTTATAATTTATTTATTATTTAAGGTAAATGTTCTCCAAATTTTATAGAATTTGCACGAGCTATTCAACATAAAATGTTTTATTTTTTTAACTAGAACTTTTTGAGAACGATTTAATATTGATTGATATATTTTTTTGTTATAATAATAATATTTTCAACACGTCCGATATACTTATGTAATACAAAACCTTCTTTACCGTAATGGAGGTTCAAAAGAGAATTTAATTCTTGAACTAAATATGCGTTTTTCAATAGCATAAAATCTAAGCTTTAATCCAAAATTTCTGTTGTTAAAACACCTTTACCGTTTAAGGTCATACATAAAAATCCGTGTATCAAAATATTCCCATATTTAAAAACATCACCATATTACCTAACGACTAGAATTAGGATACAGATTTTTTTTTTCAAATTAAAGCTCAAGAGATATACTTAACGAGGATATGCATATTATAAGGATTTGTTCCAAAACATTTAGTTATTTGAAAGATTGAATGTAACGATTAAAAGCAGGAATGAGCATAGCAAAAATAATGAGTAAGTATCCTATAATGAATGTTCATATTATTTAAAAAGAAAGGTTATAAGCTTACAAAAGATCCTTAGAAAAATAATTCTAAATATACATTTTGACATCGTGTGTTCCGGAAAAATGACACCTAGTGCGTGCAAATACGGATAAAATTCCAGGACAATTATTTTAATTTTTTTGATGTTCCGTACCAAAATGGAAAAAACGGAACACTTATGGAATCACCTCGGTGTTTCTCCATCCGTGTGTCACAGCCGTTCTCAAATATTGTTAGACATAGGGAGCTAAAATTTGGCACACTTATAGTTATATATGGCCAAAACTAATGTCAAAAAAGCTTAATTTTAATTTAGTTTTGGGCGGCAGAAGAGGATACTATAAAAAAAAAATGAAAGCTTATCAAAATGCGATTTCAAAAATATTTTTTATACTTTTATCATGAAAACTTGTTTTAACAAATTATTATTAGCCAAAAAACGCTAAAAAAGTTCTGTTCTTGCCTTCTTTCAAAAACTATAGGCATTTAAATTTTGAAAAAAATCATGAACATTGGTAATGATGTTTAGATTGACGAAAATTATCACTAAAAACTACTTTTCATAACATTCTTCAGTTTCTTCGTCCTCTCGCCGCTAGATTATGTTAACGGTAATGGTAAAATTATTTTGACGGTTATTCATGAAATTAAGTAAGTTAAGTACGATCTAGAAGGATATGTTCAATTAAACTTTAAACCGTGTAAATCGATATAACGCAGATAAAGAAAAGTCGAAGATCATTATAACCAACAACCGTGCAAAAGTAGATAAGCAATAAATGAAAAAACGAAGATTGGATTATTAGTTTCTTGAGACACTGCTTTTTCGATTTATCTGAGTGAGAAATGAGAAATATGGTTGTTAATTTGCTAATTAGCAAACAATCTATCTCAGAAAAACATCTTTTATTATCGTTTTAAGGCAATTACTATACTTATTCTTATATGTAAATGGTTTAGCCTAGAACAATCAAAATAATATCAAAAAATGATTGTTTTGTTTTAATTTAAAAACCGCACCGCGAATGCGAAACTAAGTACCATGCAAATCGAGGGATAAGTGTATTTTTCGTTTATATACATATAATATGTATATTGTTGTTAAAAAAAATACAATTTTTCGGAGGTCATGCTTAAGTGTAACCCTTTAAAATCTAATTTTATAAAACGATTATACACTGACCTTTCACAAACTTTCATTCACCAAAAAGTGGATAGTCAGTTCCAGTACGAACCTTCTTGGCACTTAAGCCAGTACTTTCTCCGAATTCCATCAAGCACCCCTAACAAATCTCCTGGGGACACTGTAAATCTTGATCTTCGCCCAGCAGACAATCCTCTATCAGCCGGAGCACATATGTCGATGTCCCTTAACCCTTCAGCCTTCAGGAAACCCGCATTCTTTGCAAGTTAAAACTTTATGACGGGTGGCGGCCGGGCGAACAGAACACGCTCCTCATAAGACTCTCGTCCGTGGACGGCGGGGGAGGGTAGAGGGCGGAAACTTCCTCGTAACGATTGTAGGTCAGGGACGTCCCTTGGCGGGCGTCGCAACCTTTCTCTTCTTCATTTCACTCAATAATCGCAGTGATAATCAGCAGTGAGGGATGAGGGTTGAAGGGTAAGCCGCCCATTTTGGTAAGGCGATTTTCCTCGGGTGTCTTACCCTTAGGCAGAGTGGCAGGTTGCTGCCGAAGGCGCGTGCCAGGGCCAACCCATAGTCAGGCTCTACGGGCTCTGGTTCCTTGCTCCGGGTAAAGGCACCAAACACACTTAGGGGACCCTCAATTATGACCGAAACGTAATGTGCAGAAAAGTGAAAGTTTACAGGACCTGACGGCAATCGCACAGAAGAAAGCAGGTGCAAATGGGCCATAGGGCGGTCTGCCGACGATCTGAGGTTTATTTTTTTTAAAGGAATATGTCTGCAACATTTCCAGGTTTTAAGACTTTGACGGCTAAAATTGTTGTGGTGGAGGAAAAAAAAAATAAGAATTCGCGCATTAATTTTTCAGCCGTTGTTACGTGCACGCGGACGTACAGTGGCGGGAAGCGGGTCGCCGCGATAAAACTATCTGCCGCTCCCAAAATAATTCAAGTTTCTCGATAGCACTGAGTTTGTCATCGCCCCCGGGCCGTATCTGGGTGTCTATAGATGCGGTGCGGACGTGCTACGTTTATCAGGTTCCGCGTACGTGAGCGTTCTAAGCTCATATGTTATATATTTAACGGATGCACACATCCACCACACCAGCACCCACCCCTTAGAGTGTGAACTTTTGCGGTGCTCCGGTGCGCTCTATGCGTTTCGCGGGGCCCCGCAACGATGGTGATGATGTGTGTGTGCTTTGTTTACTGCTTAGCGCGCTGGCTGAACTTGCACCGAAGCTTCGTCCGCGCGATAGAACCAGTCATAGAGGAAGATAGAGCGAACAACGGAAAGGCAATCGACCGTTCGACCGACACCGCCACTAGGTTAAGGTGAAGGTCATTAGAGCTTTGCTATTCCGCACCCGTACGGCGTAGTCTCCACTCCGTCAACATATGCCGGGCCCCCCCCTCCCCCCGCGCGGGTTATAACACATACGCGGCCACATACTGGCCGAACTTGCAGCAACGCTGCAATAGTGCAAAAAGATGCATTATGCGGATGCTGTTCGCTCGCTGGGGATTCTTGCAGGCAGCGAGACGAGGAACTATTGTGCATCGAGACGAGGTTCGGTGCACATGCAAAACTACTACTCCCCCGGGGGTGAGGAGGCGTGCGAGGGATGCACTGTGACTCCAAACCATCCCTAACCCTACAGTCACCTTCATTCGCCGCCACAAGGTTTCAATGAAGTGCGCCCGAGAGAGCTTTTCAACTTGTGGCTCCTGCAGTGCACCGGCTGTTCCTTGTTTTTATACTCTGCCAGGATTGCACTTCCCATTCGTGTGCATTATTTATTTGTTTCGTAGTCTTCGTCCCCCCACACCCCTAAGCTCTCAAACCCCCAATCCCTCGGATCACATGTGAGCGCCCTGTAAGGACACATGTTTGAGCTTAAAAGCACACATGTGAGGTCTTATCGGCGGCGCCGCGTGCTCCTCCCCATGTGAGACGACACCAGCGGCGTCGGCGGCAGTGGTCATGGGCCCCTCCTCTGCATGTGTGCGTCCCCCCGGCTCATTTCTAAAAGGGCAGCTTTGAAGGACATATCAAAGTGCATCCTGTGAAAGCTTCTCCCTCCCCCCAAAAAGGAACATTCGGTGCAGCGCTGCACCGGAGAAAGCCGTCCTGGTTAAACTTTCACTTTCAATTAAAGAAGCCGCTCTTAGTCCCAGTTGCACGGAAGCACACGGGTATTAGCAAAGTGCGTTCTAGCAAGTGAAAGTTAGTAAAACGGCTTTGCAGTGGCGTAGGTTTCGCGAAAATTCCTCTTTTCACGGCATGTGCGAGGGGGTGGAAGATTTATATGAACATGAAACGACAGCAAAATAACACGGTTAATGAGATGACGCTCAGTCTCATTTTGTGAGGGTTGTTTGACATAAGGGTAGGTAAAAGGATAATTTATAGCCTTTGTAACCTTTTACAATTATATTCATCAACACCAACTTCTTTCCGAAGAATTGCAAATTTATTTATTTAAGTTTTTCTCTATAAGTATACGAATTCGTAAATGAAAATTAAAATATTCAATTAGCTTCCATTTTCAAGACAAATAGGTTTAAAATGTACAAGAAACCATATTCTGAACACTTAAGAAAATCATATCAAAATAACAGATTCATCAATTAAACACCTTATAATAAAAAAAAGAAATTGTATATCGTCGTGGCCTGATAAAGATTTTGCGTGATATAAGAATAAATTTATTGTTGAACATTTTTTATCCCTTTTTGAGTTTAGCGCCATTAGAACGCTAGCCCAATACTCTTCTTTAAGAATCTGGCCGATTTTTTGATTTCAGAATGATACACTGCATGCCATGCAGCTGTGTTTTTTTTCGGTGGGGGAAGATTTTGCGCGCAACGCCTTCACTTTAAGGCTTTTTTTTAAATTAAATTTTTTTGGTAGTTTAATTTTCAATCGTTTCAATTCAGAAAAAAATTCAGAAATTAGGTATCAAAACAAGAAGAAGATACTAGAAAATCCCCTCAAAAAATTCGACTTTTGATGACGAATAAGTAATATGACAAGCGCACACTCATGAAAAACTTGGTCATCAAGATGTATAGTATAAAAGCAATAGAGATAAGTTATACTTGATATTCCTAGATTAGGACTTAAGGCTTCTATTTAAGCTACGCTACAAACTTCTATGATAAACATTTATTTTTGCTTTATTTTTTATACTATTTGGGAGTAAATATTTCTCAAATCATATGAAAAAGGTTAAGTTAAAGTCAAAAAATGTACGGATACTTCGTAACATACACGTACATTTATTTGGGTAGGATAAAAGTTTGCATCCATCGTCGACTTCAAGGTATGTTAGACTATCTACATATAATAAACAGTTTAATGTGTTTTGTGTCGACCACTGATAACAAGCCGGTAACACAATAATATGTATTTTGGTGTTCAAGTGAATAAATACGAGATAAAACTTATTTTATAGGAAATTAACTAAAATGTCTAACTTGTTGTTTTTTGGGAGTTTATTCGTCTTTCAGCTTTAAATATTTGGTTCCATTGCACAACCCTACTGCTACTACTTCTATACTGCAGCTATTTGGCTTCGTTACTCTTAATTTTGTAACATTCTTCTTGTTTGTCAAGTTTTTTCCTTTATCAATCAAACTGTGATAGCTGCCCGAAGACAGGTCATTATGTCATTAGTGGAGTTAAAATGCAATAAAAAGTTGATGCAAAGACATCTCGACTATAAGAACCAAAACAATAAGAATAAAAGAAATGCCCACAGATTTTAAATTTACACACACAGACTATAAGTTTAAACTAAAAGTGTTCAGCAGTCTAGAACTATTCATAGATATATTTAAATTCTAGGAGCTTTCCTATTCAGATATAAATACATGTATATATCTGAGTAGGTATGTATGTATGTCATATATTTTCTACAAAAAACTGTAGATAGAATATTGATAGAGTCCAATAAGCCATGGTCAAATCTTCACATACAAGCTAAACTTTTATGAGTGATTAGCTTTAAGTTACAGATAACATAATTAAATAATTACATATATTTGAATGCTTACAATACAACAAATTTGGTATTAAATATTTAAATCTTTATTTTAAAGAAGTTTATTTTTGAACGAATTCTTAAAGCTGTATTAACGACTGGATGCTGTTCTAGAATTAGTCAGTATAGAAAATAAACAATTTTAGATTACGTTTTTATCTGTCCCCATGCAAGCCGGAAAATACCAATGCATCATTGTCGGACTATACTTACGAAAAGTAATTTAAAAGCAATCAACGCAATCGTTCTAAGAGACACCCTCAATGACATCTAAAAGCTAAAATAAAATTTCCTAATGGTGAAGCACCTGTTCGCATAACTCTCTCTCAAATTACAAATTTGATTCAATACATTCGCGGTAAAGCAGCTAAAGTGGATTGCAAATTTTGCGAAATGTTTTAGTTGATCGCATAATTACCTGACTGCACTGAAAGTGCTGTCGATAATAGAAAAAATAAAAAAATGATAACTATGACCTCCCACCCTTGGAGCGGATGAACTGCGAGTTTCTGAAAATAGACCGTCGTCCGTCGCTTTGGGACCAGAATTCATGTGAAAACGCGATGACGCGCCATTTCTAATACAAACGGGCATAAAGTCCATGCAGCAAAGTGTGCACTGTGCGGCGTAAGTCGAAATGCCGCCAGCCGCCAACAATTTGCGGCTGGCTTTTTGTTCTAAGTATAAAGCGCAGCGTGACGGGGCTGAACTTCACACACGAAAAAAACACACAGGCGGAAAGCGTCGTTTTGTCCTTGAAAATGTTATTAAACTCGAAGTCGCGAGGTTTTTTCGACCTCCAATACACCCACACAAAGTGCATACGCGATTTGTTTCCCTGCACCGCGCGCGCGAATCAAATCTCAAACAAACAGGAGACAGGGGCTGGCAGCCACCGCAAAATAGCGGCACACTCAAATACTGCACAAAAGCCAGTCGAAAGCTACAAAAGTAATCGAAAGTGAAATTCCTCCAGGAAAACCTCGAGATGCGGCGAGGCAGGAAAGTGAAACGGAGAGTGGTCAGTTACTGAAAATTACACCACCCTCGGGCGGATCTAAAAATAACAAATTCACTTTCGTTTGCCTCGTTTGAGAGACGGCCGCAGGAAGGGAGGTCGCGGTCAGACCGCCAGAGCTTTTCAAATGCACCAAAACTAACGAAAACCCCCCGAGAGTCGGGTGGCTATGTGGTCGGAATAGAAAGAAAACGTCCATTCGAGCTTTCAATGTGTGTAGAAAGCTCTGGTGACGCACCGGTCTATCTAGCTGTAGTCGCTGCGACCGCTTTCTAATGTCGAACGGTATCATCGCGCTTATCTAAGCCTGCATTTCAAAGCTTACTCTCACCGCGCGAAAGAACCGCTCTGAGCCGATGTGAGTGCGCATGCCGAAGACGATTTAAAATTACGAGTTTGGGTCGATCAACTGAAATTTCCTCGTTGAGTGGTTCAATTGCTGATTAGAAACTGCCTTTTCAAGGCAATAAAAATCAAGAATCAAATAGTTCGATATTTTGGGATATTCGGTATTTTTCCACCGCTTTCTCATAGTAAGTAAGAAAATGCATTTATTGCTAATTTTCCGAATATTAGTTTACAATAGAGGTTAGGGCTTAAACAGTCTACATTAAACCTTGAAATTGAAGAAAAATCATAAAGCTTTGGTTTACAACATCTTTATCCCATGGTTAAATAATTTTGCATTTAACATCGATAATGCAATTTATTAATCTAAAGACTGATTAAAGTTTTGATAACAGCTGGGCAAAGTGTTTGTTAAACACTTTTACTTTTTAGTGATAAGTTCTGCTATCTGTAAATAAAAATTTCTTTTTCATGGGGAATAACGCAATTTTTGATTTTTTGAATATAACATCAAACTTCCCACTAAATAACTATTATAGGTACTTCTGGGAAATTGATATCATCACGGTACTTTTTCAATGCACATCCTGTTAGAATATCTTGAATTAAGCCTATGTATGTTCCGCTTTATTCGCATGTACAAAACCCTACACCTCTTTTGGATTTTCCAACTTAATAATTTTTATTAGAATTTAGATTGTTTTGTATAATATCACAATTGTTGGGAAGAAAATGTGATAACCATTTATTTGTCATCACTGTTTTGTCTTATAAATTGATGCTTGATAATAATATTTTTTTCATTTTATACTGATATCGTCTTCAGTTTAATTAATTTTCGATTACATAATAATGTCTGTTTTTGGAAATTGTTTTATTCGTTGACTGGACAAACTAAAATATAAAAAGATATTTTTTCGCAAGGAGAATTCTTAACTTTTCATTTGTGTCACAAAGATAAAACCGCATCAACATCTCCGTAAAGCCATGTAGAATAGCCTGTACCATCATATCAATTAATCATACAGAATATTAAATGATACTACAAATTTACAAATTTAAAACTTTATTCCAGAAGTTATTTCCAAAAAATTATCAAGAATGTTATGAAAAACGGCAATCAGCCAGATATTCTTTACATAGGTAGGTACTACAGACTTGACGAAGAGTTTAAGAAAAAACTTAAGTTTTAACAATTTGGGGAATGTCAGAACGAAATAAATAAATAATAAATACAAAAATATAATTAAAATATTAATTCTTCATAGTAATCTTTCCCTAATTATTTTCGCCCAAAGAAAAGCAGATACAAAAAATCTTCAGCTATTGCTTTGATAATATTCGAACTCATTTTTATTTTTATTTTATTTTAAACATTCGTGTCTCTATGAAAAGTATAATTTTCTGAACTGAACTATAAAACTAACTTAGGTACTTGGCAAATGATATTAAATTGGAAATCCTTATTCAAACGCCATAAGTTAATGGGTATTTAGTTTATATTGATATTTCGGGCGGGGCGAAAAGAAAAAAATATTTTAATGAAAATTCAATACAGTTTGAGTTAATTATAAAACATACATGCATGTATATGTAACTATAAGTTTAGATGTAACGATCGTTCTATAAATACATTATGCAATGCGAACCATATAAAAAAATAATAATAAAAGTAATTACAAGAAAAATATAGTAAAAAGCGATTTTTTGTACTTATCTTGGGAGCTTCATATATGTTATGAGAAATTTTTCACATTTTACAACGCAATCAGTTTCATTTTTTATTTCAATTGTGCAAGTTTTCATTCCAAAAGCATCAATGATACACTATCGTGTTGAAAAATGTGAAAAGTTGCTGTAAATTTAGCTCACCCTATCACTTAGACTGCACATCTCACTCTAGTAGCTGTGGCAGTTATGCGGTTCAGATCGATTTGTTAAAACAAACAAAAGTAAGCAACATTTTTATATACAAATCTTGTTAATAAAATTTCCAATCTTGACCTCTTAGTTTAGTAAACACATATACTATGTAAATCCAATTGGATTTTTTCAACTTAATTATATATGGCAATTGGATTAACTTTTTGACTAAACTGGGCATAAACAAAGCAATTCGATTTTACTTTCACGAAATAAAATTTTGTTAACATGGATAAATGCTCATAAATTGCTAAATTTTATCCAGATCGCAAAAAAACGCAGTTATTATTGTGTATGGACGAAATTGTCTGATGTTTTGTGCTGTTTCAGTATTTTAATTATATTTTCTTATGTATTTTATTCATATCTTGGGATAAAGTGGGATCCAAGATGGTTAAACAAAAATAATTTTTCTAATAATTTCGTTGCACCAAGTGCTTGTTGAATGTTTGTTGGTGGTTCAGGATCATTCGCCTCATATTTTTCAACCTCTTGTTGTTTCTCTTCATTTTTCCTCGGAAAATTAGGAAGCGTTTTCAAATAATAAATGTTTATTGTCTTCTAAATAATGACGTACTAGACGTTTGAGAGTGGATATTAGAGTGTATGGCTGATAAGGCTCATAAGGTAAATAAACTATAGTCAAGTAATTTTTGCGTTTTAGTGAGTTTTTCGTTAAATGGAAGTTGGTTTTAATGGAGTTTACATTGTATTTAATTTTTCACAAAATGAATTATTTTAACAGACTTTTAACACATAAATGCAGAGCATGCAATTTCAATAATTCATACAATTTTAAATGTTAAATATTTTTTTGTGATTTGCAATGTAGGTACATACGTACATATATATATCTGCTATATTTTCGATACCCTGGTAGTCTATGAAAATGAGAATAACAAAACATGTAATTCTTTAAATTTCATTGCTATAGAACTATGTAAGAGGCAAATCAGAAAACCTATGACGATTCGTTCTGGAGTTAAAAACGAAAATCCGAAGATCATCCGATCTTTCTGAACTGGTTGATCTTGCCGAATGCACCCAACGAGCAAACATATGCGCAGCAGTGCAGCCAACAAGCAAAAAACCTTCCCTTTCACTTCTCTGCATGATTGTTGTGTTGGGGCTCGCGTCGAGGCCCACAAATCGACGACAACGGTAGCTTGCACAAAGCAAAGATCTCCAGACGCCAATTACCTAATCGTGTACATTCAACTACCTGACCTTCGGTGCAATTCCGTACAATGCGGACGGGCCACGAGTATCTCTCGCATTGCCAATAAATGTGGAAAAAAATAAATAAATAAATAAAATGAACGAACGAACGAACAAAATCCCGCCGTTGTGTCGTTCTCCGTGCACGGAGCAATTGCACGACACATCAAGTGCATTCCCTGGCGATGCAACCAGATTATGACATAATTCTTCGACGCGCTAGTGCTAGCGCAGCGCGGCTGCAATTCGACTCGGTCAGAATACATAACACGGCCTCCTCAGCTGTACGCGGGATCCCTGCCACCCCGACGCGCCTCGATCGTGCAGTCTTAATATGGTTTTGTAGGGTCCGCGCGGGGGGGAAATGCAGTGTGGCGCGCGGATCGGCCAGATACCAGCGTGCCAGTAAAAGTAATTGAAACCGAACGACCGCAACCACACGATGCATGTAAATACCAACGAGTACTCAGTGTGCCGTTCATTCCTTCTGGGCGTCCTTGACTCGATGACTAGAAAATCTTCCCACAACAGCGAGCCGCACAACTGCCGCTAAATTAAGGAAGTCGCCCCGACGCGAAACGCCCTGCGCCCCCGCGGAGCCCCAAAGGCTTTCTAACGTCGAAGACGGGGGCCCCCAGTCAAGGTTACTCGGTCGTAGACACCACGGTCAAGTACAATAGATGCCGCTGAGAGCCCGCTTGTCTAGCCAGCGATATTTGTTTGCGACTCGCGACTCTAATAAAAAGAAACCTGTTTTGGTCCCCGGTGGTATTGGTGCCGGATCGGCGCAAGACTGGCAAATCGGCTGGAGTCTGATCGCGTCTGGTTCTGGTGCATGTGTTTGGTAGTTGGCTTTTTCGCACTGATCTTTTCCGAAACGATCGCGCCGAGTGTGCAAATAGACCCAAGTCGGTCGTCTAGACGCAGATCGTCGCAAGAAATCCTCCCAGCCTTCGATAGCTGGAATGTAGGTCTCTGTGTCTTCCTCTGGGTGTGTGCCTTCTTCTTTCGCGTTGGGATTAATTCATGAATAAATGGGAAATGTCGTGGACTTGGACACAGACGCGGCCCAGCGTGGCAGCCAGCATGCATCGCGTCGCTGATTTAGATCTAGCAATTGCATCAATGTGAGACAGCCGCGCTGCGCTGTGCGCTCGAATAGTTGGGGAGTGATATCAGAACCCGGCTGGAAGAGACCCGATTCCAAGGGGAATGATTTTGAATGGGTTCGGGGTTCGAGCAAGGGGATTTGCGTCAATTACATGCACGTTGACGACTTTTTTAATTAAACGCATAAAAGAACGTGACGAACGCTTCATGTGCTCTTTCAATTTTTGCGCGAAGAAAGAGGAGTTACACTCAAACAAGTAGAAGAACAAGAAGTAAAATGTATTTCGAATTGAATATGTATAATTGAATGGTTTACATTCCACTAATTAAAACTTTTGAGGTGGTACAAAGAACCATATGTTTTAAATAAAACCTACTTAAAATGATGCACTAAAAGCTTAAATATAGTGACGGATTTCGCTTTGACTTCAGAATAATGGCGCTTAGTGGTATAATTACAGCGTGCTTAAAGTGTGAATTTTGAGAATCGTTGAGCTCGATTGTGGCGTAATTAGGTTAAATAATACTAGAATATTCAAGCTTGATTTAAACTAAAAGCTTCGAAATAGATGCTGCAACTAAAACAAAGCCGAAGCGATAGTTTTTTGTCCTAAGGCTCAATTTAGACGACTATTAACGCCTACCTTTTATATATTAGATTTACGGACTGAGCAAATTTTATTCATTAAAACATACGTAAATAATAGTTCCTCCCCTTCAAATTCATAGTTTGCGTAAATTAATCAAACTGAAATCACAATCATCCATATGATATGCGTAATCTGTTTCGAGTCTATTCGGATTCTCTTTGGGCAGCAGGTAAAAGCTGAACAGAATTTTGAAAATCCAATCTGAGACGTAAACTTTCATGCTTAATTTGTTTGCAGAATATGTATTTCAGTAACAAGTTTATATGTAAGAAATGCTCTTAATGCAGTCTTAAACGATAAATCTTTCATTAAAATGGAATTGGAAATATTTTGTCTTAAAAAATACTTTAAATTTAATATTTGAGTCAAATTTACATAAAACAAACTTTTGAACATTATTTAATAAAATGTCACGATGCCGTAGTAGAAGAAATAAAAGTAATACACGAAATTTTTTAAATATGTACATTTCTCTCGATAACAGCACCTTGTACAGAAAAAGCTGTTTAGCAAAAATCAACAATTTAAGCAATGGAAGAAAAAGGAAAGTGGAACAATTTAAAACAATTTATATTCATACGAGTTTATTCTGATATAATAAAGGCTTAATTTACACTTTTCTGCTCTTTTCTTCATAGTTTTAAAATCAACATCGCCTATTTCTTGTTTCTAGAACGATTTTTTCTTTGTTTTTATTTTTATGTAAATATTCTTCAAACAGAAGACAATGTTTTAGATTTAAATATATCCGCGTACATATTTAATTTTTTTCACGAAATATTTTAGCAATTTTGTAAGTTTCGCACTTAAACATCTTATTTGGAAAATTGTACATATTTGGTTTTCAAGATAACTCGCGATGTTCGGAAATAAGTAAGAAAAATATTTGGAAAAATCTTGTCTTTTTCAAACATTTATACATATATACAAATTTATTTAAGTACATCCTATAGCATAAATGTTGTACCGTATGAAAATAAATTTTGAAAATAAAAATTACATTACAATCATTTAAGTTAAGACTATTTGCTTTTTCATTTAACAAGAATACAAAATCCAAAAGTAACCCTCACAAAATATAGCACTGGCCAGGATTATATATTTTTAATACTGTTTTAATGGTTTAACAAAATTTCAAAAACTGATAAATTCACTTACAAAATTTTTATTAAACTGAACTTAATTGATATCGTGTGTATATGTGCTGAAATTGCTATTGTTTCAATGAATGCTTTGAAAAGTTGATAAAACATTCAAAAGAATTAAATAGCCGGCATACTTTTACGATTATGAAACTTTGTTTTAATGATAATTTGCCTGAACCTAAAAGATACTAGAAATCGATTTTAGCAATTTTAAGAAGTAATTGTCGATAAAGCCGTGTTTACTCACTCCTTGACCTCATTCATGATGAGCAAAAATATTGTAGAAATAAAAATTTCCAAAGAGGTATTTGTTGTTATTTTAGTAGAAAGTTTTCCAGTGTTATCGGAACTAAGTAGTTGCGCATGGGAGGAATATTTCGATTTAAATAAAATTTCAAAGTTCATGAACCGAAGTCTGTTCTCGTATCATTGTTAATGTATTAATTTTATAAGAACCCTGCTGTTATTCTTTAAGATCCGCCATTCTCAATTCAAAATAGCAAAGTATGCAAAGTGTGTCACATTCGATTGCACAAGACGGCAGTTATTGCGACATCCGCTAATGGTGGCTATAAATTCGAAGAAAGTCTCATTTTACACGCAGCCCTATTCTCCAGCAAAGCACACAGAAAAATAAACATTACCGACGAATGCAGCGAATTGCATTCGGTGACACAAATAGCGGCCGTGTCGTCTAGATGCGCCTTATCAAACGAAAGTGAAAGCCTACCATCGTTCTTTCGAAATAAGTACGTAAACACACATATGCACTCCGCGTTGATACAGTTACTTACTTTTGCCTGCAAACGGTCCGCGGTGACCTTAATGCGTTTCCCTTATCAACTAGTCAGTCAGCGGCGATAACAGCCAAATCAAGTGCGCGCTGATATCGTCGCGAGCTGCAAAAATTTGCTGCTCTTGCTGGCCAGCCCAGCAACTTAGATTAAGCGTAGCTCACCGAATGGTGAATTATTAATAAAAAAAAAAAATTAAAATTAAATTAGAAAAGAAAAAAAAATCATAAATTCCGCATTTTCACATGCGACTTGCCCGTGTCAGTGCTATTGAAATTTTTCTTGAAAGTTTTTCGCGAACTGACGCAAAATGCGGATCTTTGCGTCGCCCAAAATAATCTCAAGAGGCAAGAAAACTGCCTGCAGGCACTATTTCGACCCGGGGTCCGCCAAAATTATCATCCATGCGAAAGCGGTTAATGTCAAGCTCTGATCTATGCATAGTTCGCCGATCTTGAAATAACTGATTTTTCTGAAAGTTGTCACACGCACCCGTATCCGCTTTATTCGCGGAAATTCTGATTTTCGGGGAAGTGCTGATATAAGCTAAAATACCACGAATAATTTGGTTCTGCAACATTTTTATTCAATAGTTTTTTCGCTGAAATAATTACATATGCATATGTAGAATGTAGATAAAGCACGCTTTTTGAGCTTCGCATTCTTCCAGCAGCAAACGAAATATGTAAACTTCAAAAATCGGTTGATAGTCGTGAATTTATCATTATATATGTAATTTTTATTTTT
This sequence comes from Machimus rusticus, assembly GCA_951509405.1. Lineage (NCBI taxonomy): Eukaryota > Metazoa > Arthropoda > Insecta > Diptera > Asilidae > Machimus > Machimus rusticus. The sequence continues at coordinate 13,163,766 of OX608051.1, forward strand.
TACTTAGAAAGCTTTCTTCAGGTTTATAATAATCATTTTATTTATTGTGATCAAACCACAAAAAGGCTTGTAAATGATTTTTTTAAGTGTCAGAAATGGAAATTGCAAATGTCAAATAAAATTAGGAATACTATGTGTGTACATACATATATACATACATACAATATACATACTTACATACATACATATTTTATAAATGTTATTCATTGATTAAATAATTTTCAGATATTCGTGAATTGAACAAAAGCGGAATAATGCGACCCTTTATTTATTTATTTACAATGATAGCTCTGAACAAAAACAATAATAATTTTCAATTACATTCGAGACCGACATCTTAAAGCAAAACTGTCCCCAGTAGCCAGCAACGTTTGTGAGTTATCCACTTTAAATTTAATTTAAAACCGCTGTCAAATTTATTTTCTCTTGTCGTAAATTGCATTGTTCTTATTTTATCGCTTTACCTATTAGTCATAACTGGATCATATACATACCTTCCGACTTTTTTCTAAAATCCACAAATGAGTCAGTCAGTTAACAACATATTTAAATAAAAGTTATTAATGCATTAAGCAGTATAACAGAAATAGTTTGTTTAAGGGGTTTTATACCTTTTAAATTTTGAAAAAATCAAAAACAATTTTTTTTTCATTTATAAAGCGAGGTACCGAGAAGCTACCACTGTATATCATTTTAAAAGCTTAAACGTGATTTTCTCGAAACCAGGTTTTTTGGAATCATTGCCACGATTTAAAAAACACGACTCGACCGATAAATTTTTCAATTTTCAGTCGATTTACTAACAAGTTCAAAAACCGTTTTTTTTCGGAAAACGTTACGCTCAAAAAGTTGCTTCTGATTCATGTGACAACATTAAATAATTTTCATTCTTGTTGACTGCAGAGAGTTCGAATTAATTTTGTTAATGATTGGTCGTTAAAATAACAAAAGAATCTAATATTTTGGGACTCCAAGGACAGGGACAAATTCAATTCTAATTTACGCAAGTAATACTTTGCAATATTTTCCACTAGAATTGAAGGCCTTAGAAAATCCATAATAAATCGTGTTCACTTGCTTGTCCATATCAAGATTATGGACCAAAAAATTATGAAATTGAAGAAGGTTACTCGTCATGGCCTTTCCTTTAGCAAATTTTCAATGGTAATTAAAAAGTTGTGGACTCTGATCTTTAAAATAATTTACTCAAGCAGCTGAGGATGCATTTTGGGCGAAAGTTCAATAAAAGTTGGTTATATAAAACATTGTATAGAAAAGGAGTGACAAACTCATTTAAAGAAATGGAAATACAGATAATACTTATTCTTTTAGCAACTATTATTTTTTGCAGAGAATGAGTATTGGCACTATTATCTCAACAATTAATTTACCGCTTTATACATACATAATATATAATTTTTCAACAATTTAAAAAAAATATTACCTAATATAACTAAGGTACCAAGCGTATGTTAATGCATTGTTATTATTAACTGATTTTACTTACGAGTATATGTAGTTAAACAAAAAACGAATTAGACCATTTTCGCTTTATAAAAAAATTTGTCTCTGAAGATGCTATAATATGAAATTTTTTAAATACTAAGTCTGTCAGCAGGTTGTCGTAAAATTGTAAATAAAAAAGAAAAATTAAAAGAAAAAATAAAACAATAACACTTAATCTTAAAAGAAGACAACGGCGACACGTACAATAATTCAAACGTTTTTATTTTTTCTGTTATTAGTTCGTTACGAAAAAAGTGTAAAATGAATATATTTTTAAACGCTACATACCAGACACTCTCCTTAAATGCATTAAAAATTTATAATAACACAGAATATTTTCAGGAAATATTTGTGCGATATAATAGCCATCATTCAAGTTACCTGTAAGAAAACGAAGAAAAACATAAGATCAGAATTAATAAATAAATAATGAGCAAAATGACATGGTTTTTAATATAGGAGCAAATAATTAAAACAGATTTTGCTACTAAATAAATTAAATTTACCATACAATACTTCCGACGGGCATTTTCTTCGCAATATATGCGTTAGGTATTAGGTACCTAGAAGTTCTTTAGGTTTTATTTTCAAAGTTATGCAATAAAATTAGTTTTCTGAGAAAAGAATGAATGAATTGCGTCTTCAATTACAAATGTTCTTTCCCGGAACGTTCATAATTAAAGGTGGTAATAATTTTATCTATTTCAAATTAAAAACCTTTCGGCTTTCGAATTATGTCTATACGAATCGTTGAGATATTGAAAACACTTTCTTAATACTTTTTCAATTTTTGCTTATCAAATTAATCAATTCATACAACAGAAATATTGTGATTATGTAGCATTAAAAGTAAAAAAGAAATTATTTATAAATAATCGGAGTATTTTTGTTAAATGCTAGAAATATACATTTTATTCATACAATAAATTAATTATTTTAATACTAAACTTTGATAAAAGTAATAATCGTTTTCTTTAGGATACATCGTCGCTATCATATACATTACATACCATTTACCATTCTATACTATATATAGCTTACTATAATGTAGTATATGTTAAAACTAACTAAGTAATAATTACTTAATTAGAGTGTTTGCGGAAAAAAGAACATCTCTCCAAAATATTTGTTCCATCAATATAGATTTTTGTATATACCAGAGTAAGATTTGTTATTTGAGGTATGAACTACATTTGCATGAAATAAAAATTTTGTATAATAACTATCGTTCGAAGTTTGAAAGGTGTTTGGGCCTCGAAAAGTTAAACCTTTTTCTTGTTTTGGTAAAAACTTAAAAAATCAACTAATTAAGTGGTTATTTATAACGAAAACTACGTAAAACTATAAGAAATTGATTCGTTGCACATATCAAACCCCTACGAAAATACAAATCGTAGAATATATGCATTTACGTTGTTTTGTGGGATATTTGCGCGAATTGAATGTTTTATATGGAAAATAAAATGAACTAATTCGAATTAAATAAAAAATAAGCAAAATTATGCATAATGGGTCTCGTTATTTTCTATGCAATCAGAAGTTGTAACCGCTTAAAACCAAAATTGTGTCACCAGTGATGCAAATGATTCGTTCGCATATATCTAGAATTTGTGTCCCGAGGTTTCCTAAATCTCCACAGATATCATTAGTTGCATATTGAGTAAATGGTTATATGTTTGTATCTCAAGGTTATTGTCTTAAAGTATTTGCCATATATTTGCTGAATGTCGAATATTTTTGACAATATTTGATTTTACATATAATTATTTACTTTTCTCTTTACTTATAGTTAATATTAATTGAAATGAACTTATTTATTATTTATTTTAGTGAAGTGTGTCATTACGAGCTGATAATCTTTGACCTATAATCTTATTATAGCTGATTTGAGTGAAGCTAAGCAAAGTTTGAACTGAAAATTGGACTAATGTAGCTAGATGATATATTTTTATAATAGTCATAATAATATTAATAAAATGAAAATCATCAAAGATAGATAATAATTGCTTACTATAGATAATATTTCCTAAATTTTCGTTTGTAGATATAAAATATAAAGTTTTTGATGTATGCAACAATTTCAAAACTTTGAGGGAATATCTTAAAGATAGTAGTTTCCTTTTTTTTACAATTATTATTACAAATACACGATTATCACTACTATTAAAAGAATTTGAAAACGATTGTAGTTTAATTGAACTAAAAACAAAAAAGTATATATGCATTAGATTTACCTCTTTTTTTTTTTTAAATATTCCAATGTATTCCTTGCACTATACTACAGTTGCGAAATAACTTTTTTCGCTAAACTGTATGTTTTATTTGAGAATATCACAATTTCAGCGTTAATAATTCGCTTAAACTTTATGAAGTTATACACGTTAAACACGTTAAAGTTCTCACTGGCCGAATTTTACTATGTAAAGTGAACATTTCTATTATAATTTGTTTTACTTGCGCTTAGGTTGATTATCGATTCTAATTGTCTTTGAATATTCATCAGTGCAGCGTAAACCTTTGCCACTGTCATACCTACTGTAAAAGTGTTGTTAATGTTAACAAAGTCTTATGTAAATTTCACTTCACTATTTTATAAAAACTTTTATTTAAGCCTAGGTCAGGGGCATCACCTACAACAAAGTTAGATAGATATAAGCTGTTTGGCGCGTTATGACGTAAATTACTAGAAACGAATGGTGGGCTAATTAGGGGTAAAGGGTTTGTTTTTAATTATTTTTTATTCGAAATAAGAGTTGTTGATAATTAAGGGTATGAATTGATAGTATATGACTAGAGTGCCTCAAAAAGGCGCATTCTCTAGACAGACTCTAGACTATAGAGTGAGGATTCTACGATATGTTTTCCATCGGTCGAAATTGTCACTGTATCGCACACTTAGCACATATTTTTCAGCACTCAGGAGGGATTGAATGAAATGCGATAATCGAAACGATAGCTCCTCACATGCAACACAGTTTATCTGGCACGGCTAGCGGCACGCGGAGCAGGGACACGTTCGGAGCGTACTAAAACAGACGTGCTAACCTACTGGCAAGGTATAAGGCTGTAGCCACACGGTGCCATAGTTGCACGGGACCCCGAGTGCGGCAGCCGGGAACGTAGGAGGAACGGCGGGCGGACGACGGAGGCATGAACGAGGAGGAGGGCAAGGTACCACCGAAAAAACCGAGGTTCCTCTGTCCTACAAGAAGTGGAGCCCGACTACAAGTTCAGTTCCACGGTATTCAGTCTGTGTATCTCCACTGGCTGTTTTATTTGGTTGGCTCCTGCACAAAAATCTTTCTCGCAAGCAGTTTCTTCGCTTTTTTTCGTATTATATATATATTTTTTCCTTGCCTTTAGCGAAAAGGGGGGCCAGAGGCCGGGGCTTTCTCAGAGGAGAAAGAGGGTTTTGCCCCCAAAAAAATTTCGATTTCGCCACATGGAAAAGGATAGCGCGCGATATACACTACCAGTCGCCCTCCTGCCTTATGCCTTCAACTAGTTGTAACTTTTATTTCATCTTTTTATGTCCCTTAAGATGTCGAAGGAGGCACAGAAAGGTTTTCTGCCAAGAATGAGGGCCGACGTGGGCCACCGTGCGGCCTTTGTGTGAATGCCTTCTGCAATATTTGACGGGGAGGGTATAAGGAAAAATAATAAATAATCACGACAGGGAGAGAAATAAAAGGATCGGCAACAGCAAGCTTCTTTTTAGAGAAGGGCGCACCCCTAAAATCTTATCCAGATGAAAAGAATTATTCCCCGCCTCAGTTTAGATGTATTGTATCTAATGCCAATGTCGCGGCATTGAAAGGGCGTATATTAACGAATTATCGACCATACATAAAAATAGGTCCAACTCCTTAGCCTAACCCCACGACTTAGAAGTGCATCGATCTTAAGATAAAACGACCGTCGCCTTGATCTTGGACGATCACCATTGAAAAGCTCCCCATTCACACAACGATCATCACTTAGAGGTCGCGTTCATTAACGCGATCGCCTAATGCACATTTTATATCCTGGATCCACCACACTATCCACCCGGTGAAGATCAAGAATATATATATTTTTTCAGCGCGACAACAACTCAGAACACAGTGCCATCGTCGATCGAACGGACCCGGCAGGCCCTCTCTGCTAACCTTCTTAAACTTTTCCGATTGAGGCCAAAATCTCAACTGAATTCAAAAATGCATGCGACAGAATAAAACAAAATTTTTTCAGTTTTGTTGCTGGTTATACTCGGCTTGGTGTGTTGGGATTTTTTCCCGATGTTTTTAAAAAAAAGTGCAATATACATTCTTTCTGCAGTGGCACGCACACCACTTCTCTAGAAATTGCATACAGACGCACCTCCTCCAGTGGGTCGCGGCGGCTCGACGCAATGATAGATGTCTGAGCCGAACTGAATTGGACAAATAAAATGCGAGGAAGCTCGTTAAAAAGCATCGCGATTGTGCCTGAAAAAAAAATTCCTGGGTGTTGGGCATCGATATGTGCCATGTGTGCTCGGGCGGGCACGGGTATGTTTCCGTGTCGTACGGGCAATTTCTACAAGTAAATCGGCCGCCGCCGTCGCGGTTGGGCTTCAATGTGTTGTAGATAAGCTACACCGCGAAAGCACCGCTCTGCTCTTTACTTGCAATTATTAACGTCTTTTTTTTCATTTTTAATTCTCATATTATTTTTGGCAATCTAAAGCTCGGTGTGGCCGCGAAGTTGAATGAAAGCCACCAAAATCGAAATTGTGTGTGGCCGCTGCAAGCGATTACTTAAGTATGCAACCGGTCAATCGGACTTTTATCTAGTGGTCGCTTGCAGCGCTTATCCGTCGAGGTTTAGCACACCATCGCACCTCCAGAGGGTTTTGCAAATTTCGTCCTCGTCGCATTGATCATTTGCAATCGAAGCATTCAAGCTGCTTCTTCTGCCGCCGCTGCTTCAGTTCGTGTTCCGAGGAATTGCAAAGCTTTCTTCAAGATCGTCGATTACTCGCCTCTGGTCTTTTAAGAAACGAGAATTACTTCTTTGCAGAGTACTCGACACTTGAAGATCTTCTTGACGCGAAAGGTTGATTGTGTGTAGATTTTTCATTTAGTAAATATACAGGTTTTATCCACGAAGGCAATGTGCCATTTCATAATTTTATCATTAAGTTACTGAGAGTAAGGGATCATAATTATACAATAAATAGACATTGATTGTCAGCAATTTTGATTATAGCAGTTACTACATACATATATATTATATAACTATCAATAAGGGTCCCAACACAGAAATTTAGTAAAGAAGATATAGCATTAACGAACTATGGGCCTGTCTTTGCCTCTTTATGACGTTTATGACGTCAGCAAACGAGCTAAACCTATGTATTACAATTAAGACGAAGACAAAGCAAAGCTTTTCGAATTTGATTACTTATCTTGATATTTGATATTCTAAAGTAATCAAAATAATCGAAAAATGTACACTTCGGCATTATTCAAGGAACTTTTGTAAGTATAGTTTTTCTCATTCGGTGTTTTGAATTCAACCCAAACCGTGATTCGTTCATCAAGCTAAGTAATTGTAAACTGTTATACTACTAACTCTTATACTAGCTAACAGCATAGACATGAATTCGAACAGAGCTTAGCTCGGCGTGTCTTTATGAACTGTTATAAAAAGACGAAGACTTGGATTCTGACAGGCCTAATGTATTTATAGTTGTTATATTGCTATTATGACCCTTCTGAATATGTAAAGAAAAGCAAAAATGAGAATGAATGGTGTCGCACGCCAGAAAATAGTCTTGAAACCCCTGTTCAAAACGCTTTTACTGTTCAATTTGAAAAATTGAAATCGCCGTATTTCAAAATTCGCTATCTTGTCTACGGACAAGAATGGAATACGTTCCAAAATCCCACATGGGCTTTCTAGCGCCCTAAAGAGTGTGTGTGGAAGTTTTGATCGTAATTGTTATGTATAGCGAATAAACAAATAGATAAACACATAAAAATAAAAAGTAAAATAGCTAAATTATGCCTGAAAAAATCACCTCTTTTCTAGCGAAAATCCCATCGTAATGTACCTTAATAAATATATGAGCTTTTAAAAGGAATTATTTAAAAATTACAGACATATACACTTAAATTTTACTAACCCAAATTAATACTGTAAATGTAAGTCCGGGATTAAAATTATATATTTATGTTTGTTGTATTTACGTTTGTGATAGAATGTATGTGAGTTTTATCATATTTTCGAGATCGCTTGAGTTGATTCTATGGTAATTATTTATAAGCTGTGCAAAATTTCATTTATTTATCCGTATTGATTTATTTAAGGAACATTTATTCTCAAAAAGAGACAAATACAGAACAAATTAATTAACAGCATTGATATCATGGCTGTTAAATGAAAAATATGCAATATGCTTTTAAACCATCTGAAGCACTTAAAAGTATAAAATTATGTTCATTTTGGACTTCTCTGTTGGTACTCGCAACATAACCATCCTTGGACTTCATTTGATGTTTGTAGTTGGCGTGCGTAAACAGGATTGACATAAATTCCATCACCGACGATTAGTTTCAATATCTAATAAAATTTACGGACGGTTACCTATATTGCAAATAGCAAACAGAGAAGTTTAAGACGAATAGATATAATAATTTTTTAATTTCTGATATTTTAAAAGCGGTTTTATTTTTTTAAGAAAAAGCATTTCTTATTCTTTTAGTGCTTCTGATATTTTGAAGACATTTTTGAACACATTTTTGTATAGGGCTTCTGATCTGTTGAAGATGGTTCTATTTTTAATAAAAAATTTTTTATTGTTCATCATCATTCATTATTACATGAACTTGTGTTTGAAACACTGATATTTCAATTTAAAGATATTTCGAAATTAAAAAAAAATAAATATTAAGATACCTATTAGTGAATTAAAAATTAGGCAAACAATTATCTTTTATTTCAGTGAGGTTATATAAGAATCTGCAAATTACGTAGATCGTGTGAAATTCGATTCAATTTAACAAAAATTTGGAAGGTGGACTAATTGTACAGATTATTATTTAATCATATATTTTGTTTTTCTGAACAAACTTTTGGAGTATTCTTTTACATGCTATGTGAACTTTACCTCAAAGCATAAAAAAGTCTATGTTTTTTTGATATTTTCGTAGGGTAAAAAATTAAAAGATGAAAATGACACTCTAAGTAGGTATGACAAATCCTCCTCATTTTTTTTATTATCTGTCTTTAGTATAATTTTATGTAAATTATTGAAAATCAAACTAAATAATTTTAGCTTTCTTTGAAATCTTCTCGTAAGTTTTACCGAAGATTTAAAGCGGTGAAATATGTTTTTCTCGTTCATTTTATACAAAATATATATATATTTGTCACAATTGGTGGAGAGTTTGATTGAAGTGTTGTTCTGACAATATCTTAAAAGTGATTTTAATTAGTCGTATTGTGGCAATAATTAGTATAACGGATATTATAAATATTTATATTAATATGGTTGAGGAAAATGATTTTTTGAATTTATTTGGTTCATGTGAATAACCCAATTTACATAAATCTATATTTTTTGTCATACTAAATTTTGATAATATTTATTGTGTTCTTTGCATCTTTTCTAGTGCTTTTTATTTATTGCGCTATTCTTTCTTTTAGTAAATGTTTCTTAAACTAGAAAGTAGCCTGAAGCAACAGCAGAAATAGTAGCGGATTGATATTTAAAATATCACACGAAGATAATTCCTCGAATATTTAGACCTTCTTATTTTCCTTTAGTTAAAAACATTTTTTGGAAGACGTTTTAATGAATGATCACTGTTTGTTTTATATAGATATTTATTGCCTTAAAACAATTTGCGAAGAATTTTGTGTACAAGGGTACTAGAGATATTGTAAAAATAGTCAAAATTAAAATATTGCAAAAAGAGTCAAAATTAATATCGGTAGCAGCAATCGACGTTGGATTTTACTATGAACCATTCGATTCGTCGATTTGCTACATAAAACTAATTTTCAGTTTTCTAAATCCTACTGACTTCCGTCAATGGATTTAAAAATAGCTTCTTTTGTAGCAAATTTGACAATAAATTGAAAGGATAACAATAATATCCAGCGTCTATAATTTTTCATGTAGGTGCAATATAAGACAATTTTCCGTCAAATTTCAAGTCCGACGGATTTAAATAACTTTTTACACTTCATTACAACAACTTTGATTCGAATCAAATGGACCATATAATCGTTCTTTAATCAGTCAGTAAAGTATAAAAATATTTTCTGTAATTTTTTTCATTATTGCGACTAGAGATAATAATTCGGTAATAAACTTTGTGAACTTTTAACGATATGTTTCTGCTTAAGACGGCTTGATTTGAGAATAAATTTGTATTATAAAACATAATTATTATAATTTAATTGTAGTTAGTTAGTTACAACTATTTCATTTTACACCCACTTAAATTGGTATGAAGTTAATAAACCCAATTTTTATAGCCTATATTAATACCTACTAATATATTTTTCGGAGGGTTCAGTTTTAAAAATAGTTAAGTTTGTTTGAGGAGTGTGAATAGAAGTTAATTGGAATATTTGAACAATTACTATTGTATCTAAATATAATTTGGTACCTCATTCTTAAAATTTCTACCGATTTGTACCTAATATTTTTAAAATAACTCATTTTTTATCAACACGTGTTTTAGAGAAAAAACAACTGCTACAATTTAGAACAATAAATTTAATTTGATATCAGTTGTCATTAATTTTTGTAGGATGCATTTAAAACATTTCTGAAAATGTTTGAAGGGCTTTTGAAATCACAATATTTTCACATCTGAGCAACAAGTAATTTAAAAATATTTTTTAATATTATGTTGCTGGAACCGACACTTTTAACTACTATTTTAACTAAATTTGGATACTTTCTATATTTAAAAATAATATGTATTATAGAGGACACCGACGACACTTCACTTTTTACGACATGGTAACATTTTTGAACAAAATTTACCAATAATTATTGTCGTTTGTCAAATGTTGCTTTTTTTTTGGATATTACTTTTTGGAGTGTTGTACTTAAAATATGAGAAAATATAATATAGGTAGATGCTTGAGAATTCGCACTTTTAAAAGTTCAAAATCGAATAATATCACAGTAGTATATGTATATAAATTCAGACTTGTATTTTTGAAACTATTAAGTATATGTAAATGTTCGCCAGAGGCCCAAATCCGTGAAATACACTTGAAGAATTTAGAAAAAATCATTTCTGAGTCATTGCATTGATGACTACGCGGAAAAAATGTCAGATGACTTAATTGCAATAAAACAAATAAAAGACGATAAGTAAGAATAACAAAACTGCAACCGACCTCGTGGGAGGGGGGTTAAAAGTGCATCCTACCTATTTGCAATCAGCCGTTAATGCAGTCGTTTCTCCGGCTCTCGTTTCCTGGTGACACGTTCACATCATTGAGAGTCAAGCATGTCATCAAAACACTTCACCTTAAGCACTTGCCATACGTGGACATGAGACAGTTTTCACCTGGTTCACCTCCGGGACACTTGCAGATTTGCACGAGTGCAGCCCTTGCAGCGGGGGGGCGAGATTAGGGGACAACGTGGTCACACATCAGTTCACTGACAACTAGGGGAAGAACTACTACAATCTATGCACACTATCGGCGGGCCGAGTGACGAGTCATTCATGAGACGATGGCGCTGACGACGACGGTGACGAGGTGATCCAACCGGCGTCCGTCGCTCACACGGGCCTAGAACTTTTTATCACATTTCCCTTGACTCCTTGGGACCGTGTCCGGGTCCTGGCCTCGGCCAGGGGATTTATTTCTCAGGAGACTCAAGAAAGGACTCAAGACGGTTTTATCTCAAGAAGAATTTTTTTTTGACGACGACGACGATTATGATGATGATGACGACGACAGCGATGGGCCCGGATTTCGGTTCGAACTCGTTTTCAAACTGTTTAATATAATATGCAAACTAAAAAAATCTAACTTCAGGCAAGTGGGTCTAGGAGCCCCAAAAAGGATGCTAATGTGGCCTGGCTTTTCTGAACGCACAATAAAATAAATGTGATACGACTGGTCTGGCGGTTAGAAATCTTTTGCTCTAAATGTTATGATGCTACGTGTATTTTGTCGTGGGTCGTACACACATAGAGAGAAGCGTTCCCTTATTTCATATATCCTTTGCAATATACACATGAAGGCCCCCGATACACCGAGTCCACAGCCAGAGCCGGGAGCAGAGAAAAAAAGCGAAAGAGGAACTGAAAGCACCATCTAACCCCACGTTTATCTGAACATGAAGACATGAAAAACGCGAATAAAAAACCTCCCGAAAAACAGCAACAAAATTCCACTCATATACTGAGGGGAGACGCGCGAAGCGAAATGAATGGCTAAACCATAACAGCAGGCAGCAGGCAGCAGGCAGCAGGCACAGGCACAGCCAGGCAAAGGCAGGCTGGCTGGCAGGCCGGCGGCGACGACGACGACGGCGGTGGCGGCGCGGCGGAAGCGGCAGCAGCAGCGCAGCACGCTGTGTTGGAGCAACAGCAGGAGCAGCAGCGTCAACGACGACGACAACGGCACAACCGTACAACAGCAGCGACAACAACAATGTCAATAGTACAACTGAAACGAAAAGTATCTGCTATTACTACTACCGTTCCACCCAAAGGGCTGGTAACACCACCCACCGCCGAAAAAGTAGTGGATAGGCAACAAGGACAACCTTGCTCGCGAGGGGGGTTTGGTAGGTAGGTAGGTAGGCAACAACAACAACAGCAACAGCAACACCACACAATCCAGCGCTAGCCTCTCCCAAACTACCCCCTCTGTTTTTTTGGGGGTTGGAATGAGCGACAGTCCCTGAGTTGAGCCGACACGAGAGCCGTCGCCGCCGCTCCCGGCCTGGAGGGGGATAAAAATTATACAGTTCCTAAAAAATTTAAGTAGGGAGCCGCGTATAATGAACACTGATTGCGAGAGAGAGGAGAGAAAGAGGCGCGATTTCATAAAAATGAGGAGAAATAAAATTGGGGAATCAACTTATTTGAAGAGAGGCACCGAATGAGAGTTGAAGTGGAAGGCCCACCCCTTCGCCTTCGTGATGATGATGCTGCTGCTGCTACTTTTACTGCACCTTCGTCGCGTCCCGTTATTTTATATTATTTTTTTTTTTAGCCGTACATCCGTTATTTGAATAGTTCTCCTAACGGATTCAAATCAGATCACGGGTCTACCACTAGGGTTTGACATGTGAGCGTTACAAAAAAAATTATAATACTAATAAAATTAAATTAAAATAACGGGTCACAGCATCCCGTTATATCAAAGTAGTTATAGGGCAAGGAAAGGGCAAATCATTTCACTCCGAAAAGGAGTCCTTAGAACCACAACCCTTAAATCCTATCCCCTTTACCCCCACTCTTCTTTCTAGGGCCAGGAAAAAATAAGAGAACCCTCAAAATCGTTGAGAGCGTAAATTACACGTGTGACTGGGAGCACATTCCGGCCCCCGGCAATAAGCCCCCTGCGCTATTATTATTATTTTTATATATATATATTTTTTTTTCACTTCACATTATAATATCCGGCCCACCGCTACTTTTTGGGGTGGCAGTTAAAAAAATTTTTTTTTTGTGCAAAAAAGCATCCGCCCCTCTATCCCGTTTGCCCTTTGTATAGCTGTAAAAAATTTTTCTAAAACCGCCTACCCACACACGTGCACGCATATGGTATAGCAAGGGAAATTACGGTGTTTTCCCGTTTTTCTTTTTTTTTGTTGTTTATATATATATATATATATATATATATATATATATATATATATATATATATATATATATATATATATATATATATATATATATATATATATATATATTTTATTCTGTGAACGCATACATTAAAAAATTAGGAGAAGAAGGGATGCTCCTGTGTATATGAAGGGAAGTGATTCCTTTTTTATTATTTCCAGGGCGCGAGGGGTATAAAAATATAGAGTGCGACTATAAAGAAAATTGTTCGCTTCATCTAATATCTCTTTCTAACTCAACTGATTACTACTTTTATTGCCGCATCTAAGCAGGGTGGAAGGGGTGGTGGGTGGTTTTGTTGCGGGACATGAGGGGCACGAGGGCGGACCTCCTCGTTGTGCCGGGGGGTGGTGGCGGGCGCACTGCTGCTCCTGATGCTGAGAACCGGGATGGATCCCATCTCTGCACATCCCTTCTGCAAAGTCATTACGGAGGGAGGACTTCAAGTGTAGCGCGGCGGCAGCACCACCAGCAGCAGCGGCAGCAGCGGCGACGGCGGATTCACGAGGAGTTGTTCCTGCTCAGGCAGGGATAAGGGAGGCTTTTATGTATTATGTAGATTAGAGTTCGTCTAAGTTTTATTTAGCGTCGCCCTGCCCGCCCTTTCCTCATCCCCTGGACCAAAATCCACCGCCATCGTTCGTCGCCACCTCCATCCCTTCCTCCCACAATAATAATAAAAAAAAAAAACAGTGAAAAGAATCAAATTCTGGATGCTGCTGCTGAAAAGCCACCATGCGGGTCGAAGCACTATGGGAATTTTGAAGATTGATCAAACTCCCGTTTCGGTGGCTGCGACGATGGCGACGGTGGCAGGCGATCTGCCCGCACCCGCGTCCGATTTTCTTTAAGAGACCAGCGAAGAAGCTTCTCAGACGGCCGCGTCTAAGCTCCGAAGAAAGCCGCTGTATGGGTGACCGGTGCCCGGCAGATCGACTTGTGTTAGTCGCGCGGAGAAACTCCAGCCATGTGACCAAAACGGCAAGACAAACTCCGTAAGACGTTTGTCGGCGGACTAACACCTTTAAGGATTCATGCGACTCTTTTAGTCTATTGGTAAGAAATTTTTGCTCGAGTTTTAACTCATGGTCCATGGTATGATGGTGTGGGGCCGAATTGGGAGTTTAGCGTGCTTCAGCTAAGGAGACCCCCATGTATGCCCCAATTCTCTTTGAGAAGACCCACGCTACTTTCTAAGGAACTTGCAGCCTTCTTCGTCACGAGCTTGCACTTTTCAAGTTCCTTGAATCAAGTGATTTCTGAGAATTTCACCAGGAATTTATTTACTTTACCCTGAGGTGAGTGCTACTGTTTGACCTGAACACCATTTAAGGTAACCTTGACGCTGACCCGGATTGAGCTAAGAAAATTGTGGTAGGGTTTACAGTTGTCATGACAATAATAAAATATCTTGTAGTTCCGATCTAGACTAATCAAAACAGAATCTTATAATTCTAGAAAAGTATCCATCACCTGGAGCTGGACTAAATATGGAACAGTGAAATTGAGATTTTAAGGACATGAGTTGATTACACTTCTCCACAAATTGTTTGTTTTTTTCTGGCCTTGGAAGGATAGATAATATAGGTGTTTTTGATAGGACTTTTTCCGTCAATTACGAATCCAAAAATAAAAATTTTTCAGCACGTCAGGTTTTTTAGTAACAGTAGTACGAAAAGTGAAAGGAAACCTTATTTTAGCCACTTTTGAAAGGAGTTTACCGAGATCCCTATAGGAAATAGTCTGTCGGGGGATAAGTGTCATCATGTGGTGGATTGAACTACAGATCTAACTGATATTATGGGTAAAATTTGAGTTCTATAGGATGATGGAAACTTGGTTAAAATGAGGTCTAAAGTTCAATGAGAACCTATGTATTTATGACTTTTCTAATCAAAACAGGTTGAATAAAAGTAAAAAAATATTACATCCATCATGAAAGTTATCAGGAGCCATCAAGAAGTCCGCGGGGAAATGTTATTGTTATTCGTATACTTTCTCCAACACTTGTAACTTATGCGCTCATCTCTGACAGGCCAATCTCGGTAAACTCCTTTAGTTATTAAAAAATAGTGGAATGACATAATCGAAACCTATATCCAAAAACCACTTAAATTTTTAACTGCACTTATAAAATGTAAGATATTTATAAGGTCTATCAAGATTTGTTCAGAAGATACATTTTTGCATGCGAGTCCTCTTATGTCCCCAGTTCATTTATTTCATAGGGCTTAGGCAAAGATTCATGAATAATTCATTCTGTAAGTAAATTTTAAGAAAGTTCATAAATAACTGAGTTTATATAGTTAGATAGTTAAGAATCTAAACTTGTTTTAGAAATATTTGGCTCAAAAATTCAAAAGTTTTCAAATATGTGTAACATACGACTTTTTTCTCTTCTCAACCCACTATTTCTCGAAAACGTGATGTGTTGGAAATTTTTAATTTTCAGATATACATAGGTTCAGCAGGCTGAAACCTTCATATATCTACATGATGTTTTTATTTGAAGGAAAATTTCGTTGCAAACCAATGTTTTATGGTTTCATAATTATAATTGTTTAGTTCATAGAACATCCTAGTCAAATAAATTCCGTTGTAGTAGACTTCAACCATTTTGTAGTAGATTTTATCACTTTGTAGTAGATTTAACCAATTTATATTAATAGATTTGATCTTAATGCCTACGCTTACGCTTTGAACATACATTTTTAAATACTTACGCAACTAAAATTGCTAGCCGTATAAATATTTGTTGGTGTTCGGCGGTAAAATTTCGAGCTTTGAAGAAAAAGAGGCTTAAAGATAAGATAGAAATGTCGAATTATATGTATATCAGAGATGATTTAGAGTTTAACCAGCTTTCTGAAAATAATTTGTCTCCCCAAAAAATGTTATATTTAAAACAATTGCTTTTTGTGTTAAGGGAAGGCTAATTTGAAGCTTATACCGCAAAGTTTCAAATTGGCCAAGACAATTTTTAGAAATTAATTTAAAAAATTTCATTTTTAAAATGTTATTTAAAAAAATACTTTTTAATAGACACAGAATCAATCAGCAAAGCTTTCTTTTAATGTATTTAAAAACCAGTTGACTTGGTTCAATTAAAATAAAACACACCAGAACTCCATACTTCCAAAGCCCCATTAGTGTAAAATAAGATCTACAATCTTATAATACCCTAGAAAGACGGGTTCCCGTAGAATGCTCATTTCCTTATTTATCACCAAAAATGAATTTTGAATGAAATTTTACAACATCATTATCAAACTCGTCGAAGAAGTTCTTAAAACTTCTTTTTCAGGGAGTGATATTGCAAATACTGGAAAAATTATAGATCTATTTATTTGTGTCATAATTGTGGGGACACGCAAGCATAATGATTTGAAATCGAAATCGAATGAGCTGTTATTTTTGAAAGTATTATAAGTCCACTTTTCTAACATATATAGCATTTTAACAAATTTTCTAATGAAATCTTTTCATATAGATACCCTCATGTGAATCTTTCATTGAGTTGTTTTCCTTGCGTTGAAAGTACGTTTCCTTTTGAAACTCTATACGTACAAAAAGTGTTGCTATGAGCTCCCTAAAATTATTTCGTGTAGTTCTACGGTTCTTTTAATATTAAAATTAAAAAGAAAAAAAAAATAAATAAAATAATTGATTGTAGAGAAAACCAATATAAGTATTTAAAAAATTGTAATTCAAATTTATGTTGGAGCATTTTAGTTGAGAGTATAAAACGCTCTATTCTGCAAAAACAAAAAAAAAAAAAATAACTCGCATGAAAACCATGTACGAATTAGCTTTCTTTGTGTACTCCAAATTGTTTTGGCGGAAATTTGTTTAAATTTGTATAGTAATAATAGAAAGCAAAGCATGATTCAGAACTAAACGTGCTGAATCAATGAAAGCTTTGTGTAACACAATTAAAAACATACATATGTTTCAGTAATATTCGACAAGTCTCAGAAAGTAGTTAACGATCTCACGATAGAAAGAATAAAATTAACTCTTATGCTCGTAAAACGAGTCAAGTGTGTGTACATTATTTTCGACATTTTACTATGTATGTATATTGGTATAATATTTTGGAGGAATATAAGTTTTCAACTTTTAAACAAAATTTGACATCAGACATGAAACATTTTTCAAAAACAACTTAATGTTTGCATGAATTTACGTAGTTTTTGTGGATTAGAACTTAGAAACATACAGACAGTTTTTTTTTATTGGAAAGCAATTGAAACAATCAGTTTTAAATATTTGTTGAAAACAATTCGTGGTATTGCGTATTTTGAGTTTTTTTTTAAGTTGTTTGTCAAGTTGGAAAATTTTATATCGTATGATAAATGATATTGAAAGCTTATTCAACACATTTTAATTGTGTGTCTACCTCGATATTTTTATATTATATTTATGTTATATTGGCGGGTAACCTTAAATAACTGGTTTGAATTAAATTAAATGACATACGGACGGAGAAATGGGCGGATAGATGGATAGGCAGTTATGTCAAAATAATAGAATGTATCAAAATTATCATCATCATCTTCTGTATCACTGTCTACTACATCACATTCACCTTACGCTCCTCCATCTTCTCCAGTCTAAAATTATTATCAATAATCATACACCCTTTTCTACAATCCTAATTTTTATCAAAATGCTAATATCTAAATAATGGTGTTTTTTGTTCTTAAATCATTCAATTATTATTAATGTGCAATTTATTATTATGTGCATTTTTTTATTATATAATATACAATAATTTAATATATGATTGTAATATTGTATACCGGTTATTAATAGTTAACAAAAAACTATCCCTAACAGCGATATTCACGAATATCGTCTTTTATGCAATAAATCAAACACCAGATGATGCGTTTTCGTTTCTGCTTCTGATATTGCATACTCACTCATAATATTAAAATGCGCTATTTGTTTAAAATTTGCGTTTAAATAGAAAAAATAGCACCATAGACTAACATCTTTAGTGGATACGAACAAAAGAAGGTGTTTGCGAAATTTCGCAAGGGTCCACTAGTTTATGTTTAATTAAAAGAGCTACTTGGTTATAAAAGGAAAACAATTAAACAAATTAAGCAGAGAACCATCATAATGTTATAATTTCGGTCAAAATGAAACATTCTGATTGGAATTTGTAAGATTATATATATTCACAGAGTTTTATTTTTCGGTCTGGTCAGGACCGAAATGAAGCGTTCATGGTCGGGACAAAAATTTTAGGGATTGTTTCCCGGCAAAGATTTTACGATGTTTAGTTTGAATTTTTTCATATTTTTTAAGGCATTTCCACAATAACATTTTTCGTTCTAATTCATCTTTTAATCGGTAGAAATAGAAAAAACTCAAAAAACCTATATACCATATGTGGCTGCGAAATTGTTGATGCAAATGTAAGGGGTATTCACAACTCGTTGTATTTGGTCTTGTATTACAGAAAATTCCTAATTCCTACAACGTTGAACTAAAACACAACGTGCAACAAAACAAAATGCACATATTGTATTAGATAAAAAAATTAACAATATTGTATATGCGTCTAGCGTTTTGAATTTTACACCCTAATAGTGATTTTTGAGTGTGAGTTGTTTCGTTACTTTGGACCATCGTTACATATATTATACGTAACTATAGCCTCATTTAGATATCTCCTCTCTTTCCTCTTAATCTACTTTATATAATTATTTAAATTTGTATAATAGTTTATGCCTTATTAAAACTCACTATTGCCGTGCAGTAATTATTCTTGTAGAATGGGATCCGCATTATTTTTATATATATTTTAAATGTTCACTTAATCAAAATAATTATAGATGTACCTACTTATGTATATTCGATCGATTCGAAATATGTAACTTGAATTTTCGTATATTTTGTGTTCTTGGTTATGTAGGACAGTTTTGTGATGATGACTTTTGATTCAATGGTTTTTATTATGAGTGAACTAAACCTTTTAGTGTAAACAAAAAAGGAGAGGCCTTTTCCTTAAAAATCTAACCTTTTCATGCTTCCCTTAGACGATGCAATTTAATAAATTACCTTAACAGTGTCTTACCAAAAAATCCCCTTTGAATTTTTAATTTGATTTCACCTCCAAAAGAAAGGACAACAGAGCGAAGCAAAAGGGGGCTCTACTCGGGCTGCATTGGCCATAAACGTTCGCACCTCATAACTGGTCCACCACTCAGCATCACCAGCATTCAGAATCAGGGCCAAGAAGATGGGGTGAGGAGCTGGGGGGTAGCACATTTCGAGAAGTAGAAGCCAGAAGCAGCAGCACTAAAATCAATAGCGCCGAAGTTGGATTTCACAAAAGAACCATTTGTGTATCTCATTTTAGCGAACATCATTGTGTTCGGCAATAAAACATCCGCGCACATAGTAGAGCGGAGGGAACGGCTCCAGCAGCCTCTACTTATGTACGAAACTTAAAAATAATCACCAACATAAATCTAAGGAACGCGAAAGCAATGAAAGGCAAGTAACATCCCCGGCCCAGCCGCTGCCGCCGCCGCTGGTGTGCCGTGCCAGCGAAACCAGAAACAGCGCCCTCTGCTGCTACCTCTAAAATTCTACTGATCCCCCGTGCTCGCAAAAATGTAAACACCTACACAGCGAGACCAACTAGAACTACATAAATACATTTGAAAAACGGTTCACTCCGGAGTCTAATAGCGGCAGATATCCAAAAAACTACCACCCACCCCAGGCCACTCTGAGATTTGCGGGCGCCCTGCTCAGCCCTATTCGTCCTTGCCGTCGCGACGCCCGCCACCGCGCCAAGAATATATATATTTTTTTTACCATCCCCGCGAGCGGTAGCTACCCTTCCTGCACGAATTTTAAAGAAGAAAACTAAGCAAGGGCCCAATTCTGTCCCTGTGTGGATAGTTCTACAAGGGCTGAGCCGGCATCGTGGCGTAGAGCCCTCAAGGAGATAGTTTACGACTTACAACTTCAGGAACTAAGCTGAAGGCCATCATCTGGGAAAACTGACACCGATTTGCTGCTGTGGTGCAGGACGCCAGAGGGCGTGAGGGATGCAAGTAAAATACGACAGGAGACTTTAGCCCATGCAGCAGGACCGTTTGCCCGATTTTTATACCAAACTTATGCCCTGCAGACAGTTCGGTAACTGGGATTTCGCCATTTTCAGGATAGAGGGCATGCTGCGAAGGGTTGCATAGTGCGTTTTCTTATAGGGGAGTCAGCAGCTGGGTTTCACGGCTTAAGGGAAGGGTTGAGGCATTTGCAAAAGAAATAAGAGAGTTAAAAAACTCAAGGAGAGTCCAGACCGGGAAAAAAAATATTACTCTGAGCGGGATTCTATGTCTGGGTCCCAGGTACAAGATACTTCAGGGAAAAAAAGGAAAAGAAAATATTCTGCCACAAACATGCCGAGAGAATCCACCCAGGACATCTGGGGCCTCTTGGAAAGGACTCTTTAAGAAAATTGTCGGTGGTAGAATCGAATCTCTATACCGTAAAAAGAAGAGGGGCACACTAACATTTTTTTCTTTTTGAGGGAAGAATATCGCGCCTTTGTGTGCACTTCCGTGGCGTTTCGTTCGATTCTATTGTCGAAACGTTCCCATCCGAGTGTCCTCTACCCGTTTTTCCCATCCTGAGAATAATTTTGAGGGGAATTCTTTCAGCCACTCTCAGGTTTTTACCCGAAGGAAGAAAACTCTCAGTTAGAAGCTCCTTGGCGCGCACTCCTCTCCGTCTTCAACGTAAAAGAAGGAAAAGCAGAAAAAGAAACAACCGAAAAAAAAATATTTTTTTTTTTTGATGTAAACGAAGAGTCCTCGCGAGAGATACTTTTAGGTTATGGGTGGCGGGGTGGTTTAGACCCCCGAATCCGACAGACAGTGTTGAGGGGGGGAGCTGCGCTACCCGGGCCGTCCCCTCCCCTCCGTCACCCACCCGGATGCTAAATATGTATGTTCATTTCTGCTACACAACGATGACGATGACAGCAACAACGACAACGGCGATGACTACGATTTAGACGATAACGACGTCGGCGGGCCGTCCTTACTCTTTTGTTTTGGGTGGCCAAAGTTGGGCTGCGGTGGGTAGCAGCAGCAGCGGCAGCGGCAGCAGCAGCGCTATAATCTCGCAGAGGGCCACCCCAAAGCCATACCCCCCGCGTTTGGTCCCCGGGCCGCCGCCCGCACAACCCCCGCGGGTTGCCGTTAGAGGGGCAAACTTCTAATAAATTTGCTTTATGTGTAACTGGTACATACTTACTGCAGACTTTTGTGTTTGTACAATTTTTCGCGAGATGAAAGTGCGCAGAAATAACGAATGTACCCGGTACACTACACAATTAAAAATGTAAAATGGGGAGTTTTTCCCGGAACGGGAGTTAGACGGCAGGGAAGGGTACTTAGATGATTTTTTGCTCGTACAAAAACCTCCCCTGCATCCCGCGGGGCTGTATGCTTCGTTGTGGAGAAGTGGAATATATGTGGAGTCAGGAGGTCGTAATCAAAGCGGCTAAAGAGGGTTTTTTTGGGGGGTTCGGGGGGTTCGGGGGGTTCGGGAGGGTACCTACCCACCGATCGGGATCATACGAGTAGTTGGGCCGTGATGATTGAAGGAAGCTCGGCGTTTACGGGGCGCGAATTCGGTTACTTTCCTCTACGCCCTTGTGCGCGATAGCTGCTCCTGCTATACCACTCCTTTCAACGCCCTAAAAAATTTTCTGTAAAATTCCGCCATGTTATTTTCATCCAACCTTTGCCTTTGAGGTATATTAAATCGATAAATAAATAAACTAATTAAAACAAATTAGAAAACCCTGACTAGAAGAACAATACAGTTAAACAAAATTATACATACTTTTTTTAGGTTATGTTCAATAATTACAATCACAGTACCGTTGAGTAAAATAATAATAACTGTACAATCGAGATCTTTAGGTATTCATGATATTTTTATATCATTACAATTAAATTAAATTCCACTTTTGAAACTTTAGATCAGCTTTATCAAACTCATTATAATCAAAGGACAATTAATGCGACCATAGTTGGTAAAATTCACGCGGGCTATACCACATTTAAAAAATTTTTAAAATTCTATTAGGTATACTTACAAACGAAAATGCAGGAACATACATAGCAACAGTCACGACAATGACAATTTGGTATTCTTATATTCGGATATTGACGTTTGTCGAAAAAAGTGACAACAAACGAAATTCAATGTATTTTAGATTTCACATTTTCCGACAAGAAGTGAGAATTCGCGTCACTAGGTTTTTGAATGTAACAAACAATAAAGCGAAAATGCTAAGATATAATATGTAAATCGATATTTTAATGTTCTTTATAGACTAGAAATTACTATAAACTGCCAAATAAAGAAAGATAATGTTTTTATTTTAATATTGTAGATCATTCTACGTAGAAAAAGCTATATCAATCGATTCCATTCTGAGTAAACTTTTGTTCTTGAGTACTGCTGAGGTACGCTCACTTCAATCCTTTTATTAGATAAAAGTATACCTTCCCATTTCGTTTTTTATTTAGCGTTAAAAGTAACATTTTCTGTTTCAAAATTAGGTTATAAACTTAATTGCTATTTTTTCCATATTGTTTTATTTTTAATTTTATTGCAGAGCACTGTGACAATGTGCCATTAACGAATTATATCGGGGAACGCCAGTTTGACACACCTCCTAAATTTATAGGTGTTCCTTGATACTTATTTGAATACTACAATCATCCGGAATCGGTTGAAATTTTAATACCATTTACATCCCAAAGATTTTTTTTTGCAGCGCAGGTGAAAAATCACGTTCTGCAGAAATGTGGATCAACTTGTCCAGTCACGGTTAAATTTCAATCTTGAGCTTGGAAGCTATTTGTGGCATAGATTTGGGATTTCATAAAACCTTTCAAAAGGAAGAACAATGTGAAATTACACGATCTTTTTCGCCCAATTGATACGGTCTGGAAATTATTGCTGCAACAAACTTTTATAGTGTTGCAACAATTTGTAGAAAATAAGTTAACTGGGTTTCTGTTGATTTCGGTAAGGTTTACGACAGAATCTGGTGTGGTAAACTTCGGTAATATCATACTTCTCCAAGGCCCCTGAGGGACACAATATGTATGTAAACACTTAGGGCTCTGTCATGAGTCTCCTACTTTTATCAATTATTATTATTAAGTCTTTACATTGTATATAATATATGTAAAATTCTTTATTGAGGTACTTTGTATGTATAATAACGAATTCATATATGTACATATAAATGATTGTCTTAAAATTTTTTGAGGCTTTTTCTTAATGACTTGAACTACCTTCGGTTTTTTTCATATGGATCCATCTTCGCAAAGGAAATAGTGTTTATATAATTAAAACGGACGAAAATGTGGAATGCTGTGAGAAAACATACATGCATACATGTAATTTGGTTTCCATCTATTTTTTTTAATCAGTTGTTTAACTAAGAAACTTAAAGATCATAGCACAAATTTCAAATTGTTTCGTTTTTTTCAATTCAAAGTGGTATTCTAACCATATATAGTATAATTTAAGATCACAATTTTACGGGTATAATACAATATGTTGTAATAATTACTTTAAATAAATAAACAAAGATCTATTACGTTAGCTCAGTACTTATGGAGCTATGCGAAAACTTGAATTCATGTTTTGTTCAGATTACTAAAATTACATAAAACCTTCAAAAACGTCATGGAAGCACTGGCATACGAGACGCGTATATGCTATGTATAACTAACGCACTGTTATTTGAACATATATGTATGTATTCGTTTCTATAAAATATTGTTACAAAATTTTCGTTCGCTATAATTCACACTTGAAACTTCAATTAAATGGATATAAGGATCGGCGTTCAATCCGCAAGATCGTGGCGTATGTGGGCAGGAGCACGGGCCAATAGCCAGATGAGATCTTACCAATGCCCCGGATTGAAACGCTGACCATTTTTTAGTGCTCGTCTGCCTCGGCGGATTAACTTTATTTTGCTGAGATGGTATATTTTGTTTAACTTGATGATCCTTTTTAAAATTAAAACTTTAAGTTACTTTAGGAATAACAGCGTAATAACTATTATTTAAAAAAAGTAGGTACATATGTATGTGCAGAATTATAATCAGAGTGGTATTTCTTTTAACACCTTATATTTTTCTGCAAAAAATTCAGAAAATCGAAGGCTCTAAAGCTAAGCGTCTGTCACCACAGCAGCAATCGAATTTCATCAGTTTGGAAGTTTCCCCTTTGCAGATTTTATGGAATTAGTGGTTTTATTAAATTTTATGAAAATCCCTGAAACTAACTAAAGGCCGCAAGTCGCCAATCCGACATCCTCGTTGTTGTCGTCATCATCCGCCGCGGTTCGGGCAGGACGACGACGAGGTGCGTGGATTTTCAATTTCCTTCGTTTTTCGTTTGAATCGGTTTTGTGACTTTGTGCCTATGCTCGGGGGCAACTCGCTCCTCTGGATGGGAAATCGCATATTGCAGGGACGCAAGGGGGCTCCCGAGGGATGAGAATGGCCGGGTGGAAAAAAAGAAGTTAGAAAAAGATGGAGAGTTTCGAAGGCAGTACACAGTACAGAAAAGTCTGAGGGTTAGTTTAATTATGGTGCAGAGTTAACCGGGGACGCTCTGTACGAGGGTGAAGTTGGCGAGGCGATGCTTTTTATTTTGATTCCTTTTTTCTGGGAAATCCTTGATTTCAAGTAGTCTGGTTATGACAAGTTGACTTTTGTCATGTTCTGCGCTTAGGGGAACGTAGACAACGAGATATTTTTTCGTCATCTCATTTGAAAGGGTTAAACTGTTCTCTTCCTTTGACGGACTGGATTTCACGTAATGATGGCAAGCAAGTCGAGCTTTGAGTCTGCCGTTGGGGGCTTCGTATATGTGCATTTGTTCTCAAAATAACAGGAGTCGGCTGCCCCCCAAAGTACTATTTTCTAAGAAAATGGAAACGCTCCCTGGCGAATCCTGGCTATATGAGCACTTTCCCTTGTACGGGCTTAGCATAATTCTGATGATGTGGGAAGAATTGTTTTGTATTTTATGATGTAGGTGTGGACATCTGTATAGTAATATTTGAAAAGCGAAAAAAAGTCTTAAAAGAATGAATTTTTTTCGAGATCTATGTACATATAATTTGACTACACAATTTTGTAGACACGTTTTACTTAACAATGAATGGTTTTTTAGAAACGCTTTTATCTTACGTTCTATATAAGATTGGAATTTATTTATATGCTTTAATTGAATGAAACAAAATCAAAGTGTGGTATACACAATTTGCACTGTTTGTCTTTAAAAATTGATATTTTCATTTAACGCTTGATTATAGCACCGTTTGTAAATATATAATAGCATGACTCTGGTTAACTGTTAATTGGTGACTAAACTGCAGAAATAATACCATAGTGTGGTGACGACGTTTTTACTTCAACTCGTCTAATTTCAACGTTAATCCTAGCTTCAACTTTAACATTATTTTAATTCAACTCTAAAAAAAAGGATTCCTTTAACTAACAAGCCCAAATTTTGAATCTTCGATTCTAATATGCGTGTATTAATTTGGCGACGTACCGGAGAGCGGTTGTTGGAAAGCTGTATCGTGCCTCCTATTAAACACGGATAAGGAAATATGATGGTTTGGGGATGTTTCGATGGAGGATCCACTCGTGACCTTGTGAGAATTAACGAAAAGTTAACAAAGGGAGGATACAAGAAAATATTGCAAGAGCATGCTGTGCCGTCAGGAATTATGCTTTTAGGTGAAGGACTCACTTTTCAAGAAGACATTGATCCGAAGCACTCATCGCAACTATACGGATCATTCTTGGACGAACTGGAAAGCAGCAATGTACTTAAACAGATGGTTCGGTTGGCCACCATAATCACCGGATTTATCTCCTATCCAGCTTCTGTGATTGAAAGTCCAAAGTTCTAGGTTTTAAAAGGAAAGAAGATCTCTGAACAAAATTTCTTCAATGTTGGAACAAGATCACACCAGAAACTTTGAAGAAATTGCAAGGGAGAGTGCTGAGAATTTGTAAGGCAGTTATTGAAGCAAAAGGTAGTTATTTGGAAGACAAGGTGTAACGCTCTTAATTTATGTATTATTTATCTTTATTATTATTTTTTCTATTAAATATATCTGAAGGAGTACTAGTGTGTGCCACAGCTCGATTACACCGTTTTATTTAAAAAAATATCAATACATAATTGCAAAGCTATGAATCGTACGAATAATTATTATCAGCGGTAGTGTATAATATTGATTAAATTATTTACAGGATATTCTAGCTTGATCGACGGAGAGGGCTGTAGTTCAAAATGACAGTTAAGCACGAAGCACTCAGATCAATCAATCTGCTTTGAATAAGTATGCCTAATAAGTAACAGTTAGTTTCGACCTAATATTATTAATAGGCAAAAATATATCCTAACTATAAATATTAATAGAAAATAAAAAAATATATAAAATAGGCGCTCTTTTAATGGTAAAACTCTCTAGCCCTCATTTAGGGGTTATGATGATCAAGAAAAGGTAGCACCACATTTGGAATTTTAATTTAGACTTCTATTTATATTGTATATTTAGTTTAAATAAAACCTTACACTTTTTGCAAAAATAAAGACCCAGGCTTTTATAAACTATTAACAGATATTACCTACTGTTAAAAAATGCACGATTACCTTAGCATCTTTAATTTTAAACTTTCAAATAGGTTTATTAGTCTTCGAATGTTCGTTGGGAAAAAGCTATATACTGGTTTTACGAATTTAGTACGAAGGACCTTTTTGGGTAGGGCATTTATTTTTCAACAAATTTCTGCTGAGGAATTGTTTTAAGTTATTTTTTAAACGCGTTATTCGTATTTATGTAAGATAAACTTTTCCTATATTAATTATATTGAGAATTAAAATCTTGGAGTCTGAAATTTCGGAAGCATTAATGTTAGGTCTAGAGCAAAAATGGAAACACCCTATTGTATGTTCATGTTCTAGTGATAGGGTAAGGAAAATATCCGAAAAGCATTCATCTTAAAGTGGGATCAACATTCTTAAAAGTTGATTTATTGGTGGATTCCAGCATATAGGTAACTACCATCTCCTACACCAACTTCAAGTAAAAGCAACTCCCCTTCTGTAATACCCGAAAATCCTAGTTCCAAAGTATCTTACCGCAAATGAAGCTGAAAAATGGATGGCAACAATGAAATCAATTTGCGTAAATTTGAAATATGAAAAAAGTCAGCCATTTAATCTGTGCTTGAAGCGCTGGGCTAGCAACAGGGCATCATTGGGTAAGGGTATTCTGCTCATTCGACATTTTTTCTAGTTTTTCTTTTTTTATGAATTTTTTAAAAAAGTTCGACTAGACACCTCGACCGTTCGCCTAGAGAAGCAGCTGTGTCTGTCCAATTGTCATACAGAAGGAGGCTAAGCATCTTTACCTTTTCCTTAAAAAATGCCACACTAACGAAACTCTTTGCCGTATAACAATCGTAAGCAATTGCCGGATTTTCTGTCAGGAATAGAGTGGCTGCTTCTAGAGTGCGGAGTGTGGAACACTAGCAGTCCTCGTTCGAAGTTGGGGGTTAAGGGTGGTCCTTACCCGCCACCTTCCCGGCCCCAAACCCCCAAACCCCCCCACATAGTAAGAACTTCAAGTACATTTGGAGGAGCATAAAAAATTTGCTAACATAAAATTGAAGGCATCTGAGGCACGAATGGTTTTCGCATAAAAGAGGGAAAAAGGGATAAGGCACAGCGGAGTAATGGAATTTGCAAATGTGCTCGTATATATGACTCCTGCGGCAAAAGATTGGGCTCCAGCTCCGGCTGCGGGAATCGCAGCCTCCGTCTATAGCTGGCTGTGTAAGTGCGTGGCTCATGTAAAAAAGATTTCCCGAATCTGCGCATATTCTCATACAACACTAATGTAAATTGCTTCCTCTCTTCTTTTATTATTATTTTCATTTTTTAATGGCAGCAGGATGAGGCGGTGAAAGAGTGCCGCGGAGCGGGACAGGGAATTTTTGGGAGGAATCGTTCTTTTTTTTAATTTTTTTTTCCATTCCAGGAAGGATCTTGCTGCGGCATACGCTAAATTAGTGAGAGGAGGGAGGTTAGACTGACATTTTTCGATTAGATTTTACGGATATGATGACTGCGTGAGGATTATGTCGATTTTATAGGACCCGAGTTATGGATTTTTTAGTCACATTTCCCCCTTTCATGTACCTATATATGAATTTTTTTTTCAAAATTCAAAATTAAGGGTTTTAATATACCAGAATAATGCAATTGGCGCCTTTTATTTTTCGATTAACCTTACTTTTCTTGCAAAAGTCATAAGAGTCACGTATAAGTGAATCACTTCGTGATACGCATGGCGACCTCATTAGATTGGAGGTCGTCACTTCGTTTCTAATCTTCATCTGTTTAAGATATTTTCAAGAAAGCTATTCCCACCAGCGACACTATGACCATCAGCTGGTAGTCGTCGCTTCATGATTCTAAAAAAAAAACCAAGAGCGGGGGTAACGAAGACGACGACGACGAAGACGACGAAGACGACGTTGTCGACAGTCCAGAGCCGACCCTAACCTTTGGCTCTAAGACGCCGGGGCCGGGCCCTTGTTATGCATACGGCGCTTGCTGGGACCAGGATCCAGGACCGGGACCGGGACGGGGACGTATGCCACTCTAGGGTTGCCGGACGGCACACATATCCGTCAAGCGAGCCGTGCCCCGTACGTGTGCATATGCGGTGTGCGGTGTGTGCCTGTTTGTCAACACATGTAATATTCATCCCCTTGATCCTCTAAACGGCGCGGCGGTGGGTTTGGTACGTGTTCCTTGGCCCCACTGGCGTACGGTGTGACTGGAACTGGATGAGATGGCTTTGGTTACGTCCTTGGACCGAACGACTCGAAATTCCTTATACCCGGGGCCGGAGCTTCTCCCGAAATGTGTACCAGGGCAACTTCTTGTGTGAGTGAAAGTATGAAGTCATTCAGAAGTCACCTGTTGCACTGCATATCTTACCCCTCGCACCTAGGACGGGTCTGGGGTTGAAAGGAAACATGCCATCATCAACCCAAACAAAGTCCCTGCATATAGAATTTGCGATGTCGGTATACACGGAGAGTGTCCTGAACGAAGGTGTTTATTGAGACGGAGCTTGTCTTGCGGATTTGCTTGGGTGATGATTACTAATTTTTTCAGATACCCCAGCCGTGGTCGTCGTGGTGGTGGCGGTGACGACGGCGGCGGAAACGTACCCGGCGTCGGCAGCTGTGGCTCCGACGGCAGGGGGCAGCCGGCCCGGCAGGGTCTGCTTTCTTGTTCAGGTGATTGCCGTGAAAAATGCTGCAGAGATTTGCGAATTGACAAGAAACTCGCATTCTCTGGATGGATTGAGGTGATTTCCCCCTTTCCGATTGACGGTGTCAAATTTTACCCTACTGCCTTTGAAGTGAATTGAATTGTGTCATCATGCGGTTAGAGATAAGTAAATTGAATTCGTGTCATCGGATGGTCAAGGATATTACTTTCAATTAATTTCAATTAATAGATATCAATTTAAGACTGATTACTATAAAGCAATACAGTACAGTGGGTTCTATTCTACTAATTTCAGAAATAGCCATCTAATCTAGTGGAGTGGCTAAAAATCATAGCCATTGTGAAAACCACTTGACTAAAAACTAAAAACTGTGTCAGTGACTATTGATCAGTGGAAATTGTATAATATAACCACTCAGAACTTTTAAAATCTCTGAGAAACTTATGATGAATTTTTTTATTTGAAAGGTTTGTTTTCTATTTTTTATGATTTTCTGAAGGGGAACATCTATTTATTTGTTTTAACCGTCGTGAATTTCCAATTATAATTTTAAAAAGATTGATGTGATTCTAGGAGGAGTTCAAAAGAGCTTAAAAAATCGAAGTCTGAAATGGATTGAGTCTGAGATTTTTCTATAATTTTCACCAAACAATTTTGGAAGCATGGAGAATTGCAACGAAAAACTATCATTTTTCAGAATTTCAAAGACGAAATATAAGCGATCAACAAAGTGTCTTTTTTTTTGCGTATCTATCCCTTTTGAACCTAAATGGATATTCCTACAAAGTTTCATCAAAATCTGCGGGAAGGATCAGTCTGAAATTTGTGCCGAAAATGAGCGGATTTCAATGAATAAGAGCTCATTCGAAAGATTGTGCTACATAGTTTTTAAATCGAGATTCCATCCTGAGGGCACTTTAAGAGATGATGAAAATAATGAACCCACAATTTAAAAACTATTAAAAACAGCATTTTGGCAATATCTACGTAACCACTGCGGGAGTGGCTGTTTCATTACAATACAAAATCGAAAAAAATGACAATGTCTAAACGAAAATAGTCACAGTGGTTAACATTGGCAGAATAGGCCTAATATGAATAATAAGACAATTCAATTAGCAACTATCAATTGAATCCGACTTTCCAAACTCGATCTTGGCAAGTCAAATTCAAAACAATGACCGTGCATAGGGGTTACAGGCTAATGTTTATCGCAATATGTAAGTGCGGTGTTGTTGAAGATCCGCACAAAATATCAGGTACCACGGTAATTCTGGAGATGTTGCGTTTTTTAGTAAACAAATCCTGGGATAACAATTTAAGCCTATACAAAGAATGTGGCATAGACAAAGGTGGTCAATCCAAAATAGCCTCCGAATGACAAATCCCAGAGACCTTGATTGAATGGCCTCAACTCGATCGATTTGAGTAATATACTTAGAAGGGAGCTCACACTGCAGGATTAAAGTACTTCAGGATGGGGCGAACAAAGGTGCAGTACAGAAGATTAATAATAAACGGATCATCAAATTCTGTGGATCATCATTTTAAACGTTTAATTTCCTCTATTAACAATTGAGTTAATATGTAGTCCTCAAAGGAAAATAAAAGGATAATATTGAAGCTCTTTACCTTTTCTACCTTAGATAAAATTAATAGATTTTCCCACAGAGTAATAAAATTCAAAATGATGTCTAATTCTAGAAAAATTCATAATCATGTATTTACGGAGGTTCAAAGGAAGGCGGTTACTTCAACACCACTTATAAAACGTGTCAGGTCTAATAAGAATCATATCATAAATTGAAGAATATCTCTTATTTTCATTAGTACCAAATCACTGAACTCAAAAGATTTTTTTCATTTACTTAGACTGGGAATCGAACCTAAACTTAACAGATTGTCTGGTGTCGAAAAAAATTATTATCGTTATAAAACGTCACCAGTTGAGTTATTGGTTTAGTGTCACTTTGATTAATAAGTTATATTTACATTAATTTGGAATTGTCAAAACAAAAACTCAAGAGAAATATTTTTAATATTTTTTCGGTATACTTTAAAATTCACTAGAAAAGGTTTATAAAGTCGTATGTATAAGTTGGTACATCAAGTATTTTTAGAAATAGAATATTATTACTTTTATGAGAACTATAATATGCCTTCAGAACATTAATAAACCTTGATAGTTTATTATATTTGTTTAGAGATGTCCAAATATTTTAAATCACATTTATTTTAGAATATTTTTTTTACAAAATTGTGTATAGTTACCCTACGTGATTCTACTTGGTTTTCATTTCAGATGTTAAATGAAATTCAGATTATTTCAAATTCTTGAATCCTATTGGCTTGCTCGCTGGACGTACTTAAAAAATTAGCTCAATTTAAATAGTTTTAAATGAATTTTAAATAAGTAATTGTATTTGCAATGAATAAAACTGATATTGGAAGTTGAAGTTGATTCAGAAAAGTTTCGAATAGATTAAAAGTTTATGCGTTTTTGATATAATAGTTGACGTTGAAATTAATTCGGTTTCATTTGAAATTGATTTTATCCCTGCTAAATTGTCGTGCTTAACGTTTATTTAGATTCGGTTGATATCTATTGATTTTAATTTACAGGAAATTTAATTTTTGAACGAAATTTATATCGAGCGGAAGCCACTGTCACAATGATGAGAGATCAGCTCGAAGTCCTGGATTGAAACGCCCACCAATTGTTGGGCTCGTCTGCTGTGGTGGATACATTATTTTTAATTAGCAAAACCTTATTAACTTCACATAAGGCATTCCTGATTAATGCCAAATTTTGGTCAGGACCTAACATTATTCTTATTGAGCTTGTTAGAATCTGTGTTTCTTTCATCCATAGCAAAATGAAATGAAAAAAGCGATTCAGATTAGTTGTGATCGAGTTTGAGAACTTAGCAAATTTACCTTCTTGAAGCAGAATTGGACTGACATTTAATTAGTTGCGCAAAATTTCAACAATTGTATTAACAAAATGCAGGAAATTGATGTGTTAATTGAGATGAGTGCAACGTGCACAGAGGTGAGTGCAACATTAAAATGAAAGATTCCAACAGAATGGCTTATGTAAGAAGGCCAATTGGTGAAAGACTTATTCCAAGATATTGTTGTCATATGGTTGGGGGTATGTAACGGTCTGGGGATGTTTCCCTGGGCAGAAAATGGGGCCTATTCATGAAATTAAAGGGACAACGGATCGTTATCAGTACAAAAATATTTTGGAAACAATTATATTAAAACATGCAGAGGAAGAAATGCCCCGTCGGTAGAGATTTCATCATGATAACGATCCAAAACATGAATCAAAACTGGTCAAGAACTGGCTTAAGGACAATAATACACAAGGGCTTGACTGGCTCGCTCCATCCCCAGACCTATCCCCATAGAGAAATTATGAAAAATTGTTAAAAAGGATATCCGTAAGCGACAATACAAAAACAAAGCAGAACTTTAGAGGACAGTGAAATCGGAGTGGGAAAATGTCTCAAAACAATCAATGCCCCGTAGGCAGCTGTAATCGCTAGCAAAGAATATGCAACAAAATACTAGCAGAAGAAAATGTTATTCTGATTTTTAGAAGAAGAAGTTGCAAATGTTTTGAGCAACCGAGAACAGTACTTGAAGAAGTTTTTAATATTTTAAGTAACTTTACTAAAATCCCATGTCTGTTTTTACATGTAGTCTAGTTTAGAGTTAAAATATTATTGATTTATTTTTTGAATTATCCAATGATGTACAAATTAGAGGTTTCAGTTGCAAATGTTTTGTTCGCCACTGTATATACGTATGTCGATCAATTGAGTAGCCGGATATCAGTGGGCAATTTTTTTTGCGGAAGAAAATTATTCATATGTATAGGTACAAGCACTAACCTAGAAGTACAAAATTATAGCAGTTCAAACCCAGGATAGGCAACTTGTAAAATAAAGTCTGTGTAGATCCAGTCAACCTATTTGTCATATTTGATAGCAAATTGTAATTTGAAAATTCTAACAGTTTTATTGTGGTTGGTATGTTATAATCATTTGGCAAATGATAATATGTTAATCTCATTATTTTGTAGCCAAATTGAGGACAACCGGAGCAGCGTAAACAAGCAAACCTATTATATTTATATATAATATATGTATTTTACGCATATTATCGCTCGTTGTTTGAATAGAGTTCTATAATTTTTATACTAATATGACTTATGTAAATGTATGAATGTTATATGTACATATGTGTCAAGTGATATCATTTTAGAAACTAGTAATTTTCCTCAATTCCACCTGGTATACTTGATATATGCTTACAAATTAAATATATTTTCGAATTAATTTTCAATGAAAATTACAAAATAAAAACCGGTTAATGATTTGACCGAGCAATTTCATTTCAACTTGTGGCACATTGCAACTGTACATGCACCAATCGTTCCATTTTCGAATAACGGGAAAGAGAATCTCTGGGGCTAGAGGGCGCTTGCTATACAATTATTGATTGAATAATCAATACCCCCTCCCCCCACCACCACCGCCGTCGCCATTCAGTTTAAGCTAAGGAATAGAGTTCTCTCGCACAGGAGGAGTGTTCTTAGAAACATGATACGAAGACCCCCGCCCCCCCTTACTATTGCTCCGACATATTTTCGTTTGCCATCATTGAAATCATCATCCCTCACCCGGGCGCACTGTTCCTGCTCCGCACTTCATGTATGGGGACTTACTGGAGCACACAATTTCATCCATCTGTACATATCTTCCAGAAAGAATAATAATAAAAAATAAAACAAGCGGAGGAAAAAAAAATAATAAAAAGAATAAGAACACAAAAAAGTTAACCCTCCATCTCCACTGTGCGCTTCGCCAGAACGATGGAGGAACAGGGAGCAGCAGTATGGGTCCGGGGGGCGGGCTGAGGGAGTCCGGGACGGCGGTGGGGACGCGCCCGTCCATTACACTCCCGAAAATATCGCGAAGTCTTCCTTCAGTTCGGGAACGTTGTTGTTGCCCCGAAGAGGCACTGTGCTTAGTTTTTAGCGTTTTTTATTTCTTCACTGTAAAGCTTTTATGCCTCATCGTAGAAGGGTGAGAAGGGGTGAAGTAACAGAGCAGCAGCAGCAAAAGCGCGCCTTCCATTCTCGAACAACCCACCAAAAACCCCTCATACCAAATTTCGTCCTAAACCATTCCCGCGCGCGTCTTTGCCATCATCAAACAGTGAAAGAAAAGTCCGCGCCCGCCAGCAGCCGCCCTCGAAAATAAACTGAACAAAAACCACCCTCTAACTCTAAGTTTATTCTCTCTTTCTATTCCGGCAGCGGTACTTTCAAATTTTAGCGATGAAAATACTTTTACACCATCATATACACGGCGAATGTCTATGTAATTCGCGATTCGGATGCCATAAAAAAAAAAAATTTCTTTTCTTTTTTTTTTATTCCCTCTCGCCAGTCGCTCTTTTTCTAATACACACGTAGAATGTTGGTTACAACTAGCGCTAGAATTTTTCAGCAAATCGTAAAAAGTCGTTCATAACTATGTTGATGTGTCTGTACGGGAGCAGCGGCTCGTAATGTAAAAAAATAAAACAAGTCCGCACCAACTAGCCTCTTCCCCCCGCTGCCGCCCTAAACTCAAAGGATTTACTCACTGTGCAGAGTGGCACAATGGTACTCCCCCGTTTACCGCGACCTCCTTCACCATCCGCGGCGCGCATCTATTCCTTGCCATCCTACTAAAAAATTATATTTTTGCCGTAACCATAAAGTAAGCACTTTTCATCCCTCTACCGAAAAATTTGTGCAGAAGCTTACTGAATGGATGATGGGGTGATACCAACACCAATGCGGTTTATCACCGTCTTGGCCAGGTTTGCACTACTACAACGAGATGCCCTCTTTTAGTGCCTGGTGCCGGGCACAGCATCCCGGGTACCAAAACTTCAGCCCCCCCCCCTCTAACCCCGTACAGCATCTTCACCCGGCATCTCTCCCTCAGCGAGATGGCTCAAAACTTAGAAATTCTACAAGTGCGTAAACTTTTTAGTTTTCTATAACTTTGTTAAATGGGGGGACGGGGGTGCGGGAGTAAAATTTTTCATAGTCGTCGTCCTCTTAGGGGCGCCTTTTCTTCTTCTTTTACCGCGTTGGAGGGCGGGAGGGGGGGGGGGGGGGCGTCGGTGGCAGAGGAAAATATCGCTTCTTTCTTTCACCGTTAGTTCGCGAAGGGCGAACTGCGGGGGTGGCAGTACCCAAGACCGGAGCCGGGGCGTCCTCTGCGAGATATTGACTAAGTTGGGAATAGAGTTTTAGAGATAGGGTAGTTTTGATGATGGGGGTGGGCGCGGGCAGGTTTTCTGTTGTGTACTTAGATATCAAACTGTATAGGTAACCCGGGAGGAAATTAAAGAGGAAGAGCGTCTCCCAGATAAGGGCCGTCGTATTCGTCCTCGTCTCTCGGCGAACTTTGCGGCAGCGCTAAAAAAGGAATAAAAACTTAGAGGGCGAACTTAGAAGAGGGCCGGGGTTATTACATCATAACTTGGTCGTCCTGTGCTCGCACCCTGCGGACAGACTTTTTGAATTTCGCTCAATGTTTACTTAAAGGCGCCACATAATCCCCGACTCGGGAGCTGGCAGATAGCTCCCCCGGTGGTATAAAATCCACCATACCCCACACCCATTCCAATCATTCAACGTACAAAACGCCCCAACTCAAAAATTTTAAAGCGCTTTAAAGTCTCTACGAAATTCCACGGAATTCCAATCCGACCTATTCCCAGCTACCAAAAATTTCTTTAAGATTCTTTTGGGTCAAAAGGGTTCGTTCGTTGGATCACCAGGAATCGATGCGATAAGAAGCCGCTGCCCCAGAAATCTTTTAACTTTACACCGAAGAGGAAGCTCCAAACTGTGGACGACCCTTCTGAAAGGAAGGATCACTGCTCCCGGGGTGTGTGTGGAGAAAGTGTCGATTCGCAATATAAATTTACTTCTCGTCCTTCTTCGAGTATCCGCTAATTGTTTGGTCGCGAAAATGGCAGGGAAATGTTTTCTTAGGAGGACTATACGCACTTTCGGGACTCTTACATCTGCCGAGAGGCGTAAAGAGGGTACTAAACGCTTTGTGTACTCTTTCTGTTACATGTTTTGGGGCACTTTTTAGAATGTTGATAAGCCTGATATTCTGAGAAAAACATCTTAGAAAACCTTGTTCCATTTGTTATTTTTCTTTCGTTTCTTCCTTTATCTCCACTGCACATACATTATTTAGGTACAATGAATATTTTAAAAATATATTTTATACTATTTTACTATTTTATTAATATAATAACTCAATAGTTCTAGTTTTTTTGTTTTATTTCCGTTGAAAAAACTATACAAACTATTCATCCGATTTGAACTCAGATCACCGGTGAAATTCGAATGGTTATATTTCTTTTTTACTGGAAGGAAACCATTAGCGACTTAAGACCAATATTCAAAATAAATAATACATACAATAATAAATATAACCACTTTTCTAAATATATAATATTGATTGTAAGTATAGGTACACGTTTTTATTGTATATATAGAGATTCTGGATAAATAATAACCATTTGTTTAACACAGTTGTTATTTTGCTGAAAATTAATATCCTTTAAAATTGCTATAGGTATATATATATGTATGTATAATTATATGTATATACTTTAAAAAATTCCTTTCTACTTTAGGATAAACCGTTCGAAATAAAAACTGAGGAGCTTTTATAGACAAGTGGATCAGGGAAATTTTCCGAAAATTTTGAGATCTGTATCAAACTATTAGTTTTGATTCCGTCAGATTAGAGTTTTAACCCTAGACTAGAACTACAAACCCGGGTTGATATCTACCTCAGGCAAACTGTGTTAAATGACGGTTTGACCGTTTTTTAGCACTTTTAGCTATTAAAAATCCATTTTTCACCAACTAAACCTTGATCAAATTGAATTTGGCTTGAAGAAACAAACAAATGCATGTACTTATGAGTCAAATTACTGCTTTCAGAACGATTTTACGAACAAGAAGCCCGTGGGGTAAATATTTACCCCGGTTTGTAGTTTGTAGTAAAAAAAAATAAGTTTATAGTTCTAAGGTTACATTTCTCAGGGTAGGGGAAGGTGGTCTGGGTCTGACATGGCATGGCATAGATTTTAAAAACATTTTAAGAAAAATCTGAGCCAAATAAACCTAATTAGCCTTTTTGTATCAACTAGTGGTTTATTATCATCATGTAAATAATCAACAAAAAGAAATATAATAATTCTTTCTTTAGAAAATAATCCCTATATATATATAAAATCGAAAGTTCGTTTGTTTGTTTTTTTGTTTGTTTGTTTGTTGCTCAATCACGCCTAAACGCTCGGTCCGATCATTTTCATTTTTTGAGTGAAGACACTACATATTCCGGCCTAACATATAGGCTACTTTTTATTCGCGGATTTCAAAATGGCGGATCCAAGATGATGGCCAAAAATTTTAAATATGTATCAAGAGATTGCCCCGAAAATTTGCATTTGGGGGTTTTCGGAGCTCCTGATTGCGAATCTACGCTCGAAATTTAGAAATTCAAGATGGCGGATCCAATATGGCGACTAATAATTTTCGAACTTCCACGAATTTAATTGAAAATTGGTACTATAGGAATCTTGAGGCCGCAAATTTCTAATCTACTAACAAAATTTGGAAATTCAAAATGGCGGGCCCACTATGTTTGTTGCTCAATCACACCTTAACGCTTGGTCCAATCATTTCCATTTTGAAGTGAAGGCACTACATATTGCGACCTAAGACATAGGCTACTTTTTATTCACGGGATTCAAAATGGCGGGCCCAAGATGGCGGACAAAAATTGTAAATTTCAAGGAATTCCGATGAAAATTGGTATCTGGGGATTTTTGAAGGTCCTGATTGCGAATATGCATACTTTCGAAATTTAAAAATTTAAAATGGCGGATCAAATATGGCAACCCAAAATTTCCAAATTCAAGGAGTTTAAGTGAAAATTTGTACCAAGGGTACTTTGAGGGCATTAAATTCGAATCAATTATCACAATTTAGAAATTCAAAATGGCGGACCTAATGAGGTGACTGATTTTTTAGGAATCAAAAGAATTTTCATGCCAATTAGTGCAGAAGAAAATCAGTAGCACTAACTTCGAATCTGCTAACAAAATTTGGAAGTTCAAAATGGTCGAGCTAATATGTTTGTTGCTCAATCACACCTGAACGTTTGGTCCGATTATTTTCGTTTTTTGAATGAAGACATTACATATTCTTATCTAAGACATAGACTACTTTATACTCACGGGACCCAGAATGGCGCGCCCAAGATGGCGGATGAAAATTGTAAATTTCAAGGGATTGCCACGAAAAGTGGTGTCTACGGATTTATGAAGGTCATGATTTTGAATATACTTTTGATACTTAAAAATTCAAGATGGTGGATCAAATATGACAACCAAAATTTCCGAATTTCAACAAATTTAAGTGAAAATTAATATCAAGGGTACTTTGAGGTTACTTAATTCGAATCTATTATCAGAATTTCGAAATTCAATGTCGGACCCAATATGAACCAATAATTTATTAAATATTTACAAGTGTAACAAAACATATAGGCAAACTATAATTTTTATAAGGCATAGGCAATCAACGTAAGATTTGCAGCTTTAATGTTTTCAATACGGCAACGATGAAATAACACTTAACAACGGGAATATATATGTAAGTATACAATAGATTTTGAGCCCTTCTGATATGGACCGTGGTACAAAATGCGTTTTGGGTGAGTCTCATCCAAAGATTTTAGTACTACTAAACTTTGTTATCTGAATACTGAGCACTTTTTAAGTATTTAAACTAAGTAGTGTTTATGATACACCGAGTGAAACCGGGTTACTCAGCTAGTAATACATAAAAAGGTCTTGAAAATCCATCTCAACCTCTATGTATATAAGATGGCATATACCCATCCCAACTTTATACCACCTTTAAAACATCGATAGGAATTAAAATTAAGCTCATATTTTCGGCTACTATTACTAACCAAAAATTAGTTATTTTCGAAAAAATTGTTTTGTAGAAGTTTTCAATCTAAGTAGAATTTTTATTAAAAGGAATAGTATAAGTAAAGAGAAGTTTACTACAAGTCGACGTTAAAATTACAAATGAAATATATATAATGATTTCTATAAAATAAAACTATGTCAAGAACTAGATTCCTTAGGCGGAGATTTCGTGGTAAAAATGTGCAAGGGCTTTCTTAAATGCAGCAAGTGGAAGGGTGGGGCTTCTAAAATAATTTTAATATCTGATTTAAAAATGTTCTTTGTGATAAACTAATATTTTGTTTAGAAAATTTGTTTTTTTAAATCCTCTGTTTGTTTGCATTTTTGTTTTTAATTGGGTGCAACTGTAACATGTATGGTAAACACTATTTTAAATTTTTATTCCAAAGTTTTGTTAAACGTTATACTTTTAAGTAAAACTTGCCAATTCAATATCCAATTAGTCTCTTCTTTATATACCTACCTACATTTACCACAAATGTGTACTAAAATAGTCTAATAATTCTTTTGCTTACGTACGTACAGGTATTTTTTGCTTTCTGCATTGTTATTTTTTTATACATATTTGCAAAGTATTTGACGAAATTTATTAAAAAGTTAAATGAACAAATTTTTCTTTGTTTCTTTTTCATCATTTTCAAATCTGTTTCATCAAAATCTGTAAGTATGTAGACTTCTTTAATATATGCATATACTATATATATTAAAATAATTTTATTTTCCGATTCAGATAATAATAGAAGTCAAGAACTTTAAATTTTTATTTATTTATTTTTTTGCCTTTATGATGACGCAATGGATAAAAATTGTCTGGACTTGTGTAATGAACTCTTACGTAAGAAATAATTGGAACTTCTTTTCCAAACAGACGTCGTAAGACATATGTATATACATATGTCATGCATATATAAAATTAAATTGTGTATCTAATACCTATTTGAGAGCTTTATACAATATTTCTTATCGATAATTGTATTAATTGTTAGTTGACACCGGAGTATATAAATTTTTTCTTATAACAATACCTTTAAAAAAATGCATAGAATAGTAAGAAATGCTTTTATTTATTTTCCAAATTTTACGCTTATTAAATTCCAGAGCAGACATATGATTTCAATTGTTTAAAATATTATTGGGCATTTTGGCGGAAAAGTTCATAAGATTTAAAAATGTATTCAAATAAAAGTAGTTTTAATTTTTTGTTACTCTGGCAGAATGAAATGGATTTCATAAATATCAAACGAAGCGGTAGATATATGTATGTAGGTACATAAATGAGCTTTAAAAGTTGCTTGTTCAAAATGAAATGAAATGAAAACAGATACAGTATCTTTAGTTTTCGATTTGTTGCATCTATTTATAGAACTTAAAAGTGATAATTAGCTCTAATAGTTCACTTATGTATGTCATATTAAAATATAGCGGGTAGCTTGATATAATACGTATTATCTTTATTGTGAGATTTCAAAATATTTAATGATTTACCTGCGTACATTTTCTTATTACGTGTTCATTAGATGTGCCCGATATCGTCTATGTTCTGTTATATGTCTGAAGTTTTATCATTTTCGAAAACTTTTAGGTAGATTTAATTATGAAATAGGTACTACCTATTGCAGCGTAGCTGATGAAAATATTTTGGAAAATTTTAAAACTGAAGGATGCCAGAATTCGTTTTAGAGGTCGTAGACTTCAAAAATAACATTTAGGCAATTATTAACTAAAGTCATTGTTTTTCATAATAGATATATATATTTAAAGAAGAGCTAATTATAAAATTTGAATTGTATATTTGTATTCAGTGACTCTAAAATAGTGTAAAATTAAAGCATTTATTTCAAAGGCACACAAAAAGTCAGACTTTATAGACCAGTGTTACCAGTGGTGTTTTTGAGAAAGAAAGAAAATGAGATCAAAATATGATAAAACCCATTTTTGGTACATTTTTATAATTTGTTTACAAATATATATATATAAATAACATCTTAAAATACAATATATTGTTGCTTTTCCATGGTAGTCTTTGTTTTTTAAAACCGAAGATTTGGAAAATATTAACTTTTAGATTTTCAGAAGCTATGGAATGTAAACTAACACAAAAAATGTTGATCAATGTAATCAAATGCACAAAACTCTTCATATATGTATATTAAATAGTGTAATAGTGTAAATGACACGGTACTTATCTCATATTTAGTAGAAGCTTTTG
This sequence comes from Machimus rusticus, assembly GCA_951509405.1. NCBI lineage: Eukaryota > Metazoa > Arthropoda > Insecta > Diptera > Asilidae > Machimus > Machimus rusticus. The sequence goes on from OX608051.1 coordinate 13,205,854, forward strand.
GGGTAATTTGTAGCATTTAGTTATAAAATTCTTGTATGTATGTGTACCAGGCTTTTTTCCTGCTTAATCTGGCATTAAATAGAAATTAAAATCCATTAAGTATTTTCGTCTACCAGCAATCTCGTTTAAAAAGTTATATATTATTAATCTCTGCCAATGCTCGAAAGTTTAATTTTATTTTTGTTTGTGGAATAAATATAAAAATAAAAAAATATTTCAAATCCCAGTAATTCAGCAAAGTACGCGAATAGGCATGCACCTAGTCATCGCCAATACTCGTCGTAAAATTTTTCTCTTAATTTCCGAACTGCTTCATTATTAATCGGACCGCACTGGTGGCCATTAGAGAATTAAATTTCTCGTGGAGCATCAGCAAAAAGCCTCAACTGTTATCTGTACAGTTCAATGGCCGCAACCGCCGCAATAAATAAATTCACAGCCCCAGACGCATGTAATCCAAAAAGAACGAAAAAAAATAAAGCCAAAATAAAAAAAAAATTTAAATTAAAATAAAAAACCCAAACCCCCCACGAAAACATACAAAAAAAATGTAGAAACTTAAATTTTTATTGATTGCAACTAACGCCCAGGCTGAATCCTCTCCACTTATGGTATTAAAACTCACCCTAAATGCAGCCGGGGCTCAAAGGGTGACAAGGTAGAGCGCATCAGTGGCACGGCATCAAACCGTTGGTGGCCTCTTCCCAACACCCGAACACCGGCTATAATAATAATACCTCCCCCCACGCCGCCCCTGATCATTGTAAAAAAAAAATAAAAAAATAAAAAAAATCTCGCATTTTGCATATCAACTCTTTTTTGTTAAAAATTTTTAGCGCATGAACAAGGCTAAAGTGGCAGCAAACATAATAAAAAAGTAACGTGTGTACAGAAAACCAGGAACACGACGAAAAAAATTAAATAGGGCTTCGTCGTTCCTCCTTCGTGTGCGACTAAAATACATATGGGCCTGGAAATAAATATACACACGGGCGCCCTTCATCCCCCCATCCCCCCATCCCCCATACCTTTTGGTACCATCTCTCGTCCTGTCCCGCCCGTCCGATGGCGGGTAAAACTGGCGTTAGTCCCATCCACCTACGGTTTTATATAAAATTCATTATAGTAATAAATTCCGCATAAATTTTGAGAAGTAAATCTAACGAGACCTGCCTGCCGCTATCGGCCCGAATCCAATTCAGAAATCGTAAAAATTTGTTATGCTCCGCGACTTTTATGACGCCTGAGCCTTTCATAAGCAGTTTCGGCATGATTTGAGCCCTTTGTCTCCGCTGGGCCCGCTCGGTGGAGAGAAAAATGTAGTCATCCCCTCCCCCTTCTCAATTTCCCATCCCCCACTCCTCCATCCAGGACACCCTAGTTATGCTAACTCAGTTATCCCGGGTAGGTGAAACTTTACGTGGAAAAATTTGCATAATGTAAAAATAATAAGGACAACGGCCCCCCCTATTTCATGCTGTCTCCAACTTTGGTCCCCCCTATTCTCAAACCCTAAAGGTTTGGATCCTGTGTACCTGCAGCCCGGACCCTGGGTTTGTATGGCCGTTTTACACGAGCCCTGCAGATTTTTGTGTAGGGGACGAAATAAAAATAAAAATTACTTGTACCACTTCACTACCCCCATCTTAATTCGACTAGAATAAGCGGTGCCGCAGGCCAAGTAAATGCACCGGGCCGCGCGGCCGTGTCCTCCCCCCGTAGATGTGTTGGTGTGCCCTGGCCCTGTTTAGATCCGGGGCGGGCTGCCCGTTCCGCCGCCGCGACCGCCCTTATAATTCTATGTGTGAGCGGATATTAAACAATACAACAACAACGCGGAACTCTAATAATTTCGGTGATGCGCAAAAATTCCCTCTCAGCGAGCGACGGTGGCGGCGTCGGCGGCGGCGGTGGCGGCAGCGGAATGGTTACGGAAGGGCCTCTAAGCCTGCCCCGGGGGAGTGAGGGAAGTAGGGCTTTTGGGTGTGCTCTGTGCAACCCCACTATTTTTTCCCGCCGGTGTGTTTGTGCTTTAAAATTTTTATATCACGACGCACACTTCACTCGGACTGGGACAGGGTGATTTAGATGCGGCCCGCACAACCCCTAACTCAATCAGAACACAAACGCAGGATAAACAGCATCCCCCGCCCTCCCCCACCCAAAACCCATAGAACCGTTGGCCTCCCTTCCTAACCGCCCCCTCCTTCGGTATTCCCCCCACCCTTTGGCTACTTGGCCTGTGATTGCAGTGGATGCTGGACGATTTCTATGTCAGTAGTTAATTTTTTTTTCGCACCTCTTCCCGTTAAACCCGCTCTATATGTTCCGGTTGTACCGTTATTACGGGCCTCCGGGTTTGGGCTGGGTCTGTGCGATGTTTCCCGTTATACCTGTGTTAGCTCCACTTCTTCCCGGGCCTCCTAGGCAAATGAGGTGGGGGGAGGGCGGAAGGGTGACACGAGGGGAGGGATAAACTCCATACGCCACATATAATAATTTTTTTTGCAACTTTTCGAATAGGCCGTGTACGTGGATTGCGAACCTGGACGGACCGTTTAAATAGAGGAGTGGGGATGGACCGACCTTCCCCGATGGGCAGTCCTCCTAACGCAAATCCCCGCTCAGCATAAAAAGGGATAATTAGTGGGGCTGTTAACCTGAATTTGTGTACTTAGGCCAGCCCAAGCGTTTTCTGCTTAAATCAAACAACTGCCGAAAAATATTTTTAGCCACGCGGAGCGATACGATGCCGATGGGGCCGATTAAGGCCTTTTCGGTTTTTAAAAGCACACACTCTGGAGGTTCTAGGGACCTGTACGGGTTTCCGAGTTCAAGTACCACCCTGTGCCATGTCAGCACATTGTGGACCTTAAACATATTTTAAATGCATTGACGTAATATAAGGCCACAAGTTAGCAATGGTAAGTGGACCTTTAAGCTAACAGAGAGCTTCGTGAAAAAGAAACATTATCTAGTTTTTTATTTAATTATTTATTTTTTTACTAACGGTAGTAGGTATACAGGGCGTAGGTTCCAAACGATTGATTTTTGTTATTTGCAATTTTTTAAATTTAATATACATACATATGTAGGTAGCAACAGCAACATTCCCCGAAAAGCAATTTTCGTAATTTGTTATTATTTTAGCTTGTGTATACTCAATAATTTGAATTTTTTCTTTAATTTAAGTTTTAAAATAAAGCCCGCCGGCCGAACTATGATTTGCATTGTGTCCCGAACAAATACATTGCCACAATGTCACCATGCGTACCTAATTTTCTTTATTGTCGTAGCAACCTTCGTGCAGTAAGCACATGAGATTTAATGTTCGTACATATTGCGTGCTAACTAAACGGGCTAGGTTTGGGCACGTTTATGCCTCCGCGACCGTGCTTAATTTGGGCGATTATGTGCCAACGAAAAATATTTATTCGATTATTTGATCTGTAGGAATAATTGTAAAGAAAAGTAATCATTCATCCCTTCCCTTGATTCAACATTTTTCATGAGAGTGCACTATATAACAGTCACTTAAAATAAGAAAAATTTTTTGTATTTTATTGAAAAAAAGAAAGAAGAAAGAAGAGTTCTCAAGGATCCCAATTAAGTGGCCTTTCTCATTCAGGGACAACAAAAGAGGCATTTTTTCAGAAATTATTTCCTTAGTGATAATGATAAATTATACAAAAAAAAAAAACGCTTATTTTGTACGTTCAAAACCTACACAAACAACTTTTTTATTATTTTATTTTGTAAACATTTTTATTATTCAAACACAAGCCTGCCGCGTCATGGTCAGCTGAGATGGCTTTAAGTCACAAGTTAAAATACAAACTAGGAATTTGTGAATAAATTTGAACAACCCCTTCTTCAAGAATCATACTTTCAAAATGAAAAGATAAAAATAATGCACTTCACGTTATCGAACTAAATGGTCAAAATATTTAAACAATAAATTATATCACTCTCCCGTTTATTTTTCAGTTCATTTTTAATTCAAGACATACAAATCAGAAAACAATGTCTTTTTGGGTGAAATTATACCTTGTCAAGGTATTTATATTTTTCTTATGCAAGATACAATTTTCCCAATCTTTTCCCCTTTAGAGATGCTTCATTCACATACACGACACGTACACTGTAGGGGCCGTTCCGTTCCTTTACCACCTATTTGTTCATTGGTTTGAATGTTTTATGATGATAAATTCAGATAAAAAGGTTACAGCGATGGAAGTCAAAAAATCTTTTGATTTTGTTCAATTATTATATTCAACACAATAATGATGGGAAGACTATGTCAATATTTTTATACAATATCGCCAAGTTTCCGACAATGTTTAAAGAGGTCCTTACACTGGTCATATAAAATGACATTAGTATGTACCAACATATGTATATGTTACTAACTAAATATATTAATTGATTTTTTTAATATCTAATACTCAGCACAATACTCATTATTTAGTTTTAAATAGCAATACGAAATTTTAAGGATGCTGTTGTTGATCAAAAAATTCAACCAAGATCTAATCAATATAAGTTGCATTTCACTTGAGAATTTCAAACCTTAAAATAAATAAATAAATATAAATATTGCAATCCATATTTGTATTCTTCTATCTTATGATTTTTGCTAATTACAATCAAAATTACCTTATCATTAAGCATTGTGTGCAATCTCTTAATTAAACATGATAGATCGAATAATTAGATAGGTTCAAAGAATTGAGAGCGTTACTTGTATCCCCGTTGATTATGACGCATTATTTTCATTATCAGAAGGAAATTTTATAACATTCGCTCTCAAGATATATCAGAAAAATAATTTATTTGAAATTATTGTCAATCAATCTTGCACTTTAAGATTTTTCGCTGAAGGGAAATGTTTTATCTTTATTAAAAATGCATGAATACTACCCATATCAAAGATTTTTTATTTTGCGAAAATAAAATCAAAATCAGTTAATTGATATCAGATATATTTCTTTGCATCAAAAATTTAGCACAATTTATTTGGTTCAAGATTTGAAGTACGGCTGAATAAATACCTATATTATATTGCCTACTTTGATGTTTTTTCTCAAATTTTAAAATCTCATTACATCTACTTGATACTTAATACGAATGGCATAATTTAAAATAGACAATACGAAAATATCAAAATAGTTTTTAAGAAGATATTTAAATATGTATATGTATTATCAGCAAATTTTACTACTAAAATTAATTAACACCTTACTCAACTAGCTTAACATATGATCGTTTCTTTAACAACGAGTACTTTAAGCCTTCATCTTATTTTGAAACATAGTTCACATTTTTTCTTGATTCGTATTTTGTCTCCTCGTTTGCTCGTTGTCAATTTGACAGCCGAAAAAATTTTAAGGGATGTTCTTCGATGAATTTCTATTCAAATAGCAAATTTGTGATGTTTCTGCATTCAGTACATTACTTGATAGATTTTGAGTTTGAAAGACCAAAATGTGTAAGTAAATTGAAATAAAAAAGGAAGTAGCCTGCCTAGATAATACAATACAATACATATTCAAAACCTATGTAGAGGCATCCCTTTTTGTTAATTTTACATCTAATTCAGGTGTATTTTGCTGTTGTATGTTTTATTTTAGTACAAAATTGTAGAAATTTGCTATAATACAAGAACAAATACAACGAAGGGGGAATATTTTTAATTATAATTAATTAGTAATAAAATACATAGAATTGGGCCTTCTAACTCTAAAATTTCAAATTTCATTTTAGAACTTTTGGGGTCGTCACAAGAACATATAAATACTTTTAACGTAATGTTATAAATTTTATATTTGACTTAACGTTTTGTTCATCAAAAATACACAGCAGTATTATAAATGACTCAAATATTTAAATTCATCTAAATGGTGGGGTGGATAGTTTTACACTTGAGGAAATATTTAATTCAATTATTACTTTTTTGGAATTCAGTATTTTTTACTCGTCAGTACGCAGTGAAGTTGACACCTGAAAAATAACGTTTATAGCTATAGCTTCCTATTGGTATAATCAATGCATAAAACTCTAAAACAATCTTGTCCCAAAATAACGTTCTTTAGTTCACTAAATTCGAAATCGGTCAAAATTCTTACAACAAAAAATTCCACACTTATTTTAGTGAGAAAAAAAAAACAAAAAAAACATTATTCGTCCAAAAATGGGGAAAAAAGGGGAGATACAGTATAAATAAATATCTTCTGAAAAAAAGTTGTCTAAGCCAACATGATTTTCGACTACTTAAGTCAATATGTCAATATGTTAAATAGTCGTTTTTTAATCACTGGAATCGTTTTGAAAATTGGTATTTTGGGAGAAAACGCGTTTAATCCTTTGAAACCGACTTTCCGCAACTTATTAGTTTCAGAATTTGGTACCTAATAAAGAACATTTCCTCAAGAAAATATATTCGATTTACTAACGAGGCATTATACATCTCTCACCGTTTGGCAGTTACAGGGTGATTCGTAAATCAGGATGTTGCCTTATATGGGAACCGCTCTTGTATTTTTATCTTTTTTTTTCTACGCATCGCAGTGACCCCAAACCGGTCTCAAAAAATAACTATTTTGAAGCCCTTTCGAAAAAGTTTTGAACCGCCCCCTATTGTATATTGCCGAATCAAAACCAGGTTTTGTATAATTAACATGACTATTCATATTATTTTAAGTAGCGTTACCTGATGAATGTTACTAAAAGTCATGTTAGCTCACAATCAATGCGAAACATTTTTGAAATAGCCTGTTGTTTTTTCAGTGAACTTTTTAAAGGAGACAAATTTTGTCAAAATATTTTAGGTGTGTATTCTACATATATTAACAAGCATAATAAAGCAAAAAAAAAAAAAAACTATTTTGAAACCAAAAGTAAGAACGATCCTTTAAAGTACGACATCTATACAGAGAGATAGGAATGAACTATTTACCCCTAATAACTTATAGCTAGTATTTTAGCGATTTGAAGTAAAAAACAGTGTAGTGGACAAGGGGCTTGATAGTAAATAGCGATATGCCTGACGGGTGTTATGCCTACCGCTCTTGGAGAGGGTCCTATAACAAGTAATCTGGTGTAATCCCCAAAATGTACCAGTGAGATACCCTTATGGCGTTTTTTTTTCGTAAAATTCAACCCTTATAACTCACCAAGAAGCAGGAGCCTCCCCGCGAGCATCTCGACGGAACTAAAAACTCAAGACGGTGAAAAACGGTTCGCTCGTAAGACAGGAGGCATTAGAGTAGGCGGGGGCATTCGAGGCCAGCCAGAAGGAACTTAGTTTGCAGGAGACAGAAAATCGAAACTTTATACGCACCCTGATGATTCCCGATCCCGACGACGACGCAGGGACTATGAAATATGATGAGGAATATGCTGCCCGGGGCGGGGGTGGAGGACGATGAAAGCAAAATAAATAAATAAATGACGGAACGCACGAAAACTTTAAAACTGCCGCCCTTCATGCCCGCGCGGCCGTCCCTTAAAACCCGCCAAACGAAGCCCACATGGCGAATTTTTATCGCAGCCTCAGCGGCAACGGCAGCAGCAGCACCGGGGGTAGTCTGCAGGACCTGGCCAAGGGTGAGGCGAGGATTTCTTTCAAATAGCTCTTTGTTGTAGCTTATCTCCTCATTTTATTTATTCATTCCCTGCTCCCCTTTACTTTTGTTGGTTTTCTTACTAGGAACCCGGGGGGGCGGCGGGGGCTCTTACATCATCGCTAGTTCGCCACAAGTGGTTTAATCGCAGTCGAACAGGAGCGCCAAACGTGCCGAAACAATTTGAAAGGTACTATACCCAACGCCCATGATGCTCATCGGGGAATGGTTTGAGAAGGGCTGGGCCCCGGGAAAAGCCCGAAATAATTAAATCGGCTGAAAAGCAGTTAGCACAACTACGATCTAATCCCATAAGTTGGGGATTTCACTGTCGACTAATCTCCGAGCCGCGCAGGAGGATTTTTGTGGCCTACATCCGCGCTTCTAGGGCGTGGTACTGATACCACGCCCGTTTCGCATCTGCTTTGATTCCTTAAAAAACAGTGGAGAATACATTAAAAATTAATAAAATGAAAATGAAATTTTGTTAATGCGAAAATAAATGGAATTTCGTACAAGAGTACCATCGGGCTTGGGGCACACATGCCCGTCCCGCACTGCTTCTACTCTGGGGAGGTGCCCGCCCACCGACGGACGTCGACGTCGACGTCGACCTGGGCACGTTGACGGGAAGAAACGGCGTCGCCGTCCACATTAGTGCCGGGTTACAGCGGACCCATCGCAAACATGTGGTTTGACCCCTTCACGTGAAAGGGCTCCGCATTTACTCTATTGGATTCTATTATTATACGTATGTTAGGTAATGGAGCTGTCCTCGGCCAGAGTCGGCCTTAGCCCGCATACCTGTGCACGGGGCTCGGTAGGGCTATAATGGATTATCCCCCGGCCGCCCTCAGGTGAGGAGCCTAACGCCGGAATGCCAGGCAACGTATTTTAAATCCAATGGAACAATTTTTTTTCCTTTTTTTTAAGCTTTGTGCGATGGCTTTCGGTGGGTCCTTCGAGTTTCGCGTGGATCAAGTGTGCTCCCATACTCGTCGGAATCGTCGAGCCGCTACTGGCCGATGTTGAACAGCACTTGTCCTGGTCCACTGCATTCAGGTAATATTCGCTAATTTTAATGAGAAATGAATTATTCATCGACGCTTGATTGCAACTAAACAAACTGACGGTCGAACGATTCAAATTGAACCCACCTATGCACACTTTTTTGCCATTAATTAAAAACGCAAAATAAGTCGCATTTCGGATGGCCCAGCAATCATCCACTGAACTCAAATGAATTCATCTAGTCCAAATGGGCAATGAGCAGATGTTGCAGTAATATTTTCCCTTTTGCACTGGGGATTTTTCAGTTTAAAAAAATATGAAGAGTTATCAATTCACTTTACGTCCGGTTTACCTTTCCTTTTAATGTTTACAAAACATACAGGTTATAGACACAAAAGTCGTTATAATTCACCAAGAGTTATAACAAATAAAAAGCGGTCAAGTACAAACTCGATTGATGTATAGAATACTTTACACCAATAGTTGGTTTAAAAATAAAGTAAAATACCTACTATATGAATTCATATGGGTCAATCTTTCTCTACTTCCCATCTGTCAAAAAGTTGACGTGGCCTAAAGAGACATGTGTCGTTGTTGACAAAGAGGAAGGAGAAGTATGCTAAATATCATATACATTATTTACTGTTTTTTGAGTTTTTTTTTTTTGGTTCCTGGAAAAGGACTTAGACCAAAAAATGAAATAAAAACAAAAAAGAGACAAACTTTTCTGTTTTTAAATCTTACTGGAACTGAACTCCGTCATGATGGAAAACCTGGAGCAATTCACTAAAGACTCCAAATGATTCGAGGGTTAGTTCTTAGGGCACTCATCCCACGTGGTATCACAACGGGCCTACTTTGGCCTAAGTTTCCCTTCTGGCAGCCACTTGTACCTAACCTAACCTAAATCTTACTGAACTATTATATTTCAAATAATAAAAAAAAACAGAAAGTTATCGCCCATGCGAATGTTTTGAAGGTGCCAACCGCAAGTTACAACATGTGAAAGATTTCTCCAAATTTGTTGTATCAATATTCATACACGTTTAGTTCTAATTTTCAACAAGTGTCATGTACATATACATTTTTAATAATTTTCTAAGCGAATTTGAAAATTGAAATTCGAAATTAAAAATTTATGAAAAGCAAAGTTTTTAAATTCCGTGAATTTGAATCCCAGAGGGTATTGATTTGAATAAAAATAGTGTAAAAGTTGCGAATTTCGAGAAATCTTCGTATGTTTTCACTTACTATGCGGACCTCTAAGAAAATCATGTTAGGGCACATTTTTATATTTTAAAGAGAAAGGTAATGATGCATTAAGATTTTAAGAACGAGTTATGATTTTTTCTTGGTTCGCGTCCTCTCCGAAGAACCAAGAAAGGTTCTTTTTATAAAATTGTTACAAACGGGTAGGTATTAAGTATTCGCAAATAGAGTAACTTTAATTTGAGCTTCCACACGTCTCTTTTGCGCTTTTCACAAATTTTATTTGTATAACTCAAAATTTAATGCTTGTACGATACTATTATATACCAAGGGGCTTTATCCAACATGCATACTAAATTTTGAGTTATACAAATTATAAAATTAGCGAAAAGTGCAAGAGATTTGAAGGATTTTTAAGGATTATGAGTATTAAAATCCTTGACTGGTCAGGGAATAGGCAAAATATGAACCCTGTCGATAATAGCTGGCATATTGTTAAAACAAAAGTGCCTGTAAACCAAATCACAATTGATTGTGGTCGATGCCAATGTGGTGGTATCAGTGGAATGTAATTTAAGCATATATGAATGTACTTACTATATGTACATATAAAATGACAGATTTTTTCAAGCCATGCGACGTATTATGTAATTTCATTAATTTTTGTAAAATCTTCGAAAAATTCGTAAACACCACCAATGTGGCAAGTAAACAAATTATTTTTTAATTTAATAAAATATTTCGTATTTTTGATGACATTATATTAGCTGCGTTTTTTTCACAACGGATCTGGTTCTGGGTTTACTAGGAAATTTTGCATTGAATTGAATGAAAAAAACAGCGAATTATATAAAGATTTTAAGTTTTTCGAAAAACGCATCAAATTGCCTTGATATTTGCCCATTCAAACTTTAAACCCTGAACCAGATACATTTTTGGATAACATTTTTGACGCAAAGTAGGTATCCAGGCAATTCGATTACCTATATGTTCACGAAATGAAATAAAGTTCGATATGGGTAACTATTCATAAATTTCAATTCAATGCAAAATTTCCTAGTAAACCCAGAACCAGATCCGTTGTGAAAAAAACGCAGCTATTAATATACTAAGTATATATTATTTTTAAATCTGAGAAATTTTCGTTAATTTAACGTAAGTGCCTATTTTACGAAAGTGATTTAAGTTGTTTTCATAAAACTGCATGGTTTACGAAAATATTCTAAATTTTAAAAACTTCTCTTCAATATAACAAAACAAAATCTCAAATAGGTATGTTCCTTACGATGCAAAATATTTGTATTTATTATATCAATGATTTCTTTTCTTTCTTCGGAATATATTTTTTCAATTCGTCAAATTGTGAATTGAATAAGAACTGTAACATAACCGTGTGGAGTTTAATATTTTTCAAATTTAATGGGGACTAAATCAAATTAATATAAATATTAACAGTATAAAAACATTTGAAAGATAATATTGAATATATACAATTGAACATTTCTGAACTTTAGGAAGTTAATCATTAATCTCCATCAAAAGTTTTCGCAGAGTTGGCTTCTTATCAATATATGTATGTATGTAATAAATGAAATTTCAAATTTCGAATATTGTAAGTTTCCGTAATCAGATCCAAGGAATGCGCATTCGTTCAAAGTGTAGGGCCTTGAGCATGTCATATGCCAAAGATTACACCAACGGCATGCAGCTCCCGGTTGCATGTGCATGGTGCATCTCTCTAATTGCAAAACCTTACACAACTGATAGCGGGCTAATTATAGCGACCGCTGAGCAGCATAAGCGGCGCAAAGCAAACTAACCTTCAATCGCAGATACCTTCGGCGACAGCGAAAGTGTTGGGCAATTGCCGCCTTTGTCTAGTTGAATAATCGCCGCGCGGAACTTATCAGCGCGAGGCCCCCGCGGCTGTTTGTCACTTCGCCGAAGTTGCATCGCGCGCGGGGCTTCGCGTTCGCGGTTGTTATGATTTTCTACACAATGCACATTGCACAGCGTGGCGCGGCAGATGCAATTCGACGGCAATTTACATAACTCACGTTTTCTACCACACACGGGGCCCGCGCCGATCAAATTCTTCTCCGAATGAAATAGATCGGCGCGGCGCGGCAGCGATTAGCGATTATGTGTGTTTGAAAAACGACGCCATCGACCGGTATTCGCCTCGCGGTGTTCAATGTAATCTTCGCGGAAATGGCATTTTTTGGAATCAATGCGAACAGTTCTAATTGAGGCTTATTTCTAGAACTTACCTCGCTTTCGCCTGATTGTGGTGGATTCATTTCCGCGGTAATTATCCCGAAATCTGCCTGCATTGGTACCGGAATTTCAACGTCATTTTGCATCGTTGGCCATTCAAAATTTCACCACAAAACAATTTTTGCTATTTTTGCCTAGTTGGCAGAAAAAATCTCTAACTTATAAAATTCGGGGAAATTATGACTGAAGATCTATTGTTCGCGCAAATTTCCGCGCGGGCTGGGTAAACAAGCGACTGTCTCCGCGAATGTTCTAATGCACCGTGTCACTGTGCGAAAATAGCTTCCACTTCCAACTGAAGATAGTGGGCGCAAATTCGGCGATAGAGGTGAAACGAGCGAAATTTTTATCGAAGCAAGTGAAGTTGCCGAACTCTGTGCTCTCGTTACCGGCGGGTCGCGCCAATTTGGCGACAGACCCGTGACGGGTGTGGGTGAGGGCACGCATGTAGATTTTTCCTTTTTTTTTTTCGTTCGGAGAGAATTTAAGCGATCTATGCCCGACTTTCTCTTTCAAGAAGTTAGCATCAGCTCCAGGGTTGAAGCGATCATCGCTTTTATCAGATTTTCAGCGACTTAACAGGGTGAAGGTAGCTACTTGGGCAAAAATATATTTAAAAAATATATAATCTACTGCAAGTTTGCAGAAATCTCGAGATAAGAGCAGTTTGTCCGATTAGCGAAAGGAAAGTAAAAGTTGGGCAACTGATAACTTCCAACTCATCGCGCGGTGATAAAGTTTTCAAAAGTTTTAGACATTTCGCGATAAGTGGCTGCACGAACGCCAATTGCCCGATTGCGCAATCAACTCGCTTCCCGGTGACATACAACCAATGGAAGAAATTTCAGCAAATTTTAAATTTTTTTAAAAGAAAATAACCAGTAGCGCGCGAACATTAGTAGTAAAATTGACCGAAGTTCCAATAATAATCTACAATTAAATAAAATTAAGAAATAACGAAGTCTATTGCTAAGAAATTCACATTTCACGAAGAAAATGTAAACAATTTCTTTGCAATAAATTCAATTTTTGTGTAAAAATTCTATTAAATAATAAAATATGATAGATTAATTATAATGTTAACTTACCTAAAATTTCTATTAAATATTGTTCGAAGGAAATTGAAGCAGACATACCTGCAATTAAAAAATATTAAAATTTTTAAATATAGAAGATATATGGCAGATAGAAAATGTTTTATTATTATCAAATTTAAGAACTAATATTATCCCCGTGTATGCGGTTTTAATATTCGACTAATCCACTATAATTTTTAATGGGTGGGCCACACAAAAGTGTAAGACCCAGTTGTCGAATCCTAAGTTACATTCCAAAATAAAACTTTTCATTCATTTTTCAAGAGATGTTTCTGTTGCTTTTCGGTTTGCTTTTGGCAACTCTGTCATTCTATATTTTCCAAATGTTTTATGAAGGAACAAATTGAATTTGACAATTACTTTTCCTTATTTTTACCAACATTTTATCTAAATATGCAGAATATTTATTTTCAACATTTTTAAGGTTAAAATGTTTATTATAACTATATATTTCAACAATGTTTCATCAAATGGAAAATTTTGCGCAGCTCATTTTTATTGGAAATTCGTTTTTTTATTGAATTTACAATTATAATGTTTCTTGAAATAGTTTCTCCTATGTTTTAAATATGAAGACAAATACATTTTGGCTAATAATCATAAACGGTTTTTTTAATTAAATTTCTTAAAGTCAAACGACAATGGTGACGTTAAACTTGTTCGCACAAGTGCATATTGCGATAAATAAAAACTTATTCTAGATAATATTCAATAATGATTTCTTTATTCAAACACATGAATAGATCGTTAAAATAATTTCGAAGTAACGCCCAGTATGGCTTCAAAACAAATATGTTTTTATATGACAGGTGAACTTTCATACATTGTGCATGTTTTGTTAAATCCATTACATTATCTTTCGGTTGAAATCTCACTCGACACATTAAATAAATGTAAAGCAAACCGGCATTGGCATCTGTTTTTGTGCAAATTCGCAATATTAACTATCATTCTAGACCGGACATTTTTATGATTTATTTAAGATCAATTTGATAAACTATGTATGTACAAACTAGTTTTATAATATAAGTTTAAATTATATAGCTGTATGTGCATTATCAAATTTAATAAAATTTTCTCTGGTTATGTAAATTATTTTCGTGAAAAAAAAATATAATAGATCTTCTTAATTTTAAAAAATATGCATTTCAGAGTGTCCTAATATCTCCTTAAATTTACTAGATTATTTCTAAAATTAGATTATAAGAATTATAAAATAGAAAAATGAGAGGTTATTGTAAGCTGTAAAAATGCTTTTCTGCTGAAGCCGATTAATAAGTGAAGTTTGTGGTCCATTCAATTTGTGAATGAATAAATGAAAAAAATTTGACAAATAAGTGAAGACGTGAATCTATTTATAAACTTTGATAAACCGAGATGATATAAATAAAGCTCTCGCTTCATTTATATTGTATTTTTTCGCCTGTGTGCGAACAATATTAAAAGATAAGAATTAACATTCTTTATTTAAAAAAACAGGATCACAAAAAATCGAATAATTGACTATATCTCTGCACTCAAAAAAAGTACTGAAAATAATATTTTTCGATAACTGAAGTTTATTATTTAAAATATCTCATTAATAAAAAATTCAACAAAGTTCAAAATAATTTAATTTGAGAATTTCAAAAAAAAAAACATCACTCAAATATTTAAAGCTCACTCCGAAAAAAATTTAAGTGAAAATGTAATTTCAAGTTTTGAATAAAAATAATTAAATATTTTGGGAGAAGAATAACTAAAATTACTATTAGGTTAGCCTTTGCTACTTATTTCCAGTTCCAGATTAGGTTTTTGGTTGAGTTACATATACATACATATATAAGTTACTCTTCCGAATTTTATAAGATTATTTTTTGTACGAATTATATTCTCAATCGATATCTTACTTTGATCTGAGGATTGACTATTGTTTAAGGACCAACATTTCTAAATGATCCGTGTATTGCCTAGGGTTAACTAAGGTGACTGTGAAATTGATCTTGACAGTTTTCAATTCTTCATTGTGGCCTTATGGTGCTCGCGTATAGTTTGTTTTAGGGCCAATAATATTCTTTTTTAACGAATAGAACTAATTCCAGAAAGTGTGAGAAAGAAAAAATGGTTTTAAAGCATAAGATTTTGCTTTAGTACCAAATTTTTCTTTCCTTATAGGTACTTATTTTTAATTTTTTAAATGGCGTGACGAAAAAGATCATAATATAAATAATTTCGCCGATGAACTGCTTAATTAAAAGAGACGCTAGTTAAAATTAATCATTTTTCTTTAAGTTTAAAAAGAACTTCATAAAAATGAGAAAATATTAAATTTTAATTTTTAATCCGCGAATCATATTGTTAATGGATATCTCGTTTTGAGATATTATGAACTTTTGCATTACCTACTTCGAAATCGGAGCGTTACCTTTTAAATTTTTACCAACAATTTTTGTTTCCTTTCCTACTTAATTTATATCTTCGTGGTCTGATGAGAATTTAACTTGGCCAATAGCCGGGCAAGAGATAATAAATTTTGTATTTAAACGGAAACCCTAATCTATTCGTTTTCGGTTTTTAAAACTTAAAATAGAAATTACAGGTTTGTGAGACCCATATATACTTTTATTACATATGTATGTTTTAATTTCCGTTTAACTTTCGTAGCGGTTAGCTTTTTTTCTTTCTTTGGTCTAATTAAAATAAAATGCTCTGCTTTTCAACAACATTGTCAAAATATGTATATTTTCGAAAATAGTGCGTCCAATAAGATTAATTCCATCAAAATTTCCATTTTATGGGTCAGTGGCTAATCCCTCCTGAAAGCGATTTGATAACGCTCGACTGACCTTGATTTACCTTAGGCAAATCCGGTGACCAAAGTTTGGTCAAGATCGCGCCCGAATCTGGCGCGGAAAACAAAAGCCAAAGCAATTTGCGGCTGGGCGATAGCGCACTTATCGCGGAGAAGGCGCGCATATTAAAAAAAAAAAAATCTATTGCAATTCAAGTTGCCTCTATCCTGCGCGCCCGCTGCAAAAGCACAATCGCCCAAGGTTATCTATGCAGCGAAAAGTCTAAGTTCACTGCAAGTTTCAACGACCCCGGCGACAACAAACAAGTCCGCCTCTGATATCATCCGCGGGCCGCACTACACATAGACCGTCTACCAAAAATCAAACAGTACACTAGCGATAAACTCGCGGATTGTAAATACGGCGGGGGGTGGGCGGCGCACCGATTTGGCGGTTAGTCGCGGAAAGCTCGCGACCGCCAAATCGGACGCGGTTGCGTTATGCTTATGAAATTTGCACACAAAGGCCAATTTCGTCCGTCCGAATGCAGCTGTTGCACAACGGTGTGCGCCAGCCCGCGATAGGTAGTCAAGGAACCCGCGGGCTCGAAGTGGCTCCTATGCCGAAGCGGCCCCCTAAGGCCTATCTATCAGCGGAGCGGCCAGAGCGGGCCAGATATGAATAAATGCAAAAGTGCACTTCTCGCGATATTTTTTATCCGCCGAATTGAGTGTTTGACATTTGGACGTCCTGGGTGCACATCCGGCCAGTCACCCCGACGACCGCCGTCGCAGCCGCCGCCGCCGGGCCGTTGTGCCAGCTAGAAGAAGCTAATGGTGTTGGGGTGCGCGCACTACCGAGCAAACGCAAACGCTTTTGCACTTTTTGCATTTTGCGCATTTTTTTCGGCATCGCTCACCCACAGGCGCATTTTTTTTTTTTTAATTTCAACGCTGCGCAATGTTTGCTGTAGTACCAAATTCATCCGACGATTAGCGAACTCGCGCGAGAGTGTTTTTGTTTACACTCGCGCTAGATACGAGCAGATCGACGGGCAGCTTGCAAAATACGCGACGACCACATATTTGCCAAAAGTAAATAAGTGGTTCAAAAATGGAACCACCAAAGGCCCAGCCAGAACCCGAATTAATTCGGTCGTGCGCCCCGCGATTTGCGGAAGACGATGAGCAAACACGCAATGAGTGGACGCTGGTTTTTGGCCAGAGGGCTCCCTTAATCATCGCGAGATGATGAGTGGTCACAAGTTATGATTACAGCCGGTGCTGTGTCATTGTCCTGATGAAATTGCCACCTGCTCGATCGTTTTCGACTGTTGATCACACTTGGTTAGTACAACGACAGTCTTTTAAGTACTTTCAATAGTGGAAACTTTTCAACCCAAGACTAGACAGGCACTATCAATTAGCAGTTATATTAGACAGGAATTGACAGCACGAAATGCGTCATGTGGTTATTTTCCTAACGATCACTTTCGAGAACTATTACATCATCTTCATTACTTGCTTACGAAAGTATCCTAAATAGAAATCACGTCTCGGGGAAGAAAGTAATTTATTTGCACGACTAATGTAAACAAATTTATAATTCGTCCAGAAATTATCACTGACCATTCGGACTTTAAATCTGAACCTGAACTTAGAATTTGAGCTTTTCGGATATCCTTAGAATGAATGAATAGTTCTCTTTCGTTAAAATTCTTAATTTTCGTTCTATGAGGTACATACGTATACCTATTTGATTTTCTTTGTCACAAATATTTCAAACTTATATTGTGTTTGCACTTTTGTTGTTTAGAGCCATCAATAGATTACCTAGAAGTTTGAAGGATATTACAAGACAAAACTAAGCTTAGTTTTAAATACAATTCCTCTAAAAGTACAATAAGGCCTATTTATTAAATTTTCTTAAACCGAAAATAACGCAATTTTAGTCCAATAAATACATTTTTATAGATTTAATATTAATTGACTGATAAACTCGTAAATTACATGATAGAAAAGAAAAAATCGGGTTTCGGGTTTACTTCAGTCATTTATCAGTTTAAGTTATTATAGTTCTGTAGCATATTTTTCCAAAGCCGTGGAATGTTTTTATCGCAAAGTGAAGATTTACCAGATGAAATTATAAAACTATCTCGAAGAAAAAATTATACATATGTATTTTATAATTTCTTCATATTGTTATGTGATTATTACAATGTGTACATTTTTCTGTTCTTTGTATCAAGAGACCTTGCGAAACATTTTAATAAGTCATGTTTTCTTGATTATGTTGTTTTATATTAAAAATATAATGTGCACAGGAAATGCCAGCTGTAAGTCAACACGTGCGGCTAGTTCTAAGTATTTAACCTCCTATTACCTAGAAAACGGTATGAATATATGTATGTAAAGATAACACATCGATATGCATGAATATGAAGTTTGATCAATGTTGTTTTTTATTTACTATCGACTGTATTTTATATGTAGGTATATAGGTAATTATGTAGGTATGTATTTAATGATGCCTCAAGCGCAAGCAAATTGTTTAAAGCTGCAAAAGTTAAAGTTCAAATATTATAAAAACAAGAAATTTTACGATAAAGTAAGTAATCCCATGGATATTACAATTCCAGGAAACTGAGCTATTTTTGTATGCTATTTTTTTCGTGTGGGATATACATATCATATTATTAACGTCAATTTTAGCGATATAAATATTAAGTAGTGTCAAATATTGAATTAGAATGCCAATTAAATTTTATAAACAACCTGCCAAATTTTATAAAAATGCTGAAGTTTGAAGTCACAGGAGTAATGGAACCTACTTATGAAATCACTAAAATTCCTCTATCAATTTTAAAACCTTTGTTATCCGAATGTTTTTACCCATTAGAAACTTTTTGATATTGCGGAATTTTAAATTTAAAGGAAAATCTTTACTATGTAAACATTTAAAAAAATTAATAAATCCAAAAAAATTTCAGGAACAAATTAAATTAATTCTAGTTTTCCTAAAGAGGGAAAATAATTTAACTGATCTTTTATTAACCTTAAAGAATTAGAAGATATGCTGATGAATTCGTCTAAATCGCTAAACTAAAAATCGGTTTATTATTTATTGAGAGATACAAAAATATTTTGGCTGTGTACTCTTCGCAAAAAATCAAAATAGCAAGCGTATTAGCTGCGTTTTTTTCACAATCGGATCTGGATCAGATTTATTGTTAGTAGGAAATTTTGTATTGAATTGGAATTTACGAGCAGTTACTCATGTTGAAAAAATTTTATTTCGTGAAAATAAAATCGAATTGCTGTGATTAACATGCCCATTTGGCTTCCAAAATATAATCAAAAAATTTTTTGGGGTTCAAATTCAAGATTTGAAGTTTGGATGAATAAAAATCATAGCAATTAGATGTGCTTTTTGCAAATTTTAACTTTTTTATATAGGAGACGGCTTATAGAATTCAATTCATTCAAAAATTCCTTAACTAATCTGATCTGGATCGGATTGTGGAAAAAACACAACTATTGTCTTTAAGATTTTATAATTTAACAAAATCCATCGAAAACTCCTTTGCCTACATAGAACAATTGACTTTTGAAATTTTAAATAGAATGATTATAATTATTATATTTATGGGCTAAGGAGGGTATTTATTTAACAATATCTATTAATGTAGGTACTACTGATTGATAATTTATGTTCACATACCTTTTCTCAAGATGTAGCTCTAGAATTTAAGCGGTGCACACGCGTATAACCTTTCTAATATAAATTCACTTAATACTGACCTATTTTTTGTTGCTTAAGACAAAAAATCCTTTCACTCCTCTAGTTAAAATTCTGCAACTAAAACTAAGTCGCACATCCCATCTCTACTCTCACAAGTTCCCATTTCCCCGCTTTGTCTCAATTCAAAAATTGCTCGTCGAAGGAATTAACATTGAGTCATTTCATGGAGATTGCGATTGTCCAACATCTAGGCGAAACAGCGTTTGACTCAATTTCTTAGAAGCTCACTTGACTAACCACAGACGGCTCCGTGGCGACCAGCACCGGGCCTCTATCTAACGCAATTTAGTAAAAAGTCCCTTCCCGCCGCGGTGGTAGCCGCCACAGCCGCTGGTGTGGTTTTCCCGATTGCATCTATTCGCGATTATCACCACGAGCAGGCGAGTCCAGAAATAGTCCAGAACTAGTTCTAATCTGATCGCCCCGGTTTCCAGTCTCTAGCCAGGTCTCAAGGTCACCCTGTCGTGGGTCACTTTCTGAAGTCCCAGAAGAAGATCGGAATTTGGTCAATATCGACGCATCTGACTAGACGAGCTTTCGAGCGACAACGAACCCTAAGTGTCACACTGACCGCTGTCAGTTGGGTACCGGGCGCACTTTTACCTGCGGGGAGAGCTTTGTCAGTCTGGGGGTTCCAACACCTGTGCAAATAAGCTTAAATTCGCCGTCCGCCGAAAACCCAGAGGAAGTCTGGAGTTAGTCAGAGGCGGGAGGAGTCTAGAGTTTGTGCAGATCGTCAATCAGGTCAATCCTCTTTCGCTAGTGAGGATCTCGCCAGATGCGGGGACTGGCGCTGGGCCCCCTAAAACGAGTCTTTGCCGGGGCTGAGACTTCCTTTCTAGCTCCTTGGCGCTGGCTCCGTCTATGTGCCGGCTGCTCTGGCTCTTAATTGACCGAATTGTTGCATGCTAATTAGGCAGAGGCGAACACCGCGCCGATTGCCGAACATGAATCAGCGGCTGGTCCGCGGCTTAAAAGGCTTGGCTTCGCTTTTTCGCCGCGTCGCGTTCTTTTGGGGAGCCTATTAGCAGCAAGTCGTCTAGACCCGATGCCTCCGCGGTGCGGTCGTGACGCGCTAAACGGCCGAATTCGGCTGAAATATCTACGAGCGCTAGACGGATGTTTTGACTGGAGCGGATTGCCCGCGAAATCTTGTTTGACGCACACCACGGCCGCACTGAATAGAATGGGCTTTGATATACGAAAGACCTTTTCCTGTTTCGCTTTTTCACTCCACTAATGATTTTTTTCACCTTTTTGCATCGCAAGTAATTTAGGCAAATTCGTTTAGAATTCTTTTGCAATGAACGCTTTGGTGAAGCCATTAGCTGTAGACGAAACTTTTTCTCTTCTGATTTATTACGTGCTTAATTTTGTAGTTGGGCGAAGATATGAGGTGTATTATATAATTGAATGAAAATATAGAGCAGTTGTAGACAAAATTACAAATGTTTGGAATATTAATTAATATTTTTAAAAATTTCTATTACATGAAATTACGGGTTATCCCAGTACCTAAGCCACATTTTAAAGTTCTAATCAGACTAATTTCACCTTTGAATAAATTAATATCATATAAAATCCCGGTGAACTGATTATGACCAAAGTCGAATCATATGCGATATAAAAAAGTTCAATAAATCATCCGTTTACAAAGAAATTATGCTGATATAATAGCTTAAGTTTAAGTGTTCATATGTAAGAGCTAGTAAAAAACTAAATTATCTTTTTTTTGTTTGCAACCGGAACCAGATTGTTTTTCATAACAAAATTAATGTTAATGTCTTAATGTTTAAAATTTTCGTAGATGTAAGAAACCATTAATTAAGAAAGGACTTGATGATTTAATCCTAATTTTATATTTTGGTTTAGGGTTTTCATTCTCTCATTCAAAAATAATTTTAAATCATATTGTAATAAGGATATCTAATAATTGTCTCTTGTTTTAGTTTTTTAAGTTTAGGAATGAAAATGAAAAGAAAGATAAATAAAACTGTGTTAGCTGATTTAATTTTATTTTTGGCTTTCAGTTGTATCACAGATCTAACAACGAGTTACCTATTGTTGAATGCAAATTCTATTTTCATGTACTTACCCAGTTATTTTGAAAAACGATTGCGGAAAGAATTAGATGGAAGCTATAGACATCATATATGCCCCAAAAGAGTGACTTTTCGGGAATGGGTTAGGTTTTTTCAAAGTTTCACATAGTCGCTTCACTTTGTTTGCATTCATTTTATTTAATTTCTTTTTAATAATTATCATTGCTTTTATTATATTTTTGTTTTACTTATATTATAATTAGTAACTTTTTAATTCCTATATCTACTTTCTGCCTTCTTTTTAAATACCTCTACTATTAAGAATATTTAGTCTTGTGTTATAATTATATTTTTTTTATTGTTACTACTTTTTTATTATTTCGTTAAATATCGCGGAAAACAATTTTCTTCCGAAAAATACCGCTGAGATGGCTAATTACTGTCATGAAAATTATAGATAATTAAATTAAATGCCACAGACATTATTTTCGCAGAGCGAACTCTTTTTTGTTGTAGATTGCAAAGAAATTTGACATCGAATAACTATATGCATTCTTTTCCGCACCACCATCATCCTTGATAAATATCATTATGATAGTTTTATAGATTGTTAATAAGTTTTATATTTAGAAATATTTTTCAATTGAGTTCAAATTATCATGACATGGACCAGCGGCAGTAGTACCTAGGTATAAAAGAACAACGTTCTTTTAACAATTGAATATCTGCTACTTTAGGTTTTCTGATTCTGAAGTTTTATTTTATTTTATTTATTTTTTAAAAATGATGTTCAGTGAAACTAAAATTCGTGTTGAACTTTTCGGATTGACCAACTATTATGAATTCGGGTAGAGGTTTTTTTAAGAATAAACCAATTTTTCTTACCATACTGCTATGTATGTATGTATGTACTGTACCTGTATATAGGTAAATTTCGTAAATCGTAATCGTATTTCGAATAAGTCACATATGTATCTTAAATATATAGTTAAATATTGGTATTAGTGTTGAATGATTTTCTTAGTCCCTTCGTTTTGGAATATTATGTGGGTATTTTTTTTATGATTACGTCACAGTAAGTAGGAATGCGTTTAAAATTTCTCGCGCAAAAGGCTTAGGAAAGAGCGAAGCACCAAAGTCTGTTTTTATTGATCAAATACCCAATGCCACATCCAAATTTTATATGTCAAGCAATACTTGCTTGGATGAGGAATTGCCAGCAAATGAGTTGCATGACAGTGAACGAAACGTGCGGAATTCCAGAGCCCCGAAGCGGCCCCTTTTGCCTCCGCAGCCCGGCTCTGTAATTCTTGTATCAAAGCAAGGAGCTCTGCAGAAAGAAGTAATTTCCTGAGAAGTTCTAAATTGGTATCCGCATTGCAACAAAAAATTAAATGTGCCATGGAAGCACCCCAGAAGTTTGAGCAGACGGGGCGCGGTGGAGGCGACTGTTCGAGCTCGCCGGGGTGAGGCGTCTTCGTTTTCGCACCGAGGAAGTCTTGACGCGGCTTAAAAAGCGCAAAAGACACTCCGGAGGATTGGCCGCTTCTGTTGGCGTGGCGACCAGCGAACATTTCGAACGCTGAATAATTTCGAGCAGGAAAAATCGCTAGGTGGCCGCAGCGCGTCGTCCGGCAGGAAGTCCTGGCTAGGATACTGACTGTCAATTGGAATCGCCAACTCGCCCTGGGGCCCTCCGCGAACTCGGGCCCACGTATGGTCAGTGCTCTCGCCGGTGTCAGAGGAGCCCCTTTTCAGCTTTTCCGTCTTTCGGCTGTCGTTCTTTAAGGCTCTGCGGCTTGTCATAACTTGGGCTCGGTCCTCTTGCGGGGCTCTGCGGTGCCTCCGAAGACAGTCCATTCGCCTCGCAAATTTTGCATGCATGCAGCTCTGTACCTTAGGAATTTTATTAATTTTTGAGCAGAAAAGAATAATTTGTCACCATCATCACGTCATATAAATTGACGAGGTACAAATAATGTGAGGACATGAAGAGGCTTGATAAAAAAACTTGATATATGTATTACACGATCTAGAAAACTACATATACATTCTTAACGCCTGAACACTTTTTAAGGAAAGGCAACAGAAATTTTTCTTTTAAGTTTTGTGGGCAGGATAAGTAGCACAGTAACCCCTAGACTTTTTCCTTCCGACAATCTACCACTTGGAATATTCAAATTTCAATAATTAATTCGAAATTTGCGTCAAACAATATCTTTCTAATTAAAATACTTGGATTTAAGGAAATATGGTGTATTTGGTTCGTAATCTTTCGAGTTTAATATTTCAAAGGTTATTCGTTTTAAACATGACATTTCATTAAAACATATTATCTTTTAATGGCATCGGATAGTGCCCCAAGTCGTTTAAAAACAAAAGTAAAAAAAGAGAAAATTACCCAAGTCAGGAACGAACCAATATTAATGATAGAACACTATTTTTTATAATCCCCACTAATATACTATATATTATAAATCAGAAAGTGTGTCTGCTGCCTCACTTCTTGTCTGTTTGTTACTCTTTCACGCTGAAACTACTGAAGTGATATTGCTGAAATTCGCTATAGGGCTAAAGTATAGGGTGTAGAACAACATAGCGTACTTTCTATCTCGGAAAATGTTTTTCTTAATTTAACGTTAGTTTTGACAGTGTTCAATGGTCCATGTGGGCGAAGTCGCGGGCAATAGCTAGTATATTATACATATAGGTATATTATATCATAAACTCCATTTCTTTTTAAATGTTACTTTGGATTGTATTATAAATTAAAGAGAACCGAAATGTACCTAATTTTTAAAAATATTATTTTTATTCTGTTTGATTTTAATATAACTCTCAATTTTAACATCAAAATTATGGAGTTTTTTTATTTTCTTCTTTGAAATATTGTCCAGTTTTTAGTTAATAAAAGAAGTAATTTGAAGATTAGTGCGTGCGATAAGAAATTTTAAAGTACTCGAAATTTTCAAAAACACTTATATTACTCACTCTCGTTTCACAGACTCGACTGAATGATCACTCATTCTATATGTAATTAAATACACATACAATATATGTACATATATGTATTTAATTCGTTTTGACTTTTGACGGTTCAAAATGGGAAAGGTAGAATGGTATTTTTTAATAAAATCTCAAATAATATCTTTGGGAATAAAAAGAAGTAGAAATATGTACCTGACAGCTTTTGTCAGTGGCAGTTAGATAGATCTACATATTAGCATTAGAATGAGAAGATGCTAAATTTTCAATAGTAGGATATTATATTGCAAAATAAAACATTGGCATTAAGTGATGTGTTTGTGATGAGTTTGATTTATTTAAAGTATTTTTTGTATATATATACATATGAGTATGTACAAATTTTTGTAGTAATCTGATTCTATGGGGTCACCGTTCGATAAGAGAGAGAATGAAATAAATATGAATTGTTACACATGATTTTATACAAAACCAAAACAATAATTCAAACACAACAACAAAAATTACAAAAGTAATTATGAATAATTTAAATTTTAAATTTTCGTTTCACTGTTGCTACTGATAACAATAATTAAAATTAAAATAACAATAAACTAAATATTCTTGTTGTATTTTGACTGTCAACTTGCTGACAAACGAAGTATTAATTTTTGGGATTTACTTTAAATTCGACATACATACAGCTATCCTTTCAAATATATTTATCCCTGCATTATATGATAATAAGTTATATTATTCATTTTGTCTGTTAAAAAAAAAATAAATAAATTGGGAAATGGAAAAGAGCAAGATATTTTTCATGAAATGAGTAATTATTGAACGGATCCAATGTCGTTGCTTCCATTTAAATGAGGTATAAAGCAGTGCAGTCCTTGCCGCCAACGCTCGAACGAGACAGAGCATCACCGTTCTGTGTTAGTGCTGTGTTACAAAATACACACTACTTACAACTACATATATACAAATATTTATTATATGTACTTATTCTACATCTTGCCCTTTAAGATTTTCACTGCTTCTGCGATTCTATATTCCAAATTTTCTAATACCTACTCATACAAACTCATTTTAGATATTGTTTCAAATAGCCTAAAAGTAAAAAAGCAACTAATTTTAACTATGAATAATTTAAGAGATCCTACATATAAAAATTCTTCGACTGTACTTCATACTTTTAATACCTACATATATTATGTATTAATCAAAGTTCATGCAGACATGCAAACTTGAAGCCGTCTTCAAGTCGACTTAAAAGTCTTGTAACCTTAGAAGATCGACTTCGAGTCGGCTTGACTTAAATCGATCCGAAAAAATTGTCGTATCGACTTAAACTAAAGCCAGCCAGCTTGAGCGCTTGAGTTTTGACATTAAATTCATTTTAGTTAATTTAATTTAGTTTAATTTTTCTTCACATTAAACATCAAAATAATTCAATTGGATTCGAACGTTATTCATGATTGCGTGTTGTGTTCATTAGTTCGTTTTTCATGGTAGTATGTTATGTTCATGTATTTCGCGGTAAATTAATGCGAATTGTCAAATATATTTTCAAGCCAGTTTAAAGTAAAGTTCTCAAGTAGGTAAGCTGGCGCTGTGGATTGAAATGTCAGTTCAATTTCAAGTCAAGTCCGACATGTTAGCGTAGTTATTGAAAAAAAAAAAAAAATTCTACAAACTTTGTATAAACTATTTTTTTGAAATCTTATTTCGAGTTCTATGTACTATAGAATGAAGGGATTTGAAAAGTTAGTACTCCCGATTGCATGCACCAGAAATCTTTATTCAAGCGGAACCTCTTAATTTTTTATCAACGTATTTTTCCACAATACACTTCAATGAAGCGCATAGATATCCTTATATGGTCTATTACTGGATGTCTGTTGGCTTCCTCACATGCTTCATAGCTTTTTATATCGATATCAAAACACCTCCAAAGTTCTGTCTTTGTGGATGGCAGCTGGGCGGGTCTCGGATTGGGTTTCATTAACCTCCCTGGCCAGCTTGTTTCAAAATTCCAAGCTGTTTGTGCAGCATAGTCAAATGTCCACACCTGACCCTCCATGCACCAAAATATTTTCGCCAAAGGTAATCGCAGCTAGCTAATCCGAAATGCAGCAGAGGACGCGGTGGTCCCCTGCGGCCCAGACGTACCCGTCGCGCCAGTGAACCTTAAGGGCCTGGTCCGGTTTTTTCAAACGCCAAATGGCACTTTGGCTGCATCTATAAAAAAAAAATCCCCTTGTGGTCAAATGTCCCTCATCCGGCTGGATGTTCTTGGCCCTACCCCTCCCCTGTTCCAGCTAACTTTCTTAGCGAATTCTTAAGTGTTAGTTCGCTGGCCGGCGACACAGTCACCGCTTCTGCTGCTGCTGCTGTTGCTGCTGGTGGCGTGCATTTTTCTCCCGGCGCAGTATTTTTATCGACAGTTTGGGAAGTCGATGACCTCGTTTTCCTCTGCGAAAAAATACGCAAAAATAATTCCGCTGTTTTTTTAGGTTTCTTAGTGGCACCATTTGGCTAGTCGTGCTGCAATTTCTTGCGAGAAAAAAAAATTATCTCAAGCTTTCCTACGTTTAGCCTGCTGCGCTGATTGGTTTAAGATTGTTGAGGTGCGCGCGGGGATGAAAGAGTGCGCGATGCAGAAAAAGTAGCAACGCAGAAGAGATGGTATTTTATTTTTTATTCAAAAATAAAAAATTAAGTCGGAATTAAATAAATCTGTGCGAGCTCTTCGCACATTCAAAGGCAGCGGTGTCGAATGTGCATCAGCGCAGGGAGCATCTTCTCTAGACCCACATAGCAATTTAAGACGTTTGGGCTGCACTCAGTCAGTTTCTTGAGAAAAGCTTATTGCTGCTCCTGCGGGCGGGAGCGAGCAGCAAATGGGGCCACTGCGCTTAAATTTCAAAAGAATCACAATTTAGCTAACCGTCACAGGGACTGGATAAATAGTGCGCTGCCGACTTTGAGGCAATGACCCAGCAGCATCCGCTGTCGCCGATCTGAGCGAGCATTGTTTCCTATAAAATCGCTTGATCAATAGCCTCGTTGCGTCAGCGACACTTGGCGGTGCAATGGCTGGGCCGAACGTGGGTCCACCAACTAATTAAAAAATTACACAAAATTCGCTGGCACCGCACTAAAAGTTGGCCTCATGATGAAAGGAGCCACTTGAGAGTGCGTCGCACGACGGTGACGTCAGTTTACTCAACTGTCGCTAAAAAGCTAGAATGCCTCTTACAAATTTCAATAAACAAAAGTTTGTTTTGGGCTGTCTGTGATGAATTTTTTCGGGTCACTTTAATTATACACAAAAAGCCAATGAGACAGTTCACCGAATCCAGTTCAATGCACTGTCGCTAGTGGTAAAAATGCAGAAGTGAAATGGTATGGGTGTGTGCACTTTTGGGGAAAAACCTCTGCAACAGCCCAGCGATTTTCACCTCATTGAACACCCTAAAATAAAAATGGTGAATTACCTAACGAGAAACGATCGTTTCGCTCAAATAATTTTCAGAAAACTGCGAAAAAGAAAATGGCAATGATCACTTCTTTGCATGCCCGCAATTATAATAACACTACTTAGTTGATCAAGTTTTTCATTACAGTACAATTAATTGCCTTTTCTTTCGTAGATTGCGAATTTGGGACGTAAAATGAAAAAGTGACAAAATTCGTTTTTGGTGCAGTTTTTAAATAGAAAGTTATAACGCATGCTAAATAGAACGGAGGCAAATGCATTTTTTGGAGCAGATTTTTCGTAAGTGTGTATACGCCAATTTAGGATCAGAAATCCATTCGAGTTAATTTATGAAAAAACTGTAAAGCACTCTACAAAATTTCAAGTCGATTTCGTATTTTATGAAAGGCTTGTTTACACTTTGCGATAAAATTTTTAAAATTTTTTAAAAAATGTCGAAAAAATAATCCTTTATAATTAATAATTTTCACTGAAAACCAGACTCTATGGAAAATTTTATTTCCAGGATTCGAAATGTATAGACAAAATTTAAATTATATATATTTTAGTTGTTCTGAAACATAAACGGTGATTGATATATTGATAGTATAGGGGCATTCCACGTGAAGCGGACATAGGGAAAAAAGTGACATCTTGAATTTCGCTCATATTCAGGTTAATTATAGTCCTTGACGATATAAAAATATAAATTCATTTTTTTTCTTATATGAGACTCGGTTGTGAAGTTATGGACTACGAAAGATTGCACCAACTATGAAAAACACATTTTTTGGATAGGGCTGCTGGGATTACTAAGTGAATGAAAATATATTTTGTGTAGTGATTTATCGAGAACAAATATGTGGTTTTTATATTATGGAACAATAAAAAAAATTAAAAAATTTTCTTATAGAAAACCGGAAGTGAACTTTTTAACGCAATTTTTTTAAGCTTGGACCATTTTTTTTAAATTTTGTTTACTGTAAAATAAAGCTTAACATTTATAAATTTTACCATACAAGTTGTAAAGTGGGATCTAAAGTAGTTTAGGAGATAAATCAATTAGAGTACGTTCATGTCGCTCTGAGCGTGATATCTGTCGCTGGTTAAAGCTGGTTGGAGATGTAAAAACTCATTAAAACGCTGGTTAATTTCAATAATATTGATTAGGTATGTATTATTGTCTTACTTATTTGTGTCATTATAAGGTTATTTAATACGTAGGTATATATACAAAAAAATGTATTATTTATTAAATATAAAATATGTTTTATAACACAGCGATTCTGATTAGTTCAAATATTTTTTATAAAAGTGTCTATCTTTCGTGAATTCAAATTCAAGAGTTAAATTGTAAATATTTTATGGACCTTGAAACCCTTCGGATAATTTTGCTACATGTAGAATTTTAGGTCCGTTAAGGGGGTGTGAAATATAAGGGTTGAATATATTTCTTAATAGTCAATAAAAATCCTGCGGGCAAATTTTATCCATAAACTCGATGTAAGTATTTTTTGCATCACAGAATGATTGTATAAGAAAGGGTTCATTAAGACATAAAATCGCCCTATATAATAGTATCGTGACCAAAATATTTTGTGCTTACATACAAAGTACATATATAATATATGGCTGTACGTCTATAACATAATTTATTGCCGGAAAATTTTTGTTTGATATTATCTGAATTCTACACATAAATATAATGTAAGTATTTGCGCTTTGATTTTATGTTTACATTGTCCTTATTTTAACTAGATTAGATTGTATAGAATGATTCTTTATACTTCTAAATACATATGCTCTTGATCTCCACTGTCCATTTTAGCCGATATATTATTAAATTACGTATAATTTTATCTAACTACCTATATATTTTTGACTGATATGTTTTTTATTTCATTTAGATTTTTATAAATTGAAGGAATTGAAGGGTATCTAAATTATACATTTATTTTAAATTTAAATTTCATTCAAAGTCCAAAAATGCATTTCTTACTGTATTTTTAAATGTATAACATGAATTCATATGCGAAATTTTCATAGAGCGGAAGAAGACGGTTTTCGTCTCTCATTCTTTTGCATGTTGGTGCAACTTGGCTGCGTTAAATTGCAACAGGCAGGAAAAGCAGATTGCGACACTATAATATGGAAAAGCAACAAGTCGTCGATCGTTCAGCGCAGGAAGGTAAGAAAGAGCAGGGACCCTCAAAAATATTCGCGCTGCAATGCACCCGTACAATTGATTTTCGTGCAGAGCGCGACGTCGTGGAAAAGGTTTGTTCTCTGTTCGCAGAATAACCACGAACTGACCCTAAGCCGAGGGGGCTGGCTGAAACCTAAGACGGGGCACGAAGGATGTTGCACAAAGGGAAATTGCATTCAAGAACATCCTTAAGACTGCGCCGGGTCTCTGGAGAGTGCATGCGTGTCCCATGCAATCAGCGATCTTCTGATCGCTAGCAAAAGCTGCAAAATTGCCGGGCGCAATTCGCTTCGCTGCTTCGGCCCCCGTCTTCTGCCGGTCAATCAAAAACACTTTTTGTGAGCTTGGCGGTTCTTAACCCTGGGTCTAGTGCGAGTGAGTGGATGCGATCATGCACGTCACCACAGGCGCGGATGCAGCGTTGCACACAGGCGCAACATGTCGCTGCAAATGTGCGTCAAATTTTGGGTCTATGGGTGTAGCGTTGCTTTTATTCGCGGAATTCTTCGCCTTTTCATTTTTTTTAATCATCTCCACTTGGCTGTTTTGATTGCTTTTTTCAAGCAAATATTTTTTATCGGGCGTCGACCTCTGGCCGGCTTGCAAGCAAAGTAAGCAGAACACGATGCAATTCTAGATTTTTGCGGGCCGTCCTATGCACGTTGAATAGCGCAATGAACTGCTCCCAAATGACGTAATCAACTGCCACTTCAAAGGCGGTTGGAAATATAAAATTGATTCAGAAAAGTTATAATACCCTTCAGCCTACAATGCTTTTATTTATCGTACTTAAAATTTTGATGAAGGTACCATAGATTGAAATTGTACTTGTGTACAATAATTTAATCATGCTTTCGTTAAAATAAAAATAGTTTGAAATATGTTATAGTTTTGAAATTGACACGATTTCCAGTGATTTTTTATCTCAATTTTTCTTTTTTAATATTGGGGAAGTAATTCTAATCCTGCTTTCTTTTTGGTGTACTCGGATATTGCACTTTCTGTGCGTATTTTATTTTTATTTTCAAGTAAAAGTTTCATGTGAGAAGCAAAACCACAACGCCGCAGCCCGATTCCTCAACAATTATAAAAGAATTATTTGTTACTTTTACTAATGAAATGACTATAGGAGTTCTTGTGGCTGTATTATATGTATAGTTAGAGGTATCACTAAAACTTTAATAATTTTTTATTTTACTGTTGTTCACAGTAAAACAAATTATTGTGAAATATCTGCATGTAGTTCAATAAAATATTTGTTTTTCGTTTTATATCAAATAATAACAAATTTCTTTTGACATTATTTCAGTTTTTAGTGACGGACATAGTTGTAGGAACGACTCAATTTTTTCTCAGTGCGGATTATTGGATACCCAAGATATTTGTTAATACAATTGTCAACTAAGGTTTTTGTAAATTATCATTATAAATACACATTATTATCATTGAAAAGAGTTTCACTAATTATAATTAGACAATATATTTATTTGTAATAAATGTTATATTTTTGGTACAAGGCAATTTTTAAAAACACATAATGGTAAAAAATGCTCGTATACAGTAAAAGCTGACTTTTCGGGTTCTTCTGACCCATTTATACTGTTCACCGTAGCACATATAGCAAGGGCAACATTATTAAATTTACTGGAGTTCCGTTGGAAATAGAAGCAATTATTAAGAGTTTGCCTTGATGGTTAGCTCTGATGACTCCTAACACTAGGTAAAAACCGGATAAGGGGAAGTGAAAAAATCAGAAGTGGGAAGCATCAGTTCGAAGTATCAGACAAAGTTTGAAATTACATATGAACTTTTAATTTGACTATAATTTTTGCCAAACAACTATGTACATATATCAGTGTTATTTTGATACGAATATATGCACAGTATCAGTATCTAGTGAACGATTTGGGGATCTAAGCGATAACCGTGCTCAAGGACAAGATCTGATTTCAAATTTGAATTTCACCAAACATTCAATTTTTTCCTTAGATTCCCCCTAAAGCAGAAATAATCTTCCTCAATACAATATAAGGTCGGAAAGAAGTTAAAATTGCCGGTAATGGTTTTAGATAGATTCCCCTCTGGAGTATCCTCTAACCTAGTGGTAACTTCCTTTTTTTCGGAACAATAAAGTGAACATCTAAGCAGCTGTCGACTTTGTGTATTAAAAATAGCTTTGATCGATAAAAATGTAAGTGGCTTAAAAGTGATAACTTGAGTGATTACCGTGGGTAGAACAATCAGTTCTTTATGGAATATCCAAGATTAACTTCTATTCTATGCTAATCCTTACTCTAATCTACTCATCTAATGACAAGGTTTTGTTTAAATCTTTCAACTGCGGTGTAAGGCAGGAGCAGTCTAGCTTTCAGATATGTATTGACTCTAGTGTATTCTTTTAAAATGATTATATGTGGTTGTTCTTTTTTAGATCCCTTCTTTAATTCGAAAAACCTAGTTTGATCTTAAATAAAATATTAGAAGTATGCCTGGATATCCAGTTTAGTAACATTTGTTTAGTAAGAAACGTGTTACGGAATTATTAGAGATGCTCGAATATGAAGGTGAAAATTTCATCTTTGATCTTCTTCATCTGCCAGTCGATCGCGGTCGCCCTTACCCCTCTGGTATTACGTCGTCAATTGGCCCCGAATCGCGAGAAAATCCCCCGGGTGCCGCGTCGCAGAAAGCTCCAAATCAACCTTGACAACTGCCGGCAATTCATTTCAGACTTCATCACTTTCACTTGTTGCAGCTCCATATATCGTCCGCGGTGCTCCTAAATGCACTCGTCGGCAGCATGCACTTGCACTGCACCAGCAGCTCGGCCGGCGAGTTCTTCTATTGCCTCCCCTGCCCCGTCCCCCTCCCTGCCGTCGGGCCGCGTGCGGGTTGTGCAATATTCATGTCGCCAATTTCCTTCGGCGCACACTTCTCGTGCATGGGGGCCCACAAACATGCACCCGCCCCCGACCCGGCCGCTCGGCAGCGGCAGACAGCCGACAAAGCTCCCCGGCAATCAAAAACAACAAAAAGTCCCAAGAGGGCGAACAAAAACTTTTGCGCCCCGAAAGCGTTCGGAGTCCTTTTTTGCATCAAGTGTGCCATGCGGGTGCAAAAATCCCGATGACAAGAGCCGTTAAGTGAAAGCAAAGCTTAAGCCACGGCCACCCCACTTGGAGCGGTGTGCAGTTAGCTAAGCTTCAAGGACGGGGTCGTGCGGCAGCCAGCCGAGCCGAGCAGCGCCGGGCCGGGCCGGGCCGGGGCCCGCAACGCATGCATCCAGCACCCAGCGGCGCCGGGATCTCGACAGACAATGCACGTGCCGGGGCTCAGTGCACCCGCCAGCGGCACGCTAGCTGGGGAGCTGCCGGGTGCCCGGACGGGGGGCGCTCGAGCAAGAAAAAAGGACGCCACCCCACGGTGGGCGGCGCACCTTGCACAACTGTTGACACCAAGCGTTTGATTGCACCCAGCCCTCGGTGGCTCCCGGCTGCAGTTTCATCACCCGTCAGCACGGTGCGCCAGTGGCGGCGTGGGCGCGGGGGGGCGCGGCGCCTTTCGGCAGTGGCGGAGGCGGCAGCGAATGCGTTTGACTAAGCTGCCGAGTGAGCGGATTTATCACATGATGCGTGCCTGCGGCTAACGAGGGCTTCCCCGGGGCGCCCAACTCTGCGCGCCCCGGCGGTGCCCCACCCGCTGCCGAGAGAGCTCCGCTGCACTTTACCAAGTTGGGAAATCCGAATAAAAGCGAAAAAAGTCTTTGGCATGTGGGAAAATTGTCGGAAAAATAGAGGAAAAGTGCATTTGCCGAGGATCTGATCGTTCCGCTGCCGCTCGATGCGGCCGCCGCTGGTGGTTCTGGTGATGTGCAGCGAGTTTTTCGTGGCCGTGCGCCCCCCCCCTTTTTTCCTCTTTTGGGTAGTTTTTGCGCTGCTTGCGGTTCACCAGAAGTGTCGGAAGTGCATTTTGACCAGGAATTCCTTTTTTGGGGCTCGCTCGTCCTTTGGCCCGCCCCGGGTGCTGGACCCGCCGGATCGTCTGTTTGCGTAGGACTCAAATCATATTACAATGCAGATTGAGAGGCTTACGCCGCGCCAAACGGCAAACGGAAACAAATTGCACGAAAGCGGTGTCAGTGGGTTAGCTCCGGAATAATTGGGAAGAGCACCGACTTGATTTATCGTCCTCCGTCCAGTGCCGGCGGTGGCGTGGGTGGCCGGGGGTGGGGGTCGATTCTGGCGCGGTTATTGGCGCTTTGAAATTTTTTTTTCGGGGAGCGTATTTAGCAATTTCAAAGGTTCACCGCCGTCGCCGCCGCTGATGTTGCTCTGGGGCTGGTTCGGTCCCTCGACTTGATTCAGTGGCTATCGACTTTCAAATTGCATTTCGCATTTTTTCGGGCGCAGAGTGCATACTGCGAACTTGTGGGTGGGAGGGGGACTGCACATATGCAGGCAGCAGGCGTGAGTGGCTCTTCTCTTTTCCCAGGTGGAACAGGACGAGGGCTCGAATTTTTATGATACGTTGCATTGAGGCCTTTTGAAACAAGATTGTAAATCTGTAAACCTAGAAATCTATTACAAAGTGGCCATAAATACTGCATAAGGTAATTTGTAAACCGAGGCACTCAAACAGGTGTTTTCAAGCAAAAACAGTAAACGAATGTTTTTGTAGACGCTAGAGAGGGTCCAGAAAGCGAACTGATAGCAAAAATTGTGGAAATTTTATCGTTGCTGAATTCGGCATTTTAATTCAAGCGTTTAGCTCACCCTGCTGTTTTTTACCTTTGATAACTGAAAGATAACTCGTTCAATCAAATGCTAACCGAAAATTTGTATTTTGTATTATATGAGAACGATTTACAAATACCAAAAAAATACTGTTGCGGAATATGATCAAATGCCTTCTTGTATGTGATTATATGCTTAATTCCCCTCAATTAATGCTATTCGTTTTTGAATTGGAACGCTTTACAGTTTAAAGCAGGGACCGAACTTATTAGTTATGACACTTTCTTGAAAAAATCACTTTTTATCTTTTACTCTCGACCGTTAAAATTTCAAGCTAAGAGAAAAATCTCCAATTTACCAAGTTTATACACTTTAAATAAAAGCTATTTCCCGAAAAAACATGATAATTAGGTACTATATTATAACAAATACCTATATGACGAGAAAATGAAAAACCTTCATTGATGAGCCATTTCCTGAGAAAAAAGTTCCTTGTTAACTACTAACGACTGAGAAAATTTGAATTTTAATCGTTCTAACTCTATAAGTCATGTTTGAAAAAGCGAATGAGAACGTTTTTTTGTAATCACCAAAATATAATATATAGATATGTATATGTATTAAAAAAAAGCTAAATTTTGAAGAGTCACACAGAATCGAAAAGGGACATTATTCGTAACAATTTAATGTACTTTTTATTCTACAATGAAAAATTGCCATAGCTTTTTAAGTTTAAAAATTGAAAAATACCCCGCACCTTTCAAAACCTACTACATATATATATGTACATACATTACTATAATAGAATTTCGAAAAGTTATCCCATCTATAATAGAAAATCCAGAATTTCGCCTATTATGGGATATGCTCGTATCTAACAGGACGTATCAGTTTATACTTTTCGTGAAAATATCGAGGTCACGCGAGTTGAGCACCTTAACTTTTTTGATCCCAAAAATCTTGGACTTAACACTAGCTGTGTTTTTTTTTCACAACGGCTCTGGTTTTACTAGGATATTTTGCATTGAGTTGAATTTAAAAGAACAGTCAACTATATAAAATTTTTTACTTTTGCGAAAAATGCATCAAATTGCCAAGTCAATGCCCATCGATATTAGTTTTATAATTGAATACCATATTTACTTATACTTATACTTTCAATATTTAGAGCTAATTAAAATTAAATACAGATTGTATTGCATTTCGGGTGTAATATTAAGGTAGTATTAAAATTTACTCCAAGATTTTTAACCGTGTGAGATGATTTTATAAGAATTTTGAAATTTTGTTAAGGAATTTTTACCATAAAGAACTTCAATTTAATGCAAAATTGTCTAGTAAACTCAGAGGAAAAAACACAGTGAAGTATTGCTCATCTATAGTAACTCTGGATGATTTTATTACAAACTTTCGAATGTTGCTTTTACCCGAGTTCGTTGTAACTAAGACGTTTCTTGGTCCTGTATAGTAACAGAGGCCAATTATATATTAGAATTCCTTAAAAGACAGTAGGTACTGAAAATACTCAAATACAACGGATATAAAAAACTGTATTTTTTCTTTGTTCGACATATTCTTGAATATAGTATAAGTTGAATTTGATCTCCTTATTAGCTTATTACCATGATATTATTATCAGATTTTCCTTTAAACTTATCATGGAAATATCCCAATATCCTCTCTCCTTGCAATGATCGTCTGAAGCTCATTAATATGCACGCTCTGCAAAAACGTAGTTATTTGGTTATTTTGTTTAAGCTAAGAGGCAATAATGAGTTTCTTTTTTTCATGTGATTTTTATCGTTTAGCCATATTAAAAATAGTCACTCAAGAGGAGCTTTATACAGCGAATACCAAAATTCAATAAGAACGTTCAAAGAAATAGGGCCAGTCTTGAGAACAAACAAAAACTATAGAAACAACTTGAAGAAAATATATCACAACATTGTAATGATATCAAAATTTTATATTTTATGTGACTTATCAATCGATAAATGATTTTGTAAAACAATATGTAATAGTTAAGAATTTCGCTTAACTTTTGAGGTAGAGTAAAAATTAACACGTAAGCAAAGAAATTGCGAAATAAGTCAATCTTTGCGATTGAACATTGCTCGCTGTCTTACTTATTGTAAAAATGGCATTTGCTATATAGTTTGCTTATGGACAAAGATTGGTAATTTTAATTTTGAAGTCAATAGATTTTATTCTGGATTTAACATCACAGTCAAAAAAATAATAGCCACTGTTACGAAAAATAAGAAGATTAATTCAATGAAGGCACGGATGATTAAAACGATACAGTAAATGTTTGTGGTTTTTGAAGTGTTGCACTACCGAGTAGGTACCACCAGGTAGTTTAATAAGAAATATATTTAATTTCCCAATTAAAATTTCGATCCGTCGGTCGGTGGCACGCGTTGCCCGTTCGATTTGAAATGTTGCAGGGATTTTTTAATTTTGCTAACGACATTCAAAAGACCCCTTATTAAGAACCACTATTACCTACAAGAAGAATACATTTAAGTAAACATAGTGCAATGTACATAGACAAGTAATTTTGTTTCTTCACCTTTGTTTTTTATATGTTTTGTTCTACTAGGAATTACATATTTTCAATTCAATGACTTCAATTCTGAAAATGTTTCGACCAAATTTAGAAATCCACAATAACGGTAGGACTAATACCAATATGGCTGATGAATATACTTAATCATCAATTCGATTCAAATTTTACAATGGTTTATTTTTGATGAATGCATTTTGTAATTTACGACTTTCTTTTATTCAAATTTGATATGGGGAGTTCTCGGGTTTAGTAACTATGAATTTTTGGTCAAATCTAAAAACTCAACGTGACTCATTAATTCGACTTCCTTCGAAAAGTTAATGGTTTGACAATTTGGTCATATTTCAAATATGAAGATAAGGTGACGTTAATTTAATGAATACATTCTGTAATTTTGAACGATTTTTGTATCACAAGTTACAAAATTTTGGTCTAAATTTAGTGAAAACTAAAAGAAATCATAAGACTAAAATGAAAAATTAAATTAAGTACTTAAAAAACAAAAATGAAAAGAAAGCACTTTGAAATGTACTTCAAAGACTATTTTTTCTGATCCTTGTTTATTGAATTCACATAGTTTTTGGTTTTGTGTGATTAAAGATAAAAACCAGTAATGGAAATCCTCGAGTTATGACAATTTCAAAACATAATCTTCCTCTGCGTTTTTCCGATTTCGATCTATTTATGTTAGTACTATTCGCAAAAATCTAAAAGATAAGGAGTAAATTTTTCTCTTTTTTCCACTAAATCACGAAAAACTAGATCATGATTTGCTAAATGATCAGATTCTTTTTATCATTTATATCTTAATGAGAAAAAATGGCTAGAATTCAATGATTTTGTATTACCCTGTATATACCATACCATTATACCATACCACACCATACCATTACTGTACGTTAACAATTACAAATAACAAGAAGAATAAAAGCACATTTTGTTCGTCAAAACTGACGGGCGATCGTTATTAAGAAATGGCTGTCTGTCAGTCTGTCACTTCCTTCACAAATTAGTAATTTATGCAAAATGAGTCATATACTTATTTATGATTGTTCCGTGTGTTTTTGTAATCTTTGGTTGTGTTTCTAGTTTCTCATATTTTTTGCACACTAATTGGTACCTGAGATTTTCTAATTGGATGAAGCATCGAAGCTCGAAATCACAGATTCGATGCTTGGCTCCCTCCACGGTCTGATGACGTCAAAACGATAAGTTTGTGCGTGAGGCTGAAGCCTTAAGGCCGACCTACATACATATATTATCGTGCATTAACATTTAATGTTCTTAACCTCAACAAATAATAGCCACGGACCCGGGAGAAAAATTTTACGATGCTCACTTTTTGAACATCAGGATTTGTAAGACGTTGTAGATTTTTATCAGATGATTCGTATTCAATGTCGAATACTTTTTTCATGGTCACTTTTTAAGTTTTAAACAATTTGATCTACGATAGATTGAAATTATAGAAAAAAAATTGTTGAATTACAAGGCTTATAAACAAAAAAAAAGCTTTTATTTTCAAAGAAACTTAAATAAAAACAACCTGTGTATAAAATGATGTAATTCAACAATGAATTTTAATTGTGAACAGTATTCACGGTATCAATACTTTCTAAGGTGATTATTTATCTTTAACTTACCTAAAACAACCTAGAAAAGGAAGACCATTTTGCTTCTTTTTTGTTTATTAATTAAATAAACACCATATAAATACATACATATATGGTTTCCAGTAGATAGTAAACCATATTTCAAAGTCAACCTATCTCTTCGAAACCAGTTGTTAGTAAAATCGTTTAAAAACGTTGATTGCCATTTTCGTTATCTTTAATTTCTAAAATTTGATAGCATGGTTTTGAAATATCGTGCAAATTTTCAAGCAGCCAGAGTTATGTATATAGCGTTTTGATTAAAATTTCCAAAACAAGCAAATAAAAAGTCATTCCCAGTTTATTCAACTCTTGCTCTGATTTCATCACATTTCCAAACAATATAATATCGCATCGAATGGTGCGTGAATCTTTTGTTTTAAACACCATTCGAAAAAGTTGTTTGTTTACGCATATGTTTTGTTGCTCCCATTTAAGTCTTTTATATAACAAATGTTTATTGTTCAATGTTTGGCAGTCTGCTAATCACCTTGGTGATGAAATTGTTAAACCTGCTGCATAGCAACATAGTTTGACCTGGGAAATAGTGTGTTTTGTGAATTTTGACAACTGGTCCAAATGGTATGCTTATGATGTAATATAAATATAGATACTGCAGGTATTTTGTCCCGAGATTTCCTTGATTTATTGCTAATGAGAATTTATTGTTTTTTGAAATTTCTTTACTCATAATACAAAGTGTGATGAGTGAGTCCTGAAGTGTTAGTAAATGTACATACTTTAGATAATCTAAATTAATTCAAAGATGGCTTTGATACATATTGAACATCAAAATCGTAGGTAACAGAAATAGTCATTCAACACTTTTTGAGTCACACACATAATAGAAATTGCAATGTAATATTGATATATATAAATATTTTAGACTATATTTTTTGTATGAAACGTAGAGTTTAGTACGTAAATAATGTATTGAATTTGATAAATTGCAAAAATAACTTTGTGCTTTGGCGCACATTTTGCTAAGTTATGATTTTCAAATTCATGTTTTTTTTTGGCATTTTTATGCCTCATACAATTCACATTTATATATTAAAATCCAATTTTTTCAGTTACCTCTTTATCTTTTATGAAGAAATAAATAAATAATCATTTTATTTTCCTTATTTTTATACTCTTCAAGTAAATACACTTATAAACTATATTTTAATATATTTAAACTCTTTTGATATCTATTCTAGACTCTTCGATCATCAGCAAAAAAAATAGTGTTGATATGAACGTTTTTCATTGCTTTTAATTTGAAAGTCTTTCTATAACCCGAATTGGCTGAAAAACGGCCACTCAGACGTACGCGTCCTGTACAAGTGTAAAAAAATCTGAGAGGCTATACATTAGGGCGTACGGCGGCCTATTTAGAATGAAAAATCCAATCGACCATAGTTTGGGTCTTACATTAGGTCGTACTAAGGTTACAGTCTTGTAAGGTCAAAATGTCCTATAAAACAACCTCGTACGACCGTTGTGCGCCCAAAAAAAATGATTAAAACCCTTTGTACATCCGCATTTTTAAAATTTATCATTTTTTCTCGGGTAATCTATGCATAGGTACATAAGTACTTAAAAAAATCTTAACCAATCGAAAGTGCACTTAAAACGTTTTTTTCCAAAGTAATCGCTGGTAATCGCTGCATAAACCATCAGAGAGATTAAAACAGTATTTTTTGGAATTTATATATCAGTAGAAATTATCAGTTCAATTAAATTAAATTATATCAGTTATAAATTCTCCGGAACTGTTGTCCTCCTTTAATATTTCCATTCCAACGCGCTCCTTGATTTCGATTTTTTGCATTTTGCACAACATCACACGAATTATGGCGCTGCAATAAGCCTATATCATCAATGTCGCACTCTTTCAATTGTCGTTTCTCAGTAATTGACTTTCATATTAATAGAGGCCAATTGAAGAGTCGGCTCAGTTTATTTTGTTTTTATTGAATTTTTTTGCCTGTATGCATGTATGTTTCTATTTTATCAAATAACACTTATATTCATTCAATACGTAGTTATAGTAGGTACATACCTTTATTATCAAAACATAAAATAGTTGTGATAAATAAATAAATCATGCATCACTACGTCATAACTATACAAATTT
This sequence comes from Machimus rusticus, assembly GCA_951509405.1. NCBI lineage: Eukaryota > Metazoa > Arthropoda > Insecta > Diptera > Asilidae > Machimus > Machimus rusticus. Next base: position 13,247,411 of record OX608051.1, read on the forward strand.
CATCTTTCTGATTCAAACAATAATTATAAAAATTATTTTTAAAACATAAAACAAAAGCATTATAATTTTTCATTTTAAATGTGTTTCTAAATCAATTTTGGTGGTAATGTTTGAATAAAATCTCCTCTACTGCTAATCATGACAACATTGCGTTTGTATATTATTCATTTTGTAAAGAAAAAATCGAAGAATGGATTTGAACATTTTCAAAATTAGTAATGTCTTGAATAAAAATTGACTTTGTGAAAAATTCTACCCTTTTTAAAATAAAGAGTGAAATTTGTTTTTGATTTAATACGTATAATCGTTAGGTATTTTTAAAAAAGCAAAGAAATTTATTTTTCCACACGCGTGAGGGAAAAGTGCCACTAAAACGCACGCCTTTCCGGTTGTAAAGTGGCTTATTATCCACTAGTGCTTTATTGTGCAACTCGGGCGGTGCGTAGACGATTGCTTACGCTGGCAGCTAAACAAACTCGCTTCGCTCGTGAGTTTATTGCTGCCAGCGTGCGCAATCGGCTACGCACCGCCCTTGTTGCACAATATAAAGCACGAGTGGATAATAAGCCACTGTCCAACCGGAAAGGCGTGCGTTTTAGTGGCACATTTCCCTCACTAGTGGGGAAAAATAAAATGTGCAATTCGGGCGGGGCGTAGCCGATTGCTTACGCTGGCAGCTAAACACACTCGCTTCGCTCGTGCGTGTACTGCTGCCAGCGTGCGCAAACGGCTACTTTACGCCCTTGTTGCACAATATACTATTTCGGTTTTCTCATCAGAAAAAATGTAAATTTCATCAATTTTCAAAATTATTATAGATTTTGCAAAATTTAAATCTTATAAGTCTTAAAACGTTAAGTTCAAGATATTTCCCAACTAAGCCGGAATGTATCTTAAGAGTTATCCGACATAAAGCCAATCGGAATAAAAATAGAGGTGAAGATCACCTGAAAGGTTTCTAAGAACAAAATGCAAAAACTTGAACTGAACGAATTCAATATACTTATTTATCATCAAACTCTTCGAACAATTATTTCACAAAACCTAGAGTTGCGTTCGCACGGCTAATAATGTAATCAAAGATGGATGAATAATATATAGAATATTCAAATCTGAATCGTTTGCTTTGACATATCTTTCAAGGGATAGTCCATTTTTATGATGATGCATTCTTTTGACGTGAAAATGACATATAAATACATTTAGAAACAGTTAAGGGGAGTATATTAATGGAATGCATCTAAATAATTTAAAATCCAAATGATGACAAATAAGTACACTAAATATTAACCGAAAAAAATTTAATATCGTCAGCCTAACAAATATTTTTCAGTGGGTAAATGTTAGAAAAACATTATTTTATTATAATAAAAAACAAGAGTGAACCAAGATGGTTACCTTATGGAATACCAACCACAATCACTGTCAGCAAATCCGAGAGCAAGCAGGTAAGATGAAATCTAACTGATGAAAGAATTCGGAAAACTAAGTGAAGCCAGTTTATAAAAAAGAATCTCATGATCGCTTCTGTCAAAGGCTTTACTGAAATCCATGAAGATACAATCGACTTGTTTTGTTTGGTAGATTTAATAGGACAAAAACAGTAATTTGAAAATTGAAGGAGATTTAGTCTAGTTAACAGCAAGACGAAAGAAAAACTTGAAATACTTATTATGGTGCTTGATTTGGATTTGATGAAATTGTTTGTTTCGAAAAAACGAAATTGTATGTAAAATCTAGGTTTATTTATTTAAAATCAAGATTGTCTCATCATAAAAAAGTTCCTAAAAATTAGGTATGAGCATTTTAAGGCCAAATCGATTACCTGCTTGAGCCTTGAGTATTTTTGGTTGAGCCCTTCTTTTCGGAGCATCACACCTAATAATGGTCGTCCACTTTTTAAAAGTTGATTTGTGCGAATGCATAAATATGTCAAATTCAACTTAATACCTATATCTTTTATAAACGTGCAAATTAAATTAATTGATTTTTTGTTATTTCTCGTCAGCCATACTGCTTCGAATTATGCACTTCCAGCCTGCAAATTTTTTCCGGATATTTGCGAATTTTGAGAAGCTATGCAAGGTGATATTTCTTAGTTTCTATTCGAATTTTACTGATATTCAAATATTTAAATGATCTTAATGAGGCTAATCGATATTTATAATTTTAGTTTCAAATTGAATGACAAAATATTGGAATTGATGAATTGGGGCTACACTGGGGTCTTTTGAATGATAGTTTGTTTAATATACTACATGGTCGTTCAAACTAATACAAATACACATAACAACTATAAATACACTTATTAGAACATTATTTTGATTTTTGAATTTTTTATAAAAAGTTTGTTTGTAGGATTGCTCTTTTCAAAAACGATTGCACCTACATGCATATGTATAAACTTTCCTTTAAAATCGACTTGAGTCACAAAATAGACAATCCCTTTTGCTTTAGGGCTTTCAAGTTCTGATTTTTTTTTCATAATTTCCTTCGTGCCATATTAGTTAGAAAAAATTAAAAATCCCGTCGGTAAAAGTAAGCATTTATTTAATAAAACGAATTTGGATTAAAATGCATCTGTTTTGATGATATTTATTTGATTGAAATAATATGTTATGTTGTAAATTTTTTGTATTGACAATCACATTTATTTTCGTTGAAGAATTTAAGTCATTTTATTGAAATGAATCAAATCTAGAGTATTTTTTATTAATTTCGTGCTAAATAAAATTGTCTTTTAGGTATTGCAAAAAACTGTAAACATACTTAAATTATAGCCGTGAATCAATTTAATGATAAATTGACTGATATAAAGAAGAAAATTTCATCGGTAAAGATAAATTGTAATGCTATTTTTGATTAATTAATCCAATAAGTGTAAGGGGTATCCAATTTCATTGTGGAAATTGCAAGCTATGATATTACATATGATGATATGCATATATTGTTAATATTGCCTGATTCGATATTTTGAATATTAGAGAGTTTAATTAACAAATTTTGTGATCGATGATTATAAGCAATTTGATATTCTGCACCGCTTTCTTTGGTTGGTGAAATTTTCAGTTTCTTCATACAATTTTTTGGGATTATATCCATAATTAATTAATAAAATTGATATGATGTAAAATTCATAACGTTTTCCAGTTTTTGTTTTTACAGAAATTATGGTATCCAATGTTAAGATGATCCCTTTTCGAGAGTATGTTTGTCTATATTATTCGGAATTATTGAACAATATTATCGGCTGAAATATGAGTGTTGTCTATGATATTATTGTGTTTTTTTTTAAATTAAATATAATTATTTCTTGTTTTATTATATGTATAATGAACATATTCCGACGGGAAACATTTGGGACTATAATTTGTTATTCTTATTAATTTAATTGATATAAACTGATTTTCAGTGTTGCTATATAACAATTTTGTGCTCTAATGACTATACTTTGCTATGTTTAATAATAATTTTGAATATAAGATATTGGAAAATTCTTAAAATATAAAGGAAGCCTTAATACCAAGACAAATCATAATTGAATAGTAATAAGTAAAAAATATCTTAAAAAATAAACCTTTGGTTTAATAGACCATGTCAAAACTCGAATGTTTTAAATTTCGTAAGGTTTTTTAAAATGAATTATATTTTCCCACGATAAAAATACGAATCTTAGTCAATTCCATTTATATAAAAAAATATATTCTGTACAACGCCTCAGCTGAACCATATTGAAAGGAAAGTGTTCACCTTGAGTAAGCCAGTTTTGCTTAAAGCACACAGTTGCATTTTTTTCTTCTTTTGGTTAGTATAAAAGTTTAACAACTCGTCATAAACATGTCGACTGAAAAAAATACATGTTTCTTTTAAATTTATCGAGGTCAAAAATGAATGACTACCGAGGGACTTAGAGTATTTATGTTACAAGTTGTTTTATTAATAAGGTTTATGACTGAATAATATTTTCTGGAACAGTTGGAATTATTTTAGTTATTATTATTATTAATAATTTTCCCTGTAGAAATACAAAGTAAATTTTGAATCGTTAATTTCAGTAGAAAGGCAACGTTGCATATGTGAAAGTAGAGTTTGTTAGAGGCGCCATTTTGAATTGGCGTTCGCCAAATCGTTTCCAACTATGTAAAAGGAATATCTATTTTTTGGAATTATGTCTAATTACTAGATTTTTAAATCTAAGACTTACCTTTTCTCAATCCTTGCTGATCGAATGAACTAGATCGAATTAGAGCGTACTAGAGTTGAGGTGATCAGAGATTTCTCGTTTCTAGAACGATCTTCGATACGTACTGATGCGATGGTCGTGCGTGCGATGTGTAGATCCTATGCGTCGCTAGTGCAATGCAGTGGAGGCGATCAAGAGTCGCCTTTGGAGAGAAAATGTTCGTTTTTTTACAAAAAGTTGTTGGTTCGTCAATTTAAATTGTTCAAACCAATAATTCGTTCAAGCGAACAAACGTAAAAATATTTTGGGGCAGCGGGAGAACAAACAACTCGTAACTAAACATTTGGGCAAAAAAAAAATATATATTTCTTTTTTGTAAAAGGTATAAAAAAAAAACAAAACGAAGGTGATAACAAAAGTCCCCAAATGTTTCTTTTTTTTATAAAAAGATTGCACAAATTATTGTCAGGTGATGGACTTACGTTTCGACAGACTCTTTTGGGTCACACTGAATGTCGACTTATAAATCGAGTGGTTCGGATCACTGAACTGGGATCAAACACTTGTTCTAATAATTTTTGTTTTTCACTTAAAAAAACTTCGTCACTTGAGGTTTTGATATACAAGTTTTGATATATTTTTTTTTGCACTAGGAATTCACAGATTTTTTTTGTTATATTTTTGATTTGATTATTTTGAATTTTGAATGTTCACAATGTTTTGTGAGAACAAAAATTTATGTTGGAGACGACGGGTGAACGGTTGTTTTTTCCGTTGCAGATTGATGAGTTCAGGATGGTGGTCCAGAGTCCACACCGTTAGCTGCTGTAGCACAGAGTTGAACACAGTTGGTCCAGGCTGAGTACCGGAGAGAGTGCACGACCATTCCAAAAGCTTACTTCTGTTGATCTAAAACCAACCGCACTATCCAAAAAATAATTTTCGGCAAAAGTTGGTTTTGTACATATAATACACGCGGGGCCCGTCCTCTATCGACACACAAAAATCGGCCCAACGTTTAAAAATCCAAAAAATAAAAAAAAGGTAGAATTTAAAAAAAAAAAAACAAAAAAATACAAGAAAGTTGGCCAACGAAAATAAAAAGTGTGCAAAACGAGAAAAATAAACATAAATGCAAGATGCAGAAGTACGAGACAACTACATGGCAGGAGATAGAGCAAAAAGGGCAAAGTGGTAAAAACGCGAAATGTTGCTAAATAACTGTGTAAATACGCGTCCCTAGCTGCAGGTGTGTGCGGTTTCAAATAAGCCAAAAATATAAAAAACCCCCAACGATAAAAGTATAAAAGAAAAAGGCGAAAAAGTCCAAAAAGTAGGCGCATTATACTATAATACAAACACTAACGGCGGGCGTTCCCCTCCTCCCCACTCCAGTCGAATTTTAATACATTGACATTGAATGCACAATTTTTGCAAATACCCATTGGGCCCCATCCCCACCCCCGGAACTCCGGTCCTATTTGCCGATTTCCAAAGAGCCAAAAAGAAGAAATGAAATATAAAAAAAAAGGGAAATAAAAAAACCCTCATTTTTTCGGATAAACACGTTCAAATAAACGCAACACGACCACATCGACATGCCTTAAAGCCATGATTATATGCAATTTGTGCACACGCACACCGAATTCGGGGGGGCAAATAGTGAGTGCCCCCTTCTTGTTAAGCGCGCGGGCATATCGGGCAAAAAACGACCCGCAAAAAAAAAAAAAAGAATAATAATAATAAAAAAAAAAAGAAATGCACCAACAAAGGAAAAAAAAACGCAAAATTTCGGGATGCACTTTTTATTGTGCGCCCGTGCTGTTGTTATTGCGGCCGCTTGTAATTTTTAATGCAGGCGTGCGTGTGCATTAGTGGCCCCAAAGCTTCGGCCGTGCAGCGCCCCGAAATTCGGCGGCGGGCCCCATCATGCTCCCGCGGCGGCAGCCGAACCGAGCCGGGCCGGGCCGGGCGCGCGGCCCCCGTGTGTGTGGTGGTGGTGGCCTGGCCTCTGCTCCGCGACTCTGCTGCTGCGGGCCGGCGATGCGTCCAAAATGCATCCGCCGAAATTTCCAGCGCGGCATCGGATGGCGCGCTTGTGTGCGTGTGGATGTGTTTTATCTCAAATCCTACTTATGTGCACTGATGATGATGATGATGGGTTTGGCCGAGTTTTTACCCTTTTTTTAGCGCGCTATTGAGGGAAGTGCGCCCCCTTTGCTTTATTTTTCGTGTATTGCATTTTTATATTTATAAAGAGTATAAAGACGCGCTTTTGTGTAGTTGTGGCAGCGCGTTTGATATTCCACGGGGCCTCCGTTCGGCGGCCTCCGATGGCCCTCCACAACGGCCTCTACGGCGCTGGCTGATTCAACGCGCGCGGGCATCCGAGCGCGCCCCGGACGGGCCCCGCGCCGCCCCCCACGGATAGATATGATGAAGAGCTTTGGCGCGGCCGGCAGCCCGCGCGGGAGCCATTGAACGGACCTACTTAAGGGGGACGGCGGATATTATCACGTGTTGGGCACACCAGAGGATTTTAACCCCCGAAATAATGTATCGATGCGATTTACACACACGTGCCCCAACCTACACCTATACCATGTGCGCCGTGGCACGCCAGATCGGAGAGAAACTTCCTGAGGGGCAGAGCGGGCCCCGGGTGGGCCGCCCGCTGATTATTTGGTTAGAGAGCGTAGAAAAAAAGCAAAAGGAGCAGATAAATAAAAATGTGAACTGCCCCTATTCGCTCGTTCGTGATTATGTTGACAACCGATGAGCGGCAGGGGCGAGAAGTGGCTCCACCGAGCCATGCTGCCCAGTTTTGTCCGGTGTGCAATTTTTGTGCAAGGAGGAGCTCGCCGAACGGGAGGAAGATGCACGGCGTGGTCCCCCCGTTTGCTGCCCCGAAAAAAAACCCCGGTTCCCCCGCGGCACACTCGCGTTGCCTGATCAAGTTCAAATTTCAGCATCGGCGGCATTGGCTCCAGCCGGAGCCCCACACCAGCGCACGGACAGCCCGACTGGACCAACTTTCACCATAGGCCCCAGTGTGTGGGGCTCCTCGGTGCCCCTGCCTTCCAGGACTGGGGTCCGGAGCACCCAACACCGGCGGATTCCTTCCGCGTAAGAAGGACTCCACAATTTGTTTGAATTCCTCCAAAGAAGGGCGATCATTGCTCCCTGCGTGATTGCAGCCCGTTGCCCGTTTCAGTGGCCGAATTTCGAAGGATGCGCTGGAGTCACATCTGTTCGCACATGTTTCCGACGGCATGCCTCCAAAAACAAGGAAGTTTCGGATCACGCCTGCTGCAGAAATCTCATTCTTTAATTTGCCAATAAAAGAGAAGTTCTGTTGCTATCACTTCACTTCCAAACTAAGGAGAATAAACGAGAGTATAATCTGCCCACATTTAATATTGAACTGTCATAACGAGACGAAGACGAAGACTTGGATTCGGACAGGCCCTAAGTAGTAAGTTTTTGATACCAAAAGGATCAGTAAACTATCCAGTGTTCTTTTTGTGCAAGAAGCATTTTACACTCTTTAGAAATTGCATGGTCGATATGGAACACAAAAGAAAACTTTTTGCCCAGTAAAGCACCCAAATCGGCTATATCCTCAACTCAACACGATCTCAAATTCTGAAATTAAAATATAGTTGTAATTATAATCACCAGGTGTTCTGCAAAGTAACGCACGCTTACATTTAGAGATATAAGTTGAAGAAGAGCACCAATGTAAAAAGCACTTGACAATATCATTAATAAATTACATAAATAAAATGAGACCAGGGTACCTTGTGGTACATACACCAGAAATACTAACAAAAGTTCTAGAACAATAACCGTTAAATAAGACACTTTTTGTTCTATTAGACAGGTAAGAAGAAATCTATGATAAAAAGGTAGAGTGAATTCCAAGTTCTAGAAGTAAAAACTTAACTGATAGATGTAGGCTGCTGTTAAAAAGGGCTCAAAATATTAAAAAGAATTATAAATATCTGTTTTTCAATCTTACAATAAACGACATTTGAGATTATGCCTGGCTGACGAGTCTATTCAGGCCAAGCGTTCAATTATGAAAATGACAAGAAATACACAGTAATAATAAATAATAGTTTTTGAAATTGTTGTCTGTTTACCTGCGTACGCACCGCTTAAAACCCATTGAAAAGATTTCGATGGAATAGTTGGCGAAAGGTTTTTGCGTATTCGTTTCTCTTGTCCCCAAATAAACGTTTGTATTAAGTTTCAGAGATCAAAATCAATCTGAAAAAGATTTTATTTAAAATCAATTCAACTGCATTGATTCCCCATTGTCCAGTTCATTACGGAATTAGTGTGATAAATTGCAGTTCATAGAATCGAGAACATCATCAAAGCCATCAGTAAAGGAATTTTCTAAATGTTTTTGGAAGTTTCACTTATTATTCCTTACAAACGTTATATTTTATTTTTAAATTTCCTACTAATCTATATACATGATCATTTCGTAATTTTATGATATCGATAAATACACCCGGTTAATTGTTTAAAAATTGACATTTTCACTATGTGCTTAAAGAAATTGTGCACTTCAATCGAATTTCCGTGTCTGAATCTTAACTATGAATCTAAGAAAGTATGCATAAAATAACGAAAATCCTTTGTTACAACTTGAAGGGTAGGTGCTATTTTCTAACTCAGCGTGGGTGTCGATAATTCCTAAAGTGCTATTTTTCACGAGCGTCAAAATCCCAGAACTGGATTTAAAAATTCCTGAGATTGTAGGTACTACAAAAAGTACCTTTGAAAGTCGGTTTAAAATATTAAAGATATAATTTGACATATGTATTTGTAAGTACATACATATATGTGGCCATTAAACTTTGCTCCAAAAAAAAAAAAACGTTTTTAATCTCAACAAAGACTGTCTGCAGAAACTTACTAAACTTATAATAAACAAAAAAATTTGTTGAAGGCCGAATAAAGTATGATAGGATTTTCACAGGAAAATGAGTTTAATCTAAAAACGGGACGAAGAAATTGTTGTAAAACTCGTTTGGACCAAGAAGTTATTGCATAATTTACAAAAATGTATTAATAAGTGGATTAGGGAAAAAATTTACTTAAAATAGTCTTAAAAATGTCGATATAAATTTAGGTATGACATAATTTTAAATAACCATTATTGCGAATTTACATAAACATAAAGTTACAATACACATCATTATCACTGAGGAAATCCAATTAGGAACCTTCTAATAAATCAGCCGGTAACTTTTTTATTAATGACAGAATTGGTAGTAACAGTGGTATGATTTATGTTTAAACCGCTATAAGTGCTCTTCTTCCTTAAAATATATTTTTTAATTTATTATAAAATTATTGTTAAAATACAAAATTTTTATGAAAGAAGATTTGTTTCTTCGTTCTGTCTAAACTCCCCAGACCCTGTGTTGCCGTCAACTGTCGGCCAACATTTTAAAGTGTATATCGCAGCCGTTAAACTAAAAACTGTCACAAGTCCTGCATTTATTTAAGTTAAAAGGTCAGCAATCTACATAAGTGTAAAATGTTAAGTCACACTTTGGCACCAGAAAATTGTCCAAATGGCAAACAACACTATTGTTTTTAATCTTCTAATATAAATTATTTTAAAATTTTCTCTTCTCAAGTGTTTTATATTTTTCCTTCCAAACTTATATTTGCCCTCTGTTTTCTAAATTTATCATAAACAACCCAAAGCAGTCATTTGAATTTTTCTAAAAATAACTTCAAATTGCTATGACTCTTTCAATCTTAACATATATGTAGATGATTGTAAATTTTGCGACGATGATTCTACTTACATTTGTTGATCACAATATCCACTCGGGTGAAAAATAAAGCTAAAAAAGAGAAAGAAAAAAAACGAGACCGAAAATTATGGGCAAGAATTATGTGGAAACTGGTATCTGTTCATGGTTTTCAGTTTGTTTCCTGTCTGATTTCCGCCTATAAATGTTCTTTCCGTTCGTTTTCCGGCTTACACTTTATAGAGAAAAAGTGACAACGTTTTCAGTAACTTCTGTGCTTCAATTTTGTCTGAATTCCGTCTAATGTAATATCTTTTCAGTCCATTTTTCATAAGAGTCGGACTTTTTGCATGAAATACAAATAGCAATAGCACAACTTTAAAATCGCATAAACGTATTACGTAAATTAATTCAATTATGCTTTTGAAGTTAGTATTGTTTTATCAATGAATCGTTTCCAATATTACCTAGAAAGTTTTAATTTTGAGGAATTGTACATGCATTTTTTTGGTTTAGTTTATACTGACACGTAATTTTGTAATCGTCTGAAGTCTAAAAATAAAAAATAAACAGATTATAATAAAAAAACATATAATATTTTAATGTAAACTCAGTTTCAGTTAGTTTAACAAACAATTCTTCAAGAAATGTAATAAAAATGTTTGTATTAATGGATGACTTTGAAATTATTTGATTGATCCCATGTAAATGACAGCTGCAACGAGCGAAACATTTCGTCCTCTCACAGTTGGTACTATTATAATTATGTGCCAAATGGTATTTATCTTTTTTGAGGAACCTACATAAGTTCTGGGAAGATGGCAGTCAAACCCGAATTCATGAATAAACCCTATTAAACATTTTATAGTATCGTCTTTTTATCTAAACTACTGTAGTTTTACTATAGTATAATTTTTCTTCGGTGTCCTCTACGTCGAGCAACCAAAATAGATGTAGGTACATAGTTTTTGAACTGTTATATTCACTTGACGTTCTACAAATGCTCATTTTAAGGAAAACATTGTTTTTAACTTTTTTTTCAAAAACAAGTACTGCGGTTCAATATTAAATGATAAAAGTTGAATTTGAAATGACAAACACAATTGTATTTAAAATGAAAAATATTGAATTTGATATGAAATTTGAATTAAAAATGAAAAACCAATATACATATATAAATATATTGTACAAATAAAGTTTTAATTCGGTTTTGATTGAGTACTGCATATGGTAGGTAAGCCAATAATTACAAGTTCGTAGACTACAAACGTGGGCTTCCTTAATTGTATGAATCAAGTGTGCGAAATTAGTGAGTTGCCCTCATGATTTAACTGCAATCATACCCGTTGCGAGTAAGTGCAATTAGGTTTTCTCAAAACTCACCATTTAGGAGGAAGATGAGTTTCTTATAATAGCAGTCAGGAAGAAAAACACCCCACTGTCCGTCAGTTTGGCCCATTTCGAAAACAAGCGCAATCCGCGGCCCCTCTGGAGTGCACTGCACTGCCGAAAATCGTAGGTTCTTCGCTTTTCTGTGGGGTTAACGGCTGCAAGTTGAACAGTTTCTAAGTGTGCGTTTCGCGGTTGATGATCGTTTATTTTGCTCGCTTTTACCACCACCACAAAACCTCTTCCAGAACGGTTGCATTACTTCATCCCCGCGAGCTGTTCCCGAGATGCATTAATCAAACACACGGCCAGCGTTTTTTTCGCGGTCGTGATCGTGTTCCACCGTTGATTTGAGGCGAAATTTAAGTTGCGCGCGCACACAGCGGCGTAGGACCAGCCTCGAATTCGGCACGGCCAAAATTCGGCGTATGTGTGCCGCGACACGGTCGTCCAGTTCCCCTGCGGCCGTCGTCGCACTTTTATTTCGTTGCGGTTCCATTCTCAAAAGTGCATTCGAGAAAAATTCGCTACGACTCTACGGGTCTACGGCTGCTCTACTCCGCCCGAAGACGGCGTTCGCTACGTGTGCAAACGGTCAAAAATGGCCTGCTGGTGGTTGTAAGACGCTACAACGCATGGTTCTCTTTTTGGGTGCCAAAAACTTCTTGCAGAGGGTATTGACTGCAAAACTTCTCGAGATGTTTGGGATATGCACAGAATTTTTAGGCCGCTGGATTACTGGGAATAGACGAAGAAAATCGTAAGATAGAAGAGGACGAGACGAGACTCCCGACTGATCACAAAAAATTTTATTTTTAAAGCACGGGACCATCTCAGCGAAACGTTCGAGTTCAACAATCTGATATCGGCAAGATATCCAAGTTTGTTTTTATGGATCTTTGATTTTAAAAATTCTCATCTCATCATAAAAAATGTATATAATGTCTCTTTACTCAGATTTCAAAACAAAGTTGAATTGAATCTAGGAATCATGCTACATTTGAACGGCACGGCGCGGTGTTTCACGCCCAAAAATAATTTGAAAGAGTTTTGATGCAAAACACGTACAACGGAAATTAAAAGAAATAAAAGTTATCAAAGAATGATACTTTTTCTTGCACAAAAATCATTTTATAGATTTTTACAAGACAAAGGGCTAGATCAAACAATAAATAGGGTGGTGATTATTACGATTAAGAAAATTCAAGTTATGATGTACAATTAATATTTTTGATGTATTCTTCATAATACAGCATATTTCAAATGCAATCTCTTTAGTAAAGATTTTATTATTTACACTTTCTTTATTTCGTGAGTTGGACTACTGCACGTCTAAATGAATAACTTTCATTTTTGGATTCCGATTTTCATTCATGTATAGTATTCCTATGAAAACACACTTTGGATTTTAGGCACGCCTAGCTGCTTTATATGGGGTTTACATCCGAAGAATTACCGGGCTAAAGAAAAGAACATTATTTTCATGTTAATCAAAATATTACAATTTTTTTGCCATGTATGGTGCCGTAACATACATAAGAATATATTCACTTACATGTACATAGCACTCTGAAGATCGTTCGTAGTTATTTCTGTATGTTTACTTTGAAAGGACAATACGACAAAAATTCACACCGTTCCTAATTTTATGGCGGGGTACTGTAAGTAAGAATTGTATAAAAACTGTATGTATTTTTTATTCTTTATATTATATACCTATATTAAATTTTATATTTAACCATTGGATATTTATCAGCTTACATTTTTTATTATCCTATATCGTGAACGCGCATTTGCTGAAACCACACTCTCGGAAGGGCACGCTCATAGCCGAACCGCTCAGCTATGCCACCCAAGGCTCCAAAACATTGTTTACGATAGCATTATTAGTTTTTGGAAAAACAATGTCTTCTTCTTTTTTTCAAAATTTGGTCTGTGATTTTAAATAAAGGAATTGCGACTTAAATAACAATCATAAGCATATAATGTAGAAATTCAAATTATTTTTCGAAATCTGACGAACAACAATTCACAAATGAAAAAGTAATTTAACTTTTCTGAAAACATTTTCTGCGGCTCGTGGTCTCTTAGGTGAAAGAAGTTGAAAATGAAAATCATTTTTTGGTTGCTAGAAAAAATATTGAATTTTTAAATTACAATTACAACGTTCTTTCATATAGCAAATTGCTTTTAATATCCTTTTACCCACCAAGTCGCAGTACATGTAAATTGTTAGATTTTTTTAATTTGCTTTAACATTTTCTAAATCTCATTTTCCTAGAAAAGTTTTAAATGGACAATTACATTGGTTCTTGAGCTATAGCCGAGTAATTGTCACGATAATGATAATTTATTAATTTTCTCGAAATTTCAAATTTATACCACTTCTAAAAAATAGTATTATCTTCTTATTAAACTTAGGTACCTTATTGAAACACTATTGATAAGAAACATTGTTTATTAATGTTCATAAGTCGAAATGGAACTTTTATTTAAACTTTTTTCTATTTTCACTATTAAATTATTTAGTATTTTTGTCCCGAATGTCACTGGTTCACTCTAAGGAAAGATTGAAGATTAAGACCATTATACACATGTAATGCCAATGCCAAATATGTAACTTCTTTAAAAAAAATATATGTAAATCAAAATAGCGTTTCTGTTTTTGCCTTTTTCATGTACTGTCCCTTAAATATAACTGTTTGGGAATACAGAAAAAATATAATGCACATATAGTAAAATCGTGAATTGACTCAATTGGAAATAGACTTTGATGTCTGAAAATATTAAAAATCGGTCTGTTTTCTTGTTTATTTATATCTTAATCATATTATAAATTTTGGGTTAATAAAAATGACGTTATTAAGCATTGTGCCATTCTTTGGTTTATTACAATAAACTTTCTTTCGTTATATACATACGTGTTGACAAGATCTTCCATAATTGATGATGATGATAATTAAGATTTAGACCATAATGTTTATGTATGTACATAAAAGAAATCTCATCGCTTTATAGAAAGCAGCGGTACAATTTCGGTTTGAATTAAAAGCTGAGCCAAAAATTACAAGATCGCTCCCAAGATTGGCGTCTTCCCCATTACTTGGCAGATCGCTTGCATTGGGCATCGAACTTATCAAGATGCCGCACGCCAAGGTGCATCATCGCGGCCGTAGTTCTTACGCCGCACATTTAATAGCTGATCGGTCCTTCGAAGGGGCCCCGCGGTCGCCGGTCGGCGCAGTGCTGAAAATGGCGAAGAAAGCGGAGCCCCGGCTAAAACTCGAACATTTTCATGAATAGTCAGTCCGGGGCGCGGCATGGGCCCCGCGGCGGCTGATAACCCCATGGACCCTACCGTAGGAGAAAACGAGAAAATCGGCATCGGTCTTGGGAGCCATTAAGAAACTGCAACAAAACTCTTAGCTGGACGTCGACGATGCAAGAAATGTGGATGCACCGAAAAGCTTCCCAGGTACATAAGACAACTATGTGCGAGCGTAGGTACCTAAATACTTGGGAGTACCGTTAACTTAAGTACAGAGGAAGATGCCGAGTTTGATGTTACCCAAGATGCTGTGACCTGAAACAGTGCTTAGGTTGAGTTTGAAAGACGTCGGCGGGCGCGGGGATCTCCGGGGGGACGAGGCCCATGCACTCGACTTCGACGAATGAATTTTGCTTAAGGTGCCAAGGGGGGACCTGGAGAAAAGGTGAAATGCAGCCCAGGTTAAAACGAAAATTGCTGGTCGTGCCCGGCCGTATTTTTGTAAAGGGCCATCCATAGTCTGCATCGTGACTTGCCGCTTTCGTTTTTGTACCTGGCAATTTTCAAATTGAAGTTTGCTCAAGACATCGAGTGCGGGAATTTTTGGAGACTGGCAGCAACTGCGGTTGATGGGGGCGTATTTTCCACCAAACGAGAAGAGCTCTGGCCCCAAAAACGACAAGACAACGCCTCACCCTTCCGCTAATAATCGCGGCTGGAGCACTTTCCGCATGCCGTGGATTGTGCTTAGATCACTCCCCCGCACTTTTACGATGTGTTAGGCCCGCAGAGGTGGCAAAAGCCCGCAACGCACTCCTTAGATGCGAAAAACTCACTCCTGGCGCTGGCCATTAACACTTGTGAGCTCGCACGGTTTCTGGGTGCGCGTTCGCAAATCCGCCCGGAATATTCAACAGGCACCGCAGCTCGTATTTTGCCGCATAAATTCCATCCCTTGCGTGGCCCCCTGTGATTTGGCACCTCCACGCCGACATAAGCCAATTTGGGCACATCCTGCCGGAGTCTCTCTATTTCCAGTTTCGAGAAGACAACTTCAATAAGGAGATTTGCGTAAAGCACATTTATGATTATGGTCCTAGTACGCAGTTCCTACGCCCCCGCCCCGCACTGCGGGGGCCAAATGGGGCTATGCGTGCCAGGGAATTTGTAAAAACGGCAAGTTTATGGTCCGGCCTTATAGGATTTTTAAGGTGCTGCCGAAAAACCTTAGCTGTGAGGTGCTGTTATACTTACAATCCAAATAAATAGTAATTTGTGCTTGGTATCTTTAACAAGACTTAATTTTACTACTCATCAACACCCAAAACTAAATCCAACTTTTTCTTTCAGTTGGATTTATTTTTGGATGTTGATAACACTAGAATTACAACACCAGTAAGTATTTTAAAGTTCCAACTTCATGCTATATTTTGTTTAAAAAGGTGTCAATGATTTTGAAAATAATTTCAGAAAGTGTTACCTTTAATAAAAACATTATTCTGTCCGTCATCTCTCAGTTTTTTAAATATTCTGACCAAAACATAAGAATTATCTTAATGAAAAAAAAAAATTCTCTATAGGTCGATGATTGAAAAAATACATTTAAGTTAAAACAAAACATTGGATTTCATATTTAGTAAAGATAATCGATTTTATGACAGATGTACAATATCTCGGCAAAGGTATTATATGTAAATTATATCAATCGGATTTTTCATTACAAAATTGCAGACTTTTTTCGAAAATTTCAAGAGTACATAATTTTATTTATTTATTTGTTTATTTATTTATTCAACTACATACATAGATTAATATAAATGCTTAAAAGATAATACGCACTCGGGAGCATTGCCCACATGACGCATAAGAGTAAAATATTAATATTTTTAACTTACCATATAAATGAAGGCATTTTGATCACGTTCATGGCCTTAGATCCCTTTGCCTTTCCTGCACGGGAGAATATTACTGCTGTTGGTTGGTTGGCTGAATTTAATAGTATAATCATTTATTTCTGCTTTGATTCTGTATCATGACTATTTATATAAATGCGGGTCAAAATGACATAGTACTTTTCAAAGCAGTTGAACTTTTCTTACAGTTGTAGTTTAAAAACTCTAGCCTTAAATGTAATTTTAAATTCTTTGAAGTGAAAACATTTATGACATTCGTAAAAGCACATATTTTTGGTGTAATCCAATAACATTTACTGCGTTTATACGACAGTCCTAAATCAGGACTAGAAACCGGTTCTAGGCCAAAATTTGGGCTACTCGTATACGTACGTACAGCAAAAATCTATAATTTGGATATGCTAATTTAAAACCGATCACTAAACATGTTAACATTGTTGCTTTATTTTGTGCAGATTTTTATTTGATAGTAACTTGTAAAATGTTACTACAGTTAATGTTAAATTGAGAAAATTCTATATCGTTCAATTTTTGCGTTTTTGGACGTTTTACGTAATATCAGTATACTGAAAAAATAAAAACGTGAGTTGATCTTGTTTCATAATTCCATAAGAGTTGAGATAACGTAATAGATCTTTATTTATTTGTTTAAAGTGATTATTACGCCATATTATAGCGGTAAAATTGTGATCTTAAGTTAAACTATATAAAAGGTTAGATTATTACTTTAAATCAAAATGTCTGGTAGACACTGGATCATATCCTTCGTGCTAAACAATGGATCATGATTCACCATATATCACAGGCCAAGTCTACAATAATATTAGGGGTTTGTAAATTTTTCATGTAATTATATTTTTTTATTCTACACAGTTGGGCGAAATATTAACAAAGAAATAAAATTTAACAAACACATGGAATAATAATTATAATAATTTTCTCTTCCGTATTTTCTGTAGGTTAAGTTTATTTTTTGTTATTATATACCGTGAGTAGGTAGCTATATTTTATTGAAAATCGTAGTTTTCATACATGCTATCAATATTTGCTCCAGGGTACAGGTACCATATGAAGTGTGACATGTCTCGTCTCCTCTCTCCTTCTTCTTGTGGACTTCCAAGAATTCATCAGTTTTTGAAAGTATAATAACCAAAGTAAGTAAGAGAAAAACATTACGGCAATTTGACAATAAAATTGTAAAGGACTTCCAAAAATTAATGATCCGCTGTTACCACTTTACACTACACCAAAGAGTGGCACTAAAATTATCCTATTTGATGGACCTCAAATCTTGAACTAAAATGTGTGCGAAATGAAAGTTTATGATGAAATATTACTCTCAGAGAAGTTTCAACATGATTTGTTTCAATTTTGAAAAATGAATGGTCAAAGTTGACTAAATCGAGTTGAATAATGAGTTTTAGTTGAATAAGAGTTTAAACTTTCAAAATGTAATACATATTTCAAGGATGAAAAGAGATAAAATGGCTTATCAGAAATGTCATTAACATAAAAAAATTTATAAGCATTGTTAAATACATCCCTTCAAGAGCTTAAAAACGGAGACAAATTATATGGTATCCGAAAATGATTGTTTCTACGATTTGTAGATGCTAATTATTAAATAGCATTAATTATCAGATATTTTCATTAGCCTCTTGAAATCAACCCTAAAAATTCACTTGATTTAGTCATCTTGAAACTTCTCTGAGAGCAATATTTCATTATAAACTTTCATTTCGTACACATTTTGGTCCACTAATTAAGCTACTTTTGGCCTATATTTTTTTTTCTTATCTTCGTTTTTTTCTCTGAGTTTATTATTTTATAAAATTTACTGGAATTAGAAATATTGAGTAGGTTTATGCCCTCCGTAAGAAACTACGGAGGGCATAAACGGGGTACAACGTGCGGGTATCAAATATTCACTCCTCAGAAAGTAGACAGAGTTGAGTTATCTGAAAATTAACCTTGCGCCCATTGAGGTCTAGTGACATACCGCACCTATTGCACCAGGGGAAGTGTTTGGCAACCTGCAAAACCTGCGCTGAAACAGGAGATCGTTTCTATTCGAGACGCCCTGGAGTCCAGCTGGCTCCTGTGTCCAGTTACAGCAGTCGGCTAAAAAACAGAGCAACTGTCCAAGTCCAGGTCATTTGCAGGACGACAAATTGCGTTAAATTCACAAATTTGTGAGCAGGCCCTAGCCCTCCCCGCGCTCCTAACGCAGTTGGACTAATAACGTGAGACGAGCCATGGCCATCCAAAAAGAAAATTTCGGCTTCCTTTCACCTGCTTGCTAGCCTACTCGGATGTTCGTTTTCAGGAATGTGTTTCATGGCCAAAACTCGCTGCAACCCGTCCGGCTAAAATGTAGCAAACTGCGCGCGCACACGAAGTCGACTTTTTGCACTCTGCTCAATTTTCTCGGTTGTGCTGGTCGTTTTCGTTGCACCGCTCCGAGCCGAGCGTCTTGGCTGGAGTTGGGCCCTCGAAATGCATCTTAAAATGCTGCACTCTATCTCTGGTCGCACAGAAATCATTGATCGTGGATCCATCATGGTCAACCGCATCCAGGCCCCATTTTCGGAATCGTCTTACGTATTTTTGCTGCTGGAGGGAACTTTAATCCGCAAATAAACCACGTCAGCACGTCCATAAGCCGGAGGGCTTCGAGCGAAAATATTCTGAGCAATGCCAAATGTTACAACATCGTTTTAGAAGGTATTTTAAAGTGTATGCTTTGTGATTACTTACAACGTCGTAATTAAGAAGCTTTTGAAGCGGAAAATCGGTATTTGTGGAATTTCTACATTTTACATAATGTTGCATTTATATTTTTGAAAAATTGCACATAACGTAGTATTTAATATACTTAAACTTATGTAATTTATTAAGTAAGAAATTGAACGTAGCACCACTTTAATATATTTACTATGTACTACATACATATATACTTATATGTATTTCTGCAAATATAAAGAAACAGATTTAAGTCCATACCTATATATGGTTAACTGCATATTAAATAAATTTGATTCATAAATAAATAATGCATTTATAAATAAGTAATATTATATGTATCTTTGTAAGTAGTGATTCATTGTAACTAAACATTAACTTTTTGGGCTAAAGTGGGTGTGACATATTTTAAGCTACATTGAAATGTATAAATTACTCATAATTATTTAATAATTTATCATAACCAAAAAGGTACAAAGTTTTTAAGATATAATTATGTGCAGTAATTTTACAATTTTTCAGTGAAAATACAGAATTCGCCTAAAAAAGTTAGTAACAATAAACAATACAAATATTTTGTAAAAATATATAATTCGCTTAAATAATTTTTCAAACACAATATAATTATATCAAAAAAAAATTAATTTTTGTTAGGAGGTGGCATTTTGTAATATTGTAACAATTATCGATTTAACTCGCTTTTAAATTGATGTAAAGGTAGTTCACAACATTCATCGTACGAAAATTACCAAACAAATACACAAAAAAAGGACAAGGTATATTTTCCTTGTCGAGAGCCAGTACTATCTAGGTTTGAATGTTTAAATCAGCTTACTTACTATTAGGCGTTATTTCACAGCTCTTTTGTGTCTCATCACATTCATATATTACTTAAACTCTTTCAAAAATCTGTAATACTTATAATAAATTTTTAAGATTCCTTAAAAGCATAAATGAATATTTAGAAAACGCCATGAAGTGTAAGGTAGGCATCTGCAAATCAGAATTTAATAAAGTAAACCTTATTATAGTGTTGTTAGGCTAAAAGAAAAGGGGTTAAAAAAAAAAACTTTTTAGAATTCCAGTACACAGTACATCAACAGTTATTGATAATTATAATCGATGTAATTCGCTTTCAAATTGATATAAAGATACTCGCAACATTCATCATTCATCATACGAAAATTACAAAGCAATTTTAATTTTACTGATCTCACTATGGCATTATTTTATTATTGCGTCATTCGAGAAGTGAATGCAAAATAGCTATTCATATTATTTTTGGGGTTAATTTTAATATTCTTAAATAAAGCTTAGCTTTACAGGGTAATCAATTAGTGAAAATATTGTTTATAGTAGTGCATAAATCGGTGAAAATATAGTCCAATATTTATTTGTTTAGGTATAAAAGATGTACCTACATATATGTAATATTGAGCAATTTTTATTCACTTTTATTGTAAATTATTAGCTTTAACTAAACAAATTTAAGTAATCTCAATATGTAAGTATAAAATATGCCGGGATGCTGCTTTCGTTCATGTAAATTCCAAGTATATAAATATTCCCAAAAGAAGTACTAATAGTCTACATATGTATATATAGGAGTAAAATTAAAATGCATACAATTAAATCAACGTTCCAATATAATAATGTCACCATGCGAATGAGTACTTTTACTGTCTTGCTGTGAATTTCTTTTGCAATTTATTTTACTTTTCCACACGCGTTAGGGAAAAGTGCCACTAAAACGCACGCCTTTCCGGTTGTAAATTGGCTTATTATCCACTAGTGCTTTATTGTGCAACTCGGGCGGTGCGTAGCCGATTGCTTACGCTGGCAGCTAAACAAACTCGCTTCGCTCGTGCGTTTATTGCTGCCAGCGTGCGCAATCGGCTACGCACCGTCCTTGTTGCACAATATAAAGCACGAGTGGATAATAAGCCACTGTCCAACCGGAAAGGCGTGCGTTTTAGTGGCACTTTTCCCTCACTAGTGGGGAAAAATAAAATGTGCAATTCGGGCGGTGCGTAGCCGATTGCGCACGCTGACAGCTAAACAAACTCGCTTCGCTCGTGCGTTTATTGCTGCCAGCGTGCGCAAACGGCTACTTTACGCCCTTGTTGCACAATATACTATTATCGAGCAATATTTTTATAAAATTATTTTTTTTACACACAGACTTATATCTCTATACATATGTATTATGTACATATGTATGTTACATCGTGATTTGGATTATTAATCTGAGTCTATTTCACTGCATTTCACTTAAATTCAATCGAACGTATGGTAAACATTATTAGAGGTTATATTAGAGGAAAATGCACCAATGGCTCAAAAGGCAAAGCTGTCAGTACTCACTGCTGTAGGTACCACTGCTAAGTAAAATTTATATTTTTTTAAGAGCATATTCTTTAACATTTTTATAAAGATTTAATCTTATATTATTACCCTAAAAAATAATAAAGTCTATGTTAGTTATTTTCAACAGATTTCTAAAAGCTACTCCGTTTTTAACATTTTCAAATCTTTTAATAATTTACAGTTGCAAAGCTTAAAATCGTTCCAAAATTTTTCAGATATTGTTACCAATTTAGTTGACTTTTCCTGATCCCTACAAGTTTTTGACTGAAAAAACAATTTAGTTAAAGATTCTTAATTTAACTAATTAAGACTAGGAAGCAAATTTTTATGCGATTTATGGTTTATTTGTATTTCCTATTGCTTTTTTGAACGTTTTAGTTGAGGTGCTTTTCGAAATAATCTTCAGACTAGTATAATATTATTGTGTAAACAATTAACAAAACCGTGCTAATAGCATCCGAAAAGGTATGCAATTGTTTAAAGACTGGAAAGTACACTCTTGGCTTTTGTGGTAAGCTAATTTCACAAGAAAAATCACCGTAAAATGCTCTCAATGTCAAATAAATAAAATCATGCATTTAAAAATATTTTGTATTTTTCTGTTCTGACTTAAGTACTTAACATGTTGAATATTATTTTTATGTTGAATATTTATTTTTTATAAGCGTAAGATAAATAATTTGAAATAAGGTTGAAAGAATAATATAAAATCGTAGTGATAACTGAAATATTATTTTAAAAGAATATTCGTCTTGAAAATGTGTTTTCGTTCGTATAAATTTTAGAATTTTTTCGAAATTCGTTATAGCTACACATGATAACAATTCGAAGCAAATATTTTTTTTTCTTATAAATGTTAAACCTATTCTGAAAAAAAGGATTATATGTTGTTTTTCTTGCTGAGAGAGAGAATACAGAATTGAATATCTAAATCAGATTACTTACTATTCGATGTTATTCCATAGCTCTTCTGTGTAGCGTAAAATTCGTCTTTAGCTTACACTCTTTCCAAAAATAGCGATAACAGATTTTAAGATTAATCTAAAGCATACATAAATATTTACAAAACATTGAAGTTTAAGCTAGGCACCAGAAAATTAGAATTTAAAAACAGTAAACCTTAATTTAGTACTGTGAGGCCAAAAGAATAGAAATTCAAACAAGAATTTTATTATTAAAATTCCCGTACCTATGTTCGTAGGTTCAGATCATACACTTACATTTGAGACAAGATGAAGAGGAACGATTAAAAGAAAACTTAATTTGCACAAAAATTGTAAGACAAGAAGATAAGAGAAAAAGAAACAATACAGGAAATGGAAAATTAAAAAATTAAGTAAAAGTTGTCGTGCACAGTTAATAAATTAAGACATGTGTGGCAAAGAAAGCTAATCTTTATAGGCATTGATGCTGGAAAACTAAGGGAACCAGTTTTCTCTTAATAAAACCGTTGGGAAAATTTCGTTTAAAAGTTTAAAAATGTTTTTAAAAGATAGTTAAGAATTATTTAAGATTTTTAGCATCCTTCAAGAAAGGAGTTATCAATCTAATAATTGTAATATGTGATGGCCTGCTCATCATCGTCTCCGACGTCCAATCCGCCCAATATCAGCGCGATAAAAGCGCGCAATAAATTGTCATAAAATTATTCAGTAGCACCCAATTAATTCGGAGAATTTCTTCATTTTCGGCCCGAGACGAGCATAATGGGGCCAACCGGCCGAAGAGAAGCCTTCGAGCCTGCATGCGAATGCGATGTCAAGTACGCACAAAAGTGGACCAGAAAGGGTACTTGAGTCACACCTTACCGTGACTTTTAAGGCGAGGAGATCCGAAAAAGTAAAAAATATAATAAATTCGTTGTTTTTTGGCATCTTTTGTTTTTTGTTTATGTGCATTTTGAGAAAATTTTTGTTGAACACGAACGGGAAGAAAAGATAATGACAGTGTGCAACGGCTCTGATGCATCTGCTCGTTTCGAAGTGCCTCAAAAAATCAACTTGGAGCGATTGCGCAAGAGCCCGATTGCCTTGGATATGATTTTGGGCTGCGTGGTCCAGTGGGCACCGCAGCATCAGCAACACATAAATGAAGGTAGACTTGAGCATATCTCGCATTTAGCTGGCCGGTCCTGATTTCGGAACTCTCGGCCCTACCCCCTTGATCAGTTGGCTTAACATAATCCTACCGCGGCTTAATTACTACTGCTGAAATTGGGCTCTTTCAAACGCGAGATTTCGTAAATTATGAACGTAGATGGGAATGAAAGCATGAAAAAATACAAGAACCATGAAGAAATCTCTGTACAGCTTACCGCGGTCCTGAGCAATGACCTAACACCTTTAAGTGTTCGTAATAGGGGTTTTAATTTTGATCGACGATCTTTCAGATACCGAATAGTTTTACTTTTAATAAAATTAAGTTTTTTTGCATACTTAAGACCACCGTCTTATTTATTCCGCGTCGTTTTGTAATTACTTAAAATTGTACTCAACATCGAGAATCTTGGATAGGCTCTTACTCTCAAGTAGGCTCACAACACACTAGGTACTCCAAAAGGAAAATTATTATTAGATTTTTAATTTTGTTCGGCTTCTCTGGGTACGTACATATACAATACAGCGCCTAATTATTACAACTGCACTTAGAGAAAAATGAGTTTTCTTATTTTACCCCTACATTTCATATATTAAACGAATAATTTCCTGAAGATTCTGATTAAGGATATTTTTACTTAGTATGATTTTTTCTTTTGTATTAAGCATTAGTTTGTAGAAGAATAAGATCAGTAAATTTTAATATTACCGAAATGTTGCAAAAATGTGCCATATTTCTTTATTAATATTAAACTTTTTGATTACACGATATTCGTACCTACATATTACTATAAGCCTCTTTTTCATCGGTTTTGGGTCTAGGTTAGTGTTTTAACACATTAATACCAAAACGACTATATTTGGAAACTTGAAAGAAAAAAAAAAAGCACTTATCCCAGGAATATATTCTTCAGAATTCCGGCATTATTTTTGAGCTACTATCTCTACTAAGTGGTTGCAAAAGGGTGTCAAGATGAAAAATAGCATAAAATTAAAACATCATTGAAGAAACGTATATGAAACAACTTTTTTCATTACTTCAATACGGTGTAGTCTCCATTTAATTAATGTTAAAAAAAGAGTTTAGTTTTCATTTTGTTTTGTGTTATTTTGGTCAATTATATGTCAAAGTAAAGTCGATACATGTATTTTCAAATGCAAAAAAATGGGTCGAATGGACATATATGATATTTATAAGTTCATAAGTTGTGAATAACTCATGAAATAGGTAAAAATGTTAATTTGAGCTTAAAAAGTAAAACGACTTAATAAGATATTAAATAAAGACCATTTCTTTATATTTTTTGTCGCCAAGTTATTTCGCTTAATACATACAAAACCATCTTGAAATGGAGTAATAATAAGCGGAATATTACACTAAACCAGTACAAACACATATGTATGTATTGCATATAGTTAGTAATGAATTCAATTCTGTTTAAAAAAATACCATGTTAAACTAAATATAGGTTAAACACATTCTTTTTTAAACCAATCCTGATGCTGCATATTTATTATACTCTGTAATAATACTTATCGAAAAATCTTCGATTAAATACAAATTCTATGATTAAAATTAAAAATTAGTCCAAATAAACAATAATTGGAGAAGTCCGAAAGCTGATATATACAAGTTTAAGTTTTCTTATGAAGGTATTTGAGCATGCGAGAATATGAAAACTGAGAAATGTTGAACGTGATTGAGCCACAAAAAATAATATATGCGCTGGTGCTTGGAAATTATAAAAATTGGAATTTCACATCGTGGTGTTCAAACGACTTGAATTAGAACGACAAATTGTTTAACGTTGTAAGGATCACTTACTTTGTCTTTTAATTAGTGAAGACAGAAATATACTTTATGGATACAGTTTTCGTAATTAATGTGAAATAATTATATAGACAATTCGAGAGAAAATTAAGAGTTTACCTTTTTTTCAAATGACTATATGTACATATTTTGAAAAATAATTAATTTTATAGTACAGGACAACGATTCAAAACACATTTTAAATCTCGTGAATGAATGGTTCAAAAAAAAAAAAAGAACAATTTTATTTAAAAAAATATAAGTGGAGAATAATATCAATTATATTGAAATAATTAAAAAGTTAGAAATATTGCGCAAGTACGGTAGCCTGTACCACGTATTTAAATGTTGGCCTCTATAAAAATATTAGTTTTTTTTTCAATTTATCGCTCGTCAGTAATCTTGGACATAAATAATGAGCACGACAAATTGGGAATAGGTACTTTGTACAATACAATACATACATATGTATATGAATATAATAATAATGTTTTTCTTTGAAATTTTCAATACTGTGTGGTCTGAATTGAACAGAAATTATCAACAGAATTATAGAATAAATAAAGGAAATTTCTTCGCAAATAAATGAACGGAATGTTTGAGTTTAATTAGCACGAATAATTGAATTTATTATATAATGTTTACATAAATAGAGAAAAAATTCAAGTTTTGAAACAACCACTCCTGATATTTTTGTTTTATGCTATATACATATGTAGTTGGTTTATGTTTCCTCGCATAGGTTCTGTAGAATAAGAAGATTAATTAAAAAAAGCATCGCCATAGAAGAGGTTTCAGATCGGATTTCTCGGGATTTCTTGTTTTTCTTGCTAGAGACCAGGAATAGCATTTGAGTGCAGGGAAAAGAAACCGACTGGAGAATTTTTTCTTCAGCGATTTGCATCCCAAAATTAGAAAAATTAGGCAGTAACTAGGCGCGCGACAGAGCAGAGGTCGCCGGAGCGAAAAACAATTCAATAAGGAAGGCGGTTGCATAACGACACGACGGCCCGTGACATTTCTGCGCAAAAATATCAACTTAAATTACCGAAATAGCCTCATATTTCCCGAAAGTTGATAACGCCGAGGATGGAAAAAAGTGCAGCTCGGAAATTGCATTACGGATTACTCTGTGTGGCCACCGGTCAGTCTAAGCAGATAGCGGCGGCTGGCCCGGGCGGGAGCGGGGCGCTGGGGCGTCGCGGGGCCACCACCCATCCCTGGCTAATAACCGTCGCATGAATGCATCCGCCGGTCCTGCTGCACCGCAGATTAATGCATCTCCTATGATTGTAGGCCGAATACCAATTTTTTCGGCGTCCCTTCCCGCGCATTTCCAATTATTTTCGTGCATTTTTTGTGCCTTTTTTAAGTTGCGTTTTTTATTATTATTTTCATTATATAATAACATTTTTGCGTAGTCATACGTTTGCATCAGATTTACCCACAAGAGTGTATGTAAGTGCAGCGGCGCGGCCTCCGTGCAGCCGTGCTCCCGACGCCCCCCGCACCGTCGCCACCCACCCCGCGGAAGTGTTGATATGAGTGTGTGATGCTTGTTAATCGCGAAAATGCACTTTTTCTGTGCGCAATGAGTTTTATAGGATGCATTTTTTCCCCATGCATTTCCCGGCTTTTTTCTTCATTCGCGGGCCGCGCCGCTCGCGTTGTTTTATTTTCACGTTTTTCTTTTTATTTTTATGTGTCAGCATGTTTTATGTCGTTTTGTTGGTAAGAGCATGACCAAAACCTGAAGCGCTTTTTTTTCCTTCTTTTTAATTTTTAACGTGTTTTATTCAACCTTTGGTAATGGTGAGTAGCCACTATACACAATGAGGTGAAAGTGGTGCAATCTGCGGGCTAGACAGAGAAAAGGTTTATAGAAAAAAGAGATGAGGCGTTCAATTGTTAAATGGACCATTTGATTTCGGCGAGGGAATTTTATTTCGGATATTTACATCCTTCGCGGCCCTGTGTGCCCTCGTCTCTCGCTGTGTGCGGGGCCGACGCGACGCTCGCCGAACGCTGCGCTGCTTCACTTGTGGCCGTCGCTCCAGCGAACCTCAAATGCGCGACTTGGGGTAATTACGTCAAAAAGGTAAATTAATTCCGGGATTAGCGATGATTCGCTTTACACAGCATGGCTCCGCCGAAAGTCCTAGCCTAATTTATGCACGACATATGGGACAGAAATTCAAAATATAGCATCACAGTCGGGGAAACTCAAAAAGGGCTCTTGGATCGAATCAAGAATTAAATAATTACATTCATTAAAACACTTAGTTTTTTAGTAATGAGACGCATTTGCAATTAACATCAATTATATCTGGGACGACAGAACATCCCAAATTAGTTTTATTAAATTTCAGATATGCATAAAATATACACTAAGAGTTTAATTATAAGTAGGTATCACTTGCCGCATCCACTAAGAGAAAAGTGACATTGTAAAACCATATCAAATCAATGTATTGTATATTTATACGTTCGACTTTTTACAACGGAAAACGTTAACTTATATAAATCTACATATTTTTAAAATATCAGATGTAAAATCATAGAACGGCATACACAAATTAACATTAGATTTAGAACCTAATCGTTTCTTTCCCAAGTATTCGACCGAAAATAAGACTAATTTATGTTTCATAAATTTTTAAAGTTTTCATTTATACTCTTTACATTTAATTTTTTTAGTTTAAATTTATTTCAACTATTATCAGTAAAAAAATTTCATGCTTGTTGTGGCATCAGTGATTCCAATTTTAACTTGTATGTTTTAAAATTAATCTATTTTAAAATAAAAATCTACATTATTTGATTACTGCTAGAATCTATTACTAAACATATAAAAATGTACATGCTCGTTTCCATTAGTATTAATTTAAAATATTCTCATGTGAAATCATCCACCTATGATCGTAAAATTATTTAGACATAATTTTGTTTCTACATTGATAGTATTTTTGTGCAGTAGATTTTTAAATGTCTTTCAGTGTAGTTGGATAATACGAAGTAGTTGAATAATCAGGTGAAAAAGCGAATAGTTTCAACTAAATTTAAACGTGAGGAGTTCCCAACTCAATTTAAGCATATTTGTTTCTCCTTTTTTCATGGGTTTGGTTTTATAAATTATAGTTTTATTAGTTTCCAGGCTTATTTTCGATTATTTTTTAGCTTATTTAAATACTGCCATTCTCTCATTATAATACATATTTGTAATTGTAATTAACTGTTTTAAAATTCACCATTTGTAAATGAAAGCTATAAACATGTACTAAATTATTAACTTAAAATGTTAAGAAGATATATTATTAAGCATATATGTAGATTGAAATTATGGTAGTAGGTATATAAAGTTTTGTTAAATACTATAAAAGTTCATAAAGTTTTTAAATTATAATTTAGCCTCATCATAACAATATTGGTTAAAGAGCCGGATGGTTTCTTCGAGAATAGTTAGTTAAAAAAAAAAATTGTTTTGCTGATTTTTCATCAATGTAGCTTTAGCAAAAGTCTAAACTTTTTATTTCCGCATAAATCATACATATAAAATATACATATTTTGTTAGTCAAAAAAGTAATTATATATATACTTATTTGGGCTTTACTGTATAACAATTGAATTTTATCTAAGAAAGAGTCTGCTCGAGACAAACTTATTTTCTGTTTTTTAAAAAACCTTTTCAAGCCTACTGTTGAAGGAATTGAGTTTAGTTTAATCCAGGACGTCATCGTTCAATTTGAGTTTAAGCCGGAACATCGTCACCACAGCCCTTTTATTTCTAAATCTTGTCTCTTACTACTTTAGTTACATATCTTTATTATTTTATTCATTAATTAAGTACAAAATTTTTACTTTTTTATTTTTCGTTTTCTTTTATTATTATTCTCCTTGTATCTAAAGTTGAATTAAAATGTTATAAGAAGTAGGTAGGCATGCACTAAACATTGTAACTAAAGTGTGCCATAATGAGTTATTAATTATTATTATTATTATTAAATTCTAGAAGATGAATTTGGGTCACTAACTGTTCTAAATGTGCATACAGTTACGGTCGCTGTAGTTTAACAACTCGTTAGTTTGTTGCATCCAGTAGTTTAACGTAGCTTTCATTTGGATTTTCTTTCTATAATTTAACTACTACACCCAGTGGATTGACCTGTGTTTTCCTTTTTCTGGCATATTACTACTACACTCAGTGGTTTGATCTATGATTTTCTTCTTCTGGAATATTAATTCATTTTTTCCTAAGATTTAATAAAAACCTGTATAGAATTTGAGACTCTATAATTTATTACATTAACGCAACCCTACTTTGGTAGCCTCTTTCATTTGACGATACGTGTGCAAATGTCAAATTAGCACGACCCTACTGTTCTTTATTTTTCTGTAAAAAATATTATAAACAAAGGTAACTGACATGCGGCATCCAGTTGATGGAGATTGGCAGATTAAATAGAAAACGTGCAAAAATTGTCTAAGATCCGAATCGCAAACATTCGCTGATATTCCCACCCCCACATAGCGTAAATTGATTGAAATCGACGAGTGTGTGGCGCTATGCTGCTGACCGAACGAAGAGCTTCCGGGTGGCGTAAACATGCCCGGGATCATTGCCCTCCGTGATCAACGAGCCTTCGCATCCGCAAATCTTGACAGTGGGCCGTGCTAACTTCACCCCCATAAGAGACGTGACCTCAATACAATTTGTCACCGAATTCCAGGGCTGAGGACAGACAGCGATTTCGGCTGAAGACGGCAAATCTACCGAACTGACCTTCTTTACATACCTACACCTCGCCCGTTAGCACCGGCCACCCTAAGGGACCAGCACCGTAAAGTATCCATCCACTTGTTGTTTTTCCAGCGTTTTAAGCCGACAACTTTATCCTTAACCAACCTCAACACACAGCGAAGACAGCGTCCTTGCCACTCCATACACATGTACGTACATTTCTCGCTGGGAAGACGTCGACGTCGACGGCGACGACGACGACGACGTCGTCGTCGTCGGTTGGGTTTTTGCTGTCCCCCAGGATGGATCTAGGTGCCGGGGTGGCCCCTGCCAGATACGCCGAAATGACTCTGTTTATATGCGGGGGCAACTCCTAGGAGGCGCCGCGACGCTCCCTAAACAAGACGTCCAGCTATCGACCTGACCGACAGACCAGCAGGAGCGGACCGGCCCAAAAATCATCCGCCCGTCACCACGTAATGATGCAAGTGAGTGTGGAGGGTGACCGGGACCCACATCTTCCCGTCCTTGCGTGAGGTCATATCCGAGGCGGGGGTGGCTCCGGTGGAGACTGTGAAAGAGAAAGTTTTTTTCACAACCCATACACGTGGACCCGGATCGTACATAAGAAAACCACATGCAAAGGAGTACATAAAAGAGGGATGCTGAGAAAGCGCGGAGCAGTCTCATCGTAACCTTGCAAAGAAAGGGAAATTTTTTCTTTAGCCATTCCGAGGTTCGGGAGCTTTCTCTTTCAACCGACGGGGACAGGGTGGTTCGGATTGCTGCTGCTTCTGCTACTGGGCCCGCGAAAAGAAATTTCGAAGAAAAGGGACGAAATGGGAAAAACGAAGAAAGCACCAGCCCGAAGAAAACCCGGAGAGAACGAACCGAAATCCCCCTGAGGTTGGAACCTGCTTCCATTTCTGCTTTTCCCAGATGGAAAAGGATGTGGGTCGGGTCGGCTCCGGGAGCGCCAGGAGTGGCGGATCCTTCTGGGAAAAAAAGCACCGGAATGACCTCGACCTAATCGGCACAAGACTCTCCAGATTGAACGGAAGGAAAAGCCGGCAAGTCACGCATATTGTCGCAGACACACACACAAACACACACATGCGGGCCACGGGCGGGCCGGGACCAGCGATGCCCGGGAGGGGGGGGCAAAGCTGGCAACAGGTTATTTATGGATTGATCCCGATGGCTCCATGGCTGCAGCCCATGCCCGAGGAACTGTAGACTGTAGCATCAGAAATCAGATGTTTCTCTTGATAGCCGAATAGAAAACATTATTATTATTTTGTTTTTTTTTGTGTTTTTTGGCTGCAAGGAGCACCCGAAGCCCGGCGCCCGGAGCCCGGAGACCGGAGCCCGGCAAAGACCCCAGTCCTGTCTTATCCCGGGCAGAGCGACGCAGCGCCGCCGCCGTTTCTCCACCGGCGTGGGTCTAACAATTTTCAATTATGTATTCCGTTTAATTTCATAAATATCTCCTATATGAGTTGGAGCGGCATACACGTGGATAGCAACCGCTTCCCTGGCTCATGATTTATTCTTTCAAGGATATTTGAAAAATATTCCCAGACTAATGCAAGGGCCTCGGCAATGAGAGAAAATATCAAAAGATAGTATGCGATGGGGCTGGGGGCATTCTTTTTGATTTTTTCCCTTAATACGGCCAGGCGGCCGGTGGAAAGGTCCTAAGAGTCCTTCCCCCGTTAAGGGGCATGCGCCGCCTTAAAGGAGACTTGCAGTCGGGGGCCACAACTTTAACGTATCTGTCGCTAGGACTGTCGCTTTAATGTTAAATACTGAAAGAATCCATCGAATTCACATGGTGATATCTGAGACCAGCTGCAAGGTAAATTCTTTCTCAGAAACCGGCTGTAATTCAAGAAATATTCGTTTGATGTACTCGTCTTATAGTCTCAGTGTCGTACTTTCCACAGGGAGGGGTCTTAGTTCTCGACAACAACATCACACTCCTTATTTCTTTCTATTTCAATCTGGCTGCGTTGTAAATTTCGCAATTGCGGGAGGACTTTCTTTCAATGGCCTCGGGACTCGAAGAAACTTCATGTCTTTTATTTTCTTTTTTTTTTTCTTCTTGTGGCTGTTAACCCAAGACATACTAAGACGTATCCTTGACTCAACTCGCCTGTTGCAACCGATTCTGCTCCACTTTCCTTTCTAGAGGAAAGTGCGTCTCTGCAGATAGCATAAAAAGAATGAGGCGACAGAGGAAAAAATATGGTAGCTACCGAAAAAAAGCTACTTCTCTGGTAGACGTGGGCGGGCTATACGACACGGTCGATTATTTCGGAAATTGGAGATGGGTTTCACATAGTCATCCAGAAGGTTGAAAGTCACCGTAAAACGTTCTGACAGAAACTTTTCCAAAATGTTTTAACTTATGTTCTTTTACATAACAATTATCCACTCATTTACATTGTGTGAGGACTGTTTTATCATAGACAACATTTCAATTAAAAGTGAAGTATCTATGCACATCTAAATGTTCGTACAAATATTGCGATTTTAAATGTGTGCATAGATTTCACTGTATTAGAGGTACCCCGATAGAGGACATGTTGTATATACGACTACAATCCAAAAAATGTTTACGTGAAGAAAATTTCTGCTTAAGGACATATAAAAATATAACCGAAAAATCGATATATATTTTTCTTTTATTTGCTTAAAAAATTTCCTTTTCCAAATGCGAGCTTTCGTATTTGAAATTCAAAAATCTAGAGTACGAAGACCGGAAAAAATTATTAATTATTAAAGGTATTATTAGTTTTTGAAAACACTCTTCTGTTTGCTTTTAAGGGCCAATTTTTCAATTGTTGGATAAATTTATTCTTCGGATAAGACATCAACTTGGCCGTGAAGAAAAATTATTTTCATTATAAGCTACTAGATCAATCCCTTATTTTGTAATGATTTTTCGTTAAATGGTCAAAATATCGCATTTTGTAGTATTTAATCCTATTTTTCTAGAAAACGAGAGCTGATTGGGCATTTTCTTTTACGAATTGGTAATCTCAGAAAAAATCTATAGAAATTATTTGCCAATTTTTTGGAAACAAATTTGGTGTTGATCAGTTTTACAAATTTTTCATCACCAGAAACGACACGTACAAAACTTACATACATATGTTATAGATCTGTAGCCCGATATTTTCTGTGTCGCAATTTTATCTAATATACTTAGTTCGCGGTATATTTGATAATAAATAAAACTAAAATCAATTGATATTAAAAACTTCCGGGTTAAATCATATATGGATTTAACCCGAGGAGCGAAGATTTACCGGAGTTAACATTGTAAATGCATATTCAACTTAGCAGTAGATTGCTAGATGCTGCGATATTAGAATTTTCCCAATTGTTTTTAATAGATAACCTCAATTAAATTAATAAGTTTGTGAATGAAACAAACAAAATGATTGAAAATAAACTAATTTAACCACGGGTGGAATGGAAGAACCACTTTAACAAGTTGAGTTAAAACCGCGGTCTCTTTATTTTAATATTATAGAATGTATAGAGTCACAAAATCTATCTCTTGGCTAGGGAGATATTCAAATCGGTCTCTAAAAGTGGGACTAGTGAAAATTAAAAACCTTAAAATTGCAATAGGGATCCAATGGAGGCCCATTTGAAAAGCGGAAAAAACTTCTTGTAAATTGTATTTTTATTTTAAATATACTTTCTTAATTTAAGTATCCAATTTTAAATTGACCTCGAATGAGCTGAACCAATGCATTTTGACAAGAGGTTTGACCTAATTAAAGAGATTATTGGTTGAATTTTTATATTTATACACAACTTTCTTGTTTTAAGTAGTATAACTGCAAATTATAAATTATCAGCATTAATTTTTTATTCCAAAGAATTGGAAAATCATTTCTATAGCATTCTTTCTGTAAACATATCACAAATCGTAAATGAAAATGCATCCAATCAAATCCTGTTTTTGAAAACAAAACAAAAAAATCCTTCAAAACATTTCGAAATATCTAGTAAATTTTACTCTTTACCAGTTAAATATTTCATATCCGAAAAAATTATATTTAATAGTTTTGTATTAGATTTAAAATATGTAGGAATGCTACAGAGCTCCGTAGCTTTAGTGACATCTTTCGTACAAAAGAATTAAAAAATTATTTGAAACTAAAATTTTGGAGATTATCGAAGTGAAAAAAAAAACACATCAATCAACCAAATACATAATTTAATTGTTTTTTAAGTGCATTAAAGGGTGCTCAGCTTTGCTCTGCTCTATTCTCTTGTATTAAGTTTAAGCCTATTAAGGTAACAGTCGTTTATTAAAGCAATTAAATCAAAAAAATCGCAAAAATAGTGGGGAATCTCAATTAACAATTTCTTATCAAATTTCAGTTTATGATCAGTCAACAGTCAACCAATTCAATTTCAAAGTAGCAAAGCCATTCCATTTTGTGTGAGTTTATAAGTTTTTAAAATGTTCAGTTAAGATCTCCTATATTTTATGTTTTATAGAGAAATTGGTCGACAAATATGGAAGGGAATTTTGAAAATTCCAACGCGTTTGTCTTTAAACGTTTTTCTTTCATTCTATTCTATTCTCCTTTTTTGACCCTCATAAAACAAATTTATTAACAATTATTAACAATATATAATTTTGTTCTCTTCAGTAAAAAACACTCTTATTTTAAGGAAAACGTTATTGATTTCAAGAACTTTTATTGGTCAGATCGTAGCAATCAACTTGAGGTTTTTGCTTCAAAAACGTTAAGTTGTTGCTGAAAGACTTATGTGAGCAACACACGAGCGGAACTTCTTATTTTAAATACCCAAGCAGTTAGGTAATTAACTGCGTAAGTTGTTGCACTGAAAGTTCTTAGGTAAATCCAGCAAAAAATTTAAAATTTCATTGAAATCGGTGAAGAAGTTCTTAATTTTGGGGAAAATCATTTATTTTATATAAATTTCTTACTTATTTTATGTGTACAACATACTTAAATACTAATAATAACATTCTTGCCATCATGAGAATGGATCATTTTTAATACTTCAATTGAATTAATTCCGAACTTCGTTAGGACTCTAATTGTTTACATTGGGAGGCCCATTACATGACAATACAAGAATTTAAATTTATATCGATTATTTCAATGACGTTGGTATTAATAACCTGTAATATTTAAGTAATAAATTGCTGGCAGTTTAACAAATAAATCCTTGTTTTAAAGGTGATTTTTTAAGCTTAAGAAAGCCTGTTGAACTAAATACTTGTTGTTGAGTACCCAATAGTGATTACCCTTAAATATCTTAACAACTCATATGTACGTTTTCAGGTGCGGCACGTGTAAACAGAGGAAAACATCTAACAATTAACACTTTTGTTCTTGATGCTAAATTGATATCAATTTTTTTATTTCAAGAACTTTTACATGTTGCAACATAAGATGTTAAAATGGTTGTTTTTAACACTGTTTTTTTTTTTCTGAGTGTAGCAGCATCTTTATTTTTATTTTAAAACATAGTTGGTGTTTTTCTTATCAAAAATGCGAATCTCGATGTAATTTGATGATTTTTGTTTTGAAACAAAAGAATTAAAATTATTTTTAACCGGTAGGTCTGTTGTTGTCGCTCAAATAAGAATTAGTTTTATTTCTATAATAGTGTGCATGTAAAGTAAAACGCTTGTCCAATAACTTTTCAATACTTAAAATATGAAATTTTTCCATTGTTATGGAATTTGCTAGTTAGGACGATAGCAACTGACATTACAAAGTTAAAGTTTCAAACTAAAAATTCTTATTTATTTATTTTTTGGTTTTATCCGGATTACCAGGTGTAAAAATTTCATTTTTTGGAAAAATGTATTTAATCGTTGGAAAGAAAAGACCACTACTTGTGGAATACTACGAATACAATATTCTTAGAAGCATATACATAAAAAAAAAATAAAAAATCAAGAAATCCATCAGTTATAAAATTGAAATGTACTTAATTTAAATGTGGCAATATAATCCAAAAATTGAGGTTAAGTTTTTAAGGTGTTAACCTATGGAAGAGGGATTTCTTTCTTTAATTCATTGTAGTAAAAGGATGAAGGATCTACTTTTGCTTCCAAAATAAATAAAAAGGAAAATAAATACCCAATTTCTTGGTATAAAGAAGCCTAAAAAATTGCTTTTCAATCTCCATCTTACCCCACTTTATCTTCAATTATAATAATTAGGCAAAATTGCCTTAAATTTGTTCCACAGAAACAAATCAGCTGATCACCATGAGAAATGAATGGAGCCTCCCGTCTCGGGTCGGGGCAGCCACCCCCATCAGGGCTCGATTTAGATTTATACACCTCTCAGACATGTCTCGTGCCACCGAATTTACACTCAGTCTGTCCGTCACCGACCGACCACCACCCGCCCCTCCTCGGTCCACCGCCCACTTCACAAGCAGAAGGTCCAGAAGAAAATTTCGGATGTTGCGACGACAAGGGGGGTGGGGGGCGGCCAGGACTCAAACCAAGTCTTTTGCTCAATCTGTAAACCGCAAGAATGGTAATGGACACCCCGGTCTCCCAGAGACACCAGTCTTCGGATGAGGGGGCGGCGTGTGGATGAGGTACCAGGAGTTGTTGCCGTCACCACCCAGTGTCGCATCGGTCGACCTTTGCGGGCGGGGGCGGGTTGGTGGCGGCGGGGGCGGTTCCCGAATCCATTCAAGCCGGGTATGCATGACCCAGATTTTATTCAGGCACCCTAGACAACCGCCTTACATCCGGCGCCCCATCCGGAACCGTCTTGTTGTTTTACTCAGCTCCACACCCCCCGCCCCACACATGCCTCGCTCGCCCGGCAGGCACTTGTGGCCTCATATGTAAGGAGCACACGTAGGGCGCAAAGTGGGCATGAAATGGTCCCGGCTGTCTATTGACTTACGCGGATGGGTTTAATCTCCAACCACACTGTGTCAAAAATTGGGTTTACGGTCCTCCCCGGCTGCAGCATCCCTCCCCCCTCTTCGCGGGGGGAGAGAGAGCCGTGGGGCTGCGGTAATGAAGGCGTCTAGTCGCACTTAAGCTTCATCCCTTCGAAATGGCCCCAATTAGGAGTTCTCCGGTGCTAAAGGAACCCTTTCGAGGCGGTCGTCTTTCGAACGATCTTATCGCCATCATCAGCGTCATAGCTACGTAAAATTACAAGGATTTTCCACTCGTCTTCCCGGGCCATATATGCGGGTGGGTCGTCTCGACCCGGAGGGTGGCAATGACCACAGGGAAGATCGGGCGGGGGAAGCCGGGCACGTTCCTGGCGCGCATTTCGGTCGACTTGTCTTTTTCCAGCGAAAACTTTCTCCGGGCGGGCGTCCGGGACCGGGGCGGAAGCAGGCAAATGGGATGGACCCTGCTCACTTGTTGATATATTTTCGGTGTCGATTTTCTTGGAATTACTTCGGGAACCATTTACGTAGGGATGTTTGTGCCCAGCAAGGGGATGAGACGCTCTATCCAAACGAATGCCGCCGGTGGGTCTTCTTAGCTCGCAGAGGGATAAACACACGTGGGAGTTCCCAACACTACCCCCAAGAATGTGGATAATGCGATGGTCTTCTTACGTGTCAAGGGGGCGGCTGTCTTCCTCCCTCCCGTCCGCGTCCCCCGCACTTTCTTCTTAAGCAGGGACACAACACCTTGACCTACCCTCAGCAAATTTCCTTTGGCTCCTTATGTACTCAAATTTCTGGAACGAGCTCCCGGGCGACAGTGCGGCCTAATTGAGGATTTGAGGATTACCTGCTCCGTCCCGATGAAATCAACGCGCCGGGGGAGGGCAGGTGGATGGTGGCACGCTCTGCTTGAATTTGATTTTTGGCATCATCCTCAACGGCGAACCTCCGGAGGATCCCTGCGACGAGGTGCAATTGTTTTTAAGTAGCTCGCTCCTCCCACGCCGCGCCGGCCGCCGCCGCCGCCACTGGGATTTTTGCTACAAAACCATTTCCCCGGGTGGTAGGCGGCCGCTTTTATATAGGCGAAAGGTCAACCGAGGGGAACAAGAAGAAATCATATTCGGTGTCGAACTTTAGGTTGCCAGGGTCAACAGCATCCCGTTGTCGGGGACTGTCGAGAGGTCAAGGATCATTGACTTGTAGAATTTTCTAAAGCCCTGTGTATAGGGAGGCGAGTGGACGCTTAAACATTTCAATTTCTGGCCGACGAAATGTTCTTATCTAGTCCTTTCCATCGTTATCAAATTATGATGTCTTCTTAAGCACATGTTTAAATAATTTATGCAATTGAATCCAAGATTGGTAGTTGGCCACACTTTGAAGAACATCTTTAAAAAGAAAGGTTACCGGCCTCCAAAAATTTTGACATTTATTTATAAGTTCAAGGGTCAAGGACATGCACTTAAATCGGCGTGAATTAAGTAAGTTTCATATCGAATTATTTTAGTAAATAAATATCATACATTACATGTTAAGTTGTAGGAAAACTTTAAAACCATCTATGATTTTTTCAAAATTTCAACTTCTTAGTTTTAAAAAATCAATAACTTATACCTATACCTATACATCTATTAGCTGAACCTGAAATGTATTTGCTTGATTCTAAATAATTTTTGACTAAGATCCCAGTGAATTTTGACTACAATCACACAACTAGGAATTATATTCAAAAATCTAGTAAAATTAAGTTTACTAGAAATCTATTGAGCCCAAATAACGGCATTCCAGTGAAATTTCTTGATTTTATAGTTTAATTTGCTGATAATATCTTCATGGATATTAGCAGATTAAAATATGATTTTGAGTATCATATGTATTTTCAGGAAATTCAGTTAAGGTTAATGGTAGTATATGACATAGTAATTTGTATGAACATTTGCATGACTAACATTTTATGAATGTTGATAATGGGCCCTATTCTACTATTTTCAGAAATAGCCACTAGTGAATTTGTTCAAAATCAGTGGCTAAAAATCTTGTATTCTATGTACAAACCCAGCTACCATTGATCAGTGTAAATTGTGTAATATAGGTACACCTATGACCAAAAATACCTATACACTAAGGTAAAATTATTTCGTGGCCACTTTTTCTTGCTAAAACTCTACTCAACTGATTTCACAACTCTCACTGTAAAAACTATTGAACAGGCATACGCACTGTCGTTATCCAAATACAAAGCATCCCTGCATTAATATAGAAATTTAAACAAAAGAAATAAATACAGTTTAACTATCTCAAAATATTTGTAAAAATTTATTTTTTTCTAGATATGTTTTTCGGAGAAGAGTGTGGTTCCAAACATATTTAGAAGACGCAAATCCCAAAACACACATCAATGCTGGTAAATGAGAATGGTCTTCAAGTTCTTGTTTTACTGGCTCAATCTCAAGGTTTGAAAACTATTGAAAATGTTGTGGATCCTTAAACAAGGCAAGTCTCAGTTCAGCGTTGCCGAAATAATAGAAACACTGAAAAATGGGGAAAGTACATCACAATCTACTGTTATGAATTTCTGAAATCTTTATGCTACAAAGGTGTCCTGAGGTAATTTAAAATAAAGACTAACATACGCAGAACTACGGAGGCAACTAAAAGGTTGCTTTAGTTTTGCACACTAACATGTACCGAAGCTCGAATTTTTGAATTATTTTAATAAAATTGAGACGTGAATTTATTGCGAAGCGAGCTATTTGGAAATGTCTCGTGAAAGGAGAAAAATAGGATATAGCTTTTTATTCTGCACTAAATAAAATGAGGTAAAAAACTACATCAAGTTTTTGTACTGAAATAGTTGCTTTATTTGCCACAAAACTGTATTTGTTTTTTGTCCATAACTGCGTATGTAGCCATAGTGGCAAGTTAGATCTTTAAAGAGCTCTCAAAAACTAATGATGAATTTGTTCATTTGGAAGGTTTCTGATTTTTTTATGATTTTCTGGAGGGGAAAATTATTTTTTTTTTTAATCATCATGAATTTCCTTATAATTTAAAAAATGATGCTAAATTCCAAGAAAAATCTCAAAGAGCTCCAAAAATAGAAATCTGGAAGAGATTGAGTTTGAGGTCTCCAAACGGATTTTGATAACACGTTGTGGGAGTGTTCATTTGGAGTCATAAATGGCAAATATAAAAACCAACTTTATGTAATATGAAACTTCGAAAATTTACATTATACTTCCACAATTTTTCGCACATTCCCAGAAACTTTCGTTGCAAATTGTATCATATAAATACGTTAATTCAGGACATTCTAAAAATATTCTTCAAGAATCTTTGAAATTCATGAATTAAAGATTAGTATGTTTTTAGATTTATCAATGGTGATTAGCATATATTTGTCTTATAAAATTACAAATTAAAGTAAAGGTAACTTTTCCTTATTTTCAGCAGGAAACATTTTAATGTAAGGTTTTTATACATATAATGTTCGCCAAAAAATTTTGGAAACATGGAGAAACTGCAACGGAAACCAATCGCTTTCCAAAATTTTAAAGCTAATTACATATCTCTTAAGCGACCGACAGCGTCACTTTTGGTCCCAAATGGACATTCCTACTAAGAATCAAACCCGTGAAGAGATCTCAAACTCAATTTATGCTAGGGGATCAGTCAGAAATTTCAAAAGATTTCGTAATTTTAAAATTGCTGTATGTCCACAAAAAATTTATGCATTCCAATGAAAAAGGGCTCATTCGAAAGCTTGTACTAC
The DNA here is from genome assembly GCA_951509405.1 of Machimus rusticus. Lineage (NCBI taxonomy): Eukaryota > Metazoa > Arthropoda > Insecta > Diptera > Asilidae > Machimus > Machimus rusticus. The sequence goes on from OX608051.1 coordinate 13,288,418, forward strand.
ACCGTAAAAAATATTTTGGCAATTTTGCTACGATAAACGTTGGTACAAAGTATATAAAATATATAATAAATATTTACTATATTCATATTGTAATATTTCTGGGTAAAATTACACAAATTTTTTACAGTGTAGTTTTTAAGGGTTGTAGTCATCGATTTACGAATATTGGATTTTTTGAGTGAATGAAGGACTTCTTTGACGCTAATGCGGTCATTTAAAAAATTTAAAATAATTTTCCTTCATTTCTTTTCTGAAAAAATAATTCCATAAATGCTGTGTTAAATAAAAAATCTGAGTGGAGAAAATATGTTGAGTATTTTACATGAACAAATCTTTTCCGCGAAAATTTGTCTTTTCCGTCCTTCAAATGTTAATTTTTCTTGAATTATTTGAAATTTTCTCCATTTTCTTGCACAATGTGGAGTCACATCGCTCAAGCTTTTAAATATGCACAAGAACATTTTGATTCTTTCGAAAGAATTTTCAAATAAAGTCTTATAGAAGCAAGTCTGTATTAGTAGAATAATGTTTTTTATTATAAGTACCAAAAATTAGCCAACAGCCTTGGAGTACCTCAATTCAGAATGTTTGGACTTCACTCACAATTATTTTACAAGAAATGAGTTGCTACTGTGTCTGCTCGTCTGTCACAGCCTCTTCTTTCAGACAGCATGCACTTTAAGGAGTAACCTTCAGAGATAACAGATTATATTGGTTTTTGGTCTCAAACTCATCATGTATGATATCAAATGAAAACTAATTAAAGGATTATTTCATGAAACTTATCAGGTACAAAATTTAATTATAGTTATTCATCGTTATTTGTTCGTCGAACCTGAAAGTATAAAAGAGAAAAAAAGTCATTAGAAATTAGGACGAAAAAAATGAACTATAAAATCATACTTACCTAGTACCTGGGTACTCACAGGTACATCCCAGTTGCTGCAAAAAATAAAGAAATGAATTAATGTATATAAAAACATAAACAAATGAATTTTTTGCCTTTCCGGACAAGGTCGAGAAACGAGTCCGATAACAGCAATATAAACAAACAAGAACGAATATTGCGCGGACTCCTTGCTCTGATCGGATCAAGGAACGTAAAGGCGTACCCCACACTTTCACAACATGTTTGCGGGCTCTTACCTGTGTTTGCAGCCACGACAGGTGAGAAAAAGCGAAAGCTCTCTTCCCTGTGACCGGATGTAAACACAGGATATTTTCGAGCACAAACATGTTGATTACACTGCAATGTTGAGGTGACACATCACTATACGCATGCGGAAGACAGGGATTACTTACCTGATGTGGATTATTCCCATAAAGTGCAATGGAGGCACTCGCGCAGGCTATAACTACACTCGAGACTTAAAAACCGCGCAACCGACTTGACTTCATGTCCTTTTGACAGGAGTCAAACGTCAGGGATTAATTTCGGGCGAAGTCAATGGTATTACCATGTTTGCTCTTAATTATCCACAGTCAGCTGAGTTTTCCAAAGATGGCTGATTTCGCCATGCCCGACATTTTGTCTCCAGCCGGCTGCTGGAGTGGAGAGTTTTTGGGTATATAAAGCCCAACAACTTTGACCAAAGTCCAGTTTTTCAGGAACCGGTTAGTACAGAGCTACTACATGCCAAACAGGTCAGTGTAGCTTTAAATGCAACTAATCCAGAAAATAAGCCAATATTTCGCTTTCGGGTTTCGGTTAGAGCTAGAAATTTTTCCTTCCGATAAACTTCACCTTTGAAGTTTCAGTTTAGAGTTAGAAATTTTTCCTTCCGATAAGCTTCACCTTTGAAGTTTCAACTGGGTTTTAGAAACACGGAATTCTATTTCACCGTCGGGACTGCACATTTTGTGAGGGGAAATTTGTTTGCGGATACGCATTTGTATTCCGAATATTGTATTTTTGTTTTGCTTGAAGAGATTTGTTTTTTGACCAAGGGGGAGATATATTGATTAATTTGTATTCTTTATTATTAGAAAAGAAAACCATTACTGGGTGAATAAATTGAATGACAACTTACACTTTTTCTTTAATTTTTAAACCGCTACACATTCCACCATCCAACAGCTGAACAAAAAATACGACACGAATCGTAACTTGTTTAGGTCAACGTTTTTATTTCAGCTCAACATTTGGGCAGTTCCAACCAAGAACTGTTCAATTTAACATTTGGGCAGTTACAACCAAGAACTGCTCAATTTAACATTTGGTGGTTCCATCCAGGAACTGCTCACTTTAACTTTTGGTGGTTCCATCCAGGAATTGCTCATTTTAACATTATTAGACAGAAAAAGATTGGTAAAAATAACCAAAATGCTTGGTTGAAAAAGCGCCAACCAATAAAGTTGGTTAATTTTAACCACGAGAAATAGTTAACCTCCTGACGACGAGAAATATTTTATTTCGAAAATGAGATCTGGAAGAATTGGCGCTTCGCAGCTTTGCCATCTGAGTCTTGCCTTTTGAGCGATTCAATACTTCAACCTTAATAAAGCGATATGTGGCGTGGGCTGTTTAAGAATTTACAGATTTGTATGGCGTGGTATTTTAACATTTTTTTCTGGTCAAATTGAACAACTTTATTTTTCTCAGTGTACCTACATATATAACTATTTCAATAGATCCGTATCATCAATAAAAGAGACAAATATGTATGTAGATAAGTGTTAAAGAATACGAAACACCCAGGCTTAATTGGAAGCCTGAATTTTTTCTAAGAATATCAAATACATAGCTTACATATTTTTGAAACCTTTTCAACACATCTTGTAAAAAAAGTTTTCCATGAATAATATGTAGTTTATGGAGAAAAATCAAATTCACGAGATATTTTTAAATTTTTAAACTTTTTGTATTCTCAATTCCTTGACAAAATCTACAAAATCTTTGGAACGCTGGAGTAATAGGAGCAAAATATGTCAGACTGATGGATTATAGCAAGATAATAGTCCGAAACACAAATCTCATAGGCCCACTGATTGCTTTAAAATCATATATTTAAAGTGTTGGATTGATCTCGACAACCTTCAACCTCAATCCAATTGAATGACTTCGATCTGAGTTAAAGAAATAACCAGATGGATACTCGGGCGTCCCATATACAACCATTCAACCGGAAATCATACAAAATACTGAAATGTATAATTTTGTTTTGCAATTAAAAAACTGAACTAATTGTTCGAATGACAATTTTCTTTTTTTGGCTTATTCCTTTCTTAAGATTCAATTTTCAAGTAAATTTAATTGTTAATTATTTTCCTTTAATAAACAAATAAGTATAATGAAATAAAACAATATTACAATATTTGAACAAAAATTGTAGTCGCAGTTCTTATAATGAAATTTTAAATTTTTGTTGAAACAAATTTTGTGCCAAGGAAAAAATTCTAAAACTGCAGAAATAAATTCATAATGTCCATTATCACCACCGCTTTCTTTCCCATTATATCAACCTAAATAAAATCTAGGCTAAAAAGTAGCTTGTCTCAAAATTTTCCCTTTCAGTGAGGCTCATTGCTACACATCATCCGGGCGAATCATTTGCTTCGACATAATTTCACCTGAGAAGCCCCACGGCTGCATCGCATCCATCTATGAAGCGAACGCGTTCATTGACTGGAAGTCTGCGCGACCGCCTCGATCAGACGGGGAGCGTAAAACCTGATTCACCCAGACGACCTTGTCTAGGTTCAAATGCTTCTCGTGCCGGACCCCATAACCCAGACGAGTCTTGCGCCTATTATTTGCGCGTCTAGCTCTACCGACACAACATAACCCAGTTCCATAGTAACCGACATGTGGTAATACCCGCGCCCAAGAATGCAGCCGCAGTAGCCGCGATCGCGCCATTAGTGGTGCTGATCGGCAACCTAGCCCCCTGCGCGGATCACCACCGTGAGAAAGCGGCCGTCCCTGTCTACGTGCGGCTCTCGCCGATAGATCGTAGTGTGCATTAGGCGGACCGGCGGCGTCGTGGTGCCCTGCCTTAATGCCAAGATCACGATCGCAGCGCTCAACTCGAGGTGCTCTTGACCTCCGGTAGAGGCGGCAGGTCGCGCCGTCTGCCTATTTTCACCCAGTCCAAATAGTCGCAAATAGATTCCGTTGGTATGCGTCGAAGCGAGGCAGTAGTTGTGAGCGCAACAAAGACGTGGATCGTTTCCAATCTATGATCGAATGAGCTTGCGCATACCCAAAGCTCTCGGCCACTATTTAAGGAGGATCTCGGAGATTTCTAGTTAGTACAACGAAACTGGGATAGGACTGTGCTGCGTCAAATAACCGAGGAGCTTTCAGAAAGTTTTTAGAATCTTTTATTGAGATATGAGAAAGATGTACTTTTCGAAGAAAGAAACCTATTTGTCTACAACTTATATTGTTTTGTTTTATAACCGAAAATTAATTTTTCCACATTTCAAAAATATACATATGTATAAAATATCATATTTATAAGACTTGATTTCAAAATCAATTCTCTTAAGGAAGGATAGAACCATGGATTGGATAATTGGAAGGAGCGAAAATGTCATGTTTCACTTAAAAAATAAGTGCAGCCATTGAGATTCTTAATTTTTCTAAATATTCTTCAATAATTTGCTGAACAGCGAAGGGTGATGGAGCAGTCCTGACAAGCATTCGTTTTGAAAATGCAAAAAAAAACATAAGATTGCAAACATATGCAAAAATGCCAAATTTAAGCCCCAATATATCAGGAACCAATTGCCACCTCAACTTGAATCGTAGGGAAGCTTAACGTCTTACCAAATTATACATATGTATCATTTGGCATCACCCAGAAAAAAAAACATTTAGAAATAAATATAAATATATGTAAAAATAAAATAAAACGTATATAGAATTTAGTCAAAATGAACCCACTTTTACTTTTAAATGGAAAATAATGTTATTTTATTTTAACATACTTACGTATGTAAATTTAAACTGCGCATATGTATTTTTAAATATCAAAAATATTTGAAATTAAATGTTGATATTTTTATATACATGTCTATATTTATATATACCTGTATATATTTTATATATACATATAACTTTTATTTTTTACCCCGTTCCGATGCCTTTTTAGAAAGTTTCCCTGTTTTCCCTGGCTGGGTTTGAACTTGGGATCTCTGAATCGGCAGGCTGTCACCTCTACCGCTGGGCTATCCACACACGCGAGGCTTTACAGTTTATGAGTAACCAGTTCTTTTCCCTTTTTTTACATTAAAGAATGTCAAAAGTTACCATTTTATTCTTACATAGTTAAAACATTTTAAAATGACATATTCATTTCTTAAAATTACCTTATTACATTTTGAGAAAATGAAATGATATTGCATTTAAAATTAAAATGGTGCAATGTTAAGTCATTACGTGTTTTCTATTTATTTCAACATATTTTCCTTTAGTTCTAAATGAATTATATGTAAAAACAACATTTTTTCCTTCTAAGTAAAAATAAAAACGCTGTCATTTAAGAATAAAATATAATTTTTTGCTGGGTGTATGTATACATTTGAAGCTAGATTTTGGGGTGTCGAAAAATTTCCTGTTTTTTGGGTCACTCTTTTCCTCAAAGTAAAAATAAATACAGTAACTACGGTTACATGACGGATTGATGGAGTTGATTTGAAATTGAGCTGACAGTTCAATACTTGGCGCCAGCTTTCCGACTTGAAAGCTAGACTTCAAGCTGGCTTGAAAATATATTTGACACTTCGTACAAGTGACTTTACTCGGTCGTCCAAAAATTACGTTTAGCGATTCTGACAAAAGATTTTTTAATATGATTTCCTCTATTCAACACTCCTGACAAGAAAATAACACACAACTGACTTAAGATGCAACTGACAACTAATGTCAAAACTCAAGCTCTCAAGCCACGGTTACATGGCCTTGGTTCAATTCGATCCGATAAATTTTTCGGGTCTACTTCAAGTCTACTTGAAGCCAGTTTTAATTCTGCATGCAACCCTAGTACATAATTGTTGTGCTAAATATTAGCAACGATTCTAATACAAAAACTTAATACAGTTACAAATTCACATCTCAATTTCATTAAAATAATTTAAAAAATTTGGAGTTTCGGTACCTAAATGTTAGTGTGTAAAACTAAAGCAACCTTTTAGTTGCCTCTCTAGTACTGCGTATGGAAGTCTTTATTATTATTATTAATTCATAATAGTAGATTGAGCCGCCGAATCATGAACTTGGAATCGATTCCCATTTATTAGTTTCGATGTGTATTTCGGGTCATTACCTTGCTGAAACATCCATCGAAGCGACGTTTCTCATTCGGCATATGGCAACATTTGTGTCTCCAAAATATTTTTGTAAATAAAATGGTCCATTGTTTCCTTTATTTAAAAAACAAGCAATCAGTAAATATGAGATACGTTAGAGTGTATTTATTTATTGTTTCCACACAAAAATGTACCATTTGTAGAATTTTGTTTAAATTTCTATACATTTTAACGCAGGGATGTTTTGTATCTGGATACCCTCAGTATGTACGGCCCTTCAGTAGTTATCACAGTGTGAGTTGTGAAATGAGTCGAGCAGAGTTTTCGCAAGAAAAGAAGGCCACTAAATAATTTCACCTTAGTGTATTTATTATTTTTCCATAAGTGTATGTATGTATGTTATATATGTACATTTAAAATTCATGTTATTTAAAATATCAGAAATTGATCAATTTATACAGATGACTTAGGTATTAAAGGAAGTAGTTGTTAGCAGGAATAAATTACGGATACGAAAGCGTGCTGACCTTCGTGTTAACAACGTCAGTCAAAACCCAAAAAAAAGAAAAACTGTTGTACGCAACGCATTACAAATTCATCTCCATTTGTATTCAATCTTAATAATCACGCGGTTGTAGTTCGAGGACTCGTAAGTGCAATCTATTTGTTTCATATAGCTAAAGCGGAATAACAATGTATATTATAATCTTTAAACATTGACAATATCCTGTCTTATTAGATAGTCTTTACTCATCCGGTTGATAAATTGATGGCTGGATCTTGAGATCTTTACTTTATTTTAGTTTAAGGCAATAATTTCAGTGTTAGTGTAGTGGATTAAACTTGTACAGAAAAACCGATTTCATTGTATATCTTCTGATAGGTCCATCTATTAAAATAACAATTAATTTTTCTTTTAAATTTAATCCTGTTTTGAAAAATAATTTTTATCAATCGTTGTACTCTTATTTATTTTTCATTTGGTTAACTTTTCTTCTTTTGTTTTAACTTACTTTAAACAAGGATGAAACTGTTAAAAAATGGTTTTTACGCTGAAATAATAACTATAATACTACTGGAAAAGATTTTACCCAGAAAAAATGAAATTTTTCGTAGAAAATTTAAAATATACTATGTAATTATAAGTCAAAGTATATTTTTAGAATAGATGTCAATGTTAGTTTTTGAAGTTATTTTTCAGTAATTTTTATGCTATATATAGCTAAGTTGAATACCAGAGTGTAGCATTGTTGGAGGCAGGTATATTGAAAGAAATCAAAGTGCTCGTTGACAAATTTGATAAAAAATGTTTCTTCAGGAACGTCTTGGGAATTGGAAAAAATAAAGAAGGGCACAGGCTTCAATGTTTGAGTTAATAACTACTGTTTACCACCTTTTATTAACTCGCTGTCTTGTTTGTCTGTCCATTACAATTACTTCCAAATGGGAAGTAATTAATATGTAGAATGTAGATAATACTTTGGAAAGTTTAAAAACGAAATTTAGAGTTTTATATTTTCTCAATTTCAAAAATATCATATCATCTTTGAATTTCTTTAAAAAACAACGTAAATATAAACATAAATTTGACTTTCAAATCAATATACATATGTAATTGTGGAATTGAATGTGCCCGAAATTCTAAATTTTGTCTCAAGGTGTCAATAGTATAACCTTTTATTTTTCTCATTTTGAACAACTCAAAAGCTTGTCCAAGCTTATTCGGAAATGTAGCTCTGAACGGCTCTAAGTTAGAAAACTTATGCAGGTATGTGAGTTAGAGAAGTTCTAAAAAAACACAAAATCGTTACGGAATCTCAGTAAAGAGTTTTTAATTTTAGAGCGTTTCCTTTCATAACATTCATCGCTACATTCTGTGTGTCACTTGGAAACGGATGATTATACGTTCCCAAAAAAAGGGTTGCATTGCATCCTGACTCTTGGCTGATCCGGGCTACCGTCGATTCCTCTCGTACGTCCGCGGCGGTTCGTTAAGACCCACTAAAAATAAAAGACAAGTTGGATTTGTACGCAGGTGAATCGGCTTCAGTCAGCAATGTGAAGATGCAATTAATTGATTGTCTGGCCGGTGGGCATTCACAGCGCACCGGGGCCATCCATCCACTCGGGAAATTCTTTTGAGTTTTCCTGTCGAATTTTCCCGGAGGAGGCTTGATAGTATCAATGCACCTTTCCTCATCGGCCTTTGACCGGGGCTCGTTCCAGCTGCCACCGCTCAATCACGGCAAGTTTCAGTCGATAGTCAGGTGAGAGCCCCCGTCAAGCCGCCACCCCGGGGGCACAGTGCATCTTTGGTGCAATTCATTTGCTTCAAATCAATTGAGGTAATCTCGCGCAAAGGTGCATCACCCGGGCGAGTCTATTAGAAGGCCAGACCGGGTGCAATATTGCACTGAAGTGCAGTTGTTCGGCGTACTCCAGCGCCATTCAAATTTTTCAGATGCAGTTTTTGCCCCTCGGATTATTCGGGCACTTTTTGCAGAAGAATCACTTTTTCGACTATTTTTATTGCCGTTGTTGGAGGCTGCTGCCATCGCGGCGCGGCGATGAGGCGCTGCATAGGAAGGTGGGGGGCTGCGGTCAGCCAACGTCGACTGTTTGCAGCTCAACTGGACAAACGATGCCCGAGTTGATTGTGGACTTAGGGCTCCGAGGAGTGGTTTACTGTCAGAGAATGGCCCGGTCATCATGTGCTCGCTATCGGAATAATCCCCGTTCATACGGTTTAATTGTACTTGAAACGTGTTCGGGGCTATTCTCGGCCTTTCTCGCCGCGACTCCCCCGCCCCGCCGTCGCGCCGCCGTCGCGCCGCCGGGCCAGGCACCCGGAGCGCCCCCGGGGCCCTGCCCTCAGTGGCACACGTCGTGAACGCCAAGTACGAGGGCCCCGGCTTTGATGGCCGGGTGCATTTTAGGCAGGACCCGGGCCGACTCTGCTTTGCTTTCATTTTGAATTTTGACTGCTTTGGTCGGTGCCTGGCCTTTGGTTGTTTTGCGCTTTTCCGGCCGAAACGACTGTGGCGGTCTTTCGCTTTTGAGGGGCACCCATTTTGTGGCCCAACCAAACGTAACACTCCAGGAGCATGCACGTTTTCCGCTCTTTATAATATTTTTCCGCTACTGTGGCTAAAATTTGATTTCTGTTGAAACGCCCGTTTGTAGCCCTCAAGGGCCGTCCCGGGGATTGTGTTTATAAAATTTAATTCGCGCCCAAACGACTGCGGGGGCAGCTTTAAAATTGGGAAATTAAATCCCCCCGGCCGGGGCCACAGGGCGCTCAGTGCAGGCCGAGCCCCTCGCGGGAAGTGCCTGCATCCAGTGGGATCCTAAACAAGCCCAGATCCTAGCTCAGTTCACTACGTTTGGGTTTGAGCTGCAGTCGGGCTCCGGCGAGGAGCGTCTATTTCTCGACGGGCAGTTGCCCTGCTCGTTTTGCGAGACGCTCGAAATATTCGATTTCATCCAGGCGTAAATTGCGGGATGTCCCGACTCCCGACTCCCGAGAGCAGAGCAACGAACCCGGAGCCTCAGGATTTGTAAATATTATGTTTCATGTCATGTGACATCTGGAAACTGCTTTTAGCCCGGACCATATGTTTGCAAGTAGCGAGGTGTATCTGTAGAAATTGTGTAACAGATATCCGTATTCGCATTTGAATTCACAATAAACATGCCAATTTCGGATATCTATAGGCACTCTCACTCTCGGGACAAAATATAAACGAATTTAAGAATTTCGGGTATTCGACATTTCCGAAAGTTCTTATCTTCTTTGAATTCCTTTAAAAAATTCTGAAGAATATTCTGATTTCGAAAACGACTCAACTCCGAAAAGTAATTACAATAGTAAAATTTGAACTATGATTTGTACATATATGAATATGTAGTTATTTTTGTACCGATGTTTTAACAAATATCTCATGGTAAATTCATGTATTTACTAATAGTTTGATATTTTTTAAGTAATCGTACACTTGCCTTGGTATATTTAATAATTCAAGGAAACAAAATTATTTAATTTTCTTAAAAATATGGATTTTTTTCCTGCACGGTAGAATAACAGAATTAATTGTAATCGTATTTTCCTAATCATACACTCGGGAACTATTTTAAACCAAGATTTTCAAGTGGGAATCGAAACCCCCCGAAATGGTTTATACCACACTAGACCCCTGGAATTTTTTGTGCATAAACATCGTCATATTGTACTATTTCATTCAATTTGAAAAATAGTAATAGGCATACTGGATACAAATTATTTGTTAGTTTTACTGATGACTAGGAGTTCTTCTTAAATATAGCTCTATTTTTTGTTTTACTTTTTATCAACAAAATATGTATTTTGCTCTCATTTTATAGTAAAGTTTACGAAAATAATAATTGTTAAAATTAAGTTCTTTCAGTTTTTCTTGACGAAAATAGTTGTAGCAACCACTCACTTTTTCTCAGTGTATAGAGTTATGTAAATTCGACTTTAATTTCAAAGCAATATTTATAGTACCTATGTCACTTGTTTTAGGAAAATATAGATAATTAAATATAAATAGAATCAACGGTATATGTGTTCTTTAAATCAAGACAGCCCAAACCACAATTCGCGTTTCATATTTGTGCGATCCGTATTCGTTTCCGAAAATGAAATAATTTCAGATATAAAAAATACACTCTAAATAAAATTTAGATAGGTATTTAAAGGAATAAAGAAAATGTTAACTTGAAAAACCAAAAAACCCGACTGACTGTAAAAAAGAACTAAAAAGATGTAAACAATCCGCATTCATAATTAAATCTATAAATAAATCAGTACTATTAAAATTGTACTTGTGTCGCTCCAGTTGTATGCTGATATTGAGTGCACCTAAAGGTATGTATATTATATTGCTAACATAAGTACCTACTGATGTACCTAGGTATCTTACTGGTCAATATTTGTAATAAACTGACAAAGTATAACTGACAGTCGGAGGGTACCTACACATATTTTTGTTAGTCTCCGACTCTGTCAGTCTATTACAAATATTGACCAGTTAGATACTTTATAGGTAGGTACATCAGTACTTATGTTAGGTATATAATATACCTACCTTTAGGTGCACTCACTATTAGCATACAACTAGAACGACACAAGTACAATTTTATTTATTTATTAACTTTTTTATGTATGTAGCGTTCGCACATTGACTTGACGCAAACGCAAATAATTTTGATCCTTTGGCAAATGAGTTTAAACTAAACACAAGTATTTTTGACCCTTCCAAAATAAATTTGATCTAAACGCAAATATACTCGTATTTAACTAAGGTGCAAATAGATTCAACCTTTTTACATTTATATTTAAACCATTCAAATATGGATTTAACCGAAATGCAAATATATTTAATTTAATCCATTTACAAAATTTAGCCTCAAACGCAAATAAATTTAACATTTTCACTTTATTTACAATTTTAAAATTCTAAATAAGAGAGCTAAATAAAATTCATTTTTTTACATAACATTTTATTTGAAAATTGTACTGAACATTAGTTGGTGTTAATTTTTTAGTGCATGATTTGAATATGTCACTTAAAATTACAGAATTTATTATTGCACCAAAGTTTGGATATGATTTTACTTATTCGAAAGACGAAGGGCAAATTATGTACTACTAAAAAATGGATTTATACCTTAAAAGTAATTAAAAATTAATTAATTAAGTTTTTTACGTAATCGTATTGATTTGGAAGATCATTAAAATCGTTATTGTTTTATTATTTCTTTCTTCTATGCAATGCATCGTTTATCACACTTTATAATGCATTTTTTTCGTGAAATTTCTGGAGAGTGTGATTTTTATTATATTATAGAATTTGCAAATTTAAGTTGGTTTTAAAATACATATGTATATTCATAATTTTTTTGCACTGAGTCAACCCCTTTAACTTATCATGAGAAGTGCATTTTTGTCGAAACAGTTATGTTGGCTAGAAAGTTAACAAGACGATAATTAAGGTGGTATATTTTAAATCTTATTTCTCACAAGACATTTAATGGTAGGTGTAAATTGTGCATTACATGCATAATATTACCAAATCGTAAGCAACCTGCTAAGCTATAAAATCTTCACACAGTCAGCCGAAGCAACGGTTAACCGCATAACGACATAATCTGACGCATAAGTCATCCAGACAGCTGAGGTCTCCTTGTTCCTTATTTCCGTTGAAAGTCGGAATGGAGGCGAGTGGCGAGCGCTGTAGGTCACGGCCGATGAGTGATCCCAGGTCTGGACCATGGGAACATGCGTCTCGCAATGAATTCATCACCGGGTCGAAAAAGCCGAAAGCTTCCATCCCGGCCTAATAGAAAAATTGCCGGGTTCTGATGATATAATGAAGGACATTAGGCGGCGCATTATCGGCTTTCGGGGCATCTTTGCGGCTGTGCTAATTCCTTGGCGTCACGCAAGTCCCCTGCATCCCCAAGGAGCTGCGCAGCCGCCAGCCACTTGAGGAGCTGGTCAAAGCGAATCAATGCGCTGACGGCAGCGGCCTGTCTTCGGATGAAATTTGATTTATTCTCCAGCCCGAGGCACCGGACGATTTCAAATTTTTAAGGAAGCGCATTGTGGTCGATGTATGCACGAGAGCGATGCAGGGATTTTTTGAAATTGGGTTCAAAAGGGCGTGGGACTGCACTGCTCCAGATGACCTTTCGCCAGGGCTAGGTGGAGTTGCTTTCTCTGCGCGTGATTAATGCTCCGCTTCTTATTCTTCAGGAGGGCCGGACGCGAAAGATTGATTTGAGCGCGCAGAAAGACCTCATCAATCATCCGCGTTTGACCTGAAAGCAGTCGGCTCCAGCGCGCATGCAACGAGTGCATCTTACAGCCAAAATTCGTGAGGCTCTCCGCGAATTGCTGAAATGGAAAGGCACAAACATTTTAATTGCAATAAGTGCGCTCAGCGCGACCGCTAAAATCTCGGTTTGTTGAAACGAGTCTTGGACAAAGAAAGAAGCAACTTTCACCGCTTTTCAAACAAATCCGTCTTTTCTGTGGCATCTAAAAAGCGCGGCCCGGACGCGTCAGCAGTTTGTCCCTCTGCAGCCGTTGCGACGCGCTCTTTTCATTCAAAAGATGGACAAATTGAAACAGCCTTTCATGCAGCCTCAATTAGTGATGTCTGTTTAATCAGGCAGTCCTTACCTTGCTTTGCGTAACCGCAGCCCAGCACCGCACTTCGAAGGTGGCTTGCTTGTGACTTTTGTCCGCTTTTTTAAGTTGCGTAAGAAAGAACTCTTTCTTTTCGCTAGAGGTGAGGCGTCAGTGTCTCCCGTTGCATCTGCAGTCAGGTTTGCAGTTTGTGCATTGCACCGATTACAGTCACGCTACATACACTTTGTTTACGTAGCAAGCATTCGGTAAGATTTCAAGAGAAAATTATCTTTTGAATTTGACGATGCTAAAAGAGAAATCAATAAATACTTTAAGGTCTTGCAGCAACCACATGACAAAAAGTAAATCTGTAGACTTATTCATTATAAGCTTCTTTATATTGTAGATAAAATCCAATAATAATTAGTTTCTACCGTATGCAAAAAACTGACAAAGCCAATTTTTCAAACTTCTCAAGAAAAAAAATGTAATTAGCCAAATTTAATTTCTTCCACTTAGTACCTATTCTGATTTTTAAAAGCTTTAATTTAACACTATATTCTACAGTGAAATCTCAAATTTTCACTCTCGTTTTATTCATCTAAAGTTAACATAACTTTGTAGATAAACAGCTTTTCTACGAAATTAACCTATTCGGACTAATAAATAAGGAAAATTGACAACATAGCAGTGAGAAAAATACTTTCAATATACAATCTTTTAATACACTAGCCTCGACAAAATCGAATTTTTGTGTACAAAGAAAACCGCGCTGACAATCGCCATTATGAATTTCCAAAAAAAGATATTTCATTAGCAAAGATTTAGAATTAAAAAGTCTTCAAAGTTGAAAATGATTAGTCCACTCTTTCTTTATTAAATTATTTTCTAAAAATCGTCAAGAGTTTTTGCCGGAAAAGTGTTATCACCCTTAACTGATTCTAAATCTACCTGTGTACCTAATCAAAACTTTCAAATTTAAAGATGGAGATTCAATAGGCTGACATGACAGTGGCTGTAGATTATATATTTTAAATTATTTGGACGTTTTCAGACAAGAAAATGTACCTTCGTTGATTTTGTGCGACTAACGACATGTCTTACATTTAGGTTTATTTTTCATACGCATAAACAAAAAATTAATTTTGCGTTTATCATTTTTTCAAGTCGAAATGGTAATCTCAATGATTGAGATAATATGTGATACACCTAGTATGGGTGGATAGATGTCCCAATATTTATATTACTGTAATATAGTAATCCGTAGAAATAGGAGGTTGTTACCTATGCGGATCCCATGTTTTTAAAGTGGTCCATTTTTGGAAAAAATAAAAGTAAATTATGTAATTTATTTTTTTTTAATCTGAGATATTATTATACATAATTTACTTATATTATAATACACTTCACCGCTTTTAACACTAGGTTTACGGGACGCGTCATTTTGACACATTTCGAGTTTTATAAGGAAAATTACAAAACCGTTCGCATTTTTATTTTATGTCTATTGAAGTATAAAAACTTTGTATAAACACATATCTCATGTTTTCATTTTTCACTTATAGTTGTGGTTATAGTGTATAATTATATTGCTTTCTAAGTGGTTGTTTTTTCTTTAAATATATGTATTTGTTCATGCGTCAAATTGACGCGTGTTCGTAGAGATAGGTATATAAGAAATGTCCGTAAACCTAGTGTTAAAACAAACGAGTCCATTTATGGCTCACTATACTTAAAAATGGTTTTCAGTGTTATTTAAGTCAAATAATAGAAATTTCAGACAACATTGGGGGCGGGCACATAACACTGAGAAAAAAGTGAGTGTTTTCTAAAAATATGTATATTTTCGTCGGATAAAAACGTAAATAGCTGTAAGAATAATTGATTTGGTAAAATTTTCTATAAAGTGTAAAAATACATTTTGTTGGATTACTTCATAACACATATTCATCCCTCCTTTACTATAGATAAAAGTAAAATAAAAAATAGCATATATTACTTACGTTCTTAGCGATAATTATTTAAATATGCAGGTATAGTCATCAGCCATCCGTAAAAAATAACAAATAATTTCTATTCTTTTACCGTTTTTCAAAGATTATGAAAAAGTCATGTCATATGTATTTAACCCTTATTCATAAAAGATTCCAAAGGCCTCAGGTGGCATAATATGGGCTGAGAGAAAAAAAACTGTCTTCTCTGTAATAAAATTATTATTATCTATTTTTTTTTAAATTTTATAAATATCTAGTAGGATGGTCCAAAATACTTTTGAATTCCTAATTCGAGCAGTGGTTTTTAAAAAAAAAAAATTGGAATTGAAATTAACATTTTCTTATTAATTTATTGTTGATATAGAATGGCAATAGTTTAATTTTAATATATGATACGTGAATTTAATAATACATATAAGTTAAGATATCAATGCTTTTAACAACAAATCGTTCTTCAATCAGCTATCAAATTTTACTATTATATTTTTATTTTATCGTAGTTGTTCTGGAAACATATTAAATGTCTAGTAAGGAAAGGAATGATGTTGGCATCTCTAGAAAAAATTTTAGAATCGGGGATGCTCTGCTCAGCTACTTCTTATAATAAATTAGTAGAATTCCATCAAAATCCTTGAACTACTCAAACTCGCCGGTTATATTTATGGGTTTAAAAGATTTACTTGAATGACTACCGCAGGCATTACGATAATCAGCACTGAACATTCTTGACAGGGACTAAATTCGAAATACTCGTAAAAGACGTTATCTGCCGGAAAAAAACCGGGGATTTCACCGGTACGAGATGTGTGTCTTCTTCGATTAAGGTGCGTGGGCCCACCCCTCACGTAAGACACCGAGGCGCAATTAATCACCGAATTATTTGTATCAAGTCGCAATTAATTTGCAACTGCTCGCATTTGCAGATCCCACCCCCTCGGCCCATCCGCAGGGACGGAGGACACGTCTTCTCCTGCAGTTGTGCACGCACGTGGTATCAACTGCAAATAGCCCAGACGTGTTTCCCCTGCGGGCCGATTACCCGGTCTTGGTACCCCATCATCCCCAATTTCCAGCGGCCGACGTGATAAGCGCTTTTCTATGTTTGCCGCGCGCACAAACGCAGCCACACACGTCACCGGCGGTGGGTCTATCTAGCCGCCGCTAGTCCATCTAGCCATCGCGTACCTGTGCGAGTCCTTTTTGCGATTTTAATGGGGGCCTCCCGCGCGAGGGCTAAATTGCTTGTTAAACCACTGATGGCTCCCGGAAGATGGACGGGAAGCGCCAAAAGGAGCAAAAACCCGGCCGCGTTGTTGTCTATCATGCGGCCGAAAGTGAGATTCAAATCATTTCTATCTGCATCCACTCGGGCCGTAATAGCCGCAAAAGTCGCGATTTCCAGGGTCGGCGGGAGCCCGCGTAATACCCCGAAGCCCGTGGATCTGGGGATCGCCGAAATGGCAGCGGATGCTCCAACTTGAATTTATTTTGGCAGAAATTTTCTGGTTTTTATCGACGATAAATGTCGAAGTTATAGGTGCGGACGTGTTCGGGTCGAGCGCTAGAGGCGATGCCATTTGGCCGCCCGCCGATGTTATATTGTTGCCGTACGGCGGGCAGCCCTAGCGCGAGGGTGGAATAGTTTTTATACCGAAAACAGTTAAAAGTGGTTTTATACTAATTGTTTCAGAGTTTATATTACTTTTTATTTTATTGGTCCATTACGGACGCGTTTTTGCCCTCCTTGGGACGCTTCGAGCCGGCCACGTTTGCTGGACCTAGGGTAGGGGCGGAATTGGGACCACTGCTCGCTGCCGGGGTGGCGCGCGTTCAATTGTAGAGACGAAATATGCGAAAGTCGTGAACTTTTTATTGCTCATCTTCGGCTGGACTTTTAGTAGTGTCATTAAAATTTCCGTGTACGTTAGCTACATTTTAGTAGAGTTCTCAAAGAGGCCTTTCTGCTGAAAAAGCGGCGACATTTGTGGAAGCCCAGGTTCCATCTCAGCTAAGGCTCCACCGCCCATAAAAGGCAGAGCTCCATTCAATAATGGACATCTGTTATTAGAAAGATCAAGAAGGCTTTTCCACTCCCCCAATGTTACCCGATGGTCATAGGCAAGAATGAAATCGGGCAAAAACTTATAAACTGGAAGATGGGTGTGGTGAAGAATATTTAAACATTTATTTCGCATCAGTCGCCTAATAATAATTACAATACTTTACTACAAAGTACAAACAGAGCATCTATGTAGACGATAAAGATTAAAAATAAATTCATTACTTAAATATAATTCTTGACTGTCTTTCTCCATTGTACATAGGAGCATTAAGATTTTTCGCCCATGATTAAAGAAAAATTAATGTGGGATCGGTCAGAATTAAAAATTGATGGAATCGAAGCTCAGTTTGTTACAGCAGCGAAACGCTAATTTGAAGATCAGGGTTCAAATTCTGTCCCTGGTCAAGGTCAAAATCAAGGTCGTTGCTTTTTCGATCAACTCTCTTTTTGTATATTTATTATTGAATTGAAAATTACAAAAGCATTTAAATCTTTAGTAATTCTGAATCGTAACATTAAAGATTCTACACACACGACACTTCATCCATTTCATCATTGTACTTTTCATTGGTGATATCCGTTTTGTAATTAGCGTCAATTATTTGGCACTCCTGATTCCAGTTTTACATCAATCGGTTAGAATCTGGCCAAAATAATTTTTTGAAACTATAACCTTGGATGCATGCATACTTCAAGGTCGTTGCTCAATATTCCATCATGTTAAACTACTAATTGTTATCACAAATTGGCCAGAAAGTGATAGTTTGCTTTCAATTTTGAAATATTATTTTTGAATACCAGCATGCAAGGAATTAGTCGAAATCGTTGTAGTATTTTTTAGTATACATCTAGTACCTGTATACACACTGAATAAATAAGTAAAAATAAATACATATATACATATATATATATTTATACCAATCCTTACAACACAACTCACCAAACACCTATTAGATTAGAACTTTGTTAAAATGTTAAAATTATAATAAAAAATTGAGTTAGGGAATACATTTTGGCGACCGACGAAAGTAAAATTTTATTGCGGTCAGAAGTCAGGCGACCCCATGTATTCTTACATATTACCAGGACCTTTTGATCCAAAAAGTAGGTACAACTTTATTTTGTCAACAAAATGTTTCGCCATTTATTCAAAGGCCAATCCACATGATACTTAAACTTAGGTCGCTAATACGGGAATCATTTAAGGGGTTAGGCCACTGTAGGATTTAAAAAAAATCGATTTTTTTTTATTGCTTTAAATGGTCTCTTAGGACCTTAACTATGATATCCCAAAAGATTATGGCCCGGAAATATCTCTAAGTACTTGTTTTTTAAAGTATGGCACAAGGCCGCCTATATAACCGCCCTATAACTTGAAACTTTAAGCCCGTTTATCTCAAAACTGAATTTTGTAAGTTGGCCGGAAACATAACTCAGGCAATTTTCAACCGATTTACTTGAAATTTTGAATATATCTCGAAAAATGTATTGTCCACAAAAGTACGTAGGATTTTTTTTTATATATTGCATAGTTCATTTGTTATTAACAATTATATGATGATTTTTTAGGCAAATTTTGCATTTTTCACTTTGAAAGTGCGCCATTTGGCCAAAATTTCATATATTGAAAAAATCCTACGTACCTACTTCTCTAGCTGTTATAGTTTACAATCAGAAAAACAATATTTGCTTATTATAATTCAAAAATTGCAGGCGCAGTTTGTCCGGCCGTGAACCCTTACAAAACGAAGACGTCATCGGAAAAACGTTGCACAGCCGCCATTTTGAAATTAATCGCTTCAAAAAAATTTTTATGTACAGTCACTAATATAATAATAAATACCCTCTATTGGAATCTCGATTTATTTTGTAGTATTTCTGGAAAAAAAGTCCAAAAAAGGGCTATTTTTTCGACTTCTAGAGTGGCCTAACCCCTTAATATAAATTATGTTTCTACTCGCGACCGGGAACACTTGGTGCATTTTTATTTAGTGGTCACTAAAAGGGCGATAATAAAATATTATTATAAGAACAAATTTTAGAAACAAGCTTTTATTTCAATAAACTAAAATGGAAAAAATAAGTAATTAATTTTGTATGAGAAAAAATCATGCTTTTAATTCCTAGTAGTTTTTTTTTTCAATGTTTATAATGTCAATATTTCTTTATTTATACGAATGCGAAACAATATTACTATGGAAGTGAAAGTTTGTTGATCGTAAATTTTGTTTTGATTAATAATAAAATATACATATACTTCCGCTTTTACTTTTAAATTAATTAATAATTATCTCCCAGATTCTTTACATTTTAACGTTAGAACATTTTTTCGATCTCGTGACTTTAATTTTGCTTTAAGCTCTTTTCTGATTAAATATGTCTTAAATAAAACTTCAAAAAAGGTTAAAATAAACGAACTCAATTTTTTTATAAGTATTCTCTCTCCTTTACCATTTTAGTATTTATTTTAAATTTTAATCTTCAGTGTTTTATTTTTATATATTTTAATCCTTCAATAGAAATATGTTTTAATTTTCATATGAGTTATTTTTTAATTCTGCTTAATTCTCTCAATTATTCGGCACGATAAAAGACGGAACTTACTATAAATAATTAATAATAATTAATAATGTTATTATTTAAAAGAAAAATTGTAGTGTGCGGAAAGGAATCCTTTTAGCACAATTGATATGGCATATCTCATACATCTACTGATATAATTGATGACGATCGGATTTTCTAGTGTGGATTGAAATATGTAGATATGGTCTTTTAAATTTCAAATTATACAATCTTAATAAAATTATATTACAACTATACTATACTATACAATTTTGTTTTTGAAAACCGTCTATAAATATAAAGCGTATTTACCTGTAATAAAAGTAAGCAAATTTTGTTAAAAAAAAGTAAAATAAATAAAATTAAAAGCTTCAGATTTAAGAGATTTATGCGGGTGTTCGCATTGCGAACTGAAGCCTCTTAAAGAAGAATATGTGGCCACTCAGAGGCGGCATTTCCTCTTTTGAAGAGGTAAACTAGCCTGGTAATTCGGGAAGTGACCGCCTCAATTAGTGGAAATAAACAATCATATGGGGAAGAACAAAACTTGCATATCGTTTTTTTTTTTTTGCTTTGCGTTGTTGTTGTTAATTAATTTTAAAAATGCATCAACTTTATCTGAATCGGGCTAGGACCGACCGGCACGTAGAGCCGGGTCTCCCGGAAGCAGTGTTCATTATTCCATTAGACCTTTTCTGCGGCTGCTAAAATAAAAAATGCATGAATTTACGTAATTTCGGAAGTTAACTGACAACAGCTTGGTTACGCCGCCTCCGAAAAAGCCATTTTGCACAGCTTCCTCTTTCGCCTTTTGCAAAATGCAAAAAAAAGGTAAAATAAAAAAATATACGTAAAAAAAGATCCACAGGGAAGAAAAAAGTACACGTATCCTGCCCCGGCCCCTGCAAATATATGGGCGTATAATGCGTCGTAAATTATTCTTCCCGGCCTGTTATTGATGCGGAGAGTTGGCTGCTTCTCCGAGATCGTAGTAACAAATTAAAAATTGACAACCAGCAGATTAAACTCATCCATACATGCATGGTCCACTTGCCGCGAAGCCACTCAATCTTTTCAACCAAATTAAAATGTTTACCGGCATTTGTCAGCGGAAGACAAGTGTCGTCAAAACACGCCCTTCAAAAGTGGTCAGTAGGTCCTAACGAGCCCTTCGTATTGTGACCGCAAGCCCCGTTGTTGCCCATAGGGTTCGTGGCTTTGACTTTTCATATTTGGTATCGGACACCACGGGGTAGAGATCGACCCCCAAGTATTGATATTACTCAGTGTCGAATAATTTGTAAGCAGAGGGTCTAAAACTAACTAATAATAATGTTATTAGGGTAGGCTATCTAATCATATGAAGAAGATACAGTGACTCAAACGAACACAGTCCTACAACGATTTTCCTTTTTGAAGTTCAAGTAGTGCTCCTATAGATTTTTGTGTGCTAATTACCTAAAAAATAGTTAAAAAATTCCATCACGTCAGAATTTTGTGGAAAGTTTTCTTTTATTTTTGCATAATATTTTTATAGGAATTTTGCATTTCATTGAATTCTTAAAAAAACTTCAACCAAACTCAGCTATCATGCCCGTGTGGCGTGTGCGTACTAGTAAACATAACAGGTTAATGAGGGTATTCAACATTTTTTATTCTTATACATATATGTCACATAATACTCGTATTAGTCATTAGTTTATTAGCTAAGATTCTCATTCCACCTTTTTATAAAAAGTTGTGGTTAAAATTAACGTCAGATCAATTTTATAATTCGTACGTACGTATACCGCAAATATTTTTAACATGGCTTCGCATAAATGTGTTAACTCCCATGAATGTTTTTGTTACATTTATGACGCGTATTTGGTGTGACAACAACAAAACACAATCACGGACTTTGTGAAAAACATATATGAAGCATGGTGATCCAAACCGGGCTCACAAGAGAAAATCGCTCAACAGAAGCTTTACAGAAAAAAAGAAAAGGTTCCACAAGCGGACAAGTATTCTAAAATATTCACCGTGGCATTAACGATTCGGTTAATAAAAATAATACTAACTATTCATTTACTCTTTACTCCTGATTTTTTTTTTCTTGAATACCCCGACTTTTACATGATTTTTATAAATGTGTACTGTGCAGAATTCTGATGTGATAGAAATAAATCGACATCAGATTCGTCATTAGGAAGTACCAAAACTCAATAAATAAGCACTGAAAACAAAAAACGAAAAAAAATTCAATTTTGTAGGTCTGTGTAATCGGACAACAATAATATTCAGCTAAAATGTAAAAATGTCGTGAAATAATTTCACAAAATTAGTGATACGCAGCTAAATTGTTTTAACATTTTCTATATTTTTAAAATATCGTTAAAAAAATAAATATTTTGTAATTCATGTTTGTAAAAATCGAACATAATTGTAAAGAAGTTCAAAATTTAAGACAACAACAACAACAAAAACTCAGACAAACAAAAAATTTTTTAGTTAGCATCGATTTAACTAAGTTTTCACAAATCGAGGTTCAATATTATTCCATTCGTTCTGTAAGCTATCTTTTAATTGTCTTATGTAATCGCTCATCGATATTAGTTTTTTAACTGAATACCATAAATAGTATACTGTAATACAAAATTTATTACATTTAGTTTCAGTATTTGACACTAATTAAAATTAAATACAGATTGTATTGCATTTCGGCTGTAATATTAAGGTAGTATTAAAATTTACTCCAAGATTTTTAACCGTGTAAGGATTGCAACGAGAACTTTTTATTATAACGAAGTGATAAGTGTGGAGTTTATAAACTTTCGTATTATATTAAATAACAGTTTAGTCATAAGTCTAAATGTGATCTTATTAAAAAGTAATCACAAATAAAATTGAAATAGGAGAGATATTACTGATATGTATAACACTGCTATTATAGCTTTTCTATTGAAGATGGAATTATTACGATTATGCTAAAAACAAGTGTCACTCAAAACAATTCGGATCACGTTAATATCAGAAAATCCTCAATTTTGGAGCTATCACTAGTTGAGCAGTGGTCACAGTCACAGATATGTATTATGCAATAAAAGTTATGTTATGTTTCATTTATGTAGTACACGCATATTTAAAACCTAATAATAACAGAGTATTTCTAGGCAACCTGATAAAAAAAGCAGCTCGTCTAACCTTTTAGGCTTGAAACGATTCCTCGAAGTGGCTTTAGAGAATAATTTATGATATCTAAGTGCAAAAATACATATCTCAAAGCAGGGTAATATGTTTGCATTCCTTTTTAGGGATTTAAGATGCAAAACGAATTATTGAATAATTTTTGGCTTAATGATTAATGAGTTTATGTCATTAAAATTTATAAATGCTCCAAAAATGCAATCAGTCGAACTCTACCTGTACAATGTACAAGCAGTGAGATCGAAAAAAAATTTTATTAATTATTTTACAATTTTTAAAATTTCAACCTTACAATTTCTATTGACACACTATAAACGAAATTTAGAATTTGGACCATTTTAATATTATAGAATTGTTTAAAAATTGTGTAATGTGCAAATCTTTGTTTGATTTAATTGTAGCGATTTTAGATATTAAATTTGGTTGATAGTCTGGACAGGATAAAAATTAATTCATTCGTTCGACATACTTACATACATATAAGTTACATTTGTATATGTCTGAAGTGTCAGTTTTCGAATTAACAGGAATTTAAAATTCTTAAGTAAATGTTTATTAATTTACCTTGCAACCACTAAAATATGCATTCCATAAACATTTAATTTTATTAATAGCCCATGCGACCAAGCTTCCATTGAGGATAAACGTTGAGGTTCACAACCGATCTTTTCGAAAGATATTTTTTTCATAATTGAAAAAATTGCGATTCTTGGAGGAGTAAAGCTACTGCTTTTAAACATATTTAGCATCTTCTCTACTTAGAAATTTTCTCTCATTGGGAAGTTGTCAGTAAATACTGATGAGTTCTGTTAGGCGACATTTACAATAATATAAGTAGAGTAGATGAATGAACTTATACTTTGGCATTAATCTATAAAATTTTTATTGCATAAATCTATATCATCTTTCAAATATATCTATATATTTTCTCTACTTAGAACGTGAACATAAGGAAGTGTGATAAAACTTTTCAAGCGTGTCTAAATCCTTTATGAGTAGTTATTAGCTTTAGTATTAGTAACATCAGTATACAGGCGTAAAAAAAGATGTAAATGTTTAATTATTTATCTGTGATATGACGCTGCATTTTAAAAATTCAATACATATGTGAAATCCAAAATGGTATATTTTTATGTACATACATATATATAGGAGCCTGACCAGATAGAAATCTAACATTTAAAAATATGAAATAAAAGAATCTATAGGCACTAAATAATGGTGATACCGGAAATGGAAATAACCGTGATCAAAAAAATTAGTAAAAATTAAAAAATTCATATAATAATTTTCGTTTCAGAATTGTTCATTTCTATTTGCAATATACAACATAGGATTTTACTAAATATTTAAAATCTGTGCGAAAACTTTCCATATAACATATGTACCTATGTACACATTTATAGAAAATTATCGACAGTCAGTTTGGAGAATCAAAATGAAAATTATTTTGTAGTTACTTTTCAAGGATGCCGATTTTTTTTTACGAAAAGTTTTAATTTCATCGTTAAATCATCTTGATACGCTTATGTTTTAAATTTTTTCAACGCGGTTGAGGTCGCAATTTATAGTAAAAAAGCAGAAATTGGTTGATACTAGTGAATTGGACCGTATGTGGAGACAAGCCACTTCATTTCGAAGCAAATTGAAATGTTTGCGAGCATGTGTCAACGGAAGACAAGTGTCGTCCGAACGCTCCCGCCGAGAGTAGTTAGCAGGTCCTAACGAGTCCTTGATCACAGGGGAGGGTCCAGAGTTGCACCTTAGTTGCATCGCAATTGGAAAAGTGCTCCTGTTCGGGTTGGGAGGTTCTGCAAGAGTATTGGATTGCGTCGAATTTCGCTCGTTGGGAGGTCGCGCGAGGGTGCAGTGGCGGCGGGGCACAACGCTGGCAAAGTGCGCCTACTTGCAGCATATTCGCCAACAATTCATCGCATTATAAAACCAACGCGGCCAGTGGCCAGCGGGTGGGGGTGGGACTGTTGGCGACGCGACCAGAAGATCACCCATGCGACCATGTTTGAGGAAGAGATTCGGCAGCATTACAGGAGCCGCACAAAAAGTCTGCAAATAAAAGCAGAGGTGGCATGGCATGTAGGCAGGCTGCATCCGGACCGAACCGGGAAGCCCGCGAAAAAGGAAAAAATCAGAAAAATGCCCTTTACATACTCTAATTAAATATAATAAAAATGGCGGCGAGAAAAAATATCGCGAGCCACGACTACTGCGACGAGTGGGTTATAGTCATTAAGCCCAAATAAAACAGGGTGTCCAGCCAACCTACTTTTTCCTTTTTCCGCAAAAAACTTTGAAAATGAGTGAACACACAACGAAATTAAAAATGCCCACGGGATGGGGCTGGAGCTTGAGCAGGGGCCGCGAATCCGGGGTTGGGGTGCCCACACAACGCATACCGGCGAGCTGCGGGTCGCGCGCGCCCCTGCCCCGGCGCGACCCAACACGGGGCCAACTACTTAGTACATTGTTTTCAATCAGCCAATAAAAATGCAGTCATTACTCCAAAGCGGGCCGATGCATAGTCGCACACGTACGCGTACGCACATATGTGGAGCAAAGCACCATCCTAAATTCTCGCGCGCCGCTGTGTGTGCGATGCGAGGTGCGATGTAGGAAAAAACGGATTTTTTAAACCATCTCATATAAAATTAAAAATACGCGCAAAAATGTGAAAAATGTGCAAAAAATGCCCCAACACAAAAAGGCACCCTCGCGCGTAACAGCAACAACAAACTAAATTCGGAAGGTTAAATTAAGTGGGGTGGGACGCAATGAAAATACAACATTATCCATCCTCTGGCAAAAAATACATGGACACATGACGTGAAAATAAAAATTAAAAACTCCGCCCTTGGAGCTCGCATCCACCTAAAAAAAAAAATATAAAAAAAATAATAAAAAAGCGAAAATAAATAAAAAATAAAAATCAGATTTGTTGCAGTAGTTTGTGATGGGCGACTCTTCGATGAGCGCGCGCGGGGTGGGCGTGGGCGGTGGGTGGACCGCGCGAGTGTGGGCAGTCCGCGGGGATGCGATGGGTGCTGCACCGGGATTACTACGCTCCAGCGTGTGGAGGCTGCTGGATCCCGAATCCGGCATAAATGGTAATTTTTAGCCTCGTAGTCCGCGATACTATTAAGATAAGAAATTCATTGCAAGGTTTCAATTTGCTGTTGATTGAACGTGGCAGGGGCCGGTGCAGCCAGAGTCTTCTTCCACTTGCATCCAGTGCAATTGCGTAACATGCTATTTTTATGCTTTTAACCCTTCCTTCAGTCGTCTTGAGGGTGTTGGAAACAGCAACTTCCATTCACGGTTCACCCCCACTTAAAATAACTGTTGTATTTTGACCCTTTGAAGTCATTAATGGATTATGCTAATTCGCCGATAGTAAAGAAAAATAATTTTTAAATACTTTTGTCCTCAAAAACAACTGAATAGATTTAGTATAATAGTTAAAGTAACTTATTCTACATATATCTTTTCAATGTTATCATCATCGCGATTTAGAATACAATATGACTAACCACTGTTTCCTCCCTGTACCCTATACATAACATACACAGTGTAAATATTATCTTATAAATAAAT
Source organism: Machimus rusticus (assembly GCA_951509405.1). Classification (NCBI taxonomy): domain Eukaryota; kingdom Metazoa; phylum Arthropoda; class Insecta; order Diptera; family Asilidae; genus Machimus; species Machimus rusticus. The sequence goes on from OX608051.1 coordinate 13,315,239, forward strand.
ATTCCGACAGTTACGTCACTTTTCGACTCACTTCTGCACTTTTATTGTCACCTCACAACATTTTTTGGTATTCCCACTATCACATGACGTGAAAGTTTTATGTCGAAGATAACTCTGTAATTTGCAGAGAAATATAAGTAATGTTAATGGTGGTTTTATTTATGAAAAAAGTGTATTAATTCATAAACATCAGCAGTTTTTTCCACAATAAACTTTGAATTTGAATCCCCATAACTCCTACATTTGGAAACGGATCCTAACAAGTGAGGCATCGTTGGGAAGGTACTTTTATCTAATCTACAAAGATTAAACTGAATGCACCTCGAGAGGCCTCATGATCATGATCAAAAGTTTACTCAGAACACCCTGTGGAAACGATTGGTTAAGCTTTTTCTACGTAGAATCTGAACATCCTATAGCTCTCTACATATTGTTACAATTCTGCCAGCCGATCGACTGGCTGACAAAATTGCATGATCGGCCCTACGTTGCAACTCCGATATAGGGGCGGACTTGCATTTTTAACAATTCTTTTTTAAGAATAAATGCTCGTCCTCTGAAGCAGACGATCCCAAAAATGATCGGCGTTTCGATCTAGGGCACTGACCAGATCGCATCAGTGTGGCTGAATGGACAATGCCCCTTGCCACAGACGCCACGATCGTGTTGATCGAACGCCGGTCCCTATATCCATTTGATTAAAATTCCAAGTGTGAATTACTACGAAGGGAAATTTTGTAGCAATATATTAAGAGTGCTCTAAATCACAAAAAAAAGATACATCATATTTACAATTGTACAGCCATAAGTATAACTTTAAGACCACCTAAGTTTCATGAAAGTTTTATCCTTTGATCCTCATAATTTCTACAAACCATCAGAGAGGAAAACGTTTTTTGGCAGAATTAATTATCCAATATACTTTATTATATTCCTGTACATTGATCTTATTGTTGCCACCAAGAATACAAGAAATTTAGATTCCAGGCAAAGAAGGACCAAAGGAAAGGTTACTGCACGAGTAAAACATACTTGTTAAAGAAGATCGTCATGCAAGTAGCGCTGTGCTCTCGAATCGACTTTTCGAAAAAACTGAAACTCGAGTATCTGCTGGTCATATTCGAAGAATTCTTTGCGAGATCAATTTAAAATCCCACAGTGTCGTTAAAAAACCCTTCCTGTCCCGAAGATATGTTAACACAAGGCTGCCTTGGTGCTTAAGTCGTAGAAACTAGGATATTCAAAAATGGCGCCGTGTTCTTTTTACAAATGGAAGCTGTGTCCACTTGTTTCGCGCTATTTCCTCCTAATTTCAAAAGAAACGACTCAAATAAAAAAGTTTTATTATAGACAGGATATTTGCATTGTTATGATACCCGATTTCGAATTACATTTTTGTTTATTTTTTTTTTTAAATATTTTTCAATAGTAATAATTATTATACACAAAATGTTTTGGTTTATATTATAAATATTATTTTTAATTGTTTTTATTATTATTGGACGCATTTCCCGTCCCATCTAAAAACCCCCACCATAAGAATAAAAAAAAAACATCAAATTTTGCCTTATCTAAAATTTAGAGGTTTCATTTTCAAATTGCAGTTAAACATTCAAATTTTAGTAATTTTATTCTCTAGTATATACATATGTATATATATATTGTCCTTGTAGCATTTGTACTAGTTTAAAGGTACAAACAATTTGTTAATTTTTGTGATTTATATCGATTATAATCAATTTGCCTAAACATTTAAGTAGAAAATTTATGAGAAACTTATTGTTAGAAATTTTTATAGAAAATGTTCCCTGTGCGGTTTTACAAAATTTTGATCCAAATAAATAAAGTATTTTATAAAACAAACAATTATATAAAGGAGTTGACCGATCCGACTATGCAAATATCATGAAATGCGCTTTCCATTCGATACTTATAAGATTTCATCCATTTTGGATTTGTACTTTTTATGTAGTTTAGAAATCCTAGAATATATAGAATAAATAGAATAAGAATTTATTAATATACATACAGAGTGACTGGAAATTGCTCGCATTCATCTCGGGAGAAGAAACTACGATACGACTAATTTTAAGTGATTTAATAACCTATGTATATCACATGGGAGATAATTAATGAAATATTGCAACCAATGAAGGGACATTATAAAGATTGCAAAAACCTTTACTAAGTCTTAGAACTATGCTGATCTAGAAATATTAATGTGGAGTAAACTTCTATTGCACACGTAAACACCTGTGCGTCAACTCAATAGATAAGATATTTAAGAGTGGAAATTTAGACAAGTCTGTTTAGTCTAATATCAAATTCCTCAGGTTTCCGTGCACCTGCTGAACCGCCGTCGTTCTTTATGCCCTAGGAGCCCTATTTGGGGGGCAGGGAGTGGGCAGGGCGCTGTATATAACACCAAAACCCACTTTCCAAGGCTATGCAGATATCTTGGCTTTAAAGACTCCGCGGTCTGCGTGCCTTTGACAGAAGCTTATAATGAAAAATTTACCCGATAACAAATCCCCGCACAACCGTGTTGTATTTTCCAATATAAAAGTAACGACTTGTTTTTTAAGTGTTCTCTTTATGTGCGAGTTTCCGCTGCTCCATTTCTTGCCGCGGGCTCTGGTGTGGGGAATTCGAGATATTGGGCCCAGGCCACCCGCCACGTATGCTGGCTGCGCTTCGCTCAACCTCCCACAAGATGTCGTACAAGTTGGCGTGGCAGGGAATATGCTAAAAAGCATAAAAGATACGGCGAATGTGATGCCGGGAATTTGTTCCTCGCGTATATAAATTTTGAAAATCTCATTTATCTAAAAATCCCTTCTGAGCTAATGCGCACTGGAACACCTACTTATGTGTTGACGTGAGGCGGCTCGAGCACTCCTGGGTATAGCTTTCAATTAGGCTTCTAAGGCAGACACTTTCGCACTATCTTGCGTATCCCGGCGGGACCTTTTTCTAAAAGAATTATATTATATGTTTTTTTTTTGCTTTCGATTCTACCCTTGTAAATTTGTCTGCAATGTCTAATAGATAAATTTTATAGAATTATGGTTCCAAAAAATATAAATGTTCCAGCACATCGCGCGTTTTCAAGAAGCAGCGGAGTTTAATGAAAAGTAAAAAACATGCATATATGTATGTATTAGTTATCGAATGAATTTGAAACATAACTCAAATAAAAGTCTACATACATATATGTTTTATATTATTACAATTTTGCCAGCCGAGCTGACAAATAGCACGATCGGCCCCTGCCAATGCCCCTGCCACATACGCCACGATCGAGCGGATCGAACGCCGGTCCCTATATCCACTTGAATAAAATTTCAAGTGTGAACTACAACGAAAGCAAATTTTGTAATATTATTACCTAATCAGTTATGAAATGAGATTTTCATAAACCTTTTCTAAAAGACCTTTGAAGTAAATTAACTGGAATATATAAGAAGAGAACTCCAAACTGCAAAAACTTAACTCCCGAACAAATCTTGATAGGTCTTTAAATAACTAATATTGTATAAGTATACAGCTTAATACTTAACCTATATTTTGATGTATGTTTCGCTGTTACGCTATCCGAATATTGTTTAATCAATTTTCAAAAATGCCCAAAATGGGTATGTTTTCACTTTTCAGCTCCCTCAAAAACGTGGCGTTATAGAACATTTTCATGTTTACACTGGCGTAACAATAGAGAGATAATACTCGCAAAATTCCCTTGCCCAGGGACCTCGACGTGTAGGTATTATTAGAAAAATGCACAAATTAAAAAAATAAATAAATTTATTAATTAAATAAAGCAAAATTTTGAAGGTTTCGTAAGATAAAGATATCGTTAAGTTCTAGAACCTATAACGCATTTTTATGAAAGATCCCAAGTATGCACTGTTGACGACTAACACTAATATTATCTGCAGAGGGCAGAAAATTCAAAGAAATTAGCTTGCTAGCCTATTGCTTAGCTTATAAATAATCCAATTAATCTACGTTCTTTAAAAATCACAAAGTAATTTGTAATATTGTAATACTATGTAAAAGTTTTCTTTTCAATGTTTGTTTCTTTTTTATTTTTAACTAGGAGTCCATTTATGTAAGGGATAAGCATTGTCACCTGGTTTCTCCCAAAAATTGTTACTGAGGAATTTGACTTATCAGGCAACTTTTTTCATGGACTACCAACATTTTTTTCGTTTCGAAAATATGTATCTTAATAAAACATTTGGTAAGTAAACGTACGCTACGTTGATTACACGGCATAAATTTAATATATACATTAATATTGTGCAATTTATTGTAAACCTTCTTACATAAAAAATAAAACGTTAATCAAAAAATGTTTTTACTTTTGTACGTACTCCTTTTAAATCACAAGTTGTGCAAGTGGCATAAAGACGAACTTTTTGGTTTGAGGTCCTCAGCCTTAAAAAACTGCCAGGGGCCCCAGAAACTATGGTATAGTATAGTTTTCAGATTGTTTATCTTTAAAAATATCCTATCAAAACCTCTGTTATTTTTACAATGGGAGAAAAAAACATAAAATATGCAGAGCTTTGTTAATATTAATCTGCGAAGCGAAATTTAAGAACAGGAACACTGTACGACGCTGCATAGATTCAGGGATGTCGAACCCTAGGGATAATGATATGTATTATAGTTACGGGACGCCGCCGCCTTCTACTTCAGTGGAATTGCAGCTATTTTGAAGGAAACTCAAAGCCCCAAACAATGCGAGGAAAAATACCATCGCCGCGACGCCCCAATTTAATTAAAAACAATTGAAAAACGTCCCACTGGCGTAATGGAGGTTTTGTTCTGTAGCATTTGTGAACGCAAATGTCTTCCTTGTTTTAAAATTAATTTTACTTTAATTATTTATTGTTCTTTTCTTTATTTTCCATTTTAATTGACATCACTCATACCTACACGTATTTTTCCAATGACTTCCCTATATTTATCTCGCGCATCGCATTTCATTACGTCGGTAATTGCAAGCCCAGGAGATGAGATTCGAAGGCCGAGCAGCAATTAAGCCCAGAGTACAAGGTAGAAAAAATTAAGTTATACAATATTATACTAAAATTAAGTGAATTTAGCAACAAAAATCTTCTTCTCTTCCAATAATGTTGTAGAGTTGAATACACTAAGAAAATTAATTTTCGTTGTCATTTATTTATACATATAGCTTAACCTATTTCTTGTGTCTATCCAAATTGAGTAATTGCTACAAATATTTTCTTCAGTATAAACTGAAATAGTTGCAACTACTATTTTATTTATTAAAATTTTTTGTAAAATGAAAAATAGAAAGAGTTTGTTGAAATACAATAGTCCATTCTAGGGCTGTGGGCCTGATTCGCACATTAAAAATTGGAAATAAGAATTAAATACACATAAAAAGTACCATATGGGTTTAGTTTCCAAGTGCGCGAAAAATAAAACGAAAAAAATACTTATAAAAAATCTTAAAATATATATAATATAATTGATTGAAAATGTTTTATTCTAATATATCATTCTTAGTTTTAATTTACATTTCATTTATTTAATGATTTCAAGATTGACATCTTGATCTAATTAATTATCTACGTGTGACATTAGCCGAAGAATGTAAACTATGTACATAATTTTACAATTTGGGAAAAATTTATTAGTTTTAATGATAAAAAGCCTTTAAACTTACTACTACCTTCACACATAATTTCCAAGTAAACTACCCTAAATCACCACTTAAATACTTATATACACCAACCAATTTTTATAAGCAAACATTATAATACAAAAAGTTTTATTGGAAACATTTTTCCAATAAAAAAATATCACTATAGCGCGTGCTATTTATTCATTACAGTAATTTGCTATATGTTTACATTAGCTGTGTTCCATTGGGCTGTGTAAAGTACTCCCGAGTACTTTCTCTATGGAACGCTACTTTGATCGTCAGGAGTAAAATATAAATTACAATTTTGACATTTCATCGTATTATATTAGTTGCTTTGATTGTGCCTTATTTATTAAAATGGAAATATTTATATATAAATATGTTTTGCTGCCTAAACTACTTAAATTTTATTATTTGAATCCTTGTGATAACTCCAGAATAGCTAAAGCTGCAACGAAAAATGAGGAAAAGCTTTCATTTCCATGCAAACCTAGTACAAAAACCACCATCCACCTGGCGGGAAAATGTGGCGTAACTACTCAGAACTTGTGCTCGCCAACTAGAGCTAGAGTAGTTCAGCGTAGCCAGAAGTACTTGGGAGTATTTTACACAGCCCAATGGAACACAGCTATTATACAAAATCTTATAACAAACTAAAATCTCATAGATATAGTTTAAAGTACAATTTATTATCAGCAATTTACATAAAGTTACCATATATTTCAACTATTATAGTAGCATTTTCACTGAATGTAGTAAAAGAATCATCTTTCATAGTCTAAAAAATTAAAAAGAGTTTAAAAAAATACATATATAAATTAATTTAACTATCCTCTGTAGCTTCTTTATATAGAAAATTCTAAAATATAACCTTATACAGTCATTGTTATGTTATAATTCTAAACTGTCTGTTATTCTGTCTGTTATTTTCTGAGAAAAATATTTTTGCATTTAAGCCTATTTTGAAAAAAAATTGAGAACACGTATCTATTGAGGACCTTGTATCGTAGATGAAATTTTAAACATTAAATTTTTACTTATTGTTATACAAAAGGACAGCATAAAAAGATATGTGGGCAAAAAGACCGAAATATGTTAATTAAACAATAATAATCCCATTAAGATTGTAAGATTGAACCACACTTGGTTGAATGCGATTGAAACTATTACTTAACCTGAGAACCAGTATTAAACATAGTTGGCGTAAAAAAGTCCTCGTAAGTAACATAAAAGTTGTTGGCTTGTAATAGATCAAATCTTATGTATTATTTAATGATGCCAATACTTAATGCCTGATTTCATTCAAATTCAACCAAATCTGATCTTAGTCATTGCAAAGGTTACAAACACAAATGTGTTCTCAAACTCGTCCTGCACTCTTTTATGAAATATGGTTACAAGAAAAATAATTTTATTTCAATGGAGATATATGTAGAATGGAATGTTTAAGAGGACAAATGACAAAAAAGATTGGAAAAAACTGGAAGGACTCAAGGTCGTATAATATGCTTCGTTTATATGTTTTAATTTTCATCTTTCTAACGAAATTTCAAAAAGCCTTATATAGAAATTGTCCCTTTTCTTTTGAATGTTTCAAATATAAACGAGAAGTAAACTCAAGGCTAATCATCAGCGTATTCTGTTTATATTAATACATATTTAACTTAATATTATTTGTATACGTTTTTGTATGCACAAACCTATTTGTATATATTTTTTTTAGGATATGTGTATTAATCAGTAAATTTCCAAGGTTAGATCTATGTAGCTCTTTCGCTGCTTTGCTGATTTAATAATAACCAAATAATAAAAGAATTTAATTAGTTACACATTCACATTGGTAAGCTGGTAAATATATCTCTATTTTATTCGATATTTTTCTGAAAAAGTCTGCTGATTTTTATTTATTTCAAATTATCTTTCGATTAATTTTACACTCCTAAAAATTTCCGCTTGGCAAGGTTCACCCTCAGATCAGACCTTGACCAGAAATCCCATTAACTTTCTTAGACACGTGCGGTAGTAGAAGAAGAAGTGTTAAAATAGTATGGTAAAAAAGTGAACACCTACTACTTTCAAAAACAAGTATAGGTACGTTAAAATATTAGATTACGTAAGATTAAATTTCAAAAAGTGAATAAATTACTCACTCAGTGAACCTGGTAGGTCTAGACGGCACGGGTACAAAACTGTCAATAAATATGTATACATATGTATATGTAAATTATATTAAAAAGTATTAAAATATTCGCATTTATCTACATTGGTTCATATGTTGTGCATAAAATAAATAAAGAACTATATTGAAATCGAGAAGTCTTTTTATTCAAAAACGTAAAAAAACTATATTTTATTAAATTATAATACAATTCAATGGCTTCTTTTAAGCTTAGGTACCACTTGAATTATTTTAGACATTTTTTTGTTAAAGCATTTGATTCTTACACGAAGTCGACACCATCGTAATCTCCTAAATAAATGTTTTTCTGAACTTCAAATATACTAACTAATTTGTCCAACTAAAAACAGTTTGTTATCCATAGTTTTCCACAATTTGTAGGCGAAGAAAATTGGAGAATAAAGCGAAAGATAATCACATGTTGATATGTGTCAGTAATGTTGCTTTACTTATTTTACTAATATACATTCTTACATGGTAAGGACAAATGATATTTAATTTTGTTGTGTGTTAGCAGAATTAAGTTTGAATAATCATTTTTCTTCATCCAAAATTTGAATGGAGTTCTGTCAATGTGAAAATGACGTTATTACGATGTCAAGGAGTAGGTGTCTGTACTCCACAATACAATATGTGATTTACAAATATTTTTCTATGATCATGAGTCGGAAAAATAAATAATAATGTTCAATTTTAGTTTAATTATGATTACTTGAGGTGATCTGAAGAAAAGTTTTCATTACTTGTCTATAAAAATAAATTGTATGGACCTATTCAGCTATAGTTAAGACTAATTGGATTATAATACGAAATTGATTCTTTGGGTTGTTTTTGGTCTAAGTAAGCACATCTTTTCAGGATACGGAATACATGAAATGAATGTCAACTATCAAATACTACGGTTACATGCAGACTTGAAGCTGGCTTCAAGTAGACTTGAAAGTCATGTAACCTCGGATCGACTTCAAGTTGACTTGACTCAAGTCGATCCGAAAAATTTATCGGATCGACTTGAACCAAAACCATGTAATCGCGGCTTGAGCGCCTGAGTTTTGACATTAGTTGTCAGTGGCGTCTCAAGTCAGTTGTGTGTTATTTTCTGGTCATGAGCGTTGAATAAAGGAGATCATAATAAAAAATTGCGCCCTCCATCATGTATTTCGCGGCAAATTTGTAGGAAGTGTCAAATATATTTTCAAGCCAGCTTGAAGTCAAGTCCTCAAGTCTGAAAGCTAGCGCCGCGAATTGAACTGTCAGTTCAATCTCAAGTCAAGTCCTCAATCCGACATGTAACCGGAGTAATAGATAGCTAATTTTGACATTAATACGACCTTTATGATGTCAACATTTTCTGAACATAACTAACTGAACCTAAAATTGTACATTTTTGTAGAACTGTATATGTATACTAGACTTTGTGTAGATTAAAGGTTAGGTACACGTGATCGTCTGAAATAGATGCAATTACGGACTTTCGATGGATTTCAACCACGAGACGTCCTTGCATTTTGAAAAGCGTGCCTGGGCGTGTTGACGTACCGCTCCAGCCCTGTTTGCATTGAATTAATTTCGCTCCACAGACCGGGTGAATTTATGTTTAGTTATCCCAGAGCACCGTGAGCCCGGCGTTATAAATTTGCAAACAAAAATTTCGTTCGACAACATGTGAGGAGCGCCGTGCCGTGTATGTGGGGCGTTTGGGCCCTGCGAAACAAACACAGAAATCCAAGCAGATCCTCTTTGTAAGTTAAACTGATTACGTCTCTGCCTGCGTTTGTAATGTTACGCCAATGTCAAGCTCTTCAAGTAATTTTTGGGGCCGAGCACACGCCTTCTGCGGACTGCTCAGGAATAAGTTGCCCCAATTCTCTGGAGCACAAGGTGGAGGAGGATGCCGAACGTTAGTAGCTTAGACAGGAGCTGCTTGTTAATTGAATTATTCAAATTTTTGTTAATTTTATTAGGTACAGGAACTCTGTGTATCATTCCCGGACACCGCACCGCTCAATTTGCAAAGACTGTGCACGAGGAGAATATGAATATTTAGAAAAATATAATCGAACTCCTCAGACGCTGTATGTTCACATAAGGAATTACATAAATTTAGGTATGTCCCTGTGGCGGAACAAATGTCGGCAAAGTCTTCTAATTTTACAAGGATTTCTTTATCTAATACAGGCTTAGATAGGGTTTAAACAAGAAAATTATAAGGCATTCAGTATACAAGGTTTTTTGCAAGTAATGGATAAAATTGAAAAGCAAGGTAGGGAGGAACATTTTCTCAAAAATCCGCATAAAAGCAATGGCCGATTCCCACGGGTTATAAAGTAAAAAGCATTTCAATTACTTTTTCAAAATTGCAATTACATAATCTATATAATCTTATATTTTACTTACATATATATGAAAGTTCGTTTCATGTTAACAATTTTCTTTTACCCTTTCTAAAGATTAATTTACAACCACTTACAACTTACTCCTGAACCATCAACGCAGCTAAAAAGTTTAATGATTTTGGACTTTTTGACACTTCGATAGTAACGATTCCTAATTTTTATCTTCTAGTTATCAATTTCTTATAATGGAACAAGTTGTTGTTTTTTTGGGAACTTCATATTTAGAAAATAATGATATAATTATTAGATTGTTGCTATTCGACGTTACTAACTTTTTTAAAGAAAATATGTATTTTTATTGAAAAATTGTATGTTTGTGTACCTATGTAAAAAACTGTAGTACACATATTGTTTAGGGCGTATGGTGGTGTTTTAAACAGTATCACATCTAAATAATTTGAATATTGTTGAATCAAAGTCACGTTTAGTATAATTAATATAAGTATGTAATAAAAAATCGAAATTCGACCACAATTCGTTAAATTCAGAAAATTTGTCAGTAATAAAATATGATTGCTTGACCACAGATTACTGTTTGTTTGAAATTAGCAGTATGAACGTAAACAATGAATATTTTATTTTATTTTCCGATACTAAATAACGTTCTGTTACCAACATGTTTTTATTGATAACACTAAAGTTCGTCAATAGCTAAAAAACAAAAACAAAACAAAAAATCTGTTGTCAAACAATGTAATCTTATTTTAATAACAAGAAAGTTTAGTTGTCTTCTAATTAAAGTAATAACTTTTTTCATTGTTATTTTAAACTAAAATGTCCAATTAGAGTGTGAGCTACTATTTTGTTTTTTTAATTTCGCTTAATTTCTTAATTCTTGGGCAACATGCCTAAGAAAAGAAAATTCAGAAGAGCACCGAATCATAAAAATAACTGAAACAGTGTTTTATAATAAAAAAAAAACATTAATGAAAAAAAATTGATCTGAACATCCTGTTGAATTAACAACACTGCATTCTTAAAATTACAAAAATATTCGGTTAAATGAACAACATCCTAATCAATTAACACATTATCATCACGAACGAAAATACGTAATTTTGAGGAAAATATTGAGAATGAAGCCACGAGTTGTGGTGGATGAGCTTCATACTAAGCAAAATGATTTACTGAAACACCAGGATTTCGAATGATCTTAACAACGCAGTATATGTATGTACTAGAATATATGAAATCAGACAAAAATAAAATTAGGTATATGTATATGTACGTTTAAATTAAGTTATTTAGAAAATGCATTTATAATAAAAATGCATTTTCAACAAAGACTTCTTGTGCAAGATTAGAACATGTATCAGTTAAGAGGCTCAATATATTCCAAAATTATCCTGAAACTTCATTTTATTGAACTAAAACTCACAATGAAGGATATCATAATGCAATGCATTCTTAAAAGTTATGTTTTTCATTTTCCATTCGTAATAATTGATAGATTAAAATGTTAGCTCCAAATGTCCTTTCACTGCATTAATGAACTCATATATTTTTTTTTTATTTTTTACCAAGGGGTAATTTAAAACAGCTTCTTTTACAATGTACAATAATATAATGGGTAAACTTTTAAAAGAATTTTTTTGATGCTATATTTAACTTTCTTTGACTCAAAATCTATTATTATATATTTTTCCCATATGCCTTTTAGTCTTAGAATATTATAGTGAAAAACAAATACTGGCAAATTTAACACACTCGGCTCTATCCCTTTTGTCTATAAAAACAACTAGTTTAATAACCAATATTAGATCGTTCCAACTTCAACAAAACCCTAAAATTGGACTGTTAGGTCAGTAGAATTAGAATTTAAATCGGAAAAAATTGCTACAAAAGGTTTTATTGTTTTAATGGCTTTATTTGTTGCCCAATATGACTATCCTAGGTTTTCCCCTTGGGGGGGTTGTGGAAAAGTGGTGGGGGGTAAAATTGTACCCCAAAAGGGGTATTTTTGCGGTTTTACGGTTATATCTCGTAAAGGACTTACAATATCGAAAACTGTTCTTCATAAAAGTTGCTGGGCATTTAATTCTGCATAGAATGAGACCGGGTTCATACTTTTTGGACTACCCGTTTTCATACTAATGCTCTTCAAAGTTGGACGTGTTTTACATATTTCGCAAATGCAACAAGAGGTGTGCAGGTGGTTTTGGGTGTCGGAAGGTTGGGATTAAGTGCTCATTGTTTTGTGCCAACTGCAAAGGGAACTCCTGCACTAACTCCCCCCAACCAGATGCAATTGACGAACAAGATGTTGACGAAGACTTGAACTGCAATGAGGCGCAGAAAATTACAGACTTTGAGTAGCCGAGTGATGGTGCGACAGACTCCATTTTGAAAATAACAGACCTTGAGGAGGCGAGTAGCCCAACGACAACTAAACGTCTACGTCTGTGAAATTTGTGTACCTACCTACATACAATATTTTTCCCCTTTTCATCTTACATTTACTAAAATTTTTGTTATTAAGAAATATAATCACTAATTTGATTTCATGAATTGTGTTCCTTATCCTGCCTCCATCAGTTAAAAAAGAGATAATAAAAACTTTCTCAGTATTATCTCTTTCTATATTCTAAAATTTCAATCCTGCTCCTACTAATATTATAAAAGTTTGTATGTTTGTTTGTAACTCAATCACAGAAAAACGGCTGAAGGGATTCAAATGAAAGACATATAGATATTTTATAACCTGGATTAACACACCCATTTTTATCTCGAAAAAAGAACAGCAAATTTAAACGGGCCTTTTTACCAGGATCTGCGCGGACGAAGTGGCGAGCGACAGTTAGTTTATTATATATATATTTACTAAGGACAAGACTGCTAAAATTTAGTGCTATAGTACTATGTTTAATATAGTGTAAATAACACATTTTTCATAAATATGTAAAATACGGCCAACTTTGATGTGCATTAACATGAGAACGGGTAGTCCAAAAAGTATGAACCTGGTCTCTTTTTATGCAGAATTAAGTGCCCTACAACTTTTATGAAGAACAGTTTTCGATATTATAAGTCCTTTAAGAGATATAACCATAAAACCGCAAAAATACCCCTTTTGGGGTACAATTTTACCCCCCACCACTTTTCCACAACTCCGCCGAGGGGGAAAACCTAGGATACACTGAGAGAAAAACTTTAATAACTTTAACTATTTTGTGTAGTTATAATTGCTATTTGCTAAAAAAATTGATAAATAGTAATATCAATTTACATTTGAGTTAAATTTAACTAACAATTTTTACAATTTACTATTCTTATAAGCTCGACTATTTAGAATAGCCATATGTACAATCCCTAGAATTGTCAAGTCAACTAATTTAAAATAATAAATTTTAATTTGACCAAAAAAAATTGTTTAAACACCGCGTCATAAAAATCTGAAAATTCTTAACAATTTCGTTGGTCAAATTAACTATTACAAATAGTCAATCCTTTAGCCACACATCGCTTTATTAACGTTGAATTACTCAAAACCCATTGGCGTTCGGTGGCTCGAGGGTAGAGCTATGTACGCGCGTACCAATTCAGAGTTCCTGGGTTCGAATCGTGGGAACAGAAGTCAACTTTCTAAAAAGGCATCGGAATGGCGTGGTTCGGTTGAGTACAACAGCCAAGCTGCCAAGGTTCAAATTTAGCTCGGGTCGGCAATATCGGAAAAAAACAACTTTTTCTCGTTGTCAGCAGATTAACTATTTTTCACACTGAAAATTTTTAAATTTTACTAATAGTTGTAGTTGACTTAATTAATTCAAATGGTTGTTTCAACTTTCTTCATAGTAAATATAACGTTTTTGAATTTATAAAAACTATTAAACAATAATTGGCTGAAAATCATTGCTGTAAATAGTTAATTTTGTATTCGTTTATAGTAAAATCAACTATATTTTTCTTTCGGTGTAGTCATATTGGGCAACAAATGAAGCCATTAAAACAATAAAACCTTTTGTAGCAATTATTTCCGATTTGCTTTTTTTTTTGGTTTTATACTACTGACCTATGTTTGCTATAACAAAAATTAATTGGTTAATTTGAACTTGGTCATTCAAGTTAAGTTAATATTAAAGTAAACTATTTATTATCAAAATTTTGGAATTTAAAAGAAAGATTTAAGAAATTTAATTCAATTCTTTTTGCGCTAATTTCAGGAAAGAATTAATTTTTTTCTTTTGGTATTATGCAGAATTACTGCACTGAAAGAAAAAGAACAGCAAAATTAACTATTTTTTCAGCCAATTAATTAAATTAGTTGATAGATCTAAAACAGTGAGAAAAACATTTACAAAATTAGTTAGTTTCTCAACTATTTTAGTTGATTTCACTACTTTAAATTGTTAAAACAACTAATTCAATTATTTGGCTGATAATCAACAAAAGATTAGTTAGTATTGCTATTTTTCTTTCGGTGTTATGGTACTTTTTCGGACAACTGCTTTAAAACGTATTATTGATTAAATGTTCCAAGAAATGATTCTGTGGAAATAAAAGAATAAGTAGGTATAATAGGAAGCTTGGTAAGAGATCAATTTAATGTGTACAGTTTGAAGATACAGTTAATAGCTAATATGCCTAAAAAATTACCAAAAGATAGGTCACGATTTTTATATATAGAATACCCAAGTTTTATCTCATTCAAATCGGGATTGAACTAGAATTCTCTATATGAAAAATTTAGATTGAGCCTTTGCTTAGAAATTTAACATGCGAGCCAATGTGGTTTTGAGACTTTAGATTAAAATTAAACAAATTACAGTACGAATGAGAGTAATGATGACTAATGCCATTAATGCTAGTGTTTGATCCTTATCTGCATACTTTACATTCTCAAATGAACATTAATTGCACACGAAAAATGCAGATAAAGGTATAACTACAAATGAATATAAGTTACTCTCATTCGGAATTGTAATTTCCTCAAAAAGTAAGGATAAAAAAGGATAATGAGAATCGTTCGATCCTAAAAAACAAATAAATTGCAGTTAAAAGTTTGCTGGTATTTTCAATACCTATGCTAGATTAATAATTCGATTAACTAAAGATTTATTTCCAAAACTCACAAAATTGATTATATAACAAAGAAGGAGAACGAAACGGTTGGAATGGAATGGAAATATAAATTTCTATTCTCGATCGTTGTTATTTAAAAAAGTAATGCCACTCTCAATAAGTGGGTTGAATTTTGTTATCTTAGCGTGTTTTTGTTTTATTCTTAGTGAAGGGTAGTTATCATTTGCAACTAACAATAGAACTAAATTAGTTAGTTGTATCTGTCTCCTCCACATTCACAGCTCATTTTATTATTTTCAATTGAATCTAGAACTAATTGACATAGACATGGATAACTACAATTTTTAAAGCTGAACAAAAATTAGTTAAATTTGTTAGGTAAGGTTTAGTATTAGGCCCGATTCACACGTTTCCGACCTATCTCTAGTCCGTCTGTTCAGAATCAGTATCTACTTTACTCTTTGGATAAATTTTTACACGAAAGCTGAGTTTTACGGCGAGAAGCTTATCCGGCTCATTTATGCGTCTGACGGGAAAGTTACCAACGATAATCTGAGTGAGTTCGGAATGTTACAGGGCCGAACTCTAGACTGCTTCAGTCAGTTTGCCATTTCATTCAATTATTTCCATCAGCAGGAACTTGAAAATGAATGATGAGAGCTCCAACCCGTTGAACCCAAATTTCCCTTTTCTTGACGACAGTTTCTTCGTCAGTCAAAAGTAATGCTATTGCCACCGATTCTTTAATAGTAAATTGTGCCATTTTTGAAATAATCCACTAAAATACAAAATACTAATTTTTTTCTGAAGAGGCAATGCCGGCTTGGTGCCATGATTGTGGGAACATAAAATCCGGAGACTGAACGGACGGATCGGATCTTTGGCGGTCCGGTGACGGATCGTAAATATGTGAAGCGGCCTTTAGGTTTTATTCATTTTGATGTTATTTATAGTTTATTGGTATACATACATACATAAATATTTTATTTGTAATTTTTTTGTAAATACGTATATATGTATATATTTGAAAATTAATAGGTAGTATATATTATGTGGGAGAAGATGCTCCTTCTTTATATTTCTGTTATAAACCTTTTATTGCGTTTTAGTGTAAATTATATTTATTATATTTTAGTTCTACAATTATATTCCTTTTAAAACATTTCACAATATTCAATTTTATTTTGTAAACAATTTGTAAATTAGACGTTTCTCCATATAATCGCGTCGAAAAACTAAACTAATCAAAGGAAATATTGTTCCTTTATTTTGTTTTGAGAAAATCAAAGCCTACTTAACATTGGAAGTTGGAAGTGTTGGCTCGCCACAGTATACATATGTATATGCGTTTCAGTCGTCCGCGCATATACGAAGTCCCAGACACAAGTAGTAGTTGTAGAATTATTAACAAAATAAATTATTATAGTTTTTAGTTGTTATTCGATAAACAAAGACTAAACTAATTGTTGTTTTAGCTGTGGGTGAAATTAATTTTTTTCAAAGTTTTGACATAGTTGGTTTTATCAACTATACAAACTATTTTAGTTTTAATTAAGAAAATTGAATAAAATTTTAACTATAACAACTAGCTTAGTTGAAAATATAGTTGTGTACAACTGACAACTAATAGTTGTTAGTTGAAGTTGTTATTGAACTAAAACTTTAGTTAACAATGTCTAACTCTATTCCTATATGCTGTCTTATAGGCTAGATTGGCTAACAGGTAGGTACCTAACTTAAAGGGCTGTGACGGCTTCAAATTTTCAAAAACGCGAACACCTAAAAGGTAATATATGTATATTTCTTTTTAATTTTGTTATAAAAGTTTAAACGCAATTTTCTTAAAATCAGTCTGTGTGCACGATTAAAAAAAAAAAAAAACTACGCTACCAATTGTTCTGAAATTTTGATGTTGCTCTACACATATAAAGCCACAAAGTGACCGTCGGACTAAAAGATTAATAGACAATTTTTTGATTTATAGCACTTTTGTGACGTCAAAAATCGACGATTTTGTTATTTTCCAGCAAAAACTTTTATCAAAAGGATCATTTTGCAGCAGTTTTCATATCGATTAGAACCCTGTTGTGTCAAACGTTCCAGTGAGCACAATGCACACTGTGAAATTTTCATGGTTTTTTCAAAAATATGTAGTCATTAGTAGGTGCCTACAGCATAAACATTTTGTTTTGTATACTTTAAAGTACTAAAAATATATGTGCAAAGTTTTATAAAAATATATCTATGTTTTACATTAAAAAGATAAGAATTTCGAAATTTAAACCCATCATGTCCCCTTCATACATGCACATATGTAAGTATGCATTTCTATACCAATTTTTTTCAAATTAATTAAGTTTAAGATTAGTAATTTAAACTCATTAGGGCGCAAGCGTGGATAGGCCTAATCAACCATTGCATAAAGTCTGCAATTGTGGTGACCCCGAATGCGCTGCGGCAGGATCTCGCTGCCATCAAAAAATACAAAATCGACAAATCAGCGGTGATTTATTTGCCCTTTAATTGTCGCCTCGCATATTAACCCAAAAAATCGCGGCAGAGCGAGCGGGGGTGTGGCAAGGAGCCCGCGCCCGCCACAATCAATTCCTCTTACGCGTCCGGGGTTCGGGTTCGGGTTCGGGCCCGGGAATCGATTACAGAGCCGGCTCACCTAAGTGGGTGAGGAGGAACAGGTCCGGACTCCGGACCCACTGCAGTGCCTTCCTCCTTCTATTTCGAGTAGTATCCCGAGTATGACGCACAGATGCCGCATTAAAAAGTTGTGAGAACCCGTAAAAATCCTCCCAACTGAAAATTTTCGTGTGTTTGAATCCGCGAATGTGGAACGTGGCCCCTCACTAAAAGGAGCCCAAAAGGTGGAGCTTTAGGGGTTTTGGGCCTGTTTAAAAAAGGGATAAAACAAGTTTTTAAAAATTTATATGCTTTGTAATAAAATATCTCATTTTCTAGGTACATACACACGAACAGAAGTACCCAGTATGTAAGAGCTACGTAGGTACATGCTCCGAGCACCCGGCATCCGAGGGGAGTAAAAAAAAAAAAAAAGATAATTTGATATTCGTATAGTTAAAAAAGGATATAACAATGCTCAATGGGTTCGTATACGTATATAGGTACCCCGAGCGGCTGAGCAGCGCGGTACATACATCACTGTAGATGTAAAAAAGTAATCATAAAAATTGTGTAACATAAAAATGTACTCATACAGGCGAACACATAAAAGCAAAATGTATTCGACTAACAAAGCTATTCCTCCAAAGTTCGCCCATTTCCTCCTATTCCGGCGGGTGGCGGACGGGCGGGCGGACGGGCGGCGTCGCGGTGCGGTCCCGGGCGGAGGATCTGATCTTACACCTCACCTCACCGCCCCTTGGAGTTTTTCATGGGCGCGCTCTTTCAAAGCTTTAGCATTTATGAAAATTTTTATTTCCCTCTGTACAGGACAAACAGGAGTTATGGCCCGCGCCTTTATACTGTACAAGGAACTACACCATCATTGTTGCTCCAATGATAATGACAATACCAAGAGCTCTCTGGATGTATGCGAAGCAAATAATGAAACATAACAGAAGCTCCTTTCTGGGGGGAGCTACCCCCGGCGCTGATAGTAGGTACTACAAGTTTACCCAATGATAGTCACGACGGAGCGCACATACCCACGTTTATATGTACGTGCCCCGGCACAGCGCTGACCGGACTTAGAAGTTTTAGACGCCGAATAAAATCTTTACGAGCCAAATAACTTTGAACTAATAAAAGTTAATGGCTCCAAAATGTAATTAAAGATGTTTACTGCGCCTTGAATTAAACTTATAATGACATTTTTAAGTTGGAGACGCCGCGAGCGGCTTCGCGGGAGGTCTATCTGGAGCACTTCGCTCCCCGACTTTCTTAATGGAAATGAAGCTCAGCATTTGGACTTACACTAAAAGGTCGCCTTATTGCGTTATTGAGTTAACCTGGAGAAGGAATTACGCAAACGAAGGTTAGTTGAATGTTTTTGGTATTGTTCGAGTTCTGTCTCATTCTGGAAATAGTCACTTTGTTTTCATTAGACAGATTTCACAGAGTATAGTAATTGTTAAACTTCCAAAAAAAAAGGTAATAAGAGTCCTAACGTCAGCGCTTGTTCCGTAAAAGACTGTGGAAAACTTGTAGATTCCCCTAGGTAAGTAATGTTTTTTTTTAATATTTACATACCGGTCTACGCTACTCACAGAAACAGTTTTTCTAAAAATCGAACAAGTATTTTAGTAGTTTACGAACCAGGACTCTACTGAAATCTTCATTCTTTTACATTTATTCAATGCAACCGGTATTTGTGAGTTGTTTTAACTCACAATTCCATTAACCCACCATGGGCCGAATTTTTGTATTGACTATAAAAAAATGAATGTAAATTAAAATTAATAAAGATGAACACAAAATTTTGTTCCAACTATAGTTCGCTTCATAGGATTTCCAGTAAATAATCATAGTGAAAATAAAAATACTACAAATCTATTGACATATTTCAAATAAAATTCTATCTGAATATACTAGAATTGCAGATTCAAACGGTAGAATTCTATTGTCTTTGTTTTGATTTTTGATTGGTTGATTTTTTTTTATGATTTTAATCATTACAATTCTATTCCATATTCTATTTCTCTTTCGATGTTTTTTTCATAAGACATTTCTTAATTCTGAAATAATTGCGGAATAAAATGATCTACAACATCGAAAATTTTAATTTATTTATATAATTTTAATATGAAAAATTAAGACAACTAGGATTCGAATGAATTTGCAAAGAAGGACACAGATTTCTAGCTTTTCTTCATTAGATCTAGTAGACATTTTGTTTTCACAAGATTTCAATGAAATAAAAGAAACTCAGTTAGAGTAAACTTATTTTCTATTGAACACTGTTCACTGAACAGCACTAGAAACCTAGAAAAACTCAGCACTTGATACAGTCTTGTAAATTTCCTCAGAAATAAAATTTAGAGTGAACCTATAAAAATTGATAAGCAATGAATTAAGCAGTTTTAACAATTTAATAATAACGAATACATATTGTGACATTAAAGTAACAACAGCTTACAAAGTTCGTATTATTATTACTCCGGTGTAAAATAGTTTACCTATTTGCGTTTTAAATGAGTATATTTATAATAAAACTATAAAATATTGTATTTTCTGTGATAATGAAGAACAAAATAGTATACCCAGTTTTAAACTTATTATATTTACTTTTGACGAGCTTTAGTGTTATTAATAATGGTAACAGAACGTTATTTATTATCGATAAATAAAATAAAATATTCATTGTTTACGTTCACACTGCCAATTTCGTATTATGTATTAAAGATACTTGTCACTTCTAGTATAATACGCTCTTTCTTGTTTTATAAATAATAATTAAAACTCCATTTCAAATACGTACAAAGATAAAAACTCAAACTATTATAAACGTTTTTAACATCAACAACTGCGTTTAAAATGGACAAAAGTTAAGCAACTTCAATTATTTAAAAAAAAAAAAATACACTAATTAAAAAATGATGTAATTTTCTTAAATGTAGGGTGGGTACTTAGTGCTATAGCCTTTATATTTTATAATTTCAGAACCCCTCCTAGACATAGAGGTTATTATGTCTAAAATTGTTTAAGGAATACTCTTCCACACGGAAAAAAATTTGGATAGCAAAAATCCCCAAACAATTTACGAACGTTTTCGCCATAAAATCCACAACATATATAGAAAAAGCAACAGATCTCCTTAAAAATTACAGGAAATAATGTCAACATTTTACGCTGGTCCTTAAATTTTGGTTAATATCCCTGTTTTTTTTTCACAAATATTACCAAAATAATGCACTGTCCCAAAATCCATCGGAAAATACAGGGATATTGCCAGAAACGACGCGATATTCCCGACAAATTTTTTTCCGTGCAAGCATTGCAAAGTGGCAGTAAATACCACCAATCGTTTTTGTACCGCGCGGGAATTTACTTCTCCTCCTAATTTAGACGAAGTCTCATATGAAGTCACCTTTGAGTCCTCCTTAATTTCACATAAGATTAAGTTGTCTTCTCAAAAGGTTGTACTTGGCCGTCCGCTTCAAGATAGGGTTAGTACAGAGTTTCGAGATTTCGTGAAATAATCGGCTTTCCAATTCCAAATTTAGTACTTACATATGTCAAATGATAAAAAATAATAATTATTTTTTCCAAATCATTCGAATAGTTTTTCGCAGTGCCATTTTAATGTAGTCTGTCGCAAATTGAAGTTTGGTAAAAAATTACATATAAGTTAATAATTACAAATTAGTTGATAAAAATTGCTTAACTTTTGTCCATTTCAAATGTGGCAGGCAGACAAATTTAGTTTTGTTTTTTGAACAAGTAACACACGGAGAAGCTTTTTTAGATTTCCTTTATCTCAATTCAGATAATAAATGTAGAGTGACTACGGCGTTTTTACTAAAACCGATATTTTATTACAATACAGAATGATAGTCAATATACATATAGTGGTGTTTAAAACATAATAAACAATCTCGTTTCAGGACAAAAAACATAATATGTATTATATATATCAGTTTGTAAGAATTGTTAAGGTTGAGTTTATGATAGGAATTCATTATCTAAGGGCCTGTCCGAATTCAAGTCTTCGTCTTCGTCTTCGTCTCGTTGTTACAGTTTATGACGTCAGCAAACAAGCTGATCTAGTATTCCAATTAAGACGAAGACAAAGCTTCCCCGTTCGAATTTGTTTGCTTAGCTCGATATTTGATATTTTAAATTAATCAAAGTAAACAAAACATGCATAATTCGACAGTATTCAAGGAATGCTCCTACAATTTTTCTCATTCTGTCTCACGAAGTCAACCCAGGCCCTGACTCGCTAATCAAGCAAAGCAATCTAAACTGTTATACTACGTAGCTAAGCTCACAGCATAGTCATGAATTCGGACAGAGCTTAGCTCGATGTGACGTCATGAACTGTCATAACGAGACGAAGACGAAGACGAAGACCTGGATTCGGACAGGCCCTAAGTAGGTGTTTTCTGTATGTTATTATTATTATTATACACAATGGTTTGGTTAGCAGTTACTAAGTCTTGTTTATAACTTTTGAATGAGCAGTTAAAGCCGTAGTGCGGGGTTTTAGTATTTTTTACTTTATTTCCCATTCCGTCTTACGAAGCCAGTCCAAGCTTTGACTCACTTATCAAGCTAAGCAATCTAAACTGTTATACCACGTAACGCACAAAACTAAGCTCGTCGTGTCTTCACGAACTGTTATAACAAGACGAAGACTTGGATTTGGATAAGCCCTTAGCTTAATTGTTTCTAAATTGAAGTAAAAAGTCGCTGCTACGTGTGCTGAATTGCTTATCTTATGACCGGCACCATATTTATTATATCACTTGAAATAATATTATAAATTCTACTTCAATTACTAATTGTAATTTGAAGAATTTTCAGGTGCTTAAGTATTTTTTTGTTTCATAAAATTTTACACTTAGTTTTCAAGTTTGGAAGGAAAGTAGGTACGGCAGCTGCTTGATACTATATTTTACAATCCTACACAAATAAAATTTAAAATGTAATAAATGTACCTATAAAATATTAATGTACCCAGGCATCCTTCATGTACATAATGTAATATCTTAGAATACAAACAAATTTTTGAAGTTTATCAAATTAGTGTCTCTTCCAAAAATACGACGTATTTACTTAACGTTCGAGAAATCAAAAAATGGACTGGACACAGCTAGTTTTCTTGGAATCTGAGGCGTTAACTTGAAATCTCCTTGTTTTAAAAAAATAATGAAATCAAAGACGTTTTTGTGAATGAAAAAAAAGAAGGAAAGAACCACAAAAAAAATCGGTTTTTTATATGAAGGAGTTAATTTCAATTAAAAAAATTTAAAATTATAAAGTCAATTATTTGTAGGTGAAAACAACTACTACATTGTTAGTATCAACAGTAACAAATTTCCTATTGTTGTAAAATCTAATTTTTCTAGAGAAAATATTACTATTGGTGTAAAATGTAATTTTTCTAGAGGATATCTTATCTTCTTTTCTCCCAGTAGAATCCAACTTATATGCCTTGTAAATTTTTTCCACTTACGGCACCGGAAATTGTTTATTTTCGCGTAAAATTTTTGTTTCCTTCCTCCAGAATTAGATTTTATGCTGCGCGGCAGCTCCCGAGATAAGCAGCGATTTTTATTAATATTTTGGTTCCTTTTTTGAGGGGCATGAACCGCATATGGCGTCTGCATGAATGAGCATTACTCGATACCTTTTATTTTGGGCAAATAACCCGGGGCACATTAGAAAACCTGAACGCGAATGGGAATGGGGCGTTCAGGTTTTTCTGATTATTTCTTTGTCCGCAGCTCCATGCGAGTGGGTAAATTAGGGGTCTTATCCAGATTGCCCCGGTCTTCCGTGTTTACTTTTCATTTAATTTCGCATAAATTTTACTCGAGCGCTTTTTTTAATTCGCCCATGTCCAGGTGGAATTCTTGACACGAGCCTCCACTGGTATGCAGGGGAGCAGCGCTTAAAGACGCGACGCCACGTACTGAGCTCCACCTCGCGTCATAAAGCACTGCACTTTTGACACAGGTGGGCCTAAGTCATCGCGGCAATTTCTCATACCTGACGGTTCCATTTATCTCCCGGGCCAAGTTTTGACAGCCGAAAACCATTTTCTATGCAGCTCCGCACAATGCTCGTGGAAGAAGTCAGTGCCTCGTCTCGGCGAGCGTCTTTTCGCGGATGGCTGCATTCCTGCTGCAATTCAAATTCAAGCCGGACACATCCCAAGAGATCTTTGAACTCGCGGCCGCGAACCGGCCCCCGAGCCTCGGGAGCCCGCGCCGGCACGCCTAATAGCGCAGTTAGGGCCGAGATCCAGCGCATAACAAATGTCATCCGCGGCCAGATAAGAACTCAATCATCTTGCGGTAAGCCGCGTGCAATGTGCATTGATTCTGGTCCGCGGTGCAATTGCAGCAAGGCAAGGCCGGTGCACGCGGCCAAACCAGTCGGGGTGGAACTGGCCAACTGGGAACAAGGAACTAAAGGTGGAAGAGACCTTTGCTATGTGTGCTGGTGAGGTTAAAGACCTCACATAGGACCCCGGCTTTAGTTGCGCGATTTGGTGTTTGATCGGACACGACATCGCAACTGGTTAGGCCCCGCTTTGGCTTAGAGGATGAATGAGCGCGGGGTCATCGACTCCTCGTGCCTCTTATAGGTGCATCCCGTGCACTCTCCTTGTTTTTTCGGTTAGTTCGCGAATCCGCCGCGATAAAGTAATTAACTCGGCCTCTGATTAATTATTTCTGTTTTCGAGTAGGTGTCGCTCGATAGACGATCAAAGTGCATTGACCCCAGCTCGCCAGCTTTTGCCCCCCACTTTTCTCGTAACTAAATACAACATGCAAAACAAGTCAACTTAATTCGCCGATTTCAGAATTTTTATCGATTCTGATGTGTTTTGCATAATTGTTTTCTTTTCACAGCAAATAAATTCAAATGAAACATCAAATACTCCAATAGGTAACACAGATTTACTTTCGAGGGAGAAAAATTATTATAAAGTTAGTTTTTTCACTGTTTTCATTAAAATGTCTTCGTTATTTGTAAGAAATTTCAGAAGGTAATATGATGATAAAATTATTTTTTTGGTTCATGTCTATATTCGCGGTATTCTGTCATTTATTTAAGCATAACCAAACTGTAGAAATTGTTAAGGTTATGTCAGTAGTTTTGGTTTGAAACTAATATTGAAAGTCTTGCTTTTTAAGGTGTCTGTGGAGAATTTATTATAGGACCATGATGCTGTGTATAAAATGTAAAGGTTGGGTATGTTTTGTCATGCAAAGTAAAATAAAGAAATATATCTCCCTTCAAACCAACTGATGTATATTTCTATATCCCAAGTTAGATTTGTGATATCATCACGTACGTCTTATTCTAATGATGTGTGCAAATAGTGACTAAATGCCAACTACATTAAATGTTTGGGATTTAATGTCGGTAATGCTCGCTTATATTTATCTTTTAACAAAAACTCAGTTCAACTATAAATCACAGGTACCGAGGAAAAATCAAGAATTTAGTCGCACGAAGTTTTCGCACAATTCGAACTTTATCATCGCCACTAAACGCCAAAAATAGTTTAGTCGGTATTTAGTCACTATTCGCATGCAGCTTAAGCACGATTTAGGCAACCAGATGCCTTAGTCGTGCCGAAGAAACGTTTTTCAAAAATACCTGGTTAAGCAAAGACTCAGTGGAAGCAAATTATTTTATTTATCTTCAATTACCCTAGAAATTACCGGCATTTTCCCTCAGGAGTACGACCTTGCTAATCTTACCTCATGTTTTTTTTTCTAAGTTAAAAGCCACTTGTGTTTTCATATTTTCAAATAGCATTATTTACAAAAGTTTCACTTTTTCACTTTAACCCTTAAATACCGCACTCACCTTATGAATTAACATCCTTCTTTTCCTTGAAACCTCCTAGTTCCTTAGTGCCCACCGAGATTTTAAAAAACTCGAGTACGTGCAGACACCCAGAATAGTTTCATTATGAGGAGTTTTATAATAATTCCTTTTAATTTTTAAGAATTTCCGCAATTAACATTAAATGTTTTAGTTTTATCTATTGTTATTATTTTCCTCGTTAATACCTACGTCTACGTTAGTCCGTGACGGTATTAGAAATCACATTTTTAATTTTAAAATAACCTAAGAAGTTTAGCTCGGTTGATGAAAATTATAACGGGTTTTTTTTCAGAAAATATTACCGATTTTATTTTAAGTATATAGTATAACTTGATAAATTTTGCGGCAAATCTTTAATGGATTGTTAAAAATTAATTTCAACTCTAAAATATTTAGCTTTCCAAATTTCCTTGTTGCTGCTTTTTTAGCAGTGTGTTTTTTCTATGCACCAATGATGAACTATTTGAACACCAATGAATTTTGCAACATTTCAACTTTAGGAAACTCAATTTTGAAAGATCGCGAAGTTTTATTAGACGAAAAGTATTTGCTTTCATATTCATAAAAATTTAACACAACTGAAAATCTTT
Source organism: Machimus rusticus (assembly GCA_951509405.1). Taxonomy (NCBI): domain Eukaryota; kingdom Metazoa; phylum Arthropoda; class Insecta; order Diptera; family Asilidae; genus Machimus; species Machimus rusticus. The sequence continues at coordinate 13,341,642 of OX608051.1, forward strand.
ATATGAGGTATTATAAATTCAACATAAGATATAATTTTTAATAAAAATAAGGTTCGCAGAAATGTATGACTATCCTATAGATGTCTTAGACTACCTGTATCAACTCCGTGCTATAAAAGAAAAAATTAAAATTAAATAAGAACAAAAATCGCTCTGTGAATCGTGATATTTAACTTTAAAATTTCCAAAATATAAACGTAATTTGGAATATCCTGCGTATTTCCAAAAATTGTTAGTAAAAATTGGGAGAAATCCTTGCACTTAAGCATCAAAGAAAATTTCAATTTTTTTGATTTGCTATTTTATACGTGATGAATCAAATGAGTTTATTGCCTGTTAATTTCATTTCGTTTTTCGATACTTTTAACAAAAATGTGGAAATGTCTTTCACTTATATGTTTACCACAATTTCCAAAGAGATTTGGAAGTTTGTTAAAAATTGCGGCGGAATAATGTAATTTTGCGAAACTTCAAAGAAATATCTCAGGAAGTAGAAGCGACCGACAATATCTTTTTTTTCAACATTTTTGTCACTTTTAACTTCAAATTAATATTTTTACTTCGGAGGAGGATGTCTCTAACTCAATCTCTTTCTCAGTGAGAATATTTGGAAAATGTTGCGAATTTGTGGCGTTCGAAAAGGAAATCAAAAAGCTGGAGGATCTGAAGAAGATGAATCAAGAAAGATTTTAATAGCAACTGTTGGAAATGTGTTAATTTCTGCGCCAAGAAGCGGAAGCAAAAAATATTTTTACTGTTGAGATTACTATGATGACATTAAAAATTCCAGATGTTTAATATAAAATTTTATTGCAGATTGTAATCAACGGTTCTAAAAAAGGTCTTCGGAACTAGTATAGTTTTAATTTGTGGAAAATTAGACTTCGAGATAATGCTCACTACTTTGACGCAGAATAAACGCCATTATTAGTTAGTTATCTTCGTTTATTTTGACTGTTCATACTTCAGTGAAAATAATTTCTAGGTCGGGCCATTATATTTGCTTATAGGATGTAATTTTAATAAATGATGATATATATTTTATCGACATCGAAAATAAAAAGAAAACGAATAAACATTAATCAGGAAAATTACAGATAAACAAATTATACCTAATAAAATTAGGTAGGCTACGATAGCTCAAATATGTATGTATAGATCTAAATTATTTAGCTAATCCAAAAATGCACTAGAATAACCAGAATATCACGAAAAGCGAAAAATTCAAATCTTTGAGTTTGTAGAAGAATTCTTTGGGGTTTTGGCCCTTCTACGAAAATACATCTGCGGTCCGATGTAGAGCTCATTAAATAATTGAAACGGTTACTTTCGGCGCCCCAAGGGTGGGGTCGAGGCAGATCAGGGGTCGCGAGCACGTGAGCTGCTATAGAGCTCCCAAAAGAAAACGAAGTAATAAAAGAGCCATCTAGGTTCATCCACAGTAATCACAAGAATTCAAATGAAAAAACATAAAACATAAAAATTCTCTGCAGTAATAAAAATTTCGTTACCAGTGATCAATAAATGACATCCGACCACATAAAATTTGTTATAAATAATAATACCGGCGAAATATATAACGAATATTAAACTGTTGGAAATGGGAGCGGGTCCGCGGCGTACTGATGATGTTTTATAGCATCATTTCTGGAGCATACATAAAACGCGGACCCGGAATAATAGAATGAGTTTCGCAAAAGGGTCTACACCCATCAAGATACACTTTAACGACCAGCCACTAAACATTGTAGAGAAAAATGTCTTCCGCTATCAAATTGTGATGACAAGGTATCTTTTATACGTGCGGGAGGCGGGATGAAATAATAACGACCGCCGTCGCCTCCTTTTCTCCCTTCGCTCAAAATGTACGGCTCATACATTTTTGCGATACAATTTGTTAAGAAAGGCTCTCAGTTTGAATTCTTTCCGACGCTTTTTCTCCTGCTTTTAAGGTCAAAAAAGTTGCAAAAGAAACACGCAGTGTAGTAATAAAATCTTATTAACTTGATTCAAAGCAAGGATAATCATTTAATGTATCTGTTTTAAACTTTTATAGCAAAATAAAACACTATTACTTCGGCTTATAGTTATTACCAGAAAGGGTATCATTATAATCAAAACTTTAAGGAATAAAATAAAATCATATGACAATTTTTCCTTATATAACAATTCATAAATTTCAATTCAATACAAAATTTGCTGTTAAATCTAATCTAATCTAATCAATTCTTAAGTTGTCCATCTCACTGATTTAAAAAAAAATAGATTTTTATAAATAGACTAATATTATGAAGAAGTTTGCAAGCACGGCCTGATCTCAAAAACCTATTATACTAATGAAAACGTAATAGAGGCCTATTTTGAAGTACAGTAGAGTCTCACTTATCCGGCACTTCAATAGTCCGGCAGGTCCAATAATCCGGCACCCCTCGCCCGCCACCGACTACTACAATTGCTAAAATAAAACTTTTAAAGTTTTTAAACAATGACCACAAGTTGCAAAAAAACAGACCTCAATTAAGGATTATTTTAAAACTAATTAGTTAATTGTAAGATATGTTATAAAAAAACAAGTAGTAGGGGAGACTGGGTACGGTTGAAACAATTTAGCTTTTATTGTCCGTAGCATCGCTATTACCGAACCAAGCACCGATTGAGACATGTTAAATACGAGGGCGTGTTTCCATCTTCCAATTTGCAGTATTATTTGAGTGCCCGGTGTTTTGTAATTTGTGTAAAATCAAATTTAACAAAAAAAGTAAAATTGTTTCAACCGTCCCCATGTCAGGGGCGGTTGAAACAGTGGTTTGAATCAATTGAAACACACACAAATAATACAAAATATTCTTCAGTCGTCTTAGACAATATGACTACTTAACAACTGCACCTAAAGAGGTATCCGCTTTTCGAAAACAATAAAAATTAACCGTATTTATTTTAAAACCGAATTTTAGCTCTTCGCATAGTGAAATTATTTGAAAATTTAAACTAAAAGAATATTTCTATTAACAATGCTATTAATTTTTTTTTTAATCGTCCTCCCAGGCGAAGCCTTTCTTGCACGTACCCCCGGCATCTATAAAACAAGAAATTTAAATAAATAAAGCGAGAAATTTAAATAAATAAATTGTTTCAACCGTACCCACAAAAAATGTTTCAACTGTCCCCAAGCCCCCATTTGATACAAAACAGTTTATAGTAATGGCAAAAATAATTTTACACAAATACTAATTACGCTGTCATGTTCTAAAAGCATTGATTCAAACACAACTATACCACTCTACACTGTCACTTGAATGAAAAGTGTAGTAATTGCAATAAGTTTTGGTACATAAATATTTACTTTTGCTTATCAAATAACAATGGGGCCTCCTATAAACAACCACAACGCGTAGTGAGCGACGCGCCACTCAGATTTGTGTTCGGACTTGTCATCCGTTTCTTTCGTCCCTTACACCCCTCCCCCCACCACACACGGTTCGAGAGATATTAGCACTGTTTCAACCATCCTGCGTTTCAACCGTACCCAGTCTCCCCTACATATAATGTATGTATTTCTTTTATTAAATGCTTTATCTTATTTATTATGAATGTCTTTATACAAATCAAGTAATCCGAACATTTCAATAATCCGGTACCCCAAAGATTTTAATAGTGCCGGATTAGTGAGACACTACTGTAGCTCATTTTTAATGAATTGGAAAATATCTCCAATTTCTTAAATTCCAATTGATACATGTACCCGTTTAAAAATTTGACATATATGTATGTATGTAACAGATGGATGGACGTAATCATTAGCTGCTGTTGTTTCCATTTATAAAACAATATTGTAATTAGGTAGTTTTATTTTATTTTATTTATTCTTTTAATAAGTGGAGAAATGCAAACGATTATAAAGATAAAACATTTTATAGTTGATGTTCGGGTTTAACTTGCACTTTACCTTGTTTTTAAGTTTTAAGCCTGTGCTTCAATTTTAGAAACTTGTTACTTGCTTAATTATACTAATAGAGATATGAAATATTCAATAATTGGTCGACCAAACATTTTAAAAGTAAGAAAATACCCAAACTGACATAAACGAAAGGAAATTTCTGAGTGTACGAGCTAAACACAAGTTTAAAATTTGGGAAAAGTTTTGTTAGGTATATGTTGAATGAAAATAATAACAGACACAAAGTTTCAAACTAAACAAAATCAGAATCAAAAAAGCTAAGTCTCTAATATCTAAGGTCTAAAATGTTCTCCCCAGTATTTTTTTTCAATACATCTAAAAATTTCCAGCAATAACTTTTTTGCTCTCTACTAGAAGGCGAACAGTAAAAGACTCTTTAAAAGATATCATTACAATACACTTAAATGTCATTGGAATGTGCACTTGAATTGAGTAATTTACTGTCTTAACCAACAGCCACATAAAACAATCCAAGGTTTCTGTTTGAATGAAAGACATCTTTAACATTTCAGCTAAATTCCATTTTTCATATAAAAGCTGGGTTACAGATACATAAACGTGAACTCTTTAGTGTATTACTACTACTGCTAGAGCAAAGAGAACCTACATCAAAATTCCTAATTTCCTTAAATAATTAAATTCAATGAACCAAAGAGAACGAAAACTAAAAACCTGATTATGCTTTAAGAAAGTACATAAATTTTATCGATTAGCTTGCTGGCTCTCTCTTGACTGCATCAATGCTTCTTTATTCGAAGGTGGTTGAGAAGTTTGCAGTCTTAAATATTCGTTCAGCTTAAGAGCCCTCCGTAAAATCTCCCATTACGCGATGAATTATGGCGAGGGTGGAACCTCTCCACTGTGAAAATGTTATAAAAGATATGCAAAACTGACGTTGAGTACTGTAAACATGAATTCAAAAAATGAAATAAAAATAAATGAAAAACTACAAATCTCATTATGAACTGCACTCGAAGGGAAAAAACTCTGGTGGTAGAGCCGCTACAAAACCGATACACATCGAGCTGAATGCCTGAAAAAGCTCCTTGAGAAAATAAACATAGCCGGGATGAGGGACATCATCCGCATGCGAGACACGTACGCCCGCAGAACTATTGGAGTCATAATCAACTTAAAACGTAGAAACCAATCACACTATCGTTCCGGGAATCTAGCTCGGCCCCCCGAAAAGGGAGGGCGCAGCGCAGCCAGTGTATGAAAGGCAAAAATCTGATTAGAGCGCGGAATACCTTCTCTAACTCTCATAGTTGTTTCAAAACACAAGCGCAAAATCCGTAGAGAATAACCAGGTTAAGGGCTGTGTATACTTTTTTAGCATTACGACTGACTATGGCGGCCCCCCTGTCCTCGGCCCCAAAATCCCGGCCCCAGCGCTTATTCCATCCAACACTTTAACATACTTTCAGCGTTAGAAATTCGGAATCCCCGAGCATTACGTGTAGTTGTTTGTGTGGGAGCGCAACAGCGCCCCCTTTATAAGCGCAACTACCCCACTACCCCCATGTATTAGAGGCACTTCAAAACTACCCCGGCACCAAACCCAGCGCAGCCCCATCCCCGGGCTCTAACTCCGCAAGACCAAAAAATACCGAAGAAAGCGCGAATCCTATTTTCAACTTGATATCCTCTAAAGCACTTACAAGTTTTATGTATTTCGCGGGCGATGGTGTGGGGCTCCCGTGCCGCAGATGGGGCCCCGGCGAAAGTTTTTCAACACCCCGCGCCAGCTTTTACGACTTTTCATCTTATGTATTCTATTACTTTCTATATTTTATGTACCACCTACCTTTTATGAATTTGTATTTAAAACTTGTGCTTTTATGCGAATATTTTAGCCTCCGCCCTCTCCCCGGAACCGTCCCGACGCCCGCGAAAGCTCGACGGGCGCGCCCCGCGGAGTTGGAGGTACCCCAGTGCTCCATCAACCCCGTTTTATAGCCTCTGCGAGGACCAAGTACCAACTTGTTCCTCTACTTCGTGCCTTTAATGTAAGTTCCGTTGTTGTTTCTGGATCCTGCCCGGGTATTATGCGTGCGCGTGTATGTGCGTGCGTACGCCCGCCGCGAACTCGTTTTATATTACAAGAAGATGAATTACTACACGTTCATGTTTATACACGCACGTTAGCACTCCGTACCTCCGGCTCCGACTCCGACTCCGGCTCCGGCTCCGGCACGGCAGCATCCTTTGCCCGCCCGAAGAGTCCCTCGCGCGATGACGGGGACTCTCCCATCTGAGGATGCGGGGACACGGCTTTGAAATTGAAAGTATTTTTGGGGAATTAATTTTCCAAGGACTTTCAATTTTCGCAATATGTTACCACGTGCATATACGACCGATACCTACGAGGGTATGGCGGAGGGCATCCACCCGAAAACCGCCTGCACTGGAAGGAGTAGTTAGACACCCAACACTACCCTGCAACGTTTGAGGGCGGAGAACCCTGAACCCGGCTCGCAATTCGAGCAGCAAGAAGGGCTTAGAAAATTTCCGGAATTATACAGGGCGACCCTCGATTGTCCTCCCACACCATGGCCACCGAAGGGCCCCACAGGGGACGCAGTGCGCTGTATCCGTGGGAACACGGTCGCATGCAATTCCAGCCGAACACATAAATCCGAAATTATTCCGACATTCCGAGAGGCGCGATAGTTAACATTAATTTCGCTGATAGGAAGTGGCTTTTATGGGCTATTACTAATGACTCATTGCCGTAATTGATTGGATTTAAATGATGAGGCAAACGGAGAGCAACAACTGCCCCCTGAAATTGCCAGCCCTCGTTTATCTCTCAAAATTTTCCCGACAATTGACATCCATACTGCACTTAGAAAACCAGTTCTCTACTTAGTTGATCAAGAAAAATCGACAATCAAATATCCTTCAGAATAATTTAAATTCATTCAGAAAATGGACATTTTTTTTTACCTTAACCTAACATAGGCTTAAAGCTATTTTGGTCGCTCTCCAGCAAAATCTGAGCCAATGTTTATATAAATTGACATCTAGTGATGTGAAATTGTACTACTATTTAGTGCGTGTGAAAAATTATGCGGGCGTCTTCTTTCGTGATAGCAAAATAATTATGAATTAAGCTTTTTGCACTGTTTTCATTAAAAACACCGGCACAAAAAAAAAAAGTGGTCAGTACCTACTTTTGACCAGACCTACTTTTCTATGTGTTTTGCGATCCCCTGAATCTGAATCTGGAGCCTGTTTTGCTCCATCGGGCTTGAGGTTCGAGTAAATTGATCTTAATTTTTCAGATAAACGCCTTCGGTATTTTGCAACTTCAAAGTTCCCACAAACATAACAAAACCAATCCGGGCTTTTGTTACATAAGTGGGAGTTACTTCTTGTGATTTTAGACTCTACAGAATCCAAGTTACCCACTAATGTAGAGCTGCAGTGGCTTTATGACGACGCCTGCGGGCTTGCTTTCTCACCCTGACCAGCACCGATAGCGGGGTTCCAAACCCCTGCATCGTAAAGTACTCATCACTTGTACCTGCTATTTTCAGAGTTTTTTTCACAAATAACTTTGAATTTTCGAATGGACAAAGAAGGCATTGATTTAGATTGAGGGCTTCAGAATTAATCAGAAATCTGCTCACATTAGTTCAAAACACACTACTACTCCCATTTTTCGCGATTTTCAGCGATTTTTAGCATTTTTCGCCATTTACTCGAAACTCAAGCCCGATGGAGCAAAACAGGCTCCGGATTCAAATTTAGGGCATCGAAAAACATATAGAAAAGTAGGTCTGGTTAAAAGTACTGACCACTTTTTTTTTCTGTGTGCCGGTGAAATTCTTAGTAATTTGTAAGCCATTTCAGAAAGTTATGTCTATATTCGCGGTGTGGAAGTTTAATATAATATTTTATTGTAATTTTAATTTTTATAAGATTTTTTACTTCCAACTTTAGATATATAAAAAGAATTGGGTAAAGACTTTAGACTTTGAAACTAAGGTAACGTGCTGAGTCTTGCTTAATGTAAACGCAGGTTTTTCAAATCTATTTTATTTATTTTTTTGCCATATAAATGTCACATTATTTCTATAGGATTTTGTCCGTAGATTACGAATTCGTAAATTAAAATGCTCAATGAGCTCTTGTTTGTGAGAAAAATAGAGTCAAAATATTCAAAAAACCATATTTTGGCCGTTTTTAAAAGATCATTGAAAAATAACGCTTCATCGTTAAAGTTTTTAACATGGCTTAAATGAAAACCCGAGTCCTAATCTATGAATATCAAATACAACTTATCTCTATAGCCGTTATTACAGACTTGAATAAGATTTTCAATAGCGTGCACTTTCAGTGTTCTTTATTCGTTATCTATTGTATGAAAAAACAGGTTATGGAAAAAAGTAAAATTCACTGATTATTTCGAAATTCTTCAAGGATTTTTGTAAAGGGTGTCCCAATAAGAGTGCACGATTTAATTTTAAAATAAAACGCAGTTTTTTTTTGAGCGAGTGATAATATTTTTACTTCATTGTAAAGTAGACATGTTCCGATTATGTATGGAATAAAATATCCTGCAAATGGTTTCCGCGGGTCTGAACACAGGCCCTTGATCTTTTCAAAAAAATTTCAAGGACACTTTGACAAAGATGTGGCTCTATATCACCGATAACGCGTTGGATCTCGGCCTTGAGCTCAGGAATTGTTAGTCGTTTATTCACATAGACCTGAGATTTGAAAAAACCCCAAAGAAAGAAAGTTAAAGCTAAAGCTAAAAGCTAAAAGATATTGTTCGAACATAGAATAATACTTACACCTAGTCTAGCTCATATCATATGATATTATACTGGTTAGATTGTGAACCATATATCTTATGTAAGTAATAAAATAATTCTGATGAGTTTATTGGAAATTGTTATTTTTAAAGCCAATATTAAATTAATACCTTCAGAGGTGCAAACTTTGATACCCTTCTTTTTTCTACAATTTATAGGTGTGTTATCAACGTTTGAAAAATTGTATCTGACGTTAGCAGTGGGACATGTTTTAGAAAAAAAATCGAGAGTAAGGTTCAAACTTTTGGCAGTATGTGTTGTACGGATTACATGGAACATAGAACTTAAGCAAAATGAACTGTACATCGCAAAGTTATGTTTTATTCATTACAGAATATGCTTTTTGTTCATATCATCAAAATTCTGTCTCGCTATAAGTCTATTTTAATTTCATTAGATTGAAAGTCGCGCTTTTGACTGGAAGGCAGTTTCTACTCTTTGAGAGAGAAGGTAAAATCAAATCACCTTGATGTGCTATGCGTCTCGTGTCCTTGTCTCGTTTGAATCTAAAAAATGTAAACGTTTTTGATGGAAATAAAAAGGAATTGAAAAACGACTGAAAATTTCATTACTTCCTAAGGCTGCTATTGACTTACATATAAAGCTAGCAAGATGACATGAATTTAATTTAAATTAAAGCCATATTTAAGCCCTTCCTTGCTATTTATTGGTAAAATAATTTACAATTTTAATCAAGTAGATTCAAATAAAAGTTTAATAAAATTATTCAATTAAACAAACTAGTTGTCGCCTACTAGCTAGTGTGAATAATAAAATTACGACTGTTTGAAAACAGACTATACTATGTGTTTGACATTGACAGTACTAACGTAAGTAATGAATTTATTTTATTTAATTACCATATGAGTCTATATTTATAAGAAATCATATGCTTTTTCATATGACTTATCAGATAGTGTAAAGGCTACTTTAGGATTTTTATTTATTTCTGAGACTCAAGATATTTTTTAATCATAATCTTTATATACAGAATCTTTGTCACGTCTGTTAGTGATCTTGTAACTTCTGAACGACTTGAACGACATATTCCCACAATATATTTTTTTCTGTCGAGACGATGGTTTACAACTACATACATATGTTAGGATCCGAAAGGTGGTGCTGTAGTCAAGTTGTTTCATATTTACCCAATATGTCATATAAACATTACCGATTTTAATGAAACTTTACAGACATGAAAAGGATGCTAACAGGAGTGACATAGGCTACTTTTTTTAATTGTTTGCTATTGTTAACTGAACACCATAGTGACATGTTTATGGTAAGTCACGCAAAAAGTATGTATACTTATACAATTGTGATGAAACTTTAAGGGCATGTTGTACTTAACCCCCAGAGTGACATAAACAACCCTCTCTTAACATTTTCAGGGAATTCTTAGATTGACTGAATGTTAATTATGTAGAAAACAGTATCGGCCATATCAAAATTTCAACTTTGATAATAAATTTTAAATTGGTAACGTCATATTTTTATTAAAGTTTGGCTTTATTATAGGGATTGTTGTGCTCGATCAACGCCTCGTACCTACAGATCAGCTTCACAAAATAAATAAAACGATCCCTAATACCTCTAATATATTTATTGTCCACCATATTTAAAAATTGCATCATTTCATTTCATGGAACGATAAATTTGATTTTCTAATCATTTTCTTTAATTTTTTATTTTTATTTTTTTAAATACAATAGAATAACATATATTAAAGAAGACGAAATACAAATATTATATACAATAAAATACTTATAGCATGTTTCCATTTCCCTAAAATCTCGAGCTATTGTGAGATTTAGCGTAATCCATATGACAATCTATTGGTTTTCCCATACCTTACAAGTAGGATAATTTCGAGAAAATTTCGATAAAAATCTCATAAATTTATTGTGGCATCCCGAAAACGTTTATTAAGCACTATTTAGCAAGAGTTAAAATTGACATTGAATTGAAATGGAACAAGTAGTTACAAAGAAAAAATGTATAAACAAGGAATAAAATTAAATTGGAGCTGGAAAGAAGAAGACAGCGTTGCTGGGAGAGGGAATACACATTTCTGGCCTCCCATTGGACCCAAATAGACCCGCCGATATACGACACAAACCTAAATTGAGCCCAAGGAATAATGGTGTTCCGGGTAAGAACCCGGCACACGCTACATACGCACTCCCACTTCTTCGCCCGTGCCCCTAGACCAGGATGTCATTACTGTCAAGCAGCTCTAACAGTGAAGCACATACTGCAAGACTGCCCGCTCACAGCTAGAGCCCATGGGGGCCTAATTTAAACCCTTCCCTCCACACCTGACGTTCTATTGGCATTGTTAGGGAAACTAGACTTAGTAAATAAAATATAAATATTTAAATAGTGATAATTAGAAAAAATACTTTGAGTTAGGTTCCACATTTATGATGAATTATTTATTTGGTAAGTTATAGAATCACAATGTAAACTCGACATAAGTTGTATATAAAATATATATTTTTTGTTTATTTAGTTGGAGAGATTAACTACAATTTTTTTTATTAATGATAGGAATTTAGCCGGCCACGATTTGAAGTTGTCATCCAAAAAAGAAAAAGAAAATTATTTAATAATAAATAATAAGTATATTCATAGAGGAAGTAATTTGATTTGAAGTTGTCATCTAAAAAAGAAAAAGAAAATTAATTAATAATAAATAATAAGTATATTAATAGAGGAAGTAACATTAGAAATATTTTTGTCGTAAATACCTAATGCGATGGCATATTTGAAATCTAAGTTTTGAATTGTTCCATATCTAGATGTCTGTAATTCTGGTTTCCCCTAATTCTTCTAATCCCCAAAATGTGTTTTAAAAATCCCATGTAAATAGGTGTAAGATAGTAGAATGCTCCATATGGGCCTGGCACCCGAGTGCGCTAGTAAGGGTAGGGCAAAATTGTATTTTGGGTCTGCCCATTTCTTAAATAAATAAAATAAAATTAAATTGTGGGTCTTAAAACATCAAATGAAATCGCGCTACTATAATGGAAAGACTTTTAAATTACATATTCTAAATCCCAAGATTTTGGGGTATTGGTGGTATTGGTGATATTTATGATTATGGTTAGACTTAGAATTTAAGTTCTTTCATCTATGATTTTATTTAGTTTGTAGTGTAATAGAAGTAACTTTTTTGGTGTGAAAAAATCTTTCTTGATACGTTGTTCAAGATACGATATAAATATAATCAAATCCAAAATATTAGTACATACATGCATATATGAATTTAAATGTTTGGTCTTGGTTTAGTGCATATAGACATGGTTTTGGGTTCTTACCTGCTCCAAATTTTTATTGAAAGCATACTTAACTACAACTTACCGTAAAAGGTGGATTTTTCGTATATCAGCCCCGAAATAGGGCTTACAGCCAATGCAACTTAAGGCTAGAGAAACTGCATCGTTGCAGACCGCGGACTTTTCCCATTGCCCTGGTACTTGATGCAAGGAACCCAAATATTTTGCCATTTGTAAAATATCCCTGCCAGTTGGTGGCTCGCACGAGTCCCGCTGAGGCGTACGACAAATTAAGTACAGTCGACCAAGAAAGAGGGCGCTTTGTACGACGTTCTTTTAAAAAATTTCGAGTCCTTTTGTCATTTCAACCAAAATTTTCCTTCGTTTTAGCGACAATTTAGCGTTTTGTGTACTGCATATAACATACAGAGTCCGGGCATTTTTCTATGTTTTCGTTTTCGAGCTCTTTTTTAATTTCCCCGACTACGTTATACTATACTTCAGTCTTCTTTGAAGCAAGAAAATTGCTCTGCAAAGTGAACATTGTTTTAACCATTGTCGCTTTTGGGCTTTTTTCTACTTTCCTCAGTATATGTAGATTCCGTTGCTGTTTCTGCTCAGCACCCGAGGCAAGAATTAGTGAGGTACTACTTTTTAACTGCAAGCAACAGCGACCAAAGAAATTAATTTGTTGAAAGTAAAAACGCTTTTGCGTGAGCATTTTGTGCAGACGACGACGATTTAAGGCATACTCTGTTGTCGCCATGGAAAATGTGTCGCCGACCGCCCTATAACTGCTGAAACTCAAAGGACTCTTGAAATTGAACGTTTGGTTAGTCCACTTCATGCGGAATCTTTCAGCCATTTCATGTTTCTTATAGAAGCAGTGCACTTTTAGGACACGTTTTAAGCACACTTCAGATTTCTTTGGCAACAGCAACTCGTTCAACTGAAAACTAGCGCTTTTTCGGATTGAAGTAGCCACAAACGCTTCTTTTGCAATAAAACTGTGCCCTGAAGGACTCACGGTTTTTGCCATTCACCCAATTGAGTAGTGAAATCTTTGGAACTCATTATACAATAAAAGCTTTTTCCATATCACAAAACTAAAACATTTTTTAGTTAATTGTACAGTATTATATCTATGTTTACCTTAAATTGCATCCCTTGTATTAGGTTATAATTGAATTATTTAAGAAATATTATTTATTTATAAAATATATTTCAGCTTACAATTAGCCAAACCCACTCTTTATTTCACGCAAAAGAAATCTAAACGAACTCGTTATACAAACATTAAATTAATTTTTGAATAAATTTGAATTGTTCTAAACACACATTTTATTCGGAAATATTACTGTTTTACATAATTTTCTTTTCATTTCTGAAAATACATATGTATATGTATCTTAAAATATATAATATGTTTTTCTCCTGTTTTTAATGATATCATTTTACATCATAATGTATGTGTCGTCAAGACAATTTAAAGCTCCATGGCTACAAAAACGATGCAAGGTAAATGACATTTAAAGAATTTATCTATAATACATATCTCTTATTTTCATTTTAATTAAGTAAGATGATTTTTCTAAGAACTATCAAAAAATAACTGAAATTGTTACTATGCCTGCTGATTTCACGGAAACTTTTCTGAGACATATGCATAGTGCAAGGTTTCTGTCTCGCGAATTTCGAAGAATTTTGCCTATTTTAAACGCTCCCAAGGAATAAAGGGTCGAAAATTACTCAAGGGAATAAAATTCAATATTTTAAAATTTATCACCCTTGTCGCACCTATTAGATAAATCAATATACATATCCATAGGTATATCGATATAAAAATGAATGTTCGTTTGTACTGTACCTACTGATCAATTGAACTCAAAACAGGAAATGTTTGTATTAATGTCAGGAAGGTTTCAAACAAAGCTTAAACATTTTCTGATCGGTTGTGCTGAAAATAATTTGTGACATTCAAATTTTTAAAGGTACATCCTCATCTTACGATGATTTACAAAATGTGATACTTTCTGACCCCCCTTTCGTTTGCTATGGCACACTTATTGTTTGGTAAATAAAATAAATTAAAATTTAATATTTTGTTTGTTGTTCAAATGAATATCGTTAATAATGTTAATAAACCAAACTATTATATTATATTGTTTATTTTTAATAAATTTAATTCTAATTTATCTGATTTACAAGAAATACCATAGCGGCGCATGGCGGATCAGTTAGTAAGACAACTTTCGAAATATTTGTTTTTCATTAAAGTTTTTTTTCAGTAATCAGACTACATACCTTAATACTCTATAATATAAAATAAGGCGTCCTGACAGACGGATTCATCAAAGCTAAAGCTAAATACACTGCCGTGCATAAGTATTCGAACACTTTGAAATTTGTGTTTATTGTCGAAATTTAAAGACAAAATGGACTTTAAAAAAAATTTATTCAGGGACTTATATTGTTTAAAATATAAACAAAATATATCAATAAAGACAAGTTAATATAATTTATGTAGTAGCTCATATTTTGCTTTCATTAATGTGCCCCCCTTTTGCCTTAATTACAGCGGCGTGTAATTTTGGCATTCTGTCAACCAATTTTAAAATTGTATTAATGTCCAGTAGTGTTGTAGTCTTTCCATAATATTTTCTCAACCTTGGCTGGTCATTTCGCAAATTCCGATCTAGCGCTAGACGAGATTTATAAGCAAAATTCGAAGTGTTCAAATACTTATGCACGAGAGTGTACATTAAATTATGTTATTATGCAGTATATATTTTTTTTTTGTGATGTAAGCACCAAACAAGGAAGGATTTTACGAAATTTTTCTCCTAAGGAGTAAAATAAGGTATATATATAAGTTTGTATGAGATTCCTTCATTTTTGAATATAAATTAATGAATAAGTATTGTTATTTGAGTTTTAAATTAAAAATTTAAAGAATTATTTCACCATGGAAATTTATTCCTTAAGAGGGTAATTTCCATACAAACTTATATCCCCTATATGTAAGTTTGTATGGAAATTTCGTTATTTTTTTACTTATATTAAAACTATGCAAATTAGCATTTAGCATTTAAGAATGACGTATTTCAGCGTTTTTGGAAAGTTTGGAAATTCCGTCATTTCTAAGGTTAAAATCATGAAAAATAGTATTAGTTAACGAATTATTTTCTTATAATCCTGAGCATAATTCCAAACAAATAGTCTAGAAATACCAAATTACATGTATGTAAAACTTTTGAAATGGCGGACTTCCATATAAGCGTTTATCCTTAATTTCGAGATATAATATAAGAGTCGGTTAAAACTTAGTAAGGTCAAGTTTGCCACTCTTGCGGACTTAGGTCAAAGGAACTGGCTTGGTTTGCGGAGTTTTTGAAGAGCAAAAGCTAAAGGACGAGAGTTGGTTAAGCCACGTCAGATCCTATCGCTGTTGACACGGGATTTCCATAAGGATCAATTTACGGTAGGGGAGACTGGGGCTGGTTGTGACAGGGGTAGGTTGTTACAGCGGCAATGGTGGCTATACAAAGCAAGTAACAGGTAACGCTTGGAAGAGAAAAATTACCACGGTATGAACGGCTAACCACTTGCCAACCGCTAGTCCCGCCAACGCATTTGTGTGAGGAGCCCTGGCACGGTGCTATCAAAACCGCATGTTTCTAACTTTTTATTTTTTTAGTAATATTGGTCTACAGCCTTTTTATAATTAAAAAATAGTTGTGCGATAATGTATATTTGTGCCTCAATGCTTTCTTTTTGTGTTAAATATACCATAATACAGTTATTTCTACTAGATTTTTTTCTATTTAACCTTAAAGGCTAAATTTTGGGGTCGGGGCTAAAAGTGACATTTTGTTACACGTACATCTCGGTAGTATCTGCTTAGTTTTTGTTTAGGAAAGAAGTTTTTTTATTATTTTTAAGGGTTAAAAGTTACCAATTTTTTTGTTTTTGTCGGGCATAAGGATAAAAGACATAAAAGAAATAGTATGCCAAATTTTTTGTTTAAGAAATAAATTTATAATTTTTATCAAATTCCTAAGCTACCAAATTTTTTATTTGATGAGGCATACAGAGCAGTCGTACACCTTTACACCTTGCAAACATAAAAAGACTGTGTTTTATGTCTAAATTAAGTAAAAAAATTTTGATTGCCCTTACTAAAAAGTCTCAGATTATGTTTGTTTTTTATTGTATCAACCTACCCCGTGTGGTGTAACAACCAGCCCCAGGCACGGGGCTAAAAGTTACACAGCTCTTTTTCCAGAATTCGCGTGTTTATAGCACTTCTAATAGGCGTAAATCTAAAATTCTTCTTAAATTAGAATCTTGAATAGTTATTTAATTGAACAAACTTGGAATTACGTAAAATAATCTAACTAACAAAAAGATATGACAATTTGTTTAAAAAATGTCACAACCAGCCCCAGTCTCCCCTACTCTTCTTTTCGTCCTTTACATTAATGACATGGACAATGGTATAAAGCATTCCAAATATCGAGCTTGCACTTTTCGCTGATGATACCTTGGTCTATGAACATTGCGGAAAGGGATATAAACGAAATTGGACTTGAACTAAAAGAGGATCTTGATGGGTTTAGTGTCTGGCTAAAAGCGAATAAATTGAAGCTCAACACTCAAAAGCAAAATTGATATTTGTGAACAGTCTGGGGAAATTAGGATTTATCAATATATGTATAGGGGAAATGATCGAGACGCTAAATATGTAAGTTGAAGTACTTCGAAATTCTAATTGATAATAAGCTAAAATTTATTCATCACGTAGACGACATAACGACCACGATAGGAAAGAAAGTATACCTACTTCTTTTTTCTTATTACAGGGTATGTAAAGTACCTACAATTTGATACCAAAGTAAAGCAATACACTCAACAAGATAAAAAACGCGTAACTTCTTTTTACTTCGCTGGTCTGATATCTGATATATTTTTTACCGGAAGTTTTTTCGGGACAACTATAAGTTCAATTCCATGTTGATTGGCGGAAATATTTTAACCTGTGTCGAATTTACTTAATCTCCCATTATAAATACTACAGACTTCTCTATTTCCAGTTTCCGCCTCCAAGGCCCGAAACAATCCTTAGACGGCCAAATCACCCGTGTTTGAAGCATTTTCGCCCTTAATTGAAGCATTTGCCCCGAGGACACTTCCCAACAACAAGATATTGGACCAACGACATTTTCTGCATGCGAATAACGTCGAAAATCGCAGCAAATATCACCTATCAGTTACTGTAGTAATTTTCAGGAAACGTTTTTTGTATCTTCCGTTGTCAGATAATAAACATCTTTTTAAAATAATCATTTGCCTGTCGTCATGTTATTTGATATCTTCAAAATTTTCCAAGTGCTCTTCCTTATTTTAGTGAGTCTTATAGGGTCACTGTGTTGTTAATCAAAAAAATTTTTCTCAGGAACCTCTACAGGTATCGGTAAGTTAAGTTGAAGTATTGAGGATATGAAATTAATACCAAATTCAAGTTTCTAACTTAGTGAAATAAAATGATACGGTTTTTCGAAGTGTATTTTTATATTGACAGACTAAAACATAAATACGCATATATATTATTTCCCGTTGATTTAGAATCTTGAAATTTTGGACGATGGAAGGTTTCATAAGTAGCACAAGGAAAGTAATTCCAAAGTAAAAAACTAATAATAGTATAATGTTACGTAACCCTCATTGCGCGTGTCCTACTCTCACTTATTCGTCTATTTTTTCATTCTATTTCTTTTTGATTTTCATTAATACATTTATTCTGAATATGTTTATATAATGTTTAATGGTATTAACTACATACATCCATTCCATACTATCTCTCTGAAACATAAAATTATTAATGTTTCCATAAAGAGGATTTCTGCGCCTCCAATTAACTTTGATATGAAAGAGCCAAGCGCAGCAGTAAATTTAAAATCACTTTGAATATTTGAGCGCAACGGCCGGCAGTTGCGCAATAATTCCCACCAGCGGCCATTATAAAATGATTATGAGCCGTGGCGGCGAGTTTGAGTGCGCCTTGAGAGACCCCTCAAAGGAACTCGGGCGCGCACAACTAGACGAAAATAATTAAACAATTCGACTGTGGTGTGTCTTTTCGAAAAAAAAGCCTATTCCCAGTTGGTTGCGGAGAAACTCTGCGTCGGCCGTACGGAAGGAACAAAAAGCGGAAAACACCGAAAAAAAGAAGGAAACTGTCGTTGCTCGTGAATATTTTATTTTATTTAAATGTAATTATCCGACGAAATACGAAAAAATAAAATGAAAAAAAAAACTTCCCGTAAAATGGGGTAAAAAATTGCAGGCGTGGCTTTTTCGCAACTATAGGCCCAATGCTTTTTTATGATATGCCTGCAGCCTACACCCAACACATGGACAGGTAGATTTTAACTCCTCCTATGGCTGACGTGAAATTTAATGAGCTCCACGCAATCAGCCAAAGTAAATTTTCGATGGCACGCAGATAATAATAGGAACAAGCGAAGTTTTCGGTTTAAGCAGACCCGAGAATTTTTCCATGAAATGTAGTACATAATTAAACCGAGCGGGTCCTTTGAAAATGAAATCTTAGTGGGGCCGCGGCCGGATCACCAGGCTCACCTGCTCACCTGCTCGCCGGGTCATCCCGGCTCGTTCCGGGTATCAATATCGAATCGAGCGAGCAGGTTCCACCCGGGTGAATCCTTTCCGAGGCCTTTGTGCCCAGAGCCAATAACGCGCCAGGGCATGTCGGGAAGGGCAAACTGCTTGACTCAGCCCACCTCATCTTAAATGCTCCACTTCAGAGATGAAATTGCGGAGAAAAAACGCGAACTATGCGGGGGACGGGGCCTTACCCAGCACCGGGAGACACGTACGCGAGTATGCAAACAGTGACGGGAGTGAAAATAGACAAAGGCGTTTTTAGCCCTTCCAGCCCCTAGAACGAACTTAGCACCCCTTTTTCTGCGATTTTCCTCGTCCTCTACACGAACCTTTGAAATAGACCACTTTTAATGATCCTCAAGGGTGCGGGGACTGACTCACGGGAAAAAAAAAGTCTGTGTCCCTCTGCCTAAGCTACGAGCAAAAATGGAGTCCTTTCACAATCTGCGTTCAACTAATTCATGGAGCAAAAGGGCCCCGGCCTAAGAGCTGGATGCGAGTTTTCCTGCGGAGCGTAATTCAGCCGAGAATCGAAATGGTGTCTGCTGCTATAAAAATGATAAGGGAAAGTATAAACAAAAGTTCCCTGTTAACTCATCTAACAGACAGGGGTGAAACACCTGCAAATCACGACCGCTCGAAAGATTATTTCTGAAAATAGCGGCTATGTTAATAGCTCTAATCTCCGAAAATGTTTGCCATCATTAACAAATCTGAAAGCACTGGCAATAATTTTTAGGTAAAATGGCTAAAATCGATTGACACGATCATAGTAAATATTTTGTTACGTGTATTTCGCGTCAGTTTTATTTCTAAGTTTTCGAGAATATAACCAATAGCTAAGTAACCCGACTTTACCCGGTATATCATATATGTATATGTACATACTATATATACTTAGTTAAATACTTCGAAAATGCTCAATTTTAGTACTTCTCTCAGATTGGGAAGTTTAGGAGTGTCACTAAAATCTTTGCATGTGCTTTTAAACCGTCCAAAACTCATTTTTCTAACACGATCTACATATATCTGAAGGGCTCATAATCTATTGTATACGTATGCGTTTGCATTGTTAAGTATTAAATAAATAAATAAATAAGGGTATTCGCTTTAAGCAGCAAACCTTAATATCGATTGCCTATTCATTATTGTGTGCTTAAACCTTTGGTAAATATATATGCAGGTACATTAATGTTCATTAAACTATTGAGAATTAAATCAACCATTCTAATTTATTTTCTCATGATACATATTACTTTGAATCACGAAAATTTTAAGTACACTATTTTCATTTCTAAATTTTGAAAGCGAATTAAGTAATCAGTATATCTAAACACCCCAAATACCAATATTCATGACAATCCATTAGATTTATAATTCCTCGTCGCCATTTTAAGTCCACCATTTCGATATTTCTAAACTCTTAAATTTATGATCATAAAAATAGTGTATATGTTAAGTTGAAGGATAATAAAAAAGAAAAATATTAAATCGACCGTTTCGGCTTGATTGATGACATAGGGATTCAAAATCAGTGGTATTTTAGTACAAAATTTCACTTAAATTCATAAAATTTCAGATATTTTGGTCGCCATATTGAGTCCGCCATTTTGAATTACCAAATATATTCGAATTTAGTAGCCTCAAATTACACTTAGAACTAATTTTCACATAAATTACATTACAATCCTTTCAAAACCTCGCCTGAAATTTTAGAGATATATTCGAATTTAGTAGCCCAATATTACCCTTATTAATATAATAACTTAAATGCGTTGACGTTCGATAATTGTGAGTTACCATATTTAAATTTCCAAAATTTGAACGCAGATTCACAATCAGGATCTCCAAAAGCTGGCAAATACCAATTTTCAATCAATCCCTTGAAATTTACGATTTTTGGCCGTTATCTTCGGCCCGCCATTTTGAAACTCGCGACGACTTCGAGGTAAAATATTAGTTTCAATTTAATTCCAGAGATCCTACCTTGACCTTTGGGTTCATATGTATTTGTATTTATATTCTTGAAAAGTATTGCGAGTATCTATATCTTAAAGTTCAAATAAGAATTAAAAACTGACCAATAAACTTCATTTTAATCCTTCAGAACTGTTTCGAGGATCTAGGGTTTCAAAAGCGGAATTTAATTTCGAATGACGACGAACTAAACACCAAAATTGCCCACAATAGAAATCTATCTATCTTTCGGTAGCTAAACAGCTCCAATTATTCTTGTTAGTATGATGTGAAAAAGATTTTGGAATTGACTGCACACAATTACTTTTCTTGATTGATCTGTCTACAACAACTCAAGAGTAAGGGTATGTAAAAAGATTTCAATATCGGCTTTAAATTACAGACATTATTTTTTACAAATATCGAAGTATTTGTTATGTATTCCAGATTCCTTATCACAAAACTTTTTATCGTCAGCATGAACCTATTACTTATTGGTCCCAATTCGGTCTATGATTTTAATGTTGATCAATGAATCGTGTCAAATTTAAGGAACTCGTAATTTGGTACAATTTTATATGAAATTATTAGCTGTGTTCCATTGGGCTGTGTAAAGTACTCCCGAGTACTTTCTCTATGGAACGCTACTTTGATCGTCAGGAGTAAAATATGAATTCAAATTTTGACATTTCATCGTATTATATTAGTTGCTTTGATTGTGCCTTATTTATTAAAATGGAAATATTTATATATAAATATGTTTTGCTGCCTAAACTACTTAAATTTTATTATTTGAATCCTTGTGATTACTCAAGAATAGCTAAAGCTGCAACGAAAAATGAGGAAAAGCTTTCATTTCCATGCAAACCTAGTACAAAAACCACCATCCACCTGGCGGGAAAATGTGGCGTAACTACTCAGAACTTCTGCTCGCCAACTATAGCTAGAGTAGTTCAGCGTAGCCAGAAGTACTTGGGAGTATTTTACACAGCCCAATGGAACACAGCTATTATTTAATTATTGATCAATTCAATAGTATATGTAGGAATTGTATTCTGTAATATTGTCGACAATCGTTATTCATCAACCACTCTTCGTTTAACATCAATTTGAAGGTATATTATGTATACATTTCTAACGTGGAGTGCATGTTTTTTTTTTTTTTGCTCAATTTATATACAATACTTGTATGCATTTTTGGCTAATCCTACAAACCTGTTATAAATAACGAGTTATAATTTTTATTATAACCTTTTTAGGCAAAATATTTTATTTAATCCCTTTCAACCCCGGAAGCAGGGCTTTTGAGGTTTCACTGAATAAAAACGTAAAAATTAAACCCTTCACAAAAGCGAAAAATGAACGTTTTTTAATCAAAATGTAATTTTACTTCAGTATTATACATACGTAGTACATTTTAGTCTGTTGTTGTATTTAGATACAACAAGTTTGAACGTATTACGTATAAAAAAAATGTTTTTTTTTTTTTTAAATACTAAAAAACTAAAATAGGATGAAATGATATGCATAAAGAGCCATACGCGATTTGAAATCCCAATTTATCATAACGAAACAGCGTTATGAAATCACTTCCCTCAATTCGTGTGTGACATTGTGCTCAATTCCTGAAGTTTTTCCAACAGAGCTGCATTGCCCTGCTCCCCCAGGGTATTTTGTTGACGTTAAAAAACGTGCACAGGTTTTGCTCCTCTGACAGGGGGAGCTCCGACTATCTGCCTAACTAGGAAGCGCTTTTTCAATGTCACCTCCTCATTAAACGGGTTGTATGTGTTAAATGGTCGTGGTGTTTTTTTTTTCTGTCTATCTTTTTTTTGTGAATATGTTTCAACCCCTCAAAAAATTCATCTAAATTCATCTAACTAGAGGCGGTTGGGTCCACGTACAGCAGCGCGCCCTTGTAGTGTTCGAGCGCAGGGCTTTACATAGGAAAACACGTATGCAAATGCGAACGCAAAAGCCCTTCAAATCAGACCAAATGGACTGGGGCCGGGGGCAGGACGGCTCCAGTGGATCTGGTAGCCAGTGAAGTGTGCTCGGCTCGCCCCAACCCTTATTTTTGTGATCCACCACTATTGAGTGCAGGCCCTCGCAATAGGGTGCACCCCCGTGCGTAATTGCCACGATGAATGGGGAGAAATTTGCACGATGGCAACCGTAGTGCGTTAGCTCGATGAGATGCTTTTTCTTTTGCCTCGTGAAGAACACGACGAGGAGGTCTCATCAGACCTTAGCTTAGAGTGTGAGGTCCACTTGGAGCGAAAATAATGACATTTTTTGAAGCTCCATTGACACCCCCCTTTCACTGGTATAACACGGCCGTTATATTAATTTCAAATTTTGCTACCTCTATAAGTACACACTCCGGAGTTGTCCTAACGAGCGAAAGATGTTTACGGGCGCCGAGTTTTTGAGGTTATACCACCGCATGAAACTTTACCCAAACTGAGATGGTTTTAGAAGGAGAAAACGCTCGAACAACGAATAAAATTAAGACAAATCTTGGTGCAAAAGTTTGTGAGTTTTCTTCTCCTGCGGAATCTTTGTGCACCGCACAAACGCACACACCACCACACATGCACATGATCTCAAAGAAGCCCAGCCTCCTCAACTCTAACGCGATTTTAATTACAGAACAGGCCTAGAGCTTCATATTCCATGAACATGATTTGGTGATGTTTTTTAATTTAAATTCTCGCATATACGCCATATTTGGAACATCTAAAAGCTTTGCGGTATTCCGTTCTAAGAAGAAATTTTCTTTCCATAAGGAAGCTCGCGGCCGGGGTTGGGCGGTGGATGTGGCAGAAGGGAAAACAGAGTGGAACTCATCCCCTCACCTCGTCCCGGCCCCAAATCCCCCATCCGGCGAATGGAATGCAAAGAAACCTTACATGCCAACGAAATTTTGTTTTTATCTCCCCACCCGCTCACCGGCGCTTTCGGGCGCTCACCCAGCCCCCCGAACAACTCATATAAAATCTTAAAATAATTATTCTTACAAGGAAAACTTTTCTGAGCTCCTTATGTATGCAAAACGAACAGAGTGAATAGATCCTTGGGCTGGGAGCGTTGCCGTCAAATGTGGCGTGCCTTCGAGCCCGGCTCTAGTGGGCGGCGGCGGGGGGGAGTTTAAAGAAGAAACGTTGAAAATGTTTCGCTAAATAATTGAATTTTCCGATCATATTTGGAGCAAAATCGACTTTTTCAAAAGTACCAGTTTTTAGAACATGAGAGCACTGGCGGACTAACACACTAAATAAAGCCGGAGTTACATAATTTCAATTTGTAGCCCATACGTAGATAGTAGATATTTTACATTTTTGTTTCAAAAATATAAACTCTAAAGAGCGCACGCAGGTTTTTAATTTATATCCACATATAAGCAAGCCACATACATCAGAGGCAGGAAAATAATGTCCTCACTTTGAAGATCTTTAAGTAATAATTTTCTCGAAAATCAACTGTGTAAAACGCTCTTTTGAAAGTTCCAAGTCTTCACCACTTCTTGACCTATTTATACCTAAGTGCTTAAAAATAACTTCAAAAGTTTTGTATTTACATACATATATTCATAATACATATTTGCATTATTAACATTAATTCATATAAAAAGAACCCTTTATTTTAATCTTGGTCAGATATACATATATCCCTCGCATATGCTCACGTGAGTATAATTAGTTTGGAATTACCATACAAATGCATATGGGATAGTGTACGGAATACCCAAGTCGTGACCTTGAATCTATTCAAAGGATCGAGGTGAAACTAGGTTATGTTTTTAAGTTAGACCATTAGCTATACATATGTATACTGCATTGTAAAGGATGTCCCAATAAGAGTGCACGATTTAATTTAAAAATAAAACGCATTTCTTTTTGAGTGAGTGATGATATGTTTATTGCATTGTAAAGTAGACATGTTCCGATTATGTATAGAATAAAATGTGAGGCAAATGGCCCCAGCGGGTTTGAATACAGACTCTTGCTCTTTTCATGAAATTTTCGATGACATCTTGAAAAAGATCTTACCGATCGTCATCGTCGTTGGATGATTATGGAATTCATGTGGTCTCAACTGGTTGGTATGTGTCTTAACGACATGTGGTTTCAGCAGGACGGCGCCATCTGCCACACCGCGCACGAAACAATCGATTTATTGGAGCAACGATTTCCAGACCGAATCTTCTCCCGAAATTCCGATGTCAATTGGCCGCCCAGATCGTGCGATTTAACGCCGTGCGATTTCTTTCTTTTTAGTTTTTTGAAATCTCAGGTCTATGTGAATAAACCACAAACTATTCCTGAGCTCAAGGCCGAGATTCAACGCGTGTCGGTGATATAGAGCCACATCTTTGTCAAAATGTCGTCGAAAATTTCATGAAAAGAGCTTCGCTTCGCTCGTGCGTTTATTGCTGGCAGCGTGCGCAAACGGCTACTTTACGCCCTTGTTGCACAATATACTATTATTATGGTAACAACTGCGTTTTTTTCACAGTCGGATCTGAATCAGAACAGGAAATTTTGCGTTGAATTGGAATTTATAAGCGGATACCCACATAACCAACACTTTGCATCAAAACGTTAATAAAAAAATGTTGGATGAATAAAAATCATGTTATAATGATGTGCTTTCTGCAAGTGCACTCCTTGCAGCCCTCTCCCGGCGCCCATATCTACATACTTAAGGCTTAAGTAGATGCGCCGCTCGAATATTCCTATAATACAAACATCAAAATGGTAATAGGTTAGTCTTTTGAGTACATAGATACACTAAAATGAATTCAAGTCCTTTTGGATAACTAATTGTTTAGTATTATATATTCACCATTAATACTTAAAATTAATTTCTAGAATATTTGCACCACTACTGCTTCGGAAAAAACTACTGTAGCATAATCTAATGTTGATCGTATGAAAACAAAAAGTAAGTCTTTTGAGACAAAAGGGTCTTTAAAATCATTTGGCTTCATGACATCAAGAGAACTGCAATTTAAGAATCAGATCGATTCAACGACACGATCGATGTAGCTGTTTCAATTTATAAGAATATTATTAAAACTTCTAGTAAAAGACATAAAATTGCAAAAATACGATTTTTTCTCATAAACAAGTTTATTGGGCCAAGCAACATGCTAAATTCTACGTACTATACCTACTATACTATATACGTATGTATGAATATATATACATTTTTTTTTTAATTTTTGATCGCAACTTTATACTACATATATGGCTTCAATGAAAAAGAACTGAGTGTTAAAAATTATTATTTAAAATCTTAATATAAATACAATATTTCCTTCAGCTCATCTGATGGTTTCACTTGAACATACATACATACAAGTATATAAAAAACATGTTCTTCCTGACACATCAACACCCATCTAAACTTCTAAAACTAGAACTATGAAATTTTAACAGTATAGGTTGAATTTTAAGATGTAGGCTCTGACTAGTAAAGAATTTTTCGAAACTCAATCTTTAAAAAGGTAAACGTATTTTACTGATTTGGGAAATTCAATCCGGAATGAAATAAAAAGAAGGGTCTATCTTCCCTTCCCAAAATTATTTTATCGAGTTTGGAAGACAGCTTAATTAAGCACGAGCGATGTTACAGAAATGATATACCAATTTATTTTAAATAGAAAATTTATAATATTACATTCTCGCCTGATCACTTCTATGTAACTTCTGATAGAATAGACGATTTTATATTTATTTTATTCTGATTTAGGTTTCCTCAGCTACTCAATGCATGTACAATATGTATTTCTAATTTGTTCCAGGTTCTAATGTCAGTCAGCAAGGTTATGCAAATATAGAGACAGGAAATTTGTAAATACCAATAATAACCTGTACCAATACTTATATTGGCAAGTACAAATATTGTACTGGTTCTATCAGAATTTAACCAGATGGCGACTGAAATTTTTAAAATTCAAAGAAGTATTGACATGAAAGGTGAGATTTGAAAGTTTTGGCGGATGCTGATTTCGAATTTTTAAAGACAATTTGGAAATTCGAAATGACGGATCCAATAAAACTCGGTACAAACTTCGAGATACAATGAAGCACTCATGTTTCTCAAGTTTAAGGGATTTGAATGAGAACTGTATTATTATTATTATTGTTGTTACGGGGCTACCCATATGGAGGGCACTGCGACCAGACGGTCTTTTGTACCATGGCCCCATTAGTGGAGTAGACAATCTGTAACCCTAAGGAAAGCCAGAAGGTCACCCACAGAAGAATTAAGGACCTCAGTTGAGCTCAAGAGCTCCTTCCACAAGGTCCTATTTCTAATCCGCGCAAGAGCCAGACAGTCACACAGAATGTGAGCTGTAGTTTCTCCGTGCTCTAGACAGAGTAGACATTCTGTCTCAACTGACAGACCTAGTTTATTAAGGTAATGAGAACTGTATAAGCGTTCTTTTTCCTGATCAGTCAAAAAATTTTAATTGGTGAAATCATTTCTATGATAAGCGGAACCGAGGCTTGTTGCTAAAACAAAAAAACCATATTGCACTTATATTTAGTAATGCATCATATAGTGTTATTCAACACGTGAGCAGACAGTGCGCTTGCAGCTTGTGATAAGGAGTGGACGCGTTGTGTTTAATGTGCAGAAAGTAAGTTTTAGTGGTGAGCTATTCCTTATGCAAGTATCAAATTTCTTAATAAATTTTTGATTATTTTTAATGATTTTCGTATCATACATTTAGCTCATGAATATTTTAATGTTAAAGTCTTTGAAATGTGAACATTTTAATTACAATACAATTAGTAATAAGAACGATACGTCGAGTAAAACCGAGTAACCCGCATAGTAATATTCATAAAACAAATTCAACTTAAATCTTTTCCGTTTCTTTACAAATTTTTTTCAAAGTCAACAAGAAGTTATGTTACAAGTGAATTTAGTACTTAGTTAACCAATAAATTTAAATAAATGAATTTGAGGTTTTTTTAGTTCTTCAAATGAAAGTAATGAAGTACAAATTTATGTATGTAGGTATGTACATAACATTACCAAAATATCCATGTATTTAATTTTTGAAAAACCTCTGCAGTTTTAAGGTAAATTTCATAAAATGAAATATAACCATGCTTGTTGCAACAGGCAGTCGGTGTGGGTGGTAATGGCTCATTTCATAAGGGCAATTGAAAGTGCGTCGAGCAAATACACACGTATGTATGCATGTAACGATATATATGTACATTTCGCCGATTACCTGATCACACCCACCCAATCCATGGATAAATCACTTCAAACAACCCGCAAGGGCTGGAATCACTTCCAGAATGTCCCTCATGTATGCAAATCAGACAAGGAAGTGCTTCCGAAAACCGCTGCCGTCGTGCCGTCCGCCGGCAGCGGCAGCAGAGGCATCGCAAAGGAAAAAAGGGCGACACGTCTCCGGGCCACACTTCCTCGGTCGTAACGAGTTTAAAATGATGAAAAATTTTGCGTATAAATTTTAAATGCGCATTTTATGGTAGTTTTGTAGCTGGAACATATGGGGCCACTACCCATTGAATTGGATTTACATTTCACACGCACGCCTAGAGCGAGCCGCCAACCACCCCCAAGTTAGGTGGCGGGCCCAATCTAGCGCGCGACGGCAGCGGCGGCGGCGGGCGATGGGGCGCGCGGCAAACGCGGGGGCGCCACATCGCAGCGCTGCCCGAAAATATGGGCGCTCTAGTTTTTTGGGGAAGACGGACAAAATGTATTGACGTATGCGGGTATAAAATCACTTTCAAACGTGTCACCCTGCGATAAGGGGGTATTAAAAACAATACTTCGGCGGGCGGGCCGCGGCGGCTGCATTAATTCTCTGCAGTGAAAAAGTTTCCAAAGCCGGAAGCTATGTTTAGTGGATGTACGCCCGGCCTGCAGTGGAAAGCCGCGAAGTTTTATCGGCGGGAAAAGTATTATATTCGACTTTTTGCAGATTAATCACAGCAAAAAGTGCTCCTCGCAATTTCGATTTAGGCAACGAGGCACAATCAAGTTGATCAGCCATGGACTGTAACTGGAAAAGGTCAATTACGGTTAGAGGATAAAAT
This sequence comes from Machimus rusticus, assembly GCA_951509405.1. NCBI lineage: Eukaryota > Metazoa > Arthropoda > Insecta > Diptera > Asilidae > Machimus > Machimus rusticus. The sequence goes on from OX608051.1 coordinate 13,370,440, forward strand.
CGAGACTTATTAAATAAACTGAGAAAAGTTATTAATTAATTTGATTGAAATTTTAATTTTTTCATAACTAACCACTTAGGTAAATATATACTATATCAAAATTGCGCCATTACTTATGTTTCCAAGAAGCGGCACCGCATTGTTATTTAAATATCGTTTAAGATGTTTAAATTTACTAGTTGCTTAGGTAACTTAGGTTGTAGTTGAACAAAAGTTCACCTCAGGTCAACAAAAATTAGCAGATTTACACAGTAAAATACTATTTTAATTTTTACTTCAATTATAGTAATAGGTACAAATTTCGACATCAGAGTACAGTTTCATAAAATCATATTGAAACCTGCAAATACTTGTGTAAAGTTAAAGAAATTCTATTAGACATAGAATTTATGAGTCTTTCCAGGGAATTTCAATGTTTAGCTTTTGTATGATCTTAAACTACCTGCCATTATCATACAAGCACCATTATTCCCCACAAATTTTCAATTGGATTAAAATCGGGAATTCTCGATGGCCACTCCAACACTGGTAGATTCACAGTCTTGAACAAATCTTTAGCGAATTTTGCTGTGTGGGTAGCAGCGTTATCCTGTTGAAAGATAAAGTTGTCGTCACCAACATCTGAGTAGGCCACTGTAACACTTTCACATTATTATCGTCCAGCCAGCTTTTTGTGCAGTTTGCTTAGACAATCCGTTAAGTTGGTATTTTTTTAAGGACATCATTAGGGCATAATAGTATTCTGAAGAATGTAGTTATAAAGGTCTCCTAATCGTATTTTTAATTCTTTTTAGGGTTCCGTACCTCGAAAGGAAAAAATGGAACCCTTATAGGATCACTTTGTTGTCCGTCCATCCGTTTGTCTGTCAAGACCCTTTTTCTCAGGAACGCGTGGAGGTCTCAAGCTGGAATTTATATCAAATACTCAGATCTACGGTCCCCCTGCGAAAAAATCAAACTTCTAAGCCAACGCAATCAAAAGATACAGCCGTTTATGCGGCAAATTTCCGCAAATTTTCAAAACTCCCAAGGGAATCAAAACCTACAGGGTACTTCCCGTGAACCCAGAATCTTGAAATTTGGTACGAAGCAACGTCTTATAGCACAGATAAAGGAAAAAATTGCGAAAACCGTAAATGTTTAGTTACATCATATAATAAAAATATTTTTAGTAATTTTAAACTTACTACCCCTTTCCTCATGAACGCGTAGAGGTATTAAATTGAAATTCATATCAAATACTCAGGTCTATAATACCTTTAAGCTGTAACAAAATCAAAATTCTATGTCAACGCAATCAAAAGAAGCAGCAATTTAAGCCGCATATTTTCAAACTCGCAACTACTCGCAAGGGAATCAAAACCTAAAGGGTACTTCCAGTCGACCTAGAATCTTGAAATTTTGCATGAAGCAATGTTTTATAGCACATATAAAGGAAAAATTCCGAAAACCTTAAATTTTTAGTTACATTACAAAAAAAATATTTTTTACGGAAACCTCGGTGCGCGTGTCCGACTCGCACTTGGCCGGTTTTTTATATAGAACTCACACTTTTTATGGAGAAAGAAAGCTCCACTGATTATATTCTTGCCACCAAATTTAACTAAGTACTAGTATTAGTCTAAATGTTTTTCTTTTTTTAATATGGGGCTTTTTTGTGGGCTTGCACCTAAGTATATCTTATTTTGATTTATTTATTATTATTTATTATTTTATTATACTTCTCACTTATTTTTTTTTACTCATTCCATGAACATAAGCGTCCACAAATCAATATATTTGAGTAATATGTCTTTATAAATGTACCTACAGTAGTTCCTAGAGCTTTGAGTTTCTTTAAAAAAAACTTGTTTCTACGGTGTTCATTATGGGAAAGTTTGTGGTAGCTAAACAGCATTTGCGGGAAGTTTTACTTGTATGCTTTAATTGAAAGAAAAAATGCAGCTAAAGCGAATCGAATGCTAGTGGAAGTTTATGGCGACAATCCTCCGACTGATAAATCGCGTAGAGTAGAGAATGATTTTGACATTTCAAGGATGAACATTTCGGCGCTATTTTTTTACACAACAACAATGAGCCTCATGTCGCAAAAGTTGTAAAAAACTACTTGGAAATACTGAAGTGGGATATTCTACCGCACCCAATGTATCCTTCTGACTACTGGCTGTTCCGACGGATGGTCGGTCACCGCTTCACTTCATTTGCAGAAATTGAAAATTGGCTGAAAACTTGGATCGCCTCAAAGGACGAAACATTTTTTCAGGATGGAATCAGAAAGTAGCCTAGGAGATGGGAAAACGTAGTAGTCAGCCATGTTCTTTCATTTTATTTTTAAAGAAATGCATTTTTAACAACAAGATTTACCGAATTAATTTGTACACCCAATATATAGTATTGTATATTACACCCTCTTAAATCAAAATGATATGTTACACGTCAACTTAATTGCGGAATCCTTCCGGCTTCCGAGACCCAAGAATTTATCATGACGAAAGAGATCGCTTTCACTTCTTTCACGTCTACTGAGTTACACGCGGCGTTTTTTTCATTGTTCGTATTACCAAACAAAATAATGAATAATCAAAAATGGAAATAGCACCTTTTGATAATACATTTTTCAATTTCCATGTAAATAGCTCCCTTTGATCAGTATTTATACCAATTAGACTTAGGATATGTAAGTAAATAAAATTTAAATTTAATAACAATTGACACATAAAAAAAGTCCAGAAATCAAACCTTCTTCTTCGATATGAGTTTTTTCTAAATCTCCCAATTTTTAATGCAAAATTATTCAGAGCCAATAGAAATAGCTCACTTTGAATGGAAATAGCAACTTTTAATTGGGACAATAAAAATAAGGCTACTATTAGTAAGAAACTAGGAACTGTGGATCAAAGGTAATGATCCTAGATTTAGAAGTGGAATTACTAAAAGAAAAGCGTCTAATAACCGAAAGTGTAAATTATAGCTTCTTTTAAAAAGACATACATATATGTATGTAGGTAATGTGCTAAAAAATTGAAAATATTTAATTATTCAAAAAGAGGCAAAATTACATATGTATGTACCTACCTACTTATGTTTTTTTAAAGATAACTAAATAAACAATGATTGTGATAAACTAAGAGAATTTCATATCGCTGTCCTTTGACGTGAGGAATACAACTCGATGGGCTTTATTTGAGTGTCTTAGCTTACATAAGCATAATTAAAAATAAAATAGGAGCTAGGTGGGATAGATGCGAAATGGGGTATACACATGAGAAAACTATTTGATTATTGTTAAAGAGGTAATAGTAATAGGTGCCAAATCGTAGAGTTGGATATGGCGAACTAAATATTTAGTTCTTGCAGAGCAATCCCATATAGTTGAGACATTCTCTAGAGGCAAACTTCAATTTGGTAATAATAACCCAATCATTTTGTTGTACACCGAAAGAAAATTTCCAATGTTTCCACTGTAATATTGATATTTTTCAGCCAATAAGGAAAATATAACTTATTGATATTGCGCCATATCAATCTTTATAAAAAAATATTATTGAAAAATATTAATTTAAAATTATTAAATGTAAAAATAGTTAATCCGTGGGTGGGGTTCGAACTTGGAACCTGCGAATTGGCGACTTGGCTGCTCTACCACCGAGCTACCGCATTCCGATGTGTTTTTAGAAAGTTAATTTTCCGGCTGTGTTTGAACCTGGGATCTCCGAATCCGGCAGCTTGGAACCTCTATCGTTGAGCTATCCACACACGCGCAGCTTTGCAGTTTATGAGTAACCGCGTCTTCACGTTATGTGAACCAAATATTGTATATCCAAGTAAATGATTTTTTTGACTCCATAGATAACGATTATATACTTTAACTATGCGTTTAGTGTTTATTACTAAATTTATTAATAATGACCTAACCTCTTGCAGCCCCTTGTCACAGTTCCGTCACAAACCATTTTAGGGCTCACATAATTAAAAAAAAATCCATTTTAAACTCATTACAGTGCAGGTACGAACCGTTCTCTGCAACTTTATTACACATTTTCTCAAAAATTTGTGATTTTGACTTAATTTATTTGAATTTTATTCATCGTGAAACTGCTAAAGGTAGCTGTGTATAAATTTTGAAAATGGAATAAATTAAAATTAAATATTTCTTCGTGTTATCTAGTACCACAGATAAATAACTATATATATGTATATACTATAGTAATTTATCTGTGCTAGTACCTACATATTTTTGTGTAAACCTACAGGTCTATTCAATGTATTAAATAAAATTTTGTAGTTTCGCAAAATTTTTAGATCCTTTCGCATAGAAAGTTAATTATTATAGCCATCATGCTACCTTTCTTGTACTTTTTTTTTTATAGTATAACTAAATTTTTGAAAATCTAAAACATAAGTGTTTTATTATTTTTTGAAACCTATCAAACCAGCTGATATTTAGACATTTTTAAGAACTTGGGCTACAAGGGGTTAAAAATTATTTCAAATAAATGCGCTTAGTTATTATAACTAAAATGTTTTCTCAGTGTATGAGTCGCAAATAGTTGCCGCGGCTGCAGGTAGACAGACGCTTGTCGCCGTCGCGTCGTCTTCGTGCAACGTCGCAGTCCTTAACACCCAGGGATTGCACGACACTTTCCGCTCACTTTCGCTGCCGTCCCGCGTCAATCCGGCGCTAACAAGCTCTTGAAGCCATGTGAAAACACACTCCACCCACGCCCCATGCACCCGCAGCTATTGAGCGCGAGTTCGCCGTGCAGCGCGGTGCAGTTTCACTTTCGTTTGCGCGAGGGCGAATGTCTGTTGATTCAAGAGGTTCTGGAGTTGTAGGGCAGGAAGCTTCCACATGTCCTTGTGACTCCATGCGATGCAGCGGAGGAGGTGTGTGACCTCCACCAGGAAAGTGGCCGTGGAGATGCAGCTAAGCACTTCGTCCTGAAAGGAGCCCACATGTGTGGGAGTAGGTGTTTAGGTACGCTGCCGCCGTGAATAGGGCGAGCTTTCAATGCCGGCGCGGTGCAGAGCATAAAGGAAAGTCACCCTCAGAAATAACGAACCGCACTCGTGCCGGCAAGAAACTCCCGCGCTCCTCCACTCGGCCAAGTTGTTAGAACTTTTAAAAATTCTGTTGTTTTTCCCTCCTCGTTCACGTTTTTTATGCTTTTTAAGGGCAAGCATTCGCAGCCCTTTAAGCCCCACCGCCACCGGCCGACGCTTCTTTAGGAATGCTTTGGAGCCCTACAACTCCAAAGATGGCTCACATCCAATGGGTGGCTAAGTACACCCTTTATGTCTTTACGAACTCACCCCAACGCGACAAAAACGAACATGAGATACACGACTCCATTCGTGTGCGCTACACCTGATTTGAATGAAGATGTTCGTTCCATCGTCAGCCTCAACCGCCAGATGCTCTAAAAGTGATAGTTTATGGACAAAATATTAAAAACCATTCCCTTTTCGCTTTATATTACACCCTCTTAAATCAAAAGTATAGAATACCCAGCTTCTTCAATTGCATATAATATAGTTGTATATACGTATGTACATATATGCATGAATTGTAAGACAACCCTTTTGGTGTTTCTTCGTCACAAATGATAGTATATGAATGTTCACCACTTTATTTATAACTAGCTGACTAGCCATGCGTCGTTATCATATAACAACCAATAAATTAAATTTTAATATCTTTTATTTACAAACAATACCATATAAAGTACCGTAAAGGAATGTGTCATTGAATATAATTTTCAAAATTTGAAGCCTCAAATTATTTTCAGCACAGAACAAAAAAAGTATTAAATATGTTCTAAACCTCCCTGACATCAATACAAACAAATCCTGTAAATTTGAGCTCAATTGGCTCAGTAATTTCCATGTTTATAAGCCTCGTACAAACGAACATTCATTTTTATATAAATAAATTGGTGTTTATCGCCTCAGTTTTGTTATCTGTCGGAAAAGAAAGGCAACTAATGGTACTTTACATATAATTCGAACAAGTATGGCCATCTTGTTGTGATTTTAATAAGCTCTAGCCAATTCCAAACGATTATCCTTGCAGAAAACCTACAACTTTTAAAAAAGCTTTTGAAAGCTTTTTCAGGACATCTAGTTGGTGAAGCCATATACTTTTTTTACAACCTATCCTTTAAAGGTGATAGAAGGACAAAAGAATTGGTTGATTTATAGGATAAATTTATTTGACGACCGATTGAAAGCTCGCTTTTCAACTGTTTGATTTTCTAAAGGTGCACCCATTGACGTATAATATAATGGACCGCACACGTACATGATTTCTCCATGGAGGAACGAACGAACATGGAGTGGAACAACCGTGTAAAATCCCTGTCGGTGAGTGAAGCCAAAATCCGGGACTCGAGATTGTCAAATGGGACTCGAGATTGTCAAATGGGACTCGGGATTGTCAAATTAAGTGTCAAACGAGAAATTAGCGGGCAATTCAATGTGAAGTTCGATAGTGAGCAGACGAGCGAAGTGGTAATTTTGTGCTTGTTTTCGCTTAAATGTGAGTTATAAAGTGTAATTTTTATGTTTTAATTTTGCGTTAATTCCTGGAATGTGCTAATTATATACATATATGAATTATTTTGCACAAAAACTATTGAAAACTGCCGAGAAAGTGTTTTGTGCCTGGCTGCGAAAATGCGAAGAATTACGGGATCTCTGCGGTTTATTTTCACAAGTAGGTACTTAAGAAAACTATATTTAGTGATTTCGTGTCATAAAGTTGCGTATAAATGATCAAATTTTGTGCGAAAATATCATTCTTAACTGAAGTGATTTTCCCTCCAGAAGAATTGTCAGTATGTGGAAATGGAGCCAGAGTCGTCGCCATATAGATTTTTATGGGGGGATAATGCGTAATCAAGATTGATTGGTAGAAATATTACTTTACTTAATACTTTCTTTTTATTGGGTTTTATGTTCCCAGGCGATGTCGATTTGCAGGACAGGTGGTTCCAACAGATTAAATCACCTGCCCCTTCGCAATGCCAGCAAAATTTTACGCCTGTACTGAGTGATGTCTATGTGTGAGTGTTTCTACTCACACATCTTTGAAATGGCTTCACTTTTTTCGGCTCGTTTCCACTCCATGTTCGTTCGTTCCTCCAAGGATTTCTCTCACTGTGACAGTGACATTTCGTGAAATGACGTAAAATTAACGTCAAATAATGTCAAAGATTTCTCAGTGGGCTGAATTGCCGTTAAAAATTTTCTCTGACAATTCTCTGGAGAATTGTCAAATGACTGCGAATTTGTTTGTTACAGGGAATTTAATTGAAATTTAAGTGCGAGGCAGCAGCACGATTATATATTAATTGATCAATTTGTTTTAATTAGGACTTTCAGAGGAGCTACTTTCATAATACTGGAGTCGATTCTAGAGCCCATGTTCTCTCATTACGAATGAAATAAAATCTAAAGGAGCTTACAAAACTCCCTTTGAATGGAATTTTCGTAATAAAATGTTTACAAATTCATTTCAGTGACCTTCAGCTTCAATCAATTGTTTCGTTTAAAATTAAAATAATTCAATAAAAAAATCCAATCGAAATAGTTTGAAGTTTTTGTGGCAAAATTAATTGAAATCAAAGGTAGGCTAGGTTAGGTTAGGTTAGGTAGTAGTGGGTGTTCAGTTGGGGCACACTTAGGCCGGAAAAAGGCCCGTTGTGATACCCCATGGAGCAAGATCCCCCATAGTTAATCCTTGAACCATCTCGAGTTCCGAATGACAAAAAGATTTCCGACACATCATAGAAAGAGGAGCCTAGATTGTGGTATCTACGTATCGCAAGAACTGGGCATTGGCAGAGGAAGTGAAGGATACTTTCCTCCTCCTCTTTATTACGGCAGCTTCTGCCTCCAAATGTAACTGAAATAAATTTTTTACAGTTTTAAGAATTTACATAATTAAGGAAGTTCAATTCAAACAGACTTTTGCAAGTTCTTTTCTTTTCACTCGGAATGCAGAACATGGGCATTAGTTTATTTTATTTGAGTGAGTGATATTCTTTATTAGCTTATCCTTATATATATGGTTGTTATCTATTTCTAGCTCTTAATATGTTCATCCAATTCCATGAACAAAAAAAAAATCTAATCTAATGTTTTCATAACTTAAAATGTATCAATAACAAATTTTCGAAAATATTGGTAATCTGGCAAGGACAAAAATTTAAAAGCATATTTATATAATGATTTTTATTTACATTAAAAACATTTAAAATACATATTCTTTAGATTTTTTGTTCAACAAATATTTAAATTCAAATATTTTTGTTAGCCTTCAGCAATTGATGATTTCCAAATGAAGCCCACTAGGCGGATAACCACAAGTTTGCCTTAAAAGTATATTTGATATTTGCCTAATCCAGATGATGGGATTACCCATTCCATTGTAGGTATGGTTATTTATATACATGTGTTAGATTTGCCTAATACAGCCTTTATGAAAAACTCATAAAGCATACCTCACTTCTGTATCGCTTATTTATTTATTTATTAATTTTATATTTATTTATTTATTTTTTTGAGTCCTTCCTAACAGTTTCTCGATGGCCGCATTAATGAAATCAGTCAATCGTGAAATGAAAAACAATCACCTTTTAATTGATTTTAAAATGATTTGTAGATTCTCATTGGATTGGAAGAAGAAAATAAATTTCTTCAAAATGCTCCACTATTTTGATTTAAAACAGTTTCAATTTTGGGGTAATTATTTGCATCTGTTCTTCAAATTTTCAAACTGAAGAAAAATTTATGCTATCAAAACTCGTTCTCCAATTTTAATGGTTCTACAGTCCGAAAGTCAAAAGTGAAAAATATTTTTTTTTAATTACATAGGAAAAGGCGCCAATATGTGAGTGTACTGTGCAGTTAATTTTATTGCGCCCAATCTAAATCATTGCACTTAAAGTTTAAGATATGTTTTCACGTTTTGAGGGTTTTAAGTCACATAATTGTAAAATCATTTTTAGTTTTATCTTCTTTCAATTATTCAGGGTGTTCTACTTCGTAAGAAAAACTTCGTTCCGACATGATGCAAGGGCATAGCTGAAAATAATATTTTCTCTCTACACATACCATTTCTTAATAAGATAAAGTGCATAGGCCTGCGGAATATAACTTTTATTTTACCCTTTAAATAGTTATGTTATTTTGTTAATTGTTTAGGTATGTGAATTTAAAATACATAGCTATTTTTGTATAACACATCGATTTGCAGATTTTTGAACAATCTTTATGAAAAAATAAAATTTAATAAATATGAAATTGAATGTTGAGTGACGAAACGAACAGTATTAGTTTTAGGGAAGACTTAAGAGACTAGATAAATTAAAAAGACTTATGATATCTTGGTCTACTTTCTTCAAAACTGGATAATGTAATATTTTTTTGATACCAATATATTTTTACGCGAATAGTTTCTTCTTAAAAAAAAAGTATACCGTTTCGCGCGCAGACAAGCACGCATTTGTGAAGTAGATCTTTTTTTTAATGTTCCCCGTTAACTCGTAAACTCGTATCTACGGGAACCCGTACACCCGTTAGTGGTACCAATAGACACTTCCTTTACATTCATGGCTCCCTAACTAGATTAATGTTTTCTCACCATATGTTCTTCGTCCATAATACAGTTCTACAAGCTTTCAACCTAATTCTTAGTTATGATCAAACTTAATTTGTGCAGAAACCGTTTTCGGTCAACTTTGTGTTTTATGTCCGATCATTTTATTTTATTTGTTTTATATCTACGAAAATTAAAGCCGAGTTAAACTTAAACAAAATATTCTCCAAATGTATGTATAATATACTGTTACCAAAGAAATTAGAAAATAACTCTAGTAATGCTAAGAAAATTGAAAAACATCTTTTTCTCAGAAAATGTACCTACGTGATGGAATTTTTTAAATATTTAAGTTCTTAATGCCTACAGATATTATTAGGTACTCAGTTTTTTTGGAGGAAAACCATCGAAGATAAAGGAAAAGAACACGTTTTGTGTTAAATAATAGATACATCGACTAGTTTGATTAATATACTAACCTGTATTTTTTTGCAATCCTTGTAAGTTATGAAGCGGGACAAAGGAAAGTGTAAAATAAAACACCAATTTGTATTTATATAACAATCACATTTATTAAATTAATCCTCGTACTATGCAAGTCAACTGCTTGTAAGACTTTAAGTCTGTAATAAAATTACAAGGTAAAACACTGGACAAAGTTAAGTTTCCTTGGGCGCGCCGGGTCCGATCTTTCGGAGCGCCAGCGGCCGCCTTGCGTCGAATCGCTACTCCTCCTCGTTCATTTAACTCTATTGACTAACCTTAAGATAGGTGTGGACTTACCCTTAGTTCATAATACGCTACTTCATAAGTAGTACAACTAAATTCATTACGTTGAGAGTTTCAATGGAATGCTTGCAAATTGAACTCCGGCGACCGGAGCCGCGTCCTCCTACCTTACGTTAAGAATGCGTTAAAAATATTTATAGTAAAGTTCATATAATGTAATATGCAATAGTATGTGATAAAAAACTTTCTCTCCTCGCTGCTCGACTTTATACTTTACTTAGCTACCTCTAGACAAATCTAAATGGCTGGCTGCGGGACAGCCAGCTATAAATGCTCAATATACTTAGTCCTTCCGCACTATTATAAAATATCACTTAAAAATTGTTAAAAGTTCCTGTGGGTGCTTCTGCACCATCTTCGTCGTCGCATTTTCCGCATAACCGGCTGCGTTGCTGGATGCTTTCGTAGTGGAAGTAATGAAATTGCATTTTTGGTGACCTTCGCCCTCCCAAAGCCTAGTCACTACGTAGTCCTTTTCAAGTAAGAAACGAAATTAAAGGTGGCGAGTACTTATCAGTCCATCGAATGTATAATTGCTGGGAAAAAAACCCCTACAATCCTAAGGGATAGGCTATGGCTTCTACCGCTGAGAAAGATCAGATGTTTGAATAACCGCAGAAAAATAAAATAAATAAAATAAAAAACAAAAATTAGACCTCCTAAACATTGCCTTACAATTGTTACTTTCATTCAAAATCCTAAATGGACTCTATTAGCGCATTTTTAATCATCATCAATCAACAATTTTCGATGCTAAACCAACAATAGCTTTATTTTTTTTATATATTATACATATAGGTAATTATGATAGCTTATTCTCGTAGTATCATTTTCTCTTCACCTATGTATTTGCATGAACTTGTTATTAATTTGCAGTGTTCAATTGTTTGTAAGTTAATGCGCGAAATATATTTGATAGCATTTGATAGCTCGTCAAATTGACTTTTCTGAATAATTTCCCGGAACAAATGTGAAGAAATCTTGAAAATTGAGACATTTATGAAGTTTTATAAACAAACTTTCGCTGGGCCAAACATGGCGTACTACAACTTTAAACGCGATTTTCTCGAAACTACATTTTGAGTGTCTTCACAAAAGGGGATATTTATATTTTGTATTTTTTTTTTCAACTGAGTATGGGATCTTGTTCTCTATGCTAAAATACACAATCTCGTAAACTTAATCTGAAAAAAAGTGATAAATTCCCAGTTAATTGAATCTACAATAGCGTGTACGTTTCAAAAGAGGATATTCACTTACGTCTGTAGAACCTGTGGAAATACCACAGTCAGTTTTCTTCATTTACTAAAAAAAGTGATAACATGTAAATATCCTTTTTTGAAAAGACACTACTCATTTGTCGAACTTGTGCATAAGCTACTATATAACTTTAGAAAGAAATAATATGTACATACATACATATATCCATTCAGTTTTGGTTTTATTAGGAAATAGACTTAATTTATTGGAGTTCATACCTAAAAAAAGATAAAAATATTTCTATTATTAATATTTAAAAGCAATATAATGAAGAAAGCTCGTAATATAAATATTACTTGTCCGCAATTTTGTTAGTTTTTAACTTTACAATTCGTATAACCTCAAACCACTCTCATATATTTTATGGAAATTGTTCAAAATTTTATTTCAGATAATTTTAGGAATGATACAACTTGCCTAAAAGGGCCTTTTTCGGACACTTACGTTTCAATAAGCATAGACCGCTCTGAAAACATCATTTTTACTTAAAAAAATTACTGCTTGTATATGTAATGTACTTATATATGTAGCAAAGACTCGAGTACTATATTTATTTCCTATCGTGGAAAAAAATAAATCTGAAAATTACGTCATTTATTAAGTAGCTAGATGAGAAAATTCCTTGAAGAGGTTATAAAATTTTCGGATTAAATGAAACCATTTTCAAATTTAACGTGCAGAAAATCGTCAACCTCTTCACTAGTAGTAGTACTAGGTAAGGGTTAGCACGAATATTTTGTTGTATACTGAAATTATTTCAAAAATATAAAATAAAATAATATAAAACAATTTGTCATTTTTAATTTTCCGGTTCATTTTATTTGAAATTAGTTTCATTTAATTTGAAAATGGTTTCATTTCATTTCAAAAATTATTTTATTTAATCTGAAAAAGCAAAAATAAAGACATTTTTGTTCTATAATTACAAAATTAATAAAATGGTTAATGGCAACGTTAGTTTTACTTTGGTTTACATCATAACTCAAAAAAAAAGTAAATTGATCTGAAATGTTTCAATCCATTCTTTTTCAAATCGATATTTTATTGTATGTAAAGATGTCATCTTAGAATCTAAGAATACCCATGTCCTGAGGTACATATATCCCTTTTTAATTTCGTACATTATAAGGAAATTGCAAAATTGAATATTAAAAATTAAAATACGATATAATAAGTGCCTACATTCAGGAAAATTTATTCTTTTCTTCATCTTCACCGTATTATAACACGAAAAATTAAGCAAACATTTCTTGTAGAGGCACAAAATTAATCTTATAAAGACAAATTTTTATCTACTAAAGTAGGATAGTGTTAAAAAGACCTACGCGCATGTCGCGCATATTTTAATCAGCACGGTCTGACGTCGACGTAATTTAATTAGCTAGAGAAGAAAATTATTTCCACAAAAGAGCAGAGAGCTTTTCTATTTCGTAATTTTAATCGATTTCAGATCGATTTTCTTAGAAAAAACATCTTCAATATTTCTTATATGACATTTCCCACTGCAAAATTGGTATAAAAATTTTGCGATAGTATTAACATAAATACAAACACTATCGGAAATCGATTCAAACTTAATCAAATGAGATTCTCACACATATATGTATTATATGATTAAGTTCTACTTTTTATTTGAATCATTTTAAAATAAAATAGAACTATGTATCTAATCAAGATTAGCAGAGTAGATATTTCATTTCAGAAAAATTAAAATAAGCAAACTTTTAGTAGCTAACTGGTCGTTAAAGCGAATAGTTTTGAATTTAATTTTACTTCAGCACCTAAATAACAGCTAAAGAGCGCCTAATTTTCGCATATAATATGAGTTTTAGTTTTCGTATGTAGATGATCTACTTACAGCATTTTTGCTTCTACATATTAAGAAAAACAGCTATCGATGAATAACGGCGAAAATTGTTGATTAATAATAACAAACAATTACCTAATTACACTCAAAACAAGTAGTAAAAAAAAAGTCAAAATTGTTGACAATGTCTAGGAAGCTTATTTTACAACTGAAAATTTCTCATAAGTTGGTATCTGCTGCCTTTCACATCCCCCAAAGTGTCTGTGGTCCTCTATTTTTGGCATTTACTCACAATTTTTTCTTAACATTAATTTATTCCTTTGGAATACTTTTTTTTACCTAAAAATAAAAATAAGTAAAAGATTTTTTGTAATGCAGTGCCAAAGTGCTTATTTCTTGATTTAGTCAATGTTTACGACTCCGACTGTACAAGCTTTTCAGTATAACACCTTCATTTTTCTAGCGAAGACTCGCACCAGTCACAGCGTGAACTTTGCTACTTTGGGTTTGTTCGCATGAGTCGGGTGGAAAAGTGGAAGTAGACAAGTTCTAATTTAAATAAATTCGACACAAATCAGCCGCAAATGGGGAGCAAGTGGTCTGGTGCGACCTTCTCAACTGCGACAGAAAGTGCAGAATCAATCGCTTTAGAAATCGGATCCAAAAGGGCCGCCAGGAGAACCTTTGGAGATGTTGGTTCCATGGGTTTAAGGCTTCATCTGAGGGATTTCGTACAAAAATTAGATTTATAATTGACCACAATGTTATCATACTAGTTCTGTTAGTCTCACTAACCAGCCCCCCATTGGAATTTTTGAAAACAATATTTTAAATGTTACAAATCAACATTTTCATTTCAACATTTTAAGTTGATTTGTCCCTAAAATTAATACTCCCCATTTTCATTTTAAATATTTAGTAATAATAATAAACAAAATAAGAGAACTGCTTTACAAGCCTACCTCTACTATACTTTTTTTTAACAATTATGCATATAATTTCAGTTTTCTATTTAATCGGATTCGAAGTTCTGGTAATGTACTAATACTAGGATTTTATTTATGTTTTTATAATAGGATAACTGATATAAAAAAAAATGGTTTACATTTTCAAAATTTTAAGTTCGATAGTAATCGATAGATCGAAACTGAAATAATTTAAAGCATATATTAAAATAATTATTATCAATTGTAGTGTTACGTAAAGTGAAGGAAGGTTAAAAATCCTTTATCACTTCGTAATTTGGACTTCAAAAATGTTAACATATATAGTATAATCCCTTTAAATGTTTAATTTTGCTCTTATTTCTACATATTTCTTTTCTTGAGTAATTTTTTTAGTTAAAAAACATTTGCTGCATCTTGAAGTACTCAAAGAATTTAACTATTATTTGAATTATTGATAAAATAAATAAACAGGTACGGAAAAATCCTAAGAAAATGTTGAAGACAAAATGCGACTTAGCAACACATTTTTTTTAACAAAGGAACATTGTACAGAATTCAGGTTCATTCGATAGGAAACATTCAAGACGTCCCAAAACGGCCAACATATTGAAATTATTTATTTTCTAAAAAATCCAAAATACAATTTCCTTAAACTTTTGTTGTGCACCAATTAAAAAGTGACAACATTATTTTTCTTATTAGAAAATAATTAGTTTCAAATTAATGAAGAAATATGCAGAACTTTTCCGAAAGTGAAATTATAATAAGCTCAGATAGTACCTAAATTTACTAAGCTGTAAAAATAAAATTTAGTTATGATTTCCATTACGGGTAAAACACGCAAAATACGTTATCAGTATCACTTCTAGTAATAGTGTTTCATAAAATGTACCATTACACAGCATTTCTCAGCATTAATCAGCATTTCTTCCTTGTCATTATCCGAAACTATTTATTATTATTTAATATTACTTCCGATTAAATACGGCATTAATTTGAATTACTTCAACTTATTTAGAATTATGTATGTGGGCATAGTGAATAAATACATCGTTGAATATCCCAATTATGAATTTTATTCTTAATGTAGAAAAATGGCATTGATTCGTTCGACGACGCATTTAAGTACAGTGCACAAAATATTATTATTATTTACTTCAATACTCTTTATTGTTTAAAATACAAATTGTCATAAAACAATGAACTTCCTCGTTTTCATGTTATTATAATTTTTAGTACCTTCATTTCATCTCTCCAGTACAGAACGAAAAAGTTGTTCAATTATTTTTGAAAAAGCATATCTCATTCAATTTTGAAAATTTCGAATTAGTTAATTAGAATTTCTAAATGTTCTAAGTCCAAACCGACTAAATATACGAACATTTTAGGACTTCGCAAGGACACAACGTAATTGGCCCCGTCAACGATGGAAAACTATTTTCTTCTAGGTAAGTTTGAAGATAATGGGGCCAATTCTGCTAAAGCTAAGCACAGTGGCTATTTTCACTTAGTCACTATGATTGTCACTTTTGTGCGATTTATTATTCTGGTATATTGAACGTAGCTATCAAAAGTGGCTATCATAGCCACTCTTGCAATGGATACGTAGCTAAAGCCGTAGCCAATACTCTTTCGCTATGAATAGCTACTAGTTTTTAAATCGAGAATTTATGATTTTTTATCATCCCTTATGAAAAAATACTAATGAGACCGCGAAAACACTAATAAGCACTAATGAAAAACTTAACTTAACTCATTAGTGTTTTATTAGTGTTTTCGCGGTTGTCTAGTAGTTTTTCATTAGTTATGATTAGTGCGCATTAGTATTTTTCCATAAGGGATCCTTTAACTTGCCTAAGGGTGGAATCTCGGTTTAAAAACTAGTACTAGCTTCCGAATGAGCCCTTATTCACTGAAAGGCATACATTTTTTTTAACTTTAAAATTCTGAAAAGTGATACTTTTCCGTTGCAATTTCTCCTTGTTTCAAAATCTTTTGTTGCAAATTGTAGAAAAACATTAAATTAAAAAGGATACCTATGGATTTCTGTAAACAATTCTACAAAAGTTCATGAAAATAAGAACATTTTATTATACTTTACTTCGATTTTTTGTCATTTTATAAGACAAATACATGCTCGTCCATACGTCAAAAACTTTATCTTTAATCCGTTAATTTCAAAGATTCTTGAAGAATGTTTACGAATGAAAAGATGAAATTGTCTTAATGATACAATTTGCAACGAAATTTTCTGGGAACATGCAAAAAATTGTGGAGACAAAATTTCAATTTTCTAATTTTTGCAATATTTCCCGAAATAATTGAGGAACAAAACTTTTTTTTTGCGTATTTGCCACTCCAAATGAATAACGTTTTATCAAAATACGGGCGGAGACCTCAGACTCAATATGTTCCAGATTTCGGTTTTAGCTCTTTGGAATTTCTCTCGATATTTACGAAAAAAATCAATTTTCACCTCCAGAAAATCATAAAAAATAGCAAAAACCTTCCAAATAAACAAATTCTTCATTACTTTGTTAATGCTCTTTAAAGTTCTGATAACTTCAGTAGCTACATACATATATCACACAATTTCCCACTGGGTTTGTAATACGAGTTTTTAGTCCAGTGGTTTTTACAGTGGCTACGATTTATTTGCCACTGATTTATAACCACACTAGTAGCCTACTTTTAAAATTCATAGAATTTTGCCGATTATTGCAAGATAATGCTGAATGGTAAATTACACGGGTAAACGATTATTTCGAATTAAAAATTACTGCATAGTAATAATACTGGCACTCTGGCAGTGACTGTAGTAATGTATTATTTTAAAGTTTTGGGTTATAATTTATGACTTTTTTATAATATTCGTTTATATGTAACAGAGCAAGTAGTAGGTACTTTCAATATAATTTTTTCCGTAGATTACAAAAACGGAAATTATAATTTTCTATCACCCGACATTTTTGAGAAAAATATTGTACAAACTTAACACAGTCGTATTTTGGTTATTTTTCAAGATTAAAAAATAACAATAATAATAATAATAATAATAATGGAACGTGAAAAGATCTCGCAACGTGACTCATTTTTAATTTTTCGTGAGCATTCGTTAGCTATAATTATAGCACTACCAATAAATTGTATGAAGTAATCGGTTAACAGAAAAATGTGAAATTCATAGAGTATTCCGGAAAGTTTCAAAGTCTTAAGTATTTTAAATTTCCTATAACAATTAATTATGTTTTATTGCATTTTTAAACATTTCAAAAAACAAGATATTTTACACTCTCCAAACCTATATTTCTTCAAAACGTGACTTGTTGGGATATTTTCGCTCACGAATTCGTAATCTACAGAAAAAGTCTTATAAAAATGATGATTTTTCTGTGGCCAAATTTTGTTGACAAGTGTTATGATTAAATTATTTTTAAAAACTGCAATAAGAGGCGATTTATGAATTTGTGTAATTTTACAAACAGCATTTCGATTCCGACTGAACAACCATTCATTATAATCATGAACATTTTTAATATTGAAAAGAAAGAAAACTGAAATTTCAAAGTCCTCATTGGTAACAAATAAAGTGTGCCAACTATGACCAATTTGAGGTCATTCAGATCCAAATCTGGTTTTGCGAAATCCCTCAGATGAAGTGCTAAGCCCGTGGAGCCGGAGACGTCGCCGTCGGGGCCGCTGCCGTGCAGACGGTTTGGCTAGCGACCAGCTCCTGGCCTCGGGCACTCGGAGGGTGTGGAGGGGGTGGTGGGAGTCTTGTAAGGTAAAATCGTCCTAAAGTGGAAGTGGGGCACCTCGCACAGGTGGGCACGGTGTCCGTTAACATTAACTGCTGCCCGTGACGGCCACCGCCGCGACGCCGTTCTGCTGGGTCTCGGTGGTGGTGGTGATCCCCGAAATGTTGACGTCGTTCATTGTGACCGTCTGGTTCTGGTTCTGGTTCTCCGGTGGGGGTGGCGGCGGCAGGGAGTCCAGCTGGCTGTTTTCCATCAGGATGACGTCGTTCATCTGCTTAATCTCCTCGGTGGAGGGGGGCGCCGGCAGACTGATGATGCTGTCGAAGCCGTTCTCCGTCTCGGCGGCGGGGGCGGCGATGGGCCCGTTGTCCATCACGGGGCTCACCTCCCCGTTGCCAAGTTGGAGCTGCAATTTCTCACTGGCAGCATCCTGGTCCAGGATCCGATTCCCGTTCTCCTCGCACTTCGCCTTCTTTTCCGTGGCATCCACGACCGTGTCCTGTTTCAGCAGGGCGGCCGTGATGACGGGTTTCGTTTCTGCGCCGGGATTTGGATTTTTTCCTCCGGACAACTCGCCCGGGCAGTCCCCGTTCTCGCAGTTGCCGTCCTCCTGCGGGGTGACGGGCGAGGCCCGCTTAGCGACCGGCGAATGCGGGCGGGTGTCGTCGCTCTCGACGGTGTACAGCTGCTGGTTCCCGTATTTGTAGCCCTTGTTCGAGTCCCCCGACGACGAGGTGCTCAGGTCCGACTGGGACAGGCCCGTGTTCGAGCTCCCGAAATTGAGGCACGGCTCGGACTTCTGGGACGCGGTCTCGTCGACCTCCATCAGGTTGTCGTGGTCGCTGACGCCGTCGGGAGGCTGGTGGATCTGGACCTCTTCATGGTTCGCCGGTTTCGAATCGCAGCCCTTGGCCTTTTCAATTGAATCGATGTCCACCGGGCGTGCGCCCCCCTGCCTGCTCTCCATGCAGCCCTTGTGCGGGCTGTCCGGGATTCCGGCCGAGTCGACGCCACGGGCCACCTCCACGACAAATACTCCGTCCTTCTCGGAGGGCGTGTAGTGCATTTTCGTCTCCCGGGCGTCACGGGATATGTCCTGAAAAGAAAAACGGACCGATGAAATCATTCCGGGGCAAAAACGGATTTAATTAAATGCACCCGCTCAATCGCGGGCTCCAGCGCCGTCCCAGCTCACCTTGCAGTGGCCAAATTCGCAAGTGAACTAGGCGACTAATTAGCAGGAACCGACAGAAGCGGATTTACAAAACAGTGTAGAAAAAGCAACGTGAATTTCCATGGAAATTTCTCAGGTTGGGGCTGTTGGGGGCGTCATCCCAAACAGAAGTGTTTTGTCGCCCCACGGAGAACTAGGCTCAAATGGATCAAAACTGCAAATGTCCGGATTCAATCAAGTCCACCCCTTCAATGCAAATACTCCTTCTTCTTCTTCAATAGAAGCCCCGACCAGTTGGGCCCCATTCCCAGCCCTGGTCTCGTCTTCAACGGAGTCCCTCCCTCGAGAGCCACTCAATTGAAACTCAAAGTAATTTTTCTTCGGCAATCGGAATAAAAAAGAAATTCTTCGTCAAATTGAAATGTTTGCCTCTGTTCTGGGAAGGCGCTCTTATTTGGGGCCGATTGAAGTGGACGTGGCTCGGCCACATCCAAAGGTGAGTGCCTCTTTCAAAATTAGATTCAATATTTTCATTCTTCGCCAATTTCAACGACCGAACGGAAGAAATCGGGCCTGCACCTCAAAGGAAACTTCGAGTACCATCGACGTTCTTCTTTTGAAGTCCTTTCAGACTTAACTAGCGAATCTATGCAACACAACATCCCTTCGTTTCTTATCACTGGAACGTCTTTCAAATTGAACAAAAATTTCAGCATTGATTTTATACCTATACCAGGTCTTATTTGTGACTTAAGTGGAGCGAAATGAATTGATTCATGAAGCATGACATTATGTAATGTGGAAATTTATTCAAAGTAATAACAACTATGAAATGGAACTCAGCGTTTACGGTCTGCCCTTAATTTTCATTTAATAATTTGACTCATCTTACTTTCCCTTCACCAATTTCTTTCCCAAATGCTTTCCAAAACCTCCTTTCGTTCCCTATACCAAATATCGTAAATAAAACACTACTGAAAATTAGTTTATGAATAATGTATAGTAAGTGTTATTTTACTTTGACTCTACATGGTTCTATGCTACTATCGTTTTTTGTATCCAGACCTTCATAATGACTACTGCATTATAATAAATGCCTCTCCCTGAATATAGGACATAGAACTTGTTTGTTCCATGAAAACAGGCTATCGACATTTTTCAGAAAGCATTTTTGCTTAATAAGTATAACAAACAACTATGAAAAGGAATATCTATCTCACTATATAGAAGGAATATAATATTTAAACGTGAACAAAATAAGATAACGACAAAATTATCGTTTTTTTTTGTGTGTAAAACGTGAAACAAATAATAGTCAAATATACCAAATGTTTATCATAATTACCTATTTAAATTGGAATTAACTATAGCTTGTTGTTATTATGAATGAAGAATTTATTAAGACGAGCTTAATTTAAACCAACACCCTTTTTAAAAGGTAAAAGAGGCTAAAAAAACATTTTCGTTTCTATTAAAGTGGAAGTCTTAAATTACCACTCCAAAATTTACCTATAATAAATTGCACAGAAAATTCTCATATGTTAATTTGTCTAAACAATTCCATATTCTACGAAATCTACACTCACAAAACGTAAATTAAATTCAATACATTGACTTACAATTAGACTGATTTCCATTATGCTCAAAAGGCCGCAACTTTCCTGATTAATAAAATACTTTTTATTTATTCATTTTAAAAACATTTGCACTGAAATATTCCAAAGGAATTTGTCCAAGGAGCCAAATTTTATGACAAACGTTTTGGAAAATAAACTTACAATACAAATATTGCTTTACGTCGTTTAAATACCGTAGATGCGGGTTACTTTGGCTACTTTTTTCTTATATCCTAAGAAATCACTCTGATATATAGATTGTGTTAGACCACTAGGTGTTATAATGTTTTCATTTGATAGATGAGGATAATAGCTAATCAGTAATAATGTTTTTTATAGCAAAAAGTTTGTAAAAATATATGTTTTATTATTTTTAAATTTGAGCTAAAGTTGTCCTTTGAGGAGGGTTACTTTGGCTTGCAGATGGTTTGGGCACAAAACCTATATACTTAAGCAAGTATTGAGCCAATTTAAGTCCTTTGAAATAATAGAAAATAAACAAATGAAGCATCCGACGCAAAAAAAGTTTAATTTTCAACAAAACATTTACAAAACTAACTTTTCTACAGCCCTTTGTTACACAAGAAAGTTTTCTGACCTGAAATACGTAAATATTCACAGCAGGTAAGTTTGAAGCGCAAATGACAGTTTTAACTATACAAAAATTCGTGCAACCAATTAAAAATAGACGTCAGTAAAACCATCTAACATTTCCGACTCGAACTAGATCGTTTAGTGTCATGGCTACGAAGAGGTGGGAAATTCAATATTTTTTTTGTTTTGAGCCAAAGTTACCCCTAGAGCTAAAGTAACCCGCATCTACAGTATGTATGAAAATAAAGGAAATTATATGCATAATTCTTCTTTCTTTATTTTCAGGAACAAACAGTTCTGAAAATTTTCTATTTTGTATACGCACAAGGACCCTTAAAAAATCTTACATATGAAACCATATGAATCATAAAATCATATATAGGAATTCATAAAAATGTGTCGTGGACAAATACGAAAGTATTTCTAAACGGAAATGCGTCCTCAATATGTGGGTAGTATTAGTATATTTTATTGTTTTTTGAAAAATCTCGTACCTATGTAGATATTGAATGATTTTTGACAAAATGCATCAAATTTTAATTTTAGGATAATAATTACACATAAAGAACTATCCGGGTGGATATAATATTCGCTTGGAAATTTAACTAAGATCAATCGTTAAGAAAATTAATTTTTCGCGTGGTGGGTTTCTAAAACAAAATAAAATCGAATCAATTACGGCTTTTGCTATTGAAAATCCTTGAAGTGAACCTAAATTATGGCATGTGTCCATGTGTGAACTAAAATTCAATATAATGTTAGTTGATTATAAGAGCAGTTGAATAATATGTATATTTGATTATGCATAATAAATAATTCATAAGTATAAGTTTATTGCTCGATTACCCCAATCCAAGACGGACGAAATATTGTTCTGAAAGATTAAATAAGTTTACAATCTGTAATAAAGTTTATTATGAGCTTGGTAGGGCAGGCATTCTCTTTGTACAGAAAATCAATTGAAATTTCAAAGAAGAGAAAGCGAAATTGAAGATTTAAAGTTAAAAATATGAATTCTTCGACAATTACATCCAAAATAGCACGGTAGTGGCAGTGGGAAGAGGAGAAGATTTTTATAGTTTTTGACAGATGACGTTAGTCGTTGGAAATCAAAGTATGACACATTGACCGATCACCAAAAAACTTAATACAAAAAAAAAAAAAATACAAGTGAAAGGAAACGGAAGAAAACGAATAATAATATTTGTTTATAGGTGAAATCACTTACATTTCTCTCTTCCGTTTCAACAATTAGATGGTTATTCTTTAAGGTCATCGTTATGACCGAACCATTCGCGCCCGAATGGTTGAGCATATTGGTGGTCGCGGTACCATTGACTGTCACCCCACCCCCGCAACCATCGTACTTTGCTACAATCTCAGTGCTCGACTCTAGGGTATCATTACTACGATTGATTGTGTATCCTGATTCCGTCGATTTCAACTGAAACGGAAAAAAAGAATAAACAAAATGACTACGACAGTCATTGGATTCGACACCGAAAAATCAAAATAAGTACAGAACTGAAAAACTGTGCAAAGTGACTGTAACAACAACAAACAGCAAAACAATGGACAACATTTAACAGAAAGAGCAACACAAACGGACCTGCTTTACCAGGATTTGCGGCCTCCGTCGAAGGCCCGGAAGGCAGTGACGATATCTGCGTCCAGATTCATGGGAGCGCCAGACAATGACCGGCATTTTGGGCATTTAGCCGAAATGGCTTCGAATACATCCGCTCAGCCCCCACTCCTTCGTCCCGCGCCCGCTAGATGGCCGGCGATATCCCAATGCCTGCGAATTTATGGAAACAAGCCGACAAATTGTTGGACACGCCGTGACAGCCCATGCCTCCACCTCGCTTGGAGGCTCGCCAACAACGTCCATATTTTAAGGGCTCATATTTCACCAGAAAACTGCCGGAATTACCTGTCCCCTGGGAGATAGGACGCTTAGAGTTGTCCGTGAAGGAATGTCCGTGGGCTCGCAATTTTCGGCGATGGGACGGGCGTCTCACCTGCTGAGATTCGAAACTGTTGAACAGCCCTGAATCCTTATTACTCAGACCTGCTCGGACCCATACACCGCGCACTTTTTTTGTGGGATCCTCACTTTATGTCCTTTAAAGAGTTCATTCTCGCAATTTGGATCGACAAACGAGTAAATGGGGATTTTCATCTCGTCACGTCTTCTTTTAGTAAGTGCACGCACACGAAAAATTGGGTTGCCGAAGATAACAACTTTTTCGTTGCCGCAGCCTCTATTTTAGAATTCACTCGCGTTTGTGCCACAAAGTTCCGCCGTGAAGCGACCCACTTCATGATGTTATTGTATAGAAAATGTTGAATACGATTGGAAGCTAAGATACATCCCAAAGTGCAGTAAATCCGAGGTTTTAATTCAAGTTACTTTAAAATGCTGTACATTTTATACATAGTATCTATATGACCGAACTTAGCTTCATTAAACACTTGTGAGCATAGATTATAAGTACCTATGCATCTATAGTTAAATTCTACCGGCTTACAACTCCTCTCCCTAATCCAACGCCTTCGCTCACACTTTGACATCGATACCAGCTTTGACTTAAAATTCCTAATTTGTATACCTAACCAAAAGCGCTTAATATGATTAAATTTCGATTTTCATTGTCCATCATTTGACATCGGCTTCAGATTTCAAATCAGCGCGCCGATAACCCCCTTTTACAAACATACAGTGACTCTCAAAACTGATCACAAGATAGTACTTTGGGATTTTGCAAGTTACTAAAAAGCTAAAAATAATATATATTTTTAATCACTTTAAAGAAAACAGCATTAACGGACAATATACAAACTTTAAATATTTACAATCAATTGCCAGTCAAGGCAAGAAAAACAAAGAAACCACCTTAAAGGGCCTTCGCTGGCAAAATGTTAATAATAAAATACTTTGTATAGCGAGTATAATATTTATATAAAAATTAGGAAAAATATAGCAGGAGAGTCACATTACGAAAAACCATTTCGGTTCATAAAAAGTTTTGACGCAGAAAGTAGTCCATTACTACCATGATTATCTTTTTAAAAACTGTCAACATGGAATATATCTATACATCTACTTTCAGGTGCTGAATTAATAAATATTAAAGTATTTAAACTTTTAAGTGAACCTCACTGTAAATCTTAGTGTTTTTTTTTTAATATACTAATACACTACACCCATCTGATTAACATTGTCTCGTTTCTAAAACACTTGAAAGCGTTTTAAAAACGAGACAATTTTAATCCAATGGGTGACGTCATATTAAAACACTTTTAGTGTATTAAAATAAAACACTAAAATTTGCAGTGTTGGGTTTTTAGACATAGTTCTGTGGGGAAATCATACACGACGAGATTTTCGTTGGGCAGCATTTAAGCCATGTTTATGTAGATATGAATTTGAATAGTAACGGATATAATATAAATATACATATGTCTATAACATTCTAACCAAAACTTTTGATTTTCGTATTTGTTATGAACCCAAAATATAATTGATATAAAAATCACCGACTATGCATACATACACTGAAAAAAATAATTTGAGAAAAATAATGTGTGATATTCAAAAGAAGCAAAATAAATAATCACGGAAAATTATCGTATGGCCCTGTAATTTATAAATTTCATGAGATACTCAATTCATGGGTAAACTGCAAACATTACAGTCTAAAACTTTATTATTATATTAGATACCATTTCAGAAAGAAAAATATTCAAAGTGGTCAGGCAAATAAGCATTTAGTTAGCAAAAAATACTGAATTGTTATTGAAAATATCCTATGATCGAAAATCAAAAATCACGGGGCAAACTGTTAAAGTTGTAATCCATAGAACATAAAAAATATTTTATGAAAATGTATGAAATATATGTATTTATTACCTACTATTTCGTAAATAAGTAAATTGTGAAATTATATATTTTTTTAGTTTATTTATTGTAGCATAATGTATATTAATTTGTTATTGGGGGCCCTGAATTTTTTAAATTTTAAGAAATAAAAGAGTAGTTCTGAAAATAAGTATATGTTGTTTCACAAAGTATATGTACATACATTATAAGCTCAAGCTTCACATATTCTGTAAATCATAATTTGTGAGATTATCATATTATAAACTAAACTAAAGGGAATTGTTGTTTTATCATAATCAATTATTATAATATTTTGCTTATTATCCCCGCAGGACAGGATAAAAATGTAATTATTATCGGAAATCCAATGAATTCCTGCATTATCTACCTATATTTTTTCCGTGTATATTGAAATTCATCATTTTTAAAATTTCAATCACATATGCATCTATTTTCCAATTTATATTTATTGTATGCTGCTCTGCCTCTAAATTAGAGTACCTACTTTTAATTTGGCAGACAGCAGAATGGCTGTTTCGAACTTCGGAATCAACTGAAGTTGTCGAACTGGGAAGTAAACGGAGAGCCTCCTCAGCCCGAGTTTCGAACAATGACGCGAATTGAAACCACACCCGGGGGGGACTCCTCCATATGCCGTTCTACTCCCAGAGCATAAAAAGTTGCTCGTTTAAAGTTTTAGAGAAATGTTCATGGCGAGGAATCGATTTTGCCGGGATAGTGGCGGGTGTTCCGTGTTTGTGGTCACTAACCGGATGATTCACGCAAAAGTCAAAATTAATTTCGCCCACTATTTATTGGGAGGCCTGATTGATCTGTCCTCCCGCGGATTCAATTGATCAGTTGGCTTTAATAATCGCGGCCAGTCACACGCCCTGATAAGCACGCAAAAGCTGCTAATTAACGCGGATAGGATTGGGCTGATTCCATCGAATTGGCCGCGGTCCCCGGGGAACGAGTGCCAGGCTCCAAACTAGCCTTAACAGAGTCGAGCTAAAAACCACCCGGGGTCCTGGATCCCGGATGCTGTGCACACAGTTGCCAGGCAATAGTTGCTGGGGCTCAGGGGTGCTCCGCCCGTGGGAGAGCGAAATACCTGCCTTTTGGTGCCCCGAACGAACAAACGCAGAGCAACGTGTGTGCTATTCATTTTGGCAGCGTTTTTGTCAAATACTCCGCTTTTTATTAGATGACGCCCATTTTATTTGCCAGAACCATTTTATCTCAAAAAACCTATCTGAGGTGGGGGTGTGTACTCAGGGGCCCAGCCCAGGTTGATAAGCGAACACACTTCCGGCGAAATATTTGTACCAACATTGCGGGGAGTTTTTTTTTATTCGTAAACCGATATGTTATCTTTGATTACAAAAATGTAAATTCGAGCCGAAAGCCTCGTTTCTGGCAGAGCTGGGAAAAAAACTCCGGAATGACTTTTGTTTGCATTCGGTCTGCAGCTGGATTTGCTAATAAATATGAAAATGAAGCCCATAAAGGCTTCACTTAAAGCGTATAGCTAAATGTTCATCTTTTTTTCGATTTGTTAGCAAATTGAAAAGTTACAAAGCTATCGCTGCTGAAAAAATGGTGCAATGTATCCTAACCTAACCGTTTTTTTGATTATGAACGCTTATGACACAAAGTTATCAGAGGCGTTTTTCTGAATTTGAACATTTTCGGCTTTTATTATCGTTTTAATTTAATTTAGGGAAAGGATCCGTTTCAAAAATAAAAGAGCTCTTTTTCCGATAATTTGGATTTTCTTTATAAAGCAATTTAATATTTAAAGATTTTGTAATGAAAAAAAATTTACTTTAGTTACTTTGAACCTTGCACTCGGCGTTGCTGGGGTTACTTAAACGGGCAGTATTCTCATTTGGAATTATTAAGAAATCGATTTTTTTTATTATTATAGGTACATGAATCTTTCTTTATAATCTCCCGAAAGAAATTCCCAGAAATCTTGAACATTGGAAAAGTTATGTGGGCTTATACTTATGTAGATAAACTTTCGCCAGCCAAACCGCGGCACACCTACTTTAAATGCGTCTCCTGAAAAATCGCTGTTTTTTTAAAATTAGTGGACCTGATCTTTCAAATTCTAATTAACTGAATTATACCATTTTCAAGCAACATTTCACCTTTTCCCATGCAAAAATATTTTTTTCCATTTCAAATGTATAAAAATCCATTTCAAAAGTGCTCTTTTTTATTTCAAAAGTACTGAATTCCAAAACATTAGTATCGTATTCATGCACGAAAATTTCAAAATACCTGCTAAAAAAGCCTCACCTAGTGAAATTTTAGCTTTTTTCATCGCAACTAACGAAAATCTCGATTTAATTTTTCAATTCCGCAAAGTTTCATGACCCTGCGTTACAATTTTCTGTAAATTACAAAAAGTTTTTGTTGTAATTGTGTATATACATATGTATTTTATGAGCGATGTTTTCACTTTCATATTGCAAAGCATTCTGTAAAAATTTAAACATCCTTAAATCTTATGAATCAAGGAAAATATGCTTTTGAGCTTATCAAAAATGACAACGCATTTGATAACATTTAATTAAAAACAAAAATGTCCGGTTCTGTAGGTATATAACACTTTTTAAGCAAACAGCTCGCATTGGTGTTTTAAATTCGTACAAAAATTTCATTAAAATAAAAATACGTGTTTATATAATATTTTATATAAATATAATATGTATATAATATAGAATTAACCGATTTTGAGATGTTTGATAACTTTCAAAAATCTCGATTTTTGTCATGTCGAGTTTTTAAAAATCAAGCCCTCGTAACACTCCCGCTCTTCAAACGTTTATATAATCTTATTTTTTCAAAAATGAATATAAAGTATAAACAGTAAAAATAAGCAAGTGCAGCGAGTTATTATCCTCACCATTTTTGATTATAGATAAAAGAATGTCGAAAAGAATATACATCGATTTTGCCAACAGAGGCCATTCGAGAGGAAGTTTATGAACGAAGCTGCCGTTTGGGACAACCTATCTCTTTAGCATAACACAAAGAAAAAGTGCAAATGAAGCTGAAAATATTCAGGGGAAAAGGAGGAAAATCAGGGAAAACATTTCAGACAGCGAAAGTACCGCTTCGGGGATGATTCGCAGTGTTGGCGATAAAGCAATAGTTTGATTGGCGAATCAATGCAAATTTGCTTTAGGTGCGGGGCGCAGCCCTGACACACGGAAGATAAATGGAGTTCAACCGTCTCCAGATATTTATTATGTCGCAGGCTTCGGTTGGCGGTTGCATGAAATGTAGCCGATTCGAATCGAAGGTCAACCGCATGGTTAGAGAGGAGTTATTCATGACGATGCTACCAGCACGATAAACGGAATTTGTCACGTGCTCCCTGACTTAATTGGCATCAAACGTGACATGGCATCCGATTGTCGAAATAACATAAATATCTTATTGTTGCACTGCACTGACATAATTGAGGCAATTCCTTAACTATAATTTATGCAAATTAACTATTGCGTCTTAACCTCAATGGGGAAAAACAAGAATTCTAACAATATCCAAACGACCGCCATTAATTCCTGTTAAGGTGCCGACTGTCGAAGGGTGGAAATCCGAAAATTAAATCTAGGGATTAGAACAGAGTTGGCAAACCTATCTCTTGCGTGCAAGTAATATTATAAAGTCATAAGGATTTGGCGACCCACCAATAAATTTTCTAGTTAATAATACAATAATAATAATAAATTAAAGATAATTTTAGTGTGAAAAATAATGATACCATGGTGCTTCATTTTTTCAATTTGTGTGTTTATAATTTTTGCAATACTTGGTCTCGTTTCTCAATTTTAAATAAAAAAAAATATATAAAATTAACTTTTTCAATTTTATGGGTGAATATTTCATATTGGGCTATAGAGCATTTAATTGTTTTTTTATTTTGTATTAAAGCTTAATAACTTGTAAAATTTTACAACCTAAACGATGCCAAAGGAGTAGTGTATGTTCATTTTCATGACTTATTGATATACATATATGTATATGTGCTTATTTTTCAAAATAAAATGCAATACATATATATAAACATAAAAGAAATATCAGGATACACAATGCCTAAATAAAAAATATTATTTGATGCTTTTAAAATAACGTAATTTCCTTTAAAAATTAAAAGCATACTATACTATGTATTGTATTATTTTACTTCGTACTGTCGTACATTTCAAAATACGGCAACTATCATGATATATCAAAGAACCCAAAATTGTACAAAAGCAATTCCCCCACTAGTGGGTTTTTGGTCATTATCCTAGTAAAGTATGAAATTTCGACTGATGCATGATAGACTTCTTCTATATTAGCTGTACAATTTACATTTGTCAACGATTCAAATTTCGGCTCCTTGTAAGAATTTGCACTTTGCACTTGTCATTCATTCGACTTAAAAATCCCAGCGTACCTACTTATAATCACTGTGATTTAATTTAAAAATATCTATCACAACATCTGATAAAAGTAAGTTAATACTAAATTGCTGTCGGTCAAATGATAATGCCATGGTATCCGAACCATATCAATACTATAGCTGTGTGTCACAGGTATTATAGAAAGCGCGAAAGTCCACATGTTTAAAGATTTTTAATAAAAAAGGAATCCGTGCATTAAAACACGATGAGGATTTTATTAATATTTGTTTATTTTACGTTAACAAGTTGTACAGCCCTGGTTTAGGAATAAAAAAAGTGGAAAAATTCCATAATAGGGGATAATTAAAAATGAATTTATTCTTTTGCGTCCTTTCAGAAAAAATGTGTTCAGCGATCAGAATCCCTTTTCCACGAAATCGGATTTTGTTTAGTTGAACACGTGGCATTTGCCCAACTTTCTGTTGACATGCATAAAAGCATTTCAGGTTTACCATAGCACGAGGCAAATTATGTAGCAGGACATGAACATGGTCCTGTCTTCCACAAAAATCCCAACGAGCTTAAATCCAGTAACTGAAAAATCAGTCGGTGTGGAGGATGCAGTTTGGGGGCTTCTCCGTAGAGTGGCAACGTAAGAGGATTTTGTTGCACTTGCAGGCCTTACTCGCTCAAATGTAAGTGGGGCTTTTAACAGAAGGAACCATGCAACCAATTTGAGGGCTGCAGTTTTAGATTTATATAAAATACGTTAGAAACCCGTAGAATTGTTTCATCAGCGATTTTTGCCATTTATGAATTCTGCAAAAATCGTCTGTGGCTAATTGAATTCCCGAGTCTTACGGACGCAGACGGAGAACTTAGGTTTATCTGCATGTGTAGATAATTAAAATTTTCCCTTCAAAACGAACGAGCTACCTCATGCAGAGAATTTTCTGCAGACAGTCAAACTTTCCCTTGGTTACGGGTTCCATCGCCCTGGGCAACTCCTTTTTGTTGCCAGTGTGGAATGAGGTAAAATTATTATTCAAAAGCAAAAAGGGCGTATTTTAGGGCGCGCACCACCCACTAAACTCTAAATTGGCAGCTGCCTTATTTTGAAACCATTGTAATCATCTCGCATTGTCCTTCGTTCAGCCTACTGACATGGTGGGGACGATGAAACAATCTAAACACTATCGCCGAGACAAAAGCCCTTTTCAAGAGTCATGAAATTGTGCGGTTTCTAATGAATAAGAAGCATTGACTATGGCAGCGGTTAGCCTAGTCTGCGAGCTCAGCCATGTAGTTATTAAATTGGAATTTCAAATCTGCTGCATGATAGACTTCTTCGATGGAGTTTAGGGAGGGAAGGGCGAAATTGTGTGATAATTTCTACCGTAAATGTTGGCAGAATGCCTATCATGTGATACTAAAATGTTTTATCTATGTAAATCCTGTTCAGTGGTTAAAATCCAATATGTCACTCTTTATTTTGTTGCACAGATTTCGCGTAATATAAAATTGTCTGTTAAAAACAATTCGAGCTGCCATACTTATTGGCGGTACTACTTCCGTATTTGCATAAAGATAGTGTGTTTAAATATTCAGAACTTTTGATCGTTAAAGTATAGGTACCTAACTACCTGAAATCTCTTTTTAATATGATAACATACATATCGAAGGTACTTTCAGTAGAATGCTCTGTTTAGTGCTATGAATTAAAAGAATGTAAAAAGAGTAATATACATATCTATAATTAGTGATGTCATAAAATAGAAGGCATTAAAGGTTTATCAACATTTAAGAGATTCTCTGTGCGCTTCATCTAATGATCTGAAGAAACCTGAATTAAAAACTAGCACAGGATAGTTTCACAGAGAAAGGCAATTATTATAGCAGAACACGTCTAGAACGTTCACGAATTTGCTTTGTATTGGAAAAAATGCCTGAAAGGATATATGTATATTTATATATTTTTGAAATATGATAACTCTATACTTCTGGTTTCAAGGATTTAAAACTTAACTTTTGCATTCTAAACAGCTGAAGAATATGTAACTAAGCCAATGTTAATATTCAATACTAAATGTTATCAAAATAATAAATTCAGCTCTGTAAGAACTGAGGTCTTCGGATATCAATTCTTCAACCCCATCAAAAACAGATGTTAACCGCTGGTGTGAATGAGACAGATATCACTAAATTCATGAATTACAACAAAGATATTACTGAAACTCGTTAACAGAATTTGCAAAATACCCTAATTATAAACAAGTAAGACATATCATTCCAAACTTTAAATGAATGTGAACATCCTTGAAGTTTAGAAGTTTTAGTAACTTAAAGGGTAACAAATAATGAAAACGATAGAAATACGTTTTATGAAATTTGATTCGTGGAATTTAAAAGAAAATTTAGGGATTGTCTACCTTTATATGAGCCGTTGGGAATCATAGTGGCGTAAGTCAACAATTTTTAAAAACTGAGTTAAGACTAAAATCATATCACCCTGTTAAATACCATATAAACTATTAAAACTTGTGTACTGAATCCTAAAATTATCTGGAAAAGGAAGTGTTATTATCCATTTAACCGCAACAGCAAAGACGAAACTGTAATTGACTCTTCAAGCAATCAATCTGTGTATCCAATACTAACAAGACTATACGTTATTCTTTGATCCCTCCTATATGTAATTAATTCTAAGATTCTAAACATATAAACGTATTTTATGTGTTTAAGTTGAATAAAGGTAATTTTATTTTTTAAACCATAAATTCCATTGTGCATATGCATATATAAACAACAGATAAGGCTAAGGGTAAGGGTAGAACTAATTTTGCGCATTTTGTGAGCAATTTTTTCGTCAATTTTATAGGAATGTTCGTTATATGGAAGTTTAGTGTATTATCAATTTAGAACATTTGTAAATATTTTACCTGACATTTAGCGCATAGAAGAAGCACTTTCTTTTTTATTTTATTTTAATGTTCTTATGTTACTACAAAATATATTTAAATAAGTTCTGAATTTAAAAACAAGCTTCTATCGTATTCTACTTGTCGAACCCTTTCATTTGATACCCATATCATGCGTGCACAAAACAACAAAAAAACTAGTCCGCCATCTTGGGCCGTCCGCCATATTGGATTAAGAATGATGTCATTTAGCTAACCATACATTGCCATTCAAACTAAACGTGTATGCAAAATTTCATCTCAATCGGTTAAGGATGTCTAACTGCTTTAAAATTCAGTTGCAAGATTGAACCGAACATATATGTATATGTAGATACATACATACATACATACATACACATACATAATAAAAGCTTGTAAAATAACATTGCTTCCATTCTTGCGCTCTATACAAGAAAAAAGTTTAAATGTTAATGAAAATATATCATTTTGAACGAAAATCACAGTTATACCAAAGTAGGTATGGTATCCTGCAACTAATATTAATTGTAGTTTTTTTCTGTTATTAATATATTTTCTTATCATTTTGTTTATGTGACCACATGATGGTAATAATGTCCTTAATACATTTATATTTTTATACCATATATCTAATCTAAAGATAGATATGTATGTATGTATACAAGCTTGTATTTAGGAAAGGCAAGTAGAACACAAATAGCCTTATCTCAAAAACCATTGAAGGTACAGAACTGTTGTCAGGCTTAAGTTGTTGTAAATTTAATGCACTTTAAAAATGGTACGAACAACTAATATCAAGAATTGCACAGATTATGAATTTTAAATCAACTGAACAAAAAAAACTGCAGATTTTCACGTATTACGCAGCAAGCACAGGTTTTTCGAAGCTGCAAATTCGGGTTTACCCTTACTCTAACAGTTCCCAACAACATATTAAAAAATTAGAACTACATCACGCTTTGCGATTTGAGCCCGTTTTTATGTACCATTTGAATGGGCTAACAAGTCTACTTTAAGGATATATAAAGAAAACATCAAATCGTATGAAAAAGTTTTTGACGTGACAACGTCTTATAATTCGATTGAGCCGGCTGCATGCACGAAAAAACATGACTCATGCGGCGTTACCTCGCTCTGAGGCGTTCCATTTAAGGCTTGAAGTGCAAGCGAGAGCGCGGAACGAGCGACAAAGCACAATCACACAATCACAATCACAGAGCACAATCGGCCTCCGCATTCGGCAGCGTTCGACATCTGTCTCTCTCCTACTTGAGTGAGCGATGCGTCCGCGTGGACAGCTGCTATACAATAATACATTTACATATTTTCGTCAAGTATGAAGTGCAGTGAAAAGTGAATGTGGTGTCAATTGTTTATAGCAACGATAATTGCGGTTTCTTATGACGTTGTCACGTTCAACTATCGTCAGTAAACCGACTTTACAGACAACCGATTTTTTTGCGTTAGTCTAGGGCGAAAATAAGGCCTTATCAATACTCCTACTTTTATTATTCATTCTATACTATATCTATAGGCAGTGTACCTACATACATACATGAATACTCAAAAAGTCGTTTGGTCATAATTCGCACACACTTTCTAATTGAAATTCTCCTGCGTAATTTAGAAAATACACGCATCAGGCTAATGAGGCAGTGCTTTATATTTATTTATTTTTAATCACCTTTATTACGATTAATAACGACAAAGCTAACCATAAGTGCACCTTGATGGACCCAACCCTGAAAATAAATAAACCACACATTTTCGCAATTGCACTCGAGTTGCAGCTAGAGCAGAATAAATACCGCAGGTGACCTCAATAACCGCGTTCTAATAGAGGGCCACATTCCGTTTGCATTTCAGTTCGCGAGTTATTTGAGAGGGCCGAACTTGAGAGCCCTTCGATATATGGGAATGCATCGGATGTAATCGATAGACTTTTTCCATTATATTGCACCTATGATATAGACAATTGAACTATAGAATTGATCAAAAATTAAAATCTCGCAGAATATTTTTCCATTTATTTCCAGTTCAATTGCACCGGTTCCAGATTTTATGTGCGCTATCATTGGTGCCACTCCCTGTGATGATATTTGATGTCCCGCCCTTTTACGGGATCGGAGGGTTTTACAAGCATGGAGCATGCTGTCACAAATCGGGATGAGCATGAAACACATAAAAGGGGGGTACACCTGAGTTTTGTGCAAGTAGCGTATAGAATGCCATTCGATTTCATAGTAACGTTTATATCCACTCGAAGGCAATCAGGAACACAAGTGCCACGTTATTTTCGAAACTAGGCTCATTTCGATGGTACGCGTATGCTAAGAAATACTGTGGAGGTTGACATCAACATAAAATTCTCGTCTGGAGGAGCATGATGGAGCCAGGGATTGTGACCCATTAAATTCATTAGGTAGGGCGAAAGGGGTCGTAACTACACGGCTGATTTTAAAGGCAGCACTCAAGCAAATTACGTTCGGTTAATTGGCGCCAGATATGTATCGGATCGGGTCATAAATCTTCAGGTGACCCTCACCTATAAGCCCACATTTGTTAAGCGTAACTGCCATCTTCCCGCCTCCATCCAGAACTGTTCCGGAATCACAGTGGGGCGGCAAAAGGCAATTACCACTGAATCGGACCGGTCCTAATTAGCTCCTTCTCTCCAGATTCTAGACAGTGTCGGTTGTAATTACGCCCCCCTGCGCGTTGATTGCACCCATCAAACCGTTCCCCGACTATGAATGCTCTTGGCAGGTTCCCGTAGGAGAGCAGATGCAACTTTGACTGTAGCCAGGGTTCGTTGACCAGCAACCACCTAAAATTATCAAATTTACCCATTCAGCGAGGCTACCTTAAATAATTAGCACGAACTGAGCGACGAAATCGCCACTACGAATCGCGGCCGTCGCGGTGCAATAAAACTCTCCAGAGTCCAGGGAGGCTGGGGGGACGTCGAAGTCGAAACAGAATAAACCTGCTGGAGGTAAAAAACTAAAAATTGTTTGATGACTTCCTGCACTGGGAATGGATGGTGGGCCCAACCATTCCCAGTCCATCCGTGCAATTTGCAATTTAACTTCTACCCGAAAAGTAGAAGTTTCACCTAAGAAAAGAAGAAGGTGCCTCAGTTCAGTGCTCGGCCAGTCGGAGCAGCGTTCAAGTTCTGGTTTCTTGGCTGGTTCCTTTTGTGTTTTTGTTATATCTGCAAAATTCATCGTTAGAGGGGATCCACCTTATTCGGGGCTCCGTGTGCACTCGACCTAATGGAAATTGTTGCCTGGTCGCCCATATTTAAAGAAAACCATCGGCCGTGCTTTTGGGATTTCGGGCACAGCTCGTTTTTGTTGATTCTCGCCGGGGCCCCACAGTAGAAATGCGTTGCGAATTGTTTTATTGCCGAAATTGCAGAGATGCAATCTCCGTAGTTGCCGCTGCACGCGGAATTCGAACGTGTGAAATCACGTTTAGAGTGCACTTTCGAGGAGGGATCTTTTTTATTCTATGGTTCGATGCCCTCACTTGCCTCGGAAGAAAGGCCACACGAAAACAAGCGCACGAGTTGCAATTTGCATCCGCTGCGGGGTGAAACCTTTGGAGGAATCTCAACTTAATCCCAGGAATTCGGGGTTC
Source organism: Machimus rusticus (assembly GCA_951509405.1). Classification (NCBI taxonomy): domain Eukaryota; kingdom Metazoa; phylum Arthropoda; class Insecta; order Diptera; family Asilidae; genus Machimus; species Machimus rusticus. The sequence continues at coordinate 13,406,856 of OX608051.1, forward strand.
CGCATTATTTCAATTGCGATGGATTAAATTAATTCATTAGCTCTATTAGGTTAATGTAATCTCTAGTTAGGACAATTGTAGGTATTTCCAAATAACCCGGCTTGCTGGTAAATTACTTGATAAAGTGTGCATTTGAGATAAAATAAAAACTTATCCCTTTTAGCCAAACTAGGCACATTCAACACTTACTAACACTTAGAACAAATTACCTTAAAGCTATGAAAAACAGTTATAAAATGGAATTGAAATTGATATCAAATACGAAAACTTAACACCAGTCATTAAAAACCAAATATGTTTTTAATCATTTCATTAGAATTACTTGCCCTACCCTTAAGAAACACAATTATAGACTATTAGAAATCGCTCTGATATATAGATTGTGTTAGACTAATAGGTGTTATAATGTTTTCATTTGATAGATGAGGATAATAGCTAATCAGTAATAATATTTTATATAGTAAAAAGTTTGTAAAAATATATTTTTTATTATTTATAAAGAGCCAAAGTTGTCCTTTGAAGAGGGTTACTTTGGCTTGCAGATGGCTCGGGCACAAAAACTACATACTTAAGCACGTATTAAGCCAATGTAAGTCCTTTGAAATAATAGAAAATAAACAAATGAAGCATCCGACGTACAAAAACGTTTAATTTTCAAAAAAAACATAAACAAAAATTAACTTTTCTACAGCCCTCTATTACACAAGAAAGTTTTCAGACCTGAAATACGTAAATATTCACAGCAGGTAAGTCTGAAGCTCAAATGACAATTTTAATTTTGAAAACATTCGTGCAACCAATTACAAATAGACGTCAGTAAAACCATTTAATTTTTCGACTCGAAAGGGAAAATCAATATTTTTTTTGTTTTGAGCAAAAGTTACCCCCTAGAGCTAAAGTAAACCGCATCCACGGTATATCGCATATTGATTATCATATTTTGTATGCAACATGTATACCTAATCATCATCATAACTTTGTTAAATTCTAAGAACAATAATTTGAGAAATAAGAATTTTCCGTGGATATTTAGAGGTTAATTTTGAATGATTGGAGAAAAAATTCATTCATTATTGTAATTAAAAAGAGGTAGTGCTTAAGTTATATTCCTTTTAATTGAACTAATTAAAGTAATTTTGTATAAAATACTACTTTTTGTATTTTCCGTCTGGTGTCACTAAATATCTCCGCGTTTGACCCATCTACATATTTCTTTTAAGGTACATATAGGGGAAAGTGATCATCAGTGGATAAGTGGTATACTGAATGAATAATAAATCGCTATATTATATCGGTAAAATTGTGAATTTAAGAAATCATATAGTTTGAATATTACTCTGAATTAAAAATGGATCAAGATACACCATATACCATAGGCCAATTCTAACAATAAAATTAGCGGTTTGCAATTATAATTTTTTATCCTACAGTATGGGCAGAAAGATGAACCAAGAAAAAAAAGTTAGACAAGCACACGCAAGAATAAATGAAGTTGATTAATCAATCTTCTCTTCTGATGTAGATACTGTATTTTAAGCATGAGATTTATGGGAACAAATATACAATTGTTGAGGTCGCTATAGTTTCAGAAATATTCCACTTTTAATTTTGACAAAATGTGAATAAAGAGGTACTTTTCCACCGCAAAATTCCTTTATTTGTGCAAAATTCCACATAAATATATATGTTCAATTTCCCTAAAGAGAACTACACTATGCGTTTTTCGCGCGCAGACAAGCACGCATTTGTGGCGTGTATCATACTTTTAAAATAAATTACTTCTTACGCGGACATTTTTGTTTCAACCGAAATGCTATTTTGATTCGGTAAGAAGATATTTGCTTACATTTTATTATCGTTTTTTTTCAGGTCTTATCATAATTTAACCATATAAATACATAGTGTAATGTTCTTCAGGGAAATTAATCGCATTTAAGTGCAACTTTGCGGTGGAAATGGTCACTTCTGTGACGCTGTTGTATAGCCAAGCCAAATTATGTAAATATACCGTGAGAATATTATATTGGAAATAGTAATTTTGATATACCAATTAGGCCCAGTGTGTCCCATTCGAGAATTCTGTGTGTATCGTATCTGTGTAAAATGCCTTCTTTTTTTTAAACAAAAATTATAACCCCTTCTTGTTTTAAACTTTCCTACTTCATACGGTTTTGGATGTACAATAATCAAAGTATATGTACAAAAAAAAAAATTTCAATAATTCGAGAGTAACTTTGTGATTTACATACGGGGCTTCCAAAAATTACTAATCCTCTTTTGAGCAAATTCAATTTTTATAATAAAACTGAGAGATGGGGGAACTATTAATTTTTTTATTGAAAATTGATTGAATAATGAATGTCCTTAAATCCATAAACATTACTAACTTATGTAATTAAAAAAATATAAATCAAAAAACAGTACGAGTACCTATATCATACCATAAAATATTTGAGTTCTAAACCTTTCGTGAGTTTCGAAACATTTTAATTTCTGTTGATGCAGAAAAGCGTCATTAAGTTCTTAACTTCATTTTTATGATAAAATTTTTCGATTTCAATCTTTTTTTTTATTATTTCACGTAATAATACATGTACTTATAATATATTGCTGCGAATATTTTAATAATTTTTAAAATAATTTGTATTTATTCACAGTTTTGTTGCTGGACATACAAGATCTTAACAGGTTCAATAAAAGCCCGTACCATAATAAGGCTCTTAAGCTTAAATTTTCCCAATTAAAAGAGTAAATATGTACTATTTTCAATGCAAATACGAATTTAAATTACCTGACATTTAAAGTAAACAAGTAATTTTACGTTAAAATGTTGAATGCGTAACAAAAAATACGTTTTAATTATCGGACATTATAAAGCTGCAACGGTGTGTTCTAGTTTGTCCAAAATTTATGTTGCTGAAAGTGATATGTAACGTCGCCCAAAACTTGCTCCGGTAAAATAAAAAAATATGATTTAAAACTTTATTCTTCTTGAACATTTTAAAAGCTGAAGTTTGAAGCCGAAAAGTTCTTTCATTATCTGACATTTTGATTGATTTTACACCAGGACTTAGTAGAAAAATGTTTAAGAATAATTGCCTTCAGAAAATCGTTCTTCCCATTTTGCATACAATCAGTGAAAAGACAATAAAAGATATTTTAAATAAATATAATATAAAGCATTACCTTTCGTCAATGATTAATTGAATCGAAGACATGTATTTACCTTATTTCTTATATGAATAATATTGAAAAATTTCAACAAAATTCGACTCATTATCGTTCTAATACACTTTGCGATAACTTTTTTAAGAATATTTGTCCCTTGTTATCCATATAACACAGGGTGAATCAAAAAGACGTGTTCCATGTGTCAATCGATTTTATGATATTTCCCGATCACCATTTGTTTAATTTTTTAAGTGCATAACGTACCAACACAGCTCTAAGTCCTGTCAAGGATATTGTAATATTATAAATTCACCTATTTCGAAAGTGCATCCCCTGAAAATTCATTTAAAAAGTATTAAAAACAATATGGGATCAAAAAACAGCGTTTCCTCAGTAATTCGTTCACTAAATTCACGAATGCAAAGAAATCGCTGCTATATGATCTCACATAAATGTTACTAATTGTTGAATAAATTTACATACATACATTCTAAATTTTATTTCTAGGAAAACTAGTAACATTGTATCTAGTGTTGAGTTTCTCTAAGTTTCTATTCTAGCGCTGTTAACTAGCAAATGTTACTCTGACTGAGTTTCTTTTAAAATTTCATTGAAATCTAGATATCCAGTGAAAACAAGCTAAAAATCTGAAATTCTAGTAGGTAAACAGAACTGCCCTTCTGTGCAAATTCATTAGTATCCTAGTTTTAGAATCGAGGCGCTCGCTATAAACCTTGTAATTTCTCGTCTGATTTTCATAAAGAGTGGATTGCGTTCTCTGAAAGTTTTTAAAAATTGAATAAAAATAATGAAATAAAATTAAATTAATAAGTTAAAATGTTCAATATCTGTATCATTATTCCGCTATCATTTCAGCGTTTACAAATATCCTCTGGGTAAAACGTCGCTGTTCCGACTCATGAAATGTTAAATATCTATTAGAGATATTTATACATTTAGTACTTGGGAATACCAGAAAACTCAGGCAGTTATGTTAAGAAATTCAATTAATTTAAATATACATAGGTCTAGTTGTAGAAGAGAAATGATAAAATTCTAATGAGTTTAATAGGAATTTTTATCTGCAATTCTATAGTATATTTAGAATTATATTTTAAAAAAATCACTAAGTAATACAACTTATCCTTTTTATAAAAAAGGTTAGTCTAAAATCGATTCGGCCTGTTTGTTAGTAATTTAGGTATTATATGAATGCAATATAATTTGCATTTTCAATGTATTGGTTTTAATTCTAGGATTGCCCTCTTTATTTAAATTTACTTACGGATAAACATATGCAGCAGATTACACAGAATGCCATGAAAAAATACCTTTGGGAAATGGAACCATTAATTAAACACTTAGTGTAGCTGGCGGCTCTGAAATTAAGGTCACCAAAAAATTCGGTCATTTTCTTGGGGTTTTTGCACCTTGGATGCCGACCGTGCTGCACTCCCCATAAAAGAAAATTTATATGGGATATTCCATTTTTTCCCGTAATCTGCTTCGATCCCACTTATGAAATTAGCGTTGATGTAGTTCTACAATGTTTTCTACTTGCATGCTTCATACGAGGAGCATGTGTTCGTTGGACCTCCTGCTCGGTTCCAGTGACTCCAAGAATAAGTTCCAAAAGGGGCCGGGAGGCTCCCTCATGGCTCACTAGCACTTTTGTGCTGCCGCTGCCGCCTGAGTGCACTTTCGATGGCTCCGATTCGGTCCGGCGAAGTGCATGGAGCACGGGGGGCTCTTCCGAAACACTGGCAGCTTTGTAATCTGAATGAATCGTTATTCAATTTCCTTCCCTTGTTTCCCCATTTGACCAGCTTGTAAAATTTCCAACTGGCTTAAGTTAAATTTTCATGTAAACCATGTTCGAATGCTGGCCGGATAAGTGGAGCGGGTCGGGTTTGTATGGCAGAACAAATCGCTGAATGCATCCCCGCCCAACTGTTACAAATGCAGTCCTCGTAAAACCTTTAAAAATGCAACACGATCGATTGATTCCAGAATTGAATTAAATCTACGTTTTATCCCAAAGCTGTTTAGGGGCGATTTGCTGAAGGGGTTATCACTTTCCCCCGGGTGTATGTAGACCAGGAAACATGCTGTTGTTCATAAAACTTATCGTCTGCACTCATCCCCAAAAATTTTTAGTGGTCTGGGGAGATTTGGATGAATACCATATGCATTCGCAAAATTATTTTCTAATTAAAAGTGAATAAACCACCCCAAAAGTCGAAACCAAACTAAAGGGAACTAAACTTTATACAGCGAGCGTAACGCAATCGATTCAGTGTATAAATGCAAACCTTGATTAGCTAAAAACATAAACCAAAACCGGTAAGGTCCTATTTAAAGTTTCGACTTTTTCAATTTATTTTTTATTTGTCTTATATGTAATAACAAATGGAAGATCCCGGAAATTCTTACAGGGAAACACTACTTTGAAAAATCAAAATCATATTATTTTTTCGCGAATTGGTTTTTGTAACTATAAATAAATAAATAAATGTTTTTAATTAAGAAAAAAAGAACAAATATGTATATGTATTTTATATGAATATACATAATTCGGTTTTACTTATTTCGAATCTACTACCAAAGTTTGTAAGTTAAAAATAACACATCCAAGTGCGAAACGATGTTAATGAAAATTAGTGCAAAAATAATTCGGGTCACTTCATATGTTTACTGTGGCAGCGAAACAACTTTTGGAAAATAATTCTACATGTATCACATACATATGTACTCAGATTTTAGAATTAGGTACTCCTAAGCTATAATGTGAAGTATCAAGCTTACATTTCAGGAATTGTATGATACACCGGCTAAAATCGGATTGATAAGTTAGTAATCTATAAAAGTAAATGTATAGTTTTAATCAAATGTATACCCATTGTGTTGTTTGTAAATTAATAATTGGTAAAATGGCGATATTAGAAGTTGAAGTTTCTGCTAGACAAAAAATACGCTAACTACTCTGAGAAATATAAATTGAAAGCTTAGTTTGGCGCGCATGTCTGTGTTTATACTATTAAAGTACACTAACGTCAAAGTTTTGTCATTTTTGTAAATTAGAAATTAATTTGCGTACACACTTTTAAAAGTATATATTACCTACTGAAAATGTAGGAAAAAAAAATCGGAATTTGGAACACACTGGTATTCGTGCGTAACCTCTTGGCCTACGCTTTAACTGCAAACAGCGCACATCAAAAAGTTCTGTCAGTTATGCTTCGTGCCATTTCAAAACGATACTCGTATTTATCATTTTAGGCCCAATTGATCTATAATGAGCCTGACTCGTGGTTATCATTTTTGGTTCAATCAGACGACGAATGATGGCTTTATTCGAAACAGTAAACAACTTTTGGAATATATATTTTAAGTCCTGATTTAAAATAAAGAAATGTGCAGGCAGAATACGCACAAAACCAAAAAAAGAAAGAAAACAATAAGATCAACGGAAACTACATATATTTGTTATTTAAATTAGCTCATTTTAACAATAAAAATGTAAAGCACTACTACAATAAGAACTTTTGTATAATTTTTTCTGTTAGTCTGTAAGATATTTAATAAATAAGTAAATATAGATTTTCGACACCAAAATAATGAAACTTCCATTCTTCCGATGTTTCAGAATTAGGTACCATTAACCATTATTTCAAGTTAAGTTAAAGCAATACTTGTTGGCTGAATGTAAACACTCTATATTTTCAGATTGCATTATTAATGTCCAAAGATAACTGGTTAATGTTTAAACCATATAAGTTTATGTCAAGAAACAAAAACAATTAAAAAAGCAATATCGTAATACTTACAAATTTTTATTTTACTATTTAAATGTCAAGACACTAAACATTCCACGCCAAATTTCATTTAAAAACCACGGATTTAATTTTTTTAAAGTTAGTATCATCCAGCTTTTAGTCAGAACTGCAAGTGCAGCGCAAACATGAAATTAGAGGTCATTATCAATATTGTGTGTCTATAAACAAAATGGTTTGTTACGTGAGACTGATTACTAGAAATATGAATTCAGATGTATTATATGTAGGTATCTTGTTCTGTATAATAAAGATAGAAAATAAAGGTTTTCTGAAACCTTGTTTTTGTGCCTTGTTGATCTTGACGTCAGACATTCCCGCATTCTTTTTGCTACCCAAACTTCGCTTGTAGGCTAAACCGAAATGCGTAATAAAGGAGAAAAGCATGCTTAGAATATTTAGATCCCATGAAAAACTAGCTGCTCCCCACCCCACTTTCTTCTACGCATGCATAGTTTGCCAACATTTCTTTAACCCTTTAAATATGTTGCAGAAGAAGCAATTAAAAACGAGGAAAGCAGACGGAAAGCGAAACCTACTGCAGAAGTTTTTGTTTATTTTCAAGCAGTACAACAATTTTAAATACGAATCTGCATTATTTGAATACAAAGGCAATATTGGCGGTTCCCAAACTTAAAGATTATTTTCGTATAGGATGAAACAGTTCAAGAATCGTTCTGTAACCCTTTCCGCATCTTAAATATACACACTTAGAGGAAAAACAAAAGTACAATTAAATTAGACATAGAAAACACTGGCAGCAAACAAAAGTGGTGCTCTGCAGACTTGGCCATATACATGCTGTGACACCTAAAGTCAACGACTTACCCAGATAGAAAATTAGAAAAGCCAAAGGGCCTTACCTCGTCCTGCGAAAGGTTTATGGACTTGGCAGCGAGTGGGTCGGTGCTGTTGTCCCCCATTAGGCCGTTCCCGCTGCTCGGATCACGGCGGTACTTCCTCCAGAGGTATCTGCAAATAAAAGATTCAAATAAATCACAATTCAGCTTGGCTTTTCCTTAGATTTAAATTAATTCGTCTCCCCGTCTTATGAAACCAGATTCAGAGCCTTTCACCGAAGGGTGCCGAGGTTAGAACCCGCCGTGTCGCCTTGGCAAAGGGCTCCAAGTCCCCACGTATTTTTTTTCTTAAGCTGTTCCCAGTTCGTTTTGCACCCACGTATATTTTCCTAGCGGGCAGCGCATAAATATTTAAGCTCTTGGTAACGTCTTCCTGCAATCTGCTGTCGCTGTAGCTCATAATTATCCGAAAATCTCAAAGCTGTCCCGTCTTTCATTTCAATTCCACCGGAACTGTGTCAAGAGCCTCTACCCTGAAAAATTTAATGCGGCTCCGCGATGCAAAATAAATCCGTCACAGTGGCAAATTGGGGAGCGTTCCGGTTCCGAGTACGGATCCTGCTTCTAACTAATCTAATGAAGCCATTCGAAAGTTTTCGCCAACTTCAGGATATGGTGTCCACGAGGAGGTTTAAGCCCCCAAGCCCCCCAAGGCCCCCGTTTAAGTTGTTCTACGATGGACAGGAAATTCACTGGTAAGCAACGATTACCCTTCGAAAATGGGTCATGCGGTTCGAGATGCGAACCACAATTGGAGAACTTTCTTGCCAAAATTAAAGAGACTTCTAAAACTTTTCCGTAGCTAATCACAGAGATCTTTAAAAGCACAAGGATGACTAAAGGAGTATCCACAATAATCCCCGACATCCCGCAGGAATACATGTCCACCTTTGTCATAATGAAGATAATTAATCTCGACCACAGCCAGTGTCAGTGTCAGCGATAATCGCTGACACTGTTGAGATTTTTGCCTGCGTATAAGGTCTCTAAATATTTCCCTTAAGGTGGAAGATTCAGACTACCAATCTTAATTAAAACTATGTATTAAAAATATGTGTGTATGTAAAACTAGAATAATAACATACAGTTTTCTAATTTTATTCAATAAAGTGCACCACACTCTTTGTTTTCCTCAATTTAATTAAAAAAACCTTAAATAAAATCTCAAAATTGCTTAAATAAATTTTTATTAAATTTTTACTTACTTTACACTTAGAAAATAAAAAATTAATTGAAATTTCTGTTTTTAACTATTTCTCAGATTTAAAAAAAAAGGACTCAACAAAAGTAGTAAAAATTAAGAGCTGGCTGAGTTACCATTTGTATAATGAGATTTTTTTTGAGATTTTTACTAATATGTATCTCATAGTAAATTCACATACCTACATACTATATATTAGTATTATGATTTTTGTCGAGTAATGTTAAGAGATATTTCTATTATTATTTCAAAATTTAAAAAAAAAGAAATATTATAAATATATATTTTTGTCTAAAATGTAGAATTAATTCCTTGCTTTCCTTTTCACGCACGCACGCACGCACTAGGCGCTTTGTATGTGTGTCATTTTTATTTTCAGGCTAGGTCGGACCCACAATGCAGGAATAAGAGGTAACATTTTGTTAAAAATTTCCTGTATTATGTATTTATTGCAGGTACAAATATGCATACACATATATTTCCAATTAATTCACATTTAGATATGTATATGTATGTATGTTAATTAATATCCGGGCGGCGTCAGATTTCAATTTCTGAACAACTTTTTAAAATTTATCATTTTCCTGCCATCGTATATGACATTAATGTATGTTATGAGATTAATGATGACGTTGATGATGATTATGTTGAATAACGAAATATTTACAAGTCTTTTCTACTTCATATGCAATTTTATTATTATTAATTCTCGACCCGCTTTTGCAGATCACAACACACAGCATAACGAAATGACTTATCGATGATGTGATGGATATGGAATGCCAGAAATTTAAATTTATATACATACATATATTATAGTTGTAACATCTACCATCATTTTTTTATACTCAAACGAGCCTGAAATATTTACAATTGTAACTTATGTGTTCTTAAATACATATACGTAGATGCAAATGCGTTTAGCGAATGAATACTTTTTATTAGTAAGCGCCCTTCAGTATTATTTTAAAGAAGTGGTTTACGTTAAAGATCCTCGCAGCTATCTTAGGGATGCCACAACTATAACTATAAAATTTAGTACTACATATATTGCAAAATTATAGATTTCAAGACTATTTTATTGCGAATCTTGGAAATCCATAGAAATTTTTCTCAGTGAACACTCTCAGCCAACTATGCCACCCGGACGGCTGGAATTCTTTATGAAAACATCACAGGTATAGTATTACTTCATTCAAGTTTTTGAGAACTAATAAGAAATAATAGAATAAAACTTATATGTTATTTTGATACATTTTCGATGAATGCTTGAGTTCTTGTGACTACATTAAACTACATAGTTAGAGATATAACTAACAACGTTAGTAACATATACTATGTTTTTATTATATATACTTTCGTTCACAGTAAAGCAAACTATAATATTCTCAATAATTTTAGCAAACTAATTTTTATAATACTTATATTTATAACAGTTTAGAAAAATTGGATTAATTTAAAAACCACAAGATTCTTTTTATTACAAGGACTAAACAGATAAAAGGTTAGCATAATAATGCATCGTTATCGAACTTATATGCATATGTGTTTCTCAAATTTAGCCATTACATTTCAATGATTTTATAGCATAGCCAAGTTTTCAAGAGTTATTTTACATTAAAAGCGATTCTATGTTTTTCAAGACTTTTATTTTACACTTTTTCAACATATTGAATTTTCTAAACTATGCCTCAACTCAACTAAGATATCTAAAATTTGTTTTAAAGTTTATTCTAAATTTAATATCAATACTTTAAGAAGCATTACGTACATATACCTATGTATAATACCTAAGGTTAAGGGGGGGCTAAGGTATTTAAATTTTTTTGTTTGACAATTTTTTTTATTTTTTTAATTGAATGCATAATATCTTAAGAATATTGTGTCAAAATTTCAAGCCGATTGAAGCAAACTTGACGAAGTTACGAGTATTTCTATACCTTGCTTATGAACGTTTTATACCAGATTTTTTAGTGTTCAAAACTTTAAAGCGTTTTCCCCAGAACTCACGTTTTCAAAGTCGGTGCCCCTCATAACTTCAAAACTACTGCACCGATCCTTTTGAAATTTTGAACACTATTTCTGTACATAATTTACGAGGTAACGCTGGAGAGTTTTTTTCAAATTTGTTAATAATTTTTATTTTACAATAACAAATTAGTCGATTTTTTTAGCAAAAAATCGCGTTTTTCCCTTCAAAGTGTTCCAAAAAAGTGAAAAATTAAAATTTCGAAAAACCCCCCCAGCGTTACCTGGGGAAAACTAATATCTAACGAATGAACTTTGATTTTTTGATTTCGGATGATCCAGCACCCAGTTATGAGGGGCACCGCAATTCTACTTTTTTCCGAGACACGTCCGAATAATTGCTGTCATTGCCGTGTTTTTCAATATTTCTTCGTGAAAATTTTATACAATATTCGTCAAATGTCATACTTTAATGTACTATTAGTTTTAACAAAGAGATTTTAACTGTGTCGTCACAAAAAATTCACAAAAACATGCCTTTTTTCGTACGAATTAACCTTAGCCCCCCCTTAAGTATTTAAGGTTAGGAATATTGTCTTAGACCATGCCGACTGTTATTGTTTTTTACACTCTGTCATAGTGATGTTTTGTTTTGAGTATTTCACCATTTTCAATATTCAAAATTGATTATTCATTTGAAGAACTCAAACTTATGATTCGTTCAATATTGAAATATCGATAGAGTTATATCTTTAGGAAAAACCATATTTTTCTAAGAGGAGGATGAGATAAATGCTTCCGAATCAGCGCATACGAAACTCTTGGATGGAAGGTTTTTGCAAAATCTTAACAAAAGCTAACCAGTTCTAGTTGCCAAGACGTCCAAAATTAGGCTGGGGAGTAAATTGATTTTTAGGGAGGCTGACGTGCGAGATCTACAGGACGATGTGGGCTAATGAGAGTCACCTTGGCTGACTGGAACCGGTCGAAAGGGTTCCGACAGATGAATTAGGCTAATGGAACTAGTTAAACCCTATCCCTTCTTGGGCTGACAGAAGATTTATCAAAAAAATTAAGTGCGGCTTGTAGAGCAAATTTATAAATTGAATGTCATGCGAACGTTGTACTCGCTCCATTCCAAGGGCAGTGGACTCGCCGAGAAGATAACAACTTTCCTCTGAGAACGCCTTTAAGAAAGAGGAAGGCCTGCCTGGGGTTGTACCAGGAATTGAACAAAGGTTGGTAGGTTCTTCATGTATAATTCATAAACGGGGCCCTGTCACTGCGTCGGAGGAAGATTAATGACGCAGTAACAAAAGAACAATTTGCAAATTGAATGAGACCTCTCTTGCTCCCTGTATACTTTGTTTTAGTAGGTGCGCTGCAGGAATTTTCCCGGGGATCTTATGAAAAAGGATGTAAAACTGGGGGGTTGGAGCAGCGTTTCGATTGACTTTTAACATGAGTTCTGCCTCAGAAACATCTTCTTCGCTGCCTGAAATGGGAGCACGTTTGGTGGCCCACTGTAAGAAGAGCCTGTAAGATCTTTAAGGCCGTGAAACCGTTTTTGCTTTTGATTTAAAGGATGGGAGCGGTGACGTCAGTAGGTAAACAGTGAGGAATCAACGACTGCATGGAAAGGATCGAAACAAAAAAATTACCTCCCCATATTTTTCAATAATGATGAAGAAGAACAAAATTACCATAAATATTAACTAGCCAAAACATAAATTCTATAGTTATTGGTTTTACTTGTTTCAGTAAAAACCCAAATTCAAACTTTAAACAAAGTTTCCAAAATATTAATATAAAATTACATCCGTAACATTGGCAGTAGAGTTCTGATCTTTTCCATTTTTTTTTTATTTTACCTTAAATCCCCTACCTTTTTATTCTGAAACCACTTGCAAATTTGTAATACAGGATAGTTTTCTGCTTCTAGCCAGAATCATATATATGTATGTAACTGCCAGACTGCAAAAACTTTAAACTTTTTCATTTGAAAAAATTGCCAGGTATATTTCAAATAATACTCCACATGGTAAACTAGAGTTCTTTCAAGAAATATAATATTGAATAAGAGAAAAAATTAAAAACTCTCAGATAATCGAAAAAACTTTAGTATTAAAAACATTATAATTTTAGTAGAACCATAGTTTTAAATTAGCCGTTGAAAAAAAGGTATTTACCAGATTAACAGAACAGAGAATTCGGGATTTTTTCATATTTCGTTTGGGAATGGAGAAGCCAAGCACTTAGCACACTGTCAGTTCCCAGGGACTGGCGCCGCCTGAATGGAAAGTTCACGTCGTGCTGAACGTGTTAAACCGTCATTTTAAAGTACGCCCTTGTTTCGATGGAATCAAATTTATTTTTATGAAAAATATATTTCAGTAAAAGAATGTTTTTATCAATTAATCAAGCATTGGTGAAATGGCTACATTTTAGTTTGTTATCATCTTTGCATTATCTAGTAAAACCTAAATTTTATTTTTGTTCTCCAAAGACAATTTATACTGTAAAGTATGATATTATTATTCTTTATATACTTTGATGCGAAAATATATACATATATAAATAGATAATCATAACTGAAATTCTATGGTCCCTTCCAAAATTTAAATAAACTTTAACTGTTAAAGTCAGAAAAACAAGTATATACCCCACAGTGGTGGTAGCTAAGGGTTAAAATTAGATTTCTATTAAAAAAACATTATACTCTTATTCTAGTTGGTTGTTAATTAATTGTTTATAAGAATAGAATATAACGAAATATGAAATGTTGCTCTAGACAAAAAATTGCGGTGCTTATGATGCTGCTAACTGTAGACCACCATTCCAAAGGAGCTGCCTATTTCATAAATGAGTAGACTATTTTTCAAAAAATGAATTGTATTACGATTTTGACATGCCAAAAGATTAAGTTAGATTTATTTCTAATTACGTAATTCATTGCTTTAAAACATTAATAATTCCGTACAGTTCCAGCTCGTCCTTATGCAGAATTGATAGGTACGAATGTTTTAATTCTCAAGAGACGGGGATTTTATAAATAATGACTAAAGAATGGTATATGAAAAAGTTGGGCGTATTTTATATAAACCCTCGTGAATTATTCTTATCTAAAAGAATATGTTGTATTTATTGCACAGATATGAATTTAAAAAATTGAGAAATCTCAAATGTTCGGACAGTTAGCTTTATTTCCCGTATGTAACCATATTTTTTTTCTTGTTTCAATTTCAAGTTTTTCGTTAATTGTTAAGAATTGTAATGTTACAGGAGTCTAATAAAATTTGCTTTCCAAGTTTATTGCAATCAAGTGTTTTTTTTCCCCCAAAACGTCTCAGGGCCCTTATTGATCGCGGAAATAACTTGAGTATAAAAAACTATCGTTAGGCCTGTTTGCAAATTCCCCTTTTACCCATTCATCAAACTAAAATTCACTATAGCATTTCCTGGACTTCTGGATGAAATTGAACTAGCGGCTGCGTGGCGACTTGAAATCCATGTCATTGCAGGAGCCAATCTGTCTAGGGCCACAGGGGAAATCGAAACTTTCTTTTCTATTTCAAAGTTTTACAAAGTCCCTCGGGGAAATGGGATGCCTCGCATGGGACGGCGGTGGCGGCTCTGTTGACAATTGAAAGGATCACGTAGTCAGTCACCAGCCTTAATAATGGCTCGAGTGCTAGTGGAACTGTGTCATAATCCAGCAGATGTGGAATGTGCTCACGTTCAGGGCGTTTATGCACGCCAGATTATCCCAGTTCGCTTGAAGCGATAGTGTGTCACGGGCCTTATCACTAAACACGAACTGAATAAGTAAGGGCGGTGAAAACTTAATTAGTTGCGGCCTCCTATGCGCTGCATTTAGTTTATGAGCTCATCCATTATACCCACTGCAGGGCAGGGCTGATTTAATTATTCCCCGAATTTAATTGCTTCCAGGGCTCTCATGACTTATTGCCCGTCAAATTCAATCAAGGGTAAAATGCTCATTAGTTCTGGCAAAAGAACGTTAATTTCCAAGCAACAAGTGGGAAAATTTTCAATGCAATTCTTCAATCTCTGTCATGAGAATTCCTTAGAGAAGAAACGAAACTGAATGGAATATTGAAACTTAAAAATATAGAATATAATTACAAAAGTCAAAAGTTCCATATCACTGGCTTATCGGATGAATGCAAAGAAAACACTTAATATTAATAAGAATTTTAATTCAAAGTTTTGTTTAAATACTATGTTAAAAAGTGTGGTGGTGGTAGTGTGGTAATTGATCAACTTTTTTATAACTATGTATGTACTCGGAATTTTATTTTTTTTATAGAGTACCTAAATTTAGAATTTGCCTTGATACCTTTTGCTATTTGCAATGAAAATAAAAATACTTTTTAAATTTTGTAATTTCCAATGAAGGTGGAGAAGCATTTTAAACTATTTTTTATTTAAAACTATTCAAAGTTTGAACGCGACAGCATTAGTAGTTGCTGAAATAAACAGCTGTGACAGACGAACAGACGGGTTTTCCGATCTTTTCGAATCCAACGTCAAAAATAGGGATTCTCATTAAAAAACATGACCTTGACCTACAAATCGGCTTGAACACTGATCTGTGGGTCAAGGTCATTTTGGCAGATGAATGACCACCATTGTCCTTGACAATTTTTGTTTGAACAATTTTTCTGTAGCCAACGTATTTCAGGAGATATTTGGATCCATCGATTAAATTGGATCACTTTGTAGATATACAATATATAAATATAAATGTACATACACATAAGCATCTAGTATTATTATCTTGTTTGGACACATGTGCTGAAGTACATAATAACCCTTAAAATTAGGAAAATGAGCCAATATCTCGAAATCCTGACGAAAAAAGTTTTTTTTTGCCCATATAGACTTTGGCTTGAAATGTCAAAAGCTAGCTTGTTGCAAAATTTGGCAGCGATTGAGTGAAACCCAATTTTCAAACGAAAACTGCGGGGTTCTTTAAATTCATTGCAGCGATTTCTGCAAAACCTAGAACTGGAACGGGTGAAAAAAACACATCTAATACCCAAGACACATGGTCACATAAGACTGAAGATCCGAAAAATGATAATTCACTCGGATTTTAATTCATTCTATGAATGATACACGCGGGCATACTGTGAATCTCATTCGAAGCGATGAAGTTCTCGTTCTTATATTTGCTCAAAATCCAAACAACGAAGGTGATTCATATATAATTTTATATTTTTGAATTTCTTTATTTTCCGTGCACCATTTCATTATTTTTATCCATTATTTTATTAAATGATCGCCTCGATTTTTGGAAAATTCGTTGGTCGGTGATAACTTGACACTGGAAATCAGTTGATTTTTATCGGCTTTCCATCTTCATCCGCCAAAAATTAAGTTGTGATGGGAACTTCGTCCGATTACGTTCGAATGAAGTTACGGATGAAGATTCAAACTAAATCCGCAGTAATGCACGGTAAAACAGATGATTATTATCCGTGCTCTATCTTCATTCGACCGTGCCCGTGTATCTTGGGTAATGTGACCACAGTAAATCGCCTAAAGATACAGTGAAAGAAAGTTTTAACTATATTCCGGGAGAAGTCGTTCGCCTGCTACGCTCGCACAATTCTGAGCCAAAGTCCACTTTGAATCCTGAACTCGAAATCAGCGACTTTTGACAAGTGAAATTTTAAAAATTAAAAGGAATTTCTAACCATTATTGATTTTAATTATAAATAGTTATCTATGTTTCTCGGATACTTAATCTTTTTCTTTATGGAAATAGAGAATATTGTTGACATTATAGTGTGCCGCGTAGACGAAGTCGTGGGTATAGGTAGTTAGTTATAAATAAGCCAATAAATAAAAGATTATTTACCAATAGAAAGTGTATGTAGAATGTAGTAGCAGTAGGATATAACAAGACTTTGGCGACTGATTTATTGATTTATTAAAAAGGTTTATACTGGACTGAAGTTCTTTTACGAAAGTCCTTTGTATTCGATCCGGCGACGTCGTTTCGGAACTACCCCTTCTTTGCTAGTTGGGGGTGAACGAAATTAAAAAGTAGAAAAACAGGCAACACCCTGCGAAAAGGAACACGTTTCCTGAGCCAACAAGCCTAAGTACACAATGTCGCTGCTCCGAGGAGCAAACTTTATTTTTGAGTCGGTGGATGTTATTAAAGCATATCGAGTGCTGTGCACACAGGAAGCGTTCCCTTCCGTCGCTCTGAAATCCGATTATTAACTTAGGACAGAGAACAAACGTCAAACTCTAATTTGAACTTTGCTGGGGCTCCTTGGGAGGCGCCCCAAGACGAGGCTCGAACCTCGAAATTTTAACAATGTTAAATGGGTTTGCAGCGCTTTCGGGCTTCGGCATCGCAAACTTGCCACACCGCCAAATACGCAGCAGAACACACTTCGCGGGGCTGCTCTTCCGCGATGGCGGTGTGAAGTAAATTTTAATTTTGTTGCGATTTTTGAACATTTTTCAAGCACCCCCGCAAAATTAAATTTTGAAGTAGGAATATTAGGGGGTTAACTTCGCCAGGTGGGGAGCCACGTGTGCTCCAGGAAAAATGGTAAGCGACTTGAGGTCTTTAGCGTCGTCTCGGCGGCGTGGGGAAGCCGATAACAAGTCCGGGAATCGACCGGCACTTAATTAATGAATGTGCAACAAAGTTGGAGTGCAAGTTGCACGTTTGAGCTGCTCCTCGCCTTCAAAGTTAATTAAAACTTCGCAGGGAGCTGGAGCATGAAAATTGTTAGAGGTCGGGTCGAAACATGGCAGCTTCTGTTCCGCGACGAAAGTAGGAAAATATATTAAAACTTTAAAAGTACTCTTTTCTGGGCCGCTTCCTCGGGGTCGTGTTAGCTCTCAACATGGAGCGATGCACAATGCGCTAATTCGCCATATAAGCTAGACAAAATAATTTTATGAGCTAAATTACGACCAAACGACTATTAATGGATTAAAAAATTATGAAAATTAAATTATTCTTATTTTATGTACATAGACAGTCGATGTGAATTTTCATAACTTTACTCAGAATTTTTTTTTCGCGTAAAGTTAAATTGAAAAAGAAAAGTGGCTGAGGCAACAAAATTACGATTGAAAGGATTTTTATTGGGTAGTCTAAAAAGTTTCCACTTTTTTTACGATAAATGCGGGTATAAAGTTATTTATTTCTTTTTTTTTCGAAAGGTGACATTTCATTTGAAAGGTCATATTTCATAGATAAAAAAAAATTTGGAAAAAAGTTTGATATTTATTTACTCAGCGAAAAATTATTCTGCATTAAGAATGAGTGAAAATAAGGAAGAAATATTTATTTTGAAATTTTATCAGATATGCATGATTTGGATGTTTGGGTATATCACACGATTTAACAGTGAAAAATCTAATAAACCGAGTTTTTATCTGCCAATCACTGCTGAAAAGAAATGAAATCGAGCCATTTTTTGAGCGTCTCATTATGGGTGACGAGAAGTTAATCACGCATAGGACAATAATGTGCAAAAACGATATTAGTTGACGTGTAAACAGGAAGGACAAATGATTGATTTCGTCTTTTTCTCTCAACAATTAAACGCACGCATCATGAAAATTTGATGGCTCAGCAAAAATGAAAATTAACTTGGTTGGGAACTCTGTAAGTAGGTTATGGAAATTTAACCTTTCCTACACAAGTATACAATAAATCTTTTTGTTCGCTGTGTTACGTCCGTTTAAAATCAACAATCAGTCAAAAATAGCGATTTAAAAGTAATTAATAAGTTTTTTTTTGTACAATTTGGGTCGAAATTAAATAAAAATTTACTAATATTATAAATGCAAAAATGATCTTGTTTGTTTGTTTTACCTTTACGTTTCAACCATTAAACAGATCGGCATAAAAATCGGCATGCATATGTATATATCCTCTACTACTATTAAAATTGAGAAATGATTGTAGACACACTGATTAAATTTACCATTTTAAAAATTATAATTTGAATAGACCATTTCCAATTTAACTATCAAAAGATTCAAAAGCATTTTTCCATTTAAGCAAAATCATTAAATTAAAAATACACTTTTCCCAATGAAATTAAATTAACCGAATATTTGTTTCAAACAAATGTACTTCTTTAGAAAAAATATAATTTCATCAAAAACGAGCTTTATTCCAAATAAAACAAGGAACTGGATTTATTTCAATAATACGTACATGTACCTATAATATACATAGGTGCATGTTTCCAATTGAATTAAACGTTTATTATATACATATATTATATTCAGACTTTAATGTTTGATTTATAAACATTTTTATTCTTCGGGAATACCTACATATGTACATATGTCTATATATTGCGACTTATGTACCTACACCAAAAAAATTTATATTTCTAAAGGAGAAAAATTAAGTTTCTCAAAATCATAATAAAAGCTTAATTAAATTCGGAAAAAAATTATTTTCTTTCCAGTAGAGTTATTCGTTTGTAAAAAACTGCACTTTAATGAAATGAAGTTTTTCTGCAACGAGTTGCAGGATTTATTTATTTACAACAATTAGCTGGGATAAACTTAAATCAATCGGGGAAATGTTTCGTTTTTAAGGGTTTTGATTTACTGAGGAAATGTTGTATGAAAATGGAATGGGATAAGCTCATCTGTTTAGCATTTTTTTTATTTCCGCGGCAATCCTCGTATAAAGATAATCGTATTATGATGGTTTTCTAGAAAATTGGGCTTTTGAGCTTGTTACAGCACTTTAACTTTTGATTTATGATAAAAACATTAGATCAATCTTGGCCGGAAGATAAAGATAATATGTACAAGAATATATAGATTCCGGATATTGTTGACATAGACTTTAACCTTAATATAACCCAAAAAACAAAAAATCTGGAGGGGTTAAGTCGCACGATCTTGGTGGCTAATAGATGACTCCGAAATGAAAATTACGCATTAGTTAACCTCTGGTGTAGTAGGAAACTTAATTGTTTTACCGCTTGTGCGATACGTAGCATCGTTCTACTAGAAATATGTAAACATTACCTGTATCCGATAAAAATGCCCATAAATAATTATTTTGTATGATTCGGTAATGCAATCCATTCGCTATAACAGCGACATCAAGTAAAATTTCGAAAAACAAAAATGCCACACTAATTGTGTCTTGTGGTTGCGTAGAGATTCGCTGAGAAGGATTTTCTTGAAAAATTTTTCAAGAAGTTTCTCGAAGAAACAATCAACAACATTATGGCGTTGTGAATAAGCGATAGGCTTCAATTGTTGCATCAATTGAACTTTGCAGAGTGCTGAGTAAAGCACCTATCTCCTGCAAACGTTTAAGAATTGACAAACCTAGGTTTTAGGTCACATTTTGAGCTTCAGTAGCAAATTTTTCAGCTGAACTAGCTGGTTTAACGTGGATTAGGGGTCACGATATTCGTTCTTGACTAATTTAGCAATTGCAACAAAAACTATAGGTATGCGGTTCACGAACTATTTATTTGTGAAATGTTAACCATTTCTGTAGTGTATGTTTCAGGTGTGCTCAAAATGTGTTGATGGATTAAACTAATAATAAGAACCGATTGATCAATCTTACTTACTAAACTTTTGTTTTCTATCAAAATCTAGGAAACATGAATTATTTTCTTTTGATGGAAAAACACTTCTAAATAATGATCACCTTGCAAAGCTAGCAGCTAATAAAATAGTGTTTTTGTGTTTAACCCTTTAGAAATATTTATCTGTTTAAAATAAAAAAGAGGCAGCAAGAAGACAGAGGTAGATTTCAATGTGATAAAAATGATTTTTAATTAAGGGAATGTAATGCTGAATTCCTCAATTCTTTTACCCATTTACCCTCTTTTTGAACAGAAGTAAGATATTGCCATGCAAAATATTTTAGCCAAGTTTAATCAAAATCGATTCAAAAATATACGGTCTACAAGAAAAAAATTAAAATATATGGCCAAGTGAAAGTTTCCTTCATCTTTCACCCAAGCCAGCAATTTTTTAACATGACCTAAATATCGAGCCAATAAATACATATGCAAAGTTGGATCAAAATCGGTAAACTGGTGTAGCCCCTCAATCCTTTGACCGATTAACACCATTTTGTAACACGACGTAGAAATACATGTTATCAATGTATATGTTAAGTTTGGTTAATTGCGGTTAAAAAATGTGAAAGATTTAGGGTCCAAACGTTTTCCACATAACTTACGTAGCCCCTATATCCCCGACCTCTTGACCAATTGCTCCCATTTACGAACTTAGCCAAGATATTAGCCTTAACTATAATGGTCTTAAGGCACCGTTCTGTCAAATCTTAACAAATCGTAAGCTCACTATAATTGCCGAAAGAAGTGTCCGAAAATCTGGACCAACAGCGCGTTAGTCAAATTTAATGTGCATAGTGTGGGGCAGCAAAGGTTTCGAATTTATTTTCAAGCAAATAACATCAAATCACGTACGCTTAAGATTTGCCAAAAGTTCAGAAAGTTAACGAAAGATGGGGTAAGGCCATAGTTCGGGCTATAATAGTTGTCAATATGGTACTTTATGCTGTCGTACGAAATCTAAACCTATCTTCATACGCCTTACGGCCATTATATGTACACTGAGAAAAAAATTGGTTTGCAGCAAACAAATTCATGTTTGAATATGGCGAAATAAATATTTGGTTATTTAAAACAAGCTCCTTTTGTCATAATAATTGGCGTGTTTAACTGGACAGCGCTTATAATTGAGATAAATGTGGCTTATTTCCAGTAACCAAATATTTATTTCGCCATATTCAAACATGAATTTGTTAGCTGCAAACAAACTCTTTTCTCAGTGTAGTTCAGGCTATTGGCAGGAAATATATAGGCGAAGTTTTTTTCAAAATCGATTATATTATATTATTGTTAAGAAGAAAATTTATAAAGAATGTGTACTTCGAACTGTTTCCTTGTAAGTTGGAACTCCACACACACTAGACTAGGCTAATTTGAGCCAACCTCTATCAAAACAATTCGAACACAAAAAAACTTCTCTTACATGCATCTCAGACTTCAAAGGAAGGCACATAGAAACCATTGCAGGGTCCGGATCCGAGTTGAATTAACAATTATGCACTCAGTGTGCATCGCAGGCGGCAGCAGACAGAGAACAGCGCAGCCAGCTGCAGCGGCAGCACTTTCGACCGGGCCTTGTTTTTGCCAAAGCGCCGTTGAGCCATGCACTTGGTAATTGCAATTGCATCCAGGAACACGTTCCCGGCAGCCGGGGTGTAGTTAGTCTACGACTGCGGCGAGGGCTGCACCCCACCGGGCGCTGTGCTGCAACCCATTTAATTAATGTTAATTTATTACCGAACTGTAAGCGAATAAACATCCACTCAGGGTTTACTCGTCCTGGCGTCTGTGGCCTGATCGAACATTTTTCAACTTTGCGAGTAAATGAAATGTCCATCCGCAACGCGGAGATTTATCTTTGCTAATTAAGGTCCATTATTATAATAGATTTTTGCGGATCCTCTGCCGAATACCGGGTGAAGCAACCTACTTTTCCGGATTATACTTTAAAGCTGTGAATCTGATTACGAAAATGGCATTTGGGGTCATTGACTTTCAATAAAGGAAATACATACCTTAATTCAAATACTAAATGGTTTATAAAATATACTGAAGAAAAACCCACTAATTCTTGAGGGCTTTCTACGTTCAACCACAATTAAATAATTTGAAAATAATTATCAAAAATAAAGAATTTCTAATGGAAATGTAAAACTTTACTGTTCGTTTTATTTCCTAGAGCATCGCAGCACAGGTTTAAACTACCATAAGCACAGGTACTTAGACAAGAGCATTTGGAAAGTTGTAGTTTCAAATAGGTTTCAGTCTCCCACCCTCTTCAAATGCTGATTTCGGTTTTATGAATATTATATCAGAAAGGTAAAAGTGGGATGGCCCAATTTTTGAAATAAATTAATACGAACACTGACAAAAATTTACATAGTAAATTTCCTAATCCAAATAGGGCTTAAAATATAGCTTTTCATTATATACATATATATATGTATTTTATCAGAACATATGTCACTATTCTAAAATTTTGTTTAAAATTTTACGTTGTTTTATTGCAATTTATTTCTAAATATAGGACGTGATGCTGGTAGCTGCTGTAGAATATATATATTAAACACACTCCCATAATTTGGGTAGAGTAAAGTGTTCATATTAAATATTCCGGAAACATCAGTTCTATAAAATATTAAAATAAACTGAATTTTAGTATCATCACTTATATCATAATATTTCAGTAGATAGTATAAATCAATTTTTATTATAGTATAAATCAAATATTTATTGCAACTAGAAACGGTGCTTACCATATTTGCATTTAATATTATAATAAATGTAAACTTTTATGACGCTCTTAGGGTATTGATATTTACTTGATTTGGTAAATACTCAAATAGCGACACACATTTTCACAAAATTTAATTCATAAATCCAAATAATGAATCGATCCAGTGTACCATATTTGTGAGGTTAATTAAAGTAAATTTATAGGAGGGCAAAAATATTATATGTATATGATATATAATTTCACAAGCAAAAAATAATATTATCGCTTGCGCAAAATTCTATAATACATAATTATAAAAAGAAATGTATAAAAGTACAGTATTTTTTCCTAAAATGTTTTCTGGTGAGCTTTAGTGTTTATGCTACAGAAAATCAGTGAAAAAAAAACTAAGTGGTTAAATTTATAATTGAAGATAGACCGATGATAGGTAGTAGGCATGAAATAGATGACATGATTACTGCGAAAATAGTTAAGGTACATTTACACTATATGACTTTGTCAGATGACTTGTCATTTCAAGTGTACCAAGTAGTCGGTCACACAGTGTAAATGCATTAAAAAGTATCATTTGACATGTAAAAGTAAATTTTATATAATTTGTTACAAAAGTTCATTTCAAATTTACTGTAACTTTAGATGGAATGACCCAAGGATGCACTTGTTATATTAATAAAATTGTTATATTAATAGGGAGGGTTTTGAATGCCTTTACAATACAAAGCATCACCTTTATAGCAATAAGCATGCTAGGCAAGATGCAATATTTAAAGTATTAGAAAAATTAAATAATATAACCACTGAGACTATAAAAACCATAATGGGTTATTTGCGGGGACAATACAATATCTAAGAGTTAAGAGCAATCTGGGGATTAGACATCAAATGATTATTTTTTTTTACCGTGTTTCGGGTAAAAAAGCTTCCCTTAACACTGTATTCTGTTTCATTATTCCTAATTTTATTTTATTTAACAGCTTATAGAAAGTTTCTAGTTTCATTCGTGCGATATTTTGAAACGCTGCCACGTCGGCATACCTCAATTCATTAAGCACTAAATTAGACAAGTCTTTCCCAGAGTTCCTTTGCAACAACCACTTTCAATCGTTTATTATAAAAGCACTTGGTATTATTACGAAAGCCTCCAGACAATCCATTTTCAAAACAAGTCATCTGACATTATTTCATAGGTGTAAACACAAAAGTAAATGAACATCTCACAGCTGTGTGTCATATGACAATTTTGATAGCACTTTCTAAAATATGAACTGGCAGATGACTTGACAAAGTCAGATAGTGTAAAGCGTAAAGGTACCTTTAGCTTTACTCTTTTAAATACAGATAGTTGCAAAAGTACTGACTCACTCCTCGTATTCGGGGAACTTGAACAATTTCTCTATGTTTTGATTAATGTAAAAATGAATGTAAAGTGTTTACATAATTTATGTTCAATCAATATCAAAAATTCCTAAACATTAAAAAGAGAATGTTTTTCTAAAGGTAATTAATTTTTGAATCTTATAACTTTTTTTTATTTACATATAAAAATGTGGAGCTTCTTAAAAAAATAAAAAAGCATCTTGAAATTTTCAGGGTATTTTGAGATAGAACGTAAATGATGGAACCACCATATCAAAATGTTCAACTTTGATAGAAATTGACAACCTCATATTTTTATTGAAGCTTAGCTTTTTGATAGGTATAGTTATGCCCGGGAAACGGAAGGTACGGGTCAACTATTAAACAATATAAAAACTGTTACTTCAAGTTTGGTAGCCTCTTGTATCTGCATATGTAAAACCATAAAAACAAACGTAAAATTAGTTAAAAGTGAAGTTGAACATTTAAGACTTTTTTTATGAATTCATAATTAAATTTAAGGGCATTGTTTAAGTAGACCCTGATGGTTTACATAGATTGCTTACAAAAAATATCGAATTTTACCAACGAATACAATTCTATTCACTAATTGTAAGTCAAGAGCGTCTCTCGCTTTTTTCGAGTTCTGAAATTAAAGAGCAATGAAAAGAGTTCCGTCTATAACTATAAAATATTAAGTGTTGTTTATTTGTGAACTGTTGTTACAAGAAATGAACTGTTCTGACGTTAAGGGTATCGTTTTTACTGAAATAACTAAATACATTTAATGTCGGTCATTAAAATGGGTTTAGGTTTTCCGACTCCTCTTTGTGAAATCATTTCTTTGACCAAATTCTGTCCTGCACACTGAACCTAAAAGATAAATTGGCATCATTTTCGTATAAAACTATCCATAGGATGAATGTGGCCCGGTGAACGCACTGAAGATTTCGTTCAATCAGTTTCTGCCTTCTGGAGCTTAAAATGTTCTTGCGGAGCATTAACATTCCGGGCATGACTTCAATTATATGCGACTTCTATTAGGTACACCCGAGCAGCCCCATTTCGCTCGGGGTGTTAAGCTGGTGATGTGCTCTAACGACCAAAGCCGTAAATTGTACTTTACGGGAAGTACGGGCGCCATGCATGGGTTCATCCAGCGTGGTACTTATTTCAACTGAACATGGCAGGAATTCGATTTGGAGGCATTCGAGGAAGACAAAAGAGATGAATTCCTGAAAGTTTCCCAAAATATACATTTGCAGAAATCGTCAGGGAAAATCTGTTTACCTGTTTCAATTTCTGCGACCTGGCAGTTGAAAAGCTCTTTAGAAAATCATCATCTTTCTGAGCTGACTTACATTTTCACAATTCGTTTCGAAATGTACGTGTCAATGAAACGAAATGGAGAAAGAGGTTTTCCCATTTAACACAATTTCTAGTGAATATTTGATGCAAGAAGGAAGTAAGTGCTTTATGTAATTAAATCTCTTCATTTCCAGATTTTACTATCATACAATTTTATTTATATCGCCTGTTATGAGAAGAGTATGAAGATGACAAGATTAAATGATAGTGTGGGTGACAATATCAGATTTGAAAACAAATATTATGTATTATACCTATACATAATGTACATATTTTGCAAAATTTTTATTTCATCATTGTAACAATTTATAGTTTTCTGTTTGTGTAAAGTCGAATATATATAAAGTTCATTATCAAAAATCAAAAATAAAACACAATAATTTTCTCTTCTGAAAATTATAAAGTGAACTGAAGTACCTAAATATATTTTCTGGCAAACCATACTTTTGGATGTATACTCCTGCATGTTTAAAAATGTTGATGTAAAATACTTAGAAGAGGTCAAAAGAACTGGAAAGGCCATACAAGGTTAAGGGGTTCCAATTTTTCTTATGTACAAACTCTTTGGTAGAGAAACAGTTTCAGGTAGCCCTAAATGTTTCTATTTTATTATTATCATTATTATTGGAACTTAATTTTTCAAAAGATGTCAAAACAAATAGGGGAAGGAGACCCAAGGCAAGGCCCATCTTAAGGTAAAGTTGAAAAATAACAGCTGTCTTAAAATCTAGAAACTTTACATATTTTACTGCTGCAAAAAGGTAAGTTTGATGCGTTTTCATTTTGTATCAACAAAATATTTATTGGCCTTAAGAAAAAAAAAAGTATAAGTCAAATATACACAAATATACTTGACGAAATTCCGCTTTGTCCTATAAAGGAGAAATACCTTGTTTCTTAAAAGTTATTGAGAAGAAATGTAATACGAGAAGGGAAAATTTATGAAAATTCCTAAATGTTCTTAATTTTCTACCAAAATACTTAAAATCTTACTAGCAAATAACCGATTTTATAAAAAGTCAGTTGTTAGAATATTAACACGTACCGAAAACGGTACACAAATGAAAGCTCTCTCTCAGCAAATGTATTTTTACGTGTAAGTCTCTCACGAAAGCTCTCTCGAAAATTCTGGCAGGGAAGGTGTTAAATAAAATCTAAATTTTACTTTAAAGTGGAACAGTAATGGGCACTGTCTACGCACTTTTCTTTTCAAGAGAATTGGCATGACGTTTTCATTTATAATAGCATCTAAATATTTGCCATACCCCATACGTTCGATTTAATATGACTAAAATACAGTGAAACCAGTGAGACCCAAAACAATAATCTCATATTTAAGTTAACACAACAGAATTATCTATAGGTATGTATAGTAACCACATCACGACGATTTGTTACGTTGATATTTTTTCGTAAAAACGTAGGAAATAAGTTTTTGTTGCACAGGATCTATAAAGGCTTTATCACGTGAGGACCAATCAATTGCCGGGGGACGGGCAGAACAGGGACAATATCCTACAGCTGCGGGAGCGCGCCTTTCAAAATGTCAGCTTTATTAAATGGGCTCGCATCCCGTACCCTATATAAATACTACAGATATATTTTTAACAATTACGAAATTAACGAGACAACAAAGAATTCTTAGTTTTTACAACAAATATTTCTTCCAGCAAGTGCTCCAAAAATGCTTTCGGAGCCTACTCTGATCAAAATTGGATACCCTAGCTTAAGCTGTACTCACTTCATAACATAGCGTTGCTCTTTTCGAAAGAAACGCCTAAAGCCCCTTCAACCACTAGGAGCCCAGATCCATCATGCAGCAGCTCCATTGTCATCCACTTAATTATAAAATATGCCCCTCTATGTCACTGGAGCCCAAACATTTCCACTAGTTCGTAATCTGCTTGGCACTTCATGAATCTTCTATCCAGCGGCGCCAGAACGTGATCCCGGCTGCAAAGGTTTGATTAAAAAATTGACCATCATCGCCAGAAACTGGGGGCATTATGACTTGCAATTAGGACGGCTGCCATAAATTCGGAACGCCCCCAGGAAACTCATGCAACATTTATATCTAGTTTTCTGGGGTTTCCTGGAGCGTCTATTTCCTCCGAGGGTTATATCTTCGGGGCGGCACAATAGAATTGTAAATTACGATGGGGTGCCAGCATCCATAAGTAGCACCGTTTTGCGCAAGGGTCGACGTCGGGATCATTTTTTTTTTCGGAAAAACTTCGATTATGAGGATGCGAAGAGCGTACCAAACATAGTGCAACGTGCACTCTAAATATTTTTTTCTACGAAAATGTTACTAGGCAGTATCTAGTGTTGAGTTTCTCTATGTTTCTAACTAGGACTCAATTCTTACTCAATTTCTTTTGAAATTTAATTGAAATTCTAGAAAAAATAAAATCTCTTCTAGATCCAGCAAAAAAAAAAAAAACAAAAAAAAACTAAAAAACCCATTGCAAAAACTGAAATTCTAGTGCCCTGAACTGCCTTTCTGTGCAAATTTATTGGAATCCTATAGTTTTTTGATTCTGAAATACATTCGAAACAGTCAAGATATGATCCACGTACAATTCATGGAGAAGCAAAATGCTGCTAATGTGTTTAGCGTCTGCGGCCTTTTGATATAAAATTTATAATTTCTCGTCTGCTATTCACATAAAGTGGAGTGCGTTTTCTCTTATAGGTAGGTACGTCAAGAAAGTTTTTAAAAAATAAAGGAATAAGTTATTATCTTAATTGCTCATATATACATTCTATATAAAACGAAATGAATACATTTTAATTGATATTTTTTGTCATTTTATTCCGCAATTATTTCATCATTTAAAACTATTTTTTGAAAATAACATCATTTTTCCGACGCGTATTTGCTGTGTGAAATGTCTATAGAGATATTTGCATTTTCTACGGATCTATGTAGAGAAGATCTAGTCGCTTTTCGATTTTAGCCATTTCACTGCAAAATGGTAATGAAGTTTTCTCCTTCATTTTATTTAGTGAAAAATAAAAAGCTATATCCGGTTTTTCTCATAACATGAAACATTACAAAAAGTTGATTTCGCAACAAATTTTCAATTCAATTTAATATGAGTACATGTGAGTGCGCAAAATTAAAGAAACATTTAAGTTGCCTCCCTAGTACTTGGTATGGCGGTCGTTATTTTGAATAATCTCAGCATACCTTCAAGGCACAGGCGCTATTCAATTCACAATATTAGATTAAGAGTTATGCTTTCCATTAAGGTTTTTTTTCTGCGTTTCCATTAATTTTGTTCTATTTCGGAAACTCTGACAAACTCGCTGTTTAAGGATACTGAAGAGATTTTCAAAAGCTGGTATTTGACCCGTCTAATCAAGAATATGAATCATATTCTCATTTACAAGCTTCGGGTTATTATCATGCTGAATCACCAATGGCAAAAAATACAAGGAGTGAGGATCAGGTGTACCTAAAGAAAATTCCGGGATGAAAAGATATATCAAAGGATACATTACTTAGTCTGCAACATATCCTTTTCGTACAAGATATGTCTACTTTAATAAAAAATTAATTAAAATTTATTTTCGTATAAAACACTCCTTAACATGCACTTTACATTTAAATCTAATACACAAAGCAAAACTGTAATTTCTTATCAAAAATAGAAAAAGATTCTTTAGCTTTAGTACGGAAATTATTGCGTCACTAAATACTTTTAACTATAACAATGAGAGTTGTTAGTGTACCTTATACTGCTTGAGCGCTAAGTATTTCCCGTAAAAGGTAGGTATCATCAATTCAATATAATAGCAAATTGATTCGAGTTTGTTTTTTGAAGTATTACTTTTATTGACACTTGGAGCATCTAGCCGTATTTTATCCTATATTTAGTTAGAATTCTAGTTAAAACATGACTATAGAATTTCAGTATCTTTATTTTCACTATAGCTGGAAATCATAGGAAAGGAAGTCAACCCTAGTTGCATTCTATTTGGAAAAAAGTTTTGATATGTGCTTTTGGGAATAAGTGCACTTACAACACATGACCGGAGCAAAGACCTTACTGAGATTGTTTGGAGGTGGATAGTCCCCAGGTATACGACCGGAATGTACTTTGTTTTGTTTATTGAAGGGTCGGATCTGCGGACCCGAAAAAGGGTTCGCACCGAAAACTTTTTTAATAACTCCCAAAAGCCCCTAAGTCAAATCTGTTCGATTCAAAGGACGACCCGACGTAGCATCTGATTCCCGCAATTGTTCGAGCAGAAGCCCCGCCCTACGGCGACCATTACTTTGCAAGACTCACCCACACAATTTACTTTCTGCAAAAAATATAAAAAAAAATAAGAACATAATAAATCCAGAAAAAAAAATCAAATGCTCTGGAAAGTTTGAAGGGTACCAGAATCCTTTCAAGACGATCCTTATCGCAAGTCACGTAAATCAAACAAAATTTCACGTATGCGTGCGCGTATCTGGGGCTGGGTATGGAGCGGTTTCAACCGGGTTCTCATCGCCGGGTCTTTTCCCGTACTTAGCGCGGATTATTGCGAAATCGCACAGCTGCCAGTGCACACGCAGAAAGCGGCGGAAACAAATCACGAAGATTGTCGAGAGTTTTCTTAACTTTTCCACGTAAGGCTCAGTGATGTTATCCGATTATGCTGGAAACTCCGTCGTTGAAGTTGGGGTTTCCGGAGATAGCAGCGCCTTTTGAAAAATCCCCAACAATTCAGTGGAGCAGTGGCGGTGCGGGCGGCGGCGGAAAACTGGTAAAAGTTTCCCTTCAAACGCTTGTTGTGCTCACCTGCTGCACCAGAGGACGCACCTGCATTTGACGTAATTTCAATCAAAGCTCCCATGAAGCTCATTAGCCGCAAGTAATTAAAATTTTTCTGCTCGGAGCCTCTGAACGCGCCATGCTCAGGCCGATGCAGTGCGTAATTGAATCCCTATGTTGCGGGGGCGGACAAGGGGCGCTCCGCCCACCCGCCCTCGCCCTATTTCCAGCCTGTCTCGACAACGAGCTGCATAAAGTTTAACAAAAAAAAATTGTGTTTTATGTCCGCCATAGACCGAGCACCGCGGTCGGCGGGGGTGGGGACTGTCCGAATGCAGGCAGAATCCCAAAGAGATAGAAAATATGGACCATTCCGCCGCTGCACTTTTTGCTCAAACTGCTCCTGTTTACAGAGCCTTACAGGGCCATAAATCCTGCTTAGTGTCCGGGTTCACTTTGCCAGTGGCCCAGTTAAGCTCGGCGGGTGGTGCCCGGATTAAGTTCCTGCGCTCCTCCTAATTTATTCCACCGACGCGACGTTGCACTGAATCCTCCCAAGGAGCGGAACCCGGCAAAGAAGTTTTCGACTTAATGCTTACAGAGTTCGCTAGCCGGAATCAGCTGAGTTGGCACTACTGGCTGCAGCATTGTGTCTAATACCATCGCATAGAATTACAAGCACGTTCTTGAGGAGCGCCTTACCGGCTTTATATTTTCGAGCAATAAAAACATCCATCTTTACCTTTCGATCAAAAAAGAAAAATTTCCACCTATAAGATTTAGCCCAATCCTCCAACTGTGAGTATGCGTTGTGATTCCTTGCCGCATCCATTTGCAAAAATTCTCAAACAAGGCTGGAATCGAACCAGAAACCTTTAAATTATTTTCTATTTAGGTACTATTGCGATTTTGTAGAAATGTGTAACGAAACTTTCATATTCGAATTCTCTATTACAATATTGGTTTATTTCTACTGGAAATTTCAACAATATTGTCAGACTTTCTTTCGAAAGATAAATTGTGTTATCGAACGGATATAAAATGTAAGTAAAAGTGGCTTTTTGTTGGATTTAAATGAATATATTTTTTCAAATCCAGGTCCAAATTAACCAGTTTAAAACAGTGTGACGCAATGGTGAGTTTTAGGGACGATGCGTTGTAACACTAGATAAAACAACACGGAAAAAAATTTGTCGGGAATATCGCGACGTTTCTGGCAAAATTCCTGTATTTTCCGATGGATTTTGGAATAGTGCATTATTTTGCTAATATTTGTGAAAAAGACAGGGATTCTAACTAAAATTTAAGGACCAGCGTAAAATGTTGACATTATTTCCTGTACACCGAGAAAAAAACGCAATGTTAATTTAACATTATTTTCATATTAAAAAAAATATCATATCATTTTTACAACAATTGATGTTAATTTGATAATAAAAATGATACTTTAAAGGGAAAAATGTCAAATTGACATTTTTTGTGTCATATTAACATGGAAATTCGGATATTTAGTTACAGCGGAAATATCATTTCAAAATATGTATTATTTTGATTTTGAAGTTTTCAAAGCCAAATTAATATTAAAAAATGTAAATCGATCGCCAGTCCTTATATCCGCCGATTGAAATTCGAAGTGTGAAGTATAAGCGAAGGAAAATCTTCTAACAAATACGCTACTCATAAACTGTAAAACCGTAGATGTGTTGATGGGTCATCGATAGCTCATGGCTAGAGCAGAATGCCGCGAACTCGGGGGTCCCAAGTTCAAATCTAGCCACAGTAAGTCGGAGAATATATAGGAAAATCAAGTTTCTAAAAGGGTATCGGAATAGGGGTAACTGGGTGGTAAAAAAAAAATTTTCAATGTTAAATTAACATTTTTTGAATGTTAATACGGCATTTTTTCTAAAGATTGATATGGTGCAATGTTAATAAGTTATATTTTCCTTATCGGCTGAAAAATATACCTGAAAAATATCAATACTACAGCGGAAACATTGGAAATTTTTTTTCGGTGTAGTTTTTAAAGAGATCTTTTGCTTTTTCAATAAATGTTGTGGATTTTATGGCGAAAACGTTCGTAAATTGGTTGGGGATTTTTGCTATCCAAATTTTTTTTGCGTGAAACTTGTTTTTCCTAAGAATTTGCAATCATTTTTAAAATTTTTTTTCCGCAGCTTATTCGAATTCGTAAATGAAACTGTTCCATCATTGTACCCCTACGAGAAAAATAACATTAAAAAGCACAAAATACCATGTTTGAACCATTTACGAAAAATCATTATTTTACAAAATAACGAATTTTTCAATAAGTTCCAATTGCTTCTTGAATTTTACTTTTTTCCACATACCGAATCATTCGATTTCATACAAATAGTTTGCGAAAAAAGAATGTCACAAACAAATAATCATGAAAAATTTGTTCTCGGAGTTGTGTAAAAAGCAGGGACTGTAATGATTAACAACAAGTAACCATTATCAAATATCAAGTTTTTATTTTTCCGAACGATTATCAAGTAATTTTTATTTGATAGCGATCAACTAATAATTAGTTATTATTATAAGAGATATTAAAAAACGATTTTAACCGAATTAAAAACAAGAGGAGACTATCATTCCAAATCGTACTAATATTTTGTTTAGATTTTAGTTGTCCACTCCTTAAATACAGGCAAATAATGATACAAATAAAATCTTAATCATTATCGAGCAATGGAAAAATAAAAGATACTTCGTTATAATCGTTACCGAGCAATCGAAAAGTAAGAATTAAGTCATAATCGTTATAATACGATTTGTAATTTTTATTCAGCTGAAAAAAAAATTAAACCTTTCATCGAAAGTATATATGTAATTGAGTCTAATCGGCTAAAAATGGAATAACTGATTTTGCCTTGTAGTGAAGTGTATAGTGATGATTTTTAGGTATATTTAATTTTTTTATTTCAGTAACATGTATCACATTGAATCCGCCAATTTTCAAATTTGATAGCAAATTCTTAGTTAGTGACACCTTTAACTTTCCATAAATTTGAGAATTTCAACATATTGATCCGTTATTTGGGACTTTCGAGTGTTAATAGTATATTCAAATTCAGTGGATCCAAGATAATATTTTTATAAATTATTATTGTTAAAATCAGTTGGTCACCATATTGGACCCGTTATGCAGAATTATAGAATTTTGATAACAGGTTTAAAGTCAGATTCTCATAGAATTCCTAAGTGACAATTTTCATAGCAATCCCCTTATCTGTTTGTAGAAGTTTTTTAATTAACGTAGAAATAATTTGTGTTTCTTTAAATGTTTATGTAAATACAACAATTTTGAAAATAATAATATTAAAGGAAAATGCATTCTCTATAAAAAGTATTTTTTATTCATTTTTATTCCGTAACGTGTACATACAATTATTTCAAAGTTACAGGACTTCCAAATTATATTAGAGCAATTGCTAATTCAATTTTATTTAAATCTCTATTCCCTCAAGTCAATTTATTTATTTATAGACGACTAAACTTAAGGATATCTAAGAGAATTTTCAGATTTTTTCCACCGTTTAATATGAATTAATGGGCACAGAAACATCAAATTCCTTTATCCGTCATATAAATTGGCTAATTATATAGGAAATGAGTCTGTCATATGCACCAAGCCTGTAATTGATATCAAAATGTCTCATTATGGGACCATATTTCTTATATGTATGTCAAAATTGAAAATTTGAGATCATAAGAAAAAATCTTAATAAACAACATTCTAATATACATATTACATATATGTATACATTTTTGTACATATCTTCTTAATGTCATTAAGGTATGTATTTATAGAAATTGCCACGAAGCTCTAAAAATATTTACAATTTTTCAACGTATGTACGGAGTTCAACATAAGAAAATAAAAAGAGATGTGAGGTAATGACCAAATTAATTTTCATTTCTGTCAGTCATCTATCTGTATCAGTATTCTGTGAAATTATAATCCAATTAAAAATTTACTTTAATATCCGTCTCATCATAACAGGCACGTATGTACTTCTGTGAACATTTTGCGTCGTCCTAATTTTTGCCCAATTTTTCCATTTTCATTTCAAACTTTCGGTTTCATCGTGACAATCTTGGCACTTTTGAAAGACGGAAATAAAATGAATGAATCATTTTATATTATTCATAACGCTCCAATGATCTCAAAATTTGATGTACATTTTAAAACAATTTCAACATTTCTTATTAAAAAGACATGAACATCTAAAGTATGTATAGTACATATATATGCATTGTATATCTATACATAAATGTAATATAAGTGTCACATTTGCGGAAACTGAAAAGTTATGCGCATGAAATAAACAAAATTTTCACCAATTCACCCAGTTTATATGTTTATTGAAGATCTAAGCATGCTTTCTCGAAATGTTGCCCCAAAGAGATGAATGATGATGATAATGATGATGATGATGATGATGATATTTTTCAGTTTTCTATCATACATACATTCATAAGACAATACAATAACTGATAATGCAATAAAAAATTATAAAGATAATATCATTTTTTGTATGTCACATTTTAAAGGCTATCGACTGACCAGAAAAACGTGCCACAAAAATGTTAAAGAGTTGTTTATATAAAAGGACATTCTATCCGAATTTGCTCGTATACTGCGGCATAAGTAAAATCTGAAAATTTGATAAAACGAAAAGTGCTGTCAAGAGCTCAATTTTCCCTCACCGTGAATGTAACAGACACTTTCATCTAAAAAGTTCTTACCTGTTTTACCCATGGGTAAAAACTTTCGATTCAACAGACAGACCTGCTGATGCATATTTTTTGAAAAGTGGAATATTTATGACTTATGGGTAAACTGAAACTGTCATAGAACTTGTCGTTTGCTGAGCTTTCTAAACTGGAGTAAAACAAAACAATTTTTTGAAAAAATAACTTTTTAAGCCTAGAGGTATGTATGTATGTTACACTGAAAAAAATATTTTAGAGCAATTGTCTAAAGTCAGTTAGGTGAATAGTCTTTAGATGAATTTCCAACAAATTAGTTAAATTTTCCACTATTTCTCGGCAAATTTACATTTGTGATTAGATGAACTACCTAAATCAGTTTAGGTGCCTAAATTTACGCAGTGTTATAGTAAATTCATCTACATTTTAGAAGAAACACCGACATAGCAAAAAACGAAATTAGGAAAATCGTCTATTCCGATATAGATGATAAATAATTAGGTAAAAACTCTATAGATTTAGTTGAATTGACTTGAGTAAGTTGGTAATAACTCCACAATTTTAGGTATTTTTATTTTATGTCTTTTGTCTCCGGAGTTGTGGGTTCGATTCTCACATGAAATACCTTGGTTAAAAAGCAAAACATCACAAATAGTAAAAAATATATATCAAATAAATAATAACATAAAAACAAAAGTGCAGAAGAAAGCCCAATAGGGGTTTAAATTCCCGAGTCCGCGAAAAACAAAAAAACAAGGTAGAATTAATTCTGCCTTGTATAAAAAAAAGTCTTTTGTCAGATAAAAGTTTTGGAGAATTAACTCTCAGTTTAGGTAAAATA
Source organism: Machimus rusticus (assembly GCA_951509405.1). NCBI lineage: Eukaryota > Metazoa > Arthropoda > Insecta > Diptera > Asilidae > Machimus > Machimus rusticus. The sequence continues at coordinate 13,443,332 of OX608051.1, forward strand.
TCTAATTACATAAATAATTTGAATTTGCCTGATTGAAATTCGAAGTGTAACTTAGTGAAGAGAAATCTTGTACAATACACAGATTATACAGAAAAAATGAAAAGACGCGGTTACTCATAAACTTTAAAACCCTATGTGCGTTGATTGCTCAGAATGGCTCAGGGCTAGAGCAACAAGCTCTCCACTCCGGAGTTCCAAGTTCGAATCTACCAAGGGTCAGGAATATCTCACTTTCTAAAAAGACATCGGAATTGGTGTAGGTCGGTGGGTAAGAATAAGAACAAAGAGGCCACCACAACAATACGCAGGGCCAAGGTTCAAATTCAAGCCGTACGGGATTAACTTTTTTTGCATTCACAATTTGTAGGAAATTTGCCTACTTTTTATTGATCCTTCACCTAAGGCTTGTAGGTATTCGAGCTATTGTAGATAGATAAAATAGGAAATTTGCCTACTTTTTATTGATCCTTCACCTAAAGTTTGTAGGTAGTAGAGCTATTCTAGTAGATAATTTTACAACATAAATCACCTATTTCAAATTAGGTAAAGCACCTAATCGACTTGGCTGGCTGAAAAACACCTACGAAAATTAGATGAAATGCCCAGTTTTTTAGATAAATATTCTAAACATTTTTTTCAGTGTAGGGTTTTGTAGCAAATAAACATTTAAAGTGGTTTCTATTTTACCATTCACCATTTGTGATTCTATTTGACTCATATTTAAATCCAGATTCCTATCTCTAATAAAAAGGAAGATATTTAAAATTTATAAATGCAATTATGTCGCTTTCGAGAAAAATAAAACCCAAAAATACAAAACATCGCAATTTATCTATTTTTGAAAATTAATTAAAAAGCAAAGATTTATCATATAGATGCTTGTAATATGGCTCAATTGAAAGCCTGAATGTTAATCTAAAAATATAAAAAACAGTAATATGAATATGTTTTTTTTAACAATTGCGAACAAGTTTCTCGGACGCTTGTTATGATTTTTATTCACCTTTTACAGCATGAAATATGTACATAATTGGTTTATAGGGAAATATAATTTTCAAAGATTATTTCGAAAAGTTTTAAGTTGTTTTTATTCTTATATAATAACATAAGATTCAAGCTTTTAATTAAGTTATGTTATTAACTCTTATAATAATAAATTATTTTTTAATGATTTTTCATAAATGATAAAAATATAGTGTTTTGCACTTTTCACCTTTCAATTAGTGAAAACTAAAGATAATTAAGTACTTTTGTATCAAAATTAGAAATATTCTTTCCATATATGATGAAATGATTTGTTATTTGTTCGGCCACAAATTTGTGTTGACTTATGTAATTTGATTAGTGAACTGGTCGAGCTTTATTTAAGTTCAACTTAAATACATAAATTGTTTTAAATGAAAACAACTTTATTCAGAATAACAATAAAAAATTCCGTGCAAGTTTATTGAAAATCAATTTTCGCTATAGAACACGTTTTAGGGCTATTTCGAGGTTATAACAAGCTCCCGGCGTTTGTCTGCTCGTGGTAACTGGCCCCTTTAATTGCAGTATTAGCGAACATCTTCGGGATAATTACATTACTAATGTCTACAGTCTACTCGACATTTAGTAATAAATCCAGACAAGTGCGTCATTTGCTTTAGATGTGCACGTCCTATCGCTCCTCGTCGGACTAAGACGTTTTTCGAGCTCTTTTCAAGACGATGTTACATAATCGGCAGACGGCAATCGAACAATGTTAGTGGGTGCGGGAGGTGCGCTAGTCCCCAAAGATTCGAAATGGTTGAGTCGAATACGCTGATGAAAAATAAAGGAAGCCAACCCGAAGTCATTCATTCCTTATCTAAGGAAGGATCGAAAGAGCCGGTAAACATTTGTATCTTTCAACCTTTGCTCAACGTCTAAATTCGGTTCATTCTCCGGAGCGGCAGCTCGCCTTAATCTGGTTCGGGTGCCTTTGTTCAACCTAATCCCATGTGTGGCCGATACAAGGAGATACGTATGAAGTGAGGCGGCTAGAATAGGACCCGACTCCTTGGGGATTTAATAAGCTTCCTTCAACTTATTTCGAAGCCGGGACTCATCAAAGCTCCAATCTTAACGATGCGCATTCAACTGAGTTGGAAGTTAGTTGCGAGGAAGGGCGCTACAAAGAGCTACAAGAAGCCTACGTTGCGATGATTAACCTCCACAACAGCATTAATCCGCCGGTGAGGCTTTATCTATCATTTTAAAGGATAACACGGTTCGACTCACATTTACCTACACCTTTACACAAAGCCCTATCCCTTTGCAGGTGTTCCCGCTATCGCCGTAATAATTCTTTAGAAAGTCCCACGTCCTACTGTTAATTTCAAGTTTCCAAACTTTCCTAGCCTTCAGACCTCACTATTAGTTGACAAGAAATGCGGTTTTCATGAACAAATTCGGTTTTTCCTTTCTCATTAAAAACCATTTAAGCGTACAAACTTACGAGACATATCCGAAGTGACTTAAAGGACTTGTAACTTTAGTAAACGAAAACTTATTTTACAATGCTGATACAAGCCTTAGTAATGCTCAGGCTTTTAGGAACAAGAAATTCGTCTTACTTAACTTCTAAGAAATTTCGTTTCTGTAAGAAAAGCCCAGACGTTGAAAAAGATCAAAATTATTGGGAAAAGAAAATGTCTCTTATGAAATTCTAACGAATAAAATTTTTATTACCTATTTGCTATTATGTTGATAACTTGGGAAGAAAATTATAAATGCCCAACGAACCATTCGAAATTTTAGTCCTTACTAAATGCATTGTCAATCTCTATACATACATTTTATGTATGTCAGGATTTTATAAGCTAGTTTGCAAATAAGGAGAACAAATGTAGTACGTATTTTCAGTCTGCAAACTTGTTTTCTTGAATTATTATTTTTCTTATAATATTAACTTATTTTTATTTTACTCTATTAGTATCATTTCGGAGATAAGAAAGATTTGGGAACCAACTTGACATTAAGTTCAAACTTGAGTTCGCTTTTTACGAAATCAGTTCCTTAATTTTTTTAATTATATTTTAGGTTTTTATACCCAAAAATTATTTTAACTACTTTTGCAGGTAGAATAATTAGGATCAGCTTATACACATACATATACACTACCACTCAATATTATTCGAACAATTCATAGTTTTGCAATTATATATGGATATATTTTAAATAAACCGGTGTAATCGAATTGTGGAACACATTTGTATTGTTTCAGACATATTGTACTCGTATTTAATAAAAAATAATAATAATAAAGCTAAATAATATTGCACAATATATTATAAATTAAGGGTATTACACATTTTCTGCTACATAACTACCTTTTGCTTTTATGACTGCCTTACAAATTCTTGGCATTCTCTCTTGAAATCTCTCCAATGTTTCTGGAGTGATCTCGTTCCAACATTGAAGAAGTTTTGCCCAGATTCTTTACTTGTATAGGACTTAGGTCTTAGAGGTTTGACCTTTCTATTACAAAAGCTCGATAGGAGAAAATCCGGTGATTGTGGTGACCCTGTTTTAGTACAATACTGGTTTCCAGTTCATCCAAGAATGATCCGCACAAATGCAATGAGTGCTTCGGATCATTGTCTTGTTGAAAAATGAGTCCTTCACCTAAAGGTTTAATTTCTGATGGCACAGCATGCTTTTGCAATATCTTCTTGTATCCTCCCTTTGTTAACTTTTCGTTAATTCTCACAAGGTCACGAGTGGATCCTCCATCGAAACATCCCCAAACCATCATATTTCCTTATCCGTGTTTAATAGGAGGCACGATACAGCTTTCCAACAGCCGCTCTCCGGTACGTCGACAAATAAACACACGCATGTTAGATTCGAATATTTCAAATTAGGACTATTTTCGATACTACGGAAGAAATTCTTTTGAAGATACCTATTAATTGTTCTGTTACATAAACCAACATAAAAGTCGCTAAGGAGTGCAACAGGGTTAAGGGGAGGTTCTCATCTAGCGCGCCTAAAAGTAGGTAAAGTTCGTGATTTATTTGAAGGAAAATGACAAGACATAGGGAAATGATATTTGGCAGTATCTTTTATTGTATATTTATCTGTATAAAAAAAATTTTTTATGCAAAAAAAAAACAACAAAATGGCGCCCCTAATTCAGCTTCTCCGAAGGCATGTTTTTCGAAAATTGCCCAGCTGTGTACAATATAGGGGTCGCAAATTAGCCTGAAATCAAATAATGATGACATTATTGTAAACTAGATAAAATTTGTCTCAGAAAGAGTGAACAACTTTCAAAAAAATTTAAAATTGACGGAATGGCGCGATTTTGAAATTTTTGTGCCGTTTTTGGCTGTTTTTTTTCATAGTTTATGACTTATAAAAAGGAGTTAATGTTAAAATTTTCAAAATATGCTCCACTCTTTCTATGAAGAAAATTGTTTACTTTAATATGCACGAAACTAGAAGTTGATTGGTTAAACCGCTTTTGAGTTATCTTGTACACAAATTTGTAAAATCTTGAAAAAAAAAGTTCTGAGATAATCGTGTTTGAAGTTTATGTAACTGTAGCTGCGATCATGACACCGCGACAATCAATGGGCTGTAGAATCCGTTCCAGTGCTCGGATCAACAAAATATTTTAAAGGAACATTCTAGACATATTAAGCTTTAATAATATGAAATAAAAAAAAATCGAAAATTTCAAGATTCTAGATGAGAACCTCCCCTTAAATTGACAAGATTTTTATGGAAAAAATTCGTTTAAAATATCAGATGAGATTTTGCACAATTTTTTGTTTTACGTGTGTTGTTATCTATACTTTTCATAGATATCAAAAACTTAATCTTATGTGCGGTCTAGGTAATCTAAAGTTTTATGAAACTTTTCACATATATCTTAACTTTTTTTTTTTGTTACAATATGATATGTTAATTAAATTTGTTAAGAAACTTAGTAACCTTGCTTTTATGGGACCAAGAATCCCAAAGCCAAAACCAAAACACGTAACAATAATCATCTCGACTACTGCCAATTATCAAGCAGTGACTCGGAAAACCCCAAAAACTCGAAACAAAACAAAAATTCGTTTAATGAACAGACCCGTCGCCGCAGAAAACAAGTCCCCGAAGTCACAATTTTGCGGAACTCGTCACATCGTAATACAAAAATTAATTAGTGGGGGTGCGTCAGGCTGCCTAATGAGTGCCAAATGTTCCCAAAGTCTCTTCAGGACCTAATAAGACGGCAGTGCAGGGCGACATGGAGCAAATTTTATTAGCCTTCAGCACGAGCGAAGACGTCTTCCTCGCCGCCTTAATATCGCCCCGGGCTGGAAGATGTCGGTTTGAAAAATGCCTGGAACAATTTCGGTTAAGTACAAGTGATAAAAGGGCTGCGGCGGCGGCGTACCATCAATTTGAGAAGTGTGTGAAGGGACTGGGTGGCCATAGGTGTTATATACCCGAAATTGCCAATATTTTGTAAGAAAATTGCGAGTAAGGTAGCTCATTTTTCGCAATAAAAATTAAATTACGGTCTTCGTTGGGCGCAAGATAAAAGGTCTGTTTAAGGCATCCCCAGTTCGGTAACAGTGGCTAAGTACTGCGGGATGCCGCCGGGAGTCGACATGTAGGGCAAATCGGGCTCGGCTGCAATTTCACACACCAGCGGCTTAAAGAAAATATGTACATCTGAGTCCCAAGTAGGACTTACCTGGGTCGGTCCAAATACCTGATGCTTTGAATGCAACACTTGGAGCGTAAACAAATGCAGAGGCCATTATGCGCCCGGCAAAGGCCCTCAAAAGGATTTTAAGTGTGCATTGTGGTGAACCAGCTTAGGAAAACCTCTCTAGCTGACATCGACCTCTCCCGGCGGCGGCGGCCCACTGTGTAAGTGTGCATTGTGAGCCCAGCCTTAGTTGGCATTTGCAAGGAAGCTCGAAACTCGGTTGCTTTGCATAAGACGACGGAGCCAGAGGCGCACGGGGGATTGAGTTTGTTTTTAACGAAACATGACTCTGCCATTTTCTCGGGTTTATCCCATCCCAATGTCTACCACAGGCACAGCCCATTGCTTGGGAAGATGCAGCAGTTCTCAATCAGGCGGCGGCTGATTGTAAGCAGAATCTTCTGTTCGACAGGTGCTTTAGCACAAATTCTCAGCTTACCGGGAAATAGTTCGAATTGCGACTCAACCGGAACAGAAGGATAGAAATTGGGACCAATCGGAGCTCTGCCACATTTGAAACAACTCTAATGAATCGAAACGTCTATAAACTTTGTGGTTTATTAGTTTAAAACCACTTCAGATTTCAGCAAAACCTTGAATCGTGCCAAATAATGTATTTAAGCTTCTTTTTATAGCTAAGGTTAAGCCACTCAATTGGAAAAACCTCCAGTTAAGTGAGAAAACAATGGTTTTACAAAATACACACATTAATTCGATCCAATTGAGTGGCATAATGAATGTCTAAAAGTATCTCTAGTAAAAACAATTGTGAATTTCTTTAAGCGAATATTCTATAATATAATAAATTAACATTACAGATTTTGTCAATTTTATTTCTGAGCCGTTATACAAGGTAAATTAATTTTGAGTTTTTATTTTAAAGCTGAGTAGATATGCTGTTCGTAAGTACATTTACAATGAACACGATTTTATTGCAGCGCGCGGTGGAAAGATGCGAAAAAATGCATTGATATAACGCACACGACGCTACATTTTTGCTGGACCTAAATTGGGCTTTAAAAACAAACTTAAATGTAAAGATATATTCAAACGACAGTCCTCGTTTTCATATCTTCCATATGGAACCAAACAGAAACAGGAACTTGGAAAGCAATTGCCGCGTTGTTATATGCCGAATGGAAAAGGCGGTTGTTTTAGCATGATAATGACCTGAAACATACATCGAAGCTAATAAATGAGAATATTCTTCCAGTTCATAATTTGCCAGTTCAATCGCCAGATTTGAATACTATTGAAAATCTCTTGGGGATCCTTAAACAGCGAGTCTCAATTCAGTGTGTCCGAAATAAAACAGAACTATAGGAAACACGGAAAAAAGAATGGGAAAGCATATTTCAATTTACTATTATCAATTTAAAATAGCGTCTATGCCACAAAGATATACTGAGGTTATCCAAAATAAAGACTACCACACGCAGTAACTACTAGGGAGAAAACTCAAAGTTTCATACACTAACATGTATCGAAGTTCGTTCTTTTTTTAATAATAATTTGTTACCAAGTCAACTATTTTCAATGTTTTATGAAAGGAGAAAAATAGGATATATCTTTTTATTCGCCACTAAATAAAATAAGGAAAAAACTATCAATTCGTCTAATCTGCCAAACGATACTTTGGAACCTTTCAGAGTTGGTTTTCGGGGTCGAGAGATAAATAGGATGCTTTTCATTGTTGCCAAGATAGGTAAAAATCTATGCGTATGAAGCAGAAAATCAAAGTTTCTTTAAATCTTTAGTTTTAGATCTCTGGATGACTGCTAACACTTATTTAGAGTCATAAATTGAACAGAATATATTACTAAACTAAAATTGTTTACCGTGTTAAATAAAATTCAGCAGCATCATCTCTTCTAACATCACAGATTTAGTTGTAACATATCTTCTGTCTTTTTAGTTAGTCTGAGATCAAAACAGTCGAGTTTTTCTGTTTTTAATAATTTGTTTTTCGAAATTTAACCACATATTTCACACAATATTAGCATCCGATTTATAAAAAGAAAAAAAGAAAAAAAAACCGATTTTGTTTTCTAAAATTATTACAATACTTCTTAAACAAAACTAAGCGCAATTAACGGCTATAGACTCCAAAAACAAGACATGAAAACAAAGTCCTTTTTAAATTGAAATAACAATATGAACTAAAACCACTTACTTAATAAAAGTTATTTCAACTTTTTTTTATCGAGGTAGTACCAGACAGATCTCGAAAACTACCGAACCGATTCCCTCGAAAATCTGACGAGTTTGACTAAAAATCGTTGCTTCCAATTCAAACATCCGCAATTTAATCAACAAAAGATAGTTTTGGAATACTTATTAAGCTTTTAAGGTGTATGTGTCTTTTAAGCAATTCTTGTTTTGTTAACATAGCATTGATGCATAACGAGACGTGAATGCAAAAACTGCGGTTTATGAAAAATAATTTACTACAATTTTACGATTTATATATTTTTTCATCCCATTAAGAAGCTTCCCATACGAATTAATTTAAAACGAATTTTAATTATAAGCGTAGGTATGTATATTTAATATTAAGTTTAATTTATTAAATTAATATTAATTTACTAAATTGAATACGTTTTTTAATATCAACGAAATAAATGCAGCGGAAAAATGTTTCCGATTACGAATAATGAGCAAATTAATTGAGATTTTATTAAAGTTTTTAATAAATATTAAATTTCAGGGTGACATTTCTGAAACAATGGAATTTACATAGCGATTGCAGGCAACGACATTTCACAAGTTAAGAAGGTTATGTTTGATGCCTCCGATGGCGTGTTAAGATAGAGAAATAATAATATGAATATATAATTATGTATATTTTATGTAAGATAAATTTATACAAAATTTAGGACATTTAAAAAAATACTATAAGTAAGTAAGTAATCTGAAATACAAATTTAAAATTTTATCTTTTCAGGTAAGTACGTATATTTTGAATTAGAAAAGTGAGTTAAAAAGTGTTGTGAGTGAAATAAAAAATAAGTGAAGTGATAATAGAAGTGAAATTTTGCGGAAATTCGGGATAAATATGCAAAATTTGATGGAAAAAAAACGCCGAGAAAAAACATTTTTTCAAGTAAAAAATCTTGGAAAAAATACTTTACCACTGAAAAAAATTTTACCTATTTACCCACTTCAAAGCCGAAGGAAGGAACTACAATCTGAACTTTTTAGCACGTATTATTGAAGGATTGAATAAAAGGAACATATTGACATAGGCTACTTTTTTTTTGTCTGCCATAACTGTCTGTCCGGGCTAATCTTTGAAACGGCTGAACTAACTAAATTCTGAATGTCAGTAAAATATTTATTGTGAAAAAATTGTTATCTGATCGAGATGAAATTTTACGGGCATCTTTCGCTTAACCTCCTAAGCGATATAGACTACGGATCCCAATCGGAAAGTGAGGGGTGGAGAAGGGGGCTGAAATTTACATAATTTACGTTCAATCAATATTAAAAATTCAAAAATTAATTTTTGAATCTTATAACTTTTTTTTTATTTACAAATAAAAATTGTTTCATCCTTAAAAAATAAAAAAGCATCTATTGAAATTTTCAAGGTATTTTCAGACTGATATAACGTAAATTTTGTATGTAAAAACTGGAACCATCATATCAGAATTTTCAACTTTGATAGTAAATTTGAAATCAGCAACGTCATATTTTTATTAAAGTTTAGCTTTATTATAGGGATAGTTGCTCCCGGGCAACACCGGATATGAGTCAGCTCGTTGTAGATATAAATAATTAATTTGACATTGTCCATTAACTAACTAAACTAAAAGGCATAGATTTGAAAATACTATTTTAACTAGAATTTCCTGGGGAATGTTACGAGAAATCATGTTAGGTAAAAATTAATTCGAAAAATGGTTGAAATTACCTGGAAACTAGTAATTTTAACAAATTTTTTTTTGGTTATCCTAAATCGTACGCGGTAGTATTAAATTGGATTAATTCTATAGGCTATCGTTATAACATAAATAAATATCGTTGCAACGTAAGTAAATTAATAATAAAAATAAGAAAATCGTGTTATTATTTTAACTTGCTACACAGATACGTCGTAAAGCACACCCGCCATAATACCTTTGATGATTAAGCACGTACCTCTTAAATCTTGGATAATGCCGACATAAAGGATAATCGCGAAACTGGCCTAATTAGTTGGCGCGAAAGATGAAATACGGTGCTCATACCTTGGAAACAACCGGCGTCGATTCGCTCTTCAGCAATTCCATCCCCTGTAAATGGGAGCTCCGTCTTTTTAGAGCAGTAATCTTAATTAGCAAACAAAGCTGGTTGTACCGCGAGTGCAGCAACAGTTACAAATCTTCTTGGAAATTTTTAATCGCGTTGCATTAGTGCGTCATATTGTGATTTCCCAGTGTGCAACTCCCGAGGCTTCTTCCCTCTTGACTAACTTAAGCTGGGCCACTAATGGCGTGCATTAAACCGCAGCTAAGGGTGGTAACAAAAGGATGGGTGAAGATTTATTAAACAAATGGTAAATTGCTATCATTTTTCTCTCTGGCAGAATGCGAGAAGCACTATTCATCCAAAAAGCTAATGTAAGCCGCTAAACCGGGGTGGCTGAATTCGCAATTTTTCTGGTTTTACAAAATGTTTGGGAAAAAAAACGGAAATTTTCGAAAGACGTGACGCCATCATCGCATCGGTCGGAATTCCCAGACATAGATATACCTACGGGATGGAATTCTAAGTTCTTTATCGAGTTTTGGCCATTCCATATAAAATCGGAACACTTTCCTAACCCTCGGGATTTCATCCCCTGTTTCCTGAGGAAGCAAGAGAGACGATAACGAAACCGCGGTCAGCCCATTTAAAATTCAAATGACCGGAGATTTTGGCTCAAAGTGGTCCAGCCACAGAGGAAAAGCGGGAGAAAATTAAATGCAAGCATTTTGAAAAATTAAAAAGGTGCACAAGTCTCGTTCATTTCGGCAGAAACAGTGTCCTGCCGAAGGGCTCAACCTTTTGCCGAAATGTATCCCCAAAGTAGATCCTTTTTATCTGCTTTTTTTTTTGCAAGGGAACGTGGGTGGGAAAATTTCAAGTTCTCCCGAGAATTGAGAATTCCATTTTATTCACCCGTAATGACCTCTCATGGTTCCACAACAAGAAAGCCATAAATTATCCGAAACGATTGCTTCCCCATGACAAAACCGTGGCACTTTTGAGGTGCGAATAAATTAGTCATATCAAATTAAACTTCCAGCATAATTCGACGCGATTACTTTTGATTAGATAAAACCGTTCGCAAGAAGTTACTTTTAGGGGATACTCCGCCGGGACAGCATCGAAGTCAACTGAAATTTTGGCGGGGAGTGTCACATCGCGTCCGGGGGTATTTGCACCAAAAGTCGAGTTAATTACCAAATAGACCAAGTGATTAATGACTCTGAATCTTGCCGGTCGCCTGTACGGAGCTCCTTCTGAAGAGGAGATTACCGTCTTGCGCTTAAAGATTAATTCCCCAGAAAATACTTAAAGAAGTTTCTTTTAATCGCCATAAATCGTAGAGATCAAATTGCAAACTTTTTCGTAAATAATTCACGGAATTTCGATGGAAACTGAGGGAGATTTCAGTATTTGGTTCTTCATTTTAAAAATTTTCCTACATTCTATTTTATGGAAGTTTTTGACCTCGAGGTGTACAACATATTGGACCTATTTCAATATTTGAATTTCTTATACTCACAGATAGCCTTTGGCTGATGAAGGATCACTCTATCAAGTTTTTTACTCTAAGGACTTTGTAAATAATTCCGAGATTTTGGAATGAGTCTAAAACTCTTTATCTATGATGTTTTGATTGAAATATTCTTATAATACGACTTATCAAACAAAAGCAAACAATAAAAGGGATTGCATCTGAGTTTTACTCCGTGGTTTGAAGGCTAACATTTCGATTTCCTATAGTCCACAGAGATATTAGGTACGCTTCAGGCGAAATGGGTAAACATGTAACGATAAAGGGATATTTACGTTTCAACTAATTAAAATATTGTATATGCTTATATGAGTCAGAATGTCATATTCAGATTTACATACAATGGGGAATGCCCAGAAAAAGTCTACGAATTATTCGAAGTTTTGTACACTTCGATATCATATTTTTTATGGTAGTTTAATGGAAACTATCATATAAGTGCTCCCACCTTGTAATATTACAAATGCACTTCTCATGTTTAAAGAAACAGTTATTTTTCCTGAGTTTATAGAAAAATTCTATATTAAACCATATTAAAGAATTTATTTTGTCCATTTGCTTTTCTGTCTGTCCATTCGAATAATTTCATATATCTACTATAAAAGGCTTTTTTGTTGCAGAACTGGTGGAACATCCTGTACCTTAAACTTCAGGTCGATCAAATTTAGATCACTCTGGGAACCAGACTCTTGAAGTATAACACCAATATTATCGAGATTACACTTTTAGATTCAAACGATTTTTAGGAGAAAATGATAATTTTAACCTTAATTATTTATTAATTTAATCTCTTTTGTTTATTTTTTATCGTAGACTCATTTAGTACGCCTCCAAATTTTAATTATAGTCTGATTTGTTCACATATATTTGCGTTCTTAATTAGTTACCAAAGTAATTTCAACTTATTGAACCCGTTAAACCTCTCCGTAGATTTTATAATTCTTATAACAATAAATAGATTTTATAAAAATTGCATACATAGGTAGGTACTGAAGCTTCCACTACGAGGAAAGTCGTTTTTTTCGCACACATATTATTGTATAAATACAAAAACCATATAACTTATAAGTCCTCAATGTCATTTTATATCGTCTTTGATAAACATGTAACTTAAACCAAAATATTTCCACAATACTTTCGAAGAATTAAATGTTTGACTGAGAAAATTCATTGCTTCTAAAGTCATAAGAAGTATTTAATGAAACTAAAAACATTACGAATGCAAAATAATAAATTTAATTAGTTAGTTGCAAAGATTTCAAGCAATTTTAACAAATTGAATGGTGGGATGGTATTTCAAGGAGCTGGTGGGCTAATTCAAAAACCGAAGTTGTTCTTCGAATACTTCTTCCACAAATTGAAAGCAGACAGGTGCCGCCTACTGAAATACGTCACATTAAAAAGACATTTATTTATGTTAGATACTTACTGAACGTCTATTTTCATGAAACCCTCTGTAGGTGTAGCATAAAGCGAGATTACATTATGAGGGCACGCCTTTTTTTTTTTAATATAACAAACAAACTTGTAAAATTAATGATTAAGGTGAAGAACGAATTTATACCCTATTTTAATGAATGCGTGTGTGCCTTTTGATTTGATTTTAGCAGCACTAAATTTGATAGTTCGAAAAGATTTCAGTATATATATTTTAATAAATGTCTGTTTAAAAGTTTCAGAATACTTTAATTTATCACGTACGAAACCATTTAATGTTTATTTTAAAAACAATTAAAACCAAAATTTTCAACGAAAACAAGTTGAAGTTTTTCGGGTTCAACTATATTTCTAATTTTAAGGAGTTATCATACAGATAACGAGACGCCATTGGTTTGACAGGACTTTCCAAATTTATATAATTATATGTACCTATGTATATATTATACTTCTTACAAGGACTATTTTTCTTTTTTTTTAAACACCATATACATAATAATCAGTATGCAACATGCCATTTTCATTTTCAGCATTCAAATCGCTTTGTATAGGGGAGAGTCCTACAGTACCGTCACCTTAAGGTTTATCTACAAAAAAATCAAAATTCTCAAGGTTACATGATCAATACCTCCTGATATATTTACAAGAACTATTGTGCTATTAATAAAAATAACCAACAACCAAATCGTTTTAATAATAATAATAATAATAATAAATAATCAGCTTTATTATTGCAATTCAAAGACTAGGAAAAATCAGACTAAAAAAAATTGGCCTTCAGTACCGGTCAGTAAGAATGTATAACCATTTAGACAATACAATAATCGCAAATGTAATGTAATGTAATGTAAAGGTTGAAATAATATTCGGTTTCTCATAGCCATATATAAGCATACTAAACTTACTTAACTTAGGAGTTATTTGTTTTAAATTGAATCCCTGAACTTCGAAAATCACCAACAGAATTTTAATTACGTAGCGTATATCTATTAATCGCGCGCAACAGAAATCTTTGCACTGACAGTAAACCGGTCGCGACAGGTCGACGCCGCGCGGGGCATATACATACTTGCACGAGTGTACCGCACTATATAGCGTAAAACTGTCAGTGCCATCTATTATAGAATTAGAGAACTTGCAACTGGCCGGTACTGAATGCTGGCCGGTACTGTAGGACTCTCCCCTACAATTCTTTAAAATCTAGGAGGTACATGTAACCGCTTAAAACAAGTAAAGTTACTACAGAAATTAAATTAGTTATATTTTTTGGAATCATGTACAGCAAGGTAACAGAAAAGTCTTTAGTTTTGCATGATGTTTTCATCTTATGTGCTCTTACTTCGAAATTTCATTATTACGATCACTTTAAAATAACCACAAAGCCGAGCAAAATTATATAGGACCAAAACGAGACCGCAATATGCCCAAAATTGAAGAAGTCCCCGATATACGCCCGAATAGGGCGTAAAGATTAAAGAAAAATAAGATCATAGAGACAAATAAATATTAATATAAATAAAATTCAGTTTCGAAGTTATTGAGAATAGTTTACAGCAAATCACATCAGACTGATTGCAGTAGGTAATTATGTGATGGATATGGTTTTATTTATTCCAGACTGAAGAGCAAATTATGCATTAAAAAATGATTACCCACTATAATTTTCAGCAACATTTTAAAATGAAATGTTTATTTTATTTTTAAAATAAATGAATTTTATTTAACTCCCTATACCTATATGAATTTTAAAGTTTAAATAAATTTGTGAAAAGATTAAATTTGTTTGCGTTTGAGGCTAAATCTTTTGTGAATGGGTTAAATATATTTGCGTTTTTGGTTAAATTTACCTACATGTGAATGAGTGAGAGTGAGAGTTTAAATATAAGATTAAATTTATTTGCGAAACGTTAAACATACTTATGTTAAACTGATTTGCCAAAGGATTAAATTGATTTCCTTTTGGGTTAAATCAATATTTGAATGCTATATTAAACAAAAACGACTTCTTGGACCGCATTAAATCAAATTAAATAGCGTAAAAAATTGATGAAATATGTTTTTTTAACTGCGTTAAATCAAATTCGCGTAAAAACAGAATTCGTTTCATCTCACATCTCATCTCATCTATACCATATTTTCTTCTCATAGTTAAATTAATATTCAATCATTTTTATTTCAAAATTTAGTGCTCCTAAAATGAACAAAAATGCAAATCATAAAATTATTACCAAAACACCCATTACTTGAATTGAGTGCTTCAAAAATGCTCGAAAAGAATGCGGAATAGTTACCACCATATCTGGCGGCCATAAACGCACCCCCGGCTGTGGTGCCCTAAATTCATTCCGTAACGTCGAGATGAGAACCAGAATAACACGAAAATTCAGCAATTCAGTTCGGCCATAAATTCGCCAGGAAGAATCCATAAGTCAATAGAGTTATGCCTCAGTTAGCAGTGTTCGCAATATCCTCCACATTCGAGCCATAAACCTCTTAAAACTTCCAGGGCTCGAGGATAGTTATTGAAGTCGTTGTGAGTCAGCAGAGTTCCGGAGCCTGCACATAGTTTCCAGGGTGGCCGCATGGACCAGTTGCTCCCTCGAAAGAAAACTTTAACAAAAAGATGTGCAACATCATCACATCCCCGGAGGGGCCCCGAGATGGAACTTTCGTAACAGCTCCCGTGGCCCCGGAGGATGACTGCTCCGATGAAGTAATATTGCATGGTCCCGAGGGAGGCGCCTCTGCTCTGCCCGTCTTATGAATGGAAATAACTCGTCTTTTTAGTTTTTTCCAATAGTAATTGAATTCCGCTCACGTCCTGCGCCACGAGCCAATATTTTTAAAAGTACAATCGCTTCCGAGGTATGACGCCGCCAAAGATGAAACGGGCCAAATTGCGTGCGAGCGAGTAAACCCTTTTGCAGCAATTAATCTCATCGAAACAAAGTGCACTTTGGCAGCATGACACGTTAACTTCAGGAGGAGTAGGTGCCGATGTGAGTTTCGTTTTATGCATAGTACCTAAACTGAGCAACTTATTGAGTTGGAGTTTGTTGCGGAAAACAATGTGTCGACTTAAATCGAGGAAAATTTCCATCTTTTACTTTAGTTAAGGTGGTATACTGTGTCCAAAAGGTAAGGTGACATTTGAATTTAAACTGCGTGCGCAAATGGATTTGGGGAAATGGTTTTATTATTAAGTTGGTAGGACTGCCTTCGACACCCGTGCCAAGTTTCACATCAAAATATTCATTGTGTTTGAGATAAACTTCGTTTTGCTTCGATTGCTTCCAAAAACCATCTCGCACGGCATTGGTTCTTGGTGACTTTTTCATCAAAAATTCGATGCATGTCGTTCCAAAACCACCGTATTCGCCTGATTTAGCTCCATGTGACTTCTGGCTCTACAACAAATTTAAAAACTGTTCCGGGGACACGATTTTGAGTCGATAGAGGAGATACTATAAAAATCGAAAAATTCACTTTTAGCAGCTCATAAAACGAAGTGTATCTCAAACACTAATGAATATTTTGATGTGAAACTTGGCACGGGTGTCGAAGACAGTCCTACCAACCTAATAATAAAATCATTTCCCCAAATAAATTTGCGCACGCAGTTTAAATTCAAATGTAACCTTATTTTTAAGACAAGGAGTACAATTACATCATCATATCATCATATATGTATGTAAATTGAGGATCTATATGTATCATAGATTTTGCTAGCAAATACTCTACTAATGAATGAGATTTATACGCTTTTAAAACTAAGATTTAATATGTAATTTAAAACATGAAACAAAACACTCATTTAAAGAAGTATTAGCCTTACATTTTGAACTGTTATTCCAATTAAAATGTAATTATATTCTTATTTTCCTTTTAGTATTGAAAAATTGGCCAATAAATACATAGAGATGGTGACGATTCCATACAAATTTAAATTATACTCAAAATTAAAGTTTTAAATTCTCAAAATGATTTAGATTTTTTTTTTTTTTTTTTAGTGAAATTTGATAGCATTAAATGCTTTTTCTCAACAACATTATTCTTCTGACTGGTCGCTACGATTTAAAAAAAGATTTCTCGGCCAATTGCTCTGCATTTTACAAGCTTTTATTTAGTTTCACCTGTCCGGGTGTCTGTAATGAAATCTTGCAAGTTAAATTAGACCCACTTCCCGGTTTCCGATTGAGCTGAAATTTTGCATGCATATGTATATCGGGTGACAATGCAATATTATGATGACATGGAGCATCAAAAGCTTGTTTTTAAAAAAGTTTTTTTTTTTTACTTATTACTTGTTCAATATGTTGTTGTATACACATTTCTGGCTTTGTACCTATAGTCCGTAGTCCGAATTAAAATTAGAAAGATCAGTGTCCAATTTTCCAATCATCAATCAATTTTCTAATCTCAAACATTGATTTTATCGAAAAATGTCCGCCATTTTGTTATTTTTTGACATAAAAGACTCTTCTATGTAATTCGGACTACAGTGAAGGTACTTCGATTCAAAATAAAATCCCGTCCTCGTTCCAAAAGGATCACGAATTATGGCGACCACCATTTATTAATGGGTACTTTTCTATAAAATTTTGTTTACACTTTAAACCATAATAAATATAAATACCTGCAAAATTTCGGAACAATATAATTTTTGTCCATAGAAAAAAAATATTGGAAAAACTTCATTTTGAAAATTTTAAGGTAGAAAGAACACACTATTATCCTCTGTTTGTTCGGATTGGATTTCTAGAAAAATTAAGTAATAAAACCATTTTAAATTTCAATTCAATCTCAATTTCAACACTTATCATTCATCAGGAACTAATAGGATTAAAAATTCTTTTTGGATGAGGCATTCCAGTGTAAAAAAACGTTTTGAAGCCTGGTTCATATTTTTAGTTCACTAAGTATATCAATATGCTGCTAAAACTTCGTCTAGATTGTACCAAAACCCACCATAAAGTAATAGGTACGTGGAAAAAACACATTTTGAGTTAATTATTCTTCTAATATCCTAGTTTAAGGATATATCTATTTATTTCAGACAGTAGAATCTTACCTTGAAGTAATTTGTGCTAATAAATATAGATTGGTGGTTTTTGTTCCTTCAATGAATGTTCAAGTTTTTAAAAAATAAATATTAACTCGTTTAATGTTATTTGCTAAACTTCAATATAAGAATGTTCTCATCGATGCAATTAATTAATAATTCACTATTTTATTAAATATTTTTAAGAGCTCATAAATGAGAACTCCGTTTAGACCCTTTTAGCATAAAACCACTAAAATCAAACTATACGAAATGTACAGAAAATTTCATTAAAATTGTAGATGCATATTTGTGTGTATAATGCAGAGCGATCCCTGGAACAAGAAATTCGCCTTTGCCTGGTGCATCTCCTTCCTTTTTCACACTGCTCGACATACATCAACAGAACAATTTTGAAATTAGAATTCTTCAATAAATTCCAAGAATCCTTTTTAATGTCGATAGAAAACAATGGTATTCTCAACAAGGGAAAGTGTAACAATATTTTATTTTATGGAATGATTTGTGTACTTCTTCTGTATATAATATATTTATAATCAAAGAGCATTTGCTTATATGTGTGTATGTTAAGATAGCCACGGATTGGATTTAATTTTTCTTGTACCAATCCACCACACCACCACCACCACACCAATAGAAAGCTTATAATCCAACGGTGGTTACAGGCTATAAATCTACACTAATTAACATTTTAGCATTAATTTACACCTTTTTTTGTATCAGAAATCATTTTTGGTATATTTTTTAGTAATCTCGGAAACAATAAATCCGATTTGAATAATTCTTTCATTTGCATTTGTATCTGTATTTGTACACCAAAATTGGGTAAGTTGATGCAAGCAAATTATTGTTATATCAGTTTTCGGCAATGTAAAATTAAAGTAGACACATAATCTTCTGGTATTAGGCACTCAATTTAAAGGAAGTTTGAAAAAATCACAACGTTATTCCTGGCCTGAACACAGCAAATTTATGAAATATTGTCGGACTTCAACGAAAATTCTCTCATTTAAACACCAAACGGTTAAGTTTTAACGTTTAAACCTCATTAATTTAAAGTCCGCCTGAATTGCACATTAAATATAATTAACAAATTTGAAATTTAAATTTTCATTTTACCATTTTAAATATTTGGCCTTACCGCGATATTTCAGTAATTCGACTACCCCATAGTTGAAAAATTATAATAGGAGACGTAATTTCCCCGAATTAATAACAAAATACATATTGTTTCAATACACTTATTTTTAAGGAATGCTAATTTCATTTCAGAAATAGTTTTATTTTTAGGGTTTGGTTTTTAAATCGCGGTTTTTACGATTCCACAAAACCTACAGAAAAACCATTTAGCTGTACCAATATTTCATTACATTGTAAAAGATGTTATTTTAAGTTCTATTGCTCTTTATGTTGTTTTCAACATTTTAAAAACCAAACAGATGCATTTCAAAGTCTTGAAGTTCTCCCAAGTAGATAGAAACCTAAACATTATTCAGATGACTTGGAAAAGTAGAAGGAGCAATTTTGATTGGTTTTCTTCCAATTGAAGGCAATGTAGGAAATTTTCCATTTGAAGCAACCGCGCGCGTCTTGGTAAATGCAAGAGACGAACTTTTCGCCGCAGGGAGTTGGATTTAAAAATCCTTTCGAAAACTTTCCCATTTTCGGGTTTGTTTGAGTTAATAAATTATATTGTTCTCCCCGGCTCGAGTGCGTCTTAAGTCCCGACTGCCGGGAGAACACTTCACGTTCACGCGCCTGTTTTTATCCCCAGCTCGGAGGAGGTCCTGGGCAGGTATGCCCGCGGGTAGACGCTAATTTACTGTATTTGTTTTGAGTAAAACTCCAGCCCATGACGAGTCTGTTCAGAATTTTTGAGACATTTACTAAGACGAAGTCCAATTCAATATTTAATCTTCGCCTAATGAGCCTTTTGAGACCGAACTTTTAATTAAACGAAAGGTTTATTAACTCTCCTCGTCCAAGTTTAAATTGCCATTTTAATGATATCTAAACAGTTCGTAGAATGCAATGAATCCACCCAAAGTTGAAGTCGTGGTGACGGAGTGTGGGTTTTGTTTCCATGCCAATTTTACCGCATTATTTTTTCTCTCTGACATTTAAGCTTTGATGTTTTTCTACTGATTTCGGTTAAAAAAGATCTAGCACCAAAAAAGCGTCTTTTCTTTGCTTGACGTCAAAACCCTTAGAAGAAGTTCATCCTAAATTGGACCTTTCTTTCGCCCTCGGCGAGGCGCGGTGTTTACAGGGTGACGCTCAAGCTTCCTACCATCAACAGCAATTTGTTCGAACTTCGTCCCTTACCCCCTTTGTGATTAATCAGACCTACTCCTACCTGTGCCGTAATGCTGCTCTTTAATTTCCCAAAGTATTAACTAATCGCATCTAATAAGAGGACGGCCTCGGCTGAGGTAGAAATAAAAATCACCCCGGGATACGGTGATTGATGCAAGCTGCGAAGTCGCATTAATTTTGGGATAAACCGAGGCTGTCCGGAGCTAAGCCCGCCAAGAGTTAGACTCGTATGCTGCTTCATGAACGGGAAGCGCCTAGTAATTTGCTCATTCATGCAATTCGTAGAAAATTAATCATTTGGAGCTAAACGGGTGAATTTATGGAGCTTTGCATGCCTTCCTCATTTATTATAGGCACTGAAATTGAGGGATCTTTCCATATAAAAGATTATTCCACCAATAGAGAATTGACCCTAATTACGAGAATTTGGTTGATTGGACATAGTTGAAATATTTGAACCTTCCTTGATAACGATTGATTCATGTGCATGACCATTCAAGATAACTAAATTCAGTTGAATAAGGGTTTTGACTTTCAAAATCTAATATACATATCTCGAGAATGAAAAGAGATAAAAATGGTTTATCAGGAATAAATATAAAAAAAGTATAAATAATGTTAAATATATCCCTCAGAGAGGATAAAACTACCCCAATGCGAAAATAATTATGTCCACAAATTTTAGATTAAGCTGATCATTAAACAGCAACTATCAAACACTTTTAGTTCGTTTTCATATACATTAGCATTTGAAATCAATGTAAAAACCTATTATTCAACTCGATTTAATCAACTTTGACCATATTTATTTCTTAAAATTGAAAAAGATACCCATCTTGAAATTTCATCACAAACTTTCACTTCGCACACATTTTGGTTTAAAATTCAAGGTCCATCAACTAGGCTAAATATTGGCTATTTTTAGGGTCACACTTTTCAAGTGGGAATAGAGGTGGCATAAGAGGAACACGTATTGAAACGAACAATTCAAATTACGTCCTAACTACAAATCCTCTCAAAACAAAAATATTTTTACGGTGAAGCAACGCCACTGTATACCTATCTGTTGAATTTATTCGTAGTCCAAAGCAAACTTTCCGTAATTCTCTTCAAAGATTTTTTGAAATATTGCAAATGGTTTATTAAACTGTTGATCATACATAATCAGTCATTTATTCAATTACTTACAGGTAAACAATAAAAGAAAATATGTATATTCTAAACTAGCTGATCCGCACCCGGCGTTGCCCGGGCATAACTATCGCTAAAATAAAAGTAACTTTTAATAAAACTATGATGCTGCCAACTTTAAACTTATCAAATATCACTCAAAAGGCTATACAATTTCTTGCGATACATTCCCATAGAATTTTATCTCAATCGGATAAGTGATTTTTGCGTGAGCCAGCGTAAACATATCACTGTAGTTTAGAGTTTCGTAACTTTTAACAATAGTAAACAATTACAAAAAAGTAGAATATGTTACTACAGACATCCTCTTCATGTCTGTAAAGTTCAAATCGATTCAGCTGTTTCAAAGATGAGTCCAGACAAAAAGACAGGCAGCAAAAAAGTAAGTAGCCTATGTCACTCCTGACAACTTCCCTCTTGAAAGCCCCCAAATACCAAATTTAGTGCAAATCGCATAAACTTTAAAATATAACAATCCGCCACCTTGACTTCGTAAATTCTGACAGTTGGTTTAAAATAAGCGACCCAAAAACCTCTAAGTACCACATTTAGTGGAAATCACATAAACTTTTAAATTTTACAGTCCACACAGCTAGGAACAGTTTGGATGTGATAAAGAAAAATTGTTGATTTTTACATTTTTACATGCAATTCTCAATTTTCCTCTACATAAGAACCTTCCTCAGACTTCAACGAATAATATGAAAAAAAAATTAGCCGAATTGGTCCAGCCGTTCTCGAGTTTTACGCTTAGCAACACATTTAGCGGTTCACTTTTATTTATGTCAATAACAGATTCAATTCAATTTGTACCGTTTTAATATTAATTTATTGATTCAATTGTAATTGGCGAATGAAATTCATAATGCTACCTCTAAACATGATATTGCTGCAAAATTTGTATCACGTTTTAATATTTGAATTATTTTTTATATACGCACTCAAAATTTCGCGTTTAACAGCTTTTTATCTCTATAAAGTCCCGTTATCAAATTGGTTCATTTCAATATAACTATCACATCATTTTAATGTTACCGTCATGAGATCACATGTCGAACGATGGCTAAAATTTAATACATTTAGAAAAATGTATAAAAGTTAATCTGAATTTTATCCAGCCATTTGTTTTTAAAAATTGTCTAAATCTTTTAAAATTTATAGCAATGGTTTCTGATAGCAGAAAACTATGGGCCTGTCCGAATCCAAGTCTTCAGCCTGAACTGTCATGGTCTTAAGGCGTCTTAAGATAGCTTAAGATTTCGCACGAGAGCATGAAGTGCCATACTGACAAGGACAACTATAATGGCCTTAACCGATCTTTCGTTAACTTTCCGAAACGATCGTACGGTCCCGAGCGTACAAATCTTAGGAGACCTTAACCAAAGTGACGTTTGGTGGAATTAGAGTAGTCGTGATTTGATTTTATTTACTTTTGAAACAATTCAAATACTTTGCTGACGACATTACGCATAGTAAATTTCACTAACAAGCTGTCCATCCTGATTTTTCAGGTGACTTAAGGCTATTTTAGTTGAGTTTAATTTTCTTTAAGATATGACAGAATCTTAACCAATCTTAGGGGAATTCAATGAAGAATCTTAAGGCGTCTTAAGGCCATTACAGTTCAGGCTTTAGTTGAGTTTAAGATTCTTTAATATTTGACAGAATCTTACAGATGCATTTACCTTCGATGCGTATTGTACCATTTGTTATTGTTTTTTACGAACATTTATACTCGATGCGTGTTGTGCCATTTGTTATTGTTTGTAGTTTTAAACAAATTTTAATTGTTATCATAATACCGGTATCAATACCGGTATCCCGGTATCATTCAGGTACAATACCGAAATACCGGTATTGAAAAATACCTCCGGTATTGCAATCCCTAATAACGACGTTAAGACGAAGACGAAGACTTGGATTCGGACAGGGTCTATATACATACATATGTGTACAATATGGTTTAGAATTTTCAAGAAATCGACAAAGTTTCTTCGATCTGCGGCGGTGATTTCCCCGGAACCACTGAACCGATCTCGATGACATTTTAAATGCAGATTCTACACATAAATAACTTCGGCGCATTCTAGGTAGAATCGAATTAAACCGAATTAAAATTTATGTTTTTGCCTTTGTTTTTAGTGAGCCTTTATCGAGATATCAACGCCGCCAGCTACATATCTCCTTTTCGAACAGTTACGTTTGCCTGCTATTTCTGTGTAACTAAAATGTTTAAAATAAATTAAAACAATTGTTTTATGTATTTCGAGAGTGTATACAATTAAGCTAAACAAATTTTATATCAATACTTTCTTAAAACAATTTACAAAAATAAAACAAATTTTGAACATCTAAACCAGAATGATCCCTTAAGTTCTATATCATTAAAATTTCAAGGGAAAAAGTGTTCTCCTGATGCATAATGTTAAATGTTATAGCAAATCTTGGTGGAGTCGTCGTTTTTATTAAAATACCACTTACCTAACAGTGATAGATAGAATTGTTAATAGTATGAATTTCATTTTGCTGAAATAAACTCACTTTATATTGCAAAATATCAAACCAAGTGAACTTATTATATGTACATTAAAGAATGACGTCAATAACTGTTTGAATTAACTTTTTTTTCCCATTTTCTTAACTACGCAATATTCGCAACAGCTGGTCTAATATTTTGTTATTACGTTAACAACTTTCGAATTTAGTCTTGAAATTGGTTGTCAACCCATTTTTATTCTATTAAGAGATTTTGTTAAGCACAGAAAAACAATATAGTCTATCCGCAGATTTTGAAGTACCATTGCAGAAGCGTCAAGATATATTGCTGAATTTATACCACGTTTCAATATTTGAATCATTTTGTTCATTTTATTGTAATTGACGACTGGACCTGTATAAATTTCATAATGCTGTCTCTAAGTACGCGTCACTTTCAGACTTCGCAATTTATAAGGAGTTCCGAGAAGAAAAATTTCAATTTTTTTTATTGAATGTTCATATTTATCGCGAAATATGTATTAAATCAGAGACCGAAAATAATTATTTATTTCTGAAATTTAAAACAAAAACTTCATCACTTAATGCCTAGTTAAAATCAATAATTTAATTTATAGTCTTATTTGCATGAAAAGTTTAATTTTCTGTCGGTTTACTTTTTTTTCGATTGGTTGATAATTTATTAGAAATGAAAAAAAATAAAAAATACATTTTTAACGATAAACGATTTTATATTCGTTATTAATTTTCACTAAACGGTATAAAATAATATAAAATAACTTTAGAACCCTTTTGTACTATGTATTTCGTGCCATAATTCTGTATATCAATCTACCTACATATACAAGTATATTACAAAACATAAGAAAAAGGGCTTAGTAAATGTATACAGATTTTAGATTTATTTGCTCAATAATTTATTGTGCTTATAAAATCGTGGGCGTTTCATTGTGTTTGTGTATAACTCAAAGATGTGAACAATTAGTGAATTTAATTAGAAACTAAGAAATGACATAATTTGATATTTTTTTCATATGAATCTGATGAAAGAATAAAGGAACCCTAGAAATCCTAGACTTACAAGTTCTAGACTTTAACTAAGGTTAAACACAACTTAACCCGTGTGAGTTACTTCCACCAATTCACCTTCACCGAACGAAATTCAGATTTTCAGTTTCGAGTAAAGCCCAATCCCTCCGATAGAAATAATTTAAATTTGTAGTTTTTATTTAAAATATTTATTAAATATCTCAAAATCATTGCAATGAATACGTTAACCAAAGAAATCAAGGAACTTTTGTTGCCACGTTTTTTTAATTCTTACACTGCCAAGAGGAGGTACAGGTCCATTTGTAGGTCGAGGTGGACATTCACCCTCATGAAGATATTTCATTCGTCCTAAAGTTACATTTTATAAAAGTATAATAATTTTTATAAATAATAATATCCTTACCCCCATGACATAAATTAAGGCACTTGAGTATTTGTATATTAGGGAACGAATATTTCGAACCCCCGTAGTCTGCACACACAGGTTTATCCGTCCTATCGGTTGGGCAGTTGAGGCATGTATATTCAGCAGGCGAGGATTGAACGATGGCTAGAGTTTAAGACATTAAGAAAAACCTTATGAAATCCAAAACTTAATATTGTCTAGCAATTTATTTTAAAAATGGCGCAAGTCTTTTAAAATTTAAAACAATCCTTTTAATAAAATTCCAATTACCAATGACGGACATCAGTGCTAATAGTACTAATTTCATTTTGCTGAAATTTTGGAACCACCTAGGGAGAGATACTCTTATTGTCTTTTGGAAAATTGTAAAACAGCGCACTTATATATGCGCTAAAAAGTGAAATAACAAGCAACAAGCAATAACAGCTTCAATATTCAATTCAATTTGCACCACGTTTCAATATTTGAATTAATTTGTTGATTCAATTGTAATAAGTCAGACAATTAGAGTTTTTCAGTAATCAATAAAAACTGTTTCACGCACAAGTAAACGATGATGTAACTAAACATTTACGGTTTTCGCAATTTTTCCTTTATCTGTGCTATAAGACGTTTCTTTCGTACCAAATTTCAAGATTCTGAGTTCACGGGAAGTACCCTGTAGGTTTTGATTCTCTTGCGAGTGTCGAAAATTTGCGGAAATTTGCGGCATAAACGGCTGTATCTTTTGATTGCGTTGGCTTAGCAGTTTGATTTTTTCACAGCTCCGAGGGACAGTAGAGCAGAGTATTTGATATAAATTCCAGCTTGATACCTCCACGCGTTCCTGAGAAAAAGGGTATTGACAGACAGACGGACGGACGGACGGACGGATAACAAAGTGATCCCATAAGGGTTCCGTTTTTTCCTTTCGAGGTACGGAACCCTAAAAACGAGGTAAACTGTCCTTGACTCATGATGTTTTAGCAAGAAACAGGGTCAGTGGTATATAATTTGACCAAAACAGTCATATTAATCATATTTTTAATCAATATTATTAGGAATTGCCTATATCCAGGCGCAATTCCTATAGGAGTGATTTTCTCAAATATAAACAACAATTAAGTACTTATAAGTATTAAACGCAATAAACTAATGATAAAATTGTTAAAATACAAAAAGAAAATTGAGTATTGCATTGCATTACACTATTAAACGGGGAGATTTCCCCGATCGATCGTGCACTGACATTTTACAAAACGGGGAGATCTCCCCGTTTGGTCGGCTAAGTGTTAAGTATTATGTTGTTAACATGTAATACAGTTACATACATTTTCATATTTACGTAATCATATTCTCCATCATTCTTATATGGGAAGTCTTCAATATTTGCAGTTGGTCAGGTATAAGTATGTTTCGATAAAATGGCATATTGTTTTCCAGATGCTATCCTGAACTCACCTTAAATCATTTAATTATTTGCTTTAATTTCCACTCTCAAATCATAAGTTTTGGATAATGGAAGTGATACAGGAGGACTGTTTTCATTAATATGAATGAATGTTTAATGAATAAGCAAAGGGTTTTTATCTTTTTTTGGAACTCTTTTTTAAATCTTGAACTGGAGTTCGAAACCAAAATCACGGTCATTTGGTAAAAATGAATGACCACGTATGGGAAAATGCTGATAAATGTTTTCAAATCGTTTGAAGTCAGTCAAAGCCAACATGAATCTCAACAACCTGTTGTTTTTATTTTTCCCGGGACAACCGTCGTGCCATATTACAGAGCATGCAAAAACCACTTAAATAACTGACTTATGTTGTTTTAGAAATAAACGCAATTTACGCGGTTTTTTTTAAGAGGAAGGGATGTACTGACGAAAGTGATTTGATCTAGCCATTTGTTTTTAAAAATTGTCTAAATCTTTTAAAATTTAAAGCAATGGTTTCTGATAGCAGAAAACTATGGGCCTGTCCGAATCCAAGTCTTCAGCCTGAACTGTCATGGTCTTAAGGCGTCTTAAGATAGCTTAAGATTTCGCACGAGAGCATGAAGTGCCATACTGACAAGGACAACTATAATGGCCTTAACCGATCTTTCGTTAACTTTCCGAAACGATCGTACGGTCCCGAGCGTACAAATCTTAGGAGACCTTAAACAAAGTGACGTTTGGTGGAATTAGAGTAGTCGTGATTTGATTTTATTTACTTTTGAAACAATTCAAATACTTTGCTGACGACATTACGCACAGTAAATTTCACTAACAAGCTGTCCATCCTGATTTTTCAGGTGACTTAAGGCTATTTTAGTTGAGTTTAATTTTCTTTAAGATATGACAGAATCTTAACCAATCTTAGAGGAATTCAACGAAAAATCTTAAGACGCCTTAAGACCATTATAGTTCAGGTTTTCGTCTTGTTATAACAGTTCCTGACGGCACACCGATCTAAGCTCTGTCCGAATTCATTTCTATGCTGTAAGCTTAGCTCCATAATAGATATAACAGTTTAGATTGCTTAGCTTGATGAGCGAGTCTGGGCTTGGGTTGACTCTTAGAATATAGAATAAAGAAGTGTACGTGTGCTTACTATTTTTTGGGGTGCTCTGCAGAAAAAGACAAAACTTGAGCAAGCGAGACAGAGTGAGGAAAAGCTATAGAAATATCCCTGAAAACTGTCGAGTTGTACATTTTTGGTTTACTTTGATTCATTTCAAGATGCTCTTGTTAAAAGACAACGTTATACCTATAGACATTTTAGTGGGGTACATGCACCAAACATATTAATGTTATTCAAACATTAAATCAATTACTATTGCAATCCCAAGCGAATTACAAGAAATCTAATTATAATAGTGTAAAAATAACGACGTAGTTTTGAGAGATATACAAATTGGGGTGAGGCCCTCTTAAAATTACTTTCTTTTTACGCCTGTACTAATGTTTCTAATGCTAAAGTGCGAAAACTCACACATAAATAATTCTGGTACGCTTGGCAAGTCTAATCGCACTTCCTTGTGTCTATGTTTTAAGGGTTGACTTCGTGAGACGGAATGAGAAAAATTGTAGAAGCATTCCTTGAATACTGTCGAATTGTGCATTTATGGTTTGCTTTGATTAATTTAAAATATTAGGTTTGCTTTCTCTTCGTCTTAATTGGAATACTAGATCAGCTTGTTTGCTGACGTCATAAACTGTCATAACGACGAAGGCTTGAATTCTGACAGGCTCTATATACATATGTGTGCTTCTAATTAAATTAATTCTGGTTTAGAATTGTCAAGAAATTGATTTTTTCTTGTTTTACATTTTTCGGAAGTATACATACCTACATATGTATCTAAAAGTAAAGACAGAAGGCATTTTGTAAGGTACTGACGTTGCTGATTAAATTAAGATAAAAATTTTTCATCATCATTTTTTCGGTCGGCGGCGGTTATTTCTCCAGAACCATTGAACCGATCTTTAAGAAATTTTAACCGCATAAGTATTCTACACATGAATAGATTTAGCGCATTCTAGAACCGTATAGAACCGTATGAAAATTTCTTTCTTGCTTTTCTTTGTTTTAAATCACCGCCACTTTATTATTTATCTATTAATATTAATATCCCTAGATCTAGACAGGCAGCACTCCAATTTGATATTTGCTAAATGAATCATTTAGCACAAATATTTAACTAATGATGTAGTGTCAGACATATCCACTTCCTAATAAGAAAAGATCAGCTGACAGTTGTGACAAACAAAATGTGTCTTTTTGCTCATCTTGTTATTTGTAATGGATAGCGCATAGTAATGTTACAACTGGTATAGAAGTACAAAATCAGCTGAATTCCAACACATTTTTCCTCGTTTAGGTATAAATTATCAGAAGAATTTGGTCATTTAGAAATTCATTAATGATTAAATTTTTCGTGATTTAGCAGCCCGAGCTAATGACAGATAGCGCCTAAATTATTAATTAGTACTAATTACTCATTTACGTGCTTTATAAGGACTAGCAGTGTTTGAATAATGCGTACACTTTACCATGGACACTTACTCCATCCTATCAAAGAAAATATGTGTAAAATAATAAAACAAACATATGATGTATATCTGATGCCAAATCTGTTACCTAATTCAAGTCGAATTTTGAATATTTTATACATAATCAAGAAACATGATAAATTAGTTATGGCTATTCTATTTTAAGAACTACGTTTGTGAAAATATACACAAATAATAAGAAAACATACGAAAAACAAAAGTCTTGAATAGCAATTGACATACCCACAGCACACCCACTTTTCTCGTGGATTGAGTGCGAACTAAATGCAGTTGGTTACAGCTCGCATTGTACAGAGACATTCGTACGATGTTCACTGCGTACACTTATTCGACGAGTAAAATTTACACATGACTATATGAATTTGGCATGGATTAAACTTCTCATCAAAACAACGCAAATTCAAAGATTTCAGGCTCAATTTCTGCCTATGACTTATATGTACATACATACTTCGTTGTTGTTTGAGAGTTCCCACAAATGGGGTAATCCATAGATAGCGAAGTGTAGGATCGGTCTCAATTTACATTAAAATTATTAATTACTTGAAGGTATCGATAACAGACCACAGTAGTTCATTGTTTAAAACATCGAAGCGAAAATTCTTTGGTCATAAGTTCGATTTTTTCCTGTGTCACCTTTGAAAAATAATAATGTGTAGCAGAGGTTTTAGCTATACATTCTCATCTTTCTAAAATAATAATCTTCTGTGCTGCCTTCATACAACATGTAAATAAAGTGTGTATAAAGGCTCATATGAATTATATATATTTTCATTTGTACTGCCCGTTTCCCCCCCAGATAGGTCCATATCCTTTACCAGGGTTTTATAAGCAATATTCAAGCATTCAATAATGCAATGATGACATTTTTGGTTATTTCAACCTGCCACAATTTGCTTGGGATTATTCTCACTGCAATTAACATTAAACATGATTTCCAGCATAACTTTGTGGACAACATGTATGGCCTAATCCTTATCAAAGCATCGTACTGAACTACCGGCAACAATCTTTTATTGGACCTGGTGTTTACTTCCGCCTGCGTGGATACCTGCCGTAATCCGATATTTAATATGGTTCCTTTTCGTCCTGCTGTATGGGATTCAATGTCGATTTATGTTCTACCATCTGGCATTACAGTAGGTTTAAGATTATTTTTCAGTGGCGTAGCCTCCTAAGACCCACCGTATCAAAAATTCTTGGGGGCGCTTTTTCGGGAATATGTATAACAAAAACATTCGCATAAATAAAACATGTTTGAAAATAACAATTTGTTATTAACACGAACAACAATACATATTAAAAAATTTAACTCTTGCCTTTTTTTGGCAAAACGCGACGAATATGCAAAATAATGAGTCGTTCGCTTTTATGAATCGTTCCTACCTAGAACTCGTTTTAAAATAAGAATAAAAGTAAACTTTTTAAGTAATTGCATTTAAGTAAAATTATTATTATTTCCGAAATAAGCTTTAAGCGTGTATCATTCAAGTGTGGTGTATGCACAAATGTTCGAAAGTTGAGTTATCAATTCAGCTTGTGAACGAAATTATAGTTTCCCTATGCTCCAACAATCTTTGGATAAAAATTATTTAAATTAAAAATTTTTCTCCGGATTTTTGTGAATAACGAAATTTTGTTGGAATATGCAAAAAATTATGGCAGTTAAATATAATTTTTTTAAATTGTAGCGATTCAATTAAATGAACAATCCTTCAAAGTTTTATCAAAATCTAAATTTTTTCCAATTTTATATGTCGTAAGCTATTGGAATTAAAGATTTAACTGAAATATTACTCTATTCGCTTAATTAATCTGCGAAGCTGAGTTTTCAAGGTATTCGAGTGAAAAGAGTAAAAAATAGCACTTATTTTTAAAAAAAAATAAAAATTGCAATAAATGAATATATGTATATTATAAAGAGTCAACTTTTTAGACTTATGAGATTTGTAATGAGTGAACATAAGATATTATGTTATATTTATATACATATATTAGAAACATACATACCACATACACAATAATTCAGGAGATACTATTGTCATATTCTGGCATCCGATATTTTCGATTTTTTTACCTACCTCTTGAAATTTATATTGACGCTGTCAGAAGAGTAGGATGTATTAATATTTATACCAAAATTAAAGTCCCTACGGTGGAGGGAATTTTCAACTTTGACAGGTGGATAGGCCAACAGAACGTGGGGAACTGTTCGAAATAGCTGAAAAATCTGTAGTAAAATAAAATAAAGCACTAACTCTACTCTACCTGTCATCAAGAACAGCTCACATAAAAAGCGTTTTCTATGAAATCGATGTAGTAAGCACAATAGTGTTCTTAACCGTCGCATCAACGTAAAGTTAAGTAATAAGTTTTCCTCGGAGCATTGTTACAGTGCCCATCCCCATCACAGGGTGTGCTACAGGGTGTGGTTTCAGGCCCAAAACTGTAAAGTTTGTTATTCTTCGCAATCTCACCTCAGGGGTGCCTGCAGGTTCTTGCAACTTTCAGCCTTTTGTGTACTTTGAAGGAAGTTACAAATTTTATATTTAATTATAACTTTCTTTGTGCTCCCCAACACATTATCAAACATTGACTATGGTTTTGATTCACCTGATGTACGATCCCGTCCCTGGACTGGTCGATTTAAAGCAAGGGGCTTGAATTTTCCATTACCTGACCGAATTGAAGGCGTGGTTTTCTGGGAATACTTATGATTTGCACTCATTATTTCCAGATTACTATAGAGGTGCAAAGGTCCTTTGCAGCTAATACTAAATTTATACCTGCATGTATGTTTTTTCCTTCGTTCCTACTAATTAAAAATTGATAATTCAGTGCCTTTATCTACAGCTATTTTTAAGTCCTATAGCTGAACCAGTGTTTAATTGTAAATGTAAGAAACATGACCTTATTTTATTCAACTGAAAAAGGAGAAATTTGTCTAAACGTACAAAAATAAGTTGGACCTCACTATCTATGTAATACTTATATGTATACGTACATACATACAAATATAAAACATTTGAATATAAAACAGTTAGGACTTGCAGAACACACAAAAACATCGCTGGACCTATAACGCTAAAATTTTGACAGCATGTTTCTTTTGTAACGGAAACACCCATTAAGAAAGGATTTTACCAAATTCTTCCCCTAAGAAGCGGTTGAAATGTAAAAATATGTGGTATGTTTGTATGAAAATCCCTCGTTTTTTAAGGGGGGGCTAAGGTATTTAAATTTTTTTTTGGCATGTTTTTTTTATATTTTTAATTGAATGCATAATATCTTAAGAATATTGTGTCAACATTTCAAGTCGATTGAAGCAAAATTGACGAAGTTACGAGTATTTCTATACCTTGCTTATGAACGTTTTATACCAGATTTTTTGGTGTTCAAAACTTTAAAGCGTTTTCCCCACAACTCACGTTTTCAAAGTCGGTGCCCCTCATAACTTCAAAACTACTGCACCGATCCTTTTGAAGTTGTGAACACTATTTCTGTACATAATTTACGAGGTAACGCTGGAGAGTTTTTTTCAAATTTGTTAATAATTTTTATTTTACAATAACAAATTAGTCGATTTTTTTCGCAAAAAATCGCGTTTTTCCCTTCAAAGTGTTCCAAAAAAGTGAAAAATTAAAATTTCGAAAAACCCCCCCAGCGTTACCTGGGGAAAACTATTATCTAACGAATGAACTTTGATTTTTTGATTTATGATGATGCAGCACCCAGTTATGAGGGGCACCGCAATTCTACTTTTATCTGAGACACGTCCGAATAATTGCTGTCATTGCCGTGTTTTTTAATATTTCTTCGTGAAAATTTTATACAACATTCTTCAAATGTCATACTTTAATATACTATTAGTTTTAACAAAGAGATTTTAACTGTGTCGTCACAAAAAATTCACAAAAACATGCCTTTTTTCGTACGAATTAACCTTAGCCCCCCCTTAAGTTAAATCCATAAAAAGTGGTATTTAGCCTTAAAGTTAAAAATTAAGAAAGACATATTTCCGAATTTTTCGAAAGTTATCATTTAAAGTTGTTATTTTTGTATTAGGACTTTTAGTTGGAAATTAAGAATGACGTATTTATGCGTTTTTGGAAAATAATTCCCTTATGGGGTAAAATCGAGGATGCAACTTTTTATGGGATTTCCGCCACTTCTAAGGTCAAAACCAGGATGATAATTGATATTGGTTCAACTAACTTTTAAAATGACGGATTTCCATAGAAACGTTTATCCACCATTTTACCTCTATCTATTCAATTTTTATTTACAGGTATTTCGAAAAGTTGCATTTAGTAATTTACTACATTTATTACACTTAACACTAACAGATGGTAAAAGTAGCTGAATATGAAAATCATCAAAAATAGCAAAAATAGCTTTATACTTATTTCTTACGAAAAAGAAAATTTGCTTTCAAAAAAATCATGTTTATTCTTATATAAAAACATATTTTAACACTTTCACAATGTCTTGCTGTGGAGAAGTCGAATTAATGCGTTCAAAAAACTTAATGACGGTCAATTTTATTCTTTTAATTTAAACATAAATTCTTACATTATATGATATCGCGCCTTCGTAAACAAAAATTCATCCTTTATTTGCCAGAGAAAAATTACGTAATCTGAGTGAGAGGCGACCCTTAGCATAAATACCATCGCCACCTACGCTTACTCCACCAGCACTGATTCGAGTTAATGAGAAAAAATGTTTCTTGGATATTAAACCTGATGTTGTATGCCTCTGATATGTTCAAGTATGTCGAAAGATTTCATAACAACTTACGAGTATACATTTATAATAATAATTAATTTTTTGAAAATTGATTATTTTTGAACAGACAAGCTTTGCAACTGTTGGCTAAGGAAAAGAAAAGTTTTGAATTTCATCAAATCAATTAAATAAATTCTAGGAAGGCATTGAAATAAAACTATTTGGTAAAATCATAGAATTCATATTTTCAATTGACAAAAAAACATATCTACCTATATTTATTTCAACATATTATCTTTACCCGTTTTGGGTTTAATAGGAATGAGAATTTAAGAGAGCTTTTTTTCATAATTCAATATATAAATCTTTACAGCAGCTAGTTAGGGAAACCAAATTCAAAATAAGATATTTCTTTGTTGATATAGGTCATGGGAGATACATAATTCTTAATGCATTCAAAAACTACTTGTATTTTGCATTGAAAAATTATCTTCCCTAATACTAACTAAATAATGTAATTTCTAATAGGTACATATATGTATGTATTATAAAAACATATTGTTGTATAATTAATCACAAATAAACGTTGAAATAAGAATCCGAGAAATTCCCAAAAACCCATCTCTTAGTTTTTTTAATCCAGAAGAAAAGTTAAAATTATTTACGTAATAATATGTGTGTACACTACAGGACAATATGTACGGAAATTAGAACACAATTACCTTTATTCTGTCTGTCATCCCTCACTTTTTTACATATTCTGATGAAAACATAAGAGTAATCTTAAGGGGGCATTCGCTTTCTAAATGAGAAAAAAATCTATTTTTTTTTTTACACAAAAGTGTTCCTTAACATCATAGCAATACTGTCCTAAAACCATTTTGCGAAATTCAAAACAAAACAAAAGTTATAGCTATATATGTAACGGAAGGTACTTCGTTTTACAAGTAAAAATTATTGCACAAAAACTTTAAACGCGTTTTTCTCAAAACTACTTTTTTTCAACTGGTACACTTAATATCTCATGTTCTACTCGATAGATTTTAAAAAATCAAAACGCATTCGATTCGTTAACATAAATATTAGTGCTTATACCTAAAAACATGCATATAAGTACCCCTTGTTCTTTTTTATGCACGTACTTTTCCCAAAAAAAAAGGCAGATTTTTGAAATTTTCAGAAAAAGAAAAAAATTTATAAGCTCTAGAAAAAAGTCTAAAGGACAGAATCCATTTTGAATTTTTTCTTTATGTTGTCCAGGAAGACCACAATTATGTGTACCAGCCAAAAAGGGACTTTTACAAGACGCCTTCTGCCGCCGCTAAGCATAACTAAAAATTTAAAAAAAAAAGTCTTTTTGTATTCTTCAATACCTATAGAGTAATGTCTA
Source organism: Machimus rusticus (assembly GCA_951509405.1). NCBI lineage: Eukaryota > Metazoa > Arthropoda > Insecta > Diptera > Asilidae > Machimus > Machimus rusticus. Next base: position 13,478,936 of record OX608051.1, read on the forward strand.
TAAATAATATTTTCAATAAATACAGTAGCCTTTTTAAAAAAAAAATCCCAAAAAAGTGTGTTTTTCTTCAATTCTGAAAGCGAATGCCCCCTTAATGAAAAGAAAAATGATGTGTATTTGTTCCAAAAATTTTAACTTCAGATTTGGTCAAGACAATCGAAGCTATGACAAATTGTTCATATTTTTTTAATTTATAAGGTTTTTTAAGATATCTTGACAAAAGAAAAGGGAAAATTTAGCTTCTAATTAGCTCTATATTCATTGAGGTAATTATATCAATCAATGGCAGCCTATTTTTAAATTCCAAGAGTAAAATAATAATATTTTTAAATTTTCAATTAAATGACGACAGCATTTCAATCATGCCCACAGCTGTATGAACTTAAATTCCTTTACCTTTCCTGCACATGAGAATATTACAAAAAAAAAAGGAAATTATACAAATAAGTTTGCATAGCGTTACTTTTCAATAACAAAAGATCAATTTCATATATAGTTCGATACAAAATACAATTAAAGCACTTGATTAAAACGATTAGTAATTTTTTAATTTCTTGGAATCGATGCATTTTCAATAGAGAGGAAATTGCTTTTTATATTAATAGGTGTATTTTTTCACGATCGGATCGGGATCAGATTTAACAGGAATTGAATTTAAATTTATGAGCTGCTACTCAAATCAAACAATTTTTATTTCATAAAATCGAATTGCTTTGATTTACATATATCCACTTTCTGTCTAAAAGTTAAAACAATAATTTGTCCCATTCATAACACAAGGGAACAAATTTTCAACTTTTTTATACAACTAACAAAATTGTACTTGCTTTAGATTACATTTGCCTTACATAACTAGAAACTGAAAGTGAATTTATTGTAACAGGTCTAGATTTATAGATACGGCGATACTTGGAAAAATGAGAAAATAACATTAAAAAATCGTTCAAACAATTGATATAAATTAAAAGCATAACGAAGAACAAATTTGAGGTGTCCACGAGTTCTCAATATCTTCAATCGTAATAGGAGCAGTAAGCTGCTTTTATCTATTCCATAATTTTTTTTAGATTTTTAACTACGTAACATCCGCACACGTAGCAAAATTTATTTGGTGAATTTTTACAAGATCTTCTTTGATGACTAGCCATATTTTTATGTACAAAACGTCTTAACTTAACTAACTAACTTAACTTTATGTAATAACAGAAAAAAAACTTGTTAACTCGAAATATTGTGAATAATATATTGTGAGGATTTGTGTACAGGAGGCAAATGCTAGCGAAATATGAAACTTTGAATAAAACTTATATGAGACCTGTCACACCACTTTGATGACTTGTTGGGTGAAAGATGAAGGTAGTGCAACAAAAATATATGATTACTGTTCTAGTTGTCTGACCCTTGTTCCCTTGTGTAATTTGACGTTTGTATTGGTAAAAATCATAGCAGTTTGGTGCACTTATCGCACATTATAACATTGCATAAGTGAGGGCTTATAAGCTCCAATTCAATGAAAAATTTCCTAATTAAACTGATCCGGATCTGATTGTGAACAAAACACAGCTAATTATAATTAAAAGTTTATTTAGCAAGCAAGTCAATTATGAACCAGTTCCTTTTATCCGAACAGGTTAAAATTTTACAAATCAATACCATAAAATTACGTAAAATAAAAACTTAAAAATAATAGATAGTTTTAATATTATTCAGTATTTGAAATTAATATATATTTACTTTTTTTCTTCTTTTGTAGGAAATATTCTATATTAGTACACACGCGTTCCGGGAATTTCCCGTATCTTAACATCAGCACCATGGATCGGTGAATCAAGACAAATCGCTCCTCAAAATTGAGACCACCCTTCAACCCACAGACAAAAACTGTGTGTTAAACAAAGATATAATTTCTATATATCTTACTCTTGCAACCCTGAATGCATTGCTCGTTAACGTTGAAATTAATCGACATTTAGGACAATATATGAAAAGTTGTTTCATGAAATCTTAAAACTTAGATACAGAGTCCGTAATAATTATAAAAGATTCTTAGTTTCAGTTTAAACGTAGTTCATTAATCTTGAAAGTTGTTTAATTTGTTTTAATTTTGAGTCTAACAAAGATTTCAAACAATTACGTCTGTTTATTTGGGTCAAGAGGAATTCATTTTTTTTTTCTTGTAAGGGGAAGTGGGAGGGGAGTATGAAATCAATGGAATTATGTATATGTATGTAATACTTATACGTCCCCGCCTTTCTTTATAACCTCCTTAGTATGGCAATCAATAAAATGGTCTTACTTATTATGTGACGTAATTCTAAACCTAATATAGTGAAGGCTCTAAAATGGCGGTTTTTACCTTATAGTGAATTTTTTTAAATAAAAACTTTTAAAAACAAAATGTATATTATTTTTAGGTTATTTTCGAGATATACTGTTACCGATTTTGCCAGCCAAGCGGCCCGATTTGCCCCCGCGTACACCTCACATTTTACGCGATTTTTAAGGATGTTGCTCGTCCACCGAGAACTTCCGAGGTCCTCCGAGGTGGAAGAGCTCAACAAAATGCTGCGATTTCGATCCAGAACGCTAGTCCTTATATTCGCGCGGTTAAAATTCGAAGTGTGAAATACTAATACAATACTTAAATATTCAGTTTTGAAAGAGAACAGACCAATATTTTCATAGTCTCATTAGTAATATTATACTAGAAAAATTTAAAGAAAAAAACTAGTTGTTTGTGATACTTTCCAATGCTTATACTTTCCTAAGGTATGCTTAACAATACTTTGGTGGCTACTGTCACAGTCGTAAAAATATAGGGCGCGGCCTCATTGTACTTTAAGTCCAATTTTTTCACACATTATTAAACAAGCCCTGCGGATTAAAAGGCCCATTAGCACCTTCCTCGACGACAGCGATCCGAAGCAAACTTAAATGAAACAATTATTCAGGGCCGCGCGCATATGGCTGAGGCAGCCGGAGTGGTGCAAATTAAAACGAAAATGCTTCGAATATAATTTACCCGAGCACCCACTGAATGCCTCTTGTGAAGGGTCCTCCGGGGCTGAACCGCGGCTGCTCCGGGCCCCGGGACGACACCCGGCGATAGTCTCGTTTCTAGCGAGAATACTTCCCATTGGGGGCTTAACGAGTGTCATCATTTGGAGGCGACACATTTTGGGCGCCGTTGACGATTGCACGGGTGATCCCCACCCGTCGCGCCGCTGCACAGGAGCCCTTAACCCCACTGAACAGGGCCACGAAGCCCAGGGGCTTGTCGGTGACGTTTCTGGCTTCAAAGGCTGAGCCTCGGCCCCATGGGGCTCCACCTCGAATATGGTAATGGCGTGGGCGTCCGGCGGCAGCAGGGAGCGACGCGGCCTCGTCAGTTGTCTGGCCACGGCGAATAGAAGTCCTAACAAAGCGCTCAAAGTTAACTTCGTAAAGTTTCAAGAAGCGCGCGGAGCCCTTCTGGTGGAGCAGATGTTTACAGGTTGAAGTCATTAAATTCAAATTTGGGTTAAGAATCGCTTTCCCTTCATCTAGTTTGTTGCCTCATTACCTGCAGTGGCACGGCGGCAACTAATTGTGCCACAACCTGCAACCTGCACAACACCTCACACCCCTCCGCGACACCAACATCGCCAACCCTGCTTGCATGTCTCCGGTGTGTCCTTTACAGATGTTGTGCAATCCTCGCTACCTGGATCCTCTGTACAGACACCGTGAAATTGAAGAAGCTTGGCGTCGGACTTTCGCGATTTTAATTAATTTTAGAGCTGCACACTTTCGTGCTGGCAGCTTTCCCCATTCGTTTCTTTGCTCACCGAATCTCTGCAACCTCTGGGATAATTCAAGCAGAAACAAATGACCGTTGTCGTTAGGTCGTGGTTAAGATTTGTCAGGTTTAAATTCTCTTTATAAATCGGATTTTGAGATGTATTCACTGCAAAATCGACTGTACGATACTGTCATTACTTTAAAGTACATAATTCTAAGATAAGAAAAGAAGCAAACCATCTTAAGGGGTGACACCACTCTAGCATTTTGGAGCATTAATTAAGATGTATGTATGTATGTTGCATACATTGCAGATTAGAGGTAAACAATTTCTAGAATTTAACCGTTTTTCGATGTAATGTACATTTTCTTTTATAAACAACTGACGAATACCCATTGTGCATTGCTACGCTTCGGCCAATAAAAAATGCTTACTTTTAGTTGATTAATTGGTTGTTGAATAAATAGAAATGAATTTTATAAGTATTTATTATAAGGCAATGTCTTAAGTTTTTCCATTTGGTAAAAAAATGAGCAGCTATCTTGAATTCGTAACTTCTGACAGCCGAATTGAAATCAGCAACGTCAATAACCCCCAAATACCATGTTTAGTAGAAATCGTATAAACTTCAAAATTTAACAGTCCTCCATAGAGGACATATTTTCATCTACTATATTCAATACAATTTGAACGATTACAAACATCGATGACCGAAAATTAGGTATGCTTGTATCGTACCTACTTCTGTCTAGGTAGGTACTCATATCTATCAAATGAAGACAAAACTATGATGTATCGGATTCATTTTGGATATAAAGTGACTCATAGCATCGAATTTCCCTTAATTATAGAAACGAATACCGTCTCTTATCTGAGTAAATAACTCAGTAATTAAATTATGCGTCTAAACAACGGCATCTAAAGTTTTCAGCGGCACTAACAATACCGACTTAAGTTCGGTTTCAATAGGTATTCAACTCAATTTCACGGTGTTAATTTAAGCCTTTCTCGCAGCAACATCTTACATCACATACATTATATTAATTTCATATTATCCTATAATTGTTAAATATTTCAACTGTTTTTCACACACACACACAAATTTATTGCTAATAATTTTTTTTTAAATATCTATTATTCCGTCAATTGTTGTTATTTATTGATTTGGGTGATTCCATAACAATTACATTTATCTAAAAAATTATATTTTATATTTCTATTTCAGATGAATAGAACGAACTTGAACCCCATAAATCCAGGGGCTGTGCGGGGAATGCTGACAGCGCGGAGATGGATTTATGGCAACTAAACGAATCTCCACAAATCTTCACAAATTAAGGGCCTAGAATTCACAGATCCAAATTTTTTGATTTATAACTTATGATTATGAAAGTAATAAAATATCATTATGTACGAAGACTTAAAAAGGGGTTTAAAGAAGTAATTTTTGTAATATATAAAGGCATTTTTCTCAAATGACCATAAAATGACGCGAAGATGTGACCTTCGATCAAGACTACAAAATCATCCACTTGATTGCAGCCTCCAAGATCACAACAGCAAAAACCGAAGTAATAATTATTAAATACAATATTATCAAAACAAAATAATAATATAATAATAATAATTTCGTCAGTCTTATTGGCTTTGCGCCATTTGGAAATGTGTCTCTTGGCTTTCGAAAGTAACTACATAAACTTTTATTTGAGTCGTCGTTCGGACGAAACCAATTTTAAGCAGAAGGATATATCCCGCTGGCAAAAAATGCCCGATATATTTATAACTACTACCTGACCAAATAACTAATTTACCTTCAGAAAATTGCAAATTCCAAATTAGTTTAAGCTCTGGTTAAGCAACGCGTTCGATTTAACGTAACAAAAGCTTAAGGTGGTGCTGTAAAATCAGCTCGTAAAAGAATAAGCAATATTTTGGATAAAAAATGCTGATAAAGTTTTAATCCAATTGCAATATATTTATTTTATAATAAAATCACAGAACATTAGCAATTACAAAAGAATTTATTGTACGGGAATTTAAAATAAGTACATATTTTGATTCAAGCTAAGCCGCAACAAGAATCGTTTAGAAAATACAACATAAATGAAAAGTACTACTGTCAGAAATGATGAATTTGAATTCGTCGACATATTGCAGATTTTGTGAAAGTCACGTAATAATCTTTATTTATTTTATTATTGCAGATAATGCGAAATTTATTTATTTCATTAATACAGAGAAGTATTTTTTTTCATCTTAATTTGACAATTGGCATCTAATTTCAAGCGTTTGCGTACAAATCCTTTATTACCGAGTACCTACATAGACAATTTGTAAGATATCAATTCAAGACATATAGCTATCTACAAAAAAGACTAATAGTATTGATGCCCATTTATATATTCATATTGACAGGCCATTAATAATACAGGATGAATCTACGGTTAAGTTCAGTGGAGGTTTCTACAAAAACCGTCACAATTGACAAAATAAGTTCTAAAATAACGAATATAAAGCACATAGAGTGCAAAATTTGGAAATTTAACCAGCGAATTTTGAGATGATATTAATGTTGTTTTTATATTAGAATTAATACCTATGTTATGTATCCACGTACCTTTCAGTAACCCTGCAGAAAATATACTCGATTTAAATGGACTACTTTTATGTATATATGTCATCTTAAAGATATTAGTTTCCAATATACCATATACAGCAGCTGTATTTTTTCCACAACCGGATCCAAATCAAATTTAGCAGTATATATGTATGTTATATCCATCGTGGAAATTTATAAAAAATCAATTTGCATCAAAAACTTAATTTAAAAATTCTTTCAGTTATTATTAGGAGTTTGGGCGAGTAAGAAAAATACAACTCAGAAAGTCTTTTTCGCAAAATTATTAAATTTTAATTAGTCCAGTCAATTGGGGATTTAACCGTGCATTTTGGGTAGGATGCTATTTTATTTTTTTATTATGTGGAGGGGTTCAACAGGAGCTTAAGTTGGAGTTTTCGGGGTCGGCGGTCCACCCATTTGGCCGCCATCTTCGAAATAAAGGTGAACATGTTTTTTCAATATATCTCGAAAACTACCACTCCCACAAAAATGTTGTGCAGAGATCTTTCGTAGACAATTATATTATCTACAACTTTTCCTAATAACTCTTTTTTGTAACTTATACAATCAAAAAGTTATGAGCAAAAATTAATGAAATTTTTGGAGGTAACTTACTGTTTTCGTTAATAACTTTTTTTGGATTACTTTTTTAAGAAAATTACTCATGAGCTATTTTATAGAGCATTTTGCAACAAATAATTTGACCTAATAATTTTTTATATTTTGATTATTTTTGAGGGTTTTTTGGCGCTTCGAAGGGAGGAACCTCAAAGACAAGTAAAGTATCTGAATAGAAAAAATTCACTGTTGCTTCATTTCCATCGACATACCATTTATATAATTATATTCCATGTATTTTCATTAACTTAAAGATATATTTTCTATTAATAATACCATCTTGTTTTAAGTTAATAAATATTTTATTAGGTTAATTTTGGTCATTTAGAAGGCCCAGGTTGTGGGTCGATGTAACTTTCTTGGAAAGTCTCATTAGCTGAAACATCAGCTTCTTCGCGAGGCATTTTTTTTACGTACAATGGTAACATTGAAAGGCAGTCTGCTTCAATTCCTTCTTCATTTAGTAGCCGAGTAATTGCAACTATATTTTCGCATGTTTCTCCACTGCAATGTTGGCAAATAGACGAACACTTCAAACCAGCTCTTCGAATTGACTTCTGGTGTAGAGTTATTCCTACAAGAGAATGTCGAGTTATCTACTCAGTCCGATCGGTGAACGATTTTTTATTGCAGTTTATGGTGGCGATAGTGGGGAACAATCCATAAATAATCTACGTTACAAAAAGTTTTCGAAAGCTGTAATTAAAACAAAATTTAATTTATCTTCTCTTCCACCTACACAAGATGCAGCTCGTATGCACACCTTCAGAGCTTACCATCAAATACAAACTTGGTTAGGGCGGTATAAAGATCCTGAGTTGTGGGGTTGGAAAAAAATATCTAAAATGTTCATGCCAATACAGTGTACTCAAGCGCCTGCACCACAAGAGCTGCTAAAATTAATGTTTTGCAGATGCAAAACTAAGTGCGGTACAGCTTGTGGATGTTGAAAAGCTGGTTTGAAGTGTTCGTCTATTTGCCAACATTGCAGTGGAGGAACATGCGAAAACATAGTTGCAATTACTCAGCTACTAAATGAAGAAGGAATTGAAGAAGACTGCCTTTCAATGTTACCATTGTACGTAAACAAAATGCCTCGCGAAGAAGCTGATGTTTCAGCTAATGAGACTTTCCAAGAAAGTTACATCGACCCACAACCTGGGCCTTCTAAAAGACCAAAATTAACCTAATAAAATATTTATTAACTTAAAACAAGATGGTATTATTAATAGAAAATATATCTTTAAGTTAATGAAAATACATGGAATATAATTATATAAATGGTATGTCGATGGAAATGAAGCAACAGTGAATTTTTTCTATTCAGATACTTTACTTGTCTTTGAGGTTCCTCCCTTCGAAGCGCCAACAAACCCTCAAAAATAATCAAATTATAAAAAGTTATTAGGTCAAATTATTTGTTGCAAAATGCTCTATAAAATAGCTCATGAGTAATTTTCTTAAAAAAGTAATCCAAAAAAAGTTATTAACGAAAACAGTAAGTTACCTCCAAAAATTTCATTAATTTTTGCTCATAACTTTTTGATTGTATAAGTTACAAAAAAAGTTATTAGGAAAAGTTGTAGATAATATAATTGTCTACGAAAGATCTCTGCACAACATTTTTGTGGGAGTGGTAGTTTTCGAGATATATTAAAAAAACATGTTCACCCTTATTTCGAAGATGGCGGCCAAATGGGTGGACCGCCGACCCCGAAAACTCCAACTTAAGCTCCTGTTGGACCCCCCCACATAATAAAAAAATAAAATAGCATCCTACCCAAAATGCACGGTTGACCTTTTTTTTACGCCGGATTTACTGGACTAAATCAGGTTTTTGTTAACTTATGAATTTTGTTCTTTTCAAAGACTTAAGAAACGAGAAAAATACTTAAAACTTTTTTTTTTTAAAGAGATGTGTTTGAAAAGGCATAGTATTAAAAAACGTAATTTTAATTTTTGATAACCGAGAATTATAAATGATTCCTTGTATTTGGCTTCCTAAAGCACTTCCGTACACATGCTGCATGATTGCTTGATCAAGTTAAGGGTTCATTCTCAAGTAGACATAAAAAAGTTTTGCACTTTAAAACCCGGTCGGCGGCGGGCAGTACCCGCAAACAAACCCAATTAGGACTTTACCTCTTTCAATTTTAATCAGCGGTCTATGGGTGCTGAAATCTCGTTCGTGGAATTGAATTTTAGCGGGCTGCTGCCGCCCCGTGTAATGTTTCCCTAAAATTTTCAATTTTTGAAATTAATTTGCTCTTGAATAACTTCCGGCCAGATACCGCCGCTGTTATGGTTTATGCACGCCCGCAGAATTGGCCTCGTCCCACACTGCAGCATTGTAATGAGTTTCTATTTTAGCCGATTTTCCCGTAGCGCTGGGATTTTTTCAATAAAGCCCTCGTCGACAAAAGCGCCGAAAGCAAATGAAAACTGCTGAGACACGAAAATGCCGGTCGGTGCATGGAGCCAAATTTAATTTCCGTCTAAAATGGGAAAATTCGCAACTCGGGCCGGGCTGGGCCGTCGCGTTTGGGGCGGTCCATCTTCTTTCGTTGTGATTTTTGGCCTGCGAAACGGCTGTCTGTGCCGTCTTAGGTCAGAGAACATGTGGCCAGACTTTCAGAATTTTTGTCGTCTGCCGCTTGGTCTGGCAGAGTAATCGCAGTGAGGACATTGAATTGGCTGTAAAATGACTAAAACGCCTTTTATGAGGAAAACTCTGCAGAATTTAAATAACTTTTACTTTCTGAAAAACTCATATATGTAGCTAAATTGCTGTAGCCCGATCGATTGCAATTATTGGCTTTCAATTCTTCAAACCATAGTAACACAACTATGTAGTTTGTGAGGTTTTTATCCTTTTAATTGTTTAAAATGAAATATTGGGGTATTTTATTATTATTATTATAAAATAAAGCCTACAATTATGAATTTAATTCCTAACTTAATTAAGCGCTCTCGGGAGCACAGCCAATAAGAGGCAACCTGTTGGCTTATACATATACGATTATATTCCACCTATCCTTAGGGTATTTTATATGTTAATATTTCGAATATCTTTAACTCCTTCTAGGGTCTCCTGGGGAAAACATCAATCACAGCCCAAGATATTATTTTTCATCATTATCTGACATCAATTGAAATAGATTTTACGTAGGTACCTACATATGTACATATGTCTATTTAGAGCTTCTAAAGAGGTGAACTAACAGCAATATACATTTTTAGTTTTGAACTTAACAATTTTGTTCAATACACAACACGTTTAAACATGCCTTATTAGTCCAAAAACGTCTGTCACATATATGTATGTGTATGTGCTGTGAAACGTATATGACGGTTGGTAGCAAACGAGTTAATATTATTTTATAATAAATAAATTTTTAACAAGTTTTTATTTTCAATCAATCTCAGATATTTTGCTGAAAAACCAATTGAATTTTACCGTTCCGGCATTAAAAATTTGCACACTAAATTGCAAAAGGTTGTTTATAACGAGGATTTATTAAAACTTTTAAAAATTTGTTTGTTTGAAATTAATATAAAAAAAACGATATAGCTGACCAGTCCCCTAATACATACATATATGTATTCTTTTATAAAGATATGAGTCGAGAAACTTAAAAACAATCCAATTTATGATCATTCTACTGAAATAGTATTCAATTCAATTAAATATTTAGGAATTTTGTCGCTTTTCGTCGATCTCGGACGGAAAAATGGGTATAGTGATATACATAGGTACCCATGAGGAACTTTTTGATGGATTTACGTATTAAGTTTCATTTGCTCGGTGGCACGTTACGTTATAATATTGATTGATTGCCTTCACTTTTTGTATATATGATTTTTTTTCTATAGTAAAAATGATTATGGAGAGACATTCGCAAGTAGCAAACGAACCGCCATGTATGTACATACACCCAGAAAAAAAACATTTAAAAATAAATATAAATATATGTAAAAACAAAATAAAACGTATATAGAATTTATGTAAAAACAAAATAAAACGTATATAGAATTTAGTCAAAATGAACTCACTTTTACTTTTAAATGAAAAAGAATGTTATTTTATTTTCACATACTTTGTATGTAAATTTAAACTGCGGATATGTATTTTTAAATATCAAAAATATTTGAAATTAAATGTTGAAAAACTTTTAAATTTGAAAATATATTTTTATATACATATCTATATTTACCTATACATACATATTATATATTTTATATATACATATATCTTTTATTTTTTATCCTTTTCCAATGCCTTTTTAGAAAGTTGATTTTCCCTGACTGGGTTTGAACTTGGGAACTCTGAATCGGCAGGCTGTCACCTCTACCGCTAGGCTATCCGCACACGCGAGGCTTTACAGTTTATGAGTAACCACTTCTTTTTCCTTTTTTGACATTTAAGAATGTCAAAAATTAGCATTTTATTCTTACATAGTTAAAACATTTTAAAATGACATATTCATTTCTTAAAATTAGCTTATTACATTTTAAGACAATGAAATGATATTGCATTTAAAATTAAAATGGTGAAATGTTAAGTCATTAAGTGTTTTCTATTTATTTCAACATATTTTCCTTTAGTTCTAAATGATTTATATGTAAAAACAACATTTTTTCCTTCTAAGTAAAAATAAAAACGCTGTCATTTAAAAATAAAATATCATTTTTTTCTGGGTGTATGTACATACATATGTATGTATGTTAGGTAAAATTGCATGTATTAATTTTCGTTGAATTAAAAAATTATTTTGAATGGAATTATGCTTTATACGAAAACCTTCAAATCTACAAGCTTAAAAAAGTCAAAATCACTTCATAATTCGTTTTTGAATTAAACAATAAAGTACCCGTTCGATATGTTGATGATTAAATTATAGCCCACGTTTAGTTAAATTTAAAATGTCGAAGAGAACTGCTGTGTAAACATGTGAATTAAATCAACCAGACAGGAGGAATTACTTAAAATACATACTTAGTTTAAATAAATAAAGAAAATTAGTTGTTCGGTGGTTCGGTGAGGTCTTTTAGGTCTCTAAGAGAATTATCGCAGATCTATCAAACTGTTTAGTTCTTCTAAATTCTAAGCACTTGGAATGAGCGTTACTTAGAAGTTTTCATATACCTTTAAAGAGTTTCAGTTTATTATAAACATTTTGATTTGACAGATACTATCGTGTATTGTATTCCTAGTTCATACAAATTACACATATTTATATGTATATACATTAACACTATATTGTAGTCCACAAACTACAATACTTAAAAAAAATAATAATTTACAATTTAAGGAAAAAAAGATAGAACACGACTGTTCTGTAATAAAATGTAATTGCCTCATTTTTGTTTCTTCCTTTTTCTAAATTTTTTAAAATCAAAACCTGCAACTTACAAAAGTAAATTCAAAATTCGCCTATTGAAGTTGCTCGCAAGTAAATTTATAATTCACCTCACATTTTCTGTAACTTATATTGAATTCGTTTTCACATCAAAATATGTGTCCAAACCAATGAGGAAATTCGTAAAGGCATTTTTTCGTAGGAATAAATTTGTATAAAATCTTTATTCTAGTATTTGTTAGATATTGATATTTGTTAATAGCCACTTGTTGTCGTCACACGAACAATAATAAATCACAAAATATTTGCTTAAAAATGATTTTTTCGAGGTTTAAATATACGTTTAAACCTCAAGTCCAAAATATAAACCCGATGCATGGTATTTAAAAAAAATATCGATGAACATACCTATGTTTGTCCAAAAATCTTTTATGATGAAGAAATTTGTATTATTATGTATTATACCTACATAATATATGTATATGCATGTACATGGGATTGACATGTTGTAGGTACATATAAAAATTCCTAGAATTATTAAGCACACGTTTGACGTAATATTTGTTATGCACCTTCCGCACGACAAGAACATTATGTGCTAAGTCAGTGAGGTATTGCGAAAAATTGTTTTGAGCAAGTATACTCTACAAAGTTATTGACATTTACATACATAGAAAGTGCGAAACACTTTAAGTTTATCTAGGCTGAAATCAAATTAATCAGAATAGATCCGGCCCAGCATTCGGACGGTACCTATGCAGATCGTTAGCGCACCAATGGATAGAGGAGATTTATGCCCTTGCAGCACTTCCTTTGAAAGGCGAATCTTATGATTCAATGCGACCTCTTCCTGGGGTCTGAGTTCGTCACATATAAATCCAGCAACATGCTTCCGGATTCCCGGGCTGGCAAGCGCTAGGGCCTATATAGTATATTAGAAATGTGCCCATTGCGAGTTTGCACTCTGCAAGCCTTTGACCAAATTCAACTGATGCCAACCGCACCGGCTCGACAAATGTTTGCAGGCTCGCACAGCTGACCACACTCGCAATTTGGCCGGCCCGGCCGGTCATTACGCCGTACTCTGACCACTGGCCGGGTGGCAGGGGGCCTTAGGTACGCCCCATGTGTATTTATAGGGGCTAAATAAATTGAATATTCCGCTTAATTGAAACTTACCGGAGTCCGAATGCCAGCAGCACCGACAGCACGAGGGGCGCCAGGGTTGCGAAGCATGCCAGGAACAGCGTTTGCACGTCCGTAAAATCTGCAAATAAATTGTTCACTTAATGTTACGTTGCGCAGGACTTACCTACGTGGCTACATGGCGTTGCTAATTCGTCTCTTATGACTGCTTAATTCGCCAGAGCCTGCCACACACACATAACCACACACACATCCACACATGACATGCCCTAACATTCCTTCATCCCCAGCCTACGAGTTTTATGTTTATCCGAGGGCGAAACCCTATTTTTCGTCAACATGTATGTAGGTACAGTATACATGCATATATTACCTGCCACATACGTATTAAGTCTACCTGTGGCGTGATATGCTCATTTATAATTTAATTATTTCTGCACACATTGCACAGACTGTACTGTCGGTTTTACTTGTCTCTTGTATAATTTACAAACAAATAATTTGTTTGATGTTGGTAAGTACACAAAACTATTCTAAAATGTATTCCGGAAACCTAAAACAGAAGAATTCATACCTTTTGAACATTCAGACCGTTTCAAATCGCGAGTAAATTTTAATCTATAGAATTAGTCAGGTAATTATTTACATATAACTTTGAACTTTGACGGCAACCAGAGAGTAGATTTCATTGTGGTACTTAAAATACACATAAAGAAACCGTCCCAGAGAGATCAAACTTTGTTTATGCGTTGTGAGTTTGGGAATGCATAAAATTGGTCAATAGGATGATGGTCTTTAGTTTCTTCTGTGCCGTTCTTGTTAGTATGGTAGCTCTTACATTGCTTAATATATTGGAAAAAACCCTTAATTTTTGTAAATAGCTATAAAGTATAATATAGTTCTTTTGACTACTCTCGTGAGGTTTATTTTTTAATGGTGGTCTGGGTATAATTTTTTATTTATCGTGTATCACTAAAATCACCGCAATTTCACGAATTTCGAAAAATTGCATTCAAAATGCTTTCCACTTTGCTAATTCAAGTGTAGTTAATTTAAATGCACATCAAAAATCATCGCTAAAAAATAAACTTAAACTCTCTCCTGTTCCTTCGGGCGTGGTATTAAAATAATTTTTATAGAAGTAGGTGATTATGCTCCTTTTAAGAAATAGGTCCTACCCCCACCTCCTCGACCGATCCGCACTATTTTCATAGGCGACCAAAAAATCAATCCTGTACGTGTACCCAATATATAGGCCAACTTTAATCGACTGTAGGTAATGGAAACATATGAGAAATATTGGGTCTTAATTCTAAATGATTCTAACTTAAAGGAATAAAATTTGTAATTTAATTCCCCACCGACCGATTCTATTTAATCAAAATCAAGTTCAATCAAAATCGACTTGAAATTTTAAGTGAAAATCATCATATTTGGAGGATCGAGTTAGGTTTCATTGAGTAAAGAGTTAAAGAGTATTTGACAAGTGTTTTTTCATCTTTTAATCCAATTAATATTTCGCAAGATATATTCAACCGTCCTGGAACTTTTTTTACACGTCGTATGTGTCAATTAAGTAAAGACTACTTCAAAATTTTGTTTAATTAGAACATCAATGAAAATGAGATTTAAACTAATCTGAACCATATTTAAAAATAAGTATAATTAAAAAATACCTCCACCTTATAAAAATAGAATGTTCGACTTAAGAAATTATAAACTTAAGTTTTTACATATTTACATACAAAAAGTTACGTCCAAATGACAGGATATTATTGAGGGTTATATATGTTGGCATTAAAACTCAAATTAAAATATGAATTAGCAATAACAACAATAAATTTCCACCTATTTCGAGCATCAAGTATAATTAATTTAACTAGAAATGACGAAATGTTTCGTCATACGCAGAAGACTTTTCGTCATTAGGGTTTTTAAGCATAATAGTCGGTTTGTTTTTTAAATTTGTTTATCTGTTTCTGGTTATATAGCAAATTTTACATTGAATTGAATTCTAAAAACCGTTATGTAAGTATACGAAGATTTTCCAATTTCCATCCAAACTTCAAACCTTGAACCAGATAAAGTTGTTGGTCCAAAGTGGCGATATATGTATGTATCTAGGCAAATGGGTAACTATTATCTAATAAATTTAAATTCAGGACGATTTGCGAAACCTAGAACCGGAATCGTTTTGGTGAAATGTTAACACATTGTCGTCGAAATAAATTTAATAAATAATTGAAAAACGATTTCTTTACATTCGAAAAAAAGTCCTCATTTTGAAACGCGTTGAACAAAACTTAATTCTACAGTTAACAGGTTAATTGCTAGGAAATATACTAAAAAAAATATACTAAATAAATGTATCTCTATGCTTAATATTTTAAGTTATTTGCCAATTAAAGTTCTTATTTAACCCTTTTAAAGCTTCGAAAGACTTGAGGTGGTTTAGCGTAAAATAAATGGAATGGTTTCTCTGAAAATTTACAAAGGGTAAGGGTTTATTAAAACTGGACAAAAACAGAAATAATGCAAGTGCTAATACGTTTCTGGTCCAATTTCTCTTAAAAGGGTTTAAAATATAGGAGTATTTCAAACAAAAAACTGAACAAAATTGTGTTTGCTGCCTGGACGTGGAGCTTGTGACACAACCCCGCGTAAATGCAGCACTGCTCGTATTCCAGAGCGAACACCTCTGAAAAGTATGACTAACAGCCCACCCATTAGCCCTTTCCTAACTTATAGCTGATTAAGTCTGGTGACCTGGTCCAAATCTACAGGAGAGCCATAACCTAATCCACTTTCATTATCCACTTAGCTCCTCTCGCTGCGGACTATATAACTTACTTAGCTGATGCTCTAGCGAAGTCCTAGCGAAGCAGCCTCACATTACAAGGTCCTTGGAGTTGTTAAGGGTCTTTGCCCCACATCCTGCGGGACGAATAGTTGCTGGCGTCAACAGCGGGAAAATAATATAAATTTTGATAAGGCGGCGACCAGCAGCGCCAGCAGGATTATGCAAATCGCGAAAATTGCTTAGCTTTTGTCGAAAGGGCTTGGGGAGGCGGCAGGCCTGATTAGAGTGCAACAAGAACTGTTCGCATAAAACAGCGCCAGAGCGGCGAATCTCTAACTAACAACGATAGCTTCTAAATTGTTTTAGCCCAGACCTTAGAAGTGCCTGAAATCCGAACCTCTTCGCCCAACTCCGCGCCCAACTATGACGACCGGCTGTTCCTGATTAACGAAAATGGCTCTGTTTTACATTTAATGGAAATAAGAGATAAAATTTTCCATTATGAGCTTGTGTAGCGACCCGAGCACTTTCGGGAAACCCACTCGGGGATCATGACATTGTACAGCAGTTCCCAGGGCATTAGCAGCATTCGGGGGGAAGGTCATGCGAGAATTTGCATATAAATAAGGAGCTGCTGCCGCTTATGACTAGGCGATGTGGCACTCCCAAAACTATAAAAAGATGTGACGTCGTCGGGGATATAGGGAACCTTGTAGGCCCCATTCAGGCGGGATTTTGGTGGCTTTCAAATAAATAGTAAAAGTATAATCAAAAGGCAATTTGGCCCGGTTTCATGGAAATATTTCATATGCTCCATCTATTCCCCTTTATGTAGGCTTTATGCGGACGAAGACCACAGATACAACTAGGGTTTCGAAGGAAGTACCTGGGCACTATGAAGTTTTACGAGAAAAATTACATTAATCGGCTTTTGATAGCAAACCTAAGCTGTAGTAAATCTTCTTCGGAATCCGATGGTGATTATGAGCGAGTTTAGTTTAGGTTATTCAACCCTCCATCCCAACACGATGACATATTATATTGCATAGAATGGAAAAAACCTTACCACATGTAAGACAAAAGACTTATGATATTGTATATACCCCCGACTCTTAGACGACAACTATCCAAAGGCTAATACATTACATTCAATTTCACGGCTTGCTTACCCAAAAAGTCAATAAATAATTAAAATGTTTACCTTTCAGCTTTAAATTTGATTATGCATTTCCTTTTAATTTTCTAATACAATACGAAGCTAAACTAATAAAACTTTTAAATGTCATTATACGGCAATTTTTCCTTGTCAGTAAAATCTTGTGAATCATTGAAAAAGAATTTACATCGACTTTATAAAATTCATGCTACCAAATCGTGACACACTGTCGTAAGCTACCAATTTAAAATTGAGAACAAACATTTGTAGCTTCTGACTTCATGTCAAGATTTGACAGCATGAATTTTGGAAAGTCGGTGTACATTTTTAACCCTACACTGAAAAAAAAATGTAGTCTTAAAGCCAAAGAAAATATTTCTGATCTAATTTTTCTTAGGAATTATGTTATTTTGCTTTGATAGAACGAAATCTGAGTGATATTGTGTTCAAAGACGCTTTATACAATAAATTTTTCAATTCTTTTTTACAAACTTTTTGTTTTTATGAATTAACTATGTAATTGGTTTTTCTAAACTTTTTAGTTGTTTAATTCTTTTTGATTAACGAGTTATCCAATACCGTTTTTTAACAAACATGGCACAACTATCATCGCTGAGGCACCATGTTCACCAGATTTGGCTCCTTGTACCTTTTTTTGTTCCCCAAATACAAATGACCACTTCGTGGGAAGCGTTTTGAGCAGGGACTTAACTTTTATAAGTAAAATAAAAAAAAATTACAATTTAACTGTTATAATGACGATTTATTTTGTTACGATACATAATAAAAGTTAACAATTGACATTTATTTCTTTCGATCAGGAATAACAGTTATCGGATAACTTTTAATTGCCAGATAAGGAATAAAAGTTATCAGATGATTTTTATTGTTTTAGATCGACAATAAAAGTTACCAGATGATTTTTATTATTTCAATCAAGAATAAAAGTTATCAAGTGATTTAAATTTTTTTAGATCAGGAATAAAAGTTACCATTTGATTTATTTTTATTAATACAGATTAGGAATAAAAGTTATGAGATGATTTTTATTTTTTTCGCTCAGAAATAAAAGTTAATGCATGATTTTTATGTTTTAGGTCAGGAATAAAAGTTATTATACTAGTATTGCCTATATTTGAGTTACTTTCCCGTTATTATAGAACGTTTTCTTTTTTAGACCTTTTAATGGCTCTGAGTCGGATTAATTTTTTTTTTGATTATGTTATATTTCCAGGACCTTATAAAAAAATGCTATTAGCATGAAATTTAACATAGGCGCGCAAGAATGGCGTTTAACTTGCGGCTCCTTAAACATGGGTCAACGCGCTATGCACTGGAAGTATTTTAATAAATAAGTAAAAAACAATGTTTGAGAGCCATTTCAATTAATTTGTTTATTCAACACAATCTGAATTCAATTTAAAAACCATATACCCAACAGTTTTCAAGTTGGCCTTAAATAAATTATATATAAGACCATTTAAGACCATTTAATCCGACTCAGAGCCATTAATTGGTCTAAAATCTTACCAAAAAAGTGTTCTATAATAACGGGAAAATAACTCAAATAGGTAATACTAGTATAATAACTTTTATTCCTGACCTAAAACATAAAAATCATGCAATAACTTTTATTTCTGAGCGAAAAAAATAAAAATCATCTCATAACTTTTATTCCTAATCTGAATTAATAAAAATCATTCTATAACTTTTATTCTTGATCTTAAAAAATAAAAATCACATGTTAACTTTTATAGTGATCTAAAAAAAATTTAAATCAAATGGTAACTTTTATTCCTGATCTAAAAGAATTAAAATCAGTTGATAACTTTTATTCTTAATTGAAAAAATAAAAATTATTTGATAACTTTTATTGTCGATCTAAAACAATAAAAATCATCTGATAACTTTTATTCCTGTTCTGGCAATTAAAAGTTATCCGATAACTGTTATAAAGCGCTGATTATTAATAAAAGTAAAAATAAGGATTAACTTTTAATTTTTAATATTTAAAATTACAAATCTCAAAATTTGCATGTTAATGGAAAGTACGTTTCCAACGGATCATATATTTCTATGTGTTTCGGAAATCGGATCACTCCTTCTAAATGATTTTTTAATATAAAATTTGAATAATAACTGTTAAAATCGGTCCCTGGTTTTGAGTCGATTGAATCAGTAAAAGAGAATTCGCTGCAGGAAAAGGATCCTTCCTGCTTCGGAAGAAACTTACTTTGAACGCGATCAAATACATTTTGAATAAAAATTAAAAATGTATGTTTTATTAACAAAATTCGAATACTTATTGAAAAAAAATGTTCATATGAACTAGACGAAAATGATGCAATACATGTAAAAGACTGAGTATTTAAGAAGTACGAACACAAAATGCGAGACGCAGAAATTTGTTGTTTCAATTTGCTATTTTATAAGTTTGAATAAGTCACATTTAGTTCTACGTAAGTGTTACGAATAAGTAGAAGTTGTTTTTGGTTTAACCCTATCATAAAATTTAGGAGATATCTTACATGACTACCTACACACTGCATACGAAAGTATTATATTTCTACAAAATTTCCCTTCGTTGTAATTCACACTTGAAATTTTAATGGAGGGAATATAGGGACCGTCTTCGATCCACACGATCGTGGCGTCTGTGGCAAGGACGCTACCGTTCAGCCAAACTGAATATCTTGCCAGTGCCCTGAATCGAAACGCCGACCGTGTTTGGGCTCATCTGCCTCCGCGGACGAGCATTTCTTCTCAAAATCCGTCCCCGTATCGGAATTACAACGAGGGGCCGATCGTACAATTTTGTCAACCAGCCGCTCAGCTGGCAAAATTTTAACAATATGTAACCTATGTATTTCTTTAAATATTTTCTTGCATTAATTCGATGATATATAATATTTAACGCATTGCATAGGTATAAATATACATACACTGAGAAAAGAGTTTGTTTGTAGCAACCAAATGCTTGTTTGATAATGGCGAAATAAATATTTGGTTACTAGAAACAAGCCCCATTTATCTCAATTATAAGCGCTGTCCAGTTAGCCACGCTTATGATTATGACAAAAGGGGCTTGATTTTAATAACCAAATATTTATTTCGCCATTATCAAACAAGCATTTGTTTGCTACAAGGAAACTCTTTTCTCAGTGTACATATATATTTGTATACTCAATACTCAGTATTTTAAAAAACAATGTTTGTATCTTACTTCTTATGACATTATAATATTAATCTAATAAAATTGATTACGGCATTCATTTCGTAAAGTGTACATTTCCTATAATCTTCTACTAAAATATGCACGCAAACCGCATACAAACTTAAATTTGAATTTAATGGACAGTAAACAAAAACATCTTTTTACATTTATAAGGAAAGTATTTAGTGCGAAAATATAATAACTTTGATAATCATCCACGAAAAACTGGTAAAGAAAGTGTAGGAGTTTTGAAAAAAAATGTTATAAAGTTCCTAACCTTATGACCCGTGATAATCGGCCCTGACCTTTCTTGAGCTTTTTTGTTGGAAATATTCTTCCTTATTTTTTCCTTCAGTTTTACCCATTACTTACGGAACACATCATATGTGTATTATTCAAGAAGGCGTAACGCTTGAGCAGTTTTCTTTTAAAACCTTTTATTCTTTCTTCTTCAGTTTGCTTAATGATTGTTTGTGAAGATTTTCAAATAATTATTATTTGTTGTTCTCTTCAAATATATCCTATTTTCCTCATCTTTGAGAACATTGCAAGTGAAGCGTTTCAAGGTCATCAGATGCTGCAGAATCTAAGACGGTTCGATTACTCAGAAAGGGTGCATTACACTCAAATGCCATTCAGCGCGATTTTCACGCACGGTCAGTAATGCATCGGGAGTCGTGGAGGGCTGAATTGCCGTGCTCCCCATCCTTGCTCCACTTCATTTTCTCGAAAGAAAGAAATTTCCTTCACTGAAGCGAATGGGGTCACTCGCCCATTAAAACCGGGGATAAAAGCACCGAGCAGCATCAATTTTCTTGGCATTCGTCAAAATCGCTGATGTTCACCTGAATGAGCCCCAATCAATTCGAGCGGGCTGCAACCACTGAAGCGGCGTCCTCATTACCTGGCGAACCGAACTGGCTATCATTAGGGCCGTGACCCTATCGCTTTCGGCGACCGACTTCGATATTATCTCCCCTCCGCGGAGCCTTGATTAAATCGAATCTCCGCCGATAAGCTTCGCTCGTTATTAAGATCAAAATTCACGGCAATATTAGCTGATGACTAATGGGGCCCCGGGGGATGGCGGAAATCAGCGCCTCTGCCACAGGCTCTGTTAGAAAATTGAATTTTCGCACCCGACCCAATCGACAATTGAAGCTTTTCAGTTTGCCACGCGGCCCGACGTCGACGTCGCGGCGGCGTTGGCGGCAGGCAGTCGCGAGATTGATAATCCTCGTCCCAGAAAATTTGAATATTACAGCCGGGGCTGTAATGGTCCCGCTGCATCATTATTCAACTCCTAAACATTTTCGGATGTGGGTGTTTGCTTACAGCCGTGCAGATTTATTGCCTGCTTGATGGCAGTTTCGCCCATATCTCAAAGGTTTTCTTCTCTGCGGGGGCGGGCCGGCAGCAAGGGAAATGGACGGCATTCCAGCCGCGCGATTCGCATCCCCGGGGCGGGCGCTTCTTCCAAGCGACCAGGGCGCGATAAATTCGCCCAGATAAGAATCCTCCTCCTTGGGTCCCGGGGGGGCCCGCCTCCCCGCAGTTTCAATATGCCCGACATGTTGTAGCACAACAATCATAAACGAGATGTTCGGGGGCAATTCGCACTTCGGTGCGGCGTCTTTTGATAGACTTTCGGATGGCGTGTCGGGGTGTTCCAGTAATTTTTTATGATTTTTATTGTGTGCCTGGGCGCGTTCCGTTTTCGCCCCCGCATTGTCCTCACGATTCCCAAAAACTTACCGACAGTAAAACGGGGGCGATCAACCGCGAAGGAGGAATTTTGATCGATAAGCTGCTTACAGTCATAGCGAATAAATCCTCCGATTTTCTTTTCGCATTTGAATTTTTCACGTCCCCCAACCCCCGCCTGCCATGCAAAGGATAATATTTACGGAACACTCCCGAATTAGAGCCCCCGGATGGAGATGAAACTGGAGCCTCATGAAAAGCTGCTCCGCGGATGGAGTAGGACTCTTCTTTGAATATGACGTGGTTACTCTCTTGGAAGAAATAAATTGAATGGATTCCGTTGACATGACTTCGGGCACAAACAATTTTTTAAATTATAAATGAGTGTCGGAACCGAAGCTCATAGAACCAGGACGCGTGGGACTCAGCTCCTAGCCGAGGCACATTTGATCCATGACCAGAATTAATGAATATGTCATATGCACGGGATGGAGCGGCGACATCCCCCGGAATGCAACAAGTCGGTTCGTGTCCTGCGGTTGAATTATGCCCCTGAGGTCCCTCGTCTTCTTTGCCGAAGGGGGGACGCCGGAAATTCACAGAAGTTGCCAATATTTATTACAGATCTCTTCTGCTGGCAGATATTTCTAGGTTATGGTTTAGCCACGCAGGAAATATGCTTTCGCAGATAAATCTTGGTCTGGGATGTGAAACAGGCTGTAAATATTCTGTGCGCGTCTATAAATATGAAAACGTGAGTTATCATTTGGCCGATTTTCAGAACTTTTAATACAACTGATGCTCCGTAAGTTTACTGTGAAATGACATGTCGTGGCTCCAACGACTGTGTGTTTATTTGTACGAGAAAGGCCTTATAAATATTCGACTGAATTTCCGAGCGGAAATAGTGATAGCATTTTGCAGAAATAAAGAAGATAAGTTGTCGCATCAACACAGTATCTAAAGGGGGATTTTTAGTGTGTCAGCATAAAAAAATCGACTTTGTTTGCATATTTCGATACTTTAAAGTTAGACTCTAAAACAACCCTATATGTAATCCTTTTGATCATACTACCCTAGAAAATGAGTTGTAAACAATTTCGTGACAGGTAATCGGATCGCGCAAACGTAAGTAGGTACTTTCAAAATTTTAAACACGAAATAAGGTTTTCGAATTGTTGCGCAGCACTTTGATATGTAAGAATTGTTAAAATAGAACAAACTCAGGCTTAAGATGTTCAGCAAACATGTGCGATATTATAGATAAAGTTACAGCCCCTCAAAGACGAAAAAAAAGTGTAAAATCAGCTAACTTTTTTTTAATTTACGCCATTTGTACAGATTTTGGAGTTTTGACTTGAAACAGAATAAAGCGATGGTGGGAGCAGATGATAAGGTTTTTTTCGTTCGCTTCTTTAATAAAAATACGCAAAAGTCTCTTAATTGTATTTACCTTACTTTTCCCAGAAAAAGAAATGCGAAATTAGGTATCAAAAAAAGAAGAAGACACCCTTGGGTGAAAATTGTTGGCTAAATATTTATATAATATTAAATTGCCGATGATGACTTAATTTAAAAGAAATGTTATTTTTAGAAAAACAAACCGACAAAATACATATAAAAAAATTTGTTTATTAAAAAAATTTTCGTATATTTTTACGCTTTACGCTCCTCCGTGCATTTTTTACGCCTGCAGGTGGTATACTCCAAGGACTTTTAGGTCAAATGGAAAATGTTGACAGTACAGATAATATTTAGTTGGAGTGGACCTCTTTTACTTGTTGGTAATTGCAGCACGAAGGATTAAATTTCAAACTAAGGCTCCTATTAAAAATGATTTTCTATTTTCAATTCTTTACGCTCTTTACTATGTACCTACATTATTAAACAAAATAGGTACTAATATGAATTGTTTTAATTTTGATAGAACCCGAATCTGAAATCACTTGCAGTCAGTAATAAGAAAATTCTGCTCCAAACAACAGATCAAACCACTGTAACTTCGTTAGAACTAATTCCACACCTTTGCCCGCCTGTAAATATACGCCCATTAAAATTATTAAAGGATAATATTAAAAATATGCAAAAATTTTTCGACATTTTGACAGTTATAACTTCACGAAAAATAATTAAATTTTAATGGTCCAACGCATATTTGAAAGCTTGCATTTTCTCGTTTATGAATCAGAAGCTAAAAAAAGTTTATCATCCTTTCCACTTCTGTGCTAAACGTGAGAAGAGTTAAAAAAATGTTCTCTTACCTTTTTGTAAACTTTGAGAGTGTGTATCATGTAAAAACAATTTTAACATAAAATAAATTGATGAAATGTTCTTTCCACTCTTAAATGTGTTATTTTTTTATTTTTGTGTTTTTTTTTTAACCAAGGTAAGGCTGTTAAAGTAAAAGTAAGTGTTTTGACTTTAAACTCCTGTAGGTATATCCCTATTTTCTCCAAAGCCTTTCTTCACGATTGTGTAAATCGTTAAAAAACTATGCTTTTCCGCATTTTTGTTGTTATTTTGTCAAAAATGGCGCAATTTAAGGTGTTGGTGTGTTGTCTTGTAGCAAATTTTTAACATTAACGATTAATTTTTCATTTCTTTTTGCAATGAAAACAACTTACTGACCAAATTACGATAGATTAATGCAAATTTCTGAACGAATCTTACACAGTTTTCATAAGCGCCAATAGAAATTTTTTAACTTTTGGGGCATTTACTACGTACCAAGAATTATAATTTTATAAGGCCATGACGGACCAGAAATAAACATCCGCTCAGAAATACTGCAAACATTAAAGGAGGGCCGCTGAAAAAGAAATTTTTTTTTTGGCTACACCTTCTCCATGGTGGTAAACCACTCTAGGACTCTAGCACAAATAACTTAAGAACGCATCGTCGGATTCGTTTTTTTCTTAGAAAGGACGTAGGAAAGCTTTCTTTTTCCGAACAATTTTCAATCTCCACATACATATGTATATGTAAGGGAGAGTGGGGTACTTGGAAACACCTAACATAAAAGTCCCAAAAATTAAAAAAAGAGATCACAAATAAAATAGACTTTTATTCAAAAATAAACTTTGGTAATCTACTAACGATATAAAAATAACAAAAGCATTAACAATTCTTTTTTTAATTAAAAATCTAAAAGAAAACGGAAACATATTCGTTCCTATTGACCCAACACTCGTGGGAACACAAAATTTAAATTGTTAATATTAGGTGTTCTAGCGTCGGTCTCCTTTGTATTATTTTGGGGCATCTAAAATAATATGTATTTTTTTAAATGAACCAACTTTTCTGCAGAGGCTCAAATATCGGTGTAATTAGGAACGTTCCTAATTACCCCGCAGTGAGAAATCGAAAATAATATAGTTGTCACTTACAATGGTGAGAACAATTGATCAAAAATTCCAGACAATCAATAAATGTACTGTTTACGCAACACGATGATGGAATCCGTATTCTCTCAAATCAGAAAAAGACAGTGGGTTTGCTGGTTTCATGAATAACAAAACAGCGATAAAATTTAAGATGTATACGTACTGTCACAACGCGCGTAAATTTTTCGTTCTACTTCGCGGTCACACTGATTGACATATCATACATCTATTTAAATACAATATATGTTGAATGAAGTCAAGCGGCGGGAAGATTTGAATTTTGAATCGTTCCCAATTACCCGCCGTTCTCAATTACCCCACTCTCCCCTAAAAATCGAAGGGTTAAAGACCAAATTTGGAGGCATTGAAATTGTTATTGTGGAAATTTGAAGCGGCATTTCTCGTTTGGAGTCTGAGATTTTTAAACAGCCCATCAAACAAAATCCTACGATATCTCTCATATTAAACGTTTTCTATGTCATTTTCTATTGCGATTTTAACAGTGAAGATTTTGAGGGCTCTGTGGAAACGTCGATCTGAAGACCATTTAAGATTGATAGAAGGTCAGACCTTTGCGCAACACCCTGTATATTTCTAAATATAAAATTAAGATTATAGCAAACAAAACATCAGTAGGAAAGATTAATTTGATAAATAAATAATATCATAATATGCCAAAAGATGTATGTCCAAGAAGTATATAAATCAAGTCAAATCGAAATCTATGATATTTCTATAAATGAATATTTCTTAAGATATAATATGGATAACATCTTGTTTTGGTCTCTCTCTCTCTCTAATAAAATACAAAGTACATTTGACTATGGGTACGAATAATTTAGACTCTTGTATAAAGACAAGCCTTAAAATTTTACGATTAAAAAAGACATGAATATTATCGCTCGTAAATTCCCATTTCCTTAATACTAACTTAAAGCGTTCATGAAATATGTATTTCTTGTATGCATAATGCATACTGTCATGATGTTGACTGTTGGTTGTTCTCTATTTAGTGCTTTATTAATTTCCCTAAGCGAACGTAAGATAGAGACGCCATATCTTCGTGGATAATTTTCAAATATATTGTTAAGGCCACAATCCTTATTGATTTATTCGTTGTCAATAATAATTTCGGTGATATAGTGTTAAATTGCTTCCAAGAATTGAAAAATTGTTGTAATTATATACATACATTCCGAGAATGGTAATAGGGAATAATTTTTTCTATCGAACAATTTTACTAAAATTCTTTATTTATGTTTATATTTTCTCACTAATTAGTCACTTACTTAAATTAAAGCTAAATTTGATGAAAAATAATTCCACTGTGTCAAAGTACATCAATTCTGAAAATTCAATTTCATGAAATTGTGAAAAATATGACATCGCGTGACATAAATTGTTCACTTGAGTGAATTGAAAATTCCCAATGCTTTCTACTGGGTTAAAATTTCGCAAGTTTTCTGGCTGCTATGAATGCAGGAAAACGCTTGGCTTCATTCTTGAATGCCCTGAATATTTTCAAGCGATGATGGAAGGCGGACTTAACCACGGAGGAGATCTACTTGAGATTTTTCTTGTAAGGTATTCAAGATGAATTTAATGGGATACTGCAACTTTTATGCCAATAGCAAGAAGAATAGCTTACCGACGAAAAATGTTTCCCCCAAATTACACTTTATAGCAAAAACCACCATCATCTTGCAAAATTCGAAAATAAAGTGTTGCTTTAAAACTTTTACTTTGCTTTTTAATGCAGTTATAAACTTTTTTGGACGAAGGAAATTTATCTTTCTTCTAGAGTATACAAGGAAGTAAATAATTGCACAAAAAAGTTGAAGCAAATTAGCCTCCTCCAATATGTCCAAATAATTTTATCTCATATTCTTGCAAGATGAATACCATTCATAAATAGGTATAATTCCATAATTGTATAACACCAGTTAAGAACTAATTTTTGAAGGCGGGCCTTAAAAGATGTTTTTCGCGAAATAATCGATATTTACTGTAAAACTATCGAATCGTGGATATTTTCTTCAAAAATATTTCTCAGAAGATTAGTTCTTCTATTAGATTAGGGTGAAAAAGGATGAAATAAGAATGAATAAAATCAAATGGGTATTTATTTAATATAAAATTAGCAGATCAATTTTTAATTTTTTTTTGACTCGCGGCTTTATGCAGAACAACTGTCCAAATCACGCTACTCAACTCGTCATCGAGATGTTATTATAGTTTCCCGGATTAACAGGCTTTAGTAAAATGTTTAGTTTTCTATAATCAGAAAAACAAAAACTCGATTCTACTGTCCTTGCAGGTGTTAAATTTTAACCCCTCACTATGTTGTATGGGTTGCGCAATAATGCGGTTCATAACACCAACAATTTAGATAGTTAAATAACTATACAAAATTACCATATATTTATTTGAAAATTAAAATAATGAAAACATGCGAAGAGCTTTGAGCTTTACCCATGAGAGAGAAACATGAATTGAATCGTCGGCGTGAACGTGTTAATAATAAATGTAGATAAAAAAATTTTTTTTTAAATCTCAAGTTGGTGTAAACCCGGTATTTTGCTTTGGGTCTTAAGGGAGGGTGGGTTAACTCGCTATAAAAATGACATATTTTCAATAACTTTTTGTTAAGATATGATTAATCCTATAATTTATAAATATGTATATAATATAATTTATACGGTATCATTTAAAGAATGTTTTATAAATTTAATTAAAAAATATTGAAAAATGAGCCTTCGACAGCATAACTGCATCATCTGATATCAAAAATTCAAAAAGATTTCGTTAATTGGTAAGTTTCTCGAGATAATGACGCCGAGTTTTTTCTTTATTGATTTTGTAAATTTTGGTAACATTTAGAACTGAAAATAGCGATTATTGGTAAAAAAATTTTGTTATTGTAAAATAGATTAAAATTATTAGAATTTAAAACAAACTCGATGTTATTACCTCGTAATTTATGTGTGGAAAGAGTATGTAAAATTTCAAAAGGATTGGTGTAGTAGCTTTTGTGTCTGGGTCAGAGAGACCGAGACTCACATCTCCATATCATCGTCAGCTTTAGTTCAATCGACTTTAAATTTTAAGACAATAATCTTGAAATGATGTATGCACATAGTTTCATTTAAAATAGTTTAATAGTTAAGATAGTCATAATAGAATAAAATGATAAATAGTCATATGCGCAAATTAATTAGAACGTATTTAAAACTTTAACTAGTCCATATATTATATACGAATCCTCACCCTCATGTATTTATTTATGTAGTCAGCTAAAGTTTCTGAAATTGTAACCTCAGTGCAAAAAATCTCGTATACCTGAGCATATCAGAGCACGCCAGACGGCAGGGCACTGCACAATTTATGCAGGCAACTCGACTGCTGATGCACCTTTAAAAATCGTGTCATTCACACCGCACGTCATACATTAAGCCGGCACCTGAGAGGCACCTAAGGGTGGTTTACTTACTGAACTCTCCATCGCTGTCATCCAGGACGGAGTATGCAGTCGCGTTACTAAGCGTATCCGGCGCCGAGGAGTTTCCGGTACGCTTCGAGGAGGTGTCCTTAAAAGCGGTCGTCCCTTCGCCGGGTAACTCAGCGACTAGCTCGTTTTTCTGCAAGTTATCCACGGCATGCATGATAATTTGCGATGTGACCGTAACGTCATTATCGCCGACACTGCCGCTGATTCTGTCGCCCCCAAAAGCGTATCCGGTTCCCATGTCGAAGGCCCCACCTGCACTTATCTCACCTGCGCCGTTCGCGATAAGATCGCCCCCGTACTGAATCGCGTCGTCGTCACTGTTCGCGTCCTTTGAGCCCCCGCTGGTGCCGCCGCCACTGACAACGTTGTTGCCATTGTCCGGGATGAAATCAATTTCTTTGAGCTCAATTTGCGGCGGCAGCTCACCGATGACGGGAACTCCAATCGACATCTCAGGTATAATCGCGGGCTGGATGATGACATCTGAAGCCTGGCTCTCGTTCGCGCTGTCGACGTCTTTGCGGCTGGGATTCGTCGACGGCGGCTGGGACGGGAACTCGTGGGCGTCTATGAAAGATTCGGCAACATAGCTAACGCTCATATTGTCTTCCGGGGAGGAGTCCATCCTCGAGGCTACTTCCTCGCTGGCTCCTCCGCCGCCAGAACCACTCGGGTGCCGTAATTCGTTCCGATTCCTAATTATCTTGAGTGGATCGAAGTTGTTTTTGAGCGGCGACAAAATTATATCCTCCTCGTATCGATCCGCCCGGCCCTCGGCGGTCGAATTCTTTTTCGGGAAGTCGATTATGACATCCTCCTCGTAAATGGCCGGAAAGAACTGAGATTCTAGCTTCGAATTGTGGCGCTGCTCATGGTGCGTAGCGAAATTCTCCGCGGAGGATTTCGATTCGCCACCATTGCGAAATGAGCTCGTGTTCGGTGTGGGCACAGACTCCACCACCTTCACCTCCGTGTTGGAAATGTAGAAAATTGTATCCGAATCTCTGTCAATAGCATCCTTATCGAATCGATTGTTGAGGTCTGTGCTTGCTGTAATAGGAACGAGATCCTCGTACGGCTCCAGCTTTAAATCTGGAACGAACAGGTCATCATCCTCCCCGTTTGACTCCCTGCTCGTCGATTTCGAGTTCACGGGATCGTAGTCGTGAAAATTTCTAAACTTTACCGGCTCAAACTCCTGTGGTCGTTCCCCGTGGATGGCGAACTTTAAATTTTCATTGGAGAACTCTTCCTGGTTTTCGTTACTCAGGTATCCGTCGGTGCTATTCTCACCGTCGGTTATTTCAACAACCAGGATATCGGTTTCATTCGAGTTATCGCCGAAGTTGGGCGAGTTGTCCTGTTTCGAGCCCTTTGGTCCCTCGAACATGTAGGTGTTGGTACTATTAAAAGACTTTTTGTCGTATTTTTCACTATCGGCGCTATTACGAAACGAGAATTGCATCAGGTCACGTGACGCGTTCCCGGTCCCTTCAGAGACATTTATTTCAATTTCTATTTGAGAAGTTTTTTCCCTGCTCATTGGGGGTTTGTGTGCAATCTCGTCTGTATGTTCCTGGCGCCTAGATTCAGACTCCTTTTCTTCCTCGGAACGCAAAGAAAAATTTTGGGGACTTACAGACGTTGAGGAAATCTCAAAGAAAGTGACTGACTCCGCCGTCAGACCTTGGGGGGATGGGGAGAATTTTGTGCTGCTCACGATATCAAGCGTTGTTTGGGCCGTCGAGGGGCTGGGAAAATCGCTTGTGACTGCTGATGGACTCTCCGTTGCCTCAGAAGAAAGTGGAATATCCTCCAAATTAGGCTTCTGGGTGCTCCTCATTTCATTTTCTGTTATTGTTGTGTCATGCCCACCTATGTGGCTGGGAGTAGGTGTGATATTAGTGTCTTCTTGACTCCTGATATTTGTTCCCTTTAAAAGATCATAACCTAGATTTCCTTTAAGACCTCTTCGCCCTTCCTCAAATATTCCCAACTCAAGGAAAAGCGTGGTAAGTGGCGCCCCCTCCCTATCAGTAACTACCGAGGGAATTTCTTGTGCCAAACTTTTAGTAGTTTTTTCTGCAAAAGTCCCATACGTGCTCTCAATTCCATAAGTTCCCTTAATAGCAGACTCATCATTGTTTGCTATAGTGGTAAGAGTTTCCTTTTGTCTATTTTTGGCGTGCAGCTGGAAAATTCCCAAAGGTTCACTTTCAAGATTGAAAATATCAAAATTCGACGGTATCTCCTTCGGCTCCTCTTCTAATTTTCCTAAAAATTCTAAACCCTTTCTGATATCTCTTCCTTCAGTGGGTGAATTAGTTTTAAACGCCTGAGGACTTTTTGTAGTTTCGTATACCGCTGGTGCTGATGAAATTCCCGCTGTAGAAGTTTTGACATCAATCTGAAAATGTAAATAGGTAAATAACTTGTAAGGAATTTGTCAAATTCTTTCTATGTAATTTAGAAATGATTATACTTTAAAACATAATTATTTTACCCTAAGCTATTCCATGCCTTTCATTACTAACGAGATAATATTCAACGATGTGGACTTAAAAGCCAACATCAATAATATGATCCCAAAATTGGACATCATTTTCATTTCTTGAAATTTTAAAATAAAATCTATTCACAAAATTTAAAAAAACCAAGATTTAGTGAAACTTTCCTTCAATTTTCTTTAAGTTTCTCTCATTATATTTTGGGTGTTGCTCCGACATTTTTGTTTTACTTTTCTCTCTTTTTCATAGATGCAAATTATGATATGAAAATAGTTTTTAGATTAAATATTGCCTTAAGGTACATATATTCGATTTATCCTAGCACTTCAATTCAAATCAAATTCAGACTTGGGTATAATAAGTTAAGTACTTTATCATAAATAAGGTCTTTATAAAAGATCAAATGTTTTGCAAATATTAGTTTTCTCTATGCGCAAATTCTTTAAGGTCAAACACAATTTACAAAAATGTTAAACTCTTATGATGACACTGAAATAATTGTATTTGTAAACATTTCGGTAGATTATAATTTTTGTTTTTTTAGTCTCCACTAGCAAAATTGCACAAAATAGGTTCACGTTTTAGATAATGCTTTCCTTCTATAAATCTAGTGAAATTAATTTAAATATTTTAAAATAAATAAATCGTTTAGTATTTTAAAAAAGGTACTACAACTTTCTATAAAAATATTTTATCCTCGAAAATAATGTTATATTTATTATGATTTACATATTTTTATTATACCTTTCATAAAATATTTAGATACAGAGAAGAATAAATGAAGTTGATTAATTTTCTCTTCTCGTCTTCTGTATGTTCTCTATGGTTTTTGTTATTATGTACCAAGAGTATATTTAATTGGAAACCGTAGTTTCGATGTATGCTACCTATTTGACGCAGTGTGTACCATATGATGTTTCATTGTGTATACCACCCCGCACCCCATTACAATCAAAATATCTACAGAAAGAAAAATCTTTAACTATACAATAATTTAAATAAATTAATGATCCACTGCTGCCTCCTTTAACCTGCAATAATTTCCGATTGACAAAAAATTATGTTACTATCTTAAAGTCTGTACAAATTTCGATACTAAAGTATCTATTTCTATTCTATCATAAGTCAAACGTGGGGCTTTCTTAAAGTTTTATTTATTTAATTCCATTTTATAAAGTAAGCAAACTGCACTGCAATACGTCCAATCTGTATTAGTTACCCCATTTATTAACACTGTTTCTAAGTTTGACAGCACTGCATTGCACTGCACTGCAAGTGATTCTGTTTCTGGCTTAATTATTACTGATATTTGAAATTTTGCAAGTCTACTAATTCCTGTGAAACATAGAAATTTGAGTTATTCACAAATGTATGTAAATAGGTTGACTTTTTTCACTGGATAGAAATCGACGCTAAAAATAATTGGCGGTATTGGATACTAGTAAAAATCGAAATCTCAATATTATGCTTATACTAGGGGAGACCGGGTACAAAAGTAACGGCGGGTCGAAAGTAACAAAGGCTCTGTAGGTCTGTCCAATAGTCAAAATACCGCTTCGCTGCCATTAGGTGATGGACGGTGGCGCCCCCCTCTCTTGCATTCAGTAGCCGCGCGCGCCACGCGCTGCTAGGTTTTGTGAGAGGACAATAAGTGATTTCACAAGTCAAAACTAAGTTTTTTGACGTTCACTTATTTTATGTTTACTAATACTACTAAGGATGATATTGATCTGAAAATTTGCATATAAATTCTAGATTAGATTTATTGCGCAGTGTTTTAATTCATTTTTGTCTAGCACGTTCCGTTTTAAGGTTACCGTCCATGTTTTGACAAAAATGTGGTAGGGTACAAAAGTAACATAGCCCTATGGGTAGACAAGTAACATGTTACTTTTGTCTTCGGATTGATTTACTGATTACGAGTCTGAATAGAAGACTGATACTGAATAGTGTGATTAGAAAAAATTATTATCATACAATAATTTATATCATTAATTACTAAACACAGTTTCTAAGGAGGAGTTAATAATATTGATTTTTTTTTCGTAAAATATATATATTTTTTAGCATTTAAAATGAAAGTGCTTATTTGTGTTATTAATAAAAAAGGTTTCTAATAAATAATTTGTTGATTTAATATGTAATATCATAATTATTACAAACCATTTTGTCCTGTTACTTTCGACCTGCCAACGTGGTCGAAAGTAACAACGGACGAATTTTTTTAAAGTGTCTGTGACTCATACAAAATACACAATAATCAGGCAAATCAAGATACTAATGTAAAGAACATGAACGGAATTTTTATATGGCTATATTAATTTCATCGAAATAATAACACCTAACCAGATATCAAGGCAAAAGTAAAAAATGTTACTTTTGTACCCGGTCTCCCCTACGGACAGACTACAGCAATTGAATTAGTTCCTGACGTAACATTTAACATTTGGGATCCAGTTAAATTAGTACTGTGTCACCTACTCGATTCTGAACTGATTCAATTTCTCTGTTGACAGCTCTCATTACCTGTCACGTGTCTGCACAATGAGTGCTACCGACCTGAGAGTAATTTATTTAATTTTAACCAAACCTAAAACAAAAAAATGAAGGGTATACAAACCCAGTTTGAACTAGTTCAATTGTGTGAATTTTAAGAACGGATCATCCTGACGTCAGTTCAATGGCTTTATTCTATCCATAGCATAATGCTGGTATATTCAGTGACACACACAAAGTTTTTTTGTTTACTATTGTATCTATACTAGCTGTGTGTCAAGGGTATAAGGAAGATTCTCCAAACAACATAAGCATTTAGAAATCAATAAATCGGAGATTTTTATTTGAACAAATAATTACCTTTGAGTGACTTGCGGTGCTATCAAATGCGGTGCTATCAAATGCGGTGCTATCAAATAAGGCTAAAAGTCCTTTAGCTGGTTCCGGCTCGTCAACTTTTACTACACTGCCTAAGTACCTCTCTTCGCCGTCGCCCCGACTCCTATTTACTTTCCCAGCGAATGCACTATGGGGTGCGGGGTGCTCGTTGAACGTTCTCTCCCTGAAGACCAAAGGCCCGAGATGACCAGGCTGAGGAACTCCACCAGATTTCTTCGCCGAGTCGGTTACTTTTTGGGAATTATCCACATTATTCATTAAAACCTCATCCCCGACAAATCCCTTCTCGACCAACTGCTTCTTTTTCGTTACTTTGACGCCATCATGTCCCATAACGATTCCCCCCAGCTTCTTCTTAGCGCTTCCGTACCTCGTTCCCCCCGCGTTTATCTGGCTTTGATATTTTTTCATCGATTTCAGATCAATTTTTTCCACATCGGCGAGTTTTATGATTTTTTCATTTGTGTCGTCGTGTGGGATGGTGGAGCTTGTTGTTAACATTACTGTAGGCGACAATGGCGGGTGGGTGGAGGTGGAGAAACTCTCGACCCCAATGTCCATCCGAAAGTCTGCGTCTCCGCTGTCGTCGTCGCCGCCGCCGCTGCCGCCATCGGCATCCTTAAAGGGATTTCTTTCCTTCTTTCCTGGCGTCGGAGAAGTTTTCTTCATCGGATTTGATTTAGTCGACTCTCCGCCAGCCATTGTGGGTTTTACGACGTGATCCCCACCGGAATACGAGGGTGCTGATAACAATGGAGGTGACGTGCCTAAAAACTCCCCCGTCAAGCGAGGACTGCCACCATTATCTCCATATTGATTTATCACTTTCTTCCCGGGGACATCATAAGCATATGCAGGTCCCTCGGAGGCAGCATCCCTGCCCCGTTCGCCAATCCCATTACCGTCAGATTTATTACTTTCTTCCGCCCCGCTGGCTGGCGACGCGTCCCCAACTTTATCCGCAGGAATCTTCGCTATCGCGTTGTCAGCTTCCGTCTGACTACTCGCGGTGGTGCGAGCGGCGGGCTCCTCCCCGCGAGTGAAATTCAAAGCCGAAAATGCCGGTGCCAGCTCGGTGAGCTGAATGTGCCCCAAGAGGAAAATCATAACGAATCCGAGTTTCGCGCACTTGCTCCTTAATCTACCCATTTTTAAGCTTTAGTACTCCCCAGATAAATCGCACTGTAGAGCTCTCCTATCGGCGCACACCAAAAACTACATCCCTTGAGCTTCCCGAGACGCCCTCACATCATGGGGAGTGCATCACCCTGTTATTTACAAAAAGATAAACACCACAAAAACACCACTAGACTGTCTTTCAAGAGCAATCCTTCCGCGAAATCTTCAACTGCAAAGACTCCTTTCCGGACGATATGCAGCGGCGGCAGGAGTCCTTTCCAACTTCTTAGTTCCCGTGCGATGGAAATCTCCTAAAAACGAAAAGTAAAATATCCGAATTAGTCCAATCCAGCGTTACCAGTAAAATAAATTTAACATCTAGACATTTTTTAATCGAATATCAAGAGAAAAGCTGTTTTGAGACATAAGAGCTCTGGTTCCCCAGTGATTCCGAAAGGTTTTTTTTTCCGGCAATATGGACCGCAGTAAAAAAATATATTAAATTAACCCTTAACTGTAATCTACATTTAAAACCTTTTGGTTACCATTACAAACAACCGCGGTGCAACGAACTCTGCGTAACAGTTATGTACGTAAATTAGCTTTTATTTTACGTTAATTACGGTACTTACGTTCGTAACAGATTTATAAAATAATTAATTACTTTGGAAATGGTTTACGCTACTATTACTATTATGAGTAATTAAAACTGATTTTCATTACCGTTATAATGGTATCTGCTATGGTAATTGAGTAGTGATGATAATTACTTTGTTGCAATTAAATAGCAATAAAATTTCAATTACAATTACTTCATTACTTCAGTATAATAGTTTTTTTGCTAATATATCAACACAAAGCCCCGACTCCAAAATATCGTGAAATGAAAACAGTTTTTGGACATTTTATGTATTTATTATTAATTAAATTAATTTAAATTGACAAAATTATGCCACAAATAGTTTGTATTTAGTATGTCCACTAAGCATAAGAATAACGTTAATTCTATACGGCATACTTTCTTTATATAACTTAATATTTTCTTTTATTTCCGGGATAAAATAAACTTTCGATTTTAGTAGACTCCAAACGTTTTCATGGGCAAGGAGAAATCGGAATATTATGAGTGGTTAGGAAATTTAATGGATCGAGCAATATGACAGGGTTCATTATCGTGCATATAGGTTTATATTCCATCAGTATCTTATGCGATTAAGGGAATTAGGATGTCCAGAAAACCTTGGCCTACATTTTCAGATTCATTGTTTTCTCGACGAAAAACATGAGTCCAGGGTTGTCGCCACAGAGACAATATCATAACGTACCTGGTGGTATTTAAAACATGTACAATGATTTTAAAAAATCAGTTGCTGCGTAAGTTTTTACTGGGCCTTTCTTCAATGTTGGCTTTGTATAATAACTTTATATTTGTACGCATTATGCGTTTGTCTTTAACCTTCATGGTTGATTTTTGATAGAAAACTAAAATTATATCCTTTTTGTTCTTTTTTAAATATTTTAATAATCATGGTTCCTCTGACAAACTTTTTTCAATGGTTATGAACTAAAATATTTGAAAAAGAAAACTTTCAGTCAAGGGCCTCAAATTTAAGTAAATGAATAGTTCAGTAGTCTCCGAAATTTTTTAGCTCTAGTCTAAATGGATTTTATGCACACAGCGTATTAAATAACGTATCATTTTTTAAAAATCTATCCAATAACATCAAAGTCGAAGTTCCATCTCCACCTCTTGGGGGTTAGATAGGGATAATTTTAATTGGGAGCCCCCATTTTTAATTGAGGTTTCTGCAGAAAAAAAATGCGCTAAATGATATCTAAAACATTTCTTTCGTTAAGAGGGAGTGTGGGGCAGGAAGTGTCAATTATAAGACAAATTTCGAGACAAATGTCAAAACTCTCACAAAATACACTTCGGATTGAAAAAAGAAAAAATTCCTGAAAAATATTTTTTGAAGAGCTATCTAATGACACCAATCTCTACTCTCCAACCTTGCAGGTAAAAAGAGGCCCATTTAAAAATGTCAAATGAAATCTATCTTATTGGATTAGGGGTCGAGTTTGTTGTGATCGGATAGCTTTTTAAAAATTTTTTGCACGTGTTTTTTTTTTACTTTTTTGATCCGATGTGTATTTCACGAGATATTCGACCATCCTAGAACATTTTTTACACGCTGTACAACGAAAAACGTTTGAAAACATGTCAATTGAGCAAAATTAATTGGAAGAGTAACTCGTATGAGGCAAAAGTATAGCACCAGAATCACAAAGCTAATAATTAAAAAAAAACAGATAATAATGATATATGGAGGTATTATTTTAACTTATAAAATTGGTTATTTTACCAACATTCTAAATTAAAAGTTAAAATAATTTACTAAAATCTAGGAGATAATTATCGGTCACCAATTTGAGGCTCTGATAGACTTTAGATAAAATGCTGACGAAGAAACTTTAACTTTCATTTTAATACTTTATTTTGGCACTAGTAGTTTAATATAAAGCATTTAATATGCGTTTTTTTGTACTTTAAATCCATGAGCTGTTGAATTATGTACTTTCCTTTTTCAACATCTTTGATGTGTCTCAATTGTGAAACCTTTTCCAAGATTTCCTCATCTCGAAAATATTTTAAATAAAAACAAGCGGATTATAAATAGATTAAGCTTATAATAACTTATGTAATAGAACTAAACCCTTAATGAAAAATGTGAAGATTATCAGACAAGGAAATCTCGGTATCTGGCAACGCTGGACCACCCACATCTTTTCCTTTGCTACTCATTCTATTAATTGCCAACTGCAGAGTTCCCTCAACTGAAAAATTTTTTTCTCAGCTAATTAACCAAAACTTTGTCATTAATGCGAATGAAAATAGGTCAGAGGGAATCCGCGGATTGCACCGACCGCGTTGAAGAAGGTGGGTGGGAGTGCTGTCTGCAACAAGGACCACTTTTGCGTCCGTCTTGAGAGTGACTACAAAGTGCATAACCCTTCATAAACTAGATTTTTTTAGTTTTCTTCCTTTTTTGGCGAAAAGCGGATATCTTTGCGCTAAAAAATGGTCCATCTGACTGGCGTTGATGTCCTCCAGAAGGATGAAGGAAGATCTTGTAGGAATTATGCAGGGTGGTGATACTCCACGAAAAATCATTACGTTGCACTCTTATCCTTTTTATTTTTTGTAACACAACATTGACTTCTAGGAGATGATGGACGAGAACAATTACAGACATTTATTTGACCACAAAGTAAGGAACGCTGAGAATTGAGAAAGCCCTTCCAGGAAGTGGTGTAGGAATCTGGTCCCTTTTTGTATGAAATGTTTTGAATTACAAAAAAAAGGAAAGGCCTCTGGAGATCCACTTAAAATCCCAACCTAGTTGAGTGATGGATGGACAGGGTTGTTGTACATTTTGAGAAATAGGTTGGAGTGGGCCTCTTGACAATCATTTTTTTAACATTTTGAAGATGTTCTGCTCGGCAGGCTTGTAAATGGTCCTTGGGCACAAATGATGGACGCTGACCAAAGATAGATGGGTACCTTACACACAACTTGGACCAAAATTAGAACTCATTTTACCTTCGAAATTTCGTAAACTCACAGTCACCTTACCGAACCTTTTGATATAGAATGCGTTATAATGTAATGATATACATATGTAATTTTATAAAGCATGAACCAACTCCAAGTGTTTTTGTGCATAATGGGTCCTATTCTACTAATTTCAGAAATAGCCTCTAATAAAGTAGTTATAACTTAGTGGCTAAGAATCATAGCCGCTTTGAAAATCACTTGATTAAAAACTCGTATTCTACAATCCCAGTGAGTATTTGTTAGTGAAAATTATGTAATATAGCCACTGCGGCTATCAGAACTTTTAAAGACCTTTAGCAAACTAATGATAAATTTGTTTGTTTGGAAGGTTTTTGCTATTTTTGATGATTTTCTGGAGGGGGAAGTTCTAACCCTCGCGAATTTCCAATTATAATTTTAAAAATTTGATGTTTTGGGTTTAATCTAAGGAGACATTCTAGAAAAAGCTCCAAAAATCGAAATCTGGAACAAATTGAATTTGAAGTCTCCACACGTATTTTGATAAAACTTTGTAGGAGTGTTCATTTGAAGTAAAAAGTGGTACATAAACAAAAAAAGAAACACTTTGATGCTAAATTGGTATTTCAATAGACATTTAACTTTGAAACTTCGAAAATTTACATTTTGCCTTCACCATTTTTTGCATATCCCCAGAAAATATCATTGTAAATTGTATCACATAAATACCTTAAATTAACACAGTTCCACCTTTTCATTCCAAAAACATTCTTCAAGAATCTTTGAAATTAACAAATTAAAGGTAAATATCTTTTTCGCCTTATCGAGTGACGAGCATGTATTTGTCTTAGAAAATGACAAATTGAAGTTAAGTCTTGTAATGTAAGGATTTTGTATAACACCAACAAATTTTGGAAGCATGGAGCAACTTTCCTATCTTATCCCTTTCCAAAATTTTAAAGTCAATTACATACATACCTCAGGAAATATATATAAGCGACCGAAAAAGTTTTTTTTTTTTGCTTATCCCGTCCATTTTGATCCTACAAAGCTTCATTAAAATCCGTGAAGAGATCTTAAACTCTATTTATGCCAGGAGGTCTGGCAGAAATTTGAAAAAAAATCGTTGTTTTAAAATTGCTGTATTTGCATATAAAATGTACGCACTTCAATGAATAAGGGCTCATTCGAAAGTTTTTAAACCGAAATTGCGCTATTACGTGCAATATCTTAAGAACGCATCATACCTTGGAACATCAACTTAGCAATCATTGATCATTCACTTCACTTTTCTC
Organism: Machimus rusticus; assembly: GCA_951509405.1. Taxonomy (NCBI): domain Eukaryota; kingdom Metazoa; phylum Arthropoda; class Insecta; order Diptera; family Asilidae; genus Machimus; species Machimus rusticus. The sequence continues at coordinate 13,519,616 of OX608051.1, forward strand.
GACTTTTTTTAAATTGGAAACACAGAATTGGGGTTTTAAAACCGCGAATTTTCTTCGAATTTTATATTAATTTTAGAAATATTTATTAATTATTGATGTAAACTAATACTGGATACTTAAAGAGAAGCCTAAGGTTGGGCAATTATTGTAAAGAGGAGGAGGCCTTTTGAATGTTCACTGGAGCATGGCCGCCGCTAATAACCCACGATTTGCACTCAAATGTTCACCAAATTTGGCTCAAGAGTTTTAAATCTTAAGGAATTTATATAAATATGATTTGTCTCTAACAAATGTCCGCATTCTAGCTAGCCCCAGGTTAAATTATTATTCTTATCGTCCAAATGATATGTTGTGATATTACTCTTAAGTGAAAGTAGATACATATTACATAATGCCCTAAAAGCATGAAATAATCAAATAGGAAAGCAAATATAGCACACAAATGTTTAACTTGACATTCTTTCTCTTCTATTTATATAGAAAAACAATATTGTCTCAACAGAAACAAAGAACTGTATACTTCGATTTAACTACTTATTCATCAGTAGAGGAAAATATTTAATTTGTGTTATTCTCATTTTGTATAATTCTTGCGAAAATTATCTCAATATTTGCCCAATTTAAACTCAAAATTTCAAATTGGCACAGATTATTTGTGAATTAAGAATTCACCAAGAAAATTTTTTGAAACTCAATTAACCTGGTTTTAATAGTTTTCGATTGTCATAGGCCCTAAATGAAATTTATTTTCCACTTGATTTCAATTTTTCAAAACTAAAGTCTTTCTCTCAAATTATTTGTTTCTAAATGCTGCACTTTGTGACACTAATAACACTGGTCAACAAAATTTTTTCACAGAACAAATAATATATTATTTCTATAAGACTTTTTCCGTCGATTACGAATTCATGAACGAAAATGTTCCAACACGTCTCGTTTTCGAGAAATATGGGGTTATATATAGTTATAGTTATATATTAGACATATTTGGAAACTTCTTCAAAAATAACGGGTTTTCGCACGATTGTGAAATATACCTCTAATAAAAAATTAGATCCTTAACTATCTATATAAAATCAGTTATTTATGAACTTTCTTAAAATTTACTTACAGAATGAGTTTTTCATGAACCTTTGCTTAGGCCATATGAAATAAATGAACTGCGGTGGAGGACTCCCATGCAAAAACTTATCTTCTGAACTAATCTTGATAGACCTTTCAAATAACTGATATTTTATAAGTGCAGTTAAGCATTTAAGAATTGTTTTTGGAGGTATGTTTAGAGCTTCTACGTCATTCCATTATTTTTTAATAAATTTTCAAATATTGCCAAAATAAGGATTTTTTCACTTTTTATACTATTATTACTCAAATCCCTGACGTGCTGGGAAACTTTTATTTTCGGATTCGTAATCTACTAAAACAATCCTATCAAATACACATATTATGCTTCCAAGGTAAGAAAAAAAACAAAAAATTTGTAAACTAGTGTAATTATAGCATTTTTCATATATGTAAGTATACAACGTTTTTCGAAATAACCAAAATAAGATAAAAGGGAGGTGTCAATTGAAGCCTTGGTCAGAAAACAACAAAATAATACTGCTTTTTATAAATAGATGTATATATTCTACATATACATGTGTATGTACATAATCTCGAAACACAATAAAAGGCCATACAAATCCTGCTAATTAGTTACTTGTTTGTTCGTTTTATTTTTATATAAAACTTATCAAGAATCAAATAGTTCCAAAATCGAGAATACAAAAGTTCAATTCTCTGAAGGTACCTTGTCCTATTAATATGTAGGGTATAAATACCCCATTAATTTTTGGATATTCTCAAACAACTATAGCCGACATGTGCACAGTACGTTTTAATTAAGCATTAGGTTAGATTCATAATAGATCTAATTGGCCTCGGTAATGAAAGAGAATATATAGCCTTACACCTCTTAACTTAATTAGGCAATGGGACCACATGAATATAAACAAAGGCGCACATAATTATAAATAATTTTAGAGACGTTGAAATAAGCCAATGAACATATTTTCTTCGAAAAACGGCTGTGATGTTACCACTCTTTAATCACAGTTTGCATTAGTAGGATAAATAGTTGAGTATGAGGGTCGAGTTTCTACCATATTGACACAATTTTAGTATAGTAAATAAGTATTCCTTCCGTTCCATTGTGTCAAGTCTCAGGCCGTTTTCGAATTTACAAGCACTTGCAATTAAATCTATTTTTCGCATTAAATATTCTCCGAAAATTTCCTAATATTGCGTAGCGCGTTTTAAAATATTGCTTTGTACTAACACTTTTTTATCAATCAAACTTTCGTTCTCTGACTAAAGTATACACTAAAAACTGCATAGCCAATGTTGCGATCGAAACAAAAATGTAGAGCAGTTTAATAAGAAAAGCCTATAAGCGTAGAGAAAATTGTTAAGAACAAGTGCAGTCCGACGAGTTAATATGTGCTTCAGACTTTCCTGATTATCACCATGTTAGGACCAAAGCAGTGCATCTGTCATTCAGTCAGATAAAATTACCTATGTACTTATACAAATTATTCTTGCCTTATAATTCACACTTTGTATTTCAGCTATCAGATATTAGGATTGGAGTTCAATTATTACGTTCGCGTTTTTGTGGTATACGTACGTACCACTGATTAGATCAGATCAACTTGGTGTCCTAGATCAAAACGTACTCCAACTTTTAGGCTTTTCTAAAGTACTTCTAATCATTGAAACCTTTTAAAATCCAAATGAATTTCAAATCAGGCAATCATAGCCATGTGTTACATATCTTACATGATCTTCATTGGTCATATGCGACCTGACCTGGACCTGATTAGCTTCAGGCTAAGTTTTTTAGTCACACATGATTTAAAATTCGAATTTAATATAATTTTATCTTATTTAGAATCAAATGAACCATGGGCATATCATAAAAATACGAGTATATAATGTTTTTATATATGTAATTACATATTCACATATAAATTTATCATTAACCATTACCATTACTATTACGGCAATTTTAAGGGCTAGAGCCAGGTGATTTTTGGTATATTTTTTCAATGAAAACTATAAGTTATAAGTTTTAATTTGTTTGTGCTTAATTAAAATACATCAATCGTTTAAGCACAATTGAGCAACAAACAAACAAACAAACACATGTGCTTTTTCATATTTAATTTTATCTGCCTTAATTAACCAACATTACCATTACTATTGCAGTAATGTGGATGGTAATTAAAAAAATTGCAATTGCTCATAAAGCTAATAGTAATTGCAATGAACATGACACTTTTACAAGTCAACTATACATATATGTATATGTATGTATATTTATTCTTTCACGCATTGCTGCGTGAAATGTATATACATATCAGTTACCATAGAAACAACTAACATAATTTAATAGCCGCTCAACATAAAAAGTTCGTCATAATTCAAAGGAAAAAGAGTAAATATAATAAGAGAAATTCAAAACTAAATAGCTCAATTAATAATAACGTAATCGTTTACGCATAGGTACTAAAGCAGGTCACTTTAATCCAACGGCGTTTTACTAGTAAACGCTTTTACACAACTTTTCACTTTAAATACCCACTCAAGTTTTATGCATCCAACGGAAACTCAAGCCGTTGTTTTCCTATATGCAAATTTCTTCAAAAGTGCACTTTAATTTTCATATATGTATGTATGACGGCAAATCCGGGGGAGCCGCTAATTCTCGTTGGTCTTAATCTCATAAAAATGCATTCGCCGAGTTGGTTGCTCTACATCCAAGCGGGGCCAGTGCCAACTTATATCGTGCTCATTTACATTTGATTCATTTTTCTAGTGGCAGATTTGCATTTATTTGCCTCGCAGAACACTCCCTCCGCCCCTTGCCTTAATCATGCCCTCCAACTTGGCCGTACGGGAAGCAAACCGAGTGTAAACTTCCCGGACGAACTTTTCTCAAGATTTTAGCGGTTATTAAGCTTTCTGACGAAAATGGTTTTTGTTATTTGCCGAAATAATTCACCTTGGAATGCCACCGCCAAACACACCCCCGAAACACCCACGCCACCCTAAACATACTTATACAAGTGCTCCCAAAAAGTGCATTTCGTTAACGAGTAGAAACTATTTGCCCAAAATTTTCCTGGTTAGTTTGCGGCGGGTAATTTGACTGAGAGCCCCGAAAACTCACATTTGAAATTTTCTTCGGATCAGAGAAGGACTGCATGCGTCTTTCTCCGGCCGGCGTCCCGACGCCCCTGCGGCCATTGCAACTCGGAGCCGGGTCAGGTAACTCCCGGATTAATATTCATAGGCCCTTAATTGGTCCAGCATCATCGATGCGAGTGCACTGAGGCTGCAAGGCAAACTCGGTTATCGGGCTTTGTGGGAATCGATTCGGTTGTTGTTTTTGCCAAGGAGCTCACATCCTCGGGAAGCCCGGCCATCGGGAGGGTATTAGATGAGGGCTATTTCATGTTATTGGCACATCCTCCCATCTAAGTCGAATTTTTATGAATCCTTAAGTGGTGGAAACGATCAGAATCGACCGCTGGCTCTGCCTCCATTAGGCATGATAGTGAGCTAGTGGTTGCTGTGGATTCTGAGGGATTGTGGCGTTGAATATTATTGACTATATTTGATCCATTTGCATACAGGATGTATTTATATTCAGTTATTCCTCATCTAAATTGTTTTGAAGTTTGCAATATTAACACCTTCTATACAGTCAGAGTAACCACACTTGCAAGTTCAGATAACTTACTTAATTTTAATATATTACTTATAGTTCAATTTATTGGATGAAGGATAACACTGGTCAACAGATTTAGTCTTTCTTTTTTTCCATATAAATGGCACATTATTTATATAGGATGTTTCCCGTAAATTACGAATTCGTAAATTAAAATGCTCAATCAACTTCTGTTTGCGACAAAAATAGAATCAAAATATTCAAAAGACCATATATTTATTGATCATTTTAAAAAGATATTGAAAAATAAAAGTTCATCGTAAAAGTTTTTAACATCGCTTAAATTAAAGCCTGAATCCTAATCTATGAATATCAAGCACAACTTATCTCTAAAGCCCTTATTACACACTTGGCAAATAAGTTTTTTCAAGAGTGTGCACTTGCAGTGTTCTTTACTCGTGATCCACCATGCATGAAATAATCAGTTTACGGAAAAAAGTAAAATTCACAAATTATTTCTAACTTCTTCAAAGTTTTTTGTATTTTCAGCTATCATTTGAGCACCATTATAAGCTTCTCGATCGATTCGTTATTTTGCAATGATTTTTCATAAATGGTCAAAATCTCGCCTTTTTTAGTAGGTATGTAATCCTATTTTTCTCTAATTACGAATTGATTTTTACGGATTTTTAGAATAGTTGCTCGCCTAAAATGGGTCAGCGTTTCGATCCAGGGCACTGGCCAGATCTCTTCAGTACAGCTGAAGGCCAAGGCCCTTGCCACAGACGCCACACGATCGTGCGGATGGCAAGCCGGTCCCTATGTCCACTTGATTAAGATTTCAAGTTTGAATTACGATGAAGGGAAATTGTATTACAATATTTACAATCAATTATTTTTGTAGTTGCTGTCAGCAAAAAACAAAGAAATAGCCTGAAGGGGCTTTGGCTGGCTCCGGCTCCAAAAAAAAACAAATTGAGCTCTCCGCAAGTATTATCCAGACGAAAGTTGTATGAGTTCAAAACACGCTGAGTCGCTTCGAAAAAAAAGTATGGCAGTGCCCCCAGATTATATCAATATCTCAAATTATTATCCATTGCATCAGTTCATGGGAAAAAGCAAATTTCAATAATTATTTCGAAATTCCTCAAAGCTTTTTGTATTTTTATAAATTTGCTTAAGATTTCAACTATTATTTGAGCAACATTATAAGCTTCTGGGTCAATCCGTTATTTTGTAATGATTTTTCATAATTTGTCAAAATATCACATTTTGTATTATTTAATCCTATTTATGTATGTAATTAGTAATTAGCATTTGTAGTGTTATGAGCGGTTGACTGTTGATAGAAGTTTCATACGGCCCACGATTTATTTTTTGCGTCTGATCAATGCCCTATAGATTGATAAGAAGAGTGGTGTGATGACTGGTGCCCAAGACCTACCTTATTATATTTTAGCTTTTAGTACATTATCTACACCATCATTATCTTTCTTTTCAATAAAACCGTTTAACTTAAAAAAATTTTTTTACCCATTTAATTGTTTAGCTTTTAGTACATTATCTACATCATCATTATCTTTCTTCTCAATACATAAAACCGTTTAACTTAAAAAAATGTTTTACCTATGATTTTTATTCGTTTTTCTTTTATTATTTTTGTTGCCATTTTTGTTTCCACGAGTAATGGACGACATATCATTTTTATCCACCCTAATGCCTCTTCACGCTTTGATTTCAGTTTTAATGTGTAGACCATCTAAACTCTATGATTCGTAGTGGCGGCCATCTTGAATTTAGTTTTGTCATGATGTACTGTATTCTACTAGTCAAGCCCTTTCATTTGATACCCATATTGAGGAAGTTGAAAAAAAATTGAATCCGCCATTTTGTGGTGGCGGCCATCTTGGATTTATAATGATACTGAACATACATAATTGTATTGTCATCAAAACTAAAGGTGTGTACTAAATTTCAGATCAGTCGGTCAATAGGCAGTGGGTAAAATGTTAATTACTAAATTTTACTTAACATATATACAGGGCAAACATTTTAAAAATCTTTAGACTCGTCATTCTTTCACCGTATTAGAAAATCATCACCAAGCTTAATAGGAGGTACATAGTACAAATGTGCTATTATTGATGACGATGATTAAAATATTTAATTCATATACATAGGCATATGTATTTACATTTCCATCTTTGTATGATTGTGAAAATAGTGAGGAGAATTCAAACGGATTTTCACATACATTTTCGTACCTTCATTAACAAAGATTCACTATTCGAATCAAAAACAATTTACCCTATATAATATGCATGTTTCCCATATTTACCTTCATAAAAAATTTACATATACTAATGCAAACGTACTGTTGTTGATAAAACAAACATAATAACACTACGCTTTCATGTAGGTAAAATTAAATCCCTTTGAGGCCCAAATAGGAAGCTGTGCCTTGAGTCGAATGATGTCATTTACCTTTACCCAATCATGTCCTCGTTCCACAGTTCTGGACACCTTTGACGGGCCCGCGGCAATACTCGTGTTAGAATTCAGCCAGTAACTTCCTTCTATTTACCGAGGAGCACAGTTCCTTTGTACGACCGCATGAGCCCAACGTACTCTGCTCATGTAAGCGGGATCAATTATTAAATCTAATTCCGAAAGAGCTTTTCATTTTAATTAACCAATTTAGTTACCTGAGGGTAGGCATAAACAGAATATTCACTGGATGCGGTTGGAACCCAGATTTTTGCATTCGTAAGCTGTGGGTTTGCTGATCGTTGCAACAGCTTGGCTAAGTCGAACGATGGAGGGTCTGTTTTGCAGAGTACCTTCCTTTGAACATTATGACCAGAACCCAGTTGTATTTCCCTTAGGATAAAGCGCGATGATTGCCATTTATGCACAAACGATGGAAATAGGAAAACGAGCAGTATTAGCGCAGATGGCGCTGCAGAGACATTAGTCCTGGACTCTGTGCCCTTTTAGACTTGGCACTTCACACTTCGCACTTTAGCGCCTTTGAGCTCTACCCGTAGCATCTTGGGTGATGGGCGTAAATATAGTAGAAATCCCCCAGTACAGGGTGGTGCTGACTAGCATTGGCCGCAGCAGTGACTGCTTTAAAACAGCGATATTGCTCTAAGTTTCGGACGCGTTGCAGCGAATTCAACGAGCACCCACAGCGACACTTGCGAGAAATTGCAATTAGCAGTTCATCCAACTTGCTGGACTGAAACCTCAAGGGGTTGTGGGCGGATAGTTATTTTCATATCCACCCTGTGAACCATTAAATGCTGAAAGGCGGGGTGGAGTGAAATGGAGATTTGCCTCTGTCGGTTGCCTTGAAGGCGATTTTTCTTCGGCTCCAGCTGTATGGCGAAAACTCGTTTCAATTTGCGTAAGATTCCCTAAATGGAACTGTTTCCACCTATGCAATCTGCTTAACGTATGCAGGCGAAGTGGGTGCCGAGTGGTGTGCTGCGCGTTCGCCGCACCCACTCCGTGTGAGGGTAAAATGGAAAGGTTTTTTCTTCAGCTTTATTTCGAGAATCAATTTCCCAAAGTGCTATGTAGCAGCACAGCAGGCCAGGCGGAGATGTCCTCTTTAAATTTCAAGATTTTCATGCACTTTAGCACCCGCACGACTTCCGTTCTTTTCCTCCTTTATAAAAGTGAAGAACTTACTTTTTGCCTGAATTACTAAGGAATCGAAGTGGAAACAACACATATCTGGGGTGCCACACTTGTGCACAAGACTTCGACTCACCAATAAACACTTTAAGGACAAACTTCACGCTTTTTTGCCGATTATAAAACACTGAAAAAGGTGCAATACTAAGTACAAATAGAAATAGAATATAAAAATGCAATTTAGATACAAAGAATAACTTTTTAAATTCAACAACTTTGAGTTGTTCAACGAAAGTTTTGATCCTTTTTGTCTTACAATTTCCGGTCAACAGCAGACGCAGATAAAAACGTTGAAAAGTTTTAAAATCAACAATGTAGTTCGTAATAAAGTTTTATGTGATTGGCAAAAATTTTAATTGGTTCTATCTAAATAATAATTATATTTTAAAATACAGGAGCGTAACATGAGTACATACATTAATTTTGACAATTTAGAGACCCTATCGAACCGCTTAATTTATTCATAACGCTGCTCAAAACTACCTTAATTTTATTGAATTCGTGTTTCTGGTGAAATTTTCGTAATATCTAGCAAAATGTAGCAAAATTAACCAGTAAATTTTCATAGGTTTCAGAAAACCACTGAACTAAACTCGAAATATAGGATATTAGGACAATAGAGTTTTAATGATTCGGTTTTATTTTGGAATTGCATATCTAGAAAACCAATTCTTGTTGGGATTTACCCTATTCTAAATTTAGAATGTACCAACAACTTTTACCTCGCATGTTACGCCTCATCTCATCTACATACAATTTAATGCGACATCTGTCTGTAGTTTGGTTTTCCAAACAAAAATAAATATACCTATACCATACAGCTTTACTGCATTCTATTATCAAAAAATTATTAATTTTAACATAAACAGTTGATTTAGCCGATTCAAAAAATTTGTTCTCACTGACTCAATGACTAATTGTGCCTACCCCTTAACCATCTTTTAAAAGCCTTCTAAATTGCACTCCGCTAAAAGACCCAACATTAACTAAGTTGCAAAAATACCATACGAAACTCAATCTTTACAAATATTTAGTCCCTTCTGCAAATCCATTCAATATCGTTTCTTAATATCAAAAGTTATGAGTCGGGTAAATTTGTAAGAAGGGATTTTTGAGACATATCGCTCTATTATGCTCTCAGAAAGTAAAATCAATATCCAGTATCGGTCATTTTAATTCAATACTGCATATACATGATATTTTTACTTTAAACATGCTCAAAAGTTTTTCACCGCGATTTGTATGATAACTTCAAACAGAACGAAACATTTGTAGTTTGGGCATTTAAAAAATAATCCAGCGTTTGCAGACATGCTTCTATATTGATTGATTTATTATTTTGTAAGTTAAAGTCAATAATCCTAAAAACGAAAAAGAAACAAATAGCTATCGAAAGGTTACTAAGTGCTACTGCGATTTATTGCTCGATTCCACTTAATAAGGGATGAAAATTGTTCATCCCTCTCGCAGCATGACGGCATAGCCCAACAAAATGTTTCGCAGTGTCACAAATCCATTAGCGAACTTTTGCGTGAGTCCCTCTTGGAAATGTAAATTACATTCGCGGTAGCCAGAAGTCCGCGCGCCAGAGACAGTTCAAAGCCGCAAAAGCGACTTGCGTTTATTAGAATTAATGGCAAGAACTGCAATAAATTCATAAAATTATCATTTTAATGGCGGAAAGCAGAGAACCATTGAATGCCAGTGGTAATTGGGTTGCCTGCTAACCGAGGAGGAGTCTGTACATAGTGTTCTTAGGATTAACGATTTCTGGAATACTGACTCACATTTGAGCCGTTGGTAGCTGGAGAAAAATAGGGACAAGAATTCTGATTAACAGATCTGCATTAAACACTTTAGATAATGCCAAATCCAAAGTCTCCATGTTTCAACCCTTCATCACAGTCAAAACATATTTAATTAACTTCATCACATTTCAACCCTTCATCACAATCAATCTAAATTGCTCAGAAAGACATAGAGATCAGAATTTTAAAAAAAGTTTTTTATGCTGACCGACGTAAAAAACCGAAATCTTAATTTACAATGTAAAAGGATTTTAGAGGTAAGACAAGTCACCATACTTTTTTTAAACTTTATGCTCAATCTTAGGGTATAAAATTTAAGCCTAATATAGTATGAGCATTTCAAAAATACAAGGGTTATTTATGTTGAGTCGAACATGTTTCTCCAAAGTATTCCAAATTACTCGAAAACATCGGCGAATAGCCGTAGTAGCTCAGTTGTTCAGAACATCGAAGAGGTTTGAGCCCTGTATGTTTTTTATGAAATTCATATATGGCGGATCACTTGTCCGGAAATTTTACATTAAGCAAGCATGATTTGCTAATGGAACATATGGAGGCTCGCAGACTGCTACAGACTTTAAACACATGATTATAAATTAAACGTCACCAGTCCCAAAATATCTCTTAAACGGTATGTGTTATAATAAAAAAAATTTGCTGGTTATGCGAATATCTATGATACATACAAAGGTATCCATAATTTTGTCCCTACAAATAATGTATATCCAATCATGACATTTCGCGATTTTAAGAATTTAAAATACTTACATACTCAGTTTAAGTAGGGTATTTCTTAAAATGATTGGAAATGGCATCGTCGTAAAGGCGGGATCAGTTCAAATCAGGTTTCTCGAAATAAAAAGGCTAAAATAAGACAGACCTATTTGATCAAATTAAATAGGACACAAAGTAAGAGACACCTGAAAAAGGACCTGAAAAAGGATATATGTAGGTCCGATTTCTGATCAGGGGGGCCGGATATTAAATACCCTATTACGGCTTGCTTTAGCTTACGTTCATCCGGACCGGATCATATTTGGGTTTGCCTGAACAAAATGCTAGTTGGGTATTTTTATGATCCGACATGGGATCGATGAGAACTCTTGACATTTCATTTAGGTATAGTGGTGTATTTCAGGTCTGTATCAATTTTCAGCTCTATGCGAATTATTCCGAAGCTGAACACCTATTTTGACAGAACTATATAAGTAAGGAGTAAGTGTTATGCGTATTATCTGTAGGTTATCTGTTGATTGCATAAAAATGAACCTTATATGTAAATTGATTGACGTATATTATCCATATTTTTCGAAAGCTTATAAAAAAATATGAACTTAAATATTTTTAAATTTTTAAACCCATGGGTTAAGGAATGGCATGTGCTCCACTGTGTCTACGCCCATTGAACAAATAATCATCAGATATTTGAGCGTCTTAAACTGACTTCACAATGTTCTAAGAGGCTTTGGATTGTTAAACCTACCACAATATTCCCAGGAAAGCCAAATAATGGTTTTCAAAGGCCTGTTGTTGACGTTAAACAACAGCAATTGAAGGCGCCAAATAAATCGTGCAAGACACAAAAGAACATTCTTTTCGGAGATTACGTCCAGTGTGCATAAGGAGTTTGTGTTCACTGAATACTTTGTGAGACCATCTTCGGCGCAATTGCCGAACTTTCCTGAATGTCTGATAATGGCGGTTAAGAGGAGGAGATGCCCACATAATAGCGCTTTCCGGACCTCGTAATTGTGTCAGCATTGTCTGCCTTAAAATACCCAGTGCACATTTTCACAATTTTATTGCATAATTTAAAAATAATGAAAAATATCATTTCAAGGCGAATTTTTTCATAATAAAGTGACCTCTTTCTCGTAATTATTTTGTATGAAACGGAGTATATATAAGATAACATGTGGAGCAAAATTTTAACAATACTGTTTACGGAATTACAATGATGACCAAAAAACAATTTCAAATTAAATTTATGAGTAAAAATATAGCTTTAAATTTTCGAATTATAAAAAGGAAAATACGGCCTACGGTCTTATCTCCCGTACAGACTATTTTGAAAAATACTATACAGAAGGTATAATACATTACTTCTAAAACGAATTAAGGATTTTCCGAAAAAACTAAAACTTTTACTGTTTTTTGAAGTAAGTATTTTTCAAATTTCTAAAATATGGCTCAATTTGATGTAAGTAATTTACGAACTTTTCTAAAATATTTCCAATAAAAAGAATTGAAATTAATCATTATCGATCTTAGATAATTTCTGATCATGATTAAAAATTATTTCTATGTATATCCTTTTCAGGGAACTCTCAGAACTCTGATTGCGAAAGTCCGACTCGCACTTAACCATTTTTTTTTTAAATTATTACAATGTTTTCATGTAGAACTCAAACGCACAATATCGAAATTACTTGCTCTCAGCCGAACTGCTCAGCCAACTATGCCACCCGATGCATCTGAAATCTTCCATGAATAAGCATCATTTAAGTATTGAAATTGAATATTATATAGCTTTACTTGTGACTAGGTGTTTTTATAATTACATTTAAATAGCTAAAGCAAAGTATTCTGAAGTATTAAAACAAAATATTGTTTTCATTTTATAGTAATTTTACTATATTCGTTTTTACTGGCTAATGAAGTTATCTCAGTTGTTTTAGTGAAGGAATCGAAATTCGAAAGAGTTAGGCATTCATTGTATATACATGCATTATTAATATTAATATAAAATTTTTGCATTGCTATTTTGCCACTTTTTCATTAGCTCGCTTTCTTGTCTGTCTGTTTGTTTCTTTGTCTTCCTACCTTGGAGCACTATTAAGTGAATCATATATTTAAAATTGGTAAACTAAGAAGAATTTGCCATTAATATTTTTTAATGTGGCAATAAAACTCTATTAAATTTATTTTGTTTGCTTCTTTATTTTAGTTTTCATAAAAACAATGATTAATTGATAGGTAGGTATAATAATTTTCTATTCACGGAAAAAAAATTGGGATAGCAAAATAGTTCCCAACAAATTTACGAACGTTGCCATAAAATCCACAACATATATTGAAAAAGCAGCAGATCTCCTTAAAAACTGCAAGCAATATTACTAAAATAATGCACTATCCATCAGAAAATACAGGAATAATTGCCAGAATTTTTTTCCGTGTTCCATATATGATAAGGTGAAGACAAACTGAAATAAACTGAAATTTGACACATGTTTCTGTCATAATTTTATCAAGATGTTTAAAATCAATCTCAAAATTTCACACACATAAGACTAAAATGCCGAAAATAATTATTCAAACAAAAAAAATTTAAATATACCACGTTTTTAAAACAGACTAAAAAGTATAAAATAATATAGCACCATACGAATTTATAGTCCCATACGGAAAAACCAAATTGAACGTTTAGCAATTAGTTACCTTATTTCCACAATTTTTACATAGTTGTTTCCTAACACGTGTTTCGGCTCACAATTGGAACCATCCTCAGAGGATTATCGTGTGCTACATGTGCCCCACGTTTTTCGTTTTAAATCTTACAAGTATTTTCTTAGCTATTAGAAATTCGCAATCCCAAATATTCAGGACAATCTGTATGGAAGTTAGGGTGGTGTTAAAAATCTGTATGGGACTACGAGAAGTTATTTTATACCTTTAAGTCCGTTGTAAAAAGTGGTAGAGTCAGCCGAATTTTGTAAATCAAGTCAAAATACTTTTATTCATAAGATGATTTATTATTTGATTATTTCATATAACAAAAGAACGTAAAAAAGTTATGGCGATTTTAAAAACAAAATATTCTTTCGGGTTACGGAGCATAATGGGCATAAAATGTTCCCAGGAATTTTATAACCCTTTGCTATATTACAGCTCATTTTCTCCAATTTTACATCTTCGACAGCTTGTAGCAAATTCTCTTCGTTCCATACTTGTCGCGTAGTCTTTTTAACATAACTACAAATCATATACAATTTATTTTATTTCGACAAAAAAGAACCGCAATATGTTCATAAATATATTGAATGAGGTCCTCTGAAGTTTTGGTTGTTGGATTTTTTAAGTTTTGGAAGTTGGATTTTTCAACATGACAACCTTACCCTACCTGTATCTAATGTTACAAGAGAGCACTTGACGGACCATTTTGGACTGACCCACCAACAGTCCCGACTTGAACCCCATCTAGGATATAATGGGAATATCATCGAAGTGTGTTTTTAAAAATGGGAGACAGTTTGAGAAAGTCAAGAGCCTTAAAAACGCAATTAATTATATGAATGGGGAATACTTGAACGAAATATAATAGTAGTCGTTATAAACTCAATGCTTCGGTGACTTTCCCAAATTATAATAATCCTAAGATCTCATACGATATATGAATTTTTATAAAAAATGCAATACCACCTCGATTTTTTAGTTTTTATAATTAAAGTTGAATTTTTCGTTCTAATTGATTGATCCTTTGATTAATTTAATGTAAAGAAATACTTTACGTGAAACTAGCTGATGTACCAATTAGATTTAGTGCTACCAAGAATATACATAGTAGGAAAATCAGCTCTTTTAATTTTGGTCCTATCATTATTTCGTGGAGTGTACACACATATGTACATATAACATTATAATAAGAACAATCTCTTTGCATGTTTTCCGTTTAAATTTTTTTTTCGACCTTTAACAGCCTTCGGGTGCGAGATAACGTGTATTCTGTTTTTGCAATTAAAATATGGAAATAAACTTGTGTACTTCCAAATTTAAAAAGCATTGGGCATAGTGTACTCACATCACTTTTGAAGTCACATGTCAAAATTATTATAGCAGAACATCGCAATTGGGAAATTACAATCAATCAGTTGTGTATGTATCTCAATTTTTTTCGAAAATCACTTCAAAGCAGCATAAAGTATGTTCCAGTGCAACAATCTGTCTCCATAAACATTAGTTAAAGTTAACATGTACTGAAATTCATGGTAACGGATTCAAATATGGCAGCATTCTCTATCACCCAACAAAAACTGAGCCTGTTATGCCCTGGTTTCCCTTATATCTCTCGGAACCCTCGACAGAAAAGAAACTTCATAGTAAATCATCCGTTTTTCCATAAATAAGATATTTCGAAATTTTTTAACGATATGTTTTTTGTTGAGGGAAACATTGACATTCAGAATCTATCACGGGGACAGGGCTGAGACTTGCTCCTACCTGGAGCGCGTTCAAAAACGAAACTATAGTTAACCCCGTGGTAAGCCATGGTTATGCTTATCGAAGCCACTTAACCACAGGGTTATGCTTAACCACAAGGGTATTTTTGAACGACTCGTAGTTAACTACGCTACGCTACGTTAACTGTCAGTCGAATAATTGTGACGTTATGTTTTTAAAAATTTATTGAAATCAAAGGTAACTAAAATCAATTTTTGAGAATTTTAGCGGCTTTATCAAGAATATTAAATCCAAAAAGAGCTTTTGCAAGCTCTTTTCATTTGAATCGGATTCGATTCGCATGGTTTCAGGAATAGGCCCCCAGAACAGTGAAAACTCCCGCCAAGACAGCTTTCAAAGAGTTCACAGACTTCTTCTTCTTCTTTATATTTAAATGTGTTTCTTAACCACGGGCTGACCATACTCAAGGAGAATGGTTAAAATTAGACTACGCCATAGTTAACTATGAAGAGTTTATGAACGGCAAATAGTTATGCTCGTGGTTATGTTGTGGTTAACCACAGAGTTTTTGAACGACAAAAGTTAACCATAGTTAACTATAGTTAACTATAGTCTAGTTTTTGAACGCGCTCCTGCATGTGAATGATGTAAAAATTGTATTTGACAGCTAGCCAAAATTATAGGTGGACTGTCAAGTGAATACCTAAACAAAAAATTTTTTGAACGCAAAAAAGTGTATTTACTTAAAAACTACGAGTTTTTGCTTCAAGTGAGGTATGTACATAGTATTTAAGATAACTTGTATTAGAATTATATTTGACTTTTATTTAGACAAATCAGTGAAGAAAATAGCGTAAATCCGCAATGAAGTGTGCAATGCCAAGTTGCCGTCCGCCCCGGCATATCGTTCCACACGTAAGATTAGAGTTCATTTAACTAAAAAGTTTCATTCATTGAAATATAAATGATTTTTCTTCTAAGTAAAATATATCTTAGAGTTTTCTGGCCGCCATTTTATTTGTTTGTAGGAATGAGCAGAGCCGTAGTTCAACCTACACAGGAATTTTTGAGGGGCAAACTAAAAAATTTCATTTTTGAAAAAATTGAATACTAGCTACTGCTATGGCTTTTTGTTTCAGTGTTAGTTTGCACTCACACATTTTAAGAAATTGCCTCAAAAATTGTTCGTGTGTTCCGTTCCAGTTAGTTTCCTCTTCAAAGAGCTGGCATTACAGGCCTGGAACACACTGACTGCGAAGTGCGGCTGGAGCCTGCCGAGTTCGCGGAAGTGCCGACCGTAAACTTTACACGTTAAATCGGTTTTTTTTTACCCCCTTTCTAAACTGCTGTATATGCACGCGGCTATAGAACTTTCACTTCAAAAATTTTTTTCATTAAAAAATATTATTTGGAATTCTTAATAAAAGTTAAGTGCAGTTTAAATGTTTACTACGTATTTTCACCGAGGGTACCTATAGCAAAATCTTTTTATGACATACTACATGCGAGTAGGGAAAATGAGGATTAAATTGAATGACAAAAGCGGGGGGCGTAATTTATGAACATATTACCTATTTTGTGAGCTCAACTTCTTATGATCAGAGTAGGTGGGTTCTTGTTCTTGGTTCGACATGCGACAGACTTTATAAATCCTCTCGCTTATCCGGCAGCTATTAATCTTTATTTAATTACGTTGTGTCACCGTCATCATCGCATCCTTGTAGTGCACCCTGTGCCCGAAGCGATTAGCTGCCGGTGCCGGAGCGCGCACTCCGTTAAAACTCATTTATCAACGTCACCGCGAGAATATTAAAAGGTGGTCCTGCAACACATCGCCCTGACACAGAAATATAAAATTTCATTAGCAAAACGGAGCTGGTGCCGTCGCTGCCGCCATCGCCCGCGCCGCAGCGTGCGGGCGGGATGCGCCCAGAAGAGTTACTCCCGGCAGACTTTAAACGGGATAAAACGACAAAACGCCAAAAGAGTCAAAAAATTACTCCCGGCAAATGGGGGGCTACCAGAGAAGCTATCGCCCCATCATCTGGGATAAAATGTCCCGAACACCCATTTATCTGCTCGTCACAACATCCTTAGTGATATCTGGATGGCCCGCGTGGGTGGCCGGGGCCAGTGCTGCCCCATAGCCCGCAACCACGACATTAACGGGCAGCGCATCCCGGCAGGAGCAGCAAAAAAGCAAAAAATGAAAATAAATAAAATGAAAATTACGAATAGTGTGCTCGGCGGGGGCGGGCTGGCTATTCATCCACATTTCGGGACAACCCGGGCTTTGGGGCTGGTGGGGGTGGACGGGAATCTTTCTCATGTTCGCAACGCCGCGCCACCCCGAAATTTTAAAAGAAATTTATGAAAGTGCTACAGGACGGCAACAAATTTTATTTTCACAGGGTAGCTACGTCCCAAGCGCGCACAAAGGCAAAAAATAATAATGCCTTTTGGACGGGGCGCTCCTGGGAGCATTTTTCGTAGTAGAGATTTCGAACCGGGCGGGAGGAGCACCAAGGAAACGGAGTGCTCCTTCGAGGGTCGTTACTTCTTAGCGAAAGGAGCTCTCGCTAATAAAATAGGCGAGTTTACTTAATTTGCGAAGATTCCATTCGGGGAACATTTTTCAGCCCTCGCTAAGGAGCTCAAGGAGCTCCTTTCCTTATTTGATTTTTTCAACGAGACAAAAGTGCGCAGTGATTGCTACACATAAGCTAGTGAACTTTATAGAAAGTACCAAATTAAAGTTTTCTGTTGCAATAAGACCTTTCTGAGAGGGTTAGGGCAATATAATGAGCCTTTTTGGTTCAGATATTTAGGAAAGTAGGCAATTTCTTTTCTTTGTAATTCCACCACGAAAAGGTAGTATCGATATCATATGAATTTTATGTTTTTATATACATATAAGTATGAGTATTTGGTATTGGAAAATTGTAAAATTCTGAAAAGAAAAGTATATTTTTCAACTAAGTACAAACACATCTCATTCCATAGAATTTTCTTTTACAAGATTTAATTTATGATTCACTTTTAAACCAATTACGATGAATTTGCAAATAATTTTTCACACATGTACAGAAGTATGTTAGTCCTCTGGCTTAGGAACGGAGAACAAAATCAAAAGCTTTATTTCTGATGAAAAAACCAAAAGAGGTATCGCTCTGAATTTTTATATTTAAAAATAAATAATGTTTACCATAGAAACGACCCTCTTAAAAACCCTGACAGATCCTATGAAAAGGGTTTCTTTCTTTTTCAGATGTTTTCTGAGTTATTTTATTTGAAATTTTAATTAAAATAATTTTATCTATCAATTTATATATGTATGTATGTATTTATTTTGAATTTAAAAGAAACTTTAGCAATAAATTGACAGTTCGATTACTCAAAAACAAGACAATTGCAGATTCCATTTAAATCGGATAGAAAGGAGCTGACGCTGGCAAAAGAATTTTTTGGATAAAACTTCTTTAATAAAGACGCTAAAGTTCTGAAGAATTTATTTCAGTAACCTTTGATTTCAATTAATTTTTTCTTTCAAAGTGATTAAAATAATCGGATAGAAAATTGAATTATTTTATGTTATGTGCACAAAAAATTATATATTTTAGGATAAAGTTGCCCAAGTCGTACCCCTGGGAAAATTATTGTAATTTTTAAAGTAATTTGAATTAAACAAAATAATTTGCATCCACTAAGCCTTTGCTTATTAAGCTATTAACCAGACTTCATAAAAATACAAAAATCTTTTATCAAAATAGGCATTGTTAATGCTTTTAAAAACAGTAACTTCGATACGATTGCCTAATTCGTGTACCCACATACATATATCCTAAGTCGTACTTAGAATAAGACGTCAGCTATGATATAATCGTCTAAAATAATATTTATAACAAGACCTCATAATAACAAATTAAAAACTACAAACTGATAATTTCTTAGGAGATAACGTTACATTCTTCTTATTTTTAACATATGTTAATTACACATATTTATGAAACAAAATATAAAATCTTAGGGAATAAATTTACTTGGAAAATCAGTTGCTTTGAACGCAGATATCAAAAATACCTTTATTTATTTCCATATCAGCATATACCCCACCTTTACATTTTATACACAGGATTATGGTAGATACTATTAAGGAATTCTTCACAGGTAAGACTTAAGCAACGAGACCTTCAAAATTTCAGAACAAAACTACTTACATAACCTTTAAATTTTCTACCGTTTGATTATGCTTAAATAAATGGCAGAAAATCGCAAATATAGACACATCAACTAACAAAATTATTTTCACATTACATTTTTCTGAAATGTCTTAAAAATGACCATAAGAAATTTAAATGAAAACGGTGAAAACAACTTGCTTTTTATTATTTGTCTATCTCGAAAGCCGACGGGCCGAGTTTTGTTCGTTTGTACGACTAAATAATAGAATTTGACATCAGCAGATGGCAATTTACACTATATATAAAAATCGGCTCAGATATTGCCGGAGTATAACTTAGGCTGTGGTACGACTAAAGCAACTTTCCCCTACATTTTTCTAAAACCTTTGCTGTTGAGATGGGAGTTCATCAACTCGTTACCAAAGCCTTGAACCCTACTGCAGAATTAGCTGATCCTATGCCTTAATCTAATTTGATGATTATTATTATTAAATGGAAAAATCAACTACCTACTTAATAATATGTACATATATGTATACATGTTTACCATACTTCACACAGAACGTCAAAAAATTAAATAAAAGCTTTATTATTTGAGCTAAGTTGAAAAATCAATTATGGGGATTTGTTATTAAAATTACACTTCTATCTTCTCTAAAATTATAGAGCTCCGTCAAACTAAAAAGTAAGTCGCTTCTCATCATAAGGACTAGATTAAGATTAGAAGGACCATTCTACGGTAGCCGCAGAAGAATTTAAGCATTATATGTATTATAACATATAAAATATAACATATATCTAAATGTCAGAAATAATTGCAATCTAAGGTCTTCTTTTTCTCCAACAGAAAAGGCTATTTGTCGTAATTCATAGCCATACTTTATCTTATGTAAATTCTAAAAATGTAATATATAATATTTTGGATACCCTCCGTACCCTGTGTACAGTTTGAATTTATAATATGATAAAAGACAAAATGTAAGCTATTCATTCGAATTTTGCAAATCCTAAATCGATCCCCATTTGGCCTTAGTACACGCATTTTTCACGAATCTACCGTGCGTCCTTCACCAATTGTGGGGCACATCTCGATTTGGCAGACTTTTTGAAATTGTATAGGCGGTGGTGCCCTTTTAAATTCAGAGCCACGACCGCGGAAAACGACAATTCTAATCCGTCAAACGCAGATGGAACCAGAGTCAGCGCCATGCAACACAAGGCGGCTTCGGAGCACTTGTTACACTCCTATAAGTGAGCGTTCAATCACTTGAAAAACAACAGGGATAAGCATTGGGGCTGGAGCACCGGAGCACCTCCAGGCCCCTTTATTATCGATGTGAGCTCCCAATTTCCCTGTTTGAGCACCAGCAGCGGCAGTTCCCGACCGCCCCAGGTCCAAAAGTTTGTCCTAGAAGATAAATACATATGTATGTATGTAATACATATACATATATGTGTATACATATGTAGATATAGCTGCAGAATTGCATTGGAAATTTAAGCGCCGCCAGGAAGACTCTATGCCAACAAGGAGCTGCTTAAAGCTGAAGGAACCATTGACGATGCTATTAAGGATGTCGCTCCTCTTTTTTCGACTAACCCCAAGAGTTCTTCTATTTGTCAACAGACACGAAAGAAACTCGAAAAATGTACAGTGGGCCAGGGAGCCAACAACAACTCCATCAGCTTGACAGGCAATCACCATATTTTTCGAGATCCGAACACAGGATATAGAGCACAGGGGAGTCCCATTCAAATCAGATGGCTCCGTACGCCACAACACGGTGGCGGCCGCGTCTTATCCCGGCTTTTGGCTCCAGAACGCTATGCCGTTTGGGTTGTTTATGGGGGCGGAGGTGCGCTTGTCCCATAACACCGGCACCACCAATCCTCCTTCGGGAGGAATCTTACGAAATAGAAAACTTTCAGGACTTTCTGATTCACTTTACAGGGAACCAGACAATCTGCTCGAGTCCATCTTACCGCATGGAATTTCTTATTTTGCTCTCTCCAACCAGGATCAGCGGGTGAGTCCATTAGAAAATAGAACACCCCCAGACAGATAGAAATACTGGCTAAAAAGCAGACCATATTAATACATACGTCCAACTGAATGGATAGCATTTTTCGCAAATAGAAGCGTCATTGGAGCATCTATTTGCCGGACCTCGCTGGCCACTGAGTAGAGTGGTTAGCTGGAGGAATAACCCCCAACCCGCCTGCAGGAGCGCCATCTATTGCAACGTTTAAAATCGTTTTTACCTGCCATTGATGAAATGGTTTCGGGATTACACGTACCTGAGGTACCGAGAGTTTTCACCTCAGAGCCGGCTTTGTATCGGACTATGCGGAAGATACGACTAAGCGAATCATTTCCTGGCAGTGGCTAACCCCATGGCCAGCAAATCCATCTCCCACGTACCAAGGAGCAGCCGTTGGCGTTGGTTCGTTTTTAAAAATTTTATATGCTTTCACCTTTCCTCTGACACCGCTTTTATACCTACAGTTACTGCAACGACAATAGTAACATTTCTAAAAAAAAATATAGAACCGTCTCCAAAGCTCTCAAACACTAAAAAGTATCAAATAATTTAATTTAAAAATCATCTAGTATTACTTTCAATTCAACCTTGAATCAAATTATAGTAAATTTTTGAAGTCAGTGAAAAAATCTGACTAATATTAATGCAATAATACTCAGTAATGAAAGCATTCAATTTATTTTTATCATTTAGTATTAGAATAATGTCAGTCAGGGTTTCGTTCCGAATTTAAATATTTAGTAAAATACATATTGTAATAAAATTTCCCTTCGTTGTAATTCACACTTGAAATTTTAATCAAGTGTAAATATATCTGCTCGATTGCCAGTGCTCTGGATCGAAAAGCCGACCATTTTTGGGCTCGTCTGCCTCGGAGGACGAGCATTTTATTCTCAAAATCTGTCCCTATATCGGGATTGCATCTAGGGGCAAACTTGCAATTTTGTCCGCCAGCCGCTGTAACAATATACTCGTATACACCTAATCTTTATCTATATATGTAATCGTTGGTGCGTCTGTTAGTGATCGTGTAACTTCTGAACAACTTGACCGATTCTACAATATATGTATGTAGGTATATGTTTTGTCGAGATGATATGGTTTATAGCTATGCTAAAATCCGATAGGTAACGCTGTAGTCAAATAATTTAATATTAACAGAATATGAGATATGAACATAATGATTTGGATGAAACTTTACAGACAAGAAGACCAGGTTGTCAGGAGTTGTATAAACTACTTTTTGTTGTACACTAGTAAACTTATTTTTGACTGCCACTATATTGGTTCTGAATTTATTATGAGAAAATTTATATTAACTTTGAAAAAAAAATCGTTTTAAGCTATAATATGAATTTTACAGCTTTCTGTCCAGATCTGGAGATTTTATGCATGACAAGTCTAAATACGGCAAATATCGACGCATATCAGGCTCGTGCTGCTTTTTAACGCCTAATCCTGCCCGAGGCGTCCTGTTCGCTTTTTGCGTACCAAGTCTATAGAAAGGCGTTCGAGGGCATCCAGGCACAGTCCTTTTCAGAAGATGCTTCTTCGCTTCCTTCGTTTCTAAGGATTGTGTCTTACAGTAACGTGCGCTAGTTGCAAGCTCTGAGCCGCTCTTGCACCAGGAGCCCTGCAGCCGACGCACAACAAGTGTAGGCCCCATTTGCGGATGTCCTTCACCCGCTTCACCTTTTAATCCACTGCCATCCTTGAGCTGGCGTCTGCTCCTACTCCTGGCGCTGCTCTAATGATTTATTTGCAAGGCAAAACCTGTGCTGGAATAATCACGTGAGGGTAGATCCAGCAGGAGGCCTCGTCGTCCCGGCCCCGGAGCCGTGCGTCGCCCTCGTCGGTAATTTAATGACAGCTCTCCCGCCCCCAATAACGTCATAAATTTCGAATAAGCACATAAATTGCATCGATCTCTCCCTGACCCGTTTCCGTTTTTCCAAGATCCTTTTAAGGCCCCACCACTGGGCTAGAATCACACCCGTGCCCCGTGCTACCGGAGCCCCGCGCCCCCCATCCCATGTTAAACGGGGCAAATTGCCTTTCTCGTCTTACGTTCGCCAAATGCGCCAAAGATAAGCCTCTTCAAAGGTACGGAGCCATGGAGGCTGCCAGAAAAGTTATTTGACGAATTTTTCTTGGGATTTATGTGGATTGCGAGCCCCGCCCCGAGAGCTTATCGCAGATTAAAGGGTGTAGGAAGATTGCAGCATCTATTCTAACTTTATGGATCCCCCGGTAGTCTTGTGGGAATGGCCCCGAAATCAGATGAGCGAGGTCAATTTGATCCGTTCGGATGCTGTGCGGCTTTCGCTAATCCTCGGGGAATTACTTATCACTTAGAAAAACATCGCATCCCCAAAACCGGCGCCCCGAAGTTGGACTTATACCTCAACAACGCCCGATTAGCACAAAATTTACCTCGGCTCGCCTTTATCTGCTGCCGGATTCCTCAATATCTCTAGACAGAACGACAAACTCCTCAGCCACGTGGGCAAGGTATAAACTGTCCTACAAAACCCCCGGCCCTATGTGCCTTCGTTCTTCTTCCTCCCAAGGCTACCTAATTTACCCTAATTTAGTGCTGCTCCAGTTTTCCGGATAACTGACATCGCTTTGGCAATATGTCTCACAGGAAAAATATTGCAGTCGCTGGCTCTACCAAACTATTTATGGGACAAGCGACCCTTTGCCTGTTTTTTGAGGAGTTCCTGTGCAATTTTTAGATAATTACCCGCCGTCGAACTGGAGCATGGATAGTTAGCGGGCGAAACTTCCAGGTTTAGTCATAGCATCCATCCCAGGCTCCAGGATTTACGGCGCTTAATTTAACTTGAGAACCCGCGTAATGACCCATAGCAGTGGCGGTAGCATGAATCCTGATCCGGGACTAGAACCCGTCCTGGGTTCGCTTGCATCCATTCAATCCATTCATATGCAGGCGAGTGCATTAAAAATTAAACGACGCTGTGTACGCCCCTATAAAAGGTGATTGAGTCTGTCAGTAGGTCCTGCCGGGACCCCGCAGCGATTGGCAGTGGCGGCACAGCGGCGTAGATTTTTTCCGAGCTTCCCGGCTCCACTTTATTTGCTGCAGTCGGAACTGGGTTAAAGCACTTTGGCACTGCATTCCCCAGATTTCATACAATTTATTTGCTGGTGGTACGCCCGCTGATCCCAGGTTTTTAATTGCGCCTGCTTTGGCTGTGCCACAGGAGCCCCAACAAATCACACGCGGTGGCCAATTGAACCGCACCAAATCCAGAACTCTACGACGAGTATAGTTCGTCGTTCTCGCAATTGTTCTATGGCCTACATTTGGCGCGCCGGAATCCCGGTGCAAAGCTAATTAAAAGTTGAACTCATGCCACCAACCAACCATACTATGAATGTTTTCTACAGCCTCCGGGGTTCCAATACATTTTTGCTTCCCCCCCCAAACCGAATTTTTCTTCTCGAATGACCAAAGTTGTCCTTAAAGAACTGAAAAAGAATCGTAAAAGGCACGCGGATGGATCATTATTTGCCTCGGCAGGTCCAGCAAATACAGTTTCCGAGGGCAGATACCATCCGAAGGTCTTGATAAATATGACCACCTCCGAGAATGGCTAGGAAGTTTTCTACTTGATACTTTTAGCCCGTCTTGGAAAAACCCTTGGGCCACCCGGGGACAGAGAAAATGTTTCCAATTTCCAAGTGCTCTTCAAGCGTTTAGAATTTATCTATTTTGATTTCTTCCAGTTGAGCCTTCCCAAGAGGTCGATACCATTAATACAACCATAAAAAGGATACTAAACTGTCCCCCCGCCTGGGGGGCTATAGGCGGGGCCATCATTCAACTCTCTCAATTTGCTAACAATGGGAAGGTTTCCCGTCCACTCCGGGATAATGGGTACAGAGTGAAGGTGGCAGCAGGTTTTCGGGATTTCCAAAAAGGACTGGGGTGTATCTTTAATTGTTTGATCTCGGCACGGTGTAAAATTTCATCTTCTTCCCTCCGGGGGTGATATGGCCTTCAAATGAACGGCTCTCCCATAAAATGCTTTTGTGCTCAACAGACGAATACTTTGAAACAAAACTAAGGGAAAAGTATACTTTGGTATCATTTTTTGGGAAGCTAGCGTAAATATTTACAAGATCGTCTTCTTGGGCTTTCACAATACCTAATTTAGGCAATTTTCTCAGTTCAAATTAAAAAAACCCTTGATTCTTACTGATTTTTGAATAATTAAGGACAACTTTCCAAAATTAATAAATAGTATAATCAGACAATAATTTTTATTCATTGAATCCAGAAAAAAACAAACATATAAGTATGTAGTTACATACCTCAATACTAAGCTATTTGTAGTAAATTCGATATTTAAAGAAATAAGAATGTACGACATTTTCATTTAAAATGTATATTATAGGCGTTTCTGTGTATTTGTACCTACCAACACTAAAAAAGCACAGTCGAATTACTGCTTTGTAACTATTTTTTCACACTTAAAAAAACGTATAAATTATGTTTATGTGTTAAATGTTTCACAGAGTCCACGACTTTGTCTATCACCTTTTAATTGGCAGGCCCAAGTCGGATAATATTTATATTAATAAATTCTAATTTAGGGAAAAATGATTTCCATTATTCATTCTACTGTGTTCTACGGCATCTTGTTTCCATCTTTTCATATAACTATTTAACCCAGACGAGTTTTTTTATTATTTTAATTTACTTTTTTTATTGACGACTTTTTATTTTTGTTTTATCAATATATTGTTAGTTCCTTCTATAAATGTTGCTGTAGGATTTAAACTAAAACATGGATAACTAAAGTAATTAACATAGATAAAAATTAAAAAAAAAGAGTACGATACTTTTTGGCGCTTACATGACTTACACTGAATAAACCATAACAAATAACAAATAATAAATAACAAATAAGCGAAATAAATAAATAAATAAATAAATAAATAAATACATCTAATTAAAGTACTACAGAATTTTAGATCCTAAAAAGATCTACAAAGCAAACCCGCGATAGCTTACCTTTATCTTTTCCGGTTGGCCCACTATAACCATTTTTTATCAAAATATATTCATAACTTTTTAGACAATTTTTACCAATATAGTATTAATCCTTATCTAAATAAATTCGTCAGTTGCTTGAGACATTTCATATAGACCAACTTTGACTTTTACACAATGTCCTTTCAATGAGTATACTTCAGGAAATACAACAGTTTCATTCATTACGCGCAACAAGAAATATATACAGTCGCGAACAAAACATTTGCAACTGAAACCTCTAATTTGTACATCATTGGATAATTCAAAAAATAAAACAAATTTCAATAATATTTTTATTCTAAACTAGACACCCATATGTTCTTTACATGTTAACACAGAAAGGAGATTTTAGTAATGTTAGTTTAGAATAAAAATATTATTGAAATTTGTTTTTTTTTTAATTATCCAATGATGTACAAATTAGAGGTTTCAGTTGCAAATATTTTGTTCGCGACTGTATATACAGAGATCCTATTTATACAACTTTCAGGCTGCGTAATTCTTAAACGGAGCTTATGATTGTCTGGGTAGCACCAGCTTGATTTTTAAAGACCTATTCAGTGATATGCCACTCAATATATTACGGAATTTTTTATCGTTCATACTGCCATTTTATATTTCACAGCCGCCATTTCAGTTTTATAAAAACAAAATCGAATCGATAAACAGCTCATTAGATTAAAATTCATTCAGCTAACTGAACTGAAATAATATTTCATCACTTTCTTAAAGTTTAGTGTTAAGAGATAATTCCTCTGGTATATTCAAATTAAAATTAAAAACAAAAAATATATAATAGTTATCTACATTTTTTTCTACATTGCTTTCTTTTTCGCGAACTCAAAACTTTCTGTTATGTTTTATTTTTAAGGTTTTTATATGGGAATGGAGCCTCCAAACCCGGCTTTCAACTAAACTAATGCCCTGGTATTTATTTCATTAAACTTTGATTATATTTGCGGATTTATCCTAAGTAAACCAGACTATGTTGAAGTAGGTATTTCAACATTCTAAGATAATAATTTTTACAACGGTTCCAGTTTTATTCACTTTGGTCAATCTGTTAAAGAGGTGATCAAAACCGCCAAACAATTTTATAGTGGCGCGACTAATGATATGGTAAAAAACAGAAGTAATATTTGGCATACATTGTCAAATTTTATGTAATATTCAAACCGATGGGAGTAAAAGAGATCAGATAACATATTAGTTAGAGTCGTCTTATATGTTAACACAAAAAACTGAGTGAACAGAATAAAAGAATACCATTCAATTTTCCGGTTAACCCTAATAATATCAAAGCTTTAACTTTAGAAAGGTCAGGGAGGGAACAAGAATATCTTCTTTTTATAGTTGTTGCAAGTGACTTTTTCAATTGACGCCCCACACAATACATGATTTTTTTATGGAGTTCAATTCACCTCTATTAAATAATTAGTAAAAACATATATGTACTTCATAATCTTTGACTGTCGTAATCGCGTCGCAAAGATCAAGATCAAGATCAATACGTCGTTCTTTTCAAGAAAAATGTGTGCGATAGATAGATATGTTAGATACATAGTACGATGCAAGAAAGGTCCTATGAAGCTGTCATTTTCTTACTTTCGAACTCTAAACATTAACATTTTGACTTCATTTTATTTCGGTTTCGAATTATATCAACGGTTAAGGGATAACTTCAAATTAGAAGTTTGGAATTGTTTTTTACGAAATTACATTAAAGAATGAAGAATTTATTGGAATTGATTTACGACCAGTATTCGAAGTACAAATAGTACTCAATCCGACGAAAGTAGAATTTGCACGCTAGTTTGAAAAGTTTATAAAATATAACCGACTTCAAAAAAGGAGGATTTTCTTAATACTGTATTTTTGCCTAAAGTTTTTTTTGTATGTTAAACGATTTCTTTGCCGATTGTGAATCGATAGTGATAGAGTGATAAAAAATATTATTTTCAACTTTTCAGTTGAGGTTATGCATAGTCAAAGATTTTAAGTTTTTTTTTAATATTTTTGTATGTATTATTATTTTGTCGTTAAATTTTTGTCTGATTAACTTATCATTTCAATACGATTTTTTAATGTACAGGGTGTTCGAATTTTCTTTAGGTATACATAGAAAATGCTATACCAAATGATTCCAATAATACCCGACTTATTAGGATTTGTTTGCAAATGTAGGAATTATGGGTGTTCAAATTGAAAATTTTTATATAAATTTTCATTAACAAACTCCTAGTCCAAAAACACGAAATTTCTAATACTAACGATTGCTGAAAAACTTGTTCAAATTTCTTAGCTTTTAGAACTTCCATATGTATACATTTTAATCGAAGACCTATATTACAGATAGAGGTCCTTTGCTAGTGATGAAGGAATAACTTTACTTAACTAAGTTGAACCAAACTCGATTGTTCTAATTTTTTAAATAAAGAAATAAACCCTACCCAGTAATGTCGTGCCTTTTTGTCACAATCTCATTATCAATTGCCACTCCACTCATTAAGCAGGCTAATTCGATAAGAACCGAAATCATTACCCATTCACCCGTTTACAGCCCCATCATCCCCCAGTTTAGTGCAGCTGCTGCGCGTAAGCTATCGATTTTCCTAAGTGAGCCAAAAAATTGCGGGGACTAAGCGCATCCTGATAAAGCTTAATTTATAGCCCCCAAAAACGTAGCTTGCTCACACCCATCCCTGGGAGTCCCACTAGAGCCCCACTAAGGCCCGACTAGGGCTCCCCAGTGCAATTACTGTGAAAACAAAAACTTTCCGCAAATACACGAAAAAAAGGTTGACGACAGACAAGTGGGGCTCCAACAGTTGTCTCCGTCGATGAGGTTGTGTTGTAGTTTGTAGTTTGTAGGTGATGAGTTCGCGTGATTAAAACGACCCAATGCACTACCTAGCAACTGACGTCGACCTGGGTCACATTACGCAAGGTTTTGGGGGTTTGGGGGTTGCATCACGCCTTACCCATTTTTCATATTTTCGTATACAACAAATCATCCCGTGTCTAGGGTAGGGAACCCGGAACAGGAGGTAACAGCGCAGAATGTGTTCCTCCTTAAAGAAGACGGTCTACCTCTGGAAAGCGGCTATTATCCCCAAAATCCTTGGGCCATCTCTTTCCGTTGGAAGGTAAGCAGGCGACGTCGTCATGGCACGTTACTTCCCCAAACGGCACGGAATAGACGGAAATTTTTGTAAATCATCCCCTGAGCAGGAAATTGGCAAAAATTTAAATAGACAGAGGAGCACCATCAAAAAGCGGCCGGGACTTTTGAGGCGCAACCATGCGGAAATCGTCCTATTTATTTGAGCGGCCGGCGAGCGCGTCTTCCCCGGCTTCTGTCGACTGTTGAGGGCTGTGTGTTTTATACATTTTATACATCAGCACAAACCCGAAATGAAATTTTTTTTAGATCAGAAGACGGGACCGGGGGGCGGACGGCGGCGGTACGCCAACCTTGTTTGGGGGAGCAACCATTAAAAGGACGTTTCCAGGAAATTTCCTTCTTATGCCATTAAGGACTATGTAAGCAA
Organism: Machimus rusticus; assembly: GCA_951509405.1. Lineage (NCBI taxonomy): Eukaryota > Metazoa > Arthropoda > Insecta > Diptera > Asilidae > Machimus > Machimus rusticus. The sequence continues at coordinate 13,549,857 of OX608051.1, forward strand.
ATTACGAAATTGTCGGAGGTACTTGCCTTCGAGAATGTCCTTCTTGCTGATGCTGTGGTGGTGGTGCGGCGGCGGATGCTCTCGAGGTCACTGCTCGACACTAGGCCTCGGCCCGGGGGAGTGCATTCCAGCCCTGCATTGTATTGGAAATCACCCTGACCCTGGACTTGTTCTGCGTATGGATGGCCTTCGAAACGTTATCCCGGTCTTCTTGGGCCTTGAAACTTACATACAAACTAATTTTCACAAAACAGTTGGGGCGGTAGGGTTTTCTTTTTTTTTGTCCTCCCACAAATCGACCGTCTCGCTTACTCTCGCGCACCGAACAAATAAGCCCAGTGAAGGAGCAACAATGTCCGCCACGCAAAAATTGGGGCACTTTTAAATAGCCTCCAAATCTTTATTATATATACCCACAAAATGATATTAAAATTGAGAGAAACAACACTACGACGTCACTCAACGCGGAAATGTCTTCGCACTTTTAATTACTAAAGCGCCCCACAGGAGTCGCGAGCATCACTGAACATAGCGGCTGAAAAAGACGAACCTCAGGACATCCGGCGTCTATCCCGGCCAGCGACACTGCAAAATGCGCGTGCACTCACTTGAACCAGTCGATTGTCCGGCCGAGCGACAGTCTGGGGTCAGCAAATTGCATTTTTTGTTTTCTCCAATAAGTCGTCACTGCAAACAAATTCTAGGGTTTTCAGTTCAGAACCGACAGGAGCGCGAATCACCTGATGGAGTTTAGACACGACCAAACGCCCCAATTAACTGATACTGACTGGTCCTTGCTCTCCAGCAACATCCAAAGCTTCTTCTAGAACTTTGCCAGTGATGCTGGAGCGACCCGCAGCGCGAAAATGCAAACCCGGAGGACACCGGAGTCCGGACGGTCTCACGCACGTTTCGCGCAGCCTTCCATCTCTCGTTGCGAGAGGAGGCGAATGTCGGTGCTGCGATAAAAGCGCCTGGATGGAGGCCTCCCCCCCTCCGGGTTATCCCTTTTCACGCCGACAGGACAGATGAGGAGCAAATGCTCCCCGAAAGCTCCGGGGCGCAATTCAGCTCATTTTGTGACATTGCCCACGCGAAAGTGGGTCTTTATCCATTGGCGTAACTAAGTGGGGGCGAAGTCGGGTCTAGTCTACCCCTCCCCACAACGGGACAAAAACTTTCCTATTCCACGGTACCAAAATAACTTCTAAGGTAACAGTAAATTGGGCATGCCGTTACATCTTACTTATGCTTAGATAAAAAATTATTAATTAGATAAAAAAGTTTTATTCCGTATATTTAACCCAGTTTGGAATACATATAAAGTGTTTCTCAATTCGATCTGTATGTGGCGTAGGTTTCTAATATGATCCCGAATTCAAAAGAAAATTACTGCCCCAATTTCCAGGAAACCTTTTCCATTTATATAAGTCGCTATCCCGAATCGAAAAATAAATTTTGATTTCATACTGTTGAGACTGTTTTCATATTTACTTAATACTGATTCGATTCTGTTCATTCTGATTTGAACCTTTTTCACCCCAAACCAACCTTACCTCAACGAAGTCCATGTCTTCACCAAGCCAGAGTGTTTTTTTTTAAATTGTTAACTATGGACAATTTTAATGATTTCAATATTATATCAAATATAATTATTAAAATATTTGTATGTATATGGAATTTAATCAATAGTTAAATCCAATTCGACTTTAAGTTGAACTATTTAGAAGATTCACTCAGTTTTATTTTCCCATAGATAATCTTCAATAAACTGTTAATAAAATAATTGAAATGACTACTCATGGTTGACAATTGATTTACTATATTCATACTTTTTTTAGACCCTTTATTTCACGAATAAAAATGAATAGTCTTAGAACCAAAAAATTACTTTAAGGGGATTTACATTGGTTTTCGTGTTTTTTTTTTCCTAAGATTTTTATTTTACAGTAGGGGAGACTGGGGCTGGTTGAGACAGGGGTAGGTTGTTACAGCGGCAATGGTGGCTATACAAAGATAGTAACAGGAACGATTGAAAGAAAAAAATTACCACGGTATGATAGGCTAGCCACTTGCCACCCGCTAGTTCCACCAACGCATTTGTGTAAGGAGCCCTGGCACGGTGCTATCAAAACCGCATGTTTCTAACTTTTTATTTTTTTAGTAATATTGGTCTACAGCCTTTTTATAATTAAAAAATAGTTGTGCGGTAATGTATATTTGTGCCTCAATGCTTTCTTTTTGTGTTAAATATATCATAATACAGTTATTTCTACTAGATTTTTTTCTACTTAACTTTAAAGGCTAAATTTTGGGGTCGGGGCTAAAAGTGACATTTCTTCGGGGCAGGTTGTTACATGTACATCTCGGTAGTATCTGCCTTAGTTTTTGTTTAGGAAAGAAATTTTTTGTTATTTTTGAGCGTTAAAAGTTACAATTTTTTTTGTTTTTGTGAGGCATAAGGATAAAAGGCATAAACGAAATTGTATGCCAATATTTTTTGTTTAAGAAATAAATTTATAATTTTCATCAAATTCCTAAGCTACCAAATTTGTTATTTGATGAGGCATACAGAGCAGTCGTACACCTTTACACCTTGCAAACATAAAAAGACTGTGTTTAAGTCTAAATTAAGTAAAAAAAATGTTAATTGCCCTTACTAAAAACTCTCAGATTATGTTTGTTTTTTGTTGTATCAACCTACCCCGTGTGGTGTAACAACCAGCCCCAGGCACGGGGCTAAAAGTTACACGGCTCTTTTTTCAGAATTCGCGTGTTTATAGCACTTCTAACAGGCGTAAATCTAAAATTCTTCTTAAATTAGAATCTTGAATAGTTATTTAATTGAACAAACTTGGAATTACGTAAAATAATCTAACTAACAAAAAGATATGACAATTTGTTTAAAAAATGTCACAACCAGCCCCAGTCTCCCCTACCTACAAATACTATTTTGTTACCCAATTTCAAAATAAACATCTAAAATTGTTATTAATGGTTAGTTTTATCAAAAAGGCAACGTCAAAATTGTCTTCTTGTTGGATGGCGTAGGTAATTTCTCGACAACGGATAATCCAATTGACCTAAAATTTCAATGGCGGATCTTTGAATTTGTTGACGTTTTTTTTAAACTTGGTAAATAATAATAAAAATTAATAATTCCACTTCCAAATATAACGACACATCTGAAGAGTCAGGAATTAAAATTTAATGGGTGCAGTAGACTCACTTTCGAGAAAACCGCGCTTAACCCGTTTCGGACGAGTATGGCACGATGGGTACACCGATCTTTAGCGGCTCATAACTAATACTATTTGCGTCTGAAAAATTAGAGGGGGGCATCTTTTTAAAGCTTGAGATGTGCCCTTTCTGATAGTGCTCATAAAATTTCTCCAAAAACTTGTTAATTATAGAAAAAAGTAGTTTAAAGCAAAAAAAACGTGTTTTTTCGCACTTCTTTTTCTTTAAATCGAATTTTCAAGGGGTTTCCTGTCTGCAATTCAAGGCCGTATCTATAATACTTTCCGAATGGTCGCCTTCGATGTAGGTCTAATGGATAATTAAATCTTTAAACGTGTTTTCCCCGAAATGAGATTTTTCCAATTTGCTGCCATTCTAACTCGAAGTCTAATTATCCGATTGACTTAAAATTTTAACTGAGTACTCTTGACTACATTTGCCATACACTGAACTATGATATTTTTGATTGGATGACAATTGACAATTTGGCATTGAAAAAACTGACTATTTTATAGGCAAAAAACAGACGACTTTTTATTCATAACCACGCCATTTTGTTAGATTTCGATTTTTTTCAAAATTCCTAGTTCAGTGTATAGGAAATATGTTCTAGTTTAACGCCTTTTTTGTTTTTTTTTTACATCAGTTACTCAATCGACCGGAATCGTGGCAGCAGTGAGGGTACTTTTTTTTGCGCTTCCGAAAACAGCGCATAAATCGCTTACATTTCAATATTTTTCAACGAAAAAAATATGTAATATATATCAAATATATCTAAATACATTCTCAAGTTTTCAAAACATTTAATTAAGTAGTTTTCTTTAAAAAAAATTCCCGAAAATCACCTAAATTTTAAGCACTCACACTGGTATAGCTCCTTAAAGTTTTAACGTGTGTATTGAGCTCCCGAACCTTGCAGCTGTCCCGCCCTATTTTAAACCTGTTCTTAACCTACAAAACCAGACAAATAAATGTCACTGTATTTCTAGAAGTATTTCCTAAGTAAAAATGAAAAAAAAAGAATTTGAGTTTTTAAAAATAACACTGTAAACTCTCTTAATACTTGAAACTAAATTTAAAATCAAAATTAGAAGTTATGGTGATCACTTGCTTCCAGGTGATGCCTTATCATATAAACAAGTGTTTACGCAAACCTCTCACGATATACCTACATACATAATGTATGAACATTTTATATTTAAAATAAGTTTTGTTGGATTTCTTTTATATGGATAGGTTTAAAATTTTGATTTATAGTATTTGTAACCAATTTATTAAAAATCCTGTCCGATGATTAGGTTAAGTTCTATCCGGTGATTTCCATTTTCTGGTTACAAATTACCTTCACCAGCCAAGTCTTGTTTAAAAACTCGATATTTAATTTTAACTACTTAGCAAGTAAACGGAAAAAATTATTTGTTAACAAAAGCATTAATTAAAAAGGTACATACATACGCCATGTTTATTTTTTGATTGTTCGAAATAAAACTTATTCCTTTACATATTTTCCTTCCTTTAAAGAATGGAAAAGTAAAAAAGAAAAAAAAACAGATAGATACAATTCGGAAAGATATATCCTCTTCTACTTTAAGTTGGTTAAAAATCGTTTCTTTTTTTATTATTAAATATTCATAGTAATTGATAATTACTTGGCCGTTATCAACCAATCAAAAAATAAAATCTACCCGCTTGATAACGATTATCGAGCGATCAAAAGATTAAAATCACTTCGTAATCGTTATCGAGTGATTGAAAAATAAAAATTAACTGAACAAAGTTTTTTATGCAAAGTAGGTACTCTGAGCAAGACTAGAAATAATAATTTCCTCACTTCAGAGCTCGAAGGGGAACTTTTTTTCAAATAAGAGGGAAAGAAATAGCATGAAAAACCAAACGAGATTTTGCCGTGATTTCCGAAAATTTTATTTTACGAATTCTTTGAAATAAATTTAGCCAATCAGTTCTTTTTAAAACTAATTTAAAAAATGTATTACTGCCATAGAAATAAGACATAAGGTAGTGCTGAAACGTTCATATATAGTGTACGTGTGCGTACCATTTTTTGCTCAAAGGGTGCTCAGTTGAGCGAGACAGAACTTGAGCAAGCGAGGCAGAATGAGGAAAAGCTATAGAAATATTCCTGAATACTGTCGAATTATCCATTTTTGGATTACTTTGATTCATTTCGGCATGCTCTTGCTAAAAGACAGCGTTAAAAATAAATTATAGTGAGGTACATGCAGCAAACATTTTAATGTTATTTTAATATTAAATAAATTACTATTGCAATCCCGAGTGAATTACAAGAAGTCTGATTAGAACAGTGGAAGAATAACGACGTAATTTTGAAATAAATACAAATTGCTGTGTGGCGCTCTAAAAATTAACTTTCTTTTTACGCCTGTACTGATGTTTCTAATACTAAAGTGCGAGAACTCACACATAAGGGATTCTGGTACGCTTGACAAGTCTAATCGCACTTCCTTATGTCTTATTTCTATGATTACTGCACTGAAAGAGATTTTAAACTGCATTCTGGAAGAACCATAAATTACAGATACCCAAACTATAAAACTACATAGATACATATATTCTTTCATCTATCTTAGGGATGCTGAGAGCTATAACTATAGAGTATTTTGCTATATTGAAAAAACTATTGACATCATGACTATTTTATTATTCTCAAATCCATAAAAATTGCTCTAACTGTGTGTTATATTTGTGCTTTTAAGTTCTAGTTAAGTATTTGTTGGATGCTTTAATATTTTCCTTTGTTAAACACCAAAAATAACAACTCCACTTCAACTGTATTTCAGTTTATTGTATGGTGACAATAACACAAAATTAAATTATATTCAGTCTTTTAACTTAACAAAACCTTATTAACAAAATCATTCCACTGAGAACTTAAATAAGCAAAGAACGTCTGATCTTGATGAAATCCTGAGTCAGAAGGAAGAGCTCGTGTCACAAATCAAACAGATGCAGGGTTGTGTATATCATACTCGTGGCGCTGCACAGACGTCAAAACTCGAAGTTATTTCAACACTCCCTCCCTTCGTGTTTCTGACCAATATATCATCTGATAATATACAACTTCTGAAGTCTTTAGTCTTTACTTACGTTTGACAAATCTAAAAAAAATTAAAAAGAAAATTTAGTGTTCATCTGAAACTTTGTTTTGATTTATTTGTTGTTCAACACTATTGTACTTCTTCTAATAAATTCATAATCTTATTTCTGAAAGAAGTGTGAGGCTCTGAGGCAAGAGGTTTTGTCATTATATCAGCTTCATTCTCTGATGTAGATATCCAGACTACTTTTACTTTTCCCTCTAAGGTGCAACTTTTAATATAGTCACCATGTGTAGAAGCCATATGACTTTTACTCCCTGTTCTTTCTCGGTTTACGAGATTATTTTGAATTGTTTTTAAATCATCGTCAAAATTTTTCATGCGATGATTTCCATCCATCTGAGTACATTTTATTGCAGCTTCATTATCACATCTGATTGTTACAGGGTACATGGTTTGTCCTATCATATCTCTGATGGCCTTATCCAGCGCTACTAGTTCTTGACAAGCATCACTCATTGCAAGAGTTTCAGCTTGGCAAGTTGACAGTGAGACATAGTTCTGTTTGTGACTTCTCCAAGAAATTGTATCACCAAAAAGCTTAATAACGTAACCTCCCGTAGAAGAAGAGTCCTCGCAATCTCTGAAACTAGCATCTGTCATAGCAAGTAATTTTTCATCTTGGGCTCTGAATGTTAAACACATTTCCTGAGTGCCTTTTAAGTATCGGAAAATTCTCTTGACTTCTTTCCAATCACCTTCTGAAGGTTCCACTTGTTTACGAGACAAGTAATTGACCGCAAAAGCGATATCTGGACGTGTGACTCCAGCTAAGTACAACAAACTACCAATAGCCTCTCGGTAGGGTGCTTTTGTTCTTACGTCATTTTCATCTGAGTTTTTCTCAACTGCTTCTCTAATTTCTTTCTTTTTAACTTGTCTAGTTACCATTGGTGTTTTCTGAGATTTACATTCTTTCATATTAAAACGCTCAAGACATTTTTCAATGTAATCTGATTGAGACATTGTAATTAATTTCTTTGACTTATCTCTGATTATTTTCATGCCAAGAAAGGTTTGAGGTTCTCCTAAGTCTTTCATCTGAAATACTGAACTCAGTTTTGTTTTGATTTCAGTCATTTTTCTTGAGTGATTACCGGCCAGAATAACATCATCTACATAAACCAGAATCACTATCATTTTTCCGTCCTTTCTCCAGGTAAACAGACAAGGTTCGTTAATATCTTTTTCCAATCCTACTTTAAGTAGTTCTTCTGAAAGTCTTTTGTTCCACCTCTTAGAACTAATTCTTAAACCATACAAAGCTCTTTTGAGTTTACACACTTTGTTTCTTTTAGTGTTTTCGTCAATATTGACACCTTCTGGAATTTCCATAAAAATACTTTCTTCTAAGACTCCATTTAAGAAAGCAGTCTTAACATCCATTTGACAAGCCTCCAGTTCGTATTTATTTATGATTGCAAAAACCGTTCTAATTAAAGGTAATCTAGAAACTGGTGCATAAGTTTCTGTTAATTCGTATTCTTTTGTATCCTTAAATCCTCTGATTACTAGTCTTCCCTTATATGTTGTTTTTCCATTTTCATCTGATTTTCTTTTGAACACCCATCTGGAATCAATTATTTGTACCTTTTTACCGTCGTTTGATACAGTGGGTCTATTTACTAAATCCCATACGTTATTGTCTTTCATGGATTTTAATTCCTCTTCTACCGCTTTAGACCACTCTGATTTTTCATGTGATTGCATTGCCTCTTTATAACTTGAAGGATCTTTGTTTATTTTGGATAAGAAAACATGAATCAATTCATCTTCTGAATTTCTTTTCCCTTCTGAATCATTGTTAGTATTGGTATCATTAATACTTTTGCTTGTATCATATATTAATTTTTCAGTCTGAGTTTGTCTTAGGTGTGTCCAAGTCGGTCTGTTGGTCTTGGCTGTTCTCTCTGGATTTTTGCATCTCTTGTTAGGAATATTAGGATCAGTTACATCGTCTAACTTTCTTTTTCCTTTAGGTCTACCTCTCTTTGGTTTAACTGAGTTGTCACTTTTCTTTTCTTCTGAATCTATGTTTTTCCTGTCAACATTTTTCTCTTTGTCGTCTGAATCTTCTAACCAACTTACGTCATTAATGTCATTCATAATTTTAGAGCTTGCTGTTTTGTTTGTTTCATCTGATTTCAATACATATATATCTTTGTATACTGTTTTTTCATTGAATCTCACGTTTCTTGAAACAATAAACTTTTTGCTCTCTGGATGCCACAAAACGTATCCAGATTTTGTGTAACCAACCATTATCATTTTGATTGCTCTTTCCGAAAACTTGGTTTTTGGAAATGGTATTTTAGCATAAGCTATACACCCAAATCGTCTGATCTTGTCTATATGAGGATTACAGTTTGGATTAAACTTCTGAATAGGTAGTTCAAAATTGATTGTTCTATGTGGAGTTCTATTGTATATATGTATAGAGGCTTCCAAGGTTAACATCCACATATGCTTAGGCAATCCAGAGTCCAACATTAGAGCTCTGATTCTCCATTGTAGAGTTTTATTGAATCTTTCTGAAGTTCCGTTATGTTCGGGGGTGTAAGGAGGAGCAAAGTCCTCTTCAATGTTTTCTCTTAACATAACTTCTGAAAATTTTCCCCCAACCAATTCTTTAGCATTGTCCGTTCTAATAAAGTTTACTTTTTCGTTTTTACCTAATAAATTTCTTGTAGTTACTAAAAATTTTCCCAAACAATCTCCCGCTTCGCTTTTATTTTTCATCCCATATGCCTTAGCAAACCTAGAATAGTCATCAACAAAAACTATTATAAACCTATTCCCTCCTGGAAATGTAGCAGGTTTAATAGGTCCCATAACATCTGTATGTATTCTAGCTAAAGGTCTAGTTGCTCTGAGTCTGTTCTCTGAGAAGGGTAATTTTTCCATTTTTGCTTTTATACAAATTTCACAGTCTGATATGGAATTATCAAATTTCACATGTTTTAATTTTTCTTCCGATTTCTGAAGTATCTTCAAGTATTTAAGTGATACATGCCCAAATTTGATATGCCACAGCATTGACTCTTTTATTTTGTTTTTGTTTTTCTCATCTAACTCATTTTCTGAATTTTTATTAAGTATTTCCTGTATTTCCTTTTCACAATTCTGATTTAAATTTATAAGCTTGTATTCCTTCATATTGTCATCAAATTCGAGTTTTTCCCCATTTGAATTTTCTTGTTCGTCATTTTGGATTATCTCCCTATTCTCCCTCCCAATCTCAGCTGGATCATCTGATAATTTATTTGTTTCTTTTTCTAAATTATTTACATCGTCTAATTCCATAATATCCACTTGAGATTGTTCAAGGAGTTCATCCAAAGTACCTATACGGGCTATACATGAATATATATCATACTTCTCATTCTGACTTATGTTGTTGTTTTCTGATCTATTTACCCATAAAGAAATTTCCCAATTAGGTTTCTTATAGTTGCCCTTTAGATATTCTAAACCTGTAGATTTATCAAAAATGACTATTGACTGATTATCTAAATAAATTCCTAAACCTATGTCTACAAATCTTCTGAGGGATATTAAATTGTCTGATATATCCTCTGCAGCTAGTACATTTGACAATTTAATAACTTTATTTTTATCGGAAATATGTTTTAAGTATAAATCACCTTTTCCATCTACAGTGATATTTGCTGACTTATTTTTATTTGCACTTCTGATTATTTCTCCACAACTTCCCTTAAAATTATGTAAATAGATACTTTTGTTGATTATGTGCTCAGTTGCTCCTGAGTCTGCTATGAAAACTATTTCATCTTCTGAGTTACTGTTAAAATCTGATTTTTGTGTATCATAATTATTATTATTACCTGTTAAACGTGCTTTTATGTTTTTAATTTTCTGCTTTGGTGTCTCCATTCCAGCAGTTCGTTTGAATACGCGACCCCTATTACTTCTGAATATGTCTCTGCCTCTACTTTTATTATTTTTATATTTGAATGTGTTGTGTTTATTTGTGTAATTATTATTTTTCTTAAAATTATTAACATTCTGAAATTTAACATACCCGTCTTTGGGATTGTCTTTATTTGGACAATCGTCCCCCTTATGGTGTTTTAGGTCCTGACAAAAAAAACAGTACCACAAGGAGTACTGTGTTAATGGGCAGTCTCTCACCAAATGTCCAAATTTGTTACATCTGAAGCATTTTATATTATCATGCTCTGACCTTAGAGCTACTTTGGCCTTATTTTCCTTCTGAACATCTGTTTTTTTTCCGCTTCCATCTGTAAAATATATTGTTTAATATCATCTATTGTCATATCAGTGTTTGTGTTTTGTTTCTTAGCGTAGTTTATTGTAGCTAAACTATTATATACTTCTGATACTGCCTTATAAAACGCTGATCGTTTCTCTTCCTCCGTCAGAGGTATCATCTCTTCACATGTTTCATACTCTCTAACAATAGTTTCAAAACGATCACAAAAATTATTAATTGTTTCTTTAGATGACATTTTTATACTGTATAGTTGAACCCTGACAGAAGAAGCTGAAATGTTTGCTTCTGCCTTTCTGAATTCTTTAATCTTTTTCATGATTTGTAAAGGTTCTTTAATGTTAATAATTTTCCTGTGATAATACTCATCAACATGGTTAATTATAATGTCTCTGACAAGCATTTTTCTTTTATTTAATTCATCTGAAGTATATTGATCATTTGTGTGTGTGCTTTCTTTAATGAGATCAAGTAAATCATACGTTTGTAATTCAGATGACAAGTAATCAAACCAAACATTCAAAGATGTACTCTGAGTTAATTTGTAATTTCTTTTAATGTGAAACTTATTTGCATTATTACTAGAATCTACGGAACGTCTAAGATCTCTGACCGTTTGACTTAACTCCCCTATGCTACTTGTTTGACTAACTATGTTTTGATTTTGATTTGTGACTTCTGAATTTGTGTTATCTTCATTATTATTAAAAGTAGAGTTTAATAAGGGCATATTCACCTCTGATCTTCTGATTTTATATAAATCCGTTAAGGATTTTATAGAGTCTGCCATGAGTTTTGCACTTCTTTCCATGGATTCTGCCGCCTTTTTATTTATTTCGGCTGACGATACCATCTGATCAATTGTACGATTAAGATCACTTCTTAACCTTCTTTCGCTCGGTGTTATGGTACACATGATCGGTAGCCCTGGTGGCGTATAATTTCCTTCCGGAATGTCGTCTTGAAAAAAAACAATTTTGTATATTCGTATATATTATTATAATATATATATATATATTCTGAATTATTTATAGGACAATTATTCTGATAATTGTTTGGATTTTATCTTTACTTCTAAATTCCTATTTTATTTCAATGTAAGAAAAAAAACAGAAATTCCAGATCTGGGTTCTCTAAAAAAAATTGCCTATATTCTGAATACATTGAAACTTTTACCTTGAGCACCACTGTTCTGTGGTGGAGTTCTTTCTTGATTTTCCATTTCTGATTTCTCAGGGTTCCCTTCCTCCCTGTTTACTTCTGACATTTCTGAATTTAAACCAAACATTCATTTATCAATTTATTGTATTAAATTTATATTCAATTTTTCATTTATTGCTGTCATTCCCTTAACCGCACAGCAAGTTAAGTTCACTCTAGCACGCAACAAGTTCCGTTAGTCTCAACATTACACGTGTGCTCCCTCCCACTTTAAATTGACGCACTGCAATCAACTCAATGGCGTAAGAGGGGCGATCGCACACACATGTACGCCAAGCCTTCACAGAAAAAAACATAATTGCTCATGCACGTGCAATTCCCATGCACAGCCTGTTCGTCACACATGCATTTCTTTTTTTTTATTATATTTTTTTTAATAAAAAATCAATGTAATTCTGAATTGTTACCCGAATAAAATTGTGCTTTCGGATAACATTTCCTCTAACAAATATTCGTATGAATTTCTCTGCTTTCATTATATTACTTTTGATACTAAATATTAATACCAAAAAAAATTCAAGGACTGTGCTGACGCCAAGCCTGTACTTCTGAGAATCAACCCCACGCTAAGCATATCTGCTTCCAAGAAATGCACCGACGCTATGTACATATAATTGTTTTATATTTTATGTATAATTCTGATTCTTATTATTTTTTTAATCTTCTAATTCGTGCTTAAACACCTGAGAAAAAGAATATTGCATCTACTTACATAACCTTGTAATTTCGTCTGAATTGTTTCCACACAAAAAACAAAAAAGGAAAAGAAGCGTGGCCCACAACCTGTTGGATGCTTTAATATTTTCCTTTGTTAAACACCAAAAATAACAACTCCACTTCAACTGTATTTCAGTTTATTGTATGGTGACAATAACACAAAATTAAATTATATTCAGTCTTTTAACTTAACAAAACCTTATTAACAAAATCATTCCACTGAGAACTTAAATAAGCAAAGAACGTCTGATCTTGATGAAATCCTGAGTCAGAAGGAAGAGCTCGTGTCACAAATCAAACAGATGCAGGGTTGTGTATATCATACTCGTGGCGCTGCACAGACGTCAAAACTCGAAGTTATTTCAACAGTATTTATTTCAGAAAACCAAGCATTTGAAGTGATGAAGTTCTCGGGGAAGAACTACTGCAGTATCTCACGATATCTGCGTAGGAAATTATTTTTCTGAGAAGTAAATTATTTAATTATTGCACAAAGGCACCTAAAATAAACAATTTTTTTGTGATGAAAGTGCATAAATAGCCAAAATTTAATATTTTAGCAAACAATTTCCCTCCCCTAAAATTGTTCAGCGAAATGTCAAATTTCGTCGGAGCTATCGTAAGGACGGGCGCGTACAAAAATTGCTCAAGGGGTTGTGATTTAAGTTGGCTTAGTGTCCCTTCTTCCCCTTTCCAATAATTTCGGCGGCACTGACACAAAACGGGGAGTTACTAACACATCACGGAAATTTCTTCAACTTAATTTTCTAATGTCCTATCCTATCCTGTACTTTTTGAGTTTAATATAAATTATAAAGTAGTAACTTTTTGTTTTAAATATCAGAAATAATGATAATTTCGGTGCCTGAAAATTACTGAACCAATTGAGCTCAGATTTACAGGCTATGTTTGTATTGTTCTCAAGAAGATTTAGAACAGTTTAAAAACTTTGTGATCGGTATTGTACTGAAAATAATTTGTATGCGACATTAAAGTTGAGCCTGCATGCGTTGCTATAGATTGTTTGTAAATATGTAAAAGAAATTAGAATTTAATAAGGGCCCTATTGCGAGTCGAACAATTTTTATTCGTCTAGTTTCGACATGAGGAGTGAGATTTAAGCGAATATTCGCCAATCGTAATAGAGCGATGTTTCAAGTCGCTAGAAATTGCCATTTCAGCCGTATGTATGAGACTTGTTCTTCGACTCGCTAGTTGACTAACCATAATAGGAGTGTTACCTTACCACTTGGAAGTTATTGTAATGGGTTTGATTTTTCGAAATGAAAATGTTGACATATCTGCACGTTTTAAGACCCTAGAATCGAAATCCATCGTTCTTAAAAATATTTCAGTATATGCGTGTGTATGCACATACATATGTTCGTACGATTGTTCGTACGTTATTGAACTTTTCAACTTCAATATGATTAAACTGTGCAGCTGTGATATTCGAGCATTAGTAAACAAATTAATTAAGGGTGTATTGCTTCTTCCTTCCCGTTATATTCTCTTATGAAGCATTTCGCATTCCCAAGAAGATAATATTCCTCTTTCCGTGTTGAAATATTAGATTTAACTTTAATGAACCTATCACTTATATAAATCGTTTAATCAGTAGCTACGATATCGCTTTATTAATTCAGGCAAGAATGGTTGTAAATTCTAGAAAATGCCGCTCCTGAGATGGAAATCCTTGTTACGCCAATGGCTAATCCCGAAATTGTCCAAGGACCCAGCGCCCGCTCACACATTCCGTCTCCAGGCGAAGCTTTCAACAATTTTCTGATGGCTCCGGGTATTGTTTCGTACTCATCGCTAATCTAATTGCGCTCCTCATTCATTTCGTATTTTCCATTCTGGAGCTTGTCGCAGGGAGCTGTGTTCTGGGGCCAGAATCAGCAGGCTTCCAGGAAATCCATTTTTCCTCCCGCTGAACAAAAGCTCGTGCCCGTCAGGAAACGAAATGAAATTCCTCTAAATGTCCCCGGAACTCGGCGTCGGCCGTGTAAAATGAATTCACGGATGAATGGATCGGTGAATTTTGCATTTATATGACTTCTTTAACGGCCCTGTTGCCCCGGAACATCCGTGCGATAAATTAGCGCCGTCTGAGAGCAGCGCGGCCTATCTTTGAGTTAATGAACCTATTCAGCTGGAAAAATGCCACTGCCGACGCCATACCCTCGAATCGCTTTTGTACTTTCAATTTTTTCCTCAAATGTATTATGCAATGAATGGGGCGTTTTTCGGGCGATTATAGCCCGTTTGCGACTGAATTATTAGAAATTTACCTCCGCGGCTTGCTAACACTTTTAAGGCGCAGGAAAAAGCTGCACTTCAAGTATGAATTTTAACATTCCCCTCGGGATCTACCCACGTGAGGCTAAGGGCATATGATAACATTTTAAGGACGAGTCTAAACATAAATTAATCATTCAAAAACACAAAATACCTAACAATCCTGTTTCATGCGGTTATTATTGAGCAATGAATAAATAGACAAGGAACCACTCAAGTCACTAAAAGTGGGTATTTTCTGTTTTTAGTATAAGAAGCATAATTCTGGGATAAGGGAGAATGGGTGTTATAAACCTTGTAGTTAACTAACCAAAATTAAAGAAAATATCGAATTAATTTGAGGAAGATTTCAAAATCTAATTGGAATATCTTGCCCAATTATTAAGGTTAAATACATTATTTTGAGGTTATAATTCAAAGTTATGTTTCTACCGATATATTTTCTATTAATAGCATGCAACATTTTAACAAATAACATTAAGTCTTATATAAATCACAACGAAATATATCTTCGTAGGGAAATAACTACTCACCACGCACGTGCATATGCAATAACCACGCCACTTGCACTGTTTTCAAAAAGGCTGTCATACAAAGGGAGCGCTTTGTAGCTAACTTCACTACTAATGCTCAGAACTATGTAAATAAGGACTTGATATTTGAACTTCGATGGTTGGGGAGAATTTTAAATTTTAAAATTGCACACAGGATTGACGGATAAAAGTGTACACAGAGTTTATATTTTTTTTAACAATTGCTGCTATTCAATTTTATAATGAAAAACAGTGAAGAGCAAAACTGAACCAATGATGGTACTTATTTTCATTAACTGTAAAAGATACCGTAAAACTGGTTGCGTAATATTGTAGGGGTTAAATATTAACGATTTTTTGCAGAAATAGAACATAATGTATTGAGTAAAAAATATTGAAACACAATTTTATCTCGAAAATTATTAATCTACAAATTACCTGAGGACACCTGCCTATAGCAAATTTATATGTAGTTAGCAGAAATAAATTAATAATTTTCCAGTCATAAATGTTCTATTTCTGCAAAAAATCGCTTATTTTTAATTTGATATGGACAAGTGTCCTCACCTAACTGGTAGAGAATTAAAATCCGCACAAAATTGATTGTAACCATTTTTTTCCGTAATTTCTTGAGTTATTTGCGAGGATATACAGTATAGTGCCAGAAAATTATAACCACTCTAACAAATTTCAAAATTTGAACTCTGATTACATTTTTCTCGCAAACAATCAAACAGATGAACATTTCCTTGCAGAGTTACAATCTTTTCTCCTTTGTTATCATTGTTTGAAGAATATTTAATCGTTTCGTTACGAATCAATATGCAATATGCAAAAGTATGACCCCCTTCATTTATTCCAGTTCTATCAAATATAAATATCAATAATCAAATTTTCATGTTTCCAAGAAGCGTAACATGTTATACCATTTCACTTAACGCCGAAAACATAAATATTTGTATCGAAGGAAGTCGCGGAGATTAGCAAGTGTTATTAAAAATAATGGCGAGTATACTAAATACTAGAAATATTAATTTGGAAAATATGTGAATTTTCCCTTGACTTCATTTTTATCTTAAACGCGTATACGAATATAGTAAAGTTTTTTTCAAAATAAAATATGGAAGCATAAATGTTGGTGGTTATAATTTTCTGGTACTGTACTGTAGGTAAATAGTGAAATTTGAACGTTTTGCCTCTTAAATAACTCAAAAATGATCAGTATATAGATAATTGAACCCTCTACAATATTACGCAACCAGTTTTACGATATCTGTTACAGTTAATGAGTAACTTGCAAAACCCTCAAGTACAATCATTGGTTCAGTTTTGCTCTTCATTGTATGTAAAATACATATATTAATAAATATTTTATAGTTTGTAGTGAAATTATAAGATGTACAATTAATTGGAAATATTTTAAATTTAAAATATTTAAAAAAATTTTAAAATTGAGTGATTGCAATTATGGGATTCGGGAGTTGTGACACGCCAAGGTACTGATGTTTTGAACATTTATTGAGTTATGCAACCCCTGTTCTCAAATCGAAAAATCTCGGAAGTATTATAGAATCTCCGAGCTCTTATTATGTGCCCACTGATGCAACAGATATGCAGGCAGAAGAATTTTTGAAAACATCCTATAATCTACAGAAAAATTCCATAAAATTAGTTAATCAAATGTTAAAGACAAAATTTTTACAGCCCAGTGTATTTTGACCCCCGTCGAAAAGACAATGCCCTTAAAAGTGGCACCCCACCCCACATCGTTTCCCGTCATTTTACGGGCTCATCTATAGATTGTTTTATATTTAAAAGAACGCGGTGGGAATGGCTTATTGTTCGTAATTATAAAGAGCTGAAAATAAGGCCAATTAAGGTTCTCCTAAACTCCGGTCGCGAGGCAACGAACCCTTCTTATCGAGGAATAATTAGTGGCCCCTAAAGTGTCCCAGAAAGTCTCCCCCATTTTCCGTCTTCTAAAGGTCGATTAAAACGTTCGCACGGAGCCAACTTCTCAAAATTGATTAGCTAACTAAATAAAGGGCCGCAGCAGCACCTGAATGGATCTCGCTCATTACCAGGCAATAAACCAATAAAATCAAATTTTTGGAGGACTACAAGCGTCATTAGCATGCGGTTAGCATGCCTCCAGGAGGAAGGCATCAAAGGAATTCGACAGGGCCGCGGAGTGTATAATCAATAAGCTCCGGGTCCCTGTGAATTGGCGCCACCTGAAGCCCCCCAAAAAAACAGAATCTGAAATGGAACACTTATTTATTTTGGAGCGCATCAAGTTTTTATCTCGTAAGCAAATTGATTCAATTTGTCCTTCGTCGCCTCGCGCACGCACATTTGATAGGCGCTCATACAGGACATACACTTCCCCATTTGTTTGGGGTTCTCCCGAAGACAGGAGACAATTTCAAAGGAGGCTCGCCGGCAAGGGATTTCTTCCATCGACTCCAGGACGCTCGATAGCCCCCTGTAGGTCTTCCTGAACTCGGTCTCGTATCGCCTGTGGGACGAAAATTCTAGTAAGTGCCACGCATCCCCAAAAAGCCGGAGTAGCCGGATCCAACTTACACCACCTCCTGGCTGAGGGGATCCAAGTCGTAAATGCTTCCCGTCTGCTCCTCAGGAGCGGCGGCGGCGGCGACGGCGGCGTCGGTCATAGAAGACGAATTCTGACCATTTTCGAGCGAACACTTTGCGTCCTCCGCACGGCTGTAGAAGGATCCCATAATGAAGCTGGAGGTCGGTTTTATTCGAGGTCGGCACGCAAAACTAATTGAATTACACTGATGACACCAGGAGACTCGTTACCACTCGAAGTGGGCATTCCCGGAAGGGGATTAACTCGCCTCCAGGTGGGCTTCTCACGCGTTCCCTAATTCCTGAAATTGGTAAAATGGAACTCACTAATTTGGGGAGCTAAAAATTTAAATTGAAAGCGACAGAAAAGGTAATTAACTATCGCTTTGGTCACAAGCAAATTATGAAAATGTCTTTTTCATTTATGTAGAACACGAAACTAAACTTTCTGCCAAATTGCTAAACTAATACCTACTATGATGAAACACACTGGACTTCTAGAATTTAATTAATTTAATAATTTATTCCAGTGAAATTAGTATCAAAATATACGAAAATAAGGAATTTTTTATTGAAAATGATAAATTGTAGAGACTCAATTATGAATTAGGTACTTAGAACGTTCAAAAATTTCATTTTTAGTAAAAGCCTTGTGTATAGAATATACATATACATATGTATAGTGGTCGGAAGTTCAACTTGTTAACTGTTCGCTAGGTGGCTCTAGCTGTATCGTACATGCCATAATTATTTAAATAACTAGCCCTTCGCATTTATCATTTTTTCTCGCTAAGATTTTCTGCCTCAATGAGGAGGAGGAGGAGAGTATCCAGATGTTTCAAAGGTTAATGTATGTAATATACTAGCTCCATGTAGTATCAAAATGGGCCTGCTCTTTCGCCCTAAGTGTGCCCCCTTGTGGGCAACCACTACTACCTAACCTAACCTAGAATATTTGAAGAAAAAACTAATCGTACACATCTGTGCCCAGTGCCAGTATATCCTTGAAGAGGTTCCGGTAAAACAAAAAATTATTTCTTAAAATTGAGAAATCTGCTGTCAGAACTCAGAAGGTCAATTTATTGCATTTTTATTATGTACCAAAAAATTATTTCTCATTAAAAAACAAAATCATATATGTAAATATAAATATAATATAGATACCTTGACGAAAGTCCGCTGTGTCCTACGAAAAAGCCCAAAGCAGGACCGTACCCCTTATGGGATCAATCGGATATGTCCGAGTTGGGGTATAGTGGACACACTTCGCTTCTTTAAAATTATTGAGAAGAAATATCAGATCAATTCACCTTTATTTGATCGTTAAACGGCTATGAAAAACCACTAATTAGAAAAAAACTAAATTATTAATTATCACTTTTAGGCCTAGTTAAAAACCTGTTTTTACTCAACTAACTAGACAAATGCAAAAGAAAACAAAATCTACGAAAATCGCCTTCTGCAATCTCTATTATAATGGAATTTACCGGTGTTATTTTAATATGAGCTTCATAGAAACTATCATATATATATACATACACCATATTTTTGTTGCTGAATAATTAAACATGTTTAATAAATGCAATTATCAAAACCTTATTATATCATCATAAGAATATTTTCCAAAAATCTCACATCTTGTCGTTGGCCTTCTGACAAAAACAATTTTTGGGGTTGGCCTCCTTTATCAAAAATAGTTTAGTCACTCGCAAATCCCTGTCCATATTCCTAATATTGTAAATTATATAGACAATTAGATATTTAAACGTTATAACGATATCTATTTAATCTTTACCCTCCACCTGTTCTTTGACCCAAAATTTCCTCTATATTTTTAAATCAGGTCCTGCGGCTATGATACACTTTACTAATAAAAATTTGTTTTTACTTACAATGCAAATTCCTCAAGTAAAATTTGACTTTCAATTCAAAATCCGTAAAGCAGTTTTATTGATGTTACCATGTAATATGTATAAAAAATATATTCGTACAATAACAGCCTCTAACTTTTTATCTTTCCCAATAACATTATGAGTGAACCGAAATTTTTTTATATCGATTTTCATGAAAATTGTATAAAGTTATAAAAAAAGCGTTTTTTTTCTTTGTAATCTCGCTTCATTGTTAATGTAAGTGGGGCAGTGTCGGTTTTAGAGTAGGATAACCTGGTCGGCATGACCCGCGAATCCATTAGTTAAGGAAAAATAACATCCCTAATAAAAAACCAGTGCTGGACCAACATTTTAGGATTAATCCTATCAACAAAATAATACCAGTATGACAAAATTATTACTGATGGCATTTAAGCGGAACTATTAGCGAATTTCAATATGTACAATGTACATTATGTACTATTAAATGTTCGAAGATTCAAATGGCAACAAATACAAAAGTGAATAGTTACATTTATTTAACCCTTAAATAAATAAAAAACCGGTAAAAGAATTCGTTAGATGTCGACCGTGGTAACAAAGCTAGTTTTGTACTATCGTTCTGTCATGAATTTCTCTATTGGCTACATTATTTTTGACAAGCCGACCTTCAATTGAATATAGAAAACAAATGAGTTTGAAGTTTGAAGTCAAATGAACAATGTTCACTTTTGTTGTAAAATTTGTGAAGGATTGAAGCTATTCAGTTGTGATTTTTAACTCAAAAATATTTGTTTCTTTATTAAATATTTTTAAAATATATATTTTTATTTTATTTGTAGAGATAAATTAGTAATTAAATTACTTGTAGATATAGACAACTTCTTCAGAGGTCTGTATCACATCCAGGGATTTTAGAGATACTTCTAAATTGAGTGAAGTATCAAACTTTAGAATTTGAGAACTCTTTAACTAAATAGTACGTAGTCCAAACACTTAAAAGGGATATCTCACGGAGATGTTTCAAGTTTTGAAACTGAGCCACAGAAATCCGAAACTACATTTACAATTTAATTATAAGATATACGGTAATTTTAGGATCCTGCTTATACGACAGACACCCTTTCGTTGACTGAGAATACTGATTTTCCTTGCAAGTTGCAGGCAAAATGTTAGTTAATGATAGTAAAGAGCACCGAAGAATATTTCACTCAGCCTCAGGGCGCCTCGATGACTAAGGTCGGCGCTGAATATATGATTCTGTCATAATGTCAAAAGTTATAAGTAGATTTAATAGGTTTTCGAAGTTGCTAGCTTCAAATATCTTATTGAAATTTGAACATTTCATAAGAAAGTAAAAAAAGATAGTAAATATGAACACAAACGGTTTGTATTGTTTCGTTAATAGTGAAAATGAAGGCTTACAAAAGTTAATAGATAGTACAAACATATAAATAGAATACAAAAGACACATATATATGTAGGTCTGTGGTTAAAGCTACTTAAATTCCCCGGTAGGAGCGCTGCGCGTATATCGCACTAAGGCAGTACAGCACTGTGTTCACCAGGCCCATCACCGAGGCCGCCATATAGGCATCATAGAGTGCAGAGTAACTGCTATACTTGAGACTCGAGTTAGAGACTTCGATCAGAAGAGTTAGTGATGCCGCTAGGAGGAGCAGAGTGGCGACCGAATGGTAGACTAGTTCCTAGAAAATTTAAAAATTGTCTCAATACTTTTTTAATGGCTAAACTCGTCTTTTATACTCACATAAATTGTTTTTGAAATGATTCCACCAGTACTGAGGGACACCAGACACGAAGCGAGCAGACAGAATGTGCCAATCAGGAAGGTTACAGCCATCAGCAAGAAGAAGAGATCAGGAGATCCATTCATAATATGATACCTTTTGTAGTAATAGGCTACGACTCCAACACATGCTGCTCCTATAAGCTAAAAACGTTTCAGTTAAAAATCAAAAATTTTAAAACAATTAAACTATAATAATAATTTATCTTCTAATAGTACAAAATAAGGTTAAATCTACAAATATTCGTGGCGTTGCATCTAAAAATTGCCAAACGGAAAGAAAGAACATTTTAATTCCCATATTCCACAATTTAAAACTATAAAACTTATGATTTATTATACGCTCTTACTTTGTTCACATGTATATTTATGACTGAATCTATAGACTGGACTAGACAATACCCTAATGCAGATAATGTAAAATAATGCAAAAAATATTTCTAATTTCCGATTATGTTGTTTAAGATCGCTTTTACAAAATGTACTAAAATTAAAAAATATATATATATACCTACCTATGCATATTCTAAAAATTATTATATTAAAACTTAACATTTTTGTCGACAAATTTTATCTAAAATGGTAGTTGCTAAGACATAACATTTTCATACCTTTTCATGATTAATTTTAAATAATATTTATATATTAAAACAAAAATAACTATCCTGGAAATGTAAAATATTTTGAGAGTGTTTGCACAAAAACAAGTTTAAAATATAAGATTTGCTAGTTTTACCCTTTGCGAATCTCTCGCAGACAGATTAGAGATCAAATTTTATATTTCTGTGGACAAATTCTACTTAACTTCTTAGCGCTGAAATATATAGAACTAATAATTAGGGCCTGTCCGAATCCAAGTCTTCGTCTTCGTCTTCGTCTCGTTATAACAGTTCATGACGTCACACCGAGCTAAGCTCTGTCCGAATTCATGACTATGCTGTGAGCTTAGCTACGCAGTATAACAGTTTAGATTGCTTTGCTTGATTAGCGAGTCAGGGCCTGGGTTGACTTCGTGAGACAGAATGAGAAAAATTGTAGCAGCATTCCTTGAATACTGTCGAATTGTGCATTTTTTGTTTACTTTGATTAATTTAAAATACCAAATATCGAGCTAAGCAAACGAATTCGGACGGGTTAGCTTTGTCTTCGTCTTAATTGGAATACTAGATCAGCTTGTTTGCTGACGTCATAAACTGTTATAACGAGACGAAGACTTGGATTCGGACAGGCCCTTAATAACTTTAGGATCCAAAAATTATTTTAAGTCAAAAACAAATATTAGAGTTTTCTGCATTTCATAAAAACTCAAAACTCTAGCTATGTATGTATTTGTTTGAAGAAAACACCAAAAAATGAAAACTGATGAGTACGGTATAGAAACTCTTAAACACGCAAATATTTTTATTATTCACCATAATGAATTTAGTGCCATAAAAAATGCATTCCTTAGTTATAATTATACCAATATAAAAGTGATACCAGGTCAGGCGTGTTAGTTACAATTCGTATATCGTCATAAGAAGAAGCAAATTTATTTCGGTGAAATTATTGAACTACTTGACCCATACTCGTACCTAATCAGCCCCAACATTATTAAACTCGTTCTCGAACACTCGCATCGCATATAATGAATGTACATACTTGTATACTGTATCTACTACGTAAACATTTAATGAAATAAAGATTGTTAAAAATAATCAATTAAAATTATTAAACAACCCGACTGTATAAAAACCGAATTTTAAAAATAGAAGCAAGAAAAATGTATAAATTATGAATATTAAAAACTGTAAAAAAAATTGTGATTAAGTGTTCTGCAACACGCCCGTCAATTTATTTGATTGCTTAATTACACATAACATGAGATCATATTTGTGCATTTTGCTAATTGTGGCACTATAAAATGTTCATTAAGCTTCGTAATCATTTTCACCAGTGGATAACAAAACATGTCATACCTAAAACTTAAGCGTTTTAAATAGCACACTTCCACACTTATTTTGTAAATGTTTCAGTTACACTGTTACAGTATCTAAGACTCAAGTATTGCATTGCATACATTTGAACCAAATAAAAGGAGTCAGAAGTTAGTGAAAACAAAAATTGCTATTTATTTTTATTTCATCTAAAATTGCAATGTCATTGATCAATTGAAATAATACACAAAAAATTAAAGATGCATGGTCTATTGATTTCCAATTTAAGCATGAAGAACTATGGATTTGTGCCAATTTTGCGCTCAGCCTCAGCCTTTAAAATCATTCATTAAATTTTCATAGTTACTCTTACTCTTAAAAAAATTCTAAATTCAAATGTATCAGTTTGCTAATATGAAGCTATGCTTATTAATCGTGAATTTAAAAATTGTGAAATCTGAAGAACTCAAAATATGTATGTATGTAGATATACTTCGGAATGTTTTGTAACCAGACCAGATTACAATCTTCTTATAGCAAAGAATATTTTCGTGGACAAGCAATAATATTTTTCCTGGACATGCGCAATTTGTTATGTTATTTACATATGTATGTGGAAGAAATTATATTATTTTTATTAATTTTTCCCTGACACTATACATTAGCCTTTAGTTAAAATTTTTCTAAACTGTGGTTATTTAAAAAACAAATACAATTAAGAAAAATAGGGTTCCTGTCCCTATGCAGGATGCATGTTGCACGTTTAGCAAATAAGTGAAAATTGAAATACTAGGTAAAAGTATTGTTTATGCATTTATTTCTGTATTTTCCGGTATATGTATGTACATAAATCAAATTCTTTTGGTAATTCATAAAAACTTGTAATAATTACTTCGAATAGGGTTCCTAAGATCCAAAAATGCCTAACAGGCTTTTTAAGCATATTTTATGAGAATTAGTATTATATTATGTATATGACATGAGGGATCTTCTAGTATACGTGGTCCGGGTCCCCTTTCGAAGCTTATAGAGCTAAACTTTAAAATAGTGGCGACATAATTATAGGCAGTTAATTTAAAAATGAGTTAAATCGATTATTATGTTGACGTTTTTTTATAATTTTAAAGAATAGATTGTTACAAAATACGCCAGCAAAATGGAAATCAAATTTTTGGATTATTGCGAAAACATGACTACATTTTAGGTGCATTTTTAGGGGAGTTATAGGATTTGTCTCTTCATATGCTTGAACAAACTGAGATATCTCTTCATAAAAATTGTTGTATTTAGAAATCAATTCGAAAGTACCATGAATGAAAATCAAAGCGCATGTGAAGCGAATGCTCAAAATTACGAAGTTTAAAAATCTTATTTGAGCCGCACAATAATGATGTACTAACGTAACTTTAACATGATTTAAATAAAATGTTGTTCCATTATTACAACCATTTGCATTATGAAATCAATCATCTTGTATTTACATACCTAAACTGACTTGGGCCATCTTTCCTACGTAAAAAAAAAGCTTTTATTTAAAAAAATTTAATATATAAAGTGTTCTAAAAAGTAAAAACGTATTCCACTCGTCAAACCCTTTCATATGATACCCATATCAATGGGGTTGTGAAAAAAATTTAATCCCCCATCTTGGGGCTTCTGTAACTTTGTTCTCTTCGGAAAAAAGGAAAAACTTAGTTCAAAATTGACTTGAGATTTCAAGTAGACAGATAAAAAGATAAATAAAAGCTTTTCAAAGTAATTAATTAAAAGCTTTTATTTGTATATCTAGTGATATCAATCATGCTCACAGTAGGTACTTCTTGTTCTTCGCTTCGAGCTATTTTCTGGAACGTTTTTCAGACTTAAGTAACGCTTGAAAATAGAGAAGAGATATTACTATTTGTGTATAAGAGATGATATAAGGACCGTCAAAACCACAGAATTGCAGACTAATAATTTCAGTGTAGGTATGTATTGATGAAAAAATAATGCACACTAATCAAACAAATTATGTAAACAAAAGCAAGCAAAATTTGCACGAAAAACAGAAGAGTCATGTCATTTACTCGACTAGCTGCGAGCTCGCATCGTATAAGTATCAGGCCAGCCCTACACGGTTAAAAATCTTGGAGTAAATTTTAATACTACCTTAATATTACATACAGCCGAAATGCAATACAATCTGTATTTAATTTTAATTAGTGTTAAATATTGAAAGTAAATGTAATAAATTTTGTATTACAGTATAATATTTATGGTATTCAATTATAAAACTAATATCGATGGGCATTGACTTTCATTAAGTCGGATTAAGTATAAATTTTCTAGTATTTATTTTTAATGCAATATATTATTTTAAAAAAAACGGTAAAATCGATTGCCAGTCTTTATATCCGCCCGATTGGAATTCGAAATGTGAAGTATAAGCGAAGGAAACCTTCTAACAAATACGCTACTCATAAACTGTAAAACCGTAGATGTGTTGATGGGTCATGATAGCTCAGGCCTAGGTCCGCAACTTCGGAGGACCCGGGTTCGAATGTAGTCACGGTGAAATCGGAATATCATAGGAAAATCAACTTTCTAAAAGGGCATCGGGACGAAATGAAGTAACTCGGTTGGTTTAGAGCCCCGCCAATCCGCAGGTCGCAGGTTTCGAACCCTGCACCGGATTAAAATAATTTTTGCATTTCGGGGTATACTCCTGATCAATTAAAACTTAATATCAACTTTCTTAAATTTTAATTTTTTTATGTACTTAGTTATTAATGTCAGCATTATTAAATTCCTCGTTTTAATATTTACAATTTATTAGTTTTTAATATTTTTCTAGTGTAGTCATATATACCATACAAAAAACATTAAATTTCACTCCAAAATTTTTAACCGTGTACTTTTCAAGCTTAAATTAGGATTCTAATATATTTCATATATTTTCGATAATGGTGAAAAAAGTAAACTCGTCCTTGCTCGATTTTCCTTTTCGTATTTTGTCTTTTTTAAATTTTACTCACCAGTTGAAATAATTTCAACAATCCAGGCACTGTTTTGAGGTATCCCGAATTTACCACCACACTGGACGTATTCGTCGTTGTGGTTGTTGTCCTAATAGTCACAGAATGCGACATGTTGGTCATATGTCTTCACTGCAGCAGCTAAAACGAAATGAATTGCTTTAGAAAAGATTGATCTAGAGATCTTTACTACATCACCACAACATTTTATGGAAGTGACGTAAAAGCCAGCAAATAAAGTTTCAAAATAGTGCTAGTGCTTAGTAATAGGCGTTTTACGCAAAATCTTCCACTTCTAAAATTTGCTGGGGTGGATCTAAATCAATCATTCGATCAACCTATCAAAGCAATGTTAATAAGGTGTGTTTGATGCTGCGATCGATGGAACGATCGTGCTTACATTAATCCAACTGCTTATTTTGTAAGCTATCGCAGGAGGAAGCCGTTCAACTTTAAACTGAGACCGCCTGTTTGTGCGGATTGAGCTCCTCTCTAGCCCCCATACTGATTCCATATTGTGCTCCAATCAAATGAACAATTACCATCTATTTCTGGCACAAAAAAACAATTTCGTTTTATTTCATTTCACACAACCAGAGCACGTAGAGAACCAGAACGGCCGAAAATCCATAGATGAATCCATGTTGCATGCAAAACGACCAAACAGTCTGAGGAGGGCACCCAAAACAGAGATCGCGGCTACAAATTTAGCCCCAATGGCGAAATATTCAAAACTTGAAGCATGACATCACTACACAAAAAATAGCCGCTCCAGTCGAAAAAAAATTGAATGTAAACAGAGACTGTGGGCGCGAGTGGGGGGCTCAAGGCGTGACGACACACATGTGAATGCAGCCCTGATCGCACGGGCCTTAGTGGGTCATGGGTCCGTCGAATGATGCCCCGGAGCATCAAGTTGCAAGCGGTAACTGACGTCACTGCCTTTTACTTGAATGCACTTCGATAGAAGGGGTCATCTGGACCCCGACCACAACACTTTCACTAAACCTCTTAGAAGAAGAAATCTCACCCACCTTCTTTCTTATCAAAAATCTGACTGATGGTATTCACCAAAAATAGCCCTTTTGCGAAGCGGAAACTTTTTAATAAAATTCCTCACTGGAGACGATCCGCGGCCAAAAGCTGAGGCGATCGAAAGTTGACTGCTTTAAATCAACCAAGAACCTCGCGAGCGAGTGCAACCGCAGCCACAACTCGCAAGAGCTTTTCGGTAGAAATCGTGATAAGATGGTGGGCATGAATGACTCCCACATTCTTAAGACGGCGGTGACGCCGGTGACTAATCCCGCGAGGGATTCGAGTCAGAATCGATTAATCAAAGCTGCCGGTGAGCAAAGTTTTACTTTCATAGAATCAACCGGTTGAGGGTCAAGAGCCCAGACATCCTCCCCAGAATGTTATCGATCTTAATCTAGCGATGTTGTAACAAAATTCTCTAAAACCTAATTAGATAACTTGTCTAAGACGGGAAGATATGAGTAACATCATTCATTCATCGCTTGCGCTCAAAAGTTGCACCTGCGATGAGATACAGCGAAAGAATGAAATCTTAAGAAAAATTCACACCCACTATACAAATGTCTCAGTTGTGAGAGATTTTCTAGAAAGCTTTTCACACTTTTAGAACAATCCTCGTCCTCTCCACCTCCCGACCACTGTCCTTGCCCATCGCGCCGAGTGAATTACTCAGTGCTAAAATGGCAAATTTATTTACCATCAGAAAGGTTAGCCCTAAGTAAAATGAGGTCATCAGCTGGTGGGTAGAGGGCGCACTTCCCACTAAAAGCTTTTTTTTTTTTTTTGGCAACCAAAAAGGGAGAGTAGACGCAAATGGCATAAAAAGACCGCGAAAGGAAATTCGCAGGGTGGTTGAACTCGAATAGCCCAAAGGTGCTGGAAACTGTGGAGCCAAAAAACCCGAAAAGTGTTGCTTCGGAGAAAATAAATTTTTATCGCGGCTGATAAAGACGGTTATCAGTGAGGTCATAAAGCTGAAGCGATTTTCTTTTAACCTAATTAAGTGACCACATAAATCACATAAATGTGGTCCGGCGTTTGCTCAACTGATGGCCCAAACAGCGCAGGATATTGCGTGAGTTCGAAGTTGTATGGCTTAACTGCCTGTTGGATCAGTTAGAACAAGTTGGCAGTTAAGAGACTACCATCTAAATAAAATAAAATGTTTTCGCATGCCTTTTTTCTTTGCGCAAATACATTTAAATAAAATAAATTTACAGCCGAATTATTAGCATGCCACATGAAGCTAGCACCGTGTAAGTAAAAAAAACTTGGACCTTGAGTTTAATTTATAAAAACTGAGGTGTACACTTTAAAGGCTTTCAAACTAAAGTTGTAAATCATTTAACATCATAAGGTTAAACGTAAACAGGTATGAGGACTATAGTGTTCTAACCAAAAGGCACAAACTATAAGTATGATACGTTTTCCAAAATATCACCACATGAAATTGACCACAAAAAATTTTTAATAATTCAAAATAGCGTATTTGAAACGTTAAATGTTTAATTATTTGAAACTTATGATATAAGCTTCTTGTAAAAACATTCGTTGATAAGAGTGCCAGGAATAAAATACATGCAAGGTTTATTGTTTTATCAAAGAAAATTGTGATGATTTTTTCTTATTAAGTAGTGAAAATTTAATTGAGCAAACTTTCAGCGGCCACTTAAGAGGGTTGCCTCGAGTAGAATTTAAAAAAATACTATGATTTTGCATGTTGCTTCAAACAGACCTGTAAAATACTGATTACTTATTTTTATACTTGAGTACGAATATAAGTGTGGGTACCAGGTAATCAAGTACTTTGAGTATAACTACAAGTATCAATTAAAAGAAAGAGCGCGAATTCTTGGTACGTTCACTAAGTCTGCCAATGAAAATAACCTCTCTATAGGAGCAGATGAAGTTAATATGTTTGTTATGTTGTTTAAAAATATAAATTTGTGTATCAGACAATTTAAACTCACTTGATGATTTTTATTTCTTATCAGAAATATAAACATTATTAGTATTATATTTGTGATCAAAGAAAGATAAATAACTTGACGATTTTTATTCATGACGAAAAAATTATAAATTATTTTATAATTGCTATGGATGATTTAAGAAATAAAACTCTTTAATATGTTAAAAGCATTTAGAAGCGACAATTATCAATTGCAATTACTCTTCATCTTTCGAAATTTTCGATATTCCTTATAATGAAAAAACCACTCATAAGGCTACACATATGCAGTTTATATACTTTAATATTTGTGCTTTTTTTAACAAAAATTAGAAGCAAAATCGTTGTTTGCGGTCCTTGTCTTTACCGCACTCATACTCAAAATACATGATTGCTGCTACTCATACTCTAGTCTAGCCCCAGCCCCACATTCTTGCAGATCTGGTTTCAAGTACTAACCAAATTTAGGTACATGCATGCTCAAGGCAATTTAATCACCTTTATTATAAAGAAGTTCTTTGGTCATAGTAAAGATTTTTGTGACATACATTCTTTTAAATAGACCCCACCCCAGGGATAAGAAATATTCACGTCAAAAAAGAATTATTTTAATCCATCGAGAATTTTTTGAATTATCCTCTACCTACTCCAGTTTCAAAAAAATTGTTTTGACAAAAACGCGTTTAAAGATTCTGAATAAGGAATTTTACTACTCGGCGCATTCGAACATGAGAACTAATTAATCAAGCATTAATTAATTAAATTAAAGTTACGTTTATGCTATAAGAATATAAAATTATCATTTGCCGCAAATAAAATATTAAGGAATATTTATTTAACTAAAACAAACAGTGAACAGAAGAACGTCTGAGTCACAGAAAAATGTTTTCACCGCTTTCTTTAATTTTTGAAATCGAATGTCTTGAAAAGTAGGCGAAAAGTATTCTTGTAGAGTTGAAAAGTAAATGGAAAAGGAAGTGGTGGATTACGGCTAAACGTTGGTCGTTGAATTAAAATGAAACGTTCACGTCATTCTTGAACAGTCCGTTTTTTACATAAACGTATCGCCTAGTATCTAAATGACGAATTAATTGCATTTCGATGTTGTTTAACATTAATGTTGTTTGATTTCTTCTTTGTAATAGTTTTCTGATGAATATTTGTAATGACTTTTTATAATTTTGTTGAGTTGATGATGAACTATTTGTTGATGTATAAACTTGGCTGAATGATATGCTGTTACGAGGAACTGCTGATTGTGACCAAAAAATATTGCTTTTAGGTTGAGGTGCATCTGTAGCTGGATAAGAAATTGTAATATTAAAATTAATTGTTTCGGACTATTTCGCTTTGAACAAAATACTTGTACTTGCATTAATTAACAGTGTTCCAGGAAATTCTTGCTTTGGTTTAAATTTCCTTGAACATATTAGGATAATGATTCTGGCATATCATATGTGATACAGTCGGGATTTCGCGCCAACCGCAATAAAATCCTTAAGAGGTCCGCGATAAACCGTCATAAAGGAGAAACGTCTTGATTTGTTCGTTCAAAAAGTAGGCGTAGTTTTAAGTAGGCATATATATATATATATATGGATCAAATCGCGTCAACCGGATCACTTCTCAGTCCAAAATTTGGGAGCACCTACAAAGACGTACAAGGGCTTAAATTTTAGCTTGAGTCATAAGCTTTCAGATCCTACCTGGCCCATTAAAAAATTCAAAATGGCGGAGCCAATATGGCGGATCCAATAAGGCGGCTCTAATTAGGAAAAATGAAGTATTATCGACAATACACGACAATAAAAACTCCAATTGAAGTATATAAACTTCATACTACTGTTATTGTTAGTCTGGGGAGTTAAAGCGCTTATGACAATACAAGACTGCTAGCAACGAAATAAAAAAAGGTCCTTAGTTGGGAAAGCAGCAGAGATATACGAAGTTAATTAACACCCCTATCATGAATTCCGCCGGAGACTCGATTTCAAGTCCGCTCCACTGAACGCTATCATGAGTTCCAACGGAGCGGAATAATTTTTCGAACATTGTTCCAGTGGGAATTTTCGTATCATGGATCTCCACTGAAACGTCAAAATTTGCAATTTTCTCTCCGTTGGCTAAACGCGGTGGAAGTGAATTGTTTTTAGTGTTTTTACGTATTTGTGGTAAGTAAAATCTGCTTTTTTAACTCTTACTTTGATTGTTAAAGGAAAACCTATTTAATATTGAAATTCCACTATTATGTGTTTGGAATTATTAAAATTAAATGATTTGTTCTTGAACAGGTTTTTTCAAACAATGGCGAAGACGACAACTGCTTCGTAATACAAAAAAATAATAAATATGTTATATAAAAGGGAGTGAATAACGAAAGGCTTCCCGAATGCTGGAAAAGTCGTTATAAATTCGTTTTTTTCTTTAATTAAATGTATATTAGATTGAATAAATTATAATGAAAAATGTATGCGACGTTACTCAAATTTAATGGATAATTTTGGTTTCACATCCCTTGTCTTAAATTTCTGTAGCTGCAAAATTATTTTCTTCTTCAGCAAACAAAAAAAAAACCAACTCTATCCATTTTCACATAAAAACTATTCAATTCAATTTCAAAAACAACGAAGAAATATTTGACATTTGGCTCGCAAGATAATTCGATCTTAAGTTAAGTATGGCAATGCTCTTCATCAATTCCAGCGGAATTCATGATACTCTTTCGAACTCCGGCGGAAATTTCATTTCGAGCGGAATTTAATTCCGCACGGAATTCATGATAGGGGTGTAAATCTGAAAAAGAGTTTTAAACGAACGAAGAATGTGAGGAGATTAATGCAAAAAAACACTCATTTAAATACACGTATTGTGCATTATTTGTTTGTTACAATCGATCCCAATCACTGTTACAACCGCCCCTGGTAAATATTTTTCAAAACTCTTCCTATTCAGTAACCAAGTCATTTGTGCATCTAATTCTAATATTTATTACATTACATTTTATGTACATATATTTTGTTCGCTGTTTTTTTACATAATAATTGCAGCGCTACGCTATACAGTCTACCCTACTTTGGGACAAGAAAATAAACATTTTTCAATTGTTTGTTTTCGGAATTTTTTATTAAGTATTTGAAAACTTACGTTTCAAGTGAAGAACGGCTCAAATCTCAAAAGTGCACAGTCGTCTAAGGTGAATGTTCAATTGATTCGTTTCTTAACTAGAACTTTTAAACATTTTTAGATATTCCCGCATTCTGAGGTGACTACTTCCGGTGTGCGGTGAATAATTCCTTCACTTAATTTTTTCAAGTGAAGTCATTAGGAGTTTCAGATATTGCAGTGTCGGACGAAATGGGAGGGAAAAAGTAAGTGACGTTATTTCATATATAAAACATATTTATCTGAGCATTAATTACGAGTTTCAGTAAATTTTCATGTATATTTTGTTTGTAGAAAAGCAACCAATAGATAGGATAGTTTGTTGCGTTTGTGAAGGATGAAGTTTTTCTTCCATCTTCTCCAAAAGAAATACAGAGCTCAGTGCTCGTAATATTTAAAAATGTATAATCTTTAAACTATTACTACTCGTTTGAACTGTTAATACGCGGTTTAAAAGCAACGTTCTCTCTTTTTTAGTTTATTAGAGCCGGTGATGTTTACACTGCGACATTTTCAATTTCATGTGTTCCAAGTGAAATAAAACCAAAAAAAAATATCAAAGTTATTGCTCCCAGACTACAATTTTCATGATGACACATTGGTCAACAGGAAGAATGAACCGAAGTCACAGAATTGAAATCAGTCACTGAAGTTCTCAATTAGTCCAAGTAACTGAAAAGAATCTATTCATTAAAAACTCTGCTATCAAATATAAATTAAATCATCAAAAACTGAACAAAATCAATTATAGATTTAAATGAAAGATGTATTGACAGATGAAAAATTACAACTGGAATAAACTCTTAAACATACTACCCACACTATAATATATTAAGGAAATAAAATTGTATTCACTTTGAATTATTTTAATAAGATTTTATCAAGTTTTGTTGTATGTATTTGATATTGCAACGTTGTATAGTATGAAACAATTGGTTCCTATGAAAGGAACTATGTATAAAAATCAAGTTTGACAGTAAATACGATGCAATAGGAAATACAAAGAGTGAATATACCAAATTTATTATGATAAAACTGAGTCTTATTTCTTGAAATGTTAACAGGCAAAACAACACAAACAAGGCCCCAAAATTAACCGGAGCAATATCCAAAAACGGAAACAGGCCTTGAGCTATATAAAGTTTATTTATTCGTTCTATTCCTAACGTAAATGCCTGGAAAAAGTAAACAAGTGGATTGGGATGGGCAGGGTTTAGTCGAGACCGTCATCCGAAAAATCCGGCTTAGTATTTGTCTTAGGTGCTGACGCTGAGTCGGCGGTAGAGGCACCACCTGTGCTCTGGCCGAAGCCCGGGAATCCTTCGGCACCTGGGAAGCCGCCCGGGAAAGGAGACTCACCGCCAGTCCCCCCGACCACTTTCTTCATAAAGTTCATCAGCTTGGGGTTCTGCATGTGCTTGGTAATGTTGGCGGGGTTCATCATGATCTCCTGCATGGCAGCGGCCACCTCAGGATCCTTTAAGGCCTCGCGAATCGACTCATCGGCGAACATGTTCTTCAGGTTTGGCATCTCCCCGGGCCCGGCTCCAGCTGATTCGGCTGACGTCTGCGGCTCCTGGGGCCTTGCCTTTGCGCGGTTCTTGGCCTGCTCCTGCCGCCTCCTCAATTCCTTCTCGGCGCGCTTCCGCTCCTGCTTAATCCTGTGCTGTTCGATTTTCTTCGCATTCGGGGTGACCTCCCGCAGCCACTCGTCTGCCTCCTCGTCAAAGTCGATTTTGCAGGCCTGGCGGAGATCTTTAGCGGCATTTTCGAAGTTCCCAAGCAGGCGATGGGCCCGTCCTCTGTACTTGTAGGCGGCTGCAGAGTCGCAGTTCAACTCCAGGGCCTTGTCGCAGTCCCTGATGCACGCGTTCGGCTTCTCGAGCTTGAGGTACGCCTGGCCGCGTTTCGCATGGAATAGAGCACTTCCGGGATTCAATTCGATTGCTTTCGTGTAGAGTTCGATTGCTTCCTGATACTTTTGCTCGGAGAAGGCTGCGGCCGCCTGTGACCGGAAGCCGCTAGCCTCATCGATCTCCTCCTCTGTTGGCGTCTTGGCGGCGTCCCCCATCGGCTGCGGGTCGTCGGTGTCACCTTCGATCACACCTGGAGGAGCAAATGTCAAAACACCCTTTCGCAAGCAACGGTAAATTCCGCATTACCCGACATGTCCAGTTCGATGTCAGATTCGGGCTCCTCCTCGGACTCGGGCTTCGGCTCTTCAGAACCCGGTTTCTCCTCTGGAGCGGGGCGCGTCTCCCTGAAAATAGGACGCAGGAATTAGAGCGACTCCGAATCGACCCAATTGACCTTACCCTGCCGATGGCATTTTGAACTCCCCGGCCGGAATCTTGCCCCCGAGCTTCTCGATGAACGCTTTAAAGAACTCCAGTTGCGGGATGTTTAAGATTTCTGGCTTCGCGGAGCAAATTCCAATGAACGCCCGCAATTTGCCCAGCTCCTCGGCACCAATCGGACAGCTCATGGTGACTAGCTTTTTCTGTTTTCAAGCCGCTGGAACGACAAACGAACGCTCTGGAGCGTCTTTTCTTAAATTAGCACGGAAAATGCGTATTTCTAGGTCGCGGTTCAATGTTATCTCTGTTTAATTTAATTACACCGGCAGCACTCCTCGAAAGTTCTTTGCACCAATCTCACAGACACCAACTGAGAAACAAAATCAACACCCAACTGAAGGTGGCTGCGGTTTGTTTAACGAAGGGTGATGTGTCGCCATTATTTTTAACGTTTCGGTTTGTGTCTTGAATACCAAAATTTGAAATTTTGCGAAATTTCAAAAATAGCCAAAGTTCATTGAAAACGAACGATTTCAAGATGAGTCCAAAACATCAACTGGAATTTTTTATAAAGAAAATTTGTAATATCTGACTGGCTACCACACTGATAAAAATCCCTTGAAAAATGCATGTAAATAAACTTATAACGTTTTTATACTGAATCTTTCTACACTGAAAAGCTATTCAAAAATAAAGAAACCACTGAAACAAAAGACTTTTCTTCTTAAATTAATGAAATAATTTTTGTACCTCCTTAATTTCCTTTAAAAAAGAAACTTTTCAGTCACCGAAATATTGACCCCTATTTGATTATTTTTCAGGAATCAATAAAAACTCTTTCCACTCACAACTAAACGAGTTTTTAAGGACTTTTATGGGCTAAATATAGTGCTTGAGTTTAAAAAGATTGAAATAGCGAATAATTTATATGTAGCTTATTAATATTAATAATGAAAAAGATGAGAAAAACTGTTCTTAACTTATGATATTTTAGCAAGAAACAGGGTTAGTGGTTTATAATTTGAACAAAATAGTCATATTAATCATATTTTTAATCAATATTATTAGGAATTGCACTTAAGTTTTCATATTTTACTATCATTATAGCACGTAATCATATTCTTCATCATTCTCATCTGGAATGTCTTCAATACATGCAGTTGGCTAGGTATTTAAGAATGTTTCGATAAAATTACATATGGTCTTCCAGGTGCTATTCTGAACTTGCTTGAAATCATCTAAATTTTTACTTAATTACCACTCTCAAATCATAAGCTGTGGCTGATGGTAGTGATACAGGGGTTACCGTTTTTTCATTAATATGAATGAATGTTTAACGAATCCATCAATAAATTCTTCGGCTATGATACATATACATACATATAGTACCTTCTTAATTTGAATCATAATGAAAACTAATACATAGGACTCATATGACGAAGAAGCAATGGTTTTTCTTATCTTCTTTTGGAACTCTTTTTTAAATCTTGAACTGGAGTTAGAAACTCAAATCAAGGTCATTTGGTAAAAATGAATGACCACGTATGGGAAAATACTGGTAAATGTTTTCATATCATTTGAAGTCAGTCAGAGCGAACATGAATCTCCAACAAACAACCTGTTGTTTTTATTTTGCCCGGAACAATCGTCGGGCCATATAGAGCATGCAAAAACCACTTAAATCACTGACTTATGTTGTTTTAGCAATGAACGCAAATTACGCGGTATTTTTTGAAGAGGAAGGAATGTATTGACGAAAGTGATTTTTACCCAGAATACGTATCTACCTTTAAGGAAACGTCTACAGCAAAAAGAGTATGTTTGAAAAAAAAGTGACAAGAGGTTTTTGCAATGACCGATTCATTTTCATTCCATAGTTCCATAGTTTCTTTTTTAAACTATCCATGTACATTAACTATCGTAAAATATCCCTAAGTTTGCGTTGTTTTAGCAAAATTATTTGGAAAATTTGAAAATAACTCTTTTTCTTAAGCAAACAAGAAAATATAGTTTCCAGCGCATGCGTATGCGACGGCGCATATTTCTTCAACTCCTGCTTAGCTTTTGCTTAAAGGTACTTAATGTATTACTTGAATATCGCTCCTTTATCTTCTGAATACTTTCTAAATCCGTTCCCAATATGTATTTCAAAATTGAGAGAAAAGACAAAAAGTTTTAAAAATACCATTTTTATTCAAATTATTTATACATTGCATTAAATTAAGTTCAAATTATCTAAATTAATCAGAAAATCATAAATAATTAAGAGGTGACCTTGAAGACGGGGCGTCGATCCTAGCAAACGGAAGATCGGCCCTCCATCACGAGTAGTCTTACAGCGATTAGAATTTATTGTAGTCACATCCTTCTAAGAGTTGATTGATAAAATGAAGATTTTCGTTAGTTCTGGCAGCGAAAATGTGCCAGTTTGTTCCCATTCGGATTTACCCGAGAGGAGGGCAACCCGAACTTACTCTAAACAACTCCTTGCACATTTAGTGATTTTTTGGGTCCTTAAAAAAATCCTATGACGTACGTGGTTACGACCGATATAATCAAAGACTTAAAATTAAGGCTCCGGCCACCTTGCCCACCATTCGCTTATTCTTTTTATTTTGCACTCAGCACGGATGAGAGCTAGAGGCAACAGCCGCCTGGTTGTTGACTATTATTGTGTAGAACCGCTTTTATGCTCCAGATACAAAAAATATGCACCCACCCCGTACGCGAGGGTGTTGAAGAGCCCGAAAACGCCGGCAGCTATGTTGGACCCGTAGTTCCAGTGGCCCCAAAGTCCCGCCCACCGCACCAACTGCACTATAAATGCAATGAAGTAAAGGGCACTTTCAATCCCCGTGTTGAGGAGTTCCTGAAATAAAGAAAAGAACAAAAAACCTTTTTTATGCATTGTATTATACAAAATTATAAATACAACTTAGGACCCTAAAAAGCCCTGTCTGATATATGAGAATTAAGTCCTGAGTGTAAATAATGTCAGCTTTTTTAGGCCAATGCACATTATTTATGAAAAATTTTTTAAGTATATGCAATGTAATAAAAAATATTTCGATCTAACCTCAATTTAAAGTGTATTTCTCATACGAACATGGAACATGGACATATGCATACATGATACATGGAGAATTTTAAAAATTAAAACATTAAAACAATTAAAAAATTAAAAGATTGTCCTATAGATATCCCTATATACCTATATGTATAAGTATTTTTAGTAGAAATGGAATCGCTTTTATAGATTTAAAAACAGCATATTTCTTTTTAATATTTTTGCCCCAATCCCTCCTTTTGTACTTTTCCTGAATTAGCAATTTCTGTTATAACATTTCTGTCTTGACAAGAGAAAAGACTATTAGAGACCGTAAACCTATAACATATTTTCTGTTATAACAGAAATGTTAAGACATTTTTCCAGACAGAAATGTCTTCCCTTGTCATTTCGTATGTTCAAAAATTATGAAAGAATAAACTTAACATTTTAAGCAATATCAATTTTTTCATCATCAAAGAACGTTTATATAACATAGTGCTAAATGAAGTGTCAACAGAATTTGCCCAGCCATAATATGAAATGTCCAAAATTCGGCTGAAAGGCAATATGTTATGACAGAAATGTTAAAACAGGGGGTTAGGTAAAAAAAGAGGATCAATAATGTTTTGTTTTCCCTTCGGGTATGAGAGCCAAAAAAGATAAAGAAGTCTAAAATTCGAACTCCGGAACTAAAACAAGTCGATTTCCTGAACTATGCGGATGTCTTGGCTAAGTGTAAAAAAGCGGAACTTCACTTCAGCTCGGTTATCACTTACCGTTAAAATCCAGTTGATAGGTAAAGTGAGGACTTCACGTACGCCCAACAGGTAGGCGAAAGACCACAGCAAAGAAGCAATAAACGATGTCACTGCCACGAAGAGGAAGTAGTGTGACGCTGAGTAGAACGCGGGTGACGCGCATGCCATGCAAATTATACCTAGCACCTGGAAAAAAACGAAGGCGTTAGTGGGCTATCTCATGACCGTTCCAAAAATAAAAGTAGAATTAAAAGCGTCGCGTCGTACCGCACCGCGTTTGGAAGGTCTAG
The DNA here is from genome assembly GCA_951509405.1 of Machimus rusticus. Lineage (NCBI taxonomy): Eukaryota > Metazoa > Arthropoda > Insecta > Diptera > Asilidae > Machimus > Machimus rusticus. The sequence continues at coordinate 13,589,006 of OX608051.1, forward strand.
AACAAAAAGGCGGTCTTTTCTGTGAGTGGGACAACATTCGGCCGCGATTGCGCAACTTATGACGCAATTCTTCAAGTCAGTTCGAGAAAACAACTTCCAACCTCCGTTTAGAGGGGTTCACTCCCACTTTGAGTGAAGCACTCATCCACACCTGTGAGGTTGCCAAGATGCGCCAGCGCAGTCTGACAATTGATTTTAGAATGCATTCGCAGAAACAACCTCCACGCAATGCTCCAGCGCAGGCTTGTTTTGGTAGTCGCAGAGGCTCAGGTGGGCTCCGCTGCGGTTTATTTCGCCGGCGACATACTTTCGGTTCTAAGTGCGCTGCGCGGCCGCAGTGGCGACGCGACGTTGTCGTGGTTCGAGGCTGCGCACTGTCGGAGCCAACAGAGAATTCAAATTCATTTGAGGTAATCTGCGCACACATCCACGGGCCTGGTCGCTTTTATTTCGATCAACCGTCGAAGTCGTTGTACCTTCGTAATTCAATCGATATTTTCGGATATGGGGCACAAAACTAACCGCATTTGCTCGAGAGATCAAACCAGAACCAATGGCTGTAGAAAGACCTCAAGTGGCCGTGTTTTGATCGCGATACCATTAAAAATGGAGTCCCGTTGTCTCCTTGCGTTGAGCTGGAAAGAAAGACTCGTCCACGGTCAGTGGATCTTCAGATTCATTCAAGTGGATCGTTTTGGTTTCTTGTCGACGGCACAAATTTACGATGGTCTCTTCGACGAGTAGCTGAGACTAATGTGTATAAATATTTGTAAATTGAAAAATGAGAATGCATTGAACCACTATAGCAATTTTTAAATTAGAATCTTTTATCCTCTTCAGACTGTTTCAAGACTGATCCATTACAACAAAACGCAAAGCGTTTATATACAAATCTATATATATATAAATTACGGTGTGTGTCTGACTTAATAAAGATTATAATAATAATATTCTTTTATAATTGAAGTTAATAATACATTGGTATCGGAACGGCAATATCGATATCCAGTTAAGTATCAGAACAACGGTATCGGTACCTAATCAAGCAATAATAAAGTATCGATAATACTCAAATATCGAGTAGGTACCTACTTTTTATTAAGAGAGTTTAACGTTATTTAATAACTATTTGTTCCTAATCATATACAGAAGTATACATATACATACATATATGGTACATACAGATAAAAATACAAGATACGTTACGAGAAATCAAAAGTGGTAATTATAGTACTTTTGGCTTTATATTTCAATTCTTATTTAATTTTGGTTGCAGTAGAAGGTCATAATTGCAAATAAATCCAAATTAATTCGCCACATTATGCAACGCACCATAGATTTTTATGTTCATTGATAAATCAGACCAACCAATCAATAGTGTTCTAAGAAACGTTTATAGGTTTATAAACCATATGTTATGTAACTATGATTTTATAACGTAAGCTATCAAATAACTTTTATTAAGCCTGACTAATACATACATGTTTACATTTATTTTAGGAAACTTAAAGTGCAAAATAAATCATTTTTACAATAATTGAAACACAAAGCTGATGGATCAAAAACGAGCAACGATTTGACCTACATATGTATATTCCGCATTCTTAAGGGAAGTTCTAGGATCTAGACACTAGAACTATATTTCATGCAATTAAAAAACGTTGTTAAATGCAAAAAGTAAAATAAAAAGTGAATTAGGTAAGTTGTACCACATATTAGGTAACTAATGAGAGAAGCCCAACGTATCAGGTAAAAGTGCCTCAACATCGAAGCACATAAAATCTTTGATTAAATATCATGATCGAACCATCGCACGCTATAAGTAAACTTTATTAAGTAGTTGAAAGTGATATATACCCGCAAAATTCCATCTTGGTAAAAAGATGTGCTTTTATAAAATGTTGCTTTTAATAAAACGAGCAATTTAACTAACAACGTTTCAGATCTATTTAAGGAAGCTGGATAAACAAGAGATGACGAGACGCGATGCGCCAATTGTAATAAATTTTGTAATTGATGCATTTACAGCAATTCATGTTTTTATCAAGATGTTTTCATTATATAGGTTCTAAAGTTAAATTGCAACTTACTGAGTTTAATTCTCAATTCAATTACTTGTGGTCATCTGCATGTGCAATTTGCATATGTTTCGAGAAGATGGCATTTTATAGGCTGGATTCTAAATTTTTATATACACACTATAAAAACAGCACTCTATTTATGGTATTACAAACCATTGAATTTGAAGTGTATAGATATTTTCGCAAAATTCTGAATGATTCCTTTTATTTAATAAAAATTAATTATTTTAATTCGTTCCCTTTAGGTTGCAAGCTGCTAAACTCGATATTCTATAAATATCAGCCTGTTATAAACTTTGCATGGATCCGGAAGGCACCGCGCAGCTTCCGGATCTATGCAAAATTCAAGAAGTCCTAAGATAATTTTTTTCAAATATTAAAGATCATGCGTAGGTATGTTTTGGCACTTAAATTCGACATATATAAAAATTGAAGTTAACTAACTTGAAATCTAAAGACGCTTACGATAAGTTTAACCATCATTTATACAGACTCGCCCAATTGCAATTTAATTCAAAATATAATCTCGAATACATATAGTATACCTAACTAAGTTAAAATGTTTCTACTTTTTTATTTAGAGTTAGTATATAAATACATATATGTATATTTGAATTAAAAACAATGCAAACATTCTATAAAAATAAAGATTTTCTTTATAGTCTTTATTTATTTGCCTTCTTAGATGAAAACTACGGAGATATTGGATATGGTTTTCATCACTTTTACATGAATTAGGCAACAAAGCTCTTTTGGCGCTTTGGCTTTTTCTTTCTTAACAAAAGTAATTAATGCAAAATAATAATAAATTAAATGCCTTCAGGATAATATTTATAAGTAGCATAATTTTGATATCGTTTACGATTCAGAGAAAAGATAAGCAATACTTAGAATTACTAAAATAATAATAATTTTATCTCCACAGTGCCAATAGATGGTGCTAGATTAAGCCTCGTTGCTCGCGTTAAAGATAACTAAAGATTGCCAAATCAAACAACAAAAAACCCAATTAATTTATTAATCAGTAAGATTGCACATAAAGCGCGGGGTAAATGCATTCACTTAAAAGAAAAATGAATATTATTTTATAAGACGGAAAAAAAACCGAAAAATCACCCTTTTTTGTTTTTTTTAAATGCAAAATATCTTATACAGATTTGAGAGATATCGATCCAGTATTTTTTTTTTCTTACCAACACTAGGCATTCTGAAAAAAATGCATTTAAAATTTAAAGTAGAGTAGGTTTGTTGTATTAGTTGGCGAGCTTTTGTCTATACAAAATCTAAAATAATGCGAATTTTTTACTGAATTTTCTTGGAAAGATTCTTCAAAGGGTATATGTATATGTATTTTCAATTTATAATTAAAAAAAAATACTAATTTTGTAAAAATTTCAATACTCCCTCAAATTGTTCTTTAAACCCACACATATATAACTTTTATTTAAGTTAAGTTAAGTTATACTTTTTACATGCAGACAAGCACGCATTTAATACAAAAAAGATTAAAATTGATTGATTTGCGGGTATTAGAAAATCGTCGTGTTGTTTTTTTCCATTTGATGTTAACCGGTAAAATAAACTCTCCTAAACTTTTGTCAATATTGAACATATGTACCAAACATAGCTTTTTAAATGTCAATAGCCATCGAATTTATTATACAATGTAGGTATGACCGGAACGCATAATAAATATATTTTGACACGGTCACTTTCAACTTGAACAAGACTGAAATAAAGCATAGGGTAAACAAGATTTCAGATTAATGCACATACATATTGTATTGCACATAAACTTTGCAAATATGGTTTCCATTGCAAATATGGTTTCCATTGCAAAGAAGACTATTTGTAGAATTTCCTCCTTTCTTCCAGAAAATTGGAAAATAAACGAGATATGCCGCGTGCAGTTGTCCTTAATTGGTAGCAAAACAAAAACATTACGTGCTTAGGAAATCCATCAGCAGCAGATAAGTTCAAAGAACTCGGCCATCGCAGTTGAGGCCGCAAACGGAAGATATCCACCAGAGGAGAACCCGCGAATGAGAAATTCGCGCCGCAAAACAATGGCCTGTGAGAAGCGAATCAAATTATGCGGCGTATACAATAAATAACTGAGAATTCTGCAGGAAGTGGCTCCCAAGCCGAACGCTGCCGTTTTCATTGTAAATGGTGCTAGTTATGCGGAAGAACGCGCTGTTTGCCGGCGTTCATTTGCGAACGCATTCGGCTGGCTGCTCCACTCGAGGAGCCCCCAAAAGCTCCGCGCCGCTGAATATTCTTAGCCACCTGAGGTATGACGGTGCTTCTGTGCAGCGCCGGCGGAGCACCAATTTGTGTCTCACTGACCCATTTCCACGGGCCCCAATTAACAATTTTGGATAAAGGGGAGCAGCGCAGCGCCACAGATCGCCCGTACAAAGGTTGCGCGCCAAATGGAGCCACCCAGGCGCAGCAAAGCGCACACTTTTGTGCGCAACGTAATTTTCCGGGTTCGGCACAAGCTCCTCAACAAGATCCATTAATAATGTAATTAGTTTCCTTGGGCTTTCACATGGAATTCCTCCGCGTTCCCGGGCGACTGCCTCCGGGCGCTAGTGTTGCTCGAACAGCTCAACTGGAAATTCTAGAACGCACTCTAGTGCTTACTGATTTGGCGGCTGGCCAAATTCAAATCAAAACGGAAGTTCTGATCTAGTTTACCTCCACATGTAAGATGGAGATGGCGGCTAATACCTTCAAATTCAAACATTTAATTACGTGAGAGATACAACACAGATATGTTTTAAAATATAAAAATAAATATATATAGTTTATGTCTCTAAAAACTAGAATTCGAGGTTGTATTCTAGGTGAACAAGCCCACTTTTTTGGGTGGAGAGTTAACTTTATAATTAAATTGAGTATTTATATTATCTATAAGAAATAAGTGATTGCCGGCCGGCTATTACTAGACATTAAATCAGTAAATGGCATTACTTGTTAAACATGTTTAAAGGAGTGCGTAATTATAAAACTAAGCAAAGAAAGCAGGGCAAATGCTCTGATGTGTCAATAAAAATTGATAACTTTTTATTTTACTTTTTACTAGCTGTTACCACGACTTCGTTCGCGCGGGTTTAAATAAATTAAGTAGCAACCTAATTTATACAGCCTAATGCTAAGCCAACCAAGTTTTCAAAATACAAATATTTACAACAGATTCAAATTTTGAATACACTGAGGCAATAAGTAAGTTCATTTATTAAAATTTAGATATACATTATACGATATACCTAAAAGTTTTAAATTATGATTTTTATAAAGTTTTTGTTGCAAACTTTAGGTATCCTTTTGGGGATTCCGCCTCAAATCGACAATTGGTTGATATCGACTAGTTTTAATTTGGACGAAATTTAGTTGATAGTAGAGTTTATTAAGTACATGTATCATTAAATGAAATTCCATGAAAAGATTTCAAAACAATTTTTTTTAATTTATAAGAAAAACAAATGTTGTCGATTTTTTGCGTTTTTCAAGTTGCTTTTAGATCCGTTTAAAAACGGTTGAAGATAAAACTTTTGTTTTGAAGCCATTTTTAAATAATATAGATAAATATAACAACTATACAATGTTCCAAAAAGTTATAGTCATTTTGTTTAATATTATTGAAGATATTTGGATCGGAAAATCGGAAACTGTGCAATATTTTTATTAAATTAATGCAGAATTGCTAAGTACTTTAAATTAATATTCTGCAACGACTGTTGGGTTATTTATAAGCTTTCTATTGGTAGAAGAAATATCCTCTTAAATATAAACAAACATTGTCTCAAAGAAATTATACAGTATTTTCCGAGTTCACCTCATCCAAATTTTTGATTACGATTTTAAGGGTGAAGAACCGACTTTAGGAGGAAGTGTCCAAACACACGTTGATCAGGAACCCTGCAGAATCACTTACCCGGTACTCCCATTCAGATAATAGAACACCCTGTAATAGCATACACCATTGAAGCTTTTGCTCGTATTCACAAAAGACGTTTGCAAATTTTAAACAAATAGCGCATTTTAACCCTTTGCGGACGTAATAAATTTGGACATGGGTGTCGTACAGGATAGGAGCACCGTATTGGTTCGTGAATAGGTTTTTTAGACCTTCCTTTAGATCATGAATGAATATAGTATAAAATTAGTATCGTTCCTTGCTGCGGTGGCTGAGAGCAGTCATAAGACCAGAACGCTAAAAAAAGCTTTGTTGGCATAGAATAGACATACGACCGCAAAGGGTTAATGCTAAATTTTAAACAAATAACGCATTTTAATGCTATTGCGTATGCAATGTCAGAAACGGAAACGTAAACGCATCATTTGGTGATTGGTTTATTGAGTTTTGCGAAGTATTAGTAGAGAAAAAGGCATGCTGACAACAGAAATAATATATGTATAAGATTTGGGTGACTTCCTGTGGTCATATTGTCATTAAATAAAGCTTAAACTGAATATTAAACTATTCCAAAGAAGTTAAGAAAACCGCATCTCGATGATGCGCGCACAGACACGAAGCGAGTTACGATTTTATTATAGATAAGATATTTTCTTTGTAATAAGAGAAAACGAAAAAATAACAAATTTTATAGAGTTGTTTTATTATGATAGCTGGTTTTTTTCCTATACATACATATACCAGTTTGTTTACCTACCAGCTGCAACCAATCGCGTTACTAAGACCAAGATTCCATAGTTTACGGAGTTTGCGAAATTCTTCAATAAAAATAGAATTGTTGAAGAATAAGTCGCAATTATAATAATAAATTTGCTCTCTGCAATTTAACGTTTTTCTGATGCCTATTCAGCAAACGTTCAGGAGCAAAATAATGGTTTATTCGTGGACGAGTGCAAGCCAGAAAAAAGTGCACTCAGTGGAGCCGATGGCGACATATGAGGCCAACAACTATCAGTGGAACAGCTCCCGTGTTAGACGCAGAACAAAAGCCTGCGGCACACGTTTACTTGCTCGAAAATATTCAAAAAATGCAGAAACTTTAGAAACTAGTTTCACCGAAGTCGCAACACTAGGCGGACCGCAACGCAAATGGCACGCTGCCAACTTTTGCATGCACTCCGCGACTATCCAAATATTCTCGAAAGCACAGCCTCAACTCAATGACATAATTTTAGCTCCATGCATTCAATGCTCGAAGTGTCTAAAAATACGGGAAGATTTCAGAATTGTAGGCTAGCGATTCATAAGAAAGTGGACAAGATTTTCCCCCCGCACTCTAGCAAGACCTATTGAATGATCCAGTGGAGCAGCTTAGAACTTTTCGCTTGGCTCGTTAACGTTACGATGATTGGCTAATTCCAATAACAAACTGCGAACTGCACCTGTGATTCCGCGCAATTTCGTGAATTTCCCCCCTTGTGCGGTGGTGGCGCTGCAAACCGGTTCCGCTAATAATTAGCCGTTTGAAATCAGTCAGACATAAGACGCGGCGGCGCATTCCTGCTGCAAATGCGCCAAATACCTGTCGTTCTGAATTCGCCTTATTTGCCCACCTCGGCCCCGCTGCACTGATCGTGATCGTGAGAAATCCGTGCCCAACGATCGACGACTTGTGGGCTGATTTTATGGCAAAACGCTAACTAGGCGACGCCGAGGAAAGTGATCATATGGCAGCAGTTAGGTGAGTTTTGTAAACAGTCAACTGGAGAGAAAAACCAACTTCAAGCAATCTTATAACTTAGCCACAAGATACGAGTAACTCTACTCAGCTCAGTGAAGGTTGGTATAAATCGGATATTTTGGTTTTTGTTCATTTTCACTTTTCCACACTAAACCATACTATCCGAAGTAGACATTTAAAAAAAAAATTCAACTACATATATGAGTTGGTCATGTAAATTTAAATTTAAAACTAAGGCATCTAAAGAACTTTGCCGAAAAGACGTATATTTTTGACATCTTTTTTCGCGGCTTGAAGATAACTATAATATATATTTTCAGTAGTCTCAAAAAAGTCTGTTTTTTAACATAGAGTGTCGTATTGTAGACGACTAAAATATATCTTTTTAAGTCGTTTTTGAAACAATCAAAAAAGCTTCCAAAAAATGTCTTGCGGTTGAATATATGGTATGTACATATATTGACTTGACTACAAGACATCACAACATAAGATGTCATTTGGCGCAGTTGGATGAGCGGTTCGGCTGTGCCATTCCGGGGTTGTGGGTCCGAGGCCCACCTGATTTACGGATAAAAAATAAATAATAATAGAAAAACAAAAATAAAAAATACAATTACACATATGTACATAGAAGAATACAAATAAAATAAAAAATAAAAAGATAATTAAAACAATTTAAAATGTAATTACAAGAAAAAATGCCTTTGTCCGTCCTCATCTAATGTAATAAGCCTTATATATTTTTACTTTAGATGCCTACAATTTAATAAAACTTAACGTTTTAAATGAGTCATCAAAAAGTCATCGTTTAGAATGTCTTTTTGGTTTTTTTGTTTTAGACGTGATAACATTTGGACGGTCAGGACTTGCTTTTCAAGGCAGCTATTGGACACTTCTACTGCAACTGAGAAATGAAGTAAACGATATCAAAAATCCTGCGGCAACTTTTTGAAGTTAACAAAAAGACATTGTTTAGACATCAAATTTCTAGTTGGGGTTACTCTTTAAAAGACAGTTAAAATTATTTATAAGTGACCGATACAAAACTTAAAATATTATCTTGTAAGATAGTTTTGGACATACAGAATGGAGAATTTGTTGTTTTATTGGTTTTGGTTGCCTTGTTACTGTGGAAATTAAAGAAATTAATGCGCAAATTTAGTAATTTGAGGTGCACTTTTGGTAATTAAGGCTCAATTATCCACTCGAGAATAGTGGGAGATACCTTAATTAAATTTGAACTTTAAAAACTAACGTTAGCTTCCGATAATTCCTATTATTCGATTATTCCATCTCAACTATAATTAAATAGGACAATTTCTTAGGAAAATGTGTTAATTTTTAAAAAAGTTGTTTTGAAATTGAAAAATAGTAGTATAATATATGTAGTGTAAATAAAACATCCTTAGGTACTTTATCAATTTCCCAAATAAAATAGTCAATATTTTAAGCAAAAGCAAAAACGTTTAGAAATCTGTTATATACAGGAGATTTCAAAGATATTTTTCGTAATTTATGTAGGGATAGGAACATTTCGTAGTTCTGTAGTGAAATAGTCATAAAAAATTCAATCGGCATGTATGGTTTTCAGTACCATAATATTTAAACATAAAATTAGTACCATAAAACATGCATAAATGCACATGGTTTAAAACCAGAGAAAGTAGTAGAAAAAACATTTAAGTGTGATACATGTCATACATGACACCATATTTTAGGTTTTTGTACAATAGTGAATCCTATTCTTGTGGCAACGTTGTCAGTTCTCCTATCAGCGACCTATAACTTCTAAACGAAATGAAAGGCCATCACAATAATGGTTTTTAGATATACAGCCTTGGCCAAAAGTATTAGGCACCCTAGTTTTTTCCATGTATCTTACAAAATAATTCCAAGAAACATTTATATTGTTTGTCAATATGTTCCTACCGATCATTAATGGTAATTAAGGTAATGAACCCTTTCCTAGAAGGACCATAAAACATCTGGTTGGGAAAACTTATAAATTTGAGATTTTTTAAGAAAACTTCAGTTTGCAATTATTGTTCGTAGTGCAAGCAAGTGTTTAAATTTTGTTGCTCTTTTAACGGATTTGGCTACTATAATTATGAAAATGCCTAAAAGAAGGAAATTAAGTGAGCCAGAACAGTTGCGAATTTTGTTTTTACATGAGCAAGGCAATTCTCAAGTTGAGATTGCTAAAACTGTGAAATTTTCTTGTTGTGCAGTGCAAAGTGGAATTAAACGTTTTCTGGACACAGGATCACACAAAGACAGAAAAAGAACGGGTAGAAAAAGAGTAAGTTCGGAACATGATGGCTGAAATTTGATTCGAGAGTTTCTCAAAAATCGCAAAAGAACGTCTTCAGAGCTTGCTACTAGTCTGCCTCATCAGATTGGTAGGCCGATTAGCGCTAGAACTACAAGAAGAAGACTTGGAGAAGCAGGACCGAAAGGTTGCAAGGCTAGGAATAAGCCTTGGCTTTCAGAAAAAAATAAAACAGCGCGTCTGGAATGGGCTTTAAAACACCAAAGTTGGACGGAAGCGGATTGGGAAAACGTAATATTGTCCGATGAATATAACTTCGAGGTAAGCTTTATTTGGTTAATTTCAATTATTTATAACGGTTGAATTATGCTCAGTCCGTTTGTGAAAGCATTTTATGGATATTGAAAATAGTGCTAAAATTTATTAATTTTCCAGGTCTTTGGCACCCCTGGTGTCACGTTTGTGAGGAGGAGAGTAGGTGAAGCTTACCGTCCCGAATGCGTCGTGTCCACGGTCAAACATGGAGGGGGCAGTGTAATGATTTGCGGTTGTATGGCGTCCGTTGGAGCGGATGAAATGGTTATTTGTGAAGGATGCATGAACAGTAAAAAATATATTGTCGTGTTGGAAGAGGTTCTACACCCATCATTTACGAAGATTTACGATGACACCAATGCGGACAACATAAAATTCCAACAAGATAACGCGCCATATCACACATCTGCAACCAGTATGCGATATTTAAAAAAAACAATGTTGATCTTTTGGAGTGGCCTGCACAGTCACCAGATCTCAATCCAATTGAGTATCTTTGGTGTATACTGAAGCGGAAGATACGGGAGCACAACATCACATCAAAAACAGGGCTGAAACAAATCATCCAGCAAGAGTGGAAAAAAATTTCTCCTGAAGAGTGCTTGAAGCTTGCACGGACAATTTCTAAAAGAATAGCTGCTGTGATTAAAGCTAAGGGCGGACCGACTAAATATTAATAATAAGAATAAAGGACAATAAGTCAAACCTAACTATAGTTTAATTTCCCCTTATCTGCGCAAATGAACCGTGTGGTACGATTTTCATGGGGTGCCTAATACTTTTGGCCAAGGCTGTATTTTGTTACCAGGTCTATCACAAAAACCACAATTTTATATACTTTAATACGTGTATTGCATTTACATATGTTGCACTCAGTTATGTTTTACGTTCATAAAAATGAACCACTTTCAAGATATTTCAACTTGCATGTTTTTAAAAGAAAAAGTCGACTTCTAAAACGACTATATACGAGTATCAGAAAAAAAAAACAGTTTTTTACCACAGCTCACATCATGCAAATTCATTGAATGAATCACTTCTACATTAAAAACATTTTTAACGAAGTGGAAATTTTATATATAATTAAGCACGTCTAATTGCGGCATGGTAATAATACACAAACTAAACTCAAGTAATTTCAATTGACTTATGTAATAAAAAAGAGACGGTAACAGGCCCGTAATTACAAGGTCTTATAAGCCCCATTAGCTTGTAAGTATATATGTACATAGCTTCTTTCTGTTCGTAAAAAGTTCTTATTATTTTCATAATATGTATGTATGTTATGTATGTACATGCGCATTTTTGATTATATTGCATTTATTATTACTTTATTAAATATTATAACACATGGGTCATTAAGTCCCGAGACTAACCAGTAAAACTTTTTTTTTTTTTGCAAAATTCGACTTTATTCATCAACATAGTCATCTTCAATAGCGATACAATCATTCCAACGTTTTTCTAAACTTTCGATGCCTTTTTTATAGAATGATTTATTTTTTGCCTCAAAATAGGCTTCATTTGCGGCTATAACATCGTCATTGGAGCTAAATTTAAAATAATAAATCTAAAAGCGTATAGTGGTGATCCATATTTCATCCATTATGATGCACCGACGTAAAAAATCCTTTTTATCACGCGTAAACAGTTTCAAACAGCGCTCCGAATCAATCAATTCGTTGTTTTTTTTTGTTCCATTGTGAGCAAATGCGGCACCCACTTTGAAAAAAAATTTTTCATGCCCAAATTTTCATGCACAATTTTGAACACGGTGCCTTTTGATATCTTTACGATGTCAACTATCTCTTGCAACTTCACTTTGCGATCCAATATAAAAATTTTAAGAATTTTTTGAATGTTTTCGGTGTAGCCACCTCAATTGGACGACCTGAGCACTCCGCGTCTTCGGTGATTGTCCGATCGAGTTTAAAGTCCGCATACCATCGGCAAATGGTTGCTTTCGATGGTCATTTTCCTGGATAGCACTTTTCAAGTCATTCCTGAGCTTGAACTGTATTATTTCCCATTAAAAAACAGTGTTTGATTAACGCACGAAACTCATTTTTATCCATCCTTCAAAGAAAACGAATGTAGCGGCACTTAACTTTCAATATTTCGACAACCACTGAACCAAATGTTATGAAATTTTTACATGTATCTTTTGAAGGATGGTGCTACCGAAAAACAAAAGCGGCATGGAATTGGCGGCACCATTAGTATGTTAGTCTCGGGACTTAATGACCCATGTGTTACATAGTATTCACGTAAAAATAGGGCTGTAATATAATAAACTTCTTGTGCAAATACATATGTGTGTCTGTTTTGGTATTAGTATAGTAATATACAAATGAGCCGTTCATTACACAAATCGATTAACTCCATAAAACAAAAATTGAGAAATGTGATGAAAAAATGTAGGTACTTTTTTTGTTAAAATTACCGTTTTAATATAAACTAGTGGTCGCCCTGTGGTCGAAATTCGACCTACCGAGGTTACTACGAAAAATACGACTGTACACAGCCTACTATGTGTTTGAAATTGGCACTTTCAATAATAAAATTACGACAGTTTGACCACAGACTACTATGCGTTCGACATAGACATTATGAACGTAAATAATGAATTTATTTTATTTTATTTAATGTATTTATAACACATATTATATATAAATTTTAGCTTTGTGCACTTCTTCTCTGTATAAACTTTAACCATGCAAAATCTCAAACTCCTCAGTCCGTGCAATTTGCTTAAAAAGGGGTCCAAAGATTTCCCTTCACGTATTAATATATAGATTTAAATAGATATTAGCTGTGTTCCATTGGACTGTGTAAAATACTCCCAAGTACTTCTGGCTACGCTCAATTACTCTAGCTCTAGTTGGCGAGTAGTTTCGCCACATTTTCCCGCCATATGGATTGTGGTTTTTGTACTAGGATTGCATAGAAATGATAGCTTTTTTCTCATTGTTGGTTCAAGCTTTAGCTATTCTGGAGCCTTCAAATAATAAAATTTAAGTAATATAGGCAGCAAAACATATTTATATATAAATATTTCCATTTTAATAAATAAGGCACAATCAGAGCAACAAATATAATACGATGAAATGTCAAAATTTGAACTTATATTTTACTCCTGACGATCGAAGTAGCGTTCCATAGAGAAAGTACTCGGGAGTACTTTACACAGCCCAATGGAACACAGCTATTGTAGAACTTATAAATACAGATGTAGTTTTCATCTAACATATATAAAATTAATAAGAAAGAATAGCCATAAAATGATCGTTAGTAATGTTAAAATTTTTATGTGACTGGTGGAGTTAATCGAATTGTGCATTGAGGGGCTCATATATGTACATATGTTACGAAATGACTATCAGAAGTATGTGAAAATTGTATCAAATTTTTTAGTCCTGATAACTCGAAAAATTGTAGATAACTATGTTTGCGACATGTTGTGCACTGTTAGAAAATAGAGATGCCAGAGTTTTTTTCTTCGGTTAAGCGTTAAGCATACATTGCTTTAAAAGTAAAAAAAAACTCTATATATTTCTTTCTTTAATTTCACCCAACAAATTTTTTTTGCAATACTTTTCTCTAAAATTTAAATGTTTTTTTAAATTTACTAATGTTTTGGGAAAAGCAAAAATTGTTTTTAAATGCTTACTTACAACTTACAAGCTGGTGAAAAATTCATTTTAAGCTATAAAATAAGAATCGAAAAAAATAACGAAATTAGCATAAAAAAATTGGATTGTATTTGAGGTCTTCTCACGAATTTTGATAAAACTTTGTATGAGTGTTCATTTGGAGTGAAAAGTGACAAATATGCAGAAACAAAGTCGGTCATTTGTACCTCCCGAGAAATTTAACTTTAAAAGTTCGGAAATTGATATTGCTGAGCACGCATTTATCTTATAAAATGACAAATCAAAGTAAAATATAATAAATTTTTTTTTTATTTTCAATGCTCGTACAGATACATTTATAATTTAAGGTTTTTTCATAATGTTCGGCAAAAAGTTGCAGGCGTATGGAGAAATTGCGGCAGAAAGCTATCATACCTTTCCAAATTTTAAAGTTAAATGTCTCGGGAAATATAAAACCTCAAACTCAATTTATCTTCAATTTTTTATTTACATATGTAGGTACATATTTACAAGCTATTTTAATAAATCATTTTAAGATGAACCAAATTTTCCAAATTTTAGTTACTCAACCTGCATTGAAAATGATAAAATCTTAGAATTTCTCGAACATTGAGCAGAGTACCAATAACGATAAGATTGCGGAAATAGAATTAATTTGCTTATAAGACGCAAGCTGCTGGAACTGGACCAGTAATTCCAGTAATCGATACGACGATCTCATGGCACCGAAGTGCCGCAAGACTAGATCTTTGCGGCTGTGGTTCCCGGTGAAAGTCATATGTAATTCGATAAATCACGCTTGAAGGACTTCACCCCGTCCTCCCTATCCCATTCACGTAGAGCTCCTCTTACTCCACTACTGTTGATTTCATCGAATCCATCGTCGTATCGCGGAAAATCAGAACAACGATCAATTTGGCGGCTGGCGAAATTTTGAAAGATTGCCAATAAAATTTACTTTTAGCGAGTCTGCACGCCAGACAATTTGTACTTAATTCTGTAATATTCTCCGCGAGGCGCGATGAATTATCACAGGATAAATCTGTCGCGAGGTCATCCAATGTAAACTTCTACACGTCATACAAAATGTCGCTGGACTCGTTGAGGCTTTCCCACCAGTTCAACAGTGCGTTGGCGCAACTAATTTTAAGCTCCGGGGCCAGTCATCGTCGCGCTATTAATAAATTTTATGCATTAATTCGGGCGCTTCCTTGTTTTTGTTTTCTTTTTGGTAACTAGACACTAGTCTAGGCTATGATAGAATTAATTCGAGAGGCCACCCAAAGTGCGTCGGGGACTAGTTTCTTGCCATATTGAGCTAGATTGTTAGACATAGAATAAAACCTAATGGCATTACTCGATGGACTCCCAGAAAGACAAACGTGGGAATCGTCGTATGCATGCAAAAATGTTCACTAATTTTATATCTGATGTTAAGAATTTTAAAGGGAAATAAGGTAATTATTATTCTCAATTACGGGCAATCGATGATGCATCAAGTGGGCAGTCTCCCGCGCTCGGAGTGGAACTACCTTGAATCTTGGGGAGAAACTATATTTAGTCATAATAAATATGTGCTTTTGGCGAGTACAGAAACAGCCCACGTCTTAAGTCGTGTTTATTTCGAAGAATTTGCTTATTCTTATTTATTGTTAATTTGAAGGCTAGTACCTGTCATAAAAGAACAATCTATTTAAAACGTAAAACCGAAATCTACTTTTATTGCTTCCACCGACCGCCGAAGGGAAATGAGTTGTTTACAAAACAAGATGACTACATTTTGGTAACGAACATCATTTTTGGAGGCTTAAAATTTTAATGTTGTTGAAGTTACCAAATAATTTAATGGCCCAATATTTTTTTTTTTACATTGTTATTCCTCAGGAACTGTAATACTTATATTAATTTTTACATTACGTATCAAACAAGTTTTAAATAAATGTATATGTAATTTCCGCCCAGAACATTGTATGTACAAACATATGTAGTTTTGAGCAAAGACTGACACCAAATCAACTACCGACATATACATAGATATATGTATGTATATGTATTAGTCAACATTTTCAAATCAATTGCTTTATTACCAAAATAATTAAATATAATTGAAGGATTCTAAGTCTAAAGGGTCTTAGTGCCAATTTTATTACTTAGAGTTATGAACTAATATTGAAAATGGACTCTCGGGTTACATTTTCTCTGAATATTTTGATCACTTGGTAACGTAGCGTCAATTTTTTGGCGCGTAATTAAGTTAACTAACTAAAAATTCTTTAATATGTGTACATACATAATTATCCAGTACATATAATAAATAGATAAGGCATATGTACATATTCAGTCGGTAGAAAACAAATTCTTTAATCAGTGAAAAAACTAGATCTGAATGGGCACTGTAGCAAATATTTTTTGAAGCCTTTAATAACTCATGAATTATATTGGACTTAAAGAGCTTCCTCAAAATTTATTTTCTTCTTCAAAGATTCTGAAATTCGTCACTACAAATGAAGTTGGTTTTCGCAATATTCGAAAGGAAAGGTTTAGAAAAAGCAATTTTCTTAAAATAAATATCACTTGCAAATTGCAACACATAAAAATTTACGTTTAGATTTAAAAAATTAAAAATGTTAAATACTCAAGAATTGTAAGCTAGGTTTCGAATTTTAAAGTGGAGATATTGTTTGAACTAATCCGTACTTTCGTGAGACGAAATAAGATAAAACTAAAATTGAGTATTTTATTATTAATTTATTAGGAAAGAGCTTTTATACATATGTATATACATAAGTATAGTATATGGCTTAGAAACATGGTTATGGTTTTGGTCATTAGTGTCATGCATATTGGAATTGATGCGATAAAAAAAATGAGGATGAACTAAATTTTCTTTTATAATATTATCTAAACGAAGATATTTATCGAGTTTCATCAAAATGAAAAAATGTAGTCTAGCGTTATTTATTTTTGATGATAACAAATGAAATTTCGAATTTGATGTTTACCTAAAAGATAACGGCTGAACAAATTTTGAAATTCCTCCGAAACGATCGAACAGCTAACAGCTTTTCTGGGTAAGAATCTCGATAATATCTGAAGAAAGTAAAATAGGCTTGAAGTAATTTTACAGGCACCGGAGGCAGCTGCCAGCAATTGGGGAAACTCGAAAACAAAGCCTTTCGGGCCGACTGGCCACCGCAGACGGTTGAATGGGGACGCGGCTTAATTTATGCGGCTGCGCGACGCGGTAACTGCATAGATCGAAGGGCCGCTGCGCGTTGCGCTGGCTTTCTCCACTGTTTACATCGATCGGTGTCGGCGGCGCGGCGGCGGCGCGGCGGCGGCGCGGCGACGGCGCGACGGCGGGGCTCCGATTGCGGCGCTACGCCACTTTTTCCGATTGTTCTTCCCGCAAAGTCAAAACCTTAAAAGCACAGCGTGACCCCCTTTTCGAAATTCAAAGCAGTCGAGGGCAACTGCACAGAGCACCGCTGCCGCCGCGACGCCGTAACCTGCTTAAATCACGTCGATCGCTCGAGCAAGTTCTAGTTCAGCCCGATTTTAATCGATCGCTGTTTAGGGCCCCGAAGATCAGAGGTGGGCTCCCGAGCCGCGTGCGTGTCCTCGTGCCTTTCCAGGCCCAGGGCGACGGTGGTTTTGGGTGGACCGCATTGGTTTCTCTGGCTTTCTGGAAACTTATTTTCTTCCCATGATCTTCGAGCGAGAAAGTTATCCGACCAGTACGACCGCGTTGAACCTGCTCGAGCAGTTTTGCTTTCCGACTTTAATTTGAATTTGTCGCCTTTCAGCTTCGTTTTTTTCTACTTTTTTTTTTGTTAACTTTCTTTCTCCGAAAAAGCCACTTATGCTGTTCGTTTATTTTTAACGAAAAATGAAAGTCAATGTACTCTGTTGGGGCTTTTGATGGCGTAAGAGCATGCGTTCTTTGTTGGGTAAATTAGGACCCTATACCTACATACATATAATAAGGTAAAATGTTGACAAAAACTTTAGAATTGCCATTAGATTTTATTCTTTAAATGTCATTGACACAAATTATTTTACTAATTGGAAGGAAGAATTGTTTTTGAATAGGAAAATGTCTTTTTATGTTAAAAACTGAATAAATAACATCACTATTATGGAGCAGGATTTTTCCCTAGTCCGTACTGTCTCAGAAGGCATTGTCCCAATTATGATACACATGATTTTTATGCACTTTATTTCATTTTTTGATGATAAGTACCTACTTAAAGTCTTCTGATTCGAATTCAAATAGCTTTCTATTTTAGCATACTTCTTTTTTGTAGTTAATTTTTAATAACAAATTAATATTTGTGTTTGAATGCTTTTCATATTAGCAGTTAGCTGTTTCATATTTTCTTTTAATTGCGGTTTTTCTTCAGCTAGTTACTTTTTTAATTTTTGAGGATAATTTTCTTTTTTAATTCTCTATTTTTCTCAGAAATGGTTTGAGGTACTAAATTAAAACTATCTAACATCTACTTACATATATAGGTTCTAGCTCAACGGAATGAAAAAGTACCGCCTATTTTCAATCTGAAAGTCCCACTGACTGACTGATCTTCAAATAATTATATAGAGCACTTCCCGGGAAACTACAACGTTGAAATTTTACACGAACGGAGGTCTTTTGCACAAGTGAAGAAATCCGAAAATCCTTAATTTATAATTCTATGTAATTCCTCAATTTTAAGTCACTTTATGCAACATGATAGAATTATTACGTCACAAACATACATTATATTTATTATTAGGTTCATGGGCTTCACGAAAAATGTCTCATGCAAAATTGGAGGTAAGTTTCGATAGCGACAGAAAAGCACTCAAAAAATATTTTTTCTCGATGTATTAACTAAATATTACGACATGTTGTTTTTGTTTCCGCTGTGTTAAATAAGTACATATGTATATTAATTGATAACATTTTAATTATTCTTATATCTACATCAAATCTGTTGATAAAATAAACAATTTATTACATTGTTCTGTAGTAGGAACGTATCTCATCAATAGGGACTTTTGCCTTATCAGGCAGGTTGAAACTTTTTTTTAGAAATCGTTAATTAATTTGAAGTTGTTAGCTTTTTTGATAATATTCATTTATAGAATCTCTAGAATAAATGCTCCTGTAAATCATTCAGATAAATATGTTTAATCAGGTCAAATACAAATAGATACGAGTATAAACTTAAAAATACACCGATCAAAATTTTTTATTTACGCTTTACGCCGCAGAACAAGTTATATACATATTTTTCAATAATATTTTTCTCTGGATTGCGAATCCGAAAAATAAAAAAATAAACTATTCCAGAACGTCCGATTTTTGAGAATAAAATATACCTAGTAGATAAATCACAAATCAGCTTCTTCTTTGGCATTTTTAAATTTATGAAAATTACGAATCAAGTTTTTTTGCTATTGTCTCCCCAGTAACCAAATATTTAAGTAACTTTTCCATACAAAGTGATCCAAAAACATTCGACTTGTGTTGCGCTGCGTTCATAATTATGTATTTCCGTGGATGCTGTAATCATGTGTGTTCTGTATATTTTATGTTTTTTCTCTCCTCCGAAGGATAATAATTATATACATAAATATAATACGATTTTTTTCATAGATGTCACATCGGGTTTTTAAGAAACTGGGATTGAAAAATGACAAAAATTCCTATTTGGCCAGTTTTGACTATTGAGATAACGTACATAATGTCCGTTTATATGTATCCTCGCAATTAATTTATTTCATAAGTCTTACATACAGTATTGAAATTTTCAAAAATGGCCAAAATATGGCTTTTTTTACTTTTCAATTCGATGTTTTTCGAAAACTTAACGTGCCGGAACATTTTCATTTTCGTATCCACAACCTACATGAAAAGTTGTATAATTTTAACCAAAAATGTTGCTGACTAGTTTTATTTATGTCACTGAAAATCTTTGAAATTGTTATACGTATAAGAAATAATTACGTAGAGGAAGAAAAACATGTTTCCTATATAAAAGAATCTCAAATTATAAAAGTCGTTATGGAATATCTGGTGATTATACAAAAATTAAATTAGAAAATCCCTTTTGTTGGTAGAAAATATAGCTAGTTGTTACAAAATGTCAATTACTCTTAATCAGCTATACACTTAACCTTGCTATAACATCGCTTTAACATCGCCAATCCGTTCCGTATTAAACCTTGTTCTGAGAATGCCGGCTATATCGAAACAGTGTTAGCGAAATTTAAGTAGTAGAACTAATGCAAATTACCATACAAGAGCGAAGATTTTTATTTTCACAAACACATTATATCTGCATGCATCGTATACATATGTACGTACATATAGTACATACATACATATGTAGAAAAGAGAAACAATGTTTTAGAAACAATCGTCTATATCTGCCAAATAAAAACAATTTAAGCCAACTGCGCAGTCTGTATGGATTTGAAGGCGCATATGTATAACTAACATAATATTTAAGTCTTTTAAATCATATTACATATATGCAAACGTGATTTAAGAGCATCGTTATAGGAGGGAATGTCACAATTTTGGTTAGAAACTTCTAATAGGAGGTCGAAATGTATTTAATTGCGCAACCTTAAAATATATTCATAAAACAAATTGCGATGCCACCTTATCTTTTAACCAGAAAGGGTCATTAAACCATTCTCAGTTGCAACTTATCTTATCAATTCTTCACATACCTATACTTTATAGCTTACAGGTGTTTTTCGAAATCATAAAGCAAATGCGACTTACTGGCGCGACTTGTAATAAAATCACAGCAAGTTTGCTTTTACTTTCATTACATTTGCCCCAAGAGAAGCTAGACTAGACTAGACTAGATCACTAGACCACCACCCACTTCAAGATGACGATCGAAGGGAGCTATTTCCTGATTGTTTCTCTGAATTAGTCCCCCCATCTACTTATGTTTGATGATCACACTTGCACTAGAAAAATCTCACAAAATCGTGAGATGATCTACCCACGGGTGACGCCAACATTTAAATCAGAGCTGGTGGGATCACAGATCGTCCCATAACTTAGGGACGGTGCATTTCGCTTTTCGTATTTTTGGTAAATTAGTCTACAGCACAGACGTCTAAATCTGCTAGTTCCTGGGCGTGAACAGGTTTTTATTATCACACATTTAAAATTGTTACAAAACTCACTCCCACGCCTTGTCTGTCCGCTTCAAGCTTATTGTTTGTCTATTTTGAATATTCGTTTCAGGGAAAATCATAGTTCTATGTTTTCAAGAGACATTCTGGTGAAATCACTTAGAAACTTAGACTTTTTTCTTTTTGCTTTTTTACAAGTAAACGTTCTTGAAATTAGGCATCTAAAATAAAATAAATTTATTATATAATTAAATATTGCTATAGTATGTTTAACCATACTTTAATAATTATGCCATATAATACAGTACCAAACAAAACAATTATAAATAAAAACCTTTAGTTTTATTTAAAAAATGTAAACCTTGAAATCTCACACAAACTTAATTTTATGAAAATTCAAAGCAATTTTGAATTGTTTTCTTCTCAGATTCTTTATGCAAGCTTAGAATTTTGAATTTTTACATTATGCCATCTGGATAACCAAAAACGTAAGCAAAATTCTATAGATGAAATATGGTGAAGATATTATTAATCCACATATTGTGTTGCCCCGATAGAAAGTCTTTGTTGAATTATTCTAAGAAACTTCGAATAAATAGTCTATGTAAGAATTCTACGATTTTTTGTTCAAGAGATTTCACAAACTATTAACAATCTGGAAATAATGATGCTTTTATAAAAGCATATAATAGTTCTTGATTCCACCGCTTAGCTATAAGATATGCAATTAATAAAATACAAAGAATCAAAATGCTTTCAATATATTGTTAACTTTATGCTTCAAACTTGTCCATCGAGTTTTAGAAAAAAAAAAAATCCACGATAATGTGATCATTTAAAAAAAATATCCGCCAGAACGTGGTCCCTAAAAAAAATGATATCAAATGTGTATTCCACCGGTTTTCTGGAACATAGAATTAATTATTCTTAACTCAATGATTCTAATTAACTATTCGTCTTCTGTTTTCAATTCAAAATTAATGTTTTATTTTGTGAGTTTTAGAGACTCAAAATTAATTTTTTTCATCTATTGCAGAATTTTTTAGTTTATAACAATATATTGCAGTTTGAAGATAGAAATTAAAATTAAAAATTTAACTATTCGTTCTTCTTTAAATTTAAAAATTATTGAATTGTTTACAAAATGATGCTAAACTCGGCTTAGTCATTAAATTCATATTAATTGATTTTAAGAGCAAGTTTTTTGGCTCTTGTTAACGTTCATTTTAACGTTAAGAACGTTAATGTGAGGTAGTTACTGTCTTAGCTTGGTAACAGATTAAAAAAAATGTGTAGCTAACCTCAATTTTAAAACACTATTTAATTAGTGCAAACAAACAAAGGCCTTCCTACTTACATACATACATATGTTATGTGATATGCTGCATTTTTATGAATAAAATATAAATTTCTACTGATAAAAATACTTGTTCTCATTCTATTGATCCATAATTCCCAAGTTCCAAAATTCACCGAGTTTATAATAGTTAACCTTTGTCCTTTATATGAATAACCAGGTACTCGGGAACCCTTTTCGCAATTTCATAAGTATTTTCATAAAAGAATCACATTTAAACTCATATTTCACAAAATTTTAATTGAGATGTTTCAAAATCGTAATATGAATTAATTGTATCGTGTAAACATCAAAATTGATACCCCAACATAACTCCTAAAGAGATTTTATAAATATTTTCGTCAGATATTACTTATATTTTAAAAATAACTTCGAAACTGACCAATAATTCGGATTTACTTTTGCGGAATAATAAAATGAAAAAATTTTTTGATTAATAATATTTTTAATAAAAACAGCACCATCCGAATATGAAATATGTATTCACCAATGCATAACAGCAAAATGATGAGATTAGAAATTGGACTAAGTATTTAAAACTGAATTCCAGACTAATTTTCAGCACAATGATACATAAATGTAAAATGTTGGTATTGTAAATCTACCAGCAAGCAAGACAAGAGTATGTAAAACAATTAGCTACTCTATTATCAACTTTATAGTAAAACCTCGAGATCTTTTCTTTTTTTTTAATAGGGATAATATAAAAGTATATTACATATTAAATATCATACTGCTCGAGGCACACTAAACGGCTAATAGGAGTTTTTTGCTGCGCACAATAAACTAATAGTCGTTAAACCAGACGTTAGTATGACTTCACAAGAAAAAAGAGCCGCCCAACGAAATGATAATCATAATTAGCTAGAAAGCAAAGGAGTGCTAGTTGCCTTCCTTCGAAATAGAGTCGTAAAGAGGTCCAAACCCTCGCTTATCTCAGAATTGCGCCAACTATGGGCCATTGGGTCAAAGTAAATATCGCGACGGCAACTCCTTGGCCAAACACCCACATCCGCGCGATTATCGCCGAAAAACGAAATCGCAAGTGCTAGGGCGAGCTCCGGGCAGAGTCCGTGCCGCCGCCGACGCCACTAGCACCCGCGGATTAACTCACTAATTGTAAGTATCGTCGTCGCGTCCTTGAAGAAATCTTGATCGTTTGCAAAACGGCGGTACGCGACACAGTAAACAAAAATGACGCAATCCAGCAAAAATAAAAGCTGAAACTCGGGAGAAGGTCTCCGAACAGAAGGAAAAAGAACAGAGTTCTCGACCTGTTTCTGTTCTTACACCTCAACCTCAAGCAATCCTCACCAGTTGCGCGATCTTGAGTAAGCCCGGCAGCGTCTGGAAGTATCCAATATTAAATTGTATCCAGCCCAAGGCGTTGGTCTGCTGCTGGTTTCCCACAGGAGTCGGTTTCGGCTGACCCGACTGCGGGTTCCGGTTCTGGTCGATTGTAACGACAGTCTCCGTCATCGTGATCTTCCGTAAAGGTTCTAGCTAACCGCACCAGAGGTCTCCCCCTCACAAAAAGATTTAATTTAGCCAACGGATCTTCGCGATCAGCACGGTAAAATAACGGATCGGCGGAATCGAACGCGCGACTGCTTATAACTTGAACGCGTCTCACTAACTGAATGAAATAACCGAGTGCACGTCGATAGTAACGGTAAGCTCGCGGCTCTTAAGCACATTTAACAGAGTTATCGCGGTCTCAATACGAACTTTTGATTGTTACGAGATTCTACTTCTTCGGCGACGCGATCGCGCTTGCATCACACGCGGCCCTCTTGGTCCAGGCCGCTGTTTTAACTTGTTTTCTTGACTTTTCTAGTCGCGATCGAAATTGAGCAGATCTCGCGGTCCGTCGCTAGCTAGATAAGAATTAGAAATGGGCCCACAACTCGGGCTCCACGTACACCTGCCCCGGCGAGAGTCAGTTAGAGAGGAAATGTCGGGCATGTTGGGAAAATATCGTGAAAGTTAACAGCGGCGAGTGTCGGGTCGTTTCCCACCGCATTTCTGAGGTAGACAGACCTGCTGCAACATTCGTTAAGATTTTTTTGGGGGCTTGGGAAGCTCTGGGGCAATGCGGCCAGGCTTCGTCAAAAGTTTTGTGGCGGAGGAGCGCTGAAACAAACACTGGTTGCAGTTCGTTTAGTGAATGCTCCATTGATTACCATCGAGCAGCTATTTCAGGTATTTCTAGGCATTGGGAAGGCATCCGGCAATGCGAGGTGCGGTGCGCCGACGTCGTGGTATTAAAGCATTTTTTTTCAATCCATTGGGGCACTTCGTTGCGGAAGTGAAATAAGAAATTGCAGAAATTGAAATCGCTTTGCACATGCTTCTCCATTGCGTTTGCTCAGGTGCGATCGCTCCAGTTCAGAAGCAGCGGATTAGCCATTCTGTTTGCATATAAAGTCCCACGGATTATAATTGTAATATTATGGAAATCAGACGTAATAGGGGCCCTAATGAGGACAGACACTGTAAATGCGTATAACTGAATATAAATTCTACGAGGAGGCTAACATACAAAATAGAAATTTAAATTATAGAGCCGACTCGACTTTTTTTTTAATGTATCTTATAATAATTATTTAAAAACAAAATTAATATATTATAACATTTTTTAAAACGGGCTAAAAAGTATAAAATAACTTCTCGTATAGCCTCATACAGATAACCCCACACAGATTGTCCTGAAAATTTGTGATAGTGATACATTCAATTGCAGATTTATCCAACATTAGTATTTTGATATGCTTGCAGCGGCCAAGATTTCGATTTTCATTCTATGCGCCCATAGCAACTTTTTCTCAGGACACCTTAAATTATTATCATTTAAGCAAGTTTCAAATCTTTGACCGAACCTATACTATAGTAGCTACAAGAAAGCCCTTCCATCGAAAAATCAGAACAGGATCAGGAATTATTCTTTTAAGTGAAGGGCTCATTTTTTAAAAAGACAGTGATCCGAAGCACTCATCGCTTCGGTGCGGATCATTCTTGGGCGAACTGGAAAGCAACAATGTACTAAAACAGATGGTATGGCCACCACAATCACCAGATTAATCTTCTATTGAGCTCTTGTGATAGAAAGGCCAAAGATCTAAGTCTTACAAGACAAGTAGAGAATACCTCTGGGCAAAACTTCTTCTAAGTTGGAACGAGATCACTCCAGAAACTTTGGAGAAATTGCGAGGAAGAATGCCAAAAATTTGTAGTCATAAAAGCAAAAGGTAGTTATGTAGAAGAAAATGTGTAATGACCTTATTTTATTATTATTTTTTCTATTAAATATATCTGAAGGAATACAAATGTGTGCCACAACTCGATTACACCGTTTTATTTAAAAAAATAACCATACATAATTGTAACTATGAAACTATGAATTGTTTGAATAATTATGAGCGATAGTGTATCTAGAGAAAATCAACTGCGTAATGAATTATTAAATTATTTATTTTTATTTTTATATTGACATAGGTATTTTATCCCTCTGAATAACTAAAATCTAAATTATCCCAAAATGAATGCTCCTCAAAAAATCTGTCATAGTTTTCTATTTGATTCGGTGCACTAGTTATCTCGAAAAACGTATTTTTAGAAAAAGGTACTGTATAGACCGATGTTCCATTAGCAAAGTCTTCCCATATCCTAAAATGATATAATTCAATAATTAACTAAAAAATTGATTTTTCCTTACTGAGAAAATGCAAATCTATAAATGATGTCTGTTGTTATTTCTACAGTTCTACCTTCATTATCCTCTTGATAAAACATTTCTGAATTACTCGTGAAGAGATACAACAAGTCATCCATATGCTCCACACCTGCAAAAAATCATATTAATTAACTAGGTATGCATCTATTCATAATTAATTATGATTTTCGTGTGTGACAAAATGAGAAATTATAATAATTAATTAATTCATGGTCCTTTTCCCATACTATTTGCGAGATGCTTTAAGGTAAGATAACTCCAATGTTATACTTTTATATGCGGGTTCTTCTGCAAACTGCGTATACTTATTTGACGCTTTCTATTATAAGTAAAACCATGCGTCGAACAGTATCGGAGAAAGTTCCAAAAATACTATTTCACATGAAAAATACCTATATAGTACCAGCAAATGGTGATATGTATTTTTATATTTTTCATTTTTATATGCAACCTACCGAAAATCTGATTTTCTGGGTACAAAAGGTGGCTATATTTTCCAGAATAAGAAAATTTGTATAAAAAAACGTCTGTATATTCCGATGCTATTTTAAACAAACGATGAGTCCCAAAACGTATTGCTGCATCCGAAAATATGTTGCATAGTTGTTGGATGTGCGATTCATTTAGGATTCCGACAGGTAAATTATAGTGCAATTTTATTGAATCAGTTATATTATTGCTATTCGTTGATGGGTACAAAAAGCAAATTGGCGCCAACTGATCGAAACGGTTATTAAACTCATCCCTGAGTGATGCATTCGTTAAAATTTCTATAAAAAAAGGCGTTGTCGTTAGTAAAAATTCTGAGTGTGATTTAAAAATATCAGTAGCTTTTATACAAACTGTTATACCAGCTTTGGATTTCTGATATGCATACATATGTATGTATATATGCATGTTTGGATACTATTTATAGAAGATTAAAATTGGTATTTGCAATATAAATGCTAAGTATAACAGTTGGTATAACATCTATTGGATTCTTCAATAACATACAATAATTTTACAGACCTACTGCTGAAGTGCATAGTTCGTTTTTAGTGAATCCGGTCAAAATTGGAACTTTGTGGAAACGACCTTCCTTTAACGATTTATATGGGTTTTCGATCAAAAATCGCTCTTGACCAAAATCCTTCTCGATCACAGGTAACCAAAGATAAATAGGATTATCCTTACCAAAATCAAACATTTTTCTTAAAGTTCCAGCAATTTCCGTGCCATTGAACGAATTTAGACATTCAAGAATTTCATGAGGAGTATAGTCAGAAGTACATCCCAAAACCCTGGCTTGACGAACAGCTAATTCTGTTTGTTCGTATGGAAGAATAATTTGTGGGGGTATTGATCCACTCATGATAATCGCCGCGTTAAATAGCTCCTGCGACATAGGCGACACTAAATGAAGAGTTGAACTAAATGCTCCAGCGCTGTAACCCATTAAAGTGACATAGTTTGGGTCACCTCCGAAAAAGGCAATGTATTTCTGAATCCACCTAAGTGCAAGGACTTGGTCCTTTAAGCCGGCATTTCCTGGAATATTTTCAGTTCCAAGATTCAGAAATCCAAGTGATCCTAGGCGATAGTTGAATGTAACTAGAACTACGTTTTTCTCTAGGAAATATTCGGGACCAAAAGAGGAACTGAGAGATGATCCCACATAAAAACCTCCAGGATGAATGAAAGCTATAACAGGGCGTAATTTGAAGTATTTGACTTCGAAAAGTTTCTGAAAGATACATATCAGACATGTAAATAAATAAATAAATATACCATGTTTTTTTATCTTCTAAAATCTGAGTGTATAAATTTACTCTTTAATATGTATTTTAATAAAAATGATTTTTTTCCTTCGTTATATGAAGTGAAATGAAAGATCATTATTCATACATTCAACATACAAAAACCCAGATTATGTCAGTGGTAAATTTTTTTGTTAGTTCTTAGTGATAAGTAGATTATGTTTTGAACAATCAATACTTACAACCGGTTTGTATACATTTAAAAATAAGCAGTCCTCATCAGGTTTGATAGCATAAATCGAAGGGCAATCATGACGATCATCAGTAGCATTATAGATTCCAGGCGAATACCCTTCAATTGGTCTGGGATCCTAAAAAAACCTATTTTTAGAACAAAAGTTATGCTACTTAAATTACCTGCCTTAAATCGCCACTCACCGACAGGCGCTTTAGCATATCTAATACCTCTAAAGGCTTCAAATCGGTTTCCCTTCCATGTTTTCATATTCGTACCCAAAAATGTAGTTTCTCCAACTGATACTTTAGGAAACACTTCATCTTCTGTAAAAACTAAATCACAAAGCAACAAACATAAGAAAAAAATTATACTGCTTCGGCTGAGCATCTTTAGAGAACTGATTACGACTAGAGGTGATCGCGGCCGCAATTGATCTTGTTTATTGAGCAAAAGTTCAAAACTGATTAAAAATTAGCTAAAGCATGAAATTATTATATGAATAGATCTTGACTATTTTTGGATCAGATGCGAACTCCTTCTATATCTTGACTTGGTAAGATTGCTATTCAGAACATAAATAATTGGTTTTTAATATAGTGCATATAATAATTTTACTATTTTCTTGTAATATAATAATGTAATAAATTGAATTCGTTATCGTTCGAAAATTTTGAAGTTGAATGTGTGTGTATGCATGTAAAAAAGACCCCGAATACAATTTGTTTTTTTTTGTGAAACTCTTGGCTTATTTTTTCTTTAATAACAATAATTTTATTTGCTTTCGTGATGGAATTGCGACTTTTGTATGTACCTAATTTTGAGCGATGATACAACAATAAAATTTATAATCTACATGTTGAACTTTACTTCGCCTGTATGTCTGTCTGCTGTTTATCACAGCTGCTTTTTTCAACATCGCTTTGAAATTTTGGAATTGTTTTAAATAATGCTTGCCTATGTTTATTGCTAATGGGAGACTTTAAAAAATATTTTCATTTTCGTTGCAAACGGGGCTAAAGTGGGGGAAGAAATTTTAAAGTGGAGTTACTAGATCAAGGGGAATCATATGAAAAGAACTCATTTGCACATTCTTAAGTTATACTCTTAATTTCCGTTTATGCCTCATAGTTTTCGACTTATGATGAAAAATGTCTAAACAAAATACCTTCTTTATGCGGTCCATGAGCTTAATTGCGTACTATCACATGAATCATTGGAAAATGTTTCTAGAGGCTTACTAAACGTTTACAGCAAAATTATACCGTTAATCCTATGTTTTATTGTCCTTTTTACGCGAGGTCGGGTCCAGTAGACCAATTTAATTTAATAACATTTTATACTTTTCCTTTCAATGTAAGCCCGACTCGCACTTGGCCGGTGTTTTTATTGTTTTTTAACTATAATATTGAAAAACCAGTGAACCCGTGTGAAATTTCGCAAATATTATACATACTTTTGTTTTTATCCACTAAAGACGTTAGCCTCTGGTGTTTTTATTTATTTAAACTTAAATTTTAAAGAAATGACATATTTTAATGCTAAGTGCGTATGCGATGTCAGCGGAAACGAAAACTCATCATTTGGTGTTTGATATATTGAGTTTGGTGAAGCACAATATTAGTGGAGAAAAAGCGATGTTGAGTTAAATTTGTATACAAAAATCTACCTATTACCTTACATCTAACTTCTTTTAGCAACATCCTACTATATGTACATATAACAGTCTTATGTCTCATATGTATAAGAGTGAAAGTAATCTAGTGCTATATTTATTTGAGATTTTTAGTAATACATACATATATGTACATCAATTAATTTTCTTTAAAGATGTTTATCTATATTGAAATATCAGTTTGCGATTCCAATAAAATTGTTTTATTGTATTTTAATAACAGCAAAAACAAAACATTGATTAATTGAGGCAAAACTCCTTGTTTTCTAGCTTTAATGGTACGAATAAACGTAAAATGTCATTTTGTACAGAAATAAATATAGGAAATAAGGAATTTTTATGATCGAGGTGCTTATTTTATTAAACTCCTTCTGCAAAACTTGAAATTTCACTTACAAATTGAGTAAATTCATCGAGGATAAGTCCTATGCTGAAATCTATTATTATTAGAGAAACATTTAAACCACCAAATAATTGGGAAAGAAAAGGAAGTAAATATTTTTTCTAAATTAAAATTAATTTGAAGAACTTTCCATATTTTTTTCTAAAGAAGTCCTAAAATATTCAGCAATTGACTTTTATCACTACGATGGGCGTGATGATACATATAACTTCTCATTTATAAAAAAAAAAAAAAAAGAAAAAAATGAACAAGTTGAACAAAAAATAATTTCCCGATTAACAGATTAATTATTTGAATTAAAATTCGGCGCGAAAAGAGTCACCCTATCCCATGGAATTTTAAAGTTAGAAAACCAGCCACTTCGAGCGCTGCTGCCAGTAAAAATGCCGAACGGAGGAGAAGCACGACCAACTTTGCGGCAAACTTCCTCTTTTGCGATACGTTCTTGTCGGTGTCATTTGTGACAGCTTTTACTAAAATAAATCGGAGGTAATCATGGGCCATCGTTAATTAAATATTCCTCGAAATTGTCCCCTGGCATCTGCAGTTCACGCAGGATATAAATTCGTTGAAATTAATCCGGCGGATGAGCCGCAAACCCCAAGTTTAGGCCCCGATGGCGGTTGTGTGTTCGTTTGACAACTGGTCGAGGGAAGAGGACCGCAATGTTTTCCGCGGATTCTGTGTTAACTCTCGTGATTTACTTGGGAAAATGTTGTTTTCATGGTTTTTGGAAAAGCAGTTTTGTGTTTTCGTAAAAAATCACTTAACATTCATTGCATTCATTTTGTTGTCATAAATCCCGCTCCAGCTGAGGTGCGCCTCCGCCAAGAGTTGCAGATGTCAGTCCCGTGGACACCGGTTTTGCTAATTTTTTGGTTTTGTGCAATTTCCATGGATTAACCAGGGTTTTCTCTTTGCAGCCATGGTGCGAATGAACGTATTAGCGGATGCCCTGAAATGCATCAACAACGCCGAGAAGCGAGGCAAGCGCCAGGTGCTGCTGCGCCCCTGCTCGAAGGTGATCATCAAGTTCCTCACAGTGATGATGAAGCACGGGTACATCGGCGAGTTTGAGATTGTCGACGACCACAGATCCGGAAAGATTGTCGTGAACCTCACAGGAAGACTTAACAAGTGTGGCGTTATTTCGCCCCGCTTCGACGTGCCCATCAATGATATTGAAAAGTGGACGAATAACCTGCTGCCCTCCAGACAGTTCGGCTACGTCGTGCTTACCACCTCGGGAGGCATCATGGACCATGAAGAAGCCAGGCGAAAACATCTGGGAGGAAAGATCTTGGGATTCTTCTTCTGAAGATTTTTATAACATTTTAAGGAATAAAAAAATGTAAGACAATTTTCCTTATATGTTTTTATTTATGACACTTTCACGGTGTCTTCCTATTTTCTGGTCAAATATAGTTTCCAAGAAAATAACTATAAATAAATTATATACATTATTTCGGAGTGGATAGCTTATTAAATTTTTTGACGGCATCCAAATTCGGTAAATAAATAAATACATAGCAGACAACCAAATCATGTAAGAAGTACCCAGAGTTATACTTTATCTAGCAAATTTTGTCCTGTTGGCACCTCGAAAGAAAACTACAATTTATGTTGTTTTCGTGACTAGGACTAGGACTTCTAGGAAACATTCAATCATATATTTTTCAGTTGCAAGAGATTAGGCTCTGTGTAAACACTCCGCTTCTAACATATTTATTGTTATATTTTTTATACTAATTTTATACTACTAATGGAATATAATTTAATTTAAATTTGAGAAAAACCTCAATATGTCGATTTTGCCCACCTGCTAATTAGCTTTCGACTATAACTGAAATGAGAGAGACTAACAGGGGTTATTAAAATGTGTGCGCGCATAATGCTAGAATTTAGATAATAATAAATAGATAAGAATTTCTAAAGCCATGGAATTTTACATACATCATCAAAGTAGGAAATCGGAATATTTCTTAGATATCTATTATTTCTGGAGCTAAAAATTTGAGAAGCTGCTTACAATCAATTTTTTCATTAATCATTCATAACTTTAATTATTTCTAGAACAATTCTTAGATAATAGCTTTTCTTTACTGTTTCATATTCATAACCTACATAGGCGGCATAAGAGACAGGTTAAATGTGACCCAGGCTCAGCGCATGAAAGACTTACTCCAGATAATCGCGGTATATTCCTACTGCAGTTTTATACGAAAGTATAAATAAAATAAACCTGAAGCCACTAATTGAGATGGAAAAGGCTAAGGTTATTTATAAAAATTAAAGAGACAAAATCGTTAATCAACCTGGTTTAGAACAGAAATTCACGAACATAACACAAGGAGAGCAATGATGGGAAATTTTAACCTACCTGCACCAAGGACAAACCGTCTTAAACATGATACGATTTACTCTGCTGTAAATTTCTGCAATAATTTACAAGAACACATAAAAAACGCTCGCAATATTCTCGAATTTAAAAGGATGATTAAAACTCATGGTAAAACGAAAACTGGTCCTGATTCCCGAAGTCGTATCACTTTTCGAGAATTACGACAAGCGAGCTTATAAAAGCACTTTTTGTAGAAAAATTCCTTAATAAAGTTACTAAAGTTCTTATAAATTAATTTTAGTTACATTTGATTTAAATTAATTTTGTCATTAAAAGTGGTTAAGATACATAGTCGATTGAATTTTTTTATCCGACTATTTTAGCTACTTTGAACGACAAAATTAATTGAAGTCAAAGGCAACTGAAATGAATTCACTCAAAATTTAAGATATTTATTATACCAGCGACACACCAACCGAAATTTAGAATTTCGAGCATATTCAATATCGCAATATTATTGTATTGCTTTGAAATTAAAGTCAAATTTTTGTCAAAATCTCTTTATAACAGAATATTCGCCTGAAACTTTTTTAGGTGCTTTTTTTCAGCTCTTTTCGATCCGATTCGAACGACTACAACTGTTTTACGTTTTTCCATTGTTTAAAAATCCCCAGTTCTCCATAAAATAGAAAAAATATCAAAAACCCTACCGGCAACATTTGTAAGGTTTTGGAATGCAAGAAGTTTTACCATTTTGAAGCAAGAAATAGTGAATAGTCAAGTAAACGGAGGAGGAGAAGAGGAATTATGTATATGTAATATTTATGAAGAAGAATATATGTATGTATGTGCAATGTGCATACTAGTATATATATATGTATCTGGTAAGTAAAGTGATAAATAGTGACTAAATTGAATGTAAAAAGTCAGGGCAAAAATGATACCGATATGGCTATGGTAAAAAATTAAAAAAATAAATTAAATAGTGTTAATAAATAGCACTTCAAAGATTTATTTTTGAATGTTTGTCGGTTGGACTAGATAAGAGCCAACTTATAAAGATTTTAAGTTTTGGGAAAAATACGCCAAATTGCAATGCCCATTCAAACTTCAAACCTTTAACTAAATAAATTTTTAAGGCAAAGCGGGTCCAGGTGTGGAGGCTTTATATTTTATCTTTTAATAAGATTTTTTTCCTCCAACTTTTGAGATATGTATATTAAAGATTATAAATTTAAAGACGAGACAAATTGAATTTCATAATTTACTTAAAAAACAGACCATAAACATTAAATCGAATAAATTCTCTTTTTAATAAAACAAAACTAATCAAAAGGAATCTAAGATTCCTTGAAAATGAAAAGTTACCTCTTATTATTAAGTAAATGAAACATCCACAATAGAATAAGGTAGTGGTGCCGTGCCGTTTTACTTTGTTCATTTAGGAAAACTGAGTAGTCGAGATATGTAGATAAAAAATTGTATGAGAAAAGAAAAGATAAAATTTCAGTTGTTGGTTTCGCTTTGGTCGTTTAAGTTAAATGAAAAACAAAGAATAATCAAAAACACCAAATATTTTAAATATAGGTAACGAAAACATACCAGGCAATTCGATTTTTTATTCACGAGATAAAATAAAGTTCGATATGGGCTACTATTCATAAATTTCAATTCAGTGCAACAATTCCTAGTAAGCCCAGAGCTAGATCCGTTGTGAAAAAAACACAACCAATATCTTCGAAGTGAAAAATGCATCACAGCTATCGCCTGACTTCCTCCCGCATTTAAAATAAATGAAAAATTTTGTGTGATTTCATCTCTTATTCTTCTTGGCTAACCAAAGAAGAAATCATTTCAGCCTTTTTCCCTACATTTCCACCTGAGGATATAGTTTGGCAATATCATCCACATTTCGCCGGGACGATCCAAATGTTTGCTGGGTAACAACTAATTTAGGTGAAAATTTGGTACGTCTTTATATCCGAGGTTCTTCGATTTAAGAATGGTCCGCTTTTAAAACAAAAAGAATATGAAAATGCATTTAAACTACTCAACTGTACATTATTTACTGCCTTTTGTATAAGGAAAATCCTCAGTCAATAAATATTTTGTAAAAGGAATATCTAATTCGAGGTTTTTGTTACTGAACACTATTTTCATAGAATATCTCGAAAATAACGGGGCGTGGAATTTTTCATTATTTTTCCCTTCTTCCCTACTACAAAGGACCTCGAAGTCCCCGAAAATTTAGTTATGCTTAACTAATAGTTGTTAGTTGTAGTTGTTAATTTAGTTAACTACACAAAACTCTGCCACGAGAAATATTTGCAATAAAAATGTTGAAACAGCGCCCTTCGAACCAACTTCCGGTAGCCACGGAGCTCTGCAGGTGAAACCTGGCGACAGTGCTTAGTCTAGTGGCCACCAGAGGCCGCAGCGCTCGGTAAAGCGCAGAAAAGTTGTCAAACCGGTTTTTGTGACAAAACAAACAGCTCTATACGTCAGCTAAATTCAGTTACAATTGGAACGTCCACTGTGATGGAGGGGCCGTTCGCAACCTGACGCGGGTGTTGCATTGTTTACGCGTTCGTCCGTTGACTGTATCCGAGAATATCTGCAAAAAAAGCGATTTTCCCGAACGAACGGTGCTCTCAGTGAACCTCCGTGCAGTAAAGTGCTAATTATTTAATTCAATTCAGTGAAATATTCGGCGGATCAAGGGCGAGAGCGGCGCGAACGAGGCATTCCCTGAAGCCACAGGTGGTCGCTACCAACAAATTCCAGCGTCGCGCTGACCAGGCCCCGAGTCCGGGTGCCGCGAGTGGGCCCCAAATTACCGTTTCCAGGGTGCGTTAGTGCACAAAACAAAGTCTGAGATTCGCGAAAATGACGAAATCGGCCCGCGGAGTGGAGTAAAATCCGCCGCCGCGCCGCCGTCCGAACGCTTCAACCGCCCGTCCGCCCGAGTGCAATGGAAGTTGGAAAATCGGCTGCAGCAGCTCGCCGTGTCCGTGTGGTGCAGGTGTGAGCGTGTGTGAGTGGCCAGTGATCGTGGAAGCGACCGTTTCGCGATGCACCTCTGAGAAAAGGTTACCTGTAATTTGTACCCGTATTCTAGTGCATCCGTGCCTCGTTCGTGGTCTCGTGCGCGGATTCAAATCAAACGCCGAGTGCTTCGGGTCCGTTTCTTGAATGACGCGCGCAGCGGCCCGCTGAATTGGAGCAATTAATTTACATCGCGATTTTTGTACCAAAAGATGGAGGAAGGCGAGAGGCACCTTTGCTCCAGAAGCCGTCTGAATTTTTGGATTACCTTCCTACTGCTCGTCGCCGGGACCGCAATCAACAGCTGCTTCTGCTCAGGTAGGTCAGAGGAGGAAGGCGATAGAAACGGCACCGATGCCGAGCTCAAGATCCTCAACTCCTCACATTTTATACTTTATTTGATTTTTTTAAAGAAAACCTCAAGAAGGGAGCGCTTGTACCCTTTGTTTTGCCGCGCCGCGCTTGTTATGGTGGGAACTCGCCTGCCAGGTGCACGGGGCTCGGCGGAGGCTACCGCTGTTGGGGCAAAAAAACAACAAAATTCTAGCCGGAGTCGTGTGACTTCTCCGATTCCAAATCGCGCTTGGCTTGAATTGAAATAAAAGTTACGCAGAAATGTGTCGCGGTGTTTAATTTCATTAATTTTATGGTAGCAAAGCAGGCGGAACCGGAAAGCCAACTGGAGCCCCATTGGGTGGTCGCAGATCGCAACTCTTTCGCCTGCGGAACGCTCCACTTTTGTTTCTGTTTGGTCGGTTACGGCTCGCAATTTCAGAACCTTTGTTCACGCTGAATAGAAGGCCAAAATGTTTGTGGAGCCACTCGAACCACCAGATTATGGCGCTTGCCATTGCGCTGGGAGCGAGAAAATAATTCCCGCAAGATGCCTTCATTCCTCACGGCAATAGGCGCCGAATTCGCCGTTCCTCCTTCTATTTTGCGGGGAGGGCAACGAGGACTGGCTTTGGGCTGAAAGAAGCCAAGGAGCCTCTTTATTGGCATTAGATTGCTTACGACTTTAATTCTTCCAGGAATTACGGATCGCCTAATGGGTTCGATTTATTCCCACACCCACCTTTTACCAAACTTTAATGTAACTGCCAGAAGATTGCTCTTTGCGTATTGTAACGACTTTCGAAATATACAAACATACGTTTGTAAGTAGGCATGCATGTACATTCAACCTAAGATCCCGCATACCTTGAATCTCACATCTTCGGTGTGTTGAAGTGTTAAAACTAGCGTAATCCCCAAAATAGCAAGTATATTATCCAGTTTGTTTTCTCCATTAATTTAATTGAAACTTTTACAAATATTAGTTGGATACACGTCTGCATATAACGATAAATCAGAAAATTCAGAAAAGTCGGACTTTTATACCAGTTTTTAATCTACATAACTTTAGACAAAATTTTAGGTAGGTTCCGACTAGAAAAAATCTAGGGTTAGAGTAGGGCCGAATTTGGTGAGCATAATATTTTCTAAGGCTGTGATCAGGTAGTCTGAAAAGACATGGATCAGGAATGTAACGCTATTAAATAAAATAAAGTTGGTTCTAAATAGGAGCAAATTATGTTATGGTAAACAATTTGTTTTTAGTTGGACCTGAAAAGGCCAAAATCATATGGTCGGATAACATAAATTAGGTCTAAACCTTAATAGGATCCGAATCGGACGGGCTCACCTGGGCTAAATAAGAAAGAGATTTCCTCGATCGAATCGAATCGATTATAACTACGTGATGATACACATATAATTTATGTATGTACGTACATAAAGTACATATGTATAATGTTTTCCACATGGCGTAACACTATGCGACTTGTTCTCGAGTATCAAGCCCACAAAACCTCTACGTCTTGGCAAAAGATAGCAAGACTAGAAATGTAGTGAAAATGTTGTTGAACTAACTAATTGTTCTAATAGAATACAAAGAATTTGAAACTACATACTATTCTTCTCTTACTAGCCCAGTCAAATTAGACATTAAAATTGCAAAGCGTGATGTAGTTCTAATTTTTTGATACATTGTTAGGACCAGTTAGAGTAGTGTAAACCCAAATTTGCAGTTTCGAAAAACCTGTGCTTCCTGCGTAATACGTGAAAATCTGCAAAGTACATTAAATTTACAACAATTTAAGCCCAACCACAGTCCTTTGCCTTCAATGGTTCTTGAGATATGGCCATTTTTGTTTTAGTGAAGATTTAACTACTTTATTTTCAAATCGACTTACCATCGAACTTGCGCCAAAATAAGTTTAAGCTTTTAAAGGATGTAATTAATTCGAATTTTAATTTCAAGTCTGAACATCATTTCCTTGCGCGCCATACATATAAATACAGTTGTGATTCGATTTTTTAATTACTTCTTGCACTTTAATTTTTAATTTTAAGCTGTCGTTCTTGAAGCATGAGTCAAATTGTATCAAGAAATACGTTTTTGAACTTCTTTTAGTGGATTTGCCTTTCTTTGCTTAAATTTTATTGTTGGGGTCTTCTTTTCACTCACCAGAACACTCATCGCTTTTCAGAATCCTCTTTTTATTTTCCCTGCAGCTGGGCTGCCATTAAGCCTCGAATCCATTTTTTCACAAACACAAGCTAAACCAAGTTCTCACGGGTCGGTTTTTCTTAACCAGCTGCTCTTTTCAAATGCATTAGACTTAAAATTACAGGAAATACTTTTTAAGAAGACACTTCGTCTCTACCTCTAATAAATAAAAGTGTCCAACTTTAACTCACGTTAAGTAAAAACCATAATTTTTATTGTTCTGTTTTTAAAATTCTTTATTGAATTAACAAGTATTTTATTCAATAATTGCGAAAATATGAAAAATATGTAAAGATCTGTAATTGAATCATGAGATTGAGTCATTTTCTACAAGATACTATTTTTGAATATAAAAGGGAAAATGTTTCTTTTTATTTCTCATGTTTGGCAAGCAAAGTTCCTAAAGTTTTAAATTTGAATAACTTTCTCCTACACGAAACTTGCAATATAATTACCGATTTTTATTTAAAGTATAATTTGCTTTGTTTCTTAGCGTTGATGGCGAAGAAAATACATAAATATAGTCTGATTACGACGATTAAATGTTTGTGTTTTGGCCGAAAATACCGAAAAAAATAGTTTAAGTTACAAAGTCCATTTACTTTTATGCGTTCTTACATTTATTTGTGAAAGTAACTATAATATTAATATGAGAAATTTTAAATGCAGTGAAATTTCATTCTCCCTCCAAATGTTGCTTCAACGACTGTATAACATTTCACATCAATGCAAATAAATAAAATTGAAGTGTCTGTTATTTTGGAATTTTAAGCTTTCAAATACTTTTTCTACTCGCTTATTCGATTACTAAAACGAATCTAACGTCAGTATAATTTTAGTCTGTCTGTCTGTATTAACGGATTTAACTCAAAACCTGCTGGATTTTTCGGCATGATATTTACACAAATTGTAGACTATAACCATATGTTCAACTTTAGTGTTTTTCAGCGCGATATCCCAAATAATTCTGTAGATATGCTCAAATAAGTAATTTCCTAATATCTATAATGATAAAATTAAGGTCCGCAATTTTTTTGTCTGTCTGTTTTATCGGGTATCTATAATTTAGACTAATATTGTATATTACGGAAGCTAGTATATTATAAATCCGAAAGTTAACCCTGACTTAACGCAATTTAAAAACTCCAAATTTATTTACACAAATTAAAATTAAATGTGGCCCCGAACTAAGTTTTGAAATGGTATAAAACAGATTTCTTGAGATAAGATTAGATAAGATTTGCAGACAACCAGAATTGATAAAGAGAGGGACATGGAGCCAAGAACAGGGATAACTTTGTGATAAAACCTATCTTATGAAACTTCATTTATTTACTTTATTCTAGGAAACCAATATATCTATGATTGTTTTAAATTTAACTACTTTTGTTAAATATGAAGCATTTTATGTAAATACAATATTATAATTTTGCGCGTGAAAAAGGTCTTTCTCTATGAGAAGAAAAAAATTTGTTGTTCTCAAAAAGATATTGTGACAGTGCACATTGAATTTAAACTTATAAGGAAAAGTTGCACGAGTACCGCCACAGTATAATCGCAAAAAAGATAAGACTGAGAAGGTTATTTTTAGTTCGGACGTTTGTTTGCGCTGTTTACTCAGCACTGTTTTTTTTCGGTATTTAGCACTTCCCGAGCAAAATTAGGATCAAACTGGAAAACTTCCCAGTTGCAGACTCCAAGATCTATTTCGGGACCGCCACTCATCAGTTTGCTTACCCCGTTCGGGAGTAGCGCCCTCTAGGGAAATTTAATTCACTTAATTGGTTCAGCAATAACCTGAAAACTACGTTATACAAATTGGAAGCAAAAGCATTAAAATAATTAGGTGAAATGTTTTAAGCGGAAGGAGTTGTTATCTGCGTCTCTCGCAGTGATATCACTGGTAGGCAGCCAGATATCGGGGGCGAGATAACTAATTTTAAAACGCTAAAACGGAGCGTCATTCGGAAATTCATTTGACGTGAGATACGCCGTCAGTTCCTGGGGAGGCTGAGTGACGCGACGCCACCTGAAATGGTGACAATTCCGCGTCGCGTCGGTTGGCTAGGACGGAAACTAAAGGGGGATTCGCATTCGTTTCAATTTCACCACCCATTCGCCTAAGTGGCGGCACAGAACGGAGGCAAATTGATTACGTTTCGCGATATGTCAGGGCTGCGGCCGTTATATTAACTCTTTTCCTCGACCTTACGTAACACGACGATAAAACTCCCTGAAACGCGCAAACGAGCAGCAGATAATTTATCAACCTTCCTCGCCTTGCCGCCCGCATTCTGTCGCAGTTGACGCGATGGAATAATTATTCTCATTCCTGACGCGGACGCGTACGAGAACCGTCTGAAGTTGGTCTTTGTTCGCAGCCGTGCACTTGCACAATTGCGTCGCGTTCCCCGCCGACAGGTACAAAGTTACAAACATACGTACAAGGCCAGCTGACCAAGTAGAGCATGTGAAAATTTATTCTGGAATTAATTTCTCAAAGAAGGAAACTTGGCTGGCGATTCCGCAGACAGACGCCTTCAGTCTATTTGTGGTCAAGTCCTCCCTCGGCTAGTTCTAATGGTTTTCGCGCTGTTCTAGCCACTTTTAAATGGATGCTGCAACTTCCAGCGTGGTCCTTGCTAATTCATACACTAAGTACGATGACTAGGAATGCGACATTATACGATTAATTAGCACCGCATTATTCTAAATGTTATTGTGTTAAATTTAATTGCTTGGCACTAACCATAAGTGATAAGCTTTAAGTAGAACTTGCAAAATTTGGAAGATAATGTATTGTATTATATAATACAAAGATAAATTGAGACTATTTGATATGAGCTACACTTATTAATGACATTAGAACTACGGAGTACCTATTTCTCAATAATAAAATCAATTATTTTAAAATTATTAAATGATATACCCACTTAAAAATCTTGCCAATAATCGCCAATTTTCTTCGAGTATACTGTCGGAAATTTGGTTTGTTTTTTTAATTTTTATCGCATTATTAAAACTTTTTAAGTTTATTCAGAAACAATTTTTAGTTTACATCTTTTTTCTTTTAAAGCAAACTGTATATATAACAGATTTCAAAGTATTTCATCACCGTGTATTTGTGCCCACCAAAAGGTACACTTGAAAGTATACAAATTAGTCCCAAAAGCTTAGAATTTAAACTAATTTCAGAAGCAATTTAGTCAAAGGATGATTATAAATCGAAGGAAAGTTTTCTTTTTTATCTTTTGTGACTGAAACTATCTATATAATGTCTGGGTTCTTTTACCCCGCGTGCGACTGTTGGTGTCACATTAAGCGCGAGTACTGGCGGGTTAAAACGGAAAAGTATCTTTAAAAAAATAAAATGAATTTTCCCTTCGTAACTAATTAAAATTTGTAGCTAATCGATTTATTGGTTTTCGAGGAAATTTTGGCATCACACCAAACACGGGTGTTTAAATAACTGATGATGTCATCAATATGACGCCATCATAAAACAAATTTTCTTTGGAAAAGAAAAATATAAAACCGCAAATCACAAAGCCTTGAATAAAAATATATGATTTTTTAAAAACTTAAGATTTCCAATTTTATATGTTGAACTATACATATACAATCCCTAAGGCCAATAGCTTCATGTCATCTAACTATATAACTAAATGTGTAAAGCATTGTCTAAAGTCTTGGACGATATAATGGTGAACTTTATTTTATTTAGTTATTAATAAAATGAACAAAAGTAGGCCCTAAGTGAGTTCCACAGGGTGTCCAGCGAACCTTGAAACCCTGAAAACCTGGAAAAAGCCTGGAATTTTAAAAACCTTAAAAAAACCTGGAAAAAGCCTGGAATTTTTTCAGAAACCTTGAAAATTCTAATTTTGTTTTCTTTTTCTTATAAAGTTTTTCTCAAAATTTTTCATAATTGTTTTTCAAATTTAACCTCTCTTTTTTTCGCAAAAACTAAAGTTGGTAATCTGCAATGATATTATTTTCGTAACAAAACTGGCAATCTGAAGTTGGCAGCAGCAGTGGAATTGTTTTGAAGCTAATGTAAACATAACATGTGTTATGTTTTCATTATGTTTTCACTGTACAAAACCTTGAAAATTACATTTTCTAACCTTGAAAAACCTTGAAAAAGCCTTGAATTTGAAATTCAAGTTCCGCTGGACACCCTGATTCCATGGTGGACATCAGATTAAGCAGTTATTTCATGGGAATTCACAGAAAAATTCACTATAACTTACTATCTTTCAATATTTGCTTATTTTCATTCAA
Source organism: Machimus rusticus (assembly GCA_951509405.1). Classification (NCBI taxonomy): domain Eukaryota; kingdom Metazoa; phylum Arthropoda; class Insecta; order Diptera; family Asilidae; genus Machimus; species Machimus rusticus. The sequence continues at coordinate 13,631,496 of OX608051.1, forward strand.
ATATGAATTTACCACGTTAGGCAGTTATAAAGATTTTCAAGCAAGATCATATCGGGTTTTACTTGATCTTGTTACTGACAGATATTTTAATAAGTTATTGCAAAAGACATTAAAGAGCAGCCACCATGTTTTATTTGCTTATCTTGTGAAACGGCAATTGTATTCAATATCAACATCGTTATGCAATCGTGAACACTGAACATTGTCTCTGAAGATCATCAAACTGAAACTTTTCAAGGTCTTGCCTATGTAGTGCAAATTAGAACATTTATCTTCCCTAATTTTCTGCCGACGCATTTTCTCTGCTCAAAAGATTTAGTAATGAGCTTGAACAAGTGTTTCTTTTGTTTTCTTAACTAACAGTGTTTATGCAAGCAGTTAATTGAAACAAATTCACAATGAGTTGAGAGAATATTGAATACTTTTTACAAATTTCATAGTTAAATCACTGGGAATATAAAAGTTTTTTTCTTAAAATTATCTTAGCCCTTTGAAGAAAATCAGGTCACCCAGAGACACATAAATATCCTGTTGGCAGTTTTTTTTTTTATAATAATAATCATAACAAGATCAACGATTATAGCTGTACTTACCTAGAATATTGTTTATAAAGGTTTTCGGCGTTTATTACGACTCTGCTGTCAAATTTTAAAAATCCAAGATGGCGAAACCAATATGGCAGACAGAAATATTAAGAAGTTTTCTTCATAGTAATTTTCGAAATTTAATTTAATTTTTTTTTTCGCAGTACATATTTGGATGCGCCATTTTGAATTTTAAAAATCTAATATTAAATTCATATCAGCGATCTAGAAAACTCCTGTATTACTAACCTTACCCCCACATATTTTTTATGTTGCCTTCTATACCGAATGTCGCACCGTTTTCGCATTATTTTGATGTCGGTAATGCTTATTGCGCTAAATGTGTTGATTATTTATGGTTATGTTCTTAGAAACTATGTGCAAAGTTTAAACAAAATGGGTTTATCGGTTTTTATCCCACAGATGTATAACAAACAGACCTACAGTAACGAAGCAAAGAAAGAAAAATCATTAGAGGAACGAATATAGCAAAAATAATGAAGTCTCAGTCCAAGGTCTGACCAAGAAAACGTCTTGCTGCGTTTTAAACATCCTCAAAAGATTTGATTTATTTATTTTTGGAATGGAAATTAAACTTCCATTTCGTACGAAATTGGACGCAACATCTTAAAATTCTCTGGAATGAAACCTCTCATTTTCCGATTAAGTATGGGGCAATGTTCTGAGTGACTTAAAAAAAGAATCGTCTAAATGGGTAACGCTATCTTTTTTTAAGGTAAACAAGAGGATGAGATAATTTTTACAGCAGCAGAAATACAAAATGTTGTTTTAGAGCTCAGACAAACTCCAGCTCAATGTAAGTAAAGTCAGAGCAGCCAAGACGGTAAAATTATAATAAGATTACAATAAGAAACAAGATATGAACCAAAAGAAAATAAAGTCGCCACTTTAATCCAAGCCAAGCATTCCGAGGCGAGCGCACATTGCGCGATGAATTCCGCCGCGCGTGGAATTGCTCCAACTGCTGCAACGTTCAAGATTTGCAGTTTCTAAGGCGTTGTCTCAATCTCCTGCCGAGGCTCGTGCACAGGTGTTAAATTGCTGCACAAGAAAAGAGAAAAAAAATACGAATAAACTTTGTGACGTCTCTGGGGCTTGCAGGCGGTCAGAAGGCCTTGATAGAATCTGCAATTGCTTTGCAGCGCGCCAATGAGATAAATTTCCAGCACCGCTGGCCGTATGCTTCCACTCGATTTGGGGTCACGAGATAAATTTTCAATTAGGTCCGACTCATTCGGCCTAATTCAAATTTAATTGTAATTAAAACTGCTTAAAGGGTATGTGGGGAAGGGGCGGGGAGTATGTGGGTCGCTCTTGGACAACGAGACTCGGTGCGATTGCCACTAACGTAATTAGCGTCGTGTTCGCTCATGTGGACAGCCGTCGGGGCGCATTACATCAGGTGGCGTCGGGTTGCCGCCTCTCCAACGGTTCTGTCTGCCCTGGCCACGCAGAGGGCGCGGAGTAAACAAACCGCTGAGAACCGCCGTAATAATCGACGGATCTTCACGTCACCAGCGTCGGACACCTTCGAATCGACCAACGTTTTCTCCAGCTGTTGTTTACAGACCGTTCGTAGAATGCCATTTGCAAGGTGGTTCGAGCGACAATGGGGCGGTGCGCGAGCAGGTGGCACTTTCTAAGGGTCACCCGTTCAAACAGAAACCTGCGTAAAGTAAAAGAACGTTATAAATATTATAATAGCAACATTTCTAATTAAAAAGTCACTTGATATTACAAAGCAATTAGGTATACTATATACGTAGGTATTCGAATTACATCGTATGTTTCCGGACATAAATTTCAATATTTGGGACTTTTCTTCATATTTATTTATGAGGGGGAACCCCGTTAAAGTCGCCATCTTAATAAACGCGTATGATTAACCCTTTATGGGCTCGTGTAACTGTCAAGTCAGACATTAGGGTGGTCGTCTCGTGTGCCACGGCTATTTTTTTCACACCATTTTAACGAACCATGATAGTATTTAATTTAGGTAGAAATACGTGTAAATGAATGTAAATACAATACATAGATACACATGTAAGTACAATAGGTGAGAAAAACTTTTTAAGTTAAAGGGGAAATTTGCATTTTGGAGTGAAAAATAAGTGTTTTTTCCAACTGCGCGACAGCAAAGACAGGGTTAAGTTTTTCACGCCTGCCTGGGTACCTACATGGGATTATTTGTGCCCTCGAAGCATCGCAACAGCTGGATGGATTTGAATCAATGAGGTGTCTATAGATTCGTCTACACCGTGTGATGGTTATAAGATGGGTTTTGTTTTTATAAAACCAAAATGGCGGCCGTAAAACACAGAATGGCGATAGAGACGAAGAAAATTGCATACCATATTGAGTGGCATATCAATGAATAGGTATTTATAAATCAAAATGTTGTTTCCCTACACTACTTGAGCTCCACTTAAGAATTACACAACCTTAAGGTGTGTAGATCTCTACATATTTCTTGTTGCGCGTAATTAATGAATCTGTTGTATTTCCTAAAGTTATACTGATTGAAATGACATTGTGCAAAGACAAAGCTGGTCTATAAGAAATGCCTAAAGTAAGTAACGAATTTATTTTGTTAAGGATTGTAAAAACTAAAAAGTCTTCAATAAAGAAAGTAAATTAAAAAGTTCCGAATTTAACAATAGATTTTTAAAAACAAGCTTTTATCGTATTCTACTTGTCAAACCCTCTCATTTGATACCCATATCATGGAAGTGAACAAAAAAAAACAAGTCCGCCATATTGGATTTAGAATGACGTTATTTAGCTAACCATGCATTGTCATCCAAACTAAACGTGTATGCAAAATTTCATCTCAATCGGTTGAGCATAACTGCTTTAAAATTCAGTTGCAAGTTTTGACCCGAACATACATACATACATACAAACATTGCAAGTTAAATAAAAGATTGTGAAAAAATCAAAAAACCGACTGCGTAAAAAGCGAACTAAAGAGATGGAAACAAGATGACGTAGGAAAATAGTAGAATTTATAATGGAAATCCTTTTTCCTTAATTAAAATAGTCATTGTTATTATTCGCCTTGAGCCTGCCAATTAAAAGGTGATTGATAAAGTCGTGGAATCTGTAAAAAATAATCCAATCAATTCTGATAAATAATTGCAGTCGGAGGCATCAGATTCATGTTTTACTTGCTGCGACTCCTGCTACATTGATTCTCGTTGCGCTCGGAGCTATTTCAAACATTTGAAGATAAATATTAAACGTTTTTTGTAACTGACTTCTGCGACTAATTTTTAACTCTTTTAACGTCCTCTATTCCATGCTTCTACAGTACTTAGCGGATTCTAAATCGTGGCATAAGCTATATGATGTCACTTTAAATTAAATATGGCGGATAGTAAATGAAAGACATTTTTTATTAAACATTTGAATTTAAAATAAATTCATAAATCCAATTGATAGGTCTAGATTTTTCATCTTGTCCGTTTTTAAAAGGATGTTTTTAGTTGTGGTTAGCTTTAGTTTTCAAAATATCTTTTATATAATTGTATAAACAATATTACTATTCATATACATTTGTGCAGCCTAATCAAACCCTTAAGAATTGATATCTTTTACAAACAGATGTAAGAAAAATCGTTGTGCAGCCGGGTGGCACTTTCAAAATGGCACTCGCCTGATCGTTATACCTGCGAGCAATTCAGAGGACAACTTTCTTCCCAATTCGAATTTATTGAAGTTCATTCGATTCGAACCGAACCTTTGCACGCTCAATTCTAAGACAAATTGGGAACTTCCGAGAGGGGCCCCGGGCGAGGTAAATTTAAAATTTTTCCAACAGACCCGTCCGTTGGGAGCACGTTGCTCCGGTAGCCGATTAAGCGTGCCTGCAGCCCCAACCCCTGCGCTGCCAGAAATGCATTTTTGCATTTCCCAGGTGCACTTTGTGTAATTTCCTCGGCGAAGTGGACGTATTTCCTGCGGTACGTGATGGACGCCGTAATGAGGCGGGCTCTGTGGGAAGAATTCAAAATTTCCCACGAATTAAGTGCCTTTCCACTAAAAGTCAAATAATTCAACGGCAAAACGCGATAAGTGAGGCGGAGGAGCCTTTCAACTCAGCTGCAGTGCTGCTGCAGCAGAACTGCAAAAATGCCGGGCTCGTGCGTTTACGTACGTGGCCGAGCTGCACCACCGTCCGGGAGTGATTTATGAACCCTTCCAACGCTGAGAGCCTTCGAGGGAATTTGCTGAACGCCTTTACCTCGCGATGGCAATCAAAATGCAATAAATGCACGAAGGCCTACGGTGCAACAATACAAGGCAAGACGTCGCGTCGTCTCCTTCGATAAGTTTACAAGTTTAGTAAGTTTTGTTGCACTAAGAACGTAGTGCTAAGTTAACACATTTAAATTAGATGTTTTACAAATACAAGTTTTTATTTACACTTTTCATTTAATCGAAGTTTGTAGGTACCTACGCATGTTTTCATTTTGTCGCTTAAGCCCTAACCAGAATAGAGAAGCAAGAAAGCTTACGTTACATTTTAACGAAACTGAGCTTAAGAAAGTCAAAACTGACAGTTTTCCCAAAATAGAAACGTAAAGTAACATTATAATGGAAAGATGAATTTTATTGAAGACCTCAAAGACTTGTAGGACGTCTATTTTTTTTTATATTTATTTCAATCACAGCTGTTCTTCACGCTTCAGTCCTAACCAACAAAATGATGGGACGTAACGCAACAAGCGATCCTTGCGGCACTATACTTTTATTTCTTAAATTACATTTGTTGTTACAATTTTTGTTTTTAATTAACTAGTTACTTTTCTGCAATAGATACAAAACTACCTGCAGTTGAAGAATATGTACGTAAAACTGTTAAAAATTTGAGTTTTGAAATTTGAAAATAAAGACGTATGTAGATAAAATATACTCCGACATAAGAATTTTATTGGAAAATCTGTTATTTAAAATCGACTTGAAAATGAGGTAATTAGGTATGTACTCCGGTATATATTGCCTCTTACGATCTCCGGGAAAAGTCTAGTGGAGTGTAGATCGGCTCGAACCACTTCCATAAACCCTTTTTCGAACCGGATCCAGATAAGCTTTCATTTTGATGCTGTTCATAATGTTTGATACTTACAAAAACAAAATAAAATAATAAACATATTAGAATTTCATAAATATTTTTAAAGTGGCCAACAATTACTTTGTATATCAATATGCTTTGGACGTTTTATTTTCTAACCGAAAGAGGATTGATTGTAAAAAACATATTCGGTATTGAATTGTCTAAAAATAAGAAATGCCTGTTAATTATCGCATTATACTTCTGATTAGGATCGGCATTCAGTCTGGTTTGAAAAAGGATGTAAACGCCTTCGAAGGAGGCTTGACAGAAGTAAGTTTATAATTCGGATCAAGAGAGAAAGTACGTCAAAATTTAAAGTGGACTATTTCGGAAGCTATAGTTGACCGCCGCAAAATTTCTTCGGATCCTTCTGTTTTCGGGCAAACGGAAAGCACCTGCAAAATTGTATCGAGCTCCAAGAGATGCTCGCATTCTTCACTTATTGTCAGGCACTCAAAACTGCACCTGTTTTGTCGATTAGGTTTAAATTTCCTTTGGTATTTAATAATAATAATTATAACTTCAGAACTAGTATAATTACTTAGATTGAAATCGACTTTGTCTAAGTTTTCTGTGCTGGACGCAGATGTAAATGTAGCCTAAATGTAAACCCTTTTCCAGCATTTGTTGAAGGGTTTCTGAGGTAAATCAGACAATTTGTGCAATCGTGCACTCCACAGCCTTTTATTCCCACCTTTCGCCAACTTAAGCAAATTCACAATAACGCCAGCCGTCACTCAGGCCACTTACGAGCTCAATAGATTGCCGCTGGTGTGGAACCCTTTCGAAACTTTTCTGCACGCCACAAAACGCTTGAGCAACTTCGTGCTAATTTGTTGACCTGATGAAGTTCGTTGAATAATTTGTAGGAGAGATCGCTTCCATTAACAGGGCACCTGAGCGGTGGCGGGGCGGTAAAAGAGCATCGTATAGCTGCAATTTAAATGATAAAAGGTGTGAGTTTTAGTCGCATGTTTCAAAAAGCAAGGAAATGGATATTTTTCGGAAAGTGTGGGGCATTTTCACCCGCGCCGGGTGAAAGAACATCCCCTCCGACGACAACACCTCGACGTGGTACCCAGTGCAAAGTGCCAGGCCACCGCAGAGGGAATCTGCAGAATAAAGTTGCAGCAAGCAAAATTCTCTGATGAACAATATGAGAAAGAAGTGTGCTGCGCCCTCTGCCGGAGGGACCCACTGATCGATAATCTCCAGGTAGAGGTGCAGCCCTAGACAAATGGGGCTCGATGCTCGGGCGGTGGCACTGTGGCACTTATACGCTCTTTTTCAGCGGAAGTAGCTGAGGTGGGTCCAATTTCAGAAAAAAATATAAGAAAAGGCCACTTTACGCTGAGGAGCAGACAGGCAGGTAAGCAAGTCACATCGCGTCCCAGAAATTTGCCGAATTTGCAATTAAATTTCGCCTCCCAATTTTTTCGATACAACACCCCCGCGTGTCAATACCGGAGAGGAGGTGTATTCGCGGCCCAATTATATATTCCCGGTGAATCCGCAGTGTGCCGGGTCTCTTAGTGCAACAACGTGTCCCCTTCCTGCTTATAAAACTTATTCCCTTATTACATATGAGGCGCATCGAGATCCAGCTCACGTTCATCGTGTAGACATATGCCAGGGCCACATTCGATTGTTAAGAAGCGCCCGCAACAAGGAGCACAAAAAGCGCTCAAGACGTTCCATATAAAGAGCTGGGGGGCCCCCGGGGGGACCTGGGACAGGGCGAAGGCGCTGCGAGAGACTGTTCAAATTTTCTAAACACGTCTTCTGCGCGCCATACACTATTCAGCGGCTATTTTTAAGCAAGTGCAGCTCACCGCACTATTCGCCGACGAAGGCCCCATCCCATCAGATTGGAGGGTGTCGGTGTCCACCCACATGACGGTTGCCCCCTTGGCCGCTAGCGCGAGCTCCCCCGTACAGGAAGGCCCCACTCAACCTTGCTCCGTGGCGTCTTCGTCATGAATATTACGTTTTAAATTCCGCCGCTAACTACTGAGTTCCAGGAATCCGAGGGGCAAAGACAAAAGAGCCTCTTCTGGTATGCATTGTGAGCCCCTCGGAGTCGCCTCGATGGGGTCTTCAGTGGCCGCCCTGCGCCTTCCACCGGGACTGGCGCGGTCGTCTGTGGCTTCTAGCTGCCTGCCAGACAGGATGTACTCGAGGCCTCTTGGAGGCGAATCAAGACCTTTCGCAAGATGGAAAATTGAAATTAATCTGACTAGAGGGCACCGCACCTCGCAGTCCCCCCGTTACCCACGAACTGTCGGATAGTCCCGGTCTTTGTCTGTGGGGGGTCTGTCCACCCCCCGGGCAATTCCAGCCCGTTCCCGATCCATCCTCGGGATCCGGGAGAGCCCCTCGGACGTGTTATATCCGGTCAAAAATGAAATGAAATGTTTGGCGAAATTCCTCCAGTACCTATCTGGACAGGCGCTGACTAATAAATGTCCTCAGGATGATTTATGGCGAGGGACTTGTTGCCGGGGATATAACAGGCCGCTAGAATTATGCCCTCTGCAGGCGTCGCTCAAAAAATATTCCACCGGGGCGGAGGGGCTTTTGAGCCGGTTCGGTTTTTTTGCCCCGGGACCGTCATGAATATCTGACTAAATCCCTTTTGTGTTTTGCATAAGTTTAGCCGCTGCTCCAAGGCCGATTGCAATTTAATCGGGCACTTTGCCACATTCCTGGGTGGGAATTGGGGGGACGTTGGGAGCTTTGTAACTGCAGAGCGTCCATAGTGTGCGACCCCTCGGGAGCAATAAAATTGGCCATTTCTGAGATGATTTGGCCTAAGATTTGCATGGAGATGCCATTTTCGTAAGGCAGGGAAAAAAAATAATAATCATTGTTGATGGACACTTTCTGCTTTTTCATTCTATTTCAATTATTTTAATGTCGCCGGCAGCACATAAGGGAGTCTCGTCGGACAAAAGTTTTTAAAATACTTTTTTTTAAAAAGTCACGGCTTTCCACAATCTTTGGCAAAAACTTTGAAAAATCCTTAAAATGTCATTTCATAAAATCTTATAAAACTCTGACTGAAAAAATAAAGCTGTAAACAGACCAATTTTTGCTGTGTTAAAGGGCAGTCGGAAAACGATCGGAAAGTTCTACCGAAACAATTAAAAATAGGCGGAAATTTATAAAAGAAAATCAAACGGAAATATATTTTTAATCTGTATTCTGTGTTGTTTTTTGTTCGCCCGCCGCTGGACGTATTCATAAGTGTTAGCGAAAAAAAATCTATCTAATATTTGAGAAATTTCCATTTTATTTTTCACACGGAGGCTAATGCGTGCTTGTCAGCGTCGCTAAGACGAAGAAAATATTTCCCTTTAATTGGTTCATTTTAACATTACTTAGACAAAGGACTAAAAAGTCCCCACAAATATCGTTGCCGTAACTCCTTTGGATTAAAAATTGTTCGTTCCGCGGCATTTTTTTTTATTTGTTTATAATCACTAACATTAAGTTCAAAACTAAAGCAAACCGTATTTTAAAAAGTGATATATTAAAAGTCATCATTCCATTCCATAAGCTTTTACTAAGCATATTGGAGGAGTAGGTACTTTTTTATGATTGTGCACTATGGTGCATTATGTGTGCATTATGGTTTTTAGTGGTGTTAAAAAGTGACACGTAACATACAATACCATTCATTACAGGTAATGCGATATAAAATGGATTACGATTACCATTACTAAGATACAAATAATAGTGTGGGAAATAACATAATAATATATATGTATATATGCACATACACAAATTCATTTGTGCATAGCTACACGCGCATACGCAGACACTAACGAAATTGCGTTGATATCTTGACCGACACAAACCTAATAAAAAATGATCACTTTGGAGTCGAATATTTGAAAAAACGGGGCATAATTTTGAAAAACGTTTTAATATAACGTTTATTATTATTTGCAATGTTTCCCTTTTCAACGAGATCAGGTGGAATAAGCAAAGATTTGGTTTTTCATCCCCACTTTGCATATAGGGAGGTAGCCTAACATATTTTTTTTCAAAAATTCTCAATAGATACCTACATACCTACCTTTGTAGCGGACTATACACGTCGCGTTTTGTTGTACAAATTGTTAAGTTTTCGTTGGTTTCTCTTTTTATTATTTATATTTATTTTTATTTTGCCCACCACTGTAAGTATTTAATATCTAAAAGTTAAAACTTTTATTTAGTAGATAGGTTTAGGTAGTTTTTTATATAGTTTTTTAATACCTTACATAATCCTATTTAGTTAGTAATCGAATAATATCCGTTTGGACTAAAATACTCTTTACAGTTCAAACAAATTCAAGTTCAAATTCTGTTCGACGTACACTGCCTGAGCCATGAGAAAAAATTGTAAACTAATTAGTTATACGATTTATTTTTCCCGCGTAGTTTCACAAATTCATTAACAGAATATAGTTATTCAATAAAATTATATGTTAAAAATGTATAACCGGAAAGCTCTTCAACCACTTTGACCAGTTTGACTAATTACATAAGTAAATTATTCATCTAAAAACATTTATTCTAAACGCAATTTTCGGTAAAAATTTTTGTTACGAGAAACAAATAAAATTCTATAAATTAATAAGCAGAACCATATTTATCTCGAAGGTAAAGTTAGTTTTTGTCTTGGGTTTGTCCTTTATATTTTTGCATTCAAATAAATATCCAATTTGTTTTAATATTATTAATTTCTTGAATTGTTTTGCTTCGAAGCGGAATATACAATTTAACTTTATTGGATATTAAAGTAAACTTATGGTAGTTATTTCTCTTTGTATTGATACTTAATTTCTTTCTGTATTGTAAGTAAACAAGGAAGTTAAAAACTATGATACAATTTTTGTGAGCATTAAAGAAAATTTGTTCCACAACTAAACAGTTAAAACCCTTGCAGACGAACTGGGTCAAATGTTTTGTAAAGTAAAGTGACTTAATATTGAGTAATGTTAATGGAAGAAGAATCAAATATCGCAGTCTCATTTCACAGATTGTACGAATTTTTACTCGTAGCTTTTCACATAATTGAAAATAGCTTGAAAAACAAGTTTCGATTGGATTTTAAGTTTATTGAAACTTTATTGTTTTCTGAAACTTCTCTCATTTGAGACGACAATAAAATTTGAACAACATTTATAAAGACTTTAAAAAATAATTGATATTTTAAATGTTGTCATAGCAGCACTGAAATGAGGTATTAAGAAAACAAATGCATTGATCCCTGAGACATTCGAGATGCTTATGCAGGCATATCTCATCAAAACCTGTAGGCCGTAGTGTACTTCCAGTTGACCTATAATTTTGAAATTTCTCATCAAGGGAGGGGAATTTTGGCACAAGTGAAAGAATAAATTCGAAAATCATTAGTTCTATGTAAACTTTTCTAATGATAGATAGACTTGTTATAGAACGGTACGTGATAAACTTTTTTTGTTGTATGACTCAAATTTAATAGATCATTATATAATACCTACTTATTAAGCTTTAAAGTAATATAATGGTATAGAACCCTCAAGGTGGGAGTTCTACTCGCACTTGCCAATCTTAAAAAATATGTAAAAATTAAAAATAACAATATGATTACAAAGTTCTGCTACGGATAAAAATCATAGGTCTATTAAATAACAACTAAGTTTGAGACATATGTACACTGTTTCAAGAAAAACTCGTTTAAAGTTTAAAACAGAGTAGAGAGCAGTGTAATTCTACCGTATTCAAATCGTATAATAACTTTGCGCGGTTTGAAAATGAAATGAAAAAAAATCGATATTTTCAAATTTTTAGACTAGAATACCCTCTTTAGGGGGCGGCACATGCAGCTGGTTTGGAAAATTGATTTGCTTGTTATTGCTTTAACATTTTCCAAATCCGATGGAAGATATAGGTATAGGCTTTAAATCGATATTCATATTGGTTATAGCTTTAAATCGATATTCATATTGGTTATAGCCGAATTATAATCATAATAATGATTGATAAGTTATTAGTTTCCCGCTATCGCTATTATTAATTTTTCGCTTCTCGAAATATTTTAAAAATCTATGCGTGTGGTACTAATTCAAAAACTAAGCAATCGATTTTGCTGAAATTTACACTATACTTTTAGAAAATAGTATATTATCTTCTAGTTGAACCTACTTGATTAAAAACTTATTGACAAAAAACATTGTTTATTAGTGGTTTTAAGCCAAAATTTTTTCCAAAAAATCGAACTTTTTTCCTTTAATTTTCAAATTTTTTGACATTTTAGTGGTTTAACTCATATTACGCATGTTATTAACCAGTGTGCTTTTTCCCAATGTCACCGGTTCGTTCTAAATGGCAATAGAGCTATCACCGTTTCGTCTCGATGCAGATATTATCGCCAATGATTGTTGTTTAAGAGTAAGACCATTATACTTAAAATATCAATACATCAAACATTGCCTTCAAAGTCGAAAATTTATAGTTATAATGAATTCAAACCATAGGTACGGTACCTCACCGTATAGCGTGGTAAAAAGTCATAATAAAATAACGAATTTATATTAATATACAGGGCTTTATTCTCGAATCCGCCGGGAATCAAATCCGATCGGAATGTAGGAAATTTCTAATCCGAATGGAACATTTAAGAAGATTTTTAAGAATCGAGTTCTCTAAGAAGTGCCAGCTTACGTGTGAATCTCCTACAATTCGAACGGATTTGATTTCCGTCGGATTCGAGAATAGGGTCCACAATAGTTATATGACTTAAATTTCTTAGGTACAAGTAGTGTCAAAATAAATAGACACCGACTGTAAATCTGTGATTTCCTGTAAAATGGAAAAGGTTGGAGAGCACGACTTTTTACTACAAAGGTTTTGGGACTGACGTTGATTTGATTAAAGATTTTTCCTGGACTTTTTGCCTTTTCCCGAATAGCTCTGAGCCTGTCCAGCGGACGACGGTGTTTTGTCCCTTTCGGGTGCGGGGGAGTCTTCTTTTGTCAGATAAACAAAAAACCCGTGTCCGGGCGGACCGTCTATGGGTCAGGGGCCAAATCAGAACGCTTAATGCACTCAGTGTCCAAGCAGTGCGCCCCAATTGAGTTAATTAGCTGTCCCGAGTCCGGAGACTTTGCGCCGCTCCGCTTGACTCGGCTCCGCCCGGCGGCGGACAATCTGGATGGGGCCGGAATTGAGCTAAGTCCCCCCGTTAAATTGCTGCATCTGTTGAGCCCCGCCAGCAGCGGCTTCTCCGGGGGCCTCATTACGGCTGTCAGCCCAAGTTCATTAGCGCCCCATTTCCGGCTAATTCAATTGGGAGCGGAGCGTGGCCAGACGACGTTCGCCGTCACTTGTCTTAAGGAGCTGTTCCGGGCACTTGGCGCTCCTCGGTGGGAATTCAGTTGCCACTCCACTCGGCCGCGCGCCCCGGAGGAGGAAGCTAATCGATTTGTAAGGAACTGAGCGCGATAAAAGACTATCATTCGGCTCATTGCTAAGGGCGGCTCATTTGCATGCTGGGCGCGCTAAATAGGGTTGTTTTTCTGGAGGGTACCGACGCGGACGGAGCGGGGGTTAACGCAGATTAGCAGCATCCGCCCAAATCCCATTCTAATTTGTTTGGCATTAAGTATTCTGCTTCATCAAAAACTGGTGAGTTATTGGATATTTCTCTCCCAGGTCGCCTGCTGTTTACCTGATCATTTTGTGGTTTGTGGTAATTGCTGCTGCAGGACGTTTCAGTGATAATCTGTGTTTTTTCGGTCAGGGTCTAATTTACCGACAGTTTATTTTTCAATTAAACTCCTTTTGCGTATTACCCAATCGAAACGTAAGCTTATTCGAGCGAAATTTGGCTAATACATATAATGTGTTAGTTAGGGCTGTTTAGAGTTGTATAGAGTTTAATTTAGAATCTGACAACTGCTAGTGCTGCCAGAATTTGGTTTTCGGTGTCGTTTTTACACGTTTACTTAAAAATTTAAACTGTCCTGGTCAGATTGTAAATTCGAAAACGAAAATCTCCCATTATACATATCTATTATTTGTCTGAAAACATGGTTTATGGACTTATGGTGTAAAAACGCTGAGCTTTAGCAAAATTTGTAAACTTGAATCCTCAATCATTGTATGAACGAAAAAACAGTATGTTTTTAACTTTATTAAAGTTTGAATTAGAATATAAATTAATAGATGGGTTAGTACCTAGGTACTTGTACATATAATATACATATGTAGTAAAGACATTTTAATTTTCAAAATATGCTATGTTTATTTTAAATACATAATCTATTTTTTTTATTAAAAAAAGCTCCCTAATGATTTATTTTTACAATAGCAAAGTGGAATATTAAGCCCCGCCATAAATCTATATTATAGAATTGAGAAGTCTCCAACTTCAGCTAGGTAGGTACCTGCATCTAATTCCGAAGGGTGTTTTGGCTGAAGAAATCAAGAGATGCAATTTTGTCTTCAGATTTTGTACTACCACCTATACTACTTTTGGCTTAAGTCAAGCGCTGGAGAGGTAGCCGGATTTGAATGAAATTTTGCAGAAACCTTCCTTTGGCCTTGGAACGTATAAATATGCAACAATTTTTGCTGGCTCAATTATTGTTTCCGAGATTTTTAATTAAAAAAAAATTTTTTTCTCGGAATTTTGCTGTACAAAAATGTGCATGTTTATCGCATATTTCTGCAAAATTTCACTCATAATCTCACTTCACTTATGTTAAATTAAAATTAAGCACTTTACAGTCACTCTTCTAATCACAAAAAACCTGAAAAGATAAAGTTTTAAATTGTTATTTAAGATTACTTACCTGCCGCAATCTGTCCCTCTTGTTTACATTTACTGATCTGTCATTTAACTATTACAAAATGCCTATTGACGGAGGATTTTCCTTTTACAAAATGTCTACTGGCGGAGGATTTTCCTTTTACAAAATGTCTGCTGACGGAGGATTTTCCTTTTACAAAATGCCTACTGGCGGAGGATTTTCCTTTTACAAAATGCCTACTGACGGAGGATTTTCCTTTTACAAAATGCCTACTGACGAAGGATTTTCCTTTTAAAAAATGCCTACTGGCGGAGGATTTTCCTTATACAAAATGCCAAAGTTAAATTGTACAAGTTAAATGACAGATCAGTAAATGTAAACAAGAGGGACAGATTGCAGCAGGTAAGTAATCTTAAATAATAATTTAAAATTTTATCTTTTCAGGTCTTTTGTGATTAGAAGAGTGACTGTAAAGTGCTTAATTTTAATTTAACATAAGTGAACTGAGATTATGAGTGAAATTTTGCAGAAATATGCGATAAATATGCACATTTTTGTACGGCAAGAGTCCGAGAAAAAATTTTTTTTTTTAATAAAAAATCTCGGAAACAATAATTGAGCCAGCAAAAATTGTTGCATATTTATACGTTCCAAGGCCAAAGGAAGGTTTCTGCAAAATTTCACTCAAATCCGGCTACCTCTCCAGCGCTTGACTTGTTACCTACTTTTACCTCTGATAAAAATTTGTTTTTGTTAAACATTATTTTTTTTAAATAATGACAAAATTTTTAATATAACAATTGATTAGCAAATAAAGACGACAAATTATAAGATCAAAAACGATTTGATTCAGTAGTCTCTCTAACTCTATACGTGCATCCTAAACTTAGATTTATTCTATTGTGCGCGTTAGTTTTGTTTTGTTTTTGTTTTCTTTTATTTCTCTATGCTCATAAAAAGTACATGTTTACATAATTACATGTTACTACTAAATCAAGAAAAAAAGATTTTGTTTTCTTTAAAACTCTAAAAAAAAATTAATGCTGAATAAGTTTTTCTTAAATTAAAAATTACAGAACAATGAATTTATGTACATGGTGGCCGGTGTGAAGTGTTAGCAATTTAAAAAACTGTAATAAAGATTTTTACTTCATCCAAAGCCAAACATCAAAATACATATGTACATATTAAATTTTTGAAATATAAGTAATTGTTCGATATATTATCCTCCTTTTGCGTGTATAAGTTTGTAAAGACAAAAAAAAAGAAGATTCGCAAGCTGCACAAATGCGAGTTGGAAGAATTTTGTTACATTTATGAATCAAAGTGTTGATCTGAAAGCGTCCTAACCTAACTCACAAATTTTTTGATATTTACTCTGATCTCCAGCATGGCTCAGATCGAAAAGCCTTTGGATTTTCATCTGAAGAATTGGACATCCATTGTTTAGAAGAAATGAACTTCGAAATATTGTTTTTAAACCATTTCTGAGCGTCGATCGCTTTGAGTGATGGTGCCGAATCTCGTTGAAATGTCCAAGGTCTACGCTGAAATATTTATTTGCCTAGGGTTTCAAAGCAATTTCCAAGCCCATTTAGGGGTAGTTGGTAGCACTTATTTTGACGCCAGAGTTCAAAAACAAGATTAGTAACACTTCATACCAGTCACCCTGTATATCTTAGAAATCAATCAAATATATAAAAAAAACGAAAACAACAAATTACTCAAGGAAAGGTAACAAAATAAATAAGAAGTGGTAAGCATTTACCACATTATCATAATAAATCATATGAAAAAGCATATGACTTCTCATAAAGGTCGACTCATATGGTGCAAACACATCCGTATTTCTCGTATTACCTGACATTTGAAAAATATTATTAAAAAAAAAAATCGTTTCTTCATATTTTAAAGGTAGGTAGGTACCAATACTAAAATTAGAATTTTCCATTACCTCGCAATGTTTTGACCTTAATGCAATACTACTGTTTCCTTTGCAATATGGAAGCAAAATCGTGTCGTTTTATTATTTTCGCTCCACTAAGAAAGAAAATGCAAGTGGCATTACTAAAAACCGCTTCGCTAATTAAGAGCTAAAGAAATACGTTACGGTGTTGAGTCAGCGGCATCACACTACGAGTGAAGTTAATGCCCAAGTGCTTTAGACTCTGGAAAAATCTTAGTTTCTTAGTCAGGAGCAGTAGCAAGGGAAAATTTGACGGCAAGTTAACAACGAAGGAATGAACTGAGGGCAGGAGGCTGTCAGGAGGGTAATTAGCATGATTGCTGTAGCTATTTTCGGGAGCCCCACTCGTTTCGAGCGACTGTTCCTCGGACAATGGGAGCCCTCGACTCGTAGCTGCCGTAAAGGTGAAGAAAATGCGATGGGGCGCATCTATCTGCAGGTATCACGTCTGGTTTAATGCTCCTCTCAAAGCCAGGTGCAAAGCAGCTATCATTACTCGTTTCCGCTGTTTACGTGCGTCTTGAATTTGCCAAGATCGCGAGTGAATGCATGAATGTGCCCCGACCGCCCACCTCCCCCGGGAGGTCGGAGCTGCCCGCTTATGCACAAAAACTTTTCTCACAGAGCCGCCCGAATGCAGCAGTGCAACGAGTAAATGCACCAGATTGTGCAGGCAATTGCATTCCAGCTAGACTAAGTGCCTACCTGGCTGAAGGCAGCCATCATCCATCCACCTGGCGAACCCGCCGGGCAGCCCCCTGCTTCTTGCGCCTTCTTCTTACAGTAACCGTCCCGTCCTGCTGGGCGATGTGAGCCCGCGTTGTACGTTGTACCTTCAGATTGCAGTGCACTTCCACGGGTACGGACTGCGCCGGCACATAAATAACCTTCGGTCGTGCATACCTGACAGGTAAAACGAAAGAAAGAAGAAAAAAAAGCGGACGAACGGCCGGCACGAATGGAAAGGACCTTAATTAGCATGAATCTTTCTGATTTGATTTTCTTGCTTCGACATCCATTGGCTTTTTCCGTTTGGCTGCACGGGCCTCTCTCCCGGACGCTGTCTCCGGCTCGACGTTCTCCATGGACAGCCTGTCCCGGCGGGGCTGCTCTGCTCTAAATCTGCGATTTCCTGAAAAACGGAAATGGCCGGCCGTCGGGCACGATTCGCTCCCACAAAACCTTTCAGGACAGGCGTTGATTTCACCTGGAGTTCTTACCTTTCCCCAAATAGCCGGCACTGACACACTAACTATGGTCACCGGCCGAAATATTGTGACCGCCTATAGGAAATTGGGGTGAAACCCAATTTTTGGGTTTTACTGTTCAGAGGCTTTCGAGAACATGAAGAGCAATTAATTTTAATACAATAATTGTATTATATACACGGGAAAAACTAATTTAAATATTATAGAAACACGTGGAGAGTTGAACTAAATTTCAAATTGATAATAAATATGTATTTGTTTCGTTATTTTATTACGACGATTTCAAAAAATGAATTGCTAAAATATTAGAGGTCATAGACTATAGGCACATTTACTGGATCCATATCTAGGGTAGTCAGATGGCCCCAATTTTATTGTCTTAATATCAATTTTTTCTCAATTTGACGGATTTAAATTTTTTATCAGTTTAGGGCCTGTCCGAATCCCAAGTCTTCGTCTTCGTCTCATTAGATATGACAGTTTGTGACGTCAGCAAACAAACTGATTTAGTATTCCAATTAAGACGAAGATAAAGCAAACTTTTTCGAATTCATTTGCTTAGCTCGATATTTGATATTTTAAATTAATCAAAGTAAACCAAAAATAAAATATACAATTCGACAGTATTCAAGGAATGCTCCTATAATTTTAATCATTCCGTCTCACGAAGTTAATCCAAGCCCTGACCGCTCATCAAGCTAAGCAATCTAAACTGTTATACTACGTAGCAACCCGTCGCATGCGATCGCAACTTTTGGGTCCACACCGTGCGATATCGGCCCAACCGAGAATTTCACGCGCACACATGATACAATACGTTGAGGCGTATTCTTGAAATTCGTGCACGAGTTTTCTCATATGAAAGTATGTAGTTATCGAGTGGTTCTGAGCAGTCAAACTGTCAAAAATGATGGCAGGTTTGTATGTTATTTTGTAAACTCCCAGTTAAGAAATGCAAGTAATGGTCATATTTATTAAGCAAGACAAATTATTTTTAGAATATACTAAAAGTACCCAAAATATTTATGTGTATCTACACATACAGTGATGAGCAAAATTGAACTAGGTAATGATGCTACTTAAGGTTTTTGCAAGTTACTCATTAACTGAAACAAATATCGCAAAAATAGTTGCGTAATATTTTAGAGGTAGAAATTGCATATAGAAGTGCTCGTATATGTTTTCGACGTCCGATTGCTCATTTTTTAGTTATTAAATAAAACTATCAAATTTCATTCAAATTGGTTATAATAATTTTTTCCGTAACTTCGATATTTTTTGAATTATTTTTCAGGATAAAAGGACATAGTGAAATTTGACAGTTTTATTTCATAAATAACTCAGAAATGGTCAATTGGACATCAAAATGTATAGGTATGAGAATTTCCATAGACAATTTTAAGCTCTACACCATTTTTACGATATCTGTTATACATAGGTAATGAGTAAATTACATATGTATGTATTCCTGGTTCAATTTTGCTCGTCACTGTTAATCAATTGAATATCTTCAATTGTTAATTGAATATCTTCTTCTTAATCCTAAGTACTTACCTACGCTAATCTTTTTACCTTACGTGTTCTGAATTTTTTTAAGACTATTACGAAGATTTGAACTGATAGCACTTAATGGGTTTTGTAAGAGAAATGTTTTTATTTTTGATTACTTGACTATTTGGATTTCATGAATTAGATATGCATGTCATCGTGGTAGTTTGTATTTTTTAAGAGGGGAAACAAGTCGTTGACGCTCGGTTCTTGTATAGGCCAATGCCCCTGATGTCCACTAAGTTTAATGTTACTGCTCCAGTGGCGTAGAGAAAAAAGTATAAAGAAGGCGGGGGTTGATTAGGTGAATAGTGGTTTATAATGGCCGTAGCAGCAAAAACACCTGTGCCCCATCGTCTTTCCCTCCTTTGCCCCGTCGTCTTTAATAGAACCACGAAATTACCAATAGCAACTTAAAAGTTTGGTCATTATTTTTGCGGTTAAGACGTAGTGAGCGGAGCCGTTAAAGGAACCCACCTGGACAATTTTGCTTTAAACTGCTGGAGGCTACCAAAATGCATCCGTGGAAGGTAGCAGAAGTGGAGTAAACCAATTTATTGGAAAATTCGACGCCGGGAGTGGATTTTGCTTCTCGTCGACGGCGCTGGATGGGCTAGACGCTAGACGGTGCCCATTTCATTCCACGGCTTCTCACGTGTGTCATTAAGAACTCGACACCGTTGATCTACGGGAGCCTCGCTGCACCGTTTCTACTCGAAAAACGTTTTGCCATCGCATCCCTGCACCGTTCTTCGCCTTTTATTCCAGAAGCATGCAAAATTTATGGGAATTCTTTGGCGCTGGGTGTGATTTTCTTCTGTGTTTGCTGTTTGTTGGCCCATGCCTGGCTGCCTCGGGCTCACATGTTCCCACATAAATTTCACGGTCAGCCGAAGCCGTGCGCGCCTGAGCAGACCGCAGTGTCTTGCTTGCATTTAGCTCCTTTTACTGCGTCGCGACGGCAGAGCCCTCTATCTGCATGCCGCGGTCGAACATCCGTGCCGTTTCATCATTCCCGAAGAATTTTAATTGTGCAGATGCCCCGGCGTAGTCGAGGAGTAAATGAAAACAAAATAAAAACATTTTTCCGCACGGAAAAATTGTGAAATGGCCGTCCGCCACCGCCGGCCGGAGTGCACTGACACAGTTCGACCAGGCCTCAGGATTGCCACAAATGAACCCCGAACTTTTGACAACATTGCAAACTTCTGGAACTCATTTCTTTTATGGCGTTTTAATTAACATTTAATTCGGTAATTTTCCAGGTTAAGCAAAGAATTAAAGAATTGAATGAACCCACAAATGAAGCCCGGCTGCAATTGAGCGATCTGCATGCTAATTAAAGGCTGCTTTGCCAAATTGCTCTGAACGAATTTTGTGCCATGCCCCAAATTTATTGAGTGACCTTTGATAAACAAAGGTCACAAAGGGCGACGGGAGGCTTATTTGAGGTTGCCTTTCGCAAAGTGCATCTCTGGAAACAATGCGACGCTGAACTTCTTCTGTAGTCTCATAACTACATTCTTTTGAAATTACTTTAACAAACTATTTAAAATTTACTTTGTTTCTTAAAAGTATGTCCGGAAAGTTATAAAATAGCAAAACTAAAAACAATCTACCCACCCCACATTTTTTAATTAAAAGCAGGATAAAATTACTTAATTAAAAACTGGAAGTTTCTGCTCTGGTATGAAATACAGAAAAGCCGTCATACAATAAACTGCTAAATAAACTATACGCAATAAATTAAAGGTGATTAAAACCCATTCGAAATATATCGACTTCGGGCATTTTGGTCGATCGCATTTCTCTTCAGACTCGAACGGGGTTAGATCTCCGTGCGTGTTTAGAGTCATTATTTTTTATCTTTTCATATCAACCACTTTAGATTTTATGTAGGTACTATAAATACTTCAAAATATGCAATATTTAATGCAATACTAATTTTACTTTTATTTTTTCTTTCTAGGTAATATATAGTTTTTCGACTGCAATCATTTGTAACCGGTATTCACGGCTCGCTAACGATTCTTACTTTTGTGGAGTTGCAACTATATTCCATGAAATCGTGAACATTAATAACTAACTTTGAGATCCCAAAGTCGGTAAGATCAATTTAATCTAGTTACTTCTAGTTTTTTATTTAGTATTACTACAACTCTTTATTTATTTAAAATTCATCGATATCACTTATCACTAAAAAAGCATGCATATTGCATATTCTGTATATTTTGGTCTTGAAAAAGCCGTTTGCACCAGAAGATGTAGTGTCACCAAAAATTAACTGAAATAGATACAGAAATAAGACAAAGAATATTAATAGAAAAATCAAAGATACACTACATCTATACCTATAAAAAAAAGGAAGATTTTAAATTTCCAAAATAAGATTAAATTGCAATTACTTTTGTCTTTCATTCACGTTTAAATCAACAATTTATCTGAAAAATTAATAAACGAATTAAAAATCATGGCAATTTAATGCATTTCCTATGTAAATATTCAATTATTATTCTTATTCAGAGGAATTATTAATAAGCTTCAATAATCTAAATATAAAATTGTTTATTGATCTCGATTCGGTATACCATAACGCTACTGAGATGTTGGAAGTTTTGCATATTTGATTTGAATTTTTACAATACATCGACAAATATAAAATTAGCAACCCAGTCTTTATGAATTTGTGCGGTATAATCTAGTATTAGAAAAACTGTTATTTTTGAATTTTCAAAATTAGGCTTTAAATTTGAATCCAATGCACTTATAAGTTCGGATGCAAGGCTATATAACCGTTTTGTCAGAGGTATAGCTACTTTTTTTAATATCATAATTAAAAAAACACTTATTACCTACGTCTTTGAGTTGATATTTGATCTAAGTCCATTTCACTTGAATGAACATAGTTATTATTTAAAATAAAGATAAGCAGCAGACACTTGAAAACGTTAAATAAAATGAGTTTTTATTGTTCTATGGATAATGAAATTTTTGTAAACGACAATAGCTGTTTTTTTTTCGTCTATCCAGAACAAAAGGTGATTTCGCTTAGATTTGAAATTTATCATGAATAACCTGTAGAAAAAATTTAAAATTTTCTACAAAACATCTAATTCAACGCTTTTTATCCAACAATTATTCTGAAAATTGTTCAGCTCATGATTTAAAGTTTTGCGTGAATAAAAAACAAGGAAACTTTTCCTATTGTTTTGGATATACCAAAATATTGGCTTGTTAACTAAAATAGAGATCAGATTTGAATCAATTTTATAACTTATATTAGCTGTGTTTTTTCCACAACGGATCCGGTTTTGGGTTTACTATGAAATATTGTATTGAATTGAATTAAAAAAACAGTCAACTATATAAAGATTTTCAGTTTTGCGAAAAACGCATCGAATTGCTATGATACTTGCCAATTGAAACTTTAAAGCAGATAACATTTTGGATTACATTTTGACACAAAGTAGGTATAAATCCACGCAATTCGATTTTATGTTTATGAAATGAAATAAAGTTCGACATGAGTTACTATTCATAAATTTCAATTTCCTAGTAAACCCAGAGCTAGATCCGTTGTGAAAAAAATACAGCTCTGATTTTGTCCGTACGACCTACTTTTCAAAATAGGGTTTCGTATATTATTAATGAAGTTTAACACGATTTCAACGCCATTTAATCTTATCAAGGTCAGTGACTTATCAAAGACTCGTCATATAAAATAATAAAACGTTCCTGAAAGACTTTTTAAAAGGCATAAAATAAAATAATCCTTTTTGAACAGATACTCCACAAGTGCAGTGATACAAGGAATAAAGAAGGTCTTACTTGTTTTGCGCCACCCCGGGAAGGCACTTGATGCTTTTACCAAGCTGATGTAGTGCAGTAGAGCGTATAACTTGCCAACATAATTTATTCAAGTTTTACTACTCTACCAGCTATTCTCCCAATCAAGTTTATGAGTGCAGTAAAAGGATTTATGACATTACTTACTATCTTGACTTCCCCTCTCCTGCACTTTATCACCGTGAACCATACCTAGGCTTTGTTAGTGACGTAAAGCCTCCTTGTTTATCCGACTTGAATTCTTTTTGCAAATGTCTGAACGGTGCCTAAAACAAGCAAAAGCGGGCAAATTGTGTTGTTTGGATGTAAAAAAAAGAATTGTGAAGTTCATGGGAAGTTCGTGTACAACAGCCGGGCGGTAATTGAAGCCGCAGTCGCCCGCAAAAGTAAGTAAGACTGGAAGAGGTGAAGGCGAACTAGACAAGCAAATGCCATTCTGCACGTTGGTTGGTGACCGTTTGGATGCCGCAAATTCCTTTCGAAAACCAAAAACCCGCTCCGAGGAAGTTTCAAGTTACGGCGGATAGAAGGAACTCGCCCGACACCCAACATGAAAGGCATTTGGCCCCGTGAGCACGTGGGGGCGGAACAAAAAGGCAGGTAAACGGCTTAAAAGCTCCAACTGGTGGTGTGGATACAACTGAAAAACTCCGGGATTAGCCGAGCGGCAAACATGAGATCCTCCTAAGCTTCATAACCGCTCAGTTTGCAAAATTTCCCTTCATTCGACGCAACTGAGACCCCTGTTGTGCCCTCGCGGGCCGGAAATGTCACAAATTTGCAGGGCTCCTTCCCAGACAGCTCCTTGGTTGGCCTCGGGGCCCCCGCATAAGCTGGTTAATGCTTTTAGCAGATCAAGTGAGTTCTCTGCTACATGACACCGACCGGGTCCGCCCCCGCCCCCGCCCGCGGTGGGGCCCTGTCGAGATAGCGTTGTTATTGCGCAACGCGTCCGGACTCCGGAGCCCCACCGAGGAGGAGCCGGAAGTCGGTCATGAATTCGATATCTTCCCTGTGGTTTGCCGCGTATCCAGCCCCAGGTGGGGACTCCGCACCCGGCTGTCGATTTCAATCACCTGAAGAGCACTTCTTCGAGGGCTCCTGCCATCGTTTGAGCCTGAAGGATTTTATTTTTTTATTTTTTTTACCCCCGGCGAATCAATCAGCCACTTCCGTTTTCTGCCGGTGATTGAAGGTCTATCTCTTGCCGGGCGGACAGGTGAACACCGCTGAAAGTGCATCCTCCTGCACCACAATAACCTCCTGATGCACCAGGAAGGGGAGACAGCAGCGGTTTACGACTATTTGCAAACTTTCAGGGGGGGCGATGCATTACAGCGTTTCCTGTACTGGAAAGTGTCGGTTTAAGGCTGATGCTTCACAAGAATTTCGAAAACACGAAACTTTCCCCCGGAAAAACATCTGCTCCCATAAATTTCAAGTTTTTGGTGCTGTGTAGCGGCCCCATTCCCTGGCAGGGCCTGGCCTCGGCCAAATTCATGCGAGGTATTCTGTGTGAAATTGTTCCGGCAGAGCAAACATTTGTGGATCCTCTGTCCCCCCGAGCGGGGGTGGGTCTTGCCAGCTTGCGACAGCCACATTAACCCTTGATCGGCGGAAATTACTGCACTCAGCGAGGGGGAGGGGGAGTTTGTCAACATGGTCGTCGTTAGGGGGGAGCTATTCATCAGCTCCTTGAAATATGAGCAAAGCCTCCCAGTCCGGGGGCCAGTGTCCGACCGGAGGGTTTTTACCTAAACTTGGCTTCATTTAGCTTTAAGTATCTTTTTTGGTTGAAATCTGAAATTGCCTTCTAAAAAAGTGAAATATTTAAACCTAACCTCTTCAATTGTTTGCCCTGTTTCGAGCCTTACAAGCATCACATAAATTTACAAGAGTTATTCAACCCCTTTCGATGGAATGTTTTGCGATGAATTGGTTGAAATTCCCAAAATTATAGGCCCCTATCACGCTATAATACTATGGGACTGAAACATACAGATTACTTCGCTGAAAAAATCATCATTATTGATTATTATAAAACATATAAACATATTTATTTCAAGTATTTTTAATATTACAAGTGATAGTCTGTTTTCATAAAGAATTTGTTAGGCCAAGATATCTGCATACCGTATTCTTTTTACTACGTTGGCAGAAAATTTTTAAAAAAACGTTATTTTCAAAGAATAAAATCTTACTATAGAAGCAAATATACATTCGTACATATATGCCTAAAAATATAGAAAGTGTGTGTAAATGAACAAATATTTGTATTCATATTTAAGCACTTTATGTCTAAAATTCATATTTGTGCTTAAGAATTCTAATTGTATGTATAAATATAAACTTTGGATAGCAAAACTTCTATTGTTTTTCAAAATGTTCACCATTCTTCCAGAAACAAGATCGACCACACTTCAGACATTTCTATGAAAATTACATATCTCGTGTGGATGCGTAAAATTAAGTTAATTTCCGAAAAATTTAGAAACATCGCAAGTTTTTCGATGAATATGACGTCTTAACCCGTTTCGGACGAGAATGGCACGATGGGTACACCGATCTTTAGCGGCTCATAACTAATACTATTTGAGTCTGAAAAATTAGAGGGGGGCATCTTTTTAAAGCTTGAGATGTGCCCTTTCTGATAGTGCTCATAAAATTTCTCCAAAAACTTGTTAATTATAGAAAAAAGTAGTTCAAAGCAAAAAAAAAACGTGTTTTTTTCGCACTTCTTTTTTTTAAAATCGAATTTTCAAGAGGTTTCCCGTCTGCAAAGACCCTGGAACCCCACTAAGCTGTGGAGTAAATGTTTGAACTTTAATAATATGCCGTTTGGAAATCGATTTCATGCCTTAATATATTCAAAATGGCGCCTAAACTGCAAAATTTTCGAGAAAACATTCATGAATTTTTTACTGAAAAATGATGCACTTTTACGAAAAATTTTTAATAATAAAAAGTTCTTAAAATCACTCAACAATTGCACTTGAATTTTTTCAGAATTTTTTGAGCAAATTTTTTTGATTTTGCAAATATGTAGTTAATTTTCGCAAAATTTAAAAATTGCTCCAAAAATTCTGAAAAAAATCCAGTGCATTCTTTGGTTAATTATAAAACCTTTTTTCTCTACCATTTTTCTCATTAGTGCATTATTTTCAAGAAAAAACTTCCAAAGGTCAAGGTAGTATCGGATCATTAAAAGTTTTTTTTTTGAAAATAATGCACTAATTAGAAAAATGGTAGAGAAAAAAAGGTTTATAATTAACCAAAGAATGCACTGGATTTTTTTCAGAATTTTTGGAGCAATTTTTAAATTTTGCGAAAATTAACTATTTGCAAAATCAAAAAAATTTGCTCAAAAAATTCTGAAAAAATTCAAGTGCAATTATTGAGTGATTTTAAGAACTTTTTATTATTAAAAATTTTTCGTAAAAGTGCATCATTTTTCAGTAAAAAATTCATGAATGTTTTCTCGAAAATTTTGCAGTTTAGGCGCCATTTTGAATATATTAAGGCATGAAATCGATTTCCAAACGGCATATTATTAAAGTTCAAACATTTACTCCACAGCTTAGTGGGGTTCCAGGGTCTTTGCAGACGGGAAACCTCTTGAAAATTCGATTTAAAAAAAAAAGAAGTGCGAAAAAACACGTTTTTTTTTGCTTTGAACTACTTTTTTCTATAATTAACAAGTTTTTGGAGAAATTTTATGAGCACTATCAGAAAGGGCACATCTCAAGCTTTAAAAAGATGCCCCCCTCTAATTTTTCAGACGCAAATAGTATTAGTTATGAGCCGCTAAAGATCGGTGTACTCATCGTGCCATTCTCGTCCGAAACGGGTTAAGGTGGGCATACGAGTAGGTAATACAAAACCTAATGCAATTTCACACACAATCATTTAGCATAAAGAACCGCCACCATTATAATTTTGTCCCGCCGTATATCGAATGTGTTTATAGGGTTTTGAAGCTTTTTGACAGTGATAATATACTCATATTAAAGTGTGTATTAGCATAGACAAATAAAAATATAGATAACCCACTTCGAACAAGCAAAACGCGACCAAAAATTCTGAGAGCTCCACAGCGATGCCTCCACATGTGCGATGGCATCCGACGAGTTCGGCGAAGGAGAAGTCGCATTTGTTCGGCGCGCGATGCTTTTCTTGTGGGCATGCGATGCTGTGCACGGCCTGCTGCCGCGGCGCTGGCCCTTCGGTGGGCTTGTTTACTTCGCCGCTGTTCTGCGCAAGGGGCTTGTGGGTCTGTTCTACCGTGAAGCGCGAAGGGATTGAATTTTTCTAGGAATCCTCGGAATTGCGGGCTCTGCTTAATCAAGGAATGAAATTCCCACGGGCAAAAGGCATACGGACAGATTCATAAGTTTGAATTATCTAACGAAATTCAGATTTTTTCGTTCGGTGTTTTTCATTGCCTTAAGGAATAATTAAAACAATATTCATATTTGACATTGATTATGCATGCTGCATGCACCGGTCCTAATACGTGATGGTGCAAATAGAGAAAAATTGTAGGGCTCGTGCAGATGAACGTCAATTAACGTTGCGAAACCGACAGCTTTTTATATAAATTTAGTTGTTCATATCTTTTTTACATTTTTCCACACCTTATTCGTGTATGCATAAAGATTTCTCTACTTTTCTTTAAACTAACAACTATATGAATTTGTTAACTCTTTCTAATCCATCAAAAATAAATCTTTATCAAATCAAAATTTTGAAAGAATACCTAACACTATTGTTTTAATAATTCCTTAAAGCAATGAAAAACAGCGAACGAAAAAATCTAAAATTCGTTAGATAATTCAAACTTATGAATCTGTCCGTGGGAATTTCATTCCTTGATTAAGCAGAGCCCGCAATTCCGAGGATTCCTAGAAAAATTCAATCCCTTCGCGCTTCACGGTAGAACAGACCCACAAGCCCCTTGCGCAGAACAGCGGCGAAGTAAACAAGCCCACCGAAGGGCCAGCGCCGCGGCAGCAGGCCGTGCACAGCATCGCATGCCCACAAGAAAAGCATCGCGCGCCGAACAAATGCGACTTCTCCTTCGCCGAACTCGTCGGATGCCATCGCACATGTGGAGGCATCGCTGTGGAGCTCTCAGAATTTTTGGTCGCGTTTTGCTTGTTCGAAGTGGGTTATCTATATTTTTATTTGTCTATAGTATTAGGCAAATAAAAGTAAAATAGTTTAAAGACCCTATAAAAAAATTGGCAAAATTAAAGAAGATCGAAATATTACCAAGGAAATTATATGGGTATTATTTCAAACACAACTGATTAACTATATTACAACAAGAATTTAATACATATTACAAACGTATGTAAACTATTTCCTTTCTAATGAGTGTGTAGCTATTTTTCGAAATGTAAAATTACTGCTCTCGGAGTAGGATATCTATTGCCTACTTTAAAAGTAGTAAAAACTTTTTATTGTGGCTTTTAACGTTGTAATTTAACAACGCAGTGCAATAATAATACAGCAATGTGTAAAATTACCTTACCATAAACGCAAATATTCACCAGCTGATTTACATTTGGGATGGATATAAAAGAATTCCTTCGCAATTCCAGAAAATTGTTGCACTCTTTTGGTACTGGTTTTCCTTACCGGTGCCACTCGATGGATCATGGTAAAGGATCATCAGCAGCTTCCTTCTGATTTATGGTGAGGATACGTTTGTATGCAGTATTCTGAAAGCCACACCATATAGAAATCGGGAGAATCTAGAAAATAGTACTGACCTTTTCTATTTCCTATCACACTTTTTTAAAACTCATTCATCTATCAAAATAAACAAGTTACAAAAATAAAAGTCACTAACAATTATGTGATCCGATTCGATCCATTTATTATAGTCGTACGTATTTCTCAATAAATTATTCTCTGTGGTTGGCTTCACCATATATTATTAAGCATGTTTTCATTTAGAATAGTTTATTCTGTTATAAAACCCCTGCAATGTTATTAAAGCAATTTTGTAATTTTGATTTATCTCAGTGTTAAAAACTTAATACCACTTTCCGATGCAACCCGGCGGTAGAACGGGTACGACTCTAAAAACGTAGAATTATGAATCGTATACGTCTCTGCAAAAAGTTCATTATATGAGTAGTTTTAATTGCACCGCAGTTTTACCTCGGTTGTTTTTCAAGGTTTTGTGTCGTTCGTTCTATTAAAATTGTACAATTGGGTATCCATTTATTTCTCTTTTAACAAACATATGTTCGTAAAAAATTTATATCAGCTTTTGCTGAAATTCGAAATTCACAATAGTAATACTTATTGCCAATTCAGGAGTTCCTCAAGGTAATTATTTAGGACCGTTTTTATTTCTTATGAACTTTAGAAATATTGGGTATTGTTTTTAAAATTAAAAGTTTCGAATGGAATTGTTAGTGATTGTATGATATAGATTTTGAATCGTGCTTTTAAAAGAAATATGTTTTACGAAACCACTGTGAAAGTGAAACTGTTTTGCTATAACTCTAAACGTGTACTAAATATTCGTTTCTGTAATTTATTATTCTGGAAATATTTCAAATAGTTAGCGAGGGTAATTTCACCCCATCGGACTTTCCAATCTTTCAGATGTTATAAATAAGAGCTTAAGTATTCTAATAAAAGAAACAAGGTATTTTCAAAATGCGAATTTATTCCATAGTCCATAAAATTGTATTGCCCTGTGGCAATCCCACTTTTTGTGTAATTACGCACAAATGTTACACAACTCTAGAAAATAAGTCAAAACCTCTCCCGAACCCCAAATATTCGTGGCATTTCATCAAGTCTCGCACTAATGAATTGCGCGAACATAAAATCTTTGCAGGGAATTTCTTTGAGGCGTGGTGCGGGGCTCAAATAAAAAAGTAAGTTTTGAGCTATTTTCGTTACTGGGAAAAGGGACTCAGTGGCGGTTATACAAACGACTTCCAGATACCCGCGGGTCTTATTGAAAGCAGTATGACCGTCTTAGAAGTAATGTAACGACCTCTTTGGATGAGTTATTAGTTCATTACTTTGTAAGCAGACGTCGTTAAGTGGTTCGGGGGAGTTTTTTCTTCGAGAAACAGAAGGAAATCTCGGGATGAGTTATCTCGCCCTTAAGACCTTGATTAAGCCGAATCGATCCAATTTGAAGCACTTCACTGCCAAAGGGGAGCGATAAATAAGTGACATTATCCGCCGCTGAGCGCTGTTCGAGCTCGAGGCAAACTTCTGCCGCCGGACTGAAGCTAATTTTGAAGTGGAAGCCACTTAAGTTTTAATTTGCTCTCGAACAAAGCTTAAATCAAATTAGACATCTAATTAGGTGCAGCGGCTGAAATGATTTCGCCCGAATCATTTTTCACCGAAGACCTGGAAATGAATCAATCTAATGACCCGAGTTAATCTTTGACCGCCACTTCCCATGCCCGCGTCTCCCGGGGGAACCAGTCCCGTCAGGTTGGGAATATCAATTAAAGTTTGATCGTATCGCTAGAACTGGCATCCGCAGCTATTCTGGGAGATTTTATTTTCCCTCATCGCGCCCTCCCCCGACGCGGCACCGAGCTCGTTACTCCGGACCCGGGCGGGGGCACCTACCTGAACCTACCTGTCTGCGGTCATTTTCTGGTCTCATAGCCTTCGTTATCTGGAATTCCAGGACATGGGACTGGAGGGTGTCGCTGGAGCGCTGCAGGTACGAGCCCCATTCACGTTAATGACACACGGCTGCGGTGAGTAAGCGGCCAGGCATTTCAAAGCTCCTTCGTTTTTCTCAGAAGCGATTTGAACGGTGTCACCGACTCAGGTGATTCGCTAGACCAGGTAAGTTGGTGCATCCGGTTATGGTGCTCGTCGAAATAGACGAAGACCAGACGTCCAATTTAATCGCCTCCCGAAAATGTGAATGTCGCTTCTCGGGAACCGCGCGCTCAGCTCTGATCAATTTGGCTGGCATCGAACCTGAAATAAATCAAATCAAGCCATCACCGGCGCCGAGTGAAAGACTTTCCCCTCCGAGCAGGCAGTCGCCGGTCGAACGATGAAATCATCATCAATGGTTATGGTCCAGAAAACGGGTTGTCGTTTGCTGGGATGCAATGGCTCGATTTATTGTAAAACATATAAAAAACGGAAAACAACCGACGAGATGAGTCGCCCAGACTATCACCGAAAGGTTTTTAGACTAATTGAATATTATTTTAAATGTTATTTCAAACAAACAGGAAGTATGGTAGTGAGTAAGACTACTGATATTTTTATATCCCCTTCATAAAAGAACAGAAATGAACATTAAAAGAACGTTAAACGAAACTGGTTAGGTACGTGTTTTATTGCAAAATACAAATTTAAATTTCAGCGTACCATTTTTGGTCTTCAAATGTAACAAAGAGTATTTGCTAAATTGCAAGACACTATCTACTTGTATGAAATTGGGTAATGCTATTTAAGTTACATATGTTATACAACGGATGTTTATTGTAATGTAAAGGTGAAAAAAAATTAGATATACGCTTCAAATTAGGCCTTATATTAGGTATATATGTTATGTATAATGATAAACTTTGTTCTGTTAGCTAGAAGAAGACGATAAATTAGATAAATTTATGGATAGAAAATCCTTTATCCTCGGCTTGAAACGGTCATCCTAGCTACACGGACATGGCCGAATGAAAATCCGAGGAATGATCATTCACTCGATACACAGGCATAGGTACTGCGAACTTCATTCGAGTCGATGAAATTTCGTTCCCGCATTTGCTCAAAATATTGTATGTAGGTACAAATAGCGGAGTTGGAATATCTTTAATAATTTCATATTTTTGAATTTCTTTATTTTCCTTTCACTTTTTCATTCTTTTTATCCATTATTTTATTAAATTATCGAATCGATTTTCGAATATCCCTTGGTCGGTGACTATTTGGCAGTGGAAATCAGTTGATGTTTCCAGGTCTTCCGTTTTCATCCGCTGAGAATTAAGTTGTCGGAACTTCATCCGATTACGTTTGAATGAAGTTACGCATGAAGACTCAAACTTAATCCGCAGTGATACACGACCGATGATAATGCGCGCTTGGTCTTCATTCGACCGTGCCCGTGTATCTTCAGTATAAGGGGTTACACCACTTTATGACTTTCAAAAAATAAAAAAATAGAAATTTCGCCTAGATTTATTACTAATACTTTTCAGAATACTTTAAGCGCTTCCACAAATCAAAACTCCAATTATTACATGATTTACAACTAATTGAAATGAGCACGGCAGCGAATATTCCTTATATTTCACGCTTAACATATTTTCTGTTCCGTTTTTCTTGAAACTACGTTTTTCAAACTGGCGCAAGATATATATAATAATAAAAAATCTAATCAAAAAAAAAGTTTTCAATTTTTGAAAATTTCAAGGCGGTGTAAAAAATTATTGTAAAAGACTAACGGTTTAGGAATCCATCATGGAAAGACATGTAGAAAGATCTACACGGGTGGTAGGTATACTTACGTCATTTCAAACATGACGCTTTTTTATTTTTTCCAATGATTTGAACTTCCGGCCGCCCTGATTTTCGCATTGAATTGGCATTTTTAAACTGCAACCTATAGCAAAGTTTTTGAAATTCGCACATCAAATTGCTATGATTTTTGCCCATCCAAATTTCAAGTCGTGAACGGAAAAATTTATTAGATCTAATTTTTGACGCAAATTGGATATAAGTCAATGCAATTTGATGCTCTTTTCACAAAACTAAAAAGTCTTGCTATAGTAGTAGTATTGTATAGTATAGTATTGCTATTTGCAAATTGCAATTCAATACAAAAATTGGTGTGAAATCTGATCCGGATCAGATCATCAAAAAAACACAGCTAATGATAGTGTCGAAATTTCTCTTTGATCTGTCAGAATTTTCATCATTCGATTAAAAAGATTTCATTGTCACTGGGGCCTTTGTAGGAAAATTACGATCCCACTGTAACTTCTAAATGCGCAGATGAGCCAGTCACGCCGAAAGTAGGAGGACCAAAGTGGGTGCATCCGGCTCGCGTCTTAAGCCATTCGAGCAGATTAAGATATACCTCGCGGCGATTAATGGCTTTTCAGGCATGTTGAGATTTTAGTGGCTTTTCCACATTTCGCCGGATATTCGTTGACATAAAAAGGCAAAACGCCTCGCACAGCTGTGGCAACTCATCACGCAGTCCAGGCCATCGTCACGACATACGCGACAAAAAGGGCGGCCTGAAATTTGTTGAATCAATTTGCGTCACTCTGACCGCGTTAGCCAGTGTCGGTGCGTTCCTAATGGTGCATCTCGACTCGACCTAAAGCCCTGGTCGCAACGATGGCGCGGCGGTGGAGCGTGTCCACGGCTCGGGTAGCCGGAGTAAGTGGAGAAAAAACGCGAAAAAGGTGTCAGTTGGCGCTTCAGCCAAATGTGTCGCAATGCGTGACCACTTTACAAACGGTCGGCATTTGAGCGACTTTGCGACTATTTTTCCCTTCGACTAAAGCGAGGCCGGGAATAGTGGACAAGTGGAAGGCCGGCGAGCTCTGACCAATGACCACTTCATGTCTGGGAGATGTTATCTGGCTGGTGCGATTAGTTTAAATATTTACGCTTTTAATCTGCCCCTTAGCCCCTGGCTGGTATCCTCCAAAGAAGTGTCGTGCCTCCCGACAATTTAATTTTGGTGTCTTCAAGCAACTGACGTTGTGGAGCTCTTTTTAGAAAATTTGAATGTCGCTAAGTGTCCAAATTATAGACAACAGCAGGACTGCAGACCAGCAGACCGGTTATTTCGGCGATGGCATGCTAAGATAAAGAATTCAAAATTCTTCGAATGATTACATCCTAGGCGGCGGTAAAAGCTGCGATAAATATAGGATAACAAGACCAAAGTTAAGTGGCCAATTTGCAGAAATTTGGCGCCTATTTGTTTCTTTACCAACTATCACCTGCCTGACAGCAGTTAGCCGTTTATAAATTGCGAAATTTAGCATTCTTCCAGAAGATTGACTCAAGCTTGATAAACGGCACGATATAAATTAAAATTATTGTTGTTTTACTGAAATCACTCCCATCCTTTAAGTTTCTAATTTTTGATTTTGTAGAGGTCGTGAATTTAACTTTTCAAATGAACACAAGATATATCTTTATTATAATATTTTCTCGCTATATACTTAATGATGATGACACATTGTATAACAGGAACGAATATACCAACATAATTTGTCGGTCATTTGTATTTCTTGAAATATTTATCTTTGAAATTTCGAAACATAACATTAACAGTTTCGTTGCAAATTGTGTTAATACCTTAAATTAAAGATATTTTCAATATTTTGAAAATTTTGTTAATAGTCTTTGAAAGAAATTAACTAACAAATTAAATCTTTGGTGCACACGATTTCAAAGACAACAAAAAGGTAATCTCGAGGTGGATTAAAATGTATATCCCACCATGCTTAAAAAACAAAGAAGACTGATTGACGAGAAATTTGCACGAAAACCTCAAGGAAAAAAGTTATTGGTGATTGAAAATTTCGGATTTTCATAAAAAAAATGCATGTTTTTGAACCTTATGTTTTATCAGACAAATTGTTATGAACAAATATTAAGCTTATGAAAAAAGGTTTTTTTTTTTATTTATGTTGAAATGAGTTATGGCAGCAGCAAACAGTTAACACCAAAAGGATTTCAATGTATTATAAATGCCCCATTAAAATATTTCAAGATTTTGAAAACAATTTTATGTTTTTGTCATAAGGGGTGGTTTCTAAGGGTTGATGTAACATCTCATAAACTATGTTTCAGAATATGGAACAATATTTATTCTTCTACATATTCAAATATGGTTTTAATCTATGAAACGCTAGATAGATTTTAAATTTTATTTTGGGGTGGTTTCCACTCCCTAAAAACAAAAAGTGCACATCAGGAATATATTAGTTTTGATCTAGAGTAGAGTAGAGGGTAAGATAAGCTTAATTACATATTTTCATAAAGATTGATGTTATCCAAGAGGATTCGTAGGAATATTAGTAGTTTAGCCAAATGCTTAGCAACTTGATGAGCGAGTCATGGCTTGGGTTGACTTTCTTTGAAACGGAATGAAAAAAACTGTAGAAGAATTCATTGTTTAGGTAGGTTCGTTTACTTTTATTAATTGTTTAAATTGTTTAAAAATAATAGAAATATCAAATTCAAGGTTTGTCTTCATTTTAATTGTAATACATATTAGTTCAGCTTGTTCCCTGACATCATAAACAAAAGAAGACTTGGATTCGGAGAAGCCCTTTTTACTGATTTACTTAAATCTCCAAATTTTTTACGACAATGAAGAACTTTTGATTTTGCAATTTACATTAGATTGCGCACATATGCTTCTATATAAATGTAATTGCTTGCTGACCCAACTTGTGTCGAAACTATGTATATTGGATATTATGGTCAAAAATTTTTGTAATGTTAATTTTTTGTTCTGAACAGTTTGGCGATTTTGAGTTTTTCAGTACAATAGATATATGTATGTTTTTTTGAACAAATCTAAAATTTTTTTCTTACCGTAATATGAGATCGCTAGAATTAGTCAGAAAAATGTGGTGACATAATGATGGCTCTGTGTTTTGCTCTATGAACTGATCATGAAGTTCCAACTTTAAAAGCTTCAATACGTTCAGGTAGGTTCGTTGGAAAGCAGTTTCCGGCTACGTTTCGGTTTGACGAAATCCGTTTTCTATCTAATACGAATTTTCTATCGAGTATGAAAG
The DNA here is from genome assembly GCA_951509405.1 of Machimus rusticus. NCBI lineage: Eukaryota > Metazoa > Arthropoda > Insecta > Diptera > Asilidae > Machimus > Machimus rusticus. The sequence continues at coordinate 13,667,356 of OX608051.1, forward strand.
CTCGTCCGTAAACAATCGGCCAAAATATGCATATTAAACCGTTTGTGTGCAGGATATCTCCCACTCTTTTCCCATGCTGAACTTTAATTTTCCATGTATTTGTCCACCACTGCTTTTTACACTTTTCGCCTATTACGATCCATCTTGTTTTAAATTCAACGCAGGACAAAAGACTTTTGCTGTTTCATTAATTATCTACATATTGAAAATTCTGGTTATAAAAACTAGATTAAAAACGTAAACCTGTATAATGTAGGAAGAAAATATATGCATATGTCACTCTATTCTATACAAACGCCTGTGTCGACAAATTTTTTGGAATATCTGCCGTTTTTGACCCTAAATGAAATCTCCTGAAACCCCAAACTCATTCTTTTTCACCTCTTTGAGGTGAGGAGATAAAGGAAATAGTTTGGAACAGGCTTTTATAGAAGTAATGATGCTATTGTAATCAATTGTCAATTTACTCATGTATGCACTTAACCAATTTGCTTTTGATACTTTTCTTCAATTATTCGCTACTTTTGTTACACATATTTGAAATAAACGAAATTGATCTGTTGACGACCGGATCACAGTAATAGCAGATGAGGTCAATGGACTGAGGTTGGCGCGGAGCGGTGGAGCAATTATGTTGCCACATCTCTCATCCGACATCTGCCAAACACCACTATCCAGTTGCGGGCAATGGTACTGTTTTTCCGCGACTATTCCGCAATCCGCGAAGCAAAGAAATAGTAATCGCTTCGATTCAAATCTGGCGCGTGATTTATGAAGTAGTTAGCCGCAGCCACTACTGGCCCTAGAGTGGTATAGGGTGATATCATCTGGCGTGCTTTTCCGACGCAAGGGAAGCAATTCGAAATTCAAATGAAATCGGAAAAAGATGAAGCCGGAGATGGCCTCGACCGGGCACTTTGGCTAATTTGCGTGCAATTAGAGCAGGACGCTCGCCCTTTCAGCGAGCTCCCGGATCGATTTATTAGGGAAATATTCATAAATTTTGTAATTACACCCAGGAGCCCTATTGGTGATAGCGACGCGATGTGTGCGGCCCCCTCGACAGTGGACACGCCGCGCCGCGCCGCCCCAATTGATTGCCAGAAGCAGCGACGGCGGCGGCGGCCGCGAGCTTGCGTGTGCACTTCAATTTGTAGACGGCTGGAATTATGTTGCTCTGGCCCAAATAAAATTTATTTATGGAAAACAATTTGATCGCAGTCCTTTCCTCGACCAGACCGGAGCGCGCCCCCGGCCCGACTGCGCCCATATGCGACAATTTGCGCTGCGCGTGCTTTTAAGTGCGGCCGTTGCATTTGATGTGAGTGTGACGTTGGCGTTGGCGCTGGCGACGCTCCGTTCCACCGCGCGGCGGCCCCCTCAATGAGCTTGTCGTGCTTAATTATGCGAGTGCAGTGAATGCGCGACGAGTGACAGCGGAACGGCAATTCGCCACAAAACAGGGCTCCGCGGGGCCGCCATGGGGCCGGGAAGAAACCCCAAGGATGGCTGGCATCTGTCCTCCGTCCTCAGTCCTTGTCCGCTCCCGGTGCTCCAGATGTGGGCCCTTGTAAACCCTTGCACCGGCTGTAAACAGTTCGTTGTTTGCACGGTTTTTGGGGTCATATTAGATTAAAGCAGGGTTAAGGGGAGGGGCGGAACCCGAGCAGTAGTGGCCCTTGCAAGTGGCCCGGTTTTGGGCTCGTCCCTGCAACATTCGCGTTTTCAGCCAGGCTCTGGTAAATAATTAAAAACAAACAAAAATATTTACGGAGGAAATCGCCTGAATCAAAAATTCTTTCGGCCTTGCGATTTATAAGGCTCTTTTTTTTTATCTCTGTCCTAAAGTAGGCACGCTTCCAGGTCGGAATTAATTACATTAGTCCCAACACCCAAGTCCGGAAAATTCCGAAACTTGTTTTGGCTAATTTTAGTCACCACTAAGCTGTTATCTTTGAATAATTAAATCCAGCGGTACATGTGCGATTTGCGGCAGTGCGTGTGTTTGCCCACCTCCCAAAGGTGCAATTGCAACAAACGCCAGGAAGTAAATGATAACCAGAATGCACCGGGGCCAACCACATTATCAGGTACCTCCATTATGACTGGCACCAATGGCACGAATTAATTTATTGCCTCCCCCCGTCCGCTGTCACCGTTCGCATTAATCATTCCCCAAATAGCTTGGCGTCGAGGAGAAACATTTGTTCAAATATTTTATTCTCCCGATTTCGGCATTGTTTCCCCTCCTCCGGCCGCCATTTGAATCACGTACGGCACTGAAATATTGTAAATTCATGCTGTGAAAACCCGAAATAGGCAATTAATTGCGAATTAATTTATTTAAGCGGTTAATGCTCCGCGATTTGGGATTGCGGACATTCGAAGTGCACTGTAAAAACATAAAACATTTATGGTTGACCAGCTGTCAGGATGTTTGCACAGAAATCACGTTTTTTTTCAATTAAGCTGCTATTAGGTAATAGTATCTAATTAATATTAACAAATTCCCCATTAAAAATATTGAGCAAAACGATAATAATATACGTAGGAATCAGAACTGTAAAAAAAATCATTGCCATTACAGTACCATTACCTACAAATATACTACAAAAAAGTAAGTAGGTACCAATACCATTACTTTACTTATAATGGCATTACTTCTTTTACTCACCATTACTCGGCATTACTTCGCATTACTTGTGATTACTCATCATTACTGATCATCAATCATTCAAAATAACCGTGCAAATAACGCTGATCTGGAGACCATGTAGAATCGATTGGCATACTCCCTATGATCAGACCTTAACAAAACACCTTGTATATGTAAGAATATTACTTATCATATAATTATATCAATTTGTATATATGTATTTATTATACTTAAAACTAAACATTTAATTAATAATAATATATTTGAAAAATATAAAACCAAAATCATATCTATATATTAATACGTGAAGGGAAATCTTTGGACCCCTTTTTAAGCAAATTGCACGGACTGAGGAGTTTGAGATTTTGCATGGTTAAAGTTTATATAGAGAAGAAGTGCACAAAGCTAAAATTTATATATAATATGTGTTATAAATACATTAAATAAAATAAAATAAATTCATTATTTACGTTCATACTGTCTATGTCGAACGCATAGTAGTCTGTGGTCAAACTGTCGTAATTTTATTATTGAAAGTGCCAATTTCAAACACAAAGTAGGCTGTGTACAGTCGTATTTTTCGTAGTAACCTCGGTAGGTCGAATTTCGACCACAGGGCGACCACTAGTTTATATTATTTTATATTTAAATTTCACATTGTGATATATGTATATTCAAGATATATTTAAAATATATATAATAATCAATACTAAGTAAGTACATTTAATAAGTGTAATTTGGAAATATTTCAATTTTATATACATATCACAATATAAATGAGACACATATGTCTTGCATACATTTTACGCATCCTTTTTTTTATAATTGTCATACGCGAATTATGAAAATATATTTTTTGAATAGCTGTCGTATATGCGAAAAATATCAGGTATAAAATTTTCCGCGCGGGTAGGTACTTACCTCTTACCCTAATAATTCATTTGAAGTTTTCGGAGATTCAAAAGACCATTTTGCCAAATCAGTTCTCAAATTTATTTAGTTTTACATACCTACTGTGTATTAACTTATTCTAAAAAGAAACTTTAAAAAGTCGTATTAGTAAAAGGAATGATACATTTGTTAAGAAAATGCGTTTTTGCCTATTATCTTCGGCAATTATGATAAAAAGTGTAGCTGTAATTGTAAAATTTAGATTTTATATGTATAAGAAAAAATGTGTCGGACTGAAGATGAGGCAACATAATGTGCCTCCCCGCGGATCTTATAGTCCATTGACCCGATGGACCATCACTCACTAGTCAATATTCGCCTTCACGGAACATCGCCAGAATTTCGACTGAAGTGAAGAAAACTTTGATCACCGCCCATTGGATCCATTTCCCGCCGGCGGACGGCCGGGTAGCAATGAAAAAGTCGTCTGGCAGCTAACCTGATGCCACCGGCATTTTCGGTGGGTAATTCGAAATAGAGCACATCTGGCGCTTGATATCATGTTTTCCTCTGGTGGATCGCTCCCTTGTTTTTCCTGGTTGCGAGCCGCATCCGCTCGACCCGTCGCCCCCGGTGCATTACCATGAAAATACCCGGCCATGTGCCGGGGCCGGGGCCGGGCTCGCGGAAAAGCTGCGCTCACACAAAAACTTCTATCGGATTACATCGCGTCGCCGCGCCGTGCTGTTCTGGTTCTGCGGTTTCGGAAGATGAGTAATCGCAGCTCGCGCTCGCGCAACAATAGAAGACGCGCGACTCGCGTTTCGTATCCGCGGCGCGACGCAAGCGTGTCCTCTTCAGTTGAAGAGGTTCCAGCCGCAGATGGGCACTTAATGGAAACTAAAGTAAAAAGTGTCGAGATTGAAAGTGCAGCGCATATGTCGCAGGCGCACAGAACATGCAAATTTTTATGAATTATTTTTGTAGGGCTCTTGAAGGGAGACCACCTTGCAAGTGATGCTTCGATAACGATCAAGAATTTGTATGCGCATTCTATTCATATCGAAATTTTATATTTTGAAATTCCTTTTAGTAAAAACTTTTACCAATATCAAGTTCCATCCCACATGTGGTTGAAGGAGGTTTTCTATATTCAAATTCAAAAAGAAAGAGTAGTTCAACAGATTTTATGTACCTAGGCCCGGGCAATTTTTCACAAGTTTAAAACAGATTTTTTCAGAGTACTTAGTCATACAAAATACACTAGTTTTTTTTACGGCGTTGTGCAACGTAACAATATTTTTTTTCGATTTTTTATTGGTTTTCACCGTCTTAAGGAGAGAAGTTATGGGAAAATACGAACTAATGCAAATGTTTTCACTAAAAGTGTGAATGCTACATGCAGTCTTATTATATTGTATGACCAAGGGTTAATTTTTGCCTTAATGTTGCCTTCTATTTCAAAGTCCAGAAAGAGTGGATGTATTTATATTTTACATTATGTGCTCGGAAACCAAACTTAATAACACAAAAAATTACTTATAATTTTCAAAATTCATGTTTTTTTTTTGTCTGGACTAAAAATTATATATATATTATATACAAAAACACTAACTAATCTTTTGATTGATTTTCAGCCTAATAATTAAATTAGTTGGTAAAATAATTGCAGTTTGGAAAACCAAATAAAATAGTAGGGAAATCAACTATAAAATATTTCCGAAACCAACTAATTTTGCAAAAATTTTTCCCACTGTTTTAGTTCTATCATCTAATTTAAATTAGTAGGCTAAAAAAGTAGTTAGTTCTTCTAATCTTTTTTTCAGTGTAGACTTGTAGGAATTCTGATCACTAATGTGAATAACTTTGAGAAAGATCGAAGGAGTAGTTTTTCTTTAGTCATCACTATCATGTGAAGAAAAGAATCGTTTTGAAATGAATCTTTCAGAAAATGAAAATGTTTATAATTGTTTTCGGATTTTTCTGAGCAATATGTAATTTTCGAGATAAGGTATACAATATTTTAGCTTTTTTAAGTGTTAGAAAAAAGTAACACAAATTAACGTATACATATTTGAATTCGTGCTTCAAAGAGGTTTCATGTGACACTCCACAAAATTTTTTAACTTCCGATTTAACGCCCAGAAATCAATTCATGATTTAAAGTTCACGACTTCACTTACAGCTTACTACAATTTTTCTTTTTTCATATTTTATTCGTAAGATTTTAATATATGTATGTATAGAAAAATATGCCTTAACCTATACTATCAAATTTCAAACTGCAATCATTTATTGATTTTCCATTTTACATTATCCCAAACCATAATAAGTATGATTTCTTAAATTTCAGATTAACATCATAATAAAAGATCAAATATTAAAAAATATAATATATTTGAATCAGTAAAAGCGGTTTTTGTCGTTATGGCTAGTGCAATCTGTTATATTAATTTGAAGCGATAATTCCAATACAAATCGTGCTACTTTAATCAGTAATAAATAAATAAGAAAAGCGAAAGTTAAAATTATAAAGAAATGTTAATGCAATGTTTAAGGAGTTACATATCCAAATATGTTGCGAAATCCTTTAGAACATGAAATGTGAGTTATATTTAAAAGATTGTATGAGTTTATTTGGTTTTTGGTATACATATATAGTTTTATTATAAAGCTAAGCTGAAAATAAAGTAAATAAAGATCGTCGTTAATATAAAAATATATTACAGTCATAAAAAAGGTTACTTAAATTAAAATGTGTTATGATTAATTACGTGTTTAATTAAATTCTAAGACAGTAATTTAATTAAAAGTTTTAAAAAACATCGTTACTAAATTTATACTCCCGGATTAAAGTGACTCGTGAGATCATCTTTCCAGCTGCATCCCACAAAAGAAATATCTCAGAAATAAAGCCCTTGATTGCCTGCCATTTGGGTTTCAGAATAAATCGCTTAAAAAAGAACTAAATGTCGTTTTAAATTTCACGAACAATTTTTATATCTCGGAACTGCGTCTCTCCTCAGTAGCTCAAAAACTGTTGACGACATCCTTATTAGCTTGGAAAGACATCTGTTTAGTGCAGGGAAGATGCAACAAATCACTCAACCCCTGAGTTGAGCTGGGCTTCACATCTTATTTACATTTCTTCCGGAAAATTTTAGCTCAGAGACAACGAGCCAGACGAGTTAGTCTAAAAATGAAACCATCGTTGACCATAAATTAGAGACGGGACTGCGCTACGCGGGTAGGGGCTGCCGCAAGAAACGAACTTGGAGCACGAACTGGAAGAATTTTGTATACACAAGGAGTTGGGCACACGGGTGTTTACCCGACGAGTTCATACCCGAACTGGATGAAGTTCCCTCCCCGGACAAATAAAGCAGCGAGCACATAAAAATAGTTCAAAATCGCTTGCTTCTGGTGCTCAGCACGACTTAGCTATTACTCGGTGCAAGCGGGGGCTCCGCTCTTCCTCTGGGCTTGACCCGGGTCTAATTCCTAAACAACAGCAAGGTACGTATCCCTGCTTTGATTAGGCGGACGTTGGTTCTTCCACTTCTAGCATTAAATTTTTACGAGCGCACCAAAAGCAGTCTTTTAGCCGGGTAAGTTTTCCAAGACCGGGTATTTTATCCCGACGTCGATGGATGTTTTTCACCTCAGATGCGGAACTCTAGACTGTCAAAGTTTGCTCGGTGGCACCTACGTGGAAAGCAATCCATAATACGGGAATTTTGAAAATAACCATCCCACTAAGGTCTCTTTTTGCTGAGATATCTGCGGTATTCTCGCTTGTGTCAACAAGTTATTGTTGTTTCCACAAAATTATGACAATTTCATCCCCTCCACCACCGAATCGAGGTTCCACTGTATTTCAGCGACCGTTACGCGCGTTCCCCATGACGGCGCCCCCTCGCCGCACAGCACATCGCTGTGGCGCTGTGGGCGAATAAAGGAAAGTTCGGCAGGAATTTGAGCGGTGCAAGTGGCATTTTGGCGGAAGTTAAATTACATTTTACGGGGAATCCCCGCACACTCATCTTCGCCCCAATGAGGATTTAATTAATGATGGTCTCGGTGCACCGTCCGACTAGTCGTTGCTATGGTTGGCGTGAGCTCCGATTAAAAGTTTCGTCGAGCGGTTGCCGGTCATTGGGAAATTGGCAAACTTTCGGGAATTCCTTCCTTTTGTTCAAAGTGGAGAGGATATGGTGCAGCTCATAGGACAGATGCGTATCTAGGGAAGGCTGAGATCAGGGGTTTCTCATTAAAATTAGTTAATTGTCTGATTTATGGACCGGGGTCCTAATATGTATTTTTGTTAAGAGCAAAGGGACTATGCATTATTATTATTAGCTGTGTATTTTTCATCCGGTCTAAGGTCAGTTTACTGCTTTAACAGAGAAATACCTACAATAAAAACATGAAACCCATATACATAAGTATTTATCTGGGTCTGAGTTACAAAACCTCATGATTAGTTTGAAAATACTCCGGCAGAAGCGCAGTGGAACTAGTTTAATTTATCGTTATTGATAGCACTGCTTCTTGGAGAACTTTTCGTTTGTTGTTCAAGTGGAAAAATGCAATGTAGGTATATTACAACATTACTTTTAATGTTTTGTAATTTCGGCGATGTAAACAAACATTTCTTTTCCCCCATTCCTCTATCCCCCATCCAAGTACTATCGCCGCCCTATGCTGCTTAAGATTGTTATTTTTTCACGCTGTCATTGGACAGGCATACCAACCTTTAAGAAATAAAAGTCCTTATCCGGGTAATTAAGCTGGATTGTCTTTTTCATTTAACACTGAATCAGACTCAGATCGGATGAAGAAATGAAGCTACATATATTATATGTATTATCATAGACAAATAAAAATATAGATAATCCACTTCGAACAAGCAAAACGCGACCAAAAATTCTGAGAGCTCCACAGCGATGCCTCCACATGTGCGATGGCATCCGACGAGCTCGGCGAAGGAGAAGTCGCATTTGTTCGGCGCGCGATGCTTTTCTCGTGGGCATACGATGCTGTGCACGGCCTGCTGCGGCGGCGCTGGCCCTGCGGTGGGCTTGTTTACTTCGTTGCTGTTCTGCGCAAGGGACTTGTGGGCCAGTTCTACCGTGAAGCGCGAGGGGATTGAATTTTTCTAGGAATCCTCGGAGTTGCGGGCTCTGCTCAATCAATGAATGAAATTCCCACGGGCAGAAGGCATACCACCTTGTAGTTTCCTAACATTTGGAGAAATAAAATTATAACTTCGATATCTTCTTCGTCCATTTCCCGACTTTGTTTAATATCAGAGTACTGCGTGTGCTTATAGTATCTATATATTAATACGTGAAGAGAAAACTTTGTACCCCTTTTTAAGCATATTGGACGGACGGAGGAGTGTGAGATTTTGCATAGTTAAGGTTTATATAGAGAAGAAGTGCAGAAAGCTAATATTTATTTATAATTTGTGTTACAAATACATTAAATTAAAATAAATAAATTCATTATTTACAAACACATAGTAGTCGGTAGTCAAACTGTCGTAATTTTATTATTGACAGTGCCAATTTCAAACACATAGTAGGCTGTGTACAGTCGTATTTTTCGTAGTAATCCCAGTAGGTCGAATTTCGACCAGAGGGCGACCACTAGTATCGTCAATTGAAAATAATCCACTCGTTTGGCACAGGCAACTTAATCTAGTACATTTTTATCGAACTTTTGAAAAGAAAAGTTTGGTTTGGCACAGAGCCAAAGAACCAGGTAAGAACTTAAACAATTTTTTTTGGTTTCTCTACTAAAAAGGCTTTAAAATAATTTTTTAGATTCAAAACTAGTACTTCACTGTCGTATAATTTTTTAGTTTGGGATGTGTATTTTGAGCAGTTGTAGTCGAAAGTTTTGCACTTTCCCAAACACAATATTTCCTGAGCAAAACAAGCAATATATATTCTAGTATACAAATATGATGCTCCTTACATCTATTGTCATCCGAAAACCAAAAGGAAAATTCAGGCGTAATATTAGTCTCATCAATACACTTTTTCACAATCAAAGATTTTATCTTTTTAATATGTGGAGCTTTAGAAATATAGCTTTTAAAAATATTTACATGGAATTTGCAAATATCGAAAAATGTATCGGTAGGTGCATCGCCGGATCTAGGGGGGGGCAAGCCGGGGCCCGTGCCCCGGGCGCCAACTTTAGGGGGCGGCAAATTTAAGCGTGGTAGACAACTACACCACCCAGCGTACCGCAACTTTGCGATGAATGAGACGCGAAGCATTTATTATTATCATTCTCTGCAGCGGGCTGAGGAAATCGCTAAGTTATTAGCGTGGGCATCGGAATGTGGGAGGGGGGTGCGGCGGTCGGTGCAGCAGGAAAGCGTAGTCAACGAGCACCGCACATACACTAATCGAGTCCTGTGTAAGTTAAATCCAAAAACCAAAACCTTATATTGTAATGGAATCTGCAGGATGAATAAAATCGGTTTCCTTGGACACCAGGGACATAACAGTTTTAAGACTATATGTGTGTGCGATGTATGAGGGAGGTTAGGGTGCGTGCGAAAAGGATAAGACTATATTTTAAAATTCCGGATCTTGTTTCAAACAATTACTTAGTGTTTAGTTTTTGTCTATCAGCCTAACCTAGTACTACATAGTGCCGCAATATCGTATCAAATCACTCATAGCTCATCGCTCGCCTTTGCTAGGTATGTAGAATTTTATCTTATACTTATCGTATCTTACGTATTTCCTGTTTCATATATAATTTATCCTTATGCACAACAGAATCACTTAAGTTATTTAAAAACCTCATCAAGTATGAGCGCGCCAAGAAAAAAACTATCGGGAGCGGGATATAGAAAAAAAGCCAAAGATAGGGCCGAACAGGGAAAACATATTGCGGATAAGATGAAAAAGTGGCTTGGCGGAGGAGGCGCCCGGTCAGTTTCTGTCGCAACTTCCGAAGATGATGTTCAGCTAGAGGATAATTCTCGCACTTTACACGACCAAGCGGATCAAGATTTTTCATCTACCATCTCCAAACAGTCAACATCCCACGAGCACCTCGAGGGAATAAACCCAGGACACGAAGATTCTGAATCGGCTCATTCGGATTCGAATGAGCAGCAAAAAATCGGACTGGATTTGACGGACCCAGGCAGTTGGCCAGACATGGAAAAAATGACCGATCAGCAACGGTCTTTCTTAAGCAGTCAAGCTGTGACATTAGCAGAAAACCATCCAGAAAAGGTAGAGTTTAGGTCAACCGAACGCGATGGAAGACATTTGACATCTTCTATGTGGTACAGAACGTTGGCAAATGACGAAAAGGTCAAAAGATCTTGGCTTATATATTCTAAGACGAAAAATGCGATATTTTGTACGCCCTGCAAGATTTACCAGAAACCTACCTCTGCTGCTACCTCTGCATTATGTACTACAGGATTCATTAATTGGAAAAAAACTTCAGAAAGGTTAACCGAGCACGAGACATCTCAAATGCACAGAGAGTGTATGATTAAGTGGAAAACTAGAGTACAACAAATTAAATTATGCCAGGGTATTGATCAAGACATTGAACTAGTAATTCATACAGAGAAAGTAAAATGGAGACAGATCCTGCATATTGTTATGGATGCTGTGTTATATTTATCTACAAACTGTCTCTCTTTCCGTGGGTCCCACGAAACTCCTAGCGACCTCATCATAGATTGTCCTCAACCTAGTCAAGGAAACTTCTTGAACTTAATTTCCCTGCTCGCCAAACATAATTCAACCCTCAAGTTTCAATTAGAACACCTAAAAAAGGGACAGGTATCATATTTATCAAAAACTATACAAAACGAAATTATCGACATAATGGCGAAAACAGTTAGAAAGAGCCTTTTAAACGACATAAAGGAAGCCAAATACTACACAATAATGTTCGACTGCACTCCAGATGTGGCGCATACAGAACAAATGAGCCAGGTTATTCGATACATAAAAAAAACTGGTGATGTATGTGAAATAAAAGAAAGTTTTATTGATTTTATTGAAGTTACTGGAAAATCAGGAGAATATATTTGTCAAAAGATTGTGAAAAAATTAACAGATGATGGTTTAGATATTGGACAATGTCGTGGCCAATCTTATGATAACGGATCTAATATGGCCGGTACCTACAAAGGAGTGCAAGCCAGGATTGCAGAAAAAAATGAGCTAGCGGAGTTCGTACCGTGTTTGGCCCACTCCTTGAATCTTGTCGGTGTCAACTCTTCCTCATCATGCCCGGAAGCAATAAGCTTATTTGGAGTCATTCAAAAAGTATATTGTTTTTTTGTTGGATCCACTACTCGGTGGGATATTATGAAAAAATATACCAAAACCAATTTAAAAGGTAGCAGTCAGACGAGATGGTCTGCAAAACATGTTGCTGTGAAAGCCCTATTAAGTAATTTGCCAGAAGTAGTGAAATCCTTGGAAGAAGTTAAAGAAATTTCTCATGCTCCGGAAGCAAAGTACGAGGCAGAGATTCTGTTACATGCTATAAAGAATTTTGGATTTATTCTGAACTTGACGATTTGGGCTAATATTCTCCGAGAAATCAATCGAGTAAATATCGAAATTCAAAAGGAAGATATAATCCTCGCGCGTTCTATCGCTTTAATGGACGGCCTGACCAAAACTTTGCAAAAAATGAGAAACAATTCAATGGAATATTGGATAAAAGAGGCAAAAGAAGTATCCGAAAAAATTAGCGTTGAGCCTGTTCTGCCAAATAAACGAATTCCGAAGTCAAAAAAACAATTTGATGAATTGTGCGATGACGAATCAAGAACACTTCAACCAGTTCAACTCTTTTCTAAGGCAACAATGATTGTATTTGATCGAATCATATTAGAAATTAAAAAAAGGGTTGACAGTGCTACCACTCTAAATTTAAATTTTGCCTTTCTCAATGGTACTGAAATGTTGAATATGTCAACTGAAGAACTGCAAAAGCATGGAGCAGATCTGGCACGGAAATACGAGCGAGACTTAAACGCAGTTGAATTCTGTCAGGAACTCTCCGTTTTTAAAGAACAAGCTACACTTTTATTTGGCGATATAAAAAAGACTAGCGCTTTTTATCTCTTGCAGCAGATATATACGCATAATTTGCAGGATGCCTTTCTCAACATTTGTATTGCGCTGCGGATTTACTCTACGCTTCCGACTACATCTGCAAGCTGTGAGCGAAGTTTTAGCAAACTAAAACTTATTAAAAACTATTTGCGATCCTCGATGAGCCAGGAACGTTTATCAGGTCTCGCGATTTTAGCAATCGAAAATCGAACCGCACATAAAATTAATTATGACCAGGCCATAGATTTGTTTGCAGAACAAAAGGCTCGAAGAGTAAAATTGTAATCACAATATTCTATAATCTCACGTTTTATTCAAACCCTATCCTGTCCTATCTTAATTAAAATAAATGTCCGATATGTCTATGTATGTTTTTTTATGGGGTGGGGGCGGCACACTGCAGTTTTTGCCCCGCCTAAAAAAAAATCAAGATCCGGCGCTGGGTAGGTGCAGTTATACTTCCAAAATCCGAATTTGTACAATAATTTTTATGAAATAGAAATGATTCATTTTCTTTTTGTAATTTAATAAATTCACCTGATCTCCTCATAGCTGCATCACATAAATTACAATTGATTTTTGAAAACATTTTAAAAATGACAAAACCAATAAAATATCTCAGAGACATTTCTTCTATTAAAACTTCTTCGTCACTAATTCCAAAGTCTGTCATTTCTGGGTGCTCACTTTCCTCCAATTGATTATTGTTGTCGGAATACGAATTATAGTGAGTCTGGTAACAAAGCTTACTTTCAACTTCTGTGTTTTCATTAAAATTTTCAGATAAAAATTCCTCTTTATCTGCTTCGCAATTACATGAAAATGTAGAAAATGAGGAGAATTTGTGGGACATTATTTTAGCAATAATATTATTAAAACTATAAGCCGTAGGGTTTAAATTAAATCCTCCTCGACTTCTTACCAACGAAAACATATTTTCTATAGGGTCTTGATTAATTTTATAAGTTAGAAAATATTCTTTTTCATGGTGTTCTTGCAATAAGTCGCTTGACAGTTGCAAAACAGCTCTAACTGTTTGTATAAAGCCTCTTACCCAAAACGTTTTATTTTCTCCAACAAAAGACAAACTCTCAAGATATGAAACACTTTCTTCTAAAAATTTACGCACAGCATTATTTTGCTTCAAACCACATTTATAAACGTTTTTGTCATAGGGGCCTTTGGAATTAAGACAATCGAACAAAGTGTTCATGAAATCGAGAAATTGTGCAGTAGATAGATGGAGCCGTTTCTGAACTAAATAAATGCATCTGAAAGGCAGTTTTAATTGCAGCACTTGTTGTATGGCTGCAAATCTGCGCGGCATATTGCACCTTCATTTTTTCCCAACTATTTGGCTGAATATGCTTATAAGTTAATTTGTGAGCCATTTTTGTTGTATTATCCTTCTCAGCTTGATAAAGCTCTTCTAAGCATTTCCATGACACGATACCATTCTCGCAATTGATATTCTTTTTAAGCAAAGTATTGCGTGCACTCTTTAATAAATGGCAAGGATCAAATATGCCATATATTTTTTGGTGATTGTGTTGGAAAAATGGCATTTCCGGAGTAATATTAAGCAGGTCATAGCAGCTCCTATTATTTGAACCTTGATCGGAAGTTACACTTCTTACCCGCAATCCAACGCTATGACAATATTCAATATTTTCTAGGAGAATTTTTTTAAGCACTTTTCCATTCATCGGCTTCTCAGTAATGAAATAACTTATGATGTATTTCCAATTAGAAAACAACCCCCTTATCATAAATAACATAACATATTTCCCAATGTTAGAATTTCTTTCATTTCCATAATCAGTATAGCCAACTATTTCATCATAGAATGAATCATAATACAATCCTTTTCTAATGGTTATTTCGTCAAAAACTAAAGAAGTTTCCTTCATGTCTTCTTTCCAATTGGCCACTAAGGATTTTAAATTGTCCGTAATGTTTTCATTAAATCCAGGTCGTGTTCTTTTGATTAATTGCCAGCGTTGTATGGAACTAACCGAAGGAAAATTAATTTTAAGAACGTCCTTGAAGTATCGATAAACATGGGGTGATTTGTATTGAAGCTCAGAAGCTAAGTCTTTCTCATTTTTATGCCAGTGTGAATATTTAGATTTCTTGCATAAAATCATCTTGCAAAATGTTTTTACGTTTTGACCCACATTAGGCCGCAAATCTATTAATGAGGATAAAGATGTTGCTGTTTTGACATTTTTCTTTACACGCTTCGCATTTTTAAGTTTATTGAAAGTATATTTTTGTTCTAAAGAAACCTTCTTTACTTTTTCTTTCAATTTTTTATATTTCCTTAAAAGCCGTCCATATTTCAAACGATAAATAGCGCAAATTTGTTCTGATTTTAAACATTCTGGGCATTTTATTGCATCCAACTCCATTTCTGTTTTAGAAGGCGAAGGCTCAATATAGTTTAATTCCTCAAAACTGAGTTCTTTCGGTTTCTTAGAATAAGAAATTCCTTCAAACCGAACAGGTATGTGATCAACAATCCCTCACTCTTGATCATTTCCCTGAACTACCAAAGTCAGATTACGTGAAGGTATTGCATTGTGTTTGAGTCGTTTCTTACCTATTGCCTCTTCTTCAAAGTGATAGGAGCAAACATATGAAGATTTCGACTTGGGTTGCTCTTTTAAAAGGCATGCTGCTATCCATTTTTCTTACATTTCTGCTTCTTTATCAGGGAATCGAAAAAAGCTTAAATCCGGAAAATCTCTTTTCGATTTCCCACAAGAAGGAACACGCATTTAACTCCCCACAATTTTCTACGATCACTCATTATAAATGAATGAAACGCGAAAATCAGTGCAAAGAAATTCAATAAAAATAGCCTAAAAAGGGAACAAAGGATTCAATAAAAACAACAAATTCAATCAAAACAACAAATTCAATCAAAACAAAAAAAAAAGTCAATAAAAATAAAAGCAGAAATATTCAAAAAAAAAAATCTTATTCTAAGGGAAAAAAACTATTTTATTTTAAACTACAAGTATTAATTCAAATTCTTAACCTAATATATCAATATTAAAGAAAAACAAAGTATTATTATATTATTATTAAATATATGAAATAATTATTTTATTAAAAGCTACAGAAAAAACGCATGTGAACTTCTACACAGCCGAGCACAAAGTGTAGAAGAGTTCATGTTTATCAGGCATCGGCAGATCGGCTAGCAAATATATCTCATATATATGTATGTATACATATGTATATCTTCTGCACCATATAGCTGCCAAAGCGCAAGCAGCAGGCAGCAGGTTTACATGCAATCGTACGCACAGTCAGTTGCCTTGCTTTTCTGTCCTTTCTAGGAATTCGCCGTGCACAGCATCGTATGCCCACGAGAAAAGCATCGCGCGCCGAGCAAATGCGACTTCTCCTTCGCCGAGCACGTCGGATGCCATCGCACATGTGGAGGCATCGCTGTGGAGCTCACAGAATTTTTGGTCGCGTTTTGCTTGTTCGAAGTGGGTTATCTATATTTTTGTTTGTCTATGGTATTGTATAGATAAAACTTAATAACTGATACTCTATTTTAAAACTATAGTTAAACGAATTTGACATTTTCCATTCTCGGAAGAATGATTATAACCTGTAATAAATGGTTTTCAAAAGTGGAAATCTGTACTGTTCTAACAACTTAGATAATTTGTCTGGTTATATCAATGTGTTTTTCAGCTCGCTGCATTTCAGTGGATCCGACAATATTTTGTATGAACTTGGGCAACATTTGCTTTAATTGAGTTTCCAAAATGATATTAACTGACAAAGTAATAATAAGTTATTGATGGTATAAAATGAACTATCGGTTTTCGGCACATAAATTGCCTACAGGTCATCCCCATAGATGTTTTCTATATTTATTAAAATCAGAAGAACCAGTGGATCTATCCATAAAGTTAATTTTACTACCAATTTCGCGTAGAACTAAAAACACGAGTTCTGTTGATAAACCAGGTTTTCTTTGGGATAACAGTCTAGGAATGGTAGTAAAGTCAGGTGGTCAGTTCCCCTGATATTCAAGATTTTCCATTCTGTTGGCCAGAAACTAGAATTCTAAGAGTTATATAGAAAAAAATATTGCATATTGTATGAAATATTTTATTCGCTTTATATAACAAGAATCATTCTTTTTGACCCTTAGGCTATTATTTCCATTACTTTTCCAAACCGTTCAATCGCTGCACGTCTGTCTTGGCGGCAACGAAGTTACCGAACACTTCTCCTTCAACATATTTGAGCAATGTCTGAAACAAAATAAATAAATAATGTATTTAAAACAGAATACTTTTGCCATCACAAAGTCGCCGACAGATTTTGCTATATCATTCGCACATCCTGCCTCAAAAGATTATGCTCGTATTTCTTTATTTTTTAAGTTTGAACCCCCAAACTGCCCCCTCTTCGTACGCCACATGAAGAAGTAATTTAAATAACAAAATTTTATTTTTAAGGCGATAGACACCAGTTAATTCAATCTACTAAGGGCAAAGAGTGAAAGTAAATTTGAAGTAAGAGGAATAGTCTGAAAGTTACCAGAAGTTTTCCACAACTTTACTGCGCTCGCTATAAGACCTTTATAGGGGAAAGTTGCTTTAGCCGTACCACGGCCTAAGTCGTACTTCAGCAATATCTGAGCCGATGTTTATATAAATTTACATCTCGTGGTGTCAAATTTTACTATTTTAGTCGTGTGAATGAACACAAATAAGCCGGGCCGCTCGCTTTTATGGCTTTTATGATATAAAAATAACTACAAACTAAGTTTTTTTATTGTTTTCATTAAAATAACTCAGACATTTCAGGAAATATTATGATGATAAAATCATTTTTTTGGTTGTCTACCATATATTCGCAATATTCTGCCATTTATTTAGTCATAATCAAAGAATAGACAATTTTAAAGTTATATGTCAGCAGTTTTGGTTTGAAACTTTGAAGATCTCGCGTCTTTAATTAATACATGTTGAGAATTCCTTCATTGTACCGTGATCCTGTGTATAAAATGTAAAGGTTGAGTATATGCTGGCCTGGAAAGTAAAATAAATGTATAGGTACATATGTACATATATCTGTGGTATCTACGTCCAAACCAATTGATTTTCTATATGCCTAAGAAAATGTAGTCCTTAAGAATTTATGTTTTGTTTCCTACGTGTACTTTATATACAGGGTGTTCAAAAGTCCCGGACCGGTTGAACAACTTGAAAAGTATTCGTCGCTCAAAAAAAATTTTGAGACAAAAGTTGCAGGGAATTTCCCTGGCAATCCTCCCCCTTTGACCTTCAAGGTAATTTAAAGGTCAAGTCAATTTTTGAAAATGGCAGCCCCTAATTTGGATACCGGAAATGAAAAGGGCGGAAAATTCTACGTCCAGATACGACATTTCCCTTTCGAAAAATTTGACCTCCGAAGTGGCAAGGCGGAGTTAAGATCATCAGGTGAAGACAATATTGAATTATCTTAGTTTAATATTGTAGGAGTTGTAGGTGTAAATGTGTACCGCTTCTCAATCGCTCTGAGCTCTGAACTCTGGTTAAAATAAAGTCAGTCGCTGACCAAACCTCGAACCAAGCGTTTTCTTAAGCCCTCCATCCTCACCGTAAAGTCGCTACATCGTCAGAAGTGGGATACAGTTATTTAAAATATAAATTAGTCGCGTTTAAAGAAAATCACATAGGTGTGTTAAAAAAAAAAAAAAAAAAGATCATAGGTGATCTTTGATTTATGTGTAAACTTTGTAATGGCTGCACGTGCTTCGAAATTCGCTGAGAAGGCGACGGTTAATTTGTTAAAAGACAAGTTGGCGCAGATGGGGGCTTCAACTTCGGGCATCAAGGCTACTTTAAAACTTCGCCTACTCGAGGAGATTCCAAAATTAACAGACGAAGAATTGGAAATTTTTTTCCCGGAAAATATTTTGGAGTCGGCGGGATTTTCGGAGGGCGATTCTTCGCAATGTGTCTTGGTTTCGGATGAGCCGCAAGAGGAGACGGATACAGTGCTGGAGAGGTTACAAGAGCAGCTACGAAAAAAAATGGAAATAGCGGACTTGAGAAAAAAAATAGCTGAGCTGGACGCGCGGGAAACCGTTGAAAATCAGAACAATATTGAAGCGAGAGATATGCAGAGGAGATCTTATTTTGGTTTTAGCGATATTGAGCAATCCCTGCCACAGTTCAGTGGTGATGACCATTACTGCGTGAGGAAATGGATCGATGACTTCGAGGAATCTACTGTTGTTTTAGAGTGGGACGATAGGACAATTTTCATGTACGCAAAACGTCTGTTAAGCGGTACAGCCCGATTGTTTCTTCGAACAATAAGTTGCAGATCGTGGCGTGAACTAAAGGAAGCGCTTTTGAAAGAATTTTATAGAAAAACTACTAGCGCTGAGATACATAACAAATTGAGAAATCGTAAAATTAACCAAAACGAATCTATACAACGTTATGTGCTTATCATGCAGGAAATTGCATCGGTATCAAACATCGAGGAAACTGATTTAATTCAT
Organism: Machimus rusticus; assembly: GCA_951509405.1. Classification (NCBI taxonomy): domain Eukaryota; kingdom Metazoa; phylum Arthropoda; class Insecta; order Diptera; family Asilidae; genus Machimus; species Machimus rusticus. Next base: position 13,686,575 of record OX608051.1, read on the forward strand.
TATATAATCAGTGGGATACCAGGATCGGAACAACAAAAATTCATATTTTATGGCGCTACTACCATTGCTGAGCTGAAAATTTTACTTCAAAAGTATGAAAAATTTTTGCCGCAGTCATCGAATCAACGGTACACGTTCCCACAACCAAAATATGTAAAAACCGAAAGCAAAACCGAACAACAATCGAAGGTTACACCAAAGTGCTTCAACTGTAATCAGCCCGGACACTTCAGTACATCTTGTCCTAAGCCTCGACGTGCGCGCGGAACTTGTTATGGATGCGGTGAAATTGGCCACAGGGTTCATGAGTGCAGATCTTCGAAACAACCAGTAATGAGCATCGATCATCCCTGTCAAGAGGATTCTTTTGTCAATGAGGATAAGGAAAATTGGTATGTATATAATTTACATGAGTTCGAACATGCATTGAGGTACACTTTTGGAGACGACGCACCTTTAAAACCTGTTTACATCTGTATTTTGTCATCGTTGCTGGATTCTGGAAGTCCTATTTCGTTTGTTCAACGTAAATACATGCCTGACTTGTTACTTCATACTGCTAGTTTTGAGGAGAGTAATCGATTCTGCGGCATAAACAACAGTAAGCTATGTATTTTAGGTAAGGTATGTGCTACCGTATGTTTTGATAATAAAATAGTAAAGTTAGACATGTATGTAGTTAAAGATAATACAATGGCACATCCCGTTATTCTAGGTCGCGACTTTTTTAATAAATGTAATATTAAGCTTAATGTTCGGTGTATGGATAAGTTAAAAGGTATTGAAGGAAATTCTGTAAGCCACAAGCGTATTCAAGTTTCTGCTGAAAGTGGTTTAAATGATTTTGATAAGGAAATTCTTAATATTCAAATAGGTGACGAAGGCCATTTGCCTGAGTTAAAAATAAATACAGAAATTCCGTTTTATTATAATAAAAAAATTTCAGAAATCATATTGGATGCTTCTTCCGAAAATACTAAAGATGATGATATTGGACCAGGAAATAAAATTAAATTAGACATTAAGTTAACTACTACTGAACCATTTCATTGCACAGCTCGAAGACTTCCATATAGCCATCGTATTGAGCTACAAAAAATAATTAATGATTTATTGGCAAGGAAAATAATTAGGGAAAGTGACTCGCCTTTTGCCTCGCCCATTGTACTGGTAAAGAAGAAATCTGGTGAGTTTCGATTGTGCATTGATTATAGAACATTAAATAAACGCACTTTGCGCGATAATTATCCACTACCATTAATCGAAGACCTCTTAGATAGATTACAAGGGAAACAATATTTTTCAATGCTTGACTTACACAGCGGATTCCACCATGTCGATGTTGCACCAGATACCGTAAAATATACATCTTTCATAACACCAATAGGACAATTTGAATACTTAAAAATGCCATTTGGGTTGAAAAACGCCCCCTCCGTCTTTCAAAGATATATAAACAACATATTTAAGGACTTAATTGCTTCCAACAAAGTTATTATTTATTTGGACGATATCTTGATAGCTAGTGCATCTCTTGAGGAACACTTGAACGCCTTAGAAATGGTCATGCAATATATTAAAAAATATTCATTACGATTGCGTCTTGACAAATGTCGATTTTTTTTCAAGGAAATTACCTATTTAGGTTATATTGTTAACTCAGTTGGTATCCGTCCCAGCACTGAAAATTTAAGAGCTATAATTGAATTCCCAGTTCCTTTAAATGTTAGAGACGTTCAAAGTTTTCTCGGATTATGTTCGTATTTTAGAAAGTTTATTGGGAATTTTGCTGTTTTATCGAAATGTCTGTATGATTTACTTCGAAAAAATGCCGTTTTCAAATTTGAGACCGACGAATTAGGCGCATTTGAAAATTTAAAAAACAAATTATCAGACTCTCCTATTTTGTCAATTTATAATCCATTTAACGAAACGGAATTGCATTGCGATGCAAGTAGTGTCGGTTTCGGGTCAATATTGTTGCAAAAGCAGTCTGACGGCAAATTCCACCCAATTTTTTATTTTTCGAAAAGAACAACAGACGCTGAATCCCGCTATCATAGCTACGAGCTAGAAACTCTCTCTATTATATACGCACTAAGAAGATTCAAAATTTATCTCATTGGCATTAAATTCAAAATTATAACTGATTGCAGATCTATAACTTTGACTTTGGAGAAAAAACTCTTAAATCCGCGCATTTCACGATGGGCTTTGGAGCTACAAGAATTTGATTATACGATCATACATAGATCATCTTCGCGCATGCAGCATGTCGACGCTTTAAGCAGATGCACACAAATATTAATAGTGGAAGATAATTCATTTGAGCTTGCATTAGCTGCAGCTCAAAAACGAGATCCTGTATTGCGCAATATAATGTGTGATCTGGAAAAAGCTGATAGTCAATATTATACGTTGATTAATGGGCTTGTATACAGGAAACATAATAAGGAGGTCATGTTCTATGTTCCCCAAAATATGATCGAACAAGTCATTCAAACCCATCACAACAATTTATGTCACGCGGGCGCCGATAAGTGCTATGATTACTTAAAAAAATATTATTGGTTTCCGAGTATGAAACAGAAAATTAAAGAATTCCTAAAGACCTGTTTGAAGTGTGCGTATTTTCAGGTTCCTTCTGGAAAAATCGAAGGATTTTTGCACAATATTCCTAAAGGAGATAAACCGTTCGAGGTGCTACACATCGACCATTTTGGTCCACTTCCTTTAACTAAGAACAGGAAGAGCTATATTTTTCTGGTGATAGACGGTTTTACGAAATTCGTTAAACTATATTGTGTTAGTAGTACAAAGGCTAAAGAAGTAATATCTTGTCTCGATTCTTATTTTAACACCTATAGCCGCCCTACAAAAATTATATCTGACCGAGGAACTTGCTTCGTTTCAGAAGAATTTTCGAATTTTCTTTCTAATAATAATATTCAACATATTAAAGTAGCTACACACTCACCTCAATCCAATGGACAAGTGGAACGTGTTAATAGAATTCTCATCCCCATGTTATCAAAAAGTTGTGAAGAAGATTCCACAGGTAATTGGTATAAGAAAGTGGTTAATGTCGAGTTCGCAATAAATAACACCATTAATCGTAGCACTGGTTTTGAACCCAGTGTGCTATTGTTTGGGGTCAGGCAGAAGGGCGAGGTAGTTGATAAATTGCTAGAACAGATTCAGGCGTTGGGTCCAAATGAAAATGTTAACTTGGCAGAAATTAGGAGAGAAGCATCCAATACTTTAAAAAGATCGCAATGTTGTAATAAATCATATTTTGATAGGAGACATAAAAAACCTAATATTTACCATAAAGGAGATTTAGTAATGATAAAGAATATAATCACTACTGCTGGAGTAAATAAAAAGTTAGCTTGTAAATATCGTGGACCTTATGAGGTTCGGAAGGTGCTAGTTAATGATAGATATATCATTGGAGACATCGAAGGCTTCCAATTAACTCGTCTACCATATGAAGGGGTATCTTCACCGGCTAACATGAAGCCATATATTTTGTGTATATGCGAGATTTGAATACGGCTGTGTATGCTTTTATTCTTCTATTATTACAATCTCGATCGCTTACAGAGATATCGTTTATTGTATGTGTATATACGATAATAAGAGGAAAAAAAAATTAATTAATTAATAAATAAATGTATTTATGTATTTGATACTTTCGATGTTATTTTAAGGATATTACATTCGTAATCAATCGTTGTGTGATCACAATTTTTATGCTAATTTCCTAAAAATTTATAATGTTAATGAGGCTAGAGAGGAAAATTATTCTCAGAAATGTATATATATAGATACTTAACGTTTCGGTTATTTAAAAGTTTTTAAATTTGTCAAAGGACTTTGCAATTATTGTATGAGAAGCAACTTTAATTGTTTGTAAAGAACGATTGAGACGTTTTAATCGAGTCGATTAAAGGCCAGGATGGCCGAGTTGTAGGAGTTGTAGGTGTAAATGTGTACCGCTTCTCAATCGCTCTGAGCTCTGAACTCTGGTTAAAATAAAGTCAGTCGCTGACCAAACCTCGAACCAAGCGTTTTCTTAAGCCCTCCATCCTCACCGTAAAGTCGCTACAATATCAATCAATGTTTTTTTTTTAGCAAATGCTCAAAGTTTCCACCCTCAGCTGTCTAGCAATGTGCTATGCGGTAGTAAAATGCTGCTACAGCTTCACGAATTATGTCTTCATCAATATTAGTTATTTCTTGCCTTATTCTCTGCTTGATCATCAAGGTTCGCTGTGCCATTTAAAGAAATCTACCTGACCTTGAAATAACCTTGACTGTCAAGGTCATGACCGAAGACTCTAAAAATAAAAATAATGTACATAACTTGAGTGGTACGAATTATGCAACCAGGTGCCTTAGTCGTACCGAAGAAACTTTATTTAGAAACGTTTAAATGCCTATTTTGATAAAAGATTCTTGTATTTTTATGAAGGCTGCTTGATAGCTTAATAAAAATAAACCAAGATTCAGTGAACGCAAATTATTTTGTATAATTTAAATTACCATAAAAATTACAGTAATTTTCCCTTATGAGTGAGTAGTATGAGTTGAGCAACCTTACCCTATTTTGAAAGTTACACACCCTTCGCGACTTGTATTAGTGAAGGTTTTGGGGTGTTAGATGTGCTACAAATTTTAAAATAGTTCTCTATTCTAATGAGTAGTAAAAATGCGTTTTAAGTAATTCAATGTAATAAACATAAACAAAAAAAAGTAAAAGACTAAGTTTTTGTTCTGCCAAACAAAACCATTTCATGATATTCCTCTTTATGCGATTTGTACGTTAACGCTAGAACTATAAAAGGGATTTAATCAAAACAATAATATTTGTTCTTTTCAATAAACCTTCAGATTTCCGGAATGCCAACGTTGCATGCATATGGATAGTCACAAGACTGGAATCCATAAAACGTCCATAAAATCCTCCGTCCTCAGGTAGTAAAAAGGTCAGTGGCTAAGTTTGTCGACGTTGGTGCTGTTGCTGAGCCATCTCCTCGCGCAAACTGTAAGACAAAGGAGCGTGATCGCGAGCGCACCCGGCAGCCCCGGGGCTCCGCACCGCTTTTAAAGGAACGATTAGGTAACTGGCTAAGAAAGTGGAATATGCTCGGGAACAAGTTTTTCTGGCAGTGAAATGCCCAAGAACACGCCTTTGTTGGTGCTTCTTCCCGGGACGGTTGGGAAAACATCCGCGGGCAGTGTTTCCAGCGTATGTCCATCAAGTTCATTCCGATCTCCTTATGGGGAGCAGCGGACGGGACGGGGGGCGATCACCAAAGAGTTCATCGCACCAAAGAGTGCCTGACGTAAGGTCATTACGAGGAATGCATGGGATTGCAGCAGTCGTGCTGTTGCATTATTATTTCTTGCTCTTGCACCGACGAATTCTTGGCGCAGCGCGCGCATATAAAGTTTCCCGTCTTAAGTGCCGGCCGACCGCCTTCGTCTCGCGCAATGAGTAGAAAGTTGGCCGTTCTGGGTTGCGCATGTGTCGCTCGCTTAAAGCATTTCGCCGTTGAGCGGCGCGCGGCGCGGCAAGGAACACATGTGCGCTCGAGTGTGGCTAACGTGCCCGCGGGCTGGTGGTCATTCCAAAGGAATTCCCTGCTCCGGATATGGCGATCTATTTTCAGTGCAATTTCGGCTATAATTATCCCATTAGCCGAGTTTTCATCTTTTTAGCGTTGCGTGATTTCAAGACGATGCGGAAGACCACGCCCGCACGAAAAAACTGCTTCTACTGATAGTTAAGAGGCTGGAAGAGGCGCTTTTGTACCTCGCCCTCCCACCAGCAAAGAAGGGCACGTGCACTTAAGTTTAATTCTGCGGTGCCGTCTGATTTAATCCCTCCTTACCTGCCGCCCTCTCCCGCAAGTCCACTCCTCATTATGCGACTGTGCACTTACTCCCGCCACGTGGAGGGCCATTGAGGCCCACTTAACACAGAAACTCCAAGGCGACTCCAGCGCCGCTTGAGCTCAATGCGACAAATGTTCTTGAAATGCTTGAAATTCGCTTTGTTGGCGCGGTGTCGGGACTGCTGTGCTTTTTATAAATCCTCACAATTCGGGGCACCTTTGTCTTTAAAATCCCCGTGGCAATTGGCCGCGGAAATTCGCGGAATTGGCCTCAATTACTCTGGGGGCGTGTGGCCAGAAATTCGACATGAAGAGCGAAAGAATTCTGGAATTGGTACCCGGGCCCCGGGCTCCGGTTGGCTGCCCTGAATGTATATACGGGTGCAGATAGCTGTGTGCAGGATATTCATAATCCTGCAACCTTCCCGGGCTGTTTAGCTCTAAATTAACTTTTTAAACTTTCGCTAGAAATGTCTTAAGTAAATTCGAAGTTTGTCGACGAGCAGGCGGTTCACGTGCAACAATGCCCGGCTGTGCTGTGGGCGATCCTTTCTTTTATTTCTTCGGCGGCACGAGAGCAAATAAAACGAACCAAGTTTTCCTTAATTCTGGTTTAATTAATTGGCCGGACTTGGCTTTTCTGGAAAATATGAAAACTCTGTTTTTCGGTGTTCTTTACCTAGTTATTTTATCTAGAAGAGTGAATGTTAGCAAACGGAGAACGAAATTATATTTATTTAAAATTACATACATAATTAATGATTTTTCTATTATGAAAATTGGTATAATATTTTTACCAGGAATCGAACATAATCAGTATTTTTTATATTTTCAAATCTTTTTACTTTTTCTTAAAGGTTTAAGTTGGTAGAAAGAAAATTGGTAATTTTTCTCTGCTTTACGGTACTCCATAGCGGTTTTATCCGAAAAAATTGTGTAATCAAAACAAAATCAATCAATCTCTTGCAATTCTTCTGTAATATCTTAAAATTGTTTTAATCATATTCATTAAATACAATTTCTTCGCTCTTTTTTAATTAGTTTATGATTGATTTTGCTCAGACTCCTTTAGACGGAGGACAAGAGCCTATTCTAATTTCGTTTTTTTTTTATACTTAGGTAATTTCGTGAATTTTTTTTAGAAAAGTAAATTAAATACATTATAAAACAGTTTTTGCGTCTCTTTACTTAATATACAAGGTACATATATACATATTGTTTTTTCAAAATGGCGGAAAATTGAAAAAGAGTTTATAAATTTTCAATTTTTTTAGTCTTTGAAGGGCCGTAACTTTATATACCTAATATTGCGAAAAATTTCTTACAGGTTACGACGAGAATTACATGACTGTGAACATTTAAAGCCAGAGTTTATTCTATTCTAACAAGTCAATGCCAATTTAAAAAACATGGTTGGGACAAAAATACGTTTAAAGTTTTAAAAAGAGGGTTGCGCAATCCTTGTTCTTTCATTAATTCTGAAGCAAGTTATACCTTGTAACTATAGAAACAAAAAAAGTTAATTCTGAAGCTTCAAATCCGTAACTCCGTACTCGATTTTTAAATACGATATTTGTATATTTAAAACTTGACTTTTTTTCTTTTTTTTTCCAAATAAAAATATTGATTGATCGGATTATTGATTTTTGTATTTTATAGTGATATAGGATGTAAAAATCGTAGTTTATTGCATTCAAGAACCTTTCTAATAGACGTACATATCTATCTAAAAGTAACGAAAAAATTAGCAAAAACAATTTAATTCCCAGTAATTTCATGGAAAAGGACATGTATTTTATAATACTTTTTAATTGTTAAGACACCACTTGTTTTTAGCTTTGAAATAAGATTACGAATGCCGAAATATTTGTAATAGAAAGATTTTGTCAACGAAATTTTTCGGTCATTGTTAGTTACCGCTCAAAAAAATAACTAAACACCTACGTACATAAAAATGAACTTTCTTCTCGAATCAGTATTTAAAAAATGTCATAATTGAGATTTCGAATCATGACACAAAATAAAATCCATAAGATACCTGATTCTTAATATAGTACTGCTCTACCCTGGAGTTTCACAGTATTTTTCTATTGTCAGACTATTCCTTAATGCTAGAGCTACGTCTTTTCATACAATCTTTTGATACTTGATCTACGTCTAGTAGTAGCTCTAAGTGGCGAATTTGAAATAAATAAGTAGTATTAAGTCTTTATTAGAACTGATTTTTCCTAAATATTAAAATAATTATCATTACCGACTAACGCAAGACGCTGCCGTGTAATGAGCCCTTTATGTTCACTACGGTTCTAGTAGAATATGAATTGTACGCCAGTTCCGTTGATGCCCGGTGCCCCTTTTTTCACTGACCTATTGATTATTCGAAAAACCCAACCTATAAAAGAAGATATTAAATAAAATAAAATTTTGTTGAGGTTTTAAAATGTACACCACATGTATCTCATATTTGCAAGACATTTAGACATACATAAGTTGATTACTTTCCTTTACTGATGAATATATTAAAATTCTTGGGGCCAAAATCAGAAAAAGTTTATTTTTTATTATGTATGTTTTTATAAGGGAAGATTAAAGGTTTATTTTTGTAAGGATGGACAGGCATTAAACCTATGGAATTTAATGTCGTCATAGTCATCGCTATTTGAGCATCCGAATTTTATTCTTAAGACCTAGAATTGCTTTGAGTGTTCGTTTACGGTCATTCGGCAGGGCCTTAACGTTGCTTTGGTCATTGGCAGTGGAAAAGCCTCTCTATCTGTGGGGCCCATTCGAGTGTGAATCCCTCCCGGGCGATTATGTTCAGCCGGACCTGGAGTTGGAATGTCCTTGGGGCCGGGGAGTTCCGTCTCCGCGCAAAGGTTGGCGCACGCATACAGGTAATAATTTACCTTTAATAAGGCCGAGATTTCCACAAAGTCTTCCTGCTGCAAAGGATCAGTATAAGATGTGTCATGGGCCATGAAATTTATGAGGTTCGCCAATGGCGACTTCTCCGGTCGACCTCGGCCAGAGTGCTCCCGGCGGCGGCCACAAACGTACCTTTTCTCATCCTGGTTTATTGTTATTGATCGATCGGCGAGGGGCAAACTGATGAAATTAGGGGGAAAATCTATATATATTATATAAAAAAAAGGGAACAACATTTCTCCCGGCTGCTTTTGAAGGCTCCCGCAGGTCAGGGGCCCACTGGCCGACTCGGGACTTTTTTTTTATTGGACGGTAGGCAGGGTACCGCAGTATTTTCCAGTTCGCGTGACTTGTATACTCCGATCCCGCGGCAATTATTGCAAATGATTGAATTTGGGCAATAACGAGCAGACCTGGACTGTTTCCATAAACAACTCAGCGGAAAAACCGCTGTCCCGCGGGTCCGGCCGCAAATTGCATCTGCCCGGGTCTCCTGTCGTTACGTAAATTGCCTGGGGCTTTTCAATTCTTAATTAAGCCGCGTATGGTTAAACTTCGTCCGTCTGTTTACCTTCCACTGGCTGTCGCTCCTTGGGAAAAGAAAATGGAAATGTCCTCGACGGTGCATAACTAGACATAACTAGAATCAGGATCCTCCTTCGTTGGCAGTTGCCTCAGGCAGTTATGTCGTGATGGGTCTATTTTTAATAGAATTTTTCCAGGACTCCTCCGCGACGGGTGTCTATGCGGGAAGCCGTCGGACATGTAATTTGAGGTAATTTAGCGGAAAAAACAGTGTTACAATTCCGCCCCAACCGCTGTCTAGACATTCGCCCCGCATTCAAGCAGCACATTCCTTAAACAGCCACTCGAACGCTTCATGGCCCGGATTTAATGCCCCACTTGTGCGGGGCCACCCCCGAGCACTTGCACCCGGGCCCCGGAACAGCCCCAAAAACATACACAGACACCTCCCAAAAATTTGGGGGAAAATGTACAAAACTTTGACGGCTGTGAAATATTTTGTCTGCAGACACCGAGGCTCACGTGCCATCTGCCTGCTGATGAATCCATTTCAACTTCCTATTTGTCTGTCTGGCTTAGGGGCTGAGTCGGTAATCTGCAGACATTATGCCCCCGGACGGAGTGCCGGGGAAGCTCATCCCATTAATCAACGCAAAGCCGGCCGGCTTATGAAGCGTGATTTGTTAATCTCTGCGAGGTGATGCACCACCCACCCGCGCTGCCCGTCCGCCTGAATTCCGACAGTGCGCCACCCTCCGGGTCCAGATGAAGCTAAGGATTGAAAAGTTAATTTGGACTTATTTCGTCCCCGGAACGGTGTGACGACGAGGGGTGCTCCGGGTGATGCATTGCCATCGAAGAGTTATGGCCCCCGCAGGAAGTTTCCTTAAAAATGAGATCTCGAAATGAATTTCTAGCCCCCGAGAGAATTGCAGTCTATGTCCTGTGCTGACGGCAGAGTATATATGGCGCTTTGGATTGGGATCATATTTCCAGAAAAAGAGCTATATACTTAATTAACCTTTCCTCGTCGATCAACAATTTTATGTTCGATGCTAAAAAAGGGTTGGACGCGAAAGCTAAAATGAAATCTGTGTATTTAACCGAATAAAAAATCATATTACATGTAATTCAGTCGCCCACAAATTTAAATGTAAGTAAAAATGTAAATAATTGATATGCGTGGAATATTTTACGCCAAGGTACAAGTAAGCATCGTCACATCATTATATTGTATTATAACGATTTTTACCCAACTGACCCAGAAGGAGTATGTACATACAATGTATGTATGTATGTGGGTATGTTTTTATGTCCATTTCATATTGTGACCTCCTATAGCGTCGTAAACGGCTTGACCAATTTTGAAGAGTGAAGTGTCATTAGATTTGTCTCAATTGGAGAAATGACATAGGGTATAATATTTAAATATAGGGTCCGAAAAAAAAATTGAGGGGGAATAAAAAAAATTTGTTATTATAATAATATAGGAATCAAATGAAAGCTAATAAATAGCCAGTTCCAATTATATATATGTATATTATAACAATTTTATGTTACCATTCTGACAGGAACTTAAAAAAAAAAAGAAAAAAGCCTACAAAAACGTTTACGCTTAAAGAGTCTCAGCGCTACTGACGATCTTACAATATTATAAATTTACCTATTTGGTACCTACCTATTCTCCGACTACATATTAAATAAACTAAAAAGCTAAAAATAAAAAAACTTTATTTAAAAAACCAAAAAACAACAAAAAAAGAACTGAAAAGATGTAAACAAAACACATTCATAATTAGTTAAATCTATAATTAAATCAAATCAAAAATTATAAACATATTTCCTAACTATAAATCTGATGTAAACAGGTGTCCTCAGGTAATTTGTAGATTAATAATTTTCGAGATGAAATTGTTTGCTCAATACATTATGTTCTATTTCTGCAAAAAATCGCTAATTTTTATTCTGACATGGGCAAGTGTCCTCGCCTAATTTGTAGAGAATTAAATTCTTCACAAAGTTGATTTTAACCATTTTTCCCGTAACTGGGATATTTTTTGAGTTATTTGCGAAATAAAAGTAGTGAAATTTTACAGTTTTATTTCATAAATAACTCAAAAATTGTTAATCGGATGTCAAAATGTATCAGAACAATTTTACCCTCTACAATATTCCGCAACCAAGTTTTACGATATCTATTAGGTACAGTTAATGAGTACGTTGCAAAAACCTTAAATACCATCATGTGATCAGTTTTGCGAGTCACTGTATAAGTGAAATGCTCTTAAAATCGAATATCTTATTCCAATATTACAAATTAAGCAATTTAAAGTCACTCGATCGGATTTTATTATCTGTTTTGCTTTACCTATAAAATTAGTTGTAATGATTTTAATATCGCAATAACTGTTAGAACCATATGCATAAAATTGGTATAAGCTTAATGAACATCGCAACGCGATTTGTGTAAATGCATCAGTCGAATTATGACCATGAACTGCAGTCATAATAAATTTAAGCATGATTTATGACTATAGAAGCGATTGGTCATAAATTTGTTTTTATCATCACATTACTCCTGGCGATTTTCTGTTATATAGTGGTCATAATTTCCAACTGATGCTTTTTAATCAACCATACCAATATACATGAAATGTGTTTGAATTTGTTAGAACATATACATATGTACTTGAAAACATTTCGGAAGTGATTTTTGAAAGGGCACTGATTGGAAAAATCCAAATAAAAATAGCTGTGTTTTTTTCACAAGGGATCCGGTTCTGGCTTTACTAGGAAATTTTGCAACCAAATGAATTTTTGGATTACATTTTTGACGCAAAGCAGGTATGAATCCAGGCAATGCAATTTTATGTTTACGAAATAAAAAGTTCAATGAATGTACGTTTATTATTGCAAAAATAGTAGTGCAACAAGTTATTTCACATTTTGGAAACGATTTCCTTTGGCGAAGGTTATACGCTATTAAAGATCGCTAAGAAAAAATTTAAACGAAAAACATGCAAAAAAAATATTATTGTTATAGATGGGTCGTAATTATGTTAAAAAGACTACGCGACAAGTATGGAGCGAAGATAATTTGCTGTGAACGGTTCAAGTAAAATCGGGGGAAATGAGCTGTAAGGCTTCAGCCAAGGTTTATAGAATTCTTCGGAACATTCTATGCCCTTACGTCCCGTCACCGAGGCAAAAAGGGCACAAGAACTATTTTTTAAAATCGCCAAAACTTTTATTTTTGTTGTTTTGTACGTTCCATTACTATATTTGAAAGAATTAAATAAGAAATTATATCATGAATCAAAGTATTTTGACTTGATTTACAAAATTCCTTCAGATTTTATGTCCTTATATTCTTAAAATGTAGAATCAAGAAAAAAATTGTACTTTAGTTACTTTACCTTAAATAAAAGTTATTTATTTTGTTAGGGAGTCGTATTTTTCGCATTGTCGACTTTATTATAATGTAAACATGTTTGACTGCACCGACACATTATTTTCGCCAAAATATTCTTGCTGTAAGGCATTCTGATCACTTGACTGCAAATTGTACGCCACCGTTCTTACTATTGTATTTGCAGGTAGGTACAGATATACTACGAAAAGAAGTATATTGAATTATTTTGACCTATCTATACACTATCACTTATAATGTCACTTCAAATTATAAATAAGCATATTAATGTATAGTTATGCCGAATCTCCATAAGAAACCAGACCAAATCAAAACCACAAAACCATTTGGCTGACTCGCTGAAAAAATCAAGTCTGCACATATTATTAGCAAAATTGTTTAAACTCACACAGAGGGAAAAGCTAGCGCATGATGACCAAAATGAGCAAGATAGGTGACGAAATTGCAATGCGAGTAAAAGAGCTGCAGATATTTTTGGTTTGGTTAGTTGGTCTGGTTTTGTATGGGGATTCGGCATTAGTACCACAAACTATAGCTAGAGAGTCTCAAGCCCCTCAAAATGTTTTCAAGATATTTACGCAAGTTTCAAATTGACCCTGTGTATTTTCCACGAGTTAAACGTTTTTTGTATGTTCATATGTATATAATACTTATATAGGTAATATAAGACTCAAACTATCATTGTAAGCTCCTAAATCAATCCGTTATTTTTTGGTAAAATTATTTATTCTTTAATACTATTTTTCTCGAAAATAGTAACTGATTGAGAATTTTTATTTACGAATTCATAGTTTACCGACAAAATTTATAAAAATCCTTTGACAGTTTTCCGGAAAAGTGCTACTGAAATCATAATCGAATAATAATAGTCATGTTTTGTTGATGGTTTTGTCTGCTTTTTCGACTAATCTAATGAGAACTGCCAGGTGTAGAAAAAGGAGCTTTCCCGAGAGGTTCTTTGACTTGTCTTTCTTCGGTTGCATCTGCGCACCTGCCCATTAAGATTAGAGACACCAATGACCGAATCTAAGACGGCAATTGGTTTTTACGCAGCCCCCTTTCAGTCTCAATTTAGCCACATCTCCGAAAATACAAATTGACTGGACTCGGGGTCGTCAACTGTGAAGCCACGAGAGGGGCCCCATTATTTGTTTGTTAAACCGAAAGCCCCCTGCCATCTCCAGACTTCTTGGTAATTTCGCAGCCATCCAAACGGAAAATGATTTTAATGGAGAAAAATGTGGCTTCCTCCATTCCCAGCGCGTTTGAGCCTCCTCGTTCCAGCGGATGCCCCAGACACTTTGCGGCGGCGTCTATACTTAGCCGGTGCTGATTCAAGAACAAACATTCGTCAGCCAGGTTGGAGTTGTCATCGACGGAGCAGGTATCACCTGACACCCCGTGGAAATTAAATCCGGGCGGCTAGATGAACAGGTAAAGCTGAACTCTGCTGCTCCAGGCGGACGTAAATTGGCTGACGACGGAGCGGTGGTCGCCTCGAAATGAGCTGTTGTTTCGGCTGTTATCTGTTTGTGCCGGAAAATCGATTTAAGGAGTTTCTTGGAAAATACTTGAACCGAAAAGGACACCGATAAATCCCTTATCAGTTTTAAATTGAGCCGAGGAATCAGGTCAGTGGGCGCTCCGCTCCGGGTGGATCTGAGGGTACTTATCTCCGAACTTAATCTAATTTCAAAAGGAGCACACTGAGATTTACTTATTGATTCCGTTCCGGCCGAGGTGGGGACAAACCTGCCCTTGGATAAAATTTTTATCTTGATGGAAGCCTATTAACGAGACCGGGTCCGGGGGTCGGTGCTCCTTTTTATTTACATGATGACCCTCTTCACTCGATTACGTCCACCTAAGATATTCGTGCTTCGGTGGGCTAATTAAATCGGAATAATGTACCTAAGTCCCTCCGCCTTGTCTCAGAGCAATGTTTTCTTAAATAGATACGGTCCAGCTCTTGCCTGCGATGTTGTTCATGTTTAAAAGCCTCTCAGGGACTTTCAAGTGGTGAAACATACACACCAACTTATGTCCCATTGAAAGTTTCCGCACTTATGGTATTAAAACAACCATAAGAAATTAATAACACTACATATTTACAATATAGGATCAAATCTGCGTATCTAGATCACAATGGCATCTTAAAATTTTACTCTTGTAAAATCACTGAAATGAACTTATCCTAATCCTTCTATCATTTCTGTCGCACTACAGTGCTTTTTTTATAATTTAAGTAACCAATGAAGTTTAAAAATGTATTAAATGTTATTTATGTAATTTTTAACTATTCCGATTACATGATAAAATAAATAACACGCATATTGTTTTCAAATGAAAGGTATTCTGGATTGAACATTTTAAAGCAAAACTGTTTGAAATAAAATATTCAAATCAGAAACATTTATAATTTATAAAAAAACGTTCCACTTACTGAGTAACATAAATCTCCAAGAAGACCCTTATATTATTTCGACCATGGGACCAATGTAGTGGCCAGTGTGTCTAGTCGGTCTTTGGTGCCAAAACCCTATTAGTGTAAAATAGCCGTGAGCAAAATCAGTGTTTATATTAGTCTTATCAGTGTTTATATTAGTCTTACAGAAAATTCAAAACCAAGACCATATCTGAAGTGGCAAGATCAAAACGAAGATTTGGCTTGCAAAACCGAGACCAAAATCAAGACAATGCGAGACTTGAACAAAAAGCCCCTTTAAACCCTTTAAGTTTTTCAAAACAATATCATATACACTTTGAAAATTGAAAATATTAACATCTTCACTTTCACTTTAGTAAACACTTAATGAAATCATTTGTTAAAACAAAAATAATGAATAATTACAAAAATATCCACCCGTTCTCTCCTATGACGATCTTCTGCATTCAATATAAATTTGTGAATTTCAGAAGCATTTTTGATTATTTTGACGATTGTATGTACAAAACAAATTCAAAAAAGCCTCTATTTTATTATTAAAAAAATTCAATTTTATATATGTATTTGTTTCTTTTTTTTTTTACTTGAAAAATACATTTAAAAAACAGTACATGATTATTATGATTACAAAAAAAAATAATAATGATATTTTATGTAAAGCGTTCTGAAGAATTGTTTTCAGTTTAAATTAATAAACTGTTTCGATAAAGTGAATATCATATCAATCAATATGTAGTAAAAAAAAGACCCATTCTACGTAGACAATACCTTAACCCGTGATGGACAAGTATCCCGCCAGCAGCCTCAGGTCCACTTTTCTTAAAACGACTGTCTCAGCTCATAAGGTTTAACAAGCTCCTTATTCTTCACGAAGGTTTCCCATCTTTTTTATTATGAAAGCAGCTCTGCGTGATAACTAATCAATATTGCAGAAGGGTTCAGCACCTTGATATCGAGATGATGAACCCTCCCTAACTAGTAAACGCCGAAGTGGAAAAGTAAAAACATTAAATTTCAGTACATATTTCTGCGAAATTGAAAATCAGATCCTTTTTGTCTTTCTGTTTAATTCATAAACTTGTATTTTCATTCAGTTAGTATTTTTTTGATCAAACTAATTTATTTCTTTTTCTTTTCAGGTATGCCACTTAATATATCACTTTGAACTTTGTAAGTAAGCGCAAATAGGCGATGCGACATGACAAATAGATTTCCAGTAAGATCAGGTCAGCTACTAAACTGATTAATACTAATAAATATCTAACATTTAAATCAATCATGTTTTAATACCGACTTAAAACATTAACCAAAATTTTTGGATTTTGTATTTTACACAACAAAGCAAGTTTTCTTATATAGCAGTTCTAACGTTTTTGAAAATTAATCTATATAAAACAACAAAACTTATTACAAAAGTGTAAAAATAATACATTACATTATACTTAATGTCATCCTCAATATTTCAAAACAGATGCTTTTTTATAAAAATTCAAAATCTTCGTATGTGGGGCTGTAAAGGAAGCCGTTCCCACTTTACTTAAAATAACGAACTCCAGACTTGATTTACAAGACAAATTATTTTTATTTATTATTGCTATTTAATGATCAGTTTTATCTAAAATTAATGGACACAATCATTTTTGGATACTTTATAATTTATCTTCGTTTTTCATGCTTGGAGGGGATTTTACGCTCTCTGAGGGTTGTATTTAACAATTTTTTTATGTTACTAACATTTCTGATAAACCTTTTTGTCGCTTTTCATTCTTGAGATATGTATTAGATTTTAAAAGTCAAAACTCTTATTCAACTGAAACTCATTATTCAACTCGATTAAGTCAACTTTGACCATTCATTTCTCAGAATTGAAACAGATGCTCATCCTGAAACTTCTCTGAGAGTAATATTTCATCATAAACTTTCATTTAGCACACATTTTGGTTTAAAATTCGCTAACTTTAGGGTCACTCTTTTTAAATATGTATACATATACGTATTGTTAACAAATAATGCAACTTTTTTGTTGAATATCTAGGTACGTAGTAGACTGCTGCTATTGAAAACTGAAAAATTGTGGATTTCAAGAAGAATTATTAACTTAGTTTGTTTAGAATAAGTTTTATTGAAAAGACTTAGGTACATATTAAATGGTACTACCAGATTTTGTAATCACATAGTTTAAAAGTTAAAGGGGGTGTTTGCCCACCATTATTAACGATTTAGGAGTTTATATCTCGGTGGCTTAAGTATTTTTATTGCATTTTTAAAAGATCTGTCCAGCGATAACCCACACAATGGGTTGCGCCGAGATGAAAAAATGTTACCCTTCAATTTTATGTGTAGAAATCCTACCCCAAAATTATTATTATTGTATGGCAGTTCACATAAGACACCTGCCCGAAAATTTCATCAAAACTGTTGAAACAATGGCGCACTTTATAAGGCTGTGATATACGGACATACACACGGATAGGCATGACGAAATTATAAGGGTTCCGTTTTTACCCTTAAGAATAATCGTCATGCGCTTCCGGTCATTTCGGGTTTGACAGAACATATGTAGTAGTTTTGCTTTTTGAAAAAACTTGAACTTGTTTAATACGGCCATATTCCATTAGGGTCGGTACTTTAATAGTATCTTATTAATTTTAGATAATAAGTAGCTTAATATTCTTAATATTCTAGTATGAGTTTTCTCGCAGTCAGCCCAACCTTTTATTATTTGCCTTATTGGCTTATATGAGACATATTGACAGTGTTGTTTATTATACTTATGAGGGTGGCATTTTGACGCTGGTTCTTTGCCCATTTGGTTCATGGTGCGCTTCGAACTGGTCACCGGAAATGAAGAAGAGCACCAAATACCTTGCGACAACCATATTTTTTATTCCGACACCTTGTAACCATCACAAAAAGTTAATGAGCGTAAAGAGCGCCGGAGTCGTACTAAATTGGGTGCTCCTCTGGCCTCGGGCTTTTGAAAAATTCATAAAAAACTGTCTGTACCCCGCCAGGAGTTGTGCTAGATGCGGCGGGCCAATAATCAAATCGTCATTGGCCTAATTGCCACCTCAGATATTTATTTATGAACGTCACGCTCGCCGGTGACCATTATTTTCTCCTGAAATATTCTTGACGCCAGGTGAGACCCGGACGGGCCAAGAGGCCGGGCCGGCGGCGACGGGTGTGATTGACTTCTTCACCTGGTCTTACTTAGCGTGAAACGTCGACTTGCCGGCATCAATAATTCAGGAAAGTTGGGGAAATATTTGTTGTTCCGCCTGAGGAACCCGGCCCCAGCTCCCAAAGTGCACTTGGTGGATGTTCCCGGCAATATTGAGGGAGCAATCAACCCTTTCTGGTTAATCCAATTTGGATGGAATCAGCAACACTTCCTGTGTCTTCTCACTTCTGGAGAGCGGACGGGCGCATGAATAACGAATAAGCAAATGGTGTCAAGTCCGATTACGTCAGGTGGACTGACCCGTTTTTTCTATGTTGGTAATTGAATCTTATCCCCAGAGGCGCTATGTTTTAATCTTTTTTTTCTTTGCTTCTTGATTGACTTCTTAAGGACTCTGTAGAGGTAATTTCAATCGAATCTGAACTTTTCAAAAACCTTTTATGTAAGTTTGTATCTGAAAAAGTAACCGAGAAAATAGCTGTGTTCTTTTGTGCATGCTATCCGTAGTAGAACAACAACAGTAGGTACAGAAGAACGGTTCAGAACACAATTTTTGTTCGGAAATGTGGATGGTCCCGAGAAAAATCTTTCTTTATAAGAATGCACTCAAGACAATTCTACAGCATCTTCACTTGAGGAGAAAGATGAGTCCAAAAGATCCATTTCCTAAGAAATAGTTATCTTTATAACATTTCCTTTAATTATACCTATGTAAATTGTTGTTTATTATACATATTACATTTTGACAGATATCACCTCATTTCACATTAACCTGCACAAAAATTTACACATAGCGCCCCAAGTTTTCAGTAGAAGAACTAAGTGAACAGAACAAGAAATTTGAACACCTGCAGGCAAATGATGTATGGGCTGTTCTGGACAAGTGCACAAAAGCAGCTAATATTTGAAACGAAAAAAGTATAGTTACCTTGTATTCGATACCTATAATTTTTATTCGATACCTTTATTCATATTACTTTGAAATAGGTAGGTACTACCCAAACGCAAAAACGTTTGCTAAGGCGTTGTTTTTGAACTTTTTCTGAATTGGAATCTTTGTCATGTTACCAAATCAAAAACAAACTTCAACAAAAATTGTAATAGTAAAAGTTCAGTTTAAAAAAAAAATCAAATAGTTCGCCCAGCAGATACAGAGTACACCCAGTAAATATAGTTGGGTAATTCTTGTATACAGGGTGTTTCGTTAAGGTCATGTAATGTTGACATTCACCCTGTAAAATTAGTCCTTTACAATTGAAAATTTAGAGGAGGCGAACCGAGAAAATATTTTCCAGGTTCTTTCAGAGGTATCGTATGATTTTGGTTCAAAAATGGCAATGCAAATGCCCAAAATTTTAATTTAGCCTTTCTCCTAAGTTTTTCTACCTATTTTGAAACTTTCTTTGTAAATTTCATGGTTAGTAAAAAAAAGATTAAGGAAAAGTAAAACGGAGTCAGCGACTATTATTTGTTTTCACGAAATTTACAAATCTATTTATACCTATTAATTATTTAATTATATTATATAATCATCTCGATGATTTGTTATAATTTATGAGCAATATAATTTCGTACCAGTTTTTTATTTTATTTACTATTTTCTTAGGATCATATATGATTATTATTTTTAAGTAATAAAATAACAATATAAAAAATTTAAACTGAGACGAGATCTTAGTCTCTACACAGAAGAAAAATTTGGTGAAAATAACCAAAATCGTAGGTTAAAAAGGCGGCAAACAATAAAATTGGTTTTTTTAATAATGAAAAATAGTTAATCTCCTGACGAAAAAGTTAATTTTTCTATGATATTGTCGACTAACTATGGCTCGATTCGAACTTGCAATTTTCGACCAACCAACTGCCAATACCTTTGGAGCGATTGAACCTTAATAAAACGATGTATGGCGTGGGTTGCTTAAGAATAAAATTGCGGATTGATTATTTTTTAATAGTTAGTATTTAACAACGAAATTGTTTAAAAATTTACAGAGTTTCGGCAATATGTATGGCGCGGCGCGATCATTTAACAATGTTTTTTGTTTCAATTGACTAGCTTTATTTTTTAAGTGCATTTTTAATTTTGAAAACTTTTTGAGCTCGATTGTGTAAGGTTGGTTCGTTTTTATATGAGTTTTAGTACCTTAGTATGGGCAGTAACGATTGCTTTTGGTATTATTTTTTTAGGAGTTAAAGTCATCCCTCAAACAAAACACATAAACATTTCTCAGGTTTTCGATGGTGTTTAGTTTGTTGTTTGAGTAATTTCATTAAAATGATGAGGATAAGATACACATTCATTATTCATGGTTTTCTAAAAATGGTTTTTTTATGCCTTCCATGTTTCGATTTTGAAATCGACTCGTCAGGGTTGCACCCTTAAATATACAACGTTTATACCCGAGTTGTTGAAGTGATGTGCATTAATATAATCGATTAATGTCGTGTATAAAAGGTTTTGGGTTAATTTCCGATTTACTTACAAAGGGGTTCTTGAGTCTCACTCTGAGGGTCTGCAAAGATCATTCCCGCCATCTCGCAGGGACTGTTCCTCCCCGACGACAGGCAATTAATGAAATGACCTCGCAAGTAGCACTCGAGCTCTAGCCGGCCGGATGAGATATGACATCGGCCCATTATAGGCGGCTTTGTGCTACACAACCCTTAAATATTTGCTCTATGTCCGTCTGCTAAACAGGGCCCCATTGAGGAGGCTCGCCGTACCCGGCCGCACCGACCCGGGCAAACAGTCGCAATTTGGCCCGAACTCTCGGCCACTTGATAAACTCCGGGGCGGAGGGCAAACACGAGCACATCATAAATTCGATGCAAAATGCACTAAGCACGTGCTAATCTAATTGCCGCAGTAGTGGGGCTCTGCGGAGCGCCCGTTTTTCAAGAGTTCGCACTCGGTTCATTGATTCCTAGATCCACATCAATTTTGGCGTCGTCGCTGTAATAGGGCGTCGCGGCGCGGCAGGCGCTCCTTCGGCTGCCCTAGTCCTGGGTCCTTAGCAACCACTCGGTCCTGTAATTACAGCACGGGCTGTGTCCTAGTGGGGCTCAGTTTCTGTTGATTTTAAGCACTGCCGGGCGGCGCTGAATGTTCGTGCAAAGAGCGGAGCCGGGGCGAATTCTTTTAATCTTTTGGGGCTTTGAGCGGGCCCCTTCCTGCAAGCGCTTGCATGTCATCCGTATGTGAATCTGGATTGAACTTTTTCTTATTCTTTTGGAGCCCGATGGGGCCCACTTTGCCATGTGGCTGGGATGTCTGTTTAAAAATAAAAGAAATAAAAAGGCCGTGCATCTGACACAGATTGCTGACGCTGCGGATGCGCCAGTCTCTGGTAGTTGGTGTTTGCTCGCCTTCCGGAGGTTTATTAACTCTCTTTAATGTGTCTTGCCGTTTATAAAAGTTTCATAACCTCCTCCTTGCACTGTAGACTGTTTACGATTCCCTTCAGCTGAATAGCTCATAGTCCGCAGCCCCCGCCCGGCCCCTCGGCGGCCCTTTGTAGTTAGCCGCCTTAGCCGCCGGATGAAGCGCTCTTAAAGGGCCCGGACTTTCTGAGGGATATTCCGTTTGTGTGAACTTCAAAGGTTGGATTTTCTGCAAATTGATTCCGGGCAGTTACATGGTTTCCAAAGTTTTGTATTCGCCAAAAAGAAAAACTTGAATTTAGATCGTCTGGAGGAGAAGCCTAGGTGGGAATTTGCAACTTTCTGCTAGATCGAGGCAACAAAGAAACAGGTGCGGTTCTGTGGCTTTATTTTAACTTTATTTTAAGCTAACAACGACTCAAAGCGGCTTTGTAAAAAGGTGTGGAGTTTACGTATAAAGTCAGTGGATGTATCCAAAGCTAAAGAGCTAAGTTGAGGTAGAGAGAAATATGATCGAATCTTCCGAAAAAGTGGATGCATACACTTGTCTCAAAACCATTCAATCCCTTTGAAACTATTTTTAAAGATATAAAATTTAAAATGAACGCAACTATTGAGACAATTATGAGTATTTTCTCTTTCTTTGTACGCATTGACTTAATGTGTAAGTATATTATTAAAGTATAGTTCATTTGTTATGTCCGTCCATTTGTCACAGTCTCTTTTCTCAAAGACCATGCAATATGTCAAGCGGAATTCTGACATCATTAATCTAAATATAAACGTAAAGCTCAAAAATCTTAATTTGTTAGTTTAGACATAAATTTGAGAGGTTGAGCATGAAAATACTAATTAAATGGGCTTTCGAAAATACAATCATTAATTTACACATACATATGTATATATACCTACATACATATATGTACCAAACTGCCTGCCTTCGTAATTTTATGTTTTAAAGGTGTTTGTAGATTCTATGTTAGAATTCTGAATATATCTGCGAAGAAATTGAAAAGGTCATCCGCTATTGTATTAAATTTTTTCCAATAAATATAGTAATTCTGAAATATTTTACGTATTTATTTTAATTAGTATACTTTGTTGTTAAAAAACATGTGTTGCCATGTTGGGTCCGTCGTTTTTTATTTTGAATAACAATCCTGAAAATTCGTATATTCTCATCATCACTGAAATCGTTTAGATTAGAATTTTAAGGTGTTACCATATATCAGAGGATCTATTATGGATTTCTACATTTTGATGGATCATTCAAAATCAGTAGACCGAAGACCTTTTTGCTATAATTTTATTTGAAATTCCTTGAAATTGCAAAATTTTCGTCGCCATTTCGTGTACTGAGGGACATATTTATTTGAATTTATATATAAATATTTAGTTTATTGTAAACTTTGCTGTAAAAAATGCTCCATAACCCTTGCATGAATCACAAAAGTGCGGAAATATTTTTAATATTTCAGATTATAGGTACTTTCGATACTTGGTACACCGGAAGTAAACCAGAAATAATTATTTAAATTTTTATCCAACAAACTACTTTTTGCACAAACAGGAGAAAAAGGATAAACTGACAAATATCTGTGGGTGGTCAATATTTGGCCTCAAGTCTAAAAGGATAAATACAACCATTTCAACAATGTGCATAACCAAATCAAATTTAACGACAACCAAATATCAAATCAATTAATAAATTAACCACACATTTTTCAAATTCAATTGTAACTTTAATAATGCCTAACTATTTCAGCATGAAAAAAACTATGTAGGTATATTTATACATTCTATGTATCATCTAGATCAATTTCAATAACAAATATTTCAACTCCAAAAACAATTCTTTAGTTCGTAATCAAAATCAAAACAATAATATAATTTTCAAGTATAACATAACAATCTTTCGTTTATCCCTAAGAATATATGTATTTAAATTAAACTACAGTATTGTGAAAATGTTTAAGGGCGCATGGTCCTATAATTTTTCACCAGTACCTTTAGAAGTAAAATGGTTCTATTTTTCTAAATAAATTATTAAAAATAAGTAGTTCTGTAAAATGGAAAAGGACACTTTGAGGTATATTTTAGACCTACATTGATTTCCTTCTATAACCATCATTAAAAAGGCATATTTCGGAAAACTAAAAGTTTCTGAAGCACTACAGTGGTCCTAAAAATTGTCACAGGACTGTACATGCATATGACATACATAAAATGCATTAAAACAATTATATTTTTAAATATACATAAGTAGACCAATTACCAAATACATATTGACATTCTTTTACAAAGTTGTTGTTTTGCCAAAATAAGGCTGATGTAATAGATTTCCTCGTAATTTCCTTGAACTCAATGAGTTCGTAATTTCAGGTCACTGTGCGCTGCCGCGCAGTGGTGGATCCAGACTTCCGCGCCACTTAAGAAAATCGCTCCTGGAAGTGCATTTTATTGCGCGACATTGTGTCCATTAAGGCACATGTTTCCTCGCTGCCTGATGGCGGGTGCTCCGCTGATGCAATTACAGGATCAGGTGGCGGCTTCGGAGCCCCCATTCCAGACGAAAGCGAGGACGCAATATCCGGGAGTGGATGCGGGCGTAAGCAATTTATTACCCTCGAGGAAGCTCGGAATTCTCGCCGTAGCCGGGCCGAGGAAGAAGAGGAGTCTGGTGCGGCCCTGGAAATGCTTTAATTACATAACTCGGTTAGCTGTAACCACTTTGCTTAATAATTCCAAACGTGAGTCACCGAAAGGCAATTGCCAGGCCTGCCAGGAGAGCAGCAGCTCCCAAGATTAATCCCAGGAGTCGCATAAGCTACTTTCCTGCCCGGCCGCCGGCCGTCGCCTTGGGGCACCTGAAGCGACACTTTGTTGCCTCTGCACGGTCACGTGGTTATGTTCCCTTCCACTGGATTTGGATTTGCATGCACACACCCCGCACCCGACCCAAGGAGCACTGCAACCGCTTCTAAGGAAGGTTTCGAGTTCGAGTCCCACCTGTGTGCAGCCCCAATCGAGCCGGAGGAGCGTCCTTTGCAGGAGCATCGATTGTTTCGAGCAGGGCCCTTCCCGGGACGACTTTGTTTCTTGTTACTCACGTATTTATGCACAGTGGAGCATCAAAGCGGCCCCCCGGCTACCCGGCTCCCGTGCGTCTTACAGGATTCGGGCTCCAACCTCTTTCGGTTATTTACACGTTGTGGAGCCACTTTTATGGAAGTCAAGGGAAGCGACACTTAATTAAAGCTGCATAAGCCCTGACGATGACGAGAGCCCGGCCCGAAGTGATTGTGTCGTGCCGCAAACGTTTTGAATTTGGCGCCGGTTGGCTTCTCGCCCGGAACTATCGGCAGGAGCCCGGAACAGGGCTCCGACGGTAATCGGATTAAAAGGAGTTATTTCAGCATATCGTCTGTAATTTCACAGTTTTAATCCACTGTCAGGGTATGTCGCCAGGCCTAGGGTTGGTTGACGCGCGGTCACACTGAGACCGGGTGCCTCCTCCGGCAGGATACGGTGGCGGAGCGCCTGCACATTCGAAGAAACCTCATAAATTTCTAATCAGGGAAGCGAACTCCCCCCGGCATATGGCTGGAATTAGGTTAAAGCCGGATGAGCGGAAGCGTGTTCCTGTCACATCTCCGCCAGTTCTTCACACTCGGCGTGCAAGTAATTTCGGCGCTTCATATGTTTGCCATGTGCGGAATAATTTATTGATCCGCCTCCGATTCGACAAAAAATCCGACTTGCTGTGCTCATCTCTTTAAAAATGAATTTCAATCGCCCAGAGGAAGGGATGTCTTCTGAAATCAATGTTTTTTTTTTGCTTAATTTTATTCCCTTCCCACTTTTAATTTACACTTCACTTTAAGATGTGAAATAAAATAAATAATAAAAAAAACATCAGAAAATTGTTTTCCCACGTCCCGACATGACATTTATGAATTATATCATAATACTGATAAAGTTATTAAACCCTTGTGATTTCGACTTGGTTTCAGTGATTCTGAATATCTCAGCATGTTTTGTGTTATGTTTTAAAATTTAAAATCCTAAGTCGTTTCATTTACTCTTAAATTGATTAAGTTAATATAAATCTAGTAATAAATGGATCATCCCAATAAATCTGCTTCTACCTTCCTTATTTCATAAAAATAATTCTCAAAATACATAAAACGAAACGCTTTTTTAATTCATTATTTAATTACTTCAACAATTCAGCCCAGGTGTGGTGTCTGTATCCGCGCGATTAGGTGAATTGAATTATACATACCTACCAAAATTTTGGAGATGGAAGATGACAAATATCCAAAAGTTAGCTTCAATGGGTTAAAAAAGTTGTTAAACTATGATTCTATATCTCCAAAATACAATTGGTTCGTACAGGTACAATAACAATTGTTAAAAAAAAAATGAAACAAATATATGGCATAAAATAACATTAGAAAAATTGGTAAGAAAGAAAACTTATCTAACAAATAAATTAAAAAAGACTTTACAAGAGAATGACTTTTAATCAAATATAAACTCGACATCTTTATGTGTCTTTCCTTACCTGAGCCAGCTGAAGACGGTTATTCATGAAATTATTCAGTGTAAGTTTAGTAAGATCCATGTTATATGTTACATTTATGCTAGTACTCGTTTAGTAATTATTATATTAAGTGATTAGGTAATCTAGTACGGAACACTAATTACCCGAGTCCTGACTCGCACTTGGCCGGTTTTTTAAAATAAATATGTGATTTCTCCCTTAATTCAATTTTTATCTTAAACGTGTATGAATTTAATTTTTTTGTCCCAAAATAAAATATGGAAGTATACAATTTTTCGTAGTGGTTATTATTATAATTCTTTGGCATTATACTGTATTGTCTTAACTTTTGCAAATTTCATAGTTAAAGATTATAAACGTAATCACGCTATGGTGCAAATGGGTCTTGTGTCGTAACCAACGGAGCAAAAGTGCAAAAGTTTGTAATCTTACAAAAACAACATTAAGGAAAAAAGTTTTGCAGCACTTTTGCTAGACTTAGAACCATTGCAAAACGATGTAAATGTGCAAAACTCAAATGTCAAACAGCTCATAAATATATTTGTATAGCTGTCTAGTTAGGTTTGACGAGTAATGTGAAGCTTTTTACGGTTCCGTAGCAAAACAAGGAATCCTTATAGTTTCGCAATATTCATCCGTCCGTCCGTCCCGTAAGTCTCAGTCATTTTATTCAGAGACCAGAGTGCTGAAATTTAGTATATCTATAGATCATTATACCCGCTACAAAGATTTGCATTTAGTAGATTTTTAGAAAAAAAATTTAAGGCTACCTCCCTTACCTGCACAGTGGGGATGAACAAAAATCTTTACTTACCCCATCGAGTGGGGTTTCGTTGAAAAGGGAATTTAAAATAATTATTATTATTAAGTATCTTAAACTGTTCTTTTCAAATTATGCTCCGTTTTTTAAATATTCCACTTCAAAATGGCGATTTCCGATTAGGTTTGTGTTGGTCAAGACGCCACCCTGATCGTAATTTTAGAAAAATCTGAAAAATAGTAGAATACTAGCGCATATACGGCAATTATTTTTAAAAACAACACGACTTACTGTAGTCGAATAATTTAAGAGTTATAGCTGACCAAGTTATACGTATGTGGCGTCACACAAATCAACTGTTCAGGAAAAAACCGTGCGCGTATTTGTATGCGTGCATTTTTATGTATATGCGCAGATATGTGTATGTGTGTATGTATATTATTATCATAAGTATATTTTATTATTATTCGTATGATTTGTAGTCATGCTACGAAACCCTACAAAAACATATCCCGACATGCTCTTGATCTGTTTTTTTATTCAAATAATGACAACTTATTACTATTAAAAATCATATTTGACTTTAATAAATTGTGCACCTATGTCAATAATGTACGACTGCTCATTTTTCATTGAAAAAAAGCCTTGCAAAGTTACATGAAGTTACATGGGTGCAAACATTTGCACCAAAGCGTGGTTGCCCCTCATGTTTTCGCCAATCTACTATTGAAATAGTTGCATTTTTACCAAAGTACTTATTTTATACATACTTTTTCCGAGTGTGCTAAAGTTCAGCTGCGACTTTTAGGATTTGTCTCGGCTTATCTTGGCGCATGAGATAACAACAGCCTTATGATGAGGCCTCCTCGAGGCAGGCAAGAAAAGTCTATTTACACAGGGTTACCATCTGCTTTTTTACGGAAACCCATCTAGCCGCAGAACACAATTTGGCTTTAGCTGATAATTGACACGTGCAGGCGTTTTCTCGCCCCGAGCGCCCTCTGGAATTAATGTGGTCCGGGAGTGCCTCCGGCCGGGAACGCACGCGAATATCTGTGACTGCGGACTGCGATAGAGCGGGAAGCGGGAAGCGGCTGCTGAAGAAGGCGATAGTCCGCTTTTGAAAGAAGGCCCCACATCTGGTGGGCATCTGCCACCGGGCGAGCGGTGCGGCGGGGCGCCACCCGCTTAAGCCTTATCGGGCCGGGCCTGCATTCCAATAAATCTTCCCTTATGAAATGAATGGGATGCAAATCCCTTGCTTATAACTCCGCTCGGAATGTGCATGCAGTTTACATTTTGTGCTCGGTGGCGGCGGGTATGCGGCCCAGGGCAGGGAACCCGAAGCCCGGGGCCCCTGTGGCAGGCTGCCCCACCGGCCAGCACTGCAGTAATTTTAAGTAATTGATGAGTCGGGTGCAATCGATACTTCTTAGCTCCGGGACGGGAGTCTGGATGATGGCGGGAACCAAGGGCGGCCGCGTGCGAGGACTGAGGAGGCTGTAAATGAGCTCCTCGTGCGGTGCGGAGGGTCTGCCCGGACTAATTCTTAGTGACAGACAGCGTAAACGCCGGAAAAATATCTCTTCCAGCCCTCTTAATCCCGGGCTGGATGCACTCGCCGCTCGCCGGGTATGACGCTGCCCGCTGCAGTCTAATAAATTTGGGACGTCTGTAGCCTTTCGCAATTTCAGCCCCCGGCCCCGGACGGTTTAAACAAAATGTTTATGGGAAATTGTCTCGTGTTTAAAGTTGCGAACTCGGCCAGGAGTGCGGGGCGTGATGCTGTGCATGTTCCACGAATTACATAGATCGCAGCAAGAGGCAAAGAGTTTTGGTTTAGTTATTTATCGGACTGGGGATTGGGGAGCTCAAAGTTAACACATGGACCAGACTCGCTAAATTAAGCGGTCTTAGGAAAATCTAGTTTGTAGCTTGAAAAGTAACGTAACGATAAATCAAGCTGTTGCCGCTCAGCCAGAAGTTGGGTATATGAAGTAATGTTAAAGTACTCGAATTTACCTGTACTTCTCTCCTTAAATATTTCAAAAAGGAAAAAAGGGAATTTTTGTAAATTTGTTTAAATAGTTTTAGGGTATTGCTCCGAAGCCAAATTATTGCTACTAAATCATTGTCACTAAAATGCAATGAATCCCAATTAGAATCAGTTTCCTAATATGCAATTCGAAGTCATAGTGGAAAGCGAATCACTAGAATTCTCATTTTTTGTATTTCTAATTTAGTTAGTAGTTAACAACTGCACTAAAAAAAATAAAGTTGGTTAATTTAAACAAAACAAAACGTATTAAATGATCGCGCTATACATATTGCCGAAACTGTAAATGTTTAAACATTTTCTCTATTCAATGCTAACTAATTAAATAAAAATAGTCATTTCCAAGGTTTATTTTTAAGCAGCCCACGCCACCCATCGCTTTATTTAGATTCAGTAGCTCAAAGGGCATCGGCATGGGTAGCTAGCTCAGTTGGTAGAGCTGTGAAGCGCCAATTCAAAGATCGCAGGTTCGAATCCAGCCACAATTAGTCGACAATATCACAGAAAAATTAACTTTTTCGTCACGAGATTAACTATTTTTCGTTGTAAAAACAACCAACCTTATTGTTTGGCGCCTTTTTAACGCACGATTTTGGTTATTTTAATCATCTTTTTTTTTCAGTGTAACATAGATTATGCTTAAGAGGCAGAACAAAAGAGCGTCCAATACGTTCGATGCTGTCTCTGTACAAAATTGTAAAGCAAAAATTTCACTAATGAATGAAGAATGTAAAGCAAAAATTTCACTAATTTTACAGTACCTACGTAATAATTACTGAATGTCGGTTGTAAATAAATAATGTAGATGATTAAGTAATATCTTAATCACTATTATTTTATATAAAAAAAAAAAAGGTTTTTTATTTAGCTTTCTTCATTCATACAGGTGATCGTGTTTTTTTTTTTTTTTTTTTTTTTTTTTTGAATCAGTTTTTAATTATTCTAAAAAGAATTCTCGAGAAATAATTGCTCGTTTCTCTCAGAGTCAAGGGTTTAAATATTTCATTTAACATTGAATTTTTAAATAACTTGCTTTAAATTTTATTTGATATCGGTGTCAATTGCAATTTATTAAAGCTCCATGCTTGGGGTTGAACGAACTTTAACCTGGATCAACCTGACTTATTTGATAAAGCAAAATGAGATAAGTGCCACGTGGTAAACCAGATAATTTTATTCGTACCAGAAGAACGTGATTCGGCATAAATCTGCGATGTAACGCAGCACAAAAATGACTTATTTATCGCGCGTCCCAGCAGTGTACAAAGAGATCGCTAATGGGCAACAGGCCCACATGGGGGTTCGAACCGCCTTAATGAGGTTTTGCGCTGACACACGGTGCTGAGTCGAAGACAAATTACGAGCCCTTTGGTTTTAATGGATTGCCGGTTCGCCATCAACAACGAACCTTTTCCAGCTTTCCGACTTATCAGCGAATAGAGAGATACTTAAAGCTGGGGCCGCAAGTGGGCATGCCCTCGGCACGACAGTTCCTCGTAATTCACCCTTTGAGTGGCCGTGGAGCCCGAGGTCGTTCCAGAGCAAACAGTCCGTGTGCAGCCCATTCGCATTTTAAAGTTAAGACATGCACTAGCCCTAGCCCTAGCTAATCGGACGTTTTAACGCTAATTGATTCTTCCCCGCTCCCAGGTAAATGGAACATGCGTGCACACGAAACTCCAGCGGGTAATGTTTAAAATTTGTTTCCTTTCTGCCAGAGCGGCGGTCTTTCCGAGGACTCTTGAATTATTCACAAACCTTTTGTGAATGCAGCATACACTCGGGGGCTATGGTTCGGGGCACACTGCACTGAAGTCCAAAATGCCTGCTCTTTTTCATGCGAACAAGAGACTCCAGTTGTTTTTTTAATGTACCTACTAAAGTAGGACAAATTCAACTTTTTAATAGCCCAAATTTTCCCAATTTACATTTTCCCTTGTTGTTTAGTAAAGCATACACAGTGATTCATATGACTATCGCAAGGAGCGTGTATTCCTGTTTTGCATTTTAATTTCAGTTTCAATATAGGTGTAATTACACCCAAATAAAATTGTTCCATTTTTATGTGAAGAAAGGCAATATCAAATAAAGTCAACCATTTACGTTAATTTTTGAACAAACAAACCAAAATTTTACCAGAAGGACGTATTCAGGATTTTCCTGCTGTTATTGCTTCAATGGAAGCGGTCATCTGAATTTTTGCAATATTCAGCAAAACGTTTTGCAAAATCGGTATTATCTTTCGAAATACTATTGTACGTTTTCAATCAGATTTTTGCAACACAAAAGACCATGAATGTTCTCCTCATTCGACTTACATATTTCATCGAGAATCATTCAATTGACGACCAAAACGACAGATCGGAATTATTATCATTTACTTTATCTCAATTTTGTTTAAATTTATACTGAAGTTACATATTCAACCTACTTATGGGAGGAGACCACTGCGAGGGACAAAAGAAAGCTAATTTTTTCCGAATTCTTACTTTCTATTAAATTATTTATTTGTGATTAGAAAAAAATGTTATTAAGCACATTGCATTGAACTTA
Source organism: Machimus rusticus (assembly GCA_951509405.1). NCBI lineage: Eukaryota > Metazoa > Arthropoda > Insecta > Diptera > Asilidae > Machimus > Machimus rusticus. The sequence goes on from OX608051.1 coordinate 13,718,305, forward strand.
TTTCGTGTAATTTTTTATTAAAACTTTATTTAAAAATTGACGAGAGTTCTACAGATATAATAGCTGATTAAAAAAAAGTTATACTGGTCGATCTCGGCTATTTAGCATATACCCAACGTAGTTAAGTACGCTATAAGAGTTAGCTAGACTTCTTTAGTTTAAATTTTGAACTAATGTGTGGAGAACAAAATTTGACCCAAGTGGAATAGAAATAGAAAAAAAATTTGATCAATTATTTTCAAAATTTACATATGTTTACCTTATGCGAACTAACAATTTGCATTTCTTTTCCCATAAAACTACAAAAAAAATAGTGCAAATTGATGTATTTTTTTAAAGTTCTCATAAAAACTTAATTCTCAACTTTCTGGACCGCACTTTAGGTGATATTCTTGAAAAACTTGTTAGTAATAGGTACATATACGACAAAATTTCCTGTAAAAAAGAAAGATCCAATAAACACCTCAAATCTAGCCTCCTAATGTGGTTGGTTTCCTCCTTTAAGTATTGAGTATGAAATGATTACCCACCTTCAACTAGAAGTATATTTCTCAGAAAATTGTCCTAAACATTTGTCTTGGAAATTACACATATGTATGTATATATACATTATAAAGTCTTCTTTAAATATAACCTGTGTAAAATTAAATTTAAGTATTGAGATCTATAATATTTAATAATGAGGTCGTACCTCAAACAGGATTTCAGCAATATAATTAGTCTTTCTGAATTGTTTTTCTTTTAACTCTTTGCAGACTTAGATATTGTATATTACTTTTTTTATTACTATACTTCAATATATTTTAAGCGAAAAAATGTTCATTTAATTTATCTATCAATAGTAGGTATAGAATCTTCATTCTTGTTATTTTTGCTGAGATCGATACAAACTTTTAAATACACTTAGGCTGTGTGCCAAACCAGACTTTTCTTTTCAAAAGTTCGTTCAAAATGTACTAGATTAATTTGCCTGTGCCAAACAAGGAGAGTCTTTTCAAGTGACTTTTGTATCGACGTATAAGCACACTTTGATATTAATTAGCATATTTGATATTAAATCGGGAAATGGACGAAGAAGGTATCGAAGTTATAATTTTATTTCTTCAAATACTAACAAACTATGTATTAAATACATAAAGGGGAAGAGGGAAAACTAAAAATTACATGCAAAATAGGATAATCAATATGCGATATGCTCATAGCCTTCTATAAGGAAAAGTACTGATTTATTATTTGAAAAGTCTACTCGCCAGCATACTTTTCGTTGAAAAGTCGACTTTTGAAAAGAAAAGTCTGGTTTGGCACACAGCCTTAATATCATTAATGACCTTGAAATAAGTGCCTTATACCCCTGATACACTGCGGCGAAATTGGGAATTTCGGCTCTGTTCTCAATTTCGACCCACATTTCAACTCAATTTCATAATGGAGATATCACTGCTCAATTTCGTGCGAAATTGAGAAAATACTATGTAAATTTTGCGACAGATGGCGCGCTTACTACTTAATTCCTGCTTCGAAATGTCAAAAATCCGAATTTTTTTGATTTTCTCCTATTTTTTCACGTTTCACTTTGCTTTTCTTGAAGAACATTGTTTCCAAAATAATAGAAATATTATTTGCCTCATTATTTAAAGAAATTAATATTTTTTTAAGTCATCTTAATTTATTTGAAAATGTTCGAGAAATCCGAAATGTTGAAATTGACAACTGAAATGAAGAAGTTCAATGTGTCGGGGGGTAGTGAAATTGACTTCGAAATTCTCAATTTCGCCACGGTGTGTCAGGGGTATTAGAGACATTTGAGGTAAAAGAATAATATTTTCAATTTCAACCCAAACCCGGGATAAAGAGAAATATGTACATCAGTTCAGTATACTTCCAAAGATAATTAATATCTGTTCGAAATTTTAATTTCCTTTTCTAAGTATTTACAGGACATTTATTGAGAAGATTATTTCGAATTCTACCGACAGCTGACACCCAATTTTCTCTTGGATTTTTTTTTCTGTAGCCGTTGCTTTTTTCCCTTTATTTAGTCACAGCTTGGCGTGAACAAAATCAAGTCACGCATGGCTTATTTATTATGTTAATAATACGAAACAGGTAATCATTATTGGTCGCTATAATGCACTTCAATAAAAGTGTTAATATACAGAAGAAGAAAAACCGATAGGTCAATTTACAATGACCTGTTTCTTCTTAAAATTAAATAATTGGAGTTTCGATTTCCTTAACTTATTTAAGTTGTTTCAGAAATAGAAAAGGTCAAAAACCTTTTTGCCTTCAGCAGTTGGCGTGAAGAAATTACCTCGTCTATTCTTAGCCCAACTTGCGTCGTATCGGTCACGAAGTAGAAAATTCGGTTGGCAATGAATTAAAATTTTCTCCCCCATCGTCAGGGCTAAGGGTGTTAACGATTGTTAGCCTTCACAGAATTTTGCCCTAGTTGGAAATAAATTCGTGGTGTTTCCATGTCCTAAAAACAGTTCTTACCCAATCAATTTAATAACAGTCGAAAATTAAAGGAGCCTCAATTGAAGGAAAAGAACGTCTCAAAATCGAGCGTTGACTGAGAAGCCCGGGGTCAAATATCCCTGACACCCTTATCTTCGTTTTGCAAGGAATTAAGCCGTCCGGTCGGATGCATTCATTATACGCGAATCGATACCGATTAGTGCAATTGTGCAAACACGGGGAGTGCCAGAAGTCAGAAGTCAAGGGCAGAAACGAAACGAAAAGGAAAGGGTTGAACTCCCTAAATCCAATTATCGCCCAGCTGAGTGACTGGTGCCTCCGCCCACGCCTCACTTCACCGGCCGGTTTCGAGTACCATTAGAGCGCGAAAAGCGTCTCATTTTATAATAGGCGAAGTTTTCTTATCTTGAATTACCCCCGGCTGGTGCTGATTGCTGGAAAACTCTTTACATATTTCAAATTAATTGTCTTACCCGCCTCCGCCCACTCAATTAAATTGGAAGTGGATATTTCGCGCGAAATGGCGCGGAAGGGTTAGCCAAGTAGTCACAGAAGGAACTGCTACCTGCCAAATCGATTTCGGTGGATTTTCGATTGAGTGATGACTTGACACGTGCCCACGCTTGCTTTATGACGTAGAAATTTTAATGCGACGCGAAATAGGGCACATTCCACTCCCCCGCACGACTTATCGGTTTCTAGACCCTCAGGGGCCGAGCTGAAGCATTTCAAATGTCCTCCAGAAAAGACAGGTGGGCGGACTGTGTACTTGGGATCAAACTTTGTAGTGATTCCATAAACTTGTCGTCGGTCGAGCACTCCTTGAAGTTGTCCACCCTCTGTCGTATACAATTTCGTCGTTTTACAGCCCCTGAGGAAGGCATTTTCGGATACCCATCGGGGCACTATTACTTCCAGCGGCCTAGTTGCGTAGCCCCCGCCCTGTGGTTCTCGGGGCCATCCTAAAATATCAGAAGAGTAGAATTACCTGTTATGAGACTACATTAATTTGCTAGCCTTTATAGCCCTCCCGGCCAACCGGACGAAGTCTGTGCATTAAGCCCCATCCCATTTTGAACAGTCAATGTGAAACAAAGCGATAGTCGCCGCCAGGTACTCTGAATTGGACGAAATTACGCAAATTGTGGCAGTTACATTTCTACTAATAAATTTTGCAATGGCTTTTTAAAATTTTACCTAACACACTGTGTCAGTACATCAACTATATAAAAACTTATTAACTTTGAGTTCTACAATAGTACCTATATTGTGATATAAGGGTGCAATCGGTTACCGCCCGAATATCGTACCTACCCTATATTTTATATTACGAATGCGGAAGCCAGTCGTAAAAAAGATCTAACGAATCCGATTACGAATTGCCAAAATCGCGAATTTGACAACTAACCTGTCAGGCAGTAGGAATCAGATTTCACTTTTCAGAGTGCCATTCTTAAAAGAAGGAGAAAATATTGTTTAGTTATGCGCCATAACAGGAGACAATTGTTTTAAATTATTAGATATTAAATAGAGATACGCTTGCATGGAAGAGCGGGTTAGGTGTGGGCGTAAGGATTTAAGCGGTGGAGCGGTGAGTGCAGGGGAAAAATAAATAAAGCTAAATAAATAAGCGGTAATTCAACAAACGAATTATCAGAAATTAGGGTCGGTTCTGGAAATTAGATCAGCTGCCGGGAATAATCTTTTTATTAATTGGTTTGATCAAAATTTGTTCTGAATACTCTTAATTCATGCTCATTAAATTCTCCATAAAAAAATGTAACAGGATGCTCGAATTGAACGATTTTCATTGATATTAAGTATTAAGTTCTTTGCAAAATCTCTTATTTCAAATTCACGAGTGGCGAATGAAAACAAAAAAAAAGTGTATAGAGAGATATTTTAGAAATTTGCAACGTTTTCGAACTACCTAGTATCGGGATAAAATAAAACTCTAAATTAATAGAACAATTTAACAATTTATCTCTATTAAAGGGCTATTGGAAAACGATGTGAAAGTATAGGTTGAAATAACAAACAAGAGACGGAAAGCACATCTGCTTTTAATATCTTTCAAACTGCAAGAATAAGAATATTTCCAACTTAAATTTCTCGATGTAGTATGTTTCCTGTCCATTCATTCAGAATATCGATCTACAAATATAAAACTTTATTATCATTCTCAGGTCAGTTTGAGTTTCATTTTACATTCCTCATATCTAATCATCTAAACTAGGGAACTTGTTGATTCCTCGCGCGCAATTGTTGAACAACTCTTCAAAGTTATTTCCAAATAATGGAACTCTCTTCCTATCAGCATCGGAAGACAAAATCGGTCATACGATTTTAAGCGCGATTTGAAGGACTTAATCTTAAAACCCTACTTTTAAAATTATTATTTTGTATTAGTGAAATTCGTTTCCTATCCTTTAATTACATAAGTACCTACTAGAAAAGATCTTTTGAACTATTATATAATCCTGGAATAAATAAATTACTTAGATACTTACTTACTTTTGAATTAATATTATCAAGAACATAATTTCCTTTATAAATTTAATTGTTTGAATGTCGTTAATTTGAATATCAAGCATTGCTAAGGCTGATGGTATTAAGTGATGTACAATACCATAAACTCTCCGCGTGCTTTAGAACTTGTTACTTAATAATTTACTCTGAGTCTCTGCGCGATTGAAGCACACGATACAAGCACAATTTCTTATTTATTAACTGGATATTCAAGGAAAGGAATGAGTTTGAATATTTAATATAAGGTACCCTTAGAAAGTGTAAAGTTTAAACGTTTCCCACTTAATTCGTGATGTTCTTGGAAAACATTGTAACGATTTTTATGAGCGCGCCTCCATTCAAGCTCATAAAATTTCCAATTGCGATTTTCAGAGTGATGGGTTGTTTTCACAAATGGTAATCGCTATACAAAATCAATTGGTAGGTGTTTGTTTAGAATTTTCTTCAGGCTATATTCAGATCTGAATTCGGTTTTCCTTATTGTTAATATGTACAGCCGGTACTTTTAAAATTATCTGTACTTGATGCGATGGAACTTCTCAAATGCGCCGGAACAGGTTAAGCTAATAAATTAGGCTAGTCTTAGACCATTATAGTTCAGGCTTTTAATAGTCTTAAGGCGCCTTAAGATTCCTCGTCCTGTTCAAATCTTAAGCTCAACTATATAATTACCTTAAGACACCTCTGACAAAAGTGTCCAAAAATCTGGACCGACAGCGTGTTAATGAAAATTAATGTGCATAGTGTGGGGCAGCAAAGGTTTCGAATTTATTTTCAAGGAAATAACATCAAATCACGGCCACTTTAATTCTACCAAACGTCACTTTTGTTAAGATCCCTTAAGATTTGTAGGTTCGGGACCGCACGCTTAAGATTTGCCGAAAGTTTCAGAAAGTTAACGAAAAGGCCATTATAGTTGTCAGTATGGCATTTCAGCTGTCGAGCTGTGCACACGTGCATATTGGAAACAATTGCAATTTCTTGAGTGCGTTTTCTCGAAACCATGTTTTCAAAGTCCGTGATCACTGAACCTTGAAAACGGCTTTGCACATCGGTTTGAAATTTTTCTCACTTATTATATACATAATTGTCCTCCTGGATTTTTTTTGGACGATAATTTTTTTTTTTTTTTTATAGCCGCGAGTGAAATTTGAGTCGAATACAGAACTTTGACTTTCAACATCCGCCATTTTGTGAAAATTCAAAATTTTTAAAATCCCTTCGTTCAACCGTAGTATTATGTCATTAACTAATGATCTTTTTAAGCTATCTTAAGACCATTATAGTCTATACTCTATACTATAGTCTTGACAAAACAAATATTTTGGGGAATATGACCTCAATAAGTTAAATCGTTCAGAAGTTACACGACCACTAATAGACACACCAACGATTACATATGTAAAGATTTATAATGAAACCATATAACAATTTTAACAAAATCTATTAATTAATTCTCTGCAAAAAAAAAGCTCTTAAAAATTAATGAAAACTGTCCATTAGAAATTTGAAAATTTCACTAGACTACAAGAATTAGTGCCGAAATCTCTCTTTGAAAAGCGATTAAGAGTTTCCCTGAGCATGTTACCTGTCAAGGGCAGGAAACAATCCCCCGCAGCTCGAGCGTCTTACTAAGCTCATCCGTCAATAAGTAGCTATATCGACTTATTTCCTTTCACCTGAATAAAGGGTCCAGAAGATGACCCATCCTCTGCGGTGATTACTGCTGTAATCACTGGGAGTTTTATTTTAATAAATTGGCCCTCACGGTGTGGGGCTTCCGGCAGGTACCCACTTGAAAAGGGATTAACGAGATCTGAGCAAAAACTACTGCCAAAGACACGTGGACTGAATGAGTGCTGAGTACGTGCAGTGCACGTCTTGCTCGAGGGATGATTATTCGCAGTAATAAAATAAAACGAGGGAATAAATGAATTTTTAATCGGAGCGCGAAACATCCCTTTCAGGCTGAGCGCCGTGCCGCCCGCACCCTCAGCAGATGGTGGCGCTGTTTGCATTTAATCAGCTCCTTAATCCGTTTCTCGTCACGTCGCCGACTATTGCTGGCGGCAGTAAATTTATTTCTAATTATGGGGAAAATGACTTAATCAGGCGCAATTAATAGCTAATTATCAAGAGCAAGTTGTGCAGAAAATGAACGCGAGGGAAATTGCCAAGTTTTCTCAGCTTGGGGTTGGTAGTGGGTTTGGGTACGAATGCGATGATGCGATCCTCCACCCCCGCATTTCGGGCGCGGAATGTGCTCGTTTATTCTGCATTTTTGGTGTCCTCGGGGATTTCTTCTTATTAACGCTGTTTCAATATTTTCAGATGTCCCACAGCTGCAGGCGCCTAGATTTACAACGCAGCCCTCATCCTCGGGATCGATCGTCAGCGAGGGAAGGACCAAAATTCTGCAGTGCCACGCTTTAGGTAAGTGAAAGCAATTTTCACCTTTTTCCAGGTATAAGAGCTGGGGCGGGACGGCGCGCGGGATATAATCAGAATTCATTCACAGGCTTGAATTGAAGAGAGCCCTAGATACGCCGAAAATTAAACTATTCTGCTGACGGATTTTGCCCCCGAAAAAGTCAGCCAGCTCCACCTGGCGGAACAAAAGGCACTGCCGCAGACGCCTAGGCCCGAGCCTTATTCTAGGCGGGGGAGGGATATGAAGCTGCTGGCAGAATTACAAGAATTCTGCAGCAGTTTTCTGCGTTTTAATGGAAATTGCTGGCTGCCTTACTGTCAAGTGTTTTCCGACACCGCTCCAATAAGTGCCACCCTTAACCCTTTTCACCAGCGTGTATCACGTACCTTTGCATTTTACACATATCCATCCACTCATCTTCTAGCATAGATCTAGGAAGTAACGTTTTGTGACGCTGCTGAAAAGGGTCTCCGTCTGTTTTTACCTTAGCGCACCTTTGTGTCTGCCCTCCTCCCTCCCCGCTCAGCTCATAGTTGAGACCCTTCGAACTATAGGGACCCAACGACCTCCCCCCTGATCCTAGCGCCATCTAGCCACTCTGCGCCTTTGTGTGCCAATAAGTAGTTGCTTCACTTAGTTGAGACTATTGAAGGCTCTTAATGAAGATATGCATAAAATATGACTCCGATCCGCCTTTCAAACGGGGCTCATTTTTCGCTCTGAAAAGTTTTAATGCGGCGCTGCGAGTGCGGCTTTGCTGCTGGTGCGCCATTAACTGATGTGCCACCGGGTCCGCATTGACACAGCAGCGTAGGTGGAGGTTTCCCCCGCACCTGAGACAAAGATGAGGTAGGTCATGATAATTTGCCTTTTGATGGATGATGCTCCACACAGCAGCCGTGCCCAGTGCATTCATCTCAATTTCGCTGCTCCTCTGGCGTTCGCCGCCGCCGCAAAGCAGCTGCACCTGGTCCTGGAGACGACACCTCCGGCCGGCCGCTCTATGGATCAATTACACCTCGTCGTCATGTAATTACAGGTGAATGCCGAAGTGCCCGTCTCGGACCGTCCTGTTTCGCACGGCAAACACACTTAATCCCGACGTTAATGGAGCTGCTACAGCTGGGATTAGCTAGCCGGACGCCCGGCACTCTGTTATCAAACCGGGTCAGTGCGCAACATCTGTCTGTCGCCAGAAATGAATTATTTTGAGGTCCTCATAACTCATAAGCTATAACCCGGGGCCGGGTAATTGACTCTTGCGCCCGGCTGAGATAAGGCACGCAATTCGCCAGACCAAGTGCGAAATTGTCAATCGGAATATAAATCTAACACGTATTCTAGTAATCGTCACTAACACCTCACAAGTCAGAAGTCGCTCACAAGATGGATTGAATTTGATTAAGGACCAATTAATTTTCGAATATCCTTTCAACATCATTTCAATCACTTCAAATGAAAGTAGTTGTTAAATGTCAAGATAAGTATGTATCATTTCGACTATTGAGTTTTTTTCAGTTTAATAGCAATTATTATAATAAAATGCATACGTTAGGCTTAGATATACATAAATATATTTAAATACGGCAATAAATGAAGATGAGTGTTAATTTTCTTTACTTACCATTTTCTGTCATTCTGTCAATGAAATGATTACTTTCAAATGCCCAAAATTATAGCATTTCACTAGAATTTGCATCACACGACTTTAGTCGAATATTTCAAATCTATCTTTAATTACAGCAAGGTTTCTTTATAGTGTATTGGAAAAATTACGTAAAAAGAAATTATCCAAAATTTAATGATTGCTTTATTTAAAAAAAGTGGCCAAGTGCGAGTCGGACTCGCCCATGAAGGGTTCCGTAGCAGCAAGTAACATAATATAAAAGTTCTTGTACTTCGTTGTAACTTTGATGGATTAAAAAAAAACTACTTACTAGATCTCGTTCAAACCAATTTTCGGTGGAAGTTTGCATGGTAATGTACATCATATATTTTTTTTAGTTTTATCATTCTGTTATTTTAGAAGTTACAGGGGGGGAGAGACACATTTAACCACTTTGGAAGTGTCTCTCGCGCAAACTATTCAGTTTAGAAAAAAATGATATTAGAAACCTCAATATCATTTTTGAAGACCTATCCATAGATACCCCACACGTATGGGTTTGATGAAAAAAAAAATTTTTGAGTTTCAGTTCTAAGTATGGGAGACTCCCAAAATTTTTTTTTTCTATTTTTGTGTGAAAATCTTAATGCGGGGGCCGAATCATGTAACTCGATGCTCGACAGTCGTACAATCGAAAAGTGACAACGATATCGTTAACTCGATAGTAAAGTTCAGCTTCATGTAAGACGATACTCGCTCTATCGTTTTCCATATCGAGGTACCGCCGTAAATGAAAACTAGATCATTTGTAAGTGCAGTCTTTTCTGTAATAATTTGAATTTTCGTGACAGTTGTGCATAAGTACACTGATAAACACCAATTTTTAAAAAAATTGGGTAATCTTTTCTACAGTATTTTTTTCTTTTTTGAATTAATAACATATACATATTTTATGTATTTATGAAATCATTTAATTATTAATCATTAATTAATTTATGATCTGAATTTTATCTTAAAAATTCCAATCAGAACGTTTCAATGGGACCGAAATTTTTTCGGTCAAGATTTCTGTTTAACCCATTAACGCCGAGGTGATCAGAATTTTTACTAACTTTTCAACGTGTTTATTTATTATGTTATCGGACCAAAAAAATAATGTAATATCTCTATTCCTACGTGAAATTTGATGCTCTTTCAGAATCTGAGCTCAAAATTTCGATTAGACACCGAGAAAAAAAAATATGGCCGATTAAAACGTGAAAATTTTCGAAAAAAAAATTTTTTCGCATTTTTTTTCACAATGATCCCGAAAGGTATCAACTTTTTACTATGATCAGAGGTGATCATGGCACTCGAACATTAAGAGGAATTTTTTTCAGAAAATTTCATTGACGCGTTTATTCAAAATGGCTGCGAGAATGAAAAATCGTAATCTATCGTTTTCTTAAAAACTATAAGCAAGGTTTCTTTATAGTGTATTGGAAAAATTTCGTAAAAAGAAATTATCCAAAATTTAATGATTGCTTTATTTAAAAAAAGCGGCCAAGTGCGAGTCGGACTCGCCCATGAAGGGTTCCGTAGCAGCAAGTAACATAATATAAAAGTTTTTGTAGTTCGTTGTAACTTTGATCGATTGAAGTGTCTCTCGCGCAAACTATTCAGTTTAGAAAAAAATGATATTAGAAACCTCAATATCATTTTTGAAAACCTATCCATAGATACTCCATACGTATGGGTATGATGAAAAAAAAATTTTTGAGTTTCAGTTCTAAGTATGGGAGACCCTCAAAAAAAAATTTTTTTCTATTTTCGTGTGAAAATCTTAATGCGGTTCACAGAATACATCTACTTACCAAGTTTCAACAGTATAGTTCTTATAGTCTCGGAAAAAAGTGGCTGTGACATACGGACGGACAGACAGACAGACAGACAGACATGACGAATCCATAAAGGTTCCGTTTTTTGCCATTTGGCTACGGAACCCTAAAAACATACACTCTGGAAGAAATAAAAATAGTGTCATGTTTAAAATGATGTACCACAACCGTGTTAAGTTTTTACGTGCTTCTCCATGATGGATTCGTAAAGTTTGAGTCTTTCACAACAATTTATGTCCAGTGTAGATCTTGATCCGATGAGAAAAAAAGAAATTACGGTTGTTTGAAAAAATACTATTTTTCCCTATTTCCGGGAATGAACTTTTATTGATTGACGAAAAAATTTTAATTCGAGGCTTCGGGCTGGGTCAGGCAATAAAATAAATTCTGTTAACCTTTTTATGACTTTTCTGGAACAAGAATTAAAATTAATCACCTGCATACGCTAAGCAAAAATGTCTGATATTCTTCTTGGAAATTTCGTCCGTTTTATGAATTTTTCAATTATTGGGGAATAAAACAATAAGCTGTCAGTCAGGATTTTTTAAGGAACAGTTTTTCTATGTAAAAGGAAAGGTAATAAGATAGCACAATTCAGTAAAAATAAGTCATAGTTGCATTAATTTAATACATGAGTTTGAGAGAAAATTCGGAGAAAAGTTGAATTTTATTCACTGTCTTAATATTCAACTTTTCTCCGAATTAATACACCCATGCTTAGTTTTATCGAATTGCTATTTTATTATTTTTATTATTATTTTTCCAGTTTCGAAAGTGGCTGCAATAGGTGGTGGTAGGTCAACATTGTTAATATTTTTAGAAAGCACAGTTACCTAGTAAATTTTTGACGTGAGTTGGATATTGCTGCGTTGAGTAGATCAAAAGATAATAATAAAACAGTGATGCACATACCATGGAAAATTAGAATTTACAAATCTCCCTGTAACTTCCAAAAGTTTGACATGCACCTCATATTGGATCCGCCATTTCAAATTTTATAAATCTAATATCAGCGACCTCAAAAACCCTGGTATATTCATAAAGATCAATGATTAGAAAAATAGGAAAATAGTGAAGTCGCTGAACACTAATTCACTCAGAAATCACTGGCTAAACACTGTTATGTTGGGGATTCTATCACATTAAAAAATGTTCTTTAAATAACTGATGACGCCATCAATACAGCGGCACTAAAAACAATTGTTCTATGCAAAAGCGTACATAGTAAAGATACTGAGTTTTAATTAAAATATACAAAAAAAAGATTTAATTTTTAAGCTCAAATTAATGACTATCAAATATACTTTTCAGCAGAACTTCAAAATTTCGAAAAATTGTCGCGACCTAGTTAAATTCCCCAAGCTGTTAGTTATTTGTATTCGACTGCTTGAAAATATTAAAGCTTGGAGTCAGCATGTGAAATGTCATATTAAAATTGATTAATGTCTGCGAAATGCTACCGAGAGAAAATGCACAAAATTATCCCATATTCGAATTTCTTTTGAAGATATAAATTTACAATTTCAGCAAGAGTTGTGATTTCAAATTTATGGAGCACTCTGTCATTATGCTCAACCAGTGAGGCAGTATTTTAAGATTATTTTTGCGAGATTGCTCATGGTTTCTAGTATGTACCTAGTGTGCCACAATTTTAACGCAATGGAACAGGTTTTAAGATATCTTCATATTTATTGCAATACTAGTTGTACAATTAAAATCTAGGACAATTACGTAGATTACACAAAAACAGAGAACTTCAGCGGAATTCCAAAGTTTGCGAAGAAATTGCTATTTTTTTACCCAACAGAATCGTAAAATCATTCATTTTTCGATTATATAAATTCGAATATACCCTAAATGATAAACGTTTTCAAACTGCTTTTGTTTTCGTTAACTTAAATTTACTTGTACAAATAGTGAATATTGTCATTTTGTTTGCTGCTTGCTCAATTGTTCCGCTTTAATTGCCACAAAATTGCATTTGGTTTTTTTTTTTATTTCAAACAATATGTTTTCGTACAAATAATAATAAAAACAAAAGCAGTTTGACAACGTTTATTTATAACTTTTAAGCGCCAATTGCACGGGTGACCTTGGCCTTAAATGTGCTAAAAACAGTATTACTATAAAGGTACAAAATTCAAAAATAGAAGTTACTTATTTCGTTTTGGTTTGACAGATTGGTATATGAAAATAATTTAATTTTAAACGAAAACGTGCTCACTTATTCGAAACTTTACTGCAATTGTACCATTTTGATAGAAATCACTTACTTTCAAGACGTTTTTATTAAAAATTGAATTCGCAGGTCCATCAATTTCCAAAAGGAAACCTTAATACTGTTGTCTTCAATACCTACTTAGAGAATTAGCTACTTGGCCGTTTTTGAAAATATTAATTTTTGATGAATTGTCTACGTTTTTTTTAGCAGATAAACTTAGTAAAACCGCTTTAACTCAAATAATTTTCAATTTATTAAAACAAGTTCTGCGTACTTCGCTACAAAAAATGATTTTCCCTTTCTTTTCACCGACACATACATTTTTGTAACCTAGACCTTCAAGTGAATTTTAAAATGAAAAAAATCAACTTTTTGATTATTAAGGAAATATGTACACCAAAGACAATGTAGGTATGAGGTTTTTGAAACGCCAAATTTTTGATATTTGTTTTTTAGCTATACCTAGCATAGCACAGCTGCGAGATTGCATAAAGTGACTCATTTTTCATAATCAATCCAGCGATTCTTTTATATTTTTTACCAAATTCTGAAGGTAATCACTGAATGTTAAGGTTTATTTTACAATAAATTTTAATACAATATTTGAGAAATGCCTATGCATATCAATTTTCGTCGTATTTAAAGCAATCATGTAAGAACTATTAATTAACTAGATTAGATTGGTCTGAGCGTAACCGACCCTTGTTTACGCTGCATCGCGGCGCTCCAGTCGGTACCCCCAATCTATCAAAATGGGGCCCTGTCCGAGCCGCCGCGCCGGAACGCAAGCAATAAGCCACCGATGCGGCCGCACCGATCGCCCAAATCTCGTCTTCTGCAGCGACTCGGAGTAATTGGCATCGTAAGTTCATCTCAAGGGTTATCTGGACCACATAACTGAATCGGGGCCTTTTCGGACTCCGAGATGTGCTGGGCCGCTTTCACATTTGCATTGTGGGGCGCGGGGCCCCTGCCCGAGGACCCGAGGACAAGCGTTTTGTTGCCTCGAGACGAGATAACCAACAAGGGACCCATTCACGAGATTAAAGCGCTCACAATTGGCCATTTGTGGGAGCTCGCCCGCCCGGGCTGAAGGTCCGGACGAACAGCTCAGTCATTGTCGGCCGAGTGATTTCTTTTCTTGCAATTTCTTAAGATTGGAGCAATCGCGAAGGTGATTAGTTTATTCGCATTTGTATTTTGTAGGTACCGCTGTATCGTCACGTTTCAAATTCCCAAATGAGGTTTTCGTAACCTTTCATGTTATTTCTTTTAGTTTCATTCTTGTAATTTTGTTTGAAACTAACAACGCTTTGCGTAAACAAAAGTTACTCTTACTAAAATTATTGTAATAAGTTGTTTACATCTTAAAAACAGTACTCAATTAGATACGAACTTTCATAAAACTTAATTTCTCAATTACATTACCCCATAATTTGTTCCATCAAGAAACAGTTTCGGTCCATTGACTAAAGCTCAAGATCAGAAAGTTTTACGCTAAAAACCGTTTAATTTTTAAAGAAATGTCCGTCAAAATGTGTCAACAAGGTCGCTAATTCCAAATCTTTGGGCGTGTTCGAATTGATGACTAACTAAATTAACTGTGGTAAACGTGTGGGTGGGATAAAATGCAGTCTACAAGTTCTTGAAATGCTATTTTTAAGTGGCACATGGAATGTTTCTTTTTTAAATTCTAAAATAATAGGTATGTCTTATGATGAGGTCCGCAGTTTAAATAAAAACTCAAGTTAGCGATTACTAAATTCACTTTATTCAAGCGTTTAACATAAAATTTGGTAGCCGTTCGAATTCACGTCCTCTCGGCGTTCGCTGGAGACAGGAGTGAGCATGCCACAGTTAGGCTTGAAGTTAGCTGCATTGTGTGACGATATAGCGCGCAGATTTGAATATCCAACACGTCCTCCCCAAATGGCGCGCTCTTCCAATCCAACAGCCTTTACACATCTGTAGTGGGTCGGTCCTGACAACGGCTTTGTCAGGATATCCGCTGGCATTGCTTCCGTAGGCGTATAAACTACATGCAATTTTTTCTCTTTCAGCATTTGACGCACAAAATGGTATCTTGTCGCAATATGCTTTGTACGCGAATGACAAACTGCATTTTCGGCAATATGCTTCGCTCCTCTGTTGTCTGTTCCAACAGTTATTGTTGACAACTCAGGCAGTCCCATTTCCGTCATCAAGTTGCGCAGATATGATGCCTCTCTCGATGATTCCGACAATGCCACGTATTCGGCTTCAGTCGTTGAAATTGCCACCGATTTCTGCTTTTGAGAACGCCAGGTAATTGCTGCTCCACTTAGCAAAAAGACATACCCGGTATATGAAACTCTATCCACCTGATCATTCGCGTGGTCAGCGTCTGAAAATCCTCGAAGTCCAAGCTCGTCCCTCTTGTAAACAAGACCATAATCCCGCGTGCCCTGCAAATACCTTAAAACTCGCTTAGCGGCAGCCCAGTGAACGTCTTTGTAACTCTCATTGAATTGTGCAAGCCGATTTATCGTGAATGCAATGTCTGGCCTAGTTGCCACGGCCAAATACATCAATGAGCCAATCAATCGGCGATACGGCTTTTCTTCCTGATCTTCCCTGGAACGACGCTCTCCCGCCGGTAACTTTGCTTTCGCATCACTCGGTGTACCAATAGGTTTCGCCTCGTCCATTCCGAAACGCTTCAACAGCTCCCTAACATATCCCTGTTGATGCAGCTTTATTTCGCCATTTCCCTGGACGATCTCCACACCCAAGCAATTATGTGCCAATCCGAGGTCCTTGACTTCAAAGGCTCTTCCCAGACCTGATCTGATCCTATCCAGCCTTTTGATGTTGTTAGAAGCATACAGGATGTCGTCTACATACACAGCTACAATTGTGAATTCACCACCTTCTGATACATAGTAGAGACATGTATCGTTAGCTGCAGACTTCAGACCTAGACCTTTCAACACCTCATCCAACCTCTTATGCCATTGGCATCCCGCCTGTCGAAGACCATAAATTGCTTTATTAAGTCTACATACCTTGCTTCCCCTGTTGAGTTCCTGAAGCATTCGTACCGCAATTCTTCCTATGCTGCCCCTTTCTCCGTCTTCCAGTATTATACTTTGCAGCGCCTCTCTGAAGTACTCTGGTGGCTCCATATAAATTTCCTCCTCGAGATGTCCATTAAGATACGCAGACACTATGTCCATCTGATGAACTTCCAGATTATTCCGCGCAGCCAATGCCATGAGAAGTCTAATGGATTCCAGACGAGCTACAGGCGCGAAGGTTTCCGTATAATCAATACCTTGACGCTGAGAAAATCCCCTAGCAACAACTCTTGCCTTTCTTCGATCCAGTGATCCGTCCGGTTTGAACTTATTCCGCAAAATTACCCTGCTAGTCACAACAGCTTTATTTCTTGGTCTGTCAACCAAACTCCAAGTATTATTCTTGATAAGTCCACTTATTTCCTGCGATATTGCCTTGAGCCACTCATCCGTTTCCTTTCCAGTCATCGCATCTTCCAGTGATATTTCCCCGATGTTTGCCATTTCAGATCGTTCGTCCCTGGCATCGACAAAGATCTCCTCATCACTTCTCTCCTGCTTCTCCTCATCCTGGTCATCGTTTCTCCGCTGTTCAGCTTGTAGATTCCTTAGGATATTATCATCTTTACCTTCAGCACTTGAAACCGACCTTGTTTGAAACATTTTCCGAGGTCTTCCTTGTTTGCCTGTTTTTACCATTCGTGGCCTACCAGGTTTCCTACACGAAGTTGATTCTGGCCTCAAGTCGGGAGCAGGCGTGATAACGTTAGGTTTCGGCTCAAATTCACTTGATGACCTTATTTCAGCGATCTCCCCATTCTCTAGATCCTCTGGAACTGACACATCAAAAGAAACAGATTCTCCTATTGCATTGTGGATTCCTTCTTGGTTCTCAACGGATATCGTTTTCTCAAAGATCTCATTCTCCAGGAACTTTACGTCTCTAGCAATCAGGACTCTTCGTTCCTTAGGAACCCAAACACGGTAACCCTTTGACTCATCCGAATAACCAATCATAATGCCTTCCCTTGATCGTGGTTCAAATTTTCCTCTTCCTGGACTCTTATACAGAACAAATACTTTTGCTCCAAAAATTCGCAAATTACTCAAATCTGGTAATCTCTTCTTCCAGAATTCAAATGGTGTCCGTCCATTTAAAGCACTAGTTGGACATCTATTTCGGAGATAATTGGCTGTAGATACCGCCTCCGCCCAAAAGCTGTTCTTAAGCCCCGACTCAATGATCAAACATCTCGCCATTTCCACGAGCGTTCTATTTTTTCGCTCCGCCACCCATTTTGTTGTGGAGTGTTGGCGACCGTCAAACGTCTATTTATGCCATTTATTTTCAGGAACCTATCGAATTCGTGATTACAAAATTCTCGCCCATTGTCTGACATAAGGCACTTAATTTTCATTCCAGTTTGTTTTTCCACAAGATTTTTATAATCTTTGAATGCCTGGAAAACATCGCTTTTGTTTTTTAAAAAATAGATCTCGCACCATGTACTACAATCGTCAATAAATGTGACGAAATATCTGGATCCCTTTAATGATTCAGCTCTTGATGGTCCCCAAACATCGGTATGCACCAATTCCAGAACTTTTGTGCATCGTTCTGATTCCTTCGGAAACGGCAACACCGTCATCTTACCAAGGAGACACACCTCACAGGCTTTTATGTCCTTTCCATCACCTATATTGACTCCAGTAGCCAAATTTTTTCGTGACATTTGCAACAAGTCGCGTGTGTTCAAATGACCTAATCTATGATGCCAAATTTTTAAATTCAAATTATTACCTGCATCATCAGCCATATTCGCCCGCTCCGCTCCTTCCTGAACATAATATAAGTTTCCGACGCGATTCGCAAGCAGCTTGATCTGACCATTCTCTCCACGCACTATAGCCTTATTTTTGTTGAAAACGATGGTGTTTCCTTGTTCGGTTATTTTGCCAACAGAAAGCAAATTTGTACGCAAATCTTTTACCAGCAGTGTATTCCGGAGCTCTATTGACTTTTCAACCTTACCGTCTGTAGTGATGATCCTGACTGTACCCCTACCGTCAACCTTCGTGCACGCGTCACTTGCCAACAGCAATTTCTCTTTCCTGATCGTCGCAGGTTTACTCAGGAATTGGCGCTCATCATTGCACATGTGTGACGTGCAGCCACTATCCAAACACCACTGTCCGCTCCTTATACCAGGCACGACTCGCAAAGCTTCCTCTTCTAACCTCAACGCATGAAACACATTACCGACCGCATCAGTTTCTGCCCTCGCCGACGATTCACTCTTCGAATAGTTTCGAGATTTCTTGTCCGAGCACTCCGATGCTTTATGTCCTAATTCGTGGCATCTATAACACCTATATTTAAATGTTTTACTACTAGAAAATCCACTTTCGGTATTGTTTTGATTTACGTTCCGTCGCGCTTCCCGATTAAATTTTAATTTGTTATTGTTTTTCGCACCTCGTCGCACAAACATCGCCTCCGTGTCAACATCACCCTTCCTCTGATTTTGTGCCTCATACTTTTCGAGAATTTTTTCTCTTAGTACTGTTGGGGTCGGCAAATTGTCATGCGACTCCATTGCACACCGGAACAACTCAAAGCTGGGTGGTAACCCATTGAGCAGCAATATTGACAGAAGCTCCTCGTGAATGTCTATTCCCATACACTTCAGCTGCGCGACAGAATCAAAAAACTCCATAAGATGGCTCCGCAAATCGTCGCTTTCCTGCATCCTGTAGGTTGCAACTCGTTTCAGCAGAATCGCCTTCTTTACAGGTCCTGTTGATGCAAACTCCGATCTTAAACGCTGCCACACCTCCCGCGATGTCCTCAGGCCTTTCACAAGCCGCAGCAAACTAGAATCAATAGATATTATAAGATCGGATTTAGCCTTTGCATCATCCTCCAGCCATTTCTCGAGTGCATTTTTGGAATTCACATCGCCCTCCCTTTCTTCGGGCGCTGTACCATTTACTTGCTTCCATGTGCCATTTTTCGTCATCACCGCCTCGATCTGCATTACCCATGTATCATAATTTTCGCTCGTAAGCGGCTTTATTCCCGACGACATCAACATGGCGGCACTACAAAAAAAACGCGATTCCCGGAATTTTAGATTTTTCGCAAACACTCAACTCGCAATTGTTTTCAAAGTTTTTAATTCACGATTTTGGCCTCTGAGTCCTCTGAGTCTGGGTTCTCTGGGTTCTCTGGGTTCTCTGGGTTCTCTGGGCCCATAACCTGATGAGGTCCGCAGTTTAAATAAAAACTCAAGTTAGCGATTACTAAATTCACTTTATTCAAGCGTTTAACATAAAATTTGGTAGCCGTTCGAATTCACGTCCTCTCGGCGTTCGCTGGAGACAGGAGTGAGCATGCCACAGTTAGGCTTGAAGTTAGCTGCATTGTGTGACGATATAGCGCGCAGATTTGAATATCCAACATCTTAGATAAAGTTTTTCAGATATATATTCAATATGCAATATCCCCTTCCAATATATTTAATTAACTAATTACTAAACTCAAAACACTTTCAAACTTTTGATTAGGTTTGATTGACCGATCAATTGCAAATATTACATGAAATAGACGGAAGCACGACCACAGGATCTATAAATCCACCGCAATAAATATATGTGCTTAAAATGTTACCAAAAATTGTCACAGAATAAACATTCCTGTTGCCGGGAAATAACATTACTTAACACACCTAAAATCCCATCGATTTACCAAATGAAAAACCTCCAAAATGTTAGACTGCAAGAGTTATTTCAAAAAAACTGTGGAGTCATCTTCGGCCTGTCCGAATTCACAATCTCTTGGTGATCTATTCTTATTAATTTCTGGCAGAAATTGAGTTTGGGTCTCCTCACGTACACGTTTTGATGATACTTTGAAGGAACGCTCATTAAGGTTAAAAGTGACTGGTATGCAAAAAATTTTGTCGGTCGCTTATATTTTCTGAAGTATTTAATTTTAATATTTTGAAAAGCGTCAGATTTTCGGAAATTTCTCCATGTTCTCACAATATTTTGGTTAAAATGGTAATAGAAAAACATTAAATTAAAACTGTTTACAGCTAATTAATGCGAATAATTTTTCATAAGTACATTGCAGTTTAGGAAAATAACTTCGATATTTCATTTCATTAGACAAATGCTCGTCACCGTCGAAAGAGATATTTTATATTTACGTTTAATTCGTTAATTTCAAAGATACTTCAAAAATTTTTTAAATAAAAAGGTGGAAATATCTTTAATTCATGACATTCACGCAATTTACAAATCTATATACTGACTATTCACGCTTTGGTGTAAATAGGTCTTACACTCTTGCATTTACTATTTCATCCTTTTATAAGATGCAATAAATCGATTGACAAAAAATTATGAAAATTTAAAGTTGTACACTCAGTGCAATGATGTCATATGATATACATATATGTATGTAGAAAAAAGCGTGATTATTTAAAATATCACACTTCCCAAGGAATACGTTTTTATTTTATTTTAAATCAAAGAATTTTTTCACTTTTCTTTAATCTTTCATGGAGTAGTGAAGGCGATACGAAAATTTTTACAACTGTTAAAAAATATGTATTTTAATTAAATTTATTTTATTTTATTATTTTGTCAAAATTCACTATTTTTTCCTGGAAAATAACTCAAAAAGTATGGAAGTTACGATTAACTATAATCAATTAACTATAATCAATTTTGTGCAGAATGTATTTCTCTACAATTTAGATATCAATGTCATGATTTATACTTAATAACTAGCGATTTTTTGCAGAAATAGAGCATAGTGTATTGTTGAAAAAATATTGGAAAGTAATTATAACTTAAAATAATAACAATTTTCGATTTTTGTTGATTTGTGGATTAATAAATTTTCAATTTTAAGTTGTTATTAACTGGTTTTTATTTTAAGTTTTGCGCTGTTTACGGTAAAATAAGGCTAAAATAATGCCAATAAACACCGTACCAGATATGAGACATTCACCCATTAAAAGCATACAAATAACAATTCCAGACTTATTATGGGTAGAATTTTATAATAGGATTTTTGTCTACAGATAATATTTTCCTTTTTGAGGTTTACGCCTAATAAAATATCTTATTTGGCTAATTAATTCATAAAAGAAATTTATCTTAAGAAGTATAAGTGAGGAAAATTGTGGCGGCTCATTTTCTTTTTAAAAATATTTAAAAGGGCTAATTATTCGTTGTGATTCTAATTTTGGTGCGGGAGTAAAGGTTATGGTCCTGTCACGGGGGAGAAGAAAAGTATTTTTGGGTAAATGTTCCGCGACAGATTTGTTTTCGGGAGTTTCCGCTTTCTTCGTATTTTATCCTTTTTAGCTGGAGCTCATTAATGAGTGAAACAACGCCAATCCGTTGAGGAGTGAAAAAAAAACTTGGGAAACTCCCTTCATGCCGGTTTTA
This sequence comes from Machimus rusticus, assembly GCA_951509405.1. Lineage (NCBI taxonomy): Eukaryota > Metazoa > Arthropoda > Insecta > Diptera > Asilidae > Machimus > Machimus rusticus. The sequence goes on from OX608051.1 coordinate 13,739,966, forward strand.
TGGACTTTCTTCGTCGATATGACAAACAATTGAGCAATTACTTCCCTCGAGGACTGTATCAACACTCCATGGGAACCTATCGCCGGGATCGGGGTCGGGCTCCCGGGGATGGGGCAGAGCCCGCGCCCGGCTTTGCTTTTGGCAGGAGTTCAATGCGGAGGGCGCTCCTTTCGGAGTGAAATCGATTTCGAAAAATAGATGAGGTCTGGGCTTTTGCCGGCGCTCGTGTTGCCATTTCACAGCGCGGGTTTTTTGTGCGCTCCTCCACTGCCACGTCGGTGCTCTGAAAATTTTTTTATGGGCGATTTATGCCCGTGCCGTATACATTAGGAAAATCAGCAATTCAGGTTCAACCGCCAAATAAAAATTTGCCTTTCAACAACTTAAGCAGCTTCTTTTGATAGGCTCGCCGCAAAGGTAGCGAAATTTTGGAGCCGAACAATGTCCCGACGGATTGCTATATTCATAGAGTAGGATTTGCCCGGAAATCGCCAGGAATCCCGGGATGTGTAGTTGGATGGGTTTGGACCTCAGGATCGTCCTGTTATAAGGTCCCAGTCCCTGCACATCACTCTAGTGTCTCTAGACGTTAATACGTTTAATGTTTCTGTTTATTTCTCCTCGGAGCATGCAGGCCGGGGCTCCACTTCTGCAAGGGATGTGCAAATGAGGTGATCCCGCCGGGATGATGGCTTTGGCCACCTCAGCTCCATGCAGACCCGGATCCCGGTCCCTTTGCACCCTGAATCGAATAAATTGAGTGAATGGCGGAGAGGACTACTTTGCATGTGACACAGCATCCTAGAACAGACTTAATGCAGGGGTGCTCTGGAATGTCTGCAAGATTGGCATAAGAAATGAGTGCTAAAGAGCAGGTGCCTCGCACGGGAACAGCGAGCCTCTAAGTGGCAGGTTGGCTGCCTCGGCTCGAGAGGGCGCTGGCACTATGCGAATCAAATCCGGTCCAGGAGTTCATTTCCACTAAGCGAGGTGGAACTGCTCCCCTCGGTGCGACAGGAGTAATTTATGAGAATTGCAATTTATAAAAGTGCAGAAAGAGTCGGAACAAGGACTGGTATGAACGTTTGCCATAGTCGCGGCAGTCGAGGAACTGGGAAAGTTTAAGGATAGCGCGAGACTCCCCTAAGTATCTCTGCTGCCGTGAAATCACATTTTCGTGCCAAATCATAAGGAACCGGCTCTGCCCAACTCTTTTTAAGACACTCAAAACAAAGTTTGGCAGAACGCTAGCCATAAATCAGGTCGGGAATACGCTGAATATCGCGCCGCCGTTACATGGCACAAAAAAGCACTCCTGTCACTGTTCAACTGCTCAGAAAGGCAAAGGGCCGGCGTTGGCCACGCCACTGCTCCCCCGGGCCCCGGGGGAATCCCCGCCAGCTCTCCCGGTTATGGAAATTAAGGCAACGACTATAATCAGTTATGAAAGTGTTCTTGCCGCTCTCTTCTAGCCCTTTCGCGAAGACTTCCACGCAATTTAGCTCAGCTTAAGGGAAAAGGGATGATTCCGTGGATTATATCAGAAATCAGCAACTTTGACTTGCCGAAAAATAAAGGAAAATGTGAGCGACTTTACAAATGCTGACCGTATAAAAAAATCGTTGCCCAAACAAAACCTTTTGGGATCGATTCGACACACTTTTGCGGTCGGAAGTTGACAAAGGCTGGAACAAAATTACGAAATCGATTTCGGAAATTAGTACATTAGCAAACGTCTTAGTCAGCAAAAATATCTAATTTATTTCTTTCGAAAGCCTAAGTAAGTAACAATAACTCGTACCTAATGCAAATAGTGCTGATCTCGGTTTTAAAATAAATTTAATATTCTGTCGGCTTATTTTCCCAGGAAATTAAAAGTAGTATACACATATTTAACGATTCAAATTTTTCCCCACAATACAGTGAGCGAAATTCATTTATACGCATTTTAAATTTCTGTACATTTTTGATATTTTTTGTTCTGCTACATAAACGAGCATCATGAAAGGGATAAGAATAAATAGTTATGGTCTGACGAATATGTATTTACAGTTATATTGCTTTGCGGCTGTCAGAACTGTATGAAAAGAGATTCTTTGTGGGTTGGCTACAATTTCGTGCACGTATCTAATGCGAAATTCATTTATACGCATAGGAGTTTTTAAGGATTTTTTGTTTGATTTGGAGGCGTTATGTAATTGGTTTTGATTATTTCTATTCAATTTAATTATAATCAATCCTAAAGGTTTGTAGTTTTCGTAATTTAAGTGAAATTAGTGATAAATAAGTAATTTACTCCAGAATGGGAAAAGGCAAGGTGTTGACGGTTGAAGCAAATGCAAAAATAACCGCTTTCGAGGAGGTAGGGATGTCAAACCGGGAGATTGCCAAGAAAATCCATCGTTTGGAAGGAGTCATCCGAAATTTCCTCAAATTGAAGGAAAATGATGGTAAAAACTATTACTGCTTTGGGAACAAGAAATTGATTTTAAGGCAAAAGGGAAAAATTAAGGAAAATGTAACCAAAGAAAAGCTAAAGGCTTCAAATATTGTTGACAATTTTAATTTACCAGTTAGTGAACGGTGAGTTCAGCAAATTTTGAAGTCACTGCCCAATGTTTTGTACAAGAAACCACAAAAATGTCCATTGCTGAAGCAGCATCATAAAGAGGCTCGTCTAAAGCCCGTGAATACATGCAATGGGTTGAAGAGTGGGGAAGGGTTATTTTTTCGGATGAGAAAAGATTTTATCTGGATGGTCCGGACGGGTTTTGTTCCTACTGGCACGATCTAATAAAAAATAACTCTCCCCGAATGAGTAGGTACTCTCAAAGTGGAAGTTTGATCGTATGGGGAGCTTTATCCGCTTATGGAAAACTCCTATTATGCAACCTTACTTCGCGTGTAAATTTAGAAATGTGCACGGAGATTAATTCCTTATTTGGAGGATGTCCTCGGTTACCGGGAGTTCATTTACTAGCAAGATAACGCGTCTATCCATATTTCTTCTCTTGTCCGGCAGTGGTTTAGGAATAAATGCATCCCTATACTGAGATGGCCTGCCATTAGCCTCGACCTCAACCCTATGGAAAACCTGTAGGGGAACATGGCAAGGCAGATTTAAGAAGGTGGACGACAATACCACGACATTCCGACCTTGAAAGCAGCAATTTTAAATGCATGGGCTAGGATCAGTTGTACTGATATTGAAAATTAAATAAATTCGATGCCTAATCGAATTTTCGATACAATTGGAAACGGAGGAGATCATACCAGATACTAAAGGTAACTTTTATTCATTAAAACTTTTCTTATTTTTCTTATCTTTAGAAAATTCAAATGTGCGTATAATTGAATTTCGCAGCTATTTTTGTTAAAACCTGTTAATTATTTCTTTATTATTATGCGAATAAATAAATATTTTACAAACAAGCTGTACTTTTGGTCCTTACCAATTCCCTTAAATAAATTTTAGAAATACTTTCCATAATTTCCTGAAACCAAAAAAAATTGGGGTGCGTATAAATGAATTTCGCTCACTGTATATTGAAACATAAATTATCTCATATTCATATTTAAATCATTCCAAATAAAATGAGCAGAAATAAATAAAATTGATGGCCTATTTATGATTTCGATTAAAAATCTACAAGGTTCGCTTTCCAAAAAATTTAAAAAGTGTAATTTTGTTTCACCCTATGATATAGCTGCAAATATCGTTCTTTTAAAGATATCTAATCTTGCGTAGTCTGATTTGAAAGTTATCATTATTATCATATAATACAAAAATCCATAATTATTTCGTTTGACCACTAATCTTCGATTAAATCTGAACATTTTAAATTAACTAAAATCGTTTTAATTTTATATGTATTATTCTTGTATTAAACCTTCAGATTTGCGAACGAACAGCACAATTAAAATACGGAGGTACAAGAAAATTTAATAATTCTTTTAAATTGTCATTGAGCAAATAGTTTTATATGCATTAAATTTGTTCACGATTATTAATATAATATTTGTCTTAGATGGGTCTCCTAAAATACAGCAAAAAATGTTTTAGGGCGTTTTAAATTTAACCCTGCAGTCAAGAGATAATATGCATATCAAAGTCGTTATTAAAGTGTTCGCCATCCCTCTAATTTCTGAACTATCAATGAACAATATCTGAAAAAAATTCCTGAATGTTGCCTTTAGTTTAGTGTAGTATACTTTCAATGTAAATTTTAACGAACACTGTAGCAAAAATAATCCCTAGTAAATCTAGGGAACTCTACTTGCGACATGCACGCACTTCATCGATTTGTTGATGAAAAATGTTAAACGTAGTTCCATTGCAAGGGTTAAGCTAAAATAAAACCTTATGATTAGGACATTAAAAATGAGACTAATATTTCTAATAAACTATGTACTTTTGGACAAATTAAATACAGTTTTGCGAAGGATTAGTAGTGGAATTAATAACTTTGAATGACCATAAGGTGGAAATAGCCCCTTTTGAACAGATAATCAACAAATATCTTCTTTTGCCGATCGCGTCCCGGTTTAAATCCTGGAAAATTATCGTCATCAACAAAATTCCCTGCTGTGGTTATTCAGGCGGACTTCCACTTGCAGCGCACATTTCTTTGGAGTGAGGTCAAGATTTAATAGAAGCGGTGGCACAAAGTCGACAGGCACAGGTGATTTTCAAGAAGGGCACTCTAAAGACTTTTAAACCTATGGAGCATTTTAAATTTTACAAAGAAATTACTTATTTCTTGAACGCTTCAAATATCCTTCTTTGTTAACGGACAGCAACTTTTTGTTCTGGAACATTTAAAAAAAAATATCTTTTGAGGTAACTCCACACCTGTAGTGCCTTGTTGTAAGGGATTTGAATACTAAATTATTACCATACTTGTTTCCCAACTAGAAGTGTCTTTAGATGGTCGACCTAAACTACTAAACTCCTCAGTAATCTTTCCCCAAAACATGTTGACCTCCTCCAGTGGACGTGTTGTAATCCTTTAGCTTCTCAGGCTTTTCCTTTATAATATCAACAAAACTCTGATACAGGCCTTTAAAAGTAATTTACTTATTGTTATCGGTATTTAATTTTGTTTGGCCTAGCTTAAAATTACATAGTAATTATATAAATATCTAAAAGATATAGCTTATATGTAGTATAGCGAATTTACCTTGCTATTCTACTGTGATTTTTATTTTTATTAATTATTATGTATTTATTAACTTTCAAAACTTACTTGATTTACCTAAGGCATTTAAAAGGATTCAAATTAGGGCTGTGCGAATAGCACTTGAATCGAATTAAATCGAATAGTGCTATTCGATTCGATTTTCGACTCGAATAATTCAAATATTCAACTTATTTCGAATTATTCCAAACAATTAAAAAAATAAAACCAGCATTTTTATTTCATAATAATGTTTTTATTATAGAAGCCAGGAATTATATTAGTTTAGATTCTTATATACATATTTTTTAATATGTATTAACATTTTAACGGCCGCAATCACGCACACGTGATTTCAATTTGTTATCAGTTATCGGCCGGCCGGTTATATAAACGTGATATATAACCTCAACTGGCCAGCATTTATCGGTCGAGTTCATGTTCATGGGACTTTAGTTAACCGACGTTATTAGTTTAAATCACGTTCATTTAAATTAAATTGTATTTTTAGAGAACTCAGTCGGCAGAGTAATGTGGTGCCAAAAATGTATAGAGACATTCTTTATTAAATCAAAGTATGTATAATGCATAATGTTTATGTCACAAAACTATAAAATTTATTAATACCTATTTATAGTAAAGTATCAGTTTTCAATCACCGCAAATGTTTTTGAATTATCCGAAAATATTTTAAAACTTTCGAAAATGTTTTGAGTTATTCGATTCGAAATCTAATATGATGGGCCATAATAACAATGTACATAACATATGTATGTATGTACTTGCCAAATAAGTCCAAATCCAGAAGTGTTTACTGTCTCAAAACTTTCAACTCCAACTGTTTGCCTGAATTTGTATCAAGGTCGGTCATAATTCTTATTCTAAAGCATGGCACAAAGAATGATTTAGACGTATCCCCGGGGTGTCGAATTTTGCAAACATTTGCATTTGGCGCCAAACGTGGTGCTTCCTTCCACTCGCCAGAGACAAATGCTCCGGGTGCTCCGTCCTGAAGGCCCCGCACCGGCAGACTGCCAGCCAGAGGAGACTAATTCATTCATAAAAGTCCTCGGACAGGCCGGAGGAAGCGCAGCGCAGTCATTGAGTGTCGCTCAGCAGACGCAGAGTTTGTCTAGAATTTCAATTAGACCGTCCCCCGTTCCCGTGCCGTGCAGCTAGCATTTCGCCCTAATGCTTTTTAGCCTCTTCCCGTCGTAGTTTCTGTCTTTGAACTTCTGGAGACGTCTGCCAGAAGGGAAATCCGCAAAAATTCTTATTGAATGCGCCAATTGTATGAACTGTTGCTGTACTTTTGTTACTTCCTCCTCCGAGTGCCAGCCTTGAGGACTTCCTTGTTAGGGCAGGTCGAAACAGAAAAAGTACTTCAGCCGCAAACGACGCAAACTGCTTTATTGTCGTCCACTTAACAAAAGACAAAAGGCGGCCAGGGGAGCATCTGCTGGGCGCTTTTTACGCTGCGACTCAATTGCAAAAGTTTTAACGAGTTTCGCAAATATTTCGGTTTCCAATCGAATTCCCTTTGTAAACTGAAATCATTCCCAGCAAACAAATTACAGACTACGGAGGAGAGGGCGCTGCGGTCGAGAAACGCGCCTCCTTCCTGCGCTGAGACGCGACGGCGAAATTGTCTCGTCATCTTCATCTTCTCGGATGGAGTCTTCTTGGGAGACGCTTAGATCCATGGTGGGGACTCCTAATCCCAAGGTTCGATGACGACGATAAGACGGCGAGGGCCTTCGAGGGCGGAGCGCCCGTCCTTTGTGCTGCTCCGGGGATTGACTTGACGGAATCAATAAGGGATGCACGGATAGCGAAAATCTATCAACTCCTAATTGAGGAGGCGGAAGCGGCGTGCTGTGTCCACGATCCCCACATGCACATTCGTTAAGCGCCGGGAGCAGGAGCCTCCCCGGGACGAGGGGCCCCACACGGGGATCAGGAACATGGGCGACTTGTTGAATCCCTGCTGCGGGCGTTGACTCCCGGCGTGTTTATGGAGGAAGTCAATTGTGAGTTGTCATGACTCTCCGGATTGAGCGCCCCGCTGAACTGTTCCGGCGAGGAAACTGTTAGGGACGTTTCTAAAGGTCTTCCGCCTTTTCTAATCTTTATGTTGGGTTTTAATGCAATCTACGTAGGTAACAACTTCACTTCAACTTTAAATTTTACTGTCGGGTTCTTTAGTTTTTGTGCTTAACTTTTATCCATTACCCTAAAGTTTCGTTTCTTGACTTTTAATCTAAAACTTTAACGCGTGGACAACTTACAAGTTTTGTTCATCTGAATATACTACACTAAAATTATTAACTAATATATGTATGTTTGTAGGGTAAAGTACGGATAATGCCCCAAGTATCAAAAGTAATACTTCCAAAAATAAATCCTAATCAGTTTGTCATTATATTGATACTTTTTACTACTTTTTTTTCTTTCATTAAATCTCATTATAATGAAAATCTTTACTTCAGCAGTTTTTACTTATCAGCTTACCGAAAATCGATAATTCATCATTTGATGAAGAAACAATTACAACATGATTAAATCGTATAAAGAAATAATTGATTTCGTTTATGTGATTGATATTTCTCGAAATAATCAAATATCGCCGGAAGGGAAAATACCATATAATTATTCGATTAATCAAATTAAATTAATAGATTATTGTACTCAATTGATTAATCGTTGCCATATCCTTACTATACTTATACATACACCAAATGTCATCAGTACAGCCCTACAAATGTTGGACTACATTCGTCGGTTAACTACAAATTTCAGAAGCCCTTTTACAATACATTGCGTATACTTTAACAAATCTTGTTCAGTTACATCTTAAATATACTTCAATAATTTAGTCGCCATATGTGCGTATTTTTGTTTTCGCTTTGCTTGTTTGACCATGACTAGGTATACTTCTGCCTTGAAAAGTCTCTTCTCTTTTCAATGTTAGTCTTCGAACTTTCAATCGATAATAATAAAATTTTAGGGTATTTTACCTACATTGATATTAAACTAAAAACCAAACTTTATTGCCCCTTTCAAACTATGATTATCATTTATCAGTATTGGAATTTTTTGTATGGCCGCAATCTAGTTGCATAAAAAGAAACCTAAACGTTCAAATTAAGGCCGTAATTTAATTAAATAATGCCGATACCGATCATTTTTTCCGTGTTAAGCTTTCAATTTTCGGAAACATTTTAGTACTTATTACCGACAATTATACTGATATTTTGAACGAGGCGTAGGTGCTGAAATAATTACTGTCACTTAATTTATCTTTCTCATTTCAAATTAAGTTAGTCATAAAAGTCTAGTTCTAGAAAGATAACAAGGAATATAGGAAAGAAATAAGGAATATTTCAGTTGCGATATTTATTTTATTTGGTATATTTACCAGGTCAATGGCATGGTAGGTTTAAAATAATTTTCAATACTTCATTTTCGACAATTTGTAGTTTTTAACGTGTGTTGACCATATTCGGCAAAAAAATCAGTTTATTATTTTTGATATCGGATATTTTTCATAACAGCCATGATATCGCAAATGTAATTTGTTTTGCTTTCATCCCCTTTTTGCCTAGAAGAAATGTTCTACATTTATTTTATAATTTTTAATTTCTAGGTCTTCAAAGTTGATAATACGGGAGCCCTCGGCCAAGATTGTCGGCCTCGTCGCGGTATGAAGATTTCAATTATTTTCCAAAAGTTTATCATCTCCCTGAAGAAAAAGTTCTTTTAAAACTGAAATTTCCGGCGTTAAAGGGGTAAATTCATTTATCAGACATGCAAAAATAAATCATCCATATTTTTTATCACCGCACGTCAGTTTCCTTGTTTTTCCATTCAAGGTATGTAATGCTATATGTGGTCAATGCAGGAGAAATAATAACTGACATTTTCTGCCTCGCTCGCAGTCCTGATGGGGAAAATTTCAAATATTCTGACACCGTTTCTCGTGTTTGTTTAATGGCGGACAACCGAGGAAAATTATCAACTGACAATTTGGCCATTTTCTGCGAGAGAGGTGGTATTTTTAATTGTGAAATTTTTTAGCACTCTAAAGTTATAGCGACATGTCTGTTTACTGCTTTCGATGACTGATAATGTTCGAAAAGGGGTAAGGAAAATGATCACTGATATTTTCAGCAGGTGGGAAAAAAAAAGATGGAGAAAATGTAAAACGGATGCTGCATGCTGCGAGCGAAGCGAACTAATGGCGTCTCGAGATGCGCGCGTCGCGACTTCAATGAGTAGATGCGATGCGACTCGATTCGGTTTCCTATATCTGTGCAACGCTGCAAACGTCAGTTATTATTTTTACTTGTTTAACAATATTCTACCAAGAACTCACGTTGACTGACGTTGCAATTATATAGATATCCATTTTTTTGACCGAGTGAAAAATAAGTTTTCACCCCTTTCGCAACACCTCGGGACTTTGTTGCAAATAAAGAAAGTTGTTTATTTTAGTTAAAACTAAATATTTTGAATGGATGGCACGTGATGACACGAAATTTTAGTCAAGGACTACTCCCCTATTCTGAATGAGTGTATGCAAAACAAAAAACAAAATAAAATAATGGCTTTTCTTAGATAATAAAGAAAAAATAGTATACCTACTTAGTTTTAAGCTTATTATGTAAATAAATAAATAAAATATAAAAAAAACACTTATTTAACCATTGCAGAAAAATTCATTAAAAACCAAAAGTGAATATGTGTTAAAGCTTAAAATTAGGCATAATTTGTTGTTCTTCATTCAATATTGTTTTTGTTTTTCAAGTTCTCATTCAAAAAGCTAGTAAATCGGAGTAGTATTAGTGCGAACATTGTAAGCCCTTGTTAATCTAAAGCCACAATGCGTATTCGTTAAATGTTAAAACTGCTGAATTTATTTCTTATTTGTTTTTATAGTCATATTTTGTCGATTTTATTTTTACATTAAATCTTTTATAGTCAAGACAATTTATTCGGCCGATAAACGGTTAAGAGAAAATGCTTAATATTAGAAAAAATTAAAACTAGCGTTCTTGGGCGATCAAGAAATGCATTGAACTTACATAAAATCCAAGAGACCCAAATTCAATACTCAAACGAAAAAGTAGAAGGTATTCCTTTTGTTTTTTTAACCATTTGAAGAAATAGCAAATATAATTTTATTTCACAGTAAAAAACTAAAGGTTGGAAATGTGATTTGTTACCGCTAGATGGCATTATCTCAAAAATAATTTAAAATTTATGAGCGCAATATTTTACATAGGTGCATAATTTTTTTTTCTAAAATATTTACCAAATATGCCTCGATGATCGTCTTCCAGGGTGGAGCACTGCAGCCGCAACCGTCTTCTGCCGCCGACGGACGTATTTTTTCCAAAGCAGGAAGCTCATTAAGAGGCAGACGCTGTCGGTCAATTACTTCCGCGATGGAGCCATAACTTTCGCATTATTTCTTGCGAGTGGAGTCGTTTGGCAGATAGAATCAATCAATAGCACGCCCCAGTTGCTGCTCCGGTTTGCAGCGCTCCAAAGTCGGGGACTCGAACTGCGGTCGGGGAGCTGCCCGCAACCGATGCATTTATAGGGCCCTGGGGCCCCGGAGCCCCGGGCACCTAATGAATTTCAGTCGGGAGCTCCCGTGGAAGTAATTCACCTCGTGAACTCCGCTGGCCCAATGACACTGTCACGGCTTGTTGACTCGGTGGCTGGCGTGCGGTTGCATCCGATAGTTAATTTTCTCGGATTGCCCCAGGGCCGACGTGGCGAGCGGAAATGAAAAGAGCTGAAATCCTTTCATTGTGGCAACCGCCCGAACGCCTCCACCCCCGCCAATCGACTGTGATTGTGTCACCCGGTAACTTCGAAGAAATCGGCAGAGTTGGTCCTTTTGTTTGGCTCGGCTCTAGACCAGTTCTAGACGCATCCAAAATGCCCTTGTTATTGGCTCCTTAGGCCCTTTCTACCCCGCAAAAAAAAAGTACATTGTGTCCACCACTAAAAGCAACTATTTTTTCGTTTTTCCCCAAAGGTTACCCGCAGCCAATGTATCGATGGCTTAAGGATGGCATCCCCGTCGGAGACTACTCCAACAGCCAGTACTATCGCATCCACAACACGCGGAGGGAGGACGCCGGGAGCTACCAGTGCATCGCAAAAAACGACGCCGGATCAATTTTTAGCGAGAAAATAGACGTGGTCGTTGCCTGTAAGTATTTTTTTGCAATTCCTTCCTCCTTTCAGGGAAAATATATTACAGGGATCTCTTGATTCCCCCCAAACTCGTTATTGTTGTTGCTCATCTCGAGCGGTTTTCTTGTGAGGAGCTCCAAACGCGACGATCCAAAAGCAGCTGGCAAATGACCAAACACTGCTTCATTAACTCGGTTGAGTTGTTTTCAAGCGCAACGCTCGCCAAACGTCTTCCGAGAAGCTACGTTAATTTTTTTTTTTTTAAAAAGTTACCACTTTCGCCCACAAGTAGGCGGACGAGGAGAATAAGGGCTCCTTCGCGATTGAGTCGAATTTGGGGCAATAACTCCTCCAATAATTGCTTGGAGCCTGTAAATTTGAATATTGTAATTCGCCCGGACTGCGTCATCTCCCTCAACCAGATCATGGCTAAACGGGCGAACTGAAGAAGGAAAAATTGCAAAATGCAAATGAAATGTCCGATTAATTCGAAAACGGTTAATGGGCGGACAATTGAGGGCCTATTAGTTGGAATTTAGCTTGCAGATACACCAGAAGAACTTCTTTATTCAAAGGTCAGACGAGTCAAAAGCTCGCTGGGTGCCATAGAACCTCGCAAGGTCCCAGAACTTTAGACTCGATTAGCATTGAAGTGATGACGAATTCATTGCTCCAGCGCGGAATCCCTTGTCGCATTAATTAATATAATTTAATGAGCTGTGGGAGTTCGAGTTCTGAAAGTCATCACTCTATCCTTAGCTTGGAGTCTTGAAGTTACAATGATTTCCAATAAATTAATAACTTTCTACATTTGTCGTACATATAAACTTTACTCGCAGTTTGTATTCAAAGGATTTTTTTGTATTTATTTATCGCAAATTTTAAAATCTTGCTATTAAAAGTGAAGACGACCGTTAGAATTGCAGTCAAATTTACATCAAATCTATACCTATACAATGGTTGTCATTTAAAATAGAACCACAACTTTACATATATTTCCTGCATCAACTTTAACATAAATTTATACAAGGTGGTTGGAATGAAGTGTTACTAATCTTGTTTTTGGACTCTGGCGTCAAAATAAGTGATACCAACTACCCCGAAATCGGCTTGGAAGTTGATTTGAAATTCAGCGTAGATCGGCACTCAGAAATGGCTAAAAAAACAATGTTTCGAATTTCATTTCTTCTAAATAATGGATGACCAATTCTCCAGATGTAATTCCAATGACTTTTCGGTCTGGGCCATAATGGAGATTAAAGTTAATACCAAAAAATATGTGAGTTAGGACATTTTCGAAACAACATACTTTAATTCATAAATGGAACAAAATTCCTCCAACTCGCATTTGTGCAGTGTGCGAATCTTTTTTCCCCTTTTATACAAAATTATACACGCAAAAGGAAAATATACATACATATTTCAAAAATGTATTATGTGTTTTTATGTTTGACTTTGAACGAAGTAAAAATCCTTGAAAGTGCATCTATTATAGCGTTTTAAATTTGTAACATTTCACACCGACCACTCTGTACATATACTCTGACGCATTATCTAATACATGTGTAGTAGTTTTGAATTTTTTTTTTTTTTAAACGGAAAGCTTTCTTAATTATAGAAATATTTAATATCATGTTTTTATTTACACTAGTTGTTGGTTTCGTATAACACGATACATTTAAGAACTTTACCCTCATGTTGTCATGTAATTTCGCATTAGGCCCTAATGAAAAAAGGAACGCATGGGTTAATATCAGATTTTACTTAGGAAATGTGGGATATGATTTTTGTTTTATGAGCGTGGAGAGGCTATTAGAGAAAAATATTAACTTTATATTTAACGCCAAATATATTTAGTACTCTTCATATACATATCTGTTAGAAAATTTAATATTTAAATTTAACATAATTTTCAGCATTAATTTGAAAAATACTAATATTATTTAATTCTCCTCCTCTTGAGTGGGATTAATTTTTTTTTTACGGGCTGAGCGACCACAACCCCAATCACGGCAATGATGCAGAACTGAAGATACAGCTTTAATAATGATGTCTTCAGATATTGGATCCTCCATTGACTTCGAAAATGTTTTAGTAAATACATCTGTAATAAAAAATTATACATTTTAGATATACTTTTTCACAAAATGACTATAAATTTTTTTTAACGATTTTATTTGCTCGTAGTCGTACTGACCTTTTATCAGTGTATACAAATTCGTTGTCTTAAATATTTTCGGCTTTCCTGGAGTTGCTTTTACAGGAGTATATTTAAGTGCGAGATCTTGAGCCATATAATATCTCATTATGCGACTTGTATTTCTCACCATATCCTGACGCAAATCTATCATTGATAATAATTTTTGAGTCTGAAAAAAACATCATTATTATAAAAAAATTTTTTTAATATAAAAATATTATTTTTATATTTAATTTAACGTACATTAAGTACAAACATTGCATTTATAATAGTTTAATGAAATAGTTACCATTTTTTTCTTAAAGCAGTGGTCCGAACTTAGTTTTTTATCGAAATCTTCAAACTCTGTCATCGTTTGACACGGAAAACTGTTATTATTATCATTGCATAAATCGACATCAATCATTGGTTGATTATTCACTATATTTTTTTCAAGTAGCATTTTAGTTTGCATTATTTCACCCCTTAGTTCACTCAGATGTTTAATTATTAAATTATGCTGTTCCGTCATTTGCTCAGATAATTTTTTGACCATGTCACCCAGTTGGTCTAAAAAAATGGAAAGTTATTATTTTTGCAATGAAATGTATTAGAATAGTTTTAATTAACATTGTCTTACCTTCTTTATTATGAGTTTCAACTGATGATTCAGGGTTGTCAGATTTTTCCTTATGATTTTGAGATGATTTGGAAGCTATTAGTTGGTCATTGGGTTGTTTTAAACTTATTTGTTGTTCTTCTTCCATATCGCTGCTTGAGCTTGAACTGCTATCAGAACGTATCGATGGTTTTTTATTAGCTGTATGTCTATCCTTGTCAATCCGTATTCGTTTGCTCGTTGTAACAATTTCTTCATTGTCTTTTTCTAGAATAATTACAAAAATGTATTAATCACAGAACATTTTTACTTGCACAATAATATTTTCGTGATATTTATGAAATAACAACGTTTATACTTATTTTATAAAAAATATTATAGAAGGCCTATGTGTGAAAATTTAAATATATGTAAAACAGGAAGTGAGAAGAATATAAAAATCAATTACGCTTCATTTTTGCATCATTTAAATTAATTTGTGATGATACTTCATTTTTTGAAATTATATTATTTTCCAAAATTTTTGTATCCTCAAATTAACGTCATCAATTTACAATGGAATAAAGTAATAGAAAAAACATTGAATCATTAATAAAATACTCAATAATTTGAAAAAAAATAAAATAAAAAGGCCCAATCATATTTTGGACTATCACAAATTTTAGTCTGGGCCCAATCATCTTTTGGTCGTTATCTTTTTAGTCATATTTAATAAAAATTTTGAATTCTTCTTGTCATAAGGAGGTGGCATAAACTTCCACATCAAATTTTCATGTTTATCCACATAAATCCATGAACTTGAAATAATTTTTTGTTAAAAAAACCATTAATCTACATATATTTAATGTCAATATTGTTAAACATCTTTTAGTTTTTTTAACTTTTTCTATCACCAAAGTCTTAATTATACTTCACTGAATGTTTAATTATTCACTTCACTATTAAGAGGTATATATTGTATTATAGTATAAGACACTAAAAGAAAGTCATATACGTATAATAAGTTAGGGGAGAATACTTAATTGGTGATTGGTCAAGAAGGTTAAGATTAAGAGAATTAAAAAGTAAGTAGGAAGAGTACCTCTGTACCAACGTGCACGACACGTTAAGCATATCCTTAAAAACATAAATTGGAAAAATCTTGTCGCCAAGGAAATGGATCCGTAGTAATTACCATGGCAGGCATACCTGACTCGTATTCGAACGTACATATGTAACTGGCTTTACTCAGAATTTTTACAAGTCCTTTTTCTTTGGCGACAAGGTTTTTCCAATTTTAGTCTACAAACGTTCCGGTAATGATTAATTGAATTTGTTTCCAGCAACAGGTCAATATTCCTGAAAATTGACTATAATAAAATTAAGATGAGGAGCCGAAGCAACAAAATAAGGGTTTTCTTGAAACTCATAAATCGCAATTGTCTTGCCATAGTTAAAAACTATTACAATGAAAATATAAATTAAATTAGTTCATGAATTTACGCGGAATTGGAATTCCTACCCATTAAGAGCAACAATAAATTAAATTAAATTAAATTGTTACTAGGTAGCAAGTGTATTAGTATGATTTTATAGTTTTCGTACATAATTCTTTTACTCACATTCCAAAATCTTTTGAGTTACAAGGGAAAGTATAAAGTGATTTTTTTTTTTTTTTGCTTAATATAATTCCAGAGATTTATACAAAATTAACAACATCTTCACAAAATCGCAATTTTAATATTTTTTTGTTATTAATAAAACAACATTATCGGGATATTTAGTAGTTGAAATAACCTCTTCATATTGAATTCGTTTAAAATCAATTTTTCCAGTATGATCTGAGTTTAGTTGACTAAATATTTGCGTTTCTATTGGTATTTGTGGCTTTGTGAAACAATAATCTGAAAAATCATTAATCGCTGGCATAATTGATCGAGCGGATTATTACTATTTTTTAAAAGTGTTTTATTTTGCCCGGGATAATTAAAATTTCTAACAGATAGCAGTTCATATTTAATATGTTATGCCATCACTAACTTGTTTTCAGGAAGAATTTTAACAAAAATTGTAGCTCTATAGCTTTATATTTATGAAAATCATCTAATGATCGCATTGTTCTTTGAAACTAACAAGGCTATTTAATTTTTAATACTATAATAAATTAGACAATCCTGCTTTACTACTATAACTGATCTTCATCTGTTTATTTAAATTTTCATCTGTCCAACATTGTAATAATCGTTCCATTACTCCCAAGTATAATAAATGCATTGAGTCCAAAACAAATTGATTAATTAAATCGATGCGCGGATTTATACGAATTAGAGGAGAAACCCCTAACTGAGATGACCTCCATTATTTTGATTCCTGAAAGATTCATCAGTTCACTATCATCTGTTAATGGATAAATAGTCCTTTAGTAGCCCAATACCCTCCGTGATCTTTTATACATTTTAATAAAGACATGCGGGCCTATCGGAAATGAAAGATTTGATAGATATAATGAATAATTATGGTAGTTCCAGTATTTTGTAATTCTTTAATTTCATTAATGAATTTTTCGAATTAAATTTCCAAATTCGATGGTTTATGATCTTCACAATAAATTGCTATTGGACATTTTTTGTACATGTTGGACTCATATAAAACTTTGCCAAGAATAGGCCACAAATGTTTTCTACTCGACTTGAATACAGGTAACCCGTCGACATTAATGATTAATTCAATGTGCCTTATTTCATGTAAATCAACGTTTAAACATGTTTCTAAATTTTTACGAATTTCAAAGTATACGAACTCATCTCTACTATCAAAGCTTTGGATATAATACTCACTATGCGTAGTTTGCAAAAACTTTTTGACATTTTTTGGAAGAGTTGGATATGCTTGTCTTCTTAAAATGTTCAATAATTTTTCTAATCTTGCGTGGGGAATAGGTGGATCCATTAGTGCCCATTCACGAATATCTCCAATGTCTTTTAAATACTGAACATCGTTATTTATCACTTCTTGCGCCTCAGAAAAAGAACTGTCACTTAGACTTATAAGTTCATCACTAGATTGTTCATTACCGCTACTTTCAACACTAATAATATTTTTTTTGTTTTTATTCATTAAATATTCACCATTTACATGCACTTCATTTTGTGTTTTATTCGATTGGATTGCATTGGATTTATCAATTTTCAACTCATCGTTATCTGACCAAATGTGTCCTTCACGTGGAGTTGGAAACTCATTGTTTTTACTTTCAGATCTTGCCCGCTTCTCGTGAATCAAAGCTATTTCACGTCTAACAATACGAAATCGTTCAGCTCTTAATCTCGCGAGTTCGCGTGCCCGCAAACCTCTCATATTGCTTGACGACATCTTAACTTAAGAACAATCAATATTATTTATTTCTTTTGATTACTAAGAATCACTCGGAAACTCTGTCCGTTCGCGAAGAGTAACTCCCGAAGACTAACTTAAAATTACATTACCTCGAATAAAAAAAGTGCATCTGGTTCTGAGAAACTTGAACCCTCATAAAATCAAAGCATTAATGTTATGTGTCATATAACCATAAACCTATATGCTACATAACGTCCACCTTAAGAATTCCGAAGCAACGCCTAACTTAGGCCTGCCCCTAATTTTCCGCAAATAAGATTTGATTTGGCATTTTTAGGCTTACCTTATTTTGGCTAGTCCAAGGGCTCTCGTTTGGCAGTAATTAGGCTTTCCGAATACTTTTTTAAGCGTACCTTATTTAGGCTGAGCTTATGGAGGCCTAATGAGTTAATAGTTAGGCTTTCGATATTTTGCTTTACCTGCTTTACACTGCGTTTTTTCATTAGGCCCACATTTGTATTTAGGAATGCCTCAAGAAAATTCTAGTCGGGAATATCATTTATGGGCATAATTTAATGCCGATACCCTTAATCAACATTTTTTCCGGAAAAATTTCAGTACTTAAGTATACCGATAATAGTATAATATAGTTTTAACGAGGCATATCTACTTAACCCTCTTGCCGTTTCCCGTAAATTATGTAAAAATAAGTCCCGTCGACTAATCAAATAAAAATCAGGACAATTCAAACATTATATATAGAGAGCAACATAAAATATTTGTATATATTAATGTTTTTAGTTATTAGAACCACAAATGCAATCAAAAAAGGACTAAACATAATGTACTTAATAATAATTAAGGTTTATCAGTTCGGTAAAAAAAATATTCAGTTAAAAAAATCGAATCGAATTTGAATTTGAAAATGCGTTTTTCGCAAGATCACTTATTTGAATATCGCTTGGCGGTGTTTAATGAATAAATTTAGAATACCAATATTTTTCCGCAACTTTTGATCTGAAAATTATTGAATCAAAGAATATAATATTCTTATTCACTAGTCAAACCACATAAACCATATGCACTTCAGAAACAAAAAAGTTCACAATACCCAGTAATTAAAAAGAAATCGATTCAAATCTATTTTTAAGTGCAAAACAAATATTTAGTTATAGAAATTTTCATCTCAGTACTTTGTATAGTAACTTTGTTTATCATCACCTTAAAGCATCTTCGTGGCGTTGATGCTATTAAATTAGTACATAAGTGTGCTCTAAACTCTTCTTCTAATGTTTCAAACAACTCTGCCATTTTGAAATTGCTAATCTGAGATTCGACATTTCAAGATATAGAAAGATTCAACTCATTCAAGAGAACCCAGATATCAGCTAAAAGTCTTTTGGTTTGTCACAAAGAAATGTTTTCGTTCATTTGCTGTTTTCATTTTAATATGTTAGTCAAGTGCAAAGTAAAAGTAATAAAGATTAATAATAGAGATAATGTGCGTTACCTGACTACGAACTCTTGTGTTTTAAGTATGATATATTTTAAAAAATTTACCTATACGAAAGAAAAAATACGTTCGATTCGTCGATCATTATCGAAAATTTTTACAATTTTCTAAAGTTACATTATGTAGTAAAATTTTAAAATATCTCTGCAAATTTTTAGAACTTCGCCTTCAAATATTCCGTATTCTTATAATATGTAGTTTTTCAGACAATTTTAAGGGGGAACCGGACAAAATCTCTAAAAGTTCAAAATCTCCATACAAACTAAATTATCAAAAAAAACTAATATTATCCAAAAAATCTCAAGATTTCAAATTTCCGAATTGAAAATCTCCAAATACCCGTTGATTTCAAAAATTTCGGAAGCTCAAAATCTCCATGCGTTTTTTTCGTAATCGGATCCGGATCAAATTGTTTAGGACATTCATTTTTCATTGAACTGAATTTTAAAAACTGTCTATATAAAAATTTTAAAATTTGCAAAAAAGCACATCAAATATCCATGATTTTTATTTACATATTCGAATTTCAAATTTTTTGAAGAAATGCTGTTGTTTGATGTAATTGTAATTGTAATTTCCATTAAATGTAATTAGTACATTTTATTTACTGCGTGAAACTATTTTTAGTTGGTAGTCTTGTTTTTAAATTTTGAAAAGAAAGTGTTAATTTCATATTTCAAGACAAGAAAAAAATTTTTGTTTTGTTATAATTATTAGTTTTTATTTTGGAGCAAAGTTCATTTGTTATTCATTGTTTTGAAAAAATTTAAATTTGGAAAAATTATATTTTGTTTATTGCTCAAGGCACGATGTATCATTTTTTCAGTTGTCTTTATATTTTTAAAACAAGAATTGAGAAAAATTGTTTAGTTGTCACCAAACAACCGGATTAAAATTTTCAAAGTCTTAAATCTTCAAACTAAAATTCGCTATAGTATAGAGTCAAGTGGAAATTTTGATTTGGAGATTAATATTTGATGATTTTATACTTGGAGATTTTGTACCGGACTCTTTTTATGATAATATTTCAGGAAATACAGTTCTAAGATCGACATTCAATCAACCTAAATCTATCGTAAGCTAATATTCAATCCTGGTGCCTTTGATATGTACTTATTTGTGTTTGTTGTTTATTTGCTACACACATTGTTTGTGGAAGTAATCAATGATGTATAAGTTATTCTTAATTGAACACCACTCACTCAAGTATTTGATTTATTCGCAGACATGGGAATATTCGAGGACCAAACTGAGAGGCGAACATCTGTGTCCTCTGGACACCCAGCCGTCTTCAATTTGCCCCCGATCGAGTCTGTCCCAGCGCCCTCCGTGATATGGCAGACCGAGGAAGGACCCCTCAACTACGACATCAAGTACGCGAACACGATCAGCAACCAGCTGATCATCCTCAGCTCGGACGAGGGCGACCGGAAAGCCTACCGGGCCCGGGCCATCAACACCCAGCTGGGCAAGGAGGAGAACAGCGCGTTCATCCACCTGAACGTGACGGGCGATCCCTACACCGAGGTGGCCCCCGAAATCATAATCCACCCCGAGAACGTGACGCTGAAGCGCGGCGAGCACTTGGCCGAGCTGCAGTGCATCGCAAACGCACGGCCCCTTCACGAGCTCGAAACGCTCTGGATGAAGGACGGGATCCTCATCGAAAACTCAGGGGTGGAGCACACGTTGCACGATCCGTGGAACAGGACCCTGGCCCTGCTCTCTGTGAATCTAACCCATTCGGGGGAGTACACCTGCCAGGTTAGGCTGAGAAGTGGCGGGTTCCCCACAGTGACAACTAGCGCCACGGTTGTGGTCCAAGAACCCCCTACCTTTTTTACACCTCTGAGGGCCGAAACCCTGGCGGAATATGGGTCTCAAGTGATTCTGCCCTGCGATGTGATAGGCGAACCCCAGCCTCATGTAACATGGTTTCGAAACGCAGAAGCCGTCGACTTATCCACCGACAGGTATGGTTTTTAAGCAATCATTATAGAACTTAAATTTTAGTTGTTAAACATTCCAAACAAAAACAAAGAAGCAAAAAAATACACTATACGGGTTTTTACAAAAATACGTTTCTAACTATAACACACGAGCTATCAAAAATTCTCAAATTCTCTAACCATTTAGCACACTTGTTAAAAAATTTATCCTAATCGATTAGTTAATTTTAATTGGGTCCGCCATTTTGAAATTCGAGAATAAAAAGTAATCTATATGTTAGGCCTGGATATGTAGTGCCTTCACTCAAAAAATGAAAATGAGAATATGAGAATAGAAATGACGTCGCTACAAACCCTTAAAAAATGAATTCCCATTCCTCAAAAAATATGAAATAATGCATTACTTTTTATTACAAGCTTTTCTCTAACTTTTAATGGTTGAACGTTATCCTCAAATATTGAAACCTTACTCAACAATTCATTTGTTGACGTCATACACTTACTTCACTTCCGTTTTTTTTTCGTATTTTAGAAGACGACAACTTTTAAAGTTTTATAAATTAAAAAGTGAGCCATCTTATTTAATGAAAAAGTTTATTTTAGTATAAAATACATCACTTTTTAAAACTAAAAAATCATAATATATTTTGACCGACCTTTAAAAAACACACAGAGTGCGTTATTGATTACATAGTTATAGGATGAATTGTAAGAGCTAAATTCTTTTTAGTCCGTGTGCAACTTATTCTCTACCGGCTGAATGTTGCATCCGGAACACTCTGTTCAATATGCTAAGCTATGCCATCCTAAGCTAAAGGAAAATTTATCATTTTTACAGTGAATAGAATTCCTCACGACTTAAAAACTATATATTTTTATATTGATGCTCTTTTAAAGCCGTAAATTTGTCCAGACATGATAAACGGCTCGGATGTAATATATTAAAATTTCCCTCTTAATTTTAGCATCCCTATACGCTTAAAGATTTACCTAAGATACATCATATGTAACTAAGACAGTTCTGACATAAAATACAGCTATTATGACTGAATTCACGAGACCATAAATTTAAAAACATTTCCCTTTTTTGTAGGTACGCAATCCAGGAGGACAATTCGTTGGTCATCAAAAAGCTCTCGATGAACGAATCTGCCATGTTCCAGTGCCTGGCCTCAAACGAGGCCGGGGAAAGGTCGTCCTACACGTGGCTCAAAGTGAAAAGTAAGTACCCTCCGGTCGCGCCAGCCCCATTTGTCTTGTTGAACATCAAATCTAACAACTTTTCTCGTCTCCTGTACCGTGGTAATGACACATTAACTAGAAAAAGTAACTGACACCAGTTGGCTTGCATCCTCCGCTACTAACAAACCATTTAGAGAGTCGCTATCTAGTCGGGTTAGAAGGTTCGCCCAACCAAGAATTATCCGGGTAAGAGCGTCTTCGTCAGCATCTGGTAGGAGGAAGGAGCTGCGCTTTAATGCGGCCAGTACGAGCAACTTTTATACAGGATTTGTATTTCACTAGCGTTTTTCGTTAATTGTTTTTCTGCACGTAGTAGCTCACTTTGTTCGGACGCTGTTATTTATTTATTTGTTTTTCTTTTCAACGATCAACACTTCCGCCACACGCTTTTCGCTGAAATCATTTTATTTTTGCAACGCATACTCACGTCGAGGGGACGTGAGCTGCAAACGATCCCATTTCTACTGGGAATACGAGGGTTTTTTATAATCATCTCCCCAAACTGGGATTATCCGGGTTTTTGTAATTGAGCATTTTAAAAGAACCGATGCTCCTCCCAGCTCTTTGTAAACAGGGCCACCAAAACACCCATTGTATTCTGGCACAGGTAAACTCATGTGGGCTTTTGTTCTTAACTCTTCTAGGGCTGAACTTTTTTCTTAAGAAGAAAGACAAACTCGAGGTCATTTTTAGGTACTCAAAAAAAGATGTTTCCTTTTACCCGTGAAAAATTTTCCTATTTTTAATATCTAAATATGGATGAAATTTTAAGAAAGATCTAAAAATGAGAGCTAATCAACTATTTAACTACAAACATTCGTTCTTTCAAATGCCCAAATATAAAATAGCCACAGAAGTGTTCAGAAAAATCAAAGGTCTATGACATAAAGTTTTTTAAAAAACATAATGAGAAGAGTATTATCAAAGCGGAATATTATATGTACATATGTACCCACATAATATTCATTTTTAATTAGTCTCGAAGTTACAGTTTTGTGGGGGGTTCTTAAAAGTTCAGCAAATATATGTTATTTTACAAATTTGATGCAATTGTAGATATATTTACAAAAATATTTTTCTAAACTTAAAGTAGAAGATTTATTTTTTCCTTAGAAGGAGCAAAAAACTGAAGTATATACAATACAATCGACTTTTAACTTGGTTAGTCATTTTCCTAAATTCACCATAAACGCTGTGTAAATAATGAAAAAGGTAGATAGTCGCAAAAAAAGTTGCTTGACTCTATTATTGGACTAGATGTATTTTTTTGGAAGCAAATCCTTTAGTTTTAAAGCGAATGCTTCTTTTTATAAAAATGAAAAATGTAAAACCTTTTACTTTGAAACCAAACCTCTGTCAAAGCAAAACACTATTTCACTATTTTTATGTAAGCCAAAGTAATGTTTTTTTTTTAATAAATACTGACTCTTTTGGATAAGAGGAAAATATTAGAAACATGCCAGGAAATCGAAAAAATTATTAACTTACTAAAAAAATGGGTTTTTCATTTAAAACATTCGAATCGAATCGGAAGGAGCTTACAAAAAACCCTTTTTGGATCAAAATTCGTTAATAAAGTTCCTAAAATGTTCATAAATTCATTTTATTTTCTTGTATGCTGAAAAGTCTAGGAAGATAATAGTCCTTCTTACTATCATCAGTCCAAATCATCCATCATCCAAATCGATTAAGAAATACATATGTATACGGTCTTCAAGAAAATAAATTAAAATTTATAGCCAAGTGATAGTCTCACTTCCCTTCTCCAAATTTTGCAATTGTTTAATATAACCAAGATATCGACCCAATAAGTGTTGCAAAGTTGAACGAAAATCCATTTAGAAATACGGCAGCTATCGCGGTAATAAAATCACTTTTAAAAACTTATGTAGCTCCTTAATCCTTTGACCAATCTCTACCATTTGTAACACAAAGTAGAACTACGCGTTATCAATGTGTGTGTTAAGTTTGGTAAATACCGGTTAAAAAATAGGAAAGAAACCATTTTTATATAACTTACGTTTTGGCACGATAAACATATAGGCGAAGTTTGGTCATAATCGGTTAAAAAATACCTACAGCCTCTATGGTTTCCACAATTTTCGTCATTATATACATATATAATTGTCTAAATAAATTTTATTTTTGAAGTCTACAACCTCTAAAACGAGTTTTGGTATTATTCATTTTCCGAAATCTTTTCATGAGATATGCTGCAATATGTACTATTTCATATGAAATCTGCCTAAAAGAGGGGGTTTAAGGGTTAAAGAAATTTCTCTATTGAAACCATCAGACAGAGCAAATTATCCATATTAAACACCTCCTTTCTCGCCGGCCCTATTTCATAAAAATTAATCTTCCCTATTCTGTTAGCCAACCTGTTCTTTCGTGCTGAAGTTTAAAAAATTCTGCAAATTCTCACAAGTAATTCTGAAACTGGGTGAATTCCTATAATAGCACAATTTGGAATCTCTGTAGCGTGCAATCAAGGGAAATGTCCGCCGAAAATTTCGTTTGGACGTCAGCTCAATGCACTCAGATTGGCTCGCCCTGCAGAAGACCCAAGAGATTGAGGGAACCTGAAATTCCCACCGGGACCATTAGCACAGGGTCTACAAAAGAATTTTCCCGAGGCATGGCGAGGGACCAAACAATGAGGTGGAGAAGAAGCGGAATTATGCAAATGACGGGTTACCGGGAAGCGCATTTCTCCCGTGCCTTCCCGGGCTGCAAGAATAAATAGCTCGATGTGGCGGTTGAAGCTGGCTGAAGCGTTCCCTCGGGCAATGTAACCACTCGCTTGCGGCAGCAGTTCGTCACAACCGACAGATGTAAATTTAAAAATGCACGCACACGCAACGCACCTCCGCCGTCCGTTGGCCGCAAATTACACGGACTGCACGGCTGCTTTGTGAGTTAATTACTCGCAATGACTCTAATCACGGGAGGTTGCCCGCCCGAGTTCATTTGCGATTAATAGACGAAAATTAAGGCGCACGACAACCGGGCAGTGATGGGAGCATAAAGAGCCTTTCAAAGACTCCGCCCTCGCTGGGGCTCGTTCAATGCACTCAAGAAACTGCCGCAGGAGGCCTCCTCCGGAGGACTCGAAGACACACTCTTGCTAAAACTAGATCGGATCAAGGAAAAAGCCCAAAAAGCGGAGATAAAGAACAAGTTTCCGGCTAATAGAATCATCTTACCCAGCAGACGTATTGTTCCCATACGCAAAGAGGATTACAAAGGCGGCCCGGCCCCATTGGGCGGCGGACGACGGGCGAGGACACTTTGTTTCCCGACCGCCCCAACCGAGCCGGGGAGTCACGTTCCTGCACTCGAAAGGGATAGCGCCCTCTGTGACCACTGACCTATGTAATTTCCTTCTGAGGGCGCAGTCGACAGGATAATGGATTTCAGTGCATTTATGCTATTCGAAGTGTGTCAGTGCAAAACGAAACTCCTTGATTGGATTTATCACGGCCATACATTGTCCCGGGGAGCAGGGCCCCCCATACACGGCCAAAAGTGGTCCAAGGTCGGGGATGAGAAGCTCTTATATGTAAGCCGGTCGGAAGTTGAGGAGATAAGAATGGAGATAAATTAAGGAAGCATATCGTTTTGCATATATAATGGCCATTGAAACGAGCAATCTCTTTCTACTCGTTTTTTAGCAGGACAGACAGCCAAAATACACAAAATCAACATATGGTTTCGAAACTTTTAGCTCCCTGTATTCCTGGGGTTTAGAAGGTGATTCTGTAATGCTTTAAGAAGAAATTCTAGAATAAGATCCTTATGCTACATCCACAAATTGTTCTTAAAGCATCTTTGATAAACGGCTTAAGATAAAATAAAGATAATGTCATTTGTATTAAAACAACATAAAATATGTTTAGCAAAAATAACACTGAACATCATCTTTTATATTCGTTTATGTAACAGAACAATTAGGAGGTAACTTCAATAGAATTTGTTCTGCTGATTATAAAATCGAAAAATAAAATTGTTTATCATACGAAGTTTTTGAGAAAAATACGATAAAAACCTAAAACAATTCGTAGTTTGAATACTTTTGAAGATTTAAAAAAAAAATAATGAGACTTGAACAAAGCTCGTAACGTGGCTCAACTGAAAGCCTAAATCCTAATGTCGTTGTATGAAATATTGAAGTATCACCATTCCATAGCTCTTGCTAAGCATATTGGGGAAGTAATTTTTTGTAAGCGTTCGTTAGCCGTGATTATCATGCACTATTAATTGTATGAAGTAATCGTTTAGAGGAAAAAAGTGAATTTTATAGAGTATTCCGGAAAGACTTAAGACTTTAGTATTTTAATATAGTAATAGCTAAAGGTTCAAACCTTCGTTTGACCTACATTTCAATCTCTTTATTTATAACGAATTTCTAACATACGATATTTTATAATCTTCAAAGCAATTTTTTTTTTCCAAAACGACGTGTTTGGACATTTTCATTTGTAAATTCCCTAAAAGATATTGTAAGGAAGTTACGGGAAAAATGATTATAATCAATTTTGTGCAGAATTTCTCTCTCTAAAGTTAGGTAAGGAAACTTGTCCTTATCAGATTAAAAATTAACGATTTTTTGAAGAAATAACATAATATATTATGAAAAAAAAATTTTGAAAACTAATTGAAATAATATTAATCGATCGATCGCTCGATAACGATTATCAAGTAATTTTTATTTTACGAATGGTTGTTAACAATCAAGTAATAATTGATTATTATGAAACATACTCGTAATAAAAAACGATTTTTAACCGACTTAGAAAAACAAGCTGCCATTTTTCCAAAGCGTATCTATCTCTTTTTACTTTTCCACTCCTTAAAGAAAGGAATGTAATGAAATTATAAATTTATTTCGAACAATCAAACAATAAAAAGTAATTCTTAATAATTATTGAGCGTTTGAAGAATAAAAATAACTTCATAATCGTTATCGAGCGATCGAAAAATAAAAATCACTTCGTATAAACATTATCGAGTGATCGGAAAATAAAAATTATTTCATAATCGTTATTTAGTATTTTATACTTTTTGATCAAAATACAATACAGTCATTGTTCTAAATCAATTCTTTTAAAGAATTACCCCATACGAGCTTTCCATTTGAGTGAATTTTTCTCTTTTAACTAATAAGGATTAATTTGAATTCAGA
This sequence comes from Machimus rusticus, assembly GCA_951509405.1. Taxonomy (NCBI): domain Eukaryota; kingdom Metazoa; phylum Arthropoda; class Insecta; order Diptera; family Asilidae; genus Machimus; species Machimus rusticus. Next base: position 13,767,355 of record OX608051.1, read on the forward strand.
CAATTTTTCTGGAGATGTTTAAAAATTCACTGCACTTTTCACCACCGAATAAATAATTTACAAACTACAATAAAAAGATGGCATACGGTTCAATTCCCTGGGAGCACTGGTTAACTTACTGACTGACCTATAAAAAGTCTCATCACTTTTGAAGGTTATTAATGAAAATCCTCATCCGATATTTTCGGGAAAATTGAAAAAGCATAACTTTTATCATAAAAAAAATCTTCTGAAGTAAGGACACGTAAGGCTTTATGTGCCTGAACTTAGCAAAACACTTTTCACGAATCAAAAAGCCCTCTCATAATTTGTTGCTAAATAGTTGCTTATTATTTGTAGAAAAAAAAATTTGTTGATTTTTATTTAATAAAAAAATAAGGTGTTCTGCTAAGTTCAGATGAACTTAGCAAAAAAACAATTGTTGCTTTTAATTTAAAAAAAAACAGGGTGTTCTGCTAAGTTCAGCTGAACTTTAAACCGTCCTGATGTTCTAAATGCATTTTTTATGAAGGCTGTTTTTTTTTTTTTTTTTTTAATAAAACTAATTAGGAACTATTAAGAGGGTTAGCTTTTTGATTCGTGAAAAGTGTTTTGCCCAGTTCAGGCACATTAAGGCTTTACTTTTCACTTAAAAACTCTGTAGCTAACAATGTTATTATCAATATTAAGAAAATTATAGAGTTTTATAGAAGAGACTATGGTAAATGAGCTCCGTGCAGTAGGGTTTGTTTAATTTTCAAAAATTAGGTATATTAATTCTGGGAGATAAACTAAACAAAATCCGAAGTGTACGAGGCTTCATCTCGTTTTATATATTGTAATATATTTTACTTGTATCTTTAGAATCTGAAGGTGTAACCTCGATATTGTGAAATTGAAGTACAAGATCGCTTTAATTTGTACGTATAAAACCCATTGTCCTGCACACTCGCTGTAAAATTATTGCTCACAATTTTTGCGTCCGCCTCTATTCGTAGTATTTGCATGAATGGGGCTCCTTTGGAAGCTCGAACGTTACACAAGCCTCGAGCGGCCACCGGAGACCACCACAGTTTAGAGGGAATCCGTTTTCCACACAAACACTAAGCGCACGAAAAGTCAAGCACAGCTGAAACATTTTAACTCACATCTAGTGATTGCTAGCCCCACGAGGGCCCATTTGCATCCTGATCGCTTCAATGGCGCCCTAATTAACAGGGCGTCTCTAAACGCACTCAATTTACCCCCAGCACAGCCTGTTCTCCTTTTCAATCGCACGATTTACCACTGCTCGAGGATTTTTTACGTTTCCCACAACCACTTTATCACAGTGTTTTTTTTTTTCTTTTTTTAACCCGGAGCCCCATTCCCTTAACGAAACCCAACGAGCTAACGAATTGAATTCTCTCGATAGCCTCGACGCCCATCATGGAGCAGCCCCCGCAAAACGTAACTGCCCTGGACGGAAAGGACGCCACCGTCACCTGTAGAGCGGTAGGTGCACCTTCCCCGAACGTTACCTGGATTTATAATGGTAAGTGGTTGAATACACCAACCGTGGACATTTTTTTGTTTTTTTATATTCGAAACTCATTCCACCGCTTTGCCGCAGGGACCCAACCTGTTGAAGTCTCGAGCCGAATTCAGATCCTCGAATCCGGCGATTTGCTGGTCTCAAACGTACGAGAAGCGGACGCGGGCTGGTACTCGTGTATTCGCTCGAACGAGGCTGGGACCGTGTCGGGAAAAGGACACCTCTCGGTGCTAGGTAAGTGGGGGGCTGCAGGACGGGGAGCCCGCCACAGGAGCCCCACGTGTGTAATACCCGGGCAAATGGTTGCAATTCCCCGGGGTTGGTTTTAACAGGAATTTTTTAATAAAACAAAAATCATATTCCATTGCAGTGCGAACGCAAATAATCCAGCCACCAGTTGACACGACGGTGCTCCTCGGGCTGACCGCCTCCCTGCAGTGCAAGGTGTCGAGCGACCAGTCGGTGCCTTACAACATCGATTGGTACCGCGACAGCCAATTTGCACCTATCATGAACTCGCAGCGGGTCAGCGTCCAGGCGGACGGAACTCTCGAGATTCAGGCCGTCCGGGCGTCAGACGTCGGCACCTACTCGTGTGTCGTCACGTCGCCCGGCGGGAACGAGACCCGGTCAGCCCGGCTCAGTGTAATTGAGCTACCGTTCGCCCCGACAAATGTGAAGGCTCGAAGGGTGGACACCGACAACAGACGTGCCATAAACGTGTCCTGGACACCTGGATTCGATGGAAACAGCCCCGTTCTGAAATTCATCATCCAGAAGCGGGAAGTCTCTGAACTAGGTAATAAAACTTGCAATAGCTTCTGCATGGTTTTTTTGTGTAATTTTGGTTTTTTTCTTTTTCATCCACCTCGCCTTTCTCCTTGTCACATTGTCAAATATTAACTGTAGAAGAATTTTTAGGTCCGATTCCAGATCCCCTCCTAAACTGGGTGACCGAACTTAGCAATGTGTCGGCCAACCAGCGCTGGATTCTCTTGACGAACCTGAAGGCCGCCACTGTCTACCAGTTTCGGGTCAGCGCTGTCAACAGAGTTGGCGAAGGATCTCCCTCCGAACCGAGTAACGTTATTGAGCTGCCCCAAGAAGGTAAGTGCATTTGACTTGTTTTTAAAGTCCCATGCACATAGATCGATCCATAAATAATTAATTAAAACGTAATAACTATCCTATGGCCAATGGCCTCCCCTGCACAATCATTTGTCGAATATCCTTCAAGGGGTGTTTCTGGTCTACTATCCGATAAAATTATAAACATGATCTACACCGAATCAGATTTTAATTCTACAACTTTTGGTATCTCAAAGATAAGTTTATTGTTCTATTACAAGTTATCGAATATATAACAAACTAATATTTTTATACTTTTTTTTAAATGCATTTCTCGGACAGTAAAATTCTAAAAATTATTTCAGTGATGAAATAAGCTCTGTTCTATATGAATTATACAAAACTTTTTAAGGCAAAATCAACAATACATGTTTTTAAAAAAATGACGGATTTGTTAAATAAAAATTCATTCATTTCACTAAAAAAGAATGCTTATACAATATTTAGGCTATTAAAAAATAAAATGATATATGCTTCAGTAAAGAGCTAAGCTCAAAAATGGTGCCTTTTTTTTATGGCACACTAACGCCACCTTGTTAGATGTGTAGAGTACTTCCATACAAACAATAGTTATCATAGCAGCTCAGCTCTAAAGTACATCCGTCTCGAGTTATGCGCCCTAATCTAAAACAAAAACAATAAAAATAATAATTTAGGCACTAGTGCGATGCTCACGATTTTTTGAAGCGCTATATCTCTTTATTTTATTTAAAGCACAAATGCGTGCTTGTCAGAAATTCATTCTGTTGAAATTTATTGTCAGCTGCTACTCTGCTAGTACAGAAAGAATTGCTGACATATAATGCATTTTAGTTCTAATTTAATAAAACATTGTAAATAAAAATTACTTCAGCCCGGATAAATTTAGTTTTATCGGGACCGATAATAAGTATATGCATGTGTAAATTTTAGTAAAAAAACTGCAAAATAATTTGTTTGATTTGAAAAACTCTGAAACATACATTAAAATACCGTTTTTATTATTATTATATTGTACCTACTTAAAAAATATTAAAAGTACTGTTTCTTAAAATGGTAACAAATTAAAGAAAAAACATGACCAGAAACCCCCTCTGAAAAATCCAACCTTAAATTTGGTTCCAATTCAGTTTATGCAAAGCTTAAAAATTCCATTATTTAAAAATTAGTGTTGGGTAGATAAATACTCACCGAGTTGTTCAAATTTGGTAGTCCACTTGACCAAAATTTGCAAAATTCGCACAATTCCGTAGATTCTTTTTTTAATATACCCCAAGCAACACTTTCGTAGAGCAGTAAAACTGCAGGTGTTGCTTTCTACCTGCCGACCAATCCAAAATAGTAGCTATGTAGCTAGTCCCTAACTAAATCACGAATACTTCAAAGAGTGTGCTAATCTCTTCGTCTTTTAAATATTTTAATAATTGCCGTGGCTTAAGTAGCATTACCGCTTGAAAGAGGTACATAACTCACGTTTATTTCTGGCCGCCTTCAAATAATCACATTCACTCCTTTGCTCCTCAGCTCCGTCTGGGCCACCTGTGGGATTCGTGGGGTCGGCGAGATCTTCATCGGAAATCATTACTCAGTGGCAGCCGCCACTGGAGGAGCACCGCAATGGACAAATCCTCGGGTATATAATACGTTACCGATTATACGGCTACAACAACAGTCCGTGGACAACACAAAATATAACAAATGAAGCCCAGCGAAACTACCTTATCCAGGAGCTCATCACTTGGAAGGATTACATTGTTCAAATTGCGGCTTACAACAACATGGGCGTGGGGGTGTTCACCGAGGGCGCCAAAATTAAGACCAGGGAAGGTGTTCCTGAAGCCCCACCGACTGAGCTTAAAGTTTCAGCGATAAACTCTACCTCCATCAAAATATCTTGGAAACCGCCCAATCCACAGCAGATTAATGGTATTAACCAAGGATATAAAATACAGGCTTGGAGGACCGAAGTAGTAAGTGGTGGACATCACGAGTTTGAAGCCAAAATGATGACCGTTCCCCCGAGCCTTATTGACCCGCTCGCAGAACAAACTGCGATAATGACTGGCTTAGACAAGTTCACAGAGTACAACGTTACTGTGTTGTGCTTCACTGACCCGGGGGATGGAGTGAGAAGTGAAATGATCCCAATTAAGACAAAAGAAGATGTTCCCGATGAAGTGGGTTCTCTTCAGTTCGACGATGTTTCAGATCGTGCGGTCAAAGTCATTTGGACGCCACCGAGAAATAAAAATGGTATCCTATTGGGCTACCAAGTTCGCTATCAAGTCAAAGACAAGCCTGAGACGCTTAAAGTAGCCAATCTTACAGCGGAGGAGACCAGTCTTAACGTTAATCACCTCCAGGCTACGACGCACTATTGGTTTGAGATAACCGCTTGGACTCGAGTAGGTCCGGGACCTGCGAAAACTGCGACAATTCAGTCAGGTGTTGAACCTGTTCTACCTTCTCCACCTACTCAGCTTGCACTATCAAACATTGAAGCATTCTCAGTAGTTCTTCAATTCACACCTGGATTTGACGGAAACTCTTCCATTACTAAATGGACAGTGGAAGCACAGACTGCACGAAATCTTACGTGGTTTATGGTCTACGAAGTTTCGGATCCAGACGCCTCAACGTTGACTGTTACTGGATTAACACCCTTCACTCAGTATCGCCTAAGATTGATAGCAACAAATGTCGTGGGTTCTTCGGAACCATCCGAGCCCACAAAAGACTTCCAAACAATCCAAGCCCGACCTAGGCATCCTCCGTTTAATGTAACAGTTAGGGCTATGAGCGCCACAGAACTCCGGGTCCGATGGATCCCACTGCAACAAACTGAGTGGTTTGGGAACCCTAGAGGCTACAACATCACCTACAGACAGGTGGATAGAAGCCCCGAAACTCCTTCATTAAGCGTGCTAATTGAAGACCATACCTCAAATTCTCATGTGTTGGACAATCTCGAAGAGTGGACGGTATACGAAGTTATCATGAATGCCTGCAATGACGTGGGGTCTTCAAGGTAAGCAACATTTTTATTTTTATTTCAATTTCATCAAAATTATTATGCGATGGCACAATTATCTTTGAAAAATGGGCTATTATTGTGTTTATTTGAGTATTCTGGGAAAAGTGTTAAAAAAAAACATTTAAACAACAATATTTTGCATAATTTTTATTATTATTTTTTAAATAGCTTTATTTCACAAAATTATGTAATTATCAAAATTTGTATGTAGTGGTATAATTTTGATAGGAACGACAACGAATAGTCTACAGAATAAAGTGCTAAAATTTGGGCTCAATTAATGCAATAATTTTCCTTTTATCACCGATACACATACTATAGACCAATATGAAAAAATAATTTAATTACGTACTTTTCCCGATGCTTAAAAAAGTCTTGTTGATGCCAATCGATTCAGGTCGACAAGATGAATAATTGTTAGTACTTGTTAGTAGTTGTCCAAAATTGTAAGGAAAAATTGCCTATAGTTTTAGAAATTATACTATTACACCAAATTATCTACAAAAAGTTTGGGAAAGCACAATTTCTTGCGGAACCAGGAAACACTCATAGAAATTGTGCGAACACGAAAACGTGATCCAAACTAACTATTCAATGCGGGGTAATAAAAATAATCGTCTGCTTCATAAACTTGAAAGTACAAGTTTTCAAACAACTTTTAAATTATTGAAATTAAATTATAGATATAACTGTTCAAAAAATGCAAAATTGAATTGAGAATGCATCAGCTATTTTTTCTTATTCTTTGAACTCCTTTGAACAAAAAAAAGTACTCACAATTATTTATCTCGTCGAGCTGCGATTGGTATCAAAAATTTTTTTAAGTTCTGGAAAAATTATTGCAGTCCATTAAACAGCATATTTGACAAATGTATTGGGTCTTAATTGACTGACTGGGCAGTTCCCAACTGGATAATATTTGTAAAACTTTGAAAACAACCTAATTTTATAATATTACTATTAGGTTTTACAAAACTCTTACATTTTTTTACTACAAGCTCTTGGACTAATATGTCCACTCATAACTTCCGAGATATTTTGGATTTCATGAATTTGGATCAAACATTATTTTTCGGCTATTGACAATATTGTAGAAGATTATTTTCGGTATCTCAATTCAAATTTTAAGTACATACATACAAATTTAACAATATAACAAGAGTGAAAATCACCCCATAATTTACATTACATTTGAATTTCTTTTCTTAGTCTTATTTTATTTATTTTTTGTTTTGGGGAAATATAATAGGAAAATTCATTATATACTGAAAACAACAAATAAGAACGAACCCTCATATTTTAAATACATTAAATTCTAGCAAATCCCAGCAAAATTTGATACCGATTAATATTATTAAATATATAAGTTCACATTTTTACATTTTCCGCTTGCAATTAGAGTTTATTTAAAATTATATATTTTTCCGTACAGAAATAGCCCCAAGGCTATAGAAAGAACTCGAGAGGCAGTACCTTCTTTTGGGCCTATTGGCGTAAAGGCGAATGCCACTTCCTCCACAACTATTGTAGTCCGATGGGGAGAAGTTCCGAAGGAGCATCGCAATGGCCAAATTGAGGGCTATAAAGTGTTTTACGCGGCAGCCAGCCGTGGTGGACAAGTGCTCCACAAAACGATATCCAACAACGCATCTTTCACCACTACGTTAACTGAACTGAAAAAGTATGTCGTTTATCACATCCAAGTTCTAGCCTACACCAGGCTAGGTGATGGAACCCTCAGCACTCCTCCAATCAGGGTGCAAACTTTTGAAGACACTCCTGGTGCCCCGTCGAACGTTTCATTCCCAGATGTATCATTTTCCACGGCCAGAATTATTTGGGATATCCCAGAGGAGCCAAATGGGGAAATATTAGCGTACCAAGTAACCTACTCTCTAAATGGGAGCGTTAATCTAAACTACAGCAGGGAATTTCCGCCTTCTGATCGCACTTTTCGAGCAACTCAACTGCTGTCTGAAAGGTACTACACGTTCAGTGTAACTGCCCAGACGCGACTCGGCTGGGGCAAAACAGCAACGGCCCTGGTCTACACCACCAACAACCGCGATAGGCCACAGGCCCCATCTTCTCCGCAAATATCCCGAAGCCAGATTCAGGCGCACCAGATAACTTTCAGTTGGACTCCCGGCCGGGATGGATTCGCCCCACTGAGGTATTACACGGTACAGCTGAGGGAAAATGAGGGGCCTTGGACTTCCCTGCCGGAGCGAGTGGATCCAAGTGTGACCTCATACACGGCTGCAAATTTGAAACCTCACACCACGTACCAGTTCCGAATCCAGGCTACAAACGATTTGGGTCCTTCGACGTTCAGCAGAGAAAGCATCACGGTTAGGACGCTTCCAGCAGCCCCAGCGCAAGGGGTCACAGGCCTGAAAGTAGTCCCTATAACCACAACAAGCGTGCGTGTCCATTGGAACCCCTTGGAGAAGTCCTTGTGGAATGGGGACTCAGTAACTGGAGGGTACCGCGTGCTTTTTCAGCCCATCTCGGACTTCCCAACAGCATTACAGTCGACTCCAAAGCAAGATGTGATGGGAATCCAGTCAAACTCAGTCATCCTTTCTGACCTGACCCAAGACCGGAACTACGAAATTGTCGTACTGCCCTTCAACTCCCAAGGCACAGGGCCAGCTACGCCTCCCATTGCAGTGTACGTTGGCGAGGCCGTCCCTACAGGAGAACCGCGGGCAGTCCACGCACTCCCAGTGTCTAGTACCGAGGTGCGGTTGGATTGGAAACCTCCAAAGCCCAGTATGCAAAACGGGGACCTTCTCGGGTACAAAATATTTTATCTAGTAACACAATCGCCGCAAGTGCTTGAGGAGGGACGCAAGAACGAGGAAGAAATCGAAGTTGTGCCCGCATCAACCACTTTCCATAGTTTGGTATTCTTAGATAAATACACCGAATATCGAATTCAAATCCTTGCATTCAATCCGGCTGGGGATGGTCCCAGATCTGCACCCATTACAGTGAAAACTCTCCCAGGAATTCCAGGACCACCAGCAGCACTTCGATTTGCTGAAATAACCATGCAAAGTTTAAAAGTATCATGGGACCCGCCAAAGATGAGAAACGGCAAAATCGCCGGATATGTGGTCACCTATGAGACGACAGAGGAAAATGAAAGCAAGTGCCCCAGCCACTTTGCAGTGAACTAAGTTGACTAAAAGTATTTCTTTTACAGAATATAGCAAGCAAGTAAAGCAGAAGGTGAACGGCACCAGCCTTCTCGTCCAGAATCTGGAGGAGGAAGTGACGTACACGTTCACTGTACGTGCGCAGACTATCGACTACGGGCCAGCTATCAGTGGGAACGTAACAACAGGGCCCCAGGAGGGATCGCCAATTGCCCCCAAGGAGCTGATTCTTTCGAAAACTGTTTCGAGCGTGGAAATGCATTGGCTGAACGGGCCCTCGGGTAGGGGCCCAATACTCGGCTACTACATCGAGTGCAAGAAGCGCGGTAAGTTCGAACATTCTCTAGAATTATTTTCCTAGTATAGCTTTCCATTGTCCTTTCCCGGAGGCATACACGGTTCTGCTAACTTTTCTTTTGTTTTACATGCCATCCCCGGACAGAGAGGGAGAGTTCTTACATCTGTAAGTAGTCTGTGTCGTGTATCGAGAATGTGCTCAAATGTCGCAATCCCAGACGAGTTTGCCTGAGCCAACTAATTCTATGTTGGCCATTTTCTGTTATCCCCCTTCACCATCTGTGACTTTGCATGTCTCGTGACAAACCTGCTGTTTACAGAGTTGCTTCCGCCCTCTGGCTAAAAAGGCGACACCAATCACCCACTGAAATGCCTACTTGGTGATACTATCAAGTGGTTCCCAAAAACATTTTTCCATAGGCAATTGCTGTCATTGAGACAAAATGAACCACAACCCCCAAATTCACTTCTCGTCTACCAGCATGCTCCTCTGCAACAGCATTCAGCTTGTTGCAAGCGTTCAGGCATAACATTTGGATTGAATATGCTGCATGGAAACTTATAAATTTATCTGGTATTAGTATTCACACCACAAATAATGAAAACTGTTTAGGGATACGACGAGCGAGCACTTCGTCAAAGCATGTATACTAACATGAACATAAAACAAATCACGATGCTGATGCTTATTAACAAACAAATGTAATTTGTGGCCTTACGCGCGAAGAATGTAAAAGCTAAGCTGTTTACACATATGTATAATAAAATTGTTCAGGAATCATGCATTATGCATACATTGAATATTTATGTTTTGAAACTTTTTTTTAGACAACACACAATAGTTTTTACAAATCGTGCTTGTTTTTTTTAGACATCCTTAATGAAAATAACAATGGAATTCGAAAGGATTTTTATTAATTTGTAACTTTAAGCTCGACTTAAAACTTACGCAACATTAAAAAAAATCGTAGTTAATTTTGAATCTGCAGTCGAAATTTGGAGATTCAGGATTAAGCTACCCAAAATGGGTAAAATACTACTAACGAAAATGCCCTTATTGCGTAGTTTTCAATAAATATTAACTTTGAGAGCCATCATATTGATATTCTGAATTAGTTAAGGGGCCCTAAAGCAAACTTACTCACCACAGCCTCAATTTTTTAACTTTCCACATGAAAAACCTGAGGCTTATATCTAAATTAGATATTAGATTTAATATCTCAATAACACAATTTTTCAATCTAGATTTGAACTTTTTGTGAATACATAAAATGGCTGAAGATAATATTTAAAAACTGTCTGTATCCAATGTTTCTGAGAATCTTATTTAACCCTTTCGTCCCTGAATACTTTTTTCGCTGAATTAAAGAGAAGGTCAAAAACAATTGTTTTTTAATGAAATAAAAGATTGAGGAAAAAAAATATATATATATCACTCGGGCCGAAAGGGTTAAACCTAGAAAATAAATTTTGTAATAGGGATGAAGAATGTAAGCTATTCCATTTCAGAGAAGGGGGGGGGGGGGGGGGGGTAGTGCATTTATTGTTATTTTTTATTACTTTTGGTAGCTCTTGCATTTAATATTTCATTACCATTAAAACTTTAATGCTAATGGTTTAAATTGTATTAGCAATACGACGGCAGTGTTAATCGAAATGCACTGACCGTTAACTATAAAAATTTAATGCATTTTTTAAAGACAAAAGAACACACTACATGTGTACATACATAAGTAAAAATGAGTAGGTGCTAAGTTTTATTTAGAAAAAATTGTTATTAGCTCTTCTTAGGACAAGTTTTTCGAATTAAGACTCCGTGAGATTTTGTCGCCGTGGAATATTTATTATATGTACATACCAGTGAACGTAAAAACTACTACCGACGCAGAATACAGAATTTATGCGTTCAATTTTAAATGGCGAATAATTCGGTAGCGTTGAAGACATCCTAAGTCTTAAAGATCCATTTCCGTCCAATATACTTTGAGCTCTCTCTTCAGAATATCCTGCTCGTATGCAGTTGAGTTGTTAGATTAACAATCGTTATTTCTTATATAATAGAAATAAAATATAATCTAACTATCCACTGAAACTTAAAACGCTATTATTATTGATTTCTCACATTGGATAACGCTGAATAATATTGAATAACATCAACGTAAAACCGCTTATATTAGCTCAGCTCGTTTTATTAACTCATTTCGTTTTCTGTTGTCTGATACTCGTATCCGTATGATACACTCTTAGAGTCTATTAATGGATAAAAAATTAGAAATAATGAGAGAGCCAATTAATTGTATTATTTACACGATATTACACGCGCTATCACTGTAATGCTAATGAAATTTAAATCATTAACACCTAGCAATATAAAATGCATTCCCACTATTCGTCATGGTAATTCAAATTCCTTACCACTAAATCATTTAGTCTTTAGAATCGTCTAGTGACAATGCAAACCATAATGCTAATGCATTAATTTTTTAAATCATTACTCCCCACTCTGCTCTATTTTTTATTGGTTTGAGGAACAATAATTATTAAGTGCGTAAAAACTATCCTCCACTTAATTCTAGTCGACGCGACGACGGTGAAATTTATAACGACATTAATGTTCATCGTCTGAAAAAAACTGAAATGGTATTTGAACTGTAGGTATAAATTAAATTTCAAAACATTTTAAAAAAAACGTTTTATTATAAACGAATTTAAATTTACTTCTAAAACAATAAAAAATCACATTAAAATGGCACTTTTTAATTTGTTTATGGTATTAAAATGTCGATTTTCGACGTATCCTTACGAACCATCCTCATAATGTTTCTTTATCAAGTTATGATAAAGAAAACAAGAACAACAGTGAATCAACATTAATTTTATGATTCATAAACTGCTCTGACGTAGAACTTGACACATTTTTGCATTTTCCTACTGAAAAACCAGGATATCACCAGTACCTTTCAAACCGGTTGGGCTATCCAAGTTGAACCTTAGTTTTTTTTAGAAAAATTCACCTAAAAAGACCCCTATCATCTGGTCAATTAATTAACTATGATAGTCTATGATTTCGATAATGAGATATATTACAGCCGTTGTTTTTAAAAGTGGTATAAGTCATTTTTTTAACATATCATTTTAAGAACTACTCTAAATCTTATCGCGTAGGTAGCCCTCATATAGATTTTCCAAAAAGAGAGCTTATACCACTTTCAAAAATAACGATTCATTTACAAGTATAGGTAGATGTACTTTTTAAAGTTTTTACGATTACTATACTGAATTTATTGACATTTTCTGCGTTTGGATTGGTGTCATTCAATTTAGGGAAGGAACAAAAACTCTCAACAATGATCTACTATTATAGCACGCATTCTGATTGAATTGTCTTGTTCGTTGATATCATGCAAATTGCACTTGCGTGCACTATATGTGTTGTTTCTATGTTAATTGTATAACTTTTAGAATGTAAAAATGATAAGGAAACTTAATTTCCTCCTCAGATAATTCTCGGTGGGAGACTATTGCCAGGACAACTACGGGACCTATGCAGGAGTTTACTGTCAGTTTCCAGAGCCTTCTACCATCGACCGCCTACACATTCCGAGTAATCGCGTACAACAGGTTTGGCATTTCCTACCCAGCGTACTCCAAGGACACAATCCTGACGCCCTCGAAGCTCTACCTGGAATACGGCTACCTGCAGCACAAGCCGTTCTATCGGCAAACGTGGTTCATGGTGGCCCTTGCAGCGACTTCAATTGTTATCATAATCATGGTGATCGCAGTGCTCTGCGTTAAAAGCAAGAGTTATAAGTACAAGCGTAAGTTCTTTTTATACAATGTTAAAAGAAGATATGTTTCAAAATCTTACGATTTTACAGAAGAAGCACAAAAGACGTTGGAAGAGTCGATGGCGATGTCCATAGACGAAAGGCAGGAACTGGCCCTCGAGCTGTATAGGTCTCGGCACGGAGCAGGTACAGGTACTTTAAATAGTGCAGGAACTTTGAGTAGGCGTACCCTTGGTACTTTAGGGCGAAAATCCATGCACGGACCGCCACCGGCTGCTGCACTGGGTAAAAGTCCGCCAAGGCCGTCTCCTGCTTCCGTGGCGTACCACAGCGACGAGGAGAGTCTCAAGTGCTACGATGAGAATCCAGACGACAGCAGTGTGACCGAAAAACCTTCAGAAGTCAGTTCTTCGGATTCACAGGTAATACTCATTTTAATCTTTGTTGATTTTGCAAATTTATCTAATAAATCCTTTTTTTTCTAGCACTCGGAGAGTGAAAACGAAAGCGTGCGTTCGGATCCTCACTCTTTCGTGAATCACTACGCAAACGTGAATGATTCGCTGCGGCAATCCTGGAAGAAGCAAAAGCCGGTGCGGAATTATTCAAGTTACACTGACTCGGAGCCCGAAGGAAGTGCTGTGATGAGTCTGAACGGGGGTCAGATCATAGTCAATAACATGGCAAGGTCTCGAGCGCCGCTGCCGGGATTCTCATCCTTCGTTTGACAGTCGACGGAATTTTAACCAGCCCCCAGCTTGGTGAGACTTTTGTAACGTTTTTATCGACACACCATCACACGCTGCGGCACCCGGCAGCACCCTCGTCTCTTTTATTTGTGATAAAAGACTTTAGCATAAGTTGAAATATTTTGTATTGGATAGACGTAGGCCCCACCGCGGAATTGAGTTCCCTTAGCTTCGGTTCCGCGCAGAATGTCGTCATATCATGGAACCCCCGAGCTTCAGTTTAGGTTTAAGTTTCGTTCGAATGTTCAATTGTAAATAGGACTCGGTAATGGGCGCGCTGAAAATGGTGGCGCCGCTTTTAGTTAATTTTCGTATTTTGTACAGAGGCCGTGGGCGCCGGCCACCCTTTCCATCGCATCCTTTCCGTAAAAACGCTTACTACTTTCTTACGTTGGAGGTAGACAAGGCCAACGCGCCATTATTTTTTTTTTTTAGGATTGACTGATTACTTTTATGTGGAGACACTTTAACTTGTTCGTAGTCCGTCTCCTCCGTTCCTTCGACTCTCGCACTTTGCACTTTTATCTGACCGAAGGCGAATCACGCCGCGCTTAGTGCAATTCCGGCAGCGCAGTAATTGTCTGATATAATTAATACCGATAGTGTTAACATTCCAAATGAATTCGTGGTTAGACTAAGTTCACAGTGACCGCTCACTATAAGTGGCACTAGGCCAACTGAATCTTGTGAACAGCACAAATAATTCTAGTTAGGATAAAGAAACTACCGCGACGGGCGTCATACTGTTAGTGACTAAGTGTAGACTGATTTTATCCGAAGAACTGGACTGTACTTAAGACGAAATTCCACTGCCACTCTAACAAACTGACCCGCATTCCCGCCTTTGCTGATAATGATCTTTGGGACAACTTTAGACTCTTCGGAGCATATTAAATGCCATTTTTACAAAAATAACATACATTCGTAGTATTAGTAAGCAGAGTGGAGGTAACGGAACGCACCGACCCACAAGGATTGTACATAGCGACATGTGTAATAAGTTGAAGTTTTCTACTCCTACTAGGATACGTTGTAATTTGTACATACGAACTCGATTTAGTCTATTTTCGTTAGGCAGAGACTTATAAGAAGTGTGTAGGCTAAGTTAGACTATTTAAATGAATTCCCCTATTTTTACGTTCTGTTTAGCGGCATTCTCAGTTCGAATATGTTTCGAAATGCGACGAACGCAGCAGTTCTCTGATCGATCTGAAATAAAACAATATGAAGAAAATGATCGGAAAAACTTTTATTCCGTACCCAAATCCCCACTTTATGCTCCTATAGACCAAAAGTATTATGTGGAATACAACTCAACAAAAAGGAAAGTAGCAACGAACATCCTGTCCGGTAAGTAATAAATCCTTAAGGGGAGCAAACCCTGTAAAATGCCTGAAAATAAGCCATTTTTCATGAGTATTTTATAAAGGTGAAAAAATAACTGCATCATTTTAAATTCTAAATATCATTTCATTATATATTAAAGGTGTAGGCAAACATTTTTGTTAAATTTTAAAATTCAAAATAACAGCTTTTTTAGGGTATACTCTTTTCGGCGTTTCAAGTGTGACGTAAAAAGTGCTGCATCTGGCATATTTTTTCTATTGATCTAAAATCAAAATAAAAAAAAGTTTTCTATTACTGACTTGTGTAAAGGAAGGCTAAACCTTTAAAATTAAAAAAATATATAAAATTAAAAGTTAGGTAGGCTGTTTAATCAAAAGTTCAAATTTTCGGATTTTTTTTGGCTATTTTTACCACAAAAATATGATTTATTTTCGCGATATCTTTAAAATTATAGGTACATCCTACCGATAATAATATAGGCAGAAACCCACCAAAATTTCAGCCAAATCGATTAATAACTTTTTGAGCTACAGCAGCAGCAGTTTTTGAAAACGCGGTTTCGAGATAATCGCGTTTAAAGTTCCAGTACAATGAGTTTTAACACGAAGAGTCGTATTTCACTTTCAAAATAAACGGTTCAAATATAGAATATTTGGATTTTTTCTTTTTCCGGGATGTTCCCGATATACTATACTTTCGAAATATGAAAAAAAAATCGATTTTTTAAAAAATTTACATGGTTTGCTCCCCTTAATTAAACAAGAATTTTTCTTCTAAACAAACGACTTTAATTAATTATATGGAGGTAACAAACCAAAGACTCTAGTTTTCAAATTTAATTTTATAATTTCGTCCCGGGCTATTTCAGTGGCTTGAATTTCGACATTAATGTAATGTTGCGCTTATCTCTTAGTATGAGAAGTATTGGCGTATTTTTTATTTCATAAAGTTTTAAAATTAGTACTTAATTTTAATTTAATTTCTTTAAAATTCGATTTTTCTCATTTACCCGAAAATGTTTTCCACGAAATAATTTCCATATTTTTTCTCTATTTGCATATCTGGCACCTTTTTGGAAAGGTAATAAGATGGGCAATTAGATAAAAATAATAGGTGCACTAATTAATTTCGGAGAAACTTCGATGATAAGCTGAATTTTAGAAAAATTACACGCATTTTTGTTTTGGTAGGTTAACATTGTTGACATTTTTGGAAAGCACATTAGTATAGAAGGTTTTTAGCGTAAGTTAGATATTGCTGCGTTGAGAAAATCAAAACTTAAATATTTATTTTTTTTTTATACCATGAAAAATGGAATTTACGAATCACTCTGTAAGTCACAAATGGTTGACATAGCCTACCACCTCCTATAAATTTGTTGTTTGTCTAAATGAGATCTTTCATTCCATAGGGATGAAAACCAATGTATACTTTAATTCATTACCAAAATTATTTCGAGTTTAGATTCATTGGTATTTGTTTTTTTAATCCTGTTTGTCAGGATACAAGTCGCAGGATAAGCATATATTTTTATTTATTTTCTTTAACA
Source organism: Machimus rusticus (assembly GCA_951509405.1). NCBI lineage: Eukaryota > Metazoa > Arthropoda > Insecta > Diptera > Asilidae > Machimus > Machimus rusticus. The sequence goes on from OX608051.1 coordinate 13,783,906, forward strand.
ACAAAATACAATAGAAAAGTATGAAAATAGATAACATCAAAATGCTTGTCTGATCAGTATTTAGACATTTGCAATCTTTCGAATAAGCTTCTTGTAAATCTCAATGCCCTGCAGGTACGTATCGGCTTTAATGAACTCATCGTGATCGTGCAGTAAAACCGGAGTATGATTCATGGGCGAAAATCCAATAGCTGGAATCCCAACCTAAAGCGAAATACGAAAAATATACACAAAGTAAATTTTGATTGATCCTTTGTTATTACCTTTCGGATATAGCGACTATCGGTTCCTCCAGGGAATATTTGTTTTTTGATTTTGAGTTTTCTAGAAAACAAATATGTTTCATCATAAGAAAATAAATTTATATGAATTTCAATCCAAGCTCATGCTTACAGTTCGTCAATGACACTCTTGAAGGCAGTCCAAAAAATATTGGAGTCGTCAAGGGTTGTTGGTTCCACAAACGGCTCTTTTTGCTCGTACTCGAGTTCAATGTCACCTCCTGCCTCTTCGCACCATTGCTTTAACTAAAATTAAACAATTTAGTTGCTATTGAAGGTAAATAATACAGAATATGTATATTACTTGATTTTCGAATTCTATGTGGTCTACATCGATAGCCAATCGAATATCAAAACAAACAACCAGAAGTGGTGGAACGACATTGCTTTGTACTCCTCCACGTAATTGAGTGAGATTTACAGTCGTAACATCGCCAATGGTTAATTCGGGATTATTTTCCAATTTTTTCACTTCATGACTACGGAGATCCATGAGCTTGTCGGTGATATATCGCAATTTTTCACCAGCGGTGTTTTTATGCAAAAGTGACCCATGTCCGGGAGTGCCCGATATTTTGAAAAAGACATCTAAAAACAACTCCTGTTTTACTAAAATTTTAACAAAGAAAACTAAACCTACGCCATATCGGTCTTTCGGCATAAAAAACTGGGTATGTCTCCTGTGGACCTGCGATTCCTTCATCTAATGAAAATCCTACATTCAGCGCTTTAAAATCAGCAGTGGGCACAAATTTTTCCATTCCTAATTTTCCACCAATTTCCTCATCTGAACGTATTAGATAAAGCACAATAGGTCATAAAGTTTTTCTTGAATAATAAAATAGGGAATTATTAAAATTATTCTCTTTCGTAAAGGGTCATGCCATTTCTAAATAACCCCCATGAAAGTCAAGTCATTTTAATCAACTTTATTTCTAATAGCTGAATCACGTGGTGTGATGATTATGTAAAATTTTATTAGTAATTCAGCTATAAGAAGTCAACTGGATTTGAGTTGCGCGCTTTCATAATAATATCCATAATTTCGTTTCAATAGTTAGAAGCCCCAGAAAAGCGGATTTGTTTTAATATAATAACCAATAAGATTTTGCTCATCGTTACTCAACTTGTAACGTGCAGGATTTGGAATCGATTGCAGATAAAATTTACCTGGCACGAAAATTAGATGAATTGTTCTTTTAAAAGTTTCTCCAGCGCCTTTGAGTGCTCTCACGGCAGCTAGATATTGCATTCCCACGCATTTCATATCTTGCGCCCCTCGCGCGAAAATTTTTCCCTCAGCATCAATTTCGGCTGCAAACGGCGGATGTGTCCAATTCTCTTCAAACACTGGAACAACATCAACATGCGAGTTGAGGACGATCGAGGGAAGCTCCGGCTGAGTTCCGGTCCAAGTTATCACAACGATGGGCTTCGTGGGGCCACCTGGGTGGTACACCTGCATGGGGAGCCCGAGCTCCTCAGCCTGCCTCTTCAGAAAAGCAGTGCTCGGCTCTGCAATGATAAAAAGGTCAAGTAACTCCACTAACAGTCTTCTTCCCGTCCAGATCAACAAGCTCTATTGGTTAATTAACCGATTAAGAGCCGCGACCACTTGCCATAGTTCGGGTCCGGGTGGACCGTCGGAATTCTCAAGTATTCCTGAAATACTTTAATCTCTGGATTGTCTTCCCACGACGACATGTCTCAAGTTTTCAAAAAAAAAAAATAACAACGAAAATTTTCTATTTGGCGCTCCCGCTCTAAGTATACTTGGCACGATTTCGAATTTAGTTCCGCACTGTCTAGCGTTACACCTTACACTGAGAATTTTATCAGCGCCGCGGCCGGTTATAACGACTTCTAGCTCCGGCTCTAGCATGGCTAGGTAGTGGCTAGCACTCTCAATCAATTTCACACCTCCTCGCCTGTGGTCGAGCGGCGCTATCACCGCGGTTTTTGATAAGACGCGGCTCAAACAAGAGCTGCGGTTATTGGGAGCGAGCGGAGATAGTACGCTTGATTTGGCTGAATTCATTTATTGGTTTGCATACAACGGTGATATCTTTTTGGAAGCTTATCTCCAGTGCAAGCAATGACTCGGGGTATTTAAATCATATGCCTAGCCTAGGGATCAACTGTTTCTGCTTGAATCATACAGGTGGGATACTATGCAAAATTAAGCTTCCAAGTATGTAAGATAACGTACTCTCTTTATCAAACATTATAAAAGATGCTTCAGATTTGAATCTTCGAAAATAATTTAAAATCTGCCACACGTACTCTACCATACTAACCTTTCTCCACTTCGGAAGCCGCAACGGCTTATCTTGGAATATTTGAATTGTTTCATTATCAAAGGTATGAATAATTTGATTAATTTAATATTTCTTCTTATATGCCTGAAATTGATTTTAATTTTTATCATTGTTTTGTTATCAAATCGACTTTAACTTGCGTTCTAAAAGTAAAAAACTTCATTAAAAAAGTGAACCTGATTGCTGAGATGCGGTTTATCACACTCACACACTATATCTGTGTTTTTCACAACGGATCCGGTTCCAGGTTTAATAGGGAATTTTGCATTGAATTTATTTAATTTAAAAAAACAGTCAAAAATTTTAAGTTTTCGAAAAACACATGAAGTTGCCATGATACTTGCCTTTTCAAACTTTTAATCTGGAACCGAATAAATTTTTGGATTATGTACTTACATTTTTGACGCAAAGTAGGTATAAATCCAGTTCGATATGGTTAGCTATTCATAAATTTCAATTCAATATAAAATTTCCTAGTAAACCTGGAGCCGAATCGGTTGTGAAAAAACACAGCTTATGTAACTGAGAAAGATATTCCAGACTTTATCCGACGACAGAAATAAAGCCTTAGGGTCCTACTTTATTACTTTATACCAGTGGATATTTTAGAAATGAGACCTATGATAAAAAACAGTATAAAAGTGTGATATTTGTACCGAGCATTCGTATTTACATTTAAAAGTTGAAAAAATATATGTATGTAGTTTGAAAACACCTTTTATTTATCCATTACATGTTTCAAGCTTCAAACTTATTGTGTAGAGAATAAAATAACAAATTCAATCTGTTGCGGTTGAGGTTATTACCTCTAACTTTAAAAATATTAAGTTTTTTAATATTTTCGGAAAAGGTGGAGGAGGATTTTTGGATTTATGTTTAACTTATTGTGTGTGTGTATGACATACTTGAATTTAGCATGAATATAAAATGTATCCTTCACCCAGACAAAAGCACTGCAATTTTAAGAAAAAAAGTTGTTGATTTTAAAAACGTTTATTGGTCAAATCGGCGGTGCGTAGCCGGTTGCCTATGCTGGCCAGCGGGCACAATTGGCTACTTTACGTCCTTGTTGCACAACATACTTAAATCTAATAACATCCTTGACATTATTCAAAGCAATCATGAGACTGGATCATTTTTAATATTTCAATTGAATTGATGTCAGATTTTGTTAAGTCTGTAATTGTTTGCCTTTTGAACGCCCATTCGATGAAAATACACAATACCTCCTTGGTTGTTGCAGTTGCAATTGTAACATTTTTTATATACTTTACTCTTATCAAATCCGTCTGGACTTGTTAACACAGGTGAGAGAGGACCACGGTAGTAATAAACTTTAATAAGTAATCAACTGCTAAAACTAAATCCTTGATTTAAAAGTAACGCTCTTAATTTAACCGTAAACGTTGCTGTGTTTTCGAGAAAACTATTATCTGGAAAAAGAACTGACTCAACTTAAAAAGTTCAACTGTTGACCTAAATACATTTTTGTTGGCTAGTAAGAGTGTTACTCTCCATAACAACAACAATCAACAGTTTCTGTAATTCAAAACTGTTTTTCTTGTTTTAAGAACTTTTCATATTGTATATTTGAAAGCTATTGTTTTTAATAATGAATTTTTGTATAAATATCAACCTAATCCTCATAACGTGCTATAACAATACCAAGTTTCATTAAAATTCACCCTGAAAATATTGTATTTCGTACGAATATGTGATTCAGTTTAAGTTATAATATATGCCAAAATTATTTTTGCATAATTTAATTATAACTGTAATTGCATGCGTATAAAGTGGACTGAAGCCTTTTTCAAGTCCCCTAAATTCGCGTCATTAATTAAAATAGCAGAAGCTGCTGTTGCACTTCAGAATCCAGCAATTGCAATTGCAGGGATTTTGGCACAAGTGTACGTTTAGTTTTTTATAAATTAAAATTCTAACTGCAGAAAAGACTTAGATATTTTTAAAGACCTATTCTATATTACCTTTCAATAATAAAACCAAAATACATGGATATTTTATTGTACTTGAATTTATTTTTAAAAATATTGCAAAATTGCCTCTGATTGTCACAAGGTACATTTTTATTTTCTGGAAAAATATTGTAAATGTTTAAGAAACCAATTACCAGGTTTGTAAAATTTGATCCATTTTAATTATTGCTTTATTTTAGAAAAATATATAATTTGCTAAATATATTGTTTACCTTACCAGTGATGGAGATAACTACAATTTCGTAGTAGGATAATTTAAGTATCGCTAGTCATCTATGTATAAGGTACTTATAATGAACGAATAACTTCGTAATCGCTTGCTTTTCATTTACTTTACTGCAGATGGGCGTAGGCGGTGCAGTAATTCAAGCTGGCGGAGTGAAAAAAAGAGCATAAATTGAGTTTGAGCACAAATTAGCAAGACGTGCACTTGTACATTGATTTTAGTTTAGCAAGCCGTTTTAATTAAAACTACAGTACTTAAGCAACTGGATACTATTACACATAAGTGCTAAATAATTCCGACAGATATTGGCTACAGCATGAATTCGAGTGTTCTAAAAAAATTATGAATCAGTTCCGTATAATTGCAAATAAAAATGAACCGATTCGGAAATTTTAAATTAAATTGAAAAGAAACTAATTTGTTTGATAAAAAGTTATTTTAATTTTAACGATTGTTTCAGGTATTTGTTGTCACATATGTTTTTTAAAAAGTTAAGGAAAAGAACATTAAGGCAAATATACATTTTTTAAATAACTAAAGAAATATCATAGTAGTTTGTACCGCTACTTAAATTAAAGTTGCCACCTTAAGTTGACATAAAAATACTAAAAGCTTAAAAACTCTTACGAAATATTCTGTTAAACATTTTTATTTGAAACAAATGCGGTTGCAGGTAAATTATATTTCATAGGTTTAGTTATTAAAAACATAATCGATATAATTAAAATATCAAAAGTTGGTTTCAAGATTTACTTGCAAGGACTTTCGTTTTGTTAGAAATTTATACATACATATGTACATACAACTTCTTAAACTAGTTGTGACTCTGTAAAAAACGTCCGAAATGCCGTTTTATATTACGAAAACATTTGAAAAAATTCAGAGAAACTCTAAGTTGCGGAAGTCTGTTTGTGATAAAATCGAGTGATATTATGTGGTCTATGACTATGATTAAAGTGATGTGGTTTCGCTTTGGCTTAGAATACTCAAGAAGATACAACAAATATGCGTTATAGGTTATTTTCTAAAATATATTGCGTATTTTACCGATTTATCATTTGAAACGAAAATATTAAGGTTTTGCTTTATAAACATTTAGCTTCAAACTCCAAACCTCTAGTTTTAATAGAGGGCGAGATCTTCAAAATAGCAAAAATCCTCATCCTTTCGTAAAAGAAATTTCGCTTACTTTAATTGTGACCGTTTACTTTTTTAGTTGAATTTAAAATTAAATTACATAACTGTTGTAGAAACTAGCTTATGTTAACAAATTTTTATTAATTATTATTTAACTTATTTAAGAAAGAAAGAAAAATTCAAGATCGCGGTTTACTTAATTGTAGATAATTCTACACAAGTACCTACTGAACAAAAGAAAACATTTAATGTTATATAATTAACGTTAATTTCAAAAAATTTTTATGAATGAAAAGGGGGAAATGTGTTTAATTTAATGTAATTATAGAACTTGAATCGAAGCTTTGGGGGAAGTATACGTATAAGTAATCGACAACTCTTGTGCGCTTATTCTTCACTTTTGACCCCAAATGAAGATTCCTACAAATTTTTATCTGCCTGGTGTAAATTAATATCTCACTGTTGGACTGAAGGAACTGGCTTAAAGTTTATTCATCTAACGACTCTGCAAAACTATTTAGCAATTTATCTCGGTAAAGGAAGCATATTTTTCGAGGTATTCGAGTAAAACGGGTAACAAATAGCACTTCTTTTTAAACATAAATATTAATTGCAGAAAAGTTGCATATTGATTAAGTTTTTCATTCAACGTTTTGGAACAAAAAATCTTCGAAATCCGTTAATTACTCGAGAACTGTAAGCTAAGTCTCGAATTGTGAAGAGTACTTAATGGAATAATTAGTTTTCCGAACCGGAATAATATAGCCGCTTTGTTCTTCATTCATTAACACAGCTCCAGCGACTTAAAAGTTGTTTATTTCATTCAGTATAAATAAAATAAACTTTTGAACTTTTTAATTAAGTATGAAGTATCAACTTAATTATATTCTTTGATTTTAAAAAAAGAGGGCGGTCAATAGGACCGGTTTTCGGCCACTTTGTTTCGATAAAAAGACTAAAAGGTTCGTAATCTACGAACCAAAAAACATAAAATTTAGTAATATAAAAATCGTTTTGAGACTCCTCTTGGACAGCCTTTAAACTATTTTGTGTAAAACCATAACTTCTAAAATGTGGGTTTGGTGGGGGTGAAGGTAGGTGGACTGTAGCCGTTTAGCCTAAAAATGACTGAATTTTCTTGAACTGGATCCATGTAGTGAATTCCATGCATTTGAAACCATTTTCAGAGAGAACCGAAAACCGGCCCTATTGACCTTCATCCTTATATGTACTAATCACTGACATATAGAAATGGACTACTCGATTTGCTGTCTCAAATGGTGCACCCTTTTGACAGTTCTCACCTAAGGAGAGTTCAGATATAGAAGGCATATATCTGTCTATTTTTTTCGCATTGGGCGAGATAGGGGGCTTCAAAAGGCGGCAAATTTAAAAATTATATTTATTTTTACTTGTAACCTGCACGCTTAAATCTGATTCTCCTAAAAGTAGCATCACATCTCAAATAATTTCGCAGCGAGAAGTTTCTGAAATAAGACATTTTCATTGAAAAATTCTCAGCAAAACGTCGAAATGCTCTCTTCTGGATATGCGGTTTATATCGCTAAACAACTGTTTTAAGAACTCAAAAGTAATAATTAGAGCACTTTTGTGTTTTAGCTGTATTCCCCACTAAATTTAGTTACATTAAAAGGACATAAATGGAATTAATTCCGATATAATTCGCCGCATTACGCCACCCAGGGTTTTTGTGATTTTTGTGAAATTTGTGTCGGTAAATCAGACATAAAATAAAAAGAATTTGCAATATGGGATACTAAAAGACTGATTTTCATAATTTAATTACATAATTTCTGCTGAAAACTTAGAAATTGTGTAAAATTCAGTTGTATCTTAAAAAGGGGTAATTTCATGTTTGGGTTCCTTTAAAGAGACTTAAGATACAAAAGGAGCTATTTAATAATTTTTGGTGTAATTACTTGATGGGTTTATGCTATTAAAATGGACTAATGCCCCAAAATGCATTTGACAACAATTCAAATCTACAGCTGACTGCTCAAAATCCGTTAATTGAGGGTAGTCCATTTCTATATGTCAGTGGTACTAATATGTTCATAACTGCTTCTCTAGCTATCTAAAAGAACATTTAGCTCAATCTAGTTTTTAGGAAATGCATAAGGGTTAGAACTTTGAGGTCACTCGGCGCAAAAGCATATTTAGCTTACAAGATTCAAGGCTTTTCACAAGAAGTCTATTTAAAATTTCCGGGCATACCGCGAAACGTTACTAGCTTCACAGAAATCGCAAGTGGCAGTCAGACTATTGTGAATAGTTCTTGCCAGACAGTTGTCAAATTGCGCGTTGTTATACACGGCTCGATATTTGTTTCCCAAAAAGTGTAAAATTTCTCAGAATATAGCAAAGGAAGACCCTCGATTACCTGGTGCCCCGAAATAGGATATCCGCGCGGCTCTTCTCCAAGTGCTCGCAATCGCGCACGTCATGTATTTCTGTTTTCGCCACCGGACACCAATGGAAGGGAAAATGTTGTGAAACAGCGAAATTCACCAACAAGCTCAATTACATTTTATTTGTGTTGCTTTTTTTGTTTCATTTGAATTTCCACTCTGGGTTATAAGGAGCTGATATATTAAAAGGTAAATACAATGAATGTTTTCGGGGCCTTGCGTCTTGCAGCCCCAAGAGAAGAAAAAAAATCAGTGGTATTCCTCTGGTGCATATGCCACTCGGTGGCTGTCATCGGTCGTGCCGTGCCATTGACCGCATACTTTGACATTTTGCTTGTGGGGTAGCCTCGGTAGTTGCGACGCATTTTCCCCGAGAATAATTTTTATTTTGATGACAAAATCTCGCAATGAGGACAAAAGACAGCTCGCTGCGGAGGCGCTACTAGTTCAGCTGAGATTTTCCATCTCATGCGAGTTCACAACTCGCTCATCGACAGCTAGGAAATGAAAGGTCTTTTCGATTATTTATAGAATAACTCAGTTTAAAAAACCCATTCTCGAGGCTGGGAATTCCGGTGATTAGCACGCATAGAGTAGAGCTCCGATTTCGGATTCGTATTCAAACACAGCCGTTCCGATGCCCAGAGCTTTCAGATTTGTTTAGTGAGTGAATTGCTGTCTATAGGACGTGAAAAATACGCGAAACAATCGTCAAAAATCCCCTTATCCTCCCTTCAAAAGTGGTGCTAGCTGTTTAATTTAATTAACTCTCAGTGCTTAGGGCCTGTAGTCTTAAATTTTTTTACATCTAACCTTTTAAATGCGATTACTCACGAGAACCTCCGCAGTTATGTCATCGACCGCCGGCAAGCGAAAAGAAATATACAAGTACCTGGCACCATGGCCGTTGTATTCGATGAACTGGAGTGTACGTCCAGACAAAAGATTTCGCCTTGCCCTGGGGAGCTTCATCGAGGAATACAACAACAAAGTACAGATAATCAGCCTAGATGAGGACACGAGTGAGTTCAGTGCTAAAAGGTAAGCCTCATTCAACCACTTTCTAATTCAAATATTTAATCGAATTCAAACTCAATCCCCTTAATAGCACCTTCGACCACCCCTACCCAACTACAAAAATTATGTGGATTCCAGATTCAAAAGGAATTTACCCAGATCTACTTGCCACAAGCGGTTAGTAAAAGTAGTTATAGGTTTAAAACACAACACTAACAATTTTATCCATCAGGTGATTATCTCAGAGTTTGGCGAGCTGGGGAACCCGATACGAGACTGGAATGTGTTTTAAATAATAACAAAAACAGTGACTTCTGTGCACCGCTCACGTCTTTCGATTGGAACGAGGTGGACCCAAATCTTGTTGGGACTTCTTCTATCGATACGACCTGCACAATATGGGGCCTAGAAACAGGACAGGTAAATCCATAGAGCATCATAAATTTTTAACTTACTATCAAATTATATTTGCAGCCTCATGGTCGAGTGTATGTAGCAGGCCACGTTAAAACACAACTAATAGCTCACGATAAAGAGGTCTACGACATTGCCTTTTCTCGAGCAGGTGGTGGACGCGACATGTTCGCCTCTGTCGGTGCTGACGGTTCTGTGCGGATGTTTGACTTAAGACATTTGGAGCATTCAACGATAATTTATGAGGTAATAACGACACACCACTCAATAATAGCATTAACTTTGGCAATTTTCCTTATTTTTTCATGATAACAAAAACTAAGAGTTGTAGAAAATAATAGGATTTTAAATATAATACGAGCAACATCAGAAAAATGCTTGTTCTCTACTTAAAGGAGTTAACATTTTAACAGTTACTGTAGCAGTGAATACGTGCGACAAAAAAGGTTTACTTCACTTACAAAATGCTAAGATTTTAAGATCAAACCATGCGCGATCTGCTTAAGATTTATTAGGAAACACTCCAACAGCGAAATGAACTTAAATCATCCTCTGATTCGATTATATTCAATAGATAATTAGATCATGTTTTCCTCATTTCCGGCAGGATCCTTCGCATACGGCTCTGCTGCGACTAGCTTGGAACAAGCAGGATCCAAACTACTTGGCCACTGTGGCAATGGATTCATGTGAAGTTATTATTTTGGATGTCCGCGTTCCTTGTACCCCTGTTGCAAGACTGAGCAATCATAGAGCGTGCGTAAACGGAATAGCGTGGGCGCCGCACAGGTGAGTTTATTAAATTAAAATATTATTACCGGACCCCACAGTATTTAACATATTTTAGTTCCTGTCATATTTGCACTGCCGGTGATGATCACCAAGCACTGATCTGGGATATTCAGCAAATGCCTCGAGCAATTGAGGACCCGATATTAGCGTATACTGCTGCTGAAGGAGAGGTGAATCAAATACAGTGGGGCGCCACACAGCCAGACTGGATAGCGATTTGCTATAATAAAGCCTGTGAAATTCTGAGGGTCTAAATTGACGGGGGCGTCCTAGGCGAGTGCGCCGCAGTCAGGACAAGAACACAGTTAAATCGAATCAAAGCAAATATCCAAACGATTTGCATAATTGTATGATTTACGATCAGAATACTTTCAGCGGTTTGACCTAATTTGCTGCTGTCTATGTACTAATCATTTGTGTAAGTGCTTATTTATTTCGTATTTATGGCACATATTGTGTCGCTGCATGTTCGCTGTAAAGGTCGTATTCTGTGTGAGCTAAGCTAACTAGTTTACTGTATTTAGTACTTAGTAGTAAAAATAAATTTTAGACTATTATTTTAGTAGTTGTACTTTTGACGGCTCTTTGATTGGTCTTTTGCCACAAACGCTAGCGTCCTCGTGTTCTCGTTTTTATTTCCGCGACCCTAAGCAACCCAGTTGCCGGGATATAATCGAACCTCCACGGAAAACTCGCAACCTACTAAACCCAGGCAAACGTTAGAAGAGCAAAGACAAACCAATTGTAACAAAATACCGAAAACCAATGAGAGAGAGAATAAGATTGTTGCCAAACACTTGAACACACTCAGAACCCACTAAGGATATTACAAAATAGCAAGGTTCACTCAACCAAACGTGAAATACTTCTCAAATTATTTTTTCACTACACAACTGCTAAACCATAAACCATACAATAACACAGACACAAAATCGTATATAGCAAGTAGACTACCATAGACATAATAATAGTACTAACTATAAGAGGAACCAGATAACTGAGCGCAAGCGAACCGTTTTGTACGAATTACCGACGCTAATTTATCAATTTTTGTATTTAATTCTGTATATGTGACATGGGTTAAGAGGTACTTTTTACACGCGTCAGCAGAGTAAGAATCACTAAACAGAAAATATATTTGTTACGTAAGACACAGATTTGTACGATTCTAGTTTAAGTCTAAGAGGATACCACAAAATAAAAAATAAATGAAAAAAAAATCAACCACGATACCAAGGTACGATCTGGAAGGCCACAAAATTCAGAAACTGATCACTGTACATTTAAATTACAAAGCTACAAAAAGGGAGGCGGGGGGCATCAATTAACGTCGCTGCAGCCTCCGCATTTCCATTAACAGGACTTTCTCAAAATAAAGAAATTTATTTATGCCAGAGGTTATGTGAAAATTATAAAAGCGAATGAGACAAAAATCATTTTTTAGATGTACTCTAAATATACAAACCTTTTTTAAGCATATACTTGATTTTCACTTTATTCCCTTCCTTAAATTCACATGGATCTTAAAAAAATCCTTCCAACAACAACGACGGCAGAACAAGAAAAACATAAAATAAACATAAGCGGTTCAGTTAAAATGGTTTTTTGATATATTTAAAAACTTAATTTCGACCATATTTTACATTTTAGTGGTACAACCAATGGAGGATTAAATATTCTTACAGGTATGATAATCAACTAACTTTGATCTTATAACGGGTGTTTACAACCAAAAACATTTCACGGAAAATTTTTTTCTTTCGTTATATCTTAAAACTCATTGACGACTGATGACTATGATGCAGCCATCGCAATAAGAGCATTTCTATTTTTTTAATTTCGCAAAATGTTAAAAATTGTAAGAAAGTGTTTAATTTTGAGCAAATCCTAATTTAGATAAACTTTTGATTTAATAAAGCCGTAAACCAAGATTGAATTTAAGAACGAAGAAAAACTATTTTTCATTCTATTTGTCACCATTTTCATTTAAGGTCCCATTGTGTAATCCGATCGAATTTTATCGAAATGAGTTTATAGGTAACTTCAATCTTAAATCTCCTTTCTGCGTGGGTTTGATTATAATTCAACACCCAGTCAATTAATAATTCAGTTTAATAAATTTCTATACTTAGTCCACTTGCCATAGTCTAGCACCTCAAAACCAATTTTCCTAAGAAGTGCTTGTGATTTAACGTTTACGCTCGTAGTAAAAGCAGTCACCGAAATCCCGTCGGATTTTATTATTTTTCTGCACATCTCTGAGGCGAGAATAGTTGCAAAGCCCTTTTGCTGCTCGTCAGGCATTGTTTGCAGAACCCTAAAATGTTCAAAATAGGTTACTTCAAAGTATTTAAATGAATATACATATGTATGAGTTACTGAAATATGATTATGGAACAAAAGTGTTCCATCACACAACGTTTTAAAAGGGCGTAATGCAAAGCAATAAAAAGCTTGAAGCTGGAAAAACCTATTAAATATAGATCTGTAGAATAGTAGAATTAATAATATTAAATCAAAAAACACGCACCTTTCTCACAATAATAAAAGTAGCAAGCAAGCAGTAGTTTTAAGGATTCATTATCCTTCCTTTTTTGTTTAACCCTTTTTTTTCAAAAATGATAACTCTTCTCCCACTTAGGATATTATTATGTAAAAATGATTTAAAAAGGGAAAATACATACATATGTAGAATATTTTCCAATCTATCATAAAATTTTTATAACAGCATATTTTGTTGTCGAATATTAATTATAAAAACTTAGTGAAGACATATATATATATATATAAGATCAAACTAGAGTAAAATTGTGTCAAAGATTAATCCTTTTTTAACTGAACTACAAACCCAATTTACTTTACATACAAGAAATATACATTCGATAAATGATGTTGTAAAATTAGCCGATTTTGTCGTAGAATGCAGAGAAAGTGCATATTGAATAACTGGCTATATTTCTGAGAAAATATAACTCAATTGCTGACGGTACAATCAAAAAAATTTCGATTTTCATCCAATGAATATTGTACAACAACTATTTTGTAAATTTACATTCAAAAAAATTCAATTATACTTTTATAATATATTTTTCTCGTAGCTCCAAATCCAATCCAATCCAATCGGCAGGGAGTAACAGGTAAAGAGCTTTAGAAAAAATTTAAAAGTTATAACTAATTCGGTTCCTGGTTTTGTACAAAATTTTCTGATAACAATTTTTTTTACTAACTGAAATTTTCGTACAACTAATAGAATATGAGATATTCGCAAACAACTGACTTATATTGAAATAAAAATCTATTGGCAAAACTGTCATTGGAAAAATCTAACTGGAAAAAAAGAGATTGGATAAAGTGTTTACCAATCGTTTGAATTACCTATGTACTTAATTCAAAATAAAGGTTTTAAAAAATACCTTCCGGTGTTCCATTCATAGTCCTGATCGAAATATGGGATATGAATTGAAATGTCGAAAACAAGGATTCTCTTTGAAGACGGGATGTTTGAAAACGACGAAGATATAGAAAAGGTAGTTTTAAATCAGCTGAAATTGTACATTGATTCAAATTTCCTTTTGGCTGAAATGCAGAACAGGTCTACTTTAAATTCTCCAAAATTTTACCATTTTCAATGGGATACCCTGAACCTTTTGATATAACAAATGTGGAATAATCTTATAGGTTTTGAGAGTTTTTAAAGCAGTAGAATAACTGTTTAAAATCACAATAAATGTGTCATTGAGTGTAATATGAAGCAAAATTATTCACCTTTAGTTGGCGAATTAATTCTGGAATCTTACCCTAGTCCACCAAACTCGTTTTGAAGCACCCATGCGCAAAGTTCACCATTATTAGTTTTGAATATTCCAAGACTTTTGTTCAAATTTATTAATCCACGAAGAAATTCGACGGATGCTTCTTTCTGGTTAGGCCACAGGTCGTGAATTTTATCTGCATCCTTTGCAAACAGCGGTCTAATTTCATAGCCTTCAGGTACTCTTAAAAGAAAATTGAAGCTAACAAGATTTTTAAAACTTCGGTTAAATTGTTACCTGATGCTGGGAAGTATATTTAGTCTGTCTTTTTTGAGGAGGAAATACGGGCTTAACCTGTCATGCTCTATCAGAGCATTACGCTTGCAAAGAATTTCCAAAGCAAAAGGAGCGAGTCTCACCTGCATACCCTCAATCAAAGGTCCAGCTAACCAATTTATCCGTTCGGTTTTCTCCAGGCATTCTCGAAGCTCCGCCATTGAAGGCTGCAAGGTGTGAAATGATACGCTAGTCACCTAGGAAATGTCCTTTGAAAACTTTGCTACTATTGCTACTTTTTGGATATTACTATTTCACGAATAATGCTCACAAAAGTGCCATTGACCAGCAAATCTCCAGATCGATGAGTATAAAACTCTCGTCGAAACCTTTTCCATTTTGCGCTTTGATTATCCGGTATATTTTTTAATTTTTCGTTCCACTTAATTTGATTATAAATGGAAAAATAGTGGTAACTTGTCTCATTAGAGGTACGAGCATATAACTCCATAAGTCCAAGGAGTTCCCCTTCTGAAATGGGACGCAAAATGTCTTCACCCATCGAATCCATTTTCAAGACTGATCAGGCGGCCACGAGCGACCTGATCAAGCGTTATCAAAAAACCAGCAACTCTTACGATCATCTATAAATTTTATAATCATGCAGCATTTTTCCGATTACTTAAAGAGAGCACTATCAATTTCCGCTCAAGGTCAGAGTCGTTATGTGCTCCGTCGGAGGTAGACGGTGATTATCGCGTCTCGGTTTGCAGGCGAACAAGTCACGTGCAGTTTTCAATACAGACACGGTTTGCAACAAATGCACTTCTATAAATAAATCAGTGACAACGGCGAAGACGCGAAACGAAGTGTTCTAAATTGTTGTACAGACAATGGAGGAGGATTCTTCAGATATTTTACAGCCTGCTACAGAAAAACAATTAGAAACTATGCTAATCAGGTTGGCAGAATCACTTCCAAATTCTATTCGAGGTCATCACTTTCTCTACGGCTACCTAAAGAAGTTTCGACCAGATAAGATCGCCAAATTCGGAAGCGATAATACACCGGGAAGGTGCCGTAAGATCGTTTATGTACCTAAAAACGGTCGTCCTGAAAATTGTACCTACATCAGTGTTTCTGCCCTTGAGGTGAGTTTTGGCAAATTAAGAAAAGCTTAAGGTAGATTTAAAATACTAATTTATGTGGGTTTTTAAAAAACTATAAAAATGTAGAGCTATTGGATTAATTTCTTGCAAAAGAATGAAGTGGAAATCTAAATTTTATTAGGTATGCATACATACATATGTACTTTTGTAGGTATAGTTACCGTAATTCATGAGGAAGAACAATCAGACATATTGTTATAATAATGATAATAATGATTTCAGTGTAACAGAAATTTTTTAAGGAAGTCTTTGTGATGTTTTATAAAAATTTATAAATTGTTTATTTATATAGGTATTTATTTTTTTCGGAATATTCATTTGTTCTTCGAAAGGAAGGAAGGGGACATACGAAAGGAATTCATGAAAAATTAATCCCTTCGTAAGGGTTTTTTTTAAATGTTTTTTTCCTTTTTAAAATAGGGACCGATAATAACTATTTTATGTTCAAATTTTATATTAAAACAACATTTAGAAGTTGCAGAAAGAAGTTTTGAACAAATAGACAAAATATTTCGAATTGCGTTTTAATACTTCACTGTGATATTTTTTAGATGTTATATATTTACACTTTATAGAAAAATAAAATATGTATTCGAAATTTTAAAAATTCTAAGAGAAGGTATTGTTTTCCTTAATCACGGAATATGTCTAATTAACTCATTGACACTTACCTCGAGATTTTAGATCACGATTAAAAGTTCTAGACTCGTTCCAGAATTCAAAAATATTTTAAGCAAAAAATAGAGCCTTGCTAGCACACAAAACTCTTATCCAACAAAAAAAGTTTTCGTAGAAGGGAACATAAACAATTTTTAAAAATTTTCTATGTATTTTATCCTTCTTTGAGAGTCTTTACAAAAGACGAAATGGAAATTTTGTTTCAGAAAGCAAACAATATAACTTTAGCATCATTTCAGATCTCTTTTGAGATTAATTATGAATAAGGGATCTTATTTAAATCATTTGGGAAGGAAGTTACTATTGCCGACACTGTCATATACTCATATATAAGATACTTACTATTTAAAATTGTATTCGAAATTATTCTGCCCTTATGTTTTAATTGTATCTTATTTTATATAGGACTATTGGATATTTCTTTATACATTGGAAGAGTCAGCAGAGGAACTTGGGAAATGTCTTCTAAAAACGAATAGAATTTCTTGGGAGTGCACTCCCATTTTTGTTTCAGTGGAGTACGCTCAATCCGAATTAGTTGACAAAATATTGCATGAGAAAAATTCCCAATGGACTTATGACAAAGACGACGATATCTATTACCTGCCAAAGGAATTCGCCAGACGTTTTACTTTGCGGTTGGTATTTAACATGTTCCCAGCCACGTGTACCGAAAACGGTACACAAATGAAAAATCTCTCTTAGAAAATGCATTTTTACGTGTAAGTCTCTCACGAAAGCTATCTTGAAAATTCTGGCAGGGAACGTGTTAAAGCTTACTCTAAAAAGTTAACAACTTCCATAATTTCACAGAATACCTGATGATACCTACCTTGCTCCACTCAAGGAGGAGCATGCTGAGTTTATCAACAGAAACTGGCCGCACAGGTACCATTCTTCGCTTAAACTTCTGCGATTTCTGATTCAAATGAACGGGGGCACTGGCTTATTCGAATCAGAATCGAACGAGCTCATCGCATGGGTGGGTACCAATGACTATTTCGCAACTGGGTAATATAAAAAAAGAAACAATTGATTTGCTGTATTGCATTTATCGTTTCACTGAAATTTTAGATTTTGGCATACTTTAGACAAAGAACGTGGGCGCGGGTGTGGCACCGCGGTATATAAACATGAATGCAAGCGATTTGTGGAGACCTATGACCTCGACATACTCGCTTTTGTGGTGGAAAGTAACACGATTTCAAAAACGATTTTAGACAAGCTGGGCTTCCAAGTTGTACAGAAATTGAGATGGATTGAACGTTTATAACGTTTTTAATTCGTCTATTACGATAATTATTTATTTTGCCCTTATTTCAGTGGAAATCGATAAAATAGCATGTATTGTTATACAGTATTTTTAATATTCCGATAAAATAAAGGAAACAAAATGGCTAAAGCGCAACTCTATAAATATTTCTATTGGTCTACTTTAATTTTTCCAAAAATTTTAAGTTTATCATCAGAAGGAAAACCCTTACCCAATTAAAGGAGGACATAAAAAAGGAGAAACTACCTTTTTGGCATAGGAGCAACATTAAAAACTAGCTATTTAATCTTATTGATGTAACTACTATCCTTACATTTATTTCGTGCTAAGAGCGCCGTATGGGCTGTGCTCCTGAGCTACGCTTAATGAGGTAGAGCCTTAGACCCATGTCCAATGTCCCTACCAATGTAAATAAATAAATAATTTTAAGTTTAGAATCTCCTTTTTGAAATTACTAATACCATTGCAATTGAGTTAAGGGTTCCCCTTATAAAGATGATTTTGTTGTCCGTCTGTCCGTCTGTAAAAATGATTCGTTGGCATATACGCGTCCAAACGCGCACAAAAGATATGTTCATGCTCAAAGCAGAGACGAAAATTAAAAAATACGCTCGTTTCGCAGGTACGCTCATGTCTGCATTGCATGAAGGTTGCTACGAAACTAGCGAACATTGCTACGCAGGTTATTTTAACTGTCTAGGTAATGGATTTCTCGTGGGTTAATATACCTCTCAAGTGTTAATTCTTTCGTTAACATTGCCAATAAACATACGCAATGCGCGCCATGCCTTAATTGGGCTGTTTTGGGTGCGTTAGAACGTGCCGCACCCGTTTTTGGCGTCTGTGGATTTTTTTTTATATATTTCAATTGACGATGATTCTTTAATAAATAATTATAAAGTTATAATACATACATATACATACATACATACATACAGTAGGGCCTCGATAATCCGAACACCCAAAATTTATACCCTGTTCATAAATAAGGCATCTTCAAGTTGGGGATTTTTAGGAGTTTTTAAAGTTGTTCTAGGTCCTGGACGCTTTTCTGCATTTATTACAAATGACCGTATGTTTTTCTCCTTACTTTTGATAGTCGACTTTCTAACGTTATACTGCTGCGCAAGAATTGTTAAGGAAACACATTCTTTAATCTTGTCTAAAATCTCGCATTTTTCTGATGTTGTCAATGTTATGTACGTATATGGGGCTGTTCGGATTATAGAGATGTTCGGATAAGCGAGGGTTCGGATTATCGAGGCCCTACTGTACATATATGTATACAGCGGAACCTTCAAGCGCGCATTAAACTCGCACTTATTCGTCTTTTTTAATATTATAATATTACTACATACATATTTTACGAATGATAGATTTGTAAGCCCAAAAAAGTACCCCTTCTGAAATGGGACGCAAAATGGCTTTACTCATCCAATCCATTTTCGAGACTGATACGGCGGTCACGATCGATGTGATCAAAAGATATCAAAAAAGCAACCGCTCTTATAATCATCGTAGAATACATATATTATATACTGGGTATACCTACTTAAAAAATTAAAAACACTTCGAATTTCGTCTTAATACTTCAATTTGCGGTTATTCTCTCCTTATGTTTAAATTATATTTTATATAAGATTATTGCGTATTTCTTTATACGTTGAAAGAATCAGCAGAGGAACTTCTTGCCAAATGTCTTCGAAAAACGAACAGAATTTCCTGGGAGTGTACTCCCATTTTTGTTTCAGCGGAGTACCCTCAATCCGAATTAGTTGACGACAACGATATCTATTACCAAAGGAAGGTGTTTTACTTTTCGGTTAGTATTTAAAGCTTAATCTGAGTACATAAATAGTTTTTGAATAGTTAATTTCACAGAATACCTGATGGTACAAACCTTGCTTCACTCAAGCAGGACCATGCAGAGTTTGTCAACAGAAACTGGCCGCACCACCGTACCATTCTTTGCTTTAACTTCTGCGGTTTCTGAATCAAATGAACGGGGACACTGGCTTATTTGAATGAGAATCGAACGAGCTCATCGCATGGGTGGGTACCAATAACCAATGACTAATTTGCAACTGGGTAATTTAAGAAAAATAACTTGTATTGCATTTATCATTTCGCTAAAACTTCAGATGTTGGCATACTTTAGACAAAGGACGTGGGAGTGGATGTGGCAGCAAAGTATATAAATATAAATGCAAGCGATTTGTGGGAATGACCTCGACATACTCGCCTTTGTGGTGGAAGGTAACACAAAGATTGTTTTAGAAAAACTAGGCTTCCAAGCTCTACAGCAATTGAGATGGATTGAACGGCGGTTTTAATTCGCAATTATTTATTTCACCCCAATTTCAATAGAAACAGATTTAATAATATGTATCGTTTTACAGTATTTTTAATATTCCGAGGAAATAAAAAACAAAATGGTTTAACTAAAACAATCACTTTTATTTACTAGCCATTTTTACAGCGTTTATAGGAGAGCTCCTAAGGAAAAAAAGTGTTGGCCTTTGAAAGGGAATATTTGCCTACATAAATAAAAAAAAAGAGAAATAAATATCGTAAAGAAGTCAAAAAATAATTTACAGCCTATATGTCAATAAGGGTCGAAAAATAATGGCCGGCCTTTAACAAAAATACTGTGAGCGATTTTCAGACAGAGCTATACAAAAAGTAGTTTGCTGGATTTATTACTTGAGCTATTGTAAAGAAGCAAATTTGCTTCCGGGGATATGTAACCGTTCGATTTTCTACCATTCGCCTGAAACCGACCATTTTCCTGGATAAAACTTGCGTTCTCCGGGGCTTGTGTCGTCCATTGTTTGTCTGTGAACGGGAGTCCAGATCCTTTCGACAGATGTTTAGCCTGCAATTTTAATTAGTTTTAATTTGCACAATTTCAAAGCAACTACCGTCCTTACGCGATTGTAAAGCAGCACTCCAATTATAGCCAAGGTCATCCCAAGTACGTTCACGTAGGTCACGGGGTTCCCCAGAATGAACAGGGATACGCCAATTACGAAAATACGTTTAGAGGCACTTGCAACTGCATAAGTCAACGGAGTGACTAAGGATAGTACACTGAAGGCGATTATGTTCTGGAGCCAATTAAGGACGCCATCAGCGAATAAGAGAGCTATCACACGTTGATCTGTGTTAACCTGCAAAAAACATTTTTCAATTAAAGTATTTTTGTAAGTCTTGCTTTCGTTACTATGACCGGGTGACTTATAACGCTGAAAAAGTCCATGTACAACCAAATTGGCAAGAAAAGGATTAGAGCTAGACGTCCAAGGATGTGTAACAGTCTCAGGTGATGAATTCCTGTATCTTTAAGTACCTGCAACATTTTGGAAATGAAAATGTTCCTTAACTAATTGTACTAAAGGTATACCTTTTTGGAAAATATGTTCTGCAGGGAAAATCCCATTGTCGAAATGAGAGCGCAAATTAATCCGATAACATCAAAAGAAAGCTCCGTCATTGTTGCAATACCCACGCCGAAAATAATTGGAATTAAACTCAGGTACACGAGCGGCGTCTGTTTCTCTTTTAAAATTATTCGCGACAGAATTACAGTGAAAAGAGGCATTGTGGCCTTAACTGGAAAAGAAACATATTTTAAGTCTGTTTCGCAAAATAAGCGATATTATTATGCTGGTTTGCCCTTCTTTAATGATTGCACTTCATAATAAAAGAAGGGATACTTCTTAGGTAAAGAGTGGGAGATGCGGTAATTCTATTAAAAGTGATGATTTTCATATAAAGATAACACATGTATAAATATATGTGCATATGTACTGTGCTGTTAGCTTTAACCTTGAAGACTTTTTTTCAAATTTTTGTTTAAGTTAACACCCACTTTGAATTGTTATTTCCCACGAATATAATTTACTTTATCTTGGAACCGCAAAAATAACCTTCTACTAAATGCAAATATTGCTTAATATAAAAAATTAAAAATATTTAATAAGCTTAACAAGTATACTTCTCGAATTACCCATAACTGCAGAGACAAAAAAATTATAAAAATTTATATTATGCACACGAAAGTTATTAAAATATCCTTTTAAATATATGTACATAACAAGTTTAGATGAATATGTTACAGTTTACAGGAGGACGTAATGCCATAAGAAAAAAAAATATTTTGAGGGTAAAGCGAGTTCCGGATCGGGTTCATCTGGGATGAAATAAAGAGCAATAAAGCACGCCCGAATCTGTGTACCAATTTCTTATGTTGCTGGGTTCTTTCGGGATGCAGCAGGATTTCAGCGTAATAAAAAGAGGTAAGCACCAAGGCACAATGAAAGGGAGATATTTAGGTAGCGAGACACCTCACTCTCTAGTGGAATTTTGCATTCGACGGTAGTGAGGAAATGAAAGAAATATTATAGATTAAAAAAGTATTAAAAAATAATTGATGAGTGGTGGGTATAGGTTATTCAGTTTATAGTTTAATTAGATTATTTAGTGTGAATATGTACTATGAATGATTGCGATTCACCACGAGGCATGGGTTGCCTATGGTATGGTGAAAAATGCCTAACCGAAGTGTGCCTCCTTGGGTTAAGCCGGGACCCTGCAAGTATGGGCTGTGTTCCCATAGTGTATGTGTGGGGCGTTTGCGACCCAAAGGACATACATAAGTCGAGCTTCGTAGTCCAGAGATAGGGAATGTGTAACCCCTGTGTTTGGGAGATATGGATCAACTTTACATGTATAAAGATATGTAGAAAGAGAAACCCTTACTGGCTTTTTGCCTCACAGGTTGTGTATTTACAGGAAGGACAGTAGCCACAGAACCCTCAAAGTGATGGATAATAATGAAGAGAGCGATTTGTAGCAAACCGTCGAAAAATCTTGCAGTTATTTTTTTAAGACCTAAAGTCACTTAACGTCTTATAGGTTTTTTAAAGCATATTACAAGAGGTATTTTGTAATGTGAAACGAACTTTTCTTAACTGGATCATCTTAAGTCTCGCTGATTTAAGCCCTCACAAAGAATACAATGTTGTATGGAGCTCGCGGGGCTGAATGTATCAAAATTAACGATCGAGGTAATCCATTCAGGTAGGAATTTTTTTCTCCAAAAATGCGGTTACTATTGAAAATCGAAAGGTGAATGCCTTCCCGCACCTGTAACAAAAAACAAAAGCTCTTCCAACCGATGAGACTATTGAGCAATATCAGACTAGAAGTGGAAAGTGCTGAAAAAGTCGATTAAGCGATTTGTGGCCGCCGAAAAAACCAGTTTTGCAAGAACCCATTCATGCCTTCCGCAACTCACCTGTATGAGCGTACGACACAGGAACTTTCCAAATCGAAATGTGAGAGGTTACCGACGCGAAGAACTTCCCCAGCGCCAGGGGGACGATGATCCTCATGTAGTACCTCCAGGAGATGTCTGTGTACTTCCTGATGCCCCAGAGATTGAAGAATGGCCCACTGTAGACCGTTATGCTCGTCAGCTGGACCATGGTCACGGTGATTGGGTAGGGGAATTCGCTGAGCACCAATTTCCCGATCACATTGTTGCTAGATGATACTATGTACCACAGGATGCACAGAAGTAGGACGACCAAAACGTGTCGAGATCCCCGCCTCGTTTCACCCATTGTATACAAAAAATTCGTTTATGATTGCTATAATTAAATATTGCCCCTATGTTGGCATGGTATCCTCCTAGCGAAAGCAAGTCTTCGGACTTCCGGAAGCATCCCCAAGTGCCGATAATTGACCACACGTTCGATCCTCAACTCCGACGTTTACAACTTCGTTTATATTGACGTTTCACCTCCGTGGACCCTGGCGAGTGGCAGGAGACGCGAAACGTACTAGAATAGCCAGCTGTTTTGGTTATAGTTGAACTAGTGAACGGCAGGCGGCGAAATTTGAATGTCTACGAAAGAATTTCTTGCAATTTAAAATTAAAATAGCATTCATTCAAATTAATTACTTTAAATAAAATGCTTAGTACTCATAATTATGTTTTGCAGTGCATAACATTGATCATAACAGTTTTTAGAATGAAAAGTTAACCGTTAACCAATGTGTGATAAGAAGAAGAACCGAATTGTTAAGTGTGACAGTTGTAAGGGACAGTTGCCAAATTCGCCGCGCTATATCCTGTTTGGTGATTTCTCGTGAGGTTTTGCTCGTTATTTAGAATTCCCCTAGCCACATAAATTTGTGCATTATCCCGAAAAATGGAACCTATGGCTTTAGGGAGTCCTGGTGGAAGTCCGGCTGCTGCAGGCGCGACCAGCCCCTATTTACCATCTTTCCTTATGGGCGACGCGGCCCCGCCATCCACGCCAAGGAGCAACACCCTGTCGCCCACAAAGGCTAGAACTGCACCTTTCGGTAAGCACTTAAATAACAATAGCAGCAAGAGAAGTGCATTTTGTGTTCCGCCATAGCTCCAACTTCTCCAACGGGACTGGCGTCTCCTCCAGACTTTGGAAATAGATCGGGATTTGAGCCGAGGCCTATGTTTGGAAACTCCGACACACCAAAAAGAGGGAATTTACCGAGTACTCCTATACGGAATCACAATCCAGGCGTTTCCGGACCCCCTACACAGGTAAGCTCATTAATAAATTACATTAGTCCTCTATGTACGTACTTTCTACCGAACAAATTCTTCCTTGATCGGACGTAATTTCGTGCAAGGTCTGTAGGTAGGAATGGTAGGGCAATTTTAGTATTTTTAGGCCTCCTTACCTCAAAAGGAAAAAGGAACCCATATAGGATCAATTCGCTTTCCGTCTGTCTGTGTATCAACACCTCTTTTCTCAGGAACGCGTGGAGGTATCAAGTTCAAATTAATATCAAATACTCAGGTCTGCAATCCCTTGAAGCTGTGAAAAGATCAAACTTCTAAAATTTGGCAAAAAGCAAATGTGTTATAGCACAAGTGAAGCAAAAAATCCGAAATATTTATCGTATTTATATCACAAAAAAATAACTTTTTACGGAACCCTCGGTGCGCGAATCCGACTCGCACCTGGCTGGATTTTTTATATCACCACATCACATTAGCTGTAGAAATAAGGACGGAATCTTATATTTTAAGCATATGTAGCTAAATAAGCTTAGAAGAGCCATAAGACAAGGGGGCATTCTATCATCTTGTTTATTTAACGCTTACTCCGAATACATCTTGAAGAAAGCCCTATAACATAAAATTTGCTGATAATTTTGTGTTGATAGCAGGTAACGAATAAGAGCCCATTCATTAGTCCCAGAAATAACTGAGTATATGTACATTTTTCGAAATACAGATAGGTCATGATACGTATTGAAATGGGCAGAAATGCTTTCACAAATATACAAAAAGTCTAAGAAAAAGAATTCAGCCTTCGAAATAAAGACTGGTGAAGCGTTACATTTGCTCGGTACTTCTCTAGGGAGGGAAAAGTTGGAAACTTTCGAACATTTAAAGTTTGATTGTTTTTCCCTGGGCTTTTTATTTTGAGGATCAAAAGTAAGAATTGCGATCTGAGTGCAGATCTAAATACTCCGTTTATTTTGTATTCTGAATACAATATATATGTATATACATATATGTATTATGTATGTATAATAAAATTGCATTCAAGAGACTTGTCGTCACTGTGCGCTTAAAATAAAATAGATTCTTAATTTTAAGTAATATGTTACTATTTATTATTAAATAAATAAATATATTTTGTAAGAAGATTTGTCTTCGTTTACGATTCACCCTTAGAGTTCGAATCCATTGAATATATGGATTGGTGTTCGAGTGTAATCACAATGAAAAGACCGGTGGAAACGATAGCGATTTTCGATAAGATTTATCGATGTGTAGCTCCAGCCTCGACGTAAAACTTGTACTACTTTTTATCACTTCTTATCCCCTTAATTTTGACTGTGTATATATGTATATTTTGTAGAAGTAGTAATAATTTTATATTTTAAAAAAACTTTTCAGGGTTTGTTTGATCTCTTGCGCGCAGAACGTAATCAAGTGCAGACTCCCGCCAAATCTTATCCTCTTAACCAATCTTTACAAATGGGAACGCCTGTGTTAAACAATTTCCAAAACCAATCGATGAATGAATCGTATCTGAATCAGTCCAGTTTCAATACGTCCAGGTGATTTGTTGAGTAGTTTCAATTTTAAATTAAATCTTAAAAATTAATTGCAGGATAACATCACCGATTCCAAATCTAAATATGTCAGAGTATCGAAACAACCACCCAGCTCTCAGTCCTGCATGTTATCCAGAAGTAAAGCACTGTGACTTCTGGATCACGGTTTTTGGGTTTCCTCAGAGTGCAGCTTCGATGATCCTATCTCATTTCTCCCAATGCGGAACAATAATAGACAAGGTGTTTCCACCGCAGAGTGGAAATTGGGTGCATATAAAATATTCTTCACGTCTAGAATGCGACAAGGCCCTGAACTACAACGAAAAGGTTTTAGGTAATAATATCATGATTGGGGTGACGCATTGCAAGGATGCGAGCATAGTCGACAAGGAGAATATGTGTGATAACAATCAGTAAGTAGTCCGATTTTTATTGAAGATGTCAGGTGCTACAGCAAGGTCTGTGTTTTCAGAGCTTCCAGGGTCAGGCCGCTCTCTCAGACTGCCTACAAAAGTGTTCAATGCGAATCAGCCGTCGTCGCATGCTCCACAACCCCCCAGCGGAGTTCCGGATTAGTTAATAAAGCAATGGACTTGCTATTTGGATGGTAGTGCCCAATGCTTAATGTTACGATTTATTTGTTTACTATTGCTTTTGTTTATCTTTCCTTAAGAACCGTTAGTAACAGCCGTTATTGTTTTTGACTAAGTTTAAGATATCTTGACTCACATAGCACTTTTTCTAGGGTTCTTTACTTATTATTTGAATCGTGAAGGATAATTCTAAAAGTACCAATTTTAGCGAATATGTATTTCTTTATTTTGTACATCTTTGTAATAAATGTTTTAAAACTACAATAAATGGTGCTTGTAAAAAACTAAAACATACAAAAGAGGGGGACTTGCGGGTGCCATCGATGCTGTTATTTTGTTTCACCTCTGAAGGTTTGAATATGCTGCTAATTTTAAGAAAAAAATTCTTAATTTTGAAGACATAATCGTTTAAATAAAATAATAATTATAAGTCTGACAAGAATGAACAATCAACCATCTGCTTTGAAGATAAAGTCCTAAGGAAATGCTGTGTCGTGTAAAATCTGTACGTGAGGGTAGTAAAAATTTGGGTTCTTGTAGAAAAAGAGGTATTCATAAATAAGCGAGACGAAATGCGCTAAACGATCTGTGAAATGTGCTTTTGGCCCGATATGTCGCGTCTTGGTTTTATTTAATTAAAATATTTATAAAGATTGTGAAAAAAATTAATAAATTAGCTGTTTTCCGTAAAATTTTGTGCCTACACTAGCTTTGTTTACATTGCAATTAAAAGATTATGTGGGGTCACTATGCATGGGTTTTATTGACTACGTTAAAAAGGAATTTTCGGAGCGACTTGTGTATTAAAGATTCTAAAATTTTTCAATTATTGCTATTCAAATAGAAAAAGTGTCAATAATGAGGAAGTTCATTAAAAATTAAATTTCTAATAACAATTGTATAATTTAATTTCTTTTGTTGCTCCCTTAGAGAATATGTTTTCTTCCTCGCCGTCACTACTTGACAGACACAAAAATTGTCTTCACTAACACTATAGTCGGATTTTATTACGCTCCGAGAGTGATGTCTCGTTTCATTAGGCTTTATCTTCAAATAGCATCTCAGACTAGCCTAGCTGGGTATCTATTTAAGTAAAAGAATGCTTTCTAAATATGTAGAAATTGTAAAATAAAAGATGGAATCTCTTGAAATCACTCAAAGATAAACCAATTACTCCTGGATAATTCGAGTACATTAAAGTATGTACTTCGCGAGATCGTTTCATTCGCAGGCCTTAGAATAGTAGTTTTTTTATCTCATTAAAGTCTAAATTGCACTCAGGCATCACTCTCTCTGCAAACATCCTCTTCAAGTTTGCTAATGTGCCTTTTACTTTCCTCTTCCTTAATAACGCAATCCAAGAAAGCTTCCAAATGATTAGTTGCTTCGGCCAGTTGAATGTTATCGCTATGTGCGTCGTCAATGATGTCTCTGACCGTTGAAAGCAGCTTTCGGAAATTTTCCATATGTGTGTCACGATCATCAAATACTTGAACTATAGGTTGAGACTTTCCTTTCTGTGTGTCCTTTCTCTGGTGATACCAAGTACTCAAGTCACTAAGGGAATAGTCAGACTTATTTGCCTCTAAAAAGCTTTTGTTTATATCAGCTCCATTGACTAAAAATTATAAAACAAAATAAAATAGTGGCAACATTATTTAGACATTTAAATTACTTGATCTTGAAAGATTACTTGTTCCCAGTTTGGAGCATGGAATATCGCAGTTTCTGTTTGGAGTGCTAGAGGTGGGATATGAGATTAATTTTGAATTTTGCTGAAAATGAAAAGTTTTAAATAAGAAAGAGCATAAGAAAGATTCTTTACCGAAATATGTTGCAGCTGATCTAAGATTTTTGACAAAGTATCTCTGTGGGATTTCAGAAATTTGCAAATGCGTTCATCCTCGACTTTCTTGCTCTCGTAACTTAGCCATTGTTTTTCAATTTTCCTAAAAAGTATAATATATATAAAATACATTCTTAAATGCCAACCAATATCGCACTCCTTCTCTTCACTCAGCCTTTTAATAATTGCATGGAATGAGTTCCTGCACTGAATCGAATTTTCAACTCCAGGAGAGCAAGCCGAAGGGAATTTAAATTCAGAAGTCTTCGAATTATTAACATTCTCTGTATTAGTTCCACCTTTATTAGGCGTTTCAATCACTGTAGCATCAGCGATCTTCTCCCCCTCGGATTCCTTTAAAACATTGGTGCTGGGCGTGTTTCGCTCAAAAATAAATTTATTGCAAAGCTTGGCAATAAAATGTGACCATTTTTTCGTTGTCACGTCCTGCGAAGTCACAATTTTCTTAAAAGTGAAAAAAAACAATCCATTTTTATCTTACCTCAGAGAATACCTCGTGCATACAATGATTTGCGGTATGTTTTCCTTTCTCAAATCCTACAGCAAAGCATTTGAGACACAACGATAAATTCCGGCATGCTTTGCACTTGAAACGAATGCCGACAATATTTGGAGTCAAACATGAAGCACACTCGTTGTTGTGCACCAACTTCTCAGCATTTTTTATACGCTTTATTAAAGCAAAGAGGTTTCCGTAAATGAGAAATTTTGTTTGGTTTACCGCCCAAAGATTGTTGAAAACAAGTTCATTTATGCCATTGATTCCAGGACACTAAAAGTAAGAACAAAGTAAACAAGTGTATATAAAAAAGCTTAAATTTTATGTGGACTGAGTTTAATGATTTAATATAAAATTCTTGGTATCGTAGAAATTAAATTGCCAGAAAAGTAATAAAACAATTTAGCCAATGGCTTGATTTGTAGGATGTATCCAGTTAGCTATTCAAGTTACGCAACGAAAATTAATTAAACTTTGTAATCACCATATAAATCAAGTGTAATGCTCACTAACTTCTGATTTTTGAATTCCATTTCTTTCGTTTTCAAGATACGGACCACAAAAAATTATAAAATGTTTAAGGATATTGAGATTTCTATAGAAGTTCAAATGTGCGTTGAAGGAATGCGAGATATTGATAAGTTTATCTTGATTCCTTTCTAACGTTGCCATTGTAGAATATATTATATTTTGTAATCCTTTTTATTTTTAAAATAAAGGTCGCTTATAATTATTTAATTTATTTTTATTTTTAAGGAAAACTAATTTGTTGAGTCGACCAATTAGGATAAAATCAGAAGTCAAACTGAAACAATAGAGAAATCATTAAAAGGTATTTTGATCTAAAAGTCGCGCTGAGAAGATTCGAAAGGCGACTTGATCCAATAAGTTAAAGTTGCTGAGTAGAGTGAAATGTAGGCTAGCCGCCACACTAGGGTCACCAGTGAAGGAATGCGAGATATTGATAAGTTTATCTTGATTCCTTTCTAACGTTGCCATTGTAGAATATATTATATTTTGTAATCCTTTTTATTTTTAAAATAAAGGTCGCTTATAATTATTTAATTTATTTTTATTTTTAAGGAAAACTAATTTGTTGAGTCGACCAATTAGGATAAAATCAGAAGTCAAACTAAAACAATAGAGAAATCATTAAAAGGTATTTTGATCTAAAAGTCGCGCTGAGAAGATTCGAAAGGCGACTTGATCCAATAAGTTAAAGTTGCTGAGTAGAGTGAAATGTAGGCTAGCCGCCACATGCGTAATCGGCCCACTACCCTTTAATTTTTAAATCACTTATGTAAACCAAGGTAGTTCTAATTGAAAACAATAAAAATAAACAATTACCTGAGCAAAGCATTGATCAATTATTAGGGATATATTCTGGGCACCGTAAGATTCCGTCTCGCCAATGTAACACAAGAGCTTAGTCAAGGAAAAGAGGAGACTTTCCAATCGAAACCGGGACACGCAACGATTGTAATCTGCAGTTAAATTGAAGAACTCCGAAACCATCCGATCGAAGTTGTTCACCTCGCACAAGATCAACAGAGCTGTTTTGAGATCAAACAGCGAAACAGGAGTGGTCCTTTGACTGTAGTAAAAAGAGTGTTATTCTAGAAAAACCGAAGGTAAAGGTAAAACATACGGATCAAAGATATTCCAAAGGAAGTTGGACAGGACCTCGACTGCGGTGTCAAGCTGATACGACGAGAACTCGGAGAGGTGGCCCAATTTCTCACTGGCAAAGAATGTGTCGTGCAAGACTGCGGTGAGTTTAGCTGGATAAACGGGCGTCGAGCAACTCGTCTGGCCGAGGTTGTGCTTCTCGAGGACGGAAAGCACGAGCGAATAGGGTATATTGTGTGCTGGAAATAAATTTCTGAATTATTCAAAAGTACTTAATGCTGGAAAAAGAACATACTATAAAAAACCTTGCGGAGTGCAACGATTTTCGCAGCACAGCGGTAGACGGTGTACTTGTAGCTGGAAAATTCCACCTTTAGATGAGCGAAAATAGCTGAGAACTTGGGATGGTCGTGAATTTCTGTATCTGTTTTATCTTTATAAATAAAGTATCCTTTTTCGTCCTCCATTGTAGCATTATTTTCTTGAGATTTATTCATATAAGACTGGGTAAACCACGAACAAAGCAAACAAGACAAATATCAGTCGACCATTTGAAATTAAACGTAAACAGAAATGCTGTTGTGTTGGCTGTACTGTGCAAGAATATTCACAATGGAAGAACAATAATTTTATTGATAAAATGGGAATCTCATATAATTTTTGAAATTCTTTTCAATAAAACCAATCATAAATACATGTATTACACATTCCGATAGTCGAATATTCTGAATATTTCTATTATTAAAATCAGCGTTTCTGTCATGTAAACAAGTTTTGAAAAGTCCCCAAGCGCTGCTAACTTCACTGTTATTTTATTGTCATCATAACCGAAAGCAAGTGTCCGGGGTTGCTGTTTTTTCGCATCGAAGCTGTAGTGCGAATCCAGTGAGAAGCGTATCGAACATTATTTAAAATGAGCCACAATGATTCCGGGGACTCAATTTCAAAGGAGGAATGGCTGTCGCGCCTGGCGGAGTTCCAGTTCAAGCAGGCGGACATGAACAGGCTCATCATGAACTACCTTGTCACTGGTAAAGACGAAGGCGCATTGTCCTAGTTTTGTTAAGAGCTCGCCACTTACCGCACTCCGCAATTTCAGAGGGCTTCAAGGAGGCTGCTGAGAAGTTCCAAGTCGAGGCCGGTCTGGAGCCGAGTGTCGAACTGAGTTCACTGGACGAGAGAATTTTGATCCGGGAGGCGGTGCAGAACGGCAGGATCCAAGAGGCCACACACCTAGTCAACCAACTGCACCCCGAACTGCTGGACAGTAACAGATACCTCTTTTTCCATCTGCAGCAGCTGCAGCTAATTGAATTAATCAGGTAAATAGTCGACGGCCGTAGACTAAAAATAATAAACCAATTTTCCCTTTCAACTGTGAAGAGCTGGCAAAATCGATGAGGCGCTCTCGTTTGCTCAAACAAAGCTTTCGGAGGCTGGCGAGACAATCCCAGAGGCCTTGTCGGAACTAGAGCGCACCTTGGCCTTACTGGCTTTCGAGAAACCCCAAAACAGCCCCTTCGCCGACTTATTAGAGCAGTCTTACAGACAAAAGGTGAGGGCGACTAATTTACTAGTTTGCAAGGAAGATCAAGGCAATTTTCGTTTTTAGGTCGCAAGCGAACTGAACGCCGCAATTCTCAAAATTGAGCACCAAGAGGAGTCGAGTCCGAAGTTGATGTACCTTCTGCAAATGATCCTTTGGGCGCAAAGTAAACTCGACAGTCGAGACATCAATTACCCGAAAATGAAGGACCTCGCCACGGCCCTGATCGAACCAAAAATCTAACCGCTCTGTGTTTTAGCCTTCCGTTCTTTTTGTATTTAAAATTCGATGTTAATTTTACGCTCAGAACTTAATTTATATACTGTGCAGGTGAGGAGGGTGGCCGCATTTTAAGAAAAGATGTTTACATTATAGATGTATTAGCAAATTAAGCAAATTGTTCATTTTAAAATAAAAGTTTATATTTCTATCGAGCGTTAAAGTCGAGTCACTGTACACTCTTGGAGGAAATTTTTAACCGCCTAAAGGGAGAAGAAGCCTGTGTTACAGATGCAAAAGAGAGAGATGCATAAATAACAACGCGCGGAAAAGTCGGTGGATAGCCCTGCGCCTGTTGTCATTCCGTTACTTTGTTGTCTGGCGTCGAGCGTGTTCGTCATCCGCCATTCAGCGCATTCGCTGGCGTTTGGCTACCCTGAAAAGTCGGAAGCAGCTGTTGTCGGTGATGGACGGGGGTTTTGCAAATTCGCGAATTTGTGGCTGTGATTTCTCGGTTCTAAATAACAGCAAGGAGTGGAAAGATTTAAGCGAGTGTTTCGCTTCCTCTCCACTGATCTGAAACGGACAGAAAAGTAGAAAAAGTGCGTGGTGAGGCGCAACATTTAAACGCATGCCAAAGTCCCAAATCCGTGTGGGCAGTGTGCAGTGTTTTTAAATTGAAAATCGTTGTGGGAGGTGGCCAGGCAAATTGTTCATATTTGGAAGGTTGTCGCGAACAATTTCCATTTTTGGACCACGGGCCGAGCAATTTAGTTCCTCTGGCGAGGTCGACAGGAGGCTCGATTGATTTTTCACAGGTAAAACTTCCGCGAACAGTAAGCGGAACGCCGCTCAGTGAAGAAACTTTCCAGCGTAGTTGAAGCAATCCGGGACGCAGCGCAATTATGGTAAGTTTTTTGTTTGTGACTTCAATGTTTTGACTTTTCTCCCGGGACGCGAAAATTCGCCGTGTCAGCAAAAAGTTTTTATCTACTGATTATGTTCTTATCGCTGCCTAGAGCTCTTCAGTGTTAACGCGTAGTGGGACCCAGAAGGCGAAGGTACAGACGCGCTCTATGGTGAAGGCTATGGAAAATCGAAAACCCAACCCAGCGCTAGCAGAAGCGAAGAAGCGAGCCAAACTTAAGATGCAGGCAAAAAACTCTGAGGAGGTCGCCGTTAAAGATATTTTCCAAAACGTAAGCAAACTGCTCCCTTGTCTAACCACCGAACCCATCTAAATGTGGTAATCCTTCCAATTTAGGCGATGAACTCCATAACAACGGTCCGTGGAGACACTGGCGTTGTTTACGACGAAGGGATGACTGAGCACCGATGCTTGTGGGACCTGAATCATCCGGAATGCCCGGAGAGGCTCACCTCAGTGTTAGACAGGTAACTAGCCGCCCTCGCAGTTTGCATTGCGTGCAGTCGACGGTCGAGAGGTAAAGGCATAATTCGATTGTGTCGATGATTCTCCAAACCCACCTACTTGAACTAATTATGTTGAAGGCGGGTACGTTCACCTCAAAATTTTTATTGCTCGCGATTTTTATCAACTGAGCAGGGCTTATGGGCTTTTGGAACTCTCAAAATAAGCGCTTATCTCCAAGAAAATTTAGAATCAAGAGATTTTCACTTGAATGCCCCGAAATTCTGTTTTACGCTTGGTTATGATTCTGAGCGCAATTAATTTAAGACATTTGGGTACTTCAAATTTGATAAGGTTCTTTCGGTTACGGTAATATTTCCACATAATAAGCATGTATTTCGGCTTTCAGTAATCTGTTGATAACCTCATATCATTCAACCTGATGTCACTCATTATAATACTACTTGTCTGAGAAAAAATCTTCATTTTTCTCACACTACTGTTTTTAGGAGCTAAAGATTCGAATTTTTGTAAAAATACAAATTTAATTTTCAAAGTGATGCAAACGTACCTCCTTTTTTTGAATATTTGATATTTGTTTTTATTTCAGTTTATTAGAACCTCTTGCAATAAATTTCTAACGAACGCCGAGAAAATTTTCGTTTTCCCTTCCGGCGGAACTACTGGTTTTTAAGGTTTCGTATACATCGAAATGCAACACTTATAAAAGTCGAGTTATAGTCTTGAATAAATTAAATTTCAATATCTATTTCAATGCAATTAAACGATTTGGCCTGTAGTTCCTTGTGGGTTAAAATCTAGATTTATTTGAAAATTGAGGTATTACATAGTTCAGGCAATCCGAAATGTTCTTCATTGTGTATTTGAATTAGATTTGTTATCATTTTCAACAAACTTGAGATTGTAAACAACTTTAATATAATTCTTCAGGCTACTATTGAAAGGTTAATTTTTTAATGTCGTTAAAATCGCCTCAGTTTCAGGAGTATCATAAAATTACGTTTAAAATGTTCCCATGTTGCTGTGCCAGGTTTCATTAATTGAAATGTCTATCAAGACTACCTCAGTAAAAAAAATTATCTCTATTTTATAACGACCATTTACCACTCGTTTCAGACTCCCAATTTTTAATGTGAACTAGATATTTTTTCGATAAATCGTAGACAAACTTTGATTGAAATCATTTAACAAATGCGATAAAAAATTATTTTTATAGAAATGGGTGAAGCTGTTCCTGGATAGTAATGAAGAAATACGAGAAAAAAATTAGATTTAAAGGATGTTTATATAACATAATGTAGTCTTTAATATCCCACTAAAATATATACGGTCTACTTGGCAACAATTTAAAATAAATAGCTAGGTGGAAGTTCCAAATCTCGCAACGTTTTAATATCATCTAGATGTTGCATATTGTAGATATCGAGCCGAAATCGCAATATTGAGTCAATATCCATTAAGAAATGCGCCAGCACACCTATTAAGTTTCGATCAGGACGATAAATCAATCCTATCTTAAAATTTTGTTTTATATCTACTGCTTGTTAATTTTAAATGAATATCGCCACGCTTTCGATTACTTCATCGGTCTTAGCGTTTGCTTTACATACATACATATGCATATATATTATCTTTAAGGCTTTCTACATATGTATATTCAGCTTCTGCTATCACTGCAACTATTGTTTATTGCTTCAAATTGTTTCAGGTGCTCCAAATTGAAATTGTTGTCTCGTTGCAAAAGGATACCGACTCGTAAGGGTACAAAGCAGGAAGTATTATTAAAACATACGGAAGAACATTACAAATTATTAGAATCCACATGTAATCAAATGGATGAAGAGCTTCTAGAAGATTTGAGTTCTCGTTATGACTCAATCTACCTACATCCCGTAAAAATGAAATATTTATTAATTAGATGAATAAATAACATAATACAATTACAGAAAACGTTCGATTTATCGTTACTCGCAGTTGGCAGCACTATAGAACTTGTTAATAATATTGTAAGTGGTAAAACCCAAAATGGTATGGCGATAATTCGTCCTCCAGGGCATCACGCTATGCAGACCGAATTCAACGGCTATTGTTTTTTCAATAACGTCGCAGTGGCAGCTCAACATGCTTTGGACAATCTGAAACTGAGCAGAATTTTAATCGTAGACTGGGATGTGCACCATGGGCAGGGTATACAGCGGTTCTTTTACAATGATCCTAGGTACGTAATTCAAAAGTTTTTATTTATCTGAGAAGTTGAACAAAATTATATAAGACAGACACCATTCTAAAATTCTAAAAATCATTGCTGCATTGAATTGAATTTCAAACCAACAATTACAATTTTAGAGTTTTATACTTCTCAATTCATCGGTATGAGCACGGCTCGTTTTGGCCAAATTTGCGCGAATCCGATTTCGATCATATTGGGGATGGCCCTGGGAAAGGATACAATTTCAATTTGCCTCTGAATAAAATTGGCATGACAAATGCGGACTATTTGGCTGTATTCCATCAAATTTTGATTCCAATAGCAGTTGAGGTAAAGTATATCCTAAACATTTTCCATTGTCAAAATGCCCCTTTGCTTCTGATTAGTTTCAGCCAGAGCTTGTCTTAGTGTCAGCAGGATACGATGCTGCCTTAGGATGTCCGGAGGTTAGTGTCTAATCATTTCTTTTTTTTTTATATTGTAGTTTGGACCGCAAGTAGTTGTAGTAAGCGCTGGGTTTGATTCAGCCTTTGGTGATAGAAAGGTAGTTAGCGATTCATTTTGGTTTGACATATGTATTTATTTTCTCCTGTAATGGTCTTAATTCATAAATTTTTTCATTCAGGGAGAAATGGAAGTTACGCCAGCTTTTTACCCGCATCTGCTAAGTCCACTATTAACTCTAGCACAGGGCCGAGTGGCAGTCGTTTTAGAAGGTGGCTATTGTCTGGAGTCCTTAGCGGAGGGAGCAGCACTAACTCTGCGCACACTTTTGGGTGATCCTTGTCCAATGGTGGAAGTTTTGCAGCCACCCTGCGATAGTGTAAAAGATTCAATTCTAAATTGTATCCACTCGCATCGCCCTTATTGGAAGTGCCTTCAAACACAAAAGACATACACCCTGGAAGAATTAAACAACGTGAATCCACAACCAAATTTACATAAAGTTATTGAAATATTCCATGGGAACCAAGATATTAAAATAGATCGATTCGAGACAAGAGCATGTCATCCTGTTCAGGAAGAGATTGTTAAACAGATTTTTGCGGATAGATTGCGAAAGTTAAAGCTTTGTAGGTTAATTCATATTTTGATAATACCGATTAGTCAAAATTTAAATTTATAGCTACTAGCCTGAGTTTCCCAGCTGCAAGAGTTTGTTACGTTTATGATGACTTTCTGTTGGAGCATAGGAATATCTTTGAAGAGTAAGTTTTTCTACAATTTTTATCTTATAAGTACTTTTAACTAAACTTTAAATATAGGGGGCATCCTGAGCATCCAGATCGTATTAAGAAAATCAGGGACTTTCACAACGAATTCGGACTTTTTCAGCGCATGCAGAAAGTGAATTGCCGGCACGCTACAACAGACGAAATATGTCTAGCTCATACTAGAGCTCATGTAAATTTAATTCGGCGCAGCGTGGAAAGAGAAGCTTTAAGAGAAATTGGGGAATCGTACAACTCTGTATATTTTCACCCGAAGACTTTTGAGTGTGCCACCTTGGCAGCGGGGTCTGTAATCCAAGTGGTTGATAGTGTGCTCAACGGGAAGGCAAGGAGTGGTGTTTGTATAGTTCGACCTCCTGGTCATCACGCAGAATCTGACTTGCCTCATGGCTTCTGCATATTTAATAATGTTTCAATTGCTGCTCAGTATGCTATTAGGGATCATGGACTAAAAAGGTTTAAATTAGTTCTGCCATATATATCTCGATTTAATTGTAATTTATTTAGGGTTCTAATTGTGGATTGGGACGTCCATCATGGCAATGGTACTCAACATATTTTCGAGTCAAGCTCAAAGGTACTGTATATAAGTATCCACAGATATGACAATGGAAATTTTTTCCCAAAAAGTACTGATGGGAATTTTGATGCTGTTGGGAGCGGACCAGGAGAAGGATTTAATGTGAATATTCCGTGGAATAAGGTAACTAGAATATTGGGATAAAAGTAGAGATAACGTTTTATGATTGCAGAAAGGTATGGGTGATTTGGAATACTCGACTACTTTCCAGACCATTGTTATGCCGATTGCATACGAATTTAATCCTGAATTGGTTCTGATTTCGGCTGGATTTGATGCTGCGGTAGGAGATCCTTTGGGAGGATGTAAAGTTACACCAGAAGCATATGGACATTTCACTCATTGGTTATCTTCCTTGGCAAATGGCAAGGTTATAATTTGCCTAGAAGGCGGATATAATGTTAATTCTATCGCCTACGCAATGACTATGTGTAGTAAGGCTTTATTAGGAGATCCTCTTCCTATGATAAATGCTCAAGCAAAATCAGCGGCTTTTTCAAGTTGTATCGAAACAATCCAAAACGTTCGAGAAGTTCAAGCCAAATATTGGAAGTCTTTGCGTTTTAATAAAAAGCTTCCAGAAGCTGGTAGTGTTAATATAAATGCAGAACTAAGCGGCCTTATGCACAATTTGCAAATTACAAAGTGCGCAGATAAAGAAAAACATGAAAAAACGACACCCAGCTCAAATGAATATGAAGGAGCGGTTGGAGGCTCAAATCAGCCAGGAACGAGTCGACAAGCTCCTACAGCTCAAAAATTAACGGACTTTCTGTCGGAGAATATGGAGGTAAATTTGTCGAGATATTTTTAGGATTGACATTAATAATTTTTTTTTTGTAAATATAGGCTCTTTCAAAAGAAGAAATGTTCGCAGTGGTTCCTTTAAAATCATGTCCTCACCTGGCGAGATTAAAACCGGATGATGCTCCTAATCGTAATTCATTTAATTTATAAAGTTTCGCATTAATTTACTTTGCCTTTTTAATAGAAATAAACACAAAGGCTCCATGTGCTGTGTGTAATTCAACAATAGAAAATTGGATTTGTTTGCACTGCTTCAAAACTATGTGTGGCCGCTACATCCAGGAGCACATGTTACATCACTACCTCGAAGCGGAACACCCTCTTGCGCTGAGCTATAGCGATCTTTCAGTGTGGTGTTACCCGTGCGAGGCGTACTTAGATAACCCAATTCTCTTCAAATACAAAAACCTGGCTCACCTGGATAAGTTCAATGAGGAAATGGTGTGGTGCTACGGCAGCGAGCCGATTCAGCTTCATAGTCGGATTAACTGATATTTACTGATCCTGCTTTTCTTTTATTTATTTCGTGTTTTATTCTTTTAGAAACCCATTGCGTCAACGATAAAACGTCCTTCGGACGCAATTTATTCGGTTTTGAACAGAGGAGGAATCTAGCTTTGTTTGCGATTAACCAAAGAATATTTAACGTTACTAAGATGTACACAGTTCTTATTAAATTACTACTTGTAGAATAGAGAGGTGTCAGAAGTTTATTGCGAGCTTCGCAAGTTCTATGTATTTCATAATTCTACTTGATTTAGGGACCGAATTTAACATGGCCTTCGACCACATCGGATGAAATACTTTGCATTGTTTCGATGTTAAATGACAATGAGTTTCTGTTTACTTAAGAAGATTTATTTATGTTGTTACTCTTGCATTGACTACTATTAAATAATTTTTCTATTTTGAATAATTTGTTTTATATTTAGTGCTTCCTATCTTTCTAAAATGAATATTAATCGCACAACAAATTTCGGCGTTTTTACTGCAGCTGATTGAGACAAGGAATTTTAAAACTCTTGAATGCGAAATGCAATTTAAGAAACAAAATACTATGCAGACTTGCATTAATTTATTAAAGCATTGAAATTAGTTGTAAAGGAACACTGTTTTCCTTTATACAGGGTGTTTTGCTAAGGTTTGGGGTATGCCAATCGATTCTACATGATTTTCTGATCAACGTTTGTTCGGAGACCTAGACGTTTTGGGTTCTCTAGGCACATAATTAACACGAATTTCTCATTTTTAGTGTGGAATTCGATTCATTGGCTTAGTAGATTTCGCGTGAGTTAAGATCATTTTTTTTTAATGAACATCGATCAGGACAATTGACATACGCCTGTTCAGACCTTAGCATAACAACCTGTATACTAACAACAATAATGATCTTAAACTGTGGATAAATTTCTACAATGAAAGATATGATACAAAAATGACATTTCCGTGTCCACTTTGAACTTTTATTTCGAAAATCTTTTATTTCTAAAACAA
This sequence comes from Machimus rusticus, assembly GCA_951509405.1. Taxonomy (NCBI): domain Eukaryota; kingdom Metazoa; phylum Arthropoda; class Insecta; order Diptera; family Asilidae; genus Machimus; species Machimus rusticus. The sequence goes on from OX608051.1 coordinate 13,823,857, forward strand.
TATAAACTTAAACTAATTGGCAATCTTATTAAAACTTTATTAGTCTTCGTCGCTGTACTCCCTTTCGTAGCTCCGATAAAGAATTTTTCTTCCCGAAGGGCTATATGGCGAATAAGTTCGATCTGTATTTAAAACAGTTCCATTCTTTGGTCTTGATGATTTTTGGGTTATAGAATGAGATCTGCTGGAAACTGCTTTAGGGTAGTGGTCATCTTCGTCCTCGCTAATATCTTCTTCATCTTCGACTTCTTCGGCAATATCATCTTCACTAAGGTCTGAATCTCTTTCATCGTCCATTCGCGATGAATCATACTCGTGAATTTCATCATCGTTTAAATGCGAAGATCCTTCCATAAATGATGCAAACCTTAGTGGATCCTTGAGCTTTGTGACCATCTTCCATTGTTTGCACTCAGGGCTATTGCAATATTCTCTTAATTCATCCAGGGCTTTTGAGGTTTCTCTGACTCCTTGCTCGTAGTATTCCTCGCTGGTTAAAAGTCTGGGCTTTGGGGGGAATTTTCGTTCGTAAAATCTGCGTATTTTCCCAAAAAAATTCTGTGGAAAATAATAGGTTGCTACAGTTAAGATTACTATTGCAGCGCTAGCTTCTTCAAATTGGCTTGAGAAGAATATCATTATTAGCCCACAAAGTTGGAGTCCCCATTTTATTAAGTTTTTGCTGCGTTTGTTCTTCGGCGGTCCTATTCTGTAGCAAACTACAAAGCTTATAAATCCGGTCACCAAAATGTACCAAAATACGAACGACCGGTAGGTGACTAAAATTACTTGAATGTTCTCCCATATCATTTGGAACAGGTAGAGTGCAATTGCCCATCCTCCAAGTAGAACACCATACATAAGAGGTCTTCGCGGGAATAACTTGCTCACGAAGTAGACGAGGGCTACAAAGGATGCTGTGACTCCTAGAAGTACCCCGGTAATGTAGTAGAACAATGGAGTTTCGCTTAGCTTTGATGAAAACCAGAAAATGGAGAGACCGAAGAAGAGTAATATAATTTTATAAAAATCAATGCGAATCAAATCGAGGCGTATCGTATAGGGCTGGCTGGTCCCGATTCCGATGCAGGTTTGGTTGAAAGGGTCGAGCTTAATCCTCGTCCGTTTGAAGGACAAAATGTTCAAAGAGAAGATCGAATTGTGTTCGTCATAGTTTGCTGCCACATCCTCTGGAGTAAATCCTTCGTACGGGGTGAAATCTTCGTTGTCTATTTCAATCTTAATCAGGACAGTTAGAAAGAGTCGAGAAGCCGATTTCGGGGCGCCATTGTAGCAAAATATAGTCAAACCTGCTTGCGGAATATCAAAAGCACCTTTTTTGGGTTCACTTCTTATGGGTTCTCCAGGTTCCAAGTCGTGAACTAGGGGGAAAAAAAATAAAAAATTACACAATAGCCGAAATCCCGTAATCAGCGGCGCCCACAATTTAAGGTAATTTACCTTTGTAATCCGATGCCTCCACCAGAATGGAAAGTGGGAAAATTAAAAAAATCGCTATCTTTAAGAAAATCATGATAACAAAGCCACAATTCTACCGAAAACACATAAAATAACTCAGCGTTTGACTACAATTTGCTGGAGCTCGCTGGAGCTGGAGCCCAAACAACAAAACCTGCACTGACGCCCGGGCAACAATTGTCAAATAAAGTCAACAGCTGGAAGAGCTAAGGCTAGGTGCACATATTCGTCGTAAAGTTTTATATGACTCATGCACTTTTGTTATATAATTAAATTATGTTGCTAATTATACAGCAGTTTAGATATTAAATATTTCAGTTTTTCTCATTGCGTAATGTTAAACATATTAAGTAAAACAGAGTGAAATAAGTTTTCAAGTAATTAGTGAAAACCTGAATATTTTTTATTGTAACCCCAACTTCTGTTGTGACATTTCGTCAACGCGGTCACCGCCAGCCACTTTTAGCAAAAGCACGTGGGGTAGTTTCGTTTTTTAGACCAGTGGCTAAGCGGAGCCCTGTTTTGTGTTTTTATTATTCTGTGTTGAACCAAGTCTGCAAGGGCTTGCCGGTTTCGTAGCCGCCATGGCCAAAAGAGTCGAGGTTATTGTCGGGACGTACGAGGAATACGTGTTGGGGTACAAAGTCGGCTTCTCCTCCAAGGTATTTACTGCTCATATCGGGCTTCTTTAAAGATAATTTATTTCATATGTTTTAGAATGGGAAAGAATCCCTCACTCAGACATTCGCTTCAAGATCTCATGCAGGTTTTATAAGATGTCTAGCTGCTTCCGGGAAGTACCTGGCGTCCGGGGCGTCGGATGATAGAGTCATCATTTACGATATGCAAACTCGTAAAGAAATTCAGGTAAAGAACTAGGTACTCCTGTTACGACTTGTAAACAAAAACTTTGCACAAATAAGTCGAAGGAATAACTGATGTTTATTGGGGCTTCCGGTGAATCAGTGCATACAATTTCAAATTAGCCCGCGACTTCGTGTAGTACCTACATATGTGTATTATTAGTAACCATTTTTTTAACGAAAGGGTCGTAGGGTTTGATTGTACTGTTCAAAAGAATAGCAGTAAATAAACAATTTAGTTTTTTCCTTCATCATTCTATTTTTCTATTTTTAGTAAACATTACAAATAGCTGACATCGCAGCAAATTTACAATTAAATTAAATTTAAATAATTTTAAAAAATAACGAATATCGGTATATTTTAGTGTGCAAAACTAAAGCAACATTTTTGTTGCCCCTCCAGTACTTTGTATGGTAGTCCTTATGTTGAATAACCTCAGCATACCTTCGTGGAATAGACTCTAATAAACTCATAGCACTAGATTAAGGTATGTTTTCCTTTCTTTTTTCAGCGTTTACATTAGTTCTATTTTACTTACTTCGGAAACGCTAACTTAAGACTCGCTGTTTAAAGAATCCGAAGAGATTTTCAATGGGATTCAAATCTGGTGATTGAGCTTGCCAACTAAGAACTTGAATTCCATTCTCGTTTACAAGCTTCGATGTGTGTTTCGGGTTATTACCATGCTGAAACATCCATCAAAGCGGCATTTGTGTCTTCAAAATATTCGAAAATGTACTTTAGAAAGCTCTTCAAAAAGTTGTAGACCAGCCACAAACCTTTGCTTATAAAAAAACACTTGAAAAAAAGTTAAATTTACAACAATAACCATAAAATTAATGCAATTTACAACTGAAACTAATTAGTAAAGCAATAAAAACTGTAAATCAATACTTTCCCGAAAATCATATGCAGGTAGCAATTGCTCCAGGAAAAGGATAGTTCCAAGAATGAGAGATTTTTAGTGCATTATTTCTTCTTATATCAGTTAATCTTCGCAAAGACATGTCAACTTAATTATGTAAATGTAATGTAGTAAACTACATTAATTAGTGTTTAAGACGTGGCAATAATTTGGCAAAATATGTATATAGCATTTTCTGTGTTTACCTCCTCCAAATTTTTAATTGTGTAGAATGCTATGCTTTGTATATTATTAGACACATACATATGTGAGTACAATGTGTTCGAAAGTTTACTTTACTCAGCTATTGTTCTTAAAAATATTTAATTTAGATGCATAATTTATTCGTTGAATGGTTGCATACTTTAATTATCAGGCTGATTTTGATACAGGCTGCTTTTAAGGACCATAATTTGGGGGTGGAAGGTTTTTAATTATAACACATAATACGACCATCAATATTATTCCTAAGTTAAAAAGTATTATTTGATATTTAATATTATTTCAGATTTTAATGCAGCACGAAGGATCTGTGAATAGCCTCTCGTTCACACCTGATGCAACTCATTTACTCTCCGGCGGAGATGATGGGAAACTTGTAGCAGTCCGCACTAATTCCTGGCAAATTGAAGTTGTTTGGAAGAAAGCACACTCGGGATCAGCAGTTACTTGCATCAGCTGCCATCCTAGTGGTAAACTAGCGCTGTCTCTGGGTAATGACTTGACTCTTCGAACCTGGAATTTAATAAAGGGTAGACTGGCGTACACTACTAATTTAAAAAATAATGATTCCCTTGGAAAAATTGCCAATGGGGTCTCCTGGTCTCCCGACGGAAAATTTTTCACGCTTATTGGAGCCCGTGTAATAGAGATTTGGAATATTCAAGATGCTGCTGTGATTAGAGAACAAACTTGTGAGTCTAAGCCGACCTGCGTATTTTGGGTTTCAGAAACTGAATTGGTTGTCGGCCTGGAAGATGGAAAACTTATGCTGATGTCAGCTGAATCGAATGAGGAGGTTGGTATCTACTTTCGGCCTCGGGTGTTATTCTTTTCATGTTAAGAGAGTGTAGGGCTCAAGAAAAATATTTTTGAGAAGAAATCTTAATAGTTAATCTTTCCTTTCTAATGACATTTTTTTCACAATAGGGACTAGATAGAAGAAATATTTTCTACTATTTAATCATTTATTACAAAAATTGAACTGAAAAATGTTTTCTAAAAAATCATTAATAAGAGATAATATGGATGAATTCATTACAGATAAAATATGTATGTAATGAAATGTTTTTTTTGCAACACAAAAATCAGGATAATTTTATTTTGCTTTACATGAATAATACATACTAAGTACCATTTAAACCGTAACGTTCAACATAAAATTCTTCTAAAAGACTGAGATTTTGTATGGTTAATTGTATCGGAGGGAAGGGTACATTTAATTTCATTCTTTGTTTATTTATTGTTTGCTTCTCACAAATTGAATAGTGAAACTATTTTACTTTTATTATTGCTCGCAATTTAATATTGACTTGAATACTTACATATCTGCTCGGCCAATAACGTACTAAAAAACCTCTCTAATTAATTTATAAATGTCAATTATTCTTTGCTTTTAATTTTAGCCAGCTTTTCATGAAGTCCACAAACAAAGAGTGAAGGCAATTGCTTACAAGAATGATGTACTTGCTACAGCCTCAAGGTAAATTATATATTTACTTCAAGTTAATTTTTTATTCAGCAATTGTTTTTTCAAAGCTCTGGAGATGTTGCACTTTGGGACTTGGACTTTAAAGAAAATAAGTTGGAGAAAATTTGTTCGATTAATATTGGATGCAGACCTACATGCATTGAATTAATAGATTTATCGCAATTTGACGATGATTACATTTTAAAAAAGGAAGATGAACCGGAAGAAAAAGTTACTGTTAAAAAATCTTCGAATATTAAGGATCAGCCCTTGAACACGGGATCTGTTGTTGTTGAATACGAGGACGAAGATCCGAAGGAAATTGTAGCTGTTGCCGGGAAGAAAAGAAAACTTTCACAAAATTGTGAAGTCGTCAATAAAATTGAGGGGAGCACCCATTCTGAAGAAGCACGAAGTTCTTCTGAATCTTGGGCGGAGACTCCGCTAGTAGACATTGCGACTCAAAATGAAACCAAACACGTAGCTAAAAAGAAAAAGAAAAAATCAAGTTCATATGTGCGACCACGAAGGAAGAGAGGTGGATCACAGAAATAAAAAACAAGCATGAGCACAAACGTTGAGTCTTATAGAATTTGTTATTCTTTAAAGTTTAGATGTATATATAAGTATGCCGTGAACTTGATATGTATTTATTTTAAGAAGACGGTAGCAATTTATTGATATGTATTTAAAAACATAATTTTGGAAAAACATTTGCAATACAATGTTGACAGTCTAGAGCTGGAAATGCAGTTAAGACCATCTTATATTTAACTGAATATATACAATATAGATTTTTGAATGGATTTTATGTATGTTTGTTTTTGTGAACCACTTTTTACATAAGTTGGACATGCAGTTTAAACTAAATAATTACCTTATTACAAAACAATAGAAAGAACAGGTTTTACTAGCAAATTATTGTTAATTCCTTGTATTTACAATGGAAGTCTAATTAAGACCTTTAAAATAAAAATAAAAAAGTTTATTTGACATTTTTTTGTGTTTTTCGTTCAATACTTGGAAGCAAAACCCTTCTCACAACGTCTTTGCGTCGGTCAAATTATATTTTGGCAGCTTTCAATGGTAAGATTTTTCAAGTTGCTTCGACTTTTACATGAAGGTCGTCCAAATTAGTAATATGTATTTTGGTCCTTACAGCATCTTTCACATCTTTCCAAAAATGCTCTATTGGATTTAGGTCTGAGCTTGATCAGATCAGGCCCATTAAAGAATAGACAGGTCTTTAAACTATTTCTGGTTTGTTTCGCAGTGTGAATCATTATCCTGTTGGAATTTTCATTCGGGACAATTCTCAGCCCACGGCAGCATCACATTCTCCAGTATATTTCCACATACTTTTCTTTACTAATAATGCCTTACATTTTATGAATCGGTTCAACACCACACAAGGAAAAGCATCCGCACGAGTCGGCTATCATAAACCTAAAGCTGGATCCGGATCAAACTAAATTCACAAATCAAATTTCAGATAAACTTATTTTTTTGTAAAAGGTTTTACTTAGATTTCCAATACATTTAAATAAAATGAATTAATGATAATTTGCTAATAAAACCAATTTTTTCCTATTGTTTTGTAATAAGTAAAAAGTGGTTTACAAAACAAAAATTAATAAAATTCGTTCAAAAATCTATGTATATTCAGATAAATTTAAAGTGGGCTTAATTACATTTCCATAGCGGTATACTTGAAATCTATGAGTAATTACTTGTATGCAAATAGAGGAATATATGCAAATTCTTTTAAAAATAAAGATTCTTATAAAAAAAAAGAAAAATCAAATTTGTTGACCTGTGTGTTAGCAAATAGAAAATTTTGTCATAGGCGGAAAAAATAAAATATGAATCTTTTTGATGTTATGAAAGTTTCTACCTTTCATGAACTTATATTGTTCTTTTTAGTAGTATATGTATAAACTTTTGATTGCGTTTTGTCTTCAAAAATTACTTTTCTCCCAACTTCCAAACACTAAATATATGTATAAGATTTTTATTGTATAAGTCATATATCATTATCAAATAGGTATACCTATTTATCCTTCTACATTACCTTTTTTGAACCTATCGTGCTCGTAGCATTTACACTATTTTTAAGTGTTAGTTTTAAACATTTTTAATTGGAGGCTTACGGGATATTATTGCAATATAATTAAAGTAGTTTGTTCTATGTTTTCAACAGTATAATTAGCTCAATTTCGAACAAAAATTTTACTTACCTTGTTCTTACTTTCTACCCTTCATATGTATTAGATGGAGAGCAATGGGTGGATGGGAGCACTGATGAATTTTCGTTGAGTAGGTTTATTGCAATTTTACAAGTTTTTAGTGAGTTTAGTTTTTTAGTTTGTAAAATTGCAAAAAACCTGCTCAACGAAAATTCATCATTGCTCTGCTATGTGTTTTTGCATACTTGTTTGATTTCACGAAAACGGTCAAAGTTTGAAATATTTTAATTGAAATCAACGAATCTGAAAATTATTAGCTACTGAAATTTATTTTGAGGGCTATATATTTAAATTTAATGCTGTTAAGAATACATACGCTCTAACAGAGAGTGAGTTATAAATTAATACCTTTTTTGTGTTCATCTATGTTAATTACGTTTTCTCCTGAAAAGTGTAAATGGGAGGGTGAATGGTATAAATATAAAAACGAAAGGCATTGTTTTAATAATAACTTGTTTATTTTCATGATAACAAATTTACAACCATTTTTAGAACATTTGTAAATGCTTTCGCCTGTCAATTGAATGGTTTACAAGACCTGTAAGCCTGGGAGGGTAATTAAACCACTGGCAAACAACTTTCGCTCCCAGAGTGGCCGGGCGCGAAATTATTTAAAAAATCTCAACAAGTGCAGTGTTGAAAAATTTAATTACCCCCCCGCCGCGTTACAAGGATTTTGAACTTTTTCGCCTGCCTCGTGAGGTTTCTGCAAAACTTAATTTTTGAGTGGTGTATTTTGCAAATTGTCTTCTAGCAAAATCTATCCTAATCTCCTTGGGATCCTTGATCGCAACGCTTTCGGGTGTGATTGTTTAACAGTGCTCTTCTTGCCTCGCTTACTACGAAACTTGTTTATCTCATGAGTTCGGGTATAATTGCTTATTAACGTTAAAGGGCAACTACAACTGATTCTCGTTAGATAGAGTAATGAGTAAATACTTCTTATGCGTAGCTAAGGTGATTGCGAACCGAGGGATGGTATGGGGCGAGGGACCGGGGTGACCAGAAAAGTCGCGTTTGACCTAGCGTACTATATCGAGATTGAACGTGTCTAAAAATCGTCTTTTAGTAATAATGCTTTACGAGTCAACTGGAACTCTTCTATTTAATTCATTTTAAATTTACTTGAAGCGTCTTATTATGCTTGCTTAGCGCGTATCGGCGTATGCATTCGTTTAAAACCTTAATAGTTAAGTGATTATATCTCTTCGATTCGTATTAGTAAAACTCTTTACAGTTATATGCATAAGTTTATGAAGTCATTAATTATTTAGATATATTTGCTTTACTCACGCTCTCGCTCTGCAGCGTACTAGCACTACACGACTACTTAATTGAAGAGTGGGAAGGAACCGAATTTTAAAATATCCATTTTTTATCTACATAATGTCGGGCGAAATGAGATGCGAATCAGGGAAGACACCTCGCGTCTAAGGATGAGGAAGAGGTGTCTCTTCTACGAACGTCATGAAGAATGTGATGCTAATGTCCGATGAAGGGATCTACTCGAGTATATAAATTGCTAAAGATTTTCATAAGAAGTGCGTTCTCTCTAAAAATACTTTGGGGCCCCTCAAATGGGGTTCTTTTACTTAGGGGTTAAGGTGTTGTTTGGGTATGTGAGTTCTCAGCGGAAACAATGTCGTTTTGGAATGCTGACAACGAAAACGAGTGAATGTCTCCTGGGAGAAGCCTAAGGTGTATTTTGCTTTCGCCTGTTCGAATTTCGAAACACTACTTGGATATGACGGGGTTACAGTAACGTCCTGTACGGAGTAAAATGGAATAAAGTTTCCTAGGGGTAAACAACTTAAAAAAACGCGATTGTCTGACTTGAATAAGATTGGGTTGAGTTTATGAAAGGGAAATAAACGGGTACTGACTACTTCCTCCTACAAATTTTTACCTTAGACTTATAGAGATATTTATGTTGCCATTATATGTTCTTATAAAAATTCTCGTTTAAAAGTAATCTTAAGTTTTTTGTTGTTCAAAAATTGAAACCATTTTCAATTTTACCCTTTTTGTGTTTTCAGTTTGTCTTCGATTTGATTTCACTGTTGCTACTGTGCTGGAGTGTATTCTTCCGTACGGCAGTTTGTGTATGTTTTTATTATTTTCTTTTAAATATTTATTTATTTTTTTTTCTAATTGTTTTCGCGTTTGAGTTTGGTAAGGTAAAAAGCAAGTTTTCGCGACGCGGAATCAAGCAGGAAACAGAAAGATACAAACGCACTTGCTAACTTGAATTAGGTGCGGAGATGAAGCGAAACCGCAAATTGGTGGGGTGAAAGTGTAATTTTACCTGTTTTCTTCTGTTGTATGGGCCTTGATTGTCTTCAGCCTGCTTCTATTAATTTTTAGCGTATAGTCAGTTGTTATTTGGAATGTACTACTCTTGCAAGATTAATTTAATTTGATGAAATTATGATGTGTATTTTTTAGATAAAAAGGAGTACACTGAGAAATGGGAACGATTAAAAACATTTCAATTTTAGAATATTATTTGAGGTGCTTTACTATGAATAATAATAATAACATTAAATTTAGCGAATTAGCTATTTAAAGAGCAAAATACTTGTCGAAATTATATGTAGCCACCGTTTTTCAAACCATCATTGGAATATTAAAATATTGGATACTCAATGTAATTGGTCGAATTGAATTGAAAATCCTGTCACTTTTTTGATTTAGTTTCGAATTACATCGATATAATGATGATTTTATCATTTGGAAGCGTTTATCCGCAAGATATAAAATATGCGTGCTTGCCAGCATTTTGATGGTGAAATAATTTTGTTATGTACATAGATTTTACGCAATTTATATGAAAAATAGAAGAGATTTGGGCGAATTATGAGCAATATTTGGGTTTAAATTTGTTTTTACTGAAAAGTGTATATAACAATAGAGGTACCTAAATCCAGACCTCCTGATTTTGAGACTGTGTCTAACAATTATTTATTACTTAATTTTCTGGATTTCAATTCATTTTTTACTTCAATTTTATCACGAGCTCGTATTCTTGAATACTAAAATTTCGATAGCAATTCAAATCGTTACTACATAACAATGAAATTTCTCAAAGAGAATTTTATCTTACTCAAAAATGTATAAAAATCGGGCTTGGGAATTTTAAAATGTTGTAGCATTTTACATTAATAAAACCCAATAAGGAAAATGATTCATAGATCTTATCTATACGAATCATATTCTAACGGGCGACGACATTAAAGTTTATCACGGAAGATTATCATATCTTCTTATTGTCGACGTTTCCTCCTTCGGGAAGGGTTGTTTGTTACCTTGAGTATGGCACTCAGGGAATTGATGAATTATGCAGAGAATAAGGAAGTAATACCTTTGGAAGATGAGAAAAATCATCGTGCAGAAATAGCTTTGCATTACTAATTGTAAGAAGAGCATATCTATAGAAGGGACAAATTCTCAAAATTCAGTGTTGGCTCATAGGACATCAATAAAGTATTGAGATCCCACAAAGTTAAAAAGGATGAGTTTATTTATTGTGTTGTATTAAATAATTTTCGCTTAATCAACTTTATGATATCTGCTTTCTGTATCGATTATCCATCAGCTGCCATTGCTATAAATTCATGCTATTTCAATTCAAATTATTTTGAAATCTATACTTGAAATTTGAATAAAAGTAGCAAAAGATATACTTTTCGTCTCAAATTGGCTTTTAAATAATTCTAGATATGGAATTAAAATTATATTTTTAATCATTTGTTTCTTAATTTGGATTTATTTACAGGCTGAATTTAATTCTGTAATATTTTTATAAGCTACAAGAAAAAGCGATAAGGATAATAAGGACAAATATACCAATTAAATAATTGTCGTATTTCACGTATTCGGCCAAAAATTAAATAAATTTATAACTACAAAATATAGCGAAGTAAAGAAGAGATTATTTTTTGCTTTCCTAATTTTTAAATTTTAAAGAATTTTTTTGGTCACTTTTTGTAAGTGAAACTGGTTTTAAAAACTTACGTTATTGGCAGTTATTCGTTTTTAATTAAAAAAAAACAATTCACGCATTAGGTACTAGCTTCAATTTGATAACAATAACTCGTTATTTGGATAACTAACATACTAAAGACATACATATTTGAAAAGAAATTTTACCCTATCAAATTATTTTCTAATTTAGTACACTTAAAACAGCACAATAATTTTAGTATCACTTTCGCAGAATTTACACGTTTTGCCCATTCCCAATTTGATCAGTGACTCCTTGTTAATAAAATGTCCTTCAAAGACTCTATAGTGTGTAAAAAAATTGAAATATTATATTTTTTTCTTTCTTTTTTAAAAAGCACAGAAATTTGTGATGTTCTAGTAAAATGAGTTTGGATGTTACTGCGTAAAATTTCCAACTTATTGTGTGAACAAAAAATACTTGTTTGGCTGCAATTTTTTATCCATAATTTCATTGTTAAGTTAGCAAGGTGTCCGAACGAAAGTGCTTTAGTGATCGAACAAAAGAGAGGATAACTAAAACGAAAGCCCCTTTGGCGTAATATCCTTTAGTCTGCTTAAGTATGTAAGTTAATATACAATAACAACTGGGAAGACATTTAAGAGTTGTTTCATAAACATTTATAATATCTGTACCTCGAAAATCGTTTGATTTCTCAATTATTCTGAATTGTCTAAACTATACTCATAGTAACTCTATAACGCATGTACTTAATACTAACTGGCGCAGTTCAACATTACTGTCGTTGACACCGCGCCCTCTCACGTTAATTAATAATATATTAATTTCGAATCAATACATAACGAGTCAGTATTGAAAACGCCGCTACTATCTCACAGTATGTCAATATGACACATTACAATTTGTCGTCATGTAACTATACGAGTTCTAGTAATTGTTGTCCTTTGATTAAAGCAATTCACGTGTCATCTACTCTAGCTACGGTCTAGTGTTAATCTTAAAAAATTGTTGTTGTTTCTGCACCACTTTATTCTTTTACGTATAGAATTATTGTTAACACAATTTCTTTTAAAAATCTGATGATAATATCAAATCCTGTTCATGTTACATGAGTTACTCGCGCTACTGCTCATAAGGGAACCGAAGAAAAATCCCCACAGGTGTGGAAATAGCGAAATGAACGATTTTCCTAAAATACTTATAATTTAGGTGTTTATTTTTTATTTTTACATTTTTAGTTTTACTTTTTACGTTCGTTTTTACCTCATTGTTTAATTCATTTTTTTAAGCGGTTAACTTTATTTTCAACGTATCATTGAGTTGTTTAAGTAATTAAGCATTATTTCTCCTAAAGATTATTAACTTTATTAATTTAGTGAGCTCTTTGGCGTTACTGTTTAGACTAAGTTTAAGGGTTATATTTAGTGCTTTTAATTTATTTTAAAGTTCAGCTGGTGAACGCCATTATTCTTCAATTTAACCAAATACGAATAGATAAATTGTGAGATTTGAGTTGCTCATGGAGTTTGATTGATTTTGTAGTTAAATTATTCTTAGTTTTAATTTTTATGTTTACGGAAATAAGGTATATCAGCTTTGAGCAGTTGTTAAAAATTCTTTGATCTTTCGATCGCAAAATTATTTGGGATAGGCAAGAAAACCAATTCTACTTTATCTATTTTAATAACTTTTTAAAGTTAAGTATATGTGATTTTTATTATTTCTGAGATAGGATTCTGCTGTATATTTTAATGAAATATTTTTACTGAAAATGCGATAATTATTATAAAAACTTACTTCATGTCATATTGTACTAAGGGTATTAGATGCGATGTTTCAGATATTCATATCATTAATTGATATTTATTTGGTTCTTCGAAAGCATACCACAGATATTTGTACTTGTGTTCTTAATCAAATTCGGAAAAATAATGCTACCAAATGTTTTTATGCAAATTATTTGACTGCTGCTTTTACAACCATATCTAAAGTTTTGAAGACTTTTTTACCACAACTTTTTGTTGTCAATTATTGTAGGAAAAAATAATAACATTAAAGATCTTTAAAAAAAGCTGTGGGTGATCGCTGTGGAATAAAACGATAAAATATCAGATATATAAATGCTAATATCAGTCCCCTAAAAATTTAACACACATTAAAGAATGATTCTAAATATCTAACAAATATATTTTTGTGTTTTCCATAAGTTGACCAAATATTATGAAGATCGTAGTTTTCACTTTTTATGATCTGATTTCGACTGATTCCATAGAAGTTATTAGGGACTGAGAACAAAGAAAAAATATGTATAGAAACTTAATTTGCTTTTGAGTCACAAAAAGTAAATTCATTGAAATACGGCACAATATTTTGAAAAAGAATTGTTTTCTTATAAGGTATAATTATAAGCATAGCATTTTCTATTATTTATATTTAGACTGTATTTGTAAAAACATCTAAGAATAGTTTTTAATTTTTTTGCCAGGCAACGATCTTTTCTCCCATGAAATATAGGCAGTAATAAAAAATAACAATATATATTCGTTTCATAAAAAGTCTGTAGAAAATAAAAAAATAAAAATTATAAGGGAATTAATCATTTTGCAATTAATATTTTCTTTATAAACTTTTCCAAATTAATAATAGGACACATACAAATGAAATATCGTAAGTTGGGCTTGATTTGAAACTGGGTCATGCGATTTTAAGAATTGTTATTCTGAAGGTTTTCAAAATATTCAGTCATCGTCTTTAGTGATCACAATTTTTGTTGTGGCGACATATTTTAAAAACAATAATTTTGAAATATTTTTATTTGATTGGCGAAAAAGTTGGTTCAAGCTTTGCTTCACCAAATTTTTTTTTCAATTGTAATCAATAGTAAAAATAATTAGTATTTTAAAAGTTTTTCCGATGATAGCAATAAGGTATGGTTTGACTTTTTAAAATTTCCGAAATAACATTCAACATTATTTCAAAGTAGACCATTTTGATTTCAAATATAGAATTTAAATAATTTTTAAATTACAAATATATTTTTCCAGATTTTTAAGAGTTTTATTTATCGTATTATTAAAATTATTATGTATATGAATTTTTATAGATAAAATATTAAATAATAAAAACATCTTCTTTTCGTTATTTATCAATATGACGAAAATTTAGAAAGCAGTTTATTTAATAAGTTCCTTGTTTTAATATATATTATATAGGTATAGGGATATTTTTCAGAAATTCACAAAAAATAATTAATATATCCAAATATAAGAATTTGTAGCTTCAGAACGCCTTTTTAAAAGTAATTACATATATTCACTTTTAAATATATGTATATGTAAGCTAAAATATTGTAACTTACCTATGCTCAAAAGTTTTGTTATTGTCAAAATTATTAGCACAAATTATGTTGCATTTATATAGCCAAGACAAGGCTTGCTGATCGTGATGCGTTTAAAACGACTTTTGAACAGGGATCATAAAGTAAAAGAACCTTCACAACTTACTTAAAGCTGTTTTACATACCTTAATATTTAAGAAGGCAAAGTTCGAAATGAATTTTGCAACCACAGGTTGGTTTATGTTTATTATAATTTTGCTGTGTTCGTTGCGGGTTTCGGGTTAGGTAGAGACAACTCAAACCTCAAAGAAAATGCAGTGGAAGTAAACACGCAACAACTGCGTCGCACTTACGTAACATCTCCATATCAAATATCAAATTTAAACAAATATTTATTTTATCACAGCATTTAAGTGACGTTTGTCATTAAAACGTTATGCGTTTCGTTTAATTAGCTAATAAATCACTGTCGCTGCAGGTGCACCGCATCCGCGCATTTTTAGCGAACCACGAACCGGACACGCTGTCCAAAGCAACACTTCTTTAAAATCAACGTATTAAACGCTATATAATCTCTGGCGCAACTTGGGCGCGAATATGTTCGAAATATTTTTTTTTTTTTTCACTAGGCACGTTCTAATTATCCAGTGTATACCTATTACTCTAGACTTAATTTTACGAAAGAAATCGAGCCTGGGTTTTAAGGTTAGGTTGCTGCTGAATGGAGAGCTCTCTGAAAAATGTCGTTTTACATAAAATATGTTTTGAAAATTATGAAAATGAAATGAAGAGCTCTTGTAGTTCATAAATTATACGCGCAATTTTCAGCGACAGACTTCCTACCTCGGGCAGCTGATTAAACAGTGAGGTACTTCCCTCAGGTTAATGCTCAGGCTACAGAGTTTTATTGGTAGGAGGTGTCGCATAAATTTACTTATGGTGTTCGAAAGAAACTGCTCGAAACTGCTAAATTCCAGTGTAGAACAACTTGATAACTTGTTAATTAGTGACATTTTTCTTTGTCGCATATAAAATACCCGGCAGCTATTATAGCTTACTAACGAAGCTGAATGTGGATATTCTATTTCGACGCCTTGTGGTGTTTTTAAACGTTTAATGGTCGCGTTCTAGAATTGCTGATATATTTTCCCGTTCAGCTCCTAAATAATTTAACATTTTTTTTATTCTCTCATTTAACTATTGCTTTTTATTACTTGATACGTAAGTTCAGGAAGCGGTTAAAATTCGTGACCTTCGGAAAGGGACTCTTGATGATCATCCAAGTTTAGTTAAACTGCAAACCTCTCTGGGTTCTCGTAAGTACCTGAGTTTAATGTCCTGAACAAAAACATTGCGTATTGAATCTTTTTCACTGCGACTTCTTATTTTATTGCTTGATCAAAACTTTTCCTTTTCCAGGGTTTAGAAGATGCAGTGAATCCGGCTCTACAATCCGAGCCCCTACGTTACCAATTTTTTAAGTATAAAAATTTACATAAATTCATCTTTGAGTTTCTACGTCAATTCTATCATGGATAAACAAATACCCAGTTTTTGGCTGTCTTAAACTAAATTCGTCGTCCATTTAGAAATTGCAATGTTTTCCCGCTAGTTTCACTACAAATTTAACCATTGACCGGCTGAAAAGCTTTAATATCATCGCCATCGTCCTTGGTGTCGCTAATTACAGCATTCAGCGCAGCTCACATTCTTTCGCCTTAAGTTTACACGCGTAAATTCGCCTTATTATTGTAATCAGAATAAAACATATAATAGGATATACTGTCTTTGAGATATAGCCGTTTGATGGTTATTACGTCACGATAAAATGTGGCGCCGAGAACAGTACGGCAAGTGTTGCAATTATTGTGAATAACGTGAAAATTATAAGGCACAAACGGTCAACTACCATTGCTGCGAATTTCCAATCGCGGGTCACATCGCTATGTTCGTCCTCCTTTTTTAACTGAAAATAAGAGAAAATTTGATTAATAAGTGTCAAAATTTAGGTACAATATGCAAAATATGCAAAAAAAAAAAAACAAAAAATAAATATGATTCTTAAATGTACCCTGTTAACTGATTATGTCGTATATGTATGCGTCAATTTCAAAAGTTCATTTTTTTTCAGCTTCCCGTAAATATACGACATTAAATAAAATGCATCCTGATGGAACGTTTTTATGTATGTTAAACACTATGTATAAAGCAAAGCAAAGCAAAGTGAAGGCACTAATGCATGACAAGATCCATATAAAAAACTTAAAATTCGGGTTTATTGAATGTTTAAAGATGCATACAGGATGCAATTGATTCTTTATGGGGTGTCCTGAGCTTCTTAATATCGACGACAAAGTTTTTTAGGAGGTTCTTTTACTTATCCTTAGAGATCCTTGCAAGAACGTCCAGCGGTAGTTCATACAAAAGAGGATAAAACTACCTTTCCAATGAAATCTCACTTGTTAGGATCTATTTTCAAATCTTCATAAGAGCTATGGAGATTAAAATTCGAAGTTTATTGAAATTTCTTATTTTGGATTTGGACTATGAATTTTTGAACGAAAATTTCGAGAAATTATGAATTTGAACTTCTATAACTCCTACATTTGAAAACGGATCCTAAAAAGTGATGTGTCATTGGAATTGGAAAGGTACTTTTATCCTCTTTTGAATGCACCTCTGTTAACTATCCTGTTCTGCTCTAAATTGATTTTCTAATCTTAGTTAATTTTTAATATAAGCCAGCGTTTAGCGTTGGGGATTAGAGAACGCAACAACGCTTAACCTGGGGTTTACTTTTTGTTTTAAATTTTAAACTAGTCAACACATTTAAAACGGGTCGCCATAATTTTCCAAATGTTAAAATTGTCCACTGGCCGTAATAACCATCAATTTGAAGTCTGAACTTTCTCAAGATCCACCATATTTCGTTCAATAGTAACTTTTTAAGGTATTATATCTTTTAATTTCAAAGTAGGTGCTTTGGTCTGTGGATATAATATTTTATCACATACAATGATTTTGAGAGATACGTATCACCATCTTGTTTTACTAGTAAGCAAAATGAGAAATATTTACATATGTATATCGAGCTTCGAAACGAAAAGATGCCTCAATTGACATGGGTATGCGAAAGCACTTGACATTTTCCCGAAAAGATTTTATAGCGCGATAATTCATACATATATATAAATAAACTAAGATTTTATTATTCTGAAAATCACCTTTAGCAGCCTGCAGAGGCAGGCTGGAAATACTAAAAAATTCGACACTATTCTGCTTCAAAATCTATCTTTCACATGGATTTGAATTACTGTTAGAACCAAAAATAATGTTGATCCTCACATATAGCCATTCTCACTACCATTGCCTTCAATTTTTTATAATACGTATCAAGAGCTATCTCATGTTGGCGAAAGAAATGAAAAACCTGTGGATTTTGCATACTCATTCATAGGTATTATTGTTAAACTAACTCTTTTCTTCTAGGAATTCAAAATTTCATTTGCCGAAATTCATACGCTTCCAAAAGGAATAATAATAAAGAGAGCTGTATTTTTTAATTTCATTATAACAAACCGTCATATTTTAAAAATTGTATGTTTATATTTTAAAAATTATGAAAAGGACATTAAATTGACAGGACAAATGTTTGGATTAAGATGTTGATCCGAAGTGGATATAAATCCTGGTAATTCTATTGTGTTTTCACGAAATATAATAGATTTAGTGCAAAATTGGTTGCCCAACGTTGACCCGGATCCGATTAAGTAAAAATTACGGCTTTTGAAAGCAAATTGAAAGGTTTTAAACATTTTTTGTTAACTTTTGAGAGATCTACTCAAATGACATCCCACTTAATAGGGTTAGTGAAATAAAACTTGTAGGAACATTTTTTACTCTATATAGAGGAGAGTCCAAAAAAAAATTATTTTTATTAAAATCCCACCATATCTGTTTTTGGATTATTATCAATCTACATTCGAACACTAAATTTAGTCTTAATATTTAGATTCACTATATTGTAAATATAAATGAGGGGATAGGAAATCTGTGAAGTATAGACAAAAAAGATAAAAAGACAGACTGAAACTTCTATTTGACTATAGGACCCTAAGAAGAAGGAGCATGTTTTAAATAGTTAAGAAATTCAGATTGCAAACCAAAAATTCGATTTTTAATGTTTGCATAATTTCGGATCGTATAGATATTTAAGGTCTAGGGTTATACTAATAGTAATATTTATCAAAAGAGATAATATTTTGTCTAGGATTAATTTTTTACATATACATGATGTAGGATCATTTCGGTAAATGAATTTTAACTTACTTATAAGTATAATGGCAACTCTAAATCTGAGCACGTTTTTAACTATATCTTTGGTTATAATAATGAATGCACTTTTCTAGTTTTTTAATAGACTTTATACTACTAGTGTGCTAAGTTACTTTATAAATTTTTAACATGAGATTATGAAAAAAAAAATAAGAAAATAAATCGACTGAATGAATTCATTTGGTGTAAAAACTATTGCAAATTAAACATGTACGAGTAGTTTTAAAGCAATCAAAAATGGTAAAGTTTACCTGATCAGTAATCCACCGCAGCTCCTTAAGGATTAACGCTAATTCGTATTCAGCCGAAGAGCTGAGACAGGTGTGTGAAATGGCTTCGTGCATCCGGCCATCCCCGACAGGACCGACGCTCCCCTCGTCGCCTTGCCTGGAAGGATCATGGAGTGCTTTATTCATTAAATTGGAATATGAAAGTCTGAAAAATGCCAAAATATGCAGGAATATTTGCTCCTTTTGGATTTAGCGCAAGGACTAGGATTAGCGAGTGGGGGCCCCCCATGAGGGAAAAAACTGTCTGCACACGTCTTTTTCCTCGTCGAGGAGCACTAAACGCGGGAAATGAAGCGGTCGGCGATAAAGAAGAAAATTAAAACTGCTCGGAGCCATTCCATTTCTTTTACAATTCTCTGCCACCATGCTTGTGCCATGGCGCGGGGGAGCAGAGGGGGCCAGGTGAGTAAAATTTATTACCTGTAAACAGTGCGATAATACGTCGGCTGGTGCGGCAAGGTGGCACTGGTGCAGCGATGATTACACCGGAAATCATCGTCTATGTCTAGAACATTTGCTAAAAGTGATTTTGACGACCTGCAGAAAACAGAGACAGAATAGGGGAGTTAGAAGGTGAAAATTCCTAGAATCGTGCTATGAAAACTTCCTTAAAGGGACTTAACACCGTCAAATTTTCAAAAAATTGTTTTTTTCAAAGGTTAATTTTTAATTGAATAATAAGACATATCTTAATGAAACTATGTACATATACTTAATTGTTTTCAAACTACACGAAAACATTTTTTAAATATTTTTTGTGGCCCACTGTCGTCTGCTACAAATTTATTAAAAAACATCAAAAAACCACGGCGTGCATGATAACTGCCCTCAGAAAAGTCCGAAAAAAAACAAAAAACGGGGTTTTAATCAGCATCAAAGCGGCCTTGGAATGAACTAAAAGAAAAAAATTTGGTTGGAAAATAACAAAATGCTGGCGTTTTTTCGAAAATCGATTTATTTTTTCCCCGAAAATCGGTTATAACTCAAAAAATGTAATGCTGATTTTTTCATCCGTAGTTCATTCTGAGCAGTAAAATGTGTAGATTAACGTGTTAACATTTCAGAACGATTGGATAAATACCTTTTTCTTAATCATGCACGCCAACTTTAAACACATTGTTTCGAGAAAATTGCGTTTTAAGTTAAAATTCAATATTTTTTTGTAATAAACCTTACCGAAATGTAATCTGCGATGCCTGGACCATACAATATACTTAACTTTTTTTGTTTTTAAAGGTTCATTCTAACAAATTCTATCAAAAAACAAAGATGGATTTTTTGAAAATTTGAAGGTGCTAAGTCCCCTTAATCGAAGTGGAAAAATTGTTTCGACGTCCAGGAAGATTAATGTCAGGAATTAGTGGGGCTTACCTTTCTTTCAGCTCCACGTTTTGCATTTGCTGTTTCTTTTCAGCTGAAGATGATCCGCTCGGTGGAGGTGGACAGTCGTAGGTCTCCTGACCGGGTCGGGTCATGCGAAGGATGCAGGGCAGCCAGTAAAGAAAGATGACCCGGATCTGCAAGGGTCTTCTAGGTGAGTTCCAAACTTAACTTACAATTAGACTTAAACCACTTACCCATTCGGACATCTCATGAGTGTCAGGATTTCTGTGGTGATAGTTCAGAATAAGAATAGTAGACACAACCGATGAGGCCACCATGAACATTATGCAATTGAAATAGGTTCCTGGAAAGAAAGTTCTACAATTAAATATTTTATAAATACGGCTTTAACAATACTGAATTCATCGTACGATATGGAATGATCTTAAATCACCATATACCACTATATAACTGATTGTTATAAAATTTCGAATGGTGTTTATGAAAATGTCACCCATGCCATAAATAACTAATCTGTAATAGAAATAAAATTAACGATAATAATTGTAAATCTGATATTGTGAAATTAAAAACATTGCTTAGCTCTGGTAGGTAGAATATTTCCTTTCTTTACAGGCAATTATTCATCAGTACCTACAAATGATCATTTTTAATAAGACGTTGTAGTTTGTGTGAAATTTTCATACTGTCGTCTTTATCCAAAATATTTTTGTTGATTGATCATTTGTTTGTTTATTTGATTTTCTCTTTGATTTGTTAGTACATTTTGTTTTGTATTTATTCGACAAACGGGCTTCGGGAATTTGTGGTGTGGACCAGTAAAATTTTGCCGTATTCCTCCTTTTTAACTCTAGTGCTCATCATAATTAAAATAGCTTCAAAACGGTCCTTAAAACTCTTCAGCTGTTTTAAATAAGCTCTGAATTTAGAAATGGTTTAAAGAAATGTGTTAATGACTTGACCTAATAGATTCCATTCTAAAACTATATGCCAGTTCTCAGACATACGTTTTTGGTACATGTATTGTCGGTAGGCTTTGTTTATTTTATAATGTAAAAATGAATATTTTTCTAGCTCTCATTGTATGACTATGATATAATCTGGATCTGAAAGGGTTAATATGCAGAAAATTACACGTTATAGCCTCTATGAAGTAAATTTCTTTCGAGTTTAGGGGTGAGGGGAGGGTTGAGTAATTACGGACACTTGAGAAAAATGGGAAGTCATTCTTATACAATTGCAAAAAGTCAAATTGTAAATATGTTATTACATATTTACATTGATTTTCTGGCTATCATGTAAATACAAAGTTGTTTTTTTGCAATAGCATGTCATAGTGTCATATACATTCAAAAACAAAATTGGCAGGCGTGGGGTAATTACGGACTTTGAGGGGTAATGACAGACAGACTTGTATTAGCTAGTTAAAGCTGAGCAGCTAAAGTGTTTGTGAAAACAGCTCTTATATCTATAATTATGTCCGTAATTACCCCATATTGATTCAAATGGAAAATGCACTGTCCGCAATTACCCCTCAAGCACATAAGCAAGAAGATTTAACATAAAATCTAGTATAATTATACCATTCCCAAGTTAACTGGTATTTTTTGTCCAGCGAAATACTGTTAACAAAACTCGATAGAGATCTGATATTGTTGATTCAAATAATACTAGTAACAGATCAAAATAATTCATCGGATAATTGTAAGAAATGGCTGAAAATCATGTATTGTAAATTTGTCGAAAAATTAGTACCTAATATTTTGGTAATAAAAATACCTGAAATTAATGTTTTGCAAGAAACCAATTGCAATCCAACACTAAAACGTTACTGTCTGTGTTTAGCCCACTCTCCCCTAACTCGTTTTTAAAGTTAATAAATATACCTATTAAAGTTTTAGTGCTGTTAAATTTATTATAATATTGCACCCATAACGACAGAACTATTTTGCATTTAGATGACGACGAGCCGTATAATATTCGTTTTAAGTTATTATAACTTTGGGAGCCTGTTCAAACCATCCGAATAGATTTCGAACAATATTTGCAGCTGACTGCATTGGGATCCATCAGATTGAAACGACATCAGCCTTTGCCTATGCAAATAGGGAGCTCTGCAGTATCTTCCAGAATAGAAATATCAGGACGGAGTGTTTCGACAGTCTGCACAGCTTGGGAGTGAACCGGGCAGTTCCCCGTCGGAGGTCGCCACCAGTGCATTATACATGCCAGTCCTCGTCTTCGTGTTTAACTTTTCGAACTTTCCTTAATAAGCTCCCGAGTTCATCTTAAGTTTACCCGAATAAGCAAGCAGCCGGCAAACAACTGCCAATTCAAGGATTCAAGGTCCGCAGATGGGACAAGGCGGCCGGGCCCACACAAAGGACTTGTAAATAGGCGAATTGAATCCCTGACTTGTCATGCACTCTCAAAGTCAGAGGCACTTCATTTCCATTAAAACTTTCTCCTTAAAATCTACAAAAAAAAAGAATCGTTGACATTGCTCAGCCGGGAGGGATTTGCAGCGATTGGTTTGGATTGGATTTTCTTGAAGGATTTTTCAAAGTAGCCTCCGGCGCTCCAAGTGCAATGCGCTTAGCTGCATAAATGCTCCATTTTGATACTGCTCTGCATCGGAATTTTTTTTTATTGTTTGCAAGTTCAGAAACCCATTTAGCACATCAGGTGCTATGCTGCAGCCGTTCGGTTCAGTTGGCATTTTAATGATTTTAATTTCAAAGCAGCTGGACACTCTAAGGCAAAAATTATTCATCTTGTGTACCTACACATGTCACTGAGGTATGGATAACTATACTATATTGTTAACAAATTTTCTGTCGCTATATTTCACATTTAAAATGTTAATCAAATCGATATAAGGACCAGCGTTCAATCCGCACGATCGTGGCTTATGTGGCAGGAGCACTAGTCAATTCAATAGCCACACTGATGAGATCAGACCAATGCTCTGGATTGAAACGCCGACCATTTTTGTGGGCTTAATCCTTAACACAAATCCAAAGTATAATTATAGCGAAGGGCAAACGAAAAATTTTGTACGCCAGCCGCTCAGTGGGCAAAATTGTAACAATATCATTCATATTCATTCATATACGACAGCAGAATTAACACTCCCCTGGTCTGAGTTAGCCAAACTTTTAACCATAGTAACGAAATTTAGAGTTTTATGGTCTTTAAATTTAATGTTTCTAGCGCGAGTCCTTCGCTGAACTACTAGCTACTAGAACCATGCAATAAATTTTATGCAATTGAATGTGTGATTAGACTTAAATCAACTTTTAGTTTAGGTTTGAAGATAAAATAATAATTATAATCTATGTATAATAATAATAACTAGTGGTCGCCCTGTGGTCGAAATTCGACCTACCGAGGTTACTACGAAAAATACGACTGTACACAGCCTACTATGTGTTTGAAATTGGCACTTTCAATAATAAAATTACGACAGTTTGACCACAGACTACTATGCGTTCGACATAGACAATATGAACGTAAATAATGAATTTATTTTATTTTATTTAATGTATTTATAACACATATTATATATAAATTTTAGCTTTGTGCACTTCTTCTCTATATAAACTTTAACCATGCAAAATCTCAAACTCCTCAGTCCGTGCAATTTGCTTAAAAAGGGGTCCAAAGATTTCCCTTCACGTATTAATATATAGATTTAATGAATTTTTTAAGAAATGGACTTACTTCATATTTAGAATAAACTAAATTGTACCATTAGGCTTTTGGACTTAACTTTTTCTTCTATACAGACTTCATATGACATGAATCACGGTGGTTTTTGTCATAATAATCATATCGCCAATAGTAAGTAGGTACTTGTATTTCTATATCTTTCGAATTCAATTCAATTCTTTTCTTCGGAGAGAAACATTTCGCTGAACAAATTTATATTAATTTTTTTCTGAATAAACCACAAACAAGAACTGTTTAGTTGCGGTCGAAGTTACAGCATCAAAGCATCGACATGTCAAATTTCACTTAAGGGAGGACCTCGATTTTTAGAGTCTATTATCAAAATGAAAAAAAAAAACTTTTAAGCATTAAAAAGCATATGCTTTTGCCAATTATCTCCACTGCCAGCGTTAATTAACCGTCTAGATTTTACGACTTCCTGAAATGCGACAATCTTTTCAGCCCGTTTTGTAAAGTCCAAGGACTATGCTACCAAAACAAAAACAATTTTTGAACTGCAAACAGAAATCGAACGCGTTATGGCTGAAATAAAGCCAACTACTTAACTTGGAAAAAGTTTTCGGAAATTTTATCAAATTGTCAGGGTATATCAGCACAGCCGTGGCGCCATTGAACCGAAATCATATTCCATAATTAATCTCAACATAAACTTCATAAATTAATAAAAATTGCCCAATTAAATTATAATTTATTGTGTTTTAATTTAAAAATGAACCCGGCGAACCCAATGGGCCAGTCTTCATAAAATAATTATTATTCAGCTGGGCGATAGATTTTAAAATTTAATACGTTGATTCAATTATTTTAGGTATATTCTAAAATTATGTTCTAAGATGATGGCATTTTGGTAAAAATATGGCAAGTTTTAGATTTTACAATTTCACTTTGTAAATTTTACGATGTTTTTTCTCTCTGCGCACGGTTTGCTATTATTATTCTATCTCTTAGATTCTGATTTAAAAATAATAGCTTCATTGTAAATTTAAACAACTTAAAAGATAGATAAAGGGAAACTTATTGTCGGTAAACGTTATTTCCTAAATAAACTTGATTGAATTCCCAACTCTCATTTAGTAATTTAAATAATAACATCTCATGAGATATGTTGCAGCAAAATTTCTGCTGTTTGCGGCAACTAAACCGTTTCCCCGTCACTTTTACCTCATTTGCAACGTCTATTTAATAACAAAGGAAATTGCTCATTTCGCGTTCATAACGCAAAGCAAATCGGTCTATTAAAACGCCGCGCAACGACCCGGGCGAAGACAAAACCGACATTTAATTGAACAGGAAAAGTAAATCTCATTAAACGCAGCAATGAAGTAAATAATAGCCACGTCGGTTGGGATCTTGGCGAGAAGGGAACCATCGAAAGGTCTCCGTCTTCCCCCGCGGTTTTAATTGCTTCAGCGGGTCCAAAATGCCGTCACGCCGTACTAAGTACAATGGCCGCGCCGGAGTAATTAGGGAAGAGTTCTTAATTATGTTTAGCGTGAATTCTTTTCCTTTTCATTTCTTTAATTCACGCCCTGCTCCAGTAAGCGACTTGTGAGCACGTAATTAACTATAATTCGATTCAAAGTTTGAAGCGGTGGCCTCGTTTCACCGAACACTTGCCAGGAGCGCTGCGCCCCCAACCAGGTTGAGACTCTCGAATTGGCTAATTACCATGCATCCGGGAACTATTAGCTATATCTTTGCGAGTGCGGCGGAGGAGATCGTCTGTGAGTGCTTGCGACGCGGCACACCGTAAACCACTAAACTTTAGTTAGACTGTTTCTGTTGGTGCAGAGCAGACTCCTGAAAACAGCCGCGGTGCGTCTAAGTCTAAAGCCAACAAACAAAGTTCAACTTAAATCCTTGAGGAGGTTATGGGGCTGGATTTAAACTTTTAACCAGCCCTTCGAGACGACTGCCCCAATAAAGTTATCACGCGAGGAAGTTTCCACATTAAGAATAATCGTAATTCGTAACATCAAAGTAAGATTATAATAATTTAAACTAGGCACTATACGGAGTCGATGAAATACTTCGATCTTAAATTGTGCTCTTAACATGAACAAAATGTTGCTTTTAGGAGTACTACTGTAATGATGTGTGTGTTGCAGGCCTAAAGTTAGCGCATCACCAAAGGGATACGCGCTATCTAATGGCGCCACCAGAGGGATACGCCTATATTTCTATGAGTAAAAATGCCTTGTGGCTGCTTTGACTTCGGTTTTACGACTCCATGCTTTATTGCGGAAAATCATTCCTTAAATACTCAAATCTTACACTATTCAATGACCTTACATTATTCATCGACCTAATTTACCTGCGAACCAAAACAAATAGATTGGCCTAATTCTAATTATGAGTCACACGAGATCGTAAGAACGTTCAACTTGCGCTACATAAATTTCACATGCGCACTTGACTCATTCCCAATGCAGCGAACCCAAAAGGTTTCATGTTACCTGCATTGCTTCAGCGCCATCGCACTTAGCGATTTCGTGTGAAGTACAGTGTTTTTGTTTACATCTGGTCTGGATAGTATATGCTCATTGTCATTACACTACGTACACAAAATTTCTTAAAAGATGGTTTGTTTTAAAGTACGCGTACACTTCGGATTGGATAACGCAGACGCATGCGCTATGGTAAGTGTTCCTCGAGGTTCAGTCCTTGGGCCTATCTTATACCACCCGAGTAAAATTATATAAGCCCAAAACGAGCCTGCAACGTACTCGAAATTAAAGAAGCGCTCGATATACGCCCGAATCGGGTCCGTAGAATTTTTGAAGAAAAATAAGATCATAGAGATTCCTATAACACGTCCGCAACACGCATGTTTATCCAAGAAAAAATATATAATTTTTTTAGCACGTTCGCAACACACCCGGTGTACACTCAAACATTTTCTATTTTCAAGCTCATAACAAGCCCAAAACGCGCCTGCAAGACGCCCAGAACACGCCCGCAACAAGCCTGAAACGCGCCCGCAACAAGCAAGAGGTATGGTTGTTTGAAAACCGTGCCTGTTACGGGCTTGAAAATGAATATTTTTGGGTGTACATCGGCGCGTTGCGGGCGTGTTAACGAATTACATAATTTTACTCAGGCTGTAACGTTTCAATGTATGTTGACGACACATCAATTTATATAACAACACAAAAAGTTGATGAAATTGTAAACGATTCTTATACAAGCCTAAATATGTATGTAGTATATAGCAAATTATTTTTACAAATGGAATATTAAATTAAACTGCGAAAAATCAGAAGCTATGTTTTTTACTAGGAAAAGGACGTCACGTTTTTGTCCACTAGCAAGCTTAGAATTTTATGATGCCGAAATTCCGTCGACCGAAAATGTAAAATATTTTGGTATCACATTAGTAGACAAAACTCTAATATAAAAAACACATATTGCGAACACAATTCATAAATATGTTGAGCAGAATATTATACCTTACCAACAGGAAATCAACCCTAAACCTTAGTAATAAGCTCTTAACATGAAAAGTAGTTTTTCCCTGCAGTGTTGTGTGAAAATGTATAAAAATAAGCTCCAAATCGCTCAAAACAAAATATTAAAGATGATACTCAATCTTCGGTAGCACTATTCAACCAGACGATTGCATTCAATTGCAGATATTGATCCAATGGATTCAATTGGAGAAGAATTAATGAAGAAATATTTAATAAGGTGCGAGTACGCTCCCCAACCGCTGACTCGGCAACTTTGCCTATATCTTAGTTAGTTAATTATACATCAGATAGCGTAGAATTAGTTGAGTATGATAAATAGGTCTAAGCACTGACATATAGTTAGTTAGGTATGTTTCTATATGTCAGTGGGTCTAAGCCTTCATCATGAGGTTTGAAGTTTTTTTTCCTCTAAGAAAAATATTCGCTGATACCAAAGTATGGGGTCTGGGTGGGGATAACTTTCAAATTTTAAATAATAACCCCTACTTTATTACTGTAGATACAGATTCTACGCTAGAAAGTTTTGTCTTTTTTGAATTGGTGATAGATGACGTTTTAATTGAAAAAATTAAATTTTAGTGTTATTGCACGAATTTCAATTGAAAATGGCAGCGTTAATGTGCCAATTGTCTTAAGGTCAAGAAGAGTTTTCTTGTATATATTTTATAACTTATGTAGAACAAATATTCAAACATTTTTCAAAAAATATATAAGTATATACTAAATATTGTACTGCATAACAAAAAAGTTTATAACCAATCATAAATAAGCATAATTCGATAGAAAATATTGTATGATTTCGAAGATAAGCTTAAACTTTCAGGTGAATCGATGCATCATTTCATTATAGAATTCCAAGAATTCGTCCATCTGCGCAGCCGTTTTGTATTCACAGGCAGATACCTAATAGGTAAGTAGTCGGTAATTGCAATCGATTTTTCAAATTGTTTATTGAAAATGTAATTAGTAACATATTATTAAATTCGGTAGTTGAAACGTGCTATAGAAAATACCACACACATAATGAGACACTAAAACATATTTTAAGCAAAAGAAAAATCAGGTTTCGGTCAATCTTGACATTTTCTTAAACATCTTTCAATATGTATTGTATGTATTTGAAAGGAATTCTTCCCGCCTTAATAAAATCATTTCTTGCATTATAGAAGTTTTGTGCTTGAACAAATTACCAAATGGAGGAGCACTTCTATGGTTTAAGGAGCTACTTTCAACCTTTTACTGTGTGATTGGAAATGTTTATATGTAATATATGTACGTATGTATGTCAGTTAGAAAATACTGCATTGATACTCGATAGA
This sequence comes from Machimus rusticus, assembly GCA_951509405.1. Lineage (NCBI taxonomy): Eukaryota > Metazoa > Arthropoda > Insecta > Diptera > Asilidae > Machimus > Machimus rusticus. Next base: position 13,852,831 of record OX608051.1, read on the forward strand.
GATAAAATCTATGCCGATGGCGGCTCAATACCTATTGTATATTGGTACGCATTTTTGACTACGACTGCAATATCTTATTTCGGCATAATCTCCCGCTCTATGACAAAAAGTATGTCCATGGTGGAAGCTGGCCATGACTGATAGACATAGAAGCAAAGCTCCATGAGAGAATATGGATAAATAAAACAATTAATTCCGACAGATGATGAGAGTCCTAAACGAATTTCCTCCCATTGCAGTTTGGCATATTCTGCATTTTAGGAACTAATCCAGGTTAATGCAGGACTCAATTTTGACGAAGAAAAATGATGACAACGACATTTCGAGGAATCCAAGCTGAATTTCAATTGCCATGCGGTAAATATTAATTTTTCCTGAAGAAAAATCCAAATATTGCAAGAACTGTGCAGGACTCGGTTTGGTGATTTGTTTCTTTTCGACGTCGAGATTCACCGAAAGAGAAAATTAGCGCTCGTCACAGGGTCAAGGATTCGGTATTGACCCAATTTAAGTGTCCTGAAATTTATCCGGAGTGGGCCATTGCAGCTGAAAAATGACTGTAGTGTACCTAAAATAGTGCAGTTGGACTTACCTAGAAGAGGCACAGCGTCTGAGGTGGCCGGCATGGTCTCAGCCACCATGTTTAGGAAGACTGTTAAGGATAATAGAATTGTAACTCCTGAAATTAGAGATAAAAGAAAACAATTGTTTACCATAGGGAAATGTAAGAATTTTAGTTATATACCAATATAATGTAAATCTTTTTATCGTACTAAAATAATGGAATCTTAATCGTGATATTGATAATAAGTAATAGTCATTAAATATTATAAAATAAAGTACCCTGCCACGTCTATCCGTCTGTGTGCACTTTTCTCCATAACTACTACTATTTATTGGGATTTTGTTCTGGTTTTTATAATGAGATAGATTGATTCATGAGGAAGTTTTAATGTATAATTCATGAATGTTTTGTCTAAATTAAGCGACCAAGGAGTGGACAAGCTTGTATTCATATAAAGTTGTTTTTATTTGTTTTTATGCTTTAAATTTCAGTTCATAATGAGTAGATTTAAAATCACCAGTAACCTTGGCCTAAAAAGATGAAAATTCCTTTAGAAACCAGTTTATTCGCAAAACGGTTTCATCATATTGAATTCTATGTTTTATTAGAATAAAATACGCTTTTTATTTCAATTTCTAAGCTATATTAACTATGGAAATTCCAAAAAAAATTTGTGGCCAGCAGATAACAATTCTAAAAACTGAACAGTAAGACCAATACTATTTAAAAAATGCCTCCAATGTATGTATATTAGTATGAATTATGCAAAAATTTGCTGTTTTCCGCAACTTCCTCCGTATGATCACTAATCACTATGTGCTTTTCGCAAATGATCTCTGTGCTAAATTTCAGAAAAGTAAGACAAATTATCTCTTACTTTTTTATGAACTTTGAGAGGTATCCGGTAAAAAAAAAATTGTACATGTAGTTTAGTTAATGGAAACATTTGAAAGATTCTCATAATTGGAAGATAAAAGTTGTCATAGAAGATCAAGCTTTCAGAAATGCTTCGGATCATTAAAATTAAATTATTTATCGCAAAGTTATAACTGTTGAAAACTTTAAAAAAATGAAATGGAATTTATTTGCTCTTTTAATACTTCTGATGATATTATATTTTTCGGCTGAGTAAAAATTATATAAAGTTGATAATAACGATTATGAAGTAATCTTTTCTTTTCGGGGTCGAAGTATTATAAAAATAAAATAACGTTAATTTTTCGATCGTGATTAAGAATTAATATTTATTTTTTTTTGGAAATAAAATTCATTTCATTATTATTTCTTTGGGGAGTGAAAAATTAATATTTGTGAAGTAATTGAAATATGGTACATACAATACAAATAAGTACAATATATTTATATGCTCTCTTAATCGTTATCAACCAATGGAAAGATGAAATTAATTTTATGATCATTTCCATCGGTCGAAAATTAAAAATTACTTGATAACCGTTATTTTTTAATTTAAATGTCCCTGCATTAAATAAATTTTTTGTTTTAAAAATGCTTCCACGTTAATTTACGAAGCTATTGCCTATTTAAAATTAACCACATTTTAGCAATCAGTCGATCTATGTATTAATTTAAGTTTGTGAACATAAAACAATTACGAAACAGGTACATGATTGTTATCGCAAAGTAGGTGACTCCATTTAATACATTTCCGACCTCTGAAATTTTGGTGTAAATTACAAGCGACTGGTAATTTTATTATACAACATGAGCAATAAAACGGTGATTATCAGCATAAGTGAAGTTTTAAATTCTATGGGAGATTTTGGAAGGATCTACAATTTACATATGTGGTATTTGCACTAAAAAATGGCTCTATGGACATAAATGCCTGAATTTCGTTCGGTGTATATTTAAATATTCCTGCGGCGATAGTATCTGAGTATCTGCTCTAATGGAGAATTCCGAGTCCTTCGCTATATTTGTTCACTTCACGTTTACTGGAATGATTTCGACATGCCGCAGCGTAAGTGGCACTTGGTCGTAAAGTAATAGGATGCGGGTGAAAATAGAGCGCGTCAGGACGCAAAAGACGTCTATTTAGGGAAGCGTTTCGTTTGCATTCCATAGGATGGGAGAGTGCCAGGTGAACGCCTCGACAGTAACGGCTACGAAATTGTCACTTCTGGCGGTGTACCACGTTTGAAATTACTTAAAAAGAAACGTAGAGCGAGGAGCTCTTTTACGCGCGTGAAAAGTGATAGCGAAGTCCCGATTTCCAATTCTCCCAGGCCATTCACGTTCTCGTCCCGCGAAGGTGACAATTTTAGGGAACGTCCTTAGGGGGCGTCCCGACGTGGACCCATTTGTTGCGGGGAAAATACCTCAAGGTGACAATATCTGTTGGAAATCGGGCGAAATGTGTCACATGTGCGACATGTGAAGACTGTTCAGGGGAGTCATTCATGAATTTTAATATTTCCGTGCCTTCGGGTTGCAAGTCACGTATGAAGCCCGTTTTCTGCAGTTGGTGGAGCGATAGAGGCGCAGAAATACGATGACGACGACTAGACAGTGGAGACTTGCGTGGAGCCTTTCGGACTTGCTACTCGGACTCGTTAAATTTAAGAGGAGCATAAAAACTTTAATAAGCCTTGCTTTGGCTTCTGCTGATTATGGGTTTCAAAAATGATCATAGTGCCGCCACCGGACGATTAATTTCCACATACAGTCGAGGACCGTCTGGGTGAAATCAGTCGGTATTTTCGGGGACGATTTTGTATGCATGTTAAAATGTTAAAATTGGTGAGAGCTGTAATTTCGGATTCTCGAAAAGGATCGTTCTGGCTCGAATAAATCTTTTGGCTTTTCCAAATAAATTCAATTTCCTTCACATAAGCTGAGCGCCACTTGGTAGTTTTGTTAGCCGCCACAAGATGCCGAACTTTTGGGGCGTTATTTACAGTGACTGGGGGCAGCCGGAAGGGCGGCATCTGATAAAAAGGAAATTTATTCCAAGCCAAGTAGCAGCTATTATCCTCTAGACAAACATTTATTGAACAACATTGTATTAGTCCTCGAGGGTACCGGGTTCGGGTGCTCCGGGGACGATAGCGAAAAATCTCGCCGACCAGTTCACAAGTTGTTGGACACATGCATAAGCAGCAGGAAACTGGGGCTAAGCATGCAAATAGTGTCCCTCTTTGGGTGCCTTCGGAGGGGCCGGTGGATCTGTTTGCCCTGTGCAAATAATGGCCCTCTCGACGTGGATGCAATTATGGCATTTAGCGGGGAGCCTTTCGATGTGACGAGCGCAAATAAATACAAGTGTTTGCCTACATCCTTGGCACTTAGTTTTGTATGGTACTTACCCAGTGAAAGTTTTTCACCAGAGTCTGGCGGCAGTGTGAACCCTAGGAGAGCCATCGAGGCTATTAAAACACATGGCACGATTAAATTGAAAAAATAGTATAAAGTCTTGCGGCGAATCAGTATGGCGAATGTTATGTCGATATACGGTTCAGGGCAGCAGTTGTAGTAGATCTCGTTGCGTTTTCCAGGCACACCTGTAAGATGAAACTAGCTATAAAAACTCCTATACATTATAAAATAGATCATATAACGAAAAGGCGAGAAGAGTGAAGCATAGAGAAACCCAAGATCAGTGGTTATATACAGTAAAAAATAATTCGAATATTATAACAACTATTATATTGCAGAAAACTACAAACTTCGCATGTGAAAATAGAGGAAACTATTAAAACATATGGGTTGGGTAGGTATATTTAAAACGAATTTTAGTTTTACATGCTTGTGTTTTTGTAATTTAAGCAAGCATATGTAAAATTACATTTCAGAATGTAATTTTACTTATGTGTGGGATCGGTCGTTTATAAAAACGAAAATCGCTTGAAAAGCATCAGCAAGGTTAGTTCAGGGTTAGTGCCGATACGAATCCAGCTTGTCTCAAAGTTGGCAATTTTTCCTTATAAAAGAAAAAGTTAATAGACTTTGGGATTGTAATTTTACATCTTGAATTATAGCAATTAGTTGTCATCATTTAATGTTGTAAAAATATTTAACTGTTTATATATTTCTGTACCGATTTATTGAATGTTGGGATCTCCTAATGACGAATCTGAAGTCGGTTTGTTTCTATCATATCAGAAATTTTCACAATACACATTTATAAAAATCATGTAAAAATTGGTCTATTCAATCAGAAGTAAAGAAGTAACTGAATAGTTAGTATTATTTTTATTAGCCGAATCGCCATTGCCACGGTGAACATTTTAAAATACTACAGAGGCTTGTGGAAACTTTTCTTTTTTTCTGTTAAGCTTCTGTTGAGCGATTTTTTCTTGTGAGCCGTGTTTGGATCATAACGCTTCATCATAATTTTTCACAAAGTCCGTTATGGTGTTTTGTTGTTTTAACATCAAATACACAAATGTAACAAAAACAAAAACTTTCATGAGGGTTAACTCATTTACGCGAAGCCATGTTAAAAATATTTGCGTTAGTATGTACGTAGGGGAAGGGGGCCCAAAGCGGGCACCTTAAGGTTAAGTAAGAAAAAAAACATGTTTTAATTTTAAGACGTAAACGAGAAAAACTGTTATTGCTATTAGATGCTAAATTTAGTGTAGTTTGATAGTCAATGTTTACATTTTTCGTATAATCTCAAAAATATAAAACAGGAACTCAAATACGAAACCCTTTCCAATGCTCGCTTTGCCCGGAGGGGTGGCCTAAAGCGGGCATAGGCTTAAGGGCACGCGGCGGATAAAGCGTGCATGAATTATTTTTTAATATCTTCGTGGAAATAAGACAATTAATAAGGAATAACTTTACGAAAACACAAGAAAGACATCTGGGTAACTGCAGAAAAAAATAATTAGAACCTTTTTTCTGAATCAACTAAACTTTAATTAAAATTACATAAAAATAATTTCTCTTTTAAAATAAAGTCTAGTTTTCAAATAAGATCGAACTTTAAAGTAAAAAAACTTAAAACTTATTGAACTTTTAAACTTCAACCTTTATTTTTAATCAGTCATCATTAATAACTACCATGCTCGCTTTGCCCTTTGGGCTGTGCTCACGTTCTTATTAAGCCTAACCTAAAATTGCTTCTAATATTTTCATAAAAATATGATTAAATCAGAGTAATATAAACACAATAAACTAGGCAAATCTTAATAATAACATAACTTATTCACTATTAGACAAAACACAATTTACATATCTTCCTTTTTTTGTATAAAAATGTCGAAATTCGGTTTTTTTCGTGCACAAAGTGTGCGGTCTAACGAAGGTGGGGATAACGACTGCCCCAGACTGGGGCGGGATGGGGGATAAGGCTAGTGGGACGTAAACCGCTTTAAGTTTATAAACATGGGTTTTAAAGGGGGGTACTCGCTTTAGGCCCAGTGCCCGCTTTGGGCTCCCTTCCCCTATGCGATTTATAAAATTGAACTGACGTTAATTTTGAACATAACTTTTTATAAAGAGGTGAAACGAGAATCTTGGCTGATAAACTAATGGCTGAAACGAGTATATATGACACATAAGAATAAAAAAGATGTTGAATACCTTCATTAACTTATTATGCTTATTATAGTAGGTATACGTAGGTATACATGGTCGCTGCGTTTTGTTGAAGTTTTTCTAAGAACTCAAAGATATATATATTTTTTTTATTAAATTAATGGGGCAATGATTCATTACGATCAGACAAACTTCATTTTATATCTTAATTGTAAGTTTAACTAAACTCAAGAATAATTCCTATAGAAAAATATTATGCAAAAATAAAAAAAATAATTCCACAAAATTCTGACGCGATGGAAGATTTTTGATTATTTTTCATGTATTTAGCACACAAAAATCTAGGAGAAACACAACTTGAACTTCAAAAAGGTAATTCGTTGTAGGACTGTAATTTGACTTCTCTTAGCCTTATATAATTTTTATACAACTTACTTTTCTATCGCCAACTAATTTATGGTAGCTCATTCTTCATACATTTCAATACATCAACTCACTTTTTGCTGATATTTCATTAAGAAAATTGATAAAGTTATTTCGAACGACTCTGATTTAGGCTTTATTCCTCAATCGAGTAAAGGTAACTTCAATTTAAAATAGTTTAGTGTTAAAAATCTTCACCCAATTGTGGTTTGTCTAAGTTCCATCCAAACGATTTGCTGACATTATTTTACTAAGAAATGTTAGAGCTGCTTGTTGCAATTCGTCTTTTCATCCCATCTGTTTCTTCCTAATAACTTTTTCCTCTTGCAATATTTTTAAAAACATTAGGTATTTAAAGTAGCTTAACTTTAAAACTACTTTTATCAGAGTTCGTTCTTTGAGAATTAAAATACCCTGATCTTGGGTGCTCCATTCAAAAACATCAAAATTTTCACAGTATAAATCATATGTATTTTTATAGTATATTTTTAAGATCTATATATATAACTTACCCAAAAGTTCCCATTCTCCATTTGTTATGAAGCTGGAGATGTCACCGCCTGACTCGTCTTGAAGCTGTAGGTCGAGCTGGAAAGAATGACATAAGATCAGTCAGGGAATCCGCTAATGAGACTTTCCGTTGGAGTTATAAACAACAGATCTATCCTTAAAGCAGGGAATTTTCGCTTGCTTATCTGCTTGTGTCAAATCCCGACTATGAGTACCTCATGTCGCAAATGAGATGAACCCCCTTCTTGCGCACCTGAGAGCATCACATGCCTTATGAGGCTCATCCATTAAAAAAGAGATAGTCTAAGAAGCCTCGAGAGGAGGGCTCGATATAAAGGAGCTAAATAGATTTGCTGAAAGCCTGCCTTTTAAGACAAATACGTCTGCTAGGAGCAGTGATGACTTCTTTTTAATAGTTCCAATGGCTTTTGTTTTGTTACTTTAAGCCCGGAGTACTTAGGGTATCAATGTCGCACTATAGCTATAATAATATAAAAGGCTGCCAGCTTTCTGCTTGTGTCTTTAGTTTTTTGCCTCAAGGTATGAATTCCCTGCGAAGTCTCTGAGCTACAAAGACTTTGCTTCTTTGTGTTCATTAGTCAATTAGTTTCTGTGCCTAAGCCTAGTGCACAACCACATTTTGACTTAAGGTAAAGCAAAACTCGAGATAGGGATGCTGAGCCGTGAGGAAGGATATTAGAGTAGTTAGTCAGTCCGATGGAAAAATGGTTAAATGAAGTGCTATACATCATTAAAGTTTTTGTCGCTTTAATGAAAGAACACAAATTAATTTATAGACCTTTAAATAGGTACTGCATACAGCCTCTTTTTATAAAAAAGCGAATGTGAAGACATTTGTCGTGATAAGATTAGTAAAAATTTAATAAAATTTAAAGAATACAAACAAAAATGCAACGAATAAAAAACATTTTTTTATAAATTGTATCGAAATCATCAAAACAGTAATAGACCTTTACTACTCCTCCTGGAGTATTCAATTAAGTTGTAATTAGAATGAATATATTTATATGTATGTAGGTATTTGAATAAAATAAATTATAAAAAAGGAAATTTTATATTAGTTCGACGGTTTTCCGACTATATGACTAATTTATCTGCTTTAAATAATTAGAACCTTCTTGTTAAATAAAATCGGAAAATGGTTATAGTTCCTCGAAGCTTAAAAAAGCTGGTTAAACTGAACCGATTATTTCGCCGAGGAATTAAATATTTTCTATTCAGTTTCTCAATTATGATCAAGCAAAAAAATATGTAGGTAATTAGTGTTTTTATAATAAATTATATGTATAGAAATTGAAATAATGTGTTACATATTAAGGGCTTTTGAAAAAGTTTCATTGCAAATCTGCATGATTTTTTGAGCATATATCGGTGAATTCGATTAATTAATTAATTATTGCTTCTCTGATTTACATATGCGAAACATAGGTATACACTTATGTTGTGCAAAACAATAAGTACATATAATAAACTTAATGTAGTTTTTTCCTCATTTTATTTAGTGGAGAATAAATTTTATATCCTATTTTTCTCCTCTCACTAAACATTACAAGTAGTTAACTTCGCAACATAATAACAATTCAATTTAATTAAAATAATTTAAAAAAATAATGGGTTTCGGACTTCGGTACATGTTAGTCTGTAAAAATAAAACAACCTTTTTAGTCTTTATTTTGAATAATCGCAGCACACATTGTCTCATTCAGTAGTTATCAGAGTGTGATTTATGAATATGGTTGAGTAGAGTTTTTGCAAGAAAAAATGACCGCGAAGTAATTTTTCTGCCCATAAGTGTATATTTTGATGTGTAAATTGAACTTTGTACACATACTACCTATAATTCTTATTTTTAAAATATTTTACTAATTAGTAATTACATATAAGTATATGTAGCGTAGGATATTTTAAACAGGTCTGGTATTTCATTATTATAAATAATTTAAACATCATTTTTATAGAGGAAAATAAAATATATTTTTAAGTTTTTTACGTTTTGCAATTCGATCCGCTGCTAGTACATCACTTAACAAGAAAAACATTCATCGTTTTATTTCGTATATACAATTAACCCCACAATTTTTATATATTTTTAAATATTGTTTTCATGGGTTATTCTTTAGAGTTATTTTGGCAAATTTTTTGGTTTGCTTATAATTAAATTAAATTTTTTCAACATTGTCCAAACATTATTTTGCGAAACCTCTCGGATATATTCATGGATCCGAGTTTATTAAGTCCTGTCTTAAGGTGTAGTAAAGAAAAGTCCACTTCAGCTCATTCCCACACGATGCAGGGTGTAAATAGAAATGAGTGATTTTGCGTTGAGTCCTATTTTTACGGGATATGCGCCGAACTACAGGACCCCAATTTGGGGCGCAGCCATCCGTGCTCGTCTCTGCGATAACAAAATTAGCGCAAAAGGTCAGAGCGACGGCACCTAACTACATTTATGGACTGGCCTGAGTACTCCCCAGCAGGGCGCTTGTTAGAGCTAATTCGATATCTTTGCGGGGGGGTCCTCTCCGTGGGGCCCGTGACGTGTGCCGCCCCAAACAGCGCCCATATAATGTAGCCGTGTCGAAGAGCACTTTTGGAGCCATGCTTGGGAAAATCTGGGAGTGATAGTGTTATTTATGCGACGAACACCAGATAATGGTTCCTGCTTGTGACGTTGTTTCCTTTTTCACGCGTCTGATGAAGTGGCACGTAAACTTTTACATCTTTTATTCTAGTTTCTCAGTGATGTCTCCAGATGTTTGTAACAAGAAAACTTTTAGTTGAATTTTATTCTTGTGCTCTTTTAAATAAAGTTTGCATTAAAGCATAATATTCGCCTCAAGAACTAAAAGATGTACAAAACTAGATCTAAGAATTTTGTAAACAATTTTTGGAAAAGAGTTTCGATATTCCTACATTCATGGAAGCCATGTTTCTCGAACATATACCTAACATATACATACATATATACATATGTCAATATTTTGGTTGAACACTTGAACACAGTGTATATAAATAACAAAGTATCGTTATGTAGCGAATAACAAAAGTTTGAGAGATTTTGAGATTTTTTTGTGCACTACTTTTATTCAACTTGCAATGTTCGTATGTAAATATATGTACATATATATACAGTACATGCTTTTTTTGTAATCGAATTTTAATTCACTTAAGTACTATTATCCGATTGAGCTGAAAAGTACACATACATATATTATACAATATATACCATTTTAAAGCAACATTTCATCTTTTCCCATGCAAAAACATATCTTTTTCCATTTCAAATGTATAAAAATCCATTTCCAAAGTGCTTTTTTTTTATTTCAAAAGTACTGAATTCCAAAACATTAGTATCGAAATTGACGAAATTTAACACAAAAGTGCTCATTATTCTATACTTTGCATTTGGAATAATGAGCACTTTTGTGTTAAATTTCGATACTAATGTTTTGGTATTCAGTACATAAAAGAGCACTTTTGAAATGGATTTTAATACATTTGAAATGGAAAAAGCTATTTTTGCGTGAGAAAAGGTGAAATGTTGCTTGAAATTGGTATATTATGTAAAAACCTGATGACAACATAATAATGTGGCGAGCTTGATTTGACGCCACAACAGTTTACAAAGGTAGATATCAGATTTTTGCATTGATTATAAGAATTTAGCCTAAAATATGCGAAAAAGCCCAGTTTCCCTATGATCTTCATTCAAATTAAATAAATTTTGATATTTTCAGGGTTATTAGGTATTGAAGTCATATATAGCAGGAAATCTGTCCCTTTTTTCGTTAGTTTAATAGTCGCTGAAAATTTTTGTTTGTTATGTATATGTTAACTTATAAGACAATTCCTTATAAAAATGCCAACACTTAAAAGATAACTGTTGCGGAACCCTGATTGCGCGTGCTGGATTCACTTTGGACCGATTTACATATTGACGAAGATTTGTGGATTTAGTACAAGTTTCCTTCATAAAAAAATTACTTCTGATTTTTAATAAGACTGTTAAATTGTAAAATAAAATTGGAAATTGAACAAAATAGGAATAATAAATATTATATGTACCTAGTTTAAAAAAATACAAACACACTAACCGTTGAAACAACTCGAATTCATTGCATACATTATTTTTTCAATTGTTTATAACAAAATCAATTGTTATAAACAATTAACTTAGCTAACCATGTATTATCATCCAAACTAAACATGTATGCAAAATTTCAACTTAATTGGAAACCGGGAGGTGGGTAAAATTTAACTTCCAAGATTTTTTTACATATGTAGTGAGTTACGAAGCTAATAAAAGCGTGTTTAAAAGAGGAGAAGACTTCTTCAAAAAATGTTTCAAACCTTTCTGGAAAGTAACATAAATGACTAAAAATAAATGAAATACCAATATTAAAGCAACTGAAAGCGAGCTATAAAAAGCTGAAAATCTAGCTTAAAAATTTGTTACAAGTTTATATCTTCTGGTTCCAGCTTCCATATCCCAACTGCAATCTGCCTATTCTGAATTAGAGTGATCGTAGCATGTTAAGCCTCAGATAATTTTTATAAAAATATAATTAAATACACTTGGGGTAGCTAGTAGTCGGATTAGGTATACATATAGAATTCCAAACATATGACTGAAAGCATTACATAATCCTGAACACATTTATTTTATTTTCATTATTAATTCCTTGATGTCCAGTCTGCTTTTGATTCTGAGATGAGATGATGGTTTTATACAGGGAATGATAAATTTCGGTTTCCCTCATTTGCTTTTTTAATAATAAAAAATCTCATGTATGGTGGTCCTTTTAGGGTTTACATTGGGAATACCTTTTCCACTGAACATCCCATTACCACAAGAGTTCCCTAAGGCTTGGTGTTGGGACAAATTTTCCGGTTGACTTTCCGCAAATCTCAAATGCAGATGAAAACTTATTTGCTTTCTTTTCAAATTCAAATATCATTATGTTAGCACTTAAATCGTACATAAAAACGGGCTAAAATTGCAAAGCTGCAGATTTTCACGTATAATGCAGGAAGCACAGGTTTTTCGAAGCTGCAAATTTGGGTTTACACTACTCTAACTGGTCCTAATAATATAACAAAAAATTAGAACTACATCACGCTTTGCAATTTTAATGCCTAATTTGACTGGGCTATGTTGAAATGAATTGAAATAAAATTGAACATATAGTTCTAAATAAAATACATTGTTTTTTCCTTATAGCTGCTATAGGAATACCTACTTATATTAAAAACTGGTCAAGTGCGAGTCGGACTCGCACATTGAGGGTTCTTAGGGCCTGTCCGAGTCCAAGTCTTTGTCTTCGTCTTCGTCTCGTTATGACGTTCATGACGTCACACCGAGCTAAGCTTTGTCCGAATTCCTGACTATGCTTTGAGCTTAGCTAAGTAGTATAACAGTTTAGATTGCTTTGCTTGATTAGCGAGTCAGGGCCTGGGTTGACTTCGTGAGACAGAATGAGAAAAATTGTAGGAGGGTTCCTTGAATACTGTCGAATTGTGCATTTTTTGTTTACTTTGATTAATTTAAAATATCAAATATCGAGCTAAGCAAACGAATTCGAACGGGTTAGCTTTGTCTTCGTCTTAATTGGAATACTAGATCAGCTTGTTTGCTGACGTCATAAACTGTAATAACGAGACGAAGACGAAGACTTGGATTCGGACATGCCCTTAGTATGGAAAGCCGAGTCAGACAAGTTCAAAACGTGGTCGGCTTTTCGATCCGGGGCACTAGCCAGATTCTTCTTCAGTGTGGCTGAAAAGCTAGGGCCCCTGCCACAGACGCGTCGCGTTCGAAGCCGAACGCCAGTCCTCATACCCATTCGATCAAAATTTAGAGCGTAAATTACAAGGAAGGAAAATCTTGTACTTTTTTTTTTTTGAGTCTAAGTCTAAATCTTGTTTATTATTTTATTTACTTAGCGGTCCTCGAGACGACGCTTGGATTAAAACACTACTATACTAATATTGAACTTAAAGGGTCAATACATATTATTTTTTTATTTTTTAGAGGTTTTTTTTGTGTGGGGGATTTTTAAAATTTTTAATTTATGATTTTACATTAATACAATGAAAATCTACATCAATTTTTTGAAGCTTAAAAAACATTTAGATATTTGACGAAATATCAGTCATTAGTTTTACATATAAGTGCTTGTAATGTTAATTTTAATAAAAAGACTTCTTAAATATGATATATTTTATAATCACCAAAAAATTTGCTTTAGATTAATGAAAATAAAAGCATTCTAAAGGCAAAGAAATATTTCTTTGACTTTAAAACTAAGATTTTTCTCCGTGTAGGCTGGTATTGATGACCTCTGCCAACGTTGCGTTCTTCTTTGTGAACCACTAACAACCCACCGTGCATATAATTCAGTTCTATGTGTTATTCAATTATCTTTTCATTTTTGAAATATTATTTCATAATGGTTAGTTTTTCTTGGCAAGGACATGCACGCTATCCAAAAAAATGCCGAGAAATGTTCCTGAGGGAGAAGAGCGCCTTGTCCCTGCCGAAAGCAAACTTCATCGGTTTAACAAGTGCATCGCATTAAGTCTTAAAATTAAAAGCCGCCGACAGAGAGCCGGTGAAACATTGATGAGGAGCAGAGCTCCAGAAAGCCAGCCTCCGACCGCATGCAGTCAGGGCACGTTTAAGCGCCTGAGGTTTCTTTGCCCACAGCATCCGAGCGGGCCTAATACGGCGAGGCCATGAATTCAAATAATTTGACCCGGCGGCACAGTTTTCGGGGATTTTTCAAGATCACGTCCCGGGCAAGGTAGACGGGTCCCAGCGAGCCTCCGATGCAGGTCTTCCGGGCGAGTGGCATCCGGGTGCCCGGGAAGCGCCCAATGCAGGCATTATACAATGACCGGGCCAAGTGCATTATTGTAAGACGTGTCAAAGAATCGACCTAAATTAGCCTATTTTCGGCCTTTCGAGCGAAAGTACTCTGCCTAATGGATTTTCATGCGCCAGCCACGGCACGGCGCGGCGGTGGCCCGGGACCGTGCCCTCTATCGCCGGATGCTGGGGCGGGGGCTCCATTCCCGCCGCGACGGCCTATAGAAATCAATATCATCACGTTCAGATGAAGGTAGAAATGTTTCCGGCATTATATGACATAGACCATATGGGGGCGCTCTGTCGTACATAATTTATAGGGTAATAGGGAACATTCCTGAAATTGAATTATGTTAATGCTTGCGGCAGTCGCCTGTTCTGTGGATTTTTGTCCGTCTTTCGTTGCTGGCACCGCCTCGCCGCCTCCCCAAAAACCTCTGCCGTGCTAATCGATCGAGCATCGCATCGCTGCGAGCCTCATTCACGTGGATGAGACTGCCAGAATTTGACAGTTTTATTAGCAAATCGATTTATTTTTTCATTACCTGGAGGAGCATGGGAGGAATGTGCATTTAAAAATACAACTAGGTCCCTGCTCAGATTCGATTATCATTCATTTTGAAGGTAAGCACGTCGCGAAAATGCCAAATTCAATTGCTCTTATGACAGATTTATTAAGGAAATTGCACCTCTTATGATTTGTTACAGAGGACAAAAGATTCAGGTATCATTCTTTAGAATGTCCGATTTTTTGAAATATTTATTAAACAGAGGACACATTCTACGTTCGTCTTATGTATGTGTGTAGGTGGAAAATTTCTACAAAGCCGCCAACGAACGTATTTACGTAAAATAAAGAGATTCAAGACTCTTTTATTGTAAGTTGAAAAATAAGTTGCTAAAAAAATATATAGGTATATAATTACTAGTTGGGAAACACGGTTTCACCCGGTATATCATAAGTATACTATCGATCAAAGACATCTCAAATGTTCAATTTGAGTTTTAAAAATTGGGCTCACCTTAATAGATTCGCCATCTTGAATTTGCAAATCGTGATAGATAATATGTACCTACCTAAATTGAAAATTAGTGTTACCGAATTATTTTTATACTAATTAGACATGCCCTTTTCCAACCCAACCATTATAACTATGACTTAATTAATGTTTTTGTATTTTTATTATTGTTTTCTGTTTTTATTTTTATTTAAGTTTGTTAAGTTAAATTGTTATCTATTGTAGCTTGTATTAGACGAAATAAAAGAATTTGAAGAACATATTGCGTCTGCCAATTTGTATTTCCAAATTTTTAAATTACATTATAAAGTAATGGCCTTTAAATAGGTACCCTAAGTAATAATTTTCACTTAAATTCGTTGAATTTTGAAAACATTTGGTCACAATATTGAGTCTGAAATTTTAAATGTTAAAATGTTAAATTTAATCAGGATCTCCAGAAAGCGTGAACAATTATTTTATATCAAATATAGGTATATTAGGAAAAGCCTTGTTTTTATCAATATAAAAGCTAGAGTAAAGGTTCAAAGAAGCCTCGCAGGCATTTTCATATCATAGCTTTTTATTTGTTCAGAAGTGCAGATTTTAAGAATTTTCTTAAAAGATGAAAACAATTACTTACAATTATTTCAAGATTATTTAATGAATATTCAAAGAAATATAAATATGAATACTTTCATTAGGAAATATATATTATGCTTTTAATAGCATATTTGCGAAAATAATCATACCTAATCTTGAAAAAAAAACTTTTGTAGGTACATAACCAATTATTTCGAGAAAATTGTGAATGTCTTTTATTCTATTTTTTTATGTTGTTTTGTGTTAAAAGTGGTTCCGACAGATTTTTACACAAGTACACTGTTAGTACGATAAAATATAATTGATTTTAATATTTAGCAATATTTTCAATGAAAGCAGATATTGCATTTTTAAAACATAGAACTTGATGGTTTGAAAAATATTTTATATATAAGTTAGGTTTTCGGAAGTTGAAATTAAAACATTAATGATACGATAAAATATAATTGATTTCAATATTTAGCAATAATTTCAATGAAAGTAGAAATTACATATTTAAAACAAAGATCTCGATGGTTTGTAAAATATTTTATATATAATTTAGGTTTTCAGAAGTTGAAATTAAAACATTAATGAATTCTATGCATGAATTAAAATACAATAGTTTTCAGAACAATTTCTATATGTGTGTGACTTTTATATCGATGTTTCTTCATGTAGCATTTTATTAGAAATAAGTAGAGATAAATGTTGCAAAAATCAACGTTCGAATTTTTAAAAAGTGGGTCTTGTAGTACTTGCAGTACTTGCAGTTACATTGTGCGCACAATAGTGTTAATTGAAAACATTGGCCATCTTTTGCAATTTTCTAAGCAAAAAATAATCATAATCATAAACAGTCATTAGTTTTAGTTTTTTAATTCGGTACAAGATTGCTACTTAGAATGGTTTATCAGATACTTTATTTTTTATTGGTAGGCAAAAATTTCCGAAAATATGTTTTTAGTTAATAACAGAAAAGATACCATTATTATGTTTATTAATCAAAGGGAGAACTGAACTCTCTTATTTTCTAAGGAAAAGTTTATTTAATTATTTTCATCACATCAATGAAGATTTGATTTCCTTAAAACTAAAAGAAAAACACTTTGATAATTTAATACAATGTTTTGGCTTGTTTCCAGAGTCCTATTATCTCTTCTTTAAAATTAGGCTGTCTTTTAATTTATATCCGTTTCAATTTTATTCATAGAATTATTTGTTGGCCTGAAGAAATGGCAATTTCGACTAAACTGAAAACAACTTTCTGTGATTGATTTTTGAAAATTCTATTCAAGCAAAAATGTGTCGGATTAGCATCTTGAAAGAACAATGAGACATTCACAAATTACAGGGTCGGGTGAACAACCTCTCGCTGCGAGGGCGGACTGCTTTCTAGGTCAGTTCTATAGATACCTATACTTTTCGAAGTATTATCTCGAAAACACGCGCCATTATTCCGTCGTTCATCAATTCCACGACACGTAATTGGCAGTGCACGGGCTGAGGTGATAATTAAATTTAAATAATTCCGCCAGGTGTAAAGCTCACGCTCGGAGGGCTCCGCCCGGGCCAGCGCGAATCCCTCTCCACGGAAGCCCCATTAATCAGTAGAGAAGCGCCACGTTGAAATGGCCCGGGGCTCCGGTAACGAGGAATGGATAAATAACTTCGCTCCAATTGAGCAATCAATTGCAGTTTTGATTTAAGCAATCCGGTGCAGAAGGGCGGACTAAATGGGTTCTAAGAGGAGCCCCTGGAGCACCAGAATTGGAGTGATTTTTAATTTTGTCGTTTCAAATTTGAAATTTGGATTTGGACTTGTGCAAACGGGCCCCGGATGGAAGGGGCAAAACTGCTGCGATTAAGGTATTGATGTGCAACGAAGGGTATTCGGATTTGGATTTATATCGCGCCTTGATCACGCTACCTCCTGAATTTGGGGCCTCCTCCCGCACTGCGTCCAGCTCAAGGCGGTTTTTAATAGCAGTCCGGGACCGGGATGAAATGTGGCAGGAAGAAGGAAAAACACGGTCGCTGCCAGCATAGCAGAAATGCGCCACAAATCGACCAAAAGTAGTTCCACGAAGCATATTTCAGCCATTGCAAGAAAATGTATGTTTTTTTTTTTTAACAGGGCGTGCAGTGAATATCGGGATGGTTGGCGCTTCCAGATGATATTAAAGTTGAACTAGCGGAGTCTCCGCGGCCCCACATCTCTTCAAGGGTGTCTTCCTGTTGCGCCCGGACTTAGCTCCATAGTGGCACCGCGGTGGAGTCCCGCCATTACGCCCTTACTGCAGCTCATTTGGAATGCAAAGTGGAAGCGAGGGAGAAAATTTTAATTTTAATCCTGCGACAAATCTTTTGTTTGATTCGCTGAACCGGATGATACGTTCCAGCTTCTATTTGCCTGCAAATCCATTTTACGATTCTCTCTCCATTTTGTGTTTCACTGATGAAACAGAAAACCCAGTTGCGGTTGGGAACTTTTCTCTGTTATGCAAATGTGGAACAGATTTAGGAATATTTTAAAATTTTCATAGGAGATAGTTGCGCTGTCGTTACCGCTTGCGCGACTCTTAAATCCAGACCGTGGCAGAAAATGCCAACAGGAACTTAACGCAATCTCAAGATATCCTCAGGAATTCCGGAATTTCATAAAGATCTTTTGTGTTGGTAGATTCAGCGCGTAAGTAGCACAAGTATAAAACCCTTGACGCGGTGCGTGTATCTTTCCAGGGTTTTGTTACTTGCATAATTCAACATTCAACTAGCTGTTGCAAAAAATAGCACAATTTGTGTAAGATAAACATTTTAGAGACTTCTCTAGAGCTTCTATCCGTTGGTTAAACTTTTTAAAATCTTGCTGTCTGTCTCGTTATTTTCAAGAAGAACCGTAAGTCTACGCTTTAGTATAACGTTGAAGATTAACAATGAACAATGGATGCATATGTTTGTACAAAGTCCTTGTATAAAGTCATGTAATTTAAAGAAAAAAAATATTGTGAAATATTGTTACCAGACGAGCGGCGCTGGCCGCGATTTTAGGGATCGAATTGCGCGGTTGAAATTCGAAGTGTGAGTGTGAAATATAAGGCGAAGGGAAATCTTGTAATATTACATACATATATGCATATTAATTCTGTATTTATCAGAGATTTAAATAATTATAAAAATTATTTAAAATGGTCACCTTTTCTTTACACACTTCTTCAAACAGCCTGGCAACTCACCTATCGCCGAACGCGATACTTTCTGGTGTAAAGAATGCTGTTGCTACTTGAACTAAGGCCCTGTGCCAATTGATTTTCGAATACCATTTCAACATCATTTCAATAATTTAAAATGAGACTACCCGTTAAATGTCAAGATAAGTGTGCTATTTCTTTTAAAGTATCATTCGACATTCAAAATATTAACTGAGTTTTTTTTCGGTTTAATGATAATTGTTATAATAAAAGGCATAGGTTATAGATGTATTTAGATAGGGATAGATGAAGATACGAGTAATTTTATTTATTTAACATTTTTTGCCATTTTGCTATGTGTTAATGAATTGAAAAATTCTGTCACTGAAATGATTGGTTTAAATGCATCATTTCGAAGCTACCTTGCTTTCGAAAATGAAATAGTTAAAATTATATTATTTCACTAGAATTGGCACACGGGCTAAATCAGCTTTCGATATTGGAGTGATGCTTAGTACCTAAAGGCCTTCTCTTACAATTGGTAGCCCAGCGAATTTAGGTCCACACGTTGTGTGGATTTGGCGCTTGTTGGAAGATGCAGTGTTTTCCCGCAAACATATAGTGTTGTTTAGTGATTTCACTAATTTGCCTAAACCGATAATTCGCTGCACGTGTTTTTACCCAAAAGCCTCAACGCAATTTCGAGGTCCTAAAAGCTTATTTGGTTAAACTGGAAGTGATGCGTGCGCCGATAGACGAGTGGCCGGACCGTTTGAGGAATTGTGTGAAAGCAAAAGGTGACCATTTTGATTAATTTTTTTATTATTAAATTCTCTTATAAATAAAGAATTCATATAATTTACAACATTTCGATTTGTATTGTTGTTTATTAAATTACATGCCCCAAAAAACTTGGTAATTCGTATTACAAATCTTGCTGGAAATATTTGGTTTACCGGCAATTTTTGTTAGTTCAATTCGCACTTATTTACATATTTTTTAGGTCATACCAAGTTTTTTTTCGGGGTTACTTATATTCCTCGGAATATTCTTGCTACATCAGAAGGCCTAGACCTAGAGGATAGGCCTATCTTAGATATTTGGCACATTTCAAATTCAAATTCAACCTCTTAAAATTCATTCAAATCAAATGAGCATTTAACTCATAGCTCTCATAGCTAATTTCTTCATTAGCAGAATTGGCTATGGTTTTTCTTTCGCTTGAGGTTACATAATAAAGAAAATCTGAAAATGCAAATACAACTTCTAATTGACGTATGTGTTGGTAAGATACTTTAAAAACATGTAAGCAAAAGACGAAAAAAAAAATAGTTTACGAGAATTAAAACATTTCAGTCTTATTGGTATTTTGTGCTATTTTTGGAAGGCAGTTACATTGCTTTAAAAAGTTTTTGATTATTTTTGTCCTTGTTCACATATTGCAGTTTAATTAATTTATGTTGTAGGTACGGAGGTTTGAGTGAGAGTTTAAAATAAATTTCACAAAATCTTTGCTTTGCTTCTCAAAATGGTATAAATATTTTTCATATTATAAACAAACTCGTCAGATATTACAAATTCAATTTTAAGAATTGAGTACTTTTATTGAGTAGCTATCTAGCTTTAAAATATAAGTCAGCAGCACTTTAATGTATTTATTTTTGGAACTGTTTCTAAAAAGTTATGAATAGAGTTTAAATAAAATAATGTTACTTGTCTTTCATAATTTTTAGTTAATATGAATTGCACTCAATTACAAATATGCTTGCTATTTTTCCCGGAATGTATCCTATTCATAGTAAAGGGTGTCTTCTTGTACCATAGCTAACATTCAAAAGGTTTATAGAATGCATGTATCACAGATGACAACTTCTAAAGATTTTGGCAAGGTATTTGGCAAAGCTATCTCATAAACTGCTATTACTCAAAGTTGTCACGTTCATATTTCCTGTTCAATGCCTTCGTCGTTTCGTGATTCGCATTTGATGATTTTTTCAATTCCATACCTTGGAAATAAACTGGATGTCATTGGAGGATATCTTTAGTCTTATCTAGTCATGATGACCACTTTTGTGTCGGGTTTCTAAACTATCTAAATCCTTTAATCCTTTAGAATTTCGTCTAAATCCGATTGTCGATGTTTTGGATATCTCCATTAATTAAGCTCATTTATCTTTGGATCAAAAATTTAAGTGTATGTAGAGATCATAGGGTTTAAATTCTTTAGGTGGTTAGTACCTTATTATATGTATATTATATAATATGAAATTTGATATTATTATATAATATCTATGAAATTGGAAGCAGGCCACCCTTACAAGTACGTTCGATTCGATTGCTGTTCGGCAGAATCATGGAACCTATCTTTTCGTTGCAGGCGAACATTTCACACCTGCAAACATTTTGTGGCTTTTCCTAATTTAAAACCGCCTTTTCATAGTTGCCAGCTAATAATCGCAAATTGAGACATCGATCCTGAATAAATTATTCGCGGAAATTTTGTTTTCACGGGGGTATCTTACAAATTAGATTTTCACATGTCGCGGTGTAGCAAAACGGGGCTGGAAATGTTGAACCATGGGGTACAAAAGTACACATATGGCTTTGGGGCGGAGTCGCTGACAAGCCGCTGTGAGATTACGTTAAGTTGAGGTTGAAATCCATTAGTTAGTTACTTAACCTGACCTGGTTTCCGGGAAAGTTTCGCGCTCGAAAGCAGCCAACTAGTTCACCAGTGAGCGGCTCCACATCTTTCAAACATTTTGAAAAGAAAACGAAGCCGCTGAAGTCGAGGGCCTGCTTGATTGCATCTCCTCACGCAGGCTGAGACATTCGATAAGAGCCTCTGGCACAGTATTTAGCTAAAAAACGCTTAAAGACGACGCACTTCATGTCGCCTTCACGTAACAAGAAGCAAAAAGCGGGACGGCACGGGGTCTCAGAAAAGATGAGCCCCCTATGCCCCACGAACGTGATTGACTTCTTAGAAAAGTGCTCTATGTTTTGTGGAAATTGTTTTCATTTGTTTCCTATATTGCGGGATGATGCGTTTCTGTTTCTGGTTTCAACATTTCAGTCGGGGGTGCGCCTTTCTGCCGAGTAACCGCTCACAATTGGAAAGGCCCTGGCACATAATAAGATCGTGATTCTCTGGAATTTGTTGACAAAGAGCGATGACTTTCGTCTCGACAACGTGTAAGTGGAAGCAGCGGAGTGTGGCACGGCCCGGGCACAGGACACGCCGTGACACATAATGGAGATGTTGGCTAAGTTGCGAAGCGTTTTTATCTCGGGCTCGCGCTGCAACAATTCTTTTGTGGGACGGCACGAGGTCTGTTGTCATCTTATCATTCATATTTCATATGCGAGCACGGTCCCCCCTTCGGGAAGCTGCACGTATAGTGCTGCGGCGGTGGATTAAGTCCAGGTCTTTCTGAGGATTCTGCTTAAGCGACAATTTGCCGGGGAATGTGTCTTCGAGAAACAATGGCACATTCTTAGGATCGGGTCAGCAACCTGCTCGAAGCGATGGCTGCTTTTCAGGTCAACTCTGCAGAGAGTTTTCAAAATATTCTTTCGAGAGATTTAGATTCAATTGGTCTGGCTGATCTTGCGATATTCGAATATACATAAAATTATCCACTTATAACTTTAATTGGAACTATGGAAAAGTTTCCAATTATGTAAGTATCTATTGTTTCGAAAAATCTTAATTATAAATTACATATACAGTGAGGAGCAAAACTGGAAGAATGATCCAAACTTTTGCCTTTGAATATCTATTACAAAGTAATGGAAAGGCTGATGGAAATGAAAAGAACATTGTTATTTGCACTTATGGCTGTATATTCAGAATATGTTGCTTTTACTTTTTACTTCATCTAAATACCAAGAAAAATCACAATAATGTCGAAAAAGTCCATTCTTCCACTTTTGCACCACACTCAGCGTACGTGAGCATTTCGTAGTTAACGTTATTTTAACAAGATTTTTCCAAGCCAATCGAGTGAGATAAGTAGCTTTCTAAAGAATGTTAAAAGAAATTGTGAAAATTTGCGTTTTAATAAGAGGGCTAATTAAAATTTTGAGTAATGAAGCTAATTGCAGTTCGCACTAGGAAAATGTTCTTAAACTTTCTTGTGAAGGAAAATTTTTGTGAGTTATTGCTGAGAAATGTAAAATAATCCATAAAACAATTCAAAAAATTAAAAAATGTGCCTTCGAGGAGTTTTCAAATCCAAAAAATGGCCGATCCGTGCACAGTTCTAATCGAGTTGCCCGGGAAATGGCTCGATATATAGTATCTGGAATAACAAAAACTCCTCAGAAAGCTGCTCAACAGATCAGTAATGAAGCCAGTACATGGAGTTGTCCTTGAGCCTTGAGCATAATTGGTCTAGGGCCTAAGGACAAAAAGCAGAAGCCTGCTCTCTTTGCTAAAAGTATTTTAGCATGTAAGAAATTTGCTGAAACGCCATCGTAACTGGACTGTGAAGGATTGAAATTAATTAAGCTCTAAAGAAATTGGTCTTATAGTAGTTTACATTCAGATAATTTCAATTTGGTACACAGTCCAGTTACGATGCGTTTTAGCTAATCTGTAACCCATTGTGATTTTTGTTATGATCGGAATTTGAATTGATCGCTTTTGAGACGTAAGCTTTTTGTGATTGGAGGACAATGGTCAATTTATTGAAAAACTGAAAATCAAATTAGTGAAGACATATTTAAATATTTTCGGATTCAATTTAGTTTTGGAATGAAAACACTTCATCCCACGGGAAAGCTATCACAGCAGAATTGATCTTTCTATTGGCTAATCTGGGCGTCTTCGTCCTTACTTGGGTAACTGCAGCAATCCGATCTTATCCCTTTCGTACCCTCGGCGAACCTGTGTTTCCTGAGATTTTATTGTTACCGTAAAATGGGTTCTGACACGTCTGCATTAAAAGTTACCTGATGGGACCTGGGGCCGATAAACTATTCAAGAGTTTTCCTTTACCCTTCGGCCGAGAGCAAACTTCTTTCGCATCCGCAGGAATCACATTTCAGATTTTCTGAAGGGTTCAATTTCATGTTAGTCTAATTGGGAATTAGGAAGAGGGCGAAAGTGTTTGCCCGGGCCTATTCCAGAGGGATTTTACTGCCGCCAGTCGCACGGAGGAGCTGAATTCATTTTGCATTCAATTTACCACATAAATTTCGACAGGCGTAAGTCCACCCAAAATGAAGGACCAGAAGGGCTCAGCCGCACGGACAGAGGCGAAACAATGACCGTTCGCCGAAATTGAAAATTCTAGTCGGCATTTAGGGGTATCAGGGCATGTCAGTTGCAGCACGGCGTGGGCGGCCGGAATTTCAACAAAGCCCCGAGAAACTCCGAATGATCATTCAGGCGCAGCGGGCAGAGGACCTCTCCGTTTCCAAGAAATTGCCCATCGAATTTCTGGTTAAAGGAGCCATGCATCCGTCCGTGCCGCCCCCGGCATAGATTCGGTGCATCTTAAGACCGTCCGACGAAATAAAACCTTTGTAAATTCGAAACGGACTGCTTGCAATGCATCCCGGCGGGGCTTCCTGCATCGCTGCACATGCAAGGGGCCGGCCTCCCCCGAAGTGCATGCCCTCGGACGTCGGCCGCCCGGCCCGGGGGGGGGGAATTTATTGTTTCTCAACCACTGGTCTCCTCGACCAGATAAAACTTAAAATGGAAATTTTATTAAAAGTGGAGGCGAATTCATCATGTGCTTCCCGAATTTGTGCAACGTCTTGGCCGGCTCCTTGCTTTTGATGTAGACGGAATATTCCCGTAACTGCCACATTCAGACTCATTTTCCTGGCAAAAAGGACCTTGAGTTGCAATAAATTTACCCGAAATGGGTTTCGAACAGCCTCGAGATTTATGAGATGCCACGAGGCAAGGGTTCTCTGCCTTTTGTCGACCTTAAACGCTTTTGTTGTGCACGCGCCCTGTACACTTAAAATTAAATTTTTGATTGACTTCCGTTTGAGCCATTGCCCATTTAACCGGCAAGACCATTCACGGAGAAATTTCTTTGATTGCTATATAACGCTTTTACTCGCCCCTATACTTTTTAAAGGGTTGGACTCCCATAAAATTCAAAGGAAAGCAAACACGGACTGAAGGTCGAAACGATTTTTAAAATAACAAAACGGCTGACAAATGTCTGACTTACTGTGCAACTTTGGATTATTACCTCAGTTAAACTTTTTTATTCGCCAGTAGCACACTCACTTTATTCACAGATTTGAAACTTTAGCAAATTGCTTAATTAATTCTGATTATAGAAACAGTTGGGATGGTCAAATTGCTTAACTTAAACTGAAAACAAAAGTATGGCCTACAAAAGTTTAGATCAAAAAGGAAAATTCTAAATTGAAGGAATTGAGTTATAAACTTCATCAATCGTAATTAATTAATTCAAATGCTGCTATCAAAAAGCACGATATACATTTTTTCATCACGCTCACAGTATATTAAATTGATATTGTTATTAATTTTAAAAACTTTAATAATATTGTGTATAGCCTTATGGGTTCAAGGTCTCTTTCCGTATATACATATGTAGATATATATGTATATTGGTTTCAATTTTTGATCAATGTGGACAAAATTAATCTACTTTTGCATAAGATGAGTTAATAACTAGCCTAATTATGTGTCATGCTCATGCATGACACAGTGTCGAATCAAAAGTATCAATTATTTTACTCATGAGTAATATCGAGTAGTATCATTATATAATGAATAAAGTATCGGATGATGTCAATTTTTATATAGATAAAATGCATATTTACAGTAAAATGTCTTAAAATACAGTATTCAATTAAATAAAACTGAATGTTTATACACCAATAGTTGCAGTGTTGTTTACAAAACAAAACGGTATTGGTAAACATCCTGATGGAATGAGGACTTTAAAATTCTTCTCGGTTATGCCTACTGCTTTTTTTTCGTTTTTAAGATCTTTAATGGTCTAAGTAAGTTCTCACATAACTAAGCTCGAACCGAAACTTAAATGACGGCTTAAGTATTTTTGGTTTGACAATCCGTTGTTATTTTAGGCTTAGCTGAGTGAGAGTTTATGCATTTTGTAGTGACTTTGAATGAAGAATTTATTTAAATCAAAGTTACTAAAATAAATTTATAAGAGATTTGGGAATTCTATTACGGAATTTATTGAATTTTCCAAATAAAATGTCAAAAAGTATCTCTAAGTAAGGTTTTAGTGGTAACTTAAGGCGTAATCTACATACATACACTGAAACTTGGACCCTGAAACCGACGAATGACTAAATGAGAGCTTAAGTGAAGATCAGAACTTATGTAAGCTAAGCTCACACTGTGGAACCGGGATTAAGTAATTCAAGTATTTTTTGCATATAAAGAAACTTTAGAATCGTTATATTTTGTTCTTTTAAAGAGCGTTGGACGTAATTTGAAAAAACGATTATATACATACGTATATATTTTGATTTCATGTTTTACAATGTTACCCTATGATGTGGTAATGTTGTGGTCTGTTTATAATTAAGAAATTTTTCCCGTGAAGTCAAAACACTCTTTTTCTGTTACAAAGATTCTAATTATCATATCCATCGTGTCGATGCATTTAAGGATTTTGGTGTAGTATTTGATTTTACATTGTATTTTAACAAATACCTTGAATATACGTACATATTATTAATAAATTTTCTCAGTCCTTGGTTTTATTAAAAGGAATAGTAAGGACTTCTTTGCTTCCTATACACTAGAACTTTTATTTTGCTCCCTTGTTCGATGTCTTCTTGAATATGCCTCCATTGTATGGTTTCCTAATACCTATGAAATTGAATCAGTTCAAAAATAATTCACTACAATAGATTCGCTTTGAGAAAGTTGAATTAGAAGGATTCTCTTCCTGTCTATAATGCTCACTGTCAGCTTATTGATTTGGAATTTCTCTTTCACTGTAGGCAATTGTTATTTTAGTAGGTTGTTTGTCCAAAATCATTGAACTTCAAACATTTAAAATTAATGGACTGATTTTAAAATAAGACTTAGATTAAAGGAATTTTTAATTTATTAAAGAAATTTGTGATTCTTTATAACATGCCTACATTTTTATTTTCTCAAAATACAACATATATCCATATGATAAAAAAATATGTGTGATTACTTTCACTTTATTCTGGAGAAAATTTATAAATTAGGAGTTATGGAATTCGAATTTTTTTTTTTATTAAATTATTAGTAAAATAAATATTTATTATTATTTCGCAGTGTGGTACCACACCTCAATATCTCAATACTTTGAAATTAATAAATTAAAGAGTACAACCCATATTATGTACAAAACTGCATTTACATATGTTGCTTTGACATCAGTTTTTAACTTGTTACATATATTTGCAATTAGTGAATTTGTTGCACGGTGCTAAAGAAAATTCTTGTAACTTTAGGTTTATTGCTGGTAGGTGGAGCAGGAATCCCAACTTTAATTAAAGAGTTAGCGATTTTATTTCGTCTCTAGTGAGGATTCACGCTTTGTATTCGTGTTTAGTGTTTCAGAAACGATCCCTATGAAATAATGCAATTGTTAAAGTTATTTGATTTATTCAGTTAAATCAATGCTTAAATAAACAATTAAGTTGTACTATTGATGATTTTTGCTTTTAGACGAAAACAAAAGAATTTCAATTTTCAATCCTCTTGTTTTTTGTATTATATACCTATTACCTAATGTAAAAATTTGAATGAAATCTTTGCTTTATTCAAATATCTCCTGGTGAAGCTATAGAAACAATTTATAAGGTATTTTTCTCTAAAAGGCATTATTTACATATCAGAACGATTCGTAATTGCATATATTTTCACAACTGAAAAGTATAACAATATCAGTTTAATTCATCTTTCTGGCTTTGTTAAACTTCTTTTATGTATGTTTTATATTAGTGGTGAAAACTAATATGCGGAGTTATCGTGAAATTCGATACGAATTATGTTTTTAATTACGTATAATAAATTCTAATCAGAATTCTACGCACGTGATTTAGGTATAAATGAAATTTTATCCATCTTTGAAAATGAATTGACTTTCGTAATGGGAGGCCTGAAATCAATTATTTCCTTAAGACGTCTTGACCTAGTTTTTTATGAAAGACCACATAATAAATTAAATGGATTTCTACGCAAAATCTATCCATAAATATGTATATGTATATAAAATGCTAAATACTACTCACTGACTCATAAATGCTCAGCCAAACGTAGCTTTAGTCGTAAAATTATGAAATGTGGCTTTTTATGATATAGGATTTTTCCAAATTCAACCTTTATGGGGATGTAAAAACTTATATGGAAAAAATATCCTTTTGCTCGGATTTACATAGGTACTTTGAATTTGTGCGTTTAGGTACTAGTCCGGCATGAAAATTAAAATTTGTATTCTACGACAAATAAATAAACTTGCATAAATATTCTACAATGAAATAGTGAAAGACTGTTCTAATTGCTTCTTAGTCACATATTAAGTCTACAATATATATTTTTTGTATTATCAGTTATAATAAATGCGAAATATTGGATACTTCTTTATATATGTAAGTATGTATATATTCATATATCTCTATATAGATATATAGGGTACTTTTTATTCGCGGATTTAAAAATGGCCGACCAAAAATCGTGGCCAAAATTTAAGGGACTGCCATGAAAATTTCTATTTAGGGACAATTTTAATACATCCAAAGAGTTAACGCTTGGTCAGAGCACTTTCATTTTTTGAGCGAAAAATGCTAATAATAATATTTTTGTGTAACGTGCCCGACATTAAAGCAACCAAGGTTTTCAGTAGATAATTTATTTTTAATATTTTAGCTCTACTTTCCTTAATCAAATATTATCTTTCTATTCCCTTAAATATTAACATAATAATAAATAAAACAAATAAAAAAAAAACTTCAGAAAAATCAGTTATCTATTAAAATAAAATCGTTGACTAAGCAGAAAGAAAATCAAAATTTTTGTTACCGAATGAGAACGTCTTTGCCAATTTGAATGGAAAAAAATTTATTCCGAACGAATGGCACCAAATGAGAAGATTTCCCAAATCAACTTTTGGACTGAGGAGGGCACAGCAAGCCTTCCGAATGTCACACACTAACCCCAAAAATTCAAGCGAAAAGTTGCGCACTTTCTGGAATGCTCCTACATACCTCGCTGGCTTGAAAATTGTGGACTCAAGATGGCGGCTAAAAATCAATTTCGAGGGATTGCCATGAAAATTGAAGGTAATACATCCCTGAACTAAATATATGGATTATTTTTATTGACATAAAGTTAGGAATTTCAAAACTACGGACTTAAGATGGTGGCCAACAATCCATTAAAATGATTGTCATGAATATTGGTACACATTTGGAGTTTTTGGAGCTGATTGCGAATCTGTTTTTAAGAAATCGAGATAATGTATCCAATATGGCAACCAAACTTTCCACGATTCAAATGAATATCATGAATTAATAGTTGATTTAATACCCAATAATTTATCGAACATTTACAAGTGTAACGAAATGTTTGGGCAGTTGGTAATTTCTATAACGAATAGTTTTTCAATTAGGCAACGATGAAATAGCGACAAAAATAAAAATTCTTCTATATTTATTTAACATTGAAAAATGAAAACCTATAAGTACAGAATAGATTATGAGCCGTTTTGATATGGACGGTAGTAGTAAAATGAGTTTTGGACAGTTTTATACCACATCCATAGATTTTAGAAGGATATGAGTAAGTAGTATTTTTGATACATCGGGTGAAATCGGGTTACTCAGCATATAGTGTATATATATATTTAAAATAATAATTTATATATAAGATATATTTATATATTTTGTCCTCAATGTTAGTCGTTTTAAATAAACTGTCCCCAGGCTGTTTCCTTAATCAAAAAATTGATATGAAAAACGAAGAGAAAGTATAAAAAAAAATATTAACAAAGTTGAGGCAGCAAGATTGCTTGGTCGGCGACGTAGTTGCCGGATGTTACATAAGTCCCGAAAAGTCCTTAGAAGGGTATCCCAGGAGGAGCCTTAGTGTCCTTCTTATTTCACATTCCGCTGAAAGGCAGGAACAAAGGATGCCGGAGAGAGTTATGACTGCTGGCTTTGTTTCAAGAAAATTTTCGGTTTGTGATTTACTCGCGAGGGTGCCGGGCCTTGGCTTCATCCAAAAGAAGAATTTTATTATTAGAAATTGTTTTCGGGCCCTAATGACTTGCCGGCAGGACAGACATCATCCATAAGTCAGCCATTGCATTTACGAAATGAATTCTGGCGCTGCAGTTGCACTTTTGTCTATGTGTTTATGCGCAGTTGTGACTTCCATTCCAATTGACTGTGAAATATTTGGAGGGACCGATGCCAGCAGGGGTGGGATAATGTTCCAAACATGAGTTGCATTAATTTTTGGGCGAGAACAATAATGGGACATTGGAAAATTCAGTAAATAGAATGTGCCGGGATTTGTGGGTCTTTGGCCGCCAGTACGTGAATTTTTGCTGAATTGCGTCTGTCCCAACAAGGGGCATATCCGTTCGCAATTGCGGATGAAAAATCAGCGTTTACGAGCTGACAAAATGCAAATCGACGGGTGGTAAATTGTCTGCACATCAACCATAAATAACGATATATTCTCCGGCTGGAGGGGTAGCCCTTTCCGCGGAGCGCAGTGATTTCGTGTCATTGTCACATTAGCGTCAACGTCAAGTGAGCAAATATGACTGCACCGGAATCATTCGAGTGATTAAGTCGAATCTGATGTAAAGTGAATGCATCGGCGGACTGACTCCTCGGCTGGTTGCGTCAGCGCATCGTTGTCCTGATGAATTCTCGGTCGCTTGCACCGACCCTCCTGTGGCGAGGAGCCTACAATCAAAGGTCGCTCGGGGTTCCGCGAGGGCGTGTAGGGGTTCGTTTAACCCCCAGCCTCATTTAGCGCTCAGCCTCTAGCTCATTAGACATAATATGCTAACTCAGGCGCGACCGTTTACTTTTTAAGGACAAGGCCGATTGAATTGCTGTATAGTGTATAGAATTAATTTCGCAATGGGTGACATCTAGGGGTCGGAGGGTTAGCGATACAATGCTCTAGTGAGGGCAAACAATTTGCAAATTGGCTCCGTTCGTTACACCTGACCTCCGGCATTAGTGTAAATTTGCTGCCTGAGGTTGCTCACTTTACCCCATCGCTCGAATCAATAGTAGTTGAGTTTCGGTTACGCCCGAAGGTATTTTGCTAATATTAATTGCAAGAGGGCAACCGACCGGTTTGTCATTCTATTGAGTTTTAGCCTTACTCAAAGGGATTGCTTCCATACCTATATTAATTGCGGATTTCAAATGGCCTTGCTTTAAAATTGAGCATACATCACATTAACTTTGATACTGTTTTGTTTTTGGCATGCCGTATATTATTATTTTTAAATTAAAAAAAAAAAACGTTTGAGAATAATGCATTTTTTTAACAACGAAACACGAAATATGCTGCTGCTTTTAATAGTTTTTAAGCATATACAAGTATATTAGAAATATTAAGATAGAAAGTACTTAACTATTTTAATAAATCCTGATGATTCAAGAGAATTATTTGATTTTTAAGAAAAAGACACATGTCAGAGGAAAGAAAGTGGATAATTCTAATTTCTAACGTTAATAAACTTCGTACAGTTTGATTCCGGTCGAATAAATTGTTGAATTGATTAAAAACGCATAAAATCTGGGATTTCATTTTTATTTTTATTACTTTAGTGGGAATAACATCATAACATAAACAATTTCAGAAGAATCACCTGCCTGAAAAGCTTTAAATTCTCTGTCTAACAAATTTACTTATAGTAATTATTGAATTATATTCTAGAATTTGCTACCTAGTATGTACTATAGTAACAGAATTTGAGTCTAGATTCTAGTATTTATAGATACATAAGTACTTAAGCCTTTATTGGTTCTCATATTATACTTACATTTTGCTGATTTTACAATTTTCGAGAATTCAAAAAAACGAATGATATTCAAATTCATCTTATGAGTCTTAGACCTCTGATTCAAATGACTACATTGAGTATAACAGGTCTTGTTTACATTTCTTAATTCAGTGATCAAACTTTGCTCGTCATTTTTCAGACCAATATTTTGGTTGATTTTGTAAATTGGGAGGGAGAATTAAAATTATTTAGTCCCGATATCTCTGAATTATTTTATCCACAACCGAATAAATTTGTTACTTGATCTACACATTCGTAACATTGACTTATTCGTCGTGTGTCAAAAAAGTGGGTATTGGTCAAATTTAAAATTGAGGCTATTGTTGAGGAGGTTATATACGTCATATAGGGTTTTTAATAGTTGTATTTCTTTGTGTATTTGGCATAGTTGGCAGAATAGCCTTCCTAAATTCCTTTCAATCAAATTTGATTTTCTGCCTTTTTGTAGATAGAAGGGTATAAATTAGGTGTATTATATGATGCATCTTTTCCATATAGCTAGGAAATTACCTAACATAAAAATGTGTTACAATACCTATGTATATACATACATATAAAATAGAAAATTTATTTTTCAATCGTGCCTAAAATCTCGGTTCGATACTTTTTATTTTTTCATTGAAGATACTACATATTATACATATTCCAAAAAAAAAACATAATAGGATATTTCCCATCTGCATAATACACAGAGTTTCTGAAGGGCGGCTAACAATTGTAAATTTCAAATAATATAAGAATTGGTATTTAGAGTTTTTGACAATGCTGATTACGAATCTGTTGTGTATATTTAAAAATGCAAGATGGCAGATCCATTGAAATGACCAAAATGTCATAGGCAACCATACAGCAAATGCAAATACCATTTGTATTTAATTAATTCCTAACAAATAAAAAGGCATGAGGTAGAGAGGTAGACCCCTTCAGCAAGGCTGTTTTTACACTTTAAAGGGCTTATGGGCTTTGCATAATTGTGGAGCCCTTTTAAACTTAATTAGGGTTACCAAACGGCCACAGTAAAAAACCAAGACATTTGATAGAAAAATCAGAACAGCAGGCTAAAAAATAAACATAAAATATAGTAACCAATCAAACAAAACTGGTAAAATTTTATCGCAGAATAAAAAACAAAAAGAAAATAACCAAACTGAATCACAGATTTGGTCAGTTTTGTTCGTTTGTGTATTTTTTACAGATAGTCCAAGAATATTTATGATCATACAATTTTAAAATCAAACACAATAACATATTTAATATAATCATTGAAGATTGAAGATGAAGAATTATAAAATTCACAGCAGTGTTTTGATAAGCATGGAAAAATAATTTTTGAATTGATAAATTTACAGACAAAACTTGGCTAATAACATGCAGGCAAAGAATTTCGCATAATTTCAGTTATTTTGTTTTGTTTTGAGATAACAAAGTAGGTACTCAGTCCTGACGAGAACTTGGTCTGTTTTTTTACATGTATGTTTTTGGTTGGATATCAAGAAATATGGCTATTTGTATTTGACTACTTGACTTATAATACAAAAAAAATGTTTTGAAATAACAAAAATCTTTCTCGAAAGAAATAGGGCTCCCTATAAATGTCGAAGCTCGTGCGTAAAATGGCACTGCCCTTGATGTAGACAGAGGTAGTAAAATACGACTTCATTCAAGTCCGTTTAAGAAATTTCAAAATTATGTGGTAACTAAATCGCTTTAGGGGTTCATCATCCCCAACACCGCATGATTTGAAACGATTTGTTTGAAGGCTTAATACAATTAAATAATAAAATTGCCCGAAATTTACTCACCGCAGGAATTTTGAATAAACAGAGCAGCCCCTTTCCTGATTTGGCGACAAATTATCGTCATCAACTCTGGATGAATCGACCCATGGGGTGTTGTGGTGTGGTCCAAAGCCCCCCGCAGATGAAGCCCTTCTCCGGGCCCTTGGCAGATGAAGAATAATTATGAACAGTAACAATGTGGCTGCGAGACCATCAACATCACGACAACCGTCCGCTGAGTATTGGGGCAACCGTCCACAGAGCGTCCACAGAACTTCGAGTTTTCCGGGTGTCTGCCCGGAGCGGCCCCAAAAGGCAGCCCCCCGAATCGGCAACAATAAAACGAATGCTCCTTGTAAATGGAGGCCGTAAACAAGAGCGCTCCCCTGTTTTTCACACATCATCTGTCCCCCGGGAATGACTACCTGCAGATTAATCATGCTGGCTTTCAGCTCAATCTGGCCGGACGGGGGCTCCTCGGGGCTCCACGGGGCTCCGTCGGGCATTTGTTGCTGGCGGAGGTGCGCTCAGTCCCGGCCTGGGGCCTCAAAAGCAGTGAGTGATTTCCTCGGTGGAGCTCCGCCAGAGGACGATTAAGGGCGCCCGGCGCCACCCGCCCCAATAAATTCGACTGCCCGAGACAAACTCGCGCTAGCCAGCCGGTGGCATTTAACATTTGCAGTCGCAGTTGCCAGAAACATGCTGTCGCAACACCCACAACATCGCCGGGCGCAGCATAAATTGCAGTGTGGCGTATGTAATTAACCAGCGTTTCCAGGGCGGAAGCCACTGCTGGGGCCCCACCGCGCACCTCTGTCGCTGCAGCCCCGGGGAAACTAATTCGGGCAACTTCCAGGAGGCAACGTGTCACCCGCAAAAAATTTTCCTGAATTATTTTAATTAATTTATATTTTTGCCAGGGACGACGCGGTAATTACGGGAGTTTTACGGGAATCAAACTGCACAAAAGTTGGAGGAGCTTTGTGTGCTGCGGTTGGCTTCTGTTTGCCACTCTCCAGCCGAGTGGGGCTTCCCGGCCGAATTTAATTGCACTAGAGAATGTCCGGGATGCTGGGTGCGGGGCGGGGGGCGATGGTGCCGTCGTGAAACTTTTACAGTCCAAAATTCCAGAATCCAAAATGTATCTGTTTACGCTTTACGTTCTCGAAATTTTTGGCCCCAATTGTCCAAGAGTTGGTGTGCTCCTTTGAAGTCGTTACGCTGCAAATGACGGGCTGTCTCCAGCGCCACTCGAGCGCCAGATTGGAGGGTGGCCCTGGCCGTGGCCCCGGCCCCGGCCCCGGCCCCGGAGGAATGAAACTCGCTTTCGCGGAGCCCGTTAAATTCCCCCGAAGACATGTCCTGTAAAAGCATTGGATAATTTCGGGAGCTGTGGAGCAGGCATAAAAAGGCCAATTACCCTGAATAATGGAGCGCGAGCTTTGTGCGGAGGCACTTTCGCCGCTTTCCCGTTAAATTGTATGGGAGCTGCGAAACACCTGAGCCCTGCCATTCCCTGATCATTAACGGGGCCGGGACGGGGGTGGAAAGGTTGCCAACGGGGACAACGGGACTCCCGCGGAAGACGGCGCGAAAAAAAAAACAAATTTAGCGCTGCGACAGTGTTATGCTGCACGATCGCATAATGGAAATTGACGCACTACAACGCGCTCGGCTTGTTGAAATCAAGTGCGAAAACGGCCGTTTCGCCGAGGACTTCGCCCATTAGCACTTCGCAGACTCGCCTGACAACATTACTTTGCGGTGTCACTCGCTCTGACGGAGGAACACCGGCTTTAAAGCTGGTTTACTCTTAGAATCCTCAAGTTTATGGGATTTTCTGATCAAATTGCTAACAATTTTAAAGTAAAACCACCCATTTACGCTGGATTGGAAAAATTATCATTGTCTCTTGGGCTCTTTTGGTATTTGAACTTAGCAACAAGTAATCCGAAGACTAAGGTCTGCTCAGACCTGAAAAGTTCAAGACTGTTTAACAAAAGGAGGTTGGAGGAATTTATCAATCTACACTAATGGACAAATAAATTAAATACAGTGTTTTGCAAAATATTAGCAACCATTTCATTACAAAAACTTAGTATAATTTTTTTCCTCATTTTATTTTGTGGAGAATAAAAAGCTATATCCTATTTTTCTCCTTTCATGATACATTACGAATAGTTAATTTCGTAACAAATTCGTAATTCAATTTAATTAAAATAATTTAAAAAATATCAAACTTCGGTACAAGTTAGTTTATACACAATTTAAAGCAACCTTTTAGTTGCCTCTATGGTACTGCATATGATAGTCTTTATTTTGAATAACCACAGAACCCCTTGTGGTATAGAGGCTATAAAGTTCATAATACATATATCACATCTTTTTTCAGAGTTTTCATTAGCTCTTTTATTTCGGAAATGCTGAATTGAGACTCGGATATCCCTTAGAGATTTTAAATAGGACTCAAATTTGGGGATTGATCCGGCAAATCAAAAACTTCAAATCCATTCTAATTTATCAGCTTCTAAAACACCTTTAGTGGCGTTTTCCATTCGACATAAGGCAACATTTGCGTCTCCAAAGTATGTTTGTAAATAAAACGGTACATATTATTTCCTTTATTTCAAAAAATGACTCACACTGTTCTCCGAAAAACAGGTCCAGAAAAATATTGAATTTCAATAAATATTACGAGATACTTTAGACTGTATTTATTTTTTTTCCACTCAAAAATGCATCATTTGTTGAATTTTGTTTCTTTATTAACGCAGGGATATTTCGTATGTGGATAAAGTCAGTGCGTATACGCCCATTCAGTAGTTATCAGAGTGTGAATTGTGAAACAATAACTTTACTTTCGCAAGTAAAAATGGCCATTAATTAATTTCACCTTAATGTTTTTGGTTTTTTAGAGAAGAATGTTTTCTTTAATCTCCTTTCTTCTTCCTCTAAAGTTTTCTTTGTGTAGCCCATTTCCGTCCTGAAGTTATTTTAACTTTCGCTTTACACAAAAAAGGAAAACTTTAGTTTATTTAATTTATTGATTTGGTATTTTATAATTTATTTCGTAATAATATCTTGAACGAGTTAAAAGTAATAATCCTGACTCTGTAAAAAAAAAAAGAATTCTTCGTTTTCTAAGCTCTCTTGATGCAGTGACTTTAAAAAAAAAAAGAACGAGCGAGCCTTACAGTAGTCGCATATGATATGTATGTAACATCTGACATCTCATCTGCAAATCGCATTAACTTTAAAAATTGACAGTCCGCCACCTTGAATTCGTAAATTCTGACAGTTGACTTGAAATAAACGACTCCGAAAACCCCCAACTACCAAGTTTAGTGCAAATCGCATTAACTTTAAAATTTGACAGTCCGCCATCTTGAATTCGTAAATTCTGACAGTTGATTTGAAATAAGCGACCCCGAATCACAAGTTCCAAGTTTCGTGCAAATCGCATTAACTTTAAAATTTGGCATTTTGAATTTCCTGTTACACTTCCGTCCCTTTTCACGAAATCATACCCAAAACCGAGAGTAAAGATATTACATATCAAAAAGGTAACTTGGTTGATAAGACTGAATTGACGACAAGTAGGTGACTAAAAAGATGGACAGTGCCTGTCGGCTGCCACAGTTTTGTTTGTTCAAAAGTTAATGTAAGTTTATTTTACTTAATAAAGATTGCATTAAGTTCTTAACTCAACTCAACTCAAGTAATTTAACCTTAGCTTAACATTGTAATCTAATAATTTTCGTTCAATCTAGACCTCATTACCAATGTTCATGATTTCTTTTTTTTAGAATTTAAATGCCTATTAGTTTTTAGGGTTCCGTAGCCAAATGGCAAAAAACGGAACCCTTATGGATTCGTCATGTCTGTCTGTCTGTCCATCCGTATGTCACAGCCACTTTTTTCCGAAACTATAAGAACTATACTGTTGAAACTTGGTAAGTAGATGTATTCTGTGAACCGCATTAAGCTTTTCACACAAAAATAGAAAAAAAAAAAAAATAAAATTTGGGGGTCCCCCATACTTAGAACTGAAACTCAAAAATTTTTTTCATCAAACCCATACGTGTGGGGTATCTATGGATAGATCTTCAAAAATGATATTGAGGTTTCTAATATAATTTTTCTTTAAACTGAATAGTTTGCGCGAGAGACACTTCCAAAGTGGTAAAATGTGTGTCCCCCCCCTGTAACTTCTAAAATAAGAGAATGATAAAACTAAAAAAAATATATGATGTACCTACATTAGCATGCAAACTTCCACCGAAAATTGGTTTGAACGAGATCTAGTAAGTAGTTTTTTTTTAATACGTCATAAATCGTAAACCGCAATTTACCTTTCATTCAATCAACTCAAATATAAAAATAAAAAAAAACATTTAATTTCATAAACATAAACCATCATTTAGGTACCTAATTATAATGTTTACTTATAAATAACTTAATTTAAAAAAATACACTATTATTAAAACATCGATCAAAGTTACAACGAACTACAAGAACTTTTATATTATGTTACTTTCTGCTACGGAACCCTTCATGGGCGAGTCCGACTCGCACTTGGCCGCTTTTTTAAATAAGGCCAACGAAAAAATTCTTTAGCGTTTTTTAAATAATTTGTTTAAAAAAGTTTTCCACCCGCTTCTGCTTCCCAAAACTGACCTTAAATTAAAGTTTAGCTTTTTCGACATCAATTATGTTTTTGGGCCATACCTAAATATGTAACTATATTTAAATTTCAGCACTCTATTTTTTATAGTCTCTGACCAAAACAGCTGCGACGAGGTGATTCCATTATAAGAAGTGTTCTGTTTTGTTCATTTTGGTACAGAACTCTAAAAACACAAAATTTCTTGCCGCTTATACTTGAAAATATGTTCTTAATTTGCCTGTACTGCAATTCACGGCCCTTTTCCTCCAAGACACACAGTCTTCTTTTTAAACACTCGGATAAACTTAAGAATTTTGAAAGTTGCTATGAATTTGTTAGCAATTACTTTGGAAACTTTTAAATAATTCCTGAGAGCATAAGTCAAAGTTAGACGATGTTGAAAACTATACAGA
Organism: Machimus rusticus; assembly: GCA_951509405.1. Lineage (NCBI taxonomy): Eukaryota > Metazoa > Arthropoda > Insecta > Diptera > Asilidae > Machimus > Machimus rusticus. The sequence continues at coordinate 13,891,397 of OX608051.1, forward strand.
AGTTTTAGGTGTCTCTTAAAATTTATTCCGAACCATTAACTTAGGAATTGTTGATAAAAGTAGAACAAAATTGGTAAGAGTTAGATTTACTGATTATATTAGAAAAATCGAATGCTTCACTCATTCTGCTGGAATTCTAAGGATTCGTGTTTCAATTCAACGACTGGCTTAACGCCTCGTTTTCCTTGAGATCCGAAACGGCGCGGTGTTAAGCCGTCACTCCGCCGGAATTAGCAGAAAAGCTGAATTTAGGGCTGTTTCCGGAATGAATGCCGCTCGAATTACTGGTATTGTCTGGGTTTGAATAACAAATCAAAACGCCGGACAAGAAGGATTGAAGAATTTTCCCGACTCCGCCGAGTGGTGGGCGCCCGAGCACCGATGATACTCTTCATAAATCAGCGGAGCATTGTCCTCGCTGTCACTTTTATTGTTAAACAAAGCGCAATTAACAGAGGCCCGTCTTTCGAGCCCCAGCGAGACAAAAAGATCCAACACAGTCGCAGCGTCCATAAATTCACCAAGTTTAGCAAGTTTTTTTTTTTTTTTTTTTTGTGGAGCACTTGGGGTCTCCGAGTGCACACCGAGGGGGGCGCGGCCACTGAAGGGCAGGGATATGGATGTAGGGCTCCTGTTTCCCGGCGAGGGGGCGCAGGAGTGCAAGATTCGCGGGGGGATGAACGAGCGTCGCACTATTCGAGTCCTAAAGAATCTTTGTGGCCTGTCTTCCAGTTTGGCATACTTTTCCGGGAATTAAGTAGACTCCTCCCGACTGGAGGGGCCCAAGGGGCTCGACTTGTGAACGAGGTTGGAGGTTAAAATTTAAAGCTCAAGAGGCTCACTGGCTCGGGATAAGTAAGAACTGATGGAGCTACCAACTCCGAAGTTGGAGCGAACGAGTGCAAAAAAAAAAATAAAATAAAACTTCAAGACGGATTAAACGTCTGTTGAGACATGCGGAGGCAGGCTATAATTTCGTCTGGAAACCCTCGAAAACGTCCTACCCGCTTCGGTGATGCTGTAAACAAAGTGTGTCTGAGCACCAAACCTCCCCCAAAAGAATGAAAACAGTTTTGTTTTCGGCCAAACCTCTGTGAAAATGAATAGTTTTTTTATGACGATCCTGGCTCGCGAAAAGATATGTAGTCCTTTTGTTGGAGAACCCTAAATTTCGCTCACCCCTCGTCTCGACATCTGTTTGCGCGACTTATGTAGGCCCCACCGAGGTAAGCTCCACCTGGCAGAGGTAGCAATTTTGCACATCTGTAGTCTGGAGTTACTTCCACCGTCTTTGGGGGGATGCGACCCTTGAGAGCCGTGCAGGATCTCATTCCGGCTTTATGCATCGTAAAGATACGATAACTGGGGTCACATGGGGACAAGTATATTTTCGAAGTAAAAAATTAGCGGTGTTGGGGTATATCTCGGAAGTCTGGGGGCTCCGGTGGCGAATGGGGCCGTTTATCATAAGGAAATCCCTAAAAATAGTCTTGCACTCCATATGCTGCCTGCTGTCCGGGTTCTGTTCGCAATTTGTTCCTTTCCCGGAGACTTATGACACTCCATCAGCATGATAATTTGTTTGTCCTAATGTACATAGAGCGAACCGAAGGTCCATAAGCCTCTGGACGTGATGTCATGCCGCAGTCGCACATGAATGGCGGAAACGAGGCCATTCAATCAGACTAGAGGCTAAGATTGACGCTGGCTTCTTATTAGGAGAGCGGCAGTAAAGTTGATAACTCGGTCCGTGGACCGAGGAGGAGCACTCGGAAGAGCGGCCCCATCACGTACCCCCGGGATGATTTATGGCTGATTTCTGATAGCGAATCTAGTTGTGGCTGGATGGCACAGAAACTTCATATCAGTTGGCATCTGCTATCCAAATGGGACATAATAAAGAACTACTCATCTCAGTCGGCCGGGTTGCGATCGAAAAATTCGAAAAATTGGTTCGGCTCAAAACACACTTGGTACCAAACTCCCGGAACCCCCTGGAGAAACGTGGCGACATTCGGTTTCTTTCCGAAGGGTACAACTCGTTTCGTATCGCTCCACCAGCCCCCGCCTTATTGGGAAATATTTATTCCGAACGGGTCCTTCTTCAGATTGCGTGAATTACGGCCTTAGCGAATCTCGCAGATGGCCTTCAAATGCCCTTTAGACCATCCGTTTCCGTTTTTCGGTTCACGACAGACAATATGCCAGCTTCTTAAGATCTTTGTGAGTGTTTTTCGTTTTCGTAACAGCTTCACTTCTTAAATAGTTAGCGAACATCGAAGAAGATGTTTTTGCAGACGACGCGTGTACCCTCTGACGTGAGGGCGGTTTACTTACTATGAGATCTATGTACTAGGCTATAGTTTTGCGTTTCGCCATTTTGCGCCATTTTGCACGATTTCTGAGTCCCATACAAAATCGAGCAGCATGACGTATAAATATCAAAGTATTCTCGAAATGAATTTTTTTAAAGCAATCACTGGGATACTTTGAAAAAAAAACAGAGTTAATAATTCTATCATCTATGTATAAGAAAGCTGTCATTAAAATAAACGTCAGTTTAATTTTTAATATCAAGCGTAGGTGTCGTATCGTATCACAAATTCGAATTCGAATTACAATTAATTTCACTGTGTTTGGAAAAAATGTTTGTACTGTTAAAATTGTACTTTAAACTAACCTTATCAATGAAAAACGTTGAGTTCGAAAGCCCCTTTAAAACTTATTCACTTTTTAATGAAGTATCTAATGAGTACATGAGTATACATATTAAGACTATTAAGAATAAATTTTGATCCCAACAATTAATCGAAAAATTAATACCGATGGCTGGTGTTGTTTCCAGAACCGACACTAATTTATGATAAATCGTTTGTCAAATTAACGTTCATTTATTTAGCACCCCCCTTATATCCCCAGAGGCCAGACTCCTACGCAACTTTTCAACCCATTTTTCTATGAAAATTTACCTCCTATTTAAAAAATATCCTGTTTGCGCCATCTTTTGCTGTGAAGCATAACTAAACAATATTATCTACTTTTTTAGAGCACTCTGTAATCTGATCCTACCCTAGGTATACTGCTTGACAAGTCAGGTTTATTATCAAATCGCGATTTTGACAATTCGTAACGGTTCGGTCGGGTTTAGAGCATTTTAGAAGTATTAAACTAGGTAAGTAATAGTACGTTGATACACCGGTCGAAACCGGGTTCCTCAGCTAATTACTAGTAAAACTATTGTAAGCTGGTGATGATTTTCTTGTAATTTGTACCAATATTGAAAATGTCAATTGCATTTATGGTTCTAGCGGTGAATTTCCGAACGCATCTTATTTTAGAATAGACTGAAGTAAAAATGTGTTGTTGCAAACATTTTTAACATTATTTCCACTCTCACTTTTTTATATATTTCCACTTAAATAAAAATTAACTTATTAAACAAAAAAATGCTCAATAGGTCGATAGTTGTCATTGCCATTGACAAATAATTTCATGAAAAATTATTCAAATGTTTCCAATTAAAAAGGAGGTTTTTTAAGATACGTATCTTGATCAAATAAAAAGTGAAATGTACCTTCTAATTAGCTCTATCTATCGAGGTGTAAATTACATCAATCGGATTTTTCATTATAAAATTATAGAAATTTTTTAAAATTTCAAGAGTAAAATGTTAGTATTTTTAACTAACCAATTGAATGAAAGCATTTTGATCACGTTTATGTTTGTATGAATTTAGATCCTTCGGCCTTTCCTGTATGGGAGAACATCTTTGTTTCTCTTGCTATTAGTTAGTTGGTTGAATTTCTACTACAGGCTAGTAATAGAATAATAATTTCTAAGACATAAAGTCTGAATGATGAGGAGAAAATAACATCTATAAAACTTTGTATAATTTTCGGAGGAAGGGCTGGTTAAAGGTGGGTAAACGCAAATGGTTTTTAAAGGATTATCATAATGAAAAATATCGTAAAAGCGGTATAAAGTAAGCGGGAGGTATTTCTTCATTTTCCTGGAAGTTGCCAAAGTGGATGCAGATTGGCACCGCAATGAATTTTTATTTGTTTCCACACGGAAGAGTTCCGTGATTGAGCGTGCCAGCAGCCAGATGCAGCGCAGCGGTTCAGTGCCTGCCCCGGAGATAAACATTTGGCCCGGCACCCCGCATGCCCGCAGCCCGAGTTCAGAGCGAGGCAGAGGCGTAAATCACCTGCACAGGGTGTTGTCAATAAAACACTTTTACGCCACCCGCACGTATTGTACCCTGTAAATTTCGACTCGACGAAGACGCCCTCTGCCCCGCCAATTTTCGAAATTCCATGAAACACCTGCCCTTGGCGTTCCACAGCACACCTGTCCCGCCCCGCACCCCGCGACTCTTACGTGGAGTCAGTAACTTAAGGCGGGAATTAGCGTCGCGACGGGACGAGTGGGGGGTGGGCTTGTTGTGCGGAATTGAATGCCCGTGATTTAGTAGGTACTCGTTGGGCCGGGTGGAGTGGGGCGGGGTGGGCTGTTGAGAACCGAAATGGAGACCTTCAATCGGGGTTCCGATTCAGCCGGACGGTGGCGCAGCGATCGCGCTCGTTGTTTACTATTCCACCAGTCCGGTTCCCGGTGGGACGCTTAAATATTTCACATATTGCACCTTGAGTAAAAAATCAACAAATGCCTTATTACTGCAATGCAGCACACGTTAGCCGAGTTTATCTCGGGCCACTGTTGCCCCCGCCACCTTGAATGACATGCCATTGCCAACTGCATGGGCGCGCGGGCCTTATGAATTATTAATTTTTGTTTAGGAGGTGGTGCAGATAAAGTTTGCCAGATTTTCCACAAGGACACTCCCCGGCGACAATATCAGCCGTAGCAGTAGGACTCAAAGAACTTGTACTTGGGCTTGATGGGAGCTGAGGGCGGGTGCTAAGCTCTGGTGGGAACTGACAAATGCAGACAGTCCCAAAATGCTCTGGGAACACTGCAACTAGTTTTGGGGCTGTAATACCAAAGACAACCTTGCATCGTTGCTGCTACTGATTATGTGCTAATTCAATTCTTACTGAAACTCACGGAAGAATAACAAGTGATCTGCATTAGTAATGATGCTGCCGCTCCGTTTTGACACTGATTTCAAGTTACCACGAACGAAATTCATTTTCATCTATATTCACATCCACCCTACAGAATTCCATGCAATCTTCATATTAAATAAAACCGCAATATAGTTAAAAATAGTGAGCCAACAATATCTTCCAGGTTTCAAATAGAGTATACTTATTTACTGTATGATTCGGAAATCGGAAAGTTAATATTTTATCAAGTCAATATTTATCATTTATAATTATTCAAAGCTTTATAAATATAAACACCTACAATACATAATTACATAAAATAAAACCTTAACGAGGGTTTACAGTGGTCAAAAACGGAAAAAATTGCTGTTTTCATTTTTACTTAGGAACTACTTTTAGGATAAAATAAGTTAAAATAAGCTCCGATTTTTTGATGTTTTTTCATTGATTTGAAATGGACGTGTTGGTTTCTAGAAAAATAGAAATAGGAATCGTTCACCTAAAATGGACTGAAAAAAACGGAGATTTTCAATTGTACCTGACCACAGTAAGAGATCAAATAAATATTCCACAGAAAATACAAAAAGCATCAGCATTTTATACAAAATTACTTTAATTAGTTCAATTAAAAGTAATATAACTTAAGCACTACCTTTTTTAATTATAATAATGAATTAAGTTTTTCTCCAAGCATCCAAAAATAACCTCTAGATGTCCATGGGAAATTCTTATTTCTTAAAGTATTTTTGTTTCAATCATTAGTTTAGAATAATTTTAGAATTTAATCAAGTTATTTATAGGATAACTTTTAATAATATAATAATATTTTTTTTTTTTTATTTTACACTGCGCGAACATTATTTTTACGTGTTTTGCGTATAACCCTTAAACGCGTTTTCTTCGAAACTGCATTTTTTGACCTGGCGTAGGTAACTTTGGAAAATCTACTGCACCCACTGTCGACTATAAACCTTTTGTTTTTATTGAAATCCGTCTTATTTAATTTTCCCTTACGAAAATAAAGTTTTTGCTAAGCCCTCCAAATAGCACTTTTTTTACAAAACACACTGAAAGAAAAAGATTAGCAAAATTAACTATTTTTTCAGCCAACTAATTAAATTAGTTGATAGAACTAAAACAGTGGGAAAAACAATTACAAAATTAGTTCGTTTCTTAACTATTTTAGTTGATTTCACTACTTTAAATTATTTTTTATATTATAACAAATTCAATTAATTGGCTGATAATAATCAACAAAAGAGTAGTTAGTATTTCCATATTTTTTTTTCAGTGCACACTGTTGACATTATTTCTCATGTTGATCTTCTACTTATTTTATAAAATATGTAATAAGAACAGATTCACTTCCAAAAATTACTTCTTTTCTCTGCAAAATTTCCCGTTGAAGAATTTACAGTTTATTAGTTTTGGAAGCAACTAAATTTTGACTATATGATATCATATAAATTAATTAAATGTTTTATATAAATTATTCTGATTTTCGTAACATCCTATAGTCTACGATAAAGGGCCCTATTCTCAAATCCATTCGAATCGGTTCGAAAAGAGCTTACAAAAGCCTTTTTTGGATAAAAATGCCTTAAAGTTCCTAAATTCTTACTAATTCATTTTAGCTGCCTTTGACTTGAATTTTCGATCAGAATTATTTTAACCACTTTGAAATAAAAACATAATTGAAGTATATGATGAAGTCTGAAATAAATTGATTAGAATTTTAGCAACTTTATTAAGGAATTTTTGTCCAGAAAGGGCGCTAAGTCTATTTGTATGATTTTTTTGAATGTGTACCAAAAAAAGTGTTCACATAAATTTTTCTCGGAATTCACATAAACAATAATTTTAATTCAGGAAAAATCGACAAAACATCCGTCTTGAATTAAAATCATTATTCTCTATACTGTATATGTACATATATGCTATTTAATTTATTCTACATTTTTTCAACTTCAGTGTCTAAAATTATGATTATAAATTTCAGCAACTTGATTGCGTTGATTAAAAAACACAATTTGTAATATACATGTTTTAGCAGTCGTTATAAACTAAATAATAATGTAATTAAACCGACCTCTAGAGTGGAGTGGTACCCTGAAGAAGAAGAATGCAATTAAAGAAGAATCACTTTGAAATCAGTCTCTAAAATGTTGATTGCTATACTGTAACTTAAATTTGGATAGCAAAATCCCAAACAAACAAAACTAATTTATAATTTTGAATTCCCAAAATGCCAGATGACAAATCAAAGCTCAAAAATCCCAAAATTCCTTTTGTACTAATTTATATTTTATTAAAATCGCTCAGACAAATTTCTCGAAATATAAGTTATTAAAACCTAATTTTAGATGCTAATTAAATATTTACGCTTCACCTTCAAATCGGTCAAAGTTATACTTTTTAAAACTTTAAGTCGACATAACACTTTAAAATAAAAATGATTTTTGTTTACAAATTATAAAAATTACGTAATATGATGTCAAGTTTGTTTATATTCTTTAAGAATTTTAAAACTACAAAAACAAAAGTACAAAAGAGCATCACTTTGGTATACTGACATTATAAATATGATAAATGCTATAATTTTTTTAAAATTTTAATTCATTGATTGGAAATTGGTAATAGGTAATTATTGGATGCAGATCAAAAGCAAGTGCGCCACCAGTTTTAATGCACATTTCGTGCAGTTTCAAGAAAAGAACTAGGCAAAAAGAAAGGATGGGACTGAATCGATGCATTCAAGTTTAACTATACATTTTTAATTACACACAGTTTGGAAAAAAAAGTGATCGAAATTTTTGCATATCAGGAATTTCATAGCGCACAGTATATTGAACTCGGAATATTTGCATTTAAATGGACTGGGGCTGTAACTGATGCGATCTTAATGAACTAACGAGGCATTCCTACTATTTATACATACTTTGGAAATCACGTGTTTTATAACATACGAGTAATAATGATTTTTTTTTTAAATGCGCACTTGGAGAAACTTGATTGACAAGTTTGCGGCAAATAAATTTTTTGTATATGAGCAGTTGTTTTTGAAAGTGGTATAAAACCATTTTTTTAACATAGCATTTAAACAAGTTTTCTAATTAAATCTCATCGTGTAGGTACCCCTCATGTGAATCTTTCAAAAAGTGAACTTATACCACTTTCAAAAATAACAGCTCATATATAAAAGCGAACAAATCTGATTTCATTGCGATAATCAAAAGATTTCCAATTTGAGTATAAGCATAAGCTGGAATCATGAGAATTTTGTGGATAATTGGAGCTTTGATCGCCTTATTGGGATTCGGTGCAGCTTACAGTAATTTTAGCGTATTTTAAAATTTTCCATTGCAAAAAACCATAATAATGTATTTTTTTGTAGTACCACCAGTATCCCTCTAAAGAGTGAAATTTTTTATTTTATTTTAGTGGACCCGAAGGTGCTTGAAACTTTACTAGGACAAACCTTTGATAGTGTTTTAGCAGGATAACGTGAAGCCATTCATAAGATATACACTTTTTATTTTTTCCACAAAAATGTTATACAACAAAATTTGTTTTTATTGCTCATATGTATTAGCGCGAAGGATCTTGCGTCTAATCTAGGCTAAAGATCACTGACTTCAACACATATTAAATTTACAGGGTATAAGATCGAAAAAAATAGTCAATATTTTTCAGTCACCCTATTGTTAATATGAATATGAAGAAAAGTGTATTATATATAGGATTAACGCATGTTTAACTGAAAATGCTTAATTTTTTTAAATCAATAAAAAGTTGATTTAATTTTCCAATAATGGACTGATTTTCTTTCTAAACTTATTTTTCAATTTTGCAAGCTATACATTTTTGGTTTTGTCCATTGTTCATTAACTTCGTTTTTTATTTAATCGGAAACAGCGTATCACTTTTCGTAACGCCGACTCTGGTACAATTTTTAATGTCGTGTTCCGCAGGCTAGCCATAAGGGTGCACTCTAATATTTAATGTATCATTTTAACGACTTATTCGATTCGATTCCGACGCGACTTTTAACGAGGACATTGACTCCACTGCAGATTTAAAATGTTAACTGTTGACTTTTCATATGTCTCGATATGCTTCCGACTATGATTATTTGTCACATTTGATCGGATGAGTTTTTGCAGATTCCACGGCTTTATCTATCACCTTTTAATTGGCAGACTCAAGACAATTTTGATTTAAGAAATAAAGATTTCCATTATAAATTCTACTATGTTCTCGCGTCATCTTGTTTCCATCTTTTTAGTTTTTAGCTTTTTACGCAGTCACCCGATGTTTTTAATTTACTTGTTGTTTGTAAATATTTTTTCAACTTTTTTGAGGTATATTTTAAGTAGGTATATTTGAGGCCTATTGAGGCAGATTTTAGGCAAATTTTAGACACATTTAGCAGATTTAAGGTATATTTAAAGTAGTTTTGAGATCGTTTTCCGGCATTTTGTTTACTACCCAGGCTACCTTTAATTTAAGCAAACTTCAGTTTTTTCTACTATTTAAGATATTATGTATATGTAGGCCTAAATTAATTCATTTTCAGGAATTTTTTTTCACCTGGGATACTGGTAACTGGAGTCTTACTTCGTGTAAATTACACCAAAGTACATTCCCAATTTCAGAAATATGTAACATATAATAGTATATGTATATATTAAATCACATTTGAATTACTTAAAAAATTCAGACGAATATTGTGTAGGTATAGAGATTTAGATATGAATTTGTCAATGCAATAATATTACTAAATTGCATACACTCGAAATTCTAAATTTCGGCTGGTGTGTCGCTGGTATTACGTTCGTTCAACGGCAGATAATTTAAGGTAAAATGTATTTAATTTATTATTAAGTAGAAGACGTCATTGATAAAAATCGACCCTACATACATATACAGTATCAGACTTACACTCCTTTGTGAGAAAGGTGCTGACTCGAAAAATTAATAATGTTCCTTTAAAAAAAAAACCTTAAGGGCTGGTGACGTGAAGGTGTGTTAATGACAACACTTTGTGCAGATGATTTACGCCTCTGTTTACCTCTTAACTCAAAGTGCAGGTGTGGGGTGTAGCGGGGGCGAGCGTTCATCTCTGAGGTGGAGCACAGAATCCACGCGCTGCATCTGGCTTGTGGCAGGCTCAATCAGGTGCCTCTTTACGGAGGAAACAAATAAAAATTTATTGCGGCGCCAATCTGTTCTCGTTTTAGCGACTTCCGGCATTCGGAAAATATTCATTTTTTGCTTAGCTCGGGGGAGGGGTCACGTTGCAAAATGAAATGTCAACAGAGCACTTATCCTACTTCAGCGTGGATTCTGGATGCCCGCGAGCCCCACCCGGCGAGCAATCACAGCAGTGGACTGTTCCCCGCGGAATCTCGGGGCCATGAGCGCCCCCGGGCCTCACAGTAGCCTCTTTAGCCTCTTGTCCTTTCGCTGAGGTTTGTTGGCCAATAAAACTTTTTTTCACCCCGGTGAATGTTTAATATCGAAAAATTGTTAATTTATGGAAGTTAATAAATTCAGAAGGGGCGCCGTGACTGTGACAGAACAGAGCACAATACATCCATGCAGGCGCTCCATCGTCATTGGGGATCTGCTGCAATCCTGCACAACAGAATTGTAAAACAGGATTCTGCAGGAGGCATGTTTGTGCCAAATGGGGCCTAGCCCGCCGCCGGTAGGAAGGTGCATGTGCACCCGCCGGCGGGGGGATGAAATATGCACGGCGCGGAGTCGGGGACGGGAGCGCTGTCCTGGTGTTTTCTGATTGTTCCCGGTTCATATCGCCAGCACTCCCCCGAGCGCCTCGAACAGCAACAACCCTTATCGGGAAAGATTTACGAGTGCACCTATGTCGGATTGAATAGTTCCTCACGCGGGACAACGAGTGCTGCATTTGGGCCTATGCTGCACTGCCTTTGAGCGGGCGGGTGCACTTAGCTCGGCGGGGGCACGAAGGGCGTTATTTCTTTGCACAATTAGAAAACGGCTGTAAAAGTTGTGTGCTGATTGACTGTTCTGGAATAGAATCAGTGCTCTTAACTAGGTCAATGCTTGGGGAATTTATCGGTATCGGCATTTGTCTAAATATGAAAGGTCTTTATCACTGAAATAGTGCTAAAAACAACTCCTCTCGGGATCACTCCTGCAGTGGAAGGGCATTGTTTTTGCTAATGAATGCCGCTTGTCGCTCTAAGGGCATTGTTGCTGGTTTTCTGCTTGCTTGTGTTGATTTCAATTATTGTGGAAGGTGTAAGCTGTCGACTTGGATCCAATTAGAGGCCTGGATGACATCGTTGTCGTTTAAGTGTGTGAAGTCATTACAGAATCGTTTATTCACCCGGAATTCAAACAGGTATTATCTATAATTTCAAATGTCGCAAGTCATTTAGAAAATTCATGAAGAGCAAACAAATGAGAAAAGATATGCGCATTTTAAGGGTTTACAACACAGTGGCAGCTGAAGGACTAAAGTTCATTAAAACCTTCCGGAATTAAGGTGTGCCAAGGTCTGTAATTGTATCCCTAATTTTCCTTTTAAGGGCGCCCCAAATAGGAATTTCGAACCTTTTTTGGTTCATTTTAGACAGCTTTCAGAAAACGACCTTTACCGCTTCATCTCTCGCTATTAATATGGTTTTTATGATTTGAAAAATCGAGTTATTGTTTTTCGGAAAATAGAAGGTATGGATCGTGACCTACAGACTTTTGGAGTCGGGGCTGTAAAAGCAATTGGACGTTTATTTAAACTTTAAACGCGTTTTTATCGAATATGTGTTTTATCAACTGATAAGAAATACATACTAAACATACAATTGAGCTAAAATGTTTATACGTTATTCTGTGCACCATATTAGCTATTGAGTGAAGTTCATATTTTAAAAAATTCCAGAAATTCGAATCCTCCAAAAAAATCAGATAGATTCAAAGAATTGACTTCAAATGGTAGGTTGTGGAGGTTAAGGCGATAGCGACGTTCTTTATAATTATTTCTTCTTTATTTGTCATATGTCATATAAAGTATGTCAGACTTATTTCCCAAAGGCAAAATTTCTCCGAGCAGTAAATTTGAAACACCAGTACCTACACTAGGAAAAACATTTTTTTTTGTTTTCAACTCTTGTTATAGGTACATTCATGAAATGTATTACAATAAAGGATATTATACGTAGTTCATAATTATTGTGAATTTATTAACAACAAGAAATAATATCGAAATTTTTTCATGCCTTTTAAATCAGAATGATTTCCTAAGATAAAAACAAAAAAATTAAAAGAAAATTTGCTCGACAGGGTTCAAAATCAAACCTTTGATTGTTATTTTTAGCTCTTTAAGTATTTTAGAGCATAAATTGAGATATTGGCCTCCTCGCGCATTTTGATGTATTAATGTCCATTCAGGGCCAAAAGTGAGGGAGAAAAAAAAATCGGAAAAATGATGATGATGAGTTTTCCGCTGCAATTTTTCCATGTTTCCAATGTTTTGGTGAAAATAATGGAAAAACCTTCAATGAAAAACGTGTCTACCGAATTACCACACAAAAAATCTACACTAGTGTTGAAAATAAAAAATTTACTTTACTTCGATTTATCATTTTCAGAAGACAAATGTGTGCTTGTCACTGTCAGTAAGTTGAAAAAGTAATTTATTTTTAATTAGTTAAATTCAAAGATTCTAAAAATTTTGCTATTTTGTAAGCAATTTTGAATTAAAAGTAATATACTATTCATATTAAAATAATTAATATTATAAATGCGAAAGTGTGTGTTTGTTGCCACTCAGCTCGTTATTGACGTGTTTTACACATGAGCTTCTGAGTGCCATAAGAAATGCGTTGTAATTGGAACGTGGCTAAAAAATACGAGGTCGGACGAATAACATTTAAAATACAACACCCCTTGAAATTACCATGGGTATTTTCAGATTGATTGAACGTAAATTATATAAAAAATTTGATCCGTTAATCGTTATATCTAAATTTTCAGGTTTGATAATAAATTTTAAATCGGCAATGTCAAATTTTTATTAAAGTTTTGAGTCCCGCAAGCAACGTCGGGTACGGATCAACTTTTAATTATATGTATGTTTATATAAACGCTCATACCAAGAATTTTCAAAAGTTCCTTTGATGTCACCATATTTACTTAACTTACATAAAGGGTGTCCCAATAAGAGTACACGATTTAATTTTAAAATAAAACGCATTTTTTTTTTTTTACCGAGCAATAATATTTTTACTTCATTGTAAAGTAGATATGTTCCGATTATGTATGCAATAAAATATCAAGCAAATGGCCTCCGCTGGTCTGAACTGAACACAGGCCCTTGCTCAGTTCATAAAATTTTCAAGGACATTTTGACAAAGATGTGGCTCTCACCGTTAACGCGTTAGATCTCGGCCTTGAGGTCAGGAATTGTTTGTGGTTTCACATATACCTGAGATTTCAAAAAACCCCAAAGAAAGAAATCGCACGATCTTGGCGGCCAATTGACATCGGAATTTCGGGAGATGATTCGGTTTGGAATTCGTTGCTTCAATAAATCGGTTGTTTCGTGCGCGGTGTGGCAGATGGCGTCGTCCTGCTGAAACCACATATCCTTAAGATCCATACCAACCAGTTGAGACCACAAGAACTCCGTTATCATCCAACGCGTCATCGGTGAGATCGTTGTCAAAATGTCCTTGAAAATTTCATGAAAAGAGCAAGGGCCTGTATTCAGACCCGCGGGGGCCATTTGCCGGATATTTTATTCCATACGTAATCGGAACATGTCTACTTTACAATGCAATAAAAATATTATCACTCGCTCAAAAAAAAATGCGTTTTATTTTAAAATTAAATCGTGTACTTTTTATTGGGACACCCTTTATACACATATTTCAAAATGATTTCCTCTGCTGCGTCCGTCTGTCTGCCCGCGATTTTCTCCATAAAACGGTTTTCCTTCCGATTTTCATAAATTGATAAACGAAGATGTAGGTGCATACATATATTGAATGTTTTTTTTTTTAAATTGAAGATAACGATAAGTGTCGGTGAGATCCGAAAAAAGCTATCATCGATGACCTAATCTTCGTGTGCGCTATACGTAAACTAGAAATAATTGGTATACCGGGCAAGTTACTTCGGAGCGGGCAAGCTAGTGTGAAATATTCGCATATCTATAGTTTGGTGGAAGCATATTTTCAAGAACATTGTAAAAGAGCTATTGGTGAATACATTACTTTTTCAAGCACAATGTCGATTACTCGTAGTTATATTTGCTAAGCGGGTCTTAATTTAGAGACACGATAATTATAAATCCATAATTTATAGCCACATTCTACATTACTCTGAACATCTTTGATTACGGGTGGAATCAATCAATAAGAAATCAGGAGTTAAATCGTTTTGGGGTTTTGGCTGTCCCAGCAGGTGAACTCTCATCGTAAAAGGTGTGTTTGTGTGCACAAGTTTGAAACTGCCATAAACGAGGAGCAATCACGAGGCATTAAATACCTAATTGCCTCACAATGACCTCCCCCTCCCCGTGCGCTGTGGCAAATGACTCATGAAGATGTGATTGCCGGGCGAAAGACCTTCATCCCGATCGGAAGATGAAATGGCTTTCGGGGCAAATTAGAGAGCGGCTGCCTCCACATGCATTTGTGGTCCTCGGAGCCGGGTCACAAATATGTCGAGGAGCTCCTGTTTACCACCACCTCGGGTCCGCTGGCAGGATTCTGTTTGCAAACTTTATTGGCACTTGTGTACCCGCTTTGAGATGAAATGCCGCAATTTGGGACAAGTCAAGTAGTTGGTGAATTCTCCGACTCCCAGAGAGTAGGGTACCTATGGCGGAAGGGGTCCCTCGCAGGGGGCTAGATGGGTCCTGATTAATTTGGTTTCTTTGAAACTTGCCTGGCCGCCAAGAAACACATAAGAAGATCCAGTGGACACATAAAGAGCGTGTTGCTTCTTGACCACAGCGCAAAGTGCCATTGAGAACACATTTTGTGGACGTGATTCACAACAAAGCTCAGATTGAGGACCTAAATTATTTACGGGAGTAAAACCACGAGAAAGCAAAGCAATCAACTGAAATGGCACAAAAATATATTTTAGAACGAATCATATCTACAAATTCTTGAACGTACATCAAAAAGTTGAAAAAGCAATTTACTTTTAAACTTAAGGAAACTTTTATTTTGGCTTGTGCTTATTGTTAGCTGTCCTATATTTTCGCGTATTTTTTGGAAAGGCTTGTTATAATAAATATGTGAAAACTTGTGAAGTTTTGCTTGTTATTGTAATATAATATTTTACCTAGCTTAGACATATCCTAGACTCTATAAGAGTTTATGATAAACTTTTATATTTATTTTATTAAGCGTAATAACAAATTCAAAAACCCGACAAATCCAAAAGGTTTTAAGGATTATGCATGGTGACGGAAAATTCTTAACCTAGACGAATTTTCATTACGTGTATTCTGGTTTACGTTTCCAGGATTTCTGTGCCAGATTCCCCAACGAAAATTGCATAAAATTTATATAATTATGAGTGACATAATAGCTCCAAGATACTTTTAATATGAATCAACATCAAATTATTATCTTCAATTGTTTGAAAAACGCAAAAAAGGCAAAAAAAAAAGTTTTTTAATGCATTTCGAAATATTTTATTACAAATTCTTTGGTCGAATTTCATTTACTTAATGACAATATAATTGAATCCAACAGCGTGTAGATGTGAAATGGAATCATACATATGTATTAGTTGGCCTAACTTTTATTAAGAGTTTTCGGACAATAAATAAATACATGATGACAAGTTTTGTTTTGTTTGGAATAGGGATAATCAACAATATCGAATATTTCAGAGTTTAGTCTGTAACATGAAAACGAACGACACAACTTTGAAAAATATTGCTTTACATGCAATTTAACTTTATGAGTTATCATTAAGAAATGCTAGATAGAAATACTTCCTGAAGTCATGACCTTGGGGGGATTGTTTGTCACTTTTTCTCGTTGTTTACTCAAAATCTGAAAGTGAATTTTGCGCACCTTAGCACGTTCTATCCACCCTACAGTGGAAAGGACTAGACAGATTTTGTATTCGTTTCGCTATAACGCCTCAAGTGAGTCACTCACTATATTTTCTGTACACAGGACTAATGAACATAATTATAATTTTGTTCTCTGCCTAAATTAGCTCAACTTAATAGGCGTTTATTTGTTTAAACATAATAAAAAAGGTCAGCCTAGACCCTAATTTGTTTTTAATTTGGAAAAAACGATCCTTAAAGAGGCACGAACAGGCATATCAATTAAGGAAAACATTTTAATTCGCCTTGTTGCTTTGCTCGGGGTAAGAGGGAACGTTTTGCTATATTTGAAATTTAATCTACCTTCCTTCTAAAGAGATTAAAGGACTGACTTACCTGAAACCCGTCGTAGGTCCAAGATCCGAACTTCATTTCGCACCGCTGGTCATCGAATGGGAACCATGTGATGTCGATTTTGCAGGTTGACTTAAAAATTCCGGGCGGGACATACAGGCAGGAACCGTTGTTCCGGACGACAACATTCGTCGCGTAGGTACCGTCGAATCCCTCGTCAGCACTGTGGACGAAAGGGAAAATTCATGAGGAACGAACGAATTATGTGGCTGCGACGGATGCGGGAGCGTTCCGACTATTCCCACATATTTTAATTTATATGTGGGAGTGCAAAATGTGGCCGCGTTTATATCCCAGTGCAACCGCTGACTAAGAAAAATTCATTCGCCCAAACTGGGCAAGCTCACTCCTTTTTTCGATTACCATAAGAAGGCCACACCAGCTCCAAGACCTTTAGACACCCGCTTTCGTTCTCAGAACCCTCCCTTCATTTCGCAAAACCTTCTTATGAAAAGGTTATGAGCAATTTTTGCTGAAGGACGACGTTCTGCTGACCGCAGGTTTTCTACCCCCGGCTTCTTCTGTATGTTTACGTTTTCATCGTTTTCATCATTTCCGGACCCTCAAATATTTGGGACGTGACAAGGACTTTTGCGGCAATTTAAGCCACGTCCAGTCATTTCCACGCACTCAGGCTGGCGGTGGTGCTCCTGCTGGCCAGCATCAAGCCCCATGGACCGGGAGCGGGATTCTCTTCTTATGAATTATCACCCTCCCAGCTCTTGGTGGCTTGATTTATACTGGCAGCCATCCCGAAAGATCGAGGCTTTTGTCCGGGAAAGAAAAAAAAAAAAAAAGGAAAAATTATGCCAGCACTCGTCTTATGGACGAGTTTATCCTAGTGGGAACGCTTCCGCTGATATATTGCCAAAAACAACTGGGAGCCTCCCGTTAACACCAAAATTTGGAGGCCTGCGTCGATCAGGCAGTGATTTAGTGGCTCAGATAAAAACTTAGTGTCTGCCCGGCCGGGAAGATGCTGGGAATGTTCACTTGGCACTAGACACCCTCGAGGGGAAGCAAAAACATCCCCTGGGAGAGCTGCTCCGAACACTCCCTAATTGACATAGGGAAATATCACACTTACGAGGAAGTTCCCGAAAATGGCTCGGGATCCGCCTTCAATTAGCTTTTTTGTGTCTCCAGATTTCAAAACTGTATCCAATTGCTTGGACACGGGAATAAAATTCGGTTTCAAGGAGCAAACGGGGCCGGTTATCCCAATGATTCATGCCGGGGATGCCAGGATAGCTGAGGATACCCGGAAATGAATTATTGAAGTGGCAACATCGTCCGGGGTGGAGCCCACGTGATTTGGGTGTTTTGCCACCTTCGGGTTGGTTCGTGGCCGCATAACGAGGCAAGGACGGAGCCATGCATGTTTTATCAATTGGCCAAGGCCGGGCTTCTAAAACTTTCCGGACGCGACCTTCTCAAGGGGGGAGAGGAGTCGACGTGATAGTTGCTCAAGGGTGCGCAAGAATTTAATCGAACATTAACTTTCATGTTTTAACACGATGGAATCTATTTTCAGAAAATTACAAAGTCGACCTTTTACAAAAATCCTAACTACGTAAACATATGTTCAACTTTTCTAATTTTAGGATTTTTTCATCAAAATTATCATGAAACCTCAAAAATTGCCATTGGTTGGTTGATTCTATATACACATATTTATAGCATTTATGTATTCTTTATATTAGATAGATTTCAATATCATAGAAATAATATTTATTGCACTCGGAAAACGAATGATGTCCAAATTCATGTTAGAGGTTGTAGACTTTAAAAATACCACCGCAACAGATTGAATTTGAGGTTTTTCAAAAGTGACAAATATGTATAATAACGAGATATTTAAAGACGTTTCTAACTTTTCCTTAAAATATTTTCTAAAATATTCTAAAAATAAACGAGTTAATATCTATTAAGATGTTTATGTATGTTTCTCGGAAGGGGTGCGTGCAATTTAAAACATGTCTAAAATTTCTCAACGTAAATTTGACAAATTTTCTATCTAAATCAACGCACTGTTCTAAAATAGGACCATATAGACTTAAAAGTTTGGTTTTCAACATGGAACGTTTTTGCAATAATTTTTGAATTTAGAATTTTTGAGTTTTTGCTGATCATTTTAATTTTTTCGTTTGAAACATTATAAAAGAGAATATTATAAAAGTATTCCTTTTTGAAAACGAAAACACATTTGAAATAGTCAATTTTTTCAACCGAAACATATTAGGATCTAACTTCATAGAACTCAAAAGATTCAATTTTAAACACCACTTATAAGTGAGATGATAATAATGTTGATATGGAAATAAAGTTCAAACATCGAAATAAATTGAAGGAATCGAATTTTAGAGAAAAATGTTTTAAACAAGGGTTCTACTACTACTACAACCTCCCAACCTAAATTAGAATTTCTTGACTGTGGTAAAATATTGTGTCAAATTTTTTTTTGCAAAATCTTTTATGGAACTTCATCAAGATTCCAAAAAATTTGTTATTTTGTCTATGTACAATGTCCATACGTATGTACGTATATGGGTGAAAAATATTTTTAGAAAAGTTGATTAAATTTTAGGTAAATTATCTAAAGCATTGCATTGAGTTTTTAGTCTTCTTCAGATGTTAGGAAATTAAGACTACAAAAATCATCTAATTTTGTGTCGAAAGAATGTTTGTTTTATCTAACATAGTAAGGAAATTACTAATGATGTTTTAATTTATTTTTCGCTCTATTATTAAAATGTATACAATCTACTTAGCTTAGTGTAAGCATAACATATGTTTGTATATTATTGATTCAGATAAGATTTTGGTGGTGAAGTCTCGTCACTTTGCTTCCCTTTATCCAGAATATGTCAATGTAGTAAAATTTCATTTCCCATTCACTCTGGGAGCAGGAAGAAACCGCTTTCCACGAGAGCTAATCCATCCAACCGGGATGGGTTTTAATACCCAAGAACCGGGCCGTTTTGAAGCGCTGCGGCCGAGGAATAAAAATAAAAGGAGCTGGCGGACAAAACCGCAACTGCCGCAAATGAAAGGAAATTATATCGCAGCACATTTGCATTTCGCAGTGAATGACGTCCGGGATCCATCCGGCGGCAGCCAGCCATCATCGCTCTAATGTGGGCTGGCGGCTCGCGACCCACTTTTGAGGACAAAACCGCGCCCCTTACAGCGGAGCACCCGCCGACCGAACGCACTGTGCGGGAGGAGCCCGAGTAAGTGCTGAGTAAGATCATCCCATTGTAATTAGGTTTTTAATTAAACGTGCGACCACCTCTTGCCCCGCGGAGCCCCACCTTGCAGCTCGCGGGTGTTGAGCCTCTCAAGCTGTTGTCCCACCGCTTTTCGGGTCGTCGCCACCACGGCCGGGTTCAGCCGCAGTCCCGGCGCGGCGCCCCGACGCTGGAGCCCACTTTTACGCCGCCACCTGCGTTATCTTGGAGCGATTCACAAGTTTTCTTGGGGCTTTTCATATTCCTTTGCACGCTCCCCATGATTCTTTTAATTGGGTTGCTTTTTCAGTGGTCCCCAACGGCGGGACGGGGCGGCAGTGGACTTAGCTGAGCTCCTCTGTTCCGGGGCTGGCGACGATTTCAAAAGCTGCTCGGTTTTGTCTTGGTCTGATTCTGCTTTTTCTAAGAGGACTGAGCAAACAACCCGAAACAACCCTTACTGAGATTGGCAAATAATAACAGTGTCAAGCCTGTGTCCATTATTTCTCTTATCTCTTGATGTGGCGTTGCTTTCCACGGAAAAAAAAATATTATTTCTATTATCTGCCAGGGTTGCCTTAAAATGTTATCTGTGATTTTAAGCTATAATTTTATTTTTTGCACTAAGTTTATATTTAAGAAGCAGTTACTTTATGCGGAAAATGCATTATAAGACATTACACATAAAACCAACCTTATTTCCATATAAAGATAAGTGCTAATTGTAAAAGAGGTAATTTTGTATTTTGAATTTTAATATATTTTGCTTTCTTGCTTGATATGAGGTTTACTAAATTTCAAATAGTTTAATCTATTGAACATTCAATTAAAAGTTTTGAAAAATAAAATTTGACGACCAAAATTGAACTAATGATGATATTTGAGTGTTTTAAAACTTAAACATTAACTTTAATAGATATCGTGAAAGTATAGTTGCGTGACATTGTAGAAAGTAAAATTGTCTACAAAAATGCTCATATAAATTCTAAAGTCCGATTGTTCATTCTTGGGTTATTTATGAAATAAAACTGTCAAATTACACTAATTTTATCCTTGGAAATAATTCCAGTTTTATTCTTCTGGCATTCGTAAAATATAGCGAGAATAAAGTCCATCGAACTACATACATTATACAAATGTGTTAAAATTTCAGTGTATCATTGGTCTTGAATGGCATCGAATAACGATTAAAATTAATTAAAATGCAAAATACTATCTACATTCGACATGTACGCTATTGAGTTATGTTGTTTACGTTATGAAAATTAACGTATTTGTATAGTAATAATAACAATTGTCATTCCTGAACAGTTTTAATGTCATGAAATGGCATGGCTTGTGTGGTTTTGGAAATGACGGATTCATTTTTAGAGTACAAAAAAAGTCTTTGAAAATACGGATTCATTTTTTTTCTGCACAAAACCAAACAGGGTTACAAAGAAAGTTTTTGAAATGACGAATTCATTTTTTTTTATACAAAACCAAACCGGGTTACAAAGAAAGTTTTATTAAATTGCTTCAAATGTTAATGTATAACCTTTAACAGTTTACATACCTACACACATAGGTATATTCGTTTTTTTCAGCTTAGTTTTTCAATTATGTAAATATATATTCACATATGTATATTGAAATTTTTTAAATATTCTGGCAAAACAGGGGCTGACATGCTTAGAGCCGCGAAAAAGCGGTAGACAGGCCAACGGGTCCTTAGCGCTTGAAGGCGTCTTCTCACCCTGTCGCGACAACACAGCAATTTCTTTGCTGTCGTAAATTGCCCTCGAGTCAAAAAGTAGAGGCTGCTGCCATAAATAATGGCCTTCCGAGGCTATCTTAGGACGATCCCATTTATGACAAATTTTTATTTTATTTTACTTTGTGGGCACATAAAACGCTGCTGCGACAAGTTCATTCGATCCGGGCCTGGACCCGCTCGTGCCGTGTGACGGATGCGCGTTTCTGGCCATGTCAGGCGAAATGTAAACATTGGAACATTTCGGTTTTTGCGGGGCTCAATAGAGCCGAGGCAGCTATAAACTCGTGCTCACTGCGTGTACGAGAGCGTCCATAAAAAGCAAAGGCCCGGCCCGGCCCGGGCCCGGGACTGGGACTGGGACGCCACGGCCGGGGCTTCATCAAAGCGAAAATTTATTTCGTTCGCAGGACTTGATCGAATGATTTATTTATCAATTCGAGTCGCAGGGCCAGGGCCTGCCTGAATATGCCATTTGTTAGCGTGCACACACTCCCCGCACCCCCGCGAGCTCGTATGAAGGGGCTATTAATTTCAGACTTTCGTTGGCCGAGCCTGATTTCTTGAGCTGTTACTATATTTTATCGGAGTTTATCGTTTCGCATCGATTGGGTTTTATAGATTCAGCGAGTTAATTGCGGTGAAAATGTCAAAACAGCTGCGCTATTTTTCATCTACTAAATGTTAATACCTCCAAAACCCTCTTCAGTTTCCGGGATATTGGATCAGAATTCACCTTGATTGTATTTTATTTGAAATCATTAAAACAGATTTCAAATAAAATACAATACAACACAAAAACATGTGGTTGATTGTGTTGTATAGTGAACTTGATAAAGAATTGTAACGTATTCCGTATACATATTTATATATATACAGCCATATACTGTACATGTATGTATATGATAATATATAATAAAATCAGATTTTGATTTCGATACTGTTTGAGTTTTGTGACTACAAATATAAAAAAACCTTTAATACCGAACTTTTTACATACAGTATGAAACATACATTTCCCAGTCGTATTCATGAAGAACTTGAAAAAATGAATCAATAATTTTTTAATTTCACATTTTATAAAATTACTGGAGCGTTGTTATGGTATTGTTAGTAAATAAAGTAAATTAAAAATTCATTTATTAAATAATAATAATAATAGTTTATTTCCTTTATTTTATTTACAATTACAAACAATATCATAGCAACGCAAAGCATTGTGAAATGCATGTGTCATGGGATGTAATTTTGATCACATACAAATTATTTTTCAGCACTACTAATCAATGATCATTTATAAACTATAGTTCTGTTTAATGAACCTGAGATCAGATCAAGGAAGGACAGCTCAGATCAACTGAGATTAGTCGAGAGCTGCTGTCAAAAGTAAAACTAGAGCACAAGGTTCATGAAACGCTTCTTAGGCAAGTAAGCTCAGCAAAATTATCTCTAAAAATAGTTTAGTAAAACACACAAATGAACATCTGAAACGTTTTCCACTGGCAGTTTTCAATTTAACCGAGGTTGCTCTAACAAATATTTTAGACTAGAAAAGTGTGAGCTGAGTTGCTCTAGATCAAATTAGAGCAAGCTCATGAAACGGGTAACTTCTTCTAATCTTCTAATCTCATGCATGAAACACATATTTTGTGAGCTAGAGTAATCGCGGTTAACTGGATCAGCTCATTAAACAAACCTTATATTCTAAACCTTCCTGAAATCAATACAAATATATATAGCCTGTGAATTGAGTTCAGTTGGTTTAGTATTAGTATGTAATACAAACGAACATTTATTTTTATATAGAAAGATATGTACATATGGGAATTATTGTAATTTGATAGGTTTGCTGATACTAAAAGTCACATCGCACTATTCCTTCTGTTCTCTTAAAATTAAGTTTCGAAACAATAAAGAGCTAAATTTTTTGGCAAAATATGAAATATAAATAAAAATCCTAGACTCAGTTTTTTTAACTTAAATAGAATTAAATAAGTATTGTATTATTTTTAAGCAAAAAACCTTGGACAAAATCACAAAATCATTTCTGTTGCAGTCGATCAAGCGAAAATCGATCATAGTTGAAGTGTCAAAGTGCAGGTAAACCTCCTACAACGCGGTACTTTTGCAACGCGATTTAGGAAATTAGGAGCATACAATGACAAAATTTTACAGCATACACATGAACACAAACATGTAATTTTGAAGATGTTTCTAATGAAGCATGCTAAAAAAAATGTTTGGATGTGGCGGAACAGATATAATCTAACGATGCTCTGCCGGAGAGAGCGGAAATATTTAAAAGAGATCTTTAAAATTGCTTATCTGCTAAGAGTTTATTAAGATTTGCGAAGCAAAGCAAACAATCCCTAACGACAGATTTTTTAAAACTTAGGTACTACTGGAAGAAAATCGTTTGTTTTACTAAGAATACTTTTTGGACTTCTTTATTTTAAATTTAGAAATATTAGAACATTTAAAAAAAATTTATATTAATAATACATATGTATATTCGATCGATAAATATAATTCTTGTTTAGGATATATGGACTATGTGTCTCTCATCATGCGGAATACTGTTTGTTCGAATACTCTGGAATACTGAAAATTTTTATTTTGGCAAGCTCTTACTTACTTTACTTACTTTAAATCCGTCGTATTTTACCATTCCACTATAATTTTTCGATTCTAGAGCTATATATTTTCTCAATAAATAGATAATTTTCATTGATTTATAATTGTAATACCATTTTAATAGAGAGTTTGTCTTATTTATTTTAACTATATAGCGTTCTTTTCATTTCAAAATTTCTTTCAATTGACTTTGAATTGTACACCTATATTTGATAAATCTAAAGTGACTTCGATTTTCACCAAATGAAGATATCTACTAAATAAAATTCGATGAGCAATATTAGTGGCGAAATTTTAATACGAATGTTTGAATATGTGTAAATTGTCCCCTTTTCAAATTTACTACCCGTTCGACATTTAATTTTCTATTTAAGAAACTATACGGCTGTCCTCTGTAGGGCTGGTTCAGTGTCACCGTGAAGCACTGGGTTTTGGGCATCGGGACGTATAAGTGAACATTTGGAACCTTTTGCTCTCAAAGAACAATTGCCGCAAAGGTGAATCGCTCGTGCTCCCCAACTGGGTCAATGTCTAAAGAGTCTAATTAAGTGTCTATCTCCATTCAGCCAATTTATCCGGGTCCCTGCCGTGAATTTGCAGGAAAATGGCTGTTTGTAGCAGTGACATTGTCTTGAGGATGATGAGCTTCGGACGAATAAAGGCTAGATGAGGACCTGGCAGGGTAAGGATTTCCTCCATTTGAAAAATGAATAAAAGGTCCCAAAGTCAGGGAAGCAGTTTTTTAGCAGTTGCTGCCGCTGGAGCTCGCCTGGAAGCTCCGCCCGGCCAGGACCTTGACTTTTCCCTGTCGGCGAAGAGCATTTTAGCTGAAATTCGCTTTTGTGTCGGCATTTCGCAAAATGCAGCAGAACTGGAGCCCCCCGGCGCTGTTTGGACAATGAGTGGGTCCCCTGTGTGCTTGCTAATGGAACCCCACTTATCCGTTCTGCAGATTGCGGCCCGTCAGCCCGGGCGGCTCACTCCCCTACGTGCGGCTATCATTTTAGAGCATCCCCTCCGCCCTTCCCTTCGCCCGGAGCTGTCCTTCCTACATCCGGGTAGGTATCTTTCCCCGTGTGGAATTTTTTTTAATCCCGCATACATCAGGCTCATCACCTATGCAAACAGGAAAAGTCCTCCGGAAATGCGCTGCGTTTTAATATGGGGCGATTAGCCCTATTTATTAAAGTTTCCAGTCAATGCGACAAAGATCCCATAAACTGGGAAAATTGAAACAGAAACCGTTCGCTTCCAGGTCATCTTTTTTAGGTTTTATGCTTTAAGAACGGCCACGACTCCGTAGGTGTTTGTGCGATTTAAACGAACCTAGACACTACATTTGCATAATTTACCTGTTGTACATCAACACGTCTGGTTTCCACAGTCGATGGGGTGGTATTCGCAAATCTCGGACTCCGCCATATTCGCTGGAATTCCATCGCAAGTTCATATCGTTCCATTCCTGAAATAATATTATTGTTAATATTTGACTATTGGTATTAAAATCTCATTCAAGTGTTCTGTATAACCAAAATTGGAAAAACAGAACACTTGTAAATTAATTTCATAATCACGATATTTGTTTGTCAGTGCTTTTTAAGTATTATGGTCCAAATACCGACGAAAAGGGAAAACATCTTAATTTCCAATTTTAAGGGCAAGAATGAATCGACGAAATGGCCCGAGTAAAAGTTTTCCGCTGGCACATAGGCCAAGGCCATAGTTCCAAATGAGGCACGGACTCAGAGGCATAAATGCGTTCAAACCTAGCCCGTTCAACGGACCAAACCCTCCGCAACAGGCATTAAAATGGTCAAATCAGGCACGTAAGTTGGAAAATACGCCCGTTTCGTATGCTCGATGGTCGCTACGAAATTAATGAAAATTGCAACGCACTAAACACTACTAATACCAGCGACACACCAGCTGAAATTTAGAATTTCGAGCGTATGCAATTTCACAATATTATTGTATTGCTTTGAAATTAATGCCAAATTTATGCCTAAATCTCTATGTTTAATAGAATATTCGTCTGAATTATTTAAGTAGTTCAAAGGTGTTATAATACATTTCTGAAATTGAAAATATTCTAAATTCTAAATTTCGTTTGGTGTGTCGCAGGTATTACGTTTAATCGACAGTTTCAAATCAGCTGTAGGCCAAAATCCGGGCTACCTTTATAAATAGTACAAATGTAAACACAGGACTTCCTCGAGACTTCAAAAGAGTTTCCTCAGCAGATGCCGCTTTTACTTTATAACATACACACACATTCAAATAAATTAGGTATAGTCCCAATTCAATTGGGGCTAAGCCAAATTTCTGATTTGCAAGTTTATACGGCAAAACAAATCCGGACTTTCATCTGCTCTAATCCTACTTTAAGCCAAAAACCCGACTTTTGCCACCGTATAAATGTAGTTATAACCTTTTAAGTGGTCCATTCGGATTGTTCTGGGTCGTTAAATTTAAATGTTTGTTCGGGACGCTATGGGCTATTTTACGTGCGTTAGGATTTAAGCATGCATTTTTTTAACAACTCAAATTTTTACTCAGACCTTAGCTAAGCTTGAACCACGATATTTATTTTAAATGGTATGTATCTTCATATCTGCCATTCAGTGAATATTTACACATAAACAATCGAAAATCCCGCTTCTGACATTTATTTTTATTTTATTTATTTTTTTTTTCAACCTCATCGTTTAACATAAGATAAAAGCTAACTTTAATCTTACAGGTATAATGAAATTACTAGCGGAATATTATTTTTGAGATGAAACTGCTAATTGAACAATATAAATATCGTATTGAAATAAAATTGTGCCCATTTTATTGGCACGCGCGAAAAATCAGTTTTGGAGGCTACGCATATTTTTGTTAGTCTGTGTAGGTAGCGTCCGACTGCACATTAGTTTCACTTTGTCAGTTTATTACAAATATTGATCAGTTAGGTACATCAGTACTTATTTGAGCAAAATGCTATACCTTTAGATGAACTCACTATCAGCAACAATGTAAAACTACACAAGTAAAATTTTAATAGTACTTATTTATTTACATAGATTTAATTATGAATGTGTCTTGTTTACATCTTTTGAGGTATTTTTTGCAGTCAGTCGGGTTTTTGGTTTTTTAAATTAACTTTTTTTTTATAGTTTTTTTCAGTAAAGCTGTTGCAGTTGTAACTAAATTTGCCATTTTTTTAAATTGAATTCTGAATTTCTTGTATGATTATTATAATCCTACATAATTCTCATCTTGCCCATAGGGGTACTCCATCTTACCCCCATGAAAATTGAATCATTAGTTCTCAAACTAATTAAAATGTGTTGCATTTACCAATTAAAAAGAATACTGATATATTAGAGATTCCATCAATAAGATATTAGTTTCTTATATGTATCGCAAAAAATAAAGTTTTATTAATCACTAAAAATTCTTGTCGGCAGTACATTCCGAAACCGATGCATTGATAATCACGAACTATTGAGCATTTATTATTGGAAGAAATTAAAGTTCATGTAAATATTGTTTATAACCTTCCACTTTTATCTCTAGGGTTTATTAAATTCCCTCTAGAGAGTGAACTGAGGTAGGGGATAAAACACATCAAACTTTATTATCAATGCTAATTATCTCCTTCATGGCATCTCTTCATCATGTTCATGCATCATTTGCAAAACTAAGTATCCTATTTATAGATATTTATTATATCACTTAACTTATCGTTAATTGTTTGTATCATCATCATGAATTGATGTATTTAAAATCAGAAATGATTATGTTAACCAATGCTGTATTTTTTTCCAATTAGCATTAATTTTTTACGCAATATATGTACATATACGCTTAATTTGATGTTATCTAATTTTAGAAATATCGCGCACTTTATCTCATTTAATGTAATTCTACTTGAATTCAGCAATCTAATTCAGAATTGTTTTGTCTATAAAGCGAATATGTTTCATTTTATTTATTTTGTATAGTGGCAATATATAAGACCATAAGGCTTAAAGGTTTTGTGCAAAATATTTCAATTTTAAGCTATTTAAATTTATTGGATAGTTTTATTTCATTTTTATTACACCTCTATCTATACTGTATGTTCATAATTCCAGTCTCTCTTTGAATAATTGTTATATTAAACTGTTCACTTTTTATCAAAAAGTTTTTGAGATGCTTTAGATAATTTGTGGTTTTTAGTACTTCTGAAGAGTATAGGATTATCATTTATTTAGCAACTAAATTATAATATGAACTTCATCGAATAAGCGTTAAGATAAATATTGCATACTGAAACACAAAAATCAGCAACTACATACTTACGTAAAAATTGTTTTTAAAGTACAACTTTGACAATAGGATTAATGAATAATCGATTAATTTAATTTGGTTATATATTAAAATTTCGGTTATTTCTATACAATATCTCTAAACTTTGGAAGATTAAGCGTGATTACTTTTAAATAAATATGTTAAAATATTGAGCATTAGCCATCTGACAACCTTCTCTGTCTACGATCAGAACTCGATAAATCGTATAGAAATTTAATCGATTATTTTGCACAATGAACGATTAATTGATTGTCATTTGCCATCTCTATCGATGATTCAATTATAAAATAATCTGCGTCTTTAATATTCAATGGTTAGATATAAAATTTTGAAGATTACGAAGATTTTTGCATATTTTCTGGTAATTTTTTTATGGTCGTTATATAAGAACTATTTTTTTTTTCATTAAAAACACAGGTTCTGACTAAATAAGGTGTTACTATTTTAACTATACTATTATTTATAAAATAATGTAAGAATTTAAAACTTTTAAAAAACAATGCAGGTATATGTATGTACATACATATATGTTAGTTACTATTGTGTTTTCACAACTTTGAAAGCGCGACAGTAATGTCAATGTAAGCCGTAAATATACATAATACAACATAATATGTATTAAATTATAAAATAATAGAAAACGTTTTTTTTCAGTTTTTTGACTTTTCAATCATAATATGCAATATATTTAGAATATTCATGTGATTTATCAGAATAATTCTTTTTGAAAGAATATCGAAAAATGACTTTGAAATATTGCCTTGACACAGCAGTAAAATATGGATTATAAAACTATTTAATACCATGTAAATTGCCTTTATATAACGTATATATATTACATTAAATTGGATAGATTTTAGTCATTCTAATGAATTTCTGAATCGTTTTTTTTAGTATATATACATATAACTTGTGAAAGAGTAAGTGATCGCTTTTAGCAAACATTCAGGTCGAGAAATTTTTCGGATCATTTTGGAAGTATGTAGAGCAGGATAGTTGGTAATATGTTTGAAGATTTTTATATCGCCGGAAAAAACCAGAATTTCAGAGTTATTATACTATTGTGCATACCAAGGAGTATCTGTTGAATTTTTTTTTAAAATAACGAAATTGTTGAATTGTATGGGTTCAGAAATGAGTTTAAAATGCATGTAGTCGTTATGAAGGTATTCACAACGTTCAAAGAAAAAGGAAAAAATGGCAAAATATGAAGAAATAATCAAACTCGAACCTTTAAAGGAGAAACGAATGCCATAATTTGTTCATTTTATTGCATAGGGAACGAAGATCTTTTTAGATTCTTTATGGGTTCAAAGGGGAAACGTTGGGATAAACACTTACATACAGAAACACTAAACTATATGAAAGTGACGCTGTTATTTATAGATAATTGGAAATCGGTTAAGGTTGAGAGGACATTAGATTTGATTTGGAGAGGTTAAGCGTTACAAAGTCCGCTTTCCGAAATTTGTAGTAAAAACGGGTATGAGAATGGGTATGATTGTTGTTAAATTCATGGAAGAAAGTTTGGAAAAGTGGCGGATGATTCAATTCAAGAGTATAAAGGTTATTTTCAATTACGACTGGATTTATTGGGTTAGACGAGAAAATTAGATCAAGCTGTCTGCCAAGATGATTTTTCACGCCACTGTCAGAGAAGTCGTCAATATGTAATAAGTCAATTAGTTGCTGAAAGTATATTAGTGAGGAAATAGGAAGAATCATCGTCAGAACGGGCTAAATTAATTGCTTAATGAAATAGGCATACATCTTGTATGAAAAGGAACGCGAAATTTATTTACACCTCATTTCCTATATAAGGAATTGAAAAACAATTTTTCAGATGAGAGTTTGTAGTGTACTGTAGGAAAATTTAATCGTATTTAAGTGGAATTCTGCATTTATAAAGGAATTTTGCGGTAGAAAATGCAACTTCTAATTTTGACATTTTCTCAAAATTAAAAGTGGTTCGGAAACTACATATAACCGACCAACGAAAAATTCTTTTGGATCCTTTCGTTGTATGGTAAACGGAAGACACCTGCAAAATTTCATTGCAATCCGAGCGATAAAGCTGTTATTTACTTTAACCAGATTGCGCGGTGGGGTATCTAACTCACTCTTTAGGCACGTATTCATTTATATATACTAGAATACCTACTGAAAAATTTATTTTACACTATTGTTACAAGATTTTCCATTCGCGTATACTTCACATTTCGAATTTCGAATTTCAATTGGGCGAATATAAGGACTGGCGATCGGTCTCCACTATGACTATCGCAAGAACGTCAAGCCGTACCCACACTGAAGAAATCGGCTTGGCATTCTGCATTGAAACGCCAGCATTTTTTTGAATTCATCCGCCTCAGGGGATCTTGGAAGGTCTCGGCGGACGAGCAATATCCTTAAAAAAATATCGCGGAAAGTGTGAGAGGTAGACGAGGGCAAGTTGGGCCGTTTGTCAGCGAGCCGTTCGGCTGGCAAAATGGTAACACTATACGCTTAATTCTGATTTGTCATGTGTGATAAGGGCGGAAAATAGACGATTGCACACGAAGGCGGCGGGGTCCGTAGAGGGGGCAACGGGGGGGGGGGGGGGGGGGTGGCGGAGCCCTCTGCAACAAAATTTATTAAAAAAATTCATTTTTTTTCACACTTCGTTCGCCCGTTTAGCAATATGACTGGATAATACTTCTTCATCACTCGATGGATCACTATCGGAAATTATATCCGTTGGATTCATGATCACTTGTTTCTTCAATCTTCCACAATTGCGCACACTTGTTTTTAAAATTCCACAATAAATCAAACTAGAAAAGAGCGTGTTTTATTTCTATGTTAAAATTTCTGTTCGACAACGACAGATGGCGCAGGAGACATTTGCCGTGTTTGATTTTGGGCCAGCGTGTTTTATATTCTGTTCGACAATGACAGATGGTGCAGGAGCCATATTCCGTGTTTTATTATGGGCCTGGGCGTGTTTTATTTTTAGTCAGCGTGTTTTATTTAGGAACAGCGGCCATTCGTGGGAAATTGGTCATTTTCCGACCGAAAACCCGTAGGATAAACAGGCATTTTCTCCGCATGCGTGGTAAAAAAAAATTTAAATTATTGCTATTTGTCATTTACAGAGGTATATCTGCGTTAAATTCATCACTTTCCTAACCACTTCACTAAAATACTACAAAATTAAAAAGTGAGGCATCTATCCATACTTTACTTTGCTATAATACGTTAACCTTGGAGCTAATAAGCTAATTTTCTGAGATACTCTCTTTGCAAACATTTTGTACTTGTTTCTCCTTTTGGTGCTTTCCATAGTAGCGTGCCCGACATTCGTACTAAGTTTTCTGCGTATAAACGTCATTTGTACAACATCAATTATTACTGAAGGAATAATTTTCATACATATGCATAGTTTAAGGTCTATGCTTTAACAAATAACAACAGTGATATAATTTGGTTGTTAAATCTAAAATGCTAATAGTAATCTTTTTTGTGTAACGTGCCCGACATTAAAACAACCAAGGTTTTCAGTAGATACTTTATTTTTAATATTTTAGCTCTATTTTCCTAAATCAAATATTATCTTTCTATTTCCTTAAATATTAACATAATAATAAATAAAACAAATAAAAAAAAACTTCAGAAAAATCAGGCGATAACTGTACACGCCAGTATTTAAGACGCGTAACGTGCTCGACATTGCCGTAACGTGCTCGACACGTACGAATTTAAAACCTATAATTAGCAAACTTCTGCTGAAAAATGGATTCTTCGTCATTTAGTGTATGTCTTTTAGCTCTCAAAGACTCTTCATTACACTGCAGGACACGGAACCGTGATATTCCTGACACAGAACTAACTTTGTCCCAAGGTGTTTTGGCGGATATTTCAGATATGATTTTAGATTCAGGAATATAAATTACTTCCGTAATTGGAACTAGTTATCTATTAAAATAAAATCGTTGACTAAACAGAAAGAAAATTAAATTTTTTGTTACCGAATGAGAACGTCTTTGCCAATTTGAATGGAAAAAAATTTATTCCGAACGTGTGCACAAAATGAGAAGATTTTTCAAATCAACTTTTGGACTGAGGAGGGCACAGCAAGCGTTTCGAATGTCGCACACTAACCCCAAAAATTCTGGCAAAAAGTTGTGCACTCTCTGGAATGCTCCTTTTATGTCATGTACATAAGTATATTTATACTGTGCTGTGAGACTCAGCCGAGCAAAAAAAAAAGGCTTATTTTGATGGTCGCTATTAAATCCGGAACTGGCATAATTATGAAATTAAGTTGGTTTTCCTTTAAATTTTAAGATTACATTTATGTTGCATTTATCTTCTCCAGCAAATCTGATCCCATCAAAACAAGAAGAGCCCTTGTCTTAACGCTACTTCTCTGACAAAAAGCCACGATTTAATTTCGTTCCGATTTAAACTCTTTCGCAGCTGATACGATCGCATCGAGCACTTCCGAGAACTGGGCCTATAATTGAAATAATTCTTAATTCCGAGGAGTCTTTGAAGTTTTCACCTCTGCAGGGTTCCCGAGGAAAGGTGGTTATTCGAGATCCACAACCCTCGAGTCCCGGTTCAGGTGGGAGTCATTAAAAAGACGAAATCTGATCCTTCTCGACCTACCTCCGGAGGGCTCGTGGTAGGTGTTACTGCCCAGCCGAGATGCTGTCTCGATTCCCTTCGAAGCCCCTTCGGAGCCCCTTCGGAGCCTCTGCGGAGCCCCTGCTCCGACGGTAGGCCGGGGAATAATCAAGATAAAACACTTGAAAACATCCAAAGCTCTTGGGATTTCTTCTCGCACGAATTTATCGCATAGAATTACCCTTGACTAGCGTCAAAACACTTGAAACATCGACGAGTGCGGAGACCGGCTCGAGTGGGGCGCACAATGGGCTCGAGGGCTTTAATAGACGGTTCAAGTCTTTCGATTCAGGCTCGAAGGCGCTCCCCCGATCTTTTTCTTTTCTAGCTACCGTCGGGAGCTCCTGTCCGGGCTTGGAACACCTAACACCTTCACGAGCCGTTGGCCTTTCGAGCATTTCTTAATTACTCGAAATTACCTTCGGATTTCGGTGGGATTTTGCGATGAAAAGTGGATTTCAGCGCGGACAGCTAAACAAGCTCCTTGCTGGCTTCTGTTAAATAAGATAATAAATCTGGAAGAAGGGGCGCTCCGGGGCCTACTGTGGCTGCGAACCGCGCTCAAGAACGCCATCATCCCGCCCCCGCAAACTGCACCAGTGCATCGCTGCAGGGCGAAATCCGGTGAAAAAGCCGCACACGTTTCAAAATTAAATTCGGGGATTAACGAGGATGTTGCCATTTGCTGACGGGCTTAACCTTCAAGAGGCCGGCCGAGGCCACCCATTTGTCCTCCTATTTTTTCCAGTCAGATGGCTTCTAGTAGGGTGCGAATCGTTATTATCGGATTAGGGACGAACACAGAGCCACTGAAAGTGGAGGATAGACGAAAAAAGTATACATACTTTAATGAAAATTTTGTGGCCTTAGAAAATATGTTTATTCAAATAAAATAAAAATATCAAAATATATTATAAGCAACAGGGGTTTCTGTCTTCTGTGGGTAGCAGAGCCGTTTTTACTCACAGGCTAACCGGGCCTAGGCCCAGGGCTCCGACATTCAGAAGGGCTCCATATTTTGCCATAAACATTTTTTTTATTTCAAAACATATTATTTTTAATATAAGTCAAATAACCAAGTATATATAAGTCCAGAAATATCCCACCAAAAACAACCATCTAAAAAACACAGGCCGAGTTTTTGTCAAGCCTATGTGCGTTATAGCGTTATCTCAAAACAAAACAGTTTTGTTTGTAAATTTATCTGTGGGAATTGATTGATATTTTTTTGTCCTTATCAAAACACTGCTAATAACGTGTAGGCAAGGAATTTGGCATAATTTTTACATTTCTGTTATTTTTTGTTTTGTTTTGAGGTACCAAAGCACATACTATAGTCCTGACGAAAACTCGGCCTGTGTTTTTTGCATGCATATGCATGTTTTTTGTGGGATTTCATAAATTTTTGTTTCGATACTTATAAACCCAAATCATGGTACACAAATAATTTAATGTAGTACGGATGAACCGTCCACCAACAAGTTTGAAATTCCCATGTTATAGGACTAAACAAGATGCACTATTACATGTAAAGTATTTTTTATCGATTTAATCAATTTAAAAATACACAATAGACACATTGGTTTCTTAGTTCAATGTATAATTAATAAAACTGATACGAAACTATGCCATCTAGCGGTTCCCTACTTTAGCGCTACCTAAGCTAGCCTATTGATAAGCGTTTTTTGACGAAAAAATTATTTTGTACTTAAAAATATCGTCCTTGGGTTAACCCAGTACTGGAAAATCCAACGAAATTGAGCATCCTTTTGTCCAATTCTCAAAACATTAATCACCACATCACTTATATTGTATTTGATGTGTATATAAAGCTAACCATAATAATAATAATAAAATCACTTAACAAAAGTACATTTAATGTTTTCATTCACATGTTTTTTTTGCTTTCTAAAACGACCCCCAACTCTATGTGCCCAAGGGCCTCTGCATGATTTAAGACGATACTGGTGGATAGCTAATAGCTACAGTAATTAAAATAATTATACTTAAATTCAAACACAAAAGTTTTAAATAACATCCAACTGTTATTAAAAATAATTGAGCAATTTATATTTATGCATTGAACACCAATAGAATGTTATTCAGACAGATTTTTATAAACCCTATGAAGTTTTGTACGAAAGAAAGTGTTTTTCGTTTTTGTTAAAACTTTCTTTCTGTCTAGTAATTTAATTCTAATTAACAAGATAGAGTATTAATAGAAAAAAAATTTGTTTTTTTCCGAATAGAAGTATTTACAAATAATTTATTATTGTGCCAGTAACAACTTAGTGATTTTGTTTTTTAAGTAAAAAAAAACTTTTTCATTTTTAGTTAGTAAATACTTCTAGAAATACGATTAGATTTATTTGAATGGGCGGGACAGCTGAAACGTCCGAGCGCTCAAGACACACGTCGAAACTTTAAACGAGTTTTTCTCGAAATTGCATTTATTGACTGGTGTAGATGATTTTCAAAAATTGACTGCACCGATTGATTTGAAATTTAAACTGTTAACTCTTCAGGTGTGTCGCTATAGCCGGAACTAGAATTATTAATTTTTAATTAAATTTGAAAAAAAAGTTCGGTTAATTCAAAAGTCCGCTAATTTTGTATTTTTTTTTTTTTAATAAACCAATCTATGGCTTTTTTAATTTATCTAATAAATGTAAAATTAATGAAATTAATAAAGAAATTACATGTCATAAAAAACGTTATTTGAAGAGAAGGGTTTATTGTATCGATCATCTTTACGAAATATTTACAACAAATCACTTTTTAACTTCACCATGACCATGAGTTTCAAAACGAAAGTTATTCTTCAGGCAAATCTAATTCAATTTAAGATTTATCGTGAATTCAATCAGTGCATCTGAATGTAAACCTCGGCAATCATTTCTGACCAGATTTAAGAAAATTGAGTCTTATTTTGTCATCCAAGCCATAATTCCAATTCCACATCATATACCAAATTATCGTTGAGATTGTAAGATAAAATAAAACGAAAATAAAATTAAAGCGTTGTGCAGTTATATGACTTTATCCGTTTATTACAACATTTTAAAGACTTGACATTTTTATGTTTTCTTTATTTTTGTATAATAATAATTGTAATAAAGACCTTGTGTAAAATTTACATTAAATTTTCATGGATTGATATTGTACAATAATATATATGTACATACAATATATGCGACTTTTAGTCAAATTTACAGCAATACTCAAAGGCGGACTCCAACCAATTTACTTAGTTTTACCCGACTGTCAAAAAGGAGGGTAGCTAATGTTCGTTGAACCTATGTATGTATGTATGTATGTATGTATGTATGTATGTATGTATGTATGTCTCTATAGCTTTAATGGCTGAACTGATTTTGACAAATAGGGTGTCGTAAGATTCGTCTTGGGGTTGAGAGTGCTCTAGGATGTACAAAGTGACGAGGAAATAAATTTGTGGGGTCTTTGTACCTTCGTAAAATTCAAATGGCATGATTGATTTTCATAAATGAGGTGTTGTGAGATTCGTCTTGGCTTAGGTTTAGAGAGTATAATATAAGATACAGGAAATGTCAACATAACAAATATGGTGGCTGCTAGCCGTTTACGAAACCTATAAGTTACTCATATACATTTGTTTGTTGTTGTTGTGTTAAAAGCGAACTTAAAAAAAAAGTCAAATGTAAAAATTATGAATGGATAAATGTATGTCTATAGATAATTGTTCATCCTCAATCTGAAACAATAATGGTCCTCAATCTTGAGGGTAAGACTGGGCTCTAAAATACATGATATATCAATTGACAACATTCCATCGGAAACTTTAAAATTTCACTCGGAACATGTATGAACAATATTCACTTCAACTTTGAAGGTCCAATTGAAGTTCTATAGTACCTATAATAGTAGTAAAGCAATTACTAAATTTCTGCAAAGTCATTCTCTCAGTGATGTATTTAAATGTCCTCAAAACTGTGTTTAAGGCACTGTACGTATATTGACAATTAGGACTACAAAGTACTATTTTTTATAATATGACACTTTATAGTAGCATATAGTTCAAGGTATTCATTTTTTCATGAATATTTTGATGAAATATTTTATAAAATTGTATAAAATAACATTTTCTGTAAATTTGACGATTAAAAATAGATAAAATAAAATCTGAAGAAAATTGAAACAATTTGAATTATTTATAAAAATATTTCCATATTTTAAAACTTTTCAAAGAGCATTGTGTTCTTTCAGTATAATGCTCACATTCACAATAAAATTTTATTCGCAATGAAAATTAATCGTGGGAAGGAAGCGAATCCAATTTGTGGTTCATTGAATCAATTTTGTATGTGTTGTTTCGCTCTGATTATTTATATTGTATTAGAGTGCGAATGGTTTAAAAACTTTAGGAATGCGGCATTCACCATTTCATTTCCGAGAATATATAATTTACACTACAATAACTATTTGTCGTATTTGACTGCATATTTTGCAAGTTGATTGTTGAGTGAACTATTTTATTTATATTTATTATTTGAAATAAGCGTTTATTGTAAAAACATTAGATCGCTGTTCGAATTCCCCTTTGTTTCCTTGAAACGCATTTTGTCCGATCAAATATGCGTGAATTTAAACATTTATTTCTGCCTTTAAAAGTAGAAATTCTTTCTTGAAATTTTCAGGGTATTTTCAGACTGATTGAACGTAAATTATGTAAAAAACTGGACTCACCACATCTAAATTTTCAACTTTGATAGTAAATTTGAAATTGCCAATGTCATAATTTTATTAAACTTTAGATTTATTATTGGAATACTTGTGCCCAGGCAAAGCCGGCTACGGGTCAGCTAGATTGTAATAACATTTTAATTTCGAAGATTTCATGTTTTATACGAAGTACGAACTGCTTTCTTATTATTATAATTTTTTTTTGTTCTCTTACACGAACCACAAATTAAGACACTAAGACACTAAGCTGTTTATAAGCATGACATGTGTTATAATTAATTCAATACAAAGCTACATATAACAACAACCGCGAGAAGACCACTTAGAATTGAAAAGATAAATTGATTTATTACTGAAAGTTTTGCACATTTGTTATGAGCGTAATCAAGTGTTTGAATTAATTGGTACCTCTAGTGATTTTGACAAAAATAAATCTTTACGTTTGAAGTAATTATGCATAATAGTGACAATTTTTTGCTGTAGGCGTCATTTTACAAATGAAAATAGTTACATATACTTTGAAATAATTGTTTGGTTAATTTGACCCGTTCATTTTTTCTGTGTAGTCCAATCCCAAATACGTAGCAAAAATGTATCCACTCATTTCCTACCTTAGCGACAAATTCGCTTTTGGAACACGTTTTTGTCGCCAGTAAATGTTACTTTATGTTGACCACTCTTGGTACAAGTTAAGTATTGGGCACTAAAAATGCTAGTTGGTCACTCAGAAGTTTTCTCAAGTTAAGACCTTATACGTACAAATGTATTTTAGGCGGTAAGTGAAGTGGCGATTTTTCCCAATTTCTAGAGGAGTTTAAGAGTTTTAATTTTATTATATATGTATGTATGAAGGTGTGGGAAGTCCATTCGGCTTTTGAAGTGTTTTTTTGTGTAATTGAAAATTAGGAATTCCCATAGGTCTATGCGATGTTACATGTGGAGTTAATGTGTGTCGCGCAACTCTGAGATTAAGAGTTATCTTCCCGTAGGTCTTTAATTGCCTATTTTTCGAGAAGGACACTAATGAAGGTTAGAAGCTAATCCAGATTGGACGTTGCCCCACGATGCGGCCATTTCGCTGGCCACCAGAGGTATCTGGCACTTGGGGAGCACAATCCGCATAAATGCGAGGCGTGTCTAATGAGCTACATTAAATTCAGACAATAAAACACATTCGGCCGTGATGATGAAGTAGGGCAAATGGGGCTCTCGTTCGGGACAAATTCCCGGCGCACCAGTGCCGGGCGGCGGCGCGGCTATGGGGCCAAGAGAGGGTTCGGTGAAGGTCCCCGATTGATTCAATTTTCCCCCGATGCCAATATTTGACTACCAATCAAGTTTTATTTTTGATGCATCCTGGGAGCTGATTGATCTGCACAATTCGGCACTTCCTCGGGGCCATGAGGGACAGGTCAGCGCTTGTTTGCATGGAATC
This sequence comes from Machimus rusticus, assembly GCA_951509405.1. Taxonomy (NCBI): domain Eukaryota; kingdom Metazoa; phylum Arthropoda; class Insecta; order Diptera; family Asilidae; genus Machimus; species Machimus rusticus. The sequence goes on from OX608051.1 coordinate 13,930,725, forward strand.
GCGCTCTTCTTTTCCTGTCGCATAGCCCGGCGCTCGGGAAATAAAAAAAGCGCTTTTGAAATCTAATTACCGATGTGCTCCTGGTCCATGGCAGCCTCCGTGATCCTCGCCGACGAGGAGCAGGTCCATAATCGATAACTTTCGCACCAAACCGTTCCGGGCGGGGGCGGGGGCGGGGGCGGAAAGGTCGCGCCACTTTTAATCCGCGGCGGAAGGGCGCTCTTTGACGAGGCGGCGGCGCAAGTGCTAAGCGAACACAAAATTAAATTAGCTCAATAGGAGCAATTAGAATCACCTCCTCCATCGAGGCTCGTTTAATGCATCACCGGCAGCTTCCGGCTCTGGAATAGAATTTCCTCGCCATTCAGACGCTTGATGGCAGCTCGCCCGTTTATTTAAGTACGGCGATGTAAATTGCAATTTGTTTGTGCTTAAGCAGGCAAATTGCATCCCAGAGAGGCTGCCGCGATCCTGGATCCATGCTGGTCCCTCATCCAAGACAAGGAAAAGAGCACTCCTTGTGCCGATGTAGGAGGGCCTGGCTCGCATTTGGCAAATGCATGCGAATCACTTTCCGGGTCATTTGCCACAAGCGGAAGCACAAGGTGCACTTTGCCTCATCTGAAACTTCGCTGGAAAATTAGCAAAAGAAAAGGAGGATTCTCGGAGAAAAAAGGCGGCACAAAGCCCTTCCATGGCGCATTTTGTTTAAATAAAACTCTGCAGTACAACCGCCGCAGGCAATCCAATCAGTGTCCCCGACCAGATGCAGTGGACCATAAACTTTAAGAAAAGAGCCACAGACACGGGCAGTAGCACGGTGCCAACTGCCACCGTGTTAAAATGTTTTCCATATTCGTTTGCGCGCGCTCCAGGGCCACTTCCTAATTCTAATGGTTTCAAAATAGAAATCTTCAATCATTTCGATCGAAAAAGTTGCATAAAATTAGTTTAGCATTCCCCCAAAAATTCGAAAACCTTCAAATATAAGTGTATGTTTGAGGTTTGATAACAACTAAACAGTGTTTACAGGTGAAGCAATTTTTTCACCTTTTTCCAGACATGGAAGATTGAATGTAAGTAGGTACGTAGTTTCTATTTTAAAAAATATCCTTCTAAACACTTTGCAAGCTCGATTTTCTCGAAACTATATGCTTTTTGATCTAGTTGACACAGTAGCGTATCTAGGATTTTGAATTGGGGGGGCCAAAATTTATCCGGATTTCCAGATTTGGATGATGGTTAAGCGTTAAGATATGCGAAGAGGGGAAGTTTTGCGCTTGAATAAAAATAAAGCGTAGCGTAGGCGGTCGAAGGGCAATTGACTAAGATAGTCGAAAAATAACTGGCTACATTTCTATAGAAAATCTGAATTCAGACACATAGTTTATCAACGTTTCAACATTTTATTCCAATATTTTATACTCCATGAATAACTTGACATAAAAAATATTCATACATTTATACGTAAATTTCCATAGCTATGAGTAACAATAGAAAAAAATAACATTTCTTTCCTCCTAATAAATGAACAGCTTTCACAGAGAAAACTATAAACTATCGTTTAAATTTAAGAAAACTATATTTTTTTGATAGTTTTAGTACTAGCACAAAATTATTCTCGTATTTTTCAACTGGGCGGGGGATTTGATTGAAATCATGATTGGTGACTTTGTGAATTTTGGCCTTTGGGGGGTCTGAAAAACTCTCGGGTGTGCTTACTTTGAAAGATTCTTGACTGTCGTGACTGTGATAAAATTTAATTTCCTCGTATAAACTTAGAAAAAATTCGGGTTTCGGGACTTGGAAAAATCTTGCCTCGTCGTACATACTCTGATGAATTTCGCTTCGGGTGGACATAGAAAATTTTCATTTGTGTGGACTCAGAAAAATTTCACACCACAAGAACTCATTAGTAGACGATATTGTGCCAGTTAGGGATTAGGTTTATTATTATTTGACAGGCAAGAATCTCTATGAGTGAGCACAGCCGAGAAATTTTCAGAGTCCCGAGAGCAAAATTTCACCAAGTCTCCAATCATGATTTTAAATTCCCCGCCTCGTTGACTGGAGTTGTAAAAAAATCTAATAAAATTTCGAAACGATGAATTCTTTCCAGAAATATTTTGAGTATACTCAGAGTATACTCCCAAGATGTGACTATTCACACCTCTGTATTCTTTCACTCTCGGGAACTGTCAGCTATAGTAGGTATAGGACTTTGGTCTAAGAAAAGTGAGAGGAGTATTTCTGAGCCGAGGGGGCCTGGCCCCCCGGACCCCCCTTTAGATACGCCACTGAGTTGACATGATTTTAAAAAACTATTCAACCGATAGCTTTTATGTTATTGAACACATTTATATGTAGTCATAAACCGGACCTAAATCAAAAAGATATGTAGGTAACACACTTCCGATTTTCATTAGATTCTCCGATCTCAAAAATGGTTTTTTTAACGTCCGCCATTTTGTTATTTTTCGGTTAAAAAAGTTCCTTTTGGTCCGGGCTATATTGATTTTAACACTTAATAATTTGCCTTTTTAAAAGCTTTTATTTAACCTCTTCTATATATGTACACGGGTGGTTTTGCTGGTGTAAGTTAAAATGTTTTAAATTATTTCACCAAGAAAAAAAATTTGTAATGTAAAAGTTTGGAAATGCCGTCATCTTATTCTCAAAAATCATTCCAAAGATTTATGTATGCTTAAGGTCAGGACTTTCGGGAATTATCTATCTATCTAATCTTTAGGAATGTTCATTTTGTTTTATAATTGCCATATACATAAATTCTAAAATACTAAAGTTTTAAAATCTTGTTTTGATCGAATATGTACAATGTCTCATTTTCATTGTGGAACACATGGAACATGGAACTCACTACAAATTCGTTGACCTTTATGAGTTGATACATACGATTTTTTTATTCGCGCCTATTTTAAAAGATTTTTACGAGAGTTCTTTGTCAGTCCTCGCTGAACGCACCCTAATTACAGTATTTAAATTTGCTTGAAATTAACAACGCCCAAATATTTTGAGATTTCGTCAGTTCTAAATTGCTTCTTCGATTTAGAAACTCATTGCTTCTTAAGGGCAGGCCACATTATAACGTCAACCTTTCCCTCTCATTAATCGTTGGCTTTGCTTAGGCTGAGCCACAAAAGCAGTGCCAGTCGTTCCATTCATTTTTTTCGATTCAGTCGAATTCACTCCCCTTGACTGAAAAAGTTAAATTCAATTTATTTCCAGGGGAAAAAACTGGCACTTCCTTGACTAAAAGACGGAGACAATTCCTCGCCCGAAAGGCTCACAATTCTTGGCCGAGTATCGTAGCAATGGCCGGAGGGATAATTAAGGCGAAACAATGCCGTTTGTCATTCCAGCGATAGAAGAGGCTCCCTGAGACCCCCGCGGACCTCTCTGATCAAACTAATTAGTCTCACTATTTTTCCACGAAATAAACTCGGGCACAACTGAAAATGAAAATACCGAAACATGAAATTACTTTTTTCCGCGAAATTGAGCAGAAATCTCATTAACTAGCGGATGCCGTTTTTAAGGCAGCTAGAGGTGGCAGAGTTCGCAAAGGGGCTGGACCAGGATTCAGGAACACCGGTGGCGCGGGCAGCGGCGGCGGCGACGGCGACGCCGGGAAGCAGTTGAAGAAATTCATACTGTCGAACTGCAAGTGGAAAGTACATTAAATCTTAATCCTGGCGACCGACCCCCGAACGATTGGTCAGGACTAAAAGACGTTAGACCCAGGGCTCCCAGAAAGTACCAGGCGTTGATTGGATTCTCAAGATGGAGAAAGCGCGCTTCGTAGGGCGACTGTCCTTTGATTTCGGTTTAATGAAATGGTCCGTGGCGGATTTTGCTCGCCGAGGCACGTACTTACCAGCTTCAGCCATATATTCGTTATCAGCAGCTGATTCTTCTCGTCCTGTAAGAAGAGAAAACGGAGACGCATTAGATGGTATTGGCGATCTTCTCTACAATTTAAGAATTGTTGGTTTTTGGACTTAGGAAATCGTCTTCTTAATTTATGGGTAGAGTTCGCCCTACATGGGTTCGTACATGTATTCAGAGCCCACCCTTAGATATTCTGTTCTATTCCAAGTAGGGTATTTGAGGGGAAAAGCGTTTGAAATATCAGAAAAGGGAAACTATTTTTCAATATACAAGAAGAGCTAGTATACTTAGATTAATATCGCTTAAAGAAACTTCCAAAAATCGCAATGATAATCTATTATATATGTAGATTAGCATACTGATAATACCTAACAAAAGACAGTAAATCACTTACGAATATGTATATGTATACATATATGCTACAGACGTCAACTTCTAAGTATTTTTAGTATGGTTAAAATTAGTGATGAGTAGAATAGGTTTTGGTCTCGCAATCTTAATCTCGATCTTAAAGACGGGGATCAATACTAATATTATACTTGGGGTAGCAAGATCTACACCAACACTCGAATTGCAAGATCGAGGGCCAGATCACGCCCATGCGAGACTTTAAATCAAAGAATCTTACATACGAAACAAAGGCTCTTACGCATAAAAACTGAGCAAATGCTCAATCTTAATTTTTATATAGAAAACTGGAGCTCAATCTCAATTTGGGTGAAATAAAACTCGGCCAATGACTTAATAGATGAGACCAAGACCAAGCCTAAATCTACTGATACAAAAGCAAATGCTCATTAGTACCTAGTTAAATCAATTAAATATCCCTTTTCTAAGATGGCATATCTTTAAAAGTTAAACATTTTCAAGTAACAGAATAAAAACTCGTCTTTTTTTTTAAATGCTACTATTTCAGCACCAATTTATGTTCATTATACTGAGTTCTGAAAACGAACAACAAAAAACATTTTGTTTTTTTTTTAGATCTTGTTCTATTCTATAGATCAGTGCTTCCCGATTAGTGATATATACGTATTAGCATAAAATTATGCATAAGTGTCTTTTCGAAAGAAGCTATTTCAAGTGTATGTTACTAATTCCACTACCAATGTAAAATCCTATCTAAGACTGTCTTACTTTTTTTAAAAGTGCCTAGTTTCTTAGCCAGTCTTCCTTTTATAATTAGAATCAAAAGATCGAATTATGTACATATCTACGTTTAATAATTTTCACCAAAAATTGCTATTTTTTAATACTGGCAATACTTAATCAGTAAAGTTTTATTTAAGGGAAACAATTTATTACGCTCGTTCGTTTAGCATTTCTTTCGACTTTCAATAATTAAATAGGTAATTGAATAATTATTATTTTGAATAATAACTAACTAACAATATTTGTTCCTATTTCTATGGGAAATTCAAAAAAAAGGTTCATTAGGAAGAAGAAAATTTGATATCTGTGCGTATTATATTTGTGTGTTTCTATTTTAAACATATCGCAGCCGATTAAAACCTTAAGATGATTTAAGATTTAAACTCACTGAGCAGCAACCTGAGTTTTTAGATTTTTGTAAAGCCAAACGTTCACATTTTTCATATAGTAAACTTAAGATAATTATATATGATTTTTTTTTACTATCCAATAATAAAACTACTTTAATAAAAATATTATTATTATTTTATTTCTCCACAAAAAAGGTTTACATTTACACAACAGAATTTTCACAATTTCAAATATGTAGTTTGTAAAATTTATTTAAATCGACGGTCAAACAAAATATTGTAAACTTTCGAATAAGTAGGGTAAAACAAAATTTATTTGTGTATCTTGGAAAGGGTTTAGTATGTACATTTAGTAATTGAGTTAAGGTAAATTGGAATTTATTTATTCTATTAGCTCTCTTTACATATTTAGAACAACAAATAGTTCGATAACCCCAACAAATACGCACTTTCGAAGTATGGCATCAAATTTTTGTAATGTGTACATCGAGCTCAAAAATGAAAAGAGGCTCAAAGTGGAATTTATATATTTTTCATTCAATCAATGAAATTATTCACCCGTAAGTATAAATGTGAAATTAGAATCAGGAAGTGTAGCGTTCATTTTTGTAGAAGATGTGAATAATTTAGATAGACGTACCATTAAATATGTATGTGCAAGCACGATCCCAATTTGTGCTGTCGAAAGAGTAAATTAGTAGAACACGTGTAGAACACATTCGGAGTGTGACATAGGTACGTCGTCTTTATTGCCGTTTCAATAAATAAGTATCAATGAATCATTTCGTATAGATAATTTAAGTTTGCTTATACTTACGAGTATTATAAATAGGTATGTATAATTTCTCTTTTAATTTTTAACTGTGTCTACTAAATAATAATAAAATTTTTAAGTTTCAAATAAATTAAACCAAAGTACGTGTGAAAAGTGAAATAGAGCCACTTAATCACCTCAGAGAGAGAAATTCTTTCTGTAATTCAATCGGCAATAAAATTTTAAAAGTTATAAAAAGAGATGGTGTATGTAGTTAAATAAAATCGCTTCATTCATTACAGAGATATCACGGAAAAAAGCGGTTGCGAGAAAGGCGCGTTTAAAATTTTTGTTCATCATGATATAATCCAATTACACAATAGGTAGATTTATCTTGCAAAAAGTTAAAGAATGTGTTTACTTCATAGGATTCTTGAATAAAGTAGATATATTATTAAAAGACAAAAGTTCGTTTTGGTTTTATTTCGTTCAGGAGGTTCATACTTGGGGAGGAAGTTTTGAGAATGGCGCTCCCCTTTCCCCAGAAATGTTTTGAAAATTCTATAGCACTTCGCCACCTAGGTACTAAAAAAATGAAATTTTTAAAAATGGAACTTTTGCGTTTTTATTTTACAGACAGATTTTGTGAAATACATATGTATATGTAATACCTTTCTGGTCTATATTTGTTTGTTGATTTCATCAGATTCCCATATAGATAGGAACTTATATAAAAATCCATAAGTATACATCGATTATCTTCTCACAGGAACTAAAATTTTCAGTTAACGAATTTGAAATTGCCTCCTAACGTTAACATACATAAATACCGAAAATCTTCCAAGAAAAGACTACAACTTAAGGACTTCATAAAACATCTTTTAATTCCTTAAAAATGAATGCTATGGATTACTATATGTTCTTTCACAAATAAATTGCTATGGGAAAGTATTCCCATAATTACAATATAATACATAGATCAGGATTCCTATGGGGAAGGATTTTCATGAGAATGGAATCCCATGGATATGTATTCTCATGGATTCCTAGATAAATCTACCGTAGGGAAAACATGGAATTTAGCATAAAATTCATGTGGATATTTTAATGTGGATTTAATCTTGGAAAATTTGCGTATTTTGAAAATATAATAATTAAAAAAAAACGTATCCTTTGACATTTTTTAAAATTTTTGCCTCAATAGATTAGAAGTTAGAACTCAGAGAGGGAGAGGTTGGGGAGACACACTTTTATAACAACTTTGAAACCAAATATCTGAAATGAATCCAAAATATTTTTTTTTTTTGAAGAAAGAACCACAAACAAGTATTTTTTTCAAAAATCTCATTATTTCCGCTTTTGAGTTATTAATCTTTATCCATATACCACATTTCATATTGTAGGTATATTAATTTTGCAATGATGACGAAAGCAGCCAAGCACTCAACGGATCCCGTATCTGAAATTTTTGGAGGATCTTTGCCGGAAAATTAAGGGAAACACGCGCATAAACAAATTTTGGAAATAGTTAATGTCTGATCGAAAAATTTTTGTTTTCATTAAAACTTCTATTTTCCTTGAAAAATCGCGAATAACCTACCAGAGGCCGCCGTTTTGGTAATTTAAAAAAAAAGCTTTGATCAGGCATTATATTAATTATTAAACTAATTATTTTTTTTTGTTTCATTGATTTTAGATGAACCAGCAAAGTGTTATGATGGTCACAGCAAAGCGCGACTTGTGGAACGGGATCAAACAAATATGTACCTATATGACGATAAATTGGGCTACAATAAATATTTTTTTTATTTTAATTTTCTTCAAATGCAGGTAAAACATAATATAATGACTTTGTATTATTTGTTTTATAAAGTAAATTAAAATACTGTTAAAACAATTATTTAAATTACTTATTTTTTCACGCCGCTGATACCCCTAACCCGTTAATTATTTATTATAAACAGCTTCCTTGACATGTGAAATGACATTTATGATTTGATTTCGAAAGCCTGTTTCGTTCTCTGCTGTTGCCTACACTACTACTGTCTGCTTTTTCTGACAATGTGAACACCTAAATTATTTTCGTCTGAATCTAATTTTCGTGTTCGTTTTTATATTCGCACGAAAGAGTTTTTGAAAGACTAAGAGATCAACTCATCATATACATTTTTATCTCTAAATGAAAAAGATCCAACAGATATGTAGGTATGTAGTACAAATATGTATGCTTGAATTAAAGTACGAGTTGCTCCATTTTATTTCCTTTACAGCCCATGTATGATACCATTATGCATGTTTTTTTAGGTATGAATGTTTTACTACTCGTCGCGTTGGACAGCATGAGGACATTATGCCCTTGTAAAGAAGTACATAAGTTCGAAACGGAAGCTTCCAAACGAAGAAGGGTCAAGATAAAACGATTGGTTTTCCCCGGTCGATCCTAATCCTGTAATCCTATTCAATCTATTTGGGATGACGACAATTATGTAATTGTATTCGGATCTTGAAGCTGAGAAGGAAAACTTGTCATTGCCCTTCTCGGAGAATGAGAAAATAGTTTAATCTGCGAACGTAATGGCTGTCTTTGACGCGATACAATAAAATAAATTGAATTAAAATCTCTTTTAATATAAATGATGAATTCTTTGTTGAAACGACTATCTACCTTTGTCTTAAAAGATTTTTAATTTAATTGATCGCACTTGTCTTTCCTCTGTGTGTCTTTCCTTTTAGTTCAAATATGGATGGTACTCAAAGTCAATTATTGTGGAATCCTCTTAGATATAAAATCCTTCCAGTGCTACTCAATAAGGACGAGCTTAATTGAGACGTAGTTTAATTTAAAATTACTACAATAGGTCTGAAGTCTTATTAATATTGCAGAGAGCATTGAAGTCAGTTAATTGCGCCGACGGACAATCTATTTGAATGGCTCCTGCATGCGGCGCTCGAAAGGCGCGGGACTTCGCAAAAGGTGGCTCCTTCACGTGATAGCGTGCACTCTCCATCCGTGAAAAGTTTCCTTTCTGTGGCGGCGCATCCTGGCGTTATATTTTCGTCAGGCGAATGGTTAAAGTGCCCCATTCGCATTGACTTTAATGAGCTGAGTGCTGGAGACAAAAGACGGAAAAGGCTTCGAGGGTTTTTAATCTGGGTACGTCGAGCGCGGCTGATGGTGGGCGGCAAAGCGACTGTCGCATTGAGGAAGGAAATGAGATGGAAAATGCCATATCCTCCGCTCCTTTTTGTTTTCTAAATAAAAAGGAATATAAAAAAAAAAGATTTATATTTTTATATGCGATGCTTTCACCGATGGTAGGGTTACAACTCCTTGTACGCGGTATGGCATGCGAAATAGTTCGGGATGAGAACCCATCCCCAAACGGCCTGAAAGGACGCTTCCTTTTTTTATTCTGGAAGGAAAGAATGCTTCCGCAACGCAGAATTTACGTGCACAATGGCTGGCTTAATTATTGAAAGGAAAAGAAAACCCCGGCGAGATTAGTTGGAGCCAACAAAGCATGAAGGCAGACTGCGGGTGATACACCTCCTGGCGCTAGGATCGGCGGCAGGCTGCCAAATGAGAAACTTTTAGGGCTATTGAGATCGGTCCGTCGGATGGCGGCGGCGGCGGCGGCACTTTAACCTTTCCACCTGAGGAGCCCTTAATTTCGTCCTCATTAGAGAACAACTTAATCAATGCGTTGGTACAACGCAGGGACGATTTTACGCCCAGTTAGCTACGGTAACAACATAAACTTTTCCATGTGATTTTTACGTAAATTGAAGGGAAAGTCTCTGGCTCGGAGCAGCAAGTGCTTCCGTAAACTTTTAACGAAGTCCGCTCGGAAATGGATGGGAACTCGTTAAAAGAAAACTCATTGAGGTCAGTTTTCGCCAGAAGGAGCATAAAAGAGACCAAGCCCGGGGTCATTCCCTCAACAATTTAAAACTAATTCGAATGCACCTCCGTTCGCTTAACCCCTCTTCATCGCCGTCGTCCGTCGTCGTCATCGTCGCACTGCTGCGAAACTTAACCGCAGAAAATGCTCAAAGGAGCGCCAGCCGGGGCCCCCTCTTCTAACGAGGCCCACTTTTGCTTGAGAAACAATTTTCCTCTCGACACCCACTCAGACGTGTCATTAAGAATTAGTTTTGTCGGAGGCGGCGGCGCACCTCGCAAGGTTTGTTTCGGTGTCCTGAGCACCCCCTTTTCCCTTAATTTACATCCTGAAGTGGATGGCTGTTGTCGCCGTCGCCGCCCGCCCGGAAGACCGACGACGTGAGCTTGTTTACTTTGCGAGGTGTCCGCTTATTGCGAAGAGGGCTTCCCGCAATTTTGTGTGACTTTCAGCCCCATCGTGAGGCGTCCTAAAACGCCAAAGTGTCGTCTGCAATGATCGGGATGAGCCCTCCCCATGACCGGGCCGGAGTCCCAGCCTTGAGAAACTTTCAAATTTTATACGAAAAGAAGCTCTCTGGCCGAACTCTCTTCGCTGTCAAATAAATCCTCGTCCTTGAAGTTTATTGGATGTGCCAGGCACTCACATTTACTTCATCCCCCCACTAAAATTGGAGCACTCTGCTGACACGATTGGAGGAGCCCCATCCACCCGCTGGCCGCCCCCCGGCCGGATGATCTGCTGCGGCGAGCTTCAAACGTGGCAGCACTGAAATTAGCTCAGAGCCCGGCTTCAAAGAGGACAAACATTTTTTCCTTCCTTGTATTTGCCGAGGAGTCCTCCAAATTGGCTACTAAAAAAAAAGGGAGCTCACCAGCGCGGATAAGATGAGCCCGGCTCGCAATTAAGGCGAGCGGCTGCAAAGAAGCGCTCCTTTCGCCGAGTGCACTCCGGGAATCCTTCAGTAATCACTTTTCAATGATATGTCCCATAATCCGGGGCTGTCGAGCTCCAGCAGATCTGTCGAGTAAATTAAGCGCAGCTGGCGGAAAATTCGCAAACAGATATGCGCTCCCGGCCGCAGCCACCCGTGAAGGACTCCTTGGCGCGGGGCTCATCAGGGCGGAGCGCCCGCGCCCGCCAAAGCATGACCGACCTGCACTTCCGGCTTCGGGGAACAAACGCTCCCACTTTTGTTCCCGGAAATTTCTGTCGCCGAGTCACATGCAGAGATCAATGGACCATGAGGCAAACTTTCTTTTCTTATTCATTCCCGAAAGGAATTTTAACTCGCGGGACGGTGCTCTGGAGCGGAAGAATTTCGAAAGCGCTGAATTTTTAAGAGTTACACTAACACTATATATTTATGAGAAAAAACGCGAGTGGTTGGGTTGGAGCAGTGAATTCGGATTTAGCATACAAACACAATATAAAATGTTTACAATAGAAGCATGAGTTGCAAGAAAGACGTTATCTAAAAAACCATGTTTTGAGATATTGATATAATCTGGGGGCACTGCCATACTTTTTTTTCGAAGCGACTCAGCGTGTTTTGAACTCTTACAACTTTCGTCTGGATAATACTTGAGGAGAGCTCAATTTGTTTTTTTTTTGGAGCCGGAGCCAACCAAAGCCCCTTCAGGCTATTTCTTTGTTTTTTGCTGACAGCAACTACAAAAATAATTGATTTTAAATATTGTAATACAATTTCCCTTCATTGTAATTCAAACTTGAAATCTTAATCAAGTGGATATAGGGACCGGCTTGCCAGCCGCACGATCGTGTGGCGTCTGTGGCAAGGGCCTTGGCCTTCAGCTGCACTGAAGAGATCTGGCCAGTGCCCTGGATCGAAACGCTGACCCTTTTTGGGCTCGTCTACCTCGTCGGATGAGCAACTATTCTAAAAATCCGTCCCTATATCTTTTGAAAATATTATTAAAACTTCAAAAAATTGGCATATCCTTTTTATAGGATTTTTTCCGTAGATTTATCAATTCGTAATTCGAGAAAAATAGGATTACATACTAAAAAAGGCGAGATTTTGACCATTTATGAAAAATCATTGCAAAATAACGAATCGATCGAAAAGCTTATAATGGTGCTCAAATGCGATAGCTGAAATCTTAAGTTATTATATTGTATAAAAATACAAAAAGCTTTGAAGAAGTTAGAAATAATTTGTGAATTTTACGTTTTTCCGTAAACTGATTTTATGCATGGTGGATCACGAGTAAAGAACACTGCAAGTGCACACTGTTGAAAAACTTATTCGGCAAGCATGTAAAAAGGGCTATAGAGACAAGTTGTACTTGATATTCATAGATTAGGCTATAGATTAGACTCAGGCTTTCATTTAAGCCATGTTAAAAACTTTAGCTTTTCAGCCTTTATTTTTCAATGATTTTTTAAAAATGGCCAAAACATAATCTTTTGGTTGTTTTGACTCTATTTTTCTCGCAAACAAGAGCTGATTGAGCATTTCAATTTACGAATTCGTTATTTAGAGACAAAATCCTATAGAAATAATGTACCAAAAACAAAATTTTAATTTGTTCACCAGCGTTATGTATAATTTATGGGGATTAAAATTCCCTAAATGTGTATATATTTATTTAGGGCGCCACAGAAGGTCTCATAACTTTTCAAAAGTAAAAGGATTGCTATGAAATGTTTTTGATGGGAAATATTCTTAAAAATGATACATTTATTGAAAATTGTTATTGCTCAATTCTATTCTCGATGTGATTTAACATTTTGTTTTTTATGAATATTGTTATTTTTTTTTTGTTATAAGTTACCAATTTCTACAAGAAGGGTATATAATTTAAATACAACTTTTTTCAGTGAAAAATACTTAGAAATAAAATATCGGTAATTCTTAATTTTAAACTTAATCAGGAATAACCATTTTAAATGTCCAAAGACAGGCAAGTTTTACTAATGAATAGATATTAAAATACAGATTAAGAAAAACTTTAATTTCTTATTATTATAATTCTTCATTCAGTGGATAAAATTGAAATTGAAGATGTTAAGCCAGGTTAATTGTTCTTGAATGGCTTCTTTTTGGTTCTCATCAAAATTGATTAATTAACAGGTTTTAATACATGGACGTTCTACTTTTTTTATTAAATGTAATGAAAGGACTAGGGCGTCGTCTTCCTGAACATATTATGATAAGTTAGGTACTAATCTGGAATTTCAGCAGTCTCTATATTTTTATGTATGATATATGTATTCTACTTTCCAAAATTTCTATCACATTGGTTGTACAAGTGGCTACGAACTGATATTATACATATATATGATCAACCGTTATATCGAGAAAAGTTAGCAATCATGTTGGTAAGGTTTACAATAATAATATTTATACTCTACCCTGCGCAAGCATCAGAGGAAAATGCATATTTCTTCAGCTCTTTTACTTAAGTTTTCGTTGATTATTGTTAAATGATATATGAAAAAATAATCAGAAGTCAGATCTTTTTTGATCCATTTTCGAATAAACAATCAAAAGAACTAAATCTATTATTATGATAGTGGACATTAAAGTGGCTTTACAACAATAATCTCTTATTAAACTGTTAGTTGGCATTTAGTTTAGGTATAACAATAAAAATTATATGATAAATTTTGAGGATAATCAATTTCAATAACAAGTGCTGTATTTTATCCCCTATGCACCAAAAATACAAAACTAGGACTAGTCTCTAGTCCTTAAAATTTATATTTTCCTACATAATTGTTCGCAATAAGTAGGTAATGTAGTGAAGAAGAAGTAACATGTTGAAAACTTTTTGGAGAGATAATTTTGTCAGTTGTCACTACGGGCATGTTCCCATTTGCAAGAATTCCTATTCCATTTTTGTGGATGGTTTGGTTTCTGTAATACTTTCCGTTCTCATCGTTATCAGCAATTCATATCCAAAAATAATTCTCACAATCACTTGTCGAAAGCATTTTCTCATTTCGATAATTTTTGCTTAATTTCAAATACACCCCAGATATTCTCATGTGCGATCAAGTCGACTATACGTACATAGATTGATTTATGAATGTGAAAATTTTTCTTTTACGCAAAAACTGCGTTAGACCGTACTAAACGATTTAAAGCTGAATTAGTCTGAATGTAATATGAAAACGTATTTAATATTAAACTGTTTAAATCGTTGCAACCTGGCTTTAAAAGCATTTCAAGCGCAAGGGAAACCCAAAACAAATTTGGTTTTTCAAATGAAAATTGAAATTAACAATTTCATTAAATTTACTTTAGCGCCTGAAAATTCTCCAAACTTTCAATAGACCTATTTCATTTTATAGTAGCTAGGTAAATCGATTTTCAGCGCTTTATATTATTTGTAGTAAAGTTGGAATCCTCTCAATTTTTCCTGGTTTTGTTGATAAAAGGTTAAATTTTATTACACCTTATTACCACAAAGACGATAACTCCAGTTCTTTGAAACTTTTCAAATTAAAGTATCGAAATAATAAAAGTATTTTAAATATCAAATAGGTATTCAAATATCTTTTTATTAAAGGAAACCTTTAATACGCAGTTTAGTTCCAAGTGCAAATAATTCATGTTCTGGCATTCAAGAATAAAAGAATTTTTCCATATAAAAAAACAATTGAATATAAATGCAATTTGAATAATTGCAAAGTTTAATTAAATGCAATCACTGAAAACAGTTTATCCATATGAAAATCAACGAGCAACTGTGGAAGTGTATTCATACGTTCAAAAATAATTTTCCGCTATACCATGTTGAAGAAATTTTCATAAAACCTATACCCGAGGTATTTATGCAAGCTTTAAAATAATTTTTATGAATATGAGAAAAATTCATTGAAATAAATTACCTTTCAAAATCGTTAAAGCGCTTTTTTACAAATAAAACGTAAGAACAATAGGTTTTATAGTCTAACTTAATTGATCGTCATTTAAACTCTTTTACTGAATTGCTTTGTAAGAAAGAATACGAGTAATACAATATTTGTTTTCTTTTTTGGTTATTATCTAAAATTGTAAGAAGTTTTTATATCCAAATTATGTGGAGAGAAAAACAAAAGACAAAAATAGAAAAAAACCCTATTTAGCACCATAGCGTAATTGTATTTTTTAAGCACATTACACAGACAATTAAATTTTGATCTGGATCATGAATTCCGCACTGAGTTGAATTATTTTTTGATTTAAAGTTTTAATTTATAAATGGCATATTGCAAAACAATCAAGATAAAACCCCCAAAATTTTTTTTGAACTGAGTAGGTACCGTGCAAATCGAGGACGAGTGTATATGTGCCTGGGTCTCGAATTTTGTAATTAGTAAACGATCCATCGCAAAAAACATCTTTTATTTTTTATAATCTAATAAATATAAATAAATAGCTTTAATCTGCAACAAATTCCATAACTGACCGATTGTTTACATATGTTTTTTAGGACTGATTTTTAATAAATTAGAGATATATGTATAATATCTTAAATCAAAGTCAAGTTGATAATTGGTCCGATTTTATTTGACGAATAAAATTATTTGTCGGTCGAAGAATTGGAATTTAAATGGGTATTTTTAGCCGACCGGCCGTTAAGTGCTCACCTACTGAACCGAATGTGCCGAATATTGTTAATTAATGACTATGTTTTTCATTTGTTAACCCGTTTCGGACGAGAATGGCACGATGGGTACACCGATCTTTAGCGGCTCATAACTAATACTATTTGCGTCTGAAAAATTAGAGGGGGCATCTTTTTAAAGCTTGAGATGTGCCCTTTCTGATAGTGCTCATAAAATTTCTCCAAAAACTTGTTAATTATAGAAAAAAGTAGTTTAAAGCAAAAAAAAACGTGTTTTTTTCGCACTTCTTTTTTTAAAAATCTAATTTTCAAGGGGTTTCCCGTCTGCAATGACCCTGGAACCCCACTAAGCGGTGGAGTAAATGTTTGAACTTTAATAATATGCCGTTTGGAAATCGATTTCACGCCTTAATATATTCAAAATGGCGCCTAAATTGCAAAATTTTCGCGAAATCATTCATGAATTTGTTACTGAAAAATTATGCACTTTTACGAAAAATTTTTAATAATAAAAAGTTCTTAAAATCACTCAACAAATGCACTTGATTTTTTTCAGAATTTTTTGAGCAAGTTTTTTTGATTTTGCAAATAGTCAATTTTTGCAAAATTTCAAAATTGCTCCAAAAATTCTGAAAAAAATCCAGTGCATTCTTTGGTTAATTATAAAACTTTTTTACTCTACCTTTTTTCTCATTAGTGCATTATTTTCAAGAAAAAACTTCCAAAGGTCAAGGTAGTATCGGATCATGAAAAGTTTTTTTTTTTAATAATAATGCACTAATTAGGAAAATGGTAGAGAAAAAAAGTTTTATAATTAACCAAAGAATGCAATGGATTTTTTTCAGAATTTTTGGAGCAATTTTTAAATTTTGCAAAAATTGACTATTTGCAAAATCAAAAAAATTTGCTCAAAAAATTCTGAAAAAATTCAAGTGCATTTGTTGAGTGATTTTAAGAACTTTTTATTATTAAAAATTTTTCGTAAAAGTGCATAATTTTTCAGTAACAAATTCATGAATGATTTCGCGAAAATTTTGCAATTTAGGCGCCATTTTGAATATATTAAGGCGTGAAATCGATTTCCAAACGGCATATTATTAAAGTTCAAACATTTACTCCACCGCTTAGTGGAGTTCCAGGGTCATTGCAGACGGGAAACCCCTTGAAAATTCGATTTTTAAAAAAAGAAGTGCGAAAAAAACACGTTTTTTTTTGCTTTAAACTACTTTTTTCTATAATTAACAAGTTTTTGGAGAAATTTTATGAGCACTATCAGAAAGGGCACATCTCAAGCTTTAAAAAGATGCCCCCTCTAATTTTTCAGACGCAAATAGTATTAGTTATGAGCCGCTAAAGATCGGTGTACCCATCGTGCCATTCTCGTCCGAAACGGGTTAAGATAAATTGAAAAAGTAAACATTGAATTTGCTAAAAAATTAATGGACCAATCCTCTGTTTTTCATTTAATTCTTATGAAATTTTAGACGGTTAGAATGAGCATATCCTCGACTTTTCTTTATTTGTTTTAGGTCGATTTACACCATTTAAAGTTTGATTGAACGTATACAATATACATATATCCTTCATTTTGTCCAAATTATTTGTCTCGTTTTACACGGTTTCGATTTGCAAGTATTTTCTAGTTTTTCGAGGTTCGAGGGGTAGATGTATTGTATTTAGAAAAATACAATATAAAAACAGAATCCTGTACCCTGATAAAGTATGCTTGACTTAATCAATTTTGGCAAGTTGGTTTGAATCTTATGGGAACACAAACAATCGTCCAAACTCTGTAGACAATGACGTTTCATGGCGATTACTAATGCAGCTACGTTAACGTTTATGAAGTTAGATACGTTTACTGTTCAGTTTCTATACTATTCATCGACAACAATGTTTCAAATATTGAAAATGGGTTATTTAAAAAAAAAAAAAGAGAATTTGATAATTTGTTAAACGCACGTATTTTAGTACCAAAATACCAAAATATCTATTTGTGTACAAATGGTTTTTGTCGTTTGAGCCACAATAAATGCTGGTGCCCCCAGTTATGTACTTTACTGAGAAATTGCTCTAGGGGTGCCCTACATTTATCTACTTTTAATAAAAAAACAAAAGCAATTTCGACGCCATTCGAAAAATTCGCGCGGTATGTGGCCTCAAAGCAAACACGGCCGCGGAGCCCGGTTACCCTTGTTACTTCGATTGTTTGGAAGATTCTGGCGCAAAGTACGTCCGCCCAGGCACCGGGTGTGTGCCTGTGCCTGTGCCTGGGGAGCAGTCCAAACAAACCCACATCGGGAGCACTGAAAATTCCGGTTAAATTTTTGTAACGCGAATGACTTCTGCTCCGTCGCCTCGTCTCGACGCCCCGCGCCGCTCGTTACGCGAGGGGGAGCTGCACGGCCGGGGCTAGGTAACGCGTCGTCGTCGAAAATAAACCACCTGAGGCACGTACCTTTTGGCTGATATGAGCTTTTTATTGCTTGTGCGGGCGACCCCGTCATGAAAAATGCACTAAAAGCCTCCGGGTGGCACACGAAAAGGGTTCCGCCGCTCTCAAAGGCTCCTCTGCCTCTGTTCGCTTTTAATGAAGAAGGAGGCAAATTTGCAGAAACATGAAAGAGGGCGGCAACAAGTATAGAAAATTGCCTTTCACTGTTTTTTTTTTTCACGTTTGAAGAAGGTAGAAATAGGGTAAAAAAAAAAAAATATACTTATTCTGCGGAGGACCGAAGGACCCCTGAATGGATCCGTTGGCGGGCGAAGGGCACTCGTTACTTGCTCCGCAAACATCGCCGACGTGGTCCAGGGCGTGCCCGAGATGCTGGGAATTAACTTAAGGTCATTAGCTCCAAATAAACAAGTGATCCATCCATCCGCCCCCGGTGCACTCGGCAAATACACCAACCTGAGGGGCGGGGGGCGGGCGGGTGTGCATCAATCACGGCCCCAGAGATTATGAAAGCTACAGAGCTTTCGTGGCTCCCCTTCCCCCGGGGCTCCATCCCGTTCACCGTTGCGATATTGCTGCGGGTCGGATCCGCGCGGGTGGAGCAAACCTCGACTCCACGCCACCGGGAGTCAAACGGGTTTATTAATGGCGGAGGATGTGCTTCTTTGGGAATTCTTTATCCTTTCAGAGCGAATGATAAAGGTTAGCTCGGAATTTATAACTTGTTGCCTTGCGACTTCCCGGCAAGTGGGGGGCGGCATGCGGCAGGTAATCGTGAATATTAATAAAACGGGCAAACGGGCTTTTTAATCAGCCAACAGGGCTTATCCGTAAATAGGGTTACTGCTGCGGAAACATCGCGCGCCTTTCAGCCCCAGACCCGGGGAACGCTCTTAATTAAGTCATGGACCAGTTGCTGCTTTAAATCGCTGTACCGCATTCCTCGACGCCACCGGAGCGTTAAGTGACGCGGATCGTTCCGGGACATAAAAATCATATAGCACAGAGTGGGTGACGGCGGAACGGGCGGCTCTGGGACCTCCTACGCAACTGGGGGGCTCCGCATTTTATCTTCGCAGGTCGAGCCTGAGAAGGAAATGAGGACTAATTCACAAATCACGACGTCGGACAATCGCTGTGATGCCCTCTCTCGGAGGTTGAGAAAAACGTTTAATTATTTCCAGTCGTCCGGTTTGCCCTGTCATCAAGGACTGGCTTAGGGAAGGGCGACCCACAGGCAAGAACTCGGGGAGCGCAATAAGCGGCTTAAGTCCTGTACCCAAGATAAAGCCACAGACCGAATAGCCCTATTATTCAACGTGTCAAGAACGATGTCAAAAATACTTGACTTTGACTATGCGCAATCTTTTAATGCTATATTTCGCCCACTTTATCTTTGCCTTTCCCCACTTAATCACTTTCTGTTGACCCCATCATTACAATTTTTCTTCTTCAACCATAAAATGCCATGGTTATAATATGAACAAGCAGAAAAATCAGGATTTATTACATAATATAAGCATATGATTTTTTGGAACAAATAAAAACCATCCTCATCGCTCGGATTTCAATGAAAGTTTGCAGAAGCCTTCCGATTGCCCTAAAACGGAAGGACCTGAAGGAACTTTGCGACAGTCAGTTATAGCTTTCGAAATATTCCACTTTTAAAATGTGAAAGTAGTGGTTATTTCCACCGCAAAATTCCTTTATTTTTGCAACCTTCCACCTAAATCTTTTCAATTTTCCTAAAGGTTTAAATCAGGTAGATATGTACATACTCTACCCTATTAAACACGAAGGAGGAAACCTGATGGTTTGGGGATGTTTTGGTGATGCATCCACTGACCACTGGTTACCTTGTGAGAATTAACGAGAAGCTAAAAAAGGAAGGATACAAGAAGATATTGAAAGAGCATGCTGTTCCATCTGGAGTTATACCTACTTTTAGGTGAAGGATTAATTTTTCAAGAAGACAATGATCCGAAGCAGTCATCGCATCTGTGCAGATCATTCTTGGACGAACTGGAATGCAGCAATATGCTAAAACAGATGGTATGGCCACCACAATCATCTCATCGTATTTAAATCGAGCTTTTGTGATAGAAAGGCCAAAGCTCTAATAAGTCCTATACAATAAAGAAGACCTCTAGGCAAAACCTCTTCAATGTTGGAACGAGATCACTCCAGAAACTTTGGAGAAATTACAAGAGAGAATACCAAGAATTTGTAAGGCAGTAATAAAGCAAAAGGTGGTAATGTAGAATAAAATGTGTATTATTATTGTTTTCTATTAAATATATCTGAAGGAATATAAATGTGCCACAACTCGATTACACTGCTTTATTTAAAAAAATATCAATCCATAATTGCAAAACTGTGAACCGTTCGAATAATTATGAGCGGTAGTGTATATGATTATATGGAAGTTGTTAATTTCAAACTATTATGGTTACAACATCGCCAATATTAAAGATGTCGTTGTCATAAATCAGTGTTTAAATGATAACGGAGCAACTCATGACTCAAATTAACCAACTTTGCCATGTAGAACTATTCCGCCCTTTCGAAAAATTTTGGCACTTTCTTCAAATATAGAAAAATCTAGTTTAAAGGTTGTTGTTAAGGTAGTTGAGTGTGGTTTCTAGGGTTAATTACTGAAAGATCCTGCTATGAAATGTTACTAAAGATATTTCTGGTATATCGTTTTTAAGCCTTAATAAAACAAAACCTTGCTATAATTTTGTTGTAGTTGTACAAAAGTATACAAAATATGTCAAATTATGTTATATAATAATTTTCTTTCGAAAAATGAGAGAAAGAAATATATTTAGTTATATTTAATAGCAGAAAATTTTAGCCAGACAATTTTTTTTTTTGAGTTAGCTAGCTGGACGGTCAATGAGCTCACGGATTACAGACCTAATAAATTCTCTTCGTCCTTCCTTTCACATTGCAGTAATTAAACATAAAAAATTGTGAAATATGTACGAATTGTAATGTAGGTAAATTTCGATCAATAGAAACAAAAAATTTTACATGATTCTTAATTAGAATATTAACCAGAATTTACACTAAATAATATTAAGAAATCCTAAGAATGATACAACTGACTGACTTCAAATTACCAGTTTTATTAAGATTAAAAGCATGCACTTAAAGCCAAAAAAGTATTTAAAATTGTAGTTGATATTAATGTTTAGCCAGCCTGCTTTCCTTATATGTATACATATGTATTTATATCGTGAAGTTTTATTTTATATACCCTTAAACTTGCTATCTATTGGCGAATACTTATCGAATAGTCAGCAGATATTAATTGGCCAAGTTATCGAAATTATTCTAGATATAGACAGATAATAATAATAATACGTTTTGTTATTATGTATTGTTATGTAGAAATGCATACTACTTAATAGATAATAGTTTAATTTTTGTTCGATAAGGATAACCCTCCCCCCCAGTTCAAAAAAAGTTATTCGAGTTTCTATAGAGTTTTGCTATGCAAAGATGCATACATACCTACTTATGTATGTATTATGTATACGCATATGTATGTGGGTCGTAACTCTGTCCCCTCGGCTACTGTAAGTTTAAAAGTTTTTCGAAATCTTTTGTGGCACATATTTTTGATAAACTTGAAAAAAATGCAAAAGGACAAAATTCGAATCTTTTGAATCTTTACAAAGACTACTCCATTGAGTACTCCGTACTTTATCTTCGCCAGGCGATAGTGGGAGTGGGGCTGAAATACTAATTCACGTTTTTAGAGTCTGGACAAAGCGATACCTCTTCTACATAGAAGACATGAAAATCTGTTCACCAAGGAGCCCTTCTTCATGCTTCACCGCCCGGGACTGGCTCTATTCCACCCCTAGATCCATTCGACGAGATGCGCTCAGGGAGGAACTTCCACGAGATTTCGAAGGGCTGCCTCGCATCCCGTCGGTATTTGGTGGATAAAGTTTTGCATCACAAGCAGCGTTACTGCAGCAGCAGCTTCCGCCAGTTCCTTGGAGTTTCGCCTAATTCATCGGTCGGCGGGGGCCCGCGGGCGGTTAAGCGGCTGCAATCTAAACTGCAATAAATCAGACCTTAAAGCTGCTAAATTATGTGCTCAAAATGCTAATGCGGCCAGCCGCGACTATTTCAATTGGGGCGCAACGGAATGCCGGCCGCCCAATGGGCGCCAGGAATTTTGATGAATTTATTCAATGTAATTAAATGGACCGCGGCCACGTGATGGTGAGCGTCCGATTTCGTCGGAATTAATTTGGATTTGGAATGCCCCACCGGGGTATTTCCGGGCAGTATAAACGCGTTTTTAATGAAAATGGCATTATCAGCTCCCATGGGGCCTCACTGATCCCCATGGGCTGTGTCGGATTCAGCAGGGGGCGATTTTCTTATCACACGTAAAATGAATAAGTGCGTAAGTGGAGACATAATCTTGGCGAGATTTTGTCGTCACTTTAAATGCCCGGCAAGTGGCTGGAGGCGGTTTTATTGCTTTCTAAGACCCGTCCTCAGCCCGGCCCAGCAATATGAAATGGGTCCCGGAAAATCTCCGTAGAATAGTCAAATAAATCAGGACCCGGCGAAGAGAAATTGCTAGCACTTATCTTAGGACCTGTCTGTCATTTGGAGCCGGCTCTTAATTCACTTTGGGCGATTTAAGGGCCAGGATGGAACTTTTAAAATTTGCAAGTGACGCCCCATTTAACCCCACTGAGCCACCAGGACTAGGCGGGGAGATAAAGGGTGCGCACCGATGAAATCTTATCAAAGTAACTAGCAGGGCGGGGCAAATCACTGCTATTAATCAGACGCTATGATCACGAGCCTGAATTTCATGAAATTGCCCTTCCGTCCCAGCCGCACACCCAGCAGAAGGGCCTCGTCTAGCACCACGTACTCGAAGGGCCGGCCGCCGCCGCCGCCTCCGTATGTGCTCCCCTACGGTGGAGCCCCACTTCCCACCTCTTTTGGAGCACATCAATGAGGGCAAACGAAACTCGCTTGCGAAGTGAAAATGGAAATTGCTATGTGTGCCTTTGTGTATGGCCCGAGCTAGGAGCCTCCCGGGCTCCCCCAAATCATCCAGTGGGGCCGAAAAGAAATTCTCCTCGACGAGCAAAGTCACTTGTTGGCAGTAAAATTCAATCAAAACGTGGCATTTCCATTCGGCAATTGTTGCGGAGAAATTGACTGCTTAACGATACCGAAATTTCCGAAAACTTGATTTAAGAGCGGTATTAAAGGGCCGGCGGCGCCCGGAAGCCAACCGGGAAATTGGGAGTTACCTTATTTATGGAAAATCAGGGAAATTGACATGTAGGAAAGCGACGGGTCCTCGGAGCGGAAACGCATTTTCGAGGAAAGTACCAAGGCAAAACCGACGACTACTTAGCGGTTCGAACAAATTTGGTTTTACTCTGGTCGCTTCGGTAGTCACATGAAATTTAAATAGGCGGCAATTTGTTTGGAACGCCTTTATTAGATAGCGTCAACTCCGGATTAGCACCCTTTTTACTGTAGATATCCTCCATTTTTTATTTTAAGAAATGGTAACGTTTCAGGGCCTTCATCTATAGCCCTTAATAAAAGCCTTTTTACATGAAAAAGGAAGAACGAAGAGGCAAAATGTGGCTTGTCATACGGCGACATTAAAATCAGTTACAGTGTAAATTGGATGAAACGAAATTCAGAGGACTTACAAATACTTACTTAATTTCGCTTTATCAGTTTTTTTTCATTATGCAAATATGTGCGTAGAAGGAGAGCCGACTGCGTCGAACAATTCCCCACAGAATATAGCGCTAAATGTATCAGAATCGGCGGCGTTTTGTTGTTTAAGGTGACTCGACCTTTCTTTTTAAATATTGTGCTTTCCATCAAATAGAAATTTAAATTTGAATAACTCAAAAGGTTATCAGAGATCACTAAAGATCCCCATTTTATTCGAAAAACTATTTTATCACATTAATTTTGTTACTGAACTGGCAAGAGCAGCTGGCTGGCAAACGGCCCGATTTGCTCCCGCCAACACCTCACACTTAACGCGATTTTTTAAGGATGTTTCTCGTCCACCGAGACCTTTCGAGGTTCTCCGAGACGAACGAGCTCAAAAAAATACTGGAGATTCGATCTCTTCAGTGTGGCTTGGCGTTCTTGCCATAAACGCCGCGATCGTGGGGACCGATCGCCAGTCCTTATATTCGCGCGCTAAAAATCCGAAGTGTGAAGTATAAGCGTAGGGAAATCTTCCAACAAAATTTAAAAACTCGCCAAGTGCGAGTCGAATTCGCGCACTGCGTGTTCCGTGCTATAGGAAACTCTAACAGGAATGGAAATAAGAAGATTTAATCGTCATCAGAAATTATCTCAACTTATTGATCGACAATGTAAAATTTCAGACGGACGGACAACGTTGCCACAAACCCTTACGGCACGATTTTAGGCATTAATATTCGAGAGGTGATAGATCACATGAACTTAGAAGTCAATTTATAGGACCATTTCTTTAAGCCATATGATCGACAAATCGATACTTTGAGTCACTATAAGGCATCTAGCTAGCGCTATTCTGTTAAATTAGAATCGATTTTCGAAGAAATATTTAGTGATCAGGATCTGGTAACGATCTGAGCTCGTTTTATGAAGCTTTTGCCTTATTTTTAAAATTAAACCGTTCATTTTTCTGCATACAACATCAAAAAGAGAGATCTGAATAGCACCTTGGGTTGACAGTTATCCCCATCTATCTTCAAAGCCAAAAAAGCTTATCCAGTTTTAAAACCAGATAAAAGTATTACAAATATGCCTAATTCCGGTATAACATTTTTTTTTGCCCCCGAATTACCCCACAGAACACATTCAATTTTGAACGTGTCATTAATGAACAAATGAAGCTTTTGGTCAAAAAGGTTGTCATTTATAGGTATACTGCTGATTTGATTCGACACAAAATGGCAGTGCCAATATGGCGGATGGCTAATGTCATTCATAGTCTGATTCGATTATGGATTATAATTTTTTGTCTATCTACATATAGATAGATAGATAATTTACTTGTTGTCATTGAAATCTTCTTGCCTTCCCTAAATCATGCCTCTTCACTACATCAGCACTCCATTCTATTTCACAAAATTTCAAATTAAGGTATATGTATGTACATACTGATAACAAAACCATTGTGTAATAAATAAAAGCTGTCAATATTTACGCTAAATCCTTCACTATTGAATGCAATCACAATCACATTTACAACAACCGCATGCAATAAAGTTTTTTTCGTATTGTCTGCAATTTTCAATCAGTCAGTTTATTTCTATAGATTGCAGTCGAAGGCTGCGGCAGGAGGAACATCGAGTGAAGGCAAACCATACTATTTACATATAGACCGCACGGCAGAAACTAATTTGAAATATGCTTTTTCTAAAAGTCGCTTGAATTTTTCAAAAACATAAACATATATTTTAAATTTTTCAAGGGACAAGGTGAACTATGGCATGAGTTTAGTGGCAAGAGAATTATTCTACTTCAAATAAGGGGAAACGAAAATTATGTTTTTAATGTTTACTATTTCTGTTGTTGATGTATCATCACAAAATTTATAAATAAAATTGAAGGCGTTTTTAAGTCCACTACTTTGCGGATTCACATTAATGATAACATTTTTCAAACAACTTTATAAATGAGCCGCTCAATGCACAATTCGATTAACTCCACCAGTTACATAAAAATTGTAACAATAGGTACTGACGATCATTTTTTGGCTATTCTTTCTTATTAATTCTATATATGTGGGTCAAACGCAAAAATAATGTTCGGGCAGTGTAAAAGAAAAAACAATTTTTTTGGTTCTTTTTTGTTTTATTTTTTATTTTTTGATGAATTACAAATAAAGCACCTATCAAGAGTAAACCTATCCATAACTTTGTTTAATTCTAAAATTTATTTTAAACTGATGATTGAAGCACAAATAATTTGGGAAAAAAGAATTTTCCACGGAAATTTAGAGGTTATTTTTGAATGATTGGAGAAAAAATGAATTCATTATTGTAATTAAAAATAGGTAGTACTAAGTTATATTGGTTTTAATTGAACTTATTAAAGTAATCTTGTAAAAAGACCATTTTTCGTCTCTTCTGTGGACTATTTGGTCCACAGAAGAGACAGAAAAAATTGAAAGTCTCCGTTTTCTCAGTCAATTTGGTTGAACGATTTCTATTTCTTTTTTTCTAGTAACCAACACGTCCATTTACAAATTAATAAGAAACATTAAAAAAATCTGTCCCGAGTAAAAAAATCAGGCCGACGAGAAGTAAGAAAATTTCGCTGATTTCGGCCCAACATGTTGAATGGCGGAAAAAGCCGGAAAACGCCGAATACAGGCCCAGGTAGTGAACAAGAGGCCGAAAAATCTCCTCAAATATACCGAAAATAAGCCGCTCAAAACGTCGAGAAAAGGCCGAGAGTAGACCGCATGAGGCCAAGAATATGCCTGAACGCGGCCGAGAACAATCCTAGAACAGGCCGAAAAATGCACAGAATAGGTCGCAAAAAGGCGCAGAATAGGCAGAGCTAAAATAGGCTTGGATGTTAGATTATTTTTATTAAAAATAAAAAACCACAATTGCTTTTCAAAAATCATCATTATTAAATATATAAATAACTACACACAAAACAATATCAAAAATAAAATAAATATGTACATATAACAAATCACTTATAAATTTTTTTAAACACTATTAATGCTGTTGTTAGCTGGTGGTTGTAACTGCTAGTATAGATTTGCAGCGGCAGGTGGAGCAGATGGACGTGGACAACTTTGCAGATCAGAAGTGTTGATTGACGTACATTGGTAGCCCGGACTTTCACTTATTCACTTATATTTTATTTAATTTTGACACTACTTCACTACACGTCATTTCACTTCGAAGGTCAACTTTAAACTGAGATACTTTGTTACTCAGGTCCTTTAACTGCGCGTTGCTTATTTTGCTTAAGCACCTACCTACTTTTATTGCGGTAAAATCTCTCTGCATCCCGAAGGAACCCCACAAAATAAGACAGTGGCGCACACGTTTGGGCAAGCTTTATTAATGTATCCTCTGAGCCTTTGAGCCGAGAAGAAGAATTGCATTTTTTACCCGACTCGTTAAGGCATTTTCTCGGCCTCTGATAAATTTTGAGTGTTTTGCCGGCCTAAAACTGGCCGAAATTTGGTCTGATATGTAATTCCATGCTGGTTTGCGGCATTTTTCAGGCTTCTTCTCGGCCTCTGAAAAGGTTAGGTGAACATTTGGCTTAAAATCGGCTCAAAATTGAATTTCAGGCGTGCTTTTGGCGTTTTCCCGGCCTGATTTTTTCACTCGGGTGTGCTGATTTTAACTTATTATATTTACATCGACTGTTTTGCGTTTGACCCATGTATGTTAGATGAAAACTACATCAATATTTAAAAGTTCTACAATATTTATTTAAATTTATATTAAAACGGTAATTTTAACAAAAAATAAAGTACATTTTTTCATCACTTTTCTCAATTTTCTTTTTATGGAGTTAATCGATTTGTGCAATGAAGGGCTCAAATATTGACCTGAAGCGGTTTTATTCCTAGTTAAAAAGAAGTAGGAAAAATGCGATTTTTGACATACAATTTTCGCAAATTTGCTGTTAGTAAGTAGAAAATTAACATCGCAGGAAGTAAGTACCTACTGCTAAATGAAATAATCTGATACAGTTGTGATGTAAAGTCTCCTTAAGATAATTCGGCATTTGAATTTTAAAAATAAATTATAAATTTCGTACATATTTTTAAAGATTATCAATTTAGTTCATTAGAATGCTTATCCTGCTAGGCAAAATACAGAACTATTTAAAATATTATTGAAAGTTCAAATCGTTCAAGTTCGGGTGCTTTTATGAAATAATTAATTCAGAGATTATAAGTAGTACATAAATTGTCTGAAATATTTATTGGGAAAGTTTATTTGAAATTGTGAACATTTTATTCTTAGATAATGCGCCCTTTGCCTTACGTTATTAACAAACTGATGATATTGAGAATACTAAAATGCAATCGGTACTTGAACCAATTGCACTATCCGATGCTCTTTACTAAATTGCAACGAAGATGCTACTTCTACATGAACCAGGTGCATCGAGAGGAAATGTAAAATAAAAACAAGAAAGAAGGCAAAACCGAACTGTCTTAATTTATTACATACAATTTATTTCAATTGGTTATTTTGTAAAGGATGCAAGAGTATAGTCATTAAAATGATTCGCATGATGCATGATTAAAAATCTTCGAAAAACGATGTTAAGCATAAACATAAATTCTACACATATAGTTTCATTAGTAACTGTAACATAAACATTCGCATTTAAAAGTTTGGCTTCAAAGTAATCAACTTATTCAAATTACAAAAAATCATTACTTAATTTCAATAAACTCTCCAACAAGCAGCACAATAATGAATTTAGGCTAAGTGAAATCGTAAAATTCCTTACAACATGAAATTTTTATGTGTCCAAATTTATTGGAATTTATGCACGCATAACACTCACAAAATAAATGCCTGTGGTAAGCATAAATAGGGCATATATCAAGAACCTTAAACATGGTTTTAAGCCAACCATTTTATCCGAGTCATGTTAAGCATTTTTCAGCATGTCGAGTTGGATTTATAAATAAGAAGCT
Source organism: Machimus rusticus (assembly GCA_951509405.1). Classification (NCBI taxonomy): domain Eukaryota; kingdom Metazoa; phylum Arthropoda; class Insecta; order Diptera; family Asilidae; genus Machimus; species Machimus rusticus. The sequence continues at coordinate 13,959,534 of OX608051.1, forward strand.
TAGACAAGATTTGTTCGTTCTTAATTTATTTATTATGTTTATACACGAGGACATATTGAGAATTCGAGTTTCTTTTAAATATTTGAAGTGTTACTTTAAAATTTCATAAGCTCCTCTTCTCTAATTACTCTCTCAACGTATATTTATGTTTAGAATATTAAGTTATGCTTATGGAATCGAACTTGGGTTGTTTCGGCACTAAATTCTAATGCGTTATGTGCTCCGCCATGGAGATTCATTAGGTTTACTTTCTGAATTCATCGTTTTTCTTAAATAAACCATATTTTGATTAAATTAGGAACATTTGGCATTTCCTTATGAATGTTGTATCATTTACGAATACATATTAGCATTACACGCCAACATCTCTTGCTCTTAATGCTGATGAGCATGGTAATGTCGGAAATAATGCTGATGTTCAGCAATTTCTGATGCTAAGGCTGACGTCCGCAACAACCCTGATTCTAATCCGTCAAACCTCTGAACAGGGAACTTTTGAATAAAACTTTCTTAAAGAAACCCATTAAGCGCTCGAAAACTTAAAGACTAGTCGAATATTTTAAGTAATTTAAATTTTTAAACAAAGTTGGGCCCACGAAATATTACATAAGGGAATTTATTATTATAATTATTAGATATTTATTTACTTTAATGTTATTCAATTTAAAAAAGTCTTAGTAGCTACTTCCTCTTAAGTAGACTTTATTAGCAATATTTTATGTTCACCGAAAAGTGTTCACATTTTTGACTTTTGGTATCCAAATCTATAACTATCGTAACTATGATATAAGTAGGTATTCTAAGATGTAATGTGGGAAGATTTCCCCTTCATCCAAAAATCAAAATTTCTATAATTCTTTCAAAGACATTTGAAAGTAAACAATTTGCGCTTTCTAACGACAAAATAGATTATCCGCTTATAAATGATTAAGATATCAGTGCTTAAATTTGCAATTACCTAATGAAATTTGAATTTCATCCGTTTTTTCTTTCTTTTGAAACACAATTAATTTTATTGTCAACAAAAAAAGATACGCTACAATGGGCTATGCAGTATTTATACAAAGTTATGTCAGACTTTTCGAAAAATGTAATTTATTCTTCAATGTCCCTGAAAATAATTCTAATGGTTTTTAGGAACGTCAATTACGATTTATTAACTCTTAGCAGACCAAAGTGGTCTTAAGTCGCATTAACTATTTTATCACTTCTGTGAATTTCTCCGCTCATTCTTTAAAAACGGTAAGGGCTAAAGCATGCGAAAAATTTAAATTTTAAGAGATTTCTATGAAAATGAGTATTTATAGGTTTTTAGGATCGTAAATTTCGAATTTGCTATTTAAATCTGAAATTGGAATTCAAGATGGAGACCCAAATCATTTTGAACATTTTAGAGTAAGATCCTTTTTAAACTAAATGTCATCTTGAAGTATATGGTCGTAGCCGCATGAAGGTTAGTAAATCTGTAAACGTATAAAGCCAACAGAACATGTATGTTTTTAAGGTTTCCTACCCGAATTGGCATCCTTGAAACCCTATTATTATTATTATTACCATTTACTAAGCCTACAACGTTTGTCTGTCCGTCTGTCCTACTTATTCAGAGCTCTAACTTTTGAACTGTAATAGGCAAATGGTTGAAATTTTCACAGGTTATGTGCTGTTATGGCGTATATCCCACAAATAATAAAAAAAGGAAAAAATATGTAATTAAAGGCTGGCCGCATATGGTTACAATTCTAAGTCCTATAGGTTACTATTTATAGGTGTTTTTTTGGTAATATACATTATATCATCACACATTTATTTTATATGAGTTAATTAGCGTTTGAAATATACATACATATACTTAACGTATACCAACATATATTGTGTGGTGGTAAGAGAACCTCCGTGCATGAGTTCGACTCACACTTGGCCGGTTTTTTTTATTTCAAAAAAGGAAAAACTATATTTTGGCACTAAAAATATATTAGAAATACTAACTTATCTTTTCGTTGACAACTAATTGAATCAACTGAAATAGTTGAGAAACAAATTAATTTCTTAAATGTTTTTTTCCACTGTTTTAGTTCTATTAACTAATTTAATTAGTTAGCTGAAAGAATAGTTAGTTTTTCTAATCTTTTCTTTCAGTGCGACTTCATAACTATTTATGACAGTTTATATTATCCAAATTTCGTTTTCATATACATAATCCAAAAGGGTGGTCATTGCTAAGTGTAAGTAAAAACATGCCCCTAAGCTTCAACAATAGCGTAATTAATAATTCGTCTACCTGCCATTTACTGGGATGTTGAACTGTTTATCTCTTTCGGTAGAAATAATTTGCATTTAAAACGACATTTACGCAAAACAAAATTAAACAAATATCAGTCCGAACTTTGACAGTTTTACGATTCAGGGTAAAGTGTGTGAAGTAACTTATAGTTTAAAGCAGTGGCAGCCGAGCCGAGGTATCGGTTAACAAACGAGCGCCAGCAGGATAATACGTTTTATCTCAGTTGTTCTTCCGACACCAAAAATTTACAACTTCCCTGACGATGCATCCACTTGCACTATCAGGGAAATTTAAGCCAATTGCACCAGGGTAAGTGGGGGCCCGCGTTTATCATTGCACTTTATCGCTAATTTTCGTTAGGATCTCCCATGGAGCGAACCAAGTGGGTCCGTACTTCACCGAGCAGAGTCAGGTCCTCGAGGACAGAGTTGAGCCCAGCCCAGGGATGCGCCGTGGTGTGTGGGTCTCAAATTAATGAACAATTAACGGAAATAAATAGAAGGTGCACCCAAATTATGAACAATTGCACTCCCGGGAGGGGACCCAGCTCCATAAATTCCCCCATATACAAGCGTAATTTGCCCCGGCTCCTCCGTGCAGAGGTGGTTCCCGGGATGCAAAAGTTTGCAGGGATGTCTCCGTGCCACCGACGCCCTCGAAATAATTTTGCTTCGGAGCTCCTCTTTCGCAGCTTGGGGCCGAACACTTTCTCTCGTTTTGAATATAGCCACCGTTGGAGCCGGCGGTCCCACGCCCCCTCGGGCTCCTCTCGAACCCCCCCAAAGTTCGTGGCTGTAACTTGACTTCATTTTTATGCCATAAGAATTGTATGAGTCGCTCCACATGGGAAATCCAGTTCAAGGCAAAGTCGTTGAGTTATTGTTTTTGCGCGGAGCGACAGAGCAAACGCTTTCGTTTCAGGCACGCAGGGGAAGTATTGATTGCGCCTAAATTTCCATTTCATTCTGGCTCTGTGGCACCATTGTGTAAATTTTTAAGTTTGCCAAGTGGTGACACTCATTTTGATCGGGAGGAAATAATCAGGGCGAGAAATCCTTCAAGGTGCTCCATGGTGAATCCCGGCACCCGGGAGTGACCTCCTAAACTCGGCCCAATCGACCTATGTTTGCCTGCTCCACTTAAAGCAGCCGCTGATGCGTGCTCTTGCCTTCATTCAATTTCCCCACGACCCTTGACCACTGGTGTAATTGCTCAGAAAAACGATTTTACTGAATTTAATGAGAATAATTTTATGGCAACTTTAACTATAAACTCGCAGCTAAATATTATAGAAAAATATGAAAATATTTCATGAACAACAATTGGTTGCATTTCCTATTGTATCGCTACGGTACCTATACCTGGTGTAACATTTTATATTTTTTATATTATTTTTATGGCATGACAATCATTTCCTTGACATGTTTTACAACAGAAACATTCTTAGGACCTAAGCACATAGCTTCCGCTCCAATTCGATCAACTCCGTTCCGATCCGCTTCGTTCCGATTCAACGGACAGATGATTAGAATGTTTCCGATCCGAACCGTGGTTATATTTTGCACTCAACTCTGCCCACACTATTTTGTTTTATGCCCATGTATAACTTATTTTTCTTTCCGTACAAGACGGCGAAAGTATAGCCATTTTTTCGATGAATTTTTCGTCCTCTATTACATAGCCTTGTCTCATTTGTGAGGTTAGGTGTTCTGTCGTCCAACTCATCCGCTTCGATTCGATTCGATCCGTTCATTGTGTGCGGTTACACACACGGTTAAAAATCTTAGAGTAAGTTTTAATACTACCTTAATATTACAGCCGAAATGCAATACAATCTGTATTTAATTTTAATTAGTGTTAAATATTGAAAGTAAATGTAATAAATTTTGTATTACAGTATAATATTTATGGTCTTCTATCATAAAACTAATATCGATGGGCATTGACTTTCATTAAGTCGGATTAAGTATAAATTTTCTAGTATTTATTTTTAATACAATATATTACTTTTTAAAAAACGGTAAAATCGATTGCCAGTCCTTATATCCGCCCAATTGAAATTCGAATGTGAAATATAAGCGAAGGAAAATCTTCTAACAAATACGCTACTCATAGACTGTAAAACCGTAGATGTCTTGATGGGTCATGATAGCTCAGGGCTAGAGCATCGGTCCGCAACTTCGGAGGACCCGGGTTCGAATGTAGCCACGGTGAAGTCGGAATATCACAGGAAAATCAACTTTCTAAAAAGGCATCGGAACGAAATGAAGTAACTCGGTGGGTTTATAGAGCCTGCTAAACCTCAGGTCGCAGGTTTCGAACCCAGCACCGGATTAAATAATTTTTGCATTACGGGTTATACTCCCGATCAATTAAAACTTAATATCAAGTTTCTTAAAATTTAATTTTTTTATGTACTTAGTTCTACTGTCAGCATTATTAAATCTCTCGTTTTAATATTTACAATTTATGTTTTTAATATTGTTCTGATGTAGTCATATATACAATACAAAAAATATTAGATTAAACTTCAAAATTTTTAACCGTGCAGCATTATGTATATACGTACATATGTTCAACTTTGACAGCTCGCCGGATCGGAGCGGAAGCTATGTTATAATTGTTTTTAATGTTGTTTTTGCTCGATACAGTGTTCTATTTCTGCAAAAAACCGCTAATTTTTAATCTGCCATAAACATGCATCCTCTAATTCGTAGAGAATTAAACTCTGTGCAAAATTGATTATAGTCATTTTACCCGTAAGTTTGAAATTTTTTGAGTTTTTTGCAAGGATAAAAGTAGTGAAATTTTACAATTTTATTTAATAAATAACTCAAAACTAGTCAATCGGACGTCAAAACGTATACGAGCTTTTTTATGGACAATTTTATCCCCTACATTTACGGAACCACTTTTACAATATATGTTACAGTTAATGAGCAACTCGCAAGACCTTTAAGTACCATAATTTGTTCAGTTTTTCTCGTCACTGTATGTAAATTGAGAAGTTATAAGCAATTCCTAAGGTGACCTGTAATTCCTTATTTTTACGTCCCTTAAACACCAATTAAAAATAACAATTCGGTATTCAATGTTCGATTCTAGTAAAGTATATACAATTTTTATCCAAAAATACTATTTCTCCCTCAAAGTCTGGGTAAATGACTATGTAGAAATCAAAATCCAAGTAGGTGCTCCAATTCTCTAAAGATCACTCACACATATCCATCTCCTTTTATTTTTAGTCTGGAAAGTTTCCCTGTGAATATGACTTGCCTTAAGGGCCCAATCTGACTATAACATTGTATACCTTTTCGTCGAGAAAATTGGCTCCTCCGAAATCTGTTAATTGTAGGTGTTAGAGCCAAATAAACATTTGCGCTTAGCAACAAAAGACCACTCCACTGAAATCTCCATTTACGGGCGATCAGGTGTTCGAGCAAGAGCATTAAGTGCCCCATAATCCCCTTAATAAATTCTTTTATCAGAGCGAATTCAGCGAGGGATTGGATTCTTTCGACCCGACGAGAACCGCCGCCGCCGCCGCCGCCGCCGCCGCCGGTCTTGACGAAAAGTTCGCCTGAGGCCGTTCATTGACGGCATCCACAATAACCCTGAAAGTCGTCGGCGCTTCCCAAATAACGCCTATCTCCGGGAATATGAGATATTTGACGCCGTCCCTTTTCGTGTTTTTCTACGTGGGATTTCCTGGACTGCTCCATCGCCCTCCAGTCAGGTGGGCTCGTCCGGGCTTACCCCACGCAGAAGCGTCCTAAATTAACACTGCCAAGTCCTTCATCATAAATCTGCCAACCCTTTCAATAGACCTTTAGTAAAGGGGGCACCGACGTGGTGCCCCACTGTTTGTCCCTTTTGTAGCGGCCGGGCGGGTTCGCTTGGGCCCCGCGTTATGCTCGGAGGCTCAAAGGGATTCTTGTAAGCCCTAGCCAACTCCGTCGGATATCAGTGCGTATCTCATGTCCGTTAAGCACATCTGCAAAGACACTTAGACGAGAAGAAACGACTCCGCTTGGCATGGAAGGGCGCCACCCGCATATCGGTCCGGCGGACTGGAGCGCCGCAAAATAGCCACCCGATTCGCCCCGAACGCCTTCCAGCCGGGGGGGTCCTGCTGGAGGAGCCGTGAATAATAAGAGGCTCGTTCAAGATAAATCTACTGACCGTAAGAGTTATCCATTAGGCGGGGGTCGTTTAACTTTCTGCCGTCGTCGGATGGACGTTCTATGCCCATACGTGCGGGGGTGTTCGAATGTGTGGGCCATGGGGGTGCCATGGATGCGGTGGAGCTCGCTCTATTTCCGATGAATTATTCACTGCCTGCGAAGTCACTCGGTCCTGGCACAAATGCATCGATTTATGAACGGAAAGGGAAGTCTTTTATGGCCGTCCCCGAAGGGGCATAAATGCTCAATTGGACGCCATACAAATTGAGAAGAAGGCGTCTATCACAACCAGAAGGAATTCTTCGCACGAATTTCCACCGCCATTAGTTTGAGCTGCCCGGACCGGTTTACGTGTCCGCAGGTGAATTTCGGGACATTCAGAAGTTCTCAGGACACAAGTTCAGGACGCTTTTTGCGTCAATTCCTTTGACAGCATCCCTTAACTTACGACGGTGACCGGGGGACCCCCGACGGGGATGCAAGTTCTATGCCCGGGTGAGCTCCCTTAATTGAATTAAACCACTGTCAGTCCTTGCATATGCCGTGCTGGGGACACTCCTTCGTCAACTCTATTTTTGTAATTTATCTTCAGTCACAAGGATGCCTCAAACGATTAAGTGAATTGACGTCACTAGAATTCTTATTTGAGATGGGCAAGGATTTCTGTCACTCAGCAGGAGAGCCTGGCGCACCTCCGATTAAATTAAATGTTATAGGAACTTTACTTTAATCCAACGGCTATATAATATCAAAGTGTGGGCAACGATTTTGTATTTAAATGCTTTTATATGAATGTATTGAAATAGAAATAAGTGCCATAAAGGCAGTATATGGAAACAATTTGTCCGGTCTTAATCCTTAGTCGATAGGGGAGAAGTGGCATGAAGGAGCCGAGTTTTGAAAGAGCCGTTCTCTATTGCACAAAAACTACCGAGTGAATTTTTTTCATGTATTTTTTTTTAGTTAGTACTACTGATCACTGATACTACCTAAAAATTTCATCATTATTTGTCAATAACTGACGTTGATACAACGTTTTAAAGATTTTAGACCCCAAAAGTAAATTTTTGATGTTGTTTTATTTAGTTTTTGACAGTCAAATGCCAACATCTCATGAAAAACTGATTATGCTATAAAATTTTATAGATTTTAAGCTTTTCAACGATACATATTTTATTAGTTGAGCACTTTTATTTTATACTAATTTTTTAAATAATTATTTTTAACATAAAAAGTTATGAAAGAGCCACTTTGTTAAAATATAGGGGAAAGGGGGGCAATATGAACCCTGTGGGGAAAAATCGGGCTTCTAACACTTTTGACATCCCACAATGATCGAAAGCAATATCAACACCCAAAACTTTTTGATTTTTATTAACAAATAAAAAAAATCGAGTTCATTTAATACTCTTTTCAAGTTATTAACAATTTTTTCAAGTTACAAGTAATTTATCAGGTTGTAAGCATTTTTTTTAAGTAGTCTATATTCTCTTCCCTCTCCTCTACAAAAATATCTCGTTGCAATCACTATTAATATGGTATATGTTATTAAATTTCATCTTTTCCATTTCTTAATTCGCGGTGGCTCTTTCAAAACCTATAAGTTATGAAAGAGCTGAAAATCAATTTTTTTTCAAAACGAAAAATAAATATTAATCTTGTAAATTTTCTTCATTCCGCCTACGTAACTTTGTTCTCTACTATCGAAATTATAACTTTATTGTAAAAAAAAAAAAAAAATTCCATTCCTTATTGGTTTTTTTGGGCCTTGTGTAAAACTGGCTCTTTCATGCCACTTCTCCCCTACATCAATTTATCACGTTTAAGATATATTTGGTCTATTCCCAAGTGTTTTATAATCATTTATACCTCCAGCTAAAATTCAATTAAAAAACTCATCCTTATAAGAACTACAGAAAAATATTACCTTATAAATATTTCAAAAAATTGGCGACTTTAAAAATATGGTATATTAGAATAATATTGAATAAAAAAGTTTTTAAAAAAACATTTAGATATTTTCTGTCAAGTCCTAATTCAGTAAAAAACAAATAATAGAAAAATGTTGTAATGTGAGTATACTTCAAAACAGTTCACAGAATAATTGTTATAAGGCTGCTAATTTTTAGTTGAAGGTCTAAATGTTTCCTTCTTTACCACGGGGTCTCTCTTTCAACAATGAGTTTAAGCTCTAAGGCCATTAAATCAAAAAAGAAGTGACATACTTGTATTTGTACATATATATGTACATATATGTATATTATAAGATTTATTAATTTCTAGTAACTTTGTTCTTTTGTGCACGGTACTGTTTGGAGAACAATTTTTGTTCGGATCTCTAGGCAACCCTAAGAAAAATGTTTTCTTGTAAAAATGCGCACAAGGCGAATTTTTAGCATTTTCGCTGAGGAGGAAGATGCATCCAAAAAATCCAATACCTAAGAAATAGTTATTTTTATAATATACACTTTAATAATATATGTACCTAGTATAACCTAAAACATTTTTAACAATAACCTACCTGAAAGAATGAAAGAGTAGATATATATGTATGTACATATAAGAACTATTTATATACATATAGTTCTTATATGTACATACATATGTATTTGAGTAGAAACTTATATTTAATAAGATCGAAAATGGCAACTGCACTAGATGACAGTTTTGAGAACAATCGACTTTGCAACTACAGTATGTCAAAAAAGTAAGCAATTTATCAGCTTTTAGCTTTTAAAAGCGAAATTGCAGTCTGAACGCAGAAATATTTCAAATACATACATATATAGCTACGAACTTCAAACTATCAGGAAGCGTCTTCATGCAGCTAAGAGATATTGTATGAACAATTATATATACTTGGATATATCATACCGGAAGGAAAACGTTTAATAGGTACTGATTTCATATTTCAACACGATAACGCGCCTTTTAAAATGGCAATTAGAGCAATGAAACACCTTCATGATTATAATGTTTCTTTTAGTTGGTGGGGCTTGAAGGGTTTAGGGGGAGATGACGGCCTTAAAAATATTTTAGCTCAAACCTCAAGCTGTTATGGGGGATGGAGCCTTAATGCAGGTCTTGAAAAAATCTGAAGATATTTTGTTGTTGATTGCACGCCCTGTAAAGTTCCATTACTACTAAACAAAAACTTTTTAATGAAATAAATCGCTAAAATATGCTTGGTTTTGGCCCGTATAATTTAATCTTCCTTTCCCTCAAGTTTTGGCCTTTAATATAACATTTAAAGTTCTATTTTACTATACATAAGTTGAGACAATTCTTTTTGGCCTGTATATCACTTTAAAGTTTTATTTTGATTTAAGTTGAGGCAAAAACACACGAAATTCAAAGAGAATTTGACATATGTTTTCCACGTGCCAACAAGCGATCGATATTTTAAAGAGGAAATAACAAATAATGTTATTTTTGAATTGATTACTTAACCTTTTCATCATTCATCAAAATATGAAAAGACAAAAAGACGAATATGTGCTAAAATATCAGTAAAACTCGTTTTGGTAGGTACACCAATATCTCATCGCATTTTACAAATGGTTCCCCAGCTCTAATAATACACAGAATATTTGATTACAAAATGTTAAATTTGGAAATATGTTGCTGTTCATAGTAAAAAGAACAACGATGTTTATTGAAAATAAAACATAATTACGTAATTCGACAGTTGTTCGTGTCGCAATAATGTTTTACATATTTATATTAATCGTTTATGTTCGAAAAAGGTAATATAACTTTACGATTTTTAAAAATTATACGTCTTTAACATTTTCAATTTGGTAGAGGTTTCTGCAGGCAATAGGGAAGAGTCGTTCACCTTTTTAGCCTGTATTTCATATGGCATGGCGTTTCTAACAATAAAATCTCGTTTATATTGAAGACATAAATTGCGTCTCTTTAAAAAGGGCATAAAAGAAGATGTCGAACTAAAGCTAGATGTTCAGTTGAGTTGAATTCGTCAATTAAAAGCGATTTCCCCGGCTGTCGCGTAGACCGTACAGCATAGAATTGTACATAGAAAATACCGAATCTCTGAACGGAGTGGTCTATTACCATCATAAACACTTAATGTTCGCTCGAATTATGTATTCAGGCCTTGGTTTTAGCCAATCATTAACAGTTTACTGCTCGTCATTTTGTTTTATTGCTTTTCGACGGTTAATTTAGGGATGGGGCTTCTCGTGGAAGACAATGCGAAACCGCACCCACCTACAAAATTTCTGGTGACTTCTAACGATCGGTTTCGTATAACCTCTGAGTCAAGTCATTTCGAATGCAAGCCACCAAAAAAATTTATAGAAATTTACGTTTTAATCGCATTTTCGTGTCTTTATCATAAATTCTGCACGCCCTTGGAGCCGTTGGAGCCCTTCCAGCGCGCAAATATATCCCATGGTGACGACTGCTCCTGACGCTGGATCCGACCGCAATAGTATGAAACTAGTGCGCCGCGCCAGTGGCGACATCCCAGCGAGGGGGAGAATTTATCAGCACTCGAGCACGGTCTGCCCGGGAAAATCGAAAGTGAAAATGTAAAAAAAAAAATTTGTAAACGGGTGAGATCCGCGCACAGCCGGATGCTGTGGTCCTCGGGTGGAGGCCCTTTCCAGAGCCATCCAGCCACTAAGTCCCCAGCCGCCTGCTCGGGAATTCACTTAGGCGCTGGGTAGCCTCGCCCTGAAGTGAATCCAAGAACACTCCGCAACTCTAGAATTTTTCATTCATTCAGCGGGGCGGCGAGATAAAGTCGGCTGCCTGGGTAAGTGCAAACATTTTTCATGCCCGTCTTAGGGAGGTTCTTAAGTGCTAACAAGTTCACAGCTGAAAATTACATTTGGACTAGTTCAGGGCAAGTGACAGCTAGAGATTTGCTGCGAGATGTGCTCCATGTACACTAAAGAATTCCCACTTTGACGTCATGTGCAGCGAAAGATGTAGCGTCGGGGTGGCACTTGCGGCAGGCGAGCATACGCCTCCGCCGGGACGCCTCCACTTCGGCCGTCGTGCAATCGTGGGCTCCAAGGTCGGTGCCGATATTTGTTTACTCAGCCCTCAGAACAGAAAACTACCCAATTCCTTTTTCCTACTTCATTAGGGAAATTTTCTCGGTTGAATTTGTTCTTTTATCCTTTGCCGAAAAATATCGTCTTACCTCCCCTTTTCCGGATTCCTGCGCCAAAATCAGTTCGCTTTTCTTTAAAAGAAAATGTTTTAAACAAGAAATCAATTTCCAGGTTTTAAGAAGCATATTTACTATAGAGTTTGAAGCTGTAAGAGACCAAACGAAAATTAGTCAAAGACAAAATATCACAACTTAATAAACAGAGGAATGATTAATAAATAAGTATTTTTGTTTATAACATTCCTTTCACAAGATTCTTTAAATCAATAACAAAAATTTTGTAATCAATTATTTTGCATCTACATATAGACAAACCTAATCTGTATAAATTCATCATCTAGTATCATTATCCAGAATAAGTGTCTCTTTTGAAAAAGTTCAAGAAATTTGATGTCCACGAAACAAAAAAGATTCAATGCAATTTATATACATACATACATATATTATTCATTTTTAACTTAAGGTGTATTTCTACTCTCAAATTTTCAAAGCTATTTTTATGATGTACGTATGTAACAGTTAATAAGTAACTTGCAGTACCATCCATGGTTAAATTTTGCTCGTCACTACTTAGTATAATACCATGACCATCTTAATTAAACACTAAAAATATGCTTTGAGACTCTAAAAGTACTTTATCTTGGTTATCAAATACAGCCATTATTTACATTTTTTAACTGGAAGTTTGTAAAATATCGCATCACTTGACAGTTACATTCGAGAAATATCTTGAGTACAATCAATATGCTTAACCAGCACTAATAATATGTATGAAAAGTGACGGAATAACACTGGTTAATAACATTTTACAAAAAATAATCAAGATGAATAAACTTATGATTTATGTATAATCGTAGCTAAAGGTATCCAACAATATCAATATACATATTTTGTTTCTTCAATAAATTCATCAGTCTTCCAGGCACGTCTATATTATTATGTCATATACCCGGCGAGGTTTTTTGAGAATGATCTGTTTTTAAATCCAAAATAGGTAATACGGAAATGCATTTGAACTCCTTATTACTAAATTTTTACTACCTTTTGAATAACGAAAATTCTCAGTCAATAGAAATATTTTGTAAAAGGAAGATCTAACTCAAATGGCATTTATTTGTAAGTGGTTGTTGTGTGTGGACTTTATAGTTTTATAAGTATCTCAAAAACAATGGGAGGTGGATTTTTGTTGCTGCATTTTGTATGAATTTTTTTCTTCATTATTTCCCAGGAAGCAATATTTAGGATTTTTAATGTCAAAATCAAATTTTTATCTTCAACAGTTTTCGAGATATTAAAAAAAACTTAAAAAACGCAAAGAATCGACGCAATAACATTCTCTTATACAAAAAAAAATGGTTTCCTTTGTTTCTTTTGATGGGATTGTTTTTAGTAATAAAATATACTATATTTCATTCAAGCAAAAAAACAAAACTTGATAACTTATTTTATTGTTGAAGATTTTGTAATTTATTAGCACGTATATGTTTACATACGGATTTCAGTGGTCCCGCGAGTACGAAATCACGGGAATAACTAGTTTAATATAATATATCCTCTTTAATTTTAATTACTAGCAGTCTCATGCAAACATAAGTTTAAAGCCAGCTTTGTTTTTGTACAATCAGTTGAATTTAATCTTGAATGTTGGTTGTTCAATGGCACTGGAGTACATGTTCAGAAAATCATTAACGATTACTTTAGCTGTTAACCACTATAGCAAGTGATCGGATTCTATGTGTAATTTCTGAATAATTTGAATTTGCTCCACGCAAATCTTGTTGCACTTTTTAATAGAATTCGGTATAATAAGTAAAAGAAGAGTGTATAATAACATTCTTGATAATTGTATGTATTAGATAAGGCTGCAGCTTCGCTGTTACGAATTCCTGAGTTTTCAAAATACAACCAATCAACTCAACTGACTTTAAATTTCTGCACAACACTGTATTACTATAAAAAAGCTTAAGATGTCTTTTTTATATATAATACTTTCTGCAATGAAGAAACAAAAAGTTTTGATCAATTATAATTTTTTAAACTTTGTTTTAAACGAAAAATTCGATGACTTTATATGGTTCTAATTTCCACAAGCAATGTTTCTAGTTTTTTTTTTAAATGAACTTTGTACCTATCTCCGTGAGAGTCAGGTGAAAGCATTGTTTCATTTTATTTCTTTTTACTTTCTCCTCTACTATTATTTTGAACATATGTATAAGTATAGCCGAAACTAAGATTCTAACTTAAGCTTTCTTACTACCATTGTTTCTGATACTGTCTAGACTAGAATGTTATATTATTATAATAGATAGCTTTGTTATCACAGTAGAAATAAAAAATCGGAAAATGCAACTCATTGTGGTTCCTTTAAGTTTTAAGGGGGCATTCGCTTTCTAAACGAGAAAAAAATCTCTTTTTTTTTACACAAAAGTGTTCCTTAACATCATAGCAATACTGTCCTAAAACCATTTTGCGAAATTCAAAACAAAACAAAAGTTATAGCTATATATGTAACGGAAGGTACTTGGTTTTACAAGTATAAATTATTGCGCAAAAACTTTAAACGCGTTTTTCTCAAAACTACTTTTTTTCAACTGGTACACATAATATCTCAAGTTCTACTCGATAGATTTTAAAAAATCAAAACGGATTCGATTCGTTAACATAAATACTAGAACATATACCTATAAAAATGCATATGAGTACCCCTTGTTCTTTTTTATGGACGTACTTTTCCCAAAAAAAAGGCAGATTTTTGAAATTTTCAGAAAAACAGTCGTAAAACAATTAAAAAAATATTTTTTTTTTTTAGGTATATGTTCTAGAAAAATGTCTAAAGGACAGAATCCATTTTGAATTTTTTTTTATGTTGTCCAGGAAGACCACAATTATGTGTACCAGCCAAAAAGGGACTTTTACAAGACGCCTTCTGCCGCCGCTAAACATAACTAAAAATTAAAAAAAAAGGTTTTTTGTATTCTTCAATACCTATAGAGTAATGTCTATAAATAATTTTTTCAATAAATACAGTAGCCTTTAAAAAAAATCCCAAAAAAGTGTGTTTTTCCTCAATTCTGAAAGCGAATGCCCCCTTAAGGGGCTATACCAGTGTGATACTTTTAAAAAACTGATTTTTTTTCTTTGGCTTATTCGAGAGTTTATACTTTCAAGAATATCCTGTAAACATTTCAAGGCCGTATCTATAATACTTTCCGAATGACAGTCTTCGAAAGAGCAACTGCTCGCAGGTAATATAATGGATAGTGAAATCTTTAAACTCATTTTCCTCGAAATGAGATTTTTCGAATTTGTTGCCATTCTAACTCGAAGTCTAATTATCCGATTGACTTGAAATTTTAACTGAGTACTCTTGATTAATTTTGCCATACCGTGAACTAGGATATTTTTGATTGGATGAAAATTGACAATTTGGCATTGAAAAAACCGACTATTTTATAGGCAAAAAAGCAGATTTTTTATTCAAAACTACGCCATTTTGTCCGATTTCGATATTTTTCAAAAATCCTAGTTCAGGGTATAGGAAATACTTTCTAGTTTAACGCCTTGTTTGTTTTTTTTTTTTATTTAAGTTACTCTATCGACCGGAATCGTGGCAACAGTTGGGGTACTTTTTGTTTTTGGCGCTTCCGAAAATAGCGTATAAGTCGCTTACATCGCAATATTTTTTAACAACAAAATTATGTAATATTAATCATATATAATTAAATGCATTCTCAAGTTTTCAAAACATTTAGTTAAGTAGTTTTCTTTAAAAAAATTCCCGAAAATCAACTAAATTTCAAGCCCTCACACTGGTATAGCCCCTTAAGACAAGTCCTACATTCTACGCTAAATAGGACATTAAAGCTTTATTTACATAACGCGCGTTTCTTTAATTAGTGTGACTGACTGATAGAGTGGAATGTCTAAACCACAAACCTCTAGGGTGAAAATCCAGAGATATGACAGTAGATCCAGTAAATCGTGCAGGTAAATGCAGTTTTATAAAAAACTGCAATTTTCCCCCCTTTTAATATTTTTAAATGTAAAAAGCCAAAGGGATGAATATTGCCTCAACGGATTCAGTGGGTGGGTGGTAAGTTCCATTTAGACCCAACCCCACGGCCATTGTTCGAGTGCATTACGCCCAGCTCTAAGTGCGGAGATCTTCTCCAACAAGCGTAGTAATGGGAAAATTGTAATTGGCATCAATGCAGAGGCACGTCCAATCACACTGGAGTCCTTCCTGACTGCACCCAACGGCGCCAGACGGAGTTTAGGGAAGGGGTCTAATGAAAGTTTCGTCCCATCTCAAGAGAGAAAACCTTTTGTGCCTATCACAATTTTCCTAATTAATCAAAGTTTGAACTTTGACATCGACCAGGAACCTCATGCTTCGAACCGAAATTAGATTTTCAAGCTTCCTTGGTGTCCGAAAATTTAATTATGGTCGAATGACGGGGTGAGAGTAGTAGGATTAATTAAGAAAATAAAAATTTCTTTCAGATTATGTGGCACGTCCACCGGTAGCTAATTTAGTTCGATACTCACCACATCGATGATCTGCATTAGAGTCAATCCAAAACTGAGCTGCAGTGGATCGGATTCGTTCACGACTGGCCGTTCGAGTACATTGTAGGCGTCCAGTAGATGATGAAGAAGGCGTTTCTCATGAGGACCAGCTGAACAAACTGCAATGAAGCATAAACCAATTTCCTCTTAAAAAAATAATTTTCAAGACTAACTACAATAGTTACACTTAATACCTCAAAATCTGTTTTTAATATGTTTCTTTTGGATCAGATTTGTGTTTCATGAACTTAGTGCATGTTGAAGCAACTGAGATTACGAATGTTGCCTATTTCAGAATGAACTGTAGCAAAAATTTTTAGATAGGATGAAACGTGAATTCTAAAAGATTAAATTTAGATACTAGACCTTTAGACTCATCAATTTTATTAAAATTATCATTATACCATTACAAATAATTTAAACAGATTATCGTTATAATTATCATTAGGTACTGTAATGGCAATTGTAATTGTAATGATAACACAAATTCAATAAATTTTGACTTGAAGATGTAATAAAGCTATTAAAATTGTAACGAAGTTTTATATTCACAGTAGATAGTGACAATGAAAGGTGCGTTATTAATCAATTTAAATGAAGTGATTAGCTAGCTTACATGACCGTTACCAATCAAATTATCATTGCAAAAATGGCAGTGGAAATTTGCTTTAATTACTTATGGCATTGTAAACGATTTCCAATAGTACATAACAAATTATTTAAAAGTACAATATATGTAGATATCTATAAATGTCATATACAATACTTATTGTGTGCTTATACCATGTGCAGTGAAAGAATTGTAATTAATTATCCATATTCTTTAAGAAACAGAAATTCTTTTCACAATTACTATCAAAGTATTTTTTATCTCAATGTAGAGAACAACACAAGCAGTAAATTTTTCGCTAGGTCTAGAAAAATAACATAAATAAAGGTGTTGAGAAAGAGAATTCAAAAAGATAATAATGATTTCTAAAACTTAGGAACTCTAAAATCCTGAAACATCTTTCGAATAGGTGTAATTTCTTACCCACCATAATACATATTAAGGTCTTAATTTATTTAATGTTAAAAATTGGTACTAAATCGAGGCTGGAATATAACTTGGGTTGTCATGCCGTCTCTACCTTATATATGTACATTTAGTATAATACATAAAATGGTACCCAAAATAATGGGCACACCTACGAAAACTTAACAAATTGTACTACAAAAATCGCTATGTTTATGTTAACGATTTTTACAGCATATCTGACATCAAATTATTTTCCTGGAAGGATCTATAATAACATCACAACCAAACATGTTTACCTGATTGTTTAGAGTTTCTAAAGAACGCATGAAGTAGAATTATAATTGTTATTGCCCACCACTGCATATAAACTATAAATAGCAATGGAAAATAAGTTAAAATTATTTTTTTAGGCGTTTTGTTTTAAATGTTTTGAGATAGGTACTACGTAGTAATATTACAATATTGTTTTTCATCTCACATTTTAAAATTTTAAATTTTTAAAGCTAGGCATCAAATTTGAGGACAGTAATAGAAAAATCATGCGATCCGATCCGTACACTTATTTTTATGAGATTTTAATAAAAGGTAACATTAAAAGTTCGTTATTTTGGATCCATAATACTAAAATTTTGACATTTGGGTCCAAATTTAAAATCATTGGTTGCAAAAACATTTTAATACCGGTTTTTGTGTAATTTCAGTAAAATTGAAGATTCAAATCTTGCTTATTTGGGTCTACCATATTGATTTTTCGAAATTGAGAACCAAATTCAAAACAGATACAACCAAAATCAATTTTTTTTTTTAAATTTATGTAATGAGACACAATAGAGGTAATCGATGTATGTATATACACAGTAAATAAATATTTAAGTTATAATTGAAAAATGTAATGTTATGAAAGTCTTTCTTCATTATTTGTTAAAATTTCAAGGATATTAAAATATAAATTTTGGTATCATTAAGGTGTCAATGCAGCTCAAATTATGATTTAATTAGCATTAAAATTTGCAATAAAAATAAAAAATGTATAGCTATACTATTAAAATTGAAATTTAAAATTCAATACATTGCTATCAGATATGCACAAAAGTCAAAAGCTCTTACGAATAAGCTTATATTAGTTTGTTACTATTTATTAAAGAACGTTTTTAACTATTTAACCTTTAACTATTAACTAAATAATAAAGTTATATGATCTTGCAGACCCTTGAGCGAAGCAGAATGATTCGCTAAAATGTGTAAACGGAATTAAAGAGTGAAAGCAAAACTTTAGGAAAAGTTGTTTTACGAGTCAAACTTTGTGAAAGAAACTACTTTGTATCCCGCGAGCTAAAATCGACGAAGGTCGTTTCTTATTGTTAGACATACAATAGAAGATAGGGTGGCAAATATTTAATATCCGGAAATATTTACCGGCCTTAAATTTCTCCCTTGTTATTCGAGAGATGTCCATTAAAATCAAAAAAAAAAAAAAATTTCCGGGTCAGTATCACGTCTCAAACTAGCTGACATTGTCCCAATTATTTTCTCTACGCAAACAGATAACAAAAATTCCTCAGGCCCCTTTCGGCAGGAAACAATCCGGATTAGAACGGGAGTCCTCCCAGATTGTCCATACCTTAAGCTGCTGTTTACCAACGAAAATCCTAGGAAAACAGAGGCCGACATAAATTGGAATTATATTGGCCATAAGTACCGACAGTGACCCTTTTGCATTATTTAGCCTGCCAAGCTCAGGGACCGCCCAAACATTCGTCTCTGTGGGAATTTCCAACTACTTTAGTCATTTTGAAGATTTTGGCAGCCCTTTACGATAATTAGCTTACGTGGGACGTCTCCTCCCAATAAGACAACCCCACTTTTCGGCGTTATCAGAAAATCCAACTGTTGCATCGTTTACATTTGAGGGGCGGAATAAAACGTTTCTAATAAGGGCCGTGCTTTATCTACATAAAATTAGGTATCAAGTGGAAACCCTTATCCTTCTTCGATTTTCCGATGAACGAGTTTTCAAGCAATTTAATTGATCATACAAACTCGTTGCGTACACGCACCTAACCTACAAATCTTATGTGTCGCTCTGCAGCCCCGGAAACCCTCAAAGTGGTGTGAAGTCACCCCGTTTTGCAAACAACTATCTATTTTTATTTAAATTACCTTACTTTTCGTTACGCTGTGTTGAACTAAATACAATCGGATTGGATTGGAAATTTTATTGACACCTCAGCTAATTGGAGTTTGCGATACGCGTGGGAGCTCATGCGTGCCGGTGCTGTATTAAAAGGGGCATGAAATCAAGTAAATGTGTAGCTGTTTCTGTTTTGCAACAAAAATGTTGGACTTGTGTTCATAAAATACTTAAACACTTATTGCCATAACTATAACGACAGCTTCATTTAACGCACACTTAAAATTAAAACTGCTACAGCCTTAGAAAATTTGTAAAATTTAATGTTTTATCTTTTATATGTGTAAAAATGTTACAAAGTATATCAAGGTAAAATCTGCTTAAATTTAAAAGAAATAACAAAGTAATTGAAACCAGATAAAAAGAACTTATAGAAGCTTACTTCCTTAAAATTCCAAGTTATCGATTTTTTTTTAAGATTTTCTTAAGTGGGCCAAATATTTCTTCAAATCTTTTTCTTTGCCAAGACGGTCAGAAGAAGGAGACCAAACAATCAATCGAACAGGGAGAGGGGAAAGAGAGATATTATAAGATAAATCGCAAAACTTTTACTGAGTTATTTTCCGTTCTTAAAATTTGTGCGGAAATGACAATTCTTGTCACAGCTTTATTTAGAATACACTCAAATAAATTATATTTTATCTGAAACATTTTGTAAGACTTTATTTTATTGTTCAAAATTAATTCTGTGTGCTGCTAAAGTATTTTCGGAATTTCATTTTGATCGGCTGAAAGTTTAGAGATTAGGACTACCCAGTAGTTAGGTAATATGACACCAAAAAACAAACTTTGTGGGAAATTGGCTTTAAAGTTTTGAAAGTACGTATAAATGTGAGCCTGAGTCCCCATAAAAACCAACCAACCCCAGAAGGACCATAGAATTTTTGAGCCAATAAAAAAATAATATTTTTTAACGCTTTAACTCAGGCATACCATACCTATCGCCTCTTAAAACGTTCATTAAGGATATCGCAAAAACTTTCGAATTATTTGGATATTCGCTAGTGAATCGTTTTAAATTACTTTTTAAGTAAATCGTAAATTTAATTTTCGTATATGTATATAAGAAGAATGAAATTCGTTTTTCTCGAAAGATTCACGACTTATTTTATTTATTTTTCTGTTAATTTGTTTTCCGCTATAATTCCGCCATTTACGTACCGATTTTAATTATTCTGTTTTATTTAAGAGAATGTATACTTGCGGTAGTCCCGTAAAAAATTGGTTAAGAGTCTGAAATGGTGGATCTAAAATAGTGGTCTTTTACCATTATAATTTATTGCATTCTCGTAAAAGTAAACATATGGGGGCACATTCTGAAAATTCTGAATGGCGAATATAAAATAATACTAATATCAGCGAATTCTAAAACAATTTTTGTCAATGAATAACAATAATTATTTTAGTAAAACTTTCTTATGAAATGAAAATAAATATTGATGAAATACATAGGCACCTACTTCAGAATAGTTTGCTTTACTACATATGAATAAATTTAAAATAAATAATAGTGTTACAATTTTGGAAACCAAACGGCTAGCTGAGAAAACACGGTTAGCCTTCACTGCAATTGCAATATGAAGACTTGTTTTGCACTTTTTAATCCAATTCTCATATCCATACACTCTTAGTGTGAATTACAGCGAAAGAAAATTTTGTAAAAATTGCATATATTACTAATATTCTTAGTGATACCCTTGACTATTTAAATGTAGGCACAAAAACTCCTCATCGTCAGTAAAAATAAATGCTATTACTATTACTGTTTTTCAAAGTTGAATAAAATTGTGGCATGCTACTAAAATTTTAACTGTCAATGTAATGCAGCAAAGAGTACATATTTACCTGAGGGTAAAATAGACCCTTTGAAGACTTAAATTAACACGTTCAAGCAATGATATTTTTCTGTGGAAGCGCTTGGAAAAGCCTTTTAAAGCGCTTTTTAGTTACAGGTGGTTTTTTCTAATCCTGGTTATGAGGCGTTTGCAAGGAAAAGAAAGTAAGCACCAACGGTTTATGCTGGATAAACCGTTGTCGCAGTCACGTTAACTTCATTATGCCTAACGGATATGAGGATTTATGGAAAAAAGTATGCTTCAATGCAATAAAAAAGCAGTTTAAACTCGATTCCCGCAAAATAAAAAGAGAGAAACAGCGCGCTCCCTGTTTTCGTGATCCAACAACACCCTCCGGTTAGGGTAAGCAATCCGAGCCTGATCGCAAACTTTTGTATGATGCTTGTGCAACCAAATCCGTCCTCCGGCAGTCGTAAATTTTTTCGAAACATGCGACGGAATCCAGCGAAAGTTGCCTTAGCAGGCGCACGTGGAAATTAAAAATTGATTTCTCGGTGAAGTCGAAAAGTTTTGGCGAGGAAACTCGTCGAGGTCGCGTGGTGTAGAGTTTATGTATGCTTGTCCCAGAGAAGTTTCCGGCAGTCCGTCGACCAAACAGAAGGTGGAATAAGTTCGAAACTTCATAAGATTCTGTCGCGTCGGGGGCCAGACGGGGGGAGTGCGCTCCTCATGAAATTCCATTTTGTGAACAAGTCAGAGGCACCCCCGTCCAACGCGCTGTCCCAAAACATATCAGTTCCAAACTTGAAGAATTTTTAATGTTCGAGTCGAGTTTTTCAGGTTTTTCCCACATGTGCGCCGCACTTTAGGATGGAGGAAAAGTGTCGTCAGTGTCGCGGGACTTTCACTGCGAACGTCCCATTCATTTCGAAGTTCCTTTAAGTATTTCGGTACAAAAGGAAAACATTCCCGAACTTGCATGGCGGATGGTGCTTATGAATTTTTATTACGACGAAAAGGGTACCTCCTTTTGCTCCACGGAGGCTGCTGGGTGCTCCCCGGAGGTGAAAAATTCGCACGTTAGCACGTCCCGCAGGTCCCGACATTCATTTAGCCTCTCATTAGCGGAGCGCGCTCGCAGATTCTTCGGGCGACGGAAACCAAATTAATTACATCCGCCGTTTATTTGCATCTCGAGGTTGTTTCGTTTATATCTGCGGAATAAACATTGCGAATAGGAGCCCCCCTCGGCCTCCGCCCTCATAGACGGAGGTCTCGCGGTGCGGCTCACGTGAATGCTTACTTCCTGGTCTCTTGCTGTCGACCGAGCCGCGCGAAAACTCACATGAAAAACAAACTGAAGATCTCAAAATTAAACAACCAGCCCCGGAATATTTGGGGATTTAATCAAATTAATTTGTGTACTCTGCTTAAGAGCGAGCTCTGGCGCCCGAACAGGGGAACGCGACTTGATGCTAAACAGGCCATCATTAAAGTAGGGCCAGGGGGCTGCGGGAACCGGGGCCGGACGGGTATATTTTGTATATTTTCTGGGATGTTCCGGCGGATCATTTTGGCGGTCTGAAGGAGACAAATTCTTCCCCCGGGAAAGATGAACGTCTGGCATAGCTGGTATGATGAACTTTTGAATATTCAGGAGGACATCTACGTGCCTCTACGCCGGCAAATCGGCTTTTTCTTGTTTTTCGGGGCCGCCGCCGCCAACGTCGTCGCAAGGTCCCCCTCCTTGCCCGATGCTGCTTCTTTGCATAATTTCGCCTCATATTTTGCCATCAGCTTCACGATAAAATTAGAATCTCTAATTTCTGTTCGTTTTCAGGCTGGTAAGGGCACAAAGGAGCAATACCGAAAATATTTGGGGAAAAATATGACACCCTTTCTGACTACGGTTAGCATATGAAAGGCTTTTGCCGTGGTAAGTTGAGCCCTTATCTCAACACAGCACTCAATGCCGCAAGCGCCACCGGCCCCACATGCAACGCCAGGATATTCGAAATTCAATTTGGTTCTAATTTATAAGCCAGGTACCCTCATATCTCATAGCAAAGGGCGTCCGCGGGGAAATTTACAACTTTCATTTTAAATTACGCGCGCACTAGTGGGTGCATAAAAGCGGTAGTAGCATCGTTCCCTGCGTGACCTTTGCGGATTTTTTATTAACCATAACTCATTGCATAGATGTG
This sequence comes from Machimus rusticus, assembly GCA_951509405.1. Classification (NCBI taxonomy): domain Eukaryota; kingdom Metazoa; phylum Arthropoda; class Insecta; order Diptera; family Asilidae; genus Machimus; species Machimus rusticus. The sequence continues at coordinate 13,982,920 of OX608051.1, forward strand.
TATCATACATTGTCGGTTTAGCCATAATTCAAGCATGATGATTTGCTATTTTATGTAGTTTATGTTCACAATTCAATATATGGCAATTGCATTACGCAGATATGACATAATTCAGACCATTTTCATACAGCTTTATACATTTCGATGTACTCATGAGTAACATGGATGACTTAAAACATTTAGATTATTAGACTTTTATATTATTAGGTGATTTAATATGTTTGCCAATGCATCACTTGTGAACATTGCAAAAGTCATTTCCCACAAGCCAATGTATTACCAGTGAATATTGTAAAAACTATTCCCCACAGGCCAATGTATCACCAGATCTGATGTGTAAAGAACACCGTTAATGAATGATACATTTATCTAGAGATAATACATGTGCATATAATTTTTATCTCCGAGGCCAATGCAACACCCGTGAACACATACAAGAACAACTTGTAAAATTTTCTAACTTACGTGGTTTTCGCAAATAGGTATAACTCGGAATTGTTCTCAATAGGATTTGCATAAAAATGGTTTGACTTCTTGGGGATGGTTTTTTTCGTGATCACCGGTGATCACTGGCCAAGCAAAAAGTATCTTTTTTGTGTTCACCGATGAGCACTGGAGGCAACGTGTTAACGATGTCATAAAATTTATTTGCAGGAAGTTGTAATAAGTTTACTTTTTAGGCTTTCATTATTCAATAACCTGTTAGCGAAGATATGTACATACGCATGGCAATTGTCTCCGATTTTTCGGTCATTTTGATTACTTTTAATCGCGTAATTTTAAACAATTTAAGTCCTGGAGAAAAAATGCAACATACGTATAAAACAAGTTTTTATTTTATTCCTATAAAATAAAAACTTGTTTTGTTTGTTTTTAACCCTACGGTTGTAATATAAATGAAGATCTTGTTTTTTAATTTTCACCTTTTACTTCTACTATGTAAAAGTGTATAACACAGATACGAGTAGGTACACCTTACGAATAAAATAAAAAAATAATTCTTCCATTAATATCTGTTTATGATTTCGATGAAATGTTGCGAGAAAAACATTAATTTGGGCTTGAAAATAACAAATATACATGTATAACAAAGTCGATTGCTCGTATTTCAATAGCTTGAAATTTCGAAAAATGATAATTGTTATTAAGTTTTCCAAAAAAATCACTCATCCGACGTGTAAAATATGAGTCGAAAAAATTGAAAGTTTTCTTACAATTTCTTCACTTGCAGAATAAATACATAAATTTGAACATACCAAGATATGTACAAACAAGTTAAGGACAAAAGGTTTATTATATTCTTCAGATTTGTTCTTAAAAATGAATATTACTAAAATATTTCATCCAAACCCGGTAGGAAAGTTCAAATTATATTTATTTAAAAAGAAAAATTAGTTTTTCCTTTTCATTTTAATTAAATAAAATTCAGTGTTAAACGACAAAATTATTGTTTTAAGATACATAGATTACATAATACTTATATTTATATTAATATTTATCACCTTTTTAATATTGATATATTAATTAATTTCGTGACCTCAAGTATAAAAAGCTTATAAACTTGGAACAACTAACCCAATACATTTTAAATTTATTTTTTCTGGTAAAAATATGTAAACAAGGTAACAAATTCTATTACGAAATGATTTCTGAATATTTCTACAAAAGTTAGTTTAATCAACATGAGAATAGCATCATATAATTATCTACCTACGACACAATTTACTTACTTTCATAGAAATCGCGGAAGCCACTAAAATAGTTTCAACGATTGTGAAATGTCTAGACCAAAGACTATAAAACCTATTTTACTAAGATTGTTCACTCCTGCAATTAACGTCTTATCTAATCTACCTTGATATCCGAACAATTTTGCAAAATACAAATCGATAAATTGGCTAAGCATTGTGGTTAAAAAGAAAACAATTTTGAGGCAAAACTTTGATTTTGGGAAATTGGTACAGTGTTACAGGGTGCCGAAGAAATATGAACGAATAACTGCTTTATAATTGGTCCTATGTGGCAAAGTACCATGTTAATTCACTGTATAATTTAGCATATATTTTTTAGATATTCACGAAAACAATTGGTTCAATATGTCATAATTTATCATAAATTTATTGAAAAACTCATTCTCAAAGAACCACTCTGTCCTTATACATACCCAGTAAAATCGCATTTGCTTTCTGTGCTGAGCTGGAGCACATTTATATTAGGCATTTTAAATGAGAATTCGGATTTGGAACATGTTGTTTTTATTCCTCGGAAAAATGGCAGTGGTGGAGATAACGACCTTTAAAAAAGAAAGAACATTCTTTGTAAAAAATGTTCCATATTTTATGGTCTGAATCTTTCACAATGCACTTCAAACATATCGATATCTCTTTTCATAGTTTAATTATTTTAATCGTAAAATTATCCTGGGAACTTTCAGTCCCGTCTTCAACTAATGTAAATAGAATATACATATAAGTCGAATGAACTCAGTTAAGCAATGTCTTGATGAAATAGAGTTGATACTTATGGGCACTTTACAACTTTACTATCAATGTAAAATAGCCTCTGAAAGCAAGTTAGATAACATCCTGATTTAAGACAATCATTGAATCAAGTCTGAAGCAACCAGGGGTCCTTTGTTATTTCCTACATGGGGAAGGTATGTCACGCCAGCTAGTTAGAGCTCGTAGTCTCTGGAGCGCACCATAAAAATTCCATCGCATCTCCGCTGCACAATGCCCTCAGTTTTGATGGGTCCTAAATCACAATCACTCGAAAACGGTTGGCTGGCCACGTGAGGTCTTTCGCTTCCAAGGAACGTAGACACAGTCTCATTTGCATATTCCACCCTTGCAGAGGAAATTGTCTCCAGATTGATGGAAAATATAATCTAGGCGGTCGAATCCTCAGACGGTGCTCGATGTGCACGTACACCGGATGCTTCAGGAAATGGCCACCAACACCGTCACAATTGGCGTACCGTTGTCATCGACTTCCTGATAAGGCATAAGGCACAAGGCAGACGAATAGTTAACGTCGTGCTGGGCGGACGAGTTTCGCCCCTAATTAATGTGATCTGAGTGTAAATTATCGCAACTGCCGGGAGCCGTCCGAGTCCGAGAGGCGCCAATTAAGACTTCCCACTGAATTAAGTGGACCCAAAGTCTTGAGTTGCGCTGCCCGCCCTGTCACAGCCAGATATGTAAGAAGGGCTTTCGGGCCCCCGATGAAAAATGACCCGGGTGATTTAGCTCCTCAGATGACCTATCAGCCTCCGCGCTGTCTCAATTAAGAATTATGGTATTGTCATGTCCGAAGCATTAATAACTGCTACGTTCCCATTATTGCGGTAGCCGGTGGCCATTAGGTCGGGACACGGTCCATAGTTCTACCAGAGCCCTTTTCTATGCAGAACTGGTCGAAAGACTTCCTGGGGGATTATCAAATCGAAGCTGTGACAAGGTGCGAGCCCTAGAACCTGGCAAGCCTCGAAAGAAGCACAAGTCACCGTCCGATGGGCTGAATTAAGTGGCTGGACACACGGGTAATCGAGTTTACGCCGCAGCAGTGCGGCTCCGGGGGAGGGTGACACATCCTTAATTAGTCCGGTCCATATTTCGCAGACCCTAGCATAACCCTTCGGCCCCCTGCACTTCACCAGTCGAGTCCTTTTCAATTAATTTTGGCGCAATCTGAACTGGGTATGCACGGCTTCCACGGACTTTAATTTATTGGACTCCTACACCGGAGATGGGTTGTGTTGGCTCTCTTTATTGCCTTAATGAGGATACCTGCAATTTCCAGCGGCAGGTTATATTCTGTGTACGTGGAGTCTCATAAAATATTCATCGCGGGGCTCTTAGCGCTCCGGCGAAATAAATGCAAAAATCCTTAATTTAAGCACACGCGTATCCTCCAGAGTCGGTTAATTTCATCTACAAGTAAAGTGGGCTCGTCCTTATGAGTGTATAAAACAGCCCTGAAATTTACTGCGATGCACTCGGTTCGTACGCGGCGGTATTTGCTCAGTATCTTCGTACTCCTTCTAAGGAAAACTGAATAAACAACATTTTCTTATAGCTCTTCATCTAACACATAGTCAGGTTCCCCAACATTGATGTATCCTAGTTTCAAAACGAGAATTGGGGTTGATGAGTTTTTAAATAATATTCCCGACTAGAATTTTGGGAGGGGTACAGTTGGGGTCCTTACGAGGCTAGCCACACTGGCCTCCTGTGGACCCCATGACAAAACAAACAACGTATAATCTTGCCTCATTCGCGCATCACTATGGACGCAGGATGCCACATAAGGCCCTCGCGAGGAAAAATTGTTGCTACCCGATTTAAGATTTCTTGGAAGAATCAATCGAATTATACTGTTAATAAAAAAAATAAAAAAAAAATTAATCGAAATAGAAATACATACCTATATATTTTAGTAATGAGATAATTTCATTTCATTTTGTTTAAAACTTTTTTGTTCTCTACAAGTATCCATATTAATTTTGGTAAAAATTATATTTTTCAACTATAATTAACTGAGAGTTATTTAGTTGTTAGCAATTGAATATTAGAATTTACATTTATTAAGATGGACTATAATTGAGCACAGCTAATAATTTCCAAATATGTATGGCCCAATAGCAGATAACTAAAAGAAGATTTGATGTTTGGCTAATCGAGCCCCTATGAGGGAGATCGTGGGATTGCCCATTTCATGGTAAGATTATACATGTCATAAGACCTTAAAAACTCATAAGACATATCTCACTTCAGTATCGCTGACTTTTTGTTTTTTTGTGGAATCCTCATGAAGAACCTATAGGGAAATCCCACTATCAGCATGTCCCTCTTTTACCACATGGGACCCCACCCTACACATGAGAAAAGCTCCCTATATAAATTCTAGTCGAGTTATTGTTATTTTAAAACCTCACATAAAAACTTGAATCTTTTAATTTTACAAAATAGTGAGTGTCTCAAATGAGTCCATATGGGTACACTGATTGTGAGAGAAAAATTAAGTACTTACAAATTCATTTATAAAACGTTGTGTTGGACTATATAAAAAATAGTTGATTCTTGAACTCACTTATACTGAAAAAGTGTTTGCGTCACTATTACTGCATTTGTACGACTAAGCCAAAATATGGGCTACTCGTATAAATGGCATAAAGCTTAGGACGTTTGCATTTATGTATGTTCTATCCATATGTACGCAAAGCATATGACATTTGGGCATTTTCTCGAACTCCTTAGGACTTATAAAAACTTTTCTTATAGCAGACGCCATATTTGTGTTATGACACACACATTTAAACAAATCGGGCCTAGGTCCAATTCAATTGGGGCTAGGCCATATTTCGGACTTGCACGTTTATACGGGTAAGCAAATTCGGACTTTGGCCTACTCTAGTTTGGATATCGTATAAACATAGTATATACGTCACTTGCAATCTCTAAATGTATTTTAACGCTTATTTCACTGTTTTTATCTCAGTACCTACTTTCTAATTATGTAAATTAATTTCGTTCTTCGTTCGTTCAACTATTTTTAAATAAATTTTAACACTTTGGATTTGAGAAAAATAAATAACAAGAATTATTAATCAGCTAATTATTTTCAACATTTGGCACCCTCTTTGATATCATTGACTTAAAAAACTCCCGCATACCATTATTTGTAAGATTATTAGTACCTACATTCAAAATTGGGAGTTAAATATCTTGATTCTTGGTTCGTTTAAATTCAAAAAGCTCTTGGATGGTTAGTTATCTAAGAATCATCAATTAAAAAATATACGATTGCGTCTAATGCAATAAGACTTACATACATAAATTATGAAACTATTTCGGTTCGGAGTAACTTTTGTTAAAACTAAGATAGCCAGAGGGGTACATTTCGGACAGTTTTCTTGTAAGATAGATATGTTTTCAAAATTACTCAATAAAGCTACATGTAGAAAAAAAAATATTATAAACAGATATTTTTTGTTACTTTTTAAGATTATTAACTGGCTCTTTTTCTCTTTAAAGCCTTCTATTGTCTTCCTCACGGACCCAAATGTAATAAAAACAGATGTTTTCTAAAAAGCTATCCGAATTTGACTTGAAGGAAGGGCTATAAAGATAAAATTTCAGGCAAACCCATAAAATGTTCCTCTAAAACCAATAAAAGGTTCATCTAAAGCTATAAAATCATGTGCTAAAGGGCAATATCATCAACACTTGCAGCAACTTTAATATTCGGTTAAGCTTATACGAATTTAAGCAAACCTTAGTAAAAATTATTTAGGTACCTACTAATTAAAAAGCTTTATAAGTGCAACGTTTTTAGTATTCTAAGTCATCCCCATTATTTATTAGATAGTAGTAAAGTTATGTTTTTTGACCATATCAAAATTCAATGAAATTAATTAATTAATTAATTAATTAAATAAATTTTATTTATGTACGCTATTTTCTGCTGCTAGGATTAGAAGAACTCATTTTTATAGTGGAAAAAATCAAATATCTGTTTAATATTCATTAGCGATACTGTTCAAAACCTATTCTAGATTAGTGGTAATTAAATTATCGACCCTGTTCAAGAGAACATAAATTCAAACGGACGATTCGTAATGACTTCAAATGTTATATTCAAAAATATATTTTCAGTAGCAGATAACACTGGTCGACAAATTTTGACTTTGAGAAAATATTCTCCAGGTAAAGTAAATTTTTTTATTAATTTTCACATGCTGATTACGAAAATAATAATTATATTTTAAAATTAGTTTTCGTTTTTTAGAAAAAAATATTAATTTTTTGTAAAAATTAACAGAAATCATAGCGTTCTTTTATTCATTAGCAGAATCGCGACGTGGTTTTTTCTCTGCCCTCTTATATTCTGCTTCTGTAACATCTCGACAAAGAGTTCAGCAATAATCCGCCAACATTGAAACGTTCCCCTTGCTCTGATATCGTTTTTCCACTCAGTAATAGAGAACAGATCACTAAAAACCAATATTTTTAACATTTGATGCCAATCTGTTCGAGTAAATATCAACATTATACCTTCATTCAAGGTAGAATTGTTAAATTCGAAGACATCAAGTATCCCGAAAACTTAAACTAATAAATGATTTTTACTTATCAATCAGTATTCAGTATGCGTAGAAATTAGTTAAAATTATTTCGAATACTTTTCCACTGATGTAAACTAGTGTAATTTATGTATATCAAATCGCCCTAAATAGTATTTTTACAGCGAAAATGTCGGTCATCGCGTTTTCCAACAAAAAGAAAGAAATTGCCTCTAATCAATATAAGATAATGTATCTAGGACACGTACAGAAACTTTATTTTGCTATGTCAAAGGACTCAAAGGAAACAACATTTTTCTATTCTACGGGTCAGGATATAATTCGATGAACCTGCTGCTTTCACTTTTACTTCTCTGCGGAATGGTCAGGGCCCCATTCATAGATTTGCAGGAGCTCTGTTGCAAAATCCGCATAGTAAACATCACCTGGATTCTGAAAACAGTTCAACGACTGAAGTGCCTCAAATGCCAAGACAAGTGAAAGTCAAACGGAAGTGTGCGGGGGTCGAGTTGAGACACTCTTGGGACTTGATCACGTGTACCATAAAGAGTGCTTTTGGGAAAACATGAAAGAAATCGGGATTATCTTTCCGGTTGATTGATTTCCCGAGGTCGAAGCGACAGACAATCTTATCCGATAGCTCCCCGCCGAGGCTCCAAACCCCGAGCCGTTCGGGATGGGGCTTGCTGATAAGAGTCATCGTACTCAGATCGTTCGGAACGCGCCCCAATCGCATGGTCTGCAATTGACAATATTCTTGGTGGCCTCGCGGCGAAAGGGGCCCAACTCAGCCCAGTCCCTGTTCGGGGGTATGCGCGGCTCCCCGATCCCCATTCAATAAGCCAGGCAACCCACATTCCGACATATCCTTGAGCAACTTCTTGCGTCGTAAGCTGTTTTATTTCCTCCCATAGGCAAAAAAGGCGTCGTGCCACATAAATCTCGATTTCGTTACGATTCATTCATTCATCTGGGAATCGTCCGAGCCATGCGTGGCACGAATTTCTGTGTGGGATTATGAAGGAAGAGCATTCCGACGAAGACGCCCTCGTCGTCGGTTATTGTGGGATTACTGCGGCCCTTCTATTAAGCATAATTCGGCATGGAATACGCGCAGGGATCCCCATTGATGACGCAATCCTAATGGGAATTTACATATTCCGGATAACCATGGATTCTGCTCGACGCTGTTAACATTGGCATGATTTACTGACGCGCCTCCAGAGCGTTATGGCCGCCGCCGCCATACTGCGATGGGGGGCTACGTGAGATTTATCCAGAATCGCCGGTCGGGGGCTTAAATTGAAGGTGATTGAAGAGGCTACAACAACACCAGACATGCTGGGATTTGGGCCCTAATGGTCGGGGAGTACATTTGAAGGGCCAGCGCAGAAGTTCAATCATTCGGGGCTGTCAGCGTCTCTTCGGGCGCAGCAGGCAATATTATGTAGAGATAAGTAAAATAGGGAGGTCGACCCCCAGCCCCACACTCACCCTTCGTAGATATCGAATTGGTCAAGGTCTTTGACGGTTTAAAATCGCATCCCGGAGGGAAGCAGAATATCTTACCAATTAGGTACTTCATCACTAATCGCAGCCTCAACAATCCTTTTTTCATTGGAAGTCTTCACAATACAATAGCTGCGTTTTTTTCACCTGAATCAGGGTCTATGTAGTTCATTGCTTTAACAGAGAAATACAACAACAACAAGAAACCCAAATATTTATCGAGATCTGAGTTATAAAACCAAATATGTACAGTAATTAGTTTCAAAATATTCCAGCAGAAGAGTTGCGGAGCTATACTTTGATTTTCATTAATTCTTGGAAATCTTCTTGGAGAACTTTTCGTTTGTTGCTCATGTGGAAAAATTGAGAAAAATTAAAAAATAGAATCACGTGGGGTAACTGTAAGCGTCGAGTAAGTGTATACAATGGCCGTTGTACAAGTGGCGCTTTGCATCGCGGACCGAACCGAAACCAACTGCATTCAGTTCGCACTCAAGAAAAATGAGTGTTTCAAATGTTAGTTTTACTGTGTAAAACAAAAATATTCAAGAATTTAGTTTTCCATACACTTTCGTACAATTTTTGGTTAATTTCTAAAACATGGTGCTCAAGTTAGTATAGCCATCACTATAATTTATTATATTTCTTAATTAGATAAAGTATTCAGTATTTTTGGGGGAGGAAGTAGTAGTAGTAGTAGATTTATCGAGGAAGGCTATATAACATCACGCTACGACCGCCACTAGATGGCGCTGCAGAACATCAACTTCTTTACCGTTGAACCGATCGTCATGAAAACTGGCATACTTAGATCAAATTCTATACCGTTCAACCGATCGTCATGAAAATTGGCATACTTAGGTATTTTAAAACTGTGAATATTATAGCGACCGATATCCATAAAAATTGGCATACTTAGGTATTTCAAAACGGTGAATATTTTAGCGCTATTCGCTTTGCTATAGCTCCCCACTAGATGACATCAACTTCTATACCGTTCAACCGAACGTCACGAAACGGTGGGACGGGGAGCGGTGGACGGAAATGTTGAGCAGTAATATGTTTACGGTGCGTCATGCAAAAATTATCTAAATCACAGGATTTAGAAGAAAATCTATGGACATGTTGCGCTTAACCTTCTGAGTGATATTTGATTTTGATTTTTATTAAAATTTACTTTTATTTTAGGGATGGTTGTGCCCGGGCAACGTCGGGTGTGGGTCAGCTAGTTTTAAATAAAAATAAAGTAAAACAACTAAAACCCCACTACGGCTTTAACTGGCCATTCAAAAGATATAAACAAGGTTTAGTAACTACTACCTAGACCTCTATTGTGTATAATAATAATAATAATAATAATAACACACAGAAAACAGCTAATTAGTTGTTATATAGGTATGTACATTTTAAGAAAGACATGTGATTCATTACCGCCCTGCTTAAATCGCTAAAGCTAAAACTATGAAACAATTTATACTATTTATAGTATATATAGTAGTTGAGTTTTCTGGACATAGGCTTCGCTAAAAAAGTTTGAAACAATTATAAAGCGAACCTGTTAATTTCAAATATTGTATAAACCAAACAAATAATCAATCACGTGTTTTATCGTTTATCAACGTTCAACCTGTAAGGGGGTCAAACAAGGGGTTAATCAGGAATATTTAATCGATTTTGAAGGGGAGCTTAATTAGTCGCGGGCGAAATTGCGGAAAAAAGGGGTAGCTATTTTTGTGTGAATACTTGATTAATTACTTAATTAATGGTGAAAAGCATTTCTGTGAAACTGCGATAGCTTTTGGAAAAATAAAAATTAAGACTGCGTGCGAAATGTGGCTAACTGACTAGATATCTGGCTGGTTAGACAACTTTTTGCTTAGTTCCATAAGTGTTTATAGCTAACGTAATAGGTCTTTGTTTAACTGTTTAAAATGGTTATTATATTATGCAATATCATAACCGCAAAATTGTGATTCTAAGTAAAACAATTTGGTTAGAATATTACTTCGAATTTAAAATGGCAGACTGGATTTGCAAACTTATCTTATAATTATAGCTTTTTATCCTACATAATAGGGAAAACGATGAACCAGAGAAGAATAGTTAAGTAAATACACGGAAGAATGAATGAAGTTGATTTAGTTTTTTGTTCTGGTATGTTTGGAACCTTTGCTGATGATACTGTTTTAATGACATCAAGCGCTTCACAAATCGGACCAGTCCGGGATTTGCAATATGCGCTCAACAAAATGAGCCAGTGGACAAAGGATTGTAAACTCAACGAAATAAAATCAGTACATTTTACATATATGTACGTTGCGTAAAACTGATGGCAACATTCACAGCTTTCTCAATGGAATGCAAATTCCCCAAGCAGAATTAGCAAAATATCTCGGATTACATCTCGACTTAAGATTGAACTGGAAATACCATGTTAGGTAAAAAGCAGAATAAATTCGACTTAAACAACGAGAGATGTATTGGCTAATTGGCAGATACTCCAAGTTGAACCTCTACTGTAAACGCCAAATACCTGAGTATAATTAAACCCATTTGGACATATGGAATACAATTTTGGGTTATACTAATCAATCAAATCGGGCAATTACTCAGAGAAGTGAAAATAAATTTTTACGTTCTATTACATGCGCTTACCGCTATGTAAGTAAGGAAGAACTGCACAACCACCTTAGAATTAAATGGATTAACGACACAATACAGGAATATGCTGCTAATCACGAAAGAAGACTTTTTCAACTTCAACATACCAATATTGAGGCCATACTGCTCTTGGATATAACCCATGAATTAAAATTCCCCAAAAGAATTAAACCACACGATGCCTAACTGAATACGACTTGAATATTAATTAACTGAACTTGGCAGCAGAATAATGATTAGGTACTGTAAACCGGCACTCGCTTTACTGAATTATGACAATTGAGTACACTATCAGCAATAGTAATAAATTATCTTATGATAAGACTGTACTAAGCATATCTAATAAAGGATATTTAAAAATAAAATAAAACAAACAAAAAAGTGTTCTGTATGTTAAGTATAGATAAGAATAAATACTTTTTTTATATTGTTTTTTTTTTATTGTATACTGTGAGTATACCTATTTTAGATGAAATAGTAGTTTTGATGCTGTACTTATTTGAACCAGTGCCTACCATATGATGGTTCATTGCGTCCACAGTGGATCAAATGCCATTTATTTTTAAACAAAAATTATATAACTCCTTCTTCTTGTAGACTTGCCAGCACTTTATCAGTTTTTGGAAGTATATTAACCAAAGTATCTAAAACAAAAACAAAAGCAATCACCACAATTCGACAATAATTTTGTGATTTACAAGACTTTCAAAAATTGCTGTTCCATTGTTGATCACTTTCTTACAGGAAGCTTAAAGCGCACAAACCCTGGGTACCCAAATTAAATATTTGTTTTTTTGTGGCTGTACTTCCAAATTCTAACCAATAAGCATAAATTTTGTTATTGTTAAAAAAATCGGCGACAATTTAGACTGTAATCCGTGTTCTTCCATCTGTCGTAGATTATGCTATGTTAAATTTGATGGGTGGGATTTTACTTTTAGTGTCACTATACCGCAGGAGCAGGAGTCGAAAGAGACATCCTCAGCATGTAACATAATTTTGCGCCGTTTTTCCGGCCTTCGAACGAACGAAGTTGGCAAGCAAAGGGCTTGCCATCGCGCTAATGAACTTTGATCCTCATAAAGGGCCTTATCGAGCCGTGCCGTCCGAAATATGAAAAACGGCGGGAATCAAAATGGGGCTATAAATCAGAGAAAAATGTCTGCAATAATCCCCGCTGCCGCCAGCAGTTCCAGCGAGTCGTGTTCTGCCGATAATTGCTAATTGCATACAAATGATGCTCCGGCGAAGCGCTGACGAGCCAATTACATCAGCAGAATCCCAGCGTGACTCCACTTGATTCGCTGTTGGGGCTCCGGACGGCTTTTTCTGAAGCATTGAGCCGCTTTCCGGCGTATTAGGGCTTATGAGTAATTAAGTTTCCGTTCGAGCGTCGGCGGGCGGCGCGACGGCGGGGGTGCCACCGTAAAAAGTGCCATTTAGCGCGCCGCTAGAACAAAGGCTTCGAAATTTCCGAAATTGACCTTTCGCAGGCATCTTCGCCCCTGAAAATCGCTACACCCTCTTGGGTAGCATCCCGGTAGCAGCTACCGCGGGGCAACGGACAGTGAAAGTGTCGATAAAAGAGCCGCCCCATTTTAGCTGGGCGTGAAATTGATTTCTCAATGGTCTAAAGATGAGGTGCAAAAGCCTCCAAGAACAAAGCGTCGCCGCCATCGAGACAGTGCTTGAGAATTGAAACCTTTAGGCAGGAAATGCGTCACGTTTTGGGGTTCCGAGCGGAACAGAATCGGTGGAAAATTCCCAACTTTATTGGCCGTAAATTTACCGCCGTGAATAAAATTGTGGTAATCGCGAAAAGCGCCCTCTCGTGGGTAAGGCAATCACTGTAGAATGATTTCTTTCAAACTATTTTCCAACTGAATCCCTTTTTTGCCCATTAGAACACCTCATTTTATGGAGCGTGACCAATTCATACACTTTAACCTCCCTTCAAATTGAAAACACGTTTTTATCTCAATGATGAACTGACCTATTTACATTAGGCAAGCACTTTCATCAAGGACAGGTCTATGGCTCCGATGAAATTATTTATTTTAGTTATTCTAACAAAACAAATTTAAAATAAAAGCTACGAGGGGAGGTCAACAAATTCGTGGAATGGAGGGTTTGTAAATAGAATAAAAATACAAAATTATTTTTCCTTTTAAATACAATTCCCCATAAGCTCAATACATTTTTCAGATCTAGAAAGGGGGTATCGGGTTAAGAGGGGTCTGGCGGCCCCCGCCGGTTTTGATAGAATCGACACAAAAACCTTGAAGAGGGCCGAAAAAAAAAATTTTGAGATTTTTTCCAACCCCATGTACCCTCATGAAAACACCATAATCGCGAAAAATGTGTTTTTTTGATACTTTATATTTTTTCGAGCATTTAAATACATTTTTAAGCGGTTATGACAAACCTCATTTAGTACCTATAATTCATATAAATATTTCTTTAATAATACACATGTATAATACATATATGTATGTATTAACATTTATTCCATTGCGATAATTATATGAAGTAGAAGTTCCAGTACTGACTCCTGTTCGCTAATAATGTATTTATTTTTCAAATACCCTGTCTATTTAATATTCTTGACTAAGAAAGGACAACTTTTGCTTGTTATGAAGACTTTTATAACCTTGTGTAAACTTATTTAAAACGCAAATCTTCCAGTGGACTTAAAACCTTAGTAAATTTTTTCACATTTTACATAAATAGTGTAATTAGGAGGAAGATATTTCATTAAGTTGATGAATTCTCATTGTTTCAATTACTTGTACCTATGTCTAAATTAAACCGCGTGTCATGGTCTCAGACCCTAACCCTGATCATCCGACATGTGCCGACGTAATTGGTTTCATTTTTTACGTTTTGGGCAGCATGACCGGTACTCAACCACATACTTGCCAAAAGTTAACGTATTCATCTCCTTTTCAGCAAGGCCTTTGAGAGCTCGACAAGGTCGCTTCCTTTGCAATGTTTTTTGAAAAGCGGCTTTTTTCCGTAATTTTTCTGTTCGGACTGTAATTGAAAATGTTCCCTCGAATTAGATTTGCCTGTCCATTGAAAGGGGCTCCAGTGCACGCTGCACGCAGAGCCCCAACGTGCGCTCCTGCAGTAAAACTTGTAGTCCCATTCAAATTTAGGATATCTCCATAAAGGATGTAGCCCTGACGGAGATGGAGCCCTTTTAGCCATAACGAACGCAGGCTCGCAGGAACAATGGGCTAACTCCCATCCTCGGAAGTCCAACGTTTGCTTTCTTTAGAAATTGCACAGTTTCAACTCGAAATGAAATCACAAAATGGAAGACGTTGACTTAATTAAAGGACTCCTATCCGTGCCTGGCCAGCACGAGCCTTCATATCTCAGGGCTATACGCGTCGGTCGTCGTGCTCTGCGGTGAATTGAGGGCCTCCGTGGTCGTGCCTACACGCCGCTTTCCTTACCCTTATTATTCCGTGATTGTAAAAAAAAATCGTCTCTTTAAGCCCAAGACAGAAAAGCACTCAGCCACCACGTTTTGCTGCAATTATCCGAGCATTGACGTGGCAACACCCCCGCAAAGGGTCTTACAGCTCCAGAGCTCGTCTTCATCCCCCCGCGGCGCCCCCCAATGCCACTCGACGTCGGAGCGCCCCGTGTGAAAAACGCCTTCACTGTCCCAAATGTGGGAGCAGGACTCCTCGCAAGACTCCGTGCGAATGCATTACTCCTGGAGTTTAAAGTATTTTCCGACAATCATTTCCTTTTTGGATAAAAATCCTTTTAATTTACTCCGGCCGTCATCTTGTCCTCGCCGTTTTCCAGGAAATAGAACGAAATAATAAAAATGGCGCTCCAGCCACATAAAAGTAAACGCCTGCAGGATTTAGGGGTGTGAATATGTGCAGGCCCCGATCCATTCGAGGTGGAAGGCGGCGATAGGTGCAACGGTTCCTGCCCTATTCGCTTGACGCGATCACTTCAATTTTCCAGGCAGCACACCGCGGCTTTATGTAATGGGATAAAGCCGGTCGTGTGGGTTTAACTTAGGATTTTTGGGTGAAAAACTGTGTCTGTGTCCTTCCGGGGGTTCCCCGAAAAAAAATATATATATATGTATGTACAGGTGTACACATATATGTTCCATGCGAAATTTGAAACATTGTTTGAGCCCGGAATTAGGTGAGATTTAAGTGCAAATTGAATGGATAGGTTCAGACTAGAACTAAGGCCTCAGAGACAGTAATAGAAAACGACGGGCAAAACGTAGCAAGTTATTGGACAATTTTTTCTTCTTAAAATCTGCTTAAGCGTTTGGGGTCACATTCGTGGTGAATGAGCTAGAGAGAGCTCATGATTGTGGCATACTCAAGAATTGGAGCTCAGGGATTTTTTTTTTAATCGTCTTTGGGATTAACTGGGATTTCAATTCACTACCTAAAGCCATAAACGATGGAGGTATCCCAAAAATGCGGTGCTTTTCATTAGAAGACACATGTATGGAGAACTTCTCTGTCCCTTCAAATTTTTTAAATTCTGTTTCATATCGTAAATCCCCTTTATTTCCCGGGTCGTTCAGGTCGAGTCGGACATTCATTGAGGCAGTAAAGCTGTAGGAGAATCCCACTCTTAAGCACTTTTAAAACTTTCACACGAAGGTTTATAATACTTGCTTGGACTCGGCGTTAGCCATGCTTCCTGTGGGACTATGACCCATACTCAACCATCTTCGTGACGTAATTAAAACACAAAATAAAAAGTAAACAGTAAAACGTGCCCTAGCGCCTTGATAAGAAACAAAAATGTAATTTCAGAAATTCAAATTCACTTTGAGAAATATCAAAATGCACTTGCCCCGAAAATACGCTAGCCTCTTTTAATTTGTTGTTATATATAATTTAATCATTTCCAGTCATGCCATAACGTCAAATTAAATTTATTAGGTGATTCCGTGACAATCTAAACGATCTAAACTAACGAATACCCGCACCGTGCGTATCTACGCCTCAATAAATGAAAAAATATTTACTTTTAGTAGATTGATTGATTGATTGAATAAGTAAAAATGATTTTTATTGATATATATTGTAATGGGTATGGACAAACAATATTTTTAGGTTTTCCCTTTGGTGCAAAAAGGAACATTTTTTTTTTGCGTTCCTACGCTAGAACACCCAATATATGTATGTATGTATGTACCTACATACATAAAAAAAACATGGATCTTCTAATACTGTGTTTCCATGAACAGGGTTGAGTTTGGGTTGAGTTTTCGATGAGTTTAAAAGGACTGAATTTACAAAAGACCGAGTACACGCGAAGAGCAATATGGATCACGTGCAGAGAGTTAAGCTCGAATAAGCTAACTTTTTAATGTATTTTAGGCTTAAGAATATTATGTATGATATAAAATAAAGTTCGATATGGATAACTATCCATAAATTTTAACTCAATGCAAAATTTTCTAGTAAATCCAAAAGCGAATCCGTTATGAAAAAAACACAGCTACTAATTTGCAAATTTCAATGCAATACAAAATTTGCTGTGAAATCTGCTCCGGATCATTAAAAAAAATATACGTAGTAATTTGCACCTACTACCAGAAAATGTAAATAAAAAGTGCAGATTTTTTTTGTATCTTTCTTATTAAAGTTTCGATTCTATTTAATAAAATGCAATATTTCTTTTAAAGTTCCTAAGCTTTTCGTATTTCAACGAAATATCACACATTCACCCCATGCGTAACACCAAAAATTTAGATCCTGAAGGGGAGCACCTGGTGTAACAGGCCAAAAAAAGTTTTTTTTGCGACATTTTATTTCCTATGACATAATAATTTTATCAAATTTTATTCATAGTGGTCTTATAGCACATATTATAAAATAGATACTAAAGAAATTGTTTTTTATATTTTTTATGGCAAAAATGGCGGCGTTATGGGCGATGACGTCAAACATGTCATCGTTGCGATGTCTGATTTGCATGCAAAATATCTTCCTTTTGAATGAACCCAAATCAATCAGGGAAAGAATTTCTTATTAATAACATTCATAATTCGTTAGGTGCACCAATAATATATACAAAAATGTGACAAAAGGTATTAAATTTTAAGTTTAAAAAGAAAGTTTTATTTTTAGTATAAAATTCCGACTTATAAAAATTTATAAACAAAGTTTACAACAATATTTTTCAAAACAAATAGGTTCACCTAGGAACTATAACTGTTTTGTATAGCTGGTTAACATTTCAGCCAAAAATTTTAAATAGTTTTTGAGATATTATGAACGCAAATGTCGAAAATGTTGTTTCGGGAAAAACACGTTATAAAAATGTAGAGAAGTGGGGAGCCGCTTTGGGAACCGGTTACGTATATGTCGTATAGCTCGAAAGATAATTCGAAGATCTTTATAATACATATTTTACAGGTTTATACTACATAAGATTTGAAACATGGTGACCCATTTAAGTAACTAGAAAAAATTGCCACATAGTTGAAAATTAAAATAATGAAAAAATGCGAAAAGCTTGTAGTGTAGCTGCCCATGGAAGAGAAACATGAATTGTAGCGCTAGCGTAAACGTGATAAAGTTCAAGCATTATTACTTTTTTTTTAAATTCTTTAAAAAATTTCAAATAATAAAACCGCATATGAAATATATTTAAGTCAAACCATTGTAGCTTGTATTTAGCGAAACAATAAATAATAACATTCGTTAACAATAAAAATGTGTACTGTATTAAAAATAGAGTAGCTTTTCAACATTACACAGAGAATATCTATAAGAAAACTTACACGAAACTACGTCAAAAGAGTTAAGCACGTCTTTAAACATTCCCTAACAGCTTGCAAGTTTCAAACATCTTGACTTAATGATTTTAAAGGGAGGAATTGGAAAATGTTTTACCCTTCTTGTTATACGACAAGTACAGCAGCAAGTTTCTGATCAAATATTGAAGGATCTAATAGTTTCAAATACCGGAGGAAACGCTTTAAAATGCAAAAATTAAATATCTAAAAAGAAGTGCCTCCTCCTAAAATTATCAAATTCTTAAGACATAAGAGCAACTTCGAGCTTATACCTCAAAACCCACGCAAAAGGCTTCAACGCCATTTTCATTTCGTCGCGGACGAACTTGCAAAATTTCCACCCGATTGGGCGTCCCATCAATTCGAAGGAAGATAAACTGTCGTCTGATGGCGCTGCTCCACGCCCCAAACCCCGGAGGCAATCAATCCGCAGTGGGTGGTGGAGCCGCCATTATCGGGCCCCGTCATTCCGCCCCCGCAGCCGGTGCAGATTTTCGCGCACAACTGCTAATCAACCGCTTTGAAATCTGCTGACACTCTCCGGCGGGAGGGGGCCCAACGAAAAATTGCAGAACCGATTAGGTTTAGGTGGCAGGGCACATCCGCATTGTGTGGTTCGGCCCCGGGCGGAGGGTTTAATTAGACGTTTTCTCACCCGGATTCCGCCCAAGACAGCGCTCAGGTGCGACGCCCTGTCCCTGGCGGGTAATCGAAATCTTACCCGGCCGGGGCGATCTGTCAGAGTAGCACGGGCCTAATGGCGCTCTGCCCCCGATGATCGGATAAGCCCTTTTGCCCCCAAACGTGCTACCTGAGCTCGGGCGCTCCACGAGACGAGCCCTCGGCCCCCGCGGCCCCGTCCAAGTTTATCAGCAAAGTAGGCAGTCGGGGGGATTGCTCTAGTGACACAAACAAAAGACAAGTGGCTGCCATTGTTGCTCCACCGATTGGAAATTGATTGAGCCGGGCCCCAGGTCCTGATGGGGCCGAGCCCGGCCCGTCCCGCAGCCGTGGCTTAGATGTAACAGGGAATGCACTTTTGGAGGTCAATTTATAATTCTATTGCCGGCAGTGGGGCCCTGTGCGAGGATGCCAGCTCCGGCTCCCAAGAATTCATGTGGGGACTTGTTGTAGGCTCCGGCGGAGTTAGTTGCCGGGTTCAAGAACCTTTCCGAGTATCGATTGCGGCGGAACTTGTGGTGACCGGGTCATTTTCCTATCAACGAGGATGCCGCATGGCAAATATTTATTAAGGTCGTTCTCTACCAATCGTTCTTAATGGCGAACATTTTATACTTTAAGTTTAATCGTTGATCGAAAATACCTCAGATAGAATTAAGGTACAGCTGAACAATAATACACACTAAGAAAATTTTCTATTGAAATCTAATTATTTTTCAGCAAATTTATCTGAAAATACAAGAAACCCTGAAATTTTATTATTTTCTATTGAAATTCACTGTACATACCTATGGTCAACTTATAGACGCAGCATATTTCTTTCCAAAACAGTTTTTTGACTGCTGATATTTTAAACAAAAGTTTTACTGTTTAACATTGCAAAATGATCAAAGTTTAGTTTGTTCCGAAAAACACTAAGCACTATATTTTCCGATATTTTTCAGCAATCTAATTGACATTTTAGTCACAATCAATATGGGCTAAATTCTCGAACTGGGGGAATATGGGCTTCAATTATAGAACTTATATCGATGGGCATTGACTTTCATTAAGTCGGATTAAGTAGAAATTTTCTAGTATTTACTTTTAATACAATATGTGTATTACTTTTTAAAAAAACGGTAAAATCGATTGCCAGTCTGTCCTTATATCCGCCCTATTGAAATTCGAAGTGTGAAGTATAAGCGAGAGAAAATCTTCTAACAAATAGGCTACTCATAAACTGTAAAACCGTAGATGTGTTGCTCGGTTGTGATAGCTCAGGCTTAGAGCATCGGTCCGAAACTTCGGAGGACCCGAGTTCGAATGTAGCCACGGTGAAGTCGAATATCACAGGAAAATCAACTTTCTAAAAAGGCATCAGAACGAAATGAAGTAACTCTGTGGGTTTAGAGCCCCGCCAATCCGCAGGTCGCAGGTTTTGAACCCAGCACCGGATTAAATAATTTTTGCATTTCATACTACTGATCAATTAAAAGTTAATATCACCTTTCTTAAAATTTAATTTTTTTATGTACTTAGTTCTAATGTCAACATTATTAAATCCCTCGTTTTAATATTTACAATTTTTTAGTTTTTAATGTTTTTCTGGCGTAATCATATATACAATACAAAAAACATTAGATGTCACTCCAAAATTTTTAACCGTGTATGCATATATGATGCATATTCTCCATATGATACATTAACCATCCAAAAACAAGCGACTAAAAATTATAATTAAAGTTTCCAAAATATGTCTATAAAATTGAATTATAGCTTCAAGGTTTCCTAACATTGCACTTTGTTTCTCATAATATTTTTTATTTCGAATTCAATAAAAGTTATAGGTATACTTGCTATAACTGAGGAGCAGCCTTAAAAATATTAAAATTTATTCAAACAATTTTAACCACTTTATTTGTGCGCCTCAATCATCTCACTTTGCATAATTTGTAGAATTGAAAATGCTAATGCGGAATCAATTTCAGGACGAAAGATTGTGAGTAAATTCTTTAGCGATAATGTTTTATCTGCAAAGCTATTACTCATCCAAAGCAGTGCAATTATTCCCTCTATCAATTCCAATTCGAATCAAAATTTGTTTGGCAACAATAGCCACCTGAAAAATGGCGACGGCCTCCGTCTCGGTAAGGAACATTGTTTTGCATATCTGGGCAAATTGATGACTCGGAAATTTCTCAGCAGCCGAGCCAACCTGTCTGGTGGCAATTATTAATGGGGCCATGGCCTTTTTGGCAGAGACACCCTGTAGCCTCGCAGCAGACTCGCATTTCCTTCCTGCACAACGTTCAACCGTAGAAACAATTAAAATCCTTCGCTGAGGAGGTCCGCATCGATTTGTTTGGGGGAGGCAAGCGCTTCACAAGGACTTTAATAACTAAACGAGAAGAGATTGGGCGAAGACGTTCATTCTGCTGACAGAATGATTGCAAACTGGCGGCGGCGTCGCTCAAGTGATACTGGCCATTTCTGTAATATGTACCCAGTAATTCCAAAAAATAATCTTTAAAAATATAACGAACGGCTTCAATCTGCCACATTGGTAATGCAAGTTCCATCTTATTTAACCTAATTTTTTTTTACCTTCTTTCTGTACTAACTGCAAGAGATTTTAGATTTAAACCAAATAGGGTCAGTTTGACAAAGGCAGCCTTGGATTCAGGGGGGTGGGGGGCTGAATTTAAAAAAACAGAGCTAAACTTATTGTTTGCAAACACAAAAACTTAATTACTTTTTCTATGTTTGGATTGTAGCTTACATTTATGATTTGCTACATTTTTGATTATGCAAACTGTAAACTCTGAAGTTAGCTACGCTGTCATAAAAGGCGCCACTTCTTTTGAAAACACATTAGGGCACTTTTACAAAAGAAAATTTAAAATAAATACATTTATCAGCTAAAACATTCATTAGTTATTAGGATACATTTTTTACATTTACATATGTATATTGTTAGGACCAGTTTTCAGCAGTTTTCGAAAAACCTAGCTTGCTGCGTAATACATAAAAGTCTGCAGTATTTTCAGTTACGGTATAACGTTATAACTCATAAACTGTGCATTCTTTTATGTAAGTCATTCGTACCATTTTTACAGTACATTAAATTTGCAACAATTTAAGCCTAACCACAGTTCTGTGCGTTCATCTATTTTCGAGATATGGCAATTTTATTGTTTCAAATTATTAAAATTTTGCTCTCATTTCGATGTAACTGTTCAACGTATGCGAAAAATTATGGAAAAGTTGTAGTAAATTTAATAGTCTTTCATTTAAGCACAAAACTAGGTCTGAATATCCAATAGTTCTCTTTCAATCTTACAAAAAAAAATGGGAAATTGTATTTTTGAAGAAAAATTGAAGAGCGTCTGTTCAAAAGGTTATATTTGCAAACAGTCCGATCAAAAGGTTATGTTTTGTAATGTCTTTTATTTTTTAACTCTAACTACAAAAAGAAATTAAAATGTTTGAGTAGGTAGGCTATAAGTGTATTAGAAGCTCCAATTTTAAAAATTAAATAAATAAAACTGACCATACAAAGACAAACAATATTCTATAAGCTTTTTTTTCAATATCTGAACATTTGGAAAATTTGCAATTAAACCTTTTGAACAGACGGTCGGTCCTCAATTGCAAAGAGACGAAAAAATACGAACACAACAAATCAATTTATCAGTATCGGCCCACAAAACTCATCGGCATTCATTTGTTTTCAACATACAACACATGAAATCAGTATTACCTGTACAATTGAACTGTACAGGCAAACCCTAGCGTGTATGTATTAAAACTGTGAAGTTATCCTCACCTGTACATGCGTCCAACCTGACGAATATAGAAATATATTGTATATTTTTTGTCGCTTGGAAAAACCGAACGTATACATGTGGTGGCAGTACCGCACCGCGTGCATGAATGCACAGTTCTTAATTTTTGAAAAAAATCGTTTCAGTTCGTGGTTTAAATTATTTGATGGAAAAATCCAATTGAATTATTTTCATGTTATATATTTTACTGTATAGGCAAAGCTGAGCAGGCAAACACGAACGTGATGTACTTTTTGAAAGCCAGTTATGCTTGTAGGGTTTGCTTGTACGATTGTAACCATCACGCATACAGTGGCGTTTATGACCGGCTTAATGTTAAATATGTACATGATTTACATTCTTCATGTTCTACTACTTATTATTTAATTCATTAGCACTCACTCATGTGGTTTTTATGAAGACCTTATAATATAACATTTAAGTAATTTTTGATTAAAAGCTTAGAAAAAATCAACCTGCTGCAAAACTACGTTGTTGAATAAATATTTGAGGGATTACTACAGCAAATTCCAAATTTAATAAAAGAGATCCATAAAACAGGGACATTTACCTAAATACAGTAAAAGTACTATGTATGTATAAAACTGTTGCCTAGTTGTTTATAATAGTCAGTAATGCTCCTATACCCAAATATGTATATTTATGTAATTTCGTACATATATAGTGAGCGAAAATTGTTTTCTTCCTCTATCTAAAATTAGGTATTATTTTTGTAAATACTTAATTTGATTTCAAAATTGCGTATTTTATAGAGTATAAGAATATATAAAACTTTATGGACGCAAGTATTTAAAAACAAAAGAAGTTCATTTTTGATCCATAAATTGAATTAGTAATTTGTTTTCCACAATTTTTTAATATTTCAAAATTTTCTGTCTTCTGTGTAATAAGGCTTAGTTAATCTAATTTAATTGAAACTGCCAACAAAATTCGACTGTTAAATTCTAAAAATTGTGCGATTTTCATTAAAATTAATAGATGCTGCAGAGTTTTAAGAATCGCTAATTATAAAGTCAAAATTTATTTTTATTTATTTTCATTTCTTCGGCAACAGACAAATCATATATAATAATTTGTTAATATGCTTTTAAACTATTGACGTAACTTACATAGTCTATTGCCATTGAAGCGAAGTACCTAAAAGACTTTCCGTGTCATTTAATTTAAAAATGAATTTACCCACTTTATTCTAATATCTACAATAAAAATAAATTCATTTTATAACCAAATAGCTGCAGGATAGGAATACTTGAGCAATTTTAGTGCTTGGTAAAGAACTTGTAAGAGATTTCTTTCTTATATTTTTTATTGGATCTCACAGAAAAACAAGTTAGATATCGCTGTTTGAAAAAAGTTAATTTGAAATAAGAAAAATCGAAAATACCCAATGCTCATTTTCATAGCAATTCCATTCACATAAGTCCCACAATTTTGTTTAACGCGGATATATCAAAAACACGAAAAAAATCATTTTTTGTTTTATGCAAAAACTGCTATACTTCCAATAGTCATGTGTCGTATTTACTGACAAACATGTCCCATTTTACGTATTAGGTACACTGTCGAACATTTGGTTCAATTTATTAACCAATAAACTACATTCAGACAACAATTTTATATCAACATCAAGAAATGTCTATTTAAATTAAAACAGGAGGACGTTTAACGAATATATCCTTAATTTAAACATTTTCAGTATTAATTTACTTTCAAATAGACTAAACCTTTCCAATTAATTCAATATATTACAAACCTAAAAACGTTTGGAATTAAAAGAAATTTAAAAAACCCGCATTATAACCTCACTTAAATAAAAGTTGGATAATCTTCATATAAACACATTTAATTTAAAAGTGCCTTTGCGAAAGCTACCGGAGACATGATACTCGTATGAAAATAGTTTAATTGAGCTCAAGGTGCTCGTTTAAGTGAGAAAATTCCCCAAACTAATAATAGTATGCACACGGGATACGCAAATGTCCGTGCTAAAATAAAGAAAAACTTTTGCCCTTGCATGCAATAGCTTGGACTGAACCCTAAGGAATTGACTGAATTTTTTAAAGGACTCTGCATAAAACTAATTCATTCTTATTTCATTTCTTTCAGAATACTGGAAAAGTTCTCTATTATAAATTACTTGGAATATATTTATTTATATTTTTTGACTAACCTGCGTTTTGCTCAGCATTTCTTTTAGTTTCGTTTTATGTACAAGAAATCTAATATTTTACTATATAGTCTTCCATTAAAATAGTATCAAAATTACAATGGAAGAGTACCTATTCCTCTTTTAAATTATATTTAAAACGTAATTTAATTCTAAGGTTCTAATTTAAAAGTAGGTTGTAATTGGCTTAATCTTTTTTCAAATTCTCTGTTTCAGAGGAATTAATATTGAACGATTTTTTTTTACCTTTTTACTTATCCTCATTATTAAGAACGTTTATGCTTATACTCGAGAATGAATGAAATGTTCTAAATGTGAACTTATCGTGTTTCGATTTAGTACCCAAATCTGCGATGACTTAAAAATTTGCTATTTGAAATACGTTTTAGATTAATATTACACTTTTTTAGGTTTTCGTACCTTAAAAAGAAAAACGGCATTCTTATGAGATCACTCTCGAGTCCGTCTGTCACAGAAGTGAAAACTCTTAAAAACTTTGCTAACGTGGAATTTTACATTTGGCATAATGCACATATGTACATATATCGCCAATCAACGATTAGAAAAAAACTGCTTTATGGGAGGTCAGCTTGGTACAAAAAAAAAACAACATTTAATTAATATAGCATCTTTATCATTTGAAAGAGTTACCTCTAAGGATTGTAAAAATATTTTTTCTAAAATTTTTGCTGGAGGTCTTAATGATATACATAGTTTAAAATTTGCTGCGCTCCTATAGGTTTCAAAAGCTAAAATTTAGATTTTAATTAATTTTACTGGAAAATTGCAGTTTTTCTTCAGCAGTGTAACAGCAATTCCTGAAAAAATATATTTTAAATATAAATACATAGGTGTTTACTTACAAAGGACTTTTGACCTAAACATGTAATAAATCCTTATCTTATAAAAAATGTAAGTTAGACGAAATATATAATGTTGATCAACTTTGTCCTTTACAATTTAGGTACATCATGTCATTTCATATGTAGGTCCATATATGTACTTTAAGAGCTGGCACAGGTTTATTTTACTATTTTTTTTTATTTATTTAAAATTATAGAATTAAAAAAAATTATTTTTATTTTTGTACGATAGTGTTTTCTCTCAGTGTACGCAAATCCTTTTAAGATCCTAGTCGTTTTCCCTTATCAATAGCATATAATATATGATACTTTTTTTGTAAATTACACCTGACATGATTAGCTTTGCAATTGTCTTTTTAAAAACAATAGCAGGCATGAGGATTATATATTCAAACCTATATTCATATAGTACATATGATGGTTATAAATAATTAAGCGAGTCGCATAATAATTTTTTAAGAATTGTTCGTCAGATTTTGATAATTGATAGGGTATCTTAGAATTAAATTCAATATTGAGTGAACAAGAACGCATAAAATTCATTGAAAATTTCGATTGAATATCTGTGCTCTTCACCAAAATCATATTATTCTCGCAAAGATCGACTTCAGAGGTCATAATATACTTAAAACTAAATATTTTTAAATTAAATTTGGGAAGTGTAGTTGAAATACCAATAAATCGGATGTATAAACCATTTTTTTTCAAAGATTGTTAAAGTCAAAATCTTTCCTTACGATACTATTGCTATTTTGCACACTTAAACTTCATTATGAAGTCAAATTCCATTATGACGAAGAATAGGTACTTCATAATGAAGAGCGCTATCATTTTTGTTTATATTTAACCGAATTTTCGACAGTGTATGTCTATTTGTTGTTCTTTGACAAAGTTTTTGCTGACTCTTAAACTTCCTTACATCTCATTATTGGATCTAACTAATTTTATTTATCCCTGAACCTCTTATTTGTGAGATTTAAAGTTGTGCTCCCACGTTGGCAGAAACCTTGGGGTGCAACCGAGCGAAATTATTTGAAGATTGAGGAGAAAAGCATTATTTGTTCTTGAAGTAAAAAGATGTAAAAAAAATGTCTATAAGCAGTTCGGTTGCCGCTCTACTAAAAAACGCTATAGTAGATCTCGAGTGGTGCTATGATTGAGGTAGTTTTAATATTCAAAGCTCAGCTGATCCGCTCGAATCGTCCTCGAGGACCGAAATGAGTCAGCCTCGTCTTTCATCTAATTTCCTTTTGGATTGGCTGGGCTGGCGAAGTTTTTCAAAAAATCACGAAAGGCAGCTGGTGCTCAACGCAAAGTACATTGGCACCTTATCTGCACGAAGTCTCCCGGCCAGATCCACGGAGGAAAGATTCGGGAGGAGGACGGAGATTATATGCTCCCCGGCCGAAGTCTGCAGCATCCACGTCGCATATTGATTGGATGCCGGTGAATGGACCAGATAAGCCGAGTTTGCAAAGCTAAATCTGAGATCGTTTTCAATGAATATTGAAGTTGGGTAAATTTGCTTTTCAGTTGGCCGAGCTATATCTGCGTTGGGTGGCGGAAGACGGCAAAAAAGTAGGTAGCTCCGAATGCAACTTTAATGGCTCATTCGGGCTCGTTCCCGGCAATATTTGTTCACGTAGAGATTTTCGCCTGAGGGACTTTCTATTGATTCGAAAAGCTATTCCGGCAATTTGGTGCTACCACCAATAAATAACTCCAAACTGGGCGGCATTCTTCAAGGTAAAGTGCATAATGCCCCCGGTCCATGACCAGAAACAATGATAGAATTCTTATAGAGCCCTCAGCTTGTGGGTCCCGCGACGATACTATTGCGGGGCACTGGAAGAGGTAATACTATGCGGGAAGCTCATAAAAATATTTTACCCTCGGGACCAGTCCAGTCCACCATACGATAGGAGGAACTTTTCAAATAAAAGTCGCAAGCGGGAAGTTGCCCAGTTGATAAACAATTCGCAAATATGTTGCGGCGCTATTGGTTGCCGGAACAGGGAAACATGGCAACTTGCGGCGACTTGGGTTATCTGAAAAAGTTTCATGCCCCGAGGCAGTGGGTTTAATTTAAGTCCTTTTCCTTGTCTTGTCCTATTTTAAGAATTGGAGTACCCAGCTTCTGTGAGTCTAATACACAAACGGGCTTTGTTCTCCAGTACCAGAGATGCTGGTCGAATTGACTTACTTCCCGGGATGTTTCGTATTGAATTTCATTGTAAACAGGTCCTCGGCCCTCTTCCCGCTCCTGGGATTTGAAAATGGAATTTCTTTTACTTCCCATGATATATATAGCACTCTTCCTCCTTTAATATCTGGGTTGCAACATACTCCTTCTCCACAGCGACGGCTGTGTACTGCTTCTGCTTCAACTTCAGCCTCACCCTGTGCTGCAGCTCTTCAGATATATTCGCCTCGGTGACTGCATGATGTACCCAATAAGAAATAATTGGCACTCTCAGGACTGAGGCTGCTCCGCCGTCAGGATCCTTGCAGAAAGTCAGATAAGGAAATCCCGGGAAAGCAGTCAATTTGCCACAAATGCTAGCCCCGCTGTGCTATTCTCTGTCTTTTCGCATTCTTTAGCTTCTCTGTAACTTGGGATATTTCTTCAAATTTTATGTCAACCAGGATATTGTTACTGCTACATACGAACGACTTGAGCTGATTCTAACACGCACTTCTTATGTGAATTATTTGCAACGTCCAAATCATCTGCTTATATATCTTAGCTGACTAACATATAGGTACAACTCAACTTCCTTAACAACTTCCGAGTTTTAGATAAGACGGATTTCTAAAGAAAAATAGTTTTAAACACTGGAGCACACTCATAGAACGCATGCCACCTAAAAGACCTTTAGTATAGGAACGCAAGTAATTGATAGCTCTTATTTAGCTGCAAGGTGCAACGTATTATTGTAATTTACAGAAAAAACCCTCACTTGCTTGCAATTATTATTATCGAAAAACTGTATAATATAACAAATAATTCGTGTGTCCTTCAGAAAATGGTTGGGTCAACAGAAGGGAATTTTATTTCAATGTATTTATCTGTCTTCTTGCTCTCTCCACGTTACTCATATTTAAACTTAGAAGATCTCTTAATTAGGAGTTGCGTTTAATTAATTAATTTTTTTTTTTAATTTACCCAATTATTTTTGAACACTTTCTATCAATTTAATCATATAAATTATATAATGTTTTGTATGTGAACTCATCATCTCTTAAAACGATATTTTATAAATTTTGTACACACTGAAAATAATTTTCTTATTTCTAAGGCCGCTTTCGAATTCGCATGCATTTGCACATTTTTCATTAAATTTTCGGACCGAAATATCACTTATTCGGAATTTTTCGGAGGACTTTTAGTCCGGAAATAGTATATTGTGCAACAAGGGCATAAAGTAGCCGTTTTTGCACGCTGACAGCAATAAACGCACGAGCGAAGCGAGTGTGTTTAGCTGCCAGCGTAAGCAATCGGCTACGCCCCGCCCGAATTGCACATTTTATTTTTCCCCACTAGTGAGGGAAAAGTGCCAATAAAACGCACGCCTTTCCGGTTGGACAGTGGCTTATTATCCACTCGTGCTTTATATTGTGCAACAAGGACGGTGCATAGCCGATTGCGCACGCTGGCGGCAATAAACGCACGAGCGAAGCGAGTTTGTTTAGCTGCCAGTGTAAGCAATCGGCTACGCACCGCCCGAGTTGCGCAATAAAGCATTAGTGGATAATCAGCCACTTTACAACCGGAAAGGCGTGCGTTTTAGTGGCACTTTTCCCTCACGGGTGGGGAAAATAGATTTAAGGGCTTCAAACTCAAGGGGCGCATACAAGAAGCAATTTCTTTTTTATTTTATTTCAATGTTCTTATATGTTGCTACACAATACATTAAAAAATTACGTTGCTTCCATCCTGAGCTCTACCTATGCATATAAATAATGTTAAATGTTACTGAAAATGTGTCACTTCGAACAAAAATCGCAGTTAGACCAAAGTTTGGCATCCTAGTAGTAATATTAATTGTAGCTTTTTTTCTCTTATTCATATATTATCTCATTGGGCATCCAGTCTAATTTCAGGATATATAAAGAAAACATCAAATCTTTGGAAAAGGTTTTTTTCGTTATTCTGAGGCCAAAATAAGGCCTTATCGATACCCCTCCTTTAGAAAGTTGACTCGCAATCAGGATCTCCAAAAACACCAAATACCAAAATTCATTGTAATGCCTTAAAATTAACAATTGGTGGCCGCCATTTTGAAAATCTATATTTTATGTCCATAAAAGTAGCCTCGAGGATGTGGTACCTACTGTATAGAATTACAAAATTCATGTCGGTGTTATTGAGCCACAAATAAACAAATAAACTTTCGTTTTTATATACAGTATGTACATATGTATATGTACATATAAAATATACATACATACCTACATATATGTATAAAGTTTAAGATTCTCATAAAAGTAGTTGAAAAAAAAATTAAATTATCCGAATACGCCTGCAACTTTTGCTCAAATATGAGAATGATTTGCGATTAAAATATGAATTTTCAACTGAATTGAATCTCTTGAATTTCAGAATTTCAAGATTAAACTAAATGATAACCCATAACCCTGTTGAAACTTTCTTATTTAAAATATCTTTAAAAGTTTGGGTGGCTCTTCTATAATACAAATTCAGGATATCTTATCTGTTACAGAAAGTACACTGTAAGAGGTTCGAAGGTACGACAGCATGGCAGCAGAGCATAACTACTATAAGGGCTTCAAAACTTTATCAAGACATTCTCCGTTGCGGCGTCCTTCCCCCGCAAACTATTCGATAAGAGGCTCCTAATCACAGCTGGAAGTCTGCTCAATGATCCTTAGACGTTGGACTTTGTGACCCCTGCCCGGAAACTGCCTAAGAAAACTCAAAGTTCGCAGACACTCCTTCGGTCGAGGAACGGACGTCAAGCAGCCCAACAAGTTTACGTCAAGACTAAGAGGAGCCCTTTTGTTCGTCGGCTGATCATCCGGCGTCTATTTTCGCCGATAGCTTTGTGCCGGGCTTGGTCCGGGCGTTTTACAGGTGGCGGTTTTTTTTTTAATTTGGCGCACAAAGGCCTATCTCACGGGGGCTCCTCCCACGCCACAATGCGCCCCAAAAGTGAACCGGGCTAACTCAAAGAGTGGATTAAAAGTTCAATAATGATTCGGAGCGGCAAAAGGAAAATACATTTTTGCACTCGACAAGTAATCTGCGATATTGTGCCCGCCATTACACTGTACTCCTGGCCCCGATTTCCGGGTGCATGTATATTTGCTTTACAAAAATTTTTGGCATTTGTTTGGACCTGCGCCCCATCGCGCCTTATGGGGAGCACTGATATCTGGATGTGACGGTGCTCCGCCGACAAAACACAGCCTGGCCAACTCCATCGTTCTAGTTCGATGAAGCCATCCACTGTCCCGGCCGACGAGCATCGATGCGCCTTTGCTCATGTCTGCCGGGAAATATCCCGATTGTAATCCTGTTCCCCGCAGCTAAGTGGATTTCCCATAAGCAAATACACGGGCAATTGTGGGCAAAATGTAACTTTTATTGAAGCTACTATCCAGTGTCCATTTTGGCCGTAAGTTATGGCCAGAACATGGCAATTGTTGTCATTTATATTCTCTTCCAGCCGACCGTAACTATAATATGTAAGCGTGGGTCTTAAACTGGGACAGTCCCGAAGGAGACGTGTTTGTGCAACCAAAAGGAGCGGGACGCGCCCTAAGAAACATACATTCATAAGGATAGTCATTGGGCCTGTTTGCAGGGCTCCGTAATTGAATGCATTTGTTCTGGAATCTGATTCCGGGGCTCAGTCGCGCTCGTCTAGCAGACATTCACTGCTGGGACAATAGTGGCAAAGACGAAATTCATTCATGTGGGGACGGTATGCGGGAGCAGCCCTAGAAACATTACACGAGAAATGCAAATTTTCCAGTAAAACCCATCAAAGAGGATGCGGGTCTGAGCCGCCCCGACTTAAATCTGAGAAATCAATTCTCCGGTGGCTGGGAAGCTACTGTACCCGAAGAAAATATTGACTCGTCTGACGTGCCAAGAAAAGCCTCCGTTTTCTCGAGCCGCCTTTTATTCTCTTAGAAATGGTTCCTGAAGCTTCCCTTTGAGTCCATTGCATTCGGGGGGCCCCCGGACAGCAGCGTCTCTCTGTGTGTCCTCCCTAGAGTTGGGCCCCAAAATGGAGAGATACGAACCGAAAGAAAGCTCAGAAGTTACCAACTGAAAACAATTTACAACTTTCGTGAAGGAAATTACTTAAAAAGTTGAGACAGGGGCGGTCATTAATCTCTTGGACTTTTTCATTAGGAATAACTTTGCGCGCGGACAGAGCGTTAATGGATTGAAGAGCAGCATTGACTCGCAGGAAGGACACCAGATAACTACTCGCGATTTTCGCTCAAATGAAAGGATTCCGCCGGTACGAGTCATTAATTTCTTGAGATGGTGCGGAGGACTTAATAATTTCCACCGTAATTGTCATAAGCGAGGGACAGAAATTTACGGCCGCACTTGAGCTAACCTAAAAAACTGGGGCAGGATCCTTCTCGTTGGTGAGCTCCTCAACGGAGGATCTTCGAGAGGACATTGTTCCTGGTTGCTCGGAAGTTTTTCGTTTCAAAATGAAATTTGCAGCCCAATTAATCCCTGTCACTGGAAATGGCACGAGACGAGCACCCGTCGCTGGGACTGGTCCGCAACGTGGTCGGGCCTCCCAACATCATTCGAGAATAGTTGGGAAGGGAAGGTATTTAATTTTTTCTTTTTGTTTCCAAAGGAGAAGCAACCGAGTTGAACGACAGAAGGCTTCCGGCGATAAGACGCTTAAAAATTATCACTTTCGATTGGTTCGTAGGCGGCTGAAAACAGACGAGACATCACGTATAAGGGCTGTAAACTGGCGAACTTCAGTTTATGGTTCGCACACGGAAGTAAGATAAAAATCTTACAGAGGCAAAAATAAAGGCCCCATAAGAAGGCGCTACAACGCTTTTGAAGGGACTTGCCAGATCTGAAAAACAATTGATACATATGGTTCGACACTTCAGACTTTGAACTATACATATAGGTGTAGGTATATTTAAAAATTAAACAGGTCCGTATTTACGTTTGTGGCACCCCTAGGCACTTTTCGTGTGAGGGCTTCTTATAACACGGACAGTTTTAACAGAATCAAAATATTTTGAAAATAGTCTAAGTGTTTTAAATTTACATCAGGAAGCAATCCAAAGCATTAAACCGAAGCAGACTTTAGCCTTAAAGCATGCAAACCCACAGCAGACGGACAGTCTGTGTTTTAAACTCCCAGCAGGCAACGCAACACTTAAAGCTTAAGACACTTTATTCATATTTAGAAGTCATATGTGACATGTTAGTCAATTTACATAGAACGAGTTAAACAAATTCAAATTTTTTTCAAAACAGAGTGCTATAGAAAGCTTTCGCTGAAATTCAAATTAAAATTTTCGAGTAGATTCTCAATATTGTAATTTATTTAATTATTTATATTATTTATTTATACCATTTGTTGATAATGATCACGTGGCCTGAAGCACATTCAGGGCATAAAAGTCTTCTAAGGAATTAAAGTTAACTAAAGTATGTATGTATGTACTATATCAGGAGAATTTTGCTGCTGAACTAACATTCTTAGTTTGTCAACTTTCTGTCCATATAAAAATTCAAAAGATTTTTCTTCTATCTTACCTACTATCAGTTTAAACAACTCCAAACAGAATTTATTAGAATTTACATATGCCAGTTTTGATTAATTTCTATTATCAAGCTTGTATGTATAAAGTTATAAAATTGCAGATGAAAAATTCCCAAGTTAGTTTGTAGAGTTAATATTTTATGCAATAAAACATATTTCAGCCGTAAGAATTAAAGAGAACTAGGGCAATGTCAAGATTAATTTAGGCAAAAAAACAATTTAGGAAAAAAATTGCATTCGATTAAATTTCAAATTTATGCAAAATAATCTTGAGGACACGATTACTTATCCATGACTTAAATACTCCCAATGAATACGAAAAGATTACTTTGTTGCAAAATAAGTTCAAAAATAATTTATTCTACAGCCTATTTTGTATATTTTGAAATATTGCAATATTATGAAAAGAAAAACGAATATAAAATCCTAAACTTGGGTTATTTTTAAATCGATAAAAAGGTTATTACTTGTCTTACGTTTAAATGAAT
Organism: Machimus rusticus; assembly: GCA_951509405.1. Lineage (NCBI taxonomy): Eukaryota > Metazoa > Arthropoda > Insecta > Diptera > Asilidae > Machimus > Machimus rusticus. Next base: position 14,016,795 of record OX608051.1, read on the forward strand.
TTTCGGTGAATCGAGCCAAAGCCTTTTATGTCTAATAACTAACCATTCACTCAATTAATCAACCAACCATATTTTGATTCATTCAACATTCATATTACGAATCATATCTTAGCATGAATATGTCCTAATTTTCGCGTAGTGTACAATATATGTATGTATTATGTACTTATGCATATTAAAAATGTGGCTTACTTAACCTTAACATTTTTGCATCGCCTTAAATAAAACTTTAAAGTCAGTTGAAAGCGATTAAGTCAATTTTTTCATATGAATTATAGTTTTATAATTACTACCAACGTATGCACGAAATGTAATACAAGTATTAGGCATAATTTCTTGCAAATAAGAACGGCAGCTATAGCATTAATATAATAATTTACTATGAAGGTAATTGAAGCTTACGATAACAATGAACTTCTATAGCAGATAAAAAGGATAATATACATACGTTTAATATATGTATATACATAAATACGTCCTATAGCGACCTTCACCTTTAAGGCACTTAAAATACAATATAAAGGGACCATCTGATCGGTTTCCGTTTCTGTAATTTTTATAAACTTATGGTGCGATTAAAATAAAGCTCACATTTACGAACAACTTTTATGACTCTAAGTAGACCCTTCAATGTATACTATCTAGAAAAAAAGGATGATTCCTTTTTTTTATTTACCCATTAAGCAATCTTATCTAAGGCGGATCCACAAAAAATGTCTCTTAAGAAATTTTGCGGCCGTTGCTATAAACACCAAGTTTTATATAGTCGTTTCCTAAAAGCATAAAAATATCGGAGGGTTCTGTCCATCTCAAATCTTGTTTAAGTAAAAAGTCTCGTTTTGTCCAAAAATTGAAAAGAATTTCTATATAAGCGGCCCAAAAAATAATTGATAAATCATAAAAAATTAAGTGTCCAACGTGTAGAAAATTTCTTGTTAGACCGTGGGTCTAAGATGCCTCATAAAACACGATAACCCACTCGAAAGACGGCATTGAAGGGATACGTTAAAAACGCCTACTTAACCTAAAATATACGTGTATGGCGCGAATGATTTCTACTTTTGCTTTGGGTTGGGTTGAGTTGAGGCACTCTCCCTTAGACTTTATGAGACCATACCCTGCAGAACACTAAAATATTTTATGAAACTTTCGCTAATAAACTTTCACTTTTCATAAAGCAGTAGCATTTGCATATGTAAGCGGATTCGCGCCTCGTTACCGCTCGGGATGAAATCGCAAATCTCCGGAGATGGGCAATGATTTAAGATTCCCACCTGCACTAAAACTCGGCCTAAAGGTTCTTTTACACTCTCGCCCCGCGCTATTGAATTAGCAGCCTTTCAGAGTAGTAAAGGGAACGAGCCTAACCCCAACCCCATCTCCACCCTCATCGTCATGCTGTGCTATAAAGGGGCCTATTTACAATAAAATTCAAAAGAGCTGTGCCAATGTGCACACCGCTTTACGGCCTGCAAGATTTCGAGGTGCTCGCAAAAGGGAACTCCCGCAGCCCAAGACCACATTGCAGCGGGTAGGTTCCTGGAGGTTTCCGAGGAGGTGCCGCCCTGCCCAGCCCCCTCGAATATCCAATTCCCTCATAAAGCGGAAAGTAAAGCAACAAATGGAAATTTTTCTCGGTGAAGAAGCAGAGTGGCCGTTTTTGTAACGCCTCTCCGGATTGCTTGAGCATAATGATGGAGCCTTGAAAAGGTTTTAAGGGCTTTCCCGCCTGAAACAGCGCGGCACATTCGAGTTTTTGGGGACAAAGTGGGATGTCCGTTGGGATTTTGTTCAGCTGGAGCGAACTTCAATTAAATAAGGACACTGCGCCATCAAAAGCGGCGGCAGCTGTCATCCGAGTAATCATATCAATCCTCGAAAACGTCAGAGGCGATTTGCATTGATTTATCCCGTCGAGGGCGGGCCAGCCATCATTTTTCATTCGGATGGTGCAGCATACCCTCAACAGGGTTTCGGGTCCCACCCACGGTCACCGGCGACGATGTCGGGTATCCTTAACCCTTGCGAGTCAGCTATAATTATGTTCCCCGTCGCAGATTCTTCTACGTCATGTTTACAGACTCCGACACCGAATCATCCTTCAATTTCAGCCCGAATGGGTGCTCCTCCGCGAAGGACGCCCGGGCGGAACTTACAAGACAAAGTGATTGAGGTGATGGGATCTAACAAAGCGTTCGCGTGCTGGCAGCAAAAGCAACGAACATGCAGACTCCACCTAAAAGCAATTTTCAGCTTTTCCCTTTAATTCTTCACCCCACTGCTGGCACCAATGGGAAAAAAATTTTAACACAGGGTGACTATTTGAATTTACGGCAAAATAAAACATATAAAGTGGCACAAAGTGGGGGGCCATGCTCAATTTATTGCATTGTTTCCAGCTGGGGGTGTTCTGCCTATTTTATGGCTGTTTTCACCTCGTTATGTGGCGGGTGTTGCACTTTTTCGTACTTTCCAAAATGAAACAGAAATCTCTCTTTGTGCTGACTGCAACTTCCCTTCTGAATTTACGAGCAGGCCCCCAATTTTGCTTTTGAAACGCAACTGAACACGTAAGCCGGATGGACATCCAGTGGAGTCAGCGGATAAAGTCACCTACACTTCGGTAACTGATGGTGAATGAAATCTCTGTACGTTTTTCTACAACATCTACTCAAAATCAACAAAAGATTCCATCCACATTTACCAGTTTCCGGAAGTTATATTCATTTCAATTGTATACCCAGATCCCGTCACAAGAATTGTATCGTGTAACTGTAGGCCATGCTTCTAAAATCTTTTCCAACAAATTTTTTTGCCATTTCACAAATTAAGTTAGTTTTGATTTATAGCAAATAGCACGGAATGGAATCATTTCAACTAAATCGGTTTAGGAAGTTCTCAAGAAAAGCAAAAGCTCCACGAACACATAAGGTGACTAATGGGAAAGTTTTATCAGTCAGATGATTCTTCTAAAGATTTCAGAAAACTAACAAAAAAGTTTTTTTCCTGAGGACAGTAAATAAACTCATAATTGTAATGAAGCTAAAAGGACAATGCCCCGAATTTTTTCTTGTTATTCGTATCAACGATATTTTTTTTTCCGTTGGAGATGTCACATCACGCTTTAGTCGTCGAAAGAATTAAAAGTGAAATTGATACTCTTACGACATACCTAGGTACATATGTATATAAGTATATTCTACAGGGTGTTCCAGGGTGGGAGGTCAATACTGCAGGAGGTGAAAGGTCAGACCGAGACAAGCAAAATATCGTATGGGTGGGGGGGGGCATCTCGCACCGTTTGGCAGTTACAGGGTGATTCGTAAATCAGGATGTTGCCTTATATGGCTATTTTTATCTTTTTTTCTACGCATCGCAGCGACCCCAAACTCAAAAGATCACTATTTTTTAGCCCTTTCCAACAAGTCCAAAACCACCCCCTACCCCCAACCCCTTGGCCGCAATCACCCCTGGAAGTTGAAAAAGGTAGTTTTTCTTCGCGATTTTTCACTTTTCGCCCCACTTTTCTCCGAAAGTCACGTTATTAACATACCTACTTTTTATTTTTTTCAAGTTACCTATCTAATTACCTTTCCAAAAAGATGCTTGTCTCGGTTTGACCTTTCACCTCCTGCAGTATTGACCTCCCACCCTGGAACACCCTGTATATTAATATTATTTGGGAAAACCTTCCAGATGTTTCATAAAAACAAAATTAACTTTATGTTTTATGGGGCATCGTCGGTTAAAATTGAGTTGCAATTGGAGCTTGTTGCCTTGACTGATGGTATCACATATTGTTATGAATATACAATGACACTCTTCACCGATTGGCATAAATTTGAACCTTATGTTCAGTGAGGGACTTTCTGATTAAGGAGTTATGTAAATTCCTCCACCCAGCGCGATTTTTCATGTTTTATGAATCTTTTTTCTGATGTTGATAAAAATACAATAAAAACCAGGTTCTATTATATTATTAATTAGTTTTGCCACGTTCAACAAAAAATATTTAATAAATAGGTATTTTTACAATAAAATACATACTATGTAAGTCCGAAAATTGGGGTTACATAAAAGGCTTTCACTTCCTCATGACTTATACACATAGATACATACAAGATTATGATATTATGAAAAAAAATTTCATTCTTTTCTTTTAAATTAAATATCACATAATAGTACGAACCCTCTGGTTCTGAAGATATATGTACAAAAAATAGCAGATGTTAAAAAGTATTATAAACTCTTCGAGTTTATCTACAGACCATATCGACAAAACCTGTCTCGAAAAAAAGCTTTTGAAGTTTTTCAAATCAAGCCAACCCCTATGTCACCACATTAATCGTTTATAACTTCATAACTAAATAGAACTTTTCAATAATTGTTTTTCTAATTATTCTTAAAAACATATAGAATGAATAATAATCAATGGTAATTTCTCTATTCTGGAGTATATATACTTCCCTTAAGGAGTTACTTAAGGAGTTACAACACCTTGAGATTTTCAAGAATCCGTTTCTTTTAATTTTAACTACAACTACTAGTTTAAGTACAAAACTTGAGAGGGGTTTTCAAACCGCTGTAATTTCTACAAACATTTTGTTTAGAATCTTTATCAACGCTATACATTTTAACTACGACTTCTATATATACAAGAAAAAATTTATACATCTCATATTTCCGCCATTTTTGAAGTTTTTCAATTCGGTTTTAATATATACTTCATCTAAGTTTTAACACATATAAAACATTGCATCATCGTTAAGCTAGAAGCAATGATATGACGCGTCTCCTAGACTAATAAGAATAAAATTAATACTTCTAAGACCTTTATATTAGAATCAAGATATTCTAGTATATGAGTAAGTATTGTACGGTTTTAAAGCCATTAATGATGCCAAATTATGCAAAGAATAATTTTATAAGAACAAATACATAAACAGTAGGTACAATAGGTATATAGTGTAGCAGTTCTTAGTTCCAGAAAAAAAATCGAGTATAGTCTCAGAAATCGTCTTTCTAATTTGTAAACTTAACTAACATCATAACTCTTAATTGTGCATGTGCTCTTTTTAAGTAATTTTAAATTTAATTAGTAAAAAATATAAATTTTCAGATTATTTTGTTATTTACATACTACAATTATATAAAAATGTAGCACTATAAAGTGTATTTTAATGTATATAATGTAATTTCTGAATATCGCAATCAACTTATTTTTTTCTTAAAATTTAAAGTAGGTACCTATTTCGAATAAACCATATAAATTTACATTAAAGGAAAAATATCACAGACAATTTCGCTATTCCCAGCACACGACGTATGGTTTTATGATTCGTTCACGTAGATATGTATTTGCCAGATACATATCATGAGTTTTTATGAAAATATAAAACACGTACAAGTCCCAAAGGATATTTAAAAAGAGCTTCACTGAATTATTTTGAGCCGTTTCAAAATATACCTGTTAAATATTCTTTGCTCGTTTAATCCCATAATCCCCGGGTTGAATGCTTAGGGCTTATTGAAATATATTAATCTATTTTTTACTCTTATATACACTTATTTCAATCAATTTTATTGTTGCAAAAACAAAAGTATTCGATTTACTTCCATTCATACCATAAAGCTGGTTCTTTAGAGCCATTAAAACGCCTTAAAGATACGAAATTCCCAAAAATTTGTGTGTTCGTTTTTTTTCGTTTCTATACGGTCAAAGAATTCACTACATCGAAAAAAAAAATTATATTTACACGTAACAAGACACATTGATTCTATTGTTACTAAAAGTAATGTTCTTCTAGATTTTATTAGACATTATTCGAGAACCTTTTGTTTGAAATCTTTGAAGGTATGTACTTGGACTTGTTCGACCGATCTTAGAGATTGCGAGTTTGGCTTGATTTCCTCATATTCCGTTGATATATCAAGGATTGAATCAATACAAAAGCGATTTCTTTGGCTTGCTTTAAAAGATTTGGCATAGCAAATTGGCTTAAATTAACATACCGCCTTATTGTCCTCCAATTATCGCGTTCATGAATCTTTTGTTCTTACTACATATACATATATATCCATCGTATCGGTAATTGTTTTTTTTTCTCTATTTTTTTTTTTGTTATTCTCAGTATTTTATCGTCGATTGAACTCTTCTTGTCCATTAGATAAGCCTCTAGCCGCTTAGCTTTGATCCGGTTTTATGCATTTATTATTAATAATATGTAGGTACTTCTATTGTTGGGTCCCTAATTTTTCGCAATTAAGTAAATTGTTCTTTTTTACTTTTAATGCCGCACAATTGTCACATTTATATAGATCTAATCCTTTCAATTAGCTTCAATTAAACTTTGTGCATAGATGTTTAGTATATACTGATGTATATAGGAATTATGTACTAGTTAAAGAATAGATTTCATGTAAATAAATCAGATTAAGCCATATTCAAATTGACTTGAGCCAAGTTTTGCCTTGTTTGAACCACCTATGGTTCGACTTGAACCAGCCTAAGCTATAATACACTGAAAAAAAAAGTTGGTCAAAATAACCAAAATCGTAGGTTAAAAAGGCGCCAACCAATAAAGTCGGTTTTTTTTAACAACGAGAAATAGTTAATCTCTTGACGAAAAAGTTAATTTTTCTGTGATATTGTCGACTAACCGTGGCTACCCATGCCGATGCTTTTTGATCGATTGAACCTTAATAAAGCGATGTGTGGCGTGGGCTGCTTAAAAATAAAATTTCTAATTGACTATTTTTAATAGTTAGTATTAAATAACGAAAATGTTTAAAAATTTACAAAGTTTCGGCAATATGTATGGCGCGATCATTTAAAAAGTTGTTTTGTTTAAATTGATCAACTTTTCTTTTTTGGGTGTATGAAAGTAAAGTTGAAAATCATATGAAACAATTTAACTAAGCTTGTATTACACGCGTTAATATAGAGTTTTCTTTATTATATCTAATGTAAACAGAAAAAGTAGGTACCTGTAAAATCTGTAAACTTAGGTACAGACGTAGTGGACACACTTACATTTTTTTCGCGAAACGGAAGAAAATTATTGGATTTTCCTCAAGTGTACTTTAAAATCAAAAACTAAACATATTTTAATATCTTCTTTTTAAAATTAAAAACGACATAGGGTTTATTAGTATGTCCATTTCACCATGTAACTTAAATCCGCAAAATGTCATTACTACCGTGGAATGATGTAAATAATTAAGTGTAACGACACAAATTTTCTGCTTGAATAGCGTACGTCCTCCCTCTTTACGAGGACTTTTCAACTGTAATGGTTTAAAAATGCTCGAAACTTGTACCCACCGAGCAGAAAAGACACTCTTGTTTTTTAGATAACTCATGTTTGCTCCTAAATTATAGCTGCAATTTAATCCTAGTGTAGGAACTAAGCTTAAAATCTCCGTACAATGATTTCTTTAGCAGGTAGTTTCAGGGTGCAGCACTAGTGCATAAATCATAGGTTTTTGTGCATCCGAGAAGCAAATACTATGTGTTTGTGAAAGATGCTCTGTGGTAACCAAACCATTTTAGACACAGCAAACCATAATAAAACTCTTTTTTTTAAGTCTGAAAATGACACTGTACAGTCAGTACGAAGTGTCGTTTGCTTTTGAATGACTTTTTATTTAAAATCAGCCTCACTGTAAAAAGGTTGCATTTTAAATTGAATAAGGGAGATTTAAAGAGACGGGAAACAGTAAACACTCGATGCCAAGGTCGCCTGCGGACAGAATATCTAAAATCATTGCTCCTAATTTCTTAAAGGAACGAACAAAATCAAGCAGTTGTTGTAAAATTCTAGCCCAATATTTAAATGCTAAAAGCTTTTTGAGGTTAATTCAAGGACGTGGTTCGAATAAGATGAGACTACGTGCCACAGACATCGAATGGAAGTTTGGCAGCTGTTCGAAAGATACCCCAGAAAAGTTACGTCTAAAGGTGACATTGTATAGATATAAACCACGAACACCAGGTCTGTCTTCACTTGATATTTTTATGGTTTTATTATTCATGGATATGAGTCAATTACTCCAATAAACCACCGAATATATCAACAGCGCCTTAAGAGCAACCCGATCGAAGCTGTATCACAAGCAATTTGCGGGCTCGCATTGGAAATTTTCAGAGGCAGATTAATCGAATGCTATCGACTTAATTAATGGCAAGCATTTCGATAACGTTGTTTTTTATACATAATTTATACATTATAATTTATGTGTTACTAGCTGTTGCGCGCAACGTCGTCCATGTGATCGCCATAATAACGGATAGGTGTAGGTACACTGTTACAAATGATTTTAATAAAATTATTTCGACTGCCAGAAAAATTTAAAATAAAACACTATGTGTAAAGATTAATCACAAAGGTAAAACAGAGTCGCATAATGTTCTATGGTCTTACTCCCACAAGTAATTACGCGAAGGGTAGGTAGGTACCAATTAGAATTAGAAGTACTAGTAATTAACATACTTTGGCATAAATTGAGTTTGATGTCTCCTCAGAAATTTTGGTGAAACGCTGTGAGTTGTAATTTTAATGAAACGTTGGAGTAATAAATTCTAACATCACATGCAAAAATAATCTGTTTGTTTCCTGTTTTCGTTGCGATTTTTTTCCACGTAGCCATAAAATTGTAGAAAATAATTAAATTAAGGATGTTTCTACTTGGTTTCTGTAAATAATTCTAGCTAAGACATGAAAATAAGCAAAATAAAGAAACTATTGCTTTGCATTGATTCAAAATTTTTCATGCTTATCCCCGGCAATAAGTCGAAAATTATATTTATTTTTGATTCGATGATTTCAAGGATTCTTAAAGAAAGAAACATCAGCGAAAGGTATTTAGATATATATTTTGCAACAATTATATTGTTTCGAAGTTGTAACGTTATAATTATTTCGTTTCAATTGAATTCAAGCACCTAAATGAAAATACATAGTACAAAAATATTCCACAATGTTTATTTTGTATCCAAATTGCTGGTAGTACTGACAGATTTAATGTTCGAAGGTTATTGCTTGATTAAGCTTATAAAATATACATATTTTCCGATTGCGAGATTTAATACAAAACTAAACGGTATAGGTCGCTTGTTTACTTTTTCTGTAACGAAAGTTTTCATCGAAACAAAATAATTTGATTATGTAAGGAACAAAAGAATACCAGCTTTCTAAACTCAAAATAACTAGCCCGTAAATAACGTGAGTAGTTCTCAGATTCAGCCGAGTAAACATTTAACAGGCCCAAACTTAACCCAAAACAAACACGGCACGCCCGTTATACCCAAATGAGGCACAGTACGACGGCGCGTATAAAGCCCAACGCACCCACGGTAGTTTGGCAACTCGATAATTTGTTGCATCCAGTAGTTTGACGAAGCTCTCATTTGGATTTTTCTTCTATAATATGACTACTGCACCCAGTGAATTGACCTGAGTTTTCCTTTTTCTGGCATGTTACTACTACACTCAATGGTTTGACCTATGTTTTTCTTTTTCTGGAATATTAATTCATTTTTGACTGAGAAATAATAAAACCCTGTATAGAATTTAAGACCCTATAACATGTCAAATTAACGCGACCCTACTTTGGCAGCCTCTTTCGTTTGACGATACGCATGCTAATAATACATATTTCAAAATAGCGCGACCCTACTAAAGTTAGTTAAATGGGAAATGCGTCTTCATAGTGTGCCACATGCTACAATTGATATAAAACTTTATCTTTGCGGGAGTACCCATTTTTTTTGAAAACTTGAGATCATAAGAAAAAAATTTGTTAATAAAAACACACTAATGGCACTTATAACAAACCAAACATAGAATAATTTGGGTATGTATTTCGGTAATAACCAAAAGTTAACTTAATTTAAAGCATGTCTTAATAGTGGAAATCTTCATTAAATATTTGTACAGTAAGTTTCAAAATATAAGTACATAAATTGCTCTCCTTATTTCTGAAGATTTAAAAGCTTTATTCAAAAAAATGAGATAAATGGGTATAATATGTTATATTACAATTACCATTATAAATTAATACAGAATTAAATATACTTGAAGTTTTTCGGCAAATAAAGTTTATCTGAACGGATAGGCGGATTAGGTCCTTATCGTCGTTTGCCCAAATCCAATTCGTCTCGGTTGGCGCAGTGTGAGGGATGAAAATTTTAATAATTCTTTTTAATCAAGTTTCCTGCGTGATGCAGCTTAAGCCTGGGATCGAAAATTTGAGGCAAGTCACTCAGAAACTTTTCCAAATAAAAAAGCAGACTTTACGGCCAGAGAAGTCCTTCCTGTGCGAATAACGAAATCATCTGCAATGAACCGAGGAAGTTGCCATGTATTTTGATCAGCTAAAGATCCTGGCCGTCCTAGGGGAAGCCAGCTGCCCGGGCGGGGAGCACAGACGAGAATGGGGGGTTGGGTTCCGATATAATTTTGCCTGAGGACAGAACAGAAAAAGTCCGGATGGCGTATGAAAAGAGGAAATAAATTCCTCCGCCTGAATTTCTTCCAGCCGAATTAACTGACCACTATACTATACCCGGGGATAATATTCGTAGGTCCCCATTCTAGGGCTCCGGCCAGCGGCGGCGGCCGTTAGCAATTGTTTGCATACTATTTCCCGGGCCCGAACCTTCCTCGAAGTCGACGAGATGTCTGCGTAATTTAATGACTAACATCTCATTTCTGAGCAAAAATAAATAAGCGAATTTATTCACCCGGATGTACGGGGGTCTGAAGCTGCGGAACAAATGCCCGTCGTTCCGCCCGAGCGGTAATATATCTGCCGCTCCATGAATAAGTATAAACGAGCATAAACGAGTCGAGCCATAGACAATTTGTTGGGAGGATTTTCGGGGGGGAGGCATATTTACATTCGTTTTAAGCCACACTAAATCCAAAACGCCAGGAGACTTTAATAGGGGGCTCCATCCCGCCGCCACTGCCACTGCCGCTACCGCCGCGACGGCCGCCGCCGCCGCCGGTGGGGGTGGCAGCGGGGGCGGATGGCTCTAGTGACTCACTTTCAAAGAACCCTCCTGCGTGGGGCTCTCCTCGTCGAGGATTCTGTTTCTATTTGCATCAAGGAGGCACCCCATGATATTTATGTGGCTTCTATGGGGCTTGGGGGCGCGGGGGAGCATATTCAGAAGCATGTACACATATTTGCATATGGGAAATGGTCGTGCATCCACTCAAAGGGAACTGGCTCATACAAGAATGCGACTCTTACCTGGCAAGGAGATTAGAAATCCTAATCCGAGCGCAATCCAGGATGCAATTGGCGGCGGCGTTGGCAGATGGCTCATAATTGCAATTAGAAAGTGCATCGTTTCCACGAAGTCCTCTGTTTCTCTAGTTCCGTGCGGGTCTCAAAAACGCCTTCTCTGCATGTGGGTGTATATGATGGCTGGTAACCCCCCCTTAGAGAGTCCGTCAACGAGGTCAGCGCGCGACTAAGACTGGGCAACAACCAACCTTATTTTTATTTTTATTTTTATTTTTATTTTATACTGACCGATATATCCGCGAAATACTTATCTTACAATACAACACACACAACTGAACTGGGGGGCGATACGAAGACGTTCGAATTCGCCTGCATTTCTTCTTGTTCTACCGGAAATGGTTCAGAGTTTGGGGCCACTACTTGTCCTCTGCACACCGACGGACTTGAAATTTTTACGGACACAGCGAGTGCACGGTTTCTTCGGGTCTGGTCCAGCGGCCAGTTGCGTCTTTTTATCTCCTGCTCCTGATCGAAGACGCTTACCGGGCTGCAAGACTGCAGGTGACGACGGTGAGTGGCGTTTACTTTTCTTAGAATTGTGGGGCCAGTCTATAGCAGGATGTAAGAAAACGCACTTAATCCGATTTTGAAGCGACTGTGGTTGTGTCGATGGTGTCTCGTGTGGTTTTTATTTGAGGAGGGGGTGTTTAAGGTGCGGTTTCAATTACCGGCAGACACTCAGGTGCGCGATCTGCTCTGGTAATTGAAAGGCCGAAATGTCTGCTGTTTTGTGTTTCTGGGGAGGAGGTGCTCGTTTATCTTTGAACTAAGGTTAGACTGTCTTTAAGATTAGTTTAGCGCTTGATTTAAGTTATCTTATTTACTTCACTCAAATTTTTAGCTTTAGTATTAATTGGCATTTGATTTAATCATCTTTACTTATTTAGAGATTCCTTTAGAAGGTTCGTTTTAGATTATTTTTCAGGTCTGCTTAGTTTTCATGTGTATTTGGTAATAATTTTAACGGAATTACTTTTGGTGTTGCCATCGTGATGCTCTGATGGGGCTGCTTCTCCACTCAGGCACGGCTTGTGTTCATCTGGAAAATAAAATAAGGTTTAATAAGACATCTCACAAATTAAACCTAGTACATAATTAAAAGTAAAGTGATAGTGATGAGCAAAATCGGTCATGGCCTTTCTCTTAAGTTAGTTAACCCAAGACCAAAATTAAAAGACAAAATACAGGACTGCGAAAATTAAAAATATCTTATTGCAAAAATAACTAAAATGAATATTTTACACTAAACATTTAACTTCGACAAAGTTTTCAACAGAAACTTATAAATTTAACACTTGACAGATGGATCAGTTTCCAAAATAAAATGGGTCGACTAAAATTCCTCTGGTAAGAATTACATAAAGAGGGCGCAACCTTTGGGTACCTACATATCTATTATTCCTTGAAAAATCAATTAGACAGTTGAGTATTTTGTTGTCTTACCAACTTTTATCTTGACTTGACTGAAATAATAATTAAATTTAGTGTATACAAAAATAGTTATAAAAATATATATGTAGATATCTAAGACATATAAACACGTAATAATTTTTATTTGCTTTGAATGTTTTTGAAAATGGCAAATAGTGATTTGGAACTGTATTTAGACTGGATGACGGTTCCAGAACAGTACATTTCTATATTTCTATAAACTACCTAAACATTCATATTTCACCTATCCTAAAAAAAATCTTATTATCCAAATTAACTTACGAGAATAAATCGAAGGTTTCAAAATAATTAAAAATTAACGATTACACGTGAAGCAACATACTCTATACATATATTATAAAACCCGAAATATTTTCCATATAATTAAAGATATATAAATTCAAACGAGAAGCCAAATGAATTCTTCTCTTGCAAATTTAAGTTTTTCTGTTGCCAATAAAAAATAACATATGTAATTTAAAAAATAAGCAGACTTTCATATATAATAAACTACAATGTGCACCAGACAAATGCAATAAATAAAACGTTATTTGACATAATTATTGTGATTCATAAAAAAAGTTTTTGTCTGCTCGCATCTGGTCCAAACCTTTAATTCAATAGTTCTTGTTCTGTTGTTCTATCCATTATGTCCTTTCTACAGAACAAACATTTTTAACTAATTTCTGCTAAAACCAATGTTGAGATTGTTTTCACAGTTTTCACAACATTAGGTAAAATCTTTTTGATACTAAATTGAATTTTGTGCTATCAATAGTTATTATTTGTTTTTTGTAGAAGACATTGAACGTGTACACACTTAATTTGTAAAATTAGCTCTTCACCTAGTTTCATCAGAAATTTGCTAAAAATGGCTTTTTATTTATTTATTCATACAAAATTTATTAACAATTACAAATGGTATTACCACAACTAATAATAGTGATTTTGAAGCGATTTTTCAGATCAAGTATTCTTGGTAATGTTAAAATCGAAGTAGGAAAAGTGCTGTTTGAGCAAGCAATTGAGGTAATCGGCTCGTGATTTTCCATGATTGGTTTTGTGATGCAGTAGATGAAGAAAATCATGAGCTCTCAAGAAGCGTGGCAGAATAAAAATACACGTTTTGATTTTATTTGCTATTGGAAATGAAAATATGTACACAATTTAGAATAACACCTATTATGTCTTTGGTCTTGTCAAGTCATAGTTAGATATGATAGAAATGAAAGGAAAGATGGCAGATAGGTTCCTTGAAAAACCCGCGCTGTGGGAAATCGCGTTTTAAGAAACACTAAGTTAATTCAAAAACTGCGATTCCGTTCTAAACAGAAAAAAATACCTTTTATGGTGTTATATTTTGATCATGTGTTTTATAATAATAACTATATCTATGTGTATGTACATATGTACAACAAAAAAACATTTCATCACAAACATAAAAAACATCATTTAATAACCAATATTATAAACAAATTAAGAGAAAAAAAAAACATAAAATTAGTTACTTTTAAGTAGACAAGCAATTTTTATGATTTCTTTTAAATATTATCGTCCTTCTTCTACAGAGGATCGTTGTCTAAAAAGCAAGATTTCATATGTTTCACTATGTCCAATTATTTTTGAATGAAGTTTTCAAAATTGCATGTTTTATAATAGGGTTTTTTTTACGGTCTGCACAGGGGTATTCCAATCAATTCCAATTGCAATCGCAATTGAAAATTTGGTGGAGGTCAATGCAGTAAATGCTTTATAAGTTCTTTTAGAGACATCATTGGAAACTGAGAGTCTTCAACTTTCTAAAGATACCTCTGACGACCAAAACCGTCAACAAACAAGAAAGAAAGACCGCGTCAAACTTTCAAATTAGAAACAATGCTCAAATTTTGACTTTAGCCCTTCCATTTACTTAGAAAATCGAATTAATGCAAAAATTTCGCTACCACTGGATGTTGTCGGTGTGTCTCTACGGACGGATGTTGTCGATTTATATCTACAGAATAGTATGTTGTAACTTCTTTCACATATTTTTCATTTATTAAATTAAGTAAAAGTCGTTTCCGTTTGTATTACATGACTAATATACATATATGCCTGTTTATCCAATGGCATATGTGATTTAAAATAACTTGAAACTAGTATAAAAGTATTTTTTGGACCCCTCTTAAAGTACTAACGGTTTTTTTAAGTAAGCAAAAGGAAAAGTCGAGAAATCCTTGTTTTAAAAGTAGTTATTTTTATTTTATGCAACCCACTTTAATTTAAAGTGGCTTCTTTTAGGGGTTAAACACAAAATTTAAAGAAAATAATATGCCTATTATGAAAGTTTCTTCTTTTAGTTACTATACCGCGACAATTTTATTTTTTAAACTTGGGAATTCTTATATGGGTTGCAGCAAGCCTGCTTCGATATTCACATTTGGCTGATTTCATGTAAAAGGTTTTAGAGAAGAAAATTGTAGCACTAGAGTCTTTTAGGGGAGGAAACGTATAATGCAATTATAATATTACAAATGTGCTTCTTAAAATTGCTTCGAGTTAGGTATCTGCAATATTTTGAGAATTTTGTTGATTACCAAAGGTAAAACTGTTCGTAAATTTTTAATGAAAACGTTTCTACAATAGGGAAGTTTCTATTCTGGATGGGGCGATAAAATGTTGCTGAATTTATGTAGATCTATGCTTAACTTTTTGAAATGAAGAAATGTTCACGGAAGAATAAGTAGCACTAAACAGAACGTTTTAAATTTGAATTACCTGCCAGAGTAAGGCACGAAACAAAACACATTGAGCGCATCACAGATGCAGCATTGAAGTACAAACATTTAACCATCTGGGTAGATAATAAAACGCAAGTACCTCGTAAGTTAGGTACGAAACGAGCGTGAAGCAGCAGTTTCATTACACCCCCGCACAGACGATCATCCCCCGCGAAAAGCAGCGGAAATCAAAGCAAAAACTGGGAAAAAAAACACCGAAAAGTTTTTCCAACTGGCTATTGTTAGCCCAGTGCTCATATTGAGCCACATTCGAAGAGTGAAATTTGGCAAAGGCACAAAAAATAACCCGCTCCCGTCGCCGCCGCCGTCATCTAACTCAAATAAGTGGCGGCAGCTCAAAAAGTATGCAGACCATAATTGGATTAGTTTTGAGTGGAGATTGCCAACAATCGAAAATAACCCTTTTTCTCTCCTTACCCTTACCCTACATGCTTTTTTTAAGTATCGCACAGAATCGATTTTTTTTCTATTTTTTTTTTCGGGAGAGGTGTACGAAGAAAATTGCTTTTTTCCGCGCGACAAAATGCGACTAGGGATGGCCTATGGCCCCCGTCGAGGGAAAAAAATGAGAAAGAAGCGTTAAGGGCTGGGAGAAATGTTTCCAATGGGATTTTGAGATGCACACTCCACTGCTGCAAAACACTGCAGGAAATTATAGGGGTAATTTATGCACATCGACCGTCGCGCGTTCGATAGCAAAAAGTGTCACAAGAAGCAGAGTCAGCCAAAGTTGCAAGTTGCACCGCTCGAAAATTTGCAATTGATCCACCCGCCGCCACCAGGAGTAAGGGGGTACCACACAGCAGTTTAGCTTCACGCTTCACCCCCGCACTCCCACAACATGGGAATAACTTAATTCGGAAAGTTTTTGCGACACTGGCTGATGCTGGTCTCGCCACCACCAAAATGATAGCTGACACAGCAAAACAATTGTTTACACCTTTTTGGGGCAAAACCCTTTAAAGGCATGGATAAACACGACTTGAATCCCTGTTTTTGGGAATCCCCTTCCCGACTTCGTTCTTAAAGTCTGCCTGGTTACTACAACACTCCAGACACATTTTCCTTCGCGATATTTACAAATACCATCAGCTCTAAATCTGTCCAGTTTGTAGCGAGCAGGTTTAAAAGGTGTTTCATTTTTGTTATCTTACTTTCTAAGAATTCTTTTGTAAAATTTACATTAATTGCATATTCTCTATATATATTTTTTATAAGTAATTTGCATCTATAGTGAAGTCTTCTAAAGCTCTGTGGTGGAAAAACTCTATTAAAAAACCGTAGCATCCCTTAAAAGATTAACTCAATAAAGATATAGCAAGAAAAGGTTGAAGGGGGTATCTACTTTACTCCCACGAATATTTTGTGGCGCGTCAAGCTTCTTGCATTTAATGAAAATGTCTTGAATAGCAAAAAGGCTCAGCATCTGCCAATGCGACAGATAGAACACCCGCTACAGGCCTAATTCTACTTGGGGCAAACTTTCTAGGAGTCAAATTAATCGCGAAGATTTCCTGCAGTAATTTGTCTCATTTCTTGAGTTATTGCCTCAAGGAATTAATTAGCTACCCTCCCCCATAAAAGATGTCTTTTTAGAGCCACAAACAAGGGCAGATTCGCACGCCTGCACCTATTTAGGTCTATCTTTTACGACGATTACGAAAACTAGCAGCTAGAAGCACTGAGCAACACAGAACACTAATTTTTCACCAGTCGGTCGAGCGGAGCGCTCCTGTTTAACAAAAACTGAAAATTCCATTTACTTTTCGCTTATTCAGCATGATCAAGAGTTGACACTGCACGGCTCTGGAAGGGAAGCTCATCACACGACTCAGCGCTGCGGAAGAAGTCCTTCATGCTCCTGGCTCCAAACTCCGGAGACCAGAAACCGACAAATTTTACACAGAACACACGACGACGTCGACTGCGAAAAATGAATGAAAAAAAAAATAACCAATATATATATACCCAGAATCCGTGCAAAACTTATCACCACAAGAAAAAAAAAATAAGAATTTTTTTTTTTATCGCGACAACTTCCGCGTCGACCGAATAGAATCTACAGCGAAGAGGACACCAGGACAAGGACTCGGACTCTGAGGAAGCGCATCGGCGGATTTTGAAAGCGTTGAAAAATACCACTATTAATATCGACGTCTGTTTTGCTAAATGTGTTTCGGTTCCTGTGCTCCCGAGGGACTGGTATATCGGCTTTTTATCTTATGTAAGTCTAAATGGCTATTAATGATTGTTAGTAAAACGCTAGATTAAAATCCAAGAGAACTGCGACCCGAAGCGTTCTAACCAGCGACCTGAACTGAATTTCTCAGACAACATCCGAAGGGTGAAAGGCTTTCACCAGTAAGTACCAGCAGCAGCACCACCAGGGCAGAAGGTTGATTGTCATAGCATAGATATGCTGAACACGGCGGAGCGCTCCCGAAGAGAACCAAAGCGAAAGCTAAAGGGGGGTGCTAAGAGAGCCGAGAAACGCCAGCTATACATGTGCTTTCTTGTGGCCCGACCCTAGCCCACTCCGGGCTCCAACCCCAACCCAAACCCAACAACAACCATTCGATTCGACCTGCTGCTCGGCCGAGAGACGCTCGATTTGGTAGGCGCAGGAAAGTGCAATATTTACATGACTTCTATGGTTCAACGGATTTTCCCTGTCCAGCGGCGTAGGTGGTCCATCATCTTTCGCATCCTCTTCTCAGAAACAAATTCAAAACAGTAGTGGGTGTTTCCATTGAAACGATCTGGGTTTCAGCGAAATTCAACGATTAGTGCATCGTACATCCACCAGACTCCCACATTAGCTGTATGTTCCGGTTCCAGGTATTTCAGGAAATTTTGCAAATTTTTATTTCACAAAAATAAAATCAAATTGCCTGGATTTATACCCACTTTGCGTAAAAACTATAATCCAAAAATTTATATGTTTCAAAGTTTAAAATTCATATCTATGGTTAAATTGCATGGCAATTTCATTAGAAAATTTTAGAATCTTCATATATATACCTACATGACGGTTTTTTAAATTTCAATCAATGCAATACCTAAGCGCCTATAACAGAAACCTTTCAAATTAATCCGTATGGACGAAAATTATCGTGCGCTCTTTTTTGAATGATTAATTTTTTGGCGTATTTCTGAATCTAATCGATTTAATGAACTTTGTACTTCTTAATTTTGAATTTTTTTCATTAAGGAAATCAATAATTTATTTTTTCCTGGGCAAAATATGTATAGACTAATTTTTTACAAATAGCAGTACCTACTTTCCATTTTTGACATAATTGGGGAAAAAAAGGAAAAAGAAAACAATTAAATTTCTGCAAAAAGTAGCTTACTTTTAATCTGAAATGGACACGTGCCCTCACCTAATTTGTAGAGAGTTAAATTCCGCACAAAAATGATTATAATCATTTTTCCCTTAACTTTGATATTTTTTGAGTTATTTGAAGTGACACTTAACAGTTTTATTTCATAAATACCTTAAAAATGGTCAGTCAGTATGATTAGAATATTACATTATTTGAATTTAAAATGGCAATTATATCCTTTGTAGTCAATAGTTGATCATGAATCAGTATTCACCGTAAAGCCAAGTCTAGCAATAATATCTGCGGTGTGCAAATTCATCATGTAATTATACCTTTCTATCTTACAGAATGGTCAAAAAGATGAACCAAGAAATAAAAGTTAGGCAAACACATGGAAGAACAAATGAAGTTAATTAATTTTTTCTTATCTACAGTGAAGAGCAAAACTGAACCAATGATGGTACTTTAGGATTTTGCAAGTTGTTCATTAACTGTAACAGATATCGTAAAACTGGTTGCGTAATATTGTAGAGGATAAAATTGTCTATAGAAATGCTCCTATACATTTTGAAATCCGATTGACCACTTTTGAGTTATTTATGAAATAAAACTGCCAAATTTCACTACTTTTATTTCGCAAATAACTCAAAAAATATCGCAGTTACGGGAAAAATGGTAACAATCAATTTTGTGCAGAATTTAATTCTCTACAAGATAGGCGAGGACACTTGCCCATGTCAGAATAAAAATTAGCGATTTTTTGCAGAAATAGAACATAAGGTATTGAGCAAAATTTTTCAAAAACAATTTTATCTCGAAAATTATAAGTCTATTTCTGCTAACTATAAAGTTGATGTAAACAGGTGTCCTCAAGTAATTTGTAGATTAATAAATTTTCGAGATAAAATTGTTTTTCAAAATTTTTTGCCCAATACATTATACTCTATTTCTGCAAAAAATCGCTAATTTTTACTCTGACATGGGCAAGTGTCCTCGCCTAACTTGTAGAGAATTAAATTCTGCACAAAATTGATTTTTACCATTTTTCCCGTAACTGCGATATTTTTTGAGTTATTTCCGAAATAAAAGTAGTGAAATTTGGCAGTTTTATTTCATAAATAACTCAAAAATGGTCAATCGGATTTCAAAATGTATAAGAGCATGTCTATAGACAATTTTATCCTCTACAATATTAGGCAACCAGTTTTACGATATCTGTTACAGTTAATGAACAACTTGCAAAATACGCAAGTACCATCATTGGTTCAGTTTTGCTCTTAACTGTATGTTCTATCTATATGTTAAGTATGACAATAAAGGCTTTATTATTATTTTTTGTGTTATAGTATAACCTATTTTATTAGAAATCGTTTTCGATAAATTATTAGAACTATTAGACCCAGTGTCTATCATACCTACATATGACGATTCATTGTATACCACCACTAGCCCACAGTGGATCTAATGCCATAAACATTTTGTTTTTGTAGACTTCCCAGCGAAATGTCGGTTTTTGTAACCAAAGTATCTAAAGAAAAAAAGATATACAACAATTCGACATTAATTTTGTGATTTACAAGACTTCCAAGAATTACTGATGCCACTGATGCCACTGTTGACCACTTTACCCTATTCTTTGCACAGTGTACATATATTACGTTATTGTTGTTGATGAGTGATCATAACATGAAATTCGTTATGTTTACAAAAAAAAAAAAAATAGTAAAATGTAGTTAAATTCTTCTGATAATGATTATACTTTAATAAAATTTAGAGAATTTAATGCGAATTTTTAATTTTCTCTCAATCGTGGAGGTTCTTTCTTATTACAACAGACAACTCTATAAATCAAAGTTCTAAAAAATCATTGTACGCTTTTTAGGGATCTCTTCGTTATAAAATTAAATATTTTATTTGAAAATGACGGCAGATATTTCCACAGCTACGATTTGAACTACACTGCGTTCCAATTTCAATCAATAATCATAATCAAATTAAACATAAAACTCTAAGTACACTGCCGACACAATAACATTTTCCAATATTTTCAGCAACCTTAACTCTTTGGTTCATTTCATATTTGTAGTAAATTAAATATATTAAAAGATTTAATATAAATTAAGAAAATAAAACAACATATGACAGTGGTTCAACTTTTAAAGAAGGCAGGTAGTAAGTTTTCGTTTTCGCTGTTTCTGAAAAACTTGCATTGGAGTTTTAATTTCCCAGACAAAAAGGCATTTTAAATTATTGTAGTTAGCATGCAGAAAATCTATTCGTCAAACTTCGTACTTCAGTAAGACTTTACCCAAAAATTTTCCCATGGGCCACCCATGGTGAGAGTTTTACCTAGCCATCCATCTCTTCAAGTTATTTCCTAAAGATGCAGTTGTTTGCGCGCGCACAAATTCCCATGGCAGCTGGACCGAATTCACCATGTGGACTCTCTGGCAGCCTTTCTCTGTGACCTTGAACGGGGCTTTCTCTTGCATCCCGGAAGAAGGCCTTCTCACAGCATCCCATTCATTGTGGCTCGGTCAAAATCAGACGACAGGAGATATGTGACCAGCATTCGCACGCGCTTCTGTATGCGCGCGGAATGCGGGGGTGGCAGCAATAGCAGAAGCGTCAGCCACCAACGTTCAAGGTAAAATGAGGGAAAATCCTAAATGTCACCACAAATGCACACGTGCACAGAGCCCATGTTTTCTTGTAGTGAATGCCCTTTACATCTTGTATCCGCGCTGGAGCTTACTATAACGAAATTAGGTCCATTCTCGGGGGACTAAAGTGATTACCACCCACCAGACCTGTGGGCCCCCTAAGCATAGGTATGTTCTCTCCTGGGGTGACTTAATGTTGCGCTTTTCGAGTGCTCTGACATTTTTTAGATGTAGCAACAGGAACGGACGCATTTTCATTGATGCTTTCATTCAACATGATGCTGACGTACGTACATACATAAATGGCACCTCCGAATGTAGCGCTAGTTGTTAGAAAATTTTAACAACCAATAACTTCTAGATTATCCGGATTCAAGGCACCCATTGCATTCCCCCCTTGATTTTAGACACTTCAGCCCATCATAGTCCAGAGCATTGTCTAAGAATACGAGTTTATAGCGCATATGTATCTCTATCTCTAAGATTTTGTTTCAGGAAATTGTTGGTTGATCCTACGACCAAAATACTACTGAACACTTTTATAGAGACCTAAATTTCCTATAACTTTTGCCGATAACATTTTTCTCTTAAACTGATAGTCTTTTAGTTACAACACACCAAATATTTATAATATGCGATATACATATAGTCAACGACCCGAATAGAAATACATATAAGGCCTATCTAAATTCTAAAAATTCTAGTATGTACATACATACTTAGTTAGGTTTTAACATAGATGGTTTAGGTAGTACCTATTTTATTTTAAATAGAAAAAAACTTCTAGATATATGTATATATATACCTAGAACCTGTGGGGGCAATTTATTAAACAAAATAACAAACCAAACATATTTAGACATTTTCTAAAAACAAATGATGAAAGAGAGAGAGAAAATTTGATTTGAAATAAAAAAGCTAATTAATTTCATAGTTTTAATTTAAATGTCTCTGCACTGAGAAAAATTTTAGTTTTAGAGTAAAGTATTTCGGGATCGTAAGTAATACACGCGGCTCGCTAATAATTCGTGTTTATTACTATACTTAATTAACTTACAAGAATAAACTCAAGTTGCTTGCTCGGCGGTCGGAGAACGAATGTTCCGCGCCGGATATCGAAGAGCTGGTACAATCCTAACTTAGGATGCGTTCGGTACACAACATCCCTTAACGCCTAATTTTCTGGTGAGATGTTGACTTAGCGCGAATACGGCTTGATCGTCGGAGCGGTTGGCCCTCTATGACGTCTGGCGTATTCGACTGTTGACTATTTTGACTCATAGGTGCAATTGCAGTTGGTGATGATGGAGGTGTTTTAAAAACATCTCGTTCGTCGGATCCAATGCGTGAGTCTTCCGGATGCTCTGGTGTATCGGGTAGATCTAGTAACTCAATACAGCGCGGTCGCAATTGATCTATATGGCGCTTGTGGATACCCGTAGATGTCTGTACCCTGTAGTTCACATTCCCGTTCTTTTCCACGATAGTTCCAGGAATCCACTTAGGTCCAGATGCGTAGTTTCGTACCCATATAGCTTGGTTGTCTGCAAGGGTAGGTAGTTTCGTTTCCGATGACCCGGTTTGTTTAGGTGTGCGGTTTAGATTTCCAGGATGAAGGTTGTCGAAATAAGTCCGAAGGGGACGATTGAAAAGCAGTTCTGCCGGTGAACGTCCAGTAGGAGCTGTCGGGGTCGTATGCTGGTTGAATAAGAATCGAGCGAGTTTGAGTTGCATATCGCCGTGAGGAATCTTCTTAAGATGATCCTTTGTCGTGCGGACCATGCGTTCAGCTTGGCCGTTGGATGCCGGGTGGAACGGAGCTGTAAGAATGTGTTGGATTAAATTATTTGCACAAAATTCTCTAAATTGAGCAGACGTGAATGCTGTTCCGTTATCTGACACGATTGCTTCCGGTATTCCATGGGTTGACATGACTTGTCTGAGGACTTGAATTGCACAGGAACTCGATGTAGATGAAACCGTTTGCACCTCAAGCCATTTGCTGTAAGCATCGACGACCAGAAAGAATAGTTTCCCCTGGAATGGCCCAGCGAAGTCTATGTGAAGACGCGACCACGGGTTCTTCGGAGTTTCCCACGCATGTCCTTCTACTTTGTTTGCTTCCGGTCGACTCTGCTGACAGATGACACACGTTTTCACTGTTCGTTCGATATCTGCATCGAGGTGAGGCCACCAGAAATAGCTTCTTGCGACGGCCTTCATACGAACGATGCCAGGATGACCCGAATGCAATACCTTTAATAATTTCTGTTGAGCCGCTGGAGGAACTAGAACGCGGTTTCCCCAAACTAAGCATCCATTCACCGTAGATATATCGTTTCTACGAATGAAAAATGGTTTAAAGACTTGTTTAGTATTAGTATCTAATTGTGCAGGCCATCCCCTTAACGCCCAGTTGAGTACTTGTTTGTACTGAAGATCGTTAGACGTTAGTTTTGCGATAGTCGCAGCATCGATGACTGGCTGATCTAAAGTTTCGATCATCAGGACTTCTTGGTGAAGGTCCACATCGGAAGTAGTTGATTTTGCGGTTTCATCAGGAAGCCGACTGAGAGCATCGGCGTTTCCCATACTTTTCCCAGGGCGGTGAATTATGTCGTATGAGTAGGCTTGTAGAAACAGTCTTCTTCTTAAAGACACAGTTGAGATGACATCTGGTGTTCGGCTATTTGGATTAAAAATGCTTATTAAGGGGCGATGATCCGTAATTATAGTGAAATGTCGGCCACAAAGATAATCATGAAACTTTTTAACTCCAGCGATGATCGATACGGCTTCGCGATCTATCTGAGCATAATTTCGTTCCGCTTTAGTAAGAGTCCTGGAGTAGAAAGCTATTGGCCGCTCTGTTTTATCTGGCATTCTATGTGATAATACGGCTCCAATGCCATATGGTGAGGCGTCACATGTAAGCAACAGTGGAAGTGATTCATTGTAGTTGACAAGAAGGCTATCTGCCGACAGGAGCTGCTTTAACCTGTCGAATGCATGTTGGTGTTCGTTCTTCCATTGCCATTTGCAATTCTTGTCCAGCAGTCGATGTAAGGGTTCAGCTATGGTTGCCTTGTTTGGAAGGAACGCGTGATAAAAATTCAACAGACCCAAAAATGCTTGCAACTGTTGTTTAGTTTCCGGTAGTGGAGCATTTCTAATCGCGTTTATTTTATCGTCGGTGGGACGGAACCCTTTAGAGTCTATTTTAAAACCCAGAAATTCGACACTCGGTGTCCCGAAAACACATTTGTCCTTCCGCAACCGTAACCCCGATTTATCGAAGCGACATAGGACTTCCTCCAAACGAGTTGCTAGTTCGTTTTCAGTTTTACCCATTACTATAACATCATCGAAATAAGGTAACACTCCGTTAATGCCTTGAAGCAAATGTTCAATAAAGTTTTGAAAAATTCCCGGAGCGGAAGATATACCGAACTGTAAACGTTTCACGCGGAACGCTCCCTTGTGGGTAATAATGGTCTGGAGGAGCGACGACCGTTCATCGACCACGAGCTGTTGATATGCCTGCGCGAGGTCCAGCTTCACGAAAATATTTCCCCCAGAAATGGTTGATAACAGGTAACTTACCGCCGGTATTTGGAAGCAATGAGGCTTTAACGCTTTGTTCACGGTTGATCGGTAGTCACCACATATCCGAATTGTTCCATCGCTTTTGGGAACGGGTACTATGGGGGTTAACCACTCCGCGTACTCCACAGGTTCTAAAACGTCCTGTGAAATTAGCCGGTCAAGTTCAGCTTCGACGAGCGATTTGTATGCCAAGGGAATTTTACGACAGGGAAGTCGAATTGGTTGAACTGACGGATCTGTCTGAAGAGAAATCGGTGGACCTTTAAATTGCCCCAACTCCTGCGAAAATAAGTGGTTAAATTTCCTCAATACTTTGTTAAGGGTATTTTGAGTTTTATTTATAAGGTGTACTCCTTGTACAGAGATACCTAGAGCCTTGAACCACGAATAACCCAGAATACTACTCCTGTTCCCTTTGACAACTACAATCGGTAAAGTTTGAGGGATAGGAACGCCTCCGTAGGTAACCTTAACTTCAGTGCATCCAGCAATACTGAGCGGTTTCCCCGAAAAGTCACATAACCTTACTCTGAATGGATTAAGCTTTCTTCGTTTTGCCCCGGTAATGCGCTTAAAAACATTTTCACTAATAATTGTATATCTGGAGCCGGAATCTACTTCGAACTGAACTGGTTTGTTATTAATTAAGACCTGGGTGTTTAATTTTAAGTTATCCGCCTCAGCAATTGTGTTTATTTTATCACTTGATTTGCCTGTGTGACGTTTCGTTCTCCTGGGGTTAGCCTGACTGTTTCGGGCAGATGAATTCGAGCGGCAGGCACTAGCTATGTGCCCCGTTATTCCGCACGACGAACACACAGAATTTCGGTGAGAGCACTGAGCGCGAAAGTGATTTCCACCACAACCATTGCAAGTCTGACGTGACTGTGACGTCATTTTTCCGCTATGAGAAGTTGATGCACCGGTAACCCTCTGCGGGTCGGCCGCCTTCCTCCGCCTCGTAGATACAGCTCTTACCTGTTCAGAACACCGAATCTCCAAAAGGTCCTTGACTGCTGCTTCTGCTGCGATGCCCTTAGTGATGACCTTCTGTAAAGTGAGGTCCTTTTCTGCCAGCAAACTCCTCTGCAACGCTTCATCCTTCACTCCGCACACAAGCCGATCTCGTAACATCCGGTCGAGTGATGTGCCAAACTTGCAGTCAATTGCTAGTTTGCGTACTTCAGCCACATAGTCAGGGAAGCTTTCATCTGGCTGTTGGTCCCTTTTGAAAAACTTAAAAAATGCCGCGATCTCCGATGATTTCGGAGAGAAATGGTCATTTAACAATTCTTTTATGCGGACGTATGTTAGATCACTGACTTTTGTGGGGGAAGCCAGCGAACACAAAAGATCGAATACCTGGGAGCCTCCAACTGTTAAGAAAATTGCCACTTGCCTGGTGTCTGGAACATCGTTGGCTAGCATGAACATTTCAAAACGCTGAATATATGAAGACCAGTTCTTCGGCTGCGAGACGTCGAATGGTTCCATGTAACCCACGGTAGATGATGTGGCGATGAGCTTATTTCCTTCCCCTGGTTTCGTGTCTGGGGCCATTGTGCCGGATTGAATTGCTGCTCCCACGTGGTACCTTGCACGGCAATTAGCGATGCCAAATCCCGAATACTTTCAGCTATTCGCGGTATCCCATCCTCGTCGCCAAATAAAGTATTTCGGGATCGTAAGTAATACACGCGGCTCGCTAATAATTCGTGTTTATTACTATACTTAATTAACTTACAAGAATAAACTCAAGTTGCTTGCTCGGCGGTCGGAGAACGAATGTTCCGCGCCGGATATCGAAGAGCTGGTACAATCCTAACTTAGGATGCGTTCGGTACACAACATAGAGTCAAAGAAAACATTTAAAAATATCAACTTCTTTAAAATATAAATTGATTACATTCCGTATATGAACATGCTTCAAGAAATGAAAATTCTTAAACATTTCATTAATAAATGGTAAAATTTTCATAAAAACTAAGAGAAGGCAAACTTTTATCGGAATTTAAGGTTTTATTTCCTTTTAAAGTAGACTGAATTTACATAGACCTAAACAACTTATCTTTACGTTTTAATGAAGAAAATTCATAAAATACATATATAATATTATAATTATTATTCTGATTAAAAGAGTCATTACTGCTAAACTACATTCATCGAATCAGTTTTATGAAAAAAATTTCTTAAACCGTATTATATTAGTACTTCTTCAGCTCAAAATCATGCCCAATTTTTCTTAGGATTTATGATATTTATTGATATTACGAAAAAATTGTCTGGGTGTGTCTATATAATTTTTGAATTAAATGATGACACGATTTGTAATATACATATATGTATATATATGTATGCCATAACAGCACCATTATTTTGAAAGTTATAATTTTAAACTGTTAATTTTCAAAAACCTGTATGGACAAAGCAATTTAAATTTAAAATGTAAAAGTATTACACCCTGCTAAAGGTTTACATTTGTGTTAACGTAACCAACCGTATTAAGAGGCATTATAATTTGTTATGAAGTAAAAATACAATATGTGTTGAAAGACTCGCCAATCATTTATTCCAGATTCAGCACTATGATACTTAACTTAACGTGTCTGTTCATTCAGCCCTGATCTCGATCAGATTGGATCCAATTAGAACAACTTAGATCAGCTGTCAAATAAGATTACATCAAAAAAGATCTGAAGTCTCCACGATTGCAAATCGATCAATTAAGATCATCAAATGTTAGTTGTGAAAAATTTCGAAAAAAAGCAAGATATTTAAAATTATTTAAGTAAATTATTTTAGAAATAAAAATAAGTAAACTATATTAGAATAAATAGTTTGGCGTGCCTGGAAAATTATTCCACGGCCATGTAAATTTATCCACTAGGTGAATCTAATTCGACCCTTTCGATCTAAAATGAAAGGTAATTTTTTTTGTTCTGCCTAAAGTATTAAATTTTTCTTTTTGCTTCTTGAAAAATAACTTTTTAATAAATAACAACGTTCTAAAACATTTTGTAACCGTCAACTGCCACATACTGATAAACTGTCCAAAAATCCTGATCTAATCTGGTCTACAAAACTTTGTAAATCAGAAAAGATTGATAATTAAATTATAAATCTAGAACAGCCACAACGAATGCGAAGCAGATCAGTTTAGAAAAGAGCAATGATAGATAGATAGATCTTTTCTGATCTAAATCGATCTAGATCAGTCAACGAACAGACCTAAGAATTATCGCTATTCACCTCATAGTCCAGAATTTAATATTAAAGCTTCTGCCAACTCATCTTTAACGAGTGATTAAAAAGATTCATTATATTCATGATTTTACAAACCAATCCAGATTTATTCTAGAATAATTCTTTTTCTTTTTATTTTTATATAAGTTTGGAGGATGTTTACGACTAAATGAAGATTTTGACAATTTATAGTATTAAACGATAAATAAATTTTAAATCATCGACTTTCGTAGAATTTTTAGAAGTTAATAAGCCCAAAACGTTCAAATAGTAGGTACCTATACATTTTTAAAGAGAAAAAGTAAAATAGGTCTATTCAAGACAGTTGAGCATCTATGTAACGAAAACTGCACATTAGGATTTAGAAAGGCTCTATTGTATTGCCCCTCTTTCGCTTGTTTGTTGACGGATAACATCGTGAGAGGTATCGTTAAAATGCTTGAAGGCTCAGCTTTCTAACGCGTTATGAACCAAAATCATAGTATGTCTCTGAAAGAACCTATAAAGCATTTCTTGGGTTCACGTCCTCGAAATTTTTAATTGCGATTTTAAAGACCGAAGTTTGGGGGGGTTCTTCAAACACTCTACGTTCATCAAACGGATTTTTTCTATATTTGTAAATTCTCATTCCCACTAATTACAATAATTTAATTTTATATCTCGATATATTTTGTTTTCTTCAAAATCTAGCTTCACTGAAACAATTTATTGTTCAATCGCACGCATTTCACATTTTTCCAAAAAGTAAATTAGAAATGGCATAAAAAACACTTTTCCACAACTAAAAATTTAATGTGTTGCTATTGCTACACCAAAAAGTTACTTTTTATACTCGTAGCAAAGGTTTATGAGGCTGCTTATGTATTTTGTAGTAATTTTCTAACTATATATCACGGAAATAAAAAAAAAATAAGAGGTCATTGACACACTGAATTAAAAACCAAATGAATATGTATATTCATCTATTTTTCCAAGTGAGAAGAATTGTAACTTCTTAAATTAAGTTTAAAAAAGTGGTCTTGATTTTTTTTTTTAAGAATTAGAATTTTAGAGAATTTGGTATTTTCAAAAATAATTTCACTTTCTTTCGAAATAAATACATATATCAAACACTCGCAAGAACTGAGTTGATACAAAAGTAGAACGGCTTCGGTCAATCGCATGTTGGATCATTTGTCGCGAAAGGTGAAGACCGCGTCGAACCCAAAAAGAATCCCATTGACTATAGAAAGAGCTGCCTTGATGATGGCCATGTCCCTGGTCCTGGTGCGAAACGAATATTCCCAGGCCTCGATTAGGAGAACTCCCGATCCCAGGAAGAGGCAGCAGCCGACGACACTGAGGAAGATGTCGATCCTCTTGTGGATTGGCGCTCGCATCAGAATCCCTGAGGAAATAGGTCCGATTAGTGAGTTCTGACCCAAAAACCGGTCGCGATTAGAAGACCTGCGAACAGACCGATTTCAATCAGAATGAATCCAGTGAATGTCCCCGTCGCCAGGAAGGATGTCGTGATGTCTCCATCGTTGAAGCTGTAGAAGTGGAGCACTAAGCAGGCGACGGCAAACGCCTGGGAAAGCAAAACTTTAGCCATTTGCGAGGAACTCGAAAGTTTAAACTGAAGGCGTCTTCGAAAAATAGTCACCAGCTCTAAGAATTTAACGACAGACAGCCGAGACTTGCTGCTCTCGTTCGGCATCCTTAACCCACAGGTGGACGACGCGCGTGGAGGTCACTTCGATTTTCCTGGCACTGTAAACCCCTGACGCACCCGACTTGACCCGTGACCAAAATAATGAAGACTAATGGACCCCTCGTTCGATCAGAGGAAGGAAACGGGGCTCCCCAGCCAGCTGGAGCACATTCTTGCGAGCACTTGAGATCCGTGAACGTCTTCTGCGCAAGGAGGGCCTGGGGCAAGTCAAGATTTCCATGTGCACCCGATAGCTGAGGGTTACTTGGTCGCCGACTGAACTGAATTAATAAATCTTTGCCAACAGCCGGCCCAGCCAAGTTCGACGAGCATAAATAAGGCAGAAGCATAATTAGCTCGTGATAAGATGGCCCAGCCTGGATGTCTGCTAATTCAGAGGCCTCGTCGGAAATTATCATTGATGGATGTGGGAGCACAATGCTAAGTAGTGCTCATTGGCCAAGACTAGTTCACATTCGAACTGAGGATCCATTTATAGAGGAGCCTCAATGGATTCTGGTCATTGCGCAATTTCTGAAGTGCGCTGATCAAATGAATCGCAAACTTAGCCCACGGGTACCCCACCCGGGAGATAGTTCGTTGCACTTGATGGGCTTTTATCATTTTCTAAGGTAAAGTGCTCAACAGTGGATCAGTAATTTTTGGAAATCCTGTAAATCACAAAATTATTGTTCTGAATTGTTCTGATTTTTATTTTTATAGATACTTTATTATTTCTTCTAAAAAGTGATGAATTTCTGGGATCTACAAGAAAAAGGAGGTATAATTTTTTTAAAGAAAGAATGGCATAATGAATCATCATATGGTACACTCTGGGTCAAATAAGTATAGCATGTATCAAGACTACGATTTCCAAAAAAATATACTCACGAGTCACGGTACTAAACCGTACACGTAAATTATATCGGCATACTCTTCAACACTGAATTGTGTCATTTTTTCTTAATTTTTTCTATTATACACCCGTTCTTATCAATTGCTTCTTCAACTGTGGTCAAAGTCCTTTCAAACTTACCCATTTTTATACCATAATTCATAGGAGGTATTAGAAACGGAGCGTCAGGATACTTAGGAGTCAATACTGGATATAATAAACTAATAACGCCATTTAACGAGATTACATTTATTATTTTATAACTGTTTTGCTGAAATAATAAAAATGTATTACCTGTGTTTCCTAAACAAACATTTCCGACCTTGCTGTCATAAAAATTGTTCACTTAACGACTTTTTCCATTATGGTGCAATAAAGTAATTAAGTACCTGTGAGGATGTTTTAATTTCAGGACTTTTTCAACCCCTTTCTACCTGGGCATGTTGCACCTTTTTGGAAAGGTAATTAGATAGGTAACTTAAAAAAAATAAATAGTAGGTATGTTAATAACGTGAATTTCGGAGAAAAGTGGGGCGAAATGTGAAAAATCGTGAAAAAAATTAATTTTTTCAACTTCCAGGGTTGATTGGGCCAAGGGGTTGGGGATAGGGGGCGGTTTTGACCTTTTTGGAAAGGGCTTCAAAATAGTGATTTTTTGAGATCGGTTTGGAGTCGCTGCGATGCGTAGAAAAAAAGATAAAAATACAAGAGCGGTACCCATATAAAACAGTAATTTGTGTAATATTCCATATTTTGTGTGCATTGACAACGTGCCATACGGAAAAATTTTACTTGCGGTAAGACTTTTCCTCACTTCGCACATACATACATATGTATATGTATGAACATACACTGAGAGAAAAACTTTAATAAATTTAACTATTTTGTGTAGTTATAATTGCTATTTGCTAACAAAAATTGATAAATAGTAATATCAATTTACATTTCAGTTAAATTTAACTAACAATTTTTACAATTTACTATTCTTATAAGCTCGACTATTTAGAATAGCCATATGTACAATTCCTAGAATTGTCAAGTCAACTATTTTAAAATAATAAATTTTAATTTGACCAAAAAAAATTGTTTAAACACCGCGTCATAAAAATCTGAAAATTCTTAACAATTTCGTTGGTCAAATTAACTATTACAAATAGTCAATCCTTTAGCCACACATCGCTTTATTAACGTTGAATTACTCAAAACCCATTGGCGTTCGGTGGCTCGAGGGTAGAGCTACGCGCGTACCAATTCAGAGTTCCTGGGTTCGAATCGTGGGAACAGAAGTCAACTTTCTAAAAAGGCATCGGAATGGCGTGGTTCGGTTAAGTACAGCAGCCAAGCTGCCAAGGTTTTTCAAATCTAGCTCCGGTCGGCAATATCGGAAAAAATCAACTTTGTCTCGTTGTCAGCAGATTAACTATTTTTCTCACTGAAGAATTTTAAATTTTACTAATAGTTGTAGTTGACTTAATTAATTCAAATTGTTGTTTCAACTTTCTTCATAGTAAATATAACGTTTTTGAATTTATAAAATTTATCAAACAATAATTGGCTGAAAATCATTGCTGTAAATAGTTAATTTTGTATTCGTTTATAGTAAAATCAACTATATTTTTCTTTCGGTGTATACATATATGAATATCAGTGATCCTCCCTCCTTGCTTGCGGATCTTGTTTACGCGTGTGCACTTACTTGCCTATATTTATAGGTTGGTTTTAATTAATTTATATGAAAAGAGAAAGTTACATCTCTCAGTTGAGTAGATAAGTCTATTAAAAACACTTTACTAAACCCAGATACACACAACGCTTACTTATTCTTCATAAATTGTGAAGTTCTCTAATTATATCACGAATTTGTCGCCAGCAACTTTTCTATTTCAGAATAATTTTACATTTACATTAAAAATGATAACAAGCAAGATATATTTACCTTTCAAATTTACGGAGTTGGTAAGTTTCGTGTCCCGAAAACTTATACTTTTCACATTCAACATTTCCAGGTGATATCGATCATTATGATCGGATTGACGCACAAGTCGCACGATCAATATTACATCGATTATTACCTGATGACTACAGGAACCTTCGTGGCTTACACCATAATAGCTTGTGAAGGATTGATTGGTGAATAAATTGAAGTGTCTAGCTAATAAGTTATAAAAATTATAATTTTCCAGGTATTCTCCTCAATACGCCGCTCGGCGTTAAACTGGACATGGTACTGTGTTTTGTCGGCTTTATACTATACATCGCAGGTAGCATCACTGTCCTAGCTGAATTTGTTCAAGTTAGTGATCCCATCGGAATAACAGCTGGAGTATTTGCAATACTTACCGCAATTGTTTTCCTCGTCGACGCAATATTTTTGTTAAGAAAAAAAACATAAGTCATTTTTTAATTAACATATTTCTTCTTAAATGCAATAAATGTAATTGTAAAAATCTATATTAAGTAGTCATGAATTTATCGTCAATAATAAAATGCAATAGTCATATACATACATATATTATGTAGGTACTATTAAGGGAAATGAATATCTATTTACTTATCTTCGGTCAAATCAGACAAAATCAAACTTAAGAAAACACTCAACCATTCTACAAACCTTGTTTGTTTTAATCCTTTAATCCAAGAAAACATAAGGAGAAAATTTCGAAAATGTCCAACTTTTCAGAATGCGGCAATATGGATAGAAACTCAGATAAAACTTGGGTTTTCAAATTTACATATGTAGAAGAAAACGATACTTTATAGTTCAATAAAAAACGCAGCTTTTTAAATTTTGTTCTCTCAATTTCACTTTACAAAATTATCGAACCGAAGTAGAAGCCTTCGTACAATTTACGTCAAAATGTATTCAGGAAAAGTTTTTTTTTGTCATATTTCTACATTTTTATATAGATATATTTAAAATGGAATATAAAAAACAGCACTATTTGGCTCTCAAATTCTTAGAAGCGGTAAGTTTTTTCAATTTTGTTATGGCGAACTAGCGAATTGGGAATAACAAAAATTTCAGAGAAGAAATCGCCATTCTTTTGCTCGCAATCTGAAAGGGATAATTTCACTTCTTTAAAAAATTTCAAACAACTGAAAAAAATAAAGTTTCGCCATAGAGGAAAATTCTAAAATTAATATCGTGTTCACAGTTCATATAAAGCAACAGATGTTTTGATTTAAAAATTTAGTTATGACGAAATTTACTGAGATACCGAGCAGGTACATAGATGACGAATCCGAAAATAAAAATTTTCTAGCACGTCAGGTTTTTGAGTAATAATAGTGTAGAAAGTGAAAATATCCTTATTTTGGCCATTTTTGAAAATTTATAAAAAAATAATGGAGCTCGAAACATATCTCCAAAAACATCTTTAATATTTGACAGCACTTATAAAATATCAGTTATTTGAAGATCAAGATTTATTCAAAATATATATTTTTGCATGGAAGTTATCCTCCTATGTCCGCAGTTCATTTATTTCGTAGGGCCTAATACCCTAGACAGACAGCGCTCTAAATCATGATTTACTAAATGAGTCATTTAGCATAAATTACTAATTAATGAAATGGTGATACACAGCCACTTCTTAATTAGAAACGATCAGCTGTCAATTGTCACATTTCCCATGTGACAACCAAGAATAGCGCCTGGATTTCTGCAAGTCCTCAATGGCCTTATCCCATAAATTCAAAAAGAGCATTTCCTGCGCAACGTCTCGCACTCCTTTTTCTTTATCTTTTTTCAAATATGTCGGTTTTTTGATCCGCCAGTTTCAACAAATTGACAAATATTTTATTTTTAGAAAAGGTTCATGGACAACTCATTCTGTGAGCAAATTTTAAGAAAGTTTATATATAAATAGCTCATTTTATATGGATAGTTAAGGCTCTAATCTTTTATTAGAGGTATATTTCGCAATCCTGCGATAACACGTTATTTTTGAAGAAGTTTAGAAGTACATATTCTAATATATGTATGGCTTTTTTCACTGTTCAACCCAATATTTCTCGAAAACGTGATGTGCTGGAAAATTTGCATTTTCAGATAGGTATAAGTTTAGGGTTCAGCACATTAAAACCTTCATATCCATGATATTTTTATTTGAAGTACAATTTCGTTTTAAAACAGTGTAATCATTTTTATATAATTATTTTATCAGAAATTTAGTTCCCACTTTTTAGGAACATTTCCAAATCTATAGGATCTCATTATTGAAATTTATCAGAAGAATCTTAGTTGATCTCTCTTCTCACTTCTGTCTAATTCACTTTGATATTAATTTTCTTTACAGATATTTCTTCTGGCAGGATCTGGAACTATTTATTACTCGTTTGGTGGAGTTCAAAACTTAGACACAGTAGTCGTCATCTACGGAACAGTTGTTGCATTTACAATTTTAACTTTTCTATTACTAATTAGTAAGCACAATGATATGATATTTCTTATTCCATTTCAATACTGAGCGATTTAATTACAGGTGTTATTTTTAAGAAAGAACCTCATGATGAGTGGATTTATGTGCTAAATGGTTGCGCATTTATATTTTTCTCACTTATAGGGATACTACTTATCATCCGCTCAGCTGAATTAGTAGAGGAGAAGAATTCTGCTCCCTATCTTGAAGAATACAATTCGGGCCGATTCAGGGGAAGCCATATAAGGCCACTAAATAGTGTCGACAAATGCTATGTATATTTAGGTGCAGGGATTGTAGCTATTTTCAACGCATTTTGTTTTGTGATAGAAGCCCTTATGAAAATGAAACAAACCTTTTAGGATAATTTCAATAAAACTAAATTCAAGTTTATAATAAGGCTAAAAATATATACAGGGTGTGGCGAGGTGGGAGGTCAATACTGCAGGGGGTGAAAAGTCAGACCGAGACAAGCAAAAAATCGTATGGGTGGGGGGGAGGGGGGGGGGGGGGGGGGCCATCACGCACCCAAACTGATCTCAAAAAAATCACTATTTCGAAGCCCTTTCCAAAAAGGTCAACATCACCCCCTACCCCCAACCCCTTGGCCATAATCACCCCTGGAAGTTGAAAAAATTAATTTTTTTTCACGATTTTTCACCTTTCGCCCCACTTTTCACCGAAATTCACGTTATTAACAAGCGTTCAAGTATTACTTAACGCAATTAGGGGGAGGGGGGGGGGGGGTCTTGTAAAACGTTACGATGCGTTACAGGGGCGGGAGGGGGGTTTAACAACGCATTACGTAACATTTTTTTGATTTAAATAAAAACTAGGGAATTAAATATCTCCCAAGTAGGCAATCCTTTTCGTTTTTTTTTTATTTTGTTTTAAATTTTTTGTTAAGAATACGACTTTATTTTGACTAAAAAATAAATATGTTATTTTACTTTGCGCAACATAATTGTGACTTTTAGGAGGTAAAAATGGTTACTTGGGTGTTACGTAACGTTTAGGGAGGGGGGTACATAAAAACGTTACGGCGCGTTACATGGGGGGGAGGGAGGGTCAAAAATCTTCAAAAATTGCGTTACGTAATACTTGAACGCCCCCATACCCACTTTTTATTTTTTTTAAGTTACCTATCTAATTACCTTTCCAAAAAGGTGCAACATGCCCAGGTAGAAAGGTATACATCGGTATACATATCTTTTTTATATTTTCTCAATTAAAAATATTCAAACGTTTATTAACACTTACGCGCCAAACACCACTATAAAGGAATTTTTTGCCTGACGTTAATCTAATTGCGAGTCCTTACAAATTAAAAGTCTAATTTTCGAACTCAAATTTGTCATTTTTTATAAAGAAATGAATAAAATACATATGTATATGGGAAAACAAATTTTAGGCATAATTATGAATATTTAAGTGTATCTATAAAAAAAATATTTATTGATCAAAATAATACAAAATTGAGAACACGTACTTTTGTTCATTCTACTAAAGACGTTAATCTCTGGTGTTATTGTTTTTATTTAAACGCTAATTTAAAACAAATAGCGTATTTTAATGCTAAGAGTAGCAGAAACGAAAACGCATCATTTGGAATTTGGTTTATTGAGTTTAGTTAAGTATTAGTGGAAAAAAATGGCCGTTGCCAGTAGAAATACTCTATAAAAATACCATAACAAAATTAAAAATTAAATAGGAACAATTTTTTTTTTTTTTTTTGTCAAAACAATTTCAATAATTTTTGAGCGGATAATTGATGTACTATCAATATCATATAGAAACATTATATACAGAATAAAGTTTTCTAAAAAAAAGACGTCACATTTTTATAAGACTCGCGGTTACAATAGAGACATAAAGTCGAAAATTCCTATCTAGGTACCCAAAATACCTCGGAAGAACTACTTACTATATCTACATCCTTATCCTGAATTTTTAGAAGAAATATGAATAAGTAGCTAGCCATGAAAAAACATGGTATTCAACTTCTTTCTGACAAAAGATACTAAATATATTTGTTATCCTATTTTTGTCTTAAAACCTATTTTTTTATACAATGACCAAGCTACCCAAGGAACTGTTTAAGCTGCTAGAAGTCGTAAAATAACTACAATTATTAACTATTATCCAATATCATGTACAAATTACTTTACAGGTTATGGCGTTTTCCACCCTGTTTTTCTTCCATTTCGCTACAGCCTCAGGGGTCAAAAACATGGACACGCTGAACGTTGTGAATGGAACTCTTATAGCCTTTACCATTATCCCGGCAGTGCTTATTCTCGGTGAAAAAATGTTCTTAAACTAAAATAAGAGAATAACTTTTGTTCCTTTCCAGCTGAAATTTTGAGCTTTGAAGTAAACCGTATTTCTAATATTTTATTGACTTTCGCGGGATTCGGTCTGTTAATTCCAACAGGAGTTATCCTGGTTGATAAAGGCGTAAAAGCTATTTATATTATGGAAGATTACATGATCGTGTCGGCAGGATTTTTGGGCATTTTAAACGGAATCCTCTTTTTAGTTGATAGTATTTTGCTCACCAAGGTTAAAGAAAATGAGAAAACCTGAATAGTTGAACGTTTCTTATTTTAATTTTCAATAACATTGAAAATATATAACAAATTAAATAAAATCTTGCTATTACAAACATGATTTTCTATTTTTGTGATTTAAAGAAAATTGTGAGAAGACAGTCGACAAGAAAAATGATTGCAATTGCAATGGAAATAATTCCACCTGCAAATCCGCTCCTTCTTTCCGATTTTCTAAGGTCAGCGTTCTTGTATAGAAGTAAAATTGAATTTGTAATGAAAAGTATAAAGGCGAAACCAAGAGGCAATGCTTCGATAGTTTTGTCAAATTCATGATTCATGAGACAAGCTTCAAAAAAAGGAGTTACAGTCCAAAACGATGTCTGTTTCAAAAACTAAATTACCCAATAGAAGTAGGCTCACCACCCATAGATACCCTAGGAAGACTCCTAAGGAGATGTATATTATGTCCAGCTTATACTGATCGTTGATTTGTAAGGTCAAGCTCAGAATCAGAAGACACATAACCTAAAATTAAAAATAATTCTTATGTTGACACCATCTATCCTTATTTAAGTGATACCTACGAATTGTGCAACCTTGAAAATCATTGAAACGTTTGCCATTTTTACGTCATTACTGGAAGTCAAAAATATAAAAGTCTAAACTGGATATTGTTAATTTTGACTTGACAAGCAAACACAGATTGGAGCTACCAATTTTAATAAAAATATAAAAGTCTAAACTGGATATTGGTAATTTTGACTTGACAAGCAAACATAGATTGGAGCTATAAATTTTAATAAAAGTAAGCTGTGCAATATTTATAGACTATTAAAAACAAGTAGGACTGCTTGCACAATATCTGGCTTCTACAAGTTAAAAGCAGTCGTTAAATTTCAAAAATGGTGAAAATAATTGTGTAATTGTGTAATAATAAGTGTAGAACACGAGTATCGCACGTATTTCGATGAAATTTTGCAGGTGCCTTCCATTTGCCCTAAAACTGAAGAATCTGAAAGAATTTTGCGGTCTGCTATAAGTTTCCGAAATATTCCAATTTTAATTTTCAGAAAATGTCAAAATGAAGTGGCCATTTCCATCGAACTTTTCGCGCGCAAAAAGCACGTATAAATGGTTTATAATTTATTTCATATATTTAAAATAAATTACTTTTTACGCAAACATATTTTTTCAACACATTATGTCATTCGGAAGAGAAGAGATAACATTTTATTATCGTTTTTTTCAAGTTTTTTTTTTCACAAGTTAACCATATAAATTAACAGTGAAAGTAGATAACTTACATAGTGCTCTTTAGGGAATTTGACCAGATTTAAGTGTAATTTTTCAAAAATAAAAGAATTTTGCGTTGAAAATGGCAACTTCTAATTTTAAAATGTTCTCAAAATTACAAGTGAAACATTCCGGAAACCATAGCCGACTGCCGCCAAATTCCTTAAAATTTTTACAAACGGAAGGCACCTGGACATTTTTATCGAAATCCGAGCGATGGTCATGCTCTACACTTAAGCCATAATTTTAAAGATATTTGTGCAAAGGACCTTGGCAGGTCATCATAGTGAGTTTGGTGAAAAAGCAAACAGAAACGTCATATATACAATATTTGTAATTTTATATTTATATTGTGTTGTAATGTTAGACTTAACAAAACTTTCTGATTTAAAAAGAAAATTAAAAAACAAGCTTTTGCCATATTCTACTCGTCGAACACTTTCATTTGACATACCGCAAGGTCGGGGTACATTAGCCCTAGGGTGCAACTTTGGCCCAAAATGGCAAATAGTTTAAATTTCCCGTCACGCCGCTAGGAGGAGCTATCGAAGTAGTTCGTGCTATATCTCGCTAGATGGCTGTATTGGGCGGTCGGTAAAACAGTTACACGTCTTCAAAGCGGATTGGTCAATCTGCGTTATTAGGGCAACAAGTTACTACATGTAAAACACTTAAAGTAATGCATGTGCAAACTTTGTCACGAAACAAAACTGTATGTTCTTTTTTGTTATCAATCGTAACTCGTAACAGATATGTATCTTGGATCCTTCCTAATGTGATATGAATCCAAGAGTGTAAGACATTTTTGTGAGAAGTAGATGATAATTAAAATCAAAGTATACTTTGGCCCTCGTTTTCGGGCATCTTTGGCCCATGGATAAGTCTGATTATTTACATACATAAAGATTCTCAATTTTGAAGCCTGATTTGATTAGTAACAGTTGATTGTTAAGTAGGTATAGCTATGTAGGTACCTAGTAAAATAATTGAGGAGTGACGGAACAAAAGATGATAATTCCAAATGACCAACTTTTCACAAAAACTCAAAAACCTATAACTTCTTTGCCTTTGTAAAATTTAAAAAAATACGAGTGCTAATAAATAACTAAGGGAAAGAACTAATATACATGAACCGCACCAGCCCAAGGGTAATGTAATTTATGGTATTCTGTCGAATGTCATACGTAACTTTTTATTTTTCAAAAGGGGAATTTTCATGTTTTGTTCCGCTGCTGCTCAATTTGTTAGTTTATTGATGTTTATTAAAGTTACCCATGTTGAGCTACTTCTAATGAGTATAATTTATTACTTGA
Source organism: Machimus rusticus (assembly GCA_951509405.1). Classification (NCBI taxonomy): domain Eukaryota; kingdom Metazoa; phylum Arthropoda; class Insecta; order Diptera; family Asilidae; genus Machimus; species Machimus rusticus. The sequence goes on from OX608051.1 coordinate 14,057,327, forward strand.
AAAGATCCTGTTAGGCTTGCTAAAGTTATATTTAAAAAAAGCCATGTTCTAAAAATTTATTAATTTGTGTTGAATATTACCAAGTTTTTCAGTACAATAAAAACAAATTAATCAAGATAATATGTCATTCTTTGATATATGTAATCAATCTAAACAGGTTTCTTTGTCCTTTCATTGAAAACTTTTACGTTTTACCACATAAAAAAACGAGGGCCAAGGAAACCCGCTTCAAAGTACAACTTTGACCCAAACTTTGCGAAAAAAAAAATATTTTATTAAATATTTATTAAGTTTTACGTATGTATGCACATGAGTTGATTATATTCACAATTAAACACCTAGATTAGATAAAAGAGACATAGTGCTGTTTAAATTGAAGTACTTAAACTAAGTGTTTTCAGATACCGTAGTAGTAGACTAAGGCTCGGTACTATGGCGGAAAATCCCAAATCTCTGTGGGAAATTAGTTATTGCTACGTAAAGGCAGTCTTGTAAAAATTGCACTTTTTCTTCGCTTTGTACGTTATCCACCTACTACTGCGGCTCGAATCTGTGAACTGTTACGTGTTTGACTTCGGCTAGGTTAATCATGGGAAAAGTTATAGCTAAATAAAACGAGACGAGTAAACAACCAAATCTCGACATATTCGTGAAAAAAACAACATATAACTCCTTCTCAAACCTCAGGTTGATCGAACAAGGTCCATTAAGTACGCGGCTGGAGGATTGGTTCGTGTATGTGTAATTTTTGCAAGACTGTCTTTACGTAGCGATAACTTTTTTCTCACAGATTTGGTTCAAAATTTGAAGTTTGGATGGGTAAAAATCATGACAATTTGATACGCTTTTCACAAATTTTAAAATCTTTATATACGTGACGGTTTTTTAAATTTCACTTCAATGCAAAATATCCTGCAAGATCTAGATGCGGACCCGATATGAAAAAAACACAGCTACTAATTAACTTTCCGATCGAGATACGTAGTAGACCTCCTGGGCAAAAAGATAATCCTGACCATGGCTATTTAACAATACGTCCTTATCAATATTAATAGGGTTGGGATTTATAAAAATACCTTGTTTAGAGTTATACATATTATATTGATAAACAATACAATGCGACTTGATAAGTCGAAAATAATTAAAGAAACAAGTGGATATAAGTGGGTTGTTTTACCTAATCAAAATTTCAAATATGTTTATTTTTTTGTTTTTACACATGCAAGCAGCAAGTTTTTTAATAACCTAATTTTATTATTTTCCAAGAATGCACTTATATGGTGTATAATTATACTATTCAACTACATACGTGTTTATACAATCCCAGCCATAGCAACTTATGTATTTACAATACCCATTCATGCAAACTTTTTGAAAAATTACAGAATAATATTCAAATCCACTTGTTTCAATTGCCGCAAGTTTAAAATCACAGCTCAAAGATTAAACTTTTTAAACCTTTTTGGCTTCTTGGCATTAACCTCGGAAGTTGATTGTTGTGCAGACTCCTTCAAACTTTCCTGTTGTTTACGATTCAACTCTTGCAAGGAACGCTTTATACCCTCAACATCATTATCGCCCTCCGGCGGGGTGCACGAATCACTGTCATCATATCGAACCCTTCCGACTTGGAGCCTTAGCTGCTGCAGCTTTTTGTTCCTTTCGTACTTCACATGCCTAGAAATGAAGACAATTAGTACAAGTAGGTAAACTGCTTCATAATTTCGTGTTACTTTGAACTTTTTGGACTTTTTGTAAGATTACTCTTGCTATTTACTGAAAATGTGTGCCCATTAACGGAGCCGTCAGGTTCCTCGACTACCTCCGAGCAATCACTCTTCAGACTTTCAAATTTCTCCTTCGCGTACTTAATGAATTCGTCTGTTTTTACTTTCGAGTATTTAGCGCCAAAGACCGCTTCATCGAAGAGTTCGGTTGCCACTTTGCCTGAAATGGTCTTGAATAAGTAAACATGAAAAATTAAAACTTAGTGACTTTAACTTCTCTTTAGAACTGCTCCTTCTAGCCGATACTGTTCCACCTCCAGATCCTTCTTTTTGATGATCTCCTTTAAGGCTTGATTCTGTTGCGACAACGAAGCCAGAGTCAGCAGCAGAGGTTTAGTTATTAGTTTTAAAAACTAAAAAAATAAAGACAGTAAGTCCTTTACTCAGAAATTCTCAAAATTAACATTTTCTACCTCGTCCGGAGGACGTAGAACTGTTTTCCATGTGAAATTGAATGGCAAGTCGTGAACACTGTATTTGGCCTTGAAATTGATGCGGCCCTTTTCTTCATCTCCTGAAGTTTCGATTGTTACCACTTCAGGTTTTAATTTAATTGTGTTGAGAATCGTCTCTCGATCATACTCAATCCTTTTGTTCATTTCCTTAAAACAAAAATCAGAACAAAATTAACTTATGGAAAAAATGTTATTATAGCACAAAAGAGCTACTACTGACTCTAAAAGTTGTAATATGTAAATACCTCAGATTGTGTCTGACATCAATATAAATTTTCAATTTCATAGGCTTAAAGCTCTCAATAAGTAGTTCTACCTCTATAAGTATTACAGTCATTTAATTTTTATTTCAAAAATCATCTCAAAAATTATTTGAACAAATAGCACTCTTTTGTAAATAGCGCCGGAGACCAACGATTGCGTAGTAGTTAGCGCATTAGCTTAGGAACTCTGTGTTCTCGGGCTCAAACCTGGGTCTCTATTCTATTTTTAAATTAGTTTTTTATTATTGCTACTTTATTCTTTGTTTTAGCATAATACAAATCCTTCTGCTGAAATTCACTACACTTATCATGCGATTTTTAGTTTCTCGTATTTTAACTTAATATAAAATACATATTTGATTAAATTTGTATGTGAAAAATAACTAAGAGCGTGTACCAGTTCATCATATGAAAGTCAAATTTTTATAGGAAATTATAGTTCGATGGGCTACTTTATTTGAGATGGTTTGCACTTTATATAATTTAATATAATTTGAATAAAAAATATAAATAAATATACTATCCTATATATCAGTGAAAAGGAAATATTAAATTGCACGTAGGCCAACTAATTTAGGAAATTATCGAAATAACGTATTGGCATACAACCTATGCGATTGAATTAAATTGTTTGTACTGTGCTAAATGTTGGTATTTTTACTAGACATCGAATTACTAACTAAACATTAACCAAACTTACTACCTAATAGAGAGCTAGCGAATTATCCAACTAATTTGTTTGAATCTAGCCAACAATTTCCAATGTTCACTTTGTAACTTTATATTGATTTGAATACTTTTACATATACAACTTTTAAGAGTAGGGAAAACATTTATACTGAAAGTACATATATTTAAAATCTACCTAACTATTTAAGTCAAATTGTCTTATTAATAAGTTAGTTTTGGTTATAAATGTGAGCTGGAATTTGTTCTCAAAATTATCAAAAATAGTAGATTATTGTATGCTCAAGGGGTATTCTTAAAATAAAACCAAAAATGTTTTAGAAAAATTTATTTTAATACAATTCAAAGTAATCCTAATTAATTAAGTAATTAAAGATATCGTGATCTACAATATCTTCAATCTATGGTTTCCATGAAAAAGAGGAAAAGGAGGAAATTTTTAATCTATGGAAGTAACAGATGCACGGTAAGCCATAAAAAATAGATCACTAGTTTACAAAAGACCAAAAAAGTGTTTCCTTTTATTACACTACATACTATAATTAAACGTTTGGTGTGTCCGAAACATGCGAATGATTTGAAAATTTGATTCACATGTGTACAATTTAGTTGAAGTTTCAGGATATACCGCGACGCGAGCAAAGCGTCTATTGGGACATAGTAGTAATAGCTACGATTTTTTTCATCTGGGTGATGCTGCGAATCAATATCAAGTGGAAAAACCATCCAGAACCGGGTTATCGATTTTGGTTAGAGAAGTTGGTATGACTCGCTATTTAAACTTTTCCTATTTCATAATTTTAAGCATTTTTCGAAAAATGTATGCCTAATCTCCATAAAAAACCAGATCTAACCAAAACGACAAAACCATTTGGCTGACTTGCTTAAAAAATTAAGTCTGGAGACTTTTTTAGCTATTGTTACAAAATTTTCCTTCGCTATAATTCACACTCGGAGGTTCTAACCAAGTGAATATAAGGATCGGCTTTCGATCCGCCCGATCTGGCATCTGTGGCTAGGGGCACTGATCATCAGCCACACTGATGAGATCTGGCCAGTGCCCCAGATCGAAACGCCGACCTTTTTTCAGGCTCGTCTGACTCGGCGGAAGAGCGTCTTTATCCTTAACACCAAAATTATAGCGGAGGAAAATAGTGCAATTTTGTCCGCCAGCCGTTGGAAAGAGCTGCACATATTTTTGGTTTGGTTAGTTGGTCTGGTTTTCTATGGAGATTAGGCATTAAGATCCGTCGTATTTCCCAAACCTCACTCTTCTTCAGGGTCAAAGATTGCACTTTGAGTATGAGTACAAAAGTACTTTGGAGCTGAGTTCGAGATAGTACGAGTACTATACTTGGAATACTTGGAAACTCGAAATTCTGCCAAATCTCCATAACGACATCACATATCACAAGTGCAATCGGGCACTTCACAGTTCCTCTTTCGGCTTGCGCATGGCGCCTTTTCCCTTTGTTCTGAACTCAACTCAACTGGACTCGTCTTCCCAAACTTTGGACCGCCATTGCGAAATTGCCCAATTTTCGAGCTTTCTCAGGAAATGCATCCGATTATTATTATTTGTTTTGCACGTAACAAAGGCATCGATTATCGTTGCTGCTTCATAATTTATTTTAATCAGGAACTGTAATGGCTATGATCACAAAAATATAAATTGAAAAATAACGATTATCAATTAATTTTTATTTTTTCGATCGCTCAATAACAATTACCAAGCAATTATTATTTTTCGATCCCTCGAAAATGATATAGAATTAATTTTTTGTTTTATTATTCGAAACAAAAAGTATTTCATTATTTTCCTTCCTATAAGGAATGAAAAAAATAAATATGACTCGGAATGATATTCTCTTTTTTTCGTCGGTTAAAAATCGTTTCTTATTATTATTTATAATAATTATTTATTACTTGATTCGCTATCAACCAATCAAAAAATAAAAATCACTTGATAATCGTTATCAAGCGATCGAAAAATAAAAATCACTTCGTAATCGTTATCTTGAAAGATTTAAATTAGCCTAAAAAAAATTAACTTTTCATGCAAATTAGTATTGAATCTATGTAAGACTACAAATGAAATAATTAATTATAGATTAATATGTATAAAGTGACGATTTTTTTGGTTTTAAATTTCAGAATTAAATAATATTTTCAATCCCTGGTTTTAATATAACAAAATCTAATGATGGCGCTATGGGATACCGCCCCATTGTTTTCTTTGCTTTGTTGTTAAATTAAATACTTTTATTGTAACTTAAATTGTAAACCGCAATATGCTTAACCTTTTGACCATCTGAGATGTAGATTTTTCCTTTTTATAATCATTGACAATATCTTTCCTAATCTTTGAATTCAAGTTTTGGCAGGATCAATTTTATTTAAACATACTTAAGCCAAAACGTTCATTTTAATATTTTGTTTAAACAAAATTAAGGCGATTTTATTATTTTCGAGGTTTTTCGATTTGAACGATTTCCAAAGCACTTTGTACTTTGTAGTAAGGAAGAAGAGAAAGTTGTAAAAAAATCCACCTGCGAAAATGAATTTGTGAGAACTTTAGCCATTTGATTAAAGAATTTTTGTCCAGAAAGAACTTTTGTAAGCTCTTTTCGATCCGATTCGAATGACAATAATAAATAAAGCCCTATTTTGTTTTGTGTTTTTGGTTTTTAACGAATTTTGTTGTAAATTATTAATTGGAAATATAATTACCTTTAAACTGAGTATAACATTTTATTCTTCATTATCCCAGGAAAAATTTTTTTTTCTTTTTTTTTGTCCGAGTAATATAGTGGTGGACAAATAAATAAAGTCACCGCACTCTATTGCGTTTTTCACCACACCTTCCTTACCACATAACTAATGTAACGGTGCATTTTATTGCGCCCGTTGATTGCGTATATTCTATTTTACTTATTATAATCCATGCGTTTTTAGACTGATTAATATATTGTCGTAAAAGTTTTTTCAGAAAAATCTGAAAAGTTCATTTTACTTGGACAAATAAATAGAGCCTCTTTTAAAATCTTTTGCAATTTTTGATTTATGCGAATTTTTTCATTGCTTTCTGTAAGTAAATGATTTTTCTCAAAGAAATTAGTTTACTAATGTACAAAATCGATAACAATAGTATATGAAAACATGAGATCATTGACAATGTCGCAAAGACAGATCAGTTCGCACCGATCGAAAAATCGGATGAAACTGAAATTTTTTAACAGATCGCGCAGGACGAGTCGCGCGAAAGCGACCATTAACAACAGTACGCCAGCGAACAAATCGCGCTCCCATGCGAACTAAGCAACTAAACAAGATTGACGAGATCTTGGGGAGTTGTGGTTGGACTTTCGATGCGAGTGGTCGTCTGCTGTGTCTGCAAGATAGACAAGTTCAAGTTGGTGTCCGAACCTAGTGGCAGTTGAAATATTACAAGACTTTGGGAAGCACAAGGCTGTTGGATTTTAGCATACAGAACTCAGAAGGAAGGATGGACGGGATTTAGGACTCGACGCTCGAGAAGCAGAAGCGACCAACAGTAACTGGATTGGGATTATAGAAGACCATAACAGGATCCGGACTACATCAGGCAGAAGGATCGTTCTAGACGGCGCTTCGCTGGATGCACTTAGGGTGCTTTTTGTGTAAATAGTGTAATGTAATTTAGTTAGCTTTATTTTGTAATTACGATCATAGGAGTCGAAGCTCAATCTAAGTACACCCGTCGCAAGTGTGCGCTGTGTTAAATTAATATTTCAAGAAGGTGTATTTTGCTACCTAGGAAAATCTAGCATTTAGGAAACAAGTAAAATTAGGCAAAACTATCGAAGGGCTATAGCCACAGAATAAAGACTAATCAGAAGTCCCATCTAGAACAAAAAATCGTTCTATGAAAGCAAAATTTCTTAATACGTCAAAATTCCATTCCTTATGTGCAGTGCTTGAGTCGAGCCGAATAGCCCGAGCTGCGTGGTGGTAGATTATATACTTGTGCGCATGCATTATGTACCTACTTCATCCACTTCATATTTATATCTGCTTCTAGCTAATTTCGTATTACATTCATCTGCGAACTGGCAAAATTTGTTAAAGGGAAATTAAAAATATCCAGAAGAAATGCAGAAATAATCTTTCGGATATTTTTAAAAATGCTGTCAATAAGCAGTTTGTAAAAGGAAAATGTCTTTAAAAAAAATTATAATGTTAATATTTTGTTGTAGTAGGCGATGTTTTTACTGTACCATACATCTAAAAAATTACCCTCCTTTTACTTACTTACAAATTTTTCTCGTTACAGCTTTAATGTTTGCCCTTCAAATAATAATTTTTTTTATATATTGTATAACAACATTTCGAATCACATGACTGAATAAATCTATTTTCCCCAATAGATTTTTAACCTTGATTCAGTCATATACTTAACTCGACATAAAATTTACAATAGTGTTATAAAGATTAGGGCCTAAATTCCGGTGAAAAATATTTCCCACAGCTCGATATGTCCCCTAAAACGTTCAAACTCTAATTTATAGCTACATAAAAGCATGCGCACAAGTTAAATAAGTCGCGGCCGTTAACTGCTGGCCCTTGTTCATCAGATCTTCTGCAGTGGGATTTGATTTATTGAAAATCTGTAGACTGTAACAGGGACCAAATGGTTGTGCTAGGTGGGACTTCTGATTAGTCTTTATTCTCTGCTATAGCCCTTCGCTAGAAGAAAATGTATTAGCCTTTGTATAAGCGATTCTGTATGTTTATTTTGTTGAATAAATCTGAATTTAAATTTGACAAGTTCTTGGACTCATCACTCCATAGTATAAACCCCCTGATAAAAGATTTCGTACTGTTGTAAATATTTCTGCACAAATACTACATTGTTTTAGAGCCGTTATTCACAGGTTCATTTAATTGAAAATTTACTGAAATTAGAAATCTAAAAATCGCGGGAAATTTGTATAGGGCCTTGCAGTCTTATATGACAACACTCAAAAAACCGCTGTAAACGAAGTTCGATACCTACCCTTGCCCTGGCCAGAGCTTCTTCGACGGAACAAGTTTCGCACCAAACTTCCTTCCAATCGCACAAAAAGTACTTCAACGTCTCATTTTCGATTTCTATTTTGTAGATAAACGGCCTCTTTTCAATTTCAACGGGATTCCACATCCTCCGGACGAGCTGATGAGCGATGGCGCAACAAACATAAACAAACCAGAACCGACTGTCAACTGTCAACCAACCTCCTGAAAGCGAGCAATGGAAATGTCACTGTAACTGGAACGCGTCAGCTGTGCAACGTCACTTCAATCTTCCATTTCTCCAAAACAAAAAGACGTGCAGCTGTCAGACAGAGTTATCAAGTGGAGGCCATCTGATTTTAGCGATTTCTTTGAATTTACACAAAATGAGCGACGAAGAGCAATCACGGAGTGATAACGAGCCCGAAACTGCACCAAGCAGGGCAATTAGAAGGAAGCACGAATCGTCTGAGGACGAGGATGCGCTACCGACGGTGGCAAAGATTTCGCGGGTCAACGACAACTCTAAAATTGTGGCCGCTCACTACAATGAGCTGGAGGAAAAGGGCTGCGAGCAGCGATCCAAGTCGCGGATAGTTCACATGAGGAATTTCAACAACTGGATCAAGACGATGCTCATCAATAAGTACTTAACGGTGATCAAGTCGACACAGAAGCTGGGCGATCCCCTGCGGGTGCTGGACATGTGCTGCGGCAAAGGGGGCGACCTGTTAAAGTGGCAGAAAGCCGGCATAACGCACCTCATTTGCACCGACATCGCCGAGGTGAGCGTCGACCAGTGCAAGTCCAGGTACAACGCACTCATGGAGCGCATGAAGAGGACGAACTTTGCATGGAACGTTACGGCGGAGTTCTTTGACTGCGACTCGACGATCGCCCGTCTGAGGACGCTCTACAAGGATCCCTCTATTAGCTTAAATTTGGTAAGCTGCCAATTTGCATTTCACTATTGTTTCGAGTCCCTCAGTCAGGCGGAACGCATGGTCCAGAATGCGGCTGAGTGCCTCAAGCCGGGCGGATTTTTCATAGCTACCATTCCGGACGCTTATGAAATCATGAAGCGGCAGAGTGAGGCCCAATCGAAGAAGTTCGGGAACGACATTTACGAAATCGAATTCATTTGCGATACGGAAAGGCCCCCGCTCTTTGGGGCCAAGTACAAATTCCACCTGGAGGGAGTTGTGGACTGCCCCGAGTTTTTGGTGCACTTTCCAACGCTGGTGAAGCTCTGCAGGAAGTACGGCCTGGAGCTGGTGCAGAAAGATGGATTCGCGGAATTCTATCAGAAGAGTTTGGAAAATGGTATGCGCAAAATGTAAATAGAAAAATTTATTTTTATTTATCAATATCATGCAGACAGAGATCTCTTATCGAGGATGCAGGCTCTTGAGACTTACCCTCCACCGCATGGTAAAAAGTTGGCGGGTGCCGAAGCGGATTATGCCCATGCTCATAAGCATTTAAAGGAAAATTCCGGAAGTAATTCGCACAGAAGTAAGAGCATTGGGACTCTGTCTGCGCCTGAATGGGAAGCTATTAGTAAGTAGACCAACATATGTATGTTTGGAGGTTCTAATAATTTCTCGTTTAGATCTGTATCTTGTCTGTGCCTTTCGAAAGTGCGAACATGAACTGGACTCACAGGGTAATCCAGTTTACAAGTGGTCTTCCGCATAATTTCTCATCTCTATTTTAATTTAGTGTGACAATTTCTCGATCTTTTAAAAACTTTAAATATTTAAGTTAATAAATTTTTGTCTTTATGTCAGTAATTCGTTTACATTTCATATTTTGTAAGGTGCGGTATAATATTTTCTGATCCAGAATTTAATTGTAAGTACATTCATAAAAAAAACATTTCTGGTAAACTTTAAATTAATTAAAAAGCTAGGTAAGTAACAATTCCGAGGTCTTGATGTTCATATTTAAGCGTTTAACGAATTTTAAGCTGGATGCTAAGGTATGCCTGATTCATTTAATCTTAAGTTGGTTGGTTGAGGGAAGGATATCATGAACGGATACAAAAATTGCTAGTCAAGCAGTCAAAATTGCTGTATGCGTGACGGTCTTTTCTCTTGCTCATTTTTTCGAGGATTGCCCATAATATAATAAGTCTAGAAGATTTTATAGAAATTTATATTCTGGGCCTTGCCCTTGGTACGTAAAAAGTAAGCCCGAAACTCACGATTTAATGTTTATAGCGAAAATGATTCTTAGGTAAGTCAATAAAACAAGTTACTTTTTGTAATATGATTTATTTTTATTTAATGAAATTTGCAAGAAATCTTAATGTCGTTTTCGGTTTCTCATGTGGCATATATAGCGTTTCTCCCAACAGTACCAGTGAAGGTTACATAGAGCCGGACGTAGTAAAATCTATGTGATTTTCACCAGTAATGACCAATAATGATTTTTGAAAGTAGATATGTATCTATTGGTATTTGCAAAATTATTCAAAAATATTCAAAATTCGTTAAAATACAACCAATCCTCCGGCGATGTCTTTTTTCGGTATCACTTGCAGTTATTACGATTACTCCCAAACGGCTTATCTGAAATCAAAATCCAAGTCGATTATGTTGTGTTGTGTGTATCACATTATAAATCGCCTGAACAGAGGATTTATTAAAATTTAAATTTTCGTAAACCTAGACTTTTTGTAATAAAACAATCGCACACAATTTGAAATCTATTTCATTAATAGTTTTTAAGTTATCATAGCCGCGGAGGAATGGTAGATTTGAAAAAAGACATAGTTTCAAGATAAATCACGTTTAAAATTTAATTTTTTTTAAGCTCATCATTTCAGATAGCGCGCGATATAATGTCTACAATTTTTGAACCAATGCTCGTACACTTCTTCTCGAACAAGTTTTTTATGATTGTGCACTTGCTCATTACACATAATTTTATTTTTTATTTTATGAAGTGCATAGCTGGTTTATGGTAAAAGATCAAATTTACGAATCTTCTTCAGCTATGATTTTAACAACATTTTAAGTTCCTTGTTTAATACGTTATTTTGTAATAATTTTTCATAAGTAAAATATGGTCTTTTGTTCTTTTTAATTCTGTTTTTCTTGAAAATTGGAGCTGATTAAGCATTTTCATTTACGAATTTCTTAATTTACGGATAAATTTCTATAAAAATGATTTTAAATTTTTTGAGAACAAAGGTGTTTTTTGTTATTACATAATAAAAATGGTCATCGATTTTTGTGAATTTTGTGTGCTGTTAAGTTCAGAAAAAAATTTGATGACATATTACATTATTATATAATCGTTAAATCTTTTTTGAAAGTTTATTTATATCCTAATCAAACGATAACTAAAACGATGGAATCAATTTACCACTCTCTCATTTTGAACAGTAATGGATATAAATTTTGCTTTAGAGGAACCACAATCGTCCTTTTTTAGATCACTCAATTCAATTTAAAACTGAATATGTAAATATACCATAATGTATCCACGACGATTCTTTATTTACTAGATATTTAGGAAAAAGTCTGATTATACTTTTACAAAGAAATTAAAACTTTATAACAAATAATTATCGAATTTAAGTAAGACTACAAATGAAATAATTGATGATGCTTTTTTTGTTTAATATTTCAGAAAGAATTATGTATTTTGGTCCCTGACAAAAAATGCAGTTAAAAACATCCACTTCATACTTTATTTATCATAAACAAATCTGAAGAAAGTAATTAATAAATTAAAAATTCAATAAATTATTTGCTACTTGAAAATTATTCGAACATATTTAAGAATTTTCAATGTTTTCCTTATTGTGAATTTCGCAGAGAACTTTAATTTCTCTAGTATGTAGTGTGATGGTAATTTCCTTTTATTGTTACAGGACTTGAACGTAATTTATAACCAGTTATAGAGGAAAGTCATAGAATTATTAATGGTGTTTAATGAGCAAACGACTCGAAATGGCCAGTTGAATTGCAAATTTAAGAACGCTTTCCAGTGTAACGAACGCACTCAACTCTCCGCGAATAACTTTGAAATATTCCGCAAGGTGCGCTGCAGTTTGCCAAGTTTGCGCCGCCAATATTCCCGGTCTATCTTTCTTGCTTCTTGTCAGTTTCGTCGGAAGTTTTTGGCGTTTTCGCCTCAAAATCAGCGTTATTTACTTACCTGTAACATTTCGGTAGTTACCTGTGTTTCGCGGAAATTTACGGGATCGGAAAAATCGCCGGAGACAAGGCGAACGTCGGTGCCCCAACAGGTAGCAGGAGATAAACAAGTGCGCGCCGTCTCTTTCTCAGCCACACCGTACCGTCGGAAATGTCATTCACTTCCCGTCGCGGCGGCCGTCCGGAGTGTGCGGCGACGCATTGACAGGGACTTAGAAAAATTTCTGCTGTTGCCAACCATTGTTCGTCGCATCGTCGCGTCGCGTTGCCGAGGACTTTAAAAATTTTCACATCGCTCGGATCGCATTATTCCGACTTTGCTTTCTGCGGTGGTACAAGTTCAAGTGGCAGAGCTCCGTTGGAGAACCGAACAAGGGACAATTTGGACTTAGAAAATTTTAACATCGGCGGCAGGCAATGAGTGTGGAAAATACGGAGAGTGCCGAGGGCGGGGACATTGTAAGTATGAAAAATATTAATTGCTACATTGGTGTAATAATTTCGCCCGGGCGAAGGCTCGCAGCGGCCCGATTTTATTGGGTTTTACTTGTACCGTGGAAAATGGCGACAGAGACTAAGTCCCACGTCGTTCATTTTGTAAGATGCTCGCCACAAAAAATCGAATTTCTCGGAAAGTACTCGACCGATTGTGGATCTGCTTCCACTGAAATTCGTTTCGGTAAAAGTTCCATCGATTGGTGAAAAGAAAATTTTCCGCGATATTTTTCGCAAATTTTTCTAAGTTCGGCGAATGCATGTGGTCTCGCTGCAATTTCACTGAAAAGCATTTTCCCTTTTTAATTATATAATGAAGTATGTGCCATTTTTGTTGAGCTTCACTCCGTCGGCTGCAGCACCTGGCTGGTCTTTGGATTGGGGCTGCCGGGAGGCTCATCGATAATTTTCTTCTCACGAGGTTCACTGTTCCCTTCTAGATTTTACCACGTTTGAGCTCCTCCTGCACGCTGCGAAATTGAAAGGCGTAGAAGTTGCTTTCCTTTGTCCGAAACCTGCCTGACCTTCCTCCACCGGCGGCTGGTTGGTTAAATTGGCAAGAAAATTTTTTCTTTCTGAAATATTTGTAGAAAATTTGCATTTTTGTCGATTTCTCCACTTTTTGGGTAGAGGTTTTCTCCTGAATCAAAAACACCTGCAACCTTTAGCCGATGAATTTGCGAAATTTTCACGAAGACCTGATAATTGGGGCGCCGATCCGCGTGCTATGCTCTGTTTCGTCGCTGTTTTTAGAGGGGGCAAATATTTCTGTGAATTTGATAACAGCTCAGAATAAGCTGTACGCGCATATATAAATTATATATTTAACTTTATCTAGCACAGCAGTCTTTAGCAAAACCACCTTTAGCTTCAAGGACTAGGGCGCATGGGCATCGTTTCTATACCGGTTGGCTTTATTCAGTGAATCCTATTTAACCCGTTTCGGACGAGAATGGCACGATGGGTACACCGATCTTTAGCGGCTCATAACTAATACTATTTGCGTCTGAAAAATTAGAGGGGGGCATCTTTTTAAAGCTTGAGATGTGCCCTTTCTGATAGTGCTCATAAAATTTCTCCAAAAACTTGTTAATTATAGAAAAAAGTAGTTCAAAGCAAAAAAAACGTGTTTTTTTCGCACTTCTTTTTTTTTAAATCGAATTTTCAAGAGGTTTCCCGTCTGCAATGACCCTGGAACCCCACTAAGCGGTGGAGTAAATGTTTGAACTTTAATAATATGCCGTTTGGAAATCGATTTCACGCCTTAATATATTCAAAATGGCGCCTAAACTGCAAAATTTTCGCGAAAACATTCATGAATTTTTTACTGAAAAATGATGCACTTTTACGAAAAATTTTTAATAATAAAAAGTTCTTAAAATCACTCAACAATTGCACTTGAATTTTTTCAGAATTTTTTGAGCAAATTGGTTTGATTTTGCAAATAGTCAATTTTCGCAAAATTTAAAAATTGCTCCAAAAATTCTGAAAAAAATCCAGTGCATTCTTTGGTTAATTATAAATCTTTTTTTCTCTACCATTTTTCTCATTAGTGCATTTAAAAAAAAAAAAAACTTTTCATGATCCGATACTACCTTGACCTTTAGAAGTTTTTTCTTGAAAATAATGCACTAATGAGAAAAATGGTAGAGAAAAAAAGTTTTATAATTAACCAAAGAATACACTGGATTTTTTTCAGAATTTTTGGAGCAATTTTTAAATTTTGCGAAAATTGACTATTTGCAAAATCAAACAAATTTGCTCAAAAAATTCTGAAAAAATTCAAGTGCAATTGTTGAGTGATTTTAAGAACTTTTTATTATTAAAAATTTTTCGTAAAAGTGCATCATTTTTCAGTAAAAAATTCATGAATGTTTTCGCGAAAATTTTGCAGTTTAGGCGCCATTTTGAATATATTAAGGCGTGAAATCGATTTCCAAACGGCATATTATTAAAGTTCAAACATTTACTCCACCGCTTAGTGGGGTTCCAGGGTCATTGCAGACGGGAAACCTCTTGAAAATTCGATTTAAAAAAAAAGAAGTGCGAAAAAAACACGTTTTTTTTGCTTTGAACTACTTTTTTCTATAATTAACAAGTTTTTGGAGAAATTTTATGAGCACTATCAGAAAGGGCACATCTCAAGCTTTAAAAAGATGCCCCCCTCTAATTTTTCAGACGCAAATAGTATTAGTTATGAGCCGCTAATGATCGGTGTACCCATCGTGCCATTCTCGTCCGAAACGGGTTAAGAGAATCGGGCAAAACGGCCCCGAACACGTGTTTAAGGGAGTTTTATTATATATGAATGGTTTTCCCCAGCTCGCATGGAAACAAGAGATTCAAAAATTTGGGGTTGATGTATTGCCCTCTACATATTAGGGATATAGGGTATTTTTCCTTTTTACTAATGCGTTGGCAAAATGCCATCCTGTGTACTATATGAATTTATGAAATTGATCCTGTTTTCCAGTGTTGCTTTTTAGTACCATCTTTTATATTTAACCTTTTAAGTGTGCACTTCTGTAAAAAAAAATTTCAAATCAAATAAATGCATTATGATACAATATAATTAAAATCTATATAAGTACCTTAGGTACGTTCACAGAAAAGACAATTTATCAAAACACTAATTACTTTTACAACCAATTGTTCGAGTAACAGCCAATTTTTATCACTATGGTATTTCCCTATACTTAAGTAGTATCATTTTGTAAAGTACTTACATAATGCGTGAAATAGACTTCAAATCGGTTTTTTTCCTTTATTTCCTTTGTTTCGCTCTTTTTTCAATACATTGTGAAATTTTATAACTACGGAAGTTCGGTTTTCACAATAGATTTTATGCATGACGAGTATATTCGGCATATACGATTATAGGGTAGAACAATTGATTATGATAAAAATAAAGTTTAAAATCGGAAACACCAGCGACCAGACTTCTTCTGTTTTGAAACTTGTATTGAAAGTATTTTTTTTAGATTTTTTAGGAAATAATTCCATTCCACGAATTTAAGCTGAAATTAAGTTGTATTTTAAAAAATAATGCAATGAACTTAATTGTTTTAAAATTGCAAATTGTTATTTTCCTGGATCATCATCTCCTCCTTCGTGACGAGTTGCTAATTTAATGAAATTATTATCTTATTTTATTAACACTGTCAGTAATTTACATTTATTAACATTATACATTAATATTAAAAGTTTTATATGTATTGTATTATTCTACACATTTTGTAAGCATTAGTTATAAACTTAACAAAAGTCCAAGAAGCTATTTCAAGGAATAAATTATAATTGAAGCACTTCTACATTGAAAATTTAAAAAATTTAAAAAATGAATAGGAATACGTATGTATAAACGAGTGTTATAATTCTTGATTGCATTGAAGTTGTCCTTTTTAGATGGAGATTAAAAAAAGTTTTATTTCGGTCCCTGCATTCTAGAATGTCCTATAGCGTTTTTGGTGTATATGGCCATTCAGTAAAATTCAAATTTAACTTCTAAGATAAATAGTTAGCGTAATAACTGCCACAAATAATATCCACTTTTGATATGAATTTTGAGTTTGTCGCTCGTTTATTCGGCAAAACAAACATGTTTTTAAATGTTAAGATGAGTTTGTTAAAGTGATTAAAAAATAATCTGGAAGTAAAAAATTAAGAGATTTTTAAAATTCAAAGATTATTGATCTTATTAAGAAGAAAATATTGTTAATGTTGCTATAAGCTTACCTGAATTTATTTCCCAGGCTGTTTGTTTTTTGCAAGGTTCAGTTACTCAATTTGTTAGTAAATATCTCATACTACGTAAAACAAATCTATGAAATTGGATCAGGTGTTAATACTTCCTAAATCGCCATTTCTCCACACTTTTAATTAAGAAAAGTGTGAAGAAACAAAATTATAAGTTAGATAATCCTCAGCTCGACGACAAAATAGTATAAAAATGTTAAATAGAGGAGTTGCCATCATTTTGATATTTATTTTATTACAAAGTTCGGGTTTCTTTAATCCAGAGAAAACTTCCTGGTTGAGAGTTAAAACAAAGAAAAAGTGAAATGTTGGTTTAATTATTGTATTTTTATGATGGTGGGATAAATGTTTAGAAAACGAATACTGTTTAAACAAAAAACAGATGTTAAAGCTCCGAAGCTCGCTTAATATTAAATAAATTGCAATACAAATGCAAAACTGAATTTTAAGATCGCAACTCGTTGGTTTTTTAATTAATTTTATAGTTAACATATATCGACTATACATTACTAATTCCATCGCAATTACATGTAAGCGCATTGTTCTATTTTGAGTAATTTAAATTTTAAATTAATATATACTTATGTTTTAATTTAAGTTGTTAAGCCGGTTTATTGTCCATAAACGAAGCGGTAACCAAAAAAAAAAAATGTAGGCTTCAATTCTCAGATAAGGGAACAAATATAATATTATGAATTTAAAAGAAAAGTGGATTATCAGTGAATTTTCTTCGTTTTCCTTTAGGAGGCAAAGCCTGTTAATGGGACACAAGATCAGCGCCTAAATGGGCTGAGCAATGGCCATATTGAGAGTAGCAGTAGCAAGCACAAGTCCTCGAGCAAGGACAAGCACAGGGACAAGGACAAGGATTACAAGAGTTCCAAAAGTAGCAGTAGTCGGTGAGTACGGTTTCAACTTTTTGCGATCGAACATAATCAAAATTATGAATATTTTTTTTACCTAAAGTGACAAAGAATCATCGGACAAACATAAAAGCTCCTCAAGTAGCAGTAAGGACAAGTATAGGGACAAAGATCGGGACAAGGACAAACATAAATCGTCTTCATCCGCACACAAATCTTCAAGTCGTGATAAGGAGAAGGATCGGGAAAGGGATCGCGAGAAGGACAAGGAACGGAGCAAGGACAAGGATCGGGAGAAGGATAGGGATAAGGATAGACATCGCGACAAGGACAAGGAGAGGAGCAAGGAGAAATCAGATCGTGATGACAAAGATCGTAAGAGAGAACACAAGAGCAGTTCGGACAAGGATCGTAAAGATAGGGATCGGGAAAAGGATCGCGATAAGGAAAAAACTGAATCGAGCAGGGAAAAAGATCGCGATCGCCACAAGAGTTCTAAAGACAAACATTCCAGTAGTTCGTCAAAATCAAAAGACAAGGACCGTGAACGAGATAGGGACAGAGATAAGTATTCATCGTCCAAGGACAAGGACCGCTATAAAGATAAAGACAAGAAGGATAAGGAGAACACGCCCAATGAAGTTGGAGATGTCGACATGAAAAATGTGGAACTTAAGCCAGAATCAGACGTTCCACGAAATGATTATGACCAATCTTGTAGTGGCTTTTATGCTAAGGATGAACCGGAGGTTAAGATCGAAGACAATAAGCACAGCTTTTATAATAAGGCATCGGTTAAGGAAGAGTTTAATGCCTCCCAAGCGAGCTCCTGCGATTATTCAATGTCGCAATTCCGCGACGATGAACCAGCTTTTGAGACCAAGGCAGAAATGACTGATGAAAGCCAAGAAAATATCGAAAGTAGTATGCAGGGAGAAGTTAAAGAAGAGCCCAGCCAACTGGAGGAGGAGGATGACGATGAAGATGATGTTCCATTGGCTAAAAGGAAGGCTGTTGCCATAGCCGATAGTGACGATGATGCCCCATTGGTTACTTGGAAAAAACCTAAAAAAGAGAAGGCTGCCAAAAAAGAGAAAAAGACTAAAAGGAAGAAGGACGTCGATGAAGATTTTGCTGAGGAAAAGCCTAAGAAGAAGAAGGTCAAAAAAGAAAAGGTAAATTGTGAAATTTTTTTGTAACAATGTTTATGGTAATACTTAATATATTTTTTTAAGGTGGAGAAGAAGAACATTTCTGTCAATGAGTCACCTACGAAAGGTCGAAAAAAGAAGGCTGAGGAGGAAAATCAAGATGTATGGCGATGGTAAGACATTTTAATGTTTCTATAGGAAAATTTAAGGGATAAAATAAGTATATTCCGGATCCTGCGCCTTTGTGCTGAATGAAGCGGATGTAATGCAATTTTTTGTCGCTCTAATTGTATGTCTTCAAACAACAATTGAAGCAACAATTTGTCCATCTCGAAATCAGCTTAAAATATGTAAACCACTTACTGAAGTCTTAAGGCAACTGATTGCTTGCTTTTTTCTAACCATATCATTTACATCTATTACAAAAACCATTTCATTTTTCGGCTTCAAAGTTTTTAAAGTTTATTGTTTGCTCTGCTACATGAATCAAGAAGCTTATTATGTAGACATAATATTTTTGTAACCACCATAGACTTTTTTACGCCTGGTAAGTGCGTGTTGCTTAAAAAAACTCTGAACTTTATGTCGAGTTTGAAGTAAGCAAAAATGTTCAGCTTTACCTAAAGCAGAACCAAACAGCAAGTAGCAGAGGCTGCTTTATTTATTCTTAAAAGTTTGTGGAGAAAGAATCCTAACTCTTTGATCATACCACAGACTATAGAGTACGAGATAGAGCGATTTAGTTCAAACCTCAGCCCCCATGTCAAACATACACGCCGCGCCGCTTTTATGATAGGTCGTTTGTCGTTGGTGCATTAAATTTAGTACGGAATGCGCGCAAAATTCTGTATTGCACTTCTGCTATGTGTAGAATAATCTGAAGAC
Source organism: Machimus rusticus (assembly GCA_951509405.1). Classification (NCBI taxonomy): domain Eukaryota; kingdom Metazoa; phylum Arthropoda; class Insecta; order Diptera; family Asilidae; genus Machimus; species Machimus rusticus. The sequence goes on from OX608051.1 coordinate 14,076,869, forward strand.
AAAGTGAAAAACAAAGATTTATGCACTGACATTACATTTTATCATTGTCAAATCCGATGTCTAAATTCATCTTTAACCCTTTGAGCGCTGAGCTTTGTGCGAAGTTAATATTTACTGTGGGCTGCCCACTTTTAAGGAGAAAGCGCTGAATATACCCATATATGCGTTCATAGCCCACGATGAACAATTTTTCTGAACGCATATACCATACATATGTCCTTATAGCGCTCAAAGGGTTAATATCGAATAGCGTAGTAGTTTAAAATTGTTCAAAGATTTATTTCATTCAGCGTGCACAAAAAAATAATTCGGCTCATAGCGGCTAACTGTTTTGTTGTATTTGCCGTGCAAACTGCGTACCAGAAAACTAAAAATAAAGGAAAAAATGTGCATAGGGATTTTTTTCCCTTTGCTTTATTTTATAATACATGTCGTTTGTATAGAACCCGGACTTCCTTTTGAATTGCATACCAGGCTGGCAAACCTACAAATGTAAACTCCTATTTTCGTTCGTTCACTCTTAAGTGAGGGAAAATTGGTGCAGGTTCTCGTTGATAATTCTGCTTTATACCTCATCTCTAATGCAGAGATTTGCTGAATTGACTGAATTTCGTGTAAAATACAAATCCTCACTTTTAATTGTGCGGACCCTGTTTTGAAAACATCGCCTCATAAATGTTTAATCGGTAGAAGTTCTACGATTTATTTAGGGGAAAAAACACTTAGTTTGCTTTAATATTGGGCTAGAATTACACCGCACATATTTTTATAAGTGCTTTGTTTTATAATTGGTGAAGTGAAATCATATTTTGGCAACCGATTAGACAGTAGCAGCACTGGTAGTAGTTATTCTAGTTCAATTGGTAGCTAAATGGACGACTTCCTTTTGGTTAATGCATATTTGAAGAAAGTTAGCTAGGTTGACCAAACCACGAGCGAGAGAGAAGATGTGATGGACAAGAAAACAAAACGGTGTGGGGCGTCACTGCATTGAATCGGATTCTTGGTTTCAAATGAGCGTTCATCACTTCTCATTGAATATTGAAACGCGTCTTTACTGACCCTACAAAACTGACAAACCTACGAAAAGTTTCAAGTTACAATTTTGAATTCTGAATAATTGATTACTAATGTCGTGGAGAATTATATGAATCCCATTTGTTTTCTAACAAGAAGATAAGACTACAGATATCATTTAGACGCATACTATAAATGAGTTTTCTCGTTCAAGATTTCGTTCAGTCTCGTTAACTGATCAGAAGCGCGTTCAAAAACTTGACCATATTTAACTATGATCTTAAAATTGGTTGTTCGAAAGCTCGAAGGTTAACCACGAGCATAACTTTTTGCCGTTCATAAACTATCGTAGTTAACTACGCCGTGGTTAAATTTAAAACTTGCTCCTTAAGTATGGTCAGTTCATGGTTAACAAACACATTTAAAGGTAAAGAAGGAGAAACAGTTCTATCAACTCTCACAGCCGGCTTTGTTTTTGTGTGAATTTTGAGTTTTAAAGATTTTGTTTAAGATAAACAGCGGACAAAATGAGTTTTAAGGGGAAATTATGGCCAGGTTCTTCGTTAACATGCCTTATGGTAAAAACCAAATATATTTTTATGTACTTAAGAGTTTTACGTAAAAAATTGCAAATAAGTACGAGGACATCCTCAACTGCAAAACTGTGAGGAAATATTAATCAGATTTGTGAAAATGATCTACTGATATATGATACTTAGGCTGTGTGCCAAACCAGACTTTTCTTTTCAAAAGTCGACTTTTCAACGAAAAGTATGCTGGCGAGTAGACTTTTCAAATAATAAATCAGTACTTTTCCTTATAGAAGGCTATGAGCATATCGCATATTGATTATCCTATTTTGCATGCAATTTTTAGTTTTCCCTCTTCCCCTTTATGTATTTAATACATAGTTTATTAGTATTTGAAGAAATAAAATTATAACTTCGATACCTTCTTCGTCCATTTCCCGATTTAATATCAAATATGCTAATTAATATCAAAGTGTGCTTATACGTCGATACAAAAGTCACTTGAAAAGACTCCCCTTGTTTGGCACAGGCAAATTAATCTAGTACATTTTGAACGAACTTTTGAAAAGAAAAGTCTGGTTTGGCACACAGCCTTATAGCTACAGCTAATATTCGATAAGAATACAAAATCCATTTTAAATAAATATAGGTAAACATATGTATTACATCAAACAGAACTTGCTTTCATAGCCAGGGGATGCTTCTTATTCCGCTGAAACATAACTATGGCTTACTACGTGTTTAACTATAGTTTAGTTTTTGAACACGCTCCAGATCAGGATTAATGATCCAAAATGTGCAGGGAAACTTGTGTAAGTTCTTGACAGCACATTGAGCTCGTTTTTTCTTTCGTTGTTGTTTGACCGCTCGAATCAAAATTACAGGAAATAAGCACACGCGTTGCAAGTGTGCATTAATGTACTTAAACATAGCTGATACTAAGTATGTATATATAAATCTCGTATATATGAAAAGCTCTGTTATACACTATCAGGCTCTGTGAGCAAAACGCTATAGCTCACTGTCGTAGTTAAGATATATGAGAATTGTCTAACTTTTCAAGTATGTCAGAGGAACAAACGTGAAAAACGACAGTACATTGACAAATGAAAAGCTAAATCGAATTTTTTGTACTGAATTTTTGTAATTATGAACTGTCTACAAAATTTGAGACAATAACGATTTTTCTATCGGGTTAAATTTTCTATGTCCGATGAAGATGAAGATGCAATTGATAAAAAATTAATGTATAAATCCAATAGGGTATTCTACTATGTTTGAAAAAGTACTTCAAAATGTTGATTTTCCTAATAAAAAGCCACAAAAAAATATATTTCAACAAAATAAACACGCTTTCTTGCCATAAAATTAAATTAAATGTTAAACCTTTTTTATTCCGCCAAAAACGCTGTCAGCCATTTTGGTGACGTAATATTGGTAAAAACAGCACTCCTTCAACGTTGACAGTTATAAATATTTGGTATTTTTTGGGAAAATAATGAATTACAATCGCTATCATTGGCGTGTAGTGTCTAGTTGTAGAAATACTAGCATTAAAACTCCAGAAAAGTTGTTTATCAAAGTGCCTGATGATATTGAAATGAAGAATATGCAAAGAACTGCAACCATCAGTGAATCAATTTTTGGCAGTTTCGTACTATCTGCTTTTACAAAACCGGTTTGCATTTTAATAAATAAATAGGTACAAGTAAAATGCACTGACGAAAGTACCCTATTATTACTCCTTGAAGTTAAAGTTGACAGATATGTACCAGCTGACACTGAACTGACAGTTGTTGCCTATATGACGTCACACCATAGCGGCTACTTTTATGACTCAAAATCAGAATATTTAAGTATATTTCTACATAAATTTTAATTTTTATCAAATTTCATAATTTATTTTTCACTACCGAAAGTATCCTATTCATCTTAACTGAAATTTAAGAAGAAATTTTCAGATTCTAAAACCTATAACAGCAAAAATTATTATGTAAACCAATTCAAACTTGTTTCATCTTTGTGAGACAGTTATCATGGTTTTATAATTTACAATTTCCAGTTTTTAAATTAATTGCACTGAAAAGGAGAATGTAAACTTTGCACATTCAAAGTAAGTGAAAAATGTGACATAAATGTTTGACTGTCAAGTTGACAACTTTTAGATTAAAAAGATAAAATTGATCTTAATCGTATTTTCCAGATGACCATGATACTGATCTTGATCTGAACGAAAAAGCTAGTTTGAAATCTAAAGAATACATTTAGAAATTTTTTTATACAAGTTGTAATAAACCTCGATCCAGAAGAGTTTGAGATAATCCTGCATAGTTACCCTCAGTTTATCAAGGTAATTCTTTAAAAAACCCAGAATTTGCAATTTTATTCTAAAATAATCGATCCATCTTCAAGTGGTAACTGATATTCTTTAATAATCTTGCTTTTTCGGCTCATTTTAGAAGATTTATTTCATAACTCCAACGAATTTGACCTGCAATGTCTAGCCGCACGAAGTCGGTTCAGTTAATTTTCACCTTGAGCACAGTAATTTCCAAAAATTCATGATTTTGTGAATGTCGACGGTGCCGGCCGGTTAACAAACAACTAAATGGAGAAAATCCCACTTGTTTGCCTCGTAAGCCTGCAGCGACTGTTGACCTCACCCGGCGGCTCGCACCTTTGCGGTGGCGAGTGCAAGTCAATTTTTCCATCTGATTTGCATATGAGCGCTTCACACTTATTTTTAACCCGCTCTTTTTATAAATTCTTGCATCATCGAATTTTTTAAGGAGCATTTCTCCTGCACGAACAAAAATCGCCTTTCAGGATCACTTTTTATTTAATTTACCCGCCCACTTCTCAGCCCAGAAGGGACTAACACTTTTTGCACCATTGTCATTTATTTGGGGGTATTTTCCAAGAACGACAGAGATTTTATTCAATGTATTTTTACTCCATTAGAGCAGAGTGGTTCGCGCGAATTAATTTTATTTTCGGAGAAAGACGCGATATGTGTCCGAGTTTGGTGTTATTTGGGGCGAAACTGCTGCCGTTGGATACAACGGTGCTTCGTTGAATCTGTGATCTATTCCATTTTTGATTTTGTGGAGTGGTTCAGAACTCTGCTAAGAATTTTTCCTTTTTGAACATGGCAGATGTCGCTTCTGCTGCCCCAAATGTCTGCCGATTCAACTACCAGCTGGGAAATGTCACTGCAACGTGGTGACAGCAATCGGATTTTAAGATGTTTTGCAGTCCCAAATAACATTTGAGACTTGAATTCTAGCTCAATTACTGTGCATTTTTACAAAGTCTTATATAGTGCAAATTGAAATGCGAATAACGTTCCTCTATCGAGGAGTTTTTAGATTAATTTCGAACACGACGCTCAGATGCGCGACCGAACTCTCGAGGAATTATGCAACTAAAACTAAACAGTCCCTCCTTAAATATTCCAGGTGGGAGGAAGAAAAGCGCGAAGATGGTGCTAAATGGACATTTTTGGAGCACAAAGGGCCTGTCTTTGCCCCCGATTACGAGCCCTTGCCCAGCAATGTGAGATTTTACTACGATGGCAAACATATGAAATTGTCACAGGATTCTGAGGAGGTAGCCTGCTTTTATGCAAAAATGTTGAATCACGACTACGTCACGAAGGACGCATTTAACAGCAACTTCTTCAAGGACTGGAGGAAATCGATGACATCGAAGGAAAAAGATGTGATAAAAGACCTCAACAAGTGCAATTTCAAAGAGATGCACGACCATTTCCAAGCGATTTCTGAAAGGAATAAGAATCGTTCGAAGGAGGAGAAGTTAGCGCTGAAGGAACAAAATGAGAAGCTAATTCAGGAGTACGGCTTTTGCATAATTGACGGGCACAAGGAGAGAATCGGTAACTTTAAGCTGGAACCACCGGGGTTGTTCCGAGGCCGAGGAGAGCATCCGAAAATGGGTCTTGTGAAGAGGCGAATAATGCCTGAGGATGTCCTTATCAATTGCTCCAAGGACAGTAAAATTCCAGAACCACCTAAAGGTCATAAGTGGAAGGAGGTACGTCACGACAACTCGGTGACTTGGCTAGCCTCCTGGGTGGAGAATGTTCAAGGTCAAGTTAAGTACATCATGCTTAATCCAAGTTCGAAACTCAAAGGAGAAAAGGACTACCAGAAGTATGAGACTGCAAGAAGGCTTGATAAGCACATCGAAAAGATACGGGCCACATATCGAGATGAATGGAAATCGAAGGAGATGCGTATTCGGCAGCGCGGTGTCGCACTATACTTCATCGATAGACTAGCTCTGAGAGCTGGTAATGAAAAAGATGAGGATCAAGCCGACACCGTCGGTTGCTGCTCCCTTCGCGTTGAACACGTCCAACTCCACAAAGAATTGAATGGAAAGGAAAATGTAGTCGTATTCGATTTCCTTGGTAAAGATTCAATTCGGTACTACAATGAAGTTGAGGTGGAGAAAAGGGTCTTCAAGAACTTGGAGCTCTTCATGGAGAATAAGAAGGAGGGTGATGATCTATTTGATCGGCTTAACACAGGCGTTCTCAATGAACATTTGAGAGAACTGATGGAAGGTAAGCATCATTTCAGAATTATAATTTTAAAACACATTATTTCCGAAACAAAATTAGGAGTCATCTCCATGTTGATATGGTTATCTTAAAAGAAAATATTTATTCCCACAAGAAAGCATACAATTGAAAAGCATTTTATCATGCTGTAGATACACACAAATTAGCTTTACGATTTGAAGTTTGAAGAAATTTAAACTTAATTATGGTGGAAAATGTACAGCACAAAGAGTAAATGGCAGGAGTTCTCAACTGTCTTGGCTTTTTGGATAGACATCACGTTCAGATTTTTTAACAGCCATCAAATATTGAACTTTAAGTTTTGTCCAACATCGCTATAAAATTTTATTTAAAATTGAACTAAGAGTTTTGTTGAAGGAATTACCATCATTTTAAAACATCTATGAGAAGAAGATTTTGTTTTGAGGAAATCTATTTTAAAGTATGAGAATGTCTTACTTAAAATACCACAAATTAATGAACTGGCCCTTATATCTTCCTTTCAATCCTCTTTGATCCCCTTGCCGTACTGGTTTCTTTGAAACAAAATCGATATATTTTAACATGGAGATGCCGCTCTTGTAAGAAATGAAAAATTCAATACCTGCGTAGTAGCCAGTTAGACGAAACGAATTGGCGCTTCTCTGCTTATTTGTTTTATCATACCAGGGTTTGTTTGACGAAGTTTTGATTTGCTATTTTCAGGATTGACTGCAAAGGTGTTCCGTACCTATAACGCCTCTATAACACTACAAAATCAATTAGATTTACTTACTGATCCAGATGCGTCCATACCTGAAAAATTGTTGGCGTATAATCGCGCAAATCGGGCAGTTGCAGTTTTATGCAACCATCAACGTTCAGTCCCGAAGAGCCACGCCAAAAGCATGGAAAATTTGAAGGAGAAGATTCGGCAAAAAAGGGAACAAATTGATGATGCTGAATATGAACTTAAGGTAATTTCGTCTACGCTGCTTTATTGGCGCCACTATAAATTAGCTTATTATTATACCTCACATAATAGGACTTACAAAAACAAGCTAAGAGAGGCTCTGTGAAGGAACGATTGAACGCCGATAAGAAAGCAAAGCAGTTGGAAAAATTGAAAGAGGCACTAAAAAAACTAGAGCTTCAGGAGACTGATAGGGATGAGAATAAGACAATTGCCCTAGGTACTTCTAAGCTGAATTACCTGGACCCTAGGATATCAGTAGCTTGGTAAGTGTAACATGTCTTATTTTTAGCGAATTGATGTTTAATTGGATGCTGTTTTTCTCAACAGGTGTAAGAAATACGGAGTACCCATCGAAAAGATATTTAACAAGACGCAGCGGGAGAAGTTTAGGTGGGCTATTCACATGGCCGATGAAGACTATCGCTTCTAAGGGAAAATCCACATGTCTATATCCAGAAAACGTATTGAGAATACGTTGCGAGTGGGTTCCAGATTTTAATCGTAATTAGTCTCTTAATTTTAAGCGTTTAGTGCGGTATTATCCACTTGACTTGTTTACTTCTTGTCCGGCAGACCCCAATTACGTCTCACGTAATTGAGAGGATTTTATGGGAATGATTGGAACGCGGCTGAAGGCTGGGCAAACCCGACGCCTGCGGCTGTGCACCAGCAATATAAGTATCTGGAATGTAGATTAAGCCCTAGTAAGAATTCAGTATGTACAAGGTTTTTAAGTAATTTTTACTACTCCCAATAAATTATGGATAATTTTACATGTTTGAACAATGCAAACAAACATCTAGACTAAGTTAATACTGACTGGTGGGTTTAAGTGAGTGATAAAGAACAAATGTCGTGATTTATTACCTGTAAATAAAAATTTCACACATCTGGATTGATTGATACTTTGACTCATTCACAGCGGCCCGCCCGACTGATTATCATTACTCATGACGATGAACGCTTCCTCATGAGATTCTCTCGCGATGGCGTATTTTATAGCATTTTAGGTAAAATATCTAGCGAATGGCGTAGCGTCGCACGTATTTAAACTTACATAGTTATTATGAAAGTATTAATTATTAGGAACCTCTCAGACTGTTCGTCAGTTTTCTTGAATAAAAATTATCAAAAAGACAAATGCATTTTATATACACTCATTATAATTGATCGCATATTTTCTGAGGAAGTGTAATCAAAGACTACTAATTAAAAAGTGCCTCATGCCGGAAAAATTTTCTGACCACGGAAAATTTCAGCAGAAAATGTGCGAAAATGGTACTACCAGACATCGTTGAGGTCTTGCTGTCGAAAACGAGAGCTTTGACTTGTGGTACTTTGCTAAGGTGAAAGGATTCTTCTCTATTTTTCTAAGGGCCGATTTTTCAATTGACTAATAACTTTATTGTTCAGATAAAAAATCAACATGGCCGTAAGGAAAAATTATTTTTCACTCTATTTGTCTGCCGGTTTGGAGCGAATAAGTTTATCCGTCTGATAGCTATTTAAAATCGAAATCAAGTTGATTATTGGTATAATTTTATTCAACGAATTTTATCTGACGATTGAAAAATGGGCCCTATGGATACTAAGTTAAGTGCGTTGCTCAACTAGGGATGGCGAATAATCGAATAAACAAAAAATAATATTAAAAATTTCAAGTAACCCCCGACGGAAAAAAAAACTCTAAAAAGTAAAAAAATTAAATTTTTCTATCGGCCTTTTAACTTCATTAAAAGAACATATTAATATTTTTAAGATAAATGTCGCCACGTCGGGAAACCGCTAATCATTATCAATATTCTTTTTATTAATTGTATTCTGGTTTCGTCTTATTTATTTAGCGGTCCCAGACGTGGCGAAATTTATCTTAAAAATATTAATGTTCTTTTGATGAAGTTAAAAGGCCGATAGAAAAATTTTATTTTTTTACTTTTTAGAGTTTTTTTTTGTGTTGGGGGTTACTTAAAATGTTTAATTTTATTTTTATTTCATTCTTTTTAAATGAAGTCACAGATATGTTTGAAAGTAAAGTAAATACCCACTATGCGTCTAAGATCCCTAGTGCATATAACAAAAAGAGCTGATGACCTTGAAACGCCTTAACAGATCTTCATAAATTGTAGCTAAGAACCATCTCGATCACGTCAGCTTTCAAACAAAAAAAAACCCATCATAATCGGTCCATTCGTTTAGGAGCTACGATGCCACAGACACACAGACACGTCAAACTTTAAAGCCCCTCTTTTTGCGTCGGGGGTTAATTATTTGATGGCGATGGAATAATTGAATCGGTCATTTCAAAAATCGGTAATTTTCTAGATAAGGTCCCCACCCCCGGAGGGGGTGGGGCGGGGGTGGGGGTGATTCAGGGGGGTGTCCACATCACCCCCCCATAAAAATTTCGCGGCGGTCACTCCATAAAAAAAAGTTATAGCCCCATAAAAAAAAAATTTAACCCCATAAAAATAGAGGTTTGATAAGGCCCCCAATCCCAGAGAGGATGCCTCGGGTGTGGAGGTGATTCAGGGGGGTGTGCACAGCACCCTCCAACAAAAATATCACGGCGAGCACCCCATAAAAAACGTTAAAGCCCCATAATAAAAAGTAATAACCCCATAAAAAAAGTGGTTTTTGCGATATATGTAAGAACGAAAAATTTTAGCTTATTTACCGATTACTATCTCCGAGGACACACGGTTCCTCAATTTTTAGCCCCCCTCCCCTTACCTACCCCACCCACTCTCATCATATTACACAAAATACATGACATAACCAATGTACATATGTGCAAGTGAATATATGTGGAGCGCATACTTATATGTATGTATTATATGTGTGTGTGTGCGTGAACTTATGTATGAATTTGAATATACATGCACATTGGTACATACACAGACAGGCTACACACACATACAAACGCGCGCGCGTTTGTATGTGTGTGTAGCCTGTCTGTGTATGTACCAATGTGCATGTATATTCAAATTCATACATAAGTTCACGCACACACACACATATAATACATACATATAAGTATGCGCTCCACATATATTCACTTCCGCATGCATTGATTAGTGCATGTATGCTTGCACACATGCATTCTTGGACGGTATGAGTACTCCGGCCCGGAGTTACTGGTGAGTCGGCATTTATTCCTTATATTATATTTGTAATAATATGAGAGGGGTTAGAGTAGGTGGGGGGGAGGGGGGCCTAAAAATTTAGGAGCCGTGTATTCTCAAAGATAGTAATCGGAAAATAAGCGAAAACGTTTCGTTATTATATTGCAAAAATCCCTATTTTTATGGGGTTATCACTTTTTTTTATGGGGCTATAACTTTTTTTTAAGGGGTGGCCGCCTCGAAATTTTTGTAGGGGGGGTGTTGTGGACACCTCTTGAATCAAGCCCACCCCTGACCCACCCCCTACGGGGGTGGGGCCCTTATCAAATCCCAATTTTGATGAGGCTATAATTTTTGTTTATGGGGCTATAACTTTTTTTTATGGGGTGACCGCCGGGAACACAAAATTTTACACTTTTCATGAGGAATATACAGTCGGCCCTTGTTATCCGCGGGGGATATGGACCTGAAATTCCGAATCTATTAATCCATGTTGAAAGGGAGGATAAGGGAATAGAGATTGTTTGAGAATGAGAATTAACACAAATTTAATGGGATATTATATCATTTACACATTTTTATAATATATTATTTATTTGTATTCACAGAACATAGGTATTAGGTAGAATTTATTCTTTCTTGGGAAAGAAGAAGAAGTAATTTTTCGCTGTGTGACCTCGTCTTGCAACTGGGTCCTCAAATCTTTGTAGGGAGTCATCAAATCTTTCAGCTCCCTTCGGACAACGGCACTTTTGTTCAAATCCTGCAAAATGGCACTCATCAAGTCCTCTTTTCGAGCTAAAATCTCATTTACAAATTTCTAATTCGGTTTCTTCTCAGACTTATTAGGAACTTTAAGGTCGTCAGGATCAAAGATAATGTACTTAAATAAGATGTGACACTCTTTATACAAGCGCAAAGCTCTAACCCAAATGCAATTCCGAAAAAAAAATTTTGCCTTAGTGCAGGCAGTAAAGAACTACTGCCTGCCATCCCTTATGTAAATTCCAATAAGAGCGAACGAGAGAAGAATAGGCAGCCTCAAAATGCTCACCTACGGCGCTTACACTGTAAACAATAATGTGAGCGTTTTTTCTACACGCGTTTTTAAATTGCGTGTTGGATGGACTGTCTGCGTGCGGTCTTGGTATTAGTGCCCGTCCCTTCCATGTTCCAGGTATAGGGATGGCCTGGAATTGAAGAAGGAGAAGAGGCAGGCACACACGCATTTGCCTTTAATACGGATGCGTTTGTTTACATTTTTTCAATATGCGATTTAAGTGGACTGTGTGCGTGCGTGGCGAAAAGTACGCCGGGTGGGCTTGAATTTTTTCAACTTAACCAAGCTAATATGAGAATAAGAATTTATCTTGCAATTATATGAGAGTAAGGATTTATTTCACAATTTATTTATTTTAAAAAGAAAAATCAATGATAAGTGATAAATGGAATGCTTTTATAGAAAAGTGGTAAAAAAATATGAGGCGCCCTGTACAGTGTTTCAATTCTCGGTCCAGTTCCACCCCATTTCCACCCAAATTTTTATCCCTTTCTTACACATTACTCCCTTATTACTATCTAAATCTGAAGTTCGTTTGACTAACGGTACCAAGGTCGAATTTTTAAAAGAAAAAATTTCGCGAGTGTCATATCTTATAGTGGATAATCTTTGGTCAGGATCTGCAACCATGTTTGGAGCGACAAGTTCCACAAGTTCCTCGACGGGCTCTGCGTCATCGAAGAGTTCTTGTTGCAGCTAAATATTACAAGCATTGTCAGGGATTTCATTGAGTTGATAAGTAGGTCAAACATAACGTGAACGTAAACAAACTGAAAATTATAAAGGTTCTGTGTTTACAAACAGTTTGTCACCACAAATAACCGCGGATATCAAGGCCGAGCGGCGCGCTCTATATTCGTGCGACCGCGGATAACGAGAGCCGACTGTATTGTGCCACTAAAATGTAAGTAAATACCTAAACTTTTTATATAAATTAGAAATTTTGTCTTTTATACGTATGTAATTTTTTTTATATATATCCGATATCTAATTGATCGAAATGAGATTGATTTAATTTCACATTCTTGCAATTTATTCCAATATTTCTAATTGAAGGGTTGTTAGTCTAAACGGTCTAAGTACCAATTCCATTATTTAGAGATATAACAAAATCCACTGACATATAGAAATGGACTACTCGTCCCATACAAAATGCCTATCTCGAGATGGTGCACTTTCTCATTCCCTCTTGCTCACACCATTAACGGATTTTGAGCAGTCAGCTGTGGGTTTGAATTGTTGTCAAATGCATTTTTGGGGCATTTCTCCGTTTTTATTGCATAAATCCATCAAGTAATTACACCAAAAATTATTAAATAATTCCTTTTGTATCTTAAATCCCTTTAAAGGAATGCAAACATGAAATTACCCCTTTTTAAGATACAACTGGATTTTACACAATTTCTAAGTTTTCGGCAGAAATTATGTAATTAAATAATGAAAATTAGTCTTTTAGTATCCCATATTGCAAATTCTTTTTATTTTATGTCTGACTTACTGACAAAAATGGCACAAAAACGACAAAAATTCGGGGTGGCGTAGTGCGGCGAATTATTTCGGAATTAATTTCATTTATGCCCTTTTAATGTAACTAAATTAAGTGGGGATTACAGCAAAAACACAAAAGTGCTCTAATTGTTACTTTTGAGTTCTTAAAACAGTTGTTTAGCGATATAAATAGCATATTTAGAAGAGAGCATTTCGGCGTTTTGCTGAGAGTTTTTCAATGAAAAATGTCTTATTCCACAAACTTTTCGCCGCGAAATTATTTAAGATTTGATGCTACTTTTAGGGGAATCAGATTTAAGCGTGCAGGTTACAAGTAAAAATAAATATAATTTTTAAATTTACCGCCTTTTGAAGCCCCCTATCTCGCCTAATGCGAAAGAAATAGACAGATATATGCCTTCTATATCTGAACTCTCCTTAGGTGAGAACTGTCAAAAGGGTGCACCATTTGAGACAGCAAATCGAGTAGTCCATTTCTATATGTCAGTGAACAAAATCATATATTAAAATAAACAATTCAATGAAATAATCATTTATTTTTATTTAAATCAATTAAACACATATCTCATATCTGCAGTTATAAGTCATAAAGAATCTAGAAAAAATAGGAATCCAAGGAAGTAATAAAAAATAAATATTCATTATTTTAGAATGTTTTAGGCTATGGACAGACTATAGCAATTGAACTAGTTCCTGTATTTGCAAGTTTTTTGCAATTAAATAAATTATTTTCAGGTAGGAGCACTCATAGAATAACTGAACCAGTTCAAAATCGAATAGGTGACACACTACTAATTGAACTGGTTCCTAAATATCGAACTTGACTCAGAAACCAGTTCAATTGCAGTAGTCCGTTCATAGCATTAAGTGCCTTATGAAGTTATATCATTTTCAATATAATTAAGGCCAAGCCCTTATGAAGTAATATTGAAAATGGGCTAGGTGCTTTTATAAAAGTCCTCAGGTTACTTTTTCTCTGAATGTTTTGATCAGTCGATGACGTAGCGCCCATTTTTTACCGCGTAATTTAGTCAACTAGCTAGCTGCTCAAAAGTAAAATTTTCAAAAGAATTCCATTTGGATATTAATAGGCTTGGGCACTTAGATCGTATTTTCGTAAAAATATGGAATTTTAATTTGTTGGCACTTAGACCCTTTAGACTCGATCGTTTTCAGGGAATTATTTCTATAATTAATTACATATACTTAAGGAGTAATATCACCTTGTGTTCTCTAAATTTTACGCGATTTTCTGAGACGTATCACGGACGATAGGAACTAGATAGAGATATGAGGTTTTGGGCATATGATAGTACTGGTCTTTAACTACAAAACATATGTTTTATTTTAATTTTACGATACAAAATGGCGGAACAGCAAGGAAAACAAAAAATTTCGGACTTTCGACATGGGCGTACCGCTACAGGTCACAATTTTTAATCTGGAACAAAAAGCTAAAACGTTTCTTAAAATATGGTCCAAAATCTAGTGAACGTTGTAGGATTTTTTTCGAAATATTGATTTTTGAGAAAATGGCGTTAATTCGAACTTTATTTTCTTGTTTTCTCGAAAAAAATTTACCGAAAATCGCTTGTAAAATCTATAAATTTCAAGTTATCAAAAAAATCCTACGACGTTCACTAAATTTTGAACTATATTTTAAGAAACTTTTTGATTTTTTGTTCCAGATTAAAAATTGTGACCTGTAGCGGTACGCCCATGTCGAAAGTCCGAAATGTTTTGTTTTCCTTTCTGTGCCACCATTTTGTATCGTAAAATTAAAATAAAATATAAATAAAAAGTGGAATAAAATGAGAATGAATTCATCAGAATGTATTTTATTTCCTGCTGGGATATTTTTCCGCATTTTTGAAATACTGATGTATAAATTCTACAAAAAATATTTAAATCATCGATAAAAAAATGCAAAAATAGCTATCGCAGAATGTGTTCCCGGAGAATGATTACTGCATTTCCTTCTATTGTAGATATTTAATATTTGTCACTATATTCCCCAAACTCTAAAACATAAATATGTAAATGCTCGGGCATTTACAAATTCGCCCAAGGTGAGGAATTTTGTTGTTGGGAATGTTTTCGTTTGGGCTAGTCTTCATATTCAATATCTTTATAAGTAGGTACTAAATCCCTATCAGTGCAATGATTTTTTTGAAGCTCCTGGACAAATTTTTAACATTTTTAATATTTATCAATGCTCAATAAAATAAATGCGACAGGATTTTGAGATTTAGGTGACAATAACATTTCCTAAATTAGGTGATTCGCATAGAAATCTAAATAATGAATATTTAACGCAAACAACTTGAAGTTGTGCTGTAAGGTCCCTTTGTAAAACATGCAGTATTTTTTTGTTTATTAAGTAAAGTGTTAAATTGCGGCTAAAAGCGCCAAATTCAATTCTGCTCTGCACACCTCAAGCACATGGTTTCTGGTTGGATGTCCTTAGCACAAAACAACGGAAAGGCAAACCTGCGCGTTACAGCCGCTGCAAATCGATTTCAAGTTTTCATCCCTTCAGTGGCGAAGGATCTAAGCTTGTTTTGAGGCTGCAATTTCTATACACAAAAATTAATTTCTGCACAGTGATTTATTATTTTCGTGCATCTTTACATCTGACGAGCACAAACTTAAGCGCTGTTCAGGTCGTAATCGGTGGGTACTATCTCATTAAAACAACTCTTTTATAGTGGTAGGCGTTTCCCACTCTTTTCATTAAAGTAAAAAGCAATCAATCTCAAGGAGATTATCCAAAACTATTTAAATTTAAAGAATTTCGTAAAAATGGAGAGGAGGATATAAACTGGAATATTCTAAAGTACGAAAATCCTTAAGGGTGTACTTTGGCAATGGAGACGTTTTGGTGGGTGGTGAAGTTTTTCATCTTGGTTTCAATTTTCAGCTCAGGTATGAAATACATAAATTTCAGTGGTATTGTGACGTGTATTTAATTTTCTTAGTCAAATCTTCTGAGGATGAAGAGCGATTGGTCAGAGACCTTTTTAGAGGATACAATAAACTTATTCGACCGGTGCAGAACATGACCCAAAAGGTTGGCGTTCGATTTGGTCTAGCATTCGTACAACTGATTAACGTGGTATGTTCTTAAGTCCATAGTTTAACTATTATATTATAATGTCGTTTCATTATATATGGATACTATAGCGTAATGTCGTTTCAGAATGAAAAGAATCAGATAATGAAGTCGAATGTTTGGTTACGTCTAGTTTGGTACGACTACCAGCTCCAATGGGATGAAGCAGATTATGGAGGCATTGGAGTCCTTCGTCTTCCACCAGATAAGGTTTGGAAACCGGACATCGTTTTGTTCAATAAGTAAGTTAGAAAGTACTGAAAGGGATTATTTTATGAAAAATCTACTTTCAGTGCTGATGGTAACTACGAGGTCAGATATAAGTCCAATGTCCTAATATATCCCACTGGTGAAGTACTTTGGGTTCCACCGGCCATCTACCAAAGTTCCTGCACCATAGATGTGACCTACTTCCCTTTCGATCAGCAGACTTGTATTATGAAATTCGGCTCATGGACTTTCAATGGCGACCAGGTATCGCTGGCCCTTTACAACAACAAAAATTTTGTCGATTTATCGGATTACTGGAAATCGGGAACATGGGACATAATTGAAGTACCGGCGTACTTAAATGAATATGCTGGAGATGCTAATCACCCTACGGAAACAGATATTACTTTCTATATTATCATTCGCCGGAAGACACTGTTCTACACGGTCAATTTGATACTACCGACTGTGCTTATTTCGTTTTTATGTGTGCTGGTTTTCTATCTTCCTGCTGAAGCTGGTGAAAAGGTAAAAGAAAAATAATTAATAAACAATATTATTATTAATAAAATCATTTCGCAGGTAACGCTTGGTATTAGCATTTTACTGTCACTGGTTGTGTTTTTGTTGCTCGTCTCAAAAATTCTTCCGCCAACTTCACTTGTGTTACCACTTATAGCCAAATATTTGCTATTCACATTTATTATGAACACAGTGTCCATTTTGGTGACAGTGATCATCATTAATTGGAACTTTAGAGGTCCTAGAACCCACCGAATGCCAGGGTGGATTCGTAACGTATTCCTGCATTATTTGCCAACATTTTTGGTTATGAAACGTCCGAGGAAAACTAGGCTACGTTGGATGATGGAAATGCCCGGAATGAGTGTGCCAGCACATCCTCATCCCTCCTATGGATCTCCAACCGAAATACCCAAACACATAAGGTACACATATCTTGCTGCAGCCCTCGGGTAAAAGATATTTTTTTTTTCAATTTAGTGCTATTGGCGCAAAACAGTCTAAAATGGAAGTTATGGAGCTCTCAGACTTACATCATCCAAACTGCAAAATCAACAGAAAAATGAATAGTGGTGCTGATCTTGGCGGAGTTGGCGATCCTTGCCGAAGAGAAAGTGAAAGTTCGGATTCTATTTTACTCTCGCCGGAAGCCAGTAAAGCAACTGAAGCAGTTGAATTCATTGCGGAGCATTTACGCAATGAGGATCTTTACATACAGGTAAAATATATTTATTACATAGTATTAACGATAGTATGCAGTTCAAAGGTACAGGTTCTTTCGTGGCGCATTTTCAAAATTTTAGAATTGAATGTTAATAAATACGAAGTTTTATCTGCAGAAACTGCAATTTCCTGCGTTTATGTCTATGTCTTTGTTGAGCATATTATTATTATAGCCAGAAAAACTCATTATTTACTACGATTTGTAAAAGGTAATTTCAAAAAAATTTTCAAATTTAATAGGCTACGTGTTAAATTTTTGATTTGTTCGATGAATTGTCGCTTGCAACAGATTTTTTTTTCTGATTTTAGTAATTATGGGTGCATCAGGTTGTCTTAGACATCTCCTTACGGATTTTAATGAAACGATATATTTAATTTCGAAAGTGACGAATATAAAAACAAAATTTTTCTGTCGCTCCGGTGTACTTCTCGATCGATCTATTTAACTTTGAAATTTTTTTTCGCAGTTTCCAGAATGTTTAAAAAAAATGTAATTTCAAATTGTATTAAAACTATAAGATAAAGGCGAATTAAAGGCAAAGAAATTTCCCGCGTTTTCAATATTTTTTGCAAGAGGGTGGAATTAATTACAGTGTAAAGAATTTTTTCAGTTAACATCAAAACTTTGCGGGAATGTGAAGATATTTGTGGTGGAAAAATTTCACTTTTCGAAAAAAGTTCGCTAGACAAAATTTATATGCAAATCATCATTTTGGTTTTAAATGGACGTGTCCTTAAAATCCTCAAATTCAATTTACGCCAAACTTAGCATCATATAATTGTTTTAAAAAATCATCAAACGAATAATGTAGTATTCAAATGGTAATTTAATCCTTGCATTTTGGGCCATTTTTGATAAACAAGGATTATCTTCTTGGAAACGTAGTGCGGTCAATGTTGAATGTAAAACTGAGTTTTTGGAGTGAAAATCCTTCCTATTCGACCACAATTTTGAAAGTAATGGTGCAACCAGTTTTTCGGATATATGTATGTACATACATACCATATGTATTACATATGTATGTATCTCCATATATCCTTAAGTCTAAACAAAATGTCATGATGTTATTTTCGACCCCACTACAGCATAATGCAATATAATAATATAACAATTCATGAAATAAACATAAAAGTCTAAAATATTAATCAAAAAAACATATAAATTTAGAAAAGGCAATGATTAAAATTGTTCGCAAAAGAATAATAATCGATAAAAACCTCTAATTTGTTTTCCATAAAATTGAAAATAAAGAAGCTAAAGCGCTTCAAGCCGTGGTTTAGATATAGATAAAAATTTGTATAAGAGATAATGGAAAACTAAAAATTTACACTATCGAGTGGGTGTCCAACTAAAGCTAGTGACTCATAAAGGCTGCAAATCTGACAACAATAACAATCACATTTTCTTAAAATTGTTTAATTAATAGAAGTATCACTAGCCATCTACTTATTTTTCCAGTACATATGTTCAGTATTAAAGTGCATTGGCACAAAATACTCATTACATTACACCCGACTCGCACTTGACCGCACTTTCTTCTACGCCTCAGCAATTTGATTAGGTTTTTCCAAACCTTTTTTTAATTTCTAAGTTAGAATATTAATTAGTTAAGTTATTTTTGATAGTAGTTATAAATTTAAAAGCTCATTAACATTTATGCAGAATTGGGGAGATAATCTAAAAACTCAAGTCCAACTGTTGAAGCCAATATAGTAAAACTCGTTAACCCCTATTTAATTTTTTTAGACTCGTGAGGACTGGAAATACGTGGCAATGGTTATTGATCGCCTGCAGCTTTATATCTTCTTCATAGTGACTACTGCTGGAACTATTGGCATCTTAATGGATGCGCCACATATCTTTGAGTACGTCGATCAGGACAGAATAATTGAGATCTATCGCGGAAAATAGGCGCATACCATGCTCAGAGCTTTACAGTATTTTAGCTTTAGTTTTCTAGGCCTAGTGTTGAATTAAGTTTCGAAACTTTCTTTTAGATTTTGTTGCCCATTTTGTGGCTACTGTACTTTTGGAACAATTTTATCTAGTGCTCAAATATCGTAGAGAATAATAAACTGCGATCGAATTTTCTTTTATTATGGAAAATAATTATTATTTTATAATGTTTACATTGAGTTACTTTCCGTATATTAAAAAAAAAGGTTTTTTATAGTCTTAAGACGTTAAGCCATTGTTAATTTGGAAAAGGTCTGTTTGTTTTGGATTGGTCGTTTTTAATTCCAAAAATGCCGTGTAAAACAAATCTTAGCAGTTTTCTTACAGCTGATCGCGTTCACGCTTATTTCAGGAAATTTCATCACATTTGAATACTAATATTTGGTGAATTTGGTAAAAACGGGAACGTAGCGAAATCGTCGGAAGTAATGTTTGTGGACCGGACAACATACTTCTTGAATCATACGTTAGAAAAATTTGTAAGAAAATATGATCATCAAAACACATTTGAACCAAACTCCTAATAGATAAATTAATAACTTATCTGATGAATAATATTTTACCACAATAAATAGTACACAGGAAGCCTAAATACAATCGAGTTGTACTTCAATAAAATAAAATTACCGGTATCTGGAAGCAATAAGGTGAGTAAAGAGTTGAAAATGTTGAAGCTCAACGGTTTCTAATTAACAGAATTTTTAACATTGTTAAGTTTTTCTCTTATTTATTTTGAAACATAAATCTTTATCATATATGTACTGTTCGATGTTTTGAAATCAAGAGGGAATTTATGTTTTCAATCTTTTTGTAGAGCATACATGTCTATCCTGCGAAATACATTTTTAATAGGTACCTATATAACATAGGAAAGTGTGGACTAACAATATTTTGTCTGAAATAATTTAGTTAGAACATTATTTACGTGATAAATATTTCCATTTTAGCTCAACGCTACGTATAAGCTCAGCTAAATCAAGAAAAACAAAATATTTCTAATAAATAAAAGTGCGTCGTTACAATAGCGTGCATAGCGTCAAATGAAATTGTTAACAATAAATTTAGTGCTAAAGTATAAAATAATCAACACATTAAAGATGTTTAATTCCACAATTTTTGTACTCCCATTGTGTACTCCCTAAGCAAAGGTAAAAATATTGGTAATTTTATTTAAAGGGAAAAGATCCCGTGTTAGTTTTATTAAAATTCCAATAAGAAGTTTTGTAATTGTAATACCTTAAGTTTGATTAAAACAAGTTTCATATGTAGATATTAACAAAACCGCAACAATAAAGGAATATTAACCTTTACATTATATATTGTTTCTCAATTTTTACCTGGCACATTTTTTTTACAATTTTTGAGTATACATATGTATGAAGAGATTCTAATTCGACATAGTATAGAATCCGGACAATTTTGACAATATTTGAAAAGTACGAGCAATATTTTTCAGGTGTGTAAAGTATTTTCAAAGCAAAATAAAAATAGCAAAGGTTACCAGACATGACTTATTAGACTTTATCTTAAAGGTAATAAAATATGGGTATATTCAAAAATGCGTTTTTAACTTACTTTATCTTACCCATCTTCTACTGAATGGAAAAGTAAAAAACACCTTCTGTTCTAAAAACCACGTAGAGGAAGGTCGGGTAGCTCCGGGGTCCGGACACTTAAAGGGAAAAGTGGATATTGCCCCTTTAAATAAATTGCAAATAAAAATGCAATGAACATAATTTCTGCCTTTATTTTACTCTTAAAACAAAATTAGGAACTTCTAATAATTCAGTCATATTAATTAGAAATCAGTGATTGTATCAAATGTTTTTTAATGAAGATCATATTGAAAATGTTTTGACCTTAATTTTTTGGCAACGCAAAATATGGCGAGTAGCTCCGGACACAGTAATTAATGGTGGCCCAATCGTTTTTTGATCTGACAAACATCACAATAATAATGAGTTCCTGAAGAATCTACGTAAACACAATCTTCATGGGTCCAGTTTTTACATTCATAGCACTGAATCCAGTCTTCTTCAAAACTATCTCCGCATATGATGCATTCAGTCCCTTTTTCTCGATCCTCTTGGGAAGATACCCGGACCCTTTTCTGTTTTTATTACAAAAGTTCGTAATTTGTCCTCTTTGATTTTAATATCAGAAAAAGTAGACTTTCCAACGTTGAAATGTACAAGCGCAGTTAACGAAATACTTTTCTTTAATTTCTCCAAAATTTCACACTTTTGGGGCGGAGAGCGTTCGGAGGTGTTCGGATTACCTGGGGTCGGAAAATCGAGGCCCTGCTGTATTTAGATCATTTTGTTGCCCAGATCCTTTAGTTTCAGGTTTATGACGGTTTTTCATCGGCAACTCCAGCGTCCTCCTTGTCTTCTTTTTCAATTTCCACATGAAAACCCCTGGATAAAAATAATAGATAACAACACTACAAAATCTTTCTTTTTGTGTGCCTTTTAAATAAATACTATAATTTTATAGATGCTAGTGACCCCAAGTCACTGAATATGAATATAATATACATACATACAATTAAAAGTTTATAATCAGCTCTTGTTTGAAAAATATCTCTATTATGAAAACCTATGACTTTAGTTAATAATTGTCCAAATAAATTTTATTTTTGAAATCTTAAGACCTCTCAAACGAATTTTGGCATCCTTCATTTTCACATTTTCCAAAATTTTTTTCATCAGCTATGCTGCAATAGGTAGTATTTCATATGAAATCTATCTAAAATCTGTCGAAAATGATAAAAAAAAATTAGAAAATTTCAGACATACAACACACGGTATTGGCGACATCTAATGGTAATAAGAAAATTTACGCAGGTAAATCATTAAATATTTTGAAATCTCACAATAAAAACGATATTATGTACATATATCAAGCAATTTTTTTTTAATTTAAAGATATGCAAAAATAAAATTAAATGTTTTGATCCAAAATTCAATGCAGAAATTGTAAAAACTACTATTTTTGGGCCTGCCGAAATGTGAAAATCGAGAAAATTAAGGTACCTTAAAAATAATTTTAGGCACACTCTCACTAATTTAATGTTTAAAAAATACTCACCTTCTTCCTAAATAAAGAAAATGCTATTTAAGGGGAAAATAACAAAAGGGGATAACAACATATAAATATTGAATAATATGAAACACAATCTTTTCTTTCAGTCATGTTTTATTTTGAGTTGTATTTACTTTATTACCTCATTCTTTACAAAACATCGTTAAGTTTTACCATTCATCTCTCTCTGTTTTCTAGAAGAGTTTCTGAATTGAACATTAAGATTAGAGAAAAGAATAAAATATAAACATTTCGACTAGTGTAGGACAATACAAGTTTAATAAATGTTACGTGAAGCGTAAATAAATCGCGGGGAACGTTGGTTAAATTTAAACATTCAAAAACCTCAATGAACGTTATTTTAAACTAAACTTGAGCTGCACGCCCTGGCTGTGAGGGGCCGGTAATTATTTTTTTATTTTTTTCGGGTACTATGTACAACTGCAAGCACATCTAATTGCTTCACTAAGAATAAAGCTATGAGAAAAATGTGGCTTTAATAATAAGTGAAGAGCTCGAAGAGAGAAGTAGGTTCGTACACATCGTAAAGTGGCAATCGGAAATCGGTTCAACATGTATATTACGTTTTACGTCCATATAAATATAGATCTCGTGGCTCGACTTGTAAATTTGCGCTAAGTTCCCTTCACCATTAGTTTCATTTATCCTTTGTTTCTTATTTTGTTGTTTCATTTGAATTTTTCATTTAGTAAAAAATACTCGTTCAACAAAAATCCTTACGGCTCGGTTCCATTGGAATTCCTCGTAAGCGTCTGGGTCACAAAGTCCACTTATGTATATTGCTTCGTTTCGATCCTCGCGTCGGAAATGCTACTCAGGATAAAATTCGAGCCAAGTTCTAAGTTAATGTCGAGTTAACCTCCACATGATCCTTACAACTAGCTTTTTACAATCTAATTTGATATCGAGAGAATTTGGATTGTTAGGTTGTAGGGCATAATACGCTAGAACGCCTTCCTGAGTAAGGATCATGGATAGGTATTCAACTATTCCTCTACGATTTCAAAACGGTCCTTAAAAGTAATTGCAAAATTTTGAAACTCTCACAACACCCGAGCCTGAGCAGCACCAGCAACTTTGAAATCTTAAAGTGCATCATCTTACCTAATGTATGAATGTTGTATTTAAAATTATTGTGAGCATACCTCTCCGTATAAATTTTTCCTAGAAAATGTTTGACATTTCTTACTTTTATTAGCGATTGCAAGCCACCATCTGTGTCGAGTAGAATCACGCGAAATAATCTTAGAAAAGGAGCTTTTCTAAAGAAGTTGGTCCTTCAAATATAATATTTTATTTTTGTAGAAATTTGGTATAATAATTATCAGAACAAAGTGGTGGTGGTGGGTGGGCATTTTGAAACTACACTGTACATTTTTCGCGGGATTCAAGATACTCAACTCGAATCAGGTGGGGCTGGCTGGTTAATTTCATTTTAAAATTTTTTACCAATTTAAATAGTTTGCCTTTACCTACTAAAAATTCATTTATTAAAAATTTACAATTATTATGAAATCTAAGTTTAGTATATTTTACCTATGGATATACGATTCATGGTTTTTTTTTTTTAATTCGGAAATTAATTTCCTGCGTAGTATGTACATGCGCTAGCCTGTTTTGATCTACTTTTCTGGGTTTTCGTAATAAGTAAGAGAAATTCGACTTTGATCAAGCATCATGCTTGGTTACATTTTGGCTGCTTAACATTTCTCTTCATTTTGTTTTCACAAATTTTAATTTTTGGTGTTTTTTAATATCTTCTTTTCTGCGATCGGGGCAACACACTAGCTTATTTTTCTTAAAGATGAGATGATGATGACCAAAACTGGGGTTAGTTAAACATACATATGTGCTTTCTTAAAGACAAACAATTTGTTTTATAAACGATTTTTTAATGTCTCTTCAAAGCTCAATTAAATAGAAAGAGGATTATGAAGATCGTTTAAACCATGTTAAAAATTATTTGTATATAACTAAATGCCTTATCTTAAAACATTTCATTTACGACTTATTGTTCGTCAAAGAAAGGCTGCCATGTTTACTATGACTTTTGATTTAGACGTTTCTTTAAAATGCTCAATATTGTTAAAAATAAAAAACCTCTAAATGCTCAGATTCGTTTTTGATTTAATTTAAAAATAAATTAACATAATGCATATTCATAATATGTTATGACAACATGTACATATGTTGTTACGCATGTCAATTGATTTATAATTCTGGGGAAAACTTTATTGAAGTTAGTGAAACTATAAACAACCGGCTTATCAATTTCTACAGAAATCGACAAAATACATTAATAAAAAGATTAAGCAGCAATTCTTTAAATCTAATCCGTGTTTAAAATACACATACTAGCATATGTGAACTCGGATTAGTAATATTAAAGTAAACATTCCTACACATTTGGTTTCCGGTCTTCATAGTCCTCGAATAAAATAGATTACAAATGTTTTATATTTATTTATAATAGTACTAAGTTGCCCGCAACACACAATTTAACCGATTTTAATTTACTATGAAATGTTGAACTTAAATTAGAATGCAATTTGCGAGATGGTGAGTATTGCTTTTACTTGAAAAATTCATTTACACGATTTGTATTCCTCACACTTTTATTTTCCTTAAAGTTAAGGAACGACAGCACGCTGAGAAATTTTCTCCCTTCATCAATTTCTTATCTTTTTCAGTTTTCTTTTTTTGTTATTCTAGCTATGACCAGTTTATTTTAGGAATCAATTAATCAGACATTAATCAGACTAGCGGCGACTAAAATAGAGCTCGTGTAGGCGTAAATGCAGTAAGAAAGAAAGCAAATAGCTTTACGCAAAGAAGGGGTAATTTATGTCTTTAGCAGCAATTTTGTATCGACCAAAGATTTAACTAACATAAATTCCGAAACATTTAATAAGAAATCAGTGCAGGAGCTTTATTCTGTAATTCGAGAACGAAATTTTTTTGCAAAAAAAATGTCTCGCGATAGAAATTCGTTACGTTTTCGAAATCTTACAATAAAACCTTGCGTTTTCGATTTGAACCGAAGTTCACAATTGTTTTAGATGGAAATGTATCACTTTAGTTGAGGTTTTTTTTACATGCTATATTATACCCAATAAATTAAAAAGAGCGCATGAATGAAAGTTTGAGCTCAATTTGGAAGGTCGCACGTTTTATATTCAAAATGAAGTTTGGAAGAAAGACTAGTCGCAGTAGATCTGTGGATATGAGAGTCACTCAAGTGACCAGCCCATTTAAGCTGGTTTTTCGCGCCATTTTAAGCACGAGGGAAATATGATTAGATCACAACCATTTGATTTCAAATTTCCTAAAACAATTGAAGTCTAAAACAAACTGCTCAGTTTCAAATTAAGCCTAATTTATTGCTTCATTCCCGGATTACTTAGTTCTAGTCTACCGTAACTCCCATACAAATAATTACATTAATTACCCTTAGTCGTAGGAAATAGTTATCGCCTGCTCTGCCTTAAAAGGTATTGAACTAACAGTAAAATTAATTTGTGATGGAAATGCCGTTCTGCCTTAATTCGTTTTATTCTTTGTATTGTTCGTTTTAAAACTGACCTGGAGGACGCGGTTGCCCAGCGTGTAGCCGTTCAGGGACTGGATCGCGACAACCGCCTCGTCGTAGTTGGTCATGGTGACGAACCCGAAGCCCTTGCACTTGTTCGTCTGCAGGTCCTTGATCACTTTGACGCTCTGGACCGCACCGAAAGGGCCGAACAGCTGCCACAGGACGTTTTCCTCTGTTTCTGGGGCCAAGTTGTACACAAATATGCACCACCCGGACCCGTTGATTGCGTTTGTTGGCAGGATTGCGTTACCCAGAAGATCCCCGGTGAGTGGCGAAAACCTAAAAATTGACAAAAAAAAAATCTCATTAATCATAACATATAATAATAATTCACCAATCAAACATCAAACAGTCGGCGTGTGACTGAAAAGTGAAAATACGTTTCGAATAAAACGTTTTTGTTATCTGGGACATCTAGGTCAATATAACCTGTTTCATTTTGGTCCCGCAGTGAATACTAAGAAACAATTGGTCCAAGAAAAATATTATAATATGATCAAATACTCAATACCGCTTATTACCTACGAACAGATACATATGTTTTCTTACTTTTCAATTACGCAGGACTGCAAATAAAAAGTTAAAAAAAAAAATACCTTCTCGGATTTTGTAGTTGATTACGGTATTTAAGAATTTCGTAATTATAAAGGAGACCGACCATTCACATTGCGCCCAAAAATCGAAAGTACCGGCCAATGAAAAAAAACTTCTTAATCTGTTCGTTACATCATTCTAAGCATTTGGTACCTTGGCACCAAATCTATGGAACCATTATTGTAGCGGCTATATAAGTTCAAAAATCAGATTTCTCGTAAATTTGACCTACAAATAATACATACATCATTTGAATACATAAGTAGTTATGTCTACTGAGTCATATTCTAGACATTTTTTACTATATGTAGGTTTGTTATCTAAGCATATTCATTTGTTTGTAATTGTTATCTAAACATTGAGTTAAAAATAGGTTTTTCAAGTGTTGTTTTTCATTAATAAAAAAACACATTTCACCGGCCGTTTGCCTGCTATAGCAAAAGAAGTCACACTGTAGCACTTGTACCTCCACGCGCACGTCCCGTAATTATGTCTTCGGACCTTAGAAATAGTATCTATTTTTGGTTAAATGTATGGGAAACCAGATTTTTCGAACTTACGCAGCTCCCACTATGATGGTTCTACCGCTTTAGTGCCATAGTACCAAATGCTTAGGGCCCAACTTTGTATGAAACCTGAATGGTCTCTTTTAAACTCCATTTCCTTCCATCATATCAGGATTTGATGAATAAAATTCTGTTGAATTACTCAGTTTGTGAAGAAATTCATACTTTATACAGGCCGCGTTCCATTTAGCTTGGAGTATGTGATCCGGCGTACTTGGAGTAGTTATTGACAGCTCCGAACTACTCCTTCTTTGGAGAGGAGTATTTTGTTCGGAGTACTTGGAGTAGGTAGTGCCACAGAATATTTTTGGCTCTCCCAAAATCCAAAAGATGGCTTTTCACGATTGAGGATTATATTTTTCTCGATTTGGTTATATTTACTATCAAGGTGTCAATTGTAATTTGTTGAATCCTATAAATAGTAAGTTAGTGCATTGATTTGCATCATAATAATTGAGTTTAAGGATAAATTTTATTTACATTCAGTGTTATAATTTCCGCGCTTGAAAACACGATGGAAATTCTTGAGTCTTCCTCGAGCTCTTCATCAGACTCGAACGAAGAAAGGTTGTGTATTTTACCATTTCCAAGCAATCAGTTTTCTTGCCTTTAGTTACCTTGAGCTGTCACAAAAAACAAACAAACATGGTAGGCTACTTTCTGCACCACAGACATAAAAGTGCGTTCCATTTTCGATGTACTCCTTACTACTCCAAGTACGCCGGATGACATACTCCAAACTAAATGGAACGCGGTCATAGTCTTGTGCGTAAATTTAAAGCCACCTTCGTTTCCGATTATCAATTGAGTTAAGTACATAGTTGTATCTTGAAAACTCAGATTTTCGTGACAGCGAAGCTACAGTCTTATAAAGAGCAATTTTATAAGTTTCAATCAGTATTTAAAAAATTATCAATACTTAACTACCACAAAATGTTCTTATCCACACTTGTTTTACGCATTATACCTAATTGTATTAAAAAATGTATCAAAATTTGCGTGGGGCGAACTCAAATTATTCGAGAATTAGGCTGTGTGCCAAACCAGACTTTTCTTTTCAAAAGTCGAATATTCAACGAAAAGCATGCTGGCGAGTAGACTTTTCAAATAACAAATCAGTACTTTTTCCTTATAGAAGGCTGTGAGCATATCGCATATTGAATTATCCTATTTTGCACGAAATTCTTACTTTCCCCTCTTCCCCTTTATATATTTTAAATAGTTTATTAGTATTTGAAGAAATAAAATTATAACTTCGATACCTTACCTTTATTTAACATCAAAGTACTGTGTTCTTATATGCCGATACAAAAGTCACTTGAAAAGACACTCCTTGTTTGGCACAGGTAAATTAATCTAGTACATTTTTAACGAACTTTTGAAAGAAAAATCTGGTTTGGCACACAGCCTTAATAAAGGAATACGACCACCTGCCATAGTGGTTAAATAAAAGCTAATTTAACCGTCGAGCCATATTTATTTTGTTTAGACGATGGTTTATAGCTATGAAATCAGCGACCCTGAAAATCCCCAAGTACCAAGTTTGGTTCAAATCGTAAAACCTTCAAAATTTGACAGTCCATCATTTTAAATACGTAAAATTTGACTATCGGGTTGAAATCAGTGACCCCGAAAATCCCAAAGTACCAAATTTGATGCAAATCGCATAAACTTTCTTTGACAGTTCGGCATTTTGAATGTGAATAAGTATTTTAAAATATTACAGAGGCTTGTGGAATCCTTTCTTTTTTTCGCAAAAGCATATATTTAGGATACATTCGATTTAAAAATTTAACCGACGTTTATTTTAGATTTTTTTATAAATGGTAAGAATTACTTACTTCATGAGTAAACTAACCAGTAGTGAATAAACAAAAAAGTTTACTTACGTCTAAAAGTACTAAATAATATGTGGCATTATTCGACTCTACGCACGAAACATGGTATTGCTTCATTGATATTGTAGTTTAATTGTATAAAACAAGTTGAAGTCGCACAATATACACATAAATATACATATGTATATGGCAATTTATGCTGTGGCCTAAGCACCGCACTGATTACGACCAACCTTATATATAATATAAAATACAAACTCCAATTCTAAGTAAATGATTATTACAACTTAAATGATTTTAATCTTTTAGTATTTAAATTGAAAAGCAAGAAGGGAATTATTGATAGTGTTGTTTATTTAGTTTTTGTAGTAAACAAACATTATCATTTTCATTTAATATTGCTTCTTGTTAATCTTTAGATTGCACTGCAACTGCAACTCCCGAATTTTACACATATTTGCTTATAACTTTAAAAAATTCGAATAATATAAGTTGTGATAATATTTACTCTTTATTCGGTAAAGTTCTATTGAAGGGCTTACCTGAATCTTCCAGTCGGATGGTGGATCGGCCCCGGGAAGCGACGATTTGACTGCGGCGTCAGGTATGCAGCCAAGGGAGGTAAAGCTTTGTTGATGTTATTGCTGGGGTTGTTGGCAAATTTGACTGTGATAGGTTCAGTAGCACCTTTAGGGGTTGTACCATTCAGGTGTTGGATAGCACGCTCTGCCTCAGCCCGTTGATCGAAGCGAATGAAGCCAACTCCCTTCGATAGGCCGGTTATATTATCGCATAGAATTCGCGATGTAATAATCTGGCCATAGGGGGAAAACAAGTTTTCCAAGTCTTGCTGTGTCATACTCTTAGAGAGCCCAGACACATATAAGTTAGCACCTTTAATCGCATCCGAACTGGGACGAGCAAAAGATACTTTTATTGTCTTGTTCTGTAAGCGTAACCCATTGAAAGTACTAACGGCTTTCTCAGCGTCTTCTGGCCTATGGTAGTTGACGAAACCATAACCTAAACTTTGCCCTGTTAATGCGGAGGGCGGGGATAGAAGAAGGCATTAGCTAGTATCAGTCTGTTTAGGCGCAGAACGCTCACCAGTGACCTTGTCCCGGATCAGCTTACAGCTTTCGACCTCTCCAATACTTGAAAATAGTGATTTAACCTCTTCCTGGGACATTGTTTGTGGCAAGTAGTTGACGATGAGATTTGTCTTAACGTCATCCTGTCCACTGCTAATCGATCCGGCCCTACCATTCTGCTGGCTGTTCTCCAAACCATTAGCGATCATCTTCTGCTAGACGTTATACTTCCTTCCGACGTGAACTTGCGCGTTTTACACTGTGGGGCTTATCCTTTGATTGTCCTTCAGTAAGGTACGCGAGATCTTAATTTCATAAAGCTTAGTTTTAAAGTCCTTAAGTTTTATGCTTTCCACAAGCAGTTGGTGTTTTCCGTGAGCGATGTGCTGAAATTTAATTACGAGTGCCTAGTTAGTTATCTTAATAACATAAGTTTGTAGTTAAGGAAATTAAAGAAAAAACTCCGAGTGCGCAGGCAGGGTAGCGTATCCATAAATTTATTTATACAATATCACATATAAATCTATACATATAATAAAATTTTATTGTAAGGGGACAATGTCTGTACGTGAAATATTTTGTGAAAATAATGATTGTAGCGTACACCAAAATGATTCTAAAGCCAAGAAAGACCTTTAAATTCGTTCTCCCTCTGTTTTTCTGTTGGCGCATTACGATTTTGATGAAACTTTATAATCTCACAGCTTAGGGACGTGGTCAACATCTCCGACATAAATCTTCATCATACGAAACAAAATTTTCACTTATTTCCTACATTAATGTG
Source organism: Machimus rusticus (assembly GCA_951509405.1). Taxonomy (NCBI): domain Eukaryota; kingdom Metazoa; phylum Arthropoda; class Insecta; order Diptera; family Asilidae; genus Machimus; species Machimus rusticus. Next base: position 14,107,741 of record OX608051.1, read on the forward strand.
AAGTGAAGCTGAACATTTTTTTCGCATACCCCTTCGTGTTCGATTCCACTGTATAAGTACACTATAGCCTTTCAATGTTTCGGAATTTTTTTATTTTGTGAAGCATACCCATACGTCTTCTAGGTTCGATAGAGGACAGAAATCAATAGAGACTAAAATAATCCCCAAAGCGTCCTTTTCCATTTTGCATAACTTTATACATTTTTAACGATCCATTAATGATCGATTATTTCAACAGTCACTGTGAAATATTATAGCACTTTTGTCGTCCCTCTTTACAGTAAAGGATGTCATTAGAATTAGTGTTACTTTTGAGCGACGGCATATTTTTTCTAATTATCCATTGAGATAGTTAGAAATAGTGCTCTGTTTGCTAAATGCTACTTTGTTGTGAGAATAGTTCAAATTAACAAAAATGATGAAACAAAGTCTTGATCGTAGTTGTATCAGGAGTTTTTAGCACCGGTCTGAGCTATACTACAAGATGTTCTACAAACCAACCTCCAATCTTACTCTAAGTATCTCCTAGTTTTCGAAATTATGACACTTCTTTCAAATTTAGGAAGTTCGTTAACTTCGAGTAATTTTGTCGGTGTCATTGCCATGATTCTGTTTTTTGCCAACAATTACCCGAAGGAGCCTTCTTTCAAATGTAAGCAAAGATATTTCTAATATGGCAGTGGTTTCTTTACAACAAAGAAATATCTTTAAATTTTATGTTCATCAATATTTTTTCTTTAAACTTTGACTATTCTTTTCGTATTAAAATATACTGAGCTTCAATCTTGATTAAGGCTAATTATCACCTATGACTTTTTCTACTTAGGAAAAGAGATATTGCTATTTGAGGAAAAAAGAAACTGATTTACAGTGTTATAGTTAACCCTCAAATACATTCAAGTTAGGGAAAAGTGACAGTGCGAGGTATCCTGTATTCTGATATATGTATGTACATACATAGATATACGGACTGCGATAATTGTTTTTCAAGATTTTATTTCACAACTTTATAGGTGTGATTAATATGGAAAACCATGCCAAATTACCAACAGTGTTTGAGTTACACCGCGGACAGTCGGAAGGACGGACTTGGCGAAACTATAACGCTTCCTTTTTATTTTACTACGGAACCCTAAAAAAGACAGTGAGAAATGCGACAAGACAAGAAATCACCTATTGCGGGTGCGCTCCAGCTTAACATTACTTTTTGTGGTATTGCGTTGGTGCCGTTCCCATCGTGCTTTTCAAATATTAAATATTAAAGTGCCTGCCTCAAACATTAAAGGCGTACACAAATTGTTTTGCTACGTTTTTTGACTAAAGGTTTTCAAATGCGCTCCAGTTCAGCGTAGGAAGCAAATGCAATTGTACGGTGTGGTGCGCTAGCGATTGAGATTTTAGTTAATTTATGATAAATTGCGCCATATTGGGCCAATTGTTTTTGTGGATATCTAAAACAATTATGTATACTCAAATATATATTCAATTAAAAATCCTATTTTGGCATAAAGGACTAATTATAAAACAGTTTTTTGTTCATATTTAATCGGCACCCTGTAACACTGTATCAATTTCTTCAAGTTCCAAGCTTCGCTTTGACCTTTTATCTCTCTCTTTAAGCACAATGTTAGCATTTTATATCTACTTCTAGCAAAATTGTGCGGTTGGGCGAATAACGGTACAAAGGTCGAAGTGAACAGTCTTTGTAACATACATAGGTTCTGCAGTCTTTGATGCGAACTATACCTACATTGGCGTGAAAGTGGAAAAGACAACCCAAAGGCATGTGTTGTTCGCCTCAAATGCGAGAACCACTGAAACCGCTAAAAGCGTAGTTAATTGGAGAACTTTCTCAACCTAAGCATTTCCTAAACAATATAAGAGCCTACAACAGCTCCTTCCAAATTACTTTGTTTGATGCTAATGAAATCACTGAAGGAGCATTTATGTGCAACTTTAAAATACTAGGACAAATTTATAATTTTATCGGTTCTCTTCTACCTACTGATATTCCAAAATGTTTGCTAATATTTATTTCATAGACGATTATGCAGAGCAAGACAGTACCGTAGCGGGTTACTTTGGCTACTTTTTTCTTATATCCTAAGAAATCTCTCATCGCTCTGATATATAGATTGTGTTAGACTAGGTGTTATAATGTTTTCATTTGATAATGAGGATAATAGCTAATCAGTAATAATGTTTTTTATAGCAAAAAAAGTTTGTAAAAATATATTTTTTATTATTTTTAAATTTGAGCCAAAGTTGTCCTTTGAGGAGGGTTACTTTGGCAAGTATTGAGCCAATTTAAGTCCTTTGAAATAATAGAAAATAAACAAATGAAGCATCCGACGCACAAAAACGTTTAATTTTGAACAACAACATTTCCGACTCGAACTAAATCGTTTAGTGTCATGGCTACGAAGAGGTGGGAAATTCAATACTTTTTTTTGTTTTGAGCCAAAGTTACCCCCTAGAGCTAAAGTAACCCGCATCTACGGTATTAGAAGAAGCAATATCCTTAACTTGAACTCCGGTATAGTTAAAGGGCTACAAGCTATGCAATATAGGGTTAGTTCTTATATTAGCAGCTTTAAAATTGTAAGAGTCTAATAAGAGGGATATTGTCTTGCGCACGTCGCATAAAAAAAAAGATTATGGTTTTATACTTTCTTATCCATCTAAGATATAATTGACCAAATAATTTATCTAAGAAAAGCGTCAATTTTTTGGCTCTATACGAACGATGTCGCGGGCACAAGTAATAATTAAATAAATAACTATCTACTGGAGCCAAACGGAACTTATTTTATTCTCTATGGGGTGTCCTAACTAAAGTGAAAACGGTTGATGATTTATTCAATAGTAGCCATTCCAGTCTTCCACTTTTATTGCTACTCTGAGTTTGAAATTTATGTACATACATATGTATGTAATATCACTTCAAATACCTTATCTTGTGAAATTTTTCATTTGTTTTCATAGTGGTTTTGCTACAAAGTTTTTGTTTAAGATAAAAATTAAGGATATTTTTGTTAGTCTGTGTAGGTAGGCCTCCAACTGCCATTAGTTATACTTTGTCAGTTTATTACACATATTGACCAGTTAGATTCCTAGGTACATCAGTACTTATGTTAGCAATATAATATACCTTTAGATGCACTCACTATCAGCATACAACTAGGACGACACAAGTACAATTTTAATAGTACTGATATATTTATAGATTAATATTTTGAATGTGTCTGTTTACATCTTTTTAGTTTTTTTTTTTCAGCCGGGTTTTTTGATTTTTTAAATTAACTTTTTTATTGATTAAAATACGATATCATTTAAGATACTTAAGAATTATCATATTTAAATTAAATAATAGGTTGCTCGGATACCACCACTAGCTGGCAAGTTAGTATTAAATATTAGGGAATAAGTATTGTGCGAGTATTATACATATACATGTATATGCAAGTATTATACGAATGCTCGCTGCCTGCCTTAGACCAGACCATAATAATTTGTTATTTTTTATATATTTTTTGATGCCCCGAGAACAAGAAAAATTTATATAACTTGGTTTATTATTGTATAAATTATGAACTGTATAACGAAAAGGTAAAAGAATTTATAACGTCTCTATACTATAAGATATTTTGAAATAATAATGTTCTGAAATTGGGTTTTCGGACCCTGGACACTCTAGTTGCTTGTGGTAAACGCTAGACAATAAATTTTGAATTGGTCTGCTACAGAATTATAAATTCACCCATAAAGCAATTTTTTTTATTTCTTACTGAAATTTTGAAAAACTGTTTTTAAAAAGAAATGTTCGTCAACAGCTAAAAATAAAGTGTTTACAAAAAGAATGAATGGACTTTAAATCCTCTGAGAATTCCAAAATGTTTCCTGTTGTTGTGCATTTAAGAGTTTAAAATCTCGTAAACTCCCTGAACTCAAATATTTATTTGCCCCAAATAATTTCATTTGATTTACGTACAGAGAAAATGCTTCGGAGAAGAGTTGTTTCTACTATTCAGACAAAAAGATTTTAACTGGTTTGTCTTCTGAAATCGTCCCACAAACCAATAAACTCGTACTGCCGAAATTACTGCGACTAAAATATCGTGGTTTCTTTTTGAAATCACACCAAAGTCTATTGAACCCATCTGGACCATCAACATTGTATGTGTTTTTTTAAAGATTTTTTTAAAGAATAGCTTTTGAAAAATGCCTACGTAATATGTATTTTTTTTTTATTCAATCAGTGTCAGTTGTCTTCTGTGAATTTCATCGTGGCAACTCAGAAATGAAGTGATATCGCGTTCACTCAATTTAATTTTGGCTCTACGACTTTTCCGCAATCATACTTAGCAGAATCATTGCATTGAGAACCATCAAACAGGAAGGTTCAAAAATATGTAATTATATGAGGGATGAGGTTGCCTCTCATATTACGGTGTAAATGCGATCCATCTAGTAAACGAAATTATAGATCTATAGATGTGCACGGCCATAGTCAAAGTTTTATCAGAATGAGAGGAGTATCTTGTTGAAGTATTTAAGTATATGATATACTGTATATCATATACTATACTCCGATGAAAAATAATTCGCCCACCCACTTTTCGAATGATTATATGTATTTGTAAAAAACTAAAACCATATTGTCTCTTTTGAGATAATGAGGAACAAAACTTTATATGTATGTACTCAGTTTTATGCTTTTTATATTTACTTTTTAATCGTTATGAACAAAATTACTGAATTTTGGATCTTTGCTTAACAGACATCCTCGTTATCCCCCCAAAATTTTTTTTTACTACGAACTTGTGGATTTATGCATCAAATGTTAAACATTATTATTCAAACATGAAAAACTTATTACCACACATTTTATGTCAAATATGAAACACCATTGAAATGAATCCTACAACACCCAAAACACAAAGTCAGGAAAGTGAAGTGTGGTTTCGCGCCAAAAGAATTTGTGTATTAAAAAATTTCCTGTTAATGTCAATTTTAATAACTTGAAATATAGAGAATATGTGTACAGTGTACTGTATATGTACAGATGTATCAGGATAAAAAGCATGTCATTCGTTGTGGTGCCGTGCTAAATTTTATACCGATATATGTAAATTGAACGGGCGAGTCGTGAAGCTAGAACAAACAAATAAACAAAAAACTCACTTCCGCAAGTATAGTGTTAGTAAGGATCAGTGATTTATGAAAATTGTATGAAATATAAGAAAAATGAAGGTTATTTGCAGGCTGAGTACAGAAAAAATCACACAAAGTTTTAACGCTTAACGATAAAAAAGACACTCAGAGAAAAATCGCAATTTAAAATTGAATCAACTTTGAATTGAAGTTCATTTCATGGTCTTTATTTAAATTTTCGATTTAAAGATGAAAACAACAACTACAAGTTGAATATGAATCATAAACACTGTTTTAAAGTGAAAAACCAAATAAACTGGAATTGAATGCGAAAACATTTGATTTCAAGAGCGAAACTATTTAATTTTAAAGCTTTAATGAAACATTATTTGAATCTAATACATTTTCGAAATTGTGCATCTCTGATTATTTCATTTTTAATTTTAACCTTTAAAAGGTATCATCGAAATGTCGAGTTTTACCAACGATACATTTCGTTTAATTTTACAGTTTGACATACAGTAGTGCTCGAAATATTTGCAACTAGAATCAAAATTCTCCACTGGTCATCACTTAAACTTACAAAGTACTACAATCTACAAGAGTGTAATTTTCAAACTATATACGAGTATGTATAATAAAGATTAAGATAATGCATCCACGTTTCTTACAGCGTTTTGTTATAAACCGAAAAAAATTATGCTTTAAGTTGCAAATGTTTTGAGCGCCACTGTATGTATATAAAAAATTAGTTTTTATTTTAAAACAAATTTTTTAAACACAGGCTTTTATCGTATTCTGCTCGTCGAACCCTTTCATTTGATACCCCTGTTGAAATGGACTCAAAATAACATTACGGTGGTAATTATAGGTACAAAGTTACTAAACGATATTTACATGGGATGAAAATTCACCTATAATACCATCTAAGGGCTTATAGTTATTAATGAAAGGAAAGGTCTGTCTTTCTGATTTACTGATATTGATTTTAAGAGGCTTTGTCTCTCAGTTTTTGTTTATAATTACTGATTTAAATAAACAAATACTTAGTATTCAAAAATTGGCTCAAAGTTGGGTAAATTTCGCTAATTGAGGCTTGGCTGAAGCCTGATTTCGAGCATTAGACCAGTCTCAAGAAACCAAGCTTATTCCCACCCATTATAAAATCTGATAAATCCTACATGGATAGATTTAATGTGTATAACTTTTAAGATTTCAAAATAGAATAATCTATATTGTTTAAAATACATACATATTATCATTGAAAAACATAAATATAAGTAAACTGAAAAAAGCATAATTTATTGGTAATAATATGAAAACATGAAAATGAAGAAGAAATAAGTATTTATTTATTTATTTATTTAACCTTAAATAGCATACAATAAAAGAAATAAGTTTTTTAAAAAATTTAAAGAATGAGAAAAACCTCAAATTATAAGAAAAATTAAAACTAATCTAAATTTATTATAAACAATAACAACAATACTTCGGATGGCTTTTGAGCTGCAGTGTTAAAGTATGCTCCTGCTTTAATTTATCAGTAAAATTAATTTATGAGTAGAAATACTTACAAATAGCGCTAGAAGTAGGCAAAGCGTTTTTCTTTCCAGAAAATCTTTGCTTTGAATGTTACTAATTCGGTCGCATAGCGTAGTCGGTTTATTTGTAAACAAAATGAGTTCTAAATCGGACGAGTTCAGTGCACTGTTTCATCCTTAATCACATCAAAAGATTTGGCGAGTACACCAATTTTTTAAAAGGGAAGGGACAGCACCTTAAGCTGGCAATGCCACATGCTGCTATAAAATATCGCGCAAGTTCAAGACTTATTTTTCGATAAGGATTTCAGATTTAGAGCGATTACTTGCCAGTTCGAATGTCTGATAGTAGATCAAGGGGCAAGATTTTTGATTGAAGGGTGGTGTGTCACTTCAAAAATCAATAGACGAATTTCAGGCGAGCTACTTAGAAAGATGTTTTCGTTTCCTTCCCTTTTTTTATGTGTGCTCTTATCCTGCCCTCCCATCAGGAGTTCGGCGTTGTTTCGTTTTATTTTTCCCTTGATTAGGTGTTGCTTTTTTTCTTATATCTTTTTATTAGCTCTTGGCTTTGTCGCGGTACCGAAAAGTAAGTAACGATTTTGATGTTGGTATTGAAAAGCAAAGCCGCCCACAACATCAAATCGTCAGTGAGGTTGTTTACGGTCAGGCTTTCGAAGTGATGAATGAGCCCGATTGACCTTTTGAACAGTACTTTTTTCCCTTTTTCACAAATGCAGGCGTAATTATTACCGGAAAATGTACGTATTAAGTATTGAGTAAGTGGTTCAAAATTATAGGGCATATCCACGGTCGGAAGACGAAGAATATAGGGTGTTTTAAAAATTGGAAAATGTGTGCTAATCACACTTAGGCGGGATTTTACCAACTCAACCCATAGAAGGAAACTGGAAAAAGGGTTGGTAGTTGATTCGGATTTAAAACCCGGCTCCCAAGAGCCCGACCAGCATTTGTGCGGATGAACTGGTTCAAACCAAAATCAGCACTCAGCACACACACTTTGATTTCATTGAGATTCGTGCACAGAGGAGCTCTTCACACAGGGGCACTATGACATAATAAATTGCTGCCTGCTTTCCACAGGGGAACACAAAATCCACTCCAAGGAATCATTACGATTGCCGAGAGGGTGGGGCTAAGCGCTAAACAGGCAAAACTTACCGATTACAAAATTCCTTCGCTTTTAGCGACGAATTATCCGGGAGTGGTATGTAAATGTTTCCTTAAAAAATGTTTTTCTTCCCAGACCTAGTTCTCTGGCTATACGTATAAAATGTGTCCGCACTGCGCTTATTTAGGTTAGGAGTATTTATCCAGGTGGTTGTAAATTAATATCAAATTCCTCACTACTTGTTAATTTACGGCTCTCAAAATTCTTACTTATCAAAATTTGCAATTGTGCACTGAGTGGTGTTATCTGTTTTCAGGAAATTCACAGCTTCAAAAGTTTTCTTTCTCCGCCTTTCAAGCCGAGCTCTATAAAAAAAATATATATAATTTACAGAAACGCTACAAAAACCATCGGTATATCGGCTTCACCTGTCGCGAACCGTTTACCCTTTTTATTTTTTTTATTTTTTATTTAATTCGCGAACCGCTAAACAAGGTACCGTGCACTTCCCGACAGAGTTCCACCGTTTTCGTCTTTTTCTATTTCGCCAAATATTTAATTATAAAGAAATATCCAACTGAAAATTGTCAATTGATATGGATATGTGTACATACACAACGGAGAGGCCGAAAAACTCAAGTTCTAATGTATATTGTGTCTAGAACAGAACTTAACACCTATAGCTGGGCGAAAAGGTTCCCGGAAGGTTTTCTTTTCCCTTCGTCGCTTTCCACTGGAACGCCTGGAGAGCCTCGCCGCGCCCCCACCCCGGCCGAGTGGAAGGAAAGCTCCGCCGGCTGCCGATTCTGTTGGCAATTTCCCTTGGCAAAAAGCCGCGGAAAACGATGGGCCGCCGGTGGGGTCGTGGGGCGGGGGAGTGCCCTGCCGGAGCTTTCACCACTTCCAAGGGTGTAAGCGAGGCTGAGGAAATCCGCTTCGAATTCGCGATGATCGATTTTCCAAGGGTTGTTCTCGCCAGTGCGCATGTCGCCTATGAATGAATTTCCCCGATGTGCTTCGCGTGGTCTGTGCCAAAACGTTTAGCCCTTTCTACACTGCTGGAATGTGGTTCCGAGGCGCGTTTAAAGCCAGTCGTTACCATGCCAGTGCGAATTTTCAGAAACCTATCAATACAGTTCTGTCCACAAGTTTCTGAAACACCATTCCCTCAATTAATATTTAAGGGGACCTTCGACTTTTTGAAAAGTATCATATTTCAATAACGTTCTCCGAAAATTTCAGAAGAAAATTCTAAATACTTTCGAAGTTATAGACTATTGTAGATTGAACGTCATAGACTCATAAGCGAAGAGATAATCGGGGACAAGACTAATTTTTATAAAAATCTAATATACAAGTAAAATAAGTATACAAGGTAATTTTGTATATTAATAACACATTGAGAAATAAGTTCAGAATTTAAAAATAGATATTTAAAAACAAGCTTTTATCCTATTCTACTTGTCAAACCCTTTCATTTAATATCCATATCATGGGAGTGCACAAAAAAAAAAAAAACTAGTCAGCCATCTTGGGCCGTCCGCCATATTGGATTTAGAATGACGTCACTTAGCTAACCATGCATTGTGATCCAAACTAAACGTGTATGCAAAATTTCATCTCAATCGGTTGAGGATAACTGCTTTAAAATTCAGTTGCAAGATTTGACCCGAACATATGCACATACATACATACATATGTATACACACTGAAAGTTAAACAAAAGCTTGTAAATAAATCACTGTTGAAAATAACAGTTATTGTATTAGAATTCACAACGATAAAAAATTGTTAGATCAAAGGTAATATATTCAAAACTATGTAATGCAAAGTTTTTTTCTTAGCGTTTAGCTGTTATTTTAAAAGTGTCGTTGTTATTCAAATGTCTAAGAGTTTTTGCATGATCAAAAGTAAAATTTTATTCTAACAAGGGCAGGAGTTCTCACTTTGACAAAGCCGCTCTTAAGAATTGCGAAATTCTGAATGTCGTAGTAGAACGACAATTTTACCACGTAGATTTTAAATTGTTACGCGCAATGTGATGATCGTAAAAAGTCTTGTTTTACAAACAACGCAATTGCTCATTTGAGATCAAGTCGGCTTAGTAGAAAGATGTGTTGTGTTTTATATCAAAGTGGTTAATTTAATATACATTTTTTAATCATAATAATAAAAACAGTGTATGATGTCCTTTGAAAAACCAAAAAGTTTTGGCAAAATTACAAGTCTTGGTGGTGATATATGTATGTAAATAACTTTAAATAATTTAGAAATAAATGCATTTGTTTTTCATTTCAACTCTAAAAGTAGTCTTATTATCTTCATATTCATTCCCATTGATTGGTGGATCCAGTCCATACAACATGACATAATTATAAACAACATTTGTTACTTTTGAAATGTTAACAATTTTTAGCTCTTCTATCAATAACTTTGTAGTTATTGATAAACAGTGTTCTATCTTGAATTGACAACTTTCCTAATTGTATCAGCAAGTGGTTGCATACTTATTTTAAAAATATCAACTTTACTTTAAATGCCTTCAATGTTAAAATAAACAATTTCGAAGTTCTCAAGATGTTGGATACGATTTAACCAAGAAAAGTTGTTGTAAACAAGAACTCTTTTCTTGTTGTTACAGCAACAAGTATTATGGTTTTGAAAATTAATATGGCCGGCAAACGTAGCACAAGCCTCGGACGTGCGTCAATGTCAACTCCATTTTACCAGTTTTTGCCACGATTTAGGCGGCAGCCCTTTTCAAATTGAACCCTAAATATTAATCAGTCAAAGTGGATGCTACTATGTCTGCTATAATTGATTTTGAAAAAAAAATGTTTAACAACCTTACTCCCTTCCGCCACCTACTTATCAGTGAAGAGCGAAACTCTAGCAGAATGCTGTATGGTTAAATGAAATGTTCATATAAGGTGCCACCTAAAAAGTGATGATTTCTAGACAACTATTGTGTTTAGTGAAATACAATATACCAAAATTATGAAAGTAATAAACAGGAAACAATTACTAGTAATAATAATAAACCTATCACTTCAATGGCTTCATATGGGAGGAAAAAGCGATTTTAGCTTGTTTCATTATTATAACGCCACTTACATAAAAATAATTTTAGAACACGGTAATGTAAAGTCTATAAATGAAGAGTTGTTCCTTTCTTCAAGAGCATTTTAAAGATTCTGGTTCTCATGATTTTGATGGGAATTTGAATTAAATTAAAATCAATAGCATTCCATTCTTCCAGAATTGGCCGTTTTAAATCCTAAAAGGGCGATTTTAGTTCTACCCGATGTAATGAAACTCCCCAGAGATTTTCAATTGGATTCAGATCTGGAGAGCATGCTAGCCACTTCAAAAACTCAATCGAATTAAAGAATCTGGACCTAGTTTCGCGACTAACATGGATGCGAGCATTATCCTTCTGAAAAACTCACTATGCTGCAAATTTTGCGAATTAATGGGACTAAACTCATCTGGAGCATATCTGTGTAGCCCTTGCTCTTCATTCTTAATAAAGTGAATTACAAGATTAAACGCTTCCGCCACCAAAGTTTCTTTGGGAAAAAATGTTAGGGTTCTATTCTCAAATTTAATTTAATTAATATCGAAAGCCATCCACCTAAGTCCGACTCGCACTTGGCCGTTTTTTTTTAAATTTAGGGGCGTTTTAATTTTATTTTAACTGAAAACTTACTGTATCTCAATTTCTATCCATGTTTTTTATTGCAAATCCTACTCTAGATTGTTTATGTTATTCTTCCAATCGAGGAAATAACTTCATTATTGCATGTTGATTATTTATATTATGTAATTAATAAAAATAAATAGTTCTTACTTTTTCACTCAATTTAACTTAATTGAATTTGCGACATTTGAATTTAAAAAAAAAAAAAAAATTTCTAGAGAGTGCGTTGTTACATAGGAGGATACTATGATGTGCGATAGAAGCGTTTGTCATGAGATTGCTTGGATCCATCATTATATGTACATATGTATTAATACCTATGTACTTTTACTATATTGAACTAAATTCATTTAACTGTTGAGTATATTAATACTTACGTTCTTTATTAAAAATAGGATATCTAATGTTAATTCTGGCAATATAAACAACACTAAGGGAACCGTCAAGAAAAATCGGAAGAGTTTTATTTTCTGTTTTATAGTTGTACTACCAAAGAATCTTAATACCATATTAGGGTTCTTTGTTACTACTGTAGAAATCTTTCGACGTAAGCCAGAAGCGCATGGCATTTACTGCTGTGCCGATATTTTCTCCTCGGATCTTGAAAACTTATGGTTAGATTACGTAAACTTCTTAACGTGTCTCAATTAATGAAAGAATATTTTGTTTTGGTGTTATAACTAAACTTTTCATGCTCAAAATAAGCAGAAAAAAAAGAGCCAACGACACGCGGTGTTCCCAGGCGGTCCCCCATCCAAGTACTATCCGCGCCCAATGCTGCTTAACTTCGGTGATCAGACGAGAACCGGTGCTCTCAGCATGGTATGGTCGTTGCCGACAAAAGTTATGTTGAGGAATAAATAAAAAAATAAGAATCTATTTCTAGATAAAGTAATACAATATATTCACTTCATTCCGACAAGCTTAAAAGAGATATGATTCGGATATATTTTTAAATGTTATTTTTATATTTATGTATTTGTATCTACCTATGTATTTCATAAATATATATATGATATACAGGGTGTTCAGAGGTGAGAGGGAAATATTGCAGGATGTGAAAGATCAGACCGAGACAAGCAAAAAATCGTATGGGTGGGGAGGGGGGGGGGGGGGGGAGGGGTGGAGTCATCTCCCACCGTTCGGCAGTTACAGGGTGATTCGTAAATCAGGATGCTGTCTTGTATGGGAACCGCTCTTGTAATTTTATCTTTTTTTCTAAGCATCCCGCATCCACAGGATTTTTTCTTATGGGGAATGATGATCAATCAATCATCAATCAACACAACACCAGAGAGAATTACTAACCAGGATTGGGACTACAGCGACGAAAATACGGGAGAGACTGGCTACCATAGACCTTAAACGCGGAATAAGGCGAAGGCTACTTGCCCGCATCGAAACTGACGCAGAAAATTTTGAACAGCTTTTGTAGGGCATAAGTTTTAATTGTAATACGTTTTTAAGTGAATAAAATGTATTTTTTTAGTTAACTTAAGTATAATTTCTTAAAAATTCGAATTGTCATGATATTCTGTAGAAGGATTTTTGTAAATAAATTTTCGTATCCTTTTTCTACCTGGGCATGTTGCACTTTTTTGGAAAGGTAATTAGATAGGTAACTTAGAAAAATAAAAAGTGGGTATGTTAATAACGTGAATTCCGGAGAAAAGTGAGGCGAAGGATGAAAAATCGTGAAAAAAAATTAATTTTTTCAACTTCAAGGGGTGATTATGGCCAAGGGGTTGGGAATAGGGGGCAATGTTGATATTTTTGGAAAGGGCTTCGAAATAGTGATTTTTTTAGATCGATTTGGGTTCGCTGCGATGAGTAGAAAAAAAGATAAAAATACAAGAGCGGTTCCCATGTAAGGCAACATCCTGATTTACGAATCACCCTGTAATTGCCGAACGGTGCTGCAATATTTCCCTCCCATCTCTGAACTCCCTGTATGTATATGCTTACAGGTTACCTCTAGGCTTGATTTCTTTACAGCGTCCTAACACCTCTCCAAATAAAATTAATGTAAAAAATGAGTAGAGAAAATTGTTCGGAATGAAATGATTTACAAAAACATCTTGCGTTTTTTCAATAAAATCAATACAAAAAAAGTTATTACCCTTAAATAATGTTTTTATTGAAAATTTTCGTGATTATAATTTAATTGTGGTTTTTTTATTCTTAATTTTACGGTAAAATGTGTCTAGACTAAGATTGTAGAGAAGTCAATTTTCTACAAAAAAAAATCTTGGAAAATTTTTTATGAGACTTATGGCTCTGGGGGGCCGAAAAACGAGTTTTAAACGTACTCACACTGACCTTCCCTACACATAAAATAAAAAATATTGTCCTACCCAAAATGCAAGGATCGGCAAATTGTTGTTACATTTCAATGGACTAATATGATAAATTCCTTATTTTCATTCCTTTTGTCTAGTTAGGTTTTAGTTTTTAATTTCAACTTTTACTTTATGCTTCTGAGTTGTACTTTGTTAATAAAATATACTCTGGCACATTACTTCTTATGACCACATTGAAATCTACCTGCTGACTTTAAGTATATAAAATCTAATAGTGGGTGTATTGTAAATAGCAACGGAGAAGTCCCGAAAAATCCAGAATATCTCCAAAGGGGCAGGGATCTTAATTTTTTTTAAATAATAGTAACAAATATTTTTTCAATCTAATTGTAAGATCAATTTTAGTACATTAAGTACTCTGTAGCTAAAAAAATCGAATTTGAGAACATAAAAAAGGATTTTCGTAGAAGTGATCAAATCTTATCATACATTTTCTTGAAATGTGGCGCGATAAAATAAAATAAAGTACTAAAAATAACTTTTTTGATGACACTTCAAGGCCACTTAATAAATTACTTAACTTTAGAAAATAAATGAAAAAGGTGTTGATATTAAAAAGGTCAGCCACTTGTTAATTAAGAAATAAAAAAATATTTTCAATAAATTTTATAAATTTCAAAATGAAAAATCAATTCCGTCACTTTATGTAGGTATCCAAGAAATATATTTACTTCATTACCAACTATTATATCTTTATGTTATTTTCTTAGAATAGTTGTTCCAAAAAATTTAGCTGCTCGCTTCATCGAACCATAGAAAAACTAAGCAGTTTTTCTATGATCGAACTAATTAAAAAATAGGGAAGAGGTCTGAAACAAAAGAATTTGTATGTAGTACATCTATATAGAGTTATATATATTCAATAGATTACGTTGTATACATTCAGATATATAAAAGCTCTAGTAAATTTAATGTTATTATAAAATATACGCAATTCAAAACAGCAAAAATCTTCGTATAAATAGTAGAAATGCGTTGTGTGCTTAAATCTACGATACTGCAACGGATCGAGGCAGTTGGAGGTTTTGGTCTATTTTCAGATACAATCGCTTGCCTGAGTTGTACTTGTAAAATTTCCCTGTCTTCGAAATTCCGTCTGTTTTATTGCGCCACTCTTGGCGGGGGTGTTGGAGGTTCATACAATGAATAGCTTCAAAAAATCTTAATCTCTAAAAGTTAGGATGGTGTCGACGAAGAAAACGACGCCGTTTATAATGGCCAGGGACCCCTTCGACAGGGCTATGGTCCGCGTTTCACTCTTCGAATATCGCTCCCAGTGCTCGATGATGAGGGCGCCTGAAGCGATGAACATTGCGCATCCAATTAAACTGAAGAACAGATCCAATCGCTTGTTAATCGGCGTGTTCATCAAATAGCCTGAAAAAGTTTCACTCACAATTAGTAAGGAACATTAAATATTGGATTAATTTATCGTCTTACCTGCAAAGAGGGCTACTAAAATCACTGCGAAACCTACAAACGTGCCGGAAACGAGGATGATAGTGTGCTCCTGAGTTTCACCAAGGGATTTGTAGTGAAGCCCGATGCACGTTGCAGTAATTGCCTGAAAGAATACAAAGTCGTTAAAATGGAATTTTTATTTTTAGAACAGATCAACAACCCAAAATATTGTACTTTGAACAAAAATTTAATTACTAAAGGCGCGCGCTTAACATACCTACTATTTTTACATATTGCTTCTAATAAGGCTAAAATGTAGTACATATGTACATATATCTATTATATTTACATATATATGTATGTATTTAATTATCATGAATTAGTGGACTTCCATCTAACAGAGGTGTTTGCCTCAAAACTTTGAATGAGTTTTAAAGAATTTTTCTTGTTCACTATTTAATCGCTCTTGGAAAATTTGATAAAAAAATAAATATATCAAATAACAATATATGTACAATGTACATACATATACAATATTATTTTACATTTAAGGGTTCCATCCCATGAATTTTATTCATCGTTTTCCTGTTAAATTTGGGTTAAACTTTAATAATAATGTTTTTTTAGTTTTAGTAGTCTGTAAGGGGATATATGATTTTCTCACAAATAATTTTGCAACAGAAAATGTTTTGAGTGCTTATGCGAACAAAATCAAAAAGGAACATTTTATCAGTGTTTTACTAATTCAAAGTTAATTAATAAATTATATTTCTAAATAAATTAAACTATGTGAAAAAAAATCCCTTCCCAGGCGAGAAACTGGCAAAGCAAATCATTATCAGCGCTTTTTAAGAGGAGAACGTTCAATTGCTCTTGAATTCTGTGTCATTTCCGCGGGATGATTCAAGAAAAGATTATAAAGCGTCTCGGAGAATTCTATGAAGCAATTCAGTTCATGTTATATTTTTGCCTTAACGCACTCTGAATAAAATGTTCATTGTTTATCTCATTATTATCATCAATTAATCGTCGGCGCTGCAAGCAAATTACCGGCTCAAATGTGTTGTTTATCACATCCACTCATTCGAGTAGTCATTTCTATTTTCGCTTTCGGTTGGTTGTCACATGCAGCTAGAGATTAGCAACCCGATGAAATCTATTAGCCATATTTCAGCGAACTCTCCCTGCGCGATTATAAATTATAAATCAGATTAGCCAAGAACGCATGCGTTCCAGGTAAAAATATTGGCAGACCGGATTGAGGAGAAGGTTGGACCGGAGATAGCCACATTTACTAAAAATACTTCTAGGGTGTGAGCAAGCTAACATTAGATTGGAATTGGAAATTGGACTGGATAAAAGTAGTATAATTTTCTTCCGATGACATCATAATTTGTGCAGAGCAGTCCGTGTCGAAATCGAAAGCACTTGCGGCTCACGGGCAGTCAGTGCTGCTCTTATGATCTCAGTCCGACACTTTCCACCGCGGTTAGCTAAATCTTGTCATGGCAAGTGAAAAATTGAGTTGGAATTATTTCACTCCCACTGACCTATTGTTGTCTTGGCAGTCTGGCGCAATCGTGATTACTTTATTTGCCCCGAACTCTGTATGACACAATTTTCGGGATTCTCTGATTTCGAGAGAATCCAAGAATTTTATGAGCTAGCCGTCCTTGCTTGGCATTGCCTTGATTTGTTGATTGAATGGGTTATTCAACGTTTCATTTAATTTAAATTGTTGCTGCCTGTGGCAATTATTTTTAATTTTGTTTTTCAAAACTAAGCCTTAATATGCAGAGGTAAACCGCACGGAGGACGGCTTTGCTTTTACTTAATCATAGAAACTCATATAAGAATTTTATCTGTAAGAAACGTTATATGTGTAGGTACGTACATTTTATTTTGTACTTTATAAGATTTAAGATGCGCCCGATAATTTTTAAATCCATAGAACTTCGATGGTATTTTTGTAGATACAGTGTTGGCATAAACAAATGTACATAATGCGATTCAATCAATTTTTTTTCTATATACATATCTTCATTTTTATGGTTATTATAAAAAAAAAGTTTTACTATTAATTACTTCAACTCGGTGGAAGCTGAAATTAAACTCATCATAGATGCCTTCTATACAGGATTGACCATCAGTCCCTGAATATCCTATATCTACATACATAATGTAAATTCATAAATAAAACCTATCTGAATTTTGGTAATATACCTACGCATATTTATTCTATAAATACGCTTTTTAAAGCAACAAACAAAAAGTGAACATATTTTTGATAACCTTGTATAATCGACAGTAACTTTCGGTCTCGATGTAAAGACGGAAAACTTGTGTTATCTTTTTAAGAAATTGTTTATTTTAAGATATTCCGATATATGTAATCTTCTACAAATAAAACATTTGCACATATGTACTTGTACATATTAATAAATCAAATTTAAATATAATTTATAGGAATTCGTCTTCAAGAAATAGTAATATCATACTTATATATGATACTACTAAATACAAAATGATCAAGTGGCTGAGAAGAAAGCTCCATGCAGAACTAACACACTATGCACAGTGCATATTTGCTGAAATTTCGAAAAAAAAGTTTGATTTACAATACCTTAAAAGTGGTTCGTTTTGATAAAAATCGTTATGTTGATCACTCCGCTTTTTAAGCTTGATAGGCAGCAAAAAATAGGTCTGACTGAATTCTATCGGATGTGTATTTACCAGTTTATAAGCTGCAAACTCTCTGAAGTACATTTGTTTAAAAGTTGTTTCTATTTATTTCAGAGTACAATTACAATAAACTTAAGCAAGACATTTGCATACTGTTATTTTTGGATCATCTATTACAAGGTATTCTTTTTTAATTTAATAAAATTTCATTCTAACTTGAAAATTTTATGCATCATTGTATCACAGATTGTATTAAATAATCACAAATAAGAATATATAATTACCGCTGATATCACAGCAGTCACAATCAAATCGACTGGAATTCGACAATGAACACCTGAATTATTACGCAGAGCGCCTATAAATCGCGAGGGATGACGGCACCCATCCACATTGCATATTAAAGTATTTTTAGCCTAAAATAAAACTACAAGCTTTTCTCCACAATTCCATGATTCGTAAACAGAATTAATAATGAGCAGGGCCAAATATTAAATGTATAAACAAGATAGGAGCCACATTTAGGGCAACACGGTCACGCAACACTTGTGACCTAATCGAGTTCTAAAATGGCAGGTGGGTCACCTATATTTGTGGGCAAACAGAAGTCCCTTTAATACCCTGGGTCAATTAATAAAATCAAAGTGTTAAGAAGGTAGTTTAAGCGGCCATTCGATTTAGATATCGAGGGAAACATATTGTCACGCGGAAGTTATGGGTTCTAGGCATGGAACATCGCTGATAAAAAGGTGCATATGATCGATTGCTTCGTACGACAGTACGTTTTTTTTTTTCTAAATGCACCGTCAGTACACACCTTTAATCAATTGGAGCAATCGTTAGTTACTTGAAGGTTATATGGATTAATTGCAGGTCAATATTGCATTATACATTTATTAGTGGAATTTTCTCCCATAAGATAATTCGTCAAATTACTCCTCTATTCACGAGTTTTTGCCTCGTTGAAAGCAATGGATGGATGGATGTCTTGCAGGTGCAGGACTGAAGCTAGTAGAAAATTGCTTATAAACTTTCCCCCAATGAATGCTCAATTCGCACTAATTACTTAGCGGGGAAGCTGCTTTTAACTAAGCAGTCAAATTAGTCACGTATCGAGCACGGATCGATCAAAGGAAGGTGTGCTCAGAAGCAAAAGCAAATTTATTTGATCGTTTAATCGGCAGTTGACCCCAAGTGGTAAACAGATCTACTCCTTCACTTAAGCGGCAACAGCGCGGCGAATTTCACGCAACGGAAATGTGTGCCCCCAAAATACATTAGCCGCGAGTGAAGGCCCCTAGGTGGGTTCACACTGAGCAAACAAACGCAAACGCATGTGTATGAATTCTTATTTTTGGTTAATGTGTACGCGTTGTAAACGCTGACAAATACGTTTAATACGCATGTATTCTTGCCCCATACGAAAATCAAACTGTGGAACTTCTTCATTCCATCGCACCAAATTGCAATAAATGAATGTAGCATGTGTGTACGTTCCTATAAGCAAGAACGAACAAATTAGGTAAGAACATATATTTCTATAAAAAGTAGTGTGTACGCATCACGCTTTAGCAAATATTATTAAAAAATCAAACTAGTTTGGCAAATGGGGAAACCCATTAGACGATTAAAAAAAAAGTCAAATTTTTTAGCACGAAGATTATATTTCCAAAGTTTCAAAACCAAATTCGAATTGGTTCCAATACTATGAGTGCAAAAGGAGACCCCCCTAAGTAAAGGCGCTCGAGTGGTAATTTGTTTAAAAAAGCGCATTTTTCTCGAAATAATTTTTTTTTACTTGCGGAACTCCATCTCGAAGAGTTATTAACCAATCGGTATGAAACAAAAATAAGATCGTCCCTTGTTTTAATTACAAAGAATATGAACCTAATTAATATTCATGGTAGCATAATTTTAAGTTTGTTTTTCACTGCAAAAAAATTGCAAAAAAAATACCGACCAAGTGCGGGACTCGGGAAATTAGTGTTCCTAATCATTTAATATAATTGATAGTAAAAATGTATCATATAACATGAATCGTTTTAAACTTACACTGAATGAATAACAGTCTTATTTAAACAAATGTACTTTTAATAAGTAAATAACTCAATTTAACGCAAACCATACCGCGTTTCAATCTTACCGTAGCATTTATGTAAATATACATACATAGATTTTTGAATAAGTTTAATGACTTTGGTTCCCAAACTAACTTTTTACTCTAACTAAATGTTATGCATTCTAAGAACGTATGTTTATCACAAACTGAAGAGTTTACATGAAGAATGTCATTAGAATAAATACGTCAGAAAAGAAAGTATAGTTCTCTTGGGTTGAAGCAACAAACAATGGGATATTTATAAGTATGCTATGTATGGGATCCTAATTATATTTCCTTAGCTATAAGTATATTTAATTTAGGACTTCTGAAATCGAATGAATTAAATGGAATGAAACCATAATCCAAAACTTATCTCCATCCCGGTAAATCCTAAAAAACTTCAGGAATCATGGATCATCATGTCTACTTGGACAACGTAGGGAATGTTTTGCTACCGTATGTAATAAACAAAATGTCCGAAAGTTGGATTTATCAGGCTTGTAATGATCTCAAAGATACGGCACAGGTATAGTAAAATAGTTCTTGGAGGACGAGAAAATTAATATTTTAAGGTGGATAACACAGTAACCCGATCTCAATCCTATTAAGATGCTGTGGATTAACATTCATAAGTCGACTAAAAACATAAAAGCCAAGAAAATTGCTCAATTGTGTACTGCAATTAAAGGTTCTTGGAACAATATTCCCATTGATAGATGTGATGATGATGATTGATTACCAAACTAATGCAAAGATATTTTGCTTCAAAACGGACGAGTCACCAAATGAGCCGCTCAGTGCACAATTCGATTAACTCCTCCAGTCACATTAAAATTTTAATATTACTGACGATCATTTTTTGGCTATTCTTTCTTATTGATTTTATAAATATAAATAATTATAATAAATGTAAATTTTATAAATAAATCTTGTCTTTTCATAGAGGTTCTTAATTAGCTGACCGCTAAAAAAAAATTGTTATGTGTAAAAAATGGTTGATTGATATATGTTTTAACTATTATGGAAACATTTGGCCAAAAAAATTCAAACTAATATTGTAATACTGTCATTATATATTAATATTCAATAAAGGTCTTTGGGAATAGTAAAAAAGCACTCAAAAATTAAAACTCAGTGGTGTTCTTAATTATGTGATCGCCACTGTATACTTATACACAAGTACAAATGACAGAATAGGTATAGAACCCGTGTATTAGACTCGCACTTGACCACTTTTTTAAAAATATATACCTATATGTACATACAAACTTTACAAATAAGAAAAGCTGCAGAACACTACAATAATTTTTCTATAAAATATTTGATTCAGCGAAAGTTATTTCAAAATATTAAGTAAAAACCGTTGACACGACCTTTAATTTATCCCTGCAAATGAATACACATTTCCTTTCATTTCCTTTAATTTAAATTCATAAAACTCGTTCCATCCGAGGCATCCTTGACCGCTTTAAAAAGCCAGCATATTTTGAAGTCATGTCCGGTTTTGCTAGGAGTCATACAAAAGCACTCCCAAATTTTCAGGGCACATAAAAAGTGCGCAAATATCCGTGAGCTGAGCAATAATGATTGAGTCAAGCATCGTTTTTGGAGAGACATGACATCATCTCTACCTTGGGCGCAGACTATGGAGCACCAGAAAAGAAACACAATTCCATGACGCCACAATAATAATTTTTAAGTTCGAAAATAAAATAAGCTAAGCAAATTCTAATCGAATCCAAACAAATCAAACTCAGGTAAGGCGAATGAGGAAACAATGACCGCGAATAAGCGCACAGGTGATGACATCACGGTTAAACATATTTCGGCGTTCACTTTCGTTAGATGTGTTGTAAATGGTAGTATAACATAAAACAGTACTGAATCCCAGCGAATTGAATACAATTTTAAATATATTGAACTTACCATTTCGAGAAATTTGAAAAACGATAACTTGTTTATAGCCATCTTTTCGAATTGTATGGAATTTCAAGTGTATGAATTATATTAAAACGAGAAACGAGCGGGCGACTGACTGAATACCGCACAACGAACAGATCGCTTTGATGCCTTCTGTTTACTAACGGAACGACGCGAGTTACGATGCGAGCAAAGCAAAAGCAATTCGCCTCCCCATCCCTTTCCAACATCTACCATCTTGCATTCTCTTGTCTTCGAGTTCGAATCGAACGATTAATCCAAGAAAGCTCTTTGCTCACCTCCTCTGAGTCCATTCTAAAAAGATACCAAAAGCTTTGAATTCATCCACCTGGACGCGATGTTGAGATAAAAGCCTCGAGAACTGAAAACCCGTTTTATGGATAGGCTGCGTCCGTTTGCAATCTAATCAAATATATTTTTCAAAAATATCGTGTCATGTGGAGCTGTACAAGGAAAATCTTAAGTTTATCTGTAAGTGTAAGGAAAAGGTTTGTTTTCTAACATTTTTAAGAAAAGATGCTTGCGTAAAATTTTAAAAGGAGGGAAAAGACGCAATAATTTCTGAAGTTCGTTCAGCTGAGCAAACGAAGCAGGTTATTGCAGGCTAAAAATAAGCATGCGCCGCTTGGGAAAAGGACCACGCATTGATAATTATGCAAAGATAGGTTCAGAGGCCAACCAAAAAACCGAATGAACCCTTCGCATCGGGCATGACTGCAATAACCGGAGTGAAAAGGACCTTTTCACTGAAAGACGCCAAGAAGAGAGGATCGGTGCCGTCCGCTTCGCGGTACGTGCTTTAAATCTTCGCCTATTAAATTTCAACTTTTTGTTGTCGAACTAAAATTCATTAAAATTACATTTTTGTATAAAGTGAATTATATCAAAACATTTCTTCGTGAATTAAACACTAATTAAATCAACATGTATGTGTATAGATTTGTGCAGCAATGCACCACTTTTCCAGTTTTTAGACGAAAGGGTGATGTTGTCCTAAAACCCGGGGATCTTCTTTGTTTTCCAGGTCCAGAATAAAGGAAGGGTTCAGGCTGAAAAAGATGAAAAGAATTTCAGTCTTTTAAAACTCGCTAAAAAGCGAAGTTGAAAAAGAAAAGTGAGGTGTGTGTTTTTAAAAAAAAGAAAAGCGCGGAATCAAAAATTGCATTATTTTATTTTTAAAGAATTAAGCGAGTATTTCACTGAGTGTGTGAATGCAAGTAGTTAATAAAATTGACCTCTGAGTGAGAATAAATTATTTACTTAACTCATTATTTGGAAAAGTGCGTTAGTTGTTTAATAATGTATTCCCTTTGAGCCTGAGTTAGGACAGAGGCTTTGGGGATGGCAATCCTCCTTACCGTATGTACAAGGGTAGTTTACATCGTGCGATGGCGATCCTCTCAGCCCCTTTTGGTTTTGGCCAAAAGGTTTGTCGTATCATCTCGCGCGTGTATTCCTTGATAAAACTAAAACGCTTAATAATATTGCCATCTATGTATATTGCGAGTTATAAAACTTCAAATTGCAAAAATGCACACCCCGCTGGAAATATTTTAGCTGATCCACTTAGACAACGCCCAAAACTGTGATGATCGTATTAACATTAATGACGACAGTAACAGTAGTCCTACTAATTCGATTGCTCCCCTTCCTCATAGCAACTGCCCCTAATGATATCAAAAACAATAATGCAATTTATACTCAAAAAGGCATACCGTTAACAACTGACAGAAGCATTAGCGATATTAGTAAAACTGTTCCCGAAGTTAACTATTTAAAAGTAGCAAATCCGCTATTTACACTCATCAAAAGTGTTAAAGGATAATTAAAAAATGCAAAAATTGAAAATATTTTTTTACAGTTTTAACTACGCGAAAAATAATTCAATTAGTAAGTAAAATAACGTAGAAACAGACATTTGTCCTATCAATCCTTTCTTTCGATTCCGGCCAAATTGTTGGATCGCCAGTTAAACTTGTAAAATATTCCAATAATATCAAAACACTTCATTATATTTTGCAGATGTCAAAAATTAAAAGTTGAATATTGTTGAAAATATAACTGACCGCCGCCGTTTTAGGGCAAACAGAGGGCACCTGTGAAATATCATCGAAATGGGATTGAAAGTCCTATTCTTCACTTGTTCCTATTTGGATTGAATGAATGAAACAAAGTACTTAAAATAAAAATATATTTTAAAACAGCATTCATAACATTTTCACTTAATTGTATTGTTTAAGGCCCTTCTATTTGTAGAAACCACAAATATGCAAAGGTGGACGGTTACTTTCGTGGATATTAATGGTGTGTATTAATTTCTTATGGTCATAGTAAATATGTTTCTCCATTAAAGTAAGACCATTGGTTTACAATTAATAGTAAACTCAAGAGAGCAATTTTGAAGTTCACAAAGTCCAGGTGGATGCTTTGCGCACCATTCTCTAAGATCCAATCTCTGAAGTAGTAAACGTCGGTGTAGACGCCTGGATGACCTTCGCTTCCACAGTCTACGCCCCATGACACGATACCAACCACCTCATTATCGCATACCAAGGGGCCGCCGGAGTCACCCTTGCAGACGTCCTTATTGCCTTCGCCCTTAGCACAGAACATTCCATTTCTTATAGAAGCAAACATTAGCGTTGAGTATCTAGCTCTGCAAGTTGGTGGCGCTAGTGTGCTAACGGTTATTATAAGGAGATCGTTTGGTAAACCTCCAGTCTAAAAACCAAGAGACGAAAAACAGATTAGAGCGCTTAATTGTTTGATAATCTACTTACTGGTGAAATACGTCCCCAACCACTCACTCTGCAATATCTTCCTTCTTGCAAAGGTCTGGAAGCTATTGGTATGGGTTGGGCTGTTGGATGACCAATAGGAATTTCACCCTTCAGAAATAAAAGACCCACGTCATTCTGAATAGTACCAGACCTATATTTTCTATGGAAGTCCATCTCTCTGATGTCGAAGATCAATGTTGGTGGAGACTTATCATTTCGTTTTGTGGATCCAATTACAACGGAGACTTCGTGAGGAGAAAGTAGACGAGGTATGGTCAGCACGTAGCCTCTTTGTAGTTAATATACTTGATAAGTAAATATTAAGTGTTAAAAGGAGTTCCTTACCCCCAAAGGCAGTGGGCAGCGGTCAAGATGGTTTTGTAAGATATTGCGCTTCCACCACAGATGTGTCCGCGCCCAAATGGCTCGTCCATTTTTTTTAACCTCATAGACACCTGGTATTTTGTTTCTTGTATTCTTGCAATATCTCCATCCAAAATTTTTCCGGTAATGGCATCAGCTGTGAAGAATTAAATAAACACAGGCCATATCATGCATGACGAAATAGAAGAATTTGTAGTTATGTAGAGCTAAATTGCTTAAAACAATTCTCAAAAGAAATATTTAGCAGTAAACTGGTAGCCGATTTATTGGGTTGTTCAAAAAGTCATTGCGTTTTTTTCCAATAGATGACTTTGTCTGCGTTTAATTGTATCTTAGGCTGGGATATCTTTAGCATTTTTGAGCGTGCTTTTTTTTCACACTTGATCTGAGTACCAAACAAAAAGTTGAACCGATTCGGTCGAGTTTTTTGCTTGCAATTGTGATTCGAACATGGAGAATTTTGAAGAGCATATTCGCCATATTTTGCTTTATTACTTTAAAAAAGGGAAGAAAGCAACTGAAGCAAGGGAAAAATTGTGTAAAGTTTACGGCAGAAATGTTATCAAAAAACGCCAATGCCAGAACTGGTTCGCCCGATTCCGAGATGGTGATTTTTCAGTTAAAGACAGTCATCGCTCTGGTAGGCCTTCTGAGATTGATGACGATAAAATCAAAGCATTGGTGCAAGCCGATAAGCATTCAACAGTTCGGGAGCTTGCTACCGCTCTTAAAGCGTCCATTGGAAGTGTTCATGGCCATTTGAAATCGCTTGGCTTCGTAAAGAAACTGGATATTTGGGTACCGCATGAGTTGAAAGAAATTCATCTGACGAAGCGCTTGACCATCTGCGATCAACTCATCAAACGCGAAGAAAACGATCCGTTTTTGAAGCGTATGATCACGGGCGACGAGAAATGGATTGTGTACAACAATGTCAGCCGAAAAAGAAGTTGGAGTAGGCGAGATGAAGCACCGGAAAGGCAAGCAAAGGCGGAAATCCATCAAAAGAAGGTGATGTTGTCAATTTGGTGGGATTGGAAGGGTCCAGTCTTCTATGAGCTGCTTCCAAAGAACAAAACCATCAATACTGATGTCTACTGTCAGCAGCTACAGAAATTAAGTGACGCCATCGCACAGAAACGTCCCGAGTTGATCAACCGTAAGGGTGTGGTGTTTCATCACGACAATGCGAGGCCACACACAAGTTTGGTCACTCGACAAAAATTATTGCAGCTTGGTTGGGATGTGTTGCCACATCCACCGTATAGCCCAGACCTTGCGCCATCAGACTTCCACCTATTCCGATCCCTGCAAAACTCCTTGAATGGTAAAACGTTTGCTTCCGAAGACCTCATCAAACAGCACCTTGACAACTTTCTCGCAGAGAAAGATAGCAAATTTTATAAGCGCGGTATTCTGAAGTTGCCCATGAGATGGCAGAAGGTCATAGAACAAAACGGCCAATATATCACTGATTAATATTCATTATATATATTAAATAAATGTATTTGAAAATCAAATGAAAAAAACGCAATGACTTTTTGAACAACCCAATAGTTAGCAATGGACCGTGGTCTGAGCGACGCCTCCCCCTTTTATTCAATAATAATAATAATGTATAACACAAGTCAACGACCTGCACAAGTGGTATATGTATGTGTAAGGTTTCGTAGGTTGAGAACATGAAATTGAAAATATTCCATCACATCACATCCTCAAAAATAGGATCATATTTTTTAAAGAGCGCTTTCCAAAAATTGAATAAAATGTCTTTGTTTTTTGCTTTTTAGCGGAATTTTTCTCGAAGAAATGTTGTAATAGCACATTTTTGATCCCACTCCACTCCAAAAATTACATGACAACAGTGTTAAAATAAAAAATGGCTTTGATCAGCCAAATTTTGAAGGCATGCGAATCGGCGATATTCGGAAAACACATACAGTAGGGTGCCAATTCATTAGCACCACCTGAAAATCTTTAGGAATGTTTACTTCAATGTATGATGGCAAGAACAAAATTAAAATTATCTGCAAAAAACTTTTAAATGTTATAAAAGAGACATTATATCTAACTAAATAAGAGCAAAACAAACGAATTTTTCATTGAATACTTTTTTATTTCTAATATTTTGTCGCAGATTCAGTAGGTAATCTTTTAGCCAAGGCTTATAGTCATCTTTAGTTCCTACAAATTTGACATCATTTAATTGACTAAAACATGACAAATTTAAAAAATGTTTGTCAAATAGTAAATGAATGTCTTATGGGCGAAAAGACGGCGAAGGGCAACGTACATATATGTACATACATATTTTCATCTATCTACAGGATAGATGAGGACGGAAAACATAAATTTATATCGTTTTACCCATCTGTGCTCCGCCCCAGTGTTAGTGTAATGTTTTTGGTTGGTATGTGTATGTATATTTTTATATAACCCCGTAACTCTGTAACTAGTCGTCGGACTTTGTCAAATATGGCGAATAAAAAATAAATAAATAATAAGCATGGTATTTAATTCAAAGTATTAAGAAGTTGATTTGCAAATAAACATAATACAACTAGCGATGGCCCGCAGCTTCGACGGTTCCTTCCATTCGAATCCAGACTTGCTCCTCGACATATTCGTTTGTAAAGAGCTGACCTTTTTGATGCCAGAGGAAGAAAAGACGTATACCTACTCTTGCTTGTGAAGTTGATTTTTGACTTGCAATGTAGCTGAATTTCCGTCGCAAGAGGATGTCCGATCGGGCAAGCATCGGACCAACGGAAATTAACTGCCACAACTTCATTTTGCCCACTGATTTCTTTCCCATTTTAAAAATTTCCGTTATTCACCAATAGTGCAAATTTAAATGCACCCAGACGGAACTTTTTTGTTAACGCGGGTACCCCAAGGAAATTCTTTAAATTTCTTGTGTTCTTGCTAACGAAAATGGGATGGGAAAATGACAAAGACCATTCAATAGTTAATTCTGCCAAAGAGTGCTTTCCTCTCTGATGGTTTGTAGAAATTATGAGCATCAAAAGATAAAACTTTCATGAAAAACTTAGGTGGTTCATACTTTGCATTTGGCCTCCATTCGACTTAAAACCACCAGCGATCTTTGGATGACTCTAATTTAATCAAAAATTGCTTACTTTACATCAAACAAAAGATTTGTTTGTGTGTCACCATGCATAGTATTGACAATACCATGGTATCCGAACCATTACCTATACTAGCTGTGTGTCATAGGTATGCATTATCGTTGAAAATTACGTCTTTTTTAACAAAAGAAAAAAGAAATAAATTTAAGTTATTCAGTTCCCTACGACGACGCGACAACGTAACCGGAAATTTGATAGTTCTTCTTAAATAATCTGGCTTCTTCAGGCTTTGGATGATCATATTTGACCATTTGTTCTAAACTCAATAAAAACTTGGATTCGTCGTTTCAAATAAAACTTCTATTGCCAAGCTGTCCAATTTTCGTGTTTTTCAGGAAATATAACCATTTTCTCGTTTGTTTTGCAAGTTAAGAACAACTTTCCTTTGCCTGAAGAAGTTAAACATAACACTACCAACCCAACCCACTTACTTTCCCGCGGTTGCTAAGTAACCGAATTGTGGCTGCATAGCAAAACGCATTTTTCGTGAGAGACAAATTAATTCAGCTTTTCTACACACTGCACAGTGCGTTCGTTTTACACTGTCCCCTACTTCATAAACTTTGATGCTTTGAAGCACAAATCGCCGAGTGTAGTCCATTCCCGCATCATTGAGAAATCAGTACGTTTTCTATCCAGCATTGTAATCGTCGAGTCTAATGAATCATATTATTTGTTATTCACAAACAAATGAGCACGTGATACTATCTATGTAACTATGTAGGTACTATTTTCTTTTCTGCATGGAACGAGGAGTACAAAAAAATTTGCATAATAATATTAATTTTTAATTTGGATTACCTGATCACTGACCAGGAATAACATTGGAAAGCAAACAGAGGCAAGATTGCTTCTGTGAATGATTTCATAAGAATGACTTAAACGGCGGACTCACCTGTTTGTAATCCAAAAAGTAAACATGTTGCACTAAAAACATGTAAAGTTACAGTCGAACGCGACTTTATAAACATTGATTTGGATATTCGAAACGAAATTAGAATTTCTACAAATGTAACAAGACTTTAACAACACTACTGAAATTTAGGCAAACAAAATAAGCATGCGAAACGTCAAACAAAAGTGCTAGAGGTTGCTAAAGCCAAAAGCTCTTTACATCAGTCTTTGCCTTTTGCACAGTGTCATGAGCATCAAAAGCGCACGAGAACCGCTTGCAATCCAACTTAATTATAAAGCTCTTTATGAGCTTTTTGCCTTAACAGAAAGTAGGCAAAAGTAGGCTGTGTGCTCCCTTTAATTTTAATTATAGCTGTTTCCGAAAAACACTTTGTCGTGTTGAATTGAGGAAAATGATACAAAAATCGCTTTAAACCGTTTTCGAGACATTCTAAAAACTAAGCAGTATAACTGTTAACGGCAAAATGTCTTGGAAACCGAAAAACCGCCACGCCAATATTTTAGTAACATAATAAACGGGATCAATATCTAGCCCTTCGGGTACCAAGTATTTTTTTGTATACACGAAGTATCAAGTATGACGATTTCGACTTTGATGTTATTCAAGTCACTTAAAAGTGAAATAAAATTCTAAAAAAAATCAGATAATAAGTTTAATGCCTCTTCTTGACATTGCAATAGTTTAACAACGTAAATGTTTAAACAATTAATAAACAAATAATTGCAAACAAATAAAAATGTAAAAATTTTACAGTTTTATTAAAAAATTCATATTTCAGTGATTAATTAATATTAAGAAAAAATATTTCAGTGTTTAATACTTTAAACGATAGTCTTTCAAAAGCAATTGTTGTTATATGAGTCAGCTCCAAAAACCATATTTATTTTAATACCTCAAAATGACCGTAATTTTATTATTTAGTAATTAGGTAAAATTCAAGGTAAAATTTGATTATTTACAATATAATTGCATTTTTATCGCAAAATTATTTATTGTACTCATTGTATTGTCCTCAGCACAAATTTCAAAAGCTGTAACTCGATGGAAATTCAACGTATACTGACGTGCTTTCGGGTGTGTACATACAGTATACAGTGACTATAAGTTTTTTTAGGGGGGGGGGGGGGGGGGGGGGGGGGGTATTGCACTTATCCCTTAAGGAGTTACGGCTAGTCAGAGAGGTGAAAAAATGACTATTTTAAATCATTTTTTTTACGGTAATTAAATTTATTTTACAAAACTATTATGCAGAGTTGTTACATCAGATTTTAACTTGCATGATAAATTTTTAAAAAAGTTATCGCATATTTGCGGGACACCGTTCCACAAGTCGTGTTTTGCAGTGACAATCATAATATTTTATTAATTCATTTCAATTAAGGGAATCATTAGTTTAATCTTATCCTTGATCGAAAATTTTTATTTGTTTTTGAAAATTGTCAAACTAAATTCGCTGATTTTCAAGCAAAAACCATTAGTTTATTGTTTAAAAAAAAATCGAAGTTTTTGGAGAAGATCAAAATCCTTCGATCAAGAACAAGTTTTTTATGCTTACAATAAGCTGTATAAATGTCATTCAAATCCGTCTAGTATAGTTTGTGAATTATAGTTGTAATTGTAGCCAACTTTAAAAACATAGTTTCGAGAAAAACGCGTTTAAAGTTCTAATGTTCTCATGAGCGCGTTGCGAGAGCAAATATGGGATATCCCGAAAAAATTTGTCGGATTGATTTGAAATTGTCAGGGAATATTACCAAGGTTTCATACTCATATTTCAAGAAAATGCAAAAAAAAAAGATTTTTTGAAAATTATGATGAATAGACCAAACCACTTAAGAAATGCCGAATTAATTGGATTATAGACCAAAATATAAAATTAGAGTTTATTATTTTATTATGGATAATACCTACAAATATCCAAAAAATCGGCTACTTTCTGCCCTTGTTGCACAAAATACTATTAGAAAATCATTTATAAAATTGTCATTCATTTTATTATATCAGGCTCTGCTGTTTATATTGAAACTATAAATCTGCAACCCCGCTCAAAAACCAACACAACTCAAAATTGAAGCTTCAGTATCACGACAAATAAAGTTAAGTAAATTCGTACGAAAAATAGATTTGCATTATTACTGTATTTTGGTAGCCTTTGAGCGGCTGCGCGAAATCAGTATAGTTGGATAGATATGAGTAATAATCATAGATATGTTTCTCCATTAAAATAGAACCATTGTTTTACAATTAATAGTAAACACAAGCACGGCCGTAGCTAGGGGGGGGCATTGTGGGGCAATGCCCTACCTTGAAATCACAATGCCCTACCTTAAAAATACCAAAAACTAAGATAAATTATCATAATTAAATTGTTTGTTCATAGTTTGAGATAAAAAACATTGTAGCGATAGGTATTTAAACTTTTCCGAACATAGCACAGTTTGTGACATTCATTTGATATTATAATAATTCTTTGTTCTGTTTATAGACGGCATTTGAAGTATGTGCAGCGGGAGCACAGACATATAATAAAAACAAGACCCAACATTACTGTTGGGGCCTATACCAGGCACCTCGTAAAGAGGTACTGATTCACAGTAGGTATGAAGCGAGGGGAGTTAAAACAAAACAAACAACAAGAATTTTTGGTATTAATGAAAATGTGAAAATTTGTTATTAAATGAAATTTAATTCAAAATATAAAGGATAAGTCAACAAATGAATTATGTAAAGAAATAAATATTTATAATTCAGAATATGTATATGTATATCTACAAAATAATGAAGTATGAAGTAAATAACAAGTCAATCTAAAACAATAATTCAAAAGATGATAATTCAAAGGGATACTCCAAAACAATAAACAAAATTAAAATTAAAATACTAATTCAAAATAGTTAATTCTATAAAGCTTAATTCTAATGTTATTAATATGAAATGAGAAAAAGGGATAAAGTATTGAATTAGTGAAGGAAAGTATATTTATGGAATATAAATATATAGATACAGTCGTTTAATGTCTGTGGGTGTACGTTAAGTACCGCAGACGAAACTAACGCAAGGGGATTTGAAGTACTTAATGATCTTCAGGAAATCCTGGCGGTAATAAGTATGAGTTTTGTAGTACGCTTAGGAAAACCTTTGTGTAGTGTTTACGAAAACCTAAATAGTTCAGGAAAGCCTGATGTAATTTGATAGGAAAACCCACTGCTCAGAAGAAATTTTCTACTTACTTCCTGGAAAGCCAGTCAGCGAATGTGTTACCGGAAAGCCGGTGATCGAAATTTTCCTTTTCGGCTCTTGTCTCCGGTAATTATACGATTTGGGAATGTTTGGAGGCAAGAGTTCCGTGATAAGTGGCTATGTGGCGTTGTGAAAAGATGGCGCTTCATCATTGAGGATTTAATAGTTATTCTTCATCATTGAGGATTTAATAGTTATTAGATCCATGCTCATGGTCTCTCACAGAATTTATTTGTCTACGAATAGCTATTGAATGTACATCACTGACCTAGAGGTCAGTGATATACATGATGATTGATTTTGGAGCCCGTGCTTCGAGGGTAGATCAATTATGATAAATTTTTTACTTCCGCCCTACCTGTAACCAATGCTGCCCTACCTCAAATTCGACTCTAGCTACAGCCCTGAACACAAGAGACTAGCAATTTTGAAGTTCACAAAATCCAGGTTGATAGAGTGTGCGCCATTCTCTAAGATCCAATCTCTGAAGTAGTAAACGTCGGTGTACACGCTTGGATAACCCCCGCATTTTGTTCCCCATGATACGACACCAGCCAGCTCATTATCGCATACCAAAGGGCCGCCGGAGTCACCCTGACAAGGGTCCTGCATACGTTCGCCCTCCGCACAGAATATTCCGTTTTTTATAGCGGTAAATATTACCGTTGTATATTTAGCTCTGCAGGTTGAAGGCGCTAGAGTTCGTACGGTTGCTGTAAGGAGATCGTTCGATAAAGGTCTATCCTAAGTAATCATGAAACGGAAAACAGTTTAGAACACTCAAATTGGATAGCCAAAATTTAGTTACTCGCGCAATTTGTCCCCAACCGCTCACTTTGCAATATTTCGCTTCTTGAACAGGTTTGGAAGCTAATGGTATAGGTTGCGCTGTTGGATGTCCAACAGGAATTTCACCCTCCAGAAAGAGAAGAGCCACGTCATAATGAACAGTAGCAGACCTATATTTTCGGTGGAAGTCCAATTCTCTGATGTCGAAGATCAATGTTGGAGAAGAACTGTCATTTTTCTTTGCAGATCCCATTACAACAGAGATTTCGTCAGGATTAAGTAGACGAGGTAAGATAAGCTCGTAGTCTCTTTTTAGTGAACAGACTTGATTATCAAATATTAGGTGTTAAAAGAAGTTCCTTACACCCAAAGACAGTGGGCTGCGGTCAAGATGGTTTTGTGAGATATTGCGCTTCCACCACAAAAGTGTCCTCTCCCAAATGGTTTATCCCATAGTTTGGCCCTTATAGACGCTTGGTATTTAGTTTCATGTACACTTGCGATTTCTCCGTCCACAATTCTCGTCATTATAGATTGAGCTGCAAAAAAGGAAATAAACGTACACTTAATTCAATCCGAAGAAATTATCTACGGCAGAATTGTTAAGAACAACTCTCAAAAGATATATAAGCCAAATAGATAGAAAACTGACAGCTTATTTAGTTGATCGATCATCAGATACGTATATTTGATTAGATACATGTATTATATAATATTATATTAAAGAATGACATATACAATATAACCTAACTATGAGAAGAACTGAAAAGAAGAAAACAATTTCTTGCATGAACAACAGAAGTACACCTGAAATTACTTCTTCAATGGTGAGTGATGCTCCATAGAGGGTGTTACTTTTAGGTCTGTACGGTGGAATGCCAAACGATTCTACATGGTTTCTTTGATCAACGTTTGTTCGGAGATCCTCCACCTCTAAAATCAGTCGTTGACCTTTAAAATCACAATCATGGACAAGATGAACCCAGCAACAACTTTATAAGTCCTTTGAGACATCGTTGGGAGAAAGGTTTCCTGTTTTGTGGTCTTCCAAGGAAAAAACCCCACTCAAATATGACAAGGCGTTCTAAAGTTATTCGTGCTAAAGTAGTTTAACACCAACTTTTAAAGGACGTGACCAAAGCCTCTGATAATCTGTAAATAAATCTGTTCAATGCAAATTCTTTTCTCTTTAGGATCCAGAATCAAAAAAGATTAATTCTCCTTCTAGTATTGTAATAATAGTTTGTTTTGTTTCTGTTCAGCTGCCCACGAGGAAAATCGCCGGTAACAATATACAATACATATACATAATATGCTTCTATATCGCTTGTCAATGAACGACAAATTTTTTTTGTTAATTAGCAAAAATATAAAAACAGATAAAAGCACATATGTAAGTAACGTCATTTTCCCACTTGTTTGGTTAAACTGATGCCTATTAATGGAAATATTTTGTTCTTGCAATTATCTTGATCTTGGAATGAATCGTACATCTTCTATATATTCTACTAGATAGCTCTACTACTCTCAAAGCCAAAGTCCAAACATAATTTCAGATACAAATGTTGAATAAAGCTATAAGCTACTTACATTTACTTTCTCTTAAAAAAGTTATTATTACAGTGATAAACCAAACACAATAATTTTTCATTTTAGTTGAATTTTTATAAAATTGAAACCAAAAAAAGTGATTTGACAGTAAATTGTAGGAGTAAAATTCAGAGTGTACTATATTAAGCATAGTACTAAAGCATAGTACTAAGATCACGCTCCGGCAGAATTTTATATGAAAATTTTGCCGGATCAGGTCTTCTGGCAGAAATTCGGTCGACAATTCGGCCAAAGTAGTACTAAGTTTACAAGCAAAATTTTAGATTAATGTTTTTCATTAAGATGGCACCACCGACAAGTCTCCATTAATTCGGCGCTGAGAGCAGTACAGGTTATACAAACTCAATTTGAACTAGTTCTATAGCATAGTACTAAGATCACGTTCCGGCAGAATTTCGGCAAGTCTCCAATATCTGGTCGTTCTTTTTCCAGCCGAATTTTTCAGTGGAGACGAGTGGAGAAACTGAATGTTTTGTCATGTGGTGACATGACACTGGCAAAAAGAAAGATAAATAAAACAGATATGAGTGATGAATTATTCGGAATTATTATATCCACGGCTTCTTTTGCAAAAGTATTAGTGGATGACGAAATAATAAAACAAAAAAGGGACTCATCCATATCTGCAAACGAACACACACATCCGATAAGTCAGTCAAATCCGTTTGGCGGAAATTCAGAACGACTTGGATGGTTAAAATTCAAGCCGAATTAATGGAGACTTGTAGGTGGTGCCATCTTAATGAAAAACAATCTAAAATTTTGCTTGTAAACTTAGTACTACTTTGGCCGAATTGTCGACCGAATTTCTGCCAGAAGACTTGATCCGGCAAAATTTTCATATAAAATTCTGCCGGAGCGTGATCTTAGTACTATGCTTTCTTTATTGCAGTTATCAGCAGTTATCGCCAATCGATTGAACAACAGAAGTACACCTGAAATTACTTCTTCAATGGTGAGTGATGCTCCATAGAGGGTGTTACTTTTAGGTCTGTACGGTGGAATGCCAAACGATTCTACATGGTTTCTTTGATCAACGTTTGTTCGGAGATCCTCCACCTCTAAAATCAGTCGTTGACCTTTAAAATCACAATCATGGACAAGATGAACCCAGCAACAACTTTATAAGTCCTTTGAGACATCGTTGGGAGAAAGGTTTCCTGTTTTGTGGTCTTCCAAGGAAAAAACCCCACTCAAATATGACAAGGCGTTCTAAAGTTATTCGTGCTAAAGTAGTTTAACACCAACTTTTAAAGGACGTGACCAAAGCCTCTGATAATCTGTAAATAAATCTGTTCAATGCAAATTCTTTTCTCTTTAGGATCCAGAATCAAAAAAGATTAATTCTCCTTCTAGTATTGTAATAATAGTTTGTTTTGTTTCTGTTCAGCTGCCCACGAGGAAAATCGCCGGTAACAATATACAATACATATACATAATATGCTTCTATATCGCTTGTCCATGAACGACAAATTTTTTTTGTTAATTAGCAAAAATATAAAAACAGATAAAAACACATATGTAAGTAACGTCATTTTCCCACTTGTTTGGTTAAACTGATGCCTATTAATGGAAATATTTTGTTCTTGCAATTATCTTGATCTTGGAATGAATCGTACATCTTCTATATATTCTACTAGATAGCTCTACTACTCTCAAAGCCAAAGTCCAAACATAATTTCAGATACAAATGTTGAATAAAGCTATAAGCTACTTACATTTACTTTCTCTTAAAAAAGTTATTATTACAGTGATAAACCAAACACAATAATTTTTCATTTTAGTTGAATTTTTATAAAATTGAAACCAAAAAAAGTGATTTGACAGTAAATTGTAGGAGTAAAATTCAGAGTGTACTATATTAAGCATAGTACTAAAGCATAGTACTAAGATCACGCTCCGGCAGAATTTTATATGAAAATTTTGCCGGATCAGGTCTTCTGGCAGAAATTCGGTCGACAATTCGGCCAAAGTAGTACTAAGTTTACAAGCAAAATTTTAGATTAATGTTTTTCATTAAGATGGCACCACCGACAAGTCTCCATTAATTCGGCGCTGAGAGCAGTACAGGTTATACAAACTCAATTTGAACTAGTTCTATAGCATAGTACTAAGATCACGTTCCGGCAGAATTTCGGCAAGTCTCCAATATCTGGTCGTTCTTTTTCCAGCCGAATTTTTCAGTGGAGACGAGTGGAGAAACTGAATGTTTTGTCATGTGGTGACATGACACTGGCAAAAAGAAAGATAAATAAAACAGATATGAGTGATGAATTATTCGGAATTATTATATCCACGGCTTCTTTTGCAAAAGTATTAGTGGATGACGAAATAATAAAACAAAAAAGGGACTCATCCATATCTGCAAACGAACACACACATCCGATAAGTCAGTCAAATCCGTTTGGCGGAAATTCAGAACGACTTGGATGGTTAAAATTCAAGCCGAATTAATGGAGACTTGTAGGTGGTGCCATCTTAATGAAAAACAATCTAAAATTTTGCTTGTAAACTTAGTACTACTTTGGCCGAATTGTCGACCGAATTTCTGCCAGAAGACTTGATCCGGCAAAATTTTCATATAAAATTCTGCCGGAGCGTGATCTTAGTACTATGCTTTCTTTATTGCAGTTATCAGCAGTTATCGCCAATCGATTGATTCACGCCTGGCCATTCGATTGAATGAAATATAGTTTTTGGTATTCTTACACAATCGAAGTTTTAGTATCGCCATAAAAATGATTCACAATTAAGATTTTAAATTATTTAAATTTTCATATATTAAAATATTTACTTCGCAGTAATTGTATTAGAATGAACAATTACTTCAAGTTGAATTTTATTAACAAGACTTGGAATTTGCAAGGAGAGTTAAAGCTATTTACTCCACATTTCTTTGATTTGTCTTCATGACTTGGACCTAATTGTGGTATGATACTTAATTGGGTTCTAAAATCATTACAAAATTAAATTCAAAACAATACTAAATGCAGTGGCCCTAATTATAAGTATCGACGAACAAACGAACGTACAATCAAAATTTTGGTATTGCGAATAACGTGTGCAGTCGTTGTGTTGTGTTCGATTGTAATCGTTCCCGTCATTCACGCTCTGCTACTGATACCTGGTGGAAATTTTGCTAAAAAAGAGGGTTTGTCAGAAGAAAAGAACACCGACCAATGTCGGCGACCATAGTTGAAAATACAATCGATAACTATTCTAAGCTTAATAATTAAAAATTGGCCGAACTCACTTTTGAGGAATAAATGTCAATTATATTTACGGCGTAGTAGACGGAAATGAAAAAGAGAATGCCAAATCGATGTGTACCAGAAAGATGAGTATTTTAGTGGATTTTCCACAGGTTAAGAGAAACCAGAAGTAACATGTCCAGTTATATGTCGGAAAGCGTACAAACTTCAATGACCCCAATATTATTGCTTAAAATTATTTCATTTTCTTTAATATTTCATAAGTATCCGCTCGATCTACACTTCGAAAAATAGAAAACGCACCACCTTTTTTGTTCTGGACAAAAATTGGTGTGAAAGACGCAAAATTTACGAATCCATCATAAAAAAAAAACCGTAGAAAACTCATCATGGACGGTACATCGTTTAAAACATGGAACTTTTTTATTTTTCCAATGACCTTGAACTTTTGGTTGCACCGGCGACAATTCCGGTCAAAAGGATATTGGACTAGCGGCATCTTCAACTTCAAGCTGACCCCTTCAGCTTTCAAATGAGCCCTGGCAGAGGGTAGGGGAGAAGTTACATGCATTCCAATAGTTTTTTTTTTTCCTAAAAAAAAGTGGCGCGTTTTTTATTTTTCCAAGTGTAATATAGCACACTCTGAATTTAATTCCTACAATTTACTGTCAAATCATTATTATTTTTTGGTTTTAGTTTTATAAGAATTTGGCTCAAATGAAAAATTATTGTGTTTGGTATGTCACTGTAATAATAACCTTTTTAAGAGAAAGTAAATGTAAGTAGCTTATTCAACATTTATATCTCAAATTATATATGGACTTTGGCTAAAAATAATTGTAGAGTACATATATACAATAGAATACGTCTTAACGTCTTGGTTACTTCTAAAAAATGGACTTGTAGTGGACGGAATACACCCCAAGATCAAGATAATTTGCACGGAGAAAAAAATGTTTTCAGTAAATGCCATCGGTTTAAGCAAAAAAGTGAGAAAATGACGTTACCGTTTTCTACACTAACAACAAGATTTATATATGAGTATGTACATATAAAGACTAACAGTTACCCGCGACTTCGCCCATTTAGTCAACTGAACATAAACAAACTATTCTTTCAATACCATATGAAAATGAATCTTTTTTGATTCTGAATCCTAAAAAGGAAACAGTTGAACGGGGGAACAAGTTTACAATAAGGAAAAGTCACCGATTTCGATAAAATTTTGTAAGAACCAATTACCTTAAAATGAAAGAATCTGAAGGAATGTTTTGTCGGTCGGCTATACTTTTCGAGATATTTAAATTTTAATTTTGATAAAATGTCTAAATGGCTATTTTCACCGGAAAATTTCTTTATTTTTGCAAAACTACATTTAAATTTGTACAATTTCCCTAAAGACCACTACACTATGCACTTTTCGCGTGCAGAAAAACACGCATTTGTGTTGTATATAATTTTTAAAATAAATTCATTTGTACGTGGTCTTTTTCAACACAAATGTCATATGGATGATCAGTAAGAAAGTTTTTATTTACATATTATTATCGTTCTTTTTTAGATTTTTTCACAATTTAACCAAATTTAACTACATATATAAGTTGCCTAGTGAAATTAAGTAGAGTAGTGTTCTTTAGGGAAACTAGACAGTTTTAAGTTGAATTATGCAAAAATTAAAGACTTTCATTTTGTGGTCGCAAGGGTTACTTTTAATTTTGAAATTTTGTCAAGTTAAAAGTTATCTAAATATCTCGAAAACTATTATTTTGGATCCTTTCGTTTTGGGGCAAATGGAAAATTTTAGCAAAATTATCCCAATCGGTGACTTTTCTTTATTGTAAAATTAACATCCCTATTATGGTTACCGAGTGGAACAAATTTCATTCGCCTGAAATGTCATGTCTTATGATGTTATGAATATGCATTCCCTAAACTCTCTTTCCTTATGTTAAAACCAGACGAATAAAAATTTGAAGTGACCACGTAGGTACGATTTCTTTCAGTCAATTGAAGATGTTCATCTTCGTAATAGTACGACTGCTTTAATTTACCAGTGAGTTCGACTCCTGGTAAGTTTTCGTTTCGCTAATACCCTACCTAAATATCTTTTCTCAACCAACAACGCAATTATTAGTTCAACAGCGTTCCGTTGCCCGTGTAAAAATCATGGTTTTTCTAGGTGCACACCTGTCACTTTAAGTGTTTGACCTTGAGCCTTCTTTCATTGTCATGGAAAACTCTGATTAAAGTAGCAAACAAGGCTCTATGTCAAATTTCAGCGAAATCGGTTCAGTAATTTTAGCGTAGCGTTAAAGAGTAATAAACAGACAAACAAATACACTTTCAAAGAGCTATGCTCAAAAATGGTTCCTGTTTTTTATGGCACACTAACGCCACCTTGTTAGATGTGTAGAGTACTTCCATAGAAACAATAGTTACTATGGCAGCTCAGCTTTAAAGTACATCCGTCTCGAGTTATGCGCCCTAATCTACATATTATATAACGCGTATTTAATTAGGAAAACTGAAAATATGAGTTACGACGAAGTGTAACTTGATGTCACACTATGCCAATATGATGCAAATTGAGTCCAGTAGAGTTTGTACTATAAAACAAATAGTATAGGACCATTAAAAGTAACTTATATTTCCAGTTTTCCTAATTAAATACGCGTTATAGATTAGG
This sequence comes from Machimus rusticus, assembly GCA_951509405.1. NCBI lineage: Eukaryota > Metazoa > Arthropoda > Insecta > Diptera > Asilidae > Machimus > Machimus rusticus. The sequence goes on from OX608051.1 coordinate 14,148,520, forward strand.
GCGCATAACACGAGACGGATGTACTTTAGAGCTGAGCTGCTATAGTAACTATTGTTTGTATGGAAGTACTCTACACATCTAACAAGGTGGCGTTAGTGTGCCATCAAAAAAAAAAAAAAGGCACCAGTTCCCCATACATTTCAGGCAAAGCCCTTTACAATATTAGTAGGAATAATACATATCCACCAAATTTCATCAAAATAGGTTCAGTGGTTTTTTGGTCATGACTTGGTATTGTACATCCCCTTAAAATCGTAATTGAACATTTACTATCTCATGCTAATGAAGAAAGTGATAAAAAAAAGTACTTTATACCTTAGTCGTTTAAAAGTTGGTGCTGAATCTCTATAGCACGAATAACTTCAAAACGCCTTGAGACATTTGATTGCCGGGACTTTTATAAAGTTTTTGCTGGGTTCACCTCGTCCATGATTGTGATTTTAAAGGTCAACGACCGATTTTAGAGGAGGGGAATCTCCGAACAAACGTTGATCAAAGAAACCATGTATAATCGTTTGGCATTCCACCGTACAGACCTAAAAGTGACACCCTGTATGGAGCATGACTCACCATAGAAGAAGTAATTTCAGGTGTACTTCTGTTATTCATGCAAGAAATTGTTCTCTTCTTTTTAGTTCTTCTCGTAGTTAGGTTATGGGGCCTATTGCGTATATCGTTTTTCAGTCGAATCGAAACCGAAGACACATTTGTAAGGCGGAAATGTAAGGCATTTTAGTGTCTTGGCTTTCGATTCGATTGAAAAACGATATTCGCAATAGGCCCCTATATTGTATATGTCATTCTTTAATATAATATTATATAATACATGTATGTAATCAAATATATGCATCTAATAATGGATTAACTAAATAAGCTGTCAGTGCTCTGTCTATTTGGCTTAAATATCTTTTGAGAGTTCTTCTTAACACTTCTGCCATAGATAACTTCTTCGGATTGAATTAAGTGTAAGTTTATTTCCTTTTTTGCAGCTCAATCTATAATGACGAGAATTGTGGTCGGAGAAATCGCAAGTGTACATGAAACTAAATACCAAGTGTCTTTAAGATTAAAGAGAGTGGACGAGCCATTTGGGAGCGGTCACTTCTGTGGTGGAAGCGCAATATCTCACAAAACCATCTTGACGGCTGCTCACTGCCTTTGGGGGTAAGACTAGTTTTAACATCTAAAATTTGCTCAACATTTCTATTCATTGAATAGAGGTCACTTGTTTCTTATATCTCGTCTACTTTCTCCTCACGAAATCTCTGTTGTAATGGGTTCCACAAAGCGAAATGATGAGTTTCCACCAACATTGATCTTCGACATCAGGGAGATGGATTTCCACCGAAAATATAGGTCTGGCACTGTTCAGAATGACGTGGGTCTTCTCTTTCTGGAGGGTGAAATTCCTGTTGGACATCCAACAGCGCAACCTATACCATTAGCTTCCAAACCTGTCCAAGAAGGGAAACATTGCAGAGTGAGCGGTTGGGGAAAAGTTGCAATGGTAAGTAAATCCAATCCAGAAATCCATTTTGAGTGTTCTAAACTGTTTTTTGTTTCATGATTCTTAGGATAAGGGTTCACCAAACGATCTCCTTAAAGCAACCGTACGAACTCTAGCGCCTTCCACTTGCAGAGCCAGATTCTCAACGATAATGTACGCCTCTATAAGAAGTGGAATGTTCTGTGCGGAGGGCGAAGGCAAGAAGGGCGTCTGCAAGGGTGACTCCGGCGGCCCTTTGGTATGCGATAATGAGCTGGCTGGTATCGTGTCATGGGGTATAGATTGTGGAGAGAAAGGTTTTCCTGGCGTGTACACCGACGTTTACTACTTCAGAGATTGGATCTTAGAGAATGGCGCACACTCTATCAACCTGGATTTTGTGAACTTCAAAATTGCAAGTCTCTTGTGTTTACTATTAATTGTAAAACAATGGTTCTATTTTAATGGAGAAACATATCTATGATTATTATTACTTATATCTGTCCAACTATGCTGATTTCGCGCACCCACTCAAAGGCTATAGCACAAATTTACTTAACTTTATTTGTCGTGATACTGAGAAGCTTCAATTTTGAGTTATGTCCGGTCTTTAAGCGGGGTTGTGATTTGTAATTTCAATACTACAAATAGATGAGCTTTAAACAACACAATAAGTGACGTTTTTATAAATGCTGTTTAGTCGTAACGCGATTGGAGCAGGTAATGATTTTGGATTTGAAATGCAAAAAAGTTATTTAAAAATTATTTTATTACATGATTTTGTCGCATTCATTTACAGTTAAATCCATACTCTACCTGCTCTAATCGTGTTACGACTAAACCGGCTTCAGGAAGACTTTTGGGGAGGATATTCCAAACTGGAAAAGAAACTTTTCTTCTGGGCTTAAGCCTTTTAAGCAAAACATGGCAATGAAAATGCTAAAAAAAATCCCGCACAATTATGTTTCAACACAGCTACATAAATAACAAATATGTAATTAAATTTTCACAAATCGATTTCTGTTATACCTCGCTCAATTTTTAGTTTCTTCATAAAAATATCACTGCAAATAATCAGCGGGTTCTCAACAAACAACAGAGATGACTTTTGCCTAATTAGAGTTTTTTTTTTCAAAACAAATAAATTTAATATGAAGAAAATAGTGTTATGAAGTGGATTGGATTTATCAGATACTAGAATCAATTATTATTAAGTTGTGTGTTGATCCCATAATAGGGGAGCGAGATAGTTAGATTTCGGCCAACATTTGATCTCATATTTGAAGTGAGTTTTTAGTCAGGACCATCAGTCCAGTTCCTATATGTCCAGTGTCTGTATCATTCCAAATTTCAGGTTCTTTTCCGTTTGGTGGCGGTTCGTCTTAGGCAGAACGAAATTGGGTTCTCAGAATGTTTTTTGACTGTCTTATGTCTACTGGATTTTTCAGAATACCTCTCCTCTCAAGTATTAATGCCTTCATATAAAATGTAAATCTAAAAAATGTATACGAACTTTCGTCCTTTTCTTACAAGACAGTTGAAATGAAGTTCCGTGTGCATTAGGACTTATAAGTGCCTGTGCCAACTTCATTTGAGTATAAACAGGACAGTTTGGGGCAGTTACATAAATTTTTACTCAGGACAGGAAACTGAAAATTAGAAATTAGTTTGCGAATAAATGCTCGAATTGATCTATTATTCTGCTGAAATAATTTGAAAGTTTAAAATTGTTAACATTTGTAAAATGTTGAAAACACATTTCTACTTACTAGTGTAAAGAAAAACCAACAAGTCTTTTTAGTGGTAAAACACTTTTACGGATATAACCAAGTAAGAACAACTCCCGGCTACTTACAACAACAAACAAAATTCATGTTTATGTGTGATGATACTGAAAATTGCTATTACATATATCGAGCGGAAGAATAAAAAAAACAAATAACTTAAAGTAATTGTTTGAATAATTAATTGTAGAATTCCTTATAGGTCAGTAGGATTAGAATTTAAATCGGAAAAAATTGCTACAAAAGGTTTTATTGTTTTAATGGCTTCATTTGTTGCCAAATATGACTATCCTAGGTTTTCCCCCTCGGCGGAGTTGTGGAAAAGTGGTGGGGGGTAAAATTGTACCCCAAAAGGGGTATTTTTGCAGTTTTAGGGTTATATCTCGTAAAGGACTTACAATATCGAAAACTGTTCTTCATAAAAGTTAATGGGCATTTAATTCTGCATAGAATGAGACCGGGTTCATACTTTTTGGACCTCCCGTTTTCATACTAATGCTCTTCAAAGTTGGCCGTATTTTACATATTTCGCAACAAGAGGTGTGCAGGTGGTTTTGGGTGTCGGATGGTTGGGATTAAGTGCTCATTGGTTTGTGCCAACTGCAAAGGGAACTCCTGCACTAACTTCCTCCAGCCAGATGCAATTGACGAACAAGATCTTGACGAAGACTTGAACTTGCAATGAGGCGCAGAAAATTACAGACTTTGAGGAGCCGAGTGATGGTGCGACAGACTCCATTTTGAAAATAACAGACCTTGAAGAGGCGAGTAGCCCAACGATAACTAAACGTCTACGTCTGTGAAATTTGTGTACCTACCTACATACAATATTTTTCCCCTTTTCATCTTACATTTACTAATATTTTTGTTATTAAGAAATATAATCACTAATTTGATTTCATGAATTGTGTTCCTTATCCTGCCTCCATCAGTTAAAAAAGAGATAATAAAAACTTTTTCAGTATTATCTCTTTTTATATTCTACAATTTCAATCCTGCTCCTACTAATATTATAAATGTAAAAGTTTGTATGTTTGTTTGTAACTCAATCAGCAAAAACTGAACGGATTCAAATGAAAGGCATACAGATATTTTATAACCCGGATTAACACATCCATTTTTATCTCGAAAAAAGAACGGCAAACTTAAACGGGCCTTTTTATCAGGATCTGCGTGGACGAAGTGGCGAGCGACAATTAGTTTATTATATATATATTTACTAAGGACAAGACTGCTAAAATTTAGTGCTATAGTACTATGTTTAATATTGTGTAAATAACACATTTTTCATAAATATGTAAAATACGGCCAACTTTGATGTGCATTAACATGAGAACGGGTAGTCCAAAAAGTATGAACCTGGTCTCATTCTATGCAGAATTAAGTGCCCTACAACTTTTATGAAGAACAGTTTTCGATATTGTAAGTCCTTTACGAGATATAACCGTAAAACCGCAAAAATACCCCTTTCGGAGTACAATTTTACCCCCCACCACTTTTCCACAACTCCGCCGAGGGGGAAAACCTGGGATAGTCATATTGGGCAACAAATGAAGCCATTAAAACAATAAAACCTTTTGTAGCAATTATTTCCGATTTGATTTTTTTTTTGGTTTTTAATAAAGTTACTAAAGTTTTTTATCCGACTACTTCGAACGACAAAATTAATTGAAGTTAAAAATAACTGAAATGAATTTACTAAAAATTTAGAAAATTCATTAAGGGTGTGTTTCTTTATTCATTCCATGGAGGGAAGGGAACGAATGGAATTTTCCCGGAATATACGGTATATATATATACAATGAATAAATAGACGACTTGGAATAAGATTTTGAGATTTGTTTATTCCAACAGCTTACATTTTTCCTATGAGGAAAAAGTGCCACTAAAACGCACTCCTTTCCGGTTGTAAAGTGGTTTATTATCCACTCGGGCTTGAATGTGCAACTCGGGCGGTGCGTAGCCGATTGCTTACGCTGGCAATAATAAACGCACGAGCGAAGCGCAATCGGCTACTTTATGCCCTTGTTGCACACGTGAGGAAAAATAAAATAATGAACATAGATATAAAATTGTTTATGCTATTAATTAGTGAAGCTTGGAACTTATTTTTCAATACACGATGAGGATGATTTACCACAACGGAAAAGTGTACCTAAAAACACCGGGTATTTCGAAGATACAATGGGCCTTATTCTCGAATCCGCCGGGAATCAAATCCGATCGGAATGTAGGAAATTTTTAATCAGAATGGAACGTTTAAGAAGATTTTTAAGAATCGAGTTCTCTGAGAAGTGCCAGCTTACTTGTGAATCTCCTACAATTCGAACGGATTTGATTTCCGTCGGATTCGAGAATAGGGCCCAATATCTCGCTCCAACCAAAATCAATTTAAGAGCCATTTTCGGCTTGCTTCAACTTCTTTTAATTCTCTATATAGAGACGTGCACGTTGTTGAGGGGAGGCACACTGATGTGAGATCTGGGAGACCCCGTATAGATTTAGAGAAGCAAATCCTAATAACGCTTTGGTATCTTACTATGTAATACCGAATGCATCCGGTAGGCATTTTAAACACAAATCTTCGAAACACGACTAAACTAAATACTTTTCAGTCCTGTAGCAGATAGATTCGGAATAGCAAAAAAAAGTTTTTTGGACAACAGTGTTTGCTATATGCAAGTTGATACTGCAGGTAAACTTCCACAACCAAATTATCCGATGGCAAAATCAGGAAGAAGCTTGCAGTACTGCAAACTTTTACGACGGAAAAACGAGATTCCATTACGTGTATAGATGGCAGTCACATTCCCATACCAGCTTCGAAATTAAATCCCAACTCATATATAAACCGGAAAAAATATCACTACGCAGGAGAAGGCTGTGCTCTAGTCACAACTCTTGCCTTTTTCGTCGTTCAAAATTATATAAAAGAATTACAGATGGCATGTGTTTGATAAATATTTAAATAAAATGTAGCTAGTTAATTAATTTCTTAGAAACCCGGCGTGGGTGAGGTAGGGTATGCCCCAGAAGTTTTTAAACGCAGATTATTATTGAATGTTATTGTTTTAAATATGTTGTTGAATGCATACTATTATTAATATTTCAAGTAAAAACATACATAATACACAATCATAATTAAAAATTCAGCATCAACGTTTTGGGAATCTCCTACCCTACCCCTAATTTAGTAATAACACGCTCAGCGACAATTGTCAGTGCGATGACTCCATCCGCGTTTGCAGCTGATATTTCAATTCAATCCAGCCAGCTAAGCGAGATTGGATCCACTCGATTCGATTTCAATCCAATTTGCGGGGATTGAATCTGGATTCAATCTAGATTCGATTCGATGTATACGTAGTAAATGACATACTTGTGCATCGATATAACGCATTACTAGACATTATAATGCACCCTAGTTTGATGAGTCTGAGAAAACTTACAAGTGTAACAACAAGATCCTGCCTTAATTTAAGGAATATTGATAAGAGGATTTGAATGTATTTTAAGTTTTTAACCTTTCAGGTTCATATAAATATATTTATATTACGGTATAACACTGAATGACTCGCAAAAAACGTAACTAATACTACTAACATTAAGTAATACAAACAAAAGGTTTGATTTAAATTCGAAACTCCTGCATCCAGAAGTGATTTTTCATTTGGTAAAGCACCTCTAGAATGAGATTTACCGCCTGTCATCCAATCTATATAATCAACCACGTTAGTGTAGATTCCAGGATAACCGGGCTCGCCACAATTTTTCCCTGATGAAACGATACCTACTAAAACATCATAACAAACAAGACCTCCTCCGGAGTCTCCTAAACAGGAATCTTTAGCACCAGTCCAGTCACCGGCACACATCATTCCATTATACCAATGGCCCTCGTATACTTGCTTGCAACGACTTTCTTCTTGGATATTTATTTCAATCTCAAGTAGTACATCCGTTGGAGTTTTCTTCTCCTATGAGAAAATTTTATTATAACTTGGGGTTAAGCTCCATCAATCAATCAAATTGAATTTACCAAGTTTGTGTAGCCCCAGCCAGCAACAGAGCAAGGCGTTCCAGCATCTCGGTGCTTCACATTAAAAGGAATAGGTTTAACTACGGGATGCCTTGAGGGAATCTTTTTACGTAGAAAAATTAAACCAATATCGTGTTGAAGTCCTCTCTGCGGATTGTAGCCTCCATGACATAATAATTTGAAACCTCTTTTAATAACAATAGTATTTGGCGTTTTCACGAATCGATTTAATGTACCCATTACCAATGTTAAATCCTTCGCATTCAAAGGTCGTTTTTGCCTTAAATTATACATGTATGTATTGCTTGGAAGGACAAAAATCATATACATATATGATATATGTATTTACTTGAATAAGCAATGTGCTGCAGTGAGTACATGCGTCGAAGAAATCAATGAACCACCACAGAAATGTCCAGACCCAAATGGAGTATCTTTTGAAGTCAATCGTATGGAAACAACATATTCTCTTCCCTTAATGGATGCAGGTTTTCCTCCAATAATTTTTGCATCCAAAGGAACATACCTTTTATTCATATTATGTGGTGAAATTGTTGTTATTTCGAAAGCTAAAAATTACAATGTTCTTAGAACTTATATACTCGGATGTATGTACATCCCGGATGAAAATATTATACTAAAAATAAAAATATTTACTGATTTCTTCAACGTTTATGGTAAGAAAACGAACGGAAAGTAGATTGAGGTAGTGAACAAGAGGCGGAAAATGATCGACGGAAAAGAGAAAATGGACTGAAAATGTACAGAAAATGATTGAAATTCGACTGAAGAATGACGGAATGACGGAAAAATTTAGATTGAAATAACACTGAAAATATTTTGATTATGTCCAAGAAATACCGAGTCTAAAACGATAAAATTTACTTCTTGTTTCCGTCTCCTTTTAGTCTCTTCTTCATACTCATCAAGCGTAATTGATATTTCAGTTTCGATTCAGTCTGTTTTCCGACATAGTTATTCTAATATGTATACAACTTTCAGTCTGGTTTCAATTTCACTTCAGAGTGAAAAATATTACTTCACCTTCTCCGTGTAATACGTTTTCAGTATATTTTCAGTCAGTTTTCAGTGCAAATAATAATTTCCGCCTTATTTCAAACTGAATTCCTGAAATTCATTTTTCAGTCTCTTTTCAGTCCTTTTTTAGGCTTATATTTTCACCCAGGATGTAGGCTATTTTTATTAGCTACCCAACAAGTATATGAATATGTACGTATAACGACTTGGTATCGAAACGAAGATGATTTGCTAAACCGAAGGAAAACTTCGATTTCGAAATCTTTTTCGAACTAATATCGATCAAAAATAACGGACTGCTGTATCGAATGACAAACTAATTTCGATATCGATTATTCTTCATAAAACGATTCCTGATTTCCTAGTATTAAACGTAGTAGTACCTAACAGCATTAACTTTTATAATATATTCGAAATATTTTAGTCTCGCAACACATGCGCCGATGAAAATAGTAGCATAAGTCAAACATTTTAGAGAAATGAGTTAAGACTAAAATTACAGTATAGTGCCAGAAAATTATAACCACTCTAACAAATTTCAAAATTTGAATTCTGATTATATTTTTCTCGCAAACAATCAAACAGATTAACATTTGCTTGCAGAGTTGCAATCTTTTATTCTTTGTTTTCATTGTTTGAAGAATAAGTAATCGTTACGTTACGAACCAATATGCAATATGCAAAAGTATGCCCCCCTTCATTTATTCCAGTTCTATCAAATATAAATATCAATAAACAAATTTTCATGTTTCCAAGAAGTATTACATGGTATACCATTTCACTTAACGCCGAAAGCATAAATAGTTGCATCGAAGAAAGTCGCGGAGATTAGCAAGTGTTATTAAAAATAATGGCGAGGATACTAAATACTAGAAATATTAATTTGCAAAATATGTGAATTTACCCTTAATTTCATTTTTATCTTAAATGCGTACGAATATAATAAAGTTTTTTTTTTTCAAAATAAAGTGTGGAAGTATAAATGTTGGTGGTTTTAATTTTTTGGCACTGTACTATATATAACTTACCCTTGCCCCTGTTAAATACCATATTAACTATAAAACTTAACTTACGTCAGTATGATTCTCAGAGGCTCACGTGTGCAATCAAGAGACCAATTCTTAACCTTTTAACGGCGCGGAAATGTAAGTTAAAATCGATCCTTCATTAGACCTGAAATTTGTAAATAAATTTCAATGGATTTCTTATGTGCAGTCTCCAATCTGACTGCTGGTCGATAAAAATCATTAAAAAAAAATCCTATCGGTATTCTTGACCTTGAAAATCGCCATTTCAAGTTAATATTGTGTTTTTCTGTCATTTTCGCCTTGAATTGATCTTGAAGACGAGTTTCGCGATACGTGGTACGAGTATCACGTTTTTCGTACTCAATCAAAAAAGGCAGGTACCTATGTATGATATAAAAAAAAAAGACCTTGAAATAGCGATTTTCGAGGTCGAGGATGCTTCCAGAAATTTTTCCCATATTCAACGAATATATATCGACCACTTCCGCCGTTAAAGGGTTAAATGTCTTATACGAGATACAAACTAATAGGAACATCTTGATGAAGTTTTCATATCATATTTTAATAAGTAAGTATAGTATAGTTTTATTTTTATTCGTAATAAAGTACAGAGTATTGTGAAGCATTTTAACATATTCTATTTTGAGAATTTGTATCATAACAGGATATACCTGTTATCTGCAATATCTGTGATGATTCACAAAAAAGTAATTAATATTAAAGAAAATATTATTGAAAATAAATAAAAATGCTTTTTTTGAATTGGCACTACTCCACTTTGACAATATTGAATCCACTCAAAATAATTAGAAACCCTCGAGTAGATTCCAGGAAAGCCGGGTTCGCCACATTTTACGCCCCAAGAAACGACTCCTACTAAGGAATCATTACACACAAGACCTCCTCCTGAATCACCCAGGCATGCGTCTTTAGCACCAGTCCAATCGCCGGCGCACATCATTCCATCGTCCCAAAAGCGGGTGTATAATTTCTTGCAACGGTTGTTGTCTAAAACACTTATCTCAGCCCCGTGCAATAGTTTGGGCATTCCGGCCCTGCCTTCTGTCTACGTGAAAATTTTATAATTAAAGGGTTCATAAGCTTCAATATCTAAACAGTTTACGATGTTTCTTAAACCCCAACCTGCAGTTCTGCAAGATGTTCCAGTTTCTTGATTAAGTCTATTAAGAGTTATCGGTTTAATTACAGGGTGATTTGCGGGAATCGGTTTGCTTAAAAAAATTACGGCAATATCGTATTTATGTTCCTTTGGATCGTAACTTGAATGGTATGCGTATGTTATACCATTTGAGATAATAATGGTATTATTCGTTATCTTGAAGCGATCTAAAGTACCCAATACTATTCTCAAATATTTTTCCGGTAAAGGTCTTTGATGCCTGAAATTATACAGATTGTGCGTTATTGCAAAACACAAAAATCATATATATGTATTTACATGAAAAAGCAGTGAGCTGCAGTGACAATTTTGCGAGAAGAAAACAATGAACCACCACAAAAATGGCCATTCCCAAAAGGTGTATCAAATGGTATAAGTCGCATAGAAGCAACATGCCCGTTTCCCTCAAGGCTTACAGGTTTCCCTCCAATTATTTTTGGATCCAAAGGAGCGTTTGTATTTTGTGCAACGACAACTAGAAATTAAGATGTAATTAATTTAGGCCAGAAATTTATAAGTAATGTAAACGTGCTGTAACCGAAACAGGATGATAAAGGACCTCAGTCCCAAATTCCAATCAATTTAGTTCCCAACATCGGTTTTTTATTTTTTTATAGTATACAATTTCGATATGACATCCTTACACTAATTAAAAATTTGCTTATAATAACGTTTCATTTCGCTAAAAAAAACGTGTGGATCTGGGGACCTTCGACAGAAGTGAAAATTCACAGAAAATCCTCAGTTTTTCAATAAATAAAATTGTTCGTAATTTTTGAACAATTAATTTGGCAAAAGAAACAATAATACATATACATATATATGTTTTTTTCAGTCAGCTTTGGTGAGGGAAGTTCTGACATCAGAATCGTTCGCGAAACCGACAAATTTTCGTAAATTCGCGTCGGTTTTGACCCCCATTCTAAAATATTGTATACGCGGCTATGGAAGTTATACTTTAAAAAAAATGAAAATTGGTTTTAACGCGTTCGTGTTACAATAATTATGTTAATATACATAATTTTGTATAATAATCAAAATGTTGAAAAAGTCATGTGTAAAACTAGTTCTTTAGCAAAATAATAGGGCAAACTAGCTCAAATTTTATCTACCATGACCCACCTTATCTTGCCCTCCACAATTTCTGCCTTGATTCTATTCCCGGGTCATAAATTCATAATAAATAAATAAGTCAAGCCTAAAGTTTGAATTAAATTGATTAAGTTCGATTTTTATCATTTCCATTTTATACAGTCATCAATTGTAGAATCAAAATTGCATTGTTTCTATACGTATTTATGTGTGACATATTATTGTCAGTAATTTTTCCAATTGAAAATCGATCTTCAGGCAGGTTTATGTATGCAAAAGAATCTATGAACTCGTTATGATTAGTTTTAATAATTTCGGATTAAGTTATCAAAATTATTAACCAATTCAGACGATCAGTATGGATAGACGCAGGTAGATTTTAATTATTATCACTACTGAAAAAGTTCTTCCGTTGAGCAATTTGATGCCGGAACTGTTGAAAAGATCCTTAACCCTTTCATCCTGAGTGGTACATACATACATATGTGTGTTTATGTATCAGGGAAATTTTAAATTACCGGAAAGCAATAAAAGTCCCTTAACCAAATGGGAAATTGTACCAAATCATGATATTTTCACTAATTGCATGTTATCACATGTGCTTTCATTGACAGTTATTAGTGAACGTGATTGGGTTTTTGTAAAATTTTGTAAGTTTTGAAAGCATTTTTGTGAAACATTGTACATTGAACATTTTGGTAAGTAATTATTTTATTTGGATTGATGGTTCATACATATTTGTGCATCGTCAGGTCTATATATGTACATACATATATGTATGTACCACATTAAAACCCTGTTGGTAAACATTTGTACCAACTCCTACCGCCCATCCTGGAAGAATAATTTTACTTTTTCATTAAAAATCTTTTATTCCATTCCAAAGCAATTGTTTTTTACTTTATCTTTAATTCAGAAAAAAAAGTATTCGGAAACGAAAGGGTTAAAATAAAACGATATTAATATGTATAAGGGTAAAATTCTTGAAAACTAATTTTATAAATTTAATTTTGCTTTATCAGAAATAAAACTGAATAAAACATAAAGCTTAAATAAGTCTACTAAACTTATGCCCATAATATGTTTTCAGAGCTCGCAATTTCGGATTCTTAAGTGATTATTTATATATTATAAGTTTCCGTAGTCGAGTATTTCTTTCTCGAATAGTTTTTGATACGAACTGAGTTTTTATTGAAGAGTCAAGATTGGCAAGTCAATGTTGATTATTTAAAAAAAAAAAATTGCATTGTGACAAATTGGTTCGCTGTTCTGTCCGCTCGGCCACACCTACAGGATCTGCCTATTCTTAGAGCAATTTGCCTGTTAGAAAGTCCTGAGTCCTTATAAGCTGAAACAGGAGCTCTCTCAGCTTCACTTAAATATTGTTTTCGAACTATTACTAAAAGAATTATACCCATTACAGAAAATGCACACTTTTAGAAAAAAAAGCTCTCACGTGGTTATTTGATGATAAAAAAATTAATTATTTTCCGGAAATTCTTCTTCAAAATACTGAAACAACTTACCGGCTTTAAATTAATTTCGCGATAAATAGTACGCCGTGAGTGACTTTTTACAACTAATGTTACTTATCTCAGTATCAATAACCAAATGAATATGGAAATACTTACAAACAAGAGTAAAACAAAGGTGTGCAGCTGCCACAGGGTGGTAATACGTTTTCTCATTTTTCGTTTTCAAAATATTTTAATTCGGAATGAAGATAAGGCAGTGGCTTTAAATTAATTTCGCTCACTGTATATTCCATGTAAACATTGCTCAATAATGCCTTATTAATATTATTAATTAACGAGAGAACGACCCATAACGGGTACGTACTATACAATCTGAATGTCCGAAAAATAAATTTAGGTGTTTCGGGAAAATAGGACGGATTGATTAATTAATCAACTAGGATTCGAACTCATGGCCTCATCAGTAGGACTAACCACATGTCTACAAAGCTACTGACTGACGGCAAGTCCTCCCCCAAAGTGGTCATGGGCCAGTTGAGAATCGAATTAACGACCTCGGAATCGATAACCCAGCTCACATATGTAGCACGGAGATACCGAACCCGACAATACTGCCTTTTTTTGAATTGGCAAGTGTGAGAGTGAGAAAAAGTAAATAAAAAAATCAGTCATGATAACCGTTTAATGATTTAGAAGAGTAGAAGTGAATAGTTATAAATTTTTGTGGAACAAACATCGTACGCGAATATACCATGTGGATGCAAACGCCGCATCGATGTCGTAATAACACAAGTTGGTACAACAATTGATCGTCTATTTCCTGCAACCGCAGGCAAATAATAACTTGACTCGCAGCAATCGACTTATCAAATTTTTGTCTAAATTTTCGAATGATTTGCTTGCAAGTTCATCAGATTATTAACATTTCACGTTAAAGTTGAGAGTAGCAATTTCCCAATTCATCTGGCTGCTGGCTGAAATTTTTAAAGAACAGCTGCGATACATGACTGCATGCAACTAATGCACAGCCGGATGAATTTACCTATGTAGGAAAAGAACAAAAGACCCATGACTGATCCAGGCCAATGCTTTTTAACTCTGGACCAAGATTCAAGATTCCCATTCAGACATTTTAACGTATGTTACGTAAATCTTTGGATTAAAAAACAAAAATATTATATTATTAAATATTAGTTTAACCATTAATCTAAACTTGGGCAAAGATTGTAAAACAAAACAACCCTTTTTGAACTCTGGTTTCAGGTTGAAAATCCAATTTTTCACTTTCGAACATTTATTTTTTCATACTTTCGGGGACGTTTGATAGTTCAAGACCAGCTTAAACTTTGCGCAAAACTATTAAACCGAGCTTTAACTTCTAAATCTTGGTTAGGTTTTGGGTCGGTGTTCAGAAGCCAACATTTGTGCTAGCATTTAGGCCCTTTTTGATAAATGCATGATTGCTTTAAATTAACAACATACGGTGTAAATTATCGCAAATGTGCAAGGCGCGATGTTTGTTGCTGCTTTTGCAAGTTAAAAAGAAAGAGAACTAGATTTTAATATTTATTTGAAGTACGGCGTTAGAATTGGAGCTGTTTACAATACTCGTGTTACATACATACGTAATAATACCACCCATTTATTTTGGTTTGATCGTTTTTAGCCTCAATTCCAGTTCTGTGAGATGACAAGCTCAAACGTCTATATAAATGGCTGAAAGCATTCATTAATGTATTGTATGCACAACAGCATGGGCAAAAGATTTGCCTGACGTTAATCTAATTGCAAATTTTAACACTACATTGGCACGTTGGATCATGAATTTATAAAAAAGCCCTTAGCCAATCCCTTCAGCCTTGAAAATGACCAAAGACAGTATCTTCCACTTGTGGAATTTTTTGTTGATTCTTCATTTTGTAGAATTTTAAAACACAGAATTAGTATCTGTATATTGTTTCTTAAAGTGAGTGGCATTTTAATAGATATATTTATAACAAATATGAATGTACATAAATCCAATTATAAATATACTTCCTCTAACCAACATTTGCCATCACCATGAAGGATAAATAAGAAAATGCATAGCAACGGGAAGATGAGTACTTTGTCTAGTGTGGAAGATCCATTCGAAATTGGTTGTAATTTTTCTGACATGGTAAAGTCTATCCAATTTCGAAAATACCCTACATTCGTGAAGAGAGCGGGAGACTCAGGCTTGGCACAATCCAGCCCGTATGATACAATTCCAGCTATAGAGCCATTGCAAATTAGAGGACCACCCAGATCGGCTTGACATATACTTGTATTTTCACCCTTTTGGCCGGCACAGATCACGCCATCAAAAGCGACATTTGCATGGTTTTTCTCGCATATTGAAATATCAAAGACCGTAACTTCAGCGTTAACAGGAACTTTAGACCGTACAGCACCCTGAAATAGCCTTCTAAAAATGGAGTGCGTTTATAATTTAAACTGATACTACGAAAGCTGAGTGTCCCCATCCGCTCGTGTCGCATACGGTTCCAGGTTTTATTGTTAATTTCAAAACAGGCACCGGGGCTACTCTCGTATGATTTAGTGGGACAGATTTGCTTAGGAACAAGATCGCAATGTTATTTATGGATCGGATGGGATCAAAGTCTGCATGAACATTGAAGTTTTTTACATCGGAAATAAATGTTTCCGGTGTTTTGATGCTAAGATCGGTTGATCCTAGCACCACTATGAAGGCAGATGGAGGAAAGAAACTCCAAAAATGAAGTTCTGTTGTGCTGAAATAAGAGAAATAAGTGAGATTGGCCTATTTCCACAAACAAACATGGCGTTTCTTACTCGACTAAACATTGAGCTGCAGTAATAACTTTGTTGCATGTTACAAGGGCACCACCACATCTATGGTCACTGCCAAAAGGGTTGTCTTCTACCTTTAAACGAATAGATGCATGAAAATCCGTTGTAGTTCCTTTCAAATTCTCACCCTCAACAGGATTTACTTCTGACACATTATTGGTGCCCTCAAGGGCAGTGCCTAAAAAACCCATAATTAGTGGCAATTATTACTAAATATTAATACAATATTATGGGTTTTCTACTATCTAGTAGCTTTCTTTTCTTATTTTATTTATTTATTAATTGTTTTTAACCATGCCCTATAGTTTTCATTTTGTATAAGTGTACATACATATATATTACACAAAAGTGCCCGAAACGCGTTCTATGTAAATTTTAATACAAAAAACATATTTATATGCAAAAAACGTAAGATCTATGTACATTGCACATAATATATGTACATATATAAGTAATTGCTATTTATTAAATCTAACTTAGCAACCTTCCAAAAGTTAGGGAACAACCCTACCAACGTACCAAAAATACGAGGATTCTATTATTACCCAGATTTTTAGTTTCTAAAGCACTTTGAAAGAAAAAAATCCATTTCTCTTTGTTTTCGAGATATTAGATACATTGTTTTCATATGTCTAGACTCTAGATCAATAGATAATTTTATATTGATTTGAGCTTATTAATAATGAAATGGAAAATATTCAAATTACAACGTCTTAAACTCAGAATAATTTAAATAAATAATATTGCGATATAGCTTTCGTGTCATCCGTAGTGAGTGCAATGCATGAGGTATATTCTAGGGTTGGCGAGATTGAAAAACATATAAAAACGAAACACAGCTGCACATATGTAGTCGCAAAGACCCCATTTTTGAAGCCAGAAAACATTTCAGAGGTCTGTCCTCTAGTGCGTTGATGGTCACTTCCAAACAACTTTTTGGAAAGACGACTTATTATTTTATGTTTTAAAGGTAGGTATCTACATGAAGTATAATTCCTATAACCCCTTGAATCTGCCCCAAAGCTCTGGACACTCATATATACCCTCTTTTTCAATTCGAATTAACCTTTCTATTACTTCAAAAATGAAGTCTACTTTTGAGATTTTACTCTTAAGATCAACATCTTAGCTTTGAGGGACGTACTCGGTTCACACAAATTCACTCCTAGAAGAATTCAAGACGTTAAGACGTAAGTACTTTTCCATTGTGTACCGTCAATGACATAGCGCAAATATAATTTAAAGAGATATCAAATGTTGATCAAAGCTATGAGCTACTTACATTTACCTTCCTTCACAATAGTGATTATCACGGTAATAAACCAAAAAAATTGATTTTTCATTTTAGCCAAATCGTCATAAAAATAAAACTAAAATAAAATGAATTGACAGAAACCCGCGATTTAAAATTCAGAGTGCACTGCGCCGTATCTATGTTTTGTATGAAAATTCCTTAATTCAATAGTACAAGTAACCAGAGTTGTCTTACAGGAGCGGACTTACTGTGAGCTGACAGATGTCTTGAGCAGACTTAAATCTTTTCAAAATTTTCAGTTCGCTCAACATTTGAGCGATTACATTTAACGTTCAAATGTTGGAAAATTCAATAACTCTGTTCGTTGTCTGATTTAGATCGAAATTCTCTTTTCTGATTTTAAATTGATCTGCTTCGTGTTTGTTGAATCTGTCGAACTCCTATCTTCCTCCACACATTTTTGTAGATCAGGACAATTTGTAGGTGAGTGATGGTTACAAAGTAATATAAATTGTTTTCCCCATCACTTAAGTGACATCGCTTACTTTAGGTTATGTCAATTGTGGTTGGGCTTTTCGGAAATAGTTATTTATTTACATAGTAAAAAGTTATTTTTCAAGTGCCAAGGTAAAAATTAATTACTTTATTTAGAACAAATAGAACAGAACACCTAAGGAAAATAATCTGGTGACTGTGGAATGTTTTAGACATAACCCAATGATTTATTCTAAATTAATTTCATTACTTTTATTTATAAAATAAATTATTTTAAAAAATAAGAGTAAGGAAATTATATTATTGTAGAATAGTAAATAGTTTTTCTGTGCCTGGAAAACATTTCAAGGTCAGCTGATAATTTCCACTGATTTTCCATCTAAAACAAAAGGTTTTATTCGTTCTGCATAAAGTTTTTACTTTTCTTTTGAAAAATTAAGAAAATTTTCTAAAATACTTATCACTTTGTAACCACCATCTGCTACAAATTGACAAACTAGATCGATTTAGATCAGTCAAAGAACAAATCTATTATTATTAGTCTGAGTGAAGGACCAAGTTAAAAAACCGATTAAATATATATTGTATATTCTCAACTCGCACCATTTGTAATTTATAATGCATATATGTATGTACACCTCAGTGGGGCGAACGAAAAATAATTAAAAATGTTTTTAAGCATTTGAAATCTGTATACTGTATCTATTATATGTACATATGTTATGACTACAAGAATTTTTATGCGACACTCTTTATTTTCGAATAGACGTATAAGTATCCTTGAAGTCTCACCAAAGTAGGCGTGTATCCCTTAAAATAAATTGTCTTTATAAATACTTTTTAGATTTTTCTTATTTTAAATAATTTTATAATGAGAGAAAAGTATTTTTTGTTAACCGCTTTGGTTATCACTTTTGGACATATTGTGAAAAGAAATGAATGTAAGTAGGAAGGGACTGCAACCACCATTTGTGGCTGCTGCGGATTGTATTTGAGCTTTGACAGGGATTTATTTGTAAAATTAGGCTGTCAAAATAATTGTATAGTCTCAGTAATTGATTTTGGTGTTTTTTCATCACGCAGGGAAGAAAAATAATGCTAATACGTGAAAAGTACCATATATGTATATTGGATTTAAACAAAATTACAAAATGTCGCAGTTTGTAACGTGTTTTAACGGAAACTTGGACCTTTAGTATAGTATGTATATGTAATAATACAAAACGGCAACCCGACGAGCTCTTAAGGTATTATCTATTAAATTCTGATTTACATATATCACTCAACCCGCTCTGCCCCACTTCATACGCATACCTACACCAATAAAATCGTGTCGATATAATTTTTAGGCTTCCGTAACAAAAAAAGGCGAATGGGCAAAAATGACCCCGAACCAACAGAAACAATTTAAATGTAGGTTTATTAGGCTTGGAGTAAGAGACAATTATATACATCAATTTTTTCTGTAAGTGCTGGGAGTCAGGTAAAATCGAAAAAAATGTAAAAAAAATTACAAAAAAAAACTATTCTAACACTAACAATCCAACAAAGAAATAGGTACATAATTACTATATGACGAGTAATTACATTATTTATTTGTTTTTATAAAACCAACCTATCCGCGCAATATTCAATTGTCTTTCTCGCTCCTTCTTTTCCTTTCATTATTTCAATCTCGAATGAAAAAAACCGTACGTGCGTGATTCTGATTTGAAAATGTCAGGTGTTAATCGATGTGTGATATGTAACTGCTTCGTGTTACGTAGACGGCGACACGTCTTAAGTGAACCACTTTTACAAACGGATCGATTGTTCGTCGAACATCTTTTAAGAAATATTAGGGGTTGGGGGAGGGGGTCGAGTTTGGTACCATTGGATAGCTTTTCAAAAAATATTTGAGACATGTTTTTTTCTTTTTTCGATCCCATTTGTAGATCGTGAGATATTTGACCTTTTCGGAACCTTTTTTGACAGACAAAACCCTCCCCCGCACTTCCTGTACTGAATTGGAAAAAATGTTTCAGACAAAAGTTACGTATTTTTTTATGAAGAATTCGAATCTGCGAAAAAATGGGTGGTCTCATTTGAACAAAAAATTACCCCCACCCCTGCCATCAGGGGTGGGGGTGGGGGGTAAGGGTTGGCAGAGTTGAATACTTCTTTTAAAAATATTTTACTCCTATTTTTTTGTTTTCCGATGCGATGTGTTCTTTTCGAAATATTCCGGGACTTTTGTTACACCCTGTATATTTCTTAGGTCATGCCTGCAGCTCTTATGGACTCAGTAATTGCCGATATAGATGGTTAATTACATTAAACAAACGTTAAAACACATCAATGTTGTTTTCTTAACTACTGTTATAAGGCAGATAAAAGTACCTTATATCTCTTACCCCCCATAACTTTAACACAAACAAATAATAAAAATATAAGGCTAACATATGTATGTGATAATTACGGATGGGTTTTGTTTTTGTTGGTCCTGGGTTTTTTTTGTATGAAATTTGCCCATTGTCCTTTAAATCTTTGAGTGGGGTTAAAAAAAATCGTTGTTTACCCAACGAGTGAGGTGTTTTTGAATTTAAAATCATAGTGAGGTTTCTTAAACCTTTTTTCAAAATTATGCCCTATTTTAGAAATAGTTGACTCCAAAGTGACCATTTTTTATTAGGTATTGATCAAGATATCAGCATGAATGCAATTGTAGAAAAATCCGAAGAAATCTAGAAATAACTTTTAAAAATAACACGACTTACTATAATCGAATAGTTTACCAGATATAGCCGATTAAATTATGCTTATTTGGATTCAAACAATTGTTCGGGAAAACCGCGTAACTGCCTGTGCCTGAACGTGTATGTACAAATTTATATAAATGTGTATTTATTTACTTGTGTATGTATATATATTTTATCGTTTGTACTCATGCTACGGAACCCTACGCAAGCATGTTCCGATGTGCTCTAGGTCACTCTCAAACTAACACTATTTTTAAAACAAAAACAATTAAAGAAAACAACAATTAAAAGTAGTTTTTCCTTAATGTAAGTGGACTTTTGAAAATATTAAATTCGGAAATCTTCTGATTACGTAAGTCAATTTTGAGGAAATAAAGGCCAAATGTTACTTAAACTTCAGCCCTATGTTTTTTTTTAAAAACTCCTTCCGAATTATTGTAGTACGGAACAATTGCACAGACAATAATTCCAAAAGTCACATTAATGCATTCTATCATTTATCCTTTATCTCCTCAATTGATATTTTTAAATGTACAGAAACACAAGACTTACAAATTTATTATGTGCATAATAATTATGCATATCTTGATAATTTTAATTGATGATATTGACTAAACCTCTAAGCACTAAGAGACTGTAATGATTATTATCTAAAAAATATAAATTACATAATAACCATTATCAAGTAATTTTATTTTTCGAACACTCAATGACGATTAAGAAGTTTTATTTTTCTTGAATCCAGTAATTTTTATTTTTCGATTGGTTGATAACGATCAAGTAATAATTAATTATTATAAGCAATATTACGAAACGAGTTTTAACCGACTTAAAAAAAAAGAGGATGGTATCATTCCGAATCGTACCAATTTTTTCAATTTTCCTCTCCTTAAAGTAAGTAAAATAATTAAAAGAGTTTTATTTCGAACAATCAAGTGTTAAAAATTAATTCTTAATCATTATTAAATAAAAAATTACTTAATAATTGTCATCGAGCGATGAAATTACTTAATAACCGTTCTCGAGCAATCGAAAAATATAAATTACTCAATAATCGTTATCGAGCGATCCGAAAATAAAAAATTACTTCGTAATCCTTAAGGGGTTGAAAATTAAAAACGACCCATAATCGTTATTATCCAACTTACAATTTTTATTTAAGTTTTTTTTATATTTTTTTTAAGGCAGGTACGATACAACAGATTTTTTTTATTTTGAATTTCAAAAATAATCATTATTTTATATTCCTCGATGGCGAATATTTTATATCAGATAATCTGAATTTCCTATAAACGAACAAACAATTCTATGTATATTTTTAGTACTAGCTGGAAACACCCGCTTCGCTGGGGTAGGTAGTACAATATGGTTGATAGTACAATATGGAACACGTTTTTTTTAATGAATTTTATAAATTATCTTTCGTCGCACACTTCTCATAAACTGAAGCATGTGCATCACATTTCGTCTTATACAGTCTCAGAAGCCATCCTCACTACCCACTTAATTTTCAAAAATTTTGGAAAACGTTTTAAAAAGCTCTAAAATATATTTAAATGTCGTAAATCACTTGAAACTAATTCTAATCCTTCTAGAATGTTTTGGATTGTTCCGATAATTTTAGTGTGATTTACTACTTTTAAATATATTTTAGAATTTTGCAGTACGTTCTAAACCAATTAGAATCATTATTCACTGATTTAAAACATTTAAATATATTTTAGAATGTTTTCGAAATTTTCAGAACAATCCAAAACCTTCTAGACCGATTCGAATCATTTTTAAGTCTTGAAATTTGTTGAACAATCCAGAACATTCTAGAGGCCGATTAGTATTCTTTTTTTAAATAATTCACATTTAAATATCTTTTAGAACTTTCCAGATCATTCTGAAATTTATAGAAAAATTCAGTACGTTCTAGACCAATTGGTATCATTTTTAAAGAAAGTTATCGAACTTTTGAGAAATTTCTCGAGTCTTCTAGTCAGATCCAGAAAGTTATTGAACTTTAAAGAAATTTCTCAAATCTTCTAGATAGTTCCAGAAAGTTATCGGACTTTCGAGAAAAATCTAAAATCTTCTAAAATGTTCCAGAAAGTCATCGAACTTTCGAGAAATTTCTTAAATCTTCTAGGAAGTTCCAGAAAGTTGTCGAACCTTCGAGAAATTTCTCAAATCTTCTATATAGTTCCAGAAAGTTGTCGAACTTTCGAGAAATTTCTCGAATCTTCTAGAGAGTTCCCGAAAATTGTCAAACTTTCGAGGAATTTCTCAAAGCTTCTAGAGAGTTTCAGAAAGTTATCGAACTTTCGAGTAATTTCTCAAATCTTTTAGATAGTTCCAGAAAGTAATCGAACTTTCGAGAAATTTCTCTTCTACGCCACTATGATTCTCAACGGCTCAATTAGAGTCACACATTTTCGAAGTTAACTTTTTTCAACCCCCATATCTTTTACACCCTTATAGCTATCGACTCGCAACCACCATAGTGCACGATGGGAAGCTTGGGGTTACTACCCCACACAAACACTTTTCATCTGTGATGTGTAGTTTTGGCTGCAGAGTGAAATATAGGCACACACACGTCCATTTTTATATATATAATAGATTAACTAATTACGCCTGAATTTGTAGGTAATGGGGAACGTGCGAATTCAAAATGGACAAGAACGGAACTTCAGAAACACTCCCACGTTGCTTCCATTAGACTAAGGCCTTTGGACGACCCATTTGGCAATGGTCATATCTGTAGTGGCACTTTGTTTACCGTGAATAAAATCCTTAGTTCAGCTGACTGCTTAATTCAGTAAATGCATATAATTTTTGTCTTTATATGTAACATCGTTTTCGAAATTTCAGAGATATAAAAAAGTATCGTTTTTTTAATCCATCGAAACTAAGAATTGTTCTAGGAATTCAGCATCGGTTTTATAAACGAGAAAGCACTGTTGTAATTTCGAGTGGTGTAAAATACGCATACCACCCAAAATATGACATTGAAACTGGTGAAAATGATATTTCTGTTATATTTTTTCAAAAAGGTATCCTCATAAACCATCCTTACATTAAACCATTACCTCTTATTCAGAACTCTCCAGACGTTGGGTTATCATGTATGGTCACTAGCTGGTCGTTCAATATTGTAAACTGATTGGTTATCTGAAATTGAGGTCAATTTTATAATTACATAATTTTAGACAACTGGAACGACTTCTAGAAGGTTGGTAGATAGTCCAATGCTCGTTCTGCCACGAGAAAAATGCACTCAAACTAAATTAGGTGGATTGATTTGTGCCCACAATAATTCGAGCAAATCTCATGAAGGATGTTCGTCGGAATTAGGAGAAGGTCTAATTTGTGATTCAAAACTTGCTGGTGTTGTAGCATATGACATAAGTTGTCGCTGGCACGAGGAGAAAAGTAACAATTAATCGAATGATAAAAGATTAATATGATTTGATTAATTAATCATATGATATATTCCTTCTTGATTATTTTGAGAAATGTGTGCTATATGAAATGTGATTTATATGTAGTTATGTATTTTTGATGATTTGATCTGGATTAGATTTCACAGTAATAGTTTAAAAAATTCTATTCAATGCGAAATTCCAGATTCAGATCAGATGAACAAAAATACATAGCTTAACCCCTTCCGGTAAGATTTAATCATGGAAAATTGTGCATAAAATAACAATTTAAGTTTTATTTAAAAAAAATATGTTTAATGTTAATTTAAATGATATTATGAATTTGGATAGATACATATATATTCACCGTTGAATATCAAAAATGCCAAAAATTAAAAAAATAACAAAATTTAAGAAAAAAACTAAAAGAAAAAGCAATAGTTCTAAAAGTGATATGTGATTAGAATAAAAGAATTATCAGATTCAATGAACTAGAAATTTTAGACCAAATGAATTGTTATAACATTCAACAGTGACTTTAGTCACATGACGAGTATAGCTCATCATTGCGCGGTATGAAATGAAAACTCAATGACGAGCTGTACTCGTCATTTTACCGGACGGGGTTAATATGGTTCGACGATTCCACGTCGAAGTGAATCGTTCTGTAACCTAGAGCACTAAAAACAAACCTTAATAATTTAAAAATAATGACGGTGTGTGACTTCAACAAAACATCATTTATATTAGTGGGCAATGCACTACACTAACGATTAATCATATCGCATATTAATCGATTATTTAATTTTAATTTAGTCGCGTTTTAACTATAAGTTTTTCTCAGAGTATTTTAAATTGAACACAGTTTTCACTGCTGTTTCTTACCATTCTGCGTGGATAACAGCCGCTAAACCGATAATATACAGCAGAGAAGTGAGCCTTTCTAACAACCACTTTTTATATTTATTTGGAATAATTTTAAAAGTGTTTTTAAATTATTATTCTTAAAAAACACCGTACTATTCATTTTTACTTACTTCGACAAATAATGAACATTTCAGTACATACACGCGATATAATGAATACTTGGATTCTAAGTTTTATTGAATTCAACAGTGGAAACGAATTTATACGTACATGCAACTTATTAATAAAAATCTCTTAAGAATTATTCAGTACATGCTGCAATTTTCATTAATAAATACTTGCTCAAGCCACTTTTATTGCATAATTGTAAATTGTAACAAATGAATAAAATCACTTGTACTTTGTTATTGAGTGTTTACATTTAACACACGCCTATATTCTACAAAATAAGATTAGTGTATAATTTTAACAATATAACCATTAGAAAAAGCAATAGATCTAATAATGTTTATCTCTTTATTATATGATTCCGGACTTAAAGGAACGTTGATGAGCCTGTTGGTCAACGAATGGAACACACACATCTTCGTCTGTCAAGGGTGTTGAGAATTGGCTGGAATTATTACGTCTGTTGCGGAGGGCTTCCTTATATATTTCGAAATAGAATCTGTTATCGGTGCCGCGATGAATAGTTAGATCGAGGAAATTCAACTTTCTACTCATTTCCCTTTCAACTGTGAACTGGATTCTATTGTTGTAGTATATTTAAACATCGTTTTATTGTTTAACGTCACATTACTCATTGCGTTTCGCTTATCAAGCCCTTTCATTCGGTACCCATACCATAGAGGTTACTATGAAAATAATAAATCGTCATTTTGTGACGTCCGCCATATTGGATCAAAATTGACGGTATTTAAGTAATCGTGCATTGTCACGTGGACCAAATGTGTGTGCCAAATTTCAGCCCAATAGCTTCAGGGGAAGTAGATGAAATATTGATTGCAAAATTCCCGGACATACATACAAGGTCTTTTTAACTGACGAGTCCAAATTTGAAATCTTCGAAACTAAAATGCATGTGTTAATTTGTCGACGTACCGGAGAGCGGCTGTTGGATAGATGTATTGTGTCTCCTATTAAACACAGAGGAGGAAATGTGATGGTTTGGGGATGTTTCGGTGGAGGATCCACTCGCCACCTTGTGAGAATTATCAAAAAGTTAACAAGGGAAGGATACAAGAAGATATTGAACGAATATGCTGTGCCATAAGGAATTATACTTTTGGGTGAAGGATTCATTTTTCATGAACACAATGATTCGAAGCACTCATCTCATCTGTGCGGATCATTGTTGGACGAACTGGAAAGCAGCTATGTACTGAAACAGATGGTATGGCCACCAAAATCACCTGATTTATCTCCTATTGAGTTTTTGTGATAGAAAGGCCAAAGCTCTAAGTCGTACAAGTAAAGAAGACCTCTTTGCAAAACTTCTTCAATGTTGGAACGAGATCACACGAGAAACTTTTCAGAAATTGCAAAAAAGAATGCCAAGAATTTGTAACGCAGTCATAAAGCAAAAGGGTGTAGTGTAGAAGAAAATGTGTAATGCCCTTCTTAATGTATGAATTATTTAGCTCTATTATTATTTTTTCAATGAAATATAATTTAAGGAATAGAAATGTGTGACACAACTCGTCGACATTGTTTTATTTAAAAAAATATCCATCCATGATTGCAAACATATGAAGCGTTCGAATAACTATGAGCGATAGTGTACATATGTATGTATCAACAAAGACCATCTTTTAATTTAAAAACTGACACAGAACTAATTATTGAAGAATACAAACACATTATAAATAAAATTAAACCGTAACATAACATTATCAACACATTTCACTAATTAGAAGAAACTGCTCTTTTACATATCCACCGCCAAAAGAAGCTGCCACCTTTCTTTTGTTTCATTCTGTCTTTTAAAAAAAAAATGTCTAATTTTTCCACTAGCTTAATTGAATTTGTTAATTTTAAAGTAATGGGCCATTTTTTTTGATTTACATAAGAATTATAAAAAGGTAAATTTTAATTTATTTAATATATTTATATCTGTCTGTTATCCAATGTAAATTTTACCATAGCTCCTGAAGAAGGGTACCTACACATCAAGACCCGAAGCGTAGAAAACTAAACTGGGACTGGATTATTTTCCTTAAAAAGAAAACACCTGTCTTAAGAATTTCTTTCACCCGATCAAAAATAAAAACTACAAAAGTTAAAAGTTTTCGTTTATATTTTTAGGACTACAAATTCAATGTTTTGGAAAGTATGAAGTATACTTTTTCTAGGTTCGACAGAGGAGAGAAACGAATAATAAAATCTAAATCTAAATCTACAATACATATGTTGTGTTTTACAACAAAGTTGAAATAACAAAATAAAGTTTATGTCAGATAAATTGTCCGTCGGCGGAGTGTGGAGTAAGGATGATTGTTAATTGTACACTTGATTTAATATTTAAAAAAAAAGAAAAACAAATATTTCATTTTTTTAATAGATATGGATTTTTTAGAGGGTAGAGTTTACTTCTAATCCTACTTTGTTTTTCGCGTACATTTTTTAATTTTCAACCAAGGTTTTTATGTGGGAATCGAACTCAAAATCCAGGAATGCTCTTAGCCAAACAGCTCAACCAACTACACCGCCCAAAACACCCTAAAATTTTGTATGAATAAATATCACATACCTTACTACATATGTACATATGTATGGCATGGCATTATTTCATTGAACTTTGCAAAATAGTCTGATGAGTAGGAGTTCTCTTCTTGTGACTACATTTAAATAATTAGAGGTATCACTAAGAACGCTAGTAATATATGTACATACAGAGGGAGACAAAAGTATTGGCACACTCATAATCTTCAAATAAAATTACCAATAAATGGCATACAAATAAAACAATTTATTCAGTCTTTCATCAATAACATTCTCCCTTATGAGAAGCTATAATTTACATAAAAACATCTTACAAAAGCATATAATTCTTATTAAAAAAAAACAAAAAACTCCAAAATATCACATTTTCCTACGGACAAAAGTATTGGCACACTTGGGTTTTAATTTTCCGAACAGACTGTAGGGTGTTCTTAGAAACTCAATTTCAGAACTAAAAATGGGGAGAAGTCCCGCTATAATTTCCTAGATACTTGCAGCGAACTGCAGCTATTTCATTTAACAGCATTAAATAATTCTTGCTACCATGGGTCGGAAAGGTAAAGAAACTAGCGAAAGTGAAAGAAAAATTATTTTAAATTTGAGCAAACAAAATAAAAGTTACGCGGAAATAGCGAATATTATTGGTAGAAGCCGGTATACAATTCGCAGTATTATTAAGCGATTTAAAGAGCCTGAAAATGTAAAAAATCGCGCTCGGAATGGTCGTCCAAGGAAACTCACCATCAGGGAAGAAGCGAAAATTGTTCGCGAAATTAAAAAAAATCCAAAAACTAGTGCTTCACAAATAGCGGCACAACTGAAGGAAGAGAATAATAAGGATGTGCATCCAAAAACTGTACGCAGAGTGCTTCACAAGGCAGGTTATAACGCAAGAGTCTCCAGAAAAAAACCGTTCATAAGTGCAATTAATAAAAAAAAAGAGTGGACTTCGCAAATAAGTTTGTACATAAGGATAATACTTTTTGGAGCAAGGTTGTGTTTTCTGATGAAAGCAAATTTAATATTTTCCGTAGTGATGGTAGAATTTTAGTGTGGCGAAAACCTAACACGGAATTAGATCCAAAAAATTTGCAAGGTACAGTTAAACATGGGGGCGGAGGAGTCATGGTGTGGGGATGTATGGCTTCTTTTCTTCGGGGGTGGGAGAGTTAGTTTTTATTGAGGACATAATGGACAAGAGACTTTACTTAGAAATTTTAAAAAATAATCTAAAAAAAAGTGCAGAAAAATTGGGTCTTGCAGAAAACTACTTTTTCCAGCAAGACAATGATCCCAAACATACCGCCTACATTGTCCGTCAGTGGATCATCTACAACGTTCCCCACATGTTACAGACTCCTCCACAGTCCCCCGACCTGAACCCCATTGAACACCTTTGGGAAGAATTAGAAAGGCGAGTGAGAAAGCATAACATTGCTAGCAAGTCACAATTAAAACAGTTACTTTCCGAAGAATGGAAAAAAATCGGTTCAGAAATGACACAAAAATTAGTATTTTCCATGCAAAATAGATTAAGGGAAGTCATTAAAAAAAAAGGATGGCCGACTAAATATTAAGTGTTGTTTTTGTCCATAATTTACTATGTTTAACTATAATGTGCCAATACTTTTGTCCGTAGAAAAATGTGATATTTTGAAGTTTTTTTTGTTTTTTTTATATAAGAATTATGCTTTTGTTAGAACTTTTTTATGCAAACTGTAGTTTTTAATAAGGGAGAGTATTTTTGTTCAAAAACTGAATAAATTATTTAACTTATATACCATTTATTAATAGTTTTATTTCATTATTACGAGTGTGCCAATACTTTTGTCTCCCTCTGTATGTATAATGTATAATATTGACGAAAATAGTCGTAAGAACCACTAACTTTTTCTCAGTGTACTGCCGTGACTTGCATATGTACATGGTTACAATGGTATCTTTAATCTGAATGAATAAAAATAAATTGGCAAATAGTGTAATAACACATGCTTACAACAATCGCTATTGCAAATCATCTTGCGTTCATCAATTGCCATTTTTTTAATCTAAACAAATCGAGTAAACAAACGGATTGGTCTGGGCAAGAGTTTACTTTGAACTGAAGCCATTTCACGCACTGTGGAGTTGCCAAAAGCGGTGCGAAAGCTCACTCAGCCAGACGAAAGCTCATACAAACCATGCAAACTTTTCGGCTTGTTTTCGTGGTGTTTGTAATTTTACTTGCACAAACTTGTTTGTGCGAACTAAACGACGCGTGCAAATGACACGACGCAATTCGGACTATCAGTTGCGAAAAAACTTTGCGTGAGTCTGTGCGGTGTATTTTTTCCTAGCTCTCGGAATGACAGACTTGCGATACATGTCGAAGGCGTTTTTAAGTGAGTTCGTCGAGTTATACAGGAGCCTTCCATGCCTCTGGAAGGTCAAAAGTAAAGATTACACTGATCGTTCAAAGAAAAATGCGGGATACAAAAAAATGATAGCGAAATTAAGAGAAATTGACCCAAGTGCTGATCGAGAAGCTGTGATTAAAAAAATCAATTCTCTGCGAAGTTGTTATCGCAAAGAATTGAAAAAAGTTATAGCTTCAAAGAAATCTGGCGCCAGCGCAGCGGAGATTTACGTGCCTTCGCTATGGTATTTTCCATTATTAGGTTTTTTGAATGATGAACTTTCTGGCGCCCCAATTGGAAATTGCGAGGAAATTAAAAACCAGGCAAGTAACAATTCCTTTTTAATTACTTTAAAAAACAGAGGTTATATAACTTCGTATTTTAGGTAGATTTCATATATGTACATATGTAAGTACTATACTAAATGCAATCTACCTCATGATACGATTCCGGGAAATGAATAATGCTAAAATTCATGTTAAAAGTCATAGGCTTCAAAAATATCCCCACCCAAATATTTATACATACTGTTACCAATTTGCCAGCCGAGCGGCTGGCTGGCAAACGGCGCGACTTGCCTTCGCCCACACTTCACACTTTACGCGCTTTTTTAAGGATGATGCTCGCCCGCCGAGACCTCCCGGGGTCCCCCGAGGCGGACGAGCTCAAAAAATACTGGCGTTTCGACCCAGAGCGCCAGCCAGATCTCTTCAGTGTGGCTGAATGACTGGCGCTCTTGCCACAGACGCCTGCGATCGTGGGGACCGATCGCCAGTCCTTATATTCGCGAAATAGAAATCCGAAGTGTGAAGTATAAGCGAAGGGAAATCTTGTAACAATACATATAAGGTCAAATTATGGCATGGACATTGCCATTTGGAAACTTGACGTGACATTTATCGCTCGTCTCATGTCGGATTGGGTCGTAAAAGATGTTATTAGAAAGTTGGAAGAGTCAGATTTCTAACGCATCTTTAAGTGTCATATCTACAACTGTGTTCAAAATAATAGTCGCCTTCAGTATCATCAAACATAACCATGAACTTTGTTTGTTTGAGTAGTTGGAAGTTGTTCCTATTTGGTTACAATAAGCATAATGTAATGAATTGAAAAAAAGGTAAATTTGGCGGAAACAAGGTAAGAAAAAGAACACTCGTTCATAATTTGTATTAAGAGTAGTAGTCTATTAAAATTAATTAAAAAGATTTGTTCCATTAAAAGGACTTGTCGTTTTTTTATGTTGGTAAGTAAAAATGCTTTTTCAATACTTTACATATGCTTACAGTTGCATATATTCAAATTATTTCAGCATGCATTATTCTAAAGTTCAGCGAAATATTAAAAAAAAACTAATTAATGAGGTGAAAAAATGTAAAGAAATGCAAAATTTAATTGGATGTTCTGCGAAAATTCTTTAAAATGATTTAAAATGGAAAATAAACCTGCAAATTGTGGTAGGAAACGTGTTATACGTCTGAAAAACGGATTAAGTTAGTGAAAAAGATACCAATACCAGATATAATCATGAAACGTTAACTGAATTTGTTCGTGAGCGTAGGTATGTACCATCAGTAGACGTTTAGTAGAAGATAGTATTGTCCCCTTATTGACCCATCGACATAAAAGTAAGTAAGAAGTTCGCTATTCGCAAAGAATCATGTGGATTGGCCTTTAAATAAATAGCGAAATACATATTTTGTGGACCGAAGAAAGTAAGCCTGATGCTGTTGCACAATCTCGGTGAATCTAGGCTATGCGTCAGCAGAACTGGGACGCCAACCTTCAGATCCAGTTTGTGGGAAGACACGCGTATTAACTCCAAAGAATTAAGAAACTTCACGGTACTGTATTGGTCATCACTGTGTCTATCTTTGATTCACCAACTACTACGTCTGAGTCTAAAAGTTGTTTGTTAATTTTATTGACGAAGTCAGTCTTTGACCAACCTTAGCTACATTGTTCAATATTTATTAAATTAAGATCTCTTAAGGGGTTAGGTCTAGTCAGAGAGGTGAAAAAATGACTCTTTTATAGTATATTGTGCAATAAGAGCGGAAAGTAGCCAATTGCGTACGCCGGCAGCAATAAACGAACGAGCGAAGCGAGTTTGTTTAGCTGCCAGCGTAAGTAATCGGCTACGCACCGCCCGAGTTGCACATTAAAGCACTAGTGGATAATAAACCACTTTACAACCGGAAAGGCGTGCGTTTTAGTGGCACTTTTCCCTCACGCGTGGGGAAATAGTATACTTACCCACTAGTGAGGGAAATGTGCCACTAAAACGCACGCCTTTCCGGTTGGACAGTGGCTTATTATCCACTCGTGCTTTATATTGTGCAACAAGGGCGGTTTGTAGCTGATTGCGCATGCTGGCAGCAATAAACGCACGAGCGAAGCGAGTTTGTTTAGCTGCCAGCGTAAGCAATCGGCTACGCACCGCTCGAGTTGCACAATAAAGCACTAGTGGATAATAAGCCACTTTACAACCGGAAAGGCGTGCGTTTTAGTGGCACTTTTCCCTCACGCGTGTGGAAAAATATAATGTGCAGCTCGGGCGGTGCGTAGCTGATTGCTTACGCTCGCAACTATTAACTTGCTGCCAGCGTGCGCAATTGGCTGCTTTACGCCCTTGTTGCACAATATACA
Source organism: Machimus rusticus (assembly GCA_951509405.1). NCBI lineage: Eukaryota > Metazoa > Arthropoda > Insecta > Diptera > Asilidae > Machimus > Machimus rusticus. The sequence goes on from OX608051.1 coordinate 14,181,023, forward strand.
ATTTTTTGGCAGTAATAAAATTTATTTTACAAAACTAATTATGCAGAGTTGTTACATTATCTTTTAACTTGATTTTATCAAAAGTTGAAAAATAATAATCTATACCAATATTATAAAGAGAAAAGATTTGATTGTTTGTTTGCATTGAATAGGCTCCGAAACTACTGAACCGATTTCAAAAATTCTTTCACTGTTGGGAAGCTACACTATCCCCGGGCCACAGTTGCCCTGTATACTTGTAGGAAAACCATTGGCAAGAAATGGGGCCTGGAGCCCAAAATTGCAAACTGGCTCTTTGTGACAGTTATAAGACCCATTTTGATCTACGGAGTTCTGGTCTGGTGGACAGCCCTGGAGAAGGCCTGCCACCACAAGGCCTTAGAAAAGGTCCAAAGAACGGCCACCTTATTTATTACTGGTGCTCTCAGAACAACCCCAACCAAAGCGCTGAACACTATTCTCCACCTTCTACCGGTGGAAACCTTCGGCAAGCAAATTGCGACCTCCGCGGCCGCAAGGCTAAACGCAGCTAATCCGTGGACACGCACGGACTATGGACATTCGAAAATCCTAGATTCACGTGCCCCCAAACTGGACTATACCACACCCAAACCCTCGTTTGACTGTAGATTCAATGTCCTCATTTCTGCTAGACAAGATTGAGGAGAGGGCCCCCTCAGACAACTAACCCCGGTATTAATTTTTACCGACGGATCCAGGATAGATAAAAGGGTTGGTGCCGGAATCTTTTCCGAACACTTAGGCTTCGAAGTATCCTTCCGCCTGCCCGATCACTGCAGCGTGTTTCAAGCGGTGGCCGTTCTGGAGGCTACTAGAAGATTACTAGAAGCACAGCTATCCCCCAATAGAATCACTATCCTTACTGATAGCCAAGCTGCATTAAAATCACTGGCTAGTGCATGCACCTCCTCGAAGGTGCAAAGTGTGCAAATGAAGAGGAATCTTCAAAATGAAACTAATTTTATGGTTTAAAATTTTTTTTAAAAACTTACTCTTTTTGTGACACTAACACTTTTTTCAATTGCATTCCATTTGATTTAGACGGCCGAGACTCTATCAAGTGATGTAGAGGTGCAAAATCAATCCTCATCTTCAGCGCCCGATGTAGGGTCTGGTGCCTCATTTTCACATGCTCGTCTCTCTTCCCCTAAAAGACATCAAAGTACCAAGAGAAAAATGGATAAAGTACTAACTTCTATTGGGAAACGTTTAGCCACATCGCAGTTTGAAGACCGGTATGATGTTTTTGGCAGAAATATTGCATTTAAACTTCGAAATTTACCAAACGAACAACGTATTTATGCAGAAAAAATCATAAATGATGCAATTTTTGAAGCTGAATTAGGGAATCTAAATAGAAATTGTTATTTACATACGTGTACAAATGTCATAACAGATGCCTCTCAACACAAAGTGGATATATAACATTACTGAAACTATACGTCCACGTACAATGTATAAATATGTATATTGTATATATTATAATATAGCTATAAGAAAATACATTTATGAATAAATGAATTTGTTTATTTAAATTATTCTTATTCGATTGAATTTAACATCTTCATCAGATCATACACTATTGTTTAAATGCTTATTTGCAAACGAAAAAATGAAAACATAATGATTGACCACTAATTACTCATTTTTATCAAATGCAGCTGATAAATTTGATTAAATTGTATTTCCCCGATGCTCAATACATAGTTTAACCATTAATTTTATTAAAAAAATAAAAGAGTTTACCTCATCAATTCAAAAATATATTAACCCTTATTCTCACAAATAAAAGGAAAACTATAAAAGCTATGTTTCCTAGAATGGGCATGCTCTTTCAAAGCCCGGATTCAAAATTGTGTTTTTTTCAGTCAGAATAATCAGAATTGGTGTCTTTTAATTAAAATCAGACGGACAAGTGAGTAAAATCCTTTTTTTGAGGATTCCGAACCTTTACATTACAGTGCAAGTAAGTAACTAGTTACTTTATAATTATCTATTAAATTTGAAACAAAGAAAAACAATTAAATTTATCATTATCATTTAGATTTAAATAACAAGAAAACTACACACAGAATTATAAATTAATGATTTTCAAATTTATTCCGTAATTTGTGCCAAAAGACCCACCTTCGTGCCAAATTTCCAAATTGTAGGTCAAAGGGAAGTACCTTCTTGGTTTTGATGGATGGAAAATATGGACAAAATTTATTAAAATTTTTTATGGGTATAAACTTACATTTTACAGGTGAGATAGATGTGGGTGTAAGTATAAACCTCTTCGTTATTTGAAATATCCCTCTTTTATTGACGGGACAAGAAACTGCCTTTTTCCGTTTCCCAAATCTGAAGTGCTCGTTGTTCAATCTACAAATGAAAATATGTATAAACTTCTCATCTTCCTCGTGATGAACTCAGCACCGACGCCGGCCGGTCTTAACAATCAGCGAGGGTTTATCCTTCGGATCCCTGCATTTATCAATAAGGCATAGTTAAAATTAGCAGGCAGGAATCTGGGAAATTATCAGCAAACTCGACAGTCCTGAAAAGTAATGGGGATTGCAATAACCTTCTCAGATCTGAATGAATCGACTAGGGCTTTGTCCTCTTTATTATTTTCTTCTTTTTTAATTATAAGAATAAGGCTTGAAAGTCGAAAAATTAAAATTTGTTGTCATTAATGGGCTAAAGAGTATTTTGGGTCTTCAAATATTTTCGATTATGTACGAAAATAAAGAGTTATTCCAATAATCTCTTCCTGTTTTCGTTTTTAGTTACTTGAAAACATTTGGTATATATACATATGTACGTTCACAAATTCTTTACATTTCTGGATATATGTTTGCACATAAATTTTGTTTAATCATTGTTTTTACGAGATTTTCGGAACCGTTTTCAAATCGAGCGACTACGGAAATCGTTTTAAGTTCAGTATTTTGTTAAAATCAATAGGATAATTTATATTCCTTACTAGTTATTTTTTTCCGTTTTGCCAATAAAAAGGAAGAACATAATGCATATTACGTAATATTTATTTTCTGATAAATTATATTCCCAGTTTGGTACACATTTACATTTGTTGGTGTTCTGAACGTGATTGTGATTCTATCTTGTTTCAACTTATATTCTTAATAATAAAAATGACTATCAGAAGAATGAACAAAAATTCTCTGTGATCACGAAATGAGTTCATTAACTAAAAAAAATAAACAATAAAAAAATTGATTTTTTGTGGGAATACCGTGATTTAAGTACAAGAGCAACTTAAAGAAATTAGTCCGATAAGATAAGAAATAACAGAACAAGCTCTGTAGAGAAAAAAAGTTAATTAAATTACAAGAGTTATTTCTCCTTCCAGACATTTTCTTAGAACACCTTGCTGTTAAGATTAATGTTGAAATTAGTGCTGTACTAAGCTCAATAAATAACCATTCAACGAAGTGCTCTAAAATTGATTAAAAACGAAAGTTTGTTAGATTTAAAACACATTTAGCCTACATATAAGCGCTCTTTAACCTACTCGTCACAAGCTCCGCTTATTAATTTTCTACACTATCTAGCATGTGTTGAGCCTCTCGGTAGCTCTTTAAAACGATCGTTATCAGCACAATTGCGTAAAATGGTCACATTAAACCTATGAACAAAGTGGCTTCGTAAAAGCCTTTGTAGTCACAATAACATCTCACAATATTAAAACTCTGTACGCCTCGTACTTCACTATTTTACATAATTATACGAGAGTCAAATCTCAGTGCGGCTTAAGCAATCTAATAGTTTTTAATACGGAGGAACACTTTTCCGGCCTCCTACGACACTTCGGGCTGTTGCTGTTGTAAACCTATGCTTTCCAATGGCGTAACTGTCGTTGTTGCTGTAGGCATTTCTGAGCACATTTCAAAAAATTTTTTCGTTACCTCCTCAACCGATGAATCATCACAGTGCTCCGGATAAATGGGTTTCTGAAATATAAACACTATTAAGCTAAACAAACTATTGTGCGGTATAAGAAAATGATGTGCGCTACATATAAACGATGTACAATACATACACTGGCGAGCAACTGGTTAGGTAAGCCCAAATATTTTCAGTTTCCTAGAAGCTGGAGAGGTATAGTATAACGAAACAAATCGATAATGGCTTTATTACTTATGGAAATCCCAATCATAAAATGCAGTTTCTAGAATAATCACACCTATGAGTGTTTACCTGGATGCATTTATCTAAAATTGTGCATATAAAAGCGGAGCAACTGATTAGGTAAAATGTAAAATGTCGTGGAATTTCGCACAGTAAATTAAACAAATTAAACACAAATGTATTGCGATCATTTATTTTATTAATCAATAATGGGTAGCTTTACCATTATTCCTTATTACTTCGAATAATCTATTTTTTATTGATTCGTACAAATTTTTATAAATGCGTGGGGGAATATTTGCCCAAGCTTCTTTTATTGCTTCTTCTAGTACTGCAATATTCTTATACTGAATGCCATTAGCGTAAATTTTCCTAGATAACCATCCCCAGAGATTTTCCATGATGTTGAGATCGGGCGAAAGTGATGGCCAATTCAAAACTCTGATGCCTTCTGTCTCAAACCAGTCTTTAACACAACGAGCAGTATGAATGGGCGCCAGGTCTTGTCGAAAAATCCAATCCATTGTTCCTAATATTTCATCAAAATCCGCTGCTGCCGTTCGTAGTAGATTTACGTACGTTTCCGCGGTCTGTCTTCCTCTTAAAACTCTTATCTCCACAGGCCCGTTATAGGATATGGCTCCCCATATGATAATTGAACTCGTTCTGCTGTGGTGGCGGGATAAGTATTTCCTCTCCTTCCGAATATCATGTAAATGATATGACAAGCCATCAGCACTATCCAAAAAGAATCTTTTTTCATTGGAAAAAATTACTTTCTTCCACTCTTCATCCCAGCTGATGTGGTTTCGAGCAAACTGCAACCGTGCTTCCTGATGTTTTCGCGTTAACTCTGGTTTTTTCTTTAAACAGAGTCGTTTTGTTGTTAGGCTTTCTTTTATTACCCTTCGTACCGTCCAGACACTTGCCGAAGTTCCTGCTTGTTGTCCAATGTTCCGTGCACTTAGAGTAGAGTTTGATGCTAACCTCAAAATCTGGCGCCGTTCTCCCTCAGTGGTCGCAGTTTTGATCCCTCCTTTGTAGTTTTTGCCGTAGTTACCTGGATTCCGGAGAAAACGGCCCACTGCGTTCGCACTACGACCGATTTTTTCTGCTATTTTCCTTCCGGAATATCCTTCCTCTTTTAAGGCTACTATCTTCCCAATTTCTTCCATTGACAACTGATTTCTTTTTCCCATTATTTAAGATAGTATGTTAACTTGTTTAAAAATAAATTTTCACAGCAAAATAATAACACACTTTCTGTTAACAGTCCAAAATAGAATAACGTACCTAATCAGTTGCTCCGCTTTTATATGCACAATTTTAGATAAATGCATTCAGGTAAACGTTCATAGGTGTGATTATTCTAAAACTACATTTTACGATTGGGATTTCCATAAGTAATAAAACCATTATCGATTTGTTTCCTTATACCTCCCCGGCTTCTAGGAAACTGAAAATATTAGGGTGTACCTAACCTGTTCCTCGCCAGGGTATATATGTATGTATATAAGAGATGTATGTTTTATATAGCTTTTTATTAAAATTTTATTGGCACTTCATTTATTGCATTTTGCATTGAGGTTTGAAAAGGGTCAAAAACGATGAAACTGCACTCAAATTATTGCTAGTTTCAGTTCAAGCGTATATTATACACTTGCGTGCAAAGAAATCGACTCACCCCGTACGCATCGATTGGAAACACGATCAAAAAATAAAATTAAAATAAAATGTTTTTACTATTGTTTGCTAGACAAAAAAGGAAGGTTTCATTAGACGTGTTTAAACTATCACAGATTTTTTTTATTGATTTTACAGACTTAAAAACAAAAAAACTTGGAATTGCTATGCAATATGTGGTCGGGCGTTATCCTGCATGAGCATGAAATCTTCGCCCACAAACCAGCGTATGGTATGACATGCTGCTCTAACATTTTCTGGATGTATCGTTTGGCAGTTAGAATGCCTAGACGAAGCCCGGATATGAACTAAAGATCAGTTTTTCCTTCCAAAGAAGTGTTTTTGTTTATAAGTCTATAAAATCAATAAAAAAAATCTGTGCCAGTTTAAACACGTCTAATGAATCCTTCTCTTTTCGACTAGCAAACAATAGTAACAACTTTTTTTTATTAATTTTATTTTTTTATTAAATTTGTTCCCAATCGACTTGTACGAGGTGAGTCGATTTTTTTGCACACAAGTGTAGTCAAAACCAGGGAACCATCATAACGTTATAATAACGTTATTATTTCGGTCAGAACTATACCGGTTAATTTTCCATAAAAAAGAACGATACTTTCGTACCAAAATTATTTCGGTTACATTGAACCGAAATCACTGTGACCGAAAAAATTTCGGTCCAATTGAAACGTTCTGATTAGAATTTTTGAAGTAAAGTTCAGACCATAAATTAATTAATGATTAAATAATTGAATGATTTCAAAAATACATACATATGTATATATTATTAATTCAAGTTAGTACTAAAGCTTGCGGAGCCGAGCACTACTAAGCAAGTAGCGCAGTTCAACGCGCAGTGCATTTTCTCTAAAGTGGACCGATATATTCACAGATTTTTATTTTTCGGTCCAGCCAGACCGAAAGAAGAAAGAACCGAAATGAAGCGTTCGTGGTCGCAACAAAATTTGTAGGGAACGTTTCGAGGCAAACATTTTTCGATTTGGTCGGATTATAACGTTTGGTTTGAACTTTTTCACATTTTTTTATATCGGTCAGGTACGCTGGTCAAAACAATCTTGAGACTATCAGATTTGTTTATTGCACTATACATAGAAATCAAAGCCGAATTGTTACAAAATATTCTACGAGGTGCTTGTGCCAATTTTGTTGTTATTATTGATTTTAAATTCGAAGCGATGCAATGATCGAAGAAGTACGTAAGAAAAATGTAGTATAGACGTGAAATAAAAAATTATTGCCTCCTCCTGTTCATGGCCTTAAATGTTTTTAATTTTAGAGTTCTTGGATCAAGACGAATGTGGAGCAATTCCGAAACAAAAACTCTTTTAGTATTCTATAACTTAATGTAATAACTATGGCAAAATAAATAAAAAAAACTTTGTTTTGGAACTACGTAGGCAGATTACCTAACTTCTCAAACTATACAAATGCTGATCCGGATTGTTTTTTTTTTCATTTCTTCTTGATCCAGGGCGTGATCCTGAACGGAGATTAGCAACGGAAAATCTAACCTCGCCGAGTAGATCTCGTTATTATTTTCCTACTTTCCTTGCTGGTATCAGTAGACCTTATTGCCAGCCATATACGCTAGGGTCTATCGGAGAGGTTTGCCTGCGCAGGTCGGCCGCGTGTCGTAGCGTGTATGGAACGGTCCGGTATACGGGAGAGGTCGCAAGATCGAAAATTAATTCTAAAAAAATTGATTTTCGATCTTGCGCCGGTTAAAAACAGTGATAAAGTGCAGAAGTTAGAAGAAAAAGTGAAGAATCTATAAATCCAAATAGCTGATCAACGGAATACTATCAACAATCTAGAGCGATTGAACAAAAAAAAAAACTTCCTAATATTTAACATTAAAGAGACTGCTAACGCGAAAAAAAAACTATCTTACATAGCGGTAGCCCTTATCTTGTGTAAATTGAACATAAATATATCCAAACACGACATCAATTATACCATAAGAATAGGCAGAGCTCAACCGGAAACTTTTAGACCAGTGCTGGTTAGCCTTATTTCTTTTACAAAGAAAGTTGAAGTTTTAAAACATGTCTTTATTGAAAGACACGGAGTAGTCCATAAAAAACGATCTCAGTGAAGTAAGAAGGGAGAGGAGTTATCAACAATATCTGCAAAACTTGCAGAAAACTGAACATTCTGATCAGATTGGCGGCACTCTACTCGAAATCCTATATACAGAAGAGATTGCTCCAAAAAAGACAATCCAAAAAGAGCTAGATCTCCCCGCAAAGCTGATACGAAAGACCCAGAAAACCTCGTAGGTACCTCGCGTTTCAGCAGCGTGGGTAAACCGAGGAAAAACTCAATCCGTGGGAAAACAGTCCAAACTCCCAGCAACGCTTGATTAACATATTACTTCCCGCTATGGTTTCTAGGAAAACTTCCTCTGGATATCGGATGAAAATAACGCATTATTAACTACCGCTATGGCTTGTTAAAAAAGGGTCCTTTGGTACCGAGTGAAACTAGAGACAGTTTTTTTAGTATTCTAATGGCCATATCTACATAGTCTTTCTGGCTGCAAACGAAAGGCCCTTTACAGAAGATCGAATTGATGATAATAAAGTTATTTTCTGACTTTATGTTGTGCGATGAATCATCGAGTGAAAAATTAATTTTGACTATTTAAATTTTCCTACTTCTATCGGTTTCTCGATGTAAGCCGCGATAAAACAATCAAAACATAAATATTGTCTTGCAAGAACTTTTGTTATGAGGAAACATTTAGAAGAAAGCTACTTACGTTTGTATCATGCTCTCCGCGTAACATATGCCAGGTTTCTAAAATCTGTGCATATTCTAGGTACTTTTCAACTTCGCGTAACGCTTCGTAAACATGGCAAAGTCCTAGGTAGTCGTATTCGAGTCCCGAGTATGTGTTCCCAAATAAGCGTAGACCTAAAACGATTAAAATGTGTCCAACTAATCATGGCGGGAATTCTTTGAAATCTTACTAATATCAATACTCCTGAGGTAAAGCTGTTCTGCTTCGCGATATTTCTTCATGTGATAATTGTATAAAGACGCCAAATGACCAATTGATAATCCTACCTCGTAATCGTAAGGACCCAAAAGATCTGATTTGATCTTGATCGCCTTCTTGTGCATGTTCTCTGCTTCCTAAATGAAAGCAATGATTGAACGCTTCTGATGGAAGCTCACAACCGGATTTACCTCAAATTTATTCATTGTCTGATAAAGACGTCCGAGATTCCCGTAATGCTTGGCAGTTTGAACATTTATTTCGCCGAATGCCTCCAAGGAAAGTTGCAGGGCGCACTTGTGAAGTTCTTCTGATTCAAGTAAGAGCCCCTCATCATCAACCCCAGGTCGTGACATCATTTTATCCAGGGCGATTTCTTCTAAGAGCAACGCCTTAACACGCTTGGCTGAAGATAGCATTAAATGATTTTTTGGAACAAGATCCTCCATTATGCTGATGGCTTTTTCTATATGCTCTCGGGCACATTGGAAATTACCAGAGCTGTATTCGTGCACGTAATATGCATAAGAGAGGTCTTCGTGAGCAACGGCAACGTGAAAGTTCTGAGTACCGAAAATGTGCTGTTTAATCTCCAAAGCTTCTTTGTAGACCCTAACGCTTTGAAATACGGAATCTACGTTAAGCAAGAAGAAACCATAGTCCAAAAGGGCTTCAGCATATTTTTGGTGATGTTTCCCGAAGGTTATTCTAAAAATAAATTAATTATTGTTGCATATTAAACCCACTCTACACGAACAAGAAAACCGCCCTTTTGTAACGGAACCGATTACAATGTTGGAAATGAATAGGGTTATGCTGCAGGAATTTGGATACCTACGTGGAAGTGAATTAAGGAAAATGGGTCTAGCGCCGCCAATATATTGAATGCAGATGGATATAGTCTTGAATTGTAAAATTTTGATCCTGATGTTTCTTACCTGGCCCTCCTCACAGCCTGGCTGATCAACATGTGAGCTCTTTTGAATTCCCTTTTCACTACACACGACTTCGCAGCCTGTCTCAAGACATCTATAACAATTCTGAAAAAGAAAGTAGTATTTATTAAAGATATTAAAGAGAATATCTTTTGTTTACTTCTCTGGTGTGGTGGGCTTTAGTTGTTTCAGTGCTAAAACGCCCCATTTGTGGCTATTGTTATATTCACTACGAGCAAAGAACAGGACTGAAATTTGCATGTAAATGTTGGCTAAAAGGCTGTTGGGAACCTTTTCGGAACCCACCGACAATATTATCTCTAAAATTTCATTGAATGTTCTATCGGCCAACTTGAAATTGCATAAAATTGCCTCCGAATGCAGAAGTCTGTAAATTTGAAAATTAGCAACATTTTATTTTCTTCAACATCAATGCAAGTTGTAAGTAATATAATTTTAATGGACCTTTGCAAGCAGTCTAATCTCACTAGCAACGTTGAGTATCCCTGATTTAACTTTTCTAGCCTACCCGCGACACACGACAGAATATTAATGCTTTCGGACAACCAACCAGCTTCGGAAAGGAACGTGCCGAGCCGTAGCCCAAAGTCGATCGCCTCCATGTCGAAATCTTCGCTGAAAACTTGCTGTGATGTCTTTGATATGATTTCTGTCGGATTTGACTCCTTGAATTTGGGCAGTATCCGATAGCGCATTATGTACTTGTTTTGAAGCTGTGATGCAAGCAATTTCCCACTATTTGACATGGCTGAGACGCACTGGAACAGCTTTTGCCTTGCCGAACTAAAACGCAGCAAACGGCCGAATATCTCAAGATCAACTAGTTGTTCATTTAGCATATCTTTAAGTCTATCAACTCTGGACATCTGCAGATGATAAAAAAAAGAAATGTTTATTAGTATGACGATCAAATTGGGAAAACAAATTAATAGAATCTTTAAATAATCAAAAAATGCGAAGACCACTGAAATAAGTATACTAAATTACAAGTCTTTTAGATTTTGTAGAAAAATTAAAATATACTATACATATAATAAAGTCTTCAATTTATTGTTTTATAAGAAACTTAGGAATACAAAATATTAATTTTTATAACAACCCTCAAAAAACATTCCTCGAAAAAATAGCGTTTAGGTGAAAAACGAATATTTAGACAAGGAAAAAACTTAAATTTTAAAATATGGTATACATGTATCTTTTTCATATTCTCTAATCTTATTCAAACCAATATTTTACATAAATATATGGTATGGTATGGTGATGTGACACTTAGACCATCGCTAGGTCCATTCCATTGTGATACCACATGGGGCGACCCATGTTCTAACCAGGGAACCACTTAGAGCCTTTGATGGATGTTCATTGAGCCCAGGTCAGCTAGGTCATCGAAGAAGTAGGCACCCAGACAGCACATCCTTAGGGTTGCGAGTGCAGGGCAGTGACAGAAGAAGTGCTTAATGCTTTCTTCTTGCTCCTCGTCAAGGCAGATTTTGCAGAAGTCATTGAAAGAAGCCCTGAGTCTGCTGGCGTGTCTGTCGATTAGGCAGTGCTTGGTCAGTACGGCTACTACCTTGCTGATGGTTCTTGAGAGAAATTATATGCGGCAGGATGTCCGTATTCGAAAGGCTGGTGACCTGTCTAACAAGCTCATCGGCTTTCTCGTTTTTTAGGATGTTGCTATGACCGGGCACCCAAGTTATTTTAGTGTCAACCCTCTCTGCATGCATTAGCAGGCGATTTTATTGCGGCTTTGCTGTCAGTGAGGATAGTGCTACTAGTGGGTGGTATCTGTGCTTCTAATAACCTTCTAGTGGCCAACCGAACGGCCACGACTTCCATTTGAAAAACACTGCAGTGGTCGGGAAAGCGGAAGGATACCTCGAAGCATAGGTGTTCGGAATAGATACGGCACCAACCCTATCATCTATCCTAGATCCGTCGGTAAATATTAGTACCGGGTTTAATTGTTGGAGGGCGGGTTTAATTGTTGGAGGGGACCCTCTCCCCAATCCTGTTTTGCAAGAATGAGGGTATTGAATCTACAATCAAAAGGGCATTTAGGTAAGGAATAGTCCAGCTTGGGGGCACGTGTATACAGGATTTTAAAATGACCATAGTCCGTGCTTGTACATAGCACACCGTAAACCAGGATGGGTCTAATTACGGTCTCAAAGAGCCAGTATGCAATTTTGGGGTCTAGGCCCCATTTCCTGCCGATAGCTTTTTTACATATATACAGGACTACTATGGCCTTTCTTACTCTCCCCTGTAAGTTGGACTGGAGGCAACTTGCTATCCAGGATGAGTCCTGGGTATTTTACCTGTTTAGAGAGGCTTAAGTTTGTCCCATTGAGGATCGTGGTCCTAAAGATAATCCTCATATTTCCTAATGAACACTGTTCCCAGACTTGAGTTGATGATCGTACTTCGAACCATCACGTCGATCAACTCAGTCACTGATCTCGCCATTCCCAGGTTTCGTAGGGACGTCGTGATTGCCGTTGGTTTGAAATTATTGAAGGAACCTTCAATATCTAGGAAAGCCGCAAGAGTATAAGAGTAGCGATGTTTCAATTTGATCAGCCAGGGTATGCAATGCTTATTCAACAGATTAGCTCTTGGTGTATGCATGTTGCGAGTGTGATAACTTAGCTGGATTCACATTTTTCTGAATGTAAGCATCCATCAGTCTCTCTAACGTCTTGAGAAAGAACGAGGAGAGACTTATGGGCCTGTAATCTTTTGGCTTGCTGTGGGAAGTATTACTTCCCTTGGGGAGGAAGACCACTTTAACTTCCATTCAGGATGCAGGTTAGTTTTAGGCAGGCTTCAAAAATAGCCATGCAGTAATTAATAATAAATAATAAATGCTTTCTGAAGCTCAGCCTGGACAATGCCATCTAAACCCGGAGATTTAAAGCTATTGATCGCCCAGTTATGTCTCTTTTTATCAAGGTTCTTGCTGGCTAAAGCGCTATGGTTGGGAGCGACTATTGGCGTCCCGGTCCCCACGGAAGTGTAGCCGGGGAAGTGAGTGTCGTTTAGCAGCTCCAGAATCTCCAAGCACGATGAAGTCCATTCTCCGTTTTGTTTCTACATAAGTATCCTTTTGCTCCTTTGAGAAAATCCTTTGCCACCTTATAGAATAATTTTGGACTCATCTACCCAAAGAACTTTTCTCCGTTTTATTATGAGCCAATTTCAAACTTCATAAGTTTTGTAATATGTTAACATCCTAGTAATGACATTTTTCTGGGACTGCAAGTTTTAATTTTGTTCTCGAATCCTTCAACGAAGAGTTCCAATGCCTGTTGAAGTGTTTTAACATTTCAAATTGCCTGAATTAAGCGATGATTTTCATTTCAGAAAATAAACTTTGGTTTTAGTACTTTTAGGCAATGAACGAATAATTTCATTAAAAGTACTAAAACATTTTTTCTGTTTTTTCTCTGGTTTGATTTAAAATCTTGTTAAAACTTACGGAGCCCTTGTTTAGGTAACGCAATCAGAGAGAAAAACCCCTATTGCTGTAGCTCAGTTGTCTGTCTTTGTTCCCATCTCCTAGTTCCTAACGACATATAAAGACGATTTGCATATAATTTACGAAGATTCACAATACAATAAAAACTCAGTTGAATTACATTCCCGTTACAACAATGAATCTAGAAGCCATTGGCATTGCGAAAAATACTTCCATCAAATAAGAAGTTTTCACACATTTATGCATCATTGCTAGGAGTCTTTTAATATTGTCTTCAAGCAGCGGTTTTCGTATTTGTATAACATCTCATCAAATTAATATTAAAATGTTTGGCTGTGTTTACTTATAACATCGCAACTGTTTCTTATCCTTTATTCCCATATACATATGTATATAGTTTACACTTCAGTTCTTATTTATCTTATTGTTTCAAAATATTTGTCTGTTTGTTTTTTTAGAGTTCCGTAGCCAAATGGCAAAATACGGAACCCTTATGGATTCGTCATGTCTGTCTGTCTGTCTGTCTGTCTGTCCGTCCGTATGTCACAGCCACTTTTTTCCGAAACTATTAAAACTATACTGTTGAAACTTGGTAAGTAGATGTATTCTGTGAACCGCATTAAGATTTTCACACAAAAATAGAAAAAAACAATAAATTTTGGGGGTTCCCCATACTTAGAACTGAAACCCAAAATTTTTTTTTTATCAAACCCAAACGTGTGGGGTATCTATGGATAGGTCTTCAAAAATGATATTGAGGTTTCTAATATCATTTTTTTCTAAACTGAATAGTTTGCGCGAGAGACACTTCCAAAGTGGTAAAATGTGTGTCTCTCCCTGTAACTTCTAAAATAACAGAATGATAAAACTAAAAAAAATATATGATGTACATTACCATGCAAACTTCCACCGAAAATTGGTTTGAACGAGATCTAGTAAGTAGTTTTTTTTTAATACGTCATAAATCGTAAACCGCAATTCACCTTTCATTCAATCACCTCAAATATAAAAATAAAAAAAAAAACATTTAATTTCATAAACATAAACCTTATGCATAAACCGTGAACCATTATTTTCTAATAATAAATCTGTAATAGGTGCCTATTACTATTATTAAAACATCGATCAAAGTTACAACGAACTACAAGAACTTTTATATTATGTTACTTGCTGCTACGGAACCCTTCATGGGCGAGTCCGACTCGCACTTGGCCGCTTTTTTTTTTCAGTACAATTAAATCAAAGCTATACGCGCTACTCCAAGTAAAAATCAAGAAGTTGGAATAGGAGTTCTGGTGTGCTCGTTTTCTCGTTGTGTATACAGAGGTTTTTGATTTTAGGGATATGGATAGTTGTAGAAAAGTGTCCAATGTGGTCTATGTCACGTAATCGCATAAGACATGGTAATTAAACCAATAGTAAAAGAAAAACAAAAATAAAAATGAAGTTATAGACGCCGGAGACGTGTTAAATAAAATAAAATATATGTATATAGTCAAAACCGTTTAAGGCGACATCGTTTAGAACAACATATTGGTTATTTGACCAAAACTACAGGCCTGGCTGAATTCTATGTGACCGCCTTATAAAGAACACTGCTTTTTACGACATTGCTTATAAAAACATACTGCATTATGCGACCATATTTAACTTATATTTTTGGAGAATTATATTCATTACAACGACCTGTTTTGAGCAATTTTAGTAGGTAGGTAACACAGCCACATCTGGCATAGTATAATGGACAAAGCCTATTAAGATCGTAAAAGTAAATACAGGGTCGAGTTTAGGCTCTTTTCTATTGTAATTCTCATAAACAAAATATACATGTAGTTAAACCAAAGTCCGCTTTCTCATATCTCTTCATTCAGTTTGTTATTTATCTGTACACAAGGCGCACGTATTATTGTTGAGTTATTTGTAAAACTTTTAATATATCGGAAAGGAAAAGGAAGCATTTTAATACCAGAGAAAAATCGCATATTATATGTATATATCAAAGTTAGAGAGCGGAACTCCTATCAAAGACTTGGCAAAGAAATATGGTGTACCACACTCGACAATTTCAGCCATTTGGAAAAAGAAAAGAAAAGAAAGAAAATCGTTTTACAGTCGTGTGCATTAAAATAGCAGTGCCGAATGAATTTTTGAAAAAAAGCCAATTTTAATTATCTCCTCCTTAGCGAGTGGAAGGATATCTCTTGTAAATAATGTCTTTACTGTTTTAAACCAATATGTGATGGCAACACATCGATTAAGAATGCTTTCGGGGAATTTACCGTTATATTAGCAATAAACTGCGAAATTTGGTGTGCATTAAAATAGCAGTGTTATTTGATTTCTTTGAGAAATTTATTGGAAAATTCGAAAGTTACGCTTTATTCTCTTCATCGGTACATAGTGTAATGTAAGGATTGTAATTAAACATAATATGCGGTTTGATCTTTAGAAAAATGGGCCGAGCAAAACATTGTACACCTGAGGAAAGGTCTATTATCAGGCAGCTACTTAGAGATGGCAAAACTTACAAATTTATTCAAGAAACTTTAAAATGTTCAGCCAAAATGATTAGCAATGCGAAAAAATGGGAAAATGTGCCTGAAAAGCGCGGCGGCAAAAGGAATACTACGCCTCAACAAGACAGGAATATTATAAATTGTGCAAAAAAGGAACCGTTTAAGACTTCGACACAAATTAAACAGGATATGGATCTTCCTATCAGTACGTCATCAATAAGAAGAAGGCTCATAGAGGCTAATTTGAGATCTAGACGTCCTAGGAAAGTGCCGCTATTAAATTTGAGGCAAAGAAAAAATCGTCTATCATTTGCCAGAGAGCACGTAATGTGGCCCTCTCCTAAATGGCGTAATATTCTGTGGAGTGATGAGTCAAAAGTAGTTCTCTTTGATTCTAGTGGATGCCAAAAGTATGTTCGGAGACCAGCCTGTGAAGAATTTAATCCAAAGTACACAAGAAGTACAGTAAAACATGGCGGTTGCAGTCTTATGTTCTGGGGCTGTTTTTCGTGGTATGGGGTAGGTCCCATACATTGCATTACAGGAAGAATGGATGCAGATGTTTATGTCAATATATTGCAAAATGTAATGCTTCCATTTGCTGAGGAATAAATGCCTTTACGGTGGGTTTATATGCAGGATAACGATCCCAAACACACTTCCCGAAGGGCTAAACAGTGGTTTGAGGAAAACGGAATTAACGTCATGGTCTGGCCTTCACAATCGCCAGACCTTAACCCTATTGAGCATATGTGGATAGATGTTAAAAAGACAGTTTCTATGGCAAAACCGAAAAATAAGCAGCAATTATGGGAAATAATTCAGTCAGCGTGGAAGTGTATCCCAGTAAGCAGGTGCCGTCAATTGGTTGAATCCATGCCTCGTAGATGCACAGCCGTTATTCAAAATAATGGTTACGGGACAAAATACTAATGTATTATGAAGAAATTATATGGAAAATTCTTATTTGTCCCACTTTTTACTTTATTTTTTTTGTTTTTATAAAAGGACTGCTATTTTAATGAACATTTTTATAAGCACATATAAATTGAAAAGTATTATTTATGTAAATTATCAACGGAGAATGTTATGTTTTTGAGTTGTAAATAATGAAATATATAATAATGATTAATTTAATAACAATATAATGTTTTCCACATCACCTTTATTAAAAATTTTGTCTAATTCTTGTAAAGATTTCAACCACTGCTATTTTCATGCACATGACTGTATGTTATACATACACTGAAAAAAAATTAGCAATTTTAACTAACCTTTTATTGATTTTCAGCCTACTAGTTGAATTAGTTGTTATATTTCATTTAAAGTAGTGAAACCAACTAAAATAGTTAAGAAACGAACTAATTTTGTAATTGTTTTTCCCACTGTTTTAGTTCTTTCAACTAATTTAATTAGTAGGCTAACAAAATAGTTAGTTTTTCTAATCTTTTTCTTTCAGTGTACAATACTTGAATATATTATTCCTAGTAATATCTATGGACTTATATGTAGGCGAATTTCTACCTTAAAAGCATTACCGGTTGCTTTGACTGTTCGTTTTTACAACCAATTATGAGTAGTCCCTTCGATGTCGTTATAACAGATTTTGACTGTATATATGTATATAAATGTATATACCACGCTGAATTTACATGCACTAAGAATCTTACGTCTAAATGTTATTCATTAATTCAAACAAATCCGTAATTCGTTTTACAAGGGCATGTCTCAGAGTGAATACTAATTTGAAGTTGCAGTAATGAAAATTAATCTTAAATTTGTTTTACAAATTACAAATCTCGAATGGTTCAATTGGTTGTGACGATAAATTTATGCAGAATAATTTAGTTGTAATTATAATCGGAAATTTCTGTACTTCTTGATCTACAACATTTTCGGAGACTTAGAAATTACAAATTCGGTTCTGACCCTAAAAAATAGCTAATTGGATTCCAGTAGTATAAAATGAGAATTTTTTTCATTTTAAGTAAACTTTAAAGTACGGAATTATAGAAATATTATCTTAAAATAAACATTGGATTATTGGAATTGTTTCAGAATATCGCATTTTTGTGTTTGATTTGAGCAGTATGGAAAAACCCACATAGCTTTCCAGATGTTATTCTTTATATATTGGACTGTTAAGTTTTTCTTAGCACTGTCTGATAAATTTCATAAATAACATTTTGAAGCGAGATATTTTCTTAATTTTCAGCCTACACGATCTTTTGTTGCAGGGGATTTGTCAGCAGCTTTAGTTTGGCTGCGAGAAACTTTCATTAGGAAAAAATACCCCCATTTTTGCTTATTTTCTTAAACTAGGTCATATATTTATTTGGTCGCTTGTTTTAGTCAGTGCTCTTATCTGTTCTGTCCTGTATTTTTCTCCACAATCTGGGATCTTCTTATTGCAGGAATGAGACTATGATTTAATTGGAACATTTGATATAAGAGCTCAATTTTGGGCAAAAGAACTTACGCTTAAAAGTAAAAAGGTAAAAACAACACATTTTCTGTTGATGTTGTATTTTAACTGCGCTCCCGAAAAAGAACTAATTAAGCGCTTTTTGAGGACGCAATTTTTTGGGGACTATTGGTATTTTTGGCAGGTGCACCTGTTTACGTTCGACATTGTCATGGATGGTTTTTTTTTCTCAAATTTTGTTGTAAAACGCAGAATTTTTCGCCGTAAGTTCTGCATTTCTCTGTACACTCGAGGAAGGTGGTTGCCCCTGGCTTCTAGACTCGAATCTCTCTAGGCTCGCTGGCTGGGATAGGACGCGACGCAAAACTCTTCCGACAAAGCCCGACTTTTGGATCTTTGCCAGAATCATCTGATTTCTGTCAAAACAAAGAAAATGAGAGTATTTCTCCGGTGCGCTGCCCGCTGGCGCAGTTCTGGCTCATGTTCTTTGTTGGTCCATCACCGAAGCACCAAACGAGGCTCCGTTGTGGCCAGGGGCTGCTCGCATCCCAAGTCGTCCGCTCCTGGGGCCTCCAAAGGGCGAGCTCCGCGACGAAAACAAAGCCGATTGACAGTTGGGACTTGGGGCGACGATTGATGACGACGCACACAGGTGCACCCGAGTGCGAAAATGCAGTGGGAAGGGTGAAAACAAAAAGGGCTGGATCTTGCTCACCTTGAGGTAAATGTCGGCCAGCACGTTGGGCGGCAGCAGCCGCAGGTAATTAACTCTGTCCAGAGTGCTGACATTGTAGTTTAAGTTATCGACGTAAGCTCGCAGGCACTTCTTGTACAGAGTCGGCGGATCCCTGCCAAAATTCTCTTCCGCCATGTTAACACTTCACACTCGGCCAACACGAACACGACTACCACAGCGGCGGGGAACTCTAGAGCAAGCCAACAGCAGGACCGAAATTCGCAAATGCGATGCTCAAAGCGAAAGTGAAAGAGCCGGACTGATTTCGTTGGGGTTGGAGGAGTGTCGACTGTGGACTGTGGAATGCTTTCTCTTCGTGGTGAGGTGAATTTTCTCTTGCAGTTTTAATACAGCGGAATCTTTTTGGCGGTTATTTACTGTTTATTAAAATCTGGATCTTTTGGGTTTAACAGATTTTGATTCGGGAACATTTTATTCTTACCCCTTGTATGCTAGTTTAAATATCTCGGAGAAACTACACAAGTTGGCATTTTTATTTTGATGACATTCACACCTCAGATTTTAAAAACAGGTGAGTGAAGCAAAATGGAGCCAACTTATTTAAGTTTTATAGATTTTCATCAACAATCCGCCAGGTGAGTTGATTTTTTGCAAAATTCTCTTACGCATTAGAATGTGTGCCCGCCAGTGAAATAATTTCCTAAAAATTAAATTATGTATTATTGAAAACAAACACCACGGGTTAATTACACGCATATACCTAAATAATATTGGAATAGAATATTTTAACACGATGTAAAATAATAAAACAAAGGTAACAAGTGTAAATTCAATGTAGGTACAAACTCTAGATATGCATTTCAAAAAATTCAATCTCTATGATTCGAAAATTTCCGTCTTTTCACAATTATTTAGCATTTCAATATTTTATTTTATTGCCTATTTGATATACAAATTTTTATTCTCCTTTGGAACAATTCCAGCGATCATCCAGTTCATTGTAAATTTTTGATGCCGTAGAGAGCAGACCCTTGTTTTTACAATTTGTTCTGGAATTCTCAATGTTTATTGTATTCTTTTTCCGCGTATTTATGTTATCTGTATGTATCACAGAACTGTTTATGATTAGCATATTGCTTCCCAACAGCCCCTTTCTAATCGTATTATATAAAAACGTTATTGAAACTAACAGAATAATTAAATATCAAACGTTTTTCTGTTAATGCGAAGGAAATAATCTATGTAGTTACAAATGAAGTTATGGAACTGCAGATTTTTTCAATCATGAGATCGTAGAATTATCCTTTTCTTCCTGTTATAAAAATAGCATCAATTATAAGGAAGTCCTTAAACATTGCATATACACGGTGGGCCATTTTAATCTATACAGCTGAATATCTCGCCATGAATGCTCCGAATCGAAAAAAAGTTCAAATAAAAGTTGTCGAGTTTGGAGGGGACATTTAACAGTGACCTTTAATTTGACCTTGAAGGTTATATCAAGGTCAAGTTGAGTTTTTTAAATTAAAACACCTATTTTTGACCCCTGATTCAGAAAGAGCAGACAATTTTACGTTACGAACCGTAATTGTATTTTTTTTTACCTTCAGAGGTCATTTTAAGAAAAAATTAATTGAAGTCAAATGTAATATAAATTAATTTGCCTTCGTAGGCTCTTTTCGGACACTACAAGAAAATGGCCCATAATTTGTATTCCGGGCAATGTCACGGGCGGACAAGCTAGTAAGAGTCTAAAAAGCAGATTTGAAAGTGTATAAAGTTTTTATTTATATGGTTGGTGAAAAACGATTGTTCGAAATGCGTTGAGACAATTTATTTCAGAAGAGTTTTACGAGTATATGTAAATCAACTAGTTCACCTGTGTGAGTGAGTCCAAAGTACAGTCGACACAGTTCTGGTGAATAAAAACAAGGTGAATGCCATAAATCCTGTATTTCAGAATTAAACGTAATAAAAAGGTTGCAGTGTCCCAATATTTCCGTAAGCGTTATAACATCATAATCTTTTTAGATAGCAAACATAGGCTTAAATGCCAATATCTTAATCTAGGTCAAACCAATCGTGGAGTGAATCGAAACTGTTTTCGGGATTATAGTCATCATCGTCTTGGTCACCGAAATTCCACCAATGAATTAGTATGTTTCTGATCCTAAATAAGCACGACAGGGCCCAGTCGAAATAAAGGAAAAAATATATACCTATATAATTAAAATATATTAAATGAACATTTGGAGAAGGATACTTGGGATGGTTGCTTACTTGTTCCTAGTAGCATTCCCGGTCCAACAATAATCAGTTTAATTGTATTGGGGTTCTCGTTTATGTTATCCATAGTATAAACCAGCTAGAAACGATGAAATTTATAAATCCCACTTTATATTGGAATTGAACAAATTCTACCTGATTCATAGTGAAGTAAACTAGAGGAGTAACAGCAACCAGGTTCAGCATATTTTTAACAATTGCACCCATGTACTTTGGTTTGAACAAAGATATGAAAAGGGCTGTGTAATTTGGTTTATCTAAATTTACTTCGTATATTTCTCTGCAAATTTCACAACGGTTACTCCTTCTGAATCGAATCCACCGCTGAAGACATTTCATGTGAACAAATCCCTGCAAGGCAAATACAAATTGTTGAACATTTTCAAAACCATTTCTCATACCACACTTCCTGAGCACCTACAAGGACAGGGGACTAGTTCTTGGGAGCTGTTCACTACCCGACAGATTCTGCACGTGTGTCCATTCTCGTTTGAGGAATGGAAACTTTCTTCTTCGGCTATGATATTTTCATTACTAGATCTAAGGCTTCGATACAATCGCACCGCATTGTCACCAGTTACCCAATTACTTTGGTTATTTCTATTTATAAGACTTAGCCGATCAACTTGATGACCTTCAATGACAAGCCTTCGAAGGTGTTGTGAATCGCTCATGGTTTTCCGTCGGGTGATATTGGGGTACACTTAAAATTTGGAAGTTTTAAATTTTAATGTTTTTTTTTTTAATGAAAAAGGTATCATTAAAGTGAAAATTTTTGATTTGTCAGCATTTTAGGATGACTGTTACTTGAAGCCTACTCAAGTCCCATGTATTGTCTGTACTGTGCCACATTTGGCGCAGCAAAGTTTGAAGTACAAAATATCCTTGTTTTTTCGGCATTCACGTACATAGTAGTTTTGTATTACCTACGTCACTTTTTATAGATAATTCTAGTTAGCCTCTTTACAGTGCTGGCGTTAGGATAGGGCGACCGCCTATGGCTAGAAATCGGTAAGAGCGCCACGGTTTGATGCATCTCTTTTTCACACTGCATATCACATATTACCATCATCAATTCCAAAAACACTTTCTAAAATAGAATTATTAAATAAATTTCAGGATTCGTTTAAAAAAGGGAGATGGCTATTCTAAATTATGGTTTTTTTTTGTATCCCTTAAGACGCGTCCACACCAAAGAAACATTTATGAAACAATTTTGAATCAAATTGTATCCGACACATTTTTTAAATATTTTTAAAATGTTCAGAAACATTTTTGAAATATTTGAGAAATACCCTAAATTGTTTCTTTGGTGTGTACGTATTTTTTAAGTTTCTGGAGAAATGTTTACTCAGTGTTTTCCACTTTAAATGGGAAACAATGAATGTTTATGTTGTGTTGCAATCAATTCAACCATAGTTTTAGTGCATATTCAACAGTGAATAATCACAATATACTCAAAATCATTAGAAGAAATTTGCGTAAAATCTTTAAAGCCGCTTTTCTTCTTTTCTTTTTAATTTTCCTTGCAGAAATGTTCACTACAACTCAACAGACAGAAAATAGTGCCGTGTGATCAGACATTTTATTTTAAATTAAACACTGAAACAAATCGAAACAAATTGTTTCCTCATTTCTTGTAGAATAGTTCTACAAATGTTTAAAAAACGTTCTTCAAATATATTCGAAACATTTCGGAAACACTTATGAAGAAAAAGAAACTTTGAAAAACATTTCTTTTGTACAAAAATTCTGGTTTTACATAAGTCTCTTCAATGCATCTAAAATAAATCTCTTGGAGAACTCTAAATCCTTCCGAAGTGCATAAAACTAAAACCTGAAACTATGTAATTTGAAAATCTGAATACTTCCTACGTATTATGTTATATGTAATGTTAAAATTTACATTTTACATTTTAAATAACAGAAAAAAAAAATTGAAATCGTGCCTATGTATGAATACATAGAAAAAAAATTATAAAGCTTTGATTGTTTTAGCAGACATGGAATTTCAGTAAAATGTACAAGATAATTGTTTTTTTTTTTATGAACGACTTCGGAAAAATTCCAACGACAGATGAAATAATCTATACTCTAGACAGACTATAAACGAAATTTAGAATTTGTATTTGTGTATTCTCAATTTTAGAAATATCATATCATTTTTGAATTTGAAAAAAATTCAGACGAATTTTCTATCAAACAATAACTCAATAACGCTCTCTTAAACTGACAATTAACTAAAAAGTCATACTAACTAAAAAAAATACCAATAACGATTTTCATTCTGCGATTTTGATAAAACTTAGAATTTAATTTCAAAGCAATGTAATAATTAATGTGAAATTGAATACATTAGATAGTTTAGATTTCGTTTAAAAGGTGCCACTGGTATGTTTGTTCCCTTACCTTTCAAAATTGATAAAAATCTCTGTTTCTATTTTATAGTTTCGACTTTTTTCATAATAAAAGGATTCCTGACTGTAAGACCGATTTTTGAGATAACTTTTTCGTGCATATTTAGGTTTATTTATACCTGGGTATTGCCGTTCTATTTATCTGAAACAAAAAATTTAAAGAGTTTCTTAAAATGGACATCGTTTGAACTGAAATAAAGAAAAAATATAGAAAAGGCAAAAAATGGCGCAGTTTTGAAGCTCAAGTTTTGATTTATGTGATATTTTTTGTCATTTAAAAGGCAGGAAAATTAAGAAAAACTAACATTTTATTTAAATTTAGTTGAGATGTAAGCATTTGAGTGCAATTGGTCAGGCATTTTGAGAAATCGCGGGTGCTATATAGTTGCAAAATAATGTTTCGAGAAAAGCGCGATTCCTTTTTATCAATTAATAACCACAAGGAGGATATTTTCCTCGGCCCTTTACCCTTTAGCCTTTTAAAGTTTAAAAGTTAAAGGTAAGTTTGATCTTGGGTATCATTCTATAACAAATTAGAAATTAGGATAACAACATGTCTTCATTCATGTGGCGTAATAAAAAATAAACATAAAAGGCGTTCATGGTAGAACATTTAAATTTAACGTTTCCTCCCTTTTGGAGACAAAAATAATAATTTTCGTATATAAAAATCGAGTTGACCTTTAAATGACCATTGAATTGTACTTTTTAGGGTCGAGGTTACGCAACGTTAGGACGACAAATTACATCATACTAAAATTTCAGCCAAATATAGTTAGACCACTTTTTCATAGAGAACGTGCAGAATCCTTTACCTATATATTATGTATTTTTAAATTAAAGTTTCTTTCTTAACTCACTAAAAACAAAACATTAAGTGTTTTACAAACGGTATTTTATTTTCCGTAACAAAGTGAACAAATTGTTTTAAAAAATATAAAAAAATTATAAATCTTACAATAGATACAAATGTTAATGAGAACAAAGTAGAAAAAACAACAAAGGCCCTATCCTAGCGAATAGACACACGCACTAAGCGTCTAATTATTACAAAACTTGAAGCTA
This sequence comes from Machimus rusticus, assembly GCA_951509405.1. Classification (NCBI taxonomy): domain Eukaryota; kingdom Metazoa; phylum Arthropoda; class Insecta; order Diptera; family Asilidae; genus Machimus; species Machimus rusticus. The sequence goes on from OX608051.1 coordinate 14,205,726, forward strand.
TGATGCAACATAGTTACAAATATTTTTAACATCAAATAACCGTTTTTCGTCAACAATAAAATATTTTATTTTATTTAAAACTAATATACCATCTGCTCGCGGCTGCGGCGGGACATATGTCCCCAGATAAAACAATTAAGAAAACTTTTGCTCTACTTTAATTCATTCTATTGGTATTTCTATGGACTTATTCTAACGAGTATACAATACATATGTGAAAAAGAAGACGCACGAATATTATATAGCCAAGCACAGTCAGACGGCCAGAATTTGCAGCATAATCCAAAGTGGTATAGTGTAGTTATGTTACTTATAGCAAAAAGAGAAATGCCATCACTGCCCTGTATTTTGGTTTCAGTTGAGTTTGCGATAGTGGCGAATATGGTGTTTACCACCTCTACTGACTGTTACGGAAGCGACGATAGATGCTCTGCACGTAAGTGAAAACACATTTCCAGTCAGGCTTCTTCATTACTACCATGTCCTCCACGTCCAATAGTGGCGCAATCCCGGCTTTTTCACTGCAATGGAATTGTTTTAATGCTTCCATACCTAACACTACTAGTGTTATATTATAAAAACGCTATTTTTACTTTGCAAGAGGTCGGATAGTCACGATTTTTGAACGTATGTATGTAATATTTATATGATCTAATAATAAATTCACGTTCTTTACTCTGGAGCAATAGAATAAAAAATTAAACATCAACATCTCATCATCTAATGGCTTCCTCTTTTACAAAGTTCAAAATAAAACGAGTTTTAAGAGAGCGCTATACATTTAAGACGACACCACACTGAAGGGAAAATTTCAAAAAATCCTTCTGAAGGTGATTGCAATACGTATACATATACATACATATGTATTATGTAGTTTGAAAAAGCTAAATTAATTAATTATGATACTTCCCCTACGAAATTTCCTTTATGTTAACATTGATTTTATGAAAGATTGGTATTGTATAATACATTAAATTAACATTTTCACTTAGTGTGTTATGTCAGGCTTGTGAATTTTTTATTTGAAATAAAATGCTATTCAAAATAATTAATTTAATTAAAAAGTGATTTAAATTAAATTTTAAGATTTCGTTATTTGAAATATGATCTGAAATAAATATTTCAAATAAAATGTTATTTAGTGATTGCCGCCTTTATTTACACTGAGTAAAACACGCTTTACAAAATATTCCTCAGATAAGTACGGCTTCGGAGGCATAAACGCGCCTAAATCTAGTCCATACGCTTCCATAGCAGGCACGAAAAGAAAATTTAAATATGCATATGTATGCGACTAAAATTTGATCTAATTTTAAAGTGTTTGTTTTTACGGGATCAGAAGTATATTCTCTATTATGTCAGTGGTCCTAGGACTTATTTACATACATACTTAGGTATATTTGGGGCGTTAGAACCTCTAAATACCATGAATATTATATGTTCATAATTCAGGATTACCTCACCTCTATTCATTTTTACTGGCTCCTGCAACTGTTCTATATATAACAGATTTAAATATACTTACTCAGCCACTCGGAAAGCGAGCTCAAAGTTGTGTCTTCGCTGTTGGGGTGTTAGCGTGGAGTAATCAAAGGCGTCTGGCAAGAAATGGTGGATCAGGGCGCAGAATGCTAGGCCGTCTGTCCAGCTCGTGCTAAAATTGGTTATTTGAACGTTCTAGACGAAAAAAAAAGAAAAATATTAGAACTCTGCAAAGATACAAATCGAGACTGTGCAAGTTTATGTTAGCGGGAAACAACACAGAAAGGCTTAAGTAGTTAGAACCCATCACACCTTAAGAAGCTTAGTAAGCGCAAATTAAAAAAGGTGAAACCAATGGCCAGCAAATTGTCCGAATTCCAAGTAAACTGCAATACAAAACTGAGAGTTTGGAAGTCGGGGTTAGAGCCAAAGATAAATAGCGCATCAACCATCTTAGCAATTCTTAACTGGTTTTACTTGTGAGGCAAGAGAAAAACGAAACGAATAAAAAATTCATCTATGGACTGTCTGACGTCACTGGGGTACCTCGTATTCCTTAGTTTTCATTTGGCACCAGTAGAGGAGCTGCTCCTTAGCGGTGGCGGCGCGGGCGTTCAGCGATGGGTCCGTAAATTTAAAAAGTGGCGCCCCTCTGCCCATACCGCCTGGGGCTGTCGGTGTTACGGGGGAGCTGCACGATTTTTGTTTGTTTGTTTATTCAGAGATACACAGAGAGACATAAGACGGCGAATTAGGAATACCATTTTCTTTTATAAAGTTAGTTAAATGTCTCATGCGGACTGTTCGTGTTTTGGAGTTTTGGGGTGTTACCAAATGGCTCGTGAATCGCCTGTTTACTTAACCTAGCTTTTCTAGGGAGGATAGGTGAATGTATAGGAAGAGTATTATTAAACAAGTTTACGTTTGGAAGAAAGCTACCTTTCGCCCAGCTTATGTCCCGGATGAATGACTATTACCAGCAAGTTATTTATGTTATGTATGTTGAAAATGTATAAAAGTTACTACATTGACTATGATCCAGGGATGTACTATATGTTTATTAAAAAAAAAAAGTAGAATTGTAGAATTGCTTGCTTATTATTATTATATACAACTTTTGTTCTTATTACTTTCATTAATATAATATAATATAATAATTTTTGGAAAAACTTCGAAACTCCTTCGTTTCATCTTATTTATAACTTAATTATAAATAAACTCTCCAATAGTTAGTTTATTTGAAAAAATACCCTATTTGCTAATGCTAGAAAAATTTTCTATTTGGAGGAAATCAAAAACGAAACAAACTATTTATATGAGGTTTGGTGTGATTTTAAAGGTTAAATGAAATAGGAGTTGATTTTATACTCCTTTCTTAATGCCAGGTCTAGAATGTATTGTTATAATTTAAAATTTGGACTGGTGATTCAAATCACCTATTTCTTAGCTCATATAACAAGGTATTTACGAGATGTGATTATTTTAATGACAAAATTATAAAATATGTAGATAGAATTCTTTAAATCTGGAAATTTGTGCCAATCAGGATTTTTCGGCTACCAACCATATTTGGTACACAATTTACGAAATTCGAATAATATTTCAATGAAGTTGCACGTGTAATTGTTTTGATTTAAAATTCTGAGCTAATTATAAATGATTTCGTGGACAGTGATTTTTGTTCAACATAATTTGAATATTCTTAATTATACACGGTTATATCTTTCTTACATGTTTATTTTGGGAATAAGTACTTGATTTATTATAATAATTTTTCTCTTCACCTGCTGCAATTCTCCACTATTTGTGTATTTCCCCGGATCATATCAACAAAATACTGATTTTGAGCTTTAAAAAGATTCCCTTTAACGTTACTTACTTTGGACTTTGCAGCGATTGTTGCTTATCAAGTTGCCGGAACTTGGCGAATGGCGATATTGGTTTTGGAGGCGCTGCAACAGTACGTGTTGTTACTGTAAAGCAAATAAATTACTTTAATTCCCTAATTGCGATTTTAAAGGGCTCTGAGAAGAAACCTTTTGTTGTGGTTGTTACAACAGCTCCATCGCTTTCCTCTTTTTTCTCGGTGGTCTGAGTGGTGCAAATTTCTAGAAAAGTAAATGTCCCCTATAAGCGTTTCTCATTTAAAATTAAACGAAAAAACGCGTAACATTTGCTAACTACCAAAAATTTCAAAAATTTTACTTATTAATACTAAGATGAAAAACTCAACCGTTGAATAAAATTTACCACTATCATTGATTTAGTTCGCTGAATGAAATATATATAAATATGCACAGACTATTCGATATCTATAAATAAAGTTGTTTTACGACAATTCGACAGTTCGTTAATATCTTTGCTGGCATTCCAATTCAGCGAACTAAGGGAATATCGACGAAATAAGAAATTCAAAACTTCTAGGAAAAAAATGGTGTAAGAATGTTAGTTACTAGCATGCTAAAGGCAAAAGAAAAGGAAAACAAAAACGATCGAAACAACAAATGGCACGCACTCATTGAAGCATTTTAGCGGCGGAGGGACATTATGGTTCATCTTCGAGATTCGAAGCAAAAATCAAAATGTTGAACTCACAAAAGCATGCTCGGGTCTGGGCTGAAGGCTAGCGACACTGCAGCGGACAAACGAAAAGACACACAAAAAGCAAAAAATACATTTTCTGTGACTCACAATATGAACAGCAGAGCTGTTGTCGGATTCAACGCCTGGTGTGGCAAGGATATTTGAGGGTTGCTTCTGAAGGCTCCTCGACGAAGAGCCCCTGCTTCAGTAGCAGTCGAGCAGAGCAAAATGTGCGAATATGTAAGAGCTGATTTTGTGATTGAAGGAGGAGGGTACTTCTCATGGGGCTCTGCCACCAGCCACGGTCGTGGCTGCGGCAAGAACCAACAACCATACATGTCCCTCTCGGTTGTAGTATTATTGTTATTGGAAGCAACAAATCGCGAGCGACAGCTTATAAATCTAACTAACCACAGCTGTTATAAGAATATGACTAGATCTCGGATCTACTAAGAATATATTAACAATACAAAACTAAATCTCCGCCGTCGGAAAGACTCTACGACTAGTCAATCCGCGACTACAAAGAGATCGTTTGGACGGTTCTTCCATGGCAAGTATGTCATTCTTCCGCAGCACGTGTCGCGCTTACTTGGCAGGTCACGTTGTTGCCGCGGAAAGTACAATAAATTGAGATTAATTTGTGATATGCAACAGTGATCTTCTCAGGCACATTGATTCGTTCGGCTTCAACTAATTTCGTTAGTCGTCGTATTCTGGATTCACCTAATCTTCAAAATGGAATGCAAGGATAGCGCACTGCTGGGTCTAGGGACGCCAATTGTGGTCTAAACATTTACGAGGCGTTTAAAAGCTGCTCGAAGGCGTCATCGACATTGCTCTCATCGAGGAGATTAAGTGCGCCTATATGTGGCATGGTTTGACTGCGACATATACCTCCAGTGGGATTCGCAATCGATGCCTTTTCTGTAGTTTTGACCCGGTTAATAGATGACTTGCGGACAGAAACCGAAGTAGTTGTACCTTTTGTAGCGGCTTCCACCATTTCTGCAATGTTAGTTTGGGACGAATTACGCGACAACGAATTCGGAGACTTTTGTCCAGAAAAATATGCAGCAACAGTCTTTTGTTTCTCGACAACTTCCTTTTTATCAATGCCGGCCTCAAACATTTTCGGTATAGCTAGAGTATGCCCCGATTTAACTCTACGAAGAGGATTTCCTTCGGGATATGCAAAACTTTTTGGAGAAGGCGGCTTTTGACTGTTTTGTTGTTGGATTATCTGGTGCCAGGAGTCTGACTTGCTAAGTGGACTACATCGTGCATTTACAGATGCGAATTTTGATGAAGATGTCGTCTCAACTGAATCGAATGATCGCCTAGCCATGCTCGTAAATTGTGCGATGTTCTTAAAGACTATGTTAGATGGGATTTCATCTTTGGCTGCCACTGGTGTAGAAGGTGTTTCTACAATTTGTGGTGTTACAAATTTTGTTACAACCGATGGCTCAGAAAATTTCCTGTTCGTTGGTACTGGTTGGGCTACTCTAGCATTTATAGTAGAACCGCTTTTCGAAAGCGGGTTTTGGTAGGCATTAGGCATGTAGCAATGACGTTGAGGTGGTCCAAACTTTTTCAAAATAGGAAAATCTTCTTTGGATAGGGACGATTTTACGATATCAGGAGTATCTTCTGGCGCTGAGGATTTGTATACTTGCACTTCTTCATTTACAGACACCTTTTTCTGTACTGTCGTACTACTTGTAGTTACCATCTGATTTGTTGAAGATAATTTTGATGACACCTCGGTTTCTTTCTTCTTTTCTTTATATGATGTTTCAGTCGCTTGTTGCCGTTTCAAGCCAACTTTTGAGGTAGTTTGACTCTGTGCTTGAGTGATAGACTTTTGTGCGACCATTTCGGAAACGCTTTTATCCACTTTGGGGGTGACCTGAGGTGTTGGTTTAATGGATTTTTTGCTTTGTTCGTACGAAGGTATGGCGGGTTGTTGTGGTTTCGGAGACTCCTTGGGTTTGGTGTATGCCGACTGTGATTTAGATGGTTGCTGAGGAGCACCTTGAACCATTGCCGGCTGCGATTTTTGGTCTTTCTTTTGTTGGGGAATTGGCTGAGTCGGTTGATGTTGACCCTGAGTTTGATACAATTGCATTTGGCTTTGTTGCGAAAGTTGTTGAATATTCTGCTGCTGTCGATATTGCGCTTGTTGATATTGTACAGCCCCAGAGCTTGCCATTTGTTGATTTCCCAACGGTTTCGAAGGCATTGATGGCTTACTTATTTGTGGGGATTGTGGAACATATATCGGATTTTGACTAAATCCATTTGGATATTGTGGTGACTGTGGCGTACTTGGTTGCGACATTTGCCTGCCTGGCAAGTATTGAACTGGGGTTTGCGCCTGATAGGGAGTACTTTGAGGTTGGACGGGTTGTACATTTGGTGGTTTAAATCCCGAACTTGGTGGCTGGTAGCCACCAGTAACAATCTGATTTGGTGCCGGTTGAAATTGTAGACCTTTTGAACCACTTGAAACTGTCTGATTTTGAGATATTAATTTTTGTGATGGGATACCTCTTGCAACAGCTGGGATTAAGTGACTTTGAGGTGGTAACGGTTGTGATTGAATTCCTCTCGCAACACCTGGGACAACCTGACTTTGAGGTGTTGATGGTTGTGATTGAATCCCTCTCGCAACACCTGGGATTGTTTGGCTTTGAGGTGTTGACGGTTGAGATTGACTTCCTCGTGCAACACCTGGGATTATCTGATTTTGAGGCGTTGACGGTTGAGATTGATATCCCTTTGAACTTGTATTGCTTTGAACAGATTGCTGACTCTGATACGGAGTATTTTTTGCAGATTTGGGAATATATTCCGGCATTCTATTCGTTGGGGCACTACTCAAATTCGGGAAAATTGGTTCAACATTCGGTGCATGATAACTGGAACCATCTGGTGATATACAACTTTGGGGGTTTTGCTTTGTTTCTGGAACAGACGTTTTTCTTTCTGGACTTTTCCCATTCGAAATGTTTTTCATGACTAAGAGCAAATTATTCGCAGCTTTCGAGTTCCTACCGAATTTTTCATCGTTAACGTGATTTGTTCTACTCGTTACTGTAGCCTGTTGACCAACTGGGCCTTTCATAACCTTCGCCTCGGCCTTGTATTCCTTCAAACTGTTGTTGTCTAGCTCGTCATCAGTTATATCATTCAACGTTTGATTTAAACTTTCAGGTGAGCTTGGGTAATCAAATATTTTAAGCGGCTGTTGCTGTTGCGTCGCACTTATATTTGGACTTATTATTGGTCGACTGCTTGTCAAAACTAGTGGTTCTGATTGTGGGTTTGTGAGCGAATCTTCTCTTTCTCTTTGATAGAAAGTTGAAATAGATGGATCTGTGTAATCGGTGCGGATGTATGTCTGAGGATGAAGACCAGGTCTTGGTTCACTATAGGAAATATTTTGGTAGTTATGGGTTACGGAAGGGGCAACAGATTCAGGATTGTACTGAGTTGCATTGGGTAAAGATGGCCTCTTTTGATCCATTTTCGCTTCATTATATGAGGCGATCCGTTGCTGATATATATAATCCTGTTCTCTCAGAGAACCATGACGTTGAATTCCGGCGGTTGGTGACTTGCTTTCGAATTTTGATGCAGCCATATTCAGTACCCGATGGTCGTTATTTGGATTTGTAGCCCATGGAAGCCCAGAAGTAGGAGAATTACTTGTTAGTGGTCGACCGCTGTATGATGGTTTATTTGGTGTTATTTGTGGTGGGTTACTGAAAACGGGCCATGAAGTTACTGAAGGGTGCGGCGGAGGTGTTATGGGTTGGAACTGGGCTTGATACACTGGAGCTGGTTCTACAGGTTTAAAAGCTGACATCGGAGCATGAGAAAATTGATTGACAGGCTCTGCTTTTGTAGCTTCCATTCTTTCAATTTTTTGTTTTGCTCTCAAAGCACCTGCAAGAACATCACCACCTCTTTCAGCCCAAGGAGGCTTTACTACTTTCTCATTTTGCGGTGGAGTCACCTCAGCTTTTTTCCAGAAATTTCTAGCAGTATGACTAGGCACAGGAGGTTTACCTGATGTTGCAACCGCTCCTGATTCAAAAGCGTTTTTAATATTCCCAAATTTATTGCTCCAATTAGTAACTGTTCTGTTCGGATTGTTCCAACCAAGACCATGGGATGGACTTTGCTTTTGGATAAATGCCAAGAATTTATGATCATTTTCTGTTTTCGGCTTAAAAGGTGGAACCACTTGACGTGGCTTGCTATTAACACTAACCTGTACCGTGCCACGTAGTCCAATTGATTTTGTCGAGCTTATTCCACGCTCTTCTGCCTCTGAATCAGATTCCATGTCGTGGAGATATTTCATTGGTTTAGGGATATCAATTGTATTGGCACGTTTCATCAACAACTTTTTATTTACAAATCTATTCTGTTTATTTGCTTCTGCGTTGTCTGTTGTATAAGCACTTGGTCGCAGCCCATTGAAAACAGGATCAGGAGAGTGGTGAACTTTATTATATAAATTTCTTTCATGTACTTCCTGTTCATGTTCTGGAACAGTCTGATAATTTGCTGGGACATTTGGCTGATACACGTCCTGCCTGGGGCTCTGATAGTTCGGCAAAGCCTGACTTTGAGTGTAGTCGTAAGATTCAGACAACGGTCTTTGGCTTCTTTGTTCTGCTCCGCTGGCAGAAAGAGGATTTGTCTGCTCAAGATCTGCCGATTGTCTCATGACAGGATTTTTCGATTGCTTTTTATCCCGCATTTGAACCGGTGGATTGTTGAAATGATTAATTTGAGAGTCCTTAAGATGGCTAGGAACAAATTGATTGGGTCGATATAGGGTCGAAGATTCCTGGGTATCTGGTTTGACTTGTGGTTTTTCGAAGGGTGAAACAAACTCAGGTGGAGTGACTGCACTACTTTCGGGTGTAGTACAATTTGACATATTCTCCATCATAACCATTTCCTCGATATATCGTCTTGCGTCTGCTAGTTCCTCTCTGCTCACACCAACAGTGTGACGGCTAGCTCGATTTCGACGCTTTGCAAATCGCTGATGTCCTGGTCGAGAATTTCGACGAGCGTCAGCCTCTGGTGAGGACGTTTCGTTATCGTCCCCAGCTATTTGTCCAGGTGCCGGTGTTGGGGCTGTAATCTTTTCTGGCGACTTAAGACCTGTTTGTAGACGACCCACAAGAGTCAACAGCGCATTCTTCTTGCAATCTTCCAATTTGAGATCATTCCCTTCTTTCAATGAATGTTCAAGCCTATTTAAAGCTGCAGTGACTTCAGCTATCAGATCACTGTCACCCTGTGAATGTATTTGCATCGAATCACGAAGCCCGGCTGCAATAAATTTGAGATCTTCTCCACTTTCAGTGCCTGAATCTTCAACGTGGTGGGTACTATGCATAGTGTCTGTGTGACTACTGCCAAGTTTTTCTAGCTGCGGTGGTTTAGCGCTTGACTTGCTGCTTGTAATGCTGCCTGTGCTCTTGCAGCTTATTAATTTGTTACTTACTTCCTTTGAAGGTTGAGGACGTGTTTGTGGCGTATTTTTGTGCAATAAGCCTTGCAGTAAGGGCAAAAGTAATGACTCACCCTGTACTTCTCTACTCTCTCCTGCACTATCACTGATCTCTTCTTTTTTGCTAGAAGTTGATCTCATTGTTTCTTCTTTTGGTTTTGTTTCAACTGTATCTACTGCCTCACTGGCATGTTTCTCATCAGATACTTCTTCCTCACTGTCTTCTTCTACTTCTAATTTTTCTCCTTTCTCTTCTTGTTCCTCTTCTTCAACTTCTTCCTCAACTTCTTCTTCAACAATTTCTTCAACTTCTTCGTATTCACTACTGCTGCTCTCTTCGTCCGAATCTGCTTCGTCGTCTTTGCGTAGCTGAGCTACTTTATCTGCACATGCTAAAGGGTTTTAACCACATTTCGCAAATCGCAAGAAATGTAAAAAGAGGAAATAATAAATTCAACTGAATTAAATCATTCAAGAAATCATCCATTGTTCAACAAGTTCGATCTTGAACAGAGGTAGAATGATTCCTTTGCTTTTCTCTTACTACTATTATTAATACACGTGATGTGATGCTTTTTGAATAGCGTTATTACGAAAACATTTATAGAAAAAAAAATACAAAAATTAGATGAGTGGTGAGATCGAAATTGATACACTTGAAAAAGGCGTGCTTTGTGATTTGAGCGCATTCAGGTTACTTACAGACAATGATTTTGTTAGGAGAATGCCTTCGGAAGGGGCCATATTTCCCAACCTTTTGATAGTAAAATCCTTTAGAATCTCGCCATACGAGAGATTTCTTTTTGAAACAAAAAATGAGTGTTCTTGCACAAAATATTGAAGATGTTAACGAATTGCCACATTTAACCACATTTTTTACTTTTGCTTTTATCCAACAGTACTTTAACTTAGGAAAGCTGCAAAGCTACCCTTTAATTCTTTTAATACGCTTAAATCACAAAGTTCGCAAACACCACGGACTGACTTGTCATAAATTTGGAAAAAAAATTTATAAACAAACAAATGAACAATTAACATAAATAAGTTGATATTTTTACAAAAGAATTTCAAATTCGAAAATACGTTCGAATGAAAGAAAAGAACAAAAAACGAATATACACTAATTTCTTGCCTGTTTGGTTAAGGACTTTGAGTAATGTCTAAACCGCAAAGCAATCATCACCACCACCAAAAAACTATCTTTAGGTCACTTTCGCTTTTCGCAGTGTAAATGCCTCTATAGTCCTATGTGATTTCGAAGTACTTCTATTTAACTCTTTTTCTTGTCTATCTTGCTGGACCGCAAGACAGCTTGCTATCTATCGATATTTACCTTCGCGTTCAGCCATTAGTTGTCTTATTCGAGCACGAATCCTCCGGCGTTCTTCGTAATTAATTGATTTTTCAAGCTATATAAAATATAAAAATATATGTATATATATATACATTTAAAACGGCTCAAAAGAACATTTTGTTTCAATGTTAAACATTGAAGTTTCTGTTGGCTTCAATACTCTAAAAACACGGATCACTCACCAATTGCTTCAAAACTTCCAAGTTCCAAATGTCCTCAAAATCACAAGTTTTTTCTTCAACTGGTGCCGAGAAATCTTCCTTCGTTTTTGTTTGACGACTTGTCTTTACCTAGAACATTAAATAACAAAGCGAAAAAATATATAAATTTAAATTCATTCTTCACCACTTTTAATAAATTATTATTGGAACAGGACGATAATCACCTTATTTTGCAAGTTTTTTACGTAGAAAATTAAATAGATGGTCAGATAGGTAACAAGAATCAGTTTTAAAATGAACGCAATTACACCATAAAGATTAACATCAAACATTTTGTTCCATGCGATAAGAAATCAAGAGTAATATTAGCATCTGTTTGCTTCGTCAATGATCGACTACTGATTGTGAGACTTATTCAATACTTTCTTCAGCTATTTCTGGAAGGGCTGGGAATTCAAGGGCGCTCTAAAGTGAGTTTATTTTCGTCTATCAGCAATTGTGCATCAAAGGATTTTGGTTTCAATCGTTCTAAGTTTCAAAAAAGACTCACTTATTATTACCTATTATTTTTATAGAATTATAATTAAGTTCAGTTTAGTTCGTGTATTAGGTAATATTGATGCCCATAAAATTAAACGTTGGAGACACAATATCAGAAATGATTTTGAGGTGAAATAACAATAACTTTTATCTTATGATCAGGATTCAATCACTAACAACTTTAAGTCATATAATGGGTTTTTGAAATTAGAAAAAGATCAAAATTGGTTCTCGTGTAATTAGAACAAAAAGACACGGCACGAAAAATAAATAATAATTAATTTTTGTACATAATTTAATTTTTTTATGCAGAGATTCTCTGCAAATATGTTGAAAAATCAACCGTCTTAATAAATAGGGTTGGTTGGTTCTGGACGTTTTTCTATATATTGCAACACAGATTCTATGTTTTTTCGACTGGAAAATGATTTAGTGTTTAGGTACTAATTCTTGATCATTGGAGAAAACACTTATGTATTTTTAAACATTGCACGCATAAAATTTAGCACAAAAGAATAAAAATATTTGTATAAGGAAATGCATAGTCAATATTCTTTGAAAATATTTATGTACTTTGTTTCCCTTTAGTTCAACTCTTTTTCTGATTACATGTAAAATATACTTATACGTGAAAATTAAAATATTCATCTTTGAAAGAAGTACATATGTATATTACAAAATATTAAATTAAAATAAGAAATGTTTGCTTACGTATGTTTATATTAACTGGTCGAAAAAGTGGAGTTTTTCGGGAAATAAACTATCCGTACTTGATTAAACTGAAACCCAAGTTTAAAGTTTGCCGGCAACATGTTTTAGGGAAGTCACATATTCTTTTATCAAGGTTGCTTGAACCGATATTTTGTATTTTTATAACAAGTCATGGTCTCTATTTTTGCCATGTTTTTGATACAACACAAAAAGTTCAACGTACTTACTTGATTGCATCATTAGTTATTTCAAGTGAAATTGTTTTGATAGACATTTATGGTACCATAAATACCTCACAAAGTACTATAAAACATAAAACAGAGGGATGTTTCTACTTATTTTTTTCTCTGAGCATTTCAAATCTTCTTTTTTTATTTTTACTTCCTTCACACAATATAATATTATATTTTGTACTTTAATCGGAATCGACAAATTACTTAGAATTCCATCATCGACTACACTCAATGTTCTAAATATCTATCTAAAAATGTAGACAGATTAGGCACGAAGTTTTATTTTGAGAATTCGTACAATTAAGAATTGTAACTATAAACGCATTGGGAAGATTTTGAAAAACCTTGAATCTTTAAATGCTTTTAAAAGAAGAGAAGAGAGCAAATTATTTGTTTACTTTGACTACCGAACCCTTTATTCTACTTTGTCTACATATATTTATTGTAATTTGTTTTAATGGGACCTCTGTTGGTAACCTTTGCTAAATATTAATCTTTTAGTTATACTTCTCTTGAATATCGAAAAAGATTTGGAAAATGCTTTACTTAGCTCATATAAAAAAGACCTAAGCACATCTCAAAACGAGCCTAAAAATGGTCTTGTAAATCTTAACCTGGATAGACAATTTTATTATTGGATAATTGTTGATAGCATTCTCTTCGGAATTAGATTATTCTGTCATAGATGTTTGCATATGTACTCATATTCCGATTTAAATTACCTAAGGGAAAATATTGCTATTTTATTCCTTTCGTTGCTTTCGCAAATTTCACTATCACTAGCAAACAATTTCAATTCTTATGTATTTCCGAGATTTATTTTGAAAAAGTGTTTGTCGATAAATTTGCTTTAAGACGCAGTTTCTTCTTCAAAAAAAAAATTAATGTAAGCATTTAAAAAAGGAAATTCTAGGATTGAACGTGTTTCGCAACAAAGTTATTTATTGTCTCATCGATTATTTTCGACAAATCACATTTACCTGAAAAAAATACTTCGACTAATCCGACCGGTCTATATTTAGCTGAAAAAGCATTCAGTACAAAAGGTAAGGAAAATTATTTACCTTCGCACTTAGAGCGCTGACTGATATTTAGGTGTTTGCCAATCTTAATTTTGTTGGCACCTGTTCGAAAAACTAATTGTGTAGGTGAGTTTTGAGGTCGATTTAAACTATACGCGGGATTCCCATATAGTGCTTGTAAATTTGGAGGAAAGCTGCTATGCATTTTATTTTAAATCTAGAAGAGGAATAACAATAAAAGTGTTGCATAAGAGACATGATTCATTTCTAGGGAAATAAAAATGATCATGACCTTAGAACGCGACACCCGCCGCCCTGTCTTGGCAAAGACTGTTTACAGCTGAGAGCAGGACAAACGTTTACAAACAATTCTGACGTCAAAACGGTTTGTATCGACCGATTTAAATAAAATTTGCCTAAAATATACGAATAATTAATTGCGGCGTGCTGTTTGCCAAGAAGACAGACAAACAGCCGAGGATAGCACATTTGTATTAAATTTGTATTAAGCGAGCGAAAGTTACAAACAGAGCTTTTTCCTTGAATTGTTTCCTGAAACATATTCTTTAAGATACAAAATCTAGAACCCTAAGAGAATATCTTTCCGTGGAAAACTATCTCTTCCGGGATATGAAAATCTCTCGCTTTCTCTTAGAAAAATAAATAAGTTAAACCACCAGATGGGAGTCACGTTCGTGACCAAAATAGGTCCGCTCTACGGCTCTTTAGAATCCAAACAGAAACAAAGTTCGAAATTTGGCAGAGTTTCCCACATGCGCCCTGATCTTTTCTGAAACTTGTCCATCCACCTCAAGTCGGAATGTTCCAAAAAAGAAATTTTCAAGTAAAAGAAAAATCGCAATCTTTAAAGCTTGCAAGTGATCTGAAAATTTTGGCAAAATACTTTCTGGAGAATGATTCGGTTAAATTATACACAAGTCATGTGTTTTGTACGAATTTTTAATATTTCCAACAAAACGTCGAAAATGCGGAACTCATTTTTATTATGTAGCGAAACAAAGAGGTTGAATTTGCGCATGGTGCATACTCTGCGCATTTTAAAAGTGTCGACATTTCAGCATTGTTCGCATTGAACTTTTAGAGACGTAAAAAGCATTCCGCGAATTTGTACTAACTTTTTTTACAATTTTAATAGATTGATACTGAAAATTCATTGCTCTATTTATTGTTTCTATTTCTAGCATCATGTTTTTTTTGTTATTCTTTAAAAAACCCACCTAGTAGCATACTTCCGTATAACTCAAAATTGTTTAGGATGCCAAAAATAATTTTAGAAATTGTCTTTAGAATATCCCAGTATTATTAACACAGGTGTTTGACACATTAATCTCAACTGCAAGAGAACGTTGAAGTGGGTATAAATAATAATTAAATCTACAATTATTATTTCGGGAACTATCCATGAAAATCAGCAGGATTATCACCCAAAACTTTTTTTGAGTTGTCATTACTTGTTTCGAAAGATCAACACTCATTTGATGCGTTTTTTTGAAAATAAGTTGCAATTAATTAGATAAGATTAATTAATTATGAATAATAATTTAATGTAATCTATCTAAGTTACCTAACAGTAAGTGGTTCACATTTATTGAAAGTAATAGCTCACGAAAATCTGTTTTGTTAAGATTAATAAACGGAGCACTAGAGCGTGATGCCTACTAAATAAGTCCGGAGATGGTGAGGTATCGATACCTGGCCGTGAA
The DNA here is from genome assembly GCA_951509405.1 of Machimus rusticus. NCBI lineage: Eukaryota > Metazoa > Arthropoda > Insecta > Diptera > Asilidae > Machimus > Machimus rusticus. The sequence goes on from OX608051.1 coordinate 14,221,078, forward strand.
AGTAGAATGCTGTGTCTAATTAGCCATTCAAATACTGAAATGGCTAATTTCTAATTGCAGTGCGATACATATCAGAGCAGACCACATGAAGACGAAGCTCTTCGTCGGTGGGCTACTGCGGACCAACAGTAAAATAATAAACCAACCCATGCTGCGCACTCATGAATAGTAATAGTTAATTACTAACGATCCGACTGAGCGCACTTTCAGTGCGGCTTTTGATCTTTTATTACATCGAGCATGGCTCGCGCCAACTATTGGGTCTGCTAAAAGGCCTTTTGTGTCTGATCAAATGAAGAACACTTCTAAAGTTGCTAGGTTTTGAGTTTTGAGACTGAAAGGTGCATATCACTCGGTAGCAGGATACTCACCGAAAAGCCGTCTATTAACTGCGTCGACTCGGGGGGAGTCTCTGCTGCAAGCTTTCCAAATTTTCACTGAACGGCCAGCGAAATCGCAGTATTATTAGCAATCCTTGAACGGTCCAAGGCGAAATTTTCCAATGGAAAATATCGAAACGAGAGGCGTTAGACGGTTGCTATTTTCGTAATTATCTTCCTGGGCGGAGGCAAGACAGGCGAGTACAGCAAGAATTTTTCAGGAACGACCAAAAAAGGTCCCACAATTTGTATGCGGCCGGGACCGTTAAAAAAATTTATAAAAAAAAAAAATTATATATTCATATAAAAGTATCACTTCTTTGACTTTCTCACAATATTTTTAAATTCTTCACTTCTAAATAAGGAATCAATCAAAAATTGTATCGTTACATCACTTTTCTCGAACAGATAGAAACTGGTCAAAAACCTCAACACTTTGGGTCAAATCAAAAGCAATAAAAATCTTCTCGGTTGAGGATTAATTCCGCGTGCTCACTTTTCTACCAAAATCCAAAAATATACTAAGCTCCTCGAGGAATTTTTTTTGGGAGGAAGATGTGGTTGGAGTACCGTGGTCGTCGCTGTACTAAAATTAAGACATGATGTTGAAAATTTTAACGGCCTGTGCGCGCGCACCTTAACACAAAGCGTTTTTCTTCAAAATTTTCTCTCTTAGATTCATCGAAGAATTGCTTTCTCTTAGGTAAAGCGCATATGAGTTTGGATCTTCGTCGTCGGCGGAAAATTGCAAGTAATCAGGAAGGTTGCTTTATTTCAAGCATCGGCACGAGCAACAAAATTGCTCGTTTAAATTCAAGTGATTAGCGTGATTTGGGGCTGAACTCAATTTGACTATTTTCGGATATTTTGCCTTTTGGTGAACTCGTTCTACGGAAAAAGGCTTTCTTTTCATTGCGTTGCGTTTCAACGAAATGTTGTCAGTCAGACGAGTTGGCAAGGTTATTTTTAAAATTATTTCACGTGTAAAAGCATGTTGATGCTATTCATGGATAACATTCACAAATTCGCTGAAAGAGTTTGTTTCTATAAATTGATCGCCACTTGCCTTAATTGCGATGGATTGAAACAGGTAATGAGTGGGGATTTTTTAGTTACGAAATGAAGAAAAATATGTCAAGAGCGCATTTTTTTCGCACTTTTTATTTTTTAGCAAGGTTTGCGTATTTCAGGAAAATATAGTTCTGCTTAAAGCTATTGAGACGTAATAAGCAGAGGCTAACGACCAGTAATTCCGTTTGTTTTTTATATGACGTACTTTAAGATTCTATTTTAATACATATAACTTTTTCACCTAAATATATGTGTATGTGCCATGATTAAGCGAAATTTGAATTTGTACATTCTGATATTTGAAAAGTTTGTAAGTTATACCGCAATATGCATGCAGGTAAACGATTCTTTTCCACGTTTGTAAACACATTTTATTGAAATGCATGTTATCTAAATATTTTATTATATGGAAGACAGTTAATCCAACCTCATAACAAAAGCTTTTAAAAATCACCCTAAAATTTCTAATTATTCAATTATATTCGTGCAGTTTTGACGCCATTGAGGACATTTTCAATTCCAAATGTACATAGGTAGTTGAGTTTTGAAATATAATGAAAACAACATTCTGAACATGCATATGTATGGACTAGATTTTGCTTTTCCGATTAATTTCGATATTATTTTTACATAGATATATAGATGTATTGTTTTTTTAGATAAAGTTTATTTTTTAAGAACACGAATTACCTCAAAACTAAGCAATGACAAAGTAATATTTTTCTACATTAATTAGATCGCAGCAACAATTCTGATCAGTTTATGCAGCCAATGGCATTTCCGCAACGCGACCACTAGAGTATGCTACGGCTCACTTTTTAACAGGGAATGCGTTTCAAGTGCGAAATAATCTGCAAATTTTTATTGCTACATGTGAAAAATCACACCACAAATAAGTTGACCACTAATAGAGAACTGTGGAACGCGAAAAAATCGCAAATATTTTACTGCTCAAAGAGTTTTAACTTGGAACCTCAAATAATGATTTGGATGATTTTAATTGTTGTTAAGATTGCTGAATTCAAATTCCGTTGAACAAATTGGATTAATTTGCATTTGGTGGTAGGTAAGTTGATAAAAACAACTCTTAGTTCAGTAAAATCTTATATTTTTAAACACCGCGAGATTTACGTATAGACATGTATAGTTTTGCAAAAGAAAAATGTCTAACAAAAGTTACAGTTACCGCCCTTTTTATGTATGTTATATTGTATCTATTAACATACTTGGTACTAAATGTCTAGCAAATCTCAAATCATTTTTATCAAAAATACGAATTTGGACTTCTATGGAAAACATTTAACAAAAAGAAAAATACAAATAGAAAACTTCCACTAAGAGAGACTATATTAAACACATTTTGCGTCATTGCTAGTAACCTCTCAACATGCTAGACGCAGCTGACGATTTTTATACAGACGACTCCTTTGAGCGCTGGACTCTCGAGGCTATAAATTTTAAACGGTCAGACTAATGGAAGCTTTCAGAGGAATCTGTTGTCAGTCGCTTTTTACCGCTGAGCATTTAATAGAAAAGCGTGGCAAATTTTAGAGCACACAAAATACTGCCAAACTGGTCATGAAGATCTTCTATGTTTTAAATAATTTTTCTTCAGGAATATTTTCTTATATGCTTCATAGGCATCGTGTTTTTTAAAGAATTTTCTTTGTTTTAATACTTCTTCCGTTGTATTGGCTCCAACGCGTCTACATTGTGTTACCAGGTGGGAAACTTGGTTCCACTTGGTGCATATCATCATAAATACTTAAATAAAAACTTCCCAAGTGCTTATGTTTGTCATAAGTATTATAACTGAAATCTCTGGCTATGGCATAAAACCATAAAAAATTTATCAAATTCTCCCACTAAAATTGATACTTATCCAATTCAAAACCTTATTCTTTTAGTGGCTCCTTGAATGAGCAAGTTTTTATAAAAATAAGAAATTTTATGTTACATACATATGTAATGCATATATATGTATGTATGTATGTATGTATGTACAGTGACTCTCAAAACTGATCACAAGATAGTACTTTGGGATTTTACAAGTTATTCGTTAACGGTAACAGATATCGTAAAACTGGTTGCGTTATATTGTAGAGGACAAAATTGTCTTTAGCAATGCTCCTATACATTTTGACATCCGATTGACCATTTTTGAGTTATTTATGAAATAAAACTCTCAAATTTCACTATTTTTATTTAGCAAATAAATCAAAAAATATCGCAGTTACGGGAAAAATGGTTATAATCAATTTTGTGCAGAATTTAATTCTCTACAAGTTAGGCGAGGACACTTGCCCATGTCAGAATAAAAATTAGTGATTTTTTGCAGAAATAGAACATAAGATATTGAGCAAAATTTTTGAAAAACAATTTTATCTCGAAAATGATAAGTCTATTTCTGCTAACTATAAAGCTTATGTAAACAGGTGTCCTCAAGTAATTTGTAAGTGCATTAATTAAACTTTCAATTTAGTGGTAGACTAATTATAAAACAGTTATAAATATTAATCAATTCATATTAGCAATAAACCAAATAAAAAGCAACAATGTGTAAAGTAACTATATGTTTCATTTATGTTACGCGCTTTTGTTAAGTTTAAGTTAAGTATATGTTCTTTTGGGGTTTGTTACCAAACAAGAGTTCAAAGATATTTTTGGTTATTACGGCTTGAATAATTGAGATAAATGTCTGATTTTCTGCTCCAGTTTACTTGAATAATAGGCCTAACAAATACAAAAAGATTTGATTTCATAGCGGATATTTTGAATTATAAAAAAGTTAAAGAAATAAAATTTCTCCACATGTTTAAGGGCTAATGAAAGAAAAAAAGTCAGATACTTTTTTATATCCCGAACTTATCTAAACAATTTCTCATGTCAGAATTTTGTTAAGAATTAAATTTCCTACAAAAAAGATGCTAGTATAAAATAAAATTTGTAACTCCAGTAGTTTGAAGGATATGTTTGTTTACATTAGCTTGGAACGCAAAATATGATCGAGATAGATTATTAAATATGGGAATTATCGTTACAGGTCGAAGCTCGACAAATAAATTAAATTTGATCTAATACTCCTTCCTTCTACAAATATACATAAATATGCAGCATTTTTCGTATTTATTTTAATAACCACATAGAAATCAAATCTACCTCTTCCTTCTGTCTCTGGCAGTTATTCCGAAAGTTATTTTAATATGATATTCGTCGCCGAAAATAACATAGTTTAAAAAATTAAATATTCAACATCAGCATCAACATCACCAAAAAATTTTAAATATTAAAAAAAAAACTATTTTGTTTGTTTTAATGACTGGAATTAAACTTTAACTTCATCTAAACATTTATGAAGAAGCTGTTTATTGTCATTATTGCCGATAATTTTAGTTAAATGAAGTCAGAACAAAGGGTACCTATTAATACATACCTCGTTTTTTTTCTTTTACGTTATTACTTAAAATTTAAAATTACCGGGTGTTTTCAATTTCATATAATTATTCTCAGCTTTTAAGTTTTAATCTGTAGCCAAAAAAACGCTTTATCGGTTCTTTTTAGTTTTTATGATATTACGCATATAACGTTTATAGCAAGACAACTTTTGAAATGAATCTTACTTCCTTATATCTCTTTTTTTTTACGGATTACTAAGCATTAAAAAACTATCAAGTACAAGTCGGATCCGTGCACTGAGGTTTTCGAATTATTTGGAAAACTCTAAAAAGCATACAGTAAGAAATTTCATGATCAGAAATGAACTCAACTAAGTGATTGATAATGTAAAATTTTAGATGCGTTCGGATCATAAACTATTTTTTTTAGTATTTATTGTTAAAGAGTAACAATACATATTTAATTTTCAGCTTATTACGAGTTATTATCTGGTACGAAACCTTAAACCCTGACCCTTTGAATTACTTTCTGTTCTGGTACGAAATCTTAAAAATGAAGAACTGCCGAACAGCAAAGGCCGTAAGAATAAGTATAATATAAAATTCTCACCTCTTCTCTTTTAATTTCGGGACCTCCGATTTTGCCAACCACGTTTTTTGGCACCATTGATTCCATGCCAGTCATCAAGATGCTGGCGCCAAGAAACTTATTCAAAAGCGATCGTGCTTCCTTATCTTCGGCAGTATCACCATCTTCAACCACTGAAAATTAATATATGGATTACTGCTGAGCGTTCTCACAGGCTTAGTTATATTTACCATTATCTGCGTTTCTCATTTTGTCAAGGATGTCGTTAACTCCGCTCACCTTAGTACCTGAACTGTTCAAAAAAGACTTACTGCTACTTGAGAACTTACTACAGTTTCTTTCGACCGGTTCAACTGTACCGTTCCTCTCTGCTGAGAGGTCTTGGAGTATACATGGTGACTCATCTCCCGAGTCGTTAAAACTGCCCGAGTCCGAAACATAATATTCACCTAGTCACGAAATTAAGAAGGACATGAAGGTTAGTTTTATTTGAAGCGCTTTTGAACCCAATATCCTACCTGAGCCGGGACTTCGGTTAGTATGAGTTTGAGTTCTTAGAATTAATCCTGCTTTTGGGTAATCCCCTCTGTTAGATTTATCGGGTATTGAGGAAGTCGACGTCTTGCGAATATATTTTTCAGTGATTTCCTTAACGGATCCCTTCCTTACGATTTTAGGCTTAGCTGATAAATCTTTTGTCTCAGTGGGCATGATAGCTGGGATATCTTGTTCCTATTGGTCACGCCAGCGAAATAAAACAGAGAAAACAATGGTGTTAGGGATTTTTATTGAAATTTATGTTAAAACATCATGTTTGTGTCATGAGTAACAAATATGTGTACATAATAAAAAAAATACAGTGTATTAAATAAACAGCGGTATAAGAGTATTCAGTGTAAGCAGAAAAAAGTCTCATAAAGTTTGATCACAATTTTGATGTAGTACCATCGGGGCGTCCACAAGGCTCTGCTCCCTAGTCGCACTTTAAATAGGTAAATAATTTTTTTTCAAAATAACCAAAAAGGGTTGTGTGGGAACTGAGCTTGAATTACTCGAGAAAATCGTGATAACTCACTTCAGCATCGCGAGTTTTTGAAATTTTTTCCTTTCTCGTTACTGTTGTAATGCCGTCCTTCGAAGATCGTTCACGTTTTATCATTTCAGCTGTTGGACCGGCACTCAATTTTGATTCGATTTTCTTAACAACATCGGGACTTGATGAGTATACCGTCACTTTGCGTTCACCAACTGGTGGGGCTCCATTTTCGGAATAGTACTTCTCTGTGATTACAGTGCCAGTAACTAAAAAAGAGTATTTAAATTGGTAAATTTAATTACATATTTAATGGAACCGATATGTAATTGAAATGTTATTTGTAAATTACATTCACATCCTATGTTACAACTGAGATTTTGCTAAACTTAAATTAAATTACATCAGTTCATCTAATATAATAAACATAAATATTTAAACTAATAAAAAAGCAATATGCAAAAAAAAAAAAAAATTGTAAAAACAAGCTTTTGATGCTCCATGTCATCATAATATTGCATTGTCACGCGATATACATATGCATGCAAAATTTCAGCTCAATCGGAAACCGGGAAGTTGGTCAAATTTAACTTGCAAGATTCCATTACAGACACCGGGACAGGTGAAAGTAAATAAAAGCTTGTAAAAATAAAAGCTTGTAAAAAGAGCAAGAATGTCAATTGTCTACGTCAATTGTTTCAAAATTAAATCGAAATGAAAAGAGTTATAAAACAGTTTACGACAATTAATCTGATTAAAATCCTTCTATGGTAAATTGTATAAAATGTAACAACATTATTTAATAAAAGTAAATACAAAAACATGTAGGAATGAAAACTTTATCCATAATTTTTTAGAATCGAGTTTTACATGTTTAAATCAAATACACATTTTTGCTTTATAACAATCTTAAATACTCGAAATTCATATCTGGAAAAGTTTTCTTTCCTATATATTTTGGTATCTGTAGTTTACGATGTATAGGCGCAGCGGTGAATTTTAAAGTAACGTAAAATTATTCGATTATGTCGAACTCGCATATATTATTAAATGAATAACTTAACCGACTGCTAACTTATTGATAAAGGGAAAGGAAAATTATTGCGATCTTATTTTTTTTTTTTTTTGATTAATAACAAACGTAAAGTGTTAATATTCCTATAATTTTTATAAGAATGTCTATTCAAATTTTAAATGTTTATATACAAAGAAATGTCTGACCAACAATTTCTGAACCACCGTAAAAAACGTTTTTATATATTTTGATTGCAGTATTAGTTCCAATCACCACGATGGCGTCTGTGGCAGGAACACCAAGCCGTAACGACACTGAACGCCAACATTGTTTGGGCTTATCTGCCTCGGCGGACAAGCAATATTCCTATATTAATAAATTAATTAATAATAATTATTCTTAATAAATGGTTTACAAAGTATCGGAACCCTGCTAAGGCAAATCGGGCCGTTTGTCAGCGCTCTTTAAAGGATCTTCTCTCGAAATAATGTTTTTCAATTCAGTGTTCACGATAATCGGAGGAGTTTTCAAAAGTTTTTAAATTTTTTTTTTCAAATCCTTCAAACGAAATTCTTTATAATGTATCCAGGGGTTTGTTTTTATACATGCATATACATATGTTATATGTATTAGTTTTAAAAGATTTTATAAATCATAAAATAACGAAATTCACAATATGTACAAATAAGTTTTTCATGTTCTTTTATTCTTTCGAACTTCGGAAAATTGCCTCAAAAGATTAATTAAATACCTTCCTTTATAAGTATGTTTTTTTTAATAATTAATTATTTTAATTCATCTCTAGCTCTAGAAATCATGTAGACTATAAGGTCTAAACTCCTTTTTAACTACTTGTATGGTCTTGATGCCAAAAATTACCTCGCAAACTTACCTTTTGTAGTTTCACTGGGCTTATTCCTTTTCTGTAGCGCCCGTATACCAAACAGAGGCCTTCCATCTTCATCTGTGGGTCCAATGCCATAGCATGAAATCACGCTGTCCTCCTCGGCTTCGGTTCTTTGCCGCCGTGTCTGTGTTTTGGACGTTGTGGTCGATGTCACCTTCTTTGTTGCAACTGACTTAGCCTGATTGTTTTCTGTAGCTTTTTTCAATATATTTTTCGTAGCCCAAATGGGTTTTTCTTCCCTAACTTGTTTGGTCACAACTGTTTTAGGCTTTCCCCCGGTTCGTTTCACCTCCCTGATAGTTTCGTATCTTTCAACTTTTGCCTGTGGGCTGACACTGCGCTCTTTAACTTCCCTTTTTACCGCACGAGAAGTGTGCTTCGATTCGGTCTCAATGAAACGGCTCGAACTAGTTTTGAAGCTTTCTTTTCGAGAAGGGCTAGAACGATGATCGTGCTGACGATCAGGGCTTGGAGATGAACCTCTCGACGAGGAGCGTTCTTCTTTAACAATAACGTATTCTGTGTGGCATGCGTCTCTGTTCTGGGTGTCGATCATTTTCTTCACTACTCTGATCTGCGATCTTATTCTTCTTCGATGCTCATAACCTGCAACCGTGTGCAGCATCTGCTCCAGCAGCTCTAAGTCAAAGATTTCTTCAATATGAGGTATTTCAGCTGAACTGCTTCTACGTCTCATTTTTTCGCCTTTTGACTCGACTCGTTTAAGGTCCACCCCGAACTTTGTACCAGATCGTGGAGATCCGTCGTACTCATGGGTGCTTGTGCTATCTATGGAAGCCTTTCTTTGGTAGTTCTTGTTGACTTCTACTGAATCCCTTCGAATATGCTCCAAAGAACTCATAGTTTGGTCCATGTAAGAGGGCCTTGGTCCAGCAGGCGCTGGCGAGTCGTACTCATGGGTGTTTGTGCTATCTATGGAAGTCTTTCTTTGATTTTTCTTGTTGACTTCTACTGAATCCCTTCGAATATGCTCCAAAGAACTCATAGTTTGGTCCATGTAAGAGGGCCTTGGTCCATCAGGCGCTGGCGAGCCGTACTCATGGGTGTTTGTGCTATCTATGGAAGTCTTTCTTTGATTTTTCTTGTTGACTTCTACTGAATCCCTTCGAATATGTTCTAAAGAACTCATAGTGTGGTCCATGTAAGAGGGCCTTGGTCCAGCAGGCGCTGGCGAGTGAGTCCGCGAAGTCTTTTCGGTTTGTTCAAACAAATTACGTTTAGCACTCACTGAATCGGTTGTCACACGACTTCGATGTGAATGTTCTCTGGAACATGGGGAGTCATCTCGTCCATGGTGGCTTAAGGGTTTTTTCAATGAATCTGTCTCGGAATATCGCTTTGATTGCGGCGAACCAGATGTTCTAATTGTCTCCTCTGTTCGTCTAGAAGTGGTTTCGGTCTCTTTCGAGTACCTCGAGGGCGAATGGCCATCAGGATAGTATCGGTTTGGTGAAGTTTCCTTAGAAGGAGAGTATCGGGAGTAATCAGCAGAGCTTCGTCGCTCTGTCCTACTTTCTACAAGATTATCAGACGTTTTTCTTGTTGTTTTCGTTGTTTCCGAAGTGGTTACGTTTGTTTTAGAGGTTGTTCGGGTTTCAAACAAATCCTTTTTAGAAGAAACAGAATCTTTAAGAACTGTTGTGCTCCTAAGTGGCTTTGTGGAGTAAGTGTCATCATTTCGTGTGGGACTTCTGGATGAGGTATGCTCGGTCGTTTCAAAAATTTCTTCAGTATCTTTTCCATGCTTTTTATACACTCCAATGTCTTCAAGTCGAACTTCATTTGTCGTCTGTTTACGTCCTTCCCATACTGAAGGTCTGGACATTATGTCCTTTTGCCGTGGTGTTGTCGGTCCTCCATTTTCAAACACTTGTTTTGCTTTCTGAATGGCTGCACTGCTCTTTAATGTAGGTTTTGGTGACGCTGGCTTATCGGTAACCGTCTTTTTCCCAACGCTACTGGTGTATCGATCGGTAACAGTGGTCGATTTGTCTGTAGTTTTTGTAACTACTTCCTTGTCACTTTCATCACTTTGTCGGGAGATCTGCCTTTCAACCTTGGCAACCAATTCAGGAGATCTTTGGGGAACTGGCGAAACCAATTTCTCAGCTGTATTAATGAATTTGTTCACCTTTTCAGAAACGCTTAAAATACATTCATCCGTGCGAAGATCTTCATCTATTTCGTCGATGTTTGGTCGACCAATCTGCTTTGGTGGCGATTTTCTTGGCGTTTTAGTGACGTTTTCTGCGGTAGTTGAAAATTTGCTTACTTTTGCATTCACACTAAGAAGGCAATCATCTTTTTCGGGTAACTGCTCACTGGGTTTTTCTCTTCTGAAAGGACCAGATGCTTTCGGCTTCTTTATTTCCTCAGCTGTATTAATAAACTTATTAACTTTATCATGAACGCTTAAAAGACATTCATCGTCCACAACACTGCCGTCTGGCAAATATTTTGGCTCTTTCTGAGGAGACGACTCCCGTGAAACCCTTTGGCTTCTCGATGTCTTCACAAGAGTTTCGTCAGCAGATACCTCAGATGTCCGCTTTTGTGTTCTCTTTTCCAAAGTTTCGTCTACTTCAGTTATATAGCAGCCAACATAGTTTTTGGTCTCTTCTTCGAAAATTGGAATGTTTTTAACCTTTGGCTGTCGTCTAGGCTCCTCCTCAGGTTCCTGTACGGTGTCAGGATAACGAGGCTTTCCAGTGTACTCATCCAAAGGTACAGGAGTTGGGATAATTTTATTTGGGGATGGTTCCCTACTACTCTTCGCCTGTTGGATATCAATGATGACATTCTCCATGTCTTCACTGTTAATGATGATACCTGTCGGGGCAGATAAATTAATTGTTTTTGTTGCTAGATGCTTACTAGGACGCCGTTCTGACTTACTATGTGGCTTATCAGTAGAATCTCGTCTTGTTGGCTTATCTTCTGGTACATTTACAATTTTATCATATTGTGATCTTGTTTCTCTTACTGTTGATGTCTTAAGCACGTTATCGCTGGTTGATCTATTCATCTTTTGAGTGGTATCTTTAATAGTCCGCGTGCCATAAATGGGAGCAGACTCTTTTCTTTCTGTAACTGGAGCTTTTTTCGATGGTTGTGTTTTCCCAACTATGGTTATTGGCATTTCTTTTGTTTGCCGAATCACTGTAACTTCCTCGTTTTCTCTAACAAGTGATGAATCGCTTTCGTCTTCGAGGGTTACGGTTTGTTTTTCAATTCTCCTTCGAGTAGTTGCAGTTTCTTTAGGCTTCTTAACATCGGGGCGTCGTAAGGGTTGAGTTCTTTCAGGCTGATCTCTACGTGGAACAGTAGTCTTAGTTACTTTCGTAGTTACTGGTGTTGCCGTAGGTCGGAAAATTCTCACTTCAGGCTGCTTTGGTATTTTCTTCTCAGGACTGCTTATCTTACGAGTTGGTGTTGGAGACAATTGAATCTTAGCTATTGTGACATGGTTTGCCTGATCTTCTGTTTTAGTTACAGTTGAAGTTTTAGTTGTTTTTACAGTAGAGGCAATCTTACGTGTGTCTACTTGCTCATTTTTAGTTCTACGGAATGTTTCAGATTCTGGGACGGATGGACTTCGTCTCGATGGACTTGATGCAGTTGGTCGGTTTGGCAAATTTTTCACCTTCAGTGGGCTAGAGCTTGGAACAGTACCGGGTTTTCGAAGTGTTGAATTGGAAACAGGAGTGCCTCTTTGATTCGTAGGAGTTTTCAATGTAGTAACTCGTAACGTAATCGGCGTTGTAGTTCTCTTAGGCACACCCTTAGTCTCTTCAGGCTGCAGTGGTCGCCTGGTTGGACTAGAAACGCCATAACGCGTAGTTGCAGGTGTGTCCTTAACTTGGGTAGTTTTAATGGTCTTTGTTATTTTCGTTCGTCTAATATCGTCTGTATCCTTTACTTCCTCTTTGTTCGTCTTCGATACGTTCGAAATATATTGCTTTTCAGTTACAGAGTATTGGTCTCTCTTCGGAATTGACTCGTAGGGAGTACTTCTTCGAGGACTTCCAGAAGGTGACCTAGACCTTGGTTTAGTTACTTCGTAACACACCTCTGTCTTGTATGGCTCCTTTCTTACAGATTTTGTTGCGCTATCAACAGAACGGCGATCTTGTTTGGATCGATTTTCAATTGTAATGGAAGAAGGAACATATCTTTCTGGACTTGCACGTGGAGACTTTCTGTAAGGCTTTCTTTCTGGACTTTGAGCTGGTGACTGTGAAGGAGACGGGCTTCTTCTAATAGAACTTCGTTGTGTTAAATCCCTTTCACTTTCACGTGTGGTTTTTTCAACAAACCGGGTACTGGTAATATTCTCTGAATCATCAAACTCTGGTCTTCTTGGTTGAGATTCGCGAGAAACCGGTCGTAGTGGTGAAGTTGATTGATTTTTTCGTGTAGGGCTTGAAGTTGGAGAGCGGGTATACGGAGAATCTGTTGGCGTGTTCCGCGGAGTAGATTTTCGAGATAAGCTAGAGTAAGGGCTTGCAGTAGGCGAGTCTTTAGGTGTGGTATACCCAGAACTATCAGGACCCTTTGGCTTTCTTGTAGGACTCTGATCAGGTGTTTGGCTCGGAGCTCTCCCAGTTATTGTTATATTGTCTGTAACCGTGGTTGCATGATGCTTTCGAGGACTTGAAGAGCGGGGTGATGGAACAGGCGATGGAATTTTTCCCGCCTTATCCTTTTCCTGCACAACACGTTCAGTTGTTATGAAATCTTCTATTATAGTAGACTTTGTTTTTTTCGTGTCTTGTAACGTTTGGTCCATACCTAATATTTGCCTGCATCTTTCTTCGTAAGTTTCGCTTCTATTTAGTGGAGGTTTCTCCTTGCCACCCTTCGGTTTCGGTTGGTCGGATGAAATTAAATAAAAGGGTTCACCAGTTTCGGTTGGAAAATGTGTTTCTTTCTCAGGTCGTTTATCAGTAGTTTTAACAGTAGTAGTCTTTTTATTACTTACTTCAGTGTCATCCTTTTCTCTTGTAATAAATTCCTCATTTCTGTAATTTTTCGTTGTGCTATCAGTGTCAGTAATGGTTGTGGATAAGTCGATATTTCGACCGACATTTTTAAGATTCACTTGGACAGTAATATCAGTTGAATCTAAGTCAGTTGTTAGTTTTGGGCGTTCTTCAAATCTTTTGGGGTATGACGGTGACTCAGATCTTGGGGACTCAGGTTCGAATCCCTCATCGTCTGAATATTGGGGTTTACCAGGTCGTTTAGGAGTGGTGTTATCTCTTAGAATGGCATTGTCCACTTTAACAGTTTTCGTAAATTTCGATGGCTTAGTATTATCAGATGTGGGTTGATCTGTTTGGATTGTTGGCGAAGGTCTTGTACCCTTCCGTGTAGGTGACGTGGAAAATTCATCTGAAGGGGTAGGACGGGAGTCATACTTTTTTGGAGTTTGTCGCGATGAATCACTTGGACGTGATGGGTATGTTCCGGGTCTCGTAGAAACTTCGTTGACCGAATTTGGGTATCTAGAGGCTAAATTAAATTAAGGGGATTAAAATATTTCTGCATAATACTAGACAAAAAGTGTAGTAGCATAGATAACTTAAAGTGGATGCATGATTCTTAAGATCTTCAAGAAACCAATTATGAAAGAGGTCATAGCATCATGCTGATCAGAAATGGAAGTTTTTATGAGAAATTGCTTTTAACTTCCTTGGAATTTAGCAATGTGTGTGAAATAGTATCACTAGAGTTGTTGAAATGTCATGTCTCATATTTGCATTAGAGATGTGCAATTTTGAAATCTTATTATCTACTTTTAAAATGTACGTTGAATCCACAATCATTAGTAATTGCAACGATTCGTTATATACCCAAAGAATATTGGTTTTATAACGAATTAGAATCATTGTTATCGAAAATAAATTTCTTATTCTAAAACGCACAGCACTGTATTGAACAGTCAAATAAAAAACGACAATCACAATAGCTTCCTAAGTATTGTGGTTACTGTTTGCACATCACTAGTGCATATTTTGAAGACAAGAAAATCAGACTATCATGATTCAAGAATGATTAAAAACTTTACCTTTAGGATTTGTTGCGTTCACGTCGAAAGGAACTTCGCGAGGTAGCGTTCTGGAAAGTTTGTTGAGAGTAGGATGTACATGTCTGGGAGTGTGCAATGGTGTACCAATTTTGAATTTTGAGGATTTCAAAGCACCTTTTTGTGAAGCTCTTAAAGCCGAAGTTTTAGTTGATTTTGGTTGGTTTGAAGGGAGGTGTGTCTTAAGAGCAGGGCTAGCAAGACTGCGGTGGGAAATTTTTGGAGGAGGATTTCCAAGGTTTTTAAATGTCGATTTCTGGGATTGTGGAGGATGTCTTGATTCTGGGTATAATGGAGCTATGTATTTCTTTTCGAACAAAGGTTCATCCACGGGTTGTCTTTGAACGCTGTACAGTGGAACTAAAATAATCTTCCGTGGCAAATCGACTGCCTTTTGCTCCTTAGGAAGAATTTTATTATTTCTCTTACCTTTTGTGTCTTCTGGGGAGCGGATCACTTCGGGCTTCTTGCTTGGTCGTATGCTTGGCTCATCTTTTCTAGGGCGTGTTCTGGGTGAATCAGCAGGCTCGTTCGGTTTAGAGAAATCTTTCTGTTCCTTGGGATAGCTCCTATCCCTTGGAGACAATCTATCCTTTAGGGGAGATTTTTTTGTTGGGGATGTTGATTTTCTTATAGAATCTCGGGTATCCTTCGTTTTAGTTATTGTGCTCGTGCTAAATTTACTTGTATCAGACTCATGCGATGGGCTGCGATGAGATCGTTTATCTGGGCTTGATGAGCTTCTTATAGAGCTTGTGCTCTTTAGAGATTTGACGCTTCCCCGTGTTTGATCGACAGGTGAAACGCATCTCAAAGATCGAGCGAACGCGTCATGGGCTGCATTTACTTCGACAGTCACACGAGTATTCAAATAATCTTTGCGATTTCGCCGACTGGTGTCAGATATGTCGGTGCGTTCTGTTGTAATAGAACTGGCATCATCAGCATCTGGTCGATAGGGCTGATCTGGGCGAACTACTTCATGGGTTGATGGATAAGGTTCCTTGAACTGATCGGGCTGTACTTGATGAGTTGATGTCCGAATTTCTGTTACATGTGTGCTTTTAGTTACGTCCTTAGGTGGTGTTTGGGATGGTTGCTGTGGTTGCTTCGCATAGCCCTTCGGTATTTTTTCAGATGGATATTCCGGGCGAGTTTGCTCTGCCGGATATCTTTGAGCAGGTTCCTGCGGATAATTTTCAGTAGGTATCTCTGAGTATCTCTGCACAGGTTCTTGGGGATATCCTCGAGTAGATTCTTTTGGATGCCGTTGATAAGGCTCTTGTGGATACTTTTGATCTGACGGTTGTGTATACATTTGACCGGGCTCTTCTGGATACCTTTTACTGGGTTCTTGTGGATACTTTTGAGCAGGTTCTTGTGGATACTTTGGAGTAGTTTCATGGGGGTACCTCTGAGATGGTTCCTGTAAATATCCTTGGGGTGTATCTTTAGATGGATAAGAACCGTCAGGATAATGCGGAGTGCTGCCTGGCTTTTGAGGCAACTGTCGCCTTTGATCTCTGTCCGCAAATATTTGCCTACTCTCAGTGTAAAAATGTTTTTCCACAGTTTGGTGCTGATTTGGTTCTTTGGGTCGTTCAAGTGGTTGCTTTGGTGAGCCTTCATGCGGAGTTGATGGTGATCTTCTGTCGGGCTTAACTGATGTATACTCCTGGACTAAATTTTGCCGAGTAGTTTGTTGGTCGGTAGATTGTCGTATTTGCTGTTGTTGGAGTTGCTGAACTTGAACAGTTTCTGAAGTATGCTCTGGGTAATCAGGCTGCCTAGGTTTTTCAATTGGGTGCCTTGGTGAACGCTCGCTAGGAGTTGGTTGTTGGCCTCTTTCTGGCCTTGCAGAGGGAAAACCGTGCGTTGCAAAATCGTCTTTGCCCTTTCTTACAGTTCTCTCTTCGACAGTTTGTCTTGTTTCGTGGACTGTTTGCGTTGTATGATCAGGTTGAATTGGAATTTTTTGCTGACGATCCTCTGGTTGTCTGGCTGGGGATGCTCTTGATGGTGAAACTGATGGAAAACCGTGAGTAGTAAAATCTTCTGATTGTCGTGTAACTGTTTTCTGCTCTGCCGATTTTACAGTTTTCTGAGACTTTACGGTTTGTTCAACATTTTGGGTTTCAAATGTTTGAGTCGCGGTTGAAGTTGGGCGATCAGGTGAAGAATATATCGGATCTTGTGTTGGCCGATGTGAGCCTGGAGACTTTACAGACGGAAAGCCTTGTGTGGTAAAGTCTTGATCACGCTTTTGTGGTTTAGTTGAATCTTGGGGCCTTACTGAAGGAAAGCCATGAGTGGTATAATCCTGACTTGGTTTTTTTGGCGATCCTGGATGATCAGGTCTTCGTTGCTGTGTGATAAATTGTTCTCTAGAAGCATCAACACATTCACGATTATCTTGTTGTTCTGTTTGGGTTCTGGTCACATGAATTCGAGTTTCAGTTGAATCGGTTTTAGGCGCAGTAGTATATTTTTCGGGAACAATTCTCGAGTGATCTACCATACTACAGCCACGCTCTGTTTGGATAAAATCTTGATTAGTCAATTTCGAATCGCGTACCGTTTGATTAAGATCTTTTTTAACGGTTTTGTGCACAGTGTCAGTCTCGAAAACCTCGACTTGATCTTTTAAATTTTCTGTACGATCAGTTGGAATTTTATCTGTTCTTCTCACAATATTATCTTGTTGGCGAGTTTCCTTTCTTAAATCATCTTGAAAGATTTTATCTTCTTTCGTCACAGTTTTGTGAACTTTTTGATCTACGCGATCATGAACTTGTTTTTGTTGAGTTGTTTCTTTTGTGAAGATTTCTTCCTTAGTTTGATGTTTGTTGTTAGTTCTTCGACCAGTATCCCGTAGTATTTGAGGGGTATCTCTATCAGTGATACGTCTTTCATTATAATCGTCGCTTATTACCTTTTCCTTTCCATCAACAACATATTCAACACGATTGCGTTGTGCCCGATCTTCAACAATTGTTCGCGAAGAGGTGCATTCTTTTTGATTTGAGGAAGATGACCACGTTTTGGACTTGGCCGACTTTGTTTCGAATTTTCGTGTAGTAACAGTCGTTCCATCCGGCAATGTTTTCGTTTCTGTTATAACTTTTGTATTAGGATCTGGATAGTCGACAGTTCGAGAAATGATTTTTCCCGGAGCTGCAGCCAACAAATCCACTTCCTCTTGGATTAGCTTGCGTCTTATCTGCTCACTCTGATTAATTTCATTAGTGCGGGTTTGGTTAGTTCGCAATTGTTCTTGGTTAGTATTATCTTCAATAACATATTGTTCGTTTTGTGTTTGTTGGTAATGTTTCTGCTGGTGTTGTCGTTCTTCTTGCTGTTGGTATTCCCTCACTTGGCGCTCTTGTCTTACAGTGCTTTCACTCCGTTGTTGATGTTCTTGTTGTTGCTGCTGGTTTCGTTGGACAGTGGTAGTCCGCTTGGTCGGCATGGCCGAGTCAACAAGCTGATCGAAATCACTTAAAACAGCCTGGTGATCCAATCCAGCATCAGGACCATAAGACGATTGCTTTGATGTTGTTACATGTGAGGACGATACTACAGAGCTACTTTTTTGTTCCATCCTTCCATTATTCTCATCCCCCACCACAATCTTTTCTTGAAGTTGTGTATTCGATTTTTCGCTCGCCGTTTTAACAAAATTTTTATCGTCACCTTTGTGTGATGCACTTTGCAAGTGTTCATTCTTCCCCGCAAACTGAGAGTGCCCACCACTGATCTTTTGAGTACCTTGCAACATAAAAATTACGTTTGAAAAAACACATAACAAAATTTATTAACATTGTTACCTTCGGTTGATGCCAATGTTTCTGTCTTGTAGGATTTCCCGTCGGGGCTCACTTCAGAAGATGTTACAACATTCCATCCGGAAGTATCCGGAACGATGACCCCGCCACGCGTATACTTCAGTTCGTGAGTTGGGCTCGCCGAGTCACGAATCTCCTTAGTTTTGAAGCTCTGGAAGCTCTGGTCGGAGATCGATTCCCCGTGACTAGGAGTCAGCGGAGCTTTAGTAATTCCAATATTAGGCGAATCCATTTCTCCAGTTACGTAAAATTCTCGTAATCTCTCTTCACGCAACTTGTACATACGCGCTCGAATCTGCTTTTTACGCCCGAAATCCTCGGTTTGTAGCCACTGTAATATTGAAGAATAAAATGAGCGTCTTCAATTCGGATTAAATCGACTAGTCGAAATTCGTTCGATGACTGAATTTGCCTCCACCGAACACATCACTTTTTACCCGTAGAGGCTTACTCAACCCCGTCTTGGCCTCGATGAGTGTGACACAGCCAGGCCCCGGCCTACGCCCGTACAAAAGAGTTTACCTTTTCTGGACAGAACAACTCGGTACGTCATAGTTGCAAATGGTTCTGCAATGGGCGTCTTGCTCGATATAAATCGACATTTTATTAGTTTATCCCCGCACTAATAAAAAAAAACATTTCTGGTGCTATTTTTACTTTTGAATGACGTAATTTTGTCTTAATTGCTATTGAGTAGGTAAGTGACAAAATTCAAAATGCATCTGCTACAAGTAGTCCCATAAGATCTTTTTCAATCCCTTTAATAAATCTTATATTGTATTTCCCGAGCCTCATTCAATAAAATATGCTCATTATATACACGTAAAATATATAAATTTAGCTTTTATAACGATTAGATTCTGTCAACAAGTTTTTCATATTTTTATTTTGCACAACATTTTTACGTTGCGTATATTATGGTAAAAATTTGATGAACCTGTCTTAAAAACGCTTGATCTCTGTTTCACCTTGCATTTTGCTCATGTTGTGCAGCCACATTTATAGACATGAAAAATGAGATAATCAGAAAGAGCTAGGCGAAATATGCGGAAAACAGTAGAAAAAACGCTGAATTATGAGCTGTCGTCGAATAGTCCAGAATCTCAGTTTCTAAATATCGTATGGTATTATTAAATAGTTCTAAGTACAATTATCAATATGCTATTAAAGCTGCAGTTTAAACATAAGACGAAATAAGACTCTCGATATTATTTTTATCTTCATATAAAATTTGTTCAATTTTAGCTTTTTTTTCAATTCCAAAATAATAAACTTTACAAATTTTTGTGGGAATATGAATAGAATTTTGATGGAATTATATAATTTAAAGATTTCAGAAAGCATCGCCAAAAAATTATTAGCAATATCTATTATTTCAAACTTTCGATCGCAATGCCCAACCTCAACCCAATAGTCTCAAAAATGAAATTAATATGAAATTGAATTATTTATTACTTTCAATGTTCTTGTTCATAAAATACTATTTTCTTGAACAAAAAACTGAGTATTCAGTTTTACTTAAATTGCTGGGCAACTTCTATTAAACATAAAAAAAAAAATAAAATAAACAATTAAAACGCAATAAAGCAACATTTTAAAGTTTCATTATTCTGCAATGCACAATTTTCAGAAGTCCGAAATATGTACGTGAGTATATTTTGAGCGAAGAAAAATTAGGTTTTATCTTAATACTTTGTTTTTCATGAAAAAATCGTTATTTCGAAAAACGTCAGAATGAAGTAACAATGTCGAATTAATTTTTCGCTCAAATTACCATCTCCTATTCAAATTCGGAAAATAGCTTTTTGAAACATTTTTTGAAATTCACTTTTTTCCCGACTTCATAGGTTTGTGAGTATTTGAATAATTAATTAACAGGAAAAATGTTCTAATTACAATTATTAAATTTGCTTCAATTCGTTCTCTTCTTCAGCTTCAACCCAAGCGTTAAAAGCTCTACACCAAGAAATCAATTGTAAGACAAAACAGACAGTTTTCCTAACCAGTAGCCATAATATAATTTTTTCTAAGAGATTATCGACATTAATTTTCTATTAAAAAATTAATGATTAATGAATAGAGTTACAAATATACACCTGACCATAAATCTTATGCAGGGAATAAATTTTCGATTAGTGTGCACCTATAAACCATATATGTTGGTTCCGAACAAGTGACTGATTATTCTCATATGGATTCTTCTGGAAATTACGGATTTTTATTTTACTATAGTAGTAAGAGTTATAAAACATCGTCAAAAATCGAAATGATTTGCATATTTTCAAGCTATAGACTAGACGAGTCAGATTCACACACCGAGAGTTCCGTACCTTGAACGGAAAAGTATTAAAAATATGACTAATTTTTTGTATACTCTATGAATATTATTAATTTTATTAGTACGCAAAAACGTTCATTTTTTTGATCGCATAACTAAGTATGTTTTAGAATGTACTTCTTGGAGACATAATTTTATTTTTTCTGCAATATTTACATAAACTGTCAACTTTCACTTTGCAAAAATCAATTATAAGGGGAGGGTACTTGGTACTTTTTAGAATTTTTTTGTCATAAAAGCAAATAAAAACCTATGTATTTTACAATTTTCATAAGAAACGTTCACATGTCTTAGTAACCCCACTATAAAATTTCGGCCTCTTTTGCAATGAAAATTAAAATATATACATATATTTTTTTAAATTCTGTCATTTGTAATAAAGATGGGAAGCATTATTTAGAAGTATTCTAAATGTCATGTCGATAGAATTAGTAGATTCTGAAATAAGAAGCTGAGACAGACGGACGAAATCGCATCATAAGATTTCTTTGTTACCATTATGAGTACGAAACCCTAAATAAAACAAAAGGACATACAAAAACAGTGTAAAAGATATGTAATAATACTCTCATTTGTTTATTTTTCCAGTAGCTAAAACCAGTTAATTTTTAATGATTTTATTTCGTTTGATTCATGATAAATTATTGAGATAATTCAATTTAATAATGTCAGGAAATTAAGAAAAAAAACATGTGTAAGTAATTGTACTTCCTTCTTTATTTTATTTGACACTAATTTTATTTTAAGCATTGTACAAGATGTAAAGAAATTTTTGGCAATAGAAACGAATATGAGAACCTAAAAATTTTAGACTTGGTACAACAAAACAACAGGAATAGGAAATAGGAAATTCATTTGTTATACTATTTCCTATTGTGTCAGTGAACTGAGTGTAAAATCTTAAAATTTTCGTAACTATTTGGATGGTAAAGATTTGTTCGCACCTTTCATAAGAATGCAATTATAGTTAATACCAACAACAAAACGTAAATACTCCCAAGAAATCGTGAATTATTTTCTATTTATACATATAATATAAATAAATAAAGAATACAACGATTTCTATTATTGTTTTTCATACAAAATATTCATCAATATTTACGTAGTACAGTCATGCTTGTGAAAATTTATTAGTCAAAGTTAAAGAGTTATTTTGTACTGTCGAACAGGCGCATATTGTAAATTTAAAAGTGTGCATAGAAAAGGTTATAACGCAAAAAAACACACACACACACGCACTCTCAACATTTTTAAAATTTACACTTTCTATTGATGATTTGCCAAATCTTTAACGAGTTCAGAGCAATATCAAAAATATTAAAATAGGGAAAAAGCTCAAATTCTTCTGTTTCATTACATTCTCCAGTTTCACTGAAGTCTTCAAGGTAGGAGTCTCTATCGTACAAGTTGTAATTGTAAATTGTAATTTATTAAATCAAAAGTACATTTTTATGCAGAAACATCGCATGACGTATCGTTAATGTAATTAAAATTACTTATTAATTTATTGAAAGTCATACTGAAAATTAATACTGTTGCTGCAGTTATCTAGGGTTTATGGAGATATTTTTCTTCATTTTTACTTGTCTTTCGATTTTCTTTCTATGTGAACATTTTTTATATCTTTGAAAAATTTAAATATACTATTTTTAATATTTCACATTATTACTCAAGTTGGTTTAATTTTGTGTGTAATATTTTCTGTAAAAGTTACAACTCACATAGCTCTGTTTTTGAGCATCTGTATAGTTCCACGTAAATTAGGCTCTAATTTGTGTTAATTATACTATTTATAAGCATCTATTGTATCGTCATTATGATAGCTGGGGCAAACGCAAAACAGTCGATGTAAATATAATAAGTTAAAATCAGCACCGATTTTTTTCATGTTTCTTATTAATTTGTAACTGGACGTGTTGGTTACTAGAAAAAAAGAAATAGAAATCGTTCACCCAAATTAACTGAAAAAACGGAGATTTTCAATTTTTTCTGACCACAGAAGAGACAAAATAGTCCACAGAAAATACGAAAAATGATTTACTTTAATTAGTTCAATTAAAAGCAATATAACTTAAGTACTACCTATTTTTAATTACAATAATGAATTCATTTTTGCTCGAATCATTCAAAAATAACCTCTAAATTTCCGTGGAAAATTCTTTTTTCCCAAATTATTTGTGCTTCAATACTCAGTTTAAATTAAATTTTAGAATTAAACAAAGTTATGGATAGGGTTACTCTTGATAGGTGGTTTATTTGTAATTCATCCAAAAATAAAAAATAAAACAAAGCAGAACAAAAAAAAATTGTTTTTTCTATTACATTTCCCGAACATTATTTTTGCGTTTGACCCAGCTATCCAAATATAGGCCAATTTTTAAATGTTGCATATCCTGTTGCAGATCAATAATAAGGATTTTATTCCAGATATTCAAGATGGTTAGTCTTCGAAACTATTCAAAAAAAAATTATATAACATAATTTCGAAATTTCGAATTGTTTGCCGCTTATTACCAAAGAAAAAACGTTTACTCGTTACTCTAAATGCACACTAACCATTAACGTATTTTGGTGAGCAAAAATCATAAATGACACAAATTAAATACTTTGCCATAAAGTACCCTGATCTGATAGGCCAAAGTACTACCCTAAACTTATGACCACTTCACAGTAAATAATAAAACCTGTCCTGATTCATCAACATTAATTACATTAAATTTGGACAGTAGGTTTCTTTTGTGACCTAAATACTAAGAAGAAGATACGAAATTCTTCTCTTAAGGGGTAAAAGAGGGAATCAGAATTGTTGAAAATTTATTCCTGGAAAGATTAAAATAGGGGATGAAGCTTTATGAAGAATTTTGTTATTTTTTTAGTTAAAACCATGTAGTATGTAGCTTTTTGGTTGGATATTAAGAATGACGTTTATCAGCGTTTTTGGAAAAGCACTCCCTAAGCGGGTAAAATGAAAGGAGAAGACCATGAAAAATTGTATTAATTAAGGGTTAATTTTCCTTAAACCCTAAAACGTATTGTACTTAATTTCAAACCAATAGCTTAATTAAAATAACACCTCCGTAACTTGAAATGACGGACTTCCATACAAACATTTAAGTAACTCTAATTTGACCACTATTCTATTCCTATTTCAAGATCCAGGTGGACGAAGTCACATGCAGAAAAGTGGTTTAGTATACATAATTTATTTATTATTATGTCATTACTTATTAATATCATTATAACATTCTTCAGCGTTTGCAAAGAAGACATTTTTTTGGACTCTAAGTACTTTACTTGGAGTACAAAGTCGTACCAGACTATGTTCTACATATCTGCAAGGAAATGTCAATCGTTCTTCTGGCTGAATATGCGCCAACGTCCATTTCACGTAACTACGCAGAATCTTTTATCCTAGACCTTAACGCTAGTTATGTGTCAATATAGAGATGAAAACTGACAAAACAGTCCTCTAACTCTAATTATACCGGCATTTATCCGACCCTTGTCTTTAATCAAAAGTCCTTGAATTGTTATACCTTAACCTTAAATACATGTGGAACTAAGCGGTCTAGCTCATATCGAAATCTTTAGGAGTTGTGTTATGTACTGTGAAATTCTTGGGCTGTTTCTTTTGAAACAGTTTTCGTTATCCAGATAAATCTTTTGTCGGAATCAATACAAATGAGTACTGACTCTTGAATGACTTCTGCATTTTAACATCGAAAGAATAAAACGATTGCGTCGCTCCAAATGTTCGTAAAATAATAATAAAATAATGATTCCTACATATATCTGTACTATTCAGAAGCAAAACCACTTTTTGCTCGCCAATTAATATAGCAACTAATATAATAAAATATAATTTGCACGAACTAAATTTCTTAATTTGTTCATTATTTAATTGAATTCAATTAGTACATTTTAAATTTTTTAGATTTTTGTAGTATAAATGAGAATAAGTAATATATGTTTCTTATAAAAATGTATGGTACAAATTTTTGGTAAATATCAAACTTTGCATTTATGTACATATATTACCAAGCATATTATAAAAAAAACACTAACCGGCATAATATTCACGAAATGTCTAAAGATTCTCTAAGTCTATAATCTATATAAAGAATTCTCTCCTCCATACAATGCCAGACAAGCCCAAGGGCTTGCAAAAAAAAGCCTACGATATTTCGGCGACTAGAGTGCAAAACGAACCGATGACATTTATAGATCTTTGCTGAAAAGTCGTCTCCGTCATCTTCATCTATAAACAAATTTTCGCGATGCTCATGACTCAAAGGGCGGACTTACCGCGTCTTTTTTCAGAGATGCCAGCAATCCATAAAGTACTCTATCAGTAGCACAGCTCGTATATCGTCAGAGTCAAAATGACGACCGCACAATATCGTTGGACTTTGGTTGGTATTTAAGTTGCTTATGTTTCAAAATTTGATAAATTTTGCGACGACAGATAGACACCAAACTCGCATTAGATATCCGGCGATGATCTCGTTAGCACAGTTTCAGGACAAAAACAATAAAACTATTGAGAAACTTTGGGAATGCCGACAAGCCACTAAAACTGCCCAATAAATCACTTCTGACCGATCCAACTGAAGATTCAGCAAAGTGCATACAAGCGCATCGGCACTGTATCTAGTATATATTGCAAATTAAGCAAAACTCGAAGGAACGAAGTAACCGGTTGATCACGAACTGTAGACAATGTGCGGACGCATCGAACGAGCACCAAATTCTGACTGAACTGATCTTTTAGTCCTCGGTAGTAGCTTCGATGCAAGATCACTCAATTTGAAGCCAAGATTGGGGCCCCAGTGCAAGGTAGTAAATACAGCGATCGAGCTGCACGACCACACGATCGTCGCGCCGCGTCTGACTTCTCCTCTGCTCCTTAACGTGTCTTACGACTTTCTTAGCTCATTTGTGACGCCTCCTCGTATCGAGTTATTGCGTGGTTTTGCTTGTTTTCAAGATCACCGGCTTAACTTTTTTTTTGGATTCATAGAATTGATACTGTCTCATATCAATACTTTCCGTAACAATTTGAGATCGGTCAGTAGCGAATATCACTAATTACAGATTTCCTTTAGTTAATTTTCATCGTGAAATTACAAAGGGATAATGATGTCTTATCTATTTTTGTTTAATGAAAATCAAAGTTGTCGCATAATAAATGCGGCGGCTTAGCGAATGCGACCCACACAATGTCTTTCTAAAGTCAGGGACAGAAATTGAGCCGCATTTTAACTATACTCATTTAATTATTCTTTGTAAAAATAATAATCGCTAGTAGCGAGAAGCTATTAACTTAGAGAAAATCGCACAAATTATATAATTGCGGTTTCCTATGATTTATTGGGCCATGAGTAATTTTCCCAAAACGCAAATAGGCAAGATGTGCAAAAATTGAATCTCATAACCGTGAAGGCTATTCTCACCTTTTGCACCAAAAATATTACGATACATTTGATGCTTTTGCCGCTTTTGAATAGAAAAACATTGACAAATGTGGTTTGCATATATTTGGCTTTTAGGAAGTTCAGCTACGGCCTTACTTCAAAAGAAAAGCAACGAATGTTTCGTTCTCATTCAACTGGTATATGTATGTACATATTTTATTACATTTTGCCACCAAGAGATAAGTTTTGCATCTTTATGTCAATGGTATACAAATCTTGTGAGAAAATAAAGACATTGCTAAATAGCCGCAATTATTGTCCAACAGCTTCGCAAAACTTAGAACCGCCTTCATTCAAGTAGTTCATGTCTCTCAAGATGATGACGACTTCTATTCATTCAGGTGGCACCCAGACCTACGCTTCTACCGCTGAAAGTGCGCGCTGGTGTCAAAGATGTTTAGTTATTTTATTACCTGGCTTGTGGGATACTTGAGACTGCTCAGCCTTGACGGCGATTTACACTTACGAGAAGACCGGCGATTGCCGCACCGGTTAATAGAACTTGTCCTCTGCAACTTCATGACATCATGCACCCATTCTACGTAAGAATCAGACGAATATAAGAAATGAGCGGTTTCTGCTTGGGGATCACTCAGCGAACTTTTCAATAGTCAAACATGCCTACATTGTTTCTTCGAGCAGCAGTTTAATATTCATATTTCTTTTCTTTTTTTTTTGTACGGTATTGAGTCACTAACAATTGACAACAATTTTACTGGTGTATCTTAAAATTCACTAATTACTCGGCATATTCTCTATGTATTATATTTTATATTATTACTTTATATTATGTGCTTATATTATGTACTTTATATTATTTATACCTACATAACTTCCCTGCTACCGGCATTTCCCAAGATATTTATTATTTACTTACTGTTGTGTACCGAACGCATCCTAAGTCTAGGACTGTACCAGCTCTTCGTATATTCGGCGCGGGGCATTCATTCTCCGACCGCCGCCCGAGCAAGCAACTAGCGTTATTTTTGTAAGTTAAGAATAATATAATAAACACGGATTACTAGCCAGCCACGTGTATTATTTAACGATCCCGATATACTAAACTTACGTATATAAATATTTTAATACATATTTCAAAAGCGAGCTACCTCATTGCATAGATTCCAAGAAGTACTATTATAATAACTGTGTTTTTTTCACATCGGATCCAGATCTAGATCTTACGGGCAGGATATTTTGCACTGAATTGAGATTTTAAAAGCCGTCAAGTAAAGATTTCAAAATTTGTGAAAAGCGTATTAAGTTGCTATGATTCCTACCCATCCAAACTTCAAATCTTGAACCAGATAAATTTTCGGATTAAGTTTTTGATGCAAAGTGGATATAAATTCAGGAAATTCGATTTTATTTTCGCGAAATAAAAAGTATTTGATATGGGTAACTGTTCAAACATTTCAAAAAAAAACTTTCCTGAAAGATCCAGATCCAGATCCGATGTGAAAAAAGCACAGCTAATATTATAAAGCATTTTCGAATTCTAAATGCTATATCAATCGTTCATTGGGGCGTTCTGAGCAAACTTTTGAATTCCTCATAAACTCCTGCTCCTCCAAAATCGACGTCAATGTTTTTAAGAAAGTGCGCTTACTTAAGGTTTTGTGAATAGATAGAAAATTATCGAAATTTTGTTTTTTGGACTAGGAAAATTACGATACATTTTCAATTCGAACCCCTATAACTCCTACATTTGGAAAAGTTACCAAACAATTACGAAACGATACCATACTTGGTAAAATGACGAAAATATTTCTGGAAATCACTCATTTTGTAGGGTTCCTTAGCAAAACAAGGAATTTTTACATATATGTACATTGTACATATGTATGTACTTTTCGGCATGTCCGTCATTTTATTCAGAGACTATTAGGAATATAGCACTTAAATTTCGTACACGTATAGATAATTATAACCGCTAAAATTATATACAAGTACATTGTACATATTAAAATTTTTGGGAAAATAATCTAAGGCTACCTCTCCTACAGGAAAAGTCAAGATGAAACAAAAATTGTAATTACCCTATCAAGTGGAGTATCGTTGAAAAGGGAATTTAAATTCATTATGAGGTTTCTTAAACCGTTTTTAAGAAATATGCTTATTTTTGAAATATTCGACTCCAAATGGCCATTTTCGATTAGGTTTGTATCGACCAAGGACACAATTTCATAAAAAACTGAAAACAATTTAGAAACTTGCAAATATGCTGAAATAATAAAAATAACACGACTTACTATTAGTATAAGGCTACGAACTACTAGGTGTGCAATTTTTTAATATTTTTTGAAAAAGTTTCCACGATATGCAACATACCTACACAATGTGTACTATATACATATATTTTTATATTAAAAAAATTTTTTACATATTATACAATGCTCGAAAGAGCAACGCCGGATTTTTAAAACTTAAACTTAAAAAAAAAAAACAGAATAATACTGGCATACAAATTCTTTCTTGGTTTTCAATAAAGATCAATCACAGCTTAATTCGTATTTCGCTTCTGTTTCGTTCTCCTTGTCATGTCGAATTATGACATTTTCTAATAAAATAGCAGTATCTTATCGTTTAATTAATACATATGTATGTACATATATATTTATCCTTTATTATTCAACATAACATTAACATATGTTTGTTACATTATTCTGAACTGAAATAACAACAGGTAAAAAGAAATGTTCAAAAACTAGTTTTTATGGTGTTCTATACTTATCAAACCCTTTTATTTGATACCCATGTCGACGGGGTGGCAATGGAAATAATACATTACCATCTTGTCATGCCCATTATATTGGATTAAGAATGATGTCAATCGTGCATTGTCAACAAAACCAAACGTGTGTGCAAAATTTTAGTTCAATCGGTTGGGGGGAACTGGTTTAAAATTCAGTTGCAAGATTTGACCCAAAAATACATATTAACAGGTGAAGTTAAATAAAAAAAAAAACATGTACAAATTAAATCAAGAAGTTAGTTGGTCTTCAGAAATTTTTTTTATAAAATGTCTTTTATTTTATTTCATGGTATATAAAATAAGCTAAAAAAGGTATCTCACTTAAATCGCTCCTCACCGAAGAGGTTAACTTCACCGTTAAGCCTTGAAGCAGATTGTGAATGTCTAATCACCTGAGATACTAAATACTTCCTTAGATAAATCCAGTTTTAAAAATAATAGTTGTATCAAAAAATAAACACAAATGTTATGTTTAATTATTTTTTTAAATTATAATCAAAATGAAACACGTGTTTTCATAATATTAAGAAACGAACAGTTTTTCCTCAATCGTTTTTGTAGCAGATACATAAATTGACCTAATTAAAAAAATTGTTATTCTAACTTTAAATTGAATTAAAATTTTCGTTTCCCCTTCATCAACCTGCATATTGTCAATTCAAATTGTTTTTTCCAAGTAGGCAATCAACAAATCTTCTAAAATAGGCACATAAGTGATTAGTCTGACCATCATTCAGCTTTTTAGACAAAAACTAGTTATAGTGCAGAGCAAGCTGCTCATTAAATAACAACGCGACAGCATTGCGTGACCATTATAACTTCAAATAAAATTAAGCTCAATTAAATGCTATTAAATCATGCCTTCAGCTTAGATCATTTCCAAACATACTACGCTCCGCTAAAATCAGCCACCGCGCGTAAACCACTCAATTCCGCATGCAAATTCCATATTCTGATTTTTAGTCTCACTCGGCCAGAAGCGGACAGTGAGCAGCTCAAACCATTAATCGTCCGGCCACTATCTCTGCTTTGTTTGTTTTAATTAATTTGAATTTTCGTTGAAGCTCTGTTATTGTTTTTAAGCCAGAAGTGACTTATGGCCGTGATATAATTTACTGCCACTCACCATGCGCCGCAAAAGCTCCTCATCCCGGATCGAACCCAGATCAACATCCAGTTCAGATGTCATTCCGAGGACAGGTTATTTGGTTCTCTGGAAAATAAAAGAAAAAATTGTTTGAATGAAGCAGAGAGTTTCGATTATGCAAGATTGTTATTATTACAAAAAGTGCCCATAATTTAGTGCCACCTTATTGGAACAAAATATTCATTGGCGTTTTCTTGCCGTATTAAAAAAGCAGAATCGATTTAATCTATATAGGCACATGTTCATGCCATGGAATTATAAGCGCATTTAAAGTATAAGAAAAAAAATAACCAGGCATCAGTGGCAAATCTTTTTAGTATAGGTACAATGAAGATGATAAAAATGTTTTCAATCTTACCCCACTTTTAAGAATTATGGAAGAAATTGCACCTTTCAAAAAATCAAAAAGATCACCTTATCCAAAACACGGAATTATAGTGTGGGTAAACGATTTTTCCTTTTTATATATTTCACATCTCATAATAATATGTAATATACTTAGATTTTATACGACGATCCTTTAAACATATTTCAATGCTTTTAGAACTAGTTACTTTATATAATGTGCAATTAAGTAAAATGAGTATATTAATAAGTAATTATTATTTTATTCTATATTTTTCTCCATAAAGTACTCATTTTGTACTTGTACGTGTTTTAGTCTACCGACCACAGAATTATGAGTTAAATTTCTTTAATTCTAATCGGTTTTTAGCAAAAACGGGACATACAATAACAATTTTGAGTAGAACATTTTTTAATTTATTACCCTAGACTCATATTTGCATAATTTTCTCATTGTTATTCGAAGCCATTTGTCTTAATTAATTGATTTAATAATTTCGATAATTTACTCAGTAGTGGGTCACAAATAACAACGAAGTAAAACACTGATACCAAAACTAAAAAATTTTAATTTTTAGCACAATTGTCTATATATGAGAGTTCTATTTTAGGCTTCATTAATATTTTATCTCAGATTAATTAATATGTGTAACGAATTTATTTGGTTTTTAAATAAGTAAGAGTAATAATATTTTTAGTTTGCACTTGCGCGAACAAATGAGACAGGGACTCAGAGGCATATACAAGCCCAAATCTAGCATGTATGTATGTATCATCCGCAACAAGCATGAAAATATCCAAAGCAGGCCTGAAAAATGAAAAATATGCCCGTTTAAGAGGCACCTTACGCGCCCACATCAGGCACGGAAATTTATAAATACGCCGTTTTGCAGGCGTATATACGCGCCTAAGGCAGGCACGAAAATTGAAACATATACGCTCGTTTCGCAAGCACGTAAAGTAAAGAATACGCTCGTTTTGCAGGCACATAAGCGCCTGCAATATGCATGTGATTTAAAAAATGCGCAAAGTGCTTTTTAATTGTCTATTTTTGTCGACCCATTTTGAGTACTCAGTAAAAGATAGGTAACCCTTGATTTCCTATGAAATTTGAATCTAAAAAAATTTGGACCCTAGTCCTTTTTTAGGGTTCCGTACCTCAAACGGAAAAAAGGAACCCATAAAGGGTTCCCTTCTTTCTTCGTCTGACAAGACCCTTTTTCTCACGAACGCGTGGAGGTATCAAGTTGAAATTAATATCAAATACCTTGGTCTGCAATCCCTTGAAGCTGTGAAAAAGTCAAACTTCTAAGTTAACGCAATCAAAAGATATGGCCGTTTATCAGTATTGACACTCGCAAGGGAATCAAAACCTATAGGGCACTTCTCGTTGACCTAGAATCATGGAATTTGGCAAAAAGCAATGTCTTATAGCACAAGTAAAGGAAAAAATCCGAAAACCGTAAGTTTATAGTTACATCACAAAAAAAATAATTTTTTACGGAACCCTCGATGCGCGAGTCCGACTCGCACTTGGTCGGTTTTTAATACAACAGTTTGCTCTGCGTCGTTCAATTTTTGTGATGGCAATAAACTTAAATGTAAATGTTTGTTCAGAATGCAATGCGATGCCTTCGTTATTTTGGGTGCGTCAGAAGCTAGACTTGCCTGTGCTGTGGTGGGCTACATTTCAACAACTTAAACTTTTCCTCCGGCGTACCGTGCCCCATTTGGGTATAGAACGGGCGTCCCGTACGTGCTTAAGGCTACGTTTGGGCCTGCTAATTTTTTACTGGGATTATGTTCGTTGTCAAAACTTCTTCATTTTCAAAATAACGTAACTTATTTTTTTATTTATTGTAAGCTTGTTAGTTGTAACAACATTTTAAATTTAGCAATAACGTTATTTTAGATCCTTGATACTAAAGAATTCTGAATCCGGTTCTGAATCTAAACTGAAGAAAATAATATTAGGGGTAGTTCTACTATGCTATAATATATGTATAATAGAGTATAATACAACACACATACTTTTTCCTTGAAAAACCATAAGAAAGAAATTATTGTGCCCTCAATGAAATCATTTTAACTAAGGCGTAGGATGTTAACTGAACAATTGTATAAAAAATATACCTCGTCTACTTCAAAGCAAAACAGTACCTAACATGACTAACATAAAGTATATTTACAGACAAAATTAACCAGAGCAGACACAATGAGACAAGTTTAAGAGCCAAACTTATCGATATCGATATATCTGAATCATTGAGGCGTTGTTCATTCGGTCCATTAGTGGGTGATCACCTACTAAACTAGCCGCATGCCGGCTATTTTATATGTAAATCATATTCAGAAAGCAGAAACAAATTCAACAGCGAATTAGTAGATATAGTGATTATCTCAACGGAAACAGGTAATTGCTAACTTCTAGAACAAATGCATATCTACATCCAAATAGTGCTTGAGGGAGCAATTAAGCGAATTCCATTTTTTGTATAGGTTTAACATTTAAAACGACTGATGTCCAACCGCCTGGAGCAGTTCCACAAGCCGATGTTTATTTTAGTTTAGACGCGACAGATAATGACATAGTAGTCCCGGCCCACCACCAATTACAATTCAATTACTCGGACGCATTGTCTTCTAAACGCAGATGCTATCTGATCTGGTAGAGGAGCTGCTCCATTCACAGATTGTGGCTAGAGCTCCAAGCTGGATTAATTTATTGCCGCCACCGTTCCGTAAGACGTCCATGACGAGGACAGTTTGTTTTTGTTGCACGCTTAAAAAACGAACGAAAGGTGATGAAGCACACCAACACTCCGTGGGCAATTGCTTGAAAATTTCTGGTGTCACTTTGCGAAGTCTGTCCGATTGGTATTTATCTGGAAAAAATGACGTAATCGAACCCAAAGCTGCTGTTTCAGCTAACCACTAGCGGACTTTCTGGAAAAGACAGACTCCGCAGCAGAGGCGAGACAACAGGCGACAGAAAAACATGTAACCAGTAGGCCTTTTGGGGTCAGCAAAAAAAAAAATGGGGCTATCTAGGTGCAATATGGGGCCAGTTGGATACGAAAATGGAAATCGCTCGGAAACTTTCTGTGCCTCCCTCTAATTGCAATTTAATTATCCCACTGAGCCACTTAATCCATGTTTTATTGAGCTGCGAAAAGCTTATTTGGCTAAGATTGACTGCTGCGTGGGACTGTAGCTGTAGAATCCACTGGTCATCTAGACTTTTCCTCCATACTCACTCTGAGGCGGAATTAAAGACTGTCACATCCAATAAATATATAAAATATGTCAACAAGTTAAACTGTGAGTCGCCTTAACCTCTGCCGGCGGACAGTGGATTTTATCAATCAACCAAAGGAGCTGTGGACGCCTTAATGGACGCCGTTGGCTGTTAGAAGTCGTGCAGTCGCCGTAAGGTAATAATGCCTAATTAGCATAGTAAGCACAATAATCGAAGCGCGGCATGGAGCTTTGATTTCAGTCGAATGGAAGCGATATTGATAGTGGCTACTTAGTTACTTATTAGAAGTTGAATTTCAATAGTAGACCACAGCAGACAGCAGTAATATGCATTTTTTTGTAATGACTTCTTTAAATTTCAAATTTGCTTCAGACAGCAGAATGTAAGTATACTATTTTGAATTTCGAAATTTTGATAGCAGATCCGAAATTAACACAATTTAATGGCAATGTGAATTTCCAAATCTCTATAAAGTGCATAAGAACTTAAGGACAATCCGAGCAATACAATGGTGTTAGTTTAATGTTAATCGGATGAATTAAAGATATAATATATATGCCATATTTTTGCTTTAATATAAAAAATTCCGTCCCCGATGTTTTAGAAATGGAGAAAGAGATAATGAAATTGTAAGTCCATACTTTTTATTGCTGATTTGGAATCCACATCAAAAAATACGTTTCTTTCGTCTAAAAAATTGTTTTTCCTTTCATGATAAATTATTGAAATTAACTCGAAAAATAAAAAATTGTTGATAATACAAAGTCATTCATTTTGAGGAATTTTAACTCATTTACAGCAAAATTATACTTCGCATAATCATATACGTACATATGTATGTAGTTGTTATGATAGCTATGGTAAGATTTAATAAAACTATTAGCGGACGCAATAACATATTGGGCATGATATTATAGTACGTTATTTAGAAAAATAGTAAACAAAAACAGGCCAATTTATATAGAGAACATTTTACGATATGCAAACAAACCGCTTTCATATGAAATTTTGGTGATCATATACCACATAATTAGCAAATGTAACCAAGAGGTGCAAATTGTTATTTAAAACTTTTGGGAACAGTATTGAAAATTTTTGTTTGTCCCGACTGGGTTGCAATATGATTTTGTGTATGGGTAGGTTTGTTTCTACTTCGACTAATACCGAGAAATTATTATTCAATTTGTGCAATTTGGCCATTGGTCAGTCTTAGGCTTTAGGCTGAATGAAATATGCTGGATAAATTGAATTTAATCGGATTCTTTGGCCAATATGGATATAACAGTGACCTTTGACCCTTTATATCTCTAAAACTGGCCCTTTTGAAACGTTGGGCTAATGTCGACTTTTGATCAGAATATCATGAAGTACAACGTATTACATTTTCCATTTGACTGTACTCTCTTTCCATTTGTTTTGTGTGGGGTCCTTTATATTATAGAAAATTCGTCAAATTAAAATTAGCTAAACGTTCTAAAACGGGTATAAAGAAAAAATTCATAATGATAAAAAAAAACTCATAATAATTGATTTTTTGTAAATAAAACTTTGCTGGGTAAAATTAAGCCTAATCTCATTATTTTGCAATCCTTCAATCTATTATGTGCGAATTGTACCAACTGCAAAATTACAGTCAGCTGTTTCATTAGAATGGTAATAACGATTATGTATGTAGAAATTATATTATTATATATCATATAGACATGTACATACATACATACATATATTGGAGATGAAATACCAAACCATTCCGGAAACTATCAGTAAAATTATCTTTTATTATTATCAAGGATTAGTGTTCTAAAATTGAAGAAAGACTCTAACAAATCACTTATCAAAACGGCGCGCCATAGCGCTACTTGGACCTGCCAGCCGGCTGGGTCGCCACTTTGACCTAACAAATCACAAATCACTTTCATAAATAGGATAAACTTACGACATCGATTAACGTAAAAACGTGACCACAAAAACATACATATATGAACTTCCCTCATAATATGGCAAATTGCAAATTTTTTTTCCTACCATTTAAGTACTTTCATTAATTATTTTGCGATGTGAATCTCCATTCTCCCTGGGCAATTGCAGCCAACATTCACTGCGTTGCAAATCTCAAAAACGGCAACTTGTCGCGCAATTTTGGAAAGTTCACATCAAGCTTGAACTGAAACAAAGTCAACAGCAATTCGTCGCCGTACTCGCGATTAGAATAAAGTTTTGGGCTCCTTGTTAAATCATACATGGCGTCGACAATTGCAGAGCAGCCTCAGGTACTAGGTGCCATAAACATAAAAACTTGCTGCACTTGGTCGCATGCAACATGCAGGCACGTAGGCTGCACAAAGCTAAAGATGAACCCATTTCTGGATCAAGGAGCTCCACTCTGTCATGTACAGATACATTTGCTGCTTTATTGCTTAAAAAAAACATCGACCGACTGTTCCATCTCCCACGAGGACAAACTTGTGATTTCCTAATTGAGAAACGTTGACTTTAGCCAAAATAAATCCTCAGTGGCACCCAAGATTTATTCACTAAAGGAACCACTTCCAAATTGGGTGTGTCCTCGCCTTTTGGACGCGCAATTTCAACTTTCCCGCGGGCTGTTTGTCGCCTTCATTTGAAAGGAAAAATGAAGGGATTTTTTTTATTCAGGTCTTAATAAAATATATTTTTAATGGAACGAAAGTAAGAATTGTAATAAATCAAACCATCTTACAATTTTTAACCACATATACCTAATTTACATAATTCGGCTTTATGAATATTCAAGTCAAAATGGCACATTGTACCTACGTAATCTTATTATTATTACAAACGATATTTTATACATTTTAGGTTAGTTTTAGAACTAAAACAGCTTATTACGGTTATACCTTAGAATGTACATACATTACATACATAAGAAGGCTCATTAATTGAAAAATGTTAGAAAATATATTTGATCTTCTTGGCTGACCACGAAAAAGTTCTTGAAATTGTTGGGAAATTAGGTTTTATAATATGTAGAAGGGTGTTTATTTAAGTCAACCTAACTTTGGTTAGTGTTCGAAAAGATAAACAACTACGGTTTTCAACATACCGAATATTTCTTCGAAAAATTTAATAAGATTACTTTTTAAAAATTTATTTTTCACCAAATAATTTAGAAATACCTACATAAATAAATATGTAACTTCATTAATTTATTTTTCTAATTAGTTAGACTGAAGTATTATTTTTCAAACCGAGTTTCATGCAATTGATTTAACTACAAAATATTTCCATGTAAACAAATGTTTGCACGACAGCTGATTTCAAATTTGCTTGTGAATTGTATATATATGCATAATGCATACAGCTCTCGAATTTAAAGGATTTTGATTTTAACTCGGTCACTACGACACTATTATTTATTCGTTCATCTATTCTATGTTGCAATTTTTTAATACACTTTATGAAAATTGCGGGCACTTTAATTTCATCAAAAAGCAGTTAGTAATCAAGCAATTGATAAATTTTTATAAATAAAAGACTAAAAAATGAAAATTAATAGGCAGAGGTTTTGAGGTTTCTAATAATCTGCTATCAAGTTAGAATTATTTTATAAACATTTTAGTTCTATGAATTTTCAAATTAATTATTGTAGTTTAATTTATTTCTAAAAAAAATCATTACTCAAACTGAATGGTAGAAATGGCTAAATAAATTAAGAAATACATATATAAAAGTTAAGAATTATAATCGCAGAAGTGAGAAATTCGTTTTTATGAAAAACTAAAATGAGGTCAAATTAATGGATGATCAACACATTACAATAGCATTATATTGTATGTACGTTATTGATTGTAAAAAAAATAATAGTAATAAAAATGAAATAAAACGCAACAGCCTGGCGGCGCAGAGCCCATTCAGTGCACGACTGAACGAGGTCTTCGGACATTATGCCTTCGTGAACAGATTTTCTTATTAGTCATGCATGTTGTACTCGAAAACAAAAAGACTCTGTTTGTCCACTTTCGACAAATGTTCCTTCGCTTCGTCTTGCCGTCGAGATGAATTCGTTTCGTTTTCCAGGCAAACGAGCTTCCAAACAAGGCGTTTGAGCCTTTAAAATCCAAAAATGGGTAACTAGGGCTCCGCCAATAGCGTCATCAGCAGCATTCTGCGTATTTTATTTCTTATACGTGCTAAACAAGTGAATTTTTCTGCTCATGTTATCTTAGTTTTTAATTTAATATTCGTCTGATGTTCAGATGGGTGTCTAATAGAAATCAAAGAGAGTTTCCTACGTAATGGAAGTCTTAAAAGTTTTGTAAAACAGATGGTCAACAAGACACTTAAGGAAACTTTTCCGAATAGGCGAAATTATAATTTTTGCGTCTTCTACTCGCATGAATTATTGCTTCCCGTTTTATTATTTGGGGGATGGCATTTTGCACAATAGTTGTCACAAGTCCGAAGTAATGTGGAGGTGTACGCTGCCGTCAAAGTCGGCCTTCTTTATTTATTCTGAAATTTGTTTTTATTTGGGTACACTTGGGTGCGGGAAGATTCTCGAGTATCGTGACACTATGACCTTTTTATTCAATATTTTTTGGGTACGCAGTATGAATGCTTCCAACAACGTAGGCAAGAGGATTATAAATAAAGGTGGATAGACTTACTTAGAAAGTAATGATTTAATTGCCAAACAACTTTAGTTTTGCCGCTTGAAATCGATTCAAAGTTGCCGGCCTACTCCATTCCTCGATCATTCCATTTCCCACGCAATTTCATTTTTTCAATTAATTCTTTTCTCGAACAAGTCGCAAATTTTATGGAAGAGAATTATGAAGCCAACCAATGACTTTCAGGTTCGATTGGAATTTTTTACAGTATGGCTCTTGGGATGTAGTACAATTAAGGCTATCTTAGTATTTAACGGATAAATTTGAAATATCAATTAAGCTTTTTTCATTAAAAGATAAATCAGTATTGTTATACCAGTTTGAAAGTGTATTTATGTAAATGACATTACCCTGCTAACATGTATTTCGACAAAATTACAACATTCGATCTTATTTGTAAGTAATGTCTCAAACAAAAACAGTGGAACGTGTTGTACGTTGTACGATATAAATAAACCTTCAATGAATAATGATCTCACGGCGCCACTAGGTTAAACATAAAGTCACAATGTGTGCACTATAAATCTATGCAAGTATCACTGGGTGTGAGATCGATCATAAATCCTGGCACCGCAAATCTGTCTTCATTCAAGTCACATCAAGATCAGCTACCTATAGCTTCAGTGAGTGAATAATCCGTGCCGTGCACCAGCGGCTAGTAACGCACAAACTTTTCTATCGAGATCTTCGGAGCAAAATTATCATAAATCTGAACGAGACATCACAGGGGCGGTGGAAAATTTGCATTGAATTTGGGCAATGCTGATAAAAATACCCGCCGGATTCTATTCAGGTAAGCTGGTCCGTTCCGCCTACCCCGCAATATGAACTCAATATTTGGCAGTCGAATTTCTTCGGAAAACAATTTTTAATTATAAAAACACCCACTGCCTATCCGGTCATTGACTGGTATATTTTTCATTTTTTATTGTGCGCCAATGAAAAACTTGCGAAAAACGTGTCTTACTTCAAATAAATTGAATTTAACCTTGCTGTAAATTAAATTTACACAGCTTTAAAAACAAAAAACCAATTCAGAATTTTAGCCGTTTTTTCACAGGATTAATTTTGGCATAAAACGTGGCGCGTCGCTAGGTCTCCACTTTAGATGCCAACTAGGCCTGATGCTTCCGGTGTTTATCCCCGGTAATCTGTTAGGAAAATTTCAAGTTTCAAGTTCACCGAAAATTAGCCTCCGACTCTGAAAATGGATGGAATTATGATATCAGAGCGTCCGCCGCCCAAAGACCGCAAATTTTACCAGTCGCCGGCCCACGTCCAGAATAATGCGATTCGTCTTAAAGGTGTGAAGGCTGACGTCGTTTGCATAACACGAGTAATAGCTGGAGAACGCAGCTGCCGTCTTGACCGTAAATATTTAATCAAACTGTTTTCTTGCCGTGTGTTGGTTCCGATTATTATTTCTATAAAAGAAACCGTATTTTGTTTTTTACTATTTACTGCAGGCACGTGCTACAATTGCGAATTTTTTTCGTATCGGCAGTTGCAAATATATTTTTTTAAAGATTTTAGATATTCAAACCAAAATATCGGTTTGCAAAATCTCTTTTCCAACAAAACTATAATTGATAAGATAATGTATATTAGTTCTTACCGAAATTCATTTGAAGTAGTTTATTTGTTTCCAAATTTATTTTTATTTAGAATTTAAAACTTTAGTTTATGGATCAGCTTTTATGGATTACTGCCATAAGAACATAAACCCTGCGCTCTTACTCAACTCTGATTGACAATTTATTCTTATTCCTAATAATAAATAATACTAAATCTGTTAATTAATAGCATATTTAAGTACATTGGCTATACTTTTCCATTATATAAACTAATCTAGGTATTCAAAACTAACAAACAAGCAAAGGAAAACAACTCATAGGTCTAATCAGGAAGAGACAAAAATGAAAAAAACCGGCCAAGTGCGTTTCGGGCTAAGCACAGTGTAGGGTTCCGTAGTTGACCGTCGTAAGGTTCCTTTTTGATACTTTGAAATTGCGTTTTACAATAACATTACAAATTACGTTTTACAATAACATTACAAAGTTATAATGCACCTAGTTTAAAGTTATTGGTTAAATGCCATCCTAAATGATTTTCTAGGAAAGTACATACTGCGAAATTTTTATTGATCCAAGTACATTTTATAAGTTAATCGGCTATTACTCGTTGACTAGTAAAGCCTACTTAGGTGTAATAGTTTTCCTTTTAACTTCGTTATATATGTATACTCCTATCGTGAATATTTTCCACATACCTATCCTAAAACAAATGAAAGACCTATCCAACGACACCCCCAATGGAATAGAGGACCCTCCCCAAAAAAATTTTTTTTCAAGTTTTTATTTCACAACTTTTTTGGTGTTATCTTTACCTATGTATGCCAAATTACAGCTTTTTAGTATCAACTGTTTTTGAGTTAAACCACGGAGGGACGTACGAACATGAAACTATATGAATTCCTTGTTTACTACGGAACCCTAAAAATACGGGAATGAATATTATCCCTCAAAAAATTATTTAAAGCAGTAACGGAAGATAAGAAAAGGTAGGTAATTATCATTCAGAGAGCTATAAAACTTACATTTTCAAAATGGTAACAACTTCCTTTTAATGAATAGTTGCTAATTCGAACAAAAACTCGAGAGTACTGATAAAATTATTATTAATTTAAATTTTAAAATACAAATTCAAATCAAAAGTATTCCACTTTTACGTAAAATTATTAACATAATTCATTTTCAAAATTAAACAGTAAGTATCGAAATTTTCAGTATTAAGAGTGAAATTCATCGATTTGGCCAGTAAACAGCTCATATCTTTGCTTATTAATATTAATTAGAAAGAAATCCATATAATTTTAGAGTTAAAGTAAATAAAACAAACAAAACAGTGCTTTTGACTCATTTTACCCCATGTGTGGGAAAAAAGATATTATTGTTAAATATTAATAAATAAAAAATTAATTAAAGTTTTCTTCATTTCCCAACAAATGAAAAAGGTGTGTAACTTTGGAGAATGGAGTAATATATTTCAGAATTATTTAAATTTTCAAAATACACGAAAAAATACTGGAAAATTATGATCCATTTTAAAAAAAAAGTAAGTTTTGAATTTTGATCACCTATCTCTTCACAACTACGTGAATCTTCATATGTACTAAGGAAAACCACATATTTTGAACATATCTTAGTAAAGCTGCTAAAAGCTAAAGAATCGATATTTAACAGATTTAATTTTTGCTATTAATTTTGATGATAGTTACCTATTTTCATATTTAATGACTTATAATTTAAAAAGATATTCGTAAATTAATCGCAAGCAAAAACGATGGACACAAACAAATTCGTTTGAAGTCAGAAGCCTGTAATGCAAACTGAACCATTTTTGCAAGTAATTTTAAAAAGAAAATATTCATGTTCGCTGAATACAAATTCTAAATTTGTAATTTGAGCCCAGTACAAATTTTCACTAAATTCCGTTGCATTAGGGATATTTTCGTCGCCATGCTCAATCCATCTTGTACTTTTAAAGTTTGAAATTCAGCATCCTAAACAATTCGTACATAATCCCAATCTCCATAGGAAACCAACCAAACCAAAACCACAAAACCACTTCCTGACAAATCACATCTGCACACATATCATCAATGTAGTTGTGAAATGTCAGTCAGCCTTAGGTGCACTGGGCCCGTCCGACCTGCGGTGCAGCACGGGGCTTTTTGGGGCTCCTCGTTACGACGGCGGAGCCACAGCACCTTGCAGCACCTCTCGACCTAATTTAGCAATAAATATCCGATGAACTCTAGGGCCCGGGATATTTAACCTCAATTTATTGTTTACATATAGAAATTTTCAAGTACTAAACCTGTACTAAATGCGCTAAATTGAATGTGGCAATTACAATTGGTTTAAAGATGGTTTAACTCACACAGACGAAAAGTTAGAGCATGTTGATCAAAATGAGCGAGAGAGGTGACAAAAAATTGCAATGCGATTGAAAGAGCTGCCAAGTGGTTTTGTGGTTTTGGTTTGGTTGGTTTTCTATGGAGATTAGGCAAGTCACAATTTCCTTCCCTATATAGGGGAGAATGGGGCTGGTAGTGATATTTTTTAAACAAATTGTCATATTTTTTTGTTAGTCAGATTATTTAGAGTGGTTCCAAGTTTCTAACTAAAGAAGAATTTTAGATTTAAGCCTATTAGTAGTGCTATAAACAAGCGAATTCTAGAAAAAGAGCCGCGCCGAGGACTGGTTGTTACACCATACGGGGCAAAATGTTAAAACAAAAAACATAATCTGAGACTTTTTATTAAGGACAATCAAAATTGTTTACTTAATTTAGACATAAAACACAGTCTTTTTATGTTTACAAGGTGTAAAGGTATACGACTGCTCTATGCCTTATTAAAAAAAAAATTTGGTAACTATTATGCTATTATGCTATTTTCCTTACGCCTCAAAAAAAAAACAAAAAAATAGGTAACTTTTAACCCTTAAAAATAATAATTAGCTTCTTTCCTAAGCAAAAACTAAGGTGGGTACTACCGAGATACTATCTCTTATGCCTCACAAAATCAAAAATAGGAATAATGTAAATTAAGTATTATAATTATAGAGCAAATTATAACAGTCACTAAGACACACTGCGGATAGGTTGTGACATGTAACAACCTATTCCAAAACTTAGCCTTTAATGTTAAGTAGAAAAAAATCTAGTAGAAATAACTGTATTATGATATATTTAACGTAAAAAGAAAGCATTAGGGCATAAATATACATTAAAAGCCGTTCTCCAATGCACCGACCACCCAACCAAGAACGAACCAAAATCGCGCCATCGCGTCACACAATATGTTGGCCTCATATTTCCTCTCGCTCGTGTTTTGGTCAACCTGGCTAACTTTTTCATGTGTGCGTTTTAACCACATAGTACTACCCATTCAGCGGTTGTGTTGTACTAGAATAACTGTCAGTGAGACAGCTGTCCCACCGGTGGCCAAAACCTCAGTGCGCTAATTTTAACAAGTGCTTATAAAAATGTGCGCGGTAATTCCAGCCCAGCACTAAAAGTAAAAG
Source organism: Machimus rusticus (assembly GCA_951509405.1). Classification (NCBI taxonomy): domain Eukaryota; kingdom Metazoa; phylum Arthropoda; class Insecta; order Diptera; family Asilidae; genus Machimus; species Machimus rusticus. The sequence continues at coordinate 14,264,480 of OX608051.1, forward strand.
TGAGTAATTTTTTTCGCTCAAAAAGTGATAAAAACTCTTTCAGATTAAATATTTGTCCGAGGATGTTTTGACAGCCGGCAGGCACAACTACAGGCAGGGGCTTGTATTTTACAGGCGAATTCAGGTAATTCAGCGTTTTCGTTGGATGGTTCGTGGTTGGTTGGTCGGCGCATTGGAGAACGGGCATAACGCACAATCATTTTTTAATTGTAAACAGGCTGTAGACCAATATTACTAAAAAAATATAAAGTTACAAATCTGCGGTTTGGATAGCACCGTGCTAGGGCTCCTCACACAAATGCGTTAGCGGCACTGGCGGGTGGCAAGTGGCTAGCCGATCATTCCGCGGTAATTTTTCTCTTTCAAGCGTTCCTGTTACGTACTTTGTATAGCCACCATTGCCGCTGTAAACCTACCCCTGTCACAACCAGCCCCACTCTCCCCTACACATACATATGTATGTAAGTACATAAAATCGAAAATTGGTTTGTTTGTTTGTTCGTTACTCAATCACCCATAAATGCTTGGCCCAATCATTTTCATTTTTTGGGGGAAGATACTATATATTCCGGCCTAACATATAGGCTACTTTTTATTTGCAAATTTCAAAATGGCGGACGCTAGATGGCCGCCAAAAATTACAAGTTTCAACGGATTGCCGTGAAAATTGGTATTTGGGGGTTTTCGGAGCTCCTGATTGCGAATCTACGCTAAAAATTAAAGAAAATTTAAGATGGCGAATCCAATATGGCGACCAAATATTTTCAATCTACAACGAATTTAATTGAAAATTAAACATAGGTATCTTGAGGCCGCTAATTTCGAATCTTATATCAAAATTTGGAAATTCAAAATTGCGGACCCAAAATGTTTGTTGCTCAAGCCTTAACGCTTGATCCGCTTACCTACTTACATAGATGTGTTTTTGCACTTTCGCGATAAAGTAAATCAGACTGCTTTATTGGTCACATAAGAAATTTTATTTTCAATGCAAATGTAAACCTGGAGTTTTCAAGATTATTGAAAATTTAATAAATTCAATAAGTTGAGAAGATTTTATTTCAATAAAAAAAGATCAAAATTTTTGCAATTCCTTGATTCGCTAATCTATTACAACAATTTGATAGTTCAATATATTGGCATTATTTTTAAAAGCGATTGCAGTAAATTTTTTGAAATTCTCGTACGATGTTCTTTTAGGTGTTAAGGACAATGGCTCGTATGCTAAAAAAGTGAGCAAAAGCTCAGTCTCAATTTTTACATAGAAAAACTGAGCAAGATCTTACTTTAATACTCGGTTTACTATTCAAAAATCGAGTCTGAGCTTTTTCTAACTTTTTTAGCATACGAGCCAATGTTCGACAATTGAAAATTATTTTGAAAAATTAAGATCTTATACAGAAAAACCTTTTCAATTTATAATAATCAAAACATGAGCGCATTTAGAGTTAAAATTCATTGGATTTTCAAAATTTTTGGTTTATTGGCGTGGTGGGGAATTATTTCTTATTTCATGAACGCGACTTAAATTTATACATACATATGTATATTGTAATTTGATATGCAAGGATGTTTTTTTAAACTATGCTCTTACTTAACCATCTTACTCACATAACCAATGAAAAATAATGAAGCTTTTAAGTTTATGGTCGTGGTACAACGCAAATTCATTCCCATCGACTCACACAAAAGCCGACTATAGAGTGCTCATAATATAACCGGAATGTCACAGGATTAAACAAGTTTTTGGAAGTATCGATGCATTATAAAGACTTGGATTAATTTAAACTTAGTAGGTACATGATGATAGAGAAAAAGAAAAAAAAAATTATAAGTTTAAATATCTTTATACAAATAAGGCAAATATGTATTCGAAACGAGCTCAAACATAAATAAAACAAATGTTTCTTAATTGAAATTGTATCATCATTTCATATCTGTAATTTTCCTCTTATTACTTCTTTATAATCCAATTGATATTCTATTGAAATTTTGACTGTCTTATACAAACAACTGAAATGACAAACCGGGGAAATCAGAACTTCAATTTCAATTTCTTTAATTTCAGGACATTTTAAGAGTTTTTCTATTATTTAAAAAAAGAGTGGAAATATTTTTAATACACAGATTTTCTGCAATTTTCGCAAAAAAAACTTTTAATTCGCATAACTTTTATAAATTACAAAAGTTACCTATCTCTGAAAAACGATCGAAAAAAATTTATTTCATATTCGTTACTTTTAACTAAAATGAACATTCATAAAATATTTCATCTATTGTTGGAGCAATTAAATCTAATATAACTTCTATATAAAATACTCGTAAAATGCCATTTTATGCTATATAAGAAAATAAAAATAAATAAAATGAATATTCGGAGAATTTTATAATAAACAAATGATAACAACGTCGTGAGATTTATTCCTACAATAATTTAATCGCTTTTGTATAATAATCATATTTAGCAGAACTGAAACAAGTTTTATAAAGTCGGTGAGTATACCCTCTAAAAGCTTTATATTGGTCACAAATTTTGGCATAAAATTATCGCCATACGGAGCGTTTCAGTTCAGATCAACGTCTCTTTCAATTCACATCTTAAAAAACTGCATCTAAATATGAAGAGCGAAATAATCATCTTCATCTTCATAAACTTAGGAATTTGCTTATATGGACAATTAGATCTAGGTAAGTATTTACAATCCTGCGATAGTAATTATTTACTTAATATAAAATATTACAAGTATTACGCACACCAAAAATTATTGGTTAACTTTAACAGAAACCGAGTATTCTAACTGGGTGTTGTTATTTGTACAAAAGAGTGATGTGTCACATATTCAATTATATGTTTGTGGTACCTATATAAAAAAAATATATATAAATAATAATAAAAATATCGAAATTCGGTTGGTTTGAAACTGGTGAAAATGATCTTATAAAAATTAAGATTTTTTCTCACCATATATATTATATAAAATTTTAAAGGATAAAAATGCTTACTGCAAGCAATTTTATCACGAAAATTTGTGGCACGTTTACTTACTTTAATTTGACACCAATGATCGGGTTTTAATAAGTTTTTCATATTATGTGCATATTGGCAAATGGATGCCTGAAATGAATCGTATATACTCGTATAACATCACCTGTTTAACGATTAAAATCGGTTTGTGTTTTTTCCGTTAAAGTACATACTATCATAAATTCGAAACATGCATATTTGGAGAAATTCAATAACAAATTATTATGAGCTTGGAAATGTTCTCATTTTCCTTCTATGAATAGCTTATTCAGTTTATTTTTGAATAAATCTAATGAAGGGCTCTAGAAATCTCAAATCTTTGAAAAAGTGCCATTCTTATTTTTTCCTTCAGTTTTACCTTGCATTGTCGAGCGAACAAAGTCTAATGGAACTTGCAAATTGCTTGAAGAATGTCCTTCAGTAATAGATGATAAAAAGGATTTTGAACACACAAGATGTGGGTTTGCAGGAATGAAAGAAATCGTATGCTGTCCAGAAACATCGAAAACAACACCTTCCGTTGAAAATACTCTTCCCAGAATAAGCCAAAACAGTATTTAAGTTGTTACCATAAAATTACCAAATTTGTTTTACAAAAAAATGTTTTCAGAATGCGAAGAGTATAAATCCACTGTATTTGGAGAAGTTTTATCACCTTCATTTATTGGCGTTCCACAAAAGAAGTTATCTGATGATAAATGCACACATAACATTGTTACTACAATAATTGAAACTCATGACGCAGGACCGATAGAGTTCCCACACACGGCATTGATTTGGTATGGTGAAAAAGAAAAACCGACTTGCGTCGGAACTTTAATAAGTGATGAATATGTCTTAGTTTCTGCAATTTGTGCACGTTGGGGGGAGTAAGTTACTCTCAGACTTTTATAGATTAATAACATTTAAAAATTTAATACCTTTACAGTGGACTACCAAAGTATGTCCGTCTCGGTGAGTTAAAATTTAATAAAAAAGAAAGTGCAAATTCGGAAGAGTTTAATGTATCGACCGTAATTATACATCCTAAGAACGCAGCGTCATTATACCATAACAATATTGCTCTATTTAAATTAAGCCGAAAAGTGGAGTTAAATTCTTATAAACGACCAGCTTGTTTGCCTACTAAATTTGACTACGGCGGAGGTAAAGCAATTTCTACTGGATTGTACAAAAGTTACTTCACCGAGTTTCAGCTACAACACTTAAGGAAAACAGTTGTGGACATATATAGTTTCAGCGAATGCAATGCTACCTATTCGGAGCATCCTGATAACCCAGGAGCAGAGGAAGGAATAATTGCGGATGCTCAGATTTGTGCTGGCTCAAGACATGGTGTAGATGATCCTGGCTTAGGTGACTATGACGGCCCATTGCAAATATATCATCCAGATCAGTATTGCATGTACACGATAATTGGAGTTTGTTCTTTTGGAGTCTATGCTTCCTACCAAGCAAACTCTCCTGGAGTTTATGAACGAGTATACCCACACCTGGATTGGATTGAGAATATTGTTTGGAAAAATGATTCTTAAATATGTACCTATATATAAACGTAAATACTTCACTTGTTCTAAAGAGTTCTCAGAATATTATAAAAAACGAAAAATAATTTAATTTTTCTCAACATACATATATGTATGTATGTATGTTCTCCTAGAAGAAATAAAATGTCATATGCTTATAAATTGCTACTTAACTTGGTCCCGGCGTTGGTCGAAGATAATCATTATATTATTTAACCTGTTACCCGGAGAATTAATTTTTGTTCAACTCGTTTTAAGTTAGGAATTTTGTTCTTCGCACGTAAAGTAATCGTTTTTCAATTATTGATTATATTTATTTCGACAACAATGTCTTAGCATATGACCAATCTAGGATTTAAATTTTAAATGAATAAGAACGACCTAAAACGTAATGCGTTAGCTTTTTTTTCAAATAGATTCCAGCTTTAGGTTTAGCAAGAACTTGAAGTTTATGCATTGTTAATCATATCAATATTTGTTTCGTGAAAATAAAATCAAATTGCCTGGATATACATACATATATATATATGTATGTACATATATCAACTTTGGGTCAAAAACTTTATCTGGTTCAAGGTTTGATTGGCTAAATATCGTGGCGATTTAATGTACTCTTTACAAATTTGAAAGTCTTCATCTACATAACAGCTTTTAGAATTCAATTCGATATAAAATTTCCTATATAACCAAAAACAGATAAAAAATTAAAAAGAAAACCGGCAATTATGTTTAAAAACCTCCATGACGAAATTTTTCGTCATACCCAGTAAACGGGTCAATAAAATAATTCTCACCTCTCGTGTACTTCTCAATAAATGCCCAAATGTGATTCAAGCTCACACTCCATTTGCAAATGTACAACCTCTATCTTATAGGTACGTTCAAAAAATCATATGTTTGCATAAAGTCAGAACTCTAGCTTTATAAGTTGTTACATTTGCATACATATGTTAGACAATATTTTTTACATACAAACCTTGCTAATTTCACCTCCTTGCACCCTTAGGATTTGAGTTTCGAAAATTCTATTTGGTTTGTTATAGAGTATTTGTGCCAAATTTCCTTCGGGTGAACAACTAACAAATAAATGTTTGCCCATACAAACTTTTCCACACCCTTATAACCCTAAAGAGTATGAATTTTTTTATTGTTATTTAAAACTAAGACGAACTGAAAACTAGTAAACTAAGTATATGTATATTAAGTTTCAAATAAATCTGATCAAAACAATATTTTTTCACACACAAACTTCAACACGCCTTTATTCTAAACCGTAATCGATTTGCTAAATTTTGAAGCAAAAATTTTTCAGTTAATGATAGACTAGTAATAAATATCGATATCAATAAAAAAGAGGACGTTATTTTTTTCGTCTTTGAATGTAGTTTCAGAAAAAAAAAATAAAAAAATTATCCGAAGTTATTAACACTTATTTATAGACGTTTAAAAATTAAAATCGAAATATTCAAAAAGTCCGACCCCTTCGATTTTTTTTAATTTACCCAAAATTCTAATGTATATTACGCAACTTTTAACCGCAGTTCGAGATGTGATCACACGACACGCCTTGGTCTTAAGGCCCAACCATAATCGACATAACTTTACCTAAGGGATGTCACTTAAGTGGTGCGATCTTAGCTTAGCTTATGAATGTACTCATAATTGACATGACATAACCTGAGATTTTTAGTTCGACTTTCGAAACATATTTCCTAAACCGTACCCGACATACGGACTTTAAAATTAATTTTCTTTGCTTAGACTGCCTTTGATAAAAAATGGAGCAATTTGATGAAATATGAATAAATAGTGTTCAGAATTACAAATAGGCATTCGCTCCGTTTTAAATTTTTTAAAGTCATGTCAATATGTTATCATGGTTTGTTTATGTTAACATTTGACATTCGCTTAGTTTCTTATGTTAAGTCATGTCGATTATGGTTGGGCCTTTAGATACTCCTCGTCACTGTCAAATCGTCAATCATTTCTCTCAAACGCCTTTACGCGCGCGACGTCATTTAATCTGAGTATAAAAGTGGTTATACCGTCAGAATTGGCAGAATAGTGTTTAAGCAACGACACACCAACTGAAATTTAGAATTTCGAGCGAATTCAATTTCGTAATATTATTGTAATGCTTTGAAATTAAAGTCAAATTTTTGTCAATATCTCTTTTTTATAGAACATTCGCCTGAAATCTTTTTAAGAAATTCAAAAGTAATATATTTCTGAAATTGAGAACACTCGAAATTCTAAATTTCATTTGGTGTTTCGCTGGTATTATACTCCGGTTTAGCTAACGCTTTCCTGGATAAGCAGTTGGCAGAACTTAAAATCGGTTTACTCTAGACTAGAGTGTTTTCCAAATTATTCTTGGTATTAAACTTAAACCAGTTTGGTCGAATCGGCCCTAAGTAGCATTTATGATACACCGGGTAAAACCGGGTTACTCAGCTAGTGGTAATATGACTTGAAGTTTAAAATGTTCTTGGGTTCGCGTTATTTTAAAAACACAATTATATGTACATATATGTGACATATGTATATAAATTATATTTAAGTATGTATAATAAATTAAAGGTAAGTAAAGTATACAAACACTTAGCAGGAATTTCACTATTAAAAATCTACCCGCAGTCTCGTGTAATGGCAGTTTTTAAATTCACCGGCCAGGTTTTAAGTTATACAAACATATGCATTTTTAATTTAATGCGGAATAACACTTTTAGTAATTTGTTTTCTTTTAATGTGATTTCCTTTTTGTAAATGTTTTCAATAGAATTTTTTATTGAGTTAAGGGAAAGATATTAATTTAAATCATAATGTCAATGCCAAATTACTGCAAATATGTAAACTCAAATTAAGCATTTAGAAATCTTAATTTATTTTTAAGAGGATTGATGTTTTGAACTTATTAGAAATCTCAAAGGTTCATGTATGGACATACATATATACATATTATGTACCAATTTTTATGAAAATATCATCAAAATATCATAGTTTTCTAAGAATTCACTGTGAATAACAAAAAGCTAAATGAAAACACACAGCTAATTCTAAGAAATTAGTTCACGTACCTATTCAGACGTTGCAAGAAAGTAATATATTTTTTTTTTGTATACAGGCAGATTTTGCGCTGCATTAGTTTAAAAGTTTGTTTTACGTCATAAATACCTGATCAATTTCTTAAAGTCGATTCCGCTTATTATAAGCAAAACAGACAGAGTTGAATCAGAGACGACCTACATATTGAATAATTGTTTCAAGAATTGAACTTACTTTCATTTAAATATCCAGCCATTCTAAAATCAGATTTTCATTTTAATCCCCAATGATTTATATCAAGAGCCATTGAAAGATATGCAAATATTGATCAAGCTTAAATCGCACAGAGGTTGTCTGCATCAAAATATTTTGTGCTCATTAACAACTAAGTGGGTAGATATTTGAAAATAGTCTAGGTACAAAGAAGTTCCGAAACAAGACTTGATTAATGACCATTCCACCATCACCGATTAGATCGGTCATTGAAAAAGGTCCGCTTAATGCCCTTTTGCCTACTTTTTGATAAGACGTGACAGCCATTACCATTTACAATTTCCTAAAATGCGTTCAACTTCCCTTAGAAGTGCACTATCCGTCGTTTTATATAGGTGCGTGTTTTGTTTGAACAAAAGAATGTTTTAGATCTTGATATAGTTATTTTTCGTTCTTGAGTCGTGACTTTGAAGCTGATGTCATCACTTAGACCTGAATTCGTGGGATATTTTATTTTTCACATTTAGCACCAATTCAATTCCCAAATTGGTAGTAATTTCAAACTTCTTTAGTTTTTGGAAATTAAAGTGTTACGGCTGTTGCTGCGTTGCATCCATAATCGGAATTGGTCCGTCGAAAATAATGGAGACATAAATTATCGAGTTCTAGCGATGGGTTTGATTCATTTCGATGTCGTGTCGTGGGTGCCTAGATTTTATTTTTCACGTAACACAATGTTATCGATACGCTAAGTCAAGGCACTGAGTTTTTTAGCAGATAATTTTGAGAAGATCTTTTCTAATAAAATCTAGCACCAAATATGCGCACAGTATAAATTAGGAATTACCATTAGTTTTATTATCATGATTCCTCCAAAACCAGAACATTTATTCTTCAAATAAGCCGCATTGTTTATTTTTTTCAGAAAAATAGAAATGCAAACACTGTAGCTCGCGTCTGGCACCTCACACGGGCTCAAATGCGATATTAGTCAAATCAAACAGACATTAAACAAACTTAGAATACTTCACAGCCGTGGAATGCTGTGGCATAATAGATAATCGTAAGGTAAGAGAAAAATGTGAAAACCAAGAAAGAATCCACTAGATGATAACCGCGAGAAAAACCGCAGAGAAGTTGAAATACTGAAATACCTATTTACTTGCCTGCTCTTAATACTGCAGTCTAGAGCACACAAACTGGCGATTTTGGATCGAAAAGTTATTGCACAAATTTAATTCGAAATGCCGGTCATACACATGTGTAATATAGGGATTAATTTTTCGAACTGATAAAGCCACTAACTGACGCGTTTTGCATAAATTCTGAATTATAGTAGTGAATCAGAATTTAGCCCGACACCTGAAGTTCTCTCAACGATCGTTTTGCACTGATCGTCTGACGAGGAGGCAGTTAATTTTTATCAGCGCGGTAAAGCTAGCAGTTCGCATGAGCAACTATCCGAGCACGGTAGATAACGACAACTGAATAGTAACTCATTTTGTGCATCATATAGACCAGGATGGTGGCACCAAGCCAGCTTAGTGGAAGGCAGGTAACCACCGTGTGTCCAGTTAATCTAGCCATTAGTAGCTATCCCCGCACAGAATACGTTTTTGGTGCTAGCTTCACGTAGCTTGGAGAACGCACCTTCAACTACATCAACTTGAATGTGTCGCTTTTGATCGACCATCGTCCAAGTTATTGATCTGCTATAATAAAATCTTTTTGTAAGATCGTACTGCTTGACTTCATACGAACTGAGATATTAAGTCTGAAGCAGCAATGTAAAGCATGTAGCTAATGAAGCCTCTTCTAATATAAAACCTATAATTCAAATAATATTAGCGCACTGTGCCATTTTTCAGTCAATTTTAATGCGGGAATCGTCTAAAATTAACGAAAAATTAATCAATCAATCAATTGCACATCGATATCGCATTAACTTCAGGGTTTATGGCTATTGTAGAAGTGTTGATTCCTACTTCCAGAACCCCATTTTGACTATTTACAAGATACCTGTCAAATTTTATAAAATACATATATGGATCAACGAACAGATAAATAGTCGTGATACAAATATAAGAGATCTGCGGTATTTTCAATTATATCAAGTTGTGCAACAACAGGTTAAAAATTTGATTTGTACACTTTCGACGCACCAATTCGGAAGTCATCACCTTGGGAAAAAAGCAACTGTCGCGACGAGAATCGTTTAAATTAAATTTCTGTGAAACTCAGCCAGAGAACAATATATTTTTTTTCCATATTTAGGCATATTCATCAAGGTGAAGTAAATTCTATTATTCAAGTCTCAGAGTGATCCAATGCTGTAATTCGTATACGCCACCTACCTCGATAGACGAAAGATTTTAGATATTGTACGTGATTCGGATATTATAATGAGGAAACGGTATGTAAAATTTGCAACTTCTGGAGTACATGATTAATGTAAGTTTTGCTCTGTTCAATTTTAAAGACTTGCCCACAAAGCTAAATATTTGCGGAATCTACCAAGAGAACTTTTAGTAAATAGGTGACTAAATAAGATATTTGAAATGAATGGAGCTCAATGAATAACAGCTTCATTATTGAACGAAAAAACAACATCCTATGAGAAAATAATATCTATATAAATAAAAAATATAAATCTATAATATCTGTCCAACTGCCAGCTACTTCATTCATTATAATTAAGCCATTTGCATTATGATCATCAATATCAAAGAATTTTTAATTGTTTCATAAAAATATTCAATGTATTGATTTTTTACGACAGGAAACCATCAACGTCGAAGGTATGTCCTGGGTCAAAATTTTATATTATTTTTCAATAATACCGGAAAAAACAAATATGATGACAAAAATTTTACACAGATTATGAAGGATGAACTCAAAGTATATTGCAACCAACTTCTTAATAAATTTAATACCAAAATTGATTAAGTTATTGGACTAAAGATGAAAGCACTGAGACTGCATATTTTAAAAATGTTATGTCCGGCAACAGTTTCCATTGACAAAAATCTACATCTTGCCAGCAACATGTAATTATATACATATGTACATACAGTGATGTGCGAAACATTTGCAACTAAAATTAAAATTTTCGACTTGCAAATTACTAAAAGCACTAAAAGTGTAATGGCCAATTTCACAGAGCGAGCTTAAGTTCTAACTCAGCTAAGCGAAAGACGAAACTTAAGTGATGGCTTAAGTATTTTTTGTTTCACAGTCCTTTGTTAATTCACGCTTAGACATTTTGTTCTTTTATGTAGGACACTGTATTTGTTTCAGCAGTTTTCAGCAATATTTTTGTGGCTGTTACAAAAACAAGTTTTGCTTAAGAAAATTTTGATAAAATTAAACAAAATGAGTAAAAATAACAATAACGTAAATAGAAGGAGTCCTAATTTTACACCCGCAGAAGTAATAATTTTAATTAATTTTGTTGTAAAGTACAAATCCATTATTGAATTAAAACAATCCAACCGAACTAGTTTGGATTTGAAAATTAAAGAATAGGAAGAAATTGAAATGGAGTTTAATTCATTATCAGGAGGACTCGATCGAACGATCAACATATTGAAAAATAAATATGAAAACATAAAAGGACACAAAGAAAAAATATTTAAAAGCGAAGAAGAATTCATATGAAACAGGAGGAGGACCGGCACCATCAACAAATGTAATTACTGACATCGATGCTATGGTAATCGAAGTAATTGGTAATCAGGTGTGCGACCTGGACTCCATTTATGATTCCGATGTTGTGAATAGTAAAAAGTTAGTATGTATGTTATGATATAAAAAAACAATTCTAGTAAAGAACTCTCCTGCTGATTTAACAAATGAACTACAAAATCGCTAATTCGCGGTTTTTGTGTTATTTTGGGAAGGTACATATCTATGTGTCAGAATAAAATCCTTTTTCGATTAAAACCAGAAAATTATTGATAGTTTTATTATTCATTTTTAAATCAACAACATTTTTCAAAAACAACTTGTTTAATTGTTGAATATTCCACATGAAGTGTCAACAAATATCTGGAAATGAGGCTTAAATGACCAATTTTGGCGAATTAAGTATAGCAAGAACTTAAGCTGTAATTTACATTTAAACTCGCACTGTGAAATCGAAAAATGATTAAACAAGAGCTTAAGTGACGGTCAGAACCTAAGCTTGCATTGTGGAATCGGGAATACGAGTTGTATTTGCAAACTAAATACTAAGCTAACACCCCTATCATGAATTCCACCGGAGGCTCGATTTTAAGTCCACTCCACTGAACGCTATCATGAGTTCCACCGGAGTGGAATAAATTTTCGAACATTGTTCCAGTGGAAATTTTCGTATCATGGATCTCCACTGAAACGTCAAATTTTGTAATTTTCTCTCCGTTGGCTAAACGCGGTGGAACAGAATTGTTTTTAACGTTTTTTCCGTATTTGCGCTAAGTAAAATCTGCCTTTTTAACGCTTACTTTGCTTGTTAAACGAAAACATATATAATATTGAAATTCCACTATTATGTGTTTGGAATTATTAAAATTAAATAATTTTTTCTTGAACAGGTTTTTCCAAACAATGGCGAAGACGACAACTGCTTCGTAATACAAAAAATAATAAATATGTTATATAAAAGGGAGTGCATAACGAAAGGCTTCCCGAATGCTGGAAAAGTTGTTATAAATTCGTTTTTTTCTTTAATTAAATGTATATTAGATTGAATAAATTATAATGAAAATGTATGCGACGTTACTCAAATTTAATGGATAATTTTGGTTTCACCTCTCTTGTCTTAAATTTCTGTAGCTGCAAAATTATTTTCTTCTTCAGCAAACAAAAAAAAAAACCAACTCTATCCATTTTCACATAAAAACTATTCAGTTTAATTTCAAAAACAACGAAGAAATGTCTGACATTTGACTCGCAAGATAGTTCGATCTTAAATTTCGTATGGCAATGCTCTTCATCAATTCCAGTGGAATTCATGATACTCTTTCGAACTCCGGTGGAAATTTGATTTCGAGTGGAATTTTATTCCACACGGAATTCATGATAGGGGTGTAAAATACTGCATCCGGGTTTCTTTTATAACTTTTTGTTATAAACGAAAGAAAATTACACTTTTATTTGCAAATGTTTTGTACACAAATAATTGGTACATCTCAACGATTTTATTTTAAGAATTATATAAAATGCAGACAAATAAATGCATGCGGAAAATCCAGAACCTACAGTAAAAAAATGCTTGAACAAATAAGATAAGGTATATTCATTTAGAAAAAGCAGAGCGCTGGTTCTAACATCAAACCGTGGCCGTGCCCGACAGTAGATTGCCTTTAACTATCCAAGTGCTACCTCATATATATCTTTTTTGAGGACAAAGGATTCCTACCTCACGCATTCAATTTTTACTGGAACAAAGGGTCATAAACTGGTCTTCAGACAACTCTTCGAGACAAATATTAATTAGAAAGTATCCGTGCACTGCGTATGTAGGGATCTTCAAAGACAAAATGCAGTAAAAAATATCGCACCTTTACCAAAAGCGTAACATAAATAGACGTATTGTTCAGCACAAAGGATGACCATTTGGTCTAGGATCCTTTTTTAAAGGAGGACTTGAGGGTACACTCATATATTTTTATAATCTAATCTAATATTTACTTGCCAACTAAGGATTTTCTCCTCATCCATTAACATTTCCACACATTCTTCAGTCGCGGTCACTTTTCAGGCCGATACAAATTACTCACAACCACGGGAGAACAACAAATCTTAACATGAATAATCTTTTCGAGCCAGGATTGGGTTTTTGCTGTTTCGCTCGGAGGTCTTAATATGCATGCTGTATGTATGTATGTACATATGTATGTATCTACATATGTAAATCAATATCATTTAGAGGAGAAATTGTTTTGAAATGTGACTTTTGTGATATACTATTATGTATCGATCATTTAATAGATTACCATTACACAGGGGAACAAATTTTTATATTTTTGTAGCGACAGGACAAATGATATAATAATATAATTGGCAATAAAAATTCGCACAAATTTTAAGCGTTTTTGATTTTTATGTACGAGTAATAGCTTAAGATTCAAGTTTTTATTTAAGTAACTCCTAGACAATTCGTTAATTTTTAATGACTTTTCATAAATCGAAAAAATAGAGTATTTTGTACTTTATAACAATATTTTAATTGAAAACTGAAGTCAATTGAGTATTTTTATTTTCAAATTCGAAATGTACGAAAAAAATCTTATAGAAATTATGTGCTATTTGTTCGGCTGCTTTGATGTCGACTTGTGTTATCATTACTAATTAAAAAAAATTTTGTATATTACTTAACGTTTATTTACGATACAGCTATGTAAAAATAAATATTTATGTTATGTTTATGTTTATGTAAAAGAATCTACAGTGCTGGTCAAAGTTTAAAACTGCATCACTCACAACTGCAATTCAGAAAAAATAAGAGAGCAATAATGAAAAAAACGGACACTAAAGACTGCGCACTTAAGGACTCTTAAAATATTCAAAAGAGTTAATGCTTATAACGATACTTTTGTTATAAAAATTGAAAATATTATAAAAGTGTGCAAAAAATACACATGTGTGATCTAAGATCCTAAAAACATAGTAAAAAAAATACTGCATGCTTTTCATTTGCCCGGAAGGTTGTACAAAATCAACAACATTTAAGTTTTTGAAGGCGCTTTACCCGTTTTTGCTGCTATTTTATTACTTAGGCGTTAAAAGGGTGAAGTTGCGGGAATAATCTTTTAGTTAGTTACATAGTAAGTTTATTATATCACATATTTTAGAGGACATCGAATTCATTTTGTGGGTTGGTTTTCACGTGAAAATAAGGGGGTATATTTCTTCCTTAATATTTAAAAAAATAATTCTTGCACCTTCAACCTTGACCTTATCATGGAGAAAAAAAATTTTAATCAAATATCGTGTAGCCCAACTCACAATTAGAATAATGAAGACCTCATGTGGTTTGAACCTTGTACATAGACGAATTGTCAAAATTCGGTTAGAACATATTGGTAAGGATCTGAAGTAATGTACCTTTTGAATATAAAACACAATTTTCGAAAATTGATTTTTCATTGTTTCAGACTGCTTTGCGATGCTGAGAGGAAGTCAATTCACGTTGAATGCTTTACGACCACCCCAAATGAAGGTACCATGATTTTTAACCCAAAGTTAAATATATTTTTCGTATGGTATCATTGCCATTAAATGTAAATTTGAACAAATTTTTATAAAAAGAACTCTAGGCTAGATTTTTCAAAAGATTAGTACCATTAACGGCATTGTATTCCGGAAAGACCATAAAATGTTTTAAGCCAATAAAAAAAATCAATTTTTGAAGATTTTAAGTCAGGTCAAGTACGCTGTTTTACATGTTTTCTACAACAATAGTGGAATAGAGACACTTTTTCACAGTTTAGGAGACCTAATAATGTCTAGATTGGAAATTAAGGCTTACAACTTAACGAAAGAACTTAAATACATACAATTTTTCTCTAAGTATAAGCTACCGTTGTTGCTTACCCAAATATTCAGTTCCTGTCCTGGTCCTCTGATGAGCGATCGCTAAAAGGTCAGTCAAGTTGAAGTTCAGGACCGGTCACGTTATAAACTGTATTCCCTATAACTTTATAAGACTCCTGCAAAGAAATACATACATAGATTAGTAATCTTATATGTATAAGGTAAAGTTGCAATGTTTACAGAATTATGTGAGGAAAATGACACCATATTAGCTTTTCATTAACTTTTATCTGTATAGAATAGAAAACTTACCTCTCAATTAAACTAAAAGTGAGTCCCAACATGTGAATATCCTGGCTGAATTAACCACTTCATTTCTTAAGTAGTATACTTCAATGTTTTGTAAAGTAAAATTCACCAAATATAACATTTAGATATAATTATGTATAAAATTCAATTACAGTCCCTGTCCATTGAATTAAAACCAATAAGCTTTCATTAAAATGTTGCCTTTCTTTTCTCTAAAGGTTTTTACAGAAGCGGAAAATAAATAGAATTTCTCGAAAGAAAAACCTTTCAGTCTACTAGGGCAATTATTGCTGCCTTTTTTGCCTGACTTATGACTTTACACTTTCAAATCTTTATTTTCACTAAACTTGCAATTAAAATCACTTATGTCCAAAAATTCACACTGAATAAAATATTGACTTCACTAGCTGACAAACTCTTTCCAAAAACTTTCGGAAGAATAACGAAGTTGCAGCATTTCTAATCGATTTAGATACATATGTGAATACCGCTAAAGTCAGGTAAAGGGAAGGTTGGGCTAATTAACTCTCCCCAGAAAAAGGGATACGAGGTGGGATTTTGCGGGTACCTGATATTATATCACCTTATCTTACAGTTATACGTACAAATTTTTCATTTGAGAAAACCCGCATTTTTATGTCGATAGAGGTAGAAGTTTCGAAAAAATTGGGAAAAATATGAGTGGTCCTAATTCAATGGACAGGGACTGTAATTGAAAGCGACATGCTTGGGAGAATAGTTTGAAACGATCGACTTTTTATACATGTGTATTTGTACGAATATAATGCTTTCTATACCTCAACGATTAAAATTCAATATAACAAAATTACTAGAAATCCAAGTTGCTCATAAGATTCGTTTTCTTCTTCACCACTTCATTAAATCCGGTGAAATGGAAAACTCTATTGCTGCGAATGATTCACAGTTTGGAAAATTATCTTTCAATTGGGGTATAAAGTTTAAAATGAATAGTGTAATTTAATAACCGCGCTGAAAAAAAGCCCCATTGAAAATGTAAGTTATAAAAAATCTATTTTTTTATTGTTTTTACATAAGCAAATAATGAAGTAAAAAAATGTGTATATTAGTTAAAAAAAAAGAGTTTAAATAGGTATATACGAATTTTATGGAATTAAGTAATAATTTTTCTTTTTTAGACACCCTTTTGAAATTTTCAGATTAATTAATCGTAAATTATGTCACAAATTCAGACAAGATGTTTACTGGAAAATTATTTTTTCCAGTTTTTGAAAACTCTTATTGTAGCGACATTTTTGCACCAAATTTATAAAACCACAAATAATATGATAGCCAGAAGTATCCACTTTGACATCAATCCAAAACCAAATTTTGATATTCAACCGTTTTCGAGATACTTAAAAAATCGATATATGTACTTTATGCAAAAAAGATAAATTCAATTCATATAATTCCGTGGAGTTAATAAAACATAAATATTCGTTATTGTTACAATTCTACTAAATTAGTTTCAGACTTTAAGATCGCTCTTAATAGTGCTTTTCTGGGGCCTATTGCGAATATCGCTTTTCAGTCGAATCGAAACCGAAGACACATTTGTAAGGCGGAAATGTAAGGCATTTTAGTGTCTTGGCTTTCGATTCGATTGAAAAACGATATTCGCAATAGGCCCCTCTTTCTAGAGACAGTTTTAATTAAAACAAAATCAAATAACTTACGAATAAATAAAACTTTAAAAGTCATTCATATTTGTATAAATTTTATTAGTTTCTTTGTAAAAAGCATCTTATAGTGTAAAAATAGACTTCTTTTAGAAAAATATATTTTTTGTCGCAATACTGCAGCTGCCGACGCATAATTTAATCACATTTCGGGCAGTGCGCGCTTCGCTTAACATAAGCAACTATGTACACGTCGTAAGCATTGTTTCGAATGAATGAATTTATATTTGAAACTTTAGTATCATTCACGGCTGATTAAACTTTCATTTTATTCGAGTACATACTACAGATATGTGCGATATAGTCATGTTTCTAGCTATCTACTTTAACATATAACATATCTACTACTTCTATAGTCGAACGGATTAAAAATAATACAACAATAAGTCTTTTATGTTCTCACACTTGTGGCCACTGTGGTTCCGTAAAGCCTTACTGCCCTACGCCTACGATACGAAATACTTTCGAGTATGTACAAAACTAGAAAACAATGTATTTACAAATATATAGCTGTAAATATGAAGAAATACTTTTGCGTCGCCTTTCACATCCTAGGAATGCACCGGCTATATAAACTTCTACCGACATTTTAAAGCTTTTCCTTATAAGCTAAAGCGTTTGTACAAAACTAAATGTGGAAGAACGTTTTTCACAGAGCTGCTTCAGACACGAGCTTTGGGAATTAGGAATGCCCGCCCAGTTGTACCTTGCAACCATTTTATCAAAATTGCACCTACAATAGACCCTGGAGTCTTTTGGGGGATCAGTCTGTTACTCCTAAATGAACAAGTTGCTGCAAGCACCGCTGGAGGTAGGTCGGATCTGGAAAGTTATTGAACTGTGTTTTGTGATCAACACTATTCCAGATAATAACATCTTCCCGGCCAGTGGTTTCAGACCTCCCTATAGAGAAGAGCAGCCGTCTATCGAATGCTATTTTCAAATAGCGCAGCACCTTTCGGCCAAGTGGACAATCTGGAAGATAGCAAATCCTTGGAAATCCCACTGCAAAATAAGCCCTTCCGGGGTGCGGATGTTCTTCGGTTTGAATTCCAGAAGCGATGCTACAAAACAAAAAAAAAGTCAGTAAGGTAAGAATTGAAGAAGTACTCTCCAGCAAGATATACTTGTAAGCAATTTGAATCGTGTTTTGTCCTTCGTGACCTGGAAGGCTTTTGGTAATAATAAGCCAAGACATTGTTCCTGGTGGCTGATTACCTATCTTTTCTCCGTATACGATTCCGCAAACGGGACACTCAATATATAGGCTCTGACAAAGCTATTTGAATTGAAGAAAACGTTAATTTTAAGAAGATGATCTAGTAAAAACCTGCACAAACCTTTTGTGTTGCCTTTTCTTGCTCAATAATCATTTTGTTGAGGCACTGTAAATGCATTAAATGCTGACATCTGCTCAAAGATATGGCGGGGTTCTGAGAGCTGTGTACCAATTCGTCCATGCACATGGGACACGGCTGTGCGTTCGGCCACTTTGGCGGATCCACAACCTTCACAAATCTGCTGATCATATCGCTGGCAGGGTCAACACCAACGATTGACCCGGCGATATGCTGTTGCTGTGGCAAAGGGGGTGGCACGGGGGGTGGCGTTGACGCATGTGGCTGGCTGAAGACGTCATCACTTCCTATGGAAACATCCAGCAGATCATTAACAGATGCAGCGAAATTCCGACTTCTCAGACTCTCCTTGCTTTCATGGCTTAAATAGGTGGAAATTGTGTCGACGCTGGGTCGCCGATTTGACTTTAAACTATTACTGTCGGTATCTGAGGCACGGGTTCTTGACCGTGACCTGTGGGAACCCACTCGACTGCGCTGTGATCCTCCTGAGCTCCTGCTGTGATGGCTATTCATGGAAGCTGAAAACACATTTGAATGGGAAAAGTGGTGATTCGGTTGTGCCGTCGTCGATTGTTTATTGCTAAAGATATTGAGATTGTTGAATATGCGAGCAAGATTGTTAGTTGTCGTGGATATCGAGGCTTCAGAGTTTTGCTGTTTGTTCGTGTGTTTCACTTTAACTTGTCGTTTTAAGCCACTGCTAGGCCCCGAGCAATTCGCCACTACCACCGTTGGAGTTAAATGCACATTTTGCATTAACTTAGGCTTGGGTATTGGTTTTGGAGGTATTTTTGGGGCCATTGGTTGCTTTTTTTCCTGGCAGCCTGAAAAACATTATTAATTCAACACTTTCTTAAACAGACTTTATGATGAACTTACTATTCATTTGCATTGTGTTGGGTGGCAGTTTTACTAAAGGGTAAGGCGCCTGTTGGGTTCTTCGAATGCTTCGTATAGGCCCGTTCGGTTGCCTAATTTGTGTCAGATTGCAGAAGTTTATAGTGTAAGGAAGCCCAATGTTCGTTTTGTTCAAATCCAACGTTTGCTCGCCCTGCAATTAACATTTCATTTTGTTATCTAGGCGCCTTATATAATCCGAGCAGTATATTTATTAAGTACTTCAAAACTCAATTAATTAATTAATTAATTACGCGATTAAATGCGTAAGGGCTATGACTTACTGCTACATGGCGTTTTATGTTGTAAAAAAATGTCCTGTTTGAATCTGTAGTTGTTATTAAATGCATCCACATCTAGACGCACATTCAAAAGCGCGCGCGTTGTTTTGGAGGGTTTTTCTAGACTATTTGACTCGAATAAGTCGTGCTATTTTTAAAAGTAATTTCAGTCTATGTGCTAGTATTCTAGATTTTTTCAGGATTTTTTTTCGAAATTGCGTTTATGGCAAACAAACCGAACCAAGAAATAGCCACTTGGAGTCGAAAAGTTTAAAAAACGGAGAATAATTTTGAAAAATAATTTAAGAAACCTCATAATGATATTAAACTGTGTAATTAAACATTTTTTCACCAAACTTTTCATATACGGACGAGCCTTAAGTTTGTTTTCCCAAAATGTAAATTACATTATTTTGGTAGCGGGTATAATTATCCGCAGCTGTACTAAATTTCAGCGCTCTATTCCTAATATTATCTTAATAAAATGACTATTCCTAATAGTATTTGAATAAAATTACTGTGCGAAGCTATATAATGGCTCCTTGTTTTACTGCGGAGCCCTAAACAAGTATGGACGCGAATAAACGACTGCATCGAAATATATGTATGTAAATATTTCGATTTTGAAATAAACAGATATCCTCATTTTTAACACTTAAAACTCATGAATATATAATAGCGCGAACAGACTCTAACAACTGAACTAGTGACGTCACTTCAAATATGTATGGGGGGTATCAGGTTTCAAAAGCCAACAATTTCATATCTCACTCAGAAAAGTGATAAAATAAAGATAATTTTAAAAAGTGGTCCGCAAATAAATGAAAGAAATGAAGATGTAAACAGAAACGCAAAGTTAATATGCAAATAATCCATGATGAAAAATAAGAATATCTCCTTAAGGATAAATCTAAAATGATAACATGGTAATGATACAATAACATTCAGTTTGTAAAGTTTACTTCTAAGATAACGACACAATCATTCATGAAGATATCCAATATCAAAAGTAAACATTCATTCAGAACCTACCATATCGATTTCTATGCATCAACAAAAGTACAATGGAATGGTAATCTTATTTCATTACTATACCGACTGACGGTCTAGTTATGTTTCAACAAATACCAATCGATTTTCTGGAAATAGCGTCATAGGAAAGGAGCTGAAATGGTTTAAAAGCTGTTTTGCAGAAAGAAACGAAAGAACACGGGTAGAAAATCTGTTATTTGAATCGATTTAATTTATTTATTATACAAAACTAGTATAAAGGCAGATTTTAAGCGTACTTAGAAAAATCACAGTGACTATATTAGAATAAGAAAACAGTGGATTTAAATCAGATTTCAAAGTAAACTACAAATTATGTATTGTATTACTTTCATAGATGAACTTAACCTAAATTAGATAAAGGAAAACTTTAATAAAATTAACCTTCATAAGGTCCTCGGGGTCAAAATTTACCCATTTTGAGATAAAATTAAAAAGTCCTTCCCTTTAGATATATAAAATTATAATGGATATATAAATAAATAAATAAAAAGATTTTTGTATTAAAGAAAAATATATAAAATAATAAATGAAAAGCTTTTCTTTATTTTTATGTATGACTCTATTACTAGGTCAACTCTGACCCAAAGCACGGTAACGTCAGTAATATTGAAGACCTTATGAAGGTGAAGATAGAGGATAATGAATGAAATAATGAAATTGATTTAAAAATAAGAAATGCTTATGTGCATGGATAAAATAATAAGGGGAAGAAATAAAGATTGTACTACCACTGCTTATTACATACAGCCTACTCTACTTACAGGCGACACTTTATTAAACAGAAGACTAAATCACTAAAATGGGTAGCGGACATATGTACAGTGCTGTGTATAAATATAAGACCACCAACGTTTTTCATGAAAGTTCTATCTTTTGATCCTCATAATTTCTACAAGCCATCAGAGAGGAAAACACTTTTTGGCAGAATTAACTATTGAATGGTCCTTATTATTTTCCCATACATTGATTTTATTTTCTTTAGCAAGAACGTAAGAAATTTAAATAATTGCCTCGGGGTACCCGTGTATAAAGATAAGACTTCTTCGTCGTGTTCATAAGAAATGTAACAAAAAAGTTATAGAATCGTCCTTTGGTACCTCTACATTCGTTAGTTTGCTCTGGCTAGACTTTATAGAGCTCAGTTCGTTAAATTATTCCGTTCAGGTGCATTTAAATTTGATTTATTGATGAATAACGGAAATTTTTAAAATGGGCAGGAAATCAGTGGAAAAACTGAAGTTGTGGCTGTTAATTGAGACAATTTGAGGGAAGCAGGATATAATCGAAACGACCGCTTAACCCGGCGTCAGCCAAGTTGGGTCATTATGACCCGTGATATTTTTAAACGCGGGTTTTTCTAAAAATAAAAGTGTGACGTTGCCGAGCTTCTCAATAAAAAGTTCCTAATTTGATACGAATTTTTATTGTTTTTCACTAAAATATTTTAATTTGGGAATTAATTTATCTAATTAAATAGAAAAATCCTTCAATTTCCTTGACATGGTAAAAATTAGATATAGTTGAAAATTTGGGTCATTTTGACCCTAGTTGTCGTACTAATTTTATACCGTACTGACGCCGGGTTAATAGCAGAATGTCGTGCATATGTAATTCCTGTACGAATTTTATATGCAATTCAGATACTTAAGGTAGCTTTGACTTAGGTCGAACAACAATTCATATGACTACCCCAAACATCAACTACAGGTTTAATAGATAATGAAGTAATCGAACGCCGAACTGACTGGTGTATAAAAGCTGTAGCTACCAGCAAACCTTAATGCATAGTTTTATGTAGGACTTTCCTATTATTGATGGCAGATAGTGAAACTTTAGATGCGTTTTTCTCCAAACTACATCTTCAAACACGGTGACCATATTGAAAACTACTCGATGGATTTAAATAAAATTTATACAACTAAGTAGTGCTTAATCGAAGGTTTTTTTATCTTCCAAAACTTTTTTTTAATAAACAATTACTGTACTATATTTTAAAATAAAAATTGCATTTTCAAAGGCTGCGATTTTGTTCAAATTGAAGAAAACATAAAAAGCTTCTATTAAGCACTAGATAAGCTTTGAAACTATGATTGTTTTATCTTTTGATTTTGGATAAACCACTAAGAAAATACGAGGGGTCACCGTAAAACAATATGTACATTTGTAAAAGAGTGATCAACAATCCAACAGAAATTAAACACAGAATAAAAATCGTTGTTTTGAAATTACTTTAAATACAGTAACAAGCAATATTGAACCAGGGTTTTACAAGTTACTCATTAACTGTAACAGATATCGTAAAAATGTTAGATAATATTGTAGAGGGTAAAATTGCCGGTAGAAATGCTCATATACGTTTTGATATTATACTGACCATTTTTGAGTTAAATGTTTATTAAATAAAATCGTCAAATTTCACTACTTTTCTCCATGCAAATAACTAAAAGAATGACGAAGCTACAGGAAAAATAATTATAATAAGTTTTGTGCAGAATTTAATTCTCTACAAATTAAATGAATACACATGTCCATGTCAGACTAATATTTTGCGATTTTTTTATAGAAATAGAACATAATGTGTTGTGCAAAAAATATTGAAAACTAATTGCAACTAGATAATTATTAATATACAAGTTTCATGTGGACACTTGTCAAAGTATGTAATATGTAGTTACCGGAAATATTGCTGCTGACCTATCTGAATTCATCCCAATTACTTGCATAATCGAGAAAAAAGAAATTTTGAGTACACTTTTCAGTTTTACTCTAGTTATTGCTATTGGAAATGGTCTAAAACAAATAGTTTCCCGTATGTCTAATTTCATTTTAGTAAGAAAATAAATAAGAATGGGATTCCAACAGACCGAAACTTTAAATTTATATGTACATATGTAGTAGGAAATTAAAGAGATCATAGAGCAGCCACACACAAATTGTTTGAAGTACATATATGAAGTTATAATAATTTGTGCTAATAATATCATTATGTTCGTCTTTCTTTATGCTATTATGGCATTAAGTATTTATGTTTCAAAGGATGATGCCAGTAAATGTATGGACTCTGGTACCCGGTCCAATAGCTATGTGTAATACATCGTTGGATAGCTCTTTTTGAGCTGAATAGAAGTCACTATGGCGCCTAGTTCCAAAGCCTTGTGTGTTCAGAGTTATACCGTATTATACATGTCAGTTTTAACAATAGCCAAATAACGTTTTTTCATAATTCACGGCCCTTTTTAGCTATGTGTAATACATCGTTGGATAGGTCTTTTTGAGCTGAATAGAAGTCACTATGGCGTCTAGTTCCAAATCCTTGTCCGTTCAGAGTTATACTGTACTATACATGTTCTTCAATACCATTTAATACGACGTAATAGTAGGCGATGAATAAAAAATGTTTTATTTTAATGAATAAATAACAACTGAAAATACCTTATCATTTTGTTTTGTTTACATTTTATCATAATGAGCAACTATTAACAAAATCAAAATTCAAAGGAGCGTTGTAACGTAAAAAATTTCCTACTGCTTAAGGCTATATTACTCCGATCGGATAAGGAATCAAGACAAGCGCTAACGGAATTCTTGATTTAACCGTTGATACCTTTCTAATGATATATCATTATATATATCAAAAAATAGTCGCAAAATGGTAATGAGAAACATGTATAGCACAGTATAACTCTGAACGGACAAGGATTTGGAACTAGACGCCATAGTGACTTCTATTCAGCTCAAAAAGACCTATCCAACGATATATTACACATAGCTAAAAAGGGCCGTGAATTATGAAAAAACGTTATTTGGCTATTGTTAAAACTGACATGTATAATACGGTATAACTCTGAACACACAAGGCTTTGGAACTAGGCGCCATAGTGACTTCTATTCAGCTCAAAAAGAGCTATCCAACGATGTATTACACATAGCTATTGGAGGGGGGTACCAAAATTTGCATCATCCTTTCATGAATAATTAGTAAATATATAATAATAATAATAATAATAATAGATTTATTCTTTCGCACTTCTCAGCATACTGCTGGAAACATTCACCTAACCCCGCACCTGTAAGGTGCAAGAGTTTAGGCTCTGTGGGTCCAATCATGTAACCTATATCACAAAAAGAAAGAAAAAATAAACTTAATCTACCCCAAAGCCGCTCAGACAGCTAAACGCTGGTATAAGAGCAGCATAAAAAATACTTAACTTACATTAACTAACATTATGATTGCACTAACTTTATTAAATTTAATCTAAATTTGCTCCTCGTCTAACATGATTCTTTATTGCCATAGTAAATTTATGTACATCTCCTATCCTTCTTATTTCTTCGGGAAGCTTATTATAGATGTCACTTGCGCTGGTAATAAGTGCTGTACGGCTCCTTTCTGTTCTTGCTTTTTCCTTCCTTAGGAGTTCCTTTTCTCGTGTATTATAGCTGTGCACTTCATTACTTCTTGTAAGGGCAATATTGTTTTTTATCTTCTTACTTATTACTTTATGTATGTATTTTGCTTTTTCTATATAAATTACTTCCTTTAGACTAAAGTTGTTTGTTATAGCATAGAGATCCCTCGTAAATATAATATAAAACTTTGAGAGGCTTGTTCATTAATCTTTGCACTCGTTCAAGATTATATTGTGTTGTTTGAGACCATATGTTTATTAGGTATTTAATATGCCCCAGCACATGAACATTATACACTAGCCTGGCCACATAATAATTTAACTTAGAAGATCTTCCTATTGCCCCTATAATTGGTGTTATTTTCTTGATTAGCGCTGATAAGTGTGTCTTCCAATTTAAGTTTTGATCCAAACTAATGCCTAAATATTTTATGTGAGGAACTCTTTCTAGTTCCCTTCCTTCTATCTGAATCAATGGATTTATATCTTGTTTTTTTCTTATTTTAAAAATAATGTATTTGGTTTTTTCGACGTTTAAAGTAAGTTTGTTTCCTACTTCAAATTCCGAACAAAATTGGATAGTGTGTAGTTGTTGGAAAGTTTATTATCCGTTAGTCCAATTTTAAATTGATCAAAAAATTGGTACGTTTGACGCCTTTACATCTTAGAAATGCATTTCTGCTTTGAAGAGTTTTATGATAAAGAGCTAATGGGCCCTGTTCTGGTATGGTAATGGTATTCTTAAGACCATGGGTATTATATTTCGCAACTTATATTTTGCCACAATTAGAGATTATGCCAGGAATATTTACCTTAGCCCAGGCCTCCTCAATGATGCACTGAACCTGCATGTTGTACGGATGCCAGTCGCTGCCTGTGGATCCCACCCACTCCCACTTGGTGCCCTTCCCAGCGGGAGAGCTCGGCATGTAGAACATTCGCCGCACATTGATCATAGGGAACTCGATGTCTTCGGAGCTCTGCGTCATGGTGCGCACATTCACGTAGAACTGTTCCAGATTTGGATCGGCATCGCTGAGGAGTACCCGCGTGAGCTTCTTGGCGTGCGCCCTTTCCAGATGTTGGGACACAGCAGGACTGTAGGGCAGCCACTTGCCGCCCCTCGATTCGAATTCCCAAACGACCACCGCATGGCTTGTCGCAGTCATTTCATTAAAATACTTGCAACTACCGAACGAATTTTAACTAGCCGCAGTGCACAACGCCTTCGGTAATTCACGGAATTTAATTTAATCAAAGCTAATCAAAACACGCTCTGAGGGGCACAGCGACAGCTCCCTTGAAACGGGCGTACAAGACGAACGATATAAAAACAAAACAAAAGCACGGCAGCCACTAGAATTGGAATCATCAGAGAACCACTTGTTGGCGGAGCACTGGATAGTGCCGAACTTCTGGCTTTTTGGCCGATCGCATTGCTGAAAAACTGTTCTAGTACACGGCAGGCAATGTATTTTTACATTGAGACTAATTATTTATTTTCCAACTGGGCGAAACGACCGAAAAATCACAGAGCAAATCTCGGCCAGAACGTACAAGTGCAGCTCGTTGACAGCACAAATAAAAGATCCAAAATGGCGGCGGTACAGCACTGCCAGATGAATTCTAAAATATTAACAATAAATTATTTTTGATGTCGAAAATAAAATACTTTTTGTAAAAAAACAAATTACGTACAAGTCGGCAAAGTCAACCAAGAAATTTGAGAGTATTTAAAATATCGTAAATTTAAAATCTATTTGTTTTTAACTTTGCAAGTTCACAAAGTTTTCCATAACAATCACAAGGCGTCGCACTCGTCAGCAAAGTGCTGTAAAGTGGCAGTAAAAAAAATTCTGACAGTTCAAAAGAGGGATTGCATGTTTTTCGATTTGTTTATATTTCGGTTGTTTTCGGGTGCAGATTGCATGTTCAAAGAAATTTTCTTTTGACAATGGCAAGTGCAACGGGGACGCCATCGACAACTGCTTCAGAAGAGGTAAAAGCCGAGGCGGACAAGAAAAAGAGTACACTTAAACTTCCGAGGAAGAAAAGGCCATCATTCGTCTGCATTATGTGCCAGAAGAAATTCCGCACGCATGGAGCTCTAAAGGAGCATTTTAGGTACATATTTACTTTCATCATATTCGTATTTGCATAAATTTGAACATTAGGGCACTTCTTGTAATAAGCCACGATGCTCAAAATGATTTTTTGCTTGTTAGGCCACGACACCCCTTCAGTTATTGAATCTTCCCATTTTCAAGCAGCTGTCCCAATCTACGGCCACAAATCGAGCGTCCGGAGTACATTGATTTCATGCAAAAAATAGTTTCCCTTACCTCTTTATAGCGTACGAAATTTACAAAATTCTTTACGCGACTGAAGATAAAACTCAATGTCCTGCGTTGTCTAGCTTGTTAGAATGTATCATACTACTAAATAAAAAGTAATAATATTGATTACGTTAATATGTAATCAACTGTTTGCAAAATTACCAATTCAGCGTAAAGTCGCTTTTTAATCCCTCGTAGACAAAAGACTCCGATTGCAGGTGGAGCGGATGTGCGTGGACGACCACATGCGCACCGGTCAGCGAAAAAAGCGCAGACTGCGCGTTTGGAGTTCTCTTGGTCATTGTTTTATGATAAAAAATCAGTTTTTAATTGTTGAATTTCATAATTCAAAAATTTTGACCGATATGGAAATATCCAATGCCTGAAACTCTAACAAGATTGAACCGTGCAATGATGTCCGTATTTCAGGATAAGTAGATATTTTAAGCCTCTAACTCTTTTAATATTGGTCAAACAAAACCAAAGTTTACATTTGATATTTATTCATTTATTAACTGGCTAAGTAACCCGATCATAAGCTCTATTTATTGAAGAAACACATCGCCACACATGAATATTAAGTTCAACAACACTATTCCACTATATTTTCCCATGAGATTGTCTTGAATTGTGCAAAACTTTTCCAACTTTTGTTTTCAAATTTTATATTAAAAAATCTTTAAATTTCGTAGAAAACCTTGGAAATTGATAAATGGCTTCCACCGTAATACTTGTTGTTGTTATTAGTAAACTCGTGAGTATTTCCCGCAAAATACTCTCAGTAATAATTGTCATTAAAATCCATTCAATTAAAAAAATTATATCCATATTGAATCAGTCATCTTTAATTAAGTATTAATGATTTATTTTTACACTAATTATAATCATTATCAGTTGCCATATTAGGGCCTTCATTTTTAATTTTAAAAGTCTGATTGATTCGAAAAAAAAATTGTAAATTTTTGGGAATTTTTTGATGAAATCGGTCGAACCGATGTAAACTCTAGCTTCCTCAATATTGATCGCAAACAAAGGTTACGAAATCTTATTATTAACCGTTTTACGGTGTCGATCGTTGAAAAAAACTGTAATGTTTGTAATATGTGTTTTGCTATGAAGTTATTTATTTTAATAACTTCAAATTTTATAGGTTCAAAAAGAACCATTACTATTTTTGAAAAGTGTGCAAAATTTGATCAAGGTCGATAAAATAATTTTTAATTTATCGCTTATACCTACAGTTTTGGTTTTAAAAGTTTGCAATAATATTCTTGAGTACATATACGTATGTACATATATAAAGTAATTAAAAAATCCGTATTGTGCTTTCTTCCTTAAGGCGTGACTTAGCAATAAACAAACTTCGATTATAAATAAACAAAATTAAAAAATAAACACAATTTTATGGGTTACCATATCGTATAGTAATAGAACTCAAATAAAATTCTGGGAATTTTGAAGCATATGAAGTTGCTAGTAGTCTACCAAATTGCGAATTGTGAAGTCATAGAAGCGATGAGTAACTTCAATTTAACTTACATGAGCCGCTCCACAGATTTTATCTAATAGTATAAAGTGATTACGTTGGTTGTGGTTATTAGTGTCTCTTATTTTATTATGGAATATCCTAAATCACGGCTATAATAAATTATTATTTTAAGGGAACACGGCACCAACATCGACATTCGTGGAAGACCAATGGAACAATCAACGCTCCTGAAGCATCCCAAGGAAGCCGTTAAAGCGGCGGAAGTACAGTGTGATTATTGTCCAGCAACTTTTCCAAATGTTTCAAGAGCTCTGAATCACAAGTTCAGAAGACATAAAACCGAGTCTAATTCATTCTGCGAGTTCTGTGGTAAACTATTCCCCTTGAAAATACTCCTAGAGCAGCATAAAACGAAGTGCCACATCGAAAAAGCACCGAAAGAAGCGGAAAAAGGAAATAGCACTTCCGAAGAGAATTCTGGAGGAGATAAATGCAATTGTCCACTATGCCCAGCCACGTTTATGACCGTTGAAGCCCTGAAATTTCATTTTCACGGCGCTCACCAGGTCAGCTATGACTTTCTAATGCCTATTTATGTCCCACCTCCATCCACTAAAATCAAGCTAAACAACGCATCTGAGGCACACTCAGTGTACTACTGCCACCACTGCGGATCTGAATACATCCTCAAGCATAATCTCAGGGTAAGTGAAAGGCTAATTTTTGGTGGGAATAGACATGTACTATATAGAGACCTAGTAAATACCCGCGCTTTTGCTTTATATTTATATTTAAGTGACTTCCTGTTGAGTTGTTATTAAATAAAGTTTAAAAAATCTGAACTATGTATTACAAAGAAATTAAAGAAAAGCCCCGTCATGATATCTCCAGCAGTTTTTATGTAATGCGTGTACAGACAAGAAGCGAGTTACGATTTTATTTATATAGATTATCCACAATAGAAGCATTCAGGTTATTTAGCCTTATTTTTTGTCAACCTCGATGTCATTGGAAGAAGGAACTTGTAGATTTTGCAAGAAGTAAATAGTGACAACGACTCATGTAAAAGAATAAGATACAAATTTGAAACCTTTAATATTATAAAAATGTTTCATAAATGCATTATATGTACATATTATGATATTTACTCGTATTTATTAAAATTAAATGTTATTAATTAATTCTATTGCCAAAAGTTCTTTCTCTGATTTAAGAATTAATTTTTCAAATTGTAATTGTAAGTTATTTCTGAAGAAAAATTGTTCAATTGTACAACTTTTCGAAAAAAGTCAATACTTTTCGCCAGCTAATGGCGGATTGATCGCCTTTAAAAAAGAATAATGGCAAAATATAAAAAAGTTATGAAAACCTACACATAAAACCTTACTCTGAAAGTGCTGTAGAGCAGAAATTTTTGTATGCTATATTATCTCCTTCACTGTTATTGGAATTTATATAAAAAAGAATGATAAGCACTAGTTCTTTGCTGCTTCATCTATAGAGACGTTTTTCTCGATGTAGATTTTAATTGTATATAGGTTCGAATTTTGAGGTCGTATTAGAGTGCCACTTATTTTTTGATATTCTCTGATAAAATCTTTCCAGAAGCACATAAGAGATGATCATACAGTGAAGGAGTGGTATGCCCAGCCGGAAGAACTGCTCCGGTGCAAGACATGCTCAGCCTTTTTCTGCAGTGAGCGGGCGTATACAGCTCATCTTACTTATCATCGCCCAGGAGACTGGCACTTGAATAGCGAGGAAGAAAGGGAAAAGGTTTTGGCGAGGGTTGACCATGATTTCGATAGTCGTAGGATTCCTACAAAAGGAGAAGCAGTCTTACGTCGGATTATCTCCGAAAACGGACGAAGGCGGCCTGATAGTACTCGGACAGAGCCTTGCAGCTCAAAGTCGAAGGAGGTTGTTCTAAGTTGTTCTTAATTGCGGAATAATGATTACATTGTTATTGCTATTATAGGAAAGTTCTGACGAAGGACCATTATCTCCACCATCTACACCTTCCGACTCAGAAGATGAAGAAATTTTGAAGAGTGTAGACTCGACCCTTCCAAAAGAGGCTCAGGAGTAACATGTACTTGGGAAGATTAAAAGCCTGCCCTAAAGATAGGAAACCTGAGGGTATTTCTGATCTATTCACATAAATTCACGCGGCTTTGTATTTTATTTGAATTATATTCTTCATTTTAAATTGCAAAGTTATGCTTTTCATGGAAGAAGAATAAATTTATGTATTTTAAGATCAGGACTTAACTTATTTCGTAAAATTGGATCGCCCTCCACTAGCGGTGGGTAGGGAGCAATTTTGAGATTTTAGATGAAATCTGTCTTACTGAATGGGAAAGGGGAGGGGGAGATGGTCTAGTTTGGAGTCGTTGACAGCTCTCAAAAAAATATTTGACTTGTGTTTTTTCGTTCCTTGAATCGATGTGTGCGAGATATTCGACCGTCACTGAACCTATTTTGACGGACAGCACTCCCCGCACTGCCTGTAACGATTTGAGAAAAATATTTCAATTTAAAGGGGGGGGGGGGGGGGGGGTCGATTTTAGGACGGACGGAAAAAATCATTATTTCCCCTTGGAAATAATGATTTTTTATTCAGACAAGTTTTTTGTACGATGCGTGTTTTCGGGTTATTTTGATATGTCAATTTATTACATTATTAACTAGTCTGAAAAGAGAGGAGAGGGAACATAAAAACCAAAAACGAATTATTTAATTATTTAAAATTTATATATTTGTTTTTTTTTTTCTTTATTTTAATTTAGTTACTTTACTAACGAGTCTCAAAAGATTAGAGTCTACCAAAGAGTCAAAAGCGAATTACTTAAACTAACATATTTGTTTTTTTTCTATTCTAGTATTCTAGTCTAGAAATTCCAAAAAATCGATTTATTTTTTTTTCATTTTCTTGAAGTATGAAACCTTGAAAATATTCTCTGACAATTTCAAGTCAATCCGACAAATAGTTTTCGAAATATCCCACATTTCTGAAGGGCTCTCTGCAACACGCTAATGAGAACTTAGTACTTCAAACGCGTTTTTCTCGAAACCACTGTTTTTGAGTTGGCGTGCAGGATATCTCAAGTTCTAATGAATATTCTTAATACATTCCTTGATCGCCTAAACCTAGCTTAGATCAAAAATTTTCAATTTTACTATTCGGAATTGTTAAAAAATATGCCAAAAACAAATTTTTTTTTTTCAAACGGCTGCCATATTGCGAAAACATTTTTGTTTACTTGTCTAAGGTTGTTGCTATAGCGGCATCTATTACCTACTAATTAAGAATCTATTTGGCTTTTTTGTTTCCGATGACCAGAAGTGTTGAAATCATGTACGCCAGGACACCGGTTTTTTTTGGACCCCCCACTTTGACAGCTCATAACTTTGTGAATTTCGATTTTTTTTTTAATTTTTTTATGTATGTAATTTCAAAATATCAATAAACGAATGATAAAAAAATGGATAAACAAAATGTTTTTTGTTTTATTTGTACAGAGCTTCAAAAACCGACCGAAACTCATGCCTCTAGACTAGAATACCCCCTTAAGTTACTTTTCTTATTTTTGTTTTCTTTTTCTGCGTACTCTTAAGTTTCTCTTTTTTGACAAAAACTGCGGTGACGTTCCGTAAGGTGATGAGATGAGCAATAACATAGAAAAATAAAAACAATTGGATATCAATACAAACTATTCATGGACAAATGTATGTATTGTCCATAACGAATTTTCGTTTATCCAGGACTTTTTTCGTTTGGCCATGTAAAAACCTGGTTGTTCCATGAATAATTTGTGTCAACTTGATACTTACTAACAATTTAAATAATTATTTACAATTAACCAGTGGGACAAACGAAATTAATTGCTGGACTGGACAAATAAAGGACAAACGACCTATGCAGTTTATAATGTTTTTTTTTGTTTTTGCAATTTGTGTCTGTCAGTGGAAAAAATTTGCAATGAAAGGTTTTGGGCCGCCATTTTGAAATGAAGGGTGGAAAAACGAAATTAATTAGTGGATAATCATGAACATTCGATAGACAAACGACCTATGCAGTTTAAAATTATTTTTGCAATTTGTGGGTGCCAGTGGAAAAAATTTGCAAAAAAAGTTTTAAGGCCGCCATTTTAAAACGAAGGGTGGAAAAACGAAATTAATTAGTGGATAATCATGAACATTCGATAGACAAACGAATGCACATATAAAAATTTCAGAATTCGCAAACGTGGGTGTCAACTTCATAGACCTATAAAAATACATATAATTTTTGCGTTTAAAGTGTTAAAATAATTCGATTAGAAAATCCAATTGAGTTATTTTGACGTTATTTGCTGAAAAATTAATTAAAGTCAAAAGTAACTAAAATAAATTGATGACAATTGTAGAAGTTTTATTAAAAAATGTTTATCCAAAAAGGGTTTTCGTAAGCTCTTTTCGATTCCATACGAACGTTTCTCATTATAGGGCCCCTGTTACTTTTTATGAAAGTGATACTGACGATGTAAATAACATAAAAAAAGAAATAAACATGCTAAGACTACAGTATTGCAATTACGTATGGATATTTTTTTAAATAAAACGGTGTAATCGAGTTGTAGCATACATTTATATTCCTTCAGATATATTTAATGGAAACAGTAATAATAAAGATAAATAATACTTACATAAATTAAGGGCATTACATATTTTCTTCTAGATAACCACCTTTTGCTCTTATAACTGCCATACAAGTGCTTGGCATTCTCTCTTACAATTTCTCTAAAGTTTCTGGTGTGATCTTCCATTCCAACATTGAAGAAGTTTTACCTAGAGGTCTTCTTTATTGTAGGACTTAGAGCTTTGGCCTCTCTATCACAAAGGCTCGATAGGAGATAAATCCGGTGATTGTGGTGGCCATATCATTGCTGCTTTCCAGTTCGTCCAAGAATAATCCGTACAGATGCGATGAGTGCTTGGGATCATTGTCTTCTTGAAAAACGAATCCTTCACCTAAAAGTATTGTTTCTGATGGCACAGCATTCTTTTTCAGTATCTTCTTGTATCCTTCCTTTTTAACTTTTCGTTAATTCTCACAACGTTACAAGCCAAAACATCCCCAAACCATTAATAGGAAGCAATATACAAGTATCCAACAGCCGCTCTTCAGTAGGTCAACAAATAAATACACGCGTGTTAGAATTGAAAATTTCAAATTTGGATTTGTTAGTTTTAATAGAACCTTTTTTCATTGATCCAAGGTTCAATGCGTACAAGAATTGCCCAATTCAAGGGTTTTTTCTTATTTGCAGGCCAAAGGAAGGGCTTCCTCAGTGTAAAAGGGTTCTATTAACTGACAAATCCCAACTGGATAAATGATTTAGAAATTTATATGGCTAATTATGGGGTCCTAAAAAAATTTAAAATGATTTTCCAGTGAATATGGCGTCTAATGAAAGCAAGCAAACAATAGGAAACAGTATTTTTTAATTATTTTGTTAAATGTGTTTAAAAAACATCTGCGAAACCTGTTTACTCTACGAATTTATTCCTAAAATATACTTTATAATTTCAACGTATTGTATGGTACATTAAATAAAAGTACAGCATAGAGTGCAAAGTTTAAATTTCTTCATAAACTACGGAAACTGTTCATATAAATTCCAGCAAATGGAAGCATCACAAGTAATCATTTTTTTATCAATTATAATTGCCCATCTGAAAGTTCTGTTGTAGCAATGTTTTTTACTTTCAGATAGGTACTATGCAAAGAACTTAGCAAGGGATAAAACGAATTTAAAATTAAATAAATGCAATCAATGCAGAATGAAGAGAAAGAATTTCCGTCACCTTAACCTGCAAGTAAGTAATACAAAATTAAATTATTTTGATAAATAGAATTAATAAATTAGCTCAATTCAACAAATATTTTCGTAACTATTACATCTTGTAGTTTTCCTTATTATTTCAAAATCTCAACCAAAACGGAAAACAGCTAAAAGAATTGATTTCATAGCCGGCAAAATGCAAAAAGCCCGGGAAAAAATCAACGAAGATCAAAAGCCAAAGGAATTAATTAAATTCGAAATTAATTTATAAAGAGCAGGAAGTCAATTCAATACGAAAAAAAATGCAAGAAATATTTTGATTTTGAAATTGAAGATTTACATTTAA
This sequence comes from Machimus rusticus, assembly GCA_951509405.1. Taxonomy (NCBI): domain Eukaryota; kingdom Metazoa; phylum Arthropoda; class Insecta; order Diptera; family Asilidae; genus Machimus; species Machimus rusticus. The sequence goes on from OX608051.1 coordinate 14,299,816, forward strand.
TTTTCTTAACACATCTCCTGCTGAAAGTTTATAATTAATCTCATCTCCTGCAAAATTCATGATCAATTTAATTTGATTTAAAGTTTCTTGTTGACGTTAACACAGTGCAAGCTAAAACTTATTTGGCTGATGATTCCTCATATACAAACATATGTAGCATGAAACTTTTTATGAATTAGCTTTTTGATTCTACGATATAATCTTCGAAAATACTGTGCAAAACGCTGGTAACGAACCAGTTGATATAACAAATTATTACACTGAAAAAACAGATTAGAAACACTAACTAATGTTTTGATTGATTTTCAGCCTACTAATTAAATTAGTTGGTAAAATAATCGAAAGTTGGAAAACCAAATAAAATAGTAGGGTTATCAACTAAAATATTTGCGAAACCAACTAATTTTGCAAATATTTTTCCCGCTGTTTTAGTTCTATCATCTAATTTAAATTAGTAGGCTAAAAAAGTAGTTGGTTTTTCTAATCTTTTTTTTCAGTGTAAACCTGTTAAGTAATTAGTGTAAACTTGTTTAGTAATCAAAAGCTTCAGGCAACATCACCAGTTCATTAGATGTTTGAGATAAATATATTTAATATTGATATCACAGTTTGATATAGTGTTACGATGGAACCATAAACATGATGCAAGTGAAGTTGTTCCAGTTCGCAAAATACACCTTTTCGTTGTTAGTGATCGCTGGCGTGGCATTAAGTGATCCTCCCGGCAATCCATGCCCGCAACTGTTCCAGTATAAGTTCGATGGATCTGACTGGATAGGTTTAATCGAATTAAAGAACATTAAAGTGAACCAAACTGTTGTTAACGTTATTGCGGAACTTTCCTTGCCAACCTCACTGCCATCAGTAAGTGTTTTATAGTTTCTTGTAAGCAAATTCACAATTAATTTTCACCTCTCTGCAAAATTATAGCCTTACAAAGGTCGTCTTGAACTTCTTGAAGAACAGCAGCAGGCAGCTCAAGCTATTCTTGAGAGCAGACCATTGTTTTACAAGATCTCTTTTCCACTAAAAAATCCTATTCCTAGAGTTACAGGGATTGTCGTGAATAACGATGTGCTATGCAGCGGACCGCCAGGTATTTAATTAAAAGTGGTTACGATCTAAAGGGGCGCAAATATATTATAATTTCGGTCAGTATACCTATAAATTAAAATTGTATTTTCATTAACATATTGGGCGATATAATATGAGTAGTACGTAGAAAAGAGGGGTAATGTATGAGTAGGCAATAAGTTAGAATTGGTTCGCTGTGATAAGTAATTCTATAAGTTTTGTGAAAGAAAACTTAAATAAATTAGCCCAAAAATTAATTACGCAAAAAAGCGTACTTCTAGAATTTCGAACGCAGAGAACTGGCGGACTATTTATCTATTATATTTAATTAACCACTAAAGAAAGTTCTGCATGTTTAGTCGCTGTAGGATTAAATAACTAAACAATAAATCCCATACCAAATCATCATACGCGATATATGTATGTATAAACTTATCTAGTTTCATGAATGGGCACACTTAGACAATCGCTAGGTCCATTGTAATACCACATGTTCTAACCAGGGAACCACCCAGAGTCTTTGATGAAACGGCTGATGTTCTGGATACTCGTTGAGTCCAGGCAGTCCAGGTCAGCTAGGTCATCGAAGAAGTATGCACTGAGGCAACGCACCCTTAGGGTTGTAGGTTGTCCATAAAGAAATTAATTTTTCAAATGCGCCTTGTCACTACTAAATTTCACTAATAATAATAATAATTCATATCGAAGTTCTATTTTTAATTGTTCTATATTCACAGACCAGAGTCCGCAGGTGGAAAGATTTCAACTACACCACGTTTTTTACCCAAAAAAGGCTGGTCATCCCAGTAATATCGGAGGAGCTCGCGGTGGTAAATGAAGATATATTTTTTCATCTTTGGCGTTGTGGTAGATAAATAAGCACATTCTAAAAGAAAAAAATAATGAAATATATTTTCAAGTTAAAGATAATTACTATGAACCTGCACTAAATGAAGAATAATACATAATAATAATCAAAAGTAACTAGACACAAAAACTGATAATATTTCAACCAAGATAAATTAGGAATGCACTTATCGCAAACTATGTTTTCCTTTGATGTTAGACTTGCCTCGTCAATAATTTAATCAATATGCATTTGAATTTTTACTTAAACATCGGCATAGATTAGATTGGTGTTTTAGGATTCTAAGCAATAACTTCTTATATAATATATACATATGTATGTATGTATGTACATGCAATATCAATTTGTACTTTAACTATACATATACAGGGTGTTTCGTTAAAGTTAAGGACACCACTCGACCCAATCAAGCAATAAACAAGCGAAAGGGTCCGCGTTAATTGTTGAAAAGTTTAATGCCCAAAAGGACAATGGGCAATATTCATAAAAAAAAACCCAGCACCAAAAAAAACAAAACCTATCCCTAATTATTGCACATGTTAACCTTATATATTTTTAATTAATTGTTTGTGGTATAGTTGTGGAGGATAAAAGATATACGATAGTTTTATCTGCCATATAACAGTAGTTAAGAAAACAACAATTCCAGAGATGCCAAAATAATGGTTAATTACTTTCGAGTATTAACACGGCGCCGCGAGGAAATCTAGTGGTCGAACTTTTTTGTCACCCCGTAGTCTTAAATTCAGGCGAGGTTTATATGTATATATTTTGCTGTTTTTGTTAAAGATATTCTGTCATATCATATAAAATCATCAAAGTTGTTATCATTGTTTCATATACATAATATATGCTCAAGCAAAATCCATAATTTCGAGGTCGTTGCTCTATGTTCCACCATATAAAAAAACTTATGGTTGAAGAAATATCTTGTAATTAGTGATAGTCATGTTAAGCGATTTGCCTTCTAATAACTCGTCTCATACATACTATACATATAGTATATCATATTATATGGACATGCATATAGACATAATGTAGAATAATATTACATAAGTAAGGGTGTAAGAATTCAAGAATTCGTGCATGTGCTCATTTTGACTGCTCTGATTGTACTCACAAGTAACACTACCCAAGTGTCACTCACCGATTGGAACCAAAATTTGCACATCGGTAAAACACAAAAAAATATTGAACCCGTGTTTTTTTATTTTGGCAGAATATGCTTTCTAGGGGTAAAAAGCACCCCCGATAAGGGTAAAAATTGATGGATTGGATCCAACGTGGACGGCTTATGAAATTCAACAGTATTTACAATTATAAAAACTTTGTTTTTTTTACATGAACACTTATTTACGAAGACAGTTACGAAGTTCCAGAGCCCAGAATCTACCCTAACTCTTGTTTACAGGGACAAAACTCGCATAAATATCTAAAAATCACTTTTTAACTATTAAATTCTCGTATTGTTCAAAAAAGGTTGTAATAATTTATTGGAATTCGTAAATCAGTGTTCATGCAAAAAAACAAGAATTCTTATAATAGTAAATACTGTTGAATTTCAAAAGCTGTCCACGCTGGAAACTTCATATCCATCGATTTTTACCCTTATCGGGGGTGCTTTCTACCCCTAGAAAGCGTATTCTGCCAAAATAAAAAAACACGGGTGCAATATTTTTTTGTGTTTTACCGATGTGTAAATTTTGGTTCCAATCGGTGAGTGACACTTGGGTAGTGTTACTTGTCAGATAAAGTCGAAGAACTCACGTGGGTCGACGCTTCCCGCTTCATACACCCATTCATTCTCCTTGCTGAAAAAATAATGGAAATTAAAAATATTCCTTCGCCATGAATAATTTATCTTCTACTTTTACGATATTGCCCCACTTCATGAAATTTGTTTTTTATTGTAGAAGGAAGTCCATGTCAGTTGACAGACGGCTCATCAGGAGTGTGTACAATTATCGACGAATGCAAATCAGTATCTCAGGGATTAGTTAATTATGCAGAAATAGCGAATAATCGATGTGGCTTTGTTAATGGTAAAGAAATAATTTGTTGCAAAGATCGTCAGCCAGATTCGCCGATTGGGTAAGCAGTTTACATCTTAATGACTTATAGTCTATCATTGGCACTAAGAGGCACTCATAACATCTAAAAGCATACTAATCGTATGGCGAACTCATTTCCTTATTGTTTATTTATTTGCTTGTACCGGTTTACTATCGCACAGTAAGTTACTCTACCAACAAGAAGTGAATTTTCAGTTAACCCTCTATGGGCAAGTGTAACTTTGAAGACACACATTAATAAACGTATATTCTTTAAATCGCTCAATGATTTTCCACAATATAGCATATACACCTTATTATATTTACTATATCTCTTTATTTATCAGTAATATTCTTGGGAATCGCTATTAGCAACAACCTGAAAAATCAATAAGAGAAATGGAATAAATATGCTAGGTCAATTAAATATTTTGGAAATACTGAAGAGTTGTGTGTTAATAATAACGGATTTTCTCAGGGTGATCAAAATAAAATACAATTTTGTAAACTCAAATTATTTAAACAAATGTCAAGTACAAAATCCAGCTCAAAATCAAGACGTTTGGAGTAATCTAAGCTAATTCAAGACAGCATTGATTTTAATGCATATGAACCGGTGACATAGTGAATTGGGGGATGGGTGAGGCATTGAAACCGAAAGTAAAACCAAATGATACCATCAATATAATCCAAATTCCAAAAGTAGATAACCCTTAAACATTTTTTAGTTCGTAAAGCAATACTTAAATTATGAAAACGCGAAAAACTGGTAGAGATTTAACTTTATTATAAATTTCACTTATTTAATTTAACTTTTTTAATGAGATATTTGATATCCCGGAGAACAGCCAAACGAAACCAATTGGACCCAAAAACAGTCGAAAAGCTGATGACGGTTAGTTTTGAAAACAAGGAGTTGGCAGAAATAAATTTTTGTATAATTAAAAAAATAATTTCGATTAGGATAGTCAAGTAACTTTTTATAATAATTCTTAATACCTACATATGTAGATGGATCTATAGACAATTCAATACATAATTCTACAAGGAAAATGAGCAGAGTATTTTTAGAATATAATATTATTAATCGTCCGTTCAATTAAACTTTGTGTATTGAACATTCGATGAAATAAAGCAATACCGGAGTACATATTCAAATTGTTGCGACAAGTCAATATTTTATCGAAATTTATTTTGAATTATTTATAAAAGTAATTTTTTCTGCTGGCTTTGATATTGGAACGATATGGTGTTCAAAATTATTTTAACTAAACAATTATATTTTTAGCCTGCGCAAAATATAGGGATGCTGCGGCTACGATCACCTTTGATAGACGTTTTGTAGGATTTCAACACTTGGTAAATGTGAATTTAGTATATGCTATACCTAATAGCGACTTAACCTGGCTTCGCTCCGGTGGTTGTTGGCTATTATTATTATTGTTATTATATATAAGTGACTTTAGTTAACAGTGAAGAGCAAAACTGAGCCAATGATGGTAATAATTGAGAGCTTAATAGATAAAACTGATTACGTACTATTGTAGAGGGTAAAATTGTTTATAGAAATTCTCATATACATACATTTTGACGTTCGAGTCCGACTGATCATTTTTTAGTTATTTATGGAATAAATTTGCTAAAGTTCACTACTTTTACCCTCGCAAATAACTCAAAAAATATCGAAGTTTCGGGAAAAATAATTATAATCAATTTTGTGCAAAATTTAATTCTCTATAAGTTAGGTGACGACGCTTATCCATGTCAGATTAAAAATTAACGATTTTTTACAGAAATAGAACATAATGTATTGGTCAAAATGTAGTGAACAAAAATTGTATCTCAAAAATTATTAATCTACAAATTACCTGAGGACACCTGCCTACAACAGATGTATTGGTAGCAGAAATAGTTTAATATAATTTTCGAGTTGTAATTGTTTTTCAATATTTTTCGCCCAATATATTACGTTCTATTTCTGCAAAAAATCGCTAATTGTTAATCTGACATTGGCAAGTGTCTTCACCTAACTTGTAGAGAATTTAATTCTGCCCAAAATTGATTATAATTATTTTCCCCAAAACTTCGATATTTTTTGAGTTATTTGCGAGGGTAAAAGTAGTGGACAAATTTAATTCATAAGTAATTCAAAAATGATTAGTCGGACTCGGACATCAAAATGTATATGAGAATTTCCATCGACATTTATACCCTCTAGAATATTACGCAATCAATTTTTCGATATCTGTTATAGTAAGTACCATCATTGATTCAGTTTTGCTCTTCACTGTATATAAAATTTAATCGCATACTATATTGAATTGTAGTTCGCGGGTTTTTTCAGCGCCCCGGAATTGATTTCCAAGAAACCGGTGGCGGGCCTAGGTTCAATTCATCTTTACACGGCATTGGCCGCACTTTATAGGATGTATATTCATCAATTCGATATTACGGATGCATATTTGAACGGCGCATTTTCCGAAGAAATATACTTGAATATTCCAGACATTACTAAAGAGACATTAAAATATGGTCCAGACTGAGACGGACGAAAATTTAAGAAAATAGGCAAAGAAAATGTTACAGGACCTGCAGAAGGGCAATATGGTGAGTTTGCTGAAAAAGGCTCTATATGGGTTGCGTCAAGCAGGGAGACGGTGGCACGAGACCTTGGATCAGAAGCTGAAGCTCTTTTCTCCTACACAGTCGAATCCAGAGTTCTGAAGAGGAAATGATGCTGTTGGCTAAATACGTTGACGACATCTTGGTGGTTTCCAGATTTGCACAGGACATCATGAAATTTAAGAACGGTCTATTAAATAGCTCGATATTGAAGATCTTGGCGAGGTTAGTTGCTGCTTGGGCATGGAATTCGTAAAGCACGAGAATGGTTACATCATTCATCAGCGGGGACACATCGGAGACATCTTGAAACGTTTCAGTATGCCGGACTGCAAGCCGGTGTCCACCCCAGTAGCTTTGTTAGCAAGTTATCGTGGAGGCTTAGTCAGTTTAATGACTGTCATGGTCGGAATCAATGGATTGCAGCCAAACGCGTTTTGCCTTAATTACAGGGCACAAAGTACGTGGGATTATCCTACACATGTAAATTATCCAACGCTAGTCGCCATGCTGGATTCCGATTGGGGAAGCTGTCCGGATGACAGGCATACATATGGTGGCTTCGCATTTGTTCTCGCCGTTGCAGCTATCACCTGGGAATCGCGCAAACAATGAACTATTGTGCTTTCGTCCACTGAAGCTGAGTAAATTAGCGCCACAGAATGTGTAAAGGAAAGTATTCACTTGCAAAAAATTCTGAAGGAACTCGGATTTAGTAAACTGGTGGACGGTCCAGTAATCTTCTGCGACAATATTGGTGCTGGTAACTTGGCGTCGAATCCTGTGTTTCACTCGCGCACAAAGAATATTGACATTCGTCACCATTTTGTGTGCGAGGCACTTGGAAATAACAACATCTCACTGCAGTATCTTCCTACATGGGAGCGGACATTCTGGCAAAAGGACTTGTCGGACCCAAACACCGAAGATGTATGGAGATTCTTGCACAGAATTGTATATTTACGTAACGAGGGGGAGTGTTGGCAATACTAGAAAACGGCGTTAGGTAGCATCGGAGCTAACTTCATTCTTTTCACTGGTGTTCTTTTGTTTTTTCTTACGACACCGCACGGTGGGATTTGCGCTTTCTTTTCATTTAATAAATATGCGTTAAAATACTCTCTTCGTTTCTTTTTAAAACTGCCCATACATCCTTAACAGTTTCCTTATTACTTTATAATAGGATCTACAAGATCTAACAGGGTACTACTGCGGGTTTAGAGCAGTTTCGGTTGGAGTTAAGAAGACTGAAGCAAACAGCTACGGAAAAGAAGTTAACAAAATCTGTAAGTAGCAAGTAACTTTGTATTTAAATGTATTTCGCATAAAGAATGTTTAGAGATCTCAAGCGGAGAGGAAGCAATTCAGTTCTACATCTTGCCTCTTGAGTTGTAAAATAAATTTTATTATATTTTTTAAATTATATTATTATTAATCAAAATATTTATCATTTAAACATTTATTTATTTTTTATTATTTTAAATAAGAGTGATAATTTAAAATTTGAATATCTATTTTGAAACCTAATTTTTACACCATTAATTATAAAGTCAAAACGATAGGCCTTCCGTGCCTGAAAATCTTCCCTCAAGAATTGCTCCGTCCTCCATCATGTTCTGTGTCAGGAAATCCTTTTGGTGTCGGGAGATTTTGCTATAAAAGTAATTACTTGTAAATATTGTGTTTCATGCTTGTGATATTTATATAAAACATACCATTTTAACAAATTATTTACCAAGTCGCACCTTAAAACGGCAGTAAGTGAATTTGATTGTTCAAAGTGAGTCCCACTTACCACTCACCATTGATTGGAATCGCTTTGGCATTTTGAAGGGTAAGTGTGACTCGCACTCACCACTCACCCCTGATCAGAAACCCGGCCCTAGTCTGTCAGATGAAACTGTATAGTATAATAATATTTAGTGATGATGTTGATTAAATGAATTATCTGAATTTTTTTTTCAGGCGGTTATTAGCGGGCCAGTTCCTCATACAGATTTTAAAACATTTTGGTGGTTTTGCCCCGCGTCAATTATTTCTGATCAATATATGCTCACCTCCGCCCACTGCATTAAAGACCTTGGACCTAATAGAGCAAGACTTGGGAGAGACGAAGGTTATTTTCAATATTATTCACTTGATGTAAGTAATTGCTTTAATTCTTTCAGAATAAATAATCAAAATCTACCTATATTTATTTTTTATTTCTATTTTTTTATTCTGTTACGTTTTGTGGAATTGGTAATTTTACACAATTAAGCGGTTTGCACATTTATTATATATTACCAGAGATAAGGAATTTATAGATTTGCAATCCAATAGAAATTTTTCGCGGCTTCAGACTCACGCCGCGAAAGGTCGTGAACAGGTGTGAACGGGAGTGTGGAGAGATTACGCGCCACTTCGTGGTGTTTACGTCTGTTCGCGCCATGTTCTCCGATTCGGTCGGATAATTCGCGACTTCACGGCGAGAAAGTGGGCTGTGAAGTTGGGCCTAGACCACATTTCGTCCGCGCTTCTATTGAAGGATATATTCTGTGCCTTTGTGGAATAGCAATTTGGACATTTTTTTGAGGTTTTTTTTTATTTGCTGTGCGTTTTTTAATTTGCACATAATTTAAATAAACTTAGCTACAGACAGCAACAGCTGCCGCAGCTGACGTTTCGCCCATCAATATTCACTAAAGAGCCAAATAACGGATACGAATATGACAGACGCGCTTGAAAGAACAACAAGCATTTACCAAGATGAAGAAGCATGTTGTGCACATGTGTTAGTTTTCAGCTCTCGTTAACCCAACCTGGCTGCGGTTGAAAATTTCCTGGGGTAGACTAACACACCCTTCCTTCCCTTGCTTTTCGTTATAATTAATTTCGAATTGTTATATTGGATAATATGTAAGTTTTTTATTTGAACTATTACAATACTTTCAGGCATTGATTATACATCCAAATTACACGAAAGGCTCGCTCTATCATGACATTGCTCTAGTTAAATTGAACCGAAAAATCGACTTCACAAATCAAATTCTACCGGCATGTTTAGACACAAACCAGACAACAATGATTCTAAACACAACAGTCACGTTCCTCAAATGGGGTATGATCAGCAAAATATTTTTAAAAGATATAAATAATTTATTTTTGTAGAAGTAATTCACGACGCAATCCCGCCACCTCGGTGGAGAGATGTAAAAACTGTCGAAGCTTCTACCTGCAATAAAATCTACGAGAAGAAACAGAAACTAACCAACGATCTGATGGGGGGCCAAATATGTGCTTTTGAATATGATTCAAAACTACTTCAAAATAGGTGTGAGGAACATCACGAGGGATTTCTTGAAGCTAGACACGAAGAGCTGATATCAACGATACACGGCGTGAGTAACATTCAATACGGTTGCGTGTATACACTGGTTTCCAATTATATCGACTGGATTGAATCAATAGTTTGGCCGTGATATATGTATTCATAAATTTGATTAAAATTGAATAAAGAATTGTTAAAAGTTAAAATTTGAATTAATTCAGTAAGATTGTGGTGTCCGCTCTGCTACTGTTGTTGTTGATGTTTATCTACTGCCGTAAAGTCAATCAACTCATCAAGAGTGTATTGAGTATATTTCACTTTTTTCCTCGCAGAAGAAAATTTTTGCTTTGGTGCCTTGGGCATTGGTATATTTTGCAAAAAGCCCAGAATCGATTTGAAAATAATCACGCATCAACAATTGCATACCATGCAGACGCGATTCCCTTACCCTGCAACGCTGAAGTACTTGAATTTGTGGCAAGCTGAAATATCGCCATGCGACTTTATTGCACAGTTGGAGTATTTTTACTTACATAAATCATCCTGAAACCTACCTCCGAGGAAGTGTGAAGCTGGAAGAAAAAATTGGTTGTAACTTTTTTCATTGCTTAATAATGATAATATATCTCAAATCGGTTTGACTCATGCCTCAAGTCGATCCGAAAAATTTGTCGGGTTTTGAACTAAAGTCATGTAACCAAGGCTGGGCCCTGTTTCATAAAACTATTAGTCTAATAATTATTAGTATATTGTAAGTTATTAGAAGTATAAAAGTTATAAAAAAAGCCATTTCGCTGAAATTTGTATTTTTCATACATGATTAATTTCTTGTGGGGGTTGTTTTTCATACAGGGAGTGGGGTTTTCAAAAATTTTTCTGGACCTTTTTAAAGCACATAAAAAGGACTTAATTTTAATACTGTTGTTTTTTTTCGAAGTCCAAGTGTAACGTCGCGGGTAGAGGGGCTATGCTAGCTTTCCGATAGCTTGCACGGCATATCTATATATTAATACGTGAAGACAAAACTTTGTACCCCTTTTTAAGCATTTTGGACGGACGGAGGAGTGCGAGATTTGGCATAGTTAAAGTTTATATAGAGAAGGAGTGCAGAAAGCTAAAATTTATACATAATATGTGTTACAAATACATTAAATTAAATTAAATAAATTCATTATCTACGTTCATACTATCTATGTCAAACGCATAGTAGTCTGTGGTCAAACTGTCGTAATTTTATTATTGACAGTGCGAATTTCAAACACATAGTAGGCTGTGTACATTCGTATTTTTCATAGTAACCCCAGTAGGTCGAATTTCGACCATAGGGCGACCACTAGTTAACAATTATTATCAATTATCATTTGCCGCGTTAATAACAGAACACAAAAATTTTAATTTTGGCACATAATTAGCCCATAAATAGCACATTATTTTGGCGTATCGTTTTTTTAATGCCTTATAGGTGGCGGTGTCAGCTAATTTCCGACACGACTGACAACTATTTATTTATTTATTTATTTATTTATTTATTTATTTATTTATTTATTTATTTATTTATTTATTTATTTATTTATTTATTTATTTATTTATTATTAATTCATTTCAGCGATAACAAACAGCTCTATGGAGGCCTATTACATGATACCGCTATCTAAATAATAACCTAACCTAATGTACAAAACTCAAACGCTCCAGGGCCCCGTTTCATAAAACTATTAGTCTAATTACTAATACTAATAGACTTGTAGTTATTAGAACTAATAAAGTATGGAGTAATAGTATAGTGTTTCATAAAAGATTCTTTAAGTGCACTAATAATTATTAGTTGTTTTAATTGGTTTTTTTTTATAGCACGTCGAGATCTTATGTATTATTTCTATTTTCAACATTTCTTTTTCTCCACTAATACTTCACCAAACTGAATAAACGAAACATCAAATGATGATGTGTTTTCGTTTCTGCATCTGACATCACATACTCACTTAGCATTAAAATGCGCTATTTGTTTAAAATTTGCGTTTAATAAAAACAAATAACACTAGAGGCCAACGTCTGTAGTGGATTCAAACAAAAGTAGGTATGTGTGTAAAATTTCGCACGGGTCCACTGGTTTATTTTCATTGAGGATATGCATATTGACGGGTTTTTCAACAATTTTTATGAAAAACTTTAATGAATATAGAATTGAATGTTTACTGATTTCTATTAATGCTTCCAAATATATATAATATCAAAATAAATCGAATTAATTTTATTATTTTGAATGAATAAATTAATTGAAGTCAAAGGTAAAATTGAAATTAATTTTTTAAAATGTAGGAATTTTATTATGAAATTTTTATACAAAAAGGGCTTTTGTAAGCTTTTTCGATTCGTTTCGTACGAAAGTTATAACGGACCTGAAGCTGATTTCTCGATAGTTACGTTTTATTGGTCTTTCTACTCTAATATATTATATTTTTATCGAACTTATTAAGATTTGTTAAGATTTTACAGAAAATTAATCAATCCTAAAGAAATTAAACGAAGAATCTTAAGCCGCCTTAAGACCATTATAGTCTGCGGCCTGCGCAGTGCCTCGTGCGCACGGTGTTTAAAGCCCAAAGGACGTCCGGGTCTGGCAATTGACCTGCAGACGTGAGCGATTGTAAGTCGCGTCCATTCCCCGAAAGGGTTATTGTACACTCGGCATCAGTATTTACGAAGGTAAGTGAATGGTGTTATTTTTATTTTTCTCGTAAGTTTTTAGTTTTTTCATGGCTAATATAAATGTTGCATATAATTTGATGCCATTTCGTCTATTTTGTACGGAGTTCATTGAATCATTGAACCCACTTTTGTCACAATTGCGCACTATAAATTCCTTTTCTTTCTTTGATTATTATTATTATGTAATTTCTTTTGTATTTCCAATAATAAACAATCATTTTATGCCAAATAACTACTGTTCCGTTTATTATGACTTGCCTGCATTCGTAAAATATTCCCCACTTTCAGGTGCTTGAATAATTCAACTTTTTGGAGCCGACGCCAAAGTGGCTATATTCTTTTGAGTAAGTTACAAAAGCCTAAAACAGTTTTTTTTTTTTTAAATATTCGTTCATTGTAGAGTTAGGAAGTTTTTAACAAAAATTTCGTATTTTCCCGCATTTTGGACTATTGTCCAATTTTTATTAATAACGGTTTTAAATTTTTGACTTCGGTAATTGCTGGACAATGTAATAGACACTTCAAAAAGGAACCCAGAATTTTTTAAGATGTTTTGGAAGCCTAGAAAACTTTGAAAACACACCGTTCCTTAAAAGATCCAGTGTAAATTTAGTGTACACACTTCGGGTTGAGCAATGAAGAAAGTTACAACCAATTTTGCTTCCAGTTTCATTCTTCTTCGGAGGTACATTTCAGGACGATTTAAATAAAAATACTTCAACTGTGCAATGAAGTCGCATGACGACTCAGCTTGCCAGAACTTCAGCGTTGCAGGGTAAGAGAATTGCGCTTGCATGGTATGCAATTATTGCTGCGGGATTCTTTTCAAATCGATTCTGGGCTTTTTGCAAAATATTCCAATGCACAAGGATCCAAACCAAAAACTTTCCTCCGCGGGGAAGAAAGTAAAATATACTAAATACACTCTTGATGAGTCGATTGACTTTACGGCATTAGATAAATATAAACAACAACAATATCAGAGCAGACACCACAATCTTACTGAATTAGTTTGAATTTTAACTTTTAACAATTCTTTATTCAACTTTAATAAAATTTATGATTATATCACGGCCAAACTATTGATTCAATCCAGTCGACATAATTGGAGACCTGTGTGTACACGCAACCTCCTGGAATGTTAGGCACGCCGTGTATTATTGATATCATATCTTCGTGTCTAGTTTGAAGGAATCCCTCGAATTTTTCCCAACATCTATCTGTAAGTACTATGTGAAGATATTTATAAGCACATATTTGGCCTCCCATCAGATCTCCGAGCTTTGTTCGATTTATGAACATCTTATTGCAGGTAGAAGATTCGAAAGCTGTTACATCTTGCCACTCGGGTAACGGGTATGCGTATGCGCTATCATCTACAAAAATAAACTTTTATTCATATCTTTTAAAAATATTTCGTTGATCATTACACATCCATCCGATGGACACTACATATGTGTTGTCCTTTATCGGGTTGGTGTCTAAACATGACGGTAGAATTTCATTTGTGAAGTTGATTTTTCGATCCAATTTAATTAGAGCAATGTCATGATAGGACGAGCCATGCGTGTAATTTGGATGTATAATCAATGCCTGAAAGTATTGTAATACTTCAAATAAAAAAGTTACATATTATCCAATATAACAATCTCGAAATTAATTATCTCGAAAACCAACAAAGAAATTGTGATTTTTCTTTTGGTATCATACTTACACCTGGGCAGATTTCTCCAGGTCAGCCGTTTCCAAAATCTTTATTGTTGTTAATTTTGATCGTAATTTAATTTTAATGTTAATTTTAATTTTGTTAATGTGCTTGCTACGAAATTCTATCAATTTAACGCTGCCTAACTTAGCTCTGCTAAACTTGTTCAAATAAATAGGTTTTTTTGTTTGATTCTTTGTCGCGCTTTCGCGCAATAAGTACCTACTTACTTAAGTCGATTAAGAAGAAATTCCATAAGCATGTTGCGCATAAACACCTAAACTAAGCATCGCATGTTGAAAGACGGGGGAAGGAAGTGTTTACATAAATTACGTTCAATTAATATTAAATATCCTCTGAACATTTCAAGAGAATGCTTTTCTTAAGGGGAAAAATAATTAATATTTTAATCATATAATTTTTTTTATTTATAAAATTTTTCTCTCCCTCAAAAAATAAAAAAAAACCTTGAACTTTTCAGATTGATTGAACGTAAATTATGTAAAAAATTAAATCCGCCATATTACAAATTGTTACTTTCGGCCACCTATTAATTATATAAATATATAAACCCTCATACTAAGAAAATTTCAAATGTTCTAACTGATGTTACTATTTACATATTTCACATTTTCTTCGTAATTTCTAAACCGATTTTAACGAATATACATATACATATGTAAATAAATTAATTCACGAAGATGTACATACATACATACATACATACCATACATATACTGATGAATGTTTTTTTTAATTTGACGATGACGATGAGTGTGCTGCGTAAATTAAATAATTGATATGCCGACCAACACCGCGGCGGGCACGGTAGAATAAAATAAATTCAAAAAGACCCATATAATAGTTGTTTTTTCCTCAATTTTTAATATTGTTGTAACGGGCGGCTGTGGAGCGTAATAAAAAGGAATGGATGTTGCGTTTTTAATTCCGTTTCACTAAATAATATCATGAATTTCTCTGGAGTGCAATTAATTTTCGAACATTGTTCAAGTAGAAATTGTGGTCTCCAAGTTTGTTTCCATTTTGGGTAAACAAAATGGGAGTGGAACTGATTTTACTATGATTTTAATTTATGGTGAATATATCTATCTCTTTAACACTTATTTTCCTTGTTAAATAAAACAAGATGCATTGAATATTGCAATTCAAATATTTTATGGTAGAAATGATGAAAATAATAACATTGAACACGGTTTAATAAACAATGGCGAAGACCACAAACAATGAATATGCATAATTCTGACCGGTCTCCATGCATGTACATATGTACATACATAGTTCTGACCTTTCGTCCAACTGTGGCTATGCAGGCGCTTTCGAAAAGTTGTAGATTTTAATAATGCTGTTGTCTGAGCGACTTTTGGGTAGATTAAGTTTATTTTTTCTTTCTTTTTGTGATATAGGTTAAATTATTGGATCCACAGAGCCTAAACTCTTGCACCTTGCAGGTGCGGGGTTAGGTGAATGTTTCCTAGATGAATGTTTCAGAAATGCGAAAGAATAAATCTATTAAAAAAAAATGTATTTAATTTTCACAGTGTGGTAAACTTACAAATTCTGGTCTAAAAAATGTCTAGTTTTTTCATATTCGGAAATACTTCGGCATGTAATAAAAGATGTAAAAAACGTGTTTTCGGGTAAAAGTATCTCTGAAAACAGAGGAAACAAAGAATCTAGCCATAGTCTTAGATATCTTTGGTAGACTAATAGTATATTGTGCAACAAGGGCGTAAAGTAGCCGTTTGCGCACGCTGGCAGCAATGAACGCACGAGCGAAGCGAGTGTGTTTAGCTGCCAGCGTAAGCAATCGGCTACGCCCCGCCCGAATTCCACATTTTATTTTTCCCCACTAGTGAGGGAAAAGTGCCACTAAAACGCACGCCTTTCCGGTTGGACAGCGCAGCGGCTTATTATCTACTCGTGCTTTATTGTGCAACTCGTGCGGTGCGTAGCCGATTGCGCACGCGGGCAGCAATAAACGTACGAGCGAAGCGAGTTTGTTTAGCTGCCAGCGTAAGCAATCGGCTACGCACCGCCCGAGTTGCACAATAAAGCACTAGTGGATAATAAGCCACTTTACAACCGGAAAGGCGTGCGTTTTAGTGGCACTTTTCCCTCACGCGTGTGGAAAACAGTTTTAACGCCTTACCCTGCTCGTGCGTGGTGCGAGATAAGCTGAATGGTACTTGACGCTCTGCCCATGACTGTCACGGGATACACTGTCAATGGGTTAATCGTATCCTGCATGCTTATAAATCATATTCCCTTAAATGTACCATAAAATCTTAAATACTTTCTCAGTCAAAAGTTTCTTGACTGAGAATGTTTTCACTGAAAAATTCGCAGTTAAGCGGCGTAACGCTCATTTCTAAAAATACGGTGTAATGTTTTTTAAGGAGAATGTAACTACTAATTATAGAATACAAATACTTCCTTCAGCCAGTGCTAGGTCGTCCATCGTTTTGTTAAGATCTTTTTCATGAATTACTAATAACCTAATAAGTAGTTATTTGTTATACATGTATACGTATGCATACATTCGCTTTAAGGTTGTCATTTTCTGGCATGAAACTATACATACATATATGGAGTTGTTTAGCTCGATATACCTTTATTACATTTCAGCCCTCAAGTAGTAGGTGCTAAATAAATGTATGTCCGTGGAGGCAAGTTAGGAATCAACTCACTTAGCATTGAGCTATGGAGGCCTAAATTATAAATTCTCATACAAAAAAAAACATTTGCCAAATAAATTTATAAATTTATAACAGGTAATAAACAATAAATGTGCAAATCGCTTAATTGTGTAAAATTACCAATTCCTGAAAACATAACAGAATAAAAAAATAGAAATGAAAAATAAATATAAGTAGATTTTGATTATTTATTCTGAACGATTTAAGCAATTACTTACATCAAGTGTAAAATGTTGAAAATTATCTGCATATACTCCAAGTCTTGCTCTATTAGGCGCTTGTTCTGTAATGCAGTGGGCGGAGGTGAGCAAATATTGATTAGAAATAATAGACGCGGGGCAAAGCGACCTAAAAGTTTCATCAGGAAACGCCCTGCCAATAGCCGCCTGAAAAGAAAATGAATTAATTTCATCAACATCATCACTAAATATTAAAAAAACAAAAAGAGCCGCGTTCGCGTTGGTTTTCCTATGCGTTCGTTAAAATTATAAAAATTTGAAAACAATTATAACTCGAAAATTATTAATCTATTTCTGCCAACAATAAGTCTGATGTAGGCAGGTGTCTTCAGATAATTTGTAGATTGATAATCTTTGTTCACTATTTTGTGGCCAATATATTGTGTTCTATTTCTTCAAAATATCGCTAATTTTTAATCTGTCATGGGCAAGTGTCCTCACCTAACTTGTAGAGAATTAAATTCTGCACAAAATTGATTCTAATTATCTTTTCCCGAAATTTCGATATTTTTTTAGTTATTTGCGAGGGTAAAAGTAGCGACATTTTACCAATTTATTTCATAAATAACCCAAAAATGATCAGTCGGACTCGGACATCAAAATGTATATATGAGAATTTCTATAGACAATTTTACTCTTTACAATATTACGCAATCAGCTTTACGATATCTGTTACATTGCAATTAATGAACAACTTGCAAAACTCTCAAGTATTACCATCATTGGTTCAGTTTTGCTCTTCACTGTAAACTAAAGTTACTTTTATAATAATAGCCACCGGAGCGAAGCCAGGTTAGGTAGCTAGTAGTGCTAGTAGGTATAGTATATACTAAATTCACATTTACCAAGTGTTGATCTCCTTCAAGACGTCCATCAAATTTGATCGTAGTCGCAGCATCCCTATATTTTGCGCAAGCTAAAAATGTAATTGTTTAGTTAAAATCATTTTGAACATCCATATCTCGTTTCAATGTCAAGGCCAGCAGAAAAAAAATACTTTTATAAATAATTCAAAATAAGTTTCGATAAATTACTGACTTGTCGCAAGAATTTGAATAACCTAGTATTGCTTTATTTCATCCAGATTATGTTCAATACACAAAGTTTAATTGAACGGTTTAATAACACTGGGCAACAAAATTTGAACTTTGTCGTGCCACACGGACTTCACTTATATTTTTTACTTTGATAACTGTTAGTAAAAATAACTAACTAACTAACTTTGTAACTGTTAGTAAAAATAAGTAATTAAAAAAATTCTATTGGCCAAGAATTGTATGTACTGATGTAATTTAAATATTTCCAAAAACAATGACAAAATGAGTCAGGGTAATTATTACATATTCGAGACATATTCACACAATTTCAAAAATTACTTATAAATCACTAAATTTAAATCAATACGAAAAAATTAATTTTAAGGCTATTTATTCGCAGCCGTTTGCTTGCGTTTATCGTCGCAGTACTGGTCATCACATCACAAAGAATCTGAGGCCAACCGAAACAAAAGTAGTGCAGTTTACGAAAACAGTATTATCAGAGTTCGTGTGGCATGGTTAGTGTTGACCAGTGTAGTATGTACAATATTCTAAAAACACTCTGCTCATTATCCTTGCAGAATTACATATTGCATTGTCTATAGGCATTTAGAAAATTGCTTGACTATCCTAATCGAAATTATTTTTTTAATTATACAAAAATTTATTTCTGCCAACTCCTTGTTTTCAAAACTAACCGTCATCAGCTTTTCGACGGTTTTTGGCTCCAATAGGTTTCGTTTGGCTGTTCTCCGGGATATCAAATATATGATTAAAAAATTTAAATTAAATATTGTATTATTGAATGAGTGTTTATGGTAAAGTTAAATCTCTACCTTTTGTTCGCGTTTTGAAAGTTCGAGTATTGCTTTACGAACTAAACATTTTTTAAGGGTTACTTTTGGATTTTGGATTATGTTGATTGTATTGTTTGGTTTCATTTCCTGTTTCAATGCCTCATCCACCCTCCAATTCACTATGTCACCGGTTCATATGCATTAAAATTAGTGCTGTCGTGAATTACCTTAGATTACTCCAAACATCTGGATTTTGAGTTGGATTTTGTGCATGATATTTTTTTTAATTAATTTGAATTTACAAAATTGTATCTTGTTTTGATCACCCTGAGAAAATTCGTTGTTCTTCCAAAATATTTAATTGACCTAGCATATTTATTCCATTTCCCTTAATTGGATTGACGAAACAAAATTTAATGAGATGTTTTATGGGTCTCAAAGAACCAAGTAAGTACTGGCGACAGAACAGGAGACGGTGTCTTAAATCTTAAATGTTGGAAATTTGGAATTTGATGCATCGCAAAATCATCAGATGTTGCTGAACTTGTAAAATGATGTTTCCTCTATTTTGTGACAACAAATATGTAGGTATTAAAGAAATTTATAGCCATATTTTTCCACTCCAAAACGAGCATTTTGATTTTTAATAGTTTTTACATTTCTACTATTCAATATGTATACAAGGTGACCGGAAATTGCTGGCATTCCTCTCGGGAGAATAAACTATGACTAATTTGGAGTGATTTAACTTATATCATTTGGGGGTCGGAAATGCACCATTTTCGAGAAAATCTACTTGGTATTTCTTTTTACAAAAATCCGAATATTCTCACTTTTTGGCCTGAAATTTTCCGTGATCTCATAGCTTACTAATTGGCCAACTTTCCTAAAGCTAAAAATCACAAAATTTCCTGTTAGATTTTATGTTGTGTTACAATAAATAAAAAATATAAAATTAAACTTCTTCACAGAAGTGTCATTATCATAAAAAAATTTATGGAACTTGTCGTAGACAGCATTTTAATTACATGTCAGTATCCTCAGCTATCCAAAAATATATAATTTTCGACAAAAACATTGTTAGTTTTTTATTTTAATTTGAAAATGTAGGAGTGGAGCAGTGTACAATAAGTAGATTTTCTCGAAAATGGTGCAGTTGCGACCCTCAAGTGATACAGGTTAAATCACTCCAAATTAGTCATAGTCTCTTCTCCCGAGAGGAATGCCAGCAATTTCCGGTCACCCTGTATTGTTCTTCACTTGTGGTCTTCTGACAGACCACTGGAATTTTCGTCTTGATTATAGAAAAATGAATGTACAGTAAGGAGTAAAAGTGGAAGAATGATCCACACTTTTGCTTTTGACTATCTATTACAAAGTAATGGGAAGGCTGTACAATGCAAATCCTATATTATAACAATGCTCCGTAGTTACGACAAGCTAAGGAGCTTATTTAACTCTTTTTATATACCAACACCAACGATTTGAGTAAAACGGACCTCAGGCTACTGGTGGGTTACTTATCTGGCCATCATGTGGTTAGACATCACCTTAATAAATTAGGTCTGTCAGTTGAGACAGAATGTCGATTCTGTCTAGACGACGAGAAAACAACAGCTCACATCCTGTGTGACTGTCCGGCTCTTGCACGGATTAGGACCTTCGGTAAGGAGCTTCTAAGCTCGGCCGAGATCCGTAATTCTTCTGTGGGCGACCTTCTGGCTTTCTTTAGGGTGACGGATCGTTTGCTCCACTAACGGGGTTTTAGCACAAAAGACCGTTTGATCGCAGTGCCCACCATAAGGGTAACCCTTTAGCTAATAATAATAAATAATAATAATGGAAAGGCTGACGGAAATGAAAAGAATGTTGTTATTTGCACTTGTGGTTGTATATTCAGAATATGTTCCTTTTAATTTTTGCATCATTTCATTTTATGTTTCTCAGAAATAACTCCTAAAAATTTGCCTTCGCAAGAAAACTCAAGGACATTTTCCTAGTGTGCACTACAATTAGCTTCATTATTTAAAATTTGAATCAATACACTTATTACCTAAGGCGCGGATTTTCACAATTTCTTTTAATTTTCTTTGAAAGACTATTTATCTCATTCGGTTGCCTTGCAAAAAGCTTATTGAAATAACGTTAACTATGAAATTCTCACGTACGCCGAGTGTGGTGTAAAAGTGGAAGAGTGGACTTCTTCGACATAATTGTAATTTTTCTTAGTATTTAGATGAACTAAAAAGTAAAAGCAACATATTCTGAATATACAGCTATAAGTGCAAATAACAACATTCTTTTGATTTCCTTCAGCCTCTCCATTACTTTGTAATAGATATTCAAAAGCAGAATTGTAGATCATTCTTCCACCTTTGCTCCTCACTGTGAATTAATCTTTTTTTCTAATAAGTTTAAGTAACAGTTTTAACAATTTTATAATAACGAATACATATTGCGACTTTAAAATAACAACGGCTTACTACTTTCGCATTATTACTACTCCGAATATAAAATAGTTGTCTTACTCGCGTTTTTAATGAGTATACGCATAATCTGCCAAGTCGAGCAAAAAAGTGGCACGGCCGTACCATCCTTTTCTCGAAACAGTTCAGGCCATTTTCGACCCCCTTATAACAGTAACCAAGCAGGCATTGTATAAACACGGTCTATTTCAAATTTCATTCAATGTGAACCAGTAGTTTAAGAATTATAACTAGTCAAAGTTTCTTCATTTTGTCACTCACTCACTCACTAACTCACTCGCTCACTCACTGACTAACCGATCATCAAAACTCTAAGGCACTTCTAGCAGACATAGAAGCTTCAAAGGAGGATGGGCAGAAATATATGGACTGGGGCCTAGGAACCAATAACGACAAGCTATATATCATTGGAAAGGATTTTTCACGATCTACAACTTTTACTATGGCGAAAAATCCCAAATCCCTGTGGGAAAAAAAGTTATCGCTACGTAAAAACAGTCTTTTGTAAGAATTACACATTCACATTAATACATTACTTTTGCCCCGCTTTGTACGTTATCCTCCTACGACTATGATGTTTGGCTTTGCGCTTTGTGCTCTTACAGTATGTGTTCAAAAAATTAGACGCACATGGAAAATAACAGAAAAATGAGACAAATGTCAAAGTTTTTAACTGATAGAAGTATATTTTCCAAAAAAACAGTGTATTTTATATTTAAACATATTAAGATTGACAATTTATATATATTTAAATTAAAACTTGGTCACTCCTCCTTTTGTTTCACAACATTTCGAATTCTTCTGGGAATGCTGGCTATACACGCCTTTATTATGTCTTTCATTATTTTGTCATTACTCCAAATATCGTCAATATTTTCTTTTAAAATTGATGTTGTTGGATTCGGGCGACTGTACACTTTCGATTTCAAATATGCCCAATAATTCAATTGGATTTGGATCCGGAGAATTGCCGGGCCAAGGTCGAACTTCAATTTCTTCATAATATAGGAAATCTTTAATGAGGTATGACAAGGTGCTGCATCTTGCATACATATATGTAATTTGATCTTGTATACATAAATGAATTTATATATGGTATGGTAGATGTCCTCTGCTAATATGACCTTGTACTGATCAGAGCGCAAAGTTCCATTCACAAAATATATTGGGCCCGGACCTTCTTCACTAATGAAACTCCATATCATTATAACTAGGGGTGTTTCACTGTTCTTTGTATACAATCCTCATTGTAACGTTCCCCTGGACGTCTCCGTACGAAATTGAACGCTTCCGTTTCCGCCTCTAAACGACACTCGCCTCTAAAAATCACCTGTAGGTTTTGAAAATTTAAAGAAATTTTTCGTTTTTACAAACCACAATAAAATAAAAAGTTGCGAATATATTTTAACCAATTTTAATTTTCCCAATATTCAATTGTAAGGTGTTGATGTAAACTAGCCAATTGTAACCTTCCCAATCTCTTTTTTTCTGTTAGCTTCGGGTTCTTTTCTGATCGTCAACATTTTAAGTTTGCCTCATAAAATCGTCTGCGAAAAGTTATCTTCGAAATATCACCCCCTTGCTCTCTAAGCTGCCTATGTTCGATCCGAACAGGTGCTCGCGGTTCTTCTAGTGCCAAATGCAGAATTTTCCTGTCGGTCCGCTTGGATGTTTTCCTATTTCTTCCGTAATTTTTCCGTTTACTTTCTGTTGCAGAAGTTGAAAGATTCAGAGTTCGTGCGATCCTATCCACTGTAGAGGCCGAAATCTTTTCCTGGCGGGCGATTTCTCGATTGGATAGGTTTTCTGACTTCAATAGTCGTAATACTACAATTCTCTTTTCAATTGCGATGTCTTTAACACGTCCCATTTTCAAATGCATTATAAACACTATATAAGTTTTCAACACTTCTATTTTTAACATCACATTGACTAATTTTCAATTTGAAACTTAGTAGAAATTGACGAAAGACTGATAGCTTCCAATATTAATAACAAGTATACGGTTAAAAGTTCGTCTTCACACAAAATTTTCAATAATTTTCCAACAACAATTACCCTCAAATGAGACAAAAAATTGACCCGATTACCTTTATATATGTACCTCTCAGCCGTTAAAAGGTAGATTTGGGATTTCCCTAATTACCAAAATATCTTGCATTTAGTACCTGACGACAGTTACAGTTGACAAAGTTTCCTTGGAAAGGGTTTTATTGCGGGAAAACCTCATTTTCTATGGAATTTCTTAAAATAACTGAATGCGTCTAATTTTTTGAACAGATACTGTAGTGTAAAAATACACTAACCTATCCAGTGGCGTACTTAATGGACCTCGTTCGATAAACCTGAGTTTTGAGAAGGATTTATATGCTGTTTTTAGGGTTCCGTAGCCAAATGGCAAAAAACTGAACCCTTATGGATTCGCCATGTCTGTCTGTCTGTCCGTCCGTATATCACAGCCACTTTTTTTCCGAAACTATAAGAACTATACTGTTGAAACTTGGTAAGTAGATGTTTCTGTGAACCGCATTAAGATTTTCACACAAAAATGGAAAAAAAATAATACCCCATACTTAGAACTGAAACTCAAAAAATTTTTTTTCATCAAACCCATACGTGTGGGGTATCTATGGATAGGTCTTCAAAAATGACATTGAGGTTTCTAATATCATTTTTTTCTAAACTGAATAGTTTGCGCGAGAGACACTTCCAAAGTGGTAAAATGTTTGTCTCCCCCCCTGTAACTTCTAAAATAAGAGAATGATAAAACTAAAAAAAATATATGATGTACATTACCATGCAAACTTCCACCGAAAATTGGTTTGAACGAGATCTAGTAAGTAGTTTTTTTTTAATACGTCATAAATCGTAAACCGCAATTTACCTTTCATTCAATCAACTCAAATATAAAAATAAAAAAAAAACATTTAATTTCATAAACATAAACCATCATTTAGGTACCTAATTATAATGTTTACTTATCAATAACTAAATTAAAAAAAAAAACATTATTATTAACACGTCGATCAAAGTTACAACGAACTACAAGAACTTTTATATTATGTTACTTTCTGCTACGGAACCCTTCATGGGCGAGTCCGAATCGCACTTGGCCGCTTTTTTTTCACGAATATGTCGAGATTTGGTTGTTTAGTTATGTATATTTATATAATAAGACGTTGAAAACCATTGCTAATTATCTTAATACCCAATCAAACGTATAACGAAAATATTATTATCCTTATTAATGAACTCTCGTTTTATTTAGCTATAGCTTTTCCCATGATTAACCTAGTCGAAATCAAACACGTAACAATTCACAGATTCGGATAGCAAAACCAAGGGTAATAGTCGTAGGATAACGTACAAAGCGGGGCAAAAGTTACGTATTAATGTGAATGTGCAATTTTTGCACTGTCTTTACGTAGCAATAACTTTTTTCCCACAGAGATTTGCGATTTCCCGCCAAAGTAAAAGTTTTAGAAAGTGAAAAAACCTTTCCAATGATATAACGCTTGTCGTTATTGGTCATATGAGCTGAAATGCCCATCATCCTTTAGAATACAATTAGTGTTTAGTGTATAAAACAAGGAAAATCTGAAATATTTTGCAATTTCGGTCCAGTTTTCTAGATACACCAACAACACCATAAATAACTTTGTAATCCCATATAAATATACACATAGGATTACAAAGTTACATTTGCAGTGAATGAATCAGTGTACCTGTATATGTATAATATAAAGGAATAATAGGTGTAGACAGGTACCTAGATATAATTATGTTCAAATGTACCGAAAAGGAAAAAAACCGGCCAAGTGCGAGTCGGACTCGCGCACGAAGGGTTCCGTACCATTATCTATAAAAACGGCAAAAAAATCATGTGTGTTGCATGGGAGCCTCCTTAAATATTTATTTTATGTTTTTAAGTGTTTATTGTTATAGCGGCAGCAGAAATACATCATCTGTGAAAATTTCAAAGGTCTAACTATCACGGTTCATGAGATATAGTCTGGTGACACTGTGACAGACGGACGGACAGCGGAGTCTTAGTAATAGGTTTCCGTTTTACCCTTTGGGTACGGAACCCTAAAAAGTAGGACTACCTACAAAAAGAAATGAGATGCCATAAAAAATATAACTTGTAAAAAAACCAAGTCTCGCAACTCAGTTCTTCTACCGTAAAAAGTTGTGAGATCCATGTAATACCAAGTCGGTTAATTTATTCAGTCCCTACTTAAGGGATCTTCTGTCTTAAGTTATTACGTAATTAGCTAATCTAACAACATCTTATAGTGACCATATCAATATTAAAAATCTTATATGTTTTAAATAAATAGATTGACTTGGCAATCGCACTAAACAATCTAATTTAATATAATATGTATTACTTGTGAGATACATTGTGTTTTCATGCGATGGCCAAGTCAATCTATTTATTTAAAACATAGAAGTTCCAAAACTATTTACATTGATTTTTCAGGTTGTTGCTAATAGCGATTACCAAGAATATTACTGATAAATAAAGAGATATAGTAAATATAATAAGGTGTATATGCTATATTGTGGAAAATCATTGAGCGATTTAAAGAATATACGTTTATTAATGTATAAATGTGTGTCTGCAAAGTTACACTTGCCCATAGAGGGTTAACTGAAAATTCACTTCTTGTTGGTAGAGTAACTTACTGTGCGATAGTAAACCGGTACAAGCAAATAAATAAGCAATAAGGAAATGAGTTCGCCATACGATTAGTATGCTCTTAGATGTTATGAGTGCCTCTTAGTGCCAATGATAGACTATAAGTCATTAAGATGTAAACTGCTTACCTAATCGGTGTTCCTGGCTGACGATTTTTGCAGCAAATTATTTCTTTACCATTAACAAAGCCACATCGAGTTTTCGCTATTGTTGCATAATCAACTAATCCCCGAGATACTGAATTGCATTCGTCGATAAATTTGCAAACTCCTCCTGCGCCGCCAGCAAAAAAACAATGTCTTCCTTCTACAATGAAAAACAAATTTTATGAAGTGGGGCAATATCTTAAAAGTAGGAGATAAATTATTTGTCGCGAAGGTATATTTTCAATTTCGATTCTTTTTTTCAGCGAGAAGAATGAAATGAAAATTACGAAGGACCCCACATGGAATATACGAGACCCACTGCCATGTCGGTCGTGATCTAAAGGGACATGGGTGTGCGAAGTGGGAAGTGTCGACCCACGTGAGTTCTACGAGTTTATCTTTGTAAGCACAATCAAAGCAGTCAAAATGAGCACATGCGAATTCTTGAATTTTTACACCCTTGCTTATGATGTAATACATATTATACAATACTTCATTATATCTGTCTATACATATATCTTTCCATATAATATATATGATATTATGAAACTAGTTATTAAAAGGCAAATCACTTAACATGACTAACACTAATAACAAGATATTTCTTTGCGTTAATTGTCAACAATCTAATAGAAATACTTAATTTCTTCAACCATAAGTTGTTTTATGTGGTGGAACATAGAGGAACGACCTCGAAATTATGGAATTTACTTAAGCATATTTATGAAACAATGATTACAGCTTTGATGATTTTATATGATATGACAGAATAACTTTAACAAAAACAACAAAGTATACATATATCTCGTTTGAATTTAAGACTAGATAAACCTAAGAGCTTACATCGCGCATTATATGATGCCATAAAGGCCCTCAAAATATTACATTTGTAGAAAAATCTTTTGTAGAAATTCAAGACGATCAATGTGAGTCTGGTAACATGGACACCCGAACAATTTCAGAACGCGAAGTCAGATTAGAGGGCATTTTTTTTTAAAGGTCACTTTTTCGCAGAAAACATTTCGATCTTCTCATAGAAAAAATCTACATAACTAAAGTCCAAAGTCAAATTTATGGCATTGAAATTGACATTTTTGACAATTGACGCGGGCCCTCTCGCTTGTTTATTGCTGGATTGGGTCGAGAGGTGTCCTTAACTTTAACGAAACACACTGTATATGTACAGTTAAAGTACAAATTGATATTGTAGGTATATATTATATATAAGGCTATTGCTTAGGATCCTAAAACACTAATATAATCTATGCGGATGTCTAAGTAAAAATTCAAATGTAAATTGATTGAATTATTACAGAGGAGGATCAAAGGAAAGCATAGTTTGGGATAAGTGCATTCCTAACTTATTTATCTTGGTTGAAATATAATCACTTTTTGTGTCTTTTTACTTTTGATTTAAACAAAAAGAAAATGGGAAGCTATTTATTTTTTGATCTAGTGCAGATCCATGTATATCTTAAACTTGAAAACATATTTCTTAATTTTTTTCTTTTAGAATGTGCTTATTTATCTACCCACCGCCAAGCATGAAAAAAGATATGTTCATTTACCACCGACAGCTCCCCCGATGTTACTGGGATGCTCAGACCGTTTTAGGTAAAAAACGTGGTGTAGCTGAAATCTTTCCACCTGCGGAATTTTGTCTGTGAAAGTAGAAATATTAAAAATAGAACTTCTAAATGAATTATTATAAGTGAAATTCAGTAGTAGCGCATTTAAAAAATTAATTTCTTTATGCACAACAACAACTTCAACCATTCATTCTTTACATCAGAGTATAAATCAAAAAATCATCCTTTGTGTTGTTGTTGGGCTACACCAAACATCAGGTATACTTACGTATTGATGTACATAGTACATATGGGTGGTTCTCCAAAATTTGTTTAACTTGTGGCTTAATTTTGACAAAGATGTTTTAAGATGGTTATCAGTAAAGTTCTAATTCTATACTGCGGGTATAATATCTACGTTGTTGCATCTAAAAGGGCCAGTCACTTTACTAAGTATTTTAAGAGAAATTTAAGTTTTTTTGAAATCAGTTTTCTAGGGACTTTTTTTTGCGAGTTCCTCTTTGGACTGTAATGTTTTCTTTGTAGGCGCCATATTCTGCAACAAATACACGGATTTTATGCTTAAAACCATGGATCACACAGTATGAACGTCAGACCCTAGTCACTTTTACGACGAGGGCCTGACGGTCTACGGACTGACGAATCAAAGCAAAATCAAACGTAATCTATTATTTAAAATAAACATCAAAACCAGCAGGTGATCAAAATATCAAGACAGACAAAGCTCAAACTTACAATAAGTAATGAGATCAATTATTAATTAACTATCTTTGAAACGACTTACCTAGGGCCTGAGACTTTGACTGGCACAGCACGTGTTTCCGAAACAAAGTCGGCGATCGCACTAAAAACAAAATGGCTGACGCGGCATTGGTCGTGTTTTTATATAACTTCACATCGATGCTTTCGCTTGAGTAAGTTATTAAAAACGCCTTATGCTTAGATGGCGCGTATTTTTGAATTTCGCAAATAGCTAGGGCCTGATATTTTTTAACGCTTACACTTTTTGACTTGAAATAATCTGATAAAAAATATTGTTATTAAAAATTAAATTGCAATAACAAGGTTAGTAATGTGATAGTAAACGTGTTTAAGTCGAGTTAAATCAAAGTATTATGTAGAATTAGAATAAAAGTGAAATGCTTACTAAATTTGGGAGATCTTACATGGCTAGGGACCGATATTTATAGTAGGAAGAAGCGATTTTCGGAAATAAAAAATATGGTGATATAAATCAACGTGAGTGACCAAATAACATGAACTTTATAACATTGCTTAGTAGTTGCAAATATTGGATAAAATTGATATAAATATGTGAAAATTGCTGCTAACACCAAGTTAACCAAATTTTGGAGAACCACCCATATGTATAAATGAGAGAATGAGAGGGCTGTGACATACCAGACAGACAAATTGAAATCAAGAGGGTTGTTGGCTACGGATCCCTACACTGAAAGAAAAAGATTGGTAAAATTGACCAAAATGCTTGGTTAAAAAGGCGCCAACCAATAAAGTTGATAAACTTTAACCTCGAGAAATAGTTAATCTCCAGAAGACGAGAAAATTTTGATTTCTCTCTGCGATATTCCGACTAACCACGGCTGGGGACTCGAACCTGCGATCTCCGAATTGGTGCTACGCGCACAGGTCTGCCATCGAGCTACCCATGCCAATGCGTTTTGAGCGATTCAACCTTAATAAAGTGATGCGTTGCGTTGGAATTGATTATTTTTAATAGTTAATAATGACCAACGAAATTGTTAAAAATTTACAGACTTGTATGGCGTGGTATTTTAAGAATTTTTTTCGGTCAAAGTGACCTCCTTTGGAAAAAGTTGAGCAATTTAGAAATGAGTAATAAGTTAATTAAAATCATTGCAAGCTTGTGCAAAAATGCTATTATGACGGTAAAAAAACCCGAAGGGTTATCAGAGAGATGTAAAATAAATCAAGGTGTTTTGCAACGTTAAACATTAAGTCCCATATTATTCGCTTTGTTTATTGCCGATATTGAAGAATTTCCTATTGCGAAAGGAGTCAGAGGGGTATCCTTGAATCACCTGGTAGAGGCATTATTATTGGCTTTTG
Source organism: Machimus rusticus (assembly GCA_951509405.1). Lineage (NCBI taxonomy): Eukaryota > Metazoa > Arthropoda > Insecta > Diptera > Asilidae > Machimus > Machimus rusticus. The sequence continues at coordinate 14,329,956 of OX608051.1, forward strand.
CCGATGATATGGTGTTCCTCTTACATACAATTAAAAAACATAATCAAATACCTACATGAATATTTTACCTTAAACGAATTAGATTTGAACGTACAAAAAACGAATATAGTACTTTTTCAAAAGGGAGGTCATGGTCATAAAATCAAACTATTACCAGTATTATATAGCGGAAAAGAAATAAAGTTTGCTAAATCATATATGTAGGTACTTAGGAGTACATACACTCAATCTGGTACGTATGAAATGGAATCCAAACACTTCATATCAAAAGGCAAAAATGTAATCCAACCTACGATAAACATATGTATAACCATAGCATAGACAAATAAAAATATAGATAACCCACTTCGAACAAGCAAAACGCGATCAAAAATTCTGAGAGCTCCACAGCGATGCCTCAACATGTGCAATGGCATCCGACGAGTTCGGCGAAGGAGAAGTCGCATTTGTTCGGCGCTCGATGCTTTTCTTGTGGGCATGCGATGCTGTGTACGGCCTGCTGCGGCGGCGCTGGCCCTGCGATGGGTTTGTTTACTTCGCTGCTGTTCTGCGCAAGGGGCTTGTAGATCTGTTCTCAACCGTGAACTGCGAAGGGATTGAATTTTTCTAGGAATCCTCGGAGTTGCGGGCTCTGCTCAATCAAGGAATGAAATTCCCACGGGCAGAAGGCATACGGACAGATTCAGACGAAATTCAGATTTTTCGTTCGGTGTTTTTCATTGCCTTAAGGAATTATTAAAACAATAATGTTAGGTATTCTTTCAAAATTTTGATTTGATAAAGATTTATTTTTGATGGATTAGAAAGAGTTAATTAAATTCATATAGTTGTTAGACTAAAGAAAAGTAGAGAAATCTTTATGCATACACGAATAAGGTGTGAAAAATGTAAAGAAGATATGAACAACTAAATTTATATAAAAAGCTGTCGGTTTCGCAACGTTAATTGGCGCTTTTCCTACTTGCACCATCAGCATCACGTATTAGAACCGCTGCATGCAGCATGCACAATTAAAGTCAATATATGAATATTGCTTTAATAATTCCTTGGCAATGAAAAACACCGAAAACGAAAAAATCTGAATTTAGTTAGATAATTCAAACTTATGAATCTGTCCGTATGCCCTCTGCCCGTGGGAATTTTATTCCTTGATTGAGCAGAGCCCGCAACTCCGAGGATTCCTAGAAAAATTCAATCCCCTCGCGCTTCACGGTAGAACAGACCCACAAGCCCCTTGCGCAGAACAGCAGCGAAGTAAACAAACCCACCGCAGGGCCAGCGCCGCCGCAGCAGGCCGTGCACAGCATCAAGAAAAGCCAGTTCAACCATATCCATCGAAGCGATCGGAAGTTTCCGAGTTCGTCCTCTGTTGGTGGTCCAGCCACCACCAATTTCTAAGTCTATAAATTAATAGAGTTTCGTTTGAATAACTTTTTAAAAAAGAAAGTTCATTTGAAATGTCGGAATAATTGTCTTAAAGCTATGCTCGGTTTTAATGTGAAAAAAGTTATATTGGAGTCACATGGGCGATATGTGCCTAAGATGAAATGTTTGGTCCGTTATTCATACGGTTTCGTTAGAGTTTATTATAAAATGTAACAGTTTAATGATTGTGGTGGAACTAGAGAATCACAAAAGAAAAACTAAGAGTTTTAGGACAATTTATGCAGAAGTTGTGATCAGTGCTTGGAAGAGCAAAATTGGTATTGGGAGGCAAATAATTCGTCTTACGATGAGAATACTCATGTGACAGTTTTGTTGTACTTATGTGAGAAAAGACTACTTTTTGTCACGTGCTGAATTGTGTGCCGGTTGTTACGGTAAATGTTGCGGTTCTTTTTAAACTCCTTGGATGAAACTTTGACGGGACTGTACTGAGTCGACCGCGTGGATTTCTGTTCAGAGCTTTGGATAATGATATGATCCATATGACAAATTTTACATGAGATTCGAGATATTTTAAATAACTTAAAATGTAACGGGACCTTATTGGTCGACATATGGTGTTTTGCTGGAGTGCTCAGTTTGCTGGTGAAACTTTGAAGACTTTTGGCCCTGTTTTTATGTTGGATGGGAGCCAGGAATGTGTAAAATTGTGAGCGTTTGCCCCTTTGGAGAGATCTGGTTGTGTATCGGATGTACCTTGGGTTTGGTTCCATTTTATTTCATTTGGAGTTGCTTTTCTGAGTTGCTGGGCGAGCCTGTTCCTGATGAGGATAATTAAGTTAGAGTGGCAAATGATCAATGAGAATTTAAATTGTAATCCCGGACTTGACACTTTAAATACCTGAGTGGACTATTGTGGGTAAACTGTGAATTTAGTTGTTATTTTTGAGTGTTGAATAGCTAACCTGGAGTGTAAGTTATAAGACACTTAGGAAAAGTGAATAAATTAAAGTGTACTGCAGAGAAAGATTTTGACTTTCATAGGCCGGAGGTGCCCGACAATTACATACCCAAATTGAGTATTAAGTGAAGATGACTTTGGAAAGATGGTCAATATGGCGTAATTGCCGAGACCAATAAGTCCTGGAAGGGACACTATTCCTTTGGAATAGTAACAAAAATAACAACAACAACACAAGAAAAGCATCGCGCGCCGAACAAATGCGACTTCTTCTGCGCTGAACTCGTCGGATGCCATCGCACATGCGGAGGCATCGCTGTGGAGCTCTCAGAATTTTTGGTCGCGTTTTGCTTGTTCGAAGTGGGTTATCTATATTTTTATTTGTCTATGGTATAACAAATAAAATGCAAATGACTGACTGAAATGTTATTAATAAGTTTTTTAAAGCATTAGTGATTTCGACTGCTCTGTATGCAGCACCAATTTGGTGTACTAGACACATGAATAATGGAGATGTAATACAAAATAGTCACAATAAAAAAATATTTGTATGCCATTAAATACGCCAGGGTACTCAATTAGAGTTGAAATGAGCGTCGAGAGAGTGGGAGTAATTATCTTTAAAAATTTGCTAAATTATGTTCAGAAGATACTCAAAATGGATGAAAGTCGATATCCAAAAATATGCTTTAACCGCATACGAGCTTTTGCTCTATACGATATTTCAAATGGTAAATATAATTGGGCAAACCAGATCAAAACTAACTTTTTTGAAACTTTAGGGAAAACGGATATTAGGGAAAATATAACATCAGAATCTAAATGAAACTAGAAAAGGATAACCTCATAAAGGAATTCAGAGATTTTTTGTACAAGCAAGACGTGGAGTCATGTAAGATATCTATCTCATTAACTATTCTTCCGGCGCTCATTGAAGATGGAAGTAAAAAACAGTATCTAGTTTTAAAAGTGCCTCTACAATTCAAGAAAATAACAGCCCAATTGAGAATGCATAATCAATACTGCCCAAGATTGATTATAAAGAATAAAAAGCATATAACGAATTGTTAAAGCTACTGTGAATATTGTAGCGACGAAAATAGTTTGTTTCATTCATTAATATAATGTAAATACTTTGAAAAAGAAAGCATTAACTATTTAAGTGAAATTGCAGTGAGTGAAAATAATAAAACTTTTTTGGAACTATTTAAATAACCTGAACGAATGCAAAATGAGAAAACTGATCAATTTTATTTATATAATTCTAAACAGGAAATAAAGAAAAAAAGAATAGCTGTATGTATAATTACGAAAGAAAAAAAAATGGAATGATGTAAATATAAATAATAATAATAAATAAATAATTATGTGTAACAGAAGAAAGTTAACGATAAGCGCTCAACTCCTCATGTATAATTTATGTAATTTGGATTGAACATGAATAAACTACTACTAATACTACTATTTCTCAGTGGAAGAATTTATGCATTTGATCAAGAAAATCTGGGTTGGTTGGTTCCATAATCCCCCATGACAAAATCCCCCATTTCATAATCCACAACGACAAAATCCATAATTACAATGTCCTCTACGACAAAATCCCCCCAATACAAAATCCCCCATGGTGAAATCTGTTACGACAGAATCCACTACGACAAAATCCCCCACGACATAATCCCCCAAGCCAAAATCCTCAATGACATAATCCGCCAAGCCAAAATCCTCAACGACATAATCCCCTAAATTTAGGAGATTATTTCGTTGAAGATTTTGTCTTGTAAGTCTACGAGTTATTTTAAAAAGTTTCAGGTCCCAGGAGTCGATTCCGATGTTTCGTTGCCAGTGAGGGAGTTTGACCGATTGCTTTCTTCTTTTTTCGTATTGAAGTCCATTTTTGTTTTGAAACAGTTTCTTTCATTAATAACAAAACTCGAAAAAATAATGTAAGAAGGCTTAAAAACTTAAAAAATAAATAAATATAAATCGCCCTTTGACGTCCGCCATATTGAATTTAGAATAACGTCACATTATTTATTGTGTTTCGCTTATCAAGCCCTTTCATTTGATACCCATATCATAGATAGGGGTTACTATGAAAACTATAATTCGCCATTTTGTGACGTCCGCCATATTGAAACAAAAATGGCGGCATTTAAGTAATCGTGCATTGTTACGTGAACCACACGCGTGTGCCAAATTTCAGCCCGATAGCTTCAGTGAAAGTGGGTGAATATTGATTGCAAAATTCCAGGACATACATGCAAGTGAAGTTAAATAAAAGCTTTTAAAAAGTAAGATAAAACCACAGATAAATAATACCAAAGAACTTCTAAATAACAAGAAGCTTCATCTCAGCCCAAAAATTGTGCTTCGTTTATTTATAGAAGAAGGCGGGAAGTGACAGATGGGGCTCCTTAGTGAATGAGAATGAGAGAATTCTCTTCGCACAGGACGACACGGCTTTGTGTAAATTCGACGAACCCATAAAAGTTGCGCGCGCCGGCTGTTTTTATACATGCAATATATCAACGTGGGTTTTGTTTTTTTTTTCGATAAAATACTCGGAATTAGCGCCGCGGATGATATGCATCCACAGGCCACGCACTGCCGGTTCCTAGAAATGGGAAGAGTTTCCATCTCTATAACAAAAGGGGGCTCTCACGGCGGGTTGCTGCGCTCTAGATGACGGGTTCCAATCCGATAGAAAAGATTTTGTGAGAGAGCGGGTCCCAATATCGCGACCTGCCATACAACATTTTTCGTTATATGAGATGAGGTTTCTTGTTATTTAGAAGTTCTTTGATAATACAGATGCCCAGACACCATGTTAAGAAATCGAACCAATGCAACATTTCCGCTAGCCAAGTTTTCGGCTCTCTAGCCAAGTAATGTTGCGCAGCAAATAAATGTTGAGAATTAATATTTACAAAGCAGCCCATTTCCTCAAAAATGCTCACTCGTGTTCTAGCAACCATGCAACAATTGACCTGAAAGAGCGAAAGAAAAGGAAAAATACATATATAGGAGTGTTAGAGCAGTTAGAAAATCTATGAGGGAGCTCATAATTTATATACAACTTTTTTAATACGGCCTAAGAAGAAGAAGAGTAGTGCCGGTGGTAGTAGAGCTTATCACGCAATGTGCCCGGGGTCAATCCTTCGTCGGTACCTACATTTCGGCGCTACTGTTTTATTTTTCTATATATTTTTCAGCCTGTTTTTGTGGCGTTTTAAAACCCAGATTTGCTCCTTGTAAAATAAGCCAATTTCAAGTCAATTGTAAATATCGGAAATGCTCCAACAATAAAATCTCGCAAGTCGCAGTCCAAGAAGGGAAATAGATGGATGGAACCATTGCAACATTGAATTTCCCTTACGCCTCACTTTCATTCAAGGCGTCGCCCACGAATACCTCGCTGCTCTCGTGTGCTGGTGCTCGAACAAGTGGGCAATTGCAGAGGCTTCAGCTTCGATTCATATTGCTGAGGTTGCAAAATGTTTCATTACTTATTTCTCTCCTATTCTTCCTTATTTGCTTCTTGAGAGATAAAATTTAGCTATATGCATGTGCCCAAGTAAAAGGCAATTCGGCAACTTTGTAAATTTCTTGCCTATTCGACTGGACATCTGTATTATTTATCTGTAATAAAACCAAGGAATGGAAAAGAGCAAAACCTTCTATGTATATTACAAGCCATGAAGTGGCCTCTTGCATGTGTGTGTAAGTGGTCTGACAGTGCGAGAAATTTACATTTAGTCTTAGGGAGGCTGGGTGAAATGTGCTAAAGAAATTGGATTTAATCGGGTTTTTTGGATACTAGGGACATGCTAGTTTTTAAAAATTAAAATCATAACAACAACCCAACAATCCCCTTTTCCTTTCGGTTGCCTTCGCGCACAGTCAGTTGCCTTTCCTGTCCTGCCCGAACCAAAAAACATTTAATGCGAAAATTCACACAAAAGGGCTCGTCACCTCACACACAGCATGCCATTAATTTTTCGTTTCGTCTGCTCATGCTCACAGATAAAACAAATAAGGACAAAAAGCATGCGCTCAGGATTCTCCCTCGCAAGCACACTGCACAGCCTTGGCTTGGAAAGAGCCAAAACCTTCTATATTACAAGCCATGAAGTGGCCTCTTGCATGTGTGCGTAAGTGGTCTGACAGTTCGAGAAATTTACATTTGGTCTTATGGACGCTTGATGAAATATGCTATAGAAATTGGATTTAATCGGGTTTTTTGGACACTAGAGACATACAAGTCTTAAAAAATTAAAACCATAGGGGCTTTTACTACATATAGGACAAAAACATTAATTTCCAGCGAAAAAACAGGAAATTTTCGATTCTTCGGTTCGGTTCGGAGCCAATTTGCTCTCTTGCCGTACATTTGTTAGTGGTCCGGCGCCCGACTTTTCTGTTGAGTTTTGGTTAAACTCGAAAATTTCATATTCTTTATTCGAAAATGTGATTAAAAGTTTTATTAATTACCAGGAGAACTTCTTATAGTAACCTTGAGTGAAGATGATTTTTCGATACGAGCTATAGTTTTGAAGCTACCGCGAATTATTTTCCAATTTTGCAACGTCCCCATAAGACTCAATGGGATTTCTTTAAACTGTCAGACCACTTTGCCCTATAGATGTGTGCGTGCGCCGGACCCCTTCACGGCTTGTAATATAGAAGGTTTTGAAAGAGCGCAGCTGAAAGCTTTCACATCCAATGTCGGGACACACATGTAAGAAAATTTTGTGTGTTCCGCAGCGAGTGGCGCTTCTTGTTGTATTAAGGTTCTTTGGTAATAGTTCATCACGGACCTGTGTTAGTAGTACTTCTTTAAAATGTCACAATTCAGGTATAACGGCGGTGGCATTGCCATGCAAGTTGGCACTATTATTATTATTATCACTTAGAAATGAAGTACGAAAACTTAAAATTACCCTCCTTTAGTTATAATTTTTAAACGGAAATAACTATTTAATTTAAGTTTTTTTTTAACATCCGGGCGGTTACATTGGATATTGAATAATTTAGGCACTACCAAAATTTGTTTGTCAATTAAAATAAATGTGGTAGTCAATTGAAGGAATTAATATGAGATTACTTGTTTAGGTATTTAATCCACTAGCGACTAAGCCTACAGAACTTTCTTCAGTGGTTGATTAAATACCTACATATTGTATTAGGTCCTTGAATAAGTTCTCGCTGTTTTTTAGTAAAAGTCAATGTTTTATTTAAAGTATGTGGTTAAGAACATATCACTCAAAGTATTGTTCATTACTTAACACTCCTTCCTCCCATCTTTCTGGTAGCATATGAATTCCATCTCGGAAAAATTACTCGTCTTTTGAGACTATCCAAAAATCGACCTATTTTTTGGTATCTTCATAAGAATAGAAGCGCTGCTTAGCCAGGCCATGTGCAATCGTATGGAATAAGTGATAGTCGAAAGGAGTAATGTCTAATGAATACAGCGGGGGATGTAGGACTTCCCAATTAAGTATTTCTAAAAAGGTTTTCACTGATACCGCAACATGCGGACGAGCATTATCATGTGGAAGAATAACTTTTTATGCCTGGAGTAGTAATGGACGAGTTTTTCCTTGAGTGCTCAGCTCAATCTCATTGATTGTGTTTAATAGAGAGCTCCGGTAATGGTTTCGCCCGGTTTGAGCAACTCATAATACACGACAACAAGCTGATCCTACCAAATACACAACATGTCTTCCATGTCAAATTCCCCATTCCTAAACTTTTGGAATCATTCAGCCGCAGCTGAAGATTTTTTTAAATTAGAAAGGTGAAATCAAAAGTTCCCGCAAATGACGCTTATTCGACACAAGACTTGACATTTTTAGAATTAAGAAAATAAAACCTCGTTTACACTGTGACGAACTAACATATACTGAAGTTAGAGCTTACTAATAGTACTTTTTTCTAGATGCGTTACCATCTGAAACTACATGCACAAAATCCTGGCAATGCTATCTGTTAGTAAACAGCGAGAACTTATTCAAGGACATTATACTATTATTCTTTCAGCAGTAAAACGATTAAATGGGCATTTAGATAAATAGTCCGCGAGTACTCTGCGTTCGAAATTCTAGAAGTACGCCTTTTTTGGTATCAATTAATTTTTGTACTAATTTAAAATAGTAACTTATTTAAAATTGTTTTTTCACAAAAGTTATAGAACTATACTTATCACAGTGGACCAATTCTAATTTATTAACTGTTCATACGTTGCTCATCTCGTTCAGGCTGAGCAGTTCTTCTGTCTGCATTAAGACAGTCAGGGGATGCCCACAGGGCGGGGTCTTTTTGCCATTGCTATAGTCTTTGGTAGTGGATGGCCTCCTAGCTAAGCTATGTGAGCTTGGTTATGAGGCTATTGGCTACGCGGATGATCTAGCAATCCTAGTCGCTGGAAAGTTCGACTCAACTGTTACAAGTTTAATGAGGTGCGCACTTCATATAGTCACTGACTGGTGTGCCAGTGAGGACCTCACTATTAATCCTAAGGCTGTCCTTGTTCCTTTTACTAAAAGGTTTCGTTTGGATCTTGATCCAATTACCATCCAAGGTACAGTCGTTGGGTATTCAGATGACGTCAAATATCTGGGTATTACACTCGATAAACGACTAAATTGGAATGCCCATCTGAACAACACCCTGAACAAAGCTACTAGAGCCTTATGGGCCTGCAGAAGTCTCTTCGGTAGGACATGGGGTCTTAACCCAAAAATGATCCTCTGGTTATACAACATTGTTGTTAAACCCATTATTACTTATGCCGCTCTCGTTTGGTGGGCTAAGATCCGACAACAGTCGGCAATTGCAACGGCTTGCTTGTCTCTCCATAGCTGGAGCTATGCGGACCTGTCCCACACTCGCCATAGAGGCAATACTTGGACTTGTCCCCCTGCACATTTTCATTATAAAAACAGCTGCTATTAGTGCTCTGAAAGTGCAGGTTTTATCAAATAAGCCCATGGTTGACAAAGGTCACATGAGCATTTTGAAGCACATTCCAAATATTGGGGTCTGTCTTAATTCGGACTACATGACCAAGGAATTGTGTTTCGGTAGGAAATTCAAAATCCTAATCCCTGATCGCGCGGAATGGATGGACGAGGGTGCCAATCAAGATCCGAAAAGCCTTGTGTACCAACGAATGGCTCAAAATCGGAGCATGGCACTGAAGCAGGTGTCTTTGGACCCAACTCTTCGGTCTCGATTGCAATGAGCAATTGGCCCAGTGTTTTCCAGGCCGAAGTCATTGCCGTTAAAATCTGTGCCCGTCTGATCCTCGACAAAAGAATAGAGGGGCTACAATTAACATACACTCTGATAGCCAAGCGGCAATCAGGGCGCTCTCTTCGTGGAGCTTTCGTTAAAGACTCGTCAAGGAGTGCTTTGACTGTCTTCAACGCCTGGCTGCCTCTAACAGAGTCCACTCTTTTGGGTACCGGGGCATTCTGGCGTTTAGGGTAATGAAGTCGCGGACGAGCTGGCCCGTAAAGGGGTCAGCCACGAGGTACCAAGGCCCTGAACCCTACTGCAGCATTGGCTGGTCTCCAGCCAAAAGAGTGGTGAACGGATGGGTTAAAATAAACCAATATTGGAATAATGCTCCGGGGTTACGACAAGCTAAGGAGCTTATTAAGCCCTTTTCATACACCAACACCAACGACTTGAGTAAAATGGATCTCAGACTGTTGGTGGGCTATTTATTTGGCCATCATGTGGTTAGACATCACCTTAACAAACTAGGTCTGTCAGTTGAGACAGAATGTCGACTCTGTCTAGAGGACGGAGAAACTACAGCTCACATTTTGTGTGACTGTCCGGCTCTTGCGCGGATTAGAAGTAGGACCTTTGGGAAGGAGCTGTTGAGCTCAACTGAGGTCCGTAATTCTTCTGTGGGTGACTTTCTGGCTTTCCTTAGAGTTACAGATTGTTTACTCCACTAATGGGGCCATGGTACAAAAGACCGTCTGGTCGCAGTGCCCTCCATTTGGGTAGCCCCATGCAATAATAATAATAATAATAGGTTGTTCATCGTTTCCACTTACTGCTCATATTATCAATATGTTAGTGAGAATACAATTTTAATTTGTATACTGTTCGAACCTATAATAAATTTGCGCCCCTCTATATTATAACCACTTTTAATTACATACCTGCCAGTGCGCTGCATAGCACATCGTTATTCACGACAATCCCTGTAACACTAGGAATAGGATTTTTTAGTGGAAAAGAGATCTTGTAAAACAGTGGCCTGCTTTCAAGAACAGCTTGAACTGCCTGCTGCTGTTCTTCAAGAAGATCAACACGACCTTTGTAAGGCTATAATTTTGCAGAGAGGTGAAAATTAATTGTGAATTCGCTTATAAGAAACTATAAAACACTTACTGATGGCAGTAAGGTTGGCAAGGAAAGTTCCACAATAATGTTAACAGCAGTTTGGTTCACTTTAATGTTCTTTAATTCGATTAAACCGATCCAGTCAGATCCATCGAATTTATACTGGAATATTTGAGGGCATGGATTGTCGGGAGGATCAATTGATGCCACGCCAGCGATCACTAACAACGAAAAGGTGCATTTTGCGAACTGGAACAATTTCACTTGCATCATGTTCATGGTTCTATCGTAACACTTTATCATGTTTAAGCGAACTTAGTCGTGGTCTCAAACTGAAATTTCAATATTCAGTACATTTATCTCAGACATCTAATGAACTAGTGATGTTACCTGAAGCTTTTTATTGTTAAACAGGTTTCATTACATAATTATTATATCAACCGGTTCGCTACCAGCGATACGCACAGTATTTCCGATGATTATATCGTAGAATAACAAAGCTAACGCATATGTAAACAAGTTTCATGCTATATAAGGAATCATCAGCCAAATTCGTTTTGACTTGCACTGTGTTAACGTCGACAAGAAGCTTTAAGTCGTGAAATAATTCATATGGTTGTGGTATTGGTCATGAATTTTGCAGGAGATGAGATTTATTATAAAGTTTCAGCAGGAGTTAAGGTACAAATTCCGAAGAGGTTTGTTAAGAAAATGAAATGTGAACCTTCAATTTCAAAGTGAAAATATTTCTTCCATTTTATTTTCGTATTGACTTCCTGCTCCTTATAAATTAATTTCGAATTTAATTAATTCCTTTGGCTTTTGAGAAAAGTCTTCGTTGATTTTTTCCCGAACTTTTTGAATTTTGCGGGCTATGAAATCAATTCTTTTAGCTTTTTTCCGTTTTGGTTGAGATCTGAGCTAATTTATTAACTCTATTTTTCAATATGTAATTTAATTTTGTATTACTTACTTAAAGGTTAAGGTGACGGATATTCTTTCTCTTCATTCTGCATTGGTTGCATTGATTTAATATGAAGTCGCACTTCCTTTCATCCCTTGCTAAGTTCTTTGAATAGTATATATCTGAAAGCACAAAACATTGCTACAACAGAAGTTTCAGATGGGCATTTAAAATTGCAGCTATGTACAAATGACGTGTCAATGCACTTTATATTGTTGAAAAAAAGTAAATGACTTGTGATGTTTCCATTTACTGGAATTTATATGAACAGTTTGCGTAATTTATGAAGACATTTAAATTTTGCACTGTATGCTGTATTTTTATTTACTGTAACATACAGTATCGTTGATCGTTTAAGAATAAATTTGGTATGGGTCCCATATTGAAGTAAATCCACCGAATGATGAAGCAACCGATTAATTCAATTTTGAAGCATGGCGTTCTACCATACTATTTGCTGCTGTGGATTGCCGATATAGGTTTACATATATAAATGTATGTAATGTCGGAGCAACGACTCAACAATTTTTGAATGTTCTATGCTAAAATCACTTCACATTAACAACGAAGTCTTCAAAAATAATATGAAAATAATAGCAGGTGTAGAAGTGCCAGTTAATTTAATAGGAGATTCAGCATTTAGATTACATAAATAATTTTTGAAACCTTTTCCCTTCTCCTTAGACCAGCCTGATGACAAACAAATATATAATAAACGATTGTCTGCATGCCGACGGGTAGTGGAGAATGTTTTTGGTCAATTAAAAGCTAGTTTCAGAAAAATTGGTCGAGGTTTAGAGGTTCAAATTTATAATGTGAATGTTATTATTAAGGCTTGCTGTATACTCCACAACATATGCAACAATAGGAACGGCAAAATAAATAAATCATGGATTTTTGAAAGTGAGCAGCAAAATAGAAGGCTACAGCCACAAAGAAGTACAGCCAGCAGGGATGAGGACATTCCGGGAAACTTAATCAGACAAGCAATTGTTAGGCATTTCCGTAAGTAAAACATCATATTTCAAGATTATATCATTATTTATTTTCTTTATTAACTAACATTAAAAATATATTATTATTTTCCTCCAATAACTTTACAATTTTTTCTTCTGTTGCCAAGCTCTTCTTTAAGTCTCCTCTTTCTTTTTGACGAGTTCCAAAAAATTTTCAGCACAGGTTTTTCTTTCTCGGTTCATTTTAGGTGCCACTGGCGTTGACGTCGATGGTCCAGATTCTGACGCCGATGAAGTTTCATCAGATGTTGCTAATGTCCCTTGGCTAGATGACGGCATGCCTGCTAACAACACCGAAGAAAGTGGCGTCATTTGAGCATCTTCATTAGTTTCTGGGTGTATTGGAACTGCATATATTATTTTTATCAAGAATTTTATTAAAAATATTAACCTATAAAAATGCTTTCTTCCATCATTTTCTGTTTTTCTGATCTAAAATTTTCAAACGATTTATTTAACAATCCAACCAAGACACATTTTATTGTGAGGTCACCTATATCTCTTGGTTAAGTTATTAATTCGTGATTGGAATTCCTCCACACTGCGGTCTACGGAATAAACATTCCTCAACTCCGTCGACATTTTCTTCTAAATATGGGAGTTTTTACAGGTACCTCTTAAATCTTCTATGCGGTTTCTCCAAACTACAATTACCTTTAAATTTTCTCCTTTCCCCAAAATTTTTCGTTTTTTATCCATTTTGTCAATACATTCGTTTTAAAGTCGAACATTGACAAATGCAAAGTGCAAATTCCCACAAAGGAGCCAAAATTTGAAATTTTCGCTGATTGAAAGGTTGAAATTTTTTCCGTGGGCCGAAATCGGCGCTGAAAACAGTAGAGGGTATTGGATACTATGGTGAAAACCCTTGTATCGATACTTCGCTTACACCAGTGTGCTTTGCTGGTACAATGCTAGCATTAGGTGACACACATCTAGTTTACTACGTGGCATTCGAATACTATGGTATCAATACCAGCTGTGTGTCACAGGTATTAAGGCCCACCATAATCGACGACTTAACATAGAAACTTAGCGAATGTTAAATGTTAACATAAACAAACCATAATAACATAACATAACATAATAACATATTAAAACGGAGCAAAATGAGTGCCTATCTATAATTTTGAACACTATTTATTAATATTAGTGGTCGCCCTGTGGTCGAAATTCGACCTACTGGGGTTACTACGAAAAATACGAATGTACACAGCCTACTATATGTGTTTGAAGTTGGCACTGTCAATAATAAAATTACGACAGTTTGAACACAGACTACTATGTGTTTGACATAGACAGTATGAACGTAAATATTGAATTTATTTAATTTAATTTAATTTATTTGTAACACATATTATGTATACATTTTAGCTTTCTGCACTTCTTCCCTATATAAACTTTAACTATGCCAAATCTCACACTCCTCCGTCCGTCCAATATGCTTAAAAAGGGGTACAAAGTTTTCCCTTCACGTATTAATATATAGATTTTTTCAAATTGCTCCATGTTTTATCAAAAGCAATCTAAGCAAACAAAATTACTTTGAAAGTTTTTACGTTTTGAAAGTCGAAAGATGGACGATAAATCTCATGTTATGTCATGTCAATTATAGGTACGTTCATAAGCTAAGCTAAGATCGCACCACTTAAGTGACGTCACTAATGTTAAGTTATGTCGATTATGGTTGGATCTGTAGGGCACATTTTTCAATCTTCAGATAAATTTATTCTTCCGATAGGAAATCAACTTGGTCGTGAAGAAAAATTATTTTTCACTCGATTTGTCAAAATTAACTGGCGAATAATAGTATTATCTGCCGGTTAAAAGCTCCTTTAACAACAAACGTGATTTTTTTGCTGTTATAATAGATATGGGATATGTATTTGGTCCCATATTTATTGTTTTATTTGAGTTCTTCATGAAAATTAAAAGGAAATAATAACAACTTAAATTTCCTTTAAATAATTTAATTTAATTTTTCTTTTGATACAATTACATGACTGTACTCTTTGATAAGGAATCCGAAAACTGATTTTTAAATTAGATTTTGAATAACAAAAACTTCACAAAGAACACTTGATTAAAAAAGGTGGAAGTTAGTACATAGTTATCACAGCTAAGTAATCGGTGACTGCTCAGTGACCGTAACCGCCACAATAGATAATAACCCTTCGTGCGCGAGTCCAACTCGCACTTGGCCGGTTTTTTCTCAGTACAGTATACATAATCTTTGCTTTGACGTTGTCAAGGAAGTACTCACCCAGCGCCCGATATCTAGGCCCTGCTGAAGCGGGACAGTTGCAGACAAAATGGGAAAGAGTCTCTTTCTCCTGCTGATCCTTGCAACTTCGACAGTGGTTGTTATAGGGAATTCCCAGCTTGGCTGCGTGTTCCCCTATAGGCCAGTGACCAGTAAGCACTGCCACCACACGGGAAATGTCTACACGAGTACGCTTAAGCAGCTCAAGCGTTCTACTATAGTTATAGGTAGGCCAGGTCAATCGGGAAATATTGCAGGTATCCAACCAAGCCAGCGTTTATTCGCAATGTAGAAGAAATGTAGTCGTTAGTGGGGTACATGCAGCAAACATTTTAATGTTATTCTAATATTAAATAAATAACTATTGCAATCCCGAGTGAATTACAAGAAGTCTGATTAGAACAGTGCGAGAATAACGACGTAATTTTGAAATACATACAAATTTCGGTGAGGCCCTCTTAAAATTTACTTTTTTTTTACGCCTGTACTGATGTTTCTAATACTAAAGTGCGAGTACTCACACATAAGGGATTCTGGTACGCTTGACAAGTCTAATCGCACTTCCTAATGTATTATTTGTATGAGTAATACACAATTACATAGATTTTTTGATTCTGAATGAATTAAAGTAATGACTTACATCAATTAAAATATCATTATCATCCTTTTCTTTAAACAATGCAACTAAACCAAGTCTTGCTTGTTTAGGTGCACAGCCCCTAAAGCAGTGGGCGGAAGTGAGTACCTATATAAGAAATAAGTGATGCGATGCAATACCATTAAAAATAAAAATCCTCTATTATTATAAAGTGGTTCACCAAGCACTGCCTTAAAAGAAAAATCAGATAAATCATTTCGTTATATGTACATATAATCATCATCACTATATCTTATGAAAGAAAAAGCATGTTCGCGTCGGTTTTTCTGTGCGTTCGTAAACAATATTAGATAAACCGAATAAATTTTAATGCGGTTTTCACCATTTTCTAGAACGTTTATTTCAGAAGTTTTGAGTGTATAACTCCAAGCTATATGTGATAAAGATAATTGAGTTATCTAAAAACAAAACGGTTCACAACGGATAAATAAGTAATTTTAAAAAGATAACACAACATCCCTAAAATCAATATATGTATATTAAATAAAAAATTCTAATTTTTTAAACATTTCTTATGGGCTAATCGAAACATTTTTGAAAATTTCTGTGTAAATAGCTAGTTGGGTTGTTGTGGTAAACCTTTTTAAAATTTTTTGTACACCTTTTCAAAATACCCTGCTTCATTACTTTGTACTTTGGTTGCAGTCGATTTCAGTACAACTTGTTGCTTTCCTCTGGACCTGCATATATATCACGTGTGGTATCAAAAGAAAACCTTCATTCCTGGTCTCCAAAACGGAAAATAACCAATCACAAATCAACCAACCAATTTGCTGAATTTACGCAATCATGTCTGAAATACAAATTCTTGATTGTGTGGGTGTACTGGCTTCCAAAACATTCACAGACAAATGCTTAAGAGGGAAAAGTTGTTTTGTTAGTACTTTTTAGGCGAAAAGATGCGAATAATATTGGGTTATAAATATTATAATATTTCTTAATTACTGTACGCATTTTTAATGCTTATGTTTTTATTTTATAATTTATATGATGCTTTCAGAACCTGTGGTTATTAAATTAATGACAATTCCTCTTGGTTATGAAAAAAGTTGAATATAAACGTGTCCTTTTTCACTAAACATCGGATTTTGGATATTGGATATCAACGTAACAAGGATTTGAAAAAATTAAATTAAAGCTGACTTGATAGGCTTTCTGGTCCATAGGGTGGTCAAATCCAAAAAAATTGTCCGAGTCCGTGGACCGAAAGAAAAATTAGTAAAAATTTTGAAACATTTTTTTGGACTCTATTTCTTTGGATTGCGTGAGAACCGTGGCCTCGAAAATTGTTTCACTGAAAGTTCCAAAACTAGAGGGTTGGAGCTTGTTTTAGATCCTCGATACGATCATTTCTAGCTTAGATACAGTCCGTCAAAAATCAATACAAAATTTAGATTTTTTTTTTTGTTCCCTTAATTGTTTGGAGTAGTGTATAATCTTAGTATTATTATTAATTAGTTCGAATTTTAACTTTTAATAATACTTTATTCAATTTTAATCAAATTCGTGTATATGTATATACATATATCATGGCCAAACTATTGATTCAATCCAGTCGACATAATTGCAGACCAGTGTGTACACGCAACCTGCTGGAATGTTAGTCACGCCGTGTATTGTTGATATCATCCCTTCACGTCTAATTTGAAGGAGTCCCTCGTAATGTGCCTCACATCTATATTGAAGTGGTTGTTTTAAATCAAATTCAAAAGCACATATTTGGCCCTCCATTAGATCGTTGGGTAGTTTCAGTTTGTTGTCGTAAATCTTATTGCAGGTAGAAGATTCCACAGTTGTTAAATCTATCCACAGGGGTAACGAGTTGTATGCTACAAAAATAAAATGTTATGCGTATGTTTTAAAAATATTTTGCTCATTATATACCTATCCATCCAGTCAATATGACTTTTGTATTTGGAAACAAAGCTGTCTGGTTTGTGTCTAAACATGCCGGTGCAATTTCATTTGTGAAGCTGATTTTTTTATTCAATTTAATTAGAGCAATGTCATGATCGAGCGAGCCATGCCTGTAGTTTGGATGTTTAATCACTGCCTGAAAGTATAGTAATGCTTCAAATAAAAAAGTTACGTATCATTCAATATAACAATCTCGAAAAACTGCAAAATCCAGAAGACAAATGAAATGCCATGAATATAAAAAAATTGTGATTTATCTTTTGGTATCGTACCTCCAAAGAGGCTGAACCGACTTCAATGTTTGTTATTCTATTTAAAATCTAGCATTTGTGAAAGGCTTCTCCATCCATGTTTGATGAAATTCGGTTTAGCCATTCGCAAAATCTTCAGATCTCATCGCAGTTTGTTTTTGTTATGTATTCCTTTTCCGTAATGCCGACTAACTCAGAAAGGAAGGGCGGGATCAGGAATAAAGTGAACGGGCGCCACGTGGTTTTTAATACGGCACAAATCACGATACCGTTATCCATATGTGGCAAACTATATATGCTGGTATACTAGACACACAAAAAGCCTCTAAAAGTTCGTTAAACATTTTATTTTGGCGCACCTGCCTTACAATAAAATCTTATTTAAAAGTAGGCCTACTGAACAAATAGGGTGTCCCAGGTAACCTGTAAAAGCGAAGGTCTGTGGCCTGGGGACACCAATACCTATCGCTTGGACCCCATATGTATGTTCCGCTATTTTTTGTAGTTTTCGAGACATGATTTTTTTGTTTTATTTTCATTTTTTTTTTAAATTTTCGACGGTTTTAACTATAACTTTTCCTGTGAAGTGATTTTTTGAGATTTTCTTTGTTAGTATTATGGCTAGCATGCGTGTTCGTCTGTAAATACACTAAACACGAAAATTCTAACTACTAGTAGCTCCGATTTTGATCACAACATTAAAATTTCTGTTAGAGAGAATTTTTTACTTCATTTCAACTTAAAAAAAATTACTTAAGCCTGACTGAATAACTTCCTGATAATTTTAAAAACTTTATGGGTTCCTCCTCTCAAAATAATACAAAAAAGTTGGTACTTTTTATGCGAACACGGAGTTTAAAGTTGATACAGTCGAAAATAGTGAAATTTAGTTCATGCATTTGAAATGACTTTTCTCACAATTTTCCGATTAAAATGGTGAATAATTATGAATATTAGCTAAAAAGATGTAAAATAACGTATTTAGATAAAATTTTACTCGAAATTACAACTTTTATTTAAAGCACAATTTAGGTAAAAAATGAGAGGTGAATGGTTATTTACGGTGCAAGGAGCAGGTAGTGATGAAAAGTTAAAAACTAAATTTAATGAAGCTTCAGAAATAATAAGACAAAAAAACCCAAGTCTTCTGAGATTTGCGCGGTAATTTTTTGCGTCGTTGCCATCTGTGCATTGCGGCAGGTGGCAGGCACTTTAAACATTTATTGTGAAAACAATACTAAATAAATGTGCTTTTGTCATTACTATTGTTGTCTGTGCGCCCGAAACCCTATCTCATTTTTCATCTAGCTCTGAACGATCTACTCTTGGACCTTGACCGTACTGGCTGCAAAGTGGTTGCATAAGCGGATAATATTGTCATCACCATCCTTGGTAAAGAACTAAACACTCTATCCGGGTTGCTACAACGGGGCATAACTAAAATTGCCCTCTGGAGTACTAGATTTGGACTAAGCGTATATCCAGACAAAACGGAGTTAATGCTATTAACCAAGAAGAGCAGCACTCCCACCTTCAAAACTGTGCTCCTCAACGGGGTAAACTTAGGTCTCTCTAAACAGGTTAGATACCTGGCTCTCATCCTGGATAGTAAGTTGGAGAGCCAACATACAAGAGAATGCCTGCCACCGAATGGCCTTGGAAAAGGTTCAAAGAACAGCTACCCTGCTAATAACTGGTGCTCTCAGAACAATTCCAACTAAGGCGCTGAACACTATTCTCCACCTCTTAAATCGTAACAAAAATCGTAACAAAAAAGCAGACGATCTCGGTAGATTAGGCACCAGGTTTCTGGACACGGACATCTTGCCGCATGTAAGGAGCACCTTACATCTCCTATAAGCACGAAGTCGAACGATCATAAGGATCACCGACAATAGGTGGCAATGCGAGGACACTTGCGGGACCATCAGGCCCTTTCGCCCACCCTACAAGAGGCCATCAGCAAAGTAATTGGTAGACACGCCAGCAGACTTAGAGCCTCTCAATTATTTCTGAAGAAGCTGCAGAAGAAAGCATCAAACATTTACTCTGTCACTGCCCTGCGCTAGCAACCCTTAAGAAGCGCTTCATAGGTGCCTACTTCTTTTATGCCGCTTCAACAAAGATTCAAAGTGGTTCCCTGATTAGACTATGGATCACCCCAAGTGGTATCACAATGGACCAAGAGATGGTCTAAGTGTGCTCTAGACGCTGCGCTGCCACATCAACCCAACCTGCTAAGGGGGTAAAATAGGGAATGTAGGTTTTTATGAAAATCCTTCACTTTTGAAGATAAATCCAATTGGTATTTGGCCTTTAAATTAGAAATTAAGAAAGACGTATTTCAGGATTTTTGGAAACTTGTTCCTTAAAGAGTAATATAGGAAATAACAGATTGTATGGGAGTTCCGTTCCGTTATTTATACAGTGACTCAACTAATTGATCACATGATGGTACTTTAGGATTTTGCAAGTTGTTCATTAACGGTAACAGATATCGTAAAACTGGTAACGTAATATTGTAGAGGGCAAAATTGTCTATAGAAATGCTCTTATACATTTTGACATCCGATTAACCATTTTGGAGTTATTTATGAAATAAAACTGTCAAATTTCACTACTTTTATCCTCGCAAATAACTCAAAAAATATCGAAGTTACGGGAAAATGGTCTTAACCAATTTTGTGCAGGATTTAATTCTCTACAAGCTAGGCGAGGAAACTTGCCCATGTCAGAATAAAAATTAGCGATTTTTTGCAAAAATAGAACATAAGGTATTGAGCAAAATTTTTGAAAAACAATTTTATCTCGAAAATTATAAGTCTATTTCTGCTAAGTATAAATCAGATGAAAACAGGTGTCTTCAGGTAATTTGTAGAGTAATAACTTTTTGAGATAAAATTGTTTTTCAAAATTTTTTGCCCAATACATTATGTTCTATTTTTGCAAAAAATCGCTAATTTTATTCTGACATGGGCAAGTGGCCTCGCCTAACTTGTAGAGAATTAAATCCTGCACAAAATTGATTCAGACAATTTTCGCGTAACTTCGATATTTTTTGAGTTATTTGCGAGGATAAAAGTAGTGAAATTTGACAGTTTTATTTCATAAATAACTCAAGAATGGTCAATCGGATGTCAAAATGTATAAGAGTATTTCTATAGACAATTTTGCCCTCTACAATATTGCGCAACCAGTTTTACGATATCTGTTACCGTTAATGAACAACTTGCAAAATTCTAAAGTACCACTAAAGTACTACCATGTGATCAATTAGTTGAGTAACTGTATATGTACATATATGTATGTTAAAACCATAAAAATTAGTACTTAGCCTTTTGGTGCTACGAAAGACGTAATAGTTTTTAGGAAAAGAGCTAGAAGCTAGCTAGAAAGCTAGTATATATTATAACTTTGACTCAATGAATTTACATATATGCAAAAGATCGAAATAAATAATAAATGCGTTTTATTCACAATCGGATCTAGATCAGATTAAGCAGGAACATTTTTTAATAGAAATTCGAAATCGAGAGGGAGAGACGAGTTTGCTGTTTTGGCTATTCTTCTTGAGTGTTCCGCCAAGTTGCCAGTTTAATCTTATAGGATATTAGTCCAGCCAAACGGTAATAAAAACAAAGCCAACCCTGCTTTTCGCGTAGGCAGCAATTATTTTTTTTAATAACGATCTTTGCAGGTCAGGTTATTGTGTCGATATTTTTGTAATGTTCATTTAGAGGTATAATTTCAAAATTTCCAACTTTTCTGACTTGATCATTTCTTACTGAACACACAACATTTGTATTCACACCTAAGAGCATGTCGTCATCATCCTGACAATTTTCCCACTATTCATTTTGGTAATTTTTGCAGGCATTAGCCTAGCTACCGATATCTATATTAAATATTGATACCGAAGGATTTCTATTGTTTCCATCTGATTTACATGTTTTACTTATTTTGTTCCTCATTCATAAAAATATGTTACACCATGATGCAAAATCTATATGAATTAAATTAACTCTTTCAAACCAATAAAAATTAAACCCTTTGAAAATTTACATCCACAACGATCCCTAAAAATTGTTGTTTTAATCATTATTTAAAATTGGTCAAAAAATCATAAATACCAAAATCCCTTGAAGATTTTATTCATTGAGTTGAGCAGAGCACGCAACTCGGAGGATTCCTAGAAAAATTCAAATGCATCCCCCTCACGTTTCCCCTTAGTGCAACCCCACAAGCTTCAACACAGTGCAAGGGGCAAAAGGGAACGGACCAAGAGAAGAACTTTCCCGCATCCCAATCCCTTCCATGAAGGGCATCGACGAGGCGCAGGCTCTGTGGCTTCAGCGCGCTGTTCGCCGACTGCTTGTGCGTGGAAGCATAGACCATAGAAATTTGTGGCTGCGTTCAAGTTACGCAGCTGACTGCAAGCCGAATGCTGTAGTTGAATCTGAGTAGCAGCCGAATGCACTGTATTAAATGCTGAACACGTGAACGGCTGACTGTCGCATGTTAATTAAATAATAATATAATTATACCTACTCGAGATCAAAACCCTCTTTCATTTCTATGTCATCCAATTTTACGCTAAACAAAGTGAAGTAGTGATTCGTTCGCACTTAAAAGTCCTGCAGAACTTCAATTCACAATTGTCACACTAAATGCCGGTGAACTGCATGTAGCTTTAATCACATGCAGATTCTGCCAGCATTTAAATGCTTTTTTTGGAAACTTGAACGATCAAATGCAATGTACTTGCATTGGTTCTTAGATTTTGAACGACTGAATTCTGCATTTTGCAGTTAGCTGCGTAACTTGAACGCAGCCTGTTTTTTCTTTTACACTGCGCGAACATTATTTTTGCGCTTGACCCATTTATACTCGTATAAACTAGAAAGTATTATAATTAATTAAAACCTAAAGTATCATAAATTCTGCTCATACGGTATCCAATAAAGAAGGATTAATTCAAAAAATTCAAAATTTAAAATCAACAATGTTATCGGTCGCTTTATTTAGGTAGTCAGGTAAAATTCTCGCTTCCCGCAGGATAATGAAATGAATAAATCATGCGCATTGGCTGCAGCTCAGGCTCGACACAGCGCACACGCGACATCATTCTTTGCTGTTTGCTTCCCTGCAGACCAAGACCTGGCCAACAGTGGAAGGGCAAGACTTAAATTTGATGTGGGCAAGAAAAACTCGAAAGAGGCGAAAGCGGATGGATGAAGAGAAACATTTTTTTTAAAGTGTCAAATTTTTATTCATTAACATGCACTTCACTTTAAATAGGATTACCTGTGTTTTTTTCACATCGGATTCGGTTTTATGTTTTGCAGTAAATTATGCATCGTCATCATCATCGTCATCGTCACATAATTAAACATTGGACTCAATAATTGTCGATATACATAGATGATTAATTAACGTTAAACAAACGTTGAAACACATCAATGTTGTTTTCTTAACTACTGTTTTAGTTATAGGGCAGATAAAATTACCTTATATCTCTTATCCTCTATAACTATAACAAACACAAATAAATTAAAAATATATATAAAGTTAACATGTGTGATAATTAGGGATAGGTTTTAAGTCAAATTGGCTGATTTTTCAGTATGTTGTGTATTTTAACTCCCTAATCAAAAGTTTCTATGGCCGCTAAGTCCTAGTACCCCAGGATTTTGAGATATAGGGTGTAACAAAAATCCTGGACCGGTCGAATATTTCGGAAACAACACATTGCAACGGAAAACAAAAACATAGTGGTAAAAGAAGTATTAAACTCTACCAACCCTTACCCCCACCCCATCCTTGAGGACGGGTAACAATTTTTTCCAACTCATTTTTTTTTTTTTGCAAATTCAGATTCTTCACGAAAAAATACGTAACTTTTGTCTGAAAATTGTTTTGTATTCGGCGTAGGTGGCGCTGTATTCGTAAAAAAATGAAGAAAGTCCTGATATGCTCGAATATTTCGAATAAGAAACTTCGCACCGAAAAACAAAAAAAAATAGGGCTGTGTGCGGGGTCCTTTTCCCATTGTCCTTTTAGGATTACGTTTTGACGCAAAGTGGGTATAAATACAAGCAATTTGATTTTATTTTTGCGAAATAAAAATTGTTTGAAATGTCCAACTGTTCATAAATTTCAGGTCGATACCAAATTTCCTGCAAAACCTAGAATCGGATCCGATGTGAAAAAAATTCATTTAAAGTAATAACTAAACGAAAAGAATTAGAGAAACTGAAATTTCCTTTAGTTCTTTTTAATTTCCGGAACAACTGAAGAACACCGACATCGATCGGATTTCAATTAAATTTTGCAGGAGCCTTCCGTTTGCCCTAAGACGGATCTGAAAGAATTTATTTGCGGTGTTTAATCGGATTTCCTTGAAATTTTGCAGGTGAAATCTGAGTTTGCGGGCAGGACTTTTCAACTTGAATCTTGACGAAATGTCAAAATTAAAAGTTGAAAAATTATCTCAGATCCTTCCGTTTTAGGTCAAATTGAAGGCACCTGCTCAATATCATTGAAATCCGAGCTTTGGGAACTATTCTCCAGGTGCTCCTAAGTTTTAATTTTGAAAAGCTCCTTTCAGCGGAGGCTGTATTAACTAGTATACTGGTAATAAAATTCGAATGACTATAGTATACATAACTGTTTGGATAAATTTCTTTTAAATTATTTTCTGTTATATGTTTATTGGAGCAGCTATTTCACATCTTTAATGGAGTCAGATAAATTTGGGATCCTGAGATGGAGCTGAAATCATAGGCCGGCGGCGCGGTGACAGGAGTGAGCCTTGATTCCTGTGCGCCTGCTGCTGAGCGTGACATCGAGCGAACGACTTGTGGGTAATTATTCCTGGGTTCGAGCGGAACACCGACTGCCGCGTTGAGTGCGGCCGGTGCCTGCCGAGTTCATCGGAAATGTCGACCGGCGCGAGGCCGCTCAGACCGCGATGCCGTTTGCGGTCGCCCACGCCTTACGCCGCTTCTGCTAGGCAAGCCGATTAGCCGTTTTTAAAGGAGTGACACACAGTGGCGTATCTAAAGGGGGCCCGGGGGGGCCAGGCCCCCTCGGCTTAGAAATACTCCTCTCCCTTTTCTTAGGTCGAAGTGCTCTGCTAGCTGACAGCTCCCGAAAGTGAAAGACTACACAGGTGTGAATAGTCACATCTTGGCAAAATTTATCACAGTCAGGTCAGTAAGTAAGCACACCCGACAATTT
Organism: Machimus rusticus; assembly: GCA_951509405.1. Lineage (NCBI taxonomy): Eukaryota > Metazoa > Arthropoda > Insecta > Diptera > Asilidae > Machimus > Machimus rusticus. Next base: position 14,354,978 of record OX608051.1, read on the forward strand.
TTCAGACCCCTAAAGGCCAAATTTCACCAAGTCCCCAATAATGACTTCAATCAAATCTCCGCCCCGTTGAAAAATACGTGAATAATCTTGCACTAGTACTAAAACTATAAAAAAACTATAGTTTTCTTAAATTTAAACGATAGTTTATATTTTTCGCTGTGAAAGCTGTTCATTTATTAGGAGGAAAGGAATGTTATCTTTTTCTATTGTTACTCATAGCTATGGAAATTTACGTACAAAAATTGTATGAATATTTTTTATGTCAAGTTATTAATGGAGTATAAAATATTGGCATAAAATGTTTGAACGTTGATAAGCGTTGATGTGTCTTGAATTCAGATTTTCTATAGAAATGTAGCCAGTTATTTTTCGACTATCTTAGTCAATTGCCCTTCGACCGCCTACGCTACACTATATTTTTATTCAAGCGCAAAACTTCCCCTCTCCCCACATCTCCTCTTAACCATCATCCAAATTTGGAATTCCGGATAAATTTTGGCCCCCCCCATTTCAAAATCCTAGATACGCTACTGGTGACACATAACAAGAAACTTTTAAACGAAAAGAGCCTTCGAAGCCTTTGAGAAGCCTGAGAAGTTTTCAGTACATGCCGATAAAAATTTCTATTGGATTACATATCTACTTATGTATATATTCGTTATCTCTGGTAATATACACACAGTAAATGTGCAAATCGCTTAACTGTGTAAAATTACTAATTCCACAAAACATAAGAGAATACAAAAATAGAAATACAAAATAAATATAAGTAGATTTTGATTATTTATTCTGAAAGAATTAGGGCCTCTTTCACCAACTAGAAGTAAAGTGTTGATTAGTTACTTTTTAAGTAAATACCAGCGACACACCAACTGAAATTTAGAATTTCGAGCGTATTCAATTTCACATTGTATTGCTTTGAAATAAAAGTCAAATTTTTGTCAAAATCTCTTTTTAATAGAATATTCGCCTGAAACTTTTTTAAGAAATTCAGAGGTAATATGATATATTTCTGAACTTGAGAACACTCGAAATTCTAAATTTCGATTGGTGTGTCGTTGGTTACGCTAATTGGCAAGTAAAGGTTACGAGTATCTTCTGTCAATTTCACAAACGAAATTAAAGCTTCGAGTAACAACTTACGAATTATACTGAATTTCGTAGCAAATCAGACTTTCATTCATTGAGTATTCTGTCAAATTTCATGTTTCTAATTCAAAAGTTTCGCAGACGGCGATGGAATTTTTACTTGTCAATTAAAAACGCTAATTGGCAGATGTAGCGACCAGTAAGTTACAGGCTACTTGATCCATTGGGTAATGCTACTCGTAGATTTGAAATTTGTACGTCTAGTTACCGGTGATTTTAACTGGTGGTTAGACTAACTGAAACTTTACTTGTAGGTCGTGAAGGAGGCCCTTAAAGAAAATACTTACATCAAGCTCGAAATGTTGAAAATAATGTTCTTCTCTCCCAAGTCTTGCTCTATTAGGTCCATGTTCTGTAGCGCAGTGGGCGGAAGTGAGCAAATATTGATCAGATATAATTGATGCGGGGCAATGCCACGTATATGCTTCTTCATTAGTAGGATTTAACTTGCCAATAGCCGCCTTAAAAGAAAATTCAGATAATCCATTTCATCAACATCATCACTAAATATTTAAAAAAAAGAGCGTCGCGTTCGTGTTGGTTTTTCTATGCGTTCGTTACAATTATAAAAATTACGAGTACAACCGAATGAAAGTTATTGCGATTTTCACCATTTTCTAGAACGTTTATATACAGTCCACAAGGGGAAATGGTTTTTTTTTAAAAGAATGATCTCAAAAAGTCACCCCGAAAGTCAACATGTAGGTATATTATTGTAAATAAAAATTTTAAACTTTTTACACGATTATTGTGGGCTATGGTATAATCGAAACGTTTTGCACTATTCTGTGTAAGTCGGGGTTTCATGGTGATTTTTCACGTCCATTTTCTTAAAATTCCCTGTTTTACCACTTTGAACTTTCGCTGCAGTAGATTTCAGTATATGTATGTGTATAAGACTGTTGCTTCCATCCTTCCATGATGACTAACTATGTAAATATATATGTAGCCCTATCACTAATAGCATCAAACGAAAGCCGTTATGCCTGATCTCCAATACGGAGTCTAACCCACCAAAAATCAATTTGCTGAATTGGCAAAATGGCGTGTGAAATACCAAAGATGATCAAATAATAAGACGTGACACTCTCTATACAAGCGCAAAGCTCTAACCCAAATGCAATTACGAAAACGGGAAAAGGAAAATTTTTGCTTTAGTGCAGGCAGTAAAAAGCTACTGCCTGCCATTCCTTACGTAAATTCCAATAAGAACGAATAAGACAAGAATAGGCAGCCCCAAAATGCTCACCTACGGCGCTTATACTGTAAGCAATAATGTAAGCGTTTTTTTGTACACGCGGTAAAGGCGAAGAAAGTCTGGGGGTGTGCGTGGATGGTTGGTATTAGTAACCGCCCTTTAGATATAGCGAAGGCCTGGAATTGAACAAGGAGGAAGAGGCAGGTAGCACACACAGAGCGTAAATACGGATGCGTTTGTTTACATTTTTTCATTCTGCCGAAAGTACAGGGTGCGCTTGAATTTTTACAACTTAACCAAGCTAATATGAGAATAAGAAATTTATCTTACAATAATATGAGAGTAAGAATTTATTTAACAATTTATATATTTTAAATGATAAATGCAATGTATTTATAGGAAAGTTGTCAAAAATATGAAGCTCACTGAAGAGTGTTTCAATTCTCATTCTATTTCCACTCAAACTTTTATCCCTTTCTTACACATGACTTCCTTATTATTTCCTAATTCTCAAGTTCGTTTGGGTAACGGTACGAAGGTCAAATTTTTGATAAAGAAAAACGTGGAGAGTGTCACATCTTGTTGTGGATAACTTTTGTGAAATACAAATCCTTGCTATCGGTGTACTGGTGCTGGCTTCCAAAACGACATCTAAAAATGTTTAATAGGGAAAAGTCGTTAGCACTATATAATCGTAATAATATTTTTCACTACTGCACATATGTATATTTAATGCTTACGTTTCCTTATAATTTATTAAATAATAGTTTTCACAACCGATGGTTACTAAATTGATTATACATAGTTCCTCTTGGTTATGAAAAAAATTAGCCAGATTGACCAAGATGTGAGCGAACAAGAAAAAGAACGAGATGGGCGATTTTACTTAGTTCATAGTTAGTCGCCGCCTAGGAGATCAGGGATTACGTTTTAGCACCAAAGAAACGAACATTAAATATAGTATGCGATTAAATTTTATCTACAGTGAAGAGCAAAACTGAATCAATGTTGGTACTTGATGGTTTTTCAAGTTACTCATTAACTGTAACAGATATCGTAAAACTGATTGCGTAATATTGTAGAGGGTAAAAATGTCTATAGAAGATCTCATATACACATTTTGATGTCCGAGTCCGACTGATCATTTTTGAGTTATTTATTAAATAAATTTGTTAAATTTAACTTCTCTTACTCTCGTAAATAACTCAAAAAAAGAATCGTGGTTTCGGGAAAAATAATTATAATCAATTTTTTGCAGACTTTAATTCTCTACAAGTTAGGTGAGAACACTTGCCCATGTCAGATTAAAAAGTAGCGATTTTTTCCAGAAATAGAATATAATGTATTGGGAAAAAAATATTGAAAAACAATTATAACTCGAAAATTATTCATCTCTTTCTGGTAACTATAAATCTGATGTAGACAGGTGTCCTCAGGTAATTTATAGATTTTCTCTTCACTGCAAACTAAAGTTACTTTTATAATAATAGCCAACAGCCACCGGAGCGAAGCCAGGTTAGGTCGCTAGTAGTGCTAGTAGGTATAGTATATACTAAATTCACATTTACCAAGTTTGGAGATCCAACAATCTGTTGATCAAAGGTGATCGTAGCATCCCTATATTTTGCACAAGCTAAAAGTAGAATTGTTTAGTTGAATTCACTTTGCATATCCATATACATATTTATCGTTTCAATATCAAAGCCAGCAGAAAAGAATTACTTTTATTAATAATTGAAAATAAGTTTCGATAAATTATTGACTTGTCGCAAGAATTTGAATAGTCCAGTATTGTATTGCTTAATTTCATCCATATTATGTTCAAATACACAATTGTTTTATTGAACGGACGATTAATAATATCTACCTATGTATTGTATATTCTAAAAACACCCTGCTCATTTTCTTTGCAGAATACATATTGCATTTTCTATAGATCCATCTACATAGGCATTTAGAACTATTACAAAAACTTACTTGAATATTCTAATCGAAATTATTTTTTCAATTATACAAAAATTAATTTCTACCAACTCCTTGTTTTCAAAACTTACCATCATCAGCTCTTCGACCACTTCCTCCTCCTCCAAATTTCGTCGTTTTCCTATTCTCCAGGATATCAAATATATCGTTAAAAAAGTTAAATTAAATCTACATCTATATATTTATACGTGAAGAGAAAACTTTGTACCCCTTTTTAAGCATATTGCACGGACGGAGGAGTGTGAGATTTGCCATAGTTAAAGTTTATATAGAGAAGAAGTGCAGAAAGTTAAAATTTATGTGAAATTTAAAATAAAGTTCAATCTCTACCTTTTTTCGCGTTTTCATAATTCGAGAATTGCTTTACGAACTAAACGTTGTTTAAGGCTTACTTTTGGAATTTGGGTTATGTTGATTGTATTTACATATTTGGTTTATTTTCTGTTTCATGGCCTCACCCATCCCATCCCCCAATTCACTATGTCACCGGATCATATGCGTTAAAATCAGTGATGTCATGGTTTAGCTTAGATTACTCGACATCTGCTCAAATAATTTACAAAATTGTATTTTATTTTGATCACCTTGAAAAAACCTCATCAGTGTCTTCAAAATGTTCAATTGACTTGGCTTATTTATTTTATTTCTCTTTTTAAATTGATGAAACAAAATTTAAGGGGATCTCTTTTATGGGCCTCGAAGCATCAAGTACTGGCGAGAGAACTGAAGGGAGATGTGAAATTGGAAATTCTAAAAATGCTTGCCCGACCAGAACAGGAGGCGATGTGGTAAGTGTTGGGATATATTTGATACATCGCACAATCATCAAATGTTGTTGAAAAATTCGTATCTTCTATTTTGTGACAATAAATCTTGAGGAAATTTATTACCATATTTTTCCATTCCAAAACGAAAACTTTGATTTTTAATAGTTTAAACCTTTCTATTCCTATTCTTTATAATGTTCTTAACTTGTGCTCTTTTGTCAGTCCACTTAGCATTACCATTACATTTTAAGTATATGAATAAATACCTAAATTATTAAACCCTCTATGAACCGAATTTTTGTCTTGATTATAAAAAAATGAATGTAAACTAAAATCGATAAAGACGAACCTACAAAAATAGTTAAGCAATGAAGCAGTTTTAACAATTTTATATTACCGAATACATATTGTGACTTTAAAGTAACAACGGCTTACAACTTTCACATTGAATTAATTGTACTTATAATAACAAAATAAGATGTTGCATTTTCTAGGATAATGATGTACATACATCATAGTATAGTTTTAAACTTATTATACATACATTATTTACTTTCGGTTTGTAACGAATTTTATTGTAAGGTTAAATAAGTTTTGCTTTTTATATTTTATTCATTTATATATGTAATAGCCTTGAAACTGTGCAGGTATAATTTTTGTTTCTTGATTACCCTAAAAAAGGAAATATTTCATTCTTTTTTACACGTACCTTCAAAAATAGATGGATAGATAGTTTACAGTTTTACTATTAGTCTTATTTTATCGTTGATGCTCCTTATTCTTATTCCTATTCTTACTTTTATATCCATTTCGTAGGTCTCTAAATAACTGATGTTAAAAAGCAAATAAAACACAATCGTAATCACGAATTCATCGATCTTTAACATTATAGTTCATTGTTACTTAAGAGTCACAAAGCTTATCATGATACAAATAGTAAGTAATATGTGTATTATATTATATGCTTGTCACTTTTATAATACGCGCTAGAAGGGCATTAAAAACAAAAATGGTATGTTTATTGTTTTTGTGTAAATAGGTTCACATAAAATTGGGCACACTTATTTACTAAGCTGTTTAAGAAATCTCATCCATTATACAAGAGATCCCAATGCGAACAAATTGAAGAATATATCAAGAAAATCAATCTAAGTGCGATACCTCCAGGCTTCCACACGGCATGTTCTTGTGGATTGCTTGATTTGGCCCGCGTGGATTACTTTTAAAGGGTGGCGTGGCGCGCTTCTTTTACTGAACTGATTTCTCCGATTCTGCGTACATATGTATGTGCGATTGCTTATATAAATTTAGGACTCTTATGACCTTTTAATTGTTTAAAGAAATCACTTTTAGGGCCAATTTTTCAATCATCACATTAATTTATTCTTCGGATAAGAAATCAACTTGGCCGTGAGGAAATATACTATTTCCCCACGCGTGAGGGAAAAGTGCCACTAAAACGCACGCCTTTACGGTTGGAAAGTGGCTTTTTATCCACTAGTGCTTTAATGTGCAACTCGGGCGGTGCGTAGCCGATTGCTTACGCTGGCAGCTAAACAAACCACTTTCTGCCATTGTTCCACATATACTATTTCACTGTATTTATCAAAATTACCTGGCGAATAATAGTCTTATCTACCGTCTAAAGGAGCCGATAAGTTTGATCGTCTGATAGCTAATTTAAATCAAAGCCACTTTGATTTTAGGGGCAATAAAACGACGAATAAAATCTGAGAATTGTAAAATTGGCCCTTAGTCAAAACAAGGAAGTATTTTTTAAAAGTATCAACGAAATATGGTGTATTTATTAAATGATAATAAGATATATTAAGTGAGGAAATCAATATAATATGTATAACTTTTTCTCGAAACATGGATGGTAAACGAAACATTCTGACTCAAACGGCGGCGTGGAATTTTACTAGAATATTTTCCCTTATGGTCTTATAATATACATAGATGATATTTTTAAAAGTTTAATAATAAAATGAAATAAAATTCATCAATTTTCCTTCATAAAGTGAAGCGAGGAAAAAGGAGATATTAATAAAGATTGTTTCTCTATCCGTATGTACATATGTATATAAAATCGAGAGGTGGGTTCTCTGTTTGTTTTCTTGTTACTTGGCCCAATCATTTTTATTTTTTGAGTGAAAACATTACATATTCCGGCCTAAAATTTAGTTTTGTTATACGCCAATTTCAAACTCAAGAGGTAACAAACAACTGTAAATTTTAATGGATTAAAATGAAAATTGGTAATTGGAGGTTTGACCCAAATGGCAACCAAATTTTTCACATTTAAAATTAATATCATGAGAAAATAAATTAGAATGGTTGATTTAATACCCAATAATTTATTGTACATTGCAACGATACCTTTAGTCAGGCCATAATTTTTATAACGAATAGGCAATCAACATAGGGTTTGTAACTTTAATGTTTTTCAATAACGGTGAAATAGGAAAAAATATGAATACCCTTAATTATTTATTTAATACTTAACAATGGAAACATATAAGTATAGAATAGATTCTTCTGATATGAGCCGTGGTAGCAAAATGAGTATTTTATTTTATTTCAATATTCATCAATTGGCTGATTACTGACAATTAAGAAAAAAAAAATTATCAACTGCAACGAAGCTGACATTTCAAACTGTCTCTTGAATAATTAAAATCAATATTATGGTAAACATTGTTAAAAGCGGCGCGACATTGACGTGATAGGCTCGGACAAACCATACATCGTGCGATGAAAAGGGACGTGGAGGAAATTGTGGCGTCTCAATGAACGAGCGGGGACAACAATATTGAAACACGAAATAATCTCGGGCGAGTTAATCCTACCCTGCATCTGCATGCAATCGAGGGCGAAGACTATGCGGGCAGCAGAGCGGCGCTGCTCAAGAGTCTGCAGCGAGAGAAGATGGAGACGGTCCTCATAAGGGGGCAGAACGAGAGGATTAGCCCAGGGGAGGCCCCTCAGGGAGAACCTAAGAAATCTTCTCTGAACAGCCTCGATACGGTTAATCTGAGTCCTGTATGACGGGGACCAGACCGGGCTGGCGTACTCAAGAATTGGTCTGACAAAAGTGCAGTAAAGACTTTTTCCACACGCGTGAGGGAAAAGTGCCACTAAAACGCACGCCTTTCCGGTTGTAAAGTGGCTTATTATCCACTAGTGCTTTATTGTGCAACTCGGGCTGTGCGTAGCCGATTGCTTACGCTGGCAGCTAAACAAACTCGCTTCGCTCGTGAGTTTATTGCTGCCAGCGTGCGCAATCGGCTACGCACCGCCCTTGTTGCACAATATAAAGCACTAGTGGATAATAAGCCACTGTCCAACCGGAAAGGCGTGCGTTTTAGTGGCACATTTCCCTCACTAGTGGGGAAAAATAAAATGTGCAATTCGGGCGGGGCGTAGCCGATTGCTTACGCTGGCAGCTAAACACACTCGCTTCGCTCGTGCGTGTACTGCTGCCAGCGTGCGCAAACGGCTACTTTACGCCCTTGTTGCACAATATACTATTATAAGGGTCGTTGAATTCCTTAGACCAGCGCTTGATAAAACCAAGGGTGGAGTTCGCTTTACGGACAATGGCGTCAATGTGATTGTCAAAGGAAAAATGGCTATTTAGCCAGACACCAAGATCTTTAGACACAGTGAGTCTCTCTAGCGAGCATCCGTCAATAGAATAGTTAAAAGAAATTAAATTCTTGGAACGTGAGAAACGCATGTACATAGGTACATTTGTCAATATTTAAAGGTAAGTTATTAAGCATACACCACCTGTGAAAAGCAGTGAGGTCAGAATTTAAAAGAGTACAGTCATGCTCGCTAGAGATAACACGAAAAATTTTAGCGTCGTCTGCGTAGCAGAGGATTCTGGAGTTGGGCAGGACCAAAGAGACATCATTAATAAAAATGACAAAGAGAAGAGGGCCCAAGTGACTGCCCTGGGGCACACCTGAGGTATTAAGTATTGCCCTCGATAAGACCCCGCGAAAAGATACCCTCTGGGATCGTCCAGATAGATAGGAGCGGAGCCAGGAGACAAAAAGGGGAGGGAAGCCAAGTAGTGACATTTTGTGAAGCAAGACCCGGTGGTTAATCCTGTCAAAGGCCTTGCTAAAGTCGGTGAAAACGCAATCGATTTGTTTACCGATTTCAATATTAGATAAGCAGAAGTTGGAGAACTCAAGCAAATTTGTGGTAGTTGACTTTCCTTTGAGGAAGCCATGCTGAAAAGGCTGCAGGAACGGTTTACAATGGAAGCATAAAGTATCACAGATTATAGATTCGAACATCTTAGCCAAACAGCAAAGATTCGCGATTGGGCGATAGTTCGAAATATTGCACTTTGACCCTTTCTTGTGCAGGGGAATAATATGTGAAATCTTCCAATGTTCGGGGAAAGATCCGGCCGAGAGAGACAAGACAACAGATGACATAGAATAGGGGCAAGAGGCCCCGCGCAGCGCTTGACAAAGATGGGAGGCAAGCCATCGGGTCCAAGAGAGAAGCTATCTGCAATGCATGAAATGTGCTTCACGAGCAGAGCTTCGTCAATAAATAAATCCTTACAAGTAAGAGTAGTCGGCGAGAACTTCGTCAAATGAGAAAAAGTCTCAGGGTAAATATCACAGTTAGAAATATCACAGTTATCAGTTAGAAACGCTGTTTCAAAAAAATCACAAAAGAGGTTAGAAATCGATTGCGGATCGGTGCCAACGCTATCACCGAAACTAAGAGACGAAGGGTAACCATCCTAGTTACGCTTTGAGTTAACGAACTTCCAAAAGCGCTTGGGATCGTCACGTAGGGAAAGTTTCACATTATCAAGATAGAGATTGTAAGAAGACTCCAGAAGGAAACCAAATTGAGCACGCAAGGAGAATACGAATTATAGTCCTCGTCGGATCGAGAGTCACAGAATCTCTTCCACGCCTTACTCTTTAAGTTTTTCAAATGGCGCAACTCACCATTAAACCACGGTCGGCCGGAACGAGAGCCTGTGGACTTGCATATTGGAACGCAAGATAAGAAACATTGAGATAACACTGAGTAAAAAGAATTAACGGCAGAGTCAATGTCGCGCTCGTCAAGAACAGAGCTCCAATCGTAAGTCGAAAGGAGAGAGTTGAGACGTGAAAAGTCAGCCTTTTTGAAGTTGTAACAAAAGTCCAAGTGTGAACTATAATCCAACAAAAAAGGGTCCGACGTGAAGGGCAGGATGGTGTCCAGTCTCAGGAACCAAAGGTGTCTGACAGTGTCTAACAGAGACATCAGCTGAGTCCGTAGAAAAAACGAGATCCAAGAATTTTCCATTGTCATTAGCAACGCCAGACGACTGCGACAAGCCGGACGAAAGCAAGCTCTCGATAAAGTTGACAGCGTACTGAGGAGCAGATGAAAGAAGCGGTGAGAACTCAGTCTCACCCGTAGAAACCAGCCAATCGACAGACGGAAGATTGAAGTCGCCCAAAAGCATGAGCTCGTCACAAGGAAGCATGGAGCCAGTGATAGATTCAATGCAGTCAGCCAAGCGCTCGCAGATAGCAGGCGAAGAGCGGGGCGGAACGTATGCAACCATTATGAAAATACGCCTTTTAGGAAGCATAAGTGAGTATTGGACGCTTTTAGTAGGCTCACTCCCTAATCTGAGAGATGTACCAAAATTGAGCATTTTAGAAGTATTTAACTAAATAGTATTAATTTTATTTCATAGTTTCTGGATGATATAGTTTTACAAGCCTGTAATGTGACTTAAATCAAAATGGAATCAAAAGGCAACAGTGACATTTTTGAAAATTATTATTATATTATGCTTACTGCTGTATTATTTTTAATTTTGGATGTGTGGTTTTTAGGTGATTTTCAAATTAACAATTTTAGCAGTATAAAAAACAACGTTAAGTTTAAAAACAACCAATAAAAACTAAAAACAATAAATCCAGAAATACAAAGCTACAATTTAAATTCTTGAAAACTGCAAATAACCAAAAATAATACAAATAAATAAAACTAATTCTGAAATATAAAAATCCTAAATAGAAAACAATTTTGAATTTAGCAAAAACTTAACCCGAAACGTTTAATTTTTAACTAACCAAATAAAGCAGCAGGCGCAGGTCGAATGCTTTTTCAGATTTTCTTGATATATTTTTCAATTTTTTCGCTTTGGGATCTCTTGTTATTTAACGTCTCTCTGATTATACTCATCCAGTGCAATATTTTATTTTAGATTTAATGACCGATTTTTTCAAATTTGTACTTGAAATAAGTTATTGATATACACAAAAGTTACTCTAAATGAGTTTAAATCGTACTAATCTCCGGTAATTACACTGGACTTGAGGTACTTGAGGTGTACTTGAAGTACTTGAACAGGACTTACAATTTTTATATGGAACTTATAAGTACCAATACCAGTACCAGTACTTAACATTTTTAAGTACAAGTACAAGTACTCGGTATTTGTACTGGTATTTGAAATTTTCTAAGTCCACGTACTGGTACTTGAAGTGGTAAGTAAGTGTAAATACTTCACAGGTCTGGCTGTAAGTCATTAAGATGTAAACTGCTTACCTAGTCAACAAATCTGGCTGACGATTTTCGCAACAAATAATTTCTTCAGCATTAACAAAGCCACATCGACTTTTCGCTATTTCTGCATAATTAACTAATCCCTGAGATACTGATTTGCATTCGTCGATGAATTTGCAAACTCCTGATGTGCCGTCTGTAAAGTGACATGGACTTCCTTCTACAATAAAAAACAAATTTCATGAAGTGGGGCTATATCGTAAAAGCAGAAGATAAATTATTCGTCGCGAAGGTACATTTTAAAATTCGATTTTTTCAGCGAGGAGAATGAAATGAAAATGATGAAGGACGTATGGAATATACGGGACCAACTCTCATGTCGGTGGAGATCAAAAGGATGGTGTGAAGTGGGAAGTGTCGACCCACGTGAGTTCTTCGAGTTTATCTGAGCACGAAATCTTGAATTCTTACACCCTTACTTATGTAATCTTATACTACATTATATTTGTCTATATGTCTATATATCTGTCCAAATAATATATATAGTATGTATGAGCCGAGTTATTAGAAGACAAATCGCTTAACACGACTAATAGACTAATAGATATTTCTATGCGTTAGTTCAGTCAACAATTTTAATAGAAATACTTAATTTCTTCAACCATAAGTTGCTTCATGTGGTGAAATATAGAGCAATGACCTCGAAATTATGGATTTACTTGAGCATATAGGTATGTGTATGGAACAATGATAACAGTTTTGATGATTTTATATGATATGATAGAATATCTTTAACAAAAACAACAAAATATATATGTATATCCCGTCTGAATTTAAGACTAGATAAATCTAGGAGCTTACATCGTGCATTATATGGCGCCACAAAGGTCCTCATAAGATTACATTTGTAGAAATTCTTTTGAGAGATTCAAGACGATCGACGTGAGTCTGGTAGCATGGACACCAAATAACGGCAATGAATAACTCTAGCCCGAAAAACTTCAAAACGTGACGTCGAATTAGAGTGCAATTTTTTTTAAGGGCCACTTTTTCTCAGTAAAAAATTCGATCTTCCCATACAAAAAATTGACAATACCAAAGACCAAAGTCAAATTTTGGGCATTGAAATTGACATTTTCGACAATTGACGCGAGTCCTCTCGCTTGTTTATTACTGGATTGGGTCGAAAGTCGAGAGGTGTCCTTAACTTTAACGAAACACCCTGTATATGTACAGTTAAAATACAAATTGATATTTTATGTGCATATACATATATGTATTATATATAAAGCTTAAAATCCTAAAACACTAATTAATCTAATCTATGCGGATGTCTAAGTAAAATTGATTTTAAAAAAAAGAAAATGGGAAGCTATTTGTTTTTTGATCTAGTGCAGGTCCATAGTATTTATCTTAAACTTGAAAATATATTTCTTTATTTTTTCTTTCAGGATGTGCTTATTTATCTACCACACCGCCAAGCATGAAAAAGATATGTTCATTTACCACCGAGAGTTCCCCCGATGTTACTGGGATGCTCAAACCTTTTTGGGTGAAAAACATGGTGTAGCTGAAATCTTACCATCTGCGGACTCTGGTCTGTGAAAATAGAACAATTAAAAATAGAACTTTGATAAGAATTATTATAATATTATTGAAATTCACTAGTGACGAGGCGTATTTAAAAAAATAATTTCTTTATGTACAACTTCAACCATTCATTCATTACATCAGAGTATAAATAAAAAACTCATCTTTTATGTTTTTGGGCTACAACAAACATCAGATATACTTATGTATTCATGCATGTATGAATGAGAGGATGAGAGGGCTGTGACAGACATACAGACAGAAAAACCGAAACCAAGAGAGTTCCTTTTTGGCTACGAAACCCTAAGAATGTATGTATGCTTTTGATCAAGAAAAACTAATATACTCTAGTGCAGAAAAATAAATTATTATTATTATTATTTAGAAATAAAGTACGACAATTTAAAGTTACCCTCCTTTAGTTATTATTTTTAAACGGAAATTAGTTTTTTTAAAATCTGGGTGGTTACATTGTTTGCATCAATTAAAATAAAAGTGATAGCCAATTGAAGGAATTAATATGAGATTATTAGTTTAGCTATTTCATCCTACAGCGACTAAACCTACAGAACTTTCTTGAGTGGTTCATTAAATAGATAAATAGTCCGCCAGTTCTCTGCGTTCGAAATTCTAGAACTACGCTTTTTTGCGTAATCAATTTTTGTACTAATGTCAATGTCTTTAAGTTTTCTTTCACAAAACTTATAGAATTACTTATCACAGCGGACCAATTCTAAATTATTGCCTGCTCATACGTTACTCCTCGTTTCCATTTACTGCTCATATTATACCACCCAATATATTAATGAAAATACAATTTTAATTTGTATACTGACCGAAACTATAATATATTTGCGCCCCTTTAGATCATAAACACTTTTAATTAAATACCTGGCGGCCCGCTGCATAGCTCATCGTTATTCACGACAATCTCTGTAACTCTAGGAATAGGATTTTTTAGTGGAAAAGAGATCTTGTAAAACAATGGTCTGCTCTCAAGAACAGCTTGAGCTGCCTGCTGCTGTTCTTCAAGAAGTTCAAGACGACCTTTGTAAGGCTATAATTTTGCAGAAAGATGAATATTAATTGTGAATTTGCTTACAAGAAACTATAAAACACTTACTGATGGCAGTGAGGTTGGCAAGGAAAGTTCCACAATAACGGTAATAGCAGTTTGGTCCACTTTAATGTTCTTTAATTCGATGAAACCGATCCACTCAGATCCATCGAATTTATACTGGAATAGTTGCGGGCATGGATTATCGGGAGGCTCAATTGATGCCACGCCAGCGATCACTAACAACGAAAAGGTGCATTTCGCGAACTGGAACAACTTCACTTGCATCATGTTGCATTTTCTGAACTGGAAACTCACTTGCATCATGTTCATGGTTCTATCGTAACTCATTATCATGTTTAAGCGAACTTAGTCGTGCTCACAAACTGTAATTTCAATATGAAATATATTTATCTCAGACATCAAATGAACTAGTGATGTTGTCTGAAGCTTTTGATTGTTAAACAGGTTTAATGCATTATTTTATCAACTGGTTCGCTTAATATCAGCGATACGCACAGTATTTTCGAAGATTATATCGTATACAACAAAGCTAATGCATAAACAAGTTTCATTCCATATGAGGAATCATCAACTAAATTCGTTTTGGCTGTGTAAACGTCGACAAGAAACTTTAAATTGCGAAATAATCCACATGGTTGTGATATTTGTCATGAATTTTGCAGTAGGGGAGATTTGTTATAACGTTTCAGCATGAGTTAAGGTAATTAAAAACAAATGTTGTTTTATCAAAAAATATTTTTATCTATTAATTAATTAATTTATATATTTATTATTAATTAATTTCAGCGATAGCAAGCAGCACAGTGGTGGCCTTTTACTATAACTTAACATATTAAGAGTACACCTACTTATAATAACAAAATTGTTCATTCATTAATAGTATCAGAAAGTTCAAAGAATTCATGTATTTTTATTATTAAACGATTTTATTTACTTTCAAACCGTGTACGTAACAATCGAATCTTGTAATCTCATTTACGCCCACTTTACGCTAACCGACTGAGTTGAAACTTTGCACCCAGTTTTGGTTCCGGTGACAATACAATATAGTATACTCAGGATTTTAATATATTTAAAATGGTGGATGTCCCAAAATGGCGGATTATCTTTTCCTTTACAATCTCATACATATGGGTGTCAAATGAAAGGGTTTGACGAGCAGAATGTGATAAGTTGGGTGACGTCATTCTAAACTTAATATGGCGGACACCTCAAGATGACGGATTACAATTTGTTTCACAACCCCTTGAATGAAAGGGTTTAACGAGAAAAATACGATAAGCTAATCAAATCATTCTAAAACCAATTTAGCACGCATATTATGCAATAATGAAGCGTTTGCGGAATCATTCAGAATGCGAAGCTTAATTTAGTGACTTCTATGAAGTCAGAAACAAAAGAAAAAGTAAAAAATAAAATGTATAAAAAAATAAATACAAACGATTTTATATTCGTAATTTGTAATTTAATTTGATTTGTGATTTTTAAGATTTCTTTCAGAACGCGCGTGACGTTTCCGTAGTTCTCATTAGCTGTTGTTGACATTGGCTTCTAAACGTTTATATTGTCTTTTATATCCATAACCATAGTATAATAAAGCTATTATAAGATACTAATTAATGATTTATTGAATACCCATTGAAATACACTACTCCAAACAATTAAGGGAACAAAAAAAAATATATAAATTTTGTAGTGATTTTTGACGGGCTGTATCTAAGCGAGAAATTATCGTATCGAGGATCTAAAAAAGCGTCTTAAAGCTCCAAAACTCTAGTTTTTGGAACTTTCAGCCAAACAATTTTCAAGGTCACGGTTCTCACGCAATCCAAAGAAATAGCGCAAAAAAAAAAAAATATTTCAAAATTTTTAGTATTATTTCTTTCGATCCACGGACTCGGAAAATTTTTGTTTTGGTTTGACCAACCCATGGACCAGATAGCCTGGTAATTCAGCTTTAATTTTATTTTTTCAAATCCTTGTTACGTTGATATCCAATATCCAAAATCCGATATTTAGTGAAAAAGGACACGTTTGTATTCAACCATCGATATTTCAGGAACCAATGATCGTACAGAAAATTTAAGCGCAGTTTCGGAAACTGGAATAAATTTCCTAAAAGAATCTGTTAAGGTATTTAAAAAAACAATTTTTTTTAACCGTAATTTCAATTTAAAAACTGTCAAAAAAAGTGACTTTTTCCTTGTTTTGGTAAATCGACCGCGTTTTTGCAAATACTGATGGAAAGGCTAAGGTTTGTAGATTTTTTTACACCTCAGTGTACCCCCAATAGTCCTGCATATCCGCAGATCGATCCATTGAACGGTTCCTTTGGCCCGATTTATCAAAGTTTTTGAAAAATTAAAGGAACAAGGATTGTGTTCTTAAACATCGTGTATGGTAATCTTCATAAAATGGAAAAAATCATTTTTTTTCGACTTTTCTCATAATTATTCATCAGTCTCTTTGTAAATTTCAAAAAAATCGAAAATGAAAAAATATCGAAAATAAAAAAAAATCAGAAGAAAAGAATATTTTTTTCAAAAGGCATTTGAATGCGTTTGCCTTGGTTCCATCACAAAAGGATTGTGACGTCCACACTTTCAAAAAAATTCGATTATCTGCGTTCGCATGCGTTTACATTTGTTTGCTCAGTCTGCATTCCTAATTTATTTAATTTGGTTTGTATATTATCAATATTTCTGTCTAGTTACTTTTGATTTAAAGATATAAAGAGAAAATGGGAAGCTGGCACTGTAAATAATTGTACCTCACTGCAATTTGTTTGAAATTTTTATCACAAAGTCGTTTGGCTTTCATTTTTCTTTCAACTAGTTTAAACATTTCCGAATTTTCAAACGTTTTCCCATTAAAACGATTTACACATTCATTTTCTTCTACAATTTCAAGCATTGCCTTAAACTCGAGCATCCAAAAATTTCTGTTAGGCATTTGCGGCACGACTGAAAAATAATATACAAAACTCAAGCGCTAAAAGCCTGAACTATAATGGTCTTAAGGGACTAGTACCGGTTTCCGAGGCCAAAAATGGCACATATTTCAATATTTTTTTTCGCGATTAAAATATCGGTAAATCTATAAACAAACTATTGGGTTAAAAAGATACACTCTTTGAGATTGGCAAAAAAATTTTTATTATTATTTTTTTTATTAATTTTTTTTTTAGAGAGCGCTAAAGCCGACTCCTCGAAAAACGAAGCTGCTCATGGCGCTGAGTTATTCTCTGCAAACTGCTGGACGGATCTTTTTGATTCTGGTCGCATTTCCTTCGTCTTCATTTCCTTTACCGTAATCCACCAGAAAATTGCAAAAAAAATGATAAATAAACAAAATGGCGGCTCTGTGAAAGTAGTGAGGTCAAAATCACGTTTTTTTTCACCTTCTTTCTTTCGCAAAATTTTTATTTATCAATTTTTTTGCAATTTTCTGGTGGATTACGGTAAAGGAAGTGAAAACGAAGGAAACGCGACCAGAGTCAAAAAGATCCGTCCAGTAGTTGCAGAGAATAACTCAGCGCCATGAGCAGCTTCGTTTTTCGGCTTTAGCGCCCTCTAAAAAAAAAAAAATGAATGAAAAAAAAAATAATTAAAAATGTTTTGGCAATCTCAAAGAGTGTGTCTTTTCAACGCAATAGTTTGTTTATAGGTTTACCGATATATTCATCGCGAAAAAAAATATTGCAATATGTGTTTTATTTTGGCCTCGGAAACCGGTACTAGTCCCTTAAGACCCCATCTTTCGTTAACTTTCCGACTCTTTCGGCAAGTCTTAACCGTACGGTCCCGAGCGTACAAATCTTAGGGGATCTTAACAAAAGTGACGTTTGGTGGAATTAAAGTGGCCGTGATTTGAAGTTATTTGCTTGAAAATAAATTCGAAACCTTTGCTGCCCCACACTATGCACATTAAATTTCACTAAGACACTGTGGGTTCAGATTTTTTGACACTTTTGTCAAAGGTGTCTTAAGACAATTATAGTTGAGCTTAAGATTTGTTAAGATTTGACAGAATCTGATGAACCAATCTTAGGCAAATTCAACGAAGTATCTTAAGGAGTCTTAAGACCATTATAGTTCAGACTATGGTGAGATTGCCGAGAATATTCTCTCCTCTGCTACGTTTGAGCGGGTAAAATTCACGCAGCCCAACTGAGCCTTTGTTCATTGAGAGGAGCTAAGCTATGTACTTGAGTTGTCTCTTTGCCTCAAGAATTCCTAGAACCTGGTTTATGTTCATAAAATATGTATTTTGTCCCTGACGAGCTGCTCCTTATGCACAAATTTTATCTTGAATTAATGAATTGAATAAGCTTTTTAATTAGGAAATTATTACAATCTTTGGCAATGTTAGATATCATAAAATAGATATGTTTTTGCTATTTTATTTAGGCATATATTTATTTATTTATTTATTCATGACAGCTTCACCAAAAAACTTATTGCTACAATAACAATTATTAAAATATTTATTTATTTCTTTAAAACCATGATATATGTACATATATTATTACTATATGCATATATAAAAATTAACATCAACAAAACTGCCCCGTAATTGGCACTTTGAAAGATTTGTTTATATATACATATATATGTATATGTACATATATAGTACTTACATATATGCATCTACATATAAAATATTAATTAATAAATAATTTATAATTCGCGACAAATCGATCAATTGTTCTTTTCAGGTTTTTCGGATTATAAAAACTAAAAACATTGAAAATTCCATTTCACAGATATATATGTATGTATGTAAACTGGCAAAAAAAAATTGCAAACAAGTAACATTGTCAATAATCGAAATTTAAAGGTAGGCATCCTCATCACCAATTTTCTCCATTTGTTAAAGAAAGTTTGTGAGCAATATTTTTCGACATTGATTTTTAAATATAATTTGAAAGAAGCCGTTGCAGGAATAGTTTTATGAGAAATTATTACTTTTATAAAACTTATATGAGTTTTACGCATTTATAATGTTAAGTTTTTCTGATGCCTCTTATCTCATTTTGCACGCTCCATTTACAATTTTTCCTTAATAATATCAATCTGATGTAATCTAATATTTTGATTCTGTGATCGTAACATGTAATTATTTCATCAAACCATTCCGGGGCGTAGCGGCTTCACATTTCTCTATTATATATTTCTTGATTAATTTCATTTCACGATGATTTTTAAAAATATCTTCAAAAATATAATATGCTTTTCACATATGTTGAAAAACTCTTCCGAAGGGGCAGCTGAATTATAATTTTTATAAAATATAAATAGCTCTGATGGGCATTTTAGAACTTTATTGGACTTTCTCATTATATCTTCACAGACATCATATTTTATTTTCGGAAACATTTTAAATATAACATATCCTATAAAATATTGCATTGATGATATATCTCCCATCTCCATATTGGGTCTACAATATTTATTTCGTTGATATTAGAGATCGAATAATTTAAGGAACTACTTTGATCATTATTTAAAGAGTTATTGTAACTCGAAAGCTCTATTGTAAGCATAAGATCATCATCATGCTCACAATTAGTTCGATTACTGAATTGAAATAAAAATAGACATTATTTTTGCCAAAATAATATTTAATTCATAAACACTTGGATTTTTATTGTGTCCTCCTTTTTGGCGAACAACAGCAAACAAATTTTCTAGAGAATCTTGCCATAATCTTTTCGTTAAGAGAAAGAAAAAATCTTCATTTTTTGTTAGAATGCCATCACCTAATTGACGAACTCCTAACAATGTTTGCTTTATAGCATTTAGGCAGTAAACAGTTTTTGATTCGGGTATATCAATTTTGTCTAAATAGAGTAGAAAATCTTTAATAAATAAGTAGGGCATATTATTTAATTTCAGGCCACTTTTAAAAGTATTAGGTACTATTACTATTTAATGAACCTGAGTTCATGCAGTCAAATATTTTGTCAACCATTTCAAGGAAGTTGGCTGTCGCTAAAGCAGCCTCTTTGGAATTTCTTTTAAACTTATTTGTGTCGACAGCTGTTTTTATTGCAGCAACAACAATTCTACTAAAAATCTGGGTTGCTAGAATAACCCGAATTTTTTCAAAAGGATCTGGATTTACATGCTGGGAGCTTATTTTTGTCAACATTTTTTTGTTCAAGCTCCCACAGATCTCTTATGACATCTTACAAAATAAGGCCTTGGGGAGTTTTAATATTAGTTTTGAGTAAGAGATTCCTTACAGATTTTATTAAATGGGGGAAATCATATAAACATATCATTTTGTGTCCAAACATATAAATTGTCGGATTATTTGGCGGAGCATCCAAACGCATAAAATAATTCCGATTAGCAGAACCCATCGCAAACTAACAGTCTCACTGTTATACCAGAATCAAATAAAAATTTTACATTACTCTCAATTATACATATACTTCAAGTCTGCTCCTTTAATTCCGCTTTGTGAGACAAAATAATTCAGTTCTATTTCCCAAATACTCTTTAAACCTCGCACCATAAAGACGCAAACCTGTTTTCCTATAGCATCCTTTCTTTTAAAACCTAAGTCCTCTAATCCATCTATAATATCATGGCTCATATTAAATCGTAGTTCTCTTCGAACATCTAGTTCATCAAACATTAGGACCACTTTTTCACTCGGATTTAAGGACGACAATTTCAGTTTTATAAATTCGGATGCAGAATTTTCGAAACCTGGTTGCAAAGTTTTGACTGGTGCCCTATCTATAAATTGTGGAAACATCAGGCAAATTAACATGCAAATCGTTTCGTATAAATGAGTAAGCCGACTGAGAAGCATAAATGAGATTTTGTGCCAAATTTTTTACAGACTCAGCATATTTTCGTTATGCCTTTCTCATTATAATTCGACAAAGTAATTTGCTTTCTTCGCTCATATTTAATACATTAATCCTTTCAATAAGTGGCAGTTTATTTGTTTTCAAAACAACTTTATTCCTTATTTTTAAATATCTTTTATTTGTAGTAACCAAATTAATTTTCTTTTTATATTTTAAAATGTAATTTTTAAAATTTCGGTATTTTTTATTTAAATTGTTGTATTTTTTCATATAATAATCAACATTTTGAATATTTTTCAAACATGATGCGCAGCAATTCTCAATGGGAGCCGAAGATCTGCGTCTTTTAGGCTCAGGCTTCTCACAAATAAAATTGTCTACTTGTATTTCGACACTATTTTATGCAGCTTTTAAAAACAGAGTCGGTACAGCTTCAGTCTTCAATCTTCTTTTCCCAAGATATTCATCACCCAACAAACAATATTTTTCTTATAAAGCTCTTCAAGCGTTCTATGAGAATTAAAATAGGCTTTAACTAAGGCAATTACTTTAAAAAATTACTCCTTAAAACTTCTTGAAGAGCCTTACTAGCTAAGAGCTGGCGTATGAAATTAACCTGATAAAGCGTTAATAGCTTTCGTAAAGAGCTCTTCAAAGCACTAAGAAGAATTCTTTAAAAGCAGGTATAAGTATTAATATCTATATAGGATTATTTATATGAGAAACTTCAAATAGGATTGTGTGTTTAACTCTTCATCTTTAATATATATTCTTGTCATATACACAGTTAGATCTTCTTGTAAAAATCTGTAAGAAGACTTTATGAAAATTTAGGCAATAATTTATCTTAAACATGTTTGTATTTTCACATAATGAATAAAATCATAATTTCGATTAGGCAATGGTGATATTACCGCGGAAAAAATTATATTGATGAAATGTGGTCTGATATTTCCAAAAAATACTCATCGCCATCAAAATTTTGCAAATTAATCAACATGATATGGATGACAAAAAATTTTTTTTAAATTAAATTCCTTAAATGAAACAAAAATTGGCCCAAAATAGTGTTATTGCTACATAATACTTATAAATTAAATATAGAACATTTTGAAATATCACACTAAATATTTTATTTTCAAATCTAATTGATAACGAATGCATTTGCCCTTTCTGAATTTTTTTTCAACGACAACTAAAAATGGCCGGTTGTCGTTGTCTTTTTAAAAGTGTTTTTAAGAATACTTTACGAATTTTCTCGTGTAAATTGCTGTTATTAGAGAAATAAAAGAGCACGTTTTTATTAAAGCATTTTTTAAGACTACTATAATAAACAATTCTTCTTTCTTACCTTTATTCGACACTTATAAGAACTTACTGCAGTAAAGTTATTCTTTAAAACCATTACCAAACAGTACTATTCAGACTAACTGCAAGGTATTTCTGACTAAAGTTATAATAACAAGCGCGGTTGTTATACAATAGATTAACATTTTACTTTCTGTGCAAAAATGACTAAATGGGATGAAATGTCAGATTGCTTTTTAAGGAAATTGCAAAAAGGTAAGTATAGTTCTTATAAAGTTCTTATTTAAACTTAATATGAAGTCATTAACTTTTAAAACTTTTACACAGGATCTAGACCAGCTTTAATTCGTATAATGATCTTATAAGATTGTAAACCACAGATTCCAAACACTTGTTTTTAAAAAGCTTTAAGTTAAAGTCTTAAAAGAATTTGTTCAGATTTTTCTTATAATAGCCTAACATAAAACCATTATAAGGCAGTAATCAGAATAAGAAGTCTTTTGAAAAGTCTATTTTTACTTTTAAGAGTTTCTACCAAGGGTAGATTCTCTACGAATGCCTTTAAAAGTAATATAAGTGCAACTTCTTAAAGAAACAAAATATAAATCCGCTATTAGAAATTAATTTTACGAAAATTTCTTATAAACCTTTTAAACGCAATATTTCTTTCTGAAAAACCTATTAAGAGCTTTAGAAGTCCATTTAAAATTTGTCTAGGAATATACTCTTACAAATTGTTAGTTGGGCAGCGAAATGCAAATTACATAATCTTAATTTTCTCTCACCTTCTTTTCGAAAATTGCAATTTTCGCGTCATATCTGATAAAAAAAAAAAAAGGAAATCCAATAACAAAACCAAAATACTTCAGGTATACAAATAAAAGTTCAGTTCAATTGCGCAAATTATATATTATATATACTATACTATACTAAAAATATACTACTATAATAAACAATGTACATATGTACATAAATTCTAAATTGTATAAAAATATAGCGACGGTGCCAGCTAGACAAAATCAAAGTCAAATTGCACTAGCTAAAAACAACCTGCTCATTCAAAAGACACAGAGTGAATGAGAATGCATCGATGGGCCATGGGTTTCGCAGCCACAGGACGCAGGTCAAAACGACGATAAGTGAGCGCTCGCGCAGCGACGACGACGAGTCGATTGCTTTGCTGTGCTGAGCCCCTCGCCCCACGCATACCGTCCACGTTCCAGAAGATGTTCAGTGAGCTAAAAAGTGTATGAACTAATCCGAGAGAACTTAGAGAGAGCCAGCTGAAAAGCAGCCCGCAACACACGACTGGGGTTCTATGGGGCTTTCGATACGCTGAATGCTGAGTTGTATCAAAGAATATGGAATTACCTTACAAAGAATGTTCACTCTATTTTTGCGGCGCAGTTATCCCCACCACAGCCCATTTTCTGAAAAATAAAACAAAAAATGTTCCCATTAGTAATAGGCCAGTCAATCTAACCTCTGAATCGGAAAATAGTGGTGGCATGCTCATTTTTGGATATGTTGTTGGGGACGGTGAGAAATGAAGCTCTACGTTTTTTCCACCCTCAGGGGTGTCGGCAAAGGGGTGAAAATGGGTGAAAAAGGTTTTTTGTTTATAACTTTGAATAAAAAAGTCAGACTGGGTGGAAACGTTAGAGGGTGATATAATAAATGATTATTCATCTTGTATTAAAGTTTCCACCGGTTTTGTTTATTGCAAAAATGTTTATTAAAAAATACGAAGGCTTCTTCCAAATCCACTGGTAAAAATATTCTGGATGACCTTCGTTTGTTTATAGAAGGCGGGAAGTGACAGAGGGGGCCCTTAGTGAATGAGAATTAGAGAATTCTGTTTGCACAGGACAACATGGGTTTGTGTAAATTCGACGAACCCATAAAAGTTGCGCGCGCCGGCTGTTTTTATACATGCAATATTTCGACGTGGGTTTTGCTTTTTTTCGATCAAGGCCACGCACTGCCGGTTCCTAGAAATGGGAAGAGTTTCCATCCTTATAATAAAAGGGGGCTCGCTCTCACAGCCGGCGCGCGCAACTTTTATGGGTTCGTCGAATTTACACAAACCCATGTTGTCCTGTGCAAACAGAATTCTCTAATTCTCATTCACTAAGGGCCCCCTCTGTCACTTCCCGCCTTCTATAAACAAACGAAGGTCATCCAGAATATTTTTACCAGTGGATTTGGAAGAAGCCTTCGTATTTTTTAATAAACATTTTTGCAATAAACAAAACCGGTGGAAACTTTAATACAAGATGAATAATCATTTATTATATCACCCTCTAACGTTTCCACCCAGTCTGACTTTTTTATTCAAAGTTATAAACAAAAAACCTTTTTCACCCATTTTCACCCCTTTGCCGACACCCCTGAGGGTGGAAAAAACGTAGAGCTTCATTTCTCACCGTCCCCAACAACATATCCAAAAATGAGCATGCCACCACTATTTTCCGATTCAGAGGTTAGATTGACTGGCCTATAAGACAGAGAATCTTTCCCTGTTTGTTCCAAGTGCGAATTCCCATTTAAATTGCCTAGTAAAGAATAAGGACGGCAGCAATCAAAATCGCCGCACACGCAATGAAACCAGAGTTCACCTATTATGGTGCGGGCTTGTTTAGCATTGCTTTTTCTGTGTTGGTGCCGGCCCGGCCGTGCTTTTCATATAGGAACTGTCAGAAATCGAATGGCTGACTCACACATTGAAGGCGTACACAGATAAGTTTTGTTTACGTTTTTTCACCATAGGTTTTCTTATGCGAGCTTGTTTTGCACGGGAAGCAAATGCCATTGTATGGTGAAGCGAGCTAGAACGTGATTCGCTTTAAGGACAGGGTGGTTCTTTTATATTGAGTTTTTAGTTAATGTATGATAAATTGTGGCATATTCGGCCAATTGTTTTTTTAGATATCTAAAAAAATTATGCTCAAACATATATTGAATTAACAATAAATTGTGGCATAAAGGGTCAATTATAAAACAGTTTTTCGGTCATATTTTCTCGGCACCCTGTAAAACTGTATTAATTCCTCCAAGTTCCAAGCTCCGCCTTCACATTTTCATCTCTCTTCCACCGCAGTGCTTAAGCATGCTATCGACTCCTGCCAAAATTGTGGGGTTGGGTGGAATAACGGTACCAAGGTCACAAAAAGATAAGGAGATAATTGCCGGAGTGAACAGTCTTTGTAGGCTCTATAGTCTTTGGTTGTATCTAGCGACCTCAGTCGAAAATTTTCGTACAAAATTTCTTGTCCGGCTTGCAAGTTCTTTATGGATATACTTTCTTTGGTTGAAGCAATTCTCGTGATGTGTTAGTAAATTTCCGTTTTGTGTGTGTGCTCTGTGTCACCAAAATTATTAAAAAGGGGTATTAAGCCAACATGGATCACAGCCCCACTGTGAAATTTTAATACGCGCCGTCCCGACGATAGCCCCGGTGTCGTAGCTTCGACATGAATGCTGAAAGGATAAGTACACATTAAAGAAGCACATAACAGAAGGAAAGATAAACAAACCTACATCCCGACTTCCCCAGTCAATTTAACAATGACAATAACAAAGAGCTGTCATTTGCCAGCAACAATTTATCTCTATTGCAAACAAGGCACATTGTAGAGTACCGAAGAGATCAACTAGCGGTAACCTTGCCCTTGCTTTGAGGTCAAAGATCAAGGTCAAAACAATCTTTTATATAGGGATCCCTACTTCTAGCCCCGGAAATGGAAAGAGAAAACAATGCCTTCAAATATAGTTGTGTGTCCCTATTTATTATGAACAATGTATATATGTCCCTATTATGGACATATCATATATGTCGCATGCATATTACCGTCGGCATTAGCGTCACTCAATGTGCACCACGAGGAGGTTGCGCGATGGGACTTGCACATCACTTTGGCCCTGAAAAGGGTCGATTTATAAATCAATCATTTTCATGACTCGTTGTTGCGCGATCGGATTTGCACATCATTTTGGCCCTGAAAAGGACCGTTTCAAAACCTAATTGCTTAAAATAGGTCAAGCACTTGTTGCTGTTCTCTTTCTATTTGTTTATTTCCTTGATTATTTTGTGACGTTTGGATATTTAATATTTGAGGAAAAAAATATTTTATCTAGAGACGCTGTGCTTATAATAGGCTGATTTTCAAATACACCGATATACCGCAGGATTGCTAAGTGAGGTAATTTTGGTTTAGATAGAGACTTATACGCATTATTCATAATAAATAGGGGCACATAACTTCATTTGGATGCCTCTTTTTTTTACTATGACATTCAAATTCCAAATCGGGATCAAGGAAATATCTGAACTTACAATGTTGCGCTCTTTCCATTTCCGGGGTCTAAAGTAGGGATCACTGTGTAAGAGATTGGTTTTACCTTGAAGTGACCTTAATCCTTGATCTCAAGGTCAAGGGCAAGGTCACCGCTTCGGTACTCTACAACTTTTGTACGAACATTTTTTTCCAAGGGTGTATAGTTTTCGAGATACTTAGGTGCGTTTATTAAAATGACACACCCTGTATCTCTAAAACTACTTAACTACTAACGTATCACAAAGTCCTTTGGCTTTCAGTTTTCTTGCCAATGTACACATTAATTAACGGATTCATTTGAGAGTTGAGTCAAGCCGACTTGACAATATATTGTTACAATTTTGCCCGTCCAGCGGCTGGCGAACAAAATTGCACGGTCTTCCCTCGCTAGAATACCTCCGCGAGAAAGAAAGTGAAATATACTCAATACACTCTTGATGAGTTGATTGGCTTTACGACACTAGATATATATCAACAACAACAATAGCAGAGCACTGAATTAGTTTGAATTTTAACTTTTAACAAATTTTTATTCAATTATATAATTAGAGTGACTTTGCGGCACGAGATAAATATGTATTAACAACAAAAATAGCTGAGCAGATACTAAAATCTTACTGATTTAGTTCGAATTTTATTTTTGAACAATTCTTTATATAAAATTGAACAAATTTATAAATATAAAATATATAAATATATCATGGCCAAACTATTGATTCAATCCAGTCGACATAATTGGAGACCAGTGTGTACACGCAACCGTATTGAATGTTAGTCACGCCGTGTATTGTTGATATCATCTTTTCGTCTCTAGTCTGAAGGAATCCCTCGGAATGTTCCTTACATTTATCTTGCAGTAGTTTTGAGTCATATTCAAAAGCACATATTTGGCTATCCATCAGATCGTTGGGCAGTTTCCGATTATTGTCGTAGATCTTATTGCAGGTAGAAGATTCGACAGTTGTTAACTGTCTCCACTCGGGTAACGGGTATGTGACTTCGCTTAAATCTAAAAAAATAAATTTTTATTCATATCTTTTAAAAATATTTTGCTAATCATACAATACCATGTGGCGTACGTGACTTTTGTGTTTAGAAGTAAAGTTGTCTGGTTTGTGCCTAAACATGCCGGTAGAAGTTCATTTGTGAACTCGATTTTTCGGTTCAATTTAACTAGAGCAATGTCATGATAGAGCGAGCCTTTCGTGTAATTTGGATGTACAATCAATGCCTGAAAGTATTGTAATACTTCAAATGAAAAATTTACATATTATCCAATATAAAAATTCGAAATTAATTATCACGAAAAGCTGCAAAATCCAGAATTCAAATGAAATGCCATGACCAACAAAGAAATTGTGATTTTTCTTCCGGTATCGTTCCTCCAAAAAGGCTGAACCGATTTCAATGTTTGTAATTCTACTTGAAATCTAGAATTTGTGAAAACCTTAACCATGTTTGATGAAATTCACACCTGGTTAGGTCTCTCTAGTTCAGCCATTTCCAAAATCTTTAGATCTCATCGCAGTTAGTGTAGATGTCTCGCCACTATTGCAGATAAAAAATTCGAATTTTGAAATAAATATTCATGTCTACGATACCCAAAAACGTAAAAACAAAAACAAATCTTGTGTCGCTTGTCTTCGTTAAAAAAAAATTCTCCATCTTTTTGGATAGCTGAGGATACTGAGATGTAATTACAAATTTACAATGCTTTCTACGACAAGTTCCATAAATTTTTTTTATGATAATGACACTTCTGTGAAGAATTTTTATTTTATATTTTTTATTTATTGTAACACAACATAAAATCTAACAGGAAATTTTGTGATTTTTAGCTTTAGGAAGGTTGGCCAATTAGTAAGCTATGAGATCACGGAAAAATTCAGGCCAAAAAGTGAGAATATTCGGATTTTTGTAAACAGAAATACGAAATAGATTTTCTCGAAAATGGTGCATTTCCAACCCCCAAGTTATATAGGTTAAATCACTCCAAATTAGTCATAATTTATTCTCCCGAGAGGAATGCCAGCAATTTCCGGTCACCCTGTGTAGGTACAATTCACATTTAATTAAATTTATATAAAATCCGTAGGGGAATTTCACAAAAACACCAAAGCCCCACTTACTTCGACCACCATTTTTTGTAGAAGGTCCGGAACAAGGGCGAGCAATCGCTCTCTTTTCACATCTTGGCACTTGTCAGGAAGTGGCGCGCACTCGATGCAGCGGTCGATCTGTGAACCAAACGGAAAACCGCGAAATTTAAATTTACAGATTCGTCCATCCTGACAAACGATCGACCCAATCGTTATATCTAGTTCCACATCAACCCTTTTGCAAACATGTTACAAAATTAAATAATAAAACTCAATTTCGACAAGGCTATAGTTTCACAGCATTGAATTACCTAAACAGAACTCGTCTAGATATTGTACCCGAGTGGGTATTAAAATAAAATCGCTACAATCATAAATTGCAATTCTACGCGGACTGGCAAAATTTTCCGAACCGACAAACAAAATCACACCTGAGGCAAACAATTCGAAAGGGCCCGGCGTAAAACAAATTCGGCTTCATATTCGCGGGACTGCAAAATCCTTTATATGGGACTCTCGACATCTCTTCGATGTCTTCAACAATAGCTGCATTTTATTCACCAGAATTTGTGACCAGATCACCGTCAAATGAAAAAAAAACGACTCAGATCAAAAACTCAGATTAGCGATGTGTTTTTAAGATGTTGGCATACCTTCCAAATATAAAAATATAAAAATGAATGAAGTAATGAAGTAGTGAAAACAAAAATTACAATGAGTGAGTGAATGAATGAAATGAATCCCTACCGCACTTACTTTTTATTCTTCATTACTTCAATAACTCTAAAAAGAAGAAACGTCAATTGTCAGAACTGCCAACATTTTAAAGACGAAATATGGGAACAGCATCTCTGGTAGAATATTTGGAACTAATCATCTGGGTTTTTTACCGAAATCTCCGTCAGAGACAGGATTCAGTTACTTATATGTAAAACCGCTGATCTGGTCACAAACCCTGGTGAAAAAACCGCAGCTAATATATCGATTATTGTCTAGTACTTTGTAGATCTCATATGGACCGCGATACTTCGGTAATAGCTCCTATTCCAGGTGAAGTCACGACATTTTAAGCGTAACATAATCTCCAACTTCGTATTTATTAGGGACTTTATGTTTCTTGTCATAATATGACTTATTGTACTTGGCTTCTCTCCATGTTATCAGCTGCCCGCTCTCCAATGCCAGGCAAATCGCGCTCAGTAGTAAGCTTATCAGCGAGGTACTCCCGTCAAGAAACTCGCCCTTCTGTTCGACACTAAACAACAAAACGCTAGGGCTATTACCCGTGCTGACCGTATTGTTTAGGGCGAACTCGACCTTCGTCAAACATTTGTACCATTTGCCTGTGGTATTTGCCTCTTCTTCCTTCGACAACATGGAAGTCAACACTCTATTGACACGCTCAACTTGTCAATTGAACTGAGGAGAGAGAGTAGCTATCTTAGAATGCTGGATATTACTGGCGACGACAAAGTCGGCCAAGTCCTGTGATGTGAAACAGGTGCCCTTATCAGAAACTATCCGGCTAGGACGGCTGTAAGTACTAAAGTATGATTCCAAGCACCAAATGGCCTCACTGGTCTTCGTGCTATTTACGGCATATAGCTTCGTAAACTTCGTGAACCTATATATGTATGTGACGCTACCTTGTGCCTGTCGGAGGTAGGGGACCAAAATGGTCAATATAGATCGCCTCGAAGGGTAAACTGCCCTTCGGTATGTTATGGAGGGTTCCTTGAACTTTGTCAGATACCAGCGAGCAGTAAACGCACTAACAAGTATACATATAAGCCTTTATCTTCGCCCTCATGTTCGGGAACCAATAGGTTCTCCTCAAATACTGGTAACACTTTTTAACCCCAACGTGACATAGTAACTCATGATGAGCTTGGATTACGCGAGCTTCCATACATGTGGAGACGTGCATAATATTGCATCGCCTTTACTTTTACGATACACAAAGACTTCCATTTTTCTCCCACTCTGACCCTATTTTGGCTATCACTGAGTCTCGTTTCTGCGCCGCCGCCAACGCATAGGTAAAGACGTCATCATTGTCTCTTAATAGGAAATTTGTATTCCTGCTTAGGGCATCAACATGAGACATTCTACTAGACGTTCTATGCTTTGCAGCTCCGACGCCCAACGAGAAATTCTTGGGTTCAATAACATTTTGCTCAACGTGAGGGTAAGAGATTGGTAATCTGTGATGATCTTGAAAATGAATAATAAGTAGATCCTAAATCTCCTTAATGCTTAAACAATTTATAGAGTCTCCAGCTCGTAGCTGTGATACCTTGACTCTACCTCAGTAGTTCGCTTGGAGAAATAAAACACCGGGTGCAATTTTATATCCTCCTGCTGCTGGAACAAGACGGCTCCAAACCCCACGGTTCTGGCATAGCAGTGCAAATCTGTTTTCTTATTCGGACTATAAATTGACAGAATCGAAGACTGCACCAGTTTCGCCTTGAAAAGTTGAAAAGCGCTCAATTGTTCTGGCCCCAATTTAAATGTCGCGTCCTTCCTAAGGAGGTCGTACAGTTGCTTGGGGAGTATGGCAAACCTCGGAATGAATTTACGGAAATATGAGCATAGACCTATAAAGCTGTGCACTCCTTTAAGACTGGTAGATAGAAGGTAATCTTCTATGGCTCTTAGATTTCCACGGTTAGGGCGTATCCCTTTGGAATCTACTTGTCATATCTCAACTCTAATTGATTTTCTTTGAAATGGCGGATCCAAGATGGCGGACGTCCAAATTAAAAGATGATGCGATCATTAAAATTGGTACTTGGGGATTTTCGGGATCGCTGATTTCAACCTGACCGTAAAAATTTCCGAATTCAAGGTGGCGGATTATTATATTGTTACCATTTTGCCAGCCGAGCGGCTGGCTGGCAAACGGCCTGACTTCCCCCGCCTACACTTCAAATTTCCGCGGTGTTCTTGTTAAGGATGTTGCTCGTCCGCGGAGACCTTCCGAGGTCCCCCGAGGAGGACGAGCTAAAAAAATACTGGCGTTTCGATCCAGAAGGCCAGGTCGATCTCTTCAGTGTGGTTACGGATTGACGTTCTTGCCACAGACGCCCGCGATCCTGGGGATCGATCGCCAGTCCTTATATTCGCGAAATTGAGATCCGAAGTGTGAAGTATAAGCGAAGGGAAATCTTGTAACAATATTTTTAAGTTTATGCGATTTGTACTAAACTTGGTAATTGGGAGTCCTCGAGGGGGAGGTTGTCAGGAGTGATATAGGCTACTTTTTTGGAAAGTGAGGGGGTATGAAAAGAGAGCGGGAATGTTGAGCAGTAATATGTTTATGGTGCGTTTTGCTACAAGTATTTCTGGGATTTAGAAAAAGAAAATCTATGGGCATGTTGCGCTTAACCTTCTGAGGAAATCATCCATTTAATAAGTTTGAAATCGGAAACATCATGGTTTTATTGAAGTTTACTTTTATTTTAGGGATAATTTTGTGCCCGGGCAACGCCGGGTGCGGGTCAGGTAATGAACAATAAATGTGCAAATCGTTTAATTGTGTAGCATTACCAATTTCCGAAAACATAAGAGAATAAAAAAATTGGAATAAAAAATGAATATAAGTCGATTTTAATTTTTTTTTCTGAAAGAATTAAAGCAATTACTTACATCAAGTGCAAAATATTGAAAATAAAAGTCCTTTCCCCCAAGTCTTGCTCTATTAGGTGTATGGTCCGTAATGCAGTGGGCGGAAGTGAGCAAATATTGATCAGAAATAAGTGACGCGGGGCAAACCCAACGAAATTCTTCATTAGTAGAAGATTTGGACTCCCCAATAGCCTCCTGAAAAGAAAATTCAGATAATCCATTTCATCAACATCATCATAATTAAAAAACAAAAAGCATCGCGTTCGCGTTGGTTTTTCTATGCGTTCGTTAAAATTATAAACATTACGAGAACAACCGAATGTAATTTATTACGGTTTTCACCATTTTCTAGAACGTTTATCCACGTAAAGGTAACGGTCCACAATGGTGAAAGGGGCTTTTTTAAAAGAATTACCTCAAAAAGTCACCCCGAAAATCAACACGTAGGTATATATTGTAAAATAAAAATTGTAAAGTGTTTATACATTTATGATGGGCTATGGCTTAATCGAAACCTTTTTGCACTATTCCGTGTAAATCCTTGACGGTGTTTTAAGGTGATTTTCCACGTCAATTTCCTTAAAATTCCCTGTTTCACCGCTTTGAACTGTTGCTTCCATGACTTACTACATACATATGTATATGTGGCCCTATCATGTGTAGCATCAAAAGAAAACCTTTATGCTTGATCTGCAATACAGAGACTAACCAACTAATTTGCTGAATTTACGGAATTACGCGTGAAATACAAATGGGTGCACTGGTGCTGGTTTCCAAAACAACCTCTAAACATGTTTAATAGGGAAAAGCCGTTAGCACTTTTTGAGGCGCAAAATTGCGATTATATCAATAATATTTCTTACTTACTGGCATATGTATATTTAATGCTTACGTTTCCTTACAATTTATTAAATGTTGTTGTCACAACCGATGGTTACTAAATTGATGATACTTCCTCTTGGTTGTGAAAAGAGTTAGCTAGATTGACTAAGCCGCGAGCGAACAAGAAAAAAAAACGAGATGAACGATTTTACTTAGTTCATTAGTCAGTCGCCGCATGGGAGATCAGGGATTACGTTTTAGCACCAAAGAAACGAACATTAAATATAGTGTATGATTACATTTTATCTACAGTGATAGTTTTGCAATTTACTTATTAATTGTAACAGGTATCGTAAAACTGATTGCGTAATATTGTAGAGGGTAAAATTGTCTATAGGAAATCTCATATACATTTTGATGTCTTAGCTCGACTAACCATTTTTGAGCTATTCATGAAATAAATTTGTCAAATTTCGCTACTTTTATCCTCGCATATAACTCAAAAACTATCGAAGTTTGGGGAAAAATAATTATAATCAATTTTGTGCAGAATTTAATTCTCTACAAGTTAGGTGAGGACACTTGCCCATGTGGGAAATGAAAATAATGCACTAATGAGTAAAATGGTGGAGAGTAAAAAGTTTTATAAATAGCCAAAAAATGCACTGGATTTTTTTCAGAATATTTTGAGCAATTTTTCAATTTTGCAAAAATTGACTATTTGCAAAATCAAAAACCTTTGCTCAAAATACCATCAAAAAATTCAAGTGCATTTGCTGAGTGATTTTATGATCTTTTTATTCTTGACAATTTTTCGTAAAAGTGCATCATTTTTCAGTAAAAAATGCATGAATGTTTTCGCGAAAATTTTGCAGTTTAGGCGCCATTTTGAATACATTAAGGAGTGAAATCGATCTCCAAACCAAATATTATTAAAGTTCAAACATTTATTCCACCGCTTAGTGGGATTCTAGGGTCATTGCATACGGGAGACACCTTGAAAATTCGATTTAAAAAAAAAAGTGCGAAAAAAACATGTTCTTTTTACTTTAAACTACATGGACACCATATATATAGCACGAGTTACTTCGACAATTCCTGATGTGCGGCGTGGCGGGAAATTTAAACTTTTTGCCGCTTTGGGCCAAAGTTGTACCCTAGGGCTATGTACCCCGACCTTACGGTATGTATTTTGTGCTTTACTTTTATTAATTCCGGTAATTATTTGTTGTTCTTGCGACTATGGCGGGCTGGTTACGTTCTTCTTTTTTCTTTTTTTTTCTTTCAGATTTTTACTTGATCAGGGAGCTGATTGCGTAGTAGGAAAATTTACGTAACAAAATATTGGAAAACAATTACATATAACTCGAAAATTATTAATCTACTATTGGCCCCGTGCGAAATTTCGCACACACCTACTTTTGCTATTATTCAATAAAGTCGTTGGCGTCTGGAGTTTTTTTTTATTTAAACGCAGATTTTAAACAAATAGCGCATTTTAATCCTAAATGAGTATGCGATGTCAGAAGCAGAAACGAAAACGCATTGGCGTTTGGTTTATTGAGTTTGGCCAAGTTTAGTGGGGATGTTGACAGTAGAAATAATATACATACTTATATGATTTCTGCTAACTATAAATCTGATGTAGGCAGGTGTCCGCAGGTAATTTGTAGATTAATAGTTTTTGAGATAAAATTGTTGTTCACTATTTTTTGGGCCAATACATTATGTTCTATTTCTGCAAAAAATCCCTAATTTTTAATCTAACATAGCTAAAGTCCTCACCTAACTTGTAGAAAATTAAATTCTGCACAAAATTTATTATAATTATTTTTCCTGAAACTTCGATATTTTTGAGTTATTTGCGAGGGTAAAAGTAACAAAATTTGTCAAATTTATTTCATAAATAACTCAAAAATTATCAGTTGGACTCGGACATCAAAATGTATATATGAGAATTTCTATAGACAATTTCATCCTCTACAATATTACGCAATCAGTCTTATGATATCTGTTACAGTTAATGAGTAACTTCCCATCATGGGTTCAGTTTTGCTGTTCACTGTAAACTAAAGTTACTTTTATAATAATAGCCAGCAGCCACCAGAGCGAAGCTAGGTTAGGTTGCTAGTAGGTATAGCATATACTAAATTCACATTTACCAAGTGTTGAAATTCTACAAAACGTTTATCAACGGTGATCTTAGTCGCAGCATCCCTATATTTTGCGCAAGCTAAAAATAGAATTGTTTAGTTAAATTTATTTTGAACATCCATTTATCGTTTCAATATCAAAGCCAGCAGAAAAAATTACTTTTTTAAATAATTCAAAATAAGTTTCGATAAATTATTGACTTGTCGCAAGAATTGGAATAGTCCAGTATTGCTTTATGTTATCCAGATTATGTTTAATACACAAAGTTTAAATTAAATTAATTTCTGCCAACTGCTTGTTTTCAAAACTTACCGTCATCAGCTCTTCGACTGTTTTTGGCTCCAATTGGTTTCGTTTGGCTGTTCTCCGGGATATACATATATCATTAAAAAAGTTAAATTAAATACTGTATTATTGAATGAGTAAAATTTATAATAAAGTATATCTCCACCTTTTTTCCGCGTTTTTATAGTTCGAGTATTGCTTTATGAACTAAAAGTTTATAATGATTATTTTTGGAATATGGAATATGTTGATTGTATTATTTGGTTTTCTGTTTTCTGTTTGAATACTTCACCCATTCCCCAATTCACTATGTCACCGGTTCATATGCATTAAAACAAGTGCTGCCATGAATTAGCTTAGAATACTTCAAACATCTTGATTTTGAGTTGGATTTCGTACTTGACATCTGTTAAAATTATTTGAATTTACAAAATTATATTTTATTTTAATCACCCTGAGAAAATCCGTTGTTCTTATTAACACAAAACTTACCAGTTCTCCAATCTCTTTAACTGACCTGGCAGTTTCTTTTGATTGGATTGACGAAACAAAATTTAATGGAATTTTGTTTTTGAGTCTTAAAGTACCAAATACTGGCGACAGAACCGAAAGAAGACCACAACAGGAAATGGTGTCGTAAATGTTGGAACACATTTAATACATGGCACAATCATCATATGTTGCTGAACTTGTAAATTGATGATTCCCCTATTTGGTGACAATAAATATTAAAGAAATGTATCACCGTCTTTTTCCACTCCAAAACGAGCATTTTTATTTTTAACAATTTTAACGTTTCTACTATTTAATATATTGTTCTTCACTTGTAGTCTTCTGACAGCCCACCCAGAACTAATCCCGCTGTATCTACAAATCCAGAAGGAAACAGATCGCAGTGCTTTAAAACTTAAGCTATCCGATTTCAACCCCACTCATGGCTAAACGGAACACATGAAAATATTAAATATTTTCTCACATGACCAAATGAGCGAGGGGCCCTCTGATCTGATGGCAAGAAAAATGAATTTCAATGTATCTTTTAAGATAGTGATAAGGAACCGAAAGTGGCGGAGGGACTCCAGCCTCAACGCCCAACCGGAAACTCTGGACTGATACACCGACGGCTCGAGGAAGGACGGGCTTTCCGGCGCCGGGATATATGGTCCCAACTGCCGGATCTCAATAGCCCTGGGAAAAACTCTGACTGACTGAAAATCCGCGATTCTTAGCCCTTGAAATCTGCGCCAGGACCATTCTGGACAAAGGATTCAAAGTGGCCAGACCTCGAATATTAACGGATAATCAAGCGGGGCTCAAAGCGCTCTCTACCGTCTGCGTTACATCCATACTGGTTTAGAACTGCCTAAATGTTCTGAGATCGCTCCCTCTCACTCAACAAGTTAATTCTAACCTGGATACCAGGCGATGAAGGAACAGACGGCAATGAGAAGGCGGATTAGCTCGCGCGACAGGGAGCGGAAACCCCATTCATTGGACCGGGGCCCTTCTGCGGTTTGACTAGGAGTTACACGAACTCCGTCCTAACGGTTGGAAGGAAGAGCAAAAATCAGTGTTTTGGCTCAATCAACCGGGACTCAAACATTCAAACAGAATTTTCAAACCCTCATGAAAAGGAGCGGAAAATCTTCTCTCGGTAGATAAAGCGGGACTAAAAGTCATCACGGACTTATAAACGGATCACTGCCCGCTGAAATATCAAATAATCAAAAAGTTAGGCATCGTGGATGATGATACCTGTCGCTTCTGTCTCGAAGAGGAAGATACAGCGGGGCACGTACTCTCCGAATGCCCAGCCCTTTACCGCCACAGGCTGATACACTTCGGAGGCTCTAGTGTAACCCGACAGTGTTATCAAAGGCGACGCCCTAGGAAACAATAGTCTTCTACAAAGGTACGAGTATTAAACTAGATGGGGAATAAATCAAGCAGGGTACGCACAAAAGATCTCCAGGTCGCGCTGCTTTGAGAGGGTTTTTGAGTCTATACGATCCACTGTATAATATTAATAATAATAATAATAAAATCGATAAAGATGAACCTATTTTTATAAGTTAAGCAGTTTTAATAATTTTATAATAACGAATACATATTGTGACTTTAAAGTAACAACGTCTTACAACTTTCGCAATATTATTGTACTATTCCAATGAAAAATAGTTCTCTTACTCGCGTTTTGAATGAGTACTTATAATAAAACAATAACATATTGTATTTTCTGGGATAATGAAGTACAAAATAGTATGCCCAGTTTTAAGCTTATTATACCGGGTGTCCCATTAAACCTGACATAATAACGCGAAAAACACGCATTATGCAAAAAACTTGTCCAGACAAAAATATCTTCAAGAGAGACGTCGACCTGTCCTAATATCAGCCCTTCCCCACTCCTCTGTAGGTGGGGAGACGGCACCTTTTAAAGGATACCATTCACTTTTCATACAAAGCTGGGCCCAAAATCGAAAGTGCCGGCCAGTAAAAAAAAAAGGTCTTAATCTGTTTGGGACATCATTCTAAGCATTTTGTTCTATGCACCAAAACTGTGGAACCATTATTATAGCAGCTATACAGGGTGTAACAAAAGTCCCGGAACGGTCGAATATTTCGGAAAGAATACATCGCATCAAAAAACAAAACGCAGACAAGCTCGGGCTTACAATGTTTTTGTTATGGGCTCATGCGTCGTGGTGTTCCGAATATGCGTCGAGGTGCCTTTGGCTGCCGGCGTCGGCACTCAGCTAATCAAATTCTAGGAAAAGACGGGAGAACCCCGAACTCGGAATCATGAATTTAAGGAGCGATTTAAAAAAAACATTTTCTTTTTATTAAAAAATTAAATATTTCATCCTACCTTAAATTACGCTCTATCAATAGCTTAATTAAAATTATACATTATATCTCGAGTTGGATACATATTCACTTGAATAAAATCTTAAATAATTGTATTATTATTTTAAGTTTAGATTATTCCTACCCTTTTTTGTATAACAAGCGAACTTTGCACTTTCCCAGACACAATATTTCCAATATATTCCAGAATTTTGATATCTTTGCAGATATTTTCGTCTGCGATACAAAACGAAATTTTTGAAATTCGAGAAGTCTCTAAAATACAGGCATGAAGTGAATTAACGCCCCTATTATGGTTAGCGAGTCGTCAAATCTCATTCGAGTCGAAAGGAGCTTACAAAAGCCCTTTTTGGATAAGAATTCCTAACAAAGTTCCTAAATTTATAATTAATTCATTTCAGTTATACCATGCGACACACCAATCGAAACTTAGAATATAGAAATATATCATATTACCTCTGAATTTATTAAAAAAGTTTCAGGCGAATATTCTGTAAAAAAGAGATTATGACAACAATTTGACTTTAATTTCAAAGCAATACAATAATATTTTGAAATTGAATACGTTCGAAATTCTAAATTTCAGTCAATGTGTCGCTGGTATTACCCTTGATTTCAGTAAATTTTTCCTCACATAACGTTAAAATAATTCGAATGGATTTTTTATCGAGTAATTTCAACCACTTTGAACGAAAAAATTAATTGGGCCGTTTTAAAAAAGTTGTACATACATTTTGAGCTCCCTCATAGATTCTCTAACTGCTCTAATACTCCTATATTTGTATATTTCCTTTTCTTTCGCTCCTTCAGGCTAATTGTTGCATAGTTGCTAGAACACGAGCAAGCATTTTTGAGGAAATGGACTGCTTTGTAAATATTGATTCTCAACATTTATTTGCTGCGCAACATTACTTGGCTAGAGAGCCGAAAACTTGGCTAGCGAAAATGTTGCATTGGTTCGATTTCTTAACATGGTGGCTTGGCATCTGTATTATTTATCTGTGTTTACATATATACAACTTTTTTAACACGGCCCAAGAAGAGTAGTGTCGTTGGTAGAAGACTTGCTTATCACGCAAGGCGCTCGGGTTCAATCCTTCCTCGGTACCTACATTTCGATGCTACTTTTTTATTTTCTTATATATTTTTCAGCCTGTTTTTGTGGAGTTTTGAAACCAGCTGTGCTCCTTGTAAAATAAGCAAATTTCAAGTCTATTATAAATATCGGAAATGCTCCAACAATAAATTCTTGCAAGTCGCAGTCCAAGAAAGGAAAAAGTCGTGTTCTGCGGATTGATTAATACCAGCGAACCATTGAATATTTTTCCCTCGTCGCTTCGGTAATTTTTCTAGTATTCGTGAATAATTCCCTTGCGCATTCTCTATCCCTTATTGCTTATCACGCAAGGCGCTCGGGTTCAATCCTTCCTCGGTACTTACATTTCGATGCTACTTTTTTATTTTTTTTTATTTTTCAGCCTGTTTTTGTAGAATTTTGAAACTAGCTATGCTCCTTGTAAAAAAGCAAATTTCCCAGTCAATTATAAATATCGCAAATCTAAAGTCCTCCATCAATAAAAATCTCGTAAGTCGCAATCCAAAGGAGGAAAAAGTCTAGTTCTGCGAATTGATCAAATACCAGCGAATCATTGTATTTCTCCCTCCTTATCGCTTCACTAATCTTTCTAGAATGCGTGAATAGTCCGCTTGCACATCCTCTATCCCTTTTTCTGCATCAGCGAATATGTATGGATACAGAATAGGATGGAACCATTGAAACATTGAAATTCCCTCACGCCTCACTTTCATTCACTGCTCTCGTGTCCTGGCGCTCGACCAAGAGGGCAAGGGCAGAGGCTCCAGTTTCGATTCATATTGCTGAAACATTTTCACCCGAACTTGTTTATAACGACAGGAACAGAAATGCGTTCTCGTTTTCCTATCCCGAGACGACATCTGTATAGTTATTTATCTGTGATATAAGTCATTAAGATGTAAACTGCTTACCCAATCGGTGAATTTGGTTGACGATCTTTGCAACAAACTATTTCTTCGGCATTAACAAAGCCACATCGATTTTTCGCTACTTCCACATAATTAACTGATCCCTGAGATAGTGACATGCATTCGTCGATAAATTTGCAAACTCCTGATGTACCATCTGTCAACAGACATGGACTTCCTTCTACAACAAAAAACAAATTTCCTGAAGTAAGACAATATCGTAAAAGTAGAAGATAAATTATTCGTCGCGAAGGTATATTTTCAATTTCCACTTTTTTTTCAATGAGGAGAATGAAATGAATATGATGAAGAACCCCACATGGAATATACGAGACCAACTGTCATGTCGGTGGTGATCCAAAGGGCACATGGGTGTGTGTTTTTGAAAAATCGCGAATAAAAACCGAAATACCTTTAAATCATAGAGTTTCCAACTAGATTTAATTTTCTGTAGTTATTTTGATGTATAACAATGGGAAAACGAAAATAATCAGCAAATTTTAGATAAATTATTATTTTATGTTGGCTTTTTTTAAATTAAAATCACCACCCAGTAAGTTATTATAAAATATCACTCAGTGGTTTTTCTACCTGAGCTTGACATCGTAGTGATCGTATTTTACTGTATTTCCGTTGCGTGCCTATTGTTTTCGAGTTATATGTACTAATTACTGCTTGTTTACTAGACTTTCTTTGCTTTTGGATTTGATTTTGTTGAAAAATAGAATGACAAAATAATTGTGTGTCGTGTGAACGATCTGTTCTACGCCGTAGAAGACACCGGTTTACACAACTCTTTTTCGAAAGATAATATGGCTATGCAGAAAAATATTAAGTTTTGAATTTTTTATGTTCATTTTCTAGTTATTCCCATTGCCCACAGAAATGCGACCTATACCATTGTAATCTGGATGTAATTACCTATCCTTCTGATCTAATTTTATTTTTGTTCGGCGTGGGTAATTGTTACATACCAAAATGCCCACTGTCCTTTCATAGAGACTTATAAAAAGTACCCGGCTTTGTGGAAAATCAAATAAAAAAGTAGGGTTTACGATGAACTCTTAAATTTATACAAAACAAAGTATTACACTCCCGTCATTTTAAAAACATAAAATTTATGAATTGTAAATTAACTCTCTTTCTACTGCAGAGGTTGCGTGGTTTATGGCGTGGAACGTTGAAAAAACCGACACTCCACACTCCGAGTCAAACTTATACATTTTGTTGTTGTTTTTAACTTTAACTGCCACGAAATTCGAAAAATTAACTTTTATAATGTGTGGACAAAGAGCTTTTTCAAATACGCAACGCAAAGTGGCAGTTTTTTAACGCGCAAACCGACAGTTTTTTCGAAAGAAAAAACTCTTAGTGTATGGCTTACTAATGCTACAATTAACGTTCGACCTGATCCAGTTTCGAATCAAGGAATTTAATCTATTACCGAGCAAGCTCTGTCATCAAGATATTGAAACAATGATAACAGCTTTGATGATTTTAAATGATATGAAAGAGTATCTTTAACAAAAACCGCAAAATATATACCTCGTCTGAATTTAAGATTAGATAAGCCTAGGAGCTTACATCGCGCATTATATGATGCCACAAAGGCCCTCATAAGATTACATTTGTACAAAATTCTTTTGTAGAAATTCAAGACAATCAATGTAAGTCTGGTAACATGGACACTAAGTAACGGTAATGAATAACTCTAACCCGTAAAACTTCAGAACGCGACTTCGGATTAGACAGAAATTCTTTTTTTAAAGGCCACTTTTTCTCAGAAAAATTTCGATTTTCCCATACAAAAAATTGATAAAACCAGAGATTATAGAATACAATACAAAGGGGCCGGCTATCCCAGACAAACCCAGCTCAACCCCACATGCCACCACGGACGACGCTCCAGCATATTCATACTGCCGCATATCCGCATGCTCCAAATCGCCTCTAATCACGACGGGCACCCCCTGGCCACAGTTGTTTCTAAAGACCTTATAGCCCCGAAAAGCCAGTTCATCGCTGTCCTTTAAATGGGTTTCGTTCAGCAGGAGAGCATGAGGGTTACTCTCCCTTAATATTACTTCAACCGCTCTTTTTTTGTCGCTTGAGACCAAGCTTCTTATATTTAGTGAAATGATGTTGATGCTGCTCATGGGGTAATTTCCAAAAGAAACTTAATCAACAGAAAATCCTTCATTTTTTTTCGCTTGCCGCTCTGAATCTCGGCACGAAACCGCTTACCTTGTCATATAGTTCTCCCAATGACAAA
Source organism: Machimus rusticus (assembly GCA_951509405.1). Lineage (NCBI taxonomy): Eukaryota > Metazoa > Arthropoda > Insecta > Diptera > Asilidae > Machimus > Machimus rusticus. Next base: position 14,397,900 of record OX608051.1, read on the forward strand.
CCGAAGCTCTCCCTGCAGTGATCCCCCACATCAGCCGCACCCCTGAAAAACTCATCCAGACCAGAGGGACCCCCGACGGGGGGTCCATTCGCCGGAGCCCCGGAGCCCGCCACCTCCGCATATGATTTACCACCGCTCCCAAATCCATTCGGTCTCGATACCTTTCGTCCCTTCAACAGCTCGTTCCTCAAGAAGTTGGCCCTGCCCGTCTCCATGGTTCCAAACTCCTCCGCCGCCACCGACTTGCGGCCCCTAGAGTATGCCTCCCTAGCGGGGCATCCCCTGAAACTCGCCATATGACCCCGAACATTGCAGTTCGCGCAGAAGAGCAAATCGCTCTCCGAGTCCCTTGACAGTCTGCAGCCACCCGGTCCGTGTCCACTCCCACACTTTACACAGACGTAGCCGTTTGCACAATTGGCAGCCATGTGCCCAAACTTTTGGCAGTTATAACATTGCAGAGGTCCGCTGTGTCTTACATCGTCCGTTTTGGTTCAGCACATACTTGATATTGGACAATCTGTCCCTACTCTCACGGTCCCTCAGAACCACCAAGTGCCAACCCCGGGCCAACACATAGCCGCCACCAAAACGCGAGACCCTGACGATTCCCAGATCCGGCATCCGCTCCGTGATGTCTCCCAAAACCTCCTCAGAGGAGTAGGACGGATGAACCCCCTTAATAAGGACGGAGACCAGCCTTGTCCCCAAAGGGAAGGAGTGACCGCCCACTCCGAGGGCCCTTAATCTGTTCAGCAGGAGCCCATGCAGCTCAACCGAATCAATATAAATTTTACACATCCTGCTACCGTTGACCACTCTGATGCTGGGCTTGATGCCCCGGCACTTTGCCTCGTCGCCGAGAAAGGCGACCAGCAGCCGAAAAGGGCCCCCCAGCAACAGGAACCGGGCGATTATTCCCCCTATTAGTGCTATTGCTTTTTTTATACTTTTTCCCGTTTTCAAACAAGCCACTCGCAACGCCGACCAGTGGTGCCGTGTCGTTGGAGCTCAAATCCGCCACACCTGGTCCCTGTATATCTGATTCGCAATGATTTTTTTTAATGTTGCTACTTCCTAGACTACTTAACTCAAAAGACCTAGATAATACTCTACTAGACTTATCTTTCGCTCCGGTAATGGCACCCACGGAGCGGACCAATCCCCCGACGCTGTTGCTTTCCTCAGCAGAGCCTCCAGTCATCCCGTCAAAGATTCCAGGGGTCGCACCGGTTCAGCCAGTGAGACTCCAGGCACGTCCAGTAGTTCCTCATCCGACAAGCCGCTGAAGCGGCCAATCGCTTGACATCCAGAGGTGGGACGGTCCGTCCCCCCCTTCACAGCCGAGACCCGATCACCGGACCATATGCTGCCCCAGCTAGCCGCCCGCCCGCCCAGGCCCGCCTTTCCACCGTCGCTCCCCCCGTCCGGGGGACGAGAAAGACCCTCACAGTAGTTCACTGCCCTGATAAGGCAGTCAAGGCTCGAAGCGTCCCTTCGAACCTCCAGTCCTCCACTCAGTTCACCAGCCGCCGGCCGATTCGATCCTCCAAATAACTCAACCGGGCGCCTCCCGGTCAGGTCCCTCCGGGAGGGAGAGACCCTCCGCCATGCCGCCGCACCCATCGGGGACATCCAAATGGCGTCCTCGACGCTGGAGACCTCAACGTCGCAGGTCAGCTCTCTCAGTCCGGGCGGTCGAGCACCCCCGTCTCCTCTCGTTCCACGATCGCCCTCACTAGAAGTCGATGTCCAGTCGTCGCCATCCTCAGCGCAGGGGCACGGGCACTCACCCGCCGCCACGCCTGATGCGTCATCCCCCACGCTCGCCGATCCAACGGGCGAACAACGGTACCTCGATGAGTCATCGGCGTCAGACGCCACGAGTTCCGACGACCTCCCACTGCTCCCGCCAATTCGTATTATGCCACGTTTCACAATTTTTTTTTTTTATGTCCATCGCATCCGACGCCGCAGCTGCGCCCCTCTGACCGCCGCCGTAAACGCTTGAAGCGGCGCTTCTGGATCTGGTCGTCGCCCCCCCCTATTCACCGGGGACGCGCAATTAGGAGTTAATATTATTTTTTTTTTATTGACCATTATTGGTCATGTATTATTTGATGGTTCATATTAGCTTAAATTTACTATTTTGTCTTTTTATTTTTTTCTTTTTTTTTTCTGTCCTTCCTCCCGCACAGTAATTATATCGCACCAGAGGCGCTCCCGGGGGAGCGGCCCCGTATCGCAGGAAAAACAACTGGGGCACACCAATGAATAAGCGGACTCAGAGCACAGGTGCCACAAGTTAAACAGACACCAGCAAAAATCCGGACCAAGTGTTAGAAATTTAAAGTTCAAATTTAAAGTTCAAAGATTTAAGACAAGACAAAATGAACGCGCAGAAAGGGCCACTCACGTCTTGTACAATCGCAAAACCATAAGTGGCAACAGATCATAGCAGAGCCCTTCGCACACAGTCTCATAATCCCGCAAGCGTGATTCGATTCGTTAATCGATGGCGCATACATTCTCCACACTCCAGTCCGTCCAAAGAGCAGCCTCATTTGTATGATAGCTTTGCAACATTTCTCATTTCCTTGCCTTTCATTCATCCCCCTTTCCGCGCCTTTTTTAAAGTCCCCTTTCCTAAACCTATCCACTGCTCTGCTGCTGCGGCTCTCGACCAAATGATGCAAATGCCGCTGAAGTTGCAAATGTTTCTGAAGGAACTTCTCAACATGTTGTGGTACCTACTGGTACGTACCACAGCAGCTGAAAAGTGCGAACATTCAAAGCCACGGAATGCTACATCTTGGTATTCTATAATCTCTGATAAAACCAAACGCCTAAGTCAAATGTTGGGCATTGAAATTGACATTTTATATAAAGCTATTGCTTAGGATCCTAAAACACTTATCTAATCTATGTGGATGTTTAAGTAAAAATTTAAATGTAAATTGATTGAATTATTGCAGAGACAATTCTAACATCAAAATAAAACATAGTTTGGGATAAATGCATTCCTAATTTATTTATCTTGGTTGAAATATTATCACTTTTTGTGTCTAGTTACTTTTGATTAAAAAAAAAAAAGAAAATGGGAAGCTATATTTGTGTTTTGATTTAGTGCAGATTGATAGTAATTATTTTAAACTTAAAAACATATTTCTTCATTTTCCTGGTTTTAGAATGTGCTTATTTATCTACCACACCGCTAAACATGGAAAAAGATATATTCACTTACCATCGAGAGTTCCCCCGATGTTACTGGGATGCCTAGACCTTTTCGGGTAAAAAACATGGTGTAGCTGAAATCTTAGCATCTGCGGACTCTGGTCTATGAAAAGAGAGCAATTAAAAGTAAAACTTCTATATGGATTATTATAAGAGAATTTCAGTAGTGACGAGGCGTATTTAAAAAATTAATTTCTTTATGTAAACTTCAACCATTTATTCATTAGATCACAGTATAAATAAAAAACTCATCCTTTGGGTTGGTTGTTGGGCTATACCAAACATCAGGTATATTTATGTTTTCATGTACATACATATGTACATATGTATAAATGAGGGGATGAGAGATCTGTGACATACCAGACAGACAGACCGAAAGCAAGAGAGTTTCTTGTTGGCTACGGAACCCTACACTAAAAATAAAAGATTGGTAAAATTGACCAAAATGCTCGGTTAAAGAGGCGCCAACCAATACAGTTGGTTAATTTTCACTATGAGAAATAGTAAATCTCCTGACGACTAGAAAATTTAATTTCCTCCTGTGATATTCCGACTAACCGCGGCTGGGGACTCGAACCTGCGATCTACGAGAACTGGCGCTTCCGCAGCTTTGCCATCTAGCTGTTCCACCATGCCGACGCCTTTTGAAAATTGATTTTCCTGTGGTATTCCGGGTAACCGTGGCTGGACTCGAACGTGGAATCTCCCAATTGGCGCAGCTCTACCACCAAGTTACCCATATCAATGCGTTTTGAACGATTCAACCAAAGACTATGTATATATATAGTCTTTGATTCAACCTTAATAAAGCAATGTGTGGCTTCGGGATTGACTATTTTTAATGCTTAATATTGACCAACGAAATTGTTAAAAATTTACAGATTTGTGTGGCGTGGTATTTTAACAATTTTTTTTATCAAATTGACCAACTTTATTTTCCTCAGTGTAAGAATGTATGCTTTTGATAAAAAAAATCTATATATTCTAGAACAGGAAAATGAATTACACTTGCGTGCAAAAAAATCGACTCACCTCGTACAAGTCGATTGGGAACAAAAATAAAAAAATAAAATTAATAAAAAAAAGTTATTACTATTGTTTGCTAGTCGAAAAGAGAAGGATTCATTAGACGTGTTTAAACTGGCACAGATTTTTTTTATTGATTTTATAGACTTATAAACAAAAACACTTCTTTGGAAGGAAAAAATGATCTTTAGTTCAGATCCGGGCTTTGTCTAGGCATTCTAACTGCCAAACGATACATCCAGAACATGCTAGAACAGCATGTCATACCATACGCTGGTTTGTGGGCGAAGATTTCATGCTCATGCAGGATAACGCCCGACCACATATTGCATAGCAATTCCAAGTTTTTTTGTTTTTAAGTCTGTAAAATCAATAAAAAAAATCTGTGATAGTTTAAACACGTCTAATGAAACCTTCCTTTTTTGTCTAGCAAACCATAGTAAAAACATTTTATTTTAATTTTATTTTTTGATCGTGTTTCCAATCGATGCGTACGGGGTGAGTCGATTTCTTTGCACGCAAGTGTATTATTACTTAGAAATGAAGTACGAAAAATTAAAATTACTCTCCTGTAGTTACATATAATTTTTAAAAGGAAATAATTATTTAAGCAGATTTTTAACATCCGGGCGGTTATATTGGATAGTGAATTATTTGGGCAGTATCGAATTTGTTTGCGTCAATTAAAATAAATGTGGTAGCCAATTGAAGGAATAAATATGGGATTTATTGTTTAGTTATTTAATCCTACAGCGACTAAATCGACAAAATTTTCTTGAGTGGTTGATTATTACTCACATGTTGTGAAAATATTATTTGAGCAGTAAAACGATTGAATGGGCATTTAGATAAATAGTCCACGAGTTTTCTGCGTTCGAAATTCTAGTAGTACACTTTTTAATTTTAATTTTTGTACTAATTTAAAATAATAATTTATTTAAGTTTTTTCTTTAATTCAAAAACGTTATAGAGTTACTTATCACAGCGGAGTAATTCTAATTTATTACTTGCTCATACGTTACTCCTCGTTTCCATTTACTGCTTATATTATATCGCCCAATATGTTAATGAAAATACAATTTTAATTTGTATACTGACGAAAATAATAATATATTTAAGCCCCTTTAGATCATAAACACTTTTAATTAAATACCTGGCGGTCCTCTGCATAGCACATCATTATTCACGACAATCTCTGTAACTCTAGGAATAGGATTTTTTAGTGGAAAAGAGATTTTGTAAAAGAGTGGCCTGCTCTCAAGAACAGCTTGAGCTGCCTGCTGCCGTTCTTCAAGAAGATCAAGACGACCTTTGTAAGGCTATAATTTTGCAGAGATGTGAAAATTAATTAATTAATAATAAATTCGGTTATAGGAAACTATAAAACACTTACTGATGGCAGTGACGTTGGTAAGGAAAGTTCCACAATAACGTTAACAACAGTTTGGTTCACTTTAATGTTCTTTAATTCGATTAAACCGATCCAGTCAGATCCATCGAATTTATACTGGAATAGTTCCGGGCATGGATTGTCGGGAGGGTCACTTGATGCCAAACCAGCGATCACTAACAACGAAAAAGTGCATTTTGTGAACTGGAAAAACTTCACTTGCATTATGTTCATGGTTCTATCGTAACACTTTATCATGTTTAAGCAAACAGTCGTGGTCTCAAACTGTAATTTCAATATTCAATATATTTATCTCAGACATCTAATGAGCTATTGATGTTGCCTGAAGCTTTTAATTGTTAAACAGGTTTAACTAATTATTACATCAACCAGTTCGCTACCAACGTTACGCACAGTATTTTCGAAGAATATGTATATCTTAGAATAACAAAGCAAAAGTATAAACAAGTTTAATGCCATACGAGGAATCATCAGTCAAATTCGTTTTGATTCTTGCTGTGTTAACGTCGACAAGAAGCTTAAAATCGCGAAATAGTCCATATGGTTGTGGTATTGGTCATGAATTTTGCAGATGAGATTTATTATAAAGTTTCAGCAGGATTTAAGTTACAAATTTCGAAAAGATTTGTTAAGAAAATTAAATGTGAACCTTCATTTTCAAAGTCAAATTATTTCTTGCATTATTTACTTATTTGACTTCCTGTTCCTTATAAATTAAATTCGAACCTTGTGTGTAGAGTCATAGACAAATAAAAATATATGTCGCAGCAGCAGCAATGCGATCTCAGCGCGCCTAGCGAGTACTCTATGTATCGTTCAGACGTCAAGCAAAGCTTGGGTGAAGTCAAAAGCAGGGACTGGCAACACTGTTGGTGGTTGGTGGAGTCAGTCTGAGTTAGGAAATCACCACGTTCGGAGGTGCTGGAGACTGCTAGGAAAGCTGGAAAATGGCGGAAAATGATAGCGCTGGTATTTTTGAGGACGTCCATCTCCTCGAATCGTCATCAGAAGTGGGATGTGCCCAGGAAAAGCAAACTGGAAACTTAGAGGACAAAAAATGGCAGATGTTACTTGAGCAGCAAAGTCAAAATTTGGTGGCGTTGGTTGAGGCATTTAAGGGACCTCGTGCCGGTGATAATATTCAGCTGCCGGAGTTCAACCCTGATAGGAGTGATGTCAGCGCACGAGCATGGGTTAATACGGTGGACCTGTGCATTCCCGATCAAGAACTTCAGGGTGCCCAACTGATGATAGTTTTAAGTCGGGCATTGAAAGGATCTGCTTCTGCCTGGCTGTCGTATATATCGTTCCCCGAAATGACGTGGAACAGTTTTAAGAAACTTTTTATAGCCAGATACGATTGCCCAGAGACGCCTGCTGCGTTTTTGATAAATTTTCATAACAATCGACCAAACGACAGTGAGTGTTTATCTGCCTATGCCGCTATGTTAATGACTTCTCTTATGTCAAAGTGGAAAAGTCTTACAATTGAACAGATTGCTGTTTCTACTGTATTAGCTCATATTTCGCAGTTTGAGCCCCGTATCCAACGACTGTCCTTCACCCATGACATTAATACGAGACACAGCTTGCAGCAGGAACTAGAAGCCGTATCCTTTCTAAAACGCAAAGCAACTGCAACACATAGTGAATACGCACCTGGTATGAAGCACAATCGTCTGGCTGTAAAATGTTATAATTGTGGAAAGGTGGGACACAAGGTCTCACAATGCAACGAAAAAAAAGGGCATCTAAAACGTGATAATACACAACCAGGGGCCCCTCGCGCTGATGCCATTCATAAGAAGAATTGTGTAAATTCGTCCGTTACTTGCTTCCATTGCCGAGCAGTTGGCCATTACGCATCAAGCTGTCCTGTCAAAAATTCCAAGGAAAACATCAGAGGTAGCGGACCTGGACCAATGACTGAGAAGCGTGTGGATGTATGCACAATTAGTGCACCTGCCGGTACACTTCGGCAATCTGGTGAGCTGTTTCCATTTATATATGATTCAGGAGCTGAGTGCTCGCTTGTTAAGGAGATTATTGCAAATAAATTTAGTGGTAGGCAATTTTGTAATGTGGTTAAGATGACTGGTATTGGACAGATGTCTGTAAGCAGTACTTTGCAGATTTTGAGTGTTGTTGAAATTGATGGCATTTCAATTGAGATTCTCCTTCACGCTTTACCTGATCACTATTTGCGTTCTGACATTATGCTTGGCCGAGAAATTTTATCACAAGGTATAGAAGTTCACATGACGTCGGAAAAATTGCGGTTTTTCAGGTCACAGGTGAACGTGATTAATGTTTGCGACAAGATTAAATTCGGATTTAATTTTAATTCTTTAAAAACTAATGCACCTTTAGAGATCAAAAATCGGCTTTTTGAGATTTTAGAATCATTTAAAAGCTCATTTATTAACGGTGTGCCCACTGTACGTGCCGACACTGAACCAATGCAAATACGTCTTAAGGATCCAAATAAAACGGTTTATCGTAGGCCTTATCGTCTTAGCCCCGAGGAGCGAAGGGTGGTTCGCGACAAGATCGACGAGCTGTTAAAGGCAAATATCATTAGGCCAAGCTCATCCCCCTTTGCGAGTCCCATCCTGCTGGTCAAGAAAAAGGACGGTTCTGATAGAATGTGTGTAGACTATCGCGAATTGAACGATAATACTGTTCCAGACAGGTTTCCTCTCCCACTGATATCTGACCAAATAGCTAGACTACACGGTGCCCGCTATTTCACGATTTTAGACATGGCTTCGGGTTTTCACCAAATTCCTATCCATCCTGATTCTATTGAGCGCACTGCGTTCATTACACACGAAGGCCAGTATGAATATTTGGCCATGCCATTCGGGCTTCGAAACGCGCCGTCGGTGTTTCAGCGTGCTGTTGTTAGGGCTTTGGGTGACCTAGCGAATTCATTTGTAATCATTTATATGGATGATGTGTTAATAGCCGCCAATGACGAAAAGGAGGCTTTAGAACGTCTTAGAATTGTACTTAAGGTCCTTACAGACAGAGGTTTCTCACTGAACATCAGTAAGTGCTCCTTCCTCGAACAAAAGGTTGAGTACCTTGGGTTTGAAGTTTTTAAGGGCGAAATTCGTCCCAATCCTAGGAAAATTGAAGCATTAACAGCATTGCCTCCCCCTGAGAGTGTCACACAACTGCGACAGTTTATAGGCTTAGCATCATACTTCAGACAATTTGTGCCTAAATTCTCACAAATAATGGCCCCTCTATACTCTCTGACATCTAGTAATGGTAAACTAGACTGGCAACCTAAACATGAGGAAATTAGACAACGGATCATTTCTGTATTAACAAATGAGCCAGTCCTCACTATTTTTGACCCTGAACGGGAAACAAGCCTGCATACAGACGCTAGTGCGGTTGGTTATGGCGGTATTTTGATGCAGAAGATACAAGGTAAGAACCGTGTAGTTGCTTACTACAGCAAGCGTACCACTTCTGCGGAAAGTAAATACCACTCCTACGAGTTGGAAACGCTCGCAGTGGTGAATGCTGTAAAACATTTTAGGCATTATCTTCACGGTAAAAGCTTCACAGTTGTGACGGATTGCAACTCACTAAAATGTGCTCGCAAAAAGCTTGATTTGACCCCAAGGGTACACCGATGGTGGGCTTTCCTGCAGGCCTTCGATTTTGAAATTTTACATGAGGGGGGCAAACGAATGTGTCATGCTGACTTTTTCTCACGTAACCCTTTACCAGCTAACCCCAAAAAGATTTTTGATAAGGTCATTTCAAAAGAAATAAATGTCACTGAGTTATCTGAAAACTGGCTGCTCGCTGAACAGCAACGTGACAGTGACATTGTAAAGCTGGTCTCTGATCTTAATGAAAAAAAGTCTGACAAAGATGTCGCAAAAACATATGAGCTGCGATCCGGTATTTTATATCGGAAAATCCAACGCTACGGAAAGACGCGTTGCTTGCCTATCGTCCCTCGTTCACTTAGGTGGTCAGTTATTAACAATGTGCATGAAGGATTAATGCACTTGGGATGGGAGAAAACCCTGGAAAAACTGTATGATTTCTATTGGTTTGACAAAATGTCTAAGTTTGTTCGAAAATTTGTCGAAAACTGCGTGACGTGTAAGGTCTCGAAATCACATTCGGGAAAAATTCAAGCAGAACTTCACCCAATCCCGAAGATAGTCGTCCCTTGGCATACGATTCATATAGACGCCACTGGGAAACTAAGTGGTAAAAATGATAAAAAAGAATATCTTTATGTCCTAATAGATTCTTTTACCAAATACGTCTTATTGTACCATACAGTGCACATTGATACTGTTAGCAGTATAAACGCCGTAAAGCACAGCGTCTCCTTATTTGGTGCACCAGTCCGTATTATTGCAGATCAAGGACGTTGTTTTGCAAGCCGTGAGTTCCGAGAGTTTTGTGATACCTCAGGTATAAATTTACATTTGATCGCAACTGGTAGCTCTCGTGCGAATGGACAAGTCGAGCGAGTTATGAGCACGCTTAAAAATATGCTCACTGCTGTTGAGGTATCCGATAGGTCGTGGCAAGATGTTCTTCCTGAAATACAGTTAGCCCTCAATTGCGCGCAGAACCGTGTTACTAAATCAAGCCCACTCGAACTTTTGATAGGTAGGGTTGCACGACCCTTACACACAATGTTGTTAGATGAGACTGAGCCTGAAGTAGATATTAGCCAAGTTAGGTCTGATGCAATCACAAATATTCAAAAAAATGCTGATTATGATAAGAAACGTTTTGATAATGGTAGGGCCAAGCTAAATCCGTTTAATATTGGCGATTTTGTTCTTTTACAGAACGAGGAAAGGAATCAAACCAAACTCGACCCGAAATATAGAGGTCCTTTTAAGATCGTAAAAGTCTTGGACGGTGATCGATACCAGTTAAAGGCCTTGAATTGCAACCGTATTTATAAATATGCACATGACAGATTGAGGAAAATGCCTGAGGGAGAAGTCTCTTTAGAAATACTAGACGATGTAAAGACCTAATCTGATTTCAAAAGAGTTTAAAAAAAAAAAAAGGATTGAATTTCTTTGTTTGGTCTTAATGAATTTTCTTTGTTCTCTAGAGATAAGTTTTAATATTGAAAACAAAAGAAAAGAAAATGTTTGTTAATTTAATTTCAATTTTAATTAAACTAATCTTGGCTTTGAGAGAAACGAAAGAATTTTAGAAGTGTTCACCTACTGTTTGATTAATTTTTATACATGGATTTGTGTATTTGATTGTATTAAGAAATAAAATTTGTGTCTGATGTTTGTATAGTTGGCTTTTCTAACTTGGTGCTATGCGCCATAAAGATTGGGCTGCTGTGTATGTCGGATCACCGGATTGAGGTGATGTGTATGTCGGATCACCGGATGGAGGTGATGTGTATGTCGGATCACCGGATGGAGGTAATGTGTATGTTGGATCACCGGATTGAGGTGATGTGTATTTTTCATCACCAGATGGAGGTGATGCGTATGTCTTATCACCAGATAGAGGTGATGTGTATTTTCATCACCAGATAGAAGTGACGGATGTTTTATCGCCAGTTAGAGGTGAGGTGTGTTTTATCGCCTGATGGAGGCGATGCATTGAAGTATTGCGCTAAATAAAAGAATGATCACTGTATCAACCGGATAGAGGTTGCTTTAAGTTTGGGCCATCTGATTTTTGGAAAAACATTTATTTGCGGTTTTACGGTCATGAGTTCGATATGATGTGAATGTTGGTCAGGCGTGACCGAGTTGGTGAATGACGTTGTAGTCAACTTTCCGTTTTTTTCTAATGCTTCACACGAGGACGTGTGATTCATCAAGATGGCCGTGTCGCAGCAGCAGCAATGCGATCTCAGCGCGCCTAGCGAGTACTCTATGTATCGTTCAGACGTCAAGCAAAGCTTGGGTGAAGTCAAAAGCAGGGACTGGCAACACTGTTGGTGGTTGGTGGAGTCAGTCTGAGTTAGGAAATCACCACGTTCGGAGGTGCTGGAGACTGCTAGGAAAGCTGGAAAATGGCGGAAAATGATAGCGCTGGTATTTTTGAGGACGTCCATCTCCTCGAATCGTCATATAGATAACCCACTTGGAACAAGCAAAACGCGACCAAAAATTCTGAGAGCCCACAGCGATGCCTCCACATGTGCGATGGCATCGGACGAGTTCGGCGAAGGAAAAGTCGCGTTTGTTCGGCGCGCGTTGCTTTTCTTGTGGGCATGCGATGCTGTGCACGGCGAATACCGAGAAAGGAGCAGAAAAGCAAGGCAACTGAGTGTGCGTACGATTGCATCAAAGCCTGCTGCGGCGGCGCTGGCCCTGCGGTGGGCTTGTTTACTTCGCTGCTGTTCTGCGCAATGGGCTTGTGGGTCTGTTCTACCGTGAAGCGCGAGGGGATTGAATTTTTCTAGGAATCCTCGGAGTTGCGGGCTCTGCGCAATCAAGGAATGAAATTCCCACGGGCAGAAGGCATACGGACAGATTCATAAGTTTGAATTAATCTAACGAAATTCAGATTTTTTCGTTTTCGGTGTTTTTCATTGCCTTAAGGAATTATTAAAACAATAATGTTAGGTATTCTTTCAAAATTTTGATTTGATAAAGATTTATTTTTGATGGATTAGAAAGAGTTAATTAAATTCATATAGTTGTTAGTTTAAAGAAAAGTAGAGAAATCTTTATGCATACACGAATAAGGTGTGAAAAATGTAAAAAAGATATGAACAACTAAATTTATATAAAAAGCTGTCGGTTTCGCAACGTTAATTGACGCTCATCTGCACGAGTCCTACAATTTTTCTCTACTTGCACCATCACGTATTAGGACCGGTGCATGCAGCATGCACAATCAAAATCAATATATGAATATTGTTTTAATAATTCCTTAAGGCAATGAAAAACAGCGAAAACGAAAAAATCTGAATTTCGTTAGATAATTCAAACTTTTGTTATGAATCTGTCCGTATGCCTTCTGCCCGTGGGAATTTTATTCCTTGATTGAGCCGAGCCCGCAACTCCGAGGATTCCTAGAAAAATTCAATCCCCTCGCGCTTCACGGTAGGAAAGACCGACAAGCCCATTGCGCAGAACAGCAGCCAAGTAAACAAGCCCACCGCAGGGCCAGCGCCGCCGCAGCAGGCCGTGCACAGCATCGCATACCAACAAGAAAAGCATCGCGCGCCGAACAAACGCGACTTCTCCTTCGCCGAACTCGTCGGATGCCATCGCACATGTGGAGGCATCGCTGTGGAGCTCTCAGAATTTTTGGTCGCGTTTTGCTTGCTCCAAGTGGGTTATCTATATTTTTATTTGTCTATAATAGAGTATATAGTGGTCGCAAGTTCGACTTGTTAACTTCTCGCTATGTGGCTCTAGCTGTTTCGTTTTGAAAATAAAAAAATGATAAATGCGAAGGATTAGTTATTTAAACATTTATTTATTTATTTATTTAACAGCATACAATCAGGGCTTAACCTAACAATATGATTTAAAAACGCTCTCGGGAACGGCGCCCATATGGCGTATAAAGTTATAAAAAGACAAAACATGTAATTTTGAAATAAATTTGTTTTAAAAAAAAGAAAAACTATTCTTATTCTTCTTCTTGGTCTACTTTCCTAATTTTTATATTAGATTTATTATTCCTAGTTTAGAAATAAGTTCTAAAAGGTCTTGCGGATTTGATGGATCCAAAATTGAATTTAGAGTAGGGAAGACTCCCCCACGGATTCTCTTAGTTATTTCACATTCAGTTAAAATGTGCTTTATTGTTAAAGACTTCTGGCACCCAACACATCCCGGCTGGGGGCCTCTTTCCATTAAGAATGAGTGGGTCATCCTTGTATGACCAACACGTAATCTAAAAATTTTGATACCTTCTTTCCGGGAGATGTTACACGAATAATTTGGAGTCCTTGTTGTTGGCCAATGGGATCTTAAAAACGTGTTGATATTTTGCCATTGATTCTCTCTTCTGTTGTTTAATCGCCATGAACCGTTTCTTACAATGAAAGACGGACATGGGGGAGACTGTTCAGAGCCTTGTTGAGCTTCTGCCGATTTCGCTATCCTGTCAGCCTCTTCATAACCTGGGATTCCAATATGACTAGGGACCCATGCGCAACGAATTTTATCATTATTTAGACATATTAATTTTTGAATAAATTTAATAAAGGGATTTTCCGAAAAGTTGTTCCAAATCGCCTTTAATGCAGCTAGACAGTCCGTAAAGATTATTGCTCTTTCTTGCAAAGTATTAGCAAACTCGACAGCCTTCCAAATAGCAAAAAGCTCAGCTTCGAAGCTGGATGAATTTTTGTCAAGAGTGAAGACTTCTTTAGAAAAAGGTTCGTTGTCTTTCCTATAAACAAACACGGCCGAAGCATAATTATCCGTTTTAGACCCATCCGCATAGATGCAAACTCTACCAGAATTTGCAGCCACTACTTCCAGATGTTGTGCACGCAGCTCCCATGATGAAGAGTTTGATTTCCGGTTATTGTCCAGGATGATTGCATTACAAATTCTTTGCGTTGATGGTGGATGCGGAGGAATTTCTAGCAATGAGGACGAAGGTAACGTCACATTGATGTCTTCAATAATCTTTAAGGCCGACCGGAGGGCAGAAGTAGATCTCGGTGCCGAATTTGCATTTTCCAAAAGGTGAAGTGAAAAAAAGTGGGGTCTTACCGGGTCTAACCAATTTTTACTAACAATTTTTAATTTAGCCATTTCAGCTCTCTCCCAGATATTAGTAATACCTGCCTCGATCCATAAAGCTCTTTTTGGGGTGGACTTAAAAGCACCAAAAGCTGTCCTCAGGACCTTGTTCATGGCAACTTGAATTTTGTTTAAGTAGGACTTAGGCGAAGATGCATAAATGGGGAGCGCATAATTGGAGATGCCTCTAATAAACGTAGTAGCAATCTTGAGAGCCGCATGTACCGGAGCCCCTTTGTGTCCTGCAGCAATGGCCCGCATCAGATTAGCAATCTTGCTAATTTTGTTTACTATATTTTGACAGTAATTAAGCCAATTTAATTTTTTTGTAAAAGTTAAGCCTAATAGCTTAATAGAGTCTTGAGGTGTAATTGTAACCTCATCAATGACCAATGCTCTAGTAAATTGGGTTCGCTTTCTTGAAAAGACTATCATTTCCATTTTCTCTTTGGGGATAATAGCTCCCGATTGAAAACACCAGATATCCATAGCTGTTGTAGCCCTTCGAAGTTTGTCCTGAGGTTCGTCCGAGTCAGCGTCAAGTCGTGGAAGAAGGGCTGCAGTGAAAGTGTTAAAAAGAGTAGTGGAAAGTGGAGACCCCTGAGGGAGCACATTGTCCACCCCATATTTTTCCGAAAAAAAACCATTTACTCTGACCTGAACAGCTCTATCGCTAAGAAAATTTATAATGAAGCGGATAAATGGTTCATCAATGCCCCAAGTCTGGAATTGAGAAGCCACAACATCCCTACACACCCTGTCGTACGCCTTTTCCACATCTGCCGAAAGAAGATGCATCTCCTTTTTCCGGGAGAAAGATTGCATAACTTTGTTTTCCAGCTCCAGAAGAAGAGAGGTGGTACCCCGATATCTTCTGAAGCCGTGAACTTGGTTAGGCAAAATTGTTTCCAGAATATTTCCTAATCTTTTACTTAAAATTTTTTCCAAAAGGCGTGACAAACAAGGTAGCAAGGAAATGGGTCTCAGATCCCGAGGAGTGAGGTCACCTGTGGTGGAAGATTTCTTAGGTATCGGCACTTGAATGGCGTTTTTCCACACTGGTGGAAACAAACCTTTTTGTATAATGGTATTATAGAGGGAGATAATTCTCTCTATAATACAATCAGGGGCATTTTTGATCATACCGTAAGAAATTTTATCATGACCTGGAGCTGAGCCCTTACATTTGCTAAGTGACTGCCTTAGCTCCTGCAGGGTAATGGGGTAAGATAGGTTCCTTTGCGGATCAGGGGAGAAGGGTTTGTCCGTGAAGGACCAAGCATATTTTCTTTGAATACGTTCGGCGCTGAAGTTGCTATCGCTGGAATAACTGGTCCAAGCGGAAGCCAGTTGTTGGGCAATTTCTAGTGAATCATTGTAGAGCCTGCGGTCTACTGTCAAGTTGGCAATCAAAGACGAACGTCTATTACCGACGATGGATTTGACTTTTTTCCACGCATCAGCAAGATTAAGGTTGGGATCTATTGAGCTAGCAAAATGAGCCCAGCAAGCTCTTTTTGCTACCTTAATCTCTCTTTTAACTATAGCTGATTTCCTACGGTATTCACGCAGGTTATCACTCGTAGGATGCCTCTGGAACCTTTTCCAATCCCTATTTTTCTCCCTGATTAGCGAGAGGATAGAACCATTCATCCATTCTGGCTGCGAATTTAGACGTGGACGGGACACTGGAATGCTGGCTGACGCAGCAGCCCTCATCAGTCTGGTAATCTGCGCAGTCTCCTTGTTAATGTTGTGTGAAGGAGGAATGAGGGGCGCCCGCTCCTCAAGCAGCTCCCTGAACTTAACCCAGTTGGCTTTACTCTCCACAAAACGGACTAAATGTTTACAGTTTGTCCCCGGATAGCCAGATTGGACCACAATTGGGAAGTGATCACTTCCCTCTGGGTTGTCATGGGTAAACCACTCAAGGAGCGGAGCCATGTGGGAAGGAGCTAGAGATAAGTCAATAGCTGAAAGTGTAGAACGTGTGGAAATGAGAGTAGGGGAATTTGTGTTGAGAATACACAAGGGGCGATTTTCAATCCAGGTTGCCACCTGCCTCCCTCTAGGATTCCAATGATCAGATCCCCATAAGGGGCTATGAGCATTAAAATCCCCACCATAAAAGGTGTTTTCAGGAAGCTGGCGTTCCAGGCACTCTAAATCTTCAACCGTTACCTCTTGCGTATTCTCAATGTATAGACTAGTGAATGTTAAAAGTGTCTGTGAGTGTACAGAGACTGCGCATGCCATTATATTACTGTTTATAGAGATCTGGGTTGCGGCAAGTGACCTGTGCACCAGCACAGCTACACCACCACGCCTAGTGTCTCTGTCCACATTATTTCCGAAAAAACGAAAACCCAGAATTGAGTCTGGGTTTTCCTCAATGAGAATAAAAGTCTCCTGAAGAAGTATAATATCAGGTCTATACTTGCAAATTAAAAGTTGCAAGTGTGGCAAATTGTTATAGAGCCCTCTGATATTCCACTACAAAATGTTGATATTTTGACGCATCGAAATCAGTCAGAGTAAAAAGAAAAAAATTAATCAAAAAAAATTTTAAATATCATCTTCTGACAATGAGGAAAATGTGCTCACCGATAAGAAACTATCCATGTCCTGGGCATCATCGGAGTCCACTGTCAATTTAGTGGACATTTTTTTATCTAAAATAAAATCCTTACGGTCAACATTGAGACTAGGACCGGAAATGGCCACAATCTCCTTCGAACCTGGATTCTTAATGCCTAAAACATTTGTTGATAGATCACACAAAATTTGTTTACTATTCGGGGTAAGTGTTAACGATTTATTTTGTACATCCCTGACATTGTCAGAGAAAAATTTAGAATTTGGGGTGTTTTTTGTAGTTATAGTTTCATTTGTAAGGTTTTTTTGGATTAAAATACTCTCTGTCGCAGAGTCTTTTTGTTGTGAAGAAGAATTACCTTCAGTGATTTTGATGTTTGACAATACCTTGATTTGGTTGATTTTTGTCACTGACATATAGAACTGGACTGCCAATCGACGGTCGAAAAGTGAGACCATTTTAAGTGGAAATGCAAACCATTTTAAGTGGAGATGCAAGCCTTTCCAAGGTATAAAAACACATTAAATTATTTGCAATGTATGTTAAAATAAAGAAAATAAATAAATATAAGTTGTCACAAAACGGCCCCTTTCAATTCGCCCTATATTTTGAGTAATTGTTAAAAAACATTCCGACACCAACCAGCTCGGGGCCGGAAGAACACAAGAGTCAGATATATAAAAACATATTCTATTTTGTCTTACATATGCATTTCGCCTGGGGGCCGGATGGGGGAAAGAGATAGGAATCTTATGTCAAAAAGTCGTCTTAGTTTTGAGGTGCGATTTTGCATTGGATTGGCGGTCCAGTTCTATATGTCAGTGATTTTTGTTTTGTCGTTTCTGATAATTTCAGTAGTTGTCATGTCCTGGGATTTAATGGCAGTGGAGCTAGGTGGCGAAGGAGATGAGATGATGTTTTGCTTCAAACTTGAGGATAATTTTTTGTTGAGTTCAGTAGAGTTGGTTTTTTGCAGATTTTTCCCTTTATTTCCAGGTATAGGAAGAACGCTGCTGCTCATATTTGGATTAGCTGGAGAAAAGGTGCTGCCATTCATCAAGTTGGTGTTAAGGTCGGGGGTTGTGGTAAGTTCCTTGACCGCGGCGTTTACATTTTGAGGAGGAGATCTACTTGACACAGCTGCTGCATACGACTGGCCTTGAGGGATATGCCGGGAGGCGTAATACTCTTTTCGTGCCTCATACATTGAACATCGTTTAGTAGTCTTGATGAGCAAAATCTCTTTATTTTTTTTTGAACTCAAAACAATCCTTAGAGGAAGAGGAGTGAGACGACGTATTGCAATTGACGCAAAAGACGCCCTGGCACTCATGCACACCACTCTTTCCACAGGTGCCGCAAACCTCATCACGCTCACAGAATTTAGCCTTATGGCCTAACCTTTGGCATCTTCTACACCTCATAGGGTTTGGAAAATATTCCCTGAGGGGAATATTGTACCAGGGACCCTGAATAAATGTGGGCAGAGTGTACGCGTCAATGGAAATAATAATCAGACCAGTTTCAATCTGTTTTCCATTTTCTATGCGGGTTATCTTGGCAATATCAGTAACGCCCTGGTCTTTGAGTCCATCAATCAATTCCTCCCTTGACATCAGCTTGAAATCAGGCCAGAAAGCCGTGCCTTTCACGCAGTTCAAAGTTGGGTGGTACTTGATGACCACCTCAATGCCCGCAATCCTGTTCTGTTTCATAAACATTTCTGCTACTCGCGCATTGTCCACAAGCAGCAACAGGGACCCATCAAAGAGAAAACTTGCTGAGGAAAACTTAGTCGAGATAGCATCCACACCTTTGCGGACCAGAAAATGGTTGAAACGGCGCAGAGGCTTATCCCCTTTGGCCGTAATTACAATGTACTTAGGCTGAGCTGTGCCAGGTATAAGGATTGGGCGTTTAGATGGGAGGGCCGGGTAGTGCGAATCCAGTTGGGGTTCAGACTTCTTTGTTCGCTTTGCAGCCTTTTTCTGAATGCCTTCTCCATCTCTTTCAAGGATGGCGAAACCATTGCCACTGGAAGTCGCCATGATAGGGTTAGTTTAAGCCCCTACGGGCGCAGTAGTTAAAGTTATTCCTCTTCAAGCAAAAAGATGGAAAAGCTTCTTCCAAAAAGAAGGAGGAGGTTCAATTTGTCGTGGCTTCTTCAGCCAAGAGACACCAAAATAGTTGGGTTGAAAACTTCTTTTCTTCAGAGAAAAACCTCTATCCGATTTACTGGGAATGGGTTATCGTCTTCCCTTAAGTTGGCAAACGGAGCAATTAGCAATTTCCATGAAAATAATAGGAAAAATTTATGAAAAAAATTAATTTTTCCGCAGCTAATTTTTGTTTGTCCTGACGGCTCCGATATTCACAGCCAACTGATATTTAAACAATTATGGCATGTAAATAATTGCTAGATTTTCTTTGAGAACAAAAATTAGTTTTATTATTTCCAAAATGATACAGCTAGAGCCACCTAGCGAGCAGTTAACAAGTCGAACTTGCGACCACTATATACTTTATACACAAGGATTCGAATTCAATTAATTCCTTTGACTTTTGGAAAAAGTCTTCGCTGATTTTTTTTTTTTCCGGCCTTTTTGTATTTTGTCGGCTATGAAATTAATTTTTTAGCATTTTTCGTTTTGGTTGAAATGTTGAAAAAATAAGGAAAACTACAATATGTAGGTAAGAGGTACGTCAATATTTGTTAAATTGGGCTAATTTATTAATTATATTTTTCAATAATTTAATTTTTTATTACTTATACTTCAAGATGAAGATGACGGAAATTATTTGAATCGATTTCATTTGAAGTAGCACTTCCTTTTATCCCTCGCTAAGTTCTTTGCGTAATGGGTACATGAAAGCACAAAACATTGCTACTACAAAAGTTTCAGATGGGCAATTAAAATTGCAGTTAGGGGAGACTGGGGCTGGTTGTGACAGGGGTAGGTTGTTACAGCGGCAATTGTGGCTATACAAAGAACGTAACAGGAACGCTTGAAAGAGAAAAATTACGACGGTGACGGTATGATCGGCTAGCCACTTGCCACCCGCCAGTGCCGTTAACGCATTTGTGTGAGGAGCCCTAACACGGTGCTATCAAAACCGCAGATTTGTAACTTTTTATTAAACGATTTTATTTAGTTTCAAACCGTGTGCGTAACAGTCAAATCTTGTAAACTCATTTACACCCACTTTACGCTAACCGATTGAGTTGAAATTTTGCACCCAGCTTTGGGTCCGGTGACAATACAATATAGTGTACTCAGAATTGTAATATATTTAAAATGGCGGATGTTCCAAGACGGTGGATTATCTTTTCCTTTACAACCTTCTAGACATAGGTTTCAAATGAAAGGGTTTGACGAGCAGAATATGATAAATCGGGTGACGTCATTCTAAACTCAAAATGGCGGACACCTCAAGATTACAATTTGCTTAACAACCACTTTAGCATGGGTAGGTATCGAATGAAAGGGTTCGACGAGAAAAATACGATAAGCTAAAATTTATATGATATAGTGATTTCTGTCAGAAACTAAAAAGTAAAATATAAAATAAATAAAAAAAATATTTTAAGTGAAACGATTTTATATGTATATGTAGGTAGTCAATTTGCACTAAACGGTATGAAATAACTTTCGAACCATTTTGTACTATTTATATCATGCCATAATCTGGAATATCAACCTACCTACATATGTTACAAAACATATGGAAAAAGATTTTAGTAAATTTATTCAGATTTTAAATTTATTTGTTCAATAATTTATTATGGTTATAAAATCGTGGGCGCTTGATTGTAACTCAAAAATGCGATCAATTAGCGAATTGTTTTAATTAGAAACTAAGTAGAACACACTAAATCACATAATTAACCAACTATTTTATGCTCCCGAAATTTAAAAGGAATTAAATACTATGCTAAGAAAAACCATTCTTATATATTTAATAATAATACGGCATATTTAAAGGAGGATGGGCAGAAATATATGGACCCCAGCCTAGGAACGACAAGTCTTAGGAGGATAACGTAAAAAGCGGGGCAAAAGTAATGTATTAATGTGAATGTGCAATTTTTGCAAGACTATCTTTAAGTCGCAATAACTTTTTTCCCACAGAGATTTGGGATTTCCCGCCATAGTTAAAGTTGTAGAACGTGAAAAAACCTTCCCGATTATATATCGCTTGTCGTTATTGGTCATATGGGCTAAAATAACCCATCTTCCTTTTGAGGTATTTGCGTAATTTTTTAAATGCTGTAGTATAATAGTAGAGGAGCTATGCCGGTTCTGGGTCAAAATCCCATAAGGTTTACACAGGGGGTCTCAATTTCGATTTTTTCTACTCTCCGCCCCCGGGTTCAAGTTCCCCTCCCTGGATATTCCAGCCTCCACCCCTAAATTCTAGTCTCAGCCAATAAATGCTAGGCACCGCTCACAAAATATTGTAGTCCCACCCACAAATATTCCAGTTGCCATTGCAGTGATGTCACGCCATCCTTTTCGCTCCATTCATCCTTCCCTTTCTACAGATCCTGCGCTTGAGCGTAAGCCTTATTTCTAGAGGGTATCAAATTATATGGCTATGTAGATAGCATGTTATATGTATATATGTTTATGCTAGGTTGAGGACGATTGTTCTAAAAATAGATTTCTATCCTTTAACTGTGTAGACAGGGTTGAAGGATCGTTTAAGGATGCACAAAATATGCAGCAACCGTATGAGCATATGTGTGCATATTATATAAATTCCGAGAATTGGTAACTTCTCGACTAGACACGATTTCAATTGGTCTCTTTAGGGGCTCGTTGTTCACATTATTCTAGGAATTTAGGATTATATTGTACACATGAAGGATCATATTTATCTCCACATGTTTTTGAAGATTTACAACAGCAGCGTCTTCCACACTACCAAAAAACTAGCTTGTCAGCTCTCGCTGCCGCACAACATCCGAACGAGGGGCTTTAGCCGGGCTTTCCCGAAGTGTCGACCTGCAAAAATTTAAAAACCGGATGTCCCTTGAGATATCAAAATAACTCGAAAAACAGACATCATACAAAAAACGTGTCTAGATATAAAATCATTATTTCCAATGGGGACATTGGGCCGTCCTAAAATCAGCCCTCCCCTTTTTCCCCCTGCGATAAAAGAAGGGTCAACTTTTAAACTTCAAATGGGACCCCCATTTTTCATAGCGTATTCTACGAAAAAAACGACAAAACTTTTATGTGAAACATTTTTAAAACATTTATCTGAAACATTTTCAAGTCAAAAAATTTTATAAATGCTATGCAACGACACCGAGATATACCCCCTCCCCCTCCCCTATTCCTTAAGACATATTTATTTCATTTAAAACTTGAAATTGTACCTCCCCACTGCTAGCACTAGGTGATCCAGTTTGGAGTCATTAGATAGCTTTCCAAAACATATTTGGCACGTGATTCGTTACAAATCGATACTGGCCAATTCCCAATGCCCCTAACCAACAAATTTCCTTCGGATAAAGAAAGTAAAATATACCTACTCAATATACTCTTGATAATTAGAGTGACTTTGCGGCACGAGATAAATACGTATTAACAACACAAATAGCTGAGCAGATACTAAAATCTTACTGATTTAGTTCGAATTTTATTTTTTAACAATTCTTTATATAATATTGAACAAATTTATAAATATAAAATATATAAATATATCACGGCCAAACTATTGATTCAATCCAGTCGAGATAATTGGCGAACCGCGTATACACACAACCTGCTGGAAAATTAGTCACGCCGTGTATAGTTGCTATACCTTGATGTTTAATTTGAAGGAATCCCTCGTAATGCTCCTCACATCTATCTTGAAGTAGTTTTGAATCAAAATCAAAAGCGCATCTTTGGCCCTCCTTCAGACCGTTGGGCAGTTTCCGGTTCCTGCCGAACGTTAGAATGCAAGCAGCAGCTTCGACAAGTGTTAAATTTATCTCTTGTGGGGCTTTGCCTTTAGCTGCAAGAAGACATTTTTATTTATATCTTTTATAAATATTTTCCTGATCATACACATCCATCCTGCCAACATGATTTCTGTGCCTACAGGTAAAGGAATCTCGTTTGTATTTAAACATGCGGGTAGAATGTCCCATGTGAAATTGACTCTTCGGGCCAATTTAATTAGAGCAATGTCGTGATATAGCAAATCATCCTTGTAATCTTGATGTTTAATAACTTCCTAAAAGTATTGGAATATTTTAAATTAAATATTTACATACATATTATCCAATATAAAAATCTCAAAATTATACTGCAAAAGTGTGATTTTTAGACTCTACTACTACTGCCATTCGCTGCCATAATAATTCTATATCAATCGAACTACCCGGATGAAATAACAGTAAAATTTTAAATGAAATCGAATGAATATTTGGGAACAAGTTTATAGGACGTTGTCTGAAGTTCAGGCTTCGGGAAACCGATTTTACATATTTCGGAATATGTTGAGAGAATGCTGTAAAAATTTTAGACCGAAATATGAAATATTTACAAAGCTATAGAACATAGTCGAGAGCACTCCGTGACCGCGTGGTAGCTGCAACGGTCTTATGGTAAGACTCTTATCTGCTCTAACATCTCTATATACAGGGTGTCTCACGCAACCTGTACCAGCGAAGGTCTGTGGTTCGGGGACACCAATACCTATCGATTGGACCTCATTTATGTTCCGCGATTTTTTGTAGTTTTCGAGTTATGATTTTTTTTTGTTTTATTCTAACTACTAGTAGCTCAGATTTTGATCACAAAATTAAAAATTTTTACTGGATTTCAACATGAAAAAAAAATACTTAACCCTGACTGAATAACTTTAAAAACTTTATGGGTTTCTTAGCTCTCAAAATAACACAAAAAAATTGGTACTTTATAAGGCATTTTTATGAGAAAACTGAGTTTAAAGCTTATACATTCGAAAATAGCAACATTTATTTCATGCATTTGAAAAGACTTTTCTCGAATTTTTCCGATTAATATGGTGAATAAATATGAATGTTAGCTAAGAAGATGTAAAATAACGTATTTACATACCTACAATTTTACTCACAAATACATCTTTTTTAAAGCCCGAGACCCATCTCAATTTTTACCTAAATTGTGCTTTAAACAAAAGTTTTTTTTACCTTCAGAGGTCATTTTAAGGCCAAAATTCAAACACCAAAAAACCATGAAAAAATATATTTTTAAGGGAAAAACCTAAGTATAAGTTATCGGCATCTCTTGAAGATGTGTCCCAAAAGCAAGCTCATTTTTTTTAAATAGACTTGGGTAATATACCATTATATGTACATATCGCTTAGTGGTATAAAATTACCAATTCCACAAAACATAAGAGAATTAAAAAGTATATATAAAAATAAAAGTAAGTAGATTTTGATTTTCCGATTCTGAATGAATTGTTGTCTTACCTCAATTAAAAAATTATTATCATCTTCTTTAAACAATGTAGAAAAACCAAGTCTTGCTTGAGTAGGTGCATAGTCCATAAAGCAGTGGGCGGAAGTGAGCAAGTATTGATCAGATATAAGTGTTGCGGAGCAATACCAAAAAAATCCATTATTATGAAAAATTGGTTCACCAAGCACCGCCTTAAAAGAAAAGTCAAATAATCCATATTGTTATACATATATTATAATAATCACTACATATGTATTTAAAAAAAAACGCACGTTCGCCTCAGTTACTCTGTACGTTTGTAGAAAATACGAGAACAACCGAATGAATTTTAATGCGATTTTTACCATTTTCTACAACGTTTATTTCAGAAGGTTTTAGTGTATAACATCAAGCTATGTATATCACGTAAAGATAACTGAGTTATCGTAGCTTTCTAAAAACAAAACCCTTCACGATGGGGAAATAGGTAATTTTAAAGGGATGACTTAAAAAAGTCACAACACCCCCAACACTGGAGACCAACCACAAATCAACCAACTAATAAAATTTTTTCTGAAATGCAAATTCTTGACTGTGTTGCTGTACTGGCTCCTAAAACATCATCAGACAAATGTTTGAGAGGGAAAAGTTGTTAGCACTTTTTGAGGCGAAAAATTGAGCATAATATGGGGCTATAATATTAATAATATTTCTTAATTACTGCACACATTTCTTATGCTTATGTGTTTTTTAGAATTTATTGAATGATGTGTTTTACAACTCGTAGTTACTAAACTGTTAAAAAATCCTCTTGGTTATTAAAAAAGTTAGCCAGATTGACCAAGACACGAGCGTACAAGAAAGCGAACAAGATGGGGCGACCTTGGTTAGTTCGTAGTTGGTTGTTCGTCACATGGGATCAAGCATTACGTTTTACCACCAACGAAACGAACTTAAAATATAGTAAACAATTAAATTTTATAAAATTAAAATAAGTTTTTTAAAAATAGCCATTCGCCACCGCAGGGAAGCCCAAGTCTGGTGGGCGGTGGCTCACGGGCGTAGCCAGAGGGGGCGTTTTGGGGGTTCAAATCCCTCCCGAAATGTTCAAAATATTACATTAATATTGACAATATTGTATTAAAATAACGAGAGGCTAGTATCTCATGAATATTCACAATGGAACAGAAATTGATGCGGATGAAGTAGTTTGTATACAGTGGGTTTCATTATTATAACGTCACCTAAAAAATGATGATTTCTAGAAAACTATTGTGTTTAGTGAAATACAATATATGTATGTATACGAAAATTATGAAAGTAATAAACAGGAAACAATTACTAGTAATTAATAAACCTATCACTTCAAAGGATTTCATATGGGAGGAAAAGTGATTTTAGCTTGTTTCATTATTATAACGCCACTTACATAAAAATGATATTAGAACACGGTAATGTAAAGTCTATTTTAATGAAGAGTTGCTCCTTTCTTCAAAATCGTTTTAAAAATTCTGGTTTGCATGGCTTTGATGAGATTTTGAATTAAATTAAAATCAATAGCATTCCGTTCTTCCAGAATTGGCCGTTTTAGGTCCTAAATGAGCAATTCCCACACATTCTCAATTTGATTCAGGGCTGGAAACCATGCTGGCCATTTCAAAACCTCAATCGAATTTAAAAAGAATCTGGACCTGGTTTCGCGACTAGCTTGGATGCGAGCATTATCCTTTTAAAAATCCGCTATACTGCAAATTTTGCCGGATAAATGGGACTAAACTCATCTGGAGCACATCCATGTAGTCCTTGTTCTTCAATCTTAATAAAGTGAATTGCAAGTTTAAACAGCCGAACACAGAAAATACGCCCAAATCATTACGCTTTCGCTATCAAAATTTCTTTGGGGAAAAATAAGGGATCTTTTCTCAAATTTTCTCAATATCATCGAAAGCCATCCGGTTCACCTAAATGCCTCTTCTTTTCGTCGGTGAATATTACCTGAGTGTTTTAATTTTATTCTAACTGGAAACTTACTGTATTCTATTTATATCCATACTCTTTATTCCGAATCCTACTCTAGATGCTTTGTATTATCCTTTCTAATCGAGGAATTATTGCATGTTGATTATTTTCAATGCGATTCAACACTCCCCATATTGTAGAACGTGAAACAAATACCCCAGAACTAATTGTTTTACCTCTAGAAAGAGTTTTAGCTAGAGTTACTTTCTACATGTAAACGTACTTCTTAATTTTCCTCTTTCTTCCGCTTTAATTGCCTATCATCAGAATTTCTCAAAAAATGTTTGACAACTACATATGGCTTCGTCCAATTCTTCACGCAATTTCACGAAAACCAATATTTTAATCTTTAAAAGCAAGAATTTTGCTTCTTTATTAATTTGTAAGGCTTGGTACGATGTGGTATGATTACTAACTAATGGTAATTAAAATAACCTTAGGTACCACACATTACCCATACCAATAGAATCAATAGTTTTCCCAAAATCTTAAAATTTTTGGTTGCGTTATAAATATGAAATGCACTGTATTTAAACAAAAAAAAGGGGATTAATTCTCCAATGTGTTTGGGTCTGCCACAGGATCGAAATGAATTCGGCCGTTACACTTGAACTCGAAAAAACCATTGATTATTTTATTTCTGATAAAAAAAGAAACGATTCATTAAACGAGATATCATTAAAAAAAGGGTTAATATTTTTACTACTGATTGAGCAGACGCTTGGTAAAAAACTGAATTTTTTTATCTTCCGCCGATTAAATGTAAGTCCGACAAACAATCTTCTGTTATTTTATTTTCCACATTTTGATTTGAACATGAATATTAGTGTCATTTTATGCATATTTTGTTTTTTAAAATTTTCCTGAACCATCCCCCCGATATTAAAACTTGGCTACGCCCGTGGGCTAGTATGTATATACTAAATTCACATTACCAAGTGTGGAAGTTCGGTAAGCCTTTCAAAAGTGATCGCAGTTGCAGCATCCCTATATTTTTGGCAAGCTAAAAATAGAATAGTTTAGTTAAAATCACTTTAAACATACATACATACATATATCGTTTCAATATCAAAACGAGCAGAAAAAAATTTGCTTTTATGAATAATTGAAAATAAGTTTCGATAAAATACTGACTTGCCGAAAACATTTTAATAGTCTAGTATTATATTCAATAGGTACACAAAGTTTTCTTGAACGGACGATTAATAATATTATATTCTACTTAAGTCTATCCTGCTCATTTTTCTTGCAGAATATATATCACATTGTCTTGTATAGATCCATCTAGGGGAAGAGTGGCATGAAAAAGCCAGTTTTACACAAAGCCCAAAAAAACCAATAAGAAATGAAAAATATTTTTTTGTTTTCAATAAAGTTATCATTTCGACAGTATAGAACAAATTTTCGTAGGCGGAATGAAGAAAATTTACAAGATTAATATTTATTTTTCGTTTTGAAAAAAAAAAATTGATTTTCAGCCTTTTCATAACTTATAGGTTTTGAAAGAGCCACCGCGAATTAAGAAATGTACAAAGATGAAATTTAATAACATAGTACACCATTAATAGTGATTGTAACAAGATATTTTTGTAGAGAAGAGGGAAGACAATATAGACTTCTTAAAAAAATTCTTACAACCTGAAAACTTGCTTGTAACTTGCAAAAATTGTTGATAACTTGAAAAGAGTATCAAATAAACTCGATTATTTTATTTGTTAATAATAATTAAAAAGTTTTGAGAGTCGAATTTGCTTTCGATCGTTGTGAGCTTTCAAAAGTATTAGAAGCCCCATATTGCCCCCGTTTCCCCTATATTTTAGCAAAGTGGCTCCTTCATAACCTTTTATGTTAAAAATAATTATTTAAAAAATCAGTATAAAATAAAAGTGCTCAACTATTAAAATATCGTTGAAAAGTTTAAAATCTATAATATTTTATAGCATAATCAGTTGTCAAAAACTAAATAAAACATCAAAAATTTACTTCTGGGGTCTAAAATCTTTAAAACGTTTTGTCAATTGTTGACAAATAATAATGAAAGTTTTAGGGAGTATAAGTGATCAGTATTACTAACTAAAAAAAAATACATGAAAAATTTTCAGTCTGTATGTTTTTGTGTAATAGAAAATGGCTCTTTCAAAACTCTGCTCCTTCATGCCACTCTTCCCCTACATATCCTTACTAGTCATTTAGAATTATTATAAAACATTACTTACTTGATTTTCATAATAGAAATTATTTTTTAATTATACAAAAATCAAATTCTGCCAACTCTTTGTTTTTAAAACTTACCGTCATCAGCTTTTCGATTGTTTTTGGATCCAATTGGTTTCGTTTGGCTGTTCTCCGTTTCATTATTATGACGCCGCCTAAAAAATGATGATTTCTAGAAAACTATTGTGTTTAGTGAAATACAATAAAAATAAATATTAGAACACGGTAATGTAAAGTCTATTAATGAAGAGTTGCTCCTTTCTTTAAAATCGTTTTAAAGATTCTGGTTTTCATGATTTTGATGAAACTTTGAATTACCCCGATGTTCTGAAACACCCAGATATTTTCATTCAGGTCTGAAGCGTATGCTGGCCAATTCAAAACCTCAATCGAATTTAAAACGAATCTGGACCTGGTTTTGCGACCAACATGGATGCAAGTATTATCCTTCTGGAAAATCCACTATATGCTGCAAAATTATTGCATGTTGATTATTTTCAGTGCGATTCAACACTTTCCATACTGTAGGTAGAACGTTAAACAAATATCCCAGGGCTAAATGTTATACCTCTAACAAGAGTTTAAGCTAGATTTACATACTGCATGTAAACTTCCTTTTTTATTTTCCTTTTTCTTTCGAGTTGCTAATTGCCATGATTGGAATTTTTCAAAAAATGTTGGACAACTGCGGCCTCGTTCAATTCTTCAAACAATTGCACGAAAACAAAATATTTTATTCTTTAAAAAGCAAGAATTTTGCACTTTTCTTAATTTGTAAGGCTTTATGGTATGATTAGTTTTTGTAATTAAAATAACCTTTCCGCACACTACCAATACCAATTATGCAATGAGGTTATCCGCAAATGCGTTTTTCGTCAGTGGCGTAATAATTATGAAAAAATCAAAAACCGTTTTTTTTTCTCTGAAAACGGACAAAGGAGGAGGGGCAGAAATATATGGACCCCAGCCTAGGAACCAATAACGACAAGCGATATATCATTGGAAAGGTTTTTTCACGACCTACAACTTTTACTATGGTGGAAAATCGCAAATCCCTGTGGGAAAAAAGTTATCGAAATCAAACACGTAACAATTCACAGATTCGGATAGCAAAACCAAGGGTCGTAGTCGTAGGAGGATAACGTACAAAGCGGGGCAAGAGTAATGTATTAATGTTAATGTGCAATTTTTGCAAGACTTTCTTTACGTAGCAATAACTTCTTTCCCACAGAAATTTGCGATTTCCCGCCATAGTAAAAATTGTAGAACGTGAAAAAACCTTTCCGATGATATATTGCTTGTCGTTATTGGTAATATGGGCTAAAATGCCCATCCTCCTTTAAAAGTAAGTTTACAATTTGTGTGTGAATTATCATAATTTTCGTTAAATATTGTATCCCATTATAATTAATAGCACTGGTCTACAAATTTTGACTTTGAGAAAGTATTCTCCAGGTAAAGTAACTTTTTTTATTAATTTTCACATGCTGATTACGAAAATAATAATTATATTTTAAAATTAGTTTCCGTTTTTTAGAAAAAATATTAAGTTTTTTGTAAAAGTTAACAGAAATGATAACGATCTTTTATTCATTAGCAGAATTGCGACGTAGTTTTTTCTCTGCCCTCTTATATTCTGCTTCTGTAACATCTCGACAAAGAGTCCAGCAATAATCCGCCAAAATTGGAACGTTTCCCTTGTCCTGATATCGTTTTTCCACTCAGCGTGAAACCTAGCTTTTATCCTGGTGTTTTATATCTTCGTTAGAGTAGGAAGAGAAGGCTTTTTTTTATTTTAGGCGATACAGAACACCTTTGTTTACTACTTAAATATCACCACACCACAAATGTAACAAAAATTTTCCGGATTATTCACACATTTTCGAGACATTTACATATATATGGTAGGTACCTATATAAAAAAATAAAATGAAATGATAAAATATAATTATTGTTTTACTTTTAGCACTTTTATCACTTAGTAATACAGAACAGAGCACTAAAAAACAATATTTTTAATATTTGTTGCCAATCTTTTCAAGTAAATATCAACATTATGAAGTTGGATCGAATGAAGGTAGAATCGTTAAATTCGAAGATATCAAGTATCCCGAAAACAAACTAATAAATAATTTTTACTTATCAACTTGTATTCAGCATGCGTAGACAAGCAGAAATTAGTTAAAATTATTTCGAATACTTTTCACTGTAGACTAGTGATAGTTTTCCAAAAATTTTCAAATGTTTGGTGACGTTATAAATATGAAACGAAACTTATAAAAAAGGTTAAATTAAAAACTGTATTAATTAATGAGTAAAATTTATAATGTTGTTATGTACTTCTATCTTTTTTCACGTTTTCATAGTTCGGGCAAAGAACCTTATATTAAGGTTCTTTGGTTCGGGTATTGCTTTGCGAACTAAAAGTTACTTTTGGAATTTGGATTATGTTGATTGTATCATTTGGTTTTAATTTCTGTTTCAATGCCTCTACCCCCCCATCCCCCAATTCACTATGTAACCGGTTCATATGTATTAAAATTAGTTCTGTCATGAATTAGCTTAGATTACTCCAAACAACTTGATTTTGAGTTGGATTTTGACTTGACATTTGTTTAAATAATTTAAATTTACAAAATTGTATTTTATTTTGATCACCCTAAAAAAATCCGTTGTTCTTATTAACACACAACTTATCAATGTCTCCAAAATGTTCAATTGACCTCGCGTATTTATTCCATTTCTCTTATTTGAATTGATTAAATAAAATTTAAGGAATCTCTTCTATGCATGGGTCTCAGAATTAAAATTGGAGATTCCAAAAATTCTTGCCCGATCTGAACAGGAGGCGGTGTAGTAAGTGTTGGAACATATTTGATACATCGCACAATCATCATATGTTGTTGAACTTGTAAAATGTGTTTCCTCTAAGATAAATTTATCACTATCTTTTTAAACTTCAAAACGAGAAGTTTGATTTTTAATACTTTTAAAATTTGTAGGTAGGTACTATTCAATATGTTGTTCTCTGATATGCTTTAAGATGTTGTGAGTTCCTCTTAGTACCAGTTACAGACTACAAGTCATATTAAGATGTAAACTACTTACCTAGTCGGCGAATCTGGCTGACGATCTTTGCAACAAACTATTTCTCCAGCGTTAACAAAGCCACATCGATTTTTCGCTATTTTTGCATAATTAACTAATCCCTGAGATACTGACATGCATTCATCGATAAATTTGCAAACTCCAGATGTACCATCTGTCAACTGACATGGACTTCCTTCTACAATAAAAAACAACTTTCATGAAGAAGAGCAATAGCGTAAATGTTATTTCCACGCACATTTGCGCTAATAAAGCTTCTCAAAAGGAGAAGGTGTAATTAGCGAAGAGAAAGAAATGAAAATGTTAAATTTGCATACGCTTTTTATGTAAAATAGCCAGTGAATTTAGAAGAATCATGATTTTCTCGCCGAATCCAAACATAATGTAAGGTCTTTAGTTAACCTAGGAACAGATATTCAAATTTTGAAAGGTTATCTTTATTTTGTGAAAATAATCAATTCTTTGAACTTGAATCTATGCAAGATTTTGTAGTAAATTTGATTCTTATAATTTTTTAAGTGGTACCGATATTTACGTTTAAATTTTTATAAACACATACATGGTGGACGGTCTCTTCCCCAAAACACTTAAGTAAATTGATTAACTAAAAAATTATATTGTGCGTAGTTTGGACTAGGAAGTGAAAATAAAATAGATGCAGGGTGTTTTGTTAAAGTCTGAACACTGATATGACAATCGATTTATTCTACATGATCTCCTAACCAAACTTTGTTCGGTAACTGCTGGACCACTATAGCAGGAATAACTTCAATGCATGACGTCCGATTCGAGTACGATTTTTTGAAGCTACGCTTCGCATTGCGGTATTATATGTACATTGGTTAAAAGCTATAGGCCATGAGCGTATATATATGTACATCAACATGCTTGCCTTTTTCATTCAAACCAAGCGCATCGGTATACGTGCGCATTATATAGATCGACATGCTTGCCTCTCTTTTTCACGCGTGTGCTCTTTTGCTCTTTTTCTTTATACTTGCTTCCATTAATATATAGAACTGCACTGTTAATTGACGATCGAAAAGTGAGACTATTTTAAGTTGAGGTGCAAACCATTTTAAGTGGAGATGCAAACCTGCCTTAGAAAACCCATGCTATAAAAACACATTAAATTATTTGCAATGTATGTTAAAATAAAGAAAATAAATAAATATAAGTTGCCCCTTTAATTTTGCCCTACATTTTGAGTAATTGTTAAAAAAAACATTGCGACACCAACCAGCTCGCGGCCGGAAGAACACAAGAGTCAGATATATAAAAACATACTCTATTTTGTCTAACATATGCATTTCGCCTGAGTGCCGGATGGGGGAAAGAGATAGGAGTCTTATGTCAAAAAGTGGTCACAGTTTTGAGGAGCGATTTTGCTTTGGATCAGGCACTTTTTTTAAGCTATTATTAATAAAATCACTTAATTAATTTATTTTTTTATTGATATTTATTGATAATAAAAACAGTTTTTATTTTTTGTTTGAACTTATTATCCATTTCCAAATATGATATTTTCTACATATTGCGAAAGAAGCGTAGCGTCTATCGGCGGTCCCCAACACAGCACCACTTCTTTTTTTGCCAGAAATGCCACAAGACAGGAAGCTTTTCCTCGAAAATATTTCGATCTTCCTGTACAAAACGTTTTCAAAACAAAGGGCAAAAATCAAATTTTGGGCATTAATCGTAATTTTTTAAGTTTGACGCGGCCTCTCTCGCTTGTTTGTTGTCGAACTGGATCGTGAGAGGTATCCTTAGAATGCTTGAAGACTCAGCTTTCTAACACTATTAACCAATATCTCACGATATTTCTGAAAAAAAATTATAAAGCATTTTCTGGATTCACCTCCTCCAAATTAAAGTCGATTGGCACACCGCACCATAATGAAACACTCTGTATATGTACAGTTAAAGTCAAAATGTAAATTGTATAATATATATAAAGCTGTTGCTTAGGAATATACAACAACAAAAAATCTGTGCAGATGTATAAGTAAAAGCATTTAGTGTAAATCGATTGGGTTAATTCTATGTATAATCAAAGGAAAACATAGTTTGGGTTAAGTGCATTCCTTTCCTAATTCATTTACACGCGAAACCTCCGATCAATTTGAATACCCCCCACCCTTGCCGTCTCCTTGTCAGTTGGAATATTATCAGTTTCTATGTCTAGTTAGCAAACTTTGATTTAAAAAAAAAAAGGGAGCTATATGAGTTCGAATATAATTCAATACAGAAAGTTTTTCTAGTGCGGGTTCAATGCGGGTGTAATTGTCTTAAAGTAATAACCCCCTTTTTTTACTTTCTTTAAGATTGTACTTATTTATTTATCTACCACACCGCCAAACATGAAAAAAGATATGTTCGCTTACCACCGAGAGCTCCTCCGATGTTACTGGGATGCCCAGACCTTGTTGGGTAAAAAACGTGGTGTAGCTGAAATCTTAACGCCTGCGGGCTACGGTCTGTGAAAATAGAGCAATTAAAAGTAGATCCTGGATATGACTTATTATTACTTTATTTCAGTAGTGACGAGGCGCATTTAAAAAATTAATTTCTTCCACTATTCATTCATTTTGTAGAAGTATAAATAAAAAACTGGCTAAGAGAGCGTTTGACAAGCACATGTAGGGGTCCCACAGCCATTCTCATTAACATTATTTTAAACATTTTAAAACCCTTGTCGTGTTTAAACTTCTTTAAAATAAAATCCTATATGTTTTTCCGGAATTGTGACATACCAGACAATCACACGGACAGACCGAAAGCAAAATGGTTCTTTGTTGGCTACGGAACCCTAAAAATATACATATGAATTTGATCAAGATAACCTATATTATATTCTATTACAGAAAAATGAATTATTATACAACTAATTAAAGCGAAGTACGGAAATAAACATTCAACTAGTTTTCTAGCATCCGGGCGGTTACAATGTATAATTTATAATTTTGGTAGTATTACATTTGTTTAGAACAGTTATTATTTAATCCTACAGGGACAGTACCTGCAAAATTATACCTACCTACATATAGATATTGTGCAATTAAATATTCAATACCAAATCTGTTTTCAAAAAATTGGCAAATCATTTTTGTAGGATTTTTTCCGTAGATTACGAATTCATAGAGAAAATGCCCAATCAACTCCCGTTTTCGAGAAAAATAGGACTAAATAGGTACTACAAAATGCGATATTTTGACCAAGTACTTACAAAATAATAGATTGATCCAGAAGTTTATAATGTTACTCAAGGTAGTAGCCTGGTGTGACGGCCGAAATTTCGACGTTTTTTCGTGAATTTTTTTAACAAGAAAATAATATGCAATCGTTTTGTAATTTTTACATGTTTTTATTAGTATTTTAAAGTATACAAAAAATTTTTGTTTCACTTAGTTTTACATTAATTTGTTTATAATTTTTTATGTCAAAGTGGGGCCCTCGAAAGAACGATGAGCTGTTTCGGGGAAGCACAAGCCTTCCGTAGTCATCCGAAATAAAAAAAATCAAGGAGATTATTATTGTGTAGACTTTATTCTAATGAACTAACCAATAATATGCATATTAAAAAAAAGAAAAACATAAAATGGCGGACTTGTGAAAAAAAGGTACTCAAAATCTAATTTTTTTGTTGATAAATTGTTTTAAAAAATTAATTTATTATTAAAAAATTAAATGTTTTAAAGGTTACTTATTTAGCTATGTGTGCCTAGAATAACAGGTTAAATTTTTAGCCAAATCGGTGGAATAGTTTTGAGTCAGTGCTTCCCCGAAATTTCAAAAACATGGTTTCGAGAAAAGCGCGTTTAAAATTTTGACAACAAATAATACTTACATTAATCAGCTATGCCTGGTGCATAGACCAATCCTTCCGTTTCCTCAAAGTTATCATTTTCAGCGGCTTTGAGAGCCCTGCGTAAGGCTCTGGCCTCTCTACAATTGGCTTCGGAAGGATAATAAAAGAGGGAACGGTCAGAGCAGCTGCCGCTGACGTGTCAACACACTTTCATACACACTACGGCGCTCTCTCTTTGTTTGGCTATAACTTTGAAAATATTAAAAATTTCGGTCTGAAAATTTTTGAATATATTTTTAAAATGTTTTTCTTCCGAAAAATGTAAAAAAAAAAAATAGTGCGTGGAGTCCCTCCGCGCGGAAGAAGTAAAACTTCGTAATGTGGAAATGTTCTACCGTGAAGCGCGAGGGGATTGAATTTTTCTAAGAATCCTCGGAGTTGCGGGCTCTGCTCAATCAAGGAATGAAATCTTCAAGAAAAAAAGGCATACGGACAGATTCATAAGTTTGAATTATCTAACGAAATTCAGATTTTTTCGTTTTCGGTGTTTTCAATTGCCTTAAGGAATTATTAAAACAATATATTATGATGGTTTTAAATAATTATCAAAACCAAATGATCTCCACAAGCAACAGTATATACATTTTATTAAAAAAAACTATAACGAACAAAATTCAAATAAATTTAAAAATATAGTCTTCTTGACTGTGAATTTAAAAAAAACAAAATGATGCAGGCGGGGCTGGACCGAGTGGCGGGCGTCAGTACTTCACTTAGATACGTTCTGAAAAATATAATAGAGAGAGGATAAGCATTCACCCAGAACGCTCAGTGAGTGGTACCTATAATTATTAATCACGCACTCTCACAATCACACAAGGTGGGAACCAATCCCGGACCATTGGGAACAAATCCCTGGTAATTGGGAACAAATCCCTGGGTAGCGGGAACAAATCCCTTCACACACACAAAGATGGGAACAGATCC
The DNA here is from genome assembly GCA_951509405.1 of Machimus rusticus. NCBI lineage: Eukaryota > Metazoa > Arthropoda > Insecta > Diptera > Asilidae > Machimus > Machimus rusticus. The sequence goes on from OX608051.1 coordinate 14,434,471, forward strand.
CGGACCTAAGGAAAATATGTCCTAGTCAGGGAACAAATCCCGGACCTAAGGAAATATATCCCAGGTGGTTGGGAACAAATCCCGGGTAAAGGGAACCAATCCCTTCACGCACACGCTCAATCCTATCTTCTTAATTATATAAACATTTAATCTAAAAAAAAACCACTAATTTATAATAAAAATTAATCTGAATATCCACTCACCTAATCCACTACTTATTCACTCAACTTTCTTTACTCTTACTTTTAAATTTGCTAAACTCACTTTACTCACGTCTTCACCTCAATGACACCTTCAACAGACTGCAACGGTTTTTCCTTTTTCGGAGGAATCGAACCATTCTTCCTACCAAAGAAAAACCTACCTAATCTACCCTTCTTTTGTTTTACAACCTATCCTAATAAAACTCCCTCGGTCCTTAACGGATATTCATGCGCCCGATGCGCGATTGCCTAATTCTTGCCTCTTTGTTTCACTCATCTAATCTTGCAGACTTGCACTCATCCCTCGTATCGCAACGCGCACCCTCATTCACAGGCCCGCTAGTCTATTTTTAGACACTCATAAATGCCTGTTTCTTCATGCAAAATTTGGCCTTTTACGTTGCGCTCTAAGAAAATGATATTTCCAAGGGACGAGTACTCATCATGCGATCCTAGAAATTTTTGTATTTTCTTTCTTATGTAACAAATAATATTAGGTATTCTTTCAAAATTTTGATTTGATAAAGATTTAATTTTGATGGATTAGAAAGAGTTAATTAAATTCATATAGTTGTTAGCTTAAAGAAAAGTAGAGAAATCTTTATGCATACACGAATAAGGTGTGAAAAATGTAAAAAAGATATGAACAACTAAATTTATATAAAAAGCTATCGGTTTCGCAACGTTAATTGACGCTCATCTGCACGAGCCCTACAATTTTGTCTCTACTTGCACCATCACGTATTAGGACCGGTGCATGCAGCATGTACAATCAAAGTCAATATATGAATATTGTTTTAATAATTCCTTAAGGCAATGAAAAACACCGAACGAAAAAATCTGAATTTCGTTAGATTAATTCAAACTTACGAATCTGTCCGTATGCCTTCTGCCCGTGGGAATTTCATTCCTTGATTGAGCAGAGCCCGCAACTCCGAGGATTCCTAGAAAAATTCAATCCCCTCGAGCTTCACGGTAGAACAGACCCACAAGCCCCTTGCGCAGAACAGCAGCCAAGTAAACAAGCCCATCGCAGGGCCAGCGCCGCCGCAGCAGGCCGTGCACAGCATCGCATGCCCACAAGAAAAGCATCGCGCGCCGAACAAATGCGACTTCTCCTTCGCCGAACTCGTCGGATGCCATCGCACATGTGGAGGCATCGCTGTGGAGCTCTCAGAATTTTTGGTCGCGTTAAACGTTTAACGCAACCTTGGGTTGGAAGTCGCATAAGAAGTTTCACTTCAAAAACATTTTTTGAACCCATCACACCGGGCTACTACCTCAAATGATAGCTGAAATCTCAAGCTATAATACAAAAATTCCGAAAAGTTTTGAAGAATTTCGAAATAATCAGTGAATTATACTTTTTTCCATAAATTGATTATTTCATACAATGGATAACGAATAAAACACACTGTAAGTGCACACTCTTGAAAAAGAGATAAGTTGTACTTGATATTGATAGATGAGGACTAAGGCTTTCATCTAAGCCATGCTTAAATCATTTACAATGAAAATTTTTCAATGATTTTATAAAAATGGCCAAAATATAGTTTTTTAAATGTTTTGACTAAAAACAGTAGCTGATAGAGCGTTTTAATTTACGAATTGGTAATCTACGGACACAATCCTACCGAAACAATTTACCATTTATGCATATGGAAAAAAAGAAAAATTAAATTTGTTGATTAGTGTTGTCAGCAGTAAAGTGAGTAAATGGGCATTTCCATAAATAGTTCGCCAGTTATCTGCGTTAACAATTCTAGAAAAATTCTAGAATACAAATTACGGAACTACTTATCACAGTGGACCAATTCTAATTAATTAACTGATCATATGTTTCTCCTCGTTTTCATTTACTGCTCATATTATAGCGCCCAATATGTAAGTAAAAACACAATTTTAATTTGTATACTGACCGAAACTATAATATATTTGCGCCCCTTTAGATCATAACCACTTTTAATTAAATACCTGGCGGACCGCTGCATAGCACGTCGTTATTCACGACAATCCCTGTAACTCTAGGAATAGGATTTTTTAGTGGAAAAGAAATCTTGTAAAACAGTGGCCTGCTCTCAAGAACAGCTTGAGCTGCCTGCTGCTGTTCTTCAAGAAGCTCAAGGCGACCTTTATAAGGCTATAATTTTGCAGAAAGGTGAAAATTAATTATGAATTCGCTTACAAGAAATTATAAAACACTTACTGATGGTAGTGAGGTTGGCAAGGAAAGTTCCGCAATAACGTTAACAACAGTTTGGTTCACTTTAATGTTCTTTAATTCGATTAAACCGATCCAGTCAGCTCCATCGAATTTATACTGGAATAGTTGCGGGCATGGATTGTCGGGAGGGTCACTTAATGCCACGCCAGAGATCACTAACAACAAAAAGGTGCATTTCGCGAACTGGAACAACTTCACTTGCATCATGTTCATGGTTCTATCGTAACACATTATCATGTTTAGCAAACTTAATCTTGATCTCAAACTGTAATTTCAATATTAAATATATTTATCTCAGACATCTAATGAACTAGTGATGTTGCCTGAAGCTTTTGATTGTTAAACAGGTTTAATTATCAACCGGTTCGCTACCAACGAATACGTACAGTATTTTCAAAAATTATATCATAAAGTAACAAATCTAATGCACAAACAAGTTTCATGCTATATTAGAAATCATCCACCAAATTCGTTTTGTCTTGGCTGTGTTAACGTCGACAGGAAACTTTAAATCGCAAAATAATCTTCATGATTGTGATATTGTTCATAAAGTTTGCTAGAGGTGGAAATTATTATAACGTTTCAGCATGAGTTAAGGTAATTAACAAACAAATTTGTTTTCTCAAAAATAGTTTAATCTGTTGACATTTATGTTAAGACTTACTATAGTACAATAGTAATAGTGAACTAAGAATTTCCGGCATCTTGTATTTTGGCGGCTATGAAATCAATTCTTTTAGCTTTTTCCGTTTTGGTTGAGATGCTGAAATACTAAGAAAAATTACAATTTGTAAGAGGTTTGGGAAAAGATGTTGATCCCATATTTATTGATTTGATTCAGTTCTTTATAAAAACTGAAAGAGAGTAATAAATAATTTTAATTTCCTTTAAGTTTTAATTTAATTTGATTTATTTAATTAAATAGATTATTTTAAATGCAATGACAATTTGACCGTTTTCTTTGAGAAGGATTCCGGAATAATAATTTTAAATTTAAATAACAAAAACTCTCATTGATCACTTGATTAAAAGAAAGTGAAAGTCAGTAGTTATCGAAGCGAAGTAACCGGCGACTGCACAGTGTTCACAGAGGTATGTACATAAATATTTGTTGAATTGGGCTAACTTATTATTTTTATTTTTCAAAATAATTTATTTTTCTGTTACTTATTAGAAGTTGAAGGTGACGGACATTTTTTTCTTCATTCTGCTTTGGTTGCATTGCTTTCATTTGAAGTCACACTTCCTTTTATTTCTCTCTAAATTCTTTGCGTAACACCTGAAAGCTACAACAAAAGTTTCAGATGGACAAACTGCACACTTACGTCGTAGAGTATCAATCCCATTTTGAATTGTAGTAGCTTGATTTTATCATTCAGTCCAAATTTTGGTAAAAAAGGAATTTCTCTGGGGACACCCTGTTATTTCACTTCGCTTGAATTTTATTGCACTGTAAATACTTTTATACCTCACTACAGTTGTTTGAAATTTGTATCACAAAGTCCTTTGGCTTTAATTTTTCTTTCAACCAATTTAAAAATTTCCGAATTTCGAAACGTTTTCCCATCAAAAAGTTATTCACATTAATTTTCTTCCATTATTTCAATCATTGCCGCACGTTTTTCGGTCGTCCATATATTTCTCTTAGCCATTCTGAAAAATCAAGAACATAAAGGCCGTTCTCTAATACGCGGACCACCCAACCAACTTGTGGCCTCTCGTTCGTGTTTTGGTCAACCTGGACAAAACCTTCTATATCCCAAGCCATGAAGTGGCCTCTTGCATATGTGAGTAAGTGGGCTGACAGTTCGAGACATTTACATTTAGTCTTATGGACGCTGGATGAAATATGCTAAAGAAATTGGATTTAATCGGGTTTTTTGGACACCACGGACATACTAGTCTTAAGAAATTAAAATCATAGGGGCTTTTACTCCATATAGGCCAAAAACATTAATGAATTTTCGGCGAAAAAACAGGAAATTTTCGATTCTTTGGTTCGGTTCGGAGCCAATTCCCTCTCCTGCCGTACATTTGTTAGAGGTCCGGCGCCCGGCTTTTCTGTTGAGTTTTGGTTAAATACGAAAATTTCATATTCTTTGTTCGAACAGGTGATTAAAAGTGTTAATAATTACAAAGAGAACTTCTTAGAGTAGGTAACCTTGAGTGAAAATAATTTTTCGATACGAGCTATAGTTTGGAAGCTGCCGTGAATTTTTTTCCAATTTTTTAAACTGTCAGGACGCCGCACTGTGGAAAATTAAGGTCCGTTTCGGATCAAAAATCTACAACTCCTTCATTTTTAGAGATAGAGCTATCAAATTTTGCACTTATGTAGAGTGGTATATAAGGCTTCATATAAGTAACTTCCGCTAAACTCGGCTCACTCGTTGTTTTTGTTTAAATAACAGAAGGTCATAAGCTGTATACATTGCATACATTTATTGATATATTTTTTATTTCAAAATATTGCGTACAATTTTTTAAAATCTAATTATTTATTAATATTGCTATAATTGAAAATTTTAAAAAAAAAAGATATAACAGCGCCTATACATTACGCTAAACATAAAAAAAATAATGAAAATTTTTACAAATAGTTTATTATAGTTTCAGTAGTTCCTGATGGGCAGGATCTGCATTATACTTGGATAGCTTCAGGATCTGAAATGAGTTGGTTTACTTCCAAAAGATGTAGAGTATCTTCATCTAGTTCCTTTACATTTTTTTCATATGGTTTTCTAATACTTGTTATATAGGGATCAGATGTATAAAGCAGTGTATGAAACACATCTTCATTGGTAGCTGATCGAGAACATTTCCGGGCATGATGCAGGCGAAATTTTTTATAATCTTTATTACGGGATTCTTGGGCATCTTCCGAAAGTTGTCCAATTGGTAGTACTGCGAAATGGTTTATAATACTCTCTCCATGAATTAAAATTTTGTGAACAGATGATGGCATATAGTACCAATTATATTTGCTCACATATATTCTTGCAGTTTCCAAAGCATAATTACCAAATTTTTTACTATCTATCATAAAACCAGATGACAGAGCTTGCAGAATTATATATAACCGTTTAATCAAATCAATATCTACTCCTGTGATTTCAGCAGAACAACTTGCATTGTAAAAAAATCTTCTAGCAGAATTGCCATCATTGCTATTACCTGTCCCTTGTCGTGGTTTGTCGATGTTCAGTCCAAGCTCTTCACGAAAACGCTCCTGTACTTGGTTTTTCTTCTCTCGCCTAAGTCTTTTTTTTTCTTCGCTTGTGGCTGACCACGTTTGGAAAGAAAGGTTATATGATATATGCAATATCATTTCCATGCAACGTATCCAGGCGTGTAATGTTGATAGTCCGTATTGATAAGAATTTTCATTTTCAGGCCTAGCTGTTACTTTTGTTAAATCATTCATTTGTCGCGGAGTAGCTCCACATATTGTACATGTGGAACTAGAAGGCGTATCTGTTAAAACTTGCGCCACTTTTCCGTCTATCATTGTTAGAAAAAGTTCATGCTTCACTTGAACTCCCATGCCTTCTTTATTAATTATTGATGGCAACAAAGATTGTATTTGGTTTTTTATTTCATCAACAGCAGATTTAGTTTTCTCTGGAGTCTCTTTACAAAATTCTATTGAAATAGGCCGACAAAAACGAACAGATGAAGGCACTGGATTTTGCCAGATAATAGCGCCTGTTTCCTCATCAATTAATCTGATCGGCACAAAAGAAGTTATAAACAAATTTGCATCGGAAATAAGTTCTGACTCCTCTGGAAGCTTTTGATTGTACTGGCTTTGTCCAGAAGACCCATCGCAGCCCCATTTACTGTATAATAATAAATGTTTCAGTCCACTCTTGTAAACTGCATCTATGGATAAAATTCTAGCTGCAGTATGATCTAATAGCTCTTGAACTCTTAAAATTTTTGCATATGTATTTGTGATTTCGATTGCTGAGGATGGTGGGTAGCAAGTCTGTTTCACTTCTTGTATTTTGTAGTATGGTGGAAATATGAAACAGTTTCTTTCCTCGGTAATCTTCCTAAGATAAAGATATTGTGCTTTTTTTAGATCTAAGTCTATGAAAACACTTAATGCTTCTTGATCCGCTAGCACTTTATTTCGATTTGCGTTATCGAACTGATTCCAGACGAAGGCTTTTTTTCGGCATCAGACAACCTTAATCCTTCAACAAGTTTTGCTTCAGTTCCTTCTCCTATAGAACGTAATCCCTGAAGATATGCGTTGTGAATGTGTTCGAAGCCATATTCATTTAGCAAAACAGTATTTTTTCTTTTTTGCTTGATTCTGAAGAGTCTCCGTATGACACACACGGTCTTCCTCTTTTTCCAGAAGAAGTAGAGGGTGTAGAGTCGGTTGCTTCTTTTTCTGAAGTCGGTATAGTTACGGAGTATTCCGAATCCAACCAATTAGTGTTTCTTATTAAAAATGCTGCTTTACTGCGTGCTGCTTCTTTCCAGCGATTATTAAACGAAGGAATGATATGTCTTTGAATATCACCGATAATAAAACATATGTTGTCTTCAGAAATTTGATGATTATCTTTTAAAAATGTTGACAGTGCCGCAGTTGTTTTTCCGCCTTCTATGTAGGACAGTATCAGCTCACGTTTAGAACACTTAAAAGTAGACATTTTAAAGAACTAAAAAGCCGTAGTTTAAAAGAATACTACTGAATTTTTTATGAAGGAATAATTTTTTACGGCCCTTTTTATACTGTTTGGGGACCACAGCGGGGCAGATAAATTGATAAACACACCGCAAAGTATTGATAGGAATACTCAAACAATGAAACCGCAATTGATAGCGTTTTCCGTTCTCAGACTCGTATCTAATTTTAATTTTTTCACATGCTTTTGATGACTACCTGAGCTATGCATTAACATTAATTCCAAAACGTGGGCAAACGTGGGTAACTATCAAAAGCTTCGACAAACTTTCGAAATATTTTTTTTTTCTCTTAATTTATTAATTTATTATTAACACGTATATTTTATTTTAAAATTCAAAAATGATTACTTCTCTAAAGTCTTCACAAGAAGAGCTTTTCAGAAATATGTAACACTTTTTACCCTTCTCTTGAAGTTTTAGAAATATTTCACTTTGAAAATTGTGAATGAACGGCTACAAATTTGCGATCTACAAGAACGTTAAACGTTACAGCATGAAAATATTTTTTTTTCACTAAATATATATAAATTATGCTACATAATATTGAAATTTGACTTTCGAACTATTGAATAAAATTAATAAAGTGGCCAACTTATGTCATTGGTAAAAATCATTTTTGATATGCGTTTGTTCTAACATTTTCCACAGTGGGACGGTCCAATACATGCTCATCAATTGAATAGCGATAAACCAATGAGGAGGTCTTACGATGAAAAGTGAAAGTTGGGGAACATCTGAGAGTACTTTGAACGAGCGAGATTGATAAGGGTTAATTTTTACGCATTGATAACGATTACTAACATAAGAACTCAACCAAGAAAGCATAGCAGAATGAAAACCAAATGCATGTAGTTTAGAGATAAGAAGGTCTAAATTAACACGATCAAACGCTTTTACAAAGTCAGTATAAATTACATCAACTTGATAACCTTTTTCAATTTCATTGGATACATAATTTTTAAATAAAACAAGATTAGTACTGGTGGACTTACCAGATAGGAAACCATGCTGCTGGGGGCAGATGCTCTCCTTGATGTGAAAAAATAATTTATCCTTAACTAAACTTTCAAAAACTTTAGCAAAAGGTAGCAGTTTGAATATCGGTCTATAATTGGATACAAGATTGCGAGAACCAGACTTATGGTATGGTATGGTGATGTGGCTGCCTCAGGGCACACTTAGACCATCACTAGGTCCATTGTGATACCACAGTGGGGCGACCCATCTCCTATCCAGGGAACCACCCAGGGTCCTTGATGAAGCTACTGATGTTCTGGATGCTCATTGAGCCCAGGTCAGTTAGGTCATCGAAGAAGCACGCACCTAGACAGCGCATCCTTAGGGTTGCGAGTGCCGGGCATTAGCCTGAACTATAATGGTCTTAAGGCATCTTAAGATAGCTTAAGATTTCGCACGACAGCATGAAGTGCCATACTGACAACTATAATGGTCTTACCCCAGCTTTCGTTAACTTTCCGAATCTTTCGGCAAGTCTTTACCGTACGGTCCCGAGCGTACAAATCTTAGGGGATCTTAACAAAAGTGACGTTTGGTGGAATTAAAGTGGCCGTGATTTGAAGTTATTTGCTTCAAAATAAATTCGAAACATTTGCTGTCCCACACTATGCACATTAAATTCCACTGACACGCTGTCGGTCCAGATTTGTTGACACTTCTGTCAAAGGTGTCTTAAGACAATTATAGTTGAGCTTAAGATTTTTTAAGATTTGACAGAATCTTAATCAATCTTAAGGCAAATTCAACGAAGAATCTTAAGGAGTCTTAAGACCATTATAGTTCAGGCTATTGGCAGAGGAAGTGCTTAATGCTTTGTTCTTCCTCCTCATCAAGACAGCTTCTGCAGAAATCATTGAGGGGAGCCCCCAGTCTGCTGGCATGTCTACCGATAAGGCAGTGTCCAGTTAGCACGCCTACTATTTTACTGATGGTTCCTCTCTTGAGAGATACTAGATCCTTTGACCTGCATCGACCCAGAGAGGGCCATATCAGCCTGGTGGTCACGCAAGTATCTTCGCGTTTCCAATTATTGTCGGTGATCTCTATAAATGATCGTTCGACTACGTGCTTATAGGAGGAGAAGGGTACTCCTATATGCGACAGGACGTCCGTGTCCGGAAGGCTGGTGCCCCGTCTAGCTAGCTCATCCGCCTTCTCGTTCCCTGGGATGTTGCTATGACCGGGCACCCAAGTTAATTTAATGTCGACCCTCTCTGCTAGTTGGTTTAGCAGAGAACGGCATTCAGCTACGACCTTCGAGGAGGTGCATGTACTAGCAAGCGATTTTAATGCAGCTTGGCTATCAGTGAGGATAGTGATTCTATTGGGGGATAGCTGTGCCTCTAGTAAACTTCTAGTAGCCTCCAGAATGGCCACCACTTCCGCTTGAAACACGCTGCAGTGGTCGGGCAGGCGGAAGGATACTTCGCGGCCTAAGTGTTCGGAAAAGATACCGGCATCTACCCTATCATCTATCCTGGATCCATCAGTAAAAATCAATACCGGGTTTAGTTGTCTGGGGGGGCCCTCTCCCCAATCCTGTCTAGCAGGAATGAGGACATTGAATCTACAATCAAACGAGGGTTTGGGTATGGTATAGTCCAATTTGGGGGCACGTGAGTCTAGGATTTTCGAGTGTCCATAGTCCGTGCGTGTCCACGGATTTGCCGCGTTTAGCCTTGCAGCCGCGGAAGTCGCAATTTGCTTGCCGAAGGTTTCCACCGGTAGAAGGTGAAGAATAGTGTTCAGCGCTACAGACTTAAAAAAGGGATTTATATAAGAAATTTTCCACTTTTTATTTATGTAGGTATATAAGAAAATTTCCACTGATCCAAAAAACAACCCAGGCGAAGAGACATTTACTGAGCTTTACTGAACTAGACTTTAATGCAGCAGAATTAGGCGGTTTAGCACGTGATGATACATCACCAGAAACTGGCACAAAATCATTAGAACTTTTAGGCACACCGAAGCTGATAAAGGATTAAGAGCATAAGTTTCCTCAAGGTGCGATAAACGATGCAAGCAAATTGATTTTAAAGAGGCGAGTTCACTGGATAATTCAGAGATCTTGCACATTAACTCGTTAACAGGTACAAGGACACATCCTGAGCACTTCCAATGAATATTAGCATTGGTTTCCAAAAGTTTAAACGAAGGATCGTCTAACTTAGAACATCTTTTGTGAAAAGCGCGGTTACAGATAAAGCACACAATTGCTTTTTTATCACACAATTCGGCACAATTTCCGCAAAGTTTACTAGCAATCATAGAAGATGAAACAAGTTAAGAAACAATAGATAGCAGAATACACGTCCGCACGTCCGCACTCGTCGGCTGCACTCACTGCACTCCCATATTTTGCAATAACAGACCCAATACCAATGCGTGAAGAGAAACCGAGCTTCGACCAAGATACATCACCAGACATTGTAAAAATATTCGCTTCATTTCCCATTTCTGAATTTTTATTTTTCTCTTCGGTACCTGCTTTTCGGATAACGGCCTCGTACATAAATCGTTTTTACAGCAATGTACAGCGTATCTAGGATTCCGTAATAAGTTGTGCTGTTAAAACTTGAACCCAAATCCATTAAAGCGGTAAGATTTTTGATGCCATGTTAACCGACGCGACGCCAAGCATTCGCATCACGAAACAAAACCGACGGTTTATTTCGTATGCATTTTTTACCATCGGACAAGAATTTATCTCGCCCGGTCAGAACATAAGCAACCGACACAAATTTTAAAACCGAGTCCACGAACTGATTTTTTGTAAAATTTCACATCACCATTTCATTTTTTGCATTTTAACAGTTGTTGCAATGTACCAAACACCAAACAAAACTCAATAAAACAATAATTCAGAGTCTGATCGATTTTAACTTCGAAGTCAGCACATTTCCTCCCCCTCTTTGTTGCGGAAGTCTTCGCGAATGTAGTATCGGCCTCGATTGAATGCCGATTTGTGCCTTTAAACCTTGTAGGCCTCTTCCCTTCTTCCCGAGAACGCAAACTTCTCGAGCCTTTCCGATCTTGCTTCACAAGGCAACTATCCATTCTGAATAACAGAAAGAAACTGAACAATATATTTCAATTAAGTTATAGTCACAGATAATGATGTCGCCTCGGCATAGGAAAAGGAGAACGCATTTCTGTTCCTGTCGTTATAAACAAGTTCGGGTGAAAATGTTTCAGCAATATGAATCGAATTTGGAGCCTCTGCACTTGCCCACTTGGTCGAGCGTCAGGACACGAGAGCAGCGAGTTGTTCGTTGGCGCCGGCTTGAATGAAAGTGAGGCGTAAGGGAATTTCAATGTTGCAATGGTTCCATCCGTTTTGTATCAGTATACACTGATGCCGAAAAAGGGAAAGAGAATGCGCAAAGGGATTATTCACGCATACTAGAAAAACTAGTAAAGCGGATGATTCGCTGGTATTTGATCAATTCGCAGAACTAGCCTTTTTCCTTCTTTGGACTGCGGCTTGCGAGATTTTATTGTTGGAGGATTTTAAATTTGCGATATTTATAATTGACTGGGAAATTTGCTTTTTTACAAGGAGCATAGCTAGTTTCAAAATTCCACAAAAACAGGCTGAAAAATAATAAAAAAATAAAAAAGTAGCATCGAAATGTAAGTACCGAGGAAGGATTGAACCCGAGCGCCTTGCGTGATAAGCAAGTCTACTACCCCCGACACTACTCTTCTTCTTCTTGAGACTTATCAAAAAGTTGTATATAACTTATGACCTCCGCATAGATTCTCTAGCTGCTCTAACGTTCCTTCATCTGTATATTCCCATTTCTTTCGCTCCTTCAGATTAATTCTGACATAAGTTGCAAAAATATCTAGTAACCTACTTGGCTGCGATTTGCTGAGCAACATACTCGGTTATGAATCTGGCTACAAACTTGGCTATAAGGACGATTTACTTGGTTATTGGAAATGTTGCTACCGTGCCTCTTTTTTAATATGGCATGCGACATCTGTATAGTTATTTATCTGAGATATAGGTCTCTTTTGGTAAGAATGGTCGTAGCGACCGCAATAATTCGAATTTCAATTTGAAATTTTGAGAGAACATGCATAACTGTCTGTACTTTAAGATAAGACAAACAATTATTTTTTCAATCAATCGGTTAACAAGCAGAGGAGAAAATGGTTCCGAATTGTTTTGTCCTTGCCTTTTTATACTATACATATATATGTATATATAGATTAAAACACTCTGCTCATTTGCCTTGCAGAGTTACATATTACATTACCTATAGATCCATCTACATAGGCATTATGCATTATTATAGAAAATTACTTGAATATCCTAATCGAAATTATTTTTGTAATTATACAAAAACCACTTCTTGCCATCTATGTATGTAGGTATGTACTTCTTTTCAAAACTTACCGTCATCAGCTCTTCGACTGTTTTTGGCTCCGATTGGTTTCGTTTGGCTGCGAACTGGAACAAATTCACTTGCATCATGTTGCATTTTGCGAACTGGAGCAACTTCACTTGCATCATATTCATAATTCTATCGCAACACTTTATCATGTTTAAGCGAACTTCATCGCGATCACAAACTGTGATATCAATCCTTACTTATATTATAAATGCGAAAGTAACTCTGTGTGTCGCGCAATCACGCCAACTACTGAACCGATTTAAATGAAATTTGGTACAGAGATAGTCTAGAACCTGAGAAAGGACATAGGCTACTTTTTATTTGCGAATTTTAAAATGGCGGATTCAAGATGGCGGCAAAAATTAGTAAATATCAAGAGATTGCCGTGAAAATTTATATTTGGGGGTTTTCGGAACTCCTGATTGCGAATCTGCGCTCGAAATTTGGAAATTCAAGATAGCGGATCCAATATGGCGACTAAAAATGTTCGAACTTCAACGAATTTTATTGAAAACTGGTACTGTGGTGGTGTTGCTGTTGGTTGTGGTTTCCGCCTCAACTGGATTTCCATGAAAAGCTTTTCTATTTCCGAAACCCGAATTTAGTTAACATATCTAATGTTAATGTATAAAGGAAAGTAGGTAATCTATAATGGGATTGTACTGATGATAAGTAGATGTATATAATACTGTAAATATTGTAAATAGCCGAGGACGCTTGTAAAAGTATGAGTAGACTTAGGAGATTGGTTGTTTTAAGAAAAAAATAGATTACGATTGTGTCTGTAAACTAGCTCTGACAATTTTTAAAAAGCTTTTCAACAAAAAAAAAACTTTAAAAATATAAATAATTGCTTAGTTTATTTAAAACTAATAAAAATAATTAATAAATATAAACAACAAATAAAATTCATATATCAAGATAAACATTCCGAAAAGTAAAGAAATCAGAAAGACAAGAAAGAAGAAAATATCAATAAATTCAAAGAAATATACAGCAAATACAAGATCCTAAAAAATAAATTAACTGGACAAACGGTAAGTTTTTAAAGGAAAAGAAACCCATCTTCTACATTGGTGACCCTGAACAGGCCGATCAACCAACTTCAAGCTTACAACATACCTTCAATCAACATTTCTTGTTATTCTTTACTATTAAAAGCTTTTAATTATTCATAATACAACCAAATTTGTTAATTTCTTTATACATTTACGCGTTAATTTACAATAATTTTAAATTCAAAAGTGCAGTGACAATTAAGTGAATTATTATTATTATAGTGGTGATTTTTCCGAAATCCCTGAGATCGGGAATCAGAATCAAAGTCGAGCCGGTAATATTAGTGACACTGTTGATGAGAATAATTTTTTCTCATCCAGTCCACTCCCGCGACCTCGTAACATTACTACCACACCACCGCCCTCTATTTTAACCGTTACCTTCACAACACAATCCTTTTGGAGAAACGCACCGAAGTTCTGGTTCAAAAAGCTTGAAGCACAGTTCCAGCTAGCCAGATTTACGTCAGAGACCTCAAAATACAATAATTTACTCTCTGCGTTGGATGAGAGTCTCGTTTTTATACTAAGTGATTAGCTCGAAAATCCAAATCCGCGTCAACCTTATTCCGAACTTAAAGAGGCGTTAATATCACGTCTATCGGACAGTGAATCAGCCAAATTAAATAAACTTCTTGGTGACGTTGTATTAGGTGACCGATCTCCATCGCAGTTTCTCAGAGAAATGAGAAACTTATCTGGAGGGAACCTAAGCGACGACGTTCTTAAGACTTTTTGGCTGCAGCGACTTCCCGAGTACATGAAAGCTATCTTGTCATGTAACTCTGGCTCTCTTACAGAATTGGCTAATTGCGCCGACAAAATTTTCGAAGTAAATAGTAAACCTTCAGTTTTTGCTTATTCTTCTCAACAAAATCATAATAATAATAACAATATTTTGGCTAATTTAACTTCAGAGGTAATTAAATTAAATCAACGTATAGAGGAGATGAACAGAGAGATTTTAGCATTAAAACGTCGCAATCGTTCATCGAGCAGTTACTCAAATCGCAGTTCGCGTTATTCACGAAGTCATTCTCCAACTCGACACCAAATTAAAAATAATAGAAGAAACTCTCAAGCTCCTACTGACTCCAAGTTATGTTGGTACCATTCCAAATTCCAACATAACGCTAACAAGTGTATATCCCCTTGCTCGTTTACCATTTTAGATTCATCAAAAAATTAAATAGCTTGTCATCTTTGACGACGAGTGATAAAGGCGAACATAACAGTCGTCTTCATATTTATGACAAATCTACTAAACAATTTTATTTAATTGACACAGGAGCAGACCTTTCTGTCATTCCAAAACCATTATCAACTAAATTATCACCTACAGGTTTACAGCTTTCAGCGGCTAATTCTTCACCAATTAACACTTATGGAAATAAAATCCTAACTCTGGATCTTGGTCTAAGAAGAAATTTCCAATGGCAATTTTTAATAGCCGACGTACAGAAACCTATTTTAGGTGCAGATTTTTTATATCATTTCAAATTAACCTCTCTGAAAAAATTCTTATAGATCCGCTCACTAATGTAACTTCATATGGGCAACTTTTTAAGGGACCTTCAACAACATTTTCGGTATTAATTAAACCTTCGATTAATGACAAAGTTCAAGAATTAATTCGTGAATTTCAAAGTATTACTATTGACTCAACCTTTTCAAAACCGGTTAAACACAATATAACACACCAAATTAAAACAGTTGGTCAACCAATTTTTTCTAAAGTTCGACGTCTATCACCAGAAAAACTTGCAATAGCAAAGAAAGAATTTGAATTTATTCTTAACCAACGTATCTGCAGACCATCAAATAGTCCTTGGTCATCACCTTTACATATGGTCCCAAAATCAAATGGTGATTGGAGACCTTGCGGTGACTACAGACGCCTGAATTCGGTAACATTACCAGACCGTTACACAATCCCCTTAATTTACGATTTCATTTCAAATTTAGAAAACTGTAAAATATTTTCAACTTTAGATCTAACAAAAGCTTACCATCAAATTCCTGTAGAACCTGAAGACATACCAAAAACTGCAATTTGCACTCCTTTTGGCCTTTTCGAATTTACTCGAATGGCTTTCGGCCTGTGTAATACAGCACAAACATTTCAGAGGTTTATCCATTCAGTACTGCAAGACTTTCACTTTTGCTTTGTATATCTCGACGATATTTTAGTAGCTTCAACCTCAGAACAACAACATTTAAACCATTTAAGACAAATTTTTCAGTGATTACAGGATCATGGGTTAATAATAAACATCGAGAAGTGTAACTTCATGCTTCCAAAGGTGAAATTTCTCGGTCACTTTATTAATTCTGAAGGCATCCAGCTGTTCAAAGGTTTCTTGCAATCATTTCCTTCGAACGATGAAGAGCCGTGCGTCATCGACCTTTCAACATTACATATTTTAGCCCAACTTAAGCTCACAATATCGATAAATTGAGATCTCTGTCTGATTTGGAATGCGTACCATTTGTAAAATGTTTTGAAAATTTAAGAAAAGTTGTTGATAGCTGTTTTTCTTCTGATGTAAAAAGTACGTACCAAAATGATATAGAAGAATTTAAAAGGAGCTACTTGGACCTTGATATACCGATAACTCCGAAAATTCACGCTATTTTGAATCACGTTTCACAATTTTTTTTAAAAAAGTAATAAGGTATTAGCTTTTTATAGTGAACAAGCAGTGGAGTCGTTGCATCACGATTTTAAAGTAACCTGGGAATAATATAAAGTTTTGAATCCTGAAGTTTCCAAAACATTACTTCGTGCAGTTTGTGAAAAATTATGAAAAAGTGAGTTTTTTTAGTTCATTTTTTTACACATTCAATGTATCAATGAATAATAGAACTTATTCAGAGTGTTCAACTCGTATATTACAATTTGAATTTTATGTCAATTTCAATATTGATTCGACCTGAAATGGATATTTTTAAATGTTTTGCAGAATTGCTCTCACACACACGTACACACACACACACGCACGCACATGCATGCATACACACACACACACACACACACACACACACACACACACACACACACACACACACACACACACACGAAACATTACTGTGAACAAAATCGAAAAATACTTATTAGGCATTATTTTACCATTTTACGTATTTTACGCATTTCTCGGAAAGCGCTGAGCGGATCTTCATAATTTTTTTTTTAAACTCTTGTAATTTAATACTCTACAAGATTCTGCAAAAATATTTGGGGTGTCTGATTGGTCTTATTTAAATCGTAAAAAGTGAACCGTGCAAGGGCCGCTTGATATAAATTGCTGCAGGTCCCGCGCTAGTCTAATCCGGCACTGGCATTAGCTGAGCTCTCTTGAAGCGCCCACCCGCAACAATTCGAATACCATATACACATGTATATGAATGTACGTATGTATGCAGGCATATGATATATGTATGTATATAGTACAAATTTTAAATGCTTCCGTTGGGACACTGCAATGAGGAGGTGAGAAAAATAGAGTAACAAGCAATAATGCTATAGACACACATCTGGTATCGGTACCAGGTATTGATACTGTGAAGAGAGCTATACTACGTGGTATAGGACCCCATGACACACATGCCTTCGTGGTATAGTTTGACATTATCACACTGAAGTTTTAAAAAGTCAAGTGAACTTGTGAAATAATGGATGAGTTATTTTTTATTTATGCGACTAATTTTGTTGTTAATTGAAGCTTCAGAGAGATGGAGTATTCAATTGCGAACATTGGCATTTAAAAGCAAAAGACGAAGTGCACTGTATAGAAAAATGCGTTTATTAAATAACTTGAAAGGCGTTAACAGAAACAAATCTCTTTATCAAATTATTTATTCATTTTCTTGCTTCACACACGGACAGAATAATCCCATATTTGGATTTTAATTCCTCCACCATTCTCTGCATTCGTTTTTTGGCCATGCAAATCACTAATGTTCTCCGTCCACACATCAATAAACCTCTCTGTCTCCGTATTAGAAAGGATTTTTCTTTTTTTGATATATTTCGCGCTATCCATTTCTTAAAAACCAAATCGCAGCTGTCAAAAAAGTAATTATTTTACTTTCTAATACAAAGCTATGGCGCTGATACCAGCAAAAATGTACATATACCAGGTTTGTGTACAGGAATACCAGCAAAAATTATCAAGTTTCAATACTAGGCTCATTCGTGGTATACCACGATTTTTTGCTGGTATCTAGGTGGCATTGGGTGACACCAGTGACACACATATACGAATACCAGGTACCGATACCAGATGTGTGTCCATAGCATAAATAAAGTTACAACAATTTTTTTCGTCCAATGTCATTCCTCTTCGAAGGTAGACTGCAGGACGATTTGAATAAAAATGCTCCAACTGTGCAATGAAGTCGAAATGATAGCTATATATCAGTTTGCCAGAATTCAAGTACATACTTCAGCTTTGCAAGGCATGATTCGTTACAAATCGATACTGGACTTTTGTAAAATATGCCAATTCCCAAGGCCCCTAACCAAAATATTTTCTTCGAAGGGAGAAAGTGAAATATACTCAATATATTCATGATGAATAGATTGACTTTACGGCACTAGATAAATATCAACAACAACAATACAAAAGCAGAACAGACACTACAATCTTACTGACTTAGTTCGAATTTTAACTTTTAACAATTCCTTATAAAATTTTAATCAAATTTATGTATACATATCACGGCCAAACTATTGATTCAATCCAGTCGACATAATTGGAGACCAGCGTGTACACGCAACCTGCTGGAAAGTTAGTCACGCCGTGTATAGTTGATATCCCGCCATGTCTTATTTGAAGGAATCCCTCGGAATGTTCCTCACATGTATATTGAAGTCGGCTTAAATCAAACTCAAAAGCACATCTTTGGTTCTTCATCAGACCGTTGGGCAGTTTCCGGTTCCTGCCGTATATCAAAATGCAGGTAGAAGAATCCATAATTTTTAAATTTGTCTCGTATGTGTCTTTGCCTTTAGCTAGAAGAAAACATTTTTACTTATAAAAGATTTATAAATATTTCGCTGATCATACATATCCATTCAGACAACATAACTGTTGCGTGGACAGGCAAAGATCTCTGGTTTGTGTTTAAACATGCCGGTAGAATATTCTTTGTGAAGTTGACTTTTCGGGCCAATTTAATTAGAGCAATATCGTGATATAGCAAGCTATCCGTGTATTTTGGATGTATAATAACTTCCTGAAAGTATTGTAATATTTTAAATAAAATATGTAGTTACATAATACCCAATATAAAAATCTCGAAATAATTTGCTTCGAAAAGCTGCAAAATCTAAAATGTCATTATCAACAAAGAAATTGTGATTTTCCTTTTGGTATCCTACCTCCAGAAAGGCTGAACCGATTTGTGAACAAGTTAAGTTTAGTGAACCTTCTCGGAATTTAATTAAATTTAGTGAAAACATTTCTCTTAGTTCAAAAGCAAGTAATGTGAAACAAGTTTTGAGGCGGCAATTTCCATTTTCGGAAAAAATGACTTAGAAATTTTGCAACTTTAATTTTTGCTTATGTCCAATTTTTCCTTAAATTTCGCGTATTTTCACTAAAATTCTGATAAAGACATATTCACTAATCCTAAAGGAACAGTATTTATTACTTAATTTGCACAAATTTCCACCGAAAACCCTACAACTAAAATAAAACTTACTTAAAAACTACTTTGTTAATTTACTACCTTCGAAAATTTTAAGATGACAATTAAAAATGACAAATAACAATTCCAATAAGATTTTGATTTTAGGACATTTAGGATACAGAAGTACTGTTAGTTTGAAATACAAAAATGAATATTTTCTATCATTTAAAAAAATATACGTGTACACGGTGGGCCATTTTAATCTACATATACAACTGAATATCTCGCCAGGAATGCTCCGAATCAAAAAAAAGTTCAAATAAAAGTTGTCGAGTTTGGAGGTGGATTTTTAACGGTGACCTCTAGTTTGACCTGGATTTGACCTTGAAGGTTATTTCAAGGTCAAGTTGAGTTTTTTTACATAAGAACACCTATTTTTGACCTCTGATTCAGAAAGAGTAGTGAATTTTTACGTTCAGAACCGTAATTTTTTTTACCTCCAGAGGTCATTTTAAGGTCAAAATACAAAAAAAACACCTAAGAACACCGAAAAACAGAAACATTAAAAAATGGATTTTTAAGGGAAACACCTAAGTATAAGTTATCGGCATCTCTTGAAGATGTAAGGTACGTAGGTACTGGCGTTTTTCTTTAATGACTTTTAGTGGTCATTTTGAGGTCAAATTACAATTGATGCACCACTGTCCACTGTCGAAGAATTTTATCTATTGAAAACTGGTAATTTTCTACGAAGTCTTGCTTCTGTTGAGGGTCCCGGTTTTTTAAACGTTTTTATTTGATTTGAGTTGTTTACCGTCAAATATTGCAACAAAAATTCTCATACTTTTATCTTACCAAAAGCTTTGAATTTTGCATACATGTTCATCTTCGATACATTGTGGATGTGTTTTTAGAGGAAAAGCGTTTTCTTACACTTTTGTTTCTAATAGGCTTGGGTAATATATGTACAATGAATGTGGTGCACAAATCACTTAGTTATATAAAATTACCAATTCCATAAAAGATAAGAGAATTAAAAAATAAAAATAAAAAATAATAATAAGTAGATTTTGATTTTTCGATTCAAAATGAACTACTAAAGTAATGACTTACATCAATAAAAATATAGTCACTTTTATCTGCTTCAAATACTGCTATTGTACCAAGTTTTGCTTGAGTAGGAGCATATTCCGTAAAGCAGTGTGCGGAAGTGAGCAAGTATTGATCAGAAATAAGTGATGCAGAGCAATACCAGTAAAATCCGGCAGAAGAAGTAAAGCCAAGAACCGCCTAAAAAGAAAATTCATATAATTCTTTTCGTTATATATAATCATCATCACTACATATATCATCTTTACATTTAATCATCATCACTACATAAATACAACAAAACACACGTTCGTGTCGGTTTTTCTGTACGTTCGTAAAAAATACACTAGAAAAACCGAATGAATTTTAATGCGGTTTTCACCATTTTCTAGAACGTTTATTCCAGAAAGTTTTGGTATATAACTCCAAGCTATGTATACTACGTAAAGACAAGTAAGTTATTGAAGTTTTCTAAAAATATTTACATAAAATAGGTAAAAATAGGTAATTTTAAAAGGAGGACTTGAAAAGTCACAACACCTCGAAAATTAACATGTATTTTATTTTGAATAAATAATTCTAATTTTTTAAACATTTATCATAGGCTATTCGAAATATTTTTGCAAAATTCTGCTTGAATGCTAGGCAAGGTGTTGTGGTGATTTTTCACATACACCTTTTTAAAGTTTCCTGTTTCATTACTTTGAACTTTGGCTGCAGTAGATTTTAATACAGAAGCTGCGTTTTTTTCATCCGGGTCTGGGTCTGGTTCAGCGTTACATGAAAAAAACGATCCAGGTTATTTACCCAGATAAGGCTTTTTGTTTCTTAAAAGTTGGTATGCCTGCCTTATCAAAGTGACAAATAAAATTGACAGTGGGCCATACCTGCGTTAACGTCTAAAGCCCGTAAACGCACTAATTTAGGCGCTAAATTAGACCGCCAAATTACGCGTTAAATACAGTGGCTTCACTTGTGTTTAACGAACTGTCATTTTATTAGCGCGTTAACCAAGATAGAGATTGAAACTGCAGCTCTATTGTTTTTAATGAATGTCAACACTTATTTTATAAATTCGTAGCATTCGGCGAGAGAAAAACCACGGCTTAAATTTTTTGACACATGACGCATTCACCGTATTCAAGAAAATGACAACTAGTGTAGCCACAACGCAATATTTAACGCGTTAATTATCGGCAGCCGAGCTATCGCCTAATGCCTAATGCCATGGCCCCAGCATGAAAAGGAAAGTTTTGGTTGACATTGGCAAGGAATAAAAAAGTAATAAACAAAATTATTTAGATATTTTATAACAGTCACTTGTTGTTCTCCATTTTTTCACTGTCAAAACAAACCAACCGCCTTGTGTATAGAGTATATATTGGTCACAAGTTCGACTTGTTAACTGCTCGCTAGGTGGCTCTAGGTGTATTATTTTGAAAATAATGAAACTAATTTTTGTTTTCAAAGAAAATCTAACAATTATTTACTTGCCATAATTATTTAAGTAACTAATCCTTCGCATTTATCATGTTTTCTTACTAAGATTTTCTTTGAAAACAAAAATTAGTTTCGTTATTTTCAAAACGAAACAGCTAGAGCCACCTAGCAAGAAGTTAACAAGTCGAACTTGCGACCACTATATCTATATATATAAAAATGAATGTCTGTTTGTAATGCGACACTAAAACTCCAAAACTGTTCGGCCGATTGAGCTGAAACTTTCACAGAATGTGTATCCCGACTAAATCTCGTTAAACCACATAGTGCGAATACGATCCGATAGGTGGCGCACGATTGGTATCGGGCTCATTCGTGTAAGTATCGTTCAACCGATCGTCATGAAAATTTGTATACATAGGTATTTGAACACGGTGAATATTTTCAAGGTATCCGTTTTGCTATAACTCGCCACTAGATGGCGTTGCATAACATCAACTTCTGTACAGTTCAACCCATCGTCATGAAAATTTGTATACGAAGGTATTTAAACACGTTGGATATTTTCAAGTTATCCGTTTTGCCACTAGATGGCGCTGCAGAATATCAACTTCTGTACCGTTCAACTCATCGTCATGAAAATTTGTAACGTAGGTATTTGAACACGGTGAATATTTTCACGTTATCCATTTTGCTACAACCTGTGCTTTTGGATGTTTGGCATTCAATTACGCCAAACGAGTCATGAGTTTGAAATGAAATTTGGCACGCAGATAGAGAATATCCTGAAAATGAATATTCTCCACCTGCGCAGAGGCGGATTTTTAAATTTAAAAGATTATGCAATTTCCATTCAAATTGATACTTAGGGGTTTTCGGGGTCGCTGACTTCAACTCTCTCAGAATTTACAAATTCAAGGTGACCGACTGTCATATGTAAAAGCTCATGCTATTTCCACCATACTTGGTTCTTGGGTGTTTTTGGGGTCGCTGATTTTAACCCGACTGTCAGAATTTTTCGAATTTAAGATGGCGAGCTGTCAAATTTAAAAGTTTATGCAATTTCCACCAAACTCGGTAAACCACATAGTGCGAATGCGGTCCAATAGGTGGCGAACGAGTGGTATCGGGTTCATTCGCGTATCGTTCAACTGATTGTCACGAAAATTGGTATGAGTAATTTCTGCTGTGGGGCAGCAAAGCGCACCGGGACACAACTATACTCTATACACAAGGCCCTTGTGTATAAATATATAGTGATTGCAACTGTAACTAGTACACACCTCACTAGATGGCCATACTTGTACCACTTTGAGATATTTTCTAAAAAGCTTGCGAGCTGTATATCAGTTTTATTATTTCATTCTTGGCTAAATATAACAACTAAGATTTGGTATAACACCTATAAAAACGATTTAATGTGATTTAATTCAAGGAGATAAGTTTGTTTATTGCTGAATCAAGTCCACGGATTTATCTTTAATAATTGATAATGAAATTTGATTATAAAAAAAGAGTAAAATAGATCACCACATGCGATTAATCAAGCAAATTACATAATCCTATGAATCTAACTTGAAATGCTTGAGAAATTCGCAAAAGGATTATTGTTATTATTCCAGTGAATAGAGGTGATTTCCAGATATGGACATATGTATGTATATTCATTTGGGTTTTTCGTTTAATCTTGTCTAATAATAATAATAATTAAAAATATGACGTTGACGATATTTTGTGCCATGCGAAGCCGGGTTTTTGTATTTACACCAAACAATTTTGAAATTTGTTATTCAGAAATTCAGAAAGATAATAAAAAGAGCTGAAAAAAGTTTGTTTGAAATAATTATTGCTTTGCATGCAGGAATTAGGTAGCAGCAGTCTGGCCTCTATATGATTAGCTAAGAATCAGCCTGCAAAATAACGCTGGTGACAACGTTCTAAAGCACTCTAAATTCTAAATGGTTGCTGGAATACTTTTCCAGGATATTTTTTTATCGTCACAACTAATATCAGCTTTCATTTTCTAACGCTTTTAGGGCCAATTTTTCAATCACCAGATAAATTTTATTCGTCCAATAAAATTCTCCCAATAATCAAATTGTCTTTGATTTCAAATAGTTATCAGACGGATAAAATCGGCTCCTTTAACCGGCAGAAAATAGGACTATTATTCGCCGGTTAATTTTGACAAATGTAGTGAGAAAAATTTTTCTTCACGGCCAAGTTGGTTTCTTATCTGAAGAATAAATTTATCTAACAATTGAAAAATTGGCCCTTATATAAAATAAACTGAATCAAACATACAAGCTATTTTTTTATTTTGAATTCAATTTGCTGCACCCCAAATTTTTAAAAGCCTTTCTATTAACTGAACCTTGATTACATGTTATACCTACAACATCAAGACCAACATTGTGTAAAATTTCAAGTGCTTCCAATATTTTATCCTTTAGTTGATTGGGGTTTGGAGCTCTTTTCCTAATATTTCTTTGCTTCGTTATAACTTGCAGTATATGCATAATGGATCTAAATTCTATTCCTTACAATTGCAAAATGATCCATCAATAGGCAGGTAATAAGTTTGACTTCGTGCCTTTATATGTACAATATACATATCTTCAGAGCGAAAAAAAAACAACAACAAATATAAGTTTTGAAGAGAAAATAAAGTATTCACTAGAACGACGGAAGCAACGAATTTTGAACTATCGTACTATCTACAAAACTTATTTTAGGCGGTTGCAAAGTTCTGACTTTTCCTAAATATCAATAAAGAACATTTAGACAAAATACTGTTTTTTTATTTTTATTTATTCCAAAGTTATTCATATGTTATACCTAGAACGGAACCCGGAACCGGTCAATTTGACCGCTAATGAGTTTTGAACTATCGCACTATCTAGAAAAATGCTTTCACAGAAACTTGCAATATGTATTTCTAAATTTACCTAAATATCAGTACAGAACATTTACACAAATACTTTTTTTTACTTTTTCTAGGAGGGTTACATATGTCCGTCGCTCTAGTGTAAAAATTCAATAATGTATAAACACTCTTGCGATTAAAATAAAGGTTAAATATTAATAATTATAATGAAATAAATATCATATTATATGTTATATTAAATTGCTAATAAAATACATAATACCAGCGACACACCAACTGAAATTTAGAATTTCGAGCGAAATCTTTCGTGACTGAAATGCGATTTCTTGGTGAAGACTCTTCCTTATAATAATTATATAAATTAATATTCCTTCCATGAAGGGAAGGCTCAAACAGCGCCCACTTCAACAGATTGCAATACATATCAGAGAGTTTTTCCAATCCGTACGATAAGGTGTTATTTCACCGTCACACACACTCTCATTTAATTATGACAGAGTGTAAATCTTTCAATCAGAAATCGTTATACAGTAAGAACTTTTGAGCTTTTAGAAATGCTTTTTTGTTATATAAAGAAAGAGTCTCGACTACAAAAATGTGTGTCTGTGCTGAGGCTTTTAAGCATCCGATGGCAGCGCCGCTAGTGAGAAGTGTACCCAACAGTCACAACGGCCAGAAGGACAAGGCTTACCGTTCCCCAAGGAGCAATGCTACCAACAGTGAAAAATTGAAGTAGTTCCACAGCACCTCTGGTCGAATATTTTCGAATTAATCATCTGGTTCTTTAACCCAGACCCCGATAAATATCTGGGTTTCATGTTGTTGTTGTATTTCTCTGTTAAAATAGTGAACTAGAACCAGACCCGGATGAAAAAAACGCAGCTAATATGTCGCTTCTTGTGGACCTATGTACATATACATATATCTCACACGTGGTATCAAAAGAAAACCTTCATGCCTGATCTCCAATACGAAGACTAACCAACTACAAATTAACCAACTAATTTGCTGAATTTACGCAATTACGTCTGAAATACAAATTCTTGACTGCATGGATGTACCGGCTTCCAAAACATCCTCAGACAAATGTTTAATAGGGATAACTTGCTAACACTTTTTGAGGCGAAAATTTAAGAATAGAATTGGGCTATAAATATTAATAATATTTCTTAATTACTGCACACATTTTTAAAGCTTTTTTTTTTACAATTTATTGAATGATGATTTTACAACCCGTGGTTACTACACTGGTGACAATTCCTCTTGGTGATGAAAAAAATTAGCCAGATTGACTAAGACGCGAGCGGACAAGAAAGAGAACGAGATGGGGAGTTCGTAGTTGGTTATTCGCACTTCGCCACATGGAATCAAACATTGCATTTTACCACCAACGAAACGAACGTTAAATATAGTATACTCTTACAATTATATTTTATAAAATAAGCGAAGCCAAGTCTGGTGACTATGTAACTAGTATGTATATACTAAATTCACATTTACCAAGTGTGGAATTCGTGTAAGTGGTGTAAAAGATGCAGCATCCCTATATTTTTGGCAAGCTGAAAATAGAATTGTTTAGTTAAAATCACTTTAAACATACATATATATATCGTTTCAATATCAAAGCTAGCAGAAAAAAAAATTACTTTTATAAATAATTGAAAATAAGTTTCGATATGATATGCTTTGTTTCGTTCAGATCATGTTCAATACACATGTTTTCTTGAACGGACGATTTATAATATTATATTCCAAAAGTTTATCCTACTCATTTTCCTTGCAGAATACATAGACAATAGCCTATGGACCCATCTACATACATACTCTTGCTAGTCATCTAGAATTATTATAAAACAATACTTGATTTTCATAATCGAAATTATTTTTTAATTCTACAAAAATTAAATTCTGCCAACTCTTTGTTTTTAAAACTTACCGTCATCAGCTTTTCGATTGTTTTTAGATCCAATTGGTTTCGTTTGTCTGTTCTCGTTGTTATCAAATATATTTAAAAAAAAGTTAAATTAAAGATTGTATTGATGAATTAGTGAAATTTAAAATGAAGTTAAACTTCTACCGGTGTGCGCTTTTTCATAGTTCGGGATTGCTTTACCAACAAAAAGTTGTTTAAGGGTTACTTTTGGAATTTGGATTACATATGTTGATTGTGTGATACGCTAAAAATCTTGATTTTGAATTGAATTTCGTACTTGACATCTGTGAATAATTTGAATTTACAAAATTGTATTTTATTTTGATCACCCCGAAAAATCCGTTGTTCTTATTTACACTCGTCAGTGTCTCCGAAATGTTTAATTGACCTCGCATATTTATTCCATTTCTCTTATTTGAATTGATGACAAGAGAACTGAAGGGAGATGTGTTGTTCGAGAAGAATTTTTAAAATTGCAGATTCTAAAAATTCTTGCCCGACCAGAACAGCACTGAGAGAAATTATTAATAATTTTTTATGTACATCGGCTCTCACAATTATAAGCGAAAAGGTGACAGCCATAGTTTGTGGCGCTGGGGCTTATGAAGCAATGAGCCATAAACAACTCCTATATTTATAAGAACTCTGGTTATTAAGCATAGCAGTAACAGCTATACAATGTATAGGCAGAAATGCTTTAAAATTTTAGAGTTTTACATATCTGTTATAAGCTTCAAAGCTATAAATTATTAGCAGATATGTCACTTTGTATAGCTCCTAGTCAAATAAATATACGCAATGCGCTCAGAGAAAATAAGTTCTAGGCAAATAAATATGCGTACAGCGCTTATAGAAAATAGCTCCTAGGCAAATAAATATGCGCAATGCGCTCATAGAAAACACCTCCAAAATCTAAAATATATACAGTGAAGAGCAAAACTGAACCAATGATGGTACATGAGGGTCTTGCAAGTGGCTCATTAACTGTAACAGATATCGCAAGATTACTGTAGAAGCTGAAATTAACTATAGAAATCTGATATACCTTTTTATGTCCGACTGATCAGGTTTGAGTTATTTAGGAAAGAAACTTTCAAATATTTTGAGTTATTTGCGAGAATAAAAGTAGTGAAATTTGAAAGTTTTTTTCCTAAATAATTCAAACCTGATCAGTCGGACATCAAAATGTATATGAGATTTCTATAGACAATTTTACCTTCTACAATAATTTTGCGATATCTGTTACAGTTAATGAGCCACTTACAAGACCTTCAAGTACCATCATTGGTTCAGTTTTGCTCTTCACTGTATACATTTTAGATTTTGGAGGTGTTTTCTATGAGCGCAACACGTATTATTATTTGCCTATAGGAGTTATTTTCTATATGAGCGCTGCATGAACAACTTGCAAGACCCTCAAGTACCATCATTGTTCTTGTTGCTCTGGTTTTGCTCTTCACTCTAGCTGAAACTACAAATAGTAAAACGCAAATTCTATTACATTTATAAGCTTGGGCGTAACATTTCATAACTGCATATTTCATATTATCTTATTCGCTATGGGAAATTCATTCATTTATATCATAACGAATAGAACAATATGTTACAAAACTTGAAAATTTGGAACACAATACAGTAAAAACAACCTTTCCTGACGAGATCACTTTGCTGACTGTGACTGGCACCCTGTTGTGTGCTCCCCACCCCAATATAAAAAGGCACGATGAATGCACACGTAAAATAAGCCGCAGGCTCACGCGTGTAGGACCCTTTCTTATTTTGCGTAAGAATGGGTAACATTCACATTGCTGCTGCTCTTATAAATATAGCAAATGCAGCCACACTCAAATATCTTATAGTTTATAAAAAGACGTCGTATACTCCATGAGCCGGGAGCCTTTCGATTTTAGGCAATGCAGTTATGAAAATAGCATTTCCACTTATAAATCGGTGCTTATAGTCTATAGCGCTCTGTGTTATTAGGATTTTTTTCAGTGAGGAGGCGATGTCGTAAATGTTGGAACATATTTGGTACATCGCACAATCATCGAATGTAGTTGAGCTTGTAAAGTGTATTTCCTCAATCTTCTGACAAAAAATCTTGAGGAGATTTATCACTATCTTTTTCCATTTAAAAATAAAAATTCTGATTTTTGGGGTATTCGGTATTCCACGTGAAGCGGATATAAGAAAAAAAGTGACTTCTTAAATTTCGCTTATATTCAGTTTATAGTCCTTGAGCACATGCATTTTTTTCTTGTATGAGACTCGGTTGTGAAGTTATGGACTACGAAAGATTGCACCAATTATGAAATACACATTTTTTGGATAATGCTTCTGAGATTACTAATTTAATGAAAAAATATTTTATGTAGTGATTTATCGAGAAAAAATACGTGGTGTTCATATTATGGGACAATAACAAGAAAAAAAATATTTTTTTATAGAAAACCGGAAGTGAACTTTTTAACGCAATTTTTTTTAACTTCGACCATTTGTTTTAAATTTTTACTTACTCAAAATAAAGCTAAAACTATGCAGATGTTACACCAAAAGTCTCAAAATGGGATCTGCATTCATTTCTGAGATAGAGAATGTTCCTATTCTCATAAAGGATACATAATTTAAGGGGTGAGGCCACTGTAGGATTTTAAAAAAATCGATTTTTTTTATTGCTTTAAATGGTCTCTTAGGACCTCAACTATGATATCCCAAAAGATTATGGCCCGGAAATATCTCTAAGTACTTGTTTTTTAAAGTATAGCACAAGGCCGCCTATATCTTTATCTCAAAACTGCATTTTGTAAGTTGGCCGGAAACATAACTCAGGCAATTTTCAACCGATTTACTTGAAATTTTGAATATATCTCGAAAAATGTATTGTCCACAAAAGTACGTAGGATTTTTTTTTATATTGCATAGTTCATTTGTTATTAATAATTATGTGATGATTTTTTAGACAAATTTTGCATTTTTCACTTTGAAAGTGCGCCATTTGGCCAAAACTTAATATATTGAAAAAATCCTACGTACTTTTCTAGCTGTTATAGTTTACAATCAGAAAAACAATATTTGCTTATTATAATTCAAAAATTACAGGCGCAGTTTGTCCGGCCGTGAACCCTTACAAAACGAAGACGTCATCGGAAAAACGTTGCACAGCCGCCATTTTGAAATTAATCGCTTCAAAAAAATTTGTATGTACAGTTACTAATATATATAATAAATACCCTCTATTGGAATCTCGATTTATTTTGTAGTATTTCTGGGAAAAAAGTCCAAAAAAGGGCTATTTTTTCGACTTCTAGAGTGGCCTAACCCCTTAAGGTTAGCAAGAGACTAACGAACGATTTTCAAGGCCATAAAATTACTTCTACAAGTTGCGATCATATGAAGCCGTGGCACGAAGAAGAGCAGACTACGTAAGCGCGTTCGAGACGAACGATGATAAGGATGGCCGAATGTAGGAACCTAAAGCCATCCTATGTATTATCACACAATCTGAATTTATACGAAGACTAATTCTAATATCACAGAATACAAGCTAATGCTAATATCACAGTAGTGTTTGTGACCGAATCTTCTCAGGACGATAAACAGTGGTCAGCAGTCCGTGCAGATCAGCCGAGCGGTATCAGTCGTATGAGTCACTCTATTACAGTTATTAGGTAAAGTGTATTAATTATAAAGCAACCCGGTCTTCTCATTCCTACAAAAATATTTAAGCAGTGAATTCAGAAGTTTTAACAATTTTACCATATAATAATGAATACATATATTTTGACTTTAAAGTAATAACGGCTTACAACTTTCGCATTATTATTACTCTGATGTAAATTTGTTGTAAGATTGAATAAGTTTTGCTTTATATATTCTATTCTACTGGCCCATAGAGGATTAACTGAAAAGTAACTTCTTACTGGTAGAGTAACTTGTGTGCGATAGTAAACCGGTACAAGCAATAAGAAAATGAGTTCGCCATGGGATTAGTATGCTTTAATATGTTATGAGCGCCTCTTAGTGCCAATGATATTATAAGCCTTTTACATGTAAACTTCTTACCCAGTCGGCGAATCTGGCTGACGATCTGCACAACAAACTATTTCTTCAGCATTAACAAAGCCACATCGATTTTTCGCTATTTCTGCATAATTAACAAATCCCTGAGATACTGGCATGCATTCGTCGATGAATTTGCAAACTCCTGATGTGCCATCTGTCAACTGACATGGACTTCCTTCTACAATAAAAAACAACTTAGCGTAAATGTTATTTCCATGTACATTTGTGCTAATAGAACCTCTAAAAAGGAGCAGGTAATTAGCGAGGAGGAAGAAATGCAAATGATGAATTTATATGCGCTTTTTATGCAAAATAGCCTGTGAATTCAGAAGCATCATGGTTTTCACGCCGAGTCCAAATATAATGTAAGGTCCATAGTTAACTTAGCAATAGATATGCAAATTTTGAAAGGTTATCTCTTTTTTTTTGTGAAAACAATCAATTCTATGAACTTGAATCTATGCGAGATAGAGAATCCGATTCTTATAATTTTTTAAGTGGTAGCGATATTTACATTTAAACTTTTGTAAAAGATATGGTGTACGCTCTCTTCCTCGCAACACTTAAATAAATTGATTTTAACTTAACTAATAAATGTGTGTAGGATAGAAAGTAAAAATAATATAATATAGATATAGAATGTTTCGTTAATTAAGGTCTGAACAGCGAGATGACAATCGATTCCACATGGTATCCTAATAAAAGTTTGTTCGGAAACTGCTTAACCACTCTAGCAGGAATAACTTCAGAACGCGGCGTCGGATTCGAGTGCGATATTTTTTTTGCTGAGAAATGCTACAAGACAGGAATCTTTTCATCAGAACAAATTTCGATCTTCTTGTAAAAGAAGTTTGCAAAACAAAGGGCTAAAGTAAATTTTTGGGTATTAAAATTACCATTTTTTAAGTTTCTCGCGGTTTCTTTCACTTGTTTGTTGACAAATTGGATCGTGAGAGGTATCCTAAAGTCAAAATGTATATTGTACAATATATGTATGTACTATATAAAGCTGTTGCTTAGGATCCTAAAACAATAAAAAATCCTATGCCGATATACATATAAGTGAAAAACAAATTAATGTAAATTGATTGGTAATTCTATATAATCAAAGAAAAACATAGTTTAGGCTAGCTAAGTGCATTCCTTTCTTAAATTATTTAACTTACTTGGAATATCATCAGTTTTTTGTTTAGTTAGCTAATTTTGACTTAAAAAAGGAGAAAGAAAATAGGAAGCTATAGTTTTTCTAGTGCAAATTCATACTAAGTAATTGTCTCAACGTAATAACATATTTTTTATACTTTCTTTTAGTTTGTGTTTATTTACATATCTACCACAAACATGAAAAACGATTCGTTCACTTACCACCGAGAGCTCCTCCGAAGATACTGGGATGTCCAGACCTTTTTGGATAAAAAACGTGGTGTAGCTGAAATCTCTCCATCTGCGGACTCTGGTCTGTGAAAATAGAGCAATTAAAAGTAGAACTTGGATATGACTTATTATTACTTAATTTCAGTAGTGACGAGGCGCATTTAGAAGATTAATTTCTTTACAACTACTACAACAACTACAAGTACAACTTCAACCATTCATTCATTTTGTCGAAGTATAAATAAAAAACTGGCCAAGAGAGCGTTTGACACTCACATGAGAGGGTCCCGCCCTTCTCATTAACATTATTTTCCACATTTTATAATTAAGAGTTATTTCATTTTACAACACAAACGAGGGAACCCCTATGATATATTCTGAAAACCAAAAACTTGACTTGAAAAATTTTAAACCACCAAAAGTTAAAATCCAAATGAACAGCTTTCAAAGAAAATAATCCAACTCAAAGACTTCGTTAACATGTTTCTTTAAAATAAAATCCTATATGGCTATATGTTTTTCTGGAAATGTGACATACCAGACAAACAAACGGGCAGACCGAAAGCAAAAGGGTTCCTTTTGTTGGCTACGGGGTCTTAAACTATATGCATTTGATAAAGATAATAGATTATATTCTATTACAGAAAAATGAACTATCAACCTGATTAAAAACGGAGTACGAAAACCTAAGATTACCTCCTCTTCGTTATAATTTTTAAACGGAAATAAACATTTGACTTCTTTTAAACATCCGGGCAGTACATTGATTGTGTAGTTAATAATTTGGGCAGTATTAAATTCGTTTGCAAGAATTATTATTTAATAACACCACATTTGTTTTCAAAAAATTGACTAATCATTTCTATAGGATTTTTTCCGTAGTTCACCAGTTCGTAAATGAAAATGCCCAATCAGCTCCCGTATTTGAGAAAAATAGGATTAAAAACTGCAAAATGCGATATTTTGACCATTTATGAAAAATCATTACAAAATAATGGATTGATCCAGAAGCTTATAATGTTACTCAAATGATTCTTGAAATCCTATAAAGTATGGTATTATACAAAATTACGAAAAGCTTTGAACAATTTCGAAATAATCAGTGATTTTTACTTTTTAAATGATTTTATTTAGTTTCAAACCGTGTACGTAACAGTCAAATCTTGTAAACTCATTTACGCCCACTTTACGCTAACCGATTGATCTGAAATTTTGCAGCCAGCTTTGGTTCCGGTGACAATGCAATATAGTGTACTCAGAATTGTGATATATTTAAAATGGCGGATGTTCCAAGATGGCGGATTATCTTTTCCTTTACAACCTTCAAGACATGGGTGTCAAATGAAAGGGTTTGACTAGCAGAATATGATAGGTCGGATGACGTCATTCTAAATTCCAAATGGCGGATACCTCAAGATTACAATTTGCTTCACAATCCCTTTGGCATGGGTATTGAATGAAAGGGTTCGACGAGAAAAATACGATAAGCTAAAGTTTAAATTATATAGTGATTTCTGTCCGAAACTAAAAAGTAAAAAAAATAAATAAAAAAAATTTTTAAGTAAAACGATTTTATATATTATGGTCATAAAATCGTGGGCGCGATCAATTAGCGAATGGTTTTAATTAGAAACTAAGTAGAACACACTAAATCACATAATTAGTCAACTATTTTATGCGCCCACGATTTTATAACCATAATATATAAAATCGTTTTACTTAAAACTTTTTTTTTATTTATTTTTTTCCATAAATTGATTATTTCATGCAATGGATAAAGAATAAAAAACACTGCAAGTGCACACTTGAAAAACTTAATTGGGAAGTGTGTAATACGGCTATAGAAATAAGTTGTACTTGATATTCATGGATTAGGACTCAGGCTTTCATTTAAGGACGTAGTCTGGTGTTCGGATTTCGGAAAATCAATTTTTTTTTTTTTACATATTTCGAAAGTATATCATGTTGAGAAAGTGCTGTAAAAATTTCAGACCGAAATATGAAATATTTACAAAGCTATAGCACATAGTCGAAGAGCACTCCGTGACCATGGCATGCGCAGCTGCAACGGTCTCACGGTAAGACTTACCGCTCTATTGTTGTATATATACATATATATACGCCCATATATATGTATATATATATATATACATATATACGTACATATATACGTACATATATATATATACGCCCATATAGCAGATTAATGTAAGTATAATTTCTTTTTAAAAATCTGAAATCAAAACTTTAAAAGCGTTTTCCTCAAAACA
The DNA here is from genome assembly GCA_951509405.1 of Machimus rusticus. Taxonomy (NCBI): domain Eukaryota; kingdom Metazoa; phylum Arthropoda; class Insecta; order Diptera; family Asilidae; genus Machimus; species Machimus rusticus. Next base: position 14,468,772 of record OX608051.1, read on the forward strand.
ACATTTTTGTAAGCGGCGGTCATGATTCAGAAAATTCTATACAGCCGATTCCTTTGATTTTTGCACAGGGTATTCTACACAACAGTGGCTATGGCCGGTACCAGAATTACTTAATTATACAAATTATTTCTATTTTTTTCACCGATTTTCAACAAAAAAATGACGATTTTTTAAGGTTTTTTTTTTAAATGCCCGCCATTTTGTTATTTTTTAAGGAAAATGTTTAATTCTGGTACGGGCCATAGCCACAAGCCTACGGAACAATAATCAATTTAAATTTTTTGTTTCGGATGACTCCAAGTGTCGTAATCACAACCGCCACCCACCCACCTCCATTTAAAGTTGTCTACTTTAGGTTAAAAAAACTATTATAAAATGGTGTCAAATTAAGAAAAAAAATTTTTCCCTTTAGTTAACGATGTCAATAACAAAGTGTAAAAAAATTGAAATGATTGCATTTCATCTTGTTAGGGAAAAAAATTCCTGAAATAAGGGTCCGAAACGAGCGTGAACACCAGACTACGTCCTTAAGCCATGTTAAAATCATTTACGATTAACCTTTATTTTTCAATGATGTTTTAAAAATGGCCAAAATATAGACTTTTAAATGTTTTGACTATTTTCTCGTAAACAGTAGCTGATTGAGCATTTTAATTTATGAATTGGTATAATCTACGAACAAAATCCTGCGGAAAAAATTCGCCATCTGCTCATACGTTCCGGCTCGTTTCAATTTACTGCTCATATTATAGTGCTAAATTTGTTAGTTAAAATACTAATTTATATACTGACCGAAAATATATTTGGGCGCCTTTAGATCGTAACCACTTTTAATTAAATACCTGGCGGACCGCTGCATAGCACATCGTTATTCACGACAATCTCTGTAACTCTAGGAATAGGATTTTTTAGTGGAAAAGAGATCTTGTAAAACAGTGGCGTGCTCTCAAGAACAGCTTGAGCTGCCTGCTGCCGTTCTTCAAGAAGTTCAAGACGACCTTTGTAAGGCTATAATTTTGCAGAGAGGTGAAGATTAATCGTGAATTCGGTTATAAGAAACTATAAAACACAACTTACTGATGGCAGTGACGTTGGCAAGGAAAGTTCCGCAATAACGTTAACAACAGTTTGGTTCACTTTAATGTTCTTTATTTCGATTAAACCGATCCAGTCAGATCCATCGAATTTATATTGGAATAGTTGCGGGCATGGACTCTCGGGAGGGTCACTTAATGCCACGCCAGCGATCACTAACAACGAAAAGGTGCATTTCGCGAACTGGAACAATTTCACTTGCATCATGTTCTTGGTTTTATCGTAACACTTTATCATGTTTAAGCGAACTTAATCTTGATCTCAAACTGTGATATCATCATTAAATATGTTTATCTTAGACATCTAATTAAGTAGTGATTTTGGCTGAAGCTTTTGATTGTTAAACAGGTTTAATTATCAACCGGTTCGCTGCCAGCGTTACGCACAGTATTTTTGAAGATTATCTCGTAGTACACCAAAGCTAATTCATAAACAAGTTTCATGCCATATGAAGATTCATTAAACAAATTCGTTTTGCTTTGCGTTGTGTTAACCCTTAAATACATATGTAGTGATGTAGATACATATGCATTGTATGTTTTTGTAGCTCCTTTCTCATTTAATAATGACACTGGAAAAGCATTGGTAACTTTTCAAATATTTTAAATATAATTTTTTAATTAATGCATCCATAAAGTTTCGACAATTACTTGTTTTTATAAGTAATTGTTATTTCCTTAACGTTTCGCCCGTCTTTTTCAATTCTCCGATTTCGCGGGTGTTAAAAATTCATATTTTGTTAGGGGTTATAAATTCACATTTTGTTAGCAGAAGAAACCACACATAAAATTATTTTCTGCAAACGAGTAAGATAATTGTGATAAATGATATTTATAATTATACTTTAGTGTAAATTCCAATATAATATATATATAATTATAAGCATAATTTTATTACTCACTCAGCTCATATCACCTCAGGGATTTGATTACTTTTATTGTTAGAAATAAAGTTAATTATCTTTTGGCGATATATTTTGAACAAAATGTCTGGGCTACGAGAGAAGGATATAGAGGACTTACTGACAGCTTTAGTAGAAGGAAATATTTCTGAGGACGTTCCAGTTCGTCGGCGAGGATGACGACGAAGAACACTTCTATAACAATACAAGACAAATTATCCATTATCTTTGGCAGCAGATTGCGGTGCAAAGTTTCACACTGCAAAGGTACTACACAGTGGGCATGTTCCAAGTGTAACGTACCTCTTTGTCTGAATGCACGGAATAACTTCTTTAGGGACTTTCACACACTAGTAGAGCCTTCTTATCAGTAGGAGGCTATTTGAATAGTGATGTACATCAACATCAAAATGCTTTTTACATTTATTTAGTTTGTCACTTTTTCAACATTTTAATTTTTTTCTTTAATTTTCTCATAATTTGTGCACATTTTCTCATCCATTTAGGTTTTTTAAAGTGCGAAAGAAAAAATCATGCATTTAAGGGTTAACGTCGACATGAACCTTTAAATCGCGAAATTATCCACATGGTTGTGAGGAGGTGAGAAACCGAGAATTTTTATAACGTATCAGCACGAGTTTAGGTAATTAACAACCAAATTTGTTTTATCAAAAAATACATAGTTTTAAACTGTTAAGATTTATGTTAAGTCTTATTATGTTAATATTAATAGCGAAGTAAGAATTCGATGCGAAGTACTAGGAGGCTATTGCTCAAACTTTAACCGTGATTTTCTCGAAGCTGTGTTTTCCATAATGGAGTATACGGTTTCTCAGACTATAATTTACCACGACTACATATCGGGTTGAGGACGACTTTAGATTGATATTCATAATTATTCATTGCAAGTCAATGCATGAAATGAATTTCACTATTTTCAACTGTATCAACTTTAAACTCCGTTTTCGCATTAAAATTCCCTATAAGCTATCAACTTTTTTGTGTTATTTTGAGAGCTAAGGAACCCATAAAGTTTTTAAAATTATTAGGAAGTTATTCAGTCAGGGTTAAATAATTTTTTTTAAGTCGAAATAAGGTAAACATTTCTCTCTAACAGAAATTTTAATTGTGTGATCAAAATCTGAGCTACTATTAGTTAGAATTTTGGTGTTTAGTGTTTTTACAAACGAACACACATGCTAGCCATAATACTAACAAAGAAAATCTCAAAGAATCACTTCACAGAAAAAGTTATAGCTAAAACCGTCCAAGATTAAAAAAAACTGGAAATACAACAAACAAATTCATATCTCAAAAACTACAAAAAATCGCGGAACATAGGTAGGTACATGGGGTCCATTCGATAGGTATTGGTGTCCTCACACCACAGACCTTCGCTGGTACAGGTTTCCTGGGACACCCGGTACTATAGTGAAATAAGGCAAAGTGTTGCATCTCTACTCCAACTTGACTTTTCACGTGCAATTTCAGGACACCCATGTAAAAAAATTGTGTGCAGCGAGTGGCGCTTCTTATCGTATTAAGGTTTTTTGAATTTAGTTCAAATCGACCCGAAAAATTATTCGAATCGGCTTCAGGGGCGAATTAACGCACAAGCACAGCAGGTATATGCCTGGGGTGGCAAACATCCAAAACTAGTTTTTTTTTAAGAATCCATTAAAAATAATGATTTATTTTTTCTTTAGTTTTAAACTGAACCATTAACCTTTACGAAATATTATTAACATTTTATTCAGATTGTAATTAAATTTGCATTTTAAAAATTGGCGCCACAATTTAAAACTTGTATCAGAGCGCGCGCTTGGAGCATAACCTATATTAGCAAAGCCTTCTATCAAAGACTATAACTGCGTTTTTTTCGCAACGGATCTGGTTCTGGGTTTACTAGTTTATTATATAAAGATTTTAAATTTTGCGAAAAACACATCAAATTGCCTTGATATTTGCCCATTCTTAATTCAAATCCTGAACCAGATAAATTTTTAAATTACATTTTTGACGCAAAGTAGGTATAAATCCAGGCAATTCGATTATATGTTCACGAAATAAAATAAAGTTCGATATGGGTAACTATTCATAAATTTCAATTCAATGCAAAAGTTCCTAGTAAACCCAGAACCAGACCCGTTGTGAAAAAACCGCAGCTTAATATACATATGTACATAGTCTTTGCTTCTATATTTTACAAGCTATGAAGTATATCTACCAGGTAAGTGGTCTGATAGTCTTAAGAATTTCCATTGAGTCTTATGCCCGTTCTCCAATGCGCCGACCAACCAACCACGAACCAACCACCGAAAACGCTGAATTGCCTGAATTCGCGTGTAAAATACAAGCTCCTGCCTGTAGTTGTGCCTGCCGGCTGTCACAACATCCTCGGGCAAATATTTTATCTGGAAGAGTTTTTATCACTACTTGAGCGAAAAAACTACTCACTTTTACTATTAGTGCTGGGCTGGAATTACCGCGCACATTTTTATCAGCACTTTATGTTAAAATTAGCGCACTGAGTTTCTGGCGACCGGTGGGACAGCTGTCTCACTGACAGGTATTCTAGTACAACACAACCGCTGAATGGGCGACTAGTACTATGTGGTTAAAACGCACACATGAAAAAGTTAGCCAGGTTGACCAAAACACGAGCGAGAGGGAATATGATGCCAACATAATGTGTGACGCGATGGTGCGATTTTGGTTTGTTCTTGGTTGGGTGGTCGGTGCATTGGAGAACGGGCATTATGGGCGAAGTCGCAAAAATAGGAAACAATTTGCGACAGCTTAAAAACTAAAAGTTCAAGTAAAACTCAATAGGAAATTCGAGCGCCGGACCACTACAAAATCCACAGCGGGAAGAGGAATTGGCTAGAAATCGAACCGAAGAATGGAAAAATTATTGCATTCTCGCTAGAAGTTCATTAATATTTTCTGTGTATAAGGAGTAAAAGCCCCAGTGATTTAAATTTGTTAAAACTTTTACATCCTTAATAATTAATAAATATATTATATATGAAAATGAAAAATGAAAAAAAAAGTTAACACGGCTTGAGTCAAATCGACTTGATAATATACACTTGACAGCAAGTAAACCAGGCCACCCGCTACCTTGGAACTCTTGATTCGATTTTCTCAAAAAAGCATAAAACTTACAACTATCAAAGTTATACCTACAGAAAGTGCGTTTCATGATGATTAAAATGAATGGAAACTCATTGGAATTAATCAATTTATTAAGGGTTTATTAAGGTTTTTACAAAGAAGAGTCATTTTCCAGTCGTATATTAATTAAAGCCAAAAACAAAGAAAAAATTTAAAAAAAGTTGTTGGTCAATATTTAGTATTCCCTCCCCTTGCTCGGATAACTTCCAGCATCCTCGTATTCATCGAGCTCACGAGCCTGACTATGAAATCTTGAGGAATTGCATTCCACTCCTCTTCAATTGTGATTCGCAGTTCTGGAAGCCTTGTTAGAGCAGGTACCCGGGCTCGAACACGACGTTTCAGCTCATCCCATAAGTGTTCTATCTATCGGATTCAAGTCCGAGCCGACCAGTCCATCGAACGAATGAGAAAATCGAATCAGAGTTCCAAAATAGCAGGTGACCCGATTTATTTGCTGTCAAGTGTATTATTAATATTAAGCAATGAAGAAAATTACAACCAATTTCGTCCAGCTTCATTCTTCCTCGGAGATGTAGATTTCAGGCGATTTAAATAAAAAATACTCCAACTGTGCAATGAAGCCGCATGGCGATATCTCAGCTTTAATTGTGGCTAAGTGATTCTTTTCAAATCGATTTTGAGCTTTTTGTAGAATATGCCAATGCCCAAGGCCCCTAACCAAAAGCTTTCCTCCGTGAGGAAGCAAGTGAAATATACTCAATACAATACACTCTTGATGAGTTGACTGACTTTACGGCACGAAATATTTAAATATCAACAACACATGGCAGAGCAGATACTATAATCTTGCTGAATTAGTTCGAATTTTAACTTTCACTTTTTTATTCAATTTTAATCAAATTCATGAAAATACATATTACGGCCAAACTATTGATTCAATCCAGTCGACATAATTGGAGACCAGTGTGTACACGCAACCCGCTGGAATGTTAGTCACGCCGTGTATTGTTGATATCATCCCTTTACGTCTAATTTGAAGGAATCCCTCGTAATGTGCCTCACATCTACGAGTATCTTGAAGTAGTTTTGAATCATATTCAAAAGCACATATTTGGCCTCTCATCAGATCGCGGGGTAGTTTCTGGTTGTTGTCGTAGATCTTATTGCAGGTAGAAAACTCGACAGTTGTTAAATCTCTCCACACGGATAACGGGTATGAGTATGCGGGTACATCTACAAAAATATATTTTTATTCATATCTATTAAAAATATTTTGCTGATCATACACTTCCATCCGATCAACATGACTTTTGTATTTAGAAACAAAGTTGTCTGGTTTGTGTCTAAACATGCCGGTACAATTTCACTTGTAAATTCGATTTTTCGGTTCAATTTAATTAGAGCAATGTCATGATCGAGCGAGCCATGCGTGTAGTTTGGATGTCTAATCAATGCCTGAAAGTATTGTAATTCTTCAAATAAAAGAGTTGTATATTATCCAATATAACAATCTCGAAATTAATTATCTCGAAAGGGTGCAAAATCCGAATGCAAATGAAATGCTATGACCAACAAAGAAATTGTGATTTTTCTTTTGGTACCGTTCCTTAAAAAAGGCAGAACCGATTTCAATGTTTGTTATTCTATTTGAAATCTAGCATTTGTGAAAAGCTTAACCATGTTTGATGAAATTCGTTTCAGCTATTTTTAAAATCTTCTTCGTCTTTTGTGACAGCTAAAATGTCAAAACAGGAGGAAGGAACACAGGTAAATTGTATAAAGTAATAATGAAAAATTTTATATTTTCAGGTGTAAAAAATGAAGATTGGATTAAAAAATGCGAAGGATACATGTGAAATGCCTACATAATCGTCAAACGGCACTGAAATTTTGCATAAAATGGGGCGAAATATGCGAAATCGGTGAGGGCGAAATCCTGCAAAAAAATGTGTTTTTATATCGGGAAAATTAATACAGCCCTCACGGATTATTGCATATATAGTCATTCTAGACCCCCATGCAAATTTTTGCAAAGTTCCAGTGCCGTTTGGCGGATATCTAGGAACCCGACTTAAGCCCAGATTTCATCGCACTTAGTGTGGATGTCTCGCCACTATTGCAGATAAGAACTTCAAATTTTGATAATAAATACCTATTCATGTTTACCTTACCCAAAACAACAAAACAAAATCAAGTATTATTTTCCATGTGTCTTCGTTAAAGAAGATTTTTAGTTTCGATTTCAACCCGACTGTCAGAATTTCCAAATTCAAGATGGTTGACTGTAAAATTAAAAAGTTTATGGTACCATCACAGTGCGACCGGCCGAAAAATAGTAAATTTTCGCATTTTGTTTCGGATGGATAGGATGGGGAAATGGGGATGCATTTTTTTTTCTATATAACAATCCAAAAAAAAATTTTTATTCATTTTTATTAATTTTTTATTGTTATTCTAATTTTGAAAAAAGTGTCTTTAAAAAGGAGGCTATTGGTGCCCACGATTGCGGCCGCAGCTTTCATCTAAAAAACAATTAAATTGATTATCAATCTGGTAAGCCGCTATGTAGCTATGGAGGTTTTTTTTTTTCAAATTGAAAAAATGGCGGCAGTTTGAATAAGAAGTACAAAATTTAGTCCTTCTTTTCAACAGTTTTCCGTGTGAAAAATTGGAAAATTTCAAAAAAAAAGCTTCCATAGGAACATGAGAATGGAATAAAGAATATTCTGTCAAAATTTCAAACCTATATACATACTTGGAAATTCTCCCTCTGAGAGTGAGTACCGTATTTAAAAATGGCAATTTGAGATAAACGCGTTTAAGGTTTGGAGGAGGGGTTTTTTATACAAATTGTCGACTTACCATCAATCGGCGATCCCAGATCCATATAAAATTCTTTCTGATATTTCGAATTAATCATTGTCGATAGAAATTTCAATCCGTCGAGCTGCTCTGGCATTTTTACTGTCTTCTCTCATATACTTCGCGCCAAAGGTCGCCGCTGCCGTTCCTATCGTCACTCCGATCGTCTCCATAAATTTCAGTATTGGATCATAGCCTTCACTGAAGGTGCGTACCACTATATGTATACTTCGCAATTTCAATTAACTGTTTCCCGCAGAATATATGTATGTTTGAGAGCGAGTTGCCAAACGCAATGGTTGAAACTATCATTATTATTTTGAGTGTTTGCGCCCGTGCATCTCTCCATAAGTCATCTGTTGATAAGTCTGTGTAAATCGGCCTTAAAACCTCTTGTACATCGTCGCCGAGTATCCGTCTGGAAAATACTTTGACTCGGCTTTGCGCAATCCACACCACGAATTTTCTCCCGGAGGACAAAACTGATGCTGGGAGTTTGCATCGATCGAGCTTTTATGATATAATGTAGCCCATATCGCTTTCTTCATATTTTCACTTGAATCAGAGTTTCGACGAACTGCCAAGCCATAAGATTCGGAAAGATCTGTTAACAACTTTAGAGTTCATTTCACTTATTTCGGATCGTCCTTGGCTGATTTTTCAGTGGTGCTTTTTTTTTGTTTGGGAGTAGCCGAGCAAGTTCCTTTTTTTTGCTTTTCTGTGTCAATTGTCTGTAATTTGCTTTCTGGCTTTTTTCGATTGAACCAAAATGTTTCTTGTTTCATTACCCCTTGCATAAAGACGTTTTTTCACACGTAAAACACATTCCTTTTTTTAACGGTAAAACTGTCACCATAAGGTTTGGCTTCCAACAACTTCTTGGACGTGTTCATATCTCCGTCTCCAATATAAAGTTCGTATTTCGCATCACGTAATTGCTCTGATCTCTTGAAAATTTCCAGTATCCCATCAACTTCCATTTTTCCCACGCTGCCTTCGTTATTCACGTTGCACTCCAATTCGGCGTCGCGCTTCGTGACTCAAATTCAACAGTATTTCCTTTTCCCTAGCTTTGCAGAAATTCGACTTGACGACAATGTCCAGCACTTTATTCCTATATTTTCCCAGATACATTACCAGACACTGTGAAAATATTCGCTTCATTTCCCATTTCTGAATTTTTCTTCTTCTCTTCGATGCCTGCTTTTCGGATAACGGCCTCGTAAATCGTTTTTACAGCAATGTACAGCGTATCTAGGATTCCGTAATAAGTTGTTCTGTTATACTCGATTTACACTCGTGCCTCGCTTCGCACCTCGCGTGATCCATGGTAAAAATGAGCTTCTTGTTTACACTCTCGTCGTGAGTTCAGTTGTCTGCACAATTCTTCGGATAATCTCGTCCATGCATCGTTAACTTTTTGAACATTTTTATGGCATTTATGTGTGGGATCCCAAATTGTCGGTTCCTTTTGAAACACTTCTATAAACCGAAACGTTTCTTCTTGAGACCATTCCATTTTAGGCAGTTCCCTGCGCAGCACAACGTTTAAATCTGAATGAATCGAGAACGCGAATGTAAACAGCTCGCTCGCACTCGCCGCGCTCGTGCCCACAAAGTAGGTCCGGAGGCAATCGCCGCGAGTCGCGAGACAAGGCGCAAGGCGAGTCGCGAGTGTCCACTCACACTCTTGTCTTGTGCTTCGCCTCGAGCCTCGTCTCGCGACTCGTACGCGAGTGTAAATCGGGCATTAAAACTTGAACCCAAATCCATTAACGCGGTAAAATTTTTGATGCCATGTAAACCAATGCTAAGCATTCGCATCACGAAACATAGTCGTCGGTTTATTTCGTATGCATTTTTTACCAGCGGGCCATAATTTATCTCAGCCCGGTATAAGCAACCGACACAAATTTTAAAACCGAGTCAATGAATCGATTTTTTGTAAAATTTCACATCACCATTTCATTTTTGCATTTTAACAGATTTTGCAATGTACCAAACACCAAACAAAACTCAATAAAACAATAATTCAGAGTCTGATTGATTTTAACTTCGAACTCAGCACTTTTCCTCCCAATCTTTGCTGCGGAAGTGCTCGCGAATGTATGTAGTATCGGCCTCGATTGAATGCCGATTTGTGCCTCTTCCCTTCTTCCCGAGAACGCAAACTTCTCGAGCCTTTCCGGTCTTGCTTCACAATGCAACTATCCATTCTGAATAACAGAAAGAAACTGAACAATATATTTCAACTAAGTATAGGTCTCTTTTGGTAAGAAAGGTGGTAGCGAGCGCAATAAATCGAATTTCAATTTGAAATTTTGAGAGAACATGCATAACTGTATGTACTTTAAGATAAGGCAAAAAATCAAAATTTTACACTGTGATGGTACCTTATGCGATTTCCACCAAATTTGGTACTTGGAGGTTTTTGGGGTCTTTGTTTTCAAATCAACTGTCAAAATTTGCGAATTCAAGTGGCGGATTGTTGTATTTTAAGGTTTATGCGATTTTCACTAATCTTAGGGGCCTATTGCGAATATCGTTTTTCAATCGAATCGAAAGCCAAGACACTAAAATGCCTTACATTTCAGCCTTAAAAATGTGTCTTCGGTTTCGATTCGACTGAAAAACGATATTCGCAATAGGCCCCTTAGTACCTACTTGGGGGTTTTCGAGGAGGGGGTTGTCAGGAATGACATAGGCTACTTTTTTGCTGCCTGTCTGCCTGTCTGGGCTCTTCTTCGAAACAGCTGAACCGATTTGAACATGAAGGACATGAATTTATACAAACTCCGTTTTACAACATTTCCACTGCACATTTACACTATATTTACTAAATACTTACTTCACAGTTTCTATATTTGTGATATCATAAATTTACGGACGCAGCCCAGTGTGTTAGTGGAGCCATCTGAAAAAAGTGAAGATAACATTTCAAATGTCATGGTGGACCGTAAAGAAATGACATGGCGGAACGTGTAAAGTTTTTAAACGAAAATATTAGTGTTCTGTGTGGTTGTGAAGTAAGTAAATGTGCAATGGAAATGTAGTAAATCGGCGTTCGTATAAATTGTTGTTGTTTTATCCGTAATAAAATGAACAAGATTAAAGAACGACCTTTTATTTGTTAAAATAGCGACTGGCTCGTACAAAGATTCAATTAGGAATAAAATAAATGAACGTGTTACAGGAGTTCAGCATTTATGTGTCAGTCTCTAAAGTGGCGCTAGTGTAGAGTAATATAGTTTCTCAAAGTGGCGCTAGTGTAGTTAGAGTAATATAATTTGATTTTTAAATTAGTTATTAAATAACATTAAAGATGTAAAATACATCAACACTCTCCCTTATTTAATAACTTTACAGATCCCATGTCGTTACACAATTTTCGAAAACGAATTGAAAACAAAGGTTTTGTCAAAATATCCGCGAGCTGATTTTCAGTGTCAACTTTTGCAATTTTAATTTCGCCAGCTGTGACCAATTCACGAACAAAAAAGTGTCTGATACGAATGTGTTTCGTTCTTCGATGGAACTCAGGATTTTGTGCCAGTCGGATAGTTGCTTCGTTGTCGACTTGAAGAATAGGAGTCAACTTTAGCTGCAGTGGCGAAGCTAAGGAGTTGCTCCTGGGTGTTCAGTTAATAATTTTTAACTCTATATATTAGTTTTAGTTCGAAGTTTAAATGAATATATGTTCGTTTATACATCTAGAAACCGTAAAAACGGATAGAATAAAGTCGATAACATTTTTAGCAGTTAAAACAAATCGACTTAAGCCTGTTTGTATTTACGTTGACCATTTAAAGCGAGTCCTTCATACTCTGAAAAACCATTCAGCATCAAATAAACGCTTTAAAATACTTTCCTGACGATATACGATTTTTCATCAATTATTCACCTAAAAAAAGGCATAGTTAAAATTTCTTCAATCATGCAGGTCTTTTCTGCAAAAACACAAAGTTTCATAACTACAGTATAGACAAGACAAAATATTAAATTCCAAAAAAGCCGAGTCGCAGCAAAATCCACTTAGAATTCTTATCAACCTGAAAGTCAAGGCAAGGATGATCGCTCATTAACAGGAACATATTGAGTATAAAATTATTGAATTCCCAGCTTTTCTCCCTCTCTTTACATACATTCATTAGTAAGCAAGCGCAAGGATTCCTTCTACCTCAACCGCTCAGCGGTTTAAAGTTGTATTGGTAAGTGTTCAGTTTAAAAACTGAACGCCTATGCTCCATATAAAAATGAAAATTAAAGAGACTTTTTCTGTCAAGCCCATATGAATGTAAAAATCCCCGAATGTTCAACTTGAGATCTGAACACCTTTGAATCATTTTGCACACAAGAAGTTAAGAGCGTTGTATTTTACACCTGTTTTTTTCTACTGGGACTGGGACAGTGTAAAGAGTTATTAAATAAAATCTTCAGAATTTAAAATTCTCTTTCTTATCCTCATTTATGCGATACGAAGCGATGATACAAAGCTGTTCAAATCTCAAACTGAACATTCAGGGCCGAATTCACAAACAAGGCTTACAGCAAAAACTCAAGTCGAGCTTAAGCAAGCTTGCTCTCAGTTTCCGTATTCTTAAACGCGGCTCACTTAGCAACTATTCAAACCAGATTTTTTATTTCAATAGTTGGATACACTGCTTTAGTGGCGGAAAAAGTATGACGAGCTGCTCATTTTTATCACAAAACCGAAAGGAACGAAGTGTTCGAAGACGAAGAAATTGTTTATGAAGATGAAGAGATGCTCATTTTTACCACAAAACAACACTACATAAAAATCCATACTTTTTATTAAAACGTCAAAACTGTGTATCGACTACACTGGTTTGCGCCTATGATTCTAATTATTCAATCTCAAGCCAGCTATATTGGAGGCTTAAGATATGGCTTTGGAGACGCGACTGTGAATACGAAAATAGAGAGTGAGCCCAACTTACGGCTTAGCCTTGTTTGTGAATTCGGCCCTCAGAGATTTAATATTCGTATGAGCCGGACAGAAAAAGTCTCTTTACTCTTTAATTTTTCCGTATGGAGTATCAATGTTCAGTTTTCATTTTGAACAGCCAGAATATAATTTTCAATACTCCGAATTTAAAGTAAATAAATTTTTATGGAGTTTTTCCAGTAATAATTTTTTATTTTTAATGTTAATGCAAATATGAAAATTAGATTATTATTTGTCTACATATTTAATTCGTCAGTTTGCTTGGGTGTTCAGTGAACACCTTGAACACTACCACGCTTCGCCACTGTTTAGCTGGTCCAGTTCAGTCAGGAGCCTCTTGATCCAGATGATCTCTCTTGCAGCCTCACTGGCAGCCACGATTTCAGCTTCGGTTGTGGATATGGCAACAGATGCTTGCCTCTGGCTCATCCACGAGATGGGTGCCCCACAGACACAGCACCCCTGAGGTTGAACGACCCGTACCAAGGTCACCGCCATGATCTGCATCACTGTAGCAATCAAAACCCCCCTTTTCCAGGTTGGCCTTGTAGATTAATCCGTGATCCATCGTACCTCTCAAGTACCGCAGAATCCTCTTTACCCTGAGCACATCTCGATCCGTCGGTTTTTCCAGATTCCTGGATACCACGCTGACAGCATATGCGATGTCTGGTCGTGTACCACACATCAGAAACATGAGTGCTCCAACAGCTTGTCTGTAGGGGAACTCAGAGTTTAGAGGGCTCTCTTCTGCATCATTGTCCTTGGTGATTGGAGTAGACACAGCTTTGCAACTGCTCATTTTAAATCTCTCCAATATTGTGTCCGTGTAGTGAGCCTGACTCACACGTATGGATCCATCCTGTTCTTGGTTGATTTCCAATCCCAGGTAGTAGGATGCAGGCTTCGAGGTGATCTTGAACTCGCGTTTGAGGTCGTCGATGAATTTCTGCAGTTCCTGTTAACTCTCAGCTGCAATCAGTCCATCATCGACATAGAGAACAAAGAACATCTTTTTCTGTCCTTTCTGTCTCACAAAAAGACAGGGATCCGCTTCACTGCGTTGAAATCCTAAGTTGATAATGTAGCTGCTGAACCTCTCATTCCAGCATCGAGGGGCCTGTTTGAGCCCGTACAAGCTTTTCCTCAGGAGGCATACCTTGGCTGATCCATCACCATATCCGTCGGGTTGCTGCATGTAGATGGTTTCCTGGAGGTTACCATAGAGAAATGCTGTTGACACATCGATCTGCGCTAGCCTCATTTTCTCGTTTGCAGCAACACTCAGCAACGTTCGAATGGTTGATGTCCTGGCTACTGGACTGAAGGTCTGATCATAGTCCACTCCTCTTCGCTGAGAAAAGCCTTTGATGACCAATCTGGCTTTATATTTATCGATCGATCCATCGGGGTTCGTTTTGACTCGGTAGACCCATTTGTTTGAAATGGCTCTTTTTCCTGCAGGCAGATCAACCAGGTCCCAAGTTTTATTCTCCTCAAGAGCCTTCATCTCACGTCCCATGGCTTCCCTCCAGTTGTCCTGTTGATTTGATTTCATGGCTTCGCTGTAGGATTCAGGCTCCTGATGAGGGCTGGAAAGATACATTACGAAGTCCTGATATTTCGATGGAGCTTTGATGGACGTACGATCACGGAGTTGTCGACCAATGCCTTCATCCGGACGTTGCTGAGTTTCCTCCTTATCTTGTTGGTTTTCACCTTCATTTTCAGCACTCAGGTCCCAGAATTCATCCTCGTCTTCGCTCTGCGTTTCGTCGTCTATTTGATGTTCTTCAGAAGTAGATCCTTCCGGTTGAACCGAAGAATCCAAGCTTCCTTGAAGTGTTACATCAATCTTGTGCTCCAGCACTTTCTCCTCGAAGATGACGTCTCTAGATCGAATCAGCTTGCACTCCTCTTCACAGAAGACCCTGTAGCCGTCGTCGTGGTCGTACCCTATGAGGATTCCCTTGTTAGCCTTTGGATCCATCTTCTTCCTTTGCTGCTTGGGAATATGCGCATAGCAAGTAGATCCGATCACCCGAAGATGTTTCAGACCTGGTTTCTTGCCGTACCACAGTTCATAGGGAGACACTCCTTCAACGCGGGAAGGTCCTGTCCTGTTGAGAATATAGACAGCTGTACGGATCATCTCGGCCCAAAGAAACTGTGGAATATTTCCATGAGCATGCATCATTGCTCGAGCAGCCTCAACCACGGTGCGGTTCTCTCTTTCGCAAGAACCATTTTGTTCTGGAGTATACGGCATCGTGAGGCATTGCTCTATTCCTTCTGTTTGCAGGACTCTCCTGGTTTCGTGGTTATCAAACTCCTTTCCGTTATCACTTCGCATCTCTTTGATTTTGTGTCCGACGGTCTTCACTCCTGCAACAAATTGAGACGTCTTCTCTGGAACCTCAGACTTCTCTTTCAGAAAGTAGACAGTCCTGAACTTGGTGTAATCATCCTTGAAGAGAACGAAGTACTTGTAACCTGACATCGACTCGCACCCGAACGGACCGCAGACATCTGTGTGAATCCGCTCTCCCGGTTTCGTTGCTCCAAGCCTCGTTCCGAAAGAAAGACGATGAGCCTTTCCATAGACACAGCCCTCGCACAGTTCACTGTCAACCTGAACGCGAATTCCCAGCTCTTTGACTAGAAGGGACTTCACGTGCCGCTTGTTCTGATGTCCGAATCGTTCATGGTAAAGTTGCAGAAGATCGTCTTTTCCCACTGCGTTAACTTCGCTGAATGAAGCTCTGCTCACACTCCTTACGTTCAGCTTGTAGAGTCCACCGAACCGCCCACGAACTCCGACCAGTTTCACCTTGTCGTCGACTAAGAAGTTGCACACCTCTGGAGATGAGATGAATTTGCTCTTCACTTGCCGGTCTTGTGCTGCAAGGACTGAGAATAGGTTTCTATGGATCCCAGGGACACGCCATACATCAGTCAACGTGAGCTTGTGCCACTCGCCGTCAACCACTGCCTCGATATCGACTTCACCCTTTCCAATTGCTGCAATCCTGTCACCGCTTGCTGTGGTCACTGTGTGTTCGCTAGAAAATGGTACAAGAGTCTTAAAAACATATCTGTTGTTACAAATGTGGCTCGTTGCTCCATTATCCACAAACCAGTCGTCAGAGTTGCACTCTGAGATCATCACAGTCGCGGTGACAGCACTCAAAATCATGTTTGACTCCTTCTCAGATTTTTCTGTGTTGCTGGGCTTGGCAGGTTTTCCATCGGCGATCCATTTCCTACACACCTTGATGCTGTGATTAGGCTTCTTGCAGTAAGAACAGAACAATTTCTTTTTATTGCTCTTTTGGAGATTTTGCCGGAAAGAGTTTGAATGCTGGGATTGCTGCCTTGATGAATTCAAGAAGAGTGCTTCTTGTTGAGGTGATTCTCCTTTGCCTCCAAGAGCTCTCTCGTACGAGCACAGCTGATTTGTCAGGCTGTCAATGGTCCTATCATTTTTTGACATCAACATCCAGCTGGATTTGAAAGCAAAATAGTTTTCTGGCAGTGTACCTAAAATCTTACAAATCAAAAATACATCTGGCAGGTCTAAAATTATTTTGGTGTCTCTGGACATTTCCTGTTTCAACTCGCTCCACAGATTCTTTAATTTTGAAACGTGCGTTGCGATGTCATCCTCATTTGCCTTTTTGTAGCTGAAGAACTGCAGGCATATGTTGTAAACTTTATCTTCGGAGACGCCGTCAAAGAGTTTGTGGAGTTCTAACCACACTTCCCGGGCGGACGTGAGACGCATAATTTTTTGTAACGTCTCCTCTGACATGTTAGCAGTTAGTACAATCAATGTGTGGCTATCAGCCCTATTGAACATATCTAGTTCCGTCTGATACGCAGTCTTCGCTTCAGCGGTCGCGTTATCAGGAAGTGCACTTGGCATCACTAACTTGCCTTGAATAATGTCCATACCTCTGGGGATCCCTCGTATACAAACGGAGATTTTGTATTTCCATGTGTTCCAGTTCGCTTTTCCCTCCAGAAGGCCAACGTTGATTATCCTAGTTGAATCCATTATGAATTTACGTGGCCTTAATTTCAAAATCGGCTTGTCGGAATTTTCGTAGAATCGCTCCAAAAACCTTTTTGGTTTTTCTTTATCTTAATGCGCGACTGGACCCATAACCTGTTGTTTTATCCGTAATAAAATGAACAAGATTAAAGAACGACCTTTTATTTGTTAAAATAGCGACTGGCTCGTACAAAGATTCAATTAGGAATAAAATAAATGAACGTGTTACAGGAGTTCAGCATTTATGTGTCAGTCTCTAAAGTGGCGCTAGTGTAGAGTAATATAGTTTCTCAAAGTGGCGCTAGTGTAGTTAGAGTAATATAATTTGATTTTTAAATTAGTTATTAAAATAAAATACATCAACAATTGTGCCTGTGAAAAGTTATTTTGAGGCGGAAATATTCAACTTTGAATCTTGACGAAGTGTCAAAATAAAAAGTTGAAAATTTCCGAAACTAAAGGCGAGCCCCGAAAAATTCTTTCACATACTTCCAATTTAGGCCAAACGGAAGCACCCGCTCAATTTTATTGAACTCCGATCAATGACATGAATATCCAGTTGCTCCGGCTTAAGCCTTTTAGGCAAATTTTAGTAATTAAAATGCTCAAAAATTCCACACACAGCAAGTGTGAAGTGACTGAACGTATTTCTTCTGATCCGTCTCAAGAGGTGGAATCAAAGGAATATTCTCTCTTAGTTGTTTTATACATTTATATCGAGACAGAGCTGACATAAAATGCCTAATTGATAATTATGAAAAAAATATGAGTCGATTTAAAAAAATTCAGAAGAAAAACGTTTGGGAGGAAATTTCTGTTGAAATGCGGAGAATTCGTTTGAAGCATTTTACACCGGATCAGTACATGGGAAAAAATATGAGATTTTCTGTGTGCGTGCGTGGCGAAAAGTACGGGGTGTGGGCTTGAATTTTTACAACTTAACCAAGCTAATAGGAGAATAAGAATTTATCGTACAATAATATGAGTGTAAGGCTTTATTTAACAATTTATATATTTTAAAGAGAAACATCAATGATAAATGATAAATGCAATGTGTTTTTAGAAAAATTGTAGAAAATAAGAGGCGCCCTGTAGAGTGTTTTAATTTTTGTTCCATTTCATACACAGATTGGTTCGTTTACAGTTTTCCACATAGGTTTTCTTTTGCGCTCCAGTTTAGCACATTTGTATGGTGAGTCACTCTAGCGATCGGTTTGGGCAGGGTGGTTCTTTCAGATTGAGTTTTTAGTTAATTTATGATAAATTATGGCGTATATATTTTCGTTCATATTTACTTGGCACAATGTGACACTGTATGAATTCCTTCAAGTTTCAAATTCGCCTCCACATTTTTCATCTCTCTTCCACCGCTGTGCTTAAGCATGCTATCGACTTCTAGCAAAACTGTGAGATTGGGAGGAATAACGGTACCAAGGTCCAAAACAGATAAGGAAAGCAGATAGTCTTTACCCAATGAAACAATCAGGCAGAGATTCTCTTTTTTACTAATGGGAAAATTTGTTGTTTCTTTTTAACAAGCTTTTATTTAGTTTCACCTGTCCCGGTGTCTGTAATGAAATCTTGCAAGTTAAATTTGACCCACTTCCCGGTTTCCGATTGAGCTGAAATTTTGCATGCATATGTATATCGCGTGACAATGCAATACATATTATGAAGACATGGAGCATCAAAAGCTTGATTTAATAAAAGTTTTTTTTTACTTATTAAAATGGGCTGTGGTGGAGGTAACTTCGTCTTAAAAATAGAGTGAACATTTTTTGGGCCTTTCCACACGAGTATTCTTGCAACCGCTGTAAACCGGTTTTCTGGGTAAAAGGCAAGAGAAGAGAGGGGAAAATGTCTAGACAAGTGCTGCACATTGCAGAGAATTTATGCGGCACCTATTTCACGCACTAAATTTTAAAATGTTAAAATTTTTGACTCAATTCGAAATGACAGAAAAACACATATGTATGTATATGTATGTATGTATGTACATACATAAGCCTCGTATGAACAGGGTGCCGCAAAACGACCCGTGAAGACGCTACGATTTGTCGTTAAACCGGTTACTCGCGTGGAAAGGCCCTCTGTAATCTTCCATATTCTTTGGTTAGGGCTCGGCACAGCGCACGCGGGTTAAAGAGTCACGACATCACTCTTTGCTGTTTGCCCCGCTGCAGATCCAGACCTGGCCAAGCTAGTTAGTCGCTTATAAGAGAGTGACCCATAACAAGACAGTTAAACGAAAGCTCTTTTGCCTGAGAAGTTTTAATTTCATGCCGCGAAATTAATATTCGATTCCACATCTACATATGTACATATACGTGTTATCGCTGGTAATATACAATAAATGTGCAAATCACTCAATTGTGTAAAACTACCAATTCCACAAAATTTAAAAGAATAAAAAACTGGAAATAAAAAATTAATATAAGTAGATTTTGATTATTTATTCTGAAAGAATAAAAGAAATTACTTACATCAAGTGCAAAATGTTGAAAATAACGTTCTTCTCTGCCAAGTCTTGCTCTATTAGGTGCATGTTCTGTAATGCAGTGGGCGGAAGTGAGCAAATATTGATCAGAAATAATTGACGCGGGGCAATGCCACATAAATTCTCCATTAGTAGGATTTGACTCGCCAATAGCTGCCTTAAAAGAAAATTCAAATAATCCATTTCATCAACACCATCATTTAATATTAAAAAATAAAAAGCGTTGCGTTCTCGTTGATTTTTCTATGCGTTTATCCACGTAAAGTTAACGGTCCACAATGGTGAAATGGATAATTTTAAAAGAATGACCTCAAAAAGTCACAATACCCCGAAAATCAACACGTAGGTGTAGGTACATATTGCAAATAAAAATTTTCAAAATTTTTATAATTTTTTGTGGGCAATGGTATAATCGAACCCTTTTTGCACCCTTCTCTGTAAATCCTAGTCGGTGTTTTATTGTGATTTTTTACCTTCATTTTCTTAAAATTTTCTTTTTCACCACTTTGAACTTTCGTTGCAGTAGATTTCAGCATATATGTATGTATGGGACTGTTGCTTCCATGACTAACTAAATGTGGCCCTACCACGCGTACCATAAAAAAAAAAACTTTATGCCTGATCTCCAATGCGGAGACTAACCAACCAACAATCAACCAACTAATTTGCAGAATTGGCGGAATCACGTCTGAAATACAAATCATTGCTGTGGATGTACAATGTACTGGTACTGGTTTCCAAAACACAAATTTTTAATAGGGAAAAGTTGTTAACACATTTTGAGGTGAAAAATTACGAATATCTATGCATATAATAAAATTGTAACTTGCGGATTGTTTGTACGGGCATCACGCGAAAACTACTGCATGGAATTGAATGCTGTTTTCACCGATGTATTGCTAGAGGTCTAACTTAAAATATAGGCTGCTTGAACACGATGAATATTTTAGCGTTATTAATTTTGCTATTGCTCGCCAATAGATGGCGCTACAGCACATCAACTCTTATGCCATTCATCTGATCGTCTGGATTACATTTTAGCACCAAAAAAAGGAACATTAAATATAGTATATGATTAAATTTTGCATACAATGATTATTGAAAAACTATTATAACTCGAAAAATATTAATCTATTTCTGCTTATTATGAATTTGATGAAGGCAGGTGTCCTCTAATTTTTGTTCAAAATTTTTTTAGCCAATACATTATGTTCTATTTATGCAACAAATCGCTAATTTTTAATCTGAAATGGGTACGCTTCCTCACGAAATTTGTGGAGAGTTATAAATTCTACACAAAATAATTGTAGTTATTTTTCCCGAAACTTCGATATTTTCTGAGTTATTTGCGAATGTAAAGTAAAGAAATTTGACAAATTTATTTCATAAATAATAACTCAAAAATGATCAGTCGGACTAAGACATCAAAATGTATATCCGAATTACTATAGAAGATTTTACCCTCCACAATATTCTACGCAATCAGTTTTACGATATCTGTTACCTGTTACGGTTAACGAACAACTTGCAAAACTCTCAAGTATTATCATCATTGGTTCAGTTTTCCTCTTCACTATAAACTAAAGTTACTTTTATAAGAATAGCCAACAGCCACCGGAGTGAAGTCAGCTACTAGCTAGTAGGTATAGTATATACTAAATTCACATTTACCAAGTTTGAAGATTTTTCAACCTGTTCAACAAAGGTGATTGCAGCATCCCTATATTTTGCGCAAGCTAAAAATAGAATTGTTTAGTTAAAATCACTTTGAACATCCATATATCGTTTCAATATCAAAGCCAGCAGAAAAAAATTGCTTTTATAAATAATTAAAAATAAGTTTCGATAAATTGTTGACTTGTCGCATTTCATCCATATTATGTTCAATACACAAAGTTTAATTGAACGGACGATTAATAATATCTACCAATGTATATTCTAAAAACACCCTGCTCATTTTTCTTGTAGAATTACATATTGCATTTTCTATAGATTCATCTATGTACATAGGCATTTAGAACTATTACAAAAACTTACTTGACTATCGAAATTATTTTTTAAGTATACAAAAATTAATTTCTGCCAACTTCTTGTTTTCAAAACTTACCGTCATCAGCTCTTCGACTGTTTTTGGATCCAATTGGTTTCGTTTGGCTGTTCTCCGGGATATCAAATATATCATTAAAAAAGTTAAATTAAATACTGTATTATTGAATGAGTGAAATTTATAATAAAGTTAAATCTCTACCTTTTTTCGCTTTTTCCTTAAATTATGTAAGGTAGAGATTAAACTTTATTATAATTCGCTTTACGAACTAATATTTTTTTAAAGGTTACTTTGGTAATTTGGATTATGTTGATTTATTTGGTTTTATTTTCTGTTTCAATGCCTCACCCATCCCCCAATTCACTATGTCACCGGTTCATATGCAATAAAATCAGTGCTGTCATGAATTAGCTCAGATATTTCCAAACATCTTGACTTTGAGTTGGTTTTCGTACTTGACATCTGTTTTAATAATTTGAATATACAAAATTGTATTTTATTTTGATCGCCTAGAGAAAATCCGTTGTTCTTATTAGCCGGCCACACACGGGACGGTTTTTGGCGTACAAGCACGCGTACAAACAAAAGATTGATCGTGTGTGGGCAACTTGGCGTACAAACTTAAAACCGTCCCAAAACCGTCCCAAATATTTCTCGCCTTTTCTTTTTCCGTGATTTTATTTTTTTATCATCTGTCAAGATGAATTGCTCCGACATTAGATTGTGGAGTCGCGATTTCGTTCTTTAAATTAGTTATATCGCTTTAGGTATGAAAACCATCACCGTTTGTGGGCAAAATGGCGTACAAACAAAGTTTGTCATAAAGATTGTCACAAGTTTGTACGCCAAAAACCATCCCGTGTGTGGCCGGCTATAACACACAACTCGTTAATGTGTTCAAAATGTTAAACTGACTTGGCATATCTATATATTAATACGTGAAGAGAAAACTTTGTACCTCTTTTTGAGCATATTGCACGGACGGACGAGTGCGAGATTTGGCATAGTTAAAGTTTATATAGAGAAGACGTGCACAAAGCTAAAATTTATGTATAAGATGTGTAATACCAGCGACACACCAATCGAAATTTAGAATTCCGAGTGTTCTCAATTTCAGAAATATATCTCTGAATTCTTAAAAAAGTTTCAGACGAATATTCTGTTAAAAAGAGATTTTGAGAAAAATTTGACTGTAAATTCAAAACAATACAATAATATTGTGAAATTGAAAAGGCTCGAAATTCTAAATTTCAGTTAGTGTGTCTCTGGTATTACAAATACATTAAAGTAAATAAAATAAATTCGTTATTTACGATCATACTATCAATTTTAAACACATAGTAGTCTGTGGACAAACTGTCGTAATTTTATTATTGACAGTGCCAATTTCAAACACATAGTAGGCTGTATACAGTCGTATTTCTCGTATTAACCCCAGTAGGTCGAATTTCGGCCATAGGGCGACCACTAGTTTATTTAATTTCTCTTAATAGGATTGACGAAACAAAATTTAATGGTCACAACACATCAAATACTGTCGACAGAACCGAAAGAAGACCACAATAGGAAACGGTGGCGTATTGAAAATATTCACCGTGTTCAAATACCTACGTATACAAATTTTTATGACGATCGGTTGAACGGCATAGAAATTGTTTGGCTGCCTGGTCGGCTTTATTATTGTTCTGACGTTTATAACTGGGTTGAACTAAACTACCGACGAATAGCCAAATTAATAGATTAACAAATTATACTTTATTCATCAAATTATACAAGAAAACTCTATAGGAAGCCGACTCCAAAGGAACCGCTAAGAAGATAAAAATGCTCGTGCGTTCGTGTCCAGTTACTGGAGCGAATTGCAGCTCAAGTTGTGTGTGTATTAAGGTTCAGCTTCCGAATGCGACGTCTCTAATTCGATGGTCCTGCTGCACGCGGAATAGCAAAGCTTAAGTGTCCGCCACAGTTGATGTGCTGCAACGACATCTAGTAGCGAGTTATAACAAAGTGGATAGCGCAAAAATATTCACCGCATTCAAATACCTACGTATACCAATTTTAATGGTGATCGGTCGAACGGTATAGAAGTAGGTGTACTGCAGCGCCATTTAAAGTTACCCCTACTTTAGTTTTTTTACACCACGCCTGTATTATAGCGAACAAAAAAATAAAAAAAAATATTCAAATCGGTCAACTTTTTGAGTTTTAGCGAGACTAACGGACAGCAATTGATTTTTATATATATACATACATAGATATACTTGTCACTTTTATAATGCGTTCTTTCTTGTTGTATAAACATCGATAAAAGAATAAAAATAACGATAATTGCACAATCCTTCAACTTTTATTTACAACAAGTTCCAAAAGTATTTACATTGATTTTTCAGGTTGGAGCTTGTTGGGTTTAGAAGTCCTGGCCAGAAACAAAACAACTAAAGTGAACTTTCTCTTGAAAAGATTTATTCAGCATATTTCACAATGAAAGAAAACACGTTCCTTACTTACACCTTATTCAATGGACGGACTGTGAGGAAGTGAAGCAAAAAGATGGCGCGCCAGCTACATCACCGTCAGAAATAAAAATCCTTTCAAATGTCCTTTATCATTGCCAGCGTTAAATTGCTCCAAATCCAACAGAGCTAATAGCAATTACCAAGAATATGACTAATAATAATATCGGTTTATTAATATGTGACTTCAAAGTTTCACTGGCCCATAGGGTCGAATTCACAAACAAGGCTTACAGCAAAAACTCAAGTCGAGCTTACGCAAGCTTACTCTCAGTTTTCATATTCGAAGGAACGAAATGTTCAAAGACGACGAAATTGTTTATGAAGATGACGAGGTACTCATATTTATTACAAAACAACACTACAATAAAAATCATATTTTTTATTAAAACGTCAAAACTGTGTATCGACTACACTGCTTTGCGTCTATGATTCTAATTACTCAATCTCAAGCCAGCTATTTTGAAGGCTTAAGATGGCTTTGGAGACGCGACTGTGAATACCAAAACAGAGAGTGAGCCCAACTTACGGCTAAGCCTTGTTTGTGAATTCGGCCCATACAGGGTTAACTAAAAATTCACTTTTTGTTGGTGAAGTAATCTTAGTAAAGCGGTTCAAGCAAAATAGGCAATAGGAATATGATTTCACCATCAGATTAGTATGTATTAAGATGTTGTGGGGGTCTTTTAAGTGCCAAGGAAACACTGTAAATGCTCAACCATAATCGACATAACTTAACACAAGTGACTTCACTTAAGTGGTGCGTCTTAGTTTAGCTTATGAACGTAGGTACCCATAATTGACATGGCATAACATGAGATTTCATTCAATTTTCAGTCAATAGGCATTTTGTATAAGGACAATTTTCAGTCACACAAATATTTATTTCTAAGCAATTAAGTATTGAAAAGTTAATCTCAAATAATATTCTTTATGCCGAATCCATTTAGATGAATTTGCTGAATGCACGTTCAATTACTGAACGCATCCGAGAAGGTAGGAGGGGCAGCTCGAAATAACAACAAATCAGTTTAACAGGTGAGCTGCCGGATGAAGATGGAGTCTTTTGGTAAGTAAGGATTATTAATACAAATATTTCATATTTTCAGGTACCTGTTGGATTTATTTGTGAAAATCGTGTGAGTTGTGAGTGAAGTGGTAATTTAAAGTGAAATTGTGCAGGAATTTTCGCCGTTATATGCGAAAATATTGTTTGAATTTTTTTTTTTTTAAAACTTAAATATCTCGGAAAGTTTAGCTTTCCTGGGAAATTTTTTTGCATATTCGCACGTTTAAGCTTCAGACGAAAGTTCCTGCACAGTATCATATGAATCTGTGCAACTTCACGAGAGCTTGACCTGTTCCGTGACATTTTTGAAAATTATTATTATTTTATGCTTACTGCTGTATTATTTTTAATTTTGGATGTGTGGTTTTTAGGTGATTTTCAAATTAACTAATTTAGCAATATAAAACACAACGTTCAGTTTAAAAACAACCAATAAAAACTAAAAACAATAAATCCAGAAATATAAAGCTACAATTTAAATTCTTGAAAACTACCAATAACCAAAAATAATACAAATAAATAAAATTAATACTGAAAAATAAAAATCCTAAATAGAAAACAATCTTGAATTTGCCAAAAAATTAACCCAAAACGTTGCTTGCAAAAGCCCTTTTTGGATAAATATTCCTTAATAAAGCCGCTTATTTCAAATCAACTGTCAGAATTTACGAATTCAAGATGGCGGACTGTCAAATTTTAAAGTTAATGCGATTTGCACCAAACTTGGAACTTGGGGGTTTTCGGGGTGGCTTATTTCAAATCAACTGTCAGAATTTACGAATTCAAGATGGCGAACTGTCAAATTTTAAAGTTAATGCTATTTGCACCAAACTTGGAACTTGGGGGTTTTCGGGGTGGCTTATTTCAAATCAACTGTCAGAATCTACGAATTCAAGATGGCGGACTATCAAATTTTCAAGTTAATGCGATTTGCACCAAACTTGCAACTTGGGGGTTTTCGGGGTCGCTAATTTCAACCCTACCGTCAGAATTTACGAATTCAAGATGGCGGACTGTCAAATTTTAAAGTTAATGCGATTTGCACCAAACTTGGAACTTGGGGGTTTTGGGGGTCGCTTATTTGAAATCAACTGTCAGAATTTACGAATTCAAGATGGCGGACTGTCAAATTTTAAAGTTAATGCGATTTGCACCAAACTTGGAACTTTGGGGTTTTCGGGGTCGTTTATTTCAAATCAACTGTCAGAATTTACGAATTCAAGATGGCGGACTGTCAAATTTTAAAGTGAATGCGATTTGCATCAAACTCGCTACTTTGGGGTTTTCGGGGTCGCTCATTTAAAATCAAGTGTCAGAATTTATGAATTCAAGATGGCGGACTGTCAAATTTTAAAGTTAATGCGATTTGCACCAAACTTGGAACTTTGGGGTTTTCGGGGTCGTTTATTTCAAATCAACTGTCAGAATTTACGAATTCAAGATGGCGGAATGTCAAATTTTAAAGTGAATGCGATTTGCATCAAACTCGCTACTTTGGGGTTTTCGGGGTCGCTCATTTAAAATCAAGTGTCAGAATTTATGAATTCAAGATGGCGGACTGTCAAATTTTAAAGTTAATGCGATTTGCACCAAACTTGGAACTTTGGGGTTTTCGGGGTCGTTTATTTCAAATCAACTGTCAGAATTTACGAATTCAAGATGGCGGACTGTCAAATTTTAAAGTGAATGCGATTTGCACCAAACTTATAACTTGGGGGTTTTCTGGGTCGCTTATTTCAAATCCACTGTCAAAATTTACGAATTCAAGATGGCGGACTGTCAAATTTTAAAGTAAATGCGATTTGCACCAAAGTTGGAACTGGGGGGTTTTCGGGGTCGCTTATTTCAAATCAACTGTCAGAATTTACGAATTCAAGATGGCGGACTGTCAAATTTTAAAGTTAATGCAATTTGCACAAAATTTGGAACTTGGGGATTTTCGGGATTGGTTTTTTAAACTTTTGTTACTTAAATATGTCAAATGTTTTTATCAACATTTTTGTCTCACCCCTGCTCAGTTACCCCTCACCCTATATCTCGGCGAATTCTCAACAAATCTATTATATATATAAAAATGGACGTGTGTGTGCCTATATTTCACTCTACAGCCAAAACTACACATCAAAGACGAAAAGTGTTTGTGTGGGGTATTAGCCCCAAGCTTCCCATCGTGCACTATGGTGGTTGCGAGTCGATAGCTATAAGGGTGTAAAAGATATGGGGGTTGAAAAAAGTTAAATTCGAAAATGTGTGACTCTAATTGAGCCGTTGAGAATCATAGTGGCGTAGAAGAGAAATTTCTCGAAAGTTCGATTACTTTCTGGAACTATCTAAAAGATTTGAGAAATTTCTCGAAAGTTCGATAATTTTCTGGAACTCTCTAGAAGCTTTGAGAAATTCCTCGAAAGTTCGATAATTTTCAGGAACTATCTAGAAGATTCGAGAAATTTCTCGAAAGTTCGATAACTTTCTGGAACTTTCTAGAAGCTTTGAGAAATTCCTCGAAAGTTCGATAATTTTCAGGAACTATCTAGAAGATTCGAGAAATTTCTCGAAAGTTCGATAACTTTCTGGAACTTTCTAGAAGATTCGAGAAATTTCTCGAAAGTTCGACAACTTTCTGGAATTATCTAGAAGGTTTGAGAAATTTTTGGAAAGTTCGATAACTTTTTGGAACAATCTAGGAGATTTGAGAAATTTCTCGATAGTTCGATAACTTCCTGGAACTTTCTAGAAGATTTGAGAAATTTCTCGAAAGTTCGATAACTTTCTGGAACACTTTAGAAATTTCCCGAAAGTTCGATAACTTTCTGGAATTTTCTAGAAGATTTGAGAAATTTCTCGAAAGTTCAATAACTTTCTGGAGCTGACTAGAAGATTCGAAAAATTTCTCAAAAGTTCGATAACTTTCTTTAAAAATGATTCCAATTGGTCTAGAATGTTCTGGATTGCTCTATAAATTTCAAGAATGATCTGGAAAGTTCTAAAATATAAAAATAAATTATTTAAAAAAAAATACTAAGCGTCCCTTAGAATGTTCTGGATTGTTGAATAAATTTCGAGACTTTCGGATTGTTCTGGAAATTTCGAAAACACTGTGAACAATTCTAAAATATATTTAAATGTTTTAAATCAGTGAAAAATGATTCTAAAAATTTTTAAAAACTGCAATATTCTAAAATATATTTAAAAGTCGTAAATCACACTAAAATTATCGGAACAATTCAAAACATTGTAGAACGATTAGAATTAGTTTCAAGTGATTTACGACATTTAAATATATTTTAGAGCTTTTAAAAGGTTTTCAAAATTTTTTGAAAATTAAGTGGGTAGTGAGGATGGCTTTCGAGACTATATACGACGAAATGTTATGCACATGCTTCAGTTTATAAGAAGAAGTGTGCGGCGAAAGAAAAGTTATAAAATTCATTAAAAAAAAACACGTGTCCTTAATACCAAAAAAAAACTATAAATTATATATCAATAAATATATATAGGTACTACCAAAAATAACCCAGCGAAGCGGGTGTTTCCAGCTACCTAGTTCTAAAATATAGCCATTACCTTGATCTTCAGCAACTTCTGAACACGGAATTTGGAAAGCGTGAAATGGTCAATGTAACCTGCGACTTTTGTTCTTATGAAAAGAAATCACACAAAGCTGAGATAGTTTCATGTTCGGAACTATCGTGATACAGCTCCAAAGTGCTTCAAAATATCGAAGGTACTCTGAAGGTAAGGTTCAAAGATATTACATAAAAAGTGTTCCCACATCTAAAGTTATGATTGCAGATAATTATTACCAAGTAATTAGCGTAATATTTCATAATGGGGAACATGAAAGTGGACACTACACAAGTATGCAGCGAGGAAAGAACAGTTGGTATAATGCCGACGATTATTGTATAAGTTTGGTGTAATAGAGCCAAAGGAATATATACAAAGTTATATTGTTTCTTCAAAAGCAGTAAATAATTTTGAATGGAAAGTAATTAGCAGTATACTCGTACGGGTTGATTTTCAAATATTAGCGGGATGGAAAGGGACTGGTCACTGCACGTTAATAATAGAAAAAACGGTAACAAAAAAAAACTGATATCCAAAAAAAGAAATTTTTTTTTTTTTGGGTTTTATTTCACTCGACGTTTCACATCTGCAAGGCGTCCCGTGACGGCTCACATTTTTTAAGTACAAGTACAAGTAGTAAGTACTCGGTATTTGTACTGGTATTTGAAATTTTCTAAGTCCACGTACTGGTACTTGAAGTGGTACTTAAGTCCTAATATACTTATGTAAATACTTCACAGGTCTGACTTTAAGTCATTAAGATGTAAACTGCTTACCTAGTCTGCAAATCTGGCTGACGATTATCACAACAAATAATTTCTTCAGCATTAACAAAGCCACATCGAGTTTTCACTATTTCTGCATAATTAACTAATCCCTGAGATACTGATTTGCATTCGTCGATGAATTTGCAAACTCCTGATGTGCCGTCTGTCAAGTTACATGGACTTCCTTCTACAATAAAAAACAAATTTCATGAAGTGGGGCTATATCGTAAAAGTCGAAAATAAATTATTCGTCGCGAAGGTATATTTTAAATTTCGATCCTTTTTTTCAGCGAGGAGAATGAAATGAAATGATGAAGGATGGTGTGAAATGGAAAGCGTCGACCCACGTGAGTTCTTCGAGTTTATCTGAGCAAGAAATCTTGAATTCTTACACCCTTATGTAATATTATACTACATTATATTTGTCTATATGTCTATATATCTGCCCAAATAATATATATAGTATGTATGAGCCGAGTTATTAGAAGACAAATCGCTTAACACGACTAATAGACTAATAGATATTTTTATGCGTAAGTTCAGTCAACAATTTTAATAGAAATACTTAATTTCTTCAACCATAAGTTGCTTCATGTGGTGAAACATAGAGCAATGACCTCGAAATTATGGATTTACTTGAGCATATATGTATATGGAACAATGATAACAGTTTTGATGATTTTATATGATATGATAGAATATCTTTAACAAAAACAGCAAAATATATATGTACAGTGAGCGTCAAAAGTGAGTAAACACCCATAAAATCTGGTTTCGCATAGCAATAAAACACACTTACTTCAACAAATGTTTTAATATTTCTTATAATAAATATAATTCAATCAATATAAAACAAAAATTTACAAAATTCATTATTGCCGTTACCGTTAAAAATTAAATCCTCTAAAAAATTAGTGAATTTTTCGCGTCAAAAGTAAGTATACATACAACTAATTTGAAAAAGAGGAACCATTAAAAATTTTTTTTATTGAGTAACTAATATTTTGTTAGTCCACCTTTCGCATCAATAACGTCATTCAGACGTCTAGGCATGCATATTATGTCATTCTTCTTGTAACACCGTTTTCAAAGAATCCTTATTAGTGATTTGTCGTCTTCTTATCCTGCGGTCTAGTTCTTCCCAGAGATGCTCAATGGGATTTAAGTTTGTGACTGGGGAGGGGAATGAATTTTTTTTGAAACGTCATAAAGTAACCACTCCTTAACAATGTGGGCCGTATACTTAGGATCTCGGTCTTGTTGGAATGTCCAAGGCATTTGAAGTCGTAACTGATTTACACTAGAGAGCATATGATTTTTTAAAATAATTAGATAACCATAAAGATCCATTGTTGACTCAATAAAAACCAATTAATCCACCCCAGCCGCCGCCATACACCCCCATACCATTACGGAACCTCCACCGTGTTTTGTTGTTTTTATTATATTTTGCTCCTGTAACTCAGTATTCTGGGTTCTCCATATTTTTGAATGTTTCTTCGTACCAAATATTTCAAATTTACTCCCGTCCGTGAAAACAATGTTATACCAGCGACACACCAACTGAAATTTAGAATTTCGAGCGTACTCAATTTCACAATATAATTGTATTGCTTTGAAATTAAAGTCAAATTTTTGTTAAAATCTCGTTTTTACAGAATATTTGAATGATACTTTTTTAAGAAATTCAGAGGTAATATGATATATTTCTGAAATTGAGAATACTCGAAATTCTGAATTTCGATTGGTGTGTCGCTGGTATTACTCCAAAAGTCTTTTGTTTTATTTTGATGATTTTTCGCAAATTCTAGCCTTTTTTTTACCTCGCTAATGTGGGGCTTTTTTCTATGAGCTCGGCCATGTAAGCCGTAGCTGTGTAACGCTCTCCGAACGGGACTTGCGCTAACTGTTTTTCCACCTATTGCTGATATTTCTTCAGCAATTTTTACAGCACTGGAAATTGGATCCTTCTTCACGTTTCTCGCAATTTCATTAATTTCCTTTTCGGGGTTTATTTTGCACAGATCCTGTTTTTTTGTATTTGTTTATAATTGTCCACACCGTACAATGGCTGCATTTTACTATTTTAGAAATGTCCCCTAATGATTTTCCTTCAGAATTTAATTTAACCATCACTTCCCAGAGATTTAAAGAGGTTTCTTCTCGACAATTTGCCATTTTTTTTAAATGTCAATTTTAAACTATAAATGTAATGAAAAGTAAACAAATATCTGTGAATGCTTGTGAGAGAGAGTCGATGCTCTCGTAAAAGCGTTATGAAGTATCAGAAAATATAACGGAACTTTGCTCAGATAGCTCATTTGTTTGTGTGTTTCATCGTTTCCTCACTTTTGACGCGAAATATTCGTTAAACTTTTGGTTTTGGGGAATTTAATTTTGAACGGTACTGCAAGAAGTAATTAATTTTGTGGATTTTTATTTATATTAATTGAGTTATATACATATATCATAAGAAATATTAAAAGTTTTATTGAAGTCAGTGTATTTTATTGCTATGCGAAACCAGATTTTATGGGTGTGTACTCACTTTTGACGCTCACTGTATATCCCGTCTGAATTTAAGACTAGATAAATCTAGGAGCTTATATCGGGCATTATATGATTCCACAAAGGTCCTCATAAGATTACATTCGTAGAAAATTCTTTTGTAGAGATTCAAGACGATCGACGTGAGTCTGGTAGCATGGACACCAAATAACGGTAATGAATAACTCTAGCCGGAAAAGCTTCAGAACGCGACGTCGAATTAGAGTGCAATTTTTTTTAAGGGCCGCTTTTTCTCAGTAAAAATTCGATCTTCCCATACAAAAAATTGACAATACCAAAGACCAAAGACAAATTTTGGGCATTGAAATTGACATTTTGGACAATTGACGCGAGCTCTCTCGCTTGTTTATTACTGGATTGGGTCGAGAGGTGTCCCTTAACTTTAACGAAACACCCTGTATATGTACAGTTAAAATACAAATTGATATTTTATGTGCATATACATACCTATATGTAATGTATTATGTATATATAAAGCTTAAAATCCTAAAACACTAATCTAATCTATGCGGATGTCTAAGTAAAATTGATTAAAAAAAAAAAAAAGAAAATGGGAAGCTTGTTTTTTTATCTAGTGCAGGTCCATAGTGTTTATCTTAAACTTGAAAACATATTTCTTTATTTTTTCTTTCAGGATGTGCTTATTTATCTACCACACCGCCAAACATGAAAAAGATATGTTCATTTACCACCGAGAGTTCCCCCGATGTTACTGGGATGTCCAAACCGTTTTGGGTGAAAAACGTGGTGTAGCTGAAATCTTACCATCTGCGGACTCTGGTCTGTGAAAATAGAACAATTAAAAATAGAACTTTGATATGAATTATTATTATTGAAATTCACTAGTGACGAGGCGTGTTTAAAACAATAATTTCTTTATGTACAACTTTAGCCATTCATTCATTACATCAGAGTATAAATAAAAAACTCATCTTTTATGTTGTTGGGCTACAGCAAACATCAGATATACTTATGTATTCATGCGTGTATGAATAAGAGGATGAGAGGGCTGTGACAGACAGACAGACAGAAAAACCGAAACCAAGAGAGTTCCTTTTTGGCTACGGAACCCTAAGAATGTATGTATGCTTTTGATCAAGAAAAACTAATATACTCTAGTGCAGAAAAATAAATTAAATTATTATTATTTAGAAATAAAGTACGACAACTTAAAATTACCCTCCTTTAATTATTATTTTTAAACGGAAATAAGTTTTTTTAAAATCCGGGCGGTTACATTGTTTGCATCAATTAAAGTAAAAGTGATAGCCAATTGAAGGAATTAATATGAGATTATTAGTTTAGCTATTTCATCATACAGCGACTAAACCTACAGAACTTTCTTGAGTGGTTCATTAAATAGATAAATAGTCCGCCAGTTCTCTGCGTTCGAAATTCTAGAAGTACGCTTTTTTGCGTAATCAATTTTTGTACTAATGTCTTTAAGTTTTCTTTCACAAAACTTATAGAATTACTTCTCACAGCGGACCAATTCTAATTTATTGCCTGCTCATACGTTACTCCTCGTTTCTACTTACTGCTCATATTATATCGCCCAATATGTTAATGAAAATACATTTTTAATTTGCATACTAACCGAAATTATAATATATTTGCGCCCCTTTAAATCATAGCCATTTTTCACTATATACCTGGGGGTCCGCTGCATAGCACGTCGTTATTCACGACAATCTCTGTAACTCTAGGAATAGGATTTTTGAGTGGAAAAGAGATCTTGTAAAACAGTGGCCTGCTCTCAAGAACAGCTTGAGCTGCCTGCTGCTGTTCTTCAAGAAGTTCAAGACGACCTTTGTAAGGCTATAATTTTGCAGAAAGATGAATATTAATTGTGAGTTCGCTTACAAGAAACTATAAAGCACTTACTGATGAGAGTGAGGTTGGCAAGGAAAGTTCCGCAATAACGTTAACAACAGTTTGGTTCACTTTAATGTTCTTTAATTCGATTAAACCGATCCACTCAGATCCATCGAATTTATACTGGAATAGTTGCGGGCATGGATTATCGGGAGGCTCAATTGATGCCACGCCAGCGATCACTAACAACGAAAAGGTGCATTTCGCGAACTGGAACAACCTCACTTGCATCATGTTGCATTTTACGAACTGGAACTTCACTTGCATCATGTTCATGGTTCTATCGTAACACATTATCATGTTTAAGCGAACTTAGTCGTGCTCACAAACTGTAATTTCAATATGAAATATATTTATCTCAGACATCTAATTAACTAGTGATGTTGTCTGAAGCTTTTGATTGTTAAACAGGTTTAATGCATTATTTTATCAACTGGTTCGCTACATATCAGCGATACGCACAGTATTTTCGAAGATTATATCGTATACAACAAAGCTAATGCATAAACAAGTTTCATGCCATATGAGGAATCATCAACCAAATTCGTTTTGGCTTGCGCTGTGTAAACGTCGACAAGAAACTTTAAATCGCGAAATAATCCACATGGTTGTGATATTTGTCATGAATTTTGCAGTAGGGGAGATTTGTTATAACGTTTCAGCATGAGTTAAGGTAATTAAAAACAAATGTTGTTTTCTCAAAAAATATTTTAATCTATTAATTAATTAATTTATATATTTATTATTAATTCATTTCAGCGATAACAAGCAGCACAGTGGTGGCCTTTTACTATAACTTAACATATTAAGAGTACACCTACTTATAATAACAAAATTGTTCATTCATTGATAGTTTCAGAAAGTTCAAAGAATTCATGTATTTTTATTATTAAACGATTTTATTTACTTTCAAACCGTGTACGTAACAATCAAATCTTGTAATCTCATTTACGCCCACTTTACGCTAACCGACTGAGTTGAAATTTTGCACCCAGTTTTGGTTCCGGTGACAATACAATATAGTATACTCAGGATTTTAATATATTTAAAATGGTGGATGTCCCAAAATGGCGGATTATCTTTTCCTTTACAATCTCATAGACATATGGGTGTCAAATGAAAGGGTTCGACGAGCAGAATGTGATAGGTTGGGTGACGTCATTCTAAATTTAATATGGCGGACACCTCAAGATGACGGATTACAATTTGTTACACAACCCCTTGAATGAAAAGGATTAACGAGAAAAATACGATAAGCTATACAAATCATTCTAAAACCAATTTAGCACGCATATTCTGCAATAATAAAGCGTTTGTGGAATCATTCAGAATGCGAAGCTTAGTTTAGTGATTTCTATGAAGTCAGAAACAAAAGAAAAAGTAAAAAATAAAATAGATAAAAAAATAAATACAAACAATTTTATATTCGTAATTTGTAATTTAATTTGATTTGCGATTTTTAAGATTTCTTTCAGTACGCGCGCGACGTTTCCTTACTTCTCATTAGCTGTTGTTGACATTGGCTTCTAAACGGGTGCGTCAAGCTGGCACCGGCACCTGTAAGGAATTAAAAAAAGATACGCCAAATTAATGTGCTATTTATGGGCTAATTATGTGCCCAAATAAATATTTTTTTGCTCGGTTATTAACGCGGTCAATGAAAATTGTTCATATGCGGTGCCAGCTATCGGAAAGTTAGCACAGCCTTCTGCCCTTGGCGTTACACTTGGTCTTGGAAACAAAATAATAGTATTAAAATTAAGTACTTTTTATGTGCTTTAAAATGGCCCAGACAAATAGTTGAGAAATCCAACCCTTACAAGAAATTGATCATATGTGAAAAATACAAATTTCAGCGAAATGGCTTTTTTTTTATAAAAAAATAAGTTCTTCTCGCAATTGAAGAGCACAGGAATTATGTGCTCTTTATGTGCTCGCGATTGAGAATAGAAGCGATTTTCGTGCTGCAATTACAACCGACCTGGAGCATTTGCAGTGTTTTTAAGGGAGGTGCAGGTCGAAATCGCTTTTTTCTATAAAAAAATAATTTTGTACTCGCAATTAAAGATTCACGAATTTTGTGCTTCTTGTAAAATATATTCAAATCATCTACGAATTATTTGCTCATAAAAAAATAATCCACGATTTTTGTGCTTCTGTATATGTTGATGTTTGAATTGCGTGTTCCTGAAAGGATGAGCCAAGAATCCTAAAACTATTATCTAAGAATGTGTTAACATATTGTAATGAATATTTGCTACTAAAAATAATCCAGAAATTCTATGCTCGTAAAAAATTCTAGAATCTAGAAATTTAGGTGCGTCGTGCTGCATCCCCCTTATTGCGAATTCGAACACAAACTTTTGGATCCACTCCCCAATATTTTTTGTTCCCCCTTTCCTCGCAAAAGAATTTTTAAAAAAATTAATTTAGACATTTATTTCCCAAATTCCTGTAAAACAGGCCAACATCCGTATAGTGTTTTCGTGTTAAAAAAATCGGTTGGACCAACTGCGCGCCAGAAATTAGCAGAGCAATATGGGCAGAACCAAAATTTTAATACAAAATAATTAAATTAAAGGGCTCATTATAGTCTAATTATGTCAATTTAAGTTCTCTTACCTATATCTTTTTTTTTAAAGCATGTTCTGCTAACTTTTAAAAAAGTATTTTCATACCCCAATATTTTGTATAATTTATTTATTCGTATTTGGGAAGTATTTTGTAAGCAAAACGATTAAATTACATTTTTATCGTTTTATACACAAAACCGACTTCTTTAAATCATCCGTTTCTATAGAAGTGCTCAAAGGATTTTGAAAAATTTCTCAGAATTCAACACGCATAGCGTGGATGCAGCATCCTCTCACCCTGTTACGTCACATTCTTTTTTACACCACGCCTTCGCCTATATCAGCCCATCTATTTCCATAGAAATGCTTAACGGATTCTGAATTTTTTTGAGAGTGAGGAAGGAGAATCCCCCTTTGACGTCACATTCTTTTTTGCTTTCTGCACGCGTTCACATACATATGTCAACTCATCGGTTTCCACAGAAACTCTCAACGGATTTTTACCATTCGAATTTTGTACGGTTTGTCAACATGTTTTTTTATGCCCATATATAGGTAATAATTAAAAATACATATGTAAAATTTAATTTTTTTAATCTTACTTAATAAGAACATTATTCTGTCCGTTTTTATTTGTTTATAAAAAAAGCGATTTCGAGCTGCACCTCCCTTAAAAACACTTAAAAATTCTCCAGATCAGTTGTGATTGGAACACGAAAATCGCTTCTTGTCTCAAACGCGAGCACATAAAAAGCACATAATTCCTGTGCTCTTCAATTGCGAGAAGAACTTATTTTTTTATAAAAAAAGCCATTTCGCTGAAATTTGTATTTTTCACATATGATCAATTTCTTGTAAGAGTTGTTTTCCATACAGGGGATGGGTTTTTCAAAAATTTGTCTGGGCCATTTTAAAGCACATAAAAAGCACTTAATTTTAATACTATTATTTTGTTTCCAAGGCCAAGTGTAACGCCAAGGTTAGAGGGCTGTGCTAACTTTCCGATAGCTGGCACCGCATATAAACAATTGTCATTTGCCGCGTTAATAACCGAGCACAAAGATATTTATTTGTGCACATAATTAGCCTATAAATAGCACATTATTTTGGCGTATCATTTTTTTAATTTCTTACAGCTTACAGGTGGCGGTGCCCGCTTAACGCACCCCTTCTAAACGTTTATGTTGTCTTTTATATCAATAACCATAGTATAATAAAGCTATTATATGATACTAATTAATGATTTATTGAATACTCATTGAAATACACTAGGTACTCCAAACAATTAAGGGAACAAAAAAAAAATCTAAATTTTGTAGTGATTTTTGACGGGCTGTATCTAAGCGAAAAATTATCTATCGTATCGAGGATCTAAAAAAAGCGTCTTAAAGCTCCAAAACTCTAGTTTTTGGAACTTTTAGCCAAACAATTGTCAAGGTCACGGTTCTCACGCAATCCAAAGAAATAGCCCAAACAAAAATATTTCAAAATTTTTAGTATTATTTCTTTCGATCCACGGACTCGGAAAATTTTTTTTTTGTTTGACTACCCTATGGACCAGATAGCCTGGTAATTCAGCTTAAATTATTATTATTTATTTTTTCAAATCCTTGTTTCGTTGATATTCAATATCCAAAATCCGATATTTAGTGAAAAAGGACACGTTTGTATTCAACCAACGATATTTCAGGAACCAATGATCGTACAGAAAATTTAAGCGCAGTTTCGGAAACTGGAATAAATTTCCTAAAAGAATGTGTTAAGGTATTTATAAAAACAATTTTGTTTGTAACCTTAATTTCAATTTAAAAAATGTCAAAAAAAGTGACCTTTTCCCTTGTTTTGATAAATCGACCGCGTTTTTGCAAATACTAATGGAAAGCCTAAGGTTTGTAGATTTTTTTACACCTCAGTGTACCCCCAATATCCCTGCAAATCCGCAGATCGATCCATTGGACGGTTTCTTCGGCCCGATTTATCAAAGTTTTTGAAAAATTAAAGGAACAAGAATTAAACATCGTGTATGGTAACCTTCATAAAATGGAAAAAAATCATTTTTTTTTCGACTTTTCTCACAATTATTCATCAGTCTCTTTGTAAATTTCAAAAAAATCGAAAAGGAAAAAATATCGAAAATAAACAAAAATTATAAAAAAAGAATTCTTTTTTCAAAAGGCATTTGAATGCGTTTGCCTTGGTTCCATCACAAAAGTGAACGAAGGGATTTGTCTTAATGTAAACGTGTAGTCAAACAAACAAGCATTCGTTCGGTTGGATTGTGACGTCCATACTTTCAAAAAAATTCGCTTGTGTGCGTTCAGGTTATTCGATCCCAGTCGGAAACCTGACTAGTTCAAGAACTAATCGAACCACTAGTTCCTAAGAAGTGAGTGCTAGTTCTAGTTTAGATGATATCGCATGGACTTAACACACTACTTTTGCACAGCGTTGTCATAGGAGGTAACCAATTGTCGCCTTCTGCATTACTTTCAGATTAGTTTTACATGTAGTTCTCTTCAACGATTTAGGAAACCTGTTACCAAAGCATAGAAATGAGACTAGTTGCTTCTTATATTACTTTATAACTAATTATTTAAGTAGTGCCTATGAGATGAAACGTAACTAGTTCTGGAAATACTCTCTCAGGAGTAGTTCTAAAATGGGTGTCCTAATATGGATTAACCTCTTCAAGGATGAAGTTTTTTAAGGTGGAAAAAGTGGTTTCATGTTTTAATTGATAAATGGCTTGATTATTTATTGCCGACAGATACTCAGTAAGTAAAAAAAAATGGGAGAAACAATTAATTAAAAAACGAAACTGAGTTCACATATTTAATGGAAAGTGTTGTTAGTACAAAATAAACGTTTTATTTTTTTATTTTTTATACATAGATAACGTAAACAAAAAAATTTTCAAAAGAAACATTAAAATAAAAATAACATTTATAGGAAAAACTTATGTAACGAATGATAGCATTTAATCATTGTTCATCCTTTGGACTCCTTTTTTTTTTTTATGCAGACATTTTTGTAATGCCTCTTCTTTACTGTTTGAAAGGCTTTCCTTATAACGTCTTCTGCATCCTGCACAGTGGTATCCGTCTCAACAGCTCCTTCATTAAAAATTTTCAATATTTAAATATTACTTTTTATTTACATACCTTAAACCGGCGCGAAAATTATGTTTTTAAGAGTATTGTTTAGGTTATTTGTATTTAAATTATTTATTAGTGCTAACGCTATATGAAAAAAAAAACAAACAAATAATAAGATAAGGGTTTTTTTGCATTACTTTAAATTTTGCTTTGTATATTATAAGGAGATCCTAAAATATTCATTTTCCCACTGGTTAGAGGTATGTAAACCATTAAGTGGCACTTACTTTTTAAAACCTGATAAATATTTGAGAAATCCTGAAACCTTTTTTTCCCATGGGTGCCGTCAAGGTTGTATTCCAAAATCAGTTCCTTGGATAAAATGGAGTTGATATTTTTCTTCAGCCCGCTTCTTATTAAGGACTTAACTACCTTCACCTATTATTCAAATTTTTAGACATAGTTAATTATTAAAAAATGTTTGCTTACATATGATTCCCGATTTTCTTCGCTAATTAAATTGTTGACTTCTGTTAGGTTGCTTTCTGAAGATAAGGGGAATGAAGAACTCAAATTGTATATGTCAGCTTCGTGGCATTGCAATTTTTTCATAATTACACTGTGCACTGCAAGTGTCTCCATTATTGCAGTGTTTTGGGCCTTCATAGTTTCTGCAGTCGAATTGAAGGTAAGTTAATAAAAACTTCATATGCAAATAGATATTTATTGCATTACCATTTAATTGTTGAAACTTATTTTCAATAAAAGATGTCAGATTACAATTTTGACAATCGCTTCCTGGGGCTTTATCTAAAAAAAAAAAGGGTTGAGATACGATTATATGTTGTGGGGTTGTTGACTATACATATAAGTACTTACATTGTGAAAAAAGTGCATCCCCAATTGCAGCATTGCACCTTTTCAGTTTTCCGGGGAAATCATTGTCGTCATCCGCGCTTCTTTTAGATGCCATGGTGTCTTAACAAAATTTGTACTCCGACGTGATAAACAAAAACAAAATTTAAAAAATTAAATAATAAGTTTTTCTAAACTTTTAAATACAACCATGCAAAATTGGAATCAATAGCAATTTGCCTTCATGCGGAAGACACATATATTTACACTCAATTTCATCAAACTTAAAATGTTCTTCGAGTTCTGAAGGTACTAAATCTACTAAACTTATTCCTAACGAGGAGGAAGAATCAAATGGCTCGGTGAATAAGCTTTGTATATTTTGTAATCTCCTACCTACTACATAATTTTGTTCACCTTTTCTAAATCCTTCAATTTTAATGGGAATGTGAGGTTTAATGCAACAATAATTGTTAGGACTATTAATGCTATAAAAATACTCATTAGAAGTAAAGCTCACTAATTTTTCGTTAATTTCCCTAAATCCTTCCAATTTTGGTTCCTTAATAACGTTCTCATACTGAATTTTATTGAAAATTTGGGCTAATATTTTTGAAGGCTTTCGAACATATTTTTTTATAATTTGTAAGTAATTTTCGAAATCATAGGCCGAAAAATTAGTAAGAACACCAAATTGCTTAACACTTTCTGTTAAATGCAAAAGTCCATGAACATTGTGTGATATACTATTTATTCCAAAAACAGCCGAAAAATTTTGTACAAACAATTCTAACATATTCTGTGCGATTTCAATATTTTTTGTATAGTTCTTAGGGCAAGACAATAACCTACATGAACAATGAAGCAAAAGAAATTCATAATAAAAATCTTCATTAACTTTTCCTTTTAAAACTGAAATGCCCGTATACATTAAAAACTGGCGAAATTCTGTCGCCTTCCAATTTAAAATATCATCGAAACCTCTAGGGCGACGAACAAATTCTTTGGGGATGTGTGAACGAAGTGATGTTAAGTCGTTTGAAATTCTACTTTTATTTTCTTTAGTTAGCTTAAAATTGATTTTGTCATGTAACATTCGTAAAAGAATTTTTTTCATTACACCAAGATCGACAAGATGCATAGGATCTAATGGGACTTGACTTATCATTTTTATATTAATGGATTCAAAAGGAGTAATTTTATTATGAAAATTTTTATGATGATGTGTTAAATACTTTCTTTCATTAAAATCTCGATCAGATATTGGTTCACCAGATACTGCACTATAAGTCAAGACGTTGTCAATTTTTTTAGCAGTCTGGGTACACTTAGTGCATCCATGAAGAGATGTGTGACCGACAATTCCACAAACAAATGCTTTTGCAGGGGCATCGCAAATTATGGCCCTGATTTTAAACTCAATTATTTTATTTATAGTTTGAATACCTTTTTCAGTTAGGTTTTTAATTTCATCTACAAATTCAGATAAAAATTCTTCAATTTCAGTGGGTTTCTTATTACCCATATAAACTCCTATCGGAAACGTATTAATATTTTTAATATTAATAACTCGAACTAAAATTGGCCATAACTGCACCCTAGAACTTCTAAACAAAGGTAAGCCGTCAATGTTGATGTCAACAATGATTTCATCATATTCAGAAATAATATTATCAATTTTTTTCAATTGATTTCTGATGCCGAAATGAGTATATACCCCAGGCGAAACATTTCTGATAACAGCTTTTCCTTTATTTTGCAACAAAGTTTTAGCACAAAGTGGAACATCCAAATTTTCTTCCCTTAAAATAACTAGCAATTCTTCAAAACATTGTCGCGAAGGTCTATTTTTTACATACCAATCTTTTAATTTTTCGGATAATGATTTATGGCTCGGGGGCGGGGGTCTAGTAGAATTTGCATCATCAGGTACTTGCATCTCGAAGGAATCATCGGAACTTCCTAATTGTGAGTTATTACCAAACAGTTCCACCGAATTTGGATCACTCAGGTTTTGATTTAAATTGCCTACATATATTTCTTTTTCCTTTTTTATTAACCTTCTAAGATTCCGGCCACTAGTCCCTGTCCCAAACATGTTCTAAGCTCAATTTGTTTTAAAAAAAGGATAAATTATTTTTTCACTTACCTCAATTGAAGTCAACAAGAATTAAATATTTATTTTTCTTGATCACTATAACTTCAAAATCAAAATAATTATTAATCACACAAACTTATTAACTTATTAAAACTTTGCAATTTCCGCACAGTCGCAGTCGTCTCCAAATACACAATTAATCGAATGACGTCTCTTGACCGAATAACGACACAAAAATTTCGCTAAGGGAAAAATAGCTCGTTCGAATGCATGCCACATTTCTCATTAAAAACGGTGCTGTTTTGGCCGTTTTGAGGTTTTTTGTGATGTCTAGTTATTCCTAGAAATTGCATTCGAATTTTGGAACCAGTTAGAGAACTAGTCCAATTTCAACCAGTAATAGAACTAGTCTCTTTTCATCCAGTAATATATCTAATTCCTTTACATAACTAGTTCCGCGTTTTCCGACTGGGATGTTTCTTCAACGTTCACTCTGCGTTCGCATGCGTTTACATTTGTTTGCTCAGTCTGCATTCCTAATTTATTTAACTTGGTTGGTATATTATCAATATTTCTATCTAGTTACTTTTGATTTAAAAATATAAAAAAAGGGAAGCTGGCGCTGTAAATAATTGTACCTCACTGCAATTTGTTTGAAATTTTTATCACAAAGTCCTTTGGCTTTTATTTTTCTTTCAACTAGTTTAACAATTTCCGAATTTTTAAACTTTTTCCCATTAAAACGATTTACACATTCATTTTCTTCTACAATTTCAAGCATTGCCTTAAACTCGAGCATCCAAAAATTTCTGTTAGGCATTTGCGGCACGACTGAAAAATAATATACAAAACTCAAGCGCTAAAAGCCTGAACTATAATGGTCTTAAGACCCCATCTTTCGTTAACTTTCCGACTCTTTCGGCAAGTCTTAACCGTACGGTCCCGAGCGTACAAATCTTAGGGGATCTTAACAAAAGTGACGTTTGGTGGAATTAAAGTGGCCGTGATTTGAAGTTATTTGCTTGAAAATAAATTCGAAACCTTTGCTGCCCCACACTATGCACATTAAATTTCACTAAGACACTGTGGGTTCAGATTTTTTGACACTTCTGTCAAAGGTGTCTTAAGACAATTATAGTTGAGCTTAAGATTTGTTAAGATTTGACAGAATCTGATGAACCAATCTTAGGCAAATTCAACGAAGTATCTTAAGGAGTCTTAAGACCATTATAGTTCAGACTATGGTGAGATTGCCGAGAATATTCTCTCCTCTGTTACGTTTGAGCGGGTGCATGTGACGGGTAAAATTCACGTAGCCCAACTGAGCCTTTGTTCATTTAGAGGAGCTTTTTAATTAAGAAATTATTACAATCTTTAAGTTATTATACAAAATTACGAAAAGCTTTGAACAATTTCGAAATAATCAGTGAATTTTTCTTTTTTCCATAAATTGATTATTTCATGCAACGGATAAAGAATAAAAAACACTGCAAGAGCACACCCTTGAAAAACTTAATGGGGAAGTGTGTAACACGGCTATAGAGATAAGTTGTACTTGATATCCATGGATTAGGACTCAAGCTTTTATTTAAGCCATGTTAAAATCATTTACGCTTAACCTTTATTTTTCAATAATGTTTTAAAAATGGTCAAAATATAGACTTTTAAATGTTTTGACTATTTTCTCGCAAACAGTAGCTGATTGAGCATTTTAATTTACGAATTGGTATAATCTACGA
Organism: Machimus rusticus; assembly: GCA_951509405.1. NCBI lineage: Eukaryota > Metazoa > Arthropoda > Insecta > Diptera > Asilidae > Machimus > Machimus rusticus. The sequence goes on from OX608051.1 coordinate 14,513,054, forward strand.
ACAAAATCCTGCGGAAAATATTCGCCATTTGCTCATACGTTCCTGCTCGTTTCCATTTACTGCTTATATTATAGCGCTAAATTTGTTAGTTAAAATACAATTTTAATTTATATACTGACCGAAACTATAATATATTTGCGCCCCTTTAGATCATAACCACTTTTAATTAAATACCTGGCGGACCGCTGCATAGCACGTCGTTATTCACGACAATCTCTGTAACTCTAGGAATAGGATTTTTTAGTGGAAAAGAGATCTTGTAAAACAGTGGCCTGCTCTCAAGAACAGCTTGAGCTGCCTGCTGCCGTTCTTCAAGAAGATCAAGACGACCTTTGTAAGGCTATAATTTTGCAGAGAAGTGAAACTTAGTTGTGAATTCGGTTATAAGAAACTATAAAACACAACTTACTGATGGCAGTGACGTTGGCAAGGAAAGTTCCGCAATAACGTTAACAGTTTGGTTCACTTTAATGTTCTTTATTTCGATTAAACCGATCCAGTCAGATCCATCGAATTTATACTGGAATAGTTGCGGGCATGGATTGTCGGGGGGATCACTTGATGCCACTCCAGCGATCACTAACAACAAAAAGGTGCATTTTGCGAACTGAAACAACTTCACTTGCATCATTTCATGGTTTTATTGTAGCACTTTATCATGTTTAAGCGAACTTAGTCGTGATCTCAAACTGTAATTTTAATATTTAATATATTTATCTCAGACATCTAATGAACTACTGATGTTGCCTGAAGCTTTTGATTGTTTAATTAATTATTATATCAACCGGTTCGCCGCCAGCGTTACGCACAGTATTTTCGAAGATTATATCGTAGTACACCAAAGCTAATTCATAAACAAGTTTCATGCCATATGAAGATTCATTAAACAAATTCAAACAAACCCTTAAATATATATGTAGTGATGTAGATACAGTGAAGAACAAAAGTGTCCCAATGTTGTGCAAATCTGGTAAGTTATATTTGATAAAGGGAAATGGAAAGCAAAATTAGAAATAAAGGTCATGTCATTCTATTAGTTGTTTTATAAAATTTAATAATAGCAAATCAAAACACATATACATATGAAGAAACCAAAAAATATATAACGAAAAGCTTTCTACAAGTCTATTGAGACATTTTTGCACTACTCCATATGGCACTACTTGTAAAATGTGAAACTAACGGTTATTCAGATCCGATAATCATGAGACTATTGATTCTGATATTTCATGGATTCTGAGTTGTAATCTGAATAAGAGCGATGCATTCCTACGATTTACTAAGATAAAATTTATAAGATGAATGCTATTTCAAAAGAAGTGAGTAATAGGGCTATTTTATTGTTGAGTGAGGGCAAAACTGTTCGCGAAACTGCAAAATTTTATAAAATTAGCAAAGCAGCTGTAGGCAGGATACGGAAATCTAATGGAGAAGACCTCCCAGTTCCGAAAAGGGGAAGAAAAAAATTATTAACCGATAGAGAAACACGAGAAATAGGACGATGCACAGCAGGCATGTGCCTGGGGTGGCAAAAATCCAAAACTAGTTTTTTTTTAATAATCAATTAAAAAATAAGGACTTTTTTTTTAATTTTTAAACTGAACCATTAACCTTTACGAAATATTATTAGCATTTTATACAAATTGTTAAATTTAAAACTTGTATCAGAGCGCGCGCTCGGAGCATAACCTACATTATCAAAGACTATAGCTGCGTTTTTTTCACAACGGATCTGGTTCTGGGTTTACTAGGAAATTTTGCATTGAATTGAACTAAAAAAACAGTCAGATTTTAAGTTTTGCGAAAAAGACATCAAATTGCTTTGATATTTGCCCATTCAAACTTCAAACTCTGAACCAGATAAATTTTTGGATTACATTTTTGACGCAAAGTAGGTATAAATCCAGGCAATTCGATTATATGTTCACGAAATTAAATAAAGTTCGATATGGGTAACTATTCATAAATTTCAATTCAATGCAAAATTTCCTAGTAAACCCAGAACCAAACCCGTTGTGGAAAAAACGCAGCTTATGTACATATATAATGTCACAGTAAAAAATGTTTACATAACTTTAAATGTAGGCAACAAAATCTCTACTCACATAGCAGCAATTTTCAACTGGTTGAAAAAAGTTACGAATTGATTGTAATTTTAATAACCAAAACGTAGACGAATTACGCTCGGATTCGTAAAACTTCTAAAGTGGATTTTGTAAATGAATTCAACCGATATTTGTAAAATTACTCATATTGGTAGGAAAAATAAGAAAATTGCATGAAATTTACCCGAATTTCGAAAGGGTTCACTAAGAAAGAAAAAACGATTATTCGTTTTAATATTAATTTTATTAAGTTTAAGTACATAAACATACAATGCCTTTCATCATTTTTTAGATATTAAACTCTTCTTTTCATTTTTAATATTATAAAATTATACTTGTGAAACAGCATTTACTAAACGTAAGACTTTCGACATAGCACCACACTACGCTGAGCGGCTGAAAAGTCAACACACACGGAAAAAAAAAATTGAGATAGTAAAATAGTTCCCAACAAATTTTGCCATAAAATCCACAACATATATTGAAAAAGCAGCAGATCTCCTTAAAAACTACAGGAAATATTACCAAAATAGTGCACTATCCTAAAATCCATCAGAAAATACAGGAATAATTGACAGAAATTTTTTCCGTGCACACACTACAAGTCGCAAGAGAACCGCGCTTCACACTTATGGGAATGCTCTCTGCGCTATGAGCTTTTACTTCACTGAATATACAAAAATTAAACTAAAGAACAAAATTTTAGCTTTTACGAAAGGACTTTTAAAGAACAAATTGTAAATTTGCTACACATTGTGTGCCATTTTTTATAGTTTACTTGAATTTTACTTATTATAATTAGTAAAATTCAGAATTTCTTTGTATTTACGCACATATTTGTAATTCACTATGTTTTTGCAAAATTACTACTCAGGAGCGTAAATTTTTACTACTATTTTATTAGTAAAAATCAACATATTTTTTACTGTGTGCTACTATGTACATATGTACATAGTCATAGTCTTTGCTTCTATATTTTACAAGCCGTGAAGTAGTAGTAGTAGTAACATCTACAAGGTAAAGTGGTCTGATAATCTTAAGAATTTCCATTGAATCTTATGGGCGACGTCGCAAAAATAGGAAAAAATTTTCGACAGCTTCAAAACTAAAAGGTCAAGTAAATTTCAATAGGAAATTCGAGCGCCGGACCACTACAAAATCCACAGCGGGAGGAAGAATCGGCTAGAAATCGAACCGAAGAATGGAAAAATTACTGCATTCTCGCTAGAAGCTCATTAATATTTTCTGTGTATAAGGAGTAAAAAGCCCCTGTGGTTTTAATTTGTTAAAGTTTTTACGTCCTTAGGTTCATGTTCATAAATATATTATTTGGTATATGTATATGTATGTACATATATCAAATGAAAAATAGAAAAAAAAAGTTAACACTCCCCGGCTTGAGTCCAACCGACTTGATAATATATTATTATTATTAGGCAATGAAAAAAGTTTCAACAAATTTTTTCGTCCTGCGATTTAAATAAAAAATACTCTAACTGTGCAATAAAGTCGCATGGCGATATCTCAGCTTGCCAGAATTCAGATGCTTAAACGTTGCAGGGTAAGGGAAATGAACCCTCATGGAATGCTGTGATTCTTTTCAAATCGATTCTGGGCTTTTTGCAAAATATGCCAATGCTCAAGGCCCCAAATCAAAAGCTTTCCTCCGCGGGGACGAAAGTGAAATGTACTCAATACACTCTTGATGAATAGATTGACTTTACGGCACAAGATAAATATCAACCACACATGGCAGAGCAGATGCTGCAATCTTACTAAAGTTCGAATTGTAACTTTTAACAAATCTTTATTCAATTTTAATCAAATTTATATGTACATACATATGTATATATCACGGCCAAACTATTGATTCAATCCAGTCGACATAATTGGTAACCAGTGTGTACACGCAACCTGCTGGAATGTTAGTCACGCCGTGTATTGTTGATAAAATCCCTTCATGTCTAGTTTGAAGGAATCCCTCGGAATGTCCCTCACATCTATCTTGAAGTAGTTTTGAATCATAATTAAAAGCACATATTTGGCCCTCCATTAGATCGTTGGGTAGTTTCCGTTTGTTGTCATAGATCTTACTGCAGGTAAAAGATTCGACAGTTGTTAAATAGGTCCACGCGGGTCGTATGTCGTATTCGTTTGCATCTACAAAAATAAATTTGTATTCATATCTTTTAAAAATATTTTGTTGATCATACACATCATCAACGTGACTTTTGTGTTCAGAAGCAAAGTTGTCTGGTTTGTGTCTAAACATGCAGGTAGAGTTTCCAATGTGAAGTTAACTTTTCGGTTCAATTTAATTAGAGCAATGTCATGATAGAGCGAGCCATGCGTGTAATTTGGATGTCTAATCAACGCCTGAAAGTATTGTAATACTTCAAATAAAAAGGTTACATTTTATCCAATCCAATCCAATCTCGAAATTAATTATCTCGAAAAGCTGCAAAAACCAGAATGCAAATGAAATGCCATGATTAACAAGGAAATTGTGGTTTTTCTTTTGGTAGGTATCGAGACTCCCAAAAGGCTGAACCGATTTCAATGTTTGTTATTCTATTTGAAATCTAGCATTTGTTAAAGGTTTAACCATGTTAGTATAGATCTTTCGCCACTATTGCAGATAAAATCTTCGAATTTTTAAATAAATATTCACATGTTTACGATACCCAAACAACGAAAAAACAAAATTAAGTATTGTGTGTGTTAAAGAAAAAATTCGCCGTCCTTTATTGTATTGAGAGAGTATGTTTAGGACTGCAACCTCCAAAACTCTGCAAGAGGGTGATTTTTATACTCTATACTACTATGTGCTGCTCGTTTAAATTATGTACAATCCACATTTAATTACAAATAAGGTTGAACGTCTTAACTTTTTAAAAATGTAAAAACATATTCCGTAAAACAACCTTTAGTTCTTTTCTTATCTTGCATAAGCTAACTTATTTTTAGCCTGTTGTGCTATAGCTATTGATACAATATTATAAATGCGGAAATTTGTGTGTGCATATGTTTGTTGCAACTCAGCTCCGTAACAGCTGAACAGATTTTCATGAGATTTGATATACTTACCTATATGTATGTATATGGGAACCGAAAGCGCTTCGCAAGAGCGCAACCAACTTCACAAACATTAAGTAGGCGCGGGCAACTAAACCCAAGTACGCAACCTCAAAAAGTTGATGTCATTTTGTTTTATCGAGATCCGACCGGGAAAGAAAGAAGACGTTCGTTCCATCTGCTTCTTTGCTTCCCCAATATTGTTGTTTGGTTTTCGGAATAAAACATTAAATTGAATCTGCGCGTGTTAATCTTTCTGATCCCACATGTATGTGTGTAGTTGTTACCTTAGATCCTGGAATAACACACAGGATACTTTTCATCCCGGAAAAATGCATAGTTCGTATTTTCCATTAAGGTTTCAATTCAATTTCTATTTCAATGTTAATTCTGATTTTAATTTTATTTTAATGTTAATTTTAATTTTGATTTTAATTTCATTTTAATTTTAATCTATACTCCTTTCTCTATAGTCCTGTTTATGTGCTTGCTAAAAATTCTACCAATTTAACGCTGCCTAACATAGTAGAACTAAAGTAGCCTGCTCTGCTGCTTCAATCAGCGTTTATGTGTACAAATTAAGCACAGTCTGTAATTTTAACTCTGCTAAATTTGTTCAAATAAACAGGTTTTTTGTTTCATTCTTTGTCGCGCTTTCACACAAAAAGTACTTATTCTATTAAGAAGAAATTCCATGAGCATGTTGCGCGCATAATCTGGTAAGTGACATAAGCTATGCATCGCATATTGAAAGTCGGGGGAAGGAGGGGGAATAAAGTGTTTAGGGTGTGTTTACGCTAAGCGCTGCCACAAGCGATACTGCCAAATCAAACACATTGCTTTCGCATATCTGTTTATGCTAAGCGCTGGCACCGAGCGATGCGACGCGACCTCGCGCGACCAGGTCGCTCAAAAACGCGCCGGTTTGATTTTTGAAACTAATCGCGAGCGACCTTTTCGGCAATATGGATGTGGAAAAGTTGATTGACTGCGTTTAAAGTCGAAAAATTTGTGGGACATGGCAGACAAAAACTAGTATACCGTATTCGCATTTTAAATTCACCCTTGCAAAACAAATTAGCTTTATAAAATACTCAGTAATACCCCAAATGAAGAAGTAAGAACGAACTGTACCTTTGGTGGAGGAAGTATGTTGGTGAGGGTTGGCTTTGCTTCTACATAATTGGAGTACGGAAATTGCATTTGTTTCACGAAAAATGAGTTCCGAAATGCATATTCAGCTTTTAGCTTTATGGTTCAGCGAGCAGAAGATTTGTATGGTTTGGATTTCCTTTTCCAACAAGACAAAGCTGCTGTCCGAGTGTCTAAGACAGTTTTGAAATGGGACGACAAAAATATCGACACACCAAGCTGGCTTGCAAAAAGTCGGGGCTTATACCATGCAGAGAGCCTCTGGTCAAGACTTGTAAAACGTGTGTATACTAATTAACGGCCATACAATAGCGTTCGAAAGCTTAAAATCAATTTAAAGAAGCATGGGCTAAAATCTGCGTAGAAGAGCTCAGTGCCACGTAGAATAATGGCAATTATAAAAGAAAAAGGAGGATTCAATTCTCATTAGAGTATGAAAGTAAGTCTTAAGTGCTAATAGTCGGTTTCTAACTGCGGAACTATCTAATAAATAATACCATTCACCCATAGAAAGGGCAATTTTTTTACTTTTTAAATGTCAAATGTAGCGTTTCAATCGCTTCCAATTCGAACACTTGGTCGCAAGTGATCGCAGGCGTTTAAATCGCTTGCAATCGCTAGTGGCAGCGCTTAGCGTAAACACACCCTTACATAATTTTTAAACATTCAATGAACATTTCAAGAGAATGCTTTTCTTAAGGAAAAAATTATTAAATTTTGAATCATATAATTTTTTATTTATAAAAATGTTTTCTTCCTCAAAAAATAAAAAAACACATCGTTGAACTTTTCAGGGCATTTTAGATTGATTGAGTGTAAATTATGTAAAAAATTAAATCCGCCATTTTACAATTGTTCGTTTCGGTCATATATTAATTATTTAATTATACATATAAGCCAGCATACTAAAAAATTTCAAAAGTTCCAACTGATGTCACTATTTACATATTTCACATTTTCTTCGTAATTACTGAACCGATTTTCTTCCGATTTTCACGATTATATAGATAATCCGTTTCCTTAAATAATATCATGAATTCCACTGGAGTGCAGTTAATTTTCGAACATTGTTCAGGTAGAAATTTTTGTCTCTAATTTTGATTCCGTTTTGGCTAAAGAAAATGGGAGTGGAAATGATTTTTCTAAAACTTTAATTTATGGTGAATATATCAAGCTATTTCACATTTATTTTCCTTGAAAAAACAAGATATACATTGAATATTGCAATTAAACTAATGTATGGTAGAAAATATTAAAATAATATTATTGTAATTGTATCTTGCACGCTTATAATATTCTCTTAAATGTAGGTACCATAAAATCCAGCGTACCTGACCGATTTAAAATATTTGAAAAATCTCAAACTAAACGTAATAATTCGACCGAATTGTAAAACGTTTGCCGCGACGTGTTTTAAAAATTTTGCCCCGACCATGAAAGCTTCATTTCGGTTCTTTCTTCTTTCGGTCTGACCGGACCGACCGACTCTGTGAACACATTGTTCCGCTTTAGAGAAAATACACTGCGCGTTGAACTGCGCTACTTGCTTAGTAGATAGTGCTCGGCTCATTTCATTAATTTATCGGCTGTATCAGAGACATTTTTATGATCTGAACTTTATATCAAAAATGTCAATCAAAACGTTTCAATTGGACCTAAATTTTTTCGGTCACAGCGATTTCGATTCAATGTAACCGAAATAATTTTGGTACAATATTATCGTTCTTTTTTATGGAAAATGAACCGGTATAGATATGACCGAAATAATAACGTTATTATAACGTTAAGGTACGTTTCCAATGCTACTTTGGAGTAGCGTGGATTTGCTAACCCTCTCGCACTCACAGGGAATCAAAACCTATAGGGTACTTAGAATCATGAAATTTGGCAAGAAGGAAGGTCTTACACCACAAGTAAAGGAAAAAATCGTTAATTTGCTGTTCCATCACAAAAAAAAAAATAAATTTACGGAACCCTCGGTGCGCGAATCCGACTCGCACTTGGCCGGCTTTTTTATTTTTCTCTCTTTAAATGATAAAAGTCTAAAACGGTTACTTTAAATTTATCTTTTCGCGACAAATATGAATCAAGACGGGATAAAAAATTTACATTACAATATTTCGGAAAATAGAAGGCTTTTAACAATTCGAATTCAATTTGAACATGCTCACAACAAAATATAATCATCTACGTTTTCTTTTATGTTCATCATTATTATTATATTATTATTATTATTAAGCAAGGCGATTACCCATATGGTGGGCACTGCGACCAGACGGTCTTTTGTGCCAGAAGGTCACCCACAGAAGAATTACGGACCTCAGTTGAACTTAAGAGCCCGTTCCCGAACGTCCTACTTCTAATCCACGCAAGAGCCGGACAGTCACACAAGATGTTAGCTGTCGTTTCCTATTCCTCTAGACAGAATCGACATTCTGTCTCAACTGAAACCCCTAATTTATTAAGATGGTGTGTAACCACATGATAGCCCGATAAGTAACCCACCGGCAAGCGTGAGATCCGTTTTACTCAAGTCGGTTGTGTTGGTATGTAAATGAAAAGGATTTAATAAGCTCCTTCGCTTGTCGTAACCCCGCAGCGTTATTCCAATATTGGATTTGGTTTGTTTTAACCCATCCGTTCACCACTCTTTTGGCTAGAGATTGGCCATTGCTGCAGTAGGGTTCAGGGCCTTGGTACCTCGTTGCTGACCTTTTTCGGGCCAGTTCGTCCGCCACTTCATTAGTTCAACGCCAGAATGCCCCGGTACCCAAACGAATGTAACTCTGTTAGACGCAGCAAGGCGTTGGAGACAGTCAAAGCACTCCTTGACGAGTCTTGAACGAAAGCTCCACGAAGAAAGCGCCCTGATTGCCGCTTGGCTATCAGAGATTATGTTAATTGTGGCCCCTCTAAATCCTTTGTCAAGGTTCAGACGGGCACAGGTTTTAACGGCAATGACTGGGCCATTTGCCCATTACAATCGAGACCGAAGAATTGGGTCCATAGACACCTGCTCCAGTGCCATGCTCCGATTTTAAACCATCCCTGTACCAATTAAGGCCATTGGGCCTGAGCACACTGGGTGAATTGTGCCGGGTCTACTAGGCAAGGGAAGGAAGGAAGTGTTAATCTACCCCAAGAAATTTTCAACCGCAACTAGGCTGCAGGTTTAACGAGAGGTGAAAACTAACACATATGAACAGCATGCTTCTTTTTTCTTCTTGGTAAATGCAAGTTCTTTCAAGCACGTCTGTCATATTCGTATCCAGGTAAAATTATTAACATTGAAAAATAAATAAATTCTTGACAAAACACAGCTTTATTTACCTAATTCGGAAATTTAAAAAATCAAATGATATTTAAAGCACCAGTACTAGCTTAAGCCTTTCATGTACGCAAAAATTCACCCGGGTTGAATTCATCTAGTGTACTTTCGAGCAAAATTTCAAAACTTGTTTTAGGCTAGGTTGAGCTATTCCAGTGTGTTCAGGCCCATTCGGATCTGCATTGGAACCATCGCCCATCCAGTCCGCGCGATCAGGAATTAGGGTTTCGAATTTCCTACCGAAACACAGTTCTTTGGTCATGTAATCCGATTTGAGACACCCCCTAATATCTGGAATGTGCTTCAGAATGCACATGTGACCTTTGTCAATCATCGGCTTTTTTGATAACAGCTGCACTTTCAGAGCACTGATAGCAGCTGTTTTCAGAATGAAAATGTGCAGGGGGACAAGTCCTATTATTGCCTCTATGACGAGTGTGGGATAGATTTACATAGCTCCACTTATGGAGAGACAAGCAAGCCGTTGCAAATTATTGCATTTTGCAATTGGTGACTGTCGTCGGATCTTAGGCCACCAAACGAGAGCGGCATTAGTGATAATGGGTTTAACAACAATGTTGTACAACCAGAGGATCATCTTTGGGTTAAGACAGGCCCACAAGGCTCTAGTAGCTTTGTTAAAGGTGTTGTTCAGATGGGCATTCCAACTTAGTCGTCTATCGAGTGTAACACCCAGATATTTAACGTCATCTAAGTACTCAAAGGTCCAAAGAACAGCTACCCTACTAATAACTGGTGCTCTCAGGACAATTCCAACTAAGGCACTGAACACTATTCTGCACCTCATACCGGTTTGCCGTAGATAAACAAATTGCGACTCCCGCGGCCGCAAAGCTAAACGCGACAAATCCGTGGGCACGCACGGACTATGGACATTCTACAAGGTGGCGCAAGGATTCACGTGCCCCCAAGCTGGACTATACCATACCCAAACCCTCGTTTGATTGTAGATTCAATATCCTCATTCCCGCTAGACAGGATTGGGGAGAGAGAGTACAGTAACCATCTCCTGGCACGCATCAGCCCTGCACGTCATCAACCCCTATATTTTTGAAAGTGTAGATAAAATATGAAAAACAACTTTAATCTAAGCTTGAAATTTTTATACTATTTTGTTCATTCGTTGTGAAAAAAAAATTTACAGGCGTTTTCGATGAACACAAGTACCTGACAGGTGAACCGAAAGGTGTGTAGTATATAAATTGACAGATGAGAGGAAAGATGCTATGGGAGTAGGAGTAAGAGGCGTAACGTGAACTTAGTGGTCCGAATGAGACAGTTTATCTAACGGTAAAATTGGAGGGTCTTATACCTGCTCCTGTAGGAAAACTTCAACGAAAAATTTCGTCAGTTGTAACAACGATTTATCTACGTGCAATCATATTTAACTATCTTACAAAGATTTCTTAATCAAAATTATTTCAATCGTGACTAAAGCATTAGTTAACTAATGAATCGATTGAAAAAATTAGTGATTACGCCCAAAACTGCTAATAGCCAATCTGCAATAAAATCGCTGGCTAGTGCATGCTCTCTCTTCGAAGGTTGTAGCCGACTGCCATTCTCTGCTAAACCAGCTAGCAGAGAGGGTTGACATTAAAATAACGTGCGTGCCCGTTCATAGGAACATCCCAGGTAACGAGAAGGCGGATGAGCTTGCTAGACAGGGCACCAGCCTTCCGGACACGGACATCCTGACGCATATAGGAGGGTGATTTCTGCAGAAGTTGCCTTGATGAGGAGGAAGAAGAAAGCATTAAGGACTTCCTCTGGCAATGCCCGGCACTCGCAATGGGTGCGTACTTCTTTGATGACCTAGCTGACCTGGGCTCAACGAGCATCCAGAACATCAGCAGCTTCATTAAGGACTCTGGGTGCTTCCCTAGATAGAAGATGGGTTGCCCAACTGTGGTATCACAATGGACTTAGCGATAGTCTAAGTGCGCCTGCGAGGTTGCCACATCACCATACCATACCAAGTAACCAACGACTGTGCCTTGAATAGTAATTGGATCAAAATCCAAACGATACCTACATATTAGCCATGTTCTTTTCACATCGGATCCAGTTCTAGGTTTTGAAGGAAATTTCGTATAGAATTGAGTTTTATGAGCAGCAACCATATTAAACAATTTTTATTTCTCGAAAATAAAATCAAATTAATTGGATTTGTACCCACTTATGCGTAAAAAATTTGATCCAAAAATTTATCTGGTTCAAGCTTTGAAGTTTGAATATAGGTAAATATCATGGCAATTTTATGTGACTTTCAAAAATTTTAAAATATTTATATACGTGACGGTTTTTAAAATTTCAATTCAATCGAAAATTTTGTCCACAACCTAGAACTGGATCCGATGTGAAAAGAACACGGCTATTAGTAAAACGAATAAGGACAGCCTTATGGCCTTCACAGACCGACGCGAAACCGCGAGAGCGGGAGCGGGAAATTCTGATCCATTCACACCCAACGAAGCGGGAAAGAATCAGTCTTGTCGTAATTTTTCGATGCAAGTGAAAGGGTGTACACATACAATTTATCGTGAAGACATTTTTTGTGTTTTGCAATTTCGTTGAGGTAAGACTAATCATGGATAACATATAATTCATCTTTCCTGTGAAAATTTCCATACCCAGGATACGACAAATCATATAAAATTGTGTGCCCGTTGACTAATTCGATAAGTCTTTCAGTGAAATTCATATTTTCTTCTTGCGGGAACTACGCGAACGCATGTTGCGAACGAAAATAAAACACTGCAATCTCGTGTTCGCTACGGGAACTGACGCGTCGCGTCAGTGCGAATGGTTCCATATCGCGCCATAGTTTCAAATCCCGCGCGAATTTCGCTCCCGTTCCCACGGTTTCGCGTCGGTCTGTGAAGGCCTTTAGAAGGATAAATAGTGAGGCCCTCACTGTCGCACCAGCGTGGACGAGATGTCACGCTCTTTTAACATGACATCCAGCCATGCAACTGTATATGAATCTATACCCCTGTTTACAAAAGCCCTAGAGATTGATTCATATCCAGTGTTGTCAAAAGCACCTTCAATGTCTAGGAAAGCGTACAAAGCAATCTCTTTAGATTGAAGAGCTTTTTCTATTTTTCCAACGAGACTGTGTAGGGCAGCCTCTGTAGATTTACCTCTAGAGTTGGCAAACTGTGTCCTATGGAGCGGTGTGTATTTCTCCAAACAGTGCCTGATATGGATGTCCAATAATCTCTCCATTGTTTTAAGGAGGAAGGACTAATTGGTCTGTAGGATTTAGGAAGCTCAAGCGGGCGATTGCCTTGCTGGGGGATGAAGACTACCACTACCTTCCTCCACGAGAGTGGAATATGTCCCCATCTATATCTGGCTCTAAATAGAGCGACCAAAGAGATTAGGATCGTTTCCATGCTATTCTGTAGGAGAGCTGGGAAGCATCGCCCCCAGGGGTCTTAAAAGGCTAAAGGAGGCCACTGCCCACCTTACTTTTTCCTTGTCAAAAATGACACCGGACTTACTAGAAGCCCTGTGGTTAAGACCGATCCGATAATTGGTGACCGCGGGAGGAGACCTCTAGAATAGAACCGGGAAAGTGCACCTGCAGTAGGTATTCTAGAGTTTCCCATTGTGAGTTGGTGAAGCTGCCGTTCTTGTCTTTTCACGAGCCCTACACCATTTGTTACGTCCTTTGCCAGCACCTTCTGAAGGCGAACTACATCTTGTAGCGATTCTATGCCCTCACAGCATTTCCTCCAGGACTCACGTTTAGAACGTCTTAGTTCTTTGCTATAGTCAGTGAGAGCGAACCTATATTCGTCCCACTGCTTGGTACGCTTAGCTTTGTTGAATAACCTCCTGGCATGCTTGCGCATGTCCGATAGTTGCTCATTCCACCAGGGCACCTTCCATACCGCTTGAAACGCAACAGCTACGTTGCTATCATGATAAGAGGTAATTAAAACTTCATTTAGCTGGTCAGCAGCTAGCTCCAGTTCACCGATTGAACTGATGTTGGTAACCAGCATATCAGCCTTGGAGCAAACTGTCCCTTTGGCTGCAGCTTCCGCTGTCCGGCTGCCTTTGCAGCCTTCGTTGGTGCTGGCCCAGTGGTCAGCACTTTGGGGGCCTGAGCCTCTTTGGCCGACGTGCTGGTCTGCCCAATGGCACGACTAGATGAGGACCCAGCAGTGGGTGGAGCATCCACTGGCCCTGTGGTTCCTAAGGCACAACTGCCTTTTAATTTATTTAATTCGCTTAATACAAGCTACATACCATTGCCATCTTTGTTCCCAATTTCACTTACAAAATATGTATAGCAGTATAGATATGTATTATATGTGTCTCGTAGAGATGCAGCAATTTATATCAATTAAAGACTATGTTATTTACGTATCCAATGTAATTTCAAGTAGTCAAAAATTCATAAAACTGTAAGATTTCAGTTCATTTCAGGGCAAGGGAATGGCAGCCCCCGACGGATTTTGTTGGGTTTTTAATTATATTAAGGCAGGTGAATATGTGTAGTACCTATAATACATAAAGGTAGGAAGGACTAGGGAAAGTCATATTTAGTTGTTTATATGACAGACCCTCGCGACATGTCAACCCTTTTTAAAACGGTTTTTTATTTTTATCTTTCGTTATTTACTTCCTTTTAGTCGGGGGTTATTAAAAAAGTTATTTAATCCTTTTTCGATTACAACGAAAGCACACTCCAGCATTGGAAATGCGGACTTGGTTCCCTGATAAAATCATAAATACTTCCTCAGTCAATAGTTTCTTGATTGAGAATGTTTTCACTGAAAAATTCCCAGTTAAGCAGCGCAACGCTCATTTCTAAAAATACGGTTTAGGGTTTGTTATGGAATTCTATTATAAACTTTTATACACATGCAATTAGAATTGAATTATAGAATACAACTACTAATTATAGAATATAAATACTTCCAATTCTTGCTTGTCCATCGTCCTGCAGCTCATTTCTGTATCTCCAGTTGAAAGACTTCTCTACTGAAAAACGTTAATTTGACGTCATACTCCACCACGTTGTTTTTGTACATGTACATTGTGAATTCACAGAATAGAGAAGTCACATCACAGAATAGAGAAGTTTCTCAACTGGAGATACAGAAACGAGCTGCTGTTAAGACCTTTTTCATGAATTACTAATAAACCTAATTTAAGTCTAATAAGTAACTTATTTGCCATACATACATATATGTATGCATGTATTTACTTTAGCTTTGATAGGTTGTCAATTGCTTGGCATGAAATTATACATATGGAGTTTTTTAACTCGATATACCTTCAGCCCTCAAATAAATATATGTCCGTGGAAGCCAGCTAGGAATCAACTCACTTAGCATCTATCGAGACCTAAATTATAAATTCTCATACAAAAAAAACCTATACATTTGTCAAATAAATTTATAAAGGTAATATCAGATAATATACAATAAATGTGGAAATCGTTTAATTATGTAAAATTACCAACTCCCGAAAACATAACAGAATAAAAAAATAGAAATCAAAAATAAATATAAGGAGATTTTGATTATTTATTCTGAAAGCATTAAAGCAATTACTTACATCAAATGTAAAATGTTGAAAAAGACGTTGTTGTATACCAAGTCTTGCTCTATTAGGTGTATGTTGCGTAATGCAGTGGGCGGAAGTGAGCAAATATTGATCAGAAATAATTGACGCGGGGCAATGCATCGTAAATTCTTCACTAGTAGGATTTGATTCGCCAATAGCCGCCTGAAAAGAAAATTTAGAAAATCTATTTCATCAGCATCATCACTAAATATTAAAAAACAAAAAGCGTCGCGTTCGCGTTTATTTTTTCTATGCGTTCGTTAAAATTATAAAAACTACCAGAAAAACCGAAAGATATTTATTGCGGTTTTCACCATTTTCTAGAACGTTTATCCACAAAAAAGTAACGGTCCGCAATGGTGAAATGTTTTTTTTGACGTGATAACGTCTTATAAATTGGTCGACCCGAGAGTCATATACGAAAACTGAAGTAACGTAACGTAACGACGAGCCGGTAACGTGAGCAGGATTATGAGGAAATCTTATTAGAAATTAAAAAGACAACGTTTCATTTCAATATTAAAATTCGTTATAAATTCTAAGGAGTGGGAACTAGAAGAATTTCCTCTTACATCAACGAAACAATTAGCCTATCCAATAAATTAGAAATTTAATAAGAAACCTATTTGAAATTAAAAAGACTTCTTATTCCTTTCAATAGGATGTTCTTATTGGCTTATTTAAATTTCTCAATATTTTATTGTTCGGATTTCATTAAAAAGTGGTTAGTGTGACTTGTTAAGTGCGAAATGGCGGAAAATATTGAAAATAACCCCATAACCATTGTTTTTTAATAAACTTACACAACAAATAAGACGTTGTCACGTAAACATCGATCGTAAACCGACTTTACAGACGACCAACTTTATTTTTTAAAGAATGACCACAAAAAGTCACCCCAAAAATCAACATGTAGGTACATATTATAAATAACAAAAATGTTTACACATTTATTATGGGCTATGGTATAATCAAAACATTTTTGCACTATTCTATGTAAATCCTAGTCGATATTATATCAATTTTCTTAAAATTCCCTGTTTCACCACTTTGAACTTTGGCTGCAGTAGATTTCAGTATATATGTATATGTATAATACTGTTGCTTCCATAGCTAACTACATATGTACATATATGTATATGGCTCTATCACGTGTAGAATCAAAAGAAAACCTCATTGCCTGATCTCCAATTTGGAATTTGGAGACTAACCAACCAACAATCAACCAACTAATTTGCTGAATTTACGGAATTACGTGTGAAATACAAATCCTTTCTGTGGGTTGTACCGGTGCAGGTTTCCAAAACAACCTCTAAAAATGTTCGAGAATTATTAACTAACTATAAATCTGATGTAGGCAGGTATCCCCAGGTAATTTGTAGATTGAGATAAATGTTTTGTTCACTATGTTCAAATCAATCAAATATGTTCTATTTCTGCAAAAAATCGCTAGTTTTTAATATTACATGAGCAAGCGTCCTCACCTAATTTGTAGAGAATTAAATTGTGCACAGAATTGATTAGAATTATTTTTCCAGAAATTTCGATAACTTTTGAGTTATGTATTTGCGAGGGTAAAATAAGTAGTGAAATCTGGCAAATTTATTTCATAAATAACTCAAAAATGATCAGTCGGACTAGAACATAAAAATGTATGTGAGAATTCTACCCTGTACAATATTACGTAATCAGTTTGACGATATCTGTTACAGTTAATGAACAACTTGCAAAACTCTCAAGTACCATCATTGATTCAGTTTTCCTTTTCACTGTAAACTAAAGTTACTTTTATAATAATAGCCAACAGGCACCGGAGCGAAGCCAGGTTAGGTAGCTTGTAGTGCTAGTAGATATAGTATATACTAAATTCGCATTTACCAAGTGATGATATCCTACAAGTGGTTCATCAAAGGTGATCGCAGCATCCCTATATTTTGTGCAAGCTAAAAATAGAATTATCTAGTTAAAATCATTTTAAATATCCATATATTCAATATCAAAGCCAGCAGAAAAAAATTATTACTTTTATAAATAATTCAAAATAAGATTCGATAAATTATTGACTTGTTGCAAGAATTTTAATAGTCCAGTATTGCTTTATTTCATCCAAATTATGTTCAATACACAAGTTCAAGTTTTATTGAAGAGAATCGAAATTATTTTTTTATGTAATTATACAAAAATTAATTTCTGCCAACTCCTTGTTTTCAAAACTTACCGTCATCAGCTCTTCGACTGTTTTTGGCTCCGATTGGTTTCGTTTGACTGTTCTCCAGGATATCCAATATATCATTAAAAAGGTTAAATAAATACTGTATTATTGAATGAGTGAAATTTATAATAAAGTTAAATTTCTATGTTTTTAGTAGTATTACTTTCCGAACTAAAAGTTTTTTAAGGGTTACTTTTGGAATTTGGATTATGTTGGTTTATTTGGTTTTATTTTCTGTTCCAATGCCTCACCCATCCCCAAATTCAGTATGTCACCAGACACCAGTTCATATGCATTAAAATCAGTGCTATCTTGTATTAGCTTAGATTACTCCAAACGTCTTGATTTTGAGTTGGATTTTGTACTTGACATCCTGTTTAAATAATCTGAATTTACAAAATTTTATTTTATTTTAATGGTTCTGAGAAAATCTGTTGTTATTAACACACAACTCGTCAGTGTTTCCAAAATGTTAAATTGATCTGGCATATTTATTCTATTTCTCCTAATTGGATTTACGAAACATAATTTAATGGGATTTTTTTATGGGTCTCAAACCACCAAATACTGGCAACAGAACCGAAAGAAGACCACAACAGGAGACGGTGTCGTAAATGTTGGAACTTATTTGATACATTTCACAATCTTCAGATGTTGCTGAAATTGTAAAATCATGTTTCCTCTAATTTGCGATAACAAATATTTTACCATCTTTTTTCCATTCCAAAACGGAACGAGCATTATGGTTTTTAATAGTTTTAACGTTTCTACTATTCAATGTATTGTTCTTCACTTGTGATTTTCTGACAGCCCACTCGAATTTTCATCTTGATTATAGAAAAATGAATGTAAATCGATTAACAATTTTATATAATGACGAATACATATTATGACTTTAAAGTAACAACGGCTTACAACTCTCGCATTATTACTACTCCGATGTAAAATAGTTCTCTTACTTGCGTTTTGAATGTGTACTTATAA
The DNA here is from genome assembly GCA_951509405.1 of Machimus rusticus. NCBI lineage: Eukaryota > Metazoa > Arthropoda > Insecta > Diptera > Asilidae > Machimus > Machimus rusticus. The sequence goes on from OX608051.1 coordinate 14,531,520, forward strand.
TAAAACAATAAGATATTGTATTTTATGGGATAATGATGTACCAAATACATAGTATGCCCAGTTTTAAGCTTATTATACAATATTTACTTTTGATTTGTAACGAATTTTTTTGCAAGGTTGAATAAGTTTTGCTTTTTATATTTTATTCATTTATTTATGCACATAAAAACCTTGAAACTGTGCAGGTATAATATTTGTCTCTTGGCTATCCTAGAAAAGAAAAATATCATCTTGTTTTACATGTACCTCCAAAAATAGATGGGTGTACTATTACAGTTTTACTATTAGACCTATTATCATTAATGCTCCTTATTCTTATTCCTGCTTTTACTTTTATATCCATTTTGTTAACTGAAATTAAAAAGCAAATACAACACAATCGTTATGACAAATAACATTATAGCCCATTGTTACTTGAGAGTCACAAAGCTTATCATCACATACAAGGTCTATCTGGTAACTCAAATGTTTTTACCCATGGGTAAAACTTTTTACTCGAAACTGTCTGTTAACTCCAAGGAGAGTAAAAATTATTACTTGACAGCATTTCCCCTCTTACTCTTACCAAGTAATTTGGGTAAAATCACCGATTGCTTGTCAATTGTCAGCTGTAATCTGTTATTTTCGATATTCGTGCTATTTTTGGATTCAATAATTTTTCAAAATATGACAGTTTACGCACACAAGCAGGCCTTTTAGATTTTACCCAATTTTTACTAGAAGTCGTCTAGTAACTTTTGATATTTATCCTCCCTAGCATATGAAAGTTTTTACTAGATTTTTACCCAAGAACATTTTAATCAAAGTTACCAAACAGACCTACAAATAGTCACAAATATTACTTATTTATGAAATGCTATATTGTGGAAAATCATTGAATTATTTATAATAATATCGGTTTATTAATGTGTGACTTCAAAGTTACACTTGCCCATAGAGGGTTAACTGAAAATTCACTTCTTGTTGGTAGAGTAACTTGTGTATGATAAGCAATAAGAAAATGAGTTTATATTAAACCTTCTATATCCCAAGCCATATGAACTGGCCTCTTGCATGTGTGCGTAAGTGGTCTGACAGTTCGAGAAATTTACATTTAGTCTTATGGAGACTGGAGGAGGCGGGTTTTCTGGATACCAGGGACATACAAGTTTTGAGATATTAAACTCATAGGGGCTTTTGCTCCATTTAGACCAAAAACATTACTGAATTTGAGGCGAAAAACAGGAATTTTTTGATTCTTCGGTTCGGTTCGCAGCCAGTTCTCTTTCCTGCTGTGCATTTGTAAGTGGTCCGGAGCACGGCTCTTCTGTTGAGTTTTGGTTAAACTCGAAAATTTCATATTCTTTGTGTGAAGAGGTGATTAAAAGTGTTATTAATTACAAGGATAACTTCTTAGAGTAACCCTGAGTGAAAAACGATACGAGCTGTAGTTTAGAAGCTGCCGCGAATTTTCTTCCGTTTTTGCGACGTCATAAGACTCAATGGAATTTCTTTAAACTGTCAGACCACTTTGCCCTATGGATGTGTGCGTACGCAGAACCACTTCACGGCTTGCAATATAGAAGATTTTGGTTTATGCCCACAGACATATTATACGTCAGTGTTTATGCCTTAAGATGTTGTGAGTGCGCCTTAGTGCCAATGATAGATTATAAGTCATGAAGATGTAAACTGCTTACCCAATCGGAGAATCTTCCTGACGATCTTTGCAGCAAACTATTTCTCCAGCATTAACAAAGCCACATCGATTTTTCGCTATTTCTGCATAATTAACTAATCCCCGAAATAACTTGCATTCGTCGATGAATTTGCAAACTCCTGATGTACCATCTGTCAATTGACATGGACTTCCTTCTACAATAAAAAACAAATTTCATGAAGTGGGGCAATATCGTAAAAGTATAAGATAAATTATTCGTCGCGAAGGTATATTTTCAATTTCGATTCTTTTTTTCAGCGAGGAGAATGAATTGGAAATGATGAAGGACCCCATATGGAATATACGAGACCAACTGTCATGTCGGTGGTTAACAAAAGGGCACATGGATGTGTGAAGTGGAAAGTTTCAGCCCTCGTAAGTTCTTCGAGTTTATCTGAGCACAGTGACTGAAAATCTTAGTATTTTATTTTAATACACTAAAAGTGTTTTAATATGACGTCACCCATTTGATTAACATGGTCTCGTTTTTAAAACGCTTACAAGTGTTTTAACCCGATTCGGTTATCGTGGGTCACTGGGGACCCGGATCATTTTTATTTTGTCTCGTTTCTCAGAGTCCAAATGAGAAAGAAATACCTACCCTTTCCTTTCTGTAAAAAAAGTTTTGAAGGCTAGGGTCGTCCATGCTAAAGCCGGGATCCCAATGTATATGCACCGTTCCGGTCCCTCGTTTCCGCACCGTTCCGTTGAGAAGACTGGTTTTAATGCTTCCGAGATTTGACAATTCTGTTTGTCATATAATTCTGGATTCTTTCTAATATCCTCAATAAATTGTTCTACAATCATGTTTCATAATCATTTATTATTCTCCCATTCACTTTTGGAGCACTACAATTTAAGAAATTAACAAACTGTCACGATTTAAATTCGTTTTTGAGGTTATGGTTTCCGTAGCATTCCGAAAAAGTTGAAAGTTAACTAACTTTTCCGTTCCGATCCTATCAAATTTTAACTTTGACAGCTAAGCGGATCGGAACGGTGCGGATACATTGGGATCCCGGCTTAAACCGCGTTCCTTTAGTATTGATCTGATCGTAGCAGTGAGTAGACAGAGATCACCAGCGACCCACGATAACTTTAACTGGGTTCTAAAACCGTTTTAAGTGACGAGGTAAGTTTTTATTTTTGGTAAAATTTATGAATATTTTCTTTCGGAAGATTGTGCATTTTTTAGAGTCATTCTTTCATTTTTCATTTTTTATAGCACGAATCATCGTGAATTTGAGGAGTTTTCGATATTACTTCGTCCACGTACCCTTAGATAATAGAAGTAGAGGATACGACATTAGCCGATTTAGCTGACCCATACCATATTTCCCATGTGTTAGGTTGTTCACTTTAGTAGTTGTAATTTCAGTGCAGGCTGAAATTATCATGTAGGGGAAAAAAGGGGCATACATAAAGGCGTGAAAACGTGAACTACAGCCCCTCCAAAAACATTTTTTAAGACTACACAACTGATTTGAGCCCATAACAGCTGATCGCCTTTGACATTTTGTTCCCATTTGCCCCATAGCAGGCTGATAACCGATGACATTTGCTTTCCATTTTCTAGTGCCGTTTCGCTCTCTCTAATGCAGTAAAAAATTTCCCCTTCGCATTTCCCGAAGGAGAAATCTTGTCGTTCACGTACAGGGTTTTTACACGTTGTTGCGTATCCTGTACTCTATGATCTAAGCACGTACCTGAATCAGTAATTTAAAACTTCAATATGTTTTTTATCTTTTGTTACGTTTTTCATAATTTTTGATTAATATAAAATATAAAAATATACTTAATTATTTCTTAAACCTTAATTTTCTCTTTTGAAAAAAGTACTATTTGTCACCACTAACTTAAACATTTCTTTAATGCCCGGTTTCACAGTGTCGGTTTAAGCCTTTGCTCAGGTTTAAGCTTTTGCTCAACTCATTTTACTGTTCCACAGTAGTGGTTCAAGTGTTGAACTTAGTTCAAAATTAACTTGAGCTTGAGCTACCAAATTTGGCCGCTTAAGCCAAAGCTCAGGGTTTAAGTAGAAAAATGTCGTTCTTTTGTGAATAGTCGTAGTGAAGGCGTGCTTATTTATTGTGTTATGAACAATGATTGAAATCCTCCACCACTTGAGGGAAACCTACAATCAGTAGTGAATATGATTAACTCCACAGATTCAAAATCAATGGTGTATTATTAAGACACGACTACGAAACGAGCTCTTATTACAAAATATTTTCGTAACCAAATTCAACAAGATGTAGAAGATTAAAATGCAAATAAAAACACATATTAAATTAGAAAAAATCACTTTTATTTGATCGTTGAATTCTTCAACATTGAACATTTCACATTCACAAATAAACACATTACGATATTTCTTCTGCATCCTTTTTCAGTTTTGGTGACTTCAGTGGTCCTCCAGTAGTTCCATATAAATATTTTTTTTTTTCGGCAGCCCTCCGTTTTGTCCTTTTCCAATATTCTAATATTCTCTCTGACTGAGAATCGATATTCAAATATATTTAAAAATTATTTTCCCATAAAATGACAAGCTTAATTCAATCACAGTGTACTGCAAAAACCCACTGCCCTAAGTTGAGCTGAGCTGAGAATAAAAATAAACTGTGAAACAGTTTTGATTTGAGCTAGAGCTTAAACTTAAATCTCAGGTTCAACTGAGCGAAGGCTTAAACCGACACTGTGAAACTGGGCATAAGTGTCATAAAGTCCGTATTTATTTCTTCGTAAAAGTAAAATTCTTAAGCTTAATTATGCATTTTGCATTTTTCAAATATCTCAATTTGTTGAGAAGTAATGAATTTTTTAGTCGATGCCTGCATTTTTGGGAGGTAATAAAGTGTGTTTGTGACAAAAAAGAAAATATTAAATTTTTTTTTTTTTCTTAATTTATTTATCTTGGTTGAAATATTATCACTTTTTGTGTCTAATTCAATTTAACCCTGAGTTCCTTCAAATAATAATTGTACCTTAGATATAAATTGTTGAGCCTGGCGATGCTGCTTAGGATAATGGGACAAACTTATTAAATTATTGCATTGTCATCAGTCCTTGATAAGTGTGCAAAGTTTCAATTTTATGTGACGATTTGAAGTGGGTGAAAATCACGTTAAAAGATTCCGTTACATACAGGTATAGCTAATAAAAACGTGTTAAAAAAGAGCAAATGGAAGCGATTTGTTTTTTGATTTAGTGCCAGTTCATAGTAATTATGTTTAACTTGAAAACATATTTCTTTTTCGTTTAGAATGTGCTTATTTATCTACCACACCGCCAGATATGAAAAACGATTCATTCACTTACCACTGAGAACTCCTCCGATGTTACTGGCTTGACCAGACCTTGTTGGGTAAAAAACGTGGTGTAGCTGAAATTGTTCCATCTGAGGACTCTGATCTGTGAAAATAGAGCAATTAAAAGTAGAACTTGGATATGACTTATTATTACTTTATTTCAGTAGTGACGAGGCGCATTTAAAAGATTAATTTCTTTATGTACAACTTCAACCATTCATTCATTTTCACCAACAGGTAAAACCAAAATCGACATTTTTCAAAGAAAGTAATCCAAATCAAAGACTTATTTAACGTGTTTAACCTTCTTTAAAATAAAATCCTTTATGTTTTTCGGGAAATGTAACATACCAGACAAACAGACGGAAAGACCGAAAGTAAAAGATTTCCTTGTTAGCTACGGAACCCTAAAAATACATATATGCATTTGATCAAGATAATCCATTATACATTCTATTATGAAAATGAATTATCAAGCTAATTAAAACAGGAGTACGAAAATTTAAGATTACCTCTCTTCGCTATAATTTTTAAACGGAAATAAACATTTAACTAGTTTTCTAACATCCGGGCGGTTACAATGTATAATTAATAATTTGGGCAGTATTAATCTTGTTTATTATTTAATCCTACATCGACATTACCTACAAAACTTTCTTGAGTGGTTGATTATATATCTACATAGATATTGTTCAATTAAATATTACACTCGTCAACATCAAATTTATTTTCAAAAAATTGGCAAATCATTTCTATAGGATTTTTTCTGCAGATTACCAATTTGTAAATGAAAATGACTAATCATTTCCCGTTTTCCGGATAAATAGGATTAAATACTACAAAACGCAATGCTTTGACTATTTATGAGAAATCATTACAAAATAATGAATTGATCCAGAAGCTTATAATGTTACTCAAATGATAGCTGAAATCTTAAGCTTTTATACAAAAATACGAAAAGCTTTGAAGAATCTCGAGATAATCAGTGAATTTTACTTATTTAATGGATAACGAACAAAGAACACTGCAAGTGCACACTATTAAAAAACTTATTTGCGAAGTTTGTAATAAGGTTTGTTTGTGATGTGTGGGCGGACCAAAATATAGTCTTCTGAATTTGACTATTTTTCTCACAAACAGTAGCTGATAAACATGAGTTTATTTAAGATTTTTCTTTCATAAAAGTTATAGGTTATAGAACTGCTTATCAAAGTAGACCATTTCTAATTTATTAACTACCTATGCGTTACTCCATTTACTGCTCATATTACACTGCGTTACATATTTAAAACTAATTAAGTACCTACTTCAGGTTTTGCTGTTTACTTATTCATATACATTGCTTAATAAGTACACTTATGCCCTTTTTTAGGGTTCCGTGCCCAAAGGGTAAAACGGGACCCTATTACTAAGACTCCGCTGTCCGTCCGTCTGTCACCAGGCTGTATCTCATGAACCGTGATAGACAGTTGAAATTTGCACAGATGATGTATTTCTGTTGCCGCTATAACAACAAATACTAAAAAACAGAATAAAATAAATATTTAACCCCTTAACCAACGATTTAATTTCCAACAGCACGAACCAAACTCAACACATCGGTAGCGTTTGGGTGGCCTATAATATGCAATTACATCTCTTTTCTTTTGCCGTTTTTATAGATAAATGGTACGGAACCCTTCGTGTGCGAGTCCGACTCCCACTTGGCCGATTTTTTCTATCACGTATTGGTTTTTAGGAATACGGTAACTCTCAATTATTGGTAAAAAAAACGTCCAGTAATAAATTGCTTTATTTAATTATATTCAATAATTCAGATAAAACCGACGACAAAACTTATTATTAATATATTTGCATACATTAAAATATAAAATATATTGCGAAACAAAGAAATATATTGTACATACAAAATGAGAAATATTTCCTTTTTTGTTCGGAATCCCCTAACATAGTCGGGTCCAACGACCTCGAAACCGTTCTTCTAGCCTCTTTATTACTCAAATACTTCCTTCCAAGAGTTAGCGAATAATTCTACCAAGTACTTCAGTACTCAGGTACCTACTCAAAACTTCTTTACTCAAACTCGAATTTTTTAACTCGAGTACTCAAATACTCAAGTAATTGAGTTCAGAAGAACTCGAGTAGTAATAACCCTAAAATAGACCTATTTTGTCAATAACGATAACGTTAAGTAAAAAGTGTACAAGACGTGATAGAAACAAAAGATATCAACTGACTACATACACTGAAAATAGTATTGTTGAAAAATTATACAAAAATGCATTTAATTTGAATAAAACCTATCTTTGAAAAATCTCCAAATAAAAAGAATTGCAATTAATTTAATTCATATTCAATGAAACTGCTAAAAAGTTTTACATGAATGATTAATTATTAATCATTGAATTAAGATTGCTTTTGTGTGATTTTACTCAAAGAAAATATACGTTTTATACACTTAAGATATATGATTATCAAAGATCTTTATACCTAAAATATATAACTAAATTGGTAGTTTTACTATGATTTTTTGAAATTAAAGTATATGGTTTGAGTTATCTAAGGTCTATGATAATTGCAGATGTCTTTAAGATACTTGTAACTAAAACTATATGAGTTTTCGAAAACAAAATATATAAATCATTCATATTTATGTTTTGTTTTTAATTCAAAATTTTATTCGAAATACATTCTATATTTAAGGTTATGATATATTAAAATTCAAAACACAATTTATAGTGAAAACAATTTTTATTGCTTTTATATTTTCAAATTAAACACTTTTCAATCTTAGGAACTAGATACATTATGTTCTTTTTATTAATTTTATTTACGCGTAACTTCGCTCACAAATAAAGTGAGTCCGATCATTGAATCCGTTTGAATCGAATCGATGCAGCTTAAAAAAGCCCTTTTTGGATAAAAATTCATCTCATTAAAAAAATCCAATCGAATTTTGTTGACGTTGTATGTTGAAAAACTAATTGAAATCTAAGTTAACCAAAAATTAATTTATGAAAATGTTAGGAGCTTAATTAAGGAATTTTTACCCAAAAAGGGTTTTTCAAGCTCCTTTCGATTCCATTCGAACGATTCAATGATCGGGCCAAATTTCAAAATTATAGAAAGGATGGTTTTGGCTTCAAAACTTTCACATTATTAGCCAGACTGATTATATTCACCGGTGGAAACCTAATCTCCGACGCAAATATAATATTTAGGTCTTTAGAAACATTGCCTAAATTCAATACATAAGAATTTAAATTAGAATCATGCTTTTGAATATGTACCAGCTCAGTAACAAAAAAATAATTATTGTTTTTGTCACAACATATATCACAAATTTTAAAAAAGGAATGTAAGTTATACAATTCAGTTACTAAGATATGGTTTATTTTATACTTTGTATTTAATATAGATAGTTCCTTGTAATAAAGTAAATTGTTATAATTTATTGAAAGATATGTTAATTTTTGCTTAATGACATTATCATTTTCCAATGTTTTATAAATCTGTGGACCTGGCACAAAAGAATCGAGCTCTAAATTCAATTTTTTTTTATATAAGTTGTAAGCAAATGAAAACTGTAACTTAATTGCTAAACTCAACGAAATATTTTTTCTTGAAGTAATTACCCTCGCGTATGATTTTAGTTCCTTGTGTTTGGCTTCAAAACGCATTGCCCACAAACTTTTCAGCGGACCCAGTTTCCTAATAGTTGAGGGATAATGAACCATAAAATGATGCTTTGGAGTTAAATCAGTATCAAATAATTTTAAAAATGATTTATGGTGATCTGAAATCATTATCTGCAGATTTTCAATTTCTTCATTAGTGAAAGATGGTTGCATTAAACAGTCAATTAGCTTATTAAGTGTTATGAGAAATTTCCATACAGAATCGCTTTTAGGCACATATTCTTCAATCAAAAAAGGTAAAAAGTAAATAAGATTAATCATTTCACTGGCAGAAACTTTAAGACATCTATTTTTTATGTTATCAGTAGTAATATCCTCACAAATATTTTGAGTTTCAATAATACCTAAATTGAAATATTTTTTCTTTTCATTAACATTGTCAATTGAGAAATACTGCTTCTCGAAAATAAAATTGTGAAAAATATGACCCAATTCAATATGACAAATGCCTTCAAGTAGATCGTGCATTATATCAACGGTCACATTATCAGTTACTTCAAAGCTGTTTATATCATTAAATATGCACATTTCTCTTAAGCCTGTGCTTGAAGTATTTTGTAAATTTATATCTTCTATATAATTTATACTGTTCCTCATGGTCAATTCATTTTCTTTTATTTGTTTTTTCATATCCTTTTTATGAGTTTTACAGATTCTACAACAAAAATTTGCTTGAAAGCACCTTGTAAAACCTAATATTGTATTAAGTCCTAAATTATCTCCTGTGACAGCAGCTAAAACGAGATGAATTTTTTTACATTCGTCTTCTACTTTAACCAATATACCTTCCTCTTCTAAATCCTTCAAGTCATTTACTAAAGTACCGAAATTTGAAACTGAGCCAAATTTAATATCACAACTCTTTGTCAAGCAACATGGCAAAATATAATCTAACTTAGATAACTGATTTGGATTTAACAGCGGAAAGCTTATATAAAATGCTGAAATTTTATGGATACCTCTTTTGGCACCTAACGGGTTATTAATTTCAAGGTCGTCCTGATATAGAATATAAGGTAAGCACGTCTTATCTGGCATTAATTCCATCTTTTTACGCCAAACTGACCCTTGGATTATATTAGATATTGGCATTGTACTCTGTTCTAATTGTTCATAATTCTTTAGCATAATTGACAATATTTCTGGGAGTTCCAAAAATTGCCTAATGTTTTCTTTTACTGGCAAAACGACTCCTTTAGTTAAGGCTTTCTGATTGACGTTATAAATAGTTCGGCAGTCATCTATTACAAATTGTTTTGGTTCAGTAAACATGTCAGAAGTTTTAAGATGCTTTTTCATATTATATTCACTGTTCACAATATTAAACTCCTTTTGTATTATGTCACAAATATGTGCCATTTTGTTTGCTAATGTGTCAGTGCTAAATTCAGAATTCGAAAATTCTGTCAACATAAAAGAAAAAATTTTTTCTATAATTATATACTGAACATGGGAAATTACTTCTTCTGCTTTCTTCCTACTTAAAACAGAACTACCATACAAATCCAAAGCAAATTTTATAATCTCTATTTTAACTTCATTTAAAGTTGTCTGATATTTAGGTTTAAATGCTTTTGTTTTTGATTCGGAACTAGTTAACATTTCTTTATTATTTTGATCATCACATTGTTCCTTAGGAAATGTATATCTAGGAAAACTATGTTCTCTTTCATTTAAAGTTCCAATTTTTTCAAAAGTATGTTTTCTTTCCAAATGTCGCTTAAAGGAAAAGAGCCGCTGAAAAGTTTGGGAGCAGAAGGAACATTTTAGTTCACAACTTTTAGGTACTTTGTGATAATTTTTTAAATGGAAAATATAACACTGAATAGTGGTGTGTTTTTTTGAACATAAAAAGCAATTAATCATATTAGTTTTGTCTAAGCTCATTCAACAACAAATTAAGTGAATTCGATTTTTTTCCGGATGGCTCTATTTCGTAAAAATAGCTTTCAATGAAGTACCAGATCTGAGTACATTCTTTAGCGTAAGCAATATTAAGCACTTGATGTAATTGAAACGCCAAAGAAAGAGCTTTCAAAAAATTATCGCAATCATAAAGTATATCATTAAAATAAAGAAAAAATTGCCTTAAGGTGTCTACTTTTTCTCCAATTACAATAATTAGGGGCTGCAGTCTCTCGCCGTGCTGAAAACAGTTATCCTTACGTTTGAAAATGGCTTGCGGAATATCCTTTGTAGCCTTTAAATGAAACAGTAACAATTAGATAATTAAATAAAGAATATAATAAATTTATATATTTACATACGTTAAGGTGTAATGCGAGTGCATTAATTCCATCACATATAGTGGGCTTCCATCTTTTGTATTCACCCTTTTTCCGGTCATTTATTAATTGCGGTATTAATACAGCATTCAGCAGAACGGAAATAATGTAATGCTTGCAGTCTAAAATAAACAATAGTAAGTATTAAGGCAATTTTTATAATTTTAGAGATTTACCTAATGTTAATTCATTTTCTTCAGTCAAAATTTTTAAAAGTTGTTTACTTTTTATATCTTTTATTTCCCTTTCGTATAGTGGAATAATGTCGGTGCAAAATGTTTCCCACTTCGCGAATAAAAGCGCATTCTTATCTGGAAACAATTTATCAAAATCCAGTTCTATCTAAAAGGTGAATGATAATATTATGTATATGTATTTATTATGTCATATTTGCTTATTACCAGAGAAGAACCAATTCTTTGCTTTAGTATTGGCCATTCCTCAAAAATATCCAAGTTTTCATTATAGTGTCTTTTCCGAAGTTCGAAAGTATCATTCCACTTTTGAATTACAATAGCTTCTGGAGTTTTGTTATTCTTTAGCCATAAAAAATTTTGAACGTGCTCATTTTTAGAAAAGTTCTCCTCTGCATCGTCTTCTTTTTCCTCATCTCTTAAGGTCAATTTCTTAACTTCAGGTTTTAAATTTAAATGGGCTTTTCTTTTTATTCCATATTTTCTAGATAAGGAATAAAAGCGTTGAAGCAATTTTCCCCTAATCTCCTTGCCACCTATGTAAATTTCCTAAAACATCAAAGTTTTATACCTGCGTATCTTAGATTTCAGAAACATAATATGGGTATTCACGCTTTGGTGCAAATAGCCCTTGCAACCTTGCATATCGTTGTATAAGGTGCAGAAAAATCGGTTGCCATAGAAACAACTATGAAAATTTAAAATTCTGCACTTTTAGTGCAATGATGCAATAGGATATGCAACAAAGCGTGAATACCCATAATATAATACCTCGCTTTCCTTAGGGAAAAGAATTTTTATTTGCGAAACTGCTTCTTTGCAGTTTCTTAGACTCGGCCGAGTTTTGTTATTTAACCAGTGTTCGCAAATAATACTGATAATATGATTTCTCTTAATTGTAGTTAGTCTTTTAGATGCTAGGCCATCCTCAAGAATTTCCTTTCCAATAAAAGTGTTTCCAAGCAAATGATTTAGATTCTTAAAAATTGTATTTTTAAGTTACAGTATTTTCGTGTTCAATTCTTAAAGTTTACCAAATTCTGCGCTTCGGATACCAGCGATGAGCTGCAAGCTTCTTCTGTGAACACACTACAAATTGTATCTGATGGAGTTTTCAAAATTGATTCAACTCTTAGAGAGTCCGTAAGCGGTGGAGGATGACCCTATTCAGAAAAGTATAAAATAAAATACGTGGCATGTATCTAAAATATAATACAACACAAAAATGGTAATTAGGTGACTCATGGTATCTTCTCCGCATGGTTGTGTAATTGAGTCTCACACAGAATAGCATTACAACGTATTCTATACAAAATTTCAATAAAAAGAGGTACGCAAATTTTCCTATGGAAGCATGCCATGTTTGTTTTTTCTAGCGGCAATTCACCAGATATGACTTAATCAACATCAATTTATAATAAAAAATTTTAATGTAAATGAGTTATTTGACCAAGGGCTACCACAACAGAAATACATACATACATGTATTGAGAAGAAACTTGTATTGACAAAAAAGTAATGAATATCTTTTCTCGGACATCATTTGCGATCATCGATGGTCGTCAGAAAAAATTATACCGAAAAATGGCATTAACCCTTTCTATATTTTTTTCATTGAAGGCAATTTATTAATATTGTGTAATTTAAAGAACATTTTTATTTCCCTACTAATTAGTTTTTTTTTACGCAAGATATGCATATCACACATCATATAATAATTATTCTAGTTTTCAGTTGAGTGGTTATTGATTTAACACCCTTGAACTATACTCGTTGTAAAGTTTAAAAACAATTTATTTCTGTTTTTATTATCAGAAACAATTCGTTAAAGCATAACAATTTTTAGATTTAAAATTATTTCAAATGTTATTTAAATTTGTTATTTTGCGACGAAGGCAGAAGATTTAAAATTATTTCAGATGTTATTTAAATTTGTTATTTTGCGACGAAGACTGAGAATCTAAATACTACTAAAAAAACTACTTACATTCTCAATACGCCACTGAAATAAATTTTGCCGAAACTTTAGTCTGGCACCAAACTTGCTGTCCGGGATTAGCCTGTTGATGTCTTCAGAGTTCAGGAGTTTCAAAGCTTCAATATCAATTCCTTTAGCTAAATAACACAATTGTTTAGAAAATAAATTATTAGTTTTTAATTTCTTACAATTGAAATCCTCTATTAGCTCTGGAACATTCCATATGCTTAAAAGTGTTGGCACATTGTCAGCAATTTCCTCGTACGCACTAGTACTGAGAATCAACAAACTATCTTCAATGCCCTCCATAATACAATAATTTGCAGAACCCCAACCAACCTCAGCAGCTCCAAAACTCGTCTCAGCAGGGCCAATCAGCAGCGCAGAACTCAACTCCAGTCCAATCCGGGAATTTACCTATGCTCATTACCAGATTCACAACAAACTAAGAGATATTTTAGACCTGTTTTAATTTTTAAACAAATACAGGATTCATAATCGCACTCAGAAAAGTCACGAATTTACAAAAGTCAAATCCGGTACAAAAATCAGCACCTCAATAGTCCCGTTAATTTAAATTATCTTGATCAATTATCGCTTCATATACAAAAAGCATAAAAAAAACAAAAAGTCAAACCACAATGGGAGATAACACCTTAAAATCTCCAATCGTTTCTCCTTCAATATCCTCCAGCACACTTGAATCAAACAAAAAAACAAAAAAAAAACCCAACAAGATCACATGTCCGAATCACAAGTCATAGGCAAAGAACCGCTATGCAGAAACCGTTAACACAGCAAATGATGTTTTCCAGTACATATTTCGATAAAACAATCCTTGCACTTCTACGTTAATTAAAAAAAAAAAAAATCAAACGAAACCGTAAGAATAACGGACCAACAAAGAAATCATCTAGGCACACAACACGCATGTGACTAAAATATAACTATTTTCTCATTAAAACCGAAAATAGCTTTATGACACTTATTTCGACATTTCAAACTGAAATTTATTCTACAAATTATTCAAACGAAACTCTATTAATTTCAAGACTCAGAAATTGTTGGTGGCAAGACCACCACCGAAGAACGATCTCGGACACTTCCGAACACTTTGATGGGTATGGAGGAACTGCGCAGGATAAAGTCACTGTCACTCCTTATTCAACTAACGCCACAAAAAAAATGCAAGAAACCGAATCGAAACATATAACACCGTTTCAAATTCAACGAAAAAGTTGTAAAAATTCCAATAAGGCTGTTACAACACCGACGCACACAAACATGATTTTAAACAAATTGCTATATGATTTACCTACATCAGTAGTAGAAACAGCAAGGTTTGTGTTTTGGATAAGTGAATAAAATCGACTTTGGTTTTGCCATATAAAAATTGACTGAATCAAGTACAGTCATGATAAAAATTATGTAGTGAATTATATATTTCAAATAATATTTTACGAAATCAATTGACGAAAATTATTTATATGAAATAGAGAGACAGATTTATTTAAAAATTAAAGATATTTTATTTATCATATAAATTTTGTTAAAAAAAGATGCAAATTTTAATCATATACTGAAATTTGTTGAAAAGGCTACGAACTATTTTTTCCGTGTACTGTAACTAATAGAAAATTATAATAGCAATAAGTTTTTCAGCTACCGAAATCGTGTCACGCAGTGTTATCAATATGTTAGTGAAAGTACAATTTTAATTTGTATACTGACCGAAACTATAATATGTATATAAGCGTCCCTTTATATCATTATCAGGGCCGGATTGACCCATAAGCAAACTAAGCAGCTGCTTAGGGCCCCCGAAAAATTGGGGCCCCCAAGATCAGGCGTATAATTTTTTCTAGGTTTTAAAAAGAAATTTTTAAACAAAACAAAATCTTAATTTCTATGAAATGAGTCTTTCGTTGCCAGTTAGAAGAAGTTGGGCTAATGACTTTTTACTACCTGAAATGTTTTACCTACATTGTTCACCGACACCTTTTTGTCGTAGGCCTTTACTTTCTATTGTTTAACCGTACTTTTTCCTAATTCTGTATTTTTCCTTATCTGTTTCTATTTATAGATAGAATATAATAGAATCACAAAATGTCAAAATTAAGATTTGAACATTTTTATCATCGGAATAATTGGCTTAAAGTTAAAAACTAGAAACCGAAAATGTGTGGACAAATGGTTTTCATTGAACAATAGAAAAATGAAGTATGTTTTTACCTTGTTGACTGTAAGTTAGTTCTAATTGAGAAGCAAAGACGTTACATCTCCGGAGTTGCTTTAACATTTTTAAAAGTTCAAATTTAAAATTGTTAAATAGAAAAGAATAATAATAAAAATGAAGAGAATTTATCTGAGTGGATCGCGAAAACGGAAACTAGCCGAAGAAAACAAACAAAAAGATGAAGAAGCGATTGTTTTATGTAATTTTGTATAAATTTAAAAATAAAATTTGTTTAATTATTGGTTTTTTGATAAATATACATCATAAAAGAACATTTATACATTTATGAACAAAAAAATTATTAACAAAAAAATTAAGTAACAAAAAAAATATAGGGCCCCATATCATTCACTGCTTAGAGCCTCACAGGCTGTTAATCCGGCCCTGATCATTATCATAACCACTTTTAATTAAATACCTGGCGGTCCGCTGCATAGCACATCGTTATTCACGACAATCCCTGTAACTCTAGGAATAGGATTTTTTAGTGGAAAAGAGATTTTGTAAAAGAGTGGCCTGCTCTCAAGAACAGCTTGAGCTGCCTGCTGCCGTTCTTCAAGAAGTTCAAGACGACCTTTATAAGGCTATAATTTTGCAGAGAGGTGAAAATTAATTGTGAATTCAGTTATAAGAAACTATAAAACACAACTTACTGATGGCAGTGACGTTGGCAAGGAAAGTTCCGCAATAACGTTAACAACAGTTTGGTTCACTTTAATGTTCTTTAATTCGATTAAACCGATCCACTCAGATCCATCGAATTTATACTGGAATAGTTGCGGGCATGGATTGTCGGGAGGGTCACTTAATGCCACGCCAGTGAACACTAACAACGAAAAAGCGCATTTTGCGAACTGGAACAATTTCACTTGCATCATGTTCATGGTTTTATTGTAACACTTTATCATGTTTAAGCGAACTTAATCGTGATCTCAAACTGTAATTTCAGTATGACACATATATTTATCTCAGACATCTAATGAACTAGTGATGTTGCCTGAAGCTTTTGATTGTTAAACAGGTTTAATTAATTATTATATCAACCGGTTCGCTGCCAGCGTTACGCACAGTATTTTCGAAAATTATATCGTAGAAGAATAACAAAGCTAATGCATAAAGGAGTTTAATGCTATACTACTCAGATGCAAAATAGTTCGCCTCGCCTACCTGCTTTTTATTTCAGAACTCCGGAAACAAAGCATTTTTTAAAAGTTAATTTAATTAATTACAACAAAATCAGAAATCAAATCGTAATCTTCATTACATAACATCTTTAAAAATAAAAACTATCAAACTCAAATTTATTCCGAAACTATTTAAAAATAGCAAAACCTGCAAGAAACGTCAATGACCTGCAGCTCAAATTATAGAAATTTGCAATTCAGTGACAGCCATGGACTGTAAGAAATTGGTAGAAACAATGCAAACAAAAAAGTGATGCTACAAAATGGTAAACAATAAATATTTCAATGGGCGAACTATTTTGCTGCAGCAGAGATTTAAATATTGCTATTTAGTTGAAATTAATTAAATTAACCTTTGTTTCCGGAGCTCTGAATTAAAAAGCAGGTGTGCGAACTATTTTGCGTTTGAGTAAGAATCATCAAACAAATTCATTTTGTCTTACGCTGTCGTTTTTCTCTAACTTAGAGCTCTAAGTTGTACCGATTTCACTCACATATCAATATAAGATTGAACACTTAGAACAGTTAGAATTGTTGAACTTGAAGTTGAAAGGAAATAATATAAGTGAGGATTCATTTATCAATTTTTTTAAGTAAATTTTATTTTTCTACTTTAAAGGGAAATTAAAACCAATCGGAACCAATTTATCATATTGCTGAATTTCATAGATTTAGCAAAAAATCTATGACACTTTTTTGTAGTCGTAAATATGGCTTCAAGTTAGTGGTTAAGAAATTAAAAAAATCCTTTGTAATTCTGAAGAGTTTTTTCAACCTAAAAAGTAAAAGGTAAAACATGGGTTCTGAGTTTACTAGGAATTTTTTCATTGAATTCATTGAATTAAAAATACTGTTCGAATTCATAGGAGCTTTTTTAACTGCCATCAATTAAGCAGCTTCAGCGTCAGTGTAGTGCAGCTACCACCCACAATCGCTAATAAGAATAGCAGATCACTTGGTTAACATCAGGCGCTCGATCGACAGCCGCAGCTTCCCTTCTGCCGTTGTGCACAGAAACAGCAGCCAGCAAGTTGGACCAGCAGTCTTAGTCAAACTACTTAAACTTACAACTAAATACTAAAATACAATGTAAGCGATCTGATTAATAAAGTAGTGTTTAGTGAATCCGCGAATCCTTATTTTCCTCATTACCAGAACCCAAACAAAGACAGTCAACTAAAGATTTTAAGTCTTGCGAAAAACGGATCAAATTGCCATAATACTCACCCATTCAAACTTCGAACCTTGAATGAATTTTTAGGTTACATTTTTGACCCAAAGTAGTTATAAATTCAGATAATTCGATTTTATGTTCACGAAATAAAATGCTCGTAAAGTTCGATATAGCTGACTATCATACATATAGAAATGGACTACTCGTCCCATACAAAATGCCTATATCGAAATGGTGCACTTTCTCGATCCCTCTTGCTCACACCATTAACGGGTTGCTGTGGGTTTGAATTGTTGTCAAATGCATTTTTGGGGCATTAGTCCTTTTAATTACATAAACCCATCAATTACACAAAGAATTATTAAATAATTCCTTTTGTATGTCCCCTTAAAGGAGTGCAAACATGTTAATTCGATACAAAAAAAAAGCATATTTTCGATAATTTTTTTGTGACACAGTAATATATAATTATTTCTATAATTACTAGATAATAAAGCATTTAGGGGACTTCTCGTGGTATCAAAACGGCGCACCTTAGCGCTACTTGGACCCGTCCAGTTAACTGAGTCGCCATCTAAACCAACCAAACAACATAGTAAAGTAACATTTGAAGTAAGTATATTGAAATTTATAATAACGTTTTTTCAATTTTTTACAGCACTTAGAAGTCGAATTTCCGATTTTCCATCAAGAAAATCAAAATTTTTTTTATTTTAAAATACGTTTAAATTTAAAAAGAATTATCGTTACTTCGTCATTTATGTAAAGAAAGAGTGTGCAAAATTTCGAACGGATCGGCGAAGTAGATTTTGATCTACAGTGAGCACTTTGCACCACCTCTGAAAAGGTTAACCCTTTCATTACGGCAGTCTGCTTCACAAAGTGACACGGCTAAACGGGGCACCGCGCCTAAAAGCGTGCATATTGCGTCGGCTAGATCCAGTGCTCGTACACACGGGCCATCGTGTGGATCCGGCACTCGTAAAGAAAGCGTTAATGTACAACATATTAAGATTATTCTATCAAAATTTGAAGTCGATTGAAGTAAAACTAACGGAGATATGGGATTGTATGGGATTGTACAGAAAACCATGGAATGTTGTCAGATATGGCAATGTGTCCAAAAACTAATAATAAAACCCTTGAATGGAAGCGTCTGTCTGTCTGTCTGGAAGAAACTGTCTCATATTGATAACAACTTATCGATCACAATGCCCGAAGTTTCTCAAGATAATGATTTTGAGGAAGAATTTGTGGTAAAAAAAAAGTCCTGATGATAAAACCTATAGCAGGTGTTGGAGTATCCCTCACATTTGTTAGTAGAAATATCGCAGTCTCAATTTCCTTCACCTACAAGAAATTTAAAATGTGATGAAAATGAACCCTCCGTTAAAATTCTGTACCTTTGTATGTGTACGAGTCGCCTGAGAAGAGTAGGAAACAAGAAGAAGGAAAAAATATTTTATTACCTCTATTAAACACTTTGTTAGAAAATAAAAGCGAAGAAGTAAAAATATTTGTAAAAAGCCAGTTGTTCCACAAAAAAAGGTCATTGGTTGGAAAGTGAAAAACAAATTTCTTTGCAATTTTTTTACAAATCACCTGCTGCAAATTATAAAATTGGGATTTACCATGCCCTCAGTAAGCTCAATTCAAAAATGGCATTATCTTATAAGATTTGAGACTGGACTATCTCAAACTATTATAGAAATGTTAACAAAAAAAATTTCTGATACTTCCATTGACAGCCGGCGTTGTAGGTATATTGTTGTTTGATGAAATGTTCAGTAAAACCGAACTGGAATACAACATCAAATATGACTTAGTTTTTGGTTTTGAGGACTTAGGACCCACAGGACGAAGGAAGAAGACTGCATTAAGCATTTTGCTTCTTATGATCCGTGGCAATGACTTAGGCGTTATTTTGAAAGATGTAATATCAAGATTAATTGATATTGGATTTGATATACTTGGTGTCACATGCGACCAAGGAGGGAATAATAGATTGTGTTTAAGATCATTGAGAAGCTCTACAGAAAGACCATATTCTTTTTTGCAAATAATGCAAAAATTTTGACCTTATTCGATGCCCCGCATTTGTTTTAAAACTTGCGTAATTCCTTATACTTACATGATACATATATATGTAATTATTGAAGAAGGCAAAAGAATATCATAGAATGTCATTCGTAAAGTATATAATTTTGATAACGGGACCATACGAGCAATGTATAAATTAACTGACGTGCACATTGACCCGACTAATTTTAATCGAATGTCAGTTAAACTTGCAACTCAAGTTTTAAGTCACACAGTCGCAGCAGCAATCTTTGCCGCAGTTTCTTTAGGTTGCTTTCAAGATCCATTGGAAAAAGAATGTGCTATAAACACAACTACGTTTATTTCACGGCTTAACATAAATATTATTTGACCAACTAAATAGTGTTAGCAAATTTTCTAAAAATCCGGCTCGAAATGCCTTGTCGCAGGAAAATGTAGATATGTTAAAAAATTTGGAAGAAATGAAACCATGGATTTTAAGTTGGAAGCATGAAGGTCGTATGAAAAGGCCGTATTGTTTTGATGGCGTTGTTCGTTGCCATTCTTTGGCAAGACCTTGAAAAGAAACAGCAATAGGACACCTAAACCATTGAAAATTTTATTTCGATGTTAAGGGGCTTTAAAGGAACCTACGAAAAAAAAATCCAAGTACATACAGGGTATACCGAAATTTAAAACAAATAATGTTTCATAATTGTTTTACTTCAGAATTTACGAATTATGAAGATTCCCAAAGTGAAAACTAAATGACAATCCCACACAGAATCTAATGAATTCGATAATTCTGAAGTAAGCAATGAAGATGCAGATGATCCGCCCATAGAACTGATTTCAGAAGTTATGACGAAAATGTTTGAAAGCGGTACTTCTGAAGAAAAATTTAAAACAAATTCTGTGTTATATTTTTATGGCTATATCTCTAAAAAGATTTCCACTATCATGAAATGTAAATATTGTGAGACACATATGATAAACTGCGATGAAAATTATTCGAATAAATATTGTTTTATAAAAAATAAAGCTTTTAAAACAAGCAAGGGAGAAAACATATATGGTTCACTAAAAATTCCCACGGTCGAGTTTGAATCAGAATTAAATTTAATGTTTTGCACATTTTTAGAATTATTTGATATTCATAAAGAAAAAGAAAATTTAATTCAAAAATATTTTTCCGGAAATAAATCTATATATTAATACGTGAAGGGAAAACTTTGTACCCCTTTTTAAGCATATTTGACAGACGGAGGAGTGTGAGATTTGGCATACTTAAGTTTATATAGAGAATGAAGGAGTGCCGAAAGCTAAAATTTTAATATAATATGTGTTACAAATTCGTTAAATTCAATAAAATAAATTCATTATTTACGTTCATACTGTCTATGTCAAACGCATAGTAGTCCGTGGTCTAACTGTCGTAATTTTATTATTGACAGTGACAACTTCAAACACATATAGTAGGCTGTGTACATTCGTATTTTTCGTAGTAACCCCAGTAGGTCGAATTTCGACCACAGGGCGACTACTAGTAGATAATTAATACCACAGTGGGTAGGCTGTAACCATAAGTCTGCTGCCATTCAAATTATTGTAGTCACAATAATTGGAATTAAAATAAGGGATTTTAATAGGAAAATTAAATTAACATATAAGAGGCAAAGTTTAAATATTCTTCGAGGTACAGAGTAAAATAAATTACTCGGCGTTCACAAATTTGTCGTTTCCCATAACAAAAACTATGTTTAAATTACAAAATAAATTGAAAGTAGGTAGAATTAGAAAATGTACATACATACGCCACTCCCAAAATGTTCCATAAACCCTTCAATAATAATTCAAATTATCCCCATATTTCCCACAATTACAGTGCGCAGACTATGCTTATTCTATTCGCTAAAATAGCACGTGTAAAAATACAAGCTCATTTAATGTATTAATTTAATCGTGATAAACGCAGCCTCAAGTGGGTCAATTTCCCCTCTTATGATGCAAACAGCTTTATTTCTTAAAGCTCTTTAATTCTCAAATCAGTGTAAGTATGGCCATCTATTGTGACAACCCTACAACAAGGTTCCTTATCTATTTGTATATAATCAATGTCGGTACTGAACTTTTGCAAAATATACCAATTTCCAAGGTCCCTAACCAAAATATATTCCTCGGAAGGAAAAAGTGAAATATAGTTGATATTTCATCTTTACTTTACTGCCGTCCTTTATTGTATCTCATTTGTATTTTCTTATTGGGTGAATACCCGTGTATTATTATTATAAATAAATAAATATTATAAATGCTCAATAAACTCATTACGAGTTGAGTTGACTTCACGGCACGAGATAAATATCAACAACACATGGCAGAGCAAGAAGTATAATTTTTATTTTCAGGCTTACTGATTTAGCTCGAATTTTAACCTTTAACAATTCTTTACACAATTTTAATCAAATTTATGCTGTTATGACGATGTATACATCACGGCCAAACTATTGATTCAATCCAGTCGACATAAGTGGAAACCTGTGTGTACACGCAACCTTGAATGTTAGTCACGCCGTATATAGTCTCTCCAATTTGAAGGAATCCCTCGAAATGTCTCCCACATGTCTCTCCTCCCAAAAAAGCACACATTTGACCCTCCATCAGACCGTTGGGCAGTTTCTCCTTGTTGTCGTACTTCTGATTGCAGGTAGAAGAATCGACAATTATTAAACTTGCTACATCTGGGATTGTGGTGCTTAGAGCTACAAGAAGAAATTGTTATTATATCTTTTATAAATATTTTCCTGATCATACATAACCATCCTTTCAATGAGACATATGTTTTTGCAGGCAAAGGAGTCTGGTTTGTGTTTAAACATGCCGGTAGGATCTCCCATGTGAAGATGACTTTTCGGGCCAATTTAATGAGAGCAATGTCGTGATATAGCAATCCTTCCGTATAATTTGGATGTTTAATAACTTCCTGAAAGTACATATTATATAATAATATTTTAAATAAGATATTTACATATTATGCAAAATAAAAATTTGGAAAAGCTTCGAAAAACTACAGAATCCAAAATGCAAATGGATGCCATGACCAACAACCAAATTTTAATTTTTCTTTTGCTATATTAAAGGCCTTTGGTTTTATTCTGTGTAAAATCTAGAATTTACGAAAAGCTTAGCCATGTTTGACAAAATTCGGTTCAGCCGTTTCGAAAATCTTCAGCTCTCATCGTAGTTAGTGTAGATGACTCACCGCTAATATACAATTAAAAACTTCGGATTTTGAAATGTTTGCCTTGCTCAAAAAGAACGAAAAAAAGAAATCAAGTATTGCTTTCGACAAAGAAAAAATATATGTAAACATACAAAAGTATATGTATTATATGTAAATAGTATGTGCCTCCGTTAAAGAAAAAATTCACTGTCCTTTATTATGTTGACAGTGTAAATTTCGGGCACCAACCATCAAAACACTGCCGACTACCATTCGCTGCCGCAGTCCTTCTATGTATAGCAATCGAACTACGGATTAAGTACAATCCACATTTATGTAATAGGGTATTCCACTCTGTTTGAAAAAGTACTTCAAAATGTTGATTTTGCTATTAAAAAGCCACAAAAAATATATTTAGGCAAAATAAACACGCTTTCTTGCCATAAAATTAAATTAAATTTTAAACCTTTTTCATCCCGCCAAAAACGCTGTGAGCCATTTTGGTGACATAATATTGGTAAAAGCAACAGTCGGGTATGTACCACCGGCACTCCTTCAACGTTGACAGCTCGAAATATTTGGTGTTTTTTGGGAAAATAATAAATTACAATCGCTATCATTGGTGTGTAGTGTCTAGTTGTACAAATACTAGCATTAAAACTCCAGAAAAGTTGTTTATCAAAGTGCCAGATAATACTGAAATGAGGAATATGCAAAGAACTTTGCAACCGTCATTGAATCAATTTTTGGCAGATTAGATTCGTACTATCTGCTTTTGCAAAACCGGTTTGCATTTTAATAAATAAATAGCTACAAACAAAATGCACTGACGAAAGAACACAATTATTACTCCTTGAAGTTAAAGTTGAGGGATTTGTACCAGCTGTTTACACTGAACTGACAATTGTTGCCTGTATGACGTCACACCATGGAGGCTCGTGTTTTATGTCACGTGATATACAGAGTAAAAATTACGACTTTTAATTTTAATATTATAAAACAAAAAAGCGGCCAAGTGCGAGTCCGACTCGCCCATGAAGGTTTCCGTAGCAGCGATTTATGACGTATTAAAAAAAAACTACTTACTAGATCTCGTTCAAACCAATTTTCGGTGGAAGTTTGCATGGTAATGTACATCATATATTTTTTTTAGTTTTATCATTCTCTTATTTTAGAAGTTACAGGGGGAGGGGGACACACATTTTACCACTTTGCAAGTGTCTCTCGCGCAAACTATTCAGTTTAGAAAAAAATTATATTAGAAACCTCAATATCATTTTTGAAGACCTATCCATAGATACCCCACACGTATGGGTTTGATGAAAAAAGAATTTTTTGAGTTTCAGTTCTAAGTATGGGGGACCACCAAAATTTTTTTTTTTTCTATTTTTGTGTGAAAATCTTAATGCGGTTCACAGAATACATCTACTTACCAAGTTTCAACAGTATAGTTCTTATAGTTTCGGAAAATAGTGGCTGTGACATACGGACGGACAGACAGACAGACATGACGAATCCATAAGGGTCCCGTTTTTTGCCATTTGGCTACGGAACCCTAAAAACGTGCTTTTATGACTCAAAATCAGAATATTTAAGTATATTTCTACATAAATTTTAATTTTTATCAAATTTCATATACAATGTTTTAGATGCACAAATCGCTTAGTCGTACAAAATTACCAATTCCACAAAACGTGACAAAATAAAATAATATATAAATAAAATATAAAAACATTATGTAGAATTTGATTTTTTATTCTGAATGAATTAAAGAAATTACTTACATCAACTGCAAAATGTTGAACATAAAGTGCTACTCTCCCAAGTCTTGCTCTATTAGGTTCATTTTTTGTAACGCAGTGGGCGGATGTGAGCAAATATTTATCAGAAATAAGTGACGCGGAGCAATGCCAAATAAATCCTCCATTAGAAGGTATTGATTCGCCAACAGCCGCCTTAAAAGAAAACTCAGTTAATTCATTTTGTTATAATTATATGTGCGTAATAATCATCATCACAAAATACTCCTACGTGTCGGTTTTCTTATGCGTTCGTAAAAATTACGAAAGCAACCGAATGAATTCTAATTTGCTTTTCACCATTTTCTAGAACGTTTATCCCAGAGAGTTTTGTTTAAAACTCCAAGCTATAACGTAAAGAGTTAACGTAATTTTCTAAAAACAAAACAATGGTGATGTGCGTAATTTAAATGAATGACCTAAACAGTAACTCCATAAAATCAAAATGTACATATTTTAAATAAAAATTTTTAAGTGTTTAAACATTTGTTGGGGGCAATGGTGTACAAGGACTTCATCCCCAGTGATAAAAAGTGGGGGTCGAAAATTATTATATTTGGTAACACATGCCTTTATTGTATACGTGCTCGGACCTTCGGTGGGAGGGGGGTGGTAGGGGGTGGAGGCGGTAGGGGAGAGTTCAAGGATTTCATCCCCCGAGTTAAAAAGTTGGGTTCGAACAGTGGAGGCGCAGGGGGTGGAGGTGAATATTGTTATATTTGATAACATAAAGATGCCTTTATAAATGCTTACATGATGGGACAGGGGGTCGGAGGGGGATTGACGGGGCAGGGGAAGGTTCAAGGACTTCATCCCCAGAAGTAGAAAGGGGGGGGGGGGGGGGGGGAAGAATGTGTAAATTGTTATATTTGATTACATATAGATGCTTTTTGAATATATTCTATGTAAGGAGCGCAAATATGAATTCATAAGCACTACTCACATACATAATTTCACGCCGCACACATCCATATATATATGTATATAATCTTATATATATAATTCTTCTGTACGTGTGTATGTCACTGAACTCCTTCTAAACGGCTGAACCGATTGTGTTAAAATTTTTGATGTGTGTTTGAGTGTCACCCTGGATTATTTAGATTAACAATCGGGCCCGGTAGGAGAGCCACTAGATGGCGCTGCAATACATTAACTTCTTGCCGTTCAGTCGATCGTCATGAAAATTGGTATACGTCGGTATTTGAACACGGTGAATATTTTCACGTCATCCATTTTGCAATAACTCGCCACTAGATGGCACTACAGCACATCAACTTCTTTACCGTTAAACCGATCGTCATAAAAATTAATATACGTAGGTATTTGAACACGGTGAATATTTTCGAGTTATCCTTTTTGCAATAACTCGCCACTAGATGGCCCTGCAACAAATCAACTTCTATACCGTCCAACCGATCGTCATGAAAATTGGTATACGTAGATACCTGAACACGGTGAATATTTTAGCGCTATTATTATCGTTCACCAATCGGATATTCTTTAAAAGATTAAACGATTACCATTAAAATTGATACTTGGGGTTTTCGGGGTCTCTGATTTGAACTCGACTGTCAGAATTTCCGAAATCAAGACAGTGGACCGTAAAGTTTAAAAGTTTATGCGATTCCCACCAAATTTGGTACTTCGTACTTGCACTTACTTACTTTTGTAATTGTTTACTATTGTTAAAAGTTACGAAATTCTGAACGCCAAAGATATTTTTATGGTGACTCAAGCAAAAATCACAACCTCCTAAGAGATAGTCTCTACAACGAAGAGAGAGTAGGAATGTTGAGCGGTAATATGTTTATGGTGCGTCATGTAAAAAGTATTTCTGCGATTAAGAAGAAATTCTATGGGTATGTTGTGCTTAACCTTCTGAGTATCATTTAATCAATTTGAAATCAACAATATTGCGATTTTATTAAAGTTTACTTTTATTTTAGGTATAGTTGTGCCCGAGCAACTCCGGCTGCGTGTCAGCTAGTATTATATGTATATATACACACACACACACACACACACACACACACACACACACACAAACGCGCGCGCGTTTTTGTATGTGCCTATCTGTATGTGTACAAGCATACATACACTAATACATGCATGTGCAAGTGTATATGTATAGGTAAGTTCGCATACTTGTATGTTCTTTTATATATACACATATATGGTATGTGTGTGTGTGTGTGTGTGTGTGCGTAAAATTATGTATGTGAGTAGTCCTTATGAATTTATATTTGCGCTCCTTACATATAATATGTATATTCAAAAAGCATACAAGTATTTATAAAAGCATCTATGTACATATATGTAATCAAATATAACTATTTTTACATCCATCCCCCTAACCGACGGTCCCATCATGTAAACATTTACCGCTTTTATTTTATAATTTATATGATGTTTTCACAACCGGTGGTTACTAAATTGATGACAATTTCTCTCGTTTATGAAAAAAGTTATCCAGAACGAGATGAGGCGTTTTTGGTTGGTCGACGCATAGGAGATCAGGCATAACGTTTGAGCACCAACGAAACGAACATTAAATCTAGTATGCAATTAAAATTTGTAAAAATTAAAATAACTCTTATATATAACAATAGTCTATAGCCACGGGGCGAAGTCAGCAGGTCGCTGATACTAAATTCACATTTACCAAGTGTGGAGATCCTACAACGTTTTCATCAAACTTCATCGCTGCACCCTCATATTTTGCGCAAGCTAAAAATAGAGTTGCCTAGTTAACATCACTTTGAACATACCTACATTTGTATGTACATACATATATCGTTTCAATATCAAAGCTAGTAGAAAACATTTACTTTTATAAATAATTGAAAATAAGTTTCGATGAATGTGCTTTGTTTCGTTCAGATTATGTTCAATACACAAAGTTTTCTTGAACGGACCGGACGATTAATAATATTATATTCTAAAAATTTAAACACCCTGCTCATTTTTCTTACAGAATACATATTGCATTGTCTATAGATCCATCCACATATTCTTGCCAGTCGTATAGAATTATTAGAGCACATTACTTGAATTTCCAAATCGAAATTATTTGTTTAATTATAAAAGAATTAATTTCTGCCAACTCCTTGTTTTCAAAACTTACCGTCATCAGCTCTTCGACTGTTTTTGGATCCAATTGGTTTTGTTTGGCTGTTCTCCGGGATATCAAATGTATTATTAAAAAAGTTAAATTAAAAACTATATTAATAAATGATTGAAATTTATAATTAATTATTATGCCATTCATGCTAATAGAATCGAATCTGTCCAGAAAAAGTTTGTTAGGTTCGTGCTGAAAAATTTGCCTTGGGATAATCCACATATCCTTCCTCCCTACAAAGACCGCTGTTACTTGGCATGCATTCCCTTCAGGAACGTCGTGTCGTAGCGGATGTAACTTTTGTTCACCAGCTGGTTAATGGCATTGTTGTTTCTCCATCATTGAGAACCTTATTCATTCCCAGACAAAATCCTCATAACCTCAGAAATGTGCCCTTGTTCCAAATTAGTACATCTCGAACTAACTATGGTTATTTCCAACCAATTAATCGTATGTGTTTGAATGTTAATAGTTATGTCGACTTGTTTGATATTCGTATTACTAAGCATGTGTTAAAAAAGTTGTTGTTTAATTAATTTGCATGTAACGGTTTGGTGGGTGGTATTACTAACACCGGACCAAATGATGACCAGTTTCATGCAAGAGATTAATTTTCTCTGAAGCTTGAACTAAGCTGATGGTCCTAAGTTAAGTTAAACATCTATCTTTTTTTCATGTTTTCATAGTTCGGGTATTGCTTTACCAACAAAAAGTGTTTAAGGATTACTTTTGGAATTTGGATTATGTTGATTGTATCATTTGGCTTTAATTTCTGTTTCAATGCCTCTACTCATCCTCCAATTCACTATGTCACCGGTTCGTATGCATTAAAAAGGGTGCTGTCATGAATTAGCTTAGCTTATTCTAAAAATCTTGATTTTGAGTTGAATTTTTTACTTTACCATCTATTCAAATAATTTGAGTTTACAAATTGTATTTTATTTTGAGCACCCTGAAAAAATCCGTTGTTCTTATTAACACACAACTCGTCAGTGTCTCCAAAATTTTCAACTGACCCGAATATTTATTCCATTTCTCTTATTTGAATTGATGAAACAAAATTTAAGGGATCTCTTCTATGGGTTTCAAAGCATAAAATACTGGTGACAGAATTGAAGGGAGAGGTGTTGTTCGAGCAGACTTATTGAAATTGGAGATTCCAAAAGTTTTGCCAGATCTGAACAAGAGGCGGTGTAGTAAATTTGGAACATATTTGAAATATGTTGATATTTGATACATCGTACAATCATCATATGCTGTTGAGCTTGTAAAATGTGTTTCCTCTATTTTGTGACAAAAAATCTTATACCCCTGACACACAGCGGCGAAATTGAGAATTTCGAAGTCAATTTCGCTACCCCCTGAAACATTGAATTTCTTCATTTCAGTTGTAAATTTCAACATTTCAGATTTCTCGAACACGCGCCATATGGGCCTGGCATACGAGTGCGCCTTAAGGGTAGGGCCAGATTTGTAATTTAGCTCTGCATTTTAAATAAATAAATAATAAATAAATAATTTCTCGAACATTTTCAAGTAATTAAAGATGACTTAAAAAAAATATTAATTTCTTTAAATAATGAGGCAAATAATATTTCTATTATTTTGGAAACAATGTTCTTCAAGAAAAGCAAAGTGAAACGTGAAAAAATAGTTGAAAATCAAAAAAATTCGGATTTTAGACATTTTGAAGCAGGAATTAAGTAGTAAGCGCGCCACCTGTCGCAACATTTACATACTATTTTCTCAATTTCGCACGAAATTGAGCAGTGATATCTCCATTACGAAATTGAGTTGAAAAGTGGGTCGAAATTGAGAACAGAGCCGAAATTCTCAATTTCGCCGCAGTGTGTCAGGGGTATTAAGGTTTATCACCATCTTTTTTCATTCCAAAATGAGCATTTTGATTTTTAATGGTTTCTACTATGCAATATATTGTTCTTCGCTTGTGGTCTTTCGATAGCCCACTTACCATTACCACTAGATATTGTTGTATATATAGTTACATTATCACCTAAAAATTCACTTCTTCTTCCTGTAGTAATCCTATATGATAGCAAACCGGTACAGGCAAATAAATAAGCAAAAGAAAATTAGTTCGCCATGGGATTAGTACGCTTTAAGATGTTGTGAGTATCTCTTAGTGGCAATGATAAAATATAAGCACTGACAAATAACTATAGTTATTTATATGTGATGTAAGTCATTCATATGTAAACTTACTTACCCAATTGGCGAATCTGGCTGATGATCTTTGCAACATACTATTTCTTTAGCATTAACAAAACCGCATCGACTTTTCGCTACTTCTACATAATTAACTGATCCCTGAGATACTGACATGCATTCGTCGATAATTGTACAAACTCCTGATGTGCCATCTGTCCACTGGCATGGACTTCCTTCTATAATAAAAAACAAATTTCATGAAATAGGGCAATATCGTAAATGCTATATTCACATAGATTTATGCTAATAAAACTTCTAAAAAGGAGAAGGTAAATTATTCGTCGCGTGGATATTGTATATTTTCAAATTTGATTTATAGTCCAGTCAAAGTAGTCGACAAAATAGTGGTAGGCAATAATTCGCATAGAGCTGAAAATTAGTACAGACATTGGGGACATTATTTCAATATTAATATAAAAAGTCCCCACCGATCCCACATCTGCAAAAAAAGTTATTCAAGGTCAAAGGTAAAAAAAAATGGTGTTTCCAATTTTTTCGGTAAACAGTAAGTTTTATAGTAAAAATAGATCAGACAAAAATTATAGATTGACCGGAATATTATGTACATATGTTTTTGCCTTTTCAGCGAAAAGAGCACAATAAGTAAAGTGACATTAAAATGATAAATTTTCATACTCTTTTTATGCAAAATACCGAAAACGAATACTTCTAAGTTTGACACTAAAAAAATGTATTTGATTTATTATAGTTACTATCAGAATGTTAATGGCCTCAGAACTAAAGTTGGTGAATTTTTTAATAGTTCTACTTCTTCTGACTTTGATATTATTACCCTAACAGAGACGTGGCTGAATAAAAAGATTAGTGACTCTGGACTGTTCAATAACTTATACCAGATTTTTCGCCATAGTCGTTTTTCTGATTCTATGCCCTTCAAATGCGGTGGTGTATTAGTCGAAATTAAGGACTCTTTACTCTTCCAAGCATTACCACGTCATTGTTGTTGGCGACTTCAATTTTCCCAACGTTCAATAGGAGATGGGCGATAATGATGGTTGTGTAACTCCTCTGGCATCCTCAAGCATGGAAATGTATATTGCTGATAGCATATTTGGATTTGGTTTTCATCGAATTAACAACATCGTGAATCAACATTCGCCCATTTTGAACTTAAATTTGACTACCTGCCATGATGACATAATACCAAATAATACTATCACGTTGCGAACCGCCAATGGTCTAAGAAAACTCCCATCTCCCACTCTGATTTGTAATGTTACTCTAGAGAATTATAATAATGTAATAAAATATTTTCATCTAACTTTGGTAAGGCAAATTTTTCACATATGCAACAATTGCTATTTAGCTCTGATTGGACTCCGGTGCTTAATAATGTTAATTTAAATTCAGCCTTTGTGTCATGTTATTGTATACTCTTCGATTGTTTTGTCAATACTGCTCCAATTTTATCTACTAACGATAAGTCTTCTACAGAAGTTATACATACATATGTTCAAAGCAAAGCATTTTTCCATCAGACTTCGCGTAAACCAAAAACCGCTTCTATACAAACGAGCGCACTTGGTTGTCGAACTTCACTTACTTGGTCCTATAACTTCATTTATGTACCTAAAAAACCCCAAATATCAAATTTGGTCCAAATCGTATTACCTTTGAAATTTGACGGTCCGCCATCTTGAATTCGTAAATTCTGATAGCTGATCTGAAATTGGTGACCCCGAAAACACCCAAATACCAAATTTGTTGAAAATCGCATAAACTTTAAAATTTGACAGTCTGCCATCTTGAATTCGTAAATTTTGACAGTTGAATTGAAATCAGCGACCCCGAAAGCCCCCAAATACCAAGTTTGGTGCAAATCGCATAAACTTTAAAATTTGACAGTCCGCCATCTTGAATTTTGCAGCAAGTTAACACCATAACACCTATCTAAGAACAATCAGGGCCGGATTAACCCATAAGCAAACTAAGCAGCTGCTTAGGGCCCCCGACAAATTGAGGCCCCCAAGATCAGGCGTATAATTTTTTCTAAGTTTTAAAACAAAAATTTTAAACAAAACAAAATCTTAATTTCTATGAAATGAGTCTTTCGTTGCCAGTTAGAAGAAGTTGTGCTTATGACTTTTTACTACCTGAAATGTTTTACCTACATTGTTCACCGACACCCTTTTGTCGTAGGCCTTTACTTTCTACAACAAGAGGCGACGTTTATCAGAATCTGGCAGACAAGTTTTCATTTTTATTGAACACTAGCTGAGTAACCCGGTTTCACCCGGTGTATCATAAACACTACTTAGTTTAAATACTTAAAAATGCTCAGTATTCAGATAATAAAGTTTAGTAGTACTAAAATCTTTGGATGTGATTCACCCAAAACGCATTTTGTACCACGGTCCATATCAGAAGGGCTCATAATGTATTGTATACTTACATATATATTCCCGTTGTTAAGTGTTAAATAAATGATTAAGGGTATTAAATTTTGTTCGCTATTTCTATTTCATCGTTGCCGTATTGAAAACATTAAAGCTGCAAATCTTACGTTGATTGCCTATTCCTTATAAAAATTATAGTTTGCCTATATGTTTTGTTACACTTGTAAATATTTAATAAATTATTGGTCCATATTGGGTCCGACATTTTGAATTTCGAAATTCTGATAATAGATTCGAATTTAGTAGCCTCAAAGTACCCTTGATATTAATTTTCACTTAAATTCGTTGAAATTCGGAAATTTTGGTTGTCATATTTGATCCACCATCTTGTATTTTTAAGTTTCAAAAGTATATTCGAAATCAGGACCTTCAAAAATCCGTAGACACCACTTTTCGTGGCAATCCCTTGAAATTTACAATTTTCATCCGCCATCTTGGACGCGCCATTCTGGGTCCCGTGAGTATAAAGTAGTCTATGTCTTAGATAAGAATATGTAATGTCTTCATTAAAAAAACGAAAATAATCGGACCAAACGTTCAGGCGTGATTGAGCAACAAACATATTAGCTCGACCATTTTGAACTTCCAAATTTTGTTAGCAGATTCGAAGTTAGTGCTACTGATTTTCTTCTGCACTAATTGGCATGAAAATTCTTTTGATTCCTAAAAAATCAGTCACCTCATTAGGTCCGCTATTTTGAATTTCTAAGTTCTGATAATTGATTCGAATTTAATGTCCTCAAAGTACCCTTGGTACAAATTTTCACTTAAACTCCTTGAATTTGGAAATTTTGGGTTGCCATATTTGATCCGCCATTTTGAATTTTTAAATTTCGAAAGTATGCAAATTCGCAATCAGGACCTTCAAAAATCCCCAGATACCAATTTTCATCGGAATTCTTCTTAGGTCGCAATATGTAATACCTTCACTTCAAACATGGAAATGATTGGACCAAGCGTTAAGGTGTGATTGAGCAACAAACATAGTGGGTCCGCCATTTTGAATTTCCAAATTTTGTTAGTAGATTAGGAATTTGCGGCCTCAAGATTCCTATAGTACCAATTTTCAATTAAATTCGTTGAAGTTCGAAAATTATTAGTCGCCATATTGGATCCGCCATCTTGAATTTCCAAATTTCGAGCGTAGATTCGCAATCAGGAGCTCCGAAAACCCCCAAATGCAAATTTTCACGGCAATCTCTTGATATTTAAAATTTTTGGCCGCCATCTTGGATCCGCCATTTTGAAATCCGCGAATAAAAAGTAGCCTATATGTTAGGCCGGAATATGTAGTGTCTTCACTCAAAAAATGAAAATGATTTGTTTTACAATTACAACAATTTCATCAGTACGTTCGTTTGAAAATGGAAAAAGATAAAAATATTAGTGCAAATTTCACTGATTTTTATAACATCATTGTGAATGACCAACTTCAAACAGTCTTTCCTAACTTGGAAATCTGCTTCAGAACATTTTTATCATTAATGATAACAAACTGTTCGGGAGAACGATCTTTTTCGCAGTTGAAAAGGATAAAAAATCCTCTGAGATCGACGATGCGACAAGATCGACTAAGTTCGTTGGCTCTTCTGTCAATTGAATCAGATGTTACGCGTCGCATGAATTTTGACAATTTAATCGAAGAGTTTGCTCGCCAAAAGTGCAGGAAAAAGAAGGTTTAACTTTTAAGCGATTGTTTTTATGTACTTTTATATAAATGTAAAAATAAAATTTGTTTAATTATTGCTTTTTTAATAAATATGCATCATAAAAGAACATTTATACATTTATAAACGAAAAAAATTATTAACAAAAAAATTAAGTAACAAAAAAAATATGGGGCCCCACATCATTCACTGCTTAGAGCCTCACAGACTGTTAATCCGACCCTGAGAACAATTGCCGATGAATCACAAACTTTTTACAAAAAACCCCATCTAAATCGGTCAAACCGTTTTGGAGAAAAATGGTAACATTCGTTTGCACACACAAACAAACAAACAAACAACCTCTCACACTAAACGCATATACCTTCTCCGTTCCGTCGTGGGTAAAAATGTGTGTTGATGAGACTAGAAAGAAAAATAAAATAGGAGCTTACGGTCTGAACCTATGCCTATCAATTTTCTCCTGATCAACGTTTGTTCGGAAACTCCCCTTCTCTCACCCCCCAAAATCGGCCCTTCATCCCTAAAATCGCAATTGAAAATTAGGAGGAGGTGAACGCAAAAAATGCCGCGACAAACTTGAAAAATGGCAATTTACATGCCCAAAATTTGACCTTGGCCCTCCGTTTTGACGATTTTGTGTATGAGTAGATCGAATATTTTTTATAAAAAGAAACTTCTCTGTTTTGTGGCATTTCTCAGATAAGAAACCTCACTCGACCTGGACCTGGTAGTAAAAAAAACCCCATTTCATACAAAATCAATCTCCTAAGCCAGCCTCTCGAATCGAATTTCACAATAAAAATGAGAAACTCGTGTTAATTTCGCGCCTAGTCAACCCAATGCGCCTAGGTCGTGGTTCCAGCGACCCACCTGGACCATGGTGCGGTGCTGAAACACCCTAACACAAATAACTTCAGAATGTTTTTGCTAAGAAAGGCAAAAAGACAGGGAAGCTTTTTCTGAGATCGATCTTCCTATAAAAAAAATCGGCAAAACCAAGACCCAAATCAAATCTTGGGCATTAAAATTGCCATTTTTCAAGTTTGTCGCGGCGTCTCTCGCTTGTTTATTGACTGATTGGGTCGTGAAAGGTATCCTGAGAATGCTTGAGGCCTCAACTTTCTAATCTAACACAGCAACGATGTTTCTGGAAAATATAAAACATTTCCTGGTTTCACCTCTTCCACAATAGAATCGATTAGTATACCCCTTTTCAGACCTTAACGAAACACCCTGTATTACATAATGTATATTGTATAAAATGTATATTGTATAAATAAAGCTATTGCTTAGGATCCTAATACACTAATCTAATCTATCTAAGTAAACACCCAAATGTAAATGGATTGAATTATGGCAGGGGCAATTCTATAATCAAAGGAAAACATAATTTAGGATAAGTGCAGTCCTTATTTATTTATCTCAGTTGAAACATCATTCCTTTTTGTGTTTAATTACTTTTGATTGAAAAACTATATATAAGAAAGAAAATGGGAAACAATGACCTCGCATCTACATAATTCAAACCAGAAAGTCTTGTTTTCGGATCTAACACAATATGCTAGTCCGGTCAAAATAGACACAAAAAAGTCCAAACCTAGACAAAATTCCGGCAGAGCTGAAAATTTGCACAGACCTTCGAATAGTCATTTTAGATAAAATTTGAAAAGTCCCCATCGATCCGACATGTTCTAAAATTTTTATTCAAGGTCAAAGGTCATGAAAATCAGTTTTTCGCAAATATCTTTTAAAAGGTTAGTTTTATTGTAAAAATAGTTATTATTAAATTTATAGAGCATACGATTTCCGACAAAAGAGGTTCGTATACTTTTTCTGCTACAGATGATCGTTCGCACGTTATGGCAATTTTGAAAACTGCAAACTTGGAATTCTCATAATATGCACTCCTTTCAATCCTTTCCACACCACCTTGACGGAAGAGTACTTGACGCATTTTTTTTACGTGGTATCCACTGTGGGCATAATCCACGATCTATGTAGACCATCAAATGATGATTATTATGAAAAAATAATAAATTTTTTGATTTGGAAAAAATTGTGTTATCAATCTTCTGGTTCTGATTCAACATAGTCAGCCGCATTTTCTTCTTCTTCTTCTTCCTCTGACTGCTGGATTTCTACATATTGCTCTAAGACATCAGCCGGATCTGGTCGTTCGTAGAATCAATTCTTTGAAATGCTGTAGCGCACTTAACTAAATCACAATTCTTTTCGAATAATTTAAATGCTCCTCTGGTATTACCTTTCTTAAAAAATGCAGACGTAGTGTCGCAACCGGTGATGGCATGAAGAAATAGTATATGACCACGACAATTTGGATATTTGTCGAAACTTTGCAACGAATACAGTTCTGGTTCCGCTTGTGACTTTCCCGTGGGCGCAACATCTGAAAACGGCCAGTTACGAACCCTAGGAAAAAATGTTTCGGACATAAGTTGTAGAGTACCGAAGGTCACCGCCCTTGATCTTGAGATCAAGGATCAAGATCATTTCAAGGTTAAATCAATCTTTTACATAGAGAATTTGTTTTGATAACACCATTTTTACCAAATCAACAAAATGTATTATTTTTTCATATATAATAATCATCATTTGATCGTCTACATAGATCGCGGATTATGCCTACAGTGGATACTACGTAAAAAAATGCGCCAAGTACTCTACCGTCAAGGTGGTGTGGAAAGGATTGAAAGGAGTGCATATTATGAGAATTCCAAGTTTGCAGTTTTCAAAATTGCCATAACGTGCGAACGATCATCTGTAGCAGAAAAAGTGTAATAACCTTTTTTGTCGGAAATCGCATGCTCTATAAATTTAATAATAACTATTTTTACAATAAAACTAACCTTTTAAAAGATATTTGCGAAAAACTGATTTTCATGACCTTTGACCTTGAATAAAAATTTTAGAACATGTCGGATCGATGGGGACTTTTCACATTTTATTTAAAATAACTATTCGAAGGTCTGTGCAAATTTTCAGCTCTGCCGGAAATTTGTCTAGGTTGAATGTCTATGTTGACTGGACTATGCATGAATTATACACTCAGTAATCTAGAGCAGGTTGTCTTAAACTTAATAACATATTTTTGATATGTAATATCTTTACTCTCGGTTTTGGGTATGATTACGGGAAAAGGGACGGAAGTGTGTAACAGGAAGTGAAGAAGCGCGCGCGCGCTATTTGATTTGAATTTCTTCTCGCTTTCCTGCAATCTGTGGGAGTGATTTCATAAAAAGGGACGAAAGTGTGTAACAGGAAATTCAAGATGGCGGACTGCGCTTTCCTGCAATCTGTGGGAGTGATTTCTTGAAAGGGAACGGAAGTGTGTAACAGGAAATTCAAAATGGCGCACTGTCCAATTATAAAGTTAATGCGATTTGCACGAAACTTGGAACTTGTGGGTTTTCGGAGTCGCTTATTTCAAATCACCTGTCAGAATTTCCGAATTTAAGATGGCGGACTGTCAAATTTTAAATTTAATGCGATTTGCACCAAATTTGGTACTTGGGGGTTTTCGGAGTCGTTTATTTCAAATCAACTGTCAGAATGTACGAATTCAAGGTGGCGGACTGTCAAATTTTAGAGTTAATGCGATTTGCAGATGAGATGTCAGATGTTACATATCATATGCGACTACTGTAAGGCTCGCTCGTTCTTTTTTTCATATTTTCTTTTAAACTTTGGTTATTCATGACAGTGTGTTAGCGTCAAACATAAAAAAAAGATATATTTATTTACCACCCAAAGCTCCTCCAGACCTTTTTGGATAAAAAACGTGGTGTAGCTGAAATCTCTCCATCTGCGGACTCTGATCTGCGAAAGTAGAGCAATTAAAAATATAACTTTTATATCAATTATTATTAGAGAATTTCAGTAGTGACGAGGCGCATTTAAAAAATTAATTTCCTTCCTTTCCTGCAGAACTGCAATCATTTATTCATTTGGTCAAAGTATAAATGAAAAACCCGCCATGAGAGCTTTTGACACGTATACATGAGAGGGTTCCGCAGCCATTCTCGTTAACATTATTTTCAGCATTTTATAATGCGTACAAAGAGCTATTTCATGTGACGTAGCAAATGGGAGAAATATATTCTAGAAACCAACAATTTCACTTGACAACCCCGAGAAGTTAAAATCAACATCAATAACTTTCAAAGAAATTAATCCAATTCAAAGACTTCATTAACGTGTTTTGATTTCTTAAAAACAAATTCTATGTTTTTCCGGATATGGATTCATATGGAGAAGGATTCCCATTAAGTATCTAAAATAAAAGTATTCCCACGTCCCACGGAGAAGGACTTTCATCCGTAGAATCCCATAGTCATGATGAGATTCTTACATACGAAAAGAAAAAACAAAACAAAAATTTGCTAGGATCACATGACGAATACTCGTCCCAGCAGTTTTCTTTGAGCGCAACGTAGCAGGTAAGTTTTTCTTTGTTAGGAAGAATGGTTCGATTCCTCCAAAAAGGAAAAACTTTTGCAGTCTTTTGGTAGTGTTGCGAAAGTGAAGAAGTAAGTTTTAAGTGGAAAATTTAATTAAACAGAGAAATGGGTATTTAGATACATTTTTAATATAAATTAGTGATATTAGGTATAGGCATAGATCAGTGACTCTCAACCACTGTGTTGTATACATAAAAATTATAATGCTATGTGTGTATGTAGAAAAATTAAATGTTTTTTTTATTACGAGTAAAGTTTAAATTAAAGAAAAGTAATGAATATGTTAAAATATTAAATAATATAATTTAAAAAGGAAATGTAGAAATTATTTTAATAGCAATAGAATGTAGAAGATATGAGAGTAGCATTGTCATTTTTACGATCAAATATAAATGAATTTATTATTATTAACATCAAGCTTAAATTTCTCATTAAAAGTATTCTTATTATTAACTTGTAATTAATTCCTTAATAACGTACTGTTGTTTTTGTAGTACTTATTATTTTATTTCACATTCAAAATTATTATCATAAATTATTTTACACAGTGTATTATAGCTATAGGTAAGTAAACAATTTTTAAACTTATCTTTTTCTTTGTGTGCCGTCAAATTTAAAATTAAAAGTATGTCGCGACAAAAAAAAGGTTGAGAATCAATGGCATAGATAAATAAAGTATTTCATATTTAAAGGGGGTAGTTCGTTTATTCAAATTCGCTTAATACAAGCTATAAAATGAGTAGAAACAAATTGGCTCAAAACTAATAAGCAACTTGCTTAAAAATAACTAAAACTAAAGGAAAGTTGAAAAAAGGAGAAGGCAGAAAGGAAAGACAAAGGAGAGGCTAAGAGGAAGATCAGGGTTGATGGGGGCACGTTTAAGAGAGGCTTTATCTACGTGGAAGTCAAAAGAGGCGGAATTGTCAACTTTACGTAGCATTCGGATAACGGTTTCGAAGTGACCGTAATAGGTACGGTCAGAATTAAGGCGAAAGAGAGGAAAGGATCTTACATTGCGCGGATTGGTAAAGAAGGAGATGTTATGTAAAAGTTCGGGAGCCGGTTAGAATTTGATGTATAAAGATTATGTCAGCGACATCGCGACGGATAGATAGAAGTTGAAGATCAATCAATTTCAAACGATTCTCATAAGCAGGGAGATTAAGGTTATCGACCCATAGAAGGCCGCGTAACGCGAAGTGGAGAAACCTACGCTGAACCGCTTCAATTCTGCATTATAAGAGTTGGCTGCTAGGGTGACCAGACCTAGCTAGCATATTCGAATAGGGGCCTGACAAAGCAGAAGTAAAGAGCTTTTGTGACATGGGGATTAGAGAATTCTTTGGACCATCGTTTTACAAAACCTAATGCAGAATTGGCTTTGTATACGATGTGATCAATATGGGAGAGGAAGTTGAGTTCGCTATCGCAGAAAACGCCGGGGTCACATAAAGAGTTCACAGAAGGGATGGGTTGTCCAGAGAGCAAATATAAACGAGGACTGGTGGAAAGACGTTTGCGGGAGTAGGTGATAGATTGGCACTTGATGATGTTCAGATCCAAAGAGTTTTTCTGGCACCAGGTGGAGAAGCTGTGCAGGTCGTCTTGAAAGAGTAGAGAATCGGCCGGGTTGAACATACGTTTGAAGTATTAGTACTTCAGAATGTTTGAGTACCAACTCGACATCGTTTATGATCAAAATGAAGGTCAACGGGCCAAGGTGACTACCCTGCGGGACCCCAGAGTGAGACGTAAAGGGGTTAAATCCCCCTGAGTCAAATCGAACCCTATATTTTCGGTTATCGAGATAGGATTTGATCCAAGAGATAAAATGGGATTTGAAGCTAAGGATATTTAACTTGAAGACTATTATTTGATGGGGATTTTGTCAAAGGCTTTACTAAAGTCAGTAGCGATAACATCGATCTCGTCGCTATTTTCCATAGCTTGAAGAGTACGAGCTACGAAAACTGTTAAGTTAGTGATTGTGGACATACATTTGAGAAAACCGTGTTGGACAGGCGAAAGAATGGACTTACAGCGGAAGGACAAGGAATCAAAGATGATGCTGTCGAAAAGTTTGGGAATGCAGGAGGGTTTGGCAATGGGGCGGTAGTTTGAAATGCCACCTTTGCAAACTTTTTTGTGAATAGGGACAATAAATGAGGTCTTCCAGAAAGAGAGGAATGCACCCTCAGAAAGGGAGAGCGAGAAGAGAATAGAAAGAGTTTGGGACAGGTGTTCGGAGCATTTCTTTACGAGAATGGCGGGGATACCATCACGGCCAGGGTTGGAATAACCTGAGAGGGAACCTATCTTGGCAGCGACGAGGGAAGGATCGATGTCGATGGATGAAAAATAGGTTTGAGAGCAATTGCACAAATAGGAGAAATAGTTAAGATCGGGAATCGGAACAGGATCACTGAAGGATTTACTGAAGAAATCAGCAAAAAGGTTGGCGATAGTGCAAGGGTCTGATGATGAAGAATCACCAAATTTGAAGGTCGACGGATAGCCATTGGATTTAGTCTTTATCTTGATAAAGTTGTAGAAGTGCTTAGGGTCAGAGATAAGCCTATATTGCATGCCGTTTAGGTATTCGTAGAGAAATTCGAAGCGTTCGGAAAAGAGAGAAGAGATAGCAAGGTAAGAGGAGTAGTCAGGGTCGGATTTAGAGTTAAGGAAGCGGTGCCAAAGTTTATTTCTCTTGTTGCGAAACGACCGAAGTTCTTTATCGTACCAGGGAGGAGATGATTCTAGGTTCGTAGGGAACACATTGGGATATGCAGTTAAATAGAAAGTCGTAAAAGATATCGACAGCGTTGTTAATGTTTATTTAGGGATTATTTAGTGTGGAAGATAAGTTAGAACTCCTGAAGAAGGAATTTAGCTTTTCGAAATCCGCTTTAAGGAAATTAAAGTGGTAATGGATTTCAGAGAAGTTGTAAGTGCAAGAAGATTCGTGAAATAATGTAAGAAAAAGAG
This sequence comes from Machimus rusticus, assembly GCA_951509405.1. Lineage (NCBI taxonomy): Eukaryota > Metazoa > Arthropoda > Insecta > Diptera > Asilidae > Machimus > Machimus rusticus. Next base: position 14,573,238 of record OX608051.1, read on the forward strand.
GAGGGCGATGAAGATCAAGGGTGGATAGAAAGGGACTGCTTTCAACAACAAGAGAACTAGTAGGGTTAGATGAAAAAATCAAGTCGAGTTGACGATCCAGGTAATTTTTGACACCACTGACTTGGCAAAGGCCGGAGTCAGAAAGGTGATCAATAATTAACGTTTCTGAGACCAAAGATATCTTCGTGGGGTAGAAGAAAGAGTCATCTTCGGAGAGAGACCACTGTGGATGAGGGAGATTAAAATCACCCAGGACAATTAAGTATGTCATCAAGACGGTTGGCAAGAGCAGACAGGGCATCGATTGCTTGTATTGTATGTTTATGGGCGTCAAGGGGTTGGGCTGGACGAATGTAACAGCAAAGGATGAAAAGAGAACGACGGGGGTTGAGGGCGATATTAATGGAAATGGATTCAAATAAAGATGAATCAGGGGAAGTGACTTGGGAGGAATTGAAAAGGTTATGAACCGCTAGAAGGACACCGCGACCAGGACCAGAATTGCTGCCGTCGGAGCGAAAGATATTAAAGTCAAACGAAAATAGTTCATGACTATTAATATCAGGAGTTAAATTAGTCTCAGTAAGAGCGAAGATGTCGAAGGAAAGAGATTGGGACTTCAGGAAAATGTGAGGAGTTTTGGAGCGTAACCCGCGGACACTTTGGTAATATATGGAGAGGTAATTAGTATTGGAGTTACTGACAAGAATAGGGGAGGGATTAGAGAGTTGGTTAGGAACAAAAGTAGCTTTTTGCATCACTGCGGGCTTTCTGAAGGCAGGAGACACGTTTGGAGCTAACGTAAGAGGCGAAGGAGGTCAGATCGTCAGAAACCTTTTTTGAAAGGATGTTAAATGCTTCGTGATATTTAATATATTGGAAATGGACCGAGAATTGAAACACTCTACTGGGCGCCTCAAATTTTTTACAACTTTTCTTTAAACACATTGCTTTATCATTTATCATTGATTTTTCTTTTTAAAATAAATAAATTGTGAAATAAATTCTTACTCTCATATTATTGTAAGATAAATTCTTATTCTCATATTAGCTTGATTAAGTTGTAAAAATTATCAAGCCCACTCCGTACTTTTTGCCACGCACGCACACAGCCCACCTCAAAACTGCAGAATGAAACAATGTAAGTGCAAGTGTGTGCTATCTGCCTCTTCCCCCTTCTTCTACTCCAGGCCTTCCCTATACCTTGAATATTGGAAGGGGCGAGGACTAATAACAACCACGCACGCACACAGTCCACGCCAAGCGCCTTTTAAAACGCGTGTAAAAAAGACGCTCACATTATTGTTTACAGTATAGAGTCATTCGGGGTGACCGAGTGCAGTGGGTAAGTGTGCGCACGGCCTGTATCTCCAGAATGGGGTGCGGAGGGAAGGCTGTTTGTTCATGTCGTTCGGAGGCGCCGAAGATGCGAAACAGTTGTGACATGACCGTGACCCGAACCACGCTTCGTTATTTATTTATTTTGTAAAGACTATTTTTTACGCTACAATCGTTACTTTTTTGGGTTTTGGATAACACTGTTACTTGCAAAATTTTGATCTGATAACGGCAATTCTATTTTTTATTTTTTATTTGCATATTTTTATTGAAACGTGACAAAGTAAGTTGTATTCGGTTTCTCTGACTCAGTGATTATTCATTTAAATTTTGGCTTTTCGGGGAAAGTGTGCGCATGCGAATACTTGCTGCTTGTGTCATAATGTATTGAAAATATGTAGATGTGTGATATTTTAGTTCGTAAATCTTGATTTATTTAATTTTTTTTCTTTTAGTGTTTATGTCATGCTCCGAAAATATACATACATACAACTCTTAGTGAGAGGGGAAAAATCAAGAGAGCAGCCGTAAATGCCATTGGTATTAGCGAGTCGTGTATTCGAAAAAGACTCAAATAAAACAAAGCTGCATCTTCAATGGGTCGGTATAAGCGAACATTTAATGAAAGTCAAGAGGCAGAGTTTTCAGTCCATTGTAATAAAATTGATAAGAGATATTTCGGCCTAACCACAAATGATTTAAGGTGCTTGGCTTTCGAATACGCTTCAGCTAATAATATATTGAGAACCGCTTCAATCAGTAATCCAAAATGACAGGCCGCGACTGGGTTGAATGTTTTTTAAAACGCCATTCTCAATTAACTCTTCGACAATCAACAGCGACCAGTCAAGCTCCTGCTATTGGATTCAATAAAGTTCAAGTCGGACGATTTTACAAGAACCTGAAGGAATTATACGAAAAACATAAATTTCAACCCAGTCGCATTTATAATGTAGATGAGACTGAAATTAGCACAATACCAAAAAAAAACCGCTGAAGTCGTCCAAAGTTGGCTACTATTAGAAATTTGAAAATTAATCTCAAGTCGAAATGTCTAAACTTTGTTATATTTTCATTCATTTCCAAAGAAATATTAATTACCATTAAAAATCTTAGTAACAGAAGGTTTAATGTTTTAAAACTAAAGAATGTCTAAAGAAAGAACAGACCCCAACTGCGTCTGCTTACCCCACAGGGGTACGCACACTTACCCGCAATACGGTCAAATGTACGTATTCCGACTTGCCGTCATTAGTTTTTTCCAAAATATTAAGATACTTTACGTTCTCGCTTCGTTTTTAATTTATAGCCTAATAAATGCTCTATTCGAAACAATATTTTTTTTTCCTTAATTCTTATATTTTAATGCACGGTAATACTTCAAGGGGAAAAGTGGGCACATTTGACCCGAACGACTCTAAGCGCTTAGGTGAGCATTGTGGGGCGGCCTATTCTTGTCTCATTCGCTCTTATTGGAATTTACATAAGGAGTGGCAGGTAGTAGTTCTTTACTGCCTGCACTAAAGCAAAAATTTTCTTGTTCCCGTTTTCGAAGTTGCATTTGGGTTAGAGCTTTTCGCTTGTATAGAGAGTGTCACATCTTATTATATGATCATCTTTGCTTCATACAGCATCCAGGTCGCCAAAAAGACGGCGACCAATCGCCAATCCTTATATCCGCCTGGTGGAAATTCGAAGTGTGAAGTATAAAGGAAGGCAAATCTTGTAACAATATTTTTTCCCAGCAATCTAATCCTTTTTTCTTTCGGGCTATTAATTTAAGTTCGTATACCAAGCATCAAGTATAGCTATGTATGCATGCACATATGTATTGTACAAATATTAGGATGAGAGGGCTGTGAGATACCAGACAGACCGAAACCAAAAGGGTTCCGTATTAGCAACGAAACCCTACAAATTGTGCATTTCATCAAGAATATATTATATTCTATTACAGAAAAATGGATTATCAAACTAAATACTTAAAAACGATTTTCGAAAACTTAAAATTACCCTTTCTTCGTTATAATTTTTAAACGGAAATAAACTTTTGACTAGATTTTTAACATCCGGGCGGTTATATTGGGTAGGCAATATAATAATTTGGGCAGTATTAAATTCGCTTACGGACATTAAAATAATTGTGGCAGTCAAATGTAGTTATTAATATAAAATCATTTGATTAGTTAGCGGCAGTGCCTACAAAACTTTCTTGAGTGGTTAATTAAATACATACATATTGTGCAATTGTTATTTGAGTAGTAGAATGAGTGAATGGACATTTATATAAATAATTCGTTTTCTACGTTCGCAATTCTAGAAGTAGGTAATACTCTTTTTTGCTATCAATTAATTTTCGTATTAATTTAAAATAGGAATTTATTCAAAATTTTTACTTTACAAAAGTTATATAACTATTTATCATAGTGGACCAATTCTAATTTATTAACTGCTTATACGTTACTCCTCGTTTCTACTTACTGCTCATATTATATCGCCCAATATGTTGAAATACATTTTTAATTTGCATACTAACCGAAATTATAATATATTTGCGCCCCTTTAAATCATAGCCATTTTTCACTATATACCTGGGGGTCCGCTGCATAGCACGTCGTTATTCACGACAATCTCTGTTACTCTAGGAATAGGATTTTTTAGTGGAAAAGAGATCTTGTAAAACAGTGGCCTGCTCTCAAGAACAGCTTGAGCTGCGTGCTGCCGTTCTTCAAGAAGATCAAGACGACCTTTGTAAGGCTATAATTTTGTACAGAGATGAAGATTAATTGTGAATTCGCTTACGAGAAACTATAAAGCACTTACTGATGGCAGTGGCGTTGGCAAGGAAAGTTCCGCAATGATGATAACAGCAGTTTGGTTAACTTCAATGTTTTTTAATTCGATTAAACCGATCCAGTCAGATCCATCGAATTTATACTGGAATAGTTGCGGACATGGACTCTCGGGAGGGTCACTTAATGCCACGCCAGTGAACACTAACAACGAAAAAGCGCATTTTGCGAACTGGAACAATTTCACTTGCATCATGTTCATGGTTTTATCGTAACACTTTATCATTTTTAAGCGAACTTAATCGTGATCTCAAACTGTGATATCAATATTAAATATAGACATCTAATGAACTAGTGATGTTGCCTGAAGCTTTTAGTTGTTAAACAGGTTTAATAATTTATTATCAACCGGTTTGCTACCAGCGTTACGCACAGTATTTTCGAAAATTATATCGTAGGATAAAAAAGCTAATGCATAAAGGAGTTTAATGCTATACTACTCAGACGCAAAATAGTTCGCCTCGCCTACCTGCTTTTTATTTCAGAACTCCGGAAACAAAGCATTTTTTTAAAGTTAATTTAATTAATTACAACAAAATCAGAAATCAAAACGTAATCTTCATTACATAACATCTTTAAAAACAAAAACTATCAAACTCAAATTTATTCCGAAACTATTTAAAAATAGCAAAACCTGCAACAAATGTCAATGACCTGAAGGCTCAAATTATAGAAATTTGGAATTAAGTAACAGCCATGGACTGTAAGAAATTGCCCGAACGTATTAAAAGCGTATTGAAACAAAGAGATGATGCTACAAAGTGGTAAACAATAAATATTTCAATGGGCGAACTATTTTGCTGCAGCTGAGATTTAAATATTGCTATTTAGTTGAAATTAATTAAATTAACCTTTGTTTCCGGAGTTCTGAATTAAAAAGCAGGTGGGCGGAACTATTTTGCGTTTGAGTAGTATAAAGAATCATCAAACAAATTCATTTTGTCTTGCGCTGTCGTTTTTCTCTAACTTAGAGCTCTAAGTTGTACCGATTTCACTCACATATCAATATAAGATTGAGCACTTAGAACAGTTAGAATTGTTGAACTTGAAGATGAAAGGAAATAATATAAGTGAGGATTCATTTATCAATTTTTTTAAGTAAATTTTATTTTTCTACTTTAAAGGGAAATTAAAACCAATCGGAACCAATTTATCATATTGCTTAATTTCATAGATTTAGCAAACAATCTATGACACTTTTTTGTAGTCGTAAATATGGCTTCAAGTTAGTTGTTAAGAAATTAAAAAATCCTTTGTAATTCTGAAGAGTTTTTTCAACCTAAAAAGTAAAAGGTAAAACATGGGTTCTGAGTTTACTAGGAATTTTTTCATTGAATTCATTGAATTAAAAATACTGTTCGAATTCATGGGAGCTTTTTTAACTGCCATCAATTAAGCAGCTTCAGCGTCAGTGTAGTGCAGCTACCACCCACAATCGCTAATAAGAATAGCAGATCACTTGGTTAACATCAGGCGCCCGATCGACAGCCGCAGCTTCACTTCTGCCGTTGTGCACAGAAACAGCAGCCAGCAAGTTGGACCAGCAGTCTTAGTCAAACTACTTAAACTTACAACTAAATACTAAAATACAATGTAAGCGATCCGATTAATAAAGTAGTGTTTAGTGAATCCGCGAATCCTTATTTTCCTCATTACCAGAACCCAAACAAAGACAGTCAACTAAAGATTTTAAGTCTTGCGAAAAACGGATCAAATTACCATAATACTTGCCCATTCAAACTTCGAACCTTGAATGAATTTTTAGGTTACATTTTTGACCCAAAGTATCTATATATTAATACGTGAAGGGAAATCTTTGGACCCCTTTTTAAGCAAATTGCACGGACTGAGGAGTTTGAGATTTTGCATGGTTAAAGTTTATATAGAGAAGAAGTGCACAAAGCTAAAACTTATATATAATATGTGTTATAAATACATTAAATAAAATAAAATAAATTCATTATTTACGTTCATACTGTCTATGTCGAACGCATAGTAGTCTGTAGTCAAACTGTCGTAATTTTATTATTGAAAGTGCCAATTTCAAACACATAGTAGGCTGTGTACAGTCGTATTTTTCGTAGTAACCTCGGTAGGTCGAATTTCGACCACAGGGCGACCACTAGTAGTTATAAATTCAGATAATTCGATTTTATGTTCACGAAATAAAATGCTCGTAAAGTTCGATATGGCTTACTATCATACATATAGAAATGGACTACTCGTCCCATACAAAATGCCTATATCGAAATGGTGCACTTTCTCGATCCCTCTTGGTCACACCACTAACGGGTTGCTGTGGGTTTGAATTGTTGTCAAATGCATTTTTGGGGCATTAGTCCTTTTAATTACATAAATCCATCAATTACACAAAGAATTATTAAATAATTCCTTTTGTATCTTAAGTCCCCTTAAAGGAGTGCAAACATGTTAATTCGATACAAAAAAAAAAGCATATTTTCGATAATTTTTTTGCGACACAATAATATATAATTATTTCTATTACTAGATAATAAAGTATTTAGGGGACTTCTCGTGGTATCAAAACGGCGCACCTTAGCGCTACTTGGACCCGTCCAGTTAACTGAGTCGCCATCTAAACCAACCAAACAACATAGTAAAGTAACATTTGACGGATATTGAAATTTATAATAATGTTTTTTCAATTTTTTACAGCACTTAGAAGTCGAAATTCCGATTTTCCATCTAGAAAATCAAAATTTTTTGACGTGACAACGTCTTATAATTCGATGGAGCCGGCTGCACGCACGAAAAAACATGACTCATTCGGCGTTACCTCGCTCTGAGGCGTTCCATTTAAGGCTTGAAGTGCAAGCGAGACCGCGGAACGAGCGACAAAGACGCACAATCGGCCTCCGCGTTCTTATGAGGAAATCTTATTAGAAATTAAAAAGACAAGAGGAAATCTTATTAGAAATTAAAAATTCAATATGAAAATTCATTATAAATTCTAAGGAGTGGGAACTAGAAGAATTTCCTCTTACATCAACGAAACAATTAGCCTATCCAATAAATTAGAAATTTAATAAGAAACCTATTTGAAATTAAAAAGACTTCTTATTCCTTTCAATAGGATGTTGTTGTTAATTAAACGAAAATTGTAAGATCCCCTCTTAAGAAATGCATGTTTAAACTTTTTCAGTTAAATGCGCAAAATGTGCTGTAAAGTGAGGTGGAGCGCAGTCGTAATGAGTGGCTTATTTAAATTTCTCATTATTTTATTGTTCGGATTTCATTAAAAAGTGCTTAGTGTGACTTGTTAAGTGCGAAATGGCGGAAAATATTGAAAATAACCCCATAACCATTGTTTTTGAATAAACTTACACAACAAATAATACGTTGTCACGTAAACATCGATCGTAAACCGACTTTACAGACAACCAACTTTTTTATTTTAAAATACGTTTAAATTTAAAAATAATTATCGTTACTTCGTCATTTATGTAAAGAAAGAGTGTGCAAAATTTCGAAAGGATCGGCGAAGTAGATTTTGATCTACAGTGAGCACTTTGCACCACCTCTGAAAAGGTTAACCCTTTCATTACGGCATCCGTGTATAGTTGGTATCGCCTCTGCATGTCTAATTTGAAGGAATCCTTCGTAATGTTCCTCACATCTCTTTTGAGATATTTTTGAATCAAAATCAAAAGCACACCTTTGGCCCTTCGTCATACCGTTGGGCAGTTTTCGATTCCTGCCGTACCACAGCATGCAATCGGAAGATTCCACAATTGTTAAGTTTATCTCGTCTAGGGCGTTCTCTTTAGCTACAAGAAGATATGTTTATTCATATATTTTATAAATATTTTCATGATCACACATCTATCCAGCCAACATGATTTCTGCGTCTACAGGTAAAGGAGTCTGGTTTGTGTTTAAACATGCGTGTTGAGCCATCCGTGTAATTAGGATGTTTAATAACTTCCTGAAAGCATTGTAAAATTTTAAATAAAATATTTACATGTTATCCAATAAAAAACTTTTGAAATTATTTAGCTTCGAAAAGCTGCAGAATCCAAAATGCAAATGAAATGCCATGATCAACTAAGAAATTATAATTTTTCTTATGGTATTTTATCTCCAGAAAGGCTGAAATCTAGAAATTACCAAAGGCTGTTGGATGAAATTCGGTTCAGCCATTTCCAAAATCCGCAGCTTTCATTGCAGTTAATCTAGCTGTCTCGCCGCTATTATACGATAAAAACTTCGAGTTTTGAAATATTCATTCAAATATTGCTTTTGATATGCCTTCGTTAATGAAAATGTGATTTTAGTTAGACAATACTATCATTTGCAGAATGATTGTGGCATTCTATATCAATTGGACTACTGGATTAAATATAATAACATAGTAAAGTTTAAAATGGAATGGAATGAATATTTGGGAACAAGTTAAGTTTAGTGAACCTTTTCAGAATTTAATGGCACGCTGCTTTTGAACGTGATTAAATGCTCGTAAGTTTAAGTTCGGTGGAAACAGTCACTAATAACCGACGCGCAAAGTTTGTTCACGAGCATTGACATCACTTTCATCAGCTCATGAGTTGCTCGCGTCTGCTTGCGAGCTGTTGGAAACGCACCTTAAGGCAACGGAAAAAAAGCTGCAGATTTTCACGTATTACGAAGGAAGCACAGGTTTTTCGAAGCTACAAATTTGGGTTTACACTACTCTAACTGGTCCTAACAATATATCAAAAAATTAGAACTACATCACGCTTTGCAATTTTAGCCAGTTTTTATGTTCGATTTGAGTAGGCTATAGGCTTGGACTCGGCTGCTGACTCCGCATTCCAAATGCTGTTAATTTGGTTTTTATTTCGTCTATACACATTTTCGCGAAATGTCCTCGGATTTTGCAGATATGGCATGTTACATTAATGCTGGACATTGAGTACGGTGTGATGAATTTCCGCATCTCGAACAAACGGAGTTTAACTGTCCTCTAAGGCTAGACTGACGCTGACCAGACGACTTCGAGCGAGAATTCCTTTTGTTTGAATACTGACTTGGCGTTAATTGACTATTATATTTGCTAGGCTTCACTGTATTCTTAGTATTATTTCAAAACTTAACACTCTCTCACAAATTTGTTCAAATATGACGGTGTCATCTTCAAGAAGTTTTTCTTGTCATTTCACATTAGATAACCCGCAAACAAATTTGTCTCTAAGCGCTTGATCGAGGAATGTCCCAAATTTACAGTCTGTGGATAACAACACAGAGAGAAAAAACATTGTAAAAATAACATCCATTCACTTTACACTCGAGGGGCAGAAATCGGCACTTTTTTAACATCCTCCTTTACAAAGTGAAATTGTAAAATCTAAAACTTGCCATATTTTTACCAAAATGCCGTCATCTTACAACATAATTTTAAAATATACCTAAAAAAAATTGAATCAACGTATTAAATTTTAAAATCTATCGCCCCGCCCGCGCCCGGCTGAATAATAATTCACTAGTATTTTTTAAAATCTGATTATAAAATTTACCGCCTTTTTACATTTGTAAGTAATAATATTAGGTTGTAAAACTTACAACTATTCGTTAGATTTAAAAATCGTTTCTTTTTTTCAAACACACCGAGAATAAAAAGCAATGCTAGTTTAACTTTATTTTCATATTTAAAAAAATATCATATCATTTTTACAACAATTGATGTTAATTTGCTAATAAAAATGATACTTACTTTAGGGCCTGTCCGAATCCAAGTCTTCGTCTTCGTCTTGTTATGGCAGTTCGTGACGTCACACCGAGCTAAGCCGAACCGAATTCATGACTATGCTGTGTAGTGAGCTTAGCTACGTAGTATAACAGTTTAGATTGCTTAGCTTGATTAGCGAGTCAGGGCCTGGGTTGACTTCGTGAGACGGAATGAGAAAAAATTGCAGGAACATTCCTTGAATACTGTCGAATTGTGCATTTTTAGTTTACTTTGATTAATTTGAAATATCAAATATGTATCAAGCTAAGCAAACGAATTCGAAAGGGTTAGCTTTGGCTTCGTCTTAATTGGAATACTAGATCAGCTTGTGTGCTGACATCATAAACTGTAATAACGAGACGAAGACGAAGACGAAGACGAAGACGAAGACGAAGACGAAGACGAAGACGAAGACGAAGACGAAGACGAAGACGAAGACGAAGACGAAGACGAAGACGAAGACGAAGACGAAGACGAAGACGAAGACGAAGACGAAGACGAAGACGAAGACGAAGACGAAGACGAAGACGAAGACGAAGACGAAGACGAAGACGAAGACGAAGACGAAGACGAAGACGAAGACGAAGACGAAGACGAAGACGAAGACGAAGACGAAGACGAAGACGAAGACGAAGACGAAGACGAAGACGAAGACGAAGACGAAGACGAAGACGAAGACGAAGACGAAGACGAAGACGAAGACGAAGACGAAGACGAAGACGAAGACGAAGACGAAGACGAAGACGAAGACGAAGACGAAGACGAAGACGAAGACGAAGACGAAGACGAAGACGAAGACGAAGACGAAGACGAAGACGAAGACGAAGACGAAGACGAAGACGAAGACGAAGACGAAGACGAAGACGAAGACGAAGACGAAGACGAAGACGAAGACGAAGACGAAGACGAAGACGAAGACGAAGACGAAGACGAAGACGAAGACGAAGACGAAGACGAAGACGAAGACGAAGACGAAGACGAAGACGAAGACGAAGACGAAGACGAAGACGAAGACGAAAACGAAAACGAAAACGAAAACGAAGACGAAGACGAAGACAAAGACGAAGACGAAGACGAAGACGAAGACGAAGACGAAGACGAAGACGAAGACGAAGACGAAGACTTGGTTTCGGACAGGCCCTTAAGCGAAAAATGTCAAATTGGCATTATTCAATGTAAAAAAAAGAGAAAACACGTGGGTGAGAACCCTGGCCTTGAACATTTTTGGCTGAAGGTTCCAAAAACTTAAGTTTTGGAGCTTTAAGACGCTTTTTTTAGATCCTCGATACGATCATTTCTCGCTTAGATACACAGCCCGTCAAAAATCACTGAAAACTTTAGACTTTTTTTTCCCCCTTAACTGTTTGTATAGGGTGTGTTTCTTTATTCATTCGGAATATTCGGAACACTCAATAAGCGTTTCTTTATTAGTCTAAAGTATGCCGAACATTCCGTTCCGCGTTTCTTTATTGCTGCGGAATATTTGGAACGTATTCTTTTTGATCCGTCTCAGGAGGTGGAAAAAAAGGAATATTCTCCTGTGAACTGTCAAAAATACAAAATAAACAATAACCTGAACTGAACTGCAGGAGCTACGATGGAACAAAATACTTTTAAATAATGTTATAGCCAAATATATTTCCTTTTCAATCTCTTTTGTTTTAATCTCTTTTGTTTTATATATTGTATTTTATCCGAAACAGGACCCTAGCCTTCTCAGCCGTCCCATCGGGCAGACAATTTTCACGAATGCCCCTATGGAATGGGACCCATGCAATCGTGACCAAATCCAGCCTCTCAGCAATTTCAAGCATTTTCGACACCAAGATATGTAGGTAGGTATCATGAGTGTTCTTCCTTAAGTTATGCGGCTATTGAGACTGTCAGTGACTGTTAGAACAAATAAATGTCGTTTCTTTATTCATTCTGTACTGTATATTCCATGAAAATTCTATTCGTTCTCTTTCTCTCATGGAATGAATAAAGAAACACACCCATATTAAATATAAGTTTGGTTCTCAGATTGAGCCTTGCGGAACTTCAGTTTTAAGTGTCAATATCAATGGTAGTACTTTTGTTATCATTTTTTGATTTGTTAAAAAGCTTTTGATTAGGTAACTGTTTGTCTGAAAGCCAAATTACTTCTTTTTACCTACATACTTAAGAGTATGCTGGATTCTTTGAATCACTGCGACAACTTAAAATTTAAAATATAGTGTATAAATGCCATTATCTCCATTTTGGCACGCTGTTCAAATCAAATGGTTTATTGTCACAGTAATATTTTACAAGCTTTTATTTAGTTTCACCTGTCCCGGGGTCTGTAATGAAATCTTGCAAATTAAATTTGACCCACTTCCCGGTTTCCGATTGAGCAGAAATTTTGCATGCATATGTATATCGCGTGACAATGCATTTTTATAATGGAATGGAGCATCAAAAGCTTGTTTTAAAAAAAGTTTTTTTTTGCATATTGCTTGTTTATAGTAATATTAGCGACTTCTTCAATGAATAGATAAAAAAAATCCCAATTTTCACATATTTGAAGTTTCCGTTTGAACTGTACCGTGTTAAAAACAAAATTACAAGCACAACAACCAGATGGCGCTGTGAGCAGCATGTAGAACGAATTGACGTTCACGTTGCTTCCGCCGCCACAAACTATCCTTTACCTTTTTGACAGCAGAGAAGTGAGAAGCTCTAAAAGCAGAGCTATTGAATATCTGCTAATTTTCCCGTCATCGGAGTGAATAAATCAAAACAAAATGGTTGTTAAGAAGGTAAATACGCCTGGCAATAAAGTTTTAAAGGAATTTTGTTAATTTGTGTCCGCGGAAGATCTGATTTTTGTGTGTTTACATTACTGCGAAAGCGCAGTGCGAGGTGACAGTGGTGTGCAAGTGCTTTGTGTTTTGTGGTTTCTCAACGATGTTTCCCTGACTAAATTCCTTTTTCGTATTCCAATTCCAGCCCAGACCGAAGAAGAAGCCAGTAACAAAGAAGGTTGCTCCAGCACCTTTGGCTGTTAAGAAGCCGGTCGTCAAGAAATTGGTTAACCCCCTTTTCGAAAAGAGGCCAAAGAACTTTGGAATTGGTGAGTTACTGCTGTAATTTAATAAATGCATCCAGCCCTAATTATTTGCTATTTTAGGCCAAAACATTCAGCCAAAGCGTGACTTGTCCCGCTTCGTGAAATGGCCAAAATATATCCGAGTCCAGCGTCAGAAGGCAGTACTGCAGAAGAGGTTGAAGGTGCCACCACCAATCAACCAATTCACCCAAACCTTGGACAAGGCCACCGCTGTGAAATTGTTCTCATTGCTCCAGCCTTACAGGCCTGAATCTGTTTTGGCCAAAAAGCAGCGCCTAAAGAAGATCGCCGAGGCTAAGGCCAAAGGCAAGGACATCCAACCGAAAAAGAAGCCAATCTTCGTCAAGTCTGGCACTAACACCGTAACCAAGTTGGTTGAACAGAAGAAAGCTCAACTTGTTATCATCGCCCATGATGTCGACCCAATTGAGGTAGGCTCATTGATAAATAGTTCAAATTTTGTGAATTGCCCTGATGCTAGAATTTCTTCACCTGAAGGGTGGATGCATTTTCGTCCTTGAGATGGAAACACCTCCCTATCGTGTAGAATTTTGACTCTGAGCTTTTGTACTAAGATATACTTAAATTATGTTAATATTTCCATCATTAATTAATTTTTCGCTTTTGCAGCTCGTCCTTTTCCTCCCAGCGCTTTGCCGCAAAATGGGTGTCCCATACTGCATTGTTAAAGGAAAATCCCGTCTGGGTTTGTTCGTCCGCAGGAAGACGTGCACAGCCCTCGCTGTTACCGCTGTTGAGGCCAACGACAAAAACAACCTCGCCAAGATCATTGAAGTCGTCAAGACCAACTACAATGACCGTCACGATGAAATCCGCAGACACTGGGGAGGTGGTCTCCTGGGCTCAAAGAGTTTGGCCCGTATTGCTAAATTGGAAAGGGCAAGGGCTAAGGAACTGGCTCAGAAACAAGGCTAAGTTCTTTTCCACTATTTTAAGTTTGGACTTGAGGTCTGTAATAAAATTTTAGAAAAAAGTTTGACATTTTCTTGATTTTTTCCACTAATTGACCATGAACATTCTATTGGTTTTATATGAAGACATGATAACACCAGTCCAGATTTTCATACGTGAAATACGAGTTCTTAATTTCCTTGGAAAAATAACCGATCTGAAAATGTTTTATCCTGGCATTTAGACTTTAGAATTTTTTTTCGTTGTGTTACAGCTATTAGCCTTTTTTGTTTAGCATGCCGGACAATGCCGTTCTATGTCTTGAAAATTTTTAATTCTTAATATACCTAACAATAATGAAAATAAACTCTTACTAATAAAACGTTTTCCTACACATTATACTACGATAAAAGGGTTCGTCAATGCCAAATGGTGTATTTTCTTGCTCTTTAAAAAGATTACGTCAATATTAGAAGAATCTTATGTAAAGACTCCCACAAACTACGCATTTAGTCCATAAGATCTTTTTGGTAGTAAATACAACATTGGTGCCAAGAGAAATGGATTTTTTTAACGGCTTTTATTCACATTTTTAGAAGCGTAATTTTTCCTATACTTTTATTAGGAAAATAATCTGCGAATTTCGCAGATTAATCCAGGAGTCTGTTTAAGGAGGATTGCTTTTAGACCTGAAGCTAAGACTTTCTATCATTCGATAGATTTTATAGTCTGAGGAAGGATGAGGCCACGGCCAGAGGCCTTGGGCACTCAGAGTTTGGGGCCCTTTTAGAAAGTCGAGGAAAAAAACATTAGAATTTGCTTTTGTTTAGTGACTTTATTGCTTACTGGCAAATGCCCACTACTTCGTTCGCGTGGTATTAATTTTACTACGTTAATACCACCAGCCTAGGTTGGCCTCTCAATTGTACAGGAGCCTTTACGAAGCGCAATTCAAAATATAACTAAAATTAAGATCGGTTCGCTTTATACAAATCAAATTGAGAGACTTACTTTGATGTTAATGTTTTCTTTCGAGATTTCTGAAATGTTAAATCTTCAAGTTCCAATTTTTGAAGTATATGACTTCTATGCACACGATTGACAAATTAGTAAATTGTTCTTGTAACATAGTCCTTTGTAATTCATTTTTGATTCTCTTTAATTCTGAAAATTAATACTCCACTAAAATTTGTGACCCCTCAACCCCTCAGGCAAAAGCAACTTCTACATTCGGGAAAGTTTCTTTTAATTTATCTGTCTTTATTAGAATATACATATGAACAAAAGTTTGTTTATATACTTAAGTCCGCGAATTCAGATTAACTCGGACTTAAATAATTGTATAAAATTTAAACTATCAACACAAAAAGCGAGATGTTATAAAATCTGGCAATGTGGCAATTCAAAGAAGTTTATTTTCTATTACAGCAAAAGAGCTATGAGCTTACATATATAAAAACAGTGATTTTCACTTCACAGGAAGGAATATTGATTTACACATTTCAGCTCTTTCTTTTTAAATTAACCTATTTAAGCATGATTTAAGCCAACAAATAACTACCGTTAATTTACAAAAATTATGACTTAACTAAAAATATAATAAAATTATTAAAAAACTACTAAACTATAAAACTACAGTTCAGTGTGCCTAAGCCTACATTATATCACATTTATTATAATTAAGATCAATTTAATCAAAGCGTTTGTTTTAAGTTTCCGGCTTTTTATTGGACTGAACATTGTATAGGAGGTTCGACAATTCTGTACATATATAGTTTAAAAAACTCATTCTTTCGTTGGTTTCTCGTCGGTGCATTAATTATATTAAACATTGCTAACAATTCCAGACATTCAATTCAATGTTTAAAACTATGTAAATGAACAAAAACTACTTCATGTCTCACGCCGACTTCCAATGTTTGCAAATCTATCAATTTCAGTCTAAGCTCAAGCTTCAAGCGATTCCAGGGTAGAACGTTCAAAGCTAAACGGAGAAAATTTGTTGAACTAACTTACAATTAGTCCTTGATGCATGTAAGAAGAAATATGGCGACCATACCACACTCTCTATTCGAGAAACGGCCTGGACAATCGTACATATAGCGATTTGAGCTAGCACGAAATCACTTGTTGCCTTAAATCTAGTTTTTGGTCAAGTACAATAACCAGGTCTACAACTGTTAAAGGGGATAAACTCAACATATGATATAATTATTAAAGTCTCCAGACAGAATATTCTTTTAATTTATATAATATACTCAGCAAAACAAACTTTTTTTAAAACAAGCTTTTGATGCTCTATGTAATCATAATATTGCATTGTCACGCGATATACAAATGCATGCTCAATCGGAAACCGAGAAGTGAGTCAAATTTAATTTGCAAGATTTCATTACAGACACCGGGACAGCCGGACAGGTGAAACTAAATAAAAGCTTGTAATAAAAAACACTTTCCTTTACGGAAAAAAGTTAGTATTCGCATCCGCATGCAAGTAACTTTGTTGTTGATTGATTGATTAATCAAATTGATCTTGAAAATACTTCAAATAGGGGTGACTTGTCCATCTAGGGGTGGTTTCGGACCTCGGGAATAAAAACAAACAGGTCTCTGGTGTTCAGCATCTTCAATAACGGGGGGTTGAATAAATTCAACTAGGGTTAAGATTTTTCCGCCAATCATAATGGAATTCATGCTTAGAAATAGGAGAATATAGCCCTTTTTTTCAAATAATCATAACTTCTTTTCCTCTCAGCGGATCAAGACCTACTCTCGACAAAAATATTTGTGAAAAACTTCAATTTTACGAATCCTTCACGGAAAAGCGCGTACAAAACTCAACACATGACCGTACATCACTTCAAACATGGCACTTTTTTTCAATGACCTTGAACTTCAGGTTGCTCCAATCCAACGACACTTCCGGTCGGGAGGGATCAACTTGAAGTTAGTGGACTAACAAAGTGGAGTGTACTTTTTTACTTTACATTTATCGACATTTACAATCACACTCACAACAATCTACGGAACGATGAAGATGATTCTGCAATAAAACAGTCGTCAAAACAAGAAATTTCTTTAAATATTTTAACTTCGTTCGCGTAAGCAAGAAGCTCGAAATTAGACAAATAAAATAAACAATAACGGTCCTAAGTGACTCCCTTGAGCGATACCGCTCATCACTAATAAAGATCTAGATTCTAGATAATACTGTTTATTTTTCGAAATCGATTAAAGTTAGTCATCATGTATAGCTGTAGCTCGGAAACTAAACTTCAACTGTGTGACAACATATTGAAATATCAACTTTATCCACCGAGACCGTTTTGTTTTTAGGTGTTGCTCCACTGACATAAGATATACATACTATAAATTACAATATTAACTTTTTTAATAATTTTATCAGTGGAGAATTGTAATTCAATTATCAGCGATAAAGATCCACTTAGCCTCTAGGTATTAGTGTTAAAAAAAATTCTAATTACATATGTACATATCTACATACATAAAAATACATATACTTGTTATAAAAATTACACAAAAGAAAAGTTATTGTATTGTGAAATAAATGTGTAGTGTTAAGCGAGATATTGCATATAAGAGGAATTCATTATTGTAATAAATGAAAATTATATCGGCTTGCATAAAAAAAGCAACTAACAAATAATATAAGTATAATTGGGTGAAATATTTCGTGCCTAGTGGATGAATTATCTAAAATCCATTGTCTGTAGTACATTACGTCCGTATACACGCCAGGTTTGCCACGTTTGCCGCATCCATCACCAAATGAAACAATGCCAACAAGAAAGTCTTTGCAGGAAAGTGGTCCGCCGGAGTCTCCTTGGCAAGAGTCTCGTTCTCCGCTCCACAGTCCAGCGCAGAGCATACCTTTTGCCATAGGATAGATCCTTTCGCAAACTTCTGGGTTGATAAGCTGAATTTTTGTCGTCAGCAATTTGTTTACAGAGTAACCGTCCTAGAGAAAAGTTTTAATTCAAACAAGTTTATTTTAAAAAAATTCCCACTTGCCTGCACTTTTGATCCCCATCCATTTATAGAACAGGTTGTTTTCGGAATCATAGTAAAAGACACCATTGGAATAGGGCGAATTGACGGGTGAAATTCAGGAATTCTTTTTTGGGGCAGCATAATTGCAATGTCGTTTCGAAGGTCCGCTAAACTAAAACCTGGATGTTTTATATATTCGCGCACACCAAAGATAAGAGCTCCGGAGTCAAGCGGTTCCAGATTTAGTGTGCCCATCACGAGTCTGAATACTCCCGCCTGATGAATGTAGGGCGGCTTTGCATAAATGCTAAAATAGATTTGATGTTATTTACTTACTGGAAAATAATTAACTCTTCATTTAAAAGCCTCACTTGTAAAGACAATGAGCAGCTGTGAGCACTTTTGTTAAAGATATCACTGCACCTCCGCATATGTGACTCTCGACATACTGGACGGATACCTGGAATTTGGTGTCTTCTTTAGCAGCTGGCCAACCACCGACAATTTTCGGATCCTGCCCAGTTATGTTGATAGATCCATCTACATATGATAACGAACAAAAATTACTGATAAGGAATTATAGTGGTCAATTTTATTACTTATGAATATATTTTTACACGCATTAAGATCCAAAAAAATGCAAAAAATTAGTATGATACATATTATATATATATATGTATATAGCTCCGAACTCCGATTAAAATATGAACAAGGCTTGATAAGGTGTTATTAGTTTTATTACTCATTTGTGAAAAGAACTAAAACATTGATTAGCTGTAGCTCCTTTTATCCGGCTTTTAATGAACAGAAAACTATATATATAAGAAAATTGACTGTTTGACTGGATTAAACTTACATGAATAAAAGATTGAACACAAAAAGACTAAAATTAAAGTATTCTTTGACGCCATGTTTATGTTCCTCGGAACTTAAGGTAACCGAAGCACCTGTCTCACGAAATATAGGCGCTAACTGAAATGAATGCAGATCAGCGGTTATCAGAACTTTTTATCAGTCGCTATCAAACCATTGATAAAATTGACTGACTGACAATAAACTACAGGGGAATTGATGAAATACTACAAGCTGGCCTCGGCCTCGCCCTACAGTAAGTAATATTTCTTTACACCTTAATTTGCAGCAATCTCGAAGGTCGTGAATACCAGAGCAGTGACTTTTCAATATGCATGCATTAAGTTGTTCCATACTGATAACACGCTTCAAAATGAAAAAATTATAAAAATCTATCTTCGATTCAAACTTATAGAATTCAAATTTTCGAATATGTATTACCTGGAAGCAAAAGAGTTGAATGAGCAATTGAGCCGTTGGGAATCATAGTGGCGTAAATCAATTTTTAATAGTTAATATGTTATTTAACAGGGTGATGGGTAAGCGATGTAATTTAAGTCTTAGCTCGGCATTTAAAAATTGTTGACTTACGCCACTATTATTCTCAACGGCTCAATTATAAGAAAGCAAGAACTATATAATTTTACGTTTTTTTATGTCCCTGAAGGGATAATATAGGTGTTTTCGATAGAACTTTTTTCTTAGAGTATCAATGCGAAAATGAAAATATTCCACCATATGTATCACATATAGATATTTGTTAGACTGGTCTTTCTTTACTTAAATTCATTTATATATACATACATACATTTAATTTATAATATTAGATAGGATACTTAAAAACTAGCACATTTAATTTAAATAATAGATAGCTCAAGCATTTAAATGGTTCAATAGATAATTAAAGTATTTAAAGTATAAAACCGAAGAAAAAAATTAAAAAAATTGTTAAAGAAAACTGTGAAGCAGCAATCGACTTGAAAAGTTCATTCAACAGTTTATATAGGTATGGCTTTTATAAGATGTGATGAAATATATGTGGGAACGGCACGATATCCCCTTTTTGAAAAACCCCCAGGGCTAAATAACCCAACGACAAAATCCCCCATTTAATTTGGGAAAAAATTAAACCCGACAAAATCCCCTACGACAAAATCCCCCATGGCGAAATCCGCAACGACAGAATCATACGACAAAATCCTTTTTTTTTAAATTGAGGATTTTTGGGGGATTTTACATTTTCGAATAGCCTACACTCTGCTGTACCAGAACCACGACGAGAACGTGGTGGGCTGCGGTTCCATTTTGTTGGTTTCTTTTTTTACTATTTTTTGTATTTTTTATGTTTTTTTCTTCAGTTTTTAGGTTTTTATCCTTTTTTTTAATAATTATGTTTTGTGCCCCACTGATCTCACTAGCAATGAAACGTGTTGGGTACGAAATTCCTCTTTTCATAATCCCCCATGACAAAATCTCCAACAACAACAATTATCTCATAGAACTAATAGCCTAATTGAAATTACAACCAGCATACTTACGTTTGTCTTACCCAAAAGTTATCAGTAAAAGTTCCAAATAAATTACATTCGTCTGTAATATCCTAAACAAGCTAAACTTCAAGTTAACCACATGGTAAGCCATAATTATCTCTTCGAAGCCATTTAACTACAGACTTGCTTAACTACGAAGTATTTTTGAGCGACTGGTAGTTAACACGACATGGTTATGTTGACTCTGAAAACAAGTTCTGTTTGGACTAATATTTTATGACAAGTTTTTATGTAAAATGGATGTTGTATTTTTATCGAATATTAGCAGTAGCTATAAGTATCATTTTCATAAATCGAACTATTTCATCAATATCTCCTCACAATTTGAGTCATATATTGTATTTAAACGGTTTGAAAATGTTCCTATAATTATTTGGAAATTTTTGCATAAAACTCTTAAGTGCAAAATCATATAGGTTCATACATATTTGGTATTTAAAATCAGACATGTTAACAAAAACCTGGCCATAATTTCTCCTTAAAAAACTCATATGTATTGTCCGTTGTATAAATGATTTTGCATAAGGGAATGTTCCCTTAACTCCCCACCCCTTTGACCGATTCATTCCGTTCTCGAAATTAGTGAGATAGTCTAGTTTAATAAAAATCTAATAAGAAATGTACGATCTACATATACATACAGGGTGACCCAATTTAATCGACGGATCCAAAAATCTCCTGAAATATGTCAGCTACAGATTTTACCTTCTCAAGGTCACAAAAAATATCAAATAATCATTTTCAACCTAAAATTGTCTGATCTTTTTGAACCCAAAGTCGAAAATAGGAGTTCTCATTAGAAAACATGACCTTGACCTACAAATGATCTTGAACACTGATCTGTAGGTCAAGGTCATTTTGACGAATGATTGACCCCCATTGCCCTTGACAATTTTTGTCTGAACAATTTTTCTATAGCTGACCTATTTCAGGAGATTTTTGGATCCGTCGATTACATTGAATCACCCTGTATACCAACAAGTTAAAATAAATAGTGAAAATACATAAATTTGCATTTGAAATAGATTTTTACTGTTTGGAAATAGAATCAAACAAAGCAGATTTGGAATGGAGCAATGTGGAATGTTACTTGGTAACGTTATAGAAAGTCATTCTGGTCAACATTATATTGAATCCATATGCTTGTTTTATAGCTTTTCAAATATCAAAATATACTTTGATATCCAAGGAGTTTGGTGTGCATGTGTGGCTTGAATTCAAAAAAATACTATTCTTCATTGAAGCCGTACAATTATTAATTAACCAAAAATTTGAAGATATTTCAGTTTTACTTCAATGATTCGACAATAAAACAAAGTTTACAAATATACAGAAGATACCAAATCTAGTACGTACAATTTTATTATTTTCCACCTTTTTTTTCATTTTTGTTTTTAGCTTCTTGGGCTTGCTTCAAATACTTAGCTCTTTGCTTGGTTAATTTATCAACTTTAGTAAACCATTTCAAGAACTTGCCATAATCCTTAAAGCAAAATTTATGAAACCCTATCAAATGTTTGTAATGAAGAAATTCCTACCTCCTCCTTCGGCGGAAAACACGGTTCCGGACGGTTTAAGAAATAGTCTAGGAACTCCATGTGCTTTATCGGCTGACGACTTAACTTTAACCGTCTTCGTATATTTAGAGTCTCCTCAATATTTTTACAAATGTCTCCAGTTGCATAAGCTTTAGTGACCTTGGCCAGGGGAGAAAAATCAAAATCCCTTGGAATGCCTAACATAGATAGAGTCTTTGAGCGCCAGAGCAGAAACGCAGTTCCATAATCCGTGTTTGGAAGTAAAATAATTTTTTGGAAGGCCTTTTTCATTCTTCCTTTGGCCTGGAAAGGAGCTTCAGTCGTACCAACAACCAAAATTTTATCTTCTTTTTTTATGGGTTTGATAACTTTTTTTTGTAAATATTTTGATAGCAAACGAGGATTCAGGAACATCTGATCTTTTGGTATCTTTTTCCAAAATACTCGGTGCACACCTTCTATGATGATTAGTGTAGGTTCCAAGAGTTTTGCCATTTTGGTAACTAAGTGGATTAGGTATGGCATTCTATCAGCAAACTTAACAACAACTTCTGGGCTTAAATCAATCATCATCGCATCTTTAATAGTTTTTTTTTTTTTTTAAAGAAGGCTTATAATATTTTCATTTATGTATTTTGAATTACCAATTTCTGTTGCCAAAATTTCCAAAAGTAGTGTCTTCCCCGAATTAATCGTACCAGCTAATAAAATAGACTTTGGTTTTGGTATATTTAATGGACCCATTCCAGCTATGCATTCTCTGAGAATGTCCTTGATTTCGCCTTTAGATGGTGGAGTGTCCCTACAGAAAAAATGATAATATAAAAAAGTAGTACAATAGTGGTTACGGCTGTCCAGAACATATCAAGAAAATTCCTTATTTCGTAGGCGCAATAATTGTAGTCTCCAATGAATTCGTCGAAGTCTCTTTTCGGATATTTTTTTATTAAACCAGCGTCCACCATCTCGTAGTATAATGAAGCTGTAGTACGGTCTGCAGTTATATCCTTAACTTTTTTCCCTTTTTTCCCTTTATTCTTTTTTTTATCCTTGCCCCTCTTTCTCTTCTCCTTCTTCGGCTTGTACTTTTTCTTTCTGTCCTTGGCCAATGCCATTTGAAGTAGTATATATTCAGCTCTATGGAAAATAAATGGCATATCAATTCGGAATGCTTTTTAAATCAATAAATATCTATGACTGGGTATTTTATTGATTTTAGGAATCTTCAGATTTTAGGACAATAGAACAATTAGATTGTATAATATATAGTATTCTAGTAGGGAAAGGTGGGGGAAAAATCGGTGAGTAATGTTGTCATAGACAAGCGCTGCCATGTGACAAGTGAAGTTATCAACTTCTAGAAACCATTCAGTTAGGGTATAGGCGGCCACACACGGGGCGGTTTTGGACGTACAAACATAAGTTTGAGTGTGTGTAAGT
The DNA here is from genome assembly GCA_951509405.1 of Machimus rusticus. Classification (NCBI taxonomy): domain Eukaryota; kingdom Metazoa; phylum Arthropoda; class Insecta; order Diptera; family Asilidae; genus Machimus; species Machimus rusticus. The sequence goes on from OX608051.1 coordinate 14,596,547, forward strand.
GTGGACAACTTTAGCGTACAATACAAACTATAAACCGTCCCAAATATTTGTCGCCTTTGATTCTCCGATGGCTTTACTTTATTTACCATCTGTCAAGATTTAAATTGTCGCATCGCAATTTCTTTCGTGGATTTAAATGATGCTCTAGAAATGAAAACCAACACAGTTTGTCACAAATGTTATCATAAATTTGTACCTACACCAAAAACCGTCGTTGTCTATAGCTGACTTATCACAGCGAACAACAGACAAGTCTGCGCTGTGCTTTCTAAAAGTTGTTTGCGAATAATTTTCCAATTTTTCATGAAATTACAGGTCACGTGAGGTTCAAGTTTTATGATTTTAATTTTTGGTAAGTAAACATCTTTATTCTGTACTTTATTCTCAACTATTTGCCACCAACACGAAATGTTTACGTATTTTTGCTGTTCAATGGCGGCCATTTGTTTTTAAAAGGAAGTACTCGGTTTGATCCTACCCCTCTTTAAAATGACGATTTTGATTTAATTTACCAATATATGTACAGGTGTATAAGTAGATTATTTTGGTAAAATATGCTATATTTTAGTTTTCCACATTTGTTTTAAACTGGGAAAGCTGGGAAATTGATATTTTTGTAAAGCCTAGTACATATTTCAAAATTTTTAAAAAACAGTTGCAGATATCAAGTTGAAATGAATATTATATGCTAAGTGCTATAGCCTCATACTATATACAAAACCAATTAGGGGAGTACTTCCCGGTGACGTTCAATCTTAAAACTTGGCACAAACGAAGGTATTTCAGCACAAGTGAAGGAATAAATCCGAAAATGATTTCTTATTTTCTAATTCTATGCGGAGTTTTCTTTTTATTTTAATCAAAATGATAGACTTATTACATGATAAACTCAATTTCTTTTCTATTAATCTGTATAATCGTCCCGTATAACGGTACGAAAACATCAAGACGTGAGTTCTACTCACACTTGACCGCTTTTTCGTACAAATAATCATTCAAAAATCGTGTGGGTGAACTATACATATACATATATGTAGATATGGTATAAGTCTCATAATAATACCTCATAAATTCGTCAACAGTAATCCTTAACTCTTTATAGACCTCATCGAATTTTTCCATTGTAATCCAATGCATGTAAGGGTCCTCTTTGATGTTGTTTTTTTCATCAATATGTTGCCATTCAACATCATATTCCAATAACGTTTTTTCAATTTCCTCTGGTAAAAAATATTTTAACATCTACCGATTATTTATGTTTATTATGGCTATAATCATAGAGGTAGAAAATTTCAAATTTTTGTTATAACTATAAAACTTGACTCAGATAACTACTAAAGTAATAATTGATTTCCAATTAAAAGGATCGTATAAAAATTTTTAGATCGATTAAATATAAATAATTATAATATAAGTTTTTAAACGAGAATATTTTACTTTGAATATACAGTGCCGTGCATATAATTAGAAACGCTTTACCTGCAAACATTTTCGTCCTGGGCAAAACTATCTCTTACATCTAGCTACCGAAATTTAAACTAAGATTGTACTTCTCTATCATATCCTTCAAACTATAAAATGTATTTTAGGAAATAACCGTTACCTTCCATGTAATAAGCTCAGTTACCATTTGCATGCAAAATAGCTCGTGCATATAATTAGAAACGCAAAATGTCTTTAAGTGGATATTGGAAATTTTTCAAGTCTTTAGTGGTTAATCGCATTGGTATGACTAATATAACAACTTTTCACTATTATTGTGTAATTATTTTTTCACCAAAGCATTTTACAAAATGGGAAAAAAGAAATCTTGCGATATCCAAACCCGAGCACGCATTGTGGAGATATCTATAGATGGCAAGCCATATAGCCACATTGCTGCTGTTTTAAATTGTTGAAAAATAATGGTTTTCAATGCTTTGCAGCATTTTAAAAAACATTTTACAACAGAAAAGGTTAATCGGAAACCCAGGGTCCGAATAACAACAGCTTGGGAAGATAATTTGATAATTCGCGAGATCAAAAAATTCTCTTTCAAGACAGAAAGAGAAATTAGAGCAGCGGTTTTCGGTGACAATGATAATGGTCCATCCCTAGATACTATTAAAATACGTTTTCGTGATTCTGGACTTCATGCTCGTGTTCCCCGGAAGAAACCTTTGTTGTCCGAAAGGAATCGAAAGAAAAACGATTAGAGTTTGCCCACAAATATTGCCATTGGACTGTTAAACAATGGAAAAGTGTATTATTTTCCAACGAAACTAAAATCAATTGAGCTTCTTCCAATGGCAGAAAATACATGAGTTGACCAAAGTCAAAAAAACTAGACCCAAAATATACTATAACTACCTTAAAGCATGGAGGAAGCAATATAATGTTCTGCGGTTCTACGTAATAGTGTGGCATCGGTGCCCTCAGTGAAATTAAAGATCGTATGTACAAATATCAATACACGGGAATATTAAACAAACTGATGCTTCCACATTCAGATGAAAATTTGCCTGTAATATGGATTTTCAAGCAGGCCAACGATCTAAAACACATGACCGTTTGTACTAAAAAATGGTTGAACGACAATACTGTGAGATTATTTGATTTTGCGTCGTGTAGTCTTGATTTAAGTCCAATAAAGAATCTATGTTGGATCGTTAAAAACAATGTTGGACCACTTGAGATTGGAAATTCAACCGATTTTTACGCGACAACACAAACAGCCTGATCATCTATTCAAAAAGATGTTTGTAAAAGTTAATTGAGTCTATAGCCCCAAGGTGTTAGGCTGTCATCGAAAGCTGTGGGTTTGCAACAAAATATTCAATGTTTTGTAAAAAAAACTATTAAATATAAAGTGTTTCGTTACTTAACCTAAGGCGTTTCTAATTATATGCACGGCTTATTTTGCATGTTCGTGATATGTGAGTGTACAGTTTGATAAGGAACGGTTTTTTTACAAAATGCAGTTCGCAATTTGAAAGAGAGGATTCAGAATTACACTTTTAGTTAAAATTTCGGTAGCTAGATGTAAGAGAATAATGTTGTCTGGGAAGAAAGTATTTGCAGTAAAAGCGTTTCTAATTATATGCACGGCACTGTACATATGTTATTAAAATAATAAAAATAAGAAAAATGAAAAACACACTGTATTGGATGCATTAATGGTTTGTAGTCATACCTAAAGTAAAGTTGCATACATATTATGAACACTTAAGCTTATACACTATTTTTTGGTTATCTTGTTCTTTAATCGGTCTCATAGGCCAACGTTTTAGCTCTAGTTCTAAAAATAATCCTCCCTAAAATTCAGACTCCTGGATCAAACCTGTGAACGGCGCGAGCAAAGTTTTCCTTAAAATTTGTAAACAAATTATTATGGGTATTCACGCTTTGTTGTATATATATGTATGTATATCCCATTGCATCGTTGCACTAAATGCAAAATTTCATATTTTCATAGTTGTTTCTATGGCATGGATGGCAAAGGCCTATTTGCACCAAAGTGTGAATACCCATACTGTTTTACATAAATGCGAATAAGTCATTAAAATGTCTTTAATGTTGTTTAAAATTAAATATAAATACTACCAAAATCGTCTGGAGGACTAAATATGTATGTAAATCCAATAGTTAAAGCTGTGACCTATGAGGCGGAAAAAACCCCATCCTAATTTATATATGTATTTAATATAAAAAAACTTTCTTCTTCTTTCTTTATATATTTCAAATGGAAAAGTGTATTTTTAATGTCTAAACAAATTTGGTAACAAATGCATATAAAATATAGGTATCTTTTGATTCTGATTACAAAACCCTTGGTTCTTTTCTTTAAAAAAATATAGATTTACCTATGTTATATTTCACATTATTTTAAGAATTGGAATTAAAAATAAATGTTTAATTGATGATTTAATCGGATATTTAATAATTAACTCCTACTGATTTGCAAAACTAAACTTTTTACTATACGCATCATATCGGTGATGTGTGCAAAATCGAAAAAAGTTGCAGAAAGGACTTTTTTACACAAAAGCTATTGTATCATTTAGTGTCGTCCATGTTGCATGCGACCTTTCAAAGCTAACCAATAGCAAATTGCAATAATCACAAAGAATAGTACTTTAAAATAGCATTATTTAATTATATCAAATAATTAAATGCGTTCCCGGAATGAGTGTAAATAAAAAATCAAACGGTACTTAAGTTTAAATTAGTTTACTGGATAAAAATTACTGACACCCACCTTTATAGAGGTATATTTTTGACTGCTCTCTAGTTCTATTTGTTTGTAAGAGCAATTTCGTTTAGTTTTAGTTTTGTTCACTTCAAACAAATTTGAAACCGAATAATCTTAATGATAGTTAAAAATATCATTTCAGAAAACAATTAGTATTTATTAAAAGAAGTTAGGAAAGCGTTTCCGAAATAAATTTAACTATTTATTTGGAAAAAATGTATTGAATGATTTGATTTAATAGTAGATTAAGTTATGTGACATTAAACTAAATAATACAAATAGTTTGAAATATTTATTTTTAAAGATTAATTATTATTTTATCGATAAAAAGGCTTCTGAACGAATTTTCCACCTCTGTGATTATGATCTATTAAAATCCAACTTACTAACGTTAGGATGATCCGTAATTGATGCAAAATCAATTGCGATACCTCCAGCCTTTCTTAGCTGGTCAGCCTTACGTTTTGCAAGTAGTTTTGCCTTTTTGGCTTTTTCCTTTTCTTTTGCGAGTTCCGCCTTCCGCTTCTCTGCTTCTTTCTTCTTTTGTTCCTTTGTCTTCTTTTTCTCTGATTTCTTTTTGATAAACTCTGGCACGGTTAAGGTTTCACCTTTGACCACTAAAACAGTCCCTCCTTTTAATTCTTTAGGGTATTCGTCAAATTCTTTAGCAATGTCATAACTATAAAACTTATATGTTAAGAATAAGTGGAAATTTAATATTATTATAGGGATATTCCATGCCAAATATGATCATCAATCAATTTCTTTAAATCGTCCACAAATTTACAAAGACCTTTTTTGAACAAAAATTCCTTAATAAAGTTGCTAATCTTCTCACAAATTCAATTTACATACATACTATGTACTTATTTTACTTTGATTTAACTCAATTTCTCCGCACATAACGTCAAAATTTTTGTTTTTTCTGTAGAATGAAAAATTTAAGTAATTGAAGTCAAAGATAACTGAAATGAATTTGTAAAAAAAAAATTAGAAAAAAGAATTTTAATTCCAAAAAGTTCTTTTGTAAACTCTTTCCGATTCGATTCAAAAGGATCCAAGAATGGAGCCCCGAGTACCTATTATAAATTTTTGTTATAATAACTTGCAAAAATTTTTAATTGAATTTTTCTTGAAATTAATGACTAAAGCTAAGATTATGAAATGATAGAGTACAAAATTCTCTACTTTTGCTTACCGAATCGTTGAAACGGAAGTCTTGAAAATTTAATACCTAGCGATCTTATTTTACATGGAATGCCCCGATATTATAAATAAAGCATACAATTCCCTAAACCACGCTCGAATACTATCTGATATATCTTCCATAATCCAGGACGCCCTAACCTTAAGAATTCGAGCCTTTTCGTCTTCGCAAGCTTGAATGAAGGCCTGATCAAAGATAGCTTTGCGCAAGCGTCGTTGCCTTTGGTGTTCCTTCAAATCCTTGTTGACATCTATTCTAAATTTTCGTTCATCGTACATGCCATAAAGAATATTTCTTTGCAAAGCCTTTTCACGGAAGTAACGCCTCGTTTTGTATTCGTGCCAAGCTTTCTGTATCAGACATGCGGCGTTGTATTCTTTAACCCTTTGAGCGACAGCCTGAGCTATTACTGGATCTGTTCGAATTAAGGAAAAATTATTAGCAGCCGGCATAAATCCCACTTCATGTCGTATTTCCCGACTGTCACAACTCAAAAATAATTTAAATCCATTTTTTATTTAAGTATTTACTACAAATAATCTGACATATAGTTTTAAAAAATGTTATGTATATCTTCTTCTCTAGCCTTTAAATGAGGCAAAGAAACTAGATTTGTTGTATAGATTTGCACATTTAAGCGTGTGCCTGACTATGTATGTATGTGTAAAAGCATATGCACTAATCCATGCATTGCAAGTGAGCATTCTGCATGTATTATGTGTGTGCGTGTGCGTGAAATTATGTATGTATGGAGTCCTTATAAATTTATTTATATTTGCGCTCACATACATATACATATATTCAAAAAGCATAAAAGCATTTATAAAGGCATTTATATGTTATCAAATGAGCTGTTATTTTTGAAAGTGATATAAGTCCACTTTTTTAACATAGCATTTTAACAAATTTTCTAATTAAATCTTATTGTGTAGGTACCCCTCATGTGAATTTTCAAAAAGTGGACTTATACAACTTTCAAAAAAAAGAGCCCAAATATAACAATTTTCATCTCCATCATGTAAGTATTTATAATATTATAGAATTAAGAGTGAAAATGAATTTTTAGCGACTGTAAGATATGCGCAAACGTACTAACATCCAATCAAAAAACAAGTTCCAGATTTGGCAACTGCAGAATTTCACTAAAACAAACATTGTCGTTCACAATGTCTATCTATTAGTAACTAAAACTTTCCGAAAAACTCGAACTAATAACTTCAAAGTGTCTATAAAATGTATAATCAGATGCCGTCTCGTGTTTATTTCGAGATATAACTAAAAAATACTTACCTAGAACCGATTCTTCTGACAGAGTTTTGAATTCCACATCGCAGTCATATTTGAGCATGCCTTCTAGGAAGTAATTCTCTGCGTGTATGGAATCAAAATCACTTAAACGATTTAAGCGTTTCCGCCCTGCTTTTAAGTAATCCATACATATACTCGGTCTGTCGAAAATATCGGTCGATATTTTGACCGATAGAACGTCTTCAGTTCGTTCCGCAAACGTTTCGGAAGGAATTTTCTTTATTTCGTTTGAAGGTTTGGAATAATAGTCGAATTTTTTCTGCTCCTTTGCGTCAACATAATAATTTGCATCAAATTTGGTTCGTCTGACGGGAATAAGCATTGTCTGTGTAGGTTTATGCATAAATTCATATTTATATTTGTCTGTGATTTCTGGCATTTTTGGTCCATATTTCTCCGGATTCGTTTTAATATTTGTAAGCCAAACTCTAGATTGACGTGCTCTTTCGTGTGCTTGAATTCTTATAATAGCATCTTTTTTAGCTTGCTCTTCAGGAGTCAGTTGTACGGTAGGTTCATCTTGAACTATAGGTCTGACCTTTTTCTTTTTTCTGCTAAACGATTTCTCTACGTTCGATACAACCGATGTAACCGAACTCCTTGGAGTAAGTAAATCTGCATCTTCGAAGGGCAATTTTTCTTCAATTCGTGGACCGTTTATAATTTCATCGATTTCTTCCGAGCGCTGGTAAGGAAAATAAAATGGGCGCATCAATTGGATATCTTGAGGAATTAATTTCCTCTGCACTAGCGTTTTATCAATATAAATAAATTCACTCAGTTCCAGTTTTTTCAACTCATTTCTGAGTTCAAAGAGGCGTCTCGTAGCAGCCTCCAAAAGTTTTCTTATTAAGGCTCTTTTCTGGACTTGCAATGTCTGATCGAAGAGGTATCCTAATTTGTTTACAATTACCACGTAACGGGCATAAAGTTCAGCCAGAATATCATGCACTGAAAGTCTGGTTGTAATCTTGAGTTTTCTTGCAGCATACTGCCTGAGGAGAAGGTCTTTCAAGTCATTATTTGTTGTCATCCAAAATGTGTAGTTTGTATTATATGCCATAATTTCAGTAAAAATGTCTGTAACAAATCAGCGATCGTTTTGTTATGATGTTTTCGAAAATGGCATAAAAACCGTAGCAGCCTCGCAGTAAAGAAGCATGAAAATTAGGGGTAGTTTTACACTCTTTAGACTAGTAGTTTAGACTAGTTTTAACTCCACTTGCTTTTATATTTAAAGACAAAACAACCCCAACTGACCCAGAAGGAGGGTAATGTTTTTTCGCGCGCATGTATGTACGTGGGTTTGTATGTCCGTTCCATTGTGACCTCCTGTAGCCTAAACAGCTTGACCGATTTTGAAGAGTGAGGCGTCATTAGACTCGTATTCTTCCCTGGAGTGTCATAGCTAATATGACGTCAGCACAAAACCCATATTGTGGACGTAAACCATTAAACTGTCAATAACTGGGGATCCGTTCTGACCTCCGAAATTTACAAATTTTTATTATTCTAATAATAACAACTATTATTTAGTACTTAACGAGTAGACTCTAAAATATAAAGTTAATTTTTAAAATAAAAAATAATAATAAATGTATAAAAAAATTGAAAACAAAACTAAATAGCCTAAAAAAACTTGAACGCTTAAAGAGTCTCAGTGCTACTAACGAACTTACAACAATCTAAACGTACCTACCTATTTGGTAGGCACCTGCTTACTCTTCGAAAAAAAGTTAATTTAAAAAATCAAAAAACTCGATTGACTATAAGAAAGAACTAAAAAAGCGTAGGTAAACAAGACACATCATATTTAAATCTATAAATAAATCAGTACTATTAAAATTGTACTTGTGTCTTTCAAGTTGTTTAGTGATAGTGAGTGCATCTAAAGGTATATTATATTGCTAACATAAGTACTGATGTACCTAGTCTCCGACTGCCAATTAGTTATAGGTATTTTGTCAGTTTATTACAAATATTGACCAGTTGTACCTAGAACGACACAAGTACAATTTTAATAGTACTGATTTATTTATAAATTTTATTAGGTATGAATGTGTCTTATTTACATCTTTTTAGTTCTTTTTTGCAGTCAGTCGGATTTATGGTTTTTTAATTTAAGTTTTTTTTAATTGCTGGAAGTCGTTGCCAAATAAAATTATTTCAACAAAAACTGAAGCTATAAAACCAGTCTTAATTTGTCTAAGTTGCCAAATTATACATTTTTGAATAGTATTTATTTTAAGTTTCTAAAATAATATTGCTTATGATATAGGCTAAAATTTGTTGATAAATAATTTACAGCAGTTTGCTTCCTTCCACAAGCTCAAAAAACATTCCTAAATATTCGAGGATATTTTTAAAATAAGATTGATGCATGCAAAACAAATAACTAAAATCGAAATAATGCAAAAAAAATGACTTTTTTAAAAAAACATTCAAAGTCGCATAGTATGTAGACAAATAGTCAGGTTTTGAAAATTTGAATCATTTTAAACATATTTGCTCCTTATAAAATACCGGTTTTATTCCTTGATTTCTTACTAAAAAAATGTATCTGATGTGCACCCAATTTTAAAAACTACAAAGAGTAAAGCGATCCATCATTGCGATTTCAAATAAATCAAACTTATCCTCCTTGTAAAAATAATGTCAAAACGGTGTAATACAACGTGAAGAATTGCGTAATTACGTAACTTTACTCAATTTTTTTAAGTATGTACTTAGCTTTAAATCAAAAACTGTTCTTAGCCACACTGGACCTAAATTTTATTTAGGTGATGAAAACGAAATCGCAGAAAACTTTTACAACAAATTCATTTCTAAAGAGAACTCAATATTAAATTTTAGCTACATTATGAGATCCGAAATTTTGCATTTCCTATAATACTTATATTTGAAGATTCGAGTACCTACGACCTACGTGCTCATTTTTACGAAAATTAATTTAGTCTGAATGTTTTTGGATGCCAACCTCTTTAGACATCTTGGAATAAAAGTATTTACTCTATATGTTAAGTTTCAACATTAGGTGTTTTTAGTATTTGTGAAACAAAAGATATGTGTGATAATGAAGGATAAACATATTCTCGATTCTGTATGTCCATTAACGTGATAAAAATTGTTTTTCCAGTAATTTATAGTAAAGTAATTAATCTCTTTTAGCAGCAAACATTACCGAAAATGTTTGAAACATTTTAAATAATTTTATAATGATATACGAACATTTTTCGAAGTGGAGTGTAGATCGATTCATTCTACTATTCTTTATATTTTAAACAAAGTAAGTGCGGTTGCAGAAAAATGTAACCATTAGTAAGTTTTTGAGAATTTTCGTACATTTTACAAAATTGCGCTTTCTTTGAACTTAAGGGGACCCGGTGGTCTATAGCACCCGTGAATTTAAGGCATTTTAAGGATTTTTTTTAAGGTGAAAATAATGAACAACGATATTTAAACCTTATAGGTATATTAAAATATGTACTTAAAAAGCATTCGAAAACATTTTTATAATAACAAAAAAAAATTTACCTGTTTAAAAAATTGTGCTGAAGATAACCCCTTCAAAAAAATGGACCTGGGCGGCGAGTGATTTTTTGGCTTTTTCACTTAATCTACATGAGTGTAGCTATTGCCGGTGCCAAAAAGACAAAAGAAAATATTTTTGACAAAATAGCGCGTTCTTGAAATTTGAAGTAGGTACCGAAAACAAACTATTTCTCATTAGTTTTTTTTCTTAAAAAATAAGAAGTTTTTAACATATAAATATTTTGGTGGCAGCGGCTATAGCCACTGGTGTACTGAATAACATATTGACATTTGAGATGATTCAGATGAATAGTTTTTTTGCTTTGCGTCCCGCCGTGCAGAAAAAAAGTGGTTCCGAGATAAATGAGTTTAAATTTTTAAGTATCTATGGCGGGACAACCGTTTGCTTCCTGCTAAAAAGGCTGTAGAACCTACAATACCGTCAATATCATTACAAAAATTGAAAGTATATTCTCGAAAGATTATACTTTCGAAATATTAAAAAAAATCGAATTTTTGAAAATTCTAGACGACCGGGACCCCTTAAACAAAATATGTAACTCAGAAATAGCTTGGAGACATATTTTTTGAAAAATAAGGAGAATGTTTTCAAGTTGTGCTACTACTATCATTGAATTTCTATAAAAATTACAGACGGTGAGGACTTTTAGCTTGTTGACTTGTCATGGAATACCCTTTGCATATACACGTAACATATGTACTACTTACTACCTCTCATTATGCGGACATGTCTCTAAATAGGTCGATATTTCCGGAACTGATACCTGGTCACAATCGGTTGAGTCACCTGTGTCTTATTGCCTGCCCTGGAGAAAGGTCAAGTTGTGTACGTAAATAAAAACAGAAGAAAGCATAAAACCGTAGAGGTGCGCTCCAAAACAAAACGACGACGCATGAAAAAGAAAACGAGAGACCGTCATCGTCGTCAGTCCATGCCGGTGCCAATAAATAAATATCTTTTTAATTTTCAAAGCGTTCTCTGGTACCACTCAAAGATTTCACTGACGGTCGAATTGACCTATTTTCAGTGATGATACTGCAATTTCCCGCCTTGCAGCAATAAGCCTCTGCAGAAACGTTAGGAAACAAAATCCATTAATAAAATCGACTGTCGACTGTCTGCATCGGAATCACCTGAAGTTCATCGAAAGAGACTTTTCCATCGACTAGGCGACTATTGTTATCAAACGAAGAGAGAGTGTTGCATGCAACGTGATGGTCGCGTCAGACAACTGCCCTCTAAATTGGATCTGTGGACATGCAGATCGATTCGTTGTGATTAATTCTCACCTTGCACCGCGGCACAACCTGTCGAGGAGTTTGTCTACTCCGCGGATACTTGCAAATTAGACTTATGGAGTGATTTTTCAATCATAATTGCACCTGAAGTTGAGAGACCAGTTGGTAAAACGTTGAAGAACACATTCAAACTTCATAAAAGTGGTCAACACGACTGGTGCTGCGATGATCCGTACCACGAGCAACTATAGTTGAAGCCGATCAGTGTCCCAGTTTCTCCGGACACTCCTCAAGCTCAGGTAAGAAAGGCGGCAATCAGTTGGTTGGAAGGTGTTGCGCCGATCGGTTCGTGGATCTCGCAGATTTCTTCGCAGAACGATAGTGCGCGAAAGCTTCAGTTGGCGTGTTTTCGAAATTGTAATGATCTGTTTAAATCACTCAATAATTTAAGTGAATGAAAAAGTGTTATTCAAAAGCCGATAGATCCTCACGTTTATCCTTATAACATTTCTTAAAAGTGTTTCATATTTTCAAAATTATAAATTCACTGTGAGTGGTTAAATAACTCATAAAAAATATATCCTTTCTTTTCCTGCACTTTCTTCATAAATGTAGTGCAAACGCAATTAATTAACAATCATTGTCACGTTCAGCTCGGCATATAGTTGCATAAGATAATTGAAGTTAATTCATTTGGAAATTTAAATTAAATATTTATATAGAAATTGTTTATATGAAGTTTTTTGTAAGTTATTTATTTATGTATTTGCAAACACTTCAAATCCATTACTACTGTTTGTTCTTGGAGTTTTATAAATTGGACATGTACCTACTCAAAAACTAAATTGGACTTTTCTGCAGGGTCAATTGTGGGAAATTAAAAAGTGATTAAGTATGCTTTTTCATGCATATTGAAAAATTAGACAACTATACGAGAAATTACACATTTGTGTTTTTTAAAAGTCCTTCACAAATTTGAAATCTCTCCACTTGTCTTGATAATATTTTTATAAAACAAAATTAATTTTACAAATTAACAAATTCGCTATTGGTTTGCTTCAAAACCTAATAAGTCAGGCGATTGTCTTTTGGAGAGCTGGAAACCAAAAATTTCGTTAAAAGAAACTGATTTTAATAAACATGAGCCACATATAAGATGTAATATTAAATCAAAATTGATTTTTATAAATTGACAGGTTAAAATTTCCTTTCATTATCACCGTAAAAATTAAAAAGGTACCCATTTTACTTTTGCCGATATCTAAAAGTTATCACTTTTTTCAAAAAATAACGAATTTACTTATTAGCATGAATTTTTGTTAATATTGTGCTGAAAAAAGTACAAAGTATAAGTTTCTTTAAACCAATATAACATAACATTTTTATGCTAAAGCTTCCGGCTCAACACAAGGGAAGCGAAACCAATGAAGAAATTAAGTTAATAACAATTTGGTCTTTATTCAATCTTATCCCCAAATCATACTAACGTTATGTTGCCAACAGGATAAGAATTTTTCAAATCATCTAAATTCGGATGCATTATTATGAGCCATAATTGTGAAAACTATTGAAGCAGCCTAACAAATTCTTCAAATTAAACCATATATGTAGAAGCCTTTATACCAATACAGGCTAACGCCATTTGTATTCAAATGAAATTAAATGGGTTTAAAATTTCTAGTCTTTTTCGCGGGGTATCGATAAACCTCTTTTAAGATTGCACATATGTGACCGGGGCATGTATATGTATATTACATTATTTAAGTGAAAGTTAGTCGTTTTTCGTGTTTGTCATCAGAATGTTTAATTTCATTCGAATCGATTTTGGTGCTTATCAAATACGTGTTATAATGCTAATTGCCTTTACACTTTGTTGCTTTAACGTATTTATTTCATAAAATGTATATAGTCAAGAACCAATAAGTTCAATTAATTCAACAGAAGGAAAACAGAGAAATAAATTGTAGATTGTAAGTTCGCTAGGAAGTTAGAATTTGTCTGTCCTTTGTCCATAGCACGCACTTTAAGAAGCAGAAATCAATAGTTCCCCATTTAATAATTTATGCCCGGTGTTTCTCGAGTTCATTGCCGCTATAAATAAATTATATGTCCACAACTAGCCGGCCGAGCTGTTCTGTCCAAGTCCTCCTGACATCGTCGTTTGCTTACGCTATGACTTCCTTTAGTCTTTGTGAAGGTGGAGGTTGGATATTTTAAATTAAATGAACAGGAAAAAACGTAAGGCAACATCGAAACCAAATGTGCGAAAATGACCGTTTGTTTCAAAAGAAGACTGCAAGTGTTTTGTGTTCTGGCGAGTGCTGCGTTAGCCTTTTTCACATCAGCAGGAGCTAAGCCGACTCTCAGCTTTTCACTAACTAGAGCATTTCCGTCATTTGCATCACTGACCCAGCAGTTTATAGAAAAAAGGAATGTTGCCCAGATGAAGGTTTATAGGTGAGTAGGACGGATTTCCTTACCTAACAATGGAGAAAATCACCACATCGATCATTTACAGCGGCCAAAGGGTCCGGACAGATTCGCTGATTATGATTTACTACCATGATCAGACCATCGCTGTAGCTGAACTTGGTCCTGAGAAGCTATTACTGGGATGCGAATTAATCGAAATAAAGTAAGTATACTTAATTTTCTATATTAATTAGGACTATAATTGTGAATTTTGCATTGAACTATGTATAATACATACTATCATTTTAATTTTCACAATGTATTTATTTAGCAACAGGTATAAATAAAGGTTATATGTTCGCCTTAAAATTTTTAAATTAATCTAAGAAATTCCAGTTCAGATGTTCAAGATTTCAATTTTGTATGGCTAGTTTCAAAAGTTTTATTTATGTTAACAAAAAATTTAAAGAAACAAAATATGCATGTGATGCATATAATATTGAAATTCCCTAAGGAAGTGACCATAACGATGAAACTAAATAATAACCCTTATGATATATTATATATACATATTATATACATATGTACATTCCTATTAAGATGAAATTCGGTATAAGGACGTCTTAGTCGTAAATTGATAACCAAAAGAGAGAAATTATGAGATTTTTTAAAAAATAAATCCCTCTCCATGGGGTGAAAAATATATTCAGCTTTTTTTTCACTTACTTCATTAAGTTGGGAATCTTTAGATAGATCTTTTCAAATCCTTAAGCCTCCAACAACAAGATTTTTGCTGTCACAGTCGTTATCAGAGCATTTCTTCGTCTAATTTCTAAACTAAAAAATACGTATAATCTTAAAAATCAAGAGCATGAATTATAATATAATACGTTCAATGAAAATTGTAACGGATATTGTGGCAAAAATATTTTCGCACAAAAATCTTTCTCTGTAGGAATCTGTCTGTGAAAAACATACAGGGATCCACAGGATTTCATTTTTACAAAAAATGAAGGATAGTACTGAAATCTTCGAATTGGATTCTTTACTGAGAAATTTTTGGTCTCGATGTCTGGAAGTGTTTCAAATTCGTTGAAATCTATTAAGGAATCTTTTGGATTCGATAGGATTTTTGTATCACCATTTCCTTCGATAATTTGAACAATCTTTCTGATAAAAAGTTTAATGGTACCAAATTATTACGAAATGAAATATTTTGATTTTCACTTAAAATTTATTTTTGAACAATTCGCTTGTCCTTTTTTACTTTACAATGGTTGGAGCTTATTCATATAGATTTTTTATAACACGCATGTTACTATATATTTGGTGTGATTAAGGTCTCAAATACCCAAATTGCAAAATTAACAACAGTGTACCTACTTACGAAGATTTTTCATTTGGAACCTTCAAATGTTAATAAATACCAATTTCCAATTCTCGCAATCAAACAGTTCAAAAGATAAATGCCTAGAGCCATTTGCAATCTAATAAGCATTTTACTCAATTAATTGTGTAGTGTCAAATTAGAGTTATATTATTACTCAATGGCAAGACGAATTCAAGGCATTTTGACGAAATAGCTTTTATAAAGTTGCTTTTTATTATTTTCCTATTATGATATTTACGATTATAACTATTACCATTCGCGAAATTTGTGAAGAGTGTTATGGTTTATTTTTGTAATTAGGTATATGAATGTTTAAAAAAATGAAAGAATACTATATACTGTATATGCAATATGCAGCGAATGTGTTAAAAAACAAGACATTTTTATTATACATATATGCATATATTTGTTTTTAACCAAAGTTTACTTAATTCATATATAATCTTAAAAAAAAAATTAAACTTCTTTTCTTCTCCTATTACAGAAAAATATATAATTTTTTAATATATATTATCCAATATAAAATATTTGCCCTAGAACTCAGATTTTCTCAACAAGTTCAAGATCATGATCAATATTTGCACAACTTTCTTTTGAGTTTACAATATTTCATTCGTTCTGTAATATATTCATTGTAATTTCTCACAAAATGTAAACACAAATATCTCATCACAAATTGACGATGTCGAAGCTGACGACGTCATTTATTTACATATTCATTTTAATATTTGCTAAACAACTTTTTATGCCATACCTATCAATAGGAAAAAGGAAAGCATGTCAATGAACCCTTAAAATTGGAATTCAAATCGAACTTGCATCGTTTAAAATTTGTAAATAAAATTTCGCAGATACTACTTTTGTTGTGATTGCCACAATAAGTTGCCAAAAATACATCGAAATTTATGATTTGCCACTTCTATTGAGTGACAAAAAAATACCAATACATTTTGCAACATTTGGAGCTTAATTTAGCAACAAATAAAAAAGTGGTCATGTTGGCTTACATATTTTCAGGTTAAGAATAGGGAATGCATTCTTACAGACAAAACAACGTGATAAACCGGAGTCAAGAGTGTAACACAAATAGCTGACATAGTCTCACCCTTGATTCACTGTTGGTTATTAACGCCAGCACTATGTCAACCTGCATTCAAGTCCTCTGACTACAAGACAAGTTTCTCAAACTCGTTACTGACTCTTACTTACGCGCTTGCAATAATAAGTTCGTCAGATATTCGCTCAATTGACCTCGCTCAGACTATATGAAACTGAAAAGTACTAAAAATTGAATAAACGTGAAATGAAAAGTGGGCAGGTGAGTCTGCGGTCTGAGGATAATCCACCGCCCGATTATGCACCAAGAATTTCCCAGCAGATGCGGTACTTTTGTAAGCAATTTCCGGACATAGTTGTCTGTTCAGTTAACCGGAACCTAATCGTTACCGGTCGGATATTCTGTTCTACATACATTGCGGTATGGAATTAAACAGTTTGAGAAGCTTGCATTAATGATTACGTACTTTGGTTTCGTTTCAAGTTTTTTGACCGCCTTGTTTTTATATTGACGTAACTGAATGGAATATTTTAAAATCAATCTTTATAAGTGAATGTGAGTGACGAACAAGAAAAAAACTTGTTCCAAACTTGTTCACAAAAAAAAGGTGTAGTACCTAAAAATAAAAAATATGCTCTCATTTGCAGCTCTATTCAAGTTCAAATAAGTATTAGAGATTACAAGAAAATTAAATGCTTTTTAAATAATAATCTTTTAAATACTCTTTCACAGAAATAAGAAATTTTTATTTCTAAAAATACACCGTAGTAAAAAGAAGTTTTTTTTTTCCTTAACTGTCTACTTATGATATAAAAAATTACCAGAAACTCTACTCGTATATAAGACTTATTGCGTGAATGATTCAACCAATCTTTTAGCAGCTTTTAGTATGCAAATCACATTCGCGAAAAAGTTTTTTTCTTTTACTTTCATATTTCTCTATTGTGTGACGTATTGGATTTTTAAATAACGAAGGAATGTGAGAGAACTAATTTCTTCATTAAATTTAGCTCTTACAAAAACAACCAATATTCAAAAATTGTTTTACGTCACACATTGGGATTGAGCCTTATTTTGTTATTTTTTATTTCAAATATTTAAATTTGTTAGTTATTTTCGGACACGTTTAATTTATACCAAAAAAAGAATTACTTTATAGAGTCTTCTGTAATCTTAAGTTTGCTTGGTTGTCACAATTGTGAATCAAATAGCGTTAATAAACCATTTCTTATAAATCTTACATGCGATTTACCTACAATAAATTATAAATGAAAAAAATAATTCTTCATAGTTTTTCGTAATAATACTTCGGATACCTATTTTATTACATTTCCCTTGAGCCACTCTTCTTTCAAAATTCAAAAATTTCATGAACATAATTTAATTCCAGAATTAGACAAACTTTGAATAATAGCCTCAATAAATATGTATTATTCCCAATGGAGCCACAAACAGTATTTTGTATTATAAAGAAAGACCTAACTAATACTTACCAATAATTTAGTTCACTTTCTATATTAAATTCTTGTCCGAACATTTGTGGCAGGTGGGACTCAAAAATCGTCAAAATTAAAATTAAACTAGTATTGTTAACAATGCAGCTTGATTTTTTAATTTCCTAGGCTACAATAGTAATTTTCTATGTCAAATTATATTAATATTACCGTTTTCGACGTTAGGTAAAATTATAATAAAGAAAAAAAAGGTTTGTATTCAATACTATAGGGTTGTTCCTTTTTTAATAGTGTAGTCTTGGAAAAAAGGTAAATTCAAGCGGCGGAAGTTGTTCCTGCTACGTTAAAAAATTATTATTTCTTTCCTTAAATATTTAGGTACAAAAAATAAAAGACTTTTCATCGTCAGGTGGACTATGTTAATTAAATAGGTGATGATGTACATAATAAAAAGTATAAAACAAGTCACTTCTGCCACTTAAATAGCGTTAAATTAAATAACTGAGATATTGCGTATTTGTAAAAAAAAAATCAAATCAAATCATTCATCGTGTCTGTGTTTAAGAGAAATAGTTGTTTTAAATATGCTCAGCATAAAAATAGAAGAAGCAGACAATTTTCATAGAGATCTTTTGGAGGACGATTTTTTTAACATAAATATAATTATACATTACGATTAAGCCAACTACGACTACTTAGCATCGCTTGAATCGCATAAAAAACCGCACCTGGGTCCAAAACGTATAAAGTCAGTTGTATTGTATAGTGCGGAACATCGAAGCGAAAACATTTTTGTTCCAAAATTTAACATTTTTGTTCATTTTGTGGAAAAAATGGAAGAATTGAAGTGCGTTTTCTGTAAAGCCGATGCGTATGGACGCGTTATTGTATATATATTATTTATTATTATATTAACCAAATTTCTAAAATCATTATGAAATGCACTGAAAGGTTTCGTTGAAATTTGAAGTTTAGTTAGTTAGTCGTATCGTTTTTCCAGCAACTGTTAATCCATAAAAATGTATATGTACGGTTTGTTACTAAAATCAGAAGTCTTATTGTCTGCCTTTTTTTCATCATTCTAAAGACTGCATACCTACTGAGCGAAACTCAATAAGAATAACGATTAAATGATATAATAGAGGCTTTTTCTTTGCATGATTTTAAATACTATTATAAATAATGTAGAATGGAGCACTTCTGCCTCCTGGGAATTTTTGTTTTTTGGGTAATCTTAACACGATATTACAAAGGACAAACATGACAAGGAAGCACTAATTTTTGAATTTCGAAATTCAATAAATAAAAATGACTAACTTTTTCGCACTCAGATATATGAAAATAACATTTCATATTAATTTCTATGAAACTATTACCGAAATTGCCACCAGCTCCCTAACTAAAAGGTGTGCAATTCATTTTAAGATGAAATTTTTGGAAGGCTGTCATCTTAACCCATTTATTAAACAAAAACAGTTCTTATATAAAATGTTGTCAATTCAATCATAGAACTGGAATAACCTATAATATTAAAAAAATATATATATATTTTACTACTACCCATATCTTTAATACGTTAACGCCGGCGTGTACCATCGGTGGCTCACACTAGACAGAAATTGGGCAGCGCGGTCCTCAACGTGTTAAATACAAGATACATTGCACATTCCCTAAGTTAGGGAATCTGCAACATAGACCGCTGAGGGGAAGTGAGTATGCAAAACGTGAGGACGGCATTCTGTCAACATATTTCAGTTGAAATTAGCTCAAAGATTAAAAATATGGATCTTGCCGGTCCATTTCTTTTTACCCCCTCTCCTCTTATTTATAAAGGAAATCGATGGAGTACACGTTATGAAGTCATTTTAACGATTATTTTACTCATAATTTACAGTTTTTCTTATGATGAGAGTGTTGATAGGTTTTGTCTATTTTAATTCTTAAATATGTTTTTTTATCAATAAAACATTTTTTATCTTATGATTTTTTTTATGGATAAAAAATATTTTATTTTTTTTATTTCATTGAGCACTTCATGAACACATAAGAAAAAACTGTAAATTATGAGTAAAAAAAAAAAACTAAATTATGAGTAAAATTATCGCTAAAATAAAATGACTTCATAGCATGTAATCCATCGATTTCCTTTATAAATAAGAGGGCCGGCAAGATCCATGTTATTAATCTTTAAGCTTTTTTCAACTGAAAAAGCTTAAAGATTAATAGCATGGAAGCAATGCGGTCCTCACATTTTGCATACTCAACTCCTTCCAGCGCCTGCACTATAAATCTGCACGGTTTTTTGTATCCTCCACATTTGAAACTTGTAATTCGATAAATCAAATTGTTTGATGCAGGCGCTAAGATACCAGTGATTTTTTTCAAAACTCTCACCGTTCTAAAATTAAAACTTGAACAATTTAAAGATAAGCATTACATGCATATAAAAATTTAGCTCGCATTTTTGCACAGCGCTGCATATCTATTTCCATAGCTTGCGTAAAAATAAAATTTTGAGCGGAATCGTCCGACTTCCGAGGATTACTATGTATATGCTACAGGAGATAAGCAGATTTGTTTACAGTTCTTATCGCGCTACACAATAGGTACATGGACAAAGTTAAGGTGGCTTGAGAGCTTTTATGACAAAACATTAACACCATAAACTACTCACTATTTTTTTTTTTGGGATTTCTTATACTAACTTACTTTAGAGAAATATTTCTATTAAGGCCAATTTACATTTTATTAACCTACTTTGATATCATGATTCAAAATAGACCCCGCGAAGAAAATACCTACTTAATTCATTTTGGTTATTCTTTACGCATACTTTCCTGGCAGAAAACGTGCATGCGTGAGTCGATTAAAGATATTTTCTTATTTTTTCGAAATCGACTTTAACACCCATTTCTTACGTATCATAAAGCAATCGATCAGCCCACTGACTCTACTGAGCGAAGTTAGTCAATTCATTTTCAAACTGCTGATATGCTGATACTGGAGATATGTGATTCCTTACCTAAATTTTTTTCCATTTCTTCTGTTAATAAAATCATTCAATGTATTACGTCCTTTAAAACATTGCTAATCTTGTACATATCAAGGCCTTGAAATGTTGCATTAGGTCTTCTCTATGACCGAGTTATGGAGCCGGTAATATAAGTTCACAAAGCATGACCATTCACACGAATTGCCTTATAACCGACATGCGACAGTCTGCTTGATGCCCAACAGATTTCGAGCACAGAAATCCCGCGCGTGTTTTGCTATGCATGCAAATTTTTCTTTTCAATTTTCTCTTCTAAAGTCGCATGGACTGGACTCCAAGACGTGTCGGACAAGTAAGAGATATTGCCAAAGAAAATTTCCCTCGTGTAAATTAGCTTCGATTGCTTTTGTTGGTACTACTTCACGCTGCCATGGGTGACGAAATTTTTCTTACACCAAAACTGGCACCTAATTTTCAACTAGAAAATTAGTTTTGTCGTTTTCTTAAAAAAATCGATTTTTGATGAAAGTTTGTTTACGTCCTGTTCTATTTAACTCTAATTTCCTATTAACATTTTGTTTTCAAGATCTTTGAAATAACCCTGTTGAAGATAAAATCAGCGTGGATGGTTTAATTGCCCAGTGCCCTTCAAAAATAGATCATTCAGGCCGATGCGCACGAACAAACAGGAAATTTTAAAAAGTAGATTATCATAAAAGTAAACCGATTCTAATAGGCCCTACTATTCTTATCAGGAAGGTCTAACTTTAGTTGATGCATGCTCCATGAAGTTACTTTCTCTTTTTTGTGAGATCAGAAATTATATCATGACGATCATAACCCTGTGATATTACAGCAGTTGGCTGGTTGGTTTCGAAATCAAAAACAATTTTTTTTCGTAAAAAATCGCACTCTTCCGTGTTTACGTTTGTAATGACCTTTATAGCAAGTTTACCTGATTAAGCACGTATAACATTTGCATTGCTGCTCACGGGTTTTTTAGCTGCAGAGCCAATGAATCATTTCGGTCATATAATTCAGATGAATATCAAATACTAAATTTCCAATTAAAAATGATATTTTTCTGGTCGTTGAACAATCAGTGTATAGTACATATATCTATTACTTGTATAAATGGGTACAATTCGATTTTGTTCTTAATTCAAACTAATCAAGATTCTTGCAGTAACCTGAGCCAATTAAAAAATAATAAAAATAAGTTATATTATTATCGTTTGTTTTCATTCTTACTAATGATTATAAAGATTAAAAATTTATTAACATATGCTTTTTAGTGCGGTAACAAAGGGTTTAGAAACAAAAAGTTGCAAATATCCAAAACAAACTATTAAAGATGTTTTTAAATATACCTTGACATTTCTCCACTTCTGAATTAATTATAAGGCGGAAGTAGAACTAATAACCACGAAAATTAACCAATGTGTAAACAATTTCTTTGATAAATGTAACTTTTCTAAGAATCCTTTAGTTTTAAAACTGCGTCAGGACGATGGGTCTGAGTCTGAGACTGAATCTAACTGAAAGAATATTTTAAATATCCTTGCATTTATATCAACGCATTCCCCTTTTAATTTTATTTTCAGAGTTACAAAATAAAATTCTATTAAAATGAGGAAAACGAAAAACTCATGTAATAATGTGTTCATCTTCTTTATTAAACGTTCTTAAGAAAAAAAAAACAATGTTCGCATTAAGATCCTTTAAATTTTATTGAGTTCCAATAAAATAAATATTATTTTTATTTACTAGCGTTGTGTTTGCCCAATTTCACGGATACAATTTTATTTCGAAATGTTCGGGCAACAAATTATAAAATGTTGAAAATAAATCTTATTATTCTTTTTTGACGATATTTACAATAGTTAAACAACAAATAAAAAGAGGTAAATTCAAATGAATAGACATTTTCGTATTGGATCTTGCAATACAATGCAAATAGTGCCATGAATATTTATTCATAGGTGATCTCTTCCGAGGTTTTTAACTTTTTACGTCTAAATACTATACTAAATAACTTGACACACATGATATAAAAATTGTTAAATGTTCATTAGAAAGCTGAATAGAAGTTGGCGTGTTTTTATACATGTATATTGTATGCTTTTGGAGGAATGCTTACACTCTTTAATAGAAAACGATGAAAATATCTTCCCAAATGACGAAAAATATCGCGTAACACAAACAACCGAATTGAGAATCTTCTCCTGTTTTTAATGTTAAACAGTTGTTGTCGTCATTTTCCTGCCTTTCTATTTAAACGAATGCCATTTACTGAAAACTTTAATTTTCCTAACATATTTTGTGCACTAAGAGTTATTTGAAAATTGGCATTTCTAGTGATCAAGCTTCCAGCATTGTCAACCACATCAGAACTTTTTAAAAAATGGGTCCTGGGAAAACAACTGCAGCAACGCTATTAAATTGTTTTTTTTTTTTTGTATCTTTTCAAAAAGTTATAATTAATATGTAAAAGTATGTAAAATAATATTAAAAGAATGAAAATAGAAAATAACTCGTAGTTTCCTCCACGATGACTCCAAAAAGACAAACTGCAAAGCTGGTAATTCAAAACACAATTATTAACTGCATTAAGAAAAAATTTCAATCAAAAAGACTAAAATGTCAGTTATTGTTGGTACTTCTAAAAACTAAGAAAATATTATCATCATAAACTTTATTTTTCCTGCAATCTTTGATAAGGCATAATTTTTTACCAATTCGACTTCTAATCCGATATTACAGGGTGCTTCGTAAATGTTCCAACATAATCGAAATTGAAAATGTTATATCCTAAAATATGCGACTTGTGCTGTTAACAATTATTACAATTTTGGGCGTTTTTAGAAATGCATAGTTGCGTAAAACTTGCTTTTGCATAACGTTCTATAATTCAACCTTCATGTTCACAAATGCAATCTGACCACGCAAGTTTTAGGCATCTTTGCAACCAAAATAAGAACCTGACTTCGCTGACTAAAACGAAGAAGATTGAGAGCTGTCAAATGTTCTAACGATTTTCTCAAGTAGAGCTAGAGGTGCGAGAGAGAGGACATTTATGAATGCAATTAAAATGACGGATTTTGTTCAAATATGCAGTTGCGCAGTTGACTTGCGTGAAAGTAAACCGACTGCACGTTTGACGAAATTCATGCAAGCAACCATGAATTTCTAAAAACGCCCTTTTATTTTAGGGACATCAGAGAAAAACAATGGAGAATGGATTAAAAGATATGTAGGCCGTTTGGGATTTTTTTCTATCGATTACTTCGAGATGGAGTACTAACGATTTTGATGATTATTTTTTTTTGTTGCTTCAGATTTTTTGAAGGAATTTCTTTATTTCCTTTTTGTAACCACACTAGGCAGACAGGAGTTTCCTAATTACCAGTGGTAGTCAATATTTCAGTTCAAATAACTTCTTATGTATATCCAATTTATATTCTTCTATATGCGGCATGCACTTATTTCGTTGACCCATCGCGGCGCGTCGGCCCTCTAATAAAACTATTACCTAGTCAGATTAAAAGCTAAAGGAGGTTTATAGCTTCTACGAAAGGAAATAAAGTAGAAAATGAAAAAATTAAATGCACGCAATAATTCAAGAAGCAAAGACCAAATCTCCATGAAAATCCGGAATATACCTAGAGGCTAGAGCAATTTACCAAGACGACGTAATTATATTCACCGGGTACAAAAACTGACGGTCATTAGGAAATGAGGAGAATGAGAAGGTTTCGCGTGTGCTTCGACTTATGTAGCTCTATTGATTTTCTGGATAATCGTTAGTTAGCCCATGGGACAGTGCCCGGATTACGTAGAAAAGAAGTGCAGAAAAGTATTAGAATTTATTTTTAAATTTATTTTTCATTTATTTCCAGCAAAGAGGAAGAAGGGAAGCGCTTACTCACCCAATTGGGGGCGATAAACCGACCTCTTATGATTAGTTTTAAGGAAATGCTCAAGTTAATGAACCAATGTGAGACAGTGGATAAGCTCAATGAGGCTGGAGAAAGACAATCCAGGGGAACCACAGACGTGTCTGGCAAACAGGATCAGATATTTCCTAGAAGTCCATTATCCCTGCTGAGTGGAATCATACCCGGTACATTAAACAAACTGAAATATTTTAATTTTATAGTTTAATTTAACATCAATACTTTCTGCAGGCACAAAATGGTGCGGCACAGGTGATATCGCTACAACGTACAGTGACCTGGGAGCTGAATCGAAGATGGATCGATGCTGCCGAATGCATGATCTGTGTCCAATTAAAGTTAGGGCCTATCAAACTAGATATGAATTACAAAACGATTCGATATATACCAAGTAATACCTTTAAGTTTGATACATACATTCTGTTTCAAAGCTATAAACGAACCTTGTTAGTGTGTGATTTCGAGAAAAACCGAGATCAAATAGCAAAACAAATTTTGTTACCAATTGCACTACGATTTACTCTATTCAGTTTCCAAAAGAATTTTGCTTTAATAGCGATACTTTAATTATTATCAGAGCAAAACTCTAAAGAACGGTCTGAAAAAGTGTTTCATTGCTATAAACGAACCTGACTTTCGTACTGAAATGAGACAAATATAGGGTAGGTAAACAATATTAATAATTTTTTTGACCACCATGGTTTTCGATGACATCACAAAGATGATTTTTCATTGAGTGGATATACGGTTGTAGGTGCTCTGGCGTCAAAGAAGACTACGCATTCTCTATAGCCACTATGGTGTTAATTTGGGTATTTACCTAATAGAGTACCCTGACCAGCCATCCCCATACATTCTCCATTGGGTTTAAATATGATGAACAGACTAGTCTTTCAAGCAACCATAAATTATGGTGTTCAAACCGTTCTCTTGTAGATGCACTTGCATGTACATGGGCATTAAACTGTTGGAAAATTACATTTTCTTCAGGAAAATCACGCAGGTACGTACGGTAACAGACTGGTTTGCAGAATGTTTTGATAGCCGGTACTTTTCATTCAGCACGATGGAAAAGCCAAAAAAGTGTACCAAATCTGCATACCCCATAAGTAAATCGCCACTGAAATTTACTAATTTGGAAAAAACCATATAAACAATTTTTTTAACATTTAAGGTACTTTTTTCCGATCAAAAGAAGGTTAACCTGGAAGGGCCAAATGGTTTGAATGGTTATTGGCGGGATCTTTCGGAAAGAGCCTCGCAATTTCTCAAAAAGAAATTTCGGTCTCGGTTTAGTTATGGTGCATGCAAATTTTGTACACTTTTTTGACTTTTCCATCGTGCTGAATGAAAAGTACGACTATCAAAACATTCTGCAAACCAGTCTGTTACCGTACCTGCGTGATTTTCCTGAAGAAAATGTAATTTTCCAACAGTTTAATGCCCATGTACATGAAAGTGCAAGAGAACGGTTTGAACACCATAATTTATGGCTGCTTGAAAGACCAGTCTGTTCATCATATTTAAACCCAATGGAGAATGTATGGGGATGGCTAGTCAGGGTACTCTATTAGGTAAATACCCAAATTAACACCATAGTGGCTATAGAGAATGCGTAGTCTTCTTTGACGCCAGAGCACCTACAACCGTATATCCACTCAATGAAAAATCATCTTTGTGATGTCATCGAAAACCATGGTGGTCAAAAAAATTATTAATATTGTTTACCTACCCTATATTTGTCTCATTTCAGTACGAAAGTCAGGTTCGTTTATAGCAATGAAACACTTTTTCAGACCGTTCTTTAGAGTTTTGCTCTGATAATAATTAAAGTATCGCTATTAAAGCAAAATTCTTTTGGAAACTGAAAAGAGTAAATCGTAGTGCAATTGGTAGCAAAATTTGTTTTGCTATTTGATCTCGGTTTTTCTCGAAATCACACACTAACAGGGTTCGTTTATAGCTTTGAAACAAAGTGTATAATCCTGGTTACGAATAGTGGAAATCCTGTTTTTCAGATCTCACTGCATCTGTGATGACATGCTGTTCAATTGTTTGAAGAAAACAAACACTTCTGCCGCACAGCTTATGGGGACAGTTTACTTCAATTTAGTTCAGGTAAAAGATTTTAAAGAAAATCTCTAAAGTCCAATACTATTGTATCCAATACATTGTGTAACATTTTAGGTACCTTGTTTGGAAGAGGGACCCGAGGGATTTGAATTTCGTAAAGCAAGAGAGTTTGCCGTTTGAGTTTTCTGCGTACGGAAGTGATATCAGAAAAAAATGTAGATAAATTTTTTGATTGTAATTTAAAGCATTGTTATTTATTGGAATATAGCGTACAATAATTAGATCTTGAATATTACTTCAATTAATAATCGTATTCCAGTCCTTAATGCAGGAAGAGTCCAACCTTGTAACGTAAAAACAAAATATGTAGTGTTTAGTTTCTATAACCAAATAAACGACAGAAAACTAACGAGAAACGAGCGTGTTCAATTT
Organism: Machimus rusticus; assembly: GCA_951509405.1. NCBI lineage: Eukaryota > Metazoa > Arthropoda > Insecta > Diptera > Asilidae > Machimus > Machimus rusticus. The sequence continues at coordinate 14,623,850 of OX608051.1, forward strand.
CATTTCAACATGCAATTTTTCCAAAAGATGAAAGATAACCAATCTAAGAGTTCGCTTCATATAATTTGCGACTCAATTTATAAAAAATAAAATAATTCAAGAGAACATAAAAGCCATTTAGATTTATTCATTTATTCAATTTCCTCAAATGGTAGATCACTACTATGTACTATTATATACATACGTAGATGAAAAATTGCACATTACACATTACCTTTTATAAAATGTCCCTTAATAAAAGCGATGATATTGTAATTTATATTGAAAAGACAAACCGCAATTAGTGCTTTACAGAAACCGCAAGTAGTGCGTTAATGAGGAACGTTGAAGAAATGAAGATATTCCAAGGCGAAAAAGAACAGATATGTTATATAATGAAAGCGACGACAAATATACTTTTAGAGATGTTTAGCGGGAAATACACAATACAACTGTTGTACCGACCGTTGGCCCGTCGCATGTGATGCGACCACCCACCGCTGGGGTAGAAAAAGGGGGGGGGGGGGGCCTCAGGGGTGGAGGTGGAGGTGAGGGTTGGTAGAGTTTAATACCTCTTTTAAAAATATATATATATTTACCCCTATTTTTTTGTTTTCCGATGCGATGTGTTCTTTCCGAAATATTCGACCGGTTCGGTACTTTTTGAACACCCTGTATTTAAACACAATTGCAGCATATGTGTATTCTAGATTTTTTCGGATTTTGCCGCAATTGCGTTCAGGATGATATCTTGGCTACTTTGGATTTGAATAATTCAAAAACGGAGCATAACTTTGAAAAATGATTTTAGAAACCTCGTAATGATTTGAAATTCCCTATTCAACGATATCCCACTAAATGAAGTGAGTAAACATTTTTTTCTTCCCCACTTCTCATGTAGGCCAGGAAAGGTCGGCTTAAATTTGTTTTTTTTTCCTGAAATGTTATTACATACCTTTATACCGAGTATCTATACGTGTGCCAAATTTCAGCACTGCAGTCCTAGTAGTCTTTGAACGAAATTACTGAAACATACGGACGGACATGGTGAAACTATAAAGATTCCTTTTTTTTTTTTTTGCTACAAGACCCCAAAAACTAATCTATTTTATTTGATGGAATTACGAATTAAACCCACACAATTTATTTTGTAAGCAACTCCGGTTATGACTTGCTTCGTTTCCTTGTTATGTATATCATGAGGTACCCTAGGCTAATTAAAACGCTGTATAATGCAATAATAACAATTTATTTATAAAATATCAAGGAAACATTTATATATGGATCTTACAAGCTACAAATATTAATATCTTTCCTTAGAAACATCACCAAAAGCTGTTAAATAGTAAAAAAATTTGCTAAGTTGACTTAAATACGTTGTTACAAAATGTTAACGACTAGTAGAGTAAAAAATACTTAGAAACAAAGTGCCAAACGTACTCAATTCGAGTTGTCTTTTAAAAATGTTTAATCTTACGCTAGTCAAACTAAAAAAATCCAACAACTATCAGGCGACCTACTCAAAATGTGTAAATGCAATTTCAATGCTGTCTACCAGTGTTATTCTTCGAACGTATAAATAATTCGAGTAAATTACAATTCCATAATTATTATTTTATTTATTCTTTTTAAAAGTTAATACTCTTATGTAAGTTTTGGGGAGATTCTTTGACACACCTCGCCTAGGAGTGTATTTAATGGTGTGAGTCGGTCATTAATAACAAAGGGCTAGTTTTGTAATAAAGAACAAAATAAAAAATAATGATTGCACTAGTTATCTGGAAATTCCAGGTCTATGTAGTACGGCTGAAGGCACTGAGAGGTTATATCGTACTTAAATTACAAAAGCGATGAGTGTGTTCTGTTTCGCCCCTGTGCTCCCTTAGAATATGCTGGCCACATTAGGTCCTTGGGAGTTGTTCGTTGGAACCGGCTGAGTTGGTCGATCGATGTCTTCATAGCTCCTCTGCTGTGTCGTCGGGAATACTTGCCCAATTGTGAGACTTCCCCCGCGTTCAGTGAACTCTCGATGGAGCAAAATCAAGGAGAATGGTCGCATAATCAAGTTGATAATCGAGAATGCTATCACGTAACCATCTGAGCAGATAGTTTGTTGCATGGATGAAAAATGAACACATTTAGCAAAAATCTATTCGATTTAGTTAAATACTTGCAAGAACTCACTCATTAGACCGAAAAATGAAATGATGCAAGACAAATCAAGGAAAATGCTACAAGCGTCAATAATAAATGCCTAGAGAAATTCAGAATTGTTGTGAAAACAGTCTTGCACTACTTGAATAATGCGTTAATAGTTTTAATCTAAGCTCATTACTGCTCTTAAACAGGGATACCGTGAGAACACAGCACCACCATTTGCATAGCTACAAATCTTATACCGGACCGTCTCGTTAAATTTGTGATACATTAAAATACTAAACAAACATCAAAAATAAAATTCTGTAAAACTCTTCAAAATGCAATTATGTTATTACATTAATCATCACTTCCATTATTAACGATACGGGCAGCATTCTATCATTATATCGTTCAGAATTTGGGGATTCCTTCTTCCGGCTAAACAGCATAAGAGCACAAAAGAAACAGCTTCGGAAGTTGTTTCCTCAATTTCTTAGATATGTATGTAAGACTGAAACGATTGGCTTTATTTATTCGGCGTGTTAGTGACATGCGTGTAAATAAGTTGTTAATTTAACGCAGAGACTGTAATGATTGTGATCAAAAACGTATAAATTACAAAGTAACGAATAAGTAAAATTACTTCGTAATTGTTATCAACTAATCAAAAAATTACAATTAATTTTTAATCATTATCGAGAGATCAAAAAATAAAAATTATTTGATAATTGTTATTGAGCGATCGAAAAATAAAAATTACTTTGTAATCATTATTGAGCGATCGAAAAATAAAAATTATCGAACCGAAAAAAAATTAAACCTTTTATTCAAAATATTATTGAATCTAACTAAGCTATCATACAAATGAAATATTATAATGTCATTGACTTTAGTTTGATATTAAGTGACGAGTTTTTGGCTTTAAATTCTACAAATAATTATTTTTTTCGTCCCTCGTTTAGTGTTAGTGTTTTTTGAAAATAGTGATTAAATTAAAAAAACGGTTCTGCCCATATGACAATTACGAGTATCATAGTTCCAAACACAATCCAATTATACATGCAACTGATCATTAAATAATGGAAAACTTGTTAAAATAAATTTAACTTCGAATTTTACATAGATATGTATAATATAACAAACGATCTTGTATGTGTCTGTGTGTGTGTGCGAGTAAAATATAAAAGCTATTTACTCCCTAAAATCCATTACCATTTCACAATTTACTATTGATTTTATTAAGCTTATCCAAAAGATTTTAGTAAAGGCATTACTTCAATAAAAATATATCTGCTGGCGCTATCCCACACTCGTTGCATCAACAAATTAAAGCATCTTCTGATATCACATTGCTCTTTAACATGCATACCAATTGAAAATTGCGTGCAATCAAAAACTACCACTAGCACGATTTTCTTTCTTAATCTATGAAGATCAGAAATTTGTTTAGCTCTAAAAGAAATTGTTCTAGTTTGTGTTGAAGAAAGAAGGGGAAAAGCAAATGTCCTACAGTAATATCCTTCATTTCTTGCGATTTATGGTCCATCTAGTTATATACAAAAAATGTACTTTGAATATCGTACAAATGCAATCCTGCAATCCGAATTCGAATCTGTTTTACTCCCTATTGAGAATTTATTCGGTGAAAATTACCCGAACGGATTAGTTACATTCCAAGTCGATTCGATATGTTTTTATCCACTTGAAGCATTTTTTCATGGACATAAAGTGGACAAAATATTCTTGTGTAGGCAAAAGACATTGGTAACTGGGTGAATTCAACGACATTGTTTTGTCCCATACCTCTTTGATATCCTTCTTCCGCAAGGAATCGAAGAGCAGCCGGAAGTTTTAAATGATTGAAAACAGAAGCTGAATTTGATGCTGGTCTACTATCTAACTCTAACTCTTCCAAAAAATATTTAAAGAATATATTATTTGTGGAAGGATTTTTTTTGTGGAATAATTTTATAAAACTGTAAAAACACATATTAAATCTCCATATACAACTATTTTTCATTTACATCACTTCGGAAAGTTCAATCGGATTTGCTTCATCTAGACTAGTTTTCTTTCTCACTATCATATTTAATCCCGATTCTATTTCTTCGACACTTTCGGAAGAAAAATATAAATCCACAGAAAATATAAATTAAAAAAGAACATCGAACTTTAAAATTGTTAAATTAAATTTGAGTCTAAGCATTCTGCACTTTTCGTTCAATGCGATTTTATTTACTTTATTTTGACTTGAAATTCATATTGAATTCTATGATATGGACCCTGATTTAAAAACCGTTAATTTTGAATTTTCAAGAAATTCCGTTTGAGGAATTTAATATGAAGATTGAAAAATTTTTGATTTTAAAATCCCCATATATTTGGAAACGCATGCTAACAAATCACAACTTATCATTGGAATGATACTATTATCATATCGGTGTCCTTGCAAGTCCTTGACTTAAGTGAGCACACCTCCTAAAAACCTTTTAAGGCAATTTTGAGAGAGGTGGAGTGATTTTAAGTGAGGAATAGTGAAGAACAAAAGTTTGATCAGGACACCCCAAAGAATCGATTAATATATCATTTCTTGCGTGGAATCCTAACACCCTGTATTTAATTAAATAATACCTACCCTACCCGGGTACACCCGGTGTTACTCAGCTAATGAGGTTATAAAAATACAATAATTTTAAAATCACAGACGAGTACTTTAAGTTTATTAATATAAATCTGCAAAAAACAAAATATTACCGGCCGTCAAGGAAAATCCAATCACTTAGGGGGTAGTTTAGTGTTACTATTATTAAAATAATTTAAATATTAAATTTAAACCTCTGATTGGTGAAGTTATGGATAATAAATAACTTATTTAAATAACGCTTGGGACAAATTAATGATTGTTTTATGCATTTTACACCTTGGCCTTTTCCATTCGAACAAAGTAATGTCCAAGGACATTGACCCGACGCTATATAACAACAGTTCGAGGTAACATCCTTGATTGCACGACTACTTAGAACACCGCAGGTAGCTTTTATAGGGCTTGGGTATTTCTGACCTTTTCGAGAGCTGGCTCTGCCCTGCCAAGGAGGTCTAATTGCCCCATATTAAATATGTATGAAGGCAGCCACCACGATTTACTGGACAGGTTCCCAGGACACCATGAACCTGCCGTGTATACACTACACTTGCCCCAAATTCACCGGCAAAAAGGGGGTAAACGGCGCTTGCACTCCAGGGAAAGTTCCCATGTTCAGATAGTTGGTTTTCTTGAGAATTATTGATCCTCGCCCATTCCCATGAAACGAGGGTGATAGGGGGCGCGAATACGACGATTAGGGCTCATGGGATATAATAAAATGACCTCACTGGCATGCCGTCGCGAAAATCAATAAACTCAGTTTCGCAACAATTGGGTAAATAGCGCGCAACAGATAAAAGCCTGCCTCCTTTGTATTCTTTAAGATGAACCCATCACCACCCAACTGGCGAAGCGCGCAAATTAAATTTAATTGAAGAGTCTCCAAATTCTGAACGAGATTTCGTGTCAATACAGAAAAGTATGATGAATGAGGAAAAACTCTACAGACTTACCGTGTGAACAGCATCAACCGACTCTTTGCAGTGTAACGTCCAAAAGAGCGAAACGATAAATAAAATATTGTAAAAGGTGTAAGCACCTGGCAGCCATACCCCCAGCATGGCATTTGCAATAAATACAAAGTGCACAAATGCAACCAACTATAATTGTAGAAATAAAAGGTATCAAATTATCAATTAAATTCAGGAAAACAACCCAAACATCTAGTTATTCGAAAATAAAATAAAATTATATAATTTCGCAATAGTGCACTGCCCAAAAAAAACCTACTGGGCGCGCTTTGAACACCTCCGCGGCTTTTTACCTTCACGCGAACAAACTCCGAGGCCATTAAGGTGTTGATTTCCGTCATTGTACCAAATCTGTAAAAATAATACTCCCGCAAGGATCGATTTGTTAGTTAAATACGCCAGCGACCACTTAACACTTTTACGGCTTCCTTGGGTTTGAGCACCAAATGGGATGGATGACAACTGTGGCCTGGTCTGTGACAACCACTGACATATAGAAATGGACTACTCGTCCCATACAAAATGCCTATATCGAGATGGTGCACTTTCTCGTTCCCTCTTGCTCACACAATTAACGGATTTTGAGCAGTCAGCTGTAGATTTGAATAGTTGTCAAATGCATTTTGGGGCATTAGTCCATTTTAATAGCATAAACCTATCAAGTAATTACACCAAAAATTATTAAATAGCTCCTTTTGTATCTTAAGTCTCTTTAAAGGAACCCAAACATGAAATTACCCCTTTTTAAGATACAACTGAATTTTACACAATTTCTAGGTTTTCAGCAGAAATTATGTAATTAAATTATGAAAATCAGTCTTTTAGTATCCCATATTGCAAATTCTTTTTATTTTATGTCTGATTTACCGACACAAATTTCACAAAAATCACAAAAACCCTGGGTGGCGTAATGCGGCGAATTATATCGGAATTAATTGCATTTATGTCCTTTTAATGTAACTAAATTTAGTGGGGAATACTGCTAAAACACAAAAGTGCTCTAATTATTACTTTTGAGTTCTTAAAACAGTTGTTTAGCGATATAAACCGCATATCCAGAAGAGAGCATTTCGACGTTTTGCTGAGAATTTTTCAATGAAAATGTCTTATTTCAGAAACTTCTCGCTGCGAAATTATTTGAGATGTGATGCTACTTTTAGGAGAATCAGATTTAAGCGTGCAGGTTACAAGTAAAAATAAATATAATTTTTAAATTTGCCGCCTTTTGAAGCCCCCTATCTCGCTCAATGCGAAAAAAATAGACAGATATATGCCTTCTATATCTGAACTCTCCTTAGGTGAGAACTGTCAAAAAGGTGCACCATTTGAGACAGCAAATCGAGGCCGAGTTCGCAATTGCAATCGCTCGAGCGAGCAGATTAAGCAGATTACGCTCTGAGTGCTCGCCAAAAAGATCACAATTATGGACACAACTTCAGCTGTACGAGCGAAAAGAAGAAGACTTGTGTTTTGTACTAACTGCTGATTTGAAACCAAATAATGAAAGAAGTTAATTTAAAAAGGAAATTAATTGTTAAGACCATAGGTATGGCCAACGTATCTTTTTTTTGAGTACGAAGAATAAATTAAGAGATTTAAGAGAAGAAAAATTAATAAAAATCAATATAATTCAAAAATTCGCTTAGCAGATAATGGTGTCATATTGGGACAAGGGATTTCAATCCCACTTTAGACTAAAAAGACAACAATTCGAAAATGGCAAAAATACATAAATGTTAGGTTAGATCTGTTTAATCGGTCTTCACCACCAGAGCACATAGAGCGCGCTCGAAATGATCTGGATTGAATTTACGGACAGCGATCAGATCATTCCGAGCACTCAGATCGTATATGTGGACACAATTGGGGTGCTCGGATTAATCAGATTGCAATTGCGAACTCAGCCCAAGTAGTCCATTTCTATATGTCAGTGGTGACAACCCGTCATTTGGTCAACCGATTGAGTCATATGTTTGCTCGGACTTGTCAAACTTTACCAGTGAAGGCGGCGCAAAGGGCACCTTCATAGTTCGTGCAGGGGCTTCGAAATTTAAAATCGAATTTATTGTTTAATCGGGTTTTTACACATCCGGTCGTTAAATTTGTTAGGGTATAGTTTAAATAGTTGAATGTTTCAACCTTTTTTGTGGTAATCAAATTAATTGTGTTAATAAAAATTAAAGAATTTAATTAACTGAATATTACCAAATATTTCCCATACAATGTATAGAATTATTCCGAAGGGTTTACTAATTTTTACGAACAGGAAAATATAATACCTATGTTTCAATTTAGATTTAGGATAGAAAATTCCACAAATCGTGCCCTCTTCAATTTATACAGCACAGTCACAGTCACTTGATGCACGCACCAACACAAACAAAGAAAAATTTGTAACTCGTCCAATTGGGCCTTTCCACACGAGTATTCACGAAAAGTGCTGCAAACCGGTTTAACGACAAGTCGTCGCGTCCACACGGGTCGTCTTGCAGCACTTTGTTCATACAAGGCTTATGAATGTACATATATGTGTTTTTCTGTCGTTTCGAATTGATGAGTTACATTAAATTTTTCTTTGTTTGTATTAATGCGTGCATCAAGTGAAATAGGCTCAATTTGTGCCGCACAAATTCTCTCCAATGTGCAGCACTTTTGTAGACATTTTCCCTCTCTTCTCTTGCCTCTTACCCAGAAGACCGGTTTGCAGCACTTTTCGTGAATACTCGTGTGGAAAGGCCCAATGCACATGCGACTCAGGATTTGACCTGATGCGCCTAGGCAAAGCATATTTTGGAGAAAATGCTTGTAGGGACTTGGGTTTTCTTTTCGGGGCTTGTTTGTGCATGATGGGTAGAAAAGCCGTTTCACTCGCTAAAAAGGGTTTAGAAAATTCCTCATTTTAAAAGTATCTTTTGAGTAGTGAAGGTGATGCGTTTTGTTATTTTATTGTGAGAAAAGTATTGATTATTTTGAGAGAAATATCAAGGTGAGTTTTCTCACTTAGTTTTATGTGTTATTTTTTGTTTATTATTTATTATTCATGGTTTTTAGTAGTGATTGAAGAAAATTGGTTCTTTGGTGATCGGGTAAAATTAATTTAGTATATTTATATGGCTTTGGTTAAAGACATTATTTGTACGTATAAAAAGTAGACACTGAGTTGACTATGTATAATCTTCGTTTATTTAATTAGCTAAATTTAAGTGCAGCCAAACTATGTAGTATTACACAGGTACAAAAATGTGTTCACAAAGGAGCAATATGTTAAAAAATGTAAAGAGTATTTCAAATCAGTCTAAATTGTGCAATAAAATTTACTTAGGCAGGCGCAGGAAATGCTTATTGCAGATCTCCATGGCGTATCTTATTTCACTCCATACAGAGACTGATATCAAAATTGAACTTCTTTTTGTCTTTTTTCGGCTAAACTTCCCCTAAGTTTTGATTATTGTTGATTTGATTCTATTAGGGCAGCTCACTGACATATAGAACTGGACTGCCAATCGACGGTCGAAAAGTGAGACTATTTTAAGTGGAAATGCAAACCATTTTAAGTGGAGATGCAAGCCTACCTTGGAAAACTCATGCTATAAAAACACATTAAATTATTTGCAATGTATGTTAAAATAAAGAAAATAGATAAATATAAGTTGTCACAAAACAGCCCCTTTCAATTCGCCCTATATTTTGAGTAATTGTTAAGAAACATTCCGACACCAACCTGCTCAGGGCCGGAAGAACACAAGAGTCAGATATATAAAAACATATTCTATTTTGTCTTACATATGCATTTCGCCTGAGGGCCGGATGGGGGAAAGAGATAGGAATCTTATGTCAAAAAGTCGTCTTAGTTTTGAGGTGCGATTTTGCATTGGATCGGTGGTCCAATTCTATATGTCAGTGAGGCAGCTAGAGATGGATAAAAAAAAAACATATAATAAGAACATATGCACATATTATTATATTGTTAGTTGTTGTGTAGGTCCCTAAATGATGATTCCACATGTAGGTTTATAAGGCTTTGTGTAAATAATAATTTTGAAAATAATTCTATCAGCATCTGAATCTTAAAAAATGTCTGTTAATAGCCGTGTTCTTTTCACATCGGATCTAGTTTCAGGTTTTGCAGTTTCAGGATTTATACCGTCAAAGATTTAATCCAAAAATTTATCTGGTTCAAGCTTTGAAGTTTGAATGGGTAAATATCATGGTAATTTAATGCGACTTTCGCAAATTTTAAAATCTTTATATACATGAAGGTTTTTAAAATTTCAATGCAAAACCTGGAACTGGATCCGATGTGAAAAGAACACGGCTAGTAATAAAACCGAGTAATTACTTATAGAAAGTATATATTTGCAATTTAACAGAGTAATTTAGATTTCTAAAAGGTTTATTGAGATCCATTAAAAAGAGGCTTGAGAAACTTTTTAGCATAATTATGCTTTGATTCAGTCAATTTTGGAAATTTAATTTTAATTTTACTGATAAAAGCCCGCTCAGCACTCACAAATACATTTGTTGAAGAAAAATTGAGATTAATAATTTTATTTAAATGACTTTATAGGTTATACATACAACGTACAGCTTACTATAACGAAACAAAAACATTTATTATTAAACGTAATTAATGCGAAATGCTTAAAAGTTTGCCTCCAACCTTAAGGCCGAAACACATAAACATCAAGTAGAAATAATTTTTTACTACACCAGCGACAATTTTCCCAAATTGAACACCGTTGCGAAAACGTCACTGAAAAACACTTGTTGATTTCTGTTGATAACGCGGCCGGTGAAAGTTCAATTAACTTTAATGCGGAGGCTGCTTATCGCGATCTAAAAAGTTCCGATTTGCTTGCTTCTAAAAATGAGTAAAGTTATTACGGCACAAATGATGAGTGACCTTCCTTATACCTGTGAAAATCAGGCGCCTCAGGAAAAGGTAGGAAACGTTTCAGTTTAAATTAACTAGGAAGAGCTCACCGTTATTATTTTTAGGTCGAAAATACGAAGGACAATAATAGAGTTAAAGCATTCGATATTTTCCCTAAAAATTATGATACATCTGCAGTTTTGAATAAAATCAAGGAAAACATCGACGAACTTGCAGCCATTGAGTCGGAGGAGAATCATGTTCCTTTGGTTCGAGCCAAGGAAGCCTTTGCCAGGGCAGTTGCTCTGCACCCGGTAGATTTAACTTTAATTGGGGAAGCAGCAACGGAATACACTCCAGCGCTGATTTTTTGGGCTACTAGATATTACAAAATTTCGTCATTGATCGAAGAAATAATGTTGGGCGTGATGCGCAAGTACCCAAAAATTGTTCTGTATGTTGATTCTCGCCGCGAGAAGTTAGTTAAAAATTTAGCGATGATTTTAGAGTGGGAAATGAAGTATAAATCTCATTTAGATGCAGACGCAAGTCAATTACATCACTTTGATAGGGGATTCTCAATGTTTGTTTTTCGATCATCTGATCTGGAAGCAGCAACCGATTGCCTCAATCAGGCGATCGGGGACCCTTCCGGTAAGAACAGAGTTAAGGAAGTTTACGTCCAGGAATCTGCCCTAGACAGCTTCAAAGCTAAACTACAACGGAAATTACGCTGCTACTCTCTAGAGGTGCTTAGCGACCCTTTGCTCCAGCAAAGGCACGATGAAATAGAGAAAATTCTTAAGAAACTGAACGCTTCCACAATTAGACCTCTGAATGTACCGGAAGGTAAAGTGACTCCGGTTGTATGTTACGAATTCGATATGAGTTACTTCCCTCCAGATTCCCCGGTGGTGATTCTGAAGGTGTTCCGGACAGCGAAGGAGGCTGTGAGCCTGGCGAAGAAGGATAAAGTTCATAATGCAAGCATCTGGACGGAGAGTCTTGCCTTGGCTTACGAAGTTGTGAACAACTTGGACGGCTGGCATTTTTGGATTAATTGTTTGGGAGTAGAATGCAAGATGTGGACGGAATTATCTATGTTAATAGAAAACAGCGATCATAAAACAGCTTTCGCAAAAATGGGCTGCAGTGGTGTCAGGATAGAAAACTCGTATCATTTTGAATACTTCAAAGTCAACGGTTTACCCAAATTGGTCGCTTTTCCTTTTGGTGTAAGTTTTGCAAACTAATTTTTATCGCAGTTGTACTTGATACGAGGAAATAAGATTTTACGCAATAAACCGTTTCCAACTGATTACGTTATTTTTTCGCAAAACAGCTTCCCTCCCTGCTTCCCTTCTGGTCTAACAAATTCAAACGCGTGAGGCACACGCTGCGGAAAAGAGAAGTGCGGTGCGGTGCGCCTTCCCCACGGAGGGAGCTGTCAAATTGCTGGCTGAGTACAACACAAAAGAAAAATTACTCCAATGAGCAGTTCCCGAGGCCCGTTTATTTGAGGAGGGTGTTCCGCGCGAAGCACCAGGCTGAACATCTGTCACTGGAGACTTTCTAAACGAGGCGCCCCCAGTACTTTTGAAACAATAACAAGAAGTATCGGCCTCGTAAAAATGAGCGCGTGAGGCGACAAAAACGCAATTCGCTTGGAAATATTTCTTTTATCTGTAAAAACCTAATCGCAGAATTTATTGAATAGTTCAGCACAGCCGAGGCTTTGTTTCGTTTAGTAGTGAAAGAAGGCGGATACTTGCACTCGATACTTCATGCAGATCTGTTTCTAATTACTAAGGAATTATGAACATTCATGAAGTGGAGCACATTAACGCGGCCGAGCCCAATGGGAGCCAGGACTTGAACGAAGACGGCGGTGACGATACACCTTTGATCAGTGCGTCAACAGGTAAGGGGCCTGCTCACTTTTACCTTTTCAGAATTAATCATTCAAGGTCGGCGCTATGAGTCAGGCCATTGGGTATGTTAATGTTACCGACATATTCTAAGCTGGTTGGGGCTGAACTGATCAGACTCTTGGGCATCACACCTCTTGTAAATGTGAAAGAAAACCAAGTTCGTAACAAAAAACATTTCCAAGATAAATACTTGGATAACGGTTTCGCTAATAAAAGAAGTGAGATCTAACTGGATGCCAAGTTCTTTCGAAGTTCATTAAATCATAGATCGTGTCATGCACAACGTTTTTCAGTTCCTTTAAAAAAACATTTGTTTTGTTCTTTGCTACTTAATAGTGCGACTTGACACGTTTTTACCCAACAACTTTAATCTTCGAGTTTGAGAACAATTTAGTTAAGTACCTATTTTTTTTGACTTCGTAGACAATAACTAGTAACTATTACCATATTATAATAATTAGGTTATTAGTAAAAATTAGAGTATTTGAAGTTGGTATATGAAGTACAGTCAATGGGCACATCAAGGACTAAAATACGTAAAATTTTTCCATTTGATTTTGAACTTTGTTCATTAGGTGTTAAGTTCAAGTTCAAGTTCAAGTAGAGAAATTTAACTAAGAGAAAACTTGTCAAGTCGCACTATTGAGTAACAAAGAACATAACCAAATTTTCTTGGTATGCCGCCCTTTTGCTTTGCGAACTTGGCTGACACACTGCCGTGTGTCTAAATAGTAGGTACCCAAAATGATTTTATTTGATCGCTGTAGTATATACATACCATATTACATTCTATGCCTCAGAATCGGATCAAATTAGTTAAGAAAAGACCACGAGAAAACAATGTGTTGGACCTGGGCCTACTCTTCAATAGTAATAGCATTACATTACTTATGATTACAACTAAGGTCAAATGGAGTTACGTCGTCATAAAAGTGATCTCAATATATTGTAACATTCAGTAACCTTCAATTAATTTTTGCACACATAACGTCAAAATAATTCGATTGAATTTTTCTACCGAATTACTTTAACCACTTTGAATGAAAAAATTAATTGAAGTCAATGGTTACTGAAATGATTTCCCATTGTTTGTTCTTTAATAATGGCCCTGATTCCCGAAGTCGTATCACTTTTCGAGAACCCGAGTGCGCTGTAAGGGTAGGGCCAAATTTGTGATTTAGCTCTGCCAAATAAATAAATAAAAAAAAAAACAAAACAAAATAAAAAAACTTTTCGAGAATTACGACAAGCGAGCTTATAAAGGCACTTTTTGTAGAAAAATTCCTTAATAAAGTTGCTTTTCTTATAAATTAATTTTAGTTACCTTTGATTTCAATTAATTTTGTCATTCAAAGTGGTTAAGATAGTCGATTTATATTTTTTTATCCCACTATTTTAGCCACTTTGAAGGACAAAAAATTAATTGAAGTCAAAGGCAACTAAAATGGATTTATTCAAAATTTAAGAAATTTATTAAGAAATTTCAATTCAAAAGGTTTTTTTTTAAGCTCTTTTATATCCGATTCGAATTCGAACGACTACAAGAATAGGACCCCCAATGAGTTGACAACATAACATAACATTTTTTTTAAATCTGCAAAAAGCGTATCCAATCGCCATGGTTTTTATTCCCACCTAAACTTCAAATCTTGAAACCAACAAACTTTTGGATCAACTTGTTGACGTAAAGTGAGTGTAAGTAAAAGCAAATAGATTTTATTTTCACAAAATAAAAATTATTTGATATAGGACACTCGTCATAAATTTCAATTCAATGCAACATTTTCCTGCAAAATCTGATCCAGATCCGATTGTGAAAATGTCGCTGCTATTGTTTTAATTTGCCTTTTGTGAAGACGTAATCACCATTCACCTAGGTAACTTATTTGGTCATGGCAACGTAGGCCACATTGTCCATTAGCTATGGTATGAAGTTCGCCGATCCAATATTGTGGGTTTTTGGGCGGATCAATCCAGCGATAGTTCTCTTAGAATCAGTAGCGTAATTTTTACTTTCGTTATCGCCGCAGAATGCCTTCTGAAGAATACTACGGTTCGTCACATATGTACATACATTTATATGAGCCGTTTATTTTGAAAATGGTCGAAGTACATTATTGCTATTACTTTTAAGAATATTTTGCAAAAAAATTAATGAAAAATTCTATGTAGTAGCGAACTTATAAACGGTAAATCAGGCTTCACAAGGAGTTGGGTAATGCAATTTTTAAACTTTACACTTTTTCCTCGAGGCTAAGTTTTTCGATACGATCTACACAATTGAAGAGTTTTCAATAGTTTTTAATATTTTTTTAGAAAAATCTTTCGAACTATATAAGCAGTCTTTCTAGCCATTTTTTTGATATTTTTTTTAAGAGTTTTAACATATTATTGAAAATGCTTATTAGCCGGATCAATTTACACATTCGCTTTTCTGGTGCCACAGTGATAACAACATTAGTCACTTACATTATCTTTTAAAGGGTGGCTTTTACAACTTAGTTTTATCATTATTGAAAGAGAAGGTATTAAATGAAAACTTTTATTCAAATAATAAAAAATTAATTCGCACAAAGGTTTAACATGGATATTCGTAATAGTGGCAGGTTCATTGCGGTTGCTTTTTGCACTGTTAATGTTGAACTATGTATGTAGATTCCAGAATTTACTACTTTCCTCGATTCTGGCCCTTATGAATTAAGAAAAATTCTACATACACTACCGTTCATAATTATTCGAACGATACATTGTTTTGCAATTATGTATGGATATATTTTAAAATAAAACGGTGTAATCGGATTGTGGCACACATTTGATTCTTTTTTCACTAAGTATCTACAAGGCTTTCAATAAGAAAAACCCTTGAATTGGGCAAAAGCGTACAAAGATTGAACCTTGCATCAGTGGAAAGAAGTTCTTTTAACCGACGAATCCAAATTTGAATCTAACATGCGTGTGTTTATCTGTCGACCTACTGGAGAGCCGCTGCTGGATAGCTGCATTGTGCCTCCTATCAAAAGAGGAAATGTAATGTTTGGGGGATGTTTCGGTGGAGGGTCCACTTACGACCTTGTGAGAATTAACGAAAAGTTAACAAAGGAAGGATACAAGAAAATATTGAAAGAGTATGCTGTGTCATCAGGAATTATACTTTAAGGTGAAGGATTCATTTTTCAAGAAGACAATGATCCAAAGCACTCATCACATCTGTGCAGATCTTTCCTGGACGACCTGGAAAGCAGCAATGTACTAAAACATATAGTATGGCCACCACAATCACCGAATTTGTCTCCTATCTAGCTCATGTGATAGAAAAGCCAAAGCTCTAGGTCCTACAAGTAAAGAAGACCTCTGGGCAAAACTTCTTCAATGTTGGAACGAGATCACTCCAGAAACTTTGGAGAAATTGCAAGAGAGAATGCCAAGAATTTGTTAGGCAGCAGTCATAAAGCAAAAGGTAGTTATGTAGAAGAAAATGTGTAATGTCCTTAATTTATGAATGATTTAGCTTTATTATTATTTTTTCTATTAAATATATCTGAAGGAATACAAATGTGTGCCACAACTCAATTACACCGTTTTATTGAAAAAGATATTCATACATAGTTGCAAAACTATGAAGCGTTCGAATAATTATGAGCGGTAGTGTATATTCATTCTGTTGGCGTAATATCAAAATGTTGTTTTCACAATGCCTGCCTATTCGTGGTTCTGGCACAAATTGGTGCTTAGAAAGATCGACGTTAACAAATAAACAAAAAAACAGAAAATTTTCATATATGTACATTATTCTGGCCTAAGGGGGATGATATTAAAAAATATGCAATGATAATTGAGCTAAATTTATATTAATTTGATGGATGGCTATTTATTTAAAATGCAACTGAATAAAAACCACTTCAAATATTGTCTATCTTGGTCACTGGATTACTGAAAAGCTAATGAAAAATTGAAACTGCTACTTACATTGTGGAGTATCCTCAATATTAGAGAGATTTATTGTAAAATCTTAAAACAAAAAATTAAATTAGTTTTAGTTCTTTGTGTAACTTGAAAAGAGGAAAAGATCAGTGAATTACTGTAGAACGAATTAAATTTTAGTATAATTAAGATTCGTTACTTGATAAATTTGATCACCAATTATAAAATTGTTTTATTTTGTCTTTGCAGAAGATGGAGAGTTTCCGAAAGCTCGACACATTTTCGGACTCATGGGTTTCCTAGGTTTCGGCATCGTGTACGCTATGCGAGTGAACCTCTCGGTAGCAATTGTGGCAATGGTCAATCAAACAGCTATTCCTCATGAAAATCGCACAGTAGACGACGTTTGCCCAATTGATCCAGGAACTAATGGGACAGTCCCCAGGAAAGATGGTGAATTTGTATGGGACGAAGCGACTCAGGGAATTGTATTGGGTTCATTCTTCTACGGTTATGTTATAACACAAGTTCCTGGCGGAAGGCTGGCAGAAACTATTGGCGGGAAGTTTGTATATGGAATTGGTGTGCTGATTACAGCAATTTTCACGATCCTGACGCCGATTGCTGCTAGATGGAATCTGCCAGCTCTGGTGATGGTACGCATCCTAGAAGGAATGGGTGAAGGCGTCACCTATCCTTCGATGCATGCGATGTTGGCACATTGGATTCCTCCATTGGAACGCAGTAAATTTGCAGCAATTGTTTATGCTGGCTCCAATGTCGGTACGGTGATATCACTTCCACTTTCAGCATGGTTATGCTCTCTAGAGTACCAGGGCGGTTGGCCACTTGCATTTTATATATTTGGCGTTCTGGGAATAATATGGTTCGTGTTTTGGATTTTTTTAATATACGACACGCCCAGTGCTCATCCTCGCATTAGTTATAAAGAAAGGGAATTTATAGAGCGGTCCGTAAGGAAAACGGACGACGAGTTACTACTAGACGATGACGACAGCAGTGATATTCCTTGGCTATCAATTTTTACGTCACTGCCTCTATGGGCTATATTAGTAACTCAATGCGGTCAGGCGTGGGCCTTTTACACACAATTGACGGAGCTTCCAACATATATGGATAATATTTTGCACTTCGGGATCGAGTCTAATGGCTTCTTTACCGCACTGCCCTACCTAACTAGCTGGATTTTTGGCATTCTATGCTCGATCCTAGCAGACAAACTGCTAGCTAAAAACTACATATCTCAGCTTAATTCATACAAGCTTTGGAATTCAATTGCATCGACAGTACCCTCGCTGGGACTTATCGGGGTTGCCTGGGTAGGTTGCGATTGGAAATGGGTAATGGTGATGTTGGCTGGTGTAGGCGCTTTTCAAGGTGCTATTTACCCAGGCAATCAGATGAACCATATTGCGTTAAGTCCCAAATACGCTGGTACTATGTACGGCCTCACGAATGCTGCAGGCAACACTTGTGGCTTTTTAGCACCATATATTATAGGTTTGATCATCAACGGCCACGAAACCATCGATCAATGGCGATTAGTGTTCTATCTTGCAGCTATGGTTAATATTGGTGGCAATTTATTCTACTTGGTTTTTGCTAGTGCTGAAGAACAACCTTGGTCCCGAAACAGACGGCGGAGACTGCGATCAAATTAGACAACAGAGTACCAGCACTTCGCTATGACAATTTTTATGCTTTAAAGTTCTCAAGGTGAATTGGTTGCACCCTTAAAGGTGCATGTGATATTTCGAAGTATTTATTTTAAGATAGAGGTCTATATTTACTAACACGCAAATATTGCCGCTTTTTTCAAGGGCAAAGGGAAGCCCTCCTGTGATTAATCCAAAGTATCCCTTTCCGGGGTTTTGCGTGGCCCCATATACCACAGCCAGTGACTTGTTGCAATTATCACCTGTTAGGCTTAAAGTATATTTATTTTGTCGAATAAAATATTTTTACAAATGGAAAGTGTATTTCTTGGAGAGGAATTACTGGGATAAAAGAAATACCAACTTTTATAACAAAATAAGTTTACTACTTAGAGAGATCTACTATTACAAAGCGTCATTAATAACCTCAACAGAAAAGTATTGTGCTACGAATCAGACACATTGCAGAGCTCGTCAAAGTTACAATTATCTAAGCTTTTTCTGTACTCCTTTTCGAGTTTTTTTAGCGAGCAGAGATCTTCCTGTTGGCATCCTGGGAAACGGACGATCTTTTCTTGGTGCATTAGAAGAACTTTGGCCTCACTAGTGCACCTATAAGGATTACGAATTACGTATTAAATTCTTAATTAAATAAGAGGAAACTTACTGGAAAGTAATGAAGGCAAGATTTGTGCCAAACGAATCGATCTTGCTAACCATCCACTTTCGGGGCCGAGTAAAATCGGCATGTGTTAAAACAAAGTCATCCTTATAAAGCCCTAGATGAGCAAGAACTTTAAGGAGCGTACCTGAGTGCGTAAAATAGAAGGTAGCATTTGGCTCAATGGAGTTTGGTCTTGAAATAAAATTAAAAGCAAATTTGATGATTATCTTCCTGTCTTAGTATACCTGATGTGTTCCATCATGTCTATAAAAGCAGGACAGGCTTGTTCTCGAGTCAAATCATATCCATAACCGTCAATCCAATAGTACTTGAGGTCCTCGCCAAACTCCAAAACACGTAAACTCTTCTTGTTGAATAACGAGCACCAAGGGGACACCCTTTGTTTATTCCACGCAGTTTCGAAGGCGCAAGTTGTGAACATTAACTGAATGTCATCTGTAAAATATATTGTACTTTTGATTTTGAGAAAAATCAAAATTATTCTTATAAAATCGAAAGAACCTTAGATGAATGTTCTAAAGACTAAACTAAGTCATATTATGCATATTATTTTTTAATTGAGCTTAACACATAGAGAGAATGGGTGAAGGCGCTAAAAATTATGTTCGCAGTTGGATACATATGTGGATCATTGAACAGGTCCAATTTTCATAAATAGAGTTCCGGACCAACTATGTTGTAGGTTAATTAATTTATATGATACTCTAATGTTATAGCTAACAAGTTTTTCGCATACATATTTACCTTTTGTTAGTCCTTGCACGCCCGTTTTTTTAGAAATGCTCTTCACTACCTCATTAAATTGTGGTCCATTGCGAAAACGTTTAACTTCTTCCATCGCATCAGGATTTCTACGCACCTCAGAATCCCAGCGATTGCAGAGCTTGTAAAACTGAACAATAAATTATAATGGATGGTGATTTTAATGTTGTAATCATTAAACATCGTAAGCCATTTAAACAAACCCTTAGTACGGGATCTTTGTGAAGGGGCTGCGCATAGTTGATGTCTCGAATTTTGTGTCGTCCAAACAGCCCCACTGCAAAACTCTGTGCGCTCTTCAAAGTCCGTTGGGTGGCCGTGTACTTAAACTTGTACCTTTTACGATGATAGGAATCAGGTAGAAGGCTTGGAAACCTCTTCTGGAATCGCTCAGCCAGCTCAATCATTTCGTCTTCTCCTTCGTACACCAAAAATTTTTGCTCGTCTTCGTTCACGTTGAAGCTCCAATTTCTGAGCATAGCCAATTCGTGGGGGCAAAGATTTGACTTGGGTGAGCCCAGGACTTTTTCCCTGATCCTCATGAGATTCTCCTTTGCTTGGCGAATAAATTTGCGGCTGGGATTTCGAGTCCCGTGGCGTATGACAGTCCACATTCGCACTGGGACACAGCCTGGAAAGATGTAAATTGTAGGTATTTTCATTGATTTTAAGTCCATTACCATTATATTTTATTTCCTTGTCGATTTTGTTCGCCAATACTCGGTACGGTGTTTTTGTGCCTAAATGGCTTTCTATTTCGCTTCGAGTCAGTGAATCGCATGTCTTGCATGTTGAGGTCAAAATCGTGAAAAACTGAATGTAAACAAATATTATTAAATACATTTTGGGGATTTAAATGAGAATTTGTCAAAATAATATAAAAGGGCCTTCAAACTGACTGTTAGGAAGCTAGACAGCTCTTTGACGTTGTCGATATTGCAGGTCAAAAAATTTGGGAATTACTGTGAACTTCTAAACTCCAGTGGCTGCCAAACCGTGTTAAAAATAATGCAAATACAGTTCAGTGGCATTTTTTGCGTGAAATATTTGGTATTTTGATCTTTTCATAGTTCAGCTTCAAATTTGCCATTTTTATGTAAATTACTTATGTCAAAGATGTGATAAATAGTAAAACATCTGCTGGGACGATAATTGATAAAGAATTGATGATGGTTGCAGGTAAGTTTAAAAGGATTCGTTTATTTTGACTACATTCATTCTATGAAGTTGTTTGGATTTGTTTGTGCTGGAATTAATATTTAAAAAGAAACGTACTTTTGTTTGTCACCGATAAGTCGAGAAAGATATTTAATTCGTTAATTTTAAAAGTTTTGAGGAAAAGATGGACATTATTAGTTTGAGCTAAAATTTGTAAAAAAAAAAAAATAGAGAGGAGTGGAATTATGATAAACTGTTTAGTTCCCATCATAAAAATGTTCTACCACAAAATAGGTAATATATGTATATATCGAAAACTTGAATATCTCCAAAAAACGTTGAGTTTTAAAGGGCGAATTTTAATGTCAACCAAATTTCATATTCCTGATCATCTGATTAGCGATAAAATCGAAGCTATTAGATAGAAATTGTTTAACTCTTGTAAATGGTAAGACAACCCAACTATTAGGCAACTACCCTAACTAGCCTAACAGTATCAGTAATATATGTATGCAATCCATTTACATTTAGGTTAAACGTAGGATAGATT
Organism: Machimus rusticus; assembly: GCA_951509405.1. Classification (NCBI taxonomy): domain Eukaryota; kingdom Metazoa; phylum Arthropoda; class Insecta; order Diptera; family Asilidae; genus Machimus; species Machimus rusticus. Next base: position 14,645,139 of record OX608051.1, read on the forward strand.
TTAGTTATTCAAAAAACGAAACCCACAATCACAAACGATTTTTCATGTTTCTGTTTGTCTTAAATTAATTATAAATTATTGTACTATGTAGCTAGCTACGTATATATATTTTCTTTCCAAAACAAATGTTGTATTCAAGATCAAAAGGCAACGTATTTTCTGAACACTTAAGACGAAACGAATTGAATCGACTAAGGGAATTTTAGTATTGTGAAAAACTACATATTTATCAATTCAGCGTCTACGGATATGGTGATATTAAGAGTATAGTCGAGAGGACAATTTCAAACTATGATTTTACATAAGTTTTTAGAAAAAAATATTTTCTTCATACTTTTCAGTTCGTTTTTCCGTAGTCGGTATTTATTTTTTCCGCAGTATGAAAACGCAGAAATTCACATTTTTTTTAATTCATGTGCAGTTAAAGCGTTTCTAATTACATATATGCACGCCACTGTACATATACGATATTCGACTTCAAATGGCAAAAGTTTTTTCGTTCTTATAATTTTCGATGGGTAACAATATGCAAACTCATATCTCAACTAATCGCAAAGATACCAGACTGTGTATGACTTTAAATGGGACATCAACTTGTATAATGTTTACTTTTGTTAAATATTATAAGAAACAAATTGAATACTACTGTGATGCTACTTTTATTTTATTCGGGAATAATTTACAAATTTAGTCAAAACCTATGTACATCGCTTAACCGCTAGAATTTCTTCCTAAAAGATATCTCAACATATTCTCTAAATCTTTCATAGCAAAAATCAACTATTTCTCTAAATTGTTTGGCCCTCGCAATTACCAAACACTGCATTTATTAGTTGGATTCATGGGCGATCCCGAAGGACAGTTGTACGCTTTGGCAAAGTCCACCGAATTTGAAAGTGGTCCTAGGACGCGTATAAAGCCTGGCGAATGAACTGAGGAACGTATTTTAGTCAAGGCATCCTCTGGACGCATGGAACCACACCAAATCTGAGCGTAGTTAAGGAAGAACAGCTGATCGTGTGTTAAGCCCATTCCAGGTAGATCAGGTTCTGGGCCATACTTGGCCACCCACTTTCGGTATGCCTGCAAATAAAGGTTATTTTTTACGAACCATAAAGATTTACAAAAATATTGTAATAAAATAGAAAATCCCGTCTATAATAATACATCGTATACAAACACACAATAGAAATCTTGAAAATTTTGAAACTTTGTAAATAGTATACAGCCGGGTGTTATGCTAATCGATTGATTCTATATGGTTTCCTGTTTGACGTTTGTTTGGAGAATTTGGTTGATAACATATTAGAAGGTTGGGCCTTCAGACTTTCTAAAGATACCTCTTACTACCCAACAAATAACCGAAAGGCAGAGTCCAACTTCCACAATGGTAATTTTTGAAAAAAAAAGTTGACTTATGTCCTTCATCCTGCCGGTTTTTTTTTTTATATGGAAGATAGATTTTTGCTGAAAAAAAGCTTTTCTGTCTTATGGCCTTTCTAATAGAAAACACCATACTTGTTTCTAACGACACATTCTGAAGTTATAGTGGTTTAGCACTGGGGAGTCTCGACTTAGTCGCGTTGGGTTGACTAGGCACATGTAAGTAACAGGAATCATTATTTTGATTGTGAAATTCGATGCGTGAGGTTGGCCTAGTTAACTTCGTATTCGTATTAATTTAGGATTTTCAGATTCCTAACACGATATCAACCATAATCATAAAATGTCTTTGAAAGAACTTATAAAGTAGGATCAGTAGACCATGTAGAATCGAATGGTTGGCTAATGTAACACCCTATATATGTTTCAATAAGTTCCAAATCACCACATTTATTACCTCTTTAAAAGTAAATGCATTGCATCGTGCAATCTGTATCATACATACATATGTATAAAATAACGATCAAAATTACCCTGAATGCTTGCTTTAAGCCTCCGTTATCGGCGATGTTTTCACCCTGTGTCATACGTCCGTTCATATACATGCCAACTTCGTCGATCTTGTACCTCGAATATTGATCGATGATGCATTGTGTTCGCTCCCGAAAGGCTCTTATGGTAGCGTTGTTCCACCATTGCATCATGTTTCCATCCCGATCGAACTGCCGACCTACACAAGTAAGAAAAAACACAATAGAGGTTCTAAATGAGCCTACTGGACGCAATAAAACTGCTGACCTTTGTCGTCAAAGCCGTGAGTAATTTCATGCCCTATAACAACGCCTATGCCGCCGTAGTTAAGGGACTTCGGAAAATTCTGGCTATAGAACAGTGGTTGAAGGATGCCCGCTGGAAAAACTAGAAAAACAAGTCAGAACATAAACACATCATGCATAGGGACTGGAATACCAATATCATTTTTGTTGGGATTGTAGAAGGCGTTTACCACGGCAGGTTCTGTTGCCCATTTGTCCTTATCAACAGGCTTCCGTAAGAGTTGAAGATTTCGCTCGGCGTCCCAGTGAAGTATGCTAAAAATGTTTTTCATGAAGTAGTCTGCGGTAATCGTGAGCTGTTAATGGATGATATGTTTAAATATCCATTCAAAAAGGAAATTTTTAATTATTACATTTTCATACTCTTTCTCTAATTCGACAGGATCTGTAAGTATTTCTGGGTACCCAATTCGTTCGTTCATAGCGTCAGCTTTTTCTTTGGCAACACCGCGAGTTTCATCATCCATCCAATGGTTATCCGCTAGCAATTCGTTAAATGCTTCTCTTATTGTATGTATCATTTCAAGGGCAGTTTCCTTGCTCTCCTGATTGAAGTTATCTCTGATAAAAAGTGCACCAACGGCCATTCCCAGTTTTTTATTGGTCCACTCAACACACTGCGACCATCGGACCCTTTCTGATTGGATTCCCAAAAGAATTTTCCGGAATTCAACCCTTTCTCGCTGATATTCGTCTATCATGTGGGTGATTATCGACATCACTAACCGCCAGATTATGTAGTTGTGAACAGTTCGTCTATCCGTTTCAGCTATTATTTTTCCCATTTGCACCAAATAAGGCATGGCATAGCTGACGATCGGTTCGTCCTCCATTAGAGGTATTTCCTTGCCTAAAGTAACTTGCAAGTACTCCCGCCAGTCCAGCTCCGGGATCAATTTCTGCAGCATTGGCAAGGTTAGTTTTTTATAAATGGCACTTGTGTCGTGTCTATCAGCTTCAGGTAAGGAGGCATTCGCTAGACGCGTTTCAAAGTTTACAACTTCTTCTAGTTCCGCGATTGCGGCCTCTGGATTGGCGCCCATTAAAATAGCGACTTGGGTCATGTAACGTCGATACGCCATCAAATCATTTTTACTATTCGGTTTCAGATAGTAGTCGCGGGATGGCAATGCCAGGACCAATTGATCTATTTGAAGGATATTCACTGACGAGTTTTTGTCGTCCGCCCCAACATAGAGCTCAATCAGTACTGCCTCACTGTACTCGCCACGCAAAGTACCCAACAAGTGTTCTATTGTAAAATTTGGGGGACTCCAGTTACCGTCTACGACCGGCCAACCTCCCAGAGATCTTAAAACATCCTTGAGTGGTTTGTCTCCGATTTTGCGAATTTGTACTAGGCATAATAAATGGTTTGATAATAATTTGATTTGATTTCTTAAGAACAATAAAATATATCTTAATTCGTATCTTATACTACATATAAAAATTATATTTTATAAGGCAGTCTGAATGAAATCCTTTGCACTAATGAACATTTGCTTCTTTGAATACTCCGTTTGTAATCTCAATAGAAAATGTCCTTCATAATAGAATTTCTTGATTTTACGGAAAGTCTTCATATTTTACTAAAAGGGAATAGAACATGCGCCAACAAATAATAAAGAAATTCTAGGTACGTATTCGTAGTTGCCTAGGTTAAAGATTAAAATTACACAAAGAAGAAAAGGCAAATGAACTGTTTGAGAATATAATCAATGGGAAGCCAAGAATTAAACTAAGCGTACCTTTGCGAATTACTTATTTTGGTTAGTTATTTTGTTTTTGTTTTTTTCATATTCTACATTATTTTTAAATATTAATACTATACATTTTTGAAAAATAAAACGGTGCTAAACTCTTCTTGACTACTTTCATAGGAGCTTTGTGGCAACAGTTTTGGAAGTCCGATATATGGAAATCAAAATTTCTAAAAATAAGGAATAATATTTGAGTCAATTTCGTTCGTGTATGGATTTAAATTTTCCCTTTGGAAGTTTTATTTTAATAGGTCCGGTTTTTCGAATTGAAAATTTTTACATATCTCTACGTTTTGAGGTCCCTGGAGTCATGACCTTCTTTTTCCAAACAAGAACTTAACAACGTTTACTGCTTTTATTCGTTTTAGTTTTAAAATGGTGACAAAAAGTTTGCGTTATAATATGTATTAATATACATATTTAAAAAAAAACCGGCCAAGTGCGAGTCGGACTCGCGCACCGAGGGTTCCGTACAATATGTATAAGTAAAAGTTCACCCATCACGACAATCGAGTCATAGTTATGGTATTTTTATTGCAAATATATATATACCAAATTGTTGTTTCTTTTGATTGCGTTGACATAGAAGTTTGATTTTGTTATAGCTTACAGGTGTTATAGACCTGAGTATTTGATATGAATTTCAATTTAATATCTCTACGCGTTCATGAGGAAAGGGGTAGTAAGTTTAAAATTATTAAAAATATTTTTATTATATGATGTAACTAAAAATTTACGGTTTTCGCAATTTTTCCTTTATCTGTGCTATAAGACGTTGCTTCGTACCAAATTTCAAGATTCTGAGTTCACGGGAAGTACTCTGTAGGTTTTGATTCCCTTGCGAGTGTCGAACATTTGCGGACATTTGCGGCATAAACGGCTGTAAACAGCTCCAAGGGAGAGTAGACCTGAGTATTTCATATAAATTCCAGCTTGATACCTCCACGCGTTCCTGAGAAAAAGGGTCTTGGCAGACAGACAGACGGACAACAAAGTGATCCTATAAGGGTTCCTCCTAACAAGCAATGTATTGTATATTTGTGTAGATTTTTACATTTAATTTTAGCATTTCTTCGAAAGGCAAAAGAGAATCATCAGATGGAAATAGTTTATCTAATCTATTAAGTCTCTATTTTTGAAATTAGCTGATGCTGATGCTTACCTATGTCCATGCAACTTTTAAAGAACATCTTGGCCTTAATGGTCGCCTGGTTGTCGTCATCGTTAATGGGCTCTTCGAGAACTCCCTTCAGGATAACCTGCTGCTGATCTGCTAATACCTAAAATATGTGCTCTGTTATTACAATAATTGCACAATTGGAGGTTGTGCCGGCAGTTTACTTACTTCGAATGTACTTATTGAACTACGGTCCTCAGGAATTACATGTTTCTTATTCCAAGTGCCGCAGGCGTACTGAAAGAAATCCTCACAAGGATCGGCCGTTCTATCCATAGCTGCCAGCAGCGACGATGCTGAAACAAGGACACTCTAGCAAACAGATTTTCCGAAAAGAAATATTTAAAATTAAAGAACCAGCAATGCTCATTCATAATTGATGGAAATCGTTTTTTCCTGATATTTCGTTAGCCTTATTTTGCACCGGAAACAGTAGACAACTGGGTCAGTGTGCGAGATCTGAAAGGCCAACCCCCGACTTGTTTCTCTCACTTTACCGGCCCAATAGATCCCCACTGGCACAGAAAAATGTCGATTTTAGCGACTCTCAAAAGCACCACCTTTTCGTCCTATTTCGAGAGGTACAACTCACAATCGCAACAGCATAAATTCCTATAAATAACGTTTTTAAGGATGCGAGACGGGCCCTCGGGTCTGGAGGGTAACAACCCACAAAAAGGAATCTGCCGCCAGCGCTTTAAGCACGACAAGACCGCACGATTTAAATTGCTCCACATCTGGGGAAGGAGATGTGGAAGCATCCAGGCAAAGAGATTTTAGATGATCCCCTTTAATATGAGACTTTAAAATCGGTTTCATCCAATTGTACTGATGCAAGAAAAGTGGTGCAATGTTTTCAACTTGATTAGTCTTCTTGCGCAAGATGGGACCCTTAAGTGGACAGACCTTCGCCAACAGACTTCGTTAATAGGAAAAAATTTTCACTTTGATTAAATCTTGAATCCACACCGCGCTCGTCGTATTGACGCTGGAATTGGTAATCCAGAGATTTTAAAATGTCCTATTGTTACGACAAGGATACCATTCAAATAAAGTGTCAACACAATTTGCAAAAGGCTCGAATTATGGAAGCTGTCGAGCCTTCCATCGCCGAACAATTTCAAAGCATTTGCTTCTGGACTGAACAGGATACGAGGAAATGCAAAAATCTAGGTCTGAGTGACGTCAAGCTGGCACTTTTTCATTTGATATGACTGCGATGTTAATGCAGTAAGTTTTCTGATATTTTTATTTGAGTGGACATCGGACAGATTCATCTTTGATGTAACAGCAGTGTGAAACGTGACGTGACAATATTAGAGCCCGTCCTCCAACGATTGTAATTGAGACAATCATACTAGATGCGCCGATTCTGAAGCAAGGGTAAATGGACATTTAATCATTCATATTCATTTCGGGGACTGCGATTGAATTTTCAAATAGCCTTTATACCCCATCCTTTAGCTTGACTAAGGGCACTGCAGAAATCGAAGTGGTGAATTTAACTTATCTTTTTGTCTCTTCCATAAATTCTGAATATGTATATTAAAACCCATTGTTTTTATTCGTGAAATATTGACTTCGATTATGAGGCAGGTATAATAACGTAAAATTATTTGATTGTTTTCATTGCGTTTATTATTCGCTTAATTATGTTTATTATGAAAATATATGGATAAGGTTCAATAATAAAATGCCAATTCATATACTCTATGAATTATTTATTAAGATAATTTAACGATCGCGGAAAAATATTTGTTTGAAATAGACACGACCCATTTTGATTTTATTGCGCTGGATTATTTATTGATTATATTGATTAGTCTTAGAATTTAAATCCGACAAATTAGATCATAGAGTAAAGGATACGCCACAACGAGTAAAAGCCCTGTACGTGAGCGACAAGATTTCTCCTTCCGAAAATACGAAGGGGAAATTTTTTACTACATTAGAGAGAGCGAAACGGCACTAGAAATGGGAACCAAATGTCATCGGCTATCAGCACTGACATATAGAAACTGGACTGCTAACACGCGTCTGAAAAACGAGACCATTTTTAGCCTAGGCTCAAATCTTTCAGGAAAATTTTGGGAATTAAAATGCTCTAAAAACCCACACAATTATGTTTTAACACAGCTAAATAATAAATAATTAAGTTGTCACAAATCGATTTCTGTTGAATCTTGCTCAATTTTTAGTATTTTCATAAAAAGGCCCCTGAAAATAATCAACGGGGTATCAACGAACAACAGAGATAGATATAAAAGTTAGTGTTGCTACTTTTGTCTAACCTTCACATTTCACGTATATGCCAACATAATCTAAAATATGCGACGCAAAGTGCCGAAGCCATCTGTTGGTCATCGTTAAACTATTGCAACAGCCGATTTTAATTTGGTTTTTATTCTATTACTTTTGTGTAATTTGCGTTTTTTTCAGCACAAATAATTTTAATACGAAGAAAAAAGTGTTATGAAGTGGAATGGATTTATCGGGGATGCACTATTTTCATTCGAATACCAGAATAAAGTGCCATGAAGTTGCCTGCCTGGGGTATCAACGGGGGAGCGAGATAGTTAGATTTCGGCCTAAATTTGATCTCGTTTTTGAAGTGAGTTTTTAGCCAGGACCAGCAGTCCAGTTTCTATATGTCAGTGGCTATCAGCCTGCTATGGGGCAATGGGAACAAAATGTCATCGGCTATCAGCTGTTATGGGACTCAAATCAGTTGTGTAGTTTAAAAAAATGTTGTTGGAGGGGCTGTAGCCCACGTTTTCGCGCCTTTATATATACCCCTACTTTCCACTACATGAATATTTCATGTGCCTGAACTTAGCAAAACACTTTCCACGAATCAAAAAGCTTACCTTCTCATGATTTGTTGCTAAATAGTTGCTAATTAGTTGTAGAAAAAGAAAAATTTGTTGCTCTTTATTTTACAAAAAAACAGGGTTTTCTGCTAAGTTCAGTTGAACTTAGCAGAACACCTTCATAAAAAATGAATTTAGAACATCGGTACTATGTGTAAATTATTCAGTGAATTAGTTGTAGAAAAAAAAATTTGTTGCTTTTTATTTAAAAGAAAAACAGGATATTCTGCTAAGTTTAGCTGAACTTAGCAGAACACCTTCATAAAAAATGAATTTGGAGCATCGGCACTATCTGTGAATTATTCAATGAATTTGTTGCTAATTAGTTGTAGGAAAAAATATTGTTGCTTTTTTTTCTACAACTAAATAGCAACTATTTAGCAACAAATTATGAGAGGGTTAGCTTTTTGATTCGTGAAAAGTGTTTTGCTAAGTTCAGGTACATAAATATTTCAGCCTGCACTGAAATTACAACTACTTAAGTGAACACATCAGGAAATTTGGGTCAGCTAAATCGGCTAATGTCGTATGCTCTAATTCTATTTTCTAAGGATAAAACACTTATTTTGTTTTTTTTAACCTCTTCGCGCCCTTGGCCACATACGAGTATGTATATTATGTGTACGTATATGCTAACTGGAAAAAATATTAAAATCTGCTAAAGAACTCCTCATTAGACTATATTTCGTCAATAAAACCAAAAAATTGGAAGTATGGCTTGAAATTAAATGATTTCAAAACATTTCAAAGTTGCCTCTGATTACCCTGAAGTTTCTTTTTACTTTTCTAGAAAAATATCCTGAAATTTTGATAAATAATTTATCCAATGTACAAAATTCGATCAGTTTTGATGATTGCTTTCTTTTAGAAACATAATTGGTAAAATGAGGTTTTTTATATTTTCACTAAAAGCACTTTATTGTTAAATATGTGAATTCAGTTTCCTTTTTTATAATAATTTTTTTTTCCAAATTCGTCTTACTTACCGAGTAGCTGTCGGTAAAAACTAAGTAAACAAGTAATCAAATAAGACATGAAATCCCCCTTTTAAAAAATTCGTCCCTGGTTAACAGTCGATTTAGTGAAGAATACCGAAATACAAGTATCAAATTGTTTTGCGGCATTTTCGTGTTGACAAATTTTAAAATTACTAATGAATTTTAAAATGACTACTATTGCTCAGAATATTTTTATTACTTATGCAGCGTCGTCAGTTAACCAAATTCTAGAGTCAAATGTGATCTAATAAGAATAAGGGTTCCTTGTTTTTTTTCGTTTTAAGGTATACGAATCCCTAAAAACCGTATAAGATGACAAAATTATATGTTGTTCTAAAATCCCGTGCAAAAAAGAAATAATGAAAACCCATATTATAAGTATGAATTCTACAAAACATTAAATCAAAATTCGAATTAAAAATAAAAAGCTTATTAATCAACTGCCATTAATATCTTGAAAATTTTTTCTGTGTCCTATGAACTGAACCCTTTGAATTTTGAATTGAATTTGAGATTATGTATTTGTTATTTTTGATCACGAAACGAAAACTTATTTTAGAACGTACAAGTGAAGCCTTTTATTGTATATGAAATCCCACTTGAACTAGTAACCCCAATTTAAAATTGTTAACCCCATTTCGGTCCCTTTTGCAATGAATTGTTATAAGGCTATATGTTATTTAGTGTGATAATTTATGTTTAAAAAACAAATAACAAAGAATACTTTTTATACAAAATAATGCTAACTTGATAAATAAAGTTACCTCAACGCGTGGTGTGAAATTCTTGATTTGATGGTCATCGGAAAAAATAACGTAATATATTTATGTACAATGTACACATTTACATACATAAATATTCAGAAAAGAAGAAATCTTAAAATCAGAATACATACATATCTCAACTGGAGCTAAAATATTTTAGGAACTTAGAAAAATATCGAAAACTTGTCTTAGTAATCCCGATTTACGATATGTGATGACAAAACATTTAAATTGATAACATACCCCATAACTTAAAACCCGCCGTTTTTTGCTGTTGCAAAGTAAAAAAATTGCTGATTTGTGTTTACCTAATTAACACAATTCCAACCGTAAACCCTCTGCGTTTCCGCTCGGTTTGCATAATTCAATAATCGAGTAACCAAACAGAAGCAAATTAACTTTCGCTCTACCATCATAAGTCTTGGTATCGAGGCGGGGTTCATTAACAAATTTCCCTCCAACTAACTTTTAAAGGGATTAGGACACCCGGGGATCTTTCGAAACGCTTCGTTCGCCATCGTCGTTTCATCTCATTACGCTCCGTCTTTCAAGATGGTTTCTTGCGAAATTACTCATGACCAGCTGGTACTGGTTAGCGCTTCAAATGGAAAATATAGGTTTTGCGATTTGGTAAGGACATGACCACTGAAAACTCTTCGACGCAGTAATCGGCCCATCCAGCTTATCGTGTGACCGGAGCCACTTTCCATACCCGTTGCTCACACCTATAATTCTGGAAACTCAATATAGGCAACCGGACCAAACCCAATCCTGTCGGGCCCAGTCAATTACTTAATTGATGCCGTGGACATCTGGATGTGCCACACTAATTAGTTTTGCACTCCGCAATACGTGGATTCGCTTAATTGAAGCTGTTAGCGCTAGCAGTCAGCCTGAGAGCTAACTACTTTGGTCGGATGGAATAAGTTCGATATGTCCTTAAATTCATCGACGCTTCAGGCGCAATTATTTTAATTAGAATAGTTCTCCCATTGATACCCCAAGGTATTTCTTTCTTGGATGTATCTACATAGTCTGCTTGGAATTACAATTATCTTCCAATTCTGTTTTCCATTAGCTGCAGTCGTTAGTGGTGAGTGAACACAAGAAGGATTGCTAACAGTTTTGTTTTTTCTAAAACATAAATTTTTCATTTATTTCAAATACTAGTTGTGCCCGCGCCGATTAAGGTAAATAGAATGAAATAAAATTTAATGTATGTATAGACGATCTTATGAAAGAAAACCTTTATATGTATATATGTACATATGTAAATGTATGTATGTATGAAAAGTTGAGCCGAGTTAGGAGTGAGATTTCGATCCACTGTTGGAGTCGTATCGAAAGGTGAACATGTTTGTTCTTGTCTTTTTGACCATAGTGCATTGCGTTGGCGCGTAAAAACTAAAGTAACAAAAAATAAATAAATTTTTCCAAATAGATGTGTACCCCAAGACGAAAATATTAAACCTCTTATAAAACTAGTCGTATTGAAATATATATATATATTTTTTTAATCCTGAACATACTGCTTCCAAAATTTCACAATCCAGGATGTTTAGTAGAAAGGCAGGTTCGTCAAAGAGTAGAATTATCAATTAACGAAACTGTTTTGAAACTAATCATGCTAAAACAAACTTTAGATTATCCTGCTGAAGCTACTAATAACGTATTTTCTAATTCAAGATATTCAGTATAGTATATGTATATATTATAATGCATGTATAGTAGTAACGTTTTTTCTAAAATTAAATAAAGTGTGTGTATAGATATATACATACATAATACTGTATATTAATTGTCAAGAAGCAAAATAAACGAAACTGTTTTTGACCGAAAATAATAAGCCGCATACCCTAACTTTTAAACATCTTCTTAGCATCATATTAAAGAGGCAGGTATCTAAATCGAAGGGAAACTGGAAAACTGGTTTAATTACAATGGAGTTCATATGACACTTTCAATAACCGCGTGTTAAATACAACCGTTTAAATTATAAATTAATTAACAGTGAAGTAAGAACAAAAATGAAATCATGTATCGTAAATAACGATTATACACCTGTATTAATACTCCACGTTTTAATTAAAAAAAACAGCAGTGAGTGATTTTTTTCATTACTAGTTGCATCAAATATGTTCGTAGTTTTTATTAAAAAAATTTATATAAGGGTATTTTTTTTTTGCTAACTTGATAACTACATATGTATCTTAAAAATCCAAATTAACGATTAAATCTTATAGTCATTTCATTTCAGTTGTGTCTTAATGCTCATTAAAGATTTTATTTTTACAACCATCCATAACAGCTATGAAAGAATTTATATTTTTTTGATTATGAATAAAATTCATCAAATGATTTTGATTTTTCCTGATCACAAATAATAATCACATAATGAATTTGATTTTTTTTTTAATTAGGAATAAAAATCATCCGTGATTTGTACCTCAGCAAAACTGTTATTTCTGGAATCATAATTTGTATCCAAGTTATTTAGGACACTTACTATTGCGATACAAAATAAACATAACTTTAAAACTTTAAATTTTACTATGAGGTATACATAAATAGCTAATAAGACTGATGATATAAAAATCCGAAAATAACTATTATATGTTGATTAAAAATATGAAACGTGAGTGTTATTTATTGATTGAAAAATCATTTGATGATTTCTATTTATGGCCAAAAAAATAGAAATGCTTTCATAACTCTGGATGATTGTAAAAAGAAAAATCTTTACTGAGCATTTAGGAGCAACTGAAACTATTAAATGTTAAATTTACTAGAAAATATTAAAATTATTTCAAAATTGAGTTTATAAGTTAAGTATCTAATTAAACAATGAGTTTTATGTTTTTAAATAAGACTTATAATCATTACGACCTCTCATTGAAACACTTTTTGACTCGTACCTATTAATGACTTTATATAACTGTATGTTAATTTGAAACATTTTGTTTTAATTTACCTTTTAAATTGATATGAGCAATTAATTCATTCAAGGAACATTTTTTACAGTGTACTGTTCTCCTGAATACGCTACCAAAAACATTTTATGATGGAGCTACTATAATTCCGAATATCCTGCTAAAAGCATTTTACATATTATGAGCCTGATATGACCTATACTGAACAACCTGAATGTTACATAACATAAAAGCATGATGCTGAATCGAACCTGTTGTTCAGGATGCCTAGCAGGTTGAGGAGTTTTATAGAACGTTTGCTATTTTTGCTCCGGATGGCATTATAAAATTTCATCTTGCGTATATATGTACTGTACTTACATTAGGGTGTTTCTTCTTCCATATTCGGTTCTATCGGCCACAATTGTTACTCTAGTTTTAAAAGTAATCATGCCTAAATTTCAGACTCCTGGATCAAACTTGTATTGCAAATAGAATTAAGTTTCCCATAAAATTTGTATGGGATTTAATTACTTTTCTACAAAAACGTGAATGGATCGTTAAAAAAATCCAGTAGTTTCAAGGATATCTTTGATAAAATTTGAGCGTTTTAAGACTTTCAGAGTCTAAAAAATGGCTTTTAATAAATTTTTTTCGATTGTTTGTCCGACTTAAATCTTTCTTTGCACTTTGAAGAAGTAACTCAAAAGTGGTTAAAAAATAGCTGAATAATAAGTAAAATAATCAAAAATCTTCGACTTTTAACTCGAAAAATTCTTTGAATTAGTCTTTTTTGTTACCTTTTGGTTTTTTTGGTCCCACAGACTAATGTTTTAGCACAAGCTTTAACAGTAATCCTTCCAAAATTTCAGACTCTCAAGTGAAATCTGTGAACGTCGCCAGCAAGGTTTAGTTTCCCATAGTTTTTAAGATCTTTTAAGAAGTGTTTAAATAATTTTTTTTCAACTAGTTACATTTACATATGTAAAAGAGTAATTGTTCCCATACAAGTTGTATGGAAAAATATACTTTGTTTGCACCCGTTTACAGGCTTGATCCAGGAGTCTGACATTTTGGCAGGATTATTTTTAGATGTAGGTCTAAAACTTTGGCCTACAACATACAACATACATACATACATACATACATACATTCATATGTTAAGTTTCAATTCGATTCAGTCAGTCTACTTCAGTTGAGTTGAAAGGAGGGTTCAACAATCTTTAACACTGTATGTATGCGTAGATCGTAGATACCTAAGATTGTGTTTGTATAATGATATTTTGGCACCGGTCAGCTCTTTCGAAACGACCTATTATTGTACACTGACTTATTGTAAACTGTGAAAATTAGTCATTTTAAAAAAGATTTTGTTCATTCCCGAATTTTGTTTTTTGTTTTTATTTTTACGTTTAATCTCAAATCTATTCTCGCTTAATAGCACACAAAGGGTGGTAAATATTTTATGACTAGTGTTTATAAAATTTAACATATCTCGGAAATTGATATAAATTTCCCAAAAACAAACCTGAATTTTAAATTCTATGAATTTGGAGTTCCATGATATTCGACGACCCGCCTATGTGTGTGTTTTGTGTTTACGCGCGATCGCCTTGCCCCGACATGCACACATGCTTATACACATATGTATATTATATAGGGAGTATCATACCGAATCACATATAATAAGCCTCAATTTTCAACCTTAAAGTAAAAAAAAAATATTTTTACTATGTATTTTGCCTGCCGAGCGGCTGGCGGACAAAATTGCACGTTTTTTCCCGCGCTATGATTCATTTCTTAAGGATACATGCTCGTTCGCCGAGGCCAGTGAAATATAGAACTGGGCTGCTGATCCAAGGCAGAATCACTTCTCAAAACTGAGACGATTTTTTGACATAAGATTCCTATCTCTATCCCTCATCCGGCCCCCAGGCGAAATGCATATGTTAGACAAAATAGAATATGTTTTTATATATCTGACACTTGTGTTCTTTCGGCCCCGAGCTGGTTGGTGACGCAACAATTATTCTAAATGTAGAGCGAAATTAAGGCCGTGACACATAAAAAGCAGAAAGCAGCGGCAGAAGCAGAGAAAATTTAGAGAACGTTAAGTTATATTAAGTCTGTCACATTAAACGCAGCGCAGAAGGCAGCGGCAGAAGCAGGGCTGCTTTTTCGCGCTAATCTCTAAAAATTCTGTTTCTGCTTCAGTGCAGGCAACTTGACTGACGTAAATTTTTAAAGAAAGTTGGCCATTCTTAATATCAAAAGTTATTTTGATTTCAAACAAACGTAAAATGAATATGAAATCGTATTGAATTAGCAACATTTTTGTTGACGATTTAAAATTAACGAACATACATATGTGTAACAATCTTCTACGCTATAGAACGTTTTTAAATTGTCAAATTGCTTTTCTCTGCTTTCTGATTTCTGCTTTTAATGTGTCATAACAAGAAAGCAGAGCAGAATTCTGCCGCTGCTTTCTGCTTTTAATGTGTCACGGCCTTTAAAGGGGCTGTTTTGTGACAAGTTATATTTATTTATTTTCTTCATTTTACCATACATTGCAAATAATTTAATGTGTTTTTATAGCATGAGTTTTCTAAGGTAGGCTTGCATCCCCACTTAGAATGGTTTGCATTTCCACTTAAAATGGTCTCACTTTTCGACCGTCAATTATCAGTTCAGTTCTATATGTCAGTGGCCGAGGCAGACGAGCCCAAAAAAATGGTAGGCGTTTCAATCCGAACACTGGCCAGGCCTCATCAGTGTGGCTTCTGGCCAGTGCTTCTGCCACGTACGCCCCTGTCGTGCGGATTCGACGCCGATCCTTATATTCACTTGATTAAATTTTCAAGTGTCAATTATAGCGAAGGAAAATTTTGTAACAACATTTTGAACTCACAAAACAAACAAAAAAGTTTCAAATGTCTTTAATAATAAGGCGGTAAAAAATGCTTTGTTTACCGCTCCAAACTGGATAAAAGTGGATCACTTGTTAACTTTGATTTTTCGATAGATCTAATCCGTTTCAAATCAACATGAATCGTTGCGAATTTTTTCTCGTTGATTTCAATTTCAGTTTAAACCCTCAAATTCAATTATCCCACTTCCTCGTGCAGAGGCCTTAAACTAACAGGCATTTTACATCACCACGAATTTGTGCTACCTGGATTTCGTATTCAATGAAGGTGCCATGTAAATATTTTGACTGAGGGTTCTTTTCGCTCTTTCTCGCAGAGGCAATGGCACGAAACAGACTATAGAGTCTACTGTCAACATTCGAACAAATTAACTCAGTGAAATTGAATTGTGCTAACTTACCCGTCCGGACGCATTCCTCCGTCAGACACACGCTCCTCTGCTTCTTATCTGAAATAATAACGAACCTTATGTTAATGTGGAGTTTCGAAAAGTGCTTTGAATAAATAGGGCTTCCTAACCTACGGATTACATGCATATTTACATTGAGACAACAACATCAATGCGTCTTGATTCCATGCCAAGACCTGAGGGTAAAGCCGGTAATCTCCCTTGTCAGGAAAGACTGATTAGAAATGGTTCAAGGATTGAAAGGAGAAGCCGACGCGAGCTGTATGCACTTTGAAGGAGCTTTCGTTAGCCACCACGTAGTGTACTTGATGTGGTTAAGGATATTATAAAACATATTTGTACGAAAAGCTACAGTTACTGGTAATGTTACTGTTGATGCCACTATGAGAGAAATAAATAAATAAAAACAACTTGCAAAATTGAATGATATACATATGCATATATATAATCTATGTATATGGAAGAGTTTCAGTTTTCAGTAGTAGTCATGTGGGATAAATATAAATACATGATAAATTATGATAAAAGCTGATAGTCAGGTAAATTCCTAGGGGGCGCCATAGGGAAATAAACAAGTCGTATACATTTACTACTTTTCACACACGTGCAAATCCATCATTTTTTTATTTTATTTTTGGAGTTATTTTTAAATAAAACTGTCTCAGAAATTTCAAAAAAAATTTAAATTTACCTCATTTAACACTAGAATGCCAACAAAAATAATAATTTTTGCTGCTTTTTAGTTTCAATTAGCAAAGAAATTATATTTATAATGATACAATTTCTTAGGATTTTGAGACTTTTTATAAAAAAAATTTTTTACTAATTGAAATTAAAAAGCAGTCAATAAAATGACCTCTTTGAGCAATCTAACATACCTAATGTTAATTATAAACATTTGGTTTCTAAATTTTATGTTTTCTAAATGTGAAATTATGCCGAAACGACTTTACTTGATTTAATTAGTTAAATGACAGTTACAAAAACAATATAAATAAAATTATAAGAACGTTTGTTCAACAAATTTAAAAGCAAGCCATAAAATACAAAAAATATATTAAATGTTTAAATTTTTGTTGTTCATTTGAAAAATAAAATAGGTAAAAAAAAAATGTGTAAGTTAAACGGCTTTATTGAAAAGAAATATAATAATAAGTAACTAAAGATCCAACAAACAGGGCAAACTAAATAACACCGTTTAAAAAAGTATCACATAAAAAATCAAACAAATTTTTCAGTATTTCTAAAACAAAATAAATTATCAAGAGTCAAGTCACCTTTTAGCATTAAAGTACCTAATTAAATACATCTGAGACTTCGATTCTCACAACTCTTTTCTAAATACGTAGGTATGTATAGAAAATGGTTAGAGTTTTGAATTCAATAAATTTCTGTAGGGTTCGATTTAATAAATACACGAAGTGCATAATTAAATTGATTTTCTCCGTACAAATCAAACGGGGTTTTCGGTTTGTCTTTTCTACTAAGTATTACAATTTTAAAAAATTTCGAAGATCTCAACAACTTCTTTTATATGACTCCAATAATGAATAGTTTTTAAAATTAGTATATGTTTTTCTTTATTTATGACAAAATAGCATTTAGAATCTGGAATTTTTGAAGAATTATAATAACTACAACACGCAAAAATTTGTATATATTGTATCGTGTTTTCGGATGTGTTTTTTTCTATATTGTGCAGTTCAATCTTGCAGCATTTGGTTGCTATTAATTTTTTAACTCATGTAAACTAACTTTAGAAGTGATTTTCCTTTAATTTTCATTAAAAAAGACTTATTTAACTGCCGTCCCCATTATAATGTTTATACATATATGACTAATTTTGGAAATTTTTGAATATAAGTTACTGATTTTGTTTTAAGACATTACGATATCAGTTACAAATGTTTTGTTAGTATATCCGACTTATTCAACATACCTTGTTTGTATGTATATATATGTAACTAATCGCGAATTCATAGCGCTGAATTCAAAAGAGAGTACATGTTTAAAAATTATTTGTGTTTAGAATAAAATAATCATTTAGAATTGGTTAAAGTAACACTGATGAAAAGACCTGGAGGGTCAACGTTTTAGAGATTAGTAAATAGATCCAATAATTTAATAATAATCGCCAGTAGAGTTAGCATTGGGGGTACAGATCTTCTTTATAGAAGATTATATATTGAAATTAGTATATGAAACTATAATATATTGAAAGATTAAACTAGTTTTACAAGGTCTTGAAATGAAATAATATTCTCAAAATTTTTTAAAAAATCCTATGCTTTCAAAAGAGCAGCCAGTCGATTGCAGAAGCTATAAAATACCAAAACATCAACATTAAACACTCTTTGTATTCTTACATGCGTATGTTGCGTAGAACAATTTAGTTTGCAAAGGAGCGGAGAAAAAGAAGGGACTTTGAGAGATATTATTGGGTTGAAGATATGTTATTGAAATTTCCAAATTGAAAATGGATGCGAATATTAAAAAATTAATTTTAAGGTATTACTAAAAATGAGTCATGGACGAATTCATACTGAGGTTTTTACTAAAGTGGACTCCGTCTTATTTTCAATTTTGTTTACCTTTTGCGAACTGAAATTAACAATTAACCTATTTCCCTCCAGTATAACCTTGAAAATGTCAATTAAGTGCTTTTTAAGGAAATTAGCGCAACCTCAAGTAAGATATAAAAATGTCATTTATATTTTAATATTGTTAAATGAATTTGTATTTATTAGGAACAACCAACCCTCCTGAACATGTACTCCTGACGAGGCGGCGGAAGAGGTAAAAAGTTCCTTTCGGGTAAAACTAAAATAGGTGGATATGCTTTGTAGGAAGAACCCTGTTAACATAATCACGACTACTTTACCAAATTACCAAGAAGAAGTCAGTTAAATCGAAATACGAGTAGTAAAAAACGTTTTATCAGCAATTTTCAGTATTTTCAGAATTGAAACTTTAACGCCGAGTCTAAGTACCTGTATTTGAGGAGTGTGGAAAATGTTACTAATTACATATGTATGTTCAACTGCGACACCGCATAGGTTGTTTATGGTTAGTTAAAATGCATTCTAATTTTCTATGATCTTACTTCCTATTATACTTTCTCTTTCTACTCTTCATAAATGTTTACATAAATGATTTTGTTTTATTCAGGCCTCGGTTTGCTTTTGACTTCAAGTCGGGTTTGTTCGATTTTTGTGAAGAAACGTGTTATTTGATTTGATAACATATTCGTATTTTTTTTTTATTAAGTCCATCGTTAGAGTTAACAGATGACCAGCCAGAAATTGTTTGAAAAGGGCGATCAATATTCTATTTTTATTGCAAACATCGCGCGCTGTGTACATAATTTTCTTATATCTGCCACAGATTAATTTAACACCGCCAATCTATGTAAAATTGTTTACTTTTAAATTTTAGCGAGTGCTTCTGTTTCTACTATCTGACTTCATCAATACCCACATGAAAATTGAAATCAAGACTCGTAAGACTGATTGATGCATGTACATCGGCAATTTCAAAAACGCCCAAATTAGCTTCAGGTGATGATAAACAAGTTAATCTAATTTTGGATTTCGCTCCTCTAGTAAGTTCGCCGCATGGGATTTTGCCTCGAACGGTGAGCTGCGATGCGGTGCAATAAGACGCATGCAGCCGATCAGTTTTAATCGTAAATCATCAAGTGCTTCCAATGCAAAACAATGTTTCAGCACGTTTTAAATTATGTAATCAGTGGCCGCGGAGTCATATCACTTTATAATATATCGATTTGACGGATTAAATGGACTTGTTGACCGCAGGTTGTTGCTTTAAGGCCAAACATGATACCGCATGACATGATTAATATCGCGGTGTCCATTGCAGCACTGGATCGGTGGATGATGCTTGTTAAAATGCTTAACTTCGTTTATTTGAGTAATTTTCATGTTTTGCATGAACAATGCAATTAATTGGCTTTCGGGTTATGTATTTTTATGAATGCTTTGTCTTAATTGGGGCACGCTCAGTTTCAGAGACGCGAAGGGTGGCAGACGGAGGCTGTAAAACGTGCAGATTTAAGGTCGAAATTAATGATAGGAATACAACCAGCTCAATCTGGTTTATCTTTTAACTTTTGAATGAAATTCTAACGAAAGTTAAAATCTTTTCTGTTTTATGTTACTAATATTTAGGCATGTTGGTAACAGCCGACAGATGCAACTTGTAATCAGGCGTCCAGGCGATATCGACTTGTTGGGTCAAAATTTTGCTTTGTTTGCTTATAGAGCTACGATTTTTAATTTCCCATTTGGAAGTTAGTGCAATGGGTCCGATTTTTCGAATTGAAAATGTTGACATATCTCCACGTTTTGAGGTCCTTAGAGTCGGAATGCATCGTTTTTAGAAAGATGTCTGTTTGTGCGTGTGTACGTGCATACGTTCATACCCGAGTAATTATATAAAACAAGCCCGCAACACACCCGGAATTGAAGAAGCGCTTGATATTGGGCCGGTATCATTTTGGATGAAAAATAAAATTATAGAGACGTCTAACAAGCCCGCAAAGAGCGTGCTTATCTCGAGCAAAAATATCTAATTCCTTAGCACGCCCGCAACGCGTCCGATGTACAACCCAACATTTTCCATTATTGAAGCCTTGAACAGGCCCAAAAAGCGCCTGCAATAGGGCCTCTATTATAGTTTCCGAGATATTTTACTTTAAAAGGAAATTAAAAATTCGTGACAAAACATTTTTGTATATTCATCTTTTCTAAACCAAAAGAAATGTTTCTGCAAAGTTTCACTGAAATCCGTGAGGTTTCCGTATTCTTCACTTAAGCCATTCTGAAATCAGTGATCCCGAAAACCCTCAAATTATATACTTACATAATATATGTCGTATAACGTTTCACACATGACATCTTGTCGGATGTCACATGAAAAAAATTTTAAACAAATGATTTATTTTTGAGTGAAAACGATAAAAATACAGTTTAATCATTATTTTCGATCGAAAAATATATAACTCATGTTTGATTTTTATTTTTGATCGAAAATATTAAATATTTATAAAGTAAATATATAAATATTTATAATAAAAATCAAAACATTATGATTAAAATTAATTTTGTTTGATTTTGATCATAATGATTACGGTCCCTGCTTTGTAGCGACTAGCAGGTATAATTATCTCTACGTATATCAAATTGCAGCACTATTACTAATAGTCTCTGAATAAAAATGACTGTGACATACGAACGGATGGAAATTACGAAACTAAAAGGGTACCTTTCCTTGTGTTGTTACGGAACCCTAAAAATAGCAATGGTTATAGTAGTTGTACGATTACAGGTGGTACACTAGTTTTGATGTCCATTAAAGCTCGTGTTTTTATATCCATAATTTTTTATAATTTCGTAATACGACAGACGAATTCGCTAGTCGTTTAGAGGTTATTAAGATGTACAGTGCGGATCAAAATTACAATAGAATGTGGCATGGTGGAATAAAATGCTATTTTAAATGTTATTTTAAAAGAAATCAATATCTTTGTTATTGTTTTTTTTTAATTTATTCGCCTACTCGTATTCGTATTCGTATATTTATAAGTTATAAATGACCACCACACCACCAGTTAAATTTTTGGTAATAAGAGATCGTTATCGTTAAGAAAAATTGCAAATAAGCTTGAAATTAACTACCAAAGTGTCAAGAGAACATCCAGCAAGAGCCTTAAAATGTATTAGGATGGAGGCAAGGCAGTGGAGTAGAAGAAGAAGCCTATTTCGTTGAAAAAATCGATCAGCTAGTAAATATTTTGGTACCATTGCCTTTAAATAACTGAACATCAAGCCCGTAAAATTATTAAATACGGTAATATTTTCAGTTATTTTTACATATAGCGGTCTGATGAGGTTAAACGTTAAAGTTTTCAGATTTGAGTTTAATGGCAAGAGTTGGTACTGGACTATCTTGCAAAATAGCACCCGAAAACAGGAAGTTTGGTGGTGCTAACATCGTAGTGTGGGGGATAATGAAAAAGGAGTAATTATTAGATATTCTCAAGAAGAACCTCCCGAATGTTATCCACCAAGCAAAGAAAAAGGAGAAAAATATAATTTTTCAATAAAATTCAGATCCGCAAGTTTTAAACAAGTCAGTAAATTGTAGAAAAAAACATAAATCTTTTCTACAAATGTGGGCAGAGATAAAAGTTCGGTAAAGAAATATGTGCGGTCTTATACAAGCCATATAAAAAGCTGGCAAAAAATTATAATGATCTGCCGTGAGGGCTGAAAGAAAAGAGTACCCTTACTTATTTATTTAATAACACTTACGAGGGGCGTTCAATGTATTCTCGGTATGGGTATGTTAGAAAAAAGATAAAACCTTGAAAAAAATTTATTTTTCAATATAGTCTCCCATGATATCAATACATTTATTTGATCGCGAAAAAAGTTTTTCTATTCCCTTAAAAAAATAATTTTTTACTTGGCCCGAAAAATGCTCATTTACAGCGGACTTGAGCTCATTATCGCCAGCAAATCGCTTTCCCCGGAGGTGTTTTTTTAAATTTGGGAATAAAAAGTAGTCACTGGGGGCCAGGTCTGGGCTGAAGGGTGGGTGGTTAATTTCCTCCAACCCGCACTCTCGTACAGGTTCTTGGAGAGCCGCGCAGTGTGAACCGGTGCGTTGTCGTGAAGAAGCAGCACTTTCTTCAACATTGTCACGTCAGTCATTTTCGTCGTCTTTGACTGGAGGTCGCAAACAAACTAATGAAGTTATCAACATGAAATCTTATATGAATACCCTCACACACAGAATTTAATTGATTTTACTAAAAACGTAATCAAATTAGCTAAATTTGCAGTTGAAACTCAGCCAATTACAGTGTAATTGATATTACGATAAAATTATTAAACTGCAATCCAATTTTCAATTACAGTGTAATCAATTTTACTTCTTCATGTAATAAAACCTACTAACTATCACAAGAATATTAATTAGATCCATGTAATAAAATGTATTATGGGATAGTAAATTCTATTACATTAATTATAAAATCGATCACAGGTTGTAGTAAATATTACTGCGTTTTTGAAATGATACATAATAAAAACGATTGCGAATGTTGATAGATTTTTTTACAAGGATGCAGTCGTTCGAATTGGATCGAAAAGAGAGCTTACAAAAGCATCTTTTGAATTGAAATTCTTAATAAACTTCTTAAATTTTTAGTAAATTTATTTCAGTTACCTTCGCCTTTGTCCAAAGTGGTTAAAGAAGTCGAACAGAAAAATCTAATCGGCTATTTTAACCACTTTTGAACGACAAAGTGAATTGAAGTCAAAGGGAACTGAAATGAATTTACTAAAAATTTAAGAAGTTTTATAAAAATTTCAATTCAAAAGGTACCTTTGTAAACTCTTTTCGATCCAACTGCAACTCTGTAATAAAACCGACCAAAATTCGCAATCGATTTATTATGTATTATTTGAATAACACATTAATATTTAAATTTACTACAGCCTGTGAACGATTTTATAATTAAGAATGATATCTTATATGCAAATTGTTTCGAGTTAATTCGAAATAAAAAATAATTGTGTTTTAAATAAAAAATATTGGAGTTTTCAATTATTTCTTGAATATATTCATATACAAAATGGTTACAACATCTTGACCCTTAAGTTTGTTGACCCATCTGGCATTGTGTGAGCCAATGATTGCTTAATTTCTCTTTTAAAACAAAACAAAACCATTCCGACGCCTATTTCTGGTACTGTGTCTTCAGCTACATCTGAATTAGAAGTCGACGTCAAAACGAAATATTCAGCCAATTTAATTATGTCGTATTTTACCTTTTACAACTGAAACCACAAACCACAGGCAAATTATATTTAATTCACTTACAAATTTTAGCACAGCAAAGAACAGCACACTGCGAATTAAGATTGACAAGTAGTGACGTGACAAGTTTGGAGTAAATCAATCAGAGTTATAGTAAAATTTATTAATTTGTAATAAAATCTTTGAAGTGTAGTCAAATCTATCAGAGCATTAATGAAAACCACATAGCAGTAAAATCTAATATCATCCGTATAATTTGTAATTGATTCAACTGAAAGAGTAATCATTCCTATTAAATGTTGTGTAATCAAAATTTTGATTACATGTAGTAAAATCTACTAAAGGGACATTTAATTACATATATAGTGAAATTTATTAAAAGATGGTAAATTTTATTGAAAGTGTAATCACTGTCTGAAATTTTTGTCGTTTTGCTGCTTTTGTAAAATTGATTGCACCAGAGTAATTGATTTTACTACATCATTTTTCTGTGTGCAGATAATGTTGTTAGCTAATGATATATTTTAATTACCGACAATAATATCAAATCACCCCGATACTGAGAATACATTGAACGCCCCTCGTAACATTAGGGGAACATATAAGTATAGAATAATATGATATCTACTACCTACTATGCTAGCATAGTGAAATTTGAATGGTTTTGTACCACATCCAAAGATTTTTTTAACCCTCCTAAACTTCATAATCTGAGTGAAGTACCAAAAATGAATATTTTAGAAATATTTAACTAAGTAGTATTTATGATACTCCGGGTAAAACCGGGAAATTCAGCTAGTATTTCATATATACCGTCAGATGGGGTAACTTTGTGATCGCGAGGTAACTTTGTGCAATTGGACTTTTTTCAAGTTTATAGCCAGCACCATCAAACTGAGTGTAACTTGACAACCGATATCAATCAAATGATATTGTAAACATAAGGAGGTATCCATATACTCTAAACGGGCAATGTAAACTTTGTTTTTGTTTACGAAATCACGTCGTGAATTTCGAAATGTTTCTAACCTCAAAGTGACCGAAAAGTGAAGTCAAAA
This sequence comes from Machimus rusticus, assembly GCA_951509405.1. Taxonomy (NCBI): domain Eukaryota; kingdom Metazoa; phylum Arthropoda; class Insecta; order Diptera; family Asilidae; genus Machimus; species Machimus rusticus. The sequence goes on from OX608051.1 coordinate 14,670,078, forward strand.
AAACTTTAGTTAGAAAAAGAGGTTTATATTTATGTAATATACAGGTTTATATGAACAAATCAACAATTTATGTAGTGTTAATTAATTATTAAAACAAAGATTTTAATCAATATTCAAATATCTGATGTTTTAATTGACAATTTTTCCATTAAAAACGTTTTCAGATCTCATTGCACAAAGTTACCCCATCCCCGGGGTAACTTTATGCAATTTGCAAATTGTTTTTTTGTAAACAATTCTACTTTATAAAATTCAACAATTGATAGTGCAATGTGTTGTCAAATGTCCCACAAGTAATTCTAGAAAAAATTAGTTCTTCATAAGTTTGTTTTATATTATTTATAAACATGCAAAGTTCTGGAACCATTAAAAACTGCACAAAGTTACCCCATTTGACGGTACATTACATATGTATATCAAGATATTCCTACAAGGTTATTAAAATTAGAAATATTTAAAGGATATTGGATTGATTGATAACTAAAATGTTGATTAATTTTGTTTTTACATTAATTAGAACTATTAATTATCTGTTAATTCAAAAATTGCCATTTTAATTAAGTTTAATTATTTTAGTTTCTTGAAGTGTGATGTGATAAAGTGAATAAGTGACAAAAATAAGAAAAATGTTTATTTATTTTTAAAATATATGGGCATTTTATTCAATTATAAGACATTCTGTAATCTGTTACTGTTTTGATCTGTCTTTGAATTAGAACTAACGTTTTATTTGCTGACAGCGGAATATATTCTGAGAAAATTTCGTATAACAGAACTTAAAATGAACCATCTAATAAATTAAAGAATATATGTATGTATATGTATATGTATAATTTTAATTAATGTGCTGCGTTACTCCAATTCGAAGCCATTTTAAACTTAAAATAAATGTATTTTATAGCAGCTAATGACTTAAGATTTCACATAGTGTTGATCAAGGATATAAGCTGCACTTTAATTTCATTGTATTTGTTGAGTTTATTCAAAATTGGCATTTTATTTGCAGGATTAGAAAGATTAAATTGAGTGCTAGAATTAGTAATTCGTTCAGCTGTATTATTATTTACGTGTGACATTAGCCAAAGATTATAATTTATTATAAGTAATATTTTAAACGTAAAGTCTTATAGCTAAATTTTAAAATTTTATTAACAATTGTTTTCTGCCACTCAGTTTTACTTGAAAAATATAATTATGTGGATATGTATTTTTGTAAAAATAATTTGATTTTTCGTATTCGGATACGTTTATTTAAAATTTCAATCGAAATCATTAGATTACATTTAGAGCAATAATTAAAATCCATAAGAAAGGTAAATTCAAGTAAAATTATAAAATGTATAACTACACCTAGTTATTTACTTCAATAAAAAAATTTACAATCCACATAATTATTTCATGAAAATATTTAACCCTTTCCTTTTACTTATTAATTAACTGCAAGCCGTAAAGTCTAAAACTAGAGCAAAAATTATAAAAATAGGAACAAAGGCAACAGTGAAAAGTGGTCAACTAAAAAATCAAAATAAAGAGCATGTTATAATTATAATATTTTTTTTGCCGTGGTTCGCAACTGCTTTTTTTCATACCTTGGCATGAGTTTAGTTAAAATATGTACGTTTGTTAAGAAAAATCGAAACACCCATTTTGTTAGAAAAATATGTTTATATAAAAAAAAACTAAATAAGTGAGTTTTAAACGCAATTAATTTTTAAAACTTCACGACCACGTCGTTTTTTTGGGTAAAGCTGAGAGTAGTTCTTCGTTCTTTCTGGACTACTTCGACCTTGACTACAACTTTTGACCGACTGAAACAATTTTTTCGCAAGCGGCGCAGTTTTCGAAGTACATATTTGGATGCGTTGTTTTTTTACCTTGACCTTCAAATCTAAAATCGTGATAAAGGTACATCTGAACTTAAAATTGTTCGCTCTTTCCATTTCCGGAGCCAGAAGTAGGAATTGCTATTTTAAAAATTGCGCTGCTCTTGAATTGACCTTCAAGGTCAATGCTAAGGTCGCCACTAGTTGACCCCTTCGATACCCTACAACTTTAGTCCGAAACATTTTTTTCCACGGTAAGTAGCTTTCGAACAATTCAAGTGCTTCGATTAAAATAACACATCCGGTATACATATTTAGATATATCAATATAATAGTATTTTTTTATTATTTTTCTGTTACTACTTATACATGAGAGATACCGAAAAATTATAATTGGATTAACTGCAAAAAGTGGTGTAGACCAGTGTAATTAATGTCGCTGTTTTTCCATTTTCAGATTTCAAAGTAGACTTATAAAATGGCTTAAAGTTCAGGAGGACAGTATGAGGAACTCACACATTTGGTTTTGAATTATAACGAAATAGCAAATAAATGTGACGGCTTGAAAGGTGATGGTATTAAGTTATAAAAACAAGATATGGGTAGGTACTCACCAGATTTTCCACAAAGGGTTTTCTCAGCCATGTAAGTAGATAGTGCACCTATTCCTGCACCAAAAACAGTGAACGCCACCGCCAAAATAATCAGTCTCCTTTTAAGTTTGGGTTCCTTGAAAAGGCAGTCTGCCCCGAAACTTCTCTGTATAGATGTCCTTGCTCCATTCGACCTAGGTCCAAAGTGGACAATGGTTGCTGTCTTCGATACTTGGCCGGCGCCACTGTTGCTTCCGCGGACAGGTGGCTTCGTGAGATCCATCCCCAATAGTGGTGAAACGTTGCTTTCGTCGAAATTTGTTCCATTGTCAGAAGCATGTGAGGTCTTTAAGAAACCATTATTTACTGACTTTTCAGGCATTTTGCTTACCGTCCGGTTCGGCCTTTGAGTCGTTAAATCGCTTTGATTCACTGGCACGAGAACATTTCAACTTACGAAATTAATAACCAAAGCATACCATGGTCAAGTGTATAACGCTCGGTCATGTTGTTTATTTGGTGCAAGTCTGCTGCTGATAACTCACGCAGTTTAAAGAAGAGATGAATAGATGAAGTCAAAATATTAGTATAGTTTTAGGAATCCGAAGGACATGAATTTGTATTTAACCCGCTTAAAGAAGTGTTCACCCTGAAACGTTTGTAAAGCATTGCGTTAAAATTGTGAAGTCTTTACACAACATGGTAGCGTTACTTTCATATCCCATGTTACATGTTTAAAAATTTAAACTTTCTTGTGATGTTTTGAAGGAGTTCACTTATCTTGGATATCACAAATGTTTGCGTCTCGCGAGGCCCAGTTCCGGCAAACTTCACTCTCATTCGCTAGAGTCGTTACACTCGTTGAGTTCCTCAAGCATCACTTTGGCTAAGCATTAGCTTTTGTTTGCACTGTTTTTGCTCAATTAAACTCGTTTCGAGGCAGCACCTTGCCCGCGATCATACAGTTCTTGTTACATTGTCTAAATGCTGTTTCCGCCAACCTTGCATACAGTTGACTTCTCCAAGTGCGGCGCGCGAATATTAATTAAATCTCCTAGATAAACTTTCAATTATCCTATAAAAGAAAAAGAAAAAAATTTTAATTCCTCCTGAGTCCTTCCCGGCCAATCAGAAAGCACTTCTGGGTTCGCGGCACTGTTTGAACTGCTTTCCGAAGGGCTGTGGCTTAATTACGTAAATTATTAATACGAGAGAGCTTATCGAACTTTTTGTTTTAAAGAAGAAATCAGGTTTCAGCTGAAATTTCCATTTTCTGAATCATTCATTTTGTGATGTCGAGCTTAAGTCGTTTTTTTTTTTGGTTGAAATTAGCGGGCTATTTTTGGAGAAAAGAAACTTTTTAATTTCAAAAGATTTAGGTTTCGGCTAAATCAGATTAAATTTATTGAAAGAAATGAAGAAATGGAACAGAAATAAAACGGAAGCCGATATTCTACAGTAATTAAGTTATATTTACAAATTAGATATACATACATAAATCATTAGATGACGTCATAAGCCCGTACCAATAAACAATCAATTAAATAACTGAATTGGTACAAAATTAATCGGCTTTTTGCATTTACAATACTTCTCTTTATTCACAAAGCATATAGTAGATCAAAGGTCAGATTTTCGAATAAGAACAAGTGCCAAAAATTATAATGAAAAATTTGATGTTGTGCTTTAGTAAATATACCATAACAGTTTCGCATAGATGCTACATACATTGTTTAAATAATCGTCCAAATAGGTTTCGCAATATATTTGACATATGTACAATACAAATATGTATGTATGCAATAAGTTAAGCCCTCGTATTATCATACTATACTAATATAAAAAAAAGGTTTGATTACAATAGTCATTATGAGTAAGAAATTTACTTCGACTTTTTCATCTGGTAGTCATCATTATCAATTACTGTTCTACTCTCTTACTTTGCGGGTAAATCAGAACTGAAACTGACTTACTGATATTAAAGCTACCTCACACTTACACACAATATGTATTAGATTTGCAAACGAAATTCAATTACTTTTCTTTTATTTACTAATTGGATTATTTTGTTTTCAATTCTATCAATATTTGGGTTTCCTAAGCGCACTGATCGCTCTATCTATTATATTTATGTACGGCCAACGAAGTTGAAATAACATCATCTGTGTTTTTTTTTTGGATTGAATTGAAATTTTTGAATTGCCTGGATTTATACCTACTTTGCGTCAAAAATGTAATCCAAAAGGTGTCTGGTTCAAGGTTTGAGGTTTGAATGCGCAAGTATCATGGCAATTTGATGCGTTTTTCGCAAAACCTGAAATCTGAAGGAACTTATGACAAAAGTACGTTCGGAATTTTTTAAAATTTTACAATTTTTAAAAACCAGCAAATTTCTCAAGGTTAAATACCAATTTATAAAATACGCATTTAGTTTTCCATTATGGTAAATTCGGATGTTTTTTCCTAAGAATCCTATGTACATAGGAATACTTTTCTACAGGAGAATATACATATGTATAATGTATAGCGATCTAGAAGATTCCTTTTTTAAAAGTTATTAGTAAAATCTTCAAGTTGCATTCTTATCTTGTAAACTTTTCGAACTTAATGTTTATTCAAGTTCGTCAAATGAAGTTTTTGGTTCCTAGAATAAGAGAATTGGTTGAATAATAATACCTATGGATGGCAGGATGGATAGATTTCCCAGTTCCCATCCCATTTCCCCATTTCCTTGCACTTCGTAATTATTTAACAAAAATTGAACGCAACTGAATGGCTGCGAAACCGTATCATGTGTGTGCTAATGTGTCTTATGCCAATTAAAATATATTAAGTAGTTAATATCAGTGAAAGTAAGATCTTGGTCCAATTCGGTTCTCAAATATAATATCTATTAATATGTAGTGAGTTGCAAATAACTAAGCATTTTTATGTACTTATATAAATACGTTGTTCTACTGTAATGAAGCTTCCTCATTTGCCCTAAAAATAATACTTTCGTAATAAAAATAATCGATTTCTTCACTGCGGAAAAGGCGAGCATCCTCTTAATGAGCGCGTCTGGGGTAGGGAATCTTAAACTTTATTTAAGGGGGAATATTGGTTTACAAATCCAATTTATTTTATTTTGACTATATCGATGCTACACATTATACATGCTGAATGTTTAAAGCAGAGATACAGCGCCTAGAACAGTATTTTACAATTCAGTACAAAAAACCGGAAACCGGCTAAATTCGTGTCGAACGCGCATTAACTGAGGATCACCAGCTATCTATTACAGGAAGGAGTTTTTTCTTTCGTGTAATATGTATCCATAATAATTTCAATTTAATAATAAATTAATATATTACTTAGAGGTATAATATGCTTGCTTCCATTGAAAAAAAAGTAAGTGGTTTTTAGAAATTTTTCAGCTATCAAATTTAACTATTTTTCTAATTTAAGTCCCTTTTGAAATCTGAAAAATATTTATTGTACTTTGTTTTTTAGTGTGTATTTGTTACTTTTAATGTAATATTTAAATTATTCCATTAATATCTACTATTTTGAACTATTTCAGGACATCGATTTTTCACTTAGTAGGAAGTATAGTATAGTAGCCCATATTTTTTCCAAAAAAATTTTTGTGTTTATCTTAATGCTCAAATCTTGCACAATATTTACCTAAATAAAAAAGTTACTTAAGGTACTAGTACACTTTAGAATTTTAAAAAAGGTTTTTTTAACATTGCTCAACTCTTTAGACTTCCAAAATCCCCTTAATCCTTAATCGATTTTTCATTAACGGTGGTAAATTATCACGTAAGACACCTTCCTGCTTTTTGAATTTTTTGTTTCACACTTTCCAAACCTGAGGTTAGTTGCGCGCCTTTTATAAATTAGACAAAAGATTAAAATGAAAAAAGAATTTATTTTTGTATTCTCGAAGGACAAAATAATGTTTTAAAAAAAGTTTTATGGTAATATCTAATAGGTAAAGGAGCTGAGAAAAGAAAAATGAAAAATGCTATTTCTTTTGCCTTCTAAAGTGTATTAGTACCTTAAGAACATTTATTGCATTTTCAAAAACCTGCTCGACACTACTCTATACAATGGGGTTCGCGAATCGTCCATCAGTTCTAGATGTGGAGAACTGGGCCTAACTTAATCATTTTCATAATTCACATGAAACTGATGAGAAGATGTCTGTAGTTATAAGACGCACAGAGGGACAAAATTGACGAAATTATAATTATAAGGTCTCAATGCCAGTGCCATGTGGGTATAGAACCTTACAAAGTGATGTTAATTTGGTTTCAAGGCACTTTCAAAATATAGAGGGCAATAGATTGGTTAAAAAAATAAAGCTGTTTTATGTTAAAAAAATATAAATCTTATTATTTTTAATTTGCTCAAACCACCTAAGTATCTTCTTTTAAGTTTTTAATGTACTTTCAACCGTATTGACTCCTTATTTTGATCGCGCTTACTGGTATTCTTGAGTATAATGTCCCGTTTTAGTCGTTAAATGAAGTATTGTTAACAATATATTTAGTAATAACTTCAATAGCTGTATTTTTTTCACGACGGATTTGGCTCTGGGTTTACTAGGAAATTTTGCATTGAATTGAAAATTATGAATAGTAAGTAACCCATATCGAGTTTTATTTTATTTCCTACTTTGCCTCCAAAATGTAATCCAAAAATTTATCTCGTTCAAGGTGTGAAATTTAATTGGGCAAGTATCATAACAATTTGATGCGTTTTCCGCAAAATTTAAAATCTTTATAGAGTTGAATTTTTTTTTAAATCAATTCAATGCAATGTGCAAAAAACACAGCTATATTGAAGTTTAATCATTTAGGTAATATACACTCGTAAATTAATATAAATCCTATTTGAAACAAATCTGATTTAAAAATAATATGTGTTAATTTAAAAGTACCTACATACATACATTCAAAAATCAAATATCTGAATAAGTTGAAATAAAGTGCTATAAAGTAAAATTCTTTATTAAATAGTAAACATATTTCTTCTGCACTGTTTTTTTTATTTACACCTTTTTAAGATCCAGGCTTGACTACTTAATTTGAATGAAGAATAATATCGCTTGTCCGCTTACCCATTCTTATGTTACAAAAAGATTATATCAAAGTAGCACTCATCTATGAAAAGAATTACATATAATTTGAACATTTCACAAACAAATTCTGACTCGTTCAACCGAGTTTGACGCGTCCAGTTCACTTTAAAATGTTAATTTTATTTAAAATTTACACACGAAATTACGTAGATACATGCGAAAAATTGCGTTTGCCGTAGAGCACAAACCGCCAATATCCGGAGGAAATTAAAGCATGCACATCGCACATAAAACCGAAATTCAATTAGCAATACAAGAGAGAGCCATAAAATTTAATATGAATGAGAAGCGAACAAGTCTCTTTGCACCTGAAAAGCGGCGCACACGGTCAACCTGTTTGTTGCCAGCTCGTGCGCTTACCTACATCAGCCGTTTCGAAATCTCCTGAGTGTTTCGATTAAGCGCCAAATTAGTAAAACTATCTCATTATTTAGGAAATCGCGTGCGTATGGCCCGCAGCCGAGCTCTCGACGCGTAGTACTGCGCCACCGGGAGAAGCCGACTGCAGCTTAGGCAATCCTAACTATAATAGCGTCTCAATCTGACTAAGTCACTAAGCAGCGCGACGGTCCAGCAATACTCGTCGGCAGGTATTAACTGCCGTGGATTAGATTAGCACTTGGGAGCTTACTCGAAATGACCACCTCCTGACGAGTGCCGGCGATGACTCCGACGTGCTAACGCAATTATGGTATTAGCTGACACTGTTTCTAGCTCCTAACTCTTCTTTTTAACTACTTTTTAGCACACACGGGTAATTAGCAAGGAATTCAAACCGAACGCCTCGCCTGACCACCTGCTGGCTCGCGCTGTGAACTGAGAGGCCGCACTTTCTTAACTGGTCGGAAACACCGCGTGTCCTGAGCTTTTAAAGTTCGCGTAGACCCCATCGGAGCAGCTTGTCGCGAATTCTACTGATAGTAATAGCGTTCCCTCAGGATATCTTTAATTTGGTGTGGAGAGCTGAACAGTGCGCATGTTTCCTCCTTCGGAAGGCAGGAAATTAGGAAGTCACCGCTTGACGGCTAGTCAGGGTTTGAATACTTTCATCAACGGAAGGAAGTTTCCTAAATCTGTTTGGCTTCGCTTTTAAGTCAAAAGTTCTTGTTCTGTACAGGACATTACTAGTGTATTCGATATATTAATGGTATTAGAATAGCAATTTATGTAGTCATTCTGCATTTACCTTAATTCAGAAGACGTTCCCCTCTCCTATGTAACATCACATTACTTTAAATATACATATACCGTCGATGATGGTAACTTTGGCTACTTTTTAGCGTTCCGTACCCAAAGGGTAAAACGGGACCCTATTACTAAGACTCCGCTGTCCGTCCGTCTGTCTGTCTGTCCGTGTGTCACCAGGCTCTGATGAACCGTGATAGTTAGACAGTTGAAATTTTCACAAATGATGTATTTCTGTTGCCGCTATAACAACAAATACTAATAAACAGAATAAAATATAATTATTTAGGGGGGCTCCCATATAACAGACATGATTTTTTTGCCGTTTTTATAGATAATGGTACGGAACCCCTCGTGCGCGAGTCCGACTCCCACTTGGCCGGTTTTTTTCTTATATTTTTAGAAATCGCTCCGATATATAGATTGTGATAGACTACTAAGGGTTATAATGTTTTTATTTGATAGATGGGGATAATAGCTAATAAGTAATAATCTTTTATATAGCAAAACATTTGTAATAATATATTTATATAATAGCATACATATTTCTTTAATTTTAGGCTCACTTATTGCTTAAAAGAGTAAGTAATAGTTAGGGAAGGGTTTATAAGAAAGAAGTACATTACATAGGATGTGAAAATCATTGCTTTGGCTTTCTCCCGCCGCTGATTTTTAATGTTCTGAATTTATTTCTGGCATCAATTTTTATGCGAAGAGTTGAAGAGCAAAAGTAAAGAGCGTTCGTAATCACTGAATTACTAAATACAAGCGTGCAACACAACGTTTAAAATATTTTTTTATACAGTAAATTTATTCCTGATGTTATTTTGTATCTGGAGCTGACGAGTAAAAATAATGGAGGATATAACCGGGTACGTCATATTTTAGATATTATTTGAAACAATAAATGCATTTCTGTGTGTTTTTTGTATATAAATTTGTGTTGTAGGTACCAAAATTTAAACAAGGCCAAATATTCGAACACTTGTAAATGAGTACCCTTAGAAACTCATTAAAAGTTAATTGATTTATTGCCTTATTCGCTTTGTTTGCCTAACTGCAGTCCGGCATTTAATAACGTAATATTGCAGCGTACACATACATACATATATGTAATTAGGTGTTTTTCAGTCAATAGATCAAGTTATTATGAAAGAACAATGTACATATATTTTTTCTAGTAGTATAATTGAGAAAACAACATAAATAATCCTTCCGGGAGAAGTGAATTGCTCGAAGATATAGACCAACAAATTAACTTTTTGATAATAACTACATGTACATACATGCATATTGTAATATTGTAATTATTTATTCACATACTTTTTGGCAATCAGTTTTTATGAGTCGAGCTTTTTGTTGTGTGAATAAAGATCCAGCATCAGCGCTCAAATACCATGAATAATAATTATAATCATCAGAAACCACAAATTTAAAATTATTTTTTTATTTTTTATTATTTCTTTAAGGTCGCTGTAGAACTACAATGGTTATTAGCGATTAAAATTATTCTTAATTAGTAAGAGCCTAAAATATTGAAGGTGTCATAATTAACATTAAATTTCATTTTTAGTTTTTGCTGCTTATCTTTACCATAAAAGTTAAAATTGCAAAAAGAAAACCATTTCTCGATTCTCAATTCTCAGAGACAAGTTCTATACATTTATGCTTAAACAGTAGGAGCGCATTTAGGCTTAATGGGTTAAACAAACTTTAGTGCAGGTGATTTATGCATCAAGTTCAGAATTCCGAAATAAAAATTAAAACAAATTAAGCAAAAAAATTGGAACGGGCAAGAATATTGTCTGTTTTTTATGGGAATTGGGTTACGGTCGGTTTGGCTGAAATTTTAGTATGATTTTATCTACATATGTAATCTCAATCTCTCATCATTTTAGTATCAATCTCTCATCATTTAGTATGATGTAGTATGATGTAGTCTATATGTAATCTCAATCAAAAAAGTTTACATATGTACGTATATACGGGCGCAAGGCAATTAAATGCACAGTTTTCATGTCTTTTACTTGTGGGAAATGCAAAAAAGAAAATATATTGCATATATAAGGATATAGCTTTAAGACTAAATATGGAAAAGAACCAGAAAATGCCATCAACCAAAGCATTTTACTAGACTATTCACTAATGTATATTCTGTCTGTTCGTTTATTGATATATGTAGATTAGAAAAAATCAAGCAATTCGCATTCGATGAGAACTTATAGTATTCTCTTCTGATTTTAATTAACCTGTTTCGTTTTTGATCTACATAGGTTGATAATTATCAACTTCTATTGATTCGGACATTTTTTTAGATCAGATTAGATCAGGGCTTTTAATAATTTGCGCAGACCAACATAAACCAACCAAATTGCTGAATTAAATCTCGTGGGCGGAAAAACTGCCCAGTTTAACTTTTAGTGCGGTGTTGGGCTGGAATAATCGCAAACAATTTTACATATGCTTTATGTTAATTAGTGTAATAACGTTTTGAATTCGGTATTCCTCTTGGTTAAAACGCACACAATAATAAAGTTAGTTAGGTTGACCAAAACACGAGCGAGAGAGAAGATGATGCAAATAATATTAAAGAACGGGATGGTGCGATTTTGGGTGCTTCTGGATTCTGTATTGGAAAACGGGCATAAGTGGCAGTTAACTGTCACAAAATGATTTAAAGTGCTTTAGAAAGTTTTTCCTTTGTAAAAGGTTATGTTTGATGTAGCAAGGTAAAAATTAATTTCTTAATGCAGAGTAAGTAAATTTTACATTTTATTTTAGATGGGGAAGGTCCAATTAGTTCCAACTAGTAGTAATAATTACTGTGGAATGTTAACAATTATTTCACTCCTGATCTAAGTTGATTTACTTGGTTTTGATCTGATCGAGCTTAATGAAAAGATTCTTCATTATTCAGGGTCTTATGTATATGTATAATACTTATGTAAATATGTATGTACCTATGTATTTCTTATAACTTTTGACTTTACGCGTTACCACTTCAGAAGCACTTGTCCTTTATAATATTGTCTTACAATAAAATATTAAAATTTAAGCTAAGTTTATTATGCCTTTTAACGAATATTTCATTCAATTACAATTCAAGAAGAATCCTTACCGCGACAATAGCCACTGTTAAAGCGCGTAGTATCTGGAAGGTTTTCAATGCCTGGCTTTGATTTGTAAACACAAAAGAAGGCACACGATGAGAAGGACTTAACCCGACTTATGTTTTTCTTTTGTAGAATATACTTCACTGCTTAATGCCCTCATCACTGGAAATTCAGACGGAGCAACCATTCAAACAATCGCACTACTCAACATAAAGAATTGAAAGGAAAGGGACTTTTAGATAGTTAATGCAGCAAAGCGAAATTATAAACTTTAGCGAAACTTATCCTGACGGGTAACAAAGCCTTTAGAAATTGACAAAACTGAAAAACACAACGATGTTTCACTCGATTGTAAAGGAACTTCCACTTCAACAGCTGTGATGTCCTGCCAAAAGGGGCACTGGAAAGTGTTATGCTTCTCTTTGAAACTTTATCAAGAACTTCCCCAGTTGCGATTGCGACATCCCGAGGGTGAGATTTACCCACAGCAGAAGACAACGTGGAGAGTCCTCATTTAATAAGAAAGCTGCTGAACGCTAGCCGTAGTTAGTAGAAAGTTAGCTCCGCACAATCCGGTCAGATTGGTTCCCGTAGAGTCAACGATTGGACAAATTGGACTCTATCGAGCGTAGCACCAATAAAAGGGTTCAATATCTCGCAGCTACTATACTACTGGAGGATTAAGCGAATTAATGGATCTGAAACTTTTAGCAGACATTCCCTCTGCAATTTGTTCTAGGTATTAGAGATGTTATGGGCAACTCTTTGTGATGAAGGGTTATCACTGTCATGAGCTGATATAATTACAAAAGCGGGTCCGGTTGCCCGCCAGTACGATGTAAAATTTTAATATCCTAAGGGTTTAAATTAATTTGATGTACCCGTAACATTGCATTTTTATACTATATACAATATACATATAAAGAAAGTAGAACAAACCTAGCCTAGAGCTATTTTATAGAAAATAACATAAAATGAACCCATCTCAAACTCAAAGAATTTCAAGGTGAATTGCTGTAAATGAAGTTAGACGGTTTAGGGTTCCATATAATGATAATTTTACAATTAGAATTCGACGGACCTTGGGTTTATCTGTCTGAATGTCCGTTTGGATGCGCACAATGTGAAAATATTTTAAAGGGTTTAAATGTTTACTTAAAATGAGAAAATCTTGATGATAGGGGTAGACAAATTTTAAGAGATTATGATTAAGAACAAGTGGCTTTGCTCCATAGATATCTGTGGATAAACAAAATTAAAACGAAGTGTTTAAATGGAATTAAATGAATTATACAGAGTGATACTCAAAGATGTGTTCCAAAGTATACCAATCGATTCTCTGAGTTTTTTGAGCAACGTTTATTTGGAAATTCTTTTTATTCTTAATTTTTACGAAATTTCACCCTTGAGGGATTAACTTGTTTTAAATAGAATGTGCGTTCTATATAAGTATATACAATTCACGTAAAGTGTAAAGTTATTCAGAAGCTATTAACATTAATATGAGATCATATGTATACCAGACGTGAAATGGGCGTGTTACTGAGAAAACATTCCCTTTTGCATTGATTTTGAAAATGATTTTGATTAAAATTCATAAATCCAAAATGGACAACTTAATACATACAGACTAACATTTCGTTAAAAAGGATTTAAACAAATTAGGTCAAAAGGGAGTTCGCGAATGGGTTTCAAAATTTATATATTTAAGAAATTGGATCCAATATGGTAATCAAAATTTCTAAATTTTAAAAATTGTTATAACGACAATTAATTTCGCAATAGTTAATTTCCAATCTTCTATAAATATTTGTTTATTTGTGGGTATTTGCAGCTGAGTATTTTTCTACTTAAGTACGAGTATGAGTACCAGGTAATGAAGTATTTTGAGTATGAGTGTAAGTATCAATTATTCGTACTCAGCATTTTCGGGGCTAAGAAAAAATACTCGAACTCAGCCCCAAAGTATTTAAGTACTCGTAGTCGGTCCCAAAATACTTTTATATTCACATTCGAATATCTTGGACTTATATTGTAACTATCGCGTAGTCGTTTTTATGACTGAAGGGAAACAACATTAAATAAATTGAAGGCTTAATTAGGAATTTTATTAACAAGTTTTAAACACATTTAACTGCCTCAAGTGGGCATTTGGCTTTAATAGAATAAATTTTTTAAAGTATCACCTATCAAGATGATGCGCTCTTTCAAACAGTACTTTTAAAAAATTAATTCTGTTAAAGCCAAATACAAACATGGACCTGTTAAATATGTTTAAAAATTATTTAATAAAACTCCCAAGCCTTGAATTTATTTAACATTGTTTCCCTTCTGTAACAAACGACTAGATAAAAGTCACAAGTCAAAAGTCCAAGATCTTCGAGTGCGAATAAATGTACTTTGGAGTCGAGTACGAGTACTAAAAGAATTTGGGGCTGAGTACGAATACCAAAATACTTTGGAGCCGAGTACGAGCAACTGATACTTGTACTCATACTCAAAATCCTTGATTATTTGCACTCATACTCGTACTCTAATCAGCCCCACGCTAATTAATTTTTTATAATGAATAAAAAATATTTTTAAAACCACTCATAAATGGAATTATAGTGGTGGATAATGGTTTTTGGAATCCCTCTCATCGGATCAAGACCTACCATGGGCAAAAAAATCGTGAAAGAGGCAAACTTTACGAAATCATCATGGAAAAGCACGTTAAAAGGTCAACACGGGCGGTAGATAATTTCAAACAAAGCGCTTTTTTTTATTTATTTTTTCAATGACCTTGAACTTACGGTCAAAAGGATTTTGGACCAGCGGCATCTTCAAGTACACCCCTTAAGCTTTCAAATGAGCCCTGGCAGAGTCCAAAAGGACCAAGTGCAACAAAGTTCCATGCAGCCTATTAATGTCATTTTTTCCGTAAAACAAAGTGACGCGTTTTTATTTTGGCTGAGTGTATTTATAAAATAAAATACCTCGATGTGGGACTCAGTCAAATTTAATAATTTTTATAGGAATTATATGTTGTTTGCCAATTCAATTTTCACATATGTACAATATATGTATATAATAATTATCCCTGGGTATCTAGCCGTCTCCCCGCTGATATGCATTTCAATCGAACGAAAATAATTAAATTAAAGTAACAAAAAAACATGATTGCTTGTAAAAAAGGAACTGAACAGATATAAACAAGTATTTATAAAGCTCAAACATAAAAAATTAAATATCTTACTATTAATATTCTTATCCATAAGAAAGTACCTAGTAGAGTTAACCATTTACATCGACTTTCTAAAATTCATGGAATCACATCGTAACATGCAGTTTGGGGCTACAAATGGTTGTTCTCAATTGTAAATTTGTGGCCTTCGACAGTGTATGACGATTTGATAGCATGAATTTTAAAAAGTCAATATACATTTTTAACTCTACTTACTACTTATGTACTTTTTTAATGACAAGAATAATAATACGTTCATGAATTTTTCTTCGTCTCACATACTCAAAAGATATGAACAAATAATGATGTCAACTTCGAACCTATTTCTTTTGACGCATATAAACAAAATCAAAATTTAAAAAAAAAAATTCAATGTTCAACAAAAATAAATAAATAAAAACAAACAGAACCCAGATGGATGGATTCGTAATAAAAAGAAATCTCTGTGGGCAAAATTCGCAGATTAGTTAACATGAGCGGTGAACTAAACGAAGAAAACTTCCGGCCAAGTTCCAAGATATACACGTGGACAGCATACACAGTTATTTTGGGAATATTTTGTACCGGATTTTATCGGCGCCATTATAAATAGGCCAAGTTTCGCAGGTGGTCAACTTGACAGGTTTTACTGTACTTGTTAATATCTTTTAAATTCCTTTTTTTGCAAGCAATCCGCTTTTTAGTTTTTTTAATTAACTTATTTTCTATTTGTAGATTTCTTCCGTCAATCTTTTAGCAATCTTAACGTCGCGTCGTCCCTGATTTAACATATTTTTGCTTCGTGCAAAACTGCCCAAAAACCTCACTCGTCACCATTGATATCGGTATATTTCTCAGTTATCGATAAAATAAGTGCTCTCGCCGATGATTTTGATCTCGATCTTGATGGGTTATGCACCATTATCTTAAATAAATGTACTAACCATTTAATACAGCCATTTAACAATCTGTTCCAAACTTTCTGTGTCAGAGATCTTCTTTTTCAATTTTTGGAAATATTCAAATATCACTCCAATCTACATATAAAAAGGATTGCAAGATCTCATATTGCCGTCCAATTGCTTAACTATCCTGAATCCCTATACTTTTCGAAAGATACTAAACTAAAATCAATTATTTCATTTATAGCATTACTTTAAGAGATTCTATAATTTGGAATACAAGGTTTAACTTTTTTCGGCTAAACAAAAATTATAAATTGGATAATAAT
The DNA here is from genome assembly GCA_951509405.1 of Machimus rusticus. Lineage (NCBI taxonomy): Eukaryota > Metazoa > Arthropoda > Insecta > Diptera > Asilidae > Machimus > Machimus rusticus. The sequence goes on from OX608051.1 coordinate 14,686,356, forward strand.
GATTATGAAGTAATTTTTACTTTTCGATTGCTCGATAATGATTAAGTCCATTGATGTTTTTTATCAACCATTGAAAAGGAAATATGATTAACTTAAAACTGAATATGATATGACTATTTGTGCTTCAGATTTTGAACTTAGAATTGGTTTGCTAGAAATTATTGGCAACAATCTACAGGCTTTATCTTCAAAGACTCTCCGTTACAAAATACATATTCCCTAAAATGTGTGACTTTTGAGAGGCGCTGGAAAATAAACTGCATTATCCCTTGAGCATACATATGTCAAATAGGCGAACAGCTGTTCTGTTTTGTGTACAATTTTTGTTTGAAAACCACCGGTAGTCGACAAAGGTAGTTTTCTACCAAGGTTTTTTCAGTGTTTAATTTTTGAACAAAATGTTTCAAACTCCATCTCAAAGTAAAACTTAATGCGTAGTTTATAATTGAATTTTTAACCGTTCATCCTTTCTTTAAGAACCAACCAAAATCTGTCCTTATGGCGAGAAGTGTTACAGGAAAAATCCCATTCATTTCGGCGAATATTCCCATCCGCACTGTAATATATCTACTTTATCTTAAATTTGTATTTAACGTTCAATTACTTTTAGTGGATGAAATTTTGCTCAAAGGCATAGACGTGGATACAAAGGAATTCGACATTCCGGAGGATTTATTTCTCACCAAAGATGTTGTGCAGGCACAGCTAACGATTTTGGTGAAATTATTCCCTGATCTTAAAATTGAACGCAAGGAAACAAAAGTTCAAACAAATGCTAGTGCAAGTGCATCAGGAAGCAAGGCGAAGAAACAGCCCCAGGTATTTATTCCCAGTTAAATATTTTTCTCGATTTGAAAATAATTTGTATAGCACTTTGTAGTAGAGAAGGGAAAAATAATGAAAAAGGAACCTCCAATGGTTTTCGAGATCTTAATAAAAATTGCGCAACGTTTTCGTCGCACAAACAATAACATTAATAAAGTACAAACTAAGTGCCATTTGAATTAAGATTATCCTTTACCAAAAATCAAGTCAATAGATATAGACTTGAATTTTCCTTACACACTACTATATATATGTATGTATTGTGCTTAAATGCATTTCGATATTTTTATTTGAAAAACACGGATCGCAAATTGAAAAACCTCGAAAATAATAGACCTGCTAATGCTAACAAAAACATTGATAGAGTATTGTAATTATAAAATGTTTAGAAAAATTTCCCAAAAGTCATCTTCTGGAACGTTGAACACTAGCTCATATTTATATACACTTGAACTTAAAATTTAAAAGATTTTGAATAAACTTTAGCTTGATATTACAGAAATCAGTTCATAACAATTTTATTATTATATATATATATTTAATTATTAAAGGCCTTTTGAGCAGATTATGAATGTGTTTTTAATATTTGACTTCAAATAAATTTTGACGCCCTGCTGTTTTTAGATACATTTTGTTCTTATTTATATTTTAACATTATTAATACATTAATAATGAGGTCTACATTAAACGAAAATTATTAGGTTAACACTACCTTGTATAATTTTGTTTCTCCAACTTAAAACTACCTACCAATATAAACTTCTTCAGTGGCTTCGTCAGACCCGACTTGCACTTGACCGGTTTTTTTTTATCACTGAAGCAATGAGTGATAATAAAAAATATCAAAGAAAATTGTAAACACTTAGAAATAAAAGCCTTAAAATACTCCGTCGTTCATTAAAATTTTGGGTAATTTTCTAGATAAGGTCCCCACCCCCGGAGGGGGTGCGCGCGTTTGTATGTGTGTGTAGCCTGTCTGTGTATGCACCAATGTGCATGTATATTCAAATTCATACATAAGTTCACGCACATACACACATATAATACATAAGTATGCGCTCCACATATATTCACTTCCGCATGCGTTGATTAGTGCATGTATGCTTGTACACATGCATTCTTGGACGGTATGAGTACTCCGGCCCGGAGTTACTGGTGAGTCGGCATTTATTCCTTATATTATATTTGTAATAATATGAGAGGGGTTAGAGTAGGTGGGGGGAGGGGGGCCTAAAAATTTAGGAGCCGTGTATTCTCAAAGATAGTAATCGGAAAATAAGCGAAAACGTTTCGTTATTATATCGCAAAAATTCCTATTTTTATGGGGTTATCACTTTTTTTTATGGGGCTATAACTTTTTTTTAAGGGGTGGCCGCCTCGAAATTTTTGTAGGGGGGGCGTTGTGGACACCTCTTGAATCAACCCCACCCCCGACCCACCCCCTACGTGGGTGGGGCCCTTATCAAATCCCAATTTTGATGAGGCTATAATTTTTTTTTATGGGGCTATAACTGTTTTTTATGGGGTGACCGCCGGGAAATTTTTATGGGGGGGTGATGTGGACACCCCCCTGAATCACCCCCACTCCCGCACCACCCCCTCCGGGGGTGGGGACCTTATCTAGAAAATTACCAAATTTTGTTTTATTATTTTTTTCATGAAAATACAGCTCTCTGGAATTAATCAATAAAAAAGCAGACTTTCGAAACTCGTTTTTTGAAAGGCACCTGCTCCCCTAAATTTTAATTTTTTATTTGACTATTAATAACGTGTTTATGGACTGTAATAAAAATTTATTTTCTAAAGTTTCCCCTTTAATTCTTACTAGTGGTCGCCCTGTGGTCGAAATTCGACCTACTGGGGTTACTACGAAAAATACGAATGTACACGGCCTACTATATGTGTTTGAAATTGGCACTGCCAATAATAAAATTACGACAGTTTGACCACAGACTACTATGCGTTTGACATAGACAGTATGAACGTAAATATAATGAATTTATTTTATTGAATTTAATGTATTTGTAACACATATTATATTAAAATTTTAGCTTTCTGCACTCCTTCTCTATATAAACTGCCAAATCTCACACTCCTCCGTCTGTCCAATATGCTTAAAAAGGGGTACAAAGTTGTCCCTTCACGTATTAATATATAGATAAAATCCAGCTTTCTTTTTCTTAACACTTACTTTTTCATTGCCCTACATGCGTATTTTACGGACTTACAATTTCAATTTTCAGGAAATACAAAATGAGAAAACGAATGGAAGCGATTTAAAATCAGAGGATCAGCCAAAAATTCGCCAAAGAAGTCCCACACCAGGATCTTCTTCAAGTGTAGATGGATCGCATTTATCCAAAAAAGCCAAAATGACGAAGAACATCAAAGACTACATTCGAGTGGTTCTTCCCAAAGGGAAAATGGCAAATAAACTGGAGAAAGCTGCGCCTTATAACTTCTTCCTAACCGCAATCACCGATTCGAAGCCGACACATACGGAGCCTCTCTCTGTTACTTTGCAAGGTACCATCAAGCCATTAAAGTTGTCTTCTTAAATAAATAAATATTTATTTCAGAAATACTTGATGAGAGTTTAGGAGAGATAGAATCTTCTGTACAAATAAATTTCATGGTTGATATTGGATGGCTTCTGGGACATTACTATTTTGCCGGTTGCTTGTGAGTATATTAATTCCTATGATCTTTCGTAGTTGAAAACCTCTCCGAAAAGTTGAGTTTTTTTTCACTTCTTGCTGATTCCTGTCGAATACAAAAATACCTCTAATGCAATACATTAATACTTACTTTCTGTCGTAACACCTTCACAGAGAAACACCATTATTAGTTCTATATGGTGATGAAACACCAGAGCTCCGAACAATATCGAAACACAAACCGCAAGTCGAAGCCATAAAGGTCCAAATGAGCTCGCCATTTGCTACACATCACACTAAAATGATGTTGTTCGGGTACAAAGATGGATCTATGCGAGTTGTTATTTCAACAGCCAATTTATATGAGGATGATTGGCACAACAGAACTCAGGGTATTTGGATAAGTCCTAAATTAGAATCTCTGCCAGAAGGCAGCAACACAGATACTGGAGAAAGTCCAACTGGATTCAAAAATGACCTGTTGCTTTACCTTGTGGAATATAAAATTTCAAAGCTTCAGCCTTGGATTGCAAGAATACGAAACTCTGATTTCAGCGGTATCAAGTAAGATATTGAAATTGTAAGGGGTACCCATAATGAATGTCAAAACTTATCTAATTTAAAGGTGAGGGGAAAAGGTCTTATTTGTATTTAATATTGTCTTTAATTTGCATGATATAGAACTTGTAATGAAATATTGAAAAATATTTATTTTTTTACAATTGTTAATGGAATTCTTGATATCTGAATTTTGATTTGACATTTTAAAAAACATTCCAGAATTCGATTGGTTAAAATTTGAATTAAAATTCATATGCCCTTTTGCTTCTTCTGTTCTGATAGCTTGCCACGTCCGTCCATACTTTTTTCTGTTAGTCTAGGTCTAGATCTAAAAAGTTTAGATATATTGTATGAGGTAGCATTTAAAATAAGACAAATTGGAATCGATAATGTATCTAATATATGAATATTCAGACATGAACTTACGCAATACGAAAACTCTGTTCTATAGGGAATTTTGTTATCCTCAATATTTGTTTTTTTCACACAAGCAAAAAGGATTAACGAGGAAATATTTGCGAAAAATTTATGTCTTAGACCATTTATATCTTAAGTTATTATCTTTATGTCATCGAGGATATCAGCCAGCTTTGAATATACAGTAAAGGAACGGACATAACTTGATATTTAGAATTTTCTAAATTCTGGACAGAAGAGATTTTTTTTTTCTTTTTTTGAAGAAATTTTACATGGTACCTTTTTAATGCGGAAGCAGAAGCAGCATGTTGTAAATTCGAAATTAAGTATTTATCCGATTCAATTCTTATTATTTGTGAAGCGAACAAACAACATTAATTACGGGTACACCTAATATTAATCACATTTATAAATATTAAATTTAGCAATTTGCAGCGTATTTTTCGTGGCTTCAGCGCCTGGTGGTTTTAGGGATACCGTTCGTGGTTTTCCCTGGGGTCATGCACGCTTGGGTGGATTGCTAAACAAACATTCAGCAAAAATAGATGAGAGTTGTTCTGTTGTTGCTCAGAGTTCCAGCATTGGGAGCCTCGGCATCGGCGTCCAAGCCTGGGTGATGACAGATTTTGTTAATAGCTTAAAGAAAGATTCTGCACCCATAGGTCTGCGAAGACAGCCCCAGTTCAAAATGATCTACCCTAGTTACGCAAATGTAATGAATAGCCACGACGCTATTCTGGGTGGTGGGTGTCTTCCTTATAGCAAGAAGGTCGACGATAAGCAGACCTGGCTCAAAAATCACCTGCACCAGTGGAAGGCGAAGGAAAGACACCGGTCTCAAGCAATGCCACACATTAAGAGCTACTGTCGTTGGTCGGATGCTGGCTTATATTGGTTTGTGCTCACATCAGCCAATCTGTCTAAGGCCGCATGGGGAGCTTTCAACAAAAATGTTAAGATAGAACCAACTTTGAGGATAATGAATTATGAGGCGGGCGTTCTATTCCTTCCCCGATTTGTGGTAGATAAGAGATGTTCTTGTCAAAAGCCCATGTTAAACCTATTTTGTTACATTTCAGATCGGAGAGGATACATTCCCCCTAGGACAAGAAAGGGACGGTATCCCAGCATTTCCCGTGCCCTACGACATTCCTTTAACTCCCTACGGCCCTGATGATACACCCTTCGTGATGGACTACCTCACTGCCATGGGATATTGAGCCTTACCCCTTCGATTGTCCGCAGCTTGTTATTCGTTTATAAATAAAGCTCTTTTGCATGCATGCTTTTCTCCATTTTATCAGAACTTTCAGTTGCATTGTATCTGCGCAACTCCTGCAAATACTTCTAAATTTCGCCTTCAAGATTTTCATTTTAGTATCCGGAAGGCTGTGAAATCTTAAGGTGCGGGTTAACTAGGTGTCAGTTTGGTTGGTCCGGTTCCAAGGTATTTGTTTGATGTGAAATCGAAAAAGGGATAGCATTAACTTAGCACTTAAAATGTTATTTTGATTGGCACAACGTTTTATTATGAAAAAACGAAACGAATCGCTTACGGATAAAAATATTTTTTATTTTCCATTTATCGAACGAAACGAAGCGATTTGTTTTACTTTTTCATAACGAGCCCGCAGTTTCTGACTGCACCTATCTCCTGTAATAGCTAAATGCAATCAGTTCAAGTTTCGATGGTACCGGGACAATGGTAGTGTGCGGTGTCTAAAAATTTCAGACTTTATAGTTTTAGTGTTGGAAAAAGGAAAAAAAATGGTCACTTGGTGCTATATTTTGGCAAGTGTGCTCGGGGCTGTCGTCGCCCTCTATGGACTTCTGGAAATTCATTATTTCTTGAGGATGTGCCTTTGCGTCGTGCTCGCCCGATACATTAAGAAGAAAACACACATCTTGGATACTACAACTGTTACAGGTAAGTCCTAGAGACCGAGCTCACCGGTTCCGGCGCAAGATACAGCACCGCCCGAACACCCATCGACCCATCGGCATTTCTATGGACATGTTCGAGGTCAAGGTCTCCATTTCGGCGTGCTGCATCAGTTTTATTTGCAACTGTTCGAGGGGCGAATAAACAAGTGTCCCTTAAGGTTACACAATTCCACTGTTACGGCTGCACTGACGCATGAGAGGTACTTCTAGGGTTTCGGTAATTAATTCGCCTCGAGTTTCCTTGTGATTCAGTTAATGAAGTCATTAGATAGAGCATCTAGCAAGTGGTTGGGCTGCTTCGCTTCCGCAGTCGTACTTCCTCCCGCCCGGATGCTGAAGGGTGGTGACATACATTAGGTGCCGGCAATCCGGTCGATAGAGTACCTTTTTAGTAGCACCCTCCAGCAATATAGGTCAAATCGGGTGGTGTGCATTTCCTGGTCAGTTTTAAGCCTCAATTGTTCACACCCCACTTCTTGCAGAGGATTCTAATGAGAACTTTCTGTATCAACACCACTTTTTTTATATTGGTTTTTAATCGCAAAGCTGATGCCAAATGTTATTTCGCTTCGAAAAGAGGTGAAATTAAGCTTTTTGTGACAAGTTTAAGTTTACGGTTCCGACTGAAAAAGGCGTGATAAAAGGCAATTATAGGTGTATGTAGTTTTATTTTATATAAAACAATTTGAACTTTACTATAGCCTTTGGGAATCGTATTTAATCATTTTGTAGTCGCTCAATATATCTTTTAGATACCTTAATACAATAAATGCATTATCTATTGTTTTGTTATTATATTTTTATGGACGAAAAAGTATCGCGATGAATTACCAAAGTGTTGGAAGAAATGTATGTATATTAATACTTTTCAAGATCCATTATATTATTATATATCTATGTATTGATTACATATAGTAAAATAAACTAAAATAAAATTTTAAATAGAACTATGTTTATGCACATAGTGGCTGTACATTATAATCTATACCATTTTCAAGCAACATTTCACCTTTTCCCACGCAAAAATATCTTTCTCCATTTCAAATGTATAAAAACACATTTCAAAAGTGCTCTTTTTTTATTTCAAAAATACTGAATTCCAAAACATTAGTGTCGAAATTCAACACAAAAGTGCTCATTATTCCATACTTTGCATTTGGAATAATGAGTACTTTTATTATAAATTTCGATACTAATGTTTTGGAATTCAGTACTCTTGAAATAAAAAAGAGCACTTTTGAAATGGATTTTTCTACATTTGAAATGGAAAAAGATATTTTTGCGTGGGAAAAGGTGAAATGTTGCTTGAAAATGGTATACCTGAGGGGCGGTAAATACGTTTCTTGAAAAAACCATTTTGTGCGAAACTACTTTTTTGCATAAAAAGGGATGGGATTCGATTCTAAAATGACAAAAACTATCTTTTATGGTGTAAAGTTTTGATATAATTTTTTTATTATTTTATAGCTAATGTATGTACATACATAAAAACATTTCATAACAAAATTAAATAAAATTTAACATCATTGTTAGAACTAAAAACACATATCATGATTTCAAATTTAATAACAAATTTATTCGCCATCCTCACTAATTAAGAAAATTTGTCATCAGTAATGCCTTCTTTACGAATCCTCATTTGAATATCTGCCCTCTCTCCAGCATTTGATCGTTAAAAAGTAAAATTTCATCTTTTTCGCAATCTCCAAATATTGTTCTATACTTTTTAGAGTAAAGCTTTTGGTCTCTTCATTGGAAAGAATATATCCTCAGAATGTGCATATTTTGTCTATAGGGTTTAAAGGGAGTAGACTGGAATTGGCTTTGAGTCACTGAGGGTAACATTACTCAAAACCTAAGCGCATGCTAACATTGCTTACACATTACAAAAAAACAAGCTAAGCGAAAAAAATACATATATTTTTGAAGTGAATATATGATGCACATGTATGTAAGTAGGTATCCTACATTATAGAATTGTAGGAACATTTTCGTGTTTCCCCAACCGCGTTGTAAAGGCATTGCGTTCTATGAGTTTTACCTGTGAAACATGTTAAACAAAGAAAAACAAAACAAATCGTGTCAAATCACGCAAAAGTAAATTTCTGTAGAGCTCCTAGAGGAAGTACAGAGAGTGACCAATTCATTATAAACACTTGAATTTTATTGAATTAAGGAATTTCGGAGTAATTTTTTATTGTTCATATGTACATTGTATCAATTAAATTGTCTTCTTTAACATTTTACTGATCAAAATGTTCAATAGTTAATACTTGGTTTGTCCGCTTTTATTTTTGATTTTTTTTTTTTGAGTATACTTTCAATGCAGTTCGCGTTCGGTGTACACTTTTAATTCCTCCGCAAGTGTTATATTTCGTTAATATTTTTGTAAGAGGATTTGTAGTAAAGTATTACATATTTCTTCCATAAATTAACGATTTTCAAATTTCCTTGAATTCTTCCAATGGCTATTTATGGCAGCAAGAGCCTTTGGACCGCATAATCCCAGCAGGATGCTTTACCCTTTCTTCGATATAACAAAAGTGAAACTTCTCTTCGGACCTTTTCAATGCAAAGTTCATTAAAGTGAGATGAGGTTCTGGCGTGTTGATTCGTCGCTTAATATAATCTGGAAACAAATTAGAAATTAAATTTTTTAAATTAAGAAACTGCTCAAAAGATAAAGTTATTAAATATTTAAATGATTTATTTTTTCCAGTCAGTGTCGATGAGCCTTGGCGAAATCTAATCCCGCTTTTTTTGGCGTCAGTCTCGGTTTTTTTGGTGGTCGCCAACACTTTAAATTAGTCTCTACTGTGTTTGCTCAGACATTTTTATACCCCTGGCTCCAAGAATTTGTTTGATCGTCCTTTGTGGTTTGGAGCGGTTCGCGGCAACTGTGCTAACAATTATTTTGAAATCAGTTCGTGTAGTTCCTTGCTGCCTAGAGGTCGCTGTCCGACGACATGACGGACTGATTTACATGACTCATACCATCTCGGTATTTTTTCGACAAATTTATGAGTCTGGAATGACACGCATTCTAACCTAGCAATTTCCCAAAGAGAATACCTTCTGCCTTTATTTAATGCCTAAATCGATTAATTTTTTCTGTTGGAAAATTCTTTCCCATTTTGTAAACAAATTAAAAATTTCAATTTAAAAAAAAAATTAAATTTCCACATTCAAAAACCTGGAGAAAACACATCAAAAACTTACTTGCCTTCCACATTTGAACTAATCGGTCTAATCGCAAAACAATAAAATTATATAATGGAAAGTACTTTTACTATGTTTGAATTCCATGAAATTTGCATACTTACATCACATAAATAGTTAAATTATTTACTTGCGATTTAATCACGACGCGATTAATTAATTACTTTTACTTTATAATTTTTGCCACCTCTATATGTATGCAAACTCGTGATCTGGATAATGGCGATATTCAACGTAGACTAATTATGGATCACTTCAATGCTAATTAGAATCCATAAATATATTTCGCTTATTAAACTTTTATTTAGCGTTCAGTATGTTAATTTGGTTAATTAGGGAATTTGCAAGAACAATCCGTTTATGTGGTTAGAGAATTTTGCAGAAGTATTCCTTTATTAAGCATTTTCAATCAAACTTACATATATCAGGCATGTTATAATCTTTATAATCAAGATATAGGCTATATATGCATATAAAATAGTTGCATTTTTCAAATTTTGAGTGGACTAAATTCTTCAGAGGACATCAACATTTGAGCGGACTCAAGCTTTGAGCGGATTCAAATCTTGAGCGGACTCAAATGAGTTTTTAACTAATTGGGCTAATTGTCAGTTAAGGGGCTATACCAGTGCGATACTTTTAAAAAATTGATTTTTTTTTCTTTGGTTTATTCGGGAGTTTATACTTTCAAGAATATCCTGTAAACATTTCAAGGCCGTATCTATAATACTTTCCGAATGACAGTCTTCGAAAGAGCAACTGCTCGCAGGTAATATAATGGATAGTGAAATCTTTAAACGCGTTTTCCTCGAAATGAGATTTTTCCAATTTGTTGCCATTCTAACTCGAAGTCTAATTATCCGATTGACTTGAAATTTTAACTGAGTACTCTTGACTACATTTGCCATACCCTGAACTAGGATATTTTTGATTGGATGAAAATTAACAATTTGGCATTGAAAAAACCGACTATTTTATAGGCAAAAAAGCAGATTTTTTATTCAAAACTACGCCATTTTGTCACATTTCTATATTTTTCAAAAATCCTAGTTCAGGGTATAGGAAATACCTTCTAGTTTAACGCCTTGTTTGTTTTTTTTTTATTTAAGTTACTCTATCGACTGGAATCGTGGCAACAGTTGGGGTACTTTTTGTTTTTGGCACTTCCGAAAATAGCGTATAAGTCATAAGTTACATAAGTTACATCGCAATATTTTTCAACAACAAAATTATGTTATATTAATCATATATAACTAAATACATTCTCAAGTTTTCAAAACATTTAGTTAAGTAGTTTTCTTTAAAAAAATTCCCGAAAATCACCTAAATTTCAAGCCCTCACACTGGTATAGCCCCTTAAAAATTCATTTGAGTCCGCTCAAGACTTGAGTCCGCTCAAAACCTGAATCCACTCAAGAGTTGAGTGCACTCAAGATTTGAGTTCGCTCCAGTGTTGAATCCGCTCAAGTGTTGAATTCTTTCAAGAGTTGAGTCCGCTCGAGATTTGAGTCCGCTCAAAGGTTGAGTCTGCTCAAGATTTGAGTACGCTCAATTGAGTCCACTTAACATTTGAGCGATTGTTTAACGCTATTTGAATTGAGTCAAAATTTGGATCTTTTACAATCCTGTTTATAAGTAATATGGTGAACGCCTTCAAGATGGCAGATTACCTTTTCCTTCGCAGCCTGCTTGATATATGTATGTATGTAGGCATCAAATGAAAGACGGTTTCTATGACCTAATTCTAAACTCAAAATGGTGAAAGCCCCAAGATAGGCGGTTTACTCTTTTTTTTATAAGTCCATTGATCTGGGTATTATTTTAAAACATTTTATATTTTCATTTTTTACGGATATACTTTTTAAATAAAAGCTTTTTTGGGCTCTGTTCTAAATTTCGTATTCGTGCGAAATGCATTTTCGGATGAAAATGAATTAAGATTTTTTAACTGCTTTTGAAAAATGTTGGTTTTTAAATTTTGTAAATTTTCTGAGATTTAGCATAGATCATGAATCGTCATACTCATAGCTGTTAAAATTTTATTGATGTAGAAAGATAGAAAAATTTCACTATTGTACGAATTCGGTTTCGAGCGAACATGAGAACAGGGACTTTATTTTTGTATTTTTATTGTTATGCAGAATTCTAGATTCTAGAGTTTTTGTTTTCCAGTTATATGTGCCGTCGGAGTTTACTTTTTAATAATTTTCTCATAATGGTTAGATAACATTAACGCGTTCAACATTTTTTTCAGGGATATGCCTAACCACGGACATAGATACTTTGCTCTACCACATGAACAACGCGAGGTACCTTCGGGAGCTGGACTTCGCCCGGGTCGACTTCTACGAGCGGACCAAGCTCTACAGGACGATCCTGGCCAAGGGAGGAGGAGTGGTCCAGGGGGCGGCTACCATCCGCTACCGGCGGTTCATCAGGCCCTTCTCGGTCTTCCGGATAACGTCCAGAGTAATTCCCGCCTCAGTTAGCCTCTTCCTCTAAAAAGCATTTGCGTTTCCCCAGATTATTTACTGGGACGAGCAGTCGGTCTTCATGGAGCACCGCTTCGTTTCGCCGCAGGACGGGTTCATCCACTGCATAGCGATTTGCAGGCAGAGGGTAATTGACTGCTCCGCGGAGGAGGTGATGGCGGCCCTCCTCAGCCCCCCCGCAAAATCCGTTGCGGCCGCCACTGGCATAGGGCAAAGCACCACTTCTGGGGCGGAGCTGGTGGAGAACGGGGAGGTCAGCCTCAAGCTGAAGCCGGAGATGCCCCTCGACATCGCCAAGTGGATGGAGTACAACGACATCTCGAGCAAAAACCTGCGGAGCGGATGCTGACCAAAACTGTTCTAGGCGAGTGCTTTTAACTGTTATACACGTGCTTTCGACACTCCTCTACTACGCTTGTGGTTTGTGTACGTGATGAAAGTTGGCTGGGCCGACAGTGATGTATGGTGAAGTGCAAAAGCCCATTGAAATTTTTAACGGTGGTGAACAGAGGAGTGCTTTTGTGGTGGGGGTGTTTGCGGAACTATACTTTTAGGACATATTTTGTATAAACAACAATAGGTGTAAGATTAACATGTATATCGAGCCGAATGCCAAGGCCTACTAATGTAGAATAAACCAATTCGATTAGTTAGGGGTTTTACTGGACCTCCATTTCCAAACTAATTCAATAACTGGGGCTTACTTTTAAATCCTATGTATTTAAGTAATTCCCATGCGAATTCAGTGATTTCGCATTTTCAAAAAATTTCGAAGTGATTTACCTAATGAGAATCTTTTATAGCAATTTATAGCTGATAATGCTATACAAAATATGTATTTTGCGAATTTTGAATATAAAGTTGCGGAAGTAAGTAAAAAAAGGAAAAATATATGTTTTATGAATTTATCAAATACACATAACTTACATATGCATCAGGGTATCCTTATACAGAGGAGACAATTTCAAGTCCATATTTTTAGGGCTGAATAAATGCCAAACAAAATATATGTATGTTTGTTGTATATTTTTGTTCGCAGAGCCCAAAAAGAGAGTAACATTGCATATGATAATTGACGTAGGTATAATATAATGAGCTCCTCATTTACGTCATTTCCTATAAAAGATAACGGTGCAATCTTTTCCCTCTCTTTCACTCTGAGACAGTGACGCCTCGTTCACCATTTCGCTGCGGCGGTGTGCCATGGTGATCAGCGGTTACCACAATATATAAGTATATTTTTTAAATCAAATCGTATGTATATAAACTTATAAATTTTAAATAACAAATGTTTATTTAATCTTCTTTTTTAGCCAAAAATTAAATAATGTTCTTAATAATACCAAAATTTCCCAATTACAATATTTCAAGTACATATTAGCATAATACTGTAGTCTAACTTTGAAGAATACTCAAAGACTGTCTAAATTAATTAAGGGTGTAGTCTAGTTCGGAAATTTCAAAAAAGCAATTTTTTTGTCTTTCACATTAGTCGGAAGTATATGTATAACATACATATATCTAAAAGCAGAGGAAGAAGGCATTTTTTAAGGTGCGGACATGGCTGATTAAGTTGAGCTAAGATTTTTTTTATTATTGTTTTGAGAAAAACTTTAAACGCATTTTTCTCAAAACAACGTTTTTTTGGACGCCCCCACGATTTCCCCGGAATCCGTGGGCCGATCCTTCTAAAATTGTAACCACATCTTCTACACAGAAGTACTCACAAAATGGATTATTATCATGTTAAAATTTTAATATTTACTTATATAAACCATTTTTTTTCAATGTTTTTGGTTTTTGTTAATATCCGTAGTTCATTTTGTAGCCATTGTCATACCGAATCTAAAACCCTTCGGTTTTTGAATTTCAGACAAGACGGGAGCCGACCTGCCTACAAATTATGGCGTTACTCTCAACCAGGGATTTCGTTTAAAAAAATTGAAAAATATGGATAATAAAAAACGTTTCTTGGTATTTTAAGACTTAATTTATCATACCTAATAATTTTTTTTATTCATATTTGCTATAGCATCCTAAAAAAAAAAAATCCCGAAAATAGCCAATTTTTTTACGCTTCGAACTAGACTACACCCTTAAATAACCATTACCATTCAAACATATTTTCCATGAACTGCGTCACGAGGCTAGGGTGGTCACAGGTGACCACCACTAAGAAACATGTGCTGCTGGCAGGAATTTATGGTTATTTTAACATATTTCGCAGTTTTTTGCCACCATAAAATTTTTAATATGTAATTTGTATTGCGCCCATTGTCTCAAGTTCAAAAACTCACGTGGCGGCGAGAGGGTTAAAAACGTATAATTAACGAGCCATAATGTTGAATTGCCGTTACAGATTTTCACATTTTGCTGAAGAACTGCTAATTTGTTTATTGTAGAAAGATTAATTGCTAAATTGAAATTTCAGTGCAGTGCAAATTATTAATTAATTGATGAATTTCTTTTACTCAGAACTTTCAGGGAAGCTACAGTGATATTACATAGGATGAATTCCAGAGCTGATTGTGTTTGCCTGTAGTTTTCATAACCGATGTTCGTTTTGACAAAATTAAATTTTTTTGGTTGTAGGTGTAGCAATATGAGTTATTTCTTTTAATATTACTAATATCACTACTTATAAAGATGTAAATAAACTATTCAATAATTCTTTCAAATTTTAATAATTAATGAATTTAAAAAATTATAAAATTATAAATTGTAACCGGTCGACATTAAGAAAATCTAGAACTAACTTTTTATTTTCATTTTTTGTTGGTCACAGGTTTCTTGGATGGATTGAATTGAAATAATAAAAAGTTGGCAGTGAATGTCTTACACTGTCGCTACATAGGTATAGAACATTAAGAAGGCTACAATGCGAAATATAATGGAGATAGTCTAGTTTAAAGTATTGATTCCCATTGAGTTGCAAAGCTTTCGTATGCCGTGCAATATTCTTTTGATTTAACAGGTTTACAGGTTAAATTTCACATAGAATACGGTTTTGTTTGCAAATTTTAATACTTTCTGGTTTATGATATTCCGGATATTTCTGTAAATAAGTTCCCATTGCATTGTACCTACATATATTGAAAAGAAGCAAGAATGGAAGATTTATCGGAAAGCTCATACTATGCACAGGGCCAGGTCACAGCCTTCTGAAGAGTTGTGTGCACTTTTAAGGAACAATCCGCAATAAGTGTAACGCAATCTGCAGATGCTATTTCCAAATCACTGGCTTCAGGGTCAGAAATCTTCATAATTAAGCTGGGGCATACTTGACCGAAGCACCAGCTGTGTGTCTTCGAGTTCAAGACGAGACGAAGCGAAGCAGAGACTGGCTTTCCAGTTCACTGACCCGTGCCGGCCCGTGCTAGTGGAGCGAGACAAACACTTTTCAGAAAATCGCGCGGCGGAGTCGCGACTTTCTCGTCTTTGTCCCCCGATCTTCATTTCTTCATTATCATCGAGCAGAAAGCACGCAAGAAAGCTTCTCCTCAGGTGTTTACTCGACTAACTGGGAGCCGATCATTCCCAGCGCAGTTTACTTTCAGTGGCAGTCGAAGATCAGTCCTAACAGTTGGAGGTGTAGTTTCGTCTAGAAGTGATCAAGCAATAAGAAGTTCTACGAGAAGGTACAAAGTTCCTCAGAAAATAAAATTTAATCGCATTTTAAATGTTAATTAATTATAATTCGCCGGTTACCTTAGTCTTAGTGCTAGTAAAAAACGTTATATGTGGAAAATCAGTTTTGCACTTTACTTTTCTGTGAAACCATTACAATGTGTCGTGGAACTTTCCATGTATTAATAAATATGTTTTATGAATAACAAATGACCAGCTCTGCATGTTTTCGGCTTTCGAAGAAAACTATAATATATTTGTGAAATATATGTAAATGCTTCCTGACCGGGTCGATCAAATTTGAATTAATCAGCATTCGTAGACTTTCATTTGATTTACATACATTATGTATCATTTCAAAACGCTTTCTAACTCTGTAAGAACAAAAAAGAAGCTTAAACTGGAAATATTTCATATGTTTTATTATTTCGAGATTTGAACTTTGATCAAGCTGGAATAGAAAGTGAATCTGTTAAATAATAACCTTAACATTAAATTCAAAGGCACAATTTACAAACATATGACTGGTACATATGAGCCGTTGAGAACTATAGTGGCGTAAGTCAACAACTTTTAAAAACTGAGTTAAGACTTAAAACACATCACTTACCCGTCACCCTGTTAAATACCTTATAAACTATTAAAACTTGACTTACGCCACTATGATTCTCAACGGCGCATATATTTAATTAGGATTAAGGTTTACTTTTAATGCATTATTTAACTTAACATTAAACCTGCGGGTCGGGTTTTAAGTGACATTCATTTAAAAAATGCAAATAAATTGCCCGGCTAGTTAATTTCTGATTAATAATGCCTCACAACAAGTTCTCTTTCTATTTGTTAAATCTGGCGACTTTGTGGGTCAGTTCATTGCATGAAGTTTTTTAAGGGTTCGTGTCCGTCCTTCTATCCATCTCTTAAGCCGGCCACACACGGGATGGTTTTTGGCGTACAAACTTGTGACAATCTTTATGACAAACTTTGTTTGTACGCCATTTTGCCCACAAATGGTGATGGTTTTAATTCCCAAAACGATATAATAAATTAAAGAACGAAATCGCGACTCCACAATCTAATGTCGGAGCAATTCATCTTGACAGATGATAAAAAAAAAAACACGGAAAAATCAAAAGCCGGCCCGGCCCACACACGGGACGGTTTTTGGCGTACAAGCACGCGTACAAACATAAGATTGATCGTGTGTGGGCAACTTGGCGTACAAACTTAAAACCGTCCCAAAACCGTCCCAAATATTTCTCGCCTTTGATTTTTCCGTTAATAACAAGTCACAACACAATGGGAAACTAAGTAATTTACAACATGGATATTCACGCTTTGGTACAAGCAGGCGCATCCTTGCATTTGATATTGTATTGTTAACCCGACTGACTGTAAAAAATAACTAAAAAGATGCAAACAAGACACATTCACAATTAAGTCTATAAATAAATCAGTACTATTAAAATTGCACTTGTGTCGTTCTAGTTGTATGCTGATAATGAGTGCACCTAAAGGTATATTACCATATATTGCTAACATAAGTACTGATGTACCTAGGTATCTAACTGGTCACAATGAAACGGACATACAAACATACATACATACATACTCGCGAAAAACATTACCCTCCTTCTGGGTCAGTAGTGTAAAAATCGGTATGGATAAATAAAAAAGTTTAACTTGGTCTGTGGATTGCTCACTGTAGTATTGGTATGGAACTCTGATTGTGTGAGCGTGACACGCTCGTGGACGGTTCTTTTTTTGAATCCACTCATTTATTAATTTCGAAATATGTTTCGGGCACTGAATATTTACTGTCTTAAGCGGTAGACCTTTCTAAAATTTTCAACTATATGTAGTTCATTGAATTGTTAAAAAAATTTGGTTGAACCTTGCATTTTGGGTAAACAAGAAATTTTTTCATGTGTAGGGGGACTGAGAAGTCAGTATAAAACACGGTTTTCAGGGTTGAAAGCCTCTCAACTTTGCCGCCATCGTGTGAGGTATCACTGAAAAGGGGATTTAAAATCATTATGAGGTTTCTTGAACCGTTTTTCAAAATTGTTCCTTTCATCAATTAATACACCGAAAAACGAAAATAATTTAATTACTTGATTAAAGTCGTTTTATTGGATTAGGCCTACAGGGAAAATCGCTTTTTAAAATTACGTCAAAAGATAACATTCAGGATTTTTTTCCGATATTGGGAGTTACTTTGATAACGACGTAGACAGACGGACAGATCGAAACTACAAGAATTCATAGTTAGCTACAGTTTTGGAAATGAGATGAATGTAAACACATACTTCAAATATACAATTATGTCGCTTTTATATTTATAGGTTCTAGTTCCTTTGTTCTATTGTTCTTATAAAATATGAATAAGCAAATTTTGTATATACGTTTTTGGGTGTACATATATCCGTGTATAAAATACAGGGTGAACACAATCAATTTGCTAACCTAAATGCTAATTACTACCAATTGTTTAATTTTAGATTGAAATATGGTCTGCTTTGTATTCTGGTTGCTCATCCTTTACATAATTTGGGATGTGAATTACTTCATAAGATGCGTTTTCACAGTCTTTGCTGGGCGGCTCTTCCAAAAGAAGCGAAAAGTTACGGAGAAAACTACTATTTATGGTAAATGTTTTTAATTATATTCATGAAGTGAAATTATCCTGGGACGATAATGAAGGATAAATAAGTCTGTCCCCGAGCGTAAAGTGAATGGTTAAAAATTTAATTTTTGGGTTCTAGAAAGAAAACAACGTCATCAAGAAAATATATGTATAATCTTACTACACATCCGTAATCAGCGACACAAGATATCACTGTTAATTAATTTTTAAAAAGACTTAACGAATTACCGTAAGGTTGAATCCGCCATTTTGGTTTTAAGTACATATACCTACATTTATATGAAATTTGACCGCAGATACTAAATAATCGACACCAAAAACCTCTAAATATAACTTTTCAAGAAACATTTACAAAAAATCGTAAACCCCCATTAAAAAAATGAAATTTGACGGTAGATTCGTAATCAGTCAGCAACCTGTGTACCTACATCAATTCTTAAAAATATCGATTAATAGAATTAGAAATACCTATGTACAAGGGTTTAACATACGCCAATAATAGCGCTTTTAATTTTTGGTATCTGGTGTTACAATTGAACGTGTTTTTTTTAATATAAACTTGAAAATAGATCCAAATTTATTTATATGAGTGAAAGTAAAAATTAACGTTATATTAGATTTGCTTAAAAAACAGCTATATGGAAGTCTTTAGGATTGTCGATTTTAAGGTCGCTGATTTTGGACCCAATTTTAAAAATAAAAAAACAACGATTTCAAATAATAATAGCTTTTTGATAATTGTATTTAAAATTTAGTTAGTATCATATTTGACTCTGAGTTTTAAAAATTCTATATGTTAAACCCAAAATAATGTTCTCTTAACTTTATTTATATGTATGTAGATGTATAAGTTATTATTATTATTGAACATCGTAAGATTATAATTATAATTCTTTACTATAGAAAATTATCGAAAATCAGTTGGCTTTTCGCGAAAAGATTTAGCAACATTTTAGTATAGTATTGTAACGGAAGATTCCAAATTGAAAGTTATTTTGTACATATGTATACTTCTTAGGGCTTCTTTCAAAAGTTGTTTTATTAGGGAACAACTGCTTTTCGTGAAAATCATGTCGTTTGTAATTTTCTGAGGTGATATACATTTTCCAATAACCTGTTAAGGATTTCTGGGAAATTCCGAAAATCCGTGCAATTTCACTTGTTCTAGGTGAAGAATGAAAGATTGGAAGCTAAAGGGAATGTTTGCACTTTAATTTGCGCTTTTTAATAAGTGATTATACAATATAAACGTAATTTAAATTTTAGGACTCTGCACGTCCCAGGATGTGGACATATTTATCCGACACATGAACAACGCCCGCTACCTACGGGAGCTGGATTTCGCCAGGTTCCATTTCTACGCCCTGACAGGAATCTACGAGGAAATTAGGAAAATGAAAGGTGGCGCGGTCCAGGGCGCGTCCAGCGTCCGCTACCGACGCACTATTCCAATCTTCCACCCGTACAAAGTTGAGACGCGCCTGGTCTGGTGGGACGATAAAGCGATTTACCTGGAGCAGCAATTCATCACCGTGGCGGACGGGTTCGTGCGCGCCGTGGCGATGTCCAAGCAGTGCATCACCAACTGCAACGTCTTCGACATCATGAAGAAGTTCCCCGAGGGCAAGGAGCGCCCCGAGATGCCCGAGGAGCTGCGACTGTGGCTGGACGCCATCGAGGTTTCGAGCCAGAAGCTGAGGAAGGAAAAGTAGGCGAGCGGGAGCGCCTTCTTGTTTGCATTTTGTACAAATTTAATTAAATCATTTTGTCGAGAAGGGACTCCTCAGTTTCTGTTTGAATGCCTTCCAGAGCCCTCGCCGCGCCGGCTTCCTTCCGCCGCAGACTGTTCTGACGCAAACTTTTCCGGCGGGCGCTGCCGTAGAATCTGCTTATCAGCGATCTCACTTGATGGGAATTATCCAATAAAAGTTAACTAGGGAGTGGTGGCAATTGATAACGGCTCCGACGCGGGGACAGCAGCCGGATCTCATTTCGGGGACTAGGCAAACACATTTTCAAGGCGCTGCGCTGCGGGCGGGCCGCGCGCGAAGGTTGCTCATCTGATTTTCGCCTATTGTTTTAGCGCCCAAGGTGACGACAGCGGGCGGTTTTGATGCCATTCATTTTAAAAGTTTGCATGCGAGCGACGATTATGAGCGCTCGCATCGGCTGGGCCCTTCCATTTAATTGGGGAACTTTTATTGATAGCGCAGGGAAGAGTTCCGGATGGGCTGTGACCTCCAGATAAGAACTGTCGGCCCTGCGAGGAAGATAAATTGATGCGGGCGAAGGAATTAAGTCGAACTGAGGGCCCAAGTAATGCCTTCGGAGCATAAAACCATACAAATAATATCGATAATTTTTATATTTGTTTTAGGTTATACAGTCAGATAAGATGAAGCAAAATCAGTATTTAATTCTAAAATTATTCAGTCTTATAAATACCTCCAGAGGCCGTATTGCCAAGCTTGAAAACAAAACGTTTTTCCGGACAAGAACATTTTTCACACACACACTATTTCAATCTTTATTTCGTATAAGATTTTAAGGGATTCTGTTATTTCCGAGGTTTTTTCAATTTCAGAATGGTTTCGAAAAAACTTTGTAGTGCGAAAAAAGGGAAAAATAATAAAAAAACCCATCACCCAATGTTTTCGAGATGTTTATAAAAATATAGTGTCCAATTTACAACAACAAGTACGTATACAAATAAATGCCATAGATTTTCCTTTTACAAAATATTTCTATTAACTGAGAATTTTCTTTATACAAAGGTAGTAAATATGTAGCAATGAGTAGTTGAAATGCATTTCCATATTGTTTTGTTTTTAAAACTGACCGTTCAACAAAAACCAAATCAAAATCAAGCTCAATCAAATCAAATTCAAGGCTAATATTTTAAAATAACTAACAATTTTTTCAAATTCAAATACAGCAATATAAACCTCAATAAAAACTATTTCAACTTAAAAACTACAACATATACATATACAAATAGGGGAGACCGGGTACAAAAGTAACATTTTTTACTTTTACCTTGATTTCTGGTTAGGTGTTATTATTTTGATGAAATTAATATAGCCATATAAAAATTCCGTTCATGTTCTTTACATTAGTATCTTGATTTGCGTGATTATTGTGTATTTTGTATGAATCACAGAGACTTTAAAAAAAATCGTCAGTTGTTACTTTCGACCACGTTGGCAGGTCGAAAGTAACAGGACAAAATGGTTTTTAATAATTATGATATAACATATGAAATCAACAAATTATTTATTAGAAACCTTTTTTATTAATAACACAAATAAGCACTTTCATTTTAAATGCTAAAAAAATATATATTTTACGAAAAAAAAAATCAATATTATTAACTCTCCCTTAGAAACTGTGTTTAGTAATTAATGACATAAATTATTGTATGATAATAATTTTTTCTAATCACACTATTCAGTATCAGTCTTCTATTCAGACTCGCAATCAGTAAATCAATCCGGAGACAAAAGTAACATGTTACTTGTCTACCCATAGGGCTATGTTACTTTTGTACCCTACCACATTTTTGTTAAAACATGGACGATAACCTGAAAACGGAACGTGATAGACAAAAATGAATTAAAACACTGTGCAATAAATCTAATCTAGAATTTATATGCAAATTTTCAGATTAATATAATCCTTTTAATACTACGTACATAAAATAAGTGAACGTAAAAAAACTTACTTTTGACTTGTGAAATCACTTATTCTCGTCTCACAAAACCTAACAGCGCGTGGCGCGCGCGGCTACTGAATGCAAGAGAGGGGGGCGCCACCGGCCATCACCTGATAGCAGCGGAGCGGTATTTTGACTATTGGATAGACCTACAGAGCCTTTGTTACTTTCGACCCGCCGTTACTTTTGTACCCGGTCTCCCCTACTATAATTTCAAACTTTTTTCGTGCATTAGGTGCAGATTTGTTCTGACTGGACCAAGATATTTAAATGGGTAGGTACTGGGAGATTCACGCGCTATTTTTCAAAAAGGAATTTCGGCGGTGGTTTTGTGTTTGTTTAGGGAAGTTTTAGTAACCACGGCATCGTTTACCTAGAATTTCCTTCATGCCGGATGAACAGCATGGAGTACCAAGATGTGCTCCAAGTTACGCTCATGTTATATCTTCGCCGAATTCCAGAAAATAACCTGAATTTCCAACAAGATACCGCATCGAATTCATGAGAATGCTTCCGCAAAAGTTTGTTTTGCGAACCATAACATTGATTTGATGGATTGGCTAGCTCGTTCTCCGGATGCTAACCCAATGGAGAACCTTTATAGTTGATTCGTTTGAAAAGCTTACGCCAACAATAATCAATTTAATAACGTGAGGAGTTCAAAACCGTCATCAAAAATGCGTGGTCGTTATTAACTAATAAGGTATTGACGTCATGCGTAAAATCCATGCCAGGACGAATTTTTGAGAATAATGGTGACCAAATAAATTATTAATTTCAACGTTATGTTCGTTGTTTCTATTCTTAAAAAAAAAACCAAGTGCGGTTATAATAATGAAACGTCTGTTTTGCCCACTTTTATGATAATACAAAATTAATAACAACCTTTCGCTTATTGCTAAACATATCTAAACTATGTATTTATTTATTAAAAAATTAATATTTCAGTGTTACTACAATTTTCTATAAAGCTTAGTTGGAGCCATGGTTCTTTTTTGAAGTTGATATGTTTGTTAAGGGGGCTGTCTGGTTCTATTGGATCTTTGGATTATCATTTTTTTTTCAGAGCCAAATTTATTTGAAAATATTCATAATGTTTATGAAAGAAGATACATACATATATAAAATACGTAACACCAAACATTTTTGTTCGACATTATTTGTTAAAGTATGGCGGTGATGTGTCCATCTAAAGTCAGCTAATTTTTTATTTGGCGGGTATGGTTTTTCAGGTCTGCAACATTTGAAACAAAAAATTCAAAGTGCATATGAAAATATAAGTAAGACGCTATCGCTTGAACTAGAGGCACGCATTTCGGGTTGGATAAAAATGAAATGGGAGATTTTTTTAATTTTTCGACCCTGTTTTTTCAAGTTAAATCATTAAAAAACAAGATTAAATATAAATGAATATTCATAATCTTAGTTCAGACTGAAACTGTATATGTGTAGGGTAATTTCTAAAATTTTAAGCCCAATCGTATAGTTTTTATTGAAAATCGTGCCCGCCAGGTCAAAAAACATAGTTTCGCGAATTACGCTTTTACATTTTTTGTTGTTTATAAGATTATAAAAAAAGTATCTTACATTCAATTACCGATGCTCCATACATTATTTCTTCCTTTCTTATTATATAGTACATCCGACATCGAAACTGATGTATTTAGAAAATCGATGTTTTCAAACAAAAGAAGCAGACTGCCCCTTAATGATTTGAAATTATGTTGGTGTATTTAAAATGGATATAGTATAGTTATTTTTTACGTTATTATTGAAGTTATATGATTGCACGACTGCTACTCTAATGTTGTTTTGTTCCTACTTTGTTCGACTTTCTGGTCCTCGTAAATTTTAATTCTAGACCTCGCTTGACCAGGGCACAACAGTTTCTTTACCCGTCACGGCTATGTCTAGGAATTACATACATACATTTCATTTTTTAATGTTATTGACTATAACTGTGATACTGACAAAATAACCTTAAAATAAGGTTTGTTGCGATTTGGATTTTTGCAATCTACAATATATTTACTTCAATTTATTATTTTCATTATAATTGTTCATTATTTATCTGTATCTTTTGATTTTCACTGCGTAGGTAAGTCAGATGGTCTATGTACCTGTTGAGTAAATAAAATTAAAATTGAAACTGAAAGAATTTTCACGTGGAGCAGATAGTCCAAAAATTTTTGTTTTCTAATTAACCTTTAACCTTTAAAATAACCTTTAAAAGACTTCATATGTAAGTATCTTCGTGTGATAAAAGTAGTTACCGAATAATTCAGTGTAGAGAGTACACAATTATGTTTCAGAGGTACTACTAATTCAAAGCGCATCATCATCATCATTTGGGATTGATATTTGCAGCAAAGGACATTAAGTCCAGAAAAAGAGCAACTTTTTGCCTATAGAAAAAATAATTATCGAATTCTGCATTTCTAACCTATTTGTTATAAGTATAGGATTAATTACAACACACTTTAAGGCTATACTTAAATTTGGTGGTTTCCTGGATTTTGTGTATTTTTTCATCATTATTAGAATAAAAAACTTTTCGTTAGTCATTGTAATTTTTTAATATAGGCATATAGTGCAGTGAATGAAAATTTGATTATCTTTCATATCAGCACAAACATATCGTGGTGCGGTATGCGCTTCAGAGCGAAAAAAATTCAGTAAATTAAATTTATACACATATGTATGTACAAATACTGTATGCAGGCTTTCGCAATTTAACGCTGAGTAAAATATTTTTGCTTATCGCGCAGACGTTTCTCGGCGCGCACAGATGTCGTGTTGTAAAAAATATTTAATCAATTGATTCCAT
Organism: Machimus rusticus; assembly: GCA_951509405.1. NCBI lineage: Eukaryota > Metazoa > Arthropoda > Insecta > Diptera > Asilidae > Machimus > Machimus rusticus. Next base: position 14,711,284 of record OX608051.1, read on the forward strand.
TTTTGTTTCCTAGGGACGGAGTAAATTATAGAATAATTGTATGGAGAAACGTTTATTAACAGATATTCTCTCTCATCACCTACATAAATTAATGTCAAGTTATAAAACTGGGACTCAATTATTATCGTCTATGTATGATATGCATGTGTAAAAGTAATGAATAATTTTTTGCTGAGTAATTTAAAGTTCAAAGTGGAATCGAATGACAAATCGAACTATGAAATAAATAAAACCGATTGATGCATATATGTACATATGTATGTATGTAAGCTTTTAATACATTCTTTTCACAACTGAATGAGCACTACACACACCACAACGTGAGTACGAATCACTTTTGGTATTATACAAAACATGAATGCAAAGCATTTTTGTTGACAATTTTATTGTTTTATAATATAACCAGCTCCTTACAATAAATATAAAAATATAGTCACGCCGATAAGCTGACGGGCGAAAAATGGCACTATGTATTCCTTTAATGGTCTTTTTTGATAAAGAAACAAATTTATAACCTAACATAAACTTTTTTCATGTTTTGATGATTCTTAATAAAGTTTTGTTTGCTAATGAAAAATTTAAAGTTATTTAGTACTTATATTTGCATACATACAAATAATATTCTGGAAGTGGAATATTTGGTGAACGATTTTATCAGGCAATTATAGTCCGTATTTTATTTTTAATACAAACATTTTAATTATTACATTTTTTGTGTCTTTCATAATAAAAAACTTATTTAAACTATTCGCATACTGCGAGTACCATGATATTGAAATTTGCAGGCAGCGTGATTGACAATAAACGCAACAACGTTTCTAAGTCTTATAGCATCTTAACAATTGTACCTATCTACATATTTTGCCATCAGAAATCTTAATTCTTTTTTTTAACACCCAGCCAACTCAAACGTAGTTTTGAATAAAATACTTAACATAAAGATAATAGTAAAGCAAATATAATGTAACAGAGAAATATTACTTTGCATTCTGATGCTTCTAAACATGTTCAAATGCCTTTTATCGCTGGAATGCTAGAGAAGACCCTAAAAGTTTTGCTTTTATTCAAATGGTTCTTTATCTTGGCTTACACGTTTTTTAGTGATTGAGTGGTTTTGGGAGTGTGCAAACCTCATCTCGGTCCGAAAACATTGCTACATTGACGGCCGATTCAAATCAAATGACATTCAGTAATAGACTCCCCCCGAATTTTTAATGCATACTTACGTGCGAGAGTATCTCAAACGTTATTTTCCTATGTGCAAAACATAGGAAGAATTTACTTGATATAAATCACACTTCCCGTGATCTGGATGTGTCACCATACCTCCGCATCTCGAAATAAGTTAATCCGTCAATAAAGCGGAGGAAAACATTTTCGCCCCACGAAACCATTGCTGTGTGACCCCAGCGGCAGAGCAGCATTATTTTTATTGAGCGCGAACATGGCGCGGCCCTGAGCGGTGATAAGTCCCAATAGATGTGGTCCCCAACAAAGGGAAAAACACGTCTTTGATGCCCCTCGGTTAATTTCAAATATAAATTCCCAGTCACATTTTCAGTTGAGACAGGTTCCGGTGTGTCAAGCATTAAGGAACTAAAAATTAGAGCTCACGTCGGATAATAGAAAGAAGCCTTCTACAGAGGGAATTAATGCCTCTGTTGAATCGTGTTGCCCTGCCGCCATCACTTAAGCCCTAATCCAGGGTTAATTTGAAAATAAAATATGTAATTAAGTAATTTATTTGATTAATCAACTCTTTTAAGTAATCTTGCATTTCATTAAAAACAGACATTCAAATTAAAAAATTGTTATATGGAATTATAGAAGATTTAACACATTTTAAAGAAATTACAATTTGACTACAAAGGACCTGCAGACTACGGTTAAAAGTCGGCTTAAGTTGGAAATAGGGGTACTTTACGGATTTCAATGAAATTTTGCAGAAGCCTTCCTTTTGTCCTAAAACGGAAGGATCTGAAAGGATTTTTTGGCAGTCGGATTTAGTTTTCAAAATATTCCACTTTTAATTTTGACAAAATACCAAAATTAGAAGTGACCATTTCCACCGCAAAAATCCTTTATTTTTGCAAAATTCAACTTAAATCTGTTCAATCTATATGACAATACTTAACATATGTGAATGTATGTAATATGTAATATCTTTAAAGAAAAATACATATATGTATATACATCATCATCATCATCATCATCATCATCATTTATTCTTCTTTTTCAAAATTTATTTTAAATTTTTCAGATGTCTTATTTCTTCTCGGTGAAATTATATTTTTAATAACAACATGAGACATAGAATAATATGTATGTATTGTATGTATGTACATATATTCGAATGGGGTTGTAAAATAATCAATAATTGGAATAAGACGCGATTTCATAATAAACGAATAAAAAATCTGCATCTGCTTTATTTTTTATGTTGAAAATACCAATTGTTCCATATACGCTCTTATCATTTGAGAACGATCTCATTACAAATTATTCAGTAGTTTAATAATTTAATAATATAAAACAATTGCATGAAAATTTTTTATAGATTTTTTATTTTCATTTTACTGATATTATTCTTATAAATTTAAATCAACCAAATTCTTGCAGCATACAGAGTTCTTGGTACTGCAGATGTGTTCTTCGCCTTGGTTTTGCAAGTCGTATCTTGGTCTTAACCTTGGTTTTGCTAGGTGTTGTACAATGTAGATATAGCAAGACCAAGAAAGATTTTTCTCATGGTTTATTTACTTATTATGTAATATTATTTTCAATGTAATAAAGAAATACCTATCTTTGCAACAATTTGATTTCTGTGGACTATGAAGCGAAAATGCTGCAACAGTTCATAAAAGATAGTCCAGGATGCATCACTCTTATTCTGTACTATGGGTTTCATGTTTTTTTTTTCGCGCGGAAGGGGCACCAAAATTTCCAAAAAACACACTCATCATACTTTTTCACTTCACCTTCAAGCAAAGCATAGCGCACTACCTCTCCACCAGCCGTGACCATCACCGTGGACATTATTATTAAAATTTTAAACATGCTTGCAATTAGCATATGAAAGAGGTCTTCTGTCCACATCAGTTAAATGAAGCTCTCAATATTCGGAAGTGACCGACTAGTGAAAGACGCTTACTTTGGATTTAAAAAGGAGTGCCGAAGTGATGAGAGAGGTTTTAAGATTCGCCTTCGCCGCCTGAGAAGAGGTTCACCAACCAAAGCAGATTTGGATTAAGATTGAGGAGATAGTCACCGCGATCTGAGGACAGACGCCTATGCTATGCTTATGCTGTTCTATGCTAGATCTAGACGTGCTTCGCGCGCAAGACGACGTTTTATAGCAAGATTTCAGATTCAGAAACGTGAGTCCATTGCCAAGTTCTGGTCGCAGCTCATTCATCCATTCGCCGCGGAGTTGTTCGGACGGTAGACAGAAGACACGCGAGCAGTTGGATCGGCAGCACTTCGCATTTTGCAGGGCAAATCGTTTGATTTGAATTAATCCATTGTAAACTATTCGCGAGAAAGCGCGGGAGTGAACACAGCGGATTCATTGCGCTCGCCAACAGATAAATCTTGAACGGGCAGATGCCGATTAAATTCTCTTCCGGCGAATCATTCCACAGTCTGTTCGCAAGCAGCTTCGTAGTCGTGTGTACAAAATAAAGTGCTCACCGAATTTTTGTTCTCATTAATTTTGTTCGCTTTTGGCAACTTGTTGAGTTTCCGTGTTCTTTATTAAAGAAAAAAATAATAATAATACAAATAAAAGATTTTTAGTGTTACAAAGTTGAGTGAAAAAGCTGCCTATCGCAGCATAAGAATTAACTAGTGCAGCGCTGGTGTTTCAATAGAATTCTAAAAATAGATGATTCAAGCAAGCGCCAATAAACTTTGTGTGCCTAAATAAAACCTAAATGCAAGAGGAGCTCAAAAGGTGGAGTTGCCAATTAGGAGGATACTTGAGACTGCCGATAATATTCTGATTTCGGTGTTATCAGCTATTGCCCGGGACGCCGAACAGATAAGACATTCACGCGGGTATGCATTGGACGATGTTCAAGTATCTCATTACTCATGCGATGTGCAAACACTAGCTTTAAGTATGTTAATCGGATGCAATTTGTTTTTTCCCCAAGACTAAGTGAATGTTGTACATATGGGCGTGTTGTAGAGCTTACGGGCTTCCTGGTAGTGCTCTTGAAACGAGTCCACAGAACTATTCTTTGTAACTCACCTACTTTTCCTTTAATGAGGAGAACATAAGGTTGGTTGTTTTTGAATAACAACAAAACTTATCAGAAAACAACAGAGGAAGAACACCCATTTGCTTTCTGTTTTTTTGTTTTAACAGCTGCATTTAAATACGAATTTTATCTTGTTTCTGAAATATTTGTAAAAAAGACATTCGTACATCTTACCGAAAAAACGCCAAAAGAAATATATTTCACGTTCACGTTCTTAATTCTACAAATTTCAATCAAATACATGGAAGCAGAGAGTCAAACCCAACAACGTTTTTTTATAAAGTACATAATAAATATCACGGAAAAAATTTGGAAAGTAAAAATCTCCCCAACCAATTTACGAACATTTTCGCCATAAAATCCACAACATATTAAAAAGCAGCAGATCTCTTTAAAAGTTACAGGACATAATGTCAACATTTTACGCTGGTCCTTAAATTTTAGTTAAAATCCCCGTTTTTTTTTCACAAATATACCCAAAATAATGCACTATCCCAAAATCCATCGGAAAATACAGGGGATCCCGACAAATTTTTTTCCGTGATCTATGCTTGAAATGTCTGTTATAAAATTTTCTCAACAAAAAAGGTTTCAATTCTAATATCATTACATACGGTTTACCAAATTTGCCAACAGTACCTACCAATATTGTCTGGAATGTGGGCTCTTTAAGACTTACCTAAGGTTAAAAGCCGAAAATTGGTTCATTAGCCTTGTGCTTGTGCCACGTTTTGGTGAAATCCGTTGGGTTTGATCAATCCTGAGCCATTGCTCGAAAGCCAAGACTTGGTTTTTCCGTCCACCACCCTTTAAATAAGCCAAAGCTACCGATCTTTGACTTCACAATCTTTGCCCATCTCTGGACCATTTTTTAAACGTCCAGCATAAGTTTTTGAACCAATAATTAAAGTGCGTTAAAATAACGTTCTTTTAAAACTTTAGAAGATTATTCTTCTATTTAGTATACGAATAGATTACATTTTTGTTATATTTCACAGATGAGTTCCCAGAAGTTATTAATATTAAATAATATTATATCCAAAATAGAAACTCGTTCGCCCAGAGTTAACAAGCATTATCACAATCCTTAGTTAGTTTATAGTTACTTTTTATTTTTTCCCTATATGGATTTGTACCAAAATCAATTATGCTTATGTGTGGTATATGCTGCTAATTCTTGAATGTACTAGCATTAAAAAAGAAATTTCGTTACTTTAAGTAGAGAATTATTTGTTACTTATTTTATTGCGACAGCAATTGCAATTGAATCAATTCCATTTCCATATTGTTTTTATTTTAAAAATCCTCGGATATGATAAACGTACCAAGCCTTCTTATATAGAGATCGATTTGTTTTGATTTCGATACGAACACGGACGCGGCGACGACACAGACACGGACACGGCAAAAACCTATGATTTCCGACCTCCGTTTACACGGACGATGCGAATAGACACTGCCAATAAAAATATAAAATTGATTAAATATTTCCAATTTCAAAATTTTTCGTTAATACATATAAGGGACGTTTATTCTGCATCAAGTACAATAGACAGAGTTAAATGACTTTTAAAGCATGTAGACATCTTCGACGTGAGTATTCAATTTCGGCTACATTTACAAAAATCTAAATAAAAGAACGAATATCAATGGTAGGCGGTTGCAAAAGATTTTGATTTTATGTTTTATGTATCTTCTACAAGAATGTAACATGAATAGAGCCCTTTTCAACCTTATATGCTCGGTGGTAAACAAATAGCTCCGGACAATTTGAAAGGGTGTAAATATAAGTTTCTTTCGGAAGATGCCCCAGTTCTTCTAGCCCCTTATCTGGGCCACAGCCATGAAAGCCAAGAAAATCATGTAAAACCCACTTCGGTAGCATATTTCGTTTTTTAGCATACAAAGTTGCAACCCCTCCGCTACCGGCGAAGAGTGCATACATGCAAAACCTCATTTCATATTGTACGAATCGATTGGGCAATTTTACGTGCATTAAAACGCCGTGAAAATCTTTGTCATAAAGTTGAGTGCATCAAAAACAGTAGGCTTGCAGCGTTGCATCAACAGTTCATTTTGAGTTGTCCCATTCTCAGGGCACCGTTCGCAATGTGTGAAAGTGCAACATTTTCGAAGCGCAGTGGGAGGAGTTGCACGGAAACATTGGCGTGGCAACCGTCTTGGACTTGTGATAAGAAAAGGTAACGAACGATGTTTTACGTACTTTGGTCACATTTACTCAAATCCCTGGAAGCTCACGTAGTGCGCATAAATAACACTAACAGCAATTCGTGCATAAAATTAGTCATTACCATGACCCCGCAATTTTAGCAATGGTTGGCGGCGTTGCATTTTTTATGCTTTAATTGTTTAGTGCAAGCGCGTTTCGTTCTTAAAGAGTTACTTTTGAAAAGTATGAAGAAGGTTGAACCAGGAATGAGTAGGAGGTCAGACAAGTAGCTCGCTCGGTGGCGGCGGGGTTTGGGGATAAGGGGGATTTGACTGAGTAAGTAAGTAAGACTTCTTATCTTATTTGCACAAAGCCAATTGCATCCAATTAATACTAATGAGGAGTGGTGTTGCTGCAACATACGGAATAAAGTAAACAATAGCAATGCAGCTGAGCTGAGCTTCAAGAAAAAATATGTCCCTAATTATTTTAAAACAGAAAAGTGCACAAAATTAGCAAATTTATCATTTTCCCTTTGGTATGCGAAGATTAATCACTTAATTCAAGGTTTGCCCAATTTGTGTGGACAAGTCTTGCAAGATGTAGAAATTTAGGTTAAATACTATTTATTTAAAATGTTAATGTTTTATTCCTGCGGTAAACATGAAATTTATTCTTGTATACCTCAGCAATTAATTTAATATAATTTAATATAAGCCAAATAATTCTACAAATATTTGTCTTAGATTCTAGATTTTAGCATATTAATCTTGAATAATAGTAATAATTTCTATTGGTGTCAATTTATATATGTACATAACTAGCCTGCCGCCCTAAGGCGTCGCGATATACTATTATTATTATTAAGTTTACGGCGTAGTTTAACCCCATTGACTCATCGCCATAAGTCAGTTAATTTACAATAAACATCTATCAATTATACATTTAATTCTTTCTCGTAAATCAATCTATGTAGTGGTGAAAGCCGGAATAAAATCAGTTCAGCCATATTTCTTCGGATGTTCGAACTTACAAAGCGTCTATAAGAAATTTAGAGAGTTTATTTTATTTATATCTATTTATATTTTATTTCAGAAATTGAAAAAGGTGTGCTATAATTTTTAGGTGAAATTTTGTTGAATTAAAATGTGGCATAGAAGGGATAAATATAGAAAATATGCATGCAACAACAACTCTTAATAAATGTTGGATAACCATTAATATGCTTTCAATAGTCAAACAATCTTGTAAATGGGTGTGTTGGTTAAGAGAAAAATAGATATAGAGATCGTTCACCCAAATTGACTGAAAAAACAAAGATTTTCCTGACCACAGAAGAGATAAAAAATTCCACAGAAAATCCAAAAAGTAGTATTTTATACAAAAATAATATAATTAGTTCAATTAAAAGCAATATAACTTAAGGACTGCACTACCTCTTTTTAATTACAATAATGAATTAATTTTTTCTCTGATCATTCAAAAATAACTTCTAAATGTCCACGGAAAATTCTTATTTCTCAAATTATTTTTGTTTCAATCATCAGTCATCATCAAATTTTAGAACATAACAAAGTTGTGGATAGAGTAACTCTTGACAGGTGCTTTATTTGTAATTCCTCCAAAAAAACAAAAACATGTTTTTTTTTTATTTTACACTTTCCGAACATTATTTCTACGTGTTCTACGTTTGACCCAGATATTATATTTTAGAAATCTGAAAAAATTCAATTTTCTGATTCTTTATGGTAGTTGCTACCCATTAAAGCCCATTGCTTTTTTCTTAAAATTATATTGTTTTGATGGTTTCTTTTACGCCATATGTATGTTGTCATTTGATGTCACCAGTGATTTTAAAGCCCCCTAGTGGCACAAGTTTAATAATAAAGAAAAGGTGATAACAAGTGTTTTTGATCATATTTTTGATGCCTTTTTTCGCCTACGCTAATTTATTCATTTTTATTTAGTAAGTTACGGAAAATAAATTCGTTTCATTACCAACCACACTGCAATTGCCTTCACCTTATTTGGTTAGCCGGAAGCCATGCGGCTTGTCGCCGTTCAAAAGAATGAGCCCATCCCATGACTTTTCCATTCGACTCAAGGACACTTCTTCAAAAACGAAGATGGAGCATGGTCCAGCCGCTTCTTAAAATGTTCTTGGGCAGAAGGGTTCTTTACAACTCTATTCGCTGGGGCAATAAAAGTCTCCCACAATATGTCGCTGCTTTTCCATGAAATGTAAATTATGTCACTACGGGCGGACACTCGACGACTTTTACAAAAGAGACGGAAGAATGAGTATGCAACCGGTTCTGTAACCGAATAAAAATCTCAAGATCATGCCGCGCCGTCGACCGTTGTGATGCTGTCTGATTTGGTAAATAAGTTGCATACCTACCTGGTGTCGAGTAAAAATCAATTAATCCTTTAAGACATTAGACATTTTCAACTTAACGTGCATTCCTCAGATGCGAGATAACTTTCGATTTCGAGTGTCTCTCGACTCGACTAAACTTCTTCCCTGAATTATATTTATGCAAACGAAGTGGTCGACCTTAGGCTGAACTGCATCAAGTCCGTGATCTCATGTGCAGGTCTTGAAAGAGGTTTTTAATCAGTGTCACTGTAGATATTTGTATGAAAATTCACCATGCCCGAAAAAGATAACGTTAACGGTGTATTTAAAAAAAAAAAAATGAAATTATAACTTGAAAATGAGGTTACCCGTTGATTGAACTTGAAGTTACAACTCTGAGTTTAGGTTTCGTTATAACTAGACTTTCCAAAACAATAGCACTGAACTATTTACAAATAAAACTAAATATGACGAATAAATAACTACACGGTTAAAAATCTTGGAGTCAATTTTAATACTACCTTAATATTACAGCCGAAATGCAATACAATCTGTATTTAATTTTAATTAGTGTTAAATATTGAAAGTAAATGTATTAAATTTTGTATTACAGTATAATATTTATGGTATTCATTTATAAAACTAATATCGACGGGCATTGACTTTCATTACGTCGGATTAAGTATAAATTTTCTAGTATTTATTTTTAATACAATGTATTACTTTTTAAAAAAAACGGTAAAATCGATTGCCAGTCCTTATATCCGCTCGATTGAAATTCGAAGTGTGAAGTCTAAGCCAAGGAAAATCTTCTAACAAATACGCTACTCATAAACTTTAAAACCGTAGATGTGTTGATGGGTCATGATAGCTCAGGCCTAGAGCATCGGTCCGCAACTTTGGAGGATCCGGGTTCGAATATAGCCACGGTGAAGTTGGAATATCACAGGAAAATCAACTTCCTAAAAAGGCATCGGAACGAAATGAAGTAACTCGTTGGGTTTAGAGCCCCGCCAATCCGCAGGTCGCAGGTTTCGAACCCAGCCCAGCACCGGATTAAATAAATAATTTTTGCATTTCGGGGTATACATACTCCTCAATTAAAACTTAATATCAACTTTCTTAAAATTTAATTTTTTTATGTACTTACAATTAGTTCTAATGTCGGCATTATTAAATCCCTCGTTTTAATAATTACAATTTATTAGTTTTTAATATTTTTCTGGTGTAGTCATATATATAGAATACAAAAAATATTAGATTTCACTCCAAAATTTTTAACCGTGTAAATATCAGAAATGTTGATGTCTTAAAATAATATAATAAGTTCAAAACTCATCCATCATATATATCAAAATTAAATTATAAATTCTTACTAATAATATCACAAATGAGAAAGTGAGTTTTCAATGGCATTGGAAGATGTTTTTTTTTGAGCATATTTTAGGTTATTTTCTAAAAACTTTGGGTTCGTGTGTTTGTTTGTTCGTTATACAAATTTACGACGCTGCTCCGATTGCGATAAAAATGAACACACATAAGGGTCAAACGCAAAAATAATGTTCGGGCAGTGTAAAAGAAAAAACAATTTTTGTTGTTCCTTTTTGTTTTATTTTTTATTTTTTGATGAATTACAAATAAAGCACCTATCAAGAGTAACCCTATCCATAACTTTGTTTAATTCTAAAATTTATTTTAAACTGATGATTGAAGCACAAATAATTTGGGAAAAAAGAATTTTCCACGCAAATTTAGAGGTTATTTTTGAATGATTGGAGCAAAAATGAATTCATTATTGTAATTAAAAATAGGTAGTACTTAAGTTATATTGTTTTTAATTGAACTAATTAAAGTAATCTTGTATAAAGACTATTTTTCGTCACTTCTGTGGACTATTTAGTCCACAGAAGAGACAGAAAAAATTGAAAATCTCCGTTTTTTCAGTCAATTTTGTGTGAACGATTTCTATTTATTTTTTTCTAGTAACCAACACGTCCATTTACAAATTAATAAGAAACATAAAACAAATCGGTGCTGATTTTAACGTATTATATTTACATCGACTGTTTTGCGTTTGACCCATAAATATCCTTGATACTCATTTACATATTATATATCTGAAACATGGACAAGATGGCAAATTTCAAAATTTCAACTTTAACCGATTTTTGTAAAAATCGATCTACCTACATACCTATGTTCACATGAGTTTTGCATCCATAGTAAATAAATATGTAGACATGTCGATCGTATGTGTTCAACTAGTAGAGTTTTGAGTAGAAATTAGGATTACGGAAAAGGGAATGGAGAATTTTTTGTGCAGCGTGAAATCAAGCTTCTCAAATTTGTGCAAAAGTTCTTTAGATTCTTGGAAAAGTTGTAGAATTAGTTGCTTCTAGTTATTTAGGAAGTTAAAAATAGTTCGATCGTTGCTACATTAGTCGTCAGTCAGTCAGTCAGTCATTATACCTCGCATCTATACCTAATATTAGTTGGAATAGTCATGATAAAAAATGATATCAGTTTTGAAGAAGTTGTCTTTGCAGTATTTGTCTGACACATTTTGTGCGTATGGCAACCAGAATTTGCTAACATTTTGAGAAGCAAAGTCTATTTACTCATGCTCTTCTTTTAAAATTTCTGGCTTTTGTCGCTGTGAACATTTTTCGCTTCTGGCAAATTCCGATTGTGCCAGAAGCGAAAAACTTGTTTGACATAACTTTCATTAAAATTGACAAAATTTTTAATAAAGACTGTGAATCGTCTCATATTATAAGAATTATTATAATTCTTTGAATAGGTATCTAATAAATAAAGATAAAACAAATGAAAATATGAATATTATAATATGTTATCCGAAAAAGTACTTCATAACCTCTGTGAAGAATAAATTGTAAAAAATCGGTCAAGAGTATGTCGGCCCATGTTAAAAGTGTAGGGTTTCGTAGCTGGTTCTATAACTAAAAAAAATAATTTTGTAGGTATTCATGCATAGGCATACATTACATAGATACATATGTACATATTTGTGCATACCCAAATAAGCATATCTTTATCGGCTATCTCTCGTAAACTATATTTGACTCTAGTAAGTCGTGTTATTTTTAAAAATAATTTCGTCTATGGCTTGATTTTCTAGATTTTTTTTTGAGATTTTTCTTGGCATAAACCTAATATGGCCACTTTGGAGAGGAATATTTAAAAAAGGCGACATAATTTTGAATTTAAGAAACATTATGATTTTAAATTCCCTTTTCAACGATACGATACCAAAATCTTAATAGGCAGATACTGTATCTTTGTAGCGGGTGTAATTATCCATACGTGTTCAAACGAATTTAACAAAATGATTTTTTATTGTTGCCACACATTCACACAACTATAATAGAAAACATATGTTTTGGATACTGGCAAAACGTATTGCATGATTAGGTATCAATTCTTTGGAATTAAAAACTCTTTCATCAATGTATTTATGCATATGTATGTATGTGATGCAAAAATTTGAAGCCCACGTGTGGTTCGCTACTATCACTTGATAAGGGGGGCCTCCTCTAAACAAATTTAGCTCATCAACGTCGGTTTGATTTGGACTCTCCTGCTCGAATATCGCCAGCGTCGCTGATCTGCTCTGATATAATACGAGTAGTAAAAATAATTTAAGGTTTCCTTGCCGAATAAATCCATCTGATTGCACCTCGTTAGACACTTCCGGGGTTCTAATGCGGAGAACCGCGCCGTAGTTGTGGGTCACTCGCAACCGCGACGTTGGTGCAGCGTGTGCGCTCCACAAATGTTTATGCGAATGCGGGCTCCATCTGTTCCACATTTTGTGGGAGTGCATCTCCTAGGAATGTTTACATAAATAAATCCAGTCGCAGTCACGAGAGGTGAGCTCGAGTTCCCACGCGAAACAATTGCTTTCTTTTAAGGGATCACAAATCACCTTTCTCCGGCTGAAGCACGTGATTTGATTTAATTAACTCTAAATTAGCTGGAATGCTCCCTGTTTGCTTTCGAGATTCCCGCCTGCTCCTCAGTTGGGCAGACGACGCGACGCAGGGCCATTCATTCTGTTTCATTAGCGGGAGCTATTGGCATTTAATTAAAACGTAATTAGGGGCTCCGAGAAGGCGCACCTTCCAGAAGTAATCTTCGGCTCCGACTCCACCTCACGTTGGGAAACTCATAATCGCCAGGTAGTCGAAGTACGCATTTCCGGTCCTAGGGCTCTTCGGGGCTTGGGCCCCATGCCGCGCGTCGCACAACGGAGCGCCCATAGTTCGTATTGTGTCGAGTCGAAAAATGAAGACCCGAAGACGTTCGAACGCAGATAAATGCCGGACCCGAGGTGTCATTAGGCAAATGCAGGCAGTTGCTGCTGATTGCTTTGGGATTGAGCGACGCAAACTCCATAACGGGAATGTGCTCCTATAAAAAGTTTTTATAAGGTTAACAACCCGGGGGAATTCTTATCTTCGATGGCCGGGACCCGCTCTGAATTTAAATAGAACGGGTTGGAGGTGGAGGTGGAGGTGGGCTGGGGAAGCGAAGGTGCACCGATTCACAGGCGTTACTTCATTTCACGTTGATAGTGGAAAGCTAACTGCATGTTAAAGGCGCCGGAGGGAACCGAAATTATTTTATTTCGAATCCAATTTAAATTTATAATTGAGCTACGTCTTAAAACTGCAAGGAATTTTGATGAAGATGGATATGGAATTAAAAAACTACAATATAATTGTAAGTAATACATCTGCCAACATAGTTGGGCAAAAATCAATTGCAACTAATAACTAACAACTATACAACTAAACTAGTTAGTTATCAACTAGGCATAGACAAATGCGTTTAAAATTTGCCAAGGATCACATTAATTGTTCTCCAGAGTTTGGTAATGGAAATTAGTAACGTGGTCTGAAGAGACCAAAATAAATCGTATAGGCTCTGACGGTAAGAACTTGGTCATGGTATGATCTAAAAGTAGGCCTATTTGCTGATAACAGAAGTTTTTTGAAGCTACGCTTTTTATCGCAGGTTCCGGCAAGGGGGTCTAGGAAAAAAAACGACAAATTTTGAGTGAAGCCTTAAATTGCATTGCGATATATCTATGCCATAATAGTACATTGTGTGACAAGGGCGAAAAATAGACGATTGCACACGAAGGCGGCCTGAGTGGCTACCGCCCGTGTTGCACATACTATTTTTTACCACAAATGCGGAGGTGGGGGCGCGGTGGGGTCCGTAGGGGGTGCAACGGGGGGTGCGATAGCGATCCATCACTCGATGGATCACTATCGGGAATTATATCCGTTGGATTCATGATCACTTGTTTCTTCAATCTTCCACAATTGCGCACACTTGTTTTTAAAATTCCACAATAAATCAAACTAGAAAAGAGCGTGTTTTATTTCTATGTTAAAATTTCTGTTCGACAACGACAGATGGCGCAGAAGAAATTTGCCGTGTTTGATTTTGGGCCAGCGTGTTTTATTTTCTGTTTGAAATTGGCAGATGGTGCAGGAGCCATTTTCCGTGTTTTATTTTCGGCCAGCGTGTTTTATTTAGGAACAGCGGCCATTCGTGGGAAATTGGTCATTTTCCGACCGAAAACCCGTAGGATAAACAGGCATTTTCTCCGCATGCGTGGTAAAAAAACATAACTTGTAAAAAAAACAAGTCTCGCAATTCAGTTCTTCTACCGTGAAAAGTTCTGAGATCCATGTAATACCAAATCGGTTCATTTATTCTGTCCCTACCTAAGGGACCTTCTGCCTTAAGTTATTACGTAATTAGCTAAGCTAACAACATCTTATAGTGACCGTATCATTATTAAAATTTTTTTATGTTTTAAATAAATAGATTGACTTGGCCATCGCATGAAAGCACAATGTATCTCACAAGTAATACATATTATGTTAAATTAGATTGTTTAGTGCGGATGCCAAGTCAATCTATTTATACATATATCTAATATATAAAAATCTCGTGTCACGGTGTGCGTGGACGAACTCCTCCGAAACGGCTCGACCGATTTTTATGAAATTTTTTATGTATATTTGGTAGGTATGAGAATAGCCAGATAAGGGCATCTTTACTAAATATTAATTAAAATCTAATGTACTGCAATCCATCATTTAGCATTCGCAGATTTATGATAAAGTGAGATTTTTGCTTATAAATTTAATGCGATTCGAATTTCATCCTGCATGAAATCAGATAATTTTACAATAATTACCTCAGTATTCATTTTCGAGCACAGACTAACCAGCAATGCAAGTAACATGCATATGGTCTTACTATAAAAAAGAATAAAAACTAAGTCTTATAAATTTTTGAATAACCAAACCAGGCTGATCTTTTCTGAGATTATCATAAATTGTTAAAAAATTGATTTTTTATCGCTTTAAACCAATGGTATAATGGATGATAATATGACGTTTCTACTTTAATATCTGGGGTGGGAAACCTCACATTCATTTGATGAATGAATAATTTGAATAGCAATGTTCGTATTATCAATCAAATCAAGGAGCCGTACATTCATATTTAAATTCGAGTTTGTTTTTATCTAAAATTTTTATGTGATATGTGTATGCGAAAGCGCGGAAGATATTTACCTGATCTTTGAAACACAGTTAGGGTACACATTTAACCTAACTAGTTTTTATACATATTTTTGATATTATAGCTTAGCTTAATGTTAAAATTAAGTGATATTCATAATTTGGAATTCCGTTTCAAATTCAATCCACTTTCTTATAACTTAGTCTCAAAAAAATGTTGTATAAAGCGGCCTTTTAACTGCATTGCCGAGATGTGGCATTAATGAACAACTTTTTAAACGTCTATATGTAATTTAGTTGATTCGCCGGAAAACTCATTGCCTGTACGCGGAATGCCTGATTGATATTTTTTTACCATTGAACTGTACTATACTATACTATTATATTTCTGCACTATCTGTAGCATAGATGAATTAAAACAACTATAAATTTTAAGCGTTAAAAAACAATATTTAATTAATATAATTCTCAATTTTTACTTTGGAGCTGCCTTATAGAAGTGAGGAAAACATTACTATCATCCGCCCGTTTTTATGTAAATATATCTGTGTTGTGACCCCATGCCTAAGTCTGTGTTTAAAACGATTCTCTAAATGAATGTCTAAGAATATTTTCAACTTTGATCACGATCAATTCGGAATTTTCCACCATAATACTGAATGAAACGCAGTGAAAGTGCAAAGAAAATATTTTTGCATTAAATAGTAAAAATTCTAGTTATATTAGGTTCTGTACCATTTGACATTTTAAAAAATATCAGTAATTCTGGTACCGGTATAAGGTGGTATAAAAGTGTTTGGTTGTAAAGCAGCTAAAAAAATAAAAAAAACTTATATAATTTCTTAAGTTATCGTGCTAAAGTCACTACATCATTGCAAAAAAATGTGCATGACGTGGGAATTTTAAAATAAAATTGTATAATCAGTCATTTGACTGGTACACGATAGCTCTGGTGTTAATAAAACTATAAAAATACCTGCAACTGACACCATCAGACACGTGATGATCCAACTTCTGGACAGTAATTAAAGTATCAATCGTCTTACAATGTTGCTCCAAGTCCAAACGTTCACAATATTTTTTTATTTTTTTATTACCGACTCAACGTCTGCAGACTTATTTTCATGAATCAATGTTATACCAATTGTAACTTAAATTTTAAGAAGGTTTATAATTAAATTCTTCAGCGTAATTCGTATTTCGAAAGAAAACTCTTAGTTCATCCTCACTTATGTGTTGTTTATCAAATTTTGTTAATTGCGAGAAAATAGTATTTAACAGAATACCGTGTAATTTAAGCAAAGGCTATGATGAAACCAAATCATACTCAATCTTTCCATGTGAGTTATTATATTAATTTAAATAAAACGCATTTATTTCTGCTCTTATTAAACAATGTTGACGCATCTACTTTAATTACACAACCTAATTTAAACTTAAAGTTCATATAAAGTTTCCTCCAAGAAATTGTTTTCCATATTTTAGAATTACAATTTTACAAACTAGACTATGGCAGAAACTTGGATTATTGTCGCACACAAAGTAGTGAAATTACCAGCTCGCTTGCACGAGGTGACCCAATAAGGCAACTTAGTGTAGTTTACCGTGATACAAATTACTCAGATTTCACTGGATTTCAATTTTTGTTTTTGCTAAATAAGCGAAGAACTAAAACCTTTTTTAATCGAATTATCTTGTTCGGTTATACTTAGCACGGTTAATTAGGTGGCATTTCTCTTTTTGGGTGAAATTCGAGAGAAGTATCACTCTTAACATAAAATCTGAATTTACCATATTTACTACTGTGCGCAATTAGGTTTAGGTCAACAATTTAATTGTTTTTGTATTAACTTTCAAATATTTCTAAAACAGTACGGCCACTTAAAATAAAATAAGAGTCCAAGTCATTTGTCAAATTAAAACATTCGAGGATCGTTTTATAAATTTAGCACATTTAAAAATTTTTTATACAGCCCGTATAGCAATAATGAAAATTTCATTGTGTTATGGTTACAATTAATAGCAGTGAGTCATAACTTCAAACTTAATAGCTCTAAAGCACTTGCAAAAGTGAAAAACAACAACATTTTCCATTATATTTCAAATAAACAAAATAAGAAAAAGCTTTTTAAGACAATTCAAAATTTCTAAATTAAGACTGTTTCGCTATTTTAGGTAGGTAACCTACATAATTACCTTTATTGCGAATACTGAATGCTGGCTTATTTTGAAGTGAATTAAAAACATTCGAAATGTGACCCATAATCAATGCTTAAATTCGTAATTTACCGTATTAAATATCACGGAAAAAAAATTGGGATAGCAAAAAAGTTTCCAACAAATTTACGAACGTTGCCATAAAATCCACAACATACATATATTGAAAAAGCAGCAGATCTCCTTAAAAACTACAGGAATATTACCAAAATAATGCACTATCCTAAAATCCATCAGAAAATACAGGAATAATGACCAGAAATTTTTTCCGTGTACAATTTTAACTGCTGTAGTGTTATTTCTGCAACACTTATAAGATTTGATTCTCTGAATCAAAATTTTAAAAATGAGTTCAAAATCTGCCAATAAGAAACACTAAATTTGAATTGTTAACAAAATGTTGAGTAATTTTAGTTATTATTTTTATTTACTTGAGGAATAGACCATGTCATACATACATACTAAAATACTATAAGATGGAACTATAGATTTTTCAAGATTCATAACCGTAGCTAATAAATTTTATTATGCGATGGATTTTTTTTTAATTTGTAATTAAGAAACTTGAATATTTTTCCATATTTACTCATAACTGGGATACTGGAATAAAAGCAAGAGTTAACTTGCCGTAACGATCAAAACTAGAATGACTAGGAAACAGATGTAGGTCACTATAAAACGTAAATTGGCTTAAACTGAAGTTTAAATAATCATAAATATATTATATATTTTTTCAAAAAACTTAAAAACATACTTTTATTAGTAACGCACTAAAGAGGCAAACAAGAGAAGTCCACCATATTATCACATTCTACTCGTCAAACCTTTTGATTTTATACCCATATCAAGGTAAAAGGTAATCCCCCATCTTGGAGGCGTCCGCCAAATTAAATTTAAAAAGATATTAGATATACATAGGTACTATATTGTAGTATTGCATTTATTTGTAAAGTTTCAGATCGATACAGTAATTAGAAGTAGGTGAAAAGTTAATAAAAAGCATGAATAAAGTGGGTTGTCTGTATGTATAGCACACTGAAAAAAAAGTTGGTCGTAGGTAAAAAAGGTTAAGATTAAACATGGGTCCACTGGACCCGTGACTTCAGTTAAGGGTTAATACAGCGATGTGTGGCATGGGCTGACTAAGAATTTTGGAGTTGACTATTTAGTATTCGGCAATACGTATGGTGCGCGATCATTTAGCAATTTTTGGTCACAGAAACAGCACAAGTGATCAAGTTTTTGGACTGCTCTTTAAAGCTTGTTCAGAACTGTGGATCAGTTTGAAATATTTGAAAATAAAATTCGCAAAAAATTGCTTCCAATAACATCATAATATGTAGTAAAACCAATCCTTTTTTGACTTCCATTGAGAACCAAAAGTATATCCATAAAGAATATGGTGTTTGTGCGTCGTCAATCACGAAAAGCATAACTTGCCATGAAGAAAATCAATGCAGAAAATTAGCGTTTGCGCAAACATACATATAAATAAGTTAATATTTCTGGAAAAAATACTTTGGACAGACGAATCAAAGTTTAATAGGATTACTTCAGCGAGAAAAACATACATATGTACTTCGTCCCCCAATTAGCACTATAATTCTTTATACACTTTAAAAACCATTAAACATGGTAGTGTCAGTGTAAAAGTTTAAGAAGCAATGTCGTGGATTGGAGTGTGGCTTTTGATAAGGATTCAAGGTATTCTGAATCAGGAAAAGCATAGTAATGTTCTTCAACATGAAATGAAACTATATGTCGATGATTTTATGCCAATTACTTCGATCCTAATGCAAGATAACGAACTCAAGCACACTTTCCGACTAACAAAAAAGTGGTTGAAGGACAATAAAATTAACGATGGAATTATGGGAAGAAAATATAGAAATATTGTGACAACTATTTGGTATAGTGTACCAGAACGCAAATGTCAGCGTTTAATAGAAAATATGCAAACCAGATGTGATGCAGTTATAAAAAATAAAGGATATCCTACAAAACATTAACGTTTCAACAAAAATAAAACAACATTTATTTATTTAAAAATGATTCACCATAATATGGTGGCCGACTATAATATCACTTTTATCACTTATTAAATGGTTCTTGGCTCTTAGCTAATTACTATTCAACTGATAAAAATACATGCGAAATCAATGCGATGGAGGTTTATTTTAACGAGGTAAAGTGTTAATGATATTTGCTCCAATAGAAAGCATCTCCGAAAACTTGATCATAGCACATGTGAACACCGCTATATCATAGCTGTATTATAATAAAGTTACTAAAATAAAGTTATTTTACTTTAAGTTATTAACTAATAACTTATGTGATACGAAAATGATCTAATTATTTGGTTAAAGATATGGGTCTTTACCAAAACATTTTCGTTTTCATATAATGTTACTTATTTTTGTTATTGTAGCACTATTATTTTATGTAGTATTATTTTAACATTATAAATAATATATTTCCAATAACGAAACTTGTAAAATTAACATTTTGAACTTCAACCAAATGGCAGATAAACAGATGGAAATTTCAAAAAATATATAGGTACACAAGGTGTTTCATAATCGTTACTATAATAAGTACTAAGTGTTCTAACATGTAGCAATAGATTCTTTGATTGCGATCACTGTTTATGAGAAAACTCGCTTTCCTCTTCAAATCACCCCTTACGGATTTAAGTGGTCCTACACTACAGGTATTTTAAATTGTTTGAAGTTTGTCGTGACGATTTGTCAGTGGAAATGATTTCCGACTTTACTATAATTACTTAAGCTAGGGATTTTCGTGGATAAAGCATACAATTAAATTCCCAGTATATAATTGTGTTTACGTGAGCTAAATATTCTTTCTGACTAGCTGGATTCAACAGTTGTGCGCAAGTGGATAAATCTCAATTTAATACGCAATCAATCACTTCATAGAGCGCGTATCTTCGTAGCTTGTAGTCAAAAGTGGAGTAAGCCGACGCGCGTTGGGTGCGCTCAAACCCTAGCCCGCGTTGTCGGTCACAAACTCAATAACATATCAATTTCGCGCCGCTTTCAACACCACAAGCCTCGGATGGATGAAGTGGTGAAGGCGATCCCTCGCCACCTCCCCGCGGCGGCGGTTTAGGTTTTCACCAGGCAATTCTTCCGAATATTTATTTCGATTAAAGTGGTTAACGAGTGAGGCGAGGAGCGTTTGTGAGTCTGATCCAATCAAGCACAAAAGTATTTCTGGAGGCAATTTAATGGCCGGCCGGATCGCGCCGCCAACGAAGCGATCTCTGGGACCATTTCGGGGTGGAAAAGTTTTTTATTGCGAGCCGCCCGTCGTCCCTCAGCACCTCCGAATTAAACCGGGCTTAATTCGCAGTTCGTGACAGGAAAGCCCGGCTGGCATCCTCAAATCCGCGCCATTACTTCGGGTGGCCTTTGTTAGCACATCACGGCAATTGGAGTTGCGCTGCCCGAGAAATGCGCGCTCCCGTGGGCCTGAACAGGGCTCACTTCAGCTGATTGCCACTTACAAGGGGATAATTTTGCTAGATTCCACATTCCATACAACTATTAGTACATATTACTATCTACATAGGAATCTACTCAACTGACCCAATTGAGTTTGCTTTCATTATTTTATTTCCTTTTAACTATAACTCGGAACCACGTAAATAACAAGATTTTTTATTTTTCAGAAAAATATGGGGAAAAGTGGATACACGTGTATACGAAGGACCTTTTGCTGGCTCAATATAATTTTATGGGTGAGTTTTTAAATTTAAATAAACTTAATTATTAGATAGTATATATTTTTCATATATGTACATCCATACATACACACAAATAAATAAAAATTAACTGATAACTAAATATACATACCAGTTTATTTTATTTTGGCATACATAAGTATCTACTGTTTACATATGAAGGGTACAGGGAAAGAACAGAGTAAGTCATATTTACTTGAAAATTATAAAATTAAAGTTAAAAATTTAAAAATATAATTCAGTCGTTAATGACAATCGAAGCAAACTTTTAGCAGATTATCGACGAAGAGCAACATTCAAACAAATATTCCTAATAAAATAAAAAAATAATGTATTCACAATAAATAAAATCTGAAATATTTTAACAAAATTCCATTTTGTACAAAGAAAAATCAATGCAAGTCCAAAAAAGCAGAAGAAAAACAGTTCAAGTCCTATATAATGCGAAAAAAAGTTTAATCCTTATCTCGGTTATTTGAAGAATGAGTTAGTCCTTCGAAAAAGTTTTGGAACACATCCCGGAAGTAGATTTTATAAGCCTATAAAAGTATAAATATATTATTTTGCAAGCCCCGCAATAGTATGAAGCAAAATTATAAAATTGACTATTCATTCACATATGTACTACCCAAACGCAAAATAGTTCGGCTACCCGAAAAATTCAACATGATTTTTTGTTTCACTCAACACAACTTTTGAAAATAAATAAAATAAGAAGAAACAATTATTCACACTAAGAATACAATTCTTCTTCTCCTCAATTAGAAACAAAAATATCATCTTTTATCGCCCCATATTACATATTTTTACATTGTCTATTCGTCCAATCCTTATGAGATTTGACCCAATTTTAGCATGTCTAGTGGTTAGTGAAGGCTTTTTGTTTATCTATTTGAAATTAAGCGTTTCGTAATTACCTTTTTGTCTTTTATTTACAGATCTAAGTATATACGATCGTATTTATAAAAGCTGTACCCCACTTTTTTTATTTCCCTTCTTCACGTATCCACTGATGGGTCCTTTTTAATTGCATTTCTCCACGTAATTATAGTAATCACGCCGATTTCCTTTAATAATGTTCTTTAGAACTCGTCTATCTCTCATATCAGCTATGCACGGACGTCCTGTTCTCTTCTTAATGTTCACATTATCTTCTTTTTTAGAATGTAATATTATATTTTTCGTACAGAGGAACGCGGTAAGTCTAAAGTTTTCGCTAATTGATGTTGAATGTCCTTCAACTGAATGCATAATCTTTAGCCCGAAGATCGCAAGAAATCGGTTCACCACAAGGCATTATGATATATTTATTGACTAATCTCAAGTAAAATCATATAAAGAATTAGTGACAAATCCATCGCAAGCAAGTCTTAATAGCACCGTAGTATCATAAATATAGGGTAGCCGAACTATTTTGCAGGGAAATTAAAGTAGCCGAACTATTTTGCATCTTCGGCAATTATTTCGATGTATCATTACTATTATTTTTTGTGAGTGAAGTAAATATTTTTGTTTCTAATTGAGAAGAAGAATTGTATTCTTAGTGTGAATAATTGTTTTTTCTTATTTTATTTATTTTCAAAGGTTATGTTGAGTGAAACAAAAAATCATGTTGATTTTTTCGGGTAGCCGAACTATTTTGCGTTTTGGTAGTACTATACCGAACAGCCTTGAAAAAGCGCATTCTGAGGGGGGACATTGTTTTTGCTGGAAATAATAGGAAATAGCAAATTTTGTCATGGACGGAGAAAACAAAATTAAGTACATAGATATTTTTGATTTTATGAAAGTTTATTAATAGTATTTACATTATTTTCAAGTGCTCATTTTGATCATTCTGAATTGAATTTTTAAAAATTGTAATTGCTCACGATTAAAATCATTTCTTCTACATATATTTTCAATGGTATCATTATGATTTCGAAAAAAATGTGACTAACTTTGTTTTTTCCCTGTAACCTTCGAAATTTCAGCACTTCTCCTATTGGAATTTTTTCGCTGTTTTTTGTAGTCTTTCAACCTGAATCGCTAAAGTGACTTTAGTCCTACCAAAGTACTTTCTTATGCCCGTTCTCCAATGCACCGACCACCCAACCAAGAACGAACCAAAATCGCACCATCGCGTCACACATTATGTTGGCATCATATTCCCTCTCGCTCGTGTTTTGGTCAACCTGGCTAACTTTTTCATGTGTGCGTTTTAACCACATAGTACTAGTCGCCCATTCAGCGGTTGTGTTGTACTAGAATACCTGTCAGTGAGACAGCTGTCCCACCGGTCGCCAGAAACTCAGTGCGCTAATTTTAACATAAAGTGCTGATAAAAATGTGCGCGGTAATTCCAGCCCAGCACTAAAAGTAAAAGTGAGTAGTTTTTTCGCTCAAGTAGTGATAAAAACTCTTCCAAATAAAATATTTGCCCGAGGATGTTGTGACAGCCGGCAGGCACAACTACAGGCAGGAGCTTGTATTTTACACGCGAATTCAGGCAATTCAGCGTTTTCGGTGGTTGGTTCGTGGTTGGTTGGTCGGCGCATTGGAGAACGGGCATTAGAATCCAAAGCTTAACTTCTCACTATTTGAAGTAGAGTAGATGATAAGACTGAAACATACTAAGTGGTAGAGCAAAAGTTATCAAACAAGTTAAAAAAAGAAACTGAATTAAAAAAAAACACTTTATTTTAAATAAATTATATTTAAGAATGTATGGCTCTTGCATTGAATTAGAAACTTGAATTTTTACAGGCATTAAGAGTCTCCTAAAAAGTCAAAAGGGTATTGTTCGGCATAACTGATCATATGATTTATGTACATTGCAGTCCAAACGTTTGATTTTTTATAGAATTTCTAAAGTATTTAATAATGTCGTTGTTTTACCTTTAAAGAAAAGCTGCTTTTCTTAAATTATAGTTTCGAGATTTTTTTTTTTTTTTTTTTTTTTTTTGTAATTAACAAGTGCAGTTTAGAAGCTCTTACACTTACATGCATTTTTTGTTTTTCACTGAATGAAAATGGGTGCAAGTAAATCTTTTAAGAGCATTTTCTAAAAGACGACTTTTAACTGCCTAGTTCCTTAAGAAAAGCTTTTGTGCAAAGATTAGAAGTACTTTTGGTTTGCTGGGAAACATTCTCGCATAAGTGCCATTACTTCAAGTGCTGCGGTGCAAGAAACCTTCCCAACTGTGAGTGGGCATCGAGCATATTTTTGCGACGGTTCTATGACGGCATTCCCTGGAAAACGTTCATTAGATGCACCAGCCGCGAATCTGGTTCATGGGCGAACAATGGCTAACGATGATAGCGCCAGGCAGCGCCGACATTTTGCTACGAAAAGTGGAATTTGCAAAGACCTCATGTGCTGCTGTTCTCAATTCCACGACAATCGCTTCTTGTGATTTATGTCGAGCTCTTATCACGCCAACGTGGGCTGGCTTCATCATCCCCTGGCGGTGCCGGCCGGGCTGAGCACCGGGGAAGCCCTTCTGGGGCTTCTCATTACGTTTAGAAGACTTTCGATTTCAAAACTTCATTCTAGGTTCATTTCCCAGGCTCTGTTTAAGATTCAATGCAACGCCCTGAGGAAAGAGGTCCAAGTTTGAGGTTTCAGGGTGGTTTCTTTCAGTTTAAGCATCACAATCAAAAATGTTGTCTTATTTAAGTAAAATTACTTTTCTTTGAAATGCTTTCTCCAAGTACATTTTAACCAAAAGTTCTGTCAAATTAGAAATCAGTCTTTTAAACAAGCTGTCGTTGTCGGAAACCTTTTGAATATTCCAACTCGTTTCAAGGACACAAGTAAAAATTAATATAAAAATATGAAAAATGAAGACCTGCGGCATTTTAATTCTAGTTGCTTAATGAGGGACTAATAATGGTAAATATGTATTGTATGTATGTATATACACAAACTATGCATATGCTTTAATCGAATAATACGAGTTACATAAGAACAGAAACTAGAAACTAGACATATGTACATACAAAAATATACGCCTAATCTTTTAAGTACATACATTATGTTATTCACCAAAGTATGATTAAATGTTTCGTTTACAATAATTAAGACTGAACAACTAATGAGACATTCCACGTGAAGCGGACATAAGAAAAAAAGTGACGTCTTGAATTTCGCTCATACTATATTCAGTATAATAATAGTCATTGAGTACATGAATGTACATATGTACACATTCATTTTTTTTCTTGTATGAGACTTGGTTTTTTATAGAAAACCGGAAGTGAACTGTTTAACGCATTTTTTTTAACTTCAACCATTTTTTTTTAATTTTTATTTACTCAAAATAAAGCTAAAACTATAAAGATGTTACACAAAAAGTTTCAAAATGCGATCTGCATTCGTTTCTCAGCTAGAGAACGTTATGAGCAACAGCACACGCTGAGCACCGTACTTAGCGCATGCGTAAGCCGGCCAGTTTGGGCCCGAACTTAAAAAACTCGTATATTAATACTAACTAGTTTTATCTGACTGTGTTATATTATAGCTATTGATAAATTTAAACAAAATATTCTTATATTTAAGCAATAATATTTCTTATGTCCGCTTAACGTGGAATGTCAAAGTAGGCATGTATCTGATTTTTTTTACTCTTGGTTTACTTTCGGTATGGGGATGTTTTTGAAACTCGTTGTTAGGAAGTGTTTCCCGCGGTAAGCATTTTTAATATCACAGAGTATTCCAACGAGAGGTGGGCGATTTTTCAGTAGCTCTGAAAGAAACTAGACCCTAATGCCCGTTCTCCAATGCACCGACCACCCAACCAAGAACGAACCAAAATCGCACCATCGCGTCACACATTATGTTGGCATCATATTCCCTCTCGCTCGTGTTTTGGTCAACCTGGCTAACTTTTTCATGTGTGCGTTTTAACCACATAGTACTAGTCGCCCATTCAGCGGTTGTGTTGTACTAGAATACCTGTCAGTGAGACAGCTGTCCCACCGGTCGCCAGAAACTCAGTGCGCTAATTTTAACATAAAGTGCTGATAAAAATGTGCGCGGTAATTCCAGCCCAGCACTAAAAGTAAAAGTGAGTAGTTTTTTCGCTCAAGTAGTGATAAAAACTCTTCCAAATAAAATATTTGCCCGAGGATGTTGTGACAGCCGGCAGGCACAACTACAGGCAGGAGCTTGTATTTTACACGCGAATTCAGGCAATTCAGCGTTTTCGGTGGTTGGTTCGTGGTTGGTTGGTCGGCGCATTGGAGAACGGGCATAACGGACGACGTGACGCTGGCGTTGCAAAGAGAGTTTTACATTTATGAGTCTCTGCATGCGCTACTTGCAACACTCAGAAAAAAGATTTTGATTGCGGAAAAAATAGTACGTATCTATCTACTGTAGTAAGTAATTCCAAAGTCTAAATACTGATCTAAATACTGATGAGATTTACTAGGCTACATTAACAATAATATAGTATAGATGAATGAACTTACATACTTGCACTAATCTACTATATACGATTTTTATTGTACAAATCATATGTATATCTTACATCTATATATATCTATCTGCCTACTACTGTAGTAAAAATAGTAAATTTGAATTTTTCCAAATCCTCCATGTTCGGGTCACTCCAAATATTCCATCCGGTGGAGAATCGTGCTTTGGAGTATATTGCGTGGCAACTGGAAAACATGGCGATGGACATGTAATGGTTTGGGGATAATTGTCGTCCAATTAAAAAACTTCAATGCAAAACTATTTTTTCGTAAGTGTTTTAAGGACTTCTACAGCGATTTTCTTTAGAACTTGTAAACAAACCATAGAAAATCTTCTTTTCCTTTTTTTGTCAATTCGAGAATTAAGACAGATTAATAAAGACGCGTACATACTTATGTACCAAATGTAGTTTGTAATTTACAAGTATGTATACATACATATGAGCCCTTGTTTTTGAAATCTTATCGTGTAGCCCTCATATGAATTTTTCGTAAAGTGGCCTTATACCTACTACTTTCAAAAATAACGATTCATAATATGTAGGTATATTGAAATTTCGTCGAATGGTGCTAATGTGTAGCACACTAGTTCATATCGATTAATATGATATAATTAACATGACTGTGTTTTTGGGCTGTCGTGAAATAATTGGATGCCTTTCTAAATTACCTTCACCTTCAACATTTTAACGCGAATACATGGAATTAGCTATAACTAAAATAAAGAACAAGTAATCAGTTCTTGACAGAGGAACCGAATAGTACCCAAGAGACCCTCGGAATAACCGAGTATAGTAATATAATCTGTGCAGGAAATTATGAACCCGTGACGGAACATTCATGAATAATCCGCCTCGAATCTGTTGTTCTAAATCATCCAAGTGTCCACTACTATCGCACATAGGGTTCACGTTCAGCTTAGAACGTTCACCAAAGAAGCTGGGTCTGTTCTTTAATCCCTCAGACAACAGTTCGACAGAAAGATCACATTTCTTCGGGAGCATCTTTGTGGGATCCACCGGATGTCAGTAGTTGTCTGTCACACGCTTTCTTCTGCCTATTATTGTATACGAGGAGCCCTTCATATTTTTTTTTATTTTTTGTAAATAGAGAAAGTACCACTTGAGCACATCAATCAGTCGCAATAGGAACCTTGCTCATAAAGTGGGAACTACCTGAAAAATTCTTTGGTTCGATCAATTGGGACCCGCTTTATTTTGTGATTGTAACCTTAATTACCATTTCTAGGTTTGCGGTTGTGCCTTCCTGGGAGCAGGTCTCTGGCTGCGGTTAGCCTACCAGGGCTACGCCACTTTGCTGCCTGATCACGCCGGCCTGAGTGCCGATTCCCTCTTCATCACGGTCGGAGTGCTCAGTTTTGTCGTCTCATTCTTTGGATGCTGCGGAGCGTGGTTCCAGTCACGATGTCTTCTAATAACGGTACCAGAACCCATTAAAAGATCTCTGTTAACCGAGGGCACAAAAGACAGTGCCGCATCTCATCTCAATTTTCCGTCTTTTGCAGTATTTCATCTTAATCGTGCTGCTGTTTTTGAGTGAATTTCTTATCGGCAGCATAGCGTTCCTCTTCCGCGGTGGCCTGGGCCGAACGCTGGCAAACGAACTGCGCTTTGGCATTGAAAAGCACTACAATGCCACCGATCGGGGCGCCCTGGCGGCTCCGTCTGTTGCGGCTATTTGGGACAATTTGCAGCAGTCGGTTCGTTTTACTCGCGAGGAGGAAGCGATTTGTCTGTAATAACACTGAGGTTTCTATCTTTTTTCCAGCTGCAGTGCTGCGGTGTAACCTCATACGAAGATTGGTACGACATCGAGGCCTGGGGCGGCCACCGGTGGGTGCCCGATTCCTGCTGTCGGCCGCACTACGAGCAGCGAAGTGTTCTTGTCGAGGGATCTGGAGACGACGGCGTCAAGGTTGAATGTTCAAAGTATGTACTAGAATTAACCGAATTCGAACTTCGAAAACTACACATTTTTGAAAGCCAAATGTTTTCAGCGGGAGACAAATTACATACCTATACCATCTTTAAAATATTATTTGCTAGTTGATCGAACCCGGTATGTAGCCCAGACACCAGCGTACCTGACCGGTATAAAAAAATGTGAAAAGTTCAAACCAAACGTTATGCCCGTTCTCCAATGCGCTGACCAACCAACCACGAACCATCCAACCAAAATGCTGAATTGGCTGAATTCACGTGTAAAATACAAGCGCTTGCCTGTAGTTGTGCCTGCATGCCGGCTGCCAAAACATCCTCGAGCAAATATTTTATCTGGAAGGGTTTTTATCACTTTTTGACCGAAAAACTACTCACTTTTATTTTTAATGGTGGGCTGAAATTACCGCGAACATTTTTACCAGCACTTTATGTTAAAATTAGTGCACTAAGTTTTTGACAACCGGTGGGACAGCTTTTAAACTGACAGTTATTTTAGTACAAAACTCTGCTGAATGGGCAACTAGTACTATGTGGTTAAAACGCACACATAAAAAAGTTAGCCAGGTTGACCAAAAGACGAGCGAGAGGGAATATGAGGCCAATATAATGTGTGACGCGATGGCGCGATTTTGGTTCGTTCTTGGTTGGGTGGTCGACGCATTGGAGAACGGCCTTTATAATCCGACCAAATCGTAAAATGTTTACCTCGAAACGTTCCCTAAAAATTTTGTTGCGACCTCGAACGTTTCATTTCGGTTCTTTCTTCTTTCGGTCTGGCTGGACCCAAAAATAAAAATCTGTGAATATATCGGTCCGCTTAGAGAAAATGCACTACGCGTTAAACTGCGCTACTTGCTTAGTAGTGCTCGGCTCCGCAAGCTTTAGTAGTAACTTGAATTAATAATATATACATATGTATGTATTTGTGAAATCATTCAAATATTTAATCATTAATTCATTTATGGTCTGAAATTTACCTCAAAAATTCCAATCAGAACGTTTCAATTGGACCGAAATTTTTTCAGTCACAGCGATTTCGGTTCAATGTAACCGAAATAATTTTGGTACGAAAGTATCGTTCTTTTTTATGGAAAATGAACCGGTATAGTTCTGACCGAAATAATAACGTTATTATAACGTTATGATGGTTCCCTGCCGGACACAACTATCCCTTTAATAAATCTAAACTTTAATAAAAACTAGCTGAGAAACCCGGTTTCACCCAGTTCATCATAAATACTACTTTGGTATTAAATCAAATGTTCTGATTTGATTCATGAATCGTATCTTAATTTCCAAACTTTGTAACCGGATTCACGATCGGCACCTCCAAAAACTCCAAAAACTATTATTCATGCCAATCCGCGGAAATGTACAATTTTTGGCCGCCATTTTGAACTCTGTGAATAAATCCATATTTTGATAGTAGATTCAAAATTAATGGTACCAATTTTCAATTAAAATTGTTGAAATTCAAAAATTGTTGGTCGCCAGATTGATCCCTTATCTTGAATTTCAAAATTTCGAGTGTAGATTCGCAATCAGAAGCCCCGAAAACCTTCAAATACCAAATTTCATGACAATCCAATGAAATTTACAATTGTTGGCCGCCATCTTGCGCTCGCCATTTTGAAATCCGCAAATAAAATGTAGCCTATATGTTAGACCGGAATATGTAGTGGCTTCACTCAAAATATGAAAATTATCGGACCAAGCGTTTAGGCGTGATTGAGCAACAAACAAACAAAAGAACTTTCAATTTTATATACCTACTAGTTACAATAAAGATAGAGATATAGATATTTAGGCACTATTTACTGTCACCAACCTTTAAATATCTGAAAATACCGTATTGAAATCTCTTTTTCAGATCAGAAAATCCCTATCTGTGGTGGGATAAGGGATGTGCTCATGCTCTTCAGATATGGTTCACGCAACGATTGCACGTCGTTGGATCGATAGGCCTGGTGATAGCATTTCTGCAGCTGTTCGGCCTAATAACGTCGATGCTTCTGTTCTGCACAGTGAAGCATAAACGGGAATCGCACACGTATAAATCATACTCACCTTCGATCGACCCCGCCACAAGAACGAGTAGTTGGGAAGACTAGAGCGCCTACTATAGACTTTGTTTTAATTTTATTTAAATTTTAAATTATTCCTCTATCAGTTATTAGTTATTATTTATTCGCTAAGAGAGACACATAGGCCGCCTCGAAAGGGCGCCATGCAATTTATTTTCGTATTGCGTTTATTTTACAAGAACCCCATTTACACGCCAAAAGGACACAAGTTGTTCATCTCACTAAAACGATTCGAATTCTAATACCAAAAAAACGCAGCACTCTTTAAGTGACATTCTCTTACACGGGAACATATGTAGCTAGATAGTGATAGTAGCCGTATTCGAAGTTCATTATTATTAAGAAGCCAGCTCTTTTTGTAAGATTCATGAAAATGTGCCAAAAAAGACGGACGCGCCGCTCTCATGCTCGTGTTCAGCATGCGATTTAGGTTTAAGTAAAATTCTGTTTATTGTTATGACTTTTGTTTCATATCTTTGAAGACTACCGTTGAGAGAGTGAATATTCAATGAATACGACTTTTGTATATAAAATGTATTTAATTAAATAGTCTCGAAACTACACCGAATTTTTATTTTTTCCTATTTTCAAAATTCTCGGAGTATACCAGCTAGTGTTTTTTGATATTCATCATACATATATGTTGTATGATATGTGTAAAAAAGCGATGTAGGGACTGTAGGGTTCCATGGCGTGAATAAAAACGATAAAATATAAATAATAAAATGCGAAATGAAATTATGTATGTATACATACACACATGGACACACACATATACTTATATACACATTCCCATATAGACACAACACACACACACACTCATACAAACGTGCTCACGGTTTTTTTCCCGAACAATTGTTTAAGTCCAAATAAGCATAACTAGTCGACTATAACTCGTAAACTATTCGACTTTAGTAAGTTATGTTATTTTTAAAAGTAATTGTAGTACATATGCTAGTATTCTAGATTTTTTCAGATTTCTCCGAAATTGCGTTCAGGGTGATCTCTTGACAACATAAGCCTAATCGAAAATTGCCAATTTGGAGTCGAATATTTCAAAAAACATGGCATAATTTTGAAAAACGGTTTAAGAAACCTCATAATGATTTTAAGTTCGCTTTTCGACGAAACCCCTTTCGGTGGGGGAAGTAAAGATTTTTTTATCCCTACTTCGCATGTAGGGGATGTAACATTAAATTTTATTTCCCAACACATAGCACATTTTCTACGGATGTGCATTTTTTACATATCATTAATCGGTACAATGCAAAACTAGAAATGTTGCAATTTTTTCGGTTCGTTTCAAATCTAAAATTTAAAAATCAATTAAATAAATCAACTATGTTTGAATGATTTCAAGTCCCGCACAAAATAATTCTTCATATCATTTCATTTCATTATCATTCATGGACGTAAGATTATACGTATACACTAGTTAGTTAGAATACCAACGGCCACCCATAAATAGCGCGACCTTTTTCGACCGGGTTTATTAGAGCGCGACCAAAGTGTACCAGGTTTTGAGGGCTAGAACTATAGGCATTCGCAATATGCAGTATATGCTACGTTGTTTCTTCCGCCTCATTATCTAATCAGAAAACGTTTGAAAAAGAGGGAATGTATAAACCGAGCTTCAATCGGTAAATTGGTAGAAGAAACTCCTTTCTTTTGATAAAGCCTGGCTTCAATTAACCTTGGTTAAGACTATCTCAAGCGCGGCTCAAACTTGGCTGCAGCCTTGCCTAGCCTAGCTTAAACTCCATCAAACCGATTGTTATAATTCAAACCTATGAATATGTATGTTCAACTCTTCAACGACGCAACTACTTTAGGAAATTAAGGGTTCGGCTAATTTTAACAAATCTATTTATTTACAACAAAATCAAAAGGACTTACATAAATAAAACCCGAACAAATTAAATGAATATTTTCTTCAAACCCATTAAGCCAGACCCACCAGTCTTCCTCCGATTATGTCTAATTGGGCTGTAATTCCACGTGATATTGCTCGGGCAAGTTCATCGGGCTTCTGAAAATTATCAAAAAGCAAGATTACAAGCAGAACGAGATCAATAGAAACAGAAAACCAGTCAAAAATAAAATTTCTTATGAATTAAAATTTTATATTGGAACCCAAATTACTAAAAATATATGCCTATAACAGTTTGAATTCTTTTTTATCTGAAACTCTTATTTTGCGACAAGTTTAAGGAATCTACCCACAATTTCTAAGTGATAATAGTAAAAAGCATATTATTTGATACATGCACGTGTTTATACCTATACTTATATAAAAAAAAACCTTGGTCACATTTAAACAGAAAATTTTCTAATCATATTTTTTTTATTATTTTAGGCGGTATAAATGCTCGTTGTATTTTACAAACTTTTATGGTGACATTTTATAGAGTTTCGCAAAGATAATAGAAATATAGCGAGGTTAATAATTTGTTTATAGATTTTGTTTATTACACTGTATAGATATGTACATACATATATCGAATTACTTTTTTTCTTAATTCCTAATAACAAGGTTATCTTTATATGACTGCCCACTGAGGCAGGTATGCTGATTTGTAGGTAGACTAAGAATTAAAGGATAGTCTGGCAAAATTAGGAGCGAAATCGTCCTTCATAATAACTGAGACCTTTTATGGCACTTTCGACTTCCTTGGAGGCTTTCACAAAATGGATAAAAGAAAAAACAAAAAATGGTATGAAATACCTTCACAGGCCTAAAGCTAACAAAAACATTTATCCCTAAAACTCATAACAATGCCAATCAACTTTCCGTATATCTCTTACATATTTTAATGAAATATTCCGCTTCGACTACAAGGCACTAGAGACCTCACAGTACATACATATTTTATCAATTTTCTGCACTGTCTATGTGTTAGACTAACCTATCCAAAATATATAGTACCTAATTGGCCTCATGAAAGGTTTTAACTTAATCACTTCAGAGCAGCCAGTCTGGGATTCACAACGTACCTACTTAGGTTGCAGTAATCGATAGGCCACTTGATAGCCTCTCCCCCCAACTTCAACTAGCTAACAAATTAACCCCTACGTATATAATACTAACAAAAGTACGACACCAATTATTTTTATGTGTATTCATCATCAACAAGCAAAATTACTTTTTAAATGTATCTAAGAAACCAAAATAGATATGCTTTATCAAATAAGTACGTATTTTTAATTTGCGTAAAGGCTATTTTTAAGAAAAACTTATTTATTATCAGGGCCAGAAACGTGAATGTGGTATATTCGTGAATCTATCAACTGAAAACTGTTAACAAATCAAACACTTTGAATCTGCAACTAATTATTAATAATTTTCATGTTAAACTTAAATACGAATATTAATTTTACCTATTTTAATTATTTAATATGATTAAATAGCGTTCTCATTTTCATTCAATTTATTAAATACCTTTAATATATAATGTAAGTCACAAATTTTGTTATGACTGCATGGTAGAGAGTAAATGTACAAAATTTTAGTAAAGAGGTCACTGAAATTTTGCTAATTGATCGCGAGAAAATGTTACGCACAATAAACATTTTTCAAATAAACAAAAGTTTCAAATTTTCACATTCATTGTTCTGGCTTTAGGTGGACGATATATCTGATATAGGATAGTTCTCAAATATTTTAACGATTTTTTAAATGTGAAGAAAATCTACTCGTTTCTTTTTTCCTTCCCAGTCAACAAAGTGAAAAGTTTTAAACACCGTTTCTATTTTCAAAGCAGCGTCTGTAATTTGGAACAAATTCGTTATTTTGAAATACACTATCTAGTCTATTGTAAGCAAAGCAATTTGAGCTTTTGAATTTTGCTCTTTACGTAGACTACAATAGCTGATTTTAACTTTTTTTTTGTATATTTTTAGGCGACCATCATGAAAAAACAACTGAAAAGACTTTAATAAAATTTCGCAGAATCATATTGTTAGTATTTTTCGAAATTGGTTAAGTAATAATAAATTGATTAATCAAACATTCAGCAAATTTACATCCTAAAAAAATGCGAGCAGTGGAGTAGTTAAAAACTCTAATAAAAGTCTAAAGGGTCTACCTACCTACTACGGGAATAACGCACAGTTCTGGTGGGTTAATAAACAAAATATATAAAAACATCATCCATCTCTCTATTTCCAAAACTAAGCGCAGTGGTATCCCTCCTATAGAAGTTGCTATTAATCTTCAGAAAAGACATCTTCAATTTTTCATTATTTAATTTGGAAAGAGGGGGGCGGTTAATAAATTTAAAATCGCCTTATTGACAGGAAATCTCTATAGAGTTTTTCAATTTTTTCCTTAAACGTTATCTACATTTTCGACGGGAGTAAAGGTTTACTCCACGAAGCGAGTTAGGAAGTCTGAATACCGAAGATTAATGGAAGTCTATAGATTTCTTACCTCGAATATTCGATTAAGTAAATTAGCGAAAGCTTCGTAACCGTTGACAATATTCCGTCCGATATCGGAGGCAGGTGCTCCACTATTGCCGTACTTTTCCTGCTCAGTAATTGTGTCAATAATCGGGCTGACCTGTAATGCTTCATTTTAGTAAAACTAACTTTGTAAGAGATAATAATTACTATTACATTAATCGCATTGACGGTTTTCTGCTGTTTATCGTCATAAATATCTAAGATTCTCGATGGTAAGCCTTCAGATTCCAATTTGGCGCTCTCTCTAGTTTTTTCCGGTGGACTCAAGAGGTTCGACTAAAATTGAAATTAAAAAGTTAATGCTTCATCTCACGCAATCGCCACTCGCCACATGAATTTGAAACGCTGACACAACAAAGTAATTGCAATAAATTACTTATACGACCCATATTTTCACTTTTTTCGTCAGAAAGAAACGAGTATTTCGAGTTTTGTGTTTAAGTTCTTGCACAAATGAGAATCGGGCGTTCTTGACCCACCTTCAGTTCTACGGCCGAGCTGGCTAACCCTGCGGCCTGATCAAGAACAGAGTTTGAACTCGCCGAAGTCGAGGTGTCCGCTGGGGCTGCGAAAGTCGTTGCACCTGCAAGAACTCCAATCACCAGCACTTGCACTACGCTCACCGGGTAGGAACACATTTTCTGGCTAATTTTTATCAACTTTTAAACAAACTGCCTCGAAACGCAACAGCGCACTGAATTTTGTAATCGTCCGCGTCCAACAGAAGGCATTTGGCCAACGGACCCCACCCCGGGTGGCCATCAGGTGAAAGAGGCACCAGGTGGACGGATGGTGGCGGTGGTAACGTGAGTCGCCGTGCAGAATCACGTCCTCCACGTCCCAAAACTTGCCGAGCCCACAAAAAGTTCTCGCCAGTATTGCGCTTATCAATCGACAATCATTAATCAGGTAAGCAAACAAAGGTAAATCTTCTTTTCGTTATCCAATTAGCGCGAAATTTCTGCTGCGAAAGTTACTCAATCACTTTCACTGGCGCATCATCCGCACGGATGAATCTCTAATAAAATTTCCGTTAAAAATTTACCAAAGCTATCGGACTACAGATGGAGAACGCATTGTGACTTTGGATAAGTTTGATGAAGCTTAAAAAATATCCGAAGTATGAAATAACTAGCTTTTACGGGGCTGACTTTTAAAGCTCAGGGATGTCCATCATAACCATGAATTCACAATTCTCAATGGAGTTTTTGGTTCAGAGTATATTTCGTCTAAATGAAAAATATCCAAAATTGAGCAGAATAATTTGCAACAGGCTAAATTTTTATATATACATATACATACGTACATTGGTATTTGAATTATAAATAATACTACCACCTGCGTGGTTTAGGTTTTAGGCAAAGCCAAAGATGCCGAAAAAGGGTATCTTGATTAATATCTCGAAAACCTTAAATTACATATTTAAAATTTTCAACAAAAACATTTGAGACTAAATTGTGACTAAGGTAAATGTATTACAAAACCGATCTAAAAAATTGTTTCGAAGAGTAAGCCACTTATAAACTATAAAGTGCTATAAATATAGTTGAGTTGCCAATGTTTTAGCACTAATAGATCTAACTCAAATCGTCTAAAAAGCTTAGATTCTTAGATCAAACCTGTGATTCGAATGTACTACCAAAATGCCGGTTTTGGGGTAAATGGTTAAAAACAAACTCAACATTAAAGTCTTAATTCTGCTTTATATAAAATATTTTAATACTTGCATGATAAAAAATGACATGTTTTGCCCAATTCTTCGGCGATTATTCCTGTATTTTCTGATGGATTTTAGGATAGTGAATTATTTTGGTAATATTTCCTGTAGTTTTTAAGGAGATCTGCTGCTTTTTCAATATTTGTTGTGGATTTTATGGCAACGTTCGCAAATTTGTTGGGAACTATTTTGCTATCCCAATTTTTTATTCCGTGCATATCTTCATTTTTACGAATTTTTAGTCAAATTTAACAGATGTATTTCCATGCATCGCATTGAGTTAGGTTTGAGTTTTTGTTAAAAAAGCAGAAACATAGTATGTATGTATTTATATGTAAAAACTGAAAGATAATTGTTTGCCAATATGATTGATCGCCTTTATTACAAAGGATGCCATGCTGCCTTTACAGCCGGTGATTCACTCAACGTCAACATAAATAAAACTAATAAAACGCACAAATTTTCAAAATGATGTTCCGCATTCAAAAACTTCTAATGTTCGAGTATAATGACTTCGAAGAAATTGTTTTAGTTGAAAGTCCTTTTGCTCAAGTGTCAGAAACGGGTAAAGGTGTCCGACAGGTTCAGATCGGTAACATCTACAATAATTAAGACAAACTTGAAAGACAAAACTTTTATTGTAGCACTAACACCAACCAAATTAATAATTGGAGCGGATTGTTTTGATAGAAATAGCACAGAGAGACTGTCCAATGTGTTCTACCATCAGCAAGACCCGGAAATTGAGTGCATGGAGTTGACCAACATTTTCCCTCTCGATTTCCTTTACATAAAAATTTTCCGAAGAAGACGACGACAATTAATGAAGGTTGCTATAGCAGGCCACAAAATTTTACTTTTCGAGTTCGGCGGGCACATGTTCAAAAATGTAAGGACCAGAATCCTATTGTAGAACTCGAAACTCAAAACATTTTTTTAGTCCAAGCACATAAAAGACAGTCTACATGCAAAACATTGTTTCGGCTAGAAAAACGTTTCTTTTTAGTCTTCTACAATAAGAGCCCCAAATTGTAAAGCAGCACTAGCGTACACACTTTCATTAATCACAATTGGATTATCCTTGAAAGTATAGTACAGGCAAATAACGTACATGATGCAACTAGATAATTTTAACGAAGATTGAACCTAGCCTCAATAACACTTATTAAATAATATAATAATTCCAATTGACCTTCAGCACCCGACATATGTATACTTTTACATACACTTTTCAAACTCAAAATCACAAGAGCCCGAGTAAAAATAACACAGGTCAACAAATTTAATTTTTTTTTAATTTTTTTTAAATGACATATTATTTCTATAGGATTTTGTCCGTAGATTACGAATTCGTAAATTAAAATGCTCAATCAGCTCTTATTTGCAAGAAAATAGTGTCAAAATATTCAAAATATCATATTTTAGCCGTTTTTATAAGATCATTGAAAAATAACGGTTCCATCGTAAAAATTTTTAACATGGCTTAAATGAAAGTATGGGTCCTAATAATCTATGAATATCAAATACAACTTATCTCTATAGCCCTTATTACACACTTGGCGAACAAGCTTTTCAAGAGTGTGCACTTGCAGTGCACGGTTCGCTTTTTACGATTTAAATAAGACCAATCAGACACCCCAAATATTTTTGCAGAGTCTTGTAGAGTATTAAATTACAAGAGTTTTAAAAAAAAATTATGAAGATCCGCTCAGCGCTTTCCGAGAAATTCGTAAAATACGTAAAATGGTTAAAATAATGCCTAATAATTATTTTTCAGTTTAGTTCACAGTAATGTTTCGTGTGTATGAGTGTGGGTGTGTGTGTATATGTTTGTGTTCGTGTGTGTGCGTGTTTTTGTGTGTGTGTACGTGTGTGTGTGTACGTGTGTGTGAGAGCAATTCTGCAATCATTTAAAAATATCCATTCAGGTTGAATCGATATTGAAATAGACATAAAATTCAAATTGAAATATACGAGTTGAACACTCTGAAGAAGCTCTATTATTCATTGATACACTTATTTCGAATGTGTAAAAAAATGAACTAAAAAAACTCACTTTTTTATAATTTGTAATCAGTTTTTTTTATAACATTTTAAATATAATAATATCGATTCAACCTGAATGGATATTTTTAAATGTTTTGCAGAATTGCTCTCACACACACGTACACACACACACAAACACGCACACACACGCATACACACACAAACACAAACATATACACACACACCCACACTCATACACACGAAACATTACTGTGAACAAAACCGAAAAATACTTATTAGGCATTATTTTAACCATTTTACGTATTTTACGAATTTCTCGGAAAGCGCTGAGCGGATCTTCATAATTTTTTTTTTAAACTCTTGTAATTTAATACTCTACAAGATTCTGCAAGAATATTTGGGGTGTCTGATTGGTCTTATTTAAATCGTAAAAAGCGAACCGTGAGTGTTCTTTATTCGTCATCAATTGCATGAAAAAATCAGTTTACGGAAAAAAAAATTCACTGATTATTTCGAAATTCTCTCTTATGTAGTATTTAAGGGGACTTTTACTTTCTAAATTTTCAAAAAATCGATTTTTTTTACGTGAAAACATTCCTTAGTATCATAGAAATACTGTCCTAAAATTTTATTACGAAATTTGAAATAGAAAGGAAGTTATAGCTATATTTATAACGGTACCTACGTGGTAATAATACGTGATAATAATACTTTAAACGCGTTTTTCTCAAAATCACATTTTTCAAAACTGCGTGAGGTTTTTTTCAAAACCTACTAAACCAATCTCAGTAAACCATTTTTTTTGATACTTTATATTAACGACTACTTAATAAACCTCTAAAAAGTTAAAAAAACCACCCCACCTTTTTAGTACAGGGGTAAATTCACCCCCAAAACAGGCGTTTTTTCGAAATTTTCATAAAATCGCGTATAAAAGCCATAAAAATATTAAATTTTTTTTTTTTTTTAAAGGTTTATTTAATAGTTTTAAGTCTCACGAATTGAATCCCGTTGGAATTTTTAAAAAATGTGTTACAGGAAGGCTGAAAAGTGTCCTGCAAATTAAAATGCATCTTTTGAAAGACGCCCTCTGCAGTGGTGAAAAAAAAACTAAAAGTGCAAAAAAAAATTTTTTTTTATACCTCAAAACCTTTTCAACAATGTATAAAAAAAATTATAACCACAGATATAATAGTTTTTTTTTAAATATTTTAAATTTGCCTTTTTTC
This sequence comes from Machimus rusticus, assembly GCA_951509405.1. Lineage (NCBI taxonomy): Eukaryota > Metazoa > Arthropoda > Insecta > Diptera > Asilidae > Machimus > Machimus rusticus. The sequence continues at coordinate 14,751,543 of OX608051.1, forward strand.
CCAATTTAGAAAGTAAAAGTCCCCTTAATCCTAATTTTCTCGAAAACGGGAGCTGATTCGGCTTTTTCATTTACGAATTGGTAATCTACGGAAAAATCCTTTAGAAATGATTTGCTAATTTGTTGGCACCAAATTTTGTGTTGACCAGTGTATTTATCGTATCTCATCTGATTCAATTCTATGACTGAATCTTACTAATCCCCTCATTTTTACTTAAAATCAGCCCATGTACAGCCATATATCGGATATTATGCGCCCAAGAAAAATTATTAAAACTTGGCCCATTTTTAAAATTGATTCCTTTTACTCGGAAAAAAAATTTATGACCTCACAATTGTATCAACGAACCTTATAAACATAATTATCATATTTAAGTCAAATAATAGGTTAGCTAACCTAGCAACACCATGAACAGGGATATTAATATTATAAAGAGATAAAATTTGTTTATATGTAGTGTAATGTCTGGAGCTACTGAGCCATTTGAAATGAAATTCTATGGGCATGTTGTGCATTATCTCCTTAGTAACATAGGCTATGCATCGCAATAGGAAAGTGGGGAGGGGGAAGGGAACTGAAGTGTTTACATATTTTACATTCAATTAATATTAAAAATTCCCCGAACATTTCAAGTGAATGCTTTTCTAAAGGGAAAAAATTATGTTTTGAATCTTATAACTTTCTGTAATTTACCCATAAAACTGTTTTCTTCAGTTTGGTTAAACGTTAATTATGTAAAAAACTCGATTAAGTCATCTTTGGCAATTTATTTCTCAAAATTGAAACAGATTCTCATTTTGAAACTTCTTTGAGAGTAGGTAGTATTTCATCATCATTAAGCAGACATTATGGTTTAAAATTCGATATCCACCAAATAGACTAATTTTAGGATCACTGTTTGAAATCGGCAACATTATATTTTTATTAAGGCTTGGGTTTATTATAGAGATATTTGTACACAGGTAACGCCGGGTATACGACGGGTGATTTAGTTTCATATCTTTATAAACGACGCGACGTATCTGATGAGACTAAATGTCTGACTTTAAAATCTAACTTAGCAGTTTTTTTTTTCATAGTTGGTGCTCGAATAACTGGCTACAATTATGTTGTTCACAAAAAAACGGTTTCAATTACTTTCGGGGTGGAAGCAATTAGCTAACTCGCTTAACTCTACTTTAGGCTTCATTAAAAGATGGTTGAAAAAGTTTGAAGATTCCTCTATCACAAAGCTTCTTTACTGTATCTTTGTGAGGCTCATTTTGAAATATTAATAATAATTCTGTTTAGACACTTTTTTATATGGTACAAATCTAACAAATATAGGCGATTAAGCGTAGACTCCTCAGGTTCGCACTTCGTGGTCTTCCATGGCTCGACAGACTTAGCCTAAAATCTCTCTTTAGATACGTGTAAAAAGAGACGTAAAATTTCAGACATTGTTTTTATTTCTGATATTTTACAAAGCCGTATCCATTCGCATGATTTATTAAGCTCACTCCGCGTCTCTATGCAATCTCGCTCCCTGAGACCGCATATAACTTTTTCCATATACCTTACCACCGAATTATGGCATACATGAGCCCTTAGCTGTCTCACCTTTTTAATAAGTTATTCTGACAATTTTCATTTTAATTTATCTAAATTAACCTTGAAAAATCGGCTAAAAACTGACTTGTGACTGTACCTACATTAATTGCAGTAATCAGCTCAACGTATTTATGAAATAATAATAATAAAATTCATTACTTTTATTTGTAAGACTTGATTCTCATTCTTACGTTATGCTGAAGTTTTGTCTCCTTTAGGTACTATGGGTTTTTTAAGGATTTTTCATATAACTTATCCTAGATATTTTGCAAATAAAATCAGTCGTTTTCTGTATTTAAAATATTTACATTTTACATGTTAAAATTCAACCAAACTTTACTTGAATTTGGTTTTATTACAGCTGTATTGGAACATCTGGAGAGACCGAGTCGCTGCGCTCAGGACTTATCAAAACAAATTTTTCGGACAGATTGATCTTTCAACATCTTCAAGCAGTGAAATCGTTCCGAAAATACAAATAGTTGTAGCCGATGTTCATAGGGATGGAAGTGCTCAGATTGAAAATTTCCAAAATCATTATAAAAATGAAACACATGCCGCGCCTACGCAAAAAGTAAAAACAAATCGTTTGGAATCTGACTGTTTAAAACATTCCCTGAATTCTGTGAAAAGTGGAAAATTATCCAACCCTTTAACAGGAAGAAATAATCAAGCTTTACGGGAGGTAGCTCAATATTTATTGGAGACACAAAGTGAAATAATTACTCGAAGTGATAACGAGATTTGCAACGGAAACTACTTGAGCGACAAATACAAATCGACGTCTTTAGGGAATTTTTACTCTTGCACAAGCACAGGGTGGTGAAGAAGCGTTGTAAATCGCTGTTATCAAATACTGATTTCCACCATGATATTAACGATAAAATATATTTACAAAATAAAATAGATATTACACAGCAATTACTGATACGAGCCAGAAAAAGAAGAGCCTAATACTACTTTTATGACTAAAAGTTGCAACAAGTAATTGGCGCCGATTCGGCGTTTCGAGGACAGAAACATGAAATGCAAAATATCTCTCCACTCAGTTTCCGAAAGTGATGTTTTTCTCGCATGAGCTGGGCTTGCTATAGCCATTCTTGAGAATCCCATTTGTCGGGATTGGAGGGTTACTCTCAGTCTTTCTAAGTTCGAATTTGTTTGGAATGTTTATTGTGACTCGGTTGGTATTCACCACGCTCCTGTTGTTGTTCAGCTCGTAAGCATTTTGCTTCCCCTGCAGCATATTTGCGATTTTTTCAATATTTGACGATTGTGTCTTCTGTAAAACTGGTTTTCCATTCGAAATGGGTCCATTAAGATTAGCCATCGTCTCGCTCCGCTTTTTTAGATTGGACCGTGACAAGGTCTTCTCCAATTCACTTCGGAGCATTTCAGAAACATTGTCGTCTTTGGATGACTGCGCCTGATTATTTTCGTTCTCCATGTTGGACTTAATAAAGTCTAGCTTGGACGGCTCCTTGCGGCTACTTTGAGCTCCGTATTCACCTATTGTGACTGAAACAGGTCTGGAAGTCTTTTTCATTGTTGGAGGCCCTGAGTTTTGCGGTTTGAAATAGAGCGATGGAGGTCGCGGTACAGGAGATGAAGGATTTTGTAACTTATATGATTCTATAGATTCCATCTCTGCAGCATGTCCATTCGCTTTTGCTATTTCTGTAGCTGCAACTCTTCCAATTGTGCTCTTTGCTGCTCCATTATAATAACCATTGTGACGATTTGAAAAACTTTGAGACGGCGTGGAATCATAGTCAGGAATTGGAGTCTCTGGTGGAGCATTTACTTCGGTGCGGTTTTCATCGTTGTTCTTTCCGATTTTTGAAGAACCATTCGCGAATTCAGGAGGCTGAAAAGATTACAAATACAAAAATAAATCACGTAATAAAAATAAATTGCAAAATGCATGCGTATATTATTAAAAAGTCACAACTACGCAACACTACGCTAATTTTGTTACTAATTAAATTAACGCGCAATCGTACCTTCCAAAGCGTGGTATTTAATTCCGTTTGGGGGACATATTCGGAACAAGCCAATTTCTCAGTTAAATTGGCATTTTCATTAAATTTTACCCATTGGAAACGCATAATCGGCCCATCGCAGTGCCTCCCTCGTACTTAATGTAAGAAAGATTTTCACAACTTCGCCTATGAAGCGAAACGACAGACGTAATTAGTTCCGCTCAAGCTTCACCGCACGGTGCACTGAACAAAATCTATGCCCAGTTTTGTTTTGCGTGAAAAAATGGATATACTCTGACTTAGACATAACAACTTTTTCAGCAACTATTCCAGAGTTAGGTAATTTGAGAAATTCCATATGATAGCATCTTGGGTAAATGGATGAACGCCTGATTATTTAATAAATTAAATTTAAAATAAGACCTCTGTTCATTTTAAATTTGTAGAGCAAAAAACATTTTTGAACTGGGTATTCCGGCGGATTTTAAGTGTTTATAAATTCATCCATATTAAGTACCAACAGAGAATTCCAAAATTAAAATTAATACTTTTAAAGGCAGATCGCTTGTATTCAATTTCAATTTAATTATTTTTAGTATCAGCTGCTGATCATTTATGTCCAAATCTTTGTGTAAAACTAGAAATTCTAAAGCAAAAAATTCTTAGACATTTTATACCCTGTAGGCTTTAAGGGGTCATGTCTAACTAATGTTAATGTTACCCTTTAAACGCAGCCAAGGATGAAAAGGTAAATTTCCAAAGTTATACCCAAAATTCCCATGTTATATATGACTAACTAATAATAGATTTTTTTCGCTAATAAAAATTTAACCAACATAATGAAGTATAGGGTCAAAATTAAATAGAGATTTTTCGATGCGACAAAGTTACAGAGGATTTCTTTAAAGGAAGCCCAAGTTAGCGCCGCGGCGGTAAAGGTTGTTCTTCAAATGGTATCTTGCATTTTAGTTTAGCTCAATTATCTTTTAAACAATTGATCCTGAATTAAATATACTACCAGTTTTAGTGAGGCTTAGATACAAAAAACCGGCCAAGTGCGAGTCGGACTCGCGCACCGAGGGTTCCGTAAAAAATAATTTTTTTTTAATGTAACTAAAAATTTAAGGTTTTCGAAATGTTTCCTTTATATGTGCTATAAAACATTGCTTCATGCCAAATTTCAAGATTCTAGGACGACTGGAAGTACCCTTTAGGTTTTGATTCCCTTGCGAGTAGTTGCGAGTTTGAAAATATGCGGCTTAAATTGCTGTTTCTTTTGATTACATAGAAGTTTGATTTTGTTACAGCTTAAAGGTATTATAGACCTGAGTATTTGATATGAATTTCAATTTAATACCTCTACGCGTTCATGAGGAAAGGGGTAGTAAGTTTAAAATTATTAAAAATATTTTTATTATATGATGTAACTAAAAATTTACGGTTTTCGCAATTTTTCCTTTATCTGTGCTATAAGACGTTGCTTCGTACCAAATTTCAAGATTCTGAGTTCACGGGTAGTACCCTGTAGGTTTTGATTGCGGCATAAAAGGTTGTATCTTTTGATTGCATTGGCTTAGAAGTTTGATTTTTTCACAGCTCCAAGGGACAGCAGACCTGAGTATTTGATATAAATTCCAGCTTGATACCTCCACGAGTTCCTGAGAAAAAGGGTCTTGACAGACAGACGGACGGACAACAAAGTGATCCTATAAGGGTTCCGTTTTTCCTTTCGAGGTACGGAACCCTAAAAATAGAAAAAACTATAGTGAATAAAATTATGTGTAACTACTTTTATTGAGTTTCTAATACCTACTTAAAACTAGAATATCAAAAAAAATTAACAATCTATTATATATATAAAAATGGACGTGTGTGTGCCTATATTTCACTCTGCAGCCAAAACTACACATCACAGATGAAAAGTGTTTGTGTGGGGTAGTAACCCCAAGCTTCCCATCGTGCACTATGGTGGTTGCGAGTCGATAGCTATAAGGGTGTAAAAGATATGGGGGTTGAAAAAAGTTAACTTCGAAAATGTGTGACTCTAATTGAGCCGTTGAGAATCATAGTGGCGTAGAACAGAAATTTCTCGAAAGTTCGATTACTTTCTGGAACTATCTAAAAGATTTGAGAAATTACTCGAAAGTTCGATAACTTTCTGGAACTCTCTAGAAGCTTTGAGAAGTTCCTCGAAAGTTCGATAATTTTCGGGAACTATCTAGAAGATTCGAGAAATTTCTCCAAAGTTCCATAACTTTCTGGAACTATCTAGAAGTTTCGAGAAATTTCTCGAAAGTTCGATAACTTTCTGGAACTTTCTAGAAGATTCGAGAAATTGCTCGAAAGTTCGACAACTGTCTCGAAAGTTCGACAACTTTCTGGAGCTACATATGTAGAAGATTTGAGAAATTTCTCGATAGTTCGATAAATTTCTGGAACTTTCTAGAAGATTTAAGAAATTTCTCGAAAGTTCGATAACTTTCTGGAACATTTTAGAAGATTTTAGATTCTTTCGAAAGTCCGATTACTTTCTGGAACTATTTAGAAGATTTGAGAAATCTCTTTAAAGTTCAATAACTTTCTGGAACTGACTAGAAGATTCGAGAAATTTCTCAAAAGTTCGAGAAATTTCTCAAAAGTTCGAGAAATTTCTCAAAAGTTCGATAACTTTCTTTAAAAATGATTCCAATTGGTCTAGAACGTTCTGGATTGCTCTATAAATTTCAGAATGATCTGGAAAGTTCTAAAAGATATTTAAATGTTTAAAATTCTTTAAAAAAAGAATACTAATCGGCCCCTAGAATGTTCTGGATTGTTCATCAAATTTCGAGACTTAAAAATGATTCGAATCGGTCTAGAATGTTTTAAAAGTAGTTAGAATAGAATGTTTTAAAATTATCGGAACAATCCAAAACATTCTAGAACGATTAGAATTAGTTTCAAATGATTTACGACATTTAGATATATTTTAGAGTTTTTTAAAACGTTTTCGAAATTTTTTGAAAATTAAGTGGGTAGTGAGGATGGCTTCTGAGACTATATAAGACGAAATGTGATGCACATGCTTATAAAATACATTAAAAAAAACACGTGCCCTTAATAAAAAAAAAAAATATTATATATAAATAAATATTTGTAGGTACTACCAAAAAATAACCCAGCGAAGCGGGTGTTTCCAGCTAGTTATATTATAAGACTATATAACTATAACGAATTTACACTTGAAATGCGAAAGAAGCTACTATTAAATTTAAAATAAGAACCCCTAATTAATAACAAATTCTTTTTATATTTTATTTTATTTATTCAGAAACGAGAGAAAATCTGTTATCCGTCTAGACTTCTTCAGAGGTAAAAGCTTTAATGCCCTTTCATAAATTCGCTATAAATATAGTACCTTTATGGCATAGAATAGTTTCCGCCATTTGAGACTTCCTAATCTCCCTATAAAAAGGATCAGTGAAAATAGCTCAATCACCATGACCGGTTTGGGCTTTCATTTGGGAACAGGAAAAATAACAAATATACGAAGTGAAAACGTAAAATTGTATAACAGCATTGTTAACTTTACTTATTGCGATGAGTTTTTTCTCTTCATGCGGTGGTTGTGTTTAAAGACGTTTATGGATAATTAAATTTAAATTAAAAGTAAGTCTTACCGGCGGAGGTGGTGGATAGTGGATCAAATTGTCAGTCTTTCCATAATCACTTGTTGCATAATCCACCACATCTTCCATAACAGTTGTCTTGCTTAGCTCCTGTTGCCTCTCCTGCAAAAGATTAGCAAAAACACGGTTAGCTGCGTGATAATAAAGTAATAATATAATATAGCATATGTGAATTTGTACTTTAATATTGCCTTCTAATTGTAAACTAATTGTTTTATAACAAATACTACGTATACATGATGGATTGAGAGATCGAATCGAGATTGGTATGTGTTTTCGATCCGCGTATTTGACTACTTCTGATTGAGGGTTCGAATCGAAAGTGAATTCAAGGCAAATTGAATTGACATCTTAACTGATATCAGAAATTTAAATAATTAATTTTATTTATTTGTTAAAAAATCAAGAAAAACAAAACTAAATATTGCTCTTGTATTATATTGAACAATTCAATTCAAAATCTAGCCAGCTAAACGAAATTGGATCCACTCGATCCGATTTCAATCCAATCTGCGTATATGTACATAGAATTAAATCCGGATTTAATCTAGATTCGATCCTGTATATGTACGCAACAATAAAAATATGCAAGTATTACTGTAGAAAACCCAAAAATTTTTTAAGATAAGAATGTGAAAAAGTAAAATAAAAATTCATGTTAAGATTTTGCAATGAAATATAAAGTTACGAGTTAAGCTTCAAAAAGGTAAGCGATAGATTTTCACAGGTGACAGTTTTTATTGAAAAATAACCACCCTCCCAATAATTAGGAACTGCCGTTTATTACCTGTCGGTATCATTAACAACTTAAATTATGAGATGAGACGAATAAGTTGTTTTGTATAAATAAGATGGTTGAATGTCATAGGTCTAAACGATGAGTAATATATTCACTATACATCGTTGAGCAGCAATGATTTTGTTTATATTTGAATTTGGCTCATCAAAAAACCAGTTTTGTTGTACATATTTCAATAATTCATATGACTTTTATACCTTAAGCGATGCAAACATAAAATGGCATAATACCGTCAAATGCTCGTCCAGTAACTATTCACGTGCAGACAGACACCAATTTTCAATGAACTTCGAAGGCAATTTGAGTCAAATTTTTCAATTTAGACGCGCGCCACTATCAGTCCGATTTTGCATTCTGTGGAAGAGGACGGACCATAAATTAATGAACCCCAGACAGGTTTTCGACACAGTCCGAGGCAGAAAAAAAAGATAATAAGATAAATACGGCGTTGTGAGGCAAACACATGCTCAGGTGCATCGAGATTCGAGACTAGTAGCCAAGGTCAAGGAGGCTATAGTATTAGCACATGAAAGAGAGAAAAAGCAAACATCGGAAATATAAGTAAACGAAACCAGGTAAGATGTATTCATCAATTCGGAGCTGGTCTTTATTACCCGTACAACCAGAAAGGGTTCAGTAGATCGATTCTACGAAATGAATGGGTTACTACGGAATAATCGATGACGGAACGAAGTCTGTGAAGCAAGTGGCGGCGACGATGATAAGATAGACCCATTAATTAGTTTTATTGGAATAGGTGATAACTTATCTTATTTCAACTGGAAATTTAATTTTCGTGCTTAATTATAACACATAAATTTACTTTATGGATTTTGTATACCCTTTGATTTTTAGCCTTTCGTTGTTTTTAATTGTATAATCTTTAAATTCAGTGACTAAACAAAACAATGCTGCAAACAGATGATTACATCTTTAAAATATTCCGAGAAAATAAATCTAATCGACCGGAATTCCGGTTAAAGCATGAATTTTGCTCATTCCTAAAAATGTTCTTAAGAAAATATAGGTATGTACTTGAAATTATCTAAATAAATTGGTAATTATCTATAGTCTGGATTGATTGTTTTTTCCTTTAAATTATTTAATTTTCATTTGATGAAGTATGGACTCTAAAACTCAATTAACATCAATGTCTATTTTTCTGTGTGTCCCATGCTATTTTCATGAAGATCATGAATCACAGAGCGCTTAATTTTTATAAGTTATACTCTAAAACATCTTACGACATTACAACGTTTCGAAAAATTATATCTTCACCAAGATTTTCTGCGTATTCCCCAAAGATTTATTAAAAATGATTCCGCGTGCAATTATTCTTCAAATTAATTACTTTAATACAAATGTTCTATCGGATTTGTCAACGAGGGAAAAGACTTATTTGTTATAAAATGGCAAAATAAAGAAATTGTAAATTTTAATGATAAGAGTTTGCACATTCAATCTTTCAGGCTTACTGAAATTCCTTATGGAATACGGTTGTTATTTCTTACACTATAAGACTATAAGATTTGGTACAAAATGTGGAAATTTTAAAATCAAACGTAGGAGCGCATAACTTTAAAATACACTAGCGAATATTCGGCGTGCGCTGCAGCGCCTTAATGAATAGGAAATGTTTATTTTTAGTTGATTGATTGATTTATTGAATAAGTAAAAATGATTTTTGTTGATATTTATTGTAATGCGTGTAAACAAACAATGTTTTTAGTCTTCCCATTTGGTACTAAAATGAAAAAAGAAGAAGAAGAAGCGGACGAAATAAAAGTTCTGAATTTAAAAATAGATTTTTAAAAACAAGCTTTTATCGTATTGTACTTGTCAAACCCTTCCATTTGATACCCATATTATGGGAGTGCATATCTGCCATATTGGATTTAGAATGACGTCACTTAGCTAACCATGCATTGTCATCCAAACTAAACGTGTATGCAAAATTTCATCTCAATCGGTTGAGGATAACTGCGTTAAAATTCAGTTGCAAGATTTGTCCCACACATACTAACAGGGGAAGTCAAATAAAAGCTTGTAATAAAAATGAAGAACTCATCATATGGGTTTGTAGTGCACTTCTTTCACTTTCAATAGTACGTGGTAAAAATTTCAGAATTTTTGGTTGAACGGGGTAGAAGTTCATTCGTTGCAAACATACAAAAATTCGCTTTACATACATTCTATGTATATACATATGTAGATATCGAAAGGACAATCGCTTTAAATTAAATAGGCATCAAATTTAAATATACTTTTGTGAAACTAATGTATTATAATGATTGCTTTCGGATAGCTTTAAATATTTATATCTACTAGTGGTCGCCCTGTGGTCGAAATTCGACCTACTGGGGTTACTACGAAAAATACGAATATATACAGTCTATTATGTTTTTGAAATTGGCACTGTCAATAATAAAATTACGAAAGTTTGACCACAGACTACTATGTGTTTGACATAGACAGTATGAACGTATAAAATGAATTTATTTTATTTAATTAAATGTATTTGCAACACATATTATATATAAATTTTAGCTTTCTGCACTTCTTCTCCATATAAATTTTAACTATGCCAAATCTCACACTCATCCGTCCGCGCAATATGCTTAAAAAGGGGTACAAAGTTTTCCCTTCACGTATTAATATATAGATTGTATAATAAAAAAAAATCGACTGGCTTTCTATTTAACCCTTTAACGTTCAAATGTACTGAATTTTTACTTTGATTTCAAGCTCGTGCTATTTCTATTTGAAAAGAAAGGTAAATAAGGGTCTGGAAAGTAATATATTATTTTCAGAATCACTTTCTTGAATGACGTATGTCGTATAGTGATACTTTGAAAAAACAACACTAAACCCTTTACAAAAATACTTAAAAAGATGAATTTTTTTCCTCCTACGCCAGTCGAAAGATCTGTAAATAGTGAATATACGTACATAGTTTTCTTGATCCTTGTTTACTTTTTTCTTGAAGTAGTACGAGATTGTAATCAAACTGAAACAGCACATTGAGACGTGAATGTCGTGAATAAAGGGTTAAGAAGGAATTCATTTAAATTGTCTTGTTTTTCATATTGAAGTGCATAGAATGAAAAATAATATTGAGGTAAAATTAAGACGTTACTGTTTTCATTTTTAATCGACTTAAAAGAAAGGGGGAAGGTTTTCAATTCGTCTGTGTATACATATGTACCTACATATATATATTTTTTTATATGTGTTCAGGCATAACTTCTTTGTTTACGATCTGATTTTAATGATTCTTTTGACGTTGTTAGTTTAAAATTGGACGTTTTCATCTTCAAATCTCGATTGGTTTGGTTCATACTTAAGTGAAATCATATAAATATTGATTTAAAATTATTTCATATTTATTTTATTTTTGGAAAAGCTTTGGGGCTTTTGCTCGGGGCTAGATGGATACTGCGCTCGACGACTCTGCTAAATGAATATACGTACGTGAATGTATAATGAAACATGTCCTGGCTGAATGATTCATCACCGCCGAACCCTGAAGATGTAAACATGAAATATATGGTCACTAGCAATTGCAAATCAGTTCATCATCAAATTTGAAAACAAAATAGTTTCTCTCGTAATCAAATTACCAACATGTCCACACTTTTAGTTTACTCATAAAATATAAATTATTTAAAATCAAACCTCCTGACGTTCTTTTGCAAAAAGATCCAGTAAAATTAAACTTTGACTTCGAAAAAATGCAGTCCACGCTTTTGGTTGAGACCTTTATTTGGTATTCTTAACATATTCTGAAAAGTAACCTTAGTTTTAAGAGTGGGAATTTTTTAGATGGTGGAAAGCGGTGAATTCTAGTGGGTTGCAAATTTCTCAATAATTACGAATTTTTTGAGGAAAAGAGTTGGGTATATGAAAAATCGTTTCTTTTAAGATTATATGTGAAAGTGGTTCTTCGATATTATTTCGTAGAACCAATAACCAATCGATTGTAATTATGCTGGAATAGAAGCAAAATCATTACAAAGATAAAAATGTAATAATTTTTAAATGGAAATTTGTTCAATATGTAGACATTTAAGTTGGCAGTGCTTTTACCAAGCGCAAACATTTAATGATGTGATAACTTTTGCAGCGAATTACGGCTGTTAACTGTACCACGTAGTACTCGTAAATAATAACAAACTAAAAATTTTGCTGCAATTAGTTGCAATTCAAAAACTATTCACTGTTTACTTGACGTTTTCCAGGAAAACTAGAGATTGGGAAATTTATCACGCTGTGCTCATAACTCGAGGAAATAGTGGCGAACTTACCTCATAGGTGGATATTGTCACAAGCGGTTTCGCATTTGTTGCTTTCATAATTAACAGCTCCGGGGCGGCCAGAAACAAATGAAGTGAGAAAAACAGCAGCACAGTGCCGGGTTATCTAAGAATTTTATCGGCCAGCCGACTAAAAATCACTTTTCGTGTGAAGGCGCAAAATGTGTCGAGCGGCGGCTTAATGTCTTACTGCCAGGCTTGCAATAGGCAGCTAATTAGACACATGTATATGTGAAAAAATATGAAAAAATACACTAACGATGAACTTTCGTCACCTCAACGATGGAGGAAGCACCCGCGGTTGCGCTGCGGGCTTAGAATTGTTTTACACTTTCACTGATCATTTGCTAATTGGGACCAATTTTGGTAAGGGAAAATACCCGAAATCACATTCACTATGCGGTCGTCCGCGTTCCGTCCGATTGCCAGGCTCGTTGGGCACGTTTGCACCTCGTTTTACCGCCTTACCGCAGCCTCATTCAATTCTCATTGAACTGCTGCTGACGACTATGTTACACTGATCGCCGCAAAAAATAAGCGTTGTCGAATCGAAACCAAAAAGCGTGCGATCCCAACCGGTGGAGCCGCTGACTGTTTTTCGAATGCGGCTTTACAGCGGCACCGGTGTACACCTGAGCCGTGCTGGCTGAGACTTTGATTGATTGCGGTTTACAAGTAAAACTCTAGCAAAAATTGGAATTTTCAGCTCCTCAAAAGGAGTAAGCCTCGACTATATTACAACAGTTGTTGTTTTGTTTAAATTTAAAACTTTATAGAATTATACTCGATAATTGATCGTGAAAATTCATTGAAAAGTATGTACTAGCTCTGTAGAGAGACCCTCTTGCACTAAACCCACCTGTTAGACTAAGGTGTGTTTCTGAAAGCAGCGGTGGCTGATCAGATCTTATCGTGGACTCTGTAATCAGGCAACCACCACAAGTTTCATGCTGACCAAAATGGAAGGAGAATGCTCCGGTTGGAGACTTTGTCGTTACAGTCTGTCGGTCTCCGAACGTTGCGGAACTTGGCCGAATGACCACCGCTTCCTCTAATGACCATCTTTGGTTGGTCATTTCTGAATTTCCCTTTCAATGGCTCGAGAGCACTTCCTTTTCCCGGACTACATAACAAGTGACCGTATAAAGGCAAGAAACACTACCCGTTTGGGGACAATCAGCTTAGGCGGTTGTCTGGTGTTATGTGGCTGTCTTTTTACTTTTACTTAATATTTTCTTAAAGAAAACTGGTTCCGCACTTATGGACTTTTAGGGCTGTTCACCTGACGATGGATCAAATGCCATAACAGTTCACTTTAGCCGAATGGCACTGCAGTCATTTCTGTTTTTGTTTTTAGAATAGCTAAAGACAGCTACCTACATAGATAATTAAGTCGCAGCCCACCGGTCAAGAACTTCCCCAAGGTTATGCAAAATAACTGGCGCCAAAACACTATCACTCAATAATATTGCAGAAAATCAAATCAATACACTCAAAGAAAACTTGCAATTTAAAATTTAATGCGTAATTGAAGGTGATTCCACTTTGATGAAAAGTCCTTATTTAAACTTAAAACAATTTCGATTTAAAGATATGTAGAAACTCTTGACTAGGTTGTAGACATCGCAACTTAAATCAACTTAAAAAAACCTAATAAAAAGTTTTTATTAGAGTGTGTGGCAAAAAAACATTTGATTTTTCTTTTTGATTAGACGAAAAGAATTTCACATGATCAATTTTGAAAGAAACAATTAAATAAGGAGATTTCTTCAAATAATAGCTCAGTCGAAAGGCTTTATAATTTTCTAATATATATTTTTTTTTTGTTGTTGACTACTTAGTCGCTGTTAGTAGCTCAAAGTCATTTACTGATTTTACTTCTAAAATCTACCAACCCGAGTAAAAATTGTTTTGGGTCAAAACGTACGCCACAAGAGGCATGGCACGCCTGTTCTACATCCAAATGAAGCACGAAGCACGCTACTCGAGAGCAAAAATCGAAGTTGTTAAAATGTAGCCAACTCAGGCACGTATAACTCCTAACGCACCCAAAATAGCCCAACTCAAGCACGGTATACGCATTGCTACCCGAACAAACAAACAAGTTTATTGGCATTCTAAAAATTTAACGACTCAGAACAGTCCGAATGAAGCAAGATTGCGCAACGTGCTTGAGTGGGAAAATCCATTAGACAGCTAAAAAACATTCTGCGTAGTAATTTTCGTTAGTTTCGTAGCAACATTCGTGCAGTGAACACATGTTTTTATATATCCCGAAACGAGCATATTTTTCAATTTCTGTGTCTGCTTTGCGCCCGTATATGCTTGAAAAAGAACGTACATACTTTTTAACTTTCATGCCTGCTTTGGACGTATGCCTACGAATCTGTACCTCATTTAGGCGTGTATGTGCTATCGAAAAATTTTCTCTCGGGAAATATGAGTAAATAAGTTATCCAAAATATTTAAGTACATATAAAAATACAATGGAAGAGACTTTCAAACGAAACGAAGCCTTGACAGACAAGACCAAGATTAAGTCTACTGGTGCAAGACCAAGCCTATCATAGTCTTGGTCTTACTTTGCTCATCTACATATCTTATCTAGTGAGATACATTTTTTTAATAAAACCAAATTTCAAAAATTTGTGTGAAAAAAAATAATGGAATGAAATCGTCCCATGTCAATTTAAAAGAAGACTTTTTGCCAAGTATTTCGAGACTGTAAACAATTGAACGAATTATATGAAATGTATGTACATACATATGTACGTAAGGAATATAAATGTACGTAAAACTAACGAAGTCAACAACCTCTTATGCTTAGCGGCCCTTTAAATAATTTCACGGTATTGTCCGCGTCTTTTTAATGGTTGAATTAATTAAACTGCAATTTAATTTATTCCCAGAAGTAACGCTAGAGGACCCGCTGTTAGTTCTGGTCAGATGGCCTTGGTCTGTCTTATTGACGCAGTTCGGTTAAGCATTTCCCATTTAACAGCAGACAGCTAATGAGACGTCCCCACCTGCCGGGGGTTCAAACAATCGCGCACCATGCAGTTTGTGGTCGCAGGAATTGCGGAACCCATTATTTCGCCATTTATTAAATTTGACTGGTTTTGTTAGGAAACGTTGAGAAAATTCCGACACAGCAGCGCTTTGAATCAGGAATTTTATGAACGACAATTCAATTAGGCGTTGGACGAAACGAAACATTCCGGTAGTCAGCAGTGGGATGAAAAGTGAGCCCTTCACCCGCCTTTCTTTCCAGCGGTAGGTACCTATGCGCAAAAACGTAAAACGCTCTCACCAAATATACTTACAACCACTGATGCAAGCCGCAACTCTGATTTGGCAAATGATTTATGAAGCCCCGCAACAATCCATGTGCGCAGCGGCCTCGAACTACACCTGATGCGAAAATCTGACCGCGCCGCGGGAAATGAAAAATTAAGAAAAGAAACCCGTCATCGATTAATTCAGCCGCTGACGGCCGAGTGGTCATCTTGACCACCTTAACGTGGACAATCAATGACTCGCGGTCATTTCACGCGGCGCTTTTCTCTTTTGCCTTTTCTCAATGTCCAAAATTGATATTTCGCGGCGATAGGGCGACACGAAAGCGATCTCACATGGACCGCGGTATCGCGCTCCGGTCAAGGCTTTTTCGGTTTTCATTCGCAAGAGATGAAACCGCCGCCTTCGCCGTCGCGGCCGCGCCGTGCCGCCAAAACAAGTCTGTGAGCGACAGCGTCTCAGGTATGTAATCGCGTGCGGAGGTATGGTTTAATCAGTTTTTCTACTTTTTCTTCATTCACTTGTTGGCTGGATGGCTCAGGAGCTTCTAACAGATGAAGCAATCGAGCGTGGCGGACAATTGAAATAATATCCGCAATCATCACCCGTACGAGCGAGAACTTATGTAATTTTCTCAGCAAATATTCACATTCTTAAACTTTTCTCAGTACACTTGCTCGAGGTTGGGGATATTTTTTTTTAACGATTCGCTGAACACTGCTGATGAGATCGCCCGGATGCAATTTGCGAGTATGTATGTTCATATGCATTTATAGCTAATTAACTATCAAGAAATTTACCTTAATTCTGTGTTTTGTGCTAACAAAGAACAAATACTTGAGGAGATTTCCACTATCATTAAGCAGAAGAGCAGCGTACCTGCAGAAGAACTTAAGTGGTCTAAATAGCGGATCTGGGAAGGTAGATTAGGTACCGCAACTATTTGCTCTAGCTCCGTTTTCAATTTTTCATGAACTATTTCTTATGTTAGATGAGTAAGCACTATCAGTTTTACTTTAATTCCACAGATTAATTAACCCAACATTATGCCCTATCACATGTTTCTGTTTGAGGATGATCTGAACAAAGATCGAAACACATGTTAGAACATATTTTGTTTTAATTAGTTTGTCGAATTAAAGTACAACTGATTCTATCCTGTTGATCTAAAATAATAATGTTCCACAAATAAGTATCAAAACAAAACATATCCCTATGTCTTATTATTCAGAAAACGGATGGAAATAAAATAAAAAGGCCTAACTTTCACATCATACCGAATAATATTAATTCCTCAATTATTGTAGGTACTAACATTTTTTCCCACAATTTCGCCAACCTTGTTTGACCTCATCATGAGTTGAATTCCACTAATCAGCAAAGTATGTGTTTGATTATTTTTTTAAGATAAAATGTGTACAATGTTTCAAGTTAATCGGCTGATTTTATAATTGTGGAGCCGGCGAACAAAACGATCTAATTGCACAATTACATTTTACAGGAGAAGCAAAAAACTGAATGACGATGCTTACACACTTACATATATGTACAATCGACTTTGAACGTTGTTTTTTATTCCTCCATATAGTGCTTTTGAATCTATTCGACATACATACATATGTATGTTAATAAAGCGGAAGATTTTTAAACCTAAAAAATGTAATTAGATATGTCGTTTTGGTGCAGTTGTTACGTTTGGATTGCCTTTTGATTGCATATAGGGAATCACATCTACCAGAACGCATCGAAACTAAACGCATTTTTAGAAAAGTAAACTAAACGCATTTTTAGGAAATTCAAATTGTGATAATAAGAAGAGAAACTCGACATTATTGTTGCTTTAATAAAAACAGTAGATATTACTAAAAAAGTACACAAATTTAAGAGTGAAACGAAATCTTATATATGTATGTATTTATATGAAAATTATTCCATTTTTAACGAAAACGCGCTTACTAATTCGAAGCTGTTAAAACTTAAATACTGTTTTGATAGAAATCACGTACTTGCTTCTGACTCCATTTTCATACACTCCATGTACAGTCGGACTTAAAAAATTATTTTTTTCTTCGAATATAAACTGCTTAAAGGGAGTCATAATCCTTTTAGGGAATGAATTTCGGACAAATCCAACTATTGTAAAAATTTCATAGTTATAACTTAATGAATCCGTGTGGAAACGACTTTTTATATACAAAGTGTCCCTGTTTTTCAACAAATATTGGAAAATCATTCGAAAAGCAAAACCTGTGTGATGTATTAGAAAACCTCAATTCAAGTTGTTTCAAGAAACACATTTTTTTGAATAAGTATAATTAAACTGATATCAACTAAGCTTAGATCTCCTCACTGTAACTCCTTAATATACATACAATTCTTGTGTATTTGAATTGACCAATAAAGTACTACTATGTATGTACATATGTGCACACTCTTTTTCTCAGTAATGCGCTCACGCGCACGAATACAAAGAAATCACTGCTTCAAATCTAAAAATTCCGAATCACCCTGTACACAGATAAATTCTTGAATATGGTATGCCGCAAATGAACTAGTACCATATTTAAACCAATTCTAACATAGCCTCTCTTCAAGACATACTTTGGCAATATTGAACCGCAGACCGTAGCATAATATTAAAATTGTTTGTCTTAAATTTGAAATTTTAAGAACATTTTTCAGGCAAATTTATACTCGAGTAATTGAGACGTCGGTTTTGAAAGTGGTTCAAAGTTTGAAAAAATCCAATGAGGACTACATATCTACATTCTAAGATTTAATTCAACAAGTTGTTTTGTTTATATGTGCATATGTATATGGTTTATGTTCATATTATATTAAATACTTTTAAAAATAACGGTTTTTTTAAATGATTCTATATATGTATATGTATGTATATATGTATATATGTAATACTTATAATCATTTTTCCTTTGAGTGTAAAAAAATAATGTTTATTGGTAAAGACCAACAATAAAAATTTCATAAATGCGTAACAAACAAATTAACTGAATGTGTGATACATATCTAAGTTTAAAATTGAAACACTTTTCTTCCAAAGTCTAGTATATCTTTGCTCGAAAGATTTTGGATACTGTGGAAAGTTTTTGATCGCGTTGCTTTTCTATGCAAAAATTTAACATTATTAACTTATGTATACTGTAGGTAGAATATCTAACTATCTATCTAGCTGATTGGCTTTTATTGATCTGATGCAGTATTTTTCTCAGCGTATTATTATAAAGTTTTTTTGGTAACCAATAAAGCAAATAGCATAAAAGCGGTCTTTATGCACGCATTACCTAAAAAGAGATTTTGGTAATTCAAAAATGTAACAAGTTTTCATAAAGCATCGATTTTCTTTTCAGTTTTATTTTCTCTATAAAGAACGCATTTTATCAATTTGATTTTTATGTACTGGATTTTTTCTTGAAAATAAACTAACAGATGTAACACCGTAAACTAGGTCCGTAATTTAAGCTCGATTTGATGAATCCTATATAACCAACTACCGCAAATAGTGAAGAAGGATTTATTATTGATCCTAAATTGAATTAATCGAACAATATGATGTCCTAGCAAGTATGTTTTTGACTATGAACAAAAATTGTATGTCTTTAGAGAAGTGGTACCAAAAACCAATATGACAGAGTTAGATATGATAAAATTAATTATCATTAATGATTTATATTCTTTTATGAATACAATAATTTCCATAATTTACCTACCAACCACAACTTAAATATTGTATATTAGTCATAGAGGAGGTTATTATGTACTTGTGATTTGATGCTTTATCTCCACATACGTAAATGTTAGATGCCAGAATACCTTCTTTTTAACTAGATATAATACGTATACACAATCCGCACAATTTGTGATCTTCGCCTTTCGCCTTGTATCAACATTTCTCTAGTTTTTATGTTTCCTGCGAGCCATTCAATGTTAGCCTCAGCTAATGTTACTTTAATTAATTTTAGTATATTATTGTAAATAAATACAATAAATAACTAAAATATAGGCCATTATTAGCACACGTTCTTAAGCTATACAAGTCCAATTAATAGCTTTGAATAACATCTCAAATTCTCAACTCTATAAAAAACAAAGGCTCAAATTGTCCTAAAAACTCAGTTTAAAATTGCGCACGAAGCCGCATATCCCAAGGATTCTTCGGATTTACTTATGTGTATCACAAGCCAGGAATAAAACATATTTTGTCTAATCTTTATTAGCTTGACTATTCCTGGCTTCAGTGGTTCTTCGTTCAGAATTTATTAATTTCCCAAAATCAACAATAATTTTCACCAGCCGTACAATTTACAAGATCAGTTCGCTAGGGGCAGTCCTGGATTTACACAAGAACCTCAGAATTTCGTTGGGATGTAATAACAGTAAAGGAGACTTACTTCCTTCTCGTCTTCCCGGAACCCGTTCTTGAACATGCGCCTGTGGGCCCTCTTGAACTCGTCCATCAGGGCGCTGTGCCTCTTCTCGTCGTCATTTCCGCCGACCGAGGGGTTCCCTAGGCGCTTTGGTTGCTGTCTCGACTGTGACTCCGAACTGGCTGATCGCGGATTAACAGCTGGGTTCGAGCTTTTGTCCGAGGAGCGCCGCTGTAACGAAACACTTATTTGAATTCCCCGTGCGAGTAGCGTCGGCGCAGAAAGCTTACCTCCTGCCGCTTCTTCCACTCCTCACTGATCGCACTGCTGAGGCTCGTTCCACACGAGCTGGAGGAGCTCGTCTCCGACAAACTTCTCTCGTGTTGACCGACACCGCAACTCGGCGGCGCCGGTGGCTTAGGGGGCGCTGGAACGCACGCCGAGAGGGGGGCTTTGTTGGTCTCCTCGGCGGCGGCGCTTCTGTGCACCTCGACGATGACCGTCTTCGTTTCGCTCTGGCGCGACACAAAGCAAATGTCGGCGATCTTCGCGCCCACCTTGGAGCCGCCGGAGTCGCCACCGCCGGCTGCGGAGTGGTCGGCCGTTACGAAATTGGCTTTTGCAGACCCATCACCTGTCGGCGGGGAGCTGCAGTTCTGCTGGCCGGCGACGTTCTCCGCGTCGTCCGGTAGGTGGGCTGCGCCCGGGCTCGAATTCGGGACGAGCGTGTTGTTGATGAGTGTGCCATTTTCCGAGAGTTGAATAATGGTCTTGTTCGTGTCGGAGGCGGGTGGACGGAGCTCGCTGGAGTTCTTCAGGTTTTTTCTCCTGTCGAGGGTAACGCGATCGGACCAGTGCTGGGACTCCTCCCGCACCATACTCAGCCTCTTGGAGGCCTGGTCGCCCCAACAGGGGCTTTGATCGCCCGTTATGCTGCTGGCCGAACTGTTGTACCCACTTGACTCGCCGGGAAATAAATCCAGCCCTGCTCCGGTCCGCACCACCATCTCGAGGGTTTGTGAGCTCTTCATCACGGCCACCGCCTCGCTAAAGAGCACATCCGAAAAATCGATGCTATTGCAGCTTAAGATCTGGTCGCCAGGCCTAAGTCCAGCGTCTCTAGCCACGCTGAACTCTTTTGTGAATTGCACAAAAATTCCGGGCTTCCACTCAGGCCCCTTGCAAATGCCTAGGCCAAGTTTGGTGCGTGGCGCCACCTTCAAGACGATGCGCACATCCTTTGGCACGAAATCGTCCAAACCTGAGAGGCTGGTCAACACGTGCCGTGGGACTATGTGCCACGTGAGCGGGTCGATTGTCTTCCTGAAAATTAAACCCTCATCATTTCAAGTCCACTTTCTCAGCTCGGAAGCGGTCGCTACTTACTCTTTGATCGGCAGCATGCCAACACCTGTGAAGAAAAGAAAATGCTCATGACTTTGACTTCGATTCGGACCCCATTATGCAATTTTTCGGCGGTGGGCTCTGTTTTGCAATTCGGCTCCCGCATTGTTTGCCCCAACAAGTCTGTTTTGATGTTCCACTCTAATAAGCGCACTGAGAAGTCTCAATGCCTTTTGTGGAAACGATAGGGCGCCTGGCCACGCGAATCTCAGCCAGTGGTCGAGTGTGCCTACCCGCGGGTGACCTGGCCGGTGAGAGTTGTTGGGGCAGACAATTGGCTAGCTTGTTTCAATTTTAACCATTTTTAGGAGGATTACGATTAACTTAATGCAAAGAACCTTAATGAGAAAGACGGTTTTTTCGTTTGCAATGGAATCCTCGGATCATGGGTAAAATGGGTGTAGAATAAACAGAATTGAAAGTAGTATTATTAAAAAAGTATTAACTACTACAAAATTTCTTATTTTGGCCATAAACCAGGTGTGTGAAAATAAAAATAAGTTTCACTTAGAAGTGAAATCTATTTTGTTTAAGACGCCAATTCAAGATCAAAGGTGTGTCTACCCCTCCTTCTCACACCTCTACCTCCTCCCCTTCACCACTCCGCCCCCTCATTAAATGTTTACTAGTACAGGAAATAAAAACGCAGAAAGAACAAAACTTTGAAAAAATCTTATTTTCTTTTTCTTTGGTCTCAGCGTTTTACTGAGAGCTGTATGAGCCATTCAATCCACCAGCATTAAATTTAAGTCTACATATGCATATCAGGAAAACAAAAATAATTTATAAAGTTTGTTTTTTCACAATTCCTTCCTTAAGTTAAAGATTTATTTAATTCGTTCTGTCAACTCAACCTGGTGGACATTATACATACACATTACATAGATATGTAAAATATGATTTCACGCTAATTATTTACCTACCTAATACCTACTTATTGCAATTAATGTTAGTTCTGTTAGTTCTACACCCAAAACCCATTGAAAAATGCCCATTATCCCTTATTTTCCAAATCTTATATTCACGATCGTCGCCATTTAGCACCTTCCCTTTTTTTTTATTGCATCTCTGATTTCTTCAAAAGTTCTGATAAGCAGTAACGTTTCAACAATATACACTAATCTAATAATGTAATAATTTATATCGGCCTTAACCTTTTCCGTTCGTATGTCGAACTGTGCTCGGCAGTTCTGATTTAGTTAAATTAATCGTCGTCCGCAAAGGGTTAAATATACAACAGTGTCACCGCGCGAATTTCAATGAAAATGAGTAGGTGCCTTCCGTTTGACCTCAAACGGAAAGATCCAAAGGAATTTTGGTGAAGTCGGTTATAGTTTCCGAAATATTCCACTTTTAATTTTGAGAAAATGTCAAACTTAGAAGTGGCCATTTCCACCGGAAAATTCTTTCATTTTTGCAAATTGCACTTAAATGCGATCAATTTCCCTAAAGACCATTATCCTATGTATGGTTAAATTATGAAAAAAAGATAATAAAATGTACCTAAACAAATTTTTCTTACCGAATCCGAATGACAGTTCGGTTGAAATATAAATATCCGCGTTCAAAGTAATTTATTTTTGACATATCTTATACACCACAAATGCAAATTGAACATATTTAGGTGGAATTTTGTGGTGGGCAAACGGAAAACACCTGCTGCAGTGACGCTATTGTATATTTGTTCTTTAAATCGCATTAAGGTTCTTTGAGCAGTGTAACAAACAGACAAGTGAAAAAAGGTACAAACCTCGAACTTTTAAAGTCAGTCTATCCTGACTGGAGATGAATTGCGTTAACTCTTTATGCACAGCATCATCCACATGGTATCCGTTCACCCTGATGATTTGATCACCGACCTAAATCGAAGATTATAAGCCTAATGGAAACAGTCCAAGGTCAAACTACTCACCCTCAATCCTTTTGCGTCGGCCTCACTATTCTTCTCGACCTTCGAGACGAAGAATCCGGTTCCGAACTCCTTGCCTCCGCGGATAGCGAAACCAAATGCGACGTTGTTGTCCGGCCCAAGGAGCACCCTCCTGGAGCTAGGCCTCACCATCCGCACGACCCTGATCCTGGGCGTCGTGACTCCACCCCGTGATGAGATCACATCACTGGATGAGCTCGTCGATCCATGGACACTGCTGCAATCCGTCATCACTGAAGGTTGACCTGGAAACAGACGAGCCTTATTAGCATTTGACACGGACGCAACATTTTTTTATTTCTATTATTTTTTTTGCGCGAAATTACAGCGAAATTCCATTCCGTGAGAAAAGCGCAAGACTGGGAAAAGAAAAGCTCGGTGCGCTGGGTGCCCTGGGTGCACTGAGCAGGTGATGCAACCGCCGGTCTTCGAGTGGCGGGCGAAGTTTCTCGGCTCTTCTGGGTGATCTTAATTTTTGCCACCTTCTGCTTCGAGCAGCAGTTTCTTAGACGAGAAAAATATGCGTGCAACCTCTTTGTTGCTTTTGCTTACTAAATATTTGCGGTTTTTATTTGCAAAACGCTGAGATTTAAATCCGAGCTCTTCCGTCGGATCAGCAATGAGTGCCATGCATAAAGCTTAATTAAATTTGTAAAATATCTCGGGTAAAGCACAGTCTGGCAATAGTGTAAGGTCACTCAAATTGTGTTTACGTTTTTACATTCTAATTTATGTATCTACTTAGTAAATAGAAGTCACGAAGATTACGTAGATTTATTTGATTAATTCAATAACGATATGATCGGTGGTTAATCGATTATTTTATTCAATATCAATAAATTTTCATCAAAAGCCTCTGCAACAGCGATGGGAAATCCCAGTTATTTGTAACGTGGGAATTCTCAAGAAACAATGGACTAGACTCAGGCAAAAATCGATTCTGAATTCTGGTGAGAAATGCAGCCCAATCCAAAATTATATAAATCAGGATTAGACTGGCGTCCAAGAATGAATGATCAGTAAAAAATATTACTTTACTACAGCAAACAACAAGTTCATTAATTTTTGTCAAGGTGAAAATATTTGCACAAAAAGCAGAATTAAAAAAAAAAACCTCATCGATCTCCACGGCCGATAGCGCGTTGAACTTAAAGCCCAAAAGACCAAGCGTTCAAACCACTAAGCCTAAACGAATAAATTTTAAATGGTGAAAACGGTTGAGAATAATCTAATTTTTAGGCTAAAAGAAGCTATATATTAAGGGATTATATGTATATACAAATATATTATTTAATATTTCTGATAATTGTTTTTTGCAAAACAACAAAAATTCTGCCGATAATTTTTATTTTAGTCGTACTTAAATCCTTCCTCAAAAGTATTCAAATTTCCTATATGCTTATACATAATTCTCAGGAAACCCGACCGATCATCAAACAAAATTTTACATTTAATGACTTTTACCATATGTATGTTACATCTGTGAATGCACACACTGCTCATTAAACTCAGGTAACTACAGGAAATGCATGTGTTTCCTTTTTAGTTGAACATCAATTAATTTCCGCGCTATCCAATGCATCTTCCGATCATTTAATCTGACTCTAATGGTTATCATTAGCTTTAAAAGGTATTCTGTTGCTGATCGATTCCAGTACCCTTTGCTTTACACTTATCTACGCAGGTTAACGAGCAATAACCGCAGTTCAATTACCTTCTTACCGGCCAATCAATTTCCATCAACAGCTTGACTAAAATTACCCGATCATTGATTTCCCTGCGATCAATAACTTAAGCCTAACGCTTCTCCCCAGGAACTGGTTCTTCCTGATGGGGCATGGATTTTGTTTTTCTAAAGAAAACGAGCACTTCTTTAGGCAGGCACTATGCATCTAGAAACACAGAAATAACAGCCTTTACGAATATTTTTTATATGATTCACTTTAAAAAAAAAAAAAAATTTAATTGTGCAAAATTTCCGTCAGATAAAAATAAATACATTTATTTTAAAAATCTTTTCTTGATAAAACATTGGAAAAACTCAAAGAATAAGTTTATGTTGTTATTTAAAAGTTGCACGTATTCAATACTAAAATTCTTAGAGATCATAAATTTAAAACCCCTCGATCGATATCAATTCAACTCCTTCAGAACATCTTTTTTAATGTACATAGGTATCTCATTTGATACCACCACTAATTACACTAGTCAATCAGTATCAAAATAAGAGCAAACAAAGTATATATGTGGACTTAATATATTTGTACCGGTGAATCAAATATATAGTCATAATTTATTTATCTAGGAAATCAAATTTCGATGCAATAAGCATTTTTGCTAACTGGTCTACCAAATGGTTGCTAAGTTTTCTATGTTAGGTTAGTTTTTTAAAATTCAAATATATTTCCATTTAAATTGTATTGTAAAAGTAAGTACCCATGCAAGTCTCTTTTTTTTAAAATAAATATGTATTTAATATGTCAATACCAGTTTTTTACTTAAATAGCAATATCTCAAGAACTATGTATTCGTGACAGAGTAAATCTGTGAACAGATTTGGATTAGCGAACCAATAGAAATCACATGGCAATCTCCTTGCTGGCGATTTTTTTATTTTTCTTACTTTATCTATGATCTATGTCACGATAATTTAATCAAAAATTTGAGCTAGTTGATTTTCATCTTTCAAAAGTCAAAATAAAAAATAGAGCATTAAAGCTTGTTTAAAGTTTTATTTTTGTTATATTTATTATCTACTGAAAAAATAATTTTCTTTTGAAACTTAAACTTAATCATACTGTAAACAGATGGAGTCTCAAAATAATAGCATCAAATTGCTTATAACAACTTTGAAGTCCAATATTAACCTAAAAAATGTTTAGTTCAATAATTGGCGAATGGCGATACTTTCCTCGCTTTGCGTTGGAAAATGTCCGTATATTCTTTTCTGAAAATTAGCAATGTAAGGCTCGTCACTATAGAGGGGCATTTTCTGAGGTCCTAATATGTATTTCGAAACAAACAGGGTGACGATTGAATTATTGAGAATTCGAAATCCCACAACTCGAAAACGAAAGATTTTCATTCGATGGAAATCCAGAAGTTCTATTAAGTAAGGCCTTATAACATGAATATAACGAAATGTTGTAACGTGTAAACGACAGTAAATTTGAGCAAACAAGATAGATTGAAAAAAAGTTATAGTAGCATTCCTAAATACTTTCGAATTGTACAATTTGGGTTTGC
Source organism: Machimus rusticus (assembly GCA_951509405.1). Lineage (NCBI taxonomy): Eukaryota > Metazoa > Arthropoda > Insecta > Diptera > Asilidae > Machimus > Machimus rusticus. Next base: position 14,778,157 of record OX608051.1, read on the forward strand.
TCATTGTCTATACTCTAAACGATCGCAAATTCAACAAATCGCAATATTGAAGCCAATTTAATAAAATTTGATCATGTGCTCGCATCCAATCTTTTATGAAAAGATAGATTTAAATGCTTCCTTTGATAAGCGGTAGAGTTTCAACAACCTACAAAAGTCAATTTGTAGAAGAAAACAAAACAAACAAATTTAAATTACCCACCTAAAATTGATTCACCCAATTTTCAGGGGTTTTCAGAATTACAAATCCTCTTTCGAATGAAGGAAGGACACTCGTATTTGTTGTTTTTCTCCATAAAATGTTCTACAAGGGTTTAATACTCAAATGCAAATCATAATCAACTTTGATATACCTACATAGGTACATGTATGTAAGTATATATATTTCCAAGCCATACCTTCGTTTAATTTTATTTGCTTTTAATAAATTAACATTCACATCTGGCAACTTATTTCAAACAATTCGAACTAGTTACCTGTTACGTGATGGTGTTTTACTTTCGTATCGAATATTCTAATTTAATTCGAAACTCGTTTGTTTCGAAATTCATGATAAGCACCTGGTCAATTGCTTTTAACCGAATTGATTACATGTACTTATACGTATAATAGGAAAATAAGCGTCATTTCTATTTTGCATTCTCAAATATATGTATACTAAACCCATTACGAATTTCTAGTACCTATTATATGTTTGAATATTTCGATGCCAATCTATTTTTACATTTCATATAGTTTGATTTTATATTACATACATACATATATTGATATCATAACAATATGAAACAATAAAACAACTAATTTAGATAAAAAATTAACTTAAATTCAATATATGTAATGTAAAAACTTGAAGCGAGAGATTTCTTACCAAAGTCATAAAATGCTGGTACCGTACTTTCATTAATTCTTCCGACAGCAGTCTTTCATGCTATTAAACGTTTTTGTGTGAATTTGCTTAGATGGGCGAGAAATGAACATACCTAAGCTTGCAGAAAATAGCGGAAGCCGTAAAATAGACTCTACAACGAATCTGAGATAATAAGCAAACATAAATAAAAACAGTCTCTGGAAAAAGTATAAAAAAAGGTTGAAAATTGCAAAGTCATTGATCTCCAGACCGACCGATAAGCGGAGGTAGCCTGAAGGTTCTTGACTCGAAAACCGGACAGCACGGCGGCGGCACCTCCATTTCTCGGACCTGGCAAATTTTAGCACTAAAATTAGTCATTCGACCGAAAATGAGTCAAACCCGACGAGCCACCCATTGGCGGCAGCGAGCCCATCAAATCTGCCAACGCTTGCGCAACGGTTATGTGGATTTGGCGCGGAGACGACGACGACAACGGCCATTTCTTGCGCGTATTAGGCCAAATCTGCACAAAAGGCGCCAACAATTTGAATATGCTGCGCGGCTGCTGCAGCAGCGGCCGCTGTAACGTCTCGCGGTTGTCTGGCATTTATCTTGCCGAAAAGCGGCACGGCGCGGAGTCTTTGCAGAAACTCACGTTTCCATGCGTACTTCGCGCTGTGTCTTTACATAACCCGTTTGGTTCGGGTCGGCTCCGATTTATCTGGTGGCACAGATACCACACCACTGGCCTGCTACTCGCCTCAAATAGCTCCGCGAGGCCGAATGTTTTCGCTTTGTTTATTTCTTCCCGCACGGATCGAGAGGAGTTCGGCAATAGATCAATTGGCGGTTGCTAAATCTGAAAAGTACCAATTGAAATCTCAGTCACGAGTGAAAGTACATAATTCAGATTAGCCACAAGAACAGGTGGCTCCGGTAAGCATCGGGAAAGCTTCCCAAAAACACGCGCAACAGCACGGTTAGATAATGCGCACAGCATCCGACCGATCCTCCATCCGAATTATTGTGAAACCGGCGTTGACGCAAAATTTTAATTGCGCCTTAGTCAAGAAGTCGTTAAGCTTTCCCTAATCACTTTGCTCAGTGTCAACAACGGCCGCCGAGTTTAACGCGTTTTTTTTTTCTATGTCGACGGCCTTCTCAAGCAGCGTGAAAATATGAAGTTAAGCAGGCGCGATTGTTTTGAAACTCTTAAGGAGGTCCCTGGCTTATCTGCTACTTTGCGATACAACGAGGTTTCATCGGAAAAGGCCCCAAACAATTTCCCATGGATCCCATGCTCGGTGCTATCTTCAATGTCTTGACATAACTTTCACAAAAAAGTAAACAAGCCGCTTTAATGCACGAGGCATCTTCGCGGCAATGTCGCGATGCCTCAGTGCGGTTCTTAAGGTGATTTTGTCGCCTGGGCACAGAGGTCGCGCGAAGTCAAATACCTGTCCCAGACGATCGTGACTGTCGCTTATCACTATCAGCGAGGAGTAAGTTGCAGGGAAAGCTGTCCACCAACAGCTGCGCACGGTGTCAGCATCCAGCGCCTGGCTCGTCTTCGGCAACACTTTTTAGGCACACTTTCTAGTTTGTGATTAGAAAAGAAAACCAGTCCGAATCGAGTCTTCTGGAACTTCCATAAAGTTGCAAAAGGAAAAACATTTAATTTAGTGGAGAGGATAAACCCGAAAAAGGATTAGAGCGTTGTGTTTTTTTGGCTGGTTTGGAATGTCTCAATGACCGGCCACATTAAAATACAGGCATATAAAATATTACGAAGTGCAAATACATTTATCCAAAAGTGGAGGGAACCAACCTGCCAACAAGTAGACAGAAATTCAACAATGATAATAAATCCTTACAATCTTTTTGATATGTATCTTTATTTGAAAATTTTCTTTCAAAAGTACATCTGATGGGTATGATAAAGAAAAGTCAGATTGCTGACGACACTGTATTATAAACCGAATTTATATACCTATTGATACTATTGCATTTTTGAATTAAGTATTTCAAATAAAGATAGTGCAAAGTCACCAAATGTGGAATAACGTTTTGTTTTTTTGACAAAAAGGAAAATCATTTTACAAAATCAATAATTTAAATGGTAATTATAGTCAGTCATATATCACTTGATAAAACCTATAAGGTATATATGTACGTTCTTTTTAAGAAAATAATATTCTTTACATTGGTCAGCCCTGGACCAAAATCCACGCATTAAACTTTTGGCCCACATTTCTCATTGAGTATTTCCCGAAAAAAATTTGTTCCATTCCATATTTAGACGCCCCGTGACTGTCCATATTCGGAATTTCATACATTTTTTTTTCAGATATTTTTGTAAGATTGATTTTGATTTTTGCTATACGAGACGCATCGGTCTCATGACTTCTCCAGAAAAAAACCTATAAGTACATATTTTAAAATGAGCATGGCCCGGCCCGATATTGTCCGAGCTACCTATTATTGAACTTAAATATAATATTCGTAATATTCCTAATTCCTTATAGGAGGGGCGAAATAAAACAAATCCTTTTTATTTATTTCTATGTAAAGTGTTCCGAATGACTGCAGTGCCATATGTTAGTATCATACACCTAATTTATGTATAAGAACAAAATCGGTTACTAGGCTGTTCAAACAAATGTTTGAAAGTTCTAATTATAATTTAAAAAACGAGCTATTGTATAAGCATTTAATAAATCGATTAACATCCATGAATTGAAAAGATAAACTTAATTTAGTGCAACCAACAATGAGTTTTGCTTTTCGTTTCACCTGAAGCAGAAAATGTTTAATAGCTAACCAAGCATAAACTTCCCTTTTCGCCATGAATCGGAGGCCAATAAGAAAAGATAATATGCATTAAGTTGCATTTTTATTCTTTTATGCTATTCTGTCGATTGTCGAGCGAACACATTAAAAGCGCTTGCTCAGTCGATTAAAGCGGAATTTTATCATGGAAAATCTTTAAATTCCTGTAGTACCAAGTCAGGAAAAATTACCGCAGAAGAGTTGCCAAGAAGTATAGGACATTGGGCTCAATTACGCTAATAGACCAATTAAGCAAGGCTACTGACGGCTGCATCGTTCCTAGAAACGGATATTTTATTAAGTAAGTACTAATTTAACAGAAGCAGACTGGATTGTCCCTGAAGAAATTGCTGTTAGTGTTTTCAGCTCACGGTAATCTGTTTATCATAACTTAATATAGGCAACATACATATGAAATTGTGCAAAATGTTAATTTTTAACAAATAATGCACGCATCTTCGTCCTTGAAATCGTGTCAAGCGTTTTGTGTTAAATAACACTTCTTCCGTAAGAAATTGTTTACCAAAAAATTATTGTCAAAGTCATTTAAAAACGCCGCTCAAAGCGGTCTTGCAGAAATCTCTAAAAACTTATGTAAATGTGCCCTGAAAATGTTTAGCAAATGGCACGCAAGACTTATGGAGGAAGCTGAACCGATCGCAGCTCCTATTTTGTGATTGAAATGAGTGAAGTCATTAAAAAGCCCCGAGATTGGCAGAACAGCATGTATTATGAATATGAATAAGCATGCTCTATCTTGAGATATTATCCAATCGCCATCAGTTAACCAGCAGTCAATTCGACTGGCATAGAAATCTGTAGTAGCAATGAAATCACTTTTACTACATCAAAAGTGCCCCTACACACGTAACCGTCCCTTTGTCGACCAACATAACTCCATCTGGACTAAAAGGTTGCCACCCACGCACGCCCGCGCCGAAGGCTTGTTAATTGGGTAGGTGCCGGCGACGACTCAGTTTAATGATTCCTAAAAAATGGGTTTCATTGACTATTTAAAAAAGCATTAAGATAAACGTCTCCCGTGAAATATATCTCCAGGGAATTGAGCAAGACCCGTCTGACGTAAAATCGGGTTTTTGTTCGATCGCGGAATATTGTGCACTTTCCAATAACGATCAGAAACGATCCTCCCGGCGATTGGTGATGAAACTCGCTTGAAAAAAGAGATTATGGACTTGCTAAATACGTTTAGGAAAATGTTGGTCGTGTGCCTAATTCAAGGTGTTTCTTTCTGCAAAGCGGTCAGCGAATGAAATTGTTGATTTGCACTTGTTTGCTAATTCGCATAATTGCTTCGTGATTGAGGGAGGGCACAAACATACATATTTATGTTGCCGAAGGTCAAAAATATGGGCCCGTCGGTGGACGTGTTGAATCCCATTCGAATCTAGCGTAACCCTAATTTCATAATTATGAAACGCTTTCTCAATTCAGTGGTCACTTAGATTTTTTAGATTAAATATTCTTCTATGGCTTTTTAGAGAGCTGTAAACGATCAAAACTTTTTACCAAATTTTATAACGCAACTAAGCACACCTAACACAAACTGTTTAGATTTAAAATAATGATGGTAACGTTGGAAAATAGAGCGACGAAAAATAAATTGTCAGTGTCGCCTTTTTGAATTTTCTACGCAGCAGTTCTATTTTTAGATGAGCTTACCTAATAGGAATTTACATAAATATATACATTGTATTGTAAAGTTGAATAATTAAGCATTCTTAAGTAAAAATTCACTATCTCAAAATTTTAGAGTAAACCCGCCAAAAATTACAATCTGTGTGACCAAAATATACCTCAAAACGATTTTGAGATTAGGAAAAGTTTTAATGACTCGAAGGGATAAAGTTAGAACTAAAAATAACTTCACTTTCTATGAAAGTGTATAATAATTATACAATTCATGATTGTTTTGCTCACTGTTAGGGCGAGTTACGAAAGAAAAATCAGATTATAACGTTTTTCATTAACTTTGGATTTATGCACACCTTCTTTAAAATTATATTTATTTCATGTTGCATATCGGTGTACTGAAAAATCCTGAAAATTTTGTCAAATGCCCCAACACATATGTGATAGGTGATATTTTAACATTACTTAGTATTTCTATTTACGAACCTTGGGATAATTTAATAAGCCTTATTTTTTTTTACTAAATAGCCTTCCATCATTGAAATAGAAACACTTTCGATTCAAAGAAAAGGGTTGTGATTAGTGAAAGATATGCATGAAACATTTGTTTAAGTACATCCAATTACTGTGGCGAATCAGCTAATTAATTTTGAAGTCGCTCAGCCGGGAAACAACCATATAATTGAGCTTGTAAAGTATGATAAGCCTACCATAAACAAGGTTCAGCACTTGCACTACGTATTTAAGTTGTTCGAAAGAGCGGGCATATAGGAAAAAAGCAACTGATCATATAATTTCTTTAAAGAATTTAATTTTCCTTTTAATCTTTCTTCAGCCAGACAATAGTCAACCATTTAAAAAAATATTATACATGGGGTGTATCATCTTTTGAAGAAAAATTTTTTTCTTCTTTTCAAATTAGTTGAGAATTCCGATTTTTACAATGGTATGTATTATACATACACAATAAGATTAGAATTTATATATGCTAGAATTAAATAAATCTTACAACTTCAATGTTTATACGTAAAGTTAATCGAAAAATTATGCTCTTAGATAATATTTATATTTGGAAAGAAACAATTTTCTTGTAATCAAAAGCCCAATTCAATTTTATGAATCAAACAGACTGACTTACGTTCTACCTATCGAATTATGTTTTAAACAATAAATAGTGATAAGGGGATTGTCAGAATTGAATCACTTTTCTAAGATTTTAGCAGGTATGATATCTAATTCTAAATTATTCAATTCAATGTTACCCTTTCTAAAGTAGAAAAGTTCGATGACAAATTAATGTTCAGTTTAAGGATTAATTTTTTTTAAATTATGGAAATAATCTTGGATGATATCTTATCCGTTTTGTAAATTTCCTCAAATAGTCACAAGGTCATTTCTAAGCGACCTATATCCTATGAATCCGATTTCTTGACTGTTCATACCAAATTGGGGTGCCATGCAATAACCAATTTAACAATGTTTAACTAAAATTAAATATAAGGAATCGGGGTTATAAACCAAATATTTTCAAATTCTGTATTACCTACGTAGCAATGGCAGCAATGGCAAAAATATAACTACAGAAAGATATGAGTATGATATGAGAAATGAACATTCGTGAATTCTAAAAATATTCCGTTCGAATCCCATAAAAGATAGTTTAGCCGCCAAATTAAACTAATTGTGTACCCGTGAAATGCTATAACTAATATGATAAATATATAATTATAATTTACTTGAAGTAGTAATCAGCGTATATAAATATGTGCCTTTTTAAAATTGGTTCCTTCTTCAGAAACATTTTTTGTAAAGATTATAAGATTCGTCTTAAAAGGCACTAATTTACAATTATAATAGGTACATATTGAAAATAAAAGAATTTATGCAAAATATTATTTCTTGTGAAATTATCATAAATATCATAATTTGATATCGTTGGAAAGCGTGATATCGATTATCAAGTTCTTCGTATTGTTTAAATTTTAGCAGCTAACTATTTTTTAATAATGCGACTCTTGGACTCACAAAAGAGGTTAAGAGGCATTAGGAATTACGACTGAATAAGCAATTCTTATTTTTCTTTTTATCTGAAAAGTCAATATTAAATAAAGGATTTTTGTATGTAATTTTGCGAAGTTTAGAGTAATTTCTGAAATATCAGGGAATCAATATTTACATCTAGACGTCACACGCCAGGTAACTTCAGTAGGTATCATGTTTTACAAAATTTCAATATTTTAAATGTGAAAGTAATACTTTGCATTTTTGTAAAAGTTGTCCCATATTGTTACCGGAGGATCGCAAAAACCTCAAAAATATTGAATCCATATGTATGTACGTCTTTCATATAAATATTTTTTTCTTTACGAATCTGCTAATTTGTATAATAAAAACATTAAATTTACATATATGTATGTAAGCAACGCACATATTTAATAAAATGTTAAAGACTTTTAGACACGGCATGCTGCACTGCAGTCGCTAAAAATTCAAGAAAAACAAGCTCGTATTATGAGCGCGATAACCTTTTAAAATTAACCTTGCAGCCATGATGGAATCTGGTATTTCCGCATTCTTGCGAAATTAAAGCAGCTTCGAAACATTTTTGCGAACAAATTGCACCAAAGATGTAAGCAAATAGATAAAATCAAAACAGTGGTCATCAAGAGGTCAACAGCGTTGGCCGTCGATGTTTTTCAACTGCTCAAAATTTGGCAATAACCGACCGACCGTTCCACCTTCAGTGAAGCTGGAAAGATGCGAACAATTCGCCAGTTACTCCGTTTCCCACGTACGTTTGAACTGGCAGTCGCTTAACCGAGGCAGCGATTCGAACCCGCGGAAGGAGGACAGGTGGAACACTTGCATCTTTACGTGCTGCATAGAAGGCGAGGAAATTTTATCGAAGCACGCTATGCCGGCCGCCGAGCCGCAGTAGGTGCAACTAATTGCGATCATTTTGATCGTAAGAATCCGATGGCCTGTGGCATTCATCTGCATGGCCCCATTCATCTGGAACTAGCGGCGATCGGTGGCTCGCACATCGCATAGAATACATTTCAGCTTGCAACTTATATTCGAATGGTGGAAGGTGACTTATAAAAACAATTAACGACAAAAAGGTGCGGACGGCATTGCAAACACGACATTGCATTATAATTTATGCTGCCCTGTTGCAAAATGGACGGTTAAATTTTGAATTTTCTCATAAGTCATAAGGTGCTAAGGTAAGTATTTAAAGTTAACTTTCCTCTTCAATAAACTTTTCTATTATAAAATAACTGTAACTAAAACTGAATAACAAAATTAATAAGAATATTTATGCTTTGTTGCTTTTCCTATTGCATTGTTTGATAAAGTGCAAACCCGTTATGAAACAAAATAATATTATACCTCTAAATATAAATAAACTTATAATATCCAAGATACACGGTCACAATCCGGCGAATGATAATTCACTCGGATTTAAATTCATTCATCATGATACACAGGCATATACTGCGAATTGGCGATGAAATTCCGTTCTGGTATTTGCTGAAAATACAATCAGCGAAGTTAATTCATATCTTCAATAATTTTATATTTTTGAATTTCTTATTTTCCTTCCTTTTCAATTCTTTTTATCCATTATTTTATTATAAATTATCGCCTCGATTTTCGAATATCCGTTGTCGGTAACAATTTGACACAGGAAATCCGCAGTGACACACGGTACAAAAAACCGATGATGATCCGTACTATACCGTACCGTATAATATAATTTAGATAACTCATACCACCTACCTATATCTACCCATGACGTGCCACAGCACATATTATATAATAACATTGTAATTATTTAAATATGCTTTTCAAACATCCGAAAACACAGTCCCCTGTCGTGTCTCATGTCCACAAGTTGTACAACAAATATTTATCTTTAGTGTTATAATTCCCAAAAAATCATAAGTTAAACAAAAATAAAATGCAACTTTGTTTATTTAAACGTTGCCCTCAAAATTTTAAATTAAATTTTAAAATCGCACCAAATTTATATTTTGCATAATTAGCATCGCTTATTGATCTAATAAATGAAACGTTAATGGTGTGGAGCTCGTCCGAATGGTAAGATAAGCCGATTAGCACCATATTATTAATTGTTTATACATTGCCATTGAACTACGTGTCTCAGTCAGTTGATTGAACGTTCACTGGTAAATATATTTTCTTTTGTTAAGTGATTAAATTACAACAATTTAATACATCATTTACTCATTGTGAGAGCAAAACTACGACAAGCTTTAAAACTCCTACGACAATTCGTTTGAATAACTTTTCTCTTAAACGAATGTAATTCGTACAATTTTCTCGAAAACGTAATAAAGGGTGGGCCAATAAGAGTTTCACCATGTGAATAGTAAATAAAAATTGATTGCTTTGGAATGATGTTGATTTCTTTATTGAATTATGTTTATTGGTGGATAACAATTTTGTATGGAAGATAATATCGACCAGATGTTCATCACGGCCTCGGTGGCACACATCAATCCGTTTGTCGAAATTTAGGATGATATCCTGGCATAATTGCTTCACTATTCCACCAATATGCCTTACTATCTCATCCTTTAGTTCTTAAATTGTTGTTGGCTTATTAGCAGACACCATTCTTTTGAGATGACCTCAACCACACAGCCAATGCAAAATGACTTTATTGCACGAGAAGTTTCCGGGACGCATTATCTCGCGAAATAGCGATGTCAATTGGCCACCGATATCATGCGATTTGACCCCCTTGGAGTAACTTCCTTTGTACCTAGTTTTGGAGTGTGTTTTATTTTAAATAAATAATATGGATAGGGTAGGGTTTTCCAATTAGTAGAGAAAAGCCCATATGCGGACTAATGGTACCATCAAAATGAAATTTGATGTCGACGACAATAACGATGAAAATCCTTCACATCGACCCGGAATAGAACAGTTCGTTAAGTATAAAAATGTATAAATATTTCTTCTATGCAAAATACCGAATTATAACTTTAATTGCCTCTTTCTTTAAACTATATTTTTCTAGAGCAGCTCAATCAAACATTTCTGGCACTAATCATTCAATTCAAAAACGTTTTAATTAAAACTTTTAATCGGAGTGGCTTTATTATTTTTTACGATATGAATTACAAAAATAAACTTCTATTATATTATTTTTCTACGAGCGACATTTAAGTCGTCAAAAGAGGAAAAACATTTCTATAACTATGGTAATTTTTACAAATCAATTCTTAATCATATTTACAAAATTTGTTCATTTTTTTTTTTTTTTTTTTTTTTTTTTTTTTTTGAATGAGATGTGCCGTCCAGCATTCTGATATAGGTAATTAATGCATGTGCCTACAAAATTATATGATGACATGTATACTTGGCCTTTTTATGCTGTTATTCATTGCCTATTTATGCTTTCATTCATTGCAGATGTAGAAGAGTTGTTCGAAATTTTTGGTGCGGTGTGTAGTACGTGATTAGTCAAAATAATGGTATACTATGGAATTCTATCACAAAATATTGATTTTCTCCTCATTCGCAACAAATATTCAAAGCAATACTCGAATGGAAGATACAACCTTTTCCCTGAACTATAAATTTAAAATAAGTATTGTTAAATATTTAAAATCATGCAAGGTATGCAGAAAAAAGCTATTTTTTAAGGGAGAGCAAAAAATAATCAAATATAGCTACTATCTTTTAACGTCATACGGAATAAGATTATGAATCATGCAGTTACCTACCCCGCCGACTGCCGCCCTTTGCGGATGGATTCCTTGGAATTGTATTACTTGTAGATATCTGCACGGATTTACAAAAATCCATATACATAAATATAACCACAACATTTTCACATTCTTAGAATTATAATATTAAGTCGTAACACATAACGAGCATCATGACTAACCAACCCATAAGAATTTCATGTTAAAATTGTAGCCAAGACTCACAACCCTTTTGCTCATAAAAAGTTACGAGATCTCATGTAGAGCCAATCACTAAATAAGTCTATACACTACATCATAGTCAAGAAAATTATAAGGCTTGGGTGTTGCACGGAGCAAAAACTGGAGCATAAATGAAGTAGGACTGAGGTGTATGTATGTAATAACGGTTACAGGGTTATGTACCTACCTAACATATGTATATGTATGAAAACATTTTATTGATATTTCACTAATTGCCTTTAGACGAATTATGGCAACAGAATAATCTAGTCTAAAGTTTTGAAATAATTGATCTTAACTTAAGTGATCTTATTATTAATTTGTCAGTTTATATAACACAACTGCATATCTGAAATGAACAACCTCTCGAAAACATGCAAAATGTTCAACAAATATTCATTGATTCCAAAATTTGTTTCGTAGTCTGTTGATAGAAAAATTGGAGGAATTCTAACAGAATTATCCACCTACTGGATTTGCTAATTAATGTCGAGATCAGTGAAAAAAACGCGCACCACTAGAGAGAGTTTCAGGGAAAATAAAACAGAGAAAAACGCAAAAATGTGGGTTAGTCAATAAGTCGGTAACTGAGAAAAAAAAAACATTCTGAAATTTGTAAAAAGCCAATTGAAAACCACAAAGAGCCAATGAGCTTTGCTTTCACTTGCTCAAGTGATACCTGACTAACTTCAAAGTATTTTTGTTGGTCACTTCAACTCTATCTGGTGGTGTAGCGGCGCTCGGAAGATACGGTTGCATCTATTAAAGTCGCATTAACACCTAGAAATTGAGATCAAGAAATTTGCCATCCTTTCTCAACCTCAACCGTATTCCTGTACCAACACAAAAGGCCAAACGACGCAAGAAGCTCGTTAACCGTCGTCAATTTGACAACAGCGAACGAAAAAAAATCTTCACAACATCTTCAGAATGGTAAACGGAAGTGATCAGCATCGAAGTCGAAGTGCTCCACCAATCTGAACTGCTTTTCTCACGCAACTCAAGCAAAGAAGTTTTGGAATAATTCTGCAGTGGCCGCTTAAAGGTAAATTATTCCCATTTCACTGACCACCGGTTCCATTCATTGCCCATATTGGAGCACGAAATCTGCAGTCTGAGTGCCGCTCATTTTTGGTCAGACGGCCCAAGACAAAATTTTAAAATACCCTCTAGCTGACCCCGCAAAAATTTAAGGTAAAAGCGAAATTCTTAGAAAGGTCCGCAAAATGTGACCGCAAATGTGCAGCTCTCCTAAATATGGGGCTCGTTTGCAGCTCCGGTTCGGCATGTTCCTGATTTGCAGTGATCGTCTTTGAACGTCCGGCGAGAATGAAAATTCGCCCTTAGGTTAAAAACAACAATTGCTCATGCCTTCCACTAACCGTGAAGCAATTTCCTCTGGGGAACGTGCCCGGATTTGTCGCATACTCGAATACCTGTCCAGCACGCTTTCTTTCGCATTCGCTCATATGTTTATCCATGTTCAGTGTTCACGCACTGCTTGTAAATGACCTTCTTCAAATGGTATTCGAATGCCAATTTGGTGCTAACCATTACATAAAGCATAATTAATTCAATTATGTAGGTAGGAAAATTTGATTTTTATGAAAGTATAAATTGTTGTTTGTTGTTTTTATTTTTCAAAAATAATATTACTATATTTATAAATGTATATGGTTGTAAGGCACAGGAAGACATATTGCTAACACTATAATTTTGCATCAATTAATCCTACAAATTGTCTATACATACTTTATTTTAATCAAATTGAACCATGTAACCATCTAACAAAGTGAAAATAAGGACATTTACCAAGCTCATATTTCAAAGCTTTAGAAGTGATTTAAATTTAAACAAATCGTAAAGTTTACATCTATTGTAGTACCTACCTACCTACATTCCGATACATGCTTTTGATTTGAATCTTGACGTGAGTAATAATTAACGGAAATTGCAAAAATTGATCACCTATTAACTTCAATTTTTACCAGTCAGCGTCAGACCTTCATTAAAAAATAAACCCCATGTTTGAGAATTCAGTTTCTATGTAAAATTGATTACTTAATTCAAAAATTAATTCGCGAAAACAGAAACGAAACATATGATGTGATCGACTGTTTTGATGTGTCTCTCACTCATTTGAATAGAATGCCTTTTAATTTTAATATTTTAGCTGTGGAATAAAATTTGTAGAAATCTTACATTAAACAAATTAAAAAACAGAGATTTGATAACTTCTCTCCTTTTATCTGATTATAGATCCTTGAAAGCAACATTAATTATAAGAAAGTTTTTGTCTCAGCTAAGACAACGTTTAAAATACTTCAATTTTGTAGGATTTGAAAATTATTTTTGCATATAACGAAACCAACCGAAAAAAACCGATATCTAAAGTTCTACCTAGAATGTAAACTTGAACGAAATTTTCGATATTTTACATGTAGATAGCCTTTAAAAAAACCTTGGAAAATAATCTTTAAGCAAAATCGATGGTAGGTAATAAGTACTTACTCCTCATTCTCAATTAACACTAATACCCCTGACACACTGCGGCGAAATTGAGAATTTCGGCTCTGTTCTCAATTTCGACCCACATTTCAACTCAATTTCGTAATGGAGATATCACTGCTCAATTTCGTGCGAAATTGAGAAAATAGTATGTAAATTTTGCGACAGGTGGCGCGCTTACTACTTAATTCCTGCTTCAAAATGTCTGAAATCCGATTTTTTTTGATTTTCTCCTATTTTTTCACGTTTCACTTTGCTTTTCTTGAAGAACATTGTTTCCAAAATAATAGAAATATTATTTGCCTCATTATTTAAAGAAATTAATATTTTTTTAAGTCATCTTAAATTACTTGAAAATGTTCGAGAAATCTGAAATGTTGAAATTGACAACTGAAATGAAGAAATTCAATGTGTCAGAGGGTAGCGAAATTGACTTCGAAATTCTCAATTTCGCCGCAGTGTGTCAGGGTTATAACTTGTTTTCTCCCAACAATTTTTGCTTGAACTTTGAAACTTTATTTAGTATTCAATTTGTCTAACTATTAGTCTGCTACGTATATAGTCCAGGGAAAAATTACCGAAAAGCCCAATTTTTGTAAACAGAGAGAAATCTCAAGCCCCAGGACAAACATGTATACTCCAACACGAACGAATAGATCACAAATTTCACACGAATTTAAAATAATAAAAGGCATAAAACAAATGTTTCATATAACATAATCATGCGTAAAAATCATCTGCTTTTAGTCTAAGTAGGATATTTACATGTTTTGTATTTCAGGCGCAAGTTTGTAAATACGTAATATCTAGACTGGATTTATATTTAGCAAATTTTTCTCTGTTCTTTTCTTCTTAAAATGCTTCAGTTATACACACGACAATTTGAATGAGAATGCAAATTTGTTATAGAAAGTCTAATGATTTAACTGCAACGCAGAAATGAATAAAATGAAAGACACCTGCAGGTAATATATTAAAATGCTTTTATTGACTACAAATTATATTTTAATTGACTTTTCCTTTGGCAATATAACTTGCCAATATTCAATTCAACGGACTTTAATGTTTTTTAAAGTCATGATCATAATTCTCAAGGTCGTTGTACGTTGAGAGCAAAGGTGGATTGTTTGCAGGCAACGTTTTACCTGATTGGCAATCAGATGAAGTCAGAGTATATCAGTTCTTTTATTTAAACACAAATTGAAGATCAAATTGAAACAAAAACGATCTCAGTCTAGACAATTTCATTCATTAATTTTCTGGAGTTTGTCTAGACAAGGACTTTTTTTCGAGAGCGGAAGAAACTAGCAGCTGTGATATCTATCGACTAGTCGGAACATATAGTTCTGAACCCCTGGTGAAAGTCGCCGATGTCTAGTCGTCTGCTCCGTGCTGTGCGCACTCTATTGGACTCCGAGTGCACCTCGATTGAAGCACACGCCTTGATGTGCGCACTCAGCATCATAGTTTAAATAATTGTGAAATTGCCCACCAGAGCTGGCTTGCTTACCTCGTTTAAATCCGAATAACTTTGTATTCCGCGGAGAGAATAATAATTGTGCTATTTACGATTAATGCGCGATCACTTGCTCCCGGGACGCTAATAGAAAAATCAGTGAAAACAGAAACTATGTGAAAAAGAAAATTGCTGATTATTTAGCCGCGGAATAACCGTTACCAGGAGAAAAATTAAATTGTTAATAGGCAAACACACGGCACATTGATGCAACTTAAGCATAGTGCGGCGCGGCGATGGGCTCAAAATGATGCGCACCGTGTTGAGCATTTTTAAACAATGTCACATAGCCGGGTGCTAAGTAACTTTTACTGCATATCTTTGGGCATCAGCTACCATCCGTCCCATGACCTTACGAATGCGGTAAATGTACCTGGGTGAATCTTGTTTATTTGCCAGTAATTGGCAAAAGCACCCATAAATCGTGATGTCCGGAGAAATTAGGATCCTCTTTCATTTCCTTTTTGGTAAACATGTTTCGAGAAGAATTACTAGCGTGTACCTTTATTTCTTCATTTAGAAGAAATCGAAGTCAATGGCATTACTTTCGCCTTTATGAGTCGATGGTAGTTTGATTGGATTTCGTCCGAGGATGCTTCTTACTTAGTAAATGCATACCTACATACATATATGTATGCATGTACTATGTTTCTCTTAAATACTTTCTAAACAAATTGAAATCGGCTTAAGGGGGTGGAGCTAGTTAGAATTTTGAAAAAATAGATTTTCGAAAGTAGAATATTTCAAAAGTATTCTCTGATAATTTCAGACAAATCGGACGTTATTTATGGAGATATATAACTTTGTGACGGAGCCGTCGTGCTGTGCACACGTGTATATTCGAAATAGTTGCAATTTCTTGAGTGCGTTTTCTCGAAACCATGTTTTCGAAGTCGGTGATCACTGTAACTTGAGAACGGCTTTGCCGATCGGTTTGAAATTTTTCTAACTTATCCTATACATAGGATTCGTTCACATATTGTCCATAATTGTGAACGAAGGATTTTTTTTGGACGATAATTTTTTTTTTTTTTTTTTTTTTTTGTATAGCCGAAAATGCGAGTGAAAGAGTCGAATACAGAATTTTCACTTTCAACATCCGCCATTTTGTGAAAGTTCAAAATTTCTCAAATTCCTTCGTTCAGACGAAGCTTTATGTCATTAACTAATGATCCCTTTTGTTTTTTTTTTTTTATTTCCGATGGTCCAGTGACGAGCAACAGTGATCACTGCAAAACACTTTTTTTTGGATCCCTCCCAAATGTGCTGTATTCCAGTTATTTTTAAATATTTTTCAATAAAAAAAAAATTTTAATATTATCTCTAAATACATATCTGTCATGTGGAAAGACGTTTGTTATTAATTATTTCAATGCTTGGCAAAAAAAAAAGTCCTAAAAAAGAGCATTTTTTGCCCATCCTAACTAGCTCTACCCCTTTAATTCAAAGCAACAACCCTCACAAATAACATCCCTTTAAATTGAAAACTATTATAATTGAATTATAAAAGAGCTTCTATCTGTTGCACAATATCAGATCATGCTGACGCAACTCCCTCGAATCCCAATTTACCTACAGCCGCGTTACTTACGTAACAAATTGTGATTATTTTCCGACTTTAACGGGAAAGAAAGCAAACCGAAGCGCAATCTTAGCATGCGTCTAGAAACACATGCGCCGATCGATTATATCGGCGGGATTCTCAGCAAAACCCGTGCCCATTAAACACCCCAGATACTTAGCTAGGTGCAATCCAAGATCGTTAAGAAAACGGAAAACGGAAAGGTTTTTCTGCAAATACAATTTTCATTCCAATGGTGTAAGAAGCAAATTAAACTATTTGCTAACCATGGTTAAATTGTAAATATCAACAATCAATATCAATTTCCGTTATTTTAAGCATATAACTTCCAATTGAGATGAGATAAATTCATCGACTTTGAATAATTTTGTAAGCACATGCTTACTGAATTCCAGAACTCGACTCGATTTAACTGCTCATCGACAATCATAAATAATTAATATTCCGCAACTCGATATCGAACTTGTTCCACATTCGATAGAGAATTTTGACGACTAAATGTAAAACGAGTATCCTATTTGCTATGAGTATTTTAGAGAAAAAATAAAAGTATGTGCGTATACATATACGTCTTAAAAGACAAAAGTTTGCAACAATTCAATTTTATATAAATTTTCTACGCCAAAGATCGCAAAGCAAAAACACTACGATATGATTTATCGAAAGATATACCATAAAAATTATAATGGTTTTTCTCGTTACCAAATTATTTGAATACCCAGGACCTCCTTGGAAATATGAAATAGTTTCTTAATTCTGTTGGATAACTAAGATATTACTTACATATATCATTTAATAATCCAAGAGCGACACAAACTAAAATATGTTAAAAATAAACAAATATAACAATAATAGTTGCGTGCTTTTTGTTTACAACGGATTCGAAAATTTTGCATTGAATTGAAATTTATTAATAGTTATATCGAACATTATTTTATTTCGTGAACATAAAATCAAATTGCCTGGATTACATATACCTAATATGTAAATGTATAGTCCAGTAAATAAGCGGAAAAAAGTGTAAAATGTGGAAAAGTAGTGGAACAGCACCGATTTGAAAAATTCCTTTTTAACGTGTTCCCTAGACCTCCAGGAACATTAATCGGCAATTAACTCTGAAAATGAGAAAGTTAGGCAGGTTTGCCCCTCCCCCAAAAGTAGTTGGCATAAAAAATGAATATTTTGCGCTGATCCCAAATCCAAGGTCCAAATTGTGGGATTACGGAATTGATATCAGTTTTGGATGGAAATTCCACTTTTTTGGAACGAATTTTAAATATTAATATATCGCCCCGGTAATAATGGGCTCTAGGGGGTGTTTTGGGTCGCTGATCACGAATGCGAGGTACAAATTGAAGAATTGTGCGGCTGGAATATCGGATGATGAGGAAGATGAAAGTGACAATGAAGAGGAACCAATAAATCACGAATTACCAATTCTCGAATATGATTCAGATTATGATTGATATAAATGGTGCAAACAAGCTATGTAATCACATTTGTATACCAACACAATAAATGCTATATTTTTATACAAACTGTTATATTTTAATCACTTACCCAACTTGAAAAAAGAAAAATTTGCATGCATTCCAGCAGTGTTTTTAACATTGCCATGTACATATATTAATTTGAAATGCTCTTAATATTCATACATAACTTTTTTTCTTAAAAAAACCCCTAGAGCCTGGAGGCCATTTCCGAGGCAAAATAATCATATTTAAAATTCGTTCCAAAAAAGTGGAATTTCTATCCAAAACTGACACGAATTCCATACTGAACTGTGGAATTCGACAATTTGGACCTCGGATTCGTGATCAGCAAAACTTAAAATCTTTATATATGTAAGCTGCGTTTTTTTAATGAACTGGATAGGTTAGGTTTAAGTATACGTTTTCTTCGCAAGAAAACCCGAAAACACAGATTACAGGGAAATTTCAGACATTTCCCACTTTTTGGAATGTGGATCTGCATTGCAGATAGAAACCCAGATAAAGCCTGGGTTTTCGGGTTTTCATGCGGAGAAAACGAACTAAAACCTATCCAGTTCATTAAAAAAACGCAGCTGTAGTTGACTGTGTTTTTAATTCAATTCAATGCAAAAGGAAGGTTATCGATAAGGCCTTATTTTGGCCCCACAATAACGAAAAAAACTTTTTCCTACGATTAGATGTTTTCTTTATATATCCTGAAAGAAGCCTGGGTGCCTGATAAGAAAATATATGAATAAGAGAAAAAAAATAACTACAATTAATATTATTTGTAGGGTGCCAAACTAACTATGTGACTTTTGTTCGAAATGACAAATATTCAGTAACATTTCAGCTTTTTTTATATAGAGCGCATACAAGAAGCTGTTTCTTTTTTATTTTATTTTAATGTTCTTACGTTACTACACAATATATTAAAAAATTACATTGCTTCCATCCTGTAAATAATTTACAGAGATTTAAAAGATTTTCAAATTTTGTCTACATTGATGGTATCAAAATATTGGAATTTAACAAGAACTGATATAAGATGTAGAGAGCAATCTGTTGCATATTAAAAACACTGTAACTTGAAAGTAGTTGAGTAGACACCTCTTACTATACAACTTCTTCTCTTCTTGTTTTAGTCTCATATCCTCCGTGTCGACGACGAAAGAGTTATCAAATGTTAATTTTTAATAAATATTATAACTAATACGTTAATTTAATTTTATTTATATCTTAAGCAAAATTCCCTATTTTGACGTTATTTCTATAGTACGCGTAACATTAAAGCGCTTCCGAAACTGAGCTATTTAAAAAATATGTATATGTTAATTAACATTCAAAATACATTTATACATATTTTTATACAGAGGTATGGAATCGAAATGACATAATGCGATCAACATTTTCAGCATATTTTATGTAATTTATTTAATAAAAAAATATTCCCTTGGTATATTTCTTTATTACAAAATCATAAAACTGCATACATACTCATCACATAAAAATTCTACTTTTAAAGCTGGAGAGAACCATTGTGTTCTTTAAGTAAAAATTACTTCTTGAGCTTGAAAATGCTTTAATTGAAAAACTAGATAGTTAGTGCAAGTTATAACTAAGTACATATAATATCCCTGTATGTATGTAAATGACCTGATTTTTGAGACTATAGTTATGAGTTTTATAACAATCGAAAAGCGTTTTAATGCCTTTCGTTAGCATTATTTTTTATGGCCAATTGTATATCTTACTCAATTAAAATAAAAATCTCTCTGCTCTTACGCAGCATTTTATAATCCTTTTAAGCAAAATCGGGTTGCCTATGTGAAGTACTTTTTCCAGTCATATTGAAATAAAACTAAATAGTTTCCGCATTCCCTAGCCTTCCAAAAAAATTCCGCAGGCAAGAGACCTTATGCAATATTATTTGTGTTACTCGACTTACGCGATAACTAGAAAGGTACGCGCAAAATACATCAGGTAAATGAACCGCGATCATTTACGAGTTCAAAACCTTTTCAATCCAAGATTAATATAGTATCCACCATAAAAGTGACTACTTGAGTACGATAGAAGATGCACGAGGGCCACCATGTGCTGGTTGCGAAGAAGTACTTCTTCAGTCGCAACAATCGTGCAATTATCGGGCACGTCTTAAAGAAAGTGTCGTCAAACACTTTTTCCACTCTTGTATTTAGCATTTTGTTTGTTTTTCACTTTTCTCACTCGAATTTCCAGCTTGACTTGGAAATATAATTGAAATGAACTTCGAGTCGTCTCGTGAATGAAGAAAGTCGTTTGCATAGATTTTCTAGAAGAGATATAGTGGCCAGCTAGTAAATAGTGTCTCGTGAATTTCACTTAGAGCTCATATGTCAAGGAGGTTAGCAAGGCGGCAGCACTTAGACCACATAATCGATTGCCCCCGCAGGCTGAAATTTGGCTAAAAAATTTTTAGATCACCTACAACAATAGAGCAATTGAAAGACGGAAAAAAATCTTGACTTAACATTTGAAACGTTAAAAGCAATTAATCGAGGCTCAGATTTATTGAGGTAAAATTCAAGCCGAAAAGAAAACGTCGGAAATAATTTTTTCAGGATGGAGGTCAATACAAAACGCTTTGTACCTGTGAATTTGATATGATATCATGCGAGAAATTTTGTTTCTTTAATACCTTAAGCAAGTGGTTAAGAGCAATCAGCACGTGTCATACTTGTCCTCAATAGCTTGAAATAAGTATTTGGTCTTTATGATTATCGTTGCGTTCCTCACATTTTTATGCATAAATTTTTTGACTCCCAAAAATATTGCGGACACGGAGCTAAGAGGAATTGAAATGGTAATCTGTGAATTAAAAATTCTGCTCACACTTGTGGTATTCGGTCACATTTTTAAAGAAATTGTTACAATGTTTTCAAACTATGTTATTGTAAACGTTCTTTGTTTTATCGAATATTTTGGAGGTGATACATAATAACGGAGTGGCCTTATCCTTGTGATTAATGTTATATAGTAATAAAAGTATAAAACTATCATGATTAAACTTCCAAATAAAATAACGATTTGCATATTATTTTTGGACCTATTATTTCAAGCGGTGTTTGTTTAAAATATGTTCTTTTCAGATATTTAAGATTGTATAATTTTTCGATTGTAGTTCTTTTTTTCTTTTTGAAATATAATATAAATTTGTTTTCGAAATCACTAAAATTCAAATTAAAACTTTAACCCAATTTAACTTTGTGCCAGCATAAAAACTCATCGTTACTTTATTTTAAAATCATAACAGGATCTACCACATTCAACACGTTTTTATTGTGTAATGTATGTAACTACATCCAGTACCATGTAAAACAATAGCAACCATTTCGGTACAAACATTTAATGTACTTTCTTGCTTTATTTTATTTAGTGAAAAATAAAAAGCTTCTCCTTTCGTGAAACACTACAAATACTACTATACTACAATTCTTCGTAAGTAACTATACAATTCAATGTGAATGTAAATGTACCGAAGTTTTTTTTTTTTTAATTAATTATTTTAACACAAGATTACCCAAAGAAGTCATTTTGAGTGCTATTTAATTTCAATGAGTAAAAAAATTATATTTATAATGATACAATTTCTTAGGATTTTAAAACTTTTCTTTCCATTAAAAGGAAAACCATTAAACATTTATCAGGAAAGAAAACCCTTTACAAAACACTATTGCTTACGTGCAATAACACAAGTTTGTGAAATTAAATTTAGTGTTCATTAATTGTAGTTCTATGCCCTTTAAATTAGATATCTAATGTACTTCTTGCGACGATCATCGCAAATTAAATGTACTCTTCAAACATTTAATCTTAATCATAACAAACTAATTTGTTTTATTACTTAGTGGCTATTTAATGACAATGAAGAGTTATAGCGGAGATAGCAATAGTATGAATATCTGCAGCTTAATTCAAAATAGTTATAATTTGTTTAAAAGTAATAAAGGAAACTCTAAACTACACTACAAGTCTTTATTTACTGATTACCTATAAAATAAAATCAACAAGGAAATAATTAAATCCGATCACCGCACGCGTTTTATAACTAAAGCATTGCGCAAGAATCGAGGAAAATATTTTATAGTGACGCAAAAAGTATGAAACGTATCAGGAACGAACCAAAACAATTTCAAAGGATTGAAATCTATGAAAAAATTTAACAGACGATATCTACATACATATATGAAATTGAGATTGCATTTTTTCGACTATGTTATGTCTGTAAAACCGTTGAAATTGGAAAAGTTTTCCAGTAGTGCAATGCCACTTGCAGTTTCACTCCAACCATTGCTCTTTCCGATCGACTGGCGTTGGTTGCACGTGAAGTGAATAGAAACTTTATTCCACCGTTGTTTAGTTGAACTGTTGAACTGTGATCTCATGAGCATCTTCATTTCGATATGTGAGGCTTATACCAACCGCCTTATGTGGATAATGATAAAATTCGCGAAACTAGCCTTTGCCTGTGAGCAAAAATGAAAATTTTTATCTGCCACTCCGGCTGAGAGTGCCACCAGAAAGTTTACATTTGGTTCAAAGAAACCCAACAGAACCCGTTTTTCCTGTTGGTGGGGCCAATTCAAAAAACCTACATAAGTCGCCTTCGCTGGAGGACTCCGTTTATATTGTTGGGCTGCAGCAACCACAGTTTGCCTTTAAGGCGGTACTGCAGCTGGCCAAACCTTTTCGTTCTTATTTTGCCCGATTCCTGGTGATCGCGCGCCGGCAACGTAGAAAATGTAGCCATCGCCTGAATACCGGACTTAGGACTGAACACTGTGGCACCTAATGTCCGGATCTGTGTACGCCGCTCGAGTAATTAATATTTTCGCGATATCTAAATGTGGACTTCGCGAATTTTATCTAGGTATCATCTGCAGCAGCAGCAGCAGCAACGTTAACTGAGTGCTAAGTAGCTGACTCAGCAGCCGGATTTATCAGTGCATAACTGCAGTAAATAGACACCGGTTCCTGTGGTAGAGTTGAGTACGTTTCAATTAGATCTAGACAACTCTTAATTATGCACTGCCAGTACTTGTGCTTGCATAGTACACCCGAATAATTGAAATATACTGTACGCCAGTTCCAACTCTGCAATTTAACAGTGAAGCAGTGACCATTTCTGGACAGCTACTTGACTAACACCTTTCAGAGTGCCTTGAGATAAACCTAGTTGGAGCAAAATTGCATAACAACTTTAAAAACTAAATTCGTTCTATTCCCTTAAATGAAAAAATTAAATAAAGATGTAAAAGGCCACACTAAAAGTTTATTTATACATATATAGTACTATCTCGCATGCGTACCTCTCAATTTCACCGATCCTCAGGTAAAGTGCTGCGGTAACTTTCTTCATCACAAATTATCCGCTTCATAGCACTTAGTAAGTGCGAACTAAAACGCAAGCCCAACGCAGGTGTATAAATTCCAATTCGATTAATAAACGCCAGAAGAAAGCAAAAATTGTCGATCATTAACTGAAATTAGATCAGATCACGGCAGTGTCGCACAAATGTGTGTGGCCTAGTTTGGGTCAAGTTCAAGATAGTTCAGCATTCATGCACTAGAGAGGCTGGGCTGGGCGATTGTAGACTGATCTTGCAACTGGTGGCATGACGGAAGATTGTCTGCACATGCGTTTGGTTCGACACTTTTTGCTTGTATTTCTCCTAAGGAAAACTGAATGTTCCGCATAATTATATAGCGAAGACATTATGCCTATTAAACTAATAGTACGTACTTTTGTCTAGTTTCTACCATACCATCTTGAATTTAACTAACTTATATTTTACATACTGTTTAATCTTTCAAATATTGATAGAATTTATTAGTGTCCATAAATTTCGATAGTAATGGAAAAACAATATTACATAATAACACTTAAGACGCACTAATATCGGGAAAATACAATATGACAATACATTCATTATTGTATTGTCTCAGCTGCGTGCTAGAAGACAAGACAATACATAAATATAATCAACATATGAAAAATAAAGATGAATATAAATTAATCGGTAGCAACTAAACGCTTTTTTAATTCAATCCTATGTTACAATGAAAATCAATTAACGGAAAGTATAATATTATAGTTATAATATTTGAACACGATCGACACTGCTTTAGAAGAACGATATAATTAGCTCTTTAATGCAAACAGTATAAAACGTTGTTCCACTATTAGTGAGTGTGAGTTGAAAATAATAAGGCTTAAAAAACAAAGGGTTGACATGGATGCATAACATTGTCGGGCTGGTAAAATATAATCATAAACTTTCAATTTAAGTTCATTTTCAATTTCAACATCATATATTTTTAATAAACGAGATGCGCAGTCATGTCTACTGTCCCATTGTCCTGTCTTCAGCTAATCACATTAAGAAAAGACAATGAGTCGAGAATATATTAGATAAACAATTTATACAATTGTCTTCTCTGGAAATCATTTGTTTATACGAAGACAATATTATCTTGTCAAGTGTGAACGTGGCACTAGATGCACGATTGCAATAATTGTCGATGTCTTCTTAACTTCTTCCATAGAAAAACCTCAAATGACCAAATAAAGGTCTCCTTACATATTTTAATGCAATGTCGCAAAAATGTTCATTCGAAGTTAAAAATGAAAAATATATATAATAGGTACAAATTATTGTTATAAGTTATTTGTACGCTATCGTAGATATTTTGCTTGGAAATTGCATTGTTATTTTAAAAATTTTGCTACGAACAATAAAAATACCGTAAAAATGATTAGTCTTTTTATCATAACAAATTCACGAGAATCCTTAAAATAAATTAAATAAAGCAAAATATCTTAATCAACTAAAATTCATTCGCAAAGTGATAACTATAAATATCTTTAATTTAATATTTTTTTACAATTTCTGGGAAAATTTATTGCATAATAAGGAAAAATGTTATTTTTAAGTATTTTAAAGTTCAACATGAAGGGAAATCCAAGTGAAAATCCATGAAAAGACATCAAACGCAATTTATAATTCAAAATAGATATAATCAGCACAGCACACATTGGTAAAAAAAAGTGTGGGAGTTCCCCCACTTACGCAAAATGATGTGGATTTTCATAACAAAATAATTACTTTAAAAATAATTTCCACTAACAATTTTATGAATTCATATAGGGGATTTTCGGTTGAGAAAAACATTTCCATTACGAGTTCTTGTTTTATTTTTATATAACAAACAAATATAGGACATTTATTTGAATTAAATAAAATTGCTAAGTGTATTTTGGTTTGCTAAATTAATTTTAAAGTGTCAAAGTCCAAATTTCACTCAGGTACCTCTTGTTTATTTTTAATTGTATAGAGCAAAAAATTCTAATTTTTAATATCCATGCTCTTTCAAAACATTGAATTTATCACCAGTGACACATTTAACTTAATAATAACCTAATCGGATTGTTCAGTAAAAAAACAAGCACACATTAATTCGGATTAAGTGACCTTAATCAAAGATGCTAAATGTTCAATTGCCATTACACTTCTATTGGGCAGCTACTAATAAAAACATCGCCCATGCGTGGCGATTGATTAAATTAATGATTCCTTAGTGTGAGTGGGATGATATAATATCTTATTGATTTTATTTAATTTTTTAAGGAACAGATTGATTTTGTGGTGCGACGAAGTTGTAAAACTTTACAGGAGTGTTCGTTTGGAGTCAAAAATGATAAATAATCAAAAAAAAAAAAACTCGCACACTTGTACACGCCGAAATTTAACTTTAACATTTCGAAAATTGACATTTTGTCGACACGATTTTCTGCATATTCCCACAAAGTTCCGTTGCGAATTGTAAGTAATCTAAGGACATTTACAGCTTTCCGTTCTTAAAACATTTTTGAAGAATCTTTGAAATTAATGAATTAAAAGTAAATATCTTTTTCGACTTATCGACGGTGACAAGCACGCATTTGTTTTTGCCTTATAAAATAAGAAATCGCAGTATGTACTTAAAATAAAATTTTTCTTATTTTCAGCACTATTGAAGAATTTTTTACAGAAGAACGGTAGCAATAATTTAAGGTTTGTTCATGATTTTCACCAAAATATTGCTGTGGAAAAATTTTCACTTTTCAAAATTTTAGATTTAAATATCTCAGAAAATCTAAGCAGATCCCTTCACTTTTTACCCTAAATGAACATTTCTACAAAGTTTCATCAAAATCCATGAGGAGACCTCAAATAAACTTAATTTATCCCTTTATTAATCATCTAAATTTCATCAAAATCCATTGTAAAAATATGTTGGACTAAGGACCGTTTGTGACGAAATTATACTTAATTTTCCCAAATGCCACGGAGCCCTAGAAGAAGCAATATCACTTAGTTATTTTCGAGATTCGCTTTATTCAAAGATGTTAAAAAAACTAACTTCTATGCAGACTGAAAAAAATCAAGAAGACAAGAAGCCTTAGCTTCTTTATTAATAGTTGGCGACCTGGCACACATGGTCGGATGACTCTGTGAGGTGTCATTAACTCGAAAAAAAAAACAAGATATAGTTACCTGGCTAACGAAGCTCTTCAAGGTCTTCGGCGCGTCTGTTGAAGCAAATTTGTAGTAAATTGTAAAAACAGAAGAGCCGATACAAAAAGGCATAATTTTTTCAAGATAGTGAAGATAGTCGTGTTTTCCTTTAAATTTTCTAAGCATCTATTTACAGTTAAAATTTCATCTACCTTGTATTGACTGAATCATGCAGTATCGATGAAAGAAGCAAATTAGAGGTCCAAGAACAACATCTCGAATAACAATGGAATCAGCACAATACGGACCTCAAGCCAGTCACGATATAAAAATCTCAGCGAGCAGCCAGCAAACTCACAAGTTCAGGATATCAGTTATGAAGAGAATGCCATTTCACAAAAGGAAATATCGCGCATAATTAAATCGCGACCGCAGCAGTGCAACTTATAGAAGCAGGAAACCGACCAGAATTGCCCTGGAATCCGCTAAAGCCATCAAAGAATACGGCAAATAAAAAGAGGAAGAAAAGAACACTCTAGCCGCGAATGCAGAGCCATACCATAACTTATGTATGTATAGCGGATAGAAGCATAACAGCAGCCAGCATCCAACTATGCTGTGGACCAAGAAGGCCGAAGACATCGGTGAAGACCAGAACACCGAGGGCAGCTTTGCATAAAGGTCAAAGCAGACTTACCAGTTGCGCGATCCTCCTTGGCTTCAAACCGGCCACTAGTTATTCGCGATAAATCGAATAATCCCAGGTTCACTCTTCTCCGGTGCGGGGGAATCTAGAAGGCTCGCATTTTTTGCATTTGCCAAAGTTAAAACCTAGAAACATTGAACTCTGCTGGCAAGGCAGACAAAAGCACGAGACCTGATCACAAAACTACCATTCACTCACATTAATCCTTTCGATGGAATCTCTTTATTTTAGCCCGAAAATAAAAACTATCACACAATTAATTCACCCAGAAGCACTGCGAAATGGTTTTTAAGCAATTTCAAAAATCAACTAACAGTGAAACGAATAGAGCTACGACTGCAGCATACAACCGACACCGTCCAGACATAACCACCAACTAAAGAAGAAAAGTCTCGAGCGTGTTTGATAATATTCCACGAAACCGGAAAGCCTCCAGCGACGACTCCAGCGCAGTTGCAGACGAGACCGGGGACTCTACCACCTAACTAAACTACGTCTCTGGCCTCTGGACTCGGTTCTGCGCTAAGAGAGCCCCACTGGCAAATTAGTGTGGTGGAGCACCACCACACGCTTGTGTGAGGCTTCACCTGGACAAGGTACGCCGCCGCCGTGTCCATTCAGTCTTCCCTATCGACTTGCCTCATGGGCGCCGACAAGTGGATGTAACATTTATTATCTACCTTATTTGACTTGATGCTAAAAAAATTTTAAATCCTTCATTTGTTGATTAATCATGCCAACTAAAGTTTTCAAATAAAAGTGGTTCAAAAACGTTCATTCCCAAGAGGAAAACTGTTGATGATGAATATCATAATGAACTATGTATTCCTTGGATATGGTATCAATTCCTGATAATGTAAAAGGTAATTTTTCTGTTTAAATTTGAACTGAACAGCTTTTAGCGTCAAATTGTGAAATACTTTTACTCACGTCCTACTCCGGTTAACTTAATTCCTCACTTTTTCATTATTAATATTTTAGTTTTATTGAATTCAATTTTTGACTTGTATTTTGTTTTGATTTTTAAATGAATTGTTCACCTGTTGTTGATTTTTAAAAATAATTAAATGTATCATTTTTTTTCTGAATTCTTTACTTTTTTATCTTACTGAACTGTATTAGTATTATTTATTAACAAAATTTATTTAGCTTTATTCTTCCATTCCATTAGTAGTTACCTTTCCTCGACGAAATACTGGATTATCAATTAATTTACTACATAATGTTATACATATAACATCATCTATTAAATAATCGAAGCATCATATATTACTTCGTAATCGATAACTCTTATCTGCCTATAACATCACTAGGTATATAAATGTAATCGATGGTGTAACCTAAAGAGTGATCGATAGTAATCATCGTATTGCATTACGGTTTCGATACTGTAACAATCACATACCCTGCTAGGACTACACACACACGCATTAATACTTACAAGAATGAATAATACATACACTATATCTGTATTCTCGGCTAGCTATCGGGTTACTATATGCATGTGTACGTATACGCATGTCGCATATGTTTGTATAAAGCACTGGATATAAATACATACATACATACATATACGCCGTTGAGAATCATAGTGGCGTAAGTCAACAATTTTTAAGAACTGAGTTAAGACCAAAATCATATCATTTACCCACCACCCTGTTAAGTACTATATTAACTATTAAAACTTGATTTACGCCACTATGATTTTCAACGGCTCATATATTAAATTCCTCTGCCCCGTTTTAAAAGTTTAATTAAATTTTAATTTTGACATCCATAAATTTGAACTGCAGCGTTGTAATTAACAATTTAACAATTATTAATAAAACAAGTTAACTTCAAGGACTAACATGTAAATGTAACCTCCCTTGTACCTAACAAAGCTTTTAAACTTGTAAACTGTAAATTATGCATACTAAATATATACCACTTTTTAGATTAATTATAAGTATTTTTCATTGTACAAGATATAAGTATTTTAAAACTATTGATTTTTTGTTTGTCCACTTTTCTACATAGATATGTACATACATATATCTGAATGCAAATAAAATAGTCGAAGTTATTGATATCAGTGCTTATGCATATGAGCTAGAATTGTACAATTGTACAAGTTCACAGAATATTTCAATATTTCAAAGTTAGTTAGGCTTTGAAAGTGCTCACAAAAACACAGTTAGAACGAATTTTAAAAACCTGCTAGTTAAATTATATGATATATTACCCATATTTGCATTCTGTTCAGAATTAAAATTTCGGATCAAATTAGTGATTTTAGAGGAACATTTATTATAGCAACAAGCACTTATGTATATATAAATGATAACGTCATAAATATAACAACACTCGAAGATAACACTTTTAAACTTACATAGCACTTGTAAATTGTAAATCTTGTTGAATAGATGTTTTGGTGCATTTATAGACTTGACTGTAGTATGTATATGTTGTTCTTTTAGCTTATTTTGTTGTCCATTTCATTAAACTTTTAATTTTCCATCTCTCATAGTTCTTGTTTATATATATGCATGTAATATGTTGGAATTTTTTAGTCTGTCGATGATAATAAATAAGTACATAAATAGACATAATACAACTTACCATATAAATATATCTATATAACTGTGTATAAAAGTAACAAAAATATTTTAAAAGAGTTGTCAGATGAAATGTAAGTAAGTATTTTGTGTAGAACATATACTTTTCCAATGGCAAACAACTTAAAAACATCTTTATAAAATTAAATCCATAGAATAATAATAATATCTGATACCTACACATTGCTCAAAATAACGATGGGTTGCCTGTCTGTATACTTATAACTATCACATCGGTGTGAATAAGACTCAACGATTCACGAAAGTTGTATGCAGATTCATTTTTTAGAAACTTTGAGTGGACAATTATATGAATTAACAGAAGTTAAGAAAGTAAAAAAGCACACGTACCGGAACCGGACAGCCGGGGATCCGACATATTAAACGTGCCGGTTCTCGTTAATCGGCAACCGTCCGGTTCGAATGATTCTTAGGAAACTACTCACCACTGCTCACTCACTCACCGGAACAACCTATCCGGTAATCGGATGTGAGATGAAAAACTGTATAGTAAATACATTTTCATATCATGTTTTCTTTTTCAATAGAATGGACTTTATTCAAAATAATAAATAATATTTTTCGATCGAACGAGAGAGAATGTTTGTTTTACTCTGAAATAACCTTACATTGGACAGGGTTTTGCCTTAGAATAGTGAATTTATTACGATTATTAAATTATTAATTTTAGGAACTTATGTAATATAAAATATGAAGTGATGATGCATGAAACGCATTTTTTCTGTATTTTACTTTCAAAAGTAATATAACTAATAATATTGTATATTTACTTACGCAAGGAGGTGATTGCACTAGTCAATAAATAACTGCCTATCTATCTGTAGGATTTTTCCCATAAATTATGAATTCTTAAATTAAAATGCTCCAACAGCTCCTGTTTTTTTGAGAAAATGGAGTTAAAAATAAATATAGAAGACTGTATTTTGGCCATTTTGGAAAATTCATTAAAAATTAAAGGTTTATTTTAAAAGTTTGTAGCATTGCTGAAATGAAAGCTTATCTCTATAGCCCTTTTTACACATTATTATTTCAAAGGATTTAAAACCATTTGTATTTTTATATATTATTTTGTAATAATTTTTCAAAAATGGTCAAAACTCTTAATCTACGTAAATAATCCGATATTCTTCGGAAAAAGTCGGTGTTGACCAATTTTACATTCCAGTTTTATCAAACTTCAACTAGCTTCTAAAAGAAAAAAAGATTCGACGCCTATGACTTCTTTTATTCAGGCAGCACTCCATATCTTGGGGCGCCCAGAGTTGGTGGACTGGGAGGGACAAAAAACCTCATAAGTTCACCGTCCAGTTGCTAATTAACCCCCGTGAATCACTCGATGGTTCGGTGTTAGGTCAGGTGCAATAATAAGCTTCTCGGATCAGGTAACTCGGCTAGGA
Organism: Machimus rusticus; assembly: GCA_951509405.1. Classification (NCBI taxonomy): domain Eukaryota; kingdom Metazoa; phylum Arthropoda; class Insecta; order Diptera; family Asilidae; genus Machimus; species Machimus rusticus. The sequence continues at coordinate 14,809,791 of OX608051.1, forward strand.
GAGGAGTTGACGACCAACACTTGAATATGGGACTTCGCAGTGTACGTAACAAAGAATCGCATGCTTGGCTAATTTTTCCCGACTATAGTAAAAGTTTGTATGAGCCGCAAAGCATATGTCGTCAACGTTTGGCAATATCCCCACGGCCCACGGGGAATGTCCATCGAGTTCACTGAAACTTAAAAATGAAATATTTGACTGTTGCTGAAGAGCTACTATAATATGTAGGTATGCATTTCGCACAAATTGTTTTAAAGTCGCAGTAGTTGCAATTTAGGCAATATACTGGTTCACATCCCTAATGAAAAATTTTTAGGTACGCAGGCCAAGTCCAATTATCAGGTGACAATGCAAGTTAACCTGTTCGTTGCGCATACCTCAGAGTGAGATGTTACGGTCGGACGGGCACGGGTCCATGCAATTAATTTTCACCTGTAGATTCTTCGGCCAGAGCAAGCCAGAAGACATGGCCCTCACTGAAGCAGGTTCAAGCAGGTGAAAATTTACATAGTGCGGAGACAATGCTTAAAGAACGTTCGGCGGAAGAGCAAACTATTCTTCACCTGGGTGCCAAGAGGCTTCTTTGTCAGCCCCATTTTGGTCTACACGTACAATTCCGCCGATTGTGTTTTGTTGGGCCTCCGCTGACGCGAGTTATGTAATCGAGCGTGTATTGTTGACCTTCGCCTTGAATGAGCGATGTGACTGAGGAGCAACCCATTGCGATGGGTTCCGTTCCGACTTCACCTAATGCAACGCACCGGAAGGTCTGGGGCATGAGAACTTTGCTGCACTTGACGTGGTGCGGTGAAAGTAGCGTGACTGTTCCTTATGTATCTAATCTATATATTTTCCCTTTTTTGAATGCTATACCTATTTTAATGAATGACCCTGGTGGTGATTCACCGCGTATCAACAGGACAAATGTGAAAAACGAAAGTTACTATCATATCCTGAGGGGAGCGAACAATAGCGCTGCCAAGCACGACTAAATAACAATTTTAGTGCATTTGATTGATTAACCAAAAGGGACTGTAGCATTCATCAGGTTGCCACAACTAAACATGCATGATTTCGTCTAATTTCGAATCACAGAAAAAGAATATAACACTCAGGTGAACCCCTATATATATTTGATCGAAGTACCTTTTAGAAGCACAAGAAAAGACCCTATTTACACAATCAAACTGTTGTCGTACAACACGAGAACTAGTGATGACGGGGATGGGCAGCAGGGTTAGCTTACGTAACAAATTTATCATATGACCGAAGAAAAATTCGATCGTCTAACTAAATCACCAAAACAAGGTATGAGTATAAGATACCCTGTATTTTCGATCGTATTTATCTGTGATTCTAATCAATCATGTTTTGAATCTCCAATCCATACGTAATACAGTGCGATATACATATTTGCTAATCAAAAACCAGCCGAAAACGTGAGAGGTTCGCACATGATAATAGTGCTTGCTTCCACAAAAAAATTGTTTTCTATGTTTTTCAGAAAGCATTTTTTTTCCTTCGTTATAATTTTCATTGTTAGTTAGTATAGGTATTGGGTTTTCATGTTCATTTTTGTTATTTTGCAAAAAATTGCCTTTTCTTCAAAATAACTCAAAAACTATTAATGATACCCAACATTTTGTAGGTTTTGCTTTTCTGAAAATTATCGTTTTTGTTTTTTGGCTGTAATCTGTAGGATAAAAATTGAGTAAGTTATTATGGCCGTTTACAGTTTGCACATATTCGTAAATAGTAACTTGCTCTATTCACTTCAAGCTCAAATTTTTTTCAAAGCTGTTGCACTGCAAACTGGTCAAACTTCTAGAGCATATAACAAGTACATAAATAAAGTAAATTGCGAAGTGGTAACGATCATTTTCAATTGGAGTGGTAATTAGGAGGAAATTTTCAAAGTTTTTTGTCGCCGAAAAAATTGGGAACAACTTTATTTTTTTCATAACTCACTTAGGTTTGATGCTAGGGACTTTTATAAAAAACAAAAATAAAGGTTTTTTCAAGCACTTTAAAACGGTGAGTTTTCCCCGAAAAATGCATTGTTTTTTGTTTATTTTACGTCGAAACTTACAATTTTGGTATTTGACGAATAAGAACCAACCTTCAAAAAGCTATTACTCCCTTTGTATTGAGTCTACAGACACCATTAACCCACCATTGTTTTTGTTTTTTTATAAGCTACATTTTTAATAAAAATAATTTTTTTGATAAAATACTTATGCACTTTTGGAGTTATTCGAGAAAAACCGTCTCAAAACGTGTTTTTTTACATTTTAAATCGCGAATAAGGCGAAAATATTATGACTTTCAGAAAAAACTTTATAGAACAAAAGTTGCTATCTATCTATTCCCGGACTTATTGTCAATGAAAAAATTTTTCACCCCCGAGAAGGAGTGGCACCACGGTAAAAGCAACCCTCGGAACAGGGTCAACTTTGAAGTAGAGGGTAAGTAGAGCCTCAATCCAAATTTTTGCGCAAATCGGCTTTGGTTGGCAAAATTATACGGGAAAACAGTCATTGACTGGACTATAGGTGACAAACGCAAAATTGATCTTATAAGCAGTTTTGTACGAAATCCTTAAAAGAAGAAATATAAAATATAAATGACAGTTTTCGAATAAATGCTTCACTAAATAGGTACATAAATGTAATTAAAAGAAGTTTTAAAGATTGTGTCACTTAATGTTTCATATTTTGCATCCAATTTTATAAAATAAAGTTTATATTTTCTTAATAAAAAATAAAATTAACAATAGGTTATGTAGGTACATATTATTTTTCTACATTTCCCACACAGAAAAGGATCATTTCATTTCCCTTTAATGTTCTGAAGTTATTAATATACGACACCACTCCAATATTAATATTACCACCCACAAAACTAAACAACCCAGGAGTATTATTCCAATTTTGCTCATTGCAGCCTGGCCGACTGCAACATTAAGAAATTAACCAATGTACTTAAATCTATGCCATTGACTATATTACCTTCAGTTAATAATATGAATTTTTCTATTACAGAGACCTGAATGTCCAAAATTGGCATACCGTCGACAACGCAGGAGTACGAACCAGCATCTTTTTTTTGAATTTTATTAATGTGAAGAATATTTTCAGTGTCAACACTTATATGAACTTCTTCTTCTTCTGTTCCCAAAGCATGTAAAGTTTTATTCAACAGAACCTCATCATTGAAAATCCAAACGACCTCGGACTCTTTTGTGATACTGAAATTATTCAAGTTAAAGTTATCAAATAATTAAGTATCCAATTCTCCATATCTAGGAAGTTAATAAACTGCATTCGTACTTTGGGCACCTAAAATCTGCATTACTTTCTTCTTTAATATATGCCTTATCTGAATATCTAAAATCGATATCTTCTTGCAAGATATCTGGTTCACAATCGTCCACACATCTATTGTACTGCTTAAAAATAGTAGCGTTCTTCAAAATGGAAGCAAAAAATGGGTAAAACTTTTTAAACTTCTTAGACCATGTTGGGAAAACTGGGCTATGTGTTTTGCTTTCACTGACACGAATAAGAGGATATGCATAACGAATTTTTCGAGAATTAAATTGATTTGTTCCACAAAGACATGGGCTCCAATTTGTCCAAAATATTTCAAGCTTTCCATCCTGATTTTCTAAACCTTCTTCATTTAATTTTAAGTCAATTGGTTGCAGTACGTCATCTCTGTATTGAATCCAATCTGATGTAGTTCCCGCACGATACTCCTCGTTAGAATTTACAACTTCCAGAAAATAATTGACCAGCTCAGTGTAAGTGGAATTATCAGAACCACCCATAGTAACATTGCAACTTATTAATCCGGTGTACTTCGATTTGGCTTTTGGTATGGACATTGTATAATTGTCGGTTATCTGCATAAATTTTTTATACTTTTTCTTAAATACTTTAATTTTTGGAGGTAATATTTCATCCGAGAGACTTATGCTTGCCCAACTTACTGTGGTGTTCAGTGGAGGATACGAACCATTGCTGCAAAAACTATCAGTAATTGTTTTCCAAAAGGCCATTTTTATTTTACCATCTCCGACATTCCAAGTGTAGTTCATGCCCCTCTAAACTAAAAACAACTGCGTAGGTGTACCCGTAATATAAGCCAGTCGGCTCGTCATTACTAAAACATTTTCTTTCTATTCGCAAAGCAAGTAAAATTCCAAAATACTGCAAAATAAGGGTTACATTGAATATATTCATTTTGGCAAATAAGGCAGAGATAGCTAAAAATAAATTATTAATATTTTTACCAACGCTTTTATTAGCTCACTTTCTCTGTCCGGGTGAAATCTTGCAATCAAAATTTCGACCAGTTCTTATTAAGCTAGAGCTTTGAAATTTTGCATACGTGTATAAGTTCGATGACAATGCAATATATGTAACATATATGTATGTATACATATATAGTGTGCAAGGTATTACTTTTTATTTATTGTGTACATGCATATATAGATGTGATGGCGTCAACAAAATTAAAGAATTTCTTTACACCGGTAAGCCGAAATTTGGGATCCTTTTGCCGTTTGCAGTTTTTAACCCTAGAAAGATAGTCTGCGTAAAATTGACGCATGCGATTTTGACATTTTGCACTCTCGTTCGAAATAGTGCGAACTTGTTGCTGTAATAAATTACTAATAAAGAAATATAAATATATTAATTGTGGTCTTTTTTACTGAATTAGAGTGTAAAAAAATAATACCGGTAAGATTTACTCAAATCAATAAATAAAACATCACATTACAGCTACTTAAAACTCATGCGTCAATTTTACGCATGATTATCTTTTACGTACATCAAAATATGATTATCTTTCTAGGGTTAAATAGCTATGGTTTTTATTGGTCTTCATACGTGAAATATGTATAATATATGTCAGGCCAAAAAAATCATACTCAATTTCGATGTACCCTTACACAAAGAAGTCGTTAAATATTTTTTAACAAAAATAAAATAAAATATGCGTTATGTAAATATGTAAAGCGTGTCAAACAAAAATCTTCTGTAATTTTTTCTCATTTTTTGAAACTGCATTGATCAATTTTATATGCAGTGGCAAGCTTGGATTTGCGAAATGCTTTATACTTTTAGCGCCTTATATTCGTTCCTTTACTGTATATTTATAGAGTACTAGCTGGAAACATCCGCTTCGCTGGGTTATTTTTTGGTAGTACATATGTAATTATTATTATGTATTATGTATTAAGGACACGTTTTTTTAATGAATTTTGTATATATTCTTTCGTCGCACACTTCCTCTTATAAACTAAAGTATGTGCATCACGTTTCGTCTTATATAGTCTCAGAAGCTATCCTCACTACCCACTTAAGGGGACTTAGCACCTTCAAATTTCCAAAAAATTGTTTTTTTCAAAGGTTAATTTTGAATTGAATAAAAAGACATATCTTAATGAAACTATGTACATATACTTAATTGTTTTCAAACTACACGAAAACATTTTTTGTGGCCTACTGTCGTCTGCTACAAATTTATTAAAAAAACATCAAAAAACCACGGCGTGCATGATAACTGCCCTCAGAGAAGTCCGAAAAAAAAACAAAAAACGGGGTTTTAATCAGCATCAAAGCGGCCTTGGAATGAACTAAAAGAAAAAAATTTGGTTGGAAAATAACAAAATGGCGGCGTTTTTTCGAAAATCGACCTATTTTTTCCCCGAAAATCGGTTATAACTCAAAAAATTTAATGCCGATTTTTTCATCCGTAGTTCATTCTGAGCAGTAAAATGTGTAGATTAACGTGTTAACTTTTCAGAACGATTGGATAAATACTTTTTTCTTAATCATGCACGCCAACTTTAAACACATTGTTTCGAGAAAATTGCGTTTTAAGTTAAAATTCAATATTTTTTTGTAATAAACCTTACCGATATGTAATCTGCGATGCCTGGACCATACAATATACCTAACTTTTTTTGTTTTTAATGGTTCATTCTAACAAATTCTATCAAAAAATAAAGATGGATTTTTTGAAAATTTGAAGGTGCTAAATCCCCTTAATTAAAATAAAATATGTACATATGTACATATACACATATGTATTTAAATGTCGTAAATCACTTGAAACTAATTCTAATTGTTCTAGAATGTTTTGGATTGTTCCGATAATTTTTGTGTGATTTACGACATTTAAATATATTTTAGAACTTTTTTCGAAATTTCCCGAACAATTCAAAGAATTCTAGTCCAATTCGAATCAATTCGAAGTGATTTAAAACATTTAAATATGTTTTAGAGCTTTCCAGATCATTCTCGAAATTTTTTGAACAATCCAAAACATTCTAGGCCGATAAGTATTTAATAATATTAAGCATTTAAATATATTTTAGAACTTTCCAGATCATTCTTGAAATTTATAGAGCAATCTAGAACATTCTAGACCAATTGGAATCATTTCTAAAGAAAGTTATCGAACTTTTGAGCTCGAATGTTCTAGTTAGTTCCAGAAAGTTGTCGAACTTTCGAGAAATTTCTCGAATCTTCTAGAAAGTTCCAGAAAATCGTCGAACTTTCGAGAAATTTCTCGAATTTTCTAGATAGTTCCAGGAGGTTATCAACTTTCGAGGAATTTCTCAAATCTTGTAGAGAGTTCCAGAAAGTTATCGAACTTTCGAGAAATTTATCAAATCTTCTAGATAGTTTCAGAAAGTTATCGAACTTTCGAGAAATTTCTCTTCTACGCCACTATGATTCCTAACGTCTCAATTGGAGTCACACATTTTCGAAGTTAACTTTTTCCAACCCCCGTATCTTTTACACCCTTATAGCTATCGACTCGCAACCACCATAGTGCACGATGGGAAGCTTGGGGCTACTACCCCACACAAACACTTTTCATCGTGATGTGTAGTTTATTTGGCTGCAGAGTGAAATATAGGCGCACACACGTCCATTTTTATATATATAAAAATAATAGATATCTAATATCAAAGAATATATTACATTAAATGTCTTTGGTATCACGACTAGAATACGATTAGCGACGTTATTCTAAATCTGACATGGTGGACGGCCCAAGCAAGTGGATAATATTATTCTTCACAGCTCCCTGAAATGGGTGTGAAATAAAAAGTTTATCGTTTCGGAGGCTTAGAAAGACCTCTAATGTAATTTGCTCTTTTGAGTCATAAAATAAAACACCGTATCGACAGTCAAATTCATATTTATTAATCAATAAAGTAAAAAAAAAATAACAAATATCACTTAGTAGACTTGTCCCCACCTGGAGAACCTCTGCAAGAACGGTTGTGCCTTGCAAGTCAACAGCTCATATTTTTTGGAGTAATTCATGTAGTCCCCTTTAGCTCTTATCTTTTCCAGCAGCAATTGTGGTTCAAATTTGGGCTTTGGGGGAAAAGCAGTTTTCAAAACTGTTTGGACAAAATCGCTTATCAGCGACTCACTGCTCTCATCTACGGCAGGGGGTTGAGAATGTTTCGAAGTAGTTGGCTTTATATGTTCCGAGGGGTGCGGCTCTCTTGATTTATCCGCACTTCCTTCCGTTAAAGGATTATCGCCGAAATTTTTTAAATCAATCTGTTCAATAGTTCCTACACCTATATCTTCATCGATATGGATTTTATTGTCTATAACAATTATGTCGTCATTACTGGCTTTATCTTTAGAATTTATATCTTGATCTTTATCGTGAGTTTTCGCTCCTTTTACTTCTGAATCTGATATCTTATCCTCTGTTGTAATCTCCGAATTAACTTTTGAATTTCCTCTTTTTTCATCAACTACTGAAATTGCTGCTACAATAGCCTGCACTTGCTCGAAGTACTCTGACTTAATTTCTATATTTGTTAATTTTTCTGGATAAGTGAAAGACTTCATCAAATCAGCAGATCTCGTGTGATCAAGAATCTTCTTGACTACTTTTCTATCCATTGCCCCTAATCCATGAGTCTCTAGAAGAAACGCAAGCATCCGAACAGGGTGACTCGTGACATATTCGTAACGTAATTGTGCCTTTCGCATAATTTCTAAAGCACTTGAATCGGACTTATTGAGATTTTGCTCTTCACTTTGGTCCATTAGTGAAAGGATTCTTGCCATAGCTCTTACTGCATCATTCATGTCAGTCTTATGGTTCTCAGTAGTTGCGTTCTGGACTATTTCATCCAGCACCTCAAAAATTAACTTGAGCCTTTCATTATCTTCAAAAACATTCAAAATTGTTTTGTCTCCTTCTATGTTTTCACTTACTTCAGATGTTTCCAACAAATCAAGCAATTTATTAGACAAGGATTTTACTTTTATGTTTTTCATTAAAAATGTTATCAAGTCGATGATTTCAGTCCCATCTTCATCAAGTAGACTTGTTAACTCACTTCCAGTACTTTTGGCAGGAATTTGATCTAGCAGTTTCTCGAGCTGCTTCCAAACAGCTGAATGTTTTTTATGATTCTTCTTTGGTTCCGAAGAGTCACCACTTCCTGAGTAATTCTCAGTTTTGAAATGATCGGCTGAAATCTTTTCTCCGCTGGGAATAGATGGATCAATGACAGATTCGATATCGATGATCATATCTTCCACGTCTTTTCGCCAAGCTTTCTCCGGACATCCGAATTCTTCCTTGTCCTCGTTCGAAGCAAAATTCAGACCACCCTCGTAATAATCTTCTATCCGGAAATCTTTGAACATATCATCCTGCGGAAGATCATGGCAACATTTTAACGCAGCTGGATCTATAGGGTGGGCCTCAGTATTGAATATGTATCCGCCAGCCTCTATCACGCAAATACCGTTGGGGGTTTCATATACTATGCCATGTTGCCCATCATTGTGCAGATAGTTTTCAGTATCGAAAAGTAGGTATAAGTACTTGGTGGTCTCCGCTAGGAAGAATGATTCCATTCTGTCTTCTTTTCGATGAGTTCGAACATTCTTTATCTGCAGAAAAATGCAAGTAGACTCAGTTTTTTATTTATTAATTAATTAATTGTATATGTATGTATGTATTCATCTAAAACTGTAAGGGGAAGTTTCCTCTGATAGCTATTTTTTAACCCCCCAATTAAATTAAAACTCATACCAAAATATATATTTTTTGGAGCACCAGCCATTGTTTTGAAATTAAAAAAAAAAAACAACGTTCACCGAAAATTACCCCATTTAGGCATTGCGTCAACTATTTCCTATTAACTATTATATTTGATATAATGTGCTTGTATTGAACGTCAGTAACTAAAGAAGATACTAGCATTCAGAACAGGATATTAATTAATGATATATCAAACATATTTCATCCAAATTATAAACGGATTCCACCACTTATAGATTTGAAGTGGAATCACCCATATTCTGCAAAGTAAATTAAACTATATTTATAAGCGTTAAAAAATAATTATATATCTTAAATTGATTGATAAGCTTTATTGGCAGCGAAATTATTTACTCGTTTTATCTGAAACACCGAACTCTGCTCTGGTAGAACAAAAAAGGGTTAACATTTAAGCCAAGTTTATCCAAGTTCAAATCAAAATGTATTTCAAGATTAACTCAAACCCAGCTTAAACCTACCTCAAGTGTAGCTCACGTCGCATACAAATTTTGCTAAAGCCTAGTTTAAGCTTAACTCGAGTCGGTTCAAGTTTTTTTAAATATTTTATATGTGTATGCTGTCAATAATATCCTGTTAAATTTTTATTGGGAAATTTCAAATAATATATGAATTTCAATCATTTAAATACAAGCGGTGCGCTATACTACAAACACCGAAACTTTAAACGTCTTTTTCTTAAAATTATAGTACATATTTCAGCTTGCAGAAGTGATTAAAAAAAACTATGCAATCGAAATGCGTCAAATTTTTACACGACCTTCAATAGAGTATTGTCTATCGCCTCTCCTACATTTATTGATTTATTTCACTTCATGCTGAAAAATGCCCATTAAGAATCGGTTTTAATTTTAGTTCCATGTCTTTCCAAATTTGGGATATCACCTACGCTAGACGCGAAGAGTTTTTAGAGGCCTAATGCCTGATTTTTATTTAAATTATTATAAAAAAAATATTTAAAGTTTTTTAACATGATGATAACAGTATAAAAGAAAATTCAAACTTATAACTATATAATTGTTTCCATTGCAAAAATACACCTAATTTTTCATGCTGGTCTAGAAGCTAGAATTGATTCTTAAAACAATATTCCCGAAAACCTATTAGGTAAATTTTATCATCATAAAATACATCGCTAAGCATGATCCCTACCTGCAAAAGTAGTAAAGTCTGCCTATTGTAGCCACGAAAAATTATTAAATCAGTAAAGGCTTTCGCCAAAATATTTTAAAAGAAGAAAAAATGTTATATTTACCCTCATCGTGTGTTCGAAAAACCTAACATACAACATATGGGTTAAATCAGCCCAACAGAATTGTATTCGTTATTGATACATTGAACGCATTTTATAGATCTATATGAGAATGCAGCAGACTAATAAGAAACAATTAACGAAACCAATAAACATCTGCTATGTATTATTACAGGTCAGATTTCTATGAAATACACATTGGGCAGTTTTGAAACAGAACAAGGGCTAAATTTAAATCTATCTATAAACCACAGATAACCATTTTATTTTTTACATCATTGCGTAAAATTCTTAAAAATAGAAGTTTGAGTAATGTAAAGAGTTCTACTCACCGTAGCATACCCACAGGGTGTCCTGGCGCTGTGCTGAATACTGTAAAGTATATCTACGCCAGCTTCAAGAAAAATAGGATCCTCGGTCGATCGATAGAGATACATGGCGGCTTCAATCAGTTCTGGCCGCAAAGGATAATTCTCCCGGTTAGCCCCCGCCTCACCGTTGGGAATATTATAAAACTCAGGAAGGAATCCGTACTGCTTCCAGATTGAGTGATAATTAAGAAAAATCCTCTTGGCGGTGTTGGTGTCCCCAATCAGGCTCAACACCCCCGGCCAGTAGGCTTCGAGTGACTGGAAAACAGGCAATGTTACCTGGCCCTTATTCATGCTTACCCAAACATACCAATCGTCACGTTTCATATACTTGTCAATAGCTTTTCGGGCTTCATGGAACATTTCAAGCAAATCAGGCCTATTCAGCATCACTGCTCCCTTTACGAGGTATTCAAAATATGAATCAACGCCGGCGCCTATCCCGGCGTCCTGAGCTGTCCATCGTCCTGTTTGGACATCTATATGATTGCCAAACAGTCCAATGGGTGATCTGTGTTTCCATAGGGCGTACAAGGCGTTCAGAGCCACTTCTTCGTAAATTGGATCACCGGTTAGGCGACTTAGCGCTCCGAATTCAACTATGAAAGTTCCTACTCCGGCTGTGCACGTAATGGGCGTTTCGCCGGGTGGTACCCCGTGTCTTAAGTTCACGGTCCCGTAAGGCATTCCTGTGTTAGTGTCGAAGGCGGGCAGAAGCCGTTTCGCAACATCTTCCGCAAGTCTTAGCAACGGTCCATTGCAGGGCCAGCCCGGCTCTAGTTCCAAACCCGCTTTATGAGACATTAAATGCGCACTAAGAAGCCCGCCGACAATTCTGATATTTGTTTCAAATACGGACACATTTATGTCCCTGTCGAAGTCTATTTTCTCCGTTAAAATGCCCACAACCCTCTTGAACTCGCTGTAGTTTCCCATCACAGCCAAGGTGTCGAGCGCATCAATCAGAGTCAGGGAGTAGCTGCCCCACGTGTCCACTCCATCGCATGAAAGCGGCCGCAGCTCATCGTAGCCACTGGCGTATGTTAGATATCCCTGATAGGCATGCTGGAACATTTCTCGCACTTCCTCCCTTTAATTAAATTAGATATTTTAGCTAGAGTAAAATTTCCCGCTGTGGGGACACCTTTGCCTACCTGAATTTTTTGATGTCCTTCTTTGTATAGTGCCTCAGTGGCTCCACGGAATTGGAATATACTATCAGCAGAAAGAATATAACGTAGACATTGTGTAAATAGCAATAAACACGCATTTTTAAAATCTTCAACGTCAGCTGGAACCCATTATCGTATGACGTTTATTTGTATACACCGCTGACGTTCCATTTTGCTGTCAAAAATGACAATGGCAGCTGGATGAGTTCGGTAAAAAACATAATATTTATTCGACAGTAACTGATAAAACTAAAATGAAAAGATATATAATTAAATCTTCAACTCAATATAATAGGAGATTATAACTTAAAAAGAAAAGAAAAAAGAGAGAGAAAGAAGGCCGTTTTTATCAAATAAATTGCATAAATTCAGGCAAATAAAATGTTTTCGTTTGTGATGCACTCACTTTTCGAACGGTTTCGGCTCCAAATTCTGACATCTCAAAAATTGCATGGCAAAAACAGTGGTCAGCAGTGATGGAACAATTCAGGGAAAAAGAGGTCCTCCAGGCCATTTTAATAGCCGACGACGTCGCAAACAACTTCCGGCCAATATCAAATAGCACATCCACAGTAAGCCGGATCAAGAGCGTGTGAATTTATCAATTTCATTAATTTCCCTCCAGGCTCTGCTCCCGTTGGCAAATGTGCCCCTTTTGGATTACGCCTTGGAGGCGCTCAACAGAAATGGAGTAGAGGAGGTTTACGTTTATTCATCCCTTTTTGTTGACGACGTGAAGCAGCACATAAAGTTGTCCTTTTAGCAAGCTCGCAGGTTCTATTCTCAATGCAAATTAACTTTCAGTGAGCGGATAAAGCAGAACTGCTCATGGTCCATCAACATGTCTGTGCGGGTGATCGGCTCGGAGGACTGCCGCTGTTTAGGGGATGCTCTAAGAGATCTGGACGCAACAACTATGATGCGAAGCCACTTCATCCTCATCAGCGCGAGTACAGTGACAAATGCTAATCTCGCGCCTATCCTCGAACAACACAAGTAAGTAGGAATGCAAGCTCCAAAATTATGCAAATATTTATATTGTTGCAACATTTTCTTTCCCTGTAATTCACACTTGAAATTTGATCCAATTGGATATGGGAACCAGCGTTGGTCCGCGTAGTCGTATGTCGTCTGTGGTAGGGTCACCGGCCGTATAGCCACACCGAAGAGATCTGGATGGTGCTCCCATCGAAACACCAATAATCTTTGGGCTCGTCTGCTTCGGCCGATGAGCATTTATTCCCAAAAAGCAAGTCCCCATAGTAGCCAGGGCAATCGTTCAATATTGTTTACTAAACGCTCGGCGCGCAAAATTTTAACAATATTTTTTAAAGAAAACTTAGTCACTTTTTAACCCATGGTAACTAAGCACCAATCTGAGCTTGGACCCAGAGCAAAATACCATTTATATCGGATGGTAGGATTCTTATATTAAAGGATGAGAACAAATACTTCACTATTACGGAAACAATTCTTTATCCATCTCCTATCATGTATTTATTTCACATTACAACATCTGTATTCACTACTTTTCAACCCCTGTAATAAATAAACCAAACGCACTCTGAACATCTGAGAATAACCACAGATAAATAACTATACACTTGTCGCTTCGGCACAGGAAAACGAAAACGCATTTCTATTGCTGACATTACAAAGAAATTCCAACTGATGATGTTTTAGCAATATATGTAAATCTTAGCTGGAGCAATTACATTTGGTCATTTGATCGAGCGTCATAACAAGAGAGCAAAACAAAAACACAAACGCGCAAACACACGGCTAAGTCAGTGAAATTTTGGATGGAATCGAAGAAAATACCAGATTCAAAATCGCCATTTCAGTCCCATATCTCACTTCAACTGAAAGCTTGTGAAAGTCGGCCGCAATATTGTAAGATCATCGACTGCCAGTATGGACAATCTTTGGATTCAAGTTCAAAGAGCCTGGTATGCGATCACTCCAGAATTTTTTTTCCAGAGGTTGATGTCCTCAATCTCAATGAATGTACGTTACAGGGCTGTAATTGATACAAATGCTTTTCCTATAAGATATTTATCTGAATATTCCAAAATAACGTAACAATTAATTTTTATTTCGTAAGTGCGCTATTTATTTCGCCCTTTCAAGTGAATTAAAGGTTTACACGTAACCACTCATTATGTTGAGAGATAATAAAATGATAGTAAGCTTGCTATTTATTTTTTCTTGAAGTTTTTTCGATCATTCGTAAAAATGAATACTAGTAAATCTGGGTTCCAATGCGGCTTTGTACATTATAAACGAAATTCACATGGGTGAAAATCAAACCTTGATATAATTTAGGGAATAGTAACTTTTTTTTTAATGAATAAATACACTTTTAAAATATGTATAGTGAAAAATAATTTTAACAAACATTTATCTTTTTGCTCGTTTAAACTTAAAAAAAGGATGATTGGCCAAATGTTGATCCACGAACCGTCCAGGTCCAATTCATGAATTAAATAAATACACAAAATATTTACATTAAAAACTCGAGGAAATTTCATCGCCCTATTAGCCCTAATTGATGCAAAACATTTCATTTATAAACATAACAATAAGGTTTTCATCCAGAATTATAAGTCTGTAGAGCAGAACTGCTAACATCTCTAAATAAAAACGTCCTTAGACAACGAATAATTACAACTTCGTCAATTTAAGTTGAATTAATTTGAATATTTAAGGAGATATGTACCATATGAAAAGTTTGAATTGTTTACTTTTTTTTTTATTCTTACCAAATCTTGTCCCTGCAGAAAGACGGCAAGGTTCGATAGAGGCGCAGCAATGACTGTGGTGTTCAAAGAATGCACTACCCAGTTGAAAACAGGTGATGAAGTCATGGTGGCGTTCGATCCGGAAACCAAACGGCTCTATTTCCACCAGAGAATCAAGCAGACTGTAAAGGAGGCACATTTTAAGATACCCCTGGAGGTATTTTTGGACAACTCACAAATCAGTCTCCATCACAACCTTATAGATCCACAAATTGCGATTGGGTCGCCAGCTGCTCTGTCCTTATTCAGCGATAACTTCGACTTTGAGAACAGAGACGATTTTATTCGAGGACTTCTTATTAACGAAGAAATTCTGGAAAGTCGAATTTATGTTTCCCTACTCCCAGCAGAACAATACGCCCGTAAGGTCACAAATTGGCCGTCGTACCAGATAGTCAGTAACGAGGTAATCAACCGCTGGGCATATCCTCTTGTCCCAGACATGGAGATCTGCAGCTTGAAGCAGAACTATTTGTTCCTCCGGAATAACATATATAGGCATCATTCATCGAACTCAGCACGATCGGTGCTGAAGGAGAATGTGATCATCAACAAACATTCGTCCATCGGAAATGAATCGTCGGTGACTTCCTCTGTTATAGGAAAGTTTTGTAAAGTTGGGGAAAAGTGTATTTTGAACAATGCGTTCCTCTTTGATAATGTAATCGTGGAAGACGGCTGTGAGATCCAACACTGCGTAATCGGCAAAGGATGCCGAATTGGTGCCAACACAGTTCTTTTGGAAGGAGTTGTCCTGGGCGCTAATGTGATCTTACCACAAAACTCTAAGCTGCAGAAGGTTTTAGTTATAAGTGCCAATTCTAAAGAAGGTAAACAGAAAAAAGTTAAAATTTTTAAATTCACGCTTTATTATTTTCATAGAAGAAATTAAGCAAAAATTGGGCGATGCTGCTTTTGTTATCGACGACACTGAAGCCATTTGTGCTTCAGATTCAGAGGATGAGGAACTTGAGCCAGATAAAATTGCTATCGCAAAAATGACGAAAATTCTCCCTACTTGCGAAGACAGTGACTATAATTCGAGCAGCGAGGAAGAAGAAAGCCAGATTGGTTCACCCATACCAGACGATACAAACAGTAGGTTTTTTTCTTTCTCTCCTGACATATTATTAGGCTCTTTGATTACGAGGTTCCAGAATATGACTGCTAAGTTATGTAGAGCCTTAAGTGGTATACCGTTCTAATAGCAAACGTATCTATTCTGAGTTAAATTGGAAAAAAAAGTTTTTTTTTTAATGATTTAAATAATTATTTACTTCTTCTGGAATACAATGCCGCAAACCGCGCATGCCTAAATTCAAATCCCGCTCAACGAGCCTGGTGGATTTGAGCTAAGGTATGATTTATATATACTTTTAAAACCTTAAAGCCAAGTCTCCACAAATCGTATTTTTTGGAGTCGTATAAACTGATGGACAATATTAGAAATCTAAGACTGATCAAAATAAAATGTTGGAAATACTTAAGCACACACTGAACTACTCAAAATTTTAATTTTTGGCACATAAAATTTGAAAATTCCCTTTCGTCACTGTTTTGTGTACAGCTGAGCTTTATTTTTTACTTAGTCGTTTTGTGAACTAATTTCAAAACGATGTTGCTTTATATTTTAATTCTTCGTTATTTCTTGCAGTATATATTCTTACATGTTAACTTGTTACCCAGATTTTAGGGCTAAATCACAACATACCCATTTTTGGACAGAATAAAGAGAATGCATAAAAATTCCAAAAAGGAGGTGAATTCATAAAGGATTATTTTCTATAATGAAAAGGTTACATTTAGAATTTGATACGCAACTTTGAGACCTTTCCAAATTAAATTTCGTTTAAATCTCGCAACTAACAAGAGTTTTTTGGTCACAGATTTTGAATTCGATGCTACATTTTAAAAATTCAAAATATCATGAGTATAAATTTGTGCACTTGCTCCCTTGTGATAATTATTCTTAACCTCGGGATTCAAGTTCGTGTTTTAATATATAATTTATTTTTCAGTTTTCTTATCTGAGGTGGTTGACTCTCTTGTCCGCGGGTTCCAAAAGAAATCGGATCCGGACTTCCTGATTTTGGAAATCAACTCATCACGCTACGCATACAATATGGCCCTCAAAGAGGTGAATTTTTACGTTGTAAAGGCAATCTTTTCGCTCCCAAGCGTGCGGCAGAGTGGAGGAAATGTCCTGACAAGGCTTCACGAAGCGCTTAGTCACCTAGGACCAGTAGTCACCAACTATATTAAAACGGAAGACGCAATGTTGGACTGTTTGAAAGCTGTGGAGGTAAGATTTCCCCATTTTTAAAGAGAATGAACTAAAAAAATGTTATCCCAATAGGACTCTTGTTCCGAAGAGCCTGACTTAAAATCGAAAGCGGCTCAAATCGTCCACTACTTGTACGACAAGGAGTACGTAACCGAGGATGCGATTTTAGCATGGTACAATGAGCTAACCGACGAAGAAGATTGGCTTAAGAGTAGTCTCAAAAAACTTGTAGACTGGTTAATGGCCTCCAGTGAAGAGGAATCTGAAGAAGAGGAATAAAATCAAGGAATCCAGCTATTTGCATTTATTTTATTAGTATTTTATACGACTGTATCTAGCTATAACACAATTTGAAACTCAGAAGGCGGTTCCCTCTTCGACCAGCCCATTGTTGGCCCCCTTAACTTTGTTGCTACCCATTGCCATCTGCCCGAGGCCCAATCGGATGTGGTGTAAGTGGATTTGCACATTCTTCTGGAACACTTCGACGTTATCGGTATCCAAGCGGTTCTTAACCTCCTCGATGCAGCCCTCCAGCACCTTTAGAATATGAGTGTTGGAGTCTGAAGATAAATGCGATGCCACCAACATGACTGTGGCCAGATCTGTAATAAGACCCAAAACTCGATCGTCACCGACAGTATTCTGGTTGTTCTTATGCACTGCTTCGACAGCTAGTTCCCTGCATTTCTCCCGCAAATATGTTGGGGCTAGCATTGCAGCGACGTGTGGTTCCTTTGTGAGTTCAGAGGCGTACCCTTGAATTTGTGTAAGGTAGTCCTGCATGTCCCTGTTCAGCTTTTCCATGGATATCACTATGCTGGCGTACCTACGCTGGAAGTCATCGGGAAATGCATCCCCGTACGACTTGTGCATCTCTGCCTCGGTGTTCATGTCCCTCAATCTTTGCAGTTTCGATTGTTTTATGTGGAGGGTCTTCTTGAGGCGAATAATAAGCTCGAGGAGTTTAATTGGGAATCCGCCAATGGTCTCCCGAGCCATAACAAGATTTTTGAACTGGCTCTCGTACACATCCTGACCCAGCAGGGGATCGCTTTTGTTCAATGCCCCGCGTGTTTTAGTCGGCAATGCCAACAAGTTCCCGTTGGCGCTTGAACGAGGTCTGAAATCATGCGTCAAGCTCGATATCGAAATAGTCTCGTGAAAATCGTTGGCGACAATCTCATGGTCAGGGATTGAATGTGTCCCTAAACCAGTCCTGTCGAAAGTTATGCGATATGTGCTGGTTAACGAATCCACTGCATCGACTGTACCACTGAAAATGCCGTCTTGTGGTGTTCTTAGACGAGCAGTCACTTTGGTACCCACTGGCAAGGGCAGGGGAAGTTCATTTGGCAAATCTTTTACAAAACTTACATCCCCGGATTTCTTTGTTTGTAATAATCGAATTTTCTGCCGTTTGCGCTCCAATTCCCGCCGCTCCTCGTCAAAAAACGCTTGCGAGCACCTTCTTGGTTTGCCCATCATTGATCGTATCTTGGACCATTCCGTCCGCGTCAGCATTCGCGTTTTTAGCTGAGGAAAAGACTCCTTGAGACAAATCTGAAAATCATTTTCGCCATCAAATAGCGGTTTATCAACGAAAGAGTAGAACCACTCGAATATGACCCATTTGTGCGCCTTGGGTAGTTTCAGCAAATTCCTTAGTCTCAGTCCGATTTGTTGGCCCACCTTCTTGTCGGCGGGAATTACAACCTTTGGAATTGGAATTGAATCATCATCCTTATCCTCCTCTTTGACTTTCATGTACTTTGAAACCACCCCACGACGTTTCTTCAAAATCTTGACCGGAGTCTTAACGGGCGAGGAGGGCTTCGATCCCTTCCGAGGTGAAACGCTGCTCCTCATAGCCTTGCTGTCATTCACAATGTCATCGTCAAAGAACAATTTATTCTTCTTGCGGATCCGCGCTGGCATTCCGCGGGCGTTGAGAACTTGGATCGGTTGCGTCGGCTGGGGCTTCGGCGGCAGGACCGTGCCCACTCTGTGCAGCCCCAAGGCAGCTGGTCCAAACGCTGGTGGTTCGACGTGCTCCTCACCCATGTCCGACAATTCCATCGGTTCGGGCTTCAATGTCGGCATCTCGCAATCACTACTCATCTTTGAATCTGAAAAATTTTCAATAGTCTTATAAAATCGCGCAACTCTGCAACAATTTGTCGAAATACTATTAAAATTAAATGTTAGAACTTTCAAAACTCCCCAGGGGATGTTTAAGCGGCCAATTAGCTTACACAATTGAAAATAGATTCAAAGTGGCAAACAGCAAGAGCAAAACAACGCCTACCTGTATCGGAGCAAACGATGGAGTTGAGCCACTTTTTAACTGTGGAGCGCAAAGTGCTTTTAATGTGCGAAGATTTTAAATCTTAGTAAATCCCAACAGAAATAACAAACACGAAAAATTGGCTAAACGACTACACTTTTGATTCAACGTCGCTCCGCCATATTTGACATTTGTTTTGAATAAGTTATTGCGTCCGTTAATTTCACTACTCGCGAGGTTTGTTGGGCACAGTTCGTAAGATTGTACCGCGAAACTTGAAATAATTCTATCGATTGAAAAATTAATTTCAAGGAAATCTGTAAATAATTTTAAAATTTAGTATGCTGGAAGTCTTTACTTAAATACATTAAATTTGCCAATTTCTAAAATTAAATTGAAACAAGACCAAAATGAAAGTTTGAACTGCCAAATAAAAATAAGTTTTTTGGCTTTAAATTAAATATTGTTGAGTTATATTATATAAATGCTTTCTTACTTATTATATTTTGCATGGAAAAAAACCGATTATGCAAAATTAAAGATGCTAAAGGTGAATTATGTGAAAATGATTGCCGCTACGAAGAACTCCCTGTTAAGAAAATTTTGTTATCTTAAAAATTGATTATAGCTACATTTACCATACTCATGCCCAAAATATGTTTTATGATTAAATTATATAAATTTGTCGTTGGTTGTGTTGCTGTTTTGCAACTCTAAAGATAAATAATAAACGACAAAAAGTAAATTTATGATCATTTATGATACAAACAAATTAAAAAGAACCATCAGGTGAGAGTGCACCTCTTTCCAGAAATTCAAAGAGGAAAAATTGCAGAATTATTTTCTTT
The DNA here is from genome assembly GCA_951509405.1 of Machimus rusticus. Classification (NCBI taxonomy): domain Eukaryota; kingdom Metazoa; phylum Arthropoda; class Insecta; order Diptera; family Asilidae; genus Machimus; species Machimus rusticus. The sequence continues at coordinate 14,829,929 of OX608051.1, forward strand.
GAACACCCAAATAGTTTTAAAAGTAAATTCGCCCGTGTAAAATCAATTATTTTTCAGGTTTTTTTATTTCTTGCTTACATTATTTAATAAATCATCTCACAAATACGGAAAAGAACGTTAGAAAATTATAAAACTTTAAACATCTTTTCTCGAAATTTCTCTCTAACTTATGCACGCCGTGCAGGTGTAATACAATTCAAGAATACTTGACTTATCGATCTTTTAACTATTTGGCCTCAGTATACATACAACTATCCAATCGTTAATATTTCACTTTGAACAATAATTTGTTCACAGTTGATTTAAAAAGAAAACAGTTTTCTTTGTAGTAGAGTACTTTTAGAGGCTTTTTGATTCGAATATTTTTGGAGTTCATTGTTCAAAACAAATAAATGGATTACTTTTTTTTAAATACTATTACTTTTAATTTCGTAAATTCCAGCTAGTTTTGAAAAAATTCTGGTAGCACTTTTACAGCAAAATCTGTACAACTATCGTGCACAAAATTCTCAAGAAAGTGTAGTTATTGAATCCTTATAATTAGCACATTCTTTTTTATATTATCCTAGAAGAATTATGAAGACAAACAGACACACGCACGAAGCATTTGCATCAGAATTCAAGGAACTTGCTTTAAGAGAAATCCACTTACTATTTTTAGCTATATTAAAATAAACGGCAGCTTGTAAGTACTCCAGGATATTGTTTAACAAGTTCGCGGACGGCTGCTGCATATGTAATATGTTCACTTTACTCTGATGGGTCACCACCACATTAATAGTATTACAAAAACAATTGATAAATTTTTAATATAGTTGTTATTGTGTTATTTAATTTTTTCAACGTTGATAGAAATACAAAAAATTTCGATAAATTTATTATTATAGTGGTTTATTGAGTAGTCATATCAACACCCTACGCAAAGACGAACCATCCGCGAACATGTTAATATAAAAAATGGACATAATATCCACAGACAGCTTATTAGACTTAAAAGGAAAAGTTTCAGAGCCAACCTAAAATTATCAAAAATTTAATACTAAATATGTACGTTTTTTTCAATCAATTAGTTCTCCAAGTTTCAGTCAGTTAAGAACGGAAAATTGTTTTTATTGCTACAAACGTGATAGAGGATATTATAATATTTTACAATAATTTTTAGTTTAATGCCCTGTACGCAGCAACACATCTGAATCACACAAAGGTTGTTTACTTCTTATATTTATTAATGGTTTCTAACAACTCGTCTGCTTCCTCGCCAGTTTTCACCCTCAACAGAATGGGGGTGGGTTTCTGCTCGCTTTCTGGTGTTGGGATGCACACCATCATCACATTGTTCTTGCCCATACGCTGAGCAGGAATCGATTCGTTCAGAATCAAATTAAGCAAAATATTCCCCAAATTCGTGTCAGCTCGGACGAGCAGTTGAGTTTTCTCGCTGTCCTTAACTGGTTTTAGGTACAACGTACCAATTCCACGATCAGCATACGACGCACCTTGCTTCACAAAGACCTTACATTTTTTTGAGTAGACGTTGTCCTCCTCCACAACGAGCTTGAACTCAACTTTTGGTGGTTGATCCTCTTCCTCCTCCTCCTGTTCCTTTGGCGCATCACTGCTGCTCTCAGGTTTTGCCACAGAAGCTCCAAATGTAAAAGGTTTTCCCGATCCTGAAAAACTAAATCCAGTAGTGCTAGTCGCTGATGTCGTCGCTGGGGTGAAGGCGAACAAATTGGTGCTGGATGAGCTCGCTTCAGGTGTGGCACTTTTCTTTTGTCCGAATGAAAAAGTTGCTGCACTAGTACTTGTCACTGCAGATGCTTCAGTTTTCTGAGCGCCCAATGAAAAAGTGGCACTTGTTGCTGTACTGGACGCCCCTGCGTCTGTTTTTAAGAACGAAAATAGTTGCGAGGACGACGTTGTTGGCTTAGGACCTTCTGGTAGCGAATCTTTCTTGTCAGCAACAGACGTTAATTTAAATGTGTTGGATTCTTTGTTGTTCTCACTTCCAGCTAAGTCTAGTTTTACCTTGTCATTGCCATTTGAGTTTGCGGAAGTTCCAAAACTGAACTGGGTTCCAGCCGCACCAGTTTGTGGCTTGTCCTGTTCAATTTCCTTCAGATGTTTCTCGTAATCCTGAAAAATCGGAGACAGTATGCACAAAGGATTTTCGTCCACGTGCTTCTTAATCCAGCTGGACACGGCTAGATTCAGCCCCTTCAGCTTTGCATAGTAAGTGCTCGATTTCTCGAAGTGGAAGGTACCAGATTTTGCTGCCTCCTCAACTTTCAAGTCCTGTTTCTCCGTTTTCTCTACTGGATCTGTTGTACTCTTAGAACTTATTTTTGATAGAAATGAAAACGGTGATGCACTGGAAATACCAGATACTGTTGAAGCAGTTGATGCAGAGTTTGAGAAACCTGTTAATAATCGGATTGAAACAATAAGTTTGCAAAAAATAAGTAAGTTTACCTGTAAAACCACTGAAAATCCCCTTTGGCTCCCCGTTGCCAGCCGCGTCGCCCGTAACACGCCTCTTCGCCTTTTTGATCACTCTGCTCTGCAGCTCCTCCGAAGACGCCACTTTGAAAACTCCCTTTTCCTCGGGCATCTCCTCCTTGTCCCAATTATCATGATTTAGGTCTGTGGTTGCAGATCTTTTGCCTGACATTTCTGAAAAATTAATTTCTGTTCAGAAAAAGCCCTGCTAGAGACCCACTGCTAGCTGTAGGCTCAGTCGCGTGAGTTTCGTAGACATCGGCTACCTGGCGTTGGTGCTTTGAATTTTTTTATCTTCATGCTTTACGGGCAGACTGAGTAATCCAAAATGAGGGGAAACAACGGAAAATTTTACCTTGTGTTATGCGATTTCACGTAAAAATGAACGAGCGTCCGCACTGCAGTTTTTTTGATTAATTCTTGACGTGACGTTGACGGCCGGCGGCGCGGCTTTTAATTTTGCAAATTCCAGATGACAGCAGTTTTGAAATGTTCGGTTTCGAAATTTCACAGTTAGGTGGCGCGTTAACTTGGTCGGTGTGAGCATTCAGGGGTGTGTAAAGGTAAGTTACACCGCGTCAAAGCAGTCGCATCCTTATTTCCTTGCGCACGAATATATTTGGATTTTTAACATATTCCTTTAATATTATATTACTAGTACACTACTACTTCTATAAAATACAATTGTGTAACTAACCATAATTGTGATACATTTGGGAACCCGTGAACATAAACTAAACTTAATGGGCCCTTGCGTAAAATAGTAAATTTAAAATTTATAGCCTTTTAAAAACACAAATTAAAAACAGTTCCTTGGCTTTTCCTAATCATAGAGTAAAATATGTCACTTCAAATTGTATATAATAAACGGAAAAAATTACAAATGTAAAAGTTTTGATTTAATACATGTATATTTTATAAATTTACATTTGAATAAAAACTTATCCTCCTCCGCTTTGTTTCACAGCATGGGAATACTCTACTACTACTCTACACACTTTTACTATCCTCCAGCCTTTCGTGCATAACTCTTTTTATAAAATATTTGAATAAAACATAATAGGAATCTTAAGCTTAAATTTAAAAATTATTTTTCAATTGTCTCATTCCATTACAGCAAATACGTCTTTCAAAATTTTCTTTTAAATATCCCTCTTATTATTTCTAAATTCAAAAAAGTGTACGCTAATTTGCCTTACAGCCGTTCCGTTTTAGCTTATCATTCTATAGTTTCGGAACAGGGAACAGAGCATGCATTTCAATTCCGTGTGTCCCATCAATTGTCAAATGTGTTCCAAAAAGTAAAAATGAGCAGAGGTTCAAAAAAGTTACAGAAGCCGGGTTACCGGAAAACCTGGGAAACCAATCCCATCTTAAGAGGTAATATAGAATAAAATGCTTTTGGAGTAATTATCTAAATATAAAAGTATTTTATAGATTGGATTGACTCGGTGCCGGATCAACCCGACAAGGCGTACTGCAAATTTTGTCGAAGAACGCTATACGCGCACAAATATTCGGTTTTTAAACACACTTGTACCATTAAACACCAGCAAAATAGCGACCGGTTTAAATCGACCCAGAAGGACCAGAATTACTCGAATCATGGGGAAGCGAGTGTTCCTGAGGTCAATTGCAAGACTGAATATGAAAGCACCCTGGTAAAAGTTGAGTCTATAGATAACTGCGATGATTCGGATGGCTCGCAAAAGGATGTTTATGAGGAATACCTAGAAGGTGTAGACATTTCTCAAGCAGATCAACTGGATAAATCCTGCAATCAGGTTGAAATAACAACCGAAGAGTACCTGGACATGCCGGATGGCAGTCGTGAAGATTCAGGCAATGAACTCCAGGAACAAGATGACGCCAAATACGATGTTTCGGAAGGAGAAAACGACTATGGCAATTGCATATATAAAGAGGTGAGCTGTTTTAGGCCCTTATTAAGCAAAGATGATCTACTAAACAAGATGGGACACTCTCTATACCCGCGCAAAGCTCTAAGCTCTAATTCCGAAAATGGGGTCAAGAACAGTTTTGCTTTAGCGCAGGCAGTAAAGAACTATTGCTTCCATTCCTGTAAAATTGTAAATTTCAATAAGAGCGTACGAGACGCAAAGAGGCAGGACGGAAGCTCTCACCTACGACGCCTACATTGTAAACAATAATGCGGGGGTTTTTTTTACACGCGTTTTTGAAGGCGCAAAAACTCTGGGAGTGTGCGTGTGTGGTTGGTATTAGTGTCTGCCCCTTGCAATGTTCAGGTATAGAAAAGGGGACTTCAAGAAGGGAAAGACGCAGGTAGCACACACAGAGCATAAATACGTAAGCGTTTGTTTACATTTTTTCATCTGCAGTTTTAAAGCCGCCAAACTCTTTCTGTGTTCAAATTTTTATCCCTTTCTTACACATAACTCTAATTCTCAAGTTCGTTTGGGTAACGGTACCAAGGTCAAATTTTGGTAAACATTTTTTTAAATTTTTTGAAAAACTTCGCAAATGTCCCATCTTGTTTAGTAGATTATTTTTACTATTAAGGCCCTTTTACACAAGGCCATTGGTATAGGCGCCAATAAATTAGAAATGGTTCTATTTCATTGTATTGCTTTTATCAATAGCCTGACGATACTTCATTGTAATGAATTGTCTCCCTATATATTTACACAACGCCAATCCATTAAGCAATTGGCTTGGCTTAGTCGAATGGCTCGACAAAGGGTCTCATGTAAAAGGACTTTTATTGTTAGCGAGTTGCACAAATCTCATTCGAAGCGAAAAATAGGGGTTTCGCTCCGACTTGAATGAAATTGCTTAGGTGCCTTCCTTCTCGCTCTACCGCTGGGGTTGAGGCCGGGGGAATTTTAAAATCTTAAATGAAATCTGGATGGAGGGAGGTGCGGGGTCGAGTTTGGTACCATTAGATAGCTTTCCAAAAAATATTTGAAACGTGTTTTTCCTTTTTTCGATCTCATGTGTAGATCGTGAGATATTCGACCTTTCCGGAACCTTTTTTTGCACAATACACATCCTCCCCCGCACTCCCTGTACCAAATTGAAAAATCAGATAAAAGTTACGTATTTTTTCATGGAGAATCCGAATCTGCGAAAAAATGGGTGGTCTCATTTGAATAAAATAAGTTACCCCCACCCCCGCCCTCAGGGATGGGGGTGGGGAGTAAGGGTTGGAAGAGTTGAACACTCCTTTTAAAAATATTTTAGCCCTGTTTTTTTGTTTTCCGATGTGTTCTTTCCAAAATATTCGACTGGGACTTTTGTTACACCCTGTGGGCAATTTCGACATTAGCCTCTTAATATCAAAACTAAAGACCTCGGCACGCCATATAATTTGTTCTAATTTAATTTAAATAAGACATGAGCATGAATTAATAGGCGATGATTTTTAAACTCTTTGATTTTGATTTTCTTTGGAATAAAAGAAGATATGTTTTATTGATAAGCAGTTTTCAGTTCCAGAATATCTTGCTTATCTCGGATATATATTTGCCTGTCGTGAAATCTTTTTATCGCTTACTTATCATCGCAGTCACCTCATACTTGCGGACTGTGGTTTAGCTTTCTTTGCTTGCATTGTACAGATAGTATTCTTCCATAAAAGCCATTGCAAAGTGAAATTCGAATTAATTAAGCGAATAGCTACTACTCGTTAACGCTCTTTCATATTTTACAGACATCAGCACAAAACGAAACCGATATGTCTTCAACCAGAGCAACAATTTCCACCCACATATTGGACACGACACGGGGCCGGCCAGCAACTAATGTACCTGTAGCACTTTTCAAGTTGGTCAACAATGAATGGAAAGAGATTAGCCATTCCTCCACGAACAACGATGGCAGAGTTCCGCAGCTTATCTCACAAGAGGAGTTCACGGCGGGATGTTATAAAATCCACTTCGATGTATCAGGATACTTCAGAGACACAACAGAGAAATTTCTTTATCCTTTCATTGAAATCGCGTTCCAATGTGAAACTGGGGAACATTATCACATTCCCTTGCTGCTTAATCCGTTCGGATATTCTACTTATCGCGGCTCATAATAATAGACGTTCTTGCAAAATGTTTTTAAAATAAATAAAATTTATTAATTTATTTAAGCTCTTATTTTTTGATGATTACATTCAGTACGCGGCATTTGGTTGTCAAGAACCTAATTCGTTTATACCAGTATCTGTCCGTTCCATACTTTATTTATTAAAACATCGATGCATCATTTTTCAATCCTATACTCATTAAATAAGTTACTGTTTATGCATAGCATAAAAAATGCTCTGGGACGGTCAAATATATAGTGAATTATTTTTGTTACATAATTTTAGAATTTTATTTCTTTTAATTTTGTAAAACATTAATTACGAAAATTTCGTAAAACATTAATAACTTGTGAACGGGTTGACCGATTTGAATAAAAATTGAATATTTGTAGATGTCACTGAAGTGGGTCGGGTCGTCAAAAAATCGGAAAATTTGAAAACTTGATAATCTAAACAAAAGTTTCTTTTTTTTGGTATTCTCTTCCAATTTTTAATTGTGGTACAATCACCAAAATTGTTTTGAAACTACCGGGCATAGTTTTTTGTAACATGCATATAATTTTCCCGGATCTTTTTTCACCTGCGTGATACTTAAAAACAATAAATTGTTTTCTTGTTTGGGTCATCATAGAAGTTTAAAACTCAAAGTCTATGTCCTAGTCTAGGAATATCAAATGCCGTTTATCTCAATATCCCATTTTAAAGAACTTGGTGAACAAGTTTTTTGTGAGTATACGCTTTCCAAGTTTTTTAATTGCCATCTATTGTATGAAATAATTAGTTTATGGAAAAAAGTTAAATTCATGGATTATTTCGGAAAGTTGTGAAGCCTTTAGTGTTTTATACAATATAATATTTTAAGATTCAAACTCTTATTTAAGTTTTGTTACTATGTAACTCCTAGAACAATTCGTTATTTTTTAACGATTTTTTATATGTATGTAAATTGTTAAAATACGACCTTTTGCATTTTTTAAACTTCTTTATACTGAAAACGGAAGAAAATTGAGTTTTTTGATGTGAAACATCTTTAGCCGAGGGGTAAAACTGATTGTTGGCGTGGCGACGCTTTTTCCGTGGCGACGTTTTTTCCGTGGCGACGTTTTTTCCGTGGCGACGCTTTATCCGTGGCGACTGGCGACTGGACTGCTGGGGGCCTATTCCTGAATCCATTCGAATCGAATCCGATTCAAATGAAAAGAGCCTGCAAAAGCCCTTTTTGGATAAATATTCCTTAATAAAGCCGCTTATTTCAAATCAACTGTCAGAATTTACGAATTCAAGATGGCGGACTGTCAAATTTTAAAGTTAATGCGATTTGCACCAAACTTGGAACTCGGGGGTTTTCGGGGTCGCTTATTTCAAATCAAGTGTCAGAATTTACGAATTCAAGATGGCGGACTGTCAAATTTTAAAGTTAATGCGATTTGCACCAAACTTGGAACTTGGGGGTTTTCGGGGTCGCTTATTTCAAATCAACTGTCAGAATTTACGAATTCAAGATGGCGGACTGTCAAATTTTAAAGTTAATGCGATTTGCACCAAACTTGGAACTTGGGGGTTTTCGGGGTCGCTTATTTCAAATCAACTGTCAGAATTCACGAACTCAAGATGGCGGACTGTTAAATTTTAAAGTTAATGCGATTTGCACCAAATTTGGAACTCGGGGGTTTTCGGGATCGCTTATTTCAAATCAACTGTCAGAATTTACGAATTCAAGATGGCGGACTGTCAAATTTTAAAGTTAATGCGATTTGCACCAAACGTGGAACTCGGGGGTTTTCGGGGTCGCTTATTTCAAATCAACTGTCAGAATTTACGAATTCAAGATGGCGGACTGTCAAATTTTAAAGTTAATGCGATTTGCACCAAACGTGGAACTCGGGGGTTTTCGGGTCGCTTATTTCAAATCAACTGTCAGAATTTACGAATTCAAGATGGCGGACTGTCAAATTTTAAAGTTAATGCGATTTGCACCAAACTTGGAACTTGGGGGTTTTCGGGGTCGCTTATTTCAAATCAACTGTCAGAATTTACGAATTCAAGATGGCGGACTGTCAAAATTTCAAGTTAATGCGATTTGCACCAAATTTGGAACTTGGGAGTTTTCGGGGTCGCTTATTTCAAATCAACTGTCAGAATTTACAAATTCAAGATGGCGAACTGTCAAATTTTAAAGTTAATGCGATTTGCACCAAACTTGGAACTTGGGGGTTTTCGGGGTCGCTTATTTCAAATCAACTGTCAGAATTTACGAATTCAAGATGGCGGACTGTCAAAATTTCAAGTTAATGCGATTTGCACCAAACTTGGAACTCGGGGGTTTTCGGGGCGCTTATTTCAAATCAACTGTCAGAATTTACGAATTCAAGATGGCGAACTGTCAAATTTTAAAGTTAATGCGATTTGCACCAAAGTTGGAACTCGGGGGTTTTCGGGGTCGCTTATTTCAAATCAACTGTCAGAATTTACGAATTCAAGATGGCGGACTGTCAAATTTTAAAGTTAATGCGATTTGCACCAAACTTGGAACTCGGGGGTTTTCGGGGTCGCTTATTTCAAATCAACTGTCAGAATTCACGAATTCAAGATGGCGGACTGTCAAATTTTAAAGTTAATGCGATTTGCACCAAACTTTGAACTTGGGGGTTTTCGGGGTCGCTTATTTCAAATCAACTGTCAGAATTTACGAATTCAAGATGGCGGACTGTCAAATTTTCAAGTTAATGCGATTTGCATCAAACTTGGAAATTGGGGGTTTTCGGGGTCGCTTATTTCAAATCAACTGTCAGAATTTACGAATTCAAGATGGCGGACTGTCATATTTTAAAGTTAATGCGATTTGCACCAAAGTTGGAACTCGGGGGTTTTCGGGGTCGCTTATTTCAAATCAACTGTCAGAATTTACGAATTCAAGATGGCGGACTGTCAAATTTTAAAGTTAATGCGATTTGCACCAAACTTGGAACTCGGGGGTTTTCGGGGTCGCTTATTTCAAATCAACTGTCAGAATTCACGAATTCAAGATGGCGGACTGTCAAATTTTAAAGTTACTGCGATTTGCACCAAACTTGGAACTTGGGGGTTTTCGGGGTCGCTTATTTCAAATCAACTGTCAGAATTTACGAATTCAAGATGGCGGACTGTCAAATTTTAAAGTTAATTCGATTTGCACCAAACGTGGAAGTCGGGGGTTTTCGGGGTCGCTTATTTCAAATCAACTGTCAGTATTTACGAATTCAAGATGGCGGACTGTCAAATTTTAAAGTTAATGCGATTTGCACCAAACTTGGAACTCGGGGGTTTTCGGGGTCGCTTATTTCAAATCAACTGTCAGAATTCACGAATTCAAGATGGCGGACTGTCAAATTTTCAAGTTAATGCGATTTGCACCAAACTTGGTACTTGGGGGTTTTCGGGGTCGTTTTAGCAACATTTTTGTCTCACCCCTGTTCAGTTATCCCTCACCCTATATCTCGGCGAATTCTCAACAAATTCTCAACAAATTCTAAAATATAGCCATTACCTTGATCTTCAGCAACTTCTGAACGCGGAATTTGGAAAGCGTGAAATGGTCAATTTAACCTGCGACTTTTGTTCTTATGAAAAGAAATCACACAAAGCTGAGATAGTTTCATGTTCGGAACTATCGTGATACAGCTCCAAAGTGCTTCAAAATATCGAAGGTACTCTGTAGGTAAGATTCGAAGATATTACATAAAAAGTGTTCCCATATCTAAAGTTAAGATTGCAGATAATTATTACCAAGTAATTAGCTTAATATTTCATAATGGGGAACATGAAAGTGGACACTACACAAGTATGCAGCGAGGAAAGAACAGTTGGCATAATGCCGACGATTATTGTATAAGTTTGGTGTAATAGAGCCAAAGGAATATATACAAAGTTATATTGTTTCTTCAAAAGCAGTAAATAATTTTGAATGGAAAGTAATTAGCAGTATACTCGTACGGGTTGATTTTCAAATATTAGCGGGATGGAAAGGGACTAGTCACTGCACGTTAATAATAGAAAAAACGGTAACAAAAAAAAACTGATATCCAAAAAAAGAAATTTTTTTTTTTTTTTGGGTTTTATTTCACTCGACGTTTCACATCTGCCAGGCGTCCCGTGACGGCTCACATTTTTTTTTTATTTACTTTATTATATACGGAGAAAATCCTATAGAAGTGATCTGCTATTTGTTCGGATTCAAATTTGGTGTTGACCTGTGTAATCTTTCTTCTGGCTGGAGTTGACACTGGCTAAAACCAAGATCGTCTTTCTGACGATTACTATAGCGACTAAAGCGCTGAGTAGAGTCATAGCCAATATAACATTGATGGACCCAGACCCTGTAAAAGGTATCTGTTGTTCCGCACTTTCGAGGCCGTCATACTCTACGGAGTAGAAGTCTGGGTCGATGCGATGTGGTGGGAAAATACAACAAAGGCGAATGCAACAAAGCGAATATTCCGAAGGATGTTGTTGATTCAAATTTCTAGACTGTCCAGGAAATAGCCCTAGAATTTTGGAGCTCCCCTCCCCCAACCCCACCGGTAGGTGGTCTCCCCCCTTTCTCAACCCCAGCGGTGGGTGGTCGAGTTTGACCATTGGATAGCTTTTCAAAAAATATTTGACACGTGTTTTTTCCTTTTTTCGATCCCATGTGTAGATCGTGAGATATTTGACCTTTCCGGAACCTTTTTTACACAACACACATCTTCCCCCGCACTCCCCGTACCGAATTGAAAAAAATGTTTCAGACAAAAGTTACGTATTTTTGCATGAAGAATCTGAATCTGCATAAAAAAATGGGTGGTCCCATTTGAAAAAAAAATTGGTAGTGTTTAATACTTCTTTAAAAAATATTTTACCCCTATTTTTTTGTTTTCCGAGACGATGTGTTCTTTCTGAAAAATTCAACCGGTCCGGTACTTTTTGAACACCCTGTATATAGATATATAAGAATATAAATGTATACATAAGCATCTAGTATTATTATCCTGTTCGGACACACGTGCTGGAGTACATAATCAGCCTCAAATGACTATTGGGCCAACTTCACAACGTTTATTTAGGGCATTATTATCATGTGGTCACATGAACAAAATGGGCCAATATCTCGAAATCCGGACGATGAATTTTTTTTTTGTCCATATAGACTTTTGCTTGAAATGTCGAGAGCTACCTTGCTGCAAAATTTGGGAGCGATTGAGTGAAACCCATTTGCAATTTTTTTTCAGCATGACGGACATATACGATATTAAATAAAAAATGAACTTTTGAAATTGACGCATATATAAGACATAATTCCTTTGGTCTTCCTTTGCCTATATTCTTCACAACACCCCGTTCGTTGTGTCTTTTAAGTGTTTGAAGGACACAGGTCTTGCGTATTTGCAGTAATTGTACGTTGCGACAAACCGTTATTGTGATGTGTGATCACCTGTAAATCAGAAGAATGCTTAATTGGAATCTTTACTAGTGTAAAGACTGGAAAAAACCGAAGTTACTTGCCACAAGTTCATTTCGTCCACTGATTTCCTTCCCATTTCAAACATTTTCATTATTCACCAAAAAATCAAATTTAAATGCACCCAGACTTACTGTAGCGAACTGCGTTCTATGAAGTCTAATCAAAACTCAGAGCAATCTAACGAATGTGGAGGTACAAAAGCACAATTCTATCTATAACTCTTTTGTTACAATTTTTAGGAACAAGAAATAGAGGTCTGTGGTGGTGGTTGCTATACGTGGATGCCTCGAGAGAATTATTTAAACTTTTATTCTTGGTGGCGAAAATAAGATCAATGTACAAGAATATAATAAAGGACATTGGATAATTAATTCAACCAAAAAGTGTTTTCCTCTTTAATGGTTTGCAGAAATTATGAGGATCATAAGATAAAACTTTCATGACAAACTTAGGTGGTCTTAAAGTTATACGCATGACTGTAAATTTTAAAAAGGTATTGCAGCCGCAACTGAGCATTACATCAAAAACTGTGAGGGGTTGAAGGGTATACTTAAAAACTTATGATAATGTAAAAAAAATTCATAAATAAAAATAAATTAATAGATAATCATCTTAAATGGCAGTTTCAACTAATGGCACTATACTGTTCTTCAAAAATTAACGCGTAATTTATGTAATCATCGTTTAAAAACAGCAAAATAAAAACATAGAAAAGCTGAAATTTATTCCTTGATTCAATTTTCTTCTCTAAAAAACTTTAAAATGTCTTGATCATAAATATTATATTATTTGATATAAAAGAACGATCATTAGTAGAAACGTGAAGTAAAAATAGTATAAAGCATTATGTGTAAATAAGGTAGACAAATCCTTTTGAAATCAGAAATACATACTTTATAGCCTGGCAAAGAAAACATATATATATGTAGTTATTTACATATGTTTGTGGTGCTAAAACCATTTGTCGGCTAATGCTGTCATATTTAAAATAAATTTTTTATCTTACTATAGAAGAAGAAGATTTCAGGTTTTTTTTTATAGCTACTTGTTCAAAAATTGAAACATCTTGTTTTATTAATGCTAGTATAATGTGAAGTACGACAAATCGTATAAGACGTAGGCTTATGTAATTTTGGGTTGGCGAATAAAATAATGTAAACTACGTACTACTAATTGTTCTTTAGTTATCAGTATTTAGAGCCATAAAATAGTAAATTAAATTCGTTTGACAAGTGTTAATACATTTTTTACCTAACCCACTTGTAATAATAAATAATGTAATATTTAATCTATTGTTTATGTCTGAAGTCGGAGGCCAATAATTTTATCTAGCCACAAACCAAACTAATCAATAATCATCACTAATTTTAATTATTGCACTATTTACTACATTAACTGACGCAGTTTCGTCAAAATTAAATTATTAGTTTCCTTCCTTTAAAGAGTGGCGATTTGGAATGATAACATCTTCTTTTCCTTGCCGGCTTGTTTCTTTTCCAAGAACTACTCATGAGCTTGTAATTTTAGTAAATTTGAATTTGAATTTTTTTGTTTTTGTCAAGTTTAAAATTGTAATTATAAATGGAAAAAGATTTTTCAATATTTCGTAATTTTAAACTTTAATACGTTTTGGCATAAAATCTTAAGAAGTCACTTTAAAAAATATAATTAATTTGAGGAAAAAATTGAGTACCAATCTGGTCTTGGTACTTTTAGTGTTAATATTAAATATTACTTGATCGTTATCAACAAATCATAAAAAAATTACTTGATAATCGTTATTTTGTAATTAAAATTTTCTGTTAAAAACCAAAGTTAGGCTCTACTTTATAAAGAGTTAAGAAGACGAGACAAATATGCCCATATCGTCATAATACTAAGCTTATTAACTATTCAAACACCATCAATTTAAAAATAATTTTTTTCGTGAATAATTTATGGCTGTCGGTTTTATTTGACCACTATCAAACTAGTGATTATGTGCTTACACTGCAGCATCCCCCACACAAAGGAGTCGTTGTGCCAAATAATCCAGAAATATCTCCCGGCGCGTATCGCTTATAACTCCATCAGGTTTTTTTTATACGAAAATAAAATAAAAATAAAATTCGGTTCATACTAAAATCCTCGCGGTGACTGTCGCGCTCACTATATAAAAACCTAAAACAGAGGTGATCAGGTGTTTAGTAGTGCTAATCGCAGGCACGGCATATCAGTATTTTTAGCGTTTAAGATAGCTTCTAGCAAAAATGGAAATTCTGGGTTTTGTATTAGCCTCCTTAATGATCTCTGCGGGATCGGCTGTTGACTACTGCAACAAGGAATTATGCCCCACAGGACGACATATCGCGTGCAATAACTTCGGAGTAAGTAGAAAGTCTTAAGGCACTGAGGGCCTACGATGTTTAATTATGTACTTGATCTTGCAGCATTACTCGTCGAAATGCCCGCCCGATCGAAGCATGATCGACATAAGGCGATTCAAGGGTTTTGCCACCCACCTGCACAACCACTACCGAAACCTGATTGCATCTGGATCCCTACCGAGATACGAACCTGCCGCCCGAATGGCCACAATGGTGAGTTGCTAATTTAATTTATGCGGCCTGCCGCCACTGATGGGATTTTGCTAATTTAATGGTGATCAACTTTTCGTTTTCTTCACGGTTTCTCCGATTCTATGGAACCAGTTATTTTTTGTCGAATTTTTCTTCTAGTGATTAATTGTGGGCGATTTTATAATTGCCGGCATATTGCTAGACATGCGGGAGCCGCCGGTCTTAATTGGTAAAACTTTTTTGCTCAAGCCTCTTGCCAATTTTTCACCGAGTTCTTTCACCTGGTTCTGTTTACTTTCCGCGAAAAGCGACCTCCTGAGATGGTCGGACACGGGACTAGCACGAGAAGCCGCTATTACGCAACATCTCTAAAAAAAACTTCAAAAACCTAATTTAAAATGGTAATTCATCAATTTCAGATTTGGGACGATGAACTGGCGAAGATGGCTGAATTTAACCTAAAGACGTGCATCTTTGATCATGATGAATGCTATCACACGCCGCGCTTCCGAAACGCTGGACAGTGTCTAGCTGGACTTTATTACTACAAAGCAGACCGCCGGAACATGACCGAATTGTTAGAACAGGCCGTTGGGGGATGGTTCAGTGAGCATGTGAACGCAGATATGAGCTACATCATGAACTTCCGCATCGACTCAAATTTGTAGGTTCTTTAAATCTCATCCTTCAGGAGTATTTTGTAATGATATTTTAATAATTTCAGCCTCGATTATGGCCACTTTACTGAATTTGTTGTCGACCGGAATACCCACGTTGGCTGCGCAGCTATTCAGTTTACAGAACGCAAATATAAAGACTTCTTCAGAGTGAATATCGCTTGCAATTATGCTTCCGTTTATTCTGGCGAATTTCCAGTTTACGAACCTGGCTATCCTGCGTCCAAGTGCAAGACTGGGCGGAATCCACAATATCCTGCATTATGTTCGTTGCGGGAAAAAATTAATCCTAATTACTATTATTAATCTAATCTAGTTTGTTATAATTTTCTCAAAATAAATTGTTTGTTTTCAAAATTATCGCATTTTCAACAATGGGAAGAAATTGAATGTTTGGATTCAAAGAGTACATACATTTGTCTATCCTCAACAGAAAGCGTGGACAATGAATGTAGTTTATTTTAAATTGGAAATTTTAGTAGTGAAGTTCAATTACATATTGGAATTGTTGAATCAATTATAATATAATAAGATTTACAATTTTTCATATGACGAGAAGACAATATATTTGTGTACATACAGATTGTAAATAAATAGTTTATTGCTTATTTAGACAATTTAGCCAAAAATTTGCTTTCACGCAAAACAAGTGACTAAACTTTTCGGAAATTCTTAATTCATCATTGAGCTGATGCGGCTGATAAAATTGACAGAAATAAATTTTTTGATAGGGGAATAACATCAGTACAATAACAATTTTTTTTAAAGAATAAAACAGAAATCGACACCAGATTTCATAATAATTCTATTAGCCATGTATATAATATTTCTTAATTTTTTTTTGGTACACAGAGGAACCACAGAATGGCAAGAATAAATTCTTTAGAGAGAAAAAAAGTAAACAAATGGGTACAGAACAATAAATAAATTTAATTAAGTAATTGAAGCACTTAGTCAGCCAAATTTTCAATGGGTAAACTGACAAATTAAAATTGATAATTTCATAATATACATAAATTCAAGAATGTAGTGATGGATGTATTAGGCTATATTCCTCCTCCTCATTTATTTTTGTTTCCTTGTACAGTGTACTATCACCCTATTTGCATTATATTCAACAAATCGTCTTTATGAATTTGAGGAATTATCTAAAACAATGTCTGCCCGATGTTTAACAAATTTGATAATAACTTTTAAAACTTGAAATCTCGACTTGAATTTTAGAGAATTTTTTTTTTTATTGGAAATTGAATTATTTCCACTATACATAATACATATTATATAATGATTTCCATACATCATTGCTCAAGATATTCATCAGTACTTAAGACCTCGAGTTTTGATAGAAGTAAGGACTTATAGTGAAATCTAGGTACTGAGAAAACTTTCATGGACTTCGTTACGAAAGGCCTCAAGTCACAGTATATACACAATAAAAGGGTAACACGCATTCTAAAATAGTCAACAATTCTTACATTATGAATTTTCGTATAATGAATAAATCCACACACTAAACGCTCCTGACAAGTTTTGAGCAATAGCATCTAAAGCTAATCGCTTTTACTATATTGATATGTAGTCCAAAAATTCTTTTGAGTTTTGAGCAATAGCATCTAAAGCTAATCGCTTTTACTATATTGATATGTAGTCCAAAAATTCTTTTGAGTTTTGAGCAATAGCATCTAAAGCTAATCGCTTTTACTATATTGATATGTAGTCCAGAAATTCTGTTTTTGAGCAAGAAGGGGATAAAATCTTCAAAAAATAGATGACAACCACTTTCTGCCGTAAGTGAATTCCTTTGATGGCGATAAAAAAATGTTACTTATTTTCGAGTTTCTTCATTTTCTACTTTGGCTACTGAGGGCCTTGAATGAACTGGAATCAATCCCTCTATAAAATGAAAAGTAAAATCAATTTAATTTGCATATATCGCTAAAATTTTGTTGTCAAGCCATTCGAAATTTGAAAAGGCCCTCCGAAACTAAGAAAGATTCATCCAGGAGGAGCATGGACCGGTTAGCTCAGATTGGGATGTTAAGAATGAAATTACATCCCAAAAGATTCCCGCGTCTACTCTATCACATGGGTCACACCCATTGCGTTGCTTCAAAATTTTTATCACCTGACCATTATCATAACTTAATGAATGAATTGCTTTTTCTGGATCAGGTGCGAAGCCCGCTGCAGTTTCGAGCCAAAACAACAATTTCTCGAGAGTATATTTATTGCTGTCGAGACGATCAAATTGATATAGCCATTCTGAAAATACAGAGAAACTTGTTTTATCCACGAATATGTTAAATAGATGGCAAAGCCGTTATTTGAATAATAAACCTGTTCGCAGTGACTATGCTGCAATAAAGCCTATCATTGCTAGACTAGATAAATTATTTGGGGGTGAATTTCTATTATTAGAACATTTGCAAATATATACATATACCGTTGTATTTTTTGGTTCCGAATAAAATTCAAGGCTTTACTTGTTTTGTTACGAAATATTGATATATGATTATAAGAGATTCTTAACCGATTGTTTTCTTTATTCATACGAGCTCAAAAGGGGTGAGAAGGAGTGGTGCTTTTTCATTGTTGGATTTTAAAATTATTGTTATAGAGCTTTCAAATAAAATTCAAGGCCATCTTTTGAATGGAAACGATTACATTGTTTTATTTCTTTTATAGCTTGATAGCTTTATAAAATTATTTTTATGAATCCTAAAACTATAAAAGATGAAACAACGTTATTCTCATGGTAGTCCATTAGTTTAGCGTGCACCGTATCAAACTATAATAACTCCCTTTAAGAGTTTATTTTAAATATTCTCCTTTACACCCAAATGGGATATATCATAAAACTTTAAAATTAACAGACACTTAAAGTAAAATATACCTTTACCTTATATACTATACATTGTAATATAAATGGCAACTAATGTTATTTGATTTGATCCGGAAAACCGTCATTAAATTCCCATTTTATATTCGTCCAATTTTCCTCCTTTTGCTATGCCCCAATTCTTCTAGGCGCTCCTTTATTGAAGATGAACTAGCTTAGAGAAGATTCATAATTTAAGACGAAGTCGATTGATGTTTAAACGATATTGTTGACTGTCCGACTCTAGTACGGACAAAAGGAAATACCTTCAGGAAGAAGTTACATATTTTATTTAGTTAAATCGTAAATTTTCAGTGAGAGACCCTCTAACTTTGGTACAAAAGACCATTCAAAATTTAATTAATTATGCTACTCTCAATTCACAATATTTTTTGCTTTAGAATTTACATAGATACAAAGTTTTAAATGCTTGTCGCGAAAAGTCATGAAGTCAAGTTTCGGGGATTTTGTTGACAAACGTGTTTCTACTAAAATATAATAAATTACTTTCGGTGCACATAATATTCCAAAATATAAGTTCTCAATGAGCTCCGTGTATACATTTACATAATATCAAATATCTTTGTTAGCCGTAAAATTGTTTTAAAATTTTATCGGTATGACCGTACGTCCATACCATTACTGACAAGAACAGCTCAGCGGTGCAAACCTCTTTTTTTGGCTTTTCCATCGTGCCGAATGAAAAGTACCGACTATCAAAACGTTCTGCAAACCAGTCTGTTACCATACCTGCATGATTTCTCTGAAAAAAATGTAATTTTCGAACAGTTTAATGCCCCTGTACATGTAAATGCATCTACAAGAGAATGGTTTGCACACCATAATGTAGAGCTGCTTGAAAGATCAGCCTGTTCACCAGATTTAGACCCAATGGGGATGGCCAGTCAGGAGAGTTTATGAGGAAAATACCCATAGTAGAGCTGAAAAGGGCTATAGAGAATGCGTGTTCTTTTTTGTCGCCAGAGTAACTATTTACAACCATACATCGACTCAATGACTAATGAGAAATCGTCTTTCTGATGTAATCAGAATAAATTATTAATATTCCTTAGGTACTTTCCCCATATTTGTTCTCTCAGTAAGGAAGTCAGGTACATTTACAGCAATGAAACATTTTTGCAGACCGTTGAATACTTATTTTCAAATAATTGCTTGAATTACCGAATTTAATATAACTGCAAATAACACAGCATATTTTCATAGATTATTATGAATCCTCAAACGAAAGATCTAAATTCATTCCAGTTTTCAAGAAAAATAAATTTTAAAAGATAAAGAAGGCCGTATTGTAGAATCTTTTGAAAAAAAAACTTATCTTATAAAATAAAAGTTTTTCATACAAGCTTGGAACCTGATTCAATTGAGCATGAGTCTAAATTTAGGAATATGAAATATCTGTATAGTTTTTCTAAACGGTTTGCCGGCAAGTTTTGCGTGCGCGGCCGCTTGTTATCATTTTAATTCACCTTTTACCTCTATGAAATAATTGGGTTATGGAAAAAATACAATTTCACGGAATATTTTTATAAATCTTAAAGCTTTTTGTATTTAAATATGATAACTTAAGATTCAAGCTTTTATTTAAGTTCTGTAACTAGCTACTAAGTAGAACAATCCGTTATTTTTTAATGATTTTTCATAATTGGTAAAAATACGGCCTTTGTACTTTCGAACCCTAGTTTTCCTGAAAACGTAAACCCATTAAGCATTTTTATTTTCCAATTTGTAATCTACTGAGAAAATCCTACAGAGATGATCTGTTAATTGACAATTGTTCGGTCGTAAAGTTAGTATCGACTTGTACAATCAGAGTTTTATAAAATTTAAGATTTCAGAAAGACAATATATGTATACATATTTGGAATGTTTGAATGTTCGATTAGAACAGATTAGTATTGTATATTTTGAAAGATTTATCTATTTATGATTATTTTAGAGATCATATGAAATGAGCATAATGGTTCATTAAGCTATAGGCACATAAATTTAATTATCACAAAAGGTGATTCACACACTTTTGCATTTGATTGTATTGTATTACCAGTTAATATTTAATGAAGATATCATTTTTGGAAATCCACCGACTTAAAAAGAATCAACGACTTTTCTGAATTGTTAAAATGAAAGTAATCAAAAAATAAAGAGAATAACGAGTAAATTAAACCACTTACCAATTAGTCCAAGTACTGTTACAGTTGAAATGTATTATTGTTTAGCTTCCTAACAGATCAGAACAATTCTAACATGTAAGCCTTGAGATAGAACTAAACCAGAAAAGTCTATAAACATAAAAGCGTATTGAAACAAAAAGGTCTTAGATAATAAACCGTCAATTCAATATTTGGTGCAGTTCTAAATTGGAGCTGAAAGTTTTCGATTCTTAAGTTATCAAGAAATGGGTTTTATTAATTGCTAATTAAAACAGTTTACGACGGGGAACTCAATTATTAAGTGAAAGATTGTCAAGGATCAATTTAAACCTATAGAACATTTTCTTCTAGAACTACGCTTTATTCGACATTCACTTTGGTTACAGTAGAAATCTCAAAACAAGGGAAGCTGCACTACAACAATAAAAGTGATGGAATGCTCGGGAATGATTTAAGATGGGCAGAGTTGCTGAGGTTAGAGACTGCCGATATCGTTGAATCTCTTCAATTTCTCAGGGAAGTTATCCTTGTATAGCACAGGATCGGCGCGGAATTCAACTGTTTTCAGCGGCATTGTTCCATAAACCTTTGCGAACCGATCTATACACGCAGATCTCTCCATCATGTGGTTTAGGTCAGCCGAAAGCATTTCGGTGTTGGTGCATTCCGGGCATTTGAATTTCTTGCGGGGTGCAACTTTAATTGGGGGTTTGTTTGTTACGTTCGCCACAAGGAAGTTCATTGCGATGTCCTCACAGTTCATGTGCTCATCCACCCAATCTTTGATATCACCGGGCATTGCATTCGTGTACATGTAACTCCAATACTGTAAAAAAGGAAAAGTTTTTATTTTATGGGTTTTTTGCAAATCAAATTTTCTTACTTTATGGTGAAATGCGGCACCTGTAAGTACCATCGAAATCTGATTGGTCCACTCAGATTCGTACTTCCATCGGTTTGTTACATTATCCCACACGTGCGTCCGACTCGGAAAACCTACAATTCTGTCCGGAAACTCCCTCCAAACCTCATATCTGGAACAAATAGGAAATTAAACATTTCACAAGACTTCCGGCATTGTAACCCATCTTACCCAAAGTCTAGTTCATCTGCTGTGAGCATAACTATGTCATCATCTATAGTCAAAATTGCTTCCGTTTCTATCTCTTCGTAGGGGTAGAATCTGTTCGACAACTTATTCGCCGTTGTCTGTATTACTTTAAGCTGTTTCGAAACTTTAGGGAACAGGGAAGCTAAAATTAAAATGTTTAGATAGGACACATCTCTGCATAGAATCACTCACGATGGGGCGGGGCCTTTTTCTGATTATTCCAAATGACCAGAATCTTCTGGAGTGATGGCACCACGGACAGCTTCTGTATGAGTGTAAACAAGCTCTCGATCCGGTCATAGGTCAATATAACAGCAGTGAACCCTTGCGATTTGGGGGCTATCACAGGTAAAAACAGTGGGTTCTGAGCCGATTTCGGTGCAGGCCTTACGTTCCACTGTTGAGACGTCTTCGCGAGGTGAGGGAACACACGATCGTTGAGTAAGTCCAAGAGAGTAAGGGTGATTTTTTCAATGCTGCTGAAGTATTTCTCATAAATCCAAGCACCTTGGGCCTAATGAATAAATACACAATTTTATAAATAGAGAGAATTATTGAAATTTAAATACTTTGCGATATTTTTAATCTCGCTTTCTTGATTTGGATGAAACTTTCTTACATCTCTGATAATATTGGTTAACACCAACTTTCTTTTTGGGAAATTTACAAATCATGTCTATAGACCTTTCTCCATAAATTATGAATTCGTAGAAGAAAATGCTCAATCAGTTTAAAATTTCGAGAAAAAAGGGGTTACACATTTTTTTATTATTTATTTATAACTGATAGAAAATAAATTGGGTTGAAAAGCACCAGAGAGATAATCCGTGGATTTGATTTTATTCAATAAAAATTCATACAACAGATGATAATAAGAATAAATAAGCGCATTGGTACTCATGAAAAATTGGTTCGCTTCCCATAATCTATATATTAATACGTGAAGGGAAATCTTTGGACCCCTTTTTAAGCAAATTGCACGGACTGAGGAGTTTGAGATTTTGCATGGTTAAAGTTTATATAGAGAAGAAGTGCACAAAGCTAAAATTTATATATAATATGTGTTATAAATACATTAAATAAAAAATTTTATTATTGAAAGTGCCAATTTCAAACACATAGTAGGCTGTGTACAGTCGTATTTTTCGTAGTAACCTCGGTAGGTCGAATTTCGACCACAGGGCGACCACTAGTTTAATTTATTGGCCAATATTAGTAATTTGTACTACTTTCATAATTAGTTGATACTTTTTTCAAAAATTCCTAAAACTTTAGATCTCCGCAATGTAACTAATGGTCAAAATGTGACCGTTTTTATAATTACTAATGTCAGTGTATTCTGCTAGAACTCTTAAAAAAGTGGTAAGCAGTGCAAAGTGGAAATGGAAAATATAAAGGATAGGCTGTTTTATTTGCAGCACAATCAATATCGGAATGTAAAAGTGGTTACTCGAGCAACAGTTAACGCTATGCTAATAGTAAAGCTGTTTCAATTCATTCTTCATATTAAAATATTTCAAAAAATGCTCTTGGATTCCAAACAAAAGTGGAATGTTTATAATCTGAATACAAATAATCAAACATTCAATGAGACGAAAATATTTTTAATTTGTATACGAAAAACCGCCAAATGGTCATGTAATTGTTTAATATGTGAACATATGCATATATGTAGATCTAGAGAACCTAATTCATTCTAAGTCAGCAAAGTGAAAAACTTGTATTAACATACACTTTAAATGCCTATTCTCTTTAGTTTGGTTAGTCTGATTTTTTTTACCTGCATTTCTTCAATCCGCTCTGCAGATACCGCTTTTAGCATAGTCATCAAGGAGTGGAGATCGGCCTCCCTTATCCTCATGGAAAACAAATGCCAATCAATAACGTCCTCGAAGGGAAGGATGTAATTATCTGCCATTATGACCGGTATGCAATTGTGGGCCAAGGCCTCCATAAGATCTGGCTGACCTAGGCGCAGACTTCTGCCAATCAAGCAGAACACTCCCTGGTTTAGAATATCGGGATAGTCGTACTCGACTTCCTTGGGAAAGCTGCACCTCACGTCTTTGAAAGACTCGTCATGGTTATCCTCCTTGTCCGTGTTGGATGACGACTTTAAATCACAGCTTTGTAAGAGCAGCAGGCCTTTATAGTCATAGGCCATTTCTCGGAGCAGTCGCAGATGGCGAGGAAATAGGTTCAGTTGGCTAACAACCAGAAGGTGCTTCTTGCGACGCTCTCCGCTGCCCTGAATATGTCCGATATCTTGTTGCGTCCCGCTCCACATCGGCAGGGAGATATCGAAGCCGTACCGATAGGTCCACGAGTCAAAACCTGCTCCCGCGATCACAGCCCTATCAGTGTTGACATCTAGGGCACGATTGAAATCTGGGTACTCTCCAGCCAACATGTTGAAAATTAAGTGGTTTTCTCCACTTTCCCAGTGGTCCAGGGAAGCCAGCGCTTTACCCACAAGATTGCAGTCTATTAAATTCTGGTTGAGTGTGTCAATACTCGTGATAAAGATGCACGCCTCATTGGGGTTCGGGGTGTAGTAGGGACTGTCGACAATCGTCCTCAGGATCGTGTAGTACTCCCTGGTTAAGGTAAACGCCTGTTTCCCCGAATTATCAACGAAGTCTCGCAGTGGATACACGTAGACCGCAATTCTGTCCTGCTCGCGCTGCCCGCAGCGGTACACATTTAAGCAGTCCCAAAATGTACAGTTTGTGTTTCTTGCTCGAGCAAGTTCTGCGTCCTCTTCGAGCGTTATTTGCGTTATATGTCTTAAATTGAGTGATATTTTCTGGTTGACGCTGTCCGCCTTATTCGACTTACCGACAAAGTCCCACAGGAAAGATATGCCGCCCAGAATGAGAACGCTAACAAGTACGTATGTTAGTAGATTGAGTAGTTTATCATTTCTCTGCTTGTTCAGAGATTTTATGGCACCATTTTTGACTAAAATCGTCATTTTTCCAGTGGAGCTTCGTGCTTTATTTACATTTTGCGATCAAATGACAATTAACTAATGACAGCAGGTCGAGGAGAATGACTATTGATATTAAGCAAATGGATTGTGCATTGTAGTTGCCAAACTGAAAGTTAAATGTTTACAAAATTCTGCTAAATTCGTTTAATTATAGCATCAGTTTTCTTTCTAAACAACTTTTTATTTAATATTAAAAAGAATGTACAGCTCAAAACTAAGAATTTACTTTGCACTCCCCAAAGTTTTGGAGCCACTGGCTTGCTGCTAAATGACAAAGAAGACGCCATAGCTGTCACTCTGTCACTTGTCGAAGTAGACGGTAAACGATTTCTTGCAGCCGGTAATCTGAAATTTTTGTTGCGGAAAATGGGTGATTTCGTAAAAGTAGTAACATCATCAACGGTTAAAGTGAACGTTACCAACTCGATGAATGATGCTGTCGTATTTGAAAAGAGGTTCAACAAGGATTTAACAATCGGAGACCTCAAGGTACCGAGAGGACCAAATGTGGCTTGAATTTCGTTTTTTCACTTATATTTTCTTCGAAAGCCAGGAAAGTTAGAATGCAAATAGCTTAGGTAACTCTAAATTATGTAATTAAGTAGTTTTCTTTCTCTCCCGATTTTTAAATGGGTAGTAACTGGTAAATATAAATTCGGATTTTTTTTCTTTTGCACCCCAAGTAAACATGGCAAAATATGAATGTGTTTTTTTAAATAATATACAATTTGATTCATATTACTGTTTCGAAACATAAGTTAGGAAGTATCTTTTCATAGGTAATATGCGGCTGGACAATAACCATAACAATGATTCGTGTGGCAAAAATGAATCATACCTACCCACCCAAAATATTTTGTGGACATTCTTTTGTGATGTCATCCACCTCATTAATTCCTGCCGTAGCTAATTAGTTTGGAAGATAGCGCAGATGTTCGACTTGATTAATGACACTTTCAATCTACGATTTCTGCTTGCACAAAATATTTTATTATTAATCCGAAAATCTTATCTCGGTCAATGAACATAAGCAATCCGTAGCTTCGATTTAGTTGTACCATTGTACATAAAACCCAAAAACAAGAATATTCAGTAATTTTGGGCCACAATAAAAATTCTTGTACATGGACAATGTACGAAATCTACTAGCTAAAGGAGGTGACGGATATGTGCTTGTGTGGGGTTCAATGTCCGCAAATGGTACAGTCTGTACAGTCCCTATGGACCGAATTTCAGGAATCATCAATGGTCATGTCTACTTGGACGAAAACTGGATTTATCAGGCTTATAATGATCTCAAACATACGGCACTGGTAGTAAAAAAATTCTTGGAGGACAAGAAAATTAATATTTTAAAAGCAGCAAAGTCACCCGATCTCAATCTTATTGAGATTGACATCGACAAGTCGACTAAAACCCACAATATTCCCATATACAGATTGTTTCGTTTGATTGACTCAGTCAAGTGTTAACTATTGGAAACATTTGAATGAATAGAAAAGGACACTTTATGTAAAAATAAAATTAATTAATTAAATGAAATAAAATTTCATGGAACCAAATTCTTAACTTACTTTAATCAAGACATAATAACAATAATATGGGATTGAGACGAGATATTCCATGCTATCATTATATAAAATTAATATTCAACAAAGACCTTTGCAAATAGAAAAAAAAACCCTTATAAATCAAATCCAAGCGGTATATGCCTACAGAATTTCACAATAAAACATATGTATATTGGAATTTTTTTTTTAAATTGTAGAAAGGCCCCGTAATTAACATACAAATTACTTTAGTTAACTTCTTCTTTGTAGAGTAAACTTGAAATCATGACTGGTGGGAACGCAGCCAGAATGCAGTTGGAGGCGTATAACGGCGCCCAGCTAGTCTGCAAAATGGATAATAACGATGCTCTTCTTGGCTCCTATCCAATCGATGATGGAATGCGAATTCATGTAATCACCGATCTTCTTTTCGCTCCTGAGAACGTCCAAAAATTTACTCTTACCGAGGAGCAGTACGATCAAAAGGAAGATTCTCTTAAAAAATTTCTTAAATCAAATAGATTGGGTAAATATAACGATGAGGAAATGAAGAAACTGGAAGAAAAGAGATTAAAAGCAATTGAAGAGGAAAAACAAAAAGCTGAGCTATGCACGGTGGGATCACGATGTCGGGTAAGATTTTTTGTACATTATATGTGATACCAGCTTAGAAACAATACAAATTTAAATTTACATCAAAGGCTCTACTTTATCTATATATTAATACGTGAAGGGAAATCTTTGTACCCCTTTTTAAGAATATTGGACGGACGGAGGAGTGTGAGATTTGGCATAGTTAAAGTTTGTATAGAGAAGAAGTGCAGAAAGCTAAAATTTATATATAATATGTGTTACAAATACATTAAATTAAATTAAATTAATTCATTATTTACGTTTATACTGTCTATGTCGAACGCATAGTAGTCTGTGGTCAAACTGTCGTAATTTTATTATTGAAAGTGCCAATTTCAAACACATAGTAGGCTGTGTACAGTCGTATTTTTCGTAGTAACCCCGGTAGGTCGAATTTCGACCCCAGGGCGACCACTAGTCCTAATAATAATGAAATTTACATTGTCACATGCAACAATGCTACAAACAGCGACTCATTAGATTTTATTGAAAAATATTGAATTGAAAACTCAACCTTCTCACAATAAAATATCAAATACGAAAAGTTAGTTTGAGGATAGTTATTTATTTATTTAATGCCGTCAGTTCGATATTATTCGAGTTTTTAACCAGTTCAACTCGATTTCTTTAAGGGGGGGTAAAGTTTGTTTGTTAAAAAAAGGGGTTTTTTCAAGACTTTTTTTTATGACAAATTGTTATTATTTATTTATTTTGAAAATTAGCATGTTATAATACAACATTTGAAGAAAGTTAAAAAAAATTTTGAGACAAAAATATAAAAAAAAATAACGGATTTATTCCAGTTCTCCGCTGGTGCCTCGAAAAAATTTTATTTTGCGGTGACCGCGATTCCTCAGTATTGGATTATTTGAAATCAAAAAAACAAATTGTTTTGTTTAAATAATTAGTTTCTTTATCAACTGACATTTTAAAGTTGAAATTTTGATTTTTTGACACTAAAATCGACCTACATATTTGTTATTGAAGATTGATACTAATTGAAAAATTCAAAAAAACTCGACGTCAGTTGATAGAGAAACTAATTAACTAATCAAAACAATTTGTTTTTTGGATTTCGGATAATCCAGTACTGAGGAATCGCGCAATATGTTATAAAAAAATTGAAAAACACCTTTTTTTTTCTTATCGAACAAACTTTACCCAAACTTTACAAATTGGATTTTTGGTGCACTGAATCGGAATTTAAGAAAAAAAAATTAAAAATGCATTTCGATTTCGAAATGTCCATCATTATGATAATAAGTTAAATTCAAAATAATTATTATAACTATATAATTTT
The DNA here is from genome assembly GCA_951509405.1 of Machimus rusticus. NCBI lineage: Eukaryota > Metazoa > Arthropoda > Insecta > Diptera > Asilidae > Machimus > Machimus rusticus. The sequence continues at coordinate 14,857,834 of OX608051.1, forward strand.
TATGGGGCCTATTGCGAATATCGTTTTTCAGTCGAATCGAAACCGAAGACACGTTGAGAGTGAAATGTAAGTGTCTTGGCTATCGATTTGACTGTAAAACGATATTCGCAATAGACCCTATTACTGGTTCATAGATAAGGTTTTGTTTGTCGGAGAATTCAAATAAATATATAATAAATTGCTTTTCGGAATGCTGTTTCTGTAGGTCACTGTTAAGGGACAACCCCGTCGTTTGGGGACTGTTATGTATAATGGTCTTCTTGAAGGGAAGCGCGGCATATTTATTGGAATCAAATATGACGAACCTTTAGGCCGCAACGATGGATCGTGAGTTATAACTAACATTCATTTTAACTGCAAATATTAATTTTTTATATTTAATTTTCGCAGAGTTGATGGAACTCGCTACTTTGAATGTGAGCCTAAATATGGTGGTTTTGTTGCACCGTCTGCTGTTGAGGTTGGAGACTTTCCACCCGAGGATCTTGAACTTGATGAAGAAATCTAAAAACTTTCCGCTTAGTGCTATACTACTTTGCATATTTTATATTTCACGTACTAAGTACGTTCTTAGGCTTACTATGTTTTATTTGTAAAAATTGATTTTCTAAAAAAAATATCGTGAAGTAATTTAATGCAACTAATTTGTTTTTGTAATGGCGTATGTATATTTTGGCAAAAAAATGGGTTACGAGATTTAAAATTTTAAATATTTTATTTATATGTATAAATATCATAATGAAATTTTTCGAACCATTATAGTTGATCGAAGAATGTACACGCACATATGTACCTACATATGTGTTTTAAAGTATATGCGCGAACGGAATAAAAATTTATACTCATTTAAAAATGAGAATCTTCTGAAGAAATTTACATTAAGTGAATTTTTATGAAACTTGTTTCATTCATACTTAATATTGTAATCGCAAAAAATTGGAAAGTATTGCTAATAGGGAGTATGGAAAATTTAAAAAGCGTAAACGTAAAGCTGTGAATCGTACTGAACTAATTCTACCTTGCTTTTTGTTTTCGCCCCATATGGGCTTTGTGCTTTCTTCTGTATTTTTATTTTTATATATTTTTTTATGTGTGAGATGTTTTGCTTTTTAGCCAAGAAAAATAGTGATAATGAAAGAGATGATCTTAAAAAATAATGAAAATATATGGAAATCGTCACTCATTATCACCTTACAGAATGTCATGGGAGTCCTTTTCATCAATTAATTTGTTTCATATGCGTTAATTGATAAAATAACTGATTTTAAAAAACATTTTGCAGACCGAAATTCAAATATTCGTTTCTTTACCTACTTTCTGTATTTTGGATCCCTGGAGTTACTAAAATAAGACGGTCTTATGGTTTCCCTGATATTTATTTACATGGCTTTAAAGGTTTTCTACACAGCTGCAACAAGGTAACATCTACATTAATATTTCTGTCCATACAACACTCAGCGTACAACAAACACCCTTGCGGGGCCGGTCTGACCAGGCCCGAACTACAACCTTGAAATTTTAACTAAACGGAAAGTGAACTCAAATGCCCTTTCTGATTAATATCCTAATTGCGTAGGGAGGGCCCCTACATGTCGGTGGGTAGGATGTCCGGTATCAAGTATTTGCAGAGCTCGACGTCCGAGTCCACGAAGAAGACCTTTTTGGCGGTGTTCTCGTCCAGCCAAGCCCTGATTACCGGCCAGATGGTGGAGAAGAAGGTTGGCGCGTTGATGACCAGGCAGGCGCCCAATCGCTCCGGGTAGTGTTTGCTCAGCAGCCAGATCAGGTTCTTGATCAGCTGGTAGTCCATGCAGGAGGTGCTGAATCCGTCCAGGTCGAAGACGATGCACAGGTTGTCCGTCACTTCCTCGAAACACCTGGCGCAGGCCTCCTCCAAGCAGTAGACTATGAATCTGGTCAGCTCGTCGATGTCCCGCTCGGAGGCGTTGTGATTCTTTGCTGGAATGTATATCACAGGGCGGCCCGTCATGTCGCGGTGCCGGAGCACCCTGGCCTTGTTCGAATTGTTTTTAACGGCAGGTGTTTCGCTCAGATTCCTGACCCCGTACTCTTCCCGCCATTTGTTCGTCTTGAGTATTGCCTGATGTGAGAAAGAGAGGTCGTCAGTCAGTGGGTTCTTCTGTGCGACAAGTGTTTGGTTTTGCATTTCTCTTACCTGAAACGCTGCGTCGACTGTTTTGAATGCTCGCAGATAGCGTTTTAGCGAAAACTCGTTGTGATACTGTTTCGGGTCAGCATCAACAATTAGCTTCATCCGCTCTTTCAAATCATTCAGATCGCCAGCGTTGACGGGCGCGGCGACGTCTTGCCCTGACATCCTGATCTGGGGCTCAAGTTGAGTGGCTTATAAGAACTTCCTCTAATTCGATTAGGCTGGCTCCAACGCAAACACCCCCGCACAGGTTTCGTACTGCTGCCAATTAGCACCGATTTCACCGTAAAACACACCCCGTTAAGCCGATGATTCACAGCCTTCACCACGGCTTAATCAGCACTTCAACGAGGATTAATAAAAATGTTATCAGTGATCGGCGGTGCCTTCATCCAGACTTTCGCGAAACATATGTTGGAAGCTTCTCTCACGGCTATCTGCTCCAGGGTTGGCACGGCGATTGCCTGGCTGACAGCTGAACGCCAGCGCAGGGCCTCCAGTACAGTTGCTGGTATTTTTTACGGTACTTTGTACACCGATAAGAAATAAGGGGAAATTTATTTGACATTAAACTTTTGGGTTCATTACCCTACTCAGTTTTTACCGACCGGAAATGGTCATATAACTTATGGCTCCAAATTTATAGCTCATTTAAAAAACAATACACAAAAACAAAACTATCATCTTATAAGTCAAAATTGTTTATAATTTGTCATTTAATCCCTTAGTAAACTGGTTATTAAATTATTATGCAATTCAAATAATTCTATTTACATATAGTAAGAAATGCTAAAAATTGGTAAATATTAAAATATATAATTAGTCGCGAATGGAATAATTATATCAATTCATAATAATAATTGAAGAAAATTTAATTCGGCTAAATGAAGGGTCACTAACCGGACACGACTAACCCTCCGAAATCATCTATATTTTCAAGTCATATTGCTTTTGATTTTTTTATATTTTAAAATAGGTAAATTTTGAAAAAAAACAAAGGACAATATTAAAGTACCGAGTTTTGGAGTCTGAAATGAAACGATTAGTTTAATTATAAAATTAAGTTATATTATTTTTCGTCTTCGACTTTTTGCGGTTTGCTTTTTCAGACCCGTCTTCGCTTTTGGGTGAGTTTGTTAATATACGAGTATCATTTCTTTTCTGCGTTTTTAGTTTTGTCTAAATTGTTATCATCTTCTCAAATAACAAAGCCCTGCCTGTGTAGAATAAAGTCTTGTTTTATTATTAAATGTTAGAAGATTTAAAGGAATTTTTATTATAAGCTCAACAAAGATGAAAAATAATTTCTCGAAACACTGGCCTATCCTTGAATCCGTTCGAATTAAATCGAAAAAAATTCCTTTTTGGATAAGAATTCCTTAATAAAGTTGCTAAAATTGTCAGAAATTCATTTTAATTACCTTTGAATTCAATTAATTCGATTGGATTTTTCTATGAAATTATTTTAACCACTTTAAATAAAACAAAAATTAATTGAACGCAAAGGTAGAATAAAAACTGAAATAAATTTGTTGGAAAATTTTGAACTTCATTAAGGAATTTCAAGTCAAAACGTCTTTTCGATTCGAACGAATTCAAGAAAACGAATCATTATTGAACAATATTATATAGTGTTAATAACAATATTATTTTTAAACAAATGCGGACAATTACTTATTGAGATATTAACAAAAACATGAAAAAGAGATATGAAAGTATGCTCAAACTGTGCTTGAAGAGATTGCGCATGCGCACACCATATTCTGTCTACACGACAGACGCAAAAACTTAAGCGTTCAGTGTGTTCTATTCTTCTTTCACGGTTTTTAAAGGGGTTTTGTTAAGGTCTGAACAGGGGTATGCCAATCGATTCCACGTGGTCTCCTGATCAACGTTTGTTTTGTCATAAATGGTCAATCAGACGTCACAATATATATATATGGCCAATTTTTCTAGACAATTTGAATTTACGATATCTGTTACAGTTGAGTAAATTGAAAAAAAAACTTAAGTACCATCATGCATTCAGTTTTGCCTGTCACTGTAATAAAGTTCTAATTGAAAATTGCGCTTTATGAAAAAAAAGTTATTTTTATAATGAATTAAAACTTACTTTTGGTGTATCCTCCAATTATGAAATCATTTCCAAGAATCAAGAAATTAATGGAAAAATTGAAAAAATTAACTATAGTCTAAACTAAATGAAGAGTTCCAGCAAAACAATTATTATTACATAATGTACCTATGTATGGCGTGGAAAATACATATAAGCGGTTTTTCAGATTTTTAAATTTTAAATAAGAGCAGTTTTTGTTAGATTTCCTTATTGAGAATATATGAATTATTGCATTAACTATCTTCTTCGTTTACATAAATTAAGCAAAAAGGTGCAATAACTTACATGATCAATATTTTGTCAATTTGATGGGTTTGGTAAAAATAAGTATATTATGTATGTATGTACATATATTAAACATTGGTATTTCTAGGTTAAATATTGTGAAAATCTGTATTTTAAAATTTCTTCAAAAACAACTGTACACCGAAACAACTCATAACGAAATTCACATTAAAACCTACAACAACTACTAATGCCTGTTTTTTATGGGTGCGCTATGCTATTGTATCAAAAATATATGTTTATGGAAAGAATTAATTTAACAGTAAATTTCGTCACTACTATTTCGGTAGTACTAATACACTGAATTAAATAATACACAAATAATTCTTACTTTTTCCCACTTGCGTTGACGATTTTCACATTGTGAAAATTGGAATATTTAAATTTGTATGCACATATAGATGAAAACAGAAAAGAACAACGGATCATATATTAGAAGAAATATAAAATCAGCTAGTATTTCACGTAGAAAAAACGACATAATATGGATAAAATTCACTTTAAAAGTTCAAGGTATTCGTAGTTTACTGTTGTTAAAACCCCACCGAAATCAAGATTCCACGAATTGTTTTTATCTGAGATCATCTAAGATTTCACAGTGATGAGAAGAGTTTAATTGCATAAGCAAAATAGTTGTAATTTTGCCATTCGTTTGATAACACCTCAACGTGATGCTAGTTACTTTTTGCTAGTTTTTAGTGATGGATCTTGTTACTGAAGGTTAGTCCTATATACTTTGTTTTCAATTTTTTGTACCAAATTTTGCAAAAGAGAATACTTATGGACACAATGTTGTCTGTTTATCTATTAGAATAACCTATGACCTAGGTGTTTTCTCTGAGATCATGCAAATCATAAATTGCAATTTAGGGGGTTTACAATATGCTTTTCTCAATTCCATCGTGTGGGCTATCAAATGAAAGCTTATGAAATGTAATGTATCAAAAATATAATACCTATGTATGTATATAACCATGTGTATTTAAAAACTTTTCTGCATAAAGAAAGTATGTTAAAATTGTACTAATAAAAATATCTGAAAGATTTAAAAAAAAAATTTCTGCCGTTTACATTAAATAAATATTATCAGTGAATTTATAAATAGTAGAAGAGAATATATTTTCTAACGACTTAAAGTACATAGCTTCATGTATAATAATGTATAATATTAAATTAAAAACTATTAAGAATCTTTAATTTTTTCGAATTTTCCAACTTTCAACACTCATAATAATCCTCTATATTTTATGTATGATCAAAATGCAATAGCTCTTGTATCTTTTTATTTAATATCATGATTTAGAGTTAAGATTGTATTATTTCATACTGTATCTAAAACTACATATATTGAGCAATGGATTACTTAAATATGATGCACATATGTAAGTTATATTGGAAAACAAACATGTGTGTACTCGTATGTATATAATTTGGGTAATAGGTACATATATCACATCAATTTTACTGTATTCAATTTGTTTTACTAAGCCACTAAGTTAAAATGCAGATTTAAAATCGATTTGAAGTAGACTTGGAAATTATATAAACTGAACTAAAGCCATGTAACTTCAGCTTGAGCGCTTAGCTTGAACTTTGAAATAAATTGTATGCCGTGAATCCACTGTGGGAATTGTTGAGTTTCTAAAAATAGTTTTATTATGACTAAAATAAATAGTTTAGTTAAATTAAATTAAATTTTTCGGAGGTAATTCTAACATACATATGAGCCGTTGAGAATCATAGTGGCGTAAGTCAAAAATTTTTAGTGATTTGAGACTAAAATTACATCACTTACTCATCATCCTGTTACATACCATATTAACTATTAAAACTTGACTTACGCTACTATCATTCTCAGCGGCTCATATGAACTCCGAACTCATATCTCTGGTAAATAAACTCCAAAGTTGAATGCGCTCATTATAAAAGTGGTGAAGTAGAATTTTAGAAGGGAGTATTTTGAAACAAAAATATTATAGAATACCTATTTGCCAGAAAGAAATGAAAGAGTAATGCATGTAGATTATTAAAAGCTACAAAACTATTTTATTTTTTATTTTTTTGGGTTAGTCACGTCTGGTCCAGGTCCCAGGTGGCCCTTCATATATAAATTGCTTGTAGAGAACTACATTACTGAATGTTGTAGACAGAATAAAAATACACAATTATTTTTCCTTTTAAATGTAATTCCCCATAAGCTCAATACATTTTTCAGATCTAGAATGTAGACATTTTTATGGTGCAGTTGTTGTTTTTTTAATACGATAAATTTATTAATTTAATAATATTGAAAATTACTTCCATTTTATTGTATTGTTACCAGAATTGAATAAATAAGTGGGTAACAAGTAAATTATAAGATTTGCTTAGATTAATAAAAGCGTATTAAATATGGATCATTGTTGTTCTAAAAATATACATTAGGTACTAGTAGAATCAAATTCGCATTTTTTATCTTTTCTAACTTAAATTACTTTACATACAAGTCAAACAGTAAACTATCTGTCCTACATATGCTTCTAAAACGAATAAATAAGCGTCAAAAGCGACCTTCCATTTTCGCAAAGGGTCACAAACATCCGATAAAACGCTCGCGCATTTCCTTTCTTGATAAAGCCCTGGTGCATGTGCAGTTTTTGCATTTGTCTAATTGTAAGACAGTGCTCTAGTCGATTTCATTAGATTCACACGATGAAAAATGTTTTCTTTAGGAAGCCAACTGGATGCTCATCCGATCAAGACAAACCAGGAGCTCCTGTTCCTCGACGTTAAGAGTAAAGGAATAATTTGGTCCAATTTAATTACACCCCTTCAAAAGAGAGGAACTCCTCGGCACTTCGGAAGTTTATTTAAATCTCTGGCTGACGATGGGATCCCGATGGAAGAACCTAATAAACGGGAAGTGCTTGTGATGCACGATATGATGGGAAACTATCGTGCGGACAGGTATAAGTTTTAAGGTATTCCCTTTTTTTAATCTAAATAAATTATTGTCAGGTTTTTCAACTCTTCACAAAAATGGGATGATTATAGATTCTACCACTGGCCGGGGATAGATTATTTCTGTTATTTCAGCCATCATTACATCACAGTTCCTCCGGCGGGTTGGATTAATGCTGCTCACTTGCATGGAGTACGAGTTCTTGGTAAAAAATTGGATTTTTTATAAGAGCACTCTTGCATTGTTTTCGTGCATTTTTAGGTACCTTTATAACAGAAGGAGACCCTGGTATTAGGCTACTGAAGGAAGTACTGCAAACCGAAACTTATGCTGAACAGATTGCCGATGCACTTGTTCGTGTGTGCCAACACTTTTGCTTTGAAGGTTGGCTGATAAACGTGGAATGTAAAATGGATCAAGATGATGTCCCAAAATTATTGTAAGTATACATGCATTTGACAAGCAGACACTCAATTTGCAAATTCGATTTTGCTACAATAGTTAAAGACCCATGAACCATAAACAATTAAAGAAATTACCACAAAACATTATTATTTTATGTTTATGTTTTGTCTGAAAGAAACGGATTACCTTGGAATTTTGCAAAAAAAGGTTGGTAAAAACCAAAAAATCGTGCTATGTTGTATAGCATTTAAAAATGTTCAAAGTTTATAGGTTTTTCGATAAATCAAGTAAAATACCACCGTGGTAATTTCAGCCTCTTATAGAAACTCCATTTGTAACGAAATAAACCTTGCTTATAATTAAAATTTATTACAGTGAACCGAACAAAATTTATACTCGGTCGTATTCGCTAATTAAAACATATATCTGGTAGTGCAAATATGGCTTTTAATCATTGGAAAATTAACAGGAAATAAAGAAATGGAAAATAACGTTTTCAATTTAAGATTTTCACATTAATTGGTATATTTATGGTTACTGTCTTTTTAACTCATCTCCAATATGTTGCCTCAAAATTCAACTTCAAAAGATACATAACTATGTAAACAATTATTCATATTACCAGCGACACACAAACTGAAATTTAGAATTTCGAGCGTACTCAATTTCACAATATTATTGTATTGCTTTGAAATTAAAGTCAAATTTTTGTCAAAATCTCGTTTTTACAGAATATTTGCTTGAAACATTTTTAAGAAATTCAGAGGTGATATGATATATTTCTGAAATTGAGAACACTCGAAATTCTAAATTTCGATTGGTGCGTCGCTGGTATATGGGTTTACAGAGAAACTGAATTTAGATTTATTTTGTTAGAATTTATAAAAATCAATTGTCAATCGATAGTTCTTCACATTTACCTAACATTCATAAAAAAATGCATAGTAGTAAGCAAGCTACTTTTTAACTCTCATTCTATGTTCAAAAAATCTAACATGTAATGTATTTATGGGTGAAATTAGCCTAATGGAATTTTATTCGTTATTCATACATTTAACACTTTTTAGAGCTACATTAAAATGTAGCTAACTAAATAAGTAACACTTAACGGAACCAATAAAACAGCTGTTTATTTAAGGAAGTGAGGAAAAGTTACTAAATTAGAGGTTACCGAGAATTATTTACAGGTAAAATTTTTATGAAGTACATGTTGGGCAATTTTGACCCATAAACTCAGGACAACTAGGTTCAGTATGACTAAAATTGTTTTCAATTTTAATAATTTTTAGCTAGTAATCGAATAAAGATTGGAGGGGGTATAGAGATCTTTATCGTACGCTATCTTAGAGAGATTCTAAGGATTTCTGTTAGAAGGTTCCAGAAAAATCGAACTGCAAACTGAGTATATTCCTTGAAATGATATACTTTAATGATGTAAGTCTAATACATTTATATTTTTAGGCTTTTTCTAAAGGTGCTCCGGAGGAAAGTTAGTGAGCATATACCTAATGGTATAGTACTTTGGTATGACAGTGTGATTAAGACAGGTCAGCTAGCTTGGCAAAATGAAGTAAATGAAAAGAATGTTATGTTCCTCGAAGCCAGTGATGGAATGCTCATCAACTATACTTGGAATAAAATATCCCTTGCAAAAACCAATCAGATAATCGAACATATGAAAGATCGAAATCGAAAGGAAATATTCTTTGGAATAGATGTATTTGGAAGAGGTCAAGTTGGTAAATTTAGAAGCCATCTAACTATGGCCCAGATAGCTTCGGAGAATTACTCAGCGGGCATTTTTGCACCCGGATGGACTTTTGAAACACTTCGAGATTATGGGTATAACATCGAAAATCCGAATGGAGACCAGATGGTTAATGATACGTTTTTAAAGCGTAACGATAAGTTTTGGGACTTATTATGGCCTTACTTTGCTACGCATCCTTATGAGGAGCTACCATTTTACACCGATTTTTGTTTGGGATCTGGAAAGTACACGTTTGAATTCGGTCAATCCACGCCTGTAAAATTCTTCAACTTATCGAGGCAATCTTTGCAACCTTCGGTCCCATTGGAAAATTATGTGGAACAGTGCTACGAAATGGGGGTGAATGGAGGATCATGTCTGCGAATCGTTCGAAGCAATGAGACTTTTAGGATATTCACAACAAATTTTCAATTGCAACAATCAATGGTCTTTGCATACGCCTACAAGGTGGAGAATCCGGAAGATCATATCGATTGTGTACTTAAGCTTTGTGTAGATGGAACTGGGAAAACCATCTTTGTTTTGTGTGGAGACTACCAAGGTAACAAGGTTGAAGAGAGTAATTTCCACGCCACTCCACTTAGTGAAGCGGAATTTGCCATTGCAGAAAGGTTGTTGCACCAGCAACAAGCGCCAATTAAAATTCCATTTAAGCTGCCCAGTGGGTGGTCAGTACGATATTTTGGCGTTAATTTTAATAAGACAATGCGGGTGAAGGACATTGCATTGGTCTTCAAGAAGGCAAATCCTGGAGACAGACAGAAGGGGTATTTAGGGAGTATGTACCTACACTCATTGGGAACTTCTGTTGAATCGTGGCTCGGACTCTACTTAGTGTAAATGTTTTTTTATTGTATCTTATTCTAAATTCTTACATTAACTGCTCAATACTTAGTTTTTACAATTTGGTTAAGGTTTTTAAAATTCAGAATAAACAAACTTTTGTTAATGCTTTCTTTCCTATGTTACGACCACCATATTGCTTCTACCTATTTTAACCCGCACCATGTAAGGTCGTGAAAATTCATTTTGCGCCATTTGCGCGGGCGCAATTGGAATTTGAATTAAATAGCAATCAAAAGAGCTGCAGGAACTCGAAATCAGCGTGTCGATTGAATAACATTCCGTGTTGGCACCACTTGCGGTTGCCAATTTGATATGCTTCCATACACAGAACAAGTGCAACGATTAGAGACAAACAGTGGCCAGGCCATATCGCAATAAAACCTAATGAGGCCTCTCAGAAAGATTTTAGGCCGCTCTGAATCGATTTGCATTCCGCTCTGCCCCAGCAACATATAATTGGCGGTGATTTTGAAGTGTAAAGAAATGCTCCCGTCTGCCCGCCCTTTTTCGAAGTAATACCACGAACCAACATGCCCCAGGTAATTTAGGAGAGAGCTGCTTATTTCGTTAGTTTAAATCGAATAGAATTCACCTCACGATTTGAAAGAGTTTCACGCGTCAGGTCGTTCAGCATTCAGCCGAGATGGCTTATTGAAAGATGAAGTCGCGGCTGCTTGGTCCCCCTAATGACTTCAACCGAACGAAACGAAAGGCAAGCAGACAGACAGCCCAGCCTGCAGCGCAGCGTCCCAAATTGAGCAGGTGAAAGCAGTGGACACACCGTCGATTATGCTGCCTCTCAACCCTAGCTTATCCTCAGTGGCTATGTTGAGCTGAGTTGAGCTAGAAAGTGGCTGCTTTTATTGGCTCTGGGCTCCTCTCATTTCTTTGAGCTATTCAATTTTGGTGGTTGCATGTCTTTTGTTACTTTATTGGACAATACCTGACCTTACCTACTTCGCTGCAGGTGAGTGCGCTTGAAATAGGTTAAGAACATTGACACTGACCGTCCTCAAGGACGTTTTAACGTAAACATTACCTCAAAATGTGAGAATTTCTTATGTCTCGGAAGCCACCGGTATGGAAAATGATACAGTGCATTTTGGGGTAATAACACAGGTCAGCACCAAAATTGCGACCAAACATTTATATAGGTTTTTTTCCGTAGATTTCGAATTTTGGAATAAAAATACTGAATTGGCTCCAGTTTTCAATAAAAATAGGGTTAAAAAGTTCAAATGACCCAGTCAATCAAAAGTAACGAATTGTTCTACCAGTTAATAACTTACAGAAATAAAAGCTTGAATCTTAAGCTATTACATAAAAATCAAAAAAGCTTAAAACCAGCCGAAATATTCCTTTAAAATTATATTTTCCTACAAACTAATTATTTCATACAGTAAAAGGTGAATGAAAATCATAACAAGCGCCCGCTACGAAAAACTTGTTCGCCAAACTTTTCAAAAAGATTTATAGATATTACTGGTATTTCATACTTTTAGATGAAGATTCAGGCTTTTAATAGGACAATGTTTCAAGCATCTATAATCATAAACCTTTATTTCTTATTTAATTTAAAAAAATTGATAAAACAATATATTTTGTACTTTTTTAATTTATTTTTCTCAACAATGGGAGCCAATTTAGAACTTTCATTTAAGGATTTATAATTAATGGAACAAATGCTCTAGAAATGATCTATCATTTGTTCCGCCATCGCTAATTAAGGTGGCTTATTAACGGAGCAGATAGGATTTTTAAAATAGGTAAAAATAATCGCACACAATTTTTGAGATTACAAGCATTTTCTTCAGTTTCAGAACAAAATATCTTAGTTTCGCTTTTCAAATTTGATACGTGCCTTTTATTGATTTTTCTTACTCCTAACTACTACTATTGCAAAAAGTCGTTTTTGCATATTTAAGTCAGAATAATTCATATCCAATACGGAACAATTTTTTTAACGTAAAACTGAAACCAGCGCCTAGCTTACGGGAAAACTTCGTTATATTACCACTTATTGTTTTTGTAGAAAAAAACAATTAAGTAAATTAATGACAGGTTGCTATATCAGATTCATTAAAAAATTCATATTTCATGAAAGTATTTTAACATTAGTCTTCCAACCATTACCTTCCGGCCAAATGGGTTTAAAGAGACCAAGTTATTATGAAATCGCATATCTTGTTTTGCAACTGAATTTAACACAATTTGAGTCAATCAAATTAATTAATTAAGAGAATGTTTTTGGGTCGCTAATTTCATGCTTGACGGTGAATTTAAAAAAATTAGATATATTGATGTAGTTATGCATATGTTATGTAGATTTTTCTTAATCGCCTTCACAAGATCAGAAACCCTAAAAAGTATAAAATAACGTTTACTTTGGGCTTCTTCGTTGCTAACCAATTGTAACCATCCTTAGATTTTATTCGATATTTTAAGTCTGCGCGAAAACTTGACTGCCATAAATTTCATCCATCAACGACAATCAGTTTGGGTTTTGAAATGAAATTTATGTACGTATGTTTGCATTCAAATATGTAAGTAACAACGGAGAAGTCCAAAGTAGACAATATGTTATATGTACTTTTTAGGGCTTCTGAGCATTTTCAATTCAAATTATCTACATATGATTGCAGAGTTTTAATTCTTTTACATGTTTTAAGTGTTCGAAAAATAAATCGTTTTATTCAATTCTTACTAATATTTTTGAAAAAAAACTTAACGTACGCCGCTTTTAGTTTCCGGTAATGGTCTTAATTCATTATTTGTTTTTTGAAGTAATACGTTTATAAAAACTTATTAATTTCGCGAATTTATTTTTAAACGCTTTTTAGACTTTATCATTTTTACGGTTCCGTGCTAAAATGGTAAAAACGGAATCATTATGGTGCGGCTGCGTCCGTCTATCTGTTTGTCACAGCTTTTTACTTCAAGAACTATGTACTTAAGCCAGCTTGGGGTTCATATTTAACCCTAGAACTACAAACCTATTTTTTTTACCTGTAAACTACAAAACGGGGTAAATATTTACCTCACGGCTTTCTTGTTCGTAAAATCGTTCTGAAAGCAATAATCTGTCTCATAACTACATGCATGTTTTTGTTTTTTCATACCAAAGAGAGTAGTGAAGAGTAAATTCAATTTGATCAAGGTTTAGTTGGTGAAAAATTTATTTTTAATAGCTTAAACTACTAAAAAACGGTCAAACCGTCATTTAACACAGTTTGCCTGAGGTAGATATCTACCCCGATTTGTAGTTCTAGGGTTAAAAGTTAAGCCACATGTTCGCGTGAGATATCATATATGAAAGGGTAGTTTTTGATTTATCACCAAAATTGTGCGAAAACTTACCGCCTTCTCTTTTCCTCGTAGTTTAGTAAAGTGAAAAATTTGTGCTGATTAGTGCAAATATGTATTATACATGCGCCCATGAAAAAAGTTGTTTAGGAAGACGAAACTATCAAGTTAACAAAATTCCGGCTAAATCGACAGGGAGCCAATTTCCATAAGAATGGTGTGAGGTCCTTTAAAAAATTGAACAACAAATCATTGGAAATTTCAATGACTCCAATTTACCCGACCTCAATCGTTGCTCGGTTTTTTAAGAAGTTACCTATAACCTTTCCGACAAGATGCATGAGAATATTGAGAATCGGTTTATGTGTGCCTCTGGGGACTTCTCGATGGCGTAACCACATTATGCAAAATTCCTATCTTAAATAATCAAATGCACGCAGTGTGGCTGGTGTGGGGTATGATCAGCGCGCGTTCACCTTAAAATCAGCAAGAGTTTGCCGCGCGACGGCAGCGGCGGCCACTGCAGATCGTATTTAATAAGTCATATCTTGCGGCTGATACGATCGTTTGCGATTTGAGTGGATATTAATTATGAATGCTGCTGAGGGTAGGGAGTGCCGAGATTATTTAAAATTCGGTCTATTAAGGAGGAGGAGTTTCGCCCAGGAGTTCTGCTTTGATTTCTTATGAGTTGCAACTGAATATTTTTGAATCAATTGCACTTCCTCTATGTTGCAACTGGGTGGTCTTTAAGGTAACTACATATTAACTATAGTCATCAAACGTAAAAATACGCAAACCAAGTAGTTGAAGCAGGTTTTGAGAAATTTCTCTTTCTCCTGAGGAATTTACAAAATGCAACTCTAATAGCCAGCACCAGCAGTGGTATATGTCTGTGGTGTTTCGATTTTGTTAGATAGACTGGTTTAGTTGGAAAACCATCAGTCAATGGCTCCTAAAAGCTCCTAAGAGCTCATTAATGGTACTGCTGGCCTGGTGTCAGGTGTAGGAAGGCAGTAGAAAGGTGGTTTTGTAAAATTGCGTGATTGCGCTTTGGGTTGACTCTCGAAGAAAGCCAAGAAAGCCGAAAGGCATTGCATCCATCTCATTTGAGAAATCGTTTTCACTGGCCATGCAGCGCACGGATAGCATCCCCCCAGACAGCCGTCGAGGCCCAATACTTCCGGAAAACGTTAAGCACTTTGCACATGCGCGCGATGCTTAAACATGTCTTGCGCTGGGAAACTGCTCCGGTGAATTGAGCATCGAATACCTGAGGCTGCTTTCAGGTGGCTGACGTCGTTAGCCGCTTACCTTTCCAAGCTCGAACCTTGTCGGCTCGGCTGTTGGGTCTGCAGCGCGTTTTTTCGTCTTGTGGTAGGTTACAGATTTTACAGGTAGCTTAAGCTGCAGGTTGTTTAGATCCGCGCCGTGGCTTTTGCTTACAATCTCAGTCGTGTGCTTAATCTGCGCGGTCGTCGCGATTAGTTCGGTCGATTAAATAATATACGAGCGCGAATATCACCAGAGTAATACGGTCCGCACCTTTTGGTTTTTGTGTTTTTTTTTTTGTAACGTTCGGCTGATATTCGAATTTGCACCAAACCGCTGTGCAAAAGTAGTGCAACTCACAGTGACCAGTGAAAAGTAATTGTAGCTAAAGAAAAAGAAATCAAAAGTTCCCCAAAAGTATTTCTGAAATATCTGGCGACGACAAGAGTGACTTGCTAGTGGATTCTTTTTGTTCGGTCTCAAGTGGAACCGAAGAGGCTGAAAAGATCAATTACCTGAGCGCCTTCCACTTTAGATGGATTACTCTTGCGGATCTCATTGAACTTTATGTGAAAGTGGTAAGTTGACGCAAAAAGCCGTTCAAAAAAATTCACGAACAAAAAAAATTGCCGAATTCCTCGATTTTTCTTACAATGTGAATTTGTGGTAAATTTAAATTTCTTCTCATTCCTTGAGGGGTAAAACGTTTTTCCAACAATCGAAGTTCCTCGTCTTTGACCGCCTTTAATTTAATTTTTTTCTCACCTTTTGATACGGAATCAATAGAAAACTGATGAAATGAAAGCCTTGCATATTTCCATGATTTCGTAATATCTATGCGTGCGAGGAAAAAGTCTTCCTCGATCGTAAATTATTTAATTGACAAGGAAAACAGGTAGTTTCTTTACCCGATTTAATTAAGTGTTTCAGTAAGAGGGAATTGGGCTCGGTGTAAGGAAAGTCAATGTGCGTGCGGTGTACTCAACCGAATGGATCAGAGGTTATTTATTTTACTTTCAAATATTTTAAGAGTACCTTGGTGCAACATTTTTTCCACGCTAATTGTTATTTGTTTTGGGAGTTAAACATTTTGATGTGGGTGTTTGAATGTGACAATCAACACAATGTGGTATCCGATACTTTTTGATATTTATAGCACTAGTTTACACTAATTTTGCTCCTAAACAAGTGAAAATACTTAATTTCTACGGGATTGTTTTTTAGACTACGAATTCACAAATGAAAATGTTCCATCATGGCATGCCGTTGATGAAAATGCATAGATTTGAAGAGTCATACAAAATAACATTTTGAACATTTTTTAAAATTCGTTACAAAATAACGAAGCTTAAATAAAAGTTTGAACCTTTAGCTATTACATTAAAATACTAAAGTATTCTGTGAATTTTTCTTTTTTCTGGTACCTAACTAATTATTTTATACACGCGTATGCTCGTGCAAAATTCCTTCCTTCATATGCTTTAATAAGAGCTGTGGAATTGTGGTACTTCACATACCTAGATTAGGATTTGGGCTTTCATTTGAACTACATATGTATGTTTTGAGCACTCTTCAGGTTCTGTAATTTTTTTGTTTTTCAATTTTCAAATACGCTCTAAATATACATATACGATTTGTTTTAAGTTTCATCCTATTTCTCAAAAATGTGACGTGATGGAAACAAAAGAATTTCATGTTAAAAAATAAAAAGTTATCATTTAACAAATCAAAAAAAAAAAAAAATCTCATACAAAGCCAATGTACTTTGCCTAATCTGAAACTTATTAATAAGCAATAGTTCCTGGTTCATATTTGGCAATTTAGCTTTTCAGGGATATATTTACATTTTTCTGGGCTTTCAATGGGCATTCAAACAAACGAGAGCCGTTAGAAGAACCTGTTAAAATAAAATTGCTTTGTTTTCCTAGTGAATAATAGTGGTGAATTGCATAAAAATTCCATTAAAAACACCTCAATAAGTTTTTTTCTTTTTTGGCTAAAATGTTAATTATTATTATTAGGAACACGTTTTAGATGGTTTTGTATTATCTCCTACCAGAAATAAACTTGTAATCATTGTTGTAACTTTGGAGCTGGTCAATTTTGCTGTAATTGAGATGAAAAGAAGGAGATTAACACAATCATAAATACACAAGAGTGCATTAGTGTAGGGGCATAATAACAAATTTCAAGGTGATTTTATTGCAGATTAACTTTAATATTTCATTTGCATTGTATTTATTGAATTGAACAGTTGCAGCTTGCAGGTTGACTTTAAACAATTACTTTATTTTCGATAGGCTACGGATGCTGGTTTAAAATTTGGCATTCGGGGAGGGGACACTTTATGACCTTGTTAATGAAACTCTCGTACATCTAGTTTTAATAAACTAACATATTATGTATCTACATAACAAATTAAAATGTTTATGTTTTTTTATACAAATTAGATTATTTTGTCAAAAGCAATGATATTAAATTTCTTATAGACATCTATTAGAGCTAGTTTCGCAAGTCGCTTCTCGGCCCTACATAAGCATTTCAAAAGTTGGAGAGACGATAGTCTTTTGGAGTTTGGAGCCATTACATAATATCGTGCAGGGTACAAATTTCGAATATTATAAGAATTAGTGCGGGGCGGGGATGAAATTTGTATTATGACGATAAATATATAAATAGTGCATATGAATGTTATCTGAACACAACTACAGTTGTATGTAATATAGTTTAAGACCACCACTAAGAACCTCAACATTAAAATGTAACGATTTTTATTAGTCAAAAAGGATAATTTAGAAATGCAAACATCATTCGAGAAAACGCTTAAAAAGTATAAAATGGAAATTGCATCGTTTTCAACTTATCTTATATGTATTGCTGTTTTGGCTTATTGAAATCCCAGAAAGTCGATTTTATCTAATTGTATATGGATCTAATATATGCAATTCTGATGGCAATATGTGTGATGTCCAATATTATTATGGCACCATCAAGTTGATCTCATGATGAAGGCGGGAGGTGCATAATGGAACCTTTAAATGGCAACTAGTAAATCTATTGAGCTTTGATACATTTCATTTGTTGTGATGTCCTATTCATTGTACATTGTATACATAGTGATGATGGTGATGATGCCGGAACAAGTTTATGTAGCCCTAAGTCAAATTAAATCAAGTAAAGGCCTTTATATTGAGCAATTAAACTGCTGAAAGCATAACAGGCAAAATACCTTGCAATATTGAATTTACATGAAGGTTAAGAAGAAAATACTGAAAATCAATAAACGTACTTAAGTATTTAAGACTAAAAAGTAAAAAATAAAAAAACTAACTTGAAAATGTAAGTTATACCAAACTAAATATTATGTTAATTCTGCGCATTAGATTCAATATGACGGATACGGATTTTTAACTTATAGAAATTTACTCGAAATTACTAATTTTTGGAATTGTTATTCTTAATTTTCTATTTTTGTTTCCTGTTTATCTAATACGTTTTTTTATTATAATAAATTATAGCAAATTAAGCAATCTTCAAATATTATTATGTTATTTCGAAAAGCTATGAATCGACTTTGCGCAAACTTAGGGCCTGCGCCAATTGATTTCGAATATCATTTCAACATGATTTTAATCACATAAAATGTTGCTGTAAAATGTCAAGATAAGTTGGCCATTTCTTTTAAGTATATCATTTCGGTTTTTCAAAATGAGTTTGTAATAAAAGGCATACGTTATACATATGTATATCTATTTAGATATGGAGATAAATAGGTATATTATGCGTGTGTGATTGGTCGCACTTCTCAAAAATTCGAATGCTTACTTATGAAAAAAGCTAATTGAAGTTACTTTTTTTGACTAAAGTTTTAATGAAGTTGGTAGGTTTTATGAATTATAAGGAAGAGTAGAATAGTTTTTTTGAAGAACTCTATAGAGGAAATTCTATTCACAAGCTAGCGTTGTAAATATAATGGACATGCACAGGAGAAAAAGATATAAGACCTTAATTGCCACCTTTCATTTGCTTAAGGCTTTAATCATTGCCATCACAACTCTCCACTTTATTCATCAACTGCAACTGATTGCAAAAAAAGAAAATTGTAATCAGTTCAACCATTCCAGCCGAGCAATTCGTTGAAGTAATGAGATCTTGATTGCCTTAGAAACGGCAAGAAAATATTTTTTATTTCTTTAAAAACCCCCATCGCCGCCGAAATGTGTGTCAATTGCAATTCACGAAGAGCACGTGCGAATATTACCGCGCGCACAAACTTCTGCGCACGATTAAAAATCTCTGGCGAATGAAAAATTTTCTTGATTTATGAGATGCGATAGGAGCATTTACCTGGCGAAATCTTCTCTCGGTTGCCCAGGCATGCCATCATGAGCGCATGAAGCCATTACATCGCACGAATTGAATTATTTTCCTTTCCACATTTTCCTCTTTGTGGAAATTTGTGACCTTTTCCTAACGGAAATCGCGACTGGGACCAATAATCCAGCCAGGTGAAATAATCATCAGAGAAAGTCAGACCCCTGCCACACCGCAGTCTTTTGAGTCTAATTGCTCGGGGCATCATATGCTAAGTTTACCGAGGCATCTTCACGGTTTCGGGCTAAGTAGCTTTTACTTGTGCTCAGTGATGGACTGTCTCAGTCGATTAATCAACCTCCGCTGGAGACCTTAGAAATCATCATCGACATGGAAATCATGCGTTGCGTTTGTTGAGTTGCATTCTCCATTGCAAAATAGTCATATCCTCCTCTCACTAATAATATGTTGTTTTACTCTAGTGGCACTTATTGTTAATTTTTTGCACAGGAATTGCTGAGGAAACAATTATCTTCCCGATGATTATACATATGTAGGTAGTTGCATTGCATTTGCCAGTATCCTATATTTAGCTTCTTCAATGACTTTTGTTACAAAAAAAGTATGTTGGAACGTAACCCCTTTGATAAGGTCTCATGAGACTCTTTTTTTAAATCATAATATGGAGGCTGTTATTTTTTGATTTATAGCAATATTAAGATTTTAAAAACTTTTTTATTGTATACCTATTGAATTTTTTTCTAAAAATCATTTTATTGTACACTACCGACCTTTACCCGGCGGTGTCGCAGTGGGTCAAATTAACATATTTCTTTAAAATAATGGCTCTGAAATAATCTTAAGACATTTTTCATAATATACCTATAGAAAGAATACACTTTTAGCTTAAAAATAATGAAACAATTGATTAAAATTTATAGGATAATTTTTAAATTTAAGTATGAGGGACAAAGTGCTTACAACTTTTTTTATATTGACAATTATAGAACGCATTATGGATTTCATATGCCGCTTTCGAACTTTGTCAGGATTTAAAATGATTGTGTTTCTGTAGATGACTTCAATTTACCTAAGGATTCAATAAAGCGCACACTTTATAATTGTTGTAATCGGCAATAGTTTAGTTTGATGAATTTGTTTTGTTCATTTGTGTCAGATGGTTTTATACAATACAAATTTTTATATTTCGCTATTTTTGAAATTCAAATCAAAGTTGATATGTACTTACCATATAACGTAGCCCCCAATTTTATTATAATTTCATAAAACATTTTCGAATGTTCGCTAAAAATAAGTGGCAGTTAATTCTCAAAAATTATTAAATCCGAAATGATACGACTTCAAGTCAATTTAAGTACTTTGAACCATCAAATCATGTGTTAATAATATAAACAATTATTAAAATATTGTTTTATGATTATTAACAATAACAAACTTGAACTCTTCGTTTACATTCGTTTTTATAATCCATTTAGTTTTAGTGGTTCACATAAAAGCAGTAAAGTACTACAGATTAAATCAATCTTAATGGCTATAACTTGCTTGACCGCTGGTTAGGCTATATGATGCATCGCACATGCATTTCTCTAGGTATCTTACTTCTCGTGATATTTCTTAGCAGACACATCCGATGTGCGATACGGTCTGCCTTAATTAATTTAAAGGAACAACCGGGTAACGTCTACTTAATTTAATGCAACCTTGAGCACGTGGGCCATCAAGTCTGGGGTAATAAAATCCATTTTCTTGAAAATTGCATTTTCTTTAAGGTTTCTCAAATCAGCCCCCCTGGCATCATGAGCCCATACGTGCTCTAAAAACTTCTCTAATCGGAGTAATTACACGCATTACAGCAGAAATCACGGATCCAGTTTCTGTCCGTTTTCCGCTCTCAGCGCAAATAAACCAACAACAAATTTCAACACTTTCACTGCCCAGCTAGATTGCTAGAAGTGAAGTTTTTCCAGTTTTATACTTGCTTTAGGTACTTAAGGGGAAAATTAACTTTGCGGCTTTGGTCGATGAAATTTCGTTATAAAACCATATTATAACGCTGGTAATTGCAAGATGCTTAATTAGCGTGTATGGGTACAGGCGGCAACGGCTTATCAGACTTGGAGGCCGTCTTGTCCCAGTAAATTAAGAGGCAGCACCTATGTCGGAGGATGGATCCGCCGCCGCAACGATGTCGCAGAAACTATAATCCCTTCAAGGTCGCGCAACAAAACACGTCTTGGTTTTTAAACAAGAATATCTACGCATTCTTGGGCATGCAACTTGTAAGTAAAGATCTACGAAATCCTTGGCATCTTTCCATTAAGCAGCACCGTCAAGAAGTTTCAGGGCTCTCTAAGGAAAGATATTTTATTGAAAAGCTCTCATTCACTTGCATCGGTAGCACCGGATAAGATGTGAAAGAAACATGAAACCGTGCAATTGCCGCCGAGCCCGTTGCCTTTACCTCGGTAAAATTCTGGTTACTTCGCCGCACGAAAAGCAATCTACAGCCAAACGTGGCTGGCATATTGCAGTCCGTGAGTTGCTCAACAGCTCTGTTGGTCCCACCCCGACTCTTACCTGGTATAGGTACCTGTCAGAAATTGCAACTCGCAATTGAGGCAGAATTATCCGCCAACATCAGACCACTGCGAAATTAAGAAACAAACAAAAACGGTGAAAAAAAAATATAAAGAAGAAATAATAATAATGATGCAGCGGAGGTCCCCCGAGCGCAGAACTATCATTTTACAGTTTTTGATTTTCTTATGGGGCGCGATTCTCTTGCTAGAAGAAATCTTTCGCTAACTAAGTAGGTAACAGTAACCATCCATTCAAGTGCATGCAATAAGTTGTGCAGTCGCGTCGCGCCGGTGCATTGCGCACGGAACTCAAGCTCAGTTGGGTTGGAACAATGCAAAGGTGCATCCAAGATCCAAGTTAGAAGACAGACAGACAATCCCTGCCCCCTACCCTCCCGCTAGACACCACCGTCTAGCAGAAGATTTCCTGCGGGAATGCACTCACTTCCAAAGAAGGCGCTTTTCGCAGCAACTCGACTGCCGTGGCGAAGAGACCTTTATTGCCGATGGCGGAAGACATTTGCCCCGTCATTACCAACCTGACGACGATTGTAGATTGTAGAATATACCGCTTTGTCGCCCATATTAAGATGTTATCAGGGAAATAAGTAACGGCAAACCGGCTCTCTTCATGACTTATAGGCAAATAAGGTCTGTCGCTGTCGCGAAATGTTTACGTTTCGAGAAATGTATTATAGAAGACGAGATTGGGACCTGAGCTGACTAGCGAATGATCTTTTTGCCTCCTCAAGTACAAATTGCTGAAAAACTACATAACTGCACTACGCTTTGGACAAAGCATTAACTCAGATGGACTTGCGATAAGGAACTGCTGAAGAAAAATTTTCTCAATTCTCAATCCGAATGTTGGGAACGTAGATGAATTAAATGAACTACATAGTGTGGTAGTCGATACTTTTTTAAACAGGTGCTATGGCACTATGAAAACAACACACATTGTCTTAGGATATACAGGGTAGCTGGAATGAAGTGTTACTTACCTTATTCTTGGACTCTGGCGTCAAAATACATAAGTGCTACTAACAACCCCGAAGTGGTCTTGCAAGTTACCTTGAAACCCCAGGTAACTGAATATTTCAGCGTAGACCATTCCAACGAGATTCGGCACCATCACATAAAGAGATCTTCACTCAAAAATGGCTAAAAAACAATGTTTCGAAGTTAATTTCTTCTAAACAATGGATGTCTAATTCTCCAGATGTAAATCCAATGGCTTTTCGATCTGGGTTATATTTGAAATCAGAGTTAATACCAAAATATATTATATGTAAGTAAGGACGCTTTCAAAGCAACACTTTGGTTCATAAATGGAACAAAATTCCTCCAACTCGCATTCGTGGAGCGTGCGAATCTTTTTTTCGACTTTTATACAAAATTATACACGCAAAAGGAAAAAGGAGGATATATTGAACAATAAATTTATATTTCAAAAATATAATATGTATTTTGATGTTTGGCTTCGAACGAAGTAAAAAAGTACATCTACATATTATAGCGTTTTGAATTGGTAATACTTCATACTGGCCACCCTGAATATGTACATATGTACAATCGAACAACAATGGGTAAAATACTTTTCGAAATAATTAATTCCAGAGCATTTCAACAGCGTTATCCTGCGTCATATGAGGGTTGAGTTCTTTAAATATCCTAACACTGGTCAACAAATTTTTAATCAAATCCGTAATTTATGGGAAAAGTCTTATAGAAGTGATATATCATTTGTTCTGTTACAAAATTTTGTTGACCAGTGTAATTGAATCTCCCATAGGAATACTCGAGTTTTTTTGTCGATTAGTATGAACAAAGGTACATATAATATTAACGGTTTAACCCATTATGCATCCATTATAAAAATGATACTAAACTTAAAAAGACTACATATGATTTCGTCTTTTATATCAATATGTTTTGAAATGATGAAATGAAATACATATATGTATGTGATAAAATTGTACAAAATAGTTTTTTTTCAGATCTTAATCCGTAATGGACAACAAAGCAGGAAGAGTTACAGAGTCCCCGGCAAGAACGATTGATTCGCGAGAGTCTACATCAGTAAGTGTTGAAACTATTGTGGACAGAAACAGTCAGATGCTGCAGGACCAAACTGTAGCCCTCGAGAACAGCACAAACATGACGAACAGCAACAACAAGAACAGTCTCACCAATTCCCAGATTTCCATGATTTCAAACGACCAAAGGGATAGTCACATCTACACCAGCCCTGACCTGATAATCCAAAAACCAGAAAAGCCTGCAAAAGAAGTTGTAAAAAATTCAACGGAGGAAAAAGTCACCATTAAGCCTCATATTGACGCTCGAAAATCGGTGGACACATCTTCGGTGAAGAAAACGACGTTTCCCCTCCACATACTTCTCGGGGTGGTGCAACTGGTCCTCAGTGTGACGTTGGCCGCTTTGGGAGGGCTTTTGCTGGCCCGAAACGCGTCACTCGCCACAACGGGGTCGGGTTTGTGGGCGGGGGGCATTGCCGCAATTGCGGGTGCTTTAGGAGTCATCAATCTCAGAAAGGTCCAGACTGGATTTTTGGCGGTTAGTCTAATTTGCGTGGCCTCAAGTACGCTAGCAATGGCGCTGACGGGCATTGGACTGGTGCGTGATATTAACAAGCTGGAGCAACAGGAGGTGCGTAAATATTTTTATTAATTATTGTATTAAAATTAAAATTAAACTAAACTCGTTTTGAGCCTTAAAAGTCCTTCAATGCACTATATGGCTTTAGATTCTGAGTGCGCTTAAAAGAAGGGTTTTAGTTTTAGGTACTATTCCTTATTTAAGATTAAAAAAAAAATTAACGTATTTATGAGCGTCTACCTACGGCGAATTTCCACGAATTCATACTTTTTAGTTCGTTGTTTCCGTGGTCGGATTTTAGTTTTTAAAATTAATTAATTTATTTGTTTGTTTGTTGAGAATGGCATTATAAATCATTATTATTTAACCAGTGACTGACGTGACTCTGACTCTGACTCTGAGGAGTGGTCTCTCAATAACGTCAATTTAAGCTCACGTGACTGCAGCGAGTCTGAGTTCCCTTGGAACGAATCGAATCGATTGACACCTCATTCATCAAAATCGGTTGAGTAGTTTAGGCAATTCCTTTTAGCTTTGCCGTAGTCAGGTAAAAAACTGAAAGTCCCGAAATCGAAGTCAGCAATCCCGCAAACCCCCTAACTAATTGTCATGCATTAACCAATTTTCATGCTCATCGCTTAAAATCGAGTTTTCGGCCACCATATTGGATCCGCCATATTGAACGTAATACCACGATAAAGTTATCAAAGTGTCAATTTAGGATATGGTCTATCTGTGTGCCAAATTTCATCAAAATCCTATCAGGCGTTTGTACGTGATTGAGTCACAAACATCCGAACATTTTCACAAACTTTCTAATTTGTAATATTTTTGGAATCTACACATTAAAACCTTTCATTTGATACCACACTCGATACATTTTTAATTTTAATGCTTAAGGTAATTTGTGGCTCATGACCGTCATACATATATGCTCTGTCACCCGGACCATAATAACGAATCTATTGTCATCTCATTCATCAAAATTGGATGAGTAGTTTAGGCGCTAGCTACGGTGCAACATACGTAACCACAAACATAGACTGCTAAAAACATAACCCTTCCTTTTGGCTTTGCCGTAGTCGGATAATACATCAATTTTATAAGCCCTATTTAAGGTCTATGTTGACGTAGGCTAAAGATCGAGGACCTCGCCCCGACCACATTTATTTTTACACCTTTGCTTATGCTACAAAATGCCTCAGCGTAACGGTGCGGTACAGCATCAAGAGTAAAGACAGACAGGTGTATATCAAGTCAAGGTAAAAAGTATCATGTGAACAGAGGGCGTGCAGTGAGACCTGTTAGGAATGGAATTTCTGTAGTAAAGCGCAAAAGGTGTAAGACAGGCCCATCCCGAAAAGTGATCTTAGAAGTCTGCAAATCAATTTAAAACTGTAGGCAAGAGGAATGTGGCATAACTTTTATTAATCAATCACGATTATGTCGCCTTCGTTTAATGCAAAATATTTGTTTTTCATGTATTTCATTATGAATTGCATGTTGCAGCCTTAGTTTCACCTGTTGATCTTGAAACGTTTCTCCAAGAACAAACCGCCCATTTTCTTGTGACTCATATTTCTTTTGGAAATTAAAAATTATTTTTAGTGAAAATTACTTCATAATTTAAAATCTATGGTAGATATGTATTTTGGCTTTTGTAACTTTCTTAATAGCGACCTTATCTAACCATGTTTACAGTGGAACTAAAAATAGTCCTGGTCGCTTTTCATTCGAATTTAAAAACAAATCACTTTTAGGCAACAACATTAGCATAAAATAACCGAAATGCCATAACTAATTTATCACAACAAAAAGGCACCACGGTATCCGATGTAAGAGATTTCACCAAAACACTTCTTTGTTGCTGCGTCGTAGTCTGGAACGCGAGATTGTTTTTCTTTCGGTTCGGACCCATGTTTATTGCTAGATAGACCCTTTACATCGGTTGCCGGGCGCTTAATTGCACAACGACTGGCGCGACACTCCATCGACTTAAATAAGTCGGCAATTTTCTTTCACTTT
The DNA here is from genome assembly GCA_951509405.1 of Machimus rusticus. Lineage (NCBI taxonomy): Eukaryota > Metazoa > Arthropoda > Insecta > Diptera > Asilidae > Machimus > Machimus rusticus. The sequence goes on from OX608051.1 coordinate 14,884,504, forward strand.
TCTGCAGTCCGGGCCGCATGTTGTTGGTTGAACAATAATCGTACGCTGTTCGACTTTGAAATGTCGGATTGCGTTATTTTGCTTTCTGGGCGTCTAATTTAGTCGCGCGATTTCAACAGATTAATCGGATTTGCAGCTATTGCCTGCGGTGATTTACCTCATGCGTCCAAATAGCAACCGTTGTTGGCGCAAACCAATTAAACATAGGAAGGTCCAGCATAGAGGTTGTGTCCGTGATTTTGCATTTCGATTGTGATATGCCTCGTTATGCATAAAAGTAAAGAAATTCATTTGCAATAGGGGTGAAATGCAGCTTCATTGATTTATAGGATTTATATTTCATGTTTGTTTATCGAAAGAACGTGATAGTTATATACATATGTACCTTCACTTAACTGATGAGGTCCAATATAAGAGGCTTTAAATAGAGAAAATGAACCTTGGATTATATAAAAATATACAAAAAATTTGAATGAAAACAATTATTCATTATTTAAATCATTGAAAATATTTTTTCGAAGAATACTCGTTATTTGAGCAATTGGTAATACAACCTTAAAGTATTACATATGTATATATAGATTTTTGTATATCTATTGAGTAGGCAGAGAATTGGTAATACTTCTCGAAAATTGTCATTTTTGCCAAACCTTACATCAAAATATGCCCCAATTTAGCAGCAAACTATACAGAGGTTGGTTATCCAAGCTTCAAATCTTTGGGTTTGTATTTAAAATATGGTTTCGAGGAAGGTAACATTATCTGCGTTCCTGAACATATAAACTTATAATCGAGATTAGAATATTTTCAACTAGACGGAAGTCAACAAACAATGCACACTTATGGCGTCCCACATTATATCGTAATAATAAAAAATTCACATTTTCTAAAATAGAAAACTCATTTTCATATTAAAATGAATTAATTTTCAATTTAATTGTAACATGCAATTCATCGATTTAAGTAGAAGTATGCGTGTAAACAACGTAAAACTTATCAAACATATTGAGAAAGTAATGTAAAGAAAAAAACTACAATATGTTCAGAAAACATTTTTGCATTCGTTACATCGCAGCTTTGAAGAGCATCGCAGCGACTTAAACAATGAACAATTTGGCAGTTTTTGTCAACATGTCGACTTCAGCGCGATAACAAACATTGACTTATAACCCGCCAATTTCGTAAAAAGTCCGGTTCATTTTACCCGCATATGTACGTACTTTCCCTATAAGAAAAACAACTTAAACTAAAACTAGAAATAAATACTGATACTAATGAACATGCGCAATCCATAGGGATGGGGATCAGATGCTACATATACGTTTTTGAAAATAAAAGAAGATTGCAAACGAAGAGAACGTTGAACGATTGGTTACAAATTGAAAACATAATGAAATTATGAAATCATTTGACCAAAAAACACATCCTATGAAGGTATACTTTTTTTTGAAATTTTTTTTCTTGGAATATAATTTTTTCTGAATCAACAACAAATATTTTCCTTTTCTGATTAGTTTAGATTTTTTGCAAAAGACATATTTTTTTCAGTTACGAAGACTCGGTTTTTAAGCATCCTAATCACCTAGAAATTAAACAATTTTGGTTTATTTGCCTAGTCTACATATGTACTGTGCATATTGTTTTTTTTACATAAATACAAAATTCAAGACAAAATACATAAGAAAGAATCTTTAATTTATCGCTTTAACTTCCTTCCATTTTCTGTTTTTTAACTTTCCTTAGTTTTCCTACCTAATTCATTGAAAAAGTAAAGCAATGAAGTTGTCCGTTTAAAATCTGCAATTTTTTTTACCTCTGCTTTTTAACCCCCAAAAAAGAAACCAATAATAATTATTTTATTCTGGTTCGGATGAAAAAAAAAACATTATAACTATGTTATTATTAGTTGATAAAATGTGTAGGTTCCGACATTAGTTGCTGCTACATATAATACAGATAAAATTGAAATATTATTACAAAGGTTCTATTTTGCATTTTACCCCGGAACAATGAAAACGTTTAAAAAATCGAGCAATCCTAATATTTTTAAGAGTTCCTCTGGAAGAGATCCAATCCAAGACAATTCTGTCTCAGCTCTTTCTGCTAAAAAAGCAAATCCCTGAAGGTAGAACTTAACAAAGACATTAATTAGTGTTCCAAATTTAATTTCAGGAGAACATCCAAACAACCCAAGCGGCGATATCGGCAGGAAGCGGCCTAATCTTCGCCCTCGTTCTGCATTTCGTTGTAAGCATCGCATCCGTCTACCATTCCGCCCTGAAACTGTGCGCGAGGTGAGTAAGATTCTCGAATTCTTGTACTACTTGCCAGTGAGTGGGTGTGCGCTGGGTCACTTTCTTTGTGGGGCAAATAATATTTCTATTAATTAAGCAACCAAAAAGACCGGTCTTCCCAACGCACACCTTAATTCAAACCTCTTCTGACCAAGTTACCCATTTTCAACTCGCTAACCACTCTGCTTAAGGTAAATAAACGCTTCTTCACGAAAATTTGCTGGTTAGCCTTGATCTAGCCGCTAGACGAATGTGCAAATCGCCAACGGTTCACTCACAAGAAGCCGCGAGCGGGCGGGTGATTTATTATGCGATTAATTTTTTTTCCCAACTCCAGTAGGAATAGGCTCTTTAGCGATTGAATCAATCTAGCTCGAATTAAGAAGATTTAATTGAGGTGCCTAGTAAACGCATCTTACAGAACTTGGCGCCTTTCGATTTCAGTTAGATATTTACAAGGACGACTCCATTCAGTGACCTCAAATAAATTGCAATTTCCAAAAATCTTTATCGGCGGTAGAGGTTTTTATACTGCTCAAAAAGAAATAGAAAGAGCTGCATGCAAAACTCGCATTAGGGGCTCCATTATGCGACTTCAGCAAATATCGCATCTTTCTGTCGACCGGTTTGATCGACTTTCAGTTTTTAGCCCGGTTTCCACGATTGTTTGCTTTAATTATGTAACATAAATGAAAAGACGAAGAAAAGTCATGGGAGCTTTCCTCCAGAGTCGCCCTGATAGGACCCGAATACTGCGACGGCCTCCTACTTACCCAGTTTTCAGACTCTAATTTGCGATTCAAATCAGTCGCCCTACATGCGACGCGATGTTGGTCACAGCTCAGAACTCGATTTCATGTCAGGAATTCGAAAGCCCATCGGCTCTTATCTAATTTTGAGGTGTTTTGGCAGTAATACCTGTAAAGCATCTGGCGATTTATGGAATTTTTTACTAATTTTTTGGGACATGATATGTACCTTGTAAAAAGTTAGCTAGAATGAGGGCTCAAACATAAAATAATCGAGAGCACAGATTTGTTTTTCGTCGTTGACGATGAGATTTGGGTCATACATTAATAGCTTAGGCATAATTGAGAATTATTTCGCGAAAAACCTCTGGTGTAGAGAATTCAGGCCAATACTCTTGAATTGGCTACAAAAATTATTCAAACTGGGAATGATCTGTTTACAACTCTTAGAAACATCGATTTCAAAATCGGCAGTCTATCCTACAATTATGGTACATGATCCTTAAATTTTTTTCCATTAAATTATCACAACTTCGATTACTTTCAAGTGATCTTCACTAAAACACAAAGTTTTTTACACAACAATGTCTTAATCCGATTTAATTTTAATTTTTTTATTCTATGAATAGTTTATATTCTCATATTCTTGTTTTTTTTGTACATCTTGTAGGGTTTACGCAAAACAAGCAATGATGTTTTTTCCTTTATCGAATTTCAATATACAAGTTACAAACAAAACTAAAATATTTAAATATTGCCTAAAAATACAAAAAACCTGAAAACTGTGCAATAGATATTCCATGGTATTTGGTTTTCACAATCGTGCATCAATTGCAACTCCTTCATGATAGAAATTTATCACTTTTTTTGTGTTGTGTTTAAAATTTCGTTGGAATTCTCATAAATATTTTATTATTCAGCGAAATTATAATATTGATGAATTTTATCACTTCTTTATGCAGTAATTAATTAAAGTTAATATGCAGATAGAAAGATTTATTTTAATTGATATATATCAAAATTGAGTCCTAGATTATAAAGTATTTTGAAAATTGATATACCTAATTTTTCACATTGATATTCTTCAATATTTAGATTAAGTTGTTGGGATCATTAATGTAATTAGGTGTAGCATTTAAGTTAAAACGTAAAAATAACAACAAACCTTTTATTATCTTTCATGGCTTCATTCTCAAGCATTTTTTTTTCAAATTCAACATAAAAATATCAAAACCAATACGTTTGAACTTTAGTCAGTAGTCAGTGTGATTACGAAAATTTTGGTTAAAATATTATTAAAAATTCAACATACGCACTTTATTAATGTTGAGTTTGAAAATAATTGTTTCGTGAAAAACGGAATTAAAATTTAATAATTTGTCACACCTATAATGCATAAACATTTGCTGATAAGTAAATTTTTGCGACATAAAAATATATATGTATGTTATATGTATATTCTTTTTCAAATTTTTATCTAATCAGTTTTTTTAATATCCCACACAACGGAGTTAACCGAAATAATCTCTTAGAAGGGGGTGGGGTCATTCTGCTCTCGACAGATGAAAAATTACTAATTTTTAATGAATTGTGTTCGTTTTTTCTATAAAAATATGAACAATTTCTTGTTTTATTTTATTTACTCATTGTGATCAAAGTTAAATATACGATGCAAAGAAACTGCTTTTATATATTTTTGTAATTAAAATTATTAAAATGGTAACGATTTTTCGTAGAAATTTGGGATTTTCAAAGTAAATCAACAAATTTGCTAGGGATAAGAGCTAATATGTATTATAGTATTTTTATACAACATAATTTTATCAGTCACATCGTTAGCAATGTGCTTCCCCTTGTAATTTCTAAATTCGTGGTGAAAACACTCAAGGAAAGTTATTTCAGCTATCCTGTAATAAGCACTATTTGATTTAGAGGAAAAAGTACAAAGTACAAATTTTCGACATTCTGCAGCTAGTATCAAATGGTGCGCAAAGGGGTTTCGAAATGTAAAAGAAGTGAACATGAAAAAAATTTAATATCAATCAAATGTTAAAGACTAAAACCCTGTAAAAGGAAGGATTCTGTGAAGTTTTGCGAATTTTCTGGGAAAATTTAAAGACGAGCCAAAGTGTCCCAGGCCCGGCGTTAGAAATTATCTCAATTTACCGGTGATAATGATAATTCTTAACAGTATCCTGTGCATTTATTCTTACCACAGCTTTATATTTTCCTTTGTTTAAAAACCACCAGAAAATATAACAACACTAAACTACCAACGACATTTATAAGGTTTTTGAAGGAAAATTAAATGTTTTCCATTTTAAAACAAGAAATAATAAATAATTGGAGAAAAAGAAGTAAATGGTTATATTTACGTAATGAAAAAAAAAGAGAAAAAAAAAGTTAATTAAATTGAGTGTAAAAAGTCGGAGCAAAAGCTCGGGTCACCGGTCAATTAAACGACTTTGGTACGTTTAATGTTAATAGAACACTGACAAGATTTATTTAAGCGTTGATATCGATATAGAAAATCGTGGTAATTAATATTAGAAATAAAAAGTTTTTCTATCTCTTACTATTTTTTCAATTATTTTTTCTAAACTGCTTGGATGATTTTGATGAGCTCTCTTAATTTTGTTTTAACTATTTTTGCGAAAAACAATGAATACCGATAATCTCCGATAATTTGATTTTGATTTTTCTTTGCGTTGATCCTACGGTGCATTTTATATGGGCGGTGATCCCTTTTTTTGGTGTTTTCCAGCGTATGTATAAAATAAGTTTTATTTTTCAGTTAAAATTGAAATATTACTCCCAAATACTCAGAGCTTACTAAAGGTTTTTACTCAAATAGCCGTAACTTTAAACTAATTATTGAGAATTTTTTAATACAATTTTAAGAGTATATTCTTCAAAAAATATAATTTCCGAATATTTTACATAAAATATTTTCAGACTAAAATGAGTCCTTCAATTGCAAATTAAAATTGTTGTACTTAGCGCCTCTTTGGGCTAAAAGTCGGTTCTGTGTTGTATGTTGTCTGAAAAAATGGGCTGTAGAAATTCGATTAATGTTTTGTTTTTCCCCTTAGTTGAAACACTAAAAATGAAAAGAAAAGAAGAAACGCTCCTTAGAGATAACAAAAGATTTATATTAGTTTAAATTTAGAACAGAAGCAGAACTTAGAGTCAAAAAAATTAATCTAAAGCGGTGACCTAACTTGACTGGTTGGAATCTGGTTCCGTTTTTGCAGGCTTCGCGTTATCAATGCTGGGTTTTGGTGTTTCTCCTAACGTTTCAGCCTCCTCGGATGAGTCGGCCGAGTCATCGCTAACAGTTCCGTTCGTGTCGACGCTGTCCTTCTCGGCGATTTCGACGTCGTCGCGGCATTTCTTTTCCCACTCAACAAACTCCTTGTAATACTGATAGACTGGAATGACCAAAACAGAGATGTCATCTACAGTGGCTGCGGCCTTGCTGTCTGCGAGCCTCCAGTGCCCGGAGTCGTTGATGCGTCCCCGCGATTTAGCGACTAGCTCCTGTGCGACCATCGTGTACCGGTGCTTTTCGGTCGGGTACTTAGACAGGGTGTTGAAGACGGTCATGCTGACACTTTCCGTGTCTGCGACGTCCCAGAGGCCGTCGGTGGCCATGATCAGGATCCCGTAGTCCCCGTCCTCATTGTGCTCATCTGGAATGGAGATGACTTTGGTTAAATCGCGGTAATTAACCTCAGGGTGGGGAGAGAGGAACGGCTTGATGGGAAGGCCGCTTCCAAGGGCTCTTAGGTCGTGATCCCCGAAGCCCCGAGTTACGCCAATTGTCCCCATGAGGCGGCTCCGCTTGCCCTCCCCCGTCACAATGGGCATTTTGAGATCATCGTGGGTGAGGGTTTTGTACGCCCAGCCCTTCATCGTCCCCTGTCTGTACAAAATCCGCTGGCCCAGATCCTTGATCATCGGCCTCTTCGCGTACTCCATCGCGACGTACTCGCCCCCCATGAGGATGGGGTTCAACTTGGCTATTGACATGAGACGGGGCCGCTCAGTGTCCGGCGTGTGGTCGTGAGAGAACGGAATCGGGAAGATGTGCATATGCTTCTTGTCGTCAGACTTTGTGTTAGCCACAGAATCCGCCTCCCCGTTGGTTGTGCTTGGGGAGATGTTGGACGAGTGGCTTTTAAGTACTTCGTTCGACATCCTCTGGCAGAGCACCGCCCTGCTGTCGCCGGCGTTTGCAACAAACATTTTTCCGCAGATGAAAAGGGTCACCAGAGCGGTGCACCCTCCCGCATTTCGGTACTTGCTGCGGTCCTCTGCAAGCAGAGCATCCATCTCGATGAAGGCGCTCTCCAGGGCGCCTATAATCAGCTCGTCTTTGGAAACCGACCTATGGAATATGATCGGTGTCAGGGGAATGTCTGTTTTTTTGTTGAGGATGAACTCATTGCGAGGCATGAGCATGTCTATGACATCCACCAATTTTTCGTGCAAAATATGATGGAACTGATGAGCCGCGGCCAGGGCGGCGCCGTACCCTGCGTGACCATCGAACATACCGAAATAAATGTATGGGAGGTCAGGGTGCAGCTTCGAAGCGTGCGAGAGCACCTGTCGGCAGAAAGCGGCCTGGTCCTCGTTCCACTCGGACTTTCCCGAGTTCACGCACTCGGCGTAGCCCGTGCTCCACGGGAGGATCGATATGTCCCGGGGCACAATAATGGGGCGCACATTGTGGTCAGCTGACGCCTTCAGCTCGTCGTAGGTGAGCAGCTGGAGGAAAGGGGGCCTTGCATAAGTGAACTTGTCGGGCAGGGCTTTGTTCGATCGGATTATATCGATGCTGCTGGGCAGTGCTGGCATGTCTGGGGCCACCACTGTCAGCACTCGGTTCTTTATTTTCGCAAACATACTGCTCTGCGGAACCACTTTTAATTTACGTTTAAACAAATTGAAGGAATTCTATAGCTTTCGTCGCGTCAGTGTGCTTGTCTGAGCATTGCAGCCACGTCCGCACTCTGTTTATCGCGAGTTTTTCCGGAATTCAGGACAGTTCATCGATTTTCTTCAGGAGCACTAAAAACTTTGTTCGACAGAGAGCTCTCGACCATTTTCTCGGGGTCGCTGCACTGAATCAATGCAAGGGGCACACTCGCAGTGTCACCCGACCGTTCTTTTGCATTTTCTTTCCGCTTTTTCACAACAAATCACTCAGACTCTAAATGCAATCACCGCTCCCCACTGCACAATAAACTGCTTCTGGTACTTGCACTGTCAAACTGACGTAGCGCAAGCTTTTTAGCTTAAAGTTTGGTCACTCATAGGGCTGCCAGGTGAAGCGTTTTTTAAATAGTGGGAAATTTATACCTTTTCTTAAAAAGACGTTGACTGAATTTTTTCGTTAAAAATCAACAAAAATGATCGACTTGACTTTATTTAGGTAAGCTGCAGTTAAATTTAGTTTTTCAGGCATTTTTAGATTTTTTAAAGGAATTAACGGCATGTTTTTTACTAAGCATAAGGAGTCATTTGAAGAAGTTGGAAAGAAAATCGATTTTAATATTATTAAGAAAATATTAATTTTAAGAATATGTTTTTAATATGCTATTTGAAATATTTCCAATAGTTTATGAATTTTGACTATTCGAATAAAAAAGGCGCACTCTGATGTCCAGAGAACTTTGAAACTTTAAACGTGCTTTACTCGAAATCACTATTATCGGTTGGCGGAAATGATTTAAAATTGTTAAAATTTTTAATTCCTTTCAGAATTCAATTCATTTGATAAATGTCAATTTTTTTAGTGATCTCTTGCGAAAGTTATAAATATGAGAAATAATTATTTAAGCGAATTTTTATATATTCGGACGGTTTACATATGTACATTGGGCAATTAATAATTCAAAAGCAGTAGTAATGAACTTTTTTGTAGTTATTAAATTAATTATGGCAGGAAAATCTAGTAATACACATACATAATATAATTGGAATAATTATTTAATCCGACAGCTGCAGTACAAAACGTATTTGAGTTGTAAAATAAATTTAAATATAGTAGGTCTAATTATAAATTAAAAATATCAATAATTCTTTATTAAATATTTTTATGGAGTAACTCCTAACGCTTTACTATTTTTAATTTTACTGTAAAATTGGATTTTTACACATTGCCTCTTATGCATAAAAACTGAGCAAATGGAGCTCAATCTCAATTTGGTTGAGATAAAACTCGGGTTTTCTATACAAAAATTTAGATTGAGTATTTGCTCAGTTTTTATGCATTCACTTACCGGGGTGACGAACAAATTGAGAATCTTTTATGAAAAATATATTGCTCATGTAAGTGAACACCCTTATAAACTATATTTTAATTTTATTACTGTTGTAGTCACTGTATCGATAGAAAATAAATTAATCTTATAAACTCCGTTTACCCGCGATTTTCTCTACACGGATTTTGTTCCGGTTTTCACCATTAGATAGATTGATTATGCTTAAACGCACAATTGATGAATGTTTTGTTTTTGTGTAAATTAACCGATCTGTAACGATGCATATCGTTGAGGTCAGAAAAAAGCAATCTCTGATAATTTCATAATATTAATTTTTATTCATGTCTATTTTTTTACATTTCGTATTAATTACAAAATTGATATTAGTTTATATTTGTTAGCTGTGTTTTTTTCGTCTATCGGGAGTAAAAGAAGATTTTGCTTAGATTTGAAATTTATCAGGAATAACGAATTGAAACATTGAACATTAAATTGGAACGATTTTTATCAACTTTTAAGTCAAAATTTAATCTGAAAATTGTTCAGTTGAGGATTTGAAGTTTTGCTTTTGCATGAATAAGCAAAAGCAAATATGTAGCAATGCATTGTTAATACAAATTGGTAGTTCTTATTCTGAGAAACTATCAAAAAACTTCAGTTTATTATAAATTTTCCTATTCTTCTGGAGATACGAAAACAACGCAGCTTCTAAATTGTTTGAATCGAATTAAATAACTTGCATTCGGTTCAGTACTCACTCAGTTCAATTCAGACGTGAGTTCCAAAATAAATAAATTAAATGGTACCAGTAAAAAACAAGAAACGACTTAAGGGTGTGATTGTCACAGTCGTAGGCGGGTGGATGTTCAGTACTATGTTTAATGTACCAAATGTAATGTAGATATGTTCATTACCATTTCAATGATGGCAAATTGCACACAGGTGGATTAATGAAAACAGTCCTCGGGGAGCGCCCTAGAGAGGTAGAAATTGTGCCAGTCTTGCGCTGAAATAGCTTTTTAATGCAAAAAGGAACAGAAGTCCACTAAAGTCGGGCACGTGGCCCAAACTGCATTCAGAAGTGGGAAGAGGAATGTTTAATGTTATGATGATGACTCCAAAGTGAAAAAGTCGCTCAAAGTGCTCCCCGGACAAAGGGACGAATCCTATTTAAATAATCCAACAATTATTAAGCCCAGTTCTGGTGCTAGTTACACCTTAATTAGAACACAAAAAGGAATACCTAGTTAAGCGTTTTTCGTCGACTCCCTTATAATTCAGTAAATTTTTCTTTCCTTTGCAGACACCCGAACTCACAGATGCTGGAGAACGTAATCACCGTGAGCAATGCTTCTGTAATTAGCCAGCAGAAAGTCGAGGAGTACATCAAGTCAATGTCCACCCAACAAGGAAGGGAAAAAGTGGGTATTCCTTTCGACTCTTCCCGCCGGAGTTTTCCGGGACGGGAAATTAGTCCGACTCGTCCTATTTTGCTATTAAATTTAACGCATACCTATGCTTTTGATAAATAGATGCTATCGCCGGAGGACTGTGATAAGCTCATGAACATGTGGATGTGCCAGGCGAAAAGGGGCGCTCCTGTAATGAATCACATGGTGCCTATGTCGCCCCCAACCGCAACGGTTAGGCCGGTTATGTTGGTGCCCGCCACAGGAAATGGGGTGAGTTGTTTTTGATGAATTTCAAATGAACAGAACGCCCGCAATTTGTCGTCGTGTCGTGACAAAGCATGAAAAGGTGCCACTTGAAGTAGGCTCCTCCGCTAATGATGGGGCGCTCGAGCTAAAAAACAAGCCACCCTGCAGGGAAATCACCTCGTCCCCCCGCAATTTTAAGAATCGTTTGGCGTAAGCCGGTGTACTATGCGACACACCTGGAAAAAATCTACTTATGATTGATGTTTAAGTCAATGCCCTCCCCGCTGAAAATTCGACTGATGTTAGGCAACAAATAACCATTTTTTTGCAGTTTCTGCAATTACGCGTAGGACTGTGTTGCCTTTCACTAAATTGGCGTGGTGCGGCGGGCGGGCAGCTGACTCGGATATTTTCCTTTTGTTCGGAATCCAATTAGGCAACAGAAAGACAATACAATTAATTTCGTATTTCGTTACTAATCCCAAAATGTCGTTTTTAATTTTTAGAAGTAATATGTATATCTCTAAGAATTATAATTAGCCAAATTATTGAAATAATTGAGTGATGTCTAAAAATATATAATTTAGAAGCTTAATGGAACCCCATTGGTATTTCCAATATGTAAATAATCGGTCACAGCAATGTTTTAAAAAATTCCTATATACAGGGTGATTCAGAAGAACGTGTTCAAGCATATACATACCAATTGATTCTATGAATTTTCAACACCCTCTACCCCTTAAATCATTCTATCACTATTTTTTAAGTGCACTGACCTAAACTGCTGAAAGTTGTGCTAAGAATATTATATAGGACCATCAGTTTAGTTCAAGTTTCAGAGAAAATTAATCCTTTGCATGACACTGATCATTTTGGTCCGGTGTTAGTAATACAATGCACCAAACTGTTACATGTAAAGTGATTAAACAAGGACTTTTTTAGCACATGCTAAACTAATACGATTATAAAACAAATCGGCATGCCTAATAACACTCAAACAAATACGGTTAATAGGTTGGAAATACCCGCTGTTAGTTCGAGATTTAGTAGTTTGGAACAAAGGCACATTCCTTAGGTTATGAGGACTTTGTTTAAAAATAAATATAGATTTCTCAACGCGAACCTAGCAAACTTTTTCTGGACAGACTCAATTCTATTAGTATGTCTGCCATTATAAAGTGGCAAAACTAGACTGCCGTATTCAAGGATGGGTCTAACTATGGAAATGTATAACTGCTTATATACATTTATGTTATTAAATCCACGAGACCATCTTTTTATGAAACCTAACATAGCGGATACCTTGGAAACCATTGAACATTTTATTTGAAAATTCATTTTATTCCTTTTCCTGTAAAATTTCGTATGTAAAGGATGGACTTATTTTTTCTTTTTCACGTCAATATGTAAACAGCATAAATTCAACATGGTGGACTGTATCTAATATGGCGATGAAGATTTTTCGACCTCAACTAATTAGATTGAAAATCAGTATCAGTATCAGTATCGAAATTTGGAAATCCTGGGGGTAGTCATGTATGTAAATTGTTTCGACCTAAGTCGAAACGACCTTAAAAAGCAGAATATCGTGTAAATGTTTCCTATAGGAATTTTATATGCAATTCAGCTATTTAAGGTCGTTTTGACTTAGGTCGAAGCGATTTACATGGCTACGCCCCCTACTGACTGATCTTTTGGAAATACAAATGCAAATTACTATAAAGATAACAACTTTGCTACAAATAATTTAAGTAAAATTTCTGAATTTAATCCAATTAAGTGAAAGTCAATGCAAACAGTATTTTAACGCCACTGATTCCGAATGTAGGTAGGGTAAATTCCAAAATGCATCAAAACCGTATCGATGCACAATTCAGCGTAGTAGCCTCTGAAGCTGAATTATGCATCGAAACGGTTTTGATGCATTTTGGAATTTACCCGTACTATTAAAATTTGATAACTAAGGATCGCGGCTTTATTATAATATGGCGATTCAAATTTACAATGTAAAACTTAAGCGTATTTTATTGAAAATTAGCACAAAACTAACAATCCACTATTCTTGCACAAAAATTTTGAAATTGAAGCTTTTGGAGTCAATATATCAATATTTTTAATTCAAAGGATTTCCATGTAAAATAGGCATGTAGGAGTTATCGGATTGCTGAATCTCAAAGAGCTGTAGGATTATATTATAATTATAATAGAAAATAAAACGGGGCATTTATTTGAAATTGGAATTTTACAATTTAAGAAGGACACCATCGAAGTAAGCGACTAAAATCTCGACAGTAAAATACTCTATAAAGCGTGTCCATATAAATGAACATGAAGGATTTTCAGAGTTGCTGACTTCGTGTTTTCTGGAGCAATCTCAAAGGAAAAGATAACAAAAAGTCACTAGACCCGCTCAAAGTAATATAATGGGTTTACCTATTAGGTTATTGAATTTTTGGAGTTATGATTTCTTCGGAATACCATAAAAATTTCGCCAATCAAGGGGGTTTCGAGGGCGAAAAGGATACAATTTTGAATTACATACATATTAAAAAATATCATATAATAAAAAATCCTTTCAGCCAAAAAATGAATAAATTGCATTAAAAAGTATTAATAAAATGTATGCTCTTTATGTACATACATACATCGTCCATTTGCTGTATTCCAATTTTAAATCTGATATTTCTTTGCTATAAAACGAAAAAAAAAAACTTACAATTACCATGCTTATTCCTAAATATAAATATTAATTAGCTCAAAAAATGAGAGTGCTGAGAATTTAAAAATGGGACAAAGTGACCTTTGGCGTTGGGAGCGTTTTCTACGAAATTTGCATTTATAGAAAGATTTACAGAAGTTCCAGGTTTCAGTATTAGACTGTTTTTCTCAGAAAATACGAGTAAAGTAAAATTATATCTGACATAAAGCCGAAGTTAATAATGCCAAAGATGCCTTATTTCCTTTCAAGAAAGACAATAAAACATTATTTTATAAAAATTGATTGATGTATTTTCAAAAAACTCGCAGTTAGAGGTACTCTGAAAAATGACTATAGAACTTTACTTCCGTTTTTCAAGGGTGGTGTGCAGTGATCAGTGAATGTTTCAAATTATCCCGAAAAATAACTAAAAATAAAAACTAGTGCCTCTTTATTTCTCGTGCAGATCAGCAAACATTGGTGTTTTAAATTATTATTCAAATTAATAATAAAACAGGGATTCGTGATTTATATATACATATATGATATTGTTGCAAAATGTTTCCTCGCTATAATTCACACTTGAAATTTTAATCAAGTGTATATGGCGACCGGCGTTTGGTCCGCATGATCGTGGTTGTCTGTGGCAGGGACACTGGCTGTTTAGCCACACTGAAGAGATTTGGATATGGGTAGTGCCTCGGATCGAAACCTGGACCACTCTTTATGCTCGTCTACCTCGGCAATCATACAACTTTGTTCGCCAGTCGTTCGGATTGCAAAATTTTAACAATATTTTCCCTATTCCTAGTCACTTCGGAATTATTTCAAGACATTTATTTACTTAGTATGTAATTTATTTCAGCAAAAGCAAACAGCACAATGATGGGCTATTATTTATATTGTTATGCTATCCTGCTTAAAAACAAAGTTCTTGTTGAATTAAATTAAAAGAATTCATGTTTTCCAAAACTTATTACTTTTGTTTCAATACAAAAACCTTAAAGTCGAAAAGCAAGAGATAAAAAATATGAAACTATGTAGGCAGCCGAAAACTTACTCACCTCGTCCATTTTGTTCAAACCTTATATACATATGTATTTAATTAATGTATGCTTTTATCGTCTTCATCATTTCTTGTAAAATCTACAAAAGTGGAGATTGTTGACTTTGCTTCTACATATAACTTGATATGTATTAAGTTTAGTTTGATTTTTTTGTTTATTTCGGTACTAAAGTCTGAAGTAGCGGGATAGATGGAAAGCCATTGAATTAGACTTAATATGACTAGTTTCTTACCGAAGCCTAAATCAAATATGGGACGAAAGGTGTTTTAATATTAGTATGTATTTGATTGCCGTTATACTTATTTTTGTTTCAAATTCAAATATTCCACCCTGACATACATATATGTACAAATATTCTATGATATGTAGTATGTACATATCATAGAATATTTTAATCTTCATAATATTCTAGCGGCAAACCATTCTTCTTAATTTAGCATGTCACCGCTATTTCTAACTGGTAATCAGTAAATCTCAAACTTGACTCCTTCGCTATTAATGCAAATTTCTGGCATTCCTAAG
Organism: Machimus rusticus; assembly: GCA_951509405.1. Classification (NCBI taxonomy): domain Eukaryota; kingdom Metazoa; phylum Arthropoda; class Insecta; order Diptera; family Asilidae; genus Machimus; species Machimus rusticus. The sequence continues at coordinate 14,899,764 of OX608051.1, forward strand.
CAACCTCAAGTAACTGGTCTCTGCGAGTTTTTCATTCTTGAGCTATGACGACTCTCCATTGGGTGCTGGCAAGTTTATTCCTGAGCATATCTTCCTGGTTTTAATTTATGCCATCGTACAACGGTCGCTTGGATCGGAGACAAATATTGACTGCATCTGCACATCGATCCCGCAGCTGGAGGCGTAGATGAATTTGTCCGATGCAAGCAGAATTGCGCATTCAGGTCGCACGTCTCGGAATCAAACGAACTATTAATTGGATAAGACTCCGGCGGAGGCGCTGCCACCGCCAGAACCTTTCCTCTGACTTAATTGCTCATCGTACGCGGCGGCGCGATCGCCTAGCCTCCAGCCAGTGATCGCCGATCCGTGCACGTTCACTTGCGATCTGCATTAAAAGTGATCTAGGCAAATTGGGTGAATGTTACCAGCGAAGGTCATATGCACCGAGTGGTCTTGCGGCATTCTTCTCTATTTTCTGCAAACAGCCATATTGCATAATTATTTATGCACTCATCGATTCGTTCCAATAGGCAAACGCGTTCATTGCAAGACGAAGGTTGGGCCTCGCTGATCGGTTCTATTCACCTCACATGGGAAAATTTAAGTGGCGCCTGAGACGAATGCGTGTGCAATTTTACTTATAATTAGGACTTAATGGGCTCTCTCTGCAAGACACTAAGTAATAAAATGCTTTAATGATTTGTCGAATTTGATCAGATCCTACCATTAGCTACTCCGAAAATGTGTGCTTTTCGAAAATTGAAAATGTAGAAAAGTAAATATCTGAATGGATTGGAATAAGTGAAATACCCTTCTTAAGGATTAAACATCACAACAATTAATGAATCAATCTTTTTCTTATACATACATATATGTACATACTTAAAGTATTTAAGTTTATATAGAAAACTGTTTCAGAAGTTCTGAAATTGGACTTTTCACCACCAAAATAAGAAAAGTCCTGAATTCAGCTGAAGATGTACAGAAACAAACTTTCTGCTTACCGCTGCAGGTATGCGACGAGTACATATATGTACATACATACGTAGGTAGAGATTTTTATGTACAATACATTATGTTCTAGTTCTGGAAAAAATCGCTAATTTTTATTCTGACATGGTCAAGTATCCCCGCCTAACTTATAGAGAATTAAATTTTGCACAAATTTGATTATTTCCTTTTTTCCCGTAACTGTGATATTTTTTGAGTTATTTGCGAAATAACAGTAATGAAATTTGATAGTTTTATTTCATAAATAACTCAAAGATGGTTAATCGGATATCAAAATGTATAGGAGCATTTCTATAGACAATTTTGCCCTCTATAATAATACGCAACCAGTTTTACGATATCTGTTACCATTAATGAACAACTTGCAAAATCCCAAAGTACCATCATGTGAGCAGTTTTGAGAGTCACTGTATATGCATCTTAAAAAATACAAGTTCCTGATATATGCATATTTGCCCGTTCGCCTCACAAGTAAAAATCTCTACAAAATTTCAACAAAATCCGTGAAACCACGTCAAACTTAATCTGTTGGGAAATGGAAGAAGATTCGAATCTTTCTAGACAATTCCTGGATACGTGTCTATTTAAAATCTCTCCTCTTTTTGATTTTTGATTATTAAAATTGGACCAGAAATTGTTGTCGCAAAACATTTATTTTTGCAAGCGGTTCTAAATAATGGCTATGCACATATACATTCTCGACAATTTTTAATATTACCTTAACAATCAGTGTCTTATTTAGATGCGTTCCAAATGACTGACAAATGAATGTAAAATTAATAATTTAATTTCCTTTTTCCCCATATCTTGTATAGATTAACTTAATTAATATATAGAATAGACTATTGAGGAAATCTTGAAAACCGTTTTTTATTAACGATAGACTCATATCACGCCTATGAAAAATAAGATTTACGTAATAAAAAATGCGTGTACATTATTTAATAAATACACAACAATCAAACATTTTGCACTGCCTCCAATCATAATTACAAAAATATGTGAAAGTAAAATTGTTTCATTTGCTTCATGCATGCCATCGGAAGTTCACAGATCTAACGAAGGTCATAAGCTTAAAACTTGATAGATCCAATAGAGTCTTTGGAATGGAATGTAATATTAAATCAAAACACTTGCAAAGAAATAGCATGGGTAGTATTGCGGAAGGAATTTTAAAATTAGAGGCGTGTTTCATCGCACGTAAAGTCTGTTAAAAATTGCTAACGTTTTACCCGCCCCCATCACATGTTCTTGTGTGGAACGCATTGATTGGAACTGATTAACGTAATAATCAGGTAATTAATCGATTTTAATTCAGAGAAAATCCCGGAAAATTGTCAATATGAATTCGTTACAGGAAATGTTTGTTTTAACATCAAATAATATTCCCAGCGGGAGCCTTTTAATTAGATCAATCGAAAATTGACCTTCGAACAGATTGACGCTGTGAGCTCTAGCCATTGTGTTACAGCAAATGTGCTGTGCATATGCAATTCGATTGGTGAAGTAATGCGTGCCGTGATATTTCTGCAAGCGGTTCGGTTTTAGCCAAAATTGGCAATACGTTCGATCGTTGCACGGTAGCCTAGCCGCATACCGGTCACGTAGGGGCCATTCACTTTCCTCAAGATGTTGTGAGAAATCGCTCGAGATAGGCAAAGGCATGCTGGCAATATCCATGTCATCATCACTCCCGTTCAACTCTCAGGAAAAAGGCATTTTGCTTCTGGGCAAATTGCTTAACTTGTTCTTGGGTTAGACAGGTGGACCAATTAGCCCTAGTGTGCTTTCACTTGTTCAAATTAGACCGCAAAAAACAAAGAGGCTTTTGACTAAAATTGTCCCTTTGGGACAAAAGCACTCCGTTTTTGCAGTTGTATGGCATTTTTCTACAAATTGTAAGGTAAACTAGTTTACGTCGTGTCCTCTAAGAGCAACCCACATATTGAAAATTAAAAGATTAAACTAAATAAAAATTGTTGGAATGATTTAACCATTTTGAACAACTAAGTAAAGTCAGCTGACCAGTTTTTTAACTTTTGGTATCCAATCTATTTATAGGTACTTGTTTTTGTTTTCAAATGCATATACATTTTATTACTTATAAAAAAAATCAACAAAACAATTTAATTTTTTTTGTAACAGCCAAAGTTTTAAGCATATGCCGTGCAATGAGAGAAAAACTTTTTTATAAATTGTTAAACAAAACACGTATATAAATACATTGTTAATGCATTTTTAGGCCTTTCGAGTTTCTAAGTAAAACACAAAAGAAAACTTAGGGAAATCGTTGGGACAAATATTTCAAAAAATTAACTGATGTAAAACTTTATTAAATTACATGAAAACATTTGGGGAATTTTATACAAGAAACTTAGGTGAGCAGCCAAAAATATCGGTATAAACAACGCTCGATCAGGCATTACAGAGACATACAACAGAGACCTTACAGAGTCTAGATCACTTAGGCTCAATTATGGTAATTTATATTGGCCCAAGAAGGGCTAACATGACTGAGTTAATAATGGCACTAAAGAAAGCCAAAGATTAGTGATTAATCATAATTGCCTGCCATATTTTCATCCAATGATATACCATAACTAGAACCCAGAAAAATTGTCTAGAGAAGTATGGACCTGATAGATATTGACGTCTGATTGGCCATTTTTGCGTTAAGTATCTATGAAATAAAAGTGACAAATTTCACTACTTTTATCCTCGCAAATAACTCAAAAAATATCGAAGTTATGGAAAAATGACTAAAATTCATTTTGTGCAGAATTTAATTCTCTAAAAATTAGATAAGGATACTTATAGAACATACGTACATAATATATTGAGCAGAAGATAGTGAAGAATAATTATAACTCGAAAATCATTTTATATATAATTTCTACTGTCAACAAGCCTTTTCCTCGACTAATACTTCATGAAACTCAATAAACCAAACATTAAATGATGCGTTTTCGTTTCCGCTTTTGAAATCGCATACTCACTTAGCATTAAAATGCGCTATTTGTTTAAAATTTGCGTTTAAATAAAATAAATAACACCAGAGGCCAATGTCTATGTATAGTGGGTATAAAAAAAAGAAAAAAAAAGTAGTATAAATTTTTGTCACAACAAGACATCACGTGTCTGATACAGGGTTCTAATTTTAGGCCCAGAAAGAGGATTACGTCTCCCACACGTTGTTTTAAGGCAAAGTGTTAAATTTGTAGATTTTTTTGGCCTCCGATTATAACGATTATATATATATATTTTCAATCTGTCTGCATCGGCAGGCGAGTATTTATCCTTCTTAATACCAATCCACAGTGGAATTATAGCCAAGGACAATCGTGTAATTTTGTCAGTCAGCCGCTCGGCAGACAAGACTGAAACAATATAAATAAATTTTATTTTTGAAGTACATATACGAAATCTAAAACGAATATACCTTAATAATTCTAAAAGAACTGTTTACAGCACGTACGAATTAACAAGTTCATCGTGTTTGTAGACGGCTCTTTTTAGGTCAACACACCTGAAATTTTCCCGACTCGACCCTACAAAAAACTTTTCTCATTCAGAATACTTTTTAATACACTTATAACTTAAAATTGTTCCCTTTCCAGATTCCGAAAATGCTGCCGCCAGGTTACCGCCACACTATGCCTGTGATGCTGCCCCCCGGAATCCTGCCGCCAGGAATGCTGATGCCGCCGTCGTGCGGCACCATCTACCGGGGCATGGTGATGGCACAGAAGCCCCCGGGCTCCCTGGTCCACTCGCAGGGCTCGCACCGCCCCACGTCGGAAGCGAACAAGCGGCCGCACCGCCGGAGGACCGGCCGGAACGAGGCGAGCAGACGCCAGCGCCGCAAGTCGGAGTCGGACGCGGAGAACGCGCGCGCCTTCACCTACACGGGCCTGGACAGGGCCATCGCGGACAGCTTCCTCGAGCGCCAGGAGATCAGCCAGGTCGGGAGTAACGCGGACTACTCGTCGTCGACCGAATCGAGCAAGGACGGCTGTCCGGACATCGCCATGTAGCCCCAGCCGGGGATCTGAGGTGCTGCAGCCCTACGTTGCGACTGTTTTACAATTTTTCTGTTTTGTAAATTTTTGTACATATATAAGTATTACTTAGTATTAAAGAATTAACATTATCTGACTGCTTTCATCGCCTTTCCTTACATAAATCCAACTTCTCTCGTCACGCTTTCCTTCGTAAATCTTGCTGGACGTCTGTAGATTAAATTAGAATTCTATTCTGACTTTTATACGAAGCGAAATTCAGACAATAGATACAGTTGTGGAATAAAAATACTGCAACATTTAAGCTATTTTCTCAAATAAATGTCATGAAAGTTCCTAATTTTATATTGTACTATAGCTGTGCCCCGCGGTTCCACCAGCGCCTTCCCTCCTCATGACTGCCCGCGTGGTACTTGATCATTATTTTGTTGCGGAGTTATTTTAAAACTATGATATCTCCTTAGAAATTCATTGAAATTAAATGATGTCAAGGGGAATTTTTTTCAAAATTAAATACTTGTGATGAATAACGTATTTATTTTGATAAGTTTTAAAATCATTTTTATAAAAAATCCTTCGCAAGTAATGCCTTATTTTAGAAAAAATTTGATTACCATAAAAAAGGTTATAGTGAGTTAACTTTAAAAGATAGGCATATGGCTGTCGCGGACTTTTTTTAGAACTTTTAAAGTGAAACAATTCCGTCATACATTATTTTTACGTAACTTTAACCATTTATGCAACGCACGCAACGGAAGCTCTCAAAAGGAATAATTTTTCTCGTTTTTGCAACATTTTTTATGTCGTCCAATGTGCCTCATTTTAACACATACAGGATGTACCAACGGGTTTTAACAAAAAAAAAAACAAGTCCTTTCTTTACTTACGAAATAAAAAAAGAAGAAATGCTCGTAGTAAATATGTATGTACATACTACTAATAATATAGGTAAATAAATATTAGAAAAAATCAGACAAATTAATTTTTGGACTTTAACTTTATGGCCTGGCTGTGCAAAATGCAATTGAAAATATCTGGACTATGCAAAGAGTTTAGTATTCGTTTTCATTGATATGACGCTAACTTGTAATTTCAATTCGTACTGTGACTGTGAAGAAGAGTATTGTTGTACTCATATAATCACATGCACATAAAACTAATTTTTCTCTTTCTTTTCAAAATATTGTTGTAATTGGCTGGGACTTCTTCGAAACATTTAGTTCCCTTTTTTCTGCAATTTTTTGATATTTTTTTGAAATATCATAACTGAGTAAACAAATACCTTAAATTTATTTGCATTTTGAAATGCACATTGATTTACTTAATGAAATAGCACTGAAAGTAAAGCAAACGACTTTGTTCCGTCAGTTTTGAACCTAAATTAACGTTCGTATATGGTTCATCAAAATCTGTGGAGACCTCAAACTATAATTATTATTATTATATATTATATATGTATGTATTTGTATATATGGGCTAGCTTAAGAATTAGAAATGGGGAAAACTATAACGTATAGTGGAATCCGTTTATGATGACATCGAAGGGAAGTGACAAACACGTCATACTAAACGGACGTCATACAAAGCATATAGTCTTAGAAAATAAACAATTTCCTATTTTTGTTAGTTATTGAGTTTAATAGAGAGAAAAACTACAAATTGTATACATATGTATTAACAAAAAAAGAAAAAGATACGTATTCTTATACAAAACATAAAATAAAAATTGTAATACCAATGTACATATCATCTTTTCACTGAGAATTTAAACAAAAATGAGCCGCGCACGCACTAAACGTCGTTGCAGGAAAAGGGGTGTGGAGGGTCACAAAAACAACAGAAGGTGTTATTAATCATGTCGGTCACTATATAACCGGACATAATTTCTTAAAAATAAGCCATAATAAGCGACATGTCACTTTAAACGATTATATCCCAACTTTACTATAAAGAATTTAATATGAAAACCAAACTTCGCACTGTAATTACTTCATATTAAGCGGTTGGTCAATATAGGCGTCATAATAAACGGATTTTACTGTATTTCGTGTCCAAATAAGAGCAGAAACGAGTTTTGGGAGCATGAAAATAGATATAATGCATTGTTTTTTTTATTACACAATTATTCTACATGTTGAATATTTACATAGACTTTAAAAATCTTCATCACTATGGTCGTGTTTGTTGCCTGGCTTGCTTGGCACATCTCCGGTTAGTTTGGATAGACTAATATCGTCATCCGAGTTCAGATCGTCTGCAATAATAAAAAATCAAAATTTTCTAAAAGATCTAATCCTTGTGCCCATGACTTAACCTACATTCAGCTCCTCCCAAATCTAATTCGCTTTCGGACTCCTCGCTGCCCAGAGTGCTGTCGAGGGCGTCCTCCTCATTGTCCCCGAGCATGCTCCCGATGATCTTTTGCCGGCCAATCGTAGTCCCAGTCCTCGGCTTATAGCGTCCTGTTGTAGGCCGAACTCTAGTTGAATCCTTGGCTTGGCCAACTTTCTTGTCCCCGCCCAGAAAATCTTCTTCCTTCAGGCCGGGGATCTTATCTTCGTCGTCATGGTCAACGTCCTCGTCCTCTTCGTCGTCGTCATCGATGAGGCCTTCGGGTATGAAGGTCATGGAGTTCTCCGCTGGCTTCACCACCGGAGTTGCAATCGGCGTCGGATTCTTGGTCCTGGCCGCCAACTCCGCTTTGAGGGCATCGCGACATTGAATCCGCACGAAGTAGTCTTGGAAGAGGCCGCGAAGCTCGTTCTCGAGCTGCTCGAATTCTTCAACGTAGGCCGGCCGGATCTTCGAGAGCGCTTCGAGCCTCTGCTTAGTCCTTTCCAGCTCACCTTTCTTCCTTTGAAGCTTCGAGTGGACGGCGTTCCTCTCAACCTTCGAGACCTCTAGCTGATTTCTAGCCGCTTGCAGTCTGACTTGCGAGGAAGAAATTGCGTTTTTCAAGGACCTCTCAATGGTGGCTAACTCCATGGAGCGTGAAGATTGCGCCAGTCTATTCTCCTGTAATTTAATAGTGTATATTTGAAACATCAATAGTGATTTTCTTTTGTTTGGTTTAATTCAGATCGAATCGGTCCTATTCTTGAATTCGTTCGAATAGAATCCAAAAAACTGGACTAAAATAATGTTGCTAAAATTCTCATAAATTAATATTAACTTACTTTGATTTTCATTTATTTTTCCGTATATAACGTCAAAATAATTCGATTGGGTTTTTTTACCGAATTATTTTAACCATATTACGAAAGAATTAATTGAATTGAACTGAAATGGATTTATTGAAAAAATTAAGAACTTTATTACGGAATTTTTATTCAAAAGATGCTTTTGGATTCGATTCAAACAGGGCCCAATGTCTTTTTTAAAATTTAGAAGTGTAGAATATGAGCATTGCTCGGATTTCGATGATAATTTGCGGGTGTTTTCCGTTTGCCCTAATTTTTCCATTATCTGAAGAAATTTTGCGGTGATCGGCTATATTTTAGTATAGTATAGCGAAATATTCTACTTTTAATTTTGTGAAAATGTCAAAATAAAGTGACCATTTCCACCCCAAAATTTCTTTATTTTTGCAAAATTTCAATTAAATCTGTGCAATTTCCCTAATGGGTGCAATTCTTGAAATAACTGATAGTTACAATAATCAGAAACGTGTTGTATTTACATATATACATTTTTTATAAAATATAGTAATTTCATGATTTTATAATAACATTCAGATTTAAATTACTTTTACATATTTATTAATCAATAGCACGAAAAAATTGTATACTATTTGTGCATAATAAAGTGATAAAAATCACTGAAATTGTTTTCTTTATGAAGCCTTTTGAAAGGTTATATTTTAAAAATATTAATTCAACAAATTTAATTCCATTTTCCCCAATATTATTTTAACAGTTTATTATATCATTGTAATATTGTATATATTTCTATATTATTTACATGTTTGTAAGGTTTCAAATTTTTGGAATAAGCTAGACTTTAAATAAAAATTTAAAGCAATATGTATATAGTACATATATACATATATAAAAAGAAATGAAATTGCGCAAATGCAAAGTAAAATAAACAAAGTAACAGAAATACTAATTTAGTGTAATGAAATCATCTTTTATTTGATTTTGTATAATTATTTGAATTGTATAATATTATGTAGTGTGTTAGTTTCTTAAAATTTGCAGTTCAAGGCTTTAATATTGATTTTGAATGGGTTGTCATTACAATGCCAATCATTCATGTATATTAAGCATGGAAAATTCCATATGCAATTTTATTGATAACGATTGTACCTTATTGATGAGTTCCTTGCTGAGCAGATCGTACAAAATTGCGCCTCTATTGGTCAGTTCCGAAGATAGTTCCCTCGCTCTGCGCAACTCCTCAACCTTATCGCCTAGGTCCACCTGGGCAATACTTTTGAAGCTGTCCTCCTCTGCGTTGTCCTCCTCTGCCGGAGTCGCTATTAAGAGCCCGCTAATTTTTTGCAATTCCTTCGCGGTGGCCGACGAGCTCGCATACAACTTTCGCGGGTTCAGTTTTATGCCGCATTTGGTCACAAAGAACTCCGTCGCGGCACGGATCAGCAGGACGCGATCGGATTCTGAACCAGTGCCGCCTGGAAGCACTGTGCCAGGCTCCAAGCGTCCGGCGAGCCACTGAAGGATGTCGGCGACGACCTTGAAACTGGCCAAACTGCCGTAGTTGTTGTACAAACATTGCAAGGGGAAGTTCCGTGGGTAGCCAAGGAGTTTTAGGTGTTCAGATAAATCTGGGGAATTATACCGAACAATTATAACTCAGTCGACATAGTGGCTATTTTCGAATTAATGTATAATATTATATAACAGTCTGTTCAACAAGAAAGTGACCCTCGAAATTTAATGAGACGCTGCCGCTGCGCCATTTTGCTTAATTCGGTTGAATTGTCATTTCGTGACCTTTTGCGCAATCTATAGATTGCTTTTACATTATGATGCTGATGTTATTAAATTTTCAATTTTTACAATGAATGTAAAATTCCTGAAGCGATACGAGGCAGTGTTTTTAGTAAAGGAAAGGATGCGAAAGGACCGAAACTCAAATATAAAGCGGCTGCAAAATATGTATATGCGGAAGTTTGAGGCTTTCGTTAAGAAGTGGGTAAAGCGATATTTGGAGGTTGGGAATATAGACGATTTTCCGGAGAAAATTAATAACGAAATTTTTAAATTATATTATATGTACATATGTATAATTGAAAGACCAAGCAAATGTCGGCTACCAATTTAGTAACGTTGACGTCGTGATTTATGTCTAATGTCAAAGGAATTGACATGTTCTAAGAATTAGTAATATCCTAATAAACACCGTTCGCAGCAACTAATATACATAAAAGTTGCACTATACATAATAGATTATCTGAAAACTTAACTGCAATTTAAACTATATGTAGGTAATACGGCTCACTGGATATATGTTATTTCAAATTTGTTTTCAAATTTTAGCTATCAGAAGCAATGTCGCTTACACAATGGCGCTTAAATTTGGTACACGAACATATACATATGTAGACAATTATACCCGCTATAAAGATACATTTATACATACATAATTCATATTTTAAATAACAAAAAATTGGGGCTGAAAATTGGGGATGAAAGAAATGTTTTTTATAAACCACGAGTGAGGTATCGTTGATGAAGGCATCGACTCCAAAGTGGCCATTTTCTATTATTTCTGGCATTGTGTCGCTCAAGACATCACCTTTTACGCAATTTCGGGAAAAATCTGAAAAAAACCTAAAATACCAGCACATACTGAAATTAGTTTTAAAAATATACAATACTTACCTACTATAACCGAATGGCTTACGAGATATAGGCGACCAAGTTATGCTTATTTGGACTTAAACTGTTTGGCATACTTATGAATATTGTATTTTTTTTATTTCATTAATATTTAAATTATTTTAACTTATAAAATAGTAACATGTTCACCAATGGAACAAAATGGCACATTTTTATTCTATTTTGTACCCGCTATAAGCATTCTTATTTTTACTACAGCCGAAAGTTCGAATTTTCTCTTTGTTTTAAAGGACCATAATGGCACCAAGGAAACAAAATAGGACATTTTAACTCGGTCGCCGATTTTGTTTCCGAAGTAAAAAAGTGGCTTTCTTGCAAAACAGGGCAAAAACTCGAACTTTCGGCGATGAAATTGAAGAGGTAAAAACTTTTTGTTTATAATCATAAATTAATATCATAATAAAAAAAAGTCATAAAATGGTGTCTGTATTCGTACTTTTGTTTCAAAATATTTTATTTTTTTTTAATTAATTTAGTATCTAATAATTTAGCAATTTCAAGGTAGATATTATATCCATGAATTTGAAAAAGGAATTTTGAGAAAAACAAACCTAATATTTTTATAGGTATAAACATTCAAATTAAAAGACGCAAAAGAATTGATATCTTAAAAATTTCAAAGTAAAACACCTCCTTAATTCCTTTCAGACGACACGAGTCTCATTACTATTGCTAAGAGGGTTTCAGGAATTGAGCCAAAAATACCCATGGTGTTTTGTAAATGGAGCATTTGTCCTGCGTTCATCAATATTGTTTGATTTTAAATACGCAACCTCATTAGAGGTCTTATTAAGAATTAAAAAATGATGAAATGTGAAAAATTACTGCTATATAAATAGAAACATTTCTAAATATGTATTGTCGAATTGATTTACTTTAATCTATTTTGGAGTGCTCTTGATGATCATAAATGACGTTAAGTATATAGAAACTTTAGTGGAGTCCATGCATCAAGCATTTTAATGTTATTCAAAGATTAAATAAAGTATTGCGTTCCGAACAAACTTTTTTATTAGCGTCATTAAAGAAAAAATTAATAATTGAAAATTTTGGAGTGAAATCTAATATTTTTTGTATTGTATATACGTATATATATATATATATATATATATATATATATATATATATATATATATATATATATATATATATATATATATATATATATATATATATATATATATATATATATATATATATGTATACATATGTATTGTATTGTTTGTATTGTATATGACTACACCATAAAAATGTTAAAAACTAATAAATTGTAAATATTAAAACGAGGGATTTAATAATGCTGACATTAGAACTAAGTACATAAAAAAAATAAATTTTAAGAAAGTTGATATTAAGTTTTACTTGATCAGTATACCCCGAAATGCAAAAATTATTTAATCCGGTGCTGGGTTCGAAACTTGCGACCTGCGGATTGACGGGGCTCTAAGCCTACTTTCATTTCGTTCCGATGCCTTTTTAGAAAGTTGATTTTCCTGTGATATTCCGACTCCCACCGTGACTACATTCGAACCCGGGTCCTACGAAGTTGCGGACCGATGTTTTAGCCCTGAGCTATCATGACCCATCAACACATCTACGGTTTTACATTTTATGAGTAGCGTATATTTGTTAGAAGATTTTCCTTCGCTTATACTTTACACTTCGAATTTCAATCGGGCGGATATAAGGACTGGCAATCGATTTTACCGTTTTTTTAAAAAGTAATATATTGTATTAAAAATAAATACTAGAAAATTTGCCACCTTTGGGAGCGCACATTTACTCAGAAAGCAAAAGGTTATTCTTTTAATTTTTAGCTTTTATTAATCTATTATATGTATAGTGCATTTGTTTTAAGTAAATGTTTTTACTGAAACCGCTTTCAGTGAATGTTTGATTTTAATTCACTTTCACAGTGTTTTAGGTTAGAATTGCTAGATTTATCTCACTGTTCCAAACAATTTTTATTCCAGGCAAGGAGAAGTTAAAAATTATTTTAAATTTATATTTTTAAATGAAATGGTAATAAATTAAATCGATTTATTTACCTCGAACGTCCTTAAAAGACATGTTTAACAGCACCACTCACCAGGAAATTGCACTCTAACTGTTTTCTGTTTGTTTTTACGTAACATAGCAACAGGCGATGAATAGCAAAGACTATTGGAGGGGTACACTTACGCTCTCTGCTCGTGCGTGCATATGGCATACTCTCAGGCGCTCTATAAGCTCTCTCCTCAAAGCTCAATTTTATTAAGCGAGCAAAAGGGTTGATCACATGACCACCAGAGAGTGAGAGAATTGTTTAACCGGGAAGGGGAATCGGTTTCGGCGGGGAATAAAAGAGAAAAATGTCTGAAAGCAAAACGAAAACACGTTGCTAAGCTGAGTGCAGAATTTGACAGATTTCGCTCTCTCCCACATGCTTTTTGGGCTGCTGCTGCAATGCGCGAAATGTCAAATTGCGAGATATTTTCCAGTTGGAAGCTCCGCAGCGACGGCAGGCAGCAAAGCGCCTGGCAGTGTTGTCATAGCTCCTCAATCCAGCTGCCGTGCTGCCGCTGCCGCTATTCTGCCGAGAGCCAGCAGACCGCAGTTGAATTCGTGCTGTGCTTCAGGGCTGAGCTCCGTCGAGATTTTGTTGCTGCCGCTGCGACGAGTGCGCTACGGCCAACCTCAGCCTCAGGTCAGCGAAGGCCAGTCGTCCGAGGGGCGCTTAAAAAGTGAAGAAAACGAAAAAGACACAATTTAGCATCAATACCAGAGCGAATCGCGGTAAACAAAAATCAGCGGCCGATCGGGCGCTGATTTCGCCTGGCGGTGCGCGGTCCGCGGCGCGGGAGTCGCCCGCATTCCGCTCCACGTTGGGCAATTGCTGCAGTGCTGCTGTCTCGCTAGCAACCTGTGGCCAAACTTGGGATATTCCGCGCTGCGTTGCGTTCGAACTTGCAGTTTTGCGATTTCGCGAATTTAATTTAAAATTGATTCGATTCGGAACTGAACTGAATTAAATCTGGGTGGTGGTGAGGTGCAGTGCGTGCGGCGGCGAGAGTGCGGGTCCTCGTCGGGGCGCTTTGGTGCGACGGCGACGGCTGGGCAAAGGGTCTTCGCCCTTGATTTCGTCTGGGTCGGGAGTGCGGTCCCAGCACCTCTAGCACCTTTCTTGTTTTATTGCGACCCGCAGGTAGACAAGTGCTGGTAAGTGTCGCGTTTTTCTGGACGAGAGATATTTTCTCGAAATCTTGCGAGTGGGAAGATTTACCATATTGCGGCGAGAAGAAGACGAACTCCTTTGGTCGGGTGCTGCACGCATATGGAAGGCCTCGTTAGCCTTTTCAGGTACTTTCCGTGCTAATTGCACTCGGGGTTCGACTGTTAAACATAAATTACGCGAAAAGTGTGAGGACGTCATCTGTTCTTAGAAATTGGTAAGCAGTAAAATTAAAGCAATTGCAACAACATTTTATTTTTATTAAGTACTCAGTTTAGTTACTCGGTGTACGGTGCGAAGAGGTACCTAATATGACTATTTTAACATTTGACCTGTTATAAACACTGTAAAAATAAAGACAAAAAAATGGAGTAAACAGTTCGGGGATTCTATTATTTCCGAGGTTTTTCGATTTGAGAACGGTTTCGAAAGCACCTTGTGGTAGGGAAGAAGGGAAAAATAATGAAAAAAATCCACCTCCCATCGTTTTCGAGATATTCATAAAAATTATATCTAATTTACAACAACAATCACGTACAAATTAAATGCCATTTGAAAAAGATTTTCCTTTTACAAAATATTTCTATTCACTAAGAATTTTCCTTATACAATAGAGTAAATATGTAGTAATAAGTAGTTTAAATGTACATATTTCCGCATAATGGAGCATTCTCAAATCGAAAAGCCTCGGATATAATAGACTTGCTAACAATTCTATAAAGTTCTATGACATAAACTTTATTAATAATAAGACAAACTATGAACTCTCACTTATCAGTTTATTTGGAATAACTTTAAAAAAAAAAGCACAAAATGGCTTAATTTACGCAATTGGCAGTGGTTATTTTAACAGTATGTAATGTTGCAAAATAATTAACATGTTATATTTTACGAAAATAATAAGAAATCAGTTTTTCTTCATATCTAGGACACAGAAATTCCACCTTATCTTGACGAGACAGATTCGCACATTCGTCATTCACCTATCTTTTTCATTCGACACAAATCCTAAATCAGTCACTTTGTTTTTCGACACAAAAACAACATTAGAATTCTTTATTGCTAAGCTTCTCTCTATTGGCTGTTTTTGTATGAAGAGTTGTTTTATTTTAATCGCCCTAAACCTTGGCATTTCGGGTGTTTTCGACTTAAATATCTTGATGGCCATATTTATATATTATAGAACTTTTTGGAGAAAATCGGTATTCATTTTATTGTATCAGCATTTTTTACACTTAAGGGGTTAGGTCTAGTCATAGAGGTGAAAAAATAACTATTTTAAATAATGTTTTTTTGGCGGTAATTAAAAAAACTAATTATGCAGGGTTGTTGCATCATCTTTTAACTTGATTTTTTTTTATCAAAATTTGAAAAAAACCAAGTTAAAGGAATCATTAGTTTTATAATATTAATCTTGCCCTTGATCGAAACTTTTTGTTTTTTCTAATTGTCAAAATGGCGGCTTCTGAAAGTTTACTTGCGGATTTTCAAGCAAAAAACCATTAGTGTATTATTTAAAAAAAATCGGTTTTTGGAGAAAATCAAAATCCTTCGATCAAGGACAAGTTTTTTTTTTCTTACAATAAGCTTCATAAATTTCATTCAAATCCGTCTAGTAGTTTTTGAATTATAGTTGTCACCGACTTTGAAAACATAATTTCGAGAAAACGCGTTTAAAGTTCTAATGTTCTCATTAGCGCGGTGCAGAGAACCCTTCAGTAAATGTGGGATATTTCGAAAAATATTTGTCGGATTGACTTCGAATTGTCAAAGAATATTTTCAAGGTTTCAAGGTTCAAGACAATGCAAAAAAAAAATCGATTTTCTTAAAATTCTGATTAGACCTAACCCCTTAAATTATGTACAAGAAAATAGCCACAATACTTCACCGTATTTCTTAAACAATTTTAACCAAATTTCACCTCTATACGTTTTTTTTATTTATTTAACTATTTATTTATTTATTCATCAACAGGTGCAAAGTCATCTGACGTTTACAAAGAAAGATAGAATGCTAAATAAAAAAAAAAACAGTATTAATAGGAATTATAAAGTCGTTTACAATGAAAATCGATCAGTGAAAAACACGCATTATAATCTTCTGACATACCCGATAAAGGTTCAAAAGAACCGTAATTGGTTCTGTGATTAGCTGTACAAGGAACGTTTTGTGCTCTAGCCACACGGGGGCGTGAATTAATATTTACAAGTTTTAAAAGTTTTGGAGAATTTATAATGACAACAACGAAATATCATGCATGAACATAATACCCGCAACTGCTCGACGATTAGAAAGAGATGACAAATGGAGCAGTCTCAAACGGTCCTCATACAGGGGAAACCAGTCCACCGTAAATGATGAAGAGCAAACCGCAAGAAACCTTTTTGCATCGCTTCGATGCGAATTATACGCACGCTATAATGAAGCCTCCATACTTCGGAAGCATATTCCAAAATAGGGCGAACAAATAATATATATAAAGTTTTTACAATGTGGGGATTAGTGTAATCAACGGACCGTTTAATAAAGCCCAATGTTGAATTGGCACGATTAATTATGGAATCGATGTGGCGCCGGGAATCGAGTTTAGAGTCTGCAACCCAAGATCCACAACACTTTAACTTCGAGACAAGGGCTTGTCATACATTTTGTAGGAAAATTCTATAATAGAGGACCTTCTACAAAATTAAATGAAATTACACTTACTAATATTAAGTTTCAGGTGATTTTTTGAGCACCACAACGCGAAAATTGAGAGATCATCCTCAAAGTGATTAGCGTCATGAAAAGACTCAATAGTTCTAAAAATTTTCAAATCATCAGCGTATGCTAAAACGTAAGTATTGCGAAATAAGGGAAACAAATCGTTGATAAGTAAAATGAAAAGTAAAGGTCCGAGGTGACTCCCCTGTGGAACTCGTCTAGACAAAACATAATCTTGCGCAAAAAAGGTAGACGAAAATTTAACCATGAAGGAGCGATCAGTAAGATATAGTTATAGTAACTGAATCCATACTACGATATCCTTGGAAAACCCAAGCCGGAGTAATTTGCCAATATCTCGGCTAAGTTCGTAAATGGAAGGAATCGGTCAAGGGGGTGGGTATATATGGGCTACGTAAGTTATTTAAAAATGGTTTGAACCCCAAATTTTTCGTATTTCGTAACCACTATTGACCAAACTTAACATACACATTGACAACATGTAGTTCTAAGTCGTGTTACAAAATCGAGGTAATTGGTCTAAGGGATGAGGGGCTACATCACGTTCTAAAAGTGATTTTGTTACCGTTATAGCTGTTGTATTTCTAAATGGATTTTGATCCAACTTTGCGTATACATTTGTTTGCTTGATATCTAGGTCATGTTTGGAGAAGTAATGAGAGACTTTCACTTGGCTATATATTTTAATTTTTTTTTCTTTATAAACCGTATATTTATTAATCGATTTTGATTAAGTTTAGCTAAAATATTCTCCATATGGCAATATTTCAGCTATGTTCTGATTTTGTAAAGATAATTCAATTTGTTTTTTTTCTTTGAAACTCAAATTTCATTTTTGCTTTTATTTACCTTTGTAGAACAATATATTAAAATATATAATTAAAGTCTCATGTTCCTTTCAAAGAAATAAAGGATGATTTTCAACAAAAGGTACCGCAGTATTAACAGAATCATCTAACAATGTTTCGTTGCGCTGTCAGGTTCTGTAGAAAAGAATCGTTGAGAGAGGCATTTTAATTATTAAATATTTGAAAGGAAAGCATCGCAAGACAAAGAGTTTTATTTTACAGACGGCCCCATTTTGCGAAGAATCTCCAGGCTGGTCGCATTGCATATTTGACTTTACAAATGGTGTTCCCGCTGCCTCGGAGCCGGCATTTCAAATCAAGTATCGTTTAGTTGAGAGCAAGCATTCAATTCAGTGCAATTCAAATTATTCACTTTGTACGTATTTTCTTTGTGTTCCCTCCTGAGAATAAATTTCGGCATTATCATTGGCTTCATTTTGATTCACAAAAAATCTTTTCGCTGAAATATAAAGCAAGGTCAATATCACATTTGAACAAATTAAGTAACATCTTTTACCCATTATATAAATATTAATAAGTTTATTAATTTTTAGGACTCTGCATTTATAATGGGAGGGAAAATCGGAACTCTAATACAAAACAAGTCGGCGCAAAAGTAATTACCCAAATTGTTATAGCTATGTATAACTGATTTTAAAATTTCAAAACAATTATTTTCATTTATTACTTTTATTTTGACCTTTGAATTTTGTTCCATTACGTACAGAAGATGGTGTGATAAGCAGTAACTTCCAGCTTTGGTACCAATGTGATTCCTTTTTATGGCATTATCTGTCAGCTTTCTCCAGCGTTATGATATCTTTTTTATGTCGAATATTATTTGTCGTCAAAACGACAGATAACGGATAAGAATATGTCCTTTACTAACGTTTTGCGTGCTGCATCTGCAGTGGCACCGTCTTGTTGGAATCACATGGGCTCCAATCTAAATTAATTCAATTTTGGTATCAAATTGAAAAAATATTTGTTGACTTATGTGTATTACATACATATGTATAAATTTAAATATTATTACAACGTTACAACGTATCACAAAAATCAGTCTTTCGGACTTAAAATATAAAAACCTTTCTTCTTGGGTCTTATTCATGAACTCGATTCGAATATAAAATTCGATTCGAGTTCTAGTTTCTATCGAGCAGTAATTTCGTATTCACAAATTCGATCAAATCTCAAAGTGATGGTGTCGTCAGAAAAGTAGGAAATTTGTTTTAAAGCATAAGTTACCTACATTTTATTGAAGAACTGCGTAAAAATCTTAGGTAAAAACCAACCTCGAATAAAGAAATATACTTACGACGCAGAAATATCACCGAATGCATTTTTGATAAACATCGAGCGACATTTCGATGAATACAATATGAAGTCAGATTCAAATCAAATTTTTAACGAATCAAATTCGTAAAAAAGCTAGAATAAACATTTTCTATTGATTGTTATATGTATGTAATAATACATAACGTTAATAATGAAACCATAATTTAATTAATTTTTCCCTTTTGATACTCAACAGTTTGCACACATATAATTAGCAAAGTTGATTGTTGTTATTTAAGCACTTGTAGAATTTGTAATTTGGTACCTACGTTTCCTTTAACTTTTTACCTTACAGAGCCTCTGAGGTCGAATCTCCATTTTGGAATATTTTTCTATTTAAGTGTATAGCAAAGCTCAGGTGATAAGATCTGGAAGATATTCAGGTTGAGGGGATTTCCCATTCGAATTCCCTCAATTTCCGCTGGTCCTTAAAGCTGATGGGAATCGATTTTTTTTTTGTAGTAGAAAGTAACTTTTCTTTCATATGTCTGGAGTGATATGAAAGTAACTTACCCATTCACATTCTGTGTATAGTTCACCATTCACAGCACTTTTCAATAACAATGTCTTTATTGCGCAACAGTTTCGTTGTTTATTGATGCCCGAATATTAGAATAAATGCATAGAGTGCTTTTAGATGATAGGGAGGTCTGTCATGAAGAAAGTAGAATGTAAGATATTCTATTTTTAATCTACTTAAAAAAACGTTTTCAATTTGCCGCATATGTTTACTTACAAATTATTCGGTCCAATAACTAAAATTTCATGAAATTTGCTATACATATTGAACTTGAGATTATGATATAAAATTCATAGGGAACCTGAATGTAGCATTCAAATAGAATTTAATTATTTTTCTACAAAACTTAAAGCTAATCATTCATAAAAACCCAGCTATTATACATAATATAACTAAATATCTACATATATAAGTTCCTAATAGTTGAATATGTTCGTGAATAGTTCTGGGCTGCTGAATACAAATTCATTTAGTTTGAATTTATAGTTCAATGAATGTAAACTGAATTTCAAATTTGTAGGGATTTTGTTATATGTATAACTTAGGTCCTATTTCATTTATTTGCGTCAGACTTTTATTACATTTAAATTCTACTAATCTTGTATGTAGGTATCACAAAGATAATTAATTCATATAATGGCGCTCTCGAAAACGATTCTAATGTTTTTCATCAATTTTGCTTAAATAGGAGTTTCCGGGACGATAAATTGATCTAGCTTTCTTTTCTTTTTTGAAAAATTCGGAATTGAAAATTTCGTTACATCAAGTCTGGTATATGGAGTTATTAGCCTCGCTGATTAATCAAAATCTAACTACATATTTCGATTGCTAATTTTGACCCAAGTCAATGGAACTAATAAAACTCAAGTTATTGTCTACTCCAACTTCAAAAATATACCTACTTATTACAAAAATGCATTTAAAATTTTTGGTATGAAAATGGTAGCATTATGCAGATTTGCTCTCTTAAAATTTGGGAATAGTTATGTTCTTAAAGGCATTAGAGTCATTAGCATTCAAAAAAAAAATTCGGATTCTTTGATATTTGGACACTTGAAAAAAGTGTGTTTTCGCAATCAAAGCAAAAATAACTCCATTCTATATGTACTGTTCTTTCGAATTCGGGCATTGTTTTTGAGCTACCACCAAGGAGTGAGAAAAGGGTGTAAAATTGAGAGATAGCGTAGGTACAACTAAAACATCGTTGAATAAACCTAAACGTATGAAAACACTTTTTTAATTGCTTAAAAAGGTGAAGTATCACTTCTTTTTATGTAAAATCCACAAGTTTTGCCTAGCTAATACCTCCCTAGGGGTGAAAAGAGGGTAGTTTTCTGAAAAACTCAAAAAACAATTTTTTTTTTTAAATTATGTATTTTGATCTATTATGAATTGAAAATGAGTATAAATAAAATCGATAACTGATATATTCTCTACTTTCAAAATTCAACTCAAGAGAGAGGTTCAGCAATGCCTAAGTTGCCTGCGCACCAACTTTATTGTGGATCAATTTCTTCGCAGCCTGAAGAATACGGAGCAATAAGACATTGGCGCATTCGAGCTTCGAGGGATTCAATCTGGCGAAGAAAACAACTGCAAATCAACGTCCTAAACATGCTATGATCCTATTTTTTACATTTTGTCTAAAAGATTCGGTTTTTTCTTGAAATATACAAATTTATTCAAATAATATTATCTCTTCATGTGGCACACATGTATCTTTCTAAAATTGGGGCAAACACTCCCAAGAACTTTCCTCTGAAGTGGCCGAAATTGCCGATACCGATCAATGTTGCGATTGACTGACTCATTCCAGTATTATGCAAATATTGCAAAAAGTCTCTCAAACTCGCCGCAAATTGCAGGAAAAAGGTTAAAAACAAAAAAGCCTCCCAAGATCGATCGATCTCCGGGGTATAGGCCGCGACGCTGCGTTGTCTGCACAAATAGCGAACTCTCGATCGAAGCGAGAGGAAAGATTGGAAAAGTGAATTTCTCAAGAAACAGACTCGTGGCGGCGGCTTGCCAGCACTGATCCAAGATATTCAGTCTGCGCCAAATGAACTTGTGCGGCGCACCGATCGACGGTGTGTCTGTCGTATGTGGAGTTACCGGTTGCCACTATCTTGCCACATATTGGCGACTTTTTGGGGAAGCTGCTTCGGCCGCAATGCCCCCCGGCTTTTCTCGTTCGCACCTGTGAATGTAAACAGTCATTGAATCGAACTGCGCTGGGGCTCTCCAGCAGAACTCACCAGATTTTGCCAGTGGACGTGGAAACTAAGTGATGGAAGCTCTGGGAAACCGATCGTGATCTAGACTAGAATCGCCTCCGCATTCCCTGTGCCCACACCTTACACGTGGAATTTGCGCTTGGATGATCACAAGCCGTGAACTCCTCGCGAGCGAAATCCGATCCGAGACTTTCAAAAATTCTGATAGTGTCGGTCATCTGTGGACTCCGCCACATCGCGGTTGCAGAAGATAAAAAGTGAAGTGCTGTGATATCCGCGCGATCTTGCTTGAGGCGATCATTGCCAACTGCATAAAGTAGTTGATCAGCACCTTAAAAGCGCAGCTGCGCTTGTTTTGCTATCTTTTTTGCTCCCGATCTGTGCCAGACAAACGCAGAGCTTTCGCTTTTATTTCTGCAAGCAATTTTGGAGCCACTCAGCTGATCACTGTGCATCTTGATCAGTTGTGATCCAGTCACAATCAAGATTTTGAGATCTTAATTAGATTCCGATGAACACCGCTGAAAGGTAAGAGGTTTATGTAACGCTAATAGATCTACATGCCGATCAGATGTCGCCACAAACATATTTACAACTCAACTTACTGAACTTAGGCTTATAATGCTTCAAAGCACACTGCCAAACCCTTTATAAAGATATTATTGTTGTATGTATTATTATTTCGATACGGATTAAGCCGAAAATTTGTTATTTATAATTTCCGTATATTACTATACTCGTAATGTAATAAATTATATAGTAAGAGATCTTGCGAACGGTGAATCGCGAAGAAACATGGGAAGTTACTGAGCTTTCTCTTCGTCGAGTTCGACGTTTTATAGATATATTATCCATTTTTTTGGAAACTGAATGATGTGTAATCACAATTTATGCCGAACCTTTAATTCCGTATCTCTTACTATTATTTCCTATCGCTATTTCGTTGTATTTAAACCTATTATATTAATTCATAACAAGATCTACATGCATTAAGAGACTTTTTCAAATACTCATCAAAAAATAAAAATTGAGATATTTTTCGCAGGGATGAAAAAGAAATGGTTGATTAATTTGCTAATGTTTTCATTGCAAATAGAGATGAAATATTAATTTTAAATTAAGTCAAACATTTCAAAACTGTGGACATTAGAAAAAATATCAAAAAGCAAAAAGTATATGATTTAGGACGCTTTCAAAGAAACATTTTTATTCATAAATGGAACCAAATTTCTCCAACTCACATTCGTGTAGTGTGCGAATATTTTTTCATCGTTTATACAAAATTATACACGCAAAAATATAAGGATATACCGAACAATAAACTTATAACTATATTTCAAAAACTTAATATGTATTTTGATGTTTGGCCTTGAACGAAGTAAAAATCTTCAAAAGTACATCTATTATAACGTTTTAAATTGGTAACACTACACATTGACCAACCTGTGTGATATAAATTTTTAACTTTATACATACTTCGATATTAAATATGTGTATTTGAACATTATTTGAAAGGAGTGCTTAACGCTTCAATTTCATGAAAACATTCGTGTAATTTACGTATGTTCATACATAATTTATTGAACTCACTGTTTTACAATACATTCATCTAGAAATTTGCAATTTACAAAGATTGGGTAACAGTGACGCTGTGAATGTTTTGCATTAATTTTCATTTCTTAGAATACAAAAAAATGCTATATGTTAAGTATGACTTCATTTATTGGACTTTCGGATAAAAAATAAGGAAGATGACGTTATTAAGCGATAAAGAAACAGATAAACTAAGCCTTTTCAATTACACATCATCAGCATAAATGTGTTGCACTTTAACTTTGGCAAGTCTAGGTCATTTATTTACAGGGCAAAAGGCAGGAGACCCAAAAATAGCTCCCTGAGGAACACCCAAGGATAAAAGGCCATTGATTTGAACACACTGGCACCAACTAGTTAAGTAGTTCCAAATTAGAGCAGCAAAAGTGGCAGAAAAACCAAAGCGGCGTTTCGGTTCATACAATAAGATTTCGTGCCTGACTGAATAAAAACTTTAGAAAAAGCAAACAATTCAAGTACATAGTATAGTCCTATCCATAGAATTTCTTGTACCCTCAGTAGAGAGTTTTATTTTGAGCACTTGAGACTTTCATTGCAATAAGCTTTTCTAGGAATTTTGGATAGAAATGGTAGTACTTGTGGCTGCTTATGGGTCAACAATCAGAAGTCTGGAATGCCAGGGTTAATTAGATGTGGTCCAAATATAATCGTACAGATAGGCCAAATAGGGTAAAATATTAGGCAATATAAATCTAATAAATATGGCACATAATATAAGATCAATCCTAATAGCACAAGGCTTGATCGAAATTGCAGCTTCTGCAAAATCATCTTCCAAAACGCAGTTGAAATAGAGTATGTTACTAATATTTCCAATATCCACATCAGATAGGGAAGAAATACATAGTTGGAATATGATTTGCCGATGTAAAGAATCATATTTTCAGTTATTGGATCAATCATCTCGAATTTATATTTCATTAGGAAATCCGTTTTTTTCCATTTTCAAGGGATTTCTGTGAAGTATTACATACATGTTTGTTTTGTCGTTTTCGTTAACATTAACGTTTTAGAGATACATATAAGTATACAGGATGTGAGAATCCATGAATCGATTAGTGTATGTAAGAACACATCGTTCCGAAACATCATGTATATATATGCAATATATGTACATATTTATTTGTACTATGTATTTAGATAAAATGGAACCGAAAATGCTGCTGACGTCAAGTGTCTTTTGAGGGAAAGGGTCCTCTTCTCCAAATGCATTCGTACACCATCGCGCTGGCAGATTGTTCCTCTAATAAAGTTCAGATCAAGATAAATCCCCTTTCAAGATAGAGTCTCACTCGTTTCAATTTAACGCCCAACATGGGTGGGGGCCATTTATCACGGCAAACATCCCGAAATCCCTGCTAATGTGTCCGGAGATTTTCCAGAGCGCTAAATCGAAATTCCATGCAAATTCTGTTTACATCCTTTAGCTGATGTTTCCGCTATATTGCACACGAGTTCCTACATCAATCCGGCGAGATGCAAATCTGGTCCACGCGTGGCATGGCAAAGTTTCCCGGTCATGTGGCACCTAATCCTGCGGCCTGCCGGTGCACTGAACCCTGGTTGGAGCCCCTTTTTCCAGATCGGCGGAATGGCGGCGCAGCGCTCAAACTGGATGTGTCGCCACTAAACCAACATGCGAGGGACAGTCAAAGTGGCCCCATCAATGATGAGCCGGGGCCCCAGCGGACCTCCTAATTCCTTCGACGGAGCGACCAGGGACCAGGGCAATCCTCTCCACCAGAAGTTGCGCTGCCACCAGAGGTCGTTCACACACCGCCCTGGAGGCGCTCGGCGGCGCGGCGGCGGCGGCGGCGGCGTCGTCACAAAGTCTAGCAATTTGGCAAATCTTTTTTGTATCTTGGTCGGTCGCAAGACGCTACACTTTCCGTACGCTGCCTAATTGATGACGCCTTTCACTTTTCCTTAATGTTCCATGTCGTTCCCCGAGATTCGGGTGAGTGAACTGGCAAACAACACCGGGGCCTCGTAGTGGCGTTGAAATGTCGGGGTCTCCTAAAGAAAGCCTCCCTCCGCCCGCATTCTTTGGCGGCAGTTATTGGCGCATTATATCGTGAGGTTTTATTGATTTCCCGCAAAAAGGGTGATCGGCTTTTGATATTATTCAATGCCGGAGCTAATGTCGTCAAAATGAACGTTTCATGAATGAGACAAAACCGTGGGAATTTATTTGGGGCTGTTTTTATGCGTCTCCTCCGGCTGAATGAAGCAATTGAAAGAACTTTCGATGTTTTGATCGAAGACTTGAGTTATGGATATTCCTTACAGCTCATACAAAAGTGATGTTTACACAGCAATAAACCGAAATCTTATATTCAACTTTCCAATTACATACCTATACATACACACCTACATGTTTACTTTCTCATTTTAGAGCTGCTCATTCCAAAAAGAAATGCAATTCATTCTAAGATACATCCGGTCTGTGTATAAAAGTACAAATACCTAATTTAAAAATTTGAAGAGCTCGATGAATAGTTAACTATTAAAAAAGTTTAAAGCAATGAATGGGTGGATAAATACTAAAGGTCTTCCATTCATATTTCGGTAAATATTCTTATGTCCGATTCCACAGTTATAGCTTAAGCTCTGGCTTAGTTAAGCCTCAGAAATTGGTTTACGCTTCAGCTTAAATTAATACCGTTTCACAGATGATTTTTACATGCCGCTTAACAAAACTGAGCTTAAAGATGAACCGCGATTATTGTAGGACACTGTGCCTGTCATTCTTGTTTTTTTTTACAGAAGTGATACACCTGTGAGTAGATTTTTCTTTGTTGTTTAATATATATGTACATATTTGTGGTGATTTAAAATGGAGAATATAGAAAAAAATAAGAAAAGAAGCCAAAATTTTTCAACTACGGAAATAAATTTATTAATGAATTTAGTGTTAAAATACAAAAATGTAATAGAAACTAAAAAAACAAGCAAAATCAGTGTAGACGCTAAAGTGTAAAAATTGAAAGATATTGAAGTTGAATTTAACGCAAAATTTGGTGGAATATTTAGACGTGTTACGAAAAAATATGACAATTTAAAAAAATTAACAAAAAACCAAAAAAGGTTGGTGGGGAGAAAAGGCAAATATATGCCACTTTCGGAGGACCATCTGTATCAGTAAAAAAAATAAATGATATTGACACAGGAATGTTCGATATTATTGGTTAATTAATCGCAACTCCAAGAATTAATTAATTTAAGCAAGCCGGAACAGAATCAATCTCACACAAAATTGACATTTCTCGACGATAAACCTTACGGCTTAGGGTTAAGCGCTCAAATTTCGCAGCTTAAGTTAAAGCGACATTTGAGCTCAGTTTAAGAGAAAAACCTCCACTGTGGAACACCAAAAATAGTTAAGCGGAAGCTTAACTCAACTTCGAGGTTTAAGCTTTCACTGTGGAATCGGGCATTAAAAATGAAAAATAAGTACCTACATTATATCTTTTTTTCGGGGGTCATAAGCTATAAGCGTTTTGTTTTATTATCCTCATCAGAAGAAAATTTTGTATTGAGCTTCGCTACGGTGATTATACAAAAAAAAAAAAAAAAAAGAAGTTAATGTCAAATCAAAAAAATAGAAACATTTAAATTTGAGAACAAACGAACAAACAATAGAAAAATAACAATATCAGTTTCAAAACATTGCTTTGGATAGACAAATCAGTTGATTTAGTACGAATCGATGGAATCATGGAAAAAGAGCAGAACCTATAAACAATTTTTAGAGGAAAATCCTTCCATTTAGCCTTCGGTTTATTGATAATGGCTTTACAAAATAACGACCCCAAACATATTTGAAAATAGTGCATCGATTCTAGTTGAAAAACAGACAACAGCGGTTTTGATCTAAATCCCATTGAACTTTTATGGAAACTAGATCTAAAAGTTCATGATCGGTCGCGATCCTCCAAAGATGATGTGGAATATGCTACAAAATAGCTGGAGTAACATCAAGCCAGTTATAATAATTAAGTTAATTGTTCCAATGTCAAGACGCAGACGTGACATACGAATTACATATTTTTTTAAGCATATCTATTTAAATTAATACCCGCCAGAGCGCTAGTGTATATGTTAAGGGGAATTTTTTTCCACATTTAACGTAATTAACAATTTAATAGTTAAAATTATTTTATATACGTTAGGACTTCTAATTTTCTTCCAATAATTATTATCCTTCGAGATTTCAATGTACTCTACTCAAATACTTGATATGACGTACTGAAATTACTATTTATACTGTTTTTAAAGACATAATTTCAATATCTAATATTAAACGTAAATTCATCTTAACGGAGCTGTTAAGAAAATACGTAAATGATTGCTTTTGGAGAACATAAATAGCAATTTTACACTTTGGAAGGATCAATCGGACGTATACTGCGCAAATTCGGGAAATGGGGAGCAGTTGAATCACAAAGAAGCCTTTCCACTTCGCCTCCCAAGCGCAGTAACCCTATAATCCTATTATCTTGGTTTAATTATGGTTATGCTTTCATATCTAGATACTTCCCAGTGAATTGTCACGACCCCTTTCCTTCCTCCTCGATAGGATCTGGAGTTATGGGAATCACAGACAAGATGTCCCGAAATAAGCGATATGAAAATAGCGCTGAACTCTGAACATCTCCATAAAGGATTAACTCGAACTTCGCATAAAGCGCAAATTTTATAGTAAATGGGAAGTCTTTTTGCGAATTATCTTTGTCTGAGTCAGTTTTTGGGTCGCGCTTGATAATTACGCTACACGATATTTGGAGGGTCTACTGCATAGAAGCCCTTTCCCAATATGCGGAGTTGGTCTTTCTCCCGCAGAATCGACCAATAACAGATTTACTTTGGGATAAGGTAAGTAAAATCCAATTAATTAACAAAGGTGAAAAGAGGCTGCAGCAAACCGTAACCCTCTCTGCTTGGCCCGACCTAAAGAGGATAGATCGCGAGGTCCGGGCGGAGGCGCTTTAATTAGCATTTTTAATTAAATCCGCCAAGGAGGGACTCCGACCGGCGCGGCGAGTTCGGTTTTCATGAAAGAGTTTTGGAGCCCCAAATACTCGGAAGACCCTGGCTGAAATTAAGCAACGCCGACGTCTGATCGGTCACTTGGAGACTGCCGCTGCCGCGGACTTCAAATTTTACGGCGGGGCGCACAATGAGACATCAAGGCTTCCGGCCAGACAGACAGGCCGAAGCCAGTCGCGAATCGCGATGCGATTGCTCGAACCTCGAACGCGGAGGAGACTCGATTTAAAGCTCTTCTCGATCTCGATAATGACGACAGTTCCGCAGCTTCCGAGCCGCTTCTCACTAATTGCTCGCCGCCGCGACGCCGCCGTCCCCGGCGTGCACCCAGTCGCAGCCTCCGACTGCTGGAGCATCGGGCATTGCTAGAATTTGCGGCGAGACATGCTTTTCACAACTCAGCATAAAACTCGCCGGATTTCAGTGGGTGCGGAGCCCATTAGCATGGAGAAATGAATATTGTTGTGGGCTTCGTCGGTTCATAACAATTATTCAAATTTTTCGCGGAAATTGCCTCCATTTAGCGGTTATTCTTGAATGAAATATTGTTTCGCTTATTTCAAACATATTGTCTTTATTGGTGGCAAAGAGCGTTTAATTAGCGGATTACCGGGGAAGTAAGACGAAGAAAACATAAAGATTTTGTTAAAATTAACATCATACAAGAAACCAAATTTTGCTCTACATTTTCTGAAAGTAGCCAGCTATGTTATGTATGTATATGCATTATGCATGTAAAGAATAATTTTCAGTTGCGTTTCCTCGAAATACTTTTTTCGATTTAGTCGAATTCACAACACTAATTAGAATTGTTCAATTTTAAATTTTAAATAACTACAAATTTTCTCATCTTTGTGGTTAAGATTGTACGTAGTCGTGCTTTTAGTGTTCTGTACCAAAATGGACAAAACAGAACACTTATGGAATCACCTCGGTGTCTGTTCGTCCGCGTGCCACAGCCGTTTCTATCTAGGAGACGTGGGGAGCTGAAATTTGGCACACTTATAGCTATTTATGACCCAAAAACAGAACTAATGTCAAAATCAAAAAGCTTAGTTATACCGTAGATGCGGGTTACTTTGAGTACTTTTTTCTTATATCTTAAGAAATCGCTCTGATATATAGATTGTGTTAGACTACTAGGTGTTTTAATGTTTTCATTTGATAGATGAGGATAATAGCTAATCAGTAATAATATTTTTTATAGCAAAATGTTTGTAAAAATATATTTTTTATTATTTTTAAATTTGAGCCAAAGTTGTCCTTTGAGGGGGGTTACTTTGGCTTGCAGATGGTTTGGGCACAAAACCTATATACTTAAGCAAGTATTGAGCCAATTTAAGTCCTTTGAAATACTAGAAAATAAACAAATGAATAATCCGACGTACAAAAACGTTTAATTTTCAAAAAAATCATAAACAAAAATTAACTTCTCTACAGCCCTCTGTTACACAAGAAAGTTTGCAGACCTAAAATACGTAAATATTCACCCAAGGTAAGTTTGAAGCGTAAATGACAGTTTTAATTTTGAAAAAATGCGTGCAACCAATTAAAAACAGACGTCAGTAAAACCGTCTAACATTTCCGACTCGAATTAGATTGTTTAGTGTCATGGCTACGAAGAGGTGGAAAATTCAATTTTTTTTTTGTTTTGAGCTAAAGATACCCCCTAGAGCTAAAGTAACCCGCATCTACGGTAATTTAGAAAAAATGTTTTTCTGCAAAAGCGTGTGGGGTATCTGTAATGAAAGCTTACCAAATTGCGAAAAACGCTGGCCTTATTTATAAAACTATGGGAATTTAAATTCTAAAAAAAATCATTAACATTGGTGTTGAGGTCTAGATTGAACAAAAATTATCAGGTTAACACTTAACTAGGTCCCTGAAGTTAGCCGCACCATGGAAGAAATTTGGAAAATTTTTTGCACAGGAATTTCGAGCTATTTACAAGTTGTCGAAACCCGTGAACCTCGATTTTCGAGCTGTTTTCCTTTTCCCGGAAAATTCAAAAAACGTTTGGTGCGGCTAGGTTCAGTGAAATTAGCCCCCAACTTTTTCTAATCTTACCAGAATTGAAAAATAACCTCACAAGGATTTCGAGCTATTTTCGACCTAATTTTGAGCAACTTTCAAAATTTTCCGACATCAACCCCTGATGAGTTTTCGCTCTTTGAGTTTTTCCGGCGCTGAAGTTAGCCCCCAGAATTCGGAAAATTATAATGTGGGAGATGAAAATAGTCTCTGATTGTCGAGCTTTTTTCGAGCTACTGATTGCTGTCAACCTGGATTTTCTAAGAGCCAAGATAGTCACTTACCTACCTCAACTGTTTTATCGAGGGAAATTCACTTTTTCAGCTCGATTCCAGGAATGACCCACGAATCGTTCGCTTTGTGTCACACACAGGCGTACGCGAATCGAGTCCTCACCCCTTTCCCCGTACCGGCCTCTGACGTCAGAATTTCCCACACAAGCCAAGCCATCACGCGCCCATGTGCTGTGACTTGAGAGGGCCGATTTAGTCGGAATTAGAAAACAAATTTCTGAGCTAGGGAATTTTTTTAATTTTTTTCCTGCGAAAGGGCCAAACGGAAGATTTTGGGGAAAGGATCAAAAGAAACAGCGCATGCTTAGCTATCTTACAAAAATAACGGGCTATAATACGTTGCGGATTGGCTGAGTGAAGAAAGTTGTAAAGTAAAGGCAGCGATCGATTTCCTCGCATTTAATTCTGAGAAATTTTTTAGATGAGATGGAGATGTAGCATTTTGGTGCTGAATTTATGGGGAAGGAGGATTGTTTCAAAATTGGGGAAAATTATACAAGAGGTATTGCGAAATTATTTAAAATTTGATTGGTGAAAATCCATTAAGTATTACCACGTATTGCTAAAGGGTAAGAGGTAAAAATAAAAACCAAATTTGTATTCAACTCAACCCAATGTATTAATTACTGAAATAGAAAAAGGTATTGGCAGGTAACACTCTTGTGCACAGGTAAAAAACCATGCACTTAACTCTTCTCAAGTAATGCGCAAGTACTTATCAGTTGCGCAGCCCTATTGCATAACATTCCCCTATGTAACGTCACAAAACAGAAATAAAACAACGTCGCAGACACCTCTGTGGGGAAGAGTGGGTGCGCTAGCTAATTATCTAAGGGGAACACTGAAGCAAGTTATAATAAAAAATATGTAAAATTGAAATTTTTTTATCTTATGTAATAACAATATTATTCTGTCAATCGTCATTACGTTTTTACATATTCTGACCAAACTGTAAGAGTTATCTTGATGAAAAAAAAAAAAATTCTCTACATGTCGATAAGTGACAATTATAACGCATTTAAATTTCCAAAAAATTGACTTCAGGTCTAATAGAGATAATTTCTTCTATGACAAATTCTTTATATTTTTTTCAATTTAAAAGGCGATTTTTTAAGATACATATCTCAACCAAATAAAGAGGGAAATATAGTTTCTAATAAGCTCTGTCGATCGAGATATAAATAATATACATAATTTGCTTTTTCACTACAAAATTATAGCTTTTTTGTTATATTTTTTACTTTGGAAAATCCAGGTTGACAGCAATCAGTAGCTCGAAAAAAGCTCGACAATCAGAGACTATTTTCATCTCCCACATTATAATTTTCCGAATTCTGGGGGCTAACTTCAGCGCCGGAAAAACTCAAAGAGCGAAAACTCATCAGGGGTTGATGTCGGAAAATTTTGAAAGTTGCTCAAAATTAGGTCGAAAATAGCTCGAAATCCTTGTGAGGTTATTTTTCAATTCTGGTAAGATTATAAAAAGTTGGGGGCTAATTTCACTGAACCTAGCCGCACCAAACGTTTTTTGAATTTTCCGGGAAAAGGAAAACAGCTCGAAAATCGAGGTTCACGGGTTTCGACAACTTGTAAATAGCTCGAAATTCCTGTGCAAAAAATTTTCCAAATTTCTTCCATGGTGCGGCTAACTTCAGGGACCTCACTTAACTTGAATAGTTTTCGCTTAAAAATAACATTCCAATAAATATAAGCTTCTTCAGTGGCTTCGTTCTCCTGCCGCTAGATGAAGTTACTGGTAAAATTAAAACGCGGTATGACTTCACTTCAGCCGTGCAAGCTGTCTTTAGCTTGAGCGGTGGCGGGATTCTTCCCTTTAGGCGAGAACGTCTTTTTTTTTTATAAAGCGGGTTATTTATCAAAACTAAAGCACCCCTTGTTACAAGAAAATAACATGAAAAAATTTAGTTTTTAGTATTTATATATATCTTCGTGATAAAAAAATAGAACGATAATAATTCAGTCTTACGAAGAACAAAAATTAACACAAACTATTCATCTAATAGTCAAAATTTTCTTCGACAAAACTGTAGCACGCCTTAGTTTTTAAAAGAAGAATCACAAAAATTTTAACATTTCGTTGAGAACTCATTACTCTTTATAAAACTAGCATATCTCTTTGGCATAGAGAATATCAAATTATGAATTATAAAATAACTATTAATGGTTCATGTTAAATCTCGCAAATTCTAACCTCTTTTCTCTGGCAAAAATGCGTAATAAACGCGCTGTTAACATTTTAGAGCGAAAGATATCAGGGTTTTTTTCCCTCGAAATTTGACATTCTTTCCGAATTTGTGTGAGAGATTTGGTGCTGCTAGCCGCTGTGGTAATAATTTTTCTTTTATCCCGCGAGGGTAGTTTATAGGCTGACTTCCAAAATGCATCAATGCAGTCTCGATAGAAAGCATCATGTTCCTAAACGCCAAATGTAAAATTTTTGACGAAGCAGTATGTTCCAAAACATCTCATGAATTAATCCGAGACGCATCGAGGAAGCAAACCGCGCATCAAATATTTTTGGGATGCACAAATGTCACTTTCGACCTAAGCCCATTTTTGTTAAGTCCTGTTTCGAAATAACTAAAACACGCTGTCTTTGCCTATTCTTTAGCATTTTCCACACTAATTTAATACTTGAATTTCTACTTGGAGTGCAGTGCATATCAATAATTTCACTTAAAAGAATATTGTTCAAAACACTGCTAGTCGCCATCATAAGAGCGTTTTTAAACGTCAAAATGAAACACTGCATCATCGATGCAAAGCATTAGTCGTAAATTTGAGTTTTGCATTGTGACGATTGTAAAACTGCATCACAACCTGTTTTATTTACGTTTTGGAAGTCAGCCATACTGACGAACTAGATTTTTTCTTGTTCCAGATTTGCAATCGATTATTATTTCTCGTATGATTGATCCTATACTATTACCAGCCTTCTATTACATCTATGCGTTTTGTTTATCTGTTAGGGCTATCCCATGTAGCATATTGAAAAAACTAATATTGGCCTAAATATTTAACAAAATTTTAATCGCAAACCCGGATACATGCAATAGCTCTATATTTTTGTGGCAGCATTCAAATGCACTTTTACTGTTATTTTTGTTTACAAAACTTTATTAGCATTGCAACTACAATGCATCTGCGTTAGTCACGAAACTAAACCATAAACTATAAAGGTTTTATAGTTTCAATGTGATAAAAAACTGCAAATTTGAAATTTGGATGAGGTTCTATAAGAATTGCGTGACATACTGCATGTATATGTAGGTATAGAATTTATATTATTCAGCGCCTGTTTTATTTATCTTTCTGGATAAATGAAAATAATGAAAAAAAAATTAAAATTGGACAATTTATAAGGTGTTTTAACAAAAGAATGTTAACTTTGCACTTCTTTCATATTTCTTTAATTAAAAAAGTACTTTTTTTTTAAACAATTATATTCGTTTGCATCGAATATATATATATATATAATAATTGGTTGCATAATTTTTTAGTGCCCACAAATAAGAAGTACTTCGAAACTTTAGTATTATATTCTTCAAACGTTATGCTAATATTTTATGAAAAAAAAAAAACAAAAATGCGTTTGATTCACCTGATTATTTCTCCCTTTCAGCCAACTAATTTTAAGCTCCTCCAAGATGGTGGAGTACCGTTTTCTTGACAGTCTCTTTGCTATGGGAATGAAAGGATTTGACGAGTAGAAGAAGCTATTTGGAATCATTCCAAACCAAATATGACGAATACCTACTTTTAAGTGCATTCTTTTAAATAAAATATTTTTTTTTATATATTTTTTTTTATATAGTTTTATTTTATATGAAGCCAGGCGGCGGATTTGGACTTATACTAAATTTAACAGGAACAATTTAAGAGTTGCTTGTATTTTCAACGTCGCGTTACTTTTGTTTAACTCAGATAGAATGATATTAATCTCTAAACTATATCATACCAATTTTTATTGAAATCAATCATAGCGATGTTTACAATTTTATTTATTTTTGCTCAAACTAACTTTCGAATGGTATCCGTCGGTAAGAAAGAATAAATAGCGTCCCTGGGGAAATAAAATTTATATATTTACATATGTTTGCCATCTTAGATCTATAAATTTTATTTAATTATTCGTGAACTGTGACAAATAGGTCATAAACTTTGTTGCTTGTTCAAATGACTGTCGATTCCAAACGATAGAATGTTTTTGGTTGCCCTCGAAATTCTCCCACATCCTCCCAAGGTCAAATCAGGACTTTTGTGACCTTCTCACAAACAGTGGCTTAATTGCCAATATCTTACGACTACGGAAAATCGCTGGTGTATCTTTTACACTTGCGGCCCCCTCACCTACATAGCCCGCTTTTATAAAAATTTATTCGGCCCAAGGAGACGCACCCGTTCCAATGCCTTCGTAAAGAGGTCTCCTGCTCCAGCACCTTTTTGGGTTAAATTTATATAGGTACGCGAAATGTCGCTTTATTTTGTCGAGTGAATTGTTATTTAAACGCGTCGTCATCCCGGATATATTCTTGTTTACATTATTCAGAAGAATAGGGAGCTCCGTGGGGACAGTAAATTACATGCCTACGACAGAGGAGGCAATTTTAAGCGTGACCGGGAGCGAACTCACTTTCTTGTGGGAATTGAATCTTGCAAAGTTAAAAAAAATGATGTCGTTGAGAGTTTGAAAAATTTTATCATATCCGCACGGGGCTCGGAGGTTGGGGTGGTTAAAAGACTTACTTCATGATAAATTCACGTACAAATTGAAATGTCCCTTTTTTGCTATTCAATTCAGATTCACGCCCTGTCTGTCTCCGGTAGAGTGAAGATGATCCGCACCCACTGTCACCCAATTAAGTGCATTTTTTGCTTCGTCAAGCAGAAAAGGTGACAAATTTGGACCCAGGACAAGAGGCACCCACACAGGGGCCTACAGTTCATCGTCTGCGCTGCAATTTCTGAATATCGCGCCGGATGAATCGAACGCGGGGCGAGCATTCAAAAAAGCCCGGCTGGAATTCATTGACATCGTAAATCGTGTAGGAGCCCCACTCGGGGCTGAGACTGGGCTCAGTCTGGTCCTGGCGAGAAACGGGTTCACGGGTTCAAGACCAAGACACGGTGGGCAGGGTTAACCACCTCCGCGGCAGCCCGTCCGACTGTCGCACCTTTTTCGCCAGACCAACTGGATCGCTCGATCTCGAATCGCAAGACGGTCCAGGAGGAGAACGGGGACCAGCAACTGGGTTTTGCGGAGCTCCCTCTGTCCCTCCCGGCGATTTGTTAAATTTGCAAAATTTGCGCCAAATATGGACCTGTTCGACAGAGGAGCGCTGTGTGCCTATGACCAGACCAATTACACAGGTGACCGCGGCCACCTCGGTGTTGCAGACGAGGGCAGAGGTGGTGACCACCGTAACTTCGGGCTACAAAATTCAATTCTGGTTGCTTTTCCTCGCCCCGAATTTTGCATGAGTGCAGTTGAAATGCTGAAAATGGTCAACGGGGCGAAAGGGCGACAACACTCTTCGTCCTGTGCAACGAGCGAGCGGTTCCCTTTGTAGCATGCCTTTTAATTAATTAACCGCCCTTCTAGCGACGATCTGGATTTTGTATACATATAAATGGAAAATGGCCACAGTGCGTGCTAAACAAACCTTAGCACAGTTCTGTGTCCGTTAGAAATAGCTAGGTGAAAAGACCCAATTACTAGGCCTCAGTTCTTTAGTAGACTTTAAACTGCATCTAATTAATTATATGTATGTAACATACAGCCTTGGCCAAAAGTATTAGGCACCCCATGAAAATCGTACCACACGGTTCATTTGCGCAGATAAGGGGAAATTAAACTATAGTTAGGTTTGACTTATTGTCCTTTATTTTTATTATTAATATTTAGTCGGTCCGCCCTTAGCTTTAATCACAGCAGCTATTCTTTTAGAAATTGTCCGTGCAAGCTTCAAGCACTCTTCAGGAGAAATTTTTTTCCACTCTTGTTGGATGATTTGTTTCAGCCCTGTTTTTGATGTGATGTTGTGCTCCCGTATCTTCCGCTTCAGTATACACCAAAGATACTCAATTGGATTGAGATCTGGTGCCTGTGCAGGCCACTCCAAAAGATCAACATTGTTTTTTTTAAATATCGCATACTGGTTGCAGATGTGTGATATGGCGCGTTATCTTGTTGGAATTTTATGTTGTCCGCATTGGTGTCATCGTAAATCTTCGTAAATGATGGGTGTAGAACCTCTTCCAACACGACAATATATTTTTTACTGTTCATGCATCCTTCACAAATAACCATTTCATCCGCTCCAACGGACGTCATACAACCGCAAATCATTACACTGCCCCCTCCATGTTTGACCGTGGACACGACGCATTCGGGACGGTAAGCTTCACCTACTCTCCTCCTCACAAACGTGACACCAGGGGTGCCAAAGACCTGGAAAATTAATAAATTTTAGCACTATTTTCAATATCCATAAAATGCTTTCACAAACGGACTGCGCATAATTCAACCGTTATAAATAATTGAAATTAACCAAATAAAGCTTACCTCGAAGTTATATTCATCGGACAATATTACGTTTTCCCAATCCGCTTCCGTCCAACTTTGGTGTTTTAAAGCCCATTCCAGACGCGCTGTTTTATTTTTTCTGAAAGCCAAGGCTTATTCCTAGCCTTGCAACCTTTCGGTCCTGCTTCTCCAAGTCTTCTTCTTGTAGTTCTAGCGCTAATCGGCCTACCAATCTGATGAGGCAGACTAGTAGCAAGCTCTGAAGACGTTCTTTTGCGATTTTTGAGAAACTCTCGAATCAAATTTCAGCCATCATGTTCCGAACTTACTCTTTTTCTACCCATTCTTTTTCTGTCTTTGTGTGATCCTGTGTCCAGAAAACGTTTAATTGCACTTTGCACTGCACAACAAGAAAATTTCACAGTTTTAGCAATCTCAACTTGAGAATTGCCTTGCTCATGTAAAAACAAAATTCGCAACTGTTCTGGCTCACTTAATTTCCTTCTTTTAGGCATTTTCATAATTATAGTAGCCAAATCCGTTAAAAGAGCAACAAAATTTAAACACTTGCTTGCACTACGAACAATAATTGCAAACTGAAGTTTTCTTAAAAAATCTCAAATTTATAAGTTTTCCCAACCAGATGTTTTATGGTCCTTCTAGGAAAGGGTTCATTACCTTAATTACCATTAATGATCGGTAGGAACATATTGACAAACAATATAAATGTTTCTTGGAATTATTTTGTAGGATACATGGAAAAAACTAGGGTGCCTAATACTTTTGGCCAAGGCTGTATGTATATGGGTCATTCTATGCTAGGTGACACAGCATCAGTTAAAAACCAATTTGAAATACAGCCCTGTGATTCCCTAACGATTTAGAGTTAGAACTTAGACTTTAAATTTTAAAATTAGAGTATTCCGCGATTCTCCAACAAAAAAAGGCTTTGTTAGAGCCAGTTTGACAGCTCTAAGTTAGAGCAAAATGCGACAGTGGCGCTAACTTTCGGCATACAGGTAAATTAAGTAAATGTACTAAGTCGCTGTAAATTTAGAGCAATATTCAGATTTGTCCTCTAACTTAGAGCTCTAGTTTGACCGATTTCACTCACATATCAATTGTATAGAGAGCAGCTAGAATCGTTGAATCCAAGGTTGAAAAATGATAATGTGAAATTTGGTTTTCTTTACTTCAATCGGAAGCAGTTCAAATATATTGGAGAAATTCATTGAAAGCTCGGATTTAGAAAAAATTTATTAATCATTTTTGTTGTTGTAAATATGGTTCCAAATTAATTTTTAAAAAAATAATTGAAGAAATCATTTATATTACAGAAGAGTTCTTCATACCTAACAAGTAAAATTTAAGACGCGCAATGTCAAAAAAATGCACACAAATATAATATCTAATTCTTTGGACAGACTAAACCGAAATTTAGAATTTCACGTAGGTATATTCTCAATTACCAAAATATCATATCATCTTTAAATTACTTTAAAAAATTCAAATATTCATTATATTAAACATAGATTTGACTTTCAAATCAATATAATTGTAAATATTGTTCCAGTGTTACAATAGTATATAATCTTTGTTTATTTTTTCCTTATTTGGAATATAACAATAACTTGTTCAAGTTTATTGGAAAACGTCGCTCAGAACTGCCACCGCCATTTTTCATTCAAAAATGTAAATTTTGTCCAATAATATAACATCGCTCTAAGTGGTTTAAAGAATTCCAATTCGCTCTAAGTTAGAAAACTTGTGTGAGTTAGAGAAGCTCGAAATTCTAAACTCTAAATCGTTACGGAATCCCAGTGCAGGTTACCCTCTTATAACATATTGTTACAAGATTTCCCTTCGCTTATACTTCATACTTCGGATTTCAATTGCGCGAATATAAGGACTGGCGATCGGTCCCCAATATATGTACATACTAGGTTCTTATAGAAAATATATATATATATATAGAAAATTTCGGTTACGCCCTGAAAACTTTTTAAAACTCACAAATACAAAAATTTAAAAAGAGAACTTTTATAAGAAATCCACGAATTTGAGCATAATTTTTTAATTTTAAGTAATTTTAATTATATGGTACAATAATAAATGTTAATACTTTTCTTAATTAATTATTATATGTTTTCGTGTGACGGGTGGGATACAAGAAACAGATATTTTCTATTGACAGTAAGCTTATCTTTGTCTGCTACACATCAATTAGTGAATTTCCTTTGGTATTGCCGTCTGTCGGACAGCATCCTTTTCGCTTCCATCTATCCTAAATTTATATTATATCGACTTATTCCCCAAAAGTGAGTTCGACCATTTGTTAACTATTTCAGCTTAAGAACATCCATTGTTATCGATTGTATTATCAAGTAGGATCGATTTTCTTTTTGTTTTAGCAAAATGTCCACCCATATGAGTAAAAGAACGTTAAGATACACTTAAGCTATGGACAGACTACAGCGATTGAACTAGTTCCTGACGTCAGAATGACGTAATCCATGCAAAAGTCCCATATGAATGATTCTCAAAATCCGCACAATTGAACTAGTTCAAACTGAATTTTTACATCTTTACTGCTCTCAGCGCCAGTAGCGTAAAAATAGCATACTAAAAATATGAATATTTTGGCATTTTCATTCTTTTTGTGATAGTTTCGAGTCGCCTTCTTATCACTTTAATCTGTATTTGCCTTAAGGCCCAACCATAATGTGCATAGCGCTCCGTGCGGAACTCTATGCAAACGTGCGATAACCCACAAAACCTATTCTGAAACCACAATGAGAATAGTCGTCGGTTTCGTTCAGTTTCGGCAAATTTGTTTCTCTATGCACGGGCTATGCAAGCTACGATCTCGAGCGTGCTGTGCATAGCCAAACTGACATTTCGACTGAAAATAGCCAACTGTTCCATTTTTTCGCAACCGTATAAAAATATCAACACCGAATATTTGAAAAGTGTCAAGAAATGTCAAGTTTGCATAAGCCTCAGTTTGTCAGGTTTTGATAGCGTTCCGCGCGGAGCGATATGCACATTATGGTTGGGCCTTTAGATCATAGAGTACAGGATACGTCACAACGTGTAAAAGCCCTGTACGTGAGCGACAAGATTTCTCCTTTCGAAAATACGAAGGGGACATTTTTTACTACATTAGAGAGAGCGAAACGGCACTAGAAATGGGAACCAAATGTCATCGGCTATCAGCCTGCTATGTGCTATGGGGCAAATGGGAACCAAATGTCATCGGCTATCAGATGTCATGGGGCTCTAATCAGTTATGTAGTCTAAAATATGTTTTTGGAGGGGCTGTAACTTACGTTTTCGCGCCTTTATATATGCCCCTACTTTCCACTACATGAATATTTCAGCCTGCACTGAAATTACAACTACCTAAGTGAACACACTAACCCAACAGGAAATTTGGGTCTGCTAAATCGGCTAATGTTGTATCCTCTACAGTCTACTTCTATTATCTAAGGTATTTGCAAGTTTTTTGGAATTAAATAAATTATTTTCAGGTCGTATTACTCATAGAATAACTAAACCAGTTCAGAATCGAAAAGGTGACACACTACTAATTGAACTGGTTCCTAGATATCGAACGTGACGTCAGGAACTAGTTCAATTGCAGTAGTCTGTCCATAGCATTAAGTATGGCTGGGTAAGAAAAGCTAATTTCGGCAATAAAGTTAATTTTATTAACCTTTTTATGACTTTTCTGGAGCAAAAATAAAACTGTTTACCTGTGCATGCTAAGCAAACATTTCCGATCTTCTTCAAGGACATTTTATTTGTTTTACGAATTTTCTAAATACAGGGTAATAAAACAATAAGATACCAGTCAGGAGTTTTTAAGTAACCGTTTTTCTACCTTTATTTTAACTGGAAATGTTTTACCTTATTGGAACGGTAATAAGATGGGTAATTAAATAAAAATAACAAATAGGTGCATTAATTACTTGAATTTCGGAGAAAAGCTGAATTTTAGGGAACATAAAGTATGTTCCCAACTTTACGAATCACTCTGTAACCCCGCTGCTATACAATGTTTTGTTTGTTTAGGTCACATCTTTTATCCCATTCATAATAATTACACTGGTCTACAAATTTTGACTTTGAGAAAGTATTCTCGAGGTAAAGTAACTTTTTTTATTAATTTTCACATGCTTATTACTAAAATAATAATTATATTTTAAAATTAGTTTGCGTTTTTTAGAAAAAAATATTAAGTTTTTTGTAAAAATTAACAGAATTGCGACGTAGTTTTTTCTCTGCCCTCGTATATTCTGCTTCTGTAACATCTCGACAAAGAGTCCAACAATAATCCGCCAACATTGAAACGTTCCCCTTGCCCCGATATCGTTTTTCCACTCAGCCAATTTTTCAAACTTGTAGCACATGGATTGCAGCATATACGTATTTTCGTTAAATTAGGAAGAATAGGCTTTTTTTTATTTTAGGCGATACAGAACACCTTTGTTTACTACTTAAATATCACACCACAAATGTAACAAAAATTTTCTGGATTATTCACACATTTTCGAGACATTAATATATGGTAGGTATATATAAAAATAAAATGAAATGATAAAATATAATTATTGTTTTACTTTTAACACTTTTATCACTCAGTAATACAGAACAGAGTACTAAAAAACAATATTTTTAACATTTGATGTCAATCTATTCAAGTAAATATCAACATTATGAAGTTGAATGAAGGTAGAATCGTTAAATTCGAAGATATCAAGTATCCCGGAAACTTAAACTAATAAATAATTTTTACTTATCAACTTGTACATATTCAGCATGCGTAGACAAGCAGAAATTAGTTAAAATTATTTCGAACACTTTTCTACTGTAGACTAGTGGTATTTTACAATTAAATTATAAGATATGATTATATGAATAATTGAATGTCCAGTGTGTAAAACCTTAACATACTCATAGGTATGTCTCTGGCATTTCACGAGCGGTTAAAAACTAACATATTTTAATGTTTTCGGACCATAATTTGTTAAGATTTCTTACAATAATACTATAAGCCCCTGACAGTTTAGATACTTTTGATTAATTCGTCGTTTTCGTCTTTATTTTCAGCTACATAAGACAGATCACCTTCAGTGCTCAGCAACTAAGTGGCATCAGAGCGCATCATTGAAGATTACCCAGATAATCAGTTGAAACGTTGCAAGCTCAATTGTTCAATTAAGCCGAAAGACCTCTTAACAAATGACCCACGATCAAGATAAGATCACTTAAGAGCCTTACTTAACTGCCCATCTCCTGCAGCTCATCAGCGACTATAGGTGTTTTTTAATGGTTGAAATCAGATCAACTGGCTAGCAGAAAGGCAAAATGACCTGTTGCCAGTCAGTTCGCATCGTTCTGCATCGAATCAAACTAAATCCACTTGTTGTAGAAGAACGCCCAAATTTCTTGAGTACATTTTACCGCGACCACGACTACTGCCTCGCACCAGGAGAACAAAATTGAGCTCGCGACAACGCGCTGCGAACAACTCCGACGTACGTAGAGTGTCGCGGTTAACAAAATTATGTCAGAGGTAAGTCTATACTACCGTCATTGTCACGGACTATTTTAAGATGATTGTTACATCACTGGTTCGACTGTCGTTTCTCGAAGGGGGTAACTGATACTTGTTTCATGAGCGCGCAACGTACTGCTTGCGGCGTACAATTTCACTCGGTTCCGTCGTTCGCCCGACGACGCTCTGGTAGGCATAAAACCCACAGAACTAAGACTCCTTTAGCCGATGTCAGGCACTCATCGCGGTCTAGGTCAATGGAGCATTATCCAGATTGAATTTCTCCGTCTTACGTTTAATTGCCATTTGCCAGAACGCATTCCTATTGAACTTCTGCGTTTGTGGCGGTCTCACGAAGGAGACTTTACAGACCTTGGACTAACTAATAGATGACTCACTCAGTTAGAGACGAGGTACATATTTTTGTTCTTCGATAAGTGTAAGCTATAAAACTTTCGATGGGAGTGCTTATGATTTGATTGGCTGAACAAATTTGCTGTACGCATAACGATAAGATTATCAGGTGCAGGAAACGTAAAATGTTTGTTTGTTATCCACCCAAAGAAAACATTGCAAAAAATTCATACATGACAACATTTAATATTGAAAATTCAACAAGTTTCAAGAAGTTTCAGCAAGAAAAGGAAAATAACTCTAATTTTCTACCATTGCAATTTTCAGTTTACTTTGTACTCATATACTTTATCAATAAAAAAAAAACAGAATTGGAATCTTGGAACTACCGATGTTATAAGATATACATATAAGTATGTGATAAAGAGTTGTTAAAGCTAGCTGGATAAATTAGAATTAATTTCTTGATACGAAATATACATAAACTTTTGTAAAAAATATTGTGCGGTTTTACTAAACCACGGAGTAAAGCAAACTTTTTTGTTATAACCCCAAACACTTTTCGTCCGAAATCGCCGATAGTAGGTACATAATTTTTTTTGCGTGGTTTATTTGATTCTTAAAATAAAAAAGGAACAACATACGGTCGTAAAAGGTTTTTTTTTTTTGATGATCATAATAATAATCAAAAGTGCGTTAGCTAACGCACAATACATAAGATAAAGACATTATTATTTAGAATATAGGATAATTACTTTGTTTATTTTCATTATTAATGTCGTCTTCACTTTGACTTGTATGTATGGTGTCTATTAAATTATAAATAAAATGATAATATAATAAATCAAAAATCGTGAACCACCTTATAACTTATAACTTTGTGCTCACCCATCATTATTCTACGAAAATGGTTTTTTTTTAAACTATAATTAAACGGTTATCGTTTCTGTGCACACAACAACGAAAAGCTTTTAAAAGCAGATTACATAATCTTTTCCATAAAAATGAACCCCGATTTGCCTCTATAAATGGATTACTATTTATCTCCTAATCGGTTTTCGGTTTCTTAATATAGAATAGCTACTTCTT
Source organism: Machimus rusticus (assembly GCA_951509405.1). Classification (NCBI taxonomy): domain Eukaryota; kingdom Metazoa; phylum Arthropoda; class Insecta; order Diptera; family Asilidae; genus Machimus; species Machimus rusticus. The sequence goes on from OX608051.1 coordinate 14,944,074, forward strand.
AAAATAATCTTACAGATAAAGTGAACTAATGTCTCACTAACGCGTCAGTGCTAATAAGAAAAGAAAGTCTCAACTTTTTCGCCACTAAATAAATTTTATTTTCTCGAAGTTGTTCCAATTCAACCATAAAACTTTAATACATCAATTGATGAACGTAACTACTGTTGATAATGTGTACATATGCATATAATAAATCTAAAAGCCTTGCTGCGGCTGGTTGGATCCGACTTTTAATTAAACAATTATTATGAATCAGTTATTCAAGTAATTTTTAAGGTTCCTTAAATTCTTGTAAATTGCAGTAGGGTCTGAATAGAAGTTGACATTTTGACAAATTTTTCTTGATTTTGTGCTCATTATATTCTTCTAAAAATTCTATTAAGGTTTCGTTTTTGCAAACCTATTAACAGAATTGCTAAGATGCATTCAATTTATTCAATTCATTTCAAGTTGTGATTTTTAACTCGTTATTATTTTTAAGAATAACAAAATGGAATCTCTTTCATATTGTTCACTATGTATATTATACCTAAACAAATGTTATCTAATTACAAAATGCTTACTAATCTGCTGAACTATTTCATAATATTGAGGTATAATTAACTGATAGTGGATGTTCTATTTATTTTATTGACATATGTATAAAACTTAAAATTTCTGTAATCTTAAAACGAAAACAAATAAAATGCGTTTTTGGAGTTTGAGTTCATATTTGCTTTGGTTACCTTTCTTTATTGCTTGATATTATTTTTTACTTTTTGAATGTAGTATCTACGTATTGTTTTCATTTCAACACCTTCTCCAAACCCACAGTAAGAGAAGTCTACACTACACATCGAAATATATCACAAAATGAAACCTATGTTTTGTAATGTGATCATATTTTGTAGTGGTAGTATAGCTGCGGAAAAATTGTAGGTACGCCGCGAAAATAATTAATTACGTAGGCGGTAAAAATTCAACTTTATGATTGAATCATAAAATTTATAGGTACGAAGCCGAAGCTGAAATTATTTTTTATCGAACCGGCTATATTAAAGTAAAAGTTGAAAAATTGAAGGAAGACTACATCGCTTTCAGTTTGTTTTTATACTTATTTAATCTATTTATATTGAATTCAGTAAAGTAGTTTCTAAATTCAATAATTATTAAATGCCTAAATTCATAGGCATCCATTTAGTTTAAATGATTGAATTACCTCAGAACAAACAATTAAAATGACAGATATTTGCCTTTAGGTGCATTTATAAAAGTATAGTATCGCATATGCACTAAAAATAAGCCATCAATGCGTAAATTTATATCAGCCATCTCCGAATAATGACGAAAGTACAATGCGCTTTCAGATCAATATAGGGTCAGGTGTCCTTACTTTAAATTGATTTCTGGTGATGCGAAAGATTAATCTTTGGCTATCATGATATAATATTAAATTTTGCTTAATCCCTTCAAAAATAGCAACAGTTCGCTGACCAATAGAGAAAGATTCGATGAAAATAATATAAGTGAATATTGTATTTTATCCGACTTGAAATTTAAAAGAATTTTATATGGTGCACCTACGATTTTCGCTGTGCACAGAGAACACCAGCAAAATATCAATGTCAAATAGAGGAATAAAATGTTTAGCTATTCACGAAAACAAAGTCATTACAAAAACTCTGAATCCACCTCTTTTATTTACATATTTCTTAAATAACATAAGCACGTGTCCCTTCATTACTGAAATTAATCCAAGGCTAGGTTTGTGCCGCAACAGGTACACCTTTTTATATAAAATCGATTAATTCACTCCTGCAGCGCTAAGCCAAATTATGCCTTGGTTTTAATTGGGGTTTCTAAGGACGTCTATTTATACCCACATAATGAAATTAATTTATTTATCTTTTGATAATTATCATTTGGGCTCGAACGTCTTGCCAGACAAACAGCACCGCCATCTGATATTAGGTATCGCGTATTGGAATGCCATTACCATTAGTCTGCGCCAATAATAGAAATATGTTTCGATTTTTTGTCTGGTGCGTGCCGGATCGTCTACAACCCTTTACGTTACGGCTGTTGCTGCGACTACAGACGAAGAATAACTTTAGCACAAACAATTCCTCCACGAGGACTACTATAATACTATTGGATAATGCCTTTTTGAAAACTTATTTCAATGGAGAATTCTAAGACTTTAATCATAATGCAATAATAATTCGAGCTGTTTCATAACCAATGATGAAACACAAATCTACTAAGTATTACGTTTCTAAGATGAAAGGATTATCAACATAAATGGATATCCGTCGTTAAATTTCAGTCAAAGAGCTCTTCGGCTCGTAAAATTCTATTTACTCTCTTGTGGATTCTATCTATCTCTTTCTTTCCCTCTAACTAAGTCAAGATATCTACTTTCTTGTTATTTTGTTGCAAATTTCTTGAGTCATGTACTTCTGCTATGCTATATTTTATAAATTCCAATTTTAGAAGATTAGAAGTTATCTGATGCAGACATACGAGTAGTACCTACACTAAAAAAATAATCTTTTTTTACGTTTTCTATAATCATTATAGTAATTTTACAGATGTAAAATTTGCAAAAACCTCTTTTAATAATTTAGGGACACTTTAACGCAATATGCCTAGTCAATTTGGTGATAGGGAATTTGAATTGGTTTTCAATTTAGTGGAAGTTGTGCAGTATTTGTTTATGTTTTTAAGCGATATAAACATATTGGTGTAGTCAGTTGCTTAACGTTTTTTATAGAGATGAAGTTCTTGTTACAGATGATACAATTGAAAATAATAATGGTAAACAATAAAACAGTTTTAAAACGTTAGACATCTATATATATAAAAATGAATTGCTGTTCGTTAGTCTCGCTAAAACTCAAAAACGGCTCGACCGATTTGAATAATTTTTGTTTTGTTTTGTTCGCTATAATACAGGGATGGTTTAAAAAGACTAAAATAGGGAAAACCATAAGTAACAGATGGCGCTGCAGTACATCAACTTCTATACCGTTCAACCGATTGTCATGACAATTGGTATACGTAGGTATTTGAAAACAATGAATATTTCGCGCTACCCATTTTGTAATAACTCGCCACTAGATGGCGCTGCAGCACATCAACTTCTATACCGTTCAACCGATTTACATGAAAATTGGTATACGTAGGTACTCGAACACGATGAATATTTTCGCGCTATCCATTTTGTAATAACTCGCTACTAGATGGCGCTGCAGCACATTAACTTCTATACCGTCCAACCAATCGTCATGAAAATTGGTATACGTAGATACTTGAACACGGTGAATATTTTCGCGCTATTCACTTTACTATAACTCGCCACTGGATGGCGCTGCAGCACATCAACTTCTGTACCTTTCAACCGATCTTAAGGAAAATTTCTATACGTAGATATTTCAACACGTTGAAAAAACGGATCAACAGCTTCAAATAAAATTTGGAACACAGGTAGAGTATATCGTGGAGATGGACATAGAATATGTACTTTTTATTTGCATGCTTCAAAATGGCGGATCCAAGATGGCGGACATTCAAATTTAAAGGATTATGCGATTACCATTAAAATTAGTACTTGAGGATTTTCAGGGTCGCTGATTTTAACCCGACTCTCAGAATTTACGAATTAAAGATGGCGGACTGTCAAATTTAGAAGTTTATGCGATTTCCACCAAACTTGAAACTTGGAGATTTTCAGGGTCGCTGATTTCAATCCGACTCTCTTAAAAGATGCGATTTCCGCTAAATTTGGTACTTTGAGGTTTTTGGGGTCGCTGATTTCATTTGTACGAATTTGAGGTAGCGGACTGTTAAAATTTAAATTGAATATATATGTATATGTATCGAAAAAAATTGAATTAATTTGAATAACAACCAAGTTTCATTGATAACCTAACAAAATTCAAACCGTACACGATGCTAGGATACTTTTTATTTGCATGTTTCAAAATGGCGGACATTCAAATTTAAAGGATTATACAATTACCATTAAATTGGTACTTGGGCGTTCTCGGGGTCGCTGGTATCAACCTGACTCTCTCTTACGAATTCAAGATGGTTAACCTGACTCTCTCTTACGTAATACAAGACTGTCTCTAGAAGCTTATGCGATTTCCACCAAACTTGCTTCTTGGAGGCTTTCAGGGTCGCTGATTTCAACCCGACTGTCAGAATTTACGAATTCAAGACTGTCAAAGTTAAAAGTTTATGCGATTTCCACCAAACTTGGTACTTGGGGGTTTTCGGGGACGCTGATTGCAACCCGACTGTCCGAATTTCCGAATTCAAAATGGTGGACTGTCAAATTTAAAAGTTTATACGATTTCCACCAAACTTGGTAATTGCATATTTCTGGAGTCGATGTTTATGGTGACTCGCGCAAAAATCATTTATCCGATTGAGATGAAATTCTATGGGTACGTAACGCACAACCTCATAAGAGACATAGGCTATGCATTGCAATTGGATAGTGAGAGGGGAGAAGAGAGAAAGGGAATGTAGAGCAGTAATATGTTTATGGTGCGTCATGCAAAAAGTATACCTATCTGAGATTTAGAAGAAATTCTATGGGCCTATTGCGCTTAACCTTCTGAGTGAGATTTGATAAATTTGAAATCGGCAACATCATATTTTTATTAAAGTTTACTTTTATTTTAGGTACAGCCCGGGCAACGCCGGGTGCGGGTCAGCTAGTATTAGATAAAAATATACAATAATTACCAATTTTTATTCAGCTCTTCTTCGTCGTTTTACATTTTGCATCTAACGACACTCACTTGACACGGTTGAAAAGACTTTTATTTTCAGTTTGACCGCCATTAAGAATAAATTCCGCGAGATACAAGATACAAAAAGTGCAGTATCTTTTTGATACTCGATTGATGAACTCATCTCATTTAGGAGGAAGAATGAAAGATTTTCAGTAATTTTTAAACATTTGTTTTTCGCATAAAATTAATTTATTTATAACTCAATTTTGTTTAAAAACTGTATATCGCTTGTTAGTATACCCATTTAAGTGTAAAAATATCATTTTTTGTTTAAATATGTAGTCCAAAATGGCCGAATTATGGTATTCACATTCCAAGACCCAAAACTGGGTGGGTATACATATCTAATAACTCAAAAATGTATGGATCGATTCCTCTGAGATTTTAAACACACATTTGAAATGGTATTACCTCCCACTAGATGAACCATGAAAAGATGAAAATATTTCAAAAGAAATATTTTTTCATTACATCTTGATAACAAGTCCAAAGTTGAGATTTTTTTTAAAATTAGTACTGTTACTTGCATAATTTGTTTTTCCAATTTTTATGGTTCACGCATGAATTATGAAACAATTTTATTAATTTTTTTGGATCAATATAACAGACGGTAGACTGTACGCCATTTTGATTCTTGCACTCAATCCTTTCCGGAAGTGAACACCATTTGGGATTATTTTTAAACTTTCGCGTTTTATTGAACGATATGAATGCTATAACATTCCCATTTTAAAATCAATTATTATTCATTTAATATTGTACAATCTTAAGTTTATCAATTATTATGTATTTGAAATTAATGTAATTAAGTATTTTGGCACGTCTGTCTATTTATGCAGCTCACTGACATTTTTACTTTCTGCGAACGTGTTAAATTGAGTTATTCTTTGTAAGCGAAAAAAGAAATTGAAATTCTATGGCAAGCCGCTGATAAGTAAAGTTTGATCAAAATTCTCTTCTTTCTCCAAGGGCAGTTTTTCGTCTTTTAATTACTACATTGGAATCTAATTTTTCTTTTGGCTGTCGTCGTAAACTTTTTTTAAAAAGAAGAATTGGTACATTTTTGTGGGTTAACTTCTAGTATACGATAGCTACAAACGGCTATTTATGTTTTTACAAACAAGACTTACCCGAGCATAATTGTCCCTGATTAAAATGCGATTACTCTTAAAGAAGAAAATAATTGAATTTTAAGTTTAACGCCTTTTACGTGCTTATTTGAACGTCCCCAAGAAAATTATTCATTGAAAGAAAATACAAACAAAATTTTACGGGCTTTGCTGAGTAGTGGCCCCCGACAACAAATAGCTTACTAATTCCGAACGGAGTCAATTTTGCTCTTTTGTGCAATTTAAAATTTGCGGAGAAACGCGTGTCAGCGTTTACAATTTTTGTTTGATTCATGCGACTTAAGACGCAATCAGCACACGAGACATTTATTACGGCAAAAGTCCCGTCGCGTTTTTTTTCCCGGCTGCGACACGTGTGGGGCGTAGTGTTTGTGGTAAATAAAAACGCAGGGGGGAAAACAACCATCCGCTGGCCGGCCAATTTAATATTCGGGAAGAGCGGAGCCCGAGGCCGGCCCCGGCACACATGTGATTGAGATATGCGGCCCCGGGCCCCATGGGGCTTATCTCGCTCATCGCCGGCAATTTTATTGAAACCAGCAAATTTCGTATCGACATTGACCCTCAAAATGATAACCTTCGGAGAAAGCGTGCTTTATCAGACCGGGGGCCCCATGAACATTTGCTTCTACGGCGGCTGCTTATTGCCGGCTCAATGGTTTCCCCAGTGGCGAATTTTCGTGCCAAGTGTGTCACACGGCGAGGAGCCCCAATTGCAAGGCAAAGGAGTGCCGGGAGCCACGTTTTCTGGAGTTGTCCTAATTAAGGCCGCTTTGTGTCTCCGGGCAGAGTGTCGTTGTGAAGACACGCTCAAGACGACGGGTATGCGAATGAGGCCCATCGATCTCCCCGAAGACTCTGGCTTCTTTTTGCGCCAGTGGAGTGACGCCCGAATGAAGTGCGGGCATCAGAAGTGACACCCCCGCAACTGGGACCAAATCCTGATTTATGGCCCCCTCAGCTGGGGGCCATCGGTCGCTTGTCACTCACACCTAGAGTTATTGCAGCCCATTATTCTGGGCCGGTGCGAGGAGTAGACGTCCTCCTTTATTAAGACGTTTCAGCGAAGGATTAGCGAGCAAGAATGCCAGGTGACGTGATCTCAATGCCAAATTACTGGGACGGATCCCCTGTGGGGCCCCAACAACGCCTCCGTTCGAATTAATGAACAGATAGTACGAGGAGCGTATCAGGTCCAGGTGTCCCGGATGCTGTTGGTGCCGCCGAGGCTGGGTTTAATAAAATTTTCACGTTGGTCAGAAAGGCGAGGTGTACCTGAATTCGATATTTCTTCGAGGAGGTTTCTGTCGCCTGCTCCTTCCTAAGAGTGTCTCGGCGACCCACATTCCTTTCTTAAAGCTATGATTAAAGCAGAGTAGAGATAAATTGGCGTTTGGTATGTTTACTTTATATTAATTCTGTTTCTTTATTATTCCAACTAAAATTTCCTTCATTTTACTTATATTGGTAGTAGATACCAAAACTCAGTGAAGTACGTAGGATTTTTTAAAAATATTGATTTATAAGAAAATTGTGTCGATTTTAAGGAAAAAAAAAATTTGTTTTGCGAAAAAATCGGTCGAAAATCGGTCATAAAAACGTTAAATTTTAAATGACCTTTGATTTAATGCACACAAGGTGATATTACCCTTTAATTAATAAGTAGGTATTTCTTATTCAAAATTCTGTCAATTTTATCAATTTTCATTTAATATTAATTAATTGCAAGGTTTAACCTTTCCTAGGAGCAGGGAAACTATGACGTCAATAACAGTTTTGTACCAAATCAAGAAAGGGAAGGTCTTTGTTGAATTTTCTGATAAGTAATTATAATTTCAGTAATTAGTTATATTATACAGTCAGCCAAGTAGAAATCGGGCATCTACGTACATACATACATAGATGATTTTAATAAGGGTATTCACTCTTCGATGTATGTTTATGTATATTCTAATACCAAATTTTGTAGTATGTATTTTTGTTAGCATTGACAGCTGTATCCTGAAAACAAGTTCAGTGGTTCACTACTGTAAAGTTCTACGCTCGTCTTACACCGCATCACCATTCTATTGTTTATTTTGAAAAACTGGCAAAATAAATTTCTAAAACTGCTATTGTTAACTTTTACATCTAATACCTACAATATATACGTACATATGTGAAATTCTTTTGTTGAACTTAGTATTTAAGTATACAATGTAGTAATAATTTGCTATATGATGCAAGACCAAATACAACGAAGAGTGAAAATGTATAATATAAAACCAAGCATTTTAAATAGGAACAATATGGAAAAGTTAATAAAAAAATATAATAAAAAATTCCGAATGTCTTTCCTTTTATCATATCGAAATGAAATTTATTTGTTTTTACCAAGACCAAAGAAAAGTTACAAAATAGTTACATATTTTAGTTGCCTCCGCTGTGGTATCTTCTAACACATTCAAGTTATGTTCTTATGTGTACAGTACATACATATGTATTACATATGTATTGTATAGTATATTTTTGTATATAGTATATATTTGTGTTTTAAGTATCGAATAAGAAAACTTTTCATAGTAGGTACATACAATAATGTGGTTTTTTTTTTAATTCAACTAATAAGCGTTACAATCGAGCTAAGTATTATATTAGCTCGATAAGTCTTATTGATGAGTGTAATAATAAACTTCAACATTTTATTATTTTCCTTATAAAAAAAATCATGATGTACTTCTAAAGGGGAGTCAGATCAATTTTAAGTGACTGATCGTTCAAAAATTCCAAATAATCGTTATTTTCGGTCCCAAATATAAAATTCTTTTAAAAATGAACATTTCGACTTAATTTTAGGTCAGAGAGAACTTTACATATACACGTAGTGTCATAGTATGTGCTTAACACATTACATATCGGTATTAATTCTAAAACAAAATTCGCCTGATGTTATGTGAAAGTAGAAATTAATAAAAAAATCTTACTTTAGGGGCAGAATAAGGGAATTTTTAACCTTTTTATAAATATACCTATAATAGACGGATAGAGATAAAATGAAAATGAACTCCTTTTTTGCCTCTAATCTTTATCCCAGACGTGTTATGCAAAAAAACCCAACTGTTATTGTTTATGAAAATACGATTTACATTACTAAATAACAATTTTAGCAATCTCGTATGAATTTTTGCCATAATCCTGATTTAATTGTAGCGAAAGCACATAATTGCAAAGAAATTAGATTTAATTTGTCCCTTTAATCAAGAACAATTCTGCCAAAAAGTTAAAGAACTGGTGTTGTTGGCAAAATATATATCAAAGTAGGATTACTACAAATTTGCATTACTTTTAAGATGTGAAACTGATTATCTGCCAATTGGTTTTTATTTCATGGGTTTTTATCATTAAAATTGATAAATGCTACAACTCAAGTATAATATGCAATAATTCGAACCACTAGCTTAATTTTTTCCGATTTTTCATATGGGGGCTCAGGTTTGTAGGCGATTGTGAAAGAAGTTGTAGAGCTTAAATATGTAATATGATCTTCAGTTTACTATTTGATATTCATATATACAATTATATATCAATCAATTAAAATAACGATCGAAAAACTGCTTTTTGCTAAGTTTAACGAGGTATGTACTACGCTTTAGACTTTTGCGAATAAAGCAGCTATCGTTGCTTAAAGCAGGAACAAATGTGGTGCATCGTTGCTCTAATTGGGTTTTATAGTTTGGTCCCCATAGCATTTGCCGCGCTCCAGAAGCGCTCCCTTCACCGGAGTCGAAATGAGGACAAAGTGCCTGGAACCTGGATACCTTCTGTTGGCTTGGCTGGGGCTGCTGAAATCAATAAAATGAAATCCCGCGCTCCGTGCGTACCAAGGGCCGAAGGGAGTGATTCTAGAAAATATTTTCATAATCATTTCCGTTGTGCAAACAGGCGCGTATCCCTTGAAGCGTTTGAAGGCACAAATCACCTCTTGAGTAGCGGGAGTCTTAATTAAGCCTTGTTTGTTAGACTTAGAGGAGGATTACAGCCCCCAAAATGACTGCGGATGTGTTTTTGACGCGCAATTCAACGGGACGCCGCCGCCGTCGTCGTATTTTATTAACTCCAGACGTTGGCTGCTTCATCCATCGGAGATGCGGAGTTGCTAGTGGATGTCACGACAGAAATCACTTCCAACTGGTGGGTGCTTGCCTCATAATCCGTGAAAATGAGAAATCCGAGACACACCCATGAAAGTGCTTAGTACACGGATCCGTGCTTAGAGGATGCTCCTAATTTTCAAATATTCAAGGCGATCTGAGACTCCCGGGTGCCGGGTCCCGGGTCCCGTGGGCCGGTCCTGCTCTGGTGACGAACTCACTTGTCGCTGCAAAATCTCACATTTCCTGGTGCTTCTGCTCGACAGACAGAGCCCATAACTCTTGGCTAACAAGCAGCCCCCGGAGCACCCATGAATTTTTCATCGCACAACATAATTTTGCCGGCAACTTTCCGCTGGCAATTGGGGCAACTTTATCGCGATTTTGAGGCGAACGGAAAAAGTTCTCGCTTGTTTGCGAAGCTCTTCCGCTCTTATTTGCTTACTTGTGCTCTGTACCGAAATAACAGGACATACACATGTCAGACGTCGTCTTCGTAGCAGAACAAGATGCTTCGCTGTTTTGGGCCTCCTGTGACCTCTTCGGATGCTGCAGAAAATGTTTGTTTACGCGCTGCTTAGGGATCAAGTCGCAAGATAGAAAGGAAAACTTTTATTGGTTTCATGATAAAACTAAAAGTGCATGAGTAATGGCAGTGAGACTGTCGAATTCCATGCATAGTTTGATGGTCTGGAATAATTTAGTCCCGGCCTTTTCTTCTATAATATTGAAAACAAGAACTTAAATCGTTCGATTTGGGGATAATAAACATAAATCTACTTTTCGCAAAACTCTAAACTTTTTCTTTCTGTTTTTGATCCATCTTCTTGATAAAACAGACTTCGATTTTCTTTTTACAAGAAACTTCGTTCCAAATTTAGGTTTTCCCAAACTTATTTGTTTTACTTACCGCCTTTTTGCAAACAGAGAATGTTTTCAGCACCCCCTGTAAATGTTAACTAATTCTGTTAATAATTAATTAGTTAATTAGTTAGTAATTAATTAATGTTAATTGATTTTCTAGTAATTTTTTCACGTAACACTAATAATACAAAGGATGATTTACCCGAAAAGGTAAAAAAAATCATTGAAATGATATTAAATGCCTTATTAATTACCCGACTGACTCAGAATGATAATGTTTTTCGCGTGTAATTTGCATATGTGAGTATGTCTGTTTCTTTGGCAAACCCTGCAGCCTAAAGGGCTTTAATTTTAATAAATCAGGTATCGTTAGACTTGTTTTATATGTAGGAATGCTAGGTATAGGCTGAGAAAAATAAATATGGCCGCCATTTTCCTGGCAAGTGCACTTTGTTAATTTTTAAACATACCGATATGGGTATGAAATGAAAGATCTTGATGAAACGAGTTCAAATATATATATACTACTGCTCATAATTATTCGAACGCTTCATAGTTTTGCAATTATGAATGGATATCTTTTTAAATAAAACAGTGTAATCGAGTTGTGGCACACATTTGTATTCCTTCAGGTATATTTAACAGAAAAAATAATAATAAAGCTATATAATACATGAATTAAGGGCACTACACATTTTCTTTTACATATAACTACCTTTTGCTTTATGACTACCTTACAAATTCTTTGGCATTCTCTCTTGCAATTTCTCCAAAGTTTCTGGAGTGATCTCGTTCCAATATTGAAGAAGTTTTACCCAGAGGTATCCTTTATTTGTAGGACTTAGAGCTTTGGATTTTCTATCACAGCTATCCACCAGCCGCTCTCCGGTACGTCGAAAAATAAACACACGCATGTTAGATTCGAAGAATTCAAATTTTGTTGTTTTTATCGATGAAAAATTGAACAAGATGATAATTTAAAGCCTCATTTGAATTGAACTTTATACTGCGCAAGGAGTTTTGAAAAGAACGAAACAAGTAGAAGGTCAGGCAAGTATGGTGGGTGTGCCACATCATCATCTCATCCAAAGCTTCAATATTTTTTGACGTGTGATCAAACTTGTGTATGGTAATGCGTTGTCGTGGTGAAATACAATTCTTCAGGATTAAAGATCTCTGGACGTTTCTGAATCATGACTTCGTTTAAACTTTTCAACACGACGCCTTTAAAATTCCTCCACTCTGAGAGCATATTCTTCCTCTGCTGTCTTCTTGAGATGCCACGCCGGAACCAAGACATTTTGCTCGCTTTACATTATTGTAAACGATCCATATTGTTTCTGACTGATGCTATCATAATGTCAGAAATATTAGAGTTTCAGTAAGGTTTCTGAAATGACATGGCATACATAAGTTAATCAAGGTATGTATATTTTAAAGTCACACTGACACCTATATGTTAGAAGTGAATTTTTAGTTTAAGAGTATGGGAAAATATATCTAACATATCAAGTCATACGAGAGTATTTAAGCTCAGAAAAATAAACAAACTGATCGGTATGTTTCTATTTGATGTTACAGGGGTTAAAATATTAATGAAAAACTTCTTTAAACATATCCTGAAAATATATTTCATTTAAAAGTAACAAATTTTGTTATACTGCAGTAAAGTAAGCTTATGAAACATGGACACTTGTTGGTATAGTTGTATACTTTTCAATGCAAACAAATGCATAGAAATAAGCAACTTCTATTATAAAATAAATTTACAAAAATTAATAGTCTAGACAGCGCCCTAACTTCTTGGCGTTAGGAGAAAGAGTCAATTAAGCAAACACACGGCTTTTCCGTCACATATCTAACCTGGGGAAGTATCGACGTTAACGATTGAGTTCATTAAATCAACATTGATTTGCCTTAGGAACGCAATGTTTGAGTTACTTTTGAATTTGTAATCCAGACATAACACGTTTATCCACAATGATCTGCTTCCCACGCTGCTTAAGGCGTCCTTGACAGTACTATGCCTTTCCCCTGCAACTGGATAACTTGAAAAAGTGGAAGGTTCCTTGGGCTAGGTAACAGCCCATCGGCATTCACTTCGGCAACTCTTAATCGAGTTTCATGCCGACTGCGTCCCAATACCAAATATATAAAACGAGCCTATTCGCATACAAATTGTCCCAAAGGTCACATTGACACAGGTCGTAACCAGAGAAGTTTCCTTTCGTTCTATCACGGCTAGGAAATCTCTTCCAATTTTATGCGACCGGGGAATGCCACCTTTCGATGAACGATTAAAGGCATTTTCGTCACCGTGGCGTAGCTTTGAAGATCCAAAAAAATTTAAAGAAAACTTGCTTGCTTTTTCAGGAATAATTAGACCACCGTGCCTAAACCTCTTCGAGTTCTGGAGTGGTTGAGCTGTTCAGTCAGGGATGTGGGTAAAAAGCATTCTCGGGAATTGGGTTATTGACTTGGGCGTAAAAACCATTTGTGACGGACGTCTGAGGCGGGTAGACGGTAGACGGGACGAAAAGTCTGTCATTAAGCCAACTGCCGCAAATTTCTACAGTTTTGTTAGCTTTTCTGCTTTCCTCTAATGTTAGTCTTGCTCTGGACCAAACCAAACAACTGTCAAAGTCGTCTGCCAACCGAATTTGGATGTTTTAATGTGATCCCATTTACACCCGTCGTCGCAGCTTCATCGACGACTTGTTGTCCGTTGATTTTACAAGGCGGATCCTAATTAGGCTCTTTCCTTTGATATTCAATTTTCGGACGATTGAATCGTCCTAGTCGAAATAGTTGTCATCTTATCCGCATCCCAATCGACATTTGTATCTGTTACTAGCCCTTCAAACGAAGTATGACGCCAGAGGGTTGGAACTATTGCCTTAAGACGTCTGAAGTTAGAGCCCAGATACTGTTTATGGATGTGGATAGAACGTTTCTTTGCCGTCGAGGTTGATGCTTCCCCACATCAGCAACATCTTATCTCCGGGCGTTATCTTAAAGCGATCCCATCAAATGATTCTTGGGGTTATTTTTAGCCGCACTGTTTGCTTAGCGCGTTTATTGCGCGCTTTCCGTTTCCGTTAAACTTAATATTGACACATTAGTCGTGTGTTGTTGTTACCATCGGGAGCTTCTGGGCAAACAAATTTATCTCGGTAACGCAAGGTTCCGGCAGGGTTTTACATAATGACTGGCAGGCAAATATCGCGCCTCAATGAGCGGGCGGGGCGGATCGTCTCGCACGAATTGCATGTTTCACATTTTCATGGTTCGAAAAGAAACAATTAGGAGGCCAAGTACGGTCAAAGACGTGTTCTTGTAAGGTGAGAGAGGCGATTACCCCGAAATAATTTTTAGCACCCAAAATATAACACAATTAAGTAAAGACAAAGTTGGCCTAAATGAAAATTTAGCAGAGCAGTTTGGTTCATTTGCACATATTTTCAATATTTTTCTATTTTATAGTAAAATTTATTTGCACATTTTTATATTTTTTATTATTAAAGAATAGGTAGGTACATATTAAATTAGGTAAAAGGCAACATTTTTAATTTTTTTTAATAAAAGTATGGCGATAATGTGGTCACCTATAATACTAATTGCCGATATAATTTTTCGATTCTGGAACATCTAAAACAAACAATTCGCAACAATCGGATAACCTCACGGAATTGGATGGAATTATGCAAACACATTAATATTGTCTTAAATGGAAGGAATATGCAAAAAAATTTCCGCGGAAAGCAGTACTTTTCGAGATATTTAACTTTAAAAATCACCGACATGTCGCTTTCACCGAACTCAAGTTTTTGCTAATTTTTCCACTTTTATCTACAAATTGATTTTTAAAAAAATGGCGTTAATTTGGCCTTATTTTTTGTTTCTTCGAAAAAAATTTACCGAAAATCGCTTATAAAATCTATAAAAATCAAGTTATCAAAAAAATCCTACGACGTTCATTAGATTTTGGACTATATTTTAAGAAACTTTTCGGTTTTTTGATCCAGACTAAAAATTGTGACCTGTAGCGGTACGCCCATGTCGAAAGTCCGAAATGTTTTGTTTTCCTTGCTGTGTCACCATTTTGTATTTTGTATGATATTACCCCTTAAGCTTGATTGAAATCCATTAAAATATGGGGAATATATCATTATGAAAATCGTATTTATAAAAAATCACAGCTTCCATCCCCAATAAACTATAAATGTGAATCTTTTTGATATACGAATAAAAAATCAATTTTGTGAATGCAAAAGATAAGTTTGATCGATAACGATTAAGAAGTACGATAAAAATAGAGTCTCATCCCCAACTTCGTTCCCTTCGGCATTTAATTAGTGCATGGTTAGGGTGATTAATAACACTTACCTTAACACTATCAATGTCTCAAATGAAGGGTTTTGGGAAGGCACATTTAAGTTTTTGATCTAATCTTTACCAGCCGATACAATTATTATAGGATTACTAGCTGGAAACACCCGCTTCGCTGGGTTATTTTTTGGTAGTACATATATGTATGTAATTATATAATTTATACAGTTTTTTTTAAAATGAATTTTATAAATTTTTTCTCGTCACACACTTCCTCTTATAAACTGAAGTATGTGCATCACGTTTCGTCTTATATGTACATATGTATAGTCTAAGAAGCTATCCTCACTACCCACTTAATTTTCGAACAATTTCTAATACGTTTTAAAAAACTCTAAAATTGTACATATGTACATATATGTATATAAATGTCGTAAATCACTTGAAGCTAATTCTAATCGTTCTAGAATATTTTGGATTGTTCCGATAATTTTTGTGTGATTTACGATTTTTAAATATATTTTAGAAGTTTGCAGTGTTTTCAAAATTTTTAGAACAATTCAGAACGTTCTAAACCAATTAGAATCATTTCTCACTGATTTTAAACATTTAAATATAATTTCGGATTTTTTTGAAATTTCCTGAACAATCCAAAGCATTCTAGACCGATTCGAATCAATTTGAAGCGATTTAAAAGATTTAAATATGTTTTAGAGCTTTCCAGATCTCTCGAAATTTATAGGGCAATCCAGAACATTCTAGACAAATTGGAATCATTTTTAAAGAAAGTTATCGAACTTTTGAGCTAATCTTCTAGTCAGTTCCAGAAAGTTATTGAACTTTCGCGAAATTTCTCAAATCTTCTAGAAAATTCCAGAAAGTTATCGAACTTTCGAGAAATTTCTCGAATGTTCTAGATAGTTCCAGAAAGTTGCCGAACTTTAAAGAAATTTCTCGAATCTTCTAGGCAGTTCCAGAAAGTTATCGAACTTTCGAGAAATTTCTCAAATCTTCTAGATAGTTCCAGAAAGTTGTCGAAATTTCGAGAAATTTCTCGGATGTTCTAGAAAGTTCCAGAAAGTTGTCGAACTTTCGAGAAATTTCTCGAATCTTCTAGAGAGTTCTAGAAAGTTGTCGAACTTTCGAGAAATTTCCCGAATCTTCTAGATAGTTCCAGAAGGTAAACGAACTTTCGAGGAATTTCTCAAATCTTGTAGAAAGTTCCAGAAAGTTATCGAACTTTCAGGAAATTTATCAAATCTTCTAGATAGTTTCAGAAAGTTATCGAGTTTTCGAGAAATTTCTCTTCTACGCCACTATGATTCTCAACGGCTCAATTGGAATCACGCATTTTCGAAGTTGACTTTTTCCAACCCCCATATCTTTTACACCCTTATAGCTATCGACTCGCAACCACCATAGTGCACGATGGGAAGCTTGGGGCTACTACCCCACACAAACACTTTTCATCTGTGATCTGTAGTTTTGGCTGCAGAGTGAAATAACATATAGGCACACACACGTCCATTTTTATATATATAATAGATTTCCTTAAATCGCCGCTATTAACTGACAGAACTGAAAAGGTGTAAATTGAATTAATTCAGGGTTTTGTCTGATAAAATTGCAAATTGAGGGCTGGATCACCTCTATCATTTCTTAGTCAATTACCTGCCAGTCTTCTCATCATCATAACCGTCACGTCGCTTCTCCCGTCATTGCCCTTGGAAAAGGGCTCGTAGTCTGCACGTTTCGCTTCATGTAAAATCGCCCCACGGTTCTCATAAAGCAGAAAAGGGTCGCTGATGCTGTAAGTCCGGACCATTCATTGGGGGCGAATTGCGACTAAAGCGTTTGCGTTTGCTGCAGATGCCCTTCTTTTTTAATAAAAGTGTCAAATCAAATGTTTGGCTGGACCCAATCCCGAAGGCGGACCACTTGGGCATGTCGTTTCACTTTGTTCCCATTATCCTGGCTGAGGACGTGTGCCGTCAGCTTCAGGGTTTCAGGACTTCGGGTCATTCGGACGTCAGGGGGTGCTCCATCTAAATGAGAATTACACGAGTACGTCGCCGTCGTCATCGCAGGGTATTTCAATTTTCCACCTGAGCTAAGCCGATGACTAAGTCAAAACGATCCAGAGATAAAACTCTAACTCGGGGCTATTTTCAGCCGTACCTCCTTGGATTTGCTTAAATTTAACATGCAAACAGCGCGAGCGTTCGTGCATTGATGAGGCGACTAAATCGTGACGCCCCGCGCCGCGGTGGCGCGGCGGTGAGCTGCTGCAAAACATTTATTGTTGTGCTTCGCGGCCCGCGGCGTTTAGTAAACAGCCGCTGCGGTCAACTGATTGACTGGACCGATTAACTGGCCAGAGCAAATATTTTACCAAATTTTAGCTCAACACTTAGCAGGCCCAGTGATTGTTGACAGCTGTTCATTTAACTCTTTACCCCCAGCTGCTTCAGCACACCGCCAAGTGGGCTTGGATAAATCTTCCGACGGCGGCGGGAACAGCTGTGAACTGCCTCACCGATAAAAATTTTTCTTTTCGGACTTCCTGCGGATTAAAGGGGATTAAAGGCGTGTAGTCAAGTGCCCGCATAGAAAAGGATTACATAAAGCGACAGTAATCGGCTTAATCGATGTCGGTGCGCCTCACCTCAGTGGAGTTGAAGGCAGAAAATGTTCTAGGCAGCTTTTATTTAACCCATGATTTATTATTTAAAACCAAAGCAAACAAATCGATTGGTAATTCTTTTGATAAATATATAACTGAGGCATCAAGGTTTTTTTGTAATTGAAATGGATTATTTACGTATGTACATCACCTGTTGCTATAGTACCTACAGTAGTGGAAATTCCCATAAAACCACTGACATTTATGCTATTTTCTCAAATAAATGTCGTTACAGCCCCAAATTTTATATTGCATTAGAACAGTAATTGGCTGTTATATACATGTGCATAAAAAGAATTTGATTCGGACTTGACTACAAAAAAAAAATTGGGAAACAAGCAAAATTATTAAAATTCAGGTGGAAATTCCCATAAAACCACCTAATGTTTTTTACAAACTATTAGCACTAAAAACTTACATTCATACTTATAATAAGAAGTGAGTCCTCCTTTGTCTTTTACAATTCAAACATTTATCCTGGCATTGATTTAACTAGATTTTGGAGCTTTTTTACGGAAATTTTAGACCACGCTTTTGTAAAGCGGTTTTAAGCCTCTGAACGCTATTGTACGGTCGTCTTTTAGGGTACACATGTCTTGAAAGTATTGACAGAGATTATCCACATCGTTTGAGGCCCGACTTTTTGCAAAATAAGCTTATTGTGTCGATATTTTTGTCCTCCAATCATTTAAAAATTGTCTTAGAAACTTGTATGCAGCGTTGTTTTCTTGGAAAAGCAAGTCCAAACCACACAAATCTTCTGCTCGCTGAACCATAACTTCTTCTAAGAGTTGAATACTCATTTCGGAACTCATTTTTTGTAGAACAAATGCAATTTTCGTCTTTTAATGAGGAGCAAAGCCAACCCACACCATCACACTTCCTTCACGGAAGATATGGCTCAGTCTTAACTCTTCATTTAGCCTTTTATCGTGCCAATACATATTGCCCAATTCATTTATCATTTCGGCCAACATGTTTTGGCATGATAAAAGGCAAAATGGAGAAGTAAGAATGAACTCTTCCTTCGGTGGAAAAAGTGTAGTGATGTGGATCGACTTTGTTTTCATTTGGAAGATGGAAATTGCATTTGTTCTACAAAAACTGAGTTCCGAAATGAGTATTCAACTCTTAGAAGAAGTTATGGTTCAGCGAGCAGAAGATTTGTGTGGTTTGGACTTGCTTTTCCAAGAAAACAACGCTGCATACAAGTTTCTAAGACAATTTTTAAATGATTGGAGGACAAAAATATCGACACAATAAGCTTATTTTGCAAAAAGTCGGGCCTCAAACGATGTGGATAATCTCTGTCAATACTTTCAAGACATGTGTACCCTAAAAGACGACCGTACAATAGCGTTCAGAGGCTTAAAACCGCTTTACAAAAGCGTGGTCTAAAATTTCCGTAAAAAAGCTCCAAAATCTAGTTAAATCAATGCCAGGATAAATGTTTGAATTGTAAAAGACAAAGGAGGACTCACTTCTTATTATAAGTATGAATGTAAGTTTTTAGTGCTAATAGTTTGTAAAAAACATTAGGTGGTTTTATGGGAATTTCCACCTGAATTTTAATAATTTTGCTTGTTTCCCAATTTTTTTTTTGTAGTCAAGTCCGAATCAAATTCTTTTTATGCACATGTATATAACAGCCAATTACTGTTCTAATGCAATATAAAATTTGGGGCTTTAACGACATTTATTTGAGAAAATAGCATAAATGTCAGTGGTTTTATGGGAATTTCCACTACTGTACATACTTCTGTGTCATTTATCCTTTAACCTCGTATTTCAATGTTATTTTTTCGAAATTTTTGTTTACAATAACTTGTATACACGTAATAGGTGGTGTGAATAAAAATTGAGTGCGAGTGTTCACTCAATATTTTTGAGGGAACACTCAACTTGGGGTGAGTAAAATCCACTTTCGTTAAGACCAACGAAAACACTCCACTCATACTTTTTGATGTTTGAGAGCACTCTCTAATTTGGTGTGAATAAAGTTGTAATTTGATCTCTCCCTTTGAGTGACTACTCAAGAAAAGGTGAGGTCGGTGATTATTAGACTCAACGTGCTGGTTGTGTCAAGACATATGTAATAATAATGACCATTCCTTAGATCTGTAATTGCAAAAGAAGGTTCTAGAGCAATAAAAACAATTAAATAAGCAACAAATGGGAATCAATTTTGAAAGGAAAGAAATGTTAAAATTGCAAAAGGAGAAATCATTTATTTATTTATGTCAGGAATTCTAAATATTAGTTACTAGCTGACCCACACCCAACGTTGCCCGGGCACAACTATCCCTAAAATAAAAGTAAATTTTAATAAAAATATGTTGTTGCCGATTTCAAATTTATCAAATATAACTCAGAAGGTTAAGCGCAACATGTCCATAGAATTTCTTCTAAATCCTGTGATTTAGATAATTTTTGCATGACGCACCGTAAACATATTACTGCTCAACATTCCGCCCCCCGCCCCCCGTCCCACCGTTTCGTGACGTTCGGTTGAACGGTATAGAAGTTGATCTAAGTATGCCAGTTTTCACGACGATCGGTTGAACGGTAAGAAGTTAATGTCATCTTGTGGCGAGCTATAGCAAAGCGAATAGCGCTAAAATATTCAACGTTTTGAAATACCTAAGTATGCCAATTTTTATGGATATCGGTCGCTATAATATTCACAGTTTTGAAATACCTAAGTATGCCAATTTTCATGACGATCGGTTGAACGGGGTATAGAAGTTGATCTAAGTATGCCAGTTTTCATGACGATTGGTTGAACGGTAAAGAAGTTGTTGTGCTGCGGCGCCATCTAGTGGCGGTCGTAGCGTGATGTTATATAGCCTATAACCTTCCTCGATAAGTCTACTATCCAACACAAAAAGAATTTTTCAATTCAAACCAGTAGTTCCTGAGATTAGCGCGTTCAACCGAACAAACAAACAAACTCTTCAACTTTATAATATTAGTATAGATTATTTTTATTAAATATTGCATATTAAAACTTTTAATTATTTCAGGTGCCAGAAAAGTTGTATTTGGATTGCCACTCTTCTTCAGCCTTTCTTATTTACTTAAAAGTGGTTGGACATTTAATCCATTCTCTCGCGTTCTCGCAAATGCTGCCACATACCTTCCAAACAATTTTCGAAACTGTCGTCCTATGAACGCCGACTCCAACATGAAATCCCGGGTCCCCTACATATCTTAAGAATATGTTCATTCTTTTTATTTTTCGGAATTGCACCACCAGTATCACCCCTTAGGCCGAAGTGTCGAGCACTATAAACTTTTCTCTTACGCGTTGCTTTATTTATGAACATTTCTTTTAGGATTACCGTCCTGTTTTTATATTTGACGCAGAAATTCGACAAATAAATTTGACATTTTTAATCTCATTTTCATTGAGTGAGGAAATTTGAGGGAATTTTTATTCACACCGAATTGAATGTTCGCTCTGAACGAAACACTCTTCTCAAGAGAATTCTCTCAGAGTGTTCACTCAATTTTTATTCACACCTCCCAATGTCTAAACAAATGTTATATTTTTGGAATCAGGAATATTTGAATCATAGCTTTTTTATTTAGTGAGATGAAGGCCTTTTTTAACCCCCGACGCAAAACTCTTAATGCATTCAGTTGACTGGAAATGACTTACATGGGACTTCAAAGAATGGAGTAAATCACAAGAGTTTGCATTCTCATGACTTTGATTTGTTGAAATGATTGCACCATTCATGACTTCAAAATGAATGGCGATTTGGTTTCTGTAAGTCCCAGTATCCAAGTGAAGTTAATGATTTCAAACATAAAAAAACAATCATTTCCAGTGACTTCAAGGAATGCATTCCTAAAAGAATGCATTCTTCTACTACTCTGGTATTAGGCACGCCACAAAAATTGCGTTGTACAGTTTAATAGAGAAAAATAAAACTACAGTAGACTACATCTACAATTAATTGTGTTGTTTTGTTATTATTAATATTTGGTCGGCCCAACGTTAGATTTTATAATAGCAGCTTTTCTTTTTGATATGCTTTCAAGTTTTTGATTTTCTTCTCTTACGCTTCAATATGTCCCCAAATATTCAATGGGTTTGAGGTCTGATAATTGTACTGGTTAATATTATAGATCAACTTGAATTTCATGAAGCCAGCGCATGCTTGTGCCCGATGTGTGACATTGGGCGTTGTCTATTTGAAATTTTAGGTTGTCCAGGTGCTTTGCGCTTCCTTCATGTTTGACAGCAGGCATAATGAACTCAGAAAAGTAGCAACCGATATTCTCTCTCATCAATCATTTGTACCTAAATTAGGAAAAATGTGCTAGAATTCAGCTGATTTTTTATTTCTATACCTGTTAAAACATAATTGTGCGCTAGCAAACCAATTACAAATAATAAGAAGAAAAGCACATTTTGTTCCTCACAACTGTCAGCCAATTGTTTCTAATTAAGTGGAGACAGGCCAAAATTAAGCATATTTGAACAATTTATATCATTAAAAAGTTGTTATTTAGTAATAATGAAACTTTAAATTAAAATTAAGGGGACTTTTACTTTCTAAATTTTCAAAAAATCGATTGTTTTTTACGTGAAAACATTCCTTAGTATCATAGAAATACTGTCCTAAAATTTTATTAAGAAATTTGAAATAGAAAGGAAGTTATAGCTATATTTATAACGGTACCTACGTGGTAATAATACGTGATAATAATACTTTAAACGCGTTTTTCTCGAAATCAAATTTTTGAAAACTGCGTGACGTTTTTTTCAAAATCTACTTAACCAATCTCAGTAAACCAATTTTTTTTGATACTTTATACATACGACTACTAAATAAACCTCTAAAAAGTTAAAAAAACCACCCCACCTTTTTAGTACAGAGGTAAATTCACCCCCAAAACAGGCGTTTTTTCGAAATTTTCATAAAATCGCGTATAAAGGCCATAAAAAGATAAAAAAAATTAACTTTTTAAAGGTTTATTTAATAGTTTTAAGTCTCACGAATTGAATCCCGTTGGAATTTTAAAAAAATTTGTTACAGGAAGGCTGAAAAGTGTCCTGCAAATTAAAATGCATCTTTTGAAAGACGCCCTCTGCAGTGGTGAAAAACAACTAAAAGTGCAAAAAAAAATTTTGTTTGTATACCTCAAAACCTTTTCAACAATGTATAAAAAAAATTATAACCACAGATATAATAGTTTTTTTTTTAAATATTTTAAATTTGCCGTTTTTTCCCAATTTAGGAAGTAAAAGTCCCCTTAAGTAATAATTAAACTTTAAAATTATTATTTTTTAAATTCAAAATACTTAGCGTATTTACGAGGGCTACATGGCGGCGTGCCGGGATCCGAGACGTTTATTGGCGTGCAATTTCTAGGCGGCAATTTCGATCTAAATCAGATCAGCCAGAAAATGTATATTAATAATAGTTGTAAAATTTAAACCGATCAAAAAAAGATAAAAATCGTTGATTGGCAGAAGTTTTTTAAACTTTCAAACATTTAGCTACCTACATACTAACATTTTTCGAAATTTTTTGTAATAATTTGTATATTTTTCATCACTAAATTGTTAATGTTTGGTCGATATAGAAGATAATACATAGATACTATCAAAAATCAATCCTGCAAATTTCAACTAAATCGGCTGATTAGTCTTTGAAATATATTGTACGCCAATAATCGTCTCGGGTCCCAATACGCCGCCGTCAAATCCTTTAATTTAACATCCATATTGAAGTCGTCCGCCATATAAAATTCAGAATAATATTGTATTATGATAAATATGTAAAGGTACTTTAGATCGAGTTTACATACCATACATATATGTAAGTGAAGAAGAATTGTTGTTTGTCTACAGTCTACACAACAGCAAGTTGATGATAATGATACACAGATCCATGCTTTAATATTCTAAATCCTCAAACATAAACTAATTTTATTCATACGAAGAAAATTGTTTCTTAAAGCAGTTTTTCCATATTTTAGAAATAACGAACTTTCAATACAAAATATAACATAAAAGTTCTAATAAAATCAGTTTTTCGAAATTATCTCCTTATAATTTATTTTTCCTATGGGAAAAATACAATATATTATCATAAAAACTAAGGCGTGTTCTCACGTTTTACAGTTTATGAATTCTGACCATGTTAATAATTAAAATTCTTCACATCTTTCGTGCTGGAAAAAAACTATTGTTCTGCAAGAATTTTAAGGCGAAATATTTATGTGCGTTTTTCTTCGAACAAAGTACTATGATGCTTTTTTTATAAAGAATTTTCTCATTTTGTAAGTTCTCAACTATTAAAACAATTTCAGTAAACGAAATCAGTTGTGGATGGCATCAGTCAGTTAAGAAATCAAAATGATGACAAATAAATTTATATACAATAATAAAAAACAACTGCAACAATATGTGTTTCCGAAATGTCGACCATCCAACACAATAGATAGCCATTTTAGAAGAAAAAAATTTTTTCAGATAAAGCATTCTAGCACGTCGCCAACGTGTGGCAATGTCTATTCTGTTGAACATGTTTCTTTTAAATTATACTGTGTGATATAAACTTTTTTAATATATGTAGTTACTATGTATATTAATGACTTGATGACAATTATAACCAGTGTTGTCCATAACATAAATTAATAAAACATATTTTTTTAGTAATTAAATACCTCAACATCGAAATTAAATTCAAAATGCATGCAAAATTTGTAGCGCCTCTAGCGGCAATAATTGGCAGTTGTCCTTCCCATTATCTGTTAGTTACGTATAGATTTTAATGTATTTTCAGTTAACTATACTTGTCTGATATTTGTTTGATCTCCGTTGCTTAGCAGTAGATTTTAACCAAATTTCAGGCTTTCTTTGGCACTTGCAGGTTTAACCATTTTTTAAATACAGCCGGGACAAACCATCGTTAAAAATTTGCTAAGTTTTAGCCTAACCAAGCACTGGGAAGTCTTCCTAAAGGTTGTCGCTAATGTTTTTTTCTTACTTTAATTTTGGAACGTTTCCATTAAATTTCATTAAATTCTGAGAAGGATCGCAAAAAAAAAATATCTTTTAATTTAATGTTTTTCTACGATTGTAAAAAGTGGCTTTCTGCACCATAAATTTTCTTTACGTAGGTAGCAAAAAGTTCTCCAATGTTCAAAATAAATTTTCCATCGAAATTAGGGTGGAGCCCCACTTATACATAATTATCCTTTTTATTTGTTTCTGTTTTGCATACCTACTTTTTAGGGTTTAAGATTTTTAATTTTCTTTTATTCCTCATTTCTTTTGAATTTATTTAATTACAGCCACTGTAAAGGCACATTTCTTCGTGCTAAACAATTTCTAACCCCTTTGGTTCGGAACGGCTTCCATTTGGCCTACTTTCAAATGATATTTCCCGAGGAGGGCTAAGTAAAGTATTCCCCGAATGCCAGCCCATTGCTCCAAAAATACCCCAGCAGTGAAAGCATATCGCTTTCACAAGAACCTAATTTTTGCTCAATCAAAAAAAGGACTCGCTCTAAGGAACACGCCATTTGCACTCGATTAGGTGTGTGGCACGGCACGCGCGCTTACTACGAAAATCGATTTCGTAATTTGGCTTTTCCCGCCACTGAATGAGTGGGTCCTTCCGCAAAATTTTGCAGGACACGTAGAGCTCACGAGTAAGGGGTATGCGCCATCATAGAATTATTCGCCGACGTCGTTCTGCGACTATTTGTGGAATCGAGAGGTATTTTTACCGCGAAACGACCTCGCGGTGAAGCTCTAAACGAAATTGCTTTTATAGAGTAAGTGGGGGCGGCGAAGAGTCGTCCCTTGATAGAGGACTTCATTGGCGCGTAATCGCTAAAGCACTTTTTAAGGAATTTTTATTGAAATGCTTAAGCATCATCCTTTCGTCCTGAGGATAGCACCAAAAAGGACTGACGTCAGCTATTTTGAAGCGCGACGAATGTCCCCACAGCACTATGGCGCCGCGGCGTATCTAATGAGAGGTGGTAAATTCACTCCCCGGGTATGCGAAGAATTGTTTCAAGGGGTTTCGAAGCCCGATCTTAAGCGGATTTAAACTGGAGAAAGAACCCAGTCTTAGACCCGCCTCCGCATCGTTTCAGTATCCTCCGATTTCTTAAATTTTTGATTTCAACCAAAACTCCTCTGAACTTTTTACTAAAAGTTCTTTCTAAGTGGATTCAGGTGAATGTAAAACCTAGATATACCTGTGCCTAGGATACACCTTTGCTGCTTTCAATATTTTAGAGTGAAGGCGGGCCAAGGTGACGCTCCCTTTGTCCACCTACCTCTGTAGGTTAAAGCGATTTAAAGATGATTCGCGGGGAGGTGACCTTCGCTTTCATCTCCAGGTGTCTTGGAGTTTTATTCCTCTTCTATTGGCCTCCATCGCAGCGCAGTTTATTCTGCGTATCTCGGGGGTGTTCGTCTTCGTTGCCAAGGCATAGCAACCTTTGCATTAACCTTCTTCTTTTTATTAACTGACTCACCTCCTCCTTCCTGTACTTTAGCCTTAGGTAAAATAGCATTGGTACTATGAGCTAAAACATTTGTACCTGTCTACGGTGAAGGCAAACGAAGGGGATTGGTTACTAATGTTTGGCAAATTTCTTTGTTACTTTCATTTCTATGATACATAACCTACATATTTACATGCAGGTATATTCGTACTATTTCAAAATGCTAAAAAGGTTTGCATGTATATTACATTTATTGAAATAATAACTGAATTTCGTGAATGTTTTGCCTTTGTATATTTGTGGGTATAAATAAATGTGAGCTGCAAAGTTTCTTTACTCTATAATTAAGTGAATATGGGGATATCAGTGTTAAGGGCTCTTTTATAATCACGATATGGTAAAGGGAGATTCAATGCAGGCTTCCGCACAAAAAAACCTTAAAAGAAAAAAAAGGAAAAACATTTTTCAGTATTCAATTCCGTATGAAAAACTATGCGGTTCTAGTAGCAATTGCTTTTATTCTTGTGAAGTAATGCGTATAATTTTAGAATACTTTTAGCATTGCTGCAATCATGTACTTTAGTAGGTACATGTGTGACAGTTTGACATTGGAAAGATGATTTTTTCAGATTTTCCAACTTGAGAATTAAATTATTTGCGATTGACGTGCTGTGACTGAATCGAGAAGCGGTGTTTTTGTTGGCACTTGTTTGGCCCCGGATTCCACCCACCACTATTTGAGGAGGAGCCAGTTCATCACACTCCTCGACACTAATCAATGTGGCCCAAGTTGCCGTGACCACAAAGTCAACCTATGGTGACGCCCCTCGGGCAAACCAAAATCACAACAGCAACAACAACGAGAATTAAGTTTTCAGAGCTTCATCAACCATTCAAATAAAGTTACGAATGAAGATTCAAACTTAATCCACAGTGATACACGGTACAATCGATGATGATTCCTCCTGAATGTCAATTCGACTGTGTCCGTGTATCGTTGGTATAAGGAAGGGACTATTTAATAAATGCATGTATTTATGAAATGAAAAATATTATCACTTAATTGTTACTTTTAATAGTCAAAAGCCGCGTTACGTCCTTTGTAATAAAACATATATTGTAGTCGTCTGTGGAAAGTGATAGGAAGTCTTTACAGGATTATCGCCTTTTTTTAGGATCAAAACGATAAGGGTTGTTAAAATCTTATCAGCCGAGCGACTGGCCAATTCCCCTGCCACATACGCCACGATCGTGCTTATCGAACGCTGGTCCTTATATCCACTTGATTAAAATTCCAAATGTGAATTACAACAAAGGGAAATTTTGTAACAGTATATCTAATTTAACGACTTTTAACACATAATGAAAACAAGTTTTTCATAAAAGCAAACTCGTATATGTATATGCGGAGCACCCGCGTTACGGAAGAATAGAATTTCTATGCTGTTTTGAATCCAATCCATTTTAGTTTCTTTGATTACCTCTTTGCTGAGGTAGTTTCAAGGTTAATTAAAGATTAAGGAATGGAATGGAAAATGATAAAATATGTTCAAATCAAACTTTTAAAAAGCCGGAAAAGTTAACTTTAAATGGTTTTTGGCGCATCAACATCCGTTAAAATTTCACAGAAACAGCTGTTTAAAGAAACAATCGTGTTAAGTTTCAATTGGTGAGGTGATCGCTTTAAAATTTTGCTAATTTTTTTTTCTCTCCTTAACAAGATATTCTACAGTAGTGCAATTATAATCAATTTTTATAAATTTATAGCTTTACACTTAAGGAAAAACATTACTTTATCAGACGATACACAAGATCATTTTTGGAAATTTTGTTTTACAATAACCAAAATTAATTACTTCCATTAAATTTTAGTATTAATTTTATTAATTATGTTAATTTAGAAAAAAAGAAGTGTACAAAATTAAAATATAAATATACTTCGTTTAAACAATTGAATAATGATGTAGCTTCCTCTTTAATTGCACGTCTACAGAATGCTGAAATAATACCGGCAAAAAAAATTGTAGGGGAGACTGGGGCTGGTTGTGACATTTTTTAAACAAATTGTCATATTTTTTTTTTGTTAGATTATTTTACGTAATTCCAAGTTTGTTTGATTAAATAACTATTCAAAATTTTAATTTAAGAAGAATTTTAGATTTACGCCTATTAGAAGTGCTGAAAACACGCGATTTCTGGAAAAAAACCGTATAACTTTTAACCCCGTGCCTGGGGCTGGTTGTTACACCATACGGGGCAAAATGTTACAACAAAAAACAAACATAATATGAGAATTTTTAGTAAGGGCAATCAAAATTTGTTTACTTAATTTAGACATAAAACACAGATTTTTTATGTTTACAAGGTGTAAAAAATTTGGTAGCTTAGGAATTTGATGAAAATTATAAACTTATTTCTAAAAAAAATTTTGGCATACTATTTCCTTTATGCCTTTTATCCGTATGCCTCACAAAAACAAAAAAATAGGTAACTTTTAACCCTTAAAAATAATAAAGAACTTCTTTCCTAAACAAAAACTAAGGTAGATACTACCGAGATACTATCTCTTATGGCCTTATGTGCCACATAAAATCAAAAATATGAATAGCGTAAATTAAATATTAACTATAGCAAATTATAACAGTCACTAAGGTGCACTTTGGAGCAGGTTGTGACCTGTAACAACCTGCCCCAAAGAAATGTCACTTTTAGCCCCGACCCCAAAATTTAGCCTTTAAGGTTAAGTAGAAAAAAATCTAGTAGAAAAATTTTGTTTAGTGTTTTTACGGTAAAATGTTTAAAAAAGAAACACAAAGTATCGTTGACACCCCACATGATGACATGAAAAAATGGTTTTGTAACTCCCCTTTTAACACCCCAAAAACACTCAAACTCCAAATTCAACTTTAGAATTTCACGTTTCTATTTATTTAGGATGCAATTTTTTGTGTTTAATACGTGGTCTTCTGTCTATCTGGAACAGGCCTTTAGCTTCCGAACAAAATGAAATAAGGACTTAAAATTCATATATAATGTGTATTATGCGGCCCAAAAACGACGAAAATTGCTGTAAATTATGCACTATACTCACACTCTGTACTTAAACAAAAATACTAAAAAAAATATTATAAAATAGGAAAAAAGTTGCAAGTAATTTAAATTAATGTCTAATCATGATTAAAACTTCTAATATAGTTTTTATGGCTTTCCAATTTCCACAGTACACAACCCCCAGTGCTTGAGACGATTAACACTTGACCAGGGGCCGAATCATGTAACTCGATGCTCGACAGTCGTACAATCGAAGAGTGAGAACGATATCGTTAGCTCGATAGTAAAGTTTAGCTTCATGTAAGACGATACTCGCTCTATCGTTTTTTATATCGAGGTACCGCCGTAAATGAAAACTAGATCATTTGTAAGTGCCATCAATTCTGCAATAATTTGAATTTTCGTGACAGTTATACATAAGTACAAACACAGTACAGTTAAAAAAAAAAATTGGGAAATCTTTCTATAATATTTTTTTCTTTTTTAAATTAATAACATATACATATTTTATGTATTTGTGAAATCATTTAATTATTAATCATTAATTAATTTATTTATAGTATCGTTCTTTTTTATGGAAAATGAACCAGTATAGTTCTGACCGAAATAATAACGTTATTATAACGTTATGATGGTTCCCTGTTAAAAACTACAAAAAGCGATATTTTGTCCATTTATGAAAAATCATTACCTAAAGTAAGGGAGGGCAATTTCAAATTACATTTTAATCTTAAAGGTTTAATATTCTTCAAATTTAGTTTTGTTAAAAGGTTTCGCATATCAAAAGAGGCATTTAAATATATCATTGAAACACTAAAGCTGCCCAATAACGACTCGACTCAACCTCTTCGATAGCAAATGCCGTATCGAGCTGTCATCATCGAACATTCGATACGATTGCTTCGATGTGTCGAATTCCATGATGCATGAACGAGAAAAGAACGATAATATTTGCTCGATGTCGAATTACATGATTCGGGCCCAGTTTTTTCTAATTTTGGAGACACTAAACATTTTTGAAATTGTTGTTAATTTCCAAAGCTTGACACTGTAAAGATGTTGCAGGATTTCGATGATATGGATGGAAAACTTACATTCAAGACAGCCTGAAATATGTGTTCCATTGATGTGTTACAAAATTTTGGCCGAACCTTGTATTTTGAGTAGGACAGGATATTTTTATTGGATTTGTCGGGGAGTGGGGGAGGAGGGGTCAGTGTAAATATAAAACTCGGTTTTCGGGGTTGAAAATCCCTCCCCCCATTTTGCTGCTATTTTGTGGGATATCGTTGAAAAAGGAATTTAAAATCATTATGAGATTTCTTTAACTGTTTTGCAAAATTATGCCCCGTGTTCTAGATTTTTATACAACTGCGTTCAAAATTATATCTTGGTCGACACAAATAATGGTCACTTTGGATTCAAATATTTAAAAAACGGGGCAATATTTTAAAAAACGATTCAAGAAACCTTGTAATGATTTTAAATTCACTTTTACATCCCACACGAAGGGGTAAATATCTCCCTTTCTCTTATTCAAAATGGTGGCCAATTGATGAGGGAGGGGGGTTTTCAAAGCTGAAAACTGAGTTTTATATTTGTACTGATCCCCTATCCTATCCAAAATGCAAGGTCAATGTAACATTCCAATGGGGCATGGGCTATATATATATTTCGAAGTGTTTGTACGAAAGCGAATTACAAACTCGAAAGTTAAATAAAAGATAAATGTCGCACAAGTCACCCCCGCGGCAATTATCAGGAAATGTGACTTTTCGTCACGACGCGGGAGGCGCGATAAATCACTCGGTGCGTTTGCTTACAAATTCGCCAGGTGATATTAGCGCTGCATAATTGATGATCGAATCTGCTATTTCGGCAGGTGTGACGTCGCGTCGGGGAGCAGTGACAAAGACAAATTTCGTAACAATTATTGTACTTCCTGTGAGTTCTCTCAGTAGACTGCGAGGTGAGGTGTTTGCGTTTGCGTTTGCGTTTGCGTTTGCGTTTGCATTGCGTCTGACCTTCCCAGAAATGTTGCTCACCTGAAGAACCTCGCCCCATATGCAAATGCGGCGCGACGCTTTTAAAGGTTTTCCACCTGCCGCTTGACGAGATATGCGGGGAGCTTTTCTTTTATGCCGCCTTTTGCACTGCGGCTCTGCACCGCTCGAGCTTTGGCCTAATGGCGAAAGATGACGCTTTCAATTTCCTCGAAGCTCTAAGGACCTTCGGCCCTACAAAAGGAATATTTGCGCCCCATTGTCGGGCTAACTGGGCGTGGGGGAAATAATTGGCACAGTTCAGTGCAAACAATGACACTGACCAAACGGAGGGACCCGTGCAAATTGGCGTGAACTCTTTGTGAATGTGCCTCGCAGTAAAAACGCTAATTCAAGTCGTTACTGATTTTCATAAAGTGCTGCTCTACGCCAACTCTAATTACATGAAAACGTTAAAATTGCGGAAGAGCACCAGCCTTAATCCCATCTTCCGACTTTGGAGGATCTGCGTGAAAAACGCATCGCCATTAAGAGATTTTTCTAGAAAAACCAACACTAAAAAAATAGGTAAGGGAAAAGAGCCATTCACGGCTCATCTTCGGTTCGTCGCCGATTTCCACCCACACCGCCTGTACCTAGAATCTTACGTGCCACAGAGCGCCCTCTGTGTTATTTGTCCCGGCATCGGAACGTAGTTTTATAATTTGATTTCTCGCTGAGAGCCAGTGCAACCGAGGAACAATTTCTGGATGATGAGTTTTCTCGTTTCTGGGTTAATGGGAGTGGAGACATGAACTTTTTTCTTCCTTAATGGCCACCAAGATGTTCTGTCTGCTTCAAGGAAAGCGTCGTGTGGGGCTCACGTTGTAGCTGTTTCAGCGTCCTACCAACGGATGATCAACTCAAGGTTCTTTTCAGCTGCAAGGACGTATAAAACTTTCCCTGTGGGGCCCGAGGTTAGCGAGAACGTGCATCATTGCTACTTTTCATTTTATTAGCTTTTCTGAGACTACTCAGAAATATTAAATCAATTTTGACCGAAAAACAAAACCAAGGCCGTCATATCTAAAAAGAATTGATCGTGTTCCAGAAGCCAAGTAAAATTTATTTTCATTGGTGGTGTAATACGAAAAAATTGATTCATAAAATAATATTCGGCATTGAAGTAGGTAAGATAGTCACCTAGTCAACAGCAATTTTAAATTTTTAAAGTAGTCGTGATATGTATGAATGTAGTTTCAACAGGGGTTTTACGTATTTATTTGCATGCTTATTTTGTTAAGCTGTATTTTCCGAATTGACCTGGTAATATATGTACATAATGTCCGTTGTGTTAATATTCATAGCTATATTTACAAATGTCATGCTTAAAGGGAAAACTTAGACTTGCAAAGTACAGCTCCCAATACACTTCCTTTACCTTTTATATATATGGTACCACATGCACACCATAGACACTAGAGTAAATTTTCCATGTGTTTGGCAAATTGGTGATTTTGTGCGCTATATTCTTCCCTACTTTTAATCACTCTGTTTGTTTTCTAATAAACTTATGATTTAGAACAGTTCACTAGCGTATTACTTAGATAATTTGGTATTTACTTGTTCACCATGTATTTTTTTAACGCATTAGGGAGATATAATAAGGAAGGTTCACTTATACATATACAGAGATTCGAGTTCAACCTAATTCAACGACATCACAAAGGAATATTTGTAAAACTATTTTCTATATGTATGTAGGTACTTGGCAAGTGATGGTTATAACAACCAACAAACATGTATACATCCAGATATTTTGGTTTATAACATAACTAGCTGACCCACACCCGACGTTGCCCGGCCACAACTATCCCTAAAATAAAAGTAAATTTTAATAAAAATATGTTGTTGCCGATTTCAAATTTATCAAATATCACTCAGAAGGTTAAGCGCAACATGTCCATAGAATTTCTTCTAAATCCTGTGATTTAGATAATTTTTGCATGACGCACCGTAAACATATTACTGCTCAACATTTCCGCCCCCTGCCCCCCGTCCCACCGTTTCATGACGATCGGTTGAACGGTATAGAAGTTAATGTCATCTAGTGGCGAGCTATAGCAAAGCGAATGCCAATTTTTATGGATATCGGTCGCTATAATATTCACAGTTTTGAAATACCTAAGTATGCCAGTTTTCATGACGATTGGTTGAACGGTAAAGAAGTTGATGTGCTGCAGCGCCATCTAGTGGCGGTCGTAGCGTGATGTTATATAGCCTATAGCCTTCTCGATAAGTCTACTATCCAACACAAAAAGAATTTTTCAATTTGAACCAGTAGTTCCTGAGATTAGCGCGTTCAACCGAACAAAGAAACAAACTCTTCAGCTTTATAATATTAGTATAGATTAACTTTAGCGACACTATAATTTCTCTACATGATATTCAGTCGCATTTGTTTGGAATCTTGCGAATTTACTTCGTCCATGCGTTTCACTTTATTTTCGTGCTGATAACACAACTACATATACCCAAAAAAGAATTGTTTTCAGGTTTGAGTGCTTGACCTTATTAATTATATGCTTTTGGGGTAACTGAATCCGAATCCGAGGTCTATTTAACCCCATCACATCAGGATTTTGCCATAACCCCCAAAAAAAAAACCATAATGCAAGCTATTGAGCGCATACAATCCTAAAAACGAAGTTGTAAACTGAAAACCCACTCTTAAACCCCATAACTCAATGTACATCAATAGTCCATTGAAATGTTACAAAATTTTTGGCCAAAACTAATAACGCCCAGTAATTTTTCATAAAATATTATATTAATGATATACCCTGTACTGCGTTCGTTAAATTATAAACCATTATTAAAAGAAGACCATCATGACGAAACTCATCTGAAATTTGCTAAAGTCCATATATATGTATATGTATTATGTATATGCATTGGAAAAAGAAATGGGTAAATATTTGGTTTGTATAAGTCTGATGGTTGTGTATCATTCTGACATGACCTAAAAAAGGCCAAATTCTTTAAAATGTTTCCGACATTTTCAGAAATACCAAAGCCTATAATAGTGTAAATTTCAGTGTTTCAACTTTGAAACACTTTAACGCTTCCTCTCGTTGGTGTATCGTTTTCCGTTATTCTCCAATTCCAAAAAATTATCGATTTCGCATTCCGAATGACCAATTTTCCTAGTTACAGCTTTTTAACCTCTGTGCTAACGTTCGTTGCTCAAAATATTTCCTTTCGCCATTTCGAAGTATGGTCACTAATTGCAGAAGTAATAAATTTCATTTAATTAGCAAGAATAATAAACAAAAAACATTAAACTGTATTTATCGTTGTTGTTTTGTTCCAATATTTCTGTTAATTATTGGAGAAACTGTTGTAAGTGGAATCAAATGGAATAACTAATTTAACTTTGAAAGATTTATGCGTAGGCGACGTAAAAGTAATATTTTTTTCAACAAAACTGAATATAAATTACATATATATAATTTAATGAACGTAGTACAGGGTATATCTACTCATTAATATGAATAGACCGCGGATAATATGCAAGCTTTTCAAACTTTTAATAACTATAAAGTACATACATAGGATCATTCAATAAATTGTTTTTCCGTGATAATATTAATTTTTAAAAGAAATTAAGTAATTTCAAGCAAAACCCATTTTTCTTCATTATGAATTGTTTTAAAAAATTTATGCGCCACACAAAAAATTATAAAATGAAAGGATAATTAGCGTAATCACTGCTGCGAAAGTCATTACAAACTTTCAATTGCTATTGTACTTCTTGTTCATTTCTTAAACAAAGCTGATTGGAAATATGGAACAAATTGCAATTGTCGGTTAATGCAGCAAACATGTAACTAAGAATATGCATGGCAAATTGACCATTCTTTACAAAATTCTCCAAGCTCTGTAAATTTGTGTGCGTATTTCTTTATAATATTTATGAATGGATAAATAACAATTTTTTTTTCCGCCAATAAACATTAAGGAAAATTGGAACAATACAGATTGCTTCAACAAAACATGTTTTAAAGAAATAAAATATTTTACCTATTGTATATATATACGTACATTTTTGGATATGTTAACAATTTTCAACTAAATATAAGTTATATTTTATTATTTGTCATCACAGATCTCATTGTCGCTATAAGTAGTGTTTTTATGTATTATATTTGTGATTGTGTCACTGGATTACAAAAAATTTGAATATAGATTGTTTCTGTTTTCGGCGATTTATTTAAGTTATTAAAAAGTCAGTGAATATGCCAATATGCAAATGAAACGAGCTTTCATTGTTTTTAAAAAAAACATCTTAAGAAATATGGGCCATTCCCAAAGAAAGAACAGAAATTTTCAAATATTTTCCAGCCCTGAATGTCAATAGCAGCCGAATGCACTGTATTTAATACTAAACACGTGAACAACTGACTGCCGCATCCAACGTCGTAGTGAAATGTTGAAATGTTGGTGCAATGTTTAGATTTAATACTAACAAATGAATATTATAGACGCGAACAATGAAAATAGATCATACAATAGAACATTTTGCGAAAAAAAGCGTCATCAAGCAAAGAAGATTTCAAGCGGCAAAAACAATGTCTAATAGCACAAGTGAAGGGAAAACTCAGAAAACCGTAAATTTGTAATTAAATCACAAAAAAATAATTTTTTCACGGAAACCTCGGTTTGCGAGTCCTATCCGCACTTGACGAATTTTTTGCTTTTTGAAATCAGAGAATATTAACAAAACTTACAAATTATATGGACATTGTGGATCTTTATGGCTTTTATATTTTTTGATGTCATTTTAGAATATGACGGACAAATTTCGAGGCAATATGTACATGTATTGAACGACTCAATTCTGTATTTCGCATAACGCACCCCTCTTCGTAGTCGAACGCACGAATTGAACATGTAGAGCAGGCTGGAATTCTTTAAAAGGTGCACAATACAATTTTAAATTTTTCAGCTCCAAATAACCTTTTCTAAGTTCTTTGACTTACAATGAATACTTCAAAACTCTCCTTTTATAAAATATAATTTCTTTAGCACTTCAAATTAATTAATGGGGACAATTTGTTTGGGACTGCTTAAGAAAGGAAAGAATTTTTCGAAGTATTTTTCTATACCTAAGATATCACCGTAAAAGGATAAAAACAGGTAATAAGTACCTACCTTTATCTCAGTTCACATTTCGATGGAACATTCAAGGCTTTGTCTTAAATTTCCTAATTTAAATTCTTTCCCGGCCAGTGAGTAAGTACTGGAGTTATTAACAAATTGGCACTCTTAATACTAGCAAATTAACAGACTATCAAAGGCGAATCCTCCTTTCAACCCACCTGTCCAAATTCATGCCAGAGGGATCCAATAAGACGTCACCGCCCAGAAGAATTACAGAACAAAGCCTCTGTCTTTGCCGTCATTTGCCTGTTAACAAGGAACTCGTCCCAGCGGTATTAAAAGACAACTCTCTGGTGTCGTCCGCCGATCACTCTTCTGCCGCTCGGCTGAATCTCGTGCTGACATTTCAATAACAAAAGAAAATCTCCAGATGTAGATCAGCTTTCTGTCATATTCAGGTCAGGACTGTTTGCGGAACGTCACCATCACCGCCGCGTTCAGACAACACTCCCTTTATAAATAGGCACATAAATAATAATCCCCGGCCGCGTGCCCTGCTGACTGCTGCACCTCCCCGGGGACAGAGGCTGACCAGTCGGAGATTGGAGTAATTTAAATTTGACGATGTGAAGAAGACCTGGGTTAGGGCGCCCAGAAATGTAGGGTCCTTGGATCTTGTAAGAACCCAATCAAATTAGAAATGAAATAGACAGAGGATAGCCGGACAGGAGTGGGTCTTCTAAGGTGGTCCAGTCCGGGGAGCGAGGCCTTCAAATAGAAACGATTTGCCGGAATGTTCCGAGGGATGAATTACATACATAAAAGTGCCCATCTTCCTCTTAATAAAAAGGTTTGCGGTCAGATTCCGGTTGAAGGGCATCAAATACAAGTTGGAATTTAATTTCCACACCGAGTTGGGTAGGGGCCAATCTATTGAGTTTTCTTGTTACGACGTCAAACGAAGAAAAGGTCGATTTGTCAGAAATAGGAGCTCCAACGAAATTATCTCCGTGATGAGGTGAGCGAGAATGGCACATGTCCCAAGCCCACGAGCTCTACGTCATCGCGTCCGTCCTCCTCCTGGCCTACGTCTTCCAGAGCGATGCAATTGTACCCGAAATGGCAAGAGTCTGCCACAATGCGGCATTCGGCCGAATCGAGTGTGAAGTTCATTTTGAAACCCCCTTTTGTCAGTAATTAACGTTAATAAGTCGAAATTAATTAAAAGGAATTCTACCACCCGAGGCGAGCTGCCATTAATTATTACTTTACACAGCACCTCTCGGATGTGAGCCTGCTCGGAGACCCAATTAAAATTCAAACCACACGGCCACTCGGACTGCCAGTGGAGCGTGTGAAGATATTACGAGCCGACGCTAAGATCCAGCGGACCCATTGTGTCAAAGTCAACGTCAATCGAGCGAAATCCTCCGCTTGTTGTGGGGGCTTTCGTTATGAATAAATAATAGCGCCAAATTGGCTTTCTAGTTATTCGACCGGAACCATATAAATTTCCCTGAGCTACATATCTCCGGCAATGCCACTAAAGATGCATTTATGCGCTTTAATCGATCAATAGTAAAGCTCATGAGCAGTGGCGTGCTGAAAAGGAAAGGTTCAGAGAAGGGAGTTTTAATTTAGAATCGGTTTTCGTGTAATATGTAGTACTGCAGTCGTACACGAAAGAACTAGACCGCAGTGTCGTGGCACGAAGGTAAAAAAATAATGACCAGTTATAGCAATTTATATAGATAAAACTAGCACAATTAATAGAAAACTTAATGGCCGAAATTATCAAAATCAAAACGCATAAAGTAGTTTAATATTAGTACAATAAACTTTAATTGAATAAAGCAATATGCTCTTCGCGTTAAATGACAGAATTTTAACGATAGTTCGGATTCCGGGAGTAATATTTCCACAGAAATAAGTTTTATAAATCTGTTTTATGAAGTAATAGATAGACTGATTTCGGATTTTACATACTGATTTGAAAAACTGCATAGCCTTTACAATTATTCTAGGGTTTTAATCAGAGACCGTCTGATATAAATTAGGTGCAATTTAGAAAAGCGTTGAAGTGTGAATGCAACATTTATTAAGAATTTATTTATTAAGCCTTTTTCAATTTGGTTTTTCTTTTTGAACAACTAAAGACCACAATTTTGCATGAAAAACAGCTATTTGAATTCAAATTGTTTTAAAAATTAAAAACTAAAAAAAGAAATCTTAAAAAATTTTGAAAATTATGTGAGTTATCATGCCGACCCAATTGTGAGGCACTTAACTAAATTGGTGTTTTGGCAAATTAAAATATGTAGATCAAAACATCGATGGAACCAGAAAAAAGTATACTACTACTTTGACTATTTGTCTGTTGCCACGTAAATGCATAAACAGGATTAAAAATTCCACATACATATGCAAGTTGGATCGGATGTACGCGGTATATACAATATGATTTATAATTTGTTATATATATGTAAACAAAAACAAAAATAATTATGTTTATTTCTCCGTAACCATATTTTAAGTAATATACAAAATCCACAATTTTACTTTTTCTGATAAAAATTTGGTCTTTACTTGAGCTGCAACTTTAACACCGTTTGAACTTGATTTCATCTCAATCTCTCAAACATATGTATGTGTTCAAATACGCAGTTCCAGTTAGAGAACTCGATCCAATGTCAACTTGATCTTTTAACCCTGCATCAATTAAACAAAATCACTTAATTGTAAGAAGACTATTTTCACAAACGACAATTTTCTAATCAAACAACGCAAATAAGTCAAAATTATTCATTTAACTATACATATGTAAGAAAGTGAATTTTAATTTACTATAATTAATAAAATTACTCTTAAGAAGACAATCCATCGAAGGATTCGAATGCACAGTAGTAATTTTGTTTTCAAAAGCCTATTCAAATACAACCGGCCGGTTAAATCTTAACAGTCAGTTCTTACTGTCGTTGGCGAATAGCGCTACACAGTATTCAAAATTGAATTTTTGATGTAGATAAGGGGTTAAAAATAATGATAAAAATAAATTATTATTTTTCGAGATCTTCTTAATTTCCACAACCGAGAATATTTGTGATAATTTATTACTTAGAGTCATGTGGGTCAAGTGTCGAATCGAAAATTTTAAGTTGAATGAAATAAAACGATGTTAATTATTTAGTGTATTTATTAATCAACAGTTTTAGGATAGAAATAATATCGTCAATAGCACAACTTCTTAGTGCGAAGTGCGTACACTTACATACCCTTAGGTAGTATCAGTCTGAATTAAATTTTTTTTACCTTTAGATTCATAAATCGATTTCTCGGCCTCTTGTCTCCCGGCAGCTCAAAAATTTTGTACAAAATTAAAATATTTGTACCCCTTGCGCCATTGTTGATTGTTGATTGTTAGAAAAATGTTTAAACATTCGAGACATGTAATTCAGTAATGATGTAACCCCAGTTTGGTAAGTAACCTCACATGAAACCAAAACAAAAATAAGATATTTCGATTCATTATATAGTATCTGAATATGAAAGCAAATAATGAAGTTTTATTTTATGTTAAAATGTGGGCAAAGTTTGCATTATTGGTGCATATTGCTTGTAAAATTCTGATAAATGGTGGATCTAACCGATGAATTTTCGAAAACCCCTATAGTTATCGTTTTGAATATGTTATCATGGTTGTTCTAATCCAACGTAAATGTCTAGGTTTTAATTTGAACAAAAGTTTGAAAATGTTTGTGAAAACATTTATACAATATAAAACGAAATTAGAAATCGGTGGGTAGTCGCAACAAAAATGGAACTTAGCTATTTTTATAATTGTAACAATTGCAAAAAAAATGAAAATAGGCAGGCAATTCCATAAATAAACAACTAAAGATCGATAATCGCTGTGATTCTTTTGAAGTAAAATAACATACATTATAATTAAACTAATTATAAATGTTTATTAATAACTCTTCTCAAAATAAATAATAGGGGTATTCACTCTTCAGTGTATTTGCTAAATTGGCAAATTCTTACTCCATTGTACTTAAAAATACTAAGTGCAGTAACAAAACGCAAATGCACATATTGTATTACACCCTTGTAAAATTTTCTGCGTTCGACTACTGCGATTTTTAATTGCAATTTACTTATTTAAGCTCAAAATATGTCAAGTATTCAATTAACTTCTGTGTTGATTTTAAAACTATTCAGCAATTGTAACTGCCTTTGCGGTTAAATGCCGAAATTATAAAATCAAAAGGATAAGAATATTTACTTAGCATACAAATGTTGGTGAATATAGGTTTTTCGTTTTATGTAAAAAATCGATCAGACAAACTCCGAGAATTATCTAAAGCTTTAGAACACAAAATATATATAATTATTTTAAAAGCATAGGAAAAATGTAAGGTAGATTTTAAGAACTTTGTTGCTTTACAGCGACGGGGGTCGGGAGCACAGGCAGCATAATGAGCCAGCCCCCTCAATTATCCTCTAAGTGCACATGAAAAACGTATCGTGCTCGTGTCGAGGAAGCTAAAAAGGAGCAACCCTGGCACGAGCGCAGACGGGGCACCGACTGCGAACAGATCCCCAGACCGAATTGTGAACTTTGCGCTTAACGCGCGTGAATTTTTCATTGCGAGTTAATTGAAGGAAGGAGTGACCTTGACACGGTTACGAGCGTCGGATTAGCCCAGTTGGCCGTTTCCCAAGAAGCCAGCAGTGGGGCGCAAGGAAGCACTCCCTGATTACATGAAAGTGAAGGACTCGTAGAGCGAAATGCACTTGACCGGGGACAGTTCCATGGACCCTTCCTCGAACCTATGGAGCCCCTGCCCGGGGCACGGACGAGATTATTACCCCCCCGAAAACTGAGTAATTAATGAAAGTAGATCCAAAATGGTAGCGAGGGATTAGCCCTAATTGAGTTTGTTTCTGAACATAACCCGCCCAGCGAGAGCCCAATCCGGGAGCTCTGTAAAAAATTTAAACTTCTGGTATTGGCACCAGGACAGCTCAATGGCACTAGACCTTGTGATTGTCAGCGATGCGTTTGCCTTTCGTTCTGGGAAATCGATACGGGACGAGGGGACTGGCAACCCCCACATTCCGGCGCCGACAAGAGCTGGTCACCCTCTCATCCCTCGAGTGCAGCTGTTGAACTCGAAGCCGATTTATAGTAATTTCGTCCTCGGGTGCAGCGCTGCATTCGAACGTGTGATCAATTCGTGGTCAGCAATTTTATCGGTTTGCTGCACTTGACAAAGGAACACACTTCGAATTCTGTCGCGTGAAGGGGATTCCAATGCTACTGGCATGGTTTTAGAGGTCCTTAGAGCTGGTCATTTCAGGAGGATTTAAGCAAATATTTCATCATGATGCGGTGTAAAATTTTCGTTTTCAATTTTAGTTTGAAAGGAGTCCTTTGCATAGTTTGAAAAGAGACCAACTCCATGACCACAATGAAAGCAAATTTTGTAAACTTGTGACCTAGAATTAAAGGAGCAAATGAAAATGCGGTCTTACAGTTTTATGCACATCTTCGCCATTCAGGTTGTCCTTCTTTTTCTTACCAAAAGGAAAACGAAATTCATATAATATGAATTTTGAATGAATTTTCAGCACTTTTTAGGAAATGTGCTGGAAAGTAGCTACAGCACCAAATTCGCCAGAAATAGGAACGTGAATGCAAAAGTTTAAGTATTTATGAAAAACAAATACTCCGAAGATAACCGTTATATTTATGAGATAATTTCTTTAGCTCTTTAATTCAATCAAATATTTGATTTTTCTTTCTCAATTTCAATAAACCTAAGTAAAATGATGATCCGGATAAATCCGACCCTTATTATCTCGAAAAAGGTAACATAGGTATGTATGTACATACACTAATAAATGACGTTAATTCTAGACACTTTTCATAAAGGTTTACTTTTTTAGTAACACTAAAGTTAAAAATTATAATATATTATATATAAGCACCACACCAAACCGACTGAATAAATTTCTTGACTATATTCTGGGAGAACTATACGCTTAATTCGATTGATTATACAGGGTGTCCCAAAACGTATTGTCAAGCGGAAGTCCAGAGGTATGCAAATCACCCCCATAAACTACGAGTTCGTAGATATTTTTTTATTTTATTTTATTTTAAACTCACATAAACTTTTTCATCTAGACCTATATTTTAAAAAACTTCTTAATTTTATTGGCTATTGACCTTGAACATTCTATTGAGCTATATCTTTCGAATAGATAAATTAGGTCTACATCGTATAAAGTTCGAAAAAAAAAATTGAAATCATTCAAATATTTCAATTTTTTAAAGAAACTAACTGGATCGGTTTAAAACTGTAGTATTCGGTCATATTAAAAAAGCGCGCAACTTGTATGCGATGTCATACAAGTTGATAACGATCACGTCAGCCTGATGACACTCCTAAATTTGTCAAAAACTTTTGGTCTTGTGAATCACGATATATCCTTCTCCATAAACTTGTGTATTATTTTAATTTTTCTGAAACGGCGGTAAAATTAATGGGTAGCTTTTTACCTAATCGACATCAGACAACCAAAGTTGGCTCGCAACTGTCGCCTCTTCTTTTTCTTGCTTGCGGTGTTCCCCAGGGATCGATCCTCGGCCCATTGTTATTTTCAATCTGTATTAATGACTTGCCAAGAATTTTAAAACATTTGTAGTACTTTTCATGCATACGCTGATGATACACAACTGTTTTATAGTTGTCCGTTGGGTTTGATTGAAAATGCGATCTGGAAGACTAATAGTGAGCTGCATGCTTTTTACCATTGGTCTCAGTCGAACCGTTTATTGCTCAATCCAGGAAAATCGAGCCGTTTGGTTGTTTACAAGCAGGCAATCGACAATACTCATTTCTCACCAATCATTCTGAAGGGCTCTGCTATACCTTACGTTTAAAGCGCCGAAAACTTGGGTTTAGTAATGAATAAGGAATTCACTTGTTTTAACCATGTTGACAGTCTTGTGAAACTCATATATGGCGCTTTGCGTGGTCTTCGGAATAGTTCTGCTTACCTTCCGTTGCGTGTACGCATGACACTTGTCCGTGCACTGATTGTCCCAATTATTTCATATATGGATGTGGTGTACAATTTTCTTGATTCGAAATCGTGGAGAAAGCTCCTAGTAGCTTTTAACTGTTGCACGAAATATTTTTACAGGCTAAGGAAGTACAGTCCGTCTCAGTACGAGAAGGATATCCTAGGTTGCTCTCTCAAGATATATTTTAAAATGCGAGTCTGTTCATTTCTTTATAAGCTGCCTGAATATCTCTACTCTAAGTTAAAGTTTATGACGTCGTCCAGACGCACTGGAAATCTCATCATCCCGCGATTTACTGCGCGCGTTACCCAGCGTTCCTTCTTTGTTCGTGGAGTTGCTATTTATAACTCTCTGCCACCAATAATTAAAAACCAGCCTACTCTTGTTCGTTTCCGGCACGCAATGATGAAGTTTTTTGATGAACAGGGGGAG
This sequence comes from Machimus rusticus, assembly GCA_951509405.1. Lineage (NCBI taxonomy): Eukaryota > Metazoa > Arthropoda > Insecta > Diptera > Asilidae > Machimus > Machimus rusticus. Next base: position 14,988,199 of record OX608051.1, read on the forward strand.
TTGCTCAGCTTAAATATAGTATTTAGTCAATTTGATTTTTCTTACATTCACTTTCATTACATTAAGATTTAGTACATAGTTACAAAAATCTTTTCTTTCATCACTTTAATATTTAGTAACATAGTTTTCTTATACCGGCGACACACGGTCGAGCTAAACAATCATTTGCCGAAAATGATCATTTCTATGACCTTGTGTCACCCTCCAAATGCTCCTTAAGAGCCTTGAGTTTCATTTCGAAGCACATTTACTAAGTAGCTTGTAGGAACTTCATTTTCGGCAAATGAAGATGAAAGCACTGGAATTTTCCAAGATTTCCAGCTGTTACAGCTGTGAGCTGTCATTGTGAAGTTTTATCTGATTAAAGATTGCAATTTTTTTTGCATAAAAGGCAATTGATTTAAATTCAGAATGAATAACATGAAAAAAAGGAAGCGGCTACTTTTATTTTAATAATGAAACTCTTCCTTGTCGTTAAAAGTCTGATTTCACCACAGTTCACAAAGGCTACTTGCCGACTTGTCGTATGTCACCCGGATTTCTTAGTAGCATTTGACGTTTAAGTATCATTTGACTCGGCCGTGTGTCGCTGATATTAGTTCTTAAATTGTCAGCTCATTTCATTGGATTTCCTCTGTTGACTGATTAATACGAATTTCATATAAAACTTTTTCCCTTATGTAATTAATTTCAGTCTTAACCCAAACTGTATGGACATGTTTAAATAAATAATTTTCTTACCTGTACCAATTGATTAATAAATAGATTTGAATTTGAACTCGTACCATTTGGGAGTCATGTTAAATGTGATTGAATAAAAAATGAATAGTGTAATTTCATGCACCACGCAGCACTTCTCAATTAAAAAGAATAAAATAAATACAAATAGTAGGTATTACTTGTTAATAGAAAAAAAGTATATGTACCGTCTAGTGCAGAACCGAACCGTATAGAAGGTTTTTGACTTGGAAACAGGGACCGAAAATAATTTAATAATAATAATTTTTCAATTTTTGTTTAAAAAAATCATGCACCAAGCTATTTAAAAAACGACTTGGTACTAAACTGGGGGCATATATGTAGCTTTACGTCTACTATTACTCACATAAAAAAAAATTAAACAAACGATTTATTTTCGAGTGAAAACGTTAAAAATACAGTTTAATCATTAATTTTGATCGAAAAATATATAACTCATGTTTGATTTTTATTTTTGATCGAAAAACAAAAATCACATTTAATGAATATTCTGTATCAGAAAAATAAAACTCAAGTTTGATTTTTATTTTTTATCGAAAAACATAAAACTCAGTTGTAATGATTAGTAATTATTTAAAAAAATTAAATTATTTTTAATAATTACTGTTAGATATTTATAATAAAAATTAAAACATTATGATTAAAATTAATTTTTTTGATTTTGATCATAATGATTACAGTCCCTGCTTGGAAAGTGAATAAAAAATGGTACTGTATTAAAAAAGTTCGTAAAAATCCTTTAATTAAAAACATATGCTACATTTAAGGAATAAAAGATAAATGATTTGCGAATTTAGCATTTAGTATGGAATGGAAAGGACCCATAATTGTTAAAAGCGTGCCAATTTTGAAACCTTTTTTAACTATATTATTATTATAATATTAAATATTTCAGTAATGCTTTTGAAACAGAAAATGTTACCTAGCATATCTGTCATTTTTTAAAAAAAAAGCGGCTTAACAATTTAAAATATGTGGGCCAACCTTAAAGAAACAAGAATGCAGACAGGTTTCTTCCAAATTGTTAGCCGCACAAGCACAACTTGTTCAATTAGTGTGAACTGTGAACGAATTTAGCATTCGTGTGCTTGCATGACTTCTATAAAGCAGTCGTGAATGCATAGTTACATCATTTCTCGGTAAAAGAGCTAAACATGGCAAAGTGCTCAAACGTAAATATTTATATTCGGCTTCAACAGCATCAGCTCTGGATGGAGTTCTCCTCAGAAACTTTGCCGAAGTAATTGCATTCGGAGGAAAGTTTAATGAAGACAAGACTTAAGTTTTAGCGTTATTCAACGTACAGCAGCTGATTAGGAGGGTTTCCGTTCTGCGCTCGAGCTCGCAGATTGTAGGTCTGGTTTCTCAAGATGTTTTATGTTAAAATTTCAGTCATAGTCGCCCACACATGAAACCGATTTCAATAGTTTCTGCTTCTCCGAGTTTCTAAAATCCATCTCATTAAGCGGGGCAAAAGTTGAGAAGCAAATTAAACTTCAATCAACAAAATAACCCAGCTGAAGCAAACAACCGCGACAAATTGCGAATTTATTGCGAATTGCAAATTGCTTTGGGCCCCGTTGCAAGTGCGAGTATTCGCAGATATTTAAGGTAGCACCTGAGCTCAACAGATAATTTGAACTTTGAGCCTGTTCCATTCAACCTGTGCGAATTAATTCATCATCTGCTGCGGCCGTTGCAGCAGGCAGCCAGAACGTGGATCGTGTGCAGGTAGTAAATTAAATCACGGCGAGCGTCAATTTCAAAAGTCATTTGTTACCTTAATGATTACCTCCCCGTCAGTCGAGACTCTAAGTGAATTTCGAGCCCCAGCAGCCCCAACGTTGCTGCTGGTGCAGGGGTTGTTAAATATTCACCTCGTCGTGTGCAGCGAATCAATTAGAGTAATCCAATCCCGGTCTATCTCAATATTGTCATTATTAATCACTGAAATTAGATAGACGTCTATCTGGCGAGCTCAGCCACGATAGCTTTTACCTTACAATTCCACCACCAATTTCTGGCGTTAATTTTTCATAAGACGGAGCAATATACCAAAATTTCGACAATTAATTTCACGATTTTGCGAAATCGTTGTAATATGGAAGCTATGGGAGCGAAACGCCTTCACGCTCTGTTCTTACAGCTGACTAATCTGTTTCTGCATATACATATATATATATTTATCTATATTCTCATAGCACACTTTAAATGCCGCAGTAAAAAGTCTTTAATTTGGAAAAACATTTTTACAACACAAAAGACAAGGGTAAACTTCGTTTTCCTTTTTTAGGGTTCCGTAGCCAAATGGCAAAAAACGGAACCCTTATACATAGATTCGTCATGTCTGTCTGTCTGTCCGTCCGTATGTCACAGCCACTTTTTTCCGAAACTATAAGAACTATACTGTTGAAACTTGGTAAGTAGATGTATTCTGTGAACCGCATTAAGATTTTCACACAAAAATAGAAAAAAAAATTTTTTGGGGGGTCCCCCATACTTAGAACTGAAACTCGTGTGGGGTATCTATGGATAGGTCTTCAAAAATGATATTGAGGTTTCTAATATCATTTTTTTCTAAACTGAATAGTTTGCGCGAGAGACCCTTCCAAAGTGGTAAAATGTGTGCCCCCCCCCCCTCCCCCCCGTAACTTCTAAAATAAGAGAATGATAAAACTAAAAAAAAAATATGATGTACATTACCATGCAAACTTCCACCGAAAATTGGTTTGAACGAGATCTAGTAAGTAGTTTTTTTTAATACTTCATAAATCGTAAACCGCAATTTACCTTTCATTCAATTAACTCAAATATAAAAATAAACAAAAACATTTAATTTCATAAACATAAACCATCATTTAGGTACCTAATTATAATGTTTACTTATCAATAACTTAATTTAAAAAAAAAATACACTATTATTAAAACATCGATCAAAGTTACAACGAACTACAAGAACTTTTATATTATGTTACTTTCTGCTACGGAACCCTTCATGGGCGAGTCCGACTCGCACTTGGCCGCTTTTTTTTTTTAAACATTATCGATTTTTTTACTTTACTTATTATAAAAAAATAAAACATAATTAAAACATATTCAGAAAAGATTAATTTGTAATTTAGATCAATAATCAGAACAATAAAAATAGCATCAGTTTTATTCCTAATTTGTTCTGCCACACTCGGTGTTTCCCGATTACTTTTGTATTATTTGACTTAAGCAGTTTACATGTTTATGAACTCATTTCTTTATATGTAGATTTGCTAGAATCTAGATTCTAGATAATGATAAACCTACCTAACATTTATTAATTTCTAAAAACCCCTAAAATTTTTATTAGCATTAAATGAACTAGGTTTAGTTCAAACCAATCTGAACTAAAGTATTATATATTTCATAATGTACCAGAATCCAGATTATGAAGTCGCATTTTAGAAAAAACTATTTGTAATATAAAAAACACTTAAGGGGACTTTTACTTTCTAAATTTTCAAAAAATCTATTTTTTTTTTTACGTAAAAACATTCCTTAGTATCATAGAAATACTGTCTTAATATTTTATTAAGAAATTTGAAATAGAAAGGATGTTACAGCTATATTTAACAAATAAATATGACCATTTTATTCGATAAAATTACAGTACAAATACTTTAAACGCATTTTTCTCGAAATCACATTTTTCAAAACTGAGAGACGTTTTTGCAAAATCTACTAAACCAATCTCAGTAAACCAATTTTTTTTTGATACTTTATATATACAAGTACAAAATAAACCTCTAAAAAGTTAAAAAAAACCAACCCACCTTACAGGGATAAATTCACCCCCAAACCGCGTATAAAAGCCATAAAAATATAAAAAAAATTAACTTCTTAAACTAACTAACTTCTTATTTATTAGTTTTAAGCTTCACAAATTGAATCCCGTTGGAATTTTAAAAAAATTTGTTACAGGAAGGCAGAAAAGTGTCTCTCAAATTAAAATGCAACAACAACAACTAAAAATCCCCAAAAAAATTTTTTTTTTATACCTCAAAACCTTTTCAACAATGTATTAAAAAAAATTATAACCACAAATATAATAGTTTTTTCTGTTAAATATTGAAATATGAATATGAAATTATAAAAAAAACAACCAAAAAACTGAAAAAAAATGTACAATAAATTAAGGCTTTTGATTTAATGATTCTATAAACGATATGAATTCAATCATTCATTCAAAAATAAAGTTTTCATTGTGAAAATGAAATACCTAAATATTTGCGGTGAATAACAAAATTAATTTGTTCAATTTTATAACTCTGTATGTATATTATATTCAAAAAAACTGATGCTACTAACGATTACTTGAATTTTGGTTCATTCAAATAAGTCCAGCAAAATAACTCTCATGCAAAAAATAAAAAATGCATTTTTTTTATTTTAAAGCAAAAAGGCTATTGTAGTAACAAAAATATCAAAAATATGAATGAGATTTCAAAAGATTGAATAATATTTACTCTCGAAAACATTCCTTATTATCCTCCTAATAGATTTTAAATTGCAAATGCCTCAACATTTCTATTCATTAGGAATTTGTCGTAATAATATTAGCTTTGGTGAATGTTTCAGATATATGTGTGTTTTTTGGCTGTAGCTCATTAAATTATTTTTTAAAGTAAGTTCTCGGACCCTTCTGAATAATTGCACTATGTTTTCTTCAACGGTCAACCGCCTAAATGCAGTATTGTAACGTTCCCCTTTGTTTTATCGTTATAAAAATAGGATATAGCTTTTTATTTCATAATATAACGAAAAAATTACATTACGTTTTTATTAGTATGGTTGCTTTATTCATTACGATCAAAAAAGCTCAGAAAAGAGCTGTGACAATTTTCAGTTCTCACCGAGCATGGATCGCTTGATCTTTTCTGATGTGGATCAATCTAGATCTAGATCTGCGACATCCAACTCAAGCCAAAAATCTATTGTCCTAATATGCTTTCCAAAATTGTCACCAACGTTCACTTACCACTAGCCATTGTAGGTACAGTCACTTTCGAAACTGGAAAAATGAATTTTCTTTCCAGATTTAATTGAATTTTCTCCAAAATTCAAGTTCAATTAGTGTACCTATGTATTATTAGTATGGAATTTTCCACCTTATTACCTTTCCAACAAGGAGCAACATGTCCAAATACAGATAAAATATAGAAATTAATCCGTGGTATTCTGGTAAATTGTTAAAATAAAAATCGAATTTCAAAGAAATTAAACTAAAATTAACCCCAAAATACTTTTTGTTCAATTTAAAACCGATTAGAAGTAATGCTAATATCCCAATTAAGCTGCTCCAAATGACATCCGCCACTTTGGGTGCATGCCAATAATCTCCTTGTAATTCCTTGTTTAAAATAAGTATATTGTAGCCAACCTCTTCGGTATTTTCGTCGTTGCAGTCCCAATTCTGTTATTAGATCCTGTCTGGCATTGACGAAATTTGTTAACTGGACACCCTTTCTCGTTCCCCATAAGAAAGTGTCCAATGGAGTTAAAACCCGCGCCCATCCAGTCCGGCAGTGGTCCAACTCCGGAAAACGTAAGTTGAAGTACATGCTTTCTTATGCACCCATAGGGCCGCATTGCCGCAGTCGGGGCCGGATTGAAAAGTTGAACATTTCTTCGACACATTTCATGCGGCAACGAAAGCATCAAAGCGAGAGTTTCCAAGCTTTGAAAACATTTTGAATACACTAGGTTTTTATAAATAACAAACTTTTCCCAAAGAAAATTAATTCAACTTTAAAAATAAAATGTTCAGTGCTAACTAATTAATAATATTAAAGTTGAATGAATGAAGTAATTCCTAGTACTTAAATAATAAGTCTTATTGTATATATGTACATACAATGTAAATTTTAGAGATATAACAAAAATCGGTTCGTGATAATCTAATAATTTGTGTCTAAACAAAATTATGCGGGATTTTGAGCATTTGGCCTTTGGTTTGGGCCTTCGCTAGCAATCCATTATCTATATGTTAGTGACATGGTACAATGGGTCGCATCCAAAAGTTGCGCCTTTACACCAATAAAGCCAAACATCTATCGTTCTCTTTTCAATAAAAATTGCTTCTTATTTGTTTTTTTATTTATTTTAATCTGCCTTTGCGAAATTAAACTTGCCGTAGTTGCTTCCGGATTCTATGAGGGATACGTCTGTTTTCCAGACATTAAAAGCTTTAAGTTTACTGGAGTCGGAAAAATGCCAAACTGTATGGGACCGGGCCTTTAGGTTTTGAGATCTAGGAGGCCAAGGTACAATCCAATCCTCAGGAAATTTTTCATTTAATATTACCATCTGATGTTCCATTGTGCTGGCGAAACTTTTCCCTTAAATTATTAAGTGATGTATTCAACTACATCTGGCGTTTGGCAGTGTGTTCTCCAAAAATTTGACAAATTTATTAAATGGTTGCGATGATACCAACCCAAACTGAATTTATGCTGAAATGTTGTCGCAATTTTCCTATGTATGTGGGTAAGTATCCGTCAAGATATGAAGGTTCTGGAAGTTTGTGACACCGTTCTTAGTGAATTGCGGTTCATTTGTCCATAGAATTCGGTATAGAAACGACTGTTTTTTATGTCGCATTCCATAGAAACAAATTAAAAAACTCCAATCTTTTCTCGGAATCTCCTTCTAGTAGTCCATCTATTGGGATATGATGATATGCATGTTATATTTTTTAAAGAATAATCTTCCAAACTTGTCTGTCGTCTTGCCACATGTCTCGTTCTCGTTTTAGGGTTTTGCCTCATGATCATGATTTTTTGCTATTCGACGTCGGCAAAATCTTCCGATCTTCCAGCTCGCGATACTCTGCTATTTGAAGTTACACTTCCGATTTCTCTTAATCTCCGGAAAGTCGAAAATACCCATCTTTGGGGTATTAGTGAATCTCCTTTGGCATTCTCTTTTTCATTTCCGTCTACAACGCCCTAAATTTAAATGATATCGACGTAAATAAATAAATAGTAAATTTCCATCAAATATTAGTAAAAAACATTAATTAAAACTAATTACCTGTGTATGCTTAACAAATATTTATAAGATAAGGATTTTTTAAGGAACATTTTTTCTACATCTTTTCCCTTTACAAGCCTTCAAATAATTAAATTTAAGTAGTTCAGGTAGCAAAACATATTTGCATATATACAAATCTTACCATTTTAATAAATAAGGCCACAAATATAGCAAGATCAAATTTCAAAAGTAGAGTTATGTTTTACTCCTGACAAGTAAAGTTTTGTTTCATTAGCCGGCCACACACGGGACGGTTTTTGGCGTACAAACTTGGGACAAACTTTGTTTGTACGCCATTTTGCCCACAAACGGTGTTGGTTTTCATTCCTAAAGCCATATATCAAATTTAAAGAACGAAATCCTGACCCCACAATCTAATGTCGGAGCAATTCATCTTGACAGATGATAGAAAACTAAAACCATAGAAAAATCAAAGGCGAGAAATATTTGGGACGGTTTTAAGTTTGTACGCCAAGTTGCCCACACACGATCAATCTTATGTTTGTACGCGTGCTTGTACGCCAAAAACCGTGCCGTGTGTGACCGGCTATTGAGAAACTACTCGGAAGTACACTGAAAAAAATATTTTAGAGCAATTGTCTAAAGTCAGTTAGGTGAATAGTCTTTAGATGAATTTCCGACAAATTAGTTAAATTTTCCACTATTTCTCGGCAAATTTACATTTGTGATTAGATGAACTACCTAAATCAGTTTAGGTGCCTAAATTTACGCGGTGTTATAGTAAATTCATCTACATTTTAGAAGAAACACCGACATAGCAAAAAACGAAATTAGGAAAATCGTCTATTCCGATATAGATGATAAATAATTAGGTAAAAACTCTATAGATTTAGATGAATTGACTTGAGTAAGTTGGTAATAACTCCACAATTTTAGGTATTTTTATTTTATGTCTTTTGTCTCCGGAGTTGTGGGTTCGATTCTCACATGAAATACCTTGGTTAAAAAGCAAAACATCACAAATAGTAAAAAATATATATCAAATAAATAATAACATAAAAACAAAAATGCAGAAGAAAGCCCAATAGGGGTTTAAATTCCCGAGTCCGCGAAAAACAAAAAAACAAGGTAGAATTAATTCTGCCTTGTATAAAAAAAAGTCTTTTGTCAGATAAAAGTTTTGGAGAATTAACTCTCAGTTTAGGTAAAATATCTAATTACATAAATAATTTGAATTTGCCTGATTGAAATTCGAAGTGTAACTTAGTGAAGAGAAATCTTGTACAATACACAGATTATACAGAAAAAATGAAAAGACGCGGTTACTCATAAACTTTAAAACCCTATGTGTGTTGATTGCTCAGAATGGCTCAGGGCTAGAGCAACAAGCTCTCCACTCCGGAGTTCCAAGTTCGAATCTACCCAGGGTCAGGAATATCTCACTTTCTAAAAAGACATCGGAATTGGTGTAGGTCGGTGGGTAAGAATAAGAACAAAGAGGCCACCACAATACGCAGGGCCAAGGTTCAAATTCAAGCCGTACGGGATTAACTTTTTTTGCATTCACAATTTGTAGGAAATTTGCCTACTTTTTATTGATCCTTCACCTAAGGCTTGTAGGTATTCGAGCTATTGTAGATAGATAAAATAGGAAATTTGCCTACTTTTTATTGATCCTTCACCTAAAGCTTGTAGGTAGTAGAGCTATTCTAGTAGATAATTTTACAACATAAATCACCTATTTCAAATTAGGTAAAGCACCTAATCGACTTGGCTGGCTGAAAAACACCTACGAAAATTAGATGAAATGCCCAGTTTTTTAGATAAATATTCTAAACATTTTTTTCAGTGTAGGTACGCAGTCCAATGGAATGTAGCTATTGGCGCGTTTTCATCTAACATAATCTGTAAATGTTTACCATACATTTGATTCAATATGACTACTAAGTACAATGGAATTAACTTAAATAAATAACCACATATACAGATATAGCCAAATTATTATCACCTCTTAAAAAAACGTGTTAATGTAGTTTATAAAAATATTGTAGCATCCTTTTTCGAAATTAGCATGTCGTTTACGAAGCTTACCTCAACTACGAAGAAGTACTGCAATAAATATGTTATATTTTTGGAAATATCCTTTTCCTGGAGCAATTATTACCTGAATTACCTTTTCGGGAAACCAACAGTTTAGAGTTCTTATTGTTTTACTAATTAGTTTGAGTTAAAAATTGCTTTAATTTTATGGTTACTGTAGAATATTTAACGATGAGTACCTAGCTGATGATATTTAGTCGCATTCGTGACTTCGAATAGTGAACGTGATAGCAGTGTTTTTGAAATTTATAAAATTTAATATTGGTAAAGCAAAGGATGTCAGTGCAGTAACCGAAGCAAAATGTCGATGTTTTTGGAAATTGGACAATATTCTCCAATTTTTGGAATCATAAAGCTATGTTTTCATACAATTTTACTAAAAGTGTCTATAGGTGATAATAATTTGGCCACATCTGTATATTAATATTAACGTAAAAGACCTACAATATAATATAGTCTACCAAAGTCACGATGTAACATACCTTGATCATCGAAAATCATTAAAAAACTATCGAGGAGCGGGCAGGGCGGGGCAATATCCTTTACCCTTCTTGGAGCGCGCGAAATTTTAAAACGTCAGTTTCTTTAATGAAAATTTAAAAAACTTCAATGTGAAGGCTTTAGAATAAAGACACTTATTTTAAACGGCGGTAATTGAGACATTTACCTTATATACACAAAATATAATATGTTTCATACTTGTGATTTTGTTTTTGTCTCCGAACCCTAAGAATGTATGATAGAAATAACGAAGAGGGAGCATTGTTAGTACAGCATAAAAATATGTTCTGCTCTAAACCGTAATATGTAAAAACGTTATGGTATTTAATAACGTCACGCAATCGTTTCGTGACATCCTCATAGAGGAAAATTGGGGTGAATTCGAGCCTCTTCATTATACCTGAGGAGTCCCTTCAATTTCCGGCCGTTTTTCACTTGACTGACATCGGAGAGCTCCTCCCAAGCAGTCCAAGTTGCCGGTAAGCACGTACACGTTCTCGAGGGGCTCCCCGGCTGATTGATTGCCTCCCAAAAAGTACGAGATTTTCTCGAAAATCTCGTTGTCGACTCCCAGGGAGCGCTGGAAGATGTATCTGCCTAGAAAGGTACTGATTTCCGGCTTAATCCGCCCCTCCATTAATTGGGTTAATTAAATAAAATGTTAATTCTGCGTCGCAACCGCAGCCGTACGTATTATACGATTGCGGCAAATCATGGCAAATAGAAAGACGTACAAAATGCAAACAAAAAACAGCCGAATTTCGGTGGAAACTGCCGCCACCGTGTTCCGTTTGCGAGCAACCGGCTTCCACCTGAAGTTGAGAGCACTTTAAGATTTTAACCTTCGCGCTTTTTGCTGTTATATGTAGAGTGAAGTTGTTGGGCGCGCTTTTCCGTTCAGAGTAAATCCCCAGATAATCTCTCTTGAGTTCAAGAAAAGTTGCTAAAATCCCAAAAGTGATTGTCTCGAATTGAGTGCCAGGGCCGGGCTCTTCAGTTCCGCTCCAGAGGGTCGGAGTCGGGTCGCTCCAGACTAATGCATTTTTTATCTCGTCTATTCATAACGAATTACTGAGCAAATTTGTACAATTTTATCTTTCAGAGCCGCCGTTCATCTGTGAACTTCAAAGCCATGCCTCGGAACGAGCTGGCGAACGACAGCCCCACCAACTCGGGGGATGACATTCAAATCGCGTTAGCGCCACACATTCAGTCGTACTTGAGCCAAACGGGAAGACGGCACTCATGTTGTAGCGTGATGTTGCCGGTCGCCTTCGAGCGGGCAGCGGCCAAATCGTGGCTGGACCCGAGGTTCGATTCCCCAGTGCTGGAAGGACAGTACCAGTCGAGTGTGTTCCCGCAGATCCGGAAGAGATTTAGGTAAGCCCCAGATTAAGCGAATCCCTCGGTCGCGCTTCCGACTGACGGAAAAAGTCGCCTTATCTGCTCTCGCCGGACCCGTGATTTTGTCGCGCTCCAATGTGGCGGCGTCTTCGCCGCTGATAAGTGCTGAAGCTTGTTAACAGGCGTTTTTCGGAGACAAGTGATTTATTGCAACCTTTGGAGCGCGACACTTGCGATGCCGGCGAGAGCATGTCGCCGTGCAAAGTTTAAAATTTTATTACCGTCTTTGAGTCTGTTTGCTGCAGAGACAATGGCCAACTGCTGTTTGGAAGAGCAGAAAGATTTTATCTGCCCTGTATTCATTCTTTGTTATTCAAACTTATTGAAAAGCCGTGAATGTGTCTAAAGCAAATTCAGAACTATGACAGCATTTGGGACCACTCTAGGATTGTCAAAAAATCTAAAATTTCTTATCGAGTTTAACTGAAAACATTTTAAAACCCAAATTCATTAGTTTCAACAGTACTAAATAGGATTTATAAATAATGTTTTAATACTTAATACGCAATCGATCAGCTTACAATCAAATTCAACTTTAAAACCTTCCCCTAAAAACTTTTATATTTATTTTTCTAAATCCCATTGTGACTAGCACCGGGTGTTAGCTATCTCTATTTATTACGCATCTCAACGATTTATGAAAAACCTATAAATATCTATACTTTATGTACAGCTTTTAAAGGTATTGTACATTACTAAAAAAAATGAAAGAAAACATTAAACCTTTTAAAAATGAGGAGTAATTAATTTTCACTGTTTGTGCCCGAAGCACAATACATTCTTATTTATTTTTATTATTTTTTAGTATTATTTTAATACTTTAATTTGCTCAAAGATCTTTCGAATGCAGCAATAAACATATAGTTAAAACGATTTCTAACGCATGACCCACATTGGGAAGCGTATTTGTTTGATCATATTCAAAAAGTGCTTCAAATACAGCTAGAGGATTTGATGTTGTTCTACAATTAATAACCTTAAGCCTCTAATTTTCTTACAAAATTCCAAGAAAATATAAACTTTCAAATAAGCTTTTAATCATTCGAACTCAATTATTTTCTGCGAAGATATCTACATAGATATACATACATATTGTATATAACTCTTCAAATTATTATAAGCATTTTTCAATTTTTGTCCTAAATTTTTCTAAGGATTTCATTATTACTGGTACTTATATCAAACTAGGCATTTTATGCTTCTTGATAATATTTTGGTCATACAATTTTGTATTTTGGTGCCAATTTTAGGTATTCATCTAAATAAATATATAAGTTTGCTGGTCGCCATTTCTTCTCCCTTGTGCCACGTCATCACTCGCTGTAATTCAGTTTCGATAATGAGAGCAATTTTCCATTTGTTGTGTTTGAACATTTGTTATAATCGCAAAAGTAAAATTATGATGCTCAATAAATTTTGTAAATTTTGTGTGCGAAACGGTATACTCGATTTCCACAAAGCATTGCCTTAGCCATCTCGCAAATAGCAGCTTTGAACACAATAAAATCAGTTCAATCGCCTTGGAGCTACATACAGTCATATACACACATACAGACGTGATCTTAAAACCTTTACTTGTTTTTGCTATATTTAAAACATTTTAGCATAGGTAACCTCTAAAAGTGTTTATACATCCATAAGTGTCGATCACGGAAAAAATGTCTGGCAATTATTCCTTTATTTTCTGATGGATTTTAGGATAGTGCATTGTTTTGGTAATATTTCCTGTAGTCTTTAAGGAGATCTGCTGCTTTTCCAATATATGTTGTGGATTTTATGGCAACGTTCGTAAATTTGTTGGGAACAATTTTGGTATCCCAATTTTTTTTTCCGTGATACCATTTTAAAAGCTTTTATTTACATAACTCACTTTGTTCTCTGTCCTGCTTGGAATCATGCACCATTTCCTGTTATCCGAATAAGCTAAACTTTTGCACACGTGTATTAAGTCCCATTCCATAACAATGCAATATCGTATATGTAACATCTTTCTAAATCCAATATGGCGGACGCCTCCAAGTTGGTGGAGTACCGTTTTCTTTACAAACCCTTTTATATGGAAATCAAATAAAAAGGTTTGACGAGTGAAACCCCATGGCGGACATCTCCTTTTAAATGAAAGCTTTGCTTAAAAAATATTTTTTTTCCATTTACTTCTTATAACTTTCAACATTAAGACAACTCATCCAACAATATCGATTAAACAGTTTCGGCTCTTAGAAGAAAGTAAAGAAAAATGCGGTATGGTGTAAAATTTTCACTTTATACATAAATATGTAGCGTAGCATTTGTATTTTTAGTTAAAATTCCATATTTTCTCTCCAGCTTGTACTTTTTAAGAAATTATTTATGTCTATAGCAGTCGAAAATGCTTCTCGTTTTGATCAAGGAAGCCTAATAATAAGAAACGATTGTTTTACCTTCTTTAATAAATCAAACTGAAATTCATTAGGAGTTACAGTTGTTGCTAAAGAATCTGAAGCCTCTAGCTTAGAGCGCGTGCGCCCATGCCTTTAGATATCGTTGTCTGACCCGGAATGAGGCTCGTAATGAAGGCATGGGTTTTTGTGTAATTGCTTCCACGTGCTCCTTTGCCAGTCGTAACCAAATCCCACATTAACCGTATGCGAGCTTCAAAATCGAGCTCTATGTCGTCCGGAGCACGGGGTTTTAGTATTCTTCCCGTTTAACCCGCCTTCATTATACCTGCCTACAAGAAGAAGATGTAAGGACGAGCTTGCAAATTCAATTTAATATTTAAATTGGCAACCGTCCTTTTGTTGGCTTTATCAACATACCTGTGGGCATATGAGATACGGGAAAATCCTACCAGAAAAATATTTAGCTCTACCGTGATTCCGCAGCAGGGTTCCATCGGGGCCGCCAGAGATGAACTCCAACCTTTGCATGCACCCGATGGGCCGAAGCATTGAACCCTTCTGATACGCCTTGAAAACATGCTGTCACGTCGCGTCGCGTGTGTGCAGCAAGCGCCCGACGGCATTTGGACCCCTGCGGCTTCTCGTGAAAGCCGATTACAACCACTTTATTCACCTGGATGATTAAAACGCTATGCCCTTTGACGGAAATCGTCGCCCCGTAGGTACTCTATGTCAGTAAATAATAAAATTTAATATTTGTTACACAAAATTGTAAACTATAAAAACCATGTAGGTAATTAAACTTTTTGTTTCGTAAGCGCCGCGATTTTTTATAATTTATGTGATATCTAAGCATATAATCATCAGAGGGCGGCTGGGAGAGAGTAGCTGCCCACTTTCCTTCCCCCTGATACATATTAGGATTTAAGTGTAAAATTTTATGAAACTTGTTTTGGAACTTCTGAATTCACCAAATTACACTTAGAAAGTTAGGAGTATTATTTATTATGTTATTACAATATGAGTTGTCCGTTTCAAGACTCGCCTCATCCACCCCATGACATGAACAAAGTTAACTTTTAGAAATTGTTGTCTCGACATATTCCGTCTCCTAACTAAATCTCTCCTACAAAACTTATTTTCAAAGTCATGACAACGCAAAATGTAGGTTCCGTTTCATAACTCACCTTATCTTTCTATTCCATCTTCCAAAATGTTGTCTGATCATAACTAGTCTTAATTTCATATATTTTATGATTGTGATTAAGCGAACTCGCCTAATTTTTAAATAACACTGGTAACTCTCTGAAAAACAAATTAACCTTAATTTTGATGAATCGGTAGTCGCAATATCAAGTTTTTTAACATTCTTAAGCCATGAAATAGTTCTCTATTCTATAAAGGCTTTGACTATGGTACCTACATATATATATATATATTTTATACTTGTTTTGTTTTTTAAATCAACTACAAAATAGAGTGTTAAAAGGTTATATGTATTTTTTCATTTTAATGCTCATCTTTTCATTTTTACTTATTCGCTATAAAATATCATACAATCATCCTATCCTATAAGGAGCTTAATTATAATAAAAAATTTACACTTTTATACATTTTTAAGTACATACAATAAAACAAGAAGTCTTTAATAATTTTAAATTTAATTAGAGGAATAAGATGAGTTTTGAACGGAATAGCTCTTATTACTATGTGTTTTCTTTCATCACAAAGTAATATTGTATAAATAAAACCTGTGGACTATTAAGATATTTGGTCAACTAAACAATTTTCATTTTCTGCATACGTGCTTCCATAATGTAATACTTGTATAACAAGAAAAAAACTGGTACATGAAGTATTTTTTGACACAAATAAAATCGCGCACTTTTGCCCGTTTGTCTTTTTGTCATTGCAGTATTATATACCAAGATACTCGGCCAATTCCAGCAGAAATTAATCACTATTCCTCTTGGGAATAAAAATAAAGCAGAACCTCGAGCGTCACCCTGTGACGAATAACATCTAACTGCGAAATGTTACAGTTCTACATTTAATCCATTCAACATTTGCAACATGAATCATCACGTTATTTACGTTATTTAGTTATCAATAATATTTTTATAGTTTTATAGGTATCCTTACTTGTTCTTCTTTTCCAAACGCTTAGAAAATATACTTGTAATTATTTGAAAAAATTCAGTATATTGAAGTGAAAATATGATTTTTTTCAAATAATTACAAGTATATTTTCTAAGCGTCCAAATGCAGCAGAGTTCGCCCATCCGTTGCTTTAGTTTTTTTCCGAATTGGAATCTTTGTTTGTGATATGTTATATCAATTCCAGTGCAAAGTAGTTCGCCCAACAGATTTTACATGCAATAAGTACACCCAGTATCAGTAAATATTGTGGGGTAATTCTTGTATACAGGGTGTTTCGTTAAAGTCTGAACGGGGGGGTATGCCAGTCGATGCTACATGATCTCTTGACCTACGTTTGCTCGGACATCACCCGGCCCTCCTAAAGTCGGTCTTTCACCCCTAAAATTGCCATTAACATTTTGGAGGAGGTGAACCCAGAAAATGCTTTTCAGAGGCATCGTATGATTTTGGTTGATAGCTTGTTAGAAAGCTGAGCCTTCAAGCTTTCTAGTGATACCTCTTATGACTCATGGGGGTGGGAAGGACACAATTTTGAAATCTTAATTTAAATCTGTTTTATTGGATGGGGAAGCAGAAATGGGGAAGGGTATCGATTTTGATGTCATTAGATAGCGTTTCAAAAAATAATTAATACGTCTTGTTTTCTTTTATCGATCTGATGTGTATTTCACGAAATATTCCAACCGTTCCGGAACCTTTTTCACACACTACACATCCTCCTCCGTACTCCCTGTTACAAATTGGAAAAAACGTTTAAGATAAAAGTTTCGAATTTTGTCCAGTGGAATCTTAATCCGCAATAAAAAATTAAAGTTCCAATTTGAAATTTAAAAGATGACCCCCGTCCACCAACGGGTGGAGAGAGGAGAGTGGGGGCTAATTTTAGGATAGGCCGATGTCCCCTTTTCACAATTAATTTATATGATTCAATTATGAAGAAAACCTAAAAACGAACGATAATAAAATATAAGCAAAAATCACGTTAACTCTTGTCATCCAAATGACATTTGTGTTTAAAAAAGAAAGAAGTAAAAGTGGAATATTTCGGAAACTAAAGCAAATCACCAAGAAATTCCTTTAGATACTTCCGCTTAAGGCCAAACGGAAGGCTTCTGCAAAATGTCATTGAAATCCATGAGGTATCCCTATTCCTAACTTGTTCCGAAAATTTTAGTTAAATTATTCCTTCGTTCTTTAAGAATATCAATGAAATTTCTCTCAGTGTAACGAGATCCAAGCAGATCGAGTGAGTTTATATGTATTTTGCCGGCAACGCAGCAGTCCTAACGAAGTTCTTACATAAATACATATCAGTATTTCATTTAATTGTTAATAAATTATGTTGTAAAATTGTCGTGTTAATTATTTCGCAAATAGTGTTTGTTATTTTCTATCTATATGGTAAATACAATATTAAATTAGGGCAATGGGAGCTGTGGCCAATTTCGCTCGAGCGGCACTAAATTTAAATGCGCCAGTTTGCCTCCAGGGCGTTTCTCGAGCTGTTAACATACTCAGACAACTCCAACTCCTCGAAGCGAGCGAAATGCACCTTCCGTGCACAGCCGCCCATTAACCCCCTCCCCGTCATTAACCCAGACGGGGTGGCAACTCGACCTGGATAAATTCTGCGACGAGATAAATTCACTCCCAGCGAGGGGCGCCGTGGGGTGGGCGTCGCGGTCGTGACTCAAAGGGGCGAATGTCGCGACAATGCACTTTGCATCTGCAGTCCCTCCCCCCCTTCGGCGCGTCCAAGTTCGAGCTGCTTGCTGAACCGGTGACAGAATTCCACCAGGCAGTAATTAGCTCCAATTTTGCCATGAATCCGCCGATTATCGCACCTGAAAAGTTTTACGCGTCCGAGTTCCCTTTGTCTGCCTTCCGGAGCCAGAGCAACTTTTTAATTAATTAAGCTAATTGCCGTCGAGTTGGGGCGCTAAATATGTAATGATTCTATAATACAATGCTGATGACAAGAAGAGGGGTATTTCAGTTTTTAAAATAATAAATATATTGATTGTAAGCGCCAGAACGTGTCCTTAGATACCCCAGATATCTGGAACGGTCTGAGTAGCGCGGAGCTTCCTTCCACAGAACTTTCTGCTTTGCGCTTACAGTTCTTGTCGTCGTTTTTTGCTGATCGATAGTACCTAGAAGTTGTTTTGCTCTAAAGAGGGAGCTAATGGGCCTTATGCATAAAAACTGAGCAAATACTCAATCTCAATTTTTATATAGAAAACCTGAATTTTATCTCACCCAAATTAAGAATGAGCTCTAGTTTTCTATAGAAAAATTAAGATTGAGCATTTGCTCAGTTTTTATGCATAATAGCCAATGTCTTAAATTTACACTTAATTTTCTTACTAAACAGATATCGAATTTTTCTGCAGGAATGGGAAACGAAAATAAAATAAAATGCCTGATGCATACATTTTTAAGCTATTTTTTCTTTCATTAAAGTCAATGCAACTTACCAAATGCGCTTTAACATTCCATTAATAATCCCTCAGAAAAGTATATACATACACTGAGAAAATAATCAAATCTGGAGACGGCCCTGGGAACTAAAAATTATTCACCGAAAACAAAAATTAGTTAAATCAATCAAAAATTGTTAATGACAATCTAAATTTATTTGATGCAACATAACATTCCGTTTTCGTAAATAAATCAAATATTTTTTAATCGCAGTAACTGATTTATATTTTATTTATCGTTCATGAGAACAACTGTTCATGGCAACCGAGTTTTATCTAATCCTTATACAACTTGCTGATTATCACAGACGAAATTTGGTTCTCTGAACAAAACAATTTGTTATTGAAAGTATTTCTTGCTACAAACACATAGCACATAGTTATCAAAAAGAATTAATTGATGCAGCAACAAAATTATTTATTCACTGTAAAATAATAATTTTATAAAATCAACTAAAGCAACAGTCAAACGAAATGTTATTATCCTAATAACATCGAAGCCTTGGGTCAGTTACCACAAAAGATTGAAACAATTCAAGACCTCAAAAGTAGTTGTCACCACCGAAGGGTTGCTGTCACAATTAAATGTATGTTTGTATTGAAAAATAATCGTTTGATAAACCAGAGTTAACAGGCGTCCTTTGTGTTTTCAGTAAGTTTAGTTCTTTGGTTTGGAGCAGTCGCGTCGCGTGTGTTGTGCTCTGTTTTTGAGTTTCCTGAGTCACACTTGAAATGAGTGTTTTCTTGTATTATCATTATTTTGTCAATAAAATCATAATTCATGTTCCTTTAATTTACAATAAATTTCTAAAAAAATCACATTTAATGATTTTTAGAAGTGTATTGAAAATTAAAGGAACATGAATTATGATTTTATTGACAAAATAATGATAATTCAAGCAAACATTAATTTCAGTTGAGATGACAGAGCAACTTAATTTGCTGCAACCGAATAAGCACTCCAAATTCGATCGATGCAACAAACGATTTCATTGCAGCTACCAAATATTGTTTCTGACAACATTTATTGTTAGTTAGTGATAGTTAGCAACAACAAATATTTTGCTTGTGGCAACAAATATTACGTCCCCGCAACCGCAAAAGTAGTCGTCGCAAAAGAGAAAGCCAAGTCACTACAAACGAAACAGATATATTTCAGACTACTGAAATGTATAGTAGGGCAATTTACGAAGTTGTGACAACTGATTATTTCTCTGGGTGTATGTATGTATACAATATATAATTACATTCTATGTATTCTTGTGAAACCTATTTTTTTACGTGCAATAAGTATTTTAATAGAAGAACAGCAACCAATTGAAATAGACTGAATTTATCTCCATGCAAAAATACACACATACATATACATATATGATTCTTAACTTAACTCATTTATAAACTATTCTCATTTCTGTTTTTGAGCATCAATCTACACTGAAAAAAATAAGCAATACTAACTAATCTTTTATTGATTTTCAGCCTACTAATTGAACTAGTTGTTATATGTAATTTAAAGTAGTGAAATCAACTAAACTAGTTGAGAAACTAACTAATTTTGTAAATGTTTTTTCCCGCTGTTTTAGTTGTATCAACTAATTTTTAGTAGGCTAAAAAACTACATAGTTAGTTTTTCTTATCTTTTTCTTTCAGTATATGGAAGATAGGGCTGTAACATAAAGACAAACAGTTAATAAACCGAAACTATTATTTAAACCCTTAACTACATTCGCTATTTAGACTACCTTTAGTTACTACGTGAGATAGTTTTCAACCGCAATATTAAAATATAAATAAAATGTACTTATTAGGGCCGATTTTTCGATCGGCTGATAACTTTATTCTTCAGATAAAAAATTTGCTCTAGGAAAAATTATTTTTCACTCTATTTGTCAAAATTAACTGATGAATAATAAACCTATCTGCCGGTTTAAGTAGCGAATAAGTTTATATGTCTGATAAGAACTATTTGAAATCAAATCCAATTTGATTATTGGGACAGTTTTATTCGACGAACAACATTTATCTGGCGATTGAAAAATTCGATAAGAGTATATATGTACATACATATATATAATGGGATAAATATCGTACACGGAAAAAAATTTGTCGGGAATATAATATCGCGTCGTTTCTGGCAACATCCCTGTATTTTCCGATGGATTTTGGGACAGTGCATTATTTTGGTAATATTTGTGAAAAAAACGGGGATATTAACTAAAATTTAAGGACCAACGTAAAATGTTGACATTATTTCCTGTAACTTTTAAGGAGATCTGTTGCTTTTTCAATATATGTTGTGGATTTTATGGCGAAAACGTTCGTAAATTGGTTGGGGATTTTTGCTATCCAAATTTTTTTCCGTGTACCTAGGAAATCATATTTATACCATGATGCTTCCCCACCATGCTTAATTGTCCTTTTTGTGAATCTAGGATCATACTCTTTGCCGCTTTTACGTCAAATATTCAGCCTTTTGTCAGATCCGTAGATATACATAAATAAATTGATCTTCGTTTCGTCGCTCCATAGAATGTTTTACCTTTTTTGAGGATGTTAAGACCATTATTTGAAGAAATAGTTAAAATACAACTGATTGTACTTGTATAACTTTTTGTATTCTTCTTTTAAAAGAATATTTTTTTTAATTCAAGTTTTAAAATAATTCAAGAGAAACAAAAGTTAAAAAAAAAAAATAGCTAGCTCCGGAAAGTCGGCCTAATATTGAATTTTGTATCTTGACACGTACTGACCTCCTCTTCCCTCGTTACCCGGCATCATTAAAAGCAATCCAATTACAGCATCTCACCATCAAAGTCAGTCAACCCAATTTAATTTCCCCGACGAGTAATTGCCCAATCTGTGTGTGATTGCACCCTAAGCGCCTTAAAGAACCCGCCCACCCCACGCAGCCCTGCGAAAATCGCGTGATCCCACTTGTTGGAGAGATTTCCATTTTCGTGGAGATTATTAATCTCGTTTTTGAGGGACTCCTCAGGGCCGATTGAATAAAAGCTTTCCTATTTGCCGCAAACATTGTCTCGTTACGGCTGAAGTTCTGTCCTCGGGTTTTCTTAAGCCGCCCCGCCCCGCCCCGCACCGCCCCGTCCCGCCCAGCTGTAACCCAAGGTGGTGACGAACTTATCTTTCACCAAGGAGATGCCGCCTTGATTTACCACAAAACGCGAATTTCAACCGCTCTGCGTGACGTAATTCTTTCCGCGAAAGATAATTGATGGAGGCACGCTAAGAAGGGTAGTAAATGAATGTTTTCCTCAGTTAAATGGATTTATAGCTCCTAATCATTTCCGATTGGAGCGGCTTCAAGCGTTCTGCTTTATTAATCCGCCAATAAATAACTTTCGAGAAGCGATAATCACTGAGTGAAGAAAGACTTTGATGACTCCATAAAAGTGTGAGTTAATTTGATTGAGTGTGGCTTATACCTTCTCCGCAAGTAATTACATAATTAGTTACTATTCTGTATTCTCGACCTACATACATATATGTATGTATTTATGTGATCTCATAATTTCATAATGTGTCTTTCGTTCCGAAGAATTTTAATTAACAACAATTTCCCCTTATCAGCAGCAAAGAAAAGATATGTAGTGAAATAACAGATAGGTACAATATACATATTATGTAGAATAGATGTTGAGAAGTAGATAAACATATAGATAAAATAAATAGATACTAATATTAAATCATTATAGTTTGGTTGATCCGTTTGGTGCAAAGAATTTATTTTTGGTTGAAATTATTTGAATTTCCAATTGAAGGGATGATTGATTTGATTTACAGAGTGCGTCTACGCAATACATATGTCTTTCTCAGTAGGAGTACATCACTGTTGCTTATTTCTCCGGATAAACTTTTCTACGAATTGTCTGAGTCTAATATACTCATGTCCCAAAAGAAGGGCGATTTTCGGGTCTTTATTAAACTTGCGCTTTATAATTAATTATATGTTTATTTGCGCTCGAGAAAAGGACCTTTGTATACATGAAAACCTCGTTATTTACTTTTACAAAATCAAGAAATGTTTTTTATTTTATAATGGGTAACCGAGAAGTAAGTAAAGTAACTAAACATTTTGTTTAAATTATGTCCAGGCTCAGCAAATTGCGACTTAAACGAACCTTTCTTATGACCCTTACGAAATTCTTTCGTCTTAACAACTACATATGCCATGAAATGTATGTTTTCTTTTTAATTAATTATTATAAAATCTCTAGCAGGATATCTTATTTTATATACTTTGAACTATGTTTATACAAATATTTATTGTAATATAATATGGTCTTCTTCAGCTCTTACGTAGTCGGGTTTTAGTTTTTAATCTTCCTTTTATATTTACAAAAGCTTAGTAATTAGGAAATCATTATTCATAAATCAAAATAAAATTTTTGCTGTAAGGTTTGTTAAGATCCCGATACAGAAACGTACATTTTATCTACAATTTACGATATTATTAAATGAATAAAACATGCATTTTCGGCTCACAATAATTCGGTTTGGTTTCCAGATCACAGCTCTCACATAAAACACCAAACAAAAACGTATTCATTTCTAAGTTTATTTCAACTTTAGGAATTAATACAAAATTTTACATTACGATTAATGCAGTCGCACTTACAAATGCAAACATTTTATATTAAAAAAAAAATTCCTGTTAAATCTGAACCAGATTCGATTGTAAAAAAAACGCAGCTAATGGAAATCACATAATATATCTGTGAGCTTATTTCAAGTAGAACTTCAAAATTCAACACGTGACGTTTTTGAATCCCACTTGCAAACTTTTTTTTTAATCCAAAGAAATTCGAAATCAGTTGAGTTATTATTCAATATACACAAACAAATTTTAAGAATTATGTAAGTTCCACCAAATAATTTTGTATTTAAATTCAAGAAAAAATTTCTTTCTGCGACATTTTCGGATTAAATTGAATTTAATTTAATTTCCTCTGGATAAATGTTTCCGTTCCTCTTCAAGGGTATTAAAAGCAACCAAACAATTATTTTACAATCATCCGGCCGTGCTATGAAACCACCAGGCGAGAAATTTGGTCGACGGGGTGTTGGAAACGCTTCACAACTGTGCGAAAATTTCTTAGCACGCCCGCGCGGATTCGCGTTTATTTGCGTTTGATCTCAATCCATTGTTGATCCTGAACCAGCCGAGCTCTTGCCGTATTTGATTATTTCTACTTACTGTAAGCGATAAATATTTTATAAATTATTGTACTTACCCAAGTAAAAGCTCCGAAAACACAAAATCGGTGAATAAATCCTCTTCTAAAACCCCAAGGCATGCAAGCAGCAGAGCGTGCTGCAAAAGAATTCTTACAACTTGGAAACCATCACAACAATTTTCAATGGAATTTTCCTACCTGCACAAGTATTTTGAAAAGTCAAGCAGGCCTAGAGTAAGAGGAATCGCCCACTGGGGCAAAACATTTGAAGCCTTTGTTTAAATGCCACATGCCCGGCTGCTGCATAAATGAGACAATTTAGAGGTCGGAAAATTCAACATTTCATAGGCTGAGAAAAGCCAAAAAGCGATTTTTTCCTTTTACAACTTCGAAAAAGGCAAGTTTAATTCCCTAAGAAATGCCAAAACCTCCAGGCTGCTAGGCATAATTCCGCAGTATCGTCCCCCGTTTCGATTTAGTCACATAAAAAGAATTTACAGAAGTCTACCGGCACTGATTCTGGAAAAAGAAATACTCCGAGGCATAATGATAAATAAGGTAGGGAAATTCTTTAAAACATAACATACGCAGCATTGATGGGTCTTAATAATGTGATATCCAATTTGGCATTAAATTACTTCCTGGAATAATTACCTGTACATACCACGAAAATTAGTATCAACATTCATATAAAACAAAACTGATAAAAGAACAAATGAAGGTCAACAATTGTCATCTATAATATTTATAATAATCATATTCGTCAAATGGATAGATACGTAATGTCATTATGTAGAACTTATGAGGAAGAATTTCAACAAATCACTCCAAACAGATTAGTTGGCGGGAACACCGTAGTAAAAAATGTTGGATTAAGAAAAAATATTTTTTGTATTGGTTATTATATTTGATTTGGTTTTAATAGTAAAATATTCCGTTTTCTTGGAGATTTTAATTGTTTTATCTTATTCAAAAAAAAAAAAATTTATATATAGAACTGTTTGAAGAATACTTGATTGTTGTGTTGATTTTTTTTTAAATTAAAATGAAAGTTTCCTCGCGGTAAGCACTTTAGAAGCTAAAGAACCAGAGGTGTAACTACCAACTATGTGATTTTGGAAAGTTCAACCTAATTAAAAACTACTTACATAAAGGGAAAAACCATTGTGACGCATACAAGAAACTGAAATTTGTTTTGCATTTTCTGAAACACGTATTAAAGCTTTGTTGTATTGTGTACACGAATCCAAAATATATTATAGTGTATAAATTTTAAATTTTCAATCGATTTCAAACGATTTGTTTGCACTGCACCTTATACAACGCAACGATGCAATAGCAAATGCAAAGGTGTAAGACCTATTTGCAGCAAAGTGTGAATATCCAATATCATACTTTTAATTTAAGAGTATACACAAATATCTGCAAACAATTTGTATATCCTAATTTGTAAAAATACCAATAAAGCTATACATTTAAACTTTAACTTTCAATTGCAACCCATTATTTTCGAACTGGCTTGATTAAACTTTAAAAATTTTTTATAATTGCAGTGGTTAAGGTTGCACCTAGTACGTAGCTGCTTTTTATCATTTAAAAAAAAAACATAGTTTATGTTGAGCTCCCAAAATAGAAAAAAAATGCCAAAATGAACATTTACCATTTTGTATTTTTTTTACACGGCTACGTAATGTATTTCTGTGAAATCAAAGTAGGTAGTTTTAGTTTTCTTTTTAGATCAAATATTTAACTATATAGGCGTTAGAATGTTATTACTCTGCATTATTATTAATAACTCTGGTAATTTCAAATTTTATTTAAATAAATGATGAATGTAGGTACCAGAAAAAAATTCAAGAAAAATTACCCTTCTTCAACCCCTCACAATGTATCCTGTCCCCTTAAGATGCACGATCAGCCAGATTCTGTCCATTGTCAGTTTATCAAGTAAAGGATTGTTTAAAATACAAGTTAATTCTGGAAAAAAATTAGTTAGTCAAGTGAAAAGCTGAAAAGTTCGTCTGTCGTAATGTCCTAAGTTTGATTAGCGCCAGATTAACCCTCGACCGGCACTCTGGGAAGGAGATAACCAACTTATTTAGATATGCCTACTTATTGAAATGCTATTTTTATTTTAAAATATGTATATGATTTCCTTTATGACGACGGCTATACATAAAGGTCTTTTATTATTTTCGTATTTAAATACGACTTCAGAGGAAATAAATGGTATAAAAGTTTCTTATATATTTATTTGGTATATTTGACACCAATGTTTTTTTCTTAAATTTTTTATTTATTAATTATAGAAGCTTTTTTTTTTGAGAAACTTTAAAACTGCAAAAAATAAGAAAATAAAAAAGTAAATAGTAGGTAAATAGGTTGATTTTTTAGAAGAGTATTTGCATTTTAGTTATTAACAGAATTATTACAAATAAAATAACGAATTCTTATTTCTAATGGTAAATATCTCATAAGAGACATCTTTCCTCATCCATAAACATACTTTTTTTTGTAGTTGTAAGTAATATTTTCTCATAATCTGTTTATTTTTCAACAATTTTCAACCGTCAGCGTAAAGTCAGCGTAAATATACATATTTCTTTTAAGTATTGTTTAATACAGTAAAAGCTCCTTATTCGTGGGGTATATGTTCCGTAAATATGCCGCGAATGCATAAACCGTGGATATGGAATGGTAATTAGTATGGAATCATGGGGGATACGTTCCAAGGTTTCAAAATAAAACCAATATGTATCAAATTAAAATCAATTTATTGAGAAATTCGCAACTAAAATCAATCGTTATTGTCAGCTTTAGGCGAGGGTTTAAAGAATTTAGTAATTTTTTCTTGTGTTGCCGCTTTTAAAAGGTCTTTAAATTCAGATTGATATTGAGCTGTAGTATTAATAAATTTGCCTTTTAAAAATTAGGTGCCTTTCCATAGATGGATCATGGATGGAAGAAGAGACATGTGTTATTCGATCAATATTATTTCAACGAATGATGAGTTGAGACAATATAACACCGATCGTGGCAGAGGCGGTTTTTATAAAAGGACATAGCGATATAGTGGCGGCGGCATTCGACAATGGCCTTTATATAGTAGCAGTAAGGTTTGTTTTAGTTTGACATTAGTCCACTTGGTCACATCTTTCATAAAAGATATACTCAAATCTCAAAGAATGCCGATATGTTAATAAACGACACACGACACCGAATCCCTTTCTGTTTACCGATTGTATCCGCGAATAAAGGAATTTTTAGCCGCGAAATACAGGAACTGGGCTGCAATTTTTTCACCCGCGAATAATGAAAACGCGAATAAGGAAACCGTGAATAAGGAACTTTTACTGTATTTTAAAAATCATTAGTCCATTTAAAAAAGTAAAGCCTGTATCCCACTTTTGCAATACAAAAGCTACATATTAAGTGTTTCCCTAAAAACTTTATAGCGTTTATTATAATTAAGTCGCACGTACTTAGGAAACTTGTTTAAACTAATGGAAGTTCTGTTTGTGTAATGTTTTCGTTCTCTTACTATAATATCTAAGAAAAAGACCGCAGATTAACCGCTTAATTTCCTGAACACAGTCAACCTAAGCGCCTCCATCATCTGGAACTAACACCTCGACCACATCTTCTTTCGAGTCATTAGTTCGCTTAATGAAATCCATAGAAAGCAGACAGAAAATGGCTTTCTGCCCATGTCTCCATTGAACACATATTTGTCATATCGTACCTACGGAATTTCTTGCCGTCGTTAGCTGCAACAGGACTTAAATGGTTCAAGTTAGTACCCGACTCAGCCAAACAAGTTGCGTAACGACGCTCATCAAAAGTTAGGCTGAGTCCCTCCCAAGTGTACGTGCAGGCCACAGCATACCCATGGAAAGGCTTGCGGCGTGCTAAAGAAACTTTTCCAATAACTTTTACGGTTGCTTGAGTTATTGAGATAGGAAAAGGGAAATCTTAAAGCATAAAGTAATCATCGCTTCTAATGAATGGAATTAGAGATAAAACTAAATTCTTGTGAAGAAACATGTTGTGCTAAAAGGGTATTGTATCTTATTTCACACAATCACAAGTCCAAATAAAGAAGTGCACTCGGATGGGATATCTAAACTCATTGTTTTGTATCCTATTTCGCGATTTAAATATTTGATGAAAAAGCAGGACAAATGCATCTGTCTTATATGTATTTCACCAAAAGTCGAAATATGAATATACATATTTTAAATCACTCTTTAAATTCACTTCAAAAATACCTTAAAATACATAAAAAAAAAATGTAATAATTAGTAATTAGAAAAAGTAAATTCCGTTTTCTACTACATAGATGGCTTAATTCTTATTGTATATATCACGTTTGAACCGGTTTGACATGTATTTGATAAGTCTAATGTCAGTGTCAGAATCCATTGTATCTCGTTAAATACAAATTTTATTTAAAGTCCGAGACCCATCTCATTTTTTACCTAAATTGTGCTGTTGTATTTGCGAGTAAAATGTTATGTATGGTAAATACATTATTTTACATCTCTTTAGCTAACATTCATAATTATTCACAATATTAATCGGAAAAATGTAAGAAAAGTCATTTTGAATGCATGAAATAAATATCACCATTTTCGACTGTACAACTTTAAACTAAGTTTTCTCATAAAAATGTCCTATAAAGTACAAATTTTTTTGTGTTATTTTGAGAGCTAAGAAACCCATAAAGTTTTTAAATGATCAGCAAGTTATTCAGTCAGGGTTAAGTATTTTTTTTTTTCAAGTTGAAATCAAGTCAAAATTTCTGTCAAACATAAATTTTAATTTTGTGATCAGAATCTGAGCTACTACTATAGTAGTTAGAATTTTGGTGTTTAGTGTTTTTACAGACGAACACGCATGCTAGCCATAATATGTACCTACTAACAAAGAAAATCTGAAAGAATCACTTCACAGAAAAAGTTATAGCTAAAACCGTCCAAAATTAAAAAAAAAATGAAAATAAAACAAAAAAAATCATATTTCGAAAACTACAAAAAATCGCGGAACATGCATGGGGTCCAATCGATAGGTATTGGTGTCCCCAGACCTCAGACCTTCGCTGGTACAGGTTGCTTGGGACACCCTGTATCCCTGTAAGAAAGTATCAGCTTAATTGTAGTTTTTAATTTGTTATTATGAGGTCTTGTTATATTTTTTTATAAATTTATGATATCATCTCTGATGCCTCATTCTAAGTACGATTTAGAGGTGGTACGAATTAGGAAACTAGGTGCTTTAATCGTACCGAAAGTACTTTTTTGAAAAACTCTGATACAAGATTTTTGTATTTTTATGAAGGTTGATTGATTGCTTAAGAGGACCCTGTGGTGTAGCACCCGTAAATTTAAGAATAGGACGACGGAGGTGGTCAATTTGACCGCTAATAAAATTGTAACTATCGTACTATCTACAAAAATTATTTTCGGCGGTTGCAAATTTCTGACTTTTCCTTAATATTACGTAAAAACATATACATATACAAAAATATACAGTTTTTTATTTTTACATATTTCCTCCAAAGTTATTCATATGTTATATCTAGAACGACGGAAGCGGTCAGCTTGACCTCTAATGAGTTTTGAACTATCGTACTATTTAGAAAAATGCTTTCACAATCAGTTGCACATTTCTGAATTTTCCTAAATATCAGTAGATACAATTTACTCAAATACTGATTTTTTTTACTTTTATTATTTATTCTAAAGTTATTCAGAGTAATAACTAGAACAGCGGCGGCGGTCATTTTGACCGGTGAAGGAAATTTACCCTGGGCCAGTTGAGAATTGCTTTTATTGTACATAATTTACATATTTAGTACTCTAAATGTAAAACAAAAGTTTTATTGTTATAACATATTATATAAATATAGACTTTTACAACCTTTGTAAATCTCCATTCTCTTATCATTTTTCCGTATATCGTGCCAGTAATTATTTGATCTGTTGTAATTGTGGATTTATTACATAACCATTTTATTGCACTGTACATACATTTGGCCTTGGCTTTGGTTTTCAGCCACTACTCTTCCTCTTCCCGTAATTTTCATTAAAATTTAAGAAATGTACGGCTGTTTTACTTCTTTTCACGTAAGCAATAATTTCTCTTGTATTCTATCCATTTTCTCTACTTCTTTTAATTGCACGGCCTATATTTGAATCAATTCCCATTTAATTTAATTTAAGTAACAATTAATTTAAATAATATCGTTTTTTACTTATCTTTATATTTAAACACAAAAATAAAACGTGTATTACATACCTACATATAGAGGTTAGTTTGTTATTTTATATAACTTTGCGTAAACACTATTAGACTATGCAATCCAAAAATGTCCACTTTTATTTGTGGTCTTATCATTACTAACGTGTTTTAAAAGCAATGTTTCGTAATAAAATTGCATCGTAAAATTTTGCATATGATAATGAGTTTTCTGTAAGCTTCATTTTACTCATTAAAATTGACATAAAATCAGCATAAATTTGTTTTCCATAAACTCCTCTTCCTCTATCATTAACCTTAATTCGAAAATTCCAGATATTGTTTATGTATTCGCTTTCCAAAAAACATATTTTCCCTTATAAGAAAGCCATTGAGAGAACATCTGATCACGACTGCGAATATTTTTGTCAGAGCTGTCTCGTAAAAGACTACTGCATACCGCGATAAGGCAACTGCTTTTCCAAACATCTTAATTAATTGATCAGTCACAAGCTCCAAATTATGTGCTAATTTAATTTACCAAAGAATGAAACCTGTGCAGACAGCTCAGTTGTTACAACCTGCGCATCATTCCGATTTAATTCAAATTCTACAGACATGCATGAGGTAGTAGCGGGAACGGGAATCATACACTAAGCAATGAAGAAGCTAATTTCGGAAGCATCAATTTGCACACTAATCCGCATCGTTTAGTCATTGGAGGGATGCAAATTTAAAGCTTTATGCTTCAGATAATTAGAAAATTTGTATAATTCGTGGAAGCAACTTAGAGGAAATAGAAAAGATTTTCTTTAGCCCTTCGTCAAAACCAATAGGAAACAAGTATATTGAAGCTTTTGGTGACTTTGATTAGCACGTTAAATATACGCAAATTTATATGGATAGGAAAGTTTATACTAGCACATATTTCGTACTTTTTAGAATAATAAAAAAATTATCCCTATCCAGTGAGGAGCAAAACGGTAACAGAATGTGCTGGGGTTAAATAGAATGCCCATATATGTATCTTAAAAATAAATAAATATATTTCTTTGTTTTCACTCGGCAATAAAACTAAAATAATTAAACTTATATGAATTTCGAATTTAAAAAAAATAAATATTTCTCTAGAGAGTGCGCACTTTAACGACTATTTCCTAATCATCCATTGAATGGTTTCCGGAGACGCAGCTTTAGTGCTTAGTTATTTAAAACATTAACCATTAAAAACATTCGCGAAACAGTTAAATGAATTGAATAAGCGGTTTAAAATTGAACATACGATTGGAATTAGTCACTAAATTATATCAGTAATATATCCGGAAGAAGAAAATTCGAATGTATAGAGATCAAGTAAGTCAAACTTTAGATCAAATGCTAGTCTAAAATTAACCAGCGCAGAGGAAGAAAAAACCTACTATAGGTCGTTAAAAATATATCAGCTCGTAAAGAATTTGTTTGCTTTAATCACTGCACAGTTAAAATGACTAAATACGGCAATATTTTAATTTACATATTTATCAGTCTGACGAGACAAAAGTCAACAGATTTGAATCCAATTTTTCGGATAATGAAAAGCGAACAATTTATTAAATAGTCCTAAGAATGACCTCCCAAGATCCGAAGCAATCCAATTTTAGAAAAAATATAATAATGTTTTACATTAATGTAGCCCGTTCACAGCCGGGATACAAATTCAATCAAAAAAGTGTAGCTGGTATGAAAAAAAGTCGGGGAATTCCCACAAGGTTACCAAAATTAAGAAGCTTTTGACGGTGTTGATTGCGAATTTTGGAAATTTGAGAATCTAAAGGTAGATGATAATTTCTACCATGAATAGGCAATTAATATAAGACTTTATTTTTTAATGCCCTCCCACAAAGTAACAATTCAATAGCAAATACAAAACAAAAAAAGTGAATACCTTTATACATTTATTTAACACTTAATAACACTTAATAAAAAATAAATAAAAAATATGTTAAAAAAACCCTTCAGATGTTGATCGTAATAGCTAAATGAGTTTTGGACTATAGTTCTAAATCACCTCCAATAAAAAGTAATGAACTTAAATTAAAAATTTAAAAAATTTTTAACTAAATGGTATACGTACTCTAAAACGCTAGGCGAAATCGGTTTACTCAGCTATAGTATAATATTACTTCATTAGAAACAATTTCACAACGCAATGACCCGATTCGCATTGCATCTTTTTATCGTATCAGAATTAAATATTTACATACATATACCTATATATATATTTCTTTCGAAGGTTAAGAATATGTTCCCGCTGTTTGGAAGCTGAAAACAAATAAATTTAAACTAAAAATCGCTTAAAAAATATGTTAGACGTAACGAACTTTGATTGGTAATAAAGAAGAGAGAGGGGCAACTGTACGTGAGATTTTTTGAACGAACGAGCTAAGGCAAAATAATAAAATTTTGCAATAATTATATTGATCGCTATCGAACAAATTGTTCGTTAAATTAAAATAACAGTTGTCTAAAATTAGCTTTAGAGATGTCTGCCTTCTAGTATTTAATGGTAATTTTATTACAGTGGCGGTGCTTAATTTAATTTCTTAGCACAATGAATACAAATTTAGTTGCAACAATGGATACAAGTATTACTTAGATTCTGGAAAGATTGCATTTTCAAGTTGAAATGCATTAATATGATTAAGTTTTAAAAATAACTTTGATCAGATATCATAATATACGCATAAACGCTACTTCATATCGCAAAAATGTATTCGTGATGCAACGTGGAATGCGAACCTAATTGTCCACTCTATTCTTCGCAGAGAACCTTCTTTATAATATCAGAGACCAAATTGACATTCCCGAAAACTTATGTTTTTTGGAAGGAGGGTTATTTATTCTTTCAGAAAAGGAACTTTACGGAGAAAAACTTTTTTGGTAAATTGATAGGACTTTTTGTGTCGTTCGTGCTATAATTCGCCAATTGTTTGCAGTTCATGGACGAACAAACCGTCTGATTGTCCCTCGTGAATTTAGTTTAATGATTAAGATAAATAAAGAATGCTATTTATTTTTTGTTGAACTCTATCGGAAGGTAAACAGCTTTAATATTTAAGTTAAACCCAACTACGTAATCACCGAATTCGAAATAAAAAACCTATTTTCTTAGCTGCTAAAAAATTCTACCCATTACTATAGACTTTAGAAGTTACCTTTATCATTTTGGATAAACTAGATTAATTGTAAAACAGTCCACAATATAAGCCGCCACCGTTTTGGTGAAACACAAAATTTGTCTGAAAGGCATCGAAGACTTAAATTGTGGAAAAAATAAATCTTCATTCTATGACTACATATCGAAAGAATTAATATGGGTATTCACGCTTTGTTGCAAATAGGTCTTGCATCCTTGCATTTCGTTGTATAAGGTGCAAAAAATCGGTTTCCATAGAAACAATTATGAAAATTAAAAATTTTGCACCTAATGCAACGATGCAATTGGATATACAACAAAGCGTGAATACCCATAATAATGTCAAAAACTGCATGAAGAGATGAGAAATTCAAACTAGAAAGAGAGCATAAATAATAATAAATAATAAATAATAAATAATAAATAAAGAAAACATATAACAAATATTTAAAATTAAAAAATGATAAAAATAGATTAAATTTGAAAAATTTGAAATATTTGATATCCTGGAAAAATAATTTTACAATTTTGCGTGTTGGAATTTTGTAAAGGAATTATTAGGTATATTTTGCAATTTTATACTTTGGAATAAAATTTTGTTTTGATTTGATTGATTTTGGTATTTTGATCAAAAGGGGAATATTTTATTTTTTATTTTGCATTTATCGTGAGAAATTTGGTTCGCCACATTGAAAATTTCCATGAAATCGAAATTTAGATTTCAAGTTAAGATATTTACACTTAGTACTATTTTTTACTTCAATTGGTTTAATTCCAAAGATTTTGGATCCAGCATCTCGAATTTCTCAATTTCGAAAGCGGACTCGCAACGAAAATGTGCGACAATTTTCCTTACATTTGTAGTGAGTCGATATTTAGTAAACAAAAGTGTTCTATATCGCCTACAAAAAAAGCGTATTATAACTAATTTTACGATGAAATAAAAGTTGGGTTTCACATTTCTGCTGCAATCCGTGTGCAAACATGAAAAACGATATCAAGCCAAGTGGAACGTTTCAATGTTGGCGGATTATTGCTGGACTGTTTGTCGAGATCTTACAGAAGCAGTATACAAAAGGGCAGCGAAAAAAACCACCGCAATTCTGCTACTGAATAAACAAATGTGTTTTAGAAAGCTGAAACTTATTTTAAAATATTATTATTTTTATATCCAGCATGTAAGAATTAATAAAAAAAAAAAAACACTTTACCTGACGAATACGTTTTCAAAGTCAAAATTTGTAGATCAGTGATCAGTTTGTTAAATTGAGATATAGGTACAGTACCTATAGTCACAGCCTAAAAAAAATATCGAACTAAGTGTAAAGGGTGATCGCGCAACAAACGTCTGAATAAACAATCTTTATAGGTAGACTGAAAATCCAATTTTATATTCTTGGATTTTTCCTACAAATTGAGGAAATGCTTGTTCTTTTTTGTAAACTCATTAAACATTTTGCCATTTGTAAATAACTTATAAAATTTACTTGCAGATTCGCCCTCATCTACACATTACTTTGCTCACTCGTTTGGTTCCTGTATTTCGTGATAGACGGGACGTCGGAAGAGTACTGGAAGCCCTTAGCGACCTCGCTAGCCGGGCTCGTCATCGCCTCCATATTTGGACTGTGCTTCACCCAATCAGACTTCTACCGGGCCCACACGAACGCGATCTCGGCGCTCGCCGCCTTCATCATATGCGCCTCCGCCCTCACATTCCTCGCCCTGACCGAGAAGGCCTTCAGCCCCCTGGGCCACTTCGCGGTTTGCCTGGAAGTGATCCTCCTGATCTACACGGCGCTCCCCATGCGACTCTGGATCAGCATCAGCATAGCCCTTCCCTACTCGGTTCTGTTTGAAGTGCTGACCCACCTCGTTGGGAGCAATGCGGTCCACGGGCCCGAGAGCGGCTTCTGCTACAAAATCCTGGTCCTGCGGATCCTGCTGCAGATCAGCGTGCATCTGGTGGGACTGCACGTGCTCATTATGAACATCGTGAGGATGCGAGGGACCTTCATGAAGGTTGGGCAGAACCTTCTGGTGAGAAGGCAGCTGGAGATGGAGAAGCAGCTCAAGGAAAAAATGATCCACTCCGTGATGCCGCCAAAGGTCGCCAACATGCTTCTGAACGAAGGGGGCGGGGTTGAGCTCGAGGCGATCGCCGCCGAGCAAAATATGCGGCCCAGGCCTTCGAATGATGTGAAGTCCTTGTTCAGGCCCTTCCACATGCACAGCATGAACAACGTTAGCATCCTTTTCGCGGACATCGTGGGCTTCACCAAGATGTCCTCGACGAAAACAGCGGAGCAGCTGGTGGAGATTCTGAACGACCTCTTCGAAAGGTTCGACGACCTTTGTGCGCTGAACGGGTGCGAGAAAATCTCGACCCTCGGCGACTGCTACTACTGCGTGTCCGGGTGTCCGGAGCCGAGGCCGGACCACGCCATTTGCTGCGTTGAAATGGGCCTGGGGATGATCGCCGCCATGCGGGCCTTCGACGCTCAGCGACATGAAGGTGTCAAGATGAGAGTCGGGGTCCACACCGGAACCGTACTTTGTGGTATCGTTGGAACGAGACGAGTCAAATTCGACGTTTGGAGTAACGACGTGACCCTTGCCAATAGGTAAGATCTGAAATATTTTTCTTTACAAAACTCAACAAATGAATGTTTCAACGTTTCCAGATAGGAGAGAATGGCTTTGGTTGAGGTGTAATTTGATTCTTAAATCCAGTCTATAATATCAATCTATACAGTAAAAATCGCTTAAGTGCACATACACTGTAACCTAAATTTTTGTGCATTTATCAGATTTGTGCACTTATCCGTCAAATGAGAGGTACATATCACAACTTCTCCCGAAAACTTAGAAATTGTGTAAAATCCAGTTGTATCTTAAAAAGGGGTACCTAATTTCATGTTTGCAATCTTTTAAAGGGATTTAAGATACAAAAGAAATTATTTAATAATTTTTGGTGTAATTACTTGATGGATTTATTCAATAAAAAAGGAGAAATGCCCCAAAAATGCATTTGACAACAATTCAAACCCACAGCTGACTGCTCAAAATCCGTTAATGGTGTGAGCAAGAGGGAACGAGAAAGTACACCATCTCGAGATAGGCATTTTGTATGGGATGAGTAGTCCATTTCTATATGTCAGTGCACTTATCCGAAAGAAATTTCTATCAAAATCAATATTTCTGCACAAAAATTGTTTGTGCACTTAAAAGAATTGCATTTATCAGAAAAAAAGTATGTGTAAAATAAATCTGAAATGCAAATATCTTTAAAATGTTGCACCTAGCCGGTTCGTGCACTTAACAATACTTGCACTTATCATATTCAGGTCATCCTCTAAATTATGTTAAACGAATTATTTACAAAAAAAAAAAATAGTATAAATGCAATATTTTTGGATTAAAATGAAGCATTTTCAGAATTAGGTATGTTATGTACAACAAACTATTTTTAACCCAAAATTTATAATTTTCAAAATAATCAATGGGACTTCTACACTACGCGAGAATTGTCACTTTATGGAATACTTAACATGTTATGCAATGGGAACGCTTGAAGGTTTTTATTTTACAAATATTATAAAGATTTTTGTGTCCAGTTGGAAGTAGAAGTAACCGGAAGAAAGAGATTTACCTTCTGCAGGAAGTTTTCCTTTTATATTAATTTTTTGTTAGTACTACAAGTAGGTTCCAGAAATCTCAAAGTTGTGTTACATTTTTTTATACAGATTAAAGTGTATCTTTGTGTATCACAACTTCTCAGCCATGCACCAACAACAATCGTGTTTTTTTGGTGAAAGAAAACAAAAATATCCGCGGTAGACATGCTAATAGGGTATTACTCTTCGGTGTATTTGTTTTAATTTTGCTACTTCGTTGCATATTCTTACATCTAAATGTTCACGCCAACTTAAAACTTGTTATCATTTAAACACTCCATAATGAGACATTCTTACCCACCTACGCCAAATTCACTTTGTTTCTAATTTTGGACAATTGAATGAGTTATTTTCGCAACCTATTTCTTCTTACACTGAAAATATACTTATGCATATGTACATATATGTAGTTAAAATAGGTACTTCGACTTCTCTCAATATACATACATATGTACATATGTATTTGGAAAAAGAGCAAGAAGAATATTCATATAAGTGAATAAGAGGATTTGAGTTATTTTTTAAAACTCATTTCAATTAAGGATCGTTGATGTTAAGACGAGCCTTAATACATTCGGCACCTTAGAATTCGCGTTTCCATCACCAGAATGAACAATCAGGAATATCAGACTGATTTTCCAGCAGAAAATTTCAAGAATTCATGTTTGTTAATCTACGCACGAATAGTTAATGAGTCATTAAATTAATAATGTGTATAGCTTAAAGCTGGTCTGTTTATGTTTTTATTTTGTATTAAAACATATTACAGAACATATCGAATAGGAGGATACACAGATAACCAATATCTTAATATGAGACATTTTCGACGAGCTAAAATACGCCATCAAAAAGTCATAAGAGCTTTTCTCCAATGAGGTCGGGCGTATTGTAAATTTAAAGGAAATAAATTTCACCTAAGGTGGCGTGAAATATTGACGGATCTATTACAATCAAGATATTAATTAAGATTACGATATTTTTATTGCCAATTAATTAAGTTCTGTTAAATACCGTTCAGACCAGACAAATTACATAATGTGTTAGAACAGTCATGAGTAACATATCTTCACGCAAAAAGGAAAAAGGCAATTGGGCAAAAATGATCCAGAACCAACAAAAACAAGTTAAGTGCAGGTTTGTTAGGCTTGATGTAAGAGACAATTATATATACATATTTATTTTTTCTATGTATGGGAATCAGGCAAAATCCAATAAAAATAAACAAAAAATTACAAACAAAACCATTCTTAACACTAATAAACCAATTTAGAATTAGGTACATAATTAAAACGAGTAATTACATAATTTGTTTACTTTTTTATAAAACCAACCGATTCGCGCACTATTCAATTGTCTTTCTTCCTTTCCTTTCTTTATCTCAATCTCGAATGAAAAAAACCATGCGTGATTCTGATTCGTGACTTGAACCTACTGAAAATGTCAGGTGTTAATCGGTGTGTGGTATGTCATACGTATGTGTCACGTCTTAACTGAACCACTATTACAAACGGATCGTTCATGTATTCATGGTATGTGCACGTTAGGGAGCTGTTCTCCTATAATAAGTGTTAGGTAAATATTACTTAGCTCATGCTAGACATAGACGCATAGAATAGACTGCAGCTCTTATAGACTCAGTAATTGTCGATATAGATGGTTAATTAACATTAAATAAACGTTAAAACATATCAATGCAATTTTCTTAATTCCTGTTATAGTACAGATAAAACTATCTTATACATATCTCTTATCCTCCATAACTATAAAACAAACAAATAACTAAAATCATATAAGGTTAGCATGTATGATAATTTGGGATAGGTTTGGTTTTATTTTATGAAATTTTCCCATTGTTCAAATTCGTTTATAGCTTTAAAATATCTGTTCGTTGAAATTTTTGTAATTACATACTGAGTTTGCAAAGCTCTTTAAAAAACTTTTCCATCAGTAGTCAATAAAAATCCCCTTTTTCTAGGATGGAGTCGACTGGTAGGCCTGAACAAGTTCACATCTCCGAAGAGACCTGCAGTTTCTTGGGCGATGCCTATTTTCTGGAAGAAGGAGAAGAAGTCTTTGGTAAGTCACATACATCACAACATTAAATGATATAATATAATTTAAATTTATTCTGTTCCAGGGCACCGCACTTATTTCGTGGTAGGTCGGCGCATCGATGTTTCTCACTCGACAACCGGCAGCATAAATCAAATTCCAAAAGTGGATGGAATGCATCTTTCGATATCGCCGCAGGATCTGTCCCTTTCCCAAAGTGTGACCAACATATCCGTAATTCATCCAACTGTTCCACCTGCCTCCCCGGTCGGTCCAATCTCTAGCTCACTAAACCCTTCGCCGGTGCTCTCCGTCCGGCCACGTCTTACTTCGCTTAGTATGAAAATTAGAAAAAAGCCGCCCCCGGATGACGCCGAAAAGGGCATAGTTAAGAGCTGTAACACAAAGAATCCGAAAATTATAATCACTACTAAGTCCTTGCCGGGAAGCTTAGATTCTGACCAAGAAGAAGAGGGGTGCTGTCGTGGTGGAAATGGTGGAACAGGGAGCAAGGGCCAGGAGGAAGAGGGAAAGGCTTTTAAATATACAGCGAAGCTTCGGAGCTGGAAAGTGCCCAAGTTTTTAAGGAAAATAGAAGACTTGAAAAAATCTGAAGGGACTGGAGTTAAAGGGAAACCCCCCGAAGAAATTCCAACGATTGAGCAGAACGGCTACCAGCAGCTACCCGTCGTTATCGAAACGCCTCGCCCCAGTTGCCATACTCTGGAGATTCCCCAGAGAACTCAAAACATGAACCTGCCGAGTGGGAACCATACCAATTCAAAATCTCCCGAGGGAAGCTGCTGCTCCCCAGGGCAGCATTCCATGTTCGATGATATAATCGACATCCGCTCATACATTTCCCAGTCCAGAAGCGATATATCGCCTTTTGGCCGCTCAGGCAGCTATAAGTCGCAGTGTGGGCGTTCCGCTGGAAATTCTGAGGCCTCGCCGGTGGGCCGCCCACGGAGCTCAACTCTTGCGGCTAGAGCCATTGAGGGCCCTATGCGAAATAATTCGGGCAATTGGCCCGACGGACTGAGCATATGCGCGTCGGCGGCGAGCAGAAAGGATTCCGGTATTAAAAGCAACAGTCGTCGCTCCAGCATCCAACAGCAGATCTACGCCCTCAATCAGTCGGCGATATCGCAGCACAGGGTGTCGGGGTACTTCACGAGCTCCACGTCGAGCCTGTCG
The DNA here is from genome assembly GCA_951509405.1 of Machimus rusticus. Lineage (NCBI taxonomy): Eukaryota > Metazoa > Arthropoda > Insecta > Diptera > Asilidae > Machimus > Machimus rusticus. The sequence continues at coordinate 15,028,540 of OX608051.1, forward strand.
AACATAAACGACGTCCACTTGCCGCCCATTCCGCCCTCACTGCAGGCCAACCAACCCGTACCTGACCCACTCGCGGCCTGCCTCCAGCAGCTGCGCAAGCAGTCCGACCTCCAGCTGATTCGATGCGTGCGCGACAACGCTAAATCGCAAAGGAGCTACTTGGTGAAGCCGCCGCTCAACAACTTCAGTCTGTTCTTCAAATCCAGACAAATGGAGCGCGAATTCCGCTCCAAAGCTCACAGGTTTGCACACCAATTCCACATTTGTCGTATATTATATTAAAACGAATCGCAAGCATCCACGTAGATAAGGATAATGAATTTATTCAATACACTGCTTTAAGAATATTTTGTTCAAATTTATAAATAGTTCACAAATTGGTCGGCTCGGCTTGAGCGTGCAGCGCCGTCGTCGTTGTACATAAAGCTCTAGATCTCAGAAACGAATGCAGTGCCAATTTTGAAACTTTTGGTGTAACATCTGCATAGTTTTAGCTTTATTTTGAGCAAATTAAAATTAAAAAAAAAATGGTCCAAGTTTAAAAAAAATGCGTTAAAAAGTTCACTTCCGGTTTTCTATAGGAAAAAAAAAAATTTTTTTTTATTGTCCCATAATATAAAAACCACATATTTGTTCTCGATAAATCACTACTTAAAATATTTTTTCATTCACTTAGTAATCCCAGGAGCCCTTTCCAAAAAATGTGATCTTCATAGTTGGTGCAATCTTTCGTAGTCCATAACTTCACAACCGGGTGTCATAAAAGAAAAAAAAAAATAAATTTGTATTCTTATATCCTCAAGGACTATAATTAACCTAAATATGAGCAAAATCCAAGATGTCACTTTTTTCCTATGTCCGCTTCACGTGGAATACCCCTGTTATCACAATTTTCTCTGAACAATTTTAATAATTTGCTCGTTAGATACTTCATCAAAGAAAAGTCGATAAGTAAATCTCAAAATTTGTGTATGTTTTCGGCGTTATAATAGGAGGGTACCATTAATTATCGATAATACGATGTCATTCAATTTTAAAGTATTGCTCGTAATTCATATTTCTGTTTCAGGTTCGGCAGTGAAAACGAGACAGAGGGACCACCCACGCTGGCCACGCCCCGATACAACACCTACATTGACATCTTCGTGGGGATCATGATCTACCTGGCTATAGCTGGTTCCCTGTTCCTCATGACCCCATCGACGATGAACTCCTCCTTCCGCATCTGGGTCTCGCTCTTCACCGTCTTCACCACGATCCAGTTCTTCGCATTGTTCCTCTTCACGCGGCAGATGTGCCGGCGCCACTCAATAAAAACGAAGACGCAGACAATCCACCCAGAGTCGTGCGCCGACCGGATCTTCGAGGCCATCTCCAGCTGGTACCCGTGGCACACGTGCCTGGCTGTCTTGATGTCCCTTCCGGTCATCCTGATCATCATCAACTTCGCCCTCTTGGACCTGAACCAGCTCCAGACGTTCGAGTACCACTACGGGTTCCTCATCTTCGTCTGCATCGTGCATTTCTGCAACTTCACTCAGCTGAACTGTTGGATGCGAAACATCCTGGCGCTCCTGGCTGGACTTTGTTTTGTAGGAATCGCCGTCGGACAATTGGTGGCAAACGAAAATCGCGAAGATCACCTAAATGCGACGATTGTGAACGAGACCTCAACGTTAATAATCAACAGGTTCCTCTACGAGGACATTAAGTGGTTTCATGACTATCATGTCGAGATCTATCTAGACTTACTGCTGCTGCTCATTCTGGTGTGGTTCCTCAACCGTGAATTCGAAGTTGGCTACCGTCTCACTTTCTACGGGAACGCTGTAGCTAACCAGGACAAGATTCGTGTCCAAAATATGAAAAACCAAGCAGACATGCTCCTGCACAACATCATCCCGAAGCATGTGGCTGAACAGTTGAAGAACACCGCCAAATACTCGGAGAATCACCACGATGTGGCTATAATTTTTGCGAGCATCGTCAACTTCAACGAGATGTACGACGAGAGCTACCTGGGCGGGAAGGAGTACCTCAGGGTCCTAAACGAACTAATCGGGGATTTCGACGAGCTGCTGACCCGGCCGGAGTTCCGGTGCGTGGAGAAGATCAAGACGATCGGAAGCACGTTCATGGCGGCCAGTGGCCTGGATCCGTCGAGCCGGGAAGAGAACCACCACCACATCCACACGCTCATGGAGTTCTCCCTCGCCATGCAGGCCGTCGTTGACGCCTTCAACAAGGACCTCCTGGAGTTCAACCTGATCCTCAGGATTGGCTTCAACATCGGCGACGTGACTGCTGGAGTTATTGGGACCAGCAAGCTGCACTACGACATTTGGGGCGATGCGGTTAATGTGGCCAGCCGAATGGACTCCACGGGGGTTGCTGGACGGATACAGGTGGGGAAGGAGTGCCTGCAATACTTAGAATCGAAGTACGAATTTGAGCCCCGCGGGAAAGTGTACGTGAAGGGAAAGGACCACATGGAGGTGTTCCTCTTCAAGGGCAAAAAACTAGACGGCGGCGATCCTGAGGAGTGAGTGCAATAAGAAGGATATACACCACTTGAAGTCAATGGTCAACATTTGTACAAACCAAGCAAGCTTGGCTGGCTGGAGGGATTTGCTCCCAGAGCTAGAAAACAAAGCCCGAGCCGCACTAGCGAGTTATCGAGGAATTCCTAAGGAAAATTCCTACCTGGCGACAGGTAGCTAGTTTAAGGAAATTTTAAGTTAAGGATAAGAGTCAATCGTTTCCATAGCTGTACGAAGTAGTTTTGTACCTTTAGTCAGGAAGAAGTTAGCTTTCTTCTACTCGTTGTGATATTTAACCTCTTTACCTGACGCTGCTTTCGAACCGCCTCGCGCCCTCCGTGTGAAGGAAGTGCGCCGATGGTTTCACATTATCGTGACTATCCCGCTCGAGCAAGACTCGTTTTAGTTTTGTGTGACGCTTTCAGCGGTACTCTCATCGGTAATGGTTTTACAAATACAATGGCAGTCACATAATTAAGAACACCACTTAATTTATAAGTGTTTTTTTTCTGTTCACAAAGGTCTTTATTGAACATTAATTTAATATAATGATAGTATTACAGCGTTAGTTAGCTTGGTCAAATGTTTCCAATAGTTAATACTTACCAACCATTTTTGATGTGAAATATCTATTGGCGCCTCTTGGGGTAAAACCGACTCGTCATGCCGCCTTTGCGCCGCCGCTCTCTACTTCTTGTGTGTACGTGGTGGCGCATTTTTAGTAAATTCATTTCAGTTACCTTTGTTCAAGAAAGGCTTTTCCAAGCTCTTCTCAATCTGATTTGAACGACTACATCAAATAATTCCGTAACTGCATTGTAAAAAAGTCTATCAGCTATTCCCAATTCCGTCGGAGAACTAAGAAATACGTTCGAAATATGTATTCCGAACGGAATTGAAGCTTACATTCTGAAATCCGTACGGAATCTAAATTCCCAAATCAGCTGTTTGGGTTTTTATAACTTTTGTTTTTCTATTTCTTCATTATGCCGACGCATTTAATTTAATTTGCACCTTTCTATATAGGCGAGCGGTTAACCCTCGAAAAGTCGCTTAGTTTTCGAGTAACCCACAAGTCTTTGGGGAGGTGGTAAAACCTACATAGATCTATGTATTTTTTTATTCTGAACAACTTTTTCTATGAATTTTTTTGATTCGAGTGGGGGAAATATGAGTTTTTGGCAAAAAACTCCATTTTTCCGCTCGTTTTTTTTCCGTGCCATTTTATGATTAACTCGCTCTAATTTCCGTTCTCTTCCACCTATCGAGCTCAAACTTTTTTCATATTCCTCACAAAAGCCTAGCGCTTCTTATGGGCTGTCAACGAATTCAATTGATGATATTTTTTTTTTTTTTTTTTGAGATATGCACTCACACTTTTTGAAAAAATGCGTTTATTACTTCGGCGCGAGAAAGAGTTGAGGTAATTTTTGAAAAGTATAATAATATATATATCGTTTTGAAGTTCACGCTTCAAGGAAGTTTTTTGGGAAGTTTCAGATTTCAATTTTGAAATGCGTAGAAGTTATGATGACCGAAACATGCATAGCGCCTCGCGCGCCACCGTCGGCGCCGTGCCCGAGGAGCAGCTCGGGTGTTTGGTTTTGCACATCCGCTGAATACATTCATTAATCAAACCAGAAGCAAACGTATTCACCGAGAAAGAGATCTTATTGAATGTAGGCGTTCGAAAATTTTTTTTTAATATTTTGAAAATATTTCCGTATTATGAGTCGTAGTTTCTATATAGGTTTTATTATTCAATTATTCAATAAGATTGCTTCCGCACATAAATCCTTACATTTTCAGTTTTTATATGTATGCATTTATATACGTATATATTTTACCGATTTGTATTGCTCCGCGCTTGACTTTGCGACACTCCCGGCAATGTTTATGCATGTTCTGTTGGACATGCAAAAACTTGCACGGCGCGTCATCTCACGCTAGTCGCATATAATTGATTATCGTTGTATGCTGTGATCAGAAGCTGCATTGAAACAACACATTTTGCGTTCTATCTGGCAAATCAATGAATGGAAAAATGCTACTAATAGTGAGATTATTTCCCTGGATATCATAGAGCATGGTTGGTTATGCGAAGATAATCGAATATCTGTAAATTATTTCGAAGGTAACTCAGCAATGGAATACTTACAGAAATTCTTTTGCGCTTGTAGCAGAAAAGATCCATGTTCTAATAGTACATGTCCATGCGTTGAATCTCATTTAAAATGTTGTGACATATGTAGATGTTCAGAAACATGTCAAAACAAAAATTCTGATGCAAATGAAAATTGTAACGACAATGATGAAGATTGTAATGATGATTGAAAAAAAACTTCCTTTATATATTGTTTTTTTTATAAGAAGAATCACGTTTGTATTTTTATAATAAAGGAATTCCAAAGGAATTGTTTCGCTGCAATTTATTATTATGCCAACTTTTACTTTTCTCAGGTGTATTCATGTGGATATTAGATATTATGGAAAATAGAATACGATACGGACGCGCGAGCTGCTCCTCGGGCACGGCGCCGACGGTGGCGCGCGCGGCGCTATGCATGTTTCGGTCATCATAACTTCTACGCATTTCAAAATTGAAATCTGAAACTTCCCAAAAAACTTCCTTGAAGCGTGAACTTCAAAACGATATATATATTATTATACTTTTCAAAAATTACCTCAACTCTTTCTCGCGCCGAAGTAATAAACGCATTTTTTCAAAAAGTGTGAGTGCATATCTCAAAAAAAAAAAAAAAAAAATATCATCAATTGAATTCGTTGACAGCCCATAAGAAGCGCTAGGCTTTTGTGAGGAATATGAAAAAAGTTTGAGCTCGATAGGTGGAAGAGAACGGAAATTAGAGCGAGTTAATCATAAAATGGCACGGAAAAAAAACGAGCGGAAAAATGGAGTTTTTTGCCAAAAACTCATATTTCCCCCACTCGAATCAAAAAAATTCATAGAAAAAGTTGTTCAGAATAAAAAAATACATAGATCTATGTAGGTTTCGTCACCTCCCCAAAGACTTGTGGGTATGTGTCACGTTTTCGGGGGTTAACCGCTCGCCTAATAAATCGAATATCGCCCAAAGACCTACATATAAATTCATTTTACATTTGAATTTCTTTCTTTCATGTTTTCACTACAATTTTGTAAAGCAGTCTTCACAGATTCTGGAGATCTTTTTCTATTCAGCTCTTTTGCTGCATTTTCCCAAAATTGGACTTGATTTCCTTTGCAAAATTCCTTATTTACATTTGGTTTGTTTTGTAGCAGTTGAACCAAGCGCTCATACTGCTGTTTCTTTGTCGTCTTCGTCCTAATTACAAAATGGTAAGCGTATAAATATATAACAAACAAATATAAAACACTTACATTTTGTTACACAAACGTTCCGCAACTTCGGTTTGGTGGAATAATTTTACTCCCAATTGACATTCCGAACGAAATATGGGCACGTCTATTACATCCGAGATTTTTCAATTTGAGACAGATCTATTTTTAAAACAAAAATAAGACGGAAATGCATGTAAACAGCTTATTACTACATACTTATTATCTTTTGTATAAAGAAAATTCTCAGTGAATAGAAATATTTTGTAAAAGGACAATCTAATTCAAATGGCATTTAATTTGTACGTGGTTGTTGTTGTAAATTGAACATTATTTTTATGAATATTTCGAAAATGATGGGAGGTGGATTTTTTAAATTATTTTTCCTTTCTTCCCTACGACAAGAAGCTTTCGGAACCGTTCTCGGATTGGAAATATGGAATGACTTCAAAAAATCGTGGTGTGTAAGAAAAAAATTGTAGTTAAATATTAACTATTGGAAACATTTGACCAAGATTTTGTGAATCTGAACTAACACTGTAATACAACGAGTATCATTATATAAAATTACTATTCAACAAATACCTTTGGGAATATAAAAATAGCACTCATAAATTAACACCTTGTGGTGTTCTAAATTATGTAACCGCCAATATAAAAGTATGTATATGTTCGTATATACATATTTATATATTCATATATACATAGACAATAGACCCTTTCCTCTGCCTAGTAAGAAATTCACGTAAGGAAGGCGTCTGCAAAACGCAAACCTAAAGCTCATCACTCTAAGCTGCACCCCAAGAAAATTGAGTGAAATGCTGAGAATCCTTGGAGCACAATCACGAAAACTAATCTGAACTTAAGCGCCGAAGCGTTTCACAACAACTCTATGGTCCAATTTTTTAAAATTATAAAATCGATAGTATTTTGAGAAGACAGCATCTGGGTGAGAGACTATTTACGACTGTCAACTTTACTACTTTTCTATGTTTACTACTATTACTACTACTATTACTACAGAGACCTAACGACCACTCACGGTAGATCATTATATTGTTAACCTAGCCTAGGACTAGACACCTGTAAATATCTCCCTATTTATTCGAACTCAATGTTTTGTTGGCTGGTCGCTGTGCGCGGCCACAAATTCTATTTATACACAATTTTAAGTGCCTTTTCTTTGTTAAGAACTCTTTTAATAAATTATGTTAGCTGACTCCGTGTTATATTTAATGTTCTTACCCTAGAAGCAGAATAAATATGATTTAATCGTTCTCTGGAGTTTCATTTCATCCACTTTCTTAATTGACATTGCAGCGGTGGCTTTCACAATCCAGCCAATATGCTAGGAATGAGAGTTAACACATTCATTAGACAGAGTGCCAATATCAAATGGTCGTCTAGAGTTTAATTAGCTAACTAATTGTATTTTAATTAACTAATTGCACTGGTCTACAAAATCTGATTTTAAATAAATACTAGGGGTGTGTAAATATTCGAAATTTCCGAATAATTCGTTTCGAATCGAATTTTCGAATAATTTGAATAATCATCGAATAATTCGAAGGATCGAATAATTCGAATAATGATCGAATAATTCGAATCAATTATTCAATAATAATTCGAAGTATTCGAAAACTATTCGAGCTATTCAAAAATTGTTCTATTTTTTCGAAAATTTTAATTATTATAATTTTATACTATTTTGAGGTCACTGGATACGAATATGCAATTAAAATTTTATAACTACATCTTGTTTAAAAATATCTGTTATGAAAAACTCTATGACTTTAGTTAATTACAATTGTCTAAATATATTTTATTTTTGAAGTCTACGACCTCTAAATCGAATTTTAGCATCCTTCGTTTTCCACATTTTTCAAAATCTCTTCATCAGCTACGCTTCATAAGAAATCTACCTAAAACCTTTCGAAAATGATAGAAAAATTAGAAAACAGACATCTAATGAACACGCAATGACAAAATTTACGCAGGTAAATCATTAAATATTTTGATATCTCATAATAAAGATGATATTATACACAAGTGAACAATTAGAGCTAATCATCACTTTTAAGAATATGTAGATTGAACGAATCGAAAACTACAAATACAGTAAATTTTCATGTAAATGACAATTTTTGTGTAAACCAGTGTAATATTTTTGAAAGTAGCGGAGTATTTTAGAAAATTAATTTATATTTAAGAAATTCTTGGTAGGGGATTAAATTAGTGAAATTAATTTCGGAAATTAGTAATATTGCTTAATTTGTTTTGTTGCATAAAAAAAAAGGTAAGTCAGTTTGTTCGTTTCTTTCTTTCTTTCTTTGTGTATTATATCTAGTTTGTTTAAACTTTCTAAATTTCCTGCGCAGTACGAAGATGCATTTTCTGAATAGCATTGGCTTTGATGCTGGCCTTCTCATTATTTTAAATTTTTTTAAAAGTCTTGATATTGTAGATTTACTTATGTTATTTTTAGTTTTCAAAAAAATCATTTTGGTTGAAAATTTTTACATTTTCATTACATAAAGGGCAGAAAACTTAAAGTGAAAAATCTGAAAAAAGTAGAGGTGATAGAGGTTTATGTAAATATTACAAGAAAATAAAAATATGTATCTATTTACACAGCACAGTTATTTGAAATCAGTAAACGTTATTTCCAAACATACATAGTTATGCGATTGCAAAAATGAACTTTATTGCGTCCTAATCATATGTACCTATAAATATTCATAGATTATAATTTAATGAAAAAATAATATAACAAATTAAACATTTTATATATTTCTTCCGAAAGTACGTTCAATTTGTTCATGACCGTAGAATGAGAAGGTGACCAAATCTGACATGCATACTCAAGAAGCAGGTTAAAAAGAGTTACATCTTCTAGGGTTTTAGAGACATAAGATTTAGAGAATTTGTTAGAGCAACGTTTAAAAAAGCCATGAGCAAAATTGACTCTGCTAATGATATGAACGATGTGTGAGCTCACTATCGCAGATATGTAAAACCAAAATCATGAAGGAAAATAACAGAGGGTATGGGTTTAAAAGAAGAGTGATCAAGAAAGTTTTCGCATACAAATAGAGGAGTATAAATTAAAACAAGGTTGCCTTGTTTACAGATTTATTGTTTAACAAATTTTACATAAAATAATTTACAAACTTCCGTAAAGCACAAGACTCGGTACAAAAAAATCATCCCACCCCGTCCTAAAGGGCGTCAAGTCAGGAATCACTGAGAATATCTTTCAAAATGGAACTGGAATTTCGTGTAGGTGGAAACTGTCCAAGGACGTTCTCATCCAGCAGAATCGGCTGAATGGTCGACTGATGAGATTTCGGTTCAGAAACTTTTCGTTCGTTACTCTTCGCGTCAGTCCCTGACGACGACGGCCCTTCGGAGACGATATTCAGGAGATTCGGCATCCCGGAAGTCTCACTTCTTGGTCGTGACTCCTCCTCTAGGAAATTTACAAAAGCTCTCGCCAAACTGTCCGTACTGTGCGTAACTTTTGAAAGAAAAAATATTTTTTTAAATTAGTTAAGCTGGGTGTAGAATTCACTTATGTATCTATCTACCACTGTTTTCCTTCGATAAAATGAAAAATGGTACAATAATTTTCTACTGCACAAATTACATATATTTATGAATTATAATATTAATGTTTGATAAAATAAAAGAGAACAATTTTTGCAAATTTAACACTTAAGGGGATGCAAAAGTTTGTATTAGAAACAATTATAAAACGAGTCTGAGCTTGTAACATAGTACAAATATTCTTCTACGAAATAATGACCAAAATCAAAATTAAAATAACTGATTTTTCTACTATATTCTTGATAGCAATAAATCTAATTGGTACATCTACTATTTCTTAACATACATATTATTATACATACGTATTTCTACGTATACGTAAACATCAAAGAAAATCAATCAATTAAGAACGAAATAAAGATTGGTCTAAATTCAATTTTAATTATAAAAACTAAAAAATCGAGGCGCTATTACATTTTTTATAAAAATAAATATATCGTATGAGATCCTAGGTTTCTTATAACTTGGGCAAGTTGCCGAGACATTGATTTGATTACGTTTAGTCTATTATTATATTTTGTTCAAGTTTTCCCAATTCATAATTAATTGCGTTTTTAAGATTCTAGACGTTCTCAAACTGTTTTAAAAACGCACTTCGAGAGTATTCCGCATATATTCTAGAGATAGGGTTCAGGTCAGGTCAGTTTGTTTTGATCTAAATAAAATAAATCTAATAAACAAATAACTTAAATAAATTGTAATCAACAAATAGTGTATTTTATCAAAAAGATCCCGTGCTATATATCGAAGATAATGTAAGCTGCGTTTTTTACGTAGATCTAGATTCTAGACCAAGACAAGATTTTAATAGCTTTTGAAATTTATTATCAATTATCCAATATCATAAAATGATTTTGATTCAATTTTAAGTCAAGAGATAGTCTGAAAAATATTCAGTTGAAGATTTGTAATCTTGCATGAATTAAAATAATTCCAATATGATACATTGTTGATACAAATTCTAAAATCTTATATCGTTATTATTGTTAATAATTCTCAGTACCGTATAAAATTACCAATTGACCTATATAAAAAAAAGCCAGAGGTACTATGAGTAAAATCTGTTTAAACTTTGAACTTAATCTAATAAATACAGTAGTTTCCAAGAAATTTGCTAATCCATCGTAAAAAAAGTAGTTTCGAAAAAAACTAAAATCTTAAATCATCAAAACTGATCAAATTTTACACATTTATCAAAAACGAAATCTCGGGGTAATCAGAAGCAGTTTTGAAATGTTTTGAAAGCAGTTATTTTCTAGTGGAATAAAATGCTATCCATGCTGCAATGCTTCACCATTTTTGGTTTTGTTGTCGAAATATCGTTTAATGACTAGTTCTTTAAGATTTTAATATTCTTTCCACTTAATATAATTTTTATTTCTAAAAATGTCCCCGAAGAGGTTGAATTCACATAAAAAGACTTCAAAGTAAGTAAAGGAGTGTGATCGGAACAAACGTCGATCAAAATGGCATTTCAGAGAATAGATTATTAGTATCATTTTTGTATAGCAAACGAATTTTTTTACTCTAATTTTTGTTAATAAAAGAAATATTCATTCACGAGGAAAACAGCGATCGAGATGCTGAGTAACATTAAAATTTAAAACTTACCAGTACTCCCCACATGCAGCAATCCTCCCAACCACCCTGTGTGGCTTTTGTTTAGACCGATCTTATCAGTCTCCGCCTGATCGAAACCGAGTACAGTAGTAATCATCCTTAGGATTTGGTTTTTATCATTTGGGTTATTACTGACTATATACCCAATAATCAGGCTCTTAATGAGACTCTTCTCAATTTTATCAGCCTGACTAGCTTCAGTTGTTTTAAGCGCTTCATCCAACACTTGTTTTTTGCTCTGCAAATTTGTGACTATGACGAGAGAAGAAAAGGTAAAAAGGAAAAAACTCAATGTTAGTAAACTTCTTCACATAGAATCTTGTTATAATGTTGGGGATAGAAAAAAAATTGAAAATTACCAGCACTCAGGGTTTCTTATAGAGATGTTAATTTTATCGTTATCCATGCAGCATTCTCGAGTCTTTAAAGGGAGCATGACATAAGCACTGGTTAAAGTATGAAAGCACACCAGTACCTGATGTAATACTCACCCTACAGACTGAACGGTGATTTGTTAGCGCGATTGTTTGCTTATAAATGTAAAAATAAAATGCATAAAATCAATGGGAACATGCTTTAAAGTATAAAAACAATAATGATACTTCATAGAAACAATTAAATGCTTATCAAAGCAGGCAAGCAAGCTGCAGTTACAAGATACATGCTTACTTATAGCTTAGGATATGTTGCAGAACATCATACCTAAACAGAAAACCCATTACCCAAGACCTCTCACCCAAATCGTCCACCAGAATCGAACCAAACAATATTGGCTTAATTGCATGATTAATTGTATCTAGGAATGTAATCTTCGGCTTAGAACTCTTACACATAACAACTAATGATGGCTTTAACAAAAACTTGAGTTTTTGAGAGTAATGAAAACCAGGTATTAAGAGGTATAACCCCATAATAAATACCTATATTTTTGCGAATTTTATTAGAAAAATTATTATTTTTTATTTATGTTTATATTCTATATTATTCTTATATGTTTAAAATTAATTATACATTTTTGAAAACAAAAATGACCTGTACAACAGCCATTTCCCCAATGCTCGTTTTTTAAGAAACTTTGTGATGACCAATATTTCAAAATTAGTTTTTATAAGATTCAATCGTGTACGTGAATGAATGATTTAAAAAAAAATACATTTTTCATTAAATGCCATTGGGTTGAACGTAAGCGCAAGAAAATAACGATTACGAATTTATGTAGTTAATAATAAAATAACGATTTGGTAACTTAAAATTTCTTTGTTCATGAAGTAATTATTTATTATATATGAAGTACATAAAGCAAACAAAGTGATTTCACGATAAGGTCACTCCCTTAGACCGATATAACAAAGTCAATTTGGACCCATTTTTTTTTAACTTACAGAAAATATTCTAAAACATGAACATGATAAAAATCCAAATCAAAATATCGATTTATTTAATCCTCTTCTCTAGGTATAACCCCTTAAAGAGTTAAGTACTTCTAAAAGTATGAGGATGATAAAAATTCAAATCAAAATATCGGTTTATTTAATTTTCTTCTCTAGGTATAACCCCTTAAAGAGTTAAGTACACTCAACTTTTGAAATTTGTCCTTCCCAAAATTGTTCTGCAACCGTTTTTAGCGATTGAAAAAAATATGTGTAATCCCTAAAGCTTATTAAGCAATGTTTACTCTACAAATATTTCCTTGGTATCAATTGCAGACACATTTATAATTATTAATTTAAGTCTTTGAATACGTAGCAAAAGCAAAACGACGGATGTTAATCCTTAATGGTCCGGAGGTATTTCAAGATTACTTCCCACCAGGTCCAAGGTATTTTTCATGCGAAGGAAAACTGTAGACTTAAAATATTAAGAATTATAGAAATTATATAAATATATAAATATTTTATATTAGAAGGAAAATTTTTTAGCTTTTAACGGATCAATGCCGCCATACACGCGGCCTTGGACCCAGTAAGTAAAAGGGCCTTGGTTTATTGAGAATTTCATCAAGGTTTTTAATATGAAGGGATCTCTAAAATTTTACTTTTCCAGAAAGATGTATATATAATCAATAACTGCAATTTTAAGAGTATTTAAGGCTTATTTTGTGTATTTAAATGAAATTTAAATGTCTATATGTAATTTGCATACCATTTTACGTGTTTTCGTTAAATTTTCTCAGCCTTATGTTTTTTCATGTTGGTATGTTTTTTTTTCGCTTTTATTACTTTTAAAATTCACTACTGTGATTGATTCTTAAAACGTATTCTTACTACTAAAATACGAGTTCTTTGTTCTTCTTTTCAGATTAACCATTTTCTATTAATTTTTGAATACATTTTTTAAAGCAATGCTAAAGATCACAATTAGTAATGGGAGTATGTTTCCTATTATTAATATTCGTTTTCTATAAAGTATTGATCATTTAAAATTATTAAATTAATATAAGGCTGTAGAGTTAATCTTCACACATACTTTGATACATCCTACCATCGACGTTTTCCTTGCAAAAAGAAGTAGTAAAAATTATAAAGCACTAAAAAGCAGGCTCAACAAATCAAACAAGCAACGTCCTGGAAATCAAATAACGACAACTTAAGAACAACACTGTTATAAAATAAAATTAAATTAAAATAAAATTGTAGACATGAACGAGTATCGGGTAACCTCAGTCTGTAACGTGAGTGTAGAAAGTGCCCACAGTTACAATATGAGATTGCCCTATAACACGTCGAGCATCACAACTTAACAAAACACAATTCGGTAAAAAATAAATGAAACAAATTAACAAGGAACTGAAAAGGTAAGGATTCTGCGGATAAGGAGCGCGGTGAATTCAAGGTGAAAGCAACAAATGCAATGCTGTTAAGGACGTAGTCTGGTGTTCACGCTCGTTTCGGACCCTTATTTCAGGAATTTTTTTCCCTAACAAGATGAAATGCAATCATTTCAATTTTTTTACACTTTGTTATTGACATCGTTAACTAAAGGGAAAAATTTTTTTTTCTTAATTTGACGCCATTTTATAATTGTTTTTTTAACCAAAAGTAGACAGCTTTAAATGGAGGTGGGTGGGTGGCGGTTGTGATTACGACACTTGGAGTCATCCGAAACAAAAAATTTAAATTGATTATTGTTCCGTAGGCTTGTGGCTATGGCCCGTACCAGAATTAAACATTTTCCTTAAAAAATAACAAAATGGCGGGCATTTAAAAAAAAAACCTTAAAAAAACGTCATTTTTTTGTTGAAAATCGGTGAAAAAAAATAGAAATAATTTGTATAATTAAGTAATTCTGGTACCGGCCATAGCCACTGTTGTGTAGAATACCCTGTGCAAAAATCAAAGGAATCGGCTGTATAGAATTTTCTGAATCATGACCGCCGCTTACAAAAATGTTGTTTTGAGGAAAACGCGTTTAAAGTTTTGATTTCAGATTTTTAAAAAGAAATTATACTTACATTAATCAGCTATATGGGCGTATATATATATGTATGTATATATGTATATATATATATACATACATATACATATATATGGGCGTATATATATGTATATATACAACAATAGAGCGGTAAGTCTTACCGTCAGACCGTTGCAGCTGCGCATGCCATTGTCACGGAGTGCTCTTCGACTATGTGCTATAGCTTTGTAAATATTTCATATTTCGGTCTGAAATTTTTACAGCACTTTCTCAACATAATATACTTTCGAAATATGTAAAAAAAAAAAAATTGATTTTCCGAAATCCGAACACCAGACTACGTCCTTAAAGAAAAAGTGCAGCAATCAAAAAAGGGGACCAAATCAGCATACAGGAGTATATCCAATTATAAATGTTGAACGTGCTTTTAGTCCTGTACATTGTTTTGTGTCCCAATAAAATTAAAATATTAGAACCTTAGAAATGGCGGAATCCTCACTAGAGAGCCAGCCAGATAAGAAGTTTGGTTTTTTTCGTTCGAATCAACAGACGGTCCAAAAAGCTCATACCAGTTGAAATTCCGAGAACCAAATATAAGCCCAGAATTACCAACTGATATTTACCTTTAAAAACCAACAGAGGATGTGTGCTCACCCCAATGATGATGCGGTTAAAGGTGAGTGCGATCAAATGAAATTTGGCTGACCAATTCGGTTCGAGAGAACACAAGCAAAAGTTAGTTGCAATGGGGCGCTTTACGGTGGGCGCATCTTGATATTTTTTATCAGTTTTGTCAATATATGAACAGCAAGCACCATGACGTATTAGAAGGAACAAGGAACTACTATGTTAGAGCACTAGTGGTGTCCTGCGTCCAGGCGAACACTTACTATCTTCTTTGAGCGTCGCAATCGTCACTTGGCTGTTTTCCAGCTGATCCGACAATCTGGCGGCGGCTAATAAACCCTGGTTAGCATCGACTAGCTGTTGGCTTAAAGTCGCTATTTCGTTCTGCAATTGGGATTGCTTTTCCTGCTCTGCTACCAGTTCGTTTCTTATCCTCTGCGTAGCAGCCAAAATGTCCTTCTCTTTTTCTGCATTAGCTGAATTTAATAATAATAGCAAAAAATTATCGAATTATTTACCTTTTTGAAATTGTTCTAGAGCACACTGAAGATTAACTAAAGCAGCTTGATTTTTCGATTCTCGATCTTCGAACGTACTCAATTTGGCCGCCAACTCGTCTCGTTGTTGCGATAGCAGTTGATATTGCGCTTGGAGCGTTTCAGCATGTTGATTTGCCCGAATACTAGAAATTAAATATAAGTAAGATAATAATCAAAATATTAGTATTACAAGAATAAATTAAATTTAAAGTATTACTAGATGAACTTAAAATTAGTAGCTATAAAATTTATACTCTTACTATTCTGCCTTTCTAAAAATAAATTTCTTGAAGGACAATTATACTTTTTAAACAAATTATACAGCTTATATTAAAATAAATTATTCCGATTATCTATATGCTATTGTCAGGACATTGAAATATAAATAATGAATTAATGTAATAAATAAAACATGTCATTAGAAGTTTTCTCTAACTCAGTAGTATTCGAATTATAAGTATAAGAGTTAAGCTTACCTAGCAGAAGTGTAAGCATTACTAGACTTAGAAACTTCCTCCTCCAGCTCACGCATCTTTCTGTTTGTCTCCTCGACCATATGTTGCATTTCAAGAGTCTCCTGTGTATGAGCCTCCTCTTGTTCAACAAGATGCTGTCGCAATCTTTCCAGGTCTTTTCTTAAATTATTATTCTGCTCGTGTAGTTCCGCCTTTTCTTGTTGGAGCAATTTCTGGTTAGTCTGCTCTGTTAATAGATTCGTCGTCAGGATATTCGATTTCTCCATAAGGAAGTTGATCTGATCCTGTAACTTCTCCACTTCTTTAGCATTTGCTGACAAAATCGTCGTAAGCTCCTCCTGTAGTTTGGCACACTTCACACAGTTGTTGATTTGTTCATTAGATTTTTCTACTTCAGCTTGATAAAGCTGCGCCAACCTTTGAATTTCCATGTAGTACTGAAGATTTTCATTATGTTTAGTTGTTACGGCTTGAACGAGCTCGGATTTCTCTTTGCTTATTATTTCAAGGTCATTTTTAAGTTTCAAACAATCTTCACAACCACCTACAGCATCTTGTTTCAAATTCATATCCTGAACCACCTTCTTAAGATCCTCTTTTTCACTTAGTGCAATTTCATATTCCGCTTTGAGACTATCGTATAGCTTTTTGAGTTCCACATTATCTTGTATTTTGGCCTGTAAGGCTTCTATTTCTTTATCTTTTTCTGAATATCGGATGTCCTTTTCCTTAAGTTTATTATCCAATAATGTGATCGCCGCATCAGTTTCTCGTTTATACTCAAGCATGCTTGCTTTTTGAGCCTGCATGGCAGCTACTAAATCTGCATGATCTTTGCTAAGGTGTTCCAATTGTCCTTCCAATTCTTTAATATTACTCTTGTACTCCTGAATCTCAGCGTCTATAGCAGATTTCTTGTCGTCTGTTTTCATTTCATTAATTTCGAAAATCAGATTACACTTTTCCGATTCTAAGATTTCTAGGTCAGTTTTAAGTTGTTTTATCGTCATATTTAGTTCGGCGTTTGAGTTTTGTAAAGTTTGTAATTTTATAATATATTCCCTCTTTTCATTTTCCATATCGTCTATACGCTGATTCAGTTCTTTGTATTCATCCTCAAGAGTCCTATTCAAATTATTACAGTCCTCCAATTGTTTTTCTAAAATAATGATGCTATCTTCGTTATTTTCATGGATGGTTTCCAATTTATTTCGTTTATAGTTCTCCAGTTCATTGAGTAGAATCTCATTGTTTTTCATCAGCTCGCCACATTCAATTTCATAGTTAACAACATCAGCCTGAAGGGTTTTCTTTTCGTGTTCAATTGCAGATTTTTCTCCAACGAGCCTAGAAATTTCATCGGACATTTGCTTTAAGTTCTTCTCCAAAATATCTATTTTCCATATTTTGTCCCGAAGTGATTTTAGCGAACTTTCAATCCCATCTTTGTCTGTTATTGGATAATCAGTTTTAATGTATGTGGTGAATAGCTCCTTCAATTCTTCGAAACTGTAAGAGGAATCTTCACTGGTTACTTGCCCTTTTATTTGATTTTCGTTCAAAGAGGATTCCATATCAATTAATCGTTTCTGAAGGTCTACGTTTTCCATCATAAGTTTGGACTCCACATCAGATGCATTTGCTTCACAATTCTCGATCTTCTGTTTGAGTTTTTCAATATCTGACTTATATGTGTCATTCAAAATTGTCAATCTATCTAATTCCTCTTGTAGGTTTCCCTTGTCAGCTTCTATTTCTTTAGATCCGTTTCCACCTTTAATTTGCATCTGCAGAAATTGGACCTGTTCATTTAACTTATTAATTTTTGACTCAAGTTTTTTTTTAATCTCTTCCTGTTCTTCCTTATAATCCAGGAATATGAATTGATCGTCTTCATCATTTAAATGCATGAAACACGCACCATATTTACGTTGTAAAAACTCTTTGAGGTCAGAAGGATGGTTTCTCATGAGTTCTTCTATTCTTTTCGAAGCATATTCGTTTTGAGCTTGTAAAATACCATTTTGCTGGTCCAGACGTCGAACATTGGCCTCGAGCTCACTAACGCTCCCCCTATAAGGGGGACATTTCTCCAAATCGCGTACATAATTACTAATACTTCCCTCCAAACATCCGTGGATACGCTTTTGTTCCTCCTGATACTTGGCAAAGTTGATGATGACTATATCCAAGTTTTTATTCAGCTCATCACATTTAGACTGTAGTTCGTTATGCTTGGTGGAACTGATTTTTATTTGGCTCTCAAATGTCGCTATCCTGTCCAGCAAATTCTGCACGATTTCTTTTGAATTGGTATTTTCTTTTTCCAGCACACCGACCGTAATTTGATGGCCCCTTTCATCATCTGATAGGGGTTTCTCGATACAATCAAGGTGTTTTTCATTTTCTTTCGATAACAAAACTATCTGAGCTTTCAGAGATGCTATTCCAGTTTCCAATTCTTCGCAGGCACTTTCAATATTTTTTTTGTGAGACAGAGTGTTTTCATTTTCTCCTTCACTCATCTCCTCCTCATCCTCAATATTCCGTTTTATGATACACATATTTTTCAGATCTTTTCTATCTTTCAGTTTTTCATAATGTAATCCCAACTCGCTCAAGACGTATCCCATATTATAATAGTCATCCTGAAGCTGTTGTACTTCATTTTCCTGATCCTGCAAATTATCAACTTTCCGTGTTATTTCCACCAATTCCTGTTCCTTGCGTTCCAATTTCGTTTTCAAAGAAACATTTTCAGCCTGTTCCTTGGCCAAACAATCCCTTAAAGTTTCTACAGTTTTCTCAAGATGCTTATTGTCTTCAATACACACATCATAGGATTTTCTTAATTTGTCTAATGATTTTCGCAATTCAGCTGTTTCCTTCTTCAACTTCTCAAATTCAATTTCACGAGTATTTTGAAGCTCTTTAAGCTCCTTAGTAACATCGTTTAATTTTTCTTGCAGCTGATTTTTAACATCAAGTAACCCATTGATGGCATCATTGTGCTGACTGTCTAACTCCTCTATGTTGGCATTCAGCAGTTGGTTATTTGCTGTCAGTTGTGCAACTTTATCGTGCAATAAAACATTCTCCTCGAGCAGCTTTTTCACCCTTGGATCTCGTTCCTCGGGATTTTTAGAAAGTTTCTCATATGAGCCAATTTCACATACTCCGGCATCCAGAGGGATTGGTATCATCTCACCTCCACTCGATGATTCTGAATTACCTTCAGGATCATTCTTAACTGAAGAGTCTGACGGTATGTTTTCTGGCTCCCAACACCAACTATCTTCAAGGCTTGCATTTTTTTCGAGGGACTGGAATGAGAGAAGATAAATTTTATTTTAAAGCTCATTAAGTATTATTATACAAAGATAAATTTAAAATGCACTAACTAGCAACCCCCTATGAAAAACATTTCCTATACTCTATTGCACAAAAGAGTAAATTGGTTTAAAGATTATATAAAAAGTATTTAAAGGGTTCCTATTCACAAGAAATTTTAATGGGATTTTAGAATACATATAATTCAAAACTACTGGATTTAAAATACCGTTACATTCATTTAAGAACAAAAATGTTTGTAAAAGTTCCACGTTTATAGAAAATCTCTGCAATAAAAAACTGCCCAATTCATAATTTAATGGTCACGTTATAAATATTTTTTTTAAATTTGTGTACGTTAATATCCATTAATTTTCATAAATTATTAGGTTTTTTAAAATATAATCAAACCACTATAATATGTAACACCCAAATATGTACATTCGGCTAAACAATTAAGGGTAATTGCGCATGGCTTTCTTAAGAACTATCCTCAAATGCCTAATAAGTACATATAGTTATATGATCTATAGTGCAAATATATAACTTTGTATTTTCATTTCAATTTTTTCATGATCATTTTGACACAATCTATACCTAATTCTCGGCTGTTGGATAGCTGCATCGTGTCTCCTATTAAACGCGGAGGAGCAAATGTGAAATTTTGGGATGTTCCGGTAGAGGATCCATTAATGATCTTGTGAGAATTAACAAAAGTGAAAAAAGGAAGGATGCAAGAAGATATTGAAAGAACATGCTATGCCACCAAGAATTATACTATAAGGTAAAGGTTTCATTTTTCACAAAGACAATGATCAGAAGAACTCATCACATCTGTGCAGTTCATTCTCGGACGATATACTAAAACAGATACTATGGCCAAAAAATATCCATACATAGTTGCAAAACTGTGAATCGTTCGAATAATTATGAGCGGTAGTGTATATATACATAGTTGATCATCTTTTTAACTCTCCACTTTTCTCTGCGCTTACCCCCTTTTTATAACCTTCAAAGAATAAATACATAGTTTGAAATCTCAGATTTTCATAAATTTATTAATAATCAAAATGTATCAAAAGCTCTCTGTTTTTTTATATTTAAACGTATGTAGTTATAATATATGTAAATATTACCAATAATAGTATATTAAATAGAATGTGTAAATGACATCATTTGAAAAAGCAACATAGAAATACATATCTTCTTTTATCTATGAAATCGATACCGCCTAAAAGTGTCTCGATAATGCAAATTAACGGTTCGTGACTTAGTCAAAACTTGTTTTGCTCATAATTTTCAATGTTTTTAATAAGTATATTTTGTTGGATTTCTTTAAGACTTTATAAATTTTAAACTTCGATGAAAATTGCAAACAATTTAAGTAATAGCTAAAGCCAGCTATGTCGAAAACTAAATGAATTATGTAATTACTTAAATGTGCTTGAAGGTAAAAAAAAACGTTATTTTACTTAAATATCAAATGGTACACTTATAAAATCTAAACGACATTCGCCAATTTTTAGGACAATCAATAATTAATCCACAAATTACCTGAGGACACCTGATTTATAGTAAGCAGAAATAGACTTATAGTTTTCGAGATAAAACTGCTTTTCAAAATTTTTTGCCCATTACATTATGTTCTATTTCTGCAAAAAATCGCTAATTTTTATTCTGACATGGGGAAGTGTTCTCGCCTAACTTGTAGAGAATTAAATTCTGCACAAAATTGATTTAACCATTTTTTCCCGCAACTGCGATATTTTTTGAGTTATTTGCGAATAAAAATAGTGAAATTTGACAGTTTTATTTCATAAATAACTCAAAATTAAGTTAAACGGATTGCAAAATGTATAGGAGCATTTCTATAGACAAATTTGCCCTCTACAATATTACGCAACCAGTATTACGATATTTGTTACCATTAATGAACAACTTGCAAAATCCTAAAGTACCATCATGTGATCAGTTTGGAGAATCACTTTATATATAACTTGAAGGACAAAATGGGGACATCAATAAAATTTAAAACGATTTTTTTTCTTATGAGAAAACGACCGCCATATTGAAAATATCTTCGCTTACATTTGATAAGAGGCTCCTTCCGTAATTGTTTGCAAAAAAAAAAAAAACGAGTAACAAATATTAAAGTTTGTGGCCATCATATTGAAAAACTTGCTTGAAATTAATGCCCGATTTCACAGTGCCAACTTAAGTTCTGAGCGTCACTTAAGTTCCCGTTTAATCATTTTTCGGTTTCACAGTGCGAACTTAAGTGTACATTACGACTTAAGTGGTCGCTATACTTAAGTCGCCAAAATTGGCCACTTAAGTGTCGCTTAGAGACATTTTTTGACATTTCGTGTGGAATAATGAACAAATAAACAAGTTGTTTTTAAAAATTTGTATTTTTACTTAAAAAAGGAATACTGATACGGAAGATTTAATTGATAAAGAATGTTATGAAGTCATTGTTCGAGTTACACGCATTAAAAGATTCCACACCTTAAAATATATTTTTTATAAAACTTGTCAAATTTTCATAAATTCACTTTAGTTACCTTTGACTTTAATTAATAGCGTCAAAATACTTCGTTTCTCATGAGAGGTCCTCTCCTGAAACAAGCACAGTGTCCTACATAAAAGCGTAAAATACTTAAGTTCTCACTTAGCTAAGCGTGAAATAAAATAGCACTGTGAAACCGAAAATACTTAAGTCGTCACTTAAGTTTTGCCGTGCGCTTAGCTAAGTGAGAACTTAAGGGCGCACTGTGAAATCGGGCATAAGACTTTCATAGATTTAAAAAAAAGTGCCACTATCTCGAAAACTAATGCCCGATTTCAAAGTGCGCACTTAAGTTCTCCCTTAGCTAAGCGCACGGCGAAACTTAAGTGACGACTTAAGTATTTTCGGTTTCACAGTGCTATTTTATTTCACGCTTAGCTAAGTGAGAACTTAAGTATTTTACTCATTTATGTAGGACACGGTATTGGTTTCAGGAGAGTCCCTCTCATAAAAAACGAATTATTTTGACGTTATTAATTAAAGTCAAAGGTAACTAAAATGAATTTATGAAAATTTTAGGAGTTTTATAATCAATATATTTCAAGGAATCTTTTGATGGGTGTAAGTCGAACAATGACTTCATAACATTCTTCATGACTTAAATCAGTTAAATCTTCCGTATTAGTATTCATTTTTAAAATACAAATATGTACCAATTTTTAAAAACAACTTGTTTAATTGTTGAATTTTCCACACGAAATGTCAAAAAATGTCTCTAAGCGAGACTTAAGTGGCCAATTTTGGCGACTTAAGTATTGCGATCACTTAATACGTTATGTACACTTAAGTTTGCACTGTGAAACCGAAAAATGACTATACGGGAACTTAAGTGACGATCAGAACTTAAGTTCGCACTGTGAAATCGGGCATAAGAGATTTTTACTTAAGTTTAATTTGGCTTTTTCGATCAGTCATGAGTTGACCCGTCATCCGTTTGCGTTTGGGTGTTGGTTTTGAGATACCCTGCATGTAGTATTTCTTTCAACTCCAATTATAATCTGTCTAATTTTCGCGGCACTAAGACCAATTTATACATAGTCAGACTGAACTCCATTGATTCAATTCAATAAAGGATAAAAACGACTCTGTCTATATTAAAACTAACTATTATACTTTTAAGAGCACAGTACTACTGGTTTGAAAACCAACAAAGTGTACATTTGAAGCCTAGATTAAATAAAATCAAATTGCATATTCATGAATACATAGATAACACTTTTAGAAACACAATAATATTAACTATCCTATTTTTGCGTTTATACTTTTTAGTGCAGTCTAATGCCAAACTTTAAAAACTAGTTGCCATATTGTTAAAGGCCAGTGAAGCAGATGAGAGCATTACTGCACGGCAAGAATTCCTCCACGCGCAGAGCTGCTTTGGAAATTCATCAGTTTTGAACCTTCGCCACACCATCGATAAATAGTTTGTTTCAAATGACCGGTGGGGCGTGCATTATGCCGTTTATGTTAGCTCTGGCGATAATTAACTACGTATATCACCATCGCTGTACATAGCTTCAACGCTTTGACCTGTTTTAATGTCGCGCATATCCATTGCATGACATTATTCTGCACAATGGGGTATGACGACGGTATGTCCAGCTCTGGCAAAACGATTATTCCATACATAATGCCATAATGCCTCCACAGCACATGTTTGTGCATTTCCCATATTTCATAAGTTTTTACTGCAGTATACCAGAATTTTTTGTTGACATTTGTCGTCGTCATTATATAACGACGTGATGCGTGGAATAGTTCGTTTCTGAATAAGCAGGAGAGAAGCAACAGCCTCCAACAAGTAGGTAATTGCACAAATGTGCCCCGCAATATTTGGAAATTATCTGTAATACGTTTTTCCTTCATTTGTCAAATTGACTAATTTTAAGAGGAGATTATTCAAAATTGCATTTATGAAGACATTCGCACGGCGTATTATTGCCTATACATTCGCCCTTATTGGCGCTTTAATCAAACTTTAATAGCAGTATTCAATGGAACTCATATTTTTATAGGCACTATAAGATTTATTGGCATTGCTGCAATAACTCATTTAATGTAACTTCTCAACTAAATGAAAAAAATAGAAGTTTAACAATAGTCATAGGAGCTCTAGCTTGGAAAAAAAAACACTGGGCAAAGAAAAGGTGACACCACCAATAAACTGGTCGAAAAACTATTTGTTGCGGGTGGTTTTTTTTCTGCTTTTTGATAAAAAAGTCATTAAATGACTAATAGCTGAACACAAGAAAGTAGCAACGCGCGCAGGTTTTTAACGAGCTCCTACTGATAAGAGCTTTGTCGCCGAGGGTGAAACAATTGTGCGAAAAGCACCGATAAAATTGCTTTCTGCTCGGCACAAAAGCCAGAACGTAAATTTACTTTTAAAATTGCTCAACATTCTTTCCGGTGTTGTGTTTTCCTCCAAGGTGGGAGAAAAAAACCTCAAGAGGGCAACATTTAACAGGAACATATTACGTACTGTATCCATTTTACAATTGTCGTAGCCTCGAATACAGCTGGAAAAAAACACTTATTTTACTATGGAGCAAATAAAATTATTTACAGTCCAGTTTGAGTCTTATCGGCTTTAACATTGCCGGTGCGTTATGGGCTTTACACGTTGAAATAATGCAATTTTGTCGCTAATTAAAACAGGTCGATTATCAGTTCTATGTATTTTTGTTTCTTGACGTACTCCAATTCGTCCTACTTTAGCAATTTTCACACATGCCCGAGAAATATTTGAAAACCCAAGAAATTCAAGAAAGTAAGGTAACTTCTTAGTATCAACAAAAAGAAGATCTCTGAAGTAAGCAGTCCGCGCAAAGGCATTCGTTCAATATTTGTTTATATTTAAGGTTCTCTGCCGCTTTATTAGACTAATTCTTTTATTTCTATTAACTTCCCTAAGCCCGCAACAGACTGTGTTTATACAGCTCAAAATAAGAAGGCAAATAAGCACAAACTGCATACCTGTTGCCTCATTGGCTTAAGTCAAACCGTAGGTCGCTGTCGTTATTGTGGTGAAGCTGGACGCACTGAGGACCAGGCCGTTAAATAAATATTTGAGAATAAATTAGACGCAAGATATGTTACTGCAAGAGCGTGTAGTTAATTACAGTTTGGGAGCATAGTCTGAAGGGACGCAGTCTGAGGACAAGGTGCAAATGAATAATACGGAAGAGAAGAGTATGAGAAAATATTTAATATAGTGGTTATTTTGAAAAGATATTTCAACTCCGACTCGCATTTGACTGCTTTTTGAAGACATCTATTTCTTCCAATGATTTGCAGAGTACGGATCTAAAAAATAAAATTCTTAATGATAAGATTTGTGATAAAATAAGTTTTTTTGTATTTTTTTGATTTTGACCGTTCAGTCACAAGATACCTACTTCCTTCCAAGGTCGTTATTCGAACGTCCTCTCTAATTTCTACATTATATGCAAAATATTTAAAAAATTCCCGCATGTAACTTTTGTTAGTAATTTTAATAATAATTATAACGAATAATGACGCAAAAATATTATGCATAGTCTATGAAAATATCAAATTTTTTTAGAAGCAAGCACGGACTCTATCATGTGCGTGCTTAAACATGCAGTTTTTTTCTATTTTCTATCTACCTACTTTTTCAAAATGTTTTTTTTAATAACTTATGAGTTGTTTCATTTAAATTATTAATTAATTGATAAATTAATTATTACTTCTCAACAAATTTTATCAACTACAGTAATCGTACAAAGGGACTCGTTAATATTAAAAATAAATAAAAATAAATTATTGAATAATCCAAAAATTATTAACTTTCACGATCACCTGATACTGTGCGGTACCAGAAGGCTCAACCTTTCTTAATTCTACTTGAAACCAGTTTAAAATTTGACAATGGTAGTGACCTATGCGAACTACATATTTTCTTCCTAGACCATTCAACGTTAAATCTACAAACGTTCACGCATTTTTATTCGCCACGAGAATCAAACAGAGCTCAATTTGAAAACCCAAATAGTTTTTCCAAATTAAGCAAATCAATACCTTACTCGCAGTAAACATTTTAGTGGCTGGGGTATGAAACCTCCCAGTATACTAGCTACAGGTTAATTTTCTAAAAGTAATACACAAAATTTAAATATTGTCCATATCTGATAATGTAGGCCAATCATTTTTCTTTCATTACTATGATACAATATAAACGTACCTATAATAAACAGAGCTCATTTCTCTCATATATTTTTATTGTATATGTTTTACTTTTCTCATATTCTAGCATTACCTTCTTGCTTTGATAAAATTTTCTAGTAAATGAGTGATAGAGTCATAAATGAAAGTTAAATTCAAAAATTATTTTTATATTTAGTTTAAAATATTTAAAAACAAACTAAAAGTTTCAAAAAAAAAACTTTCAAAAATTTTACAATTATTAATTTGTAGGGGTAGCATAACGTTTAATACAATAGGTACAAGGAATCTTACTAAGAAGAAGAAGAAAACCCAATTGTGGATTCGAGGTACTAAATGTAACTATTTCCTCGGTTTTCTTGATCGTGTTCAAGTTTCTCTTACTTTATCAAAATTGTAGATAAACTATAAAATCCTCTTTGACCGATTTAGAAAACGGCTACTTTGAAATACAAAATTGCACTTGTATTTAATTTTAGTTTTCTAAAAAAAATTAAAACATGAATTGCCTAACTTATTACCTCTTTCCATCACCCCAAAATCTCGAGATTTTGTGACATTTCGCGAAATCCATTAGATTTCTCATAAAAATAGGCAATTTCTGAATCAAAATCTTTAAATTCCAATAAAATCTCAATCAAAGCCTCATAAGTTCACTGTGGCATCCCCAAAAGTTTATTCTGCACTTTTTAGCAGGCGTTAAATTTGGCATTAAATTGAAACGGAACAAGTAGTTTTATAGAAATAAGCAATATTATATGTAGTTATGTAGTTAAAAAAAAAAAACTAAAAAACACGCTACCTCAGGTAATACTTGCGATATTGCGATATGACTGAACACAATTATCCGTTGAAAAAACTAGAATTCATTGCAAGGATCTTTTTTCAACAAATTCAATTGTTATAAACAATTAACTTAGCTAACCATGCATTGTCACCCAAACTAAACGTACATACATACATATATGCAAAATTTCAGCTTAATAGGAAACCGGGAGATGGGTCTTTAACTTCCAAGATTTTTTTACATAGTTAGTTAGTTAGTTAGTTAGTTACAGGTGACGCTAATAAAAGCTAAAAAATATATAAATAAGTAAAAACAATAAAAATATGACTCTTGAAACATCTAATGAAATCGTGCTACTATTATTGAAACACTTTTAAATCACTTGTTCTAAATTCCAACATTTTGGAGAGATGGAAACATAGTATTAATACAATACGTATCGGGTGAAATTAAAAGCAGTAAAATACAGAGTGTGCCCAGGATTGTAAGTGGGAATTGCTTCGTTTTGGAGGTAAGGGGTTTAGGAATCTTAAGTACTTTTTCTACTACCACCCTGTAATTTTTTTTGGTGTACATTCTGTGAAGGTTTTATTTATCTGAAATGATAGTTAATCGTCTAAGATTTTCAGAAAATGCATACCCAACTACAGAACGCACATACATGTGCCCACGGGAATTATGTAAAGTTCTGTGAAACGCACAAATATGTGCACACGGTAAGTAATGTGTGAAGGAAAAGGTGTCCGATTTATCATACTTATTTCTATTATTCTTTTATATTTGTCGCTATTTTCCCATATTCCTTGCTGAATTCAACTAGTTAATCATTTGTAGCGCTGACATTTTATTTAATAAGGAATTTTTTTAATTATAACTTCAGACAACAAGACATTCTTTTATGGAAAATTATTTTCGAAATTTCCCCTTAGGGCACAGCGCCAAGTCATAAGGAAGATTTACTGGAAACTTTCCATAAACGAACAAGTGAGAAAAAGAATTTATTGCAGGCCACAACATTTCATTACAAAACTGCCAATGAATCATATTGCCACAATTTTCCTCCCCTTCCGACTTCTATGTGGAGCTCCCCAGTCGCGGAGCACCTGAATCGACAACTGTGCTGTTGTGCTGCAACGAATCCGAACTTTTTCAATTTTCACCAACTGTTGCAAGTCGTTAGTCAGAGTATAAGACGTAATCAATTAATACCTCAGCAAGTTCACATGTTTAAACAGGAGCGTTAACAATGCAACGCAGCTTCTTGTGATCATCCAATTACCACCGGTCCGCGAGTTCTGATCTATGGCACAAGTGCTGAGGCCAGCAGCCGAAGCGCATTCTTCACCCCAGAGGAAATATCTTTGGGAACGGACACGCCGGGACAACTGAGACACATTTGCCAAATCCTCTACAGTTTTGCACCAGTCATGTGAAATACCTCAGACCCTAGGCTGGGATCAAATTAACTTCAGCCACCAACTATTACCGGACGAAGACAAAAAAATTGCCATCGACGCCGCCCATGGCCAACTTTAATTGAAACTTAACTACGATGTACTTGGACGATGCCGATTCTGAGTCTCTGATTCAGCACATTTCGGCCTCATGGACTATGGTGGAAAGAATGTTTTGACTCTGTCGTCCCAACATGATGGGAATATGTTCTATAAATGTTTACGCCTAGAAATTTAAGAGTCTGCTATGATGACGATCTGTCTTTTGCTCCCCAGAGGAAATCCAGAGGAATGATGTTCATGACTGTAAGCCATATTGGTCTATCGAAAACTCATTCTAGTTGCGTTTAATATTTGAGGTTTATTGATTTATGTATCGTCTTTCTAAAGGAGTTTAAAAGACAGCCGCAACATGTGCCTATTTTACTTTTTTCATTGCCATCTCCTTGTGCCTTCTCAGTTCATTACTAACAATCCATTTGCAGTGTGGCTACACGCTGCACTCGACATCTAAAGTATAGAACAACTATGTGACAATTAATGTTCAGGTGAAGGTTGCATTCTGTGGTCTATTGTGGTTTCCGATTAAATTTTTTTTATGTTGCGTGCAACAATAAAATTTAATTAAAACGCAAAAGACGATAGCGTGCAGCACCTGCTAAAAGTGAAGCACACTTTTCTAACATTTATTTGCAGTAAAAATTGATATATTCTGCAAAATATTTAGATTTCATCGTTGATAAAACTAACCTTTCCAATACATACATATAATTTGGTATTAATAAAACCGAAATCTTAATTATGTACCCATTTATAAAATTATGGAGCTTATTACATATTTATAAAGCAATATTTCGATCTTTATATGGAGCACCAATATGGTGTACCACAAATTCAACGATAATACGATGACCAATTCTCCATTGTGTGCTAATAGGCTCTAGATATTATGCAATTGACGCCAATTTCAAATCGTCTACTAAATTCTCCTTATATTAACATTAAACTTTCTATGAGCCTGAGTAACTTTTTTTATATAATAATTCAATGATTATCCACGATATGGCAAATACACCTTATTATACAATATCTTTTTATTTATCAGTAATATTCTTGGTAATGATATTAGCTCTAACCTGAAAAATCAATGTGAATACTTTTAGAAGTTGCTGCAGATAAAAGTCGATTAAGTATTTTGTATTATACTATTATCATTATTTTTATTCTTCTATCAATGTTTATGAAACAAGGAAAAGCGTATTTTATAAGTGATAAGTATATTCAATAATATAAAATATTTCATTTTGAATTTCATAAATAATATTTGTTACTATGTAGAAAAACTGTAGAACCCTGGTGCAAAATAATTCGCTCACCCATTTTGGATATATGTAGGTATATCTAAAAACAAAATCTATCTGGGATAGTGAAAAGACAGGTGTTATACCTACTTACTCACTTTCAAGGTTACTATATAAATAAATAAATATATAAACCAAAAAGTATTCAACTTTTGCAACAAAATTCATTAAAAGCCAAAAGTAAATATATGTAATAAGCTTACCACTGGACATACATTTTTTTCTTCATGATATCAGAAAAAAACAATATTTTATTATTTTTTTACAAGTAGTCATACAAAAAGGTTAACTATTTTACATCGGAATAGAAATAGTGCGAAAATGTAAGCCGTTGTTACTTTAAATTTAAAATATGTATTCGCTATTATAAAATTGTTAAAATTGCTGAATTCATTGCCTATGTTTTTTTACAGATCCATCTTTATCGATTTTATTTTACATTAATTTTTTTATAATCAAAACAAATATTCGGCCCATAGAGGGTTAAACAAAAAGTTCTGAATGAAATATAAAGTAACAAAAAAATACTGCAATCTTTTGTTATAATAAGATTGTTTTCAATTTAATCGTATTAATTTACATAAATAATTAAAATATCGGACTCAATTTCAATATGTATACTGAAGTTTTCAAGGGAATTTTGCAATTATGCATTTATGAATAACTAATCCAAATGCAGTTTAGACTGCAGGGTTAATAAACAATCTACATTTTATTAAAAATAAACATTAGCTGTCAGGTCGTGATACAAACAATGAAAGATTTTCTTCCTATCTTGAAACCAAATAGGATACAGGCCCCAGTATGTTGAGTGCTAATGGAATAACCAAACTGGAACCGAAGGTTCTATAAAATAATAAATATTCATTTACTTAAAATAATCCTTCAAATATTTCGTGTTTGTTCCCCAAACTAATCACATTTTTGTTATTAACCGTTATCATTATGTTATCATAACAATTTTTTTATAAAATAAAAATAATTCTACAAATGAACATTATTAGTTCTCATCATTATGGAATATGGTTCCAAATTTTATTAATTCTTTGATTACAAAAAACTGTAGGTATATATAATATATACACTATAAACTTTTTTCATCTAGAATACAGTAAAACGCACCTATAGTTAAACTACAAACTACATTTCTCTAGAAATATATGTACCTAGGTGAGAAATTTTTTGTTATTCAATAACTTAACCTTTTTTTTCGAAAACTGGGAGTCTCGAGGAATCCCTCTAACTTAAATTGATTTTCCCTTTTTTAAAACGAGATACATTTGTAATATTCTTATTATAACGGTAAATTCAATAAAATCTTTTATTATATTAAATTTAACTCTCATTTTTTTAGAAAACCCAGTCAACTGTTTTGCCAGATTTCTACTTAACCTTAAATATTTGTTTTCTTTCCGAGCTAGACTGGTCTCCCGGAAATGATAGGATGCACTATACACTATTCAACACGGATTACGTATAGAAGAACTTGGAGTGTTCGCAATTATAGAAGAAAAATCCTTTTGACAAATAGGTACCAGACACACCATAGTAATATATTGTTTTTAAAAAAAAAGTACTAAAATAGGTACATTTCTAGTTTATTCCAGTCCAAATCTTAGCCCTTGTACCAAAATTTACTCACTCTAAAATATAAACTAAATGGAAAAAGGGTGAAATAATGCACCTAATTTTATTTTCATTATGCAAAAACTTGAACATAGTTTTTCTTTGCCAGAAATTTTGTCAGCACTTTATAGGCCCTTAATTTTGTAAAGTTCAGCACTTTGCAGGACATGCGACTTTTTTCTTCAATATTATAACACAAGCGAACAACACGATTTAAAATGTCTTCTTTTTTTCAATGTGAATCGAGCCTATAATTCCAGAAGAATAGATGACATTACCTGCACAAAATGTTTGCATTTAAATTCTGATTATTTTATTTTTATCTCAATTCTATTAAAATACTACACTAATTTCAAGTGGATTTGAAAATGACCGGGAAATCAACAAAATTCGCTAGGTATTAAAAGCATATGTTTTGTTTTATACTATCTCCGGCTGAAAATACTGCGATTATTATTATTCTTAAAAAACTACTAAGATATGTTGGTAGAATTGATCTTGTTAGAATTGACTGGAAAGAAAAACACTTTAACTGTGTACGTTCTCCCTGATCCATCGATATTTACGAAAGACGTAGCTTTACATAGTATATACGCTCTCGCATATTTCACGTTTTACGTTCTTATGCCAATATTACGCCGCATTTTTCTGATAGCTTCTCGCTGAAATGCGATTTAAATATTGCAGCGAATTCATCGGATTTTAACCCGATTGAAAACATGGGATGACAGTGACAGTAGATAATTTAAATTTGATGGTGGATACATTTATAGCAAACCTACAAGAACAACTTCGATACCAAAACTATAATATAATATCCGTTTAGTTATAGATGTGATATTTTTTACGATATTAATTTCATTTCCTTTCTTTAACTTTTTACAACCTGGTTTGGATTTAGCAATTAAATTAAAGTAAAAGTTTATGCAGTTCCCAATAGCAAAACTTTTTAATTTTGTGAAAGACCCAAAATTTGGTTTAAAAAATAATTTGGATTCGGTACATAACTTACTACGTAATATCTGATTGAGTAGATTATGAAAGAAACGTATAAATCTATTTGAAAGCTTTGCACTTCACAGGTGGCAATCCTTTCCATAGTTTCATATCAATCAAGCTTAATAATTGTATACCACTTTAAAAACTTGTTCGAGTTAAGATATTATGTAACTTGGAATTAAACTCTATAGCGGACTTATCCTAAGAAGTTGTTTCGCAACACAGGACACATATTTTGTACAGAAATGCTATACAATATATGTATGTAGTACCTTAACTGTCGAGTCAACTGAAATCTACTAATAAAAAGCCATGTTTTGTTCTCCCCAAAATGTAAATAAAATATGTGTTGAATAAACTTTTTGGGGATGCCAAGATGATGATGATGATGAGATTTTGGGGAGGTAGAAACATATTATAAGAAAATTTTTAAATTTTAAACAAATGATGATATTTTTGACTTGATTTTATTTTCATTTAACTATTTTTTCCTGTCTTATTTAGATCCCAAAAAGTTTTAAACTATCTCAAAATTATTTTTACTGAATCCGTTCACTGCCGGCTCACAGTTATTTAATTTAATTTATTAATTCAGAATTTATGAACGAATCCAATCGTTCTTTAAACATCATTATCATAAAATAAACGTTATATTGTATTTTGTAAGTATTTATTTAAGTTTTGATTATCGCAAATCTACAAGGCTTTCCAGTGGCTAATTTTTAAATGAGAAATAAATTTTTTTTAACTTATTATTAGTCGGTGTAAAGCCATTAAAAATACAAATTCCACAAACAGTTATTATTTTCTTATTTTATTTTGTTTTTCTTGTAAGGCAAAATATAAATAAACTAAAATGTTTCAAGAAATTAGCAAAATCATTTTAGATTGGTTCGAATCATTTATGTGCGCGTAGTGCAAGATCGCCACATCATCAATACGATAAAAAATCACTTTTTCTCTACAACAGACAACTTTTATGAAACTTCCACTTCTAGTCAACAGTAGCGTCAAGATAAAGTTGTGAGTAAACCAAAAAACTATTATAACGAAACTTATAAAACATAATTAAATACCTGATCCACGTGCGAAATTGAAGGAACACACTACAAATTTTTCATTGGACATATTATACACGATCAGAATGACAGAATTCATGGTATAATCCTTTTTTCCTTTTATGTTAGAACTTATTTAAAATGAAAATTTATAACGAACTATAATGACACGATCGAGCGAATCCAAAAGATGTTCCCAGGTGGACAAGACAAAAACCACACTATGCGGAGCCGACATACACCCAATAATAACCAGGGAATCATGCGCCGAACCGCACTGCTCAGAATTTTCTTTTAAACTAAGGACGGGGCTACATTAGAATAAAGTTGAACGTGACGTTCGTTACTGCTGTCCGCCACGATCGCGGCTTTTTACTGGTGGATAAAATCGGCAATGGAGTACGTAACGCGAAGCAAACCTTAATATTCAACTTTACTTGGCCGGTGTGGCGTATGAAAAATTTTATAAACATTTTGACAGAGGTTTTCAGCCAGAGAGGGGGTTGGGTAGTATTGCTTGAGCTCCAATACACCTAAACATGCGGTGCCGGGCTGGTAAAAAAAACTCAAACTCTCGTCGCGTTTTAGTATCAGCTTGCTTCGTAGTCTAAATTTTATTTACATTCGGCTGACTGGCGCGAAGACTGTTGGCTGGATTGTTATCGTCGGCTGGGGGGAAAAAGATGCGGGTTGTTTCGAATTTTGTTTGAAGGAATAAGCAAACTCAGTGCATATGTGGAGCACACGGTGGTTACAAAATTTCAGGTGAAATTAGCGTATGACAATATAATCATGCATGCTAACTAAGCTAACATGCTTGAATTGTGTGCAGATAAGCACTTCATTTATAGCTGAAAAACACTGAAATGGGTTGGATGATATTGTTAGATGCCATCGAATGTTAGTCACCGGGCACTTTCATTCCCCCCAAAATGGAAATAACCGTTAAAAACCCTAATGAGTACAGTAACCGGAAGTAATTATTTATATTTTGGATAAAAGTTTCGGTAATTATATTTATTACACTTCTTTCCAACCCATAGAAGATCACTTCAGACTTCAGAGTTACATTCTCAGTGAGCTGGTAAAGCTGAGTTTATGACTTGCTAATTTATTGATCTTCATACAATTGAAAACCATTTTTAAAGATTAGTACCTAACGATCACAAATATCGCAAATAAAACTTTGCATGCCGTTCCGCATTGTGTAATAATAATTACAATTATTTCTTCCTATAGCGAAAAATTTATTATTCTAAAATTTGCAATTAAGTCATTTAATGACTAAAAAATATAAATCACGATATTCAATTTCTACAAAACCTAACTAAAATATAACTGCATTTTATAATTACAATGTCGCTGCACCCCACTAGACTTTTGCTAAGATATTAAGATATCTTAGATAGTTATTTTGAAAAAAATTAAACAAACTATGAGACAACAAACATAGCTACAAGAATTATTCATCAAAACAGGTTAGATATCGTGCCTCGTGCAATCGCATTTATGATTTTACCACTCCTTAACTACAAATTCTTATCGTGCCCAAAAGCCAATCACTAACCAAACAAAACGTTTAAAAAATTGTCCCTAATGAATGGCAGCCTTTATGCAATACCGCGGGAAACTCCGGAAATGATGCACATGGTTTTACACCTTTTAACTATCACAACCTTAAATTTATTTTAGAAAGTATTATAAGGTGCAGTAAATCTTATGAATGAGCCAAACGTTGATCTACGCTTAGAAAATTTTTTAAAATTATTTTAGAATTTAGAATAAAATTGTACTAAATATTCGCAGAAACAAACGCCCTTACAGTGGAAGCCTAAAAAAAATTGTGAATCACATTTAAAAAATGACTGAGAGAGTGCAAGCAAACCAAAAAGAATAATCAATTTCCGCCATAAAACGAGGAGGAAACATGCAGGTTTTCATGACATGATCTATTCGTAGAGTCATTATCTCATTGTGAAATGATTGCAAATAATTATACGATGAAAGTGCATTATGTGCACAATGATTACCCTTCGGTTGCCTCTCAAATTGTTGCAAATGCGTAACGACTGCAGGCAAAATGCAAACGTCCTTAACTCAGTTTTGTACAATTGGTTGCCATGCAAACTTTTGAAAATGTGTCGATTCTGCTCCGAAGATCAGAAACTCGATCGAACTGAATGAAAAGCCGTTGTCCTCAATATCGGGCCACCACATTTGATGTAAATGTGGGCAACTTTATTCAACACAAACTTAAAGTCGCCGAAAAATTTAACTTTCTATCACCCATAATGAGTTGGATATACCTGTGACTATACCAGATGAAAAGACGTATTCATTTCTGACACATGCTGAACAAACAGAGCTCCAGTGATGGAATGAATACAATTTCAGGTCTGGGCAGGTATAAAACACACATTCGCTAGGTTATCTCGAGAGGAAGGAAGTCTGGTGTTTGACTGCTTTCTGTTGACTATTTGTTCATCAAGTCTTTGAAACGCTTAACGACTGCACCAACCAGGGCGAAAAAAAAATTAAGGCAAAAAATGAAATGAGAGCAAGGATTCTAGGGCACAAACTGCTCGGGAATCAATTAAAAGTAAAAATAAAACTTACA
Organism: Machimus rusticus; assembly: GCA_951509405.1. Lineage (NCBI taxonomy): Eukaryota > Metazoa > Arthropoda > Insecta > Diptera > Asilidae > Machimus > Machimus rusticus. The sequence goes on from OX608051.1 coordinate 15,064,688, forward strand.
TTTTAAATTTTGTCATCCGAAGAGCAACGAACTTCACATACTGCACTAGATCACTTTGTAAACGGGCAATGAACTCCGAAAGGAAGATCGAAACCGACGTACCTTATGGTAATGAATGATTAAAGGCAGGTGTTTTCCTTTTATACCCTTATTATGGTAATCGATCCCACATATCTATCTGCCTCGAAACCTCTAGCAACGCTGATAACGCAATGATAAAGGATAACTACTGATATCTGAAACATTTGCATTTTGGTAGCTCCCTGCCCAAAACTACGTGACAGAAATTTATTGAATTTTTTTTCGTTTATTTTCTTTGTTTTCTTTGCAGACATGTGGGATTCTATCCTCTACTAAAGTCTAATAACATTTCCTGAGGTAGTTCTTCTTTTGTAATAATTTTGCATTAAAAATTAAAAATAGAGTTTTCATGTTTCGGCCGAAAGTGACAATATTTGAAACACAAAAATAAAGTAATTTAATAAAAGCAGCTATATTTATAATTATTAACTAGGTATGGGATGTATAAATGTCATTCTGCATCTGATTTACGATTTTAGTAAAACCTTCACAGTTGTCTTCTTTAAAATCTCAGGAGTGACACATGCATTTATGTAGGTTACATACATACTATAATGATACTACCTCCTTGCGTTAGAAATCAAATTAAATTTATGTATGTAGCCTGTAGGGCGAGCAATGGAATAAATTAGTAGGTTCGTAAAACAAAATTTTACGGAAAAGTATTTTTTTAAGAGCACTTTAGTGTTTGACTAAATAACTTGTAAATCGTGTATCCTTACACAGGGTGACCAGAAATTGCTCGCCTTCCTCTGGGGAGAAGAAACTATGACTAATTTGGAGTAATTTAACCTACATACATATATATATTTCACTTGGGGTTCGGAAATGAGCCATTTTCGAGAAAATCTACTTCGTATTTTTTTTTTAAAATCAGAATATTCTCACATCTTGGCCTGATTTTTTCCATGATCTCATAGCTTACTAATTGACCAACCTTCCGAAAGCTTAAAACCACGAAATTTACTGTTAGATTTTATGTTGTGTTACAATCTTACAATAAATAAAAAAAAAAAAATAAGAACTCTTCACAGAAGTGTAATTATCATAAAACAATGTATGGAACAGGTCGTAAAAAGCATTATACATAATTACATCTCAGTATCCTCAGCTATCCAAAAAGATACAATTTTCGACAAAAAAAAATTTTAGTTTTTATTTATTATGTATATTATTATAATTTATTACAAAATGACGTAATTGTTTAAAGTATGAATATTAACCCGAGTTTAATATTTCATTTGGAGTTTTGGAGTTTATTACTTTGTTAATACAAGCTCCATACAATATGTAAACGTTACATAGAAATGTTAAAAACCCACTTTAAATTTGCATTTCTCGAGCAAACTTATTCTATGCACTGAAAAAAAATAATAATTTGCAGTTTTAAGTAAACATAGAATTCAATTAAATAAATATTTTTTCGAGATGGTAAGTATAATGTACATATTACTTGGATCTAATATGTCAAATTGATAAATTGATATTTTTTTCAATATGTATTGTAAGATGTCCTGAACTTTCATTTCTCCAAGCTCGAAGGTCTGCAGGAATGTGTCGGATTGGAAAACTTCTATCCACTTAAACCAAATGAAGCAAAAATAAGACATTTCAGGGTTATTTGGAACCTCAAAATTCTTTGAAAAAAAATGCACGCATGCAAGTATGGTGATAATTATTTCGTTAAAGCCATTCCTTTATTCTATAGCATTTGTTTCTGGTTGAAAAGCGGAAACTCTTTAATACGGCGGGAAAATTATACTTGTAGTGAATTGAAATCAAAACTCGAAATAGATTAGGTTTGAGGTCTCCTATCGCAAGTAGAGAAATGCTTAATTAACATTTTTACTGATGTTCCCGGACAACATGGACGAATTCGACTCCATTTCAAATTTCTACTCCATACTTCGATAATTTCTCCGAGAAAATTTTTACTTAATTAATAACTATAAATTGTTAAACAAATACGCGCACGTGAGATACCAAGTTTTCCAGGCAGGAGGTTATATTCATTCTCTACATTCTTTTGAAAATTGCGAACCCAACACTCGAGAGGTTAATTCAAAATATCGCTCAAATAAATACCAGTAAGGTAAGTGCAAGTAATTTTATTTCAAGTTAAATAAATTTATAGAATCACCATGGGCCATGCTGAAAATTTAAATCCACTATTTTTTAATCTTGTAAATAATTCAAGTATGCATGGATTTTTCAGGTCCCTCAAAATAAAGCGTTGAAATTTTTATCGCAATCAAAGCAAAACCAAAATCCTATACTTTCCACTGACAGTCCCATCGAAACCGTTCCCGAGATTAGCCCAGACAAACAGAATAACTAAGTTGTAAAAATAATATTGTTATTTATTTTATTGTATGAACTAAATTTAAGAAATAAAATCATTAAAATATGTAGATATTCGCGCCAGCCGTAGTGAAAAAACCCTTATGTCTTTCCATCTCCTGTGAAATTGTAAATTTTCGTAATGTTTTCTACGATAACCGGATATTTAACAATCTGTAGTCTGTACAACGATGCAATAGCAAATAGAACAGAACATGAATACAGCTTTTGTTGTATTTTCTATTATATCATTTCATTACACCGCATATAAGATTTTATATTTTCATAATTGAGAGATTTAGAAAAAAAATTCCACTGTTTTAAATTTTATAGAAATTTAACAAAAACATTAATCTCTGAAAACATACAGATAATTGAATTTTTATTTTTTTTAGGTATTTCGGTAGATTACAATGAAATATTATTGGTATAAAGTAGAAGTTTGCAGAAAATAGGCAAACAGGTTTTTATTATTATTATTTTGTAAGAAGCCATCCATATGGTGGGCACTGTAACAAGGCGATCTTCTGTGCCAAAGGTCCGTTAGTGTAGAAGAAGATCGGCTACCTTAAAGAAAACCAAAATGTTCCTCACTGAAGAATTACGAACAACAGTCGAATTCGAAAACTTCTTGCCAATTTGCAATAGAGGCCATAGCGTTAGGTCCATAGACAACAGCATCACGCTCGGGTTTTGAGTAACCAAACATCGATGTACCAAGACTTCTGGGATTTAGGCTGCGTTTAATCTGCGTATTCAGAGATAAAAAAAACTTTTATCTCTCGCCAAAACACAGTTCCCTAGTCATGTAATCCAATGTAAGACAGATTCTTACATTTGGAATTTTCTTTAGAAAGATCGTAAGGCCTTTGTCAGTAATTGGCATGTAGAACGTAGATTGAATTTTTAAAAACACTAGTTGCAGTTGTTCTCTAAATTTCCTCCACGACAAGAGTTGGGCAGATCCGCATAGCTCCAGTAATGTAGAGGCAAGTCATTGCAATTCGTTGCATTTAGAAATTACTGCTGCTGCATCTTGGACAGCACAGACAAACAACCAGAGGATCATCTTTGAGGTAAGACCTTAAGTCCTACCGAAAAATTTCCTATAAAGTCAAAAGGATCTTATTGCCGCCTAAAAAAGATTCGCTACCACTGGCTTAGGAAATATGTATATCACATTTTTCGCTAAGGTCTAATTATAAATAATATTTTGTATACATATAAAGGACCCCTGATCCAGTACATAATCGCTCTTCAAGTAAAAAATGATTTTTTTTTCTAACCCGCAAACAGACTCCAATACAGTGGTCAACAAAATTATGCATGCCACTGAACAAGTCATACATCATTTCTATATTTTCCCGTAGACTACGAATTCATGAACGAAAATCTCCTAACACATCACATTTTGGATAAAAACCGGCCAAGTGCGAGTCTGGTTTGATTCCCTTGAGAGTGTCAAAATATGCTGCATAAACGGCCGTATCTTTTGATTGCGTTGACCTAGAAGTTTGATTTTTTCACAGCTCCAAGGGATTGCAGACCTGAGTATTTGATATTAATTTCAACTTCATAACTTCCTTTTTCCTTTTGCTGTACGGAACCCTAAAACTAGGTTTGAAGAGTATAACATATCGTATTTTCTATATTTTTAAAAATTCGTTACAAAATAACGGATTTTTATAGGAGATTAAAATGCGGGTTAAATTAAAGTTTGAACTTTAGCTCAAAAACATTGCGTGATAAAGAGTTTTAATTTTCGGTTTTATAATCTACAGAAAAAATTCTATTGAAGTTACCTATTCCTTGTTCTATTACATAAATGAAAATAAAAAATGTTGTTCAGTGTAATTATAATATTGACGATCCGTTTCAATGAATGAGATATTTAGCGGAACGAAACGGGTAACACCATTAATTTTTCAATTTAAAACACATTTCAAAGGTATTTTTTTAGCACAAATTAATAAAACAATTGCAATGATTTTAAAACCCTTTGATTATAAATTTTTTACTGTACATATTTTTTTATATATAGCTTTAGCGTAAAACTGATTTTCATATTACACATAACATATCATCTTATTTATTACTAGAACACTACTTTATGTAAAAGACAATTGGGAGCAATCTGTAATCAATTTTATACGTAATCTGCGTTAGCTTAAAAATGAACACTGCTATCTTTTTAATGTATAATGGTGATGAAATTGTTTTTGTCTACTTGAAAGTTTTATATTAAAATAAGCTTCAAGGGAATTGGTTTACATATTTTGAGAAATCTTGTTTTATAATGACGAAAGAAAAGAATTACCTACACTTTAAATGAAAAAAGTTCCTTTACATTCAAGATCCGAAATTCTGGATCTTGAGTGAGATCTATATCTTATAAAATACCTTAATTTGAAGTAAGTACATATGCTCTAATTTACAAAAATAATAAGATCTGCGCCATAAATTACGAGTGCCTTAAAGGCTCTTATGTACCTATCGATGAAATTCTCGAGTTCAATTTCCCCCTCCAGGTGAATAAAATCAATCTACTTCAATATAGCATGATTCCCTCATGATCCGGATATATACTTTATCAAAGCAAACACCAGATAGCGATATCAAAAAATCAATAAATCCTGCCACATATCACGAAACTATTTTTCCTGCAAAACGTGGAAAAAATAATGCTAATATGTCTGTAGGTTGCATATAGCAGTAATTTGAACGAGGGTCGATACGACAGTTTACACAGAGAAATAAAAGAACCCTTCTGCACCCAGAGCAGAGCACTTTGTATGGGTTCCGCGCCGCATTTACCGCGAACGCAAATGTTTATCAAAAGCCAAATATTTGCCGATAAAAAACGACGATTAAATATATACAGTGATATCTTGGGTTTATTTTTACTTTGGGGTTATAGCTCCAGACCGCGGCGGTGAATACCGCGCTTTAGAACCCGATGTACGATATGAAATTCCGAACACATCGCGTCGTGCGTAGGGGATCATCACTACTTAGCCGCTAGATAAGATAATGGCGCGAAGCTATGCGTACGATCGCTAAATTGTTTACTGCGGCAGTGTGCTGGTGATTGTATTGTAACTTACCGATTTTGAAGATCTTCCACTTTCCCCACATTTCGCTTGTAATTCAGTTATTTGACGCCGCAACGCCGCAATCTACAATAGAACAATAAAATAAAATAAAAATTTAGTAGACAAAATTAACACGGAGGAATAATCTCTGATTACAAATTTTAAATTTAAGCTATACGTAAGTAATGGTTTCGATTCTTATTTTAAAAATAATTATAAAAACGAGAAGACATCTCACAGAATCAAAAAGATAAAAATCAAGATTTGACGTTAATAAAACATTATCTAAGTATTAAGACAAATTTGATGGTCAACATCCAAATAACAACAATATATTTTCTTAGGTTAGGTAGCAGTATTAGTAACGATCACTCTTAAGCCAGTAACAAGTAAATTTTGTCCAATTTGAACATGAAAAAAAGAATTATTTTAATATTCGTATACCTTGAATATATGTATATATCAATCTTGGCATGTGGGTAATTATAAGGAAATTGGGTCCGTCGCTGTGGCTTTTTAAGATAAGCCATTTTATATTCCTTTGAGAAAAATATCTACTATGTTGAGTAATCTTAGGTGAAAACAAAATTATATAATTTTAACAAAACAATGCAAGCCAATGTAATTACAAGTTGTTAGTAAAATAAATATTAGCCTCTTCTAAAATTTAGGAATATTGTGCATTTAAATATTTCTGCATGAAATTTAAATAATAACCAATACCACTTTTTCAGATAAATAGAATATTAATAAATGGTGTTTTTTATGTTGTCTGCTCATCTCTCAACCACAAATTGTTATCCGTCTTTGGCCGATAATATTAACAGACCGGTTGTTTGTCGTCTTGTTTTCAAAACGCTACTGCAAAAACTTCATTTATTAATTTAAACTTCTGTTAATTCAGCCAGTTTCCACCTTTTACTTCCCGTTGTTAAATAATTTGGCTTTCGCCAAGTTATAACCCCACTTCTTTAACAAATTTGTTTAAAAATAAACAATTTTAACAACCTACCACAACATTCTTTAAAGTTAAAACCTCGATCTACATAAAAACTAGGGTTAAAGCTAAACACAAGTGATTTTCCTATATCTAATAACCATTTTACGAAATTTGCAAAAAATAATCATAAAAAACCACAGATGTTATTAGACTTTTTTAACTAATCGTAAAATATAGATCTACGAGTACTATTTCGCCACATGGGATTCCAATATTACATTTTAGTTCACTATATTAGATATGCTATCTGTAATTTTGATAACAGCGATTCTATTAAACTCTTATCTACTAATTTTTAAGGAAAACCCACCGCATTCATCAAATGTAATACTGATTTATAAACGTTAAAAACATAATTCACTTTATAATGGGGCATAGGTTTTTTTTATTTTACAGAGATCAACTGAGTACGAATGAATATTTCAGCATTTCCTATATTATTTTATTTATTTACTTTTCAAAATATATTGTATTTATTAAGAGAAACACAACAAAATTTTTAAAAACAGCAACATTATATTATGGTATTTAAAATAATGTTGTTAATGTTAATGGAGTATAACAATTTTCGTATAGTTTTTACAAGACTGTCAATTAGCATATAGCCCAGGACCGTTAAACACAAAAAGTGAAAAACGTTGGGCTGTAATAAAAATATACGTTTATTTTTTAATTTAATTCAATAGTAATTTATCTCAAAAATATCTAATAAAAAATTGGTTCTCTGTAAAGTCGGTTTACGATCGAAGTTTACGTGACAACGTCTTATTCAGAAACGCTCGAGCGAAAGAGAGACACAAGGCAGACACCGGTCGAGCGAGTCTCTCTCAAGTGCTGCGCGCGCACCTGCTCATGTTACCGGCTCGTCGTTACGTTACTTCAGTTTACGTTACGGCTCGTCGTTACGTTACTTCAGTTTTCGTTACGGCTCGTCGTTACGTTACTTCAGTTTTCGTAAATGACTCTCGGGTCGACCGATTTATAAGACCTTGTCACGTCAAAAATTTCAAGTTGAAAATCCAAGAACTACGTAAAAGCTACTTATCCTGGTACGGTTTGTATGGGTATGGAACTCGTATAAATTCGTCCCCGCATTTATTTCATAATGTCGACTATGGTACTTATATACATATGTACATATTTCTAAGGTCATGAAATACCTTGACTTGCAAAATGATCAACATACCTAGTTAATCGCGTCAAACGTATGGAATGCATAAAGAAATTTCTTCTCAGAATTCTGGAAACAACAGAACTGTTACGGGAGCATTCATGTTAAATCTCGTCAACTTATTAATAATCTGAGTATAAATGTAAGAACCTTTGTGCCAAATACAACAAACATACATACCTATTTGTGGAAAAGTATTTAAGAAACAGAATGTATATGCAATATATGTATGTTTTTAAGGGTATTAAAAGTGGTAAAAAATTGAATTCTTCTGATTTTTTTGTAATCCCTTGCACTCCTAGGAAAAACATAACCCTAGAATCAGATTTAGCACCCCAGAAAATATAAGAATGGCCTGAACTATAATGGTCTTAGGGCGGCTTAAGATTCAACAGTTTAGCTTAAAATTTGTTAAGATTTTACAGAAAATTAATCAATCCTAAAGAAATTAAACGAAGAATCTTAAGCCGCCTTAAGACCATTATAGTTCAGGCTAATGAAATGTGAATTGATATGAATAGTTATAAAAACTTTTATTTTCAATCCAAAACTAAACAATTTGTTGATTTTGTTTCGAAAAAAAACCTTAACTACGATCTACGATACCTTCAAAATATTAAATTAGGGCAAATGATGTTTTAAAGTTAAAAAAGAAAAACAATCATAATTTTTAATATTTCCAAAGATTACATTCGATTTTATTAAGTTTTATTAGCTCTTAACGTTATCGCATCAATCAGGGATAATTAAGTGCAATCTCAATTACATTAATAAGTATCCACTTTAAATTTTAAGCCGTAAACAAGTATGTATGTAGATCAATCCCTATCCAATATCAAATTAAATTGAAAGAAAATTCACCTTATTGACATTACTTAATTGTAAACAAACATAGAAACTGCAGTATTCTTCACTATATTTAAACACACAGCATGTACTAAATTCAGGTTTGTCGCACAGTGATTTTTAGTGGAACAAAAGTAGTAAAAAATGCAACTAATTAATATATTTCGAACTATAACAGATATTATGCCGTGTTTATGTATGGAAGCATGGAAGGACATTTTTAGTAGTATGTATTACCTTTTTTACTTTATTAGCACATTAAGAATATATGTTTTCATATGTATTAAAATTTTATGAAGATAATTAGGGTAAGAAAATAAATCTGTTATGTATGCATATGTAATGTACATCTATACCAATATTATAAAGAGAAAAGATTTGATTGTTTGTTTGCTTGTTTGCATTGAATAGGCTCCGAAACTACTGAACCGATTTCGAAAATTCTTTCACTGTTGGGAAGCTACACTATCCCCGGGTGACATAGGGCTATATTATATTTTCAAGAAATTAGAGGTCCTTACTAAAACTCCAATAATGTAACCCAAGGTGTAAAAAAAACCAAAACGCGGGCATTTGCTAGTATATAAGAAAATTGTAACAGGCCGATGTCTACAAATTATAGATATTGGGGTTTTACTAGAACTAAAGAAGCCAAAACAAGAGTTTTTATAATTTTTGTGTCTGTCTAGATGGCGCTGCAGCACATCAACTTTTAACCGATCGTCATGAAAATTAGTATACGTAGATACCTGAACCCGGTGAATATTTTAGCGCTATTCACTTTGCTAAAGCTCGCCACTAAATGACGCTACAGCACATCAACTTCTTTACTGTTCATCCGATCGTCATAAAAATTTGTATACGTAAGTATTTGAACACGGGGAATATTTTCGCGTTATCTATTTTGCAATAACTCGCCACTAGATGGCGCTACAGCACATCAACTTCTTTACTGTTCACCCGATCGTCATAAAAATTGTTATACGTAGGTATTTCAACACGGTGAATATTTTAGCGCTATTTATTTTGCTATAGCTCGTCAATAGATACGCTGCAGTACATCAACTTCTATACCGTTCAACTGATCGTCATGAAAATTGGTGTACGTAGATACTTGAACACGATGAATATTTCAGAGTTATTTATTTTGCTATAGCTCGCCAATAGATGACGCTGCAGCACATCAGCTTTTACATCGTTCAACTGATCGTCTTGAAAACTGGTATACGTAGATACTTCAACATGGTGAATATTTTCACGCTGTCTTACTATTACTGCCACTAGATGGCGTTGCTAATAGACGCCGTAACGCCGTGTCACGATCTGTAGAGAGTGGCGTACAATGTGAAAGTCGATTGTGCGCAGACCGGTCTCGCCACGCTGAAGCACGAATTGAGGAAACTCGGGAAGAACGTGAGATTCGATTAAGCTCTTATCGTTGGCGTATGAAGTCGCGAGCAAAAGCTAGTTATGTATATAAAAAATTAGAAGGCCAACGAAGACAACCGACCGTTTTGACAACCTTATAAAACGACTCTCAGTAGTAGATCCAAGAACATGATATCCAGGTAAGGTAAGCTCGAGAACTATTAGAAGAAGACTCAACAGTTTTGGGTTATATCAACCAACGCCATGCTGTAAAAATACCAATGATTTCCACGAAGAATAAAAATCGCCGGCTTACTTTTGCAAAAAAAACATTCGTCATGGACAGAAGCAAAATGGGATAACCATCCTTTGGAGTGATGAACCAAAGTTTAAAATCTTTGATTTCGACGTATACCTTATATGTACATATTGTTACAAAATTTTCCTTCGCTATAATTCACACTTGAAATTTTAATCAAGTGGTTATGAGGATCGGCGTTCAATCCGCACATCTTGGCGTATGTGGCAGAAGCACTGGCTAATAGCTTCGGATTGAAACGCTGACCATTTTTGCGAGTTGGTCTGCCTTCTTCCCTCCTTTCGTGTTAACCCATTTGCATCATTCGGAAAATTGGTAAGTTGGCTTAATTACTTTTTCCAATCCTCCATTTTACTCAACCTTTTTGCCTTCACCTGGAGAAAAACTTTAATACCTTTACAATCACCAATTTTCACAAAATGCTTGCATATATGTATGTATGTATGTTGCGGTTATACTGCACAAAAACCGACGCGCTTGCATATACATACATATGTACATCTGCTCCTCGATGAATGGCCAGAATAATTCCAAGCATATGCACTTATGATGCAAATGGGTTAAAAGAGAGGTTCACGGGTTAGAGGTAACCAGCTGCGGATTTGAATTATTGTGAAATGCTGATTAAAGTATTTCTCAAATTCAATTACATAAACCCATCAAGTAATTACACCAAAAATTTGTAAATAATTTCTTTTACAAGTTGACCCCACAAAATCAATACAAGCAGGTAATCAACACACTTTAAGATAAATTTGAATTTTTAACATTTTCCCAAGATATCGATAAGAATTTTATTATTGAACGAGTTGCGAGATTACATTTTATGTTATGCCCACTGACATATAGAAATGGACTACTCGATTTGCTGTCTCAAATGGTGCACCCTTTTGACAGTTCTCACCTAAGGAGAGTTCAGATATAGAAGGCATATATCTGTCTATTTTTTTCGCATTGGGCGAGATAGGGGGCTTCAAAAGGCGGCAAATTTAAAAATTATATTTATTTTTACTTGTAACCTGCACGCTTAAATCTGATTCTCCTAAAAGTAGCATCACATCCCAAATAATTTCGCAGCGAGAAGTTTCTGAAATAAGACATTTTTCATTGAAAAATTCTCAGCAAAACGTCGAAATGCTCTCTTCTGGATATGCGGTTTATATCGCTAAACAACTGTTTTAAGAACTCAAAAGTAATAATTAGAGCACTTTTGTTTTTTAGCTGTATTCCCCACTAAATTTAGTTACATTAAAAGGACATAAATGCAATTAATTCCGATATAATTCGCCGCATTACGCCACCCAGGGTTTTTGTGATTTTTGTGAAATTTGTGTCAGTAAATCAGACATAAAATAAAAAGAATTTGCAATATAGGATACTAAAAGACTGATTTTCATAATTTAATTACATAATTTCTGCTGAAAACTTAGAAATTGTGTAAAATTCAGTTGTATCTTAAAAATGGATAATTTCATGTTTGTATTACTTTAAAGGGATTTAAGATACAAAAGGAATTATTTAATAATTTTTGGTGTAATTAGTTGATGGATTTATGCAATTAAAATGGACTAATGCCCCAAAATGCATTTGACAACAATTCAAATCTACAGCTGACTGCTCAAAATCCGTTAATTGTGTGAGCAAGAGGGAACGAGAAAGTGCACCATCTCGATATAGGCATTTTGTATGGGACGAGTAGTCCATTTCTATATGTCAGTGGTTATGCCTGATTTTGCTATGAAAATGATACAATAACCGTGTACTGTTCACATTTGATCCAGTTCCAGGTTTTGCAGGAAATTTTGGATTGAATTGGAATTTTAAAAACCGTCACGTATATTTTGGATTAAATTTTTGACGCATAAATGGGTATCCAGGCAATTTGACTTTGTTCCGAGAAATAAAAATTGTTTTATATGGTTGCTGCTAATACATATGTCTAGCTGAATTGCATATTTAATTCCTTTAATTAAGCTATTAAGTCAACTTATTTCGAAACAAGTTCCATAATTTCGAGACCATTTTTCGCTTAGGCTCAAACCTTTAATCATTCCTTTTCAAATGCTCAAATATACCGTACAATTATGTTTAAACATAAGTTAGCAAATAATTAAATTTTCACGACCCGATTCCTGCAATATCTTATACAATTTTTGTTTTTTTTTCATAAAAATGTTCTGGACGCTAGTCAACTGGGAATCTTAGTGAAACAGAAAATAATATGTAGATATAAAAATTGTTGTTGCTATTTTTATCTAACTGTCATATTTCACGTATATGCCAACATAATTTAAAAAATGCGGCTCAAAATATCATAGCCATCTGTGGGTTTTCGTAAAATTATTGTAACGGCTGATTTTAATTTGGTTTTTGTGCTACATATTACCTTTGTCTAATTGGCGTTTCTTTTCAAAACAATTCAATTTAATTTGAAGAAAAATGTGTTAAGCCGGGATCCCAATGTATCCGCACCGTTCCGATCCGCTAACCTGTCAAAGTTAAAATTCGATGGTTGCTTGGAACTTATATGGCAGCTCGGAAAGGTGGTTCCAATGGCACTTACGGATCGGAATGGAACGGAAAAGTTGGTCAACTTTCAACTTTTTAGGAATGCTACGGAAAGCATAACCTCAAAAATGAATTTAAATCGTTACAGTTTGGATATTTGTAGTGTTTCGAGTGGACGGATTAATAAAAAACGATAAATTTAGAAGAGTTTATTGAGGAGATCCGCAGACATCCTGAATTGTACGACAAAAAAAAATAAAAATTATATGAATAGTAACGAAAAGGAGAAGATTTGGCCTTTTTATTTTTTTATATTGTTGATAAAGCTTGTATAGCTCACAAAACAACTCAAAATATTTCAACAGCTCAGTTGTTTCCATTTTGAACTTCACTAACAGAATTGTCAAAGTTCGGAAGCATTGGAACCAGGCTTCTCAACGGAACGATACGGAAACGACGGATTGGAACGGTGCGGATACATTGGGATCCCGGCTTTATGCTGTGGTTTTCATTTATTGGAGTTGCGCATTTTCTTTGGAATATTAGAATGAATTCTTATTAAGTTGCTCGATCTAGGTAGCAGCGAGATAATTAGATTTCGGCAAAAATTTGATCTAATTTTTTAAATGAGATTTTTTACGGGACCAACAGTCCAGGGTTTCTATATGTCAGTAGCTGTACCATTTATACGCCAGTCCCTTTTGTTCAACACGTTCACGCCGGTGTGTACCACCGATGGCTCACACAAGACTGAATCATGGGCAGCGCCGGCGTGAACGTGTTAAATGCAGTTATTTTTAAAACGCCTATGAATATGCAAAATTTATTTATATGTGATTAGTTGCAATTACTATTGTGTCCACTTCCACTTCCTCTCAATTGCTCCAACAATGAAACGACATTTTTGTATTAGAAACTCATTTTGAAGTTTTTACTCGTACGTTTAATATCGTTTCTTAGAAATAAACGTCAGCTGTAATTAGGAACAAGTCATTAAGAATTTCTGAAAATACACTGAAAAATCATTGGTAAAATAGAAGAAAACATTAACTCAATTTACCCCCACGTAAAAACTCTATCTTCGCTGTGCAGTATTCTAAGGGATACTTTTAAATTCAACTCCAAAATCTTAAAAAAAAACATAATCTTCACTTATTGAAATATTAATAAGTCGGTGACTTGGTTTAAAAGTCTTAAAGTATGGTAGCAACTTAACAGTTTAAACACAAAAGATAGCGCCATATGGGATCTGCTCCCGAGTGCGTGTTTTAGATATAAGGCTAGGTTAAGCCCTGGTTTTTAAATAAATTAATAAATAAAATAAATAAACACAAAAGACACAAAAGAACTGGTTAAATCTTTTAAATGTAATGGAGAAAAGTAGAGTTAGCAATCAATAACAGAATTGTGAAATATCTAGTTTTATAAGTTACGTCACGCAAACTATACTGAGTTAAACCTGTCATCAATGCTTTACTAAATAGTAATTATTTCAATGTAATATTAATTTTGTATAGATATCTATATTCAATGTAGCATGAAATATAAATTTATTATAATCTGCTGCTCCTTGCAAACGTCATCATCGAAACTGACGAAGGAAATTACAAAATATAAATGTGTTTTTTTAAGTGATGGGACATTAGGGTATTACTATCGCTTAAATTAAACCCGTGTTTTGCAATTCTGCCGCTTAGACTCTGTTGAGAGTGCACCAAGCCAGAATATGCAAAGAATGCGCTCGACAAAATACCTCAACGCTGCTACTGGATATCATTATGTAATTAAATTTTGAAGTCAAAACACGTTTAATAAAAAGGAAGTCGTGTTTGAATTCAATAGTGATATATAAAGTCAGATTTGACTGATACATCGTTTATACTTTTATAGCTGACTTGCACATTGTTCTAGTTAAAAGAATTTCTGCGAAAACGGTATTGTGAAATTACATATACACTACAAAAATATAGCGACTCTGTCAGAAGCGTAACGAAAAGGAATACTTCCAGAAAGAGTTTCTCCGTATTATTATTATTAATAATAACAGAAGTGCTTATGCCGCCAATGTTAGTTTTCTTTGGTATCTAGTTCATAGCATTTTTTTTCGCTTTTCCATGGGAACGTCGAAAGAATCAGAACCTGGGGAAGTTGGAAAAATCCATACTGCCGGGTCCCCGAAATTTCTTACGTTTGGTTTCGTCCAGAAAAGCGGCCTTTACCTCAGTGTCCTTTGAACTGCATAACAAACTCAATTCCTCGTTCTTCCTCTGGGATTCCTCGAGTGCCTGGAAAGGATTTTCATTCTCGGGAGACCCGTCCTCGGCCAGAACCTCTTGCGCAAAACTTGTTATTTGCCCCTTGAGCGTACTAAAGCTGCTGTTTAACCACGACATGGCTCGCACTCGTATTTCAATAAATGTTCTCGCAAATAGTAAAAGTCATTTAACCGCCTTGAAACCGATTCGAATCCGAACATTGAGGAATCCTCACAAAAATATGAATTTATTTACGTTTTCTAATTTGACGTTCTTCAGAGACGAGACGAGTTGGCAAATTATTTTGGGAAATTTTTAACCCAATCAATCGAAATCAGCTGATTGTAAATTTTTAAGACCGGAAATTATTGCTATCCCTGAGTTAAATGTAGGTAGAAAAAATATCGACAATTTTATTTTAAATATTTCCATTAATTCGTAAAAATACAGAAATAAGTATCTCTGGAGAATAAAAGCAAATTCATTATTTTACCTAATCATTAATTAAGTAAAAAGGTGCAAGTCCCAAATCAGTAGCGCTGTAATAACGAAGAAAAATAAAAACAGCTGGCTTTGAAATGAATTAGGCTAGTTTAGCGTCAGAAAATTGCGGAAGACGCTGAATTTTGCTGGGATGTGCTATTTTCGTTGAAGTTGGAAATTTTTAGGAGAAATTACTATAATGGGTGACGGCGACTACCTATTAGCGCTGGAGCTGCAAGAGGAGTTCGACAAGGAGCTGAAAACGGGGGTTTGAAATTAATACGCATTAACTAAACGAAACTAATTTTACTCGTTTAGGACTTCGACGCTAAGCCCGTGAAAAAGCGGCACTACCAGAAACGAAGGCGTTCTGAAGAAGATGACCTCAACGCCACGCAGAACCTTGTCCATCCCCAGTGGGAGACTCTTGATCCGACCCCGGACGTCCACTCGTTATTTCGAGCCTTCGACGACAAGTTTTTCCAGGGCCGGTTGCGCTGCGTGGTCCTCGAGTGGAGCAAGCGAATGTACTCCTGCGCTGGCATCTGCTACACGAAGCGCAGTCGGCTCGGACTAGCGGTCACGATTAGGATTAGCGAGCCTCTACTCAAGCTGAGGCCGAGGAAAGACCTCATCGAAACGCTCTTGGTATGCTTCCTTTTAGAAACAGTCAGCTCTTCACTTCCCTCGCTTTCCAGCATGAAATGATCCACGCGTACTGCAGCGTGCTGGGGATTCGAGAGGGCAACGGCGGACACGGCCCAAACTTCAAGAAAATTATGAATGGCATCAACAAGGTCGCTGGCACGAACATTACTGTAAAAAAATAGAAATTGCACCTTGCCATAAAAATCATTAATTTCCCGCCTGCAGGTCTATCACAATTTCCACGATGAGGTGGATACTTACAGAACGCACTGGTGGCGGTGCAATGGAATTTGCCAGAATAGAAAACCCTTTTTCGGCTACGTAAAGAGGACATCGAATAGAGCTCCAGGCCCAAATGATATTTGGTGGAAACAACATTTAGAATCGTGTGGAGGAACATTCCTAAAAATAAAGGAGCCTGAAAGCAAACGTTCTTCTAAAGCTACCAAGAAAGAAAACGTCCCTAAATCGAACAACGACTTAAGAAAACACTTCCCGGTTGTGAGCAGTGTGCCTGCTTCAGCACCTCCATTCAAAGGTAAGTTTTTTTTCCACAATATTTCTATTAGCCCGGATAATGTACACAATAATAATAATAATCATAATTATTGAATTACCCCGCGAAACTTAAAAAGAAAAGCAATTGCATTTACGTATTGTCTAGTAGTACATATCGATAATGTCGATTTTACTTAAAATTGTAACGATACCTATGTTCAACCATGCTCCATTTGCCGGTAATATTCCAGTAGCCGTAATTGCAACACAGGCGACGACTCTGGTTTCGTCTCACCTGTGCAAAAATGCGCTGAGCCAGCGAAGCCGCCCGTCTAGCGGCGTGGGAAGCGCGCCCTCAACGTAAGAAATTCAACGGTATTACAATTGGAAAAGTGCGCCCTCAGCGCAATTCATAGGCAGCCAATTGGGAATATTGAGTACTCGGCGCAGAGCCACGGACAGTTGATGTTGGAGACGGTAATATTAACGATCGGTTCTAAAACAGTTGCTGTTAAAACGCGAATTGTGAAAGTTGATTAACAAAAGTATAGTGAATAGATCTATTGCGCAACAGATTAAGAAAATTAAGAGAATTACATTAAAAGAGCTAAGCAAGGCATCGTAGGCCTCTCACGCATGTAAAGTCTTACTCAGTAAACGATAAAAAGAATAAACTAAGCTCAGACGACAACGATAATTTTGTATTGTTCGAACCAAAGAAAATATAAACATAAAAAACTTGCACCCAGTACAAGATCGTGCTTTACAAAATTCTCGCTGTGCGGTCGCCGCAAGGGGATTTATAAAGGGGAAATCTTTCGTTGCGATTATGGTTGCTAGGCCATGGCTATGAGCCCTTTGCCGCACATATGTACATATACCATCCGCATTCATGGAATATGTATGTTCAGTCAGTCAGCTAAATTTGTGAATTAATTTTAGAGAACTCAGAGAGAGTCAAGAACTTGAACCGCTGAAAAGCAGCTCGCAACACACGACTGGGATATCTTTGGGGTTCTTAAAATGTATAGCAACCACATTCGAAAATTTTCGTATAAAATTTCTTGTGCGTCTTGCAACTTCTTTATGTTATACTTTCTTTGGTCGAAAGTTCTCTTCTTTATAATCCATTGCTTGAAGGTTAGAGGTCGTAAATTTTGAACATATTCCCCATTCAAATATTTCTTATATTTATTTATATATGAGGGGTATAGAAAAAAGGTGAATAACTTAAATAATAACTTCATTTAGTTTGCAATTGGTGAAAACTTACGTTCCATCAAAAATGCACTCGATTTTTAAGATTTCATTAAATAACTGATTACTTTTCCATAATTACATACGATATAAAAAATATATACAGAAGAACAGGAGAGTTTATGTTACTTCGCAGGCAGTCTATGAGAGGAGCAACCTTAGAAATATTGCGTTGCTGTTCCAGGGTATCGAGCTTGGAAAAATTAATCCTATCCTGACAAGGTGGTAGAATTAAGCGGGTGTTTCATGGAAGACCCCGAAATTGCTGAATAGCCCGCCGGCGGTTAATGTGATGTGGAACGCCATATCTTTGCATAAAATATGTTTTTAAAATTATAATCGGAGTGATAATTATATTACCGATATATAGAGTTCAAACCGCAATTTCTACAATTTGTGTCTGTCTCTCTGAAAAGGATTCAGTAGAATAGAAAAAAACTATATGCCCAGAATGGCTCAATAGAATAAAATAAATCCTTCATATTTTTCTTACTCACCAATAGATGTCATAGATCACGTTTGAGATCACCTGCGTTTCACTAGATTGCCATCACTTGAAACTTCTTGTATGTGATTTTTCCCTGAGAATTATTTTGTACATTTGGACTTCTAGATTTAAGTTTCAGTTGTAATCGGCTATTATAAAAAAATAACACCTTTGAATAATTCTTTAAAATTTAAAAAAAGTGACGTTTTATTATTAACTATTAGACAATGTTTAGTCATTTCGGTCAAATTAACTGAGTCCAAAATAAGATATATACATATATGTGCATATCTACTTATATCGCCATCCGTTTTTTCCGAATTAAGTTAATAATAATAATTAAATTTTATTCTTAAACTAATGCGACTATTCTTCTAGGCGGAGTTAAAACAAATGGTGGTGGTACTTTGGTGATAAACCCGAAAACGAACAAAATGGTGGCTGGTAACGATATGCCTAAAACCTCAACACCAACCAAACCGAAGAATAATTTTGGGAATCTCACCAATGTCGTTAGCTTTAAAGATCTAGGAGGTAAGTTGCTTTATCCAACTCCACTTTTATTTTAACACTCTCTTGTAGCGAACAACGCATCGGTTCCTAAACATTCCACACAAACCTCCATTACAGGAGTTGGTTATTCCTTGTTCAACGATGAATCAAATATGATTAATCTCACAGGTGATAGTCCTAATAATAGAAAAGTGGACAGAAACAAACTGCGAGATTTGTGGGCCAACAAGTACCCCAAGCCATCAGACAAAACCTCCAACCAAAGTGATAACGTCGTAGAAGAGGTAATTGAAATTGGTAACGACACGAAAAGGAGGCGTATTTCCCAGGGACCTGAAAGCAGTGAAGTTATAACAATTGAAGCAGAGCCCACCGGCCATTGGGAGGAGGTGGACGATGATATAATGATTAAGGATGACGTGAAAGCAGTTATAGCTATTTCCAGCGATGAAGATGAAGATGATGGTCCAATCTGGAGTCCAATTGAAGCGAAAACCGAGGCGAAACCTAAAATTGCTCAAACGGCAGACGAAAGACAGCGTCAAATTAAACAAGAAATCATTGATTCCTCAGACCATGACCTTACGGAGGATGACATAGAAATAATAGATGACGAGTATGACGATAATCTGGTGAATACAAGTGTCGAGCTGGCCGATACCTCGCTTATAGATGATCTCTTTGGTGAAGACACCCTCTTGAAGGAGTTCAAAAAAGAAAATGCTGTGATTGCTTCGAATTCAAGATACCATTCTGATCCGAGGAATGATATAATTACGTGTCCCGTATGCCAGAATAAAATAACAAGAGAGCAGTTTTCCGAACATATTGATGGATGTGTCGGAATATCGATTAGGGTTAATCCATTGCCATCATCCTCCAAAGCAAAAACTGTTGCACCAAAGAAGAAAAAACTTAATTCGGATAAGATAGCAGAAACGCTTAAAAGTGCAGGATACGACCCAACCGAATTTGAAAATGTGCTAAACAGCAGTTACAATAGCGATGATGAGGATCGTAGTAAAAGGCGTTCTGGACTTGATACTTCAACCCACGCATGTCCCGTCTGTGCCCAGGAAATAGAAGTCGACAAGATCAATGAGCATCTGGATGTTTGCCTCATGTGATCTCGAGGTTTGTTTACTATACATATGTATATTATATATTTTCGTTTTATGAAATAAATTATGTTTCCTTAGCCACCCTTTATTTCTACAATAATTTTAGATTATTTCCATACTGGGGACCTATTAATACTAAATCTTTTATATTCGTATGTGTCTAAATAATACTACAAACGAATTTGCTCGAAAATGAAATTCAAAGTTTATATTTATCAACATTTAAAATTTAATCAATTACCATTTTTAGATTTTTTACTAAAATCTAAGGTAGTAAGTAGGTCACTATCAAAATAGTAGGTACATATTGTATATAAAAGTTTAGCTAAATAAAGAATTATTTAAAGTCGATAAAACTGTAGACACTGATTTCAGAGAATAGAGTTTCTCAAATTCACAATTGTTCTCGGAAAAATGATAGTATGAGAAAAGGATTTTAAGAAAAAAGATGAATGCGTCATTTTTAATGGAAAATGAGAAGGACGCAATAATTTCTGAGGTTCGTTTACTCAGGTGAGCAAGCTGAGCAGGATATTGCAAGCTAAAAGTAAGGGTGCGTTGTTTAGATTAGACGAAGGACCGCACAGTAATAAATATGCAAATGAATTTCATGGATTCGTCCGGCTAACCATATGTAGATTTGGGCATGCTGTCATAAAACTTGGAGATCTGTGTTATTTCCTAAACATAGGAAGTGCAAATCCGTCCTTACGGATTTTAAGGAAGGGCAAGTGTGCAATTTTTGTGACCTTTAAGCCTTTACAATTAATCCCCTCCCTTCTAAATTGACGTGGCGTCACAACAATTTCTGCAACATACTGCATGTCGGTCAAACCCCTCACCAGTATCATTGGTACTGCTATTATAAAACTCTAACACGTCATACGTGTGAAAGTGTTAGTAAAACCTTACGATTTCGTTATCAAGTAAACTTTATTTAAAAATGCTATAAAAATTTAATGCATCAAAATCTCAGTCTGCACCAACCGGCTGTTAATGTCGCCTGGCATTCTATAAGGAACCGTCGCTGCCATATTCGTAAGAGCCTTGGCCTTCTCCCGGAGATGCGCCAATTGCTAAAATTTCGGAAATAAAAAATCCATCAACCATGATCCTTGTTACTCACCCTTGTCCTTCCGTTGTCTGCAGTGCTGTCTTTTCCTCTAAGGGTTTTGTACTGAGTAAACAATATGTCCATTGTTGCTAGAAGCAAATCCGGGTATACTTTGCACAGTTCACCCCCTAACCTACGTTAACGTAAATCATGTATTAAAACCTTCCTTATATATGTATATTATATGTATGTATATTCAAATTAAGCTTTTATGTAAACTGAGTTTTATTCACATTAAATATTGGGTTTCAAGGTGGAGCATCCGGTAAAGCGACCGTAAATTTCTTATTTAAACAAATTTGAACAGAATTATAGTAAGAAGTTTTAATCATGGTCAGAAATTATCTCAACTTAGTGAATCGATAATGTAAAATTTCAATTCTTTATTTTAAAGGGAAATTTTAGATGCGTTCGTAAATTATTATACACAATACACGTTTTTAGTATTTTTTGTTTATGGGGTATGAGTAATATTGTAATAACTTTACAGAAAATTACGTAGAGCGGTTTTCGTTGTACACCTGGTTACAAAATGTGCCTAAAAAAACAGCACCTTTGATAGGGCGTAAAAAATGTATTTTAGATCAAATATTAAAACTAAAAACGTTCAACCTTTTCAACGATATCCCACAAGAATAGATACAAAATAGTTGCCCCTAGAAAGAGAAGAGAAACTAGAGGCCTGACAAACAGACATCGTTGTCACAAAAATAGGGTTCCTTTCTACGGAATCCTAAAAATCAAGTAAAGTTAATTGTAATTTTTCGGACAATATGCAACTTTTAAAAATACTTTGGCTTAGGTATCATGCGATAATTCACATGACTGCGTTATAAACCTTTAAATAGACAAAGATCATACCTAAGCGCATTGTGGACAAAACTATAAAAGCCGTTTTTTCTGAACTGAATAACCTTTGAAGTTTGAACCTATGTATTTCTTTCAAATTTAGCATATACATACCTTAGGTAATAGAAGTAGAGGATACGACATTAGCCGATTTAGCTGACCCAAATTTATGTATCCTCTTCTCTATTATCTAAGATTTTAAGGCATATTCTAATTTGTTAATCACAATTTGTAATTTCCTTTTTTTTTAATTAATAGTAAAGATCATGTCAAATGCTTTCCCTATTTGCTGCTATTCTTATTTTTGAAAATTTTAAAAATTATCTCTAAAACAAATGGCTATCATCTTCATTAATAGCAAATACATATACATACTTATGTATTTTTTTAATTTCTAATGAAACATACACCTACGATGCCATTTTCATTTTTTTTAATTGATCTTATTAGGCAGTCAATTTCAAATGGCTTAAAATTAAGTAACTTTTTTATAGGCAGTATTTTAAGTTGACTTTTTTTCCAAATTTTTTTAATCAGGTCGTAATTTCTTTAAATTGATTTGTAAATTTAACTTCAAAAAACAAACAGGAATTTTCTTCAACATCCTTACAATTATTTTTATCTTTTTAGATTTATAAATACCCAAATAATAATGAACAAGTTTTATCTTTACCTTTTAAAATTATTCAAACAACTCTCCAATTCATCCATACAAAAGGGAACCAATTTTGTGTTGGCAAGAACTTCCAAAGCCAACTGGTACTTGTTCTCGTGATAATAGTCGAAGAACAACATGAGCTCGCATAGGAGAGTAAACGTCTGAATAAGTTGTGCATCGCAGTTTAATTCAACTCCTACATCACCAATTTGTTACATTTCATACTTTCGATTTAGTTTGCTAACTTACCTTTGATCCTATCACTAAAATCGCCGGCTACCGTCTGTAATCGCTCCCTAAGGGAGCCCTTTTTCGATGTTTGGTGCACGACTTGAGACAAAAGAATAGACATGTACCGCAGTACTTGGCCATAATCCTAGCGATAATAAATTAAGATAATTGCAACAACTTAAATAAAATATAGACATACTCCTGCTAAGTCAAACAACCTGACAGCATCTTCAAACATTCCCTTTTTCACTAGTTCATCTGCCACCATACCTGCAGCCATTTTGGTGTCAAAATCAATGCTCTCAAACTGATCGAATAGTCCTCTGAAAATTAAAAATTTATAAAAAAAAAATAAATCATAAAATAGGGACAGATCTTGATATTTGGAAAAATCCACAAAATTCAGCAAATAGCCCCATTAAGCTGAATTAAGCATTGAAGTGCAAAAACTGAATTTTTTAACTTACTACTACTACTTTTAACTTTTAATTACTTACCTCGATCGAATTCCATTTGGTTGCATTTTTCCAAACAGCAATTCGTAGTCGCGACACTCGATTGCTAAGTCCGAAACACATACAAGGAATAGATTCCGACCTTGTGGATCCCTTAAATTTCTACGAAATAAGAATGGAAAAATAATTTTTTTTTTAGGAATTTAGCAAAAATTCAAATTCTTAAGACTGCGATATAACTGATAAGAGACTGTATTTTAGATCTCGACTTGTCACAGCAATAATAATTAATTGACTCTGTATCTGCCTAAACTGAATTACAAGCAATAAAATCTAAATAAGTTTTTAGTTATCTAACAAATTCAACGCTTCTCATTATACCTACCGTAAGAAGAAGAAATATTGTAAAGCCTCGGCCGGATCTGTGATTTCAAATTTTTTTACATAGAGCATAACAAGTCGAGCAACATTCAGCCTTCGCATTGGGACTGGATCTTCAATATCCACGGAAACTGCACAAAACCAAAAATGTTAAGTTTTTCTTTTAAATATTTTAAACTTTTAAAGCTTACGCAAAGGCTCCTGCACGTTCCTAGGCCCACCGATGAGAAACATTTCATTAAGAGCCAAAGCAATATGAACTGCGTGGACACGATATTTCTCTGTCCTAGAAAAGAATTCAATGGCTGCTTCGAACTGACCGGTGAGGGCAAGGACTTGGAAATATAAGTGGCATTGATCAGCGGCGTTGAAATGCTTTTCACCGTACTTCTCGAGAATCATTGTTTGCAGATTTGCATATGATAGCCCGTCCGTGGTATCAGAATTATCCGTTCGCAGTAAAGATAACTGAATCCAGAGAAAGTCATCCGTGGTTTTGGCTACTTCCAAATGTTGCTCTGTCACATCACAGCCTGCAATGATGCAATAAACCTAGAAGAGGAAAAAGGCAGTTTGATCCACTACAAAGATTATGATATTGTGAAAGTTTACAGCTTTCTTAAAAGGATCGGTGGAATTCTTTATTTGGCACTTGTACTGCATTCTCAGTTGCCCTTCGAGCTTTGCATTGATTTTCTTATCAGGGTTTTTGATTTTCTCCTCTAGAACTTGGATGAAATCTTCATGGCCAGGTCTATAAGTGTACTTTTAAAAACTTTTCAACAAACATATCAGCTAGAGACATACCCTGCCATTTGCATGCACCGCAAAGCAGACTGAATATCTCCACAACGTAAGCAATAGAAAACCATGGGCCACAAGGGCTTTCCTTCAATTGCCTTATCTTGCAAACCGAAGCATACACCTGCATTGAAGTTTAAAGCCACGAATGAAGAGACCAAATTAAAAGTGCTGGGAACACCGCCTCTTTGCGCTTCTCGCAGGTTTCCTGAGATTACTGTAGCCATGTATAATTTATATCTAAACAAAATTCAGAGGCATTATTAAATTCGGACAAAAATTATTCCCAAATTACCTGTTTTCCAAATATTTCTTTGCCTGGTCTATAAACTGGGTCATTTGTGACCTGCTTTGTATAGGATCCCGGTTCTTTGATAGCGGTGCTACGCTCACCATATACTTCATTATTTCCCATACTTCAGATACTTTCTGAAATTAAATGAACTCATTAATTTGATTAGAGGCTGAAAACATATCGTATTTTTCAATTTTTAAACTACAACAACTGAAGTAAAATGTCAGCAGAATTAAATTTACTACATATATCGTAATATTCTATGTAACGCCGTCTTTCGATGTTTGTTAAGTTCTTTAACAATTCTTAGCTGATTTTGATTTCAAACAGAGAAAAACAAACTCACATTTTTTTTACCAAAATAAAAAACCAAAAATATTAAGCTTTAACACTTCTTATTTTTGGCTTGTAAAAAACCTAAGCTGGATTTTACGACTAATTTTGTCTGAAAAAAAGAATCAAGCCACTGAGCTTATTTCTCTTAGGTTCAAATTATATTTTTATCAGTCCGATCAGATAAAGATAATAGGCCAGTCAATCTAACCTCTGAATCGGAAAATAGTGGTGGAATGCTCATTTTTGGATATGTTGTTGGGGACGGTGAGAAATGAAGCTCTACGTTTTTTCCACCCTCAGGGGTGTCGGCGAAGGGGTGAAAATGGGTGAAAAAGGTTTTTTGTTTATAACTTTGAATAAAAAAGTCAGCCTGGGTGGAAACGTTAGAGGGTGATATAATAAATGATTATTCATCTTGTATTAAAGTTTCCACCGGTTTTGTTTATTGCAAAATTGTTTATTAAAAAATACGAACGTTTCTTCCAAATACACTGGTAAAAATATTCTGGATGACCTTCGTTTGTTTATAGAAGAAGGCGGGAAGTGACAGAGGGGGCCCTTAGTGAATGAGAAGGAGAGAATTCTGTTCGCACAGGACGACATGGATTTGTGTAAATTCGACGAACCCATAAAAGTTGCGCGCGCCGGCTGTGAGAGCCCCCTTTTATTATAAGGATGGAAGCTCTTCCCATTTCTAGGAACCGGCAGTGCGTGGCCTTGATCGAAAAAAAGCAAAACCCATGTCGAAATATTGCATGTATAAAAACACCCTCTAACGTTTCCACCCAGGCTGACTTTTTTATTCAAAGTTATAAACAAAAAACCTTTTTCACCCATTTTCACCCCTTCGCCGACACCCCTGAGGGTGGAAAAAACGTAGAGCTTCATTTCTCACCGTCCCCAACAACATATCCAAAAATGAGCATTCCACCACTATTTTCCGATTCAGAAGTTGGCTGGCCTATAAAGATAGCTTGCAAAAAAAAGTCATGAATTATATGGTCCCTGAATTTTATGCATATTGTAATAATTGAAATCGACGAAACATCTCAAACAAGTAGCCTATCTTGTCGACTATTCCTTTCTACATATTTATGGCATTAGTTTTAATATGTATGTACATAGTTATCTAAGAAAATCATTTTATTGCAGAACACTCTCATCATACATATATTTAGGAGGATTTTCGATATTAATTTAAAAATAAAAATTATCAGGAATTTTTTATGCTGAAAAATTGACGCTTGTCTAAAGGATATAAAATATAAATTTAATTGAAATGAGGCTCACTGCAAAAGTTAGCCCCACCAGGATAATAAAAAACAAAACATTTATTTTAGGGGTATATACAGGATGAAAATGTTTGCATTTTCTATGATAATAATTTTTTTTTTCTCTTTAATCGGGATATGCAGCAGGTCAGCAAATAATTTCGCGAGGTTTCGTAAATTTCGAATAAAACCAAACGATCGAAGAATGGTATTATGAATTACTTATAGTGAGAAAAAGGATTCATATATTATCAAGTAAAGTACAAGATAAAAATTATTTAAAAAAAAAAAAAACCGCCTTCAAAAAACAGCTAGGAACTAAAAAGCAAAAAATAATTGGTAACATTTACATATACGATTTCCTACCTACTGATGTGTTTGAACTCGGTGCCAAGCCAAATAGGTCCCCCGCTACACCCCGCATGTGCGACGAACTTTCGAGCGAGCGTGGGTAGGCTGAGCGATACAACCCAAACGGGCACACACATGTGTGAAATACGTTTCGTTGTTAATTCAACTCTTTATAAGTCACTAAGTATAAGTATTGCTCATTGTTATTTTTGGACTTTGGCACCGACTTCAAACACATCAGTAGGTAGGAAATCGTATATGTAAATGTTACCAATTATTTTTTGCTTTTTAGTTCCTAGCTGTTTTTTGAAGGCGGTTTTTTTTTTTTTTAAATAATTTTTATTTTTTGCTTTTTAGTGGTGTTTATAAAGGCGGCCATCTTAGAATCCGCCATTTTGGTTTTTTAGTATTTGTTAGTCAATCCCTTATAATGATACATATCCTGTCAGAAAAATAATCTTCAAAATCGATCCATAATTGTTGAAATTATCGCGCGATGAAGTGAATGAAAATCAATAAAATTCAGTCATCCCCTAATTTTCCACCCTTTGAAGTGGAATATTTTAATGAAATTTAAATGGGACCACTTGTGAGGCATAACCTATCCATTAAAAAAAGAATTATTAAAATCGGTCCACAATTGACGGAGAAATCAGGTAACAGACATAAAAAAAAGATTCCGACGAATTCATAACCTCCTCCTTTTTTGAAGTCGGTTAAAAATGTGCCTTAAGAATGCTCGACAGAGCTTACAGTTTGCAGTATGCTAAGCTAAGGTAAGTTATTAGTGAAAATGATTTCTAAACAAATATTATTTTTTAGTTGGTATGAGAAAGAGTTGACCACTTCATATCAAATAAATTCATCAAAATCATCTTAAACGAAAAACTAATGTAATTCTTGTCAGTACTAGCGAATATTAAATCTTGTGAGTTAAATTTATGATTTAGTAAGTAAATGTATGGTATTTTTATCTGAGAAATAATCGTTAGCGGAAATCAAAATACTTCGACAGTTGTGTCGGATTCATGCAGATCTGTATATTATAGTTAACAAATTAAACATTGGCTTGTAATTCCTTTTCGATTCAGTTACAAATCATTTGGTTTGATAAAAAGTAATGAATATGCCTTCTATTTTATGGATACATATAAAAAATACTCACTGGATCATCAAAAGTTTCAGCAATCTTGGCAAACTTCTGAACAAGATTAGGTCTCAAAGCCCCTTCAATAATGCATTTATTGTATTCGTAGATCTCGCGAGCATAGGCCATTTCCTGAAATCAATTGCTTATAAACGAGCACGAGAAAAACACGAACTCTTACAATTTTGTTAAGACATGACCTTCTTCCGTAGGTGGTTTCGTTGAGAACGGTTTGCTCCGGCACTTTTTGAATGTCTATCCAATTTTGGGAAGGTCCAACCAGAGCGTTCAAGAGTTTGACTTTTTCCTGGCGCCAATCAGACTTGATAACCTCCCACTTCTGCTTTTCGGCATTTTGGTATGTCTGAGATTAGCGAAGGTGTGACTACCTTAATTTACAAGTTAATTGTGAAGTTTTAATACTTACATTTTTGTGCACCTCCTCGATGACTGAAAGAATAGCATTTTCCTTCTCATTTTTTAAAAAACTCTGAATGTCGGTGTCAGAAATGGGTTCCAAAGGCTCAAAAGTTTTCCTAGAGCTGAGCGTCTCTAGCTTCTGTGATATTTTTGGGAGATCAATACCCTTGGACCCAAGAAGTAAATGGCTGTAAGTAAATACATTTAATATAAATTTTAATCGCGAAAGAGAAGTATTTTTTCATGTACGCTTGAATGTCCTGAGCCCCGGTTTGCGTTACACGCGAGTGCAATTCCTGCGTCGCCTGTAAAACCTGCGGAATCGTCCGCTCTACGCGAGGCAGATCCTCTGTACTTTGTGTCTCATTAGTTAGCTTTTGAGCCTGCTGTAGAAGTGTATTGAAATCCATCGCAAAATCAGTAAAATTCGAAAAAAGCCGCTATTACTTGCTGTGCACAAGGAAAATACCGCGTTCATGTACAAATGTCAGTTTGACAATTCATAAAATTTTCAACTGTCGATCTAGTACAATTCCCTTTAAGATCTACTTTTTTTGTAAATTGTCATTTGTCAACTGCGCCAGCTGATTGCAAACGTAAACAATTGGCTCAGATGTCGTCGAGAAAACCTGCGAAAACTTTGATTGTCCTGGGATCAGGAGGACACACAACAGAAATGGTAGAAGTAATTAAAAATCTAGATAAATCGAAATACACTCCACGCTACTATGTTTTGGCGCAATCGGATAAAATAAGTGAGGAGAAGGTGAAAACGGTAGAGGCTTCTGCGGTCGACTACGATTTTGTTCAAATATTTCGAAGCAGACGGGTAAAACAGAGCTACTTTACATCAATTTTCACAACACTTATTTCAATAGTTTTGTGCATTCCGTTACTCTGGCGGCTGAGGCCAAATTTGATCATCTGCAACGGACCCGGCACTTGCGTTCCCATCTGCATCGTAGCCGCTTTCTTTCGCGTGGTCCGAATTCATGCGGACTGTAAAATTGTTTTCATCGAGAGCTACTGCAGGGTGAAGACTTTGTCGCTGTCTGGAAAAATACTCAAGTATTTTGCGGATCTGTTTGTGGTCCAGTGGCCTCTTCTCACCAGTTTAAATAAGAATTTTATGTACTTCGGTAGGCTCACTTAATAAAAACTTTGTAATTTCAAGAGTATTAATTGCTTCCTAAAAGACAAAATGAGCAAATATAATTTTCAGCATGGACGATAAATTGAAGAGATTGTAAAATTATTCAAGAATTGTTTAACGACGATAGAGATCGATTTCAATCCAAGCATGAAAAACATGAACCAAATATTGAAAGAGGTATTTTCATCAGCGACTGTAATGATTATGATAAAAAAGGCTAAATTACAAAATAACGATTATAAAGTAATTTTAATTTTTCGATCGACCGATAACGATTACGTAGTAATTTTTAATTTTCGATTGGTTGATAACGATCAAGAAATTAATTATAAGAAGGGAATAACGATCATATAATTAATTATTATAAGGAAATTTTAACAGACTTAAAACTATTTACTATTATTTCGGATTTAGCTTATCTATTTCTTTTTTAATTTTCACTCCTTAAAGGGAGGAAAATAATGAAATTAGTTCTATTTCGAACAATCAAAATATAAAAAGGAATTCTTACTCATTACCAAGTGGGCGAAAAATAAAAATTACTTGACTTCCAGTTTGAACGTTTATTGCCAACACTTGGACTAATTCGGAAACGATTTTTGGGGGTTCAAATTTGGGATTTTGTAATGCAATAATTACGTCTAGGACTAGGAAACTCGCATTAAAGTCAAAGCCTTATTTTAACCTTCTAATTTATTCCAACTTATCGATTTCATCTTCAAGAATCTTTGTAACGATAATCCCAGATTCAATGTTACTGTATTTTCCTGCTTTGCTATCCTTGTGGTCGAGAATCATTTCCTTGAAACTAACGAAATCTAAGAGCGAAAGTAGCAAATCGAAAACTTCTCCGTCTAGATCTGGTTTCTTTTCCCTAAAATATGTATGTATGCATACGTATTGGTGGTTACTTTTAAAACGTTCAAAAATTACTTACAATAATTCTTTTGAAAAGGTCTCCATATCGAAGTCCTCAATGCGGTCTTTAAGTTGGTCAACTATAAAGGACTCTATGGAGGCTGTATATTGATTGAATATGTCCATGTATTCCAATTTGTTCTCTTCAGAATCGTCGAATTTGTCACAATTGTTGTCTAGAAAATTTTCGTGTAGAATCTTTTAAAGAAAACAATCCATTAACAATTACTGGGAGGGAGTAGAAATTAAATTTCACCTGAAAGTCCTCTTCCATAATTATATCCTCGATCTGTCCAATCACTGCGTCGAAATAGTCTGTTGACTCACTTGTATAAAAGCCAATATCGTCCACATCAACTATTCGTTTTTCCATGTTTTTGTTGTTTTTTAAATAATTGTTTTCCCGCGACAACGAACAAAATGCATTTTTTTCTGAGAGTTGTTTTGGTAGACAATTAAGTGTTGTCCTGGAAACAGAATGGAGCGAATGAAGGATTCAAAGCAGTATGAAGTTTCAGATTCAGTCCATATCTAAAATTATTCATTTTATTCCATAGCAAAAGTTTAAGCATACTTTAATTATAAAATAAAATTTAAGCGCTTTTCTGTACATCGATCTATTATCTAAGTCTAAGACATCGATCACATAATCTGAATAAAACTGTGCTTGTGATGGGATGTTTAGGCTTTTTTGGTTCAGACACCAGGACCAGGGCAGGCACCATTCTTCCCAGGACGACCAATATAAAACAAGTCTTTAAATTTAAATGAAATATGTGCTTAAAATTCTTAATATGTGACAATTAAGCAATTGGCATATTTTACAAAATCTTCCTTAAATAGCAGGAAATATTTATATGCGAAATTTCTATAATTTGATTTGTATGCTGTAGATCTAATGCAGAGTGGGCTAAAGTATGGTTTGCAGGTATTTTCGCTTTCTTCGTGATTATTATATTTAAGTAAAATAATACACTTAATAATACATACATTTAATTTTAATGGCTCTTGTAAAATTAATGATATCGGGTTTTTCAATAAGGGTTTGACAACTTTGAACTTTTACTGTGAACGCACTCTTAAACCAATAACCAAAATGTGTGTGAAAACATTCAGTAAAAACAACATTTTCATCATGGTGAAGTACACGAATGAACAACGTTTACAAATAATTCAAATTTACTACAAAAATTCCGAGTCGGTAACTGCTACTTTAAGAGAGTTAATAGCCGGCCACACACGGGACGGTTTTTGGCGTACAAGCACGCGTACAAACAAAAGATTGATCGTGTGTGGGCAACTTGGCGTACAAACTTAAAACCGTCCCAAAACCGTCCCAAATATTTCTTGCCTTTGATTTTTCCGTGGTTTTATCTTTTTATCATCTGTCAAGATGAATTGCTCCGATATTAGATTGTGGAGTCGCGATTTCGTCCTTTAAAGTTGTTATATCGCTTTAGGAATGAAAACCATCACCGTATGTGGGCAAAATGGCGTACAAACAAAGTTTGTCATAAAGATTGTCACAAGTTTGTACGCCAAAAACCATCCCGTGTGTGGCCGGCTAATGGCAATTTTTGGTCGTAATTCTCGTCCCAGTAGAGTAGTCAAGCAATTCATAGTCTAGTGAAAAAATTTGAGTCTAAATATTCGCTGCTTGATGCTGCCGTACCAGTGAGACAACGGGTTGGTCGAAGTGCTGAGAATATTGCTGCCGTCCAACAACAACAACAATTTTGTACAAATACAAAAATTAGGACAAAAGGCTCCATTTTCGCACTTTTAATTCACGGGCTTTTGGATTGAATTTCTCAAAATTAAAAAAAAATTCTTAAGAAAAATATCAGTTACCTTCTGCTTTCCATAGTTTAGAGTTTTGGTGTCATATATGTACATTATTGTTTAGAGTTGTATACATATCATATACCCAACTACTTTAGCTTGTGAACGTAGCAAAAAACACTAATAAAAATTAAAGCCAAAAATATCGTAGCATTCCTTTCTTCGAATTCTTCAGATACTTTTATATAGTAAGCATAGTCCTAAAAATTTGTTTTTTTTTTCTTTTTTTCTATAAAAATGAAATTTTATTGGCAAATATTAAAGGCATGTAACAATTATATTATAAATATATAATATATAATTATTTTTTAATTAGTCTTCCTCGTTTTCTTTCTCCTCTTATTCTTCGTCTTCTCCTCCGGTATCTTTAGGTTTTTCTGGCTTCATGTGGGCAATGCGCTACCATTCCTCTACTTCTTTGGCACTCGGATCAAGAATTTCCATAATTTCCGGTCCTAAAGGATACTCCTCTTGTATAGGAGGAATATGTGGGAGCGAATAATTTCTATCGACGTATTTCGTCGTAATGTAAATAGTATCAACAACGTTGTTAAGGGCAAAGCTGAACGATCCTGGCCTAATGGTGGAACTCACAACTGTGACTCTGTTGCTAAAGTTGTGGTTGAATGAGATTCGGATAGTCCATGGGTTCATCAGTTTACCGAACGAATCCACTGAGGTAGGCGTAAGAAGATATGGACCAATTTCTGGTTGTGGTTTTTTCTTAGCAGTTTCATCGTCTTCTTCCTCCTCCCCCTCGCCGCCTTTTGCTTCAAGTGCTCTAAGGGCCTTTTCTTCATCAAACCAGACTGTCCGGCCCTGATTAAGTATTGCTGGTCTAACGTATATCCAATTCTCCCGCTTGAGCAGCTCATCAACGGGCAAAGGTTTGTAGTTCGGATTGATTACTAAAACCGCATCCTTAGCTAGAGAAAAACATTTTAAGTATTTTATTTTCTAAAAGCATAGTGTAATATAGAGATACTTCATCATCGTCATCTTCACCGAATTCTTCTTTTTCTCCCATCTCCTCCGAGCCCACAGGTTCTGGAGGAATATCATACTTCCTTCCTTGGATTGTATATATAGACTCGTGTTTATCATCCAATTGTTCAATAAATCGAATTCGCATTTCATTCTTCATCTGCTCCATTCTTTTATTTATTTCACTTTCAGTTAGAACTACTTCGAAGACATAGTAGCATTTCTCACGTCCAAAGAATTTCCTCCAAAATCTAGCGCTCTGTAGGTACAGCTGAATGCTGTTGAATTTTCTGCATTTGATAAGAAAGAAGAAACATTTCAGCGGAATGAAACCCAAAACTGCAAAGTGACCAGTAATATTTTGTTTTATTTTATTTTTATATTATTTAAGTAATTCATCCGACGTAAAAATAAAACATTTTCAGCAACAAAAGTCGTATCAGAAGAACTCAAAATCTTCAGGAGGGTAGGGAAGGAGCTAAAACAGAAAAATCTTCTGATTTGTAAAATAAAATATTATTTACTAAACTCGTACATTCAAACTGTTCATAATAGCCATAGCTCGGTTTAGGCAACATGGTTCATCGAACAGTCCTTTTATGAAATTATGGGCTTGGCGATATTTCTGTTCGCGAAGATAGCGACTAAATTCTTCAAATTAATCAGTATCATTAGGCGGCCTCTCATCTAAAACTCGTTTAATTATTTCGCTAAGGTAATCGAACTGGAAATCGAAAATATTCCGTTTTTCGGAGAATATTAACTATGGAATTAAATAGTATGCAAATGTTATCCCCGCTCAATGTGCTAGTTTCTTGTAAGATTGCTTTTGCAGCATTCAGTTCATGTTGGGGGGGCTGTTTCCGCTCCTCCGCGGTTTTTCCACATTTGCAGGGCACGAGCCCAAGACAAGTTTGGGAGCCCTTAGGCTTTTCTTCTGGGCAGCTATTATACATCTTCTTTTAGTTTTCGTAAGATACGAAATTACGCCAAATGAATGAAACCACAAAACAAAAAGCTATTTGCTTGGCGCTGATATAAAAAATTAAAGCAAATTTTTTCTTAACTTACTGTTAGTTATGGCCAATAAGAACCCGTAATATTAGAGTTGATAATACAGCACCTATTTGCTTAGTAATATTAGCGATTCTTCGGAATCTGAATTTATGCGAAAAAAAATTAATTTTACTATTTTAACAAACATACATATGTTCATATTCTGAACAGCTGATTGGGAATTTAACAACATTTAAGTTTTTAATTTACTTTACGTTTATGTTTGGGTAAATATTTAAAGATAAATAAATCGAAATTCTGCAATGATAGGTTGATTTTAACCGCCGAAACATAAACAGGGATTTTATAACTTTGAAGCCTTTCTTTGTCTGAAACTTCGAATTTGAACTCAAATGTTCAAATATTTATGTTACAAGCAAAGATATGTATTAACCAAAATATATAAATTAAAAATCTAAAGAACAGCCCACACGAATTAGGAAACCTTTAAAAAGGAAAAGATAATTAATTTCTATTATATCAGACTCGAAGCCCTATTTCTTGATTTTGAAATTTTTTGTTGGAGTATGCATTAACAATTTGAAGTTACATAACATAAATATAAACCTTTCGACTATAATGTGAAAAACAATGTATAATAAAATATGTAAACAAATACATATTTTGTCGTCAGAAATTCTAAATAATTTTTTTTAACATCAGTTAAAACTTTCTAACAATCAGGAAAAATACCTCCCTACAATTTGTAAATAACTGTCTTTATAGCCTTTATTTTAATTCAAATATATATTTACATGAAATCGAAATTAATCAAAGAGATTTAGTTACATAAATTTCGTTAGTTTCCGTAGAACATAAATGTTTGACTGAATGTTTGGGCAAAAAATTTAACAATCATTTCATAGCAGGTCAATATTTTCTAGGAAAATTTGGT
Source organism: Machimus rusticus (assembly GCA_951509405.1). Lineage (NCBI taxonomy): Eukaryota > Metazoa > Arthropoda > Insecta > Diptera > Asilidae > Machimus > Machimus rusticus. Next base: position 15,099,832 of record OX608051.1, read on the forward strand.
CTTAAATAAAACCATCTTCGGTTTTCAATACCTTTATTAAAACAGAGTCTATAGCTTTAATATCTCTAAACCACAGCCGTATATAATGCACGAATTGTTATTTTCTGATGACCCACACATTTGTAATCCCTTAGCATCGGCCACACATGTAAATGCTGACCGTTCCAGTTCAAAGCTGCTCAAGTTCACTTTACAAACTTTTTGATCAACGCCAGTAGTATACAAAAACTTCCTGCAGTCTGTGATATAAACTCCATTTACCTGAGCGGTATGTAGAAAATCGAGATTTTTCTTCTCTTCAAAACGGAAATTACCATCAACATATTTTATCTTTGATACGACAACACTTTGATCATCTCCTCCAGTTGCCACGTAAAGCAAATTATCCTCTAACTTAATGTTAAGGGAGTTAATTCCGCTTTCATGGTGTTTCAATTTAAAAATTGGTAGACTGCTAGATGAAAATTGCTCGGCTCGCCAAAAACATATGTTGCCGTCCGTAGCGCAGGTAATTAAAATGTTAATTTTATGCAAAAGACGTGTATGTAGAAGACATTTGCCATAAAACATTTGCGCAATCAGCTTCATACAACCTTGCATGTAAGAGAACAATCTGATATAACCATCAGAACAACCTGCAAATATACGAAACGTATCTGACTGTCCTTGTATCATAAAAATTGCCAAAGCCATGATTCTAGTCTCTGGATCAAAATCGACATCCTGTCTATCTCTTTGGTATTTTCTGTCGAAATCGCTAGACTTGAGCATATAATTACATTTTTCTTCAACGGAGAGGTCTTCTAGGTTAATTTGTGAAACGCATATCTGAGCTCTGCCTCCTGCCGAAAATACCAACCAAGTATCAGACGAAATGCTCACCTTTTCAATCGCTTTAATGCTTGAAATATGTAAAAATATCTCGTTAACGACTCGATATGGCTTTTTCTTTGAGAGGTCATAACTAGAAAATTTTAAAATGTTATCTTCTCCTCCTGAAATAAAGATCCATCTTGAAGACGATTCGTTCACTGAGAAGACTCTCAGCACATTACAAGGTTTAACGTGCCATTGGTTAGCACTTACTTCGATTTTGTTACGGGATACATTCTTTAACTTTCCATGGAAAGAATGCAAGCGTTTGTTTTTCACATAGATGTACCGGAGTTCGTTTTCCTCAAAATCAATTTTTACATCCCAACATCTATGACCTCCACCGCAAGAGATCTGATGTAGAAAATCGGATGATTTTTCCCAGATAACAAAATGGTTATCGTTGAAGCCCAAAATAGTCTTATTACTCTCGGAGCTCCTCGTTTCCATCCTCTCTATCCACGCCACAGGTATGTTTTCTGTATGAATAACGTCAAGTTTACAAGTGATTCCATTTAATCGTACAGTTTTAACAGTGCTATCGTGGCCACATGTGTTAAAGATAAATTTATCGTCTATGTGCTTCACGAAAAGCATTTGTGTTACTCCAAGCGTACCGTGAATATGTTTAATCACCGACATCAGTGTGCAATTTCCATTGTTAAGAAAGTACAGGAATAAGTTGCCTTGTCTATTACTAAGAACAAAAAAATTTTGCATTTTCAAAGCAGCAGTAATCCATCTCTCCTTGGAGTGAGGAGTTTCGAAAACAGTAAATGTTTTTAATCGGTCAGAGGTGAATTTACACAATCCACTTTCAGAACTAATCAAAACTTCTTCAGAGGAAAAGGGAAAGATAGAACGAATCACATTGTCCATAACAGATTCTTCAAAAATCGTCTCCAGTCCTTGTGCTTGGCTGAATTTATACATAGAAATTACCTTATAGCCACCGGTGAATACATAGCTACCGCATACTTCCAATACTGTAATTTTGGAAGTAGAGATTTTTCCTTCATACTCTAACTTTCCGGAGATGTTGCTTACAAATAGTTTATTTTTGCTGGACATTCCTACGATGTGCATCGAATTTAAGAATTTAACTTTGCTCACATAATCACCTTGTAGTGAAGGCGTTATTTCTTTTGCAAATATTGGTGCGAACATGTCATCTATACCATGTTTAAATACATTCCCGCTGGAAGTCGACGCAAAAAGAGTCAGCGTTGTTGAATCAAAGGCACAATCTAAAACAGATCCCATTTGCCGTTTTATCTTACCCACGAGATCACCGTTTGAGGTCCAAAGACACACGCATTGATCTTCTCCACAAGAAACAACATAGGGGACGTTACCTGAGATGAAGAATTAAAATATTAATCTTAGACAAAATTAGGGATCATTTTAGGATCAAAGAAGTTTTTAAATATACATAAATCCATATTTTTTTAAAGATATTGAACGTTTACATACTAGACCTCCCAATCCTTTTATTTGAAAGATATTAGCTTCTAATCTAATTATATAGCATAAGGTTATGTGATGCTTCTCTATAAACACATTCTATATCGTGTGTACCAAAAACAGTTTACAAATGGTAGCTTTCTTTTACGTGTAGCTCAATGCGGATTTTTTTTTCAAATGTGAATTGTTTAACTCATTAGCTTTATAGTTGGAATAAAAATGTTAAAACTAGATAGTACTATCAATGAATGATAAATTCTTACAATCTATCTAAATAACAAACACTTTAACATTTTCTACTTGCTGATAATACCAACCTTGTTCTATTATTTTAGCCTGAAACACTCTAGCTGAATGTCCATAACTGCCTCTGTAGCATTCTATGCTAATATTGGTCCAATTAATTTTTTCATTTTCAATTAGTAAACGCCAAAATCGCACAGAACGATCATCCGATGTAGTTGTCAATAAACCATATATGGGGTCTATATTAATTGAAAATATAACGCCCTGAAAATATAAATATTATAAGCCTAATTTGCTACATAGTTCTAAAATTGGCTCTAGAAACTAGAGCCATTTATTTTCTGATTGCTATAAATAAGAAAATGTCAGTACCTATAAACAAAATATGTATTTCGTAACAGATACTTATAATTTTTTCAGTTCGGTAATTTTTTATTAATTGAAGTCATCTATTAAAGGAATAATGATCTTTTGGAGGAACGCTCACCTGATGAGCAATAAAGCGCCTTAATACTGGTGCTCTATCAAGAGTTGAATTTGGTTGCCAAATTATGATTTCTCCGAATGCGTTACCTAAAAGTAAAAAAATTATGTACACTATGCTTTTAAGGACTTCAAAACACCGCTTGTATTAAATTGAAATACAAATAAATTAGGTGGATGAAAAATATACGATTTTAAAATGTGTACTATGTACCTATTTACTTTAAGTCAGAGATCCCTAGATCAGTCTCGTAAAATCACTCACATCTGACACGAAGGTAAATCGTAATATTAAAACTTAAACTTAATCAAGCATAAATTAAAAATTAAGCAAAATCCTTTTAAATTATAAAACAATTTCTCTAATTTACTTTAAAAATGATAAAGTCAGCAGATTGTTTATGTACAAAATTTGTAGGGCCTACCACAGCAAAGCACTCAATGGGCCTTTCCACACGAGTATTCTTAAAAGTGCTGTAAACCGGTTTTCTGGGTAAGAGGCAAGAGAGGAAAGGGAAAATGTCTACAAAAGTGCTGCACATTGGGGAGAATTTGTGCGGCACAAATCGAACCTATTTCACTTGATGCACGCACCAATACAAACAAAGAATAAGTTTTAACTCAATTCGAAATGACAGAAAAACACATATACATTCATAAGCTTCGTATGAACAAAGTGCTGCAAGACGACCTGGGCCGGGATTACGATCTCGGGTGAGTAGTGAGTGCGAGTCACACTCACCCTTCAAACTGCCAAAGCGATTCCGATCAATGGTGACTAGTGAGTAGTGAGTTCGAAAAATTTTCTCACCAGAAAAGCGATTCCGATCAATGGTGAGTGGTGAGTGGGACTCACTTTGGACTGTCAAATTCACTCACTGCCGTTTTGAGGTGCGACTTGGTAAATAATTTGTTAAAAATGGTATTTATTATATAAATATCGCAAGGTAAAACACAATATTTATAGGTAATTACTTTTAGAGCAAAATCCCGACACCAAAAGGATTTCCGGATGCAGAACAGTAGAGGACGGAGCAATTCTTGAGGGAAGATTTTCGGGCACGGAAGGCCTATCGTCTTGTATTCGTAATGTGTGAAAATTAGGTTTCAAAATAAATATTCCAATTATAAATTATCACTTTTATTTAAAATAATAAAAAATAAATAAATATTTAAATTAATAAAAATAAATATTTTATTTAATTAGTAAAATATAATAAAATTTATTTTACAACATAAGAGGCAAGTCCAAGAAAGGTATCAGCGAAGACTTAGCAATTTCCTTCAGTCCAAAGCCAAGGTGTATCCACCTAAGGGCGTCGAACGATTCCGCAAGATTGATGTCGCTCCGCCTGAAGAAAGAATGATTAAAAACAGGACCTTTCAAGAGCTCACTGAAGTAAATTACGTGTAGCTAGAACAGCCGTCCATCCGAGGTGTGAATGCAAACCTAAAAAGGGTAGTTTAGGGTCCGGCACCAGGTAAATAAATCCCTTCACTTTTCCTTGGGTGCAGGAGGAGATATTCACCACGAACAGGCACAATCCGGGGCTTTATTGTACATCCGGTAATTTCCTCCAGCAAATCCGACTGGGTTTCGACACAGAACTTCACGAGCAAGGCAAACAAATCAAAATTCACAAATTCTAACAGAAATTTGACGTTTAGTATTGCCGTGCTTGTGTTATTGTATCCTTTTCGAAAGTTCGAACTCACCATTCTTATCGCAATCGCTTGAAAGTGAGATGGTGAGTAGCTTTGACAGGCGGAATGGTGACTCGCACTCACCACTCACCCGAGATCGTAATCCCGGCCCCGTGCGGACGCGAGGACTTGTCGTTAAACCGATTTGCAGCACTTTTCGTGAATACTCGTGTGAAAAGGCCCAATTGTTATCTTCCACAACACATTTAAAAAATATTGTCCTCGAAGCGTACTCTCATTGGGAATGACTTCGTGGGCGAATCACTCACATGCTCAAAATTATCCAATAAGCATAAAAACCCTTTTGCCAAAAACAATAAAATATGCATCAACATTTGAAAATGATACTCAATTTGGCCAATGGGGATCTCCATTTAGAAGTCAACAAAAAAACTTGAGATTTTAAAATTCACTGATTGAAATTCGATTAGGATTTAAAATGTCGGATTCGAAATAACGCCTTTTCAATCCTAAATTTGACTAAAATATACCTCCTCTCTAAATTATCATTGGCTTATTTTTTTCCGAATTACGTTTCAGCCAAAGATAATCTATAATAACAAGATGTAATACCAAAGAGTATGGAACCTACGTTACAAAGACTATTCACTCCGGCAATTATCTCATTGCGGTGGAAGAGTGATGAAAAATGTGGAGGCGGAGCTTGGAATTTAAAGGAAACCAAACCAACTAACCAAACCAAAAATATCTGCAGCTCTTTTACTCGCGTTGCAATTTCGTCACCTATCTCCCTCATTTTGGTCATCATGCTCCCTCTGTGTGAGTTAAACCATTTTGTGTTGCCGCATGCAATTCAGCGCATCTTCAGAAGAAATGCAAGAGCTGAGACTTCACAACTACATAGCTAATAATGTGTGCAGACTTGATTTTTTCAGCAAGTCAGCCAAATGGTTTTGTGGTTTTGATTTGGTTTGGTTTCTTATGCCCGTTCTCCAATGCGCCGACCAACCAACCACGAACCAACCAACGAAAACGCTGAATTGCCTGAATTCGCGTGTAAAATACAAACCCCTGCCTGTAGTTGTGCCTGCCGGCTGTCACAACATCCTCGGGCAAATATTTTATCTGGAAGAGTTTTTATCACCATTTGAGCGAAAAAACTACTCACTTTTACTTTTAGTGCTGGGCTGGAATTACCGCGCACATTTTTATAAGCACTTTATGTTAAAATTAGCGCACTGAGTTTCTGGCAACCGGTGGGACAGCTGTCTCACTGACAGGTATTCTAGTACAACACAACCGCTGAATGGGCGACTAGTACTATGTGGTTAAAACGCACACATGAAAAAGTTAGCCAGATTGACCAAAACAAGAGCGAGAGGGAATATGAGGCCAAGATAATGTGTGACGCGATGGCGCGATTTTGGTTCGTTCTTGGTTGGGTGGTCGGTGCATTGGAGAATGGCCTTTATGGAGATTCGACATTACAGGATGCCGAGGAAATATGGACGAAAAACTACCACCCTGTCACATTTGCTTCCTGTGCTAAACTGGAGCGCATAAGAAAATCTATGGTGAAAAAACGTAAACAAAAACCAATCGGTGTACGCCTTCAATGTGTGAGGCAGGTATTCGGTTTCTGCGTGTTCCTATATACATATATGAAAGCACGATCGGAAGGGCACCAACACAGTGCCACAAAAAGCATGCGCTCGTTTAGCATCATAATAGGTGAACTCCTCTTTCGTTGTGTTTGCGGCATTTTTCACTGTTGCTGTCCTTATTCTTTATTAGGCAATTTAAATGATTTGATGTGATGATTTCGGATTTGGAACAATCAGGCAGAGATTCTCTTTTTTACTAATGACAAAATATCTTATTTTACATTCCTCATAATGGGCTATGGTGGGGATAACTGCGTCTTAAAAACAAAGATAATCTACTAAACAAGTGTAGCACTCGTGATTTTTTTCCTCACCAAAATTTGACTTTGGTACCGTTACTAAAACAAACTTGAGGATTAGAAAGGAAATAAGGAAGTCATGTGCAAGAAAGGGATAACAATTTTCGCCATGCAGAAAATTTCAGATGCCTTTAAAACTGCAGAATAAAAAAAAACTTTAAACAACCGCATACGTACTTAAGGCAAGTGTATGCTTCCTGCCTCTTCCCCTCTCTTCTTCAATTCCAGGCCTTCCCTATATCTGAACAGGGAAGGCACTAATACCAACCACGCACGCACACAGAAAATTTCAGAACCCTTTAAAAACGCGTGTAAAAAAACGCTTACATTATTGTTTACAGGCGCCGTAGGTGAGCATTTTGGAGCTGCCTATTTTTGTCTCGTTCGCTCTTATTGGAATTTACATAAGGAATGGCAGGCAGTTTCTTTACTGCCTGCATTTAAGCAAAATTATTCTATATTATATCTAGAAAAATAATGAATAATTTTTTTAAAATTCAGAGCCCTTTATGTTTTGAAACAATCCAGTTAAATCAATTATAAAAATATGTGACAAGTTTATCTGCCACACAATGTTCAGGTATAGGAAGGCCTGAATTGAAGAAAGGGGAAGAGGCATGTAGCACACACAGATCTTAGATAAGGATGTGTTTCTTCTCCGTTTTCCGTTATGCATTTTTAAAGATGGCTTTTAAAACTTTTATGCCTTTCTTGTACATGATTTCCTTATTTCTATCTGCTTCTATCAAAATCTTCAAGTTCGTTAGGATAACTGCGCCAAAATCTAATCTAGATAAAGAAATACGTCTCTATATCACCTCCGATTTTTAACTTTAGCAATTGGTGTGACTAACAACTTTTTCCAATATTAAGGAAATTCCCCTTTCTCGAATGACGTATCCCATTAAAAACATTTCATGTTAAAAGTAGAGCAGAAGACAGAAGAAAGAAAGAAATCCTTTAACTCTTAAAAAGTTTTGAGATCTCATGTAGAGCCAATCCCTAAGTAACTCTACATCACGGTCAAAGACTTGGCGGTTTCGCGAGAATTCCGAATCTTGGCTACACTTTTAACATGAAAGGATGTTTATGGAATCTCGATTCTTTTTGTAGGTTGTTCGTGATTTGTGGATGAGGGTTTATAACTTGTTAATTAATAATCTACACTTTTTTAACCTCCTCCTGTAAGGGATTGGAGGAAAAAAAAACCGGCCAAGTGCGAGTCAGACTCGCGCACCGAGGGTTCCGTACAAACCTGTAGGTACATAAGTAAAAGTTCACCCATCACGACAATCGAGTCATAGTTATGGTATTTTTATTGCAAATATATATATGTATATACCAAACTGCTGTTTCTTTTGTTTGCGTTGACATAGAAGTTTGATTTTGTTACAGCTTAAAGGTATTATAGACCTGAGTATTTGATATGAATTTCAATTTAATACCTCTACGTGTTCATGAGGAAAGGAAGTAGTAAGTTTAAAATTATTAAAAATATGTCTATTATAAGATGTAACTAAAAATTTACGGTTTTCGCAATTTTTCCTTTGTCTGTGCTATAAGACGTTGCTTCGTACCAAATTTCAAGATTCTGAGTTCACGGGAAGTACCCTGTAGGTTTTGATTCCCTTGCGGAAATTTGAGGCATAAACGGGTGTATCTTTTGATTGCGTTGGCTTAGAAATTGGATTTTTCCACAGCTCCAAGGGACAGTAGACCTGAGTATTTGATATAAATACCAGTTGAGCAATGAGCAATGAGCAATCAATGAAATTTGTCTATTAATAGAAGTGAAAGAAACTAAGGCTATAGTAATGAAATTTGGTCTGGCATCTAAATCTTATCCTGAAAATTTGAACTCTCAAGTATTATCCAGACCAAAGGTATAAAGATTTAAAAATACGCTGAATCTTTTCAAGAAAAAATACAAGAATTTTTAAAATGCTCACAAAAGGTGAAAATTTGGGTTTTAGTATAAATGTTTCAAAACAATCAGAAAGGATTTGTTAACCAACCTCCAAATACGACCAAATCCGTCCACTGAGACCCCAACAGTTGTGAGCAATATAAAGTCGATTTATCCCTGCATGAGGATTTTTCTACAATGCGGACATCCTTCCCAGAAGAACACCGCAGCCTCACAGCCACACTGTGGGCGGTTACCAGACAGAACTCATCTCCAGAGAGCAACTTTCCACAACTTATCCAGTCACTCAGCTTGCCTTCAGACTGAAACGAGAAGTGGTCCTAACACAGGACATATTATATTTAATACGTAACTAAGAAATCATTCAACAAACCTCCTGAATGGACAGTAAAATTAAGTGACGTTCACCCCACACGAGCAGGCGGTTTCGACTAGAATCAATCCCATGGACCTTCCTGGGGCACTGCCACGGGAGAAGGGTCTCCTCCTCATCCGTGACGAGTCGAAGTTCTGTGCCGATACCTTGGGAAGAATAACGTAAGTTTAAATTGAAATATAATTTAAGAGGTGATACCATAAATTATCCTATTTGGGGCCAGAACCCGAACAGCGATTGACTCGCAAATCAAAACCATCTCGACCTTGGGTGAGATAAACAAACCCGCGTGCTCTCAAGCTGCTTTGATGTGATAGTGTTCACCATGGAGATCCGCGTCTTTATTTTATCTTAATAAAATGTATTGAGTAATTTATTTGAATTAAATTTCCGTATTTCCTCCGCCACTCTAGTTGCACCATAAAAATTAACACAACTTTTAAAAAAACTACTGCCGGCAGACAATTGGCCGACAAATGTCAAAGTGTTGTCATCACCCGTTCTGCTTCATCCTTCAGTTCTTCTCGTCTCTCCTTTGTTCACCTTTTCGTAAATTATCTCATAGATCCTGTCAAAAGTTTTCTGTCAAGTGGGCTCTTTGTATGTTTTTTTACTCCAATTATTTCAATATCCGGTGGTTTCCTAGAAATGTTACATAAAATCATCGCACTGCCCGTGGAGAATAATGATCTTCTGGTGATTCCCAACGAGACCGCCTGAACCCGCACAAGATTACCTCAGAGAAATGGCATCACAGAAGAGTCGCCTCGCGGCCGATCCCAACTATGAAGTTCTCATGCACCGAATGCACCTCACGGACGAGTCGGCGCGGCCCCAGAAGCCGCCAGGTGCGATTGAAAACTTTATCAAGGAGAGCACCGTGTCCAAGGTGCCCCCGGTCGACTACAAGATCTATGAGCGGAACAACATCATCGCCGCCTCGAAATTCGCAACCCCCAAGCCAGTGGAACAGTTGGCGTTCAACAGTGACCTCAAGGATGATCTGAAGAGGTCCGAAATGACCGCCTCACCGCTGAGGACCTACAGTCCAAAGAACAGCCCTCAGCGGGAGCAGAAGGTGTCGCCTGTTTACGAGAACCTCGAGTTCTACGCCCAGCGCAACTCTGGCTTCGAGTCGGGAAACAAGAAGGCTCAGCCGCAGGTTCCTCAAGTCTCCAATAAAAATTTATACACAATGCCGAGCTCCGCTGGCCGGTATGCGCACACACCACTGCCAGAGATCGACTCTACCCCGATTTACGAGAATATTATTCCAAATTCTGGGCAAAAAGCCCAGCCCCAAGCATCTCCAGCCTCTCTTACAGTTTATCAAATCCAGGACATTCCACCTCAGCTACCGCCACATCCGCGAGACTTGACTAGAATCGGTTTAGCACAGGATTGTTCGCCGGCTGCTTCGCCCCAGCACAGAAGGAGTTCCTCAAACTCCTCGGTGAAAAGCAGTCCTGTCCCGAATTCGCCCCACAGGTATCGGAATCTATCATTGCCCAACAACCACCAGTTCATGGCACCGCAACACCAGCCCCAAAACTACACCCGCAAGACACATGTATTTATAATTTATTTTCCGACAAAAAGTGAATTCAACATGGTTTTTATTTCAGGGGACATTTGAGAAGCCCAGTTACCCAGCTCCAAGTGTCGCATCATCCCTGGGCATTGGACAAAACCTCGCTTATTCGGATGACATAAACAGCTCCGATTATGTTTGTATGACTGGAAGTAGGAAGCTCCTCCAAGAGGCCCCAATTAGTACATCACAAATCCAAGTGTCCTCAAAGCAATCTTTTAACGAGGTGAAACAACCGATCTACACAACCATGCCCGAGGCACTGAAGGCGCTTCCAAGCAATAACTGTGTGTCCCCAACCCCATCTCAAAATAGCACTGAGAGCGGATCGGGAAGAAGTAAATATTCTGAAAATATCTCAAACTTATAATTTCGAATTTCATTTTATGTAGGACTTTCCAAAAATCTACTGCCGTACAACGTGACTCCACCCCGACCCACTGGACCTACAGAGGCTGAAAGAAAAATTGAGGAGCTGACCAGGCAGCTGGAGGAGGAAATTGAGCGCAGCGAGGAGCAGGGCGAGTACTTCGGCATATGCCACACCTGCGGGGACAAAGTAACTGGAGCGGGTCAAGCTTGCCAGGCAATGGGGAACCTCTACCACACCAACTGCTTCATTTGTTGCTCTTGCGGTAGGGCTCTGCGCGGCAAGGCTTTCTACAACGTTCACGGGAGGGTCTACTGTGAGGAGGACTACATGGTAAGCGAAAATTATATACGAAATTAAACGTAATGAACAATTTTGGTATACGATTGCATTAATTAGAGCAAAGACTACTTCTTAGTTTTTATCTCACTACGGCAAAACCCAAGATTCATACATAGACTGCGTTATATTCCAGGAGGAAATATAACTATTCTGAACGAATTCGAGAATGCATTCAAATTATTCTCATTTCATTCCAATTTAGGTTATAAACTAAGCAGAATTTAATTAACGCAAGAGTTAAAATTAACCGCCTTATGGAATCTACCATCTTTAATTTTTAATTTTGTTAGTAGATACGAAATTAGTGTCATCGATTGGATTTTTTGTTTTTTGAGAACACTGATATCAAATTTACCATCTTCATTCAAGATGACGAATACAATTTGGTGATAAAAACTTCTCAAATAAAAGGGATTTTAATAAAAATTAATGCATTCAAATTCTATTTTTGCATATTTTTATTTCCAGTTGAATCATGTCCTGAAATCTTACAATTCTCATTTCTCGACGACATACAATGATGAAATATTGCATAGCACATGCAAATATTTTACTACACTACGTATTTACACTGTTTCCAATGAGCAAAACTTATTTAAAAACAGAGATAAATAAATCAATTCGACATTGATTTAGATTTCGCATCTAATAATTTTTCATATTTGTCTAGCTAGATTATATCCATTCCTATTTATAATTGGATTTATTACCCAAAGCAGCTTTTGAAAATATTCTTATTTGAGTCATTACAGAACTCAATACTTATTCTGACGGATAAAATTATGTCGCTTCTTTGATTTTGAAATAAAAGAAATTGTAAATAATATAATAAATGTTAAATAATTTATTTGAAAAAATTATTGTTATTATAAAGGTCTAAAAACGCTATAAAAGATATAATAGAATGTTAATTTTATGATTTACCACTGGTTATAATAAAATTTTATTATTTCTAGTATTCGGGCTTCCAACAAACGGCGGAGAAATGTGCAATATGCGGTCACCTAATCATGGAAATGGTACAGTTCAAATTAATAGACTTATAAAAGTATTTACATAGGCTCTTCCCAGATTTTACAGGCAATGGGGAAGTCCTACCATCCAGGATGCTTCCGATGCTGCATTTGTAACGAGTGCTTGGATGGAGTTCCCTTCACGGTCGACGTGGATCACAAGATTTATTGCGTCAACGACTACCATCGAATGTTTGCACCAAAGTGCGCTAGCTGCGGAAAAGGTAAAATTTCGCATTTACTAGGCTTTCGGTCTGTTTCTACAGACATATCAATCTTTCAGGGATAACCCCTGTGGAAGGCACTGAGGAAACAGTTCGAGTGGTCTCAATGGACAAAGATTTCCACGTGGATTGTTACATATGCGAGGAGTGCGGCATGCAGCTAACCGATGAACCAGACAAGCGTTGCTATCCCCTCGATGGAAGACTGCTGTGCAGAGCATGCCATTTGCAGAGGCTCGCTATGCAAACACCACATTCCAGAGTGTCGGAGCCGGTGTGCGCCACTTATCAGTACATGGGCTAAACGCCGCTCCGAACCCCCAACTAGTTTAAGCTCAGCTAATAATTTCGTGAATAACGAGGGGCTCCTCCTACCGCTTTAACTGCTGCATTTATAGAATTATATAATATTTCAATTTGGGAAAGGCCAAGCAGCATTCGGAACTACATATTTATTTGAAACAATTTTATTCTTAGAAGACTTTTTAGTCTTTACCTAGCCCAGGAGCACTGTAACGAAATATTGAATAATTTTGTCTAACGAAATACAACGAATTAAGCCACATAAGGCAGTGTTTCCCTGGGAAAACGGATCACAATTTATCAAAATGTATATTTCATCATCTTAACGTAAAGCACTGAACATAAATAGCAAAATAACCGGTCGACAAACCGCTGGGACTGCAACAGTAACAACGTTTCGACGGCCCTCAGCTCTTGTCTTTGCTCTTCTCCTGCTTCCTTTTGGCTATGTCAGCCCTCTTGTCCTCATAGATCTTCATAAGTTGAGTCTTTGTAGGCACTGGCTTAATGTGGCCCGCCCGGGAGAGGTAGTTGATGGCATATGTGGAGCCGCCTGAAATAATACCCTATTAAGTAAGACCAGTTCCTAAAATAGAAAGTTTTAAAAATAGCCTACTTCTCCAGACAAATTTTTAAATCGTGAATCCTGAATTGATTAGTATATGATTAGATAATCTAAAATTTTTCATGAACACTTTTTAATTACATATGAAAACCTAAAAATAGTAAATAACATTCAAAAAAGAGCTGACTGATTTTCAAGTCACGAAAGACTAATGTTATAGAAATTTAATATAAATAAAAAAATACTAAAATACAGCAATATTCAGCATATTCCTAAAAATTGGTTTTCCAATATTTTCAGTGTGGGTATTTTAAATTACATCATTAAATCTTTATAATTAAAACTGTTTACATCAACATGGCAGTTCAGAAATTCACCCTTTTAAATTACGCATCTAGACTCCATGTAAAATCCCTTATAAAGGCAAAAACGGTGTCAACATAAATATAAACTTATAAACATTAATCCTAAATCATATTGTCGCCCAAATTCTCTCCCTATTCATGATGTATCATCACGCATTTTTTACATTAAAAAATCTGTACAATTATACAACTGGTGTATGTTTGTTTGCCTCTATTCAATGAAGAAGTCAGAACATTTCATTGATTTCGTTCGATTCTCTGTTACATATAAGTACATACATCTCTTCTCGAAGTCCGTAAATTGCTTTAATAATGAATGTGGTGTCCCCTTTTTTATCATTTCAGCAGATACATATATGTGGCATGGAATTTACTTAATAATAGTGTCCATTTATACCTTTTACCATTCCGTTTTTATGGCGTCAAACACTGAGCTTACTACTCATTTCGTTAATTTATTAAATAGCATCGAATTTATCAAGTCCTCCGAATTTTTCTCCTCAGCCTAATGACTGCGTTACAATAATTTAAAATAAAGCTTGCATCAAAGTGATTAACTGTACCGACTTAAATGCTTAGCTCCCTTAGAATATGCGAAAGAACCATATTTGCGAAAAAACTACCTGTTTAACACGTTCGTCAACCAAATATGGGTGACGGGGCGACGAACGTGCTAATGTTATCACCGTCTGTTTTAATACAAAATTAAAATTATAAAATTATGAAGAGAAATCTCTCATCACATTACCGAGAAAAGGCTAAAGATAAAAAACAAAAAATAGGTAAGAAAAGATTAGATCCACCGAATCTAAGTATTTTACACAATTGGTAAAAATAGAAAATCTTAAGATAACGTAACTTTATTTTAAATTGGAAGAAATATTTTACCTTATTTTTCATATTTCAGTGATATTCAAACAAACTGAATTAATCTTATCAGAAAGTTGTCTTATATGTATGTAAACTAAAACACCCAAGTTTTTTTCTCCAACTAACTGGCGAAAAAAGGTTCGTTATCTATGACTCAATACATACATTCTAACCCTGATAAAAAACATTTTAGGTTTAGAAACCTACAAACCTGGAAATGGATAGTTTTTTCGCACATTTTGTGATGAATCTTTATAAAAGATAATTCATAATCTTTGACTATCGAAATATGTGCGCGTTTATAGTCTTAATGTTCTGACAAATTTTAAATTTCTGTTAAGTTTAAGTTTAAGTTTTTTTTTTGCTTTTAAGATACGGAACTCAAAAAGTCGATGTAGAAAAGCGTTAAACTGGATAATTTTTCCATACCACTATTTATAAACTAATAGAAAATTCGTAATAATAATATTATCCGTGGTGGTATTTATGAACGCCTTATATCCCTGCATTAAATAAATAACCGCGTTTACAGCGGTGCTATGAACCTTTGTAGTTTAACACGAGTAATCGTATATATTATTGCAGATTAAACTTTTTAAAAAAGCTATTTAATTTACAATATCAATACGCTCTTTAGTACAGACAGCGAATTTGCATTATATTTTCAAAAAAATCCATATGTTTTTAGTCCTTATTTGTTTCAATTATTCTAAATTTAAAAAAAAATAAATATTGTCCGAAAAAGAGAGCTATTTCGATCATCGGGTTCAGGGAATCTCACCTAGTGTAACTGCATAACGCACAGGAGTGGCAATTTTGTACATCAAGTAGGCGATTGCAACGTGGCCCATATTTGATCCCTTGACCTTCTCAACGATAGTGTCACTGATGTGCAGCGTCTGTAAAAGGGCAGGTACATCCACTCCACTAGAAGAAATCGTTAGCCCTCAAAACCATATGGGAACTTTACTTACCTCTGCGACAGGTAGTAGAAGCCGCCGAACCACCCGATCGAGGTGACCACGTGCACGGGGATCAGGACGTACCAGTACTGTTTGTACATCAGCTTAAACCTCTTGAAGAGGCCCAACTTCTTTGCACCCTCCCCGTTGACCAGCGACTGTGCTATGTCCTGGCTGCTCTCCCTTTCGTCAACTTTAAATCCCGATATCGTGTGCTTTGTGGCATCGGGCGCCGGTCTTTTTGTACAGTACCCTCGGTACGACAGCACGTCATACTGGAGGGTGCTCCTGATCCTGCTCCATCGTTGGTCCTGAGTTCGCCGGGGCCATTCCTGAGCAAGACTTCCAGGGGATAGTGCACAACTGAAATTTTTAAAGTTTCGAAACAAGCACGATTTACTGCGCGAAGTGAATAGCTTCAAGGCGCTCATTTTAAAATTATTATGTGCATTCGCCGCACCATTGAAGGTTACGGGCTCGAAAAATCGCCGCAACGACCAAATATAACCAAAAACAAATGTCTACTGTCCGCCTGACAGCCGCTGTCAAATACTTTTTATTTTTAGAGAAGTGAGTTAAATTGTTAACATGTTCTAGGCAACGAGAGCTGCATGCTAAATATCAGTTATTTACGTATCTTTCATAATATCAAACGAATGAATTGAATTTAAAAACAGATAACGTGATGAAATTTTCAGTTCACTAAACGTTTGTGTGAGATTCGTTAGTTAAAGAACTGAAATCTATGCAATTTTTTACAAGAATCTAATCGAATTTCAGTATGATTAATCAGAGTTGCCAGATAAAGTCATCTCTCCGTTTCCGTAGCGGAAGTTCTTTCTTCCTTCAAAAACCAAAACTCGATTACGACTGAAAAAAATCCATTAAAAAACAGAATTGGTGGAAAATCAAGATATGTTTGTCACTTGATACTATATATGATAATGTTATTTTTAGTTTAAGTGATTTGCATTTATTTTTCTGAAAATGGGGCAAACATTAAATATTGGGTCGTCCATTAATTATGTAATTATATTTTTTCCCCCAATTTCATGCATTCAAAGTTGCAGGAAAAGAGGATAAATTATTAACAATTGCTATAAAAGCAAAACAGTAAATACGCATTCTCATACGCCCTCTCATCTCATTCTACGATTTATTTTGAACATTATAGTGAAAGTGAAAAAAAAAAGATTATTCGGAATATTTTGCTTTACGAGTTCAATAAGGGCAAAATGCAACGGAAAGTCAAGGAATATTAATGCAGTGTATGAGGAACGGACAATAAGCGTAACAAAGCATCAACGGCGGTTACAAAAATTCCGAGCCGGAAACTACATAGAATATAGAATGTAGAAGACGAGCCGCGTTCAGGAAGATCTGTAGAGCTCGACTAGGAAGTCCTGCAAGCTTCGATAGAACAAAATCACATCGTAACAATTGAAGAACTAGCCGAGAAGCTTTAATTTGATAATTTAATCATAGATCAATACCTGCGTGCAGACTTGGACTGGCCCACCTTGTTTGAAAAAAAAACCTTTTAAAAAAATATATGAACGAATATTGCAAAATGTTAAGGAACGGAGCTGGTTAATGAAATTCAATATTTGCAACCCAATTTTTTTGTGAGAAATGTTCGTTTAGAAAACTTTAAAACTCTAGAAGCAGTAAAGAAAAAACTAGATTCTCATTTCGTAATGTCTGATTTTTTGGCGGAATATGAAGACTTTCTGGAGAAATGGGATATTTAAAGAAAAATCTGTCTAAAAAATATGTTGTTGCAAATTATGATTTGGAGATTAATGGTGCGGAACCGGAAATAATGAGTGAATGTAATCGATGAAAGAACTGCTTAGTATGTTGTTAAAAATGAACGGAAACAAAGATATACATATTAATTGTCACTGATAATGAAGTAGTAAGGCATGTTAAAAACTTTTATGAAATGACAGTTAGCTGGAAATATTTTTTCACGTGAAGTGAATTTCAGAATCAACTCGGATCTCATGAATGCTAATCCCTAGGAAAAAGGTACAGATCTTTTTTGTAGGTAATCACATAATCTACAACCTTTGTAAAAACTATTTTTATAATAACACTAACATTAAAGAGATTTGATTTGATTGATTGATTCAATTTAACGCACATATACATCTGAAAAGCTTTGCAAAAAAATTTGAACTGGGGGGCACCAAATGGTAAATTGGTAGTGTGGGTGGGTCGCACCCAGCCTCATATTTTCATTATAATCTGTTTATATTAAAATTAACAATAATAATAAACTTTTTTCACTGAGAAGGGGCATCAAATATAAAATTCAATGTTCAGAAATAAAAAGAATACAGATATGTAAATTAATGACAATTTCGAAGAGAATAAATGAAATTTTTGATAAATTACATACACACAATGCATACCCAAAACTCAAAGCTTATGAACATGTACTTACGTATGTATTCATAATAAAGAAAACTCCTTGTGGGCAAGTTTCGCAGGTTAGTTTCCATGAGCAGTAAAGTAAAAGAAAAAAACGTTCGGCCAGGTTCAAAGACGGGTGTAGAACATCGCAAGTATTTTGGGAATATTTTGTACCGAATTTTATTCGTTCCATTATACACCAATAGGCCAATTTTCGCGTGGAGCCAACTTACAAGAGTGGCTAACTTGATAGGTTTTACTGTAATACCAAAGGTGCACGACTTAAACGATAAAAATGCATTTAACGGTATTCATTTTTAACCTTTAACCCCTTTCTAGTAATATAAATAAAAATTGAAATAAATGTGTTTTACTTACATTCTGTTTAGAAATTTTACCAATATATTATATCGCACAATAGCCTAAATACGGTCGATGACAATCGGTTGCAACATAGTCGATACCATACTGCCAAATGTGTTTATATCGACATCGAATCGAGATAGCAAGTAAAAGTTCTGAGCACCACCGGAAGCGGACAAAGATTATTCCGTGTAGATATAAAAAGGGATACCAAACTCGTTCAACTAAATTTCAAAATTTTGCAAAGCTGAGGAAAATATGGAATAGTGTAATGCGTTAAGATATGATCAAAGAAAATATAAAAATAAAGAACTTGCACCCGGTACAAGTTCGCGCTTTACGAAATTCTTGCTGTAGAGGGCTTTGCGCGGTCGGTACAAGGGGACTTGTAAAGGAGAAATCTTGCGTTCAGCTGAATAGCAACAGCTCAATAGCTGAGGCTTTATTCACCGAGAGAAGCTAAACTATTTGACTGGCCCTGGCCCCCGCCTGTACCTCGAACTGCCCAGGAAATGCTCGAAGATTTTCCTAGAACAGGGCGCAGGATCAGCTGACGAGCAGTAAGCGCCGGCGCAGGAACGATTCTTTCTTTGCTGTGGCTATGAGCCCCTTGCCGCACAAATACCGTCCGCGTTCATGGAATTTCAGGCAGCTGGCTAAGTGTGTGGGGAACTCAGAGAGCCAAGGACTTGAACGACTGAAAAGCAGCTCGCAACAACGACTGGGGTTCTATGGGGTCGGCTCACGATATGCTGAATGCTGGAGTTGTATCTCTGGGGTTCTTATATAGCGACCCCAGTCGAAAATTTTCGTACAAAATTTCTTGTACGACTTGCAAGTTCTTTAGTTTATACTTTCTTTTATATGATATATGTATATGAATTATATGTATATCCTGAAAGAAAATATTAAATTTCCTCAAATGAGTCCATTTATAAAACATTTAGAAATCCGACTATCCGACATTGTAGGAGAGCTTGACGTCCTTTGAAATGTTGCAAGCTATCTGCAATAAAAGGGAATATGATGGAAGGAAAAATTAAAATAATACTTAAAAAACAGGTTTGCTCCAATATATTTGTATGTAGTTGTACGACACACTTTTATACATGGGAAATGGGCCTGTTGCAGAAGAAAAAATAAGTTTAACTAAAGGTACATGAAGAAAACAGTTAATATCAGGCTTGGGCCACAAATGCACTTTTCGCCGGAACAATATGTACAAAAAAATTATGTCTTTTCGCGCAATTCTACGACTCTTAGCCTCTAGGGAGCTAAAAAAACCAGGGCCGATCGAGACGACCAACTTAATACGAGAATAAATAAATTAAAAACACTTTACTTAATTTTAATATACGTCTAGGATACAGCTAGTCCCCGGGGAGGAATGATCATACTTAAGTTAGTCTATCTCTGCTAAAATACTGCTTATGTTCTACGGAATGGAGATGTCGTCTGTTCTCCTGGTTTTGACGGGCGCTAAAGCTCAGCTCACTGCTTGATTTTAATGATGGTCGTGGCTTGCTGGCGCCGCATTCTATCTCTCTTTATCTTAGCCAAAGATCTCCTATATCTGAGGCTTTGGAATCTGAAACAAAAAGAAAAAACGATGAATATTCGGCTGCTGCTTGGAGCCAAATACAACAACAAAAAAACCGAAAGCATATGTTAGTTAATTTGGTCGCTAGTCACTTAGGCTAATGAGTAATTAGTTGTCTAGTGGAGACGAAGGCGTTACCTCTTCACTTTCTTAGAGAACTTTCTTTTTTCATTTTCGCCGTCACATTGCCTAGATTTGTTGAAAGGAACAATGTAAATATGTGGCACATTCGGAATTTTGATTAAAGATAAGAAAAGCTTTAGTTAAACAAAAGGAAAATCCAATTGCTGGCTGAAGACTCAGCCAGAGCTTTTTTGTAGTCTCGGTTGACACATACCTACGGAGGTGTTCGATCGTTTATCTGGCCAAAATTCATGATATCGTGACATTATTGATGCCCCTCTAAAAAAAGACCCACTGGCAGTTAGACAAAGAGCAACACACATTACAAAAACGAGGCCTCTTACCTGTATGGATGCTTAAGGCAGCCGTATGTCTCACGGTAACGACCATAGAGAGTGCCGTAAGAGACCCCAAGGATTTGTGATGCTTTTTTCATCTCAAGTTTCTTTGTTTTGATCGCTTCCATTACCTGCAAAGAGAAGGAAGTTAATCACTAAATTTCATTCAAATACGATTTAAAAGAGGGGTTTTACTGCACATACATATGTACAGCCCCTGTTCATTGAATTAGGACCACTCATATCTCTCCGAATTTTTCCAAACTTCTACCTCTATCGTCATAAAAATGCAGATTTTTCCAAATAAAAATTTTTTACGTGTAACTGTAAGATAAGGTGATGTAATATCAGGTACCTGCGAAATCCCACCCCTTATCCCTTTTTCTGGGGAGTGTTAATTAGCCTACCCTTCCCTTTACCTGACTTTAGCGGTGTTCACATATGTATCTAAATCTTTTAGAAATACTGCAATTTCCTTACTCTTTCGAAAGTTGTTGGAAAGAGTTTGTCAGCTAGTGAAGTCAATGTTGTATTCAGTGTGAATTTTTGGACATAAGTGATTTTAATTGAAAGTTTAGTGAAAATAAAAAACGGAAAATGTAAAGACATAAGTCAGGAAAAAAAGTCGGCAATAATTGCCCTAGTAGCCTGAAAGGTTTTCCTTTCGAGATATTCTATTTATTTTCCGCTTCTGTAAAACGTTTTAGAGAAAAGAAAGGCAAAATTTTAATAAATGCTTAGTGGTCCTAATTCAATGAACAGGGACTGTATATACTGATATTTATAAATAAAAAATATAATGACAATACATTTTGATATTTTGAGAACAACTGTTGTCAATGAAATGCTCATTCAAACCAAATCTCTATTATTTTTAAAAATATTGTTCTCTGTGTAGATATTATGCAGGGTGTTGTTTTATGCCGAATCTCCATAAGAAACCAGACCAAACCAAAACTACAAAATCATTTGGCTGACTTGCTGAAAAAATCAAGTCTGCACACTTTATTAGCTATGTAGTTGTGTGTGAAGTCTCAACTCTTGCATTTCTTCTGAAAATGCGCTGAATTGCATGCGGCAACACAAAATGGTTTAAGTCACACAGAGGGAAAAGCTAGCGCATGATGACCAAAATGAGCGAGATAGGTGACGAAATTGTAATGCAAGTGGAAGAGCTGCAGATATTTTTTCCTTGGTTAGTTGGTCTGGTTTTCTATGGAGATGAGGCTGATTAAGGTCTTTTACATAATATCCTCATCAACGTTTGTTCGAAGACACCCCCTCCTTCTTCCCCTTTAAAATTGGTCCTTTACCTTTAAAATGGCAATTAAAAATTTAGAGCACATGAAACCAGAAAATGCTTTATAAGTTTTTTAAGAGAAATTCTATGAGCTTTCTAACAATACTTCTTACGACCGATTTGTCACCAAAATACCGAGAAAAAACGCGTTTAATTTCCATAATGGCAATTTCAATGCTCAAAATTTGACGATGATCGAAAGTTTTTCTGAAAAATAAACTTTAATGTCTTGTGACCTTTTTAAGAAAAAAACCCGAATCCGACGTCGTTCTTGAAGGCACGATAACTCTCATTTTTCTTAATTCAAATCGGTAAAATTTTGCTCATATGTACAAGGAAGTTGAAAAGTTCTTTCTCTTGTACTTGATTTTGTTTTCTTAGCACTTTCAACCAAATTCGAACTCGTAAAAAATTGTAAGGGCCTCTTTTTGTGTTTTTTTACCAACTTATTAAGTTAATGTTTTTAAATTTTCAAAACTCTCATTGAACAAACTTTTTTTAATTTATTTAATTGCTCATTCTGGAAAAGTTGTTCGTGAGCACTTTTTATTACCATAAACAGTTTTATAACAATGTTTTTTTTTTGATAATATAAATATAATAAAACATAAAAATTTTTGATAGAAAGAATTTCGAATTCGGGGGCAGAATTTAAGGAGAAATATTTCTAGAAAGTTATTGAAAAAAATTAAATGTTCCGCATTAACTTAATTATGGTTCTTCAAATACTCCTGGCTTCTGAGTCCCCAGTTTTCCCTTTCATTCTTAGAAGTTGTTATAAAGAAAGATAGAGATCACCAAAGAATTTTCACTTCTTTCACGTGTACTGAGTTACACGTGCTCGTTTTTAGGGTTCCGTACCTCGAAAGGAAAAAACGGAACCCTTATAGGATCACTTTGTTGTCCGTCCGTCCGTCTGTCCGTCTGTCCGTCTGTCTGTCTGTCAAGACCCTTTTTCTCAGGAACGCGTGGAGGTATCAAGAATTTATATCAAATACTCAGGTCTACTGTCCCTTGGAGCTGTGAAAAAATCAAACTTCTAAGCCAACGCAATCAAAAGATACAGCCGTTTATGCCTCCAATTTCCGCAAGAGAATCAAAACCTACAGGGTACTTCACGCGAACTCAGAATCTTGAAAATTGGTACGAAGCATCATATAATAAAAATATTTTTAATAATTTTAAACTTACTATCCCTTTCCTCATGAACGCGTAGAGGTATTAAATTGAAATTCATATCAAATACTCATGTCTATAATACCTTTAAGCTGTAACAAAATCAAACTTCAGTGTCAACGCAATCAAAAGAAACAGCAATTTAAGGGGTCCTCTAGTTGCTCAAATCGAAAAAATCGATTTTTTTTTCATAAATCACATCTACAACATGTGTAGAAAATGTGTGCCGAAGGATTTTTCGATATTCGAAGGCCCTGGAACGGAGCAGGTATACGGAGTATAACTCACATGCGCGAACTTTCAAACGCGTTTTTCTCGAAACACCATTTTTCGAAACGGTGACCACGATATTTCAGAAACTACTGCACCGATTTTGTTCAAATTTATACAGCATCTTTAATATGTTATAAGCCAGCGATTGAACTAGGATTATCATGATTGCTTCGATAGTTTTTTTTCTACGAGCGAAAAACTTAAGAAAAAATGAGTAAAAAATATAATGTAATTTTCAAAAGTGTATAAAAAAAGTCAATTTTTGTAATTCAGAATTCGCTCTAGTTCAATCGCTAGTCTTAAATATGAAGAAATGCCGTTTGGTTTTTTGACTTCAGATAAGCAGAACAGCCGCAATCTTGGTCACCGTCAAACACCTTTTTTTTTTATGTCTTCCTGTCGGTCACTATTACTTCTTTTTTATTATATATTTTTACTTCAAAAAATTTGTAAAGCTTATTTAACTGATAATAAAGATTATGAAAAACAATGAGATTGATTACTTTGATGGTTTGGCCGTAAAAAATTATTGAAAAAGCCGTAAAAAACCAGCCGAGAAACTAGAGGACCCCCTTAAGCCGCATATTTTCAAACTCGCAACTACTCGCAAGGGAATCAAAACCTAAAGGGTATTTCCAGTCGACTTAGAATCTTGAAATTTGGCATGAAGCAATGTTTTATAGCACATATAAAGGAAAAATTCCGAAAATCTTAAATTTTTAGTTACATCACATATTTTTTCTTTAATAATTATAAACTTTACGGAACCCTCGGTGCGCGAGTTCGACTCGCACTTGGCCGGTGTTTGTTGTTGTTGTTCTTTGCCAAAAACCTCAGGATGTACATAAAATTTTAGTTTTTGGATTCGTAATTTACAGAAAATATGCTATTCAATTTACCTACTACTTGACCTACTACATAAGCGAAAATAAAAAATGTTATTTTTCATCATTCAAATGTCCTACTTACTTCCCAATTAAAACGATTCACTAATTTAATTGCTCGTATTTTTGAGTTATTCCTAATAAAACGCCCACGATTTTATAACCATAATAAATTATGAACATTATTGAACAAATAAATGTAAAATCTGAATACATTTATTAAAGCCTTTTTTCATTTGTTTTGAAACATATATTTAAGTTGGTTGATATGGTACAAAATGATTCATAAGTAATTTTATACCGTTTAGTGCAAGTTAATCTTAATAACGAATATAAAAAGTATAAAAAAAAATTGTGGTAGCCCGTGAAAGAATCAACGGAAGCATGCGCCTTTCCGCTGCTCCATGGTTCAATTACAAGTACCTCATAATTAACCAAAGCAATTCGTACTGAAGGAATATACATATACATATGTTTCATACATTTGGGTCATATAATTTCCGCGAAGACTCAAATCGCATCATTAGTAGACATTTTTGAACATCGATGTTGGACCTCAACTTTACTTTGGCTCCGATAAATATGTCAAGCCCCTTGGGTAAGCTACTGCTGCTAAACTGGCATGATTACTATGTTGTCACCACAACGAAAGATGTTTGCAAAATCTGAACATAATAAGAACTTCTTGGTATTCACAACTTTCATTCGATAAGAAGGAAACCAAATTCCCAAATTTCTTGTGTTACGACAAAGCTAGAACTAGAAAACTAGATTTTTATAATTTCTACAGTATTCTGCTTGGGTCCTAGTCGTGGTCGTACAAAACTTAAGTTGTTATCGCTTACTAATCAAATGAGTTCAAGTTTATTCTTCAAAATCTTTCATTCGATACCCATAACAAAGGGGTTTTAAAGAAAATCGTAATCTTTCTTCTTTATGCGTGCCATATTAGATTTAGAATGACTTTGATTAGCTTATCGTATTATTCTTGAACCGTTGATACATATGTATGTACGCCAAAAACCGTAATGTGATGTAAATAAGTATTTAAAATATAATAATAATTAGATAAATACATAAATGAAATTAAATACGTATGTATGTATATACATACATATATATTTCTCAAAAAGAACTAAATACATATCTCTTAGACGAAGAGCCAGTGACCAATTTTAGGTTGTCATTTCAAAGGTCATGAAAACTCACACAGTAAATCCTTTATACCTACTGAATATTGAACTACCCTAACAAAGAGGGTAAGAAATACCTAAGATTTATTTTAGTCAAAGTATCAGTTATAAAATTTTAGGAAATAACTTTCGATAATTTTTGCCAGAACATTTGCATCCCTCCTAACTGTTGACATGCTATTTAAATACATATTTATAAAACAAAAATATCATTTTTAAAATGTTAGGGTAGTTTACCCCGGTAACATGTGGCTGGCAGAAGTAAACTTTCAATATTCAGTAGGTTACGACTTAATTAAGTATTTATTGACTGAGGAGTTAAAATCAAAAAGTTATAAAGTTTAAATGTCCCTTTCAAGGCACCTCTCAAGCAAAAGGATGACAAATTTATTTAAAAAAAATTATTATCTCAGTACACGAGTATACGTTAAATAGAAAACGTTTGCAAGTATTATGCGATCCTATTAAAGGGCTCGAAAATTAACTTTTTTTTAAATCAGTGGGCACTATTTTACCAAGTTGATCGAATTGTGGGGTAGGTATAAAATCAGCATTTTTCAAAAAAGTATGAATTATTTCCATTTATTGTTTTGTATCCCTAGGAGTCTGCGAGATATCATATTTAAGTTTAAACTTACAGTACTTACAACTGCGGCTTCGCCATTGGGCCATCTTGATAAAATAATAAGTGTCATTCCAAACCACTAACTAAAGATTTAATTGCTTTACAAGAACGCTTTTTTTTTCTACCTATTAATTGGGTGAAATACATTGATTGAGAGAAAACATTTACTAGACTTTTTCGGCGTTTAAATTTTAAACCACAATTGGCAAGAGTCTTCTGGTGGTGTCTGGTCAATATTATTGAGTTATCACAACTAATGCGGTATAGATGTGACGACATCTTAGAAAAGCAAACTAAAAACAACATTAACAGTAATAATCATGTATCCTAGTACATTTGTAATACTACTTATCAATTTTTATCATACATTTTTACTGGTGACTCTTTGACTCTAGAATTGTAATCAAATTTAAATCAACGTATTTTCTGGCTGATTGCGAGATTATTTTTGTGCATTTAATTGTAATCGATCAATGTTTGATATCCTAAGCACAATATATACCTTATGACGAATTGAGTTTTGTGTAAAAGTGAGACTTTCAAAGTGAACGGTGAATTAATAATAATATAGCTTCAAGAAATAAAAACAAAAAACATGCTTTTATTACTGACGCAGTAAAAAATTAAAAAAGGAGAATCTGTTATATTGGCTTTAGAATAAAGCCACATAGGTTATCGTATTCTACTCGTCAAACCCATTTATTTGACCTTCATATCAAAGAAGTTGTGAAGAAAAAGGTAATACGCCATCTTGGAAGCGTCCTCCATATTGAATTTAGAATAATATCACATATACTAATATATTATAAATTATATATTGTATTGTCATCATACATATATTTGCAAAGTGAAAGTAAAAAATTAGTTTTAACCTTGTGTATAGAGTATGTATTGGTCACAGGTTTAACTTGTTAACTGCTCGCTAGGTGGCTCTAGCTGTATCGTCTTGAAAATAATAAAACTAATTTTTATTTTTGTTTTGAAAGGAAATTTTGCCGTGAAAAAATGATAAATGCAAAGAATTAGTTACTTAAATAATTATGGCATTTAAATAATTGGATTTTCTTAGGAAACAAAAATTAGTTTTATTATTTTCTAAACGATACAGCTAGAGCCACCTACCCAGCAGTTAACAAGTTGAACTTGCGACCACTATATACTCTATACACAAGGGGTTGTGTTAGTTTAGTCATTGAACTTTAATGTTTAAACTTATTCTACTTTCAAAATTTAAAAACTTAACTTCTAAGATTAATGAACTAATTTAATTAGTTGGAGACGTAAAAATGTAATTAAAATTTTTCAACAGTAATAGTACTCTTTGAAGTACAAAGTACCACTTACCCTTTTCGTAAACGGCTCTTCCCAAAACTGTGGTCTTCTTCCATTAGCCAAATAGTCGTCCATTTTTACAACATCTTTCCATTCTTCTAATTCCTGTTGAGTCAACCGTATCGAACTTGAGCCCCCACTTGTCTCATTTCCCGTTCCATCTGGTCCGTCCGGATTTTCATCGTCTGGAGCAAACTCCGGGTCAAAGTAGGACATACCTTTAACAACGTCATTCTCGTGATCAAATAGAATATTAGGATTCGGTTTCTCTTCCTTTTCCGATTCTGAGTCCAAGTTTACGTCAATATGAGAATTTGTCCATTCATCCTGGTTGGGCGTGTCCGGTTCACTGTCTCTTATATTCGAAGAGTCTTCAAGTACAGGCTGATCAACGATAACCGGACTGTCGTCATTATTATAAGGTATTATGGCGCCCTCCACGTGAGTTATTTTTGGTCTGTAAAGTTACTAAAACTATAGCAGTTGCAGCATACCGCAATTCCATATAAAATTACGTGCTGAATACATCATAAGAATCATCAAGAGGTGGTCGTCCGCGTTTTCGCTTCGGCCCTGAATTTGCATTCTCTTGATTATTTGGCGAGGGTATTGGTGTAAGAAGAGGCATCCTTGGTATCCTCTGTTCCTCCACATTTCTATGCTGCTGCATTGGCATGCTGTCGGTTGCCTTCGGGTCATTCGGAGCGTCCAATTCATCCTCCCTCCAGGAAACCTCCGCCAGACCCTTTATCTTCAAGTCTTCCGCGGTCTTCAATAGCGAAGCTAGATTTGCCTGAAATGCAATATTTAATATTTCCAGCCCATAACCAGCCCCAATTTAATTCTTACATGCTCAACATTAATTTCTCCTTTGTACATGAATTCGATCAGGCATTTAACATCGGCAAATTTGGCGTCTTTCATGATAATAATGGGATCCCTTTCCGCGGCATAGTTGGTCAAAACTGTGTCAAAAAATGTGCTGCATGCGCATAGAACGACTCGATGCGCCCGGATTAGCTGCCCCTCGCAGGCAAGTGTTACGTCGCAGAAGCAACCCCGGTCCAGCAGCTGTGAAAACATCGTCTGGAGATTGCTGTGATGGTACTTCCATCGCAAACAGTATTGTTGTGGCAACATTTTGAAGATCTGAAAAAAATAATGGTATGTTGTGAGACATTTTTAAACCCGGTCAATTTATTTCAATTTTAAAATACAATCTAGGTTCCAAGAATATTTGGTCGTGTGGGCTTTAAAGTGTGGAGCATTTTCAAATACTTTAAATGATTTTTCTGTAATATGTGTTATTTATTTATTTATTTATTTATTATACTGTGAAACCTAAGCGACTTCGCAGCGTGAGCTTCATTTTTATCAAAACGCTCACAAACTACATAATTTTCAGCAAAAATCTGCTTACTTAATATTATAAAACCGAAAATTTGTTTAATTGCTTGTTTCATTTTCACGTCTCGACCGTTCAGCCAATCGTCATGAAATTTGGTAGACACATAAACCTATATTACGAAGGTGGAGATATCCGGATACATAAATAAATATACCACATCATATTTACATAAAATATTCACTATATATACTTTCAAATTGCTATGAAATTTATTGATGTTAACACATACATACAATATACATATATTATATAGCTTGCACGCTTTTAGCATTGTCGAGGCTGGCCTTAATATGAATAAAATATGATATTAATTTTGTTCGCATAATATTATGCTATGTATAGCTCTTGCTAAGCATATCGGGGAACATGAGCGTTCACTAGTTTTGATTATCATGCACTAGGAATTGCATGAAGTAATCGGCTAGCAGAAAAAATTTAAATTCATAGAGTATTCCGAAAAGTCTGAAAGCTTTAGTATTTTTACATAATAGCTAAAGGTTCAAACTATGATTTTACCGACATTTCAATCTCCTATAAGTACCCGTTATTTTGTAACGAATTTTTAAAAATGTCGAAAATGCGATATTTTTTTACTGAATGATATCGTAATATTCGGAAAAAGTTATATAGAAATGATATATCACTTATTCTACGGTAAAATTTTATTGACTAGATCAGTATAATAAATATGTATTTATTAGAATATTACTGAAATGCTTTTCTCCTGAACATCTAAAACCCAATTTTAACTATTGCAAATAAAATTTATAATTATGTACATACATACATTCGTAATAACTTTACGAACAGCGTATTTTACAAATGTTTCTTAAAGTTATATTCGGATTCAAACAACTATTTTAGATAAAAATAGTCCTGACGAAAAACAATGCTTTAAATTGAACCCTAAAACTACTGGTAAAAGGGTAATTACCTTCCTGAGCACCACACTTGGACCGATTGCGTGACAGGAAATTATATTTCATTATTATATCTGCAAAACATGGATAAACATCGCGATTTCAAGCTTTCACAGGCCATAGGAAGATCCTTATATGCACCAACGATTTATTGATAATTTTAGAAACTATCGAGGAGCACCTTGAAATTCCAAGAGAGGTAATGGAATGTGTAAATGGGAGGAACAGGAAACATTTCATCCTGGTAGCATTCCTGAATATTGTGAGAGTTTTCGACAATGTCGAACCGAAAGCGGTTACTGCATGGGCCCAGATTTTTGAGTTTATAAATTTTATTTTGAGCAGCAGGATCATTAGCTCAAATCTGGACTCATCTTCAATAAGATATTGAACCTCCTTATGGAGGTGTCCTAACGAAACTTTTATGGAACTTGGTCCTAAACGCTCTACTTCTGGAATCATCTTCCTCTAAAGTTCTGAACGTCCTTTATTTACTATCGGTGGAAATCTAAGGGTTGCTTTAGAATTTTGCCCCAGTGAAATCATAATGTGCCTTGCTTAAGTTTTCTAAGCTACTAAACTAGCGTAAGTATAAGTAAGCCCAAAGTCGGAAGATTTGCGAAATATGAAAGAATTTCCCATCACCAAAACCACAAAGATTCATTTTTTTGGGCCACTGAGTTAACTACTTTTAATTTGTTGAAGGAAAAATTTCAACGGTTGCCGGTGTTGGAAGATTGCAATCTGCAAGCTGAGATCGAATGTAATTTTTATGTAACCGTTTTAGATTTTGGCGCTGTCTTACTTCAAGTACAAGAGATTTTTATCTAAGCTCATCCTTGCTAAAAGGGCTTTTGTACATGTGACCAACCGTGGTGGAGTTAGTAAATATAAATAAAAATTAGGTACTAACTTTTGTGCATTTTCATTACTGCTAAATTAAAAAAAAAGTAAAATACGTGTATAATTATGCAACATTCATTTTGCACATTTCCACGATTTTTTATCTATTTATTCCACAAATATTTTTTGTTGGTTGGTGAAAGGAAGAGATACAAAGTATTTTGGATCACACAGTTTTCTCTCTCTTGTTCCACAGATGGGATACCACACTATCGCATAGTCCGCGTATCATTTTACAGCGCAATTAGAATAAAAAGAAATTGATATCGAAATTTAAAAACCATATGAAATAATAAAAGAATTACTAATAAATAACTATTATTTCTGATATAAGATGAAAATGTTAAAACTTTCAAGAATTCAATACAAAGCTATCAGTTTTCGAGAAAAGATGTGATCTTACTTGAATGATTTATCTACATGCCATTATATGTTCGTTTTTTCTTTAATTATATTTCGAATATTCGTATTTTAAAGCGTTTTGTAAATCATAAATTGATGGCGATTCATATTGTCAGGATGATCGAGTTGTAATAAAAAATAAACATTTGTAAAAATTTTGCTAACATTATTTGAATGTGAAATAATTGTCTGTGCAGTTGTAATCGTTAAGGCATTCTTGCCGATTATTGGTAGTTCTATAAGAGTGAGACAGTTATTCTGTGTTAATTTTCCGTCCTTGTTTTTGTTAGCTTGAGCTATATTCTATAAGTAAATATTTTCAACCATTTTTGTAACAGTGTATACAACAGTAATAGTAACAGCGTTTGAATTAGTAACCGTTATTAATTATAAGTATTCTAAAAAAAGAGAACAAACTAGAGCACATATTTGATTAGTTGGTCTAATAGAAATATGTGTTAATAAGTGTAAACACAAAACAATCTTTCTTAGATTAAGGTAAATTTGAATTAAATATACCTACATATACAAATTCGAAACATAAATTCGCAGTACAAAATAAGTTTACCATACAAAAATAAATTTTTGTCTATGATATTAGGTAATAATTAAAATTGTGAATTCCTTACAATTTCAGATTTCAAATTGGCAAAGAATTATTAAAGTAAAGACCAGTTTTACAATCTTGTGACAGAAAAAACTCGTAACGTGATGCATATAAAATGTTGGGCTAGTAATTAGAGCTTGTAAGACGTTCGACTGCAGGGCGACAGCAAAATGCAAGTTAAATAAATAATGAAATGCGTCGCACGGCAATTAACATGTTATACGGCGCATGAATCGATAGAAAAATCAATTCGGCTATTAAATTACAATTTCCTGGGATAAGATAGGAATTTTCCTATTCATTTTGGTATCATTATAATAATAAATAATAAAATAATAATAATAGCTTTTATAGATTTATTCTTTTAATTTTAAAATAACTGAAGTTTCTTAAAACAAAATGTTTTTATTTTTATTTCATGCATTTAGCATCTAGTTTAAATAAATTTAAATGTGTGAATTGGTAAATTTTCAATAAAATTTAGTAGTAATTATACTTCGAATAATTGTTTCCCATGAACCTGTAACCAAATTCATTACAAATACATACATACCATATATATTATATTAAAAAAGAGCTACAGCAAATCTGTATATGTACTTGTCAAGATGTTCTGTATAATCAAACAACAAAATAGAGCCAACCCCCAGAAACCCAGTCTTCCTTTAGGAAATTCCTTATTGATATTTTCTATTTTTTCCATATTCGAATTCTACAGGAGAAAATACGAAACTTTTATCTAAAACATTTTTTGCAATTCGTCACAGGGAGTGCGAAGGATTATGTGTCAAGTGTAAAAAAAGTTACGGGACGAGCGAATACCTCGTTAAATACATATTGGATCGAAAACACGAAAAAACACATATCAATCTCCATTTTGAAAAGCTATTTAATGAATGACACCAAACTCAATCACTAAGAATTGGAGGTTATCGTTTTAGTTTTCCTCAGGGGTGGGGGTGAGTCGCAAAATATTAAATGTTAACGTGCTTTTTGTTTTTTCGATCCTATGTGTATTTGTCAAAATATTTCACTATGTCAATTTTTTTGTTACACACTGTACGACTTGAGATTAAAATAATTAAATTGGTTACAAAAAATAAAATGATTTTAAATATTTCGTATCTCTCTTAAGAAATACTTTTTTGTACATTCGACTAAAAACGGTAAATTTTAGTATCCCCACTTATATTCAAAATGTTGTGCATTACGATTTAATCTTGATTAATGAATATGTATGCACATAGATCTCTTGATTTTTTTCAAACAATTAAGGGAACAACAAAAAAATCTAAATTTTGTACTGATTTTTGACAGGCTGTTTCTACGCGAGACATGATCGTATCGGGAATCTACAAAAAGCGTCAAAACTGTCACAATTTAGGTTAAAAATGAGATGGGTCTCGGGCATTAACAAAAATTGTATTTGCGAGTAAAGTTTTATGTAAATACGTTATTTTACATATTCTTAGCTAACATTCATAATTATTCACCATATTAATCGGAAAAATGTGAGAAAAGTCATTTCAAATGCATGAAATAAATGTCACTATTTTCGACTTTATCAACTTTAAACTCAGTTTTCTCATAAAAATGCCCTATAAAGTATCAATTTTTTTTTGTGTTATTTTAAGAGCTAAGAAACCCATAACGATTTAAAATTATCAGGAAGTTATTCAGTCAGGGTTAAGTTTTTCAATAATCACTACACAGAAATAGTTATAGCTAAAACCATCCAAAATTTAAAAAAAATGAAAATAAAACCAAAAAAAGTATAACTTGAAAACTACAAAAAATCGCGGAACATAAATGGGGTCCAATCGATAGGTATTGGTGTCCCCAAACCACAGACCTTCGCTAGTACAGGTTGCGTGGGACACCCTGTATAGGAGCATTTCAGTTTTACCCTCTACAATATTACGCAATCAGTTTTACGATATCTGTTACAGTTAATGAGTGTGTTCCAAAACCCTTAAATAAAATCATGTGAACAATTTTGTCCGTCACTGTAATTGCAAAAAAAAACTTGCAGAGTTTTATGGGTTTAAAACCTTGAACCGAAACGGGATTTCCTTTTTTTTGTTAACCATAATAACGTATTTTTAGCAGTCAAATTACATCTTTCATGCTCTTAAGGTACATATAACATAATAAAACGAAAATATCCTATTACCAATTTAACCTGTGTTGATGTTTCGAAAATAACTGAAAATAACTTTTTCCATTCCCGAAGGCGTGATCGTAGGACGCGTACTAAAAAAAAACAAAAAAAAAAGGGAAAATAATGAATAAAGCAAGAACAACATTTTCAAAAACATGGAATCCTTAAATAATGTTGCTCCTAAATGTCGTAATTATGCCTTGAGGAGATGATGTCTGTTCTTGTTTTTCTAATAACCCAAAGGAAGCCCTCATCCATAAAAAAATTTGCCTTTAAATCATAATGTAGAGTAAGCTCAAGACCATCTCTTCGGAAAAACATTAGCATGAACATCAAGTTAGAATCAAGAGACAAAATTTAAATGAAATTTTCAACTTTTTCTTTTTTGTAATTTGGCCGCTATGAGCTACTAAAGTGGCAAAAGTAGCGTCCTCCCCGAGAAGCCCTAAACCTAATACACCGTCATAAAGAAAAAGCCATTTCCTGAAATATGTGGGGTAACATAAAAAATTTTACCTCCTTGTGCCTTTTTCTCTCTGAAATATATATATATTTTTTTATCTTGTTCGAAGGTTCATGGCTCGCACTCATCCTCCCCCACACCCCGCAAGAATGAAATTTCTCATCCCCCAAAGTAATTCCATTTTTCA
The DNA here is from genome assembly GCA_951509405.1 of Machimus rusticus. Lineage (NCBI taxonomy): Eukaryota > Metazoa > Arthropoda > Insecta > Diptera > Asilidae > Machimus > Machimus rusticus. The sequence goes on from OX608051.1 coordinate 15,134,110, forward strand.
TTTTACTTTGGCTGTCCTATAAAAATTTCTGAATGGCTTTTTTTAATTTTGTTTTATTTTTCGTTCCTTTTTTTTGCGTTAGTATCTTGCCGGAGTCTTGCCCGCTCCTGCACGGGAATTTTTCCTCCAGTTTCTAGTGCGGGTGATTTTAAACTGAAAAACTCTCAAGAGCAAAGCGCTCGTAGCAGTAGTATATATTTTTTTTCGACAAAAATCTGAAAATCAATACTTTTATGCGGAAAAAGTTATTTAACACCCGACTTTCCTTTCACGTTGGAGGTGAACCCTCCGCCAGGGATTTGGAGATGTCGGAAAAGTTAGTTTCGATTGAGGCGGACGTTTTTTGGACGAATTTACAGGCGTTTTTTTTATTGACTTTCCCCAAAAAGGCTCTAGGGGTGATAAGTAAGGTACCTCGAATTTCCGGTTTCCCCATTGATTTCTTTAGACAGCTGCTACTAAATGTGCAAATTTTAACACCTTCAATTGCCTCTGTGCCGCTGGGCGCTCGGTCAGGAACTCGGCCATTAAAAGATGTCCGCCCAAAAATTGCGTATATGAAATTGAGAGTTTTGAATAATTCTAATATTGTCTCTAAACTAAAAAACCGCCCAAAGCGTCAGTTTCCTTTCTGGGTGGTTTTAAACTCACAGATTACCTTCCCAGTCACAAAGGATAACAAATTCCATCGAATAATGCCCAGCCCGAATTACCATTTTTGACTATATATTCTCTACGGGAAAATTCACAAAATGTAAAACGAAAATAATTTTTTTTTCTCCTAATATCGATTTCTAGCTCCCTTAAAAGTTTCCCGGGTACGGGAACGGAGGGGTGCATGCTTTACGAAAAAAAAAAACTGAAATGAAATTCTGGAAAAAGAGAACGAAAAATTGCCCTCGATTTTCATCCGAAGAAGAAAATTTTTGCTGAGTTTTTTTCCCAGCTATGTGGGTGTGTGCCGACGCCATCCATATAGCGAAACATCATCAACCCGGAGCCCCCTCCTCTTTTTCAGCTATTTTTTATACTTTTCCATTTTTATGTGGTAAAAAATTTCCTTTTTTTTTCAGTATCGATTTTTTCGTTGCTGTCGTGTTTGTGAAAGAACAAACTTGCGTGTGAATGTGCCTTTCTTTTTCGTTTTTAAAAATGAAAAAATATATATATTGTATATCAGTTTCTTGTCAGAGCAGCCGGGGGGTTGGAGGCTGGAAGGGTGCTCTCCTTGGAGTATCCACACCCTGTTTTTTCGCTTTGTTTCCCCATCATCTTTTTAATAGTTTTTCGATTTTTATGGAAGAAATCGAGAACGAATTTGTGTGTGGAGTTTGTCCCTCCTGCCGTCGCAAATTTCGCGAAAATTGAATTTGACTGCTTATCGACGTTTGATGCTCGAGCTTTCTGTCTTCGACGAGACAATGCTTACGACTGCTCCGAATGGCTTCTTAAACGGATCAAACGTCTTAGGGCAATGGACAATCACAATCACAAAATTCCGAGACGGAAGCGTTGAAGGAGGCATTGTTGCAGGTTGCAGCGCGCAGCCCATTCAAACACTCGCTACACAAATGTGGCTCATTGTAATTGCGCTATTGAAACTATCGTAAACAATGAAAATTTGTTTGGCTCGAGTAAGTCGATAGTTGTTTAATATTTCAGACAAAACAAAAAGGACAGAGCACGGATATCGGAGAAATTTGAAACTTAAGTTTTCTTTGTGGGGATGGGTATATTTTTATTTCATTTCAAGTCACGTCTGTACGCATGTAAAAATCAGTTGCTAGTTTGCCGACTCCGTGGAGAATCTTAATTTAGAAAAGACTTTTTCGCTTTTTTTAGAACAATTTTAAACTAAATAATTCAACTTTCATTCTTGTGTCATTTTTAAGTGTTCCATTTCCAAAAAAGTAAAAGAGAACATTTGTGAAATCATCTCGGTCTGTCTGTTCGTCTGTCGCAGGCGTTTTATTTCAGAGACATAGCAATTGAAATTTGAAAAGATTGTAATTAGTCGTCTGTACCAAACTTCAAAACATTAATTTTAGCTTTGGTGGTTAGTTATGGTAAAATTTGGTTTTAGCTCAGCGTGAAGAATGTTAAATGTATAATATATTACTTTTTTTTAAAAATATTTTTCAGTTTTGCAATTATTTTATTGCAAAGCAAGGAACTGCTTGTAGTTTCGCAATCCGTCCGTCCGTTTGTCCGTATTTCATAGTCATTTTCATTCAGAGACTATTAAGACTGGAGCACTGAAATCAAGTACACGTATATATCATTATACCGGCTAGAAGGATAAGCCGAGCGGCTGGCTAACAAAATTGCACGATTGGTTCCTCGTTGCAACTCCGCCGAGGCAGACGAGCCCGAAAATGGTCGGCGTTTCGATTCTGGGCTTTGTCCAGATCTAACCAATGCCCCTGCCACATACGCCACGATCGTTCTGATCGAACGCGGGTCCCTATATCCACTTTATTAAAATTCCAAGTGTGAATTACAACGAAGGGAAATTTTGTAATATGTATTAATATTTTTGGGAAAACAAATTTAAGGCTACCTCCCCTATATAAAAAAAAAAACCTTTACTTACCCCGCCTACTGGAGTTTCGATGAAAATGGAATTTAACACATTGACGCCCGGGAACGAAATTTCTGGTTTTCATTTGACATTTTCTTTTCTTTTTAAGAAATCTCGTTTTGGTGAGAAGCATGATTCATTGATTATTTCCGAAATAACGATATTTTGTATTTCTATTGAATGTTATTCATTGTATTTCTAAGTAAGTTTTTGATTTCAAACGGATTGGTAAATACATATATTAAGATGCTTACAGAAAAGTTCTACGAACTACCGGGCGGCAATGTGTTAAAATCATTAAGAGGTTTCTAAACCGTTTTTCAAAATTATGACCCGTTTTTTAAGTATTCGACTACAAAGTAGCAATTTTCGATTAGTTTTGTTTCGGTCAAGATATCACCCTGAACGTAATTTCGGAAAACAATCTGAAAAAATATTGAATACCACCACATACTATTGTCTAATTCTAATATCTAATAGTTTACGAGTTATAGTCGACTAAATATAACTGTTCGGGCGCGCGTTTGTATGTGTGTATGTATGTGTCTGGATGTGTAATCTTAGAACGTAGGCGCAAAGAAGTGCGGTTAGATTTTTCAAGCGTACCCAAACCTTTATGTATGAGTTCTCGCACTTTAGCATTAGAAACAGTAAAGGCGTAAAAAGAAGATGATTTTAAGAGGCTTTCACCGCACTTTATATACATTTCAAATTACATCATTATTCTTACACTATATCTCTAATCAAACTTCTTGTAATTCGTTCGAGATTACAATAGAAATTGATTTAATATTTGAATAACATTCAAATGTTTCGTGCATGCACCCCACTAAAATTTCTATTTAACGCGTCTATCAGCAAGAACAAACCAAAATTAATCAAACACTTTTCAGAGATATACCTATAGATTCTCCTCATTCTGTCTTGCTTGCTCAAGTTTGTGTATGTGTGTGTATACATATATAAATTATTATTCCTATTTTATCGTTTGTAGGTGTAGTTACATACGTATGTTACGGAGTCCCACACAAGCATGGCCCGACAATTTCTTGACCGCTATTTTTTTTATAATATCTCCCCACCACTAAGTTGCCCTCTTCAACCGAAATAGATAGGCTAGCATTTAAACATTTTGTTTATATTGTGTAAACGTTTTTTTTTTTGCGGTATCTAATAAAGTTCGCAAGGAGAACAAATCGAAGCAACCAAAATTGCGCCATCCCGTTCCATTTTCTTATTTGAGTCATTATATTTCTCGCCCACGTTTTGGTCAACCCGCTTAAATTTCTTTAGGTATGAGTTTAAACCAAGAGGAACATTCATTCACTCAACAACCATTTAGACTAGAATAGTTCCCAGCGCTGCATAGTTATCCCACCGGTTGTCAAAACATCATTTTACTAATTATAACATAAGGCACTTGTAAAAATGTGTGCAGTAATTCCAACGAATTGCCCTGGTTAATTTGTTTACTGAATTTTTTAGTAAGCTCACCTAAGCTTCCTACATAAAATTATTGTAGTATTTTTAGATAATCAACTGAAATTTTTAGGTGGCTTACCTAGGATCCTTTCCTCCTCCTTCCTCTCCTTTCCCAAATATTTTCAGGTAATTTACCAAAGTTTTCAGTTGCTTTTCCGAAATATTTTTCAGGAAGTTTAACCTAAATTTCTTGTTTGTTTGACCTAAAAACTTGGAAGACCCAAAAATGCAGTGCAAAATGGGCATTTATATGTGATTTTTTAATAATTTCTCTCAAAGTAAAACTTGTGGGCGGTTAGTTTAAAGGGTGTGTAGCCACACATATTTAGAAATTTAATTTGAATACCAACGCTACCGCATTTCTTAACAGATTTCCATTAAATTGCAGTCTGCGCATTCAATGGATCAACCTAAAATTCAATTATTATACTTTAAATATAATAAGCTAAGCTAATAGCTATTTGCATTTTAAATGTATTGCTTCTCTACAATGTAGTTGCACTTCGCTCGAGTCGATTCGGTTGTGGGTGTAGTAGCCCAGTCAAATTAAACATTAAAATTGCAAAGCGTGATGTAGTTCTAATTTTTTGATATATTGTTAGGACCAGTTAGAGTAGTGTTAACCCAAATTTGCGGTTTCGAAAAACCTGTGCTTCCTTCGTAATACGTGAAAATCTGCAGCTTTTTTCTCAGTTGCCTTATAACTCATAAACTGTGCATTTGTTGATATTAGATGTTGCAACCATTTTTAAAGTACATTAAATTTGCAACAATTTAAGCCCAACCACAGTCCTATGCCTTCAATAGTTTTCAAGATACTGCCATTTTTGTTCTTCCAAAATATCAGTGTAAGTGCAAGAAAATCCCAATGCTGCCTAGAGGTTTACAAGATGTTTTGACCCAAATTTCTCTTTATAGGAGGTACCAAAGTTCGTCTTGAGTGAAGAGAGGAATCAGTTAGGTCCTTTGAAGAGGAAACTAACTGGAACGGAACACACGAAAAATTTTTGAGGCAATTTCGTAAGATGTGTCAGTGCAAACTAATACTGAAACAAAAAGCCATAGCAGTAGTATACAATTTTTTCAGACTTGAAATTTTTCAGTCTGCTCCCAAAAATTCTTGTGTAAGTTGAACTACGGCACTGATCTTGTCTACAAACAAACAAAATGGCAGCCAAAAAACTATAACAAATATTTTATTTAGAAGAAAAATCTTGTTTTCTAACACAAATATAAGGATATTTCAATGAATGAAACTTCGTAATTAAATAAACTCTAATCTTACGTGTGGAACGATATGCCGGGCGGACGGCAACACATTCTATTTCGGCAACTCGGCACTGGCACACTTCATTGCGGATTTACGCTCTTTTCATCACTGATTTTTCTAAATAAAAGTCAATTATAATTCTAATACAACTTATCTTAAATCCTATGTACCTCATTTGAAGCAAAAACTCGTAGTTTTTAAGTTAATTGCACTTTTTCGCGTTTCAAAAATTTTTTGTTTATTCACTTGACAGTCAACCTACAATTTTGGCTAGCTGTCAAACACAATTTTTGCCTCATTCACATACAGCACACGTATAAGGTAGTTCCGTTTAAGTTAGTTTCCTCTTCAAAGATTAGGTCTGACGGCAGAAAGTATTCCATGAGCTATCGAAAAACATTTCTTCTTCCAACAACCGAAAAATTGGCGTTTGTGTTTCAGTACCTATGATGGTTTATTTTCAAGTAACAGTTTCAGAGACTCAGGAATAGCAGATTCAGCTTCTCGCAAGAAATCATCAGATGGATTTACTGCAACCCATTTTCCATAACTTTTCTCATGGGTTGAACAGTTACACCGAAATGAGAGAAAAATTGATTTTTTGGAAGAACAAAAATTGCCGTATCTTGAAAACAATTGAAGGCACAGGACTGTGGTTGGGCTTAAATTGTTGCAAATTTAATGTACTTTAAAAATAATAATAACATCTAATATCAAGAAATGCATAGTTTATGAGTTATAAGGGAATTGAAAAAAAAGCTGCAGATTTTCACGTATTACGCAGGAAGCACAGGTTTTTCGAAGCTGCAAATTTGGGTTTACACTACTCTAACTAGTCCTAACAATATATCAAAAAATTAGAACTACATCACGTTGTGCAATATATGGCTATAGTGTCATTACGGGGTTGTGGGTAATATTCACCATGAAAATCCTTTAACCAGGGAAATAATAGCAATAAAAGGAACAAACAAAAATTGCAAATAACAAATACAATAACACAAAATATTCACAGAAAGCCATAGGGACTTAAGGTTTCAAGCGTGCGAAGAAAATAAAATTAAAGTAGTAATTATACCTTGTTCAGAAACAAAAAAAAACTTATATGTATGTTCTAGCGCAGTAACCCGATTTCATCCGGTGTATCAAAATAATACTTAAATACATCTAAAATGTTGGTACTCCAGCCAGATTGGGAAGCCAGTTGAGAAGTATGTATTTCTAAAATTTGCAGATGTGGTGGGTATAGAACCGTCCAAAACACATTTTGCTACCGACGTTCATATGAGAAGGGCTTATATTATATTCTGTACTTATACGTTTCCGTTGTTAAGGATTAAATAAATCAACAATTTTTTTTATTATTTCTTTGCTACCTTATAGGAAAACATTAAAACTACAAGCCTTATGTTAATTGTCTATTCGTTATAGAACTTAGCTCTGCCTAAACATTTCGTTAAATAAATGTTCAAAATTAAATTATCCTAATTTACCATTCTAATTTATTTCCTAATGATATTATTTTGAAAAATTTGATCGCCACATTGAGTCTACTATCTTGATTTCTAAATTTTGTAAACTCCAAATACCAAGATTCCCGCCAATCCATTTAATTCTGACCGTCATCTTAACTACGCCATAAAAATATGTTAAGTTGATGAATGTACACTGAAAGAAATTTTTAACTATATTCTGGGAGAACCATAAATATAGTTCAATGGACTATATCTTATGGGTGCCAGAACTATAAAACTATATTCTCTCATCCATCTTAGGGATGCCAGAACTATAACTATAGAGTCTTTTACTATACTACAAAAATTATTGATATCATGACCATTTCATAGCTCTCAAATCTATAAAAAATTTTCTCAGTGTAGTACCTTCAGATGAAAAATAAAAAATGTCAAACCAACCGTTTCGGTGTGATTGAACTTCAAATATATAAATAAACACTGCAAATCTTAGTGTGTAATTTTATTACACTAAAAGTGTTTTAATATGGTATCACCCATTTGATTAACATTGTCTCGTTTTTAAAACACTAGCGTTTTAAAAACGAGACAATGTTAATCAAATGGGTGACATATTAAAACACTTTTAGTGCATTAAAATAAAACACTAAGATTTGCAGTGAAAAAATCGACTTTCGAGTTAATATGTACGAAATTTAAAATCGGTACCGTTAATACGAAATTTAACTAATTTCAAAAATTATGGTCGCCATTTTAATTTTCCAAATTTTGGTAGCAGGTTCCAAAAATAGCGTAATCGATTTTTCTTTTCATTAAGTTATACAATATAAAAACCTTATCAATTTCCAAAAAAAAATTTCGCCGCTATTTTGAATTTTCAAATTTTGAGTATTCGCAATTAGAGGATCTCCAAACACCTCGGGATATGTAGTGCCTTCACTCAAAAATGGAAATGATCGGACCAAGCGCTTAGGCGTGATTGAGCAACAAGAAAACTAGCAGTCGAATTTGCAAATAGAGACGACTAGTCTTAGGGATGGATAGCAGCACTCTTTAAATATACAAAGGTCAATTCACAGACATGAAATGTAAGCAAAATATTAGAAGCACATTTCTAAATTACCTTTAGGTTCGAAAATGTAAAATCCTAAAAGGATTATTTTAGGATTCTATCGATATTATATTGTCTTATTTCTTATAATTTCTCAGATAATTGGTAAACAATTAAAGAGAGTGCGCAAGTATTATCACAAGAAAGTAAAATATTCTTCTTTTAATTTCTTGCAATGCTAAACAAATGCACGTGCACTCTCTGTAATTGGCTCCAATTATCTCGAAAACGATTAGAGATAAGGAAATATAACTTTGGGAGTAGAATTAATATACCTGTACATATATTTTATATAAACCATGCTCAATAAATAAGCAGTGCCTGTAAATCTTCTGCATAAAAACTAAAGCCATTATTATTAAAAATTAAAAAGTAAAAGTTTATTTTCAATTCTGCATATCAAAATCCTATAAAAAATTGAACAAAATAACTTCATTTTTTTACAATGACAAAAGAGAGTAATAATTATTTATTTAAGTTGTTGAATAAAATAGCAGCCTTATAACAGATGCTTATAATTTGAATAAAATTGAAATTTTTCAATTGGGCCAAGGTCTGTTGTTAGAAGTGGCTAAGAAACAATTTAAATTATATTTCCCGAATTCAAGCTACCGTGTTCTTTGCCGTATAGTTAGGGCTATTACTTTGCTGAAATACTCAGTATATTGCTATTTCCTCCTGAACATACGATCCTACGAAAAAAAACTCCATATCAAAATTTTGCCCCTTCCATGTGTATTCTTCTCACTATTGCTTAGTCGTCTCAGGCTGATGTTTTTCTAAGTTCTGATCATTTTTCAAGATTTTCTTACCACTTGATAGCATTTCCTAACTTTTTAGCAGAGCACCCTATCATATCCTGAATGAATTTTATATGTTTTCTTCATCCCTAATTTTTTTTTTTTATTAACATTCTTTTTTCAGGGATACAATGTTTTCCGCGACCTATTTTCAGTGCTTAAAATCTATTAATTTTAATCAAAAACGGGTATTTTCATTTGAAATGGTCTTATCTATAATTTTATTACCAAATGCAAATTTGAATACACTGTGCAATCGAAAAAAGCAACAAAATCAACCTCGCAATGCTGTTTGAATGCACACGCAAATTAGAAGTAGTTGCGTATAATTTCATTTAAGCACTTTAGGCATAAATTATTCTTTCCATATGTAACGATCTAAGAATTTTTCAAACAGGAAAATACGGTTAAACGATGAAAGAAGTCGGATATTATTGCATAAGACCTCAACTGCATTCTGCATGGTGAGTAATTAGAAATTCAATGAATAACATATAAAACCATACTTAAAAATGTTAATTTGCAATTATTTCAAAAAATGTGCGTCAGATTCGAAAGTGCCAAACAAGTTTTTCAAAGCAATTTACATACGGAGTCGTGATATGAAACAAATCTACTTTAGCTTGGATTCTTTGTACATGTACGAGTTAAATTTTGTTATTCTAGAAAATACATGGACAATTTAATTATATGTATGTATTGTTTCCACATACGAGTGCGCGCCTATATTTATAATTAATCTTAAATTTTTTTTTGTTTAGATCATATTATATTGTCTTATCTCTTACCTTCTCGAGATCTGGGACAACTGCATGTGTACGTTCGATACTACAAAAAAAAAATAAGAAAGTTTTACTTTCGTAATGCACGAATACTGAGAATTTTAAATTTTAGCGAAATATTGATGACAAATAAGAATAATGTCACACTTTTTTTTAAAAAAAGATGAAAACAAATAAAAACGTTTCTATAGAATGAAAATGTAGGTATATGTGCTCATGATTGTTCTTTATTCTAAAATAAAGAAAACATATTCGATTTAATTTCCATTCAAAATATAATATTTCCACCACTGATTAAAAAACGAAAATATATTAAATGAGGGGAAATCCCCAAATCATTTCGATTAACATTAATCCAATTATATATTTTTGTTAAACAACTAAATCCAGAAATGTATACATAAGAACGACTACACTCACCACATAGCGATATTTTTTTTAATTACAACAAAACAAATCAATAAACCTGTTATTAATATTGAGAAGCCTATTCGGAAAAAAAGAATACTTATAGTATCCTACTATATACGTCACAGTTTCTACTATGTTATTCTTTTATACAGAAGGAAAAAGTATGCAAGTTCGGAGAATTCTCGCACTGGACGTTGCCCGTAAGTTTTATTAATTTCCAGAAGACTGTAAGTTTTATTAATTTCTAGAAGACTGTCATGTTTTTCATTAACATCAGCTTATTTGTTCTTGAAATGTGGACTCGATTATAGCACAATTCAAAAGTTCAAAATATTATGAAGTTATACTTGTTTCCGTGTATCTAATTGAAATTTTTCATTTGCGTTTTTCTCGAAACGATTTTCTTGACCAGGCAGAATTCATAATTCCAGCTAGAGTATATTCGAATTTAAAACTTAAGTAATGAAAATTGAAATGTTGTAATCACAGTGGCTAATTTTAAGCGAAATCGTTCTTTATTGCTGTTGTTATTTTGAGTAGGTACCGCGAATAGGAGTAAAATCGCGCTTTTTTCAACATTCGCAATTTTAAATGCTAAGCCAAACTCACACTTATACATAAGACTAACTTTGATCGTAGCCAGACTAAATTTTGCCCAAGCTAGATTTAGCAAAACCTAAAATGGCCTAAATCAACCCAAGTCTAGCTAAACCTTAGCTCTTAGCACAACCCTGGCTTAAGGGGACTTTTACTTTCTAAATTTTCAAAAAATCGTTTTTTTTTTTACGTAAAAACATTCCTTAGTATCATAGAAATACTGTGCTAAAATTTTATTAAGAAATTTGAAATAGAAAGGAAGTTATAGCTATATTTATAACGGTACCTACGTGGTAATAATACGTGATAATAATACTTTAAACGCGTTTTTCTCGAAATCACATTTTTCAAAACTGCGTGACGTTTTTTTCAAAATCTACTAAACCAATCTCAGTAAACCAATTTTTTTTTGATACTTTATATAAACGACTACTAAATAAACCTCTAAAAAGTTAAAAAACCACCCCACCTTTTTAGTACAGGGGTAAATTCACCCCCAAAACAGGAGTTTTTTCGAAATTTTCATAACATCGCGTATAAAAGCCATAAAAATATAAAAAAATTTAACTTTTTAAAGGTTTATTTAATAGTTTTATTTTAAGTCTCACGAACTGAATCCCGTTGGAATTTTAAAAAAATGTGTTACAGGAAGGCTGAAAAGTGTCCAGCAAATTAAAATGCATCTTTTGAAAGACGCCCTCTGCAGTGGTGAAAACCAACTAAAAGTGCAAAAACATTTTTTTTGTATACCTCAAAACCTTTTCAACAATGTATAAAAAAAATTATAACCACAGATATAATAGTTTTTTTTAAAAAAATATTTTAAATTTGCCTTTTTTTACCAATTTAGAAAGTAAAAGTCCCCTTAAGACGGATAATATACTAAGAAATATCTAGGTATCCTTTGACCGTAATGTACTATGCATATGTACAAAGAAATCGGTGTAGAAGCCTCAATAAATAATTGAATTGAATTGAATTGAATTGAATTGTAAACCTGCGTCAATCATCCTGCACTCGCGTATATTATCATGAGCATGCATGACATCTACATAGGGTATACCCATGAGTGATATCACGGACCGAGAATATTTTAACCCTAGGTTTAATCTAAAATCTCTGATAATATTTCCAAAAATCTGATAGATTATGAGTCGCTGATATGTTAAAAACATGACAAAAAACCGGATTACCCTTTCCAGCGAAAAATACATTGTTTAATGTAAGACTCTCCAATTAGCTTATTAAATTCAGTTGATATGTATAAAAAGTCCTCAATTTATATTTTTTTTATAAAGCATTTCCCATTCATTATGAAATAAAATAGTTTAGAATAGATAGAAAATATCACTCATATCTTTATCATGCTTACACATAACATATGTAATAATGATGCGTGCTCATGAAAGTTTCTTTTTTTTTTGAGTAATTACTAGCACTCCCATTAATTGGGAGAATTTTAAAGTTGAAGGGGTATTTGGAAAAGCAGACAATGTCAGTTTTATTAAATTTTACAGGAGAAGAAAAAACGTTTTTAAAAAGGAAGCTACTTATTGAATTAAGTAAGGTGCAAGTACTTGATAAGTAGTTCATAGAACAACATCACAGTTCTCCCAAAATTGCCTTGATATTCATTGTTTTTCCAAAATATCAAACAAGCTTTTACCCAGAATATCGTTTAATTAAGGCGCTTTTACGAAAAATTGTTTTTTAGGTGTGATTGGTATCACTACAAAGAATCTATAGACATAAAAAAATAACTTTTCTTTTTACATTGGTTGTTTTTCCAAATACCCCTTCAATTCCCTTTTCATAAAAATTGACTTAGTGTGTTTAAATTGGAGGTAATTTATTTAAACATATGATATAAATATATACATTAAATCAAAATCATGATTTAAAATGTTTTTGAAAAAATTCAATAATTTTAATAATTTAATAAAATAATGAGGTAAAAATTAAGTTGGTGCAATTGGGGTTAATTGATGAAATGTTAACTTTTACAAAATAACCTACTATTTTGTAATTCTAATATCGCAAATACAATACAATCCGATCTAAAAAATGTATATTTTACAACATTTATTTGACTTTTTTTTCAATTTATCTTCGACGAATAAAAGCCAAATTAAAATCATTCAAGTTGCGCGATAGGTAAGCAGTAGCTCAAAAATTTATGGATTTCGTAGTTCGTGTTACACATACAATACAGGTACAAAATAAAAATTATGAAAGTGCATACACCTAATTTTTATTATGTTTTCAAGCACTTAAAATAATAAAAAAAATATGAAAGTCAGCATAATTTTGTTTACTGCAGCTAAAGCGAGAGATATTTTAATTTAAGCTCTTTCTATTTTCATGAACTTTATTTAATATAAAAAGATGAGTTTGTTATAAAAAATATTGCCTTATGGATATGTAAATTGAAGTTTTTTTACATAATAAAATGTATAACTTGATGTTTTTAAAAGGAAAAGAAAATAATATGTATAATAATAGTATATTAATCATTGACTTAGCATCCTCGAAAATGCAATTTAAATCGAAACGAAATATTTCCCTCTTTTCACAGCGGTCATGTACCTCTGAACTTTTTCCATCTTTTTTCATTTCTCGAATTTGCATTTTCTAGACTTTTGTTTCATCCGCTTTTTTAGTCAGTTTTTTCCCGCCAACTTGCGAGACTCAACTCAACGCTCAAGATCCCACCGAGACTTAAAAACGCTGTACCTTGAGCCCTCTGCCGGCTGCCAGTGAACATTATTTCATCTCTGTATTGAATAGCATGCTTGAATAAATAGGAGGCTTAAGATCAAAGTTGGAAAAAACTTTCAATACAATAAAAAAGAGCCGAACGAAAAAGGCAAAATTCTCAAAGCCAACGAAGTAAACCTCCGCGCCGCAGCTCGCAGCTCTAATTCGAAAAATGTAAAAGGCAAAAACACAAAATGCCATCGAAATCACGCCGCGCCGAGAGTATCAGTCGTGGACAAAAGTGAGCCCCAGACGAAAATGAAAAAAAAGAACTTACCAACTTTATCGCTTAGTTCCATGAATTTTTTTCTCTTGGAAAATTTTTTCAGTATTTTTCGATTTTTGTTGCTTGGCTTCTCTCGACGCGCGTTCGCGTTTCAATTTTCAGAGAAAATGGGGGCTGGCTTGGAATTTCCTAATAATTTTTTTTAGTCGCGGTCAGTTTTTATTTTCTGGCAGCGACTTCGTTCGCGAACAAAAACAACTTGCTATTGGCTCAAAAAATTGTCGAGAAAAAAACACTGGAAAGGCTTTTTGAAGAAGGTCAAAAAATTTTGCTTGCCTGGCGCACTAAGTGTTACCAGGGAATGCTGCGTGTCGAGCGATTTTTCAAATATGAACTGAACTGGGTTACTGGGCAATTAACGCCTTTTCATATTGTAAGATTGGATTTTTTTTCTTAAAAAAAGGAAAAAAAAAACCACTCAGATGATTTAATCCGATATTCAATTTGGTGCTTTGGCCGCGAATCAAAAAGAGCTTTTATGCTTCTCGAGCATAACTAGTTTTTGATGTTGTAAACAAATTTTTGGCTTTTTTTTGGAGAATAGGAAAATTACCGAAATATTATGTATAAACAAATTTTGATTCGTTTCGAATGTAGTGCCCCATAAAAAAATATTTAGTCATTCAGTATTTTATGTTTATATTTAACTCACCTTGTATGAAGAAGTAAAAAACAGATGACTGGCTTTTGAGCTTCTATTATTTTTAACGTCGAAAAGTAATGGCAATGAAAATTAAAGACTCAAGGTAATATAAAAACTGGTATAAAGATCCAAAAAATAATATCCGGATGGATATTTTGAGATATATTTAAACTAATCTTTAATTTAATGAAATTGTTACATACACACTAAAAAAAAATAAGATTATAGTCATAACTTGAAAAGATTTTTGTGTTAATGTTTGTCTGTAAGCTAGAGTGAACCACTATTATATTTGAAGCAGAATTATATTCAACTTCATAAAACGAACTAAGCTGCTCAATTGTGTACAAATTTATGTTTATTGCGAAGTGCTACAAATAGAAGTATGAGTCACCTAATATACTTAAATATAATATTTTATATTATCGAGCATTTATTCTGGTTGATGCTTCATATTCGGTTTTAAGATACATATTGTCACTAATATCAAATTTAAAGTATGCAGGTTAGAGTAATTTATAAAAAAAATTATCTGCACAAGGCAAATGTTGCAAGATTGTTTACATTTTCGAGCTTAATCGATAAAATATTGATAAATAGTATTAGTACATAACAAATTTTGTAAGCGTGCTATGTTACTAAAATAATGAAAAATACTGAAAGATAACATACATAAAAATACATAAAAGAAATACTAGTTTACTTTCAATAGTATTTAATATAATGTGAGGTAAGATGTAGATCAACACTATGCATTTACGTGAAAATCTTTTAGGTAATTATTGGTCTTATTATAGCAAAGTATTACATCAAGTTTTTCGCATTGATAGTTTGCGTCTTTATTTCTTTATTGAAGAAGTAGAAAAAAACGTTGTTGGGTGTTGATAACTGCATTATTTCAGTAGGCAAATCAGAGATTCCCTTGAATGGTCTGAAATCGAAAGGAAAAAAAATTTTTTTTTTTTTCAAAATACTTTCTGGAATTTCTGGGAATTTCACCTCCTGGAGCTGATTCAATTTCTTCTAATAGTAAGTCTTCTTCTGAATCTTTAGCAATGGGGGAGTCTTCCTCCTCCAGGAACTCGGGGAATTGTCTTCGGGGCAGAAGGTATTCTTCAACATCATCGTCTGATCTCTAACTATCAATTTCGCATAAATTACCATGAAAATCTGCCAGAAATCATTCTACATACTAATTTTTGGACCTTGAAACGAAAATAGTAAAAATTTTGCTCCAAATATGTACATACTGTTGTATTTCTGGAACAAAGTAAATTTTTCTTTCGTTTTCATTGCTGATTGTATCTCATCATAATTACTATATAATATAATTGCATAGGAAATAAACACCAACTAAAATATTTTTATGCTGTACTTGCAAGACATGGTACAAAAATACAACTCAAACAAGTTTCTTCAAAATCGAAAAAAAATTTTTAGCGCAAATTCCCACGAAATGGCATTTATCACTAAAAACGCGCGCGCTTATTTATTATACTTCGAAAATATGATTGCGGATATATGTATTTACACAGAAAGTTATAAAGAGATTTTATTAATTTAAGTTTCAGAAATAGGTAAATACTGATTGAACATTTTGTGGTATTTCTACAGCTCAACGCATTTTAGGGTTAAGGACGTACATATGTATGTATGTATATTATGTCAGATTCGCCCCGCCATATGAAGAATACAAAAGAAAAATGTTCACTTTATAAATTGGATCAATTTTTTTGTCGTGAAAATGTAAAAAAAAAACATTTTTGTAAGAGAAATAAATGTTTAGCACCAATTCATATAAAAAGAAAAGTTCAATTGAGTCCTCAATTTTCATGTCTGAAAAAGGTACATATGTATGTAAGTAAAGTAAAAAAAACGGACAATTTTCAAGATATTGTATTTACCAATACGAAAAAAAAATAAGAGTGAGAGAGCGTGTTTTGCCTCGACAGCTTTATACTTTTTCTTTAACCCCTTAAGAGTTCAATTTCGTAAAAATTTGCCTCCTCTTACTTTATTTTTATAGCTCCTAAAATAAATATATTCACACAATGTGCCTAGTTGCCCTATAGTTGGTACATTAAGTGGTTAAGGTTGGACGTATTTATATAGAAACCTACACATATATAAACTTGCATAAAATATGACGCGAGCATTAATTTTCTCAAAAATTTACCAAAGAGACATGTCCATGAAAAATTCAGAATATTAAATCTTCTTAAATTAGTTTTATATGTGCTTGGGGGCCGGGCCCACTGCGCATCTTATGATCGTTAACCGTTTAAATATCTACAGATACTCATATTTCATAGTGTCTTTAGGCAATCAAGGAGAATTTGTTATGCCACTAAAGAGCAAATTTTGATTAGAATAAAGTAGATTCTACCCAAAAAACGAACCAAAAATTAACACTGCAGAACAAATTTGCATTTAAATTTTGAGCGTTACAGCCCTACTTTCAGGACGCAACAGAACCGCACCCCTCGGATTATTTTGGCTGCCTAATCTTCGAACAAAGTGAAAATCCCAGCGTCCCTTTACTAAAAAAACCCTTCAGAGGTAAAAGCACCAAAATTTGGGAACACTTCCAACATCCATTCATAATGTTCGCCAGTGTGTTCGTGCTCTCAAGGCAAAGTCACATGCAGAAAAAGTACGTCACCTACATACATGAACTGGACACACTCTCACATTATTTTTTTATGCTACATTTATAGAAAAATCGATAGCGACGTGGAAGGCTCTCAAAAGAGGGACCAAAATGATAAAAAGTTAAATAAAATTCTGCTGTGAAATCGTAGCCCCAAATATTCTTCGTATTTTTTCAGCGACTTCATGGTTGGCTTACCTCTAATTTTATTTTAAATTCTCTCGCCACGATAATTTTGAATGTTAAAATTTTTCAAAATGCGTAGGAAGTGATGTGAAAAGTTCTTTTCAGAAAGATAAAAATTTTATTTTTTAGAAAGATAAAAAATATATTTTTCATAAGATAAAAAGTTTCAAAGTATTTTCAGCTGCGAATAGTGATGTTTATTCTTTTTTGAATACCTGGCCACACGTATCGCGGCAGGGGGAACAAATATTTGAATGCTTTAATATTCAAAACTTTTTCCTGGAAATTTTCGACTTAAAAATGTAAGCGGTCCGGAATGATTCACTAAACCCAGACCTCAGTTCGTGTCGCACTATCGTGATGTTCGCCATGATGCCAAAATATTTTGCGTTTCATTTATGAAACACTTAAAAAATCATTTACACGGGCGAGGAGGCACTATTTTTTTACGGCTTACAGTTGTGGACTCTTTAAGATAATATATTTTCTCAAAGTTGTGCGTCAATCAAAAGCTCCCTTTAGAGTTGTTTTTTGTATTTTTTTTTTTACCAAAAATGATAACACAGTATCATTTTTGTCTTTCTACTTTAGCTAAAAAATTGATATGAATCTAGAATAACCGAAGAAATAAGGAAAACTAATTTAAAAATATTAAAATGCCAATTTTCCAATGAGATCTAAACCTTGGAATAATTTAATTATACCTATTAGAGTTAGTCAATTTTTTACTTGCAATTACACTGATCAACAAACTTCATTTTTTCCAAACGAGTGGCAGATTATTTCTATAAGATTAAGATATCATAAATGAAAATGCTCCATCAAGAAAAATATAATTGAAAAATGCAGAGAAAAATTGTAGGAGCATTCCTTGAATACTGTCGAATTGTGAATTTTTTGTTTACTTTGATTAATTTAAAATATCAAAATCGAGCTAAACAAACGAATTCGAACGGCTTAGCTTTATCTTCGTCTTAATAGGAATACTATTATAGATCAGCTTGTTTGCTGACGTCATAAACTTTAATAACGAGACGAAGAAGAAGAGAAGCTCTATGGTCAATTCGTTATTTTTTAATGATTTTTTTTTAATTGGTCAAAATATGGCCTTTTGAAATTTTAAATTTGTAATGTACCGAAAAGAAATGAAATGATGAGCCAATTTGTTGGAAAAAGAGTTGGTGTTATCCAGTCTTATCAATGTATTGTAAAACATTTGAACATGAAATGATGATGATAAATGCACAAGCGTACATATTAGTCATAAATTTCAGTCAAATTGAGCATATCCTCTTCGTTACGTTACGTTATGCAGCCATTATTGAATTGAATTATGGAATGTTTTTTATCATCATATCATAAAATTGGATAATGTATAATAATTTATGTACATGTACATATACAGAAAAATACAATATATTTATTTAGTATTTCATAAAAAATTTCTTTTTATAAATTAATATACATAAATGTTGGATTAAATATTCAATATTAGTAAATAGTAACTCTAGGACAGGTTATGAAAAATACATACGTACACTACCGCTCATAAGTTTTAGAACGATTCATAGTTTTGCAATTATTTGTATTCCTTCAGATATATTTAATAGAAAAAATAATAATAAAGCTAAATAATACATAAATTAAGGGCACTACACATTTTCTTCTACATAACTACCTTTTGCTTTCATGACTGCTTTACAAATTCTTAGCATTCTCTCTTGCAATTTCTCCGAAGTTTCAGGTGTGATCTCGTTCCAACATTGAAGGAGTTTTGCCCACAGGAATTCTTTACTTGTAGGACTTAGAGCTTTGGCCTTTCTATCACAAAAGCTCGATAGGAGATACATAGATCCGGTGATTGTGGTGACCAGACCATCTGTTTTAGTACATTGCTGTTTTCCAGATTGTCCAAGAATGATCCGCACAGATGCGAAGAGTGCTTCGGATCATTGTCTTCTTGAAAAATTAACCCTTTACCAAAAAATTTAATTCCTGATGGCACAGCACGCTCTTTCTAAACCTTCCTGTATCCTTCGTTTGTTAACTTTTCGTTAATTCTCACAAAGTTACCAGTGGATCCTCCTCTGAAACATCCCCAAACCATCACATTTCCTCCTCCGTGTTTGATAGGAGACATAATAAAGCCATCCAACAACCGTTCTCCGCTACGTCGGCAAATAAACACACGCATGTTAGATTCGAAAATTTCAAATTTAGACTCGTCAGTTAAAAGAACCTGAGTAGCTGCAAGGAAGCCCTTCCTTCGACATGTAAATAAGAAAAAACCCTTGAATTGGGCGAAGGCTTATAAAGATTGAACTTTGGATCACTGGAAAAAGGTTATTTTAACTGACAAGAAAATTTGAAATTTTGGTTTGGTTTGAGTACGGTTTTTTTTTTCTGACAAGACAGGGGCTTTTCTCAGAAAAAAAAATCGATATGCCTATCCAAAAAATCGGGCCGAAGTCAAATTTTGGGTATTGAAATTGGCATTTTCAACATTGATTAGGCGACCATGTAGAATTGATATTCATACTCCTGTTCAAACCTGTTTATCAGTGATATGTTGAGTTCAGTATAATATTACTTTGTTGTTATATAGAAGGATGTTAGAAGGTTATTCTGAATATATACTTGTTATTGTTTTCTTAAAACTATCATCTTGTGTTGAGTTGATTTAGTGTTTTCCAACACTTTATATATTTTTTTGGAATTCAGTATTGGTAACTGACCACGTACATACATATTTCTATTAGTTAATGATATAATGCCCACGTTGGACGAAGGGATTTGAAAAATTTTGAATTTTCAAAAAAAGGCAGATTTTGAAAGTTAAAGTTCTTTATTCGACTAAAATTTCACTCGCATTTTCGGCTATAAAAAAAATAATCGCCAAAAAAAAACCTTCATACCTCCTGGGGACAATCATGTATAGAATAAGTGAGAAAAATTTCAAACCGATCGGCAAAACCGTTCTCAAGATACAGTGATCGCCGACTTCGAAATATGGTTTCGAGAAAAACGCACTCAAGAAATTGCAGCTATTTCGAATATACACGTGTGCACAGCTCGACGGCTCCATTCAAAGTTATATATCGCGAATTTTTAAAATAAAAAGCTTTTATTTACGCCATTTTAAAGGTAATCGCACGTACTTTCAAAGTAGTTTTGAGTCGTTTTACTTACTTAAAAAAAGTATATGTAGTTGTTTAGAGAGATGAAGTTGAGGGATTTTTAAATAATAATTTTTTTATATTATTTTATATAAATTTATTTTCATATAAAAATAATAATCAATTAATTATAACAATTAATAAAACTTAATTAGATGATTGTACATTACAATCTACACAAATTTTTGGAACATGCTCTTTATACCGTCGACACACGGTCGAGCTAAACAATCATTTGCTGAAAATGATCATTTCTATGACCTTGTGTCACCCTCCAAATGCTACGAAGCGGATACTTTATTTTTAATAATGAAACTCTTCCTTGACGTTAAAAGTCTGCACTGATTATTTCACCACAGTTCACAAAGGCTACTTGCCCACTTGTCGTGTGTCACCCGGATTTCTTAGTGGCATTTGACGCTTAAGTATCATTTGGAAGTGATCATTTGACTCGGCCGTGTGTCTCCGGTATTACACATGGGTCTATCACACTTCAAACATTTATACATAGTTTTCCTATCTAAAACGATGGGCATTATTCACATCGTTCTGCTTTTGCCAATTTATTTTCTGCTAGAAGATTGCGAGGATCCTCTGCTTCTGGCAAATGTTTATATAATCATTCATACTTCAAGTGGGGATTGGTAATGGGGATAACAAAGTTGAATCTCTACACAAAACTAATTCCCCCTGAAAAACCATTTACTAGGGGTGAAGACATATATTTCCACCCTGAGCAAACGTAACCCAGTGCTCCGTTTGAGGGTTAATAAAGTGATGTGTAGTTTTGGGATTGACTATTTTTAATAGTCAATATTGACCATTGAAATTGTTAAAAATTTACAGATTTGTATGGGGTGGTATTTTAACAATTTTTTCCGGTCAAATTGACCAACTTTATTTTCCTCAGTGTATGTTGCGTGTTGAAATAAGACCTGAAGGGCCTCTTGATGAAGTTTGTTCGGAAACCTTTATCCCCTAAAATCAGTTCTTCACCCTTAAAATTGCAATCGAAATTTTGGAGGAAGTGAACTCAACAAATTTATAATTTCTTTCAGAGACATCGTATGAATTTGATTGATAGCGTGATGTTGATCACTGGAGCTTCGACTTAGCCGCAAGACATTATCCGATAGAAAACATTTGTAGATGCTTCGTTCGAAAAGTTTATAAAGATGCAAAGCAGTACAGCACCATCAATAACTTAAAGAGATCATTGATTTAGCTTGGCAAACACTTGGCGTAGTAGACCGAGAGATAGTGACATATTTTGGTCCCCAATTTCATACAACAAGCCGTTTTAAAGAAGAGATAACAAAGATAAGATGGTTCTTAACCGCCACACCATTTTAACCATAAATACTTTATCTACTTAACTTGCATAAAAAAAAAATTGACATGCATACTAGGATGTCCCAAAATATAGACGCATGTATCAGAGTTAAGTTGCAAAAAAGATCGCAAAATTTGCTCGTCCAATTTCGGAAATTAAAACTAATCTCCCATTCGGCATTGGCGAAAAAACAGAAGATGAATTCGTCATGGGCTATGATGGGCGACGATGAAGTTCATGATGATGATGAAAAAATACAGTCACGCATATCTTTAAGACCACCTAAGTTTTTCATGAACATTTTATATTTTGATCCTCGTAATTTCTACAAACTATCAGAGAAGAAACACTTTTTGGCAGAATTAATTATCCAATATACTTTGTTATTTTATTACTATACATCGATCTTATTTTCATCACCAAGAATACAAGAAATTTAAATAATTGTCTCGAGGTATCCGCGTATAACAATAAGAGCAGTTTTTCGTGTTCATAAAAATTGTAATAAAAAAATTATAGAACCGTCCTCTTGTACCATTATATTCGCTAGTTTGCTCTGACTAGACTTTAGGGAGCTCAGTTCGCTAAAGTATTCCGTCCGGGTGCATTTAAATTTGATGAATTTAGTGAATAACGGAAATTTTTAAAATGGGAAGGAAATCAGTGGACGAAATGAAGTAGTGGCAGTTAATTTCCGTTTTTTTCCAGTCTTTACACTAGTAAAGATTCCAATCAAGCATCTTTCCAATTTACAGGTGATCGCACTTCACAATAACGGTTTTTGTAGCGTGTTATTACTAACCAGTTTCAAATAAGCAAGACCTGTGTCCTTCAAACAATTAAAAGACACAACGAACGGAGAGTTATGAAGAATAAAGGTAAAGGTAAACTTTTGATAATATCAACATTATCGATAATTAAAAATAAAATGGGTGGAAAGGATATTTCTGAGACAAAAAAAAGCAGGGAAATTATAGCCCTACTCAACGAGCAAAAACTCTCTTATAGACAAATAGCAACAAAAGTGGATGTAAATGCGTTAACTGTGTACAGAATAAATAAAAAAATGTTTGCTAGAGAAGGCATTTTGTCAATAACTCGGAGAAATTATAAAGGTCTTCGTAAAACTTCTGTCCAAGATGACCGTGCCATTGTCCGAGCTGTTGTTGTAGTCTAGGGAATAAAGGAAAAAAAGAGGTCAAACTGAATAGCAATGGGCGGATGAGGAGTTTTTGGGGTCGGAGATCACGAATTTCGGAAAACCAGAAAAAACCGGAAGTGCAGAAAAGGGTCATTTTCATGGTTAAAATTGAAAAAACATGGCAAATGACGGTAATTGAGGAGTTTTCGGTGTCGAAGATCACGAATTTCCCAACATTGACCCAATCCGAGTTGACCTTGGCAAAATATGCAAAGTCGAAAGGTTGAATTTTCGAAAACAAATTTTAAATGATAGAAAACTAAATTAGGCTCAGAAATCGAAAAATCAATTTCACGGCGCTTATTTCTAGAGTACTATATGGTTCTTGATGGTTTTTCAAAAGAGTTCCGACATTTTTGTTTTTGCAAGACCAAGACTAAGACACACCTGCGGTAAGACCAAGACTCGACTTGCAAGACTGAGACAAAGACCAAGATTCTCATTGCAAAACCCATAACAAAAACAAGACTTTGCATGGCTTGAAAAAGAATAAAAAGTCAAAGTGTCCTTTAAACTTTTAACACATTCATACACATTGAAAAATGCAAATACTAACATTTCCACTTCTAGCAAATACGTTTTACATTTGAATTGCATCATTTTATTAAAGCAAAAATAATGAAAAATTTAAATATCGGCTCGCGTTCCATTCTACGACAATCTTCTACATTCAACATAAATTTTAGAAGCGTATTTAATTATTCAAAACAAATTAAAAAAAGCCACTATTTTCAGAATAGTCATTTATCTTTAATTCAATCGGTAAATGCTTACATGACGGGACCGTCGGTCAGAGGGGGGTGGAGGGGATAGGGGAAGGTCCAGGGACTTCATCCCTAGTTATAAAAAGTGGGGGTCTAAAAGTGGGGAGGCGGGGGGTTGAAATAAAAATTTTTATATTTGATAACATATACATGCATTTATTGTATTCATGCTCGGACCTTCGGTGGGAGGGGGGTGGAGGGGGTGCGGGAAGGTACCAGGGCTTCATCCCCAGTGATAAAAAGTTGGGGTCGAATAATGGGGGGGCAGGGGGTGGAGTTGAAAATTGTTATATTTCATAACATGTACATAGATGCCTTTATAAATGCTTACATGGCACCGTGGGTCGGACGGGGGTGGACGAGGCAGGGGAAGCTTCAAGAACTTCATCCCGGAGGGAGGGGGTGGGGGTGGATGTGAAAATTGTTATATTTGATTACATATAGATGCCTTTATAAATACTTTTATGCTTACACAGATAGGCACGCACGCACACACCCACACACACGCGCGCGCGTTTGGGTGTGTGTGCCTATCTGGTTCTTGGACCTTTCCCTATCCCATCCACCCCCCTCCGGTCGACGGTCCCATCATGTAAACATTTACCAGTTTGGCGGAAATCGCATAAACTTTAAAATTATACAGCCTATATAAAAAGAAGCTATAATTTTGTAGTAAAAAAACTGTTTTTACACTGTCCTAAAAAGTCAATGTTTTGGACAAAGGCTGTTTTTGTAAATAACGCCTCAATTGTCGACCTATAAACTCTTACAGTTTGGTCAGAATAGTTATGTAAAAAAGTAATGATGACGGACAGAATAACGTTCTTATTATGTAAGATAAAAAAAAAGTTAAATTTTACATATTTTTTTTATTAATACCTATGGGCATAAAAAAACGTGTTTAGAAACCGTAAAAAATTCGAATGTGTAAAAATCAGTTGAAAATTTCTATGGAAACCGACGAGCTGAAATAGGCGAACGCGTGCAAAAAACAAAAAAGAATGTGTTATAGGAGTGTAAGGATTCTCATTCTTCACGGTGTGTTTGAATTCTCAAAAAAATTTTAAAATCCGTTAAGCATTTCTATGGAAGTGGATGAGCTGAAATAGGCGAACGCGTGCAGAATAAAAAAGAATGTGACGTCACAGGGGTGTGAGGGAGCTGCTTCCACGCTATGTGCGTTGAATTCTGAGAAATTTTTAAAAATCCGTTGAGCATTTCTATACAAATAGATGTGTTGTGTCTATAGACTATAGAGCGAAAAAATTGTGATTTGATTAATACAGGGAAGTAAAATTAATACGTTTTTGACTTCCCCCATTTTCCGGGGAAGAAAAACAAGCTGAAAAATCCGGGTGGACAGCATTGGGTAGCTAGAAAATCAGATACCATTTTCAATCTCCCACATAAATATTTTCCGTCTTCTGCTGGCTTCTTTTTGCCCTGGAGGAGGGGAGGCTTATTGTACTTTTCAGGGACCTAACGAATCTGGCTTATTTCAAAAAATTTATTGTTTATTGCAAGTTCAAGTACTTCTAAACTTATCCCACATGTTCGGGAACGCGACTATGAATAGATTTATTAAATTTTTTTTTTTTTCATTATTTGAAAACTCCAAAACTCTTTCGTTTCGACCGGAAAATGCCGTCACAGCTGCTAGAGAAAAGACGGCGCCGCGTGAAGTTAGCAACGTGAAATGGTTTTTTCGATTTCTTAGCCTAGTTCACCGGTGCAGTTGGTATTTCTGCATTAGAACTATGCCTTTTCTATGAACAATTTTAGCTTTTAAAAAAAACGGCACCAACTTCACATGAGTATCAATAGGTTATGGCTTCATCGACTGTTTGTAATAAATAAGTGCAATTTAAAAAAAGTTGCGACTCATTATTTGCTTTTTTTGTTCGAAAAAAAGAAACTAAACAAACTTGGACTCTTATTTCAAAACACGGATGAAATTCAAAAGTGTGTCTGTTCGGCGAAAATAGTTATGAAAGGAAAATGCAAAACGAGAGCACGAAAATGCTGAATCGCGAAACGCTGGGGGAGGCGAACATGAGGAAAACAAAACCAATTGTGCGCTGGCCTGCCCTGGGTTGGAGTTATTTAGAACCGCCAAAACAGAAAAGCAGGCAATTAGCATCAAAAAACGCATAAATACCTATAAAAAGAATTCGAAAAGGCGTAACTATCGGGCCGGGGGGAAAAAACAGATCAAAAATATAGACGACGTTTCTTGAACTCACGGGGCTTCAACTATACAGGGAGGGGGGCTAGACACTAAACTAGAAGTGGATTTACCTTCGGCTTTGGACCAGTCCTCCCTTGGTGGTGGTCGTTTGGTGGTTTTGTGGCCGCCGCGGTTTTCTCGCTAGTTTATTCTAAAAATTCCACATAACACGAAACGGCAAACAAGTCAAAAAAAGGTATAAAACGTCTGATTTCCCCTTCAGGCAAAAACCACACAGGTAAAAAACATTTTCAATTCAACGCTGAACGCAACTATCGCTAGACGGCGGAGGTAAGCGCAATTTTCTCTCTCCTCACTCGGTAAAATTCCACAAGAAACTTTTTCGAAAAAAAAAAAAATACACACGAGTGTCTGTTTCTTGTTCGGATTACGGCCCAAATCGTTTGGGGCTTCTTGCTAAAAAAACAAAAAAAAAAAATTGTTATTTCCGGGTCGCGGTCAACTAGCAAAACATGGGAAACGTAAACGGGAACGGCACCTCGAAAGGTTTGTTTTGGCCCAGCGAGATGCTACACAAATGCTGCATTACTGCTCATGTCCTTCAGGTGGATTGATTTGGCTCGCAAGGTGGTTGTCTATGTCTGCCACCGCGCCGCTCGCCCAGAGCCGCTCTTCCGCCGTTTCTCGTCGGGACGAAACCAATTGAGGATTGATAAGACGCGTGTGAATTCCGCAATTTCCGCACTTGCCCTCAGTTCCACACAAAAACCACAAAAACCTTTCAATGGAGCACTGCCCTGCGAAAACTTTGAACCCACGTCAAAACTCAACGACGAGCGTGACAGCACAGAGCACACCGAACGCCGCTCGTGCAACACCACGGAGATTTTCAATTTCCCCTTCGCCGCTGTGCGCTGTAAACGCGTCTGTCTGTAGCGCTGCTCAGGTGCTGCGTTCTCTTCGCGGCGATTTGAAATTTTTGGAAATTCTGCGCAAGTTTCCGATTCCGTCGCCGGAGTAAGCCGTTTTTTGCTATTTACGCACACTGCGGAGTACCGAAATGAACTTTCCCATTTTGCCCTTTGGCACTGAGCAGTTTCAGGCGGACGGAAATTCAAATATTTTGAAGGTTTCCGAAGTCGCCAGAGCCACGGGCGTAATTTCAAAAAAACGCCCACCACTCAGCCGCTGGAAAAGTTTCTGAGTAAAATCAAAATTTACTCACACTCGCTAACTTTTCGCTCTTTGCAGATTTCCGCTGCTGCAGCCTTTTCCTCTTCTGCTTCGTGAAGTTGCCTACGCACACAGAAGTTTTTTCCGATTTTATTATTCTTCCCCTCTGAATAAAGATATGTCATCGAACAACCCAACACAACTAAATAAGGAACAATCACAAAAGGAAGTTTTTCTTTTTGGAATTTTCAAAATGAGAAAGAGAATCGGGTGATAAGAAATTGTCTATGGCTGTCTCGCTCAGCTGGTGTTTTTATCAAAATTTTTTCCTTAGCATTAAAACTTGACTTTTTAGTTGTGGATGTAGAATGGAATCCAATTTGGAAAATTAATGAAATTTTTTTTGCCCGATTCAATTAATAATTAATTTCATCCTTTTCTTTTAACTTCCAAGTAAAAAATCAACTTACCAAGTTTTCAAAATAAAATGTCGTTGCCGATCAGAGTAAAAAATCAACACGCCTTGCAGCAGTTTGCAGACATCACCCAACTAACTTTGCAGATGTGGATTCATCAAATCAAAACAAATCTGACATTTCTAAGCGTTCAGTCCACAGGTCGCAGTTTTTACTTTAATGTGATGTTTGGACTGTTTTGATTATATTTACATTGGATTAAACATGATTTTAAGTGTGATTAGTTCGTATATTTCAATTGATAAACTGCAGAAGGAAGATGAGGTGATTGGGCTAAATTTACGTAGAAATTCAATCTAAATAAAAGTCTGGTTATTACAGAAGAAGTATGTGCATTTTCTTTCGCGACCGGTGGATTTCCTGGCAGACCTTGACAACTGGAACTCCACCATATACACGACCAAATCCATCGCCAGGGCCGTGATAATAAAACATCCAGTAAGTGCATAGTACAGTTTACGCTTATACCGACTACCAAAAAATTTCTAAATAACAAGAAGCCTCATCTCATATAACGAAAAATTTTGTATGGCGGGTCGCGATATTGGGACCCGTTCTCTCACAAAATCTTCTATCCGATCATCATCTACAGCGTAGAAACCGCCGTTAGAGCCCGCTTTTATTAAGGACTAGCTGTGCCCCGCGGTTTCACAGCAGGAAAATAATTTACAAAAACTTTTTTTGGACAAAAAAATCCTTAATAAGTATAGCTAAAGTCTTCACAAATTCATTTTATTTACCTTTAACTTCAATTAATTTTGCTCTTCGAAGTAGTTAAACTAGTCTACTGAATTTTTTATCCGACTATTTTAATCACTTTCACCTGCGTTCACAATGTCGGCGTAGCGTCCAGTGAGCTTTGGATCAGAGTTATGTTGTTCAAAATACAGCGTACGCAGAGCAAAAGCTAGCAGCTTTGGATATTCAAGAATTGGCGGAAATGAAACTTATTTAACAGTTTTACTTCGCTATGCACCGTTTCGATAAATAATACATATTATTGAGAAATTTTAAGCCACCAATAATTGTTTGCTATTTTTCAAAGTGCAGTGCCACCTTTTTTCGAATAGGAATTTCTTTCAAAACCAAAAACTATCAAATACTCAGCGCCAGATTAGGAATAGCATCTACATATGTACTTTGGCGTTCCCTACTTTCATTCTACACTGGGTAAAAGTGAGACTCTTGAATGTGGTTGGAAATTTTGGATCTAAACCTCCTAACCGCGTAATATCGGTCCAACCGAAAATCTCACGTGCATACACGATACAATTGTCGCATTCGACGACAAATTCACGAAATGTGACTTATTAAAGAGAAGGTTTTGGCAAAGAACTTCTAAATAACAAGAAGCTTCATGTCAATCCAAAAATTGTGCATTCCCTTCGTTTATTTATGGAAGCAGGCGGGAAGTGAAAGGGGGGGGGCGCTTATACCCTAGCCTCACTGACATATAGAACTGGACCGCTGATCCAAAGAAAAATCACTCCTCAAAATTGAGACGACTTTTTGACATACACCCCTATCATGAATTCCACCGGAGGCTCGATTTTAAGTCCACTCCACTGAACGCTATCATGAGTTCCACCGGAGTGGAATAAATTTTCGAACATTGTTCCAGTGGAAATTTTCGTATCACGGATCTCCACTGAAACGTCAAATTTTGCAATTTTCTCTCCGTTGGCTAAACGCGGTGGAACAGAATTGTTTTTCCCGTTTTTTACGTATTTGCTGTAAGTAAACTCTGCCTTTTTAACGCTTACTTTGCTTGTTAAACGAAAACATGTTAAATATTGAAATTATACTGTTGTATTGGGAATTGTTAAAATAAATAAATAATTTGTTCTTGAACAGTTTTTATCAAACAATGGCGAAGACGACAACTGCTTCGTAATACAAAAAAATAATAAATATGTTATATGAAAGGGAGTGCATAACGAAAGGCTTCCCGAACGCTGGAAAAGTTGTTATAAATTCGTTTTTTTTCTTTAATGAAATGTATATTAGATTGAATAAATAATAATGAAAAATTTATGCGACGTCACTAAAATTTAATGGATAATTTTGGTTTCACTTCTCTTGTCTTAAATTTCTGTAGCTGCAAGATTATTTACTTCTTCAGCAACAAAAAAAAAACCAACACTATCCATTTTCACATAAAAACTATTCAGTTTAATTTCAAAAACAACGAAGAAATGTCTGACATTTGACTCGCAAGGTAGTTCGATCTTAAATTTCTTATGGCAATGCTCTTCATCAATTCCAGTGGAATTCATGATACTCTTTCGAACTCCGGTGGAAATTTGATTTCGTGTGGAATTTTATTCCACACGGAATTCATGATAGGGGTGATAAGATTTCTATCTCTTTCCCCCATCCGGCCCCCAGGCGAAATGCATATGTAAGACAAAATAGAATATGTTTTTATATATCTGACTCTTGTGTTCTTCCGGCCCCGAGCTGGTTGGTGTCGTAATGATTTTTAACAATTATTCAAAATGTAGAGCGAAATTAAAGGAGCTGTTTTGTGACAACTTATATTTATTTTCTTTATTTTACCATACATTGCAAATAATTTAATGTGTTTTTATAGCATGAGTTTTCTAAGGTAGGCTTGCATCCCCACTTAGAATGGTTTGCATTTGCACTTAAAATGGTCTCACTTTTCGACCGTCAATCAGCAGTCCAGTTCTATATGTCAGTGCCTAGCCTAGACTAGACAGACGGACACGGACGAATGAACGTTCGCTCGGATTTTCATTCGTTGCATGTGTGACAGACGGCGAACTTCATTCGAGTCGAGCCTTTTTGACAGGTCGGAAAAGGATAAACACCCCTATCATGAATTCCACCGGAGGCTCGATTTTAAGTCCACTCCACTGAACGCTATCATGAGTTCCACCAGAGTGGAATAAATTTTCGAACATTGTTCCAGTGGAAATTTTCGTATCATGGATCTCCACTGAAACGTCAAATTTTGCAATTTTCTCTCCGTTGGCTAAACGCGGTGGAACAGAATTGTTTTTACCGTTTTTTACGCATTTGCGCTAAGTAAAATCTGCCTTTTTAACGCTTACTTTGCTTGTTAAACGAAAACATATTTAATATTGAAATTCCACTATTATGTGTTTGGAATTATTAAAATTAAATAATTTTTTCTTGAACAGGTTTTTCCAAACAATGGCGAAGACGACAACTGCTTCGTAATACAAAAAAATAATAAATATGTTATATAAAAGGGAGTGCATAACGAAAGGCTTCCCGAATGCTGGAAAAGTTGTTATAAATTCGTTTTTTTCTGTAATTAAATTCATATTAGATTGAATAAATTAAGTATAATGAAAAATGTATGCGACGTTACTCAAATTTAATGGATAATTTTGGTTTCACCTCTCTTGTCTTAAATTTCTGTAGCTGCAAAATTATTTTCTTCTTCAGCAAACGAAAAAAAACCAACTCTATCCATTTTCACATAAAAACTATTCAGTTTAATTTCAAAAACAACGAAGAAATGTCTGACATTTGACTCGCAAGATAGTACGATCTTAAATTTCGTATGGCAATGCTCTTCATCAATTCCAGTGGAATTCATGATACTCTTTCGAACTCCGGTGGAAATTTGATTTCGAGTGGAATTTTATTCCACACGGAATTCATGATAGGGGTGAAACTTTTGTTTCTTTGTCGTTTTTCGCAGCTCGCTCATGTAGCTTGCCCAAACAGTTAAATTTTCGCTAGTACACAGATTTTTTTCACAATTTAAAAACTGCAATTTATAAATTGACACTGGAAATCAGCTGTTTTTTCCAGGATTTCCATGCTCATTCTCTGAGAATGAAGATGTGGGAACTTCATTGATGAGAACGAGAATGTAGATACAAACGTTCATTCAAACTTCATTCTTGGTGACAGACGACAGACGACAGACGACACTGCAACGATCATTCTTCGAGAACGTTCATTCGTCCGTGTCCGATCCATATCTGTTTAGGGTATTAGTGAATGAGAATGAGAGAATTCTCTTCGCACAGGATGACACGGATTTGTTTAAATTCGACGAACCCATAGAAGTTGCCCGCGCCGGCTGGTTTTATACATGCAATATTTCGACGTGGGTTTTGTTTTTTCTCGGTCATGGGGGGGAGGACGCTGTGAAACCGCTACAGCTAGTCCTTAATAAAGCCAGCTCTCACAGCGGTTGCTGGAATCTAGATGACGGGTTCCAATCGGATAGAAGATTTTGTGAGAGGAGCGGGTCCCAATATCGCGACCCTCCATACAAAATTTTTCGTTATATGTACAAGATGAAGTTTCTTGTTATTTAGAAGTTCTTCGGTTTTGGCTAAACTAAGTTTAAATAAATTGGTTCATGGTTCGTGAAGACATTAGAAAAATTATTGTTAATGATTATAAAAGAACAAATTTATATCTCAGATATCTGCGATTTAAGGTTCGGGATCACAAACGTATTTTTTTTAGAAATTAGTTTTTTGAGAAAAAGGTTAAAGATATTAATACGAACATTTTTAGAGTATAACATATTAACGTGCATTTATAAAAGAAAAATTTTCCAGAAATAAAACGGTACTTTTAAAGGGTGTTTTACTAACATCTGAAGAGGGGTGTGCGTTTGTTTGGAGACTCACCTAAAATCATAATTGAAAATTTGGAGGGGGTGAATATAGAAAATTCTTTATAAATTCTCTCAGAAGCCTTATAGGATATTAATTGATAGCGCGATAGAAAGCTGAGTCTTCAAGCTTCCCAACGATACCTCTTACGTCAAAAAACAAGCGAGAGAGGCCACGCCAAACTTCGAAAATTGCAATGTTGATACACAAAATTCGATTTTCGCTCTTTGTTCAGCAGCTTTTTTGTATACGAAGATCGAAAGTTTTTTCTGCTTCTTTTTTTTGTTTGTCTTGTGACCTTTCTCAGAAAAACAAAACGCACTCGAAGTCAAAGATAATCTATAAGAAGATGGGACACTCGTATCAAAATTCGACCTTGGTTTGGTAGCGTTACTCAAACGAACTTGAGGATTTTGGAAGAAGTAGATAGTAATAAAGAAGTCATGTGTAAGAAAGGGATAAAAATTTGAGTGGAAATGGAACGAGAATTGAAACATTTTACAGGGTGCCTCATATTTTTTACAACTTTTCTATAAATACATTGTATTAAATTGTGTTAAATAAATTCTTGCTCTCATATTATTATTATAGATAAATTCTTATTCTCATACTAGCTGCAAAGCACCCTCTTCGCTGGGTTATTTTTTGGTACTACATTATTATTTATTATATAATATATATTTTATATTTTTTTTTTTATTAAGGACACGTGTTTTTAAGTCAACTTTATAATTTTTCTTTCATCATACACACACGTCTATTTTTATATATATAAATAGATTTCCTTATCTCTTTAGGGTACCTTGCATTTATTCCGCATTGTTGAGTGCAATCGACCATTTGATATAAAAGTTGATGGAAAGTCCTGTACTGTGACAATGTTTGAGAACTCTGGCCTGTCAGAGAATTTGGCCATTTACTTTAAAGGTGAGTTGGAGGGTAGCTTGTAGTTATCATTATTTTTATGTTTTTTTTTGCATTTAGTACTTCGGCTGTAGTGCGGATTAATTCCTCAGTTTGCTAGAGAATGGCACTTAAATGCGCATAAATAAAATAAATGAATTGCTATGAATATAATTGCAGGCGAAAACTGCACAGTACTCTATACAGCGTGCTTTACGCGATGTAGAGCTCTACTTTGTAATAAATTACTTCATCACTACGTTCTCAAAGGCATCGATGTAATGTACGTGGATAATACTGCGGTCAGGTCGCGTGATCCTGTGTCTGTGTATTCTGCCAGTGCTGAAATTCTGCAGATCGCCAAGTAAATTTCTAGATCCTAGATATCTCATTACAGTATTTCACCGTATCGTATTTAGGAAATATCCTGATCATCAGATCATTATGAGTGTTCCACCTTTTGGATATGAGGATCTCATTTTTTCACTGGCGAATGCGGCTAAGATGAAAGTTTTTGTCGAAGGTGCACATTTATTTGCTTTTGAAAAGCAGCAAATTAGTGACATATTTGAGCAGGATAGTCAGAAGGCGACAGTGATAGTCAAAGAGGAAGAAGAAATGGAAGTCACCCTTGAAGTTATTTTGAGGTGGGTTTTTTTAGCAGGCAAAATAAGAGCTATTATCGATTTAATTTTTACTTTTTTAGGCGATTTGTTGAGAAAAAAATTATAACCCTAAGAATTCTGCTCTGTGAGCTACCACCAAAGAACTGCTATGAAAATATTGGATTGTTTGAAGTAAACTGGTCGCCTCATCCATCACTTTCTGAGATCTACACTTTAGTAAACTACATAGATCCAAAAAGTGTAAGGGAGATTAACTCATCGCCGAAGTTGCCTTTATTCGTTAAAAAGGAGAGCAAGGATACAAATAATTCCGTCGCTGTCAATTTTCAAGTCCCATGTGATGCGAGTGGTAAGATAATTTTAATTTTGTTTTGTATAAATGGTTTTGTCAAACTAAGTTTATTTTAATCAGGCAGGTCCACGCCGGTGTCGGAGATCGAAGAACTGAGTGCACCTGAATTTTGTAATAATACTCATAATTATAAACGAAAAGGTCGAAAGGAAATTAATTTCCAAAGCCAATTTGATTCGTTCACTCAAAATAATATTGTAAGGCCACACAATTCTGCATGGAAATATTGTAGTTTACCTAAAAGAATACTACATAAGGCCAAAAGAGGTGGGTCACAATTTCGGTGAATTATAGATCTCTGATTTGACGCAAATACTTACACATTAATGCTTTCTTTTTATTTATATTGTAATAATGTACTATATATTTTGAAATCTATTCAAAATTTTCTGTTCCTGCTTTCCTTTGTTTGCTTATATGTACATACATAGAAACTTTCCATAACTATATCTTATCCGTTTATTACCTTATTCAATTATCAGAATGCTGTATATAGGTACATATTTTAATCTATACTTTTTTCTTATATTCTTGGCCGCCCATACAAACATTTACAGTATGTCGGCAAACTAACTTCTACTAAACGTTTTCTGATAGTACGTTCGTTTATGGATAAATTCGGATTATTTTTGACAGTTATAGCTGGAATTGTCGGCATCTTTTTAATTAATTGAACGATTCTGAATCCGTGTTTTTAGACGTAACACTTTTCTTTCCACGGTTTTCAGTTTAATTTTTAATTTTTGAGGATTAGAAATAATTTTAGCAGGACATCTAATAAAATTTTGATATTCCTAGCATGCTTTCACAACGCTTGGATCGACCTATTTTGCTAAAATATTTTGAATGTATAAAATTGTAACCATTTGTAAAATATTGAAAAAAACATTTCTACTTACTGTTATAAAAAAGATTTGAATTTGAATAAGCACTGGTATTATTTTGACGCGATAAACTTGATACTTTTAATACAAATCATGAAGGAAAGGAGTGACCTTGTTCTCACATAGTTTTAGATTTTTTTAATATCATTACATTATACTTATTATATTATTATATCCAAATAAGAACAACACCCGACTACTTACACAAATAAACAAAGTTCATGGTTAGGTATGTGCGATGATACTAAAGATTAGCTATTATTTCGAACGGAACTGTAAGTGCGAGTAGTTTTCTGCAAATTGTGCAATATTTATCCACTTAAGCTTAATTAGCTTTTTCATTTTTTTTTTATGGGAACTTCATTCCATATGTACCTCATCAGGTATTTTTTTTTACGACCAAGTTGCAGAACATTCAAAAGAATAAAAATCTTAGTTTTGAAAACCTAACTCCTTATGGGTGAATTGTTATTGTATTTTTCGGATATATGGCCTTATGGCAGTGTACATATGCGGAAATGAAAAGAAAACGAAAACAATTAATATTATAAATATAAACTTAAAATGTCATATTTTCAATATGAGCCATTCCTGATCATTAGGACCCCAATATTCATACATACTTATCCAGAACTCTAGAAGCTGACGAGTAGCACTTTCGAATATAGTCCTAAAAGTAGGATTCTAAACACTGATTTCAGGGCTGTATTTTTGTTTTATCTACATAGTGTCATACATAAGAACGTACATACATTATCTTCTTTGCAGATCATCAAAAAAATACAAAAGTTGAACTGAATAGATCTAAAGCAGCCAACTTTTCAATTGACTTTCTTTCTGTATCAACATTTTCTTCGTCCAACTCCTCGGTAGAAAGGAGGAAGGATCAGCATGCAGATATTTGCCAGAGTAGGGAAAGCAAAGAAAATAAAAGAGCTCATTTGATAAGCAGTACACCGAGCAGAGATAGAAATGGTAAGTGATAAATAATTTAGAAATATTTTTTTCTTGGTAATTCCTTCTTTATCTTATTAAACGATTATTTTTTCTACATACAATTATAATTATAAAAAAAATACTGTTTCGACCTGAATTACATGTATATTTCCGACTCCTGAGTCCATTCGATTTATACTTTTTATTATAAAGATGGTTAGTTGGCCTTTATTCGAGCTCCATTCTTTGCAGTTTTTACAAATCCCGAAACTGAATTTACTATTCAAGATTTAGCCAAATAAACCCCAAAAAACCATTCAAGGACAAACTTCCAAACTTCCATGGAGCTTTTTACAATTACAATAAACAAGTAAAAAAAAAAGTCCCCCATGTCTTCAATTTGGCTATTTATTGACCGCAAGATTTTCGGAATAAGATGTATTTGTGAGTCAATCAAATTATATATTCTTTATAATTAGTTGTAAATAAGTAGCGTTAATTAACCGTCATTCAACTAACATACAACGTGTTTATAGGTCAAATCAGCTCAATAGAATTTTATTCGTTATTAATATACATTTTATAGCTACATTAGAATGTAGCAGACTAATAAGCAACAAATAATAGAACCAATAAAACTGTTTATTTCAAGAAGTGAGGAAATTCACTGAATTAGTGGCTGCCGTGTATGAATTATTACAGGTCATATTGCTATGAAGTGCACGTTGGGCAATTTTGACCCATTAGCACAGGACAAGGGTTAATATCCTATATTCTAAAGGAAAGTATCATCTATTGAACAGTGAATACATTTTCAGTTCAGTTCATTTCTGGGACAAACTCATATTATAAATTTTGCCTTTTTATTATATCAGTATAGTTTTCTGAAAAAATATAGGAAAGCCCTTTTTGCATTACGAATGACATTCGCAGATCATCAAGCGAAACCAGTTGGATCTGATAAAGACGACTTATTGCCCGATTTTTCTTCTATGTCAACTTTTTCTTCATTGTCTTCGGTTGAAAGTGATTTTAACTTAAGCGATCAAATTAATGGAGTGGTTTCGCGAACAACGGATGCTCCTAGAACTGATATTGTTCAAGCTGGGCAAATTGTAGACAAAGCTGAAAGAGTCTGTACAAAATCTATAAGGAATAAATCGAAGAAAAGCACAGAAGGTGAGTGACAAAAGTTTTGCTTTCTCTTTTAAAGATTTTCAATTGTAAAATTTTTAAATTAAACAAGTTTACACTGTCCACATACTGTGTTTGCAGTATACTCACGTTATATCTAGTAGCTTGTTTTGAATCGATAGAAAATAACTAAATGTAAATAAAAATTATGTTTCTTAAAAACTAGGACGTATTTTAATTACAGCACATTTAGGGAAAAGAACAGTTGGATCTGATAAAGACGACTCAATGTCTATATCCACTTTTTCTTCTTTATTTTCTTCCGTCGAGAATGATTTGAACTTGACCGGAAAAGTTAGTGGATTGAATGCATCCAGAACTGCGGCTGTTCAGAGTAGAAAAATGGGGGATATTTCTTATAAAGATTGCGCGAATCCAAAAAGTACAACACGGAAAGAAGACGGAAAAGGCAAGTGATGGCAAAACTTTTAAATTGCTCTTTCAATTCAAATTATTCTGATTACTTCAATTTTCAACAAATATTCTCCAATTGCACAAAAATTATCCAAAGCTAATATCAAATTTTTCAATTAGTGGTTTACTTCTTGCATATTAAATATATATTAAAAGTTAAATAATTCTATAAATTTTTTATACATTTTCGTATATATATGTATGTTTTGAATTATTTTATTTAAATCAATTAAAGCTTGTGTAAGAGTTATATCTAATAATTGCCGCAAAGTTCGAATTATTTTCCGAAACTAACCACCATTTTGCAGGTAATCAGGCAAAAGCAGTAATCATGAGTGAAACTACGGAAAATCCATCATCGTATGAATTGCCTTCTATGTCGACGTTTTCTTCTTTGTCGATATCTCCCGAAAGAAATAATCTTACGATTTCACGGACAAATATAAGCGTGTCTCAAGAAAGCCTAAATAGTCCCGCAAATGATAAAAGCAAGCAGAGCGAAAAAAAGACCTTACAGAACGAGGATATATGGGAAAAAAATAAATCAAAAGGAAATAATAAATGTAAGTAAAATCACCAAAATTACTTTCAATAAAAGATAAGGAATTAGCCAGAACAAACTAACGAATGTAGAGGTACAGAAGGACGATTCTATAACTTTTTTGTTACAATTTTTATGAACACGACGAAGTGGTCTTAAACTTATATGCAGGTACCCCGAGGCAATTATTTCAATTTCTTGTGTTCTTGCTAACGAAAATAAAATCAGTGTATGGGAAAATAATAAGGACCATTCAATAGTTAATTTTGCCAAAGAGTGTTTTCCTCACTGATAGTTTGTAGAAATTATGAAGATCAAGAGATAGAACTTTCATGAAAAACGTAGGTGGTCTTAAACTTTTTCACACGACTGTACTTTATTTGCAGAAAATATCAAAATCTAAGATCAAGTTTTTCAATAAGTGGTTCACTATACCCCGTTGAATAAATGCTTTTAAATATTAAATACTTCTAAATATTTTTTATACATTTTCATATACATATGCTTTGTTCCGAATTATTTTATTTAAACCGATTTAGCCTTGTATAAAAATTATATCCAACAATTGCCGCAGAGTTCGAATTATTTTTCGAAACTAACCACCATTTTGCAGGTAATCAGGCAAAAGCAGTAATCATGGGTGAAACTACGGAAAATCCATCATCGTATGAATTGCCTTCTATGTCGACGTTTTCTTCTTTGTCGATCTCTCCCGAAAGAAATAATCTTACGAATTCACGGATAAATATAAGCGTGTCTCAAGAAAGCCTAAATAGACCCGAAAATGATAAAAGCAAGCAATGTGATAAAAAGACCTTACAGAACCAGGATATATCGGAAAAATATACATCGAAAGGAAATAATAAAGGTAAGTAAAAACTTTAAAATTACTTTCAATAAAGGATAAGGAATTAAATGTTTTTGGAAGATTAATTTCGTGATTCAACCTGAGTTTCAATACTAGAACGTCCGGTATTCAGAGACTACCATAGTTGGCATTAGATCTTCTTATGTTATCTATGATAGTATGTATCTTCAACTTGCACATATGTACATATAAGAAACTTGAATTAAAAATAATTGGCGCAAAAGTTTCGAACAAAGGTAGATTATATTTTAAATCTACAATTTTCCTTATAAAAACTCTCAGCTTATTCCTTAAAATTTGTTCAATATTTTTTTGAAAATGCGAAATAACGTTTATTCAAAAAGTTATGTAAAAAGTAATTTCCCATATTTCCTGTAAGTTTGAAATCTCTTTCCCTAAATTGTTGATTCCTTCAGGTAATCAGGCGAAAGGCTTAAACATGAATGCAAATCAAGGAAATCGTCGATCATCGTATGAATTTCCTTCTATACCAACTGCAGTGGAAAGAAATTCAATGTGGAATGATCTAATTAATGTAGTAGTTTCTCAGATAGATATAAGCTCTCCAAGTATTGAAAAGCGTCTAGATAATTTGCAAAGTAATCAAGGTGAAGAAGCCTTATACAACGAGGATACATCAATAAAAAGTACATCAGGGAAAAATAAAAGAGGTAATTTAACACATTTAAATATTTTTCAGTAAGATGTCAAACCTGAGTTACAATTCGAATTTAACTTAGTGCCGTTGATTTGAAAATTCTAATAATTAATTCGTTGCTTAACTGTTGTGCTGCTGTTTTACTATACTGTCTTATCATTTGTTTGTGGTTGATTTAAATATACAATAGCTCTTTTTAAAACTTCAGTTCGAAAGTGGTTATTCTACATTTAAAAATAAATTGAGAACTGACAATTTTAAAAAATATAATATTAATTGCTTAAGTCTATATGAATGCAAACTTTTTGCAGGTCCCCAAAATAAAGCAGTAGTTTGCTCGAATGAATTCCAGCAAAGTTATCAATCATCTATATCAACATTTACTTCATTGTCGTCGCCTGACGATAGCAGTATTCAGTTAAATGACGAAATTAATAAAGTTATGACAAAAACACAGGTAAAATTTAAGTCCATTACGGCTAAAGATAGAACAAAAAATCGATATAAAAGAGGAAAACAAAATGCTGATAATATACGAAACAAGCAATCGGAACAAAACGGTTGGAAGCGCAGTGGTAAACCTCCGAAAACCAGCAAAATCGGTAAGTGACATTATTTATTTTGAAATATTGAATCTTTTTGAAAGCAAACTCGGGATCTAAGTCCATATGGCACATGAGCAATCAGTTGAAGAGATAAATACGAAGATTATCCGAATTACTTTACTTCTATTATTCTATCCTATTAGCTGGCCAAATCGATTAACTTCAAAAGCAAAAAGTGGAGAACACTGATGAAATTATACACATTTAATTTATAAGTTCATTTGAAAATAAAAATTCAAATAAACTTTCTTACTTTTACGTAAACTTATTAACAAAATCATTTCCAAAATTAAATACTACACTTGTATCAGGGATCTTAGTATTAAGTTTCAGAAATT
This sequence comes from Machimus rusticus, assembly GCA_951509405.1. Taxonomy (NCBI): domain Eukaryota; kingdom Metazoa; phylum Arthropoda; class Insecta; order Diptera; family Asilidae; genus Machimus; species Machimus rusticus. The sequence goes on from OX608051.1 coordinate 15,174,402, forward strand.
TTCACAAGTGGAGTTAATCGATTTGGTCAGTGAATGGCTCATATGTTAGGTAGGCATTAATTTCCATCCATCCACAGATTTTAGTACCATCCTCCCCAAACCCATTCCTAAACTCGGTGAAAAACCAAACTTTAGCAGGATTTAAGTAGTAGATATGATACACCGGGTGAAATCAGATAATCAGCTAGTTAAGTTAAAAATTGTAATTTGCTTCTCTGAAAAGAATAGTTCTTTCTTTTTATAGTTCGTCAAGCAAAAACAGGGAATCAGGTGAATGAACTTAAAGGAGACCATCTTTCCGGAACAACAATTTCTTCGTTTAATCAGATTAACGAAATTATGTCACAATTACATATTCAGAAGCCACACAAAATTGTTGGAACATACTCTGGGATCCAAGGGTTACCTCAAATAAGAAGGCAAAGTGCAGAAACTGTGCAGAACAAGCAACAAAAGGTTGAAAAAGGTTAGTAATATCATTTAACTAATTTGGACGATTGTGGGCCGTCCGTGTTTTTTAAGGGTTGTCGTCCGTGATTTACTTATAATCGCTTGTACTTGTCTAACTTTCCATCCATCCGTAAGAATAACGTATTTATGCAGGTACTTATAAATAAGTACGTTATTAGATACCACGGCTATACTCTATGTCGATTTGAATTCACTCAATTGTCATTTTAGACGGTGAACTACTAAATAGTTTAGTCGATAATGGTTTTATTACTTATGGAAATCCCAATCATAAAATGCAGTTTCTATAATAATCACGCCTATGAGCGTTTACCTGGATGCATTTATCTAAAATTGTGCATATAAAAGCGGAGCAAATGATTAGGTACACTGCAGAAAAAAGTAAAATTTCGTGGAATTTCGCTCAGTAAATTAAGTAAATTAAACATAAGAATATTGCGTCAACTTGTTTTATTACTTTATAATGCGTAGCTTTACCATTATTCCTATAATTACTTCAAATAACCCATTTTTAATTGATGAATACAAATTTTTATAAATTCGTGGGGGAATACTTCACCAAGCTTCTTTTATTGCTTCTTCTAGTATTGCAATATTCTTATATTGCATGCCATTGGCGTAAATTTTACTAAACAACCATCCCCAGAGATTTTCTATGATGTTGAGATCGGACGAAAGTGATGACAAATCCAAAACTCTAATCTCTTCTGCCTCAAACCAGTCTTTAACACAACGAGCAGTATGAATGGGCGCCAGATCTTGTTGAAAAATCCAATCTATTGTTCCTAATATTCTATCAAGATCGGCTGGTGCCGTTCGTAGTAGATCTACGTACGTTTATGCGGTCTTTCTTCCTTTTAAAATTTTTATCTCCACAGGCCCGTTTTAGGATATGGCTCCCCATATCATACTTGAAGGCGATCTGCTGTGATGGCGGGATAAATATTTCCTCTCCTTCCGAATATCATGGAAATAATATGAGAAGTCCATCAGGACCATCCAAAGAGAATCTTTTTTCATCCCAAAACATTACTTTCTTCCACTCCTCATACCAGCTGATGTGGTTTCGAGCAAACTGCAACAGTGCTTGCTTATGTCTTCGCGTCAACGCTGGTTTTTTCTTTAAACGGACTCGCTTTATTGTGGGGCTTTCTTTTATTACATTTGTACCGTCCAGACACTTGCCAAATTTCCTGTTTGTTGATCAATATTCCGTGCACTTAGGGTAGAGTTCGATGCTAACCTCAAAATTTGGCGCCGGTTTCCGTTAGTGGTCGGAGTTTTGATGCCTCCTTTGTAGTTTTTGCCGTAGTTTTCCAGATTCCGGAGAAAACGACACATTGCGCTGGCGGTACGACCGATTTTTTCTGCTATTTTCCTTTCGGAGTATCCTTCCTCCTTTAAGGCCACTATCTTTCCAATTTCGTGCATTGACAACTGATTTCTTTTTCCCATTATTTAAGATAGTATGCTAACTCTTTTAAAAATAAATTTTCACAGCAAAATAATAACAGACTTACTGTTGACAGTCCAAAATAGAATAGTGTACCTAATCAGTTGCTCCGCTTTTATATGCACAATTTTAGATAAATGCATCCAGGTAAAAGCTCATAGGCGTGGTTATTATAGAAATTGCATTTTATGATTGGGATTTCCATAAGTAATAAAACCATTATCGATTTGTTTCGTTATACCTCTCCGGCTTCTAGGAAACTGAAAATATTAGGGTGTACCTAACCAGTTGCTCGCCAGTGTATATAACCACAAGCATAGACTGCTTAAACCATAACCCTTTCTTTTGGCTTTGCCGTAGTCGGGTAGAAAAGCTAAAAATCAGCCTCCTAATGGGTTTTCCCCCTTATACCAGCGACACACCAACTAAAATTTAGAATTTCGAGCGTACTCAATTTCACAATATTATTGTATTGCTTTGAAATTAAAGTCAAATTTTTGTCAAAATTTATTTTTTACATAATACCAGCGACACACTAACCGAAATTTAGAATTTCGAGTGTTCTTAATTTCAGAAACATATCATATCACCTCTGAATTTCTTAAAAAGTTTCAGGCAAATATTCTATTAAAAAGAAATTTTGACATAAATTTGACTCTAATTTCCAAGCAATACAATAATATTGTGAAATTGAGTACGCTTGAAATTCTAAATTTCAGTTGGTGTGTCGCTGGTATAATATTCGCCTGAAAATTTTTAAGAAATTCAGAGGTAATATGATATATTTCTGAAATTGAGAACACTCGAAATTCTAAATTTCGATTGGTGTGTCGCTGGTATTAGGAACATTTTGTTATCAGGTGCCTTTTTAGGCACATTTTATTACTAGGTCGACAACGAAAATGGCTGTACGTAATGAGCTGTAAGTTATGTACAATTTATTCATGCCCTGTACTTAAATAACTAATACTAAAAATAGTTTATTCTACAATAGGAAGCATTTTGTAAGTAATTTACGAACGCATCTAAGATTTTCCTTTAAAATAAGGAATTGAAATTTTACATTATCGATCCTAAGCACAGATAATTTCTGATCATGATTAACACTTCTTACTTTATACTTTTTAGTGTTTTGACCAATTTTATTCACTATTAAGTCGGAAACCGTTCATCCTACGATAAAATTATTAAAGACCTTCATTTAACCAAGAGTCAAATTCAATGAATTTTAATGTGTTCAAATTTAGGTTGAAATTATTTATTAAATGCTTAAGATAATATATTTTTAGAACAAATCCGACATGCTTTCCACAATATTTGCATGTGTGTATTTCTTTCTTAAAATTGTATATACATTTTTCAGATAAGGAAGATGATGCACAAGTTGTCCCGAATGTTTTTGATGGAATTGATAGTGACACATCGGAAGAGTTTAATTCATCAAATATGTTATTATTTGATGGTACTCTCTCTGTTTCAACATTTACATCTTTGTCGTTGTCGTCTTTGAGCGACGAAAGACCTACTCCAGTTAAAAGTAGAAAGTTGAGCAAGAATAAGAAACAACCTAGAAAAATGTCGAAACCTAGAAGACTAGAAACAGAAAGAACATCTGGGAATTATAGTGGACAGTCTAAAGAAGCAGAACAACGGGAATCTATTAAGCGGAGATCAAAATAGCGTAGATTAGAAAAAAAGGAACTGGGTAAGTCGAAGAAGTGGCGAGTAAATCGCCTATATTTTAAATTTGTTATTGGAACCTTCCTACCGGCCATCATGCATACAATGGAAACTAGCATTAACTGCTGCTAAATTATATAGAAATGTTTGAAACTTTTGACCTAAATAAATGTTTTATAAATTAGAATTCTATTAAATTTACCCATCGAATATTCAGAAGTATGTGGTAGATTTCAATATGGCCATTAAATTAAAAAAACAAGAATTGTCTCCGTAAAGAGATTACGCGCGACGGAAGTGAAACATCATGTAATTATAGGAAAATAATTAATTTCACGGTGGTAGAGGACAGGATATTTTTAGTATTTATTAGTAAATCGTATTGAACCGATCTAATTTATTTATAGTATTTGATTGCGGAGATACACATTTTAATAATATATTAGAGTACGGTAGTAATTCAAGCATCATTAGAGAGAAAAATAAAACCTATCTTAACTTCGCACATGCAAACGAACTGGATAAAGGTAATTATTTTAGGCAAATATACAATTTCATTATTTTTTTCAGATGATAGTAGATATTTAATTTGCGTGGTCCTTGGGTTTTCCAATCACGCTTATGGATTCTGCGGAGCATATCTATTTACGCAATAATTTACTTTCACATCTACGAATAAATAGTGACAAGGATTGGATAATACGATAACGCTTCGGTAAACAAAAGCCGTGAGTCCTGAATGTGGCTACAAGAATTGAACATTAAAGGTCCAACCATAATCGACATGACTTAACATAGAAACTTAGCGAATGTTAAATGTTAACATAAACAAACTATAATAACATATTGACATGAATTACAAAAATTTTAAAACGGAGCAGCATGAGTACCTATCTATAATTCTGAAGACTATTTATTAATATTTTTTCAAATTGCTCAATTTTTTATTAAAGGCAATCTAAGCAAACAAAAATAATTTGAAACTCCTTATGTCGGGTACCGTTTCAATCGTAGGAGATATGTTTAACGAAATTTGAACGAAATATCTCATGTTATGTCATGTCAATTACTGTGTTTCCCTGAACAAGGTTGAGTTTTCGTTGAGTTTTAAAGCACTGAGGTTAACCCTGCGGGTTTCCATGTACCTGGGTTAGTTTGACAGCTCTTGCTTTGGTGTATTTAAATACAGTGGTACCTCGACATACGAGTTTAATTCGTTCCGTAACCTTGCTCGTATGTCAAATTGCTCGTATCTCAAAGCAATTTTCCCCATTGAAATTAATTGAAATGCCATTAATCCGTTCCAGCTCCCAAAAAACCACCTCAGTTGTTTTTTAGTGTTTTTGAATAAGAAAAATGTATTTAGGTACAAGAAGAAACATTTATTTATAAATAACAAATACATATTCTATTAAAACATAATAAAAGAAGAAGTGAAGTTCTTACGGGAGAGCTTAATTTTCGTCACTGGTTATGGTTATAAATATAATGTAATAATGTTTTGTAAATGTAAAAAAAGAAAAAAACGCGAATCCAACTTATCAAAAATGCTTCGAAAACGACGTAAACAAGCGCACAAACGGAGGTCTAGTCTGAGACATGCGTCCCGCATGTTTGGGTCGTGTGCAGCGGTGTAGTGTGCGATTCCTCGTATCTCAAATCTTGCTCTCATCTCAAAGCAAAATATCGCTCGCTCGGCGGCTCGTATCTCAAAAAACTCGTATATTAGGGCACTCGTATATCGAGGTATCACTGTATTTGTGTTTAAAAATGGATTTAGTAATGACAATTATGCAATTATGCTATAATATACAATGTATAAAAGCTGAATGCCATTATTAACACAAAAGCAAGTAATCTACCAATACATTTGCATAAATCAGCTAAATCCGACCCCTTTCGTAGAGTTTAGCTGGGTTTAACGAAACTTAACTCAACCCTGGTTTCCATGGGACTTTAACTCGGGTTAACCCTGAGTTAACTCTGCATGGAAACACAGTAAATTATGGGTACGTTCATAAGCTTAAGCTAAGATCGCACCACTTAAGTGACGTCACTTATGTTAAGTTATGTCGATTATGGTTGGGCCTTAAGGTTTTGGAATGGTCAGCCTACTTCCTAGACCAAAATTCTATGGAAAATATTTAGGACAGTATTATCCATCGAATTTATACGAAAAACAAACAGTACAACGGAGTTGAAAAGCTCTGTTTTGAAGCGTGGGAGTCTAATAAAAAATGTTAAAAAAAGAGAGATAGAGAGCATGCTAAATTGGCATTTTGAGCTTATTTAAAATAAAGGGGGTCCTACAAATGAAAATATACAGTGGCGGTCACATAATTAAGAACACCACATGGTTTTTATTTATAAGTCCTATTTGTCTATTCCCAAATGTCTTTATTGAATATTAATTTTATATGATGATAGAATTACTTTCGGCACGCGAATGATATTTCAGAATTGCAATATGATCTTGCATAATTAATTCAGGTGATTATTAATGAAACATTTTGTAATTTATTATTGTTCACTAAGTATTATTATTAAGAAGATGATTGAAATAAAATCAGTTAGCTTTTGTTAACAGTCGCGTTTATTATTCATTTCACCGAACTCTCTAAAAGTTTTCGGGTATAACGGTACCAAGAGCCATTATATCACCATCAACAAGCCAGGATGCACTTGCCTTGACTATCTCTCCTACTTTATACAATTAAGGCCAAAAGAGGTCTTAACACACACTTCGATTTTTTAGCGGTCAGCTAATTAAGAACAACTTGAAAAGATAAGTAATATTAGCAAATTCAACATTTATTTATAAAATTTATATTTATTATAATTAGTATTTGATGGCTCGTCCGTTTTTAAGCAAAATCTCTTTGCATTAGTTTGGCATTGAGTTAATCAGACGAATACATCTATATATGGGAATATTGTTCCAAGAATCTTTAAGTCTGGTCCACAATTACTCAAAATTTTGTGGGCTTTAGTCGACTTGTCCACGTCAATCTACAGCATATCAATAGGATTGATATCGGGCCAGCACAGTAAGCTACTTTTAAATATGAATTTTCTCGCCCTCCAAGAACTGTTTTACTACCTGTGCCGTATGTTTGAGATCATTATAAGCCTAAAAAATCCAACACACGGGCATTTTGTTTGTTGCATATGGTAGCAACACATTCCATATGATATCCAAGTAGACATGACGATCCATGATTTCTTAAATTTGGTTAATTGAGACTGTCCTATTTTCCATTTGCGGACATTGAACCCCACACAAATACAGATCCATCACTTCTTTTAATAGTAATTTCGTACACTGTACAATGTACAAGAATTTTTATTGCGGTCCACAATTGCTCAATATTCTTATGTTTTTGGGTTTTATATACAATGAACATTGTAAATGAAATGGCTGAGGAATCGCGGCCTGAATTGAAGATATTCATCTAGAATTTGAACGACGAAATTTTCTAAAATTAAAGGCCACACAGGTTCACTGTTCGACAAACCACCCTATATGAAGGGCCACGAAGCAGACGCGACTAATCCAAAAAAACAAAACAAAAAATAGTTACATGTATTACTCTTAATATTCCTGTTTTAAATAATTCAACTCAAGGTTAGTTGAGAACAGAATTTTGTTTCCACTGTTGCGTCAAACGTGGCTTATCCACTTAAGCGGAAAATACACGATACAACGGTTGTATCGACTTGTGTTGTTACGACATCGGTCCGACGATCGCATTGAAGCGTACTCACGGTGCGATCAGCGTGCGATTTTCATGCAACAAGAATTTATCGAATTAATTTCTATGCTCCGAGCTCCGACGTGAAAGGGATTTTCAAAATAATGAAATCTTTTGCAACGGTTGTATGATTGAAAACATACCTTACAATTTAGATATAGCTCGTCGCATGTGACCGTCCAGACCTTGCGACCGTGTGATATCGGTCCAACCGAGAATTTCACGCGCATACACGATACAATCATCGCATGCGGCGGCAAATCAGGCAAACGGTCGGTACAACAGTTGCATCGTGTATTTCTCGCTTACTTACATTTGCGTCTCAGTAGTAAACTGCATTTGTTATCTTTCTGACGTTCAGCGGAAATACAGGGTTCGGATTCTACGTAGAAATCGCAACTATTCCTTGGAGGCAAGACTATGGAACCTATGTTACAAAGATTTTTCACTCCGGCAATTATCCCTTTATCTAGTTTTGACCTTGGTACCATTATTCCTCCCAGAATTCGATAGCATGCTTAAGCTCTGCGGTGGAAGAGAGATGAAAAATGCTGAGGCGGAGTTTGGTACTTGAAGGAATTAGTACAGAGTTAAGTTATAGGGTGCCGAGGAAATATGACTTTAAAGGAAAATGTTGAATGAATTTTACAAATGATTTATTTTTATAGTAAACTTTGTAATAAAAACACTCCCATGTATACTTTTTAAGGAGGGAAAAGCACTTAGCATAAAAAACTTTCTGATTTATATCACCATGAATAATTTTTCAAATTTTACAATACTTTATCAGTCGAAGCTTAAATTAAAACTGAATACAAATATGTTCTTAAAACTAAGAGGTGGCCAGGTTCATTGTACATTTTTATTAAAATATGCTTAACACTACGTCTACTTTTGTAAAGGAACAAATCTATTTAATTAAAGTAATTAAGAAAATAAACAAGTTTGGCTTTTACAAATGCATAACATTTAATATCTTATTTTTGTTGTCAAAATTTTTTTTAACATTTTTGTTATAATCTTTAATAATATAATTTATTCTTACTCTAATATACAGTCTTACAATAAAATCTTTATTTTGATTATCACAGCATGTATAAGTGTACTCAGATCTTAAAATTTCTAGTAATTTATGTTCAATGTCTTTTTGCACAATAATGTCATTAAAATTATCAATAAACTTGCCTTCTATTTGTTGTAGGCTTTGCATAAAATTTACAGGGGGTGTTATTATAAAAGTTGTTAAAGTGCTATCTTCAGAAAATACCTCAGATTGACAATTATGATTTAATATATTTTCTCTAAAAAGCCATCCTCCGAAATAGTAAAATGCATTTATTTCTCCTAGGTCCACAGGTTTAAAATGAAAATTGACTTTAAAAGAAGAAGATTTTGAAGTGGAACTAGATTCTATTATGTTATCTACATTAATTATAGATAAATTTATATTTTGTGTTGGTTCGCAATTCCCTGGCTGATTATGTTCCATGTACTTCACAGAGAAAGATTTCTTGAAAGCACAGGAAAAAAGATATGGAGTTAATTGTCTACTATTGCCACTTCGTTTCCTAAGAGTGCCAAACATGTTCTTTAGTGCATCTTGATTTAAATTTCTTGTTAAAATATAAGGAATTTGCTCTGATTTTAAATCAGTATGCAAATTTTTCAAAAGATTTATATTTTGAACCCAACCGTCTAAAAATTTTACTGTTTTCATTACGTCTTTTGGTGTGGACTCATTAGAAATAATCCTCATGGAGCTAATAAATGACTCCATTTCGTTAATAAATTCAATTTGTTCTTTATTACCAAAAAATGGTCTTCTGAAGGTTTTAGCCTCTTTGAACTTGCTTGAATTAAATATATCGAATAACTTATCAAATTTATCTAATAATTCTGCAGTATTCATAGCCGTTGAGGAGCATGAATTTTGACTAATATGCGTATAAATACCTGAAGCAACTGTCGAGCTTACTACTTGAGCAGCTAATTTAACACTCATTTTCTGAAAACTATTTGGGTGAACGTGGTCATTGGATACTTTAGGAGCCATTTTCAATTGCCTATTTTTATCAATATGATAAAATTGTTTAATATCCTGCCAAGAAGCCGTTCTATTATCTTGAAAAGTTATATTATATTTCATAAGGTTATTGCGAAAGGATTTAAGTAAATGCGGTGGGTCGTACATGTAATAAATCTTAGTATTAGACATCATAAAATATGGTTTATTAGGGGTTACTGCCAATAATTTATTCAATTTAAGAAAATTACTACTCTGGTCTGAAACTATTAGTCTTGGCTGCATTTCTACGTCGATTAGTTTGCGGATACAAGTACTTATCATATACTTTAATTCTTTGGCAGGACATGATGAATTTATGAATGAATAACCTACTAAATGTTTGTAATTATGAGTAATGCCTTTAATCATTATCACAACAGCATATTTAGCTGGCAAATTTGTTTTTCTTTCTCCATTATCTTCTAATCCTACTATATGACTTTGCGATTTCTCAAAAAATAAATTTGTTTTTAAAGAAATTTCATCTATGCAAAGCATACAATTTTTTGCTTTATCAGGTAAGTTCTGAATTTTAACTTTAAGTGCATTAAAAAGCACGTCATGAATACCTGGTCCAGATGGCCAATTTTTAATAAAACGATGTAATGTCGGAAGAGAAGGCAAGTTTAAATTACGCGACAAAAAATGGTATGCATTCGGAGCTAAAAAATAAACACTTAAAGCTAGATATTTATAGTTGTCGGTAAATGTATAGCCTTGGCTCTTCTTCTCAAAATTCACAACGTGATTTTGCACAATTTGTGCAAGCTCAGGAGGTAATAGATTTTTAGCTTGTAATATAAAATTATTATGGTTACCTGCAAGATTTTTCAGTCGCTCATTTTCCTCTTTTAGTTGTTTGAATTGCTTCTGCAGCTTCTGGTGTTTGTCCTTAAGAACATTTTCCTTTATTTTGTCCGTTTGGGTTGCTCGATCCGTAGTCTTGAAAATGTGGGAGCATGATGGTTGAGATTCTGATGTACAAAAGTAAAATTTTAAAAACATACATTTTATACATGATATTAGAGGAAAACAGAGAAACAAGATTAATTATTTGGGAAATATACATATATCAGTGTTATAAGTTAAATATAATTAATATCACTGATTGTAATTATTAGCAAAAATACAAAGACCATAAAAATCTTTTATTATTTATGTTTTTCTCTATTCATTCGTTTGAATACTGTATATTTACAGTCGATTATTTATACTCAAGTAGTATTCAAAAGAACGTTGGTTTTTAAAATAAAGCGTATCGTAATATGTTAATTACAGGTATCTACGGATTTCTGCGCTAAAATTTTTTCATATATGCGTATTTTAATTACCTTCTCCAAAATCGGAAACATTAGATAAAGTGTCTTCAAATTCACTAAAATCGTTGAGATTTTCTTCTTCTATTCTAAAATCTTCAATGATCGGGAACACCGTCACATTTTCAGTTTCCAATTCAATGGTTGGAACAGCCATTTGCTCATTTTTAATATTTCGGGGTTCTATCAACGTGTCAATTCCTGCAATGTCTACAAAGATATCGTAGATTAATTTTTTGAATCTGTATAATTAATATTTAAGGAAGTTTCTAAGCAATATTAAACTGTTTTTAGGCCAACTTTATACTATAGGTACGAGCTTTTTCGGTTAAGGGTCAGTAACATTTTTCGGATAATGAATTAAAACATTACGAAAACAATATAATTAGTTATTGGAATAATAAATATTCGAAAGCAATCATTACAATTATCGTTGGAATCTCAAAAAGTTTCACGGTAAAATAAAAGCACTAACAGTTGCCACATGTCTATTTTTCTAGACGAATATATAAATTAACACTTAACAGTCCGACATTTAAGGGTCCCGGTGGTCTAGCACCCGTGAATTTAAGGCATTTTTAGGATTTTTGTTTGAAGGTGAAAATAATGAACAACGATATTTAAAGGGCTTTGCCTGAAATGTATGGAGAACTGGTGCCTTTTTTTTAAAGGCACACTAGGAGGCGTTAGTTAGATGTGTAGAGTATAAACAATAGTTACTATAGTAGCTCAGCTCTAAAGTACATCCGTCTCGAATTATGCGTTCTAATCTTTAACGCGTATTTAATTAGGAAAACTGGAAGTATAAGTTACTTTTAATGGTCCTATACTATTTGTTTTATAGTACAAACTCTACTGGACTCAATTTGCATCATATTGGCGTAAAAGGCATAGTGCGACATCAAGTTACGCTTCATCGAAACTCATATTTTCAGTTTTCCTAATTAAATACGCGTTATATAATATGTAGATAGGGCGCATAACTCGAGACGGATGTACTTTAGAGCTGAGCTGCCATAGTAACTATTGTTTGTATGGAAGTACTCTACACATCTAACAAGGTGGCGTTAGTGTGCCATAAAAAAAAAAAGGCACCATTTTTGAGCATAGCTCTTTGTAGGTATATTACAGTACTTAAAAAACATACAAAAACATTTTTATAATAACCAAAAAAAAATTTTAATTATTTAAAAAATGGCGCTGAAGATGACCCCCTCTAAAAAATTGGACCTGGGCGACGGGTGAGATTTTGGCTCTTCAACTTATGTATTTGAAAAATAAAAAACAAAATTATTAATCTACATGAGTGCAGCTATCGCCGGAACCAGAAACTAGGATAAAACAGTTATTACCTGCACCCAAAATTTTCCCCCTTTTGTTTTTTAGGTGCAACGCGTAGTGCGTTTATTAAAATTCATTTATCGGACGGAGTATAAGGATCGACCCTGCAAGTTACAAAAATTTCCAAGTAAATATATATTATCTTACCTTGAAGAACGTTCGGAAAAATTACGAGGTCATCTAGAATTCTTACTTCTTTTGACCATTTCTCTTGGGTAGGAATAGCATTCCGTTTTACCATAACTTTGCTTTCAGTATTTTTTGACATCATGTAATTGGAAAAATGATCTTCGCAAACTTTCCAGTCGTGACTAATTTTTAACCCAATTAGATCCCGTCGTCCCAAACTATTCAACCATATTTCTCTCCTGAAAACGATATTAAAATAAATTTAAAACTTATTGTTGTAAAAAGACAAATAATTATTTATGTACATTTAATTCATGACATTATAGGCCATATTGTTTAATCCGTTCGAATCAAATCGAAAATAACTTGCAAAGGTACCATTCGAATTGAATTTCTTTAATAAAGTTGCTAATTTGTTTACAAATTAATTTAAATAATCGGTAAATGTTAAGCTAATGGTACCGTCGCGTCGGTCGGAGGGGGTGGAGGGGGTAGGGAAAGGTCCAAGAAGTTAATCCCCAGAGGTAAAGTGGGGGTCAAAAATTGGGGGCGCGGGGGTGAAGATGAAGATTGTTATATTTGATAACATATATGTAGATGCCTTTATTGTATAAATATTGGGTCCGTCGGTCGGAGGGAGGGAGTGGAGGGGGTAGGGGAAGGTCCAAGAGCTTCATCTCCAGAGATAAAAAGTTGGGATCGAAAAGTGGAGGCGCGGGGGGTTGAGGTGAAAATTGTTATATTTGATAAACATCAATAGATAGGATGCCCTTATAAATGCTTTTTGAATATATTCTATGTAAGGAGCGCAAATATGAATTCATAAGGACTCACATACATAATTTCACGCACAAACACATATATATAATACATACATACAAGTATGCGCACTTACATATATACACTTGTACATGCATGGATTAGTTGAAGTCCTTGGACTTTCCTCTACCCCCTCTACACCCCACCACCCCCTCCGACCGACGGTCCCATCATCTTAATATTTTACCATTATTTTGCTGTGTGGAGAAAAATTAAATAAGTCAAAGGTAAACTAAAATTTATTGAATGCATATGTCATATTTGCTGTTTTCGATTCAATTGAAACGGTTTCAAGAATAATATTTCAACATACAGACTCACGTGATGAGTAAACAATAAAAATTCTTGTTATCGAAACCCTTGAACTCGAACATATGTAAATTATTTAACATATTTTACCTGTTATTGTCTTCTGGTAGTTTAAAAAATTTTAGCTCAGTAAAATCATCTTTTGTAACTCCACACGCTAAGCATTTGGCACGATGTTTTCCTCCCATTTTTCTCATAGCAATTAAAAATGAAATAATTTTTTTTATAATTGATCCTTTATGCCAAAAAATAATTGTTAAGTCAGTAAAAACGTCATCATGTTATAATTTCACAATATCAAATTCGTTATTGGTCCAATATGCCACAATTTTTTATAATTTCACTCAAAAACTCAATCTTAAAGAACCACCCTGTTCTTTGAAGCGAACCGATCGCTAGGCAGAATGTGCAGCGTGTAGTACGTAGCTGTAGCGCAAGGGTTGTTTCGGTCTTCAGAATGGTGTAGCGTGTAGTTCATTTCGATTGTGATATTCAAGGGAAAAGTTATAAATTAATCCTTTTCTGAAAAGGTATTTCAGGTAAAAATGTTACAAGGAAAGGGATTCTTCTGAGAATATGAAATTTTAATTGAATTACTTCTCCGTATTTCAGGTAAACTTTGCAAACAACTTCCCAATTCAGAAAAATATGTAAAGGTAATTTTGTAAATTACATGAACAGTTTTTTTTAAAGAGATAAATAAATAATTTGTGCGCTTCACATCTCAAAGATTAGGCCAACAGATCACATTCGAAATTATGAATTTCCAAATATTATAATTGATATTTTAAAGGAAATTGCATTGTGATGCATTAAAAATTGTATAAGCAACTAATAATGCAATATATACGAGAAATCATAAAGACAAATAGTCGCTATTTTTTACATGAATGGTAATTCCTCTTTCTTCCCGACTGATTACATGCCGTGTGTCTTGTAGCCGTAGCGGAAAGTAGAAAAGTTTCTTCTTTCGTACGTAAAGCTGCAACTACACATTGTGACGGCTATGGATAATCTGTATTCTGTAGTTTGTATTTTGACAGCTTGTGGTACTACATGTACCACACGCTATAGCTACCCATTCTGTTCCAGCCTTAAAGAAATTCCATTATAATGAGGGACGACGTAAAAATGGGGAAAAATTCGCTGCAGCTTCGAAACTAAAGTTCATATCTAAAAATAATTTTCACTCACGATTACCCTAAGATGTTCTCCTTTTAATTCATAAAACTGTTTACCATCTCTTCGGACAAAAAATATAAATTTATAATCAAACTCAAAAGAAAAACCAAACGCCGGACCACTAACAAATGCACGGCAGCAAAGAGAATTGGCTTCGAACCGAACCGAAGAATCGAAAAATTGCTGCTTTTACACGTGAAATTCATTAATATTTTTAGTCTACATGGACTATGGAGTAGAAACCCCTATGGATTTGATTTGTTAAAACATTCATGTTCCTAGTGTCCAAAGAACCCGATTTAATTAAATTTATTCAGCATATGTACTTCACTCAGCCTCCACAACACTAAATGTAAAATTCTCAAACTGTCAGACCACTTACGCACACGCAAGAGACCAGTTCATATCGCACTAGCGCTCCAGTTCAGCATTTGCTTTTTGTGACACTGTGTTGGTACGTGCTTTTCCAAAACAGCCGAAATCGAATGGCTGACTCACACATTGAAGGCGCACGCCGAATTGGTTATGTTTTTCCACCATAGGTTTTTTATGCGCTCCAGTTTAGTGCCATTGTATGGTGAGGTGCTCTATATATATAGCGATCGGTTTGCTCTAAACAAAGATAATTAACTAAACAAGATGTGACACTCTCTATACTAGCACAAAGCTCTCACCCAAATGCAATTCTGAGAATGGGATCAAGAAAAATTTTGCCTTAGTGCAGGCAGTAAAGAACTACTGCCTGCCATCCCTTATGTAAATTCCAATAAGAGCGAACGAGACAAAAGTAGTCAGACCCAAAATGTTCACCTACGGGCGCTTACACTGTAAACAATAAATGCGAGCGTTTTTTCTACACGCGTTTTAAACGGCGGTTGGCGGTGACTGTGTGCGTGCGTGCTTGGGATTAGTGCTCACCCCTTCCAATGTTCCAGGTATAGGAATGGCCTGGAATTGAAGAAGGGGAAGAGGCAGGTAGTACACACTGGCCTGAAATACGGATGCGTTTGTTTACATTTTTTCATTCCGCAGTTTTAGGCGATTGGCGGTGACTGTGTGCGTGCGTGGCGATAAAGTACGGGGTGGGCTTGAATTTGTTCAACTTAACCAAGCTAATATGAGAAAAAGAATTTATCTTGGAATAATATGAGAGTAAGGATTTATTTCACAATTTATTTATATTAAAAAGAAAAATGAATGATAAATGCAGTGCGTTTATAGAAAAGTTGTAAAAGTTGTAATACGAGGCGCCCTGTAGAGTGTTTCAATTCTCGGTCCGTTTCCACCCCATTTCCAACCAAATTTTTATCCCTTTCCTACACATGACTTCTTTATTACTATCCAAATCTCAAGTTCGTTTGACTAACGGTACCAAGGTCGAATTTTAAAAAGAAAAAATTTCGCGAGTGGTGTAGCCACTGACATATAGAACTGGACTGCCGATCCAATGCAAAATCGCACCTCAAAACTAAGACGACTTTTTGACATAAGATTCCTATCTCTTTCCCCCATCCGGCCCCCAGGCGAAATGCATATGTAAGACAAAATAGAATATGTTTTTATATATCTGACTCTTGTGTTCTTCCGGCCCCGAGCTGGTTGGTGTCGTAATGTTTTTTAACAATTACTCAAAATATAGGGCGAATTGAAAGGGGCTGTTTTGTGACAACTTATATTTATTTATTTTCTTTATTTTAACATACATTGCAAATAATTTAATGTGTTTTTATAGCATGAGTTTTCCAAGGTAGGCTTGCATCTCCACTTAAAATGGTTTGCATTTCCACTTAAAATGGTCTCACTTTTCGACCATCGATTGGCAGTCCAGTTCTATATGTCAGTGGGTGTAGCTAATCTTTGGCTCTAAAGGACAGGGTGGTTCTTTGATTGAGTTTTTAGTTAATTTATGATAAATTGTGCCATATTGGGCCAATTGTTTTTGTAGTTGTCTACAAAAATTATGCTCAATTATATATTGAATTAAGTCCGGATCTTAGCAAGTGACGTATTGTTGGAAATGTACTTTTTAAATGTATGCATATAAATATTCTAGAGGAACAACCTTTCGTTAGTGTAGATTCAGCTAATAAGCAGAACTCAAGAGGAAAGCCCGCAAGCTTTCGAAACTGATCGACTTCTATTCTGTCGAATGAAAACTGTAAAGAAAACATCAAAGATCTTGAAGACTTACTGAATAATATTCATGTTCCTATAAATACCCAAAACGATTTGAAGATGCAGATGAAAATCCTTGCGCAGTTGAAGGCGAACAATAATGTAACAATTGTTTTTATAATGAAGTTATGTTTTTATCTTTGAAAGTAAGCCTCTGTATGGTTCTGAAATTATTCCTTTGTTTTTGTTTTTTTTCAGAATTAACTTAGTTTAACTTATGTTCAATATATCCCATATTTAATAAGGAAATAAAATTCAATATGGCATTGAAATGCTTCTCTTGTTTTCATTCACATAGTACAAATGACTAAGGCTTTTTGTAACTGTTTTGCAGTTGTATTAAATAATTGATTAATTCTATAGTTGTGATAAGTGTGTGTACTCCATTTTGTCAAATATTGTGTGTTAACATTACAAAATTCTACTGCACCATTTTTAAAATAAGCTTTCAACTTTGGAGTTTAGTTATCAACAAGATAATTACGGAGGATTTGGTTCGTGATCCTTCATATTTTCTGCATTCATTTCAATAACTTCTTTGCAGGATTGCAAGCATATATTAGCTAAGAAAATTTCAAGCAAATTAAGGGGTTAGGCCACTGTAGGATTTTTTTAAAATCGATTTTTTTTTTATTGCTTTAAATGGTCTCTTAGGACCTCAACTATGATATCCCAAAACATTATGGTCCGGAAATATCTCTAAGTACTTGTATTTAAAGTATAGCACAAGGCCGCCTATATAACCGTCCTATAACTTGAAACTTTAAGCCCGTTTATTTAAAAACTGCATTTTGTAAGTTGGCCGGAAACATAACTCAGGCAATTTTCAACCGATTTACTTGAAATTTTGAATATATCTCGAAAAATGTCTTGTCCACAAAAGTACGTAGGATTTTTTTTTATATTGCATAGTTCATTTGTTATTAACAATTATGTGATGATTTTTTAGGCAAATTTTGTATTTTTCACTTTGAAAGTGCGCCATTTGGCCAAAACTTAATATATCGAAAAAATCCTACGTACTTCTCTAGCTGTTATAGTTTACAATCAGAAAAACAATATTTGCTTATTATAATTCAAAAATTACAGGCGCAGTTTGTCCGGCCGTGAGCCCTTACAAAACGAAGACGTCATCGGAAAAACGTTGCACAGCCGCCATTTTGAAATTAATCGCTTCAAAAAAATTTTTATGTACAGTCACTAATATATATAATAAATACCCTCTATAGGAATCTCTATTTATTTTGTAGTATTTCTGGAAAAAAAAGTCCAAAAAAGGGCTATTTTTTCGACTTCTAGAGTGGCCTAACCCCTTAAAAAAGGGCGATTTGGTTTTTCTTATTTTAAAATCATTCATTTTTTGAGTGGTAGTATCAAAAATTCCGCTTGGAAGAAACATTCGTTACGCGTAAAGTTCAGTGGCTTAAAGCCTCGAGGTGTGTTCCGTTGTTCCGATTCCAGTTTCATAGAAGTTTGAAGCTAGCTGCGGTGCTGCTGATTGTCATGTCACAGTGACAGCCCCCATTTAATCGAAGTTGGACGACAAGTTGAGGACAAGATACGATATCTGGCAGTCGCAGTCACAGCACTACAAACATATTTTCCGTAAAATCTCGTTGTTCCGAGACTGGTGTAAGAATCTCTCCCTCCACGATAAATGTCATAGCAGACAGAGTTAGGGAATTTCGCGTGATCTCATCTAATCGCCTTACTATTCCCTTTCTCCGAGTTACGTTTGATTCCTACCACCTGACGGCTGAAAAATGGTCAAACTTTATTCGTTAGCAGTGTTTTTTAAAGGACCTACTGAGGGTAGGTTACTAAAATCCACCTACGACCTGCAGTCGTTTTCATTCTTCCAAAGAGGCGCTGTGCAGGAGTTCATGGGGTAAGTGTTTAGTTTGGTGCTTTTGCTGAATGCAGTACAAATTCCAATATATGTTTTAGGTTTGCGGCTAAAACCATCGTTGAGAGGACGACACCAGCCTGCAGGCAGTCAGTAAAGCAAGACGCTTACATGTGCCACGTTTACGTCAGAGCTGATAGCCTGGCCGCGGTTCTAATCGCCGATCATGAGTATCCGCAACGGGTAGCTCATACGCTGCTCACAAAAGTGCTGGACGATTTCAGCGCTAAAGTTCCAGCGGAGCAATGGTCAACTGGGACTGAGCAATCCATTAACTTCTCACAAATTTCGGCATTCCTTGCGAAGTACCAAGACCCGAGGGAGGCTGATGCCCTCACCAAAATGCAAACCGATTTGGACGAGACCAAAATAATCCTTAAGAATACCATCGAAGCTGTGCTGGAGCGAGGCGAGAAACTTGATGATATGGTCATAAAATCGGAGAATCTTTCGATTCAGAGCAAGGCATTTTACAAGACTGCGAAAAAGACAAATTCCTGTTGCAGCTTTAGTTAAGTCCCGAGGAGGATAATAAATGTTCATAAGTATAAGCACAATATTAATTATGTAATTATAAAATTGTCTGGTTCTCTGGATGGCGACAAGCCCTGGAAGCTACAGGTGGGCTCTTGGATGACTATAGACGCATCCTTCGGCTTTTGTCCTTCACAGCCGTTCAATACCGGCGGCATGTAGCATACTTTTGCATATTTATCCTAACCGAACACTAAAGCTGTATCACAAAACTACTCCATTTAAAAAAAAAATTAAAGTTATATTTATTTTAAAGAATCATCAACCTTTCTTTTGGAAGTCGAAACGAATCATCAGGCGCGACTAAACAAACCGAAAATGTGCAAAAATATTCCACGTGTTTCGAACACGGGGATAATTACAAGGAGATAAGCTTCACGAACGAGTGAAATTCGTATCGATTTCCAAGACAGAGCTCTAACAAATTTAGACTTTACTGTGCAAAACAAAATGAGTCATGGTGTTCGGCGTGTCATTTAAAGTTATGATTTTGCTACAACTGAATTGCATATCAATTATTTTTATTATTATTATTTCTTAGCTATGAAGACACTAGTTTTGGTATCTAATTCAAAATTTATTACAATTTAGATAAACTTTTAAAGATATATTGTGCTAATAAAGGGTCGTGTTTATATAATAATGCTTTAAAATTATTCCGCGATTAAGTTTTATAGAGTATGTTATAGGTTTATAAGACATAGAGGTTTTGAGGATAATACAATGGCGGTAATTGCGGCTATTTAGCTATAAATTTCATGTAATTGAAAAATCGTCATTCTAATATTTTGTAGGCATAAATTGTCAGAAACTCACACTTTGGTATTATAACAAAAAGTATTAATGGCTCTCAAAATTTTAAAGTAATGCAAAAAACAATAATTAAAAAAATCCAATTTGCCGTGCCTGTTAACTATATATACCCTTTAAAGCCGCACTATAGTTAATGTATAATAGAAAAAAAAACATCACTATTAATTTATTTATATGACTAAATTGATGAGTTTAAAGATTATTTCGAAAATCTGAGTTAAACACATTTTAGAGTGTGTCAGAGCGTACTCTGCCTAATTCCATTAAAGTTTTCTTCGTCTTCTATATCAACTTAACTTTTTTAAAACCTACTTAAAAATAGATTAGTTTAAAATTGTTAAATCAAATTTATAGCTGGATTGAAAGAAGTTACAAATTTTAGCCTTGATAGGCAGTTCAGTAGCAAACAACGTAATGTTCTTAAAAAGATCAAAATCGAATAGTTGAATATTTATGTTAAGAACGCTATGACCCGCCTTGTTTTCGAAAGTTAGTCAATATTAGCTTTTAATTAGTATGTTTATATCGTTAAGGAGACTTATTCTGTTTGTCGCAGTAATCAGTTCGATCTTGTTGAACTATATTTGAAAGTCAATTCATCTATACATTAACACTTTTCACCATAAATCGTGCTCAGAGCTACTTGTCCCAACAATTTTTATATAATATTTTTGAAAATACCATAAAATACATGTACATACATTCATGGATACATACATACATAAAATTAAAAAAAAAATGTTTTGGAAGTACATGTGTTATATTAAAACCAAAAAAATTAAGAGATGGTTTAGAAACAACTAGGAAAATAATTATGGTTCAAGGAGTTAATAGGTGAATCAATGCGCTGGAATTGACTTTCAGAATAATTCCATAACTTCTTTATTTTTGAAATCCCAAATATAATGCATAGCAGCACAGCATCGCTGCATTTATCCTCCGCAAGTTGTTACTAA
The DNA here is from genome assembly GCA_951509405.1 of Machimus rusticus. NCBI lineage: Eukaryota > Metazoa > Arthropoda > Insecta > Diptera > Asilidae > Machimus > Machimus rusticus. The sequence continues at coordinate 15,195,303 of OX608051.1, forward strand.
TGGCTTTGAACGTAAGAACCACCGTTCTATTGTTGTGCCAAGCGCAACTGTTATTGAGGAAAATAAATGTTTTTATAGAAAAAAAAATGCATTTCTTATTTCTACACTTCTAAGGTGCATTCTTATTTATTTTCGTAATGAGCTATAAAACCTAACAATATTCTATACAGAGTTTGGGGTAATTTTCTGTCCTCCAAATTGTAAGTACCTACACATATAGACACAGAGTTTCAAAGTAAAAATTATTTTTTTAAATTTTAGGTTTTTAAAAGTTTGAAACTATTCTATTCTAAAAAATTTATTTCACATTTTTTAGTTTAGCATCTACATTGCAAAAACACATTTTTACTTTGTTATTATGAATGTTTTAAATTCGACACCAAATTTTAAATTGGCAATCAAAAAAGCCTCGTACTGATATTGGTGAAATTTTTGTAAAATTTAATATCATATAGTTATTCTATCGCCCTGTGGTCGAAATTCGACCTACCGGGGTTACTACGAAAAATACGACTGTACACAGCCAACTATGTGTATATTATATATAAATTTTAGCTTTCTGCACTTCTTCTCTATATAAACTTTAACTATGCCAAATCTCACACTCCTCCGTCCGTCCAATATTCTTAAAAAGGGGTACAAAGTTTTCCCTTCACGTATTAATATATGTATAGATTCCCCATTTGGAATTTCTTCAATTTGGTGTTGAATTTTATATCAGCTGGCATCCCAATATAATAATTTTTATCAGTTTACAAAGATATTAAGAGGCAGAAATTTTAAATTCTTAGAATTGAGCACTAGATTTAAGATCAACGACTAATAATAATTCTAGGAGCCCTTTCATAGCTATTTCGTAGACAAATTACAGAAGATAATTTTTTTAATTTTAATTTTATCTCATGCTCTTCTACTATGGGCCTTTTCCCAACGGTCTTATTACTTATCGTCATATTAATCTATACTATTCTGTAAAATAAAACCATCTAAAGGTCATGCGTGAACAGAACAAAAATAAAGATAAAAAAACCAGCCAAGTTTGACTTGGACTCACACTGACCTAGGGTTAACTTTTTTAAGTTTCTAGAAACTTTTTTTCATAGTTTTAGTGAATTATCAAATTGTGGAACTGGTGAACAAAACGATCAAATTACACAAAGTTAAATTTTACAGGAGGAGCAGAAAACTAAATGGAATATTTACAAAATACTCGACTTTTAATGTGACTTTTTATTTTCTCATATAGTGTTCCAGATTCTTATCTCTAATAAAATGGAAGATATTTAAATTTAAAAAATTTAATTATGTCGTTTTATTTGCGATTTGTTATGTTTTGATTGCCATTTGATTAATAATGGGTCACATCTAACTAAAGGCAACAATCTGAACGTTTTTTCTAGGAAATTCAAGTTGTGATAAAAAAAGATTGAGTATTGCTGTTTCATTAAAAACAGTATATTACCATAAAAGTACAATAATTCAAAAAAGAAAGTCATTATTGCGTTTTGATTGTTATTTCACCTCTAATTTGACACACTTTCAGGACGTTTTAAATGATAACGAGTAGAATATTAGATTCATGGGTCCATGTACAGCTGTATTTAAAAGTGTGTTTTGACCAAAAGTGTAATTAAATCGTTTAGCTCGCTAGCTTCTCAATTATACACTATATATATTTATAGGTATTATAGCTTTAAAGTTCATTTTTGAGACTGCATAAGTGCATAACTAAGTTTGTTTGTAAAGGATTTTTGCTGATTCCTAGAAAACTGCTAGTTAGAGACTTCGTTTAATTTTTTCTGTATGATTTGCATAAACCTCTATTAATTCAATCTTGACGGCTTATTTTAGCACATAACATGTCGACCTTGGTGGAAACATCTTTTAGAAAAAGTATAATTGTTACTACATTTTCATTAATTGCAAATTATTATTATTCTCGATTCACGGATGTCTTGCAAATCATTTTCTGAACTTCGACAAATTGATTCGCGAATTACGTCAAACCACCAGACTGTCGAAGAAGCTAACGTTATTTTGTTTGTAATCTATTCTTCACTATGCCAATAGAATTCGATGGGGTTGTAACGGCGATTGAAACTTTTTTAATGGAGGATTTAACAATTGAATTTTTCAAGAATAGGTTGCTAGACGAGAAAACGAAGCGAAAGGGGTTTGACGGACGAGCCAAAGGAAGTGAGCAACATTTATCAGCGGTATTCTCGGCAATTTGAAAGGTTAGAAAGCTCCAGAACAAATTTTAAATTTAGTTCTATATATGTATATGTACATGTATGTATGTATATATTAATAATAATAATTCCCAGTTACGGGGTGAATTAGGTATAAATTCTGTTTTTTTTTCAAAAAGCATTGAAAAAAACCATAATTATTTCTTTGTTATTTTATACATACTTAAATTTCTCGTTATTACATCCTAGAAAGTATGATTACTTTCCAATTTACTTGATTTGGATTAAATTATAAAGGCTTTGAAACTCTTTATTTCGGTTACTCTCAATAAAAATGTCCATATGGAATGCAGTCACAATTGGTAATTGAGGTAAATTTCACTTCATTGAGACGGAGTTGAATTTTTCGCATACGAAAAATGAGAAAACGAGACATGTCTTATAAGCTGAGACAAAACGTAATCTTTGAGATTTGTCTCGTTTTATTTTGCATACGAAACTGAGCGAAACCTATAAAAACCGGCTAAGTGCGAGTCGGACTCGCGCACGAAGGGTTCCGTACCATTATCTATAAAAACGGCAAAAAAATCATGTCTGTGGTATGGTAGCCCCCTTAAATATTTATTTTATTCTGTTTTTTAGTATTTGTAGTTATAGCGGCAACAGAAATACATCATCTGTGAAAATGTCAACTCTCTAACTATCACGGTTCATGAGATACAGCCTGGTGACAGACAGACAGACAGACGGACGGACGGCGGAGTCTTAGTAATAGGGTCCCGTTTTACCCTTTGGGTACGGAACCCTAAAAAATGAGATTTGAGACTGAGATAAAGCTTTTCGCATATGACCCGTTCTGATAAAAATTGAATTTTGTAGGAACTCCTTGTTAGACTTGTCAATTACTATAATTTATTACATTTAAAAGTGTGTCTTAAAAACCAACGTCCAAATAAAATAGCCAAATTTTTAGTAAAATAAAAATCTTCTGTTTTTTTAGATAATGGCACTTCTTTCAAGTTTGGGAAAATCGTTAATTTCAAAAAATTTTGTCGGTTTCATGGCTACAAACTTTGCTACTTTTTTATATCCTATTTTTTTGCAAACAATCACCGAAGAAGCCTTCAAATGTAAGTAAAAATATTTCCACTATGGCTATCGTTTTTTCACCGCAATTCATCATTTTTCAATTGTGTGCATATATCCCCATTTTTTCTTTCAAGTTTGACTTTTACATTTCGGTAATTGCTTGCAAAAAACAGAATAACAAAATCCAAAGTTTGTGGGAATGATATCGAAAGAAATTGCTGAAAAACGACTTACCTTTTCAAAAAAGTGCGATTATCTCGAGAATCAGAAGATTTTTATTTATGGTAAATTTGGGTTATTCGAACAATGACGAGTTGGTCCGATTTTGACTTTTGGGACCTCCTGTGTAAAATATTTAAGGTTAAGTTATAAACGTTTAAAGTAAAAAAAAATATAAATACAATATTTTTCAATAGTATCAAGTAAAAATATTTATTTGAATCACAGAAAGCGACGAAAAAACTTACATTGATTAAACTGAAGAATGTATTTAGATATGTATTCAAACAAAAAAATGACTTTTTAAAATATCAATAGATTACCTATTTTTTCTATCACAATCCAATCATGAATTGTCGCTCAGCAACAGGTTCTACTCTAAAATTTCTTCTATTTAATTGTATACTCTGCAAGAGGGCATAGACGAACTTTTTAACATATTTTAAGTATGTAAGTTTTTACTGGTTAAATTCTAAGTAAATCAATTGATTTATGTATTTACATATGTATTTATATGTATAATCATAATGTGATTTTTATTTTCCTGAGTACGAATAAAAATTGTCGTGTGATATCTACCTCACCAAAACTTGCTTAACCAGTTTGTGTATTTGATGCAAAATAAAAGGAACCTTCAAACTTTTAATTTTTCTATGAGGTGTAAATTGGTAAAAAGACTTGTAATTTAAAATTCTAAAAATTACTATTATAGGTATGTTGATTAATCATCATGATCATTATATCAGCCGAAAGACGACCACTGCTAAACAAAGGTCTCCAAAGATTTTCACAAAACCTCATTCCTTAAAAAATACAATTTTCGTTTTTTTTTTCTTTTGCGATTGAAAGAGAATTATTGGGCATGACTTAATTTTTGTTTTAACTGAAAGACAATTAAATTTACTGCAATTCATTTTCTATAACTTTTCTCATAGGTTGAACAGTTATACCGAAATGAGAGCAAAATTAAAATATTAATTTTTTGGAAGAACAAAAATGGCCACATCTTGAAAACAATTTAACTCACAGACTTGTGGTGAAGCTTAAATTGTTGCAAAATTTAATGTAAATTAAAAATGGTAATAGCGACTAATATGAAAAGTGCCCAGTTTATGAGTTATAAGGCAACTGAAAAAAAACTGTAGATTTTCACGCATTATGCAGCAAGCACAGGTTTTTCGAAGTTGTAAATTTATGTAAGTAGTGTAAACCTACTCTAATTGGTCCTAACAACATATCAAAAAATTAGAACCACACCACGCTTTACGATTTTAGCCCATTTTAACACACATACATAGGTACGATTGGACTTGCCTATACATTTAGGTAAACCAAATGTTGCCCGAGGAAAATACATACAGAGATGAGTGCAACGTGCACAGAGGTGAGTGCAACATTAAAATGAAAGATTCCAACGGAATGGCTTATGTAAGAAGGCCAATTGATGAAAGACTTATTCTAAGATATTGTTATCATATGGTTAAGCATGGTGGGGGGATGTTTCTCAGGGTAGAAAAGGGGGCCTATTCATGAAATTAAAGGGATAACGGATCGTTATCAGTACAAAAATATTATGGAAACCGTTATATTAAAACTTGCAGAGGAAGAAATGCCCCGTCGGTAGACATTTCAACATGAAAACGATCCAAAACATGAATCAAAACTGGCCAAGGACTGGTCAAGCACTGGCTTAAGGACAATAATATACAAGGGCTTGAATGGCCCCCTTAATCCCCAGACCTAACCCCATAGAGAACTTATAGCAAATTGTTAAAAAGGAAATCCGTAAGCGACAATACAAAAACAAAGCAGAACGTTAAAGGACAGTGAAATCGGAGTGGGAAAATGTCTCACAACAATCAATGTCCCGTAGGTGTGCAGCTGTAATAGGTAGTAAAGAATATGCAACAAAATACTAGCAGAAGAAAATGTTATTCTGATTTTTATTAAGAAGTTGCAAATGTTTTGAGCAACCGAGTACAGCACTTGAAAAAGTTTTTAATTTTTTAATATTTTAAGTAACATTACTAAAATCTCATTTCTGTGTTAACATGTAAAGAACATATGGGTGTCTAGTTTAGAATAAAAATATTATTGAAATTTGTTTTATTTTTTGAATTATCCAATGATGAACAAATTAGAGGTTTCAGTTGCAAATGTTTTGTTCGCGACTGTATATGTATACTTATGTATTTCTAAGCGGGAAAATAGAGCCATTAAAGAATGATTTTTAAAATAAAACTTCTACGACCCTTACTTTGATCTACCTGGAACATAGGTTAAAAGGGTCAAATACAAAAACATTACCTGAACCTGAAAGGGCTTTTTTGGAATTCCTGGCTGATCTGTGTTTTTTAGTAATTATGAAACAAAACACAAGAGTGCTGAATTAGCCCAGTTTATACCTATGTATTTTGGGTTAAGTAAGTCGACCTCAAAACAATATTTAACAGTATTATTAATCATAGGCTAGACATCAACAGCATCTGTTTCAGTACCGCGTAAATATTTGCGTGAAAATAATAATTACGAGAAAAAAAGAGTTTTCCATTGAGATTCGCTCAGACATCGGGGCGTTTTGAAATCCGCGATTGATCACAGCAGTCTGCGTTTTCAGTTTTATCGCACGGAAGTCGGGGCGGGACGCTAAGTAGTCCGATAAGCTATCAGCTGAGTTGGATGAATTACAGCATAAGTATTGTTCGTGGATTAAAAAGTGTTTTTACCTGGACGATTTTTGGAGTCGTAAGTCTTTGATACCACCGGTGCCAAAGCCAAGGAGAGACAAGTTTCTTTACTTTTAATTTACAGGTAAGAGCTAGAATTAGGCACTTGCCTTGCACACGTGTAGATCTCCAAAGTTTAGTGGGGGTCTTTGGGGGGGAGTGCTTGGCGGCTCGCGAACGCGATTGCTTTTTGTAGCTTTGAAATCGCTCATGCGGAGTGGCGAAATTTTGGGTTTTCTCCGCGGAAAATGCACTGCGAATTGCGAATTGCTGTCTCTGCAGTGCATACGTTTGCCTCCCCGTGAGATGAACGCGGAGTAGATTTTCATCCGGCGACAGATTAGAAGATACGCGCTTTTACCGTTCTCCTCTCCGTCTTAACACTGCGAATATAATTTTCTTAGCGTTGGGAAAGAGCACCAGAACTAATCTTGGGTCTGCCTGGTACTCTTGTCTTGAGTGCAATGAGCGACTTCTAGCTGTCCATAGGCTAAAATTAAACATTTTTCGGGTAGGACGACTTCTGGCAGGGTTGACTTCGGCGCTTTTCCCGTCCGAGAGGAAAATGTCTGATCCCAAGTCGGTCTGAGGGAATTCCGGGATAAAACCTCTTCATTTTTTTCGATAAATCTTAATTTTTTAATGAATTTTCCGTGATTTTTGGTTCATACGTTCGTTGTGCATTTGTGGATCTTTAATTTTGCGGGAATCTAAAGATTTAGAGTTGGTATCGGGCGCTGCAGAGGCATCAGGGGGAAGGTCACGAGTGAAATTGCATCTCGCCGGAAATACGAAGTGAGTGCGAGTGCAATATCAATTCTTTTGCATCTTCCGACTAGGGTGGCTGATGGATTTAAAACGTATCCAGCTGGAAATCGGCGGATTCGGCCAAATGGAAGCAAAGCACCCAGTGCTCGGCGGTTATTCAATGCGTTTGCCAGCCGCACGGGGCCCCACGAAGAGTAGTTTATTTTTGGAGTGTGTGGACCGCCGTCGGCGTATCTTTGGCATGCATGTGTTGTTTTGCTAAATCTTTAATCTTAAAATTCTCTTCACCGGCCACACGTGAGAGATGCTGGCGAATTCTGGGGCGCTTTGGAAAGGAGGTGCGCGCCAAGAAAATTTCAAATTTTCATTTTGTTAACTTTAAGAGCTTGCATGTAAGGGTATGCTCTTAGCACTATGTAGTCTCAAATTTGGGCGGGAAGTTTAAAATGAAAATCTAAAATCAGACGTTGTGGACTTCAAGTTTAATCCAGCGTTAAATAAAGTTTTAAAATAAGTTTTCTAATCAATTTATTTCAGTCTGTATTGTTTTAAGTTAGCTGAGGTGTACGATTTCATCAAATAAGTAAATACTATTTTAATGTACACATCTTCCAAAAAAGGGTATGATAATGGTATTTTTCTTTAATTTCAAATTTTGGTCGTTATATTGAATTTTTTCCCAAAAATACTTTTTCACTAATGTTCATCAAAATCGCTTAAACTTGAGAATTTTTAGTAACCATATAAGATCCACGTCACCATTTTTAATTTACAAGTATATTTGAAATTAGTGGGGCTGAAATGCTCGGCACAAAAATTCATTAAATTCACTAAACCTTCCATTTCGAATTTTAATAACACATTCAAAATCAACGTTTCAGAAAATCATAAAAAAAAAATTTGTGGTGTTTCTTTTCAGGGTTCCGTAAACTCTTACGAAATCGTTCCTATGTCCATCTCTCATTAGGATTAAAAAACAATATGTTTTTTCAAAACTTTGTGAACGAGATGGTTTGAGGTATTGTTGAGAAAAAAGCGTTTCCTATGTACATATCTCGAAAATTGCAAAATCAAAAGCTTTTAAATTTGTAATAAAAATAATACATTTCAGTAGAAATAATATTTTTCATAGAATAGGATTGTTGTCTGGAATCGTTGGAGTACGAGTCAAGATGAGTTTTCGTTAATAATTGTAATATGATTACTTTTAAGGCAACTACTGTCCTATCATATTATTTTTTTAATTTTGTAATTAATTTTATAATTCCTTTTTTCTTAGTTTCTCAGGTAGTGTGTGGTTAATTTCGATTGCGAGACCTCATATATTTTAATCGAATAAAAACTAACTTGTATGTTAAGTTAGAGTATGTGGTATAGTATCACATAGTAAGTTAGCTTCCTTTGGTTGAAAAGTATAAAATATCGAAGCAATTCTTCAGAATTATTATATTAGTAGTACGAAAATTTTGGTAAATATAAAACCTTTTTATTTTCTAGATAATCGCACAAATTTAGAATTTAAACAAAGGTAAGCACAAACAAAAACCGTCAAGATGGATCCCGAGGCGTTCTTGGATATGGCCAATCAGGTCATTAAACTGAAAATGTTCCCGTACTTCGACATCGCACACAGTTTGCTTTGTGCATTAAGTGTTCGGGAGGACCTGGGTGCAGGAGCTCAAGCATTCTCCAGAAAGCATCCATTAGCTTGCTGGTTGTCTACAATGTTGGTAATATTCGCTGGAGGTATGGTCGCTAATGGCTTACTCGGAGAACCTGTATTGGCGCCACTCAAAAATACACCACAGCTAATTGTTGGAACTGTAGTTTGGTTAGTAATTTTTAAATAATAATACTATGTAAATGTGCTAATGGGTTCTTGCAGGTACATCGTTTTCTACACGCCGTTTGATATTGGATATAAAGTGGGCAAGTTTCTACCCATTAAGATAGTCGCCAGTGCTATGAAGGAGATATATCGAGCAAAAAAGGTCTATGATGGTGTTTCACATGCAGCCAAACTGTATCCCAATGCATACGTTATTATGATAATCATTGGAACTTTGAAAGGCAATGGAGCTGGCTTTACGAAACTTTTCGAACGACTTATTCGTGGGGCTTGGACACCAACAGCTATGGAATTCATGCAGCCCAGCTTGTAAGGATCAATATCTGTTTTTTTTTATTAACCTTTTTCGATCCTCCAAGGTCCCCAATAACTCAATGGGTATATGATGAACTAATATCCCTTATTTTTATATTTTATATACTTGGATATTTCCCCACTGTCTTCCGTTTTTATTTTGGGCAATTTTATATGTTATAGACACAGTTAAAATTGTCCAAAAATAAGATTGCCGGAAAAACAGATATTGGTAATAATATGTGTTACCATCAGATTCCCAATCCAATCCTTACAAGTTATACTAAACTTTGAATTTTTTTTATAAGTTCATAAACAAAACTTAAAATGTTTTCCAGCTACACCAAGGCTTCTCTTGTTGCTTCCATCATTTTTGTATTGGACAAGAAGACCGACTGGATTTCAGCTCCTCATGCCCTTGTTTATTTTGGCATCGTTATCTTCCTGGTCTACTTCAAGCTGTCTTCGATTTTATTGGGCATTCACGATCCTTTTGTACCTTTCGAGAATCTTTCCTGTGCCATCTTCTTCGGTGGAATCTGGGACAGCCTTGCAAAGATCTTGGGACGTGGTCAGGCCAAGGAGGGTGATTCTAAGGACGTCAAAAAGACAAACTAAAAATAACGATGATCCGCCTGGATGTAACGACGATAAATGCAACTTTTAAGATACGAACTTGCCTTATAATTTTATTGAAATCGGATAATCCCGCCTACAGAGATTTTACGATATTTGCTAGTCAGAAATCCCAGATACCGATTGATCCCTCTCCAGTTTGGGCATAGGTGGGTGGTGCCCAAAATTGAAAGGGATCTAAAATAGTCATTAGTTGGATACCTATGTTTTCTTTTTTAATTTTTTTACGCAGTTTTACCATTATTTTAAGGGTCATTCAACTCAAATGTATCAAACGAGAACAATACATTTTTGGGATACAGAAGAAGTATTTTTGTTTATATAAGGTTCGGGATGTAAAATAAAAAAAAGGATTATTGATATTTTTGGTGTTCAAAACGAAGTATGTTTGTATGTACCGGGTGATTCATTTAACCTGCAATTTTGTATATCTCGTATATCTCGAAAAATTTGTCCCAGACAAAAAGTTAATATTTCTAAAGAGGGCATCTTTCTGTCCTAAATTCAGCCCTCTTTCTTGACCCTCGAGATCGGGAGGCAACTTTGAAATCTTAAATGGAAACCCACATTTTTTATTTATTGGATTCTCCGTGAAAAAATACGAAACTTCTGTCTGAAAATTTTTTTCAATTCATTACAAGGAATGCAGGGAAGATGTGTTGTGCATTTGCATAAGAACAGATTCCGGAACGGTCGAATATCTCGCGATCGAAAAAAGAGAAATCACGTCAATATTTTTGGACAAGCAATCTAATGGCACCAAAATCGACCTACGGCTGGGGGTGACGAGGGGAAAATTTGAAAATCTTAAATTAAATCTGTCTTATTGGATGGAGAGAGGCATTTTCTTAGCACGTCTGTTTGTCTGTATATCCAGTACGGACTTATTTATAATTTTATAATTCAAAGTTATTGTTATAATTGTAAGAATTAAGTAGAAAGAAAATGTTTTTCGCTATTTACTACAATCTCTAAAAATATTTCTAGCTCTAAACATTAAAAAAGGTTTATTCATATTTTAGGAACAGTTTATTTTCTATTGAACTTTTTTCTGTATCATTATTTAATTAGAATGCGCATCTTATGTTTTTTGTTTGAACTCATTTTGAATTTATAAATTGCGCGCCAAGTATCTTTAGAAACGATTCTTTAGTCACCTTAGCGCCTCTATTATTTCAAAGGTAAACTATTTGACAGTCATCGCATCAGACATCAGTTTTGTTTACATTTTGACGGATCAAAGCTGGTTTTCGGAATTTTTAAAAGTTTTATCGAAATACGCGTGAATCATAAGGAATTTCATCAATTAAAATGGAAGAGGAGTACGAAGATGAAGGCTGGATGGGGCGACATAAGTCCGGAGATGACGAGGTACGTAAGTTTTCACACAAGAGCCACTTTTTACTTAGTTGATGCACTTGCAGGAAAACAATGAGGAAATGCTTGAAAATCCCCAAGAAGTCCTGAAGGAATGTCTGGATAAATTTTCGACTCCGGACTACATAATGGAGCCCGGTATTTTTACACAACTTAAGAAGTACTTTCAGGCGGGAGGTACCCCTGAAAAGGTTATTAACCTTCTCTCCGAGAACTATAAGGCAGTGGCTCAAATGGCCAACTTACTGGCGGAGTGGCTGATCCTCGCAGGCGTCAAAGTAACCGATGTCCAGGCGATGGTAGAGAACCACCTTAAAGATATGATCCTTCGCACATTTGACCCGAAAAAGGCAGATACCATCTTCACGGAAGAGGGTGAAACGCCCGACTGGCTTACGGAAATGATTGACCACCACACTTGGCGGTCTTTGATTTATAGGCTGGCTGAGGAGTATCCCGACTGTTTGATGCTTAATTTCACGATTAAGGTTCGAGGTACCTATATATTTAGATAGAAACTGTAATAACATTGCCTTTGCAGCTCATATCCGATGCTGGATTTCAAAGTGAAATCACGTCTATTTCCACGGCGGCTCAGCAAATTGAAGTGTTCTCTCGTGTACTGAAGACTGCAATCACGAAGTTTCTAAACAACCCTGAAGACATACAGGGGGCGATCCAGGAATGTGCAAGAATGGTGTGTCACGGTCAGCACACCTACGTCTATTCGCAAGTCCTCATTCAAGTGCTTTCACAGGAACCGAAGGGCGGGTTTAATATGAAGCGACTGGCTCAGGAAATAACAAAATACGCGCTGACAAAGTAAGTTTCTAACTCGTTAATTACATTGGTTTATACTAAGTTTACCCCTATACAAGTGATGAACAGAAAATGTGCAATCACGTCAAGTTTTCGAGAAAAATAGGTTTGTAAAAACTATATCTTGAAAAGTTGTAGAAATTCACTCTGTGAGTGTTTTAATATAATAGCTAACAAAAATTCTATTCTAACATTTCTCTGAGGTGGGTATTTTCAGTGTGCGGTGAACAATTTGTTCATATCACATTCATAAAATCTATATATTAATACGTGAAGGGAAAACTTTGTACCCCTATTTAAACATATTGGACGGACGGAGGAATGTGAGATTTGGCATTGTTAAATTTTGGCTTAACTGAAGAATAGGTGTTTCGTTGTAATTACGGTGAAATTGTGCAGGTACCTTCCTATTCGGCGTAAAACGGTAGGAGGAAATATAATTCGGTGGCGCTCGGCCATATATTCGAATATATTTTTGTATATTCCACTTTTAATTTCTGAAATTTTTTGAAATTTCAAGTGGAATATTTCGCCTCCATAATTTATTTTTACCTGCACAATTTCACCGATATCTATCTATTTTACCCCGCACTACACTAGTTTTCTATTGAAATCACTTGAATCACTTCAAAATTATTGCAAAACTCTAAAAAAACCGGCACGCAAAATAAACGACATCGCGCAAAACAAACCGCCATATTACTTGCCAAACAACCGATCTGTCACTCCGTTTTCCGCCATTCCACTGAACATTTTACAGAGAGAATTTTTTACTTCAAAGTGGAAACAAATCAGTGCAACTTGATGCATTTTTTAGGATTTTAAGGCCCCTATTATGGTTAGCGAGTCGCCAAGTCACATTCGAGTCGAAAAGAGCTTAAAAAAGCCCTTTTTGGATAAGAATTCCTAACAAAGTTCCTAAATTTTTAATAAATTCATTTCAGTTACCCTTGACTTCAGTGAATTTTTCCTCACATAACGTCAAAATAAGTCGAATAGATTTTTCTGTCGAGTAATTTCAACCACTTTGAACGAAAAAATTAATTGGGGCCTAAATCTTTGCTTTAGGAAATTCATATGATAAAGTTCAAACCAAAGTAAAATATCTTGTTGTTCTATGGATAGACGGAAAGAACACAGCTTATGTATAAAAGAACAAATAAAAATGTTTTTTAACATGTCTACTAACATTGATATAAATAGCATTTGGTTAAAAAGAGGCGCATGCTTCCTCAGTTTTAACATATTCCATTAAGTGTTTTAAAAAGCAAGTCTTTCAAAGATGTTGGAATTCGGTGCGAAAACTTGATGAGCAAAAATGTCATGGTAAGAAGTCAACGACAATTTATTATGTTTTCGACATTAAAAAAATAGAAAAATTTTATAATGTTTTTGTAAATAGCAATGAAGAACTTCAAATTTTTAAGGTCGATCTGTCTGTCACTTCAAAATTTAAGCTGAAAATATATGAACGTTTTGTATCCCCTTCAAATTCATAAAACAGTCAACTTCTGGCGCATTTATTAATTTATATTTACTCTAAATCGGCAAGTTTTTTTTTTATAGTTTTTACTAACCTGATGATCAAAAAAATGAATCAGTAATGGATTAAATATATTTAAATAATAAGAAGGTCTAAAATTCCTTCTTTCTTTATAGCAACCAAAATGTGACCCCCATTACCATGGCTTTAAATGGATCAGCAACATACCCCCAAGCATGTCAGGCTCTCACATCAATGTTATCTCGCAACACCTTAAATCCTGCGGACATTACGGTTTTGTTTAGGAATTACTCAGCTGCCGATCCACCTCCAATTGATCTCATTCGAAATCCGCAATTCCTAGATCTCCTAGTCGATTCTCTGTTCAGAGCAGGTGTCAAAATCAATCCGGAGCACAAATCAAAATATATTTACTTGTTGGCCTACGCTGCAAGTGTAATCGATACACCTGGGAAAAAAGGATCTCAGAATAAACGCAGCATCAACAAGGACGAGCTAAAGCCGACTATTCAAGCGATCGAAAAGGTACATGCGATTTGCAACGTTAACAAGGGTTCCACGGAATTAATAGCTGAACTCCAGTCTCTTTACAACTGTATAAGGTGTGTTTCTTCAGTTTTAATAATTATATATTTGTATGTAATTAATATTTTTACAGGTTTCCTGTTGTAGGTGTTGGAGTTATTCGGTGGATCGAAAATACCGTCACTGAGTCTTCTTATTTTAAACTTTCCACAGACAGTTGTCCGCCCCATTTAGCAATTCTGGATGAAGTTGCTACTGTGCATCCTTCTCTTCATGGGAAAATTCTCAGCCTTTTAATTGAACTGTTTGAGTCAAAACAGGATGAACTGGAGATATTAGTGCAAGTAAAAATATGCTTTAAATTTATTCGGATCCATTTTGTAAAATTATGTGTTTTTTAGTTGGAAATGAAAAAAATGTTGCTCGATAGAATGGTCAACCTTCTAACCAGAGGTTGCGTCGTTCCAGTCGTGAAGTACATTAAGCAGTGTTGTCAAAAGGGTGATACGGACATATCCCTGATTCGGTACTTTGTAACGGAGGTAAGTTCCATTTTTGCGTAACTTTTATGATGTTATGCTTATGTTCCTGCCAGAATTAAATGTATTTAAGTATCAAAGGGATATATGAGTATTTATGAACGTTTTATAACCTTGATAGAAAAGACTTGCTTGAAAAACTTTGATTATTTTGATAACTTAGTAATTTTTGTAAACCCAGGTACTTGAAACAATAACACATCCTTATTCACCGGAATTTGTTCAACTCTTTTTGCCCATGGTGGAGAATGAGGAAATCACGGGATCCATGCGAGGAGAGGGAGATAATGATCCTGTTTCGGAATTTATAGGTATGAAGTGTATTGCTAAAAAGAATTACATTCAATTAAATTTTGTTTTGTTTTATTTTTCAGTTCACTGTAAGGCGCATTATACGACCATGTAAGATGTCTTCTAAGGTAGAAAGTTTTTATACTTTAGTTAGAATACTATGAAATAAAGCTTTTAAATTTATCCCGATTTGTTTGATTATACATATTACGGTTTGTTTACGTGTTGTATTTGTTTCATCTATATCTTGATTTTTAAAAAGGGAAATTTTTCGTTTGTTTATATATGTATATAATATATGATCTGAGATTAGTAAGATACTGTTCTTGTATTTTCAGTCGGTATTTTGTCCTTTTAAGAATAATATATCTTAGCTTTGAAAATGCATCTTGGCCTTCACTTGGCTGTCGGTCGACTTAAAAACGACACTTGCAATATGCTAAAACTACGAACTACGTAAATCTTGGAGAAATCGGTGTACATAAATATGTATGTACGTAAAAAAAAGCGCATCGAATTGAAAACCTCCTCCTTTTTTAAGTCGGTTCAAAAATCAATTTAATTTGATTGTATGTATGAATTTGTGTATATTTTATGAAAATGTTTCCTATAAGCAAAGTGGGGTAAATGCCTTTTTTGCTTTGACTATCGTTTTATATGTTGGTCATTTTACCGTCGAGTGGCTGGCTGGAAAAATTGTATGTTTAACCTTCGCTTGCAACTCCAGATATCAGAATATTTTTGTTTGTTGTTCAGAACTTGTGCTCGTACACCCAAAAATTGTTGTTTGTTCGATCTGGCGCCACAGTCTGTTCTGATCAGTGATCAGTGTGGGTTTAGCTTGGTGCTCCTGCCACAGATGCCACTTTCGCGCGGATCGAACGCCTGTCTCCATATCTACTTGATTAAAAGACCAAGTGTGAATTACAAATGAAGGTAAATTTTGTAACAATATGCATATAAACTCGTTTGGGTGTTTGTTCGTCAATGATAACTAAAGTTTCGTACGATATTTTTCATATTTTGACTCAAGGTACTGCATATTCCAATTTTTTTATTCCAATATTTTTATGGACATAAAATATAGGTTTTTGAAACGAAGGGCATGAAATGAAAGTCAACAATTATGAATTTCAAGGAATTACCATGAAAAATAATGGGGGATTTTGGTGATGCTGATTGCGAATCTATTGTCGAAAATTCGAAATAAAATATGGCTACCCACGTTTTTAAACTTCAAAAAACTTGAGTTAAGTATTATTTAACACGTTCCCTGACACGTGTGCCGAAAACGGTACACAAATGAAAGCTCTCTCTCAGCAAATGCATTTTTACGTGTAAGTCTCTCATGAAAGTTTTTTTTGAAAATTCTGGCAGGAAACGTGTTAAACGTATTTTGAAGATCGAATTTATCATAATTTGAAGATTCAAGGTAGCGTTATTATTATTATATTATTATAGCGTAAATTCAAAATGGGTTCAATATAGCGATTACAACTTTTCTAATATAAAGGATTTTAATGAAATCCTATTTTGCGGAAACTATACACAAATATGCGATCAGAATTTCCAAATCAAATGGTTGAAAATGAATTCTATGAAGAAGCTACTTTAGCCCCGGAGTTGGAAATTAATCGATAAGTCATAATCAAACAATTTTTGTGTTTTCAAATGTTAAAGGGGTTTTTCTCAAAACCATTTTTTCACGATTCTTGTACAAGATGGCTCAAAAATTATTTGATCGATCCTTTTGAAATTTGGCATATGAACCAAAAATTCTTTGAAAATTATTATAAACATACAATTTTTTCATCAACAAATATTGTGAAAATTTCATAAAAAATCGAACATTTGTTTTTAATATTTTTGCTCCGATATTGCAGACGTTGTATTGGCACAACTCAGGCTCTGATAGAAATGTCGTACAGCCGCAATTTTTAAATTTTAATTTATTAGAAAAAAAAAGAAAAAGCGCATAACTAGTAAAGAAGCGGGAATCCTTTCAAATGTGGACTGTACATTGAGCTCTAGACTTCTGGAATATTATATCACATCCACGATTTTAGCCATTAGCCATTCTCCTTAACTAGGTGAAGTACTAAACTTAAGCATTTGTGGAGTTTTAACTAAAATAGTAATTAGAATTCACCAATTGAAACCGGGCCGCTCAGCTAGTACAACAGTATATATAAAAAACCGGCTAAGTACGAGTCGGACTCGCGCACCGAGGGTTCCATAAAAATTTATATTTTGTGTGATGTAACTACAAATTTACGGTTTTCGGATTTTTCCCTTTACATTACAGACATTACTTCTTACCAAATTTCATGATTCTAGGTCAATGGGAAGTACCCTATAGGTTTTGATTCCCTTGCGAGTGTCAAAATATGCGGCATAAACGGTCGTATCTTTTGATTGCGTTGACTTAGAAGTTTGATTTTTTCACAGCTCCAAGGGATTGCATGCAGACCTTAGTATTTAATAATAATTTCAGCTTTTCTGAGAAAAAGGATTTGACAGACGCAGACAGACAACGAAGGGATCCTATAAGAGTTCCTTTTTTCCTTTTGAGGTACAGAGCCCTAAAAAGATGTCGCACGCATTAAAATTTCTGTAACCACTCCGCGTGCGACATCTTTATAGTTTTAAAGTCTCTAATTAAACAATTATTTCATATGTACATACATATGTAAGTATATTCGGGCGGTTTTTCGAGATAAAAATTTTTAATGTTTTTTTCTTTGCCTGTGCGTTAGGTTAGACCCAAATTGTTTCCAAATATTCACCATTCTAGCATAACTTGAAATAGCCTCCCAATAGTCCCAATCATCAAAGTGACCGATTAGGGAGGAAATAAAGTAGTTTTGAATTCCAAGTGCGATAATCACACTAATTGTAAACTTGGAATGAATCCGTAAACATTGAAGTGAACTATTTCTTTCGTTTTCTAATTCTGAGATATGGAGGAATGAAAAGTTCCAAACGTTAAAAACTTTAATTGTACAGAAATAATTTTTCCATACAATAAATTGAATATGCTTCGCGTTGATTTTCGTGCAGAATGTTAAAACGGAATTGATGTTTCCAAAATTACGATGAACCAGTAACAACGCAGTTTACAAAAATGTTAAATAAATATATTCCGATTTTGGACATCCTACGTTTTAATTGACTTTTACGGAAAACCTTTCAACCAACGTTCTATTAGTCTTGATATTTATTCTGCGTGGTATCATTTTGAAGATGCTCAACCAGCACATGACAATTTCTGGTAGAACCATCAAGTAATTTTTCCGTTTTTGGTTTTACTTCAATGCTAATGTGGATTACACAACTTTCAACCGGAAGGTGCATGCTTCTATAATTTTATAGAGTTGGAATAAGTTGGATGCACAGGTGTGGCTGATTTAAATGAAGTTGCTGCCCCTCAGTCTATAACTATTACGTGCCACATTACATTATTAATTGCGGCAAAAATCAATTAGGTTTCCCACTTCGGATGCGGTTCTGGACCGAAGCTCACAGGCATTTCCATCGAATAATTTGATTGCCTCTCGATTTAGTGTCGGAATTTAAACAAGTTTTCGGATCACTCTATAGAAACGTCTTACTTAGATTGAACACTTGGACCTGGGAAAAAACCTGATGACGCCAACCAACTTTTAGTGATCTGCGGAATAGTCAAAGCGGCTTTTGTTTAAGTGCGCGGACCTGCTGTTTACCTGGCGTTTCTTCATACTTCATTAAAGAAAAATATGCAAGTTGGAAGCGATCGGGCAGTCTTGCTTACACGGTTTGTTTGCCAGTTAAAAATTAGCCACATGCCAAGGTATCACTGAGTTCGCATAGAATTATACGTCGAGATACTTCACTTTTTAACGCTCGCTATTTCAGTATTTTGAAAATTCTTAGAGAATTAAAAAAGCGCGGCTATATTTTGGAGCCAAGAATGGTAGTGATGTGACGCTGTTTTCTTCGGGCTCTTTAAACGCTGAAGATGCCGACTATGAATAAGTATTTCGCGTAATAATGAAACAGAAAGTGTCGGTGAATGAATGACATTCTTTTTCAATTTGCTCATTGTCGTCTTGGAGGAAATATTCAGTTTGAGTGTTTTATTAAGCTGTGCACTGCTCTCATCAGCAGTCGAATGATCTTTCGATCTAAATTAGTTTTGCCGGGCTTTTGCAATTGTCCGCGATGGAATTTTAAGGTATGTATTTAAATTTTGAAAGACAGTGATCTTTTAATATTCTTTCATCAATATTTTTTTCATGCTATGAGTCAAAGTGACCAATTGTGTAACGTTATTTTTAATTGAAACAAACATCGTAAAATATGTACATATCTTACATATGTAAAAAATAAAAATTGTATAATTTACTATGAAAATGCTTTATCTATGTAGGTTTTTTTAAATAACTCATATTACTTATGTTTTATAAAAGTGTATAGAAGTTTTAAATTGAAATAATTTAAGTGGTGTCGTGGAAAAATAATTAATTGATGTTGTTAAACTTTTCTTAACCCATACAAATAATGACTAGGATAAAAACCTTGTAAGAACTCTTAGAATATAGGCTAAGCGATCCCTACCTTAAATTTAATTAAAAAATAGTGAGTAATGAATGTAGAAGAGAACTTTAGATAGGAATTACAATATATTTCAAATCAATATGACTACATTTCTTATTTTATCTATCGGTTTCCAGAAATTAGAACCTTCGTATTGAACCGATTATGCTTTTATGCATGATCCGCTTATAAAAATGCACGTATACATATATGTATGAATTGCAAAAAAACACGTTAATGTTCCCAGTTAATGAAAATTTATTTGTACACTACTTTTTCTGAACCCGACTTTTTTTTGGAGTAGTACTTATTTAATTAATGCAAAGTAATAGTTCTCACGTACAATTGGCTCGGCTATTATCAGTTCTAGATTTCTAGTAGACCCTATGTAAAATTTTTTATTAAACTTAGTAACTCTAGCTTCATTGGTTAGTGGTTCTAAGTAGAGATTATTTAAAACCATATACGATATACATATCAGAAACAGACATTAGAATTTAATATAATGGAATAGATAAGAAGTCATAGATAAGCTCTTCTCCTCCCTTCCCACTCTCTTGCAAGTTAAATTTAAAAAAATCTGATATAGTTTCATACATTTATTGTTAATTTTAATTTTCTGAATTCCAACTTTATACATATGTTTGTTCTTATAATATAAGTAGTAACATTTGCATATATGTATGAATAAGTAAAAAATGCAATCACTTGTTCACTCTTAGGGGCTGAATTTCAAGATAAACCTTGTCAGTGAAGGTCTACGTCAAATATACGTAGTTTTAAAATTCGAGCTTTCTAGGTCCATCATTGTTTTCATATGATTTCTTAAACAATATTTTTTACATATACCTAAATCTTGTTGGAGCCTTGGAGGTTGAATTTCCGAAAAAGCCGTTTTTCTTGTATTAGTTGTGTTTAGATTCATTCGAATAAATGTAATCAAAAACATATTTTTCCCATATGCGCATTTTTTGTTTTCTTCTTAACTCTTTAGAGATTGAGTTTTAGGAAATATTGAAATACTGAAGTAGGTACTTCCGTGTTTCATTATGGGTGTTCTCGCGTTGGTGCAAATAGACTTTGCATCCTTGCATTTCATCTTGTATTTTACACGCGAAGTCAGGCAACTCAGCATTTTCGTTCGTGGTTGGTTGGGCCTGCGTATTGGAGAACGGGCATAAATATCCGAATTTTAATGTAAATATGATATCAAAAATGCCAATTTGACATTTTTCGCTTTAAAGTATCATTTTTATTATCAAATTAACAGCAATTATTGTAAAAATAATATGATTTTTTTTTTTAATATGAAAATAATGTTAAATGAACATTTCGTTTTTTTCGGTGTGTTTGAAACAACAAAAAAATTTTCAAATCTATAGGAATAGTTGCTATTTTTATAACCGAATTTTATTACTTACAAATGTAAAAAGGCGGTAATATTTAGAATCAGTATTTAATAAATAGCAGTGAATTATTATTATTGTTTACTTTATCGTGATATTCAATAATTATAATCTTCTTTTCAATTCAATTATATTCATTATTCATTGTTTCCTAATTTTATTACAGCATTCTAATAGTTTTAACTGGAAACTGTTCAACATAAAAAATTACTTTATCAATTTTTTGAATTCTCTCTAGAAGGACAATTTTAAAATTAATTTAATTTAAGCTAAAAACACGAAGTCACGACAGTAATGACACTCTAGATTTGACAAATCTACAAAATTTAAAAATATTGATCAGAATTAACTCTTAACGATATGCATTGATAACAGACTTGTTAGATTCGACTTAAAATCCATTTAAAATTCGTAGATCTTCACTATAAGGCTCTTAGTCTAAAATCGCTGGTGTTAATTGTCTAGGACAAGATAATTGCAGTAGTTGAAAAATGTTTCTCCTCTAAAATCGATATTGTCATTTATACTTATTTTGTTAACCCTAGAAGCCCAATCATATTTTCATAGGTCAAATTAACCAACGAATAAATATACTCGTGACTCAGTTTATTTTATATCTATTATTTTTTAATAATGAACAGTTATGTTTTCTGTTGTTCTTAAATGAAAAAAAGGAAAATTAGAGTAATATTTATTTATTAAACAATAAAAATGAAAACTTTAAGTAAGTAAAATTGACCTAGATTGGGGTTTTAGGGTTAAGAAGTAAAATTAGCGATTTAGAAGTTTTTTTGAGTATATTACTTTCCCTGATCTGAACACTTGTGATATGCGTTTTAACTGAATGGATACTTTGGGAAATAATCTTGTATATTAGGAGTTTTTTTTTTTGTATCCAAGCAGAGTATATTGGGATGGGATAGGATTGTGATATATGTAGTCTAGTAAACTACGTTAGTTTGATGCCCTTTTCAAGATGTTTTATATTTTGTTTAAATATTCGCGTTACGTGTAGATTTACATGAGACGTCAAGGTTTTTCTTCTTTTTCGTCAGCAGTTAAATCTCTTTATCCTTATCCTAACCGAAAAAGGTATGGCTACAATGGTCCTTTATAATCTGTATACGTATAAATAAATGAATCAATACTGCGGTAGAAAAATTGAAGATAGAGATTCAGAGATCAGAGATCGTTAATAATGCATATTATATACGTATATGATTAAAAAACTAGATTTTGTGTTAAGCAGATGTAACCACAATGTTTTTTTAAAACGCGATCTCTGTAGGCTTAGACGTGTTACTAAACAATAGAAATGTAAGTGGGTAAGTAAGAAAATAATGATTCATGTTTTATTTTGGGCCCAAACCATACGGTCACCGTAAAAGATTTAATAAATTAACAACCTCTAAACTGGAAGATCAATTACCAGCTGATTTTCATACGTGCTCCAAATATTCAAATTCTAGATATAATGTAATCTAGAATTGTTAGCTAATATGTAGAATAATTGTCATTTTGAAATTTTATGATTCCAAGATAAGAGGAACGTAATTATTAGTTTATTACGACCGGTGACTTTGTGCTTTTGAGCGGTTGGACGATAACATCGTAGGCTGGAGTTTCATGGAGTATCAATGGTTCTATGGAATCAGTCAAAAATTGTAATCCGTTCGGTTATCGTGGCGGAAAGTGAGTTTATTCTGCATAGTTACGTCATGCAAACATACCCAGAATTCTTGCAATCTTCGGGTGCGAAATCACTTTTGTTCGGCACGTTATCTATCAGTTAGCTATCGGAAAAGGCAGGTCTACTGATTGATAGTGAACAGGTTGATAAGATTTTATTAAAAAAGGTACGAGTTAGAGAAATGGCTCCTCTAGTTGAACTACGGAATCCCGTGCGATTGCAGCTCGTCCTCTGCTCTATTTGTAGTGATCGTGTATAATTTTTGAGGTGTTTGTAAAAGGTGTAATACAGGACCATCGTGAATGTTTAATTCGCGAGTTCATTTGGATATATTTATTGAAAGATAATGATGGTGGAACAGGAGGTAAGCTCCGTAATCATAGTCATATTTTAATTAAAACAAGCAGGTTTGTGAGCCCTAATTAAGTGATCATTAGCTCGATTCAGCAACAAATCTTTGCGAGTAATACTTATGCAGATAAATTAATGCAACCTTAATTACACATGAATCCCTCGGCTTCAAGAGTCGGATTAATAAGTAAGCTCATATATTCTTCTACAATGTTGTTTCAAAAACAGTTGGCTGGTTGGTAATTACGGGTTAATAAATAATATTATTTTATTCTTTTTTATGTTTTTCCATTTCGCTTCTATCAACACTTTTTTTCAAGTAGAAAAAGTAGTAGAGATTAACTAACTAATAGATATTACATAACTGAGCTAACTTGTATAGTAAGAATTCTTAAAGACATTATAATTATGCATGTAATTCTAATGTCACCTTCATTACATTCTACACAATTGTACTATTTAATGTGCAATGAGTAGAATGGAATTCAGTTCATAGTTGTGTGTTTTTTGTTTATCCTTATTATACATTTAATGTATTAAAATCAGTTGATCAACAGATTTAAAAATAAACTATAAACGATTATATTAATGAGGAAAAGCTAAATTAAATTTCGCAACACATTATGCAGAAAGATTTTTATAGAAGTAAATATTGGTTAGGGTTTGAGAGCTATGTGGAGCGATTCATTGAAATAAATTTTTATCATACCTTTAGCAAACAGTTTCATGAGCTTTATAGATACGATAAGGAGTTTGTATTCTAATGCCATCTGCACCCAATAATGTAGGGGAGATATGGTATTTATTTGTTTAATAAAATACTACAAAGGTAGAATTTCTGCAATTTCATATTTCTCGGTTCTACGAAATTTATCTGCATAAATAAGAAAGTTTGAAATGCTTTTCTTAATGCGCAAGCAAAAACTGAACACAGTGTATGATTTGCTTTAAATAGTGTCTCAATATTAACTATAGAGAAGTTAAATTGTGTAATGAACTTGTAATAAATATAAGCAATATCAAATATACGATTGGTACGAACCAACACTTTCTCATATTTTGGCCGTAATTATCCAACGTTCGTTGAACGTCGAACAAGTTAGCCTCATTAATCCTCCGTATTATAATTTTACAAAATTATTAATTCTAAGAAGAAAACGGACAAGTACCTTTCTAGTGTCCGATCCCAATCATGTTCCGAACATCAAATTTAACCTCAATCCCCTAGAAATGTCTGTATTATTTCTTCAATGAGCCCCACATCGGGATCTGATGGTATTTCTTCAACTATCCCCATTTATGTATTTATCAACTGGATATGCTTAAATATGTCCGACAGGCACAGGACGTATCAACGCAACTTGACGAAACCTCGCCGCACAAAAGGATCTGAACACGTTTTAAACATGGTGTGTTCAATCTTGAACTAAACATTAGGAAATATGAAGCATTATCTTTTTACAGGGTGTTTCAATAAGGTCTGAATAGGGGTATCCCAATAGATTCTACTTGGCCTCTTGATCAACGTTTGTTCGGATACCCTCTCTAAAATCAGTCTTTCAGCCCGAAAATCGCAATTTAGGTGAATCCAGAAAATGCTTTTATAGGTTCTTTCAGACATATCGTAGGATTTTGGTTGATAACGTGGTCTAAAGCTAAACCTTCAAGCTTTCTAATGATATCTCTCAAGACCCAATTCGTTAACAAGAAAGGCTTCCTCAAACTCCGAAAATGGCAATTTTAATGCCAAAAACCTGATTTGGCCCTTTACCGATTTGAGTGAATGAATTTGAATGAAAGATCGAAATATATTCTGAGAATAAACTTCCCCTTGCGGTGGCCTTTCTCAGAAAAAAAGTCGCACTCAAATCCAACGTCACGTTCCGAAGTTATTCATGCTAGAGTGATTGCAACTCAAATAATAACAATAATAATAGTAATTTTACAAATGTACAAATATCATACAAAATTGTCTCTCACGTACTGAACATTTTTTGTTTTAAATACCCTCAAACAAGTTTCTGTCTTAATGTCTATTGGTAATTCATTAAAATTCTGTACCCCTTTAAAAACAAACTGTTCTGTGCAGTGGAATTTTTAAAGCTTGGTAATCTACAATTTTCCCCTGATCTTAAAAAATACGGTTGCATGTCCTTTACCAAATTAATATATATTGTTAGATACTTTGGCATTAAATTGCACTTCACTTTATAGATAAACATAAAAACGTTCATCATTATCCTCTGCCTAACACTAAGCCATTGTAAAGAATCAAGAATATGCTTTATGGGAGTATATCTGTTGCATCTCAGGATAATCCTCATCGCCTTGTTTTGAAGAAGCTGCAGTTTCCTTATCATCTGCTGGCTACACATAAACAATATTGTCCCGACTAGAATTTTTGGAGGGAGCTGTTAAGGCCCCTACGAGGCTTGCCACACTACTTCGTGTGGACCAAGTGAGGCGCATAAAGGGCATATAACGCCTTGCCTCATTCGCGCACCATATCAATGCACAAAACTTGGTACTTAGGGGTTTTTGGGGTCGCTGACTTATATAGTGAGATTGTTTATTCCATTGTAAGTTATACATGCGTTAGGTTTGCCTCATAAGACTATGAAAAACTCCTTAGCCACACCTCACTTCAGTTGCTGATTTTGTTTTGGGGTCCTCATGAGGAATCTACGGGGAAATCCCTCTATCGGCATTCCTCACATTTGCCCCATGAGGCCCACAACATATTTATATGAGGCATGCCCCTTATAAATTCTTGCCGGGGTGCTGAAGAATTGGTCGAACAAATGAAACTTATACATTTCGAGTACTGGAAATGTATAAGTTTCATTTGTTCGACCAATTCTTGAACATGCAACCGACGTTTGGTTTCGTTATTACTAAGTTCATATTGATAAAATAGAATCTGTACAACGTAGATTTGGCAGATTTATTTATTTATATTTACTTTTCACCCCGTAAAATTTGTCTTGGTTAAAGCCAATAATTTACATTGTAGATAGAAATGGAAGGTGGCTGCATACCTCACATAATAATCATGGGCATGGGTTACCATAGAAATCGTTCCTCGCGTTTGGGTTCTATAAGTTAACGAAGGATAACTCATTTTATTTGAGTTTGTTAGCTGGATAAATTACAAAGTTTGAAACCATAATTAAAATCTTGCTTTCAATCCTGTAATCCAAGACGGAAAAGATTTTCTTGCATGCAATACAGCCTCAAGTGTAGTTAGTAGATGAACAGCCAAAGAATCCATAAAAATTAAAATAAGTTATTTATCGTTGTGTGAATATAAATATACATATTATAGTGTAAAAAGCGCGCGATTCATTCAGAATTAATTAGAAATTTATTCAAAACAAGCAAAGTTTACTTCTTCTCTTGTGCAAAAATACAATTGGTCAGATAACCACTTACATTAATTGCTTAATTCACCCCAATTCATGATATAAATACAAAAAAAAAAAAAGAATTAATTTTGTTTATCCTCCAATAACGTCAATTTTATAGTGAATTATTGTGTAAACAAGCGTCACTTCTCCGCATATTGAATTGAAAAAATGTAAACAAATTTGGAAAGTTGATTGAACTCCGCTAATACAAGTTTTGGAAAATTAAGTATTGTTGCACACTCCAAAGACCAAAGTGCTACAAAATTTATTCTCCAATCCAAATATTTGCGTATAGAACGTAACTTCACCTTGGTTTACAAATAAAACTCGAAAATTTGCATTGCATTGAGCTATAATTAATAGCAAAAGCCATGTTCTCATAGACCAAAGTTGAAAACAGTTGAAGAAATGATTTTAAGAAACTTGCTCACTTGTTTGGAACTGTAGAGGCCAGCAGGAAATCGAAGTCATATGGCGCCGAGCTTGTGCAGATCGGAGTGAAAGCTTGAAAGCTTTATTCGTACTGAATATAAACAATTTTACATAAATCAATTCTTTGAGCTAGGATCAGTCCAATTTCGACATTTCGACAAGATTGAAGATGGTGCTGCGTATGGGGTGCTCTGGATTCGCGATCAGGGCGAAGTGTAGTAAATCACGCGACGATACTTCCAGAGCAGCCAGATCGTCCACACCAGCGAAAAACGCTCCATTCTTCGTGTGCTGGCCTCATGACTTTTTTAGTGGTCATTAAGAAAGGTAAAGAGGTGCTAAAACGTTTTTAGAATAGCGAATACTGTGCCAGGTTTGATATTTTGTACCGATTAATGTTTGGACAGTGAGTGACGATCGTTTTGCACAAATACGCATGTTTCAAGGATGTTCTAAGCCAAAAATTAGTGCCAATGAACGCCCAAAGAAATAAAGTTAAATTTTTTTGTGAAATAAAGATTATTGTTGAGTTGAAAATGTTTTTCGGAAGCCGACGGGATTATTTGGCCTACCGACCTGTCCTTAATGGGATACCTCCGTGGTCGAAACAAGAATCGATCTCTTTTGATCGATCGCCGTTGTATTGGAAGCAGGTAAGGCTATCCATTTTCTAAAGGCAAGCTAGAATATAAAAAAGAAGTGCATATTACTACTTAACAAAAGCTCTCTTTTTGCTGGATTTTCCCAGTCATTATTCTTATATTTTTTATTTCCGTTGATACAACAGTAGATATATTGAGTAGTGTTACCTGATAGTCATGCAAATAGTTTGATAAATAAATGTAAATTTACCTGACTTAAAATCTTTTAACCTTTTGTACAACCAGGTTATTTCAGTCTCAATTCCTGTTTGCTTTATCTAGTAATGTGTGACATTACACCTATTTGATAATTAGTTCTAGTGTCAGTTTGAGCCAGCATACTAATGAGTCTGAAAACGATTTCGCATATTTATTGTGCTTGAACCACCTAAACACTTATGTATAATGCGAATAAAAAACGATAGCTTGTGGCTACCACTTTAAAACCCGTCAAGTAATTTTTATGTTTTTATGCAATCTAAGTAAATGTCTAATTGCTTCTTGTGAAATCTCTGTTTTTATAGTTGGAGCATAAGGTTTTAATGTATGTAATATCTAATAATTGATGTTAGATTACCTTGACTTTGAATATAATTTACATATTTATTCGCATTATCCGATTTATGCTTAATTTCGCATGCAATTAGATAATAAAATTGCTAACAATAAACAATTTCTTCTTGAATAAATGCTTGTTTCTTAAGAAAATGTAGAAAATCTGCATTCGCACTATTTGATAAATTTGAAAGCAGCCAAAGGTAAATAATATCTGCCTGTAACTCGAGCTTTAAATTAACGTAAAAGGTTTTGTTATAATTCAAAAAAGTTAATATGTTTTGAAAAAATTTGGTCATCAATACATTTTCTCATGTTTGAACTCATCCCGACTACACCTATTTTACTGAGCATGGTTAAAAATGTTGTAAAAGGGTTGAGCCTGAAGATCGATTTAAGTAATAAAACGAGCTGTGGGAACTTCAGCGAACAAAATTGTATTACAAACAACAATCTTTATAATGATGTGATTCCGACCGACTTCTAATAAATATCCTTCTAGTGTGTCGGCTCGAATTGAGAATAAAAAAAATCTATGAAATATATTTTGTGTAGAATGCATAGAACACTAAGTCCGCAGGATTGCTATTGTTAAAGTTATTTTATATGAAGTCTCCAATAAAACAGGACTAGAGGAATTCGAAGTAATTTAGGTATAAGATTTTTTGTTTTGATAAATTCCTAAGATTTCCTAGAATACTCATTACTTAATAAAGTTACATTACATTTTTTGAGAAAAATTTCTTTTTAATAATTAATTAAAATAACTCTCCTACGAGTACTTGTTTCGAAGTTTTTTTATGTCCTAAATCAAGCCTTTACTGGAATTGTCTATTAAGGACTAATGCTAATTAATTTTCTATTTTTTGCTATTCTTTTTTTTACACAATTATAATTTTAATAAGAAAGCCCAACTTCCTATTTTTAATAATTTGAATATTCTTTTTGAATTTGCATTGGCTTTAAAAAGGAAAACTTTTAGTGGCACATCCTAAAGTTGTTTAATTAGGTTTTGAAACACATCCTAAAGTTTTGTGTGAGATTATTTCTTCTCGGGTAAATACGCGATTTAATTCCAAATATTTACATGTGGTTATTTGATGCACGAATCACAGGTTCTTTAAAATATAAATTTTCATTAATGACAACATCGCCCTTGCTATTTTTGATAATTTCAAAATATTTACTCAAAATATTAACGTATGTTGTAGGTACAACTTTGTTTGACTGAACAATGAAATAGAACAACAACAGTCGTATGTAACGTTATTGAATGCCAAGAATTTAATTTTTAATTTAATAAGCTCACGACCAAATAAACACGCCCAAGCAGCAACTATAGTAACCTTTAATGTTTCATTATTATGCCCTATTATATTTGCCAGATTTATCGATTTGCTATCATTTAAGAGGTAATTCAATCAAACAAGTGTAAACGACAAGAATAACAGAAATCTCATCTAGGTTTACATTTTAGTGCAAGATAAATTATATCATATTTTCTTCGTTCACCAAACTTTAAAAATTTTTGATTTATAGTGCAAATGCTCAGATTTTAAACGATTATGTGGAATTAACTCGTCATAAAACGATGCCATTTTTTGTAATGTCGAGAATACCTACTCGTCATGTAGAAAATAACATTTTTTTGTTAAAAACTATATAAATATTGAGGCAATCAATAGGCACCTTAGGCCCCTATTATGGTTAGCGAGTCGCCAAGTCACATTCGAGTCGCCAAGTCACATTCGAGTCGAAAAGAGCTTGGAAAAGCCCTTTTTGGATAAAAATTCCTTAATAAAGTTTCTAAAATTATCATAAAATCATTTCAGTAGCCTTTGACTTCAATTAATTTTTTCGTTCAAAGTGGTTGAAATTACTCGATAGAAAAATCCATTCGCATTATTTTGACGTTATAGCCCAGTTAAATTAGACATTAAAATTGCAAAGCGTGATGTAGTTCTAATTTTTTGATATATTGTTAGGACCAGTTAGAGTAGTGTAAACCCAAATTTGCAGCTTCGAAAAACCTGTGCTTCCTTCGTAATACGTGAAAATCTGCAGCTTTTTTTTTCAGTTGCGTTATAACTCATAAACTGTGCATTTGTTGATATTAAATGTTACTACCATTTTTAAAGTACATTAAATTTGCAACAATTTAAGCCCAACTACAGTCCTTTGCCTTCAATGGTTCTTGAGATATGGCCATTTTTGTTCTTCCAAAAAATCACTGTAACTGCAAGAAAATCCCAATGATGCCGAGAGGTTTACAAGATGTTTTGACCCAAATTTTCCTGTATAGGTATAGGTACCAAAACTCGTCTTGAGTGAGGAGAGGAATGAGCTAGGTCTGACGGGAAAAGTTATTACATGAGCTATCGAAACACATTTCTTCTTCCAGCCATCGAGATATTGGCATTTGTGTTTCAGTACGATGGTTTTACGCAACAGTTTTAGAGACTCGGGAATAGCAGATTCAGCTTCTCGCAAAAAATCATCAGATAGATTTATTGCAATCCATTTTCCATAACTTTTCTCATAGGTTGAACAGTTACACCGATATGAGAGAAAAATTAAAATATTGAATTTTGGAAGAACAAAATTGGCCATATCTCGAAAACCATTGAAGGCACAAAACTGTGGTTGGGCTTAAATTGTTGCAAATTTAATGTACTTTAAAAATGGTAATAACATCTAGTGTAAACAAATGCACAGTTTTGTGAGTTATAAGGCAACTGATAAAAAAGCTGCAGATTTTCACGTATTACGTAGGAAGCACAGGTTTTTCGAAGCTGCAAATTTGGGTTTACACTATACTCTAACTGGTCCTAACAATATATCAAAAAATTAGAACTACATCACGCTTTGAAATTTTAGCCTGTTTTTATGTACGATTTGGCTGGGCTATTATGTGAGGAAAAATTCACTGAAGTCAAGGGTAACTGAAATGAATTTATTAAAAATTTAGGAACTTTGTTAGGAATTCTTATCCAAAAAGGGCTTTTTTAAGCTCTTTTCGACTCGAATGTGACTTGGCGACTCGCTAACCATAATAGGGGCCTAAATTTGAATTTCACGTCAGCTTTTATAATAAGAAGACTAAACCATTTCTATTCAAAATAATGACCCATGATGAAACGGAGGCGATATATGCCTTTGTGGTAAGAAGTTGTTGTGTGTGGTTTCCTTAAAAAATACTGGACTGACTTCGACTACATTTTTTGAATTGCATAGGTAACAATAATTTAAGAATGGACTCGTATATGTATACGGTTATAAGCCAACAGGTGGCGCAGCTGCAGATGTGCTTATCTAAGACGGTTGGACCGGTTTTGTCCCACTGTTGGGCAAAGGCCTACTAATTTTTATAAAGAAAGAAATAATTAAATTAAAAAAAAGCATTCAACGCAGAAAATATTAAAAAGGTGGTCCTCTTAAATAAAGTGAAATAATTAAATTACCGTCGTGGGTAGTTATGATGATAACTAAAACTTATCTATATGCAGTCTACAAGTCCCGAAATATTTTATATTATTTATTATAATGTTTTTTTGTTTAACTTTTTTTTCTTCCTGGGGATTTTACAATTTAATTTTTATTTTTTATGGTTTTTTAGTTAAAAAAAAAAGAAAAGAAAAAAAAATCAAACCGAAATATGTCATAATCAATAAACTACCTGGAAAAAACTGTTTACATACTGTCGTTGTTTTTGTTTCGAGATTTTTAAAAATGGCTTTAGTCGATTTTCGACCCTTGTTTCTTCTATCTTAGGCTGTGTGCCAAACCAGACTTTTTTTTTCAAAAGTCGACCTTCAAAAGTATGCTGGCGAGTAGACTTTTCAAATAATAAATCAGTACTTTTCCTTATAGAAGGCTATGAGCATTTCGCATATTGATTATCCTATTTTGCATGCAATTTTTAGTTTTCCCTCTTCCCCTTTATGTATTTAATACATAGTTTATTAGTATTTGAAGAAATAAAATTATAACTTCGATACCTTCTTCGTCCATTTTCCGATTTAATATCAAATATGCTAATTAATATCAAAGTGTGCTTATACGTCGATACCAAAGTCACTTGAAAAGACTCTCCTTGTTTGGCACAGGCAAATTAATCTAGTACATTTTGAACGAACTTTTGAAAAGAAAAGTCTGGTTTGGCACACAGCCTTAATCTAATTTTCAAATTATTATATATTAAGGATAATTAAAAGAAATATAGAAAAGTATACCTATATATTTATAATTTTGTTTAATTAACTTCAATAGTCCAAAGCAATTCGGCAATTTGTAAAAATAGACATACATATATGACGAATCCTAGTTAAAGAAAAAAACGTCGTATTATTCAAAATTATCTGTGACACTCATTTAATTATGATGTATATATTCATGTTTTTTGAAAAGCTAATTTAATTAAATTAATTGTATGTAGGTACTGGCAAATAATTCGCCCGTGAAAACAATAAATGACCTTAAGTGCAGTGATAGGAGAAGTCGACCATATCCAATGGAAATGTTCAGTAAAACTCCCAAAAACCTTCAACATCGAATTCAGTAATACTCGTAGCTAAAATATGCGGCAATTTCCCAGGAAAACGCATTCAGCCGTCAGGCGTGCAATGATTAATTTTAGTTTGGTATTTATCTGTTGTTCCCGTTCGATTTGATAGCTGTTTCTAATCAATTCCGCACTTTTATCTCGCGTGTACTGTACCCTTCCCTTACGTAACGAATGCAATGGAAGTTAGCTTCGCAGACAGTTAAAAAATTTAAATTGAATAGCTCTCTACGGAAATGCACCTGTTAAGTGCATGTTGAATTGGGAACGCCATTCCATCCAGACCAGTTCCCGCGGGGGGCTATTACTGATAAAGGTATTTATCAGAACACATTGGGAATATAAAATTCGAGTACTATCTATAAAAAATAGATTTATTCGAAAATCGTCGCTCGTTTTATTTTAAAATTGGTAAAAGTCGTTTAAATGTGGTTCTATTGGTTCTACGTCTGCCAAAATGCCGCCTACTAAAAACAGCATATGAGAAGTGATGGCAGATTTTTTTGAGTTCACCCATAATGAGTTATGGTCACCTACTTCACGGTCTGGCTCAGTCAAGGTCGCTTCAGAAATCGAGCTGCGGTGATTGCATCAAGAAGCCGGCCTCTGACAATGACAAAGTAATAATATCCCGGGTCTCGTATTTTTAGTGTTATCTAGCAAACTAGCATAAAAGAATGACGCCATATTTCTCCTCCACCGCCCGCAGCGATTAGTCTAAATTCTAAATAGATATACACTGTCTTGGAATTCGCGGCGCATCATATTCCGATTTATTTCTTTTTGCTGAAGCTTTTCATGTCTTATGTAATTTTTAAGTTTTAACTCCCAAAATGCTGCGCGGTGGAATTGATATCTTTCTGATTTTTGTCTGTTGGAATTACCCGCTCGTGAAGATTAGCATCACATTGTGTGGATTTTTGGTTAAATATTAAATCATTTATTTTTTCGACATTAATTTGCGAATTACCTGTTAATATTATCACTGCGCAGTTAATAAATATTCGTCTTGATATGTTTTCAATCAGAGGTATTTCTGTTTATCAGAAACCATTATGCAATTGCGATTGATAAGTAAGCAAACATTATATTATGGCTTTTTACTTGTATTGAAGGCTTAAAATAGAGGGTAGGTACCTACCTTTATTTTAAGCAATGAGTTCCAAAATGAGACTGTTTTCCCTTTAATTATTGGAAAAATAGATACTTATACTTTGATAATAGATTTTTAGGAGATTCAGAATTCATCATTTATTAATAAAGTTTGGGTGGATAAAAGTAAACAGCACTTTCATATCGTAAAATTTTTTGGTAATCCATATAAACTTAATTTTTTTTGGGAATACCCGATAAGCATAATGTAAGACATACAACGCAGAAGATTACTGAGGTTCTGACCAGGATTTCTTGATGTTTATCATCAGGAATACTCTATGTTATGTATGTGTGTGTGTGTGTGACCTAATAAGTTTTTCTTGATCAGAAATAGTTTATCTGTAACTTGCCAAAGTTAAAATATACTAGAAGATATTACTAACGCTCATGGGCGATACTTTATTTTTTTATGGTATGGAACTTAAGGCCATTTTGATGGTATGGAATGAATCCAAAACATATATGTATAACCGCAAGCAAACCAGTATCACGCAACCTGGGGCTGAAAATGCAGTAATATTAAAATTAAATTGAATATAACAGTATTGATTTTAAATTATAAAAATATGTTTAAATGAAATTACTATGAAAAGCGTAAGTTTTGAAATTTTAATTTTTAAATATTTACTTTTTTATTTAAAATACTCAAGTCGTTGCAATGGATAATCTCTGTGCATTGATAAAAAAAGTACTGGTATACTTACAAATCCGGCTTGGTTCACATTTGTACCAAAAAGGTAGTTTAGTACAATCAAAATTAGGTTGGAGCGGAAAGAAGCCGATTTTTTGTTATTAAAATTGATACAAATTAATGAGCTATCCTTGGATTTTTGCATTCATTGTTGATTTTGAAGTCTGCATTATCCGTTGTGGTGAAAGAAAGTCGATTTTCGGGTACTATCAGAATTGATGCATTTTTGCATTTACTACAGAGTTTGGATAGTATCTCATCTTTTAGACTTTTGATTGGTGTTTTATACAAAAATCCTATGTTACGTGGGGATGGTCTGTCATGAAGGTATGTATTATTCTTCATATATTCCATACCGGTAGTACCGCCTCTGCTAAGACTCGTCCACTGAGGCAGACAAGCCCAAGAATGATTGATTTAAAAGCTAGTTTTAAAATACAAATTCAAATAAACTTGGTTAAATATCTTTAAAATCTTTTACGTAAGATGATTAAGAGAACTCATTTTCAAAATTAAATCTTAAGCTTGTATCATTAGTTTTAGTATTGAGATTCAGAAATTCAAAAGCGGAGTTAATCGATTTGGCCTGTGACCTTATATCTGCTTAGCTGCAATACCACCTAGCGTTAATTATAAGCGAAAGCATCATTTTAATAGCATTATTTTAATGGATGTCGTATTTGGCTCAGTAGTAGAAAGACCTAAAGGAGCTAAAGCAGGTTTTCATATTCTGGGTCTGGCTTGCTCCTGAGAAGGCATATAAAAAGTCATTTCGACATAATTTGTACTTCTATTCAAGTATGGGTATCTGGAAATGCCAATTTAGTTTTTTAAGTAAAAAACACTCAATTACCTACAACCCCACCTACAGCATTTATAAAAAAAATTTTATTACTTAAAATTGTAGCTATAATGAATCCGAAAAATGTCATTTTGAGAAAAACGCAAAAACGCAATTGAAAGTTAAACTTTACATGCCAAAGCTTCGTAATTTTTTGGATTGTTCGATGTGTATTAATTTTGTTGGAAAATGTCAAATGAAAGACAATTTAGTAAATGTTTTATTTAAGGGGTAAAGAGCGGATCTTTTGGTTAAAGTAGAAGTTTTAGTTTTGCTTTATTGTAAGTAGTACAATGTACAAGGTTATATTTTCGGATAATTTCTTTTAGTGTTTTAGGAAATAAGTATTATAATCAGCCCTGAAAAGGTATCCCGTTTTTCAATTTGGCCAGCATACTTAAATTTGATTTAAACATTAGATATATTGACATTGAAGTTTTCATGCACAAGCGAATTTATCCTTGCTAAATTTTCACTAAAATGAATAAAACAAATAGGGAAGAACACGTCCAAGGAATGGCTTGCAAGGATTATAGAGGTATCGTGGAATGTTTAATAAACTCGTCATATCGCTCGAGTGACCTCGAGTACGAGTATGTCGAGTCCATCTCTATATAAATTTTTCAGGATATCACGTGCTGAAAAATTCTCTTTGAATGCATTTCGCACGAAATATTATTATGTTGGCATACACAGATGGCTCCAGTACTTTGAGTGGATTCCTGCAAGGGTGCAAATAGCGATAGAACTAAATGAACTTTCCATGAAACTTGCTTAGATAATTCATACAATTCATGAAAATATACAGAATTGTTGCTCTTTTTAGGATATATTCATGGTGAAAAATTATATTATATGTATAATATCAAATACCGAATAACAAATACCGACTATTTATTTTGTCTATGCCTACAAAGCCAAAAAAGACTAGTGTTAATAGCAAATTAGTATTTACGAGTTCAAAAGATTTCACTGATCCAACATTGCACTTAGTTTCTAATTTGCCTCTGATAAGTAAAAAGGAAATTAATTTTGGAAAAACTATAAGGGTGCACTGTTGTACATATCCATAACCTTGCATTAAATTTGAAACAATTTAAGCCCAACCACAGTCCTGTGCCTTCAATGGTTTTCAAGATACGGCAATTTTTTTCTTCCAAAATATCACTGTAAGTGCAAGAAAATCCCAATGATGCCGAGAGGTTTACAAGATGTATTGACCCAAATTTTCCTGTATAGGTATAGGTACCAAAACTCGTCTTGAGTGAGGAGATGAATGAGCTAGGTCTGACGGGAAAAGTTATTACATGAGCTATCGAAACACATTTCTTCTTCTAACCACCGAGATATTGCCGTTTGTGTTTCAGTACGATGGTTTCAAGTAACAGAAACAGTTAATAAGTAACAGGAATAGCAGGTTCAGCTTCTCGCAAGAAATCATCAGAGGAATTTACTGCAATCCATTTTCCATAACTTTTCTCATAGGTTGAACAGTTAAACCGAAATGAGAGAAAAATTAAAATATTGATTTTTTGGAAGAACAAAAATGGCCGTATCTTGAAAACCATTGAAGACACAGGACTGTGGTTGGGCTTAAATTGTTGCAAATTGAATGTACTTTAAAAATGGTAATAACATCTAATATCAACAAATGCCCAGTCTGTGAGTTACATATAAAAGGAAAATGAAAAAAAAGCTGCAGATTTTCACGTATTACGAAGGAAGCACAGGTTTTTCG
This sequence comes from Machimus rusticus, assembly GCA_951509405.1. Lineage (NCBI taxonomy): Eukaryota > Metazoa > Arthropoda > Insecta > Diptera > Asilidae > Machimus > Machimus rusticus. Next base: position 15,232,174 of record OX608051.1, read on the forward strand.
AAACTGCAAATTTGGGTTTACACTACTCTCACTGGTCCCTACGCATATTTTATTTATTTTATATAAAACAAAGATTCTGTTTTAAGGACTTCATTACATATAGGGTATTTCTTAGTAGCTATGCCAAAATGAGTGGGATGAAAGATCTGACCTAGATAAACAAAAATTATAAGGCGAGGTGGGAGGGCCATGTCAACCGTTTGGGAGCTACAAGGTAATTCGTAAATTTCAATGATATGAAGATCACTAGTTAACTTTAATCTTTTGATCTACTCAACGTAATCACATTAAACTCACCATAAAAATCTACTATCTTAATCTATTTTCTAAAAATGTCAACAATGTTGACCTACTAACTGTTATTGAACCAATGATTGTATTTAAGGTTTTTGCAAGTTACTCATGTTATATTGTAGAGGGTAAAATAAAAGTGTCTATAGAAATGCTCATATACAATTTGACATCCGATTGACAATTTGAGTTATTTATGAAATAAAACTGTCAAATGTCACTACTATAGTTATCCTCGCAAATAACATAAAAAATATCGAAGTTATGAGAAAAATAATTATAATCAATTTTGTGCAGAATTTAATTTTCTACAAAGGTGAGGACACTCATTCATGTCGGATTCCATTTTGTACGCAAATAAACATAATGTATTGTACAAAAAATATTGAAAAATAATTACAACTCCAAAATTATTAATCTATTTCTGGCTTACGTAATATTTGTCTTCCTACCAACAGGGTGTGCAATAAATAAAATTAAATAAATGGGAAATAAATTTAATAAATGGGATGTAAATATTAGAAAATAAATCCGCTCTAAATAAGCTCTAGAGTTAAAGAGTTAAATTATATTAAGTATTAGACTCGCGACAACGAAGACATTCAAACAAAAAGTCAGAAAATATCCTAATATTTTACTATGTAGTGTAGATGTTTGACTCGAAAGCCAAATTGGTTGTCGATGATCTCATCTGTAATTTTATCTGATTTCCGCAGCGGCGATGATATAGTATTTCTTTTGCTGATAAAAACGTTGATTTCAAATATCGAAGGTACATGAATCATTTACCAAAACTTTATTTATTTATATAATACCTATATTTGTGTCTTATCTTTTTCAAAATAATAGATTTGGTAAACATTTTCCTGAACTGTTAATATTTATAGAAAAAATCACTGATTCTTAATTTCGAATCCTTTGAATAATATTATCGGATGATTGCATATATTTTCTACAAATATAAATGCTTTATTTACACCAAATATTAACTAGGTTAGCAAATATTAAGCTTGTAAAGATCTCATATTTTAAATATCTGGACATTATATAAAAGAACCAGAAAGTAGGTATGTTATGCATTTCAAAATTCGAAACAAAATATTCGAGGTTTTGAAAGGAATACATATATGTACTTTTAAATTGAATTTTCCTTGGGTTGATATATACATATGTTGTAAAATCGAACGTAGGTGCATACATATGTATATGTATCTTACAAAAACGAAAATATTTCAGGCAGCAAAATATACCCTATAATTGAAATAATTATAAATATGTACAAGTCGTTTCAGCAATGTTTAGGATTAACTCTATATAATAATAAACATATTAAATTAATTTAGTTAAATTTAAAAAAATTAATTGCTATGCTTTTGGTTTTTCTTGCAGAGAAGTCGGGAAACAACGTCAGATTCCAATGACACATTGACGATAAAAATTGGCTACGATGATTCCTGTAAATCAAAAAAGCCCGAAGAGACTAATCGGATCGTTTCAACAAAATACACCCTTTTTACATTTTTACCTTTAAACTTGTTCCAGCAGTTCCGGCGAATTGCGAATTTTTATTTTCTTGTGATGACTGTGATCGCTTCAACGATTGGTAAGAATAAAATAATTGTAATCACCTATGTACATCCGGTTGAAATTGTCGAATATCTAGCAATATTCTTAAAAAATATCTTCATAGATAGAAGTTAAGTGGGTAATTTAGATCTTTTCCAAAAATATTATCATATTATCATTATCGTTTGAGAAGTTCGCATGCAGATAAATAGCTTGGCATAGATTAAAAATGATTCCGTTGATAGAAAACAATTTGCCATTATGCAAAAAAAGCAGGTGGTAGAGGCAGAAAGCTTGGAATGTTGCAGTAACGATTTCGTTATGTAACGATCAACAGTCGATACCCGGAAAAGATTTAGATGGAGTCATTCCATTCAACTGGACTCGATTTCTTCAATTCATTTCTTGCCCTCACTCAAGTTCTAGGTTGACTTCTGTTGACCGCGTCAACTACTCGGGTCACTCAATCGTCGACGATCTAATTAAGGCCAGGCATCGATGTGCATGAATAGAAGATAACTTTCATTTCACGGAAGAATCTCAAGGCGACTGTCTCCGCGAAGAAGCGCGGCCGCTAGTTACGAAGCGGTATTTAGCGTTTTCCCAATGTCAAAGTGATTACCATTTAGTAGGCATCATTAGTTAGCACCCGTGGTGGCAGCAACTGCAATCGTAGAGCACAATTGGTGTTTATGTGTACCCAAATCTGATCGCGCCGAGCGGCAATTATCGTTCTACGATCAACTCGATTGGCTGCCAATTTAAAGTTGCTTATGTCACAGCGATCGTTTATGAGTCCATGTCAAATCTGCGATGATATATCGTGCTGATGTGACGGAAAGGCGCCTGTCTCTGCAGAGTGGGAGGCGTGAATGCTCCGTAATGATCTTTAAGATCATAAAGCTCTAACCGGCTCGGCTTTGCTTACTTTTTGTCTTAATGAGCTGCGCTTTGTTTGCTGTTTAATTTTCTGCACCGAGATCTGAAGCACATGTTTAAATTAACGGCTGACAAATTGCGATAATTCAGATGTTTGGTTAGGAAAAACATGACCAACTTTTATACATTTCACAGTCAGTGGAGCGCATAAGAAACATGGAACCAATGACGCCATCGCAATCATTTTTCATGATCATTCACGCAACTTGCCGTATTGAAACATTGTTGTATTTTTCTCAAAAGTAAATTTCGCATAATCTTTGGCATTGTTTTTATATTCGATTAACTTCATTGTACCATATGTTTTGATTCAATTTGTTGGTCTTGTGATACTAAGAAACATCTTTCGAAAAGCTAAAGATATCATTCTAGCTTTGTTTTTTGAAAGAGATTTCTTGGTCGTACACTGAGAAAAGAATTAAATAGATTTACTCTTAATTCAAATAAAACCACTTGATTGCTTTGTTTCCACATTTAAACTCCAGAGTTCAGATCATGTAAAATTTAATTTAATTTCCTACGACTTTCACTAGATTTTGAACTATATTTTAAGAAACTTGTTAGTTTTTTTTCCAGATTAAAAATTGTGACCTGTAGCGGTACGCCCATGTCGAAAGTCCAAATTTTTTTGTTTTCCTTGCTGTGCCGCCATTTTGTATCGTAAAATTAAAATAAAACATATGTTTTGTAGTTAAAGACCAGTACTTTCATATGCCCAAAACCTCATATCTCTATCTAGTTCCAATCGTCCGTGAGACGTCTCAGAAAATCACGAAAAATTTAGAGAACACAAGGTGATCTTACCCCTTAATAAAGAGGCAAATGAGTTTACTCTTTTTGGATATATAATTTAACCCCTTTCCAGTATGTGATGTACTCAGAACATAGACATAAGGAAATGCGACTAGACTTTATGTTTAAGTTCTCGCATTTTAATATTAGAAACATTAGTATAGGCGTAAAAAGAAGCTAATTTTAAGACGGTCTTAGCACAATTTACCTGTATATAGGGTGATTCGTAAAGAAGTGTTCCATGTGCCAATTGATTTCTTACAGAGATAAAAACTAGGGGTTACCATTTGAAAAAATGAAGTTAACCTTGATTTGACCTTCAAAGCCACGGTCAAGGTGAAATTCAAGGTCATTATCGGTTAGTCGAGGAAAAATCAAAAAACTTTTGTACGAAACATTTTCCTTCAAAATGCATTCCTGAGGAGTTATTCAGGGGTTTCCATACTTTTTGACCACCCTGTATAGTACCTACTAATAATCAAAGTTTTTATCATCCTAGTAATCCTTTGCTTATAGAAATAGTAAAAATAAATTACGTTATTTAAATATTCTCGCTTGTCAATTTGTCAGTTTGATAAATTTTTCTTTTGCCTACAAGCAAGTTGGCGCAGGAAATCTTGTTCCAAAGTAATCCAGATTACTTTGGAGAAGACTCATTGAATACAAGCTAGCTCAGTTTAGAGCAGCTTTGAGTGTCATTAAACACAATTCTTGCTCATTTCTGCTCTAGATTAATTCAGAGCAAGTCATTAAACACACCTAATATGCATGTCTCGAACCGTTGGCAAATTTGGCAGGTAAAAATGTACCTTTTCAACCTTCGTCCTTAAAAATTTCCTTAATAAGGATATGGTTTCAAAAACAAAAAAAGCTCCCTTAAGATATCTTTTAAATAAAAAAAGAACAATGTCAATATCTTAAGTTCGTCAAAAGTTATTAACATTTTTGTGGAGTCACTAGAATACTCAATTGGAAAAAAATGTCTGCCATTAAACTTAAGCGAAAAACCTCTTACGAGATTTCTTGTGTTTCAAAATTCAGACAGTCGTTTAAGTATTAATGTAAAAGGTGTTCAAAGAGATCCCCATTTTGACGAATGCACAACCTTGCTCTTCGTCGTAAGGACCTTAAAATTCTGTTACCTAAGTTCTATCTTGCTCTCATTGTCTCACAAGTCGAAATTATTTTTTCCAACAACAATGTAATGCAATTGTCTTTTTCTTCAGAACACCTCCAAAAACTTGGTACGCACACTATACGCTTTCAGTACTTCCTTATGTTTATATTATAAGCATATGTATGTATGATGTACATCGTAAAATGTTCTTTTTAAATGAAATATGAGATGAGATTGCAAAAGCGCGTAAGAGCAGTTTGCAATACCACGTATCGACATTTTCTAAATTTTACAGGATGACAAAAAAATTGATTGTCTTGGTTAGAATATATTTTTCTGATTTTTCTTGGTTATTAGAATATATTTTTCTGGCTAATTCAAATCGTGTGAGTTCCTTTAGGAGCCAATAAACGCTCAGAAGCCATTGGTGCAATATCTAAATTTTACGACTTTTGTAAATACGCGGTATTGCAGTCTCACCGCCGATATATGGTATACTTTAAGATTTACACGTCCATAATGGTCAAACTATAATTCGCAGGGCGCACCATGCGAAACGCCGTCAAAACCAGCAGAACGGAGGCTTCTGCATACTTAATACTTATGCATATCATAAAGGCATGGAAACTCTGTTACTTCGGCTATTTGTTCAGTCGAATAAAATAATCTGAATCCGAATTATTGGCTACGTTAAGCACTCTCCAGATCATACCTACCTTGCATAGTACTCGTAAAATAAACTTGACGAAACTATACGAAACCGACGACATTACAGTTTGAGGAAAATTTTTGTAGGTTATCGCTTATTTGCATATAGTTCCGCACGGCGAGCTCTGCACATTGCAGTTTGGCCTGTAATTCGAACGTATTTTTTGTAATCTTCCGCATACCTTCAAATTTGGATTCATTATCAATAAATCATGTTTTCTTAACGTTTTTTATGAAACGATGATAATTAAATCATTTTATTTAGGTTTCCGCAACGTTTCCTCAACGTTTAGAAAAACTTCGGTACTGAAAGGGTTAGTCCTGATATACTTGTCAATTCCAGTCCCCTACAGGCTAAAAGCACTCCCAAATTGGAGCGAAAAGTTCAAACGAGAATTGGGGCGCTCAATGTTTTTAAATTGTCTGTTAGAGACATAAGGATAAAATCTAAATTTTTTATTAGCCTAAAACTTGTTACTTTAAAGTTTCAAAGAAAAGAGTCTGAAATAAAACGATCAGACCTTTCGGATGAAATATTGAAGGGATGAGGATTATTTAATAACAAACAGCAAATACCTTATAATGTCAGAAAATGTAATGATTTTGTTTATAATATAAAAAATAAATTTAACGTATAGGTATTTTTAAAGATAAATAAATAAATGTTTTTCTACTTTCATTCTATCATTTCTGAAAAAATAATTTATGCTAAAACGGTTAGGAACAATAAACATTAGTCATGAAATTTCTACCAGTTTGTTGTGATTGATGAAAATAATGTTACAGACTGAGTGGGATGGAGAAACTCAGTCAATAAAATATGCGACAAAAATAAAGAAATAGTGTAAAAACAGTCTCAGGTTAGTCTTGAAAATTTTATTTTATTTTAGAAGGAAATGCACTTGCTATATAAAAGTCGCTTTTATAACTGAGAAAAGATGGCAATATCTAAAATTTAAGGGATTAAATTAACCAATAATAAAAAGTATGGGTATGCTTTCCTTACCCCAAAACAAACAACTCATGATTAAGGTAAATATTTTTTGTTTTTGAAATTTGTTCGTCACGTATACCCTTCCAAAAACTATTTTTAGTTTTCAAAACAAAGTGCTTTAATAATTTTGATTTTCGTTGAATTGAGCTGAAAAGTAATAATAATAATTAATAATATTTCTTGAAATACAGTAGGGGCGTAGGGCCTCGATAATCATTCATTCAAACGAATTGATGAATTTTAATAAATGAGGTATCGTGAGAATCGCCTTTATCTAGACTATTTAGATTTAGAATATATGAGAGCAGACAAAGCAAATAATATCCGATTATATAACAAGCAAACTTAAAAGTTAGAAATAAGCGGTAACCGTCCATTTGCCCGACTGCAAATGCCCGACAAACTATTCGCCCGATAACCATTTGTCCGACAACCTTTTGCCCGACAACCTTTTGCCGACAACAACTAGATATTTACAAAAATCTGTATTATTACGGTATGCGAACATGACTATACTTTGAACATCACCTACATATGTGTCGTTTTAAATTCATTAATTTCACTAATTCTAGAGGAGAATTTTAGGCTTTGATGTTAGATAACGTTTTTTTTTGTTTACTTTTTAGTTCGGCTTTTACATAGTCGGATTTAGTTTTTTTTAAGTTCGCTCTTTACTTATTTCTAATTTTCTATTCTCACTAAATAACTTTGCAGATAGCCCAGTTTCGCCCGTAACCTGCCTTTTACCTCTGGTATTTGTGATATCAACCACAGCAGCTAAGCAGGGCTATGAAGACTATGTACGTTATAAAACGGATAATATTGTGAATAGTTCTCCAGGTAAATTATCCTTTCATTATCCAAATATAATTTCTCCAAAATATTTTTACCTAGATCCCTTTTTCCAGTTACTGTGATTCGAAATGGACAAGAAAAGAATATAGAAAGCCAAGAAATCGTTCAAGGCGATCTTGTTCAGGTTTCTCGAGACTGCGATATTCCCTGTGACTTGATCATTTTGAATTCGTCTGATTTACACGGCAGGTGCTTCGTAACGACAGCTAATCTTGATGGTGAGACGAACTTGAAAACTTTATGTGTTCCAAAACTACTGCCAAAAGTTAGGATCGAATTAATGCATACCTTGGGATCTATAAAATGTGAGAAGTCAACAGCGGATCTGTATGCCTTCAACGGGAGGATTATCCTGAACCAAAACTCTCAACGATACGATTCTATGCCCAATTTAGAATCATCTGAGTATCACACTATTCCGCTCGGTGCTGAGAACTTGCTTCTTCGGGGGTCTCGACTGAAGAACACCGAATGGGTGGTCGGCTGTGCAGTCTATACAGGACAGAGCACGAAGTTAGCCCTCAACAGCAGGCTTACTAGCAACAAAGTTGCTTCTAGTGAACACCATGTTAATAAATTCCTGGTTTTCATCCTGGTATTTTTGATATGTGCGGTGACATTCTCATACCTGTATAAGAGGTGATTGCAAGCCCACCGAACTTGGACTAGTTGCAAATAAATTTTTATTTTTAGATATTTTGAATTGTTCGTTGTTAAGAAACACTGGTACCTGGAAGAAGTAATCAGAGACTTTACGGTTGCTGCGTTCTTTCAAGACTATCTATCTTTTCTCATGCTCTTCAACTACTTGATTCCCATATCGCTTTATGTCACAATTGAAATTCATAAATTCTTTGGTGCAATGTTCATGGAGTGGGATAAATACCTGTTTGATGAAGCAACAAACCAACCATGCATCGTGAACACGTCCGACCTCAACGACGAGTTGGGACAAGTAATTTTGATGTTGTGTCTAGGAAGAATTTGAATAAAGACCTTTAACAGCCCCTTTGCAGGTTAACATTCTCTTTTCGGATAAGACTGGCACTTTGACTAAGAATGAGATGTGTCTCCAGCAAGTTTCAATTGGTGGCAAAAAATTTTTTGTTAAGGATTCAAAACTTTTGGATCAGATGGGCAATGTCGAAATTCGCATAAACAATTTCACGGTAAGATTAATGTATTGCATTTCAAACATAATGCTCTGATGTTTATTCAATTTTGCCTGTAGAGAAAATATGTATCTTAAATGTATGATCAATTTTTTTACCTGTGTAACAACACCGGTATGAAAAAAATCGTCTATTATGCTTGGGTTCGTTTAATCATTTTCATTTTCATGCTTCAAAATAATCAAAAAATGCTCTTAAGTCTCTTTAAAGTTTGCTTATGTAGTGTTGGCAGCAATTATACAGATTTTGTATTTAATATTTTGCCCTATGTTTGAAAACTACTTAAAAAATAATGGTTATTTAAAGAAGTTTGTACCGGCTTAAATGCAATTTATTTCTATAAGAGTATAAACCTTTTTAAACATCTTGGCGAGTAATTTTTTCTTGATTGTACTATATTGTTTATTCGATATCTATTGTACATGAAAGGGAAAAAAGTCATATTCATGGACACATCACACTTCACGCGCTTTTTTAAGGATGTTGCTCGCCCGCCGAGACCTCCCGAGTCGGACGAGCTCAAAAAAATACTGGCATTTCGATCTCTTCAGTGTGGCTACGGCTTGACGTTCTTGCCACAGACGCACGCGATCGCCAGTCCTTATATTCGCGTAATTTAAATCAGAAGTGTGAAGTATAAGCAAAGGGAATCTTGTAGCATTATGCATTACAAACTCCTAGAATAGTTGGTTATTTTATAATGATTTTTTATAAATGCTATTTTCTTTTCGAATTCGTAGTATATGGAAAACATTCTGTAGAAATGATTTGCTATTTTTTCGAGCGCAAATTTTTTGTCGATCTGTGTTATTTTTGCGAACTAGGAAAAATTCTGGTGAACGTTTTATTCAAATAGTTTGGAAGATTATCGTGCATACATATGTTCAAGAAAATATCTTTACTTCCTTATTAAATATAATAATGTATATGTAAAATTTGAATTGTCTGCTTTTAATATGATTGTTTATACATACATAATTTGGGTGTGCAGAAAAGTAAAATACAATTACTTTTAGGAAGAGCAAATGATCTTTTTTCAAGCTCTAACTCTTTGCCATACGGTGCAAGTTGCTAAAACTGAAGATGAGGATGCGACTGTGGAGAAAGTTCAAAATGTGTATGAGTTCTACGACATTAAGGAAGAAGGTCGACATTCTTCCACTGCGAATGAAACAGAGACTGACGAAGCAGATTTTGTCCAAGTGAGAAAGGTGAACAACAGTAACGCGGATAACAATCCTCTATTGAAAACAGTGTCAACTTCATCGCAGGAGCGTATATCTGATTCAAGAACCATAAGACGTAGTCCTCGAATAAATCGTGACAACAAAGTTTATCCGTCCAATGATTTTGTAAGGAATATGGAACGGAACATGACATACCAATCAGGTCCAGTGGCATTTCATCGGTCGACATCTCATGTCGACATACCGCAGGTAGCCAGTGTACCTTCACATCGAAGAACCCAGTCGTATGGAGCTCCTGGAAGTTTTCAACGTCGATCTAGAAGTAAGTTCCGAACTCACTTTTATATGTATATCTCATCTTTATAATTATCTTCCTTTTTCTAGTCTCCGGAGGAAGTATGCGTAGCATCGCTGATTCGCTCTCTAGTAAACAAGGGTATGCTATGCCTACGTACACCAGAGAGACCTTAGTTACTAGAACAGAAAGTTTGCGTCGAAAGGAAGTCATAAAAAATTACGTCCAGTACGTAAGTTCAAACAGCTATGGTAGCTTAAATGTATCTAAGCTAGGTTCTTGTCTTCTTTCAGAAAATTAGACTATCAGGCATCAAGTCCGGATGAAAAGGCATTAGTGGAGGCCTGCGCGAATCTCGGCATAATTTATCTCGGGGATGAAGGTGAAACGTTGACCATACAAACAGTTCCACCGCTTTTGGGTGCCATTGAAAATACTACCCACATTCCGTTTGGAAGAAAAGCGATGTTTAAACGACTTGAAGTACTTGATTTTACATCGGACCGGAAGAGAATGAGTGTTATATTGAAGGACAGACATAATGATATTTGGATTTACATGAAGGGAGCGGAGAACTATGTTTTCCCTCTGTGCAAAAATAGCGATTCTGCGATTATTGCCAAAACAAATGCACATGTAAACGAATTTGCTAGGAGTGGTCTAAGAACTTTAGCTTTCGCTAGAAGGAAAATCCCTTTGGATGAATACAGACAATTTCGCAGCGGTGAGTCATAGAGATTTTGGTATGAAATGCAATTAATGTAGCTAATTAAATTCTTCGAAATATTATTTAATTGTAATTTTTTATTTGTGAAAGGTGCGGACGGATCATGTTTACAAAAACATCATCCGAGCCTTTTTTCTTCAATTTTATAATCTTTTTGTTAATGCTTTTATCCAACTCACTCAGAAGTGTAGTAAGTTTGTCTGTTTTTTTTGGTACGTTCTGTAGCCTGAACGGCGAAGTCTCGTCACACTAGTTTTAGTTGTGAGTGTGCTGTAGGCTATATAATTTTTGAGTAAAATAAATATGGCCACCTTTTTTCTCGCATGTGTATTTGTTTTTATTTTCAAACATACCAATAAGGGTATCAAATAAAAGGTCTTGATGAAACAAGTTGAATATACGAGTATGATGTACATATACATTAATGTTTACATAAAAAGTAAAAAAGGAAATGAAAAGACATAAACAAATATTTATAAAGCTCAGACACAAACAATTAATAACAATATTACTATTACTATTTCTATTCTTTAGAAAGTCCCAAGTACAATATAAAAAATTTACGTCGACTTTCCGAAATTCATGGTATCAAATCGTGACGTCGTTTGTTCTCAATTGTAAATTGGTAGCCTCCGACAATAAATTTTTAACCTAATTAAGTACTTTCTTACAACCTAATATAAGTTAAAAAGAAAGATATTTTTCAATCAATTGCATTGAAGACAATTTATTTGTTTTGTCGTTGTGAGATCTGCCAAAACTTCTAATAGGAGAATCCTCCGAGGTGTCTCATCGATTTCGATTTGAGATCTGTCCAGAAATGTTTTTAATTATGCCCAAAATAATAGTTACTAGCTTTCAAAATAAAAAGGAAACAGTGTTAACGTTTTAATAATTTTAGTATATAATATTACTTTTTGTTTTTACTGCAAAGATACCTAGTGCTTGCAATTTATGAAATGAGTTTTTGACATCGTCTACAACGTGTCTGAGTTAGATCTCAAATCAAAATCGATAGACACTCCGAGGCATTCTGTTGTAAATCCTAAAACAAATTCAAGTCATAGCTTCCAGATTTCTTACTTTACAATGAAAGGAAATAAGTTTTGTAATATACATAGGTAAATGGCTCTATCATGAATTGCACTAGAATCGAATCGAAAGGAGCTTAGAAAAGCCATTTTTGGGTAAAAATTTCTTAATAAAAGTTCCTAAAATTCTTACTAATTTATTTTAGTTACCTTTGATTGCACTAAGTTTTTCCGCACATAACATCAAAATAATTCGATTATAACACTTTGAACGAAAAAATTAATTGAAGTCAAAGGTAACTGAAGTGAATTCTCTAAAAATTTAGGAAGGGTGTTAAGACTTTTAATCTAAAAGGTGCTTTTTTAAGTTCTTTTCGATCCGATTCCAGTGGAATCCATGATAGAGCCATTTAATTTACCTATGTATATTGCAATTTTCTTAAAATTGAACAAATGAGTTCGGAAAAATGTTATAAAACTTTTGCGCATAACTGTATTTCTGTACTTGTATTTTCAAATAAAATTCCCAATTTCAAGACTTGCAGACATAAAATTGTTAACAATTCTTGAAAATATGTAAATGCTTAAATATGCTATGAGATTACAACAGTTGGACTTAATTCACTCAAAATACCAAGGTGTATAAGCTTAAATCCCCTGTTAGTCAGAAAAACGCCTGTTTTTTTTAATATAATACAAAGACAAATTTATTCGATGTATTTTCCTTCGCTAGCTATATAACTTTCCCATCTCTCCGGCAATTTTTGGATACCACACCAAAAAAAATCGTCCTCTTTAGAGGCAAATCACTCTTCAAGCTAATTTCGGACATCTTGGTAAGATTCAAAGTGCTATGGGGCAGCACCTCCCAGTTGAGTCTCTCTAAGTAGTTTTGGACCAGTGTTGATGTGTGTGAAGGAGCGTTGTCGTGGAGGAAAATCAACTTGTCATGCCTTTGCTGATATTCCGGCCTTTTTTCGCACAGAGTACGGTGAAATTTGATGAGTTGTTGGTGATAGCGGCGAGCATCGACGGTTTCACCTGGTTTCAACAGCTCATAGTAGACGAAACCCCGCTGATCCCACCAAACGCAAAGCATGGTCTTTCGTTCGAAGGGATTTGGCCTTGAGGAAGATGTTGATGGTTGCCCAGGATCAGCCCACGATTTTCTCCGTTTGGGATTGTCGAAATAAATCCACTTCTCGTCGCCAGTCACAATCCGATGCAAGAATGACTTTATTTGTTTTGTCTGGCGAGCAAAATTTCGCAAGTGGTTTGGCGTCGCTCAATTCATGCGGCACTCCATACCTTATGTCAGAGATTATAGAATACCTATAATCTCTGCTTATGTTCTATTTCTGCAAAAAATCGCTAATTTTTATTCTGACATGGGCAGGTGTCCTCGCCTAACTTTTAGAGAATGAAATTCTGCACAAAACTGATTATAACCATTTTTCCCGTATCTGCGATATTTTTTGATTTATTTGCGAAATAAAAATAGTGAAATTTGACAGTTTTATATCATAAATAACTCAAAAATGGTCAATCGGATGTCAAAATGTATAGGAGCATTTCTACAGACAATTTTGTCCTCTACAATGTTACGCAACCAGTTTTACGATATCTGTTACCGTTAACGAATTACTTGCAAAATTTCAAAGTAATATCTTGTGATCAGTTTTGAGAGTCATTGTATGTATTTATGTATGCGTTCTGAAAAATTATTCACTGTGGGCTATGAGCACATATATGGGTATATTTATTTAGCGTTTTGTCGTTAAATGTGGGCAGCACACAGCAATAGTTATTTTCCTTAGGAATTGTGTTTCTAAAATTTACATATTTATTAGGATTAATTGGAGAGAAAAACAAAACAGTAAGAAATGAAGAAAATAAAAATAAAAACTTTTTTAGCCTTTCAAATTTAAATATTTATTTCATAAAGGGCTATTGACGGATTTTCAACTACACCTAAACGAGTTATTTTTTTTTTCTAAAACGTCTTTTACTTCTATATTAAGCCACAATGTTACATTTTAAAAATATATCAAATAATTTTTTTTCTCTTTACAGCTATCGAAGCAGCTAAAAGTTCAATTAATGATCGCAAATCACTAACTGAACAGATTTACTCATGCGTAGAAAAAGGTTGCTGTAATCTTTATATAGCCTTTCCACATAATATAATTATTATTTTTTCTGAAGATCTAAGTTTGATTGGAGCAACTGCTGTAGAGGACGCGCTGCAGGACAACGTTCGGGACACTCTCGAGGCTCTACAGGCGGCTGGAATTAAAATTTGGGTTCTAACAGGTGACAAGGTGGAGACAGCTTACAACATTGCCCTCGCATGTGGACACATATCCCACAACAGTGCGAAGTATTTTATCACCGAATGTCGGAGTCCAGTTGATTTAAAGCAACATTTAAATACAATAAGCGAAGAAATGCTTGCCCGTCGATCAACGCCATTTTCACTGCTGATAGATGGAAAAAGTTTGACGATCGCTTTATCCTGTTGCCCAACTGAATTTCGTGATGTTGCAATAGTCTGCAAAGCGGTGCTCTGTTGCAGACTGAGTCCCTTGCAGAAATGCGAGGTTGTCCAACTGATCAAAAAGGCCGATGAAGCATTCATCACCGCTGCGATCGGCGACGGCGCGAACGACGTGTCCATGATCCAAGAAGCCCACGTCGGCCTGGGGATTGTCGGGAAGGAGGGCAGGCAGGCAGCCCGCTGCGCTGATTATGCGTTCGCTAATTTCAGTATGCTCAAGCGACTACTCCTCGTGCATGGGCACTATTTCACGAGACGACTGTCCCTGCTGGTGCTCTATTTCTTTTACAAGAACGTCCTTTTTATGGCTATTCAGTTCATGTTCCAGTTCGATTCTATGTTTTCGTCCATATCGGTGTACGAAGCACTGTTCTTAACACTTTTTAATCTACTTTATACAGCCGTTCCTATTGTGGTATTGTCTTTGACAGAAAAACCGTATTCAGAAAAAATGCTCATGATGTGAGTCATCATTTAAAATTTGTAATAAGTAAACTTTAGTTAATGTCTTCTGTTTTTCAGAAAACCAGAGTTGTACAAACAAAACATTAATTCCCATCCGTTGAGCTGGACTTGTTTCCTTGGTACGGTAGGTTTAGCAACTTACCACGCGATAGTCATCTACTATTTGACCTATGTTTTATGGGATTCAAACAACGCTGTATTTACTAATGGCCAGGTGGGAGACCTCACGGCTTTTGGTACTATCATGGTCCACAACGTTATTGTTGTAGCGTCGTTTAAGCTGTGGATGGGAGCCATACACCAAACGTATTTTTTTATCGCATCAATTTGGATTTCCATTTTGGTATTTGTGTCTTCAACAATAGTCTACAACGTTATCACGTAAGTTTGTTGTGCATTTTTATTTATTTTTCCTTGAATTTGCCAAATTATGTATGACGAATGACATAAAAGTTGTAATATTTAGCTAATGAATTTGCCCGAAATTATTTAAGCTTTAAAACAATTTATAATACATATTGGGTCCTATTCTACTAATTTGAGAAATATCCACTATTGAAGTGGCTAAAAAACCATAGCCACTGTGAAAACCAGTTGACCAAAACCACATATTTTACCAATGCAGTGAGTAATGATCAGTGGAAATTTTATAATATAGTCACTGTGGCTATCAGAATTTTAAAGAGCTTTCACAAACTAAAGATGAATTTGTTTGCTTGGTTATTGCTAATTTTTTGACTTTCTGAAAGTGAAAATAAATTTATTTCTTTTTCTTGCTATAGTGAATTTTCAGGAGAAAGAGCTCCAAAAAACGAAAACTGGAACAAATGAATTTTAAGTCTCTACACTGTTTTTAATAAAAATTTTGAAGGAGTATTCATTTGGAGTCAAAAGTGGGAAATATGCAAACAAAATTTCTCGCCTATTTGTACTTTCTGAGATATTTAACTGTGAAGCGTGGAATATTAACATTTTGCTTTCATGATATTTTGCTAATTGTATCATAAATATCTGTTCTTTATAAAAAATTATAATCTTGGAAATTAACTAATTAAAGCAAAATGTCTTTTTCAACTTATCGACGGTGACGATTTTAACTATTTGTGTAAAATTTAAAGAAATCCGGAGGGATTATTTCTAGTTTAAGGTTTTTCTATAATTTTTATTACCAAATTATGGAAATATGGAGAAATTGCAACAGAAAACCATGACTCTTCAGAATGTAAAAGTTAAATATCTCAGGAAATAACAGCGATGACAAACATGTTTTTGCATATCCGTCATTTTTGATCCTCTAATGAACATTCCCACAAAGTTTCATCAAAATCCGTCAGGAGACTTCAAACTCAATTTAAACCTACCATGGGATCTGTTAAAAATTTGAAACGAAAATTACATTATTTTGAAATTGTTGCATTCCCACGAAAAATGTATTTGTTTCAATTAATAGGGCTCATTCGAGCATATTAAGCGGTAATGAAATGTTATGAATTTTCAATTTAAAAGCTAGTGGCTATTCATTACAACACTGTTTTGGCAGTTGATACAAATGTACATAACCTCTGTTGCAGTGGCTATGATAGCCACTTTCACTAGTGGAATACGAAATCGGACACAAGTGAAAATCGTAGTGGCTAGTTACTAGTTACTATCTAGCCTGTGATTAATATTAGCAGAATAGGCCCCATTATCTAATAGGAGGTATCAATGAAAAAGAAAAAATAATAACTACCTACAGATTTTCATATTGATGCCTTCAATCCAATTTGAAGGTTTAAAAGAATTTCTGGGCATGTGATGACGAAGCGAATTTAAAGCCTAGGTGCATTTTTAAAGTGAATTTCGCAAGTGTATTGCACTATAGAATAAAGGCCCAGCTTTAATGAAATTCTTATTCATGATAATTCAAAATGACCCAGTTTGTTGAGGAAGACCTACGAGTATGTACATATGGAAGATATAGTAATTCACAAAATGTGACTATTTTTATTTTCGACAGTCCGTTCGTGTGTATATGTATACTCTGGATGACTTCAAAAATCTAAATCAGTTAGTTTTTATTTTGAGTTATCATCTGCTGTGTTTTTTTCGTCTATCCAGAACAAAAGGCGATTTTGTTTAGATTTGACATTAGCCTGAACTATAATGGCCTTAAGGCGTCTTAAGATAGCTTAAGATTTCGCACGACAGCATGAAGTGCCATACTGACAACTATAATGGCCTTAACCGATCTTTCGTTAACTTTCCGAAACTTTCGGCAAATCTTAAACGTACGGTCCTGAGCGTACAAATCTTAAGGGATCTTAACAAAAGTGACGTTTTGTGGAATTAAAGTAGCCGTGATTTAATTTTATTCGCTGAAAATAAATTCGAATACTTTCCTGCCCCACACTATGCACATTAAATTTCACTAACACGCTGTCGGTCCAGATTTTTTGACACTGCTGTCAGAGGTGTCTTAAGGCAATTATTTATTATGAATAAGTTATAGGAATAATTTAAAATTTTCTAAAAAAACATCAAATTGCAACGACTTTTATTCACTTAAGTCATGAATTAATTTGAAAATTGTTTAGTACAAAAGATTTGAAGTTTTGCATGAATGAAAATCATGGCAATTTGATGCATTGCTCATGCGAATTGATAAAATCGTTATTCTGAGGAATACTTAAGCTGTGTTCTTTTTGTCTAACCAGAACAACAGGAGATTTCGCATTGATTTGAAATTTATCATGAATTTCCTACAGCAAAGATTTAAAATCCTAATAATAGCATCAAGTTGCACTGATTTGTTTCCACTTTGAAGTAAAAAATTATTCTGTAAAATGTTCAGTTCAAATTTTGAAGTTTTCCATTATTAAAATCATGGCAATTTGATGTAGTATTGATGCAAATTCCAAATCCTTGTTCAGAGAAACTGTTAATAAGTTTCCGTTCAATATAAAATCGCCTTTTGTTCTGGATAGACGAAAAGAACACAGCTTTAATAAACTTCAGTTCAACATAAACATCCTATTTTTCTGAAGATACGAAAAGGACGCAGCCTCATTGACTAATTACTAATTTTTTTAAATTAAATTAAATTGAATAATAACCGCAATTCCTTCTGTTAAATTAGCTATGGATACTCTGAACCCAGCTACATTCAGATGAATACTCTTTTTATGTGTGTCATCATCATAATTACATTAATTGGAGTATTTCTCTTACAATATTCAATAATTAGTGCGGTCTGCACATATCGTAATATTGTGTCTAATACTGGTGGGTGCTTTAAACTTTCAAGAATTTTTTTACTGCGTTTGCAAAATTCAGTAGGTATATGTAGGTACAACGTACAATACAAAGTCATATGTATATTTTCAATTAAAGCAAACAAAAAATAAAATGGTGCAAGTAAAAATCTTCCTCAAATTATATTATATTGAGAACTGCTTTTGTTGAAGTTTTTGTTTTCGTCCGGTTTTCATGCATTATCACTGCACGACACTATTTTCTAAAGGGAAAGTGAACAACATTTGAGATGATTGCAAAAATTTCATACACAAGATAAGCCACTTATGCTACCCAAAAAAAACAACATACATATATGTATGTATTTATATAGTAATACACGTAGCTACATAGCACATACATATGTAACCGACTTTTGTTAAAACTAAAACAATATTTGGGGATTTTGCAGGCGCAGTGACATTTTTCGGTTTGAAAATATTTTGTTTTATTTCGAAGGGTAAATTCAAAAACTTATCAAAGCTACCTCAATTTATAAATGAAAGCATATATGTATGTATATTGAAAAATATACATTATGTATATTGGTACTGCTTTATGTGGTCTGATCAATAAAGCATCTTTCTTGAATTTACCCACCATTATTTATGTGTTCCTGTTCCTAGTTGATTTATTTTTAGAATTTTGTATTTTTTATAATTTGTTCTCATTAATAATATGTAATTGATAATCGCTGCTTTATTTATTCTACATTAATGCTAGAAAATTCCTAATTACTTTATACATACATATATTATATTCGCATAAAACTAATTTTTGTGTGATAGACTATTTTTGTAAACATTTGTTAATATTTCCGAAGTGAAATTTCGCAAGAAGAAAAATACAGTGTATTTTGCGACATTTCCGCAAATTTTATGTTTAAGAGAGATTGAGATAAATTATACGGGATACTGTAGAGTACAAAGGGTGCACTTTTGCGCGAAATGTTATATTCAGAACACTTGTGATCATCGTTCTTGATAATAAATTCAAAATCAGAGCGATTGATCTCGCTTCAAATTTTTACTGTACTATGAACCCAGATAACCCAAAAAATGCTTTTTAAGTTAAGGATTTTAGTTGATAATTCCTGTTAAAAAGTCTTGAAGCTTTCTAAGGATACCTGTGAAGACCCAATAACGAAGCGGGAGAAATTAAACGTCCACAGCCTCAATTTTAATGTCTAAAATTTGACTTTGGCCCTTCGTCTTTTTTTATGTGGGAAGCTTGAAATATTTTTCTGAGAAAAAAACTCTCATGTCTTGTGGCCTTTCTAAGAAGAGGAAACCGCATTTAAATCCGACATCGCGTTCTGAAGTTATTCTTATTATAAGTATTCTAAATGCTTAAAATCGCGATGTCTAATGAATCTACAATTCATAGGAAAAAAAATTATACAGACCTTTGTTGTAAATAATCGTATAATGTACAAATATTGTATGAACTAGTTTTACATATAACACGGATCAGATTAAATATCTGCGAAAAATTGATTTTTCTCACGTTTGACCTTGAATAAAATTTTTAGCCGACATGAGATCTATGAGAACTTTTGACATTTAATTTATAATGATGTATTTAGGGTCTGTACCAATTTTTAGTTCTGTGCGAATTATTCCGAAGTTTGAATCCTTTTTTGTCTATTTTAACTGAGACTATTCATGAATTTGGATTTCCCTCTAAATTTTCTTAAAATTTCGTTCTATTAATATATTCATGAAAAGAAACAAGTTTTTGAAATTCACAACTGAACGAAACACCTTAAATAAAAACTCATTAGTTTTCGAACCCCAACGGATACGAGATTTCCAAGACAAAATAAGGCGCCTCGGATGTTTGTACATCCTAAGCTTACTACACAATTAAAAATTAAATTACACTATAATTTATACAATTTTTCTCCAATTTCAGATTCTACAGCACTGAGATGTACTGGTCTTACATGAACCTGTTATCATCGATGTCATTTTGGTTAATGTCAATTTTAGTAGTTGTCACGAGTTTAGTGCCCGACTACACAATTAAGGCGATGAGAAATGGCCTAAACTTACCAAAGTTCAGCATTTACCCGGGGACTAGGGCGAAGTACATTCTGAAGAGGCAAATTGATCCTAGTTACGCTAATGGTAACATCGAGTCAACTAATTTATAAGAATTGAGTAGTTTTAAAACATATTGGCTCATGGTGAGCTCTGTATATATTTTGTTAATTTCCTTTAGCAAGTGATCTAGGAGTAAGTCTATCAGTATCATCTTATTTGTAAATTTCATGTAAAAAATATACATATATTAAATATGATCTTATGATAATATCAGTTTTGTATTTTTTATTTATGTATTTAATTTTATTTTTTTTGGACGACATGAGGATCGTTCAATAGTTGGACATTGAGTTTTTGACTCTCTGCGGGCCACAACTTTCTATCTCTGTGTTATTTCAAATATTTACGTCGAATAGTTTCAGAGATAATTGAAATCTGCGATCTTTGTCAGGTTGCATGTGCAGGCGAGGATAACTGTGCACACACGCTACTGCTTGAATGCGCAGTTCAACTGTACAGACAAAACTGTGCGGGCAAACTCTAGCGTGGTATGGCTGGCATTAGGTACACAAAATGCAATTCGGGCCTTTTTTATGCAACTATTTGACTGGACTAAATGCATGGACTTGGAATTTTCGAAACGGTTTTGAAAGAAAAACAAATATAAATTATTAAATTTGAAAAAAAAAAATGTTTTTCGACAGCAGTCTGAAAAAATTGAGAGCGATTAAGAAATACGTAAACTATCAATGCAGCATAATCATATACATACATATGTATGTAGATGTTGAAGTGTAGTGTAACTGTCCTATTCCTATACATATAATATTGTGCGGGTCCTCTTGTGTATAGCTCGTGTACCAAAAGATACATACTTATGATGGCTTTTATTTCACTTCATGACTTCACGAAGAAACGATATGGCTAAGTGTCCCCGAAATACCTTTTATGACTTTTCGTCGCCTTCTCTTAGTCTAGTATTAACATACATGTTTCAGTAGTTCAATCCAATTGAAGCGAGCGATAACATTTTAAAACGAACTGTGAAGACATCAATTTATATTTGAGTTCGATCTATTAAATAGATAGAGATAAGTGCAGTTTCTTGGAACTTGCTTTATTTTGTATAGTCATTTTTTCTATGAGTATAATTTTCACAGTGTAAACATTTCAAGATTTTTGTATTCTTTGCCTGCATTACAAATACAATGAAAATATTTAATTTGGAAAATGTGCTAAACAAATTCACACGAAAATAGTTCAACTTTTTCGTCCTATGTAGATATTCCTCATGTTAGTTATTTACTTTTATTTCTGGATAAATGAGAATAATTGTTGGTCTTATTTTTAACTGATTTCATATTTTATACAATGACGAGTAAAATTGAGCCATAATGATAGTACTTAAGGGATTCGCAAATAACTCATTAACTGCAAGAGATATCGTAAAATGGTTAAGTAGGGGTACCTAAATTTGTCTGCAGAATTTCCCGCATAAAACTTGGCGGTAGATGAAGCTCTGCAAAAACTCGTTGCTAAGCAGCAGCCGGTCGACCTTATTCTAGAACTAGAATAAAGCTAACCACCACTGCACCTTAGCAATGACCTTAAATTTGACGTCAGACAAACAAGTTTAAGTTCATGCCCAATCAGGTGTGCATTCCGCGCAACCCATATCAGTTAGCCTTGGCACGATCATTTAAATCGTTGTTTACATTCTTTAAGATGCAATTGCACCATTCTTGGGCGCAAACAATGAAGCTCCCGATCATAATCTTGGCCTCAGCTCCAGCTCAAGTCCCAGCCTCAGCCCCAGCAGCCCTGGCCCCAGCTCCGGTCCTAATCACTGCCCCAGCTCCGCCCCCAACCCCGGTGCTAGTCACGGCCCCAGCCCCAATGATAATGACATTGAACCCTCTCAAGGCTTTCAATTCATCTTAGGTGCGCAATCAGGTGCGCATCCGGCTCGTGCCATAAATTATGTACATGCAATTAAAAAGGTGTTGATTTTCAATCAATCACCCAATTAATTTGCATAATTGTCCCATTAGATAATGACCCACTAATTTTAACATAATGACCTCAATTAATTTACATAATTGCCTCGCCCCCTCATTTGCATAACCGGTTTTGGTTCCCACAGCCAACTACCCCAATACATATTCATACAAACTTTTTATCCTGATTCTATGTACTCTAAGAACTACTGTAAGAAATGCATTAATTTTAATACAACGAGAGAGATAATCGAGATTGTAGAGGAGGAATTAACTTTTAAAAGGAGATGATTGACCAGGCCATGGATGACCGGGAGGTCTACATTGGCTCAATAAACTCTAAAAGAACTGGAAGATCCTAACAATACAGATTCTGTGTGAGAATGTCGCTCGAAATGTTAGGAACTCTTCTTGGCATTATTGGACCTATTGTATATGTATATATTACATTACATATTACATTACATATATAGATTTTTCGATGAAAATCGAATGTCTATATCATGTTACCAAACATACCAAATGCGATATTGCCGACATCGTGTTCCCAAATACGAAATTGACGATATCAACAAAAATCGATATCGAGATCCCAAAAACGTGTTATTAAAAAAATAAAAATAATAGTTAAAAACTGTTCAATTTCAGAGAGTCTATTTTAAAATATGTTTTATTTAATTTTGACAACTATATTGAGCAGAAAATATAATCAACACAGGAAACGTTTTGTACATTTTTTTTATTCCTCATGTGATTTATGATATGCCTGCATTTTTTGAATGGGTCCTTTCCCTTACGCACCCAACATCTTTTTAACAGTGTATCCCGGTACGGCATAGAAGAATAGAAGGATCATTATAGCCAGGGCTGTGATGATGAGTCCCTTAAGGATAGCCCACTTGTAGTTGTGCCAGACTATGTAGCGGATAGATTTGATAGGATTCAAGAACCACATAAACGAAGCATCCGGACGACTTTGAATTAGAAGGAAAAAAACGTTATACAATTGTCTTACTTTGATTTATTAATCTTACTTTGGTTTCTCAAGCGGATCAGGCTCGTTTCGACCATATCCAGCTGGATTTTGCTCTCCTTCCTCCTTCGATAGGAGGTGCAGTTCAGCTTCCACTTTTCCAGTCAGTTCCATTTCATCGTTTTGCTTTTTTATGAAAAATGGCCACCAGCCTCGAACGCGTTTCTGTTTGAAAATATTGACCGTGGGAACGTTGTCTGTTTTTAACATATCTAAAGTGCAGAGTTTTGAAGATTTTGCTCCTCTGGGAAAACGATTGAGGTTAAGGGATATCGCTCCTGTATTTAAAAAATATGAGTTAATAAATATAAATAATATAAATAATATTCTTAAGTCTCGAAACTGTTTTATAATTATTTAAACCAGACCTAAGAAATCATCGGCGGAAAAATGATCAGCGTCCCAGACTTGAAGCTCGAGACGCACAGGGATTTTAACCTCTGTCTCGTCCCAGCTGAACAACGATTCTCTTCGGGATAATACAATTCTTTCTTCAGCGGCTAGATAATCGAAAGGAAAGATGAATCTCCAGTTGAAGTTTCCCTCGCCTGTTAAGGATCGATAGTGGATGTCTGTGCATTGCACGTCCTGTGGTCCCTTTAACCATCTGTAAGAAGGGAAAATAGACAGATTCTTCCATTAAACGTTTGTTAGTGGTGCCCACCCTTTAACATAAATATCAGACATTTTCTCTCCAGTAAAAAAGGCATCGTCTTCCAAGACAACGTCGTCGGTGTTCCAAATGATAACTCGGAGCTCATAAGATTTCGGTTTTCGTGGGGATATATCCACAGAGGGACCAGGTAAAGGCATGTCCATCGGAAACATATCCACCCACATTTCCAGCTTGCCCTGTTCAATTCCTGGCTTGTCGGGATTGTACAGGGATCTTGATTCGATGTGCTCTGGAACAATCTATAAAATAAAGAAAACATCTCTTCATGCAAGACAGATGCAAATTAATAATCGTTTGTACCTTGCACCCTATTTTAGGAATCTCTTCCCACCGATGTAGAACGGCTAGGGCGAGATGTTCGTCTCGGTTTTTGCATGTCGTTGGACCGTTCCACGCTATTACTTCCTCTTCGGAGAATGTCATGCAGTATTTGCCTATTACTACTCGGTCTTGGAAGTAGTGAGGCGTCTCAAGTTTATTTTCCTTGCAGAGACGGGATAGAATTTGGGTAGGCTTCATCGGATCTCGCCATCGGTTGTAACCTAAGCTGTAGAAGATATGATACAATATTTAAGGGCTTTATTCTACAATACATATATAGAATGCAAAACTCTCCTTAAATTTTTTCAAAACTTTGTTTCAAAAATAATACAAAATGCCGGAACTTTTATGATAATTCAATTCAAAGTTTAGACGTTTAAAAAATTAAATATCGCTTCTTTTGAAATTTTAAACACACATTCGAAACCAGTATTACATTCTAGATGAACCATTAAAAGTTGAAAATGTTTCTTTCAACAATTTGTTGGAAAATACTGGATTTTTTTGTGAATGATTGATATTTGCGGTGCTCTTTCATAATCATAAACAATTTTTTTGAAACAGTTCAACAGACGGTGTAGAGTTGACCTACGTCATTCTAACATTTTCCAGAAATAACCACCAGAGCTCCGCCATTTTGGATTATTTTTAATTGTATTTTTACTTAAAATGACTAATTCATTCTATGCAAAAAATTCCTTAATGTTCACAATAATTTCAAATTCTATAGAGGCTAACCGCCTTAAATATAGATTGCAAGTAGATTGGCAACAATATCGGACAGATTGAGTTTGATGTTTTCTCGTGGATTTTGGTGAGACGTTGTAAAAACATTAATTTGATTTCATTTACACGATCAAATTTTTTCGCCTCCTTTACCCGTAGTTCTCAAATCTCATACTACAAGAGTTCAATTACGTTATTGGGGTTTTTAGGGTCAAAAGTGAGAAATATGAAAAATAAAAATTTGTCAATCGCTTGTACATTATTTAACTTTCAAATTCCGAAATATACCAGCATTCCGTAGCACTTTTCGGCATATTCCCAAAAAATTGCTTGTAGATTTTATCAAAACTATAAATTACAGACATTTCCAGCTTTTTCTTCAACAACAATTCTTAAGAGTAAAGGATTTTTGCTTTATTTTATTTTTTAATCTAGACTAAAAATACGTTATAGACATTTTATTGGCGAATTCCCGCTATTTCGCTATGTTATGATCGTTTTGACATAGGGCGCTGAACGAGACGGCAGTTTCAAATAAATTTTTGAAACTTTAAATGCGACTTCTCGTAATGATGAAATATCAACAACTAGCAGATCGAATAAAAAAAGTTACCCGTTAATGAGTTTGAAACTTTAACTCGTTTCTTTGTAATGTCATATATGTACAATGTACATACATATGTAAATATTTGAAATAAAATAATAATTCTAGTTTAGTTTACTGATTAAGAATATACATATTTGTTTTTTGTTTCAGATACATAATTATACGAAGAGACCCATTTTTCAAAGCTCGTTTTTTAAAGATAAAAGTGTTATTTTATTATTATTTTTGTTAATCTGAAATATTTTTAAAAATCACACCAAAATAAACGGATACCACGATACGGACAGGCATTTGACCGTAATGAAAACGTATAAATGGTTTTGCCTTAGGCCCTTAGGGTAAAGTACGGATAGATGCCCCAGGTATCAAAAGTAATACTTCCAAAAACAAAGCCGAATCAGTTTACCCTTATATTGATTCCTTTTAGTGGCAAACACTCAGTGTTACTGTTTAAAAATTTTCTAAATTCACAAAGATTTTAAAGATATTTTTCTACGTTTGTTAAGTAATGTTTTTTTTATGTGTCAGACTTAAATGTGACGTGCATGTTAAAAATGATTTAAGAGGTTTTAGGTTAATTAGTTTTTTAATCAAATATGCTTCTATCCTGTACGAAAAGAATACATAGTTGCCCCGTTTTTGGAGAGTATAGTTGCCCTTAGGGACATCTATCCTTTGGAAAATTTCTTAGGTAGCTTCTGTTCTACTTAGATTCACTATGTCACCATAAAACTGGTATATGCATAAAACACGTGTCACAAAAGTTACTTATAGGTGTTGAAGCACAATCCCGGAACGATTTGTTAGACCTGAAACATCCTCACCCTCAGTTCCTATAACGAATGAAATAAAATGTTTCAGATAAAAGTTTCGTATTTTTTCCGTAGAATCCGAATCTACAATTAAAAAGTGGAGTTTAAATTTAAAATTCTATCGAGTTTTATGTCAATCTATAGCTTTTCAAAAAATATTTAACGTGCTTTTTCTTGATTTCTTGAGTATCTCATGAAATATTCAACCGACCCAGAATTTTTTTTTCACGGTATATATCTTTCCCTCCAGAACACTTCGAGTTCGTGTTTGCAGAGTGAAACCAGAAAAATAATTCTAAGTTTATTTTATTATAATATCTTATTATACCTAATATTAAAATATGGAACCTTAATTGCGCTGTTAATCATAAGGGCATCTATCCCACCACATAAATTGCGCATTGGGGCATTTAAGCCACTCTTGAGGCATATATCCGTTTTTAGTCGGACTTTAAAACATTTATTATGCTTTGTTTAATTCTGAATTATAAACAATTTTAAGTTATTACTGTTTGTCATTGACTGAGCTATATGCTGCGTAAAACTCATCACTCAATTTCTAACCACTTCGCTGAAATACTAAAAAATTAAAAAGTGAGGCATCTATCCGTACTTTACCCTAGTATTACTAAATATTAGCTTTTTTTAAGCCAATTCTTTCTAAAAGATCACATTTAAATTATAAAAAGTAAACGAATTAATGGTAAATTACTTATCGAAGGCTACAAGTCCGCATTTGTTATGTGAAATGATAGATCGAAAGAATCGACATTTTTTCAATCATTCTCAAGAATCATTCCGCGGTTTTTACTTAAAAATAATGGGAATACCTTTAGTATTTAAGCGTTTTTTCAATTTTCATCCTTATTTTGTGGGAATACACAAAAAAATTGCACAATGTTCGTCACCCGTGAGGATTTATACGAAACTCAACTTCAAATAAACGATTATCTTTTAATTTACATAAATTAGTCAAATTCAATTAATTAATTAATTGAGCATTTTGTGGGAAAACTTGGCTCATTTATATTTTATGAAAATTGTAAATTGTTGTATAGGAAATCCTTGAATTAACACGAAAGTCGCGAATAAGCACGGTTAAAAGTTGCTAAAAACCCTTGAATGTGAGCTTCAATTTGTATGAATTACTCATTAACTGTGTTATTCAACTTTTTATTTCTTCCTACATTGTACATTGTTTGAATATTTGCCGATAAATAGCTGCTACTGAAAGTAACTTAAAATTGAAATACCTACATGCGTTTGCAATAGTTAAATAATTGTACAGCATTCATATGTCGAAGTTTTAACGATAGTTGTACTTACTCTTCATATTTAAAGGATAATCCGCATGTTGCTCGATGTTTGCTGTAGAATCTGTTTTCGAGATCAATTCTAGTTTCACCGATAAGATCATCCGATCCCACCAAATCCCAGTCTAGGATTTGGATAGTCAGCATTGAGTCTTGTGGAAAAGTGGCCTCCACTTCAAAGCATTTCCCGAAAATGGGATTGAGCTGTTTGCTGACGTAGTTCTCTTTGTCCGATATCCTTTTATTTCCCAGGTGGAGCACAACGTAAGGGTCTGCTTTCCCATTGAGGTCCATTGGGTGCAAGTCGGTCGCCTTAATTACGTACACCCTGACGAGCACGTGGATGGGGTCGTTCGCCGGAAGGGATGGAATGAACTGCGGCTCAACTCCTTTGGGAAGCGGCAACTTGTAGACCTTAATGGCTCCTTTGAAGAAACCAACGATACGATTTTCGTCCTCGGTTGAGTCTCCTGTTTTCTTGCCGCGATATAAAGGGAACGAATGTAGCCACTCTTTAAAGTAGTCGAATTCCATCTGCGCCTCCAGTTCGTTTGGATAGATCTGGAAAATATTACGTACATATTAGGGTGTGATTACGCTAAGCGCTGCCACAAGCGATGCTGCCAATCGCTGCCAGCTGCTGCCATTCGCTGCCAAATCAAACTCATTACTTTCCCATATCTGTTTATGCTAAGCGCTGCCACCAAACGATGCGACGCGACCTCGCGCGACCAGGTCGCTCAAAAACTCGCCGGTTTGATTTTTGGGACTAATCGCGAGCGACCAATTCGGCAATATGGATGTGGAAAAGTTGATTGAATGCGTTTAAAGTCGAAAAATTTGTGGGACATGGTAGACAAAAACTATTATACCGTATTCGCACTTTAAATTCACCCTTGCAAAACAAATTAGCCCTATAAAATACTCAGAAATCCCCCAAGTGAAGAAGTAAGAACGAACTGTACCTTTGGTGGAGGAAGTATGATGGTGAGGGTTGGCTTTGCTTCTAATTGGCAATTATAAAAGAAAAAGGAGGATTCCCTTCTCAATAGAGTACGAATGTAATGCCGAATCTCCATAAGAAACCAGACCAAACCAAAACCACAAAACCATTTGGCTGACTTGCTGAAAAAACCAAGTCTGCACACATTATTAGCTATGTAGTTGTGAAGTCTCCGCAGTTCTTGCATTTCTTCTGAAGATGCGCTGAATTGCATGCGGCAACACAAAATGTTTTTGTTTTGTAATTATGATAAGTTCAAATAAAATATTTTTTATACACATGTTTATAATAACCAATTGCTATTCTAATGTTATATGAAGTTGATAAATTCATCCGGAAGTATTCAAAAAATTTTTCTTCATCAGATTTTAGTTCTGGAAATAAAGCATGAAACTCTCCTTTTTGCTCTCGATTTGCTTTGCCGTCTTAATAGTCGATTTCTAACTGCAGAGCTATCTAACAAATAATACCATTCAACCATGGAAAGGGCCATTTTTTAAATTTTTAAATGTCAAATGCTTGGTCGCAAGCGTTTTAATCGCTTCCAATTCGAACACTCGGTCGCAAGCGATCGCAGGCGTTTAAATCGCTTGCAATCGTTAGTGGCAGCATCGCTTGTGGCAGCGCTTAGCGTAAGCACACCCTTAGGTATAATTGATCGGGAATGATTTGCATGTCAGACAGATTCATAATATACACACATTTATTTCTCTTTTGCTACGTAATGAAAATTTTCAGTCAAAACTTTTTGTAATGGGAGGATCAAAGAGAAATCTGAATAATAAATCTTACAGCATAGATAAGGTTGAAAAAATTTCAGGTAAAGGACCATCTACCAAAAAACTTAAAATGGTGGTAGAGGAAAAACTATTAGATGATTTGTGTGAGGATGAGGCGGGAGGTAAGGTTGCAGTGGGACGAAGGACGATGAGACTGCAAAGTATCAATAAAGTAATTTTTGGTGATTCTGGTGATACTGATGGGGGGGGTGTGGAGTCCTCGGATGTGATGGGGGGTTCCAGTGATGAGGGTGAATTGGTTGTGGCTGGTGGTTGTGGTGAGGATGGGGAGGTTTGCCGAAATTCTGATAAGGATGATTGCCCTGTTTCTTTTAGGTATGATGAAAATTCAAAAAGTTGCTATAAGGTGATGGTGTCCAGGGTCCTAGGAGAAGGAGGAGAGAGGAGAGGTATCAACCCTCTGACGCTGGGGAGGTTGATTGTTGAAAATTTTAGGGAGGGGGTGCTGTCGATTGAGAGGGTTGCTTTGGACACGTGTGTTGTTGAGTTTGATGGTGCGGTGGTTGCCAACTCCTTTGTTGAGAATCATGGATTGGACAAGACATATAGGGCATACATTCCTCTGAGTGCGGTTGCCTTGGCGGGGGTTGTCAGTGGAGTGGATGTGGAATTGTCGGTGAGTGAGATAAGGGAGATGATTGAGAGAAGAAACTCGGATGTGAGGATTGCTAGAATTTTCAGAGAATATAGGTACATCAGGGAGGGCTGCGAGGTGAGGAGGATTCCAACAGAAAGATTGAAAATTTACTTTTTTGGTGATTGTCTTCCTGAGGTTATGTTTATTGGGTTCACACGGTTTAGGATTCGTAAATTTATTCCCAAACCCTTACGGTGTTTCAAGTGTCAGAGGTATGGACACATGGCTAAGTCTTGTAAAAGGAAAAATGAAACTTGTTCTTCCTGCGGTGAGGAACATGTAAGAACTGATGAAGGATGTGATAAACCTTTGAAGTGTGTTAACTGTGGAGGAGAACACAGATCTGTTGACCTGGACTGTCCTGCCAGGATCAGAGAAGAAAAAGTTAATTCTCTAATGGTCATGAGGGCGATCTCCAGAAGAGAAGCCAAAAAAATTGTTAAGGCTGAATTGTTTAGTGGGCCGGAATCAACGGGTGAAAGTACTGAGGTGTGTGGGGAGGCGGAATTGGGGGTGAGTAATTTCAATTTAAGTAATGTGCACAGCATCACTAGGGAGGGTGAAAAAGGAGTTTCAATTGACTCAGGAGCTAGCAGATGTGTGGATTACTTGAAGGTCAAGACCTTGACTCAACTTAATGAGAAATTGGTAGAAGTCACAAGACGAATAATAGAACTCTTAGGAGAAAATTCAAAAAAATCTCATAACGAGATTAT
The DNA here is from genome assembly GCA_951509405.1 of Machimus rusticus. Classification (NCBI taxonomy): domain Eukaryota; kingdom Metazoa; phylum Arthropoda; class Insecta; order Diptera; family Asilidae; genus Machimus; species Machimus rusticus. The sequence goes on from OX608051.1 coordinate 15,262,829, forward strand.
CAGACTTTTGATTGCTCTAATCAAATCATCAAAAAACATCATGACGGTTGATGTTTCATACAACTCCTCAAGATCTGTATGAAGATCCTTCAAATTAATAGTCAAAGTGTCAAATCAATCAGAGATGAATTAGAAATGTTTATTAACAAAAGACAGATCAATTGCCTGTTGGTTAGTGAGACCTGGCTCCTACCGTCAGAGCAGGTCTCACTACAAGGCTTTTCACTTCACAGAGAAGATAGGGCAGATGGTTATGGTGGGACAGCCATCGCTGTTTCTAAAGAGTTAAATGCAATCAAATTGCCGGTAGGTGACGGTGTCAACACGACTATGATTTCTATCATGGCTTATGGCCACAAACTTTCGTTGGTTTCCGTGTACATTAAACCCAGTTTGGATTTTTCCATATTTAAGAAGGAAGTTGACACCATTTTTCTTAGTGCTATTCAAGGTGGTAAAGCACTTATCGGTGGAGATTTCAACGCTCGTAATGTTGAATGGGGTGATACCATTACCAATAGAAAAGGGGAGATATTGAATCAAATAGCTACAGACTACGGCTTTCGCTGCATAAATAATGGAAACTACACTTGTGTCTCTAGAAACATAAATCCTTCTAGAAGTGTTCTAGACCTGACTTTTGTAAACTTCAATGACATAAGGGTTACTTGGGACACGTTGAATGTTTCGTTTGGTGGTAGCCCTCACCTACCAATCTTGCTACACTTGGATGTCCCTTTGTTCTCCCCAAGGAAAAAAATTATAGCTGGCAGGCTCCTTGTTGATCGGCTGAGGGACCTTGTCATTGATGATGATGATGAAGGCGGCATAATCGACAAAATTAAGGAAGTAATCAAAAAGTCTACCTTCAGAACCAGTACAAAAAAGAATAAATTTGTCCCTAAAAAGTGGTGGAACCGAGAAATTGACAGGCTATATAGAATGAAAAGCAATGCTCTGGCCTGTTTTAATAAGTCAGGTAATGTTAAATTTCTGATAGAGCACAATAGACTCAATGCAGAGTTCAGGAGGCGAGTCAGGGAGGAGAAAAGAAAGGACTGGGATGCGTTCATTGGGGAGCTTGGTGCTAGGGGAGAAGTGAAAAATTTTTGGAAATTAGTGGGGAGACTCAAGGGTAAAAGTGATATTAGCCCAATTTTTGCCGACAGAGATAAAGTAGGTGAATTCTTGGAGTTTGTTGTCAGTAAAACTAAGAACCCGTCCTTGTTACCCAGACTCAATGATCCGGCTAACCTGAAGGGTATAAATCTGTCTGTTGATGTCCTTGACGAAATATTACGTTCCAAGTCTAGCTCGGCCCCTGGAACTGATTCTATTTCCTTTCACATGCTTAAAAACCTGTCCTTGTCTGCCAAATCGGCCTTGGTCAAGCGGCTAAATAATATCTTTATGTCTGGGGTAATTCCGGAGGAATGGCTACTGATTAAGGTGGTACCTATCTTAAAGCCGGGTAGAGATGCCAATATCGTTGGAAACTATAGACCAATTTCTTTAATAAATGTACTTTTGAAGGTGATAAATATGTGTATAAAAAAAATTTTGGTGGATAAGATGGAGAGCAAGAATGTGTTACCCAAAAATTCCTTCGCTTATAGAAAAGGTAGATCTGCCACAATGTGTTTAGAAATTATCAACCAAAGGATTACTGCTCTCAAAAGGGAGTATAAGTATGTAGGTTTAATATGTGTAGACATTGACAGCGCCTACGACAGGGTGGACCTTGGCAGGTTGTATCTCAAGATGCTTAGTTGTGAGATCCCTCTCAATCATATAAACTGGATAATCGACTTTTTTAAAAATAGACGTCTCACAATGCGTGGTTTAAGTTTTCAAACGATTGGCGGCATGCCTCAGGGTAGCGCGCTGAGCCCTGTATTATTCAATCTATATACGGCTTCTATTCATGATGATTTTGCTGGTGGTGCTGAGCTGTTTCAGTTTGCTGATGACTTCCTGTTTCTGGCTGGTGGAAACAGTATGAGTGAGATTCGGGGCAATTTTCAGTACGCCATGGATGCGTTTGCTCGGTCTGTTGGGGGGCTTGGCATGGAGGTAAATGCCAATAAATCTAATTGTTTGCTCTTTGGAACGAGGAAAGTGTGTGAGGTTTTTGTCGGTGATAGCGTAATCCGAAATGTCAATGTGCTGAGATTTCTGGGTTGGTCTTTCTCAAAGAGCTTGAGCAGCTCGGTTCATTATGCGGAGGCCCTAAAAATTGCTGACAGTAATGCCAGAGTGGTTAGGTTGATTGGAGGTGTAAAGTTTGGTTTGAATCCCAGAAATGGATTACTTCTGTTTAAAACTCTTATAAGGTCCAAAATAGAATACTCCAGAGCGCTTTCTTACAGGGAGTCCAGGGCAATTGATAGAAAGATTGAAACAGTGTCAAATAGACACATTAGGAGGAGCTTGGGTCTTACCCATAGTACCCCTAATTGGGTTCTATATGTCCTCGCTAATGAACTTCCCCCGAGGTGGAGAGCGGAGCTGATAGTGGCGAAGGATTTGTTGAGGTTGTGTAGATTTTTTCCTGAGGTTGTGGAGAGTTTGGATGGGGGGTGGGTCAGGACCCCTCTGGAGTTGTGTTGGGTCAAATACAGGGAGCTTTTTCAGCTGGTGAAATATGGGGAGAATGTTGATGTACCTTGTGGTTTAATTGTTGTTGATGTTGATTTTTTGAGTGGCTTGGGTTGCAAGGCGAGGGTGAGTGCTGAGGTGGTTGAGAAGATCATGTTGATGAAGAGAGAAGAGTTGCCAGGTGATGTCACTGTTGTTGCTACTGATGCGTCTGTTGCCTGTGGTGCGGTGGGTTTGGGGGTTGTCATCCCGGAAAGGGAATTGGCTGTGAGATATAGGTTGGTGTGGGAAATGTCTACCCTGTCGGCGGAGCTATTAGCAATCAAAAAGGGCATGGAATGTGCATATCAATTGGGAATTAAAAAAATCCTAATTATGACGGATAGCCTAAATAGCTGTTTGGCTATTAAAGAAATGAAGATGATGAATTTTATTGTTTCTGATATTTATAGTCTGGCTCGCAAATTTGAATGGGTGAAATTTTTATGGGTACCGTCCCATAGAAGCATTAAGGAGAACTGTATGGCTGACGCTGAGGCTGATAGAGCCAGAAGGGATGGTGAGATACTGACAACCTGTTTGACAGCAGAAGACATTTTCCTTAATATCAAAAATAGAGTCTGGAGAGAGTGGAAGGCTGAGGTGGATGAAATTAGCAAAGTTAAAGGTAGGTTTTTCGCTTCTATCCACCCTGGGATTGGTACTAGGCCTTGGTTTTTTAACATCAGCTTCCCCCACAGAGTAGTAAGAAAGATTAATAGATTAATTTCGGGACATTCATATGCCAAGAAGCATCTGGCAAAGTGGAAGCGTGCGTCTGATGAGTTGTGTGATTTGTGTGGATCTGTTGAAGATGAGGAACATTTGATTTTAAGATGCACTAAATTTGATGATGTCAGAGTGAAGTATTCATCTCTTCTGGACAAACCATCACTAATTGAGGCTCTTTCACCCCTCACTGAGGTTGTGATTGACCATCTAGGTCGTTTTCTTTGCGAAGCTAATGTTGAGATTTGATGTGGTCTCGTTGTGTTTTGGTCCATGATTGTTCACTTGTACATCTTTGCCCTCCTCGTCCAGTTTTTGGTCCGTTTTTCTTTTGTTCTCTTTTTATTGTTGCACAATGATGTTATCACATATTTTCTATATGTGAAGATCAAAAATAGGTCTGTTCTTGTTTCTTTTTTAGTTCATCTATACGACATTAAACGCCATCCATCAATATAGTGTAAACCGCGCTCACTTATTATTAATTTTAGCTTGTTGACTATCAGTAGCTCTATCTCACCTTAAAATCTTGTTGATTGAATTTTTTCTTACTTTGTTCTATTATTGCTGTGATGCTCATATAAGCTTGTGGTGAGTGAAGGGAAGGCTGGGGACCCTTGTTGGTCCTGAGAGAACGGTGACACTGGGCTGCATATGCCACCAACAAATTCCATCAGCTGGAGAGACGCTTGTTCCTGAAGAGATCAGTGGTCAATGTGGCTTGCACTGCCGTGACCAAAAACTCACCTCGTGTGGGGCCCTCGAGGCTAATTAAAACAACAACAACAACAACGAAAAATTTCAAGAAAATTTTAAATTTGATGATGTGTGTGAATACGAGCGAGAAAATTTTATTTGGTGATTATTTATCTTCAGAAAGCTTCGTTAAATTACGCGGATAAATTAAAGGAGTTTTCTGCCTGAATTTAGTTTGTTGATTTAGGTTAGCTCTGGGACTGGGTTGGGGGGAGATTCTGCTGTTCGGATTCAAAGTAATTTAAAATTGAATTCGATCCAAAATTGCTTTTCCTTCGTGCTCAAGAAGTGGCGATGCATAGTAAGCAAAAGCTTCTGCGTGAATACCACCCAAAAAGTTTAGATTTTCAAAGATATTTCAAGCTAGCAGAGCTAAATTTGAAAATTTATGTACGAGTATAAGCTGTGTTTTTCGTATGTCCAGATTAAGAGGCAATATTATTTTGAATTAAAAATTATTGGCAGTTTCTCAGAATACGGTTTGAAATTGCCATAATTTTTTTCATACAAAACTTCAAATCTTGAATCGAACATTTTTCAAATTAATTTTTGACTTAAAAGTGGATATAAAAGCTATTGCAATTTCATACTATTTAATTTTAAATTTTGTCTATAGGTTAATCAAGATGAATTTTAAATCTAAGCTATATACCCAGTTCCTCGCTAACTTTGTTCTTATTTTTGTCGTTCAGTATGATAATTACAAATGTGTCAGATATTACTTCTTTTGCGGAGGTAATATTATATATATATATATGGTTAAGAATAATGTGCTCCCAATAAAAGCATTAAGTGATTATATACATGATTTAAACTAGCTAAGCAATATTAAAAAACATTCCTCAACTGGCTGGAAGAGCAACCTTGTTAACATATTAAAAGTTAACAAACTAAGATTTATTTTATGCTGTTTTTTTATTGAATAATATGTAGATTTAGATAACTTAATTTTTGCATTGCCATATTATGTGGAACAGATATGTTGGACGCAGTCCTCATTTAAACTCGGAATTTACTCGAAGGTATCGGTAACTGGCCGCGGTAGCTCAGTTGATTTGAGCATTGAAGCGAAAATTCGAAATTCGCTGGGTCGATTCCTCCTGGGTCCAAAGTCTTTGTTTTCCATATGCTCACATTTATGTATGTCAATATCATATGTATATTAAAACGAGCTCTTTAGGTGCTCAATTAACAAAATTTATGACCAAGGTTTTATTAAAATTGAAAAAATCAATATCAACTGCTCTGAACTGAATAAGGCTAATAAAGCCGTGAAAAATACATATATGTATTATATGTAATACCGAACCCCCATTCGGATGGGATTTGTGAATATGAAATAAGGCCAATCTCGTATGTTTTAAAATCTGCATGTTGCTTTACTAAATGAAGTGTATATTTTGAATAATGAAAATAAAGTCAATCGGCGAATATTTCTATAAATATTGTATTAAAGAAAACAACTTTTGGTAAGTGAAAATAAAGCCCTGAGTAAGAATGTGTCGCTGTGACTTTGTTTTTTTTTTTAATAAAAATAAAGGCGAATTTGTTACATATTTATTTCTGCTGTTTCAGTTTTTACCACAGGTAATAAGAGAGGCACAATGTCACAATGTTATTACTTTGTTTTATATTTAGAGCACGCATTTCTGTTTTCTTTAATTACTTATTAAGTTAATTTCAAACATAAAAGCTTGCATTCTCGTTACAAACTTTGTGATAAGTACGTATTTATATAAACATAATAAGTAATAATAAAATGTGCTAAATCAGACCAATTGAGTGCTTGTAATATACACCAATTATAAGAGGCTCTGCTTGTTTTCCCGATAAAACCTGATTTTTTAATAGTGCTTCAAAGTTTATTCTAAGTTTCACCTCATGGGAATAATATTTTTATGTAATTTTGACTTCATGTGAATGCATCTGTTCAGAGATTCACGTAAATCGAATGAAAATGCTTCAATCGAAACAACTGAAATTAAAACTGACAAAATAAGAAATGCTATCGATTTTATCTGCCTTATTTAAAAATCAATTTTTGTCCCTAAAAATGTCCAGGTTCAAGTTGTGGATAAGTTCCAGCGACGATAGCGACAGTGAATCGAATATATTGCAATGGTCAACACCATGATTTTTTTTTTACATAATTGGCAAATCTTTGTTTTCCGTAAATAAAAAAGTTTAATCAGGTCCGATTTTCGAGAAAAATAGGATTGAAAACTATAAAATGCGATATTATGACCAATTTTGAAAAATCATTACAAAATTGAACCGGAAACTTAAAATTTTGCTCAAATCTTAAGCTATTGAATATACAAAAAACTTTAGAACATTTCGAAATAATCAGTGAATTTCACTTTTTTCCATAAACTGATTATTTCATACAATGGATTCATGATCTCACATTCATGAAAAATTTGTTAGGTTATAGAGATATGTATATATGTAAGTTGTATTTAATATTTTAAGAACTCAGGCTTTCATCTAAGATATGTAGGTATGTTAAAAATTTCTATGATGAACTTTTATTTTTCAATAAGTTTTTTAAAAATTGCCAAAATATGGTTTGATTTTTTTTTTCTTGCAAACAGGAGCTGATTGAGCATTTTCATTTACGAGTTCGTAATCTAAGGAAAATATTCTATAGAAATAATATGCCAACAATTATATTTGTTGACCAGTTTTATCATTGAAACGTTGTAAAATAAGAAATAACTCTAATTCTTTGGAATGACCCATGGACTGTGGGTGTGTTTTAATATTTGAATTTTCATTGCTATCAGATTTCGTGCATACTATAGAATTTCAAAGGAACTATTTAGGTTCCTTCTCGAGAAAATTTATAAAAAACTTTTCTATTCGCACAAATTCCGTATCCAATATGTATGCAATGTGGAATTAACCTTTCTACGTTTTTTGTTTCCTGAAGGAGGTTACAACAAAGGTATGGGGAATAATTTATATGTTGGTTTAGGTAAACATCTTCTAAAGGCTTATCTTAAGTTTCAAATTTTTGAAGTTGTAATTTTTGTTAAGGAGATAAAATTCCCAAAATCTGAGCAAGAGAAAAGAATTAAAGCCTCCTACTCTACCAGAAGACTGATTTTCCACAAATTACAGAATCGTATAGACGGCATTCACATGAGGATTTCGCTACCATCACAACATAAACATTTGTATTACAACAGAAAAGACTTTAATCAGTTTTAATGGATTTTCACATGAGAAACGGAACAGGAGAACATTCACTCTAAACGAATATCAGAATAGGACTTATGAGATGTGAATCATTTTTCAGGTGAATCGGATCTCAGAATAGACCCTCCGTAGTTTGCTTCATGACTTTTAATAGTCAACGTCAGAATTGGTATATAAATTCCTTAATTATTTGCATTTTGATAAAGGTTAGATAAAAGACTTACGTGGCACAAAGCTGTGCTCGGTGGTTTCACCTCCTTTTTATTATGTTTCGGACTTAATCTGTTCGCAATTTTCGAGTTTTTAACTCCAAGTTTCTGTCTTTCTTCCTTTGTAGCATAGGTACCAACTGGTTTAGGTGTATTAACATCTTTTGTATCTTCGATAAGTTTTTCATAAGAGCTGAAGTACTTGGTCCACCAGTCCTTACTATTTTCATCGTCACTGTCTTGATCACAAATTGGGTCTGGTGGGGGTTGTTTCTTCTTTGGTGTCTGTCTCTTTACCCTAATTTATTTATTGAAGAAATGAAAATTTATAAAAAATATATATAAATTCGAAATGAAGGGAATAGTAGATATGCGAATTACACAGGTCAACAAATAAAAAATTTTTTCTTGGGTCTCGGTTTATTTCGTAATTCGTTAAAGTTTGCTTTTGTAGTGTTGGTAGCAGTAATACAAAATTTAAAGACCGTATTTTGACTATTTTTGAATCATCATTGCAAAATAAAGGATCATCATAGAACTTTGTAACTTGGCTTAAATGAAAGCTGAAATCCTAATCTAAAAGAACCGAATCCCATTTACCTCAGCAGTCCTTTCTATACCTCTTGTCGAACAAGTTTTTCATGAGTGTGCACTTCTATATGCTTTGTCCGTTATTTATTATTTATGAAGTAATTGGTTTATGGAAAAAAGTCAAACTCATGAATCATTTCGAATTGTTTTAAAGTCTTTTGTAGTTTTAAATAGTAGCTTAAGTTTTCAGCTTTCATTTGAAGAATATTATAAGCTTGAGGTTCAATCCGTTATTTTGTAATGATTTTTCATTAAAGGTCAAAATATGGTCTTTTGTACTTTTTGACCCTATTTTTCTTGCAAATGGGAGCTGATTGGGCGATTTCATTTACGAATTCATAATTTTTGCAAAAAATTCTTTAAAAGTTATCTGCAAATTCTTTCAGAAAAAATTTCGTGTTGACCTGTGTTATACTTTTAGTAATTGCATTATATTATTTTCTAAATAAAACTTGTTACTATATAGTTTGTATCAACGTAGGAAAAAAACTTACATTTTGGTAACACAAGCAGCACCATACAGGGTTAAGTTTTCACATGAGGAATTTTTCGTTACTTGCTGATCCCTCTGATTGTGTGGTATTTGGTTCGGTGTAGCATCGTTGTGGGCGGAGGGTGCAGGCAGAATAATTTGACCGCCCAACGTTTGAAAATTCTTAAAATCCTCTTTTGGAGGCGGTTTGTACATATAGCGGTGGATTGAAGTTATTTGGTGGGTTCCTACGAGAGTATATCTACCGAACGATCTACAGTCTACGCAGCGAATGGTAATTGGGGGAGCATAAGTCTCCTCTACGGGAAGTTCTAAGTCTATAGATTTTAGCATGCTGGGAAAGTTTGGGTTCTTCTTCGCATTCTGAATGATGTTTGAGCTTAAGATGCGGCCAGAGCATTCCACGTCAATCCTCGGCTTATCCACTGACATGAAGTGAATCCGTTTTAAATCTCGCAATCCCCAGAAAAGTACTTCGAGCTTAAATCTAGACAAGTGTGGGCGTACGTCTCGAGGAACGGGTAGGACGGTCCCCTGCGGTGGTCCAGCCATGCGATCCTTCCTTAGATCGACCGGAGCATATTTGGGCTCTGTCAATCTGGGCAAATCGTTGGAACCAATCTCGAGCATTTCAAAAGCCGCCAGCAGCTCTCCTGCACTATCGGTGCCGCGCACTATATCGAACCATTCTAGCGCTGGTGTGTTGTAGGGGTTTTCTTTTAACTTGACCCTCGGCTTTGCTATTGCGCGACCTATAAATTCAGACTTTCCAACTTTGTCTTGGTCATAGATTTCGATTATTATAGTGGGTGGGTCCCTCTTGATTTCCTCCTTTTCGCCGTAGACTAGCACCTCTTCAAAAACCAGCAGCTCATCCCAAGTTGGACTTAAGGTTTCTTCTATCACTTGCGTCGTTTTCGCGAATTCTGTTACAAAAACAGTAGCATAAGGATCGCTCAACCCCGAGGCATCCGAACCGATCAGGGAGCGTGCTTGATAGATGTGTGCTCTCAACTGGAATGTCTAATAGAAATTAAGGAAAAACAAATTAAAGAATGATTTCATAAATTAGATATTGAGTTCACTACATATTTCTCGAGATAGTGGATATTGTTGGGAGCAAGTGCTCGCTGTCTATCAGCGTTACGGAGCTCTTGCGATAAATCATATCCCTTTGGAAGCCCTTGGAAAAAATATTGCTTATGTTTTACTACTCCTAGCCAAAAGTATACGCTCAATTTCGCCTGTACAAACCAGCCCGCTGGTCCTACAGCGTGTTTTCCCGGAAGCTGCAGGAAAAGGAGTTATTGCAATGGTATAATATTATTAAATTTAAACTTACTTTTAAAAACAATGTCTGCACTTTACCGCAGTGCACTCCGCATTCTTCCTCAATAGTTGAGAAAATCAGATCTCGCGCTGATATCCTATGATAGGCATAGCGTTTGCCGTTTGCGATTAACCAAATAAATATGTCTGGTAGCGCGAATTGAGGCTGAAATCGTTTCAGAGAAGCATTACATATGAGGTTATAATGTGTATGAATTTGAATATGCAAAGTGTTTCACGGAATACACTACACTAAACGATTCCTTGAACTAACCAGGGGAACGTTCGTTTAGAGACCTGTTTGTTTCTTCATCCTTCTATTAAAAACTTTCTCTCCAATGGATAATAATGTACATATTATATTTCTATTAAATTGACTAATTATGTATTCTTTTATTTTTTACGAGGTAGAATTCTTGTCTCACATTAAAGGGGTTTTTCAAAGCTTTATTGTTACATTTTATTTTCAACTAAAGTTTTCGTGTGGGAATTGAACTCACAATCTCAGAATCGCATACTCTTTACCAAATAACCACTCGAGGTACCTCAATTTACTACAAATAGTTTTATGCGGGAAGTATGTGATAGATTTAGTTTGGGTAATAGGTCTCCTGATTTTTTAATAAATTAGTAGATATGAAAACCATTACACTGTTCTTATTTTATGATTATTTTCTTTCAGTGAAAGAATGATAGGTTTCTTTAATAGGAGTTTTTTCGTACATAGATTATAAATATGAAAATGAAAATATTCTATCATATAATATCATTTTGAGAATCATGGGTCTCAAAAGATAAAAAAAAAAGCAACTTTGGCCACTTTTGAGAATTTATTAAAATTGGAGCCATAAGTCGCGCTTTTTTCCATATCACTTCTGTGTTTTCTTAGGTGTAAGTAGTATAATTTTACAAATACATATCTTAGCTGTGTATTTATGCTGCTTTGACTGCGTTTCATTTTATAGTTAGGAATTATAGCTAGAGGTACACTTTTGACCGAACCTGAAAAAATAAAAATTGAAGCTTTGGTGGATACTGAGTTTGAAAAGCGGTATATTGCCAGGGAGATTGGACGATCTGATCTGAATTTCCTAAATCTACATGAAAAATATGGAAGGTATTTTACCGAAGGGAAATACTAAGATAAGTAGGCGGCAAAAAAATCAAATCGCTACAGCAGCTACTAATAATCGGTTGATACTTCACAAATTGTGAAAAAATTGGACTTGCCGGTGGGTAAAAGACCCGTCAGATTTCAATAATTTGAGCGTTTAACAGTCAGTGCAGTAGTTTACCTAAAAGTATTTTAAAACTTTCTGTAAATTTACCAGTGTGGTTATAAGAATTTCGCTGACTGTATGCAAATTTAAAATTTTGCACTCAGTGCAAAGATGTCAATAGGTTATAAAGGGTGCCCCAATAAGAGTGCACGATTTAATTTAAAAATAAGACGCATTTTTTTTTTGAGTGATTGATTATATGTTTATTGCATTGTAAAGTAGACATGTTCCGATTATGTATGGAATAAAATATCCGGCAAATGGCCTCTACGGGTCTGAACACAGGCCCTTGCTCTTTTCATGAAATTTTCGATAACATTTTGACAAAGACGTGGCTCTATCTCGACGATGACGCGTTGGATGATTACGGAGTTTTTGTGGTCTCAACTGGATGGTATGGATCTGAATGACATGTGGTTCCAGTAGGACGGCGCCACCTGTCACACCGTGCACGAAACAGTCGATTTATTGGAACAACGATTTCCGGACCGACTCAACTCCCGAAATTCCGATGTCAATTGGCCGCCAAGATCGTGCGATTTAACGCCATGTGATTTCTTTCTTTGGGTTTTTTTGAAATCTCAGGTCTATGTGAATAAACCACAAACAATTCCTGAACTCAAGGCCGAGATCCAACGCTTCCAACAATTATGTATTTACAATCATGGATCTTTAACTAACTAAGACTAAAATGTAAAAAATAAGAATACTTAAATAATCATGTTCTTCTAATAAAATAATGGCGGGGGTGGGGGTAAACCAAGTTCCAACCGAACCGAATTGTGTGTTGCGTTGAACTCTTGGTGAAGAAAATTACATAAGTTATTTCTGTTGAATAGTAGGCAATATACATATGTCTTAACGATGTTTTTACTGCTATTGATGGAACTTGTTTTGAACGTAAAAAAAATATTTTAGGTATGATTATCTATCTTTTTGGGCTTATTTGAATCCTTATCGAGCAAATTTTGTAGCGTGAGTTTACGTATGATTATGGTGCTTAATTTACTTAATTATAATACTTATAATCATAGATTATTGTAAATCTTTAGGAAAAATGCGGTCGTACTTACGTCATCGATTAAGAATTTTAACTTTTGGAGGTAGTTCTGCGCTGTTTTGTATCTTTCTTTCATTGAGCTCTTCGTCACCAAGGCCCTGAGGTTTCGCGCCATATTACCGATAGTTTCCTGTCCAAATTTTAATAATAGAAAATGGAAAAACTAGCGTTTAAGACTTACGACGTCCCTCAGACAGAGCTTCATTCGCTCCTTGTCCAACTTCGTCTTCCCGCTTCCTGGTCCCGTAATGTTACTTTTGGTTATTGTCAAAAATTTTGAGCAAGCCATCGCCAGTTCCTCGAGGGTGGCCCTGAGTTTGACTTCGGCCTTGGGATCCTCGTCCTCCATCAGCGCGTAGGTTTGCGAGAGCCCGTCTTCCTGTGGGGACCAATTTGATCGATTTAATTCACCGAATTTGAACCTTTGAATAGCTGCGGGTGCTTTGGGTACCATTTTCTCAGCCATTTTGGAAATCATGTTGCTGTTGTACATCCGCCTCCGCAGGTCTGGGAACGTGCAGCGCACGTCCATGCAGGGCTTGTAGTCCCAGTAGGGCAGGTAGTAGTGGGCCTTGTCGTGGCTAATTGGCTTGCATGCGTTCGTTGTGCTGCTGTAGGACTGGGTGTCGACCGCCTCCAACTCCCCGTCCTCGTCCTCCTGCGTCGCGACGCTCTCATTGTGCCCGTCTAGGGAATTGCCCGCATTGCCCATGCTAAGTTCGAAAAAAACAGTCTTGTCGCTGACTTTTTTGTCGAGCATCGACGCCTCCAGGATGGTCGAGAACAGGAAGAACTCCTCGTTCTTTGAATAGGACGACTCCGAAATGGGGTACGTCGTCTCAAGTTCGACATTCTTTTCGGTGCTGGTGTCCACATTATCCGCGATTTCTGTTCGAATCGCAATTAGTAGACGTGCCCTGTAGCTGACGCCCTCGCCCAGTCCGGTGTTCAAATTAGAGTGCTGATCAAGCAGGGTGTAATCCCGGATTGAGCCATACAGGTGTATGAACGATGGGCCGAACGTGGGCAAAAACCCTTTTTCACCGTCATTAGAGATTTGCTTCAGGTCGATGTAATGTGTCCCGATAATTGAGGGCTTAACCGGGTCTGCGTCACGTAATTGAATCTGCAAGTTAACATACAACGGATAAGAGCAAAATCAAATTATTCGCACTTTTCAATGTACCTTAATTCGTTGACAAAGTGGTGGGAACATTTCAGTGAACACAAGTTGCTCGTTCCACACTGGTGCATAGGCATTCTTTTTTACACTTGTCTTTCCCTGGGGGATTTAAATTGTTATAGCATCGGGAAAACAATTTTAGAATAGGGATGATCCCCGATTTCAGAGTATAGAGATTTGTGTAAAATGTTTACATTAACTTTTAGAAATTTAGATTAGTTTTTTTTTTAATTTCTCAATTTAACATGTTTAGCCAGGGACACGCACACTGCTTGACGAATATTAAATGTTATAAATTGCTTGTTTATAATTATCATTAAATTGCTCGCAAACCACTAATGGTTTATGCCGCCATACCGGTCGAGTTCGCAATTGCAATCGCTCTAGCGAACAGATTAAGCAGATCACGCTCTGAGTGCTCGTCAAAAAGATCACAATTGTGGACACGCAACTTCAGCTGTACGAGCGAAAAGAAGAAGACTAAACGTTAATTGTGTTTTGTGATGACTGCTGATTGAAAACGAATACATAATGGAAGGAAGTTGATTTAAAAAGAAAATTAATTGTTATGCTCATAGGTGAGGAGGTACGAAAGAAAAAAAACCCAATAAAATTCAAAAATTCGCTGAGGAGATAATTTTTTCATATTGGGACAAGGAGTTTCAATTCCACTTTAGACTAAAAAGATAACAATTCGAAAATGACAACAAATAAATGTTAGGTTAGATCTGTTTAATCGGTCTTTACCGACAGATCACATAGAGCGCGCTTGGAATGATCTGGATTGAATTTACGGACACACATCAGATCATTCCGAGCACTCAGATCGTATATGTGGATAAAATTGGGGTGCTCGGATTTATCAGATTGCAATTGCGAACTCATCCACGGAGAAAACTAACTAAGCGTGGTTCACGGTGTTACCATAAAAACAATATCTATAAATCACCGATCGTCCACGTCGAATTAAGGTACTATTAAAAAATTCACTGAAAATGAAAATTTTAATATCAATGCCAGTGAAAAATGCAATAATAATGAAATTAATTTCATTATCATTGATTTTTAAAAAATAATTTGTTGGATGTTAATGATTAAAGTCAATGAATTATGCAAAGAATGCATTGCCAGAATATGTAATTTATCGAGCTTGTCATTCGCGTTGAATATGTTTTTGTATATTCTACAAATCTTAACTATCACAATGCAATATAACTAAGGCCTCGAATCTAAATTCAATTTTAATTTTATTTAATTCTCTAAGACAGGAAACGTCTGTAAAGGCTCCTTTATGCTAACGTATCTATAATGCCTAAAGGTTTTTTTCTGATATATGTATGTATGTAATGTATTCCTTTCTTTATAAGAATTGTCAAGATTGAGATCGACAATTTTCGTCTACAGTGGTGTCCTTCCTTTAAATATCTTACATTTATTTTATCCCACTCAGCTAATAACATTGATGTCATTGCTCAATGAAAAAAACATGAATATGGTGGCTTTTATTTTATCATGAAGGTACAGAAGCAGGAAAAATTCAAAGAATATGCTATTTCGGATATGCATGGGAGTACATTTTCTAAAATTTCATAAAAATACTTCCTATAAAAATTACATAATGGATTTTAATTTCGTTCGAATAAAAGTATTTGCATGAAATAAATGTTCGTTAGAAATATTTTAGATCTTATAAAATAAAGCATTTTGACGAATAGGAATTTGAATCTGGAATCTGATTGCCATTTTATTAAATAGAAAAACTGAGTATAAATTAAGGAAAAGATTGAGTCAGGTATGGAGTTGCGTTTTTTTCACAACGGATTTGGTTCTGGGTTTACTAGGAAATTTTGCATTGAACTGAATTAAAAAAACAGTCAATTATATAAAGATTTTAAGTTTTGCGAAAATCGCATCAAATTGCCTTGATATTTTCCCATTCAAACTTCAAACCCTGAACCAGATAAATTTTTAGATTACATTTTTAACGCAAAGTAGGTATAAATCCAGGCAAATCGATTATATGATCACGAAATAAAATAAAGTTCGATATGAGTAACTATTCATAAATTTCAATTCAATTCAAATTTTCCTAGTAACTCCAGAACCAGACCCGTTGTGAAAAAAACACAGCTATTGTCTATCAGTTGACGGCATTTGAAAGCAATTTAATAACAAGCCAATTTTCCTTAAAGGAATATTTCTTAATCTCTTAATTAGTTAATTTATAGTTCTTTAATTTATAACAGTCTACATGGATTAGGTATTTCTAAGAAGTGTTTAAGAATAAATTTAGAATGAAATGTTATGTCTAAATGAATAAAATTGCACTTGGATAGAATTTTGGAAAACATTTTTGTAAACAAATGTTCTGACTTGATAAATTGTACCTTCATAAAATACACCATCTTCGATATCAACTTATTTTAATTTCCATTGAGTTTTTTTATTAGTAATTAATAGAGTTATTTTGTTAAAAATAAACATGTTTTTCGAAGATATAATAGTTATATGGGCATAAAGGAAAAAGTCTTCATATTCTGTTTAATTATATATTAGGTCCTTGAATAAGTTCTCGCTGTTTACTAACAGATAGCATTGCCAGGAATTTGTGCATGTAATTTCAGATGGTAACGCATCTAGAAAGAAGTACTATTAGTAAGCTCAAACTCCAATATATGTTAGTTCGTCACAGTGTAAACGAGGTTTTATTTTCTTAATTCTAAAAATGTCAAGTCTTGTGTCGAATAAGCGTCATTTGCGGGAACTTTTGATTTCACCTTTCTAATTTAAAAAAATCTTCAGCTGCGGCGCATTGATTGCTTGTGGAAGCATATAGTGGGACTGCTTCAAGTAAGACAAGTTGTCCTGAATGATTCCAAAAATTTAGGAATGGGGAATTTGACATGGAAGACATGTGTATTTGGTAGGATCAGCTTGTTTTCCTGTATTATAAGTTGCTCAAACCGGGCGAAACCATTACCGGAGCTCTCTATTAAACACAATCAATGAGATTGAGCTGAGCACTCAAGGAAAAACTCGTCCATTACTACTCCAGGCATAACAAAGTTATTCTTCTACATAATAAATCTCGCCCGCATGTTGCGGTATCAGTGAAAACCTTTTTAGAAATACTTAATTGGGAAGTCCTATCCCACCCGCTGTATTCATTAGACATTACTCCTTTCGACTATCACTTATTCCATTCGATTGCACATGGCCTGGCTAAGCAGCGCTTCTATTCTTATGAAGATACCAAAAAATAGGTCGATTTTGGAATAGTCTCAAAAAACGAGTAATTTTTTCGAGATGGAATTCATATGCTACCAGAAAGATGGGAGAAAGGAGTGTTAAGTAATGAACAATACTTTGAGTGATATGTTCTTTACCACATACTTTAAATAAAACATTGAGTTTTACTAAAAAACAGCGAGAACTTATTCAAGGACCTAATACAATATACTACCTTTCTTGGATATTGCATCACTTTGACAATAAAGTTTTATTTGGAGAATTGTGTTCACTTTATTCTACATTGAAAATTAATTCGCTGATGTAAAAATTTTACAAAATTACACTATTTAAACCTTTACTATGTATTAATATTGCAAATAACAAATTCATATTATAAAATAAGAAATAGTTTGTGTGTAATATTATGAGCGGCGTTTAATTTATTTATATCGATGTTTGCCAAGATCGGGAATAATGTATTGCAGATCTTCAACATTTGAAATGAGTTTTTTATAAGATAAAATATCTCACCATTAAACCAGCAAAGGAAACTTGCACATAGGGGCTGACTAGATCCTTAGATTCACCAGTAAACGCCTTTTTCACATTCGCCATTAAAGATGAGTTCATTCGCGGCAGTCCGTCAGCGCGATATATTTTAACTATAAAACGAGCTCGTTGTCTTTCAATAGGAACTCCATCGGGCAATAGAAGATTTCTGTTAAAAAGTTTAAATGTTTTATATGAAAATGACAGATTTTTTAAATGCGTACGCCTCAATGTCGTCAGGGTCTTTTTCGGATTTTTGAGGCACCTTCACTGTATCACCTTTGCCGATGATACCTATATCACATTTTAAGTACCCTTTTGGTCCACTGTAAAAATCATCCGGGTCTGACAATAGGGCCCATTTGTGGTAGAATTGGTGGTCTAAAATTGGATTTGAGAGCAATTATTTTGTAGAGGATCGTTTTGGGGAGAAGACAAGCAAAGCAAATGTCATGTGGGGTCATGCTTCATGTCTGGGAATTCTTTTAAATTAAGGTGATCGTGCAAAATGTCGTGCATGAGGTGGATAAGGTGAAATTTGATCGCGCATGCTGCAGTAAGAACATTTATTTGCCCACATGCTTTTATGTACGTATGTATGACTAAAGATATGTTACATTTTATGTGATTTGTTTTAGCGTTAGGATTTTTCATTAGTCGGATTTTGTTTATGTTAGAAAAATTTATACTTTTTTTAGGGGAAGTACATTACCATTACTAAGTCCAAGGTTTTATTTTATTTTTTTAAATTTGTTATTAATAAGTGTTATTTACAGAGGGTATGGTACAAAAAGTAAAAAATTCCGCAATTGATAAAATTTCAAGTACCTTCATTTTTCATTGTGAAAATAATGTTTACAAAATGGGATTGAGTTTTAAGATTTGCTAACACTTTAAAACGCAATTTTGTTTAAGAAATTTAACGTTAAAATTTCGAAAAGTGTTATTTCTCTGTAGTAATTTTTTTATAGAAATTTTTCGGTGCAAATTGAGATAATGCTTACACTGAAGGTATATAATATGTACCTATTATATTTAAAAATATTGAAATATTTCTGAAAATTAAAACAATTGAAAGAAAGCTTTCGAATTCTTCGATTTATCATTTCACATGACAAATACGTGTTTTCCGTCTTTGATAAGTCGGATGGATATTTTTCTTTTAAATCTTTTATTTTAAGGATTTTTCGGAAAATGTCTGTAACTTATGCCTTTGACACATTAAAAATATGGTGTAAATGATGAGGAAAAAACATATTTAGTTTTTCGAAATTTCAAAATTAAATAACTTGAGAAGTAGAAGCGACCGACATTTTGGTTGACCTCAAATTCGGTTTATCTGAAAATATAACTTCCTGTATTTTTTGAACAATTTACCTCAGTTTTGAAAACGACCAATAGATCAATGTAATTTCCAAGGCATTTTTGTTAAAAGAAGTAAGTAAAAATTTACTAAAAAGATACGATTTTGATTTTAGATAACTTAACTAATTGACTATTTTTCATAACCAAGTTTGTGAGTGGCTGCTAAAAACTCGATTTTTCTAATTTTCTAGATAGATAGAAAATATGAGGAAGATGTTTTTTTATACAAATCTAAAACTTTAATGCTCTCTCCAGTGATACATTGACTCATTTGCAAATGTGTAGTTAAACACATTGACATAAAATAAACCTATTTAATACAATTATTAGGTTGAAAAATAACTATATATGCATACATATTTTAGTAAAAATATGCTAATATTTTATTTGATATTATGGATATGACCGTTTTTTCAGTGTAATTTCTTCCCTTCGATTCAAAGGTTTTATAGCGCAATTTGACTGTGGTGTCATTCCCCGCGCTCTTGAGGGTAAGCCTTTAAAGCAGGGTCAAAATCGCGGGATATGGTTATTTTTCTAAGGAGCTAATTTGGACAGTTCTAGTTCTATCTAAACTAAAACGTCTTGCTTTATTGATCTACACCTCATAGGAAAAATAGTTTAAATGAAAGTATATCTTGTATAATAAGTCAGAAAAATAAAGAGTGCTGAATCTTTAATATTTTTTACCATTAATAATGCCTGTAATGGAAGAATTTATTTATTTTTCTACGAATAAGTTGAATATTTAAATTTTAGAGTTATAAAAAAATATTTGAAAATTGTGATTAGACTTTTCATAAAAAGGACGTCTTATACGTAATCTTTGAAGTACAAAGACTATCTATCTTACAAAGTGAAAATGAATAAAAAATAATAAATTGAGATAAATATAGAATGCACGGATTAAAATCACAACAACAATTAAAGTCAATAATATTAAAAAATGAATTGTAGTTCCTAGACATAGCCGTGACTGGTTCAAATGGAACCATAAATTAGTCCTGTAGTTTGCAGGGTAAACAAAGTGTTGGCCTTTAGTCAAGCGAGGTCTAGAATTGAAATTTGTAAAGGCCAGAAGGGTGGGAGAATCTATAGTAAGTAGCAAAAATACATTCGCTTATTTTTGGAAATTGTTTTTTAGAATAATGAAGAAAATGAATTGAAAATCCGTTGGGTAAAAATTGTAAGATATTTTTTTTATGTAAATGTTGTATCGAAAAAGGTATATTGAATAATTTTCGATATTTCAAAAATGTTTCAGATATTTCTTATTACAAGGATAAAATGTTTAAAAGTTATGTTTGGTAGGATTTGAGATAGCACATTTAAAGCTTTACTTGATTGCGCTTGGCGGTGTGAGTTGTTATTTTTAATTTGTTTTGTGCACATTATTCTAGCCCATTAACGCCGAGGTGATCAGAATTTTTACTAACTTTTCAACGTGTTTATTTATTATGTTATCGGACCAAAAAAATAATGCAATATCTCTATTCCTACGCGAAATTTGATGCTCTTTCAGAATCTGAGCTCAAAAATTTCGATTAGACACCGCGAAAAAAAATATGGCCGATTAAAACGTGAAAAACGTGAAAATTTTCGAAACAAAATTTTTTTCGCATTTTTTTTTTCACCGCAAAGGTATCAACTTTTTACTACGATTAGAGGTGATCATGGCACTCGAACATTAAGAGGAATTTTTTCAGAAAATTTCATCGACGCGTTGTTTCAAAATGGCGGCGAGAATTAAAAATCTTAATCTATCGTTTTCTTAAAAACTATAAACTTTAGAAAAACATTTTTAAGAAGAAAAATGTCTTTAAATTAGTCAAGTAACACTCTCAAATTTTTTCAGAATTTTCGGAGACAATTTTTGAAAAATTGGATTTTTTGAAATTTTCGAAGATCAAAAATTGTACCTTTGCGGTGTCTAATCGAAATTTTGAGCTAAGATTCTGAAAGAGCATCGAATTTCGCGTAGGAATAGAGATATTGCATTATTGTTTTGGTCCGATAACATAATAAATAAACACGTTGAAAAGTTTGTAAAAATTCTGATCACCTCGGCGTTAATGGGCTAGATACCCCGATGAAAAACCAAAATTTCCATTTTTCTGTAGGGGTTAAGTACCCCTTTAAATTATTTCAAAAATTAAACTTAAAAAAAATGTTTTATAAAGTCTTATCGAAGTTGTAATAAAAATATAAATATTAAAAAATTGTGATGCTAATCTGCTAATTTCAGTATTTAAAAATATGTGGCTCTTTATGTAGGTACCAAAACACTTTAATTATTTAAAACTCAAAAATAAATAAAAGTTTAATAAAGGACTGTTTTATCATACAGGTAGGTAGTCACTATTGCGGGAGTTCCTCTATGATATAAAAAGTAGAACAGAATAATGCTTTTAAATTCCTTCACTAACAAGAGTTTGTTAATTTACAATTGCTTTAGAGAACTACTGTCCGGGGACTTTGTGAACAGCTCCTTTGAGCAATTGCTAAATGTTTGCTTGTAGCAGTCTAAAAACTAAATCCGACATCGACATGCAGGGCAGGGTAACATTGTGCAGAGCGACAACTGAAAAAAGTGAAAGCATAACACATCAGTCCAAGCAAATGTAAAATGGGGGCGGGGTGCTCAACAAGTGGCCACATTGTCACGTACACGCTCTACGGCGCCCTCTAGCAATTACAGAACTCGCAAGACACGACACTTAACAACTATGGCCTATGGCAAGTTTCATAGGTAGTTAACAAGTTACCTTTTTGGCTCCATACAGTAGCAACATCCAACTTAAAAGTACCAATCAACTTATTAGGACGAAGGACACTTCTACTTTGTAACACCTTCGGGCGTGTGATGACAGTGTTAATGGTAAAGCGAAACGTATTTTATTTTTTTTATTTTTGTTGTGTGAAGTAGATCGTGTGGAAAAGTATGAGGTGAAGAAACATTGATGTTTTGAGATGCGAAAAAGAGAACAGGAGAAAAATAGGTGAATTTCAATTGTTTAAGAATTAGCAAAAATTACCAAAAGGTGCCGAGGTGTTCAGCCCCTTTTGGCGCTTAAAGTACTGGCTGTGTAAACATTTACTGTGGCTAGGATTCATAAAATAACATAAATAACACTTAATACTGGGTATAACCCGTGGAAACTGAGAACAGATACATAACATAGAACAAAATATTATTATATATTATATGGGTGACAGGCGAACTAGCAAAAGCGGTTAAACGAGATCAAGCAATATACCCGCTGCATCGTAGACAGTCTTCAAATCAATTTTAAAAGAACCAATTAACGTTCCCGGCCGCAGAAATTTCCTCGAGTGGATTACCTGGGTGCAACAAAGCTGATTAAAATAAATATCCTTCGGAAAGATATAAGAGTTATTCCCTTAAAATCGATAAATAGTTTTGAATGCATCTACGAATTTTTTATTTTTATACAGTCCTACTGATATCACCATAACTGAAGCTATGTATGTCCATGAGAAGGCTGCAAATCTTGGTACTGATATATATTTTTCACGATATTTAAAACTAACATATTTATATTATTTAATTTTTAATTAGAACCAAGTAGAAACAATTGTCTTCATATGTCTATATTTATTTATTTATTTATTAGAAATTTCAAATTAAGTACAACGTGAGACTTGACTTTTTTAAGCCTCTTCTAGACAAATCTCAAACATTTCGACAGATATCAATGCGATCATTGTAGCTATAATTGGTGCGGTACTGGGCTCTATTCAGGAAGTTATGATTCTTCAAGGGGCGAAAAGGGATAGAAATATTAATGCAGGAAATTTCATTAATACAGCCCTGCAAAACAGTTTAAGGCGAAAACAGCCTTGCAGATTGTGCGACGATTCTCCATGTCAGTTATTGTTTTAGCTTAGTAGTTTAAAATAGGGTATAAGCTAATAATATATGCAACGTTTTAAGGCATTATTTCTAATTAGTGTTCATTATGGAAGGGAAACATTTTGGGGTAACATGTGTGGAGGAAGTATAGGTATAGGTATTCTTTCTCCAACGTTATTTTTGTGTAGTCCATTTTTAATTTTTTAAATTATTATTTAACACAAAAAGGAAACCTATTTACTTTATTTGTGATTTAATATTTCATAGTTATATTATAATTTATTTTATATAAAATCCCGGGACGAATTGAAAAAGAAAACAAGTCGGATTCGCTGATAACGAAAACTTAACTATTGTTTTTCTATGCTTGCTTGATGTAATCCTTTTTTTAAAATGTAACTTGATTGTCTTGAAGGCCAGTAAATGTGCAGTGTCCTAAGCCAGCTGCCACACATGACATCAACCGTCGACGATCGCGCAAGACATGTTTCGTCATTTTCTTTCGTATAAATCTGTATGTTTGTACTTTTATGCTATAATGTACCTTAAACATGGAAAGTTAGAAGAAAGTTATTGGCATGCAACGGAAGTGGCGTAGGACGTTTTGAGCAGCTCTTTTGAGATATTAGTATTAACTTAAACAAATTTTGACTAAACAAAAAGTATTTTGAGGTTAATTTTAGTTTAGTTTCTTTAAAAGGTTGCTCTGATTTTTGGTTTGACCACAGCAATATTTTTTGCGATTTTTTTTTACTTGTTATGTATGTATGTATGCTATTGTATGTAGAAAAATACGCTCCTAAAATATTTGGAGGAAACTCGTCTTCTTTAAAAAAAAGTAATCACTACATATTATAAATTAAAGTCCCCCGCTGTATCTGTTTTAATCTCAAAAACTAATGAAAGAATTTTCATTCGGTTTTCAGTAATAGATAGACTGATTCAAGAGGAAAGTTTGAGTATGTATATAATTTATGAATATTTTTTGTGTAATTAGCCGAACTACATATTTGAATGATATTTGTCCATTAAGTCGAAAAAAATCATGCCAAACGCGTTTTATTTTCCCGACTTTACAAACCTCCACTAAAAACTCTGTTATAGGTATCTCTTATCTTTCAAACATTTAAATAATTTTCTGGTATTCTACAACCTTTCGGCTATCATCTCATATTTTTGGTTTTTTTATCATCCCCCAAATAACTTTTAAAGAAAAAGTTTTTTTTTTACAGGTATGCCACCTCCCGCCGCCATGCATTTCACTTTTGCTTTTTTTTGTGAGATTCTGATTGAGCCTAAACATTTTTATTCTTCGCCATTGCCTCCCCAAAAACCCATCCGCAACTTTCTGTTGATTGACATTTGCGAAAAAACGTCCACCTTCGAGTGAATCGTCCTCACCCTTCCACAAGTTCACCAATATTTTGAGCTTTTTCATGGGAATTCACCTTTATTTTTTTCTTGAAAACAAAAAAACGGATCTTATTCTCATTTAAATAAGTTCGCCATCAAATATCAAAAATTTAAACATATTCCATATCTTTTAGCCGATACTTACGTCTCCTGTTTTATCAAGAGAAGTTCACTTTTTCAATACTTTTTTCTCACCGTAAAAATTAGGTCAGAGTCTATGAATTATTTTTCTTTCTGCTTCTAAGCAGGATACGATTCGGGAATTGAAATGTACTTAAACTACATAGCTACTCCTTGCTCGGTGGTAAACCCTTTAATGAACATTAATTAAAATACGCCCTAATAGTATAAGAACTATAATAATAAGAATATAGCAAACCGTTCGTTAGAGTAATAAAGCCTAAATCTTAATGCTTCAAATCAATGCCAACATCTAAGTCCATGTATCCATATTCCGGAATTTTGACTAATGTAGACATGATCGAAAAGGACGAAACAAGGCGTCAACTTCAGCGCGTGTTATGGCATTTATTTCTGACGGCAAACAAAAAAATTTTTTTTTTCAACTTTAAGAGTTGCCTAAGTATTAGTATTATAAAGTTTTGTACATAAAAAAAAAATAAAGGTATTCTGCAAAAATTCCCTCAAAATGCATTTCTTTTAATATACCACAAAAGGTTTTCCACGAATAAATTTGCATATTTTTTCTCCATTTGTTGTACTTTGTTGGAAAGGTAATAAGATAGGTAATTCGATAAAAATAGTAAATAAGTGTAGGTATTAATAACATGAATTTCGGAAAAGATGAATTTTAGGAAAATAAAATCATTTTTCCCACTTTTGAAGTGAGTGTATTTGTAGCGATAGGTGGTAAGTCAACATTGTTGAAAATTTTGGAATAGTACATTTTTGTCGTAGGTTCAATGTCGCTGCGTTGAGTACATATATCAAAAGATACATATTTTGTTTGCATAGCTGAGAGTGTGCGACCTTTCATACTTATATTGGCATACTACGTTTATACTTTCTGTATAGTCTTTCACAGTCATTCGTATCTTTCAAACCGTGGGTAGGTCTTAAATTTGATGATATGGTTTTTCTTATTCCAAAGACGGTGGAAAGGTAACTTTTGCACTGACAAATTAACACCTACTGTAATGTAAAGTAACATTTTCACATGAAATGTTTATTTTATTTAAAAAACTGAATTTTATTTGGTTGCCTATATGAATTTTGAAAGTTTAAATATTTAAATTTGTGAAAAGAGCTTTTGCCAAATTATCAAATTGATTAGGTTTAGGAGAAAGTCAATGTGCAAATGCTATATCTATATATGTATGCATTTAAATATGTATAAGTACTTATTTACCGACTTTCTAAAAGAAAAAAAAACATGTGACAATTTTAGACTATCTCGGCAAAGAACACGTTTCGCGTTTTTAGTCCCAAACGACTCTTTAACCAAAAGGTTTTCTAACAAAATTACCTTAACAAACGGTCTCGAAAAGGTGCACTGTCTCAAGATACGTCCTTATCCAACAGTAGCGTTCTCTCTGTTAATATGCGCTGGGGGCAGACTGCAGAGAGTTACGATTAGCTCTGAGCTACTTGGGAAGATTTGTAACTTGTGTAAATATTTGGGCTCCATGGAATACTTTCAATTTATTACTTTTTTTTTATCATCAAATTTAGGGGGCTCCCTAGGGCTTCGCTGGATCATGACAATATCCTGACGTAGGGAATAGGTACCGATAAGATTCCAGCTCTATTTCAGTGTGTTCCCCGCGGAAAGGCCCCTTGTGAAGGTTAACAGTTTTTGCTCTACGTGACCAAATCCAGAAAACCTCATAGGAGTGCTTCGTAAACAAATTTTGTATACCACTTCTCGGGCAGATTTCGATTCGCGAAAACCATACCATTTGGGACAAATTTCACCTGGTGGCAGTCCGGATTAGAAGACAGTTTACTTACCTTTGCGGGACTGTAAAAGTGTGGAGAGGGAAGGGAAGGTGTGTAATAGCTCGCAAACAAAACCATTTTACTTTTGGTTCGAGGGGATTTCCACGGGTTTGTTGATTTTAGCTTGCAATTATAACACATAGTCCTCCCACTCATTAATTAGGTGCTTCGCATCCACTCAACCGGAGTTGGTTTAATGGGGTCAATAAAAAACAGTAAGTACCCACTTGTTATACTGTTCGCCCTTAAGCAGCTTGATTACAGTAACATGGTAAATAGGCAGAATTCGCTTTTATTTAGGTGCTACATCAAACAATCTTGTAAGGAAGTTTCGACTTTAACGCACACCAAAGCTCTTTGGTGTTTGTTCCACATTTTTGCTGCCAAATTAGAGCGCAAATATCAAAAAACATACGTATATACTGTATGAACAATCATAAAATATTTATGAGTACATCTATGGATTATTTTGCATATTTGTGCTCGTATTAGGCTTTCTAAATTACTTATCGTAGAATTTTTAATTGTGCTTCGTAACTGCGACATTAAGTGAATACCTTCCTTATCGCAGATTCACACGAAGTTTATAGCCGGCTACCCCTTTCATTTTGAAATCGTACTTTTGGCAGACATGGTAAAATGGTATAATTATGTATTTAGGGAAAAGGTTTCATGAAAGGAACATTTTCGTTTAGAATAATATATGTATAGCAAATATATTACACAATTTTGATGTTCCGAAGAGAATTAGAAACCTTCACTTATTTGGCTATTTAATTACTTTGTTCTTTTCATTATCAGACTATGGACTGAAAGAAACATGCAAAATTTTGAAAACAAAGTAATAGAAATATGGGTGTTTAATTACACTTATACATACTTAATTTTTAGAAAATAATGTATAAGCAAGTAAAACAACCTCAAAGAGTAAACTTCCAAAAAGTTCTGGAAAATTACATAGACATAAAAAGACTTACCAACGAATCGAGGAACATTTTTTAACTACAGAAGTTTAAAGTTAACAGCAATCGAGCATGCAACATCAGTTGCAACACTACAAAATATGCAGTTCAGTTACTTGCAGGTTTGTAGTCTACTTGGAATTTGCATTGTACCTTTCATGTCACCTACCAAATAATGCAATAACTGTCACGTTCCATAATGAAAACCTCATGTAAGGAACTATCGACAAATATGGGAACTTCGCAAAAACGTAGTTAGTGTTTCTGATTAAAAGTATTGGATATCAGGATTGTTATTCAATTTTAGAGCTTTCGAAATATGTGTTATACTTATTTTTATGTACGTAGAATGTTTAGAATTTGATAGTGTACCATTTTGAAAATTATTAATTCAATTATGACCATAATAAATAGGTTTAAGGGCCCTTCTTATTATTATATGAGAAAGGATGGAACGTGAATAGGTATTTAATTTCTTAGATATTGCGGCCTCTTTTTATGGCATTTTTTTAATATTTGGACCTTCAGTTCGGTTTAAAAAAAAATTATTGTGAACTAAAGAAAACTTTATAAACAGTCAGACCCATGGGTACAGAAAAACATTTTTGTTCATTTGAAGGCAGTACAATTAGATGTTGCCATCATTTTGAACACCAGCAAACCATTTTATAATATTTTCTTAGGAACATGGAATTAAAAACGAATTATAAAAAATGTTGAAAATTTGGTGGGAACGTTCAGACTGTGAGATTTCCGAAAGTTAAGCATTGATTTTCCTGTTTTCAAATTGGATTAATTTAGAGCGAAATTCATCGCATCCCTCCCATATTGAATGAAAATTTTATTGAAATCTTTAGTCACGCTTTCTCGCTTTTAAACTGTTTTGTTATTTATTCATTTTACGGGTTTTATTCATGATTTTTCGAATTTCCTTGAGGAAAACAATCAGTACTTCTAAGTCAGTTCTTACAACTTTTTTTTATGAAAGAATGACAGCGTTATAAGATCTAAATATTCGCATTTAACTAAACGCCAGTTTAATGTTTATGCCAGAATATATGAAGAAGAAATACTCGTTTCTTTTTAATTGCGCTTTTCGTCTAATGTTATTAAGGCTGTGTGCCAAACCAGACTTTTCTTTTCAAAAGTCGACTTTTCAACGAAAAGTATGCTGGCGAGTAGACTTTTCAAATAATAAATCAGTACTTTTCCTTATAGAAGGCTATGAGCATATCGCATATTGATTATCCTATTTTGCATGCAATTTTTAGTTTTCCCTCTTCCCCTTTATGTATTTAATACATAGTTTATTAGTATTTGAAGAAATAAAATTATAACTTCGATACCTTCTTCGTCCATTTCCCGATTTAATATCAAATATGCTAATTAATATCAAAGTGTGCTTATACGTCGATGCAAAAGTCACTTGAAAAGACTCCCCTTGTTTGGCACAGGCAAATTAATCTAGTACATTTTGAACGAACTTTTGAAAAGAAAAGTCTGGTTTGGCACACAGCCTAAATAGCAAAAATATGCAAACCTTTAATGGAAAACAATACATATATCTGCATTATTCGTTTGTCTATTTTCTTCGATATCTTATTCTTGAAATATTCTTGGAGAATTATAGCCAGCACTTGTCGATATAATTTGTAAAAGACTAAGAGCGATTTGCCAGGTATTCAAATAAATTACAGAGCAACAGCATCAGGCAGTAAAGTATTAAAGAACACAAAAACGTTCAGCAGGTGGCCCATATTTGCAAATATAATTACACGGAAGTCAACCTGCTCACGGCCCCATAAAATTTATTACATTGCTGGTTGGATAAGCAAATTTCCACCTGGGACAATCAATAACAGTCTGCGCTAAAACAGTGCACCTGGCCTGGGTGGTGCTGATGCTCTTAAAGATAACTCTACGCTCTAATTTAAGTTTCGATTTAGTATGTGGACGAGTACGACTTTCTGTGAGCTGTGGTAAAATTAGTGCAAATCTCATAAGTGATGGAGATAGTGTTTCTTAGTCTAGTGCTAATAGACACGAGGTCAAGGTCGCGCAGCATAAACGATGACCTAGAAATGAACCACAAGTCGGCGAGGGCACGCACATAGGGCACGAAATTAGGTTTCATCTTCGTTAGGGCAAGAAGACCGTCTGGGCTAATTTGTCTTGTTCAGTATGGCAAACAAAAGCTCCACATGGATCTCTAACAGACCCCCGAGCCCAGTTCATCCCACGCATTCGCCCAACTCCACCATGTCTTACTTATTTATTTTCACGACCTTTCCTTAATTCTCACAAACGTTTTCTTATCGTTTAAGGAGGAGAAAGTGAGGAAGTAAGGGATTCCACTCACCGAAAGGGTTATGATTTTGTCGAAAAGCATCACGGGAGGCATGTGGAAGTCGAACACGAAGTACTGGAACGAAAGAGGTGAAGGTTGGTTCAACAGGTGGGTTTACACTTCGAGGCCGCGCAACAGACACTCACCTCATTGAAATAGGGACAATTAGTGCTCTCCTTGACGCTGGTGTACTTCTTCTGGTCCCCGACTTGGATGCACACGACTGGGTCCATGTTCAGTCCGGGCAGCTGCCTCGCCTCGATGATTGTGATGCACACCTGAAAGTCTTGCGATTTCAGGTGGTCCGCAGTTCGGGTCATGGCCTTTATCCTGGAAAATTCAATGGTTTTTCATGAATTGTCTCAGGAGGTGAAGAAAAAGTTTTTATTGACTTAGGTAACAGAATTTTTATATAAACCTTCATTGCAGGTTTCAAATTCAAAAGTAAGGTATGAAGGAATGTAAACGTTCGTGAAGTTAATTTGTTGGCGTTTACTCAGGTATTGAACTAGGTAACTTGCTATTTAAAAAAATTAAATTAAAAGATTCAGATTTATCTTATAAAAGTCCTAAAACGAGCTATCATAATAAATTTTTACCTTAGAGTCTTAGACCAGACATCGTCTTAATGTTACAGTTTGCAATATTTTATTATTTTATACATTAAATCCACTATATTTCGAAAATTAAAATATGTAGCATTATTGTTGTTCGCTTTTTTTAGATTTTTCATGGAGCAATGAAAATTAATGAAACATTTTAATGAAAAGCTCAAAAGGCACAAGTTTTAAAGTGTTTTTGTTTAATGAAATCTTGTTAAATCTCAAAATGTTTTAAAAATGTTGAGGAGGGACGCAAATAAATTTGTGAACGGATTGAGTTTAAGGTTTCTTCATAGATTTTGATAAAATGTTTTAATTGTAGGACTACACGGAAAAAAATAATTAGCGAAAAGTAAAGTATGATTTTCAAAAAGAACAAAATTAATAGGAAAAATTGTCGTAAAGTCCTGTAATTTAAAAATTTTATGAGTTGTCTGATATAAATTAATGGGTAAACTGTATACATTGCAGTTGAAAATGACATTATCACAGTTTCAGAGGGTACAATATCCAAGTTGACCAAGAAAATATTTTCTTATTAGATACTGTCTATAGGAGTAGACAGGATAAAACTGTAACTATTGACGAAAATTCAATTAATTCTTACAGTATTTTTTTCCGTGTAGAATAAGAAAAATATGCAAAAAGAAATTTGTTGATCATTTGTAGATACTTCCCGAGATATTTAACTTTGAAATTTCTCAAATTGACATTTGCTGCTACGATTTTCTGCATATTTCCACAAAGTTTTATTGTGAATGTTATAAATACCTTAAATTAAGGACATTTCTACTAAAAATGTTTCAAGAATATTTTAAATTAACGAAATAAAGGTAAATTAATTGCTTTTCGATTTACCGACAGTGACGAGCACACGGCAAATCGGTGTAAAGTTAACTTTTTCTTATTTTCAGCACACACCGGAGATATTCAATTTAAGGTTTTTCTATAATCCTCACCAATAAAATGTGGAAGCATGGAGAAATTGTGGCGGAAAACTGTCACTATTCGCAATTTTAAAGATAAATATCTCAGGAATTATTAGCGACTGCCAAATTGTTGACCCTAAATGAATATTCCTACAAAGTTTCAACAAAATGCATGAGGAGACCTCAAACTCAATTTTTGTCGAAATTCGATATTCACTTAATACTACATTATAAATTAAAATGTAATGTGAATGTGATATTTAACAAAAATATATTCTAATCTAACAAGTTCTCTATAATTTAGGTAAGTAATCTCATATAATATTAACAAAAATATTTTTCCAGCTCTTACAATCTCCTTGTGGCCACAATGGCTTTTTAAAGTATTTCTGAGAAATTATGAGATAAAGAACACCTATTGTATTACTATGAAATCTTAATTTTTCTTTAATACAAAATGAAAGGCATATAAAAAAACAAGTTTATCTTTTTAACAATAAAAAAAATATCTACTAATGCCTTAGGGGTGTACAAACGAAAAAAAGTAATTCAATACGTTTCATTAATTAAAAAAATTCCATTTAATGTTCTTTTCAAGTCTTGAATTTTGTTAGTTTTATTCTCTTTAATATCCGACACTGTTTCTAAATATCATTCTATAGTAACAAATCTTACAGACATCAAACCTAAAAGGCTTATTAAATTAAGTATATATGTGCATATGTACTTAGTTTAATTTGAATTACCTAAGAGGCTACGACTAACCGTTTTAAATATGTATATTGACGAATGCCTAAAAAATCGTTCATTTTTAAAGATTGCGGTTAGAACTTCGCTCGGAATCATCAGGACTTTTATCATAATTTTTTTTATATGTACCTATAAGCCATAACTATTAACTATTTTGTTTGTTGTTTTACGTGCCGCAAAAGTTAAGACATCGTTGTCTCGAAAACTGTTTATCGTAAACACACAGTATGTAAGCGTTTTTGTAGAATATTAAAAAAAAAAAAAAATTTTTCTAATGTTTGAAAAGATACACATAATAAGTACGCAAAAAAGTGACTTGTTCTACCTATAACCTTGAATAATTCACTTGGCGGACAAGTTTTTAAAATAACCTTTCACACTTTGTTTGTGATGCCAAAATGAAGTTTTTTTTAAATATTCGCCAGTATTATCTATTTTGTTTTCTTCGAATTAACGCCTTTTAAATTGGTCCATTTGAAAAGTCGAAAACCAAAAGTCTAATTTCAATTTGCATCAATGAAAATCGTTCTGAAAACTTACAAATTCCGAAATTTTCAATAGTTTATGAATTTAAATCATTTGGATTAAAGCGGTGCACTTAAATTGTATAGGACATCAACATTTTGAAGCTTTAATTAATTTGCTTTCAGTTGGAGGGATAAGTAGTGTCGATTTACATGAAAATTTAACACACCAATTATCTTTGTCCTCTGCCAGATTTAAGAATTAATTTCAAAAATTCACTACCATTTTGTTTAATTTCTTATGAAATAGATTAATTGTATTGTAGTAGGAGATACTAATTAAGAATCCATTTCAAGTTTTTGTTTCATAATATTTCCGAATGAGAAAACACTCTTGTTTTTGGTATATCTAAATTGGACTAGCGATGTCATATTTTTCTGCACTGTTTCTAAGGTATTTTCTACTGTACAACCAATACAAAAATTACAGATTATTTTATATAACTATTGTTGGGTGTTGTTTACTATCTCATTTAAATTTTTGTAATTTAATAATGACATGAACTGCTAAGTAGAAATACTTCCAAAGCTTGAAACTAATATACGAAATTAATTAAAATAGTTATCCACTATATATCATATTAGTTATTGAACTGCTTGGATCCTTATCCATGTCCCTGAACTTCACGAACTTCACACCTTACTTTTAAACCCGAATCCACTGCATTTTAGTCACTTTACATTTTGCTCTTTTCCTGCAGGACACTCTCGTCCACATCGCTTGATTGATTTGATTGTCCACTTTCCATCTGTGTCCTGGGCTCCTCCTCCCCCTCGGTCGCAGATGCAGTCGCCCCCGCCTGATCAGAATCCGTGATGAGCGGTGACCTTAAGGGAAATTTATTTTTCAGTTCAACAAGTGGGTTAAGGTAAAATTCAAGACAAATTTCTTACCTGCCCTCATCCTCGGTGCTGCTGTCCCTAGACTGGGATCGAACCCTTTCCTTGCGACCCAGTCGCATCATATTCCGGACGGTCCTCAGCGTAACCCTTTTCTCCCGGATGGGGGTTTGAGTTGGCGACTTTCCCACCTTGTCGTATTTGAGCTCCATCTTATGACCGTTTTGATTACCTTGAGTCGTCGACATGACGTGCCGCAAAATTTGCCTCCTTCGGTTCGCAGATGATTCGGTGTCTGCAACAATGGACCAACAGGTAAAGACTGCAGCGCTAAATTAGGTGAAAGCCCTGGTTACCTCCTCTGGCCAGATTCTTCTCCAGGTTCGCTATGTTCTGCTCAATGTCGAGGAGCATCTGTTGATCATCCTCCAGACTGGTGCTGTTGTGCTGCTGCTGCTCCTGAATGGAGTTTGCAAGATTGGTTGGCTCAAAATTGCCGGCAGCATCATCCGGAGATATGTACCTTGCTTCGAAGACGACTATTGCCTTTAATGGATGATATATAAAAAAATGAAAAAAACAAGTATAAGCTATTTTACTTTGTGGAAATTATTCTATGGCACGGCGGCGGTGCGTTCGTGAAGTGGAGGTCGAATGGAACGGCGCATGCCACTCATCGCTTTTTCTATGTTATGTTATGTTATGTTATGCTATATACTGTGAAAGCTCCCAGCTAGGGCTAAGGACACTTTTCATGCCATTGTTTATGATAGAAACAGCAGCAGCCGAAACGGCGAAATTCCCAGAACACCCTGCGGCCAAAACCTGTGTATCCAGTGGGCCACGTTTCAAGGCAGCCCCATTAAAATTGCAAACATCCATAGCAAACACACCGGCAGCATCTTCTTAACGTCTCAACCGCCTAGAAATGCTGCAAGGTCCAGGTGCTGGATGCTGTAGGCAATTGGTTAACTCAATATCGTCTTCACCTTGGACCAGACGAATGTCATAAATAAATTGATGGATCCCCCAAAACTTGTAATCTTCAGATCAAGCTTAAAGACATTCTTTTTTAATACAATTTTAATTTTTCAGTATATTCCGAAGAGACAGTATTCTAGACTTAACTTTGAAGAACCACGTTTTATTTACTTTTCTGCTGACTTTATACTCCTCACGGTAAACGCTTAAGAAAATTTTGCAAAGAAGGCTCAATGAAAGTAGATAACCCTCATAGGGTGGGCTTCGAGGCAAGAAGTAAATACATTATTTCCTCCTTTGAAAAAATAAGACAAGCTAAATGTTTTCAGAAGGAACTCTAAAGACTCTCAGGAGTTGTCGTTAAAACGACTCTTTGTAATTCAAGGAGATCCTCTGCATCGGAGATACTTTCTATAGTATTAGTATATCTGTATTATGTACATGTGTCGCCGAGCTTAATCGCTGAAGCTTAAGAGGTGGACAAGAAAAATGTTCCCTGTTTACGAGAATGTGGGCACAATTTGGTCAATGGCCTTCAGCACGGAAGAATGTGCTCGTTTTATCTAAAATCTTGACGAAAATTAGAAACGATATATCGTTAGTTCACCATGAAAAGTACAACTTTAGTCCATTTAACAGGGCTTTGGATGCGGATTGGTTGTCATATTATGTAGATAGAATTTATTTTCTTTGTTACTTAGGAAAGGACTGAAGGTTTACACCAAACTTACTGAAGACAGGAAGTAATCTGAAACTTTACTCAAAGCTTAATGAGAAGCCAAAGACCAGACAAATTACATTTCTTAGTAGAAAGACTTGTTTACAAAAACTTTCTTTGCAAATATATTATGTTTTTTTATATGTATGTATGTATTGACCGCTTCTTAACTTCCTCACTTTTGCTTTTTGTTTGATTAAACCATTTTTCTCATTTTTATATTTCATACTCAGAGAAATTAATCCAAATTTTTTAATTATGGATGGTTTCGGTTTTAATACTTCTTATAACATTCAAGAATAGAATCAAGTCAAGCTCATCCTCTTAAGGAAATACTGCTAGTATAAAGGCTTTTTCTCAAAAGTTGTAATACATAGGAATAATCTAATCCAAAACCCTTTTTTTCTAAACTAATAATAGCTCTATTTATCTTTTTACACAGTGCTTAATCAATGTTTATGGGTCTACGCGAGCAGACAGCAAAGCCATCCAAATTTAAAAGAAAACAAAAATGATACTAAGCTGCCCATTTAATTTCTGTAGGATTTCATGAATTTGAGAATTGGAATTTTGGCGAAGCCGCTTTTATAACTCAATTCTAAATATCTTTTTAGATGTTTGTTTGAAACCTATGTTATCGAAAAATGAATTTTAATTTCGATTCATTTGGGTAAGTGATAATTTGATACCATAAATAAATGTGAAGCACAAAATTTGCAACAGCTAGTTTAATAAATTGTTATAGTCTGCGACAATCTGAAATACAAAATGGAACTCTAAAGTCTAGATTGTAATACTCAATATAAACTCTTTAAAAATGCGGTTAAGATCATGTTGGCTCATGCTTAGTGAAGAATTTCCTAGCTCAGCTCTTACCATGTGGATGCACATCCTGACATACACATACAAACAACGCGATTTTTTTCCCGAACAGTTGTTTGAGTCCAAATAAGCATAACTTGGTCGGCTAAATCTCGTAAACTCACTCTTTACTCTAGTAATAGTCTAAGATCCGGCTGCAAGTTTACTACGTTTATCGAGTTTTTCATCAAAATTTAATATTTACATGTATTTATGAATGGGAGCGAGACCATATTTTTGCCTATTTTTAATTAAAATAATAATAGTTGATTTTTGGAAAAAACTTTTACTCATTTGTTATTTAAATAAAGTATAGTCCACTTCATAGTAATATTTGTAAAGAACTTGAAAAGTCATTGCGCACTTGGCCGCAACCTCTTCGCAGCCAGGTGTAAACAGGTAAAAATTTGTTATGTTTATACGTTCATCGCGTATATTCATTTTTTTCTGTGCATGATGGAACAGGTATGCCTATGTAAAAATGGTCGCAAATAGGGGTAGCCAGCTGTTAAAGATAGATTAAAAGACGATTTAATAATAAATAAAATCATTTATTCAAAATCGGATTCATCGCTGCTCTCGCTTTCATCACTACAAATATCAGAATCATCGACATAAAATGAAATATCTGCAGTATACAAGTTAATAATGAATCCTTTCTCTGAAAATGTGGACAAAAATATTTTGTTCAATATGTCAGCTGGTAAAGCGGCATCCTTAAATGCTGCGAATTGTTTACTCAACATCAAGTCATTACATAGGTCAAGAACAAAAGTTAAAATTTTTTTCAGAATGCTTTGAAGATCCTACAAGATTTGTGGAACCAATAAAATGTAGTAAAATACATAACTTTGCATCTAATTGTGTTAAAAAAAAGTATTAAGAGTACCACCAGAGGTAAGAAACCATATTATGTAATTAAAATGGAGCGAGATATTTTTGGACGGCTGTTAGCAATTGCTATACATGAAAAAGTTGATATTGAGTACTTATCTATAGTTATCTTTTTCTCTTGCACCTACATATGTATATCTCCTGCACTATTCCTACGTTTTATTAATTTCACAAATCTTGTCGGATCTTCAAAGCATTCTGAAAAAAAGTAGGTGAAAACATAAAGCTTGTTTCTTCAAGAAATGTAAAAAGGAGAAGGGAAAGTATAGACGCACTTTATTAACATATAACTTTAAAAAAAAAAAAAATATTCATTTTCATAAAAAAATACTTAAAATATTATTACCAAATAATTATAATACAAAAAACAAAATTATTATATTGTTAAGGTTTTCATCTAACATAACCTCTAGATTCTAGATGTTTAACCATACAATCGATTGAATATGAATAAAATCTAGTGAAAAAGATTCGAATTTCAACCACAGGGCGACCACTAGTCCAATATATTAATACGTGAATAGAAAACTTTGTACCCCTTTTTAAGCATATTGCACGGACGGATGAGTGTGAGATTTGGCATAGTTAAAGTTTATATAGAGAAGAAGTGCAGAAAGCTAAAATTTATGTATAATATGTTTTACAAATACATTAAATAAAATAAAATAAATTCATTATTTACGTTCATCCTATTCATTTTGAACACATAGTAGTCTGTAGCCAAACTGTCGTAATTTTATTATTGACAGTGCTAATTTCAAACACATATAGTAGGCTGTGTACAGTCGTATTTTTCGTAGTAACCCCAGTAGGTCGAATTTCGACTACAGGGCGACCACTATCCAGAACAACACGAAATTTTGCATTGATGTGAAATTTATCACATGAATTTCCTACAGCAAAGATTTAAAATTCTAAAAATAGCATAAAGTTGCACTGATTTGTTTCCACTTTGAAGTAAAAAATTAATCTGTAAAATGTTCAGTCCAAATTTTGAAGTTTTGCATTATTATGCCCAATCTCCATAGGAAACCAACTAAACCAAAACTACAAAACCACGTCCTGACAAATCACATCTGCATACATATCATCAATGTAGTTGTGAAATGTCAGTCAGCCTTAGGTGCACTGGGCCCGTCCGACCTGCGGTGCAGCACGGGGCTTTTTGGGGCTCCTCGCTACGACGGCGGAGCCGCAGCACCTTGCAGCACCTCTCGACCTGATTTAGCAAGCGATTCAAATGAGATAAACTTTTTGGTTTCGTCTTGAAATTTGATAGGAGATCTCGTGCGTAATTGATTCAGGTTGAAAAGCAAAACACAAAGTTCTGCGTGTGTGTAAATGTGATCAACGGTGACCGCACTACCGATTTGCGCACTCATTTTCGCGCTACATGTATCCTAGGCGCGCGACTTTTTTGCGGAACGTGATTCTGGCCGGCTTCTCAAATTGCTTAGGTCATGGTTGATTCATTATTTTGTAGATTTTCACTTATCTTATCATGTTATTTTTTTATTTTTGCCGTCTCCTCAATTAAAAATTAATTTCATAAATCATGAGGAATATTAGCGTAACGAAGTATAACATCAACGGATAGTGGTGCGTTCGGTCGCTCTAAACTTTTTCGTGACATATTTAAGATCAAGCTCACTCCAATCCAGAAGTAGTTTGTGCTAAATCGGAATTATTTTGTTAGTTAATTTACAAAGAACACTTTATATTTATTAGTTACATCTTGTGTTAAAGGTGAAATAATATAATGATATCAGATAAATTAACGTATACTATAACTTGATCACATTCAACTCTACTTAAAACCGCAGTTCGTTCAACTTCAAAAACATACAAAGTAAGCTACTATGTTTTGCTGATGAGTGTTGATTCAGAAGAATGTTTTACAACGGTAGGGCATTATAATTATTTCAAAATATTCTTAGCTTGCAGCTTAACCTATTGAGTCATAACCTTTCCAAAGTTATTCAAAGCCGGTATCTTCTCAATCTCCGTATAAAAAAATTAAATACCTTTAAAATAAAGGTTAAAGCTCCGATGAACTCTAGGGCCCGGGGTATTTAACCTCAATTTATTGTTTACATATAGAAATTTTCAAGTACTAAACCTGTACTAAATGCGCTAAATTGAATGTGGCAATTACAATTGGTTTAACTCACACAGGCGAAAAAGCTAGCGAGTGATGACCAAAATGAGCGAGACAGGTGACAAAAATTACAATGCAAGTGAAAGAGCTGCAGACATTTTTGGTTTGGTTGGTTGGTCTGGTTTTCTATGGAAATTAGGCATTAAAATCATGGTAATTTGATGTAATATTATTGCAAATTACAAATCTCTTCCAAATCCTTATTCAGATAATAAGTTAATAAGTTTCCGTTCAATATAAAATCGCCTTTTGTTCTGGATAGACGAAAAGAACGCGGCTAATAGGCCGAAACTTATCCAAACTTTCATGTTGCGATGATATTTTTTCATAAAAACGTCAAGAATCACTTTTTGTTACATAGGATCTATGCTCTATCTAAACGACTGGTGTGGGGTGGGTGGGAGGTGGCAATATCCTGGCGCGCTAAATTTTAAAACGAATGAATAGGTGCCCGCATCCTAACACTGCACTATCATTTGAGTAGACTTAATTAATCTTTTGTATTCCTTGTATCAAAATATGTAAAAGAAAACACTTTTCAGTAACTATGGACTTTCAACTAAATTGTTTTGGAATGGTATCATAGAGGCAAATTTGTCACAGCTTGATAATTGTGCACAAATAGTGTTATAGGAAATTCATCCGTCCATCATATCCCGGAGATGACCTTATTAGTATATTATTATTAATTTGCATTCACATCCACGCTAACGCCCACATCCATTTATCATACCTGCAATTACGACGTGATTATTTGATTTACAGCCCTTTTATTAATTTTACTAAGGGACATTAATCACAGAGTTTAACCGGGAAGCAATTTGCTCTGATGCAATTTATACGCAAGCCCTGAATACATGTACACACATCCAACAAATCAATCAACCAATGGACATTTTTATAGCAAGTTTGCAGTTTCATCTTTAAACCTTGGCCTTTCATTACCATTTGCTATAAAAATATATTTGAACGTTTAAAATGCAAAATGAAATGTTTTCTCAGAATCTGAGTATTTTTTTGTTCCTTTATAAATTATTCAAGTTCAAAAAGCATGTTTGAATCATTATTTGATTCTTATTATTCTAGTAAACAAAACTATACGCATCATGCTAAATACATAGTCATCAGAGCAGTGTGGTGGATACAGTTTAAGTCGCCGCTCAAAAGGCGCATTTATACCTTGTCGCTTTAAACGCGAAGTAACTCTTTATTAATGACCTAAGTATAGTTAGCCTGTTGATTTTTTAAAAGAAAAGGCAAGTGAATGCAGTATAGCCTAAAAACTGGGAATTACTGAGTCTTGGAATAAAAAATTTGTAATAAAAATTTGGAAGTAAAATAAAATTAATAAATATAAATAAGAATATAATAAATAGTAGCTACCTAAATAATTTAAGAAGAAAATATAGTTTCTCAATTCATAAGTAAATATTAAAAATAAATAAAGCAGACCCCTCCTCTATAGCACCAACAGCAAAACAAAATATGTAATTCTGACGATTGGCTGTATGTTAATAATGACTTGAACAATATTTATTTATGGTGTTCTTCAAACTGTTTGCCTTTAAATGTGAGTAAATGTACTTTTATGTCCTGTCTGAAGTCTGAAGTAACTTTTAACTTTAAGTTTAATTTTGATTACCAGTTTAATAATATTGTTAATAGGGCTAAAAACTGCATTTTTTCAAAGCGGTTCTAGGTTTAGCAATTACCGATATCAAATATTTTTTTATTTTGCGAAAATAAAATCAAATTTTCTGGATTTATACCCACTTTGCGCCAAAAACTAAAAAAAAATAGTTTGAAGCTTGGAGCGGTAAATATCATGGCAATTTGATGCACAAATTTTAATATTTTGGTATATTGGGTCTAAAAATCGGCTTTCCAGTAATTATGGTAACTAATTTTTTTTTCTTACTAAACTTAGAATTCTTTCCCCCAAACTTTCGTTTTTAATTTTGCTTTTATCTGCTTTATGCCTTTTTCATTGCCTGCTAGCGATATATACAATATATCCAATAGTTTTTTTTTATATGATTGTTAATACTTTTGTCGATTACAATTTTGAATAATGTTAAATCGTTCAAAAATTGTGTGTCTAATTGCAATTCATAAAAAAATAAACAAATCGTTTATTAGATATGACTTAAATATTTTGAATGCTTTTGCCTACCACTTTAATCACTTCTTAAATGAACGTGGTTCTGATTGGCATTTGATAAGAGTGCGAATTTCCCTCTAAACTTAAACTACTCTGTCTTGTCCTCGTGCAACATTTTTAAATTTGAAAGTTAGAAGTTTCAATTAATAATTCTGGGTGTGCTTTTCGTAAATTCCGGCTTATGTATGGGCGCCCTATGTTTTAACATCTTATTAAAGCAGTTCCCTCAAAGTTGTAAATCATTTTTATGGACACTTTGTCCTGGCTAGGCTCCAGAGCCCACATGAAATACGTTTCACCTTGAAGTGAGCCAACACCTTCAAGACATAATCTCTTTGAAGCAGAAATTTTGGGAAAATCATATTCTTGGGTAAAGCAGTAAAATTTCTAAGTAAAGCGTGTGCCACAGGGTGGGTCAAGTAGGCACTTCGTTTTATAGGTGTCGCTCTG
Source organism: Machimus rusticus (assembly GCA_951509405.1). Classification (NCBI taxonomy): domain Eukaryota; kingdom Metazoa; phylum Arthropoda; class Insecta; order Diptera; family Asilidae; genus Machimus; species Machimus rusticus. Next base: position 15,303,865 of record OX608051.1, read on the forward strand.
AATGACCGTAAAATGTATAATAAACGGAAACTAGCTGGAAATAGCTGACAAACACAACACTTGGAAGGTATTTGGAAACAATTTTCTCCACGGGCAGTTGCTAAAAGAATACGATTCAAACATTAAACATTTTATATTTTCATGGATATTTTAGGTCGCTGAAATATAAAGCACATATAAAGTGATGAATAATGTTAAATTATACGAGAAGGTATTGTCAATTTAATTTGTGCGCAGTGTAATTATAACTTAAATAGTTATTTAAACAAAAGTTATCATATGCATGTAAGTTTCAATATGCAACTTCAAATACGTTCTGCAATTGCCTTAAGAATATCATTCCTTTTGCAGCCTGTCTTAAGTAAACTACAACCTCATTAACTTCTAAAAACAATCATTGGAAAAGTCGTTTTCTTATGATTACTAGACAGAAGAGAGTTTCATTGTTTTGTATTTTCATACTGTTATTCTCGGAGATTTTTCAGTTCCCAATTACCTTAAAAATACAAAGGAATTTTGAAATTAAAATGGAAAGCGAAGGCACCAATGATTAATGGTATATTTTTTAAGTCTTCATAATTAAATTGGTGTCAATGAAAAAAATAAAAATAAAAATAAAATAGAACAAATATTTATTCACGGAAAAAAAATTTGGATAGCAATAATCCCCAACCAATTTACGAACGTTTTCGCCATAAAATCCACAACATATATTGAAAAAGCAGCAGTTCTCTTTACAAGTTACAGGAAATAATGTCAACATTTTACGCTGGTCCTTAAATTTTCGTTTCACAAATATTACCAAAATAATTCACTGTCCCAAAATCCATCGGAAAATACAGGAATATTGCCAGAAACGACGCGATATTCCCCACAAATTTTTTTCCGTGATGAGAACTTGAACATCTTTTATGAAGTTTGGTTTCGTCAGCCTAAAGCTTTTGGTCCTTTTGGATACGTGAAGGGAGTTCGTTCCTCGTATAGCGCAAACTATAAAAATTTTTTATTGTAATTTAAGTGCTATGATATAAGTCAATAATTGTAATGGAACAACTTCAACCATAATCGTGATATTTTAAGTCAAACAATGAGTACGCATTTACCAAACAAACCCACTCTTCTTGTGTAAAGATTTCAACATTGTTTATAAACTTTGCTATTTGAAATTAAAGTAAAGTAAGGAGATTCAATGAAAGTTTTCTCCGCCCCAAAGTTAAGGCAAAATATGTATACCTACTATTATTAATATAAGGGTTATTTTGTACTTTTAAGGGTTCCGTTCCTTCGTCTGTCTGTCGGTCAAGACCCTTTTTCTCAGGATCGCATGGAGGTATCAAATTGAAGTTATGTCATATCAAATACTGAAGTCTACAATTCCTTGGAGCTGTGAAAAAACCAAACTTCTTAGTCAACGCAATCAAAAGATACGGCCGTTTATGTCGCTTATTTTGACACTCGCAAGGGAATCAAAACTTATAGGGTACTTCCCGTTGATATAATAGAATTATGAAATTTGGTAAAAGAAATGTCTTATAGCAGAAGTAAAAGGAAAAATCTAAAACCGTAAATTAGTAGTTATTACACAAAAAACCGGCCAAGTGCGAGTCGGACTCGCGCACCGAGGGTTCCGTACAAACCTGTAGGTATATAAGTAAAAGTTCACCCATCACGACAATCGAGTCATAGTTATGGTATTTTTATTGCAAATATATATATGTATATACCAAACTGCTGTTTCTTTTGATTGCGTTGACATAGAAGTTTGATTTTGTTACAGCTTAAAGGTATTATAGACCTGAGTATTTGATATGAATTTCAAATTAATACCTCTACGCGTTCATGAGGAAAGGGGTAGTAAAGTTTAAAATTATTAAAAATATTTTTATTATATGATGTTACTAAAAATTTACGTTTTTCGCAATTTTTCCTTTTATCTGTGCTATAAGACGTTGCTTCGTACCAAATTTCAAGATTCTGAGTTCACGGGAAGCACCCTGTAGGTTTTGATTCCCTTGCGAGTGTCGAAAATTTGCGGAAATTTTCGGGATAAACGGCTGTATCTTTTGATTGCGTTGGCTTAGAAGTTTGATTTTCACGGCTCCAAGGGACAGTAGACCTGAGTATTTGATATAAATTCCAGTTGATACCTCCACGTGTTCCTGAGAAAAAGGATCTTAACAGACAGACAGACGGACGGACGGACGGACACCAAAGTGATCCTATAAGGGTTCCGTTTTTTCCTTTCGAGGTACGGAACCCTTTGTTTGTATGGAACCCACCCCTCTTACGATTAGCCAACACAAAATTTAAAATGTTAAATTTTTAAAGTTTCAACAATGCCAATCGCTTATAAATCCTTTGTACCTATATGTTTGTATCACAAATGATTCGTTTGTATCTAATTAGTTTATTAGTAATTAAGTTTATTAAGAGTTTACGATTAGCCAACACGAAGGTGCGGAACCCTCTGTGCGCGAGTCTGACTCGCGCGTGGCCTTACTATATCCCCATGGCAAAACTTACCTTTTTTGAGTCCATACAAACAATAACAATTGCGAACTATAAGGTTATAACTTTACTTTGCCGTCAGGTAGTCAGTTAGAGAATATTAATAAAAACCATCTTTGTTTGTAGTATATGTTATCTTAATTTTTTTTGCCTGAAATAATACCTTATCAAAATGTTTCCTTTTCATGACATTTCCAATTTCCTATAATATATATTGTATGTACATTGTTATGAAAGAGAAAAAAATTGTTTAAATTTTTAATTCATTTTTATTACGCAATGTTTATTTTCTTTTTCTTTTTTTTTAATATTTAATCCACTCATGTTGAGTTTCCGTCGTGACAAGCGCAAAAGGAATGAAACAAAAAATGACTGTCATAGAGTAAATGTTGAAATTTACACCGAATTTGGTGTAAAAATATTTTTTTAATTTTATTTTCTATTTAAATCGATTTCTATGTAAAATCGAAATAAACGATGTAAAATTACACAAAAAAAAAAATTGAAATACACATTAAAGTCCTAAAATTCAACTCGATGGTGCAATTCTAAAAGGATTTTTTTACACCTATTTTAGTTTATTTATGTTGTAAATTTACACTTATTGTTTAGTGCAGCGAATTTATAAAAAAATCATATAAAGACAATCCTGAAGCATAACATACTAACATAACCTTAGGAACAACTTAATTCAAATAATTCAAACAATCAAATCTTCAAGAAAACTATTGAAAAAAAAAACATAGTGCGCGTTGTTATTTAAAAAAAAATAAAAATAAAAAAAAAGAGAGTGCAGTTGAAAATAATTGACAAAACTAATAACTTCTTAATATTTTAACATTAATTTAAAATTTAAAGTAAATCAAATTGATTATTAAAATTTTTAAATTTCTATTCTTTATTTGTGTAGCTTGTAAAACCTACAAAAAAATACGTATCTGCAATTAATAAGCTACAATACCAATATGATGATGGTGTGGCGGTCATGTGAATATCATGTGAATTTATTTTTGAACTTTACCTTGCCGCCAATCTGAATCAAGTAGCCATTCAAAATAATAATTTTTTATGTAATCTAGTTACCGACTTAAAAAGAGAAGTTTTTGTTTTCACGAATCCGATTGAAAGGATATCAAAAATTGTAGTTAAAAATTTAAAAAGAAATAAATACTAAATATTACTTAATAACTAATAATAAATAATAACTTAATAATTAATTATAAATAATAACTTAACAGTTAACTATAACCTGTGTTCGTAAATTGAATTGAATAAAATCTAAAAAATTATAAAAATGGATTTAACTAATAAATATTTAGTTATAACCGAATCCATAATGGCAACTATCCATAATAGCGAATGCCAAAAGACGTTTCGAAGAGCGAAAAATAGCAACATTTATTATATAGGCATTAATGCCACACGAAAAGACATGAAGTAGTAGCTGCGTTGCGCCTGGATAAACTCAATTGCTTTTTTAGGTCCACACAGACTTGTATTTTAAGCTTTAGATCTTACTTTGATTTTGTCGAAAAAATGAAATCTTCGAAGCCGTCCCACACTACTTCATCAGAGCGTAAGTTGTGGAGCAGAGTTCGAATTAGGCAGTGTAGGCGAGCACCTTGCCACACCAAGCACAAAGTACCACATGGGACGCCTTTGGAAAAATAAAATATACTATATGTAGGTACTTAAAAAAGAGACTAGCAGTGTCTTAAAAATCAAGCCCAAGTTACCTCAGGACTTTATTGCTTGGGAGGAAGATTTTATTGTTTTGCAGTAACGTCCACCCTTTCGACTTAAATTTTATTTTTATGGTTCTTGAGGAAGCACTAAAATAATACTGTCTCAATACGTACATATGTATGTATGTCCATAAGGACGTATAGGAATACCAAATATAGTATTCGTGGATTTAATTATTTTCATGTTAAATTGGAATTAAAAGTACCGGCAAAAAGTTTGAGTTACTATTTAAATATGGTGAAGATACTTACAGTTAATCACAACTGACAAAAATTGTTTCATATTTGTCACATTTGACCTCAAATTAATATTTTTACATCAGATTTTGATACTGTTTGATAAATTACACAACAATTACCACAACTAAAATTATAAACATAAACAGAATATGCACAAAATTCTCACCGCACGGACAAAGTTGCGGGCTTCAGCAATGCAATACTTATAGAAATTAATTTATGGAACAAACATCATGAATGTACATTATATAGTATGTAGGCTTTAATCTATGAAATTTAAAAGTCCCTTTACTTTAGGTTAGTTGTTAATCATAAGTAATAACTAGCAATACATATTTTCATTTTAGGGGAGCAGTTTAATTTACGAAAACCTTAGAAAGGTACCTCATGACGAAATGGTAGATACTTTCTGCGAAAAATTATGTAAATTGATTTTGAGTTATGTAGGTTCGAGCATATATGTATGAGCTAATATGAAAATGGAAAGGCGCCCGAAATTCCCTTCAGTTTAAAGATCTTTAGTTCTCAAAATTGGAATTAATAGTAGGAGAAAGGAGCTAGTCTTGGTCAAAATGACGAGGACATAAGCGGTGTGTTTAGCGTCATTCTCAAGACATTATAGTAATATTATTTATTATGTCTTGGCTCATAGATTATTTGTTTGGCTGTGTAAGAGTACATATTGGGATTGGGTTAGTCATCCACAGTTGTGTGTAAAGGTTTAGGGTTACCACGTTTTTTTGCAACATTTCCAGCTTAAGAACTTCATAATGAGTGCAAATGTGTTATTATAAGTGGCGAATTAACTCAGGAGAACAAAATAAAGACAGTTCAGAATTTTATGTTTTGCGAATCGAATGTAAAAATATAAGCTTAAAAATTTATGAAGTTAAAATAAATATTTAAAAAAGGCGACACATTATAAAGATTAAAAACATAAGGACTATAATCAGACCCCTTTACATATATACATAAACATGCATGTATTACGCTTAAACAAAAAATAAAACTCTAAATGCAAAGAGCTCTTGATATTGAAAAGTCAAGGCACAATATATGAGAAATAATTTTCCATGAAAAAGAATATTTGTTGTGCTTAAACTTTTTTGATGATTCATTTTTGTTTGTTTTGTTTTTGTTTCGAACAGTTTTTTCTGTTTTTTATTTATGAAACAGTTGACACACTATTCAATAAAATCCATTCCAATTCAGCTTTTCAAAAGCAAATTTGTATGGGAGGTTGCTTTTCAGCTTCCTAATTGATTTTCGAAGGTTTTTGTCTTAGGAAAAGCCACCTCGGAAATTCGCTTTTGTGTGACAATTTACTTTTCATTCGACATGTATAATTTTTAAAATGAAAAGTAAACGGCAAGTAAAAATTACTACTGTGTTTGAAATTTTAAATATTCTCTAAATATTTTAAAATTATGAAAATAAAATACAGGAGCTCCATGTTCTCTTCAATGCTTAATGAAAAGTAAATGAAAAGCAAACTTCGTTAATTGGCACAGGTATTATACAATTCCGAAAAATGTTCGAAAAAGGAAAAGAATCTGAAAAGCTGAATTGGCACACGCCCTTAGTATACTTTGAATAGTATTTTCATTAAATGCTTGCTCATCTTCCTACTTGCTTCGCTGCTATTTTCTATACATTTGCATTTAAATAAATCTTGCTTTGTAATTCAAAATATTATATTCCAATGACATGACACACTATACTTCATAATGAAATAGAAATGCATTATGAAGTATAATCCAATGAAGTAGTGACACACTAGGTTCTGCACATTACTTTTGGCATTTCAAAATTTTTTGAAATTCATATTCAAGTTCATGTAGAGTATGTACCTTTGAAGAGGAAACTAACTAGTACGGAACTATCGTATACGTGTGCTGTATGTGAATGAGGCAACAATTGTGTTTGATAGCTAGTAAAATTCTCTACGTAGATTGACTGTCAAGTTAATAAACATTAAACAAATAATTTTTTGAACGCGAAAAAGTGTATTTATTTAAAAGCCACGAGTTTTTGCTTCAAGTGAGGTACATGGTATTTAAGATAAGTTGTATAACAATTATAATTGACTTTTATTTAGAAAAATCACTGCAGAAAAGAACGTAAATCCGCAATGATGTGTGCAGTGCCGAGTTGCCGAAATGCGAAATACAATAGAATGCGTTGCTGTCCGCCCGGCATATCGTTCCACACGTAAGAATAGAGTTTATTTAACTACAAAGTTTCATTCATTTAAATATCCCCTTGTTTTTGTTAGAAATAATGAATGTTCTTCTAAAGGCTGCAGTAACCGACATGTAAAAAGCCACATTCGCATGTGGCTCTGATGTTATTTTTACGTCATCACGTGGTCAAATTGGTTACATGCCGTGTACTAGCACATTTTGTGACATTCACTTGTGGCACACATTCTGATCATAGGCTGAATATCGTTCCGGAGAATTCATCATATTCTCTAATTTATAAATAATATGGTTCGCCACTTTCGCGGATAGATGTCGCAGAAGCATTTAGCCATAGTGGGCTTTTTCTTCGTTACGAAGCTAAACGAAGTACCCGCTACTTTATTTTGAAGAAATGTTTTTTTAATAATGAAGCTGTACATCCTAATGAAGTATAGTGTGTCGATGGAATTATATTATTACTACTAAGGAAACCGTCAAAAGTCTATATTCCTCCAATTTTGGTTATCTTTTTAATATGTTATTCTAAACCGAAATCAAAGGCAACTAAAATTAATTTGTGAAATTGTAGGAATTTTTATCCAAAAAGGGCTTTTGTAGACCTTATTCGATTCGTTTCGTACGAAAATTAGAACAGGACCCTCATTTTTCAACTTTATGTCATACTAAACTGGAAATAGTTGAAAGGCGCTGGCCTAAATATTAAATATTTTTTCAATAATATGCAGGTACTACTTTTTTTTTATTTTGTTTTTATCCGTATAAATATTGAGAAGCCAAATGTACTAATTCCAGTTATCCGCCCTGAATAATTGTAATATTGCAATCGAGTTTAGTGAAGAATAACATATAAAGGAGATGTTCATATTTTCTTTATTTATTTATTATTTTTTACTTTATACTTTTTAAATATGTAATGAGAACTCAGGTTTATCAAGTACAATTCTTTTCTATGCAGATAACTTAGTCGTTTCTATAAAACGAATGAATACTGAACTTTAGGCAATCATCTGAGTAGTACTTGATTTTATATCAAAAATTATTTGATTTCTTTAACGATGTACTGGCATGGTGAGTCGGCCAGAAAGTAAGCAGGTGAGAGAGTGGTACAGTGGATCGGCCACATTACTTTTATAGCGGTTTATGCTATATATATTTTATATTTATTATTATTTTTAATGTTTAATTGATTCTTTTTTATAATAAAATTTATTTTAGGATATTTATTAACATTTAATTTTTATAATTTTTACAGGTTGGTTTTACTAAAAACTCCTTTTCCTTTTTACTAAACAAAAATTAATAATCAAAATTTTCCAGAGCAGAGATGATTAAAAAAAAAAAATAAAATATTTTTTATTGGCTTACTTAGATCGATGTGTCATAGTGGGATAGTGGATCGCCACATTACCCCCCTTCCAGTGTTAACGATATAATAGGTTGTAATAGATAAGTTGTAATGTTAGATAAGTTGTAACACCACATTATTCTTCTCCCAGTGATCGTGATTTGAACGCGATTAAAAGAGATGAAGAAGGAAGTTGTGTTGAAGTGGTTGAAGGTTGAGAAACGTTGGAATGATGTTGATTGTTGATTGGTTGCTTGATGTGGTTGAAAGATGTTTGCGTGGTTTAAAGTTGAGATGAGTTGGAATGATGTTGATTGTTGATTGGTTGCTTGAATGGTTTGTTACTGTTGCGGTTGATGGCTTGTTGTTAATTGGTCCTAATGGTTGATGTGTGCGGGACGATGTATAAGTCCGTTGTTGAAATAATTACGGCTTTGTAGCGCCGGGAGTTGCGGCTTTGAGTCTAAGTCGCCAAAAATTGATAGGTAGTGTTGAAATCTTGTAGCGGCTTGTTCTTGATTTTGTTCTTGAATGGGCTCTGCTAGACTGCGGTTTCTTTTTTCGGGGTCACCAGTTATAGCTGTTTATGCTATATATATTTTATATTTATTATTATTTTTAATGTTTAATTGATTCTTTTTTATAATAAAATTTATTTTAGGATATGTATTAACATTTAATTTTTATAATTTTTACAGGTTGGTTTTACTAAAAACTCCTTTTCCTTTTTACTAAACAAAAATTAATAATCAAAATTTTCCAGAGCAGAGATGATTAAAAAAAAAATAAAATATTTTTTATTGGCTTACTTAGATCGATGTGTCATAGTGGGATAGTGGATCGCCACACTTTATTGGTTTTGAATCCATTATTTTCTTCTGATGTCTAGAAGAATCCTAATAAATAATTTTGATATGTGATTTTTTTGTTGATGTCGGGATCACCAATTTAGCAGTTTTGGTTCCTGCTACAAATATCAAATATGTATATAATTTCTACTCGTTTCTATTACATACATATATCGAAATTGAAATAGTTTCGTGCTTTTACCATTCTTAATTTATTTGCTTAATTCATTATAATTATTTTTATCATTTTTGTTACCGTAGATGCGGGTTACTTTGGCTACTTTTTTCTTACATCATAAAAAATCGCTCTGATATATATGTAGATTGTGTTAGACTACTAGGTGTTATAATGTTTTCATTTGATAGATGACGATAATAGCTAATCAGTAATAATGTTTTTTATAGCAAAAAGTTCGTAAAAATATATATTTTATTATTTTAAAATTTGAGCCAAAGTTGTTCTTTGAGGAGGGTTACTTTGACTTGCAGATGGTTTGGGCACAAAAAATATATACTTAAGCAAGTATTGAGCCAATTTAAGTCCTTTGAAATAATAGAAAATAAACAAATGAAGCATCCGGATCCGACGTACAAAAACGTTTAATTTTCAAAAAAAAAAGCATAAACAAAAATTAACTTCTCTGCCCTCTGTTACACAAGAAAGTTTGCAGACCTAAAATACGTAAATATTCACACAAGGTAAGTTCAAAGCGTAAATGATAATTTTGAAAAAATTCGTGTAACCAATTAAAAATAGACGTCTGTAAAACCATCTAACATTTCCGACTCGAACTAGATCATTTAGTGTCATGGCTACGAAGAGGTGGGAAATTCAATATTTTTTTTGTTTTGAGCCAAAGTTACCCCCTAGAGCTAAAGTAGCCCGCATCTACGGTATTTAAAGTTTTAAAAAGGAAAAGATATTTTGCGTTATCTCACATTTTATAATTTGTTAACACTGATTTGTTTTAATATCAAAAGCCTCTCTGATACAATATTTGGAAACTCACAAATTGTTGTTAATATTTTAAGAATTGAAAAGTAGATGGAATATTAAGAAGTGAAATTAAAGTTGATATGTGACGTTGGAATTAAAGTTGATAAGTGACTTCACATATATATATATTATAAGAAAAAGAAAATGAAAATTTAACACCTTAAACGTTTTCCTTGTTAGTTAAAGTCTCTTATCATGTCATAAAATATGACATACAGTACCTCAAGCTCAATTAGCTTTAACAATGCGATGTTTGTTAAAGTTAACTCGCAATGCGGCAACACTTGCTTAGAAAAAGGTTAAATGTGCGCTGTAAATAAAAGAAAATGTGACTAACTTAATCCTCGCAGAAACACTTAAGTTACGGAATTTGTTAATTGGAGTGCAGGGAGCAAAGAGCCCCCGATCTTAAGACCCCATTCCGTCGTGATATTTTGAATACCTAGGCCTAAACTTTCGCTATGAAGATTTCGGTGAATTACCCAAAGTCAGCTGAATCCTATTCAGAAGTTTCATTTATTTACTTGAGCGTGAAATCGAGAAGCGGAGCTTGTCGGAATACCCTCACCTTAGCAAATTTATTAATTAGCGTAAAACTTTATTTGCCTAGGACAAATTTCTTGGGAAACTTTTCGGATGGCACAACCAACGGATATTCCGGCAATAAAAATTATCATAAAGCTCTTGCAGGAGACTCGACTGTCTTATTAAAATTCATTTTGACTTTGATTGGGAAACTCCTTTGCTGTGTTAAAAAGTAAGCCAGCTGGAAGCGCTTAAAACACCTTCAGGACATCGGAACGCGACAAAGATGAATCTAGAATTGAGAAATCTTACCGATGTTCGTGTTGAGAACGAAGGAAGTGTTTCGTTGTAAAGGAATAATGTTTTCTTTTTTACGAAGCCTGAAGGTTTTCAGGAAATTAAAAAAGAACACTTTACCTGGAGTAAGCTGCCAACATAACAGAGCGTACTGCTTCTGCAATTGCTTTATTTTGCACTATAAAATATATATAAATCAATTTCCAATGCAGCTTCTAAGCAGTCGAGTTTATATAGGCCAGCCGCAGCTAACAAATTGAATTTTAAATTTCCTAGCGATAACTTGGAAGAAGTATTCAAGCAATCTCGCTTGGAGATTGGTTGGATCAACGCATGCCGTGACATCAATTGAAAATTCTGGGTAATAACAAAATGTTTATTTTTATATTTATGTAAATATTTTTATAATAAAATTAAATTTATGACCAAGACAAATGTATGTATGTGCAAACGTTGTGGGTTCCAATCGAAAATGATAAATGAGAGTAAAGGCGAGTGACTCGGTGCCGTTTTATTCTTGTTTTGTATATAGTGCTATATATATTTTATGAATGTAGTAATTTTAAATTCAAACGATAATTTGCGAATTTAGTTGCATAAATTTAGGAATAAATTTGGTATTTTTTCAAAATTTTAAAGCCAATTTTCCGTATATTTTTGTTGTGTTGTAAAATTTTCTGAGCAGCAAAATATTCTTCTCTACACTGAGAGAAAAACTTTAATAACTTTAACTATTTTATGTAGTTATAATTGCTATTTCCTAAAAAAATGTATAAATAATAATATCAATTAACATTTGAGTTAAATTTAACTAACAGTCTTTCCGATTTACTATTTTTATAAGCTCTATTATTTAGAATGGCTATATTTACAATTTCTAGAATTGTCAAGTCAACTTTTTTAAAATAAAAAATTTTAATTTGGCAAAAAAAAAATTGTTAAAATACCGCGCCATAAAAATCTGAAAAGTTTTAACAATATCGTTGGTCAAATTAACTATTAAAAATATTCAATCCTTTAGTCACACATACACATCCTCTAGTCACACACACACAGTTCGAATCGTGGGCACAAGTCAACTTTCTAAAAAGGCATCGGAATGGCGTGGTTCAGTGGGTACAGCAACCAAGCTGCCAATCCCGCAGGCCCAGGATCAAATCTAGGTCCGGTCGGCAATATCGGAAAAAATCAACTTTTTCTCGTCGTCAGCAGATTAACTATTTTTCACACTGAAGAATTTTAAATTTTACTAATAGTTGTAGTTGGCTTAATTAATCAAAATAGTTGTTTCAATTTTCTTAATAGTAAATATAACCGGCAACAGCACGACAACGACCCGATCCGGCACCCGCACTTACGGTCGCTATTGTTGGAAAGAATTCCGACCGACAGTTGTCTGCCGCTGATCGAAGTTCAAAAATGCATCAAGGGTAGTTAATTGAGCTTGCGAGGGAAAATTTCGCCCTCTACAATATGGCAAATAAAAAATACGTGACAGCAGTGACAGTATTCTTCTTTTTTATTTCCAAGATCAATTTGCATGAAACCAATCAAATTGGGTGACACTCATCTGAAAATATAAGTAGTTTTTCGACTCATCACTCACAAGCGTTTTGTAAAAAGTCACAAACTCTCCTTCACTTCTTCTGTCCCAGAATATACAGGGTGTAAAAAAAGTTTCAGAACGGTCGAATATTTCGGAAAGATCACATCGCATCGGCAAACAAAAAAATAAGGGTGAAATATTAAAAAGAAGTATTCAACTCAACCAATAATAACTTTTTTTTCGAATGGGCCCATTTTTTTTTGCAGATTCGGACTCTTCATGAAAAAATACGTAACTTTTGCCTGAAACATTTTTTTCAATTAGGTACAGGGAGTGCGGGGTAGGATGTGTATTGTGTAAAAAAAGGTTCCGGAAAGGTCGAAGCCATAAAAAACATAACTTGTAAAAAAAACCAAGTCTCGCAACTCAGTTCTTCTACCGTAAAAAGTTGTGAGATCCATGTAATGCCAAGTCGTTTAATATATTCAGTCCCTACTTAAGGGAGCTTCTGTCTTAAGTTATTACGTAATTAGCTAACCTAACAACATCTTATAGTGAGCATATCAATATTAAAAATCTTTTATGTTTTAGATAAATAGATAGGCCTGACTGTTTCGAGAAAAGGATGGTACGGCCGTGCCGCTTTTTTGCTCGATTTGCTCGACTTGGCGGGCACATGGACACATGGGATCGAAAAAAGAAAAAAAACGTCCCAAATATTTTTTGAAAAGCTATCTATGGTATTGTGGCGGTGATTGCATCTAGTTAGCTTTTGAACTGACTTTTAAAAAATTGAAAAAAAAACTTTTTGTTTCGATATACTTTCACTTCAGTCTCCCCGGGAAGAGCTTAACATTCAGTAATCAGTCGTGTATGTAAAATTTTAAAAAGGAGATATAACATATTTTATAAAGATAGTTTAAAGGAATAAAATATAACTAATCAATTAAACTTGCTTCTATTTGAAATAAAATAACTAAAAGACTATAGATAAAAATGGAACCTACATCTTCCATAGTATCAAACTCGACGCCTCCTCCCCCAACCCAAGCGGTAGGTGGTCGAGTTTGGTTTCTTAATATTTATTAAAAATTTAAGTTTTGTCCGATTTTTTACGTTTGTCAAGTTTCGTTTTTAATTATCTCGAAAAATTTTCAAGATAAAAATTTAGTTTTGGACTCATATTAAAAAGGATACCTAGCACTATCATGCCACAATGTTATGAACATTTTTGCCTAAATTTATATAGACTTTTAAAGAAAAAACGTTTTCTTTTTCATTTTTTTTCATTTAGTCTATACTATAGACTTATTATACGAAGAAGAATTTACTAAAACAACAATAATCAAACATAATTAGCGATAACTGTAGAAGTTTTTAGGTTTATCAACTAAAAATGTAAAAGCTTAAAAAATATATATATTTATATTAAACAATGCCTTCATGTGAAATGTTAACCTAAGGTTATGATTTTCGTCAGGATCCACAAGCTATCATCTATTTTTGGGAAACCCAGGGCATTGTTAATTATAAAATTTCTGAACATAATTAATGATTAACAAAATATGAATGACAAAGAGGTTAAAAAGGTTTTAGAAATTTTTAGATCAAATTGTTCTTCCTTAACCTTAACACAACTGGAGAAGATATTTAATTGTAATATAATTTATAATATCAGTTATTAATGTGCAAATACTTAGAGAAATATGAAATGTGATGAGTTAATAGTTAAAAGGTCGATTTCAAAACATATACCTCTTTTGGTCAAAAATAGAAATGAGAAAGCATTTAAATTAAATTCGATCAAAATGTGCCCTAAGGGTTCAGTCGATAAGGGCAAGGGCCAATCACCTGCTGTTTGTTTATTTCCGCGAAAAGCAGACCCAAACACTCCTTTTCCGTCGTCAGGTTGCCCTTGTCCTATTAATCTCTTTTGTATTTTTGTGTGCAAAACAACAGAAACAAGCCGAGTGGAAAAATCCTTTTGTTTTTTAAGTTGGCGGGAAAAGAAACCCTAACTTTCGCCGACACACCCGGGACCTACTTCAGTGCCCTCTCACATGCTTGGGCACATTCCTTATTGGCAATTTATCTCGCGAACATCTCGATTTGCTGGTGTTTGCAAAAACGTAAAAGACGCAAAAACGACAAAGCCATTATTATTACTTTTACTCAATTTACTTGGAGCTATACAAAGTTTCGGAGTTTGCCTTCGTTTCTTTCAAAATTTAAGGCTCTCAGTGGTCTTTTGTTGTTCTTGTGCACAGAGCAAATTTATTTTCCCACGAGCGTGGAGTAATTTTCTTTTTAAAAGTGAATAAAGCGAGTGTATGCCTAATAAAAATTTATTTTTCATTTTTTGCACAGCTTTTCATTACACTTGAAATTAAGTCAGACGAAGTTTTGAGTCCGAATTTTTGGACTTTATCGCTGAAAATCTGTTTTTAGCTTTTGAAATCACTGTTTAAGTGGTCAAAAATTTTAATATTCTTTAAGTAGCACTATTAAGTTTCTTTTTCAGATTGTGATGAAAGAAAAGTGTGAAAAGATGATTTACTAAAATTTATAGCAAGTTTGAGGTTAATTTTACGTCAAGTCGCAGACCAGCGAATTTACATAAAATATTTTACTAAATTTGATGCTTGTAGCAGGGAACCATCATAACGTTATAATAATGTTATTACTTCGGTCAGAACTATACCGGTTCATTTTCCATTAAAAATAACGATACTTTCGTACTAAAATTATTTCGGTTACATTGAAATTGCTGTGACCGAAAAAATTTCGGTCCAATTGAAACGTTCTGATTGGAATTTTTGAGATAAAGTTCAGACCATAAATTAATTAATGATTAAATAATTAAATGATTTCACAAATACATACATATGTATATTATATATAATTAATGCAAGTTACTACTAAGGCTACTAAGCCGAGCAAGTAGCGCAGTTCAACGCGCAGTGAAATTTTTATAGATTCCGCGGCTTCATCTAAGCTTCACATTTTAATTGGCAGCCTGGAGACGGATAATAACAATGAATATTTTAATTTAATCATGAATACTATAAAAATACATATAATGAAATAAAAAAGTAAACTAAAAAACCAGACTAGGTGATTTAGCGAATTAAAAAGTAAAAATATCTTATATTTAGCACGCCCACAACGCGCCCGATGTACACTAAAACATTTTCCATTTTTAAGCCCACAATAAGCATGTTTATCAAACAATCACGCCTATATCATGCCTGCATCGTGCCTACAACAAGCCCGCACCGCGCCTACAAAGGGTCCGAAGCGCGCCCGCAATAGGTGTGAAAGATGCCTGCAACAAGCCCGCAAAAGGCCCGAAACCCGCCCGTAACAGGCCCGAAACGTGCCTGCAACAGGTCTTAATTTTTATAAACAACACCCTCAACTGGCCCAAAATATTACAAAATACGCCCACAAAAGACTAACACACGCAAGTCAATTATTGGTTTATGTTTTATTGTAAAAATAAGTAAAATATATATGTATATAAATGAATAAATAAATTATTTTATAAAAACATAACTTGAGTATTAATTCTTCATAGTAATTCTTATCTAATTATATTCGCTTAGAGAAAGACAGATACAAGATCTAGTGTAAAGTGTAAAGTTGTAATTTTTGGAAGTCCTGTAAACCACAAACTTATTGCCGAATTGTGAGTTTTAATCTGTAGATTATTTGCTTATTTTACTTCTAAACACTGGATGAATTGCTGAGGAGTCTATAAAAAGAAAATTACGATTTCTGTATAAAACTAAAAACAAAATGGCATTTGATCCACTATTCGGAGGAATTTAAAATTAATAATATACCTTTCTCCCATCATGTCCTTCCCAATTGATGAGCATTCATATCTTTAAAGCTTATAAAAACTATGCTGTGGCGTTTTGAATTCACTATCGCAATTTTTGGAGTAACTTAGTCTCTTAGGTGCCTTTCCATTTCTTTTGATCAGTAATATCAAAATAATTTTAGTAAATCTGCATTAGGTATCCACAAATGGTGAGCCCGATTCGATCATTATCATGGATGCTTAAGGATTAAATCATTTTTGCATGTCTTTAATGCGTCGAATACGGAGTTTTCTTATTTATAGGAAATAGCCGTTTCATGGTGAAGATTCTGAGACAATTCCAACAACATAAACTGCAACGCTTCATCAAATCTTAACACACATACATATTGAGGCTTGTTTTATAGACCCAAATTACTCTTAAATAGGCGTCCCACTGCCATAAATGGGAATTTTAAAGCAGCCGTAAATCGGCATCAAATAACACTAGCAAACCGGCATTCATCACCAGCCACAAATTTGCACCTAATATAACCCTCAAATCAACATTTAGCAACAGCCGCAAATCAACATTCAACACCGACCCCAAATCGGCACCTAATATCAGTCATAAATCAGCCGCAATCGGCATTTATCAATAGCTGGGTGTTACCGGTAGTTGATTTCCGCGATGAAACGATATATTGTATAAAAATTTGCTTTCCTTTTCTTATATAAGCCGTTGGGAATCATAGTGGCGTAAGTCAAGTTTTAATAGTTTATATTAGCCCAGTCAAATCGTACATAAAAATGGACTAAAATCGCAAAGCGTGATGTAGTTCTAAATTTTTGTTATGTTGCTAGGACCAGTTAGCGTAATGTAAACCCAAATTTGCAGCTTCAAAAAGCCTGTGCTTGCTGTGTAATGCGTGAAAATCTGCAGTTATTTTTCAGTTGCCTTATAACTCATAAACTGTGCATTTGTTGATATTAGTCATAACTACCATTTTTAAAGTACATTAAATTTGTAACAATTTAAGCCTACCCACAGTTCTGTGCCTTCAATGGTTTTCGAGATCTGGCCATTTTTATTCTTCTAAAAAATCAATATTTTAATTTTTCTCTCATATCGGTATAACTGTTCAACCCATGAGAAAAGTTATGGAAAATAAATGTCAGTAAAGCCATTTGATGATTTCTTGAGAGAAGCTGAATCTACTATTCCTAAATCTGTGAAACTGTTACTTGAAACCACCGTACTGAAACACAAATGCCAATATCTCGGTGGTTGGTAGAAGAAATGTTTTTCGATAGCTCATGTAATAATTTCTGCCCTCAGATCTAGCTCATTCCTCTCCTCACTCAAGACGAGATTTGGTACCTACCTACAGTAAATTTGGGTCAAAACATCTTATAAACCTCTGCGAAGCATTGGGATTTTCTTGCAGTTACAGTGATTTTTGAAAGTACAAAAATGGCCATATCTCGAAAACCATTAAAGGCACATAACTGTGGTTAGGTTTAAATGGTTGTAAATTTAATGTAGGTACTTTAAAAATGCTAATAACGACTAATATCAACAAATACACAGTTTATGAGTTATAAGGCAACTGAAAAAAAACCTTTCAGATTTTCACGTATTACGCAGCAAGTACAGGTCTTTCGAAGCTGCAAATTTGGGTTTACACTACTCTAACTGGTTCTAACAACATATCAAAAATTTAGAACTACATCACGCTTTGCGATTTTAATGTCTAATTTGACTTGCCTATATGGTACCTACCTATTTAACAGTTTTTAAAAATTGTTGACTTACGCCACTATGATTCTCAGCGGCTCATATGTAGTTAGATTAATAATAATTAATTAATTAATATTTTTTTCGACACCAACAAAAATTGAATAGTTTCTATTGAAGTGATAGTGTTAGTACCACTGCGCGTCACTATAGTCTTGGTCTAGTCTATGCATACATACATATAAGGTTTCTAATTATGAATATGTTTTGACAATTCGGCATTTTATGTCGGTGAGGGTCTTGCTTGACTCTTTCTATTAAATCAACGTTTTTTTCTCAAAACCATGCTTTTTTGACTCGTTGCTATGATTAAAAAAATAATACAAAGTACTGGGTTGATTTTTCAATATGTTGTTATACACATTTGGCTATACCCCGAATAGAATTAAGAAGATCGTTGTCCAATTTTCCAATTTTCAATTGATTTTGTAAATCGGTTTTTTTTCGGAAAATTAGTTTTCGCAAACAAATTTTCTTTTATTTTGGGCTATAGCTAATTCGATACATATCGCATTTATCGTCCGTTACTTTTCTTTTTTAAGACCATCCAGATGTCTGGAATGACGACGATCGCTCTTTTTTAATGTTTA
The DNA here is from genome assembly GCA_951509405.1 of Machimus rusticus. Taxonomy (NCBI): domain Eukaryota; kingdom Metazoa; phylum Arthropoda; class Insecta; order Diptera; family Asilidae; genus Machimus; species Machimus rusticus. Next base: position 15,322,313 of record OX608051.1, read on the forward strand.
TTATCAAACAATTTCGTGTTGACAATCCAATCGAAATGTTTTATAATAAATATTCCTACAAAATGACACAACAATGCCTTTTTTCATTCCATAAGAAAAAATATTGAAAAAAAAAAGGATTTTGATAATTTTAGAGTAGAGAGACCTTAATAATTTTTATTTAAATTAAATTTAATTTATATAATGCTTATGACTATTGATATAAGTTAAAGTCGAGACTGAAATTATGACTGAATTTAAGAAAAACTGGGAACAATAAAAAATTTCATTCCAATGGGAATTTCCATAATTTTTCATACGCTATTTAAAAATATTAGAGGAATTGGTGAAAATAGAGAGTGATGATTTGCTTAAAAGTTAATTGTTTTAGCTAAAATCTGCTGTTTGTGTGTTTTCCATGTTCTTTTCTATTGAACTTTTTGTAAATTTACTTTGTATACACAATACATACATATACACATATATAGTATACTATACACATATGTACATTTATTGTGCGATTGAATGATCCGGCTTTTTAATGCCAAACCGTAAAATTGAAAGCGATAATACCGCCGGATCTAATTAAGTTACGGCTGCACTTAATTTTAAGTAAATTACTTTAAATGGCATTTAATTACCATTCCTGCAACACAGAAATTCTTGATGTGGTAATAAAAGTCGAAATCAATTTGCTGGGGCATTCCAGTATAAGTGACAATGGGGTAATGTCGCCGTAACGGTTTTATGAAATTCTTGAGGAGGAATTCGCTCAATCTCCTCAAAACCTCAACATTTCGCCGGAAAAGACTTATAAGTGCATGCTCCATGATATAGGAGAGGAAAGTACTTTTAGCCATTTAGCTCCAACACCGGAGCAAAAAGGCGACGTGTGTTCGACTTCGAGGACCCTCTAAGTAAAGATAAAACTCACCTCAATCGGCTTGTTCGAGCTCAAATCCACCAGGCGGTCCTCCACACGAACTCGTCCCTGCGAGATGAGGCCTGGAATATATGAAATATTGTGAATGCCTCGTGATGACATAAATTCTTATTTTAAGCGTAATAGGGGAAATTGAAGGGACCTTTTTCATCCTTAGCGCTGATTAAGTCCACATTTACGAAATTGAGAAAACAAGATAATTCATATTTAAAAAATGGTACACAAAACATAGAGAATTTCATAATAGGCTCGAGATATGTAAGTAATGACACAGATTTAGGATAGTTAAACTGTGATAGGTAAATAAAACAATGTTGCACTTTATGATGACAATTTTTTATTTGTTTCGAAAATATTTACTATTTTTTAATACTTTATATAGAATTTGAATAAAAATAATTTTTATTATTGGTCCGTTCTACTATTTTTGCCAAAATTGGCAATATTAATGGCCTTCCTCAGAACGTAGAGTTGAATCGGTCATTTCAAAAACCAAAGTCGTGAAATAAAAATGTTTCAGAAATTAATAAATACTGCGCAGCAATACGTGAATTTTCAGGTACTATAGTATGGTAAGATTGCTTTGATGATAGCCCAATATCTTTTTGTAGGCCTAAGTTCTGGAGTATTCGGCGCATTCATGTTTTTCGCAACAAAGTCAATATTATTGTTCTTGTACCATTTTATCGTTTGTCCTGCATAGTGGGCAGTAGACAAATCATATCTGTAATGTCGATCCTCCATAGTTATTTCAGAATGGCAGCAATCCGAATTTTTCGACAGCAATTTTTATTTTCCGAATTACTAAAATCCTCTTTATTTGTTGTCGCATAATATTGTGGTCCAGATAACGTAGCAAAATCATACTTGAAATCACTGAAGAATATTTGTTCACGAACTTCTGCTCTTGACGGGAACATTTCAAATATTATTTTATTTTTTAAGCGTTGCCGGTCTTTTAAAATGCTCATCTTTAAAGGGACGATTTTGTATTCAGTTATATCACGCATAACTCATAATTTGACGTTTATTTACGTAATCGAAAATGATGCAGAACTTTCTGGGACAGTCCTCATGTATTGTACCATTAAAAACTATAAACAAAAATAAAACTTCAAGATAACTACTGACCATGAGCCCTTCGGGAGAGCAGCATATTGAGAACGTTCAAAAGTTCAACAAATCGGCTCCATAAAAAGTTATATAGAATTAATTCTAAATAATATGAAGTGATGTTTTAAAGTTAAATCCGGAGTAATTTTTAAATTTTATCGTATCAAAGCAGAGCAAAGGTTTTGTAAAGTAAAAGCATAGCGTAAAAGAGTGCAACATACCGAATACGCTAAATACTTTTTGTTATGAATATCTTTTCATTTTCGTATTAAAGAAAGTACATTTTGCAAAAATAGAAGAATTGAAATTTATGAAATTATTAAATCAAATATCCAGAGTCGAATAATGAGTTTTAATTTCGTACTGGTTCAGTCTGATTTCATATTATTAAACGCTGATTCGTTTCTATTTATTTTGGTTTCAACATTTTAAGCTCTGATATCATATACTGGTATACGAAGATCAATCTTAATTTCATTAACTTCCCTCATACATATATATGTATGTGCGCCTTTTACATGTGCATGCAAAACCTTCTCTTACAAGCCATTAACTGGCCTCTTGCATGTGTGCGTAAGTGGTCTGACAGTTCGAGAAATTTACATTTAGTCTTATGGACGCTGGATGAAATATGCTGGAAAAATTGGATTTAATCGGGTTTTTTTGGACGCTAGAAACATACAAGTGGTCCGGCGCCCGACTTTTCTGTTGAGTTTTGGTTAAAATCGAAAATTTCATATTCTTTGTTCGAAAAGGTAATTAAAAGTGTTATTAATTACAAGGAGAACTTCTTAAAGTAACCTTGAGTGAAAATTATTTTTGGATTCAAGCTATAGTTTGGAAGCTGCCGTGAATATTTTTCAACTTTTGCGTTGTCGCCCATAAGGCACAATGGAATTTTTTTTTTGGTACATGTCATTCCTATCTCAACCTGAATGAGATGACAAAAAAAAAAAAATTAAAACTACAGTAAAAACAAGTATCGGATAAAGTCAAGACTAAAAGACCTACTAGATATGTCAAAATGCGAATGACTACATATACTAGATCAACTATTAAAAAATTATTATTAAATTGAATACTACTTTTTTATAGCTCTGACTACCACTGACTTCTTAATGTTGATGCGATTCGCGCGAGCGTAAAAAAAGTCGCTATGAAAAATTACCATATGATACTTTGAGCATTAAATAAGTAAAATAAAATGAAATAGATAGATTGGGGCTCATAAAAACTAATAATATATAGTGTATACTGTATATTTAAAGTAAACTTCATGATTATTTAAAAACAAAATATTAATTCTGGACCAAGTTTTTTCCTAAATTGTTGAATGTTCTTTAACAAATAGTTTTTTTATATAAAATTAATTTAAGCAAAAGCACAAATTATTGATTTAATTCTTTATCAAATAACTTATCAAAGATTTTTACTTTTCTTTGATATCTTAAGACAAACTAGCAAATATTATTGAAAAAAACAAAAAAACCCGACTGCGAAAAAAGACATATGATATGGCGCCGAAAATCGGACATTTTAATATTCATAATTTTGATATACCCAGTGTCACTCTCACAATTGAGACGAATCTAACGACGCCTCTCAAGCTCAAGCTAAAATCCATCAAGTCGTTTAGGTTACAGAGCGTGCCAAAGAAATATACATACATACATACACTCGAAAAACATAACCCTCCTTCTGGCACTTGTTTATTGTACTACCTAGCTCGGTATTGATCAAAAGTAAAAATCCTTCCGTCAAACTGAACTCTGTGTCAATCCAGTTGCACATAAAGAATTGAGTTTTTTTAGGAATAAAGTATTAACCCTTCTGATACTATGACGTAACTATCATTATCCTAGAATGATATCTTCTACGAAAACAAAAATTTTGAAAATTGATAATTTTGAAAAATTCTCAACTTTGACCCCCAAAAACTCCATGTGAAGGAAAAAATAAAAATCTGTTATTTTCAGAAAATATAGTCTAAATCTTCGTTAATTATGTCTAGTTAGTGCCATTCTTTTACGTTCTTTTCTTTAGGAAATATAATTTTTTTAAAATATGAATATAATCTAATGCCGGATTTCACTGTGTGCACTTAAGTTCTCACTTAGCTAAGCGTACGGCGAAACTTAAGTGACGAATTAAGTATTTTCGGTTTCACAGTCCTATTTTATTTCACGCTTAGCTAAGTGAGAACTTAAGTATTTTACTCATTTATGTAGGACACTGTGTTGGTTTCAGGAGAGTCCCTCTCATGAAAAACGAATTGTTTTGACGTTATTAATTAAAGTCAAAGGTAATTAAAATGAATTTATGAAAATTTTAGGAGTTTTATAATCAATATATTTTAAGGTATGGAATCTTTTGATGGGTCGAACAATGACTTCATAACATTCTTCATCACTTAAATCAATTAAATCTTCCGTATCAGTATACATTTTTAAAATAAAAATATATGCCAATTTTTAAAAACAACTTGTTGAATTGTTGAATTTTCCACACGAAATGTCAAAAAATTTCTCTAAGCGAGACTTAAGTAGCCATTTTTGGCGATTTGGCTTAAGTTCGCACTGTGAAACAGAAAAATGACTAAACGGGAACTTAAGTGACGTCAGAACTTAAGTTCGCACTCTGAAATCGGGCATTAGAGTTTGATAATATAAAAGTATTATAACTTATTTACAATATTAGAATTATGTATGTATGTTAATTTATGATAAAATTGATAAAATAAAAGACAAAACTTTCAAATTCAGTTATTTATTAAAAAAATACCTTCAAGAATGTTTTCGGATTCAAAATTAAGCAGTAATATCCATCTGAATTAGGTTGTTATAGTTACCCCTCCCCTTCCCTAATCAGCATCTTATTTCCTGCACCAGATTAAATCTTATTACTCCATACGGAAGATTTAGCGCATTACGACTGCGGCCACACCAACGCAGATCACGACCAAACCGGGGCACGTTTCGTGAAATTTAGTCTTCCGCAGGATTCGTCGGCGCTTGGAGCGCAACCTTCGGCGTCTGAGGTGCTCCACGAAGGTCCCGTGCTCCCCATTATCCCTGACCTCCTTTAAGATTGCTTCCCGAAATTGTGCCGTCACCCGGCCGCACGCTCCCGGCACGAGTGCACCAACTGCGACTAAAGACACCCCAAGGAAATAAAGCGGAGGAGAATTCTCGTGTAATGTGCTTGCTGGCGTGTCTTTGGTTACTGCTTTTAAGCCACAAACACCCCCGCAAGATTCCTGCGGATGGGAAGAGCCGTCTCTTTTGAGAAATCAAAGGCTAGACACGAGCGCACAAATTGGAAAACCATTCGTGTCTGCCTCCTCAGATTGACGCTTGTATGTGGCAAAATTCATAGAAGGTCATTCGAGAGGAACTTTGCAAGAATCGCAAGTATGTAGGCAGGTAAGAAAATATTAACATTCAATATCGATCACTTGTTACATATTCTAAGTAAACTACAAAACGGCTTCGAGTTAACATTCAGACGGAAGAGTTATGCAACAGCCACAAAAAAAAAAAAACGGTTTAAAGCATATTGCGCATACGTCGTGTGGGGTTCCAAAGCTGTTACTACAAATGATAAAATCGATTTAAAGAACGTCTTAAATTGCGCTCAACAATAAAATCGAGATAAAATATGGTAATAGCAGTAAAGCGAAACCAATGTGATTTATGTGGCGGCCAACTCACTGTGCCACCTTCCTACTAAACGATTCACCGCGTCAGTTTCATAAAGATCAAGTTACCTTTTTCATGAGAAAAATTATTTATTTTCAGTTTAATTCTGGTTATTTTGATAAATGGATGAAATATTTAAAAAAAAATTTAATTTTTTAATTTATTTATTTAAAACTGGACAGATCCAAAATACATATTTGCCCTACCCTTACTAGCGCACTCGGGTGCCAGGCCCATATATGGCGCGTTCTAATATCTTATAACTATATAGTTAACATTGGAATTTCAACAACAATTCAGTGAAAATATATAAATTAATTAAAATCAAGAATTACAATGAAGTAGGTGAATATAGGCGAAATTATAATGAATTCTAGATATGGACAAATTCAAAACTTTAAAATATGACATGGCACTAGATTGTTAAACAAAAATATTTCTAATAATATTAGTTTCTTTATTAATGTACCTACTTATTAATTATTATTCTATTTATTCTAAATTCCTGCAATTAACAACTATATTATAATTATGTAATCACATCTCAAACAAACAAACAATAAAAATTTTTACTTATAAATCAAGTAGTGTTTACTTCTGTGGCGGCAAATGAGTCCAGTGCTTAAGGCTTTTTCTTGAGTAGAAGATCAAGTGAGCTTTTAATTTTTTAGTTTTTTTTATTTGTTATTTTGATTTTATTTAATTGTAACTTTCTTTCTTTTTAATACTTATAAACTTTAATACAATAATCTGCGAACCGATTTGAGTGATTGACAAGCTAAGACTAAATTTATTTTTCAAAACAACATTCAGGCTACACCTACTAATACTTCTGCATATGCCTTCTCTGTTTTTATACAAATTTAAGTTTTAAGGTATTTTCTACTTCTGCCTAAATGCCTTGTGTATAGAGTATATATAGTGGTCGCAATTTCAACTTGTTAACTGCTCGCTAGGTGGCTCTAGCTGTATCATTTTGAAAATAATGAAACTAATTTTTGTCCATAGAGGTGAGCCGACCACCACAATAATTTATAGCAGAGTAGGTACATATATGCTATAGTTTTAATTATCTTAATTTTTACTCTTTATATGTATCATATACAATATAGGTAGGTAGGTATATACTATAGTTTTAATTATCTTAATTTTTACTGTTTATATGTATCATATACAATATAGGTAGATAGGTATATGCAAAACCTTCTATATTACAAGCCGTGAAGTGGTCCGGCGCACGCACACATCTATAGGGCAAAGTGGTCTGACAGTTTAAAGAAATCCCATTGAGTCTTATGGGGGACGTTGCAAAATTGGAAAAAAATTCGCGGCAGCTTCCAAACTATAGCTCGTATCGAAAAATCATCTTCACTCAAGGTTGCTATAAGAAGTTCTCCTTGTAATTAATAACACTTTTAATCACCTTTTCGAACAAAGAATATGAAATTTTCGAGTTTAACCAAAACTCAACAGAAAAGTCGGGCGCCGGACCACTAACAAATGTACGGCAAGAAAGCAAATTGGCTCCGAACCGAACCGAAGAATCGAAAATTTCCTGTTTTTTCGTTGGAAATTCATTAATGTTTTTGGCCTATATGGAGTAAAAGCCCCTATGATTTTAATTTCTTAAGACTTGTATGTCTCTAGTTTCCAAAAAACCTGATTAAATCCAATTTTTCCAGTATATTTCATCCAGCGTCCATAAGACTAAATGCAAATTTCTCGAACTGTCAGACCACTTACGCACACATGCAAGAGGCCAGTTCATGGCTTGTAATATAGAAGGTTTTGGTATATGCTATAGTTTTAATTATCTTAATTTTTACTGTTTATATGTATCATATACAATATAGGGGTTTTATTATAGTCTTTATGTTTTTAATCTTTATAATTTTTAAATATTTATTTTAACTTCATAAATTTTTAAGCTTTTATTTTTACATTCGATTCGCGAAACATAAAATTCTGAACTGTCTTTATTTTGTTCTCCCGGCCCCGTAGATTAAAATTAAATCTACCTTTTTAGTTAAGTTGCTGAGTTAATTCGCCACACTTTAAGTTGCTGAGTTAATTCGCCACATACCTATAACATTTCTTTTTATCTATTAATGATTATTTCATTATGCCTTTTCTTGATTTTAATTTAATTTCGATAAGTTCGCGTTCTTTTAAAAACAATTTTTATTACCAAATTAAATTCTATGCTAAGTTGATCTATATTCTCTTCCTAAAAAAATTAAATGCTCATTCGATCTTCTACTTAAAAACGAACCTTAAGCATCGGACTCACTTGCCGCCACATACACCCTCCCCAGTTACCGTATGGTAACGGTACAAAGAAGAAGGAATTAGTGCTAATAAATTATTGCTTGAAACTGGTAATGTCGATGTGCGACTATTTTTACCATAAAATGAACCGATTTGCGGTTGATGAAATTGAAAATGAACCGATTTGCGGTTGATGAAGTTGAAAATGAACCGATTTGCCGTTGAAGAAATGTTGAGTGTTGAGGCAAGCTTCATGTTGATTGTTGTAGGGTTTGAATTGTTGATATGTGGTTTGAATTGTTGTTATGCAGGAGTCCTATTTTCAATAATATCTTGAAGTGGTGCAATTGCAGCTAACATTGCCCATGCAGGGGTGACCATTCTTCAATATGTTGCTGTGATATGCGGATTTAAAGCGCCGAAAGTTGATGTGATATGCGGTTTTGAATCGCCGAAAGTTGCTGACGGTAACGTCCTGATGATCTCAGATAAAACCACTTCTCAGGTATGTCCTTGCAGAAGATACAATGTTACTTTCCCATCGAGAGATGAATGGAAAGAAAATTCCTCCGCGCACATATCGTCAGAGAATAATTCCGTATGGTTCACAGACGGCTCGCTAGCCAACGGTCTCACCGGGGTTGGAGTCTACGGCCATACAGAAGATCTGCGCATCTCTGTATCTACAGGCAGATTCATGACGATTTTCCAAACGGAGATTCTAGGCATTACAATATGCGCTAACATTATACAGTAGAAAAACATTCGGGAAAAGAACATACTTATCTTCTCAGATAGTAAATTCGCGCTTCAGGCGCTCGACTCGAATGTGACATCCTCAAAGATTGTAAGTGATTGTAAAAACTCACTAAACCAAATCGCCGCTACAAACAACGTAGCTATCATATGGGTCCCTGGCCACTGCAAGATCATTGGCAATGAAACGGCAGACTCCTTGGCCAAAGAAGGATCGAGCAAACCTATGATCGGCCCCGAGCCCTGCATAGGAATAGCGTCCTCTTTTACAAACAACATCCTAGAGAACTGGGCTCTAAACGAGCAAAATAAAAGATGGATAAGAAGACAAGACTGTAGACAGTCAAAAATTTTCTTAAAAAACATTGACAACAATCTGAGCAAATGGCTGATGCGGAGTAGCAGACGCTGTGTTAGCCTTGCGTTAAGTGTCATCACTGGACACTGCAGGCTAAACAAGCATCTTTACACCATGCGTATTGCCGAATCGCCATTATGTAAATGCGAACGCGAGGAATCAATCACACACCTCCTCTGTGATTGTCCCCTCTACTTCAGCGCCAGAGCCGAACTATTCGGGTCACACACAGTAGCCGAAAACAAGCTACAAACACTGACGTTACCCACAATCCTGAGTTTCGTTAGACGAACTAAACGTCTTACGGCTCACAGAGGGCAACGAGATTAAATTACAGATGACAGATCTTCTACTGAGGTATGTACAATGGACCCTATGGTCTAAGTGCTGGGCCATTCTGCCCGCCTCTCGAAATCTACATCTACATCTGCTGTTGTTATTGTTAGTTGTTTGTTATACATTTTTATCCTGTGCTCTTGTTAACTCGTCTGGATTTTGATGGGAATACAAGGTTGCAGAAATATGCTGCGTTTGTTGATGTTGTTTAAAAGTTTGCCGTTGGCTAAGACGTATGTGATCATTCGAATAGTAAAATACTCTATTCTCGTCAAGCGCGGCCACGTACTGCCTCATTGCAATTTTTAATTTTTTCCATGGCCTGTCCATGTTGGTTGTTGGATCTTGGTTTTCTTGTCGCGACGTGGATAAAAAGGACTTAAGTATATCTACTTCTACATTGGTGACCCCGATAGGCCGGATAAGCCAAAGAACTACGAAACAGCAACAAGCAACTAATTAAAATTATAAAATAATTGAAACTAGTGTTACGCATTTAACCATAGAGTAGAGTCACCAGCCCAGTCGGAACTCGAGCGCCGCCCTCCGACAGGCGTGTCATCTGGACTACATCCGTGACTCCCTGACCGCGCAGCTCCTCCAGAATTTCAACCTGGGTAAGTGACCTAAACTCTGGTGAAAAAGCTCTACCCTTAACAGAGTTCAACGTCGAGTGATATTTGATGTTGACTGGGACACCTGCTATGATTTTGGTTTTTAAGAAAATTTCCGCTATTTTTGAATTTTCAACTAGGAGTAGTGGTGAACCATCCCGAAGGAAACTAGCGGATTAGTGCTTTGTTGATATTGCATCAACTCCCTTCCGAATTATAAATTGATTATAATTTCTTTTTTTCTTCGTTGTTAACGGCTTGAGTTATTATGTATTTAGGGTGCTGCGCTGAGTCATCTTTGGGGCTAAAGACAGGTAGGAGGGGAAATCCTACAATGCTGCTGACATTTTCCTGTCACTTTTTTCTTTTTGCTGGTCGATCTCCTTCCTCCTGTAGGAGGCCGAAGGAATTGGCGCTGGCGCTGCCAGACGCCATTATGTTAAATTTTTCCAAATGGATGTAAGTATTTCTAGTTGATAAGTTGAATGTAATAAAAAAGAAAGCAAGGAACAAAAAATAAAACAAAAAATTAACGAAACAGTAAAAAATCCGTATTATGTACATATGTCCTTCGTGTGTATAAGTATAGGTCCGTCTTCTTCAAGAACGTACCGCTGTATTGGTCATTTTCCCTCAAGCGGGGTTGGGCCGGCCCTCCCAGGTCTAGATGTCTTATAGGGGCTCCCTTTTCTTAGGTTCGGTCTCTTCTTCAAATTGGATGAATTCTTAAAAGTTGTGGTACTTCAGTGCAGGTCCGTCTTCTTCAAAAACGTACTGCATTATTGGACATTTCCCCTCCAGGGGGATTGGGGCGACCCTCCCAGGCCTAAAAAGTTTTTGGGGCTCTTTCAGGCTTTGTATGCAGGAATAAAGTTTCACGGTGAAAAAATGTCTTCAGAACCAGTTAATTTGTCTTCTAATATGATGCCTCTTCTTCCAAATAAATTCATTCTTCTTTAAATTCCTGGTAGGTACCTACTTTTCCGGATGAAAATAATTTAAAAGGATTTAAATTATTTTCCAAAAAGTCAGTCCAAATTCATCTTAAAATCGCAGCGCTCGTCTTTTGTCAATCCTGCCTGCTCCGATCTTCATGGCCAACTGATTGAATTTAAATAATAAAAGTTTTATCTAACATTAAACCTGAAACTACCAATTTTATTATTTCATTCATAATCCAAATATAAAGTTATAAAAATTATTGCAAAGCCTTCTAAATTTTTTCAGACTTGTTCCGAATTATTGCGTTGATATCTAGGCCAACTCGAATTGAATAAGTAATGTCCAATTTGGCAATAAATACATATTTCAACGGTTTAAGAAAACTTATTTTAAATTCCATTTTCAATGATTCCCCCACGCGATAAAGTAAATAATTTTTTTTTCATCCCCACTTTTGATGTAAATAGAAGGTAGCCTCAAATGTACTTTTTTTTCAAATGATAATATGTACAGTACATGTGTGCTCAGAATATCTAATCAACCTAATTTAGTACTTCAACCGAAATTATTGATTTCATCACGCATCCTTGAAGGGGAAAGGAGTTTAATCAATTCAGTCCCATATTAATTCCTAAATAATAAACATGTATATCAATTGAGTCTATAAATTACAACAATAACCTGCATACAATAATGGCTAATTAAGCTTGTAAATGTCGGCAAGAACACCGCATCTATAACTCCATGTAATTTTTATTACCGATGCTAATTTGTAAAATTGATTTCGATTTCACTTTTACCATCTGAACAAATCTGTCTTTATCTAATAAGACAGGCAAAATTACGTTTAATCAAGGTCGTGTCCGGTTTTGTCAAAAGATCGTCATTATCCAAATGACGAGTAGGGAGATGAGCACGTCAATCTAATCGGGGCAGGCAGACTGTGAACTAAAGTCATGAGAGAAAAACCTCACAAAAGTAATAGAGTAAGAAATTTTCCTACTGAAGTTCAACTAAACTCTATTAAATTATTTTAATTATTTTTCAGTAATTTTACCTGAAAGTACGGGAAAGTTATTTTGTTAAAGCTGAATTTCTAGTACGTTATTCAAAATTCTGATATTTTAGTAGTTTCTAGTTGCAATTCTGGTGGAATTCACTGCATATTCTATTAGTTGTTTTGTGGGTCACCATATTTACTGAAATGTCCTTTAATTTAACCCCTTACCGCATGGTGGCTCATATATGAACCATATAAATAAAAACTAAGCACGGAACGGCTGTAAGGCAGATTAAGCGTAAACTTTTTCTAGATGTGTTCAAATTCACTGTGTAAGTAGTGGTTAGCCAGAACAGGCGTAAATATATAGACATAAATAAGAGGGTATTTAACAAAAAATTTGAAAGGTTTGAATTTTCTGGAAAATTTAACACAAGACGATTTGCGAAATACTACGGTGTTCATATATCATATAAAAATATATTTTAAAGTGCCTGGGATAAATTCTATGCCCCCCCGATTATTGACTTTGCACGCCACCATTCATACGATAACCTACCTTGCTTTTACGGGATGTAAACAAACCAGCGGCTTGAAAAATATGATGATTTTTTCAATTTAAAGTTGATTTAATTCTTTTTAGCAAAATTGTATAAGATATTTATAATAACTATGCTGTATTTCCAACACTACACGTACTTGAAAAACGATTACCCACGCGGTGTTTTCGTGTTGTTTAGGCAACCTAAAACAGAGCATTTCATTTCGCAATTTAGCGTATATTATAAATAAATCGTACTGAAAGAAGTTTTCACTAAAAGCGTAAAAACGTCTTTTACACAGTTCGCAACAACTTTACATTAAACGATACCTAAAACCGCAAAAACTTACACTTTTTGTGATTACCACCGAACGAGCAAGAGTTCATCTGACAGTTCGACCAGGCTGTGTCCCTCTTGCACACTATTGCTGTACTCTACAACAAGCTACCTTTGAGTGTACGCTCACGTACAGGGCTTTTATACGGTGCAGCCGTTCCGTGCTTAGTTTATATTTCTATGATATGAACCAAACCATATTAACTTAAATATTTTTAAGTTCCAAACTGATTTTTTTATTTTATGCATACTGTGTCAAATTTGTACTATACGAGTTTCATTTTATGTATAAAATCGCCATGTATAAGCAAGTTGTGTAAATCATATCGTCCATCAAAGTCAACGAATGGGTACGAACCTGCGCAGAGCGAGTTAGCCCAGTCAAATTAGACATTAAAATTGCAAAGCGTTATGTAGTTCTAATTTTTTGATATATTGTTAGGACCAGTTAGAGTAGTGTAAACCCAAATTTGCAGCTTCGAAAAACCTGTGCTTCCTGCGTAATACGTGAAAATCTGCAGCTTTTTTTCAGCTGCCTTATTAACTCATAAACTGTGCATTTGATGATATTAAATGTTATTACCATTTTTAAAGTACATTAAATTTGCAACAATTTAAGCCCAACTACAGTCCTTTGCCTTAAATGGTTCTTGAGATATGGCCATTTTTGTTCTTCCAAAAAATCACTGTAACTGCAAGAAAATCCCAATGCTGCGTAGAGGTTTACAAGATGTTTTGGCCCAACTTTCCTGTACAGGTAGGTACCAAAACTCGTCTTGAGTGAGGAGAGGAATGAGCTATAGGTTTGACGAGAAAAATTATTGCATGAGCTATCGAAATACATTTCTTCTTCCAACCATCGAGATACTGGCATTTGTGTTTCAGTACGATGGTTTTACGTAACAGTTTTAGAGACTCAGGAATAGCAGATTCAGCTTCTCGCAAAATCATCATCAGATGGATTTACTGCAATTCATTTTCCATAACTTTTCTCATAGGTTGAACAGTTACACCGATATGAGAGAAAAATTAAAATATTGATTTTTTGCAAGAAGAAAATTGGCCATATCTCGAAAACTATTGAAGGCACAGAACTGTAGTTGGGCTTAAATTGTTGCAAATTTAATGTACTTTAAAAATGGTAAGAACATATAATATCATCAAATGCACAGTTTATGAGTTAATAAGGCAACTGAAAAAAAAGCTGCAGATTTTCACGTATTGCGCAGGAAGCACAGGTTTTTCGAAGCTGCAAATTTGGGTTTACACTACTCTAACTGGTCCTAACAATATATCAAAAAATTAGAACTACATCACGCTTTGCAATTTTAGCCTGTTTTTATGTACGATTTGACTGGGCTATAATGGCATTCTAGGAAAATACACAACATACTCGTATTTTTTGTATTTTAAACTCATTTCGTATTCAATGGTTTGAAATTCGATTTCAATCTCTTAAAAGGGTGAGTTGTGATGTTTTGTATCCATGAAGTATATACAGCGATTTAAAAAATTTTAGCTAGCGTAGGACATAAGCGGTGCTTTAAATACAATGGTTACATTTAGCTGGAAAATTAAGTATTTATATCATATAATATACTATATGTATACAACATGTTTAATTCACGCAGAATAGGTAGGTACATATGTATACTCAATACGTTTTTTGCGTATTCAGCCTATATGTTCTTAGCATTTCATTAAAACTATCCACTATTGCTTAAAGCGGAGTTAAAGACGAGGCTCCATTTTCGCTAACTTTGTACCTGACAAGGATTGATATAATTTTGGGGCTTATAAGGAACTATCTGCATGTTGTTTCTAGTTTCGAAATATAAATAACAAGATTATGATTTGTATTGCTTTTTTTTCTTTACATGACTTTATACGACGGTCAGGAATACATTTGTAAGCATTACAAATTATGTTTCTTCTTAATTTTTAATTCTTCTTTTTTGCTTATTAAACTTGAAATCATTACATTTTTTGTGTTTGTAACACGATATTTTCAAGGAACGTATCTACACAATACTTTTTGTATTATAAGCTGTGAAGTGGTCCGGTACACGCACACATATATAGGGCAATGTGGTCTGGCAGTTTAAAGCCGGGATCCCAATGCATTCGCACCGTTCCGCTGAGAAGACTGGTTCCAATGCTTCCGACATTGCCCTTTTTACTTTTTGATAATTCCTATAAATTAAATATAATTCAAACAATTTGAGAAGTTTACTTGTTTCCATTTCGAATGCCAGATATATAGATTTATTCTTAAATCTCGAAAGCATTGAAACCAGTTTTTTAAGGTTATGCTTTCGCAATATTCCGAAAAATGTTGAAAATTAGCCAACTTTTCCGTTTTCCAATCCGATCCGTAAGTAAGTGCGATTGAAACTACCTTTCCGAACTGTCATATATGTATGTAAGTTCTAAGCAACCATCAAATTTTAACTTTGAAAGCTTAGCGAATCAAAGTGGTGAGGATGCATTGGGATCCCGGCTAAGAAAGTCCAGTCTTATGGGCAACACCGCGGCTTCCAAACTTAAGTTCGTATGACTAAATGTAAATTTCACGAGTCGTCAGATCATTTACGCGCACATGCAAGAGACCAGTTCATCATGGCAAGTATAAATTCTAGCTAGAAGAATCAGTTCGAAATTAATTCGAATCACTAGAATCATTTTCTGGTTTCTAGGAATAAGGTGGGAACTAAAATAATTGCAACAGAAAAATGAGATACTTATGTACATACATATGTATAACAGCCTAGTGGGAAAAAGAAGCATGCCGGAAGCCTTGCGGAGGCATTCTTTGGTAGATTAGAATTGCTTCCTTTCCGTAACCCATGCCATATTTTCTTAACATGGGCATATCATTGGGAGGAAGCAAAGGCGAAAGCTTTTCTTCCTTAGTGCTTCTTGAGAAGATGTTTAGAATATAAGTGTAGAAAGTAGTTTATCCGCGGCCAGATTTGAACTTGAGACCTGCGGATTGACGGCTTACATGGCTGCTCTACCCATACGAGCTATCCCAATTCCGATAATACGATATTGTTTTTAATATAAAAAGCGAAGCGAAAAACGCGTAAATCTTTCTCATAGCATGCAAAGGATGCAGCGTGGAAGCACTTCCATGCTGCTTCCTCTGGAAGATGTTTCTGATTTTCCCACTGGGAGGATTTTTCAAAGAGATAAGCGCGTATTATATTCTTTCTGGTAAGTCCGTTATTTCCAGCCTGTACAATTTTACGAATTTTTGGATCATTTGGAAACAGTAGACGTATTCACTTCATGTTTTAAAGTTACTTGGGCTCGCATATTCTGCGCCTCGTAAACAAGATGACGTGAATGTACTTTTAAGTATAATTCTCGTAAACGCGAATATCAGTAAATTGAATTGTCAATTGTATTCATTCAAGAAAGCATTTAAAAAGAAAAAGTTAATAGATAGATATGCAAAAAAAAGACAACGATTTTTTAATTTATTGAGGCCATCTGGCCATTTGGGATGTAGCGATGTCGGATGACTCGTGTAAAGTTGCTTTTTTTTAATCTGATTTGAAGGAATTTCAATTCTAAAGGAGCCTTGTAAGCTCCTTTCGATTTCATTTTACTTGACATGCAGAACACGGGTATGGGTAAAGATGTCTTTTATCGCTTCTTAATTGATTTTATGTAGCGCATTCTTTTTAAACACTTGTTCATTGATTCGGAACATATTCGTTTTCATTGGGTGAGAAGCAGTTCTTTTTCATTTATGTATTTAGAATAAGTTATTTTAGATCTCTTCCAAATTAATGAAAATTTATGCAGTTGAGTAGTGTCAATTTATTACCGTCTATGACATGCCAGTGTAAAATTAATCAATTCTTTCTTTTCCCGGTAATCTAAAGTGGAATTCATTCGAAATGAGTAGAATTGATACATAGTAATTAGTTTTGAATACATTCCTTTTACAAGTCCGGTTTACTCCTCCTATGTATGTAATAAAAATATATGTATTGTATACAAAGTGACATTGTTTTCTAACAAAAGTGAATTTGTAATCAATTGCATTTTGTAATCTGTAGCAATTTTCTTTACTGCGCAGCCATGTCCCACTTGCGAGTTGTGGCTGATGACGTGAAGGAAATTGAATTGAGTTTTTGCTTGTTATGAACCTTTCATCTGTAGAATATTAGATCATCTTCAAAGTAAACATATATAATATTTTGTTGCTCTCGTCTCCTACTGGTATCAAGCGAATTAAATTAAGTGCATCTACTATACATGTTCGATGAAATTTAAAAACGTAACAAGTCTTCATAGTATTTCTTTTTGGAGGGGCAAATAAAATGCAATCAAACTGTCCTCTGTCGCAGAATAATCAAAAATTGCAGTTTTGGTACGCGGAGTGGACAGTGAAGGCACGCTTCTGGGACGTGACGAGACTTACCTTGCATTAGTATCACATATTGCCCAATACATTTGCTGCTGCTGCTGATTGTCCCTCTTGATCCAGTCATGGACGCGATCCCTCCTCGGGACGTGGACGTTGCGGATAATCCGGTCCTAAGCAAGATTTTCGTCGTCTGGGACCGCAGGTCGACGATGACATTCTCCTCGGGGGTGGCGGGTCGCGCCAGTGGCCAGATGAACGACTGAAACCAGAAGAAAACAAACAAAGGATCATAAACCAGTCTCAGGGAATTCCGCCCACTTTCGGGAAACACTTCTTTTTCTTTTATTAGGGTCAGCGAAGGGATCCACCGCTTTAACAAATTGAACTCGTAAACTTGGAAAGCACCGGGCCTCGGATGGGGGCATGTTCGAAGTCTAGAGGAAGTTCTCTCTTAAATTAAGCAGGCTCAGTTTGGGCGTTTTTAATTTCCATTTGTTGGTTTTCTTTCGAAATATACATATTTAGATCTGATTTTGCGGAATGCAAAAATAAATTGCTTTTATTTTAATTAAAGAATTTCGAAAAAGTTACGTGAACTGCAAACAGAGACAACACGAACCGCTTCCAAATAATAATGAAGTACAAAACAACTTTTCAAATTCTATCCTAAATGTTTTAGATGTTGAAAATGGCGCGAAAGCTAAAAAATTTATTATGATTTTCTATATTTTCTATAGCACGGATGGAAAGGATATGATTTTACTATTATTATACTAATTCTACTAACTAGGAGTTAGAAAAAATGTTAAAAAGTGAAGGTGAATGTTATTGTGTACTTACTTTAATAATTTCTAGTTTTTTTTTTTAACGCGGTTCTGTTTTGTTCAATAATCTTTTCAGTTAACTCTTTTTAGTACTTTATGTTGAGTTTTCAAAATTAAATACTGAATTTGAAATAAGCGGTGTAAATGCCCCACATATTTGTTGACATAGGTCATAGATATTATTTAAGAGGTTCTGTTTTGAAATTCCTGAGGAATTAATTTTTCCTACAACGAAGTCACAACTACAAACTTAAATATTTTGTTTATTTAAAAGAATAATCCTTACAACAAAAAAAAAAAACAAAAATAAAAAAAATAAAAACAATTATAATAATTATAATAATAATAATCTTAAAACTTTAAAAATTAAAAACTAATTTATAGGGAACTTCTATAAATTTTCACTATGGCTGGCGTTTATGATTGTACCATTTTGAGAAATTAGAAAAAAAAGCTACGGGAGTAATGAAGACTATGCCATAACAGAAGACTTAGAACAAGTATTTTCCTAAAAGCAAAATCAAAATTGGTCTTTTAAAATACATATAATTCTGATTACTGCCTTACACTAATTTTATGTTAGTCTATTATAAGAATAATAAGAAAAGATTCTTTTAAAAGTTTAACTTAAGGCTTTTTTAAAGACAATTGTCTGTGGTTTACAATATTATAACCAGGGATCGGCAATAATATTGGTTCAGTCAATATTTTCGATGATTATTATTAATACCAAAAAAATAATATTTTGTTGGTTTATAATATCCATTACTGAAATATTTAAGAAAGAATAATAACAAATTTTCAATTATTGAATTATTTGTAATTTGTTAGTAATAAATTCTAAGATACTCAGGTAATTCGTAATTCTGATCCACAATTTTTTTATTACTCAAGCAATCGAAAATTCATGACATAGAAATTTTCAAATACTCAAGTATTTTGTAATTCTGAGCCACGATTTTTTTATTACTCAAGCAATCGAAAATTCATGGCATTGAAATTTTCAAATACTCAAGTATTTTGTAATTCTGAGCCACGATTTTTTTATTACTCAAGCAATCGAAAATTCATGGCACTGAAATTTTCAAGTACTCAAGTATTTCGTATTTCTGAGCCATGATTTTTTTTATTACTCCAGCAATCGAAAATTCATGGCATTGAAGTTTTCAAATACTCAAGTATTTTGTAATTCTGAGCCACGATTTTTTTATTACTCAAGCAATCGAAAATTCATGGCATAGAAATTTTCAAATACCACGTCCTTTGTAATTCTCGGTGACGATAATATTATTATCCAAGCATTGGGTAATTCATAGGCTACAAATTACAAATATCCGTTGTCAGGTGGCTTTTGTTGTGTTTCGCTGTATATATTACATGTCTGATATCACATGTTACATAAACTGATGTGACGAAGCACATTTAACACATTACATTGGGCAAGTGACAAAATACAAAATACAAAATACAAAATACAAAATACAAAATACAAAATACAAAATACAAAATACAAAATACAAAATACAAAATACAAAATACAAAATACAAAATACAAAATACAAAATACAAAATACAAAATACAAAATACAAAATACAAAATACAAAATACAAAATACAAAATACAAAATACAAAATACAAAATACAAAATACAAAATACAAAATACAAAATACAAAATACAAAATACAAAATACAAAATACAAAATACAAAATACAAAATACAAAATACAAAATACAAAATACAAAATACAAAATACAAAATACAAAATACAAAATACAAAATACAAAATACAAAATACAACATTCAACATGCAACATGCAACATGCAACATGCAACATGCAACATGCAACATGCAACATGCAACATGCAACATGCAACATGCAACATGCAACATGCAACACGCAACATGCAACAATATATAATATATATCATATATGACGTCATATAACATAAAAAACTGTCTTTCTTTAAAACTAAAACACAAGTTTTGACGGTCTATCTCTGTTAGTTTTCGAAATAAAGAGACTTGAAGTTTTCAGCGTATACTGGCCTGTTAAAAGTCACTTTCGCACTTTATCTTATATACAATGTACATAATATATAAACTGTAATATATATTATGTAGTAAAAGTATAATATATATATAATATTTTATATACATATATAAATATAATACATAATATTATATATTATTATTATATGAAGTTTTCAGCGTATACTGGCCCGTTAAAAGTCACTTTCGCACTTTATCTTATATTATATATTATATTTTATGTATTATATATTATATACTATATATTATATACTTCAATGCCATGAATTTTCGATTGCTGGAGTAATAAAAAAATCATGGCTCAGAAATACGAAATACTTGAGTACTTGAAAATTTCAGTGCCATGAATTTTCGATTGCTTGAGTAATAAAAAAATCGTGGCTTAGAATTACAAAATACTTGAGTATTTGAAAATTTCAATGCCATGAATTTTCGATTGCTTTAGTAATAAAAAAATTGTTACTCAGAATTACTCACTAGTTGAGTATTTTATAATTTGTGGCCCAGTAATTGCCCATTGATTGAGTAATATCAATTTTCAGTGGAGAATTTATCGATATTTAGGTATTCACAAATGTTTGTCTGCTCAATTACCAATTATAAGGGAAATGGAAATTTCCAGAGCGATGATATTTATTTTGTAAAAAATTATAATCATAGTGTCTTAATTATAAATTGTTGACTATTTGAAAAATTGAAAATGTAATATTGCTTTTTTGCCGATCTCTGATTATAACATCATTAGATGGATCAAAACTATAATCTTGATCTTGTGTAAAAGTGTTTAGAGAAGAATATAATGTATGTATGTACAAAAGATATGAACAAAAACACGTATGCATACCTACTCTTACTCTTGAAAAGTTTTAAATTTGCTTGTAGAGAGTTATTATAGGAAATTGAAGCGTAGTATGGTTTGAATAGATGACATTGGTTGTGAATTTTCTACTTTCAGAAATTTCGCCTACTTTTTTGGTTTTTATGTTGCTGTATTTAAGGGATGAAAGATAAAGGATTGAAACTAGTTTCATAATAAATCACACTACATAAGCTTTCTATCAGCATTTGAATTTGATTCATTAATCTACGAATTTATATATAGAAATTTATCTGTGCATCCACATGATTATGAAAAGTGTAGGCTTTTGCAACATGGGGTAGATTTCAAATTACAATATTATTTCGAAATAAAACCAATACTTTGAAGAAGTTGTTAAATTGCTTTCCAAAACTGTTTCCATCTCTTCTCTTTTTCAGAATGAATATTCAATTATATTTTTTTAAACACTCTTGTTTTATTTCTATAGATTAGGTTTTACATAAGCTCTAAATTTTTATAAATCTTAAAATAAGGCAGAACGAATCTAGCATCAAACATTACCAAGACAAGAGACAGGCAAGATGCATATAAGACAATAATGGATATCTTCCCCTTTAATACAATATTATCATTGCTAACATCAGAAATTTTATTTCCAGCGCTTAAGGCCCAACCATAATCGACATGGCTTAACAAGAAACTTAGCGAATGTTAAATGTTAACATAAACAAACCATAATAACATATTGACATGAATTTCAAAAATTTTAAAACGGAGCAGAATGAGTACCTATGTATGTATAATTCTGAAGACTATTTATTAATATTTTTTCAAATTGCTCCATTTTTTATTAAAGGCAATCTAAGCAAACAAAATTAATTTGAAAGTCCTTATGTCGGGTACCGTTTCAATCGTAGGAGATATGTTTAACGAAAGTTGAACGAAATATCTCATGTTATGTCATGTCAATTATGGGTACGTTCATAAGCTAAGTTAAGATCGCACCACTTAAGTGACGTAACTTATGTTAAGTTATGTCGATTATGGTTGTGCCTTTATACCTGCGACACACCAACCGAAATTTAGATTTTCGAGTGTTCTCAATTTCAGAAATATATCATATTACCTCTGAATTTCTTAAAAATTTTCAGGCGAATATTATGTAAAAAAGAGATTTTGACAAAAATTTGACTTTAATTTCGAAGCAATACAATAATATTGTGAAATTGAGTACGCTCGAAATTCTAAATTTCAGTTGGTGTGTCGCTGGTATTACTTTGACTCAAATGCGGTTCTATTCTTTCTCCTTTGTGTATTTTTCTTAAATCTTAATCAAAGTTATTTGTCATAATTAAAAATGTATGTATGAAGTTCGCTTTGAACAGCCGCAGTGAACGGACGTGTTTTTGCAAACCTCCCGCAAAAATAAATCAGTGACCAATAATTCCATGTGCAAAGTGCCGTACTCAGCAATATCAATTGCAGTGGCCCACGCGCAAAAGCAAAGTGTAGTGACCGACAGTGCCAGCACGCGCTAACCCCAAGTGCAGTGACCGAGAAGCCAAAGTGCAGTGCTAGTACATTGACCCAAGCGCAACGCGCAAGCTCAAGTGTGGTGACCGCCGCCGCCAGGTGCAGTGTCAGCACTAGCGTCATCGCTCAATATGAACTAATTACCCCACAATCAACCGCGAAAACTAGGCAAGTGCTGATGTTCCCCCATCAAAATCGTAACCCAACAGGAGACCCTCGGGCCCAGCAGCCAAAAAAAACTATTATGAACGATTCAATGAACCTAGACGACGACCACGTCGAACCTAATGAAACTCAAAAGCCCCCCGGCAGCAAATCCATCCAAACAGGTATCGAAAGATACATAACGATAACGGAGAAAAGAAAGCGTAGCCCCCAAGCGTATAACCCCGAGAGAGCCGCCAAAATCTCCAGAGAGAACAATGAGTCAACCAGGAATTACTACTCCATACTCGACAACACTCCATCAACCTCCATGAACACTGAGAGTAGCTCCTCCGAAGTATCCTATAAACCCCCACCAATCTACATCAGACAACAGAGCAATTCTGAACTAGTCAACGGGCTAAAAAAAATCGTTGGCGAACACAATTTCTACATTGTCGACCTCATCAGAGGAAACATAAGAGAAACTAAAGTACAAGCCACTAAGGAGGTGCACTACACCCAGATAGTAAACTGGTTGGATAGCCAAGGTAAAAAATACTACACCTATCAGCTGAAGAGCGCCAAAGGACTTAGAGTAGTGGTTAAAGGAATAGACTCGAATGTAGACCCAAAAGAAATCGCCGAAGACCTCAAAGCGCAGGGATTTGAAGCCAAATCAGTCCACAATATCCTTAACAAACTTAAAAACCCCCAACCAATGTTCAAGATTGAACTAACCCCCGAATCAAGCCGAGTATCAAAAGGAAAAACACACCCGATCTACAGCCTCAAATATTTACTGAACCGAAAAATCTCAGTAGAGGAACCGTACAAAAGAACAACATTAGTCCAATGCACAAACTGCCAGGAGTACGGGCACACCAAAAGATACTGCAAGCTAACGAATGTATGTGTAGCCTGCGGAGAACTGCACCCAACTAGTGCCTGCGATAAAGACAAAAACAACCCCGAAACAAAAAAATGCAGTAATTGCAATGGAAACCATACTGCAAACTATAGGGGCTGCCCAGTGTTCGAGTCTATCAACAGACGAAGTAACTACGCAAGACACCCAAACCAGCAGTACAAAGCAACAAAAAACCCTCCACTAACTCCCCTAACAATAAAAAAGTTCCACACACCTCAACAACTCCAAGCTGGACCAGCAATCCCCAGTGATCAGAGCTCAAACAAGCTAACCTATGCAGACGCCGCAAAAATCAACCCCACACAGGCCATGCCGCAACAAGGCGAGATCTTACAAATCCTCCTAGCTCTAACAACGAATATCCAGCAATTAACAAACGCAATGCACCAGATGCAAACTATGCTAAGTAAACAAACCGAACTGCTCACTAAACTAATCAAGCCATGAACAACCTAAAAATTGCCCAATGGAACGCTAACGGCTTAGCCAACCACAAAAATGAAATTGAAATCTTTCTTAATGAAAATAAAATTGACATAATGCTAATTGCGGAGACTCACCTAACGAGCAGGAATCATTTCAAACTAAACGGCTACTCTATGTACAACAATAACCACCCGGAAGACAGACCCCAAGGCGGCACTGCTATTCTTATTAAACACCGTATTAATCATCACCCCATTGTTAGTACACAATGGCCCTACCTACATTACACGGCCATCAACATCCAAGATAGCTCAGGCCTCATCTGCATAGCTTCAATCTACTGCCCACCCAAATTTGCAATAACCTCTTCCCAATTTGACAACTTCTTTAATACCTTGGGGCATAGATTTATAGTAGCCGGTGACTTCAACGCCAAATCCCCCCATTGGGGATCTCGGCTCACTAGTCCAAAAGGGAAGCAGCTATTAAAATCAATTTATAAAAATAACCTAACCTGCCATTCAGGGGGCTCACCGACCTACTGGCCTACGGATCGGAAAAAAATCCCGGATATCATTGACTTTGCTGTAGCAAAAAACATCCCACCGTCAAAAATAAAAGCCGAAACCACCAATCACCTATCCTCTGACCATAACCCAACAATTTTTACCATTAGCAACAACCCATTACCTACTACTGCAGATAAAAGGTTGACTAACTCCAAAACAGACTGGGTAAAATTCCAAAATAAGTTCAACCAAAACTTCTGTCGACACATTCGCCTAAAATCAAACGAAGACATCGACAACGCCCTTAAATACCTAACATCAACAATCACCGAGTGCGCGGAACTGGCCACCCCTCCGACACCCCCCACAGAAGATAGAACGCATAACCGTTATAACAATACAGTCCTTGAGCTCCTACGCTCCAAAAGAAAGGCTAAAGCGGAGTGGCAAAAAACAAGATCCCCTAAAGCCAAGAACGCGCTGAACGCTGCCACCAACAAACTCAAACAGGCTCTAGCCTATAACAGGAACCAACAAATCCAGGAATACGTAACAGGGCTCGATCACCACGCGGAATCTAATTACTCAGTCTGGAAGGTCACTAAAAGGATCAAAAAACCTATACAAGCAGAAACACCAATTAGAGACTCTGAGGGAAAATGGATTGCTGATAGCACCAGTAAAGCAGAAGCATTTGCTCTTCACCTGGCTGAAGTGTTCACACCAAACGAAGCAGATGAAGACGCACACGAAAACATAACCCTAGCGCCCATCCCTAAACGCACCAAGCCAATGAAATTTACATTTTCTGCGCTCAATAACAAAATCCACGAGCTTAACAACAACAAAGCTCCAGGACACGACCTAATTACTGGGAAAATCCTAAAAGCAATCCCCCTTGAGGGTAAAACGGCTATTCTCCAAATATTCAACGCTATTCTCCGAAATAACTACTACCCAAAAACCTGGAAGGATGCCAGAATAATTGTCATCCCCAAACCAGGAAAAGACAAGACACTTGTTAGCTCCTACAGGCCCATCAGCCTACTGCCAATCCTGTCAAAAGTATTTGAAAGACTCCTACTCAATAAAATGTACCCACACATCTCGGGAAAAGGAATAATCCCCGAGCACCAATTCGGGTTCAGGTGCGAACATAGCACCATAGAACAAGTCCACAAACTCGTCAGCAAAATCAACAACGCCCTGGACCAAAGGAAATTCTGCGTTGGGCTGTTCCTAGACGTCGCGCAAGCATTTGACAAAGTCTGGCACCACGGCCTGAAATATAAAATCACCTGCAACCTGCCCCAAAAATTCCACAAAATCTTATTCAGCTACCTAGAAGATCGCTTCTTCAGAGTTAAATACAAGGACAGCACTAGTAAATCCTACTCTATCATGGCTGGAGTCCCCCAAGGTAGTGTAATGGGACCCGTCCTGTACTTAATCTATACCGCAGACCTCCCAACGGACCAAGATTTCTTAACAACAACCTTTGCCGACGACACCGCTATTCTCTTCACACATACCAACCCAAGCACAGCTATAAGGGAGCTACAAGCTCAGGCAAACAAGATAATGGAATGGACCAAAAAATGGAGAATCAAAATTATCGATAATAAAACCGAGCAGATTACATTCTCGCTTAGAAAAACCAACTGCAGATCAATCACCATTAACAACAAGGAGATCACCCAAGTCAAAACAGTAAGATATCTCGGCCTCCACCTAGACGCAAAACTTAACTGGAAATCTCACATTATGAAAAAGAAGGAGCAGCTCAAAATAGCATTTCAGAACCTCTACTGGCTTCTGCACCACAAATCAAAATTAAACGTAAGCACAAAAATAATCATCTATAAATCACTTCTGAAACCAATCTGGGCATATGGGCTGCAAATCTGGGGCTCAGCAAAAAGAACCAACCTGGCGATCATCCAGCGCATGCAAACAAAAATAATAAGAGCAATACTCGGGGCACCCCGCTACGTCAATAACAAGATAATTCAACGCGACACAAACATCGACCCAGTTCCAGACGAAGCGAGGAAAGTGTGCAAAAGATATGTCAAAAGACTACGCAACCATCCTAATAGATCAGCAAAAAATCTGCTAAATGCCAGGAAATTTCAACGTCTGAAAAGAACTGACCCTCTACTGCTTGCCACAGCATAATTAACCTATTTAAGAAAAACCCCGAATCAATCGGCAACAGTAAGCAATGGGCAACACTCAAACCAAAAAGGTCGATAACACGGGCGAAGTCATAAATTCGATAATTATAAACCCAGTAGATGTGGTGTCAACAAGGCAGGAAACAATCCTTATTATCCTGACGGCTATAGTGGGACTCAACTTCATCTACCAGCTGTATAAGGATTACAGGAGAAGCATCAAGAAAAAATATACCAACCAGGCGAACTGCTAGATTATCAACCAGTAAACAACCCACAGGAATAGCTCCATCCGTCGTCCGGATGTCCCCAACCGAAAACTGCAACCAAAACCTCACGGGAGCACTGGCCACCAGAGGGAAAAAAACAATTAGTATGTAAGAGTCGTATTAGCTGTGTTCCATTGGGCTGTGTAAAGTACTCCCGAGTACTTTCTCTATGGAACGCTACTTTGATCGTCAGGAGTAAAATATAAATTCAAATTTTGACATTTCATCGTATTATATTAGTTGCTTTGATTGTGCCTTATTTATTAAAATGGAAATATTTATATATAAATATGTTTTGCTGCCTAAACTACTTAAATTTTATTATTTGAATCCTTGTGATAACTCCAGAATAGCTAAAGCTGCAACGAAAAATGAGGAAAAGCTTTCATTTCCATGCAAACCTAGTACAAAAACCACCATCCACCTGGCGGGAAAATGTGGCGTAACTACTCAGAACTTCTGCTCGCCAACTAGAGCTAGAGTAGTTCAGCGTAGCCAGAAGTACTTGGGAGTATTTTACACAGCCCAATGGAACACAGCTATTATTGTAAGCTAGAGATCGGGCATCGATCTAATCCTTACGTAAAAATCATATAGAGTGCAAATAAAAAAAAAAAAAAAAATGTATGTATAATACGACATTGAACAGAAATATTCATGAATATAAATATTGTAAATTGTCCGTTTCTAAATTATTGAGACCTCTACTCTCACAACGCGTATTACATGCGGCCATCTACTGGGCGTTTATCCCATTATTGCGGTCGACCGCAGATAAAACGAAAAATTTTGTAAAATTAACTTCTATTAATCTACAAGACTAAGGCCTTTTATTTTAATTTCCCTCTAAACTTTAGGTAAAGCTTTATAACCTGATTTTTTTTCAAATTTTAGATCTGTTATTTTCAGAGGTAAGGGGAGGTAAAATTGTATACTTTGCAATGGCGTATATTTTTAAATAGTATAATACAGTAGTTTGAGCTTGAACAAAATTTGAAGCTGAAGTATTTTATGAACTTACTTTTAATAAATTAAAAGAAAAGAATTTATTTTAAGAAGGTAGAAAACCATAAGAAATGCTGGTTTCTTAGAATTGGGCATTGGATTTGTAACCAGCGATTCTGAAAGCCCAGTATAATTACTTTGTAGGCAATTTTCAGAACATTTATCAGTGGAAAAATGAACATTACAAATCCACAAAATACGTGAGGACACTTGCTTACGTCAGATTGAGATGAAGATGTATGCAATTGCGCATATTATAACGATTCGGTATCGGCCGATAAAAAAGTTTGATGGGCTACACGATTGCCTTCAAACTGGACTATCGGCGAACTATCGCCTGAACTATAATAGTCTTAAGGCGTCTTAAGATAGCTTATGATTTCGCACGACAGCACAAAGTGCCATACTGACAACTATAATGGCCTAACCCCATCTTTCGTTAACTTTCTGAAACTTTCGGTAAATCTTAAGCGTAAGGTTCCGAGCGTATACAAACCTTAAGGGATCTTAACAAAAGTGAGATAGTTCAATTTGCTCCGAGCTTTGGCGCCGGTTGCTCATGCGTATTTTTCATGATCGTTCAATAGCAATCGGCCGACTGTTGTTTGGTGTGCGCACATACATACCACTGATCCGACTGTTTAGTTTGCCCAGTGTACGCACTAACAGACCAACCCGATCAAACTATCGGCCGATAAACAAAAAAATTATAACGTTTTTCTTTAACACCTTAGATAATAGAGTAGAGGATACGTCATAGCGTGTAAAAGCCCTGTACGTGAGCGACCAAATTTCTCCTTCCGAAAATGCGAAGGGGAAATTTTTTACCACATTAGAGAGAGCGAAACGGCACTGGAAAATGGGAACTAAATGTCATCGGCTATTCAGCCTGCTATGGGGCAAATGGGAACAAAATATCATCGGCTATCAGCTGTTATGGGGCTAAAGTCTCTAGTATTCAATTCAGTTGTGTATTCTAAAAATGTTTTTGGAGGAGCTATAGTTCACGATTTCGCGGCTTTATATATGCCCCTTTTTTCCCCTACATGATAATTTCAGCCTGCACTGAAATTACAACTACTTAAGTGAACACACTAACACATCAGGAAATTTGGGTCAGATAAATCGGCTAATGTCGTATCCTGTACTTCTATTATCTAAACTATACACAATTTTTTCTGTAGTAATCAAGTAATTTTTTAAAAAATGATTCCATTCAAAAGAGAGCGGCTTTCTATTGACCGGATTGCTCTATATTCTGAAAGTAACCCTAATATTATTTATTCAATGTTCAATCATGGCTAAGTGCAAACATTACCCATCGTAAAATCGCTGAAGGTACACAAAGGCATATGATGGCACCTTTTGAGCTGCCAATCATCAATTATACTCGTGTTCCCCCACCACACGTTTGATTTGATTGATCTTCGCTTAGTATTGCATAAATTGTTAAAGCTGGCAATTAGTCAATGAATCGTAGACTGATTAGGGCGTTCAAAGGTTGGCTAATATTACTTAGCTGATAACGACTGATATATCCTTTATCATCGAAGTTAGCAAAATAACCTTAAGATGAACGACCCTGTTAATAGCAGCAACGGGGGGTGAATTTATTTGAGGTTTTTCGTTTCACCGACAGTAAAACATTATGGAATGATTTTCACACTTTTTCATCTTGAAGAATGACACGCTAAGCTGTCTAGCATGGTAGACAAATTGCGTGAATTTATTAGAGTCCTCGGTATGCGAATAATTTTTTCCCATAGTTTCCCGCTCGGATATTTCTTGTCATATAAATTAGATAACAACGATTCCCGACTTTTAATAGTTTTGATAGACAAATATCTGAATTGCATTCGTGCTTCAGGAAATAAATTTAGTTGTTGTCTATTCCTAATACACGTTGTAGTTACTCAAAAACCTCTCATAATGCGGTGTTAGGTAATTTCGAACCAGGACTTAATGTCTGCGAAACTTTTTATGCAACTAAACCAACTTAGTATGTAATTATTAAATTATTATGAGTAATAGTTATTTGTTTTTGATGTTTTCCTTCTTTGAATTATTTACAGTACCTTCTTTAAGTTGTTATAAGCTCTCATTTTACGAAATACAAATGTAAGAATAAAACAAATTTAAAGTTTTAAATTCTTCTACCTCTTCAATAATAACCTTGACAATTTTAACTTTGAAACCCTAATTATCTCAACCATCAACTTTGCCACGGGTTCATTTGAAGTTATTAAAACTCCAGACAGACAGGACGGGATGACCCTCCTTAATTGAACAGCATCTTAAGATCTGTTCAATATCTTGGAGAATTCAAAACAAATTAATAGTTAAGAGTGCCCTTACGGCTTACGTACTTAAGAAATTGTTGCCCGCACGAACATTTTATGAAGTATTCCCTCTCAAACTTCGAGTGAACTTTACAATATTATGGCATTTCCAAGTGAATAGATAAAATGGCGTTAAATTATGAAAAGACTTTTTTTTTTAAGAACAAAAAATATAAACATTAAACACACATCTAGGAGAGGGAAGGCCAATAATACTAAATTCATCCTAAATTATAGAAAACATCTCTCAAAGACAGACGAAGCGGCGACCATGGAATTGCTTCACGTCATGCTCCAAAAAAAGCATTGTATATGAATATGATGTCATAAGGATGGTTTTTCGCTTAGATACAACTTCCGATGTGAAAAACTGGCAAACAATAATGAAATGAAATGAAATCTCACACTTGACAAACGGTCGAAATTTATAGTGATAATCAGTTGTCGATTGTAAGTATATTGTGTGTTCTTTTCTTATCTAAAATCGTTTCAAAAAGAATAAAATTAAAGTTTAAATTTTAGATAGTAGGTACGTTGAACTTTTACCATTAAATAGCGAAAACTATGTTTTAATTAAAAAGCTAAATAGTTTGATGTGATTGAAATTAACAATTATATTGTACTCGTACATATGTATACTTACATATTTAAATTGTGTACTTTTATAATAAAAATTAAACTCAATTAGTTAATTAGTTATTTTGTTATTTACATATTAATTTGAATAATTGAAATTAGAATTACTAGTTGAATTTAATCGAGAAAGTCCTTTCATCATGAGCTCATACTTTGGTGTTTTATATGTACTTAAATATAAAAAGTCTTTAAAAGCTATTACAAGAAGACTTTTTTTGCTTAAGTCGAATTAAAACGTCGTTTCTTGGGTCGTCTTCCACAATATTATTCTCTTAAAGTTTTTTATGCAAGCCCTTTGAAAACTTTTAATTTAAAAATAAAAAATATATGATCCTCAGAGATTTTTCCGGAATAAACAATAAAACGATTTTTAAATATACTTGTAATATTTCAAAAATAATTGTTTATTTATTATATTTTATTTTTTCGGCCGAAATACGTATTAGCCTAATGTAAAAAATAAAAAAATAAAAAGTTATTTTTAAAACGTTAAAAGTATATTTAAAAATCGTTTTATTGTTAATAAAAATATATCTTTTGTTGTAAACAATTAGCCTGGAAGAAATGAAGTGAGAAATAGTTACAGTGGTGGATATTAAATTATGTTGTAGTTTTTAGTTACATAATAGTAAGAAATAATATTTTATTACTTTTTATTATTTGCTCTACGTTCCTTGAATATGGTGTCATAATAAAGTATCCGAATTCTTAGAAATACAGTATCTGTATTGATTTTTTCTACACAATTTTTAATAATTGTATGATAAAATTCTTAGAATTACATATTTTCAATATGAATTTGTCACTTCGCACATAATCAAAAATATCTAGATATTTTTTCAAAAATATTAAATATTTATGTGTTCGAAGGTTGTTAAAAGAGTTATAACAAATTTTAAAATAAAAATCCCTAAAATACTTTTAATTTTACACAAGACTGAAAAATAAGTCTTTTTTCGATTTGAGAATTTAAAATTTCATAGTACCTAATATTTTTTGTAAAATTATAAGCAGAAATGAAAATAGACAAATATAAAGTTAAAAGTACCTACCTAAAATATCTCGTGAAATATAATTGCTAG
The DNA here is from genome assembly GCA_951509405.1 of Machimus rusticus. Taxonomy (NCBI): domain Eukaryota; kingdom Metazoa; phylum Arthropoda; class Insecta; order Diptera; family Asilidae; genus Machimus; species Machimus rusticus. The sequence continues at coordinate 15,354,327 of OX608051.1, forward strand.
TTTTTGCCTTAAATAAGCATAAAATATAAATAGTAATCAGAATAGACCTCCCTTAGACATCCTGCATACTAAAATGCTCAGGCGTTTAAAATAATCATTTTAGGTTTACGTTTGATTCACCCTCGTGTATATTTAATGCCATAGATCCTTTAATATAAAATTTTCTTTATGGTCGATGACGTAGATAATGTGACGGCCGTTGCTTAGTAGTAGGTGTTTCTAGGAGGGAGTTCAACACATAAACAAAACAATTCAACGCCTTCAATCTTCTGTAGTAACGTAAGTCTCCCCAGAACAACTTTTTTCTTAATCCACCAGCTAAAGGCCACTTATCTTTCCGGCAGCGTTATTTTAATGTTAAATCCGGCTCACCCACGTCACGTCCACGTCCTAATAGCTTTCTTGTTGACTCTGCATTATTTAACTTTCCCAGAACAGTCAGACATTTATTAACGCGACCCGGATTTATTGTTTTTTATATATTTTTTCCTCAACTTTATTGTTTTTTCTTTAATTTTAAATCGCTTTTATTGCAGAAAGATTATTGGGTTGATTCAACTTTTCTAGATTGGATTTTAATTAATTAATTTTGCATACTAGCTGAGGCACTTGGTTTCACCTGGAAATTTCATTACAGGGTGGCCAGAGAGTTGATGTCCAAAGGTAAATTTAGGTGCCTCATATTGGGGTATCCATGTATGTATGTATGTTCTGAGATTTTTCGTAATTTTCGAGTGAGATTTTTTTTAATGGGTTTTTAAAAACTTTCAACCGGATCGGCTTTAAGGTTTTTTTTTGTTTATTTGCAGAAGGTTTTTTTCGGGATTTTTTTACAACTCATTCTTTATAAATTGTACTCTCACTGTCATGAAATAATCAGCTTCGTAATATTAATGGAAACTACAAAAGTTTGGTCCTGAAATTACTTTCGCGCGAGTCAGACTTCAATTTTCAATTATAAATTAGAAATCTAAAAAGCCAATTCAGTTCCTGGGTAACTTTAAAAACTGCAATAGACTCTAAGCTTTCATAACAACACAAAAAACTTAATAGGCTATTACATATTAGCTAAAATCAGTCTGCAAAGATACTGAGGTGGAAAATTCCTAAGATATTAATTTGATTAGAAAAATAAATTATTGCATATTTTATCATTCCTAAGATTAATCATGATATAAATTGTGTACACTAACAAAAAATATATTTTTATTATGTTATTTTCTATTGTTTTCTTTTATTTTTTAATCCCTATATACACAGGAGAAAATTCGATTAAAAACATCTGAGTTTATGAAAGAAAAATAACGAATTTTTACATAGTTATGGCAACACCGAACTTTTCTAAGTATACTAGGTATATCAGCTGCAAATTTATTTGGTGAAGAACGGCATATTCGAATTTTTTTACATTACAGGTGGAAATTTTATTAAAAACAGTCGCCTTATTTTGCTGATAGTAAATAAATTTAATATTTTTTTTCTTAAAAGGGTATTCGTAAAAGTGATATTAGTGTAGAAAATTTAGTGGTATTTTTAAACACAGGTTTCATTATGGGTCGTGAAAAGATCTCGGTAATGAAGAAATTACAAAAATTAAAATTTTTAAGGATTTAATTTGTCTTTGAGGGAGATTGCAAAGAAATTAAATCGATCGGCGACTGCAGTGCGGAATTACCTTAATCAAGGGGAAAATTATCGACACAACAGGATATATTACAACAACAAAAAATTAACTAACCAACAAAAACGTTTCATACTTAGAGAAGTTCCTAAAAATAACCTAACTTCCACACAAATACAGAGGAAATCAATCAACATACAAAATGTATAAAAATCGCATAAATTAAATAAATTGGAATTAATAAAAGAAAATATAGTTATAATTTTATGTCTGCCATTTCATGTATACGTGCTAATAAATAAAGTGTAATCTAAAAGGAGGAAAAACGATGTTAAGACTTTGAGGAGATGAAGATGATCGAACGAACTAGTCCTAAACTTTTTGACGATTGTAGGTATGCCAATATATTTGAATGTATGTAAGTATAATTATGTACATATATGTGTCGGAAATTTTTATCTCAATTTTAAACAAAAAAGTTTGTGTAATTCCACACGGAAACTATTTACGAAGAAAATTTTCAAATATTTTAAGATCAGCGAAACCCATAAATTTAAAAACCGAACCAATAACGTTTAAAAACAGAATTTCAAAACGTCTTACAGTTTAAAACTGAATCCGCACATTGTTTAATACCATAAACTTGAAAGTTTTAAATAAGTTTAAATATTTATACCCCCTGGGCAACATACAATGAGTGAAAATGTTTTAAATGAGGTTGATGAGATGAGTGAGATGTTCTTGCAGTTTCTGAGTTCATTCACGCATCCTAGTTTTCAAAAACTTGAAATAAATTGTTTTTATTTGATCTGAAGAATATAAATACTGCTAGTTGCACAGCGTCACACTGAAAGGGCGCCAACTAGCAAACAATACATTGTCGTGCACTTGTATTTAGAGAACATTTTAATCTTCAATAGTTTGATGTTTAAACTAAATTTCTCTTTCTTAGATTTCTTATTTTAAAAATAAAACTGTCATTTGTAGTTTTCTTCGAGCTTTAATCAAAGTTTTAACTAAATTGCTTCTGAACTAAGTTTAAATTCTAAGCGATTGACATTTATTCGTATATCTTTAAGTTAACCTTTTAGTTATCATAAATACATACATAAATGGTAATGAAATATTTTGGAATTTGTCATATTCATATACATAACACTCTGCTTAAGAAAAAATATTTAAAATGTAAGATATTTTTGAATAAAACTTAGATAATGTTTTAGAAAACAGAAGGTTAAAAAATATATCATGGTTTCAATAGTACCTATGTACCTATATGCATACAAGTAAATTGGTTCAAAAGGTCTCTCTACAAACTAATTGGTAATATGTCATGTACAGAAAAGGCTATCAATTATAGCTCTGATTGAAATATCAACCTCCATCTGAAACTCAATTCACACAACAAAAGAATTTCGCTATCGTTATTGCTTGAATCTGCTCAAGGGCTAGCGATACTTTCTGTTGAATTTTCTACCTTTGATTACTTTTGTGTGGCTCCATTAAACCATGAGTGCCTTGGTTTTATTTTAATTTAAAATAAAAATAGTCAATGCCAGCTATAAAGTCAATTAATCCTTTTTCTGGTCGCCAACTGCTGAGAGTGGAAATCCCAGTGTTTTTATTGCGTTGATGAAATCAAAACTTTTGCAATCTTCTGCCCCTTAACGTACTTCAAAGCGGGGAAACTTTAAATGGAACGAGTATCAACGTTAATTAATTATTCAGGTTTTAATTTCAACAGACAAATTAGCTTGCCAAATATTTCTGTGACGGCTAGTCAAATGGGTCTCAGCTGGCTTTGAATACATTACTAAAAAATTAAAGCAGAGTGCAGTTTCAGGTAAAAAAAAATGCATCTTTTAATGAAAAAGAAAAACAACATTTTTATCATTTATTAAAACCCTCCTGCTGTTTAATATTTTGTTTAGGGTTACTTACCTGATTCACGTCAATTACAGGTGAAGTTGAGTTCAGCTCCGATGTTGTATGTGCAACACCTTGAAATAAAAATAAGTTTTCTTTTTTAAAAGGTTTTACTTAATTTTGTTTATTCAGGCAATATGAATATTTTTATAAGTTGGACTTATTTCTAGTAAAGGGACATAAAGATTTATGAACCCCTTTTCTATTAATCGCTGGAAATCGCAAAAAATTGAGATTTAATAAGTTTAAATAAAATTAATTAGGTATTTAGCGAGCCCATAAAACGGAGCTAATATTATAGTTAGATCTTATTGTTCAATCGAAACGAATAATGTGTGAGTTTTTATATTCAGCCGCTGATAACTATTATTGATAGATCTTTTATTCAAGCCTAACAATTATTGCCCGACTTTTATCTTTTCGTTTCTGAATGACAATTTAAGCTTCAGTGTAATTTTGTTACTTATGAGTAACGACTAGACTATTTTTTGAGTCATATTTTGTCATTCTCTTAGATGAAATTTTACTTAAATAAATATTGTTTTACCAATCAAATGCATAAATAGGTAACAGTGTGGCGGTTGTTTCACTGTGCAAGGCTTTGTGACACTGGCTACTTCGCTTTGCTAAATATGTTTTAATTTTTACAACTCATCGAGTCAGCTACGAGAGTTTTTGTTCTCAGTCTATTTTAAAATTTTGTTAAAAGGAGCTCTTTAAAAATTATAAAGAAACTAAATATTTAAATTAAACTAAATTAAACTAAAAAAAGGATTCCAATTATTAATTAATCTTTTTAATCTACTAGATAGAACGAAGTAAAAGTATTCAAGTTAAAATAATTAAATATGGGACCAAACAGACCTCCCATAACAGGATACATGGACATCTCCCTGAAACTTAAATTATTTCGATTAAAAAGCTGCGAATATTTTCTCATAAGGCTAGCTGTTATATTTGTTTGCCCTCATCACAAAAATACAGGGTGTTTCATAAGCGTGTGCAAGAATTGGTGGGTTGAAAAATCTGACCTAGCCAAACAAAAAGTTGTATGGCTGGGAGGGCATGTCAACCGTTTGGGAGTTATTGAGCGATTCATAAATTCCAATTTTCTATGGTACCTATGCACATGATTATGTATTTGTTTATCTTTTGATTTACTTAACGAAGCAGCATCCAACTCACGCGAAAAATTGTCTATCCTAATGCCTTTTCCAAAAGTGTCAACACACTTTTTAAACAGGAAAAAATGATTTTTATTTTCCTAAAATTCAGATTTTCTCCAAATTTTCTCTGAAATTCATGTAATTAATGGACTTATTTTTTTAATTTACAGAATTGTCCAACTTATTACATTTCCAGCATTGTTTTATTGCCCTGTGTGGCGGATCAACTCTAAATAAAATAAAAAATCATCTAAGTGTGCTTGACAAGAAAATAAAATAAACAAAAACAGTTTTTAAAGTCACTTCACAGGAATTCCTCATGAAGTCAAGTTCTACAGCTCAAACTAATCAATAATAATTAAAATAAATAAAAAATTAAAACATTAATAACTGATTAAAAACTAAAATGAAATATTCCAATTAAATAAAACTCAATAAATAACAAATTAATAACTATTTTAATCCAGTTTTAATTCTATAGGTCAAATACCTATACCCTGTATAATTGCAAAATTCGTAAAACAAACAAAATATCCATGAAAAAGATCGCAAATGTTTCTTTAACATACACAGGTAATTAATTTTAATTATTGCTGCAGATAAATCATAAAAAAGTTAATAGAATATATTTTATTGCCGCAATTAACTTATTTTAGCCAGCCATATTTGCGTGTATCTTGACGCTCTGTTACTAATACCTGGTGGAAAATGTGCTCAAAAAGAGTGTTTGTAAGAAAGAACATCGATCATAGTTTAAAATATAATGGACAGCAATTGGTGTTGTTAAAATACAATAGTTAAAAAATTGCCGAACTCATTTTTGAGGAATATGTCGATATAAATAATTTAAATTTAGTGTGTAGTGGACGGAAACGAAAGCAAGGCTGTCCGGGAATACCGAAGGAAATTCACTCAAAAATGAGTGTCTTCGTGGGCTTAGAGGTTAAGAGAAACTGGAAGTATAATTTCAAATAGCAAAGTATCGCGAGCTTGAAGCTCGGAAAATTCTGCCGAGGTCGAACAGCACAAAATTATCATCGTCAAGCTAAACCTTACAAAGAGCATGAGTTGTGTCGCAAACGATTAGCCTTCAGCTAAAGTTTAGAATTTTATTCATCAAGATATACCATCCATATTATCATATCCCAGTAGAAGGGCTACTGGAAGGAAATTCCGGAAGGAGATTCTAGTTTTGTATTTGGCTTTTGGAATGCGACATAAGTTGGATGAATCGCAATCCACTAAGAATAGTATCATAACTTACCACAACCTTCATACCTTGTTGGATACCAATCCACGTGGGGCAAAGACGACATAAATTCAGTGCGAATGTTTAGGCTATCATCGGCAACCATGTAATAGAACCATTAATTTTGCCGCAAATTTATGCAAACGTTTTGGAGAATACACTGCCAGATGTTTACTTGAAAACATCTATCTAGTAAGATTTTGATGGTAATATTAAATGACAAATTTCCTGAGCGCTGGATTGGACGAGTTGGACCTATTCCTTGGCTTTCTAAATCTCTGGACCTACTCCATTGGACTTTTTCTTATCTCTTGTTAGCAGAATTGGGATTCCAGCGTCGAAAATATGGGAGAGGCTGACTACAATATACTTAATTTTAGTTTAATTTCTTTAAATTTCGATTTTTTTAATATTCCACGAAAGGATTTCCGTGAATAAATTTTTCTTTTCTTTACTTGGATAAGATAAGTATGTAGATAAAAAAAAATAGGTATAGATATATGTATGAATTTCGGAGAAAATTCGGGGGAAAACTGAATTTTAAGAAAATTTACCGGACCAAGCTTTAGCCGTTAGAGAGCAAAGAACAAATTTTCGATTTATACATATACATATATAGGGATAACAACGTTTGTAAAAAATCTTCAAGAAATCCACAGAATTGAACACCGAAATATTGGGTCGGGCTGCATGTGTAGGAAACTTCTTGAATACAGTTTTTTTAAATGAGATGGTTTTTTATTCAAAGGCTGTGTGCCAAACCAGACTTTTCTTTTCAAAAGTCGACTTTTCAACGAAAAATATCCTGGCGAGTAGACTTTTCAATGACAAATCAGTGCTTTTCCCTTATAGAAGGCTTTGAGCATATCGCATACTAATTATCCTATTTTGCATGCAACACTTCAGTTTCCCCTCTTCCCCTTTAGGTAATTTAAACAGTTTACTAGCATTTGAACAAATAAAATAACAACTTTACTATCTTCTTCGTCTATTTCCCGACTTTATTTAATATCAGAGTACTGCGTTTGCTTGTATTGTCGATACAAAGTCAACTGAAAAGACTTCCCTCGTTTGGCACAGGCAACTTAATCTAGTACATTTTTACCGAACTTTTGAAAAGAAAAGTTTTGTTTGGCACACAGCCTTAGAGTAGTCCTAATTCTAATTCTAAATTAATTTTAATTCCTAGTTTCATTCCAATTTTAATTCTGAAAAAGAGTGCTAATTCTAATTATAGGGGAGACCGGGTACAAAAGTAACGGCGGGTCGAAAGTAACAAAGGCTCTGTAGGTCTACCCAATAGTCAAAATACCGCTTCGCTGCCATTAGGTGATGGACGGTGGCGCCCCCCTCTCTTGCATTCAGTAGCCGCGCGCGCCACGCGCTGCTAGGTTTTGTGAGAGGACAATAAGTGATTTCACAAGTCAAAACTAAGTTTTTTGACGTTCACTTATTTTATGTTTACTAATACCCTTGTGTATAGAGCTTATAGTGAAAGCCAAAAATATTTTGAAACGTTTCCTAGTTCGTTGCCTAGAGGCGCAGCAGTAGGATGCTTAAGCTCATTCATAAACCGCTTAATAAATACTTGACCCCCACAAAAGTTTTATTAGCTTTTGTGCTTTTGCATTTAGGGGTTCACGTCGCACACGCAGCACGTCGAATTCACCCATATTAATGAAAAATCTTAAAACTGTGTGTGACGGTGAAATAATCTGTTGTATGGATTGAGAAATAGCTCATATATGTATGCTGTTATTCGTCCTTATATTTTTCTTGTGGCCCACATAGCCACAATTGCGTGATTTTTGATCCGATTTTAACCAACCGGTTTTCAAGGAACTTATTTTAAAATGTTTAAATTAATAAATATTAAACCTTTCAGCTTAAAATGTCTCCCATTATTGTAAATATATGTATGTACTGTTGTACTTTTAATTTGTGATTGCAAAAAAGAATGAAGGAAGGGTTGGAAACTATTGTGATTGCAAAATTTTTAATTTTTCTGCTCTTTTCATTGATTTATTTGAAAGTAAATAAAGAAAATTTATTTATATCACATAGATGACGTTCACAAATTGTACTGTTTTCCTTATCTAGTTGCTCCATAAGTTTTGCAAGTAAACAATGCGTGTCGGATTTTCTCAATATTTTTTTCAAAATATTTAAGTAAATTAAAAACATAGCTGCTAAATGGCTCTGATGGTAACGTTAGCATACCATATTCAGAATTGTTTTTTTTAGTACTATACGCTCTTAGTTTAATAAGATTATCGCTTTCAAAGCCATTTTCTTTATCACCGATCATAAAAGATGTGCACGTAGGGCAATTTGTTTTTTTTCGACATTTTGTTTGCAATATAACCCGCAGTATATACAATTGCATTCGATTCCATTGAAGGAGCAGGTAATAAGCAAGTAATTTCAGAGTTTTCTTCGTCGTCATCGCTCTGCTCCTCAGGATCAATATATGGTTCATCTACAGTTTTAATTTGTTCATTGTCATCATTTATTATATTATTTAAAAATTCGTTGTCGTCATTAGCAACATGACTATCTTCAGTTTGGTTTTCATTGGCTTCATTTAGAAGTTGGTTATCTAAAAGAATAGATGATTCAGGTATATTATATCCTGTCGAATTTGGCGGAGTATAATTCTGAAATGCTATTTGCCTCAAATTCCTAGACAATCTCAATGCAGATGGATTTCTTTCATAACTCCCTTTGTTTCTGCGGACAATTGAAATACAATTTTCCAAACAATCTTGATTTAAATGTGAAGTTATTAAATAACCTTGTTCTAATTTTACAATATCCCATAAAATCAAAATACCATTAATGGCTTCTCTTCGCGCTGTGTTTCGTTGGTACGATGTGTGATGTGCTTCGAAGTTTTAAAAGCTTTTGTCTTACAGAACCAAAATCGTACAAAAATTCAAAACAGGCATAGTAACGCCATCTAGGCCGGCAACTAGGAAACTGTTTGGCCATCACTATAAGATTCTATACACAAGGCTAATACTACTAAGGATGATATTGATCTGAAAATTTGCATATAAATTCTAGATTAGATTTATTGCACAGTGTTTTAATTCATTTTTGTCTAGCACGTTCCGTTTTCAGGTTATCGTCCATGTTTTAACAAAAATGTGGTAGGGTACAAAAGTAACATAGCCCTATGGGTAGACAAGTTACATGTTACTTTTGTCTTCGGATTGATTTACTGATTGCGAGTCTGAATAGAAGACTGATACTGAATAGTGTAATTAGAAAAAATTATTATCATACAATAATTTATGTCATTAATTACTAAACACAGTTTCTAAGGAGGAGTTAATAATATTGATTTTTTTTTCGTAAAATATATATTTTTTTGCATTTAAAATGAAAGTGCTTATTTGTGTTATTAATAAAAAAGGTTTCTAATAAATAATTTGTTGATTTAATATGTAATATCATAATTATTACAAACCATTTTGTCCTGTTCCTTTCGACCTGCCAACGTGGTCGAAAGTAACAACGGACGAATTTTTTTAAAGTCTCTGTGATTCATACAAAATACACAATAATCAGGCAAATCAAGATACTAATGTAAAGAACATGAACGGAATTTGTATATGGCTATATTAATTTCATCGAAATAATAACACCTAACCAGAAATCAAGGCAAAAGTAAAAAATGTTACTTTTGTACCCGGTCTCCCCTAAAATTAATTTCTCATTTCAATTTTAATTCTATCCTAGCTAAAATAGATTTTAATTTTGATTTTGTAAAAAGTTTTTGGCAGTGGGCAATATTGACAAAACATTACGAAAATTATGTAATTGTAAAACAAAAATTGAAATTACATACTTTAATAATTCCGCTTTAAACAAAGTGGTTGGAAAATGGAAAATCTTACAGTTTTTATAATTTTATAGACTGAAAAAGTGTGACTTATAATCATAGTAAATTTCAATAGCCTTAATAAGTCTGGACTTAAAATTTAATGGATCTTATTAGGGATATGTATGAATTTCGGAAGCACTGAACCACTCAGTAATAAAAGAAATTAAAGGAAATATAATATTATTTATTAATATGCATCTTATAAGTCAAAGCACAAGAGATAAAAAGTTATATATTCTTGCAAAATAAATAAAAGTACCTACATACATACTTTTATTTATTTCCTGCAGCAGCTTGTTTATAAAACGTCGCCTACTGTGCCCTTTCGCAAACGTTTTATGTTTAAAGACATTGACGAGTTCACGCCAAAACGAAACGGCATTTCCGAGTACTTTTAATTAATGGAAATTTTGGCCTTATTAGTTCTTTATTTGGATCACGTGTACCTTAACTGATCAATTTTTGCAATCCCCCTGAAAAAAACTTGTGGTATTTTCTTCGAACGTCTTCCTATAACCTACATATAAACATATCTGAAAAGTAATATTTAAACAATTACTTTAAAATTCAGACAGAAATTATCCAGCTGTTGTTAACCTACAACAAAAACATGCAACTTGTCGCATCACAATAGAATGTATGACAAGCTTAAAATATTCGCTTTATTTCCGGCTCAGTAGATAAATAGCCCCAGCAATTGATATTATTTATGGTAAATAAAAAATCGGAAGTACCACAAAAGCGTATTGAATTGTAGCAGTATCCCATTCGCATCACTTGGCACAAAAAATTATGTTGTGCACTTGAATAGCATCATATCTGGCAGAGCGCGTAAAAATGTAATTGCTGCTAAGTGAAAGCATCACATCACACAAATGTCTTATTTATTGAGGCGTTAAATTTACGGTGAGTCTGTCATCATAATAAAAACAGCGAAAAGTCCTGCAACAACCGATTGAAGAAGGCACGCTTTTATGTTACCTGCAGAGCAGAGCATCGGTGGTGAACAATAAAAGGCATCAGAGGGTGCTCCTTCGCCAGCCATCGCGACGTGCAGCGAACCAAATTTAAGTTGATTAAATCCAGTTGCTCTCAATAATTTGCCCCAGCGGATTTAAATTGGCGAAATAAGAGACAAATTAACTTTTTGGTGGTAAACAATTTGCAGATAACCCAGTTGATTTTTTTTCACTTTGTGGAAACTGCCCGTGTATCCAGAATGCATATATTTCTTGCTGCGCTGAGAGAGTTTGGGCCAACAGTGTAAAATTGAATATTTGCCACAAAAACGAAGTTTATTTTCATATATTCACTTAAAGGTGCAGTACACGAATTACTCTTTCGCTTTTTGAAGTATTTTAAATTCCAAAAGCATGACTGCACTAGGCAGTGAATTTATGTACATACGGCTGCCTGCCTATAAAGAAAAAAACTTACAGATCTCCACTACATGCGTCATATCCACATGTACAACTGCATAGAAGAATGAGGCAATCTAAAAGAGAAATGGATACGATACTTAAATTATTTTAAAGAGACTTAGCACGTTCATATTAAAACAATTTTGTTTCTTTCAAAGGTTAATTTTTAATTAAACAAAAATACATATCGTAATAAAAATATAAACACATACTTTATTTAACTCAAACTAAACGAAAACATTTTTTTAATCACCATCAAAGCGGTCTTGGAATGAACTAAAAGAAACAAATTTGGTTGAAAAATAACAAAATGGCGGCGTTTTTTCGAAAATCGATTTTTTTCCCCAATAATCGGTTATAACTAAAAAAATTTAATGCCGATTTTTTCATCCGTAATTCATTCTGAGCAGTAACATGTGTAGATTAACGTGTTAAAATTTCAGAATGAATAAATACTTTTTTTTTTAATCATGCACGCCAACTTGAAAAACGTTGTTTCGAGAAAATCGCGTTTGAAGTTACAATTCAACATTTTTTGTAATAAACCTTACCGATTACAATATACCTTCCTCATTATGTTTTTAAAGGTTCATTCTATGTAACATATTCTACCAAAAACAAAAATCGATTTTTTGAAAATTTGAAGGTGCTAAGTCCCCTTAACATAGACCTGTCCGTAGAATGAACGAAAAGTTTTATCTTTTCGGCCCCTTTAGAAGTAGTTTATTAGGTTCCAAAAAGAATGAAAGTCGTTTCGAATAACTTTTCTTATTATTTACTTTTTTTAATTCAAAATATTTGTATGTATAAACAATATAAAAACTACGGAAGTAAAAAATTTCAAAGTATTTTTACTTTAAGATTTGGAGGTATACTTATATGTTAACTCGAACTGGGTGATGACTAATACCCAAAATACACGGATACAGTCGAATGAAGATTCGGTGAGTGACAACTCACTCGGATTTTAATTCATTCCATTCATGATACACGGGCCTAGGTACTGCGAACTTCATTCGTGCTAATGAAATTTCGTTCTCGTATTTGCTCAAAATACAAACAGCGGAATGGATTCATAACTTCAATAATTTTATATTTTTGAATTTCTTTATTTTCCTTTCACTTTACCATTCTTCTTATCCATTATTTTATTAAATTATCGCTTCGATTTTCGAATATCCGTTGGTCGGTGACAATTTGACACTGGAAATCAGCTTGTTTTCTTCATCCACTGAGAATTAAGTTGTGGGAACTTCATTCGATTACGTTCGAATGAAGTTACAGATGAAGATTCAAACTTAATCCGTAGTGATACACGGTACAACCGATGATGATTCATGCGGGATCTTTATTCGACAGTGCCCGTATATCTTGGGTATAAAGAAATTACATTGAAAATTATTTTTGTTGGCATATAGATTTTCAAAATAAATTCATTTTTTTTAAATAAAATAAACATATAATTTGAAAATTTTACTGAACATTACAATCGGTATTAATTTTTCAGAGCATAATTTCCAAAAGTCACTTAAAATTACGGAGATTATTATGACGAGTGTCACAGGCTCATATCAAATGCCTCTTGCAATTTCGACCATTTTTGCTTATTTCTTCGCGAACTTTTGAAAATGATTGGGAAAGTACCCTCTCTTAATGGTGCATTTTTAATGGTGGATGGATAATACAAAAATCAATAAATCGCAACAGGTTCGGAACCTTCTAGCTACCACATATGTAACCTTGAAATTCTCTTATTCTCCCATATTAAATCCGCGCTGTTCGAATTCACGTCTATGCTGTGAGCTTAGCTATGTGTAGGAGGATTAAAGAATATTATTGAATTTTGCATTTATAATTTACTTTGATTAATTTAAAATTTAAAATATCGAGCAATTGTCTTAATTGTAAAACGAATTCAACTGTCAAAACGGCAGGCCCTGAAAATAATATTGTAGTTGGAGAAAAATGTAATATACTTAATATTGTTTTTTTGAAAGTTTCTAGTTGGAGTGTGCTGCAGTCCAAGGGTTAAAAATTTAAAAAGGTAATTAGGTAAGTCGTCGTAGCATGAAGCCAAAAACAGTAATATTTCTAAATAATGGTTTTCCAGCATAAACCTTTTATCCGAGTTGCTTTTCTTAATTTTTGTGTCACGCAGTTTCATTTTGACCAGCTTAAAATTTCTCTCTTGTACCTGTGTCACCTTGTACCGAAACACCTATTAGTCTAACTTTAAAACGCTAATGGTTCATTCTCACGAACAATCATTATTTTAATTGCGCAACTTTTAAAGGTTCTTCATAAAGTTCAAGGCTGCGGAAACCCGTTCCAAGTAACCCGGATTGGTCTGACAGCTCTTTCCCCTTAGAGTTAGAAATTAGTCCTACAATATTGCTAAATTGCCATCGGCGTTGTATTGAAGGAACATGAAAATTTCGGTCACGTCTCCTACATTTTAATGAGCCAAGTGCATCACGAGAAGAGTTGACACGCCTGCTGGCAACTGGGTATCTTTCAGTCCTCTCAGTCAAGGAAACAATTTTAGAACAGCTCGTGAAAAATGGCTGAAAAATACGAGGATATGAAGCCCTAGAATGGAAACTAAGCTCATTTTGCACAGAAACAAAATAATACAAACGAGTTGTGGAATATCATTTTGTATTTAACGCAAATTTCGATAAAAAGTAAACGTAAACTCTGGTGTTGCATGCACCTGAGTCCTCGGAGCATATTTAAACGCAGGTTTAAGGACAACAACGGAAGCCTGCTTGAAACAGATTAAAGTATTCATGGTCAGAAAGTGCCTCATCCATCCATATAATGGATTTTACGGAAATTGTAAAACCGTAGCCATTCTCTCTCTAGTGCTTCATGCTGCAGAACCTACTTAGGAGCACAGCAAAGCAATGGTCGAGTTGGCTAGGTCTTAATTTCAGCTTCATAGTGAAACTTCTGTGGCCTAAATTTGCTCTATTTGCAACAACAATCAGTAGTGTAGTGGGCGATCTGATTCTCTCTGAAATTGGAAATTCATTCACTTTTACAACCTACATTCTGAGCATGAGCTCAGTGTGCTTCAGAGTTATTGGATTGCGGGCTTACTCGAAAATTAAAATTCGTTACAATGGAACTCCTTCAAAGTAGGAACAATTGGAAAATTAAAATTTTTACCATAATTTCCTTTTACTTGGAAGCCACTTATATACATAATTTAAGATGAAGAGTACCAATTATGATTCACCAACAATACCTTAAGCTATTACTATATTCTTTGTTTATTTCGATTCAAATCTTTGGAAAATCTTTGAGTTTTTTTTATTACGTACTAAAATAGAATATCATTTTTAAACCAATAAAATAGTATATTATTACAAAACCAAAAAGTCCGACTGCGTGATTTCATTAATTTGTAAGTCAGAAACAATCCTAAAGACGATCAAAATATATTTTACATACATAGGTATAGGTGTTTTGCTTCACGATTACTTTCGTTAAATAATATTGTTTTTTATACTCATTGTTCATAATCATTATCATTGTGAAAAATTAGTTGGAGTCAAATTTTTAATGCAACCTATCATCTATGGATTTTTTTTTCTCTACAAAATCAAGCATAGGCATTAGGAAGTTAATTTGCGTCTATGCCGATTAAAGTTGAAAACAAAATAATTTTATTTTTATTTTATGCATTTATATGTTTCTTTTATATCTATTTTTACGGGTTTTTAAAGTATCATATAATACAACAATTTTATGTCCAAAAATTTGAAATTCTAGTTTTGCTCATACAAAAACGGTATCTTAAATTTACCTCGTGTTTTTCACAATAAATATGTATAAATGTTACGCTTTTAGAAGAAAACTTTCATTTGTTGGAACGCCCTATTGTTTAAGTTATTCTGATCAAAGTCTTAAATTAGTGACTTATATCAGAGAGAAGTTAAATAACAAGATATTCCAATGCGAACAAATTGAAAATATATCAAGAAAATCAACCTAAGCGCGATACCTCCAGGCTAGCCTGGAGAAACACACAAGTTCCACAGCGCATGCTCTTGTGGATTCCCTGAGCTGGCTCGTGTGGATTACTTTAAAAGGGTGGCGTGGCGCGCCTCTTTGACTGAACTGATTCCTCCGATTTTACGTACATACATACATATATGTATATTCGTAAGTTTAGAGCTCTTATGACCTTTCAGTTGTTTTAAAAAATCACTTTCAGAAGGAACAAGGAAGTGTTTTTTAGAAGTATGAACGAAATGTAGCGTATTAAATGATAATAAGAAATATAAAGGGACAAAATCAATATATGTACACATGTACATATAAAAACTTTTTCTCGAAACATGGATGTCATAATTATACAAAACATCTTAACTAAATCGGACTTAAGTTTTACCACAATATTCAGAATATATGTCCTAATGGTCTTGTAATATAGACTTTATTTTTATAATTAAATAATAAAATGAAATAAAATTCATCAATTTTCCAAGTGAAATGAGGAAAAAGGAGATATAAACAAAGATTGTTTCTATATCCTTATATATGTACATACATACATACATATGTACATATATAAAATCGAGAGATGGTTTGTCTGTTTGTTTTCTTGTTGCTCAATCACGCCTAAACGTTATGTCCGATCATTTTTATTTTTTGAATGAAAGCATTATACATATTCCGGTCTAACATTTAATTTTTTTTTCACGGATTTCGAAATGACGGACTCAAGAAGGCAACTAAAAATTGTAAATTTCAATGGATTACCATGAAAATTGGTATTTGGAGGTTTGACCAAGAGTGAAATTTTTGCAAATTATTATTATTATTTTATGCTTACTGCTATATTATTTTTAATTTTGGATGTGTTGTTTTTAGTTGATTTTCAGAAGACGATTCCCACAGACACATTTTTTTTATTAATATAAGTATAAAATAGTCTAATATTTTTCTATGGTGATTACTACATGAACTTTCAGAAGAAAACCAAAATGAAAACTCTGTGACTTTATTGGTCTCTTTTACACATTCAATAACTATTTCCTGTTTAATTCTTTTAACAGCGCAAGCATCCACAATTATTTTTTTGAAAATTTTTAAATGAAGTTTACAAATAGCAAAGAATAAGTTAGTAAGGGCGCATATCTTACCAAAATCTGACTTATTGGAATAATTTTTGTGGAATAGGAATGTTTCCGATTTTCTCTGAAAAGATATGATTTCGCCAGATCTTTTCATACTAGTGTTGCAAGTTTCGCAGTCTATTTTGGGTAGAATTTTAAAAATAAGAAATCCAACGAAATATCGCAAGAAAGGAACTTCAACTAAAATATCATTCTCTATAAAATTATATTCTGTGTAATCAGGAGTATCAGTTTCCTCTGTTCTTGAAAAATACAGTTAAAATTATCCTTGTTTGCAGTTATTACTTCATTGTGATAATTTGCTTGGGGATTTGTTTCTAAAAGAAAATGTTCGTTATCATTCTGACAATTGCTATTCTGTGATGATATTTCCAAAACTTTATGAGACATAATTCTTGCGATTATATGCCCAAAATTGTACAACGATGGATTCCTATTAAGTCCACCTTTCGCTCTAACTGTAGCAAACAAATTTTCAATGGGATCTTGGTTCATTTTATAAGTCAATAGGAATTTTTTATCTGTATAGTCATCAAAAAGTTCTAAAGACAAAGAAAGAATTGCTCGTATTGTTTGTTGAAGTTTGAAGACCATTAACCCAATGAGTTTGATTTTTTTTCAAAAGTTAGTCTTTCAATATATGGTAACATTTCTTCTAAATATGATCTCGAAATATTATTTCTTTCCAGAGCACTTTTGTAATACACCGGAAGAAAAAATAGCAATACTAACTAATCTTTTGTTGATTGTCAGCCAATTAATTGAATTAGTTGTTATAACAATTTAAAGTAGTGAAATCAACTAAAATAGTTGAGAAACTAACTAATTTTGTAAATGTTTTTCTAACTGGTTTAGATCTATCAACTAATTTAATTAATTGGCTGAAAAAATAGTTAATTTTGCTGCTCTTTTTCTTTCAGTGTAGTTTTTAGAGTAAGGTTCTCTGCTATTTAAACAATCAAACATTTTATTCATACGTTCAAAAAACGTTGCTGTTGAAATAGCATTCGATTCGACACTGGAATTGAAACTAGCAAATATTATTGAAAAAAAAACCCGACTGCGAAAAAAAATTGAAGACATGATATGGCGCCGAAAATCAGCCATTTTAATTTTCATAATTTTTATATACCCAGTGTCAGTGTCTAACGACGCCTCTCAAGCTCAAGCTAAAATCCATCAAGCCGTTTAGGCTACCGAGCGTGCCAAAGAAATATACATACATACATACACTCGAAATACATAACCCTCCTTCTGGCAGTCGGGTTTTCCGCAAGACATTGATTTAAAAATGTAAAGTTCTCCAGAAAAAACAACCTTATGCAAGTAAGTATATGACAAATTATAAATAATATAACAATAGAGCAATTTTTTTGATTACTCTAAAAATTAAATTAAACGTTGCTAAATTTGCCATTGCTTTAGTCGTAAATGAATTAAATTCTAATGGTTAAATCAAACATTTTCCTGATTAATCTCACCATTTTGAATTGCTGAAGTACTGCGAAAAATGGAGGAATTAACCACTGATTTTTCTTTCAGTGAAGACTTGGTATTTAAAATAAATTAAAAAGTAAAGAATCCATTACAGCACTTGAACTTATAAGCATATTAAAGCTTCTTACTCCTTTCAGAGGGCAGCAAAAAGGACTATACCCATGTTTCCTTCCCTCAAGGCACTTCTCTCGAGAAGAACATCAATAGTGCTCGGTTTGCGTAAGGACTAAAACAAAGTGAACAAATAATGTTCACAAACAAGCACTTATGCCTGATTTACTTACTCGAATGGTAGCAATGTAATTAGCACATACATAACATACCTATGTCCTCGGAAAACATGTTTGAATTGAAGGAAGTACAACACGATTCGCATTCAATTCACATGGTTCGTTCGAGATTTAACATTGTCATCTCGTAATATTCTGGGGTGAGGAAGGCCGACTGAAATATTAAATGCACGTCTGAAGATTGTCCAACAAGCAAGCCGTATTGCGACGGATTCCGGACGCGTCCTTTCCAGATTTAAATTGGACGTGACATACCGTCAGTCAGCTGTTTAATTGCTGAATTATTTAAATTAGGCAGAAAAGGTGGCACGCCTATCACTCG
The DNA here is from genome assembly GCA_951509405.1 of Machimus rusticus. Lineage (NCBI taxonomy): Eukaryota > Metazoa > Arthropoda > Insecta > Diptera > Asilidae > Machimus > Machimus rusticus. The sequence goes on from OX608051.1 coordinate 15,372,855, forward strand.
CCCCGAACCAAGGTTTTACGCACGTGAATGTAACGACGTAGTATTAAATCTGGAAACCCATAAAGCTGCCCAGGTCAGATTGCGTGCACCGAGGAACACGCTACTGGCGGAGTGTTACTAAGGCCCAAGGACTCCTGTGTCCTTACGTTTCCTTTATGACTAGCTTTGTACTACCTAACCTACTGCACAAACTCGACGCCAATTTTGCCTTATTTCTAAATTTAAATATTCATATAAGTATGTAGTACACAGCCTAGGATTGCCCAGGTTATACTCTTTTCAGAAATGGTACCTACATGTTCCCAAACATTATTTCAAAAGCATAACAAATATTTATTATTTTATAATAAAATTCGCATGTGAAAAATTGTTTGTCCATATATGTATGTACAATATGTATGTATGTCGGAGAGGGTTATGTAGATGGTATTTTATTCTTTTATTTCTTTTAACACCTAGATCGGTTCGATCGTTTAAAATAGAAATAAATAGCTTCTGTTCTGATCCAATCCGCTTCGTTCCGATTCAACGAACAGGTGACAATGTTTCTGTTCCGAACCATCTATATAATATTTTCCACAACTCTACCCTTACTTTTTCTTTATGTTTAATGTCTCTGTATGTATAAATAATTTTTCTTTTCATACAAGTCGGCGAGAGTAGCCACTTCTTCGATGAATTTTTCGTCCTCAATTCTATAGCCTTGTGTTATTTTTGAGGTTATGTGTTTCGGAAAAAGTCAAAATTTGCTTAATTCGTCCGCTCCAATCCGAATTGATCCATCCGTGTCGATCCAATCCGAACCGATCCGCTCCGTTCCGCTCATTGTACGCAATTACACAGCATTAGTTATGTTTAACTTTGACAGTTCGCCGGATCAGTTCGGATCGGAAGCTATGTGTTTTGGCCTTAAGTGATGCTTATAATTAAAAGAACCTGAAGAAACTCTCATTTCAGAAAACTTTATCAAAGTGATCTTGTAGTAGATCTTGCATTTTACAATTGTTTTTAAATGCTCCTTTACGCTTATTGCTCACCTACTTTGCAAGCTGCTTAAATTTATTAATCGAAGGAAGCTGTAGGAATATTTTTTAAAAAAAGGAAGAGAATTTACCCAGTCGCGAATCAGACTTTCAAGTGTTCACTTTTATTGATTAAATGAAGATTCTTTTAAATTAGATATATTAATTATAAAACCTTAATTTTTTTACTAGCTAATATACTGTTCTGAAGTATTCAATGTTTATATTTTATACAGTTTACTACCATAATCTCTCTAATCCATGTGTCCTTTTAAGGTGCGGAACCCTAAAAAACAATTCAATGTTTAAAGTCGGCTTTGCAAATTTCCGTGCTATTATTAGGTCTGTCTGGTAAGTTTTGGTTGAAATATTCTTACGCAAAACTCTGGTAAAAAGTTTCATATGGTAGGTGGATGTGTATTAAAAGTTTCAAGTAAAAATTGGGTTACTCTCAAAGTTCTGCTTGTGTGTGTAAACCTCCAATATTAAGAAATTAGAAATAATATTTATTTCTAACATATTTCAATTACTGGAGGAATCTCAGTTTGTTCAGTATTTTCAATTATTATTCATCAATCTATATATTCTCATACATATAATTTTTTTTATTGTTGCAACTCTAGCATATGCGTGTGTTGAAGTAAGATAAGCGTGTAATAAATGACATTAATTTATGCATTTGCTGTTGTAAAAAATGAGCGCAAAACAAAGAGTTTTATAATTAATTATGTTGCAAATTACACTCCTGCTAACTATCAAGTCACCGCCATCTACCGACCATCACTCACTTTGAACCCCTCAGGGAAGGCCTGCATCAGGCGATTAACTGCAAGTGAGCTCTGCGTTCGTGCGAACAAAAATAACTCGAAAAATTCTCGCGAGCGTGTTCATGTTACGTTTTGTCCATTACAAAATGCACGAATTCAGCTCGCAATCTTTTTAGCGCAGTCTAAAGACTCTTTAAAACAGACGCCATTGAGGCAACCAGCGGGAGGGTAATTAGGGTTGCCGTTTGAATGTAATAAGATTTTCGAAAATCCACTGTAAAATGCACTAAAAATGTACGTCCCACCTTTGAACTATCATAAAATGCATATATCTAATATTCGAATTGACAAAAATAATTGCAAAATAATCAGCTCTATTCCCAATTCCGTCGGAAAACTTATACGTTCGAAACGTGTATTCCGAACGGAATTGAAGTTTTACATTATGAAATCCGTACGGAATCTTTAGATTCTGAAATCAGCTGTTCACTGTCAATCTGCTAACACATTTTAAAAATTGGAGTTAAGCAAATTCAAACATTTAGGAAAACCTCACATCCATTTATGGTACACTAAAAGAAAAAATAATTGTTATTTAAAAAATCACGAGCGTTTGACTGCACGTTTGCAAAAAATACTGTTTGATTCAAAAACTTTTCATTCAAATCAAACGGAAAATGCTCAGTTGAAACGATTTCCTAAAAATTCGCAATTTTGAAAAAAAAAATTTGAATTAAACGTTTGATTTTTTGATTTTGGTAGTTTTTTCAAAAAATTCAAAATTTAAAACAAACGCCAATACGTATGATACGAATACTTTAACGTTTAATTTTTTCAATCAAACTAAAAACACATTCAAATTAAAAGTTTGCTCGTTTGATACAAACGCTTGTACGTTTAATTTTTTTAAATTAGCAATTCAAACGAAAAACACATTTAAATAAAAAACCAGCGCGTTTGAACTGATGCTTGCACGTTTAACTTTTTATGGTCACAATAAAAACACATTTAAATCAAATGTCCTGTGTATGAATGTGAAGGTACGGGAATTTTGTTTTCATTGTTATATAAAAAACAAAAGGGTTTTAACTAAGTGTGCATTACCTGTCATATTTCATTTTTGGTGGAAGAAGGAGTTTAGTTGTTCTGTGTGCAGTGCATATCAAGGAATCGTCTATATCCTATCTCGTTGACATCCAAGTGACGTCGAGCGTCGTCTTAGAATTCAGGTTCAATTTTCCTAATACACTAGACACACTATGGCTGAAATTTAGAATTTCGGCTCTTTTCTCCATTTCGATCTACATTTCAAGTCAATTTGGAAATGAAGCTGTTCGTACTCAATTTCATGCGAAATTGAGTTTGCAAACTGAAAAACAGGCTACTAAACCATCAGGAAATATTTCGAAACGTCAAAAATTTTATTTGCAATCTTTTAATCCTCTTGTCCCTCTCTTCCCAAACTTTTTTTAATTTATTTTCGTGCAACATTAAGTCTGCTATATGTAAAAAATCTATGTTTTGCTGGTTAATTAAATTTAAAATCAGGCTGTCGCTGTCCATTTCCTCCAGTTTTGTAAAATTTTACATTTGAAATTGAATTTTACATTTCAAATTGAACAGCAGTGTGTCAGGGGGTCGCGAAATTGAGATCGAAATTCTAAATTTCAGCCATAGTGTGTCAAGGGTATAATTCTAAAAGGTTTGTACTCATCATTACATAATATTTTCTTTTTTTTACAAAATTAAAACATTTAACAGGTGCTGGTGTAACAATCGAGGCCTCAAAATATTAAAGATAGTTTTAAGTGAAAATTGTATAAGAAAATATGTATGTAATATATAATATCAAATAAAAATCGTTTTTGGTTTTTTCCATTCACTCGGCATATCCGTATAATCGCGCTACATTTGGTTCCAGAGATTCTTAAATTCAATTTGAAAATTTAGAGCGTTTAATTTGAGAGCATTTTATTTAAGCGAGTTAAGTTTGATTCAAAAGTTCTTGCATTCATTTTGAAAATTAATAGTCTTTGATTTGAATGCGCTAAACACTTGTGAAAAAGGCTTTCACATTCATTCAAAAAAATTGGCCGCATTTGATTTGAACGCGTTACATTTGGTTCAACACGTTTTGCATTCGTTTTGAAGATTTAGGGTTTTTAATTGGAACACGCTGAACATTACGTTCAAAAGATATTCGAGTCCATTTTCAAAAATTGAATGGGTTTGATTTGAACGGTTTACATTTAATTCAAAAGTTTTTATGTCCAATTTAAAAATCGAATGCGTTCGATAATTTGAACAAGTGGAGTGTTTAACCCAAACTTAAACACCTTTGTTATAAATGCAAAACTTGTTGACGGTCAAGACGTTCGGATTGGACATTCAAAGAGTTTGAAATCAAACGTGTTTACTATTGGAGCATTTTCGAATGTAAAAATGTTTGATTTGCCCTGATTTTTTGTTTGCTCTAAATAGTTCTTTTTCTCAATGTATAGAGAGGAAAAAATTAGGTTAGATTGCAAACTGCAATCTTTGTAGTAAGGTTGTTAAAGTCAATGTTTTTATTTGTATAATTGAAACTGCATAAAGAGGTATATTTTAGGTTAAGACCAGAAATAAAACCTAAGGTTTGTGCTTGAGCGTTTTTTGCTAAGCTTATTTGACTAAATTCTTTATCAATTTGTTTGAGTTATTCTATTCATGCACTTTTTCATATAAAGAAAGAGCATACTGGATTAACCCACAGTAGAGAAATTTGCATTCCCAAATAAATAAAATAGCTTATATGCTTCATCGTACACATAAATATGGTTCTTTATGTAGTTTTCGATTCCTCCAGAAAAACTTGACCTCATTTTCCCGATAGTCTTCATAGGTTCCCCTTTTAATTAGTGCTAGACCTCGGCACTCTCTTAGGCGAGCAGCTCAAAAAAAATGAATTTTTACGTGGAAAAGTCTAAAGTTAAATGAAGTTCTCGTCCCGTCAATTACTCGACAAGCTGAGGAGGCAGGGTCCCTTTAACCCACTTCCATTTCTGCTCGAGCTCCCGGCCTCCGCTATCCAATTAGTAGAGCTCCCTTTGGTAGCTGTCAAGTGCGCCTAAAAGTAATAACCTGTTGAAGTATGAGCGCTATTTCCTGTCTCATTTACCTGCGCTTTCCGACTCGATTTTTCGTTTCGCCTGTTGCCATATTACAAAGGGCACCTATTCCCCATCCTCATAAATTTAGATAGAAACTGCACAATTCAGAGCCCTCTCCAAGGAACGGAAGGACACAATTGCGCCATTAAGCATTTAAAATAGTTGCGTGCCTTCCCTTTTTTGTGATGACCGTGACACGTGCCTAACAGTTAAAAGTCGGGGGGTTATTTCAAATAAAAAAAAAATTAAGTAAACAAGATTTTGGTTCAACGAAATCACAGTTTATTTCTTTCCACAATGATAAAACACGACAATCAATAATATTACAATTAACTTGTTAACAAAATTAGCCAAACAGTTACTTTACAATCAACTTTATGTTAATTCACAAAAACAATTAACTTGTTATAAAAAAAAATTAGCCAAACAGTTATTTTACAGTCAACTTTATATTGATTAACAAAATTAGTAATTTTTCCAAACAACTGAACAACAGCTTTTTAATCAACTTAGCTTTTTCACTCTTAGACTTTTAGGAACCGACTGACTCTTGAAAAAAGCGACTTGGGCACTCAGGGTGAAAAGCCAAAGCCAAAAACGGTGTGAACTGCTGATCAGCGGTTTTACCTGGGGTCACCTGGATGGTTTCAGGTGCAGACATTATTAAGCGAAATTGCGAAATTATTAAGGAAATTATTAAGCGAAATTAAAGGTGTAGACATTACTAAGGGAAAAAATTGTAATTGGAGCGGGTTGAACGGATGCGCGTGCATATTGCGCATTAGGTAAGTGAACTGTGGGAATTAGGGAAAGGCGCGATGGGGATCATTTATTATTATATGATATTGGGGGATGCTGGGATCGTAACACCTAACCACGGTTTAGAAATTTCACGGCTGTTGCTTCACTTCATCCTTCATGCCAGCCGTGAAATATCGAGCAATCTAGCATTTCACGTAATAAAAATTCAACTATGCAATTTTACGGTGCAGCGCTGCATACCGCAACGATTTAGAGTCGCAAGCCCCATTCTGGTGGCTTAAAAATGCGGGTGCCGCCCTGTCCTCCAACGTCCCCTCAGTTGCATGCATCACCAAGTCAGAACCGTTCAAAATTATTTCGTTAGGGAGTATTTGCATATTGTTCGTGTTTTTCAAAGTTTCCATCATTTTGTCCCCGCTGGGCTGCAGCATGTTTGCTGTGTGTTTTTCCCCAAATTCGACCGAGACCGGAAGCGCCTGAAGTTATACGGACGAGATACCTCAGCAGCCGGCCAGATTATTCAAGCGGTCCTATGATTTATGGACCATAAAAACATTCCTGTTCAGCGTGTTTTGTTAATAGTATCTAGCACCACATGTCACTAGCCCGGGAACCATTTAAAAGGCTGTTGGTGAAAAGCACTTTAAAGACATTTAAACTAAACAATGAAGTAGATTTATGGATATTCGACTTAAAGAAGGTAATTCAATTTATATTTACTGTAATTAAAATTGTAAACGACTGTTTTTATAATTTTAGCTATACTATCTGTCGCAAAAAATGAAGACTACTTGCAAATTAACATAAGTACGCATGTAAAAAAAAACCAATCTTTTATGTAAAATACTTGCCGACTGAAGAAATATAAAAATTTATTTTACTCAGGTCAACACAATATTTACGGCTGAACAAATAGCAGACAGGCAGGATTTTTTCCGAAGATTTTGAATTCAAAAATAAAAATACTTAATTGGTGTTTGTTTTCAGGAAAAATAGGGTTAAAATGTACAAAAAGCCCAATTTTTACCACCTATGAAAAAAAATAAAGGGTCTAGGAGCTAATTAGAGGATTTAAATAAAAGCTTGAATCTAAAGCTATCGCATATCAAAATGAAAATACAAAAAGTAAAAAATACTTTGTGAAATTGGCTTTTTTCCATAAACCAATTATTTCTTATAAGTAAAAGGTGAATGAAAATCATAACAAGATCTATAAATATTGACATATTGGTGGTATTTCATATTTCTATATTAAGATTCCGCCTTTCAATTGAGTCATATTATAAGTTTCTGTGATAACCCTTTTTTTTTTTTTTCATAATTATTTTCTAAAAAAAGGTCTAACATACGGTCTTTTTACCTTTTTAAATTTATTTTTCTTGAAGACGGGAAATAACTCAGAACTTTCTTTTTAAGGTTTTATAATGCTACATCACTTGTCGTTCCCCAAAACAAAAATTTGTCCCTTTAATGATAAAGTATACTTTATTGCTTCTACATACATATTTAGAAGAAGCTCGATGTAGAACAATTTAAAATAATAGCTTGAGATTAAAAAAAAATTTCAATTTCACTGCTTCTCTTTTGGTCAAGTGCGAAATCGTGACATCTTGCACAAATAATCTGAAAATACAGTCAAAGGTAACCTTGAAAGAAAACGTACCAAAAACAAGAAAAGTCTATTCGACTATTTCAACGTTTTCGAAGTCCAAGAAGTGTAAATTGTTCCAATTACTCAAAGAAGTTACAAAATTAAGATTAAGAACGTTTGAAAAGAGTCATAAAGAAGCCGTCGGGAAATATGGAAAGAATTTTCTTTTATATTTTACAGTCGTACAACGTACAACCATGGAAGTCTTTCGAACAGAGATATGAATTATTATAGACTAGAAGAGCATGGCATTGACTGCTATGTCGATATTTTCTCCTCGGACCTTGAAGATGTGTAGTGGTTGTGCAAACTTATTAACAAGCCTTACCGATATCAGCAGCTGGTATCCTAAGTGAAGAGCCTCTAGTCTAGTCGATAGAATAATATAGCTAAGGAAAGTCGGCAAATTAGATCTGTAACTTCGGGGTAAGCATTGCTTTGAAGAATGTAATAGTCGATTTTGATTGGAAAACAATATTTATAAGAAATTGGTGAGACGAGTCCGAATTGCAAATGCATTTAAATTAAAACTGGATTACTTAAAACAAGCAATTTAATCTAAAAGTGGCAGCGTGAATTATTTCTCAGTCTTTTGATGAAAGCTTTTGGATTCACAGGGACGTAGGATTTGAAATACCTATTATAAAGATTTAGGACTAATAAAAGACTTTCTTGTTTAGTAGGTATGTACATATATGTATATCTGTATATCTAGATAGAAAATTAATACCTTGTTAATTGAGCCTTTAATAATTATAATTATAATTATTTGTTATAATTGGAATAGACATACGCACATATACATACATATATATATGTATATTTTAAGTAGTTTAAAGGGAAATAATTAAAATATTGAAAATAGCATTTTACTCATTCTGGCTCCGCCCTCTGGCAAAGATGGATTTTGAATTATAATTATTTTATTTTTAAGTAATTAACTTAAAATGTTCTCTTAAATTATTACATATACAGTTTATATTTAAAAAAAAATTGCAATTAAATTCAAAAAGCTGCAAAGTTGTTTGCAAGAAACTAAGACTGCTTTACCTAATCGTTACGCCATTATAAAACGAACATAAATATAAAAGTTTTCGTGTGGAATCTCTCGAAGGGGCAAGATGAGATAAATAGGTTCTTTTCTTCTGTACTTACTCCAGTTTAATCCTTCGGGTGGTTCTATACGAAAATTCATATACTGGAAAAACTATTTGTAAATATGTACCTATTATAGAAACAGATTCTTACTAGGGCAGGGCTATAAAAATAACTCAACTCGTCACAAACACTTTCTTTTACAAAATACAGTAATTAAGCTGCGAATTCAAGTCAAAAAATACACCGAATCGTATGAAAAAAGTTTTTCTAACTGACGCAGCAACAATACCTTCCATTTCAATGTCAATCAGAGCACTGACAGGGATGAGTTGGCCACTTGTAATAAATATATACGAATCTACATTATCGATCTTCTTTCATTTAGAGAATTTTGTGGGTACCTACTTTGCCTTACGCCAATACACCATTTTGCCCTACTCTCTCCTATATTTATGTCCCTTTAAAGATTCAAACAGTTATATTAAATATCATCAGTGTTATTCCTGGACATTTAAGTAACCTAGTTTTTTTAAATAATAAATTAAAGCTACGGACAAGATTAGCTATTTCGTTTTGTCTTCAAATCTACATAAAAGCGTATGTTTTCTAATTGTTTGATACAATGGTTAATATTAAGTGAAAACTAATGACCAAAGCAGTTTTTAATTTGCAAATTATCGCTTTACTTGTTAATAAATATTCTTCTAGTATCGATTTCGAACTTCCCTGCAAAAATGTATTGTGTTGTATATAAAATTAAAGTGTCCTCTTTAGAGGATCAAGATGGCACAAAAATAGCCTAGCCAAAAAGTCCAAGCTGAGTTGGTAGATGGAGCAAATTGAACAATTACGTGCAAGGTGGCACCACTTCAAACGGACTTCAGAGAATTTGCGTAGAAGAAATTACGTAAAGAGTCTTTCACTTAAATATAAGCTTATTAACTGTCCAGTATTGGTCTTTATATAAGAACTTATTAGGTTTAAAGAAACTATGTTACGATAATTTGTAATCAACTAGGTTAGGTAAGGTACACATGACGAACATATTACGAGAACGTTACGCAAACTTAAAAATTCTGCTCCTGTCGATTTTCACATTGAAAAAGCCTGCCCTGACATGCCTTTTACTAGCCCAATCCACTATCTTAGGTCGGGGACGTTGTTTAACATCGAAACCGAACATTATTTTTAACATGTTTCGATATCGGTCACATTTTCAGGCCTTATTTGAGTTCACATGTATATATGTATGTACTTAGGTACATCTATTTTTTCCATTAAATGTACTCCGAAAAATTTAGAATAGTTTATAAGGCGTTTGAAAGTAGATTGCTTTGCGTTAGCACTTTTTTATCTAAGAAACTTGAAGTGTTCTCTATAAAGTACACTTAAAATAGATTTTATAGATTCACTGTGATCTTTTCATATTCCGATCTGGTTCTGATTAGATAGCAGATTTTGCATTGAATTGAAATTTTATAAACCATCACATATGTAAATACATAAAGGTCTTTTTCATAAATGCATGTTTGTGTTTAATTGACCATTCCATGTTTCATAATTGCATGCATGCAGTGTTTTTAAATGCAACACGCGCGGAAAATTATCGCAATTGTGCATGGAGCTATGAGTGATAACTTTTGGAGTTTAAAAGAAGGAGAACTAGATTTTGCAATTTTTTTTAAGTACGACCCTAAAGTAGAGTTGTTTCCCATAACACTTTTATACTACACGTACTTTGACATCACAAGTTCAAATGTCAATACAAATGGCTGAAAGTTTTCATTAATACATGCACAATAACGTGCGCAATAGGTTTGCCTGACGTTATTCTAATTGCAAGTTGGTCGTCATAATTGCAAGTAATCATTTATTAAAGTGACCAAAGATTTTAAAATTTGCGAAAAACGCAACAAATTGCTACATATAATAGTGTATTTAGCCATCGAATCTCGAACCAGATAAATGTTTGGATTAAGTTGTTGATACAAAATGAGTATAAATCCAGGCAATTTGATTACATTTTCGCGAAATAAGAATTGTTTAATATGGGTAACTGATCATAAATTAAAATTCAGTGAAAATTTTTCTGAAAAACCTGAAACCGAATCCAATGTGAAAAGACCACAGCAAATGTGATCGAAATAATGTAGAGCAGTTCAGTTCGTATAGCGCAAGCGCTGAGTAAAGTGCCAATTGCAAGCGTGGTCCGAAGAGTTACGGAAAAGTACAAATAAACGGCTTCAACCAGTTTTTTGACGTCGCTCGTGCTAAACATTTTCAGTTCGTGCGTTATAGTATTTTAACATCGATATGAAAATAAAAGGAAAATTGCGTATTGACGTATCAATTAGCGCACATATATTAAAAGTGCATAGCAAAGTAAAAACTAAAAGAACATAATGTAGGTTCTCAGAAATTTACATTAACACCCCGATTCTGACGTCACAACTAGTCACGGGTCGCAACGACCTGTGATTAAAATTGTTTGACACTTCTTATGACTTTTTGTAAATTTTATATTCTGAGATTACAATCTCGATGTGTCTCAAAAACTCTCCTCATTTTGGTGGAGAGTTTGATATATTTCTACTTAAAAACAAAAAGAAGAGTGTGTCAAATGTAATTTATCTTGTAAAAAAAAATCCACAAACAAACAAACTACATATGTACATGTAGGTATACTGCAGATTTCAATGAAAGAATGGTGGGCGGTGGCAGCAGAATTTATAAAAGAACAACGCAGGAACAGCTAGAACTGTATTTAACATTTTTGCAGGCTTCAAAACAGGCAACATTTGACTTAAGTATCCACAACCCATACAAAGGAAGTGGAGTGAGCTATTAGCAAATTTAAATGCGTTAAAGCGTTCAATACGAGCTCCAAATGGGTGGGAAAACAGTAAGCTTGAGATATTATTAGCTTAATTGCGTTTAATTAAAATTTTTCCAATTACAGAGTTTATTTAACACAATGAAAAAGCCAACTCAAAAGCAGAGCTCGTAAGAACAAATGTGAAGAAATGGTAACTGGAGGTGGACCTTCAAGTGCAGACAGTATTAACTGCTTAGAAGGAAGAGCGCTAAATTCTTTTGGCCGTGCAAATGTACTTGGAGAAAACGAACTGTTTTAGGGTTTGAGGAAGCAGAAAACGATCTATCACTAAATGAGGGCATGTATAGAAGACACATCCTCAGCAGGAGATGCAGCAGGTCCTTTGTCAGCAAATCCCAGAACACCTTCACGAAAAAGAAAGTGTACCTCTTCAGATGTTCAGATAATCTGTTTAATATAAATGCTTGTATTTTTACAAATTTGAAAAAATACAAAAAGCAACCTTTTATATTCTTCTTCCAAAAGGTACAATAAAAACATTGTCTACTCCATCTCTATGACCGACTGTTGCAAGCGTTACAAGTCATGACCTTTTTGTGATCTGTCAAAATTTTGATGAAGGCCTCGAATGCGAAAAGTCACACAAACTTTCCCAAATCACAATTTGCGACTATTGTATTTTGTGAAAGGTCACAGAATTGCTTCAGAATCGGGGTGTAAGTTTCAAAAATGAGGATTCTGCTTAGATGGTTCAAGCCATATAATAGAAATGCCTAAAAATGAATTTGAAAGATAAATTGTTGTTGCAGTTCGTCTAATTTCTTCTTATTTGGCTTTCTTAAAGATTTAAGGAGGTTGGTCTTGCAGGACCATAGGTATATATAATTGGAAGATTACTGGATTAGTGTCAAAAGTTCATGTGTCCTCCATATCATAATTCTAGGTACGTTTACGTTTTCCCTTAATGCGTACTCGCGCTGTACACAATCTTAAAGGTTCAACGAATCATATAGGTTATATCAGAAGTAAATTGAAACGACGTAGTCGACGACGACGTCCTTGGATAATATTTCGTTTAGGTTTACGTCTTATCTTCATGTTGTAAAATGAGCAGTAATATTTTAAATCTTTTTACGAAGCAAGTGGAAAATAACGCCCGTAATTTGTACCATTCGTGTATTCCCGACTTCGTATTGATTTCATGCTTTTTGTTCAAACAAGTATTTATTCCTTTTTTAGTTAAGTTTAGTTTAGTGACATTTTTTTTTGAGTTAAATTAAATTGTTTTGCTTTATTTTATTTTTGTAGCTTGTAACGAAATTAATAAATCAAATAGAGATATGAAATAAATTGTCTTCCAATCCAATGTGACTAGAATTTCGCAAAAGCAAAGAAATTTAATTTATAAATAATATTTACAATTATAGTTAGCTAGCCAATCAATCTATTCACTCTCCTCGTCCTATTATGTTTATAACACTAGAAGATCTTCCATCTATTTTATCCCTTAAATAAGGATTGAAATGTATTTTACGGATAGTTTTAATGGACATTTTCAATTATGCAGTTGCATGTCCAAGTCCGATAAATAATATCCCACAGACTAGAGGCTTACCAAAAAAACTTTTTGAAACCTGTTCCAATAAAGGAAATGAAAAAACAAATTCTTTACAAACGGAAACATTTCGTTGTAGATATTGAATTATCCAATTCTGCCAAAAAATATGTAATTAATGATATGCAAATATTTACAATAATTCATACATTACTGAGAAAGATTTTTGGCATGAAATCAGAAACAATTTCGCCTTTGAGAAAATTAACATCTTTTAATGAAAAACTCCAAAGAATAACGTGATAGATTTAAATTTTAAGTCTTTTAAAAGGATGTAAGAGTAAAGTTTATATGTACGTATGTATATATGTATATATGCAGATATACATATGTATACATATAAATTCATATATACCTTTGTCCCGAAAATGTGACAATTTCAGTATGCATATTAAAACTTTTCAACAGCAATGGATATCATTCTATCACCTTTTCAATTAACCATAAAAGTTTCTGACCTTCATCATCCCGCAGGAAATTAGAGGCCTTTTTCAATTTGACCCCTTCACACAAGGACACCTGAACATAAACGAAGAACGATGGGAAAAGTGGAAAAGCATTTCAAACAGGAAACAGATACAATTTAGTAGATATTTCTATTACATACCTCTGAACTCCACTCGGCCGATGAGGTTGGATTTTGACTTTGGAAGCCGAAATTGTTCAATTCGAACCGTGAGGGACATAGTGATGGTACGGTGGTCCCTTGACTATCAGAAGGTTAAAGGTAAATTGTTGACGTTGCCTTCCGGAATGAGTAGCATTTTCCTATGCAGGTCGAAGGAATTCCCTCGGCTACCAGAAGCTTGACCTGGACTGACCTTCGTCCATATCAATTATGTCAAATTTTGTCCGAATTGCCTTCGTCGAAAATGATCTTACAGAGGTTCCACACGGCAGTATCCGTTTATCTGTAAGAACAAAAGAAAACATTAATTTTACTTTAAATATAAATTTATGGGGAATAACATTGTCAGAAATTTGTGACCGATGTGTGAATGTATGTATGTAAGCACGTAGGCTGAGTTCCTACTAAATTAAAAGTTGGTGAACGATTTATTCAAAATATTTTATACCACTTCAACTTTTTCTCAAATATATGTACTTTGAATCTGTACAAATTATGTATACAGTGTTGTGCGAAACTATAGCAACCATTTCACTACAAAAACTTAATGTAGTTTTTCCTTCATTTTATTTAGTGGAGAATAAAAAGCTATATTATATTTTTTTCCTTTCATGAAACATTACAAATGGTTGACTTTGCAGCAAATTTACAATTCAATTTAATTAAAATAATTTAAAAAAATAACGAACTTCGGTACATGCAGTGTGCAAAACTAAAGCAACATTTTAGTTGCCTCCATAGTACTTCATATGATAGTCCTTATTTTCAATAACTTCAGCACACCTTTGTAGCATAGATGCTAATTAAGCCATAATAGTAGATTGAGGTATGCTTTACCATTCCTTTTTCAGTGTTTCCATTAATTTTGTTTAATTTCGCAAACGCTGACTTGAGACTTCCCATTTAAGGAATCTGAAGAGCATTCAAATCTACTGATTGACCCAGCTAATCAAGAACTTGAATCCCATTCTCATTCACCAGCTTTAATGTGTGTTTCCGGTCATTATCATGCTGAAACACCCATCGAAGTAGCAATTCCCGCAACATTTGCGTCTTCAAAATATTTTTGTAAATGAAACGGTCCATTACTTCGATAAAAGGATCCACACCATTCGATGTAAAACAGGTCCAAACCATCATGCTGTCATGTATGTTGTTCGAAAATGTACTTTAGAAAATAATTCAGAGAGCTACAGACCAACTAAAAACTTGCGCTTACAAGAAAACACTTGCAAAAGAGGTAAAGATGCCATGGTCTGCTTTTTTATATAAAATTAAATTTATAGGTTGAAATTTGCTTCAGACCATTTAAACTGGTCCTTAGAAAAATGGAAAACAGTACTGTTCAGCGATGAGTCAAAATTTAATTAAATAAACTTAGGGTAAAAGATGACGCAAAGATGAGCGACTAAAACCACGATAGTGCAACATAACAAGCAAGCATGGAAATGATAGCATGATGGTCTGGACCTATTTTTCGGCGAAT
The DNA here is from genome assembly GCA_951509405.1 of Machimus rusticus. NCBI lineage: Eukaryota > Metazoa > Arthropoda > Insecta > Diptera > Asilidae > Machimus > Machimus rusticus. The sequence goes on from OX608051.1 coordinate 15,387,869, forward strand.
GGTATTGTTCCTTTTTTTGAAATAAAAGAAATAATGGACCATTTTATTGACAAACATTTTTTGAGACGCAAATTTTGCCATATGCCGAATTGGAACCGCCGCTTCGATGAGCGTTTCAGCATGATAATGACCCGAAAGATACATCGAAGCTGATGAATAAGGATGGGGTTCAAATTCTTGATTGGTCGGCTCAATTACCAAATTTGAATCCTATTGAAAATCTCTTCAGGATCTTTAAACGACTAGTCTCAAAACAGTGTTTCCGAAATAAAACAAAACTATTGGAAATATTTATAAAAGGAATAGGAAAGCATACCTCAATCTACTGTTATGAATTTAATAGCGACTATGCCACGAAGGTGAGGTGAGGTTATTCAAAAAAAGGACCACCGTATGAAGTATACTTGAGAGGCAACTAAAATGTTGCTTTAGTTTTGCACACTGCATGTATCGAAGTTCGTTATTTTTTTAAATTATTTTAATTAAACTGAATTGTAATTTTGCTGCAAAGTCAGCCATTTGTAATGGTTTCATGAAAAGAGAAAAATAGGATATATCTTTCCATTTTCCACTAAATAAAATGAAGAAAAAAACTACATTAAGTTTTTGTAGTGAAATGGTTGCTATTGTTTTGCACAACACTGTATGCCAATAATCGGTCAGAGTATGTAACTTCAGCTCTAAAGCCACCTTATATATTTTTAAATTTCAAAACTAATAAATGTTTCAGAAGATCCAAAAGAGTGTCGTTTAGCAAGTGTAATATTTTGTACGTAATGTATTGTAATGTAACATTTATAGCATTCTTCTTTTTCTTTAAATTGTGGTTTTTATACAATTTCTAATGAAATTGAAAATATGAATTACGACAAAAAAAGTAATTTTACGAAACTTCAAAGTTAAATAACTCAGTTAGTACCAATGACCGACCGCTTTCACAAAAAATATTTGTCACTTTTTAGCTGAAATGAATATTCGTTTCATCCAAACCAACCTGTTCAATCAAATTTGACCTTGATATAACCTTCTGCCTATCTGATGATCGCTACGGAAATTAATAACTTTTGTTCATATGTACTATTTTTTTTACATCCATTCAAGAAACGTCAAAATCTTGAAGGCTTTCTCTTCAAGATTTTGACGTCTGTAGCCGAGGTCGTAGTGGTCCGAATAGCTATACCTCTGTCTTAGCTGCTAAAACTTTAAACATGTTTCTTTCAATAATGTATATGATAACTCCGAAGCAAATTAAGTAAATTTAATGAATTAAGGCTCATTCTGGTCAGCTACATATACAGCCGGACCTACGAAAATTAACATCATTTCGAATTTCTATTGTTTTATACTGATTAAAAAAAATTAAAAATTTTAAATACGGCCACAAAGGTACCCTTACAAATTGTAAAACCACTTTTGATTTTTTTTTCAAAATTTATAACACATCAAGATATCATTTTTACATAGCGGAGTAGGAGACATATTTTAGGACGGCCTATCGAGAAGCATAACTCTGTTATATTCTTTTTAATAAATAATATGTGAAATATTCGTAGTAATTTGAGAATAAAAAGGGTCATCTAATATGATATGTCATAATACATATAAGGCAATCTAAATTCATTATATCAATGAGTTTCTCATAAATCTAAAGATTTATTTTAAGAATGTATCTTGATTACACTCATTCAATTTGATACTGTTTTGACCCCTCACTCGATGTCTACTCCACTAAAATATTCCTTTGATAGTGGACTTATGTGGAAGATTTTCTATTACACCAGCTTTCCAATCTCTCAGTATAGAGCTGAAGGAACTCCAAGACGTTTTCAGGATGGCCAGCATTAAAGCTGTAAAGGTCAAGTAGTTCAATTTCTCCCAGCCACTTCCAAGGAGAAGCGTGCCTTTGCCCTTGAATTAATAATTTCCTTCAAGTACAAGCGCTCTGGAGCAACCTAAATATTTTACTCAGGATAGTGACTCCCTTAAGTCATCAAGGCGTTCGACTTCTGTTTTCTGTACGGCTGCTGAATTATGCCCCTTGAAAAGTGTAAACCTGGAGACATCTTCTACGCCGGTGCACGTTTCGTACACACGGGAGCAGGCATATTCCATCTGACTCGGATTTAATGAAGTGCGGCCACAAAGGAAAACACATCGGGAGCGATATTGAGGCTGGTGAAAAGGGTTAGTGTGCTCATGGCTGCCTCGGAAATTGATAAAACATGCTGGGGCAGATTAATCATTAGGCCGTGATTCTGCTCTGTGTACCTTTTCATCAGGATGATGGCTCTGCGAGGAAAATGAGGCACACTAAACCAGGACGCCGCCCCCGCTGAAGCAGGAAGAATACCTATAGTGTAACCATATAATGAAATTGTGTTGAATAGACGCTTATTGTATCTCGCGGATAATTGGCATCACAAAACTATTAAGCGGGCAAATTTCACTCCTTTCACCCATTATGTACCCTGGAACCTGAGTAAGTCATGTTTAGCTTTGCTGAGGTTTCGCCGTGACAAGACAGCGGAGGGAAGGGCTAATCCATTTAGATCATGTCCTACCACGGCCACCTCTCTCGGGTGAACACGAATCTTTGTTGTCGTTAGGTTCTGTAGCACAAAATTCAACCTCATGATTCATGTTGGTTAATTTTTTATGAAGCCACCTTATAAAACGCTATCGGAAAGCAGGTAGGTAGAAAAGACTCTTTTTGAGCTTCTGATAAAACCAAAAAACATTTTACTTTTTACCCGACTGTCTCAGAAGGAGGGTAATGTTTTTCGCTTGTATGTAGGTACATATTAATGTTTGTATGTCCGTTCCATTGTGATCTCTTGTAGCCTAAGCGGCTTGACCGATTTTGAAGAGTGAAGTGTCATTATAGACTCGTTTCAATTGGGGGAGTGACATAAGGTGTAATATTTAAATATGGAGTCCGCAAAAACAAAACAAAAATTGAGGGCGAATAAAAAATTTTTTTTTTCATTATAACAATATATCAATCACATGCGAGCTTATGAATAGCCAATTCTAAATATATATTTATATATGTATATATTATAACACTTTTATTCTACCATTTTGACAGGAATTTCAAAAAAGTACATATGTGTTAGTTATTTTTCGGGCTCTAAACCCACAATCTATAAACAATTAATTAAACTGAGGTGTTATCTCTTAAACCGGCTTATAATGCGCTCTTTGCTCATTTTAAATAAACTAAAAAGCTAAAAATAAAAAAGTTAATAAAGAAAAAAAAAACAAAAAACCCCACTGACTGCAAAAAAGAACTAAAAAGATGTAAACAACACACATTCATAATTAAATCTATAAATAAATTAGTACTTTTAAAATTGTAGGTACTTGTATCGTTCTAGATGTATGCTGATAGTGAGTGCACCTAAAGGTATAGTATATTGCTAACATAAGTACTGATGTACCTAGGTATCTCTACCTGGTCAATATTTGTAACAAACTGACAAAGTAAAACTTATTGGCAGTCGGGGGCTACGCATATTTTTGTTTGTCTGTATAGGCAACCTGCGTTAAACTTCGAAAATGGCAATTTTAAGGCCTAAAATTTAATTTGGCTTCGTTTTGCCGATTTTTTGTATGGGAAGATAAAAATTTTTTCTAAAAAAAAGTCTTCCTGTCTTGTGGCTCTCAAATCCGACGTCAAGTTCTGAAATTATTCTTGTTAAAGTGGTTCAGCACCAAATACCTTGTTTATTAACGAATTATGTAGTGAAAGATATCCTTAGAAAACTGGAAGGATTAGCATTTTAACACGTTGTCGACGAAAATCGTGCAATGTTTATATGAAAAATCTTATGAAGCTTTTTTTTCGGCTCACCACCTCCAAATTTTCAGTTGCGATTTTAGGGGTAATTGAATTAAATTCAAATAACTCTTACCACATATGTTGTATTGTATTCATTAGACTACATTTGTGAAAGAAAAGATATTGTTTTGCCTTTTCTATGCACTTCCTTTTGTTTGCCTTTTACAGTTTTCAGGTAGTGAGACCTTGATGCCTCTATTGGTAACACCTGTTGTTTTCAGCAACTACACATTCAATCGATACTTAACAATTATAATTCTTTTTGCAACATAATATTGATGAAATAATAATTGGTTAGTTTGAAAAACGAATACACACATACATATATAAGAACACTAAAAGCTTTATTTTACCTAGCTGCATAACTAAGACTATTCGATTTTTTTCACTATAATTATATGTATATTGTACTATCCGTGTTTGCAAATTGTGTACAAGGTCATTCTTAATTTTTAAGTGGTTTTCTAATTACATATTAAATGTACTTTAGAAAACCGATAATAGTTCATAAAAAAAATCTGGGAAACAAAAGCTTTCATATTGGTTAACTGAAAGTTATCTGAACAGTCCTGCACTAAGTAGTATACCTGTTACAACATCATATAGGCTGACGAAGAAAATTCCCAAAAGCCAAGTGAAAACTTATATTCTTCTTCCTCTTATTACAAAAGAAAAGTTTTAAAGGCTAACAAATTTACAGCCCAAAATTAAAATAGAGTTGAAAATAACGTCTATAAATTTACTATATAATCAAAACTTAAAGAAAAAATAAAAGAATAATCAGTTGTTTAGAGGAAGCAGGCATGGAGATACAAACAATTTTATTCACACAATTACCACAAAACCTATGTACCTTAAAACCCATTAAAAACAAAGATATTCAATTTGTCGAATTAGTTTCAACTATTCCCAATATTTAAATAGAAGAATTATCAAATATTATAAAAACTGTTGTCTAGTTTTTCAGAATTCGGGTTCATAATTGCGCTTGTTTTTCAATGATAATGATGATGTGTAAAATTTTTGTAACTTAACAATACCTTCATTTATTTTTATTTGTCATAAGTTGTTTTCATTCTCAAAATGCCGTTTGTTGATTAATAGCCCTATTCTGGCGTTGTGACCGGTCACAAGTCACAAGTTCTTATGATTTTCGACTGTGATGTTTGAAGTGTGACTTTCACTGTGACTGAACAGCTATAAGGTATTCTGAGGAAGTCATGACAAGAAAAAGCACAATAAATTCACCTCAGTGACATTTTAATAGTTGCATTAAAAATAAATGGTCGCAAAGTAATGGAATCTGAATTTGGTAAGAGTAACAATTGTGCATTTGCTGTTTATATTAATTAATGAGGGATTTTTAATATTTTAGAGATCAAAAACTTTTCCACGAAGTCGTCGCGGACATCCTTGAAGTGCTCTGGGTCAGCTACAATTTGATAGAAAAGCTGAAAGGTCTGAGCGCTCTAAAATGTTCTCTACATGAGCAACAACCTTCTTAAGGACTGGACGGAATTGGCCCGCCTTCAGGAAGTTACTACCTTAGAGTATCTTCTACTAGTCGGCAAGCCTCTTGGAGAAGATCTGGACGAAGCAACTTGGCGTTCGGATTGCATAAAAAAACTACCTTTCATCAGAAAATTGGACGGCTAACATGTGGTTTATTGTATAAAATAATATATTATATAAAAATAAAAGTCGCTATTATAGTAATTCTCTGTTTTTATGTCGTTGAGTCCCAATTCCTAGTTTTGTTTAAACATTTTCTCGTACTTTTTATTTTACAATTTCCTTGTGACCTGCTCAAGGGACCATCACAGTTTTGAACATTTTTTTGACCTGCCAAAACTGTGACCTATCACTCAGAATACCAAAAAGTCACAAATTATAATTCACCACACCCTTGTGACTCGCTTGTGACTTATGACTGGTCACTGACGATTGCCAGAATAGGGCTATAAAACTGAAGTTTATTAAATTAAAATTAAAAAAAATGTTGACAATCTACATATGTTATATGTAAGTATTTAGTTATTTTGTTTACTTTTTTATTCGAACATAATGAGCAAATTTTTATTCCGAGTCGCAATAAATAATGCAAACATACGCAAATATAGTGGCGTAAATTGAGTTTGAGGTTTCCTCAAATGCGTGCTTGTCAACTGTGACTGAATGCCCACAAATTGTTATAACAAGTGTTTAGACTCATCATCATATGAGCCGAAATACGACCACTGCTAAACAAAGGCCTTCACAGATTTTCACAGGCTCATTCCTTAGAAAATATAATACATTTTTTTTTTTGCGATAGAAAGAGAACAATTGGTCATACGGACTTTATTTGTATATTAAATGTAGGCCTTTTCTCATAGGTTGAACAGTTGTACCGAAATGAGAGCAAAATTAATTTATTGATTTTTTGGAAGAACAGAAATGGCCATATCTCCAAAATAATTGACCGCACAGAACTGTGGTTAGGCTTAAATTGTTGCAAATTTAATGTACTCTAAAAATGGTAGTGGTAGTGGTAATGGTGAAAAAAAAGCTGCAGATTTTCACGTATTACGAAGGAAGCACAAGTTTTTCGAAGCTGCAAATTTGGGTTAACACTACTCCAATTGGTCCTAACAATATATCAAAAATTTAAAACTACATCGCGCTTTGCCATTTGGGTCCGTTTTTATGTACGGTTTGACTGACCTACTATGAAAAATACTTTTTGTAAATACTCGCTTATTTTATAGAAGCGTTTATTGTCATCGATTTTATAATGTTTTGAATGGGAATTTTATTGCTTTCCGTTACACCGAAATGCTTTTATAGAGATAGAGAATACATTTCAGTGAACATTCCTTTCGGCTAAGCTTTCGTGTTATTGTGTGAGGTGAGACGGAAACATACATTTATATTCTTATATTCCTAAAGATTAATGTTAATTTGACTATGCAAATTGATTTAACATTTGTGTGTACATACGTGTTCATACTTATGTCATACATTTAGAAATTTTCTCGAAAAAAGTTTCTAAACATTATAACGTAACGATTTACGTTTGGTTTTAATCCGGTGTTCTAACAAAAAGAGCAATTGAAAGCACAACATGCACGACAATTTGTAAGTTATCTTAATTTCTTACGAACCAAAGCATACAATTAAAATTCTACTTTGTAAAATTCTGAATTCGAAGTTCTGATATTTTTCTGAATGAAATATTAGAATAGTACTATAAATTCTATCCCTATCTGGATGTGAGAAATTTTGTTTATAACTTTTAAACGAACGAATGAATGTTTTGATTTTTTTCTCAATTAGAAAGTAAGGATAGATTTTATTACCTAACTATTACTTATTATTGTACCATATGTAGTTTTCAATTAACATTTCACTTTATTAAAAACTTGTCAACCGGTGCTAGTGCTTTGAATTCTAGTGTAGGTGGCATCGGCCCACCGGTTATAAAGTGAACTTTATTTAATAATTTCGCGACAACTTCACAAAAGCAAATCGGTCAGTAACTCCATCTATTATATACAGTATAAGCCTCCTAAACCGTTCAACCGATCATCCTGCAAGTTTTACCACATTTTATTGAAATTACACGGAGTTCACTAGGCTACATTTTTTAACTGTCAGAAGTCACGATTTTAAGAACTGTCAAATTTTGAAGTTTATGCGATTTCCAACAGTATTTTGGTGTTGTCGGTGTCGCTCATTTTAATTTGACTGTCAGAAGTTATGAATTCAAGGTGATGGACTGTCAAATGTTGAAGTTTATGAAATTTTTACGAAATTTGGTACTTGGGGGTTTTCGGATTCGCGAATTTCAACCCGACTGTCAGAATTTACGAATTCAAGACAACTGTTCATTTTTTCACCAAATGGAAATACTAAAAATATTGTTTATCTACACGCATTACAATAAATGTCTATAACATTAATTTCTACTTATTCAAACAATTAAACGAAAACGGAGAGACTACATATTGGTAAGATTCCTGTATGTGTAATGCCAAAGGAGGTGTATTCCCTTATTTCGGTTTTCTCTTGTTGATTGCCCTATTTTAGGTGCTAAAATTAAATTTTTCGATTGGATTTTCAATAATGTTATTTGCTAAAGTAAAAATAAAACTCATAATTAATTACTTTGCTAATTGAAGGTAACTTTGGGTATGAAGTGTGGGGTGTTCTGATGCAAAAACAATTGACTATACATATGCTGGAGAATAATTTTCAAGGAAATTAAAGTGTGTTAAAGTGTTTCTTAAATGAAGGCTGACAATTATATTGGTCGTCATAAAATATACTGAGAGGAGCAAAACTGTAAAAGAATGTGGTAAAGTTAAATAAAAAGTTCATATATTATAAATTAATAAATATCCATGAATTAAAAAAAATAGTTGTGATTGATACACTTGAACGGTTATTTCTATTTCCAAAGTAATAAATAGTGCTTGGGTATTTAAAAACTTAAAAATGAAAAACATACATGTAATATATAGTTAAATGTTGGATAATTTGCAGTCTAAAAAACGATAAATTATTCAGAAATATTGCACATATGTAAGTTTTCAATTAGTCTTGAAACTGTCAAGGGAATTACAGATTCTCATGGGATTGTATTCTGCAATAGATCTGGAAGAAGTACACTAACACGCATAGTTTTATGTCAAGAAACTCGAAACTTGTTCAATCGCTCAGCTTTTAATTTCAAAATCCAAAAAATCCCAAAATTAGTTGCTGAAAGCATTGGATTAATTGCTAGCCTATGACGAGCCTTAAAATGAATTAGTATGAAAACAGTGCAGAAGAAGAAGAAGCCTGGTATTTCGTGAAAAAATATAGAAGTCATAAAGAATGTCCTTGCGAATTGACACATTTGACTGGAAGTAGCTAAAATGACTAAATACGGTAGTATTTTTAATTACTTCATATTTATCGGTCTGATAAGGCCAAAGTTAACATGACATCACTAAATTATAAAGCAAAAATTCGTGGTCAAAAAGGGTCACAATCTCTAGAAAACAATGATTTTTTTAGATTTAAGTGTCGCAAATTCAATTTAGTGAAATTATTTTAATTTCTTGAAATGTAATAAAGAGTATAATTAAAAAAAGGTAAAGAAAGGTTAGTTATTATTATTTTTTTTTTTGAATATACAGGCATTTTATTCAACCATATCACATTCTGTAGCAGTTTTCAGTGTATAAATCGAAAACCTGAGTTTTAAATTAGCTTATTAATTTTGTTTAGGTATGTTTTAAGATCTTTCATTTTGCCATCTTATTTTTCAATGGGATAAAAAGGAAACTTACACATTCCAACTTCTCTAACACAAGTGGAGAAATGGTTAAAGTTTTTCCCTTCCGTTTTCGTTAGTCCCTCCATGGATTTTTCGAAGTGATATGAATCACTGATCCCCGAACTGTCGGTGATTCTAATTTTCTTCAGCCCTTATTTAAATACCCATTCATTTGATTGCAGGAGGAACAACAAGTACAGAAGTGTGAATAAAAGTAAGCACGGTTAGATAAAATATTTACGTCAATTCCATTTATGATGCTCTTCATGACCCATAAAAAAGGTTTTCATAAGACTTTCCGAAAAATTAAATTTACACAGCACTACAGCGCACAGAGGTCACCGTGGCTGTAAAATTTCCTCTGCTCCAAGAGCCCATCCCGAAAGAAAGTCCGCAAACAATGAAAAAGGTAAATTTCAGTGACATACTTAAATCTGGTACTGTCCTTTCCTACCCGTAATCTCCTCGATGAGATTAAATAAAAATTCTCAACAAATGTCTAAGTCGACACTGAATGGACCCGAGGGTCTTAAAGAGAACTTATCAAGATGTACTATAGTATAAGGCAAGTCGTACGGACGTCATAAGAAAGGGCCAGGGCTTCAATAAATTCGCCTCAATCTCTTCATTATTTTGGGCAAAAGAAGTCCAAAGAACGTGAAACACTCCGTTCACGGGCGTATCAAGTTTCCAGGAAAATGTGATTTATGCCAGGGCCGGGGAGTTTCGGGCTCCTTTGGCGGAAGTGCAACAACTTTCCCCCACCGAACACAATTAGGGCATAGGCAGTAAACAAAATCTGGGCAAGTATCTTCCCTTCGAGTTTATAATCATTATGATTTACGCCGAAATTAAAGAAAGGTGCGCTGCTGGTGGGTGGGTATGTAAATTGCAAAAGTTTCGCAATCGATAGCCACTCTATGGATCTGCAGGTGAAATGAATTTCCGAGCGCAGGTAGAGCACCTGGGGTGGGTAAATATTACATCGTTTCAAAAAAAAAAATGGTTTCTCAAGGACGCGCGCAGAACATCCTCCATAAAAATTGATTTTCATTTAAACATTGAATAAAAGGAAGCTCGTCTGAATAGAGCAGGTGGACTCGTGGGATGCCCGCCGCAGGGAAGTATGATTGGCTGTTTAATATGCAGCGCCTCCGATGCGATGAATGCCAATTAGGCTCTTCTAGATTTCATATTGTTCCATCTCCCCGGAATTCAGATAATTTTGCGTTTAAAGGGATGAACGAGACGATTCTATGAAATTGTGGGACGCCTTAAATTATGGATGGTCAGTCCCTAACCAGGATTAAATTTATAGGCGCCATTGCCACTAAATGAAACATTTATCCTCTTAAATTAACCAATTTGTGAGCTTCCCAAGTAAATGTTCTGTGACTATAAAAATGAAACCCTGGCCTCCATACAGTGAGAGTGATAACAATGGACTCTAATAACGAACTTCCTCTATAAAAAGCAGCCCAAGTACCACTCACTTATCCAATTTAAGTCAATTGAGTAATGAAAAAGATATTAAAATAGCAACCATAAAAAAATTTGGGGCTACATCAGCAAGCAGTCCGTCATTAATTGGATTATCCGTGCCCAATTGAATTCCTTAACCGGATTATAATCATAATTAAGGCAATTTGTCCTTTTGCTATTTTGTACCCGCTGTGCTCGGTCAGAATTGCGGTGTGGAATAAATTCTCAGTATAAATAGATGTCCGTTTGTATCGATTAATGTAACAAAAAAATCGAAAAAAATTCGAAAAGCGAAAAAAGCGTACTATACCAGAGCGATACTATACTACCAAAGCGGAAAGAGTGCCGTAATAATGGGATTGTTAGAACAACATGAAACTGTGCCCAACTTCCTTAAGGATGATAAATGAAGTGGAAAAAACAATTTGGTCCACGGAGTTCGATTTCCTCTTCTATATATTATTTGTAAACTATTGGCAAGGGGATTGGGAGTTTTATGGTCTGACTTGTACTTTCAGACGTGAAACGCAAACAAATCAAGAAAACGTTAAGTTCAGGCGGTTCTTTCGATTTTTTTTGTAGAACGTGACTCAATATACTAATCGAATTGTGAAAAAAGAAAAAACTCAAAATAGATACGGTTGCCAAGCAAATACATATTGTAGGGTAATTAACTATTTCTTTGTCTTCCGGCTTTGTTAAATGATTGTGTTAAAAATGTTGACACTTTGATAGCCCATCCGCCGCAGTGACATTTCAGGGAATTTCCATTAGCGGAAGGCCTCCACTTTAGCAAGTCATAGACAAGGACAATAGGCAGTAATAAGAAACGACAATGTTACGCAGGAATTAGATATATTTTCCTATCAGTCAGAATAATTTATCGTATTATTTACAAGAATAAGGCTCAGAGAAGGCCGTTTCGTTCTCCACATTTTAAAGAATTCATGTAAAGTTACTCCTATAATTGAATTCGTGACAAGATTTCATTACAGAAACCTTTTAAATTTTCAATAAGCTCGAACTTGCAGAGTATGAAAAAAATGTCTATTGTAATTTGAACATTTCACATTTAACGGAATTCGTGCTATATACCATTATCAAAGAATATTTTGCATTTTCTAGACAAAAATACCTTATTCCATTTCAATACTTAATATAAAAACCCTTTACATATGTATGTGATCTTTTTTTATTTCACCTACATATATTAAAGTTCAAAATATTCACATAGAAAGAAATGTAATCCAAAAGTGCTTATTTATCCACTCCGGTTCGTATTCAAATTAAACGATTCTACTATATTAATTATACCTACCTACAACAAGAAAATTTAAGATCTTCATTCACCTTAGTGCAAGCCTATGATAATAACTTAAAGGTTATTTTATACAGTCCGGGTAATGAACGACGGTTAATTAAAATCTTGGATGTTATTGTTATAAGTAGATATAATCAATAGGCTTATTTTTATATTTACAGTAAAATAATTTGATGGGTTGGTTTCGTAAACAATGGCAATGTTATGCAAGACATTAACAGGCCAACATAATAAAATTAATTTTTTCCCAAATCACCGCCGAAAGTCCGAATTTTTGTGCTGTTTTACAGGAGCGAATGGCCACTTTTTTTACATCAGGAAAAAAACCGGCGATCGGGTAAAAATGTCCTATTTTGTTCCCTTGGAGAAAAGAAAAAAGTGCAATTTTTCTCCTTTAAAGCAGGAAGATTTGGACTTTCCGGCGTTGGTATGGTAAAAATAAATGCGTTCCCCTCGAAAACAACATATGAAATTTTTACCGAGATGAAATTGTTCTTTTTTTTCCTTTGGTGAACAAAATACTATGAAATGAGCAGATAACTTATTGCAACTGCTTATAATTATTTAAGATTAGGAATTTTTTTGCAATATTACAATGTCACAGAGGATTTTATAAGGTAAAAATACAATTGTTTAATTATATTTCACTCTTTTTAGAAGAGAGAGAGAGTAGGGGGAGAGTTTTCGCTCTCTCTCGCCAGGGCGCCATGCATTTTATTGTAGTTCCAGTTGGTTGGAATTGTTAAATTATTATATTGCATTCTAGGGTAGGTACTAACAAAACTTATATGACCACGATTTTATTTTTAGCATTTCTTCTCCTACAAAGTCCAGTACATAACGTGGATGTAATTTGAAATCTATGTCTATCCGTAATTGTTGAACTAACATTTGCTTGAATGTTTTCACAAAAAGTCGCAACATTTCCTTTCCTTGCAGATACTTCACACTTGAAATTTTAATCAAGTGAATATGAGGACTGACATTCGGTCCGCACAATCCTGGCGTCTGTGGCAGGGACACTGGCCAAGGAAGCCCTTCAAGGAAGGGCAATTGTGCAATGTTGCCAGCCAGTTGCTCGGCAGACAAAATTGTACACTGAAAAAAAATTAGCAATTTTAACTAATCTTTTATTGATTTTCAGCCTACTAATTGAATTAGTTGTTATATGTAATTCAAAGTAGTGAAATCAACTAAAATAGTTAAGACACTAACTAATTTTGTAAATGTTTTTCCCACTGCTTTAGTTCTTTCAACTAATTTAATTAGAAGGCTAAAAAAGTAGTTAGTTTTTCTAATCTTTTTCTTTCAGTGTAGCAATATATATTATATATAAAATTTATACTAAACATATCGGAAATTATAAGACCAATGGTTATTACAAATCTGCTTTCATGTCTCGAAAGTCTTTTAAAGCTTATTTTTCCCTTTCAGTTCTGATGCGAAAAAAAAGCTTTTTTGTTTTTTAATCTTTATTGTGAAGTTGAAGTATAATTTTTTCTCAGCTGCTTCTTTTACCACACAAAAAAAAAGGCCTGATGATAGAGACTGTTCCAGTCCTTTCCTCTTGACTTGATGATGACGAAGAAAACCAAAAAACAAAACAAAAACTTGCCTTCCTCTTGAAAAAACAAAAGTCCAACTCCTTGCTGCCTGTGATTGACCTGAAGTAGACACCGATTCCGTTGACCCACTGCACCGTCAAGTCACAGATGGCGCATGGCTCACTCAGTGGCCAAATTAAAAAACACAGAATTAAATAAAATAAAGTTCAACATAAAAAGTCTAACAAGTTCTATACACACGTATCAGCATATGCATAAGCAATGTGAGGAGTACTACATACCTTTCCATAACAACTGAAAACAATTAAGCTATCTTCTTTTCTTTTTGAAATAGACGTATAATGTGTTTCTGGATACGTCTTACCTTCCAATGCTATGTTACTAAAAGTGTCGTATGAACTCCTGGCGACCAACTAAATTTAATTTTTCGTGATCAAAAGGGTGCACATTTTTCTCAAACAACCTTTTGCTATGTTAGTTAATATAAAAATATTTTTCGAAATAATTTCCAGCTGTTTCATTTTGTTACAACATAATTCAACATTAAACCCTTTTCTATGCACAATAAACCTATGTCGGTTAGAGCAAAATGACACGTGTGACTCAAGGACATAACAAACCCTTTAACTTGGGCTTGAATCCAGAAAGGTGCCTATCTCGAAAAAGATGGTCAGATGCTGTCACATTTCATCATTATCCCACGTCCTGGACGAGAAGCACACTCTTTCCAATTTACATGGAAAACTTTTCAAAAAACGATTTTATACAACGATACTTCATGCCATTAAAAGTTACACGACATTACGTCGTGGTTGCCTGAGGGAAGATAAGGATTAAGGATGAAGGAATGGGGTTCCGGGGAGACGTGTTGGGGACACATTCGTAAGCGCAACGGCTCCGGCGAAAGGTGTATGATTTATAATGGCTAGGATTCCATTTCGAGATTATAAGCAGTGTGCTTACGAAATTAGGACGTCGCAATTGTTCCTTGCCATGCCGAAAAATTGCTATTTCCCCTAGAAGTACCCAAATCAAGGAAACTCACACAAAGATTGAAAAGTTGTTTAGCAAAGTTTGTTTTCTGGAGCTAATTAAATCCTCTTTTCTACTCCTTTCATGAAGTATTCACCAAGTCATCCAGAAGTGAAAGTGTTCTAACGTATTTACAATATTAAGGGACTGTTCGTGACCCGCCATTCTGCTCCGATGACTAAAAACTGCCTTCAGTTCAGAGATGTTTTTCTTTACTTACATTATAATTATGAAACAAAGGCCGGAAAGTTGCGGTTGCCTCTGGGAATTGTTCTAATCTTTGGTACTGCAAGCAAGGATAATAATCTGTAGATCGAATTTTAAGGACCGTTGATTCGGAATAACAAGAATTTTGCCTAATGGGAAAGGTTTTTCTTTTCCAGATATTGAAATGGGTAAAAACGCAGAAAAGTGAAATGTCAACATTTTGGAACTAGATAGTTACTGACCAAAAGAGGTAAAATATAAAATGTCATGGATTCAAGGAAGGTTCCGGTCTCGGCGGATTTAAAACTCAGATATTCTAATAATAAATACTCAGGGCGCAAACAATTTCGTCTAAATGATAAAATAATTTTACCTTATCGTTTGAATTTACCCAACTGAAGTGGATCGTTTCTCAATTACTTTCGCCACACGACGAGACCAAGGTCAAAAGCATATATCAGCATAGATATCTTAACGCCTACATTTTGCTCAAATCCTTTTCTAAAGGTATCACGGTGGTTTCTTTGTGAATAACAACAAAAGATCTGAATTGGATAACGAATAAAGAAGGAGGGCTGTTGTACTTTTGTCCTGTTTTATGGCAACATATGAGTTTTTGAGGGTTACACTCAAAGTATGCAGGTATACGTTAAGAATTCGTTCTACGTACATATGCATGATATTGCTGTATATCGCGCCGGTATTTTTAATAAAGACTTTGGTGAGATTCTATTTAAAGACATTCACCTTGCATATAGTTACCCGCTAAACATTTTATGCTGTGTGTCGTCTTCTATCGTAACTTTATATCGTCCTATAACACTCTACGGCAGGTTTTTGACTCTTATTACCGCACCGCCTTTAACAGAGCTCCGACATGGTACACTAATTTTAAAAAGCTCCTTGAACTTGTTGTGTAATATTGTTGTTTGTTCGCCGAATTTATGAGGGCTATAGTGCAACCTGGAATATTCAAAAGTGTATGCTGCGCAATATTACATAAAATGTTACAGCAAAAGCAATCCCTTTAAAATTCGAACATATGTACCTACAACATAGTCTTTACAAATGCCAGCGTCTTGTTAATTCTTTGCATCCGTAGTTTGTTAGTGGAAGATATATGTAAGTACATACACTGGTGAACAAAATAATTGGTGTGAACACTGGAAGTAGCTTCATTAATACAATTTGTTTATAAAATCATCTCATTTCGCCTATGCCGTTTTACCGTTATTTAATTCATGGCCTCAATAAAATAAACATGCAGCAATAACACTCTAATTAGTTTCCTTACTGACATTAGCAGCACAATAAGTCACTGAATGCAGTAAGAAACTGGTCAAAAAAATAGGTGTATTTGTAAAAACATAGCATTTTTAAGGGATTTTTTAGGGTTTTTAAATAAACGGCTTCATGCTGGGTTTATCAAACTTAATAAAAAAAATTATCACTGAGAAAATCTTAATTAGATGGGTACCTACGCAGCAAACGTGCGACGTTTGGTGAAAAAGTCAAAAAAGTAGGGAAAAACGTATAAATTCATTGCTGACGTCTTAGATAGTTCTCAGAATGTCGTAACAAATGCACTAAAGCAGAAGATTCCAAAGGACAAATATACTAAGAAGTATTGTTAAAAGGGTTCCTTTGCTTCGTGGAAAACAATTTGAAAGCAAAATATTGCCCATGATATTATGAACCCATAGATATTGGGCTGGTGAATAAAATCTCCAAAAGTGGTACAAAATTCTATTTCTAGCGACGAAACGAAGATCAATTTATACGGATCTGACAACAGGCGGAATATTGGACGTCCAAACTGCAAAAAATATCATCCTAGATTCACAAAAAGCATAATTAAATGGAAATGACTTTCTTGGCACGATGTTGATCCCATTATAGGGATTAAAGATACAATGACCAAGATACTTTATATAGGGTCATGTTGCAAAATGTGATGCTCCCTTATGCTGAGGACAGTATGCCACTTAGATGGCGGTTTCAGCAGAATAATGATCAGAAATACTCGTCTAAACTAGTGAGTGAATGCTTTGCGGATCATAAATGTTAATGTTCAGTCAATCTTGGGACCTCAATCCCATTGAGAACTTGTGGGATAAGTTGAAGGGGTCCTCGAAAATAATAAATAAAGAGGGCTGTTCAGTCGAACTAGAACGACATCGCCAACTTTGCTCTTCTGCCGTATAATGCGTACTCCTGCCAATCTATTTAAGGTTTTCGCAGTGATTTTTTTTATTATATGTACTTGTTTTTAACTTTGAAGAGCTCCCCATGAAGAAATTTATTTAAAAATCCTACAAAATCCATTAAAAATGCTATGATTTTACAAACACACCTATTTTTTGA
Organism: Machimus rusticus; assembly: GCA_951509405.1. NCBI lineage: Eukaryota > Metazoa > Arthropoda > Insecta > Diptera > Asilidae > Machimus > Machimus rusticus. Next base: position 15,404,983 of record OX608051.1, read on the forward strand.
CCAGCTTCTTACTGCATTCAGTGACTTACTGACATTAAGGAAACTAATTAGAGTGTTATTGCTGCATGTTTATTTTATTGAGGCCATGAGTTAAATAACGGTAAAAAGACATAAGCGAAATGAGATGATTTTATAAACAAATTATATTAATGAAGCTTCTTCCAAACCTATTATTTTGTCCACCAGTGTATATGCAAACAAGACATACTTTTGGAAAAGGCATAAAACGTTTTCTTGTGTATTTATTGGACGCTACAGAAATGTCGAAATTACGCTACAAAAATGTCAGCATTTTTTGTATTGCCAACAATTTAAGAACAAATTAAATTTTAACAAAATGAATCTAATTATGCACTTATTTTTAATTTATATAATTGACGAAGTTCCTTGATTTTTCATGAGTAAAATACAAACTGAAATTTTGTTTTTTAAACTTTAATTTCAATTTTATTTATATGTCCAGGACTGCTCGACTTTACCTGCTTAACGAATACCTCGTTAAAGTGACACCGGAAACGTACATACATATATTATAAATTTATTCATATGTATAACATTTAAAAAAAATCAACATCAAGGTAAAGATAGATGACTAACCTGCTAACCTTCAGTATTATCGTCGTATTGGCTCTTTCTCACATAAAATATCTGAAATGCTTACACATTTCTTCAAGAAGTCCTTTTCCTCGCTAGAAACTTCAACCTTATCTTAATCATTTTAATCTACTTTAATCCTCAGAAAACTTCTTTAGATCAGCGTAATCCTCAAGTACATGTCCTTTACGTCCATATAAGAGCTCATATCTGCTCCAGTCCGTGTTAACATGGATTTGTTCAAAGTTGTTCAAAATCTGTGAACTTTCTTGAAAATTAATTTTTTTAAGTGTAAATAGATCACTATCAGAAAAACGTTCAACACGGATTGTTTTATTCCCACTTCTCTCATTTCACTATAATATCGGAAATAAAAATGCAGGTTTTTTGCCAAATCTTATACTCGCTGAACATACCAATTATCTCACAGGACAACACAGGACAGGACGTCATTAACTCAGGTTGATATTTACAATGTCCGATATGCTTTAAAACGAATTGTTGTTTAATTTTTTCCGATAGCATACGTCTTTTGAAATGCTGCCAAATTTTCAAACATACAATGAAACTAAGTAATTCTCATGACTGCTGCTTAGTTCAAATAGCTTGGATTATATATTTCACTATAATTTCATAATAACTTAGATTTAAATATAAGTAGAGCATTTTTTACGTTTTTTATGTGGTCTTAAAAGAAAAGCTTCATTTTGTTGATCATTTTAAGCAGGCCATATAGAAAAACTGATGAAATAAGATACTCTTATCCATTTTCTAATAGCAATAGAATAGGCGTGCATCGTAGTTTGGCCTGCTATAAAAATTTATTTTTAAACAGTCGCTGTTAACAGGAGTACCTACATATGTATGTTTATTTGTCATGGGTTAATACCTACTGTGAATGAGTTAATTTTTTAATTTTAATGCTCATTTGATTTACTTTACTTTACTTTTCTTAAATTAATTTTTTGATATTTATTTGGGGTTTCTTCCTTATATTATTTTTATATTTGGCTCATATTTTTTTATTTCTTTAATTTTTCTGTTTTTTATTGATCCTTCTCACGTCCTATTTCTTTAAAAGATATTTTTTAACATGCATTTCATTTTCAGTTAAAATTAATTCTTATTTTTTATGTTATGTCTATATATGTATATGCAAATATACCTACCCAAGTAAGTCCAAAGAGACTCGGAAACATAAACACGCTGAAACCTAGTCCATATAGCAAACAAATACGATCGTAATGGGTATGGAGATGCCCAAAAAAGGCACGGAAAGTAAAAAATACGCCAATTTTGCAAGCATATGCCGCTCATACAATACATACTCGTATAGGTAATAGTTTATACCTATATGAATGAAAATAATATTTTTGATTGTGGTTTTAATAGATTTAATTTATTTATTTAAGTTTTATTATTATTTGTTGATAATTATTATATTTTTAAAATTTGTTGTTCTTCAATATTTAGTAGTTTAAGATTTTAAGTTGACTTTTTAAGGTTCCAGTTCGAAGTGACTTTGAAATTAAATGTTTAAAATTTTGTTATTACTTTTTTGTTCTTGACATACTTTGATCATATTGAGTTACATTTTTTAACGTTGAGTTCAGCTCCACCACACTCGTATATTAACTTCGCGAAGGTTACTATGAAAATTTCTACGTAGAAGGGATTTTTCGAACCATTTTAGGTCATAGTATACTTCTCAAGTATTAATTATTTATTTAATTAAGGTAATAAACATGTTTGTTTTGAACACAATGCGCTTTTATGTAATTACTATGCCTAATTTGGTCTGTATTGTGTATGTTAGGACTTATACGTATCTGTGGCAAGCACATTTCAATAACGTAATTTTTGCTTCCTCATACCGTGCCTCCTTTGTGTATAAAAAGAACGTGCATGCCATGCGTGTTTTGGGCTACCTTTGGGCTTATTAAATTACTTAAATATAAACAATTTATTGATAAATAACCTTGTTGTTAAACTGCCGAAATTATAAGATTTTTGGGTTTTAAGCGTTTTTGCTAAATTTATGATTGAATAAATAAATGTATAAATTATCAATATTTAGATATTATTTAGTAAAAACTCCCGCAAATTAGTCATACGTAAATATTGAAGAGTAATCCTTGAACAAAAATAAAATTATTTTTACTATTTTGACTCACATTTATCAGGCACTAAAGCTATAGAAAAAAAGAGCTAACAATAAGCAAAATTGAAAGAAAATAACTATGCCTGGTAGTTTTAAAATGCGAATTAAAAATATAAACTCTGTTCGCTCTTCCTCTTCCTTTGATAAAAATAATAATAATAAGTTTTCTGTAATGTGTACATGCATGCATATTTATGTGTCAAATAACTTTGGCTCGACTCTAATTTGTTGTTATAGTATTTACAATTAAAGGATAGAACGTAAAAGTCGAATCGATGTAATCTGGAAATGGTTCTACTTTTTGACGGGCGTTCCAAAAACTCAAAATTTTTATATACTTCGTAGATAAAGATCGTATGCAGAGAAAAGATGTTATTTTATTATACTTGTAATTAACATATGTTAATGCGACAGGTTATTACTTACATGCCCAATAGTTCCGCTTTTAATTAATAACGTAATCCTGATTTCAGAATGAAATGGTATAGTAGTAAATAAAACTAAAATACTTTTCAGTTTCATATATTACATATTATGATTCTACATAAGTGAAGCTAAAACACTCCACTTACATTATTTTTCAGATAACATAAAACGAGACCTGTTTAGAAGACGTTATGGGGAAAGCATGACTGTAATTGGAAGGGGATATAAACTCATCGAACCGAGAAAGATTTATGGCCTATGCTAACTATCAACAGATTTTACGGTCGGAGATTTTCCTGACGAATTCACAATCATATGTATATGTACGTTAAAGAGACAATGGCATTCTTAAAGTCTATCGCTCGGAAATTTCTTCGAAATCAGTTTACCTTATTCCATATAGTATAAGTATGTAGTATAAAAAAATTGAAATAAGACATGTCTGTCCTTTTACGCCCTAGCTATTGTGGGAAATTTGATTTTGTTTGGACCTTTTCACTTATAACCTTTTATGCTTTCTCATTCTGTTATTTGAACTCTTTAGGAAATTATCGCACTCTAAGATTTATAGGGAGCTATTTGGGCAAGTAAAAGCGCCGACTCATTCAGAATTCAGTGGACAAAAAATGAATTGTGTGACATGTTTCAAATGACACATTTTCTAGGAGATTTTTCATAAAGAACATATATGATTTAGTAGTATGTATATACATACTTTTGGAAAATAAACACCTAAATCGAATTAGTGATTTGGACACTGAGAGTAGCGAAAAATGGAAGGAAAACATTAAATTTCTAACGAAAATAAAGCTCTTCTCCAAACAGTGACAGTGATAAATTAGCCAGGGTAAGTGCTCGGCGTGGTGGATGGCCTTATAACGTCAACCTTTCCAAAAACTTGCAATGTTGCAGCTGAGTGGGCTCCTTGTAAATATTCAACGAATAGCAATGCACAGAAATGTGTAGCTAGAGTTTCTTCTTTAGTTGGAAAGATATCCAACGAGTTTGAAAAGTTTGTTCTTTAACTTTACCCGAATTTAATCACAAGTCCAGCAGTTTTCAAGAAAACAGCAGTTTTAAGTTTCTTTGCTTTTTATATTGTTGAGATTGCAGCCATTGAGATGCGCCTTTTCTGAGTAGGCTGAGATATCAGAAATTTAAATTTCAAAATTTTCTCCAAAGGAAATGTTACGTTTCATTCAAATTTTTTACGAAATATCTTTTTAGTAAGTTTGGATGATTAAAACTTTGTATCCTTTTTATAATTTTAGAGTTCCTGGATCAAGACGAGTGTGGAGCAATGCTGAAACAAAAACTCTTTTGGCATGCTTTGCTGCTAGGCACAAACAGACAAATAAATTGCAGCAAAATAAACATACCTAAACAAAAATCGTATTCTGCCACTGACTTTTGTTTTGACACTTCACAAAACAGGTTTGCCAATTTCTCAAACTTAACACGAGTGCTAATCCAGATCGTGTTTCAGATGAAAAAAACGCAGCTAAAATTGGGAATTTTATCTTTTGTTAAATTGCGAGGACACACACCACCACTTCACTTTAAAATAAAATTTATAAAATAAAATCTACTCAACCCGTTTTTTATCTTTTGCGACAAGCGATTCTTATGAAAAAAAATAGTTTTTGGTTTTGAGTTAATTCTGATAAAAATCTTAAAGAAGAAACAGTTAAAATTTGTAAAATTTTAAGGGAAACTGGCCAAATCGGATGTAATCGTACTCGTTGAGCACTCTTAGCGCTGTTTAGTTTGTTTTTCCTGTTTTATCACAATGGGACAAAACACATCTTAACATTTCAATCTTAATTAAATATAAAATTTACGGAGTTACAATGAAACTTATTGTAAAATCAAATACAATACGATATACAAATACAATCACAGTCACGTACACATCAATAGTTTATAAAAAAAAATTGTAGGGCCCATCTTAAAGGAGGCAGCGTCTCGAATTCACACCAAAAATCTACTATCCTAATGTCCTTTCTAAAAATATCAACAAAATTAAGCAACCAACTCCACTTGCAAAACTAAAAAAAATGTTTTCACAATTTTAAAATTCATGTTGTCCCCAAATTTTCTCTAAAATTCACGTAATTAATAGGTATACTTATTTTTAATTTTTATGGAATTACTCATCTTATTATCTTTCCAAAGAAGCCGCTTAATTGGGTAAAATGTTTTGATGCTGACAAAATTTCAATATTATACTGACCGTTTAAAGGATTGTATACAGCCCAATGGATCAAAAAATTCGGAAAGGGCCTAAACGAAGGGTTTTCAATTTTGCTAATATTTTTTATTGCAGAACTAAACTAAAACTTTGAAATCCTCAAAAAATGAACTTTTCATTAAATATGTTATAAGATTTTGGAAATTTAAATTAAAACAAATCCTTCCTTCAAGCCCTTCATGAGATGATAGCATAATTCAATAACATATTAACATAAATCATTATTATAATCGAAATGTTAATGATTAGGTAGGTGCACAATTTGTTGTTCCTCCTACAAAATATGTATACCTTTAGAATTCATGTTATTTCTGAAATAATCGATTCAATTTTGGTTTCTCTTTTAAACCAATTATTTCGATGCAGGTGCTGGGAGATCTTTAAAAAAATTTATTCAAATTGGCAATGAGCCTAAAGTAGGGAATTCGAGGAACAGCGTTCTTGTCGTGTTCATCGTCAGTTCATTTACATCTTATTGAGGTGAGGCAGGGTGTCCTTTGAAGCAAAGATATCAAATTTTTTCTTTACACCAGTCAAAAATGCCGACATTCTTTCCAAGGTATTTGGATGTTTATATAGCGGCTGAATAATTTATAAGATCTAAGGATCAACTGAATTTTAATAAGAATTTATTTTTAAATTTTTAGCGGGAACCGGTTTGTATTTTATTATTTGCAATTTAAGAACTAAATAAAGTGAAAATTTTTAATTAAAACTTAGATGGGAGAAAAACGAATTTACACCAGTGAGACAGGCTTGAATTAAATATGTTGATCTCTTTGTCATTTATTTATGAGGCTCTATGAATAAATTCCTTTAACTTTGGAACTCGAAGCCTGGGGCTCGGTGAGGTTAGAACGGACGGGTCACACGTGCTCTTGTATTATATCAATTTACTCGAAATTTGAGCAGTGGGGCCTGTGGCCTCACCAAAAGTAATTAATTTGGCCGTCAGGGAGTGACAAATTATAATGAGAGAGTTCAAGTCTCCTCCTCTAAATTTAATTATTTAGTCAGTCCTCCTTGGCCGCAGGCGCATCCAGGAAACAGATAGAATCCAGGAAGTTCCTGGACCGGGAACATATCGTCCTCGCGACCACCTGGCGAACTTTTAAGTATGTTTTATTCCTTAAAGCGGAATCGAGCCTTCGGAAAACAGGAAGCAAGTTGGGCAAAGCCCGAGTTATTCCCGGGAAGTAGGGCATGCAACGAGGGAGCCATAATGAATATGGTTAACCCTTTGCCGTAATGCCGTATCAAATTAACGCGGGCTAAAAATACTCAAATCTTTAGTATGAGAGGCGACGGTAAGCTCCACGGTTTCTCTATTTACAGGGTCGTTTCATTGAAATCTTTTTTTCAATTTTAGCTTTCAAGACCTCCTAGCACTACTATAAGACATCTCTTTTCTTTACTATTTTTTTAAAATTTCTTTAAAAGCAGGAAACTTTTAGGTCTGTTTTACATCATAATAATTATCATACTTGAAAAGATATGTACATACATAATATGTAAAAGATGAATAAATAGCACAGGTCAACATCAAATTTGTTGCCAAAAAATTGGCATATAATTCCTATGGGATTTTTTCCGTAGATTATCAATTCGCAAAAGCAAATGCCCAATCAGCTCCCGTTTTCGAGAAAAATATTATATTATGAAAAATCATTAGAAAATAACTGATTGATCGAGAAGCTTATAATGTTGCTCAAATGATAGCTGAAGTCTTAAGCTATTATATAAAAATACAAAAGGTTTTAAAGCATTTCGAAATAATCAGTGAATTTTACTTTTTTCCACAAACTGATTTTTCCATACAATTGATGGCGAATAAAGAGCACAGCAAGTGCACACTCTTGAAAATCTTATTCGCCAAGTGTGTAATAAGGGCTATAGAGATAAATTGTATTTGATATTAATATATTAGGACTCAAGCTTACATTTAAGCTGCGTTAAAAAGTTTTACGATGAACCCTTATTTTTCAATGATCCGCCAAAATATGGTCTTTTGAATATTTTGACTCTATTTTTCTCGCAAACAAGAGCTGATTGAGCATTTCAATTTACGAATCCGTAATCTACGGACAAAATCCTATAAAAATAATGAGCCATTTATAGGACAACAAAAAATAAAAAATAAATAAATAAAGGACATCATCCGATTTTCATACATTTTTGATCCAAATATGAAAGTGCCGGCCAAGAAAATGAAATACTGTATATTCTATTAGAACTTGTCCATCTGAGCATTTATCATTATGACACCAAAGTTGTAGGACCATTGTCCTTGGTTTTATATGAGTTTCAAAAATCTGTTACGGCAAAACATCACTTGTTAAAATAGCAACATATTGCGTTGAAAATGCATGAAAAGGCAGAATTTTCAAATGTTAATTAAACTAAGGGCAATGTTCCTTCAGCTTTGGTGCCATAATAATAAATGCTTATAGATGGACAAGTTCTAAAAGGATATAACATTTTTTTTTCTGACCGGCACTATCTCGTTTGGACCAAAATGGATGATGTCCTTTGCTGTCTTGTGTAATATATAATTAGAAACTTTTCGTTTAAGATAAATTAAAATTAGTGATACTGCTGCCTTTACTGAATCAACGTATTTTAGGATGGGTGCAGTTTGAAATCTAGTGATAAAAATAATTTGAAAAAATATTAACAATAAAATATTTCAGTTTAAAACTTTGATTCCGACGAATACAAAAGGACGCTAAAGAGATTATCTGTTTCCATTTGTTCACTCTAATTCCATAAAATTTAAGAGAAGCCATACTGAAAATAAACCTAGCAAACAATAACTAATATTCGCTTAGGACAGACTTAAAAAGTAATTACATATATAATTTTTTTTAAGTATTTTCTAATTTCACTTAAGTTATGAATTGAGATGATAAATCTATGATTATGCAAAAGAGGATTTTTAGCCTGAATGTGGTCTATTTAAATTTGGGGTAGATAACAAAATACTTCATCTAAGCCCGAAGACAAAATTTGGCCTGTTAACAAATTGGAATATTTTTTCCTTACACAATTTTAGGGGCGAAGAACCAATTTCATGGCGGATCTCAAACATTGATCTGGAGACCATGAATGAATCTATTGGCTTACATGCCCCTCTTCCTACCTTAAGCTTAAATATATGTTATTTCCCTTTCATTAAACCTATGTATATCCGGGGACAATATACATATATTAAATACTTTACAATTTTAGAATTAATTATTAATATACGAGTTCTTAATATTAGTGTCAACATTTTTTTGAATGTTCTGAGATTTAAGCTAAGTGTCCGTTCAATTTTGCCTAAGTTGATTTTTCTCAGATGAAAAATTGATTAATTTCTTTTATATGGAAAATATGTATGCATACACATAATTGCAAATTTATAGTTACATATGTATGTACATATAAAAGATAAGCATTAATACGCAAGCATTCTATTAAAAGTAAAAAATAAAGTTTCTATGTTTAGTTTTCGTGCTTCGTATATTTCAAACCATCCTCTCAAAATAATTTGAATCAGTGTATCTGTGTTTATTCTAATTTTGTTTGCCAATTAGTCGAGCTAATTCTTCTCGGTTATGTCAGCGATCGGAAGCACTTTTAAACAAAAGATGCCAACTTTTTCATTTCAAACTGCCCAAAAACAAATGTACATACATACATTAGGTAAAATATAGATATGGGGAAGGGGACATATGTGTATGTATTCTTTAATACCATTACTAAAACGATTATTATATGGATATTTTGAAATTTCGAAATGCATAGCAAACATAGCAAACGCTTTTCAAATATCAAAAAAAAAACTATTACCTACGTATGAATGTCATGTCACTGACATCTTCCAATGCTAACACAAGTATACTGCCTCCAGTACACAATCAAGAAATTATTCAAAAGTTAATTTCGCAGGATAAATATAAGAACTTAAATTGCCAATTATGTATAGAAGTGCTTTAAGCACGTGCAACATGAAGGTATACATGTATGTATGTATGTATGTAAATGGTTCTGCATATCCTACATGCATGTAAGGATACAGCTTTACAAAACGAATAAATTAAAAGTACCTTCAGAATCCAACATCAAAGTGGCTTGCTTATTTATTTTAGGCCTTCAAAGCAATGAAACTCTTTCATACTCCTTTTGAAAGTCAAACTCAATTGAAACCTACATATATGTACGTATGGTATCTCGTGGCCGGTTTTCATTGTTTGAAAATTGTATGTGTAACTCTTACGTGAATTATCAGAATTACATATATAATTCAATGGAAGTTGTTCTTTGCAATGAAGCAAAATGCCAAGTAAATAAACGAAAACGAAAAGTATTTTCTTTAAAGGATTTTTGTAATTTGGCTTCATTTTTACCGATTAAAATTTTATTTATTTTATTTGGGCACCCATAATATAGATAACGTTAATAATGAATGTTAAGATATCTTTATTTAAAATTTTATTTAATTGAAAAAACGTCCACAACAATTTGTTCGCAGTGATACTTACAATGTACAAAAAACATTCATAATAACAACAATATTATTTAAAAAAGATATGCAAAAAGATAAACGACCCCAAAACCAAAAGATAAAAATAATGAACTGAAATACTTCATTATAATATCGGAATCTAAGTTTAACAGTCTAGCGATGGATTGGCTCGTGCAAATCATAGTTAGTACGGTGCTGAGAAATGTTGCAATGCCTGACGCTATGAGTAGGAACGGAAATAATAAACAAAATAAGATAATAATTGCAGGGTGTCACATTCGCCGGTTAAAATCTTGAATCCGACGACTATTCTGGAAATTACGCGCCTCCTCTAGACCACTGAGAGCAAAACGCAGGAATCGCTTTTGAACGAATTCAATTCGATCAAAGTGAGATTTGTACAAGGGTGACCAGACAGGTTAAGCATATTCCAGAACAGAGCGGACAAACGTAATAAACAAAGGTCTAGTAATATACTATACTGTCATCGAATTCCTTATACCTTTGGATGAAGCCCAGTATTGAGCTAGATTACGAATTGTGTTATTGATATGATCGTTAAAGCTAAGTTAAGAATTAAAAGAAACGCCAAAATCATTCATGGAATTAATAATTCGATTCCATCCATTACAAAGCGAAAATTAAATGCAATTTTTTTCCTAGAATAAGACATTACAATGCACTTCTTTATCTTTAAAGATTAACAGTTAAGAGAGCACCATACAAAAAAATTGATCTTTCTTTCACGAAATCATGCTGATCTTCAAATAATGGAGCAATTAAAATAAAATAAATCTGAAAAAAAAGATGCCTTTATGGAATTTAATTATATAACGAAATGCAAATGGTAATTTAAGAAAACATAAATATGTACACTTAGCAGTAACGACCTTCGTTTTGCGTACTATTTACACAAAGTAAATCAATTTTGTCATGTCTACGGCACGTTTGAATTATGGTGATTTTTGTCTCAACTCAAGCTCATAAAAATATGAAGCAAAATATGCAAAACTCGGCCACATCAGCGCAATTACAGTGCAACATTCTGCAACTATAAATGTCCATTTCCATTTCGTATGAAAATTGCACCTCATTAAGTAAAAACAGGAACAAATCTACAGGAAACTTTTCGGACTAATAAATACTGAAAAAGCCCTTAATTTCAGTTCCGTCACCAAAAATTGAACTCGTTATATTTTCAATATGTTTCCAGCTTATGTCAGACACAATTAATTTGGATGTATGCTTATTTTTGTGATCAAGGGCTTAATAACCATTTTCCTTAATTGCTTATGCTGCTCATGTAGAGTGCTCCGATAAATTAAAGTAGACTAGCATTTTGACATAATCAATGAGCAGTAAAAATTAAAATAGTAAATTTTTCTTTCGTTTGCATATATTTTCAAAATGTTGTAGGTTTAATTTGAAGAGCCACAAATTATAGCGATTTATTATTATTATTATTTTTTGCATTGTATGGGAGACCAGGTATTAGTTGTGTTTTTCTAATTCATATATATGCTAGAATTATAAAATTGTAATAGTCGTTTTACAACATAGTCCCACCCACTAAGAAAAGAGTTTACGAAATATAACCCCTAAGGGATAAAAAAGGGTGTAGAAGTTCGTATGGAAAACAATTATAAACCGACTCTATTAGTCGAAGCATTGTATAAACATTCTACTAAGAAAATAAGAAAACATGTACATAAGTATGGTGGTGGTCACGGTTAGATATACATAGTAACGATTAATCAAGAATTACGATTTCATTAATCGCATAATCATATGATTCTTTCCTTTTGATTAGGTAATCAGCGTTTCATAGATTGATTTTAAGAAAGGAATGACAAATTGTAAAACTGATAGCGTAGTTCGCGCACCATAATAAGTTTATTTTAATATTAGCATTTTCGGATTACATGAAACCATTTTTAAATAAAATGAAACCATTTTCAATTTAAATGAAACTATTTTTAGATCAAATGAAATCATTTGCAATATAAATGAAGCTACATGATTTCAAATAAAATTAAATCTCAGAAAACTAAATGACAAATTATTTTATATATGTAGATATATTATAGTATGCATATATTTTTTGCTTTAGGGGGGGATAAACGTTTGTATCGATATCCGTTATTTTGAAAGTTAGAGACTTATAATTTGGTGTTAAGGCTATTTCTTTGAACATGTTCAGAGAAAAACAACCCTCAACTGGTTTTAACCTTAGAAAAGACGAACTCTCTCGCTTTAATACTCTATTTTATCCCCTAAGGGTATAATTTTCCAAAAACGCTGAAACACGTCATTCTTTATTTCCAACCAAAAGACTAAATATTAATTTTAATGGTGGTAATTACAAAACTAACGGAGCTTCCATCTAAACTTTCATCCCCTATTTTAACCCCTTAAGGGATAAAATTCGAAAAATCATGAAAAAATAAAGTAATGTCTAACTAAAAGGCTACAAATACCAATTTTCATGAAGTTAACTTCAAATGAGCGATTTTAATACAAACATATGTATATCCCCTAATGATGATCGCTGACCTTTTGTGCAGTGCATAACTTTAAGAGCGGACTTTTCAAAAATGTTTGAATCATAATTTATTTCGTCCCGTTGCATTCACGTTGATGTCTGTAAAATTCCATCTAAAAATCATTCATATTAAAATATAGTTACACATTTGTGTGTAATAATGGAAAGTTATAATAGGTTTGTTCCCGTGGCGCCAGCTTGTGCCACACGGCACCTGGAGAATTATCAAAAAAAAAAAAACCCCGGGTGCCGCGCCGTGTGGTATCTCAAAGAACGCAAATCTGGCAAAGCAAAAAAGAAGAAGAGAAGTAGGGCTGTCAGTTGTGTTCACAATTTGCTGTGAAGTGAATTCAGTAAAAATTTGTTACCTATCTGCTGTTTTACATCATTTTCATACTTGATGAGCATTTTTCTTTCATGCTTAATAATTTATTTCTGAATTTCTGTAATAAATCAATAGATTTTCAATTCAGTTCACATTTAAATTCAAAATCCGCCAGCCGTTAAATTTGCCCAAGCCAGCCCCACCATAAAACTCAGGGTAAAAAATGACACCTCACGGCGCCAGAAAGTGGCTGTCAAATTGTCAAAGAACACTCTCGGGGTAAAAAATGGCACCACGCGGCGTCCCGTGGAACTTCGTAGCATGTCAAACAACAGACCTAATAATCCGTAGAATCGAATTTCGGTGAACGGACCTCTATGTACTATATGACACCCGTCTGAAATTCCGCGCGAATGAACCTATATTAATAAAATTATAATATTGCGAAATTAAATATTTACTAATTTCACCATAGCATTACGTTAATTATTAAAACCAGCAACGATTTCACATATCTTTTCCTGAGTAGGTGGATCCGGATTAAGATATTCATTTTCGAGTGCCAAATATACCTCATCGCAAAATTCCAACACTAATTGACCTACACACGTTCTGCCTATTTCGAATAAATTGGTCATAGTTCTATATTCGGCAGACGACCTTAGGGCACGCAGTAACACGCTTCTCCATAGGAGTAGCAGTTTTCATGTTTGTATTTCGTCTATTTAAATTTGTAAGTCTTAATAATAGTTTATTAAATGATTGCCTCGTCATTCCAAAATGTTCTTTGAACATAAGCTCTATAAATTTGGGAACTTCACATCCCCAAAATTACTATTTCTTTCTAAGAATAATTTGTTAAATAGGTATCATATACATATATTAATTATAATTATATATACGTAGTACAATATAATGAACCCGTGCGTCACAAAAATCATACAGAAGCCAGGATGGGTACAAAACGTATAAAAAACGAGTTTGTGTAATTTCAAACTTTAATATGTAAGATATCAAAAACGACGAAAAAATATGACTTTTTTCACACATAAATTAAAAAAAGAATTTTGGACTTTACACCATTCCCAAATTTAAGAGCAAATGAAAACTAATACCAAATGCCTAGAAGAAGGGATTTTTCTGAGGGTCAGTTATACAAACGTAGAAATACAGGTCAAAATTTGGTCTGGTGTGAGGTACACTCAATGTGGGTGTTGAAAATAATTAATTAGTTAAAAATAATTTGGAATATTGAACTAAGGGCCTATCCGAATCCAAGTCTTCATCTTCGTCTTGTTATGACAGTTCATGACGTCACACCGAGCTAAGATCTGTCCGAATTCATCTATGCTGCGAGCTTAGCTACGTAGTATAACAATTTAGATTGCTTAACTTGATTGAGTCAGGGCATGGGTTGACTTCGTGAAACGGAATTAGAAAAATTGTAGGAACATTCCTTGAATACTGCCGAATTGTGAATTTTTTGTTTACTTTGATTAATTTAAAATATCAAATATCGAGCTAAGCAAACGAATTCGAACGGGTTATCTTTGTCTTCGTCTTAATTGGAATACTAGATCAGCTTGTTTGCTGACGTCATAAACTGTAATAACGAGACGAAGACGAAGAAGAAGACTTGGATTCGGACAGGCCCTAAATATCGAAAGTTTAATTATTTTTAATCTCTAAAATGATGCTCAGTAAAAAATAAAGAAAGAACAAAATCAATTCTGGAATTCCTTTGTAAGAGAAAATAATGTTCAGAAAGAATTTCGTTCCCCTTTTTCTTTGAAATAATCGGCGCTAATTTCTTTTCCTGTTTTATTTTTTATTCTTTTAATCAAAAAATAAATAAAAAGAATTATAAAAATATATTTTCGTTATGTCCCTGGGATACAAGGCTTAAAATGAATTGTTTATACTTTATCCTTCAAATTAATCATTCATTAATTTTGTCGGATCCAATTCACTGACCCGTGTAGCACTCGTATTTTTTCTCTGCTCATTCGATGATTCAGCAGAAATTGTAAATTACTCTGAAATTGTCCATGACGTCCGTAAACCCAAAGCAAAAGACCTTTTTTTCGGTTTAGAATGCTCGCCCCCGCACCCCAGTTATTAAAAGATGTTCGCCAATTTCCGAGAAAATCTCCTTCAAGAAAAACTTTTTGACTTTTTATTTTGTTCAGTCGGCATCTTAGCAAGAAAGTAATAGTCTTAGGCTGTGTGCGAAATCTCTTTCGAATATCATTTCGATCATTTCAATCATTTCAAATGACAAAAATTGGGAAATGTTATGAAAAGTGTGCGAAATCTTTAACGTATCATTTCAGCTGTCAAGCTACCGAACTTTATTATAAAAGTATTTTGTTGAAATAATATAGCTTGTTTTAGAGTAAAAGGAACTTGTAATAGATATGGGAATAATGAAATATTATCTCTTTTTTACCTTAAGAGGACTTAAGGCACAAAAGTGACTTTTCAAGATCTGATCTGAAATGATCAGAAAGTCATTGAAATGCCCGCTCTGAGGCTCATCATTTCGGCGCCATCTTGTTTTCGAACTTGAAATGACCGAAATGATCGAAATGATATCATTTCACTTGATTTCGCACACAGCCTTAAATAATAAAGTATTGTATCCGGCCTTGCATTTACATGAAACTCAGCTATTTTTTTATGATGGTCAACTTAACATACTATCTACATAGCTTCCAGTGAAAAATTATTTCTATTTCCATGAGCTACTGGAATATTATTCATCGATGTTTTATTCACCAGCAAATATCCTTTAAGTGCACATAAACGTTGCGTGAAATCTGTAGTCTTAACAATTCTAGTGCTTTAGAAACTCCGAATTAAGTGTGTTCGAGGAAATCCAGGGGAAATATTTTCATAATCGGGTAGCTCAATTAATTGTCCCAAACTCTGTCTAATACCTGTTAATCCGCCTATATTGAGGAGCTCACGGGAAGCTCCGTCATTGGGCCTTGATGTTTTATTTATTATTTATTATTTATTCATGAGACAAGCCCAGGCATCTGCTTATCACTTACACCAGATTAGATTGACCTGAAAAGTAAACTCAATTTCGGCCAGGTTTTGGTTTTTCGTCCGGTAAAGAAGATGGTGGGAATGGTCCTGCAGAATCCATCGCGAAGATTCATCTACGCAATTTCTTCGTTTTAATAAGCCGGCTTCAATCTTTGTCCCGTCCGGACAGTCTAACTAGAATCTGTTCTCAGGTATACCTGAGAATTAGCTCAAACACAGAAACCTGACCTAGTTGGTATGAGGATAATTCCCGAGATTATTTATCAAGATTAGATTCCTTTGTGATTTCCAGTTGTCCCTGAGAACATGAGTTTGCAGCAAATTACCCGACAAGAGCAGACATCAAGAGCGCAATTTTGGTTAATTCCGCCAACGCCGGCCCCCGACTGCGGGTTTTATTCATTTGCAAAAAATTTTATTAGATGAATGCCAGCCCCGCACACCTGTTAAACCTGCCCCTGCTCCTATGTCGTAATGGAACCTAATGTCTATTAGGGATTCAAAAGGATCTTGTTGGACCGTTGAGGTGTATTTTTTCCGTATGATAATTAACCTTTTCGTACCTTTCCAAGCGAAAAATCTACAGGTTAGGTTAGATTGCCCTTAATGGCGGTCCCGCCCGGTTGGCAGGACAAACACTTCTTGATAGATTGAAGTTATTAACTAAATATAGACTCCGGAATCCTTAAGGGATTAAGACATTCGATGATTGATTAAGCTGTCCTAAACAATCCTTACTTCGGGCAAACTTTAACTTGTACTATTTGTTGTATATGTAGATGCTGTAGGAAGATAAAAAGTTTTTTGCGCATACAAAGTTAATCTAATACATACAAATAGTTTGAAGCGAGCTAGAAAAAAGCTAACATTAAAAAGTATACAAACAAAATTTAACAGCTTTTGCATGAAATAGTTTATGAATGTACACACATATGTATCTAGACATCTTAAAACTACCAGCAATAAAATAGATAATAATTCTCACAATAATGTTGTAGAAGGATTGACAATTGCGTACCTACCAGTTGTAATGCCAATAGGTTACATATAAAAAATAATGTTCAAAGCAAATAAAAATGGTTATTATTTCAATGTTATATTACAAAATCATTTTTCGATTTGTAATTTATAGTGAGTAGGTATAATTGAATCAGTCATTTCAAAAACCACACAAGTCCAAACATTTTGTTCTTGTAAACGTACTCTTATAAATAGGCTCACAATATGCGTAAAAACCACATAAGTCTCAACATCCTATTCCATTTAAACGAGAACGTTTTGAAAATTTGGATCAGTATTTTCTAACGCGGTAATGAAATTTTACCTGATGACCGTAATTTTGAGGATATTAAAAGAAATTTGAGAATCGTGCATATATTCCAAAACAATTTTTTGATTTGGTCACTTAAGCTGAACTTGAAACTGAAGTAGTTTTAGAATTTGAAAATAGTCGCCAACTTTATATACAAAAGAATGTCTGTCAACAGAATCTTTTGATAAAAATATTCCAAAAGATTAGAAAACATAATTTGCCCCTTCGACATGGAAATGTGCGAAATATGTTTGTGGAAAATATCTCTGTAAAAAATTCGGTTGGCAATGAATTAAAAATGCTCCTTTTGTATTTGTCTATTACACAATAATTAAATAAAACCCATTTCTATAAAAAACAAAAATTGATACATATTCGACCTATGTCACTAACGAGTGCTCTCACTAAAAGTTACCAAACTATTGCTATTTTTTTATAGGATTTGAAAAAATAAATATTGCTATTATTTTTGTTATTTTAAATACGTAGTTCCAATCGATCCAAAAATTATTCTTTCCTTCTTCTAATAGGAATCAAGATATTTCCTGTATCTACCGTATTTCACGATTCTTTAAAAATATAATTCCTAGCTTAAAGTAATAAAAAATTATCCAGATATACCTACTTCTTCATAATTTTAGGGTATCTTTTGTACTTTTTAATTTAATGGAAATTAACTCAGAAAGTCAAAAAAGATATAAAAGTTTATCTGATTCTTTTAGTTACTGTACTACAGTTGCAATGCAACTATAATAAAATACGACAATTAAGTGTAATGATGTATACACGCATTATGAAATAACAACAATTAGTTTTATTGGCAACAGGCCTGCTCATTTACTTTCATCTATATATATATTTTTTTTTGTAGGCGATAATCGTAACATATTAAAAATCTAGCATTAAGTCTGCGAGCGATTAAGTTTATGCACCAAAACTTGTCATACTTTCCGAAGTTCTTTCATTAAATAGCTGCCATTATCAACAATTATCTTTATGTTGTAGTGGTCTGATAAAGTGCTTTCAATAAACTGAGTGGTTTTCCCTTATTGAGAAAGTACATACATACATATATGTATAATGTGTGTATATGTACTTACATATATGACGTCACATATGCTCTAGATATAGCTTAATCCCGTCAGCAGAATTGTAATTAACCAAGTGACCTCAACTAACCGAACTCGTGACACGTAACCTCCCTTAACGCCAAGGCTCAGGCCGGAATATCCTTTCGAAGTCCATAAAATTATGTTGCACAAATGCGACACATGTCTCCAGTGCGATTAAGCAGGGATAATCAGATCCTGCAATGGGACCTCACCGAGCCTGTGCCGCCCTGGAATCACGATAACGATGCGCGTGTGTCTGTGGTTGTTTTGGAGCATATTGACCCAGCTAAACCATGACCCTGACCCTCTTACCGCCCCCGAGGGGATTTCGAATCTGCAGGATTCGAGCAGAAATGGACTTACCACCAAAATCAATGCTAGTCCTCGAATCCGGCTGGTCTCATCCTATTTTGAGGCCATATGCATCCGGTCGAGCTCCGGCGGGACAGTGTTCAAAATAGTTACACTGCAAACTTTCGATATTAATTTCACGATTCACTGAACTTATGCTGCTCGGTGTTCCAGTTTTCCACCGGTCGCACTCTGGGGATACCTCGCGGTTCAAAATCTAGCACTATAACTGCACAGCTGCGGCTTCCTCAAAACGAGGAATAAATCACGGGTTCAAACTGTAGAAAAACGAAATAATTTGCTTAGCAACGTTTCCAGAACAGCCTCTGAGCACAGCAACCGATGTGCTCCGGCTGGTTTCATAAAATATTCACAAAAGCTGAGAATTCGAGAAAGGACCTAACCAAGCAGAAAGGTGTGCGGAGTGCGGGCACTCACCCGCAACGCGAGTACTCAGGTGAACTGCGACCACCTCTTAAAATCCCACTGAAAAGAGTCGAGGGGTCCGGCTGCAGTAACTTTTAAGTAAAGAACCCACTGATTTCCGACTAAAAACGTCCACTTTCCGGGCAAACCGACTCAGAACTGAATATCTGGGATGCACTGCTCGAAGAAGGGAACCAAATCCTGAGCTTTATTAGAACAGAAAGCTCCCCGCAAGGATAGGGTGAGATCCTTGCGCACAGGTCCGACTAATTTTGGCTAACTTTTAGAACTGACGTAAATGCGGAGGGGCAAATGTTTTGTAAACAGATAGCACATGGCGAAAACTAGTTAACGGGGTCATCATGCACAGGATCCAGCATCCAGCATCCGATAGACGCCTCCTTTCCCTGGGAAAAGGGTGTTTGGGAGGACCCGAAGCAATGCTGTTTGCTGTTTCTCAACAGAGCAACTTTATTTGGAATTCGGATGAGTTTGGGGGTGCCGAACAAAGGTTGGGGTGGTGAAGCTTTTTTCAATGGAAGGTCATCCATTCATAAATACGACAAAAATTGACAAAAAACTTGAGGCATGAATGAAAAATTAGAGCTTTTTAATTTGCTAATTATTTTTTCAATTTCACAGAGGACTGATTTTTCTTTATATCTATCACGTATACTAACTGAAGTACACATTTTCAGCAATAATAGATATTATTTTATTAACCATTTACATATTGAATGATTCCTTTTCTGTACTCTTATTCTAGAACAGTCACACTGAGAGAAAAAAATACTAAAATAAAGTAATTATTACAAAAATACGACTAATTTCCACGACAACAAAAATTTTGTAATAACTACAAAGTGATTTTTGTTAATTCATTTTGTAATTCCAGTAGGTAGTGTTTTGTAATACAGTTTTGCAATTTCAAGAAATTTATACAATTTTGTAATTCCCAGTGTATAGTCTTGTAATTCCAAGTATATTTTCTTATGATTTTAAATGTAGTTTCTAGTATTATCAAGCACAATGTTTTGTTATTCCAAACATAGTTTTTGCAATTTCTAGTATAGTTTTATTGTAATACCTAGTACTCACATAGTTTCTTCTAGTTTTCCTTTTGTATTTAAAGCAAGGTAGCTCTGGAGTCATTACAATTCTTTCTACTTTGATACTGACACTGCTAAATTTAATAATCTCTTTGTGTAATTTCTTTAACATGCATATTATATGTATAAGAGACAAAGAAATCGAGTTTTAATGTTTCTTCGGCTCTTTAAGCTGTATATATACTTATGTATATATATTATATATTTATATATGCATAGTAAAGAAATTATAGAAAGCGATTATTGAACATAGGAGTCCCAATATCAAAGAGGAAAAAATTGTAATGTCTAGCTAACTTGCTTTAAGCACAAAAAGAAAATTAAAAGCAACTATGTGAGTACTAGGTCAAATAAAACTAACTTACTATAATTGCTAAAAAATAATATCTACATGCAAGCTACATATTACTACAGAAGCAAAATTATATGTAGTAGTTATATATATGAAGTAGAGAAGTCTAAGGAAAAGCTTAAAATGAAAGTCAATTGCTAGTTACTATAAATTTATTTCAAAAAAGAATAAACATGCGTACAAATCTGCTGTAAATATATCGATGCAGGTTTTTTAATTGCCACTAAATAGCACCAGCTCACAGTAAGTACCTACTCATACTGAAGTTAAACTCAAAAAATTACGATTTAAATCGCGCAGAGCAAAACTACAACCGCGGCTGTCAGATCTCTAGGAAATGCGACAACAGTCGATCACGCCAGGACGTCCAAAGTGTGATGGCGGGATTACAAAACGTTTTGTCAGTTTTAGTGTTCCATTTGTAAATGACGTTTTTGCATTGCAGGAATTCAAAACATTTTGTCATTATTAGTGTTACATAAAACTGACTATTTGTATTACAGGGATTGCGAAATGGTTTGCCTGGATTAGTGTTGCATCTAAATGACGTATTATTTGTATTGCAGGGATTGCAAAACGTTTTTACGGGATTAGTGTTTCATGTAGAGGACGTACATATTTGCATTGCGGGAATTACAAAATGTTTTGTATGCATTAGTGTTCTGTTTGTAATTGACATATGTAATTATATTGCAGGAATGACAATATGATTTGTAAATATTAAAGGTAAATAGTAAATATTGCTAGTTTTTGTATTTTCCACCAATTACTAAAACAGAATACTTGTGACTATAATTCGAAATTACATATTTGTATTATTAATTACAAAATGACGGTAAATGATACCTAAATTTTGTTGAAATTACTCAAAACAACAATTACAAAACGCTTTTGCAATTCTGGCAAACAAATTTTTCTCAGTGTATATGTATCTACGATTTATTTTTCAAGTATTGTCAT
Organism: Machimus rusticus; assembly: GCA_951509405.1. Taxonomy (NCBI): domain Eukaryota; kingdom Metazoa; phylum Arthropoda; class Insecta; order Diptera; family Asilidae; genus Machimus; species Machimus rusticus. The sequence goes on from OX608051.1 coordinate 15,426,465, forward strand.
TTGATTTTCTTACATAATCACTAGAGACCGGATTATAGGTATTTGCAAATTTAGTTCATCTTCAGCGGTCATTGCAAATTTTGATATATTTTTTTGCTAGGAGACTGGGGCTGGTTGTGACAGGGGCACGTTGTTACAGCGCCAATGGTGGCTATATGTACAAAGAATGTAACAGGAACGCCTGAAAGAGAAAAACTACCACGGTTTGATCGGCTAGCCACTTGCCACCCGCCAGTGCCGCTAACGCATTTTTGTCAGGAGTCCTTGCACGGTGCTATCAAAACCGCAGATTTGTAATTTTTTATTTTTTTAGTAATATTGGTCTACAGCCAGTTTACAATTAAAAAATGTTGTGCGGTAAAAAATATATGTGCCTTAATGCTTTCTTTTTATGTTAAATATATCATAATACAGTTAATTCTAATAGATTTTTTTCTACTTAACCTTAAAGTCTAAGTTTTGGGGTCGGGGCTAAAAGTGACATTTCTTTGGGGCTGGTTGTTACCTGGTTCGTAGTGCGTCTTAGTGACTGTTATAATTTGCTCTATATAATATTTAATTTATGCTATTCCTATTTTTGATTTATGAGGCATACGTATAGACTAGTCGTATACCTTGTAAACATAAAGATACTGTGTTTTATGTCTAAATTAAGTAAAAAATTTTGATTGTCCTTAATAAAAAGTCTCAGATTTTGTTTGTTTTCTGTTGTAACATTTTGCCCCATATGGTGTAACTACCAGCCCCCGGCGTGGGGCTACAAGTTACACAGCTCTTTTTCCAGAATTCGCTTGCTATAGCACTTCTAATAAACTTAAATCTAAAATTCTTCTTAAATTAGAATCTTGAAAAGTTATTCAATCAAACAAACCACGTAAAATAATCTTACTAACAAAAAAATATGACAATTTGTTTAGAAAATGTCACAACCAGCCCCAGTCTCCCCTATTTAGGTAGGTACAGTATTTTTCGGTAGGATAGTTAATGAATGAAATCTTTCATTGTTGCCGGGCAAAACACCGATTTATTAACTAGTTACTACGTAACAGATTAAATCAGTGCCTACTGCCGCGCGATAGGCGAAAGCTCACCGAATGAATTTTAAGCTGCCGTGTGTATTTTGTTTTGGTAACATGCTCGCCTACCTCAGCACTAAATAACGCATGTTATTGTTGACGTGCTCATTGTATCAGTTTAGTTTTTTTAATTATTTGTGCGAAGTTAGTGTGTACCATGCCTCCCGAAAAAACAGCGTCTCTTCTTGGATAATCCTTGGACTATCCTGAAACATTTACATACGACGGAAAAGTTTTATATTGTCGAGCTTGCGAAAAAAATATTTCGTGAGTAGGTACTAAAAAGTTTTAAATCGACCAACATATCACGACAAATCTTCATATCACAGGATTCCAAGGATCCACGACAAAAACTTATAACCGCAGCCACTTCTACCTCCAGAATTAAACAAAACAACCGCTTTAGCATGGATTTATGTGAAGCATTGCTTGCAAGTAATATTCCTCTTCGCAAACTTAAAAATCCTACATTCAAAAATTTTCTACGAAAATATTGCTTAAATCAAAATATGTCAAACGAATCAACATTGCGTAAAAATTACATACCAACAATTTACTTACATATTCTGGAACTCAAAGAAAGCATTATTTGCGAATTTAATTGTTGTGCATTAAAACTGGAACCGTCTTCTTCTTATTTGGTGGCCTGCAAAGAATTAAAAAAGGCCAATCATTCTACGATCGCCAGATTTATGAAAGAGAGTATTAAAAAAATATTTCCTGAATCTTCTGCAGATGAAAGAGTATTTATAATTATCTCAGCTCTTCAAATATTTTATCTCAATTTGATTCCTGTGACGTGCTTTGCTCATGCATGGAGTACATCGACTTACTGAAGAAGTACGATCCACGTTTTGCAATTTAAATAAACCGATTTCATCAACGTATTTGTGAAAACACCTGCTCGTAATAAGGCATATAAAGAAAACTACTAAATGTGCCTTGACCTCCCGAACCAGTGGTAACACGTTGGGATTGAAGGAGTTCTGTTTTACAATGCACGTTTCGAGGCCATCAAAGGTGTGGTAAATGACTTCGATAGTGCGAGTGTATGGCAGTTTGTCAATCCAAGGAAGCATTTAACTATTCTAGTATCAAAAAAAAAACAAGCCACTCATTTTTACTGCATACCTGAAAGTATTAAAAAGCTTGTAACCCAAGGTTTAGCGTTGACTGAATCTATTCAGCTCATGAATAAAATTCGCCGGCAGAGCTTTTACCAGAAGTTATAAGTGCTAACATAACACCCAAATTAAAATATTGCCCAGTTACTTCAGTGGATGTGGAGCGATCCTTTTCCACTTATAAAAATATTTTGAGTGATCGAAGACACAATCTCATTACCGAGCATTTGGAGCAATGCCTGGTTGTTAACATTTACAAGAATAACAAATCTTAAATAATTGTTAACTTTATTATTTTACCATCGATATCGATAGTTTATGAATGAGTAATTTCTTAATTGTATGCTGACTGAAAATAAATAATCTAAATTTAAAATCGAGCCATTTTTTTAAACACTACCTACCGCATATAAGCCTTAGTTTTTTTCAATCACCATCAGTTTTCGTTAAACATCGACTAGATTGATTACGCGAATTTCGTTTACCAACGTGTGTTTCCGATAAATTAACTTTAAATTATTGTAATTAAAACGGTTTTATTTTTTGTGATTGGTGTTTCTATACATCGTAATAAGATGCCCAGAGTGCGTGTTACATTTGCGGTCAACTTACTGTTAATATTCAACGTCGTAGTTTGACACCATTAGTTAAAGACTGTTATTTTAATTATTTTGGCTTTTCGGTGCGAAATTTGGACAAAACCTGGACTCCTAACATTAGGTATGCACCGTGTGTTATAAAAAAGACTTAATAACTATAAAGATGTCGCACGCCGAATAAATTCTGCAAATAAACACGACAATTAAAATAATTTAAAAATTAAAAACACCAGACAATCGCAACGATGGGTAGCTTGCATCACAATTGCGTATCCAAAAGAATTAGACCTATAATCTATCTGCCTTAGAAAGAAAAGAATACTACCAAACAAAACAACAAAACGGGAATTACCTACGTCATAAAAATACCGACGATTTCAAACCATTATCATTCTACAAGTCAACATGCACCAACCCCAACCGCTGTAAATCAGCAATCTACAAAAAAACAAACAAAATACCAATTTGAAAGACTTATATCAACTTACAATAATTCTATGTTCATCAACCGAAAAGCAATCAACATTCCAATAATCCACCAATCAACAGTAATTCAACACTTCCTCCTCCCATCATATCGTGCTCGATACTCGATCATTGGGAGGGGAATAATGTGGCGATACCGTATATACAACGTAAATCAAGTTACCTACACAAAAATAATATATCATATCGAGGAGGCCTTTTAAAAAGAAGAAAAAAACAGAAGAAAATTAATTTAGCTTTCAGTTCAGTGAAACAGGATAATACGTCGTTGAATAAAGGAATTTAAATTTACAAGAAATTTATGAGGAAAGTTATGAATAATAATAATAAAATAAACTTTTAAAGTAAATTATTGAAATTCAATTAAAGAAATAATAAAATTTTATAGGCTCGAAGAAGAATAACAAGATAATCCTTCAAAAGCAAGACTCTTCGTACCTACACTATAAATCTGTCCGTATGCATTTTTCCCCTGAAGATTTAATTTCTTGATTGAGCTAAGCCCGCGTTCAATTGACAGCTGACTAGATGACAATCAATGATTTTGAAATCAGAAAATTGTAACTATTGTTTTATTAAAGAACTCAGGCGTAAATTGAAATGGTAAGTTGAAATTTTGTATGAATATTTTCATCGTTATGTATTATAAGTTTGTTTTCGTTGTAGAATGAGAATAATCAAATGTTATAAAAGCTCCTTCGTTTTCAAAATATTGTTTTAATGGGTGATGGTGAAGCATTCTAAAAAATTAAAAAGAATGCATAAACGAAGGGCTTTGATGTTCAGAAGAAGGGTTCAACAATTGTCGTTGTATTTTCTATCACTGTCCGTTTCATCACCGAGACGTTCAATGTGGTTATTGGTAAATATACATATATGTATATAAACATACATCTACTGTCCAGATATCCATTGCAAAGAGAAATTAATGGTCGATATAAAATTTGGCAACATCGAACTAGTTCATTTTGGGAAATCGAAGTGGCGATAAATGGGAAAGAAAAATTTAAAAAAAAAATTTAGAGTTTAGCACGGATACCTTTTAGCAGTGGTTTATTATAGGTAAATGTACATGTTATATAAACAATTGCTAACTAAAACATAAATATTTGTTTCACTTGCAGATGCAGATTCATGTATTTAGATAATGGATCTCCGGGTAGAAATATCAATTCATATGTTTTCGAAAGCCTGCCGTAAAAAGAATCCATCAAAGCCATCCTCTATATAAGATAACTTCAAAAATAACGTCGAATATACAAGTTCCACCTTTTTTAATTGGTGACTCAGCCGGCCTTCCGTTTCTCAAATTATTTAATTAAACCAAGCACATGTATTTACAAGATCAGACTAAATAATATTCAACACTGCATTACCACGGGCAAGACGTGTAGTTGAAAATGCATTTGGTCATTTGAAAGAACGCTTCCGAAGAGTTGGAAGAGGACTTCAGGTAGCCTTGCAAAATGTTCCTGTAATCACACGCACACGGCGTTTCGATCTGGGGCACTGGTCAGATCTCATCAGTGTGGCTGATGACCAGTGCTCCTAGCCACAGACGCCAGATCGGGCGGATTGAAAGCCGATCCTTATATTCACTTGGTTGGAGCCCCAAGTGTGAATTATAACGAAGGAAAATTTTGTAATATTTTGAATGAAAGAAATGAAATAAATAGAGCATGAACGGAGGAGCTACAGCGAGTTCAGATAGAGCAGCCTTAATTCATGTCAACATTGGGTAATATAGATGAAAGCCCATAAATATTATTCGAGAAGCTATGTATGTATTATGTTGCATTTAGCGCAAATCAACAATGTGCAGGGTATAAACCTTATTGTTAATAGCATTTTTAAAATAACTGGATACGTGATCTTTTCACATACCTATACATACATATACCATAAGCAGAAGATAGAGCACAGGATTAAAACACAAAAACATAACGCTATCCGGATAGATTCTGGCTGATACACTGATAGAAAAAGATTAGAAAAACTAACTACTTTTTTAGCCTACTAATTAAATTAGTTGATACAACTAAAACAGAGTGAGAAAAACATTTACAAAATTAGTTAGTTTCTTAACTATTTTAGTTGATTTCACTACTCTAAATTGCATATAACAACAAATTCATTTGTAGGCTGAAAATCAATAAAAGATTAGTTAGTATTCAGTATTTCAGTGTAGTTTTAGTGAATCATTTCATTTATATATCTATATACATATAACTAATATATGTATATTTAACTAAAAAAAATTGAAGAAAAAGCAGTTTTATTGTAATTTCAATTTATTTATTTAAAGAAGGCTCATATTTCAATACTTAATTCAACACAATCCATAATTGAATCTGTGATTTCAAAAACCACAAATGTTACATATTAGTTCTGTGTAATATGTTAGATTTTGGAAAGCACCAATTAATTTCATTTATTAAACGATTTCAATATGTTATTTATTTCACGTTGAATTTCGTTGCTCACTCGAAAAATGTCATTAGCAATTTGAATTGGCCCTTTGAATTTCATTTAGTAACTCCCGATGCTTACTAATAAAAGAGCTAGTCATTGATGACGACGACTCCTCATCGACAAGGAAGGACGTATTGGGCTATAAAAACGGATAATGTTAAAACTGGACGAGGTTTTGGGTTAGACTTTTTAATGAAATGGACGAAATCTTCGGTACAAAGTGAGGTCTTCAAACAACAGGCGTCAATGTGGGGTTACAGTCAAACGTGTACTAACTTGAAGAGGAAAATGTTTATAAAATTGGAGAGACCATAGACATTTCACAGAAATCATCATCGGAGATGTTGAAGAAAAGTACCTGACAAAATAACAGTATCCATAAACGCATAAAATAAAATCATAAACAAGAATATTATTTACAAATATTAAACTAAAAAGTGCATCTCTTATTGTTATAAAAATCTAACAAATAAAAATATGGGACCAATAACTAAACACACTGGTGACCCTGACATGTTCACAGAGAGGACCAAGAACCAATTAAACCATTAAAATTGAATAAAATTGATTACACAAAGTCACCATTATCCGTGAACTTCAGACGGTACAGCATAACATAAACAAATTCCTCTGGCAGCACAACAACAACAATAACGTGAGGAAATTGAAGTTAATAAATTTATTAACATGCACGATTTTCGTCTGTCACAACATGAACTTTTAAACTAAACAAATGAAGCTGAATTCATATACTGAAATTTTTGCACAAGTTTAAATGAATATATGGAAAATAGCAAAAATGATTACCTACATATGACATCTGTCAGAACATAAACTAATTTTATGAATTTTACACAATTTAGGTACACAGATTTCACAGGACTAAAGTAAAGAAAAATACAAGAATACCTACTTACAAGAAAAACACATTTATTGAAGAAAAAGTACAAAAACCCACGATACACTACAATTTCACAAGAAAACACACGTGCTTAACAAACGAGATTAAAAGATCACCTCCACTGTCAGCCATGTTGTGACATCCCTATCAGAGCAATTTGGCGGTATTGCCCGATTTGGGATAAATTCGCCAATTAATGCAAAAATTGCAAAATAATTAAATTTTATATTTCTCATAAGAAGGAAAGGGAAGGCTACAGCCTAGATATTGTCCCCATCGTACAATGTCAATAAAATAGTTCAACGGAAATTCTCATAATATGTAGATATGAACCACATACATAAATCATGCGGCGAATTCAGAACCAATTGAGGAGAAAATATGATAAATTTAATCCAAAATTTTTTATTTCTTAGACTCGGCATTTAGTACTTAGCAATTTGCTTTAGACTCGGCTTTTTGGCAACCTTTTTTTCTCGGACTCGGCTTTTTGGATTTTTGGCAGCTATTTTCCCGGACTCGGTCCTTTTGGATTTTGGCAATTTTGGATTTGGAATTTTTGGACACAGTTGCAGTGCAGTTTTTTTTGTCAGAACTGGCCATCTTTACAGTGCAGTTTTTTGCGAAATACATATTTTGATTAACAGTGTTAAACACAAGGCATTCATTTTCAAATTAGTAATGCTCAAATTAAGCATTAACTTGTGACAATTTATTCCTTGTCGGGCTGGAATTTTTTTTTATTGTTAATTTTTATATAGGATCTGAGACGAAATAAAGGAACAGTAAACTACAACTGCATCTTTTTCTTTTTCCGCCTTAATTTTTGATGTACCCCATTCTTAATTTCTTTAATTTTGATTTTTTCATAACTATTGCTGGTCCCAATTCTGTACAGTCTTCATCAGAAGACTCCATACACTTCCTGATGATTAGATCTTTAACCATATTATCCTAAGAAAACAAATGTTCTAAGCATGTTTTTTAGGAAAATTGTATTTTAAACCATGCTTACTCTTTGCGATGCGTTTTGAGAAGGAATACGTTAATATTTAAAAGAACAACATATTAATAAGCACAATGGAACCATGTAAACAAAGCAAGCACACATACTATAATGTACACATGAAAAATGTTATCCTCAACCAGAACACAAATTTATTATATACCCTCTGATAAAAACTTAATTAATTAATTAGTGTTCTTTGTACAACTCAATACTTTACATTTGGAATAATTAGCCCTTTTGTCTTAGATTTCCATACTAATGTTTTGGAATTCAGTACTTTTGAAATAAAAAAGAGCACTTTTGAAATGGATTTTTATACATTTGAAATGGAAAAAGAGATTTTTGCGTGGGAAAAAGTGAAAAGTTGCTTGAAAATGGTATTTCGATAAATAAAATAAAATATTCATTGTTTACGTTCATACTGCCAATTTCAGACACATAGTAGTTTGTGGTCAAACAGTCATATTTTATTACTGACAGATTTAATGAATTACGGTCGAATTCCGACCAGTAGGCGTCGACTAGTACATATAATATAGTTATCTATACGCAAAAGCTCTATAGAACATTTTTGGGGAAGGGATATTGTCGCCATATACAGGGTGACCGGAAATTGCTGGCATTCCTCTCGGGAGAATAAACTATGACTAATTTGGAGTGATTTAACCTATATCACTTGGGGTCGGAAATGCACCATTTTCGAGAAAATCTACTTCGTATTTCTTTTTACAAAAATCCGAATATTCTCAATTTTTGGCCTGAGTTTTTCCGTGATCTCATAGCTTACTAATTGGCCAACCTTCCTAAAGCTAAAAATCACAAAATTTCCTGTTAGATTTTATGTTGTGTTACAATAAATAAAAAATATAAAATAAAAATTTTTCACAGAAGTGTCATTATCATAAAAAAATTAATGGAACTTGTCATAGCAAGCATTGTAATTACATCTCAGTATCCTCAGCTATTCAAAAAGTTATAATTTTCGACAGAAACATTGTTAGTTTTTTATTTTTATTTGAAAATGTAGGAGTGGAGCTGTGTACAATAAGTAGATTTTCTCGAAAATGGTGCAGTTGCGACCCTCAAGTGATATAGGTTAAATCACTCAAAATTAGTCATAGTTTCTTCTCCCGAGAGGAATGCCAGCAATTTCCGGTCACCCTGTATTAAAAAACTGTTTTCACCGCTATTTTTAAGATGGCAGGCAAATGGGTGCACCCCAGACCACGAAATCTCAAATTTAAACTCCACCATATAATAAAAAAATAAAATAGCATCTTACCCAAAATGCACGGTTGACCTTTTTGATTTACTGAACAACTTAAACAGAATTCATAAAGTAAATCATAAACGTCGCAGAAATTGTAAAGTTACTGCCACCTTGTAAATACTTTGAGGAATTTAAAGGCTGTCCACCTATAGGTATCCCTCCCAAATAAGACAGATTTGCTTCTTTGCACAAGATTCCTGCTGTGGCTTCCACAAGTCCATTGCTTCTTTTATGGAAGTAGCTGAGCCTGAATAAATTAAATTAACATTTGGTGTACCATCAATTCCCCGAAACTAACAACATATTTATGTTATGGTAATAAATAATGTTATGATTACAAAGACTTTCAATTGAAAAATCAAAACTTAAGAATCAAGCAAAGTACTGCTGATATGTATTTTACCTGTGTTCATATGGTGTATATATTAAAAATAGTAATATTTCACAAATAAATAAAAAAAATCATAAAAGGCACATTTCATATTTGCTATAGTAAAATTGGCAGTCGTTGGACCTCGAACAGAATTAACTTACATGTTTATGAGTTAGATACATATATGCTTAATTATTAGTAAAAGAGTCAAATAGTCATAGATAAAACTTATTAGAAATTTAAATAATGTATCTAAAACTCGGTACTTATTAACTGTATCTTGCCTTCTGTACCCGAACTTCGAAGAATATGGCGTCATGACGAATGAAACTTCTGGTCTCAAGGACTTTATGAGGAATGTGTATGTACTGATTACTCCGATAGTCGTCACACTTCTTCTTGACGTACGTTGTCTTCGCATAATCCTGGGAGTCTGCAGGATTCTCCGCTTGATCCTTGAGAATAATTTCTGCCTGCAATTTGCACGGCCACTCCAGTAACGTGTCATACTCCCCAGGTACGACAGTCAGGCAAGCAATAATATTCCGGCCCTTCCATGTGCCTATGCCGTTCAAGAAAACTTCTAGCTGTAAGAAAGGACATAAGAAATGCTCAATTAGCCGCAATTATATCAGCAAGTAATGGGTAATTTCCTCCTTACACGCAGGGTATAGCCGTACTGCTTATTACAGAAGAGCGGACTGTTTATTCCCGTACCGTACTGCTTCGCCTCATGGAATTTAGCAGAATAGTCACCAACCTTCCAAATTAAATGACCTATGGAGTATATGTAAATAGAAAGAAAAATCAGTAAAGAATGCTTACTCGGCCCTATAAAATTGGATGCTGATTTGAATAAAATAAAATATTTTAAAATACAGTTAAAACGATGGTAGTAAATGTAATATATTGCAGATTGAATAACAATAATGACGTTAGGTGAAGTAGACACCAGGACCCAGGTATTAAAGTCCCATACATAAGCACGTACCTATAATTAAAGTAGCAATTTTTTCACTTTTGTTACACAACATGACAATGCTAAAAGCATTTTGGGTCTCAAAATAATTTAATCTCGAAGGAAAAGATATATTAATTAATATTGTCAATTGAACAGCTTGGAGCAGAAGTAATCCAAGCTTCATTTTATTGATTTTGAAAAAATGAGCCAAATGCGTTTTATATTATTATGAATTTATATATGCTAATAATTTAAAACTTAAGGCACAAATATGTAGTGTAGAGAGATTACTGTTGCACCAGAGATTTTTGAAAAAATGCGATCCAAGTGACACTGATTAATATAGAACTGTTTTTCAGGGAGCGAAGAGGTTAAACTGGAAAAAAACAGAAATAGGTACTAACATCTTTTTACCTACATATTTGGGAATATGCTGGTTGCTTGAATCACTGCGACAACATACAATTTGGATTATTTAGTACATTGTACATAGAAATGCAATTATCTCCATTTTAGCACGAATGTCACTTAGATCAGTTCTACTCTCCAAGCTTTTCAGTTGTACTTAATTGCAAAAGGGTTAAGCATTAATCTATTATTATTTGCCAGGTTTGGACTGCTTTACATTAAAGAAAAATGAACACTATATCCATACATTATCACGAATTAATCGACATTAAAATTACCAAAATTGGCTGCAGCCTTTCCAACAATCAAAAAGAAATCAGTAATAAAAATAAGAGTTTCACCATGTGAATAGTAAATAAAAATTGATTGCTTTGGAATGATGTTGATTTCTTTATTGAATTATGTTTATTGGTAGATATAAATTATGTACGAAAGATAATATCGGCCAGATGTTCACCACGGCTTTGGCGGCACACATCAATCCGTTTGTCGAAATTTAGGATGTTATCCTGGCCTAATTGCTCCTCTATTCCACTTCCACCAATATGCCTTATTGTTTCATTTTTTAGTTCTTGAATTGCTGCTGGCCTATTAGCCGACACCTTACTTTTGAGATGTCCCCAACCACAGAGCCAGTGCAAAATGGCTTTATTGCACGAGAAATTCCCGAGACGCATTATCTCGCGAAATAGCGATGTAAATTAGCCATCGATATCGAGCGGTTTGACCCCCTTGGACTTCTTTCTTTGGGGTCCAAAACAATCATTTTTTATTTACTATTCACATTGTGAAACTCTTATTGGCCCACCCCTTATTCATCATTACAAATAACCTTTCAAAAATAAATTCTAAATGTGTCAAATTGATAGGGTATTTTTTAATTAATTTTCTTGTTATCTATGCCTATGAATTAAACTTTTCTTGAGGTCGTGTATGACCAAAAAATCGAAATCCTAACGATTAAGTGTTTTTCCAGGATCTTGAAAAGCATTTTCTGAATTCACCTCTAACAAATTTTCGATTTCGATTTTAAGGGTGAAATACCGATTTTAGGGAGTAAGAAGAGGTCTTCAACCAAAGGTTAATCAGCAAACATTATTGAATTGATTGGCATACCCCTGTTCAGACCTTAACGAAACACCCTGCATTTTTGTTTTGTTTTACATGTATAAAATCCAAACAGTTTCGTTCACTTATATTAGCCCAATGTTGATAAAGAATCCTTAACTTTAATCTCTGTACGTCCAACGACGTAGTCAGGGGCGAGCAGGGTGAGGCTTGAATCTCTTCCCAAAATTTTTATTAGAACGAGAATAAGAACCTAATTTAAATATGTATATCATATACATTATACATATCAGTTACAATTAACACACAAAATCCTCCTCATCTGAAAAAAAATTCAGAACGACACTCTAACTAAATATGTGATTCTAGTCAATCTTATTTAGAAAGCGCAAAGTTTTTTGTGTACAAAAAGGTACTATTTTTCTCATCTCGGTCTTTAAAAAATACCCGCCATTTTGGATCCGCTATTTTGAAGCATGCAAATAAAAAGTATCCTATGTCCATCTCCAAGATATTCTCTATCTGTGTTCCAAACATTTAAATATGTTGATCCGTTTTGGCGTGATTGAGTGTCAAAATTCCAAAAACACAGGTTGTAACAAAATGAATAACGCAAATATATTCAACGTGTATATATTCAAATATGTTCAAATACCTACGTGCACAAATGTTCATGACGATTGGTTGAACGGTACAGAAGTTGATGTGCTGCAGCGTCATCTAGTGGCAGTTATAGCAAGACGGCGCGAAAATATGCACCATGTTCAAGTATCTACTTATATTGTACCAATTTTCATGCCGATCGGTTAAACGGTGTAGAAGTTGATGTACGGCAGCGCCATCTAGTGGCGAGTTATAGAAAAGTCAATAGCGCTACAATATTGACCGTGTTCATGTATTTATGTATACCAATTTTCATGACGATCGGTTGAACGGTATAGAAGTTGATGTACTGCAGCGCCATCTATTGGCGAGCTAGAATAAAATGAATAGCGCTAAAATATTCACCCAGTTTAATACCTGCATATACCAATTTGCATGACGATCGGCTAAACGTTATAGAAGTTGATGTATTGCAGCGCCATCTAGTGGGTCCTACCGGGTCCGATTGTAACTCTAAATAATACACGGTGCCACTCAAACACACACCAAAAATTTCATCATAATCGGTTTAGCCGTTTAGAAGGAGTTCAGTGACATACACACGTACAGAAGAATTATATATGTAAGATAAGTGCGCACAATTTAAACAAGATCGGTTCATTACTTTTTGAGAAATCGTGTCAACTGACTTCAAAAATAGAGTTTTGAGAAAAACGCGATTAAAAATTTCAGTTGAAATAGCATCATAGCCTAATGAGCGGAACTTCCACAGACTATATATCTCCTAGACTTTTACTCTAATTGGCTTAAAATTTTTGGGAGAATATTCTAGACATATTATAATGAGACAATAAAAAAATCGATTTTTTGAAATTCCCAAACCCAAACCTTAAGTTTTAAATCTTAAACACCGTTTGTGTAAAATACAAAAATAAATAAGTATATATAAATATGTACTAAAGTAATGATTCTTTTCCTTACCCCGCGTGTTTTGAATGGGCAAAAGTTTGTTTTGCAGCAGCAGGTGGACCTCCAGATCCTCCAGACCTTGATGGGTTTCATGAATCACCTTTTCTATGTCCGAAACCTTCCGCTCGAGTTTTTCGCACTTTTCCTCCGTTTCGCACACGATGTTTTTCATACCCTTCACCTCGCAGTCCAGTTTCACCTGCTTCGCATTGAGTTCGGTGTGCGATACAAACTTTGTCTGCAAGTCGCTCCTCACACTATCGATTGCTTCTTCCAAGCACCTTATTTGAGTTCTGCAAATTAGATCACAACGAGAATTAATTAACCGGCTGTGGAATGTTTGTTAATTACTTAAGATAATATGCGTATAACTCCTTGGTGCTCGATCTTGTAGAGCACCGAAACCTTCTTGGCCGCGCCTATTAAATAAATCGTGAATACAACTTTTATGAATATGCGACAGGACCTGCTTGAGGAAGTCGAATCCTTTCAAAAGAGTGTCATAAATTCGCAACAAGGATGGCCCGGTAATGAAATTCTAAATGTGTCGTAATCGTAAACTTCTTACTCCTCGTTCGATGTCACATCTGGATAACCGGATTAAGACAGTTGATGCTTTGCACCTTTAATGTTTTTTTAAGTATATTACAAGACATTTTTATTTTTTGTTGTTTTGACTAATTTTCTTCTACGTCAAAATATTTAGAAGAGTTCTTATTTCTCACATTTGTGTTTATTGAATACATACCAGAAGGAGAACAATAAGAAGATATCATTTTTGAACATTTTACAAAAGTAAAGTATCTATCGCATTTTTTGTTTTAGCCAATACGATTGGAATTGCAAAAATATTTAAGTTCTAGAACAAATTTATTATGAATACAGTGAGTTTCATACTTATAAGCCAACACCGAAATTCGAGTTATTTCTGCTTAAGAACAATTTACTATGTATATCAAATAGTTAGAGAAACAGTTGGTGTGACAATTGTTTTATTCTAATTCTACATATATGATTCATATTTATGAATCATTTTTAAGTAGGTACCGTTGCTTTTGTATCGTTTTTGAAATTTGATAATTTTTACTCGTCTTATATTTAATAAGACAATTCTAGGGAGTGCTCGAAACAGCTCTTTTGTGCACCAGAGAATTAATTTTTATTGTCTCAACAATTAAGGTTAAAATTTAAGATGTCGTGCGGACCACAAGCATATATATTTAGATAGATAGAATTAAAAATCGTTTCCCCCGCTGTTTGCATTGCGCCCCTTTCAAACAAACATTAACACATTATAATGTCCAACGAGAGCAACGTGGTGCCATCGCCAAACCCATTGTCGAAAGATGGTGGCACCACTTTGGTGTCATATGCACTCGGTAGTAAGTTTAATACGGTACTGCATAATTTAAAAGCAACTGAGTTAACTTTATCGCAATAATTTTTATGCATCACTTCTACACTCTTTTTCCACTACGGACAACTTTGCAATCAAATTCCAGCGACAGATGAAATCTAACCGCGTACTACCGGCGGGCAACCAGGAAGAAAACTTATTTAAACGGTCTCACACGTTAAAAGTGTTTGGTACGATTTTCGTGTTTTGGCTAAAAAGAGGCCTCTGACAAACGGACGAACGGACGACGGACCGAAAGGGGTGTCACAGCAATAGATAAATGGAGCCCCTATAAAATCATTCGTGTGGACTTGGATCACTTTATCTCTGGAACTGCTAAAGCTAACAGCTTGAAATTTGTAGAGCTTGTTTATCCGTATATGGTCTGTAGATTCAAAATAAATATAAAGGGGAAGGTATAATAGGATCAAGAGGTTATCATATGAAAGGTCTTTATTTACACGTTATAAAACCGTGTTCATTTGAATTTAGTCCCATTAGTTTGTGGGAAAATATGCCATTCCCTGCCTCTCTGTTTGGGAACAGTATTCAGGTAGAAAATTTGGAAATAATTTATTCTAAATCTATATGAAACTTAAAATTGAGGATACCTGCATTTGCAGTTTCCGAGAAACGGAAGAATCACCACAAGCAGACTTTCAGTTATTCAATCGGGTTAATTTTGAACATACCAGTACATTATGACGTTATCCACACATTTTTTAGTTCTCATAATCAAAAAGAGATTTGAATAAGGTTTATAAACCTGTATCAAAGTTTCCCGAAGGCCCTTTTTCGGAAAACAAACACATCTAAACATTCTAAAAAACTATTCCAGTGAGAGTAGGTAGGTACCTGTATTAATTTTCTTGCCGTTTTATCGGCGAAAGCATACCTATATTATATCATCAATCTGAAAACAATTTTAGTTTCGCACTGTGGGTAGTAATATAAGACCAAAAGTCGTTGTTGTCACGGAAAAGTTCTAAACTAATATTTTCTTCAATAAGTCTTAATTTAGAAAAATTTCATTTTGCTCTTGCGATTCTGACCGTACATTCTTTGATAGTCTCTG
This sequence comes from Machimus rusticus, assembly GCA_951509405.1. NCBI lineage: Eukaryota > Metazoa > Arthropoda > Insecta > Diptera > Asilidae > Machimus > Machimus rusticus. The sequence continues at coordinate 15,442,255 of OX608051.1, forward strand.
GAAAACTGATTTAAAAATTAATATGAGAAAATTTGCTTATAGATTCAGAACGTCATTCTACGTATTAAAAACAAAATATTGTTACTTAATTTTATTTTTTACATTTACTGTCTATGGATAGCATTTTATGATGTCTTGGTTAAGCATGCTAGGCCTTTGTCATTGCTACAACTACTACGCCACTGTTTAAACAGTTAAAATCACACAGAATAACACAATCGTCAGGTATTTAATATTGCATAATTCATTTAGGTATCCATCTATCTATAATCATAACATTTGTGGTACGGAACCCTTTTTAAATCTGTTGCACTCACACTTGACTGATTTTCTTATAGGTCTCGGCAAATGCCATATAAATAAATGGTGAGTAAGACATGGACTTTGGATTGTAAGAGGTTCACAAATGCAAGTCAATACCAACTTACCTGAGAGTCATTTGATTTTGTCCAATTACTTGTTCCATCCTACAAATTTCGTCACGAAGCTGGTTAGAATTCAAATTTATCTCATATGATATTGTCGCTAGTTGTTGATGTAAGCTGGAAATTTCTGATTCTACCAAAAATATAGTACATTAACTAGTGTGAAAACTATACAGCATCATAACGTACCAAATGTGTCTATCGTTTCTTTGAGTAAGGTTTCCTTTCTTTCAAGTGTTAAAAATAATGTTTCCTTTCGATTCTCCTCGTCAATAATCATATTGTGCATTTGATCAAGTCTCATGGCAATAGATCCCTTCCAATCTTGGAATCCCTAGGAAGATCTTACTTTCATCTAGTTGGGTACGACAATCTACCTACCTGGTAAAGGTGGAAAAGCTTTGAGATATCCTCGCTGCACTTTTTCATGTCTGCACACCTAGAGGAGGTCTCTTCGTTGATGCATTTCTTCAATGCAGTCAAAACATCACCAACTTTATGGATCCACTCGTCTGAAATCTTTTGACTTTTAATATTAAACATGTTTGGGTGAGGACGATGCGACAACCTGATTATGCTTCCGAAGACTCCCGACATCTGTTATAAGATGAAGACGTTGTTTAATTTCCTCATTTAGGACAGACCGGAGGGCGGTCATATCCTGCTCAAGAACCAGCATCCTGTTTTCGTGCTCGTGGGAACTGTTAGTTATACCATTTGGGCTGTTGGTCCTTACTATATTACAATCAGCTAAATGAGCACGTAGTCTCTTGCGTTGCACCAACATATTGCAGGAATTTGGACATTTTTCCAGAACTTGACCACAGTGAATGATGTGCCCCTTTCAAATTTTCCTATTGATTTCAGCAAATCAATCCACAAAAACAATATTTCTCACCTTGAATGTCTGCGAGTCGAACCATTCATTGCAGAAGTAACACGAGGTTTTCTCGTAAGTGAGCTGAACTACCGGAGCTTTTTCTGGCTCCATACCTTTATCAAAAACTAGTTGCAAACTCTAAACACCTATTCACCTTTTATTTTCGCGGCGTTATCAGTTTCGTTTAACGAATTGCTGTGACCAACCTACTTTAGGTTTATTGTCCACGGAAACGAACGAAAATTGCAATGTTTCGCTGTTCCACCTTTTCTCAAATCAAGTTATATTTAAATGTTTTTGCTATTTTGATGGTAATACGCCTCCGCATTGACTGATCAGACCAAGGAAAACAGCTACGATATCATTTGCAAGAGACTCCCCTAATGGGCTGATAGTGTTATCTGAAAATGGCGCAAGTTTAGGTGGAGATAATGAACTTTTACGATATGATGCGGCGTTTTGCATTTACCATAAACATTTAACGAAATTAAATAGAGCGTAAGAGACTTCGCAGTTGTGAGTCAGATTCACTATCGCACTTTCGGTGAATAGGCTCTTCACGGTTATCGTGAATTTCATAGATAAAATGCCTTAATGATCCGAATGAAATTATAAGTTTATGTTTTATACGTTACTTTCAATCTTAGGTAGTACAAAACAAAAGTGCAAATAATCATTTGTGCCATTTTTATTCACTTTTACATTATCAATATATAAATAATAAAATATTTATTTCTTTAAGAAATTTTAATGAAGTGGTCATCTCCATTTTCTATAGATATGTATAAAAAATGCATTATTAGAAAAAAAACAGACTACATAAATAACCGAAAAGCAAGCTCTAGAGCTAAACATTATGTTTGAGCAGTTGAATGCACCATGAAAATGTTCGTTATTTTAAAACTTCGGCACACTCCAGTGTAATTAATGGTTTATAGATTGTGGGCGTTTATAGCCCAAGAAATAATTAACACATATATAGGGGAGAGTGGGGTGAACCGGGACGGTAGGGTGAACTGGGACAGTGCTTTTTTAAGTATTTTTATTGTTATTATGTTGGTAATTTTTAGGGTATTATGTTTGTATTGGCCCTCTACATTATTTCATTAGAATTCAAAGCCACTACCTGCATCATTTATTAAGTGAGGATTATTAATAAAAACCGACACTTGTCAAAGTTTATTTTGCTCGAAGTTAAAGGACACCTAATTTTATGGTTTTTAAGACTAAAAAAAAGGTAAGTTGATAAAAAGTATTCGTTAGTATGTTATCTTTTAGAGTTCACATGGATTTTGTGATAACCTCAAAAAATTTTAATAACCACGCGTTTGTTTAAAAAAGTAGCACCGTGGGGTGAACCGGGACACGGTTTCTGGGTTAACCGAGAAATGTTGTGGCACCCTTTTAGCTATTAAATCGACTTAAATTCATTAGTTATTAACAAATATGGTTGTCAAAAGTTTTTTTTATTAATGATTTTTACATTTTTTTAAAGTTCAGACCAAAATGCCGAGATATTGCAAATTTTATATTGTTTATAATAAAAAATTAAAAAAAATATTTTCAAACATTGTTTATAATAATATCATAACATATTTTTTAACATAAAAACAAATAAGACTACTAAGAGTTACAGCATAAACGTCACTTTTACCTGCTTTTTCTATCGTGTCCCGGTTCACCCCACGATTTTTTGAAACTGCTGATTTGACACTTTTTTTTCAAAACGGTTATAAATTGTTGAAAATTAAAAGTAATAATATTCAAAGTGACAAATAATGAAAGGTAATAAACCCATCTGCAGGATAGAATATTAACATATGAAAAAAAATGTTTATTAAGGTTTTATAAAGCCTTAAACAAAGTGTGTCCCGGTTCACCCCACTCTCCCCTACTTTTTTGAAGTCAAAATGGTAGCATAAAAGTGTTATTATATATATATATGGCTTAAGTCAAGCGCTGGAGAGGTAGCCGGATTTGAATGAAATTTTGCAGAAACCTTCCTTTGGCCTTGGAACGTATAAATATGCAACAATTTTTGCTGGCTCAATTATTGTTTCCGAGATTTTTTATTAAAAAAAAAATTTTTTCTCGGACTTTTGTCGTACAAAAATGTGAATGTTTATCGCATATTTCTGCAAAATTTCACTCATAATCTCACTTCGCTTATGTTAAATTAAAATTAAGCACTTTACAGTCACTCTTCTAATCACAAAAAACCTGAATAGATAAAGTTTTAAATTGTTATTTAAGATACTTCCTGCTGCAATCTGTGTCCCTCTTGTTTACATTTACTGATCTGTCATTTAACTTTTACAAAATGCCTACTGACGGAGGATTTTCCTTTTACAAAATGCCTACTGGCGGAGGATTTTCCTTTTACAAAATGCCTACTGACGGAGGATTTTCCTTTTACAAAATGCCTACTGGCGGGGGATTTTCCTTTTACAAAATGCCTACTGACGGAGGATTTTCCTTTTACAAAATGCCTACTGACGGAGGATTTTCCTTTTACAAAATGCTTACTGGCGGAGGATTTTCCTTATACAAAATGCCAAAGTTAAATTGTACAAGTTAAATGACAGATCAGTAAATGTAAACAAGAGGGACAGATTGCAGCAGGTAAGTAATCTTAAATAATAATATCTTTTCAGGTCTTTTGTGATTAGAAGTGCTTAATTTTAATTTAACATAAGTGAAGTGAGACTATGAGTGAAATTTTGCAGAAATATGCGATAAATATGCACATTTTTGTACGGCAAGAGTCCGAGAAAAAAATTTTTTTTTAATAAAAAATCTCGGAAACAATAATTGAGCCAGCAAAAATTGTTGCATATTTATACGTTCCAAGGCCAAAGGAAGGTTTCTGCAAAATTTCACTCAAATCCGGCTACCTCTCCAGCGCTTGACTTGTTCCTATATATATATATATGTTTCGAATTCCCGAGTAAAAATATCAGACCCGAGAAAGAACAAAAGCACGCCTGAAATTCAATTTTGGGCCGATTATAGGCCAAATGTACACCAGGCTTTATCACAGGCCGAGAAGACGCCCGAGAAACGCTGCAAACCACCATGGAATTACATGTCAGATCAAATTTAGGCCAGTTATAGGCCGGCAATACACTCAAAATTTATCAGAGGCCGATGAAAAACCGACGAGACGCAGAGTAAGAAATGTTGCCCGAAAAGACGAATAAAAGATATCATGCAATTCCATTTTACGCCGATTTTGTGTCGATTCTATCCCAATTTTTAGACTATTTTAAGCCGCTTTTTGGTAGATTTTAGGGCGATATTTGACTGATTTCTGCTAGAAATATATCAGTATATGGACTTAGAAAATTTTCATTACAGAATAATTCGAATTTCTGGACTTAGAAAAATTTGAATAATGAATTTAGAAATATTAGAATTTCTGGACTTAAAAGAAGTTCAATTACTGGAATTTATTCAAAATATTAATCTCTTATATCTGAAAATCTTATAATTTGAAAAAAAAAATACGAATTTATATTATTAAATATAAATTTATTTGAATGAAAAATTTTACTACAAGGATGGTTTGTGCACTTAAATTTATAGTATTCATTCACAATTAAAATCAGCATCATTAGCAAGTTTCATTACATATATATTATCATTAACTTTAATTGTAAAATAAATAGTTTCTATTTGATCTATTCTTATCGAATTACATCCATTTTCTCTAAAACTATATATATATTTTACAGTAATTTTTTCATTTTCATGTACCAATTGATTATTATCTATTGTCATTGTACTCGAAGCTTCAAAGACATTATTTGTATCCCCCTCACTAACGACAGCAAAAAAATTTTCTTCACAGTTATGTACATATATTTCTGTCACAATAACATATTCTAAAAACTAATTGTACAAATCCAAATTTAACGTCATGTGAATTTTGCGCTTTATATGAAATTGCATAACTGGCATAGCAATTCGATCGCTTATAATTGATATTGTAAATAACATGACCATTTTTTTTATGCCCCGAAACGATGAGAGTTTTATATTTGGCCTATAGAGACCACTCCCAACAAACAATATTTTTCTTCTAAAGCTCTTCAAGCGTTCTATGAGGATTAAAATAGGCTTTAACTAAGGCAATTACTTTAAAAAATTACTCCTCAAAACTTCTTGAAGAGCCTTACTAGCTAAGAACTGGCGTATGAAATTAACCTGATAAAGCGTTAATAGCTTTCGTAAAGAACTCTTCAAAGCACTAAGAAGAATTCTTTAAAAGCAGGTATAAGTATTAATATCTATATAGGATTATTTAAATGCGAAACTTCAAATAGGATTGTGTGTTTTACTTTTCATCTTTAATATATATTCTTGTCATATACACAGTTAGATCTTCTGGTAAAAACCTGTAAGAAGACTTTATGAAAATTTAGGCAATAATTTATCTTAAACATGTTAGTATTTTCACATAATGAATAAAATCATAATTTCGATTAGGCAATGGTGATATTACCGCGGAAAAAATTATATTGATGAAATGTGGTCTGATATTTGCAAAAAATATTCATCCCCATCAAAATTTTGCAAATAAATCAACATGATATGGATGACGAAAAATTTTTTTTAAATTAATTTCCTTAAATAATACAAAAATTGGCCCAAAATAATGTTATTGCTACATAATACTTATAAATTAAATATAAAACATTTTGAAATTTCACACTAAATATTTTATTTTCAAATCTAATTGATAACGAATGCATTTGCCCTTTCTGATTTTTTTTTCAACGACAACTAAAAATGGCCGGTTGTTGTTGTCTTTTTAAAAGTGTTTTTAAGAATACTTTATGAATTTTCTCGTGTAAATTGCTGTTATTAGAGAAATAAGAGAGCACGTTTTTATTAAAGCATTTTTTAAGACTACTATAATAAACAATCGACACTTATAAGAACTTACTGCAGTAATGTTATTATTTAAAACCATTACCAAACAGTACTAACTGCAAGGTATTTCTGACTAAATTTATAATAACAAGCGCGGTTGTTATACAATAGATTAACATTTTACTTGCTGTGCAAAAAATAACTAAGTGGGATGAAATGTCAGATTGCTTTTTAAGGAAATTGCAAAAAGGTAAGTATAGTTCTTATAAAGGTCTTATTTCAACTCAATATAAAGTAATTAACTTTTAATACTTTTATACAGGATCTCGACTGGATTTGATTCGTATAAGGATCTTATAAGATTGTAAATCACATATTCCAAACATTGTTTTTAAAAAAGCTTTTAGTTGAACTCTTAAAAGAATTTGTTCTTACTATTCTTATTATATCCTAACACAAAATAATTGTAAGCCAGTAAGCAGAATAAGATGTTTTTTGAAAAGTCAATTTTGCTTTTAAGAAGGGTGAATTCTTCGCGAATGCCTTTAAAAGTAACATAAGTGCAACTTCTTAAAAAAGTAGAATATAAATCCGCTATTCCGCTATCCGCTTTCAATTAATTTATTTTGTAAATTCAAAGGGATTTTATTCATAACCTTGAATTTTCCAACGGTGTATATTTTTTCATCAACCATTTGTGTTTTTGAGATTCTTCTACCTACGGTCGAAAGCGCTTTGCAGAAATTTCTAACAGAATTATTACGTAATTTTGCTATAATATTTGAGATTATAATGCTGTAGGCTACGCTGGAAGAAATTTGTAAGCCTACATGAGTGGTACCATGTATATACTTTAGTAGCCTTCCATTCAAATCTTCGAAAGGAAAGCAACTTGTTACCCATAGTGGACCAGTATGTTTCACTGAGTTGGGCATATGTCTCAACAAATGAAAATTTATAGTCATAAATCGGGAATCATATAAACTTTGGAAGTTGGATACAAAAGCGACTGGAAGATCTTCTGCTCTCTTCAACATTTCTGGAGAAATCAAATCACTGTTGAGTATACAAATTCCCGTTACAAGTTGCAGATAAGATGGATCAAACCACAAGTATGCCATTTTGGGAATGATTCCTTGGAACACACAATGCATTGCATCAACTGCCATACCATTTATAGCATCTGGCATAATTGAAAATAAAATTGAAGGGCCTTTTACACCAAATATCGGCTTGTCATCATTGTGAGCTACTTCTGCATGACGCCTATTCTCATCAACAGTCCGCAATTGCAGCGAACCCTCAAATGGATATATGTGCGTATTGCCGTAATATACACCACTAACATTATATCCTGGTGAATAACACAATGTGCACCCATAAAAGCCATTTTGGTGTGTATGATTTAAAAAATCAGCTTTTGCTGGGATATCACACGTGCCACAAATTATTATGGCCTTAACTTTGCGCACCTCATCAGACCCTACAATTTTTAAATTTATACCTTGGCGTAGTCTATACATCTCAGAATGTAAAGGTTTCATAAATAAGTTCGGTTGAGGATTTGTTGGACCAAACCAAATACCAGCAACTATTATGTTTTCCTTCAATATTCTCTTATGATATGGTAACTCGTTAATAATTAAATATATTGGCCACACCTTACACTTAGATGATTTGAAGACTGGCGCACCATCGACGTAAAACATGAAAGAAATATTATTTTTGCTCGACAGTAATCCATTATTTTCACTAATCTTTTATATGTAGATTACGCCATCATAAATATCACCTAAATAGTCATTAGGAACTTCTCGATTGAAACGATGCTCAATGTCATTCACAAAGCCCGGTTTTAAAAACAAAGTCTCCAGTTGGTTGATGACTGGAATCTCAAGGAAGTAAGCGGGGTCTAATTCCTCATTACATCCACTTTTAGAGCTGTTATTTTCCAACTGGGAATAACAGATTGAGCAATAATAATGTCTAACTATAGGAGACTTGATAGTTGCAAAAATTTTCCGAAACTTATATACGGTTTTCCGGAACCGTGTAGTAGGTGGTATTAAAAGTACTAATAATTGTAGAAGAGCAGTGAAACATGTGCCACTCAAATTAAATTTTAAGACAAATGATAATATCGCCACAATTGTCTCCCCTACAGTTAAATTTGCACCTGCATAAAATGGTTCATCAGCATCATCCTCATCAAGATTTCTGCTAATTCCGTCATCATCCTCTTCGTTGTAATTATTGAAGATTGTTTCATCGTTTTCTTCTTCATATTCACTGCTGTCTGTGGAATCACAATTGCTGTCATCGTTTTCTTCGGGTCCGTGATCGCCTTCCGCGGGTGTGTCATCTTTAAAAAATATAAAAAATAATTTTCACAAACCATACTTTTATAATTATTACTATATTTTCATTATTATATTTTATTTTTTAACACTTACCATGGCGACCAATGACATCTACTGTTTCACTTACATTCGTCGTTTCAATTTCCATACATTCATAACTAATATTATCTGTAAAAAGAATATACTGTTATTATATGTATTTCCGTGAATCCTCCTACTTAAAAACCAGTTCAGTAATATTGAAAAATACCTGAAATACCAATTTATTTCGATTACAGATTTTGTTGCAGAAGAAATCAAGGACGTAACAATAAATAATATAAATATATTCAAAATGCGAAGAAAAAACTTATAGCAGATCAACCTAATAAAAGGAAAGCTGAGGATGCTGATAATTTAGGAGGTATGATTTCCATTTCTATCACGAATCATATTATGAAATCACATTTATAATTTTATAATTTTTTTTCTTTTACAGAAAATTCATAACAAAGCACAGTCATCTACAGTTACGACTAAATGGTCTCCGACAACACCATCTTCGAGTGGATCAACTTCTTCAATAGAAGCAAATTCTTATAAATCATGTTTTACAAAGCAGTCGCTGACACCAAAACCACCAATAGCAGAAAAACTACCGACAACAACATTCTGTTTAAATGAACCATTAACAGGAAAAAATTTAAATGAACCATCGGTTGCTATAACGCAACCAGAACCAGCTACTTATTATAAAGAAGAATGTAACTACCAATCACCATCTGGTCCATCAGAACAGCCACCGCCACCAATTTACAATTATTATCAACCTGCTTCAACCCACCAGCCACCAATATACAAATATTATCAGCCTGCTACCCACCAGCAACCAGAAATCACAACATTTCATAATTTACAATATTATCCACCTCCACCAGGTCACCAGTCGTCACCACCAGCTAACCAGTCACCACGACAAGATAATAACAGTGTTTATAAAAGTTTATAATTCATTTTCTATATTTTTCATTTTGTTTCATGTTTATCATTATTTTATATGTAGATTAATTTAATATTTATTCACATATTTCATATATAATATAATGATGTTTTCTTTAAATAATACATAATTTTTTGTTTTTAATGTAAAAATCCAACTATCAGACCAATTTCTGCTTCGGCCGCATTATGTACTTCAATGGAATCAAATGGAAAGGAGCTTACAAAAACTATTTTTGGATAAAATTACACTTAATGAAGTTCCTAAAATTGAAATACATTAATTTTTACTCGGATTTTTATATTGAATTATTTTAACAATTTAAACTAAAAAATTAATTAAAGTTGAAGGTAACTAAAATTAAATAATGACAATTTAGGAAGTTCATTAAGGAATTTTTATCCAAAAACTGATTTTGTAAGCTATATTTGATTCTGTTGAATTACGTAATGTGGTCCTCGGTGTGTTTTCGGCCTTATTTGAAGGTATATTCTCGACCTATTCTCGGCCTATTCTGGAATATCCACGACCTATTCATTCTCTATTCTCGGTATATTTTAGGTATATTCTCGGGCTAATCTCGGCATATTTTATATGTTTTGCCGAACTCTCCTCGGCGTTTTGTCTGGCTTATTTTCGACATACCTGCGGCGATTTGTCGGCCTCGTGTTCACTACCTGGGCTTGTATTCGGCAAATTTTGGCCTTTTCTGCCATTCAACATGTAGGACCGAAATCAGCGAAATTTTGTTACTTTTCGTCGGCCTGATTTTTTTACTCTGGTTGGCGATTTATTAGCTTTCATTTGATTCCTATGTATATTGCATTATAAAAAAAAATGTTTATTCCCCCTCAATTTTTTTTTCCTTTTTTTTGTGGACCTTATATTTAAATATTATGCCCTATGTCACTCCTCCAATTGAGACGAATCTAACGAAACCTCACTCTTAAAAATCGGTCAATCCGTTTAGGCTACAGAGCGTGCCAAAGAAATATACATATGTACATACATACATACATACATACATACATACACTCGAAAAATATAACCCTCCTTCTGGAAGTCGGGTAAAATACACGTTAAATTCAATATTAAATTGAACATGGCAAAAATTATTCCAAGTGCAATTTAATTAGATGATCGATGTAAAATTACAATGTGTATGAATGAAGTGTAGAATTACCTACATTTTCAATGTGTAAAAATCCATTATACATATGTGAATTTTAAATCTATAAAAGAATAAATTTAAAATTATAACTTTTTACATTGAAATTTCAATTTCAAGCCATCGTTCGCAATATAATTATATATGTATATGAAACCGAAAAGTGTAAGTACACTTAAATTAAGAGCAAAATTGTCCAACTTTAAATAATCGATATTGTAGCCTTTGAGGTTTGCAATAACGTAAATAATTGCCAACCATCATAATGATACTGTGTGTTACATATAAAATATGTATGTACATATTAGGAAATTCCAGATTTTCATAGTTTGACGATTTAACAATCTTTACAACAAAATGAAATACAACAAAACGTAAATTCTCCAATTATGTTTTAAACATTTATTTTAGAAACCTTGATTCACTTAAGGAAAAACGGTAATTTATAAGCCTTTCAAGAATTAATGCAATATTAAATATATATTTACGTAGACAATTTTTCTTTTTCATAACAACAAAACATAAAAAAAATATTTTCATTTAAAATAAAAGAAGTTAATGTTACAGGCATCCCTTGAATAATACGACTAATTGGTTCCGTGTTATTCGAAATCGTGTTATTTGATACTAATAAAATAAATCATACAATTTTGGAGAAGAGAGAACTATTGCGTTATTGCGTCATACTACAGACAGTCAGTTTTCCTTGTAAGCCGACGACTTAATTTTTAACAGTAATTTTCGCGATTTCGTGTAATTCGAACTCCGTGTTATTCGAGGGTTGTCGCAAATTTTAACCGTGCTATTCGAGACTTCGTGCAATTCTAGTACCGTGCTATTAGAGGGATGCCTGTACTTTAAAAATAAAAGTAGTAAATATTTCTCATTTTGATTTACTGAAACTAACCCCCCTATTCAGAAAGCAGTCGAACTACTGTATATTTTTTTTTTATGACTTTTGATATTCAGAAAAAATCCACAAGTTTGATGTTTCAAATATATATCATAAAATTGTGACGGTCGACAAAGTAGATCACAAGGAATAGTTTTTGTCTTTTCTAGTGTTTTTGGTAGCAAAACAAAAAAAGTAGGATAAATATCTCAATAAAAAATGTATTTAATTTAAAACCGACTAATTTAATGGCATTCGTCGGGTGATGTGGAGGAAATTGAAGTACCAAAGCGACTCATTTCCTTTGTCAGATACGGGCTTCATACAATTATTAAAGCTAAATTGTTGGATGAAATGGCACCATATGAACGACATAAATACAGTATTCCTTTTATATTAAAGGGATATTTTCTTGACATAGAAATTTTACTAATTTAAACGTCTGCACAAAATTGGGGAGATTGTTGTGATTTTTCTTGTGACTGTTATGCCAGAATACCAAACAGCTGATTGATCACAAATAAAATCACAGCGGACAATCACTAGATTGAATCACAAAAATTTGCGACTAGTGACTGATCACAATTTCTGAATAAGGTAATTAGAAACAACAAGACACAGAAGTTCCAAAAATCCAAATATTTCCCAAAATTGTCATTCCTGTATCCTTTGCAAGGAACGAAGTGTTCCGATGTAAATAATTTCTACCATCGCATTGCAACGTATCGTTTATCGTTCCGTTGAGCATTTCTGTAGAAACGGATGAGTTGAAGATGTCGGTTGTGTGTATGGAACGAAAAAATTGTAATTTAATCGTTTTACACACAAACTTTCAAATATTCGTTGAAGTCCGAGGAAGGTTCTTATGAGGAGAAAAATTGGAAAATCCACCCACTAGATGGGCTACAATACATCAACTTCTATACCGTTTAACCGATCGTGATGAAAATTGGTATACGTAGGTATTTGAATACGGTGCATATTTTTGCGTTATAAACAAATGCAAAACAAAATCTTAAATTCTGCGGATGGTTTCAAAAATATGTGCTGCTTCGAATGGCTAAAGCTATGTAAATCGCGATATTGAGTACATTATAATGGCGTTAATATTCTTTGCATAATCATAATAATCATAGTGACGACACGTGCCTTAACGTTTGTTTTTAAGTACCTACCATATTAAACAACTTTGGTAACTGTAGCGGTGTAGTATGTTAGTTAAATTTATCACTTGAAACGAGATTCGTACTTTTTAATATAAGCAATCCATCATTATTTTTTTATTTTATCAACTTACCAGTGAAATAGAGATTCTAATGTTTTCAGTTTTGATTTGAGAAGTGAACATTACAAAATAAATGTCTTTGTTTAATATTTATAAATAATATAAAATTGAAAGGAATTAAATAAAAATCATATGAAATTATTATATCAAATTACCTTGATTTATCTTTAAAAAAAAAAAAATTCTTTTTGTATCTAGTCTTAGAAGCCCCTGAACTATACTTCTTTTACCCTATATACGAGTATATGAGTATTGCATTTAATAATCCTAAAACAATTTTGATATTAACCATACATATTTATGTATGCAAAAGAAGTAGGTCATCATTTACGACTAAAACATATTCAAGTAATTCCTCATCAAGTGGATATTGATTCGATTGTAAATCACAAATAAAAACACGTGAATAAGGAAGAAATTTGATAATTGGGAGTTTTAGGAATGTATTGATTTAAGTTTACTAGCAAAACAAGTTTTAGAAGCTTTTTCAAATTTTTGAATTCAACTTTCGAATAAACTCTCTTTATTTTTTCTTTTATAATTTTTAACATCTTCTATAACAACCCACAGCAGTGAAAGATATAATAATATAAATAACAACTTAGACATAGAAACATTAACAGTTACACTTCTTCTTATACGTCGTATTGTCAGCGACCTCCAGCTGCCTTATTCCGGCTTCGTCCACGAACTGCTTGGGCAATCCTCTTCGACCAGGCAGTGATGCTTGGTTCACAGCCAGCTCCATTCGGGTCATGACCCGTTCCAGGAGAGCGTCCACAGCATGGCGGACATTGAGACCCGTGCAAGCACTCGTCTCAATGTAGGGCAGGTGGTACCGTTCGGCCATCGTGCGAGCTTGGTACTCGCTAACGACCCGCATCTGCTCCAGGTCGCACTTGTTCCCGCAAAGGACGACATCGGGGTTCTCGCAATAAGCGTGGGTGCGGAGCTGCTCCATCCAGTTTGTGACCTCTAAGAAAGATTTTTCGCTAGTCAGGTCGAAAATTAGTAGGAAGCCCATTGCGTCACGATAGAAAGCAGTCGTTAAACTCCTGAATCGCTCCTGGCCAGCCGTGTCCCAAAGCTGGAGGTGTATGCGGTGGTTTCTTCCTCGCGACTTGTAAATCTAGGACGAGAAAGCTTTTAGTATAAGAGCCCTGGTCTAGGTTCAGAGACTTACTACACGTTTTTCCCGGAAGTCAATCCCGACCGTGGATATGAACCGGGAATGGAATATACCGTCCGTGTACTGGTACAAAAAGCTCGTCTTGCCCACTCCGGAATCGCCTAGAGCCAGAAACTTGATAAGGTAGTCATAATCGATTGATGCCATGAAGGAGTTGCCTGGAATGAGGAAGAGTCGTATTAATGCTCATTGGCGTACCTATAAGGATTTAAGTTTCATAGAAAACTTCGCCGTAGCGTTTGAACCTAAGAAAGGTAAGCTTTATCTCCATTTGGGCAAGTTTGTTACTGAAATAATTATGAACGTGTGCATAGGCAAGCATCGTTCAATAAACTTGTTGGTATACATATTTCATATGAAAAAGTACCTTTTGAAGCCTACGTTATCACATGAATTCGGAGAATAGATTTAAAAAAATACCTCCATCCAAATGTAGGGATATTGGGTAAGTAGAACTCTTATTAACATGCTGCCTTAAGAAAATATTTCACTTTAATAACTTATACCTAACAACAAAAAAAAATTGAATACATATGACTTACAACTGTTAAAAAAGTTACTCATTTAACTTTCAATTCAACTAGTGCCTCAGGAGAATTCAAAAAAACTTATCAGTTTAAAAATTAAATAATGTTGTATTGTACTGAAGATGAAAATAACGACATAAGACAAGGTGCAATTTTGGGAGAAATCGCATGTAATGTCTGATTTAATATTTGACAGTTGGTGTGAAATCCGAACACCAAAAATCCCCAAGTACCAATTTTCTTAGTTTTTTAGCCCTCTCAGGACCATAGGTAAGAGGTAAAGTAACCACTTTTTAATATTTAGGATGATCCATTGAGCGTCTATAAAAACATATTTTTAAATCAAAATACCAAAACCAGTAATGGGTTTTCTGTCAATTTCCTGATTATAATCAAAGAATGACGGTTCGGATGCTGTGTTGCCATAAATAAAAAATGAAAAGATACGTTCAGGAAATAATATAAGTAAAATGACACCCACCCGTTTCTTAGTTATTCACTTCTTTTAAATTTTTTGTTCGGGACAACTGTGTTGTCTCCCTGCAGTCATCAAAGAAATGAGGCTAATTTGCTCACCATTGTGATCGAGGTTCGTGTACCTTATCCTTTTGATGTAGATTGCGTTGATGACTAGTACCAAGTTCATAGATTTTTTGAGTCTTGTTAAACAGCAATAGTTATCACAATGCTTGGGTACAGGTACAGAAGCTGTTGACGTCATTTATTGAGCCATACAAGCACTGTGCTCTGAAGGATACTTAAATCACTGCTGTTGTCTTAAGAGAACGGGGGCAACGTAAATAATATGCAAATTCGATGTTTATTCGCTGAGGCAAGCGAAGTGACCTTTATTTCTGAAATTATTTTAATTCCAGAAAATTATTTGACAAATACCAATTTTTGTGGAAATAGCATAAACTTTAAAACGAGTATTCCCATATATGAAATCTAGCTATCGGTTATTTGCCCCAAAAAACCCCTATATTGTAAACTTTATCGAAATCTATATAGAGCCGTTTTCGAGAATGCGATTTAAGAAATGTATAAACAGATGTGTCCAAATTATTATTACATCTTAAGAAAAGCTACCGTTTCTAAATACATATCGTTTGCGAAGGTTACCTGATATACCAAGAAATAATGCAATAAAAATCTCATACCATATTTTTATATTTTTGGAACTATCCCTTTCCTAATAATTGTTACTTGAGTGACGTTTTTGGTAAAATATTAATTTAGAGTTGTTTATGCTTTACTAATTAGTTTCAATTACAAATTGTTTTAATTTTATGGTTACTGTGCAGTATTTAAGAAATACTATCTAAACGATGATATTTAATCTTATTTGTGGCTTCAAACAGTGAACGTGATAGCGATTTTTTTAATTTTGGAGAATTTACTACGGATTAAGCAAAGGATATTAACTAATGCGGTTACAAAAGCGAAAATTTCGAGGCTTTTGAAAGTAGAAGTCTCATAGGGAAATAGCTCAGAAAGTGGGTGTTTGCCAATTATTTGTTAGTAAGTTCAGCTGCTTAGTTTCGGGAAAATTCCTACATTTTAGAAAAAAAAAACAATTGTTTTCCAGTTTCGAGTTTACCTGCAGTGGTAGGTGGCAGGTCAACATTGTTGACACTTTTGTAAGGAACATTGTAGATTTTTGACGTAAGTTGGATGTGTCTGGGTTGAGTAGATCAAGGGCAAAATCAAATAATGATGTGTATATTAAGGAAAATTGGAATCTACGAACCATCCTGTAACTTTCAAACGGTTGACATGCCATAACAAATTTTGTTTTTTTCGATTAGACCTTTCATCCTACTCATTTTAGAATACCCACTCTACCCACTAAAAACAACCTGTATGCAAATATTGCACGTAGTATAGTATAAAATAACAAATAATTGAAAAAATTTATTAATCTACAAATTACCTGTTTACATCAGATTTATAGTAAGCAGAAATAGACTAACGTATAATTTTCGAGATAAAATTGTTTTTCAAAATTTTTGCTCAATACCTTATGTTCTATTTCTGCAAAAAATCGGTGATTTTTATTCTGACATGGAAAAGTGTCCTCGCCTAACTTATAGAAAATTAATTTCTGCACAAAATTGACTATAACCATTTTTCCCGTAACTGCGATATTTTTTAATTTATTTGCGAAATAAAAGTAGTGAAATTTGAAAGTTTCATTTAATAAATAAAGCGGCGTTTCCAATGCAGCGTACGCTGTGCGCTGGCCGCTGTTTCCATTCTTCATAAGGCAGATTTGTATCTTTTGTCTCACTCTAAATCTCACGCTCGCGCCTTGCGCCAGCGCAAAAGTAGGCTCTAGTTCTACGCTCGCGCTGGCGACTGCGAAAAATTTCGAAAATTTAGGTTGACTTATTTGACACAAGATGGAGCACCTATATAATTGGCCTGTTAAGGTTGTAATCATGCAAAGAAAACTAACTTGGCTGATAAAATTCAACTGTGTGTTGCATAATTTGTTATAAGGAAATCATTTTTTGGGAAATTTCTAATGGTTTCAGTTATAATTTTATTCTTGAAATATGCATTTTCGAATCAGCTGGGTTCTGCATTTTCGAATTGACTTTGAACTGCCAAGCTCGACTTTGTTTACAACTGCATTAACCATATTTGCATAATGCATAATCGCAACAATAGTTACAAGTTGGTTTGCCACCACAGCAGGACAATTAACACCACTCACAACATTAGCAAAATCACAATTTCAAAGCAAAAGTGAAGTGACAGATAATCATATAATATGATTTCGAAAAACTGAATTTTCGAACATGCGCTACGCTGCCATTTGGGACAGGGCCCGCGCTGGCGCAAAGCGTACGCTGCATTGGAAACGCCGCTTAACACAAAAATGGTCAATCGGATGTCAAAATCTATCGGAGAATTTCTAGACAATTTTGCCCTGTACAATATTACGCAACCAGTTTTACGATATATGTTACCCTTAATGAACAACTTGCAAAATCATAAAGTACCATCATGTGATCAATTTGTTGAGTCACTGTACATTTGCCAAAACGGAAATGAATGAAATTGTAATGCATTGGAATGCAAAAAGTAGCCAAAAACATCTTCATGTCACGTCAGGCCCTTGAAACTTAACCGTTAGGCAACTCACGTTAGGTCTCATTTCTGAGTCAGCTCGAGTAAGTCAGTCGCATGCTGTGCAGTGTCGAAGTAAGTGCAACGTGAAGTGTGGAACTAAAAAAAGTTAATTAAATTAAAGAATTTTTACCCAAAAACTGCTTTTGTAAACTCCTTTTGATTCGATTCGAATGTTTTCAATGATAGGGCTCAATATTTTAGGAGGCCTTTTTCACACAATATTTAAATCCTGTTTGGATGCACGAGGCGTTCGGATTATAGTATTTAAATGGCCCCTACTATAACGTGAACGCTTTGCATATCCGAACAGGGTTTAAATTCTGAGTTTGGAACATCTCCATTTTTATTTCAAGCAAAAATTATCATAATAATAATATAAGTATAAGTATAATTTAGAACCCTAAGGGTAAAATCATAACGCGCAGGTTACGGTCGCGGTTTAGGTGACTATTCAGCTGACTGAGAGAACAAAATAAGTATCATAAGTGAGGAAACGCATAGTGCGGCAGCTCACTAATCAGCTTAAGGTTTAGCCAGGTTTAGCTGACTATCGGCTTTAGCTCAATACAAATCATTTTGTTTTTCTCAGTCAGCTAGTCAGGTTAGGCTGAACAGTCCACCTAAACCGCGACCGTAACCTGCGCGTTATGATTTTACCCTTAGATGCCTTGAATTTGTGGAGATGAGTTCTGCCGTGTGATGCGCGTATTGTTGCCCTCATGTCTGCCTCACTTCATCAGCTATAACGTGTATTACATCTTTTTAAATTTTTTCCAATTAATTTTGCAACACAGCGTTTCCAGAATTGAATTGTAAATATTATTGATTAGGAAACGAATGCATGCATGTATTACAAATGAATCATAGTAGTTGGGTTCCTGAAGTTTTACTTCAATTGTTTCAAGTTCGGAAGACGTATTTATTGGAAAATTAACGTCGATGTCACGTGTTGAATTGTCACTGAACAAATTTTCGGATATTTTTTTTTAACAGAACGTATTGCTTTGCTGCAAGATCTTTAACGTTTGAAACTAAAAGTAAATTAATTACATTCAGAAACTGTTATTTTTTCCAAATAAAGCTCTTATTGTATAGGGAGTATCCCTTATTTTAGCTTCGTTTTGCGAAAGATTGAACGATGGAGGATCTATAATAGTACATTTTTTTTAACAATATAACATATTTCAGTAAAATCAAACAGAAAAATCAATCAGGAAAAATTGAATTTCTAATAAATAATCGTACGATATAAAAACAGTACCGTCGTAGTCTGAATAAATAGGAAATTCTTGAAAAGTTGAGCTTGCTGAGGAATTTTGTACATTTGGTGTTATTAAAGCGGAGACAATAGCTGTGTTCCATTGGGCTGTGTAAAGTACTCCCGAGTACTTTCTCTATGGAACGCTACTTTGATCGTCAGGAGTAAAATATAAATTCAAATTTTGACATTTCATCGTATTATATTAGTTGCTTTGATTGTGCCTTATTTATTAAAATGGAAATATTTATATATAAATATGTTTTGCTGCCTAAACTACTTAAATTTTATTATTTGAATCCTTGTGATTACTCAAGAATAGCTAAAGCTGCAACGAAAAATGAGGAAAAGCTTTCATTTCCATGCAAACCTAGTACAAAAACCACCATCCACCTGGCGGGAAAATGTGGCGTAACTACTCAGAACTTCTGCTCGCCAACTATAGCTAGAGTAGTTCAGCGTAGCCAGAAGTACTTGGGAGTATTTTACACAGCCCAATGGAACACAGCTAATCTCTTCGTTTCTACCATCTAAAGCATGACAAAAATTTAATTGTATGTTGAAAAAAAAGGAATTTACAAATTTACCATTTATTGAATTGTTTAATTGGGAGGCCTTTTTTTTAAGTGAAGCTTTACTTTTCCACTTCTTATATGTTGGTGATGGCATTTTTGATGTTTCTGGTAGATTATGGCAGCAAGATGAAACTAAATAGATTCAACACACCGAAAAAAAATACAGTTGATTTTACTATAAACGAATACAAAATTAACTATTTACAGCAATGATTTTCAGCCAATTATTGTTTAATAATTTTTAAAAATTCAAAAACGTTATATTTACTAAGAAGAAAGTTGAAACAACTATCTGAATTAATTAAGTCAACTACAACTATTAGTAAAATTTAAAATTCGTCAGTGTGAAAAATAGTTAATCTGCTGACGATGAGAAAAAGTTGATTTTTTTCCGATATTGCCGACCGGAGTTAGATTTGAACCTTGGCAAGCTTTAGCTGCTGTACTCAACCGAACCACGTCATTCCGATGCCTTTTTTTAGAAAGTTGACTTCTATTCCCACGATTCGAATCCAGGATCTCTGAATTTGTTCGCGCGTAGCTCTATCCTCGAGCCACCACACGCCAATGGGTTTTGAGTAATTCAACGTCAATAAAGCGATGTGGGGCTAAAGGATTGACTATTTTTAATAGTTAATTTGACCAACGAAATTGTTAAAAATTTTCAGATTTTTATAACGCGGTGTTTAAACAATTTTTTTTGGTCAAATTAAAATTTATTATTTTTAAATAGTTGACTTGACAATTCTAGGAATTGTACATATGGCTATTCTAAATAGTCGAGATTATAAGAATAGTAAATTGTAAAAATTTTGAGTTAAATTTAACTGAAATGTAAATTGATATTACTATTTATCAATTTTTTTAGCAAATAGCAATTATAACTACACAAATTAGTTAAAGTTATTATAGTTTTTCTCTCAGTGCAGCATGAAGAAGCGGAAGCAGAACATTAGAATCTGACTCTTGTAATGACGGCAGTTTTACATATTTATATTTAATTTGAGATACATATTTTAAATGTTTCCGATGTATGTGAAATGCAGCTAACTTCAATTATGCCCAAGTCATGCATAAAGTTCAATGGTTGTGTGAAAAACTCTTTCACTGTCTTAAACCGTAAGCATGTGAACATATCTCCTTCTTTAGTTTTTTCAAAGCTTGTAATGATTACTAGAATAACTTCAGAATTGTTCAGTATACAGCAGCAGTTGTCAGGTTTTGTCTGTCAGCAAGAAATGTTCGAATTGGTACTGCCTATAGATTGTTTCATTTGATTTTTTTTTTAACTTTTCTTAGCCCAACTTCTAATCTATTGAATTTATCAGAAAGACTATTCAATTCTTCAATGTACCGATTATATATTTGAGCTAATATTCGGTTCGGACGCTTAAGAGATTTTAGCATATATTGCATATGATTTTCAAACTTATATGCTGAGAATGATGGGAGAGGGCCAAATTCTTGCGCAGTATTGACAATGTGTAACAGATTGTGCACATTATAGCTGACCTTATCAATGCCGTATAAATTGCGGAACAATGAAACGAAATATTTCATCATTTCATTTGCACAATCAGAGTTAGTGCTGTATGAAACTTCGCAAGAAAGTATTCTTAAAACGCTAGGAAGCAGCAGGTAATGATAACAGTAATCAGTTTTTGAAACATATTTTAAAACTACAACACCAGTGTATAAGGCGAATTGTCGAAACTCAGTTGCCTTCCATCGTGGAATTCTTGCATTGACCTCGGTTTTCGGACGAACTCGCATGGGATAAAAGACGTAAGTGAACATAAAAGTTCAGATAATTTTGCTTTTTCGTCATTAGAAAGATGTTGTGACGTACACTTGTTATAATACAACAAAATAAGCATTTTTCTCATTACACCTAGGTCAATTAAATGCATAGGCTCGACATCAAATTTGGATACCATATGTATTGATAAAACCCTTTTTCTCAAAGTATGTAAGCTCATTGGGATATTTCGGTTGATGATGTGAAGGATTTTCACAGTTTGTAAATGATTCACCAGTTCTTATAATAGCTTTGTTAGTTGCATAAACTACTCTTTTGTTAATTATCTCGGCTCTTTGGCAACATTTCATGCAACCGTTACAACTTTGATGGTGCATAACTCTACTCATAAATACTTTAGCTGGAGCATCACAGATAAATGCTCTAATTTTTAAAATAAAGTTTTTGTTGTTTATCATGATTGGTTCCCGTTTTAATTCTATAACTTCATCAACAAATTCTTTCAAAAATTCATCAACGTTCGTTGGTTTTCCGTATCCGCAATATACCCCAATTATGAAAGGTTTTATATTGCTATTATCACAAACAGAAGCTAAAATAGGCCATAAGCATAATGTGGAAGATTTTGAGAGTGGTAGACCGTCAATATTTAGGTCCAAGCTAATTTTCTTCTGAACAAAATAATGAGAAAGGGCAATCAAATTATTTTTTAGAGCTATATGAAAATAATCTCCTGGTAAAACTTTCCTAGTTTGAGGTCTTATTCTAGAAGTTCTCAGTAAGGTTCTTGCGTCGCTTGGAACTAGTATTCCATTTCGCTGCATAATTTGCAATAAGCTCTTTAGTGTATGATGTGAAATGCTGTATATTTGAGACCATTCGCATAATTCGGAGCTCAATGATATAATGGTCATTATTTGTTTTATTGCTGTTAACAGTACCGACCTCAATAGCTTCACCAAAACGTGAAGTCTCAAATCACTTGTCGAAAAGTTCTGGGTTGCCAACGAATCTGGCAAACCCTCTTCAGAATTTATGGAATGTATCAATTCATTTATACCCTTCCCTAAGGTGGAAGGTTCTCTTTGAACTGATTCCATATTATGGCCCCTTTTGCTAGCAATTCTGCTTTCATTATGTTTTTCTTTCGCCATTTTTGCAAGCCTTCTAAAATGCCTTTTGCTTATACCACCCAATTTTGAATTCTTTCTTCTGTCAATGTAAAATTCTTCGTTATTTTTATGCACCTATTAAATTTAAGATTTTTTTTTTAAATCTATCTTTGTTATCATCAGCCTTTTACCATATAGTGCACAACTGTTCAAAGCCAGATGGATAAAAATCAAATTGTTTTTGAGCAAAATGTGTGGAGATGGCATTTTTTATATTTTCAAAATTTCGAAATGTTTTTGTCACATAGAAGCTTTTGTGCTGACCAGAATAAATGGAAATCCGATGGCGCACTGTCGGGCCAGTATGTTTTATTTGAGGGAATACTTCCCACTCCAATTAAATAGGTACAAAAAATTTGAAAATTTGAATAAATTTGGATGATATCAAAAGTTGCTCAAAAACCAATTGATTTTATCGATCCGATTGAACATTTGCACATTTTTCAATCGGCTGATAACTTTATTCTTCAGATAAATAATCAACTTGGCCCTGAAGACAAATTATTTTTCACTCTATTTGTTAAAATTACCTGATGAGTTTAAAATCAAAGATAATTTGATTATTAGGACAATTTTATTCGACGAATAAAATTTATCTGATGATTGAAAATTGGCCCTTAATGACAAAAGGTTGATAGCGGGGGTGATTACATTACCAATTAAAAATAAACACTTTTTAAACATTTATTTGTTTGGATTTACGATATTTTTCCGGTAAAGCTAATATTTCACTCACCTCGTTATATTTCTCAAGTACTCCAAAAATTTTCATTTTTTCGTCGCACTGCAACTTTAAAAAACGCACTTTATCACATAAAAACGGACTCACAAGTGATGAAAACTATAGACGACGGAAAACCGCTTCGAAAAAATAGCGGTACATTTGCCTGAAATATCTGCGGAGCATGACTATAAACGCAGTCAAAAAATTCTCGGTTTTGCTAATCGTGGTGTCAAATCCTGCTACTTTTTAGTAATTTTGTAAGATTAGAGAGAAAGAGTATTACGCAAAAAAATTTATCAATTAGTGATCAATATAAGTGCCGTTAGTTGCACTTTGCTCTGATTTAGGCGGAACTAACTTATTAACGCAGTGAGTATATTATCAGTTCTTTGCGTTATTGACTGTTGATATCAGCCAAAAAGTGTGCTAAATAATTAAATTAAGTTTGCTTCTTCAATTGTTGTTGGTTATTTTATGATATACCACGCCGAACAGTACTTAGTGATATAGAAGAAGGCAAAATGTTTGCATTTTTTGGAGATAGCTTGAGCAAGCGTGCAATTGCTAAAAAGCTCGGTTGGTCTGACGCTGCTATTCGGAAGTGTTAAAATCTCCTGAAAATTATGGAAAAAATCGAACAGGAGGACTGAAGGGTAAGTTGTCGGACAGAAATATTCAGAACTCAAGCAAAAGTATGAAGATCGGTACCGAAATCGCCAAGAATTGTGAACTGAACGTGTCCAAATGGACAATTTAGAGAGTTTCAAGGAGTTTCAACCATATTGCGCTCCAGAAGCTGAAGTTGGCATCGCGACTTTTAGCGCGTCATAAATCAGCAAGGCTGGAATTTGCGCGAAAAAATATGCAAACGAAAGATTTCGGACTGAATTTTTTAAAAATTTTATACATGTTATTAGCAATTTAATATATAATGTAAGATAATATTTATTGCATTACAATAATTAATATTTAATCCTTATTTTAATCGCAAGAGTTTTTATACATTATTGAATTTTAATACTTTGTTTTCTTTTCAAAACTTATATGGGTCATTCTACGATAAGAGGTAATGTGTATGTCCAACATTATAAAATAATTTTTTTATTCTACGTCTTATCATTCATGCAATAAATCGCAGCATCTTAATGACTTTAAGAATAGCACTATGATTAAATGCCCAATTAAACTTCATTTTCCTGGAATTCCACATTTAAGGCTGAAAAAATCTCTACCCTGGCCTGTCCCCTTGACGTTTTCAGTTAAACATGTAGACAGTACATACCTTCTTTGTCGCAGTTGCCAAATTAAAGTATATTTAGCACGAATTTAAAAAAGTATACTTAAGTAATATAAACGTAAAATACAGAATATTTGTTTATTTTCAATAATTTTCTATCTTTATTTTTGTCCCGCTTTTTTTGCGTATTTACCCCGGCGAATCTTGGTCCGTTAATACAAATAGAAATATTAGACGGCCAAATTCACAATAGGGCTCAAGGATGCGTATCAACCTGAAGTTAGTAATATTAAACATGCGAGCCGTTAGATTGCTGTAATTTGTTAGTTGTTGCGACGCAACAGTGCAGTGCAGTGGTTTCGCACGCTAATTGTGTCTCTCCCCTGGCAAGTCGTAAAACTCATAAAATTCACTTAATTTATTTGAATTTTCTGCCTCAGCTCAACAATACTGGGATAGTTGAGGTGTGATATATTATTAACCCAATATTAACTTATGTGAGTTACAAATTTTAAATTTGTCACGAAAACGTCTCTACCCTGCCGTATCTCCCCTGGCAAGATAACAAAATATTTCTATTTACTAAGGATTTTCCTTATACAAAAGGCAGTAAAAGTGTACTAATAAGTAATGTAGTTTAAATGCATTCCCATATTATTTTTGTTTCAAAAACAGACCATTCTCAAACCGAAAAACCCCGCCGTTTTTTATGTGTGTTCACGGATAAATTCTTTGTTAATGATCCGATTTCAATATTTTTTTTTTATTTAATAGAAAATGATAAGTTAAGTACAATGTTTAATAAAAGTTTATGTTATTCATTGTTTTATTACGTCAAAGTCTCTCCTTTGGTCAAAAAAGTCTCTACGCTGGCCGATGTATCTACCCTGGCCTTCTAAAAAGTAACTAAATATGTATAAATTCACTTGCACTTAAGTGAATTTGTATATAAAAGGGACTTAAATCGTAATACATGTTTTTAATAAAAAAACTCCAACTTTTCCCTTTGGCCGCATTCTCTATGGACTCAAAACATCTTATCGTAGAATGACCCATATATGTTTTTGTTTTTTTTTCGCTCTGAAGATATATCGTATAAGGGCACAAAGTCAAACTTCAAGCTTCACCCTCGCCGTTTGATGGATAATTTTGCAAATTTAAGGAATTATGTAATTTAGATCCATTATGCATATCGCAAGTTAAAACGAATCAAAGAATTATTAGCAAAAGAGCTTCAAAGCCCATTATTCAAGATTTTTCTAATACCTACTTTGGAATATTCACCTTCACCTGATTTGAAAGAAAATCGTACTGAAAATGTAAGAGCATATGTACATTCAGTATAGTGCCAGAAAATTATTATTCAAAATTTGAACTCTGATTACATTTTTCTCGCAAACAATCAAACAAATTAACATTTCCTTGCAAAGTTGCAATCTTTCCTCCTTTGTTATCATTGTTTGAAGAATAATTAATCGTTTCGTTACGAACCAATATGTAATATGCAAAAGTATGCCCCCATTCATTTATTCCAGTTCTATCAAATATAAATATCAATAATCAAATTTTCATGTTTCAAAGAAGCGTTACATAGTATACCATTTCACTTAACGCCGAAAGCATAAATAGTTGCATCGAAGAAATTCGCGGAGATTAGCAAGTGTCATTAAAAATAATGGCGAGTTTAATGAAAAATTTCCGATCTAGTGTTAGATAACATCTGTGGTTATATTTTGGCTATTGTATTAATTGTGAATGCAATTATTGTTCCCGTACAAAACATTTTTTAATTATTTTCACTTAAAAACTGTTATTAAGATCGGATGGTGCTTCGGCTTGACTTTTTGATTCGTTTTACATGACTGCAGTTAATCCAAAGAAGAGTTACGATTTTGTTCATTTGTTCTTTCACAGCTCCTAAAGTACTTGTAACATATATAGAAAAGTTAAAACCCCGATTTCGTAACAAAGTTCTGGGACTACAAATAGTTGTGTTTGAAGGCTAACAAATTCCATGAATCTAAAGGAGGAACTACAACAAATATTAATCCAAAATTTTGTTATTGAATCTTTATTATTAACCTTTATCTATAATATTTTATGTTTGCTTTGAGCATAGGATATCGGGCTCGGTTGCCCTTCGGTTTCTAGGTCTTTAAAATCAAAATCCCACCTGTGCAAATATACTATTTTCAAGCAACATTTCACCTTTTCCCACGCAAAAATATCTTTTCCCATATCAAATGTATAAAAATCTATTTAACACAAAAGTGCTCAATATTTCATACTTTGCATATTGTATAAGCTCAGTACTATCAGTCCCAGCATAGCGTCATATACTCTCTTCAGAGAAGAAAATATTGAGCCTGCAAAGGATGAGGATGCAACACAGCATCACACAATTCTCTTGTAAAGAGCTTTGGGAGCTGATAACCGCACTGGACCAGATGACCGATAGGCAGATCATTGTGGGAGGTAGAAGCGAACGGAAGCCGATCAGCAACCGCCCAGCAGACCAGACGAGCCCAGCAGATCAGCAGATTAGCCAGCAGCGATATCAATTAAAAATTGATTTATAAGTTTTGTTGCAATAAATTAGTGTGTAAAGTGATCCCGGAATTCAAATATTTCCATTCAGCACCCTACTGCCCAAACATTGGTCCTTCGAAGCCGGATTCGGCATCTCAAATCTTGGTGAGTAGAGTACTGTTAATTGCACATTAATTACATTGCCTTATCCCTAATTATAAATCACACCTCAAGAAAGTGCAAGTGTTCTCCCGTGATATCATACAGGCTTATTTATCGCGTTTTAAGCTCTGTACAGTTTAGAATATAACGGGCTTCTCGGTAACACGCGGACTCACACATTACGGTGTTCCGCAAAGTGATATGATAACGGTGATCGCTGCCTGGGAAGGCAAATTACAATTTACCATTCGCCGTTTCGAAGCTCGTGGTCAGTTCGAGCAAAAATATAATATCATTTAAGAAGAATTTGCATTTAAATTTGTGGTCCTATTTAATTCTCAAAAAAAGGCCTTTAATATAGTTTCTTCCCGGTTTTATTAAATTATCCGCGCCACTGAAATCGTGGGACATGATCTGTGAGCATCAACAGTTAAGACAATTAATTATTGCAATCTCGCGTCATTAGCAGAATTGTCTTACCTTACCTACTATTAATCTCGACCTTGTCTTCCCTTTGAACTTCTCTACCCCCTTTCTTTGCAATTCGCACGTGTAGTCGAATCGCTTAGCTCATTTAAATTAGTTGTAATAGGCTAATCTGACTGTGTCCAAGTGCAGAACAAATTCAATTGTTATCCCTACACTATAAAATTAACCCAAAATGACAACGTTGGAAGAGTTAGCGCAGAGTCAAAATGTTATACAAGAACAATTGGAGCGATTCGTGAGTAATTTTAAAAAATCACCCAAGGTGAGGTTAGAGAGTCAGGGCTATCTCGAAAGCAGACTCGCATCTTTGATCGAATTAGGCGATCAGTTTAATTCTTACGATGAAGCAATCCGTAAA
Organism: Machimus rusticus; assembly: GCA_951509405.1. Classification (NCBI taxonomy): domain Eukaryota; kingdom Metazoa; phylum Arthropoda; class Insecta; order Diptera; family Asilidae; genus Machimus; species Machimus rusticus. The sequence goes on from OX608051.1 coordinate 15,470,236, forward strand.
GTTTCCGGAGAGAGAGATCATAAATATTTCACAGATAACCTAGACGACAAATTTAAGGATATGTACTTTGAATACCAGGGCATTATTAGAGACATGCTAAATAAAATTAAGGCCTCGGCATCAAATTCCAAGTCTGAGGGTAAACTCGCGAATTTACCCGAGCTTAATGATCAGCTAGAAGTAGAATCAAGTAGCGATACTGAATTTGATAATGTATCTGTTACCGCTTCAAATTCAGGACAAGTACGACGTGCACAACACAGTGACGAATCGACCCTTAATAATGTGAAATTACCGCGTATTACAATCCCTACTTTCTCAGGAGACTATGGTTCTTGGTTATCGTTCTACGATATATTCGATTCAATGGTAAACTCAAACCCTAAATTATCTGCAGTGCAAAAAATGCACTACCTAAAAACGTCTCTCGCGGGTGAAGCGGCAACAATAATACGTCACTTAAATGTAACGAAGGATAACTATTTAATCGCATGGAGTAATTTAGTCAAGAGATACCAAAATCCGAGGGCTCTTGTAAATAATACTTTAAAAAGATTATTTTCTCAAGCTCACATTCAAACGGAAACAGCTTCCCATATTCGCTATATAATCGATGTAACCAATGAGTGTTTGGCTACATTAAAAAATTTAAAACTTAAAGTTGATGATTGGGACCCTATAATCATATTTCTCATACAGGAACGGTTACCTAATGAAACAAGGGAATTATGGGAGCAAAAACAGTGTAATTCCACGTCATTAGCCAGTTTAGCAGAGCTCATTGAGTTTCTGGAAGGTCGTTTTCGTACTCTTGAAATCCTTAATTCGCAGAAGACTTCTCAGAAAATACCCTCTAAATTATCTGAACGAAAGACTCGCTCATTTCATGCCACCCGATTTAGTTGCCCTCTATGTAAAGGATCTCATGCGTTAAGGAAGTGTTTTAAATTTATAAAATTGCCACCTCAGGAGAGAACAAAATTCGTATCCTCCAACTCTATTTGCTACAACTGTCTGGCTCAAAGTCATCAAGTCAAGAATTGTCCTAGTGAAAAAACATGCCAACATTGCCAAAAACGACATAACTCGTTATTACATGCATCTGATGATTCTGGTGCTTCACCAGAAAAGGAAGTAAACTTAGGGATTAATTCAGTAAATCCCAAGAATCAAGTCGCGTCTACGAGCAAGGTCACATCCTGCTTTTCTCGTGAAAACAAGCTCGTGTTACTTGCAACTCTCAGAATCAAAGCATTTTCCTCGATGGGAGAACCGATCATACTTAGAGCCCTTATTGATCCCGGTTCACAAACAACATTTGTCACAAAAAGAGCTGCTCAACTTCTTCATCTCAAACTTCATCGCTCCTCTATTGAAGTCGCAGGGTTAGGAAATACGATAACGGCAAAGGCGCATTGCTCGGTTGAATTCACAATGCAACCCCATTTTACAAATGTCCCTAATGTTGAAGTCAAAGCTGCTGTTCTCGACTCTTTAACAGATTTCCTCCCCTCTAAAAAATTAATTATTCCCTCGTCGAAACTCTTTGAAGACTTAACTCTGGCTGATCCGTCCTTTAACTACCCAGGAAAAATTGATCTCGTACTCGGTGCCGAAATATATGCAACAATTCTTGAAGAAGGATTAATTCGTGGCCACGCAGGTTCCCCAACAGCTCAGAAAACGTCCTTCGGTTGGATCCTTTTCGGAGAGGTAAGCTCCCTTGTTTGCGCAAATAGCAATTCCCAAAATAACGCTACTCTAAGCTTTTGTTCACAAGTAAAAGAATACAATGCCATTACACGCTTCTGGGAAATCGAAGAGATTTCAGCACCCTGCAAATTAACCCCCGAAGATGCCCTATGCGAAAAAATTTTCCTTGAAACACACACTCGAAATCCGGACGGTAGATATATGGTTCGTTTGCCTTTTACACCCCTAGCCGAAGGTCAAGCGAGATTTGGCAACTCTAGAGAAGTTGGCTTAAAAAGATATCAGGCTTTAGAAAGGCGGCTTAAGACCGACCCACAGTTGAAAGTCGAATATAATAAGTGCTTAGAAGAATACCTAGAGCAAGGGCACATGGAAAAGGTGCCTCTTGGTGAATTAACTCGGCCTTTTGACCATGCCTTTTATCTTCCTCATCACGCGGTAGTTAAAGCCGACCACTTAACTACTAAGACAAGAGTGGTGTTCGACGCTAGCTGCAAATCTAGTAACGGCTTCTCATTAAATGATCGTTTGTTATGCGGACCTCCTTTACAGCGTGATATTACTCTCTTGTTAACTGAATGGCGACAGCGTAAATTCGTGTTTACGGCCGATATAGCGAGAATGTATCGCCAAGTCTTAATACACCCGGATGAGAAAGATTTTCAAAGAATAATTTGGCGTACCGAATCAGATGAATCCCCCTGTGATTACCGCCTTTGCACAGTAACCTTCGGTGTTACTAGCGCCCCATTTTTAGCTATACGCGTCCTCCATCAGCTCGCCAAAGATGAAGGTCATGATTTTCCCATTGGTGCTAAGATCCTTTTAAATGACCTCTATGTTGATGATGTCCTCTCCGGAAGCGACACCTTAGCTAAAACGCGCGACGCTAGAAAAGAAATTAATTCAATTTTAAGACGAGGAGGATTTGAATTAAGGAAATGGGCATCGAACTCTGCAGAAGTTCTAGCGGACATCCCTGAATCCGAACGTTCATCTTCTCTCTCTATAGTTATTAACACTGACAACGTGATTAAGACGTTAGGATTAAAATGGACACCCTCAAAAGACTGTTTTACTTACCAATTCCATCTAACTAACTCTCAACCCCCTTACACAAAACGGAAAATTCTAGCGATAATTGCCAGAATTTATGATCCGCTGGGATGGTTAGCTCACATCACAATAACAGCAAAAATTTTCTTAAAATCCTTGTGGAATCATGGATTGAATTGGGACGAGCCAATTTCTTCAACTTTAGTTCCGCAATGGTCAAACATTTTGTCTTTGCTCGATAATCTGAATAAAATTTCCATTCCGAGATTTGTAGACACTGAGCCTAATAGTGAAGTACAACTCCATGGCTTTTGTGACGCTTCAGAGGAAGCTTATGGAGCAGTTCTATATTTTCGAGTTAAAACTTCCGAAGGTATACGAGTTCATCTTATCACAGCGAAAACAAAGGTAACACCCTCAAAACCGATCACACTCCCGCGGTTAGAGCTCTGTGGGGCTGTTTTGCTTTCAAGGCTCATTAAAAGGTTTTACAATTCTATCAGCGTCAAAGAAGTCTCTACGTTTTTATGGACAGATTCCACCATAGTTCTCTCGTGGCTAAAGCGTCAGCCACATAATTTCAAGACCTTTGTCCGCAATAGAATCTCTGAAATTCTAACAAATCTTAGTTCATTTTCACATGTATGGAGGCACGTTCCGTCTGATGATAATCCAGCCGACTTAGCGAGCAGAGGAATTTTCTCGTGTAAAAATATAAACGAAAGGATGTGGTGGCATGGCCCTAGATGGCTTTCCCAACCAAATTCGTCATGGCCATCTTCTCTTTTACCTGTCCCTCTCTCTTTACCTGTCGAATCTGAATCCTTTAAATTAGAAATAAAGGGAACAAAAGCGTTGCTAGGACGGACATTAAATCAAGATTTTACACATTTTACGAAAGTTCTGCAGAATTTTTCATCTCTCCCACGTCTTCTTAGAGCCACAGCTCTGTGCCAAAAATATATAAACAAAAGATTTCAAACTGAACCCACCGACAAAGGACCTTTACTTTCAGCCACAGATTTGACTCCAGCTCGATTATTTTGGATTAAACACGAGCAACAACGATTTTTCACGGAAGAAATTAATTTCTTGTCGTCTAATGAGCCCCTCAATCGAACAAGTAGAATCATATCCCTCAATCCATTTTTGGACAGCAAAGGCTTATTGAGGGTAGGTGGGAGATTGAATGAATCCTCGTTGCCATATAATGAAAAGCATCCCTTAATTCTTCACCCTGCTAGTCCCTTAACACGGCTGATAATTGAATACACCCATAAACTCTGTTTGCATGGGGGTACTACGTTGACCCTGTCAGTATTACGGAAAAGTATATGGGTTGTAAACGGAAGAAAGTTGGTTAAAGAAATTATTCGCAAATGCATTCCATGTTTCAAAAATTCTTGTCAGGTGAAAAATCAGCTCATGGGAGCTCTCCCTGCCGCCCGGACCACTCCTTCTCGCCCTTTTACAAATGTCGGTATCGACTATGCAGGACCTATTCACCTAAAGGTCTCCCGCACTAGAGGATGCAAAACCTATAAAGGCTATATAGTCGTATTTGTCTGTTTCAGCACAAAGGCGATTCACATTGATGTAGTAAGTGATCTTACTACTGAGGCCTTCATGGCCTGTTTAAGACGTTTCATAGCTCGCCGTGGGTTATGTGCAAATATTTATTCCGATTGCGGAACCACCTTCATAGGGGCGAGAAATCAGTTAGATAAAGAAATCAATGCTGCATTTTCAGAAGCAACACAACAAGCGGCGGATATGGTCACCATAAATGGTATAAAATGGAATTTTATTCCCCCTGCTTCACCACATTTCGGTGGTTTGTGGGAAGCTGGGGTGAAATCCATCAAATACCACCTAAAACGCATATTAGGAAATGTCCCTCTTACTTACGAGGAAATGTGCACTGTCCTCACGCAAGTAGAAGCCTGCCTCAACTCACGCCCCCTTTGTCCTTTAACTGATGATGCAAACGATCTTAAAGTTATCACCCCAGGTCATTTTCTCATTGGAGATGCTCTTTTAGCGCCTCCGGAACAGGATCTATCCACCACAAATTTAAATGTACTTAATCGATGGAATCTTCTTCAACGTCTAAAGCAAGATTTTTGGAAATCATGGAAACAAGAATATATGTCTCGTTCTCAACAAAGAACGAAGTGGCTACGAGCTTCCAGGAACATTGAGATTGGCGACTTAGTTTTAATAAAAAATGAAAATCTCCCGTCCAGACAATGGGCTTTGGGACGAGTAATTAAGACCCACCCTGGCAGCGACCAACTCGTTCGCGTCGTCACCTTAAAAACCCAAGCAGGCGAACTTAAAAGGCCTGTAACTAAACTCTGCCTGTTACCATCAAGCACGTCGAACAATATTTAGGAAAAAAAAAAAAAATTATGAATTTATATCTCTGAAGTAAATAAATTATTTTGAGAAACCTTTTAACTGAGAACATTTGTACTTGAAGTAATCTTAGCTGAAGTATATGAATTTATTGAAATGTGCAATTAAAGGTTACTCTCTACCTTATATCCTTTAACCTTTCCCATCCGAAACACTAACACTTAAAGGCTGCAGTCTACACGTCTTCTCCACCCACTTAAAGGCGACAGTCAAATCTATGGAATCAGTCAGCAATCTCAGCATCGTATTTATAACACCAACGCCATATTCTTGTTGAAATCTAGGAGATTTCAAGGGGGGCAAAATGTATAAGCTCAGTACTATCAGTCCCAGCATAGCGTCATATACTCTCTTCAGAGAAGAAAATATTGAGCCTGCAAAGGATGAGGATGCAACACAGCATCACACAATTCTCTTGTAAAGAGCTTTGGGAGCTGATAACCGCACTGGACCAGATGACCGATAGGCAGATCATTGTGGGAGGTAGAAGCGAACGGAAGCCGATCAGCAACCGCCCAGCAGACCAGACGAGCCCAGCAGATCAGCAGATTAGCCAGCAGCGATATCAATTAAAAATTGATTTATAAGTTTTGTTGCAATAAATTAGTGTGTAAAGTGATCCCGGAATTCAAATATTTCCATTCAGCACCCTACTGCCCAAACACATATAAATAATAATAATTATAATAAAATTAATAAAAAACGTGGTATTTCTGCAAAACAATGTCGACATTAATATAGTTGTTGGGTACGTATTAAAAAATATTTCATAAAACACTTGTTGGCAACAAGCAGCCGCAACGTTAAGCTGTTTTTTCCTTTTTATTTGTTCAATTTCAATTTGTTTGCTTTCTTTGCTAATACTTCAAAGCTTGGTTAACCCATTGACTCAAATAACGTCTATAGATGTCAAATCAGCTTATATTATAGCTGAATAAACGTTGTGAGCGTCCACGTGTTAAATCGTAGTTAAGTGTGCATGGGTACAGTTGTCTAGAATTGAATAATGTTTTCTTATAAATTTTGTGGGTGCTTATTGACGGAAAAATACAGAAAAAATTCTATCAAGTAAAGTTTTTTAGAAATTTTAACAAATATTTACTAAAACACTGAGTTGCTATTGCAAAAATTTATCCTTTGGATAATCACCACTCTATTTAAGGGCAGTTACAAATTTATATTTTATAATTTCAATTGGTGCTATTATAAATGTCATTTAGCAATTTAACGTGATAAAAGCTGCGTTTTTTTAATGAACTGGATCCAGGTTTTAGTACGTTTTCTTCACATGAAAACCCGAAAACCCAGGTTTTATCGGGGTTTCTATCCGCATTGCCCCATTTTAAGTGGGAAATATTTGAAATTTCCCCGTAACCTCGATAGAAACCCCGATAAAACCTGGGTTTACGGGTTTTCATGTGAAGAAAACGTACTAAAACCTGGATCCAATTCATAAAAAAAACGCAGCTAAAATTAACGTACAGTCAGTCCAAAAAGAAACGTTCCTCGGTTTATCGTAAACCGTTAAAGAGTTTTTATTAATTTTTTTTTTACATTAAAGTACAATCAAATGACAACTTCTCTACTACCTAATATATGGTCCAATATCGGGGAAGCGGAAGAGGTATTAAAAGGGTTTTTAGCTGTTTATTTTGTAAATCCATTCAGTCTTAATGATATAAGCATGTATGTGTGTTAATAGGTTTCGTATTTGTATTTTTATTTTAATAAAACCAATTTTATAAAGGCATAAACTTTTTTTTATGTTCCCTATATCTAAAAAATATTACGCAATAGAAAAAAACATATAACCATATTTGGATTTAGCACCTAACAATTGCCTAATATATGTATATGCCTAGCTTTCAGTTAGACAACTTTCAAAAAGGTCAAAAGGTCAAAAAGGTTGCATACTTGGTAATCTACCAACCGTCCACCGTCCGTCCGATTTCTGTAAGCTCGCTTTTTACCTTGTTGCAGAACCTTTTCGAATGGATAGGATCCGTCATTATCCGCTGGCTTGCCTGGAATACATTTATATAAGCTTTTTCTGATGATGGCGGACGACAAGCCGAGGAAGTCTACAATAGCGGCGATGTAGCTGTTGTTGAAAATCACAAGTTCTTTCAAACGCTGCTCGAAGTATCACTCTCAATCGGTAATACCCTAGTCCTAGTGTATATTGTATAAATACAATATATAGTGATTTCAACTGTAACAAGTACACACCTCATTAGATGGCCATACTTGTATCACTTTGAGATATGATTGAACCTACATAATAACCTATACTTTGTTTCCAGTTTAAATTATGCCCACATACCATTATTAGTAGTGCAGAAGAAGCTATCTTTCCTACTCTTCATCCGTTTCCCAGATCTTTCAAACCATAAATAATATCTTCCTGCGAATTATATTCTAATTCTGTTTTTATAGACATTTCATCAAACAATAATGTACATTTTCTTTCGGATGAGTTCCATTCTTCACACTGGTATTTTAATAAATCAATTATGCTGGTATTTATACCTAGTGAAAATAATACCTCACTTTGCCATCGTGCAATTGTCAATATACAGGGTGTTCAGAGGTGGGAGGGAAATATTGGAGGAGGTGAAAGGTCAGACCGAGACAAGCAAAAAATCGTATGGGTTGGGGCATCTCGCACCGTTCGGCAGTTACAGGGTGATTCGTAAATCAGGATGTTGCCTTATATGGGAACCGCTCTTGTATTTTTATCTTTTTTTCTGCGCATCGCAGTGACCCCAAACCGATCTCAAAAAATCACTATTTCGAAGCTCTTTTCAAAAAGGTCGACACCGCCTCCCTATCTCTAATCCCTTGACCACAATCACCCCTGGAAGTTGAAAAAATTATTTTTTTTCACGATTTTTCACCTTTCGCCCCACTTTTCTCCGAAATTTACGTTATTAACATACCCACTTTTTATTTCTTTAAGTTAATCTATCTAACCTTTCCAAAAAGGTGCAACATGCCCAGGTAGAAAAAGGATAGGAACATTTATTTACAAAAATCCTTTTACAGAATATCATGACAATTCGAATTTTTAAGAAATTATACTTTTCGAAGTTAACTAAAAAAATACATTTTATTCACTTAAAAACTAACTTTTCTCTGGTGTTGATAGGTCTTGAGTAAACTTCATCTTTCATCATTCCCCACAAGAAAAAGTCCAGTGGAGTAAAGTCTGGTGATTTAGCAGGCCAAGGAATCGGTCCACGTTGTCCAATCCAGCGCTCTGGGTAATGTTCATTCAACCTTGCCTAACAATGTTCCCCGTTGTGCTATAAAAACATTGCGCTTCTGGTGGCCAGAGGGATGTCCTCCAACAGATCCGGAAGGGTATTCTCCAAAAAGTCCGAATACAGCTACTATTCAGCACTCCATGAAGGGTCCTATCAACTGGTTGCCGATGATGCCAGCCCAGACATTGACACTAAATCTTTGTGGAAGGACCGACACCTTGTCCTATGTGGGTTCACATCTGACCAGGTGTGGAGGCTGTGGAAGTTTGTAATGCCATCCCGAGTGAATTGCGATTCATCCGTCCACAGAATTCGGTCCAGAAACCCTCTGTTTTCGATGTCAGACTCGAGCAGCCAAGTGCAGAACTGCAACCGCCTTTCGGAATCTCCTTGCTGTAGTTCTTGGACCGGGATATGGTGGTATGGATGTAGTCCCTCTCGGTTCACAACGGTCCAAACTCTCCCTGATGCTTATTTCAGGGCTGTTCCTGACGATTTTGAGGATTTGTTTGTCGGTGTCCGCTGAATCGGCCGATGTTTCTGATCGCGCTTCTGCTCTGGGGGCGGTTACACTTCCGGTTTCTTTTAACCTTCTGTAAGTCCTTGAAAATACCCTTCTGTCGGATACACGCCGATTCGGGAATCCCCTTTGGTATTCCCGTACGGCCTCACTATCATTTCCATCTATAAATTATAAATCGTCATTGAATTCTGCCTTTTTTTCTTAATTTTTTCTATTAAACACCCGTTCTTATCGATTGCTTCTTCAACTGTTGTCAATGTCCTTTCAAACTTACCCATTTTTTACATAATTTAGGAGGTATTAGAAACGGAGTGTCAGAATACTTAGGAGTCAATACTGGATATCATAAACTAATAACGCCATTTAACGAGATTACATTTATTATGTTATAATTTTTTTTTGTCTTTTTCAGTTTCCTGCGAGATTTCATTTATAATACATACTTTTATTTATAAAAATATGCGGCGATACTATTCGTTTCTTCAATGGTTTTGAAACTTGCGATGGTGATGGCGTATTTCTTTGGGGAATTTTAGGTATACTGTAGTTCTTGATATACAGTACAGTACCAAAAAATTATAACCACCAACATTTATGCTTCCATACTTTATTGTGAAAAAAACTTATTATATTCGTCCGTGTTTAAGATAAAAATGAAATTAAGGGAAAATTCACATATTTTCCAAATTAATATTTCTAGTATTTAGTATACTCGCCATTATTTTTAATGACACTTGCTAATCTCCGCGACTTCCTTCGATGTAACTATTTATACTTTCGGCGTTAAGTGAAATGGTATACTATGTAACGCTTCTTTGAAACATGAAAATTTGATTATTGATATTTATATTTGATAGAACTGGAATAAATGAATGGGGGCATACTTTTGCATATTACATATTGGTTCGTAACGAAACGCAAGTTTCAAAACCATTGAAGAAACGAATTGTATCGCCGCATATTTTTATAAATAAAAGTATGTATTATAAATGAAATCTCGCAGGAAACTGAAAATAAATAAAAGTATGTATTATAAATGAAATCTCGCAGGAAACTGAAAAAGACAAAAAAAAAATTATAACATAATAAATGTAATCTCGTTAAATGGCGTTATTAGTTTATGATATCCAGTATTGACTCCTAAGTATTCTGACGCTCCGTTTCTAATACCTCCTAAATTATGTAAAAAATGGGTAAGTTTGAAAGGACATTGACAACAGTTGAAGAAGCAATCGATAAGAACGGGTGTTTAATAGAAAAAATTAAGAAAAAAAGGCAGAATTCAATGACGATTTATAATTTATAGATGGAAATGATAGTGAGGCCGTACGGGAATACCAAAGGGGATTCCCGAATCGGCGTGTATCCGACAGAAGGGTATTTTCAAGGACTTACAGAAGGTTAAAAGAAACCGGAAGTGTAACCGCCCCCAGATCAGAAGCGCGATCAGAAACATCGGCCGATTCAGCGGACACCGACAAACAAATCCTCAAAATCGTCAGGAACAGCCCTGAAATAAGCATCAGGGAGAGTTTGGACCGTTGTGAACCGAGAGGGACTACATCCATACCACCATATCCCGGTCCAAGAACTACAGCAAGGAGATTCCGAAAGGCGGTTGCAGTTCTGCACTTGGCTGCTCGAGTCTGACATCGAAAACAGAGGGTTTCTGGACCGAATTCTGTGGACGGATGAATCGCAATTCACTCGGGATGGCATTACAAACTTCCACAGCCTCCACACCTGGTCAGATGTGAACCCACATAGGACAAGGTGTCGGTCCTTCCACAAAGATTTAGTGTCAATGTCTGGGCTGGCATCATCGGCAACCAGTTGATAGGACCCTTCATGGAGTGCTGAATAGTAGCTGTATTCGGACTTTTTGGAGAATACCCTTCCGGATCTGTTGGAGGACATCCCTCTGGCCACCAGAAGCGCAATGTTTTTATAGCACAACGGGGAACATTGTTAGGCAAGGTTGAATGAACATTACCCAGAGCGCTGGATTGGACAACGTGGACCGATTCCTTGGCCTGCTAAATCACCAGACTTTACTCCACTGGACTTTTTCTTGTGGGGAATGATGAAAGATGAAGTTTACTCAAGACCTATCAACACCAGAGAAAAGTTAGTTTTTAAGTGAATAAAATGTATTTTTTTAGTTAACTTCGAAAAGTATAATTTCTTAAAAATTCGAATTGTCATGATATTCTGTAAAAGGATTTTTGTAAATAAATGTTCCTATCCTTTTTCTACCTGGGCATGTTGCACCTTTTTGGAAAGGTTAGATAGATTAACTTAAAGAAATAAAAAGTGGGTATGTTAATAACGTAAATTTCGGAGAAAAGTGGGGCGAAAGGTGAAAAATCGTGAAAAAAAATAATTTTTTCAACTTCCAGGGGTGATTGTGGTCAAGGGATTAGAGATAGGGAGGCGGTGTCGACCTTTTTGAAAAGAGCTTCGAAATAGTGATTTTTTGAGATCGGTTTGGGGTCACTGCGATGCGCAGAAAAAAAGATAAAAATACAAGAGCGGTTCCCATATAAGGCAACATCCTGATTTACGAATCACCCTGTAACTGCCGAACGGTGCGAGATGCCCCAACCCATACGATTTTTTGCTTGTCTCGGTCTGACCTTTCACCTCCTCCAATATTTCCCTCCCACCTCTGAACACCCTGTATATTGACAATTGCACGATGGCAAAGTGAGGTATTATTTTCACTAGGTATAAATACCAGCATAATTGATTTATTAAAATACCAGTGTGAAGAATGGAACTCATCCGAAAGAAAATGTACATTATTGTTTGATGAAATGTCTATAAAAACAGAATTAGAATATAATTCGCAGGAAGATATTATTTATGGTTTGAAAGATCTGGGAAACGGATGAAGAGTAGGAAAGATAGCTTCTTCTGCACTACTAATAATGGTATGTGGGCATAATTTAAACTGGAAACAAAGTATAGGTTATTATGTAGGTTCAATCATATCTCAAAGTGATACAAGTATGGCCATCTAATGAGGTGTGTACTTGTTACAGTTGAAATCACTATATATTGTATTTATACAATATACACTAGGACTAGGGTATTACCGATTGAGAGTGATACTTCGAGCAGCGTTTGAAAGAACTTGTGATTTTCAACAACAGCTACATCGCCGCTATTGTAGACTTCCTCGGCTTGTCGTCCGCCATCATCAGAAAAAGCTTATATAAATGTATTCCAGGCAAGCCAGCGGATAATGACGGATCCTATCCATTCGAAAAGGTTCTGCAACAAGGTAAAAAGCGAGCTTACAGAAATCGGACGGACGGTGGACGGTTGGTAGATTACCAAGTATGCAACCTTTTTGACCTTTTGACCTTTTTGAAAGTTGTCTAACTGAAAGCTAGGCATATACATATATTAGGCAATTGTTAGGTGCTAAATCCAAAGATGGTTATATGTTTTTTTCTATTGCGTAAGATTTTTTAGATATAGGGAATGTTAAGCCTAAAAAGAAACAATTAAAAAAATTGAAAATAAAATTAAATGTTTACTTGCGCCTCATGCCTGATCAATGACATTTGTCAAATTTCAAGGAGGTGGCATAGGGCAGTACTCATTAAACATTTAGACCACTTACATAGACCTTCTAGTACTACACTACTGTCTAAAGTCACGGATACAGGCAAGGATAAAAGCCGATGCAGATCCAACGACCAGGCAGATCAAAATAAGATCTCGATGGGAAATAATCCAGCTTCAGAATTATAATCTGACAGAAACCAGAAAAATAATCTGGCCTAATAGAACTCCACCAGAATATTAATCTGGACAATTTATCAGAAATTTCTTACCAGAACACTAATCTGGTACTTAGTCGGAAAACTAATCTGACTCTATTAGTCTTCTGTGCCAGAATACTAATCTGGACTTTAAAGCCAGAAAGTTAATCTAAATCAGAGACTATACTACCAGAGCCAAAGTTGAAATATAAATCTGGACATTACCTGCAATTTGAGACTTAGTCTCAAAAATATACACTAATACCTTGTATTAACTAGGTCTTCTTTCTCTAATTCCAGAAATGAATTAAAAGGAAGTGAATTAAGATCAACACCCCTTTGCGAATTTACATCAACATTAGAATTATCGAAGTTTGAACTTGAGTTGATGTTTAATATTTATTTTGAATTTGAAGTTTTACCTTGGACTATTTATTTGTACCTGAATTCTAGTTTTAAGTATTTCTAAGTTTGTGATAATTGGTAATAAAAGTGAATTTTTGGAATTTTCGGACATTTCATTTCCGGCACCTCATAACTAGTGCCCAAAAGGCGCACAGGGAACATAAAAAAAAGTTTATGCCTTTATAAAATTGGTTTTATTAAAATAAAAATACAAATACGAAACCTATTAACACACATACATGCTTATATCATTAAGACTGAATGGATTTACAAAATAAACAGCTAAAAACCCTTTTAATACCTCTTCCGCTTCCCCGATATTGGACCATATATTAGGTAGTAGAGAAGTTGTCATTTGATTGTACTTTAATGTAAAAAAAAAATTAATAAAAACTCTTTAACGGTTTACGATAAACCGAGGAACGTTTCTTTTTGGACTGACTGTACGTTAATTTTAGCTGCGTTTTTTTAATGAATTGGATCCAGGTTTTAGTACGTTTTCTTCACATGAAAACCCGTAAACCCAGGTTTTATCGGGGTTTCTATCGAGGTTACGGGGAAATTTCAAATATTTCCCACTTAAAATGGGGCAATGCGGATAGAAACCCCGATAAAACCTGGGTTTTCGGGTTTTCATGTGAAGAAAACGTACTAAAACCTGGATCCAGTTCATTAAAAAAACGCAGCTTTTATCACGTTAAATTGCTAAATGACATTTATAATAGCACCAATTGAAATTATAAAATATAAATTTGTAACTGCCCTTAAATAGAGTGGTGATTATCCAAAGGATAAATTTTTGCAATAGCAACTCAGTGTTTTAGTAAATATTTGTTAAAATTTCTAAAAAACTTTACTTGATAGAATTTTTTCTGTATTTTTCCGTCAATAAGCACCCACAAAACTTATAAGAAAACATTATTCAATTCTAGACAACTGTACCCATGCACACTTAACTACGATTTAACACGTGGACGCTCACAACGTTTATTCAGCTATAATATAAGCTGATTTGACATCTATAGACGTTATTTGAGTCAATGGGTTAACCAAGCTTTGAAGTATTAGCAAAGAAAGCAAACAAATTGAAATTGAACAAATAAAAAGGAAAAAACAGCTTAACGTTGCGGCTGCTTGTTGCCAACAAGTGTTTTATGAAATATTTTTTAATACGTACCCAACAACTATATTAATGTCGACATTGTTTTGCAGAAATACCACGTTTTTTATTAATTTTATTATAATTATTATTATTTATATGCAAAGTATGAAATATTGAGCACTTTTGTGTTAAATAGATTTTTATACATTTGATATGGGAAAAGATATTTTTGCGTGGGAAAAGGTGAAATGTTGCTTGAAAATAGTATATTTGCACAGGTGGGATTTTGATTTTAAAGACCTAGAAACCGAAGGGCAACCGAGCCCGATATCCTATGCTCAAAGCAAACATAAAATATTATAGATAAAGGTTAATAATAAAGATTCAATAACAAAATTTTGGATTAATATTTGTTGTAGTTCCTCCTTTAGATTCATGGAATTTGTTAGCCTTCAAACACAACTATTTGTAGTCCCAGAACTTTGTTACGAAATCGGGGTTTTAACTTTTCTATATATGTTACAAGTACTTTAGGAGCTGTGAAAGAACAAATGAACAAAATCGTAACTCTTCTTTGGATTAACTGCAGTCATGTAAAACGAATCAAAAAGTCAAACCGAAGCACCATCCGATCTTAATAACAGTTTTTAAGTGAAAATAATTAAAAAATGTTTTGTACGGGAACAATAATTGCATTCACAATTAATACAATAGTCAAAATATAACCACAGATGTTATCTAACACAAGATCGGAAATTTTTCATTAAAAGGCTCAAAAATTATGACCAATACCTTAGTCGAGTTTTAAAATGCCAGCAGTTGATGAAAAAGATTAGGATCCGTACCTACTTTCTTCCGTTCCGTGCGTATAACTCTCATATTTCTTAATCTATTTCAATCAAATATGCGTATATTCACTGATTGTGAGTCAAAATCTTGATATATTTGTAAATTTGGGAACTTATGCCACGAGGATGTTCCTCTTTGCGTTCTGATTTTCTTAGCGCTCTAAACTAAATATTTAAGTGTAACTTATTTCTCCAGGATATTATCATGAAGTCTTTTGTTTTAATGCCGATCTGAAAAGATATATAGTCTCTGATATTTATATTAATATTAAATGTAAGTCGTTAAATTAGTGCAATTGAACTTTACGAATATCACCAAATTGCGTTCAAAATTCTACTTGTCTAAGCGTTATATAGACTTTAAACCTATACATATGTATTTTGTATATCACTTTCAATTGCCCAAAAACAATTATTAGATTTGTAGCCTAGTGTTACTTCCCATTATTTGAAGAAAAATGTGTCATTGCGACACGAGTGGGTTGGACTTTGTATTTCCACCGCTGATCGAAAAGAACGTGTCATTAAAAATTAATTAGATATAAATATTCACCCATTCTTCTGAAGCAGGCAGTATCAGTTGGAATGTTAAGTTGTTGAGGATTAGTGAAGTAACATAAGAGAACCTAAAAACACTTAAAAGTTAAAAGTAATAACGCGGTAGGCTATTACAACTTTAACAAAGGCTTCAAAGTATTTTTTATTTCAGATGAAAATTGTATTTTGCTTTGTAATGCTGCTAAGCTTGTTCCATTCAAGCGTAAGTGAATCTTATGCCGAAAATGATTCAAAAATTTGGTCATATGGCAGGTTATATTACAACGAAGATTTATGTGAAAGTGAAACTATAAAAGCAAATAAGAAAGGGGCTGTAGTGAAGAAATACTTTGTAAGTAAAATAACTACTTTTGAGGATATTTACTCAATGTCTTTTGTTGCAGCATGTTACACGTTCGTGCCAGTTCATTGCATTCATTCAATGGGAGGATTTTGAGAAAAATATTGCTAATATAACAGTTATAAAGGGTGATCTTGGGGACACAACAATGGGAATCGCAATTAAGGCACCAGAATATTTAAATGGAAACTTAACGGTATGTTCGAATTACTGGGCTTATCCAGCGAATTGCTGTTCTAGAGCTTCCAGGGAGGACCTGAAGCCGTCGTTGAGCAATTCTGCATTACCCCTACTGGTCGAATCGTGTGATTTCGAGTGGCCACGTTTTGTATAATTTTTTTGACGACACAGTAAATATATATTTATGTCTATAATTACTGCATAATAAAGTAACATTTAAAGAATATTCTGTGAAATTTCCATTAATTTTTATGAATAAATAAGCCATTAGCCGGCCACACACGGGACGGTTTTTGGCGTACAAGCACGCGTACAAACAAAAGATTGATCGTGTGTGGGCAACTTGGCATACAAACTTAAAACCATCCCAAAACCGTCCCAAATATTGAAGTGAAACTTTCTTATGCGACTTCTAACCCAAGGTTGCGTTAAACGTTTAACGCGACCAAAAATTCTGAGAGCTCCACAGCGATGCCTCCACATGTGCGATGGCATCCGACGAGTTCGGCGAAGGAGAAGTCGCATTTTTTCGGCGCGCGATGCTTTTCTTGTGGGCATGCGATGCTGTGCACGGCGAATACCGAGAAAGGAGCAGAAAAGCAAGGCGAGTGTGCGTACGATTGCATCAAAGCCTGCTGCGGCGGCGCTGACCTTGCGATGGGCTTGTTTACTTCGCTGCTGTTCTGCGCAAGGGGCTTGTGGGTCTGTTCTACCGTGAAGCGCGAGAGGATTGAATTTTTCTAGGAATCCTCGGAGTTGCGGGCTCTGCTCAATCAAGGAATGAAATTCCCACGGGCAGAAGGCATACGGACAGATTCAAAAATTTGAATTATCTAACAAAATTCAGATTTTTTCGTTCGGTGTTTTTCATGCCTTAAGGAATTATTAAAATAATATTCATATATTGACTTTGATTGTGCATGCTGCATGCACCGGTCCTAATACGTGATGGTGCAAGTAGAGAAAAATTGTAGGGCTCGTGCAGATGAGCGTCAATTAACGTTGCGAAACCGACAGCTTTTTATATAAATTTAGTTGTTCATATCTTTTTTTACATTTTCCACACCTTATTCGTGTATGCATAAAGATTTCTCTTCTTTTCTTTAAGTTAACAACTATATGACTTTAATTAACTCTTTCTAATCCATCAAATATAGATCTTTATCAATCAAATTTTGAAAGAATTTTGTTTTGTTTTTTTTTTTTTTTTTTGTAGGGAAGCGGGGAAATGCCGTTACGCACTGGGGAAGCCGAAGCCGCCCCTGTGCCGGACTCCCTGGCCAAAGGCCAGGCCTACCAGCTAAAACCCCGCTCCCCTCTCCAGGAACCCCATCCCCGGGACCATCTTATTAGATATTACTTCGGGGTGGAGCCCTGTTCACTCGCCCGCACACGCAGGCACACTCCACTCCATGCAACATACATGCTAACCACACAGTAGAGTAGACTTTGAGTTACAGCTGTCACAGACTTTGAAAAACTTAAGTATGAGAAAATGCGTTAAAAGGTCCTTTGCAGCGCGAAATCGTACTGGAGAGGCGGAAACTTACAGACTCAGTTAGTTTTACTTCCATCGACTTCAAATTGTGAAACTTTAGTCTTAACATGTTGAACATTAATATAAAAATATAAAACAAAAATGAAAAATAAAAATGAAAAATACCTTAAGTACTTCTATTTTATTACAACATATTATTCCACAACAGCTCGTATTTTTTTTACACCTTGTGAACTCTTTTGCGGTTTACAACAACAAAGAGGATGTAGAGCAGTATCTCTCAACCACTGTACCGCGGCTTTTCTTAAAGTGTGCCGCCCAAATTTAGACACAGGGTTGGTAATCCATTTATGATAACGAATACTTCTATATTTGAATTAACTTTAAATGAAGAGGAAGAACTAATTTCGCTTTCAAATAATCGAGATTTAATTTTAAAATATTCGGATGAAACAATTAATTATTTTTGGATTAACATTAGATGCGATTATCCCATGATAGCCAAAAAAGCTTTAACAATGTTATTAACATTTTCTACATGTTATTTGTGTGAATTCGGCTTTTCAGTATTAACCAACATAAAAACGAAGAAAAGATCGAGACTGTTAAATGTAGAAGACGATGTGAGGGTGGCATGACCAGCACGACCAAATATAAATTAAATTATCAAAAAGCATCAAGTTCAAATTTCTCATTTAAAGTATTCTTTTTATTAAATTTTAATTAATCACTTAAAAAACTTACTGTTGTTTTTATTGTATCTACATATTATTTTATTTTACTTTCAAAATTATTATCATAAACTGTGGCGGAGTTGTGACAAGTGTTTTAAAATAAAGAAATCTAAACAGGCAAAGAAAATTTTAATCAATCATGTATGCAAAGAAAAAGTTTTGAGTTTTGTTTTTCTTCCTTTCAGAGTCAGTCAATATTATTAATATTAAAAAATATAATAAAATTCTTAAATAAAAAAATACATAAAATAACAATCAATTTTAATATGGGATTTTAAGCCCATATAAACTATTTTACACAGTGTATTATAGGTAAGAAAACAATTTTCAAACTTATCTTTTTCTTTGTGTGCCGTCAAATTTTGAAACCGTTAAAAGTGTGCTGCGACAAAGAAATAGTTGAGAATTACTGATGTAGAGGATTCGCGCTAGTAACGGAAGAAGCTACTTTCAAACTCACATGGGAGCAATCAAATAAAATTAAACTCCGGCGAAACTCTCAGCACACGTCTTTATTGTTCGGCGTCCACAGGCGGAGAGAGAGAGTTACAATGTAATTTTGAACGTAAAGCGGGAAATACACAATACAACGGTTGCACCGACTTTTGTCGGTACGATATCGGTCCGACGCGACGATCGCATGGAAGCACACACACGGTGCGATTTGCGTACGATTTTCGTACAACCTGAATTTCTAGTCATTCGCTTGAATCGTTGAAAAGCTATGACGACTGAAGAGAAAAAAATTTTTAATTATTGCTGGTGCAATATTAGTTTTGAATGAAAAATTCGGAAAAAAAGAAAAGAAATTGAGCCAAGGAACACGTACACGTACAAATTAAAGGCCATTTGAATTAGATTTTCCTTTTACAAAATATTTCTATTCACTGAGAATTTCCCTTATACAAAAGTTAAATACGTAGTAATCTTTTCTTTCAGTGTAGTCCGTCCGACGCGCAAGGGACTTGCAAAATAATGAAATCTTGTGCGACGGTTGTATGCTAGAAAACACACGATATGATTTACATACAACCCGTCGCACGCGACCGCAAGTTTTGTGTCCAGACCACTGACATATAGAACTGGACTGCCAATCGACGGTCGAAAAGTGAGACCATTTTAAGTGGAGATGCAAGCCTACCTTAGAAAACTCATGCTATAAAAACACATTAAATTATTTGCAATGTATGGTAAAATAAAGCAAATAAATAAATATAACTTGTCACAAAGCAGCCCCTTTAATTTCGCTCTATATTTTGAGTAATTGTTAAAAAACATTACCACACCAACCAGCTCGGGGCCGGAAGAACACAAGAGTCAGATATATAAAAACATATTCTATTTTATCTTACATATGCATTTCGCCTGGGGGCCGGATGGGGGAAAGAGATAGGAATCTTATGTCAAAAAGTCGTCTTAGTTTTGAGGTGCGATTTTGCATTGGACTGGCAGTCCAGTTCTATATGTCAGTGGTCCAGACCTTGCGACCATGCGATATCGGCCCGACCAAGAATTTCACGCGCACACACGATACAATCATCGCATGCGACGGCAAATCGCGCCGACGGTCCAGGAATTTTTCTACCAGACGTTCCAGCAATTTCAGCAGGAACAATATCAAGTTGATTGGTCTGAAACTTTAAGCCAAAGCATAGTGTTCCTTGCCCGGTTTGGGAATAAAAACCACTTTGACCTTACGCAATGCAGTTGGTACATACATATATGTACAATCCCCAGATTAAACAGGCCCTAAATATCTTTTTTAGTCCTGAAACTAGGGAATGGCCTCCAGACCTGGGGTTTTGTAGTGATCTAAGGAGGACAAAGCATACTCAATCTTCTCCTCCATCACAAGGTATACTACAGCTCCTAATATATGTATGTTCTTACATTTTCAGTACAATTAAGTTTCAAATCAGGTGAAGGTGACGAATTATGTCCAATAGAATCTTCCAAAGGTATTAGAAAAATCTTGAATAATGAGGTTTGAAGCTCTTTCCCTAATAATTGTTTGTTTCATTATAACTTGCGGTATGCATAATGGATCTAAACTATATTCACTACATTTGCAAAATGATCCATCAATCGGCGAGGGTACAGCTGTAGATAATAAGTTTGACTTCGTGCCCTTATATATATAACAACGAAAAAAAACAACAGCAAATATAAGTTTTGAAAACAAAACAAAGTATTAAAATTCAATAATGTATAAACACTCTTGCGATTAAAATAAAGGTTAAATATTAATAATAATGAAATAAATATTATATTATATATTATATTAAATTGCTAATAAAATGTACACAATTCAGTCCGAAATCTTTCGTGAAACGACTGAAATGCGATTTCCTGGTGCAGAATTTTCACTTGTTAGGTATATAAAGAAAGAGTCTCTACTACAAAAATACGTATCTGTGGTGCGGCTTTTAAGCATCCGATGGCAGCGCCGCTAATGAGACGTGTTCTCAACAGTCACAACCGTCAGTTGCAACCACTATATATTTATGCACAAGTGTATTACCGGTTATAATTATAGAATGTCAAAAGAGCTTTTATTTCTTTGTTTTATTTTCATTTTTTTTTTAATTTTGGATGGTTTTAACTATAACTTTTTCTGTGAAGTGATTCTTCCAGATTTTCTTTATTAGTATGGCTAGCATGTGCGTCTGTAAAAACACTAAACACCAAAATTCTAACTACTAGTAGTTCAGATTTTGATCACAAAATTAAAATTTCGGTTTGTGAGAAATTTTTACCTGATTTCAACTTGAATAAAAAAATACGCCTTTCAAGTAGATGGGAGTTCTACGCGACATGTATCCGGGAATGGCTTCACAGCTTCTTCATTATTTGAAAATATCTCACCACTATATAACCTGACAAAGGGATGGCTTTTCTTCACTGCTCTAAAAACCACGTAAATAAGACATCTTCAAACTGGGGATTTTCAGGTGTTTTCAAAGTTTTTCTAGCCCTTGGACCCTTTTCTGTATTTGTTACAAATGACCGTATTTTTTCCTTCTTGCTTTTGATATCAAAGATAGTCGACTTCCCAACGTTATACTGCTGCGCAAGAATTGTTAAGGAAACAGCTTCTTTAATCTTGTCTAAAATCTTGCATTTTTCTGATATTGTCATTGTTATATATTTTCTTTTCTTTGTTCAATATCATGGTACAAAACAAAATGGTAGAAAAAACGACTCACCACAGTGGAATATAAACAATATATAGCAGTGTAAGCATAAAGTGAATGGCACAGCACACTGCGAATTCATTCACTGGGTACAGCGTCTTGCGAGACCGCGGGACCAGGCGGGAGGGGTGGTTCGGATTATAGAAATGTTCGGATAAGCGGGGCTTCGGATTATCGAGGCCCTACTGTAATTAAAATTATTTTTCATTGAAATAAAACGTTATTTTCTATACTGACATCTTTTTATTTTCTAATTTCATATTCTTTCATGAGCACGCCATAAGTTATTAATTAGATCCCGCTTTCGAGACGGATTATCAGCTAATTCAATTTGAGAGCTGCCATCAATAGTTTTCCGCCTTTGTACTCGAGAAACAAAATTTCTTTCCCTCTCTTTTTTCAATTGCGCTTAGGGTGGAAGCAGGGACGCCTGCGCGGTTGCAAATACATATAATGCAACACACAACATGCTACTACAATTTTTGCCACCATGTCAGGGTGATAGTGAAGAGTCCAGCGAGTTAACAGGCATCAATTCCAGATGATTTCTTATAATACTCTGGTATAAAATAAAGCTATCATGAGTGACCCAACCAAAAGTTTGGTCCACAAACAAGATATTCAAGTTCGCATTTGTAATCTAGAGAAAACAATCGTCAATCGTGCAGCCAATTCGTCTTTAGTTTAGCGACAGTAATACTGGTCGCACCATAGACACAAATGTGCAATCAACACATCCAAATGTGCAATCAACGCATCCAATTACCCCTTACATACACAGTAAAAAATTTATGTAAATTTACACATTTTTTTACAACATCTGTGTTGCAATTTAACAATCTATGGGTAAATATACCTAAAACGCTGAAAAAAAAGAGTATTTTTACTAAGCTGTGGATTAATAATTTGTAAATGTAATATTACCCAAATTTTACTCTGATAAACAGAGTAAATAAATTTATTATGACGTGTATTTTTTACAAAAATTTGAGCATATTTTATTTACTCACATATGGTAGCACTTTTACACATCTCGCTGATGTTATTCTCCTTATCAAACCAATACAATGCTGTGGAACATGAAAGCAAATATTCGTTGTCTATGTGTTCTCCTGACACTTTTCGTCCTATTCCGTTACAACCGCTGACGTAATGCGAGCTGCATAGGTATAAACAGAACGGCGCGTAGTTTTCTTGATTTTCTGTTTTTCTTTTCTGCGAACTGAGAAAGCCCTCCTTTCATCTTTGCGGAATTTATTTTATTGTGTGTGTACCACACTCCTGTGTAATCTTTTGTGCGTCGTTGCAGTTGGCTTTGGTACTTTATAGCAAGCGGACCTGAAGACTTATATAGTTTTGAAATTGAAAGTGCTACATTAATTTGTTTTCACAGTGGAAGGTGTACGCGCCCAAACAAAAACTAACGGGATTTGAGGTGAATATAAGTTGTTAATTTCAAAACAGCGCATAACTTTCTTTATTTTGTGCTTTACAGAATTTCCAGTGCAATCTTTTATGCGTTGTTGCAGTTGGCTTTGACACAGCAAGCGGACCTGAAGACTTATAGTTTAGAAATTGAGAGTGTTACATTAATTTGTTGTCGCAGTCATCAACTTTTGGACGATCACCTAAGAAAACTTTGGGAAACAAATCCAGCGTACAGAATTTTATTACTTCATGTTCATCTTTCTTAAATTCGAATTCACCTAAATGAAGTGTATTCTGTTAATTAATATTCGAATCTATTTATGTTTGTACGAATATGTATACTTTAAGTAGGTACTACTAATATGTTGTATTTCCAATAAACCCATATCCTCGTTGCTACTTACAATGTAACATATACCTATCCTAAAATTTTACTACTATTTGAAAACCAAATTTATTTTAGTCAGTTTTGGAGTTAAAAAAACCGGGAGTGAAAATTGATAGTACTGGCCCGATTATGTAATCTGTTCGAATCGAATCGAATGTGGCTTACAAAAGCTATTTTTGGATAAAATGGCCAAATAAAGTACCTAAAATTCTTAAAAACTTTAGTTACTTTTGAATTCAAACAGTCTTTCCGCACATAACGTCGCAATAATTTCATCATTGGATTTTTCTGTCGAATTATTTTAACACTAAACGAACAAATTAATTGAATTCAAAATTAACTAAAATTTTTAAGAATTTTAGCAGCTTTATTTGTTATTTTTATTCGAAAAGAGCTTTTGTATGCTCCATTCAATTCGATTGAATGGATTACACAATCGGGCGCTAAATTGCGATTTTGCTAAGGTAAAGGGTAAAAGTGTGCATAGACAAAAGCCGCTTTTCCATATGAAAAATGTATTATTACAGTTATTCATGGTAATTTGACTTAAACACTGTGTACTATTTACACTTTCGAACGGTACGTTTTACAGAGTCCACTTGCATAAGTACCTTTGCCGATGTACTGAATACTAAAGTAGTATGTACTTTCGCATCGCAGTTGTGTAAGTTTACACACATCGATTTCACAATTACATACAAGAGTACTTTTACTACGATAAATGTTGGAAAATCTTGTGCCAACGTTTTTCGTGGTAAAATTACATTGAAATTTCTTACAGTGTATTGTATTTTCTGAAAAACCTGTAAAAGTAATTACATATTAATTATTTTATAATAATAATTTATAGTTATTTTAATGTTAGTTATTTATTTAATATTAGTTTATAATTGATTCCTTTTTCAAATTTATGAAACTACAATTTAGGTCTTTGTTGATTGATTGATTTTTCTCACTAAACTGAACAAAAACGATTCGCCTTATTTTTAAGTTAACTAGATAATTTTTTTGTAAGTGAGCCTTTCTTTTAATTCTCTTCTTTCAGCTACATTCTAATGAATTAATTACGTTCGGATGATTTAAAGCCTCTTTTACCTCATTGATGCAGCGTGAAGAAGATGGTTGGGGGAAAAACGTATTAACATTCTTTCCCACCAAATTTTGATAGCTACCATTCGCTAAGAATGATACCTACAAAGTATCTGAAAAAAGGAATTAACGAAGTTTTATAGTATACTAGCTTTCTGTCCATGACTTCGTCCTCGTGGATCTCGAAGAAGAAACAGAATAACGGTAAAATGATATCGAAGTCAATAATTTCAAAAGTTACAGAAGTTTTAGACTGTTGGTCTGAAATTACATAAGTACCTATGTTTCATGGTTTTAGGAAAATGTACCCTTTAATGTTCATGGTTTCATGGTAACAAACGACGGATCTATGAAATTTTCGTTCCTTATTGTACCCCCTTATAAGATGATTTTCCAAAAACACTGAAGCACCTCATTCTTAATTTCCAATCAAATTTCATTGGTTTAATCACAAGAATAACGGAAATCCCATACAAACTTTCATCTCCTATTTTACCTCCTTAAGGGATAAAATTCCAAAAACCGTCAACACATCTTTTCTAATTCCTAAGCAAAATGCCAAATACCAATTGTCATGGATACATAAAAACTTACTTACTTTAGAGGATATTTACATCACAAAAAAAAATGTATGTCCAGGGTTTTAAGTCTTTAAATATATAACTTACTTTGATCTTCTTTGATAAGGCTCGGCCACGGCTTTGGAGTTTGGACTCTCGGTAAGAGATGGCTTATATCCCCTTAATCTTTTATAAGATCTTCTGAAAGCCAATAAGGTCGCACGAAATCGTCACTTCGATTTATTAGGGGAAGTGGTCTAATCTAAGCCTGACTTCGCATGTCGTTAACATCCAATTCAGTAAATTTGAAAAAAGAAACATTCGGGCCATCTGTGAAAAAATTTATCTTTAATATTAGGTACACTATATTCCAAATATATTATTTTATTCATATATCATACATACCTTCCTAACAATATTTATCGAATATTTCACAACTAGAAAAAATCTCACTCACTAAATATGAACTTTTTATTTGACAGGTAAAATGGAGTGTGAAATCGAGGTGATGATCGAAGTAAACGCAGATTTTCCTTACAGAATACAAAAAATATATCATTTCATTCATAAAAATGAAAAAATTTTACCAAAGTTAGTTCAGTTCGCTGATAGGCTGATACACTCACTATTGGGGCGCTAGCGCTGTGTCGTGTATTTAGAGAATGTGAAAGTAATTGTCACCGCGGATTCCGTGTCAAGTAATGCTTAGAGAATAGCATTGCCGGAGACCATGAGGTTGGCATACCCCTCTACAAACCTTAACGAAACACCCTGTATAATATAACTGATATGTTGGTTGCTGAGTTAGCTTAAGAGGAAATCGAAAAACTCATATAATCATTATAAATTTGAAAAACCGTACAGAACTAGTTTGATTTGAAGAAACATAAATAATATTGGACTAAAAGTAAATTCGTATGTTTATTCCCAACATCAAGGATTTTTAATACAGAAATGACGTTGAATATTCATTACTTTTTGGGAAAGTTGAGCACATTATTTCATTGAAGTTAATAAATATAAGTATAAAAATAAACTACTTTCACTTCAAGGAATTCACTCATAGATAGTATTCCCTGAAGGGAAAGTAATCACATATTTATATGTGAATTAAGAATTAACAAACCCGTGCCTCTTTAATATTGATGGAAAAAAATATTAAAATTAAAGAAGAAAACTTCTTTAGTATAATTAATAGGTGTCAACCCGCATACTTCCGTTTTAGTATGCATTTTTTTCATTATCGTCTTCAGTAATGCTTTTATTTCCCAATAGAATCAATTAGGTTTGGTCAGCTATCCTTATTAGATTAAGTGGTGTGACCACATTTATCATAATTTGTATGTAAAATCAATCAATCAAATATGTATAAGAATATAGCTGACCTGCAGATTTTTTAAAACTAACCCCTATAACAAACAACGCAACGCTAACAAATAAGCACTGGAAGCTTTCTCTAAAAAGCTTCAAGACAGAGCTTCGAGATTTCTAAAAATACTAAACTCCTTAATTACCATTATTCACCTACTTAAAAATATCAGTACTTATTTTTAGCAATCTTACAGCTGTGCCCAAAAAGGAAGCCCGAGTGGCAATCAGGTGAGATACCATTTAAGCCTAGATGCTGCGAAATTTACCGCAGATTAAATATTATGTAGATTAAAACTTTTCAGATAAAAGGCCTAAATCGGTCTGAAAAGTAGCAAACATATAGGATTTTTTGCGTAAATTAAATTGGTTCCCATTTTCTGCTTCATATAATAGTATAGAACTAGGGTAAACCCATACAAAACCGTATAATTAAGGTGATAGTTCTGTAACCCGCCTATTTATTATTATTATTTTTTTCTTTAATTGAATATTAGAAACATTATGCAATAAAAATATTTTTATAAAACTAATAATTCAAAAGTAAAATAAGAGAAGGAAAGTAAACTCCTACGCATTCCAATTTTGCCATGAGGGGCGTATGGTATTAAAATATGTCTCAAGGCTTTCGGGTCAAAATTGTATATGTGTGCGGTTTTACCCCATACGGCTGTAACCCGACGCATTTTTAACCAACTTCAAAAAAGAAAGAGGTTCTCAATTCATGGGAGTGTTTTTTTTACCCCATGCGGTTTTGCCCTGAGGTGCTACATATGAGCGCATCATTACGCTGGACATTAAAAAAACACGAATTAACTTCACGATGCCTGTATATGCAATGATAAATTCTTTTGACAAACAGATCTCATTGATGGACATCTGTGAGAAGGTTGAGCATAGAATATTGTCATTAATGAAGAACTTTATTATATGTTACTATACAATTTTCCCCAGTATACCGTTCTGTACGGGTCTCTATTATAGGTAATTTGTTTATATAGAAATAGCGAAAAATTCTTTAGAGGATTTTGACTCAGATGATAACGTGAAGATGGAAAAGTTTACGATTAAGGTTTGTATTTTCCAAAATAATAATTTTTGCTCTATGTAAGAAAATAATTTCAAATAAGATTAAATAAGTAATTAACTGGAACACGTTATTCAAAACTCATCATCCTTGTCAGAGAATTTTTCATACTTCGAAAACGGCAAAGAATAATGGGAGTATTTAGTATTAGTATTAGTATTTTTAATGGGGATTTCAGAAGATGACTTTAAATACATTTTGAATAAGGAAATGTTATTATGCAAAATAGTTTTTGTGTATAAAATGACTATGTAGGTAGTCTGTGTAAATGAAGTATCTCTGGCGGGGACATTTTCTAAAGAAGTGAGTCTTGGATAAAAAGACAGAAAAAATTAAATAGCATTCAGAAAAATTTATTTATGTCAAGGGTTTGGGAGTTTGAGGGTGATTCTTAAATTCCAATTTTTAATTGTATGCACATCTATATTTTATTTTTACCTTTTGATCTACTGAACACGGCGACATTCACCTCACCCCAAAAATCTACTATATAATAATGTGCTTTCCATATACATACATATGTCAACAATGTTGTCCTACCACCTACCACTGCAAGTACAATCAATTTCGAAAGTGAGAAACAGATTTATTTTCCTAAAATTCAAACTTTCTCCAAAATTCATGCAATTAATGCACTTAAAAACAAATAGTTATCAGTTGAAAAAACTGGTGTAGTTATTGGAAGCCAATCCAGACGTAGCCAAAGGCTTGGGACGGTTTTGTGCTTATAAAACAAACCCAAAAAGAGTGCTGGGGAAATTTTTGCCGTACAAATTAATAGCATTAACACATATACCCGTCTTTAGTACGAAAAGTGTCATTAGCACAAAAAATCTAATGACGGGGTGACACGTATACGTTTTCATCATTTTGAATCGTTACCTAGGTAACGAGCTATCTCATTGTAAAGATGATTGTTTTTTTTAGCGGAGTGAACTTTATTCGCATCAGCCAAAATTTAAAATAAATTTTTGATTATGCGATCAGTCCATATAACAGATTTTATTTCTTCGCGGTTCATACTTTGGAGTATTTCTAAACAAATATTCATTCATATTTTTTTCAGAAATCATCACCTTTTGCCATTAAAACACAAATTCAATTTTAAATTCAAATCAAAGAGTGCCAAATTTTATTCAACTAATTTTACAAAAGGTGGCTTCTATTTATTCTATCCAAATATAGATGGCATTATTTCGTACTTATCGAGATATGTAAGTATGGTCATTTTTCGTACTTATCGCACTGTCTTTATGATGGGGTTTGTTGTGCTAATGACACTTTTCGTGCTTATGACGGGTATGTGTGTCAATGCTATAATTCACCTATGCGCGAAAGAAGGGAGTGAAATAAGGTGAAAACACAAAAAATAATGTTAATGTTTTGTGTCACGGTTTTAGATGTAATCTATATGTAATAACATCAAGTTGAAGATCAAAAAGCAAATAGGTTCAAATAAAACGTATTTAGTAGTCACAGTAGGCGGACCGGACCGTATTCAACAATCTCGCTATCTCCGTTAGAACCAGCTGTCGATCCTCTGCTCAATCGTCAACACGAGGGGGTCCATGCGGCTACCGCTATCCAAACGGATCTCCTCACAACTACCAGATCGATTGAAACGGTGTTAACGGAGATTTCAAGATAT
Organism: Machimus rusticus; assembly: GCA_951509405.1. NCBI lineage: Eukaryota > Metazoa > Arthropoda > Insecta > Diptera > Asilidae > Machimus > Machimus rusticus. The sequence continues at coordinate 15,499,412 of OX608051.1, forward strand.
ACCAGGAAATCATATGAATTAAAAAATAAAGAAATACATACATATGTACATAGCTTTGATAAAAGCAAAAGAAAAACGCAGAATCGTCATCACAAAGAAAATAGTGCGTGGAGTGGAGTCCCTTCGCGCGGAAGAAGTGAAACCTAACAATCAATTGATATTCACAAGAGACGTACCTTGACATAACCTTAAATCCCTCGCATTGTCCGTGGGATTGTTTTCACTAATTTTTTACAATTCTTATCCACTAAATTTGAAAATAAAATACTACCCTATTAAATTATATGTGTATCAAATCAAACTAAAAAAGCAAGTAAATGAAATAATGAATATTATAAATTAAAATAATTAAACGTTTAGCGCAACCTTGTTGGAAGTCGCATTAGAAGTTTCACTACAAAAAATGGAGATTAAATTACGACAATTGGAGTTGAAAAATAAAATGAAAACATTAGCTTTAGTTTTTATGTATGTAGGTAATTTACATAATATATTGTCGAAAATATAGCATACCGTCTCAAATTTTTTAGGACAAACGGAAGGCACCTGCGCAATTTTATCGAAATCGGAGCGAAACCGCTTTTCTTCAATTGTTCTTTTCATATTCACTCTCACTGATTGGTTCCTAGATCCAATTCATACAACACTACATAACCTTAAAACAACATTTATCACTTTTGAAGTCTTAACAATCTTTAGCTCTTCCATCAAAAACTTTATAGTTATAGTTATTAACAGTGTTCTATCTTTAATTGGCAACTTTCGTAATTGTATATCAACAAATTTCAGTTTCTCCAAATTTGATTTGTTTTTGCGAAACTATAAGGGTTCCTTGTTTAGGTACTACTAAACAAGGAACCCTTATAGTTTCGCCATATCCCCCCGTCCTCCCGCTGTTTAACTAAGAGACTGTTGGTTGGTTGGTTGGTTCCATTGATTGCCCTGACCTCCTGCGTTGCATATCCCTGAACAATAGCCCCCGCAACGTTAGATCCGTTCCCACTTTTCACCTTGACAGTCACCGTACTAACTATGGCCACTTTGAACCCTTCACCCGAATGCTGCGGAAGGTTAACAATTGTCCTTCCTTTGATTTCCACTTGGAAAAAACCTCCCAAGCGTTCCCTTTACCAGTCTGGCCCGCCCCCGTAATCTTGTCACAATTAGATTAATTTAGTTTCTCTAAGTATAAGTATTAGTGTTAAGTCTATTTGTAGCTTGTATTAAGCGAAAATAAATAAATAAGTACTAAAAGCTGTAATTTGGCATGGTAATACAATAATACATATTAATCACGCCTAAAAGGTTGCGAAATAAAATCATGAAAAAACGTTTTTTTTAGGGGCTAGGGAGTATGATTTTTCATTTACTCCTCTATTCCATTGTGTGGAGTGTCGTTGGATAGGACTTTCAAAAATATTGGGGGTATGTTATGAAAATATTTTCAATTTAGGGATCTGTTTGCGAAATATTAAGCCTTACAGTGGTAATTTTTTTTAGAGTCACGCCCCCCCTTCCAACTAAACCATTGTTTTTGGATATGTGAAAAGTATACACACACTTAAAAATATGAAATTATTTTGCACATACGGCAATTCTCAAAGTATATAATTAATTGGTAATAGGTACTTTATTCGAATAACAAATACAAAGAAAAAAACTTTGAAGTCGTACCCCTACGTTACAAGAATAACGGTACAAAAAACAAAGTTACACGCACATTCCTATTTAAGTTTGCAAAGTGATAAAAACTGGAAAAAGTCTTTTTAAATGATAAAGAAAAGAGTGAATTTTAATAAGAAACGGAAAGAAACTAACAGAAAAGGATAAAGGTCAAATTGAGGCTTTACCTACACCTATATACATATATCGCGTTGGTGTGTCAAAACGAGCAATATTGCTCGGGATCTGAAAAGATCAGACTTTGATATCCGTAATTTCTTAAAAAATTCCGAAGGATCCTAAAGCACTTTCAGAAGAAGAATAAGATAGGAAAATTATTAGGACTGCTTCAAATACCATGAAGAGCTGCGCTCAAATCAAAAGAGAATTAAATCTTCATACGACAATTTGGAGGACTTTAAAACGCAGTCTTTACGTTATTCAGGCAAATAGACTGCTGCGCCTTCTTTAAAGGATGTGGACAAGCAAAAGAGGTTGGAATTTGCACGCCGTAACATGACCTCGGTATGCATACTTTATAAAAAATTATTGCATTTTAAAAATTGTTGGTTTCTTTGAAAATATTGGTAAATTTTATCTTCTTTTGAATAAAGGTAATTTTCAGCGACGAAAAGAAATTTAACCTTGATGGTCATTGGCCCAGATGGATTCCATTCGTACTGGCACGATCTTCGTAAAGAAAAAGGGTTCTTTTCAAATTGCATTTTTGGGGGCAGTTCCTTAATGGTATGGGGTACGTTTAACAATGAAAGAAAGCTGTGTCTTTCGTTCTCTTCTTCGAAGATGAATAGTTAAGAATATCAGAGAATGCTTCACCAGAATTTGTTACCATTTTTGCGGAAGTGTCGGCGTCGGTCTCTAATTTTTCAACAATAAGGTAATGCATTGGTTCACTCAAATGACCACAAAAACTTGACTTGTTAATAATAATGTTGAAGTACTTGAGCTGCTGGCTTGCTTCCCAGACTGCAACCTCTTTGAACATTTCTGGGCAATTCTTGTCCGACGCATTTATGCTGAAAACAAACAATTCGAAAACATTAATGAACTGAAAATGTCTATTTTGGACTTATGGACCAGTATCGAATCAAATATTTAAAAAAAAATGGTAGATTCAATGCAAAATCGAATTTTTTCATTAACCAATTAAAATGGTGGTTACACCGGATATTAATGTATAACTACTAAAAACTGAAGATTAAATAAAAAAAAAATGAAATATATAGGAAAACGTTAAGTGCGTGTAATTTTGTGGAACAGATCAAATCGATTTTGTTTCCAATAATTCTTATAAAAAATTTTTTATGTTAATAATTTTTTATTTGTGCAAAAAAGAAATTTCAAAAACTGTTGAGGAAAATATCAATAACAGCAAATTTTATAGTGCGTATATCATTGTGCAACTCGGTGTAGTATATACATATACCGAACTTAAAAAGAAAAAAAAGAAAATTATCACAGCTAAGTAGGCTTTACTAGTTAACGAGTAAGATTCGATTAACTTAAAAAATGTACTTGGATAAGTAAAAATTTCGTAATACCTACTTCCATAAAAAATGACGTTTAGCGTTTAGGGGAGAGTGGGTAATTGAAAGCGGCGGGTAATTGGGAACGGTTCAAAATTCAAATCTTCCCGCCGCGCCCCCCGACTTCATTCAACATATGTACATATATTAAATAGAAGTATGATATGTCAATCAGTGTGATGGCGAAATTAGAACGAAAAATTTCCGCGCGTTGTGACGGTACGTATATCTTAAATTTTATTGCAGTTTTGTTTTAATTTTTGCAATTCATGAAATCAGCAAATCCACTGTCTTTTTCTGATTTGAGAGAATACGGATTCCATCACCGCGTTGCGTAAAGAGTCCATTTATTGATTATCTGGAATTTTTGATCAAATGTTCTCACCATTGTAAGTGACAACTATTTTATTTTCGATTGCTCACTGCGGGGTATTTAGGAACGGCTTAAAAGCAACGAATTGGGAACGTTCCTAATTATCCCGAAATTTGTGGCTCTGCAGAAAAGTTGGTTTATTTTAAAAAATACATATATTTTAGATGCCCCGAAATTATGCAAAGGAGACCGCCGCTAAAAAATCTAATATTAACAATTTAGGTTTCATATTCCCAGATACCCCACGAGTGTTGGGTAAATAGGAACGATTATGTTTCCCTTTTTGTTTTAGATTTTTAATTAAAAAAAAGGATTGCTAATGTTTTCGTTATGTTTATATCGTTAGTAGATTACCAAAGTTTATTTTTGAATAAAAGTCGTTTTTATTTGTGATCTCGTTTTTCATTTTTGGGACATTTACGTTAGGTGTTCCCAATTATCCCACTCTCCCTTACAGGATTCTACACTACGAATGGCCCGACACGCACTTGGCCGGTTTTCTCTGTATAATTTTATTTTCTTAATTTTTATTTAAAAAAAACATCTTATATAAAACAAATATTCACTGTATATTTCTAGGTAAATATACAAACATATTGAATTATGTTCTATATGAATGATTAAATACCACTTAGAGAATCATAGACCGCGTATGCACGACCAAATTGATTTTAGTTACCCTAATTTGGTTATTCATCGAGTGTATATGCCGAATATGAACAATCCAAACAAACAGAAGAAGGGAGGCAGCTGTCAAATATCTTCACATTATTTAAAATGGATAACTTTCTGGTGTTTTTCGTTGTTCAATTTATAGAGAAAAATAGAGTGAGATGGTCTAAGGAAGACAGCAAATATTTATAAGCTTTAAAATCATGATATGACACTTAAAATTGAGGTTAGGAAAGATTTTATTGGTCTTACCCTTGGAGGAACGAACGAATATGGAGTGGAACAACTGTTTAAAAACCCTATCTGTGAGTGAAGCTTGGAGGAACGTTCCTCCAAGGAGTGAAGGAGTAAAGCCAAAATTCCGTGTACTGAATGTCAAAAAAGTTTACCGGATGTCAAAATCCAGAATGCCCGCCGTGTATTAAATTAAGTGTCAAACGAGAAACGACCGGGAAATTTAAAGTGCAGAAGAGGTTATTTTGTGCTTTTTTTTTTGCTTAAATTTGGGTTGTAAGGAGTACCTAATTGTTATGTTTAAATGTTGCCTTAATTTCTGAAAAGAGCTAATATGTCTATGTTTGGGTTATTTCGCCGAAAATACTTTTGAAAAGTGCCTAAGAAGTGTTTCATGCCTGGCTGCAAAAATGTACAGACGGGATCTTTGGGATTTCTTTTCACAAGTAAGTGTTTAAGAAAACTACACTTAAGTGATAAATTGGTAAAAATACCAATTTGGTCGTGCGGGGCGTTCGCGATCATAGACCACAGTCACAAAGTTATAGTGCATCGAAGTTATATGTAGTGCATTGTGAGTGGCTCTTGACGTTCGTTGCTGTGGCAATGAAGGTCCAGCGCAACAGCGCGCGGTGTTTGCATGCATCCCCAAATTACATCCCCCTGAATTGCCACGCAGAGCCTGGTCTATGAGGTGAGTGGGCGGATGGTGGCGGGAAGATGTGGGGAACACCCCCAAGGCGCGCCTGCCGGTTGCCATCGAGACCTTTAACTTCTGCAGCAGCCAGTTGGCGTAGCTACGACGAAAGGAACTCCTATTCGCAGGGCTGAAAAGGGCCCCCGGAGCAACAGGCACATGTTGAGGACGTCCTCGGCTGGTGGCATAAATTCCTTTGATGGGTCTCGGTATCTGGGAAAACATGCTTTAGTGGATGTCGTCCCATCCCGCACACCTCTTGGGCTCGCCTCCGTTAAAACAGGAACTCCTTACACTTACCCCGTATACGAATGTTTTCATGAAAATGTGTCCACTAAAAATAATCAAATTTTCAGTTGCTGTTTTTACATCAGAATTTTCTCTCTCTCAAGTCTCCAGGAAGGCAGCTTGAATTCGTAGGGAACGGTCACGGTGACGGTCCTTCACAGGGAAGGCTGCCTGCTGCCCAGAGTGTCCTTTTCATGAAAAACTTATTTTTATCGTAAAGTGAGTGTCCCTAAGGAGTTCCCTGTTTAAACAGAGTATAGGTCGTTCTGGGAGTTCCTAATGCAGACCCGATGGCCCTTCCTTGATTCTGTTTCAATTGGTGGAGCTATTCGGCTAGATTTATGCTAAAGTAAATAACTCTGGCTTAAAGTGTGCTGCTAGAATTGGGCCATTGGGATAGCGAATCGGCTGCTCCCTTGCGTGTTTTTCCCCGAAAAAGGGAAGAGCGTGATCGGAAGTACGAAAATAAAAGCTGTATGTTCAAGTGATATTAAAAGTTTTGCACTCATACTTGGGCAGTCCAGGGTCTTTAAAGAGGCGGCTATAAACTCCCTCGGGGGAATTAAGCGCCAACACAAGCCGGTAGGGTATGAACAAATTTTTCGGTAAATTAAAGGAGGCCGTTTCCTGGTTTCCTGTTTTCTTTCAATTTTTGAACTAAACGCTTTCGGGTAGATAAAACGTTTTTTTGCTTTTACGTTTCGATCAAATTTGTAATTTTATAGGAAAAAATGGAACGCCGCACAATCTTGCTGTTAAAGCCAGATTCCTTTAATATCCTAATAGCTTAAACATTTTTTCAGTGAATAACGAAATCTCGACTTGCAATACAAAGAAATGGTTCGCTTCACATCAGGTAACAAATGACACCAAAGGGAGTTAGTAGTATGTAATTGGATACTACATATTAGGACATGACCTTGCTATATGAAGAATCAAACGATAATAATCTTTTCTATAAACCTATAGGGATTATACATGTACATACATACGGCGTATAATAAAAGTTCCGGGACGATCGAATATCTCACGAAATACACATCGAATCAAAAGAATAAAAAAATATACAATTAAATATTTTTTTGAAAATCTGTTCAATGACATCAAATTTGAGGTCAGGTGGGGGTAACTTTAAAATGTTAAATGGGAACCGCCATTCTTAACTGTGGTTTCGGCTTTTAAAGGAAGAAAAAGCCTTTACCTGAAACTTTTCTTTCAATTCGTTACGGTGAAAATTTAAAATAAATCAATCTTATTGCATGGGAGGTGAAGTTTGGTGCCTTTTTTTTTCTTTTTTCGATCCCATCTGTATTTAGTGAGATATTCAGACGTCCCGGGATTTATTTTGCAACTGACATAGATTAGGCTTGTCAAGCGCACCCAAGTCCTTTATGTGTAAGTAAAAGCACTTTAATATTAGCAACCTCAACACAGGCATAAAAAGAAAATAATTTTAAGAGGGTTTCATATATGTAATTACGTTTTTATTTTTACACTATTCTAATCAGACTTCTTGTAATTCGTTCGAGATTGTAATAATAATTGATTTAATATTTGAATAACATTAAAATGTTTGTTGCATGTACCCCACTAAAATTTCTATTTAACGCAGACTATGAGCAAGAGCCCCCCGAAAGTAATCAAAGTAAACCAAAAAAATACTCAATTCGACCGTTTTCAGGGATATTCCTATAGCTTTTACTCATTGTGTCTCGCTTGTTCAAATTTTGTCTCTTTCTTCAGAGTTCCTCTAAAAAATTGTATGCACACGTAGGTACACTATGTTTGTACGCTTCAGTACTTCCTTATGCCTATGTACTAAGTTCCCCGCATGTTCTGTAATGGATTGAAAAAAAATGTTTGAGATGAAAGTGTCGTACTTTTCCCTGTAGAATTCAAATCCGGAGAATTCAAATGTTGAGCTGTAATATGTTTATGGTGCGTCATGCAAAAATTATCTAAATCGCAGGATTAAGAAGAAATTCTATGGACATGTTGCGCTTAACCTTCTGAGTGATATTTGATAAATTGGAAATCAGCAACATCATATTTTTATTAAAATTTACTTTTATTTTAGGGATAGTTGTACCCGGGCAAAGTCGGGTGTGGGTCAGCTAATTTCTTATAAAATAGAAGTAACAATTGCGCATGCACAGTACGCGACGGGAGGAGAGCTCAAAGTACCCATAAAGTAGCTACGACGCTGATTTTGGTGCCAAATGATAGATTGTGATCATAACAATAAAATCCAATGACCATCTCAAACATTTAACGAGTTCAAATAGACAAAAAAATATTAAAACAAATTCGTTTAGACAATATTGACCGAAACTTACGAGAAAGCCAAGATGAAATGAAGTAGCTGCATACCATCAGAAAAACCATCTCTGCAACTATCCAATGACGTGTTCGCATTATTAGTAACCGAATCAATCAATGAGTGTAAAATTTACGAAACATCGCTGATACAACAGAGGTGAATTGGAAATGGATTCATGTTAATTTCTCGACTAGTACATCCCGGCACAGTCACAGCCTTTTTTTAACGTTAGATTTATTTGAAAATACATAATAACTGCCTCGTTTTTCTTGATGATGAGATTGTTGGAATTTAAAGAAAATACAACGCCAAATTTTTTTTTTTAATTTTTTATGTTAATCAAATTATGCAATCTATTTATTTATTTATTTATTTAAATTTTTTTTAAATGTAGTAAACTAGCGAAACAAAGTCCTTTACTCCATAATTGTTCAATTCTTACAAATCCATTAGAAAATCTTTTAAGGTAAGAAAAACGTGACATAGGTTAATTCACTAGTAAATTCGTTTTCCCAAACTCCAAGTTCAACAAACTTATTAAATACTTTATATGAAATTTGGTACGTGAAGTTGAGGATTGTACTCTACATACATATATGTATGTTAGATATCCTTTCTGATGTATATAGATGGATTCTAGGTTTATTGCGGATACTCGTAAATAAATGTGACAGAAGCATAAGACAATTACGATCAGCATTTAATTGTCCTTGAGTCAGCAAAATTTATGATCCGGATTGATGCATACCATAAATGCCTATTTCATGAATTTGATTTGAACACTCGAGCCCAGAAGACAACTCGTTATATATGAGTTACGACGAAATCCAAGGATTCATTTGATTGTCAAACAGGACACGAATTTCAATATTATTCAAACAATTTACTTGCCCTACAGTTCATCCAACACAAAGAAGTTTCGACGCGAACAACTGTGTCCTTAGGCGACATGTTTTGCGTAATTTGAGTTTATAGACATCTCGGGGAGTATTTACTTGACTTTTCATTTTTCTAAGGGCTCCCCAGGAAAGAGGGGCAAAAGTCTGGAAATACTTGAGTTAAAAATAAAACCTCGTCTCGGTTGATGTCGTCCCAAATGTTGCTGTCTTTACCATACCAAAAAGAACTCATGACTTTAAAATAAGAAAACATACATACAATTACATACGTACATATGCAGGCAATCCGCAGGAGTCACATTTTGGAGAAAAACGCAATAAGAGTTCGCACATTTCTCGCTATTACGTTCTAGTGGTTCTATTCTGGCTGCAGAGACCCCCGCGGTTATGTATGATAACTTTTCTTAAGAACAACGGGGGGTTGTTGCTCGGTAATTACTTGAGAACGTGTGAAGAAGTGGGAACGACCCCGACGTGTTTTCTAAACTCTATAAATTCAATAATGAGGCACCCCGGAGATTGAACTTATTTCGTTTAGTGAAGAACAATCGCCTTAGACCTACTAATTCAAATTCCGCCTGCGGTCAGGATAAAAGTTGGTAAATGGCATTACCTTGTTTGCGTATCGTTCGTAAATTAACAAGCGGATACTCAATGGGTCGGACATCTTCAGGAAGGTCGTTGTTTATTCACAAAATTTTCTAGCCACGGGCAGTTCAATGTATCTTATAAAGACTTATTGAGGATTTACCAAAAAGTTTATTTTTTCGTAGCTTTCCAGTGAATATTTGTTTCGTAAAAAACTTGGATTAGGTACCTACATAAAAATAAACAACTGAACAAACATAAGGATGCTTAATAATCCCATAAGGTATAGGGGAAAAGTGGCGTGGAACGAAACAATCAGAGAGCTAAAAAAATCAATATAACAAACAAATAATACTCTGATCATTAATTAAATAAAGAATTTACTAATTTTTTCTTTCATTTAATTTCATATAAACATAATTTCAGAACTCAGGCAAATACCTAATAAATAAATCTCTTTCCCATATAATAAAAAAAAAAACAAATCACTGGCTCCCTCATATGTATAATCAATATTTAAAGTGCCATCAGAAGTTATGAAAGAAACAAGTTTTAATCCAAAAAGGATTTGATTGTTCACAAGAGAACAAATTTCTAGCTTTTTTATACAACTTACAAAATTTTAATTGTTTTATATTAAATTGCCTTACATAACTAAAAACTAAAAGTGGATTTATTATAATAGGTCTAGATTTACAGATGCAGCTATGCTTAAAACAATTAAAAAAAAAAATTGTTTACAAAAATATATAAAATAAAAGCATAACAAATTTTAACAAAATGGCCTTAATTTTAAATAATCCACTATTAAAGAGTATTTTGCGCCAAAAGATAAGAGTCTAATTTGGTTTAACGACGACTAAGTTACGACTGAAGCAGTTCATTTACTAAAAGTTGATAATTTTCTAATTTTTAATTGCCTAAAAATCCCTTGATAACTTTAACGAATAGTTCCATGCTTGCAGTTCATTTTTGATTTAATTTTTAGCTAAACAATTCATCCTTAACCAATTTTCTTATTTGCGAACCTAAAAACTCCTTCTTACAGCTTAGCATCACTAATTTGAGGGAAGACTGTCCTTAAATTCTTGAATCCTTCGCCTTATTTGTCCATTGCTTAAACAAAATTTTTTATTAACCCCAATTAAATGTGTAAAGGAGGTAAGATAACTCTTTTGAAATCAACTAAAGGTGGGTATTTGACGTTATTGCCTCCAAGTTGATACGTAATTCTTGCTGGCCAATCCTTCTTAATATAATGATGATATATGATAATAACAATAATATTTTGTGATTCGTAATATTTTAAACAATCTGTAATGAGGACGTGTACGGTAGGCTAATTCAACGGAAATTACGTAACTTTAAATAAAATTTATATTAGACCTGTTACCACATTTTGATGACCCGATATGTGAAGGGTAAGGTTAGGATAACCAAAAATATATGATTATTTTTTCGAAATAAAATATTTATTTTATATTAGTTAAAAATTGTATATGTATTTCATTATTTTCCATATGGAAATGTTTAATTAATTTTATTTAGTGAATTTCATATGTTGAGTTTTTCAAAACGAATATATTGCGGCTGATGTTAACAAAATAAACAAGAAACAATTTTTAATAACATGAATTTTGGGTAATAGCGTTGTTTCATTTATTTATGTAAGTACATTATAATTTCCCAAATTAAAAATGCAATCTAACCCTAGAGGAGTAGATTTCAAACCGATCCAACTTTGATTCCGAGCGATATCTATATATCTATTTTAAATGATTTAACAACATGAATTAATTGAAACTCCGAAATGTTATTGGTAAATTCTTATTACTCATTGAAGTTAACAGTTTATCAACTGCACATTTGTTGTTGTTGTTTCTCCTCCGACGATATCTTAAAGTAATTCAGACATTACTTAAATTTCAAAAATTTAAATTTTTAGTATAAAAGAACGATATAAACCATATACTTTTCCAATTTTAATCTCGTTATATGATTTTTTTTTCTTCAACCTCAAACCCAAATAATTCTAGTATAAACGAATTAACCTTTGTACAATATATCTGCCATTTTTGATCTAAAATGGGCATTCCTACAGAGTTTCATCAAAATGCGTGAGGAGACTTCAAACCAAATTTGTGCCAAGGGATCAGTCAGAAAAATTAAAAATTTCTTTATTTTAAAATTGTTACATAAAAGAGCGATATATGTAAACCAAACTTCTCCAATTTTAGTCTGATGATGTGATTTTTATTTTAAGCTCTTATTAAATATCATTAAAATCTGAGGTGTATGACCTTGATTTTATATAGCGATAATATATGTATATACCTTTTCCACCATTCACAACAAGTACAAAAAAATCTGAACTTATATATCTGTGTTGAAGTGTGTCGCTGAGTTTCATCTTCACGTGTATGCATATAAAACAAAAAATCTGTTAAAAAGGAATTTTCTTCATAAACTGAAAACAAAGGTAAATTTCGAAGCAATTTGGTAATTAAACTTCTTTTGTTTCAACTTCTCTTGGAAAAACTCGTTTCCATCCAGAAAGTGGAAGTCTTTTTGGCTTTATTATTGCGCGCATTCAACTTCCCTAAAATGTTTCTTCTTTAATTGCGTAATATAAAAGAAAAGGTTGTTTGCAGAGGCAACCTAATGAAGGGTTAAGGTCGCGAAGTTCTGGCATTTTCACGAGTTTAAGAACGATTTGCTGATCTGAGGATGTGTTCTATGTTCAAGAAAACAACAATACTATTTGGATGGAATACAGTAGGATAATTCGGAATGTCAAAGTAGCGATAATATTTAAAGTAAATTTTCAACCAAAAATTTTTAAATAGATGTACTATATAATAATAATAATCCTTTAACGGTATATGAAATAAGCTTACAACATAGTGTGAAATGTTTTATTAATTAACCAAGAAAAGGCAATACTTTTTTGTTTTCTTATAAATAGTTATTCAAAAGGCGGGGTCTTTTGCATCTGGATATTTACATACTCGCAGTACCGGTTTTAATGGGTGTCAAACCTGGGCGCCGCCCAGGGGCGCCGAAATCAAAGATTTTTTCAAGTGAACTCACGATCTTTATGCTAACAAAATTTTAATATTACTATATAACTAGACTTGAACTTTTATCGAACATAATTATTGTGAGATTATTTTTAAAGTAAAAGTTATATGTCATAAAAATATTTAATTTAATATTTCAATTTGAAACAATTCAAATTTAAAAAGCGCGCTTCAATAGCTCTTTCTTCGTGGCGCTGTGCTCACGAAGACACTAGAGACGCTAGAAGGGAGACTGGAAACCAGGGGGGCAGTTTCTGATTGGTTCCCTATTGCAAATGGCGGAACCAATCAGATGAGAGAATATTGGAGCGTTTTTTAAAATTGTGAATGAACTTGAATAAAGGTAGGCAGTCAGTCTTACTGTACCATAGCCGTACCAAGGCGTATTTCGACCTTGAGCCGTACTAGACAATTGTCTTGGATTGCGCAACATCTTATTCCGTTATTTATTTATTTGCTGCTTTTTTTAATTCAGGATTTAGGATTATTGACTGATGCTTTTACCTTTAGATTAATCACAGTTAAAGAGCGGGTTTATAATTTCGACTAAAGAAGAAATTTATATTTTTTATCTTTATGCAGAACAGATAGAACTTTCTCAATGAATCTACATAAGCTGTACCGCAAAAAAAAAATTAATTTTTTTAAAGATTTGAAAAATAATGTACCTTCCGCATTTGAGATTGAGGATATGAAAGGAAGAATAACGCGGTATTTTTAGGGGCGCCATATTAGCACTTTGCCCAGGGCGCTGATTTCTCTTAAGCCGGCAATGCATACTCGTATGTACATAGTATAAAACAAGAAAAAATATATTACTGTATAAAAACGCTGTACTACTACTCATTTAACCTGTTAACTGATAATGTCTTATATATGCGTCAATTTCAAAAGTTCATTTCTTATGTAATGTCGTATAAGTCCGTCATGCTGAAAAAAAAATTGCATTTGCTATGAAATTTAAAGTCAAACCAAAAATAAAACTTTGCCTGCAATTTTGATATTATAAAGTAGGCATTAACACTGAATTTGCTGATAATGTCTATTATCTTTTTAGTTCTTTTTGCCATAAATTATTATAAACATTTGAATGGATTCAAATTTGTATTATTTTATTCATAGAATACCTAATAAAGTTTTATATTTTTGCATAAATCAGTTTTTAATTATAAAACTTTTAATGTTGAGTCAAACCCAATTTAAAAATGTTACTTACATACTTTGCTTATGTCGTAAATACGCGTCTTTGCTTGAAATTAATTCAGCAGATTAAATCGAGCTTTGTAAGAAAAACTAATCAGTTAACAGGTTATTTAAAAATATCGGTACACGATTATTACTTAAATTAAAGATTTAATAGTGCATCACGCACATGTACATATACCATATGTATGTATGCATATTTATTTATGTACATAAAATGTCCATTAAACTTAAATCTCTTACGAGATTTCTTGTGTTTCAAAGCTCAGACGTTCAGACGGGCGTTTAAGTATTAATGTAGAAGGTCAAATTCAATATCCAAGAAAATCAAAGTCCAAAGTCAAATATCCAAACAAGTAAATATCCACAAATCCAAATATCTAAAAAGCACACAGAAAAATCACCAACCGCTCGTAATAAGGTCCAAATGCAAGTGAGGAGGTGCTCCTTGATGTTCTGTTTGGGTTCAGTGAAAACAGTTTCTGTCGGAACACATTTGGAGGAAAATGTTTTTCCAATTTAGTATTCTATTGACTCCACAAAATTGTTAATAACTTTTGACGGACTAAATACATTGACATGGTTCTTTGTTTTTTAAACCATATCCTTATTAAGGAAATTGTTAAGGACGGAGGATAAAAATGTACAATTTTTAACCAAAATTATTAAAAATTTTAAGTTTTAACGTTCATACCTGCCAAAAAAATAAAACATCTACATATTTATATTAATCAACTATAAAGAAATAAATATAAATAATAATAAATATAAACAGCTAGTTTTTTCTGATACCATTAATTGTTACACATATATATATGTAATAGGCTATAAATATGTATATAAATAACTAAAATGATAAAGTTAAAGTTGTGGCGACCCACTGTACCACATTTTTAGCTATTTATTTCTTGGCCGATTCACTGTGCCACTGATCCACTGTGCCATATCAATACTAGTTAACATAAAATTTGTTGCCAAAAAATTTGCACATCATATCTATAGGATTTTTTCTGTAGATTACCAATTCGTAAGCGAAAATGCCCAATCAGCTCCCGTTTCCGAGAAAAATAAGATTAAATACTACAAAATGCGTTATTTTGACCATTTATGAAAAATCGTTACAAAATAACGGATTGATCGAGAAGCTTATAATGTTGCTTAAATGATAGCTGAAGTCTTAAGCTACACGGAAAAAAATTGCGTCGTTTCTGGCAATATTCCTGTATTTTCCGATGGATTTTGGGATAGTGCATTATTTTGGTAATATTATATTAATTATATTATCTTGCGTCGACGTTTCAATGCACAGTCCTTAGTCGCCTATAAAGAATATATTGATTCTATTAAATTTAAATTGCGTTCATCTCCGAACGAGTTCTGGAAATACGTTAATTCAAAGCGGAAGGCCCAGAATGCACCTGAATTCATGTCGAATGATTCGTTATCTTCGGATGATCCCTTTGTAATTTCCAATATGTTTGCTGACTTTTTTAAATCTTCTTTTATCCCTCACGATCAGGTTCACCGTCCAATTGATCGTTGTGTGTCTGTTGATTCTGTTTTGGATTTCGATATTGCAGACACTGACGAATCCACTGTGATGACTTATTTATGTAATTTGAATGATAATTTTTCTCCCGGACCTGATGGAATTCCAGCTTCTGTGTTAAAAATATGCTCTTCTTCTCTTGCACTTCCTTTGTCGCATTTATTCAACCTCTCTCTTAAGCTTTCAACTTTTCCTGATATATGGAAACTGTCATTTATTACACCTCTGCATAAAAAAGGTAGAGTGATGATGTCCAAAATTATAGACCTATTGCCAAATTGTCCACTATTCCTAAAATGTTTGAATCAATTATATATGACCGATTTTACTTCTGTTGCCGATCTATAATTTCCAATAAACAACATGGCTTTGTCAAGGGTAAATCCACAACAACGAATCTGGTGACGTTAGTTTCATATGCTTTAAAAGCAATGGAAAGAGGCAACTGGGTCGACTGTGTCTATACTGATTTTAGTAAAGCTTTTGATAGGATTTCCCATGATGTCCTTTTGTCTAAGCTTTCATCTCTAGGGATCCCAGTAAAATTTTTTAACTGGTTAAAATCTTACCTGACTGATCGCTCTGAGCAAGTCATCTATAAATCAGTCCTGTCTAACAATATTTCTGTAACGTCCGGTGTCCCTCAAGGGAGTCACTTGGGGCCTTTATTATTTGTCCTTTTTATTAATGATATTCAAGATGTAGTTTTTAACTCTGAACTCCTCATTTATGCTGACGACGTCAAGATATATAAAGAGATTTCCTGTCCTGACGACTGCCTTTTATTGCAGGATGATCTGAATCGTTTTGTAGATTGGTGTGACCGTAATCATCTCCGTTTAAATGTGGATAAATGTTTTATTATGTCCTTTTCACGTAAATCCTCTTCACTTGATTTTCCCTATATGTTGGAGGGATCGCCTTTGTCGAAGGTGCGCCATACTAAGGACTTGGGTCTCATACTTGACCGCAAACTCGATTTTAGACTGCATATGGACTATGTCATCAACAGATGTAATTCTCTGCTTGGCCTCATTAGGCGATGGTCGAAAGAATTAAGGGATCCTTTCGTTCTTAAGGCACTTTACGTCGGGTTGGTAAGGCCATTTATCGAGTATGGTAGTGTAATATGGTCCCCCTTTTACTCTTCCCATATTTCGAGAATTGAGTCGATTCAAAAGAGATTTCTTCGCTTTGCGTTAAATAGTTTACCTTGGCAGAATCGTTCGGAGTTGCCTTGTTATTATGACAGATTGAAATTGATCAACTTGCAGACATTGGAAAGTCGTCGTGAGATGTTTAAAGTTGTTTTCGTCCACTTATTGTTGACCGGCGAAGTGAGTTCTCCCGAGCTTTTGTCTATGGTGGATATTAATGTTCCGGCAGTAAATCTTAGAAAACAAAGCTTTTTGAATGTCAGTAACCATAAGACCTATTATGCAATGTATGGTCCTATTGATTCCTTGCTAGCCTCTTATAATAAATATTTTGATAGGGTTGACTTTAATTTAAATAAGACAACACTGAAACATAGACTAAGTAGTATTTCAAATTAATTTTAATACTTATATTCGTTATAATTTATAATTTTGTAAGGTCAGGGCTTATGTCTATTGGCTAAATAAATAAATAAATAAATAAATAAATATTTGTGCAAAAGACAGGGATTCTAACTAAAATTTAAGGACCAGCGTAAAATGTTGGCATTATTTCCTGTAGTTTTTAAAGATATCTGCTGCTTTTTAAATAAATGTTGTGGATTTTATGGCAAAATTGTAATTGTAATTGGCGTAAATTGGTTGGGGAATTTGCTAACCAAATTTTTTTCCCTGTATTATATAAAAATACAAAAAGCTTGGAAGAATTTCAAAATAATCAGTGAATTTTACTTTTTTCCATAAACTATTTTTTTCATTTACAATGAATAGCGAATAAAGAATACTGAAAGTGCACACTAGTGAAAAACTTATTCGCCAAGTGTGTAATAAGGGCTATAGAGATAAGTTGTATTTGATATTAATAGATTAGATTTCATATAAGCTGTGTTAAAAAGTTTTACGATGAACTCTTATTTTTAAACACGGCCAAAATATGGTTTTTAGAATATATTGACTCTATTTTTCTCGCAAACAAGAGCTAATTGAGCATTTTAATTTACGAATTCGTAATTTATGGACAAAATCCTATAGAAATAATATGACATTTACATACATATATGGAAACAAAAAAAAATTAAATTTGTAAACCTGGGTAATTACAGATCAAGTAATCTACAAAAAATAATATATGAAGGATGCTTTTGTGAAATAAAAAAAGGAATTAATTATTCTTTCTTTATAAAAATTGTTGTTTGTCATGGGATAAGAAATTTATAATATCAAAATAATTCACAAAAAGAAATTAAATAAAAACATTTTAAATTATTAAAAGAGAACTTTAAATTAAACAATTTAGATTGATGAAATAATAATACTTTAAATTTATAGGTTTGATGAAGTATTCCATGAACATTTAAGAATCAGACAACATGAACCTATAAAGTCAAAACTAGCTGGCTAAAAGTGTAGCAGCCGAAGTAGGCACTGCCCATCACTTTATTCCCTTACTTGCGATAATTACTTTTTATCAATCAAGTAACCCGTTTAAAGGTGGTTGCATAAGCCAACCTTAGGAAACTTAGTTTTGATTTGTTTTTCGGGGATTTCAGTTCGTTGATTGTTGTTCATCAACAAATTATTTTTAAATAAATTATAAATATCGATTGAATAAAATAATTAAATAAATATAAAAAGAATCTTCATTTTCACTAAATAGAACTTAAAATTAAAAAGAGGAAGTTAACATGGACTTAACCAAAAGGAATTTAGAAGATGAAGAGAGAAGGTTTAAGATAGCCACTTTCTCCATAAAAGGTCCAATAAGTATTAATGGATTTTTTTATTTCATTTTCTGAAAGTACATATATATATGCTGTAGAAATGTTAATGCTTAATTTCCAATATTTCAATAATAATTATAGTCACAAAGTGACATGGCATACACGGAACAGTTTTTGGCGTACAAACTTGTGACAAACTTTGTTTGTGCACCATTGTGCACCCATAAACGGTGTTGGTTTTCATTCCTAAAGCGATATAACAAATTTAAGGAACAAAATCGAGACTCCACAATCTAATGTAAGAGCATTTCATCTTGACAGATGCTAAAAAAATAAAACCATGGAAAAATCAAAGGCGAGAAATATTTGGGACGATATTAAGTTTGTACACCAAGTTGCCCACATACGATCAATCTTGTTTGTACGCCCCCAGTAGGAAATATAGAAGTAGTTTCTATAAAGAAGTAGTTATATTACCGGTGAAAATATACTGGTGCTAATACTAGTCCAAAAGGAATGCATAAAGTAACAAGTTGGAAGATCCTAGATCTCCTACACGCGAAGGATCAGCGACGCAAAAAATAATAATAAAATGTACCGTCATTTTTTCTTTTTTGTGGACAATTTCAGTGTTGTTCGACAGTTCCTGCAATGAATCTTAGTAAAGCGGTCGTCAGTTTGTTTGCAATAAGACCAAGCAAGGCCTAACGGAAAAGAAACGACTTGGAAAATTTGGAATAAACATAAATCAAATAGGATGAAAAAAGAAATCTATTTGGTCATAACATTATTTACAAGTACATATTTTGTTCCACGTATAATACTCCTGTGGTTTAATTCAGGTTACTCAGGTTATTGTCTGTACTTTTGCCAACTGATAGAAGAATATTCCTTTAATTCCACCTCTTGAGACGGATCGACAAGGATGCGTTCGAAATATTCCGCAGTAATAAAGAAAGGCGGAAAAGAATATTCGGAATACTTTAGACGAATAAAGAAACGCTTTAGTAAATATTCCGAATATTCCGAATGAATAATGAAACACACCCATAGGCACTACTCAAATAACTAATTCTAAAGTAATAAAAGAAGCAACTAGTCCTATATTGATGCTTTGGTAACCAGTTTCCTTAATCACTAATGGGAACTATTTTCAGAACTAGACCTAAATTAATGCAGAAGGCGGCAATTGGTTCCCTCCAATGACAACGCCATGCAAAAGTAGTGAGTTCAGTCCATAGGAAATCATCTAAGCTAGAACTAGTACTCACTCCTTCGGTACTAGTTGTTCGTTTAGTCCTAGAACTAGTCAGGTTCCTACTGGGGCCGCTAAAAACCGTCCCGTGTGTGGCCGTCTAATGACTTTTTCTCAAAATTTTATTTTTACAGCTGGCAGGTTGGATAAAAAAATGTACCAGTCTGAAACATAAACGCATATCTTTGTTATGCAACTGGGTATCTCCTAAAATAATAAAGTTTGTAAAAATTTAATTTAGTTTTTATAATACTGAAATTTTATTGGAAAAAATAATAAGCGCTCGTGTCTTAAAGACTAATCTGTTATTACTCACGAATAAAAATGAAAGCAAGGAAAATCCTTTTTTCCTTAAATCACTTACAAACTCAGACTCAGACTCTTGATGAGAAAGAACGCGTGTGAATTAACTCACCTTAATTTCAGCAAATTTTATAATGCACAACGAAAACACCCACCGCCGGCAAAGTACACGACCCTACTGCTGCAGGAAGCAGAGCAGACGCGGAGCGTTTGCACACTCCATATAGATTCAAAGGGTTAGTACCTACATATGTATGTATATGTGAAAAATCTCTGTTAATTTCAGATAAATTTTTTTAACAATTACTGTCACATCAATGTTATTAAATGGAAATTAAAAAGTCCTGAAAGAAATATATTTATACATACATACATATTTCAGATTATATAAAAATTTAATTATTTTATTTTTCAAATTTGTTGTCTTAACTTTAAAAGTTTATTATGGAAAAAATACAATATATGTAACTACATATGTTATGTATAAATTAACTTGCAATTTTCTTTCTATTTCCCACGCGTTTTGTTTGCATCGATTGAAAGCGCATGGGTCTAATCACTAATCCACTTTATATGAAGCTCCGGTTGCAAATAAATTAAAACCTATTTCTTCTCAAAAATGAACTTTTAAAATAAATTAAAATAGAAACATATATAAATAAATAATATAAATGTATGAAATTGACAGTAGGTATTACCTACTGTACTTGTTTTTATTTTATACATTCAGTTCCCTAAAGTTATTTTTCTGTGTTTTAGACAAATTAATTAATCAGGATCAAGTTTATCTATTTATTTGGAGATGATTTAGTAGGTGCTGCGGTTTCTGGCAATCAATATTTTTATTTTTGCTTTCGTCAGTAATAAAGCTATCTTAATCTAACTAAATAGCAACATTCGTATTATAACTTGGATGAAAAAAGTTGCGGAAAGCAAGCTTAATTCTGGAGTTGTTTTCGTATTAACTTGTCGAATACAAAAATGTTTGCTGGATTAACGCCAGACAGTAAAAATTTCTTAACAGGCAAAGAGTTAACTTTGAAACAATATCGGAAAAAGTACACTTTCTATTCATAATGAGAATTTGAAGGCAAAAAATGTAGGTACGCTTTTTTAGACTTCATGTGAACTATAAAATTGAATTTAAAGGTTGCTTGAATTTACTGTTTATAATAGAAAGAATGTTACATTTTATAACAATAATGTTTTTATTTTTAGTGGATTTTTCAGTACAAACTTCAAAGCTTCCAGGTATATATTATTACATGTTGGGCACAGAACAAAGTTTGCCAGACACTCCTCATCCCGACTTGGCGACCTTAACTTTGCCTTGGAAACGATGGCTTAATGGCCATGTTATCATATTCAGCAAATTTGGCTGAGTGGCAAATAATATTTGAATATTTATTGGAATTCCTGTGAAACAGATGATTTCTGTCTACTCTGTTATTTAAATAATTCTTATGGTATGGGTAATTCAAGTAATTTTCCTGAAGATGTTTTCCTTTCATGCGCCAATTCAGGCTTCTTAAGGACATTTTTACGTAAAAAAAAAAAAAGAAACAGAAATTTTTAGGAGCATAAAGAATACAAAATGATGCAATCTTAAAGTTGAACAGATCATAAAATATTACTTGGATTTTGGTATGGAATCACATATTTTTGAAACACCAAGGATTCTCCGAAGCGTAAACATCATCCAATATAGGTCGGGTTTCACTCCAAAAAGCTTTGCAATACTAAAACCACTAGCCACGACTATGAGGATAAAACTTCTTATATTTAAATAGAAAAATATTCAGTATGTATATTACAAACGGCGAAATTTCCATTAATTCATAGAAAATGCTCATTTGTTATGCTTATGTACCATTACGTAAGACTGCAATTCCAAGACTGTAATTTCAGCTCACGAAAAATATGTATTTTTTAGTGAAACTCAAAATGTGAGTTTGTTTCTGAAAAATGTGTTACAATATCTTATATTGAGAAAAATTACACATTTACAGATTAACTCGTGTTATAATTTCCTGAAATTTTACTACATAATTTACACTTAATGCTTGAACGGGAGCGGAAAAGTTTTTACTATTGGGCTTAGAGTATTTTTCAATATAGCACTTAGATCTTTTTTTAAAATATTAGACTACAGGCGAACATTTTTGGCCAATAAATGAAATAAATAAAAGACTTAAAAAGAGACGGAAATGTTTCAAATATTGGATTTGAAAGAAACTGGAAAGAGGCAAAGTTTTCTCGCAAAGCACTCATAGAATTTTAAATTTTGGAGTTAGAGAATTTTGAACTTCTAGATCTGAAACTGTTTTCTTTCCGCTGTTGAAACATTTTACGTTTTTTCTGTGTTAAGGGCAAACAGATAACGATCAGAAAATAGACTGAATCAGTAAACAACAAAATTGAAATCAGACGGAAATATATTTTGTGCTCATTAGCGCGAAATGTATTTCCGCCTGATTTCCATCTTTTTCATTTGATTTCCTTCTGATTTTCACCTATAAAACTTCGTCTCTTGTTCACTGAATCTGCCCACTTTCCGATCGTTTTCTGAAAAAAACGCTACGGGCACAATTACGACTGTTCTGCAACAGAAATCGTCGAATTACGTCTATTACATTTATTCGCGGAGTATGCACCCTTGATAGAAACTTTTAAAAGTAAAATTTACTTTTCGAAAGATATGTTGTTCTGATAACTGCCTTACAGCAAAGACAACAAAGACGTTGTTGAACCACTTTAGCACGAATAACTTAAGAACCTGACGACGCTTTCGAATTTTTTTTTCCGAGAAGATTTTTCTTAGAAAATTTCGATCTTCCCTTACAAAAAAATCGGAGGAACGAAGGGTAAAATTGAAATTGCCATTTTCGAAGATTGACGTGGCACCTCTCGCTTATTTATTGACGAATTTGGTAGTAAGACATATCGTAAGAAAGCTTGAAGGCTGAACTTTCTAAAACGTTGTCAACGAACATTCTATGATAAAAGAACTTACAAAGTATTTTCTATGCTCACCCGATCATATTTTCAATTGCGATTTTAAAGGCAAAAAATCAATTTTAAGGGACGAGCCGGCGAGCAGAAATATCACAAAAAGCAGCAAAATGCTTCCCATTTCGATTTACCCAAACCCAGAAAATTTTTCATTTTCGTATATTAAAGGTCTTTTCTTTTACTTAGCATTTAAAGGGGATCGAATGGAAAGAGCCGAAAAGAATTATAATGTGATGTATATCGTTCTAAAATCTACATTATCATTTACATTTCCTTTGCACTTTTTCAATCGTGTGGTATAAAACAGCCTCAAAAATAAATTCTATGATAACCTGTGAAACATGACTATGTACATGGTGCTGTCAGTTATTTTCAACACCCTGGTCTACGTAAAAACTAACCTCAGAAATGATCTTTAGCACTCCTATTAGTAATCATGTAATAATATGTGCTTAGATATGTACTTAGATAACAAATTGTTGTCTATACTAGTTCAACCGTAATTTTGATTTTCTGTGTCACAACATTATTACATAAAATTATATTGTCGCATGTCCGGTGTATTTTTATATAAGTATTCAAAAATTTTTATCTGAGATACTTTATTTTTATCAATAATGTCGTCCGTTTTGACCAAGCCACTTTATTTTCTGAACCCTTTTCCTACGCCCTTATTTTACGCTGCCGAAAAAGCAGTCAAATCTTTGTTAAAACAAGCAGTCACCGATTTAATGCTATTAGTGATCTAATTAAGCTATCAGCCCCAATTGTTCGAATATAAGGGAACGAATACATTGGACATTAGCGAAATTCCACTGGCTCAGTGACTTCCTGGAATTAAATTTATGTTTCACTCCGCCGAGCAAAGTAAGCACAGGAACGGCTCGGGTAGCAAGATGAGGAGCCCGAGAGGGGAGTGGGGCTATGAAAATACCCTGCTTGTTTATCAAACGTGTGCTCTTCTGGAGTTAATTGGTAATTAAATTGCGAAACAGTTTCGTGATAGAATTAATATTGCAACAGATGACGAGCGCCGCTGTTTTTCACGTGGAGAATACGCCAGCGGCGAGTTTCGTGAAACGCTGGTTTCTGAATGGAATGGCTTCAAAGAATTTTCACCTTTAATTAAATAAAAGGTAAATAAAGCGCACATGAAGAGTCCCTGTATTTTCAGGGCGTCAATCGTTCAGATTCAATTTTTACTTTCAACTAAGAATATTTCAATTAATTAGTTAATTAGCTAATTGGAGTTTAATTCAAGCATGCATAATTTCAATGGATACATTTATACCTACAAGCTAACATTTTATTTCCATTAATGTTGCTTGTGGCGAAAAAAAATCTGCTATACATACATACATATATACACTGATGATTAATATAATAAGTGTGAACACTGGAAGTAGCTTCATTTATACAATTTGGTTATAACTCTTCTCATTTCGCTTATCTTGTTTTATCTTTACTTAACATGCCTCAGTTAAATAAGCATGTATCAATTACACGCTAAAATATATTGCTTTATTGACATTAGCAGCAAGAGTAGGTGTGCTTGTAAAACCATAGCATTCAAAGGATTTTGTAGGGTTTTGAAATAAATTTTTTCTTATACCTTTGATACACTACAAAACCCGTTTAGGATAAACGACTTTTGAAACTCGTTTAGGGTAGATATAACCGAGAAAAGAGAAATAACCCCAGTTTAGCGTTCTAGTGTGTCAAAGGTATTAGCGATTTCTTCAAACTGAATAAAAACATAGCATTGAGAAAATTTCAATTAATATAGGGGCAGGAATAGGGAAAATACGTACAAAACGACATAGGTGGCATAAATAAAATTGGGCGGACTCTATCGCCCAACTGACACCCGCATCACTTGAGCCAATTAGCTTTTACTTATCTGTCAAAACGTGAAAGCGCCCTCTAACTTATTTCCGTTCATGACCCACAACAAGCGTTTGTACCTTTACGTCGTAAAGATAACGACAAGTTCTTTTAGTATAATGATAAGTTTTTCGCTATTATACCTATTTATTTATGGAGTATTTATGTTATTCCTCAAGAATTTGTTAGTGACCTCAAATAATTTCTTCAATCGTCATTTTGTACGTACGGCAGAAAGCGATTTTTAGTGAGGAAGTGAAAAACATTAGGAAAAACCTATTTGTTTAACTAACTTCTTACTGCATTCCGTGACTTATTGTGCTGCTAATGTCAATAAAGCGACTATTTTAGCTTGGTATTGCTACATGGGTTAAGTAACGGTGAAGCAAGTCTTCACGCCTATTATCTTGACCACCAGTTTATCATACCTCCACTAATGTGAACTATAATTTAAGATTTTTGGCCTGCTTTCGGAGATATAGGTATTCCCCTACATAAATCTAAAACTAATACAATTTAATAGAAAACTATAATAATTTTAATATTAAAAAAAGCCTTCCAAATGATATAAATATGCATAAACCGAAGAACTATGCTAAATTTCAAATCCACAACAATATACAATAAGTATCAGTTACTAAGGAAAACGGTTGAAAACTCTGGAGTCTTACATAATACCAACGACACACCAACCGAAATTTAGAATTTCGAGCGTATTCAATTTCGCAATATTATTGTATGGCTTTGAAATTAAAGTCAAATTTTTGTCAAAATCCCTTTTTAACAGAATATTCGAATGAAACTTTTCTAGAAATTCAGAGGTAATATGATATATTTCTGAAATTGAGAACACTCGAAATTCTAAATTTCTATTGGTGTGTCGCTGGTATAAGGGATCACTCTGACCTTTTGTACGGAACCTTACTAACTTTAAATGTTATGCAAAATACCAAAACACGGAACTATTCTGTTAATCGTTCTTTCCTATTTTTGAGCATTATTATGTATCTTTCAGCCTTTACGCGCCCTAATATAAATATCGATAAGCTTTCAAAATGTTATCAGAATTCTTACAGAAACATATTAAAAAGAAAATGCATAACATTAATAATTAACAAATTTAATGTTTCTTTTTCTGTTTCCAAACAAGTCGCACATTATTTCTCTTTCCGTAGGTTATGCATTTATAATTTTAAATGCTCAATAAGCAAGATAAGAAAAATGGAGGTACAATTCCAAAAGATCGTATACTATGGTGATCACAGAAATAAAGCACATGTGATAAGTTTTCAGAAATAATTCCCATTAATACTTGCTCTTGGACCAAATGTCATTAAAATTTTGCCTCATTAAAATAAGTATATATATGTATCTCCATCGCATTGATTTCGCCGCATTTTTATCAGTTGAACAGTAACTAGCTATGTAAGCTCCAAGTCCCATTTAAGTGATAAAAGAGAAATTGTACTCGGTCATAAAAATAGCACAGAGTTTTAAAAGTAATATTATTAGTTTTGATTTTTTTACAAGTGAATTGATAAAAATAATTAATTAATATTTTCCTTACATTTTAAGTAATTTATTGGAACTTCTAATGAAGAGATGGGGAAAACATTGCACACCTAAAAAAGGGAGATAATTTGTAAAATTAAATGGAAAGGCTAATACTTATGGAATTGCAAGGACTTCTCAGAACTGTTTGCGTCGTGTGGTTCAGTTAAAAAAACATTAATAAAAAAGTCGCAAAAAGCCGCCTCGAAAAACATCAAAGTATATACATAGATCGTAAAATTCAAATAATGAGTAAAGCCAATCCTTTTTCGATTTCTTTTGAGTTTCAAAAGGATATCCATAAAGAAGATGGTGTTTGTATGTATATCTGCGAAAACTGTACGTACGTCGTCGATTATATGAAAAGCAGAACATAATGGGTACATTGCTCCAAAAAAACCACAAATGTCCGAAAAACATCGTCGCAGATGATTAGAATTTGCAAGCGCACATATAAATAAGCCAATAGATTTCTGAAAAAAAAAATACTTGAACAGAAGAATCAAATTTGAATAGGATTAATTAAGACGTGAAAAAATATGTAGGGTAAAGGTGTCCTCGTTGTCACAAGTACTAGTTGTCACAACGTCTATATTTTTGGTTTGGCAAGTATGTTAGATATGCGTAAGTTATAATATCCAAATGCATTCCAGTGCTACCAACCTCAAAAAGTGTCCCCCGAATCAACAATACAATCAATTCTTTATAAACTTTGAAAACCACTAAACATGACGGTGGCAGTACAATGGTTTGGGGAACAATGTCGTAGAGTGGAGTGGGGCCTTTGGTAAGGATTCAGGGTATCCTGGATCAGAAAAAATATAGAAATATTCTTCAACATGAAATGAAACCATATGTCGATGAGCTTACGTCAATTACTTGGAGTCTAATGCCAGACAACGATCCCAAGCACACTTCCCGATTAAGAAAAAAGTGGGTTCGGTTCTCGATTGGTCAGTTAGAAGCTCCGACTTATCACTAAAACATCTGGACCTGCTGCTAGTGAAAAAAGTAGCCGACGATACTTCGGATGGGATATTTTCCTAACAAATTTCTTCAGAAGTTGTGCCGAAACTCCAACTATATCATTAAAATAAAACGGCAAATAGGCAAAACAGGCAAATAACTTATTCGACTTATCGAAGAAGACTTCACACTCCATTTATTTTCTTATTTCAGGCTTTATAAAAAGATTTTAGATATTTATTTAGCAAGTAAAACTGCAACAGTTTTAAGGTATTGTAACATATAGTGAGATCAAAAATATTATCAACAATTCATATGTACTGCAATGTACTGTAATGGAAGAAGTGTCTAAATTTAAAAATTATGTGGGAAAAACAAAAGACAATTTGTTATAATGCACGAGAACACAGTGTCAGCCTTTAGTAGAAAGTATTCAATCCAGATATGAAGTGGTTATAAAAATAAAGAATATCTTTCTCAATATTAATCTCTAAACAAAAATAAATCAACATTTATTTATTTAAAAATTACTTTTCAGCATATGTATGTGCGTGCTATTTCTCTGTTCAATAAGTATTAACTAATATATACATATGTATATATGTATGTATATGTTATATAGCCATGACTTTTTTAAAATCTCATTTAAAAAATAAACGTTTATCGTAGAAGTTTGTAACGTAACTTAAACAAAAACCTGAATTCTAATCATAAAATACAACTTATCTCTTATTGTTATTCTTAAAAATGTTTGCGACCAAGTTTTTCGTTTGTATGCAATTTTCATGTTCTGTTGTATAAAATAATCAGTTTATGCAAAAAAAAAAGTCGCATTTCACGTTTAAACTTGCAAAAGAGTACAGACGAAGATATCATTGTATTATTGTATTATGTCTATTTTTATCGCGAAGTTTGGGGACTATTGGTTAATAAATAATGTTTACAAGAATGGACGTCAATTTTAGTCTATAAAACATCTTTGAAATGCCGTAATCAGCAAATGGAGTAAAATTTACCAAGGATATTTGCAAAATTTAATTAAATGCATGCCCAACAGACTCCAACAAGTCATTTTTAGCCCAAGTGGGAACAAAATCTGTTGTATCTTGGATAGTTTTTCCTTTTATGATCGCTTACGCTTCTTGAGGATATTGAAAATTCTGTCTTCATGAAAAGTAAAATTTGTTTCAAAATTAAAGTAGGTACTACCGGTTCAACATTTAATAAATGTTCATTATAACTTGGACACCTACATAATAGAAGTAGAGCCTTTTTTGGGAACATTTAAAACGCTTAAGGACCTTAATTTTATGCAGAATCTAAACGGGCATGAGCAATTTTCAACACGGGTATTTCATATAAATAAAAATCAGCTGCAAAGTAAATCGATCCATTCCATTCAGTAAAAGCTCAGGCTAGATTATGTTATATAAAAATAAATAGTTCTTAAGGTAGTCAGTACCAAACATCTCTGCATACAAATAGATGTACACGATTTATAATTTAAAAGCTCCTGTAGGATTTTTCACTCATAATGAAAAGATAACTGATAACTCAAAAATTAGGCCCCAATTTTGCATTTTTTAGGCACGACTGTGCACGGGAGGCACTTCATTAAAAAAATCCTGCTCTTTGGCATGGACTAATATAATTAATTACATCATCAAATTAAAACGAATGAAAATGGACATTGAGTCGCCTGCAATTACCTTGGTAAGTCATGAGCAACGACCGTACAATATCATTTGTTGTAAACGTTTTTCGACTGGCCTCTGCTGTAGACAAGCATTTCGGAATTCGTTCCCTGATCCCTTGGTTCACCTTATTGTCCTTATTGTCGCTGCCTCGAACAAATTTCCAGGATTAATGCTCCAATGCGTGCTTCAGGATGTTGGGAAATTTTTATAGCTCCCTCCCTGTCCTTTTGTATTGATCACAGGTTCTACGGGCACTATCCACAACTCGAAACGCTACAGAGAGTAGCACATGTTGTCCTATTGAAAAAGCAACTCCCTTGTCACAATTCGCATTACAAAACTTCACTGGGTCCCCGGGGTTTTGCCCACAGTCCCAGAATTTCTAAGTGGCCCCCTTTGATAGAGTTTCACCACAAACCAGAATTCAAACGCAAACTTGACCACGCACAACCGATTCAATTTAATTAACAACGGCTGAACTTCTTATCGCGCCCGCCCGCGAACGCTCAAAGAACGGAAGAAATGAAGTTGTAAGGCGGAGTGGGGAGTGGAATTCAACGAATCACGACTGTGAAGCAACAGTTCACTTTGATCGTGACGTGGACAAGGGGACAAGGGATTCACCTCGAAAGTATCTCCGGAACGGAAGCACGTCCATCGGCGTTCTATCTACCAAACAACACACGTTTCGACTGTGTGCAAAACCCTCGGAAGATATCGAAACTCGCCGTACATATAAAAATAAACCCCCAAAAAGCCCACTGTCACGGAGCCCTCCCGCGTGAATGAACAACCTGTTGCAAAGTCCACCACCAACTGGCTCCGCCAGCCGCACCGAGACGCAGCCCAGCCGTGGAGTAGAGCGGCCTTATCTTTACGTCACATGCCCTGGTTTCGCCAGCACAGCACGTTCGGAGACACCACCTGCTCGCAGCCCACAGCCGAGCCCGAACGGAGCCCCCGGCCGCCGGGCGGCGTCCCGATGTGAGAGTCCGCCACCGAAGCCCCACTGAGTTTGCTCCTGGAAAACACTGGCGCTCCGATGGACAATCGAAGTGCTTAAATAGACACCAGCCGCCGGAGGAGCACCGCGAAGCCAGGCTGTCTGCCGGGTTCCGCCGGAGGAGCTTTCGAAGCACAGCCGGAAAATCTCCCGGTTTCAAGGATACCGACGTTTCCAGCTTCCCGACATGTGTCACTTGTCATCACCGTCCAATTTATGTAGCCATTAAGGATGATAAATCCGAAGTTGATACGGGTGGAAGTCGGTGACAACCCTCTTTTCATCCTTTTCGCAGTCTCTAGGGGACAACCGAGAGCCGGAAACTTTTATCCGGCAAAGTCAAACTCAATCAGTATCGCCGACAGGGCTATGATATTCAAAGATCCTCCATGTCGACAGAATCGACATTACCTGCCTACCTTTTATATCTTGTACCTATGTTTGTAACTTACATACTTCATTCAAGAAACCAAACCAGTTATGACTTTTTTTTTTTTAACTCTATATAGCTCGACCGATAATAATTACGAGCTAAGAGAGAAAAAAAGCTCAACGGCTTAATTTTTTTTTCAAGCAAAAATAAAAACCCAGCTTTGATTTTTATTTTTAGGATCCAACAATAAGAAGTTTTAAAGCTTAATATTTGTTTCTGGTAAGAATAAAAAATCGGCTTTTCTTTTTTTCGAACTAAAAACAACAAGTTTTGAAACTTGTAATTATTTTGCTGTTTGTTGAAAAAACCTAATAACTAGAGTAGAGTCTCACTAATCTGGCACTTCAATAGTCCAGCACGTCCAATAATCCGACACCCTCCATTTTTAAACAAGGACTCAAGTTGCAAGTAAACAGACCTCAATTAAGGATTATCTTAAAACTAATTAGTTAATTGTAGGATATGTTATAAAAAATCGAGTAGTACATACATGAATACAATTATGTATATACATATGTATATGAATGTATTTCTTTTATTAAATGCTTTATTTTATTTATTATGAATGTTTCTATACAATCCAGTAATCCGAACATTCCAATAATCCGGCATCCGCTAGTTTTTAATAGTACCGGATTGGTAAGACCCTACTGTAATTTTTATATTACAACAAACATATGACAAACAAACGGACAAGAGCATTTTGGGACGTTCTAATATAAGGTTCCGTAACATTACAGACCATAAAATACGTACATATACACACATACATAAATATATATTGTATACATTTGTAGACACATTATTTGAGTCCAAATAATTGCATAACTTGGTCGGCTACATACTTACTATAACAAAACAAATCACATAATAGAATCAATACTATATAAGAAAAGGTTATATTTATTAATAATTAATGTAATAAAACGTTAAAAAACAAATTTCTTTGAATTTATCTACAACCACAGAAAACAGTTCATCTAGATCTACAAAATACACATTGCAACAGTTTTGTATATTGCATTAACGAATTTCAATGTCTCACTTTCAATTAGTAATGAGTGTATCCTCCTCGAGCCGAAATAGACCCTGCAATGCGTTTATGTAGGATTGTGCATACATATGTATGTATATAGATACATATGTTTCTAATTGCTGTATATCCAAAAATCTATGCAATCCTTTTGATCAATTTTAGTATACTATAAGTACCTTCTCATAATACACACTAGGGAATTATCATATTTAAGACAAGTCAAATCAAGATAGTCCAAGAAATAAGTACATCACAATTCGGAAAAAATCGTAGAAATTAAAATTTTTCCATAAACCCTCCTTTTCGATCGATTCAAAAAGTTGAAATGAATAGATAAGCCGACAGACAGACAACGGAATACCTAAGTATAATAAGAGTTTTTAAAAAGTTCAATTTTATGGCGTGAATTGAGAAAACGAAGCCAAACAAATTGTTCAAGGTCATGGTGTGGGATATTACGTAAAATCTTATTTAAACACCTAACAAGATTTCAACAATACAATGACTCGAAAACTGGGTCAATGTTGCCTTATTTTAAAATCAACTGTGTTTAGTAAAATATCAATATTAAATTTTATGTACAAAAGATTTATTTTTTATAATTCAATACATCTTATAATAATAAAAATATAATTCTGATTATAATATAATTTATTTCGTCACAGATTTTGTTTTGCTTAGTATGTAGATATAGTAAGTTTATGTAAGTATATGATATACTTTTATCAACATTTTTCGAAAAAATTTGCTTAAAGAGTGTTTTCCCCCACCCATCGCTAATGTCGTTTTCGATTGGCAAATCCAGATCCGCCCGAGAATTTGGATCCGAATCTCTTTCAACCGAACGTTTTTCGATCACACAACGCACACAAACAAAGATTGCACATGCTGTCAAAAGCGTATGATTAGTTTTTACAACCCCAGATTAAAAATTTCCTCCATTACGATTTATAAACAATCGAAATGCGTCATAATATGTAATACAAATTGAGAAATATTCCAATAACAATAAAACTTCACGCACTTGACACTTTACGTCAATGACAGTTATTGCATTTGTGTGGGTTGAACCCGAGAAAAATGTTCAGGTCGGATCCTTAGCTTTTTAGGTTGGATCTCGAGCGGATCTGGATCCGACCTAAACGCCCATTCGAACATTTTGACAGCACTTCGGGCAGATCTGGATCGGATCGACGATCAATCGAATTCGACATAAGAAAAATCTGATAAATAATGACCAACGTAAAGCCGAAATTATTAGAATTGAAAAACTCTAGCTTGCACTTGCTCAGCCTTCAACAACGAAACATACAATTTTTAGTAAATAAGATAATTGTAAATAATATAAAAAAAATTCAAAACGATTTAAAAGTTTTTTCAAATAAAAAAGAATTTAATTAATAATTTCTTGCTTAAAAGTCCCGTTTTCTTGTTATTTCGAAAAATAATCCTTGTAAAAAAAGTAAAAAAATATATTATATTATTATTATAAGCATAATATAATAGACTATGCTGCTATTTGCTCTTGAGCTTTATGCTATCACTTAAAACGAAATTTTTTAACAGTTTATTTTTTCAATTTTCATACCTTTTTGTATGAGGCCTCATAAAGGAAATTCAACAAGATTAGAGGCTCTATGTAACAATAACACGTTCCCTAGTGCAATTCTGACAGAGCCACCGCAATTTATGAATGTGTGCCACTCCTGCCCATAAATCAAATAATGTAATAAGGACAAGCCTTGAAGAAGGATGTATGGTAGTCGTGCAAAAACTTCATGTAATAAATTATAGCAATTCAACTTTTGGAAATGTGCGACTGGTTTGATTGTGTCGTCAAATTTTTGTTTTATCGCAAATAATCTTTGTAACATTACAAATGGGGAAATAAGTATGTAATGCTGAAGATTAAAAATGCTGCATATTTATAATTTCAAATACAGGTTTAGATGTCTCAGGTGGTATTTATTCTTACTTGCACCCAGACTAATCCCACTCTAATCTGAATCAAATTTCTCCTCTCTTCCGTAGCTAGGTAATTATTAGATTTTGCTGTATTAATATTTTGCTTATGTCTGATTACTTATGAAAAACTCCGCAGACTGTAGATAATGAACGTAAATCTCTTGTAAATGAGGGACTTTGCTCAATTGCGTTACAGAACGAGTTTTTTGCTTTTGTAATTAAATGCATAATCGCACAAAATCCAGTGGCACTCGATGAAGACGAAATCAATATTTCCATTATGATTTTTTGTAGACTCCTGGGTCACGCCCCTGCTGCATATTGAGTATCTGCGACGTGATGAATTACCCCAGAGGAGGACCTGCTCGACTTCCGAATCAATCATTTTCTCCCGCACCCAAAACCTGAAAAAATAAGTGAAGGAAAGTAAAGGACACTTTTTTCGTGCATGAGGAATTGTATGTTGGATGGACATATTTTCTAGAATAAGAACTACAAATACGATTATTTCCTATGCTTATACCTATGTTTTAAGTAGTTCAAGAGCTCATGGTAGAAAATGCTGTAGTTCTATAAAAGTTATAATTAATTTCTCTTTAGGGTTTACTTTGATATACTCAACTTAGCAAGCGGGGTTGGGACATCTGGCATTATGCAAAGTAGACTATCAAATAAAACAATGATAAATAAAGTGTTTTATTATAAAGGGCTAGCTGAGTAACACGGTTTCACTCGGTGGATCATAAATACTGCTTGGTTAAATACTCCAAAAATATTATACGTACTTAATATTCCAACTATGAAGCTTAGGAGTGTTACTGTGAAATCTTTGATCCAACTAAAACTCATTTTGCTACCACGGGTCCATATCAGACGGACTCATAATCTATTTTATACTTCTATGTACGTTCCCATTCTTAAGTTTTAAATAAGTATATAAGAGTATTCATTTTAATTTAGCTATTTCATAGTTGCCTTATTGAAAACATTAAAGCTGCTAACCTTATGTTGATTACCTATTATAGAAATTATCGTCTGCCTACATGTTCCGTTACACATGTTCAATCAGTTATTGGATATTAAATCAAGCGTTCTAATGTGAATCATGAATCATATGTACCTTGATTTCCAAACTTTGAAACCGGATTCACGATCAGCATCTCCAAAAACCAATATCCGTAGTAATCCATTGAAATTTACAATTTATGGCCGGCATCCTATGATGTAAGTCCGAATTTTCATAAAAATAATCTATGTTAAATTGAAAGATTTATAGTAGTACCTTCATACAAAAAAACTAAAAATATCAAACAAACTGTTTCATGATTGAGCAAGAAACAAAACAACTTTCTATAAACTTGAACTATACCTACTTACTATATTACAGTCCACCATTTTGAGTCCCAAGCAACCAGTAAGACGTGATTCAGCAACAAACACACCCAGTTAGAATTTTGAAAAAAATTTCTTTTTTTCGAGTTTCTCAAAGCTACTAAAGCGGAGGAAGGGACATTATATGGTCCTGGAATAGACGATTCCGTGTAAGTTCTGAAAAAATTTTTTATCTGCATGCAAATCGTATTAAAAACTTTAAATGCGTTTTTCTCGAAACTATGTTTTCAAAGTGGGTGATCACTGTAACCTGAGAACGGCTTTTTCGATCAGTTTGAAATTTTTCTCACTTAGTCTATTCATAATTGTCCTCCGGATGGACCAAGGATTTTTTTTTTTGACGATAATTTTTTTTTATAGCCGAAAATCCGGAGCATTATGTCATTAACTAATGATCCCTTTTGTTTTTTTTTTTGTTTTTCTGAAGATCCAGTGACGAGCAGCAGTGATCACGGCAAAACACGTGTTTTTTGGACCCCTCCCAAAATTTCTGTATCCCACTTATTTTTTAATATTTTGTAAATACATACATAATATAATTTATGTGGGAAAAGATTTGTTATTAATTATTTCAATGCGTGGCAAAACAATTCCTAAAAAAGAGCTTTTTTTGGAAGTCCCACACGGTCTGCCCGTCTGCCCCCCTAAAAAATTAAAATGATCGGATCAAGCAGTTAAGGCGTGATTGTGCAACAAACATATTGGGTCGCCATTTTAAATTCCAACATTTTGAAAGCAGGTTCGAAATTAATGTAACCGTCGCTATATTGGGCGCCGCCATTTTGAGTTTCCAAATTCTGATAATGGATTCGAATTTATTGGCCTTTTGTATTAATTTTCGTTAAATTCGTTGAATCTCGGAAACTTTTTAGCTACCATATTTGATCCGCCATTTTGAGTTTTTTTAATATCGTAAGTATTTATATTAGTATTCAGTACTTTTAAAAATCCGTAGATACAAATTTTCATGGCAATCCCTTTAAATTTACAATTTTTGGCCATCTGGGTCTGCCATTTTGAACCCCGTGAATAAAAAGTAGCCTATATGCACTCTATGGGTGTGTTTCTTTATTCATTCGGAATATTCGGAACACTCAATAAGCGTTTCTTTATTAGTTTACAGTATTCCGAACATTCCGTTCCGCGTTTCTTTACTACTGCGGAATATTTCGGACGTATTCTTTTTGTCCCGTCTCAAAAGGTGGAATTAAGGGAATACGCTGCTGTCACTTGTCAATAGTACAAAATATCATAATAACCTGAGTTGAACTGCAGGAACTACAATGGAACAAAATACTTGTAAGCAATGTTATGGCCAAACAGATGTTATTTTGTATTATTTGTTTGATATATTTTAGTCTAAACAAGACTAAAGTGGACCCCAGGCGACATAATAGACATTTATGAAAAACAAAATTAGTCGCTTCGAAACAATGCTATCGATATCAAAAATAATCTCCAAGCTTCACTAATTACAGGTACAAAGTACAAAAATGTCTACATCCATTTCAACTGTCGGAACAAATAAATGTCAAAATCTTATTCCAAGTTTTCCAAGTCGTTTCTTTATTCATTCCATACCATATATTCCGTGAAAATTCCATTCGTTCTCTTCTTTGCATGGAATGAATAAAGAAACACACCCTATATGTTAGGTCGGGATGTGTATTGCCTTCACTTCAAAAATTAAAATGATCGGACCAAGCGTTAAGGCGTGATTGAGTAACAAACATATTAGGTTCACCATTTAGAATTTCCAAATGTTGATAGTAGATTTGAAATTAGTGGCCTTAAGATATCTACATAGATTCGTAGAAGTTGAAAATTGTTGGTCGCCGTTTCTCGTTCCCTCTTGCTCACACCATTAACATATTTTGAGCAGTCAGCTGTGGGTTTGAATTGTTCTCAAATGCATTTTTGGGGCGTTATTTAGTCCATTTTAATTGCATAAATCCATCAAGTAATTACACTAAAAATTATTAAATAATTCCTTTTATATCTTCGTTCAATCCCTTTAAAGGAATGCAAACATGAAATTACCCCTTTTTAAGATACAACTGAATTTTACACAATTTCTAAGTTTTCGGCAGGAATTTTGTTATTAAATTATGAAAATTAGTCTTTTAGTATCCCATATTGCAAATTCTCGTTGTTTTATGTCTGATTTACAGATAAAAATGGCACAAAAACCACAAAAGAACCAGGTGGCGTAATAAGGCGAATTATTTCGGAATTAATTGCATTTATGTCCTTTTAATGTAACTAAATTAAGTGAGGATACAGCAAAAACACAAAAGTGCCCTAATTATTACTTTTGAGTTCTTAAAAGAGTTGTTAAGCGATATAAACCGCATATCCAGAAGAGAGCATTTCAACGTTTTGCTGCGAATTTTTCAATGAAAAATGTCTTATTGCAGAAAGTTCTCGCTGCGAATTTATTTGGGATATAATGCTACATCTATGGGAATTATTATCGAGTGGTCCATTTCTATATGTCAGTATCTATGACAGGTAATATTCTAATACTAGAAAGAGACAGGCGCCAAGCCGAAGGTGGAAAGTGGAGAATACGTGGGTTTCGATATCCTCGTAAATTTAATTAATTCTGTGACAAATGAAAAGTTTTAAAAATTCCTTGACCTTCTCTCAAAATTCGGTTCGGATTAGGTGAAAATTTTCCCTGACTTTTTTTCTTATGAATAGCATATTAAACTTTAATAGTGCGAGCAAGAGAGAATGAAAAGTGACCCACTTTGGTGGGATGAGTGATCCATTATTTTATGTCAGTGGTTTCATTTCACGAAAAGACTTGGGCACGAAAGTTTTAGGATCACTGATTTTAAATATGGGCCGTACAGTCTGTAAGAAAAGTTCAACTGTTTTTGTTTTTCTTAACCTTAAAAAATGTGACGTTTCACCGGCCGCAAAATGTAATAACTTTGAGGAACGAATTTTATTCGACAGGGCGTGAATTCCGAGGGATGGTTAAGGTCGACGTGGAGTACTGGTGAGATTTGGGATTTTTAAGCACAGACAGCATAAGTAATTCATTACTTCTAGTGGGTACTGCGATTTTGAAACGCAGTGCAGGGATATGGCCAATATTATCAAGAAATACTCTCCCGATGCAGAGGTGACGTGCCGACGGGGTCGAAAGGGCTCCTTCGAGGTCAAGATCGAGGAAGTTCTCGTCTACTCGATGCTCCAGACGCTCAATTTTCCCGACTTCAAAAGCGTGGCGAACAACGTCCGCAACATGCAACAGGGCAAACCGCTGACCAAAGTTAAGGACCAAACGGACGGAGACTGCGTGATTTTGTAACAGCAGAACTAGGGCTTCATTTAGATAGCAAAATGCAATTTTAGGAATAATTTATTTCTGTACACAGATCGTGTCTTTTGTAGAAATAAAATTGGGTTTTCCAGTACCAGGACTACTTTTTGCGAGGTAAGTGCCGAAACGAATTTTTCCCTTAAACTCTTTGGCTATTGTTTTGAGTGGCTCGGCTGTCTTAAGACCAGTCCTCTGGTCAATGCAAATCATTTGGCAACGGGTGCAAGGACCTTGCACCTCAAACTCAGATCCGCCAATCGTAATTTTTTTAAAATCCATCTCCTCCAAGGGGTTAGCTGTCTCTATTACAAAGTTGGCTCGGAAACGGTCAGTAACTCCCTCGAGGTCTGCGATTTCATCACTGTCCCATTGGTCCACTTTTTTCGCCAACCACTTTACGGAGGTTTTGTTGATTAAAAGAAACTGGGCTTGATTCGATAAGTTAATCTGTTTAGCCTTCCCGTCCCTGGTCTTCCTTTCCATTTCGTCAAATTGTCTAATGAGGCGTAGTCCTTGAATGCCCAGGCAATTCTCAAGCCATACAGCAACATCGTCACCACAATCAATTCCTTCAACTATGTCACCACATACTTTGCTCTGGCATAGAGACGATGTAATTGTTTTTAGCGATTGGGGCTCGAGACTAATATTTATAGTGTTCATCCCTGTGAAACAAAATCTTGATTTCTAAATGTCTGTATAGCTGAACCTTACTAGAAACTACCTTGGAAGTTTAATATCATCTTATTGCTTTTTAAATTAACCTCAGGTTTAATCAAACACAGTCTAGCGTCCGTCTTCTGGGTAACAGCGACACCTGCAGAGTTAATGATCATCCAAGTCCTATCGTATTTTAGCCCATTAGATGTAAGCTCCCAGGGATGCTTAATTTTGAAAGAGCCGCACGATTTGATTGGATAGATGCAAATCTCCTTCAATTTAATGCCACTTTCCTTATTTTGATTCCAGACGCTGTGACCATTTTGAAGGATCTCAGAATTTTCTAGCAATTTCCGTCTACATTTACCACTTAGGTAGCATGTCGTTAGCATTTCTATTAAGCGGTCTATATCTTCTTTACGCGACATGTAACCGAAAGAAACGCGTACTGCTCCTGTAGGAATTCCGTTCACTAAGTCATTGTAGTCTCCGCAAATATGACCTGCCTGAAATATATAAAGCTATGAGTTTGATATGCGTATAATAAAAAGTTAAATTTAAAATGTTGTAATGTAAAAAAAATCTATTTCCTATCAGAAAATAACAATGTTTGCTGCATAAAACCAAATTATACTCATTAAACCCTTTTTTTATACCTATATCAAAGGGGTTGGAAGAAAAAGGTAATTCGCCATCTTGAGACATCCGCCATACTGGGCTTGGAATGACGTCATATAGCTTACCGTATTCTTCTCGTCGAACCCACTAAAATGGAGAATTAGTCCGTTTTAACCAGTTAACTGTAGAATTAATTTTTAAAAGTCTCTCACGCGGTGCATATTCAAAATCAAGCGATGGTGTGTATACACGTCCAAATGGTCGCATAGTAAATTTTCCGAAAAAATCAAAGTCTTATAAGATTTCATTTTTACTAGATAAAAAATTAACAATGCATTGTTGAAAAAGGTATTACATTAAAAAATTGCGAAAAACATAATAAAATTCGTCAACAGGAAAAAATTAAAGAAAACAAAAAGAAATTCAGTTAATTTTTCAAAATAAGATATCACATAAAATTACAATACCCTATGCATTGGGGAAATTAATCAACTCATTTTGTAAAAGCAATGCATACCACTAAATGATATTTATATGTATTACATCTTACTGAAATTTTAAGTTTTTATATCGAATGGTAATGTTTTATTTTACACGACGCCGTCGCGACCTGTATACACGTCGAACGCACCAAGTGAAGATTTGGACTTACGTGTATACACGTCAAACACACTTAACAATTGCACAAATCCATCAAGTCCACCCAACACGTAAATAGTTCGTTTTGTATTCTAGGTCAAACATGAAATCACATCTTTTTGAGATTCAAATCAATTTTACGCAATTTCTGTTTTCGGTGCAGCGACTTAATTCAAATTTAAGGGGAGGTTCTCATCTAGAACACCAAAAATTAGGTAAACTTTGGGAATTTTTTAAAGGAAAACTATAAAACATATCAAGACGATATTTGACAGTTTGATACAATGTACATTTATTTATACATTCAAAATTTTTTGGAGAGAAAAAAAAACCAAATGGCGTCCCTTATTCGGCTTTTCCTACGGCATGTTTTGGAAAATTTGCTCCACTGCCGGGTGTCCACAGGTCGCAAATCAATCTGAAATCAAAAAATTCTTCATGGAGCCATAACTAGAATAAATTTATTGGAGGATGAACCAAAATTTTCAAAAAAAATATCAAAATTGACAAAATGGCGCGACTTTGAAATTTGAGTGCCGTTTTTCGACTTTTTTTTCACAGTTTATTACTTAAAATAAAATAGTTAACGTAAAAAATATTAAAATTTTAATGGTTCATCCTCCAAAAAATTTATTCTTATGGCTCCATGAAGAATTTTTTGATTTCAGATTGATTTGCGACCTGTGGACACCCGGCAGTGGAACAAATTTTCCAAAACATGCCGTAGGAAAATCGGAATAAGGCACGCCATTTTGTTTTTTTTTTCTCTCCAAAAAATTTTGAATGTATAAATAAAAGTACATTGTATCAAACTGCCAAATATCGTCTTGATATGTTTTATAGTTTTCCTTTAAAAAATTCCCAAAATTTACCTAATTTTTGGTGTTCTAGATGAGAACCTCCCCTTAATTGCATTTAGTGTACCTAGCTAATATTTCCATCGTACCCACTACTTTCGATGGAAACCGTATTTCCAGAAGTGGGAAATGAAAAATGTGTTATTCCAGAAAGTTATAACTGCGAAATTATTTGAGATTTGATCCTACTTTTAGGGGAATTAGTTTTAAGCATGCAGGCAGCAAATAAAAATAATTAAATTTTTAAATTTGCCGCCTTTTGAAGGCGTCTATCTCGCCTAATACAAAAGAAATGGGGTGAAAACTATCAAAAGGGTGCACCATTTGAGACAGTAAATCAAGTAGTCAAATCCTTTCATTTAGATTGATATTAGGTATACCACTGGGTATTCCATTTCAAAATTCGAAAAAAATGCATCATACAAAAAAATTTTCTGGACAAAAAACCGATATATCC
The DNA here is from genome assembly GCA_951509405.1 of Machimus rusticus. NCBI lineage: Eukaryota > Metazoa > Arthropoda > Insecta > Diptera > Asilidae > Machimus > Machimus rusticus. The sequence goes on from OX608051.1 coordinate 15,540,464, forward strand.
AAGAGGGTCATCGATCTGTCCTAAAATCTCGCCCCCATTGGTGCGGGGGTTCAACTTTTAAATTTCAAATGGGAACCCCAATATTTTATTGAGGATTCGGACTCTACAGGGGAAAACAACTTTTATCTGAAACATTTTTTTCAATTCGTTTTAGGAAGGGCGGGGAAGTATGTATTGTGTGTCAAAAGAAAAGAATCCGGAACGGTTAAATATCTCGCGAAAAAAAACACGTCTCAAATATTTTTTGAAAAGCAGATTTTATTTAAGATGTCAAAATTGCTTCTTCTCTTCCCCACCCTCAGGGGGGTGATGCACACGAGGTGAGCAAACTGCAGACTCAATTTAATCTGGGTTTTTCGAAAACTTATTAGAAAATTGATGTGTACTGCAGAGAAAAACGATTTCTTTTTGTATATTTAGCATGTGCGAAATGCGGCTAACTGACTAAATGGCTAAATTTCTAGATAAGGTCTAAAATTGAAATTTTTATATAGATACTCGAAAATTTCCTAAACCTATATCCCATTTAACCTGACATATCAAATAACTCGAAAAACGCGCATCATACAAAAAACTTGTCTAGACAACAAATAAATATTTCCAAGAGGGACATCGGTTTGTCTTAAAATCAAAATCAAAATCCCCTGTGGGTATCGAAACTCAACGCCGCACCTCCCTCCATGCAATAAGACAGATTTCATTTAAGATTTTTAAATTCCCCCTTCCCCACCCCCAGCGGTGGGTGGTCAAATTTGGTACATACCATTGGATAGCTTTTCGTATTTTTTCTCTTTTCGATCCCACGTGTAGTTCCCGAGATATTCGACCGTTCCGGAACCTTTTTCAAACATAAAATTGATCGTGTGTGGGCAACTTGGCGTACAAACTTAAAAGCGTCCCAAATATTTTTCGCCTTTGATTTGTTTATCATCTGTCAAGACAAATTGTTCCGTTATTAGATTGTGGAGTCGCGATTTCATTCTTGAATTTTTTATGTCGATTTGGGAATGAAAACCAACACTATTTGTGGGCAAAGTGGCGTACAAACAAAGTTTGTCACAAAAATTGTCACAAATTTGTACGCCAAAAACCGTCATCGTGTGTGGCCGGCTAATGGTAATTAAATAAATTTGTGACAGGAATTTAAGTAGTAGTAGTAGTAGTAGTAGTAGTTTATCCCTAATAGAGGTTTATCCAAAAAAAGCTTTTGTACGCTCTTTTCTTTCGGATTCGAATGGGTTCAAAAATAGAGCCCCTGTCTAGAATTAATTTTAAACTAGGTTCACCATGCAACATATTGTCACATTTCGGATTCTAAATACAATTTTATTTGGCAGTTACGTTTCTTAAAATTCAGTAAATTTTCAATATTTCATGATATCTTCTTGTAAGATACAAAATGGAACTAGTGTCAAAACTTGCAAATATCATCGATCCACAACTTCTCAGTCTGGAAACTATTTACCTTATTTTGTTCGGAATTCTCTTTTTAACATGGTACTATTCGAGCGCCAACAATCAATCCAATGAACACCGACAGACTCAAGAAGAACGACGATCGACACCGCCCGCGGCGTCGCAACCACCACCTCCGGAACCATCAACCCCAAAAAAACCACCACCTAAGCAAAAAGAAGAACCTCCACCACCATCTCCGGAGAAACCGCCAACTTCACCTGAATAAAAGATCGTCTTAAACTGCTGCGAAAAAAACCGATTAAGAAGGTAAACCAGAAAAAATTGAGTTAGCAAAACTGACGCCTTCCTTTAAAATGGTGTCGTCGATTCACGGGGTAGCCGTACACCTGAAACTCCCTACATAAGCATTAAAAAAGCCGCACTACAATGGGCAAATTGGAGCATAAAAGAAAGTATATTCCATATTTAAACATTTCTGATAGTTTCCAAATTCAGAAATCAAATAAATGCATTTAATTCTAGTTGTGAAAATGAATTGATTTGATAAATGTGGCCCTAAAACTTTGTATGCCATATCAATATATAAAATTAATTCGAGCGAAATAAAGAAACGAAATAAATTTACTTGTTTTATTAAGGTGCAAATCATGGAAATAAAAATAAATATTTTTCACACTGTTCGTTTAGTCTGAGGCTAAAAATACATGGGTTCTGTCTGTTCTTTCGTTTTGCTCATTTACCTCACCGCTAGTCAATCGTTTAAAATTTACCATACACATGATTAGTTTCCTTATATATATCCTTTATAAAGCAGTTGTACTAGCTTTATTTTTTCACTTAATTAAAAATCTGCTTCTAATCGAATTACGCTGATTTTCTTCGATAGTTTGATACCATTGTTTTAGGTTCTCCCGATCTCCGCCTTTCTGATCCGATGTTTGCTGCATTTTCATTATTATAGAACCTGTTTCCTGATGCTGCTTTTGTTTAACTTTTAGACGATTTACGTCTAGGTTCAGGAGGTGGAGGCGCCGAATCGGGAGGCTGCGAATCAGAAGGTCGCGGGGAATCTTCGGCTTTAGATTTAGCTTCGCCTTTAGATTTAGCTTCGCCTTTAGATTTAGCTTCGGCTTTAGGTTTAGGTTCGTCTTTAGGTTTAGGTTCGTCTTTAGGTTTAGGTTCGTCTTTAGGTTTAGGTTCGTCTTTAGGCTTAGGTTCGGCTTTAGGTTTAGCTTCATCTTTAGGCTTAGGTTCGGCTTTAGGTGAAGCTGGAGGTGGAGGTGCTGCTGAAGGAGGAGGTGAGTCTCGACGTTCATTTGAAGGTGAGTCTCGACGTTCATTTGAAGGTGAGAATTCAATTTTTGGTATTAAATGCGCAAAGTACCATCCCAGCAACAGTATTCCATACAAAACAAGACAGATACTCCCTTCACTGAATAATCTTGGAGCCGGCTTTGCAGATTTTACAACTTTCGCGGGCATTTTACAGATGAATTATCTTTGATTTTGAAGTTAAATAATTATGAAAAAAATTATGAATTTTAAACGAGACTTTTTCAAGGGCCTAAAATGCGTGTCAAAATTTACACGGTGAACTTCGTTAAAGTATTTCAAGTTGAAACACTCATAACTGGCTTTTACATAGAAAAAGTTAGCTCGATCTTAATTTGAAATTTGATTTTTGTCTTTATAATAATCGAAACTAGCCTTTTTCTTAGTTTTTAGATACATAGATTTTATATGAAATTACCGAATACCCGGTATGCGTTGAACGCCTCGACAAATAAAAAATGTTTACCTTTAGTTGATTGATTGCTTTTTTGAATAAATGGAATGAAATTTTTAGATATTTATTAACACTTTTGGATAAACAATATTTTAAGTTTTTCCATTTGGTGAAAAAATGAGCAGCCATCTTGAATTCGTAAATGTTGACAGTCGGGTTGAAATCAGCCACCCCGAAAACACCCAAGTATTGCCAAATTTGGTGGAAAACGCGTGAACTTCAAAATTTGCCAATCCACCATCTTGAATTCGTAACTTCTGACAGCCGAATTGAAATCAGCGACCCCGAAAACCTTAAAATACCAAGTTTGGTAGAAATCGTATAAACTTCAAAGTTTGACAGTGCACCATCTTGAATCTGTAAATTTTGACAGTCAGGTTGAAATCAGTGAATCCGAAAACCCCCAAGTACTAAATTTAGTGAAAATCGCATAAAATTCAAAGTTTGACAGTCCGCCATATTAAAATCGTAACTTCTGAAAGTTAAAAGAAATAGCCTAGTGCACTCTGTGTAATTTCAGTAATACGTGGTAAAACTTTCAGGATGATGGTTGAACGGTGTAGGAGTCCATTCGTACCAAACACAAATAAGTTTTCGATTTTATATATAATACCGGGTGTTCTATTTAACCTGACATATCAAAATAACTCGAAAAACACGTATTATACAAAAAACTTGTCTAGACAAAAAACCAATATCTCTATGGGGGAAATCTGCCTGTCCTAAAATCAGACCCCCCCCCCCCCCCTCAAATGGAAACCGGCATGTTTTTTTGCGGATTCTGATTCTACGGGGAAAAATACGAAATTTTTATATGAAACATTTTTTTCAATTCGGTACAGGGAACGCGGGGCAGGGTGTATTGTCTTTCAAAAAAGGTTCCGAAAAGGTGAAGATAAAAGTTTCGTATTTTCTCCCTTAGAATCCGAATACGCAATAAAAAATTGCGGTTCCCATTTGAAATTAAAAAGTTTATCTCTCCCCAACCACAAAGGGAGGGGGAGAGGGCTGATTTTAGGACAGGCAGATGTCCCCAATGGAGATATTGATTTTTTGTCTAGACAAGTTTTTTGTATAATGCGTGTTTTTCGAGATATTTTGATACGTCAGGTTAAGCACCCGGTATATGTATGTAGGTATATACATACATGTGTGGAATGTAGATACTATCTATCGCAGCTTATCTCATAAAAAAAACTTCGGAAAATGAATGATGCCAAAACTCATTTTAGAGGTTTTGATCAAACCTCGCCTATACGATTATTCCGCCTATATCTCAGCTAATTTCGAAAATGGGAGGAACCAGTCAATGGGTGTGTCCCCAACCATATGGGGCGGCGTAAATTATATAAAAAGGGTTTGGACTCAATATCTTTCGTATTTCTTAACCGCTTTTGACCAAACTTAACATACACAATGAGAACATGTAGTTTTTAGTTGTGTATCAAAATCGTGGTTATCGGTTAAAAGGAGGAGGGGCTATGTACATCAGTTTGTAAAAATGATTTTTTTACCGCGGTACGCATTTCTCAATGAATTTTGATCCAACTTTGTGTATGAATTTATTGGCTCCATATTTAGGCCATTTTAAGAAATTGCTGGGTTGGGAGAGAGGCACTTTCATCTCGTAAACGGAAACGAAGATTTCGCTCAAAATTTGATATTGGTATGCGACATAAGTTAATCTAAGTAAAATAGGCTGAGAAATTCCAAATTTTTGGAATTAAACCCAAATTAGACTTGAATTCTTTTTTACGCGAAAGTTTCAACAAATAATTCAGTTATGCAGCAATCGTAGAATTCATGTCTATTTATTATTAACTTTATTCATATTACATAATCTTATTGGAAAACTTGAGAAATACAAAGTTGTCCATACTTGCCTGATAGTGCCCCATAACTTCTTCATTACTAAGTCCAAGTAAAATTTGACATGCTCCTGGATTACAAAAGCACCCTGTTCGTATTGTTATGTTGTAAAGACTGACCAGGCAAGCAATCTATAAGAATGAAAAATTGTTAATTTCACATTTATCTTATGTGGGAATTTAATACCTCAGAATATCCAACGAAACTGCCATTGTCGTGCAAAACATTAAACGAAATTATACCGCCTTGGTTCAATTGAGAGCTGAAGTCAGTGTAAGTGTATAGTTTTATCAATGGCTTCTTATTCTCATACTGCAGCACTTTTAAAGAATCATAGCAATACTTCCCCAGGAAAAATACGTGATTTGAAATTCGTTGCATGGATGATTTGCCGATCGATGAGGGTATAAGACGTGCGATAGTATCAAAGCCAGCGAGGAGAGAGATAATTGAAAGAAAGGGAATTGTACCATCTTCAAACCTTTCGTAAAAACAATCTCGTTTTTCGTGGAAATCCACTGAACTCATTGCAATTTTTACAGTGCCACCTCCAAAATAACGTTTTTTCAGAACTGCCTGTCCCCTTTTACTCACCAGCAGAGCTCCTAGACCCGTTGGGTATCTGGAACATAAAATTACTTTTAATGCTTGCATTTTTTTTTTTTTTTTTGAGTGGGGCGCAAATATACGGAATATTTATTACATATACATACTTGTTCGAGAGGGACTAGAAACATAATGGAATTGCCCATATATTTTTGAATACCTTATAAAAATTACTTAAATGTGTCGAAATTTGTCATAAATGAATAATACGTTTTTTTATTGCAAAAAAAGAGGTATACGCGTTGACATTTGTTAATCCTTACTTAATATTCAAAATTCGAAAGTGTGTCTTACGCTGAATCTATGTAATTAATCACATTCGCTCTAATTTGGCATAAATGCAAAATACCTATTGACTAAATATTTCCCTTATGTTGGTATATTGGACTTTTTTTTTACATTTGAAATATCTGAAATTTAACATTTGCCTATTTTGGAACGGCTGATTGCTGATGTGGCCTAATGGCCGAAGCTATTAAATGCCACTTGTGTGACACAAAAACAGCAAGAACCAACGTTTTTTTTTTGTTTTTTTTTTTTAAAGACAGTGAAAATGTGTAGTGTTGTTTTTACTTTGGATTTTATTAAAATTGCCCAGGTGTAAAGGATTTTTGCGGTGCAACTTCTAGTGATTTATTACAAAAAGTCAAAATTAAAAGATGAATATTTCCGAAAATATAGCCAACCGTTGCAAAATTATTTTATATCCTTCCGTTTTAGGACAAACAGAAGGCACCTGCAAAATTTCATTTAAATCGGAGCGAAACCCCTATTCTTCACTGCAATCTACGTACAATTTTGAACGTGATATGCACTATTCCGTGTTTTTCGGAGAATATTTAGTGCGGAAAATAGATTTAAGTATAAATGCATGTGAATTCAAAAACGGCCTTAATACTCACCCAAATAATTTATAGAAGGATGTACAAACGAAGTCGGGATTGCATGACTTAAGATCAAGGAAATTTGTTGCACTGTAACTGGCGGCATCTAGACACACATAAAAGTCATCCGATGCGATTGAAGCAGTTGATCCGCCTCGCAAGCAAAATACCTTCTTTTCACTCAATCCACATTTCTGAATGTTGCCAACTAGCTCCAAGGGGTACTTAAACCCACTGAAGTTGCACTGCGCAGGAAAAGCAACTAGGGAATTCCCGGCTGTCTTGGAGCTTCTCCAATCCGCACTTACTAAATTGTGAAGCAGCTCGGATCTGGAGATCACGAATACGTTTTCGGTACTAACTATATCACGCATGCCCAGGACAGACGTATGACTCTCTTGGGCATATATAAAACTCCCACTGGAGCCAAAGTCAAAGCACTCGGCGACCAGTTTAAGCGCTGCAGTGGTTCCCGAAGTGAATACGACATTGTAGTGATCTGGATCAGTCCCGAAATGCTTTAAAATTCTGGAACGAGTGGTAATTGGGAAATTAGCGCTATACACCAGCGAATCAATTCTATACCTACTTGAATCGCACTTGGTCCACTATATCTTCAGTAATTTTGCTCGTGTGCGGATTACAGAAGAGATTCAACTTCAACAGATCGCTAAAAGAGTCAATCTGTTTTTCTGAGTATAAGGTAGCACCTGCATGATCTAAGTAACATTTCCCTGCAAATTATTTAGTGAGAATCAAAATGTTGAATAAAACTGAAACATTACCTTCAGTTCTCTTGAACTCCTCCAGAATCGCCGTCTGCTCATCGGCAGAGTATTCCAACGGAATGTTCATTTTCGATTATCGACATTCATTGATAAAAGCAGCGATAACGAAACGAGATCGGCAACTTAAGCTCCACTGAATTTCACGGAAGGTACATGGCAAGCACGGGTATAACCAGTTACTGATCGTTCTGGTAATGGAACCGAGTCCGCAACTCCAGCCCCAGCCGCCCCTCCAGCTGAAAATAACTACGTCACAGCGCAATTATCTGCGGTGACTCGGGAATGTTTACTTCAGCTGTAGTCTGCTTTCACGCAGAAATTCGTGTTTATTTATCTATAATGCGATGATAAGCAAAACTTCTGTCTGGAATTATTTACTATAGCTGTCCTTCTTTGCTTCCGTGCATAGATACTTTAATAGTCGTTGATCCACGAAAAGACGGCCAAAATGCCACTTCGTTCTCATGGCTGCGTTGGAAACTTCTTAATTTATATTTACATGAATCACTTGCCCAGCCACTCAAGGAACTTATCGGTTTTTATAACTATAATTAAACTCTACTTACTGTAATTGAAGCTTTCTGTGTCAAACTTAATGTATAGTAAACATAAAAAAAAATTGCTGGTCCAATATATGTACGTATGTTAAAAGAACACCGAAATTGTAAATGGTTTTCTACAGGGTGACCCAATTTAATCGACAGATTAAGATTTCTCCTAAAATACGTCAGCTACAGAACAATTTTTGAGACAAAAATCGTCAAGGAAAATGGGGGTAATTCATTTGTTAAAATGACCTTGACCTACAGATCAGTATTCGAGGTCATTTGTAGATCAACGCCATGTTTTTTAATTAGAACCTCTATTTTTGACGTTGGATTAAAAAAGATCAGGATATTTTAGGTTGAAAATACAGTAAACTCGCGATATAGTGAACACAACAAAGTCAAGGGTGTTCACTTTGTTCACTTTTTCGAAAGGATATGTTAAATAAGTAAGAAGTAGTACAAAAACTTATAAATATAACTAAACTCTGAATGCACAGAAGCCTATACACTTAAAACTAAAAGAATATTCATTTGAATTGTCCCTAAAACCACAAAGTAACATACATCCCATCAATATTTTTGAGCGTGTATATGTTTTAGCTCTCTTTACTTTCGGGGTAATCGAACCTCACACAAGCTAGCATGTGCGTGGGTGTTTTCGCCTTTGTATTTTACAATTACAATATTGTAATTAGTGTAAAATTTTCGCTGTTTACTCCATCGAATTTTTCACTGGACCGAATGTGCATACTATCGCAAGTCTACTGTAATTATTTAATATTTTTTTGTGACATTGAGAAGGTCAAATCAAAGTTAAAAATTAAAAAAGAACTCAGTATCAATTTAATCGTATTCAAGGATTCGTAGGCATAAAACGCATAATGTAGCTTCAATTACATGCCACATTGTCCATAACTTTGACCTTAAGGCCAATCTTCAAGGTTATATCAATGCCAAGGCGGTTTTTTAAACAACGCATTTGATATGGGAGTGGCATTTTGGTTATTAAAATATTAGGCAATTTATTATTATGACGTCGAGGAGGTCAAGCCATGGTTACGTAACTAAAAAGTACGCACATTCTGTTGATTCAGATTGATAAAATTATCATGTGTAATAAATATTTGGCGGCACTTCATATAGTACACAAGCTTAGGTTCTCGTTAAAAAACATTACCTTAACGTACAAATGACCTTGAACATTGATTTGTAACTTAATGTTGGAAACAATTTTTTCGGATAGAACCAGAATGGCGAAAAGTTTGTATTATAATTCAAATTGTTTATGAGTTTCTATTTATTGATAATTAAAAATATATATGTAGGTATGAGTTCACCTAAGATTTAAAGTGAAGAAAAAATTGACCATGAACAAAAATGAAATTACTGCACCCAATAATTTATAATAATAGAACTCAATTTGCTTAGAAGAAAGTGTCGCAGAACTGCTTTCCTTAAATAAAACTAGTATGAAGGGAAGAACTTTGGTATCAGTCATACCAGCAATCAACACTCAAAATAAAGAATGTCTTGCGGCAATTCAACTGCGCCTATAATTCCAATATAAAATAATAACAGTTTCACAATTATAGGAAAATAATTTTGAACTATCAGCATATGTCTATTTACAAAATCAAAATGTAAATCTCTATGTTTAATACATAATAAATAACTTTTTTTTTTTTTGCTGTTTAACAAATGATATTCATTAATGCATTCCTTATACTAAAATTGTTATCTTCTGTATCGTCTAAATAATGTTCCCCTTCCGCAATGCTTTCCTCAGGTGGTGTATTAGAGAGTTCTATTGGCATTACGTTATATGTATGTATTTAATGTTCAAATTATGTACAATTATGTTGCCTTCTCTGGTTTATAATGCAGCGTCCTGTCTTTTGATAGACAACGAAAAGAATTTGTTTAGCACTCCATTAGTTCTTTCGAGAATATTCCTCACCTTAAAATGTATCCATATTATTGAAACGTCCAACACCGGTTTCCTTTCTGTAGTCCCGACCAATATGAGCCTTGAATTATTTCATTAGGTAAATTCTTATTGGATAGATCGTGAATAAAAAACAAATAAACGTATGCTATTTAAAATATTTAAGGAACACTTTCCTAACGACCAAGTCTTACTTTCGTTTTCTCTCTCTAAGACATAATTTACATATATTATTTATACGCCAAAAAAGTGAATGATGTGATGAATCAGGGCTGTTGGCATCCAAGATTTGTGGATTACATCTAAAAATTTTATTATGATTAGAAAAATATAGATTTGTAGATTTTGAATAAAATTTCTTACAAGCACAAAATTTATAATGCAGTTCCGTCAATGCATCTACAATCATCCCAAGAAATCCAAATTTTTCAAAAAAAATTATCTTTTGCTTGGGTTCTGTCTTCTTCTATTCTAGGAAATTTTATTAATTCTGGGCATAAATCATCCTCTGGTAGTGCCTGATTGTATTAGATCCACATTAAACTCGCTTCCAAAGGTTTTCGGATGTTATCCTTCGACTAAAAAACGTAATGTTGCATTTGAATTTAATTATGGGAAGCTTTTATCATACGCCGGTTTGATTTTGGTTTCAATCCTTGATAAGATATATAAATATAAAAATCCATCTTTCGAAATCCTGTAGTACGCAGTAAGTTTATGGCTAAGTAAAAAATATACAGAAAATGCTTTAAATTTACAAAACATTAAGTAGATGATAACACACATATGTATGTATGTATTTATTTGGAAGCTCCATAGGGTTAGAACCATCTCTAACTTGCCGCCTTTTCATAGCCGGTTTCTTGATTTCTTCCAATTAATACATTTCCTTTTATAAATGAAAACACAATTGACATCACTTACATACATGTACATTGTACATATTTGACTATAAATTATTTCATATGATAGTGAGAATATCAAAGAAAATGTGAGGTGACTATAAAAGTTAAGTGAGTAAAAGGTGACGTGGGTGAAATGCAATCAATAAGAATTTAAAATTTAAAATTCATTTACATTAAAAAAATTAATCAGATTTGTAGCTAATTTCATTATTATAGTGGTCATTATAGTGACATTTGAACATTTGTTACAATGTTTGGTTTATAAATGTTACCATGATATGTATTGGATGGTGCACTCCATCAGTTGATTCAAAGAATTTTTGTTGCCGATCCAGGTTTTGAACTTCCATGCAGTCATAAGTGGGATAGTATAACGAACTTAATGGTCAGCCTTTTGAAACTTTATTAACTGTGTTTTTTTCACAATGCATCGGTTCTATGTTTACTAGGAAATTTTGTATTGAATTAAATTAAAAAAACAGAGAAATATAATAAAGATTTTAAGTTTTGCGGAAAACACATCAACTTGTCATGATACTTGTCCATTCAAACTTCAAATCTTGAACCAGATAAATTTTTGATTCAAGACCAAGACCAAGATCGAAATGTGCAAAGACCAATACAAATACCAAGGCTATCATAGCCTTGGACTTTGTTTTGTCTTGCTCATCACTAAAATTAATGTTAAAAAACACATTGGGAACAAAACAATTTAAGTCATCAGCATTAGAGTTAGAATAAAAATGTTTCTCAAAATTAAAACAATTTTCATATAATAAATGCTTTCATTGATAAGCTAGAATGTTGACGCGTAGTTTTCCATGCATTTTCAAATATTAAGTCCTTGCAGCTTTAAACGCACCATTGTGTTATGTAAACTTTTGTAGAAAAGGGAAAATAAGTAGTCAAAGATAACAAAAAAGTTAGTGAGCAAAACTTATGTATATCATAAAGTAAGTAAAAAATAAAATTATGCTAAAAATTGTTGTGGTCAGGGACTCTAAGTCCCTCAACATATCTCGGAAATAAATTTTGCCGACGCCTATGGGCTCAGGCTTCGGTTGGCCCCCTAAATTTTGGCCAATTTACACGGCGGCGATGGCAACTCCCGCTCGCAATACCGTTCTTTGGGTTTCGGGCGAAGAATTTTGGTCGCTGCCAGGCAGCAAATTTGCCCAAAAATTCGTCGGCCGAAACTTAATGAACGGTACAAGAAGAGCTGAAATCCTGCGACCGAGCGAAGGCGAGCCCGCCAAAAGTTCGATATTTCTCGGTCGCATAGAAAAATTTCCGGACCGAGCGCGGCGCACCCAAAAATTTTTCGAGTCGCGAGGGCCTTCATGTATCCGCGCTGCGAGCGCCGAGCTCGCCTTCGCCTCGGTCGCAATTGTTCGCGCCTCCTGATCCGTTGCCGGCGCCGGGCTGCCGGCTCGCGCACTCCTCGATGCTGGCGGGCAGCTAGCCCTGAGAGTGTGTGAGTAGGCAGCTCGGTTTCGGCTAACGGATCGGGGAGGCTCGGCCGTGGGAATCGGCGCGATGTTTGAGAAGTGAGATCAGATCCTTCAAGCCGGGCGGACGAAAATAGAAGTTGGTTTTTGGAAAGCGAAGCCGGCGGACGATTGAGGCTCGACGGAAAAGGGAGCTTGAGAAAGGAAAACGACGCGCGGAGTGATTAAACGAAAATAAATATAATAGAATTCACGAAAAGGGGATTTTCCGGAAATCCTCCCGCGGAAAAAGTTGGAAAAGCGTCGGCAGATAACGTCGAGCAAGTTACGGTCGAGAAAATTCCTCCGGCATCTGAAAGAAAAGAAAACGAGTGCTCTTTAATTTTTTTGTTAATTTCATAAAACATACTTACCTGTAGCCATCGTTGTTGTCCGGTGACCTAGAAGAAAGAAAGAAAGGAATTAATGAAAAAAGTGGAAAGTTAAGTGAATATAACATAAAGGCTGATTACCGTCCGTAGTGCCGATAGATCCGGAATAGTCCGACGTAGTGAACTTCCCCGATAGCCAGTTTTCGCTTAAGTATGAACTTGAGAAGGATAAGTTGCCCGGGATCCTGCAAGGAAAGAAGAATTTTATAAACTAGATAAGATTAGTTAACATTAAATTGTACATTTACTTACCGGGTGAAACGGAGTTTTCTTTTGGTGAACCTGTAAAGAAAGGAAAATGAAAGTTAGTACTAACAATAATTCTCTGCACACTATCAGTGAAATGTTCAGGACTTAAATTACCTATTACATATAAGTGAAACCTAGATGTAGAAATGAGCTTAATTAATGGATTAATTTAGTGTAATAATTTGAACCTACCTAAGTGAGCTAACGGAAACTGAAGATAATCCCTTTTGGTGTTAAGCAGGTAAAAGGGGGTGGAGTATTTAACATTTTGTGAACCTGAAAATAAAACCTGTTAACGTGAAGCATAATTTATAATAATAGTGACTTATAATCCCCTTTACATACATGAACCGAACTCGCTGGGTGTACCTGGAACTACAAAAAAAAAAAAAAAAAAAAAAAGGAGAAAAATTGGCATTTGGTCATTCGGCTTCCGAAAATTAACTTTTACTTACCTGTTAAGACAGCATACTTTTTTTTTTAAAGGGAGAAGCCTAACTTACCTATTTCGGGGTTTCATTGTGAACTTGAAAGTGAACAATAAACTTAATTAAATCTAACCGAACAAAGTGAGGGCTGATTAAGTGCAGTGAAAATACGTTAAATCCTGCCTGGTGTAACAGGAATAAAATTCGGCAATAAATACATTAACCGTAATAAGAATCCGAGAACTTAAGAACAAACAAATCAAAATTTCTTTTTTTTTCCTGCTTCGCAAAAAAAAAACCTCCCTATGCACCACTTCGGGGCCATCATGAAGAGGCCGGGTGCCAACTTTAGTTACATCATCGCATCATCATCACCTGTACTTTCGACATCATCGCAGCATCACCTGTAATTTCGACATCTTCAGCATCATCTTCAGCAGCAGCAATCGTCAGCAGCAGCAAGGCGCCCAACGAATTTTTTTTTCTTTATTTCATTGTAAGAAAATGTTTGGAAAAAAAAAAATAATATAGTCTCAGGTATGTCAATCTAATTTAATTCTTTTTCTCCAGGTACCCCTCTCCACCTCTCTGCTTTCAGCTTGGTTCTGTTGATTTAATTTTTTAAGGGACCTCCCCATTAATTTTTGGCCAAGGGGAGGTCATCAGGGTGGTTGGGGCTAGGCCAGGGGGGTTCAGTCCATCAGAACCCCCCCCTGAGAGTCAATCACGGGCAGGTGCAGGGGTTCCGCCCGCACTACCCTTTTCCGCCCCTTCTGCGAGTTATCGTTTCCGTCTTGCGAGAGAAATTTTTCGTTATTGCCGGTGGCCGTTCCGGCGGCTGAAAGCGGTTTTTCGGCAAACCCCCCCACACTACCGCAAATGCTAGCCTGCCAGCTCTCGCGGCCGCATACCGTCGGACGGAGTGCTTTAGCCGGGCCCCCGAGGCACACGGCTGATAACAAATATGGCGCCCAACGAGGGGCCTTCCCTATCCCCTCCCTTTGGAGCTAAAGGCTCCCCTATTTTTTTTACTTACCTTTCCCCAAAATCCTTCGAGGCCCTATCGGTGAGTCCCGTGGCTGGAGCTTACCCGAGGCCTCTTGAGAATTGCGGATGCTGGCTTCTTCAGCCAGCAAGCCGACTCGAGGTCTCGGGGACAGCTCTATCCTAGGGATGAGCTGGTAGTGGGGGGACCTTATCAGCAGATCCTGCTGGGACTGCGTGGTCGAGACGTCCGAGGTCCTCCCTGGAATTACAGGGGTTGGCTGTTTGGTGGGCCAGCCTCCTGTCCGGGAGGAAACCTTGGTCGTCCTCTGCCTCGTAGTCCCTGCAGGGGAAACTGGTAAGGGCCTTTCCCTCAACATTTCCTTTCGCGGGCTGAATGCTCGGCAGCCTGTGATGGGCTCTCAGTTTTCACGTAAAGTAACGTAGATAAAATCTTGTCTGTTTGTCAAGGCGGAAATGGAGAAAGGAGAGGGATGCCGGAGAGAATGGTAGGGTTATTGATTTGGTTTTGGTTAATCAGAGAAAAACAAAAAATTAATATATAAAGCTAAACTAGTATACTCGTATTATACATTTAAGTCAGTATATTCATATAGTCGAAATTTAAGCGAAGTTGAGTAAAGTAAGAGCAAAGAAAAAAAAATTTACATGGTAGCGTAAGTAAATTAATCCTTGAGTATTGTAAAGGGTCCTTGGTCACTGGACGTCAATTTTTTTTACCTGAAGCGTCATTATAATTCCGGTTACTCTATAACTTGATCTCAGTCGTTTCACTGTTTTCTTGGTTTCTTTTGCTATAACGATTCGCGCGATTCGGGCAGGAGAATTTTCAATCTCGCCACGATATCCAGCCTTCTATATATTTAATTGTCGGTTTTAAAATTTCAATCCGTTTGCGCTCATCAGCACGACGCGTGCAGTCGCCTTGAATTGTATCCGGCAATTTCGTGTTTCCTAGTGGTCTGTGTATCATGCCGAAACAAACGGGTTCACCGCCTAGGAGTCCCTACAACACGCGTAGACGGCAATTGTTCCCCCCGAACGCGATGGAGGAAGCGGGGGCGACCGGGCCATTAAATCCGAGTATCGACCAGCGGCCAATAGACATTCCAGCCGTGGAACGCCTTCGCGAACAAGAAATAGTGACCCCGATGCCATCACGGCAGGCTAGGGAACCGTCGGAAGTGCCAACCGTACTATCGAGAGGAAAGGGCAATTTAGACGTTCCACTCAATCCTTATTTATCTCACGCTGCCAACCCAGATTCGGGATGGGTTCCCACACAATCGTTACTTATCGGCTTGCAACAACAAATCTCTAATCTCGTGAGAGAGGAAGTTGCGAGGGGAGTGAAAGAAATAAAAGAGCAGGTGTCGAAGCCTAGCTTCACCACTTCATCGCCTTCGGTGGCTCTGCCGGCTCCTCCCCATGTTCGGCCGGAAAGAATCAGCTTGCCCAATCCGTTATTTAATAGACCACCACCACCTGTGCCTGATCTTCAAGGTTACCATTCAACCCATCGTCGATGCAGTAGTCCAATTAGAAATTGGAAACTGCAATACGACGGGGATAACAAAAAACTTAACGTGGAAGAATTCATTTTCCGGGCGGAAACACTGACGCACAACACCTTGCGCAGTGATTTCTCCTTATTAGTCCGAAATTTCCACCAGCTGCTGAGTGAGTCGTTAATTAATTGGTATTGGACATTTTTGCGTAGTACGGTCAATCCAACCTGGGAACAAATTAAAGTCGCATTACGAGCTGATTGGGGTGACCGGTCAAGAGACGTGGACATCCGCAGGCAGATGTTGAGCAGACGGCAGCAGCCTCGCGAGACTTTCGTTTCCTACTATCAAGCCCTAATATCATTCCGTAATCAACTCAGAAATCCGATGTCGGAAACCGAATTTGTCGAGACGGTGAGGGCAGGTTTGCTCCCGTACATTCAAGAGCAGATCTGTCTCCACCGTACCGACACAATTGGTCAATTACGGGCATTGGTTACTGAAGTTCAAATTACTCGGGAGCGGTCTCGAGCGGCGCTGTTGCCGCCTGCCCAACATCGTGCTCGCGTTGAGGAGACCAGTTCGTTGCTAATAGAGCCGGTAGACGTTACCGAGCCATCCCTTGATGCTGTCGGAGTTGTGGCGCGATACCAGTCCCATAAAACCAAATGCTGGAATTGCGATGCCGAAGGGCATTTTTATCAAGACTGTGACAAGGAGCCAACGGGCTTCTTCTGTTACGGTTGCGGGCGAAAGGGGACAGTCAAACCTCGCTGCCCCAACTGCTCACAAAAAAACAGGACTCGGGTCGAGAGCAACACCACCAGTTCTCGACCACAACGAGCGATGTTGACAGCTGTGGCAGCGGAAGAGACTCTTCCCTTCCCTCCGCAACCCTAATTCGAAGCCCCGAGGTTTCCCCAGTCACTGAAGAATTACCTGCCGTATCCGAAAACCCTGCTCATTTACCTGATGTGTCGAATTTTTCGAAACCAGATGTCGTCGATATAGTTACGATTGAAGATGTGGTTGACTCTGAGGATGAGAGTCCAGAGCCACATGTTACTCCCTGTCGAGCAGTTACGATTTTACCGAGGCCAGAACAGCCTGCCAAAATTCAAGTTCTTCCCGCTCCAGTCGTTTACCCACGTAAACCTTACCATCAGCGGTTGAAGGAGTATCGAGCTGCTCGAGAGAGAATATTCATGTCGGCTCTTGACTCTCTGAATCATTCTGAATCCAGTGTGCGAAATATAAAAAAATTCAAACGCTCGTCACTTCGTTTACGTTCCTTTTGGCGACGCGTAATTTCAAATCGTCGTAGACTAGCTACAGCTTTCGTGTCAGTTCACAAGGACGTAAGGCCTTATGCCGAAGTCCAAATTTTAGGAAGAAAACTGACCGGTCTATTAGATAGCGGGGCCAGTGTGAGCATACTTGGCCAAGGATCGGAGAAAATGTTGTCCGAAAAGAAAATTACTTGGACGAAATATCGCTCCGCGATCGAGGTGGCCAACGGCGCCAAGCCCGAAGTACATGGGCATGCCGACCTAGACGTCACTTTTCGTGGACAAACCAAGCCTATACGTTTCTATCTCGTTCCTAGTCTGACACAATCTTTGTATTTAGGAGTCGACTTTTGGAAGGCTTTTGGTTTGGCTCCCGATGTGCTAGGGTCCTTGGCTTCGGTGGACACACCGATCGTGGAGTCGACCGAGTCCAAACAACATATTCTCCCTCCTTCTGAACATCGTCGGCTAGAATACGTCAAATCTTTATTTCCATCTTTCGCCACACTGGGTCTGGGTAAAACCAATCTTCTTGAGCACGTGATCGATGTCGGTGAAGCCGCCCCAATTAAACAACGTTTTTATCCTGTGTCACCTGCCGTTCAAAAACTGATGGACGCTGAGCTGAGCCGAATGCTCTCGCTTGGGGTGATAGAGGAAAGCCAAAGCCCGTGGAGCTCCCCAGTGGTACTTGTACGGAAGCCCGGCAAGGTCAGGCTGTGTTTCGACGCCCGGAAGGTGAACTCCGTGACAACAAAGGATGCCTATCCTCTACCGCAGATTGATGGCATCCTGAGTCGCCTTCCGTCGGCTAAATTTATAACCAGCTTAGACCTTAAAGACGCTTTCTGGCAAATACCACTGGAGGAAAGCTCCAGAGAGAAGACCGCTTTTACGGTGCCTGGCCATCCCCTCTATCACTTCACAGTGATGCCATTCGGGCTCTGCAACGCTCCTCAGACAATGTGCAGGCTCATGGATAAAGTGATACCTTATAATTTACGCGAAAATGTCTTGGTCTATCTTGATGACCTTTTAGTCCTATCCGGAGACTTTGATACCCATTTAGAACTGTTGTCTCAAGTGGCCAGTTGTCTGAAAAAGGCAGGCCTTACGATCAATGTAGAAAAAAGCAAATTTTGCTTGAAAGAGACTAAGTACTTGGGGTACATCGTCGGAGAAGGGGGCATCAGGACGGACCCGGACAAGATCGCTGCCATAGTAGACTATCCGTCGCCTAAAACCCTTAAACAGGCTCGTCGTTTTCTCGGTATGGCCGGATGGTATAGAAAGTTCATTCCCAATTATGCAGACCTGACTTCGCCAATTACAGACACGTTAAAAAAGTCGAATAAATATACGTGGACTGCCGAGGCTCAGACTGCTTTTGATGAACTAAAGAAATTACTTACCACCGCTCCATTACTGTCGAGTCCTGATTTTTCTAAACCCTTTATCATTCAGTGCGATGCGAGTAGTCAAGGGGTAGGAGGCGTGCTTCTTCAATTAGACGACGAAGGGAGAGAAAGACCAATCGCGTATGTCTCGCAGAAATTAAACTCTGCTCAACGTAACTATACCGTGACTGAATTAGAATGTCTGGCGGCAATCATAAGTCTAAAAAAATTCCGCGCTTACGTTGAATTGATGCCGTTCAAGATCATTACTGATCACGCTAGCCTGCAGTGGCTCATGA
This sequence comes from Machimus rusticus, assembly GCA_951509405.1. Classification (NCBI taxonomy): domain Eukaryota; kingdom Metazoa; phylum Arthropoda; class Insecta; order Diptera; family Asilidae; genus Machimus; species Machimus rusticus. The sequence continues at coordinate 15,559,268 of OX608051.1, forward strand.
CTCAAAAAGACCTTAGTGGTCGTCTGGCTCGTTGGAGTTTGAAATTACAAGGCTTCAACTTCAGTATAGAACACCGTAAAGGAACACTGAATGTTGTGCCAGACGCCTTGTCACGAGTTCATTGCGAACAAATTGATGCTAGCTCTTTAGAAAACCCTGGTCCAGAAATTGATCTTGAATCCCCACATTTCCAGTCTTCCGAATATAAAGATCTTATTGAGCGAATTGAGAAAAATAAAGACCGTTTCCCTGATTTAATAGTTCGTGACGGTTACGTTTATATCCGAACTCAACCTCGATCAGGGGACCCCGTTCAAGAGGAAGAGGCCTGGAAATTATGGGTCCCTAGTGCATTAACTCACGACGTAATATCGCAAGCTCATGATCCACCTTTGGCAGCTCATGGCGGAATTGGCAAAACCCTGGAGAGACTTCGTCGACATTTCTACTGGCCGGGTATGACTGTCGAAACCCGTGCATATATCCTTTCCTGTGACATCTGTAAAGAGGTGAAACCATCTAACACCACCTTACGACCACCTATGGGCACACAGGCCAAAACTGAACGGCCGTGGCAAAGAATCTATCTCGACCTCCTGGGTCCCTACCCTAGAACCAAAAGGGGTAAAGTTTGTATTTTGATCGCTCTCGATCACTTCTCTAAATATCCTCTCCTTAAACCCCTTCAAAAAGCCAGTACCTCGAACATCTGTACCTATGTCGAAGAACAAATTTTTCACCACTTTGGAGTTCCCGAAACCGTGGTGACTGACAATGGAACTCAATTTCGTTCTGCTCAGTTCCAGAACCTCCTAAAGAAATATGGCGTGCATCATCTTCGTACTGCCGTTTATTCGCCACAGGCCAACGCCTCAGAGCGTGTTAATCAATCCATCTTGGCCGGAATACGAGCATATATACGAGATGAGCACACCAGATGGGATGAGAAATTGAGTTGCATTGCCAGTTCACTACGTAGTTCGGTTCATCAAGCCACAAAGTTCTCTCCTTACAAAATTCTGTTCGGTGTCAACATGATAGAGCATGGGTCCGCCTATGCATTGCTCCGACAACTATCAGGGGTGAACGAACCTATGGATGTGGACACCTCCGATAAACTTCGGCTGATTCGTACCCAGGTACAAGAAAATTTAGACAAGGCTTTTGAGAGAGGAGAGAAGCAATATAATTTGAGAACCAAACCAGTTGAGTTCAGGGTAGGTCAAGAAGTATACAGACGAAACTTCCAGTTGAGCAACTTCGGGAAAGGCTTCAATGCCAAGCTAGGCAAAAAGTTTGTCAAATGCCGGGTACGAGCGAAAAAGGGTAATTCGCTCTATGAGTTGGAAACCCTTCAAGGCAAATTAATAGGTACTTTCCATGCTAAAGACATAAAACCGTGACCCTTACCCCAGTTGTGACTTGGTTATTATTTTTATAGTTTAATTATATGATTTAATTCTTCTGATCCTCTGCTTCGAGTTGAACCTTCACAGCGGCAATCCGTAGTGGAGATTCACTCTCACGTTCTATCTCGGTAGCCCTAACAAGGCATCCGGCCAGCCTAACTGGTACCAGGTTGTCCCTAAAACCGCCTCTGCTCGGTTATGCGGTGGACATACCTTTTTATCACCCCCTCTTCCTTTTCCCCATCCTAGTTAGAGTTCCCTTTCCCTAACCCTATCCCATCCACTACCTTTCTCTAAATTTTTCTCAATTTTATTCCCCCCCTTCTTATGTCGAGAGGCCCTGTCTGGAATTCTCTTGGTCGAGGCTGCTCCGAGGCCTCTTGAGAATTACGGATGCTGGCTTCGTCAGCCAGCAAGCCGTCTCGAGGTCTCGGGCTTCCTCTTCCTTGAGGGGTACAGGCAGGGAGGGGCCTTGCTTGCCCACTCTGGGGAACCGGCGTTCGGAAGACGTCCGGAGTGCTCCCTGGAATTGCAGGAGTTGGCTGGTAAATAGCCAGCTACCTGACCGGGAGATTTCTCCGGTCGTCGGCCGTCACTTGGCTTCCGCGGAGTGGGTCGGTACGGCTACCTTTTCCCCAAGACCAGTCTACTTCCCATACGGTGTCGTTGGAGTTCGTTCTCCAGCTATTCCGCTTTGGTCAAACATTTAAACCCGTTGCTCACTCCCCGTTTGATATGTCGGTTTAACCGGCATTCTATTTCAAATTAATCTTCTCAAACTTAACTATAATATCTCCTGTCTTGTCGATATTACCTTTGTACTTCGGTACTCTTATATTAATTTTGTTTCCTTCTCCGTTTTGTATACATAGGATTTTTTTGATATAGTCGTATATATTTTTTTTTGTTATATTGCTCATATATTAGATATTTGTATTTTTTTTTTGTACATATACATACATAGATTTCTTTAAAAACCTACCTACTTGCCTTTTATCGGCCACCCACTTACCAACTACAGTCCAGCTTGCCTTGCCCAGGGTGGTCTTATGGTTCACTTATGTCATCTTAGGCTACGGATATCACCTCATCGTACATCATAGCCTCTTTTAATTCATCTCGGCACGTCACCAGTCACTCCAATCATGCTCTACCGCTCGAAGCGGCCACGTACATTTTCTTTCTCTTATATAAGATGCTCGACCGTTTGCTCGAGACATCAGTCTTCATTTTCCCATTTAGTCACAATTTCTACCCTTCCCATTTTTTCACAACCCCTTACACATTTCGGTACTGACTTGGAGCTCCTGTACTCCAACTGTCCCATCCCCTAGTAAAGACTGCACGTCAAGGGATCTGACAGGGGATTCCCTTCCTGTAGGATTAAGTTTTTCTAACCCACATTTCACAACAACCCCCACCTTCGGATGCCCGTGAACAGCAGCGCCCTTTAGTTGGCGTCTGGAGGGATGCGGATCCGCAGAGCGGGTGTTCATCTTGGGACTGGGATGACCGCGGGGGTTGGTTTACAGCCACCCTTTTTCATTTTTTTTTGTAGTGTAGAACATCTTTGAACCCATCCCCACGAGCGGGGCTGGCCCGACACGGACTCGGCAACTCTCTCGCACTGACAGAGAGTCCCGCCTCTCATTAGGGCTGGTCCTTTCTGTCAATGGGAAAGAGTGGCCAAGTCAGCATTGAAGCTACCTGACCTCTCATTAGGGTCAGGGAAGGTCAATGCTGACATCTGGCCAGCCGACTCCGTCTCGGACTAGTCCTGAGCGTGGGTCGAGCCACATGTTGGGCACCCTTAGTCTTAAAACATCTTTTGGCCCGGTCTCCTAAGTCTGGACTGGCCCGAGATGGGTTAGCAGCTCCCTCTCACTGTCAGGGAAGCCTGCCTCTCATTAGGGCTGGTTTTCTCTGATAGTGGGAGTGAGTGGTTAAGTCGGTACTGGACCAACTGACCTCTCATTAGGGTCAGGGAAGTCCAGTGTTGATTTTGGCCGGCTAGCTCAGTCTCGGGCCTGATCTGGATCAGGGATCGACAATCTAGGCTAGGACTAGAGTCCGACCATTTTTCAGCTCCTTTGGCCTCGGTGGCGAGTCCAACGGACCTGTGCTGTTGTGGTCAGGGACTCTAAGTCCCTCAACATATCTCGGAAATAAATTTTGCCGACGCCTATGGGCTCAGGCTTCGGTTGGCCCCCTAAATTTTGGCCAATTTACACGGCGGCGATGGCAACTCCCGCTCGCAATACCGTTCTTTGGGTTTCGGGCGAAGAATTTTGGTCGCTGCCAGGCAGCAAATTTGCCCAAAAATTCGTCGGCCGAAACTTAATGAACGGTACAAGAAGAGCTGAAATCCTGCGACCGAGCGAAGGCGAGCCCGCCAAAAGTTCGATATTTCTCGGTCGCATAGAAAAATTTCCGGACCGAGCGCGGCGCACCCAAAAATTTTTCGAGTCGCGAGGGCCTTCATGTATCCGCGCTGCGAGCGCCGAGCTCGCCTTCGCCTCGGTCGCAATTGTTCGCGCCTCCTGATCCGTTGCCGGCGCCGGGCTGCCGGCTCGCGCACTCCTCGATGCTGGCGGGCAGCTAGCCCTGAGAGTGTGTGAGTAGGCAGCTCGGTTTCGGCTAACGGATCGGGGAGGCTCGGCCGTGGGAATCGGCGCGATGTTTGAGAAGTGAGATCAGATCCTTCAAGCCGGGCGGACGAAAATAGAAGTTGGTTTTTGGAAAGCGAAGCCGGCGGACGATTGAGGCTCGACGGAAAAGGGAGCTTGAGAAAGGAAAACGACGCGCGGAGTGATTAAACGAAAATAAATATAATAGAATTCACGAAAAGGGGATTTTCCGGAAATCCTCCCGCGGAAAAAGTTGGAAAAGCGTCGGCAGATAACGTCGAGCAAGTTACGGTCGAGAAAATTCCTCCGGCATCTGAAAGAAAAGAAAACGAGTGCTCTTTAATTTTTTTGTTAATTTCATAAAACATACTTACCTGTAGCCATCGTTGTTGTCCGGTGACCTAGAAGAAAGAAAGAAAGGAATTAATGAAAAAAGTGGAAAGTTAAGTGAATATAACATAAAGGCTGATTACCGTCCGTAGTGCCGATAGATCCGGAATAGTCCGACGTAGTGAACTTCCCCGATAGCCAGTTTTCGCTTAAGTATGAACTTGAGAAGGATAAGTTGCCCGGGATCCTGCAAGGAAAGAAGAATTTTATAAACTAGATAAGATTAGTTAACATTAAATTGTACATTTACTTACCGGGTGAAACGGAGTTTTCTTTTGGTGAACCTGTAAAGAAAGGAAAATGAAAGTTAGTACTAACAATAATTCTCTGCACACTATCAGTGAAATGTTCAGGACTTAAATTACCTATTACATATAAGTGAAACCTAGATGTAGAAATGAGCTTAATTAATGGATTAATTTAGTGTAATAATTTGAACCTACCTAAGTGAGCTAACGGAAACTGAAGATAATCCCTTTTGGTGTTAAGCAGGTAAAAGGGGGTGGAGTATTTAACATTTTGTGAACCTGAAAATAAAACCTGTTAACGTGAAGCATAATTTATAATAATAGTGACTTATAATCCCCTTTACATACATGAACCGAACTCGCTGGGTGTACCTGGAACTACAAAAAAAAAAAAAAAAAAAAAAAGGAGAAAAATTGGCATTTGGTCATTCGGCTTCCGAAAATTAACTTTTACTTACCTGTTAAGACAGCATACTTTTTTTTTTAAAGGGAGAAGCCTAACTTACCTATTTCGGGGTTTCATTGTGAACTTGAAAGTGAACAATAAACTTAATTAAATCTAACCGAACAAAGTGAGGGCTGATTAAGTGCAGTGAAAATACGTTAAATCCTGCCTGGTGTAACAGGAATAAAATTCGGCAATAAATACATTAACCGTAATAAGAATCCGAGAACTTAAGAACAAACAAATCAAAATTTCTTTTTTTTTCCTGCTTCGCAAAAAAAAAACCTCCCTATGCACCACTTCGGGGCCATCATGAAGAGGCCGGGTGCCAACTTTAGTTACATCATCGCATCATCATCACCTGTACTTTCGACATCATCGCAGCATCACCTGTAATTTCGACATCTTCAGCATCATCTTCAGCAGCAGCAATCGTCAGCAGCAGCAAGGCGCCCAACGAATTTTTTTTTCTTTATTTCATTGTAAGAAAATGTTTGGAAAAAAAAAAATAATATAGTCTCAGGTATGTCAATCTAATTTAATTCTTTTTCTCCAGGTACCCCTCTCCACCTCTCTGCTTTCAGCTTGGTTCTGTTGATTTAATTTTTTAAGGGACCTCCCCATTAATTTTTGGCCAAGGGGAGGTCATCAGGGTGGTTGGGGCTAGGCCAGGGGGGTTCAGTCCATCAGAACCCCCCCCTGAGAGTCAATCACGGGCAGGTGCAGGGGTTCCGCCCGCACTACCCTTTTCCGCCCCTTCTGCGAGTTATCGTTTCCGTCTTGCGAGAGAAATTTTTCGTTATTGCCGGTGGCCGTTCCGGCGGCTGAAAGCGGTTTTTCGGCAAACCCCCCCACACTACCGCAAATGCTAGCCTGCCAGCTCTCGCGGCCGCATACCGTCGGACGGAGTGCTTTAGCCGGGCCCCCGAGGCACACGGCTGATAACAAAATGCAGTAGTAGTAACCAGTTATTAACAATGGAATTATGAAACTTTCTTGTGCGAATCTTTCGAACGATTTCATTAAGCACGGTGTAGTATTATTATACCAGAATTCTAGTTGTAGTTGCACAGCTAGTTTTGGTGTTTTGCTGACAATTATTTACAACCCTTTATTGTAGTAGACAACATGTAAGCCGGGGTAATCCTTCCAAATGTTCTTTCGCGTGATATCCTCCAAATTATCGACACTGATAGAAGCACGTTGACTGAAGAATGCACATCCCAAAGGTGTAGCAAAAATCAAAACTAGTCCACAAAACACGGTTTGAATTGGAGCATTCAGTCGTGGATATTTTTTCATTACACCTTTTTTAGTCAAATATTCCATGAGAATTGGAGTCAACACTGTTGAGTTTTTTAAAAGTGTATTAGAAACGGGTTAACTATTTCTTAAACATTATTAAAACATATACAATATAACATACATAACTGATGTTTGGAATATATTATAAAAATCATTAAACGATATTAATTGTCTTTTGTACTGACCCATTCCAGGAATCGACATTGCAATTCTGCTTAGAACTACTGCAGCGATACCAATGGCTGCCGCTTTTTTAGATTTTCCTACTTCATTATTATTTTCATCGAAAAGGATAACGCCGTTGCGGAGTTCTCTATTAACAAGAAAATTTAAATATTACAAAGCAAGAAAGACGTCATAAAAACGTAACTCGACATTCACACCGCCAGATGCTATTTATATCTTTGATCCGCTAGATCGTCGTACCGGAAATACACTTCCTAAATATACATATATGGGTGGTTCTCCAAAATTTGGTTAACTTGTGGCTTAATTTTGACAAAGATGTTTTTAGATGGTTATCAGTAAAGTTCTAATTCTACACTGCGGGTATAATATCTACGTTGTTGCATCTAAAAGGGCCAGTCACTTTACTAAGTATTTTAAGAGAAATTTAAGTTTTTTTGAAATCAGTTTTCTAGGGACTTTTTTTTGCGAGTTCCTCTTTGGACTGTAATGTTTTCTTTGTAGGCGCCATATTCTGCAACAAATACACGGATTTTATGCTTAATACCATGGATCACACAGTATGAACGTCAGGCCTTAGTCACTTTTACGATGAGGGCCTGACGGTCTAGGGACTGACGAATCAAAGCAAAATCAAACGTAATCTATTATTTAAAATAAACATCAAAACCAGCAGGTGATCAAAATATCAAGGCAGACAAAGCTCAAACTTACAATAAGTAATGAGATCAATTATTAATTAACTATCTTTGAAACGACTTACCTAGGACCTGAGACTTTGACTGGCACAGCACGTGTTTCCGCAACAAAGTCGGCGATCGCACTAAAAACAAAATGGCTGACGCGGCATTGGTCGTGTTTTTATCTAACTTCACATCGATGCTTTCGCTTGAGTAAGTTATTAAAAACGCCTTATGCTTAGATGGCGCGTATTTTTGAATTTCGCAAATAGCTAGGGCCTGATATTTTTTAACGCTTACACTTTTTGACTTGAAATAATCTGATAAAAAATATTGTTATTAAAAATTAAATTGCAATAACAAGGTTAGTAATGTGATAGTAAACGTGTTTAAGTCGAGTTAAATCAAAGTATTATGTAGAATTAGAATAAAAGTGAAATGCTTACTAAATTTGGGAGATCTTACATGGCTAGGGACCGATATTTATAGTAGGAAGAAGCGATTTTCGGAAATAAAAAATATTGTGATATAAATCAAAGTGAGTGACCAAATAACATGAACTTTATAATATTGCCTAGTAGTTTCAAATATTGGATAAAATTGATATAAATATGTGAAAATTGCTTAGTTAACCAAATTTTGGAGAACCACCCATATATATTATAGATAAACATACATACATATGTACCTGTACTAATAGATCATTCAAATGTTTGATTCCAATCTTACAACAAAAAAAAAAGTTGGTTTCAATCAAAGGAGTACCTGAAAAGGATAGGTGTGAAGCGAAATGAAAAATATATCGTTTAGTAGCTTATTCAATTTATTCAACCCTCTCCAAACAGATTAAAAACAATTAATTTCCCTTATTTTATTTTTTTCGATAATTAGGAACTCTACTTTAATATTAAATCATTAAAAATGAATTAGTGGTTATCTGATAACCAACATATACATATTATTAATCTAACTAGCAAATCCCATTTATTCAAAATTATCTGGTATCTTATTTTAGTAATGTAACTGCTTTATATAATTTTTATTAAAATTAATTTTTTTTTATTAAGATTAAAAATTTAAATGAAAAGAATTATACCTACTTTAATTCGCAGTAAACTCGGGGAAAAAATAATTAAGTCCCTGCATCGATAGTTTAATAAGTTTATACGATATCTAAAGTCGGGACATTGGCCTAGAGTAAGCCAAAGTCCGAATTTTTTTAGCCGTATAAATATGCAAAATCGAAATATGGCCTAGCCCTAATTGAATTGGGCCTGGAGCCGATTTATTTAAATGTGTGTGTCATAAAAGTTCCGAAGAGTTCGAGAATATACCGAAATGATGCTTTGCTTACACATGGAAAGCACACAAATGCAAAATGCCAGATTCGGACCTAGAATATCCTCATTTAGGACTGTCGTATAAACGCAGTAATTGTTATTATTTATTTACTTGAATTGATTTATCCTTGAATCGAATTTTAAAAGCTTTTACTTAGCTCACTTTTTTGTCTGTCTGCTTCGAATCTTGCAAATCAACTTGAACATGTGTGTAAATCCCGTAACAATGCAATATATGTAGTATATTTAACATCTTTCTAATCCAATATGGCGGACGCTTCCAAGATGGCAGAATACATTTTTTTTACAATCCCTTTGAGTATTATACGAAACACAAAATGGCGGAAATTCCTTTTTAAGTAAAAGCTTTTTTTAAATAATTTTTTCCGTTTACTTGTTTAGAATTAATATTAATGGCATAATGTGATCTCTCGATTCTAATGCACTCTCTCTAGCGGGAATTCAATTAATGGGCTTTTGAACGCCCGAACTAACTGTTACTTGTTCTAATTCTACTCCATTCCGCTTAGGGCTGACTACATTTTCGTTTATTATTCAAATTATTAAGATGGAGCATGTTTGGTTGTCCATCTTAGACCATTCACAATTATAAATATATTGCACTTAATTTTGTCCAGTCCCTCTCTAATCTTACCTCTCTTTCCCTCTCATTGGTTGGTACATGAATTGTAAAATCGATCATAGTGCAACATTCGGATATTAGGAAGTTATTTAGGAGCATGAGTACTTTCTTTGAAATTAAAATAATGGCGGAAATTAGCATTCCGGTAGTTTTTGATATGTTTTCTCTTTCTTACCGTGTGTTATTTGTTGAATAGCATGAAGTTTTACATGTTTCAGACTGCAAACATCATTGTTATGATGATTGAAATGCAAGCAAACTCTTATGTTGTAGTTCATGTTGTTTTTGTTGTGAAATTCATTCTTTAAATTCACGAAAAACGAATTTTATTTTATTATTTAATTGCAATTCAATGGTGGAAGTGCACCTGGGAATATTTCAAGTACAAATAATTATATATTTACTAGCTGTCCCGCATCCGGCGTTGCCCGGGCATCCCGGTCTTTCTTCGCTCTCTCCTCCTCCCCCTCACTTTCCAATACATAGCCTATGCCACTTAGAAGGTTGCGCGCTACATGCCCATAGAATTTCATCTCCATCGGATAAGAGATTTTTGTATGAGTCACTATAAACATATCTCTAGCATTCAGAATTTCGTAACCTTTAGCAATAGTAAACAATTATAAAAAAGTATTCTGCAAAGTTCAAATCGGTTCAGCTGTTTCGAAGATGAGCCCGGACGGACAGACAGGCAGCGAAAACGTAGCCTATGTCACTGACAATGTCCTCCTCGAAAACCCCCAAGTACCAAGTTTACTGCAAATCGCATAAACTTTCAAATATAACAACCCGCCACCTAGAATTCGTAAATCCTCACAGCAACCCCCAAGTACCAATTTTAATGTTAATCGCATAATCTTTTTAAAAATATCCGCCATCTTGGATCCGCTATTTTGAAGCATGCAAATAAAAAGTATCCTATGTCCATCTCCAAGATATTCTCTATCTGTGTTCCAAATTTCATTTAAATCTGTTGACCCGTTTTGGTGTGATTGAGCGTCAAAATTCCAAAAACACAGGTTGTAACAAAATTAATAACGCAAATATATTCAACGTGTTCAAATACCTATGTACACACATGTTCATGACGATTGGTTGAACGGTACAGAAGTTGATGTGTTGCAGCGCCATCTAGTGGCAGTTATAGCAAGACGGAGCGAAAATATTCCCCATGTTCAAGTATCTACTTATATTGTACCAATTTTCATGCCGATCGGTTAAACGGTGTAGAAGTTGATGTACTGCAGCGCCATCTAGTGGCGAACTATAGCAAAGTCAATAGCGCTAAAATATTCACCGTGTTCATGTATTTATGTATATGTATACCAATTTTATAACGATCGGTTGAACGGTATAGAAGTTGATGTACTGCAGCGCCATCTATTGGCGAGCTAGAACAAAATGAATAGCGCTAAAATATTTACCATGTTGAAATATCTACATATACCAATTTTTATGACTATCGGTTGAACGGTAAAGAAGTTGATGTGCTGTAGCGCCATCTAGTGGCGAACTATAGCTAAATGGACAACGGAAAAATATTCATCGTGTTCAAATACCTACGTATACAAATTTTCATGACGATCGGTTGAACGGTATAGAAGTTGATGTATTGCGCCATCTAGTGGGTGGATTTGCGATATGAAATATACTTTACAACCTATTCTCATACCTACCATACCTACCATATACATAAAAAATTTCATAAAAATCGGTCGAGCCGTTTCGGAGGAGTTCGACCACTTACACCGTGACACGAGATTTTTACATATTAGATAATTTATTTTACATTATGTTTTTAATTCTTTGCATTTTGCAGTTTCCTCAGCTGTAAAGCATGAAAATTGTACTAACATACTCGATTCTCGATTGATTATATTCTTGATTTTAAAATAGCATAAATTACTTTTCTAAACGATGTAACTTCAACTTTAGGTATTCCAATTTAATATATGTATACCAAAGCGCACAAATATATTCTATCAGCCATCGAAGCGATGTGCGTCAAGTAGGACGGTTTATCAACAAATATTTTATTGAATTTAATAAATTTAATACTTACTGCAAGCGCATGATCGGAATATTGATGCAGTTGGCGGCAGCAGCGGCAAATAGCGGTACCAGCTGTCCTATTAATGGATTTAAGTTCTGAAATAAGAAAGTTCAAAGTATTGATGCTTTTAAAGGAGATGTTACTTACCTTAACTAAATTATTCAGATATAGAGCTGTTGTTACAGCTCCACCGGTGGCAAAAACGTATGAGGTGAACAATTGGCTGAAGTTGAAAAGACATATACTTATGGACAAAACAATAAATACAGTGTTGTGCAAAACAATAGCAATCATTCCAGTACAAAAACTTAATGTAGATTTTTTCTCATTTTATTCAGTGGAGAATAAAATGCTATATCCTATTTTTCTCCTTTGATGAAACATTACAAATAGTTGACTTCGAAACAAATTCACAACTTACGGGGTAATATCACCTTGTGTGCATGAAATCAAGGGTCATCTTCAAAAATTTATAAAAAAACAATGGATCAATATTTTTTATTTTTGTTTTTTTAACGTGATTATATAGGTTTTAATGTACAAGGAACTGGGTTTTGGCATCTACTTTAAGAATATTTTTGGTTTTCTATTTCAGATCAAAAACTACGACCTGTGGGTGGTCGCCCATGGAAAAGTAAGGAGCTTTTTCCATCGCTGAATGCGCCGCCATTTTGTTTTTAAATAGTTTTAAAAAACTTGTTTCTTGTACATTAAGACCTATATAATCACGAAAAAAAAACAAAACAAAAATATTGATCCATTGTTTTTTTTATAAATTTTTGAAAATGACCCTTGATGTCATGCACACAAGGTGATATTACCCCTTAATTTAATTCAAATATTTTAAAAAAATAACGTACTTCGGTACATGTTAGTATGTAAAACTGAAGCAACCTTTTAGTTGCTTCTGTAGTTTTCTGTAGTTTATTGAGGTATGCTTTCCTATTATTTTGTCAGTGTTTCCATTAGTTCTGTTTAATTTCGGAAATGATGCATTGAAACTCGCCGTTTAAAATTCCCCAAAAATTGTTCAATAGGACTCAAATCTGGTGATTGTGCCGGCAAATCAAGAACTGAAGTCCACTATTATTTACCAGCTTCGATGTGCGTTTCGGGTCATTATCATGTTAAATCATCCATCGAAGTAGCGTTTCCCATTTGGCATATAGAAACATTTGTGTCTCTAAAATACGTTTGTAAATAAAACGGTCCATTATTTTCTTTATTTAAAAAAAAAAAAATGCACCCACACCGTTCGCCGAAAAACATGTCCAGAAAAAAATAAATTTCATTAAATATTTTGAGATGTATTTATTTTTTTGTCCATTCAAAAATGCACCATTTGTAGAGTTTTGCTTGAATTTCTATATTAATGCAAGGATGTTTTATATTTAGATAATGTCAGTGTGTATGGTAGTTCAGTATTTATCACAGTGAAATTATTTGAGTAGAGTTTTTGCAAGGAAAAGCGGCCAATAAAAAATTTCACCGTAGTGTATTAACTTTTTTGTTCATAAATGTAGCTCAGCATTTTACTACGCACCTTATGTTTGTTTGTAACGAAATTTAATCGAATCGAAAAAAAACCAAGGAAAAAAGTCTTATTTGGATAAAGAATATGTGTCCTTATTTTGTAGATTCTTAATATTTTAAGTACTTTTGCCTCTAATTTATTTAAAAAAATACTAAATTTTAGTAGGTATTTACTTTGTGGTTATTAGTGATGAGCCTGAACGGTTTGTGTAATTGACAATAGCGTTAAAGGACTGATTTACCCAATGCCAGAACACCACAGCGGAAGTTGATTTATAGTAGGTGAGCATGCCTGGAAGATTAGGAGGACTTAGGGGTATTACCTTAATCATCTTAGATGTTTTAAGTGAAAGTACTTACAACTAGCGATCAAAGTGTTAATGGGCACTTGAGCCGACATCCTTCCGATGATAATTGACTTCTCTCCTGTTTCCGGGTGGAAAGCGGAGTCGTACAAGTACTTCGCCCTCCAGAGATCCTCAACAGACTTACATTCCGGGACAGGCTTATTGGCTTTGTAGTCTTGGACGATTCTTTTGGCCCTTTCGAGCTCTTTGTTGGTCGCTAGCATGTTAAGCGGATTGGTCAAAAGGAAGAAGTGCTTTGCCCGATTTATATAAGTGCTTTGATCGTACTTGGGCTTATCAAGATCCACTCGTGGTAAAGTGGATTTACTCATTTTGACCAAAATCTACGAAAGAAAACAATTCTAATGAAGCACTCCAGTATCTGCACAATTAACAATTCAAGCAGTGGCGGTTAGGATGCCGTCGGCTGCTTAAAACAGATAACCACTTCTTTCATAATTTTTTTCGCGAGCTGCAAACATTTTACAGGGTGGCGGCTACCTTTCACCCCCGACCGATTCTAGATCTCTAAATCTTACACTGAGCAAAAGTAAAACTCACCCTTTTGCGCTTATTGTGACTTGACCTTCTTCTGGATGCTCCTCGAGCTCTGCGATTGCCTCAGGCCGACTCTAAAAGTAATATTTGAAATAGGAAATATATTCATAAATCATTAGATGGAGCTCCATGCGATGACGTTGACCTGACTTCTCTCCACTGGTTCAAGCAGCTGTCTAAAAAAAAAAAACGAGGCGCCCTGGTCATCAGTGAAGTGGGAGTTGTCATTCGGATCAAAGTGTAGGAACAGCGCGGCAATCCAGTCAAATTAATAGATTTTTTTGCAAAAATTCTAAGTTCTTAGCATGCGGTATTAGTAGGGTGATTCTTGAGTTTAAAACTGAAAATCTGCCTTAGGTATAGCGTTGGCTAAAATAAAAGTTTTTCGCTAGTATTTCGAAAACTGTTGATCCTACGATAAAACCTTTTTTGTTACTCTGTATTTTCCCTATTTTCTTTGTAAAATTAATATTTTTTTTAATTACAGCGCCTTAAAGGTATTTTAACACGTCTTTCCAAAATATTTCATAAATAGTTTATTTTATTAAATAAAATGTTATTATCAGTCTCATAGAGCGTACAATTATCCATAAAATTTATCTAAATCTTTTTATGTTAAAATTACCAAATATATTTGTTTAGGGCGAATGCACCGGTAGTTGACCATTTTCTAATAATAACTAATATGTAGGCTTATCGTCAATGAACTGATTATACAATTAGACGAACAATTTCATATCATCGAAATTACATATGTTTTTGCTAAATATTTCAGCTTTGCTTTGATCGAGCTGAATTTAAAACGTAAGCATGGATTACTTTCGAGAAACGTTTGAAGTTCAATTGATTTGTTTTATGCGATTTCTTTCTTCTTAAATAATAACTTTTTGTATTATTTAATTCCGAATTTACACTAGGTCTTTACCAGGTCTATACCTATGAAATGAGACTTTTTTTTTCAAAAATAAACGTTTATTTTGCAAAAATGGTTACATATTTATTATTCAAAGTAATATCCCTCGCAAACCAATCATCGAGCCATTTTTTGGCGTTTTCGTGCGAATCGAAGCGCTGCAATATTTTCGCTTTATTTAAATTTACGAGAGCAGAGATATCTTATCTGGTCAACTACTAGTGCATTCATCCTAATTCCGGAATGCACTATACAGCTGGGCACGTCTATTTACTGCCTTTTGTATAAGGAAAATCCTCAATCTATAAAAATATTTTGTAAAAGGAAAATTTAATTGAAATGGAATTAAATTTTCCTTTTACAAAACCTTGGAATTTACGCGGTTGTTGTTGTGAATTGTACACTATTTTTATGAATATAAAAATGGGAGGTGAATTTTTTTTCATTATTTTTCCTTTTTTCCCTACTAAAAAGTGCTCTCGAAACTGTTTTCAAATCGAAAAACCTCGGAAATAATAGAATCTTCTACAATTGTCTGTAAGTAGTCGGAAGTTGTTCCTATGGGACTAATATTGAAAAATTATTTGTTTTTAAAATTTTTAATGATATGGCTGAAAAAAGCAAAGGTACTTAGGCAAAGTATAATTTTTCCCCACATACCATGATCTTGTGAAATACATGGAAAATAACAACTGTCAAGTGAAACATAGAAGGAAAATAATAAAACTATATTTATATATCATTCCAATTTATTATTCTTCTGCTTTCAACTTAGCAATTCTCTGAAGGGATTTCACCGCTGCTGTATGTATTTTAGGATCAAGTTTATCTAAAAATGTTAAAAATCAATTAACTGCACAACTTTGTATAAATGTAGTAAACATACATATTTTATGCATTCCCTTAACGGGAAACCGTATGGGAAGCTCCTGTGGATCGGTGCAGATAAAAACGAATGGACAGTCTGATTCTCCATCAGGATATACTTTCCGATACTCCTCCTGAGGCAGGCAGTCCTAAAGGAGAATTTAAATATAATTAAACAAATAAGGAGTTAGTTTTTCTAACATTATCACCAAATCTTAGTAATGTTTTCACATAAAAATAATTATACCTATGTAAAATTAAGGGTATTCACGCTTTGTTGTATATCCTATTGCATCGTTGCACTAAATGCAAAATTTTAAATTTTCATAGTTTCTATGGCAACCGATTTTTTAGCACCTTATAACCTAGACAGACAACGCTCTAAATTATGATTTACTAAATGAGTCATCTAGCATATAACTATTAGTGAGGTGGTGACACACAGCCACTTCTTAATTAGAAACGATCGGCTGTCAGTTGTGACGCGTGCGCGAAAGTTGTACTTGTTTTCGCAACGGAGAGTGCATAGTAACCAAGTACAAAAACTGCTGAATTCTACCACATTTTTCGTATAAATTATGAAAAAAATCTGGTCATTTAGTAAATTATAAATTATGAAGTTTTTCGTGATTTAGCGGTCTGAGCCTATGACACACAACGTCTAATTTAATAATTAGTACCAATTAGTAATTTACAGGCGCTGTCTGTCTAGGGTATTATGCAACGATGCAATATGGGTATTCACGCTTTGATGCATCTTTGTGCCACGTACACTTTTCCTACGATTCTTTGCAATCGAGAGTGAAGGCACCCAATCTGGATTGCATTGCAGAATAGAACAATACCAAAAAATCAGCTGTCCGAAATCTCAAAAAGTTAAAGTACAGATGCACAGGAATAAAAATGCCGTGGAATGCAACCAAACGTCAATTAATCGATAATTTTATAAACGATGCTGCCGATGAAATTTTGATGGCACGTTATTTTCTTATCCCTGTTTTCCATCTTATTGTTAATTTTCGATTAGATCAAATTTCTTTGACAATTTTGCAATATTGCAAGACCTAATTAGCAAATGTAAGGGTACAAGGCCTATTTGCACCAAATCGTGAATACCCATATTTTGTTATTAAAAATCCTATTCATTCATTATCGTCTCTCTAAAAACTGTTCGTAAATACATACTTGTACATTTACGCATCCCAGCAAACACCCTGATGGATACTGAGTAGGAAATTTTATGGTATCGTCTAAAATAAGAAACTTAGTACAAATTATGCACACTTATGTACTAACAATGCTTATACCGTTGTAAATAACTCTGTAGAATTGCTCCATACGTTTAACTTCTTCCACATCAACAGGTTTTGCTGTAGATGCGATCCAAAGACGCCCACGGTGCGGTGTATACCAGGATCTACCTTCATGTCTATCAAAAAATTCAATTCGTATCAAGAAATAAGAAGCGTATTCAAAATTGTTACCTTTTTATTCCTGCAATCAGCAAGGAAGCCCATGGTTGATGCATAGATAGGCAGTGTCGCATGTCTTGGATTTCTACTAGTTCTTTGTCCTGAATGCGATTGTAAACCCCATCAAATTCTTTAAAATTTTGTTTATCCTTGGATAAAGACTGATTTATCGTAATATAAACGGGTGTTGGACCTTCGACTCCTGGATGAATATCGTTCGATATATCGTGGTTTTTGGTTATATTAACGTATGGGTCAACGGAACAAGAACTCGCTATGTCCTTCAGAATTTCATCCTCGTATTCAACGGTAATCTGAGGCTCATCAACTATTTCCCTTCCAGCAAAATCGAGGGTTACTTTACGACTTAAGCGGCTAGCGTGCTTCTTCCCACGCATTTCTTCCTCAAGTCGATCTAATCTTTTACGTTCGTTCTCAGACAGCCATACTGAATTCGCCTATACAGAATTGTTAAAATGTTAAAAACATACATACTTAATAAATAAGGTGCAGAAAAACAAAATCCCCAATTCGCACGATATCTTCTAAACCAACCTCACGCATCGAATTTGACAATAAAAATGGGAAATTCACGGCTAGAAAGAGGCTTGTCACGGTCTTCAACCACTCTAGCATGAATTACTTCAGAACATGTGCGGTTTTTTTCCTGAAAAATTTAACAAGGGCAGGGGAACTTTCTCTCAATTATTTATGGAGATAAACGATTTTAGGCGAAGCCGCCTTTAGTTCGTGCAAACTATGCTTAAAACTTTAAATGCGTTTTTCTCGAAGCAACGTTTTCAAAATCAGTCTTCATCGTATCTCCAGAACGGCTTGAGCGATGGCTTTCAAATTTCAATGAATTATTTAAAACATATAATTTGTGGTACTGAACGTAAACATACATATTATATTTTTATGCATATTTTTTTAATAGTGAAAAATTGAATTTTAAATTAAAAATACGCTGTTTTGTAAATAAAACACGTCCGCTCAATAAAATGAGTTGAGTTAACACTGAATGGATTTAATTTTTTAATTTATTTTTTTTCTTTTTTTAATAACGCTTTTGTTTATTTGTACCGTACAATAAACAAATTATTGAAACTATTGAAATGTACTATTCGAATAAAAATGGATTGGAAACAAAATATGTATATATAAAACTGTGTTTAAAAAAAACACCTTTACTTTCCCCACTCAAAGATATGGACCCCCTTAAGGGTGTCGTGCATTTTTATATTAATAAGAGTTTCCGCAACCCGACTGGCTTTTAGAAAGATGTTAGCAACTTTAGAGTTATCAACCAGTAGTAATAAAGACCCATCCTTAAAATATAATAGTTCGTCTTTGAGAACCTAGAGATCGTATCCTCTTATCGCGTACGTCGCTTTTTGTATATGGTTTAGATAATTAATTCAGACTTGCTATAAGTTAGAAAATTTGTGTGAGTTAGAGAAATTCTAAATCGTTACGAAATCCCAGTGCAGGCCTGTGATGGTTGTTTCGACCGAGAATAATAAATCGGACGAGCGCAATTCCGTGGAGATTTGTCCTTAAGTTATGGGTACTTTATATCTTTTAGTAAACTGAGCTTACTAATTTTGCTTAATTATATGTTTATTTTCACCAAATTAATTATCTTACACAAACCGGCGAAAAAAAACGCGGATGAAGTTGTTATGGGTTATTGGCACTAGAAACCAAAACTTTTGGTTCCGCTTAGGTCTAGTTTTGGTGACTTCTGAATGCAAATTCGGTTTTGTGCAATTGATCGTTGTTTTGATTCTTTGGTATGCTTTAATCATTTATGGTTATTTGCGTAGATTTTCATCGAAATAAAAACAAGTAGGGATGAATCCACAAATAAAAAATTTTGATATAAACCGTAGGGGAACGAAACCGATATAAGTGATAAGCTTATTTAAGTAAAACCAGTGGACCCATGCGAAATTTCGCAAGCACATACCACTAAAGACGTTGGCCTCTTTTTACTTTTAAACGCAAATTTTAAACCAATAGCGCATTTTAATGCTAAGTGAGTATAAGATATCACAAACGGAAACGAAAACGCATCATTTGGTTTTTGGTTTATTGAGTTTGGTGAACTATTTGTGGACAAAAAGGGATGTTGACAGTAGAAATAACTTACCTTGAAATAATCTGATTCATCATCAATGACCGTAGTTCTCTTCTCGCTGGTTCTGTCGTACTCTAAAAGTCTATTCCGTTGTGCCAGAGCTTCTTCCCATCCTTTAGGTCTGTTCTGATCCATCAGACTTTTCTTCAAATTATCCCCTTTCTTAGTGGCCGATTTGATGGATTTCATCTCTTCCTCCGAGCAAACGAGATTTCCGCAAAATAAGCAAGGGCCGCTTCCTTCTTGCTCGCAAATTATTCGGCCGCATCTCATGCAATTATTAATCAATTTATGCTTCGACGCTTGGCACTCGCAGCGGTGTCGACCCTTTAAAAGGACCACGTCGTTAAACTGACCGTCTTGCGTGTAAAGGCTGACGAATTTCGTTTTCTTTTTTAACGCTCCTGTATGACTCGTATTGGACTGTTGTGGTGACTTGGATCGTTCCTGCTGCGAGGGCTTCTCAGGTTTCCTGCCATTTAGATTAGCGACTATCTTTTGGGGTTTCTTAATGTTTTTCGAGGAATTGTTGTTTGGCTTTCCTAAAAGAAGTCACTGAATGAATTGAATTGATATGGTTGTGGAGAGAATTTACGAAACAATTTTTGTTTAAAGTCATTTATAAACAAACGATGCTCCGGAAGTTCGTAGTTTAGAAGTGTTTGGAAGTAATCGTCGATTTCTTCGGAAGATTTCATTGTTAAGATGAATCTGTGGGTGATTAAATTAATAATAAAGTAATAACGGTTATCGCATTAGGAAGCAAATAAGTTTATTGAATTTTTAGAAGGCACTTGTTGGAATCTAGACATTTTAGGAATAAAACCACTTGTTTAATGTCCAACAATATATTTTTTTTTTTTTATATATAAACGAGTGCGACGCGTTTCGCCTTATTAGGGCATCATCAGGCAATCGACTAACTAACTACCTATACTAATGTACAATTAAAGGTGGGAGAAAGTTTTCCGGGTCTAAGAGAGGACTATTGTTTGTGAAATCAATTTGATTGTTAACTAGTTAACTAGTAGTAGGTAGGTAGTTAGTTAGTTAGTCGATTGCCTGATGATGCCCTAATAAGGCGAAACGCTTCGCACTCGTTTATATAAAAAAAAATATATATTGTTGGACATTAAACAAGTGGTTTTATTCCTAAAATAAGTTTATCCTTCTGATAGCTGTTTAAAGTCATAGCCAGGCTAATTATTGGAAAGATTTTATTCGTCAAATAAGCTTATGTGAGGATTCAAAAATAAGCCTTTAATCAATTTAAAGTGCTAAATATTCGTATTAATTTTAAAGTACAAATTTCTATAGTTTTAGAAAGACTTATTTCTTTTATACTTCACAAGCCTTTTACAAATTACTATGTACATTATCTTAAATACAGTACAATTGCACTACAATAAGCGTTATTTTGGAACCAAAAGACAAAAGATTACATATGAACTCTTTGGTAGTTGCATACACTTGTTACTTCCTCATTTGTAAGTGTTTACAATTTAGCAGTGAGTAAGGTCGGATTTGTTAAGATCTATTCCCTATAATTTACATTTACGGGCGAAATTAATTTAAAGGCATTATATAATGTGTTGCGAAGGATTATTTCAAAAATATATTTATTACACCGAATGGGCCTATATTTTTTCATTATAATGGGCAAAAAACAGGGCTTAACTGCAGATTAGACAAATTTGTATTTCGTCAGGCCTGAAGAAATAAATCGTAGGCAGGAAAAACTGAAAAATTATTTTTTCAAACTATTTCACATAAATCGTTAAATATACAATAAATCTTCCGGCCTTCTTTGGGAGTAAATAATTATTTTTTTATTTGAAAAAAAAAAAAGTATCAACACAATTTATAGGAGTAATTTTCCATTTAGTGGAGAGAGACTAATACACGAATTGGTAGAGAACCTAACATTAACTAAAGAATACAAAGAGGTCATATTCAATTTTGATCAAATGTACTGTTCCAGCGGTAACAAATTCATTAAAGTTTTACTTGGATGTCTCAGGTGGTTGCGAAAAATATTGGCATGATGTTGGAGATACCAAGGAAATCAAAATTAGTCGACATTTTAACGGTGGCACTGTTATACATAGTTTGGGGTACCTTTAGATATCATTCCATGGTTCTTTTGATGCGGATTACTTCCTGACTAAATTGGGAATTGTACACAGACTTGCTTTAAATGATTTTCGACGAACATGCTGAAAAAGCTGCAGGTTCTTATATTTCAGCATGACATAGCTGCTGTATATACTGCTAAAAACATGAAAGAATATTTAGTGATGAAGTTTTGAAATGTTCTACTTCTCACAAGTTAAGAACCCCACCCACTTATGGAGTATATATATTAGTTTAAAAGGCGTACATATGTATGCTGATGGAAAGCAATATAAAATTATTTTATTATTCTAAAAGGTAAAGTAAAATATTGTTAGATATGTTAAGATAATTTATAGATTCAATACCAAATAGACTTTGTGAAGTAATAAAAAACCAAGGAGGAAATACAAGATATTAAAGAATAAAAACAAAACCCATTAGCACACAATATCTAAGTCTTCGATATTTACGATTTTGAAGTTCGTTAAAAAACATTGTTTTTAAATTTCGTAGTTATTTTTGGACGCATTTAAGAATTTAATTGCATTAAATATTTTTTAATTGAACATTTCCCTTGTTTACTTGTTACTTAAGTTTTTGAAACAGTAGGAAGGAAATAAACTCAACAAACGAAACAATTTCAATTTACTTGATCATTTCATCGGGAATTGGAAAATCCAAGCACACAGACAATCTATCTCGGATCCAGTTCTCCATCCTTAATATAATATTTAGCTATAATTTACTCGGAAATTCACAAACTACAAAAACACCTTCGTGATGTGCCAGCATAAGCGAACCGGTTACTAAAATTGCGAAAAGCCAGCTGACGTTTGACAATCAGCTGAGGCTAACGGATCTGTTCGTAAACACATTCAATTTTAATGTGTTCGGAAAAGATTCTAAAATGAAAATCAATATGAAATTACTCGATATTTTCTAGTTCTTTTCACAAATTACGAACCTTCAACTACCTTACTGCACAATTAAATAAACAAATTATTTCTTTTATCCCCAGAAAAATTGGAAGCCAACTCGACGTCACTGTGCACTACAGTCATCCGTTGGGAAAAGTCTTCGTATTTTAGAAAAAATAATTTAATTTGGAATAAGAGAATACTTAGTAATCATTTTTAAAATTTTTTTGGGCAGAGGCAAGTTTTATAAATAATAAGGAATTTTATTTTAGTAATAACATTTAATAAATTGCAATAGTTTACTTTGTTTACAGCGGTTTTACTCTTTTCCATCGCGAGTGCCATCTACCGTCTGTTCACACGTCGAAGTACACGTCAAAAACTTTCTCCGGACTGGAATGTCAAAGTCGCAACACTACGGAAAGGCATCGTCGTGTACTTTACCGCAAATGTCGGGATAAATTGGCTGGAACGGGTGCTAATTTTTTAGAAAGCTTTGAATTGCAGTCAGAAATGACTTTTTAGCGAAGATAAGTGGATACTTCACCTGCCTCGGCTGCCGTACTCTGGATAGTGTTTAATGCGATTAGTCCCTCATATTCAGGAATCGTCACTCAATTTTGCTGAAACCTGGTAGAAATCGAAAAGAATTATATAAAAACAACAAACTCGCGACGGCACCGATATGTTACCCACGTATACTCGCGTTGCACCGCCCCGAAAGTCGTTTCACGGCCGGGAGAAATGCCTGATCGGGCTGGTGCTGTTCACTCTGTTGCTCCTCTGCTTCGGAGGGATGTTCTTGTTGCCCGACAACTTCGGTAGTGACCGCGTCCGCAAGGTTTACAATCAGATCCAGAAGGCTGGTCCGGAGATATTTATTCCAGCACCGCCGATAGCACCGCATGGACTGAATGCGAAGGACGAGGACCCGCATATCCTCGGGGACAGGGAGAAGCTGCAGGCGAAGATTAAGGAGGAGCTTGGGGATATCTTGGACAGACCCGAGACGCAGCCCCGAGCCGATGAGGACCAGCAGCCTCCGATAGCAGGACCTCCAGTGAGGACGACAGAGGCCCCGGAGAAAGAAGTACTGCTTCAATACAAGCCCAGTGGCCAAGATCCTGATCCCGACGTACGGGAAAAGCGCAACAAAGTCAAAGAGGTGAGTGCCCCCATTTCGTCCACTGTGGGGATAGCGGCGACAGCTGAGCTGCAGCTGTTGCACAACAGTCAGTTCTTGCCGCATTCCCATACCACATGTTTGTCTCGTGCGGAGCTCCCCGAACAAGAGCCCTAACCATGCTGCACATTGACCTTATGTTTCCTGCAATTAGCTCACATCAAACTTGCGTGATGCTCTGCGCTTTGTTTCCTCGGGAGTGAGCTAAGCTTTGGCCCCTTTAGGATTACAGCTGGGGACACGTGAGATGACCTCATTCATTCCCTTTCTTAGCACGGGAAGAAGGCGCTTCACAAAGTGCAATTTACACTTCATTCAGCGAACTCTGCTGATGCTGGGGCAAGATCGATGGCTCTAGGGTCTAATTTGGGGCTGTTATCTTTTTGAGTTATACGAGGCTTATCATACTTATAACAGACAAAAACTTATGATGTAGAGTTTTAATTTTTTTTTTGGTAAAATGTTCTTGATAATCATTCTCTCAACATCTGAATAAATAATATATGAATTACTAATACGTGACAAAATTTCATTTGTCCAGAAACGATCTAAGCGCGTAGACGCATTTGGAGGGAAATTGAAACTGTCTGCATGTACAGTACAAAATCGGCCCCACTTTACATTATTTATCTAAATGTACACTATAACAAAAGTAATAAAAAGTAGTAAAATTTTTAAAACATCATACATACATTGTGACCGGAATTATTAGTACTAAAAACATGCAATGCAATGCAGAGCGAAGACTGCTCATCTTGAAATGGCGAATCGTTACCAATTTGCATTGTAATGAAATAATTGCAAACGATTGTTATTCTTAAAAGCAAAAAAACAAAATTAACAATTAAACTAACTCCAGCGAGCTATATTTACAAGAAAACGGCCACGTACCTACGCACCAAGTTTACATAAAGTACAGTTCCAGATCGTGTCATTATGCGAATTGAACAATTAAGTTAACCTAGATTTGCTTATGAAAAAATCCATTATTTAGTTTTTAGAGGTACAGCATAACCTAAAAGAATAGTTCAATTGTTCCACCCAATCATGTGGATTATCAATATCTATTGTAAGTAGGGCTTCGATTTTGTTATCTTTTTTTCCAGTTGGAAATTGTCTGCTTGATAAGTTCAAGGCAAGTAAACGCCGATCCGAGAGCTTCCTTCATCAATTATCCTTTATTTCTATTTACTTTTTAAAGTATGCACATATTTATTAATTTCATTGGAACATTTATTATAAAGATGGGCCTCTACCTCTCTTTTCTCTTATCGTTTATAGTTGGAGTAATTTTTATATCTAAACAAGATTTTGGAATTTTGCCTGGCAGTAAATAATTAGCTTAATAATTTGTCTGTAGTTTTTATTGTCAGTATTTTAATAATTTCAAATTAGTAAGTTATGTAAAACTCGTTATGGATCAACCATATATATATTTTTTTTAAATAGTAAAATTGTTTTAATAAACGTACATTCCCTATGACATGCAATTTCGGGGGTTTCTTCGAAAATAAAGGGTATAATATACTAAATAGGAATATTCTTTGATTTTAAAAGGTTAAAACAACATTGTATGTTGCGTTGATCAATGACCACCCAAAAATAGATGAGATCCCGAACCTGTCGTGTACAAATCAAAAATATCTGTACTGTGAATGAAAGATATTTATTAAAACAGCCTTTATTATAATGATAGCAATTTCAAAAATATGAATGTATGTACGACGTACTACGTACATATATACAGGATGAATCACAAAGACCTGTACCATATATGTACCAATCGATTCTATGAAGGAGAACTTCATTAATGCCTTTAAAATTATTAATTAAATTATTTTTCTTCTTGTAAATTTCATAGGCAGCGCATTTTACGTTCGAACCTATCTACTTACTTTTCATAGTGGACGGATTGAGTTATTCGAGAAGCACTTTCCAAGCAATCCGTATTTTATTATGTTGCAATGATTTAGGAGGTTTTAGTACTTTAAAAAAAAACTTCAACTTGGGCGATTTTAGGAGGAGCGAAAATATATTTCTTATAATATTATACATATTGTATTGAAAAGCTTTTCTATATGTGTATACTCTTGCGTAAACAAAATTACAATATATGTATTAGAATGCAAAAAATAATTTAAAAAAAATTCAAACTAATTAAAGGAATTGAAAAATTGCTATTTTATTTTTACAGGTTATTTTAAAATTGATTTGTTTACGAAAATTGATTAAGAGTCTTCGTTCTGTTAGGAAGCAATTTCTTTTTTATGCAACTCCACGCAGCCGGAAGCGATCAATTGCCTGCACCGACCTTAAAGGGGAAAAAAACTCGAAAGCCTTCTTAACCACTTTTACCACCCGCAATTTCGTTTATTGGATTGAACGTTTCTTGGAGCATCTAGGGTACTATGGCAATCAGCAAGAAAGCGGCGAATAGTGCTTTTATATTTTTAGCAATCCGCACGCCTTAATCCCGAAACGCTAAGTTTACGTTTATGTCGGGTTTATAGTCAAGAAGTTGTGGTGGAGTCATCAAAACAGACGACTGCTTGGGTAGAGAGCTCGGGCTTCGGCAGTAGAAACTCAGAAAGCCAAAATGAACTTTTATACTTTTCAACTTCTATGCACCGGAGTTGTGATTACAGCGGGTCAGGGCTGGCACAGATAGGCAACTGCAACTGTGCCTGCATAATGGAGTTGCAATATCAATCGCGATGCGGGACCCTGCCCTGTACAATTGCATCTTGCTCAGTGCATGTGAGGTTGCCTAATAATTGAAAAGAAAGCCCTAAGTCTCTTGGGTTCGTTTGCTTATTGTACGTGAAAATGGATTGAAATCAACTGACGAATGGAAACTAAGGGATTAAGTAGAGTATGAGAACAATAGGAAGTCGAACTTAATCTGCATTTAAAACATTAATAATTAAAGTAGGAAAATTTCACAAATTTAAATGTAATAAGGTTGAATTTAAACTGCGTGCGCAAATGGATTTGGGAAAATGCGTTTATTATTAGGTGGGTAGGACTGTCTCCGACATCTGTGCCAAGTTTCACATCAAAATATTCATTAGTGTTTGAGATAGGTACACTTCGTTTGGGAGCTGCTAAAAGTGAATTTTTCGATTTTTATAGTACCTCTTCTAACGACTCAAAACGGTGTCCCCGGAGCGGTCGTTTCAATTTCTTGAATAGCCAGAAGTCGATGAAAACGGTGGTTGTAGAACGATATGTGTCGAGTTTTTGGCGAAATGGTCGCGAAGAATCAATGCAGTGTGAGACGGTGCATTGTCGTGGTGCAAAATTTAGGCATTATAAAAATCGAAAAATTCACTTTTAGTAGCTCAGAGTAATATTTTTCATTGTAATACTAATTAATACAGTATTTCAGAAGAACCACACAAAAAACAATATTTTAAATAACGATCTTACGTCGACATTTTTGTATGATTGACCATTTTTACGCACATCTGATAATAGTTTTATTCATATTAATTTTATATATTGAAATAAATGCTTATTATATTACCATACTATGTAATATTTAATAATTTTTAATGATCTCTGGCCAGCATTACCATCATGATGATGATGATGACAGATTGTTTTTTTATATTCAAAACTAAAACGATAAATTATAATTTTTTGAAGTTTCACTGAAATTCTCAATATCGTATAATCACCATGAATAAATCTAAAATCTTAAACGGGTTTTTTCTCAAAACAGGAATTTTTGAACTTAAAACGGTAAAATTTACTGTTTACCTTACCTTAATCTGTAATATTTATACTTAAAATTATCTTGTAAATCATTGTTCAATTAGGCGAAAAATAAATGTTGTTTTCGGATTTGCTTTCTTTGAAATGTTCTTAAAAATCGCCTATTCTTATATGTATATGTACATACGTTTGTATATGAATATTTAAAAAGAAAAATAGTGATTTGCTTATTTTAGAGCGGCAATTTCACCCTTTTGTCCATTATATGTATGTAACGAAGATAATTAGGTAATCATTACTTTGGAAGAAAAGCGAATGAATAGTAATCAAATGGGTTTTGTGCCACAGTAATGAGCAGAGATGCCCCACGTGGAAACGTTATCTGAAACGTGATAAAAACAAGTTTTCAGAGCTTAAGATGTGGGGGATTTCCCATACTTTGGCAGCATTATTTATATCCAGATTAATTCTTCGAATTCAACGTTATATTTATAGTATAGCTGAATTATTCTTGAAATAATCTAAAATTGAAATTGCCAAAAGACTGATTTAAGTTCTCGCCAGAAAAATCCCCATAAAAATGATAATAATAATTTTATTTTATCGCAGAATTTTATGAAAATTATAAAACTTTTGCTCTATGAAGCATTTAAATTATAAAACTTTTTCGTAAATTTCAATAATCGTAAAACGGGTTGACTTACTGCGCTTATTTAGTTTAGTTGCAATTTTTACGAATATGAAAACAGCGACAGACAGTTTAGTTAAGACATAACCGTCTATTCATTTTACTCTGGACTAATGCAATGCATTTTATTAACCAAATAACAAAGGTTTTTAAAATTTATTACTTAATTGCAGCTCACTCATGACATGACCTAGTTAAAAGGTTCGTCAGTTTTAAGTCTTAAGTTCTGGAGTCTAGTTAATCGCTTTTACTATCTTTAGCTGGGCGTTAACATAAAAGTCCTGATAGACTGTGTCTTTAAATGGAAATTATCTCCAATTATGCCTCGCTTATAGTCAGTTAGTGAGCACAGACACACAGACTCTAATCTGAAAGAATAAAATTAGCGCCGAGGCAAGAACGAGGGTATTCACTCAATCGAAGAATAAACTCGGTCATTGATGGCGCTAAGAAAATGGGTTGTCGACTTTCGCAGTATCTCCAGAGCGTGTCGACTGGTAGTTCTATTTGATCTGAATCTTCTCAAGTAAACAGGGACGTCGAAGTGCCCTTGGATCACGCTCTATTAAATCTTATGCCAGCGGGAGCAACGACTACCTACAAGATGCTAAGAGTTTAAGCAAATGAAAAGCCGAGATTCATTGACATAAATGCAACTGGATGCTGGATGATAGCGGTGAGATCATAATAGCAAAATTATTCGCGCTTTAATTCAGCTGTTGCAGTAATCGGCTTCAAACAGCAAGCTGTAAGCCGTTTGGGGCTCCCAGATCCAGCGGAGTCACCTTTGACTCCGGGGTTTTTCAATACCCAATTTCATAGCTGAGTGCGCCCCTTGTGGCCTGCGGTAGTCGGGCGGCTCCTGCACGCAGCGGGTCTCGTAGGAACCGGCCAAACTTTTGTGATGGAAGTGCCCCAAGACTGCTTCCTTCCTGCTTTTTGAATAATATCCCATTGGGGCCCAGCGGACCGTGCCCTTGCGTTTTGGACGATTCGCTTAAGTGGGCGACGTATCGTCAGCGGCAAGACTGCAAAACTTGTTCGCAAATTTGGCTAGCAAAATAGGTACGAGTAAGCTCCACGGAGGCAATGAAGCGTCGTTCATTTGTTCATAAATAATTTACAGCCAGATTCTCCACCAAATGGCAAGTGGTAAATTTAGTGTGTTGGTGTATCTAACAATTACCAGTAACGACTTCATCTCAAAGTGGTATTGAAATGTTTTTTATTTATGTTTATTAAAATGGTACAAACAACAGTTTTGCTTGAAATTTTTTCATCTCTTAATGATTAGAACAAATCACATCGAAAAAATTGTTCTCGATTCTGTTTTTGTTTACCAAACACATTAAGGGGTCCATATCTTTAAGAGGGTAAAATAAAGGCTTTTTTGACGATTTTTTTTTAAGACAGGCTTATACAGGGTGACCGTAAATTGCTTGCATTCCTCTCGGGAGAAGAAACTATGACTAATTTGAAGTGGTTTTACCTATATATCACTTGGGGGTCGGAAATGCGCCATTTTCGAGAAAATCTACTTCGTATTTCTTTTTACAAAAATCCGAATATTCTCACTTTTTGACTTGAATTTTTCCATGATCTCATTGCTTACTAATTGGTCAATCTTCCTAAAGCAAAAAACTATGAAATTCACTATTAGATTTTATGTTGTGTTACAATACATAAATAAAATAAAATACAAATTCTTTACAGAAGTGTCATTATCATAAAAAAATGTATGGAACTTGTCGTTAAAAGCATTGTAATTACATCTCAGTATCCTCAGCTATCCAAAAAGATACAAGATATTAGTCACAGTTTCTACTCCCGAGAGGAATGCGAGCAATTTCCGGTCACCCTGTATATGAACATATTTTTGCAACCAATACTTGTTTATTCGAATAGTTCACACTTTAAGAAGATTCAGTAATTTGTTTATGGTTAAATAGTTGTAAAAAACTGAGTAATTGTCAATCCATCTTGCGATGTTCACTGTAATTCAAGTCTAGATCATCCATAATGAAAATACCATCAGGATTTATTAGAAAATTATGTTTCCCTGATACTTGTAACATTTTTTTAAAGATGGTTGACTTTTTTAAATAAAAATTCATTTTTTCGCTAAAAACCGACGCTTATTTTTGGATTTATGTTTGAAATAATGGGTTTCGGAACCCGGTAGTCGATAATTTAGTTCCCATTCTGGAGATAAAATGAACACCGACTTTGAAAAAGTTTTTTCGAGGAAAACGCTTTGAAAGTTTAAACTGTTAACCGGGAAATTAACTTTTGTTTTACACGTTTCAAAATGGGGACTTTTTGTTTGCACATTTATTTCGAAAATAATGTGTTACCATTATACTATACAGTAGGTGACTAGTTCATTAAAACCATTTACAAAATTTCGATGTAAACCAGATAGTGTCATTTTCAAAATGTCATTCCTAAAAAATTATATATCGTTAGATATACAGTAGCGAAAAATGCAACAGTTGTTACTGGGGAAAGTGCTAACATATAAGTTTTGGTAGAACTAAAGGTAAAAGTAAAGAAACCTTCGTACAAGCAATTGTTTAACGTTTATTTGTATTTCTACAGTCTGCTTTTCCAAAGGTTTGCAAATTCAAACGACCTTTTGTAAAGATATCGACTTTTAAGGGAGTAGAAAAAATGCAACAAAGAATAAATCCGATTATTATTTAAAAAATAAATCAAGTATCAAAGTGTATTAAAATTTAAAATATCACTATGTTAGTAGCATATTTCGTTGCCTAGTTGCGAGTCAACTAATTTTACAATACTAACTATTTTGGGAAGAACTTTTTGTCATTCACCTGACATTTATTCCATTCCCAAAGATGCCGAATAGGGTTTAACTCGGGAATTGTGAGGACCAGCTTAAAACTCTAATTTCTTTTACTGAGAGAAATTCCTTAATGGTATGCTGAAGCTCATTCTCATGTGGAAATATCCGTCCTGGAGGTACGTATTGTTTGGTGGCATAAGGAAGTCGATTATGTTCAGCCAATTTATATGCTACAAGCCCAGTTAAAAACCCTTCATACCAAAAGCATAGCATAGCGTTTGCTAAAGACCATTAGCATTGGACCCGAGTGCTGAGAGGCCATGAAAGCAAATTGAATTTGTTTCTTCAGATGGTAGACGATATGTCCGTCGACCACCCAGAGACCGATATAATCTTCGTTACCATGTCTATGCAGTGATCAGTGCAACTTATGGTTTGGGCTATGTATCGATTTTGAGTGCGTACTAACTTTTAGGTAAAGTATAAGTTTAACTTCGGGTTCGTCTAGCCGTAATGGCGTTGGTCTGTTTATTCGAATAAATATTATAGAGATGACGATGCTTCCTTATGCCACCGAAAACAGTGAAATTCATTAGTTCGCTATCTTTTTGACACGGAGTGTATGAAGGTTACTTTGCTTTTAGGTATTTTTACTTAAACTTATATGTTGGGACTATTCCCAGTAACAACTGTTACATTTTTTTGCTCGCTACTGTTTGTATGGGATTAGTTATTGGTCCCATATTTTTATTTATTAGATCTTTATAATAATAATAGAATCTTTTAGTTTAAAATAAACTTTATTATATAATAATTTAGATTACTAACTTCTAAGTTTATTGGAGAATTCCCAAACAATTAGAAGTAATTTATTCCAGTTTGGTTTTTGGTCGTAGTTCATGGTCACCACATAAGCATGGACTATTTAATAAAGCACTCTGCTTTGTTATGTCATTTTACTTTCAGTGCCTAAGGTGATTAGATCGTTCAATTACCTTCATTATTCATAATATCAACAATTCTTTACTGACATTAGAAAAACTATTATTTTCTTACAAATTTTGTATTGCAAATTATTACAAGGCTTCAACGGTACAGAAGAAATAAATATGTGAATCAAGAATTGCATTAGAAGTATGCCCACCGGAATTGCTGCCGTTAACTAAAATAATGGTGGGCACACAAAGTTTTAAATATTTTAAATAATAACAATAAAATTCTAAAGTCGATTTTTTGGACTATTTAAACAATAAAAAAATTACCCCCAATTTATATGAATTGTTACCCATATCATTTTTTATTTCGCGAAAATAAAATAAAATTGTCTTGATATATGTATCTACATTAGGTCGAATTTTATTTTATTTCGTTAACATAAAATCGAATTGCCTGGACAGGTAAAAGTGTAGATGCGTCAAAAATGTAATCCAAAAATTTATCAGGTTCAATGTTTGAAGTTTAATTTGGCAAGTATCATGGCAATTTGATGCGTTTATCGCAAAAATTAAAATCTTTATATAGTTGATTGTTTTTTTAATTCAATTCAATCGAAAATTTCCTCCAAAACCTAGAACCGGATCCGTTGTGAAAAAAAAAACACAGCTATGTAGATAGTTTTAATTTTCCCTGCTTTCGCCTTTTTTCTGATAGAAAAATTTTTACTCACTGAAGATTTTTACTATGTAGTTTAGATTTGGTAGATTTGGTTTTTACTATGTAGTTTAGATAGATACGTTTTAACATTATACGACTGCATTTGTAGTGAATTAGAAGAAAATAGTACGTCGTGAATAAAAACGAAAATTCATGTGAATTATTACCATACTTCGACACCACTTCAGTAATTTTATAAATTAATTTGCTGGGATATTTCCGCTAGATTCATTTCTGCAAACGGCAGGAAAAAACTTCCATAGTCGAAGAAATGATGAATGTTTTCTGACAAAAAAAAAACCAAATCGATTATTTGGGAACTACCATTTCCTGGAAAATCAATGGGAGGCTCTCTGAAAAAGGTGAATTAGAATGGAAACTAATTTGAGTAAAACACTAGACTAGAGCATTATCCTCTTCTTCTTCTCCATTTGCATAATCCCGCCTGCGGCCTAGACACCAAAATTACATATGACTTCTGCGATGGGGCGAATAAAACCAAAGTGCGGTCATGTGCGCGACAAATGGACTTATCAAAAGTTATGCAACTCTGCAGCAGCTACATTGAGGGCGTGTGATAGGACTATCGGAGCCGGAGTTTTTAAATTGCCAGAAGCGCCTTTGGGAATATCGCGACGTGGAACCATGACCTTCAACCTTGTTGGAGTGTTCTTTGTCAATATAAAGAACTTCACGTTCCATGCTCTCTGTAGTCTGTTTGTAAGCATTACAGGATCTTTGACTAAATCGTTATCATCATTAAAAAAAAACATGAAATCGTAAGATTAATGACTTGTATGGCCTGGTGTTCCCTTTTTACTCAAACATGTAGCTTTTCTATTTCCGGGACCCTTTCGTAAATGGCTGACATCGTTTGGTAGTAAATATGAAACGAAAGTTTCTTTTAATTCTGACAAAGTTGTAAAAAATTGTCAACGCCAGTCTTTTGCAATCAAAGAATTTTTTTTTCACTATCTCAATGTTCTTTTAACCAAAGAACGTTAACTATAACAACGCTCTAAAGTTAAATTCATGACTTGCGGTCAATGTCAATGTTTCTTCTTACAAATACAGTTTATTGTGGCTATCAAAACATTGATTGACTGACACTTTTTAGGGATCTTATGTATAAAAATAATTCGTTATTTAATACTCTAAAGTCTAAACATCTGTGTGAATATGGTCTAGTAACTAGTCACTCTTTGCTTTTTGTTTTTGAAGGAACCATTAATCATAATCGGACATTGACCAGACGATTAAATAAAATAATTTGTGTAATGTGTGTGACCGACAAAAGTATGGCTTAACAATAAAAGAAAATGAGAAAAGTGTTAAGAGTCGAGGTAAAACAATTTGAACTCGAATTAAATGTCTTTAATAACGAAACATTCAAGAAAACATATTTCGTTTTATGTGAAAACACATATTTCAGAAAAAGTCGTTGAAAAATAATACAATTGTGCCTTATGTCAATTTCTGAAAAATAAGTTTAAAACTCTCATAAAAGAAAGAGAATGATTTACCTTTTCTTATCATGCTTTTAATGTGAAGTCAAATGAAGTTCCAGTTAATCGCTTTGAAAATTATTTATTTTATATTTCGAAACTGTAACTAACTTATGCACTATATTATTATTTAGGGCTGTGATTTGACTCCTTAGAAGCGTTTTTACGTTTAAAATAAAATTGACATACAAATATTGCAGAATAATACATATATTAAAAGAAGAACAAAATCAGACGTTAGTTAGTGCTTATTTCTATTTTTAAAAAAATGCTTTTCTCCGCATTAGAAAAAAAAAGCGGCCAAGTGCGAGTCGGACTCGCCCATGAAGGGTTCCGTAGCAGCGATTTATGACGTATTAAAAAAAAAACTACTTACTAGATCTCGTTCAAACCAATTTTCGGTGGAAGTTTGCATGGTAATGCACATCATATATTTTTTTTAGTTTTATCATTCTCTTATTTCAAAAGTTACAGGGGAGGGACACACATTTTACCACTTTGGGAGTGTCTCTCGCGCAAACTATTCAATTTAGAAAAAAAATGATATTAGAAACCTCAATATCATTTTTGAAGACCTATCCATAGATACCCCACACGTATGGGTTTGATGAAAAAACATTTTTGAGTTTCAGATCTATGTATGGGGGACCCCAAAAATTTATTGTTTTTTTTCTATTTTTGTGTGAAAATCTTAATGCGGTTCACAGAATACATCTACTTACCAAGTTTCAACAGTATTGTTCTTATAGTTTCGGAAAAAAGTGGCTGTGACATACGGACGGACAGACAGACAGACATGACGAATCCATAAGGGTTCCGTGTTTTGCCATTTGGCTACGGAACCCTAAAAAGCTAATTTGATCGACAGACGATAGCTTTTCATCGATAAATTTTCATTTCCCTGACCCTTACAAGGTTAAGAATTTCCCTTACTCTTACAGAGTTAAGAAGTTAAAAAATTGCAGTAACTAGGGAGGATTTATAGAAGCGGGAAAGATATTTATAGAATATTTTCAAATTTCAACAGCATCTTGGATATTTGTTGTGGTTTTATACGATGACTATATCATTAACATCTTCACCTGTCGCTGGAATTAGCAATCATTACGACAAAGTTAACTCAGCTGCTTTCAATTAAAACTAACGAATTGGAATAAGAAAAGATTTTAACAACTCACTACTGCCGGCTGCATATGGCACCAAAGTGGTGCCCCGGCATTCAACGGTCGGTTGGTCGATGACACCACGTTCGTCTGGTGTGGTGTGGATTATTATATCATACTAATCTAAAAAATGTATGTTATACTTATAAAAAGTATTAAAGTTTTAGGTATGTGGGATTGGTCCACGGTTTAGCGGTTAGATCATTCAGAGCACAAATTCCAAGCTCGTAGTTTCGGTTCCCGGTTTTTGCCCAGTTCTTTTTTTTTCTTCATTAATTCTCACGTGTATATTGGATTTTTGCGACCTTTTGGCTAACAAGAAGTAAAAGTTTTTAATTTTAATGTCCAGTGTATTTATACCAGTTGTTTTCTTTCTAGTCTTTGTGTATTTCTTTTGTTTCTATGAAAAAAGTCATGGTTCATTATACTTAACCTTTCAAGAAGGTTCAATTTACAAACGGATATACATTGTGTGTTGCAAACTTTAAGGCGTTCCCCATAAAAACGAGTACCTACGGACTGTCCTGATTAATTAAGTGCTACATAGTAACTCTTCATCTAATCACACTCTGAAGCGACGCAGGCACTTGATAATCTTATTAAGAGCTAAAAAGCTTTTCCTTTTAGAGATGCAAGCCAAATTCTGTCAAGCGGAGCTGGAAAAACCAACAAATGTCTACAACTAAGTTAAGAGAAATAGTCATCTCTGGTGCGGCTACATGGTTGGATGCTGCAGCGAGATGAAAAGCGAATCCACTCGTAATTCTGCAACTGCAACGGTTACAACTGGGCGTAAAGAAATCAGTGCTGCATAGTTGCCAGCGATGAAATCTCCGTTCTCTTCATTATAAAGGGACGTATTTGCCTTCCTGGATAAATGCTGGAAACAGCAGCGGAATTGATTTGTCGGAGATGCGGATCAATATTTCCTACCTTTCAGGTTAGTTCCACGGCAGCAGCGTTGGGACAGGTGCCACTTTGAGTGATAATAACAGCAACAAGTGGTTGCTTGAGCCTCGGTCGATAGTCATTTGCGCGACGTTTATTATCAAGTAGTAATAATTCGAAAACCGTGTCAGACGTGGTAATTTTATGGCTCGAAACCTTAACCCGCCGCTTAATTGCGGTGTTGAACCGAACTGCTCAAAAATTCATTACGTATATGAAAGACAACAAGGGCGCGAACTTCACGTGGAGGTACTTCCTCTAAGGAGGCGGAGGAGCAGCGACAAAATACTTCGTCCTTGCCGTGATTAAGCCCCCCTTGTAAACATCGTATAGAAGTCCTACTCCTATCCGGATAAATTATGCACGTTGTTTCTCGGCTTTATTAAAACGTAAATATCAATGGAGGGCAAGTATACAATATATGAAAACTGAGTCCTGGGTGTGATAAAAAATTTCTGCCATGGGGATTAATATGTAAAAAAATTCCTCCTATGAGGCAAGCGCCTACGACACGAGCAAAATGTGGCTGCGAACGGAAAGCGTAAAGGACGAGTCTAGACAGTGGGTGGATGATACATTGCAATTTGTACAGGAGAGCGCCACTTTCATGCATACTCAAATACTTGAGTTGCGTTTTTATGGCCGGCTGCAATCCCTCTACGGTGGGATGCAATGCACCTGCAGATTTTGGAAGGACGGTTGCAAGGGTTGCAAGTTTGCTCGTTAAAAGAAGGAACAAACTCTGAATAATCGTTGTGGCGCCGTGATTCATGGTGTTTTTAGATACGCCGGAATACCACACGAAGTTCGCTTTTAAAGTTTGGTTTTGAAGATATTTCGGCTATTTTTGGCTTGGCTTGGATTAGACAAGACTCCGTGAATACGAATACGGCAAATATTCGATACCCAGGATAATGAAGGCTGCGAAAATACTATCCAAGTAAGTGTATACTGACAAGGTCAGGTGTATAGAAAGGATTAAAGGTAAAGGGCACTGGAAAACCTAAATTCTCTGAAAGCAGCTCTTTTTTAATGAAAGATAGGAATATATAGCATTACCTTCCTAACCAGGGAAATCGATGTTCTGAACTCAACGCATTACGCTGTATTTAGAAAATTTAAAATATACATGTATAAAATATCTTGTCATCTATATTTAACCTTGGACTTTTTTCTTCATCTTCATCTTTTTTACTATGTAGCTGTATAGTCGACTAGTTACTAAAGATAATGTACAATATACTCCCAAAAAGTTTGGATGTCAGGAAAGAATGACGAAATCCATCCATAATGAAAAAGAAGACAGAGTACAAATGTAAACAGAATTTAAATTAAGGAGGCATTTTGCTCTCGAAGAATAATTTTATCGATTTTCTGAAATTTTTTAGAATATTCTAGACTCTTTAAAGAAAGTATGCAAATTTCTTTCAATTTTCTTTCGATTTAGATTAAAATGTCAAAGTTCCACCAAAACGTACATGCTTGCTGTTGAACGTGATAAAGTTTTTCGGAATGATCTATGGGACAATGGCGACATACAATGTTAATCTGTACATAAACTGCTATAACATGTACCACTGAGAAAAAGTTGACGTCAACATTTCGAAAATGGCAAAACACAGTGAAATTGCTAATGAATTTATTTAGTTGGTATTGCTATCCGAATATTAAGTAAAAATTTGAGATCACAAAAAACGATATTTAAAGTTTTGGGGCACGTTTCTATTATTTATGATATGATGGAGATTCAGGGATATGTACATACTTATGTATATAACTTTAGATCTTTAGAAATATAAAAAGTTTAATTTAGTAGTTTTGAAGATATTTGGCTCTTTTTTAAGAACTAATTCAAAGGGAATGACAAGAGACCAGCGCGACGAAAAAATCCATGAGTTCCGTCTGTTTTTATTTCCTGCTGCAGGTAGGGCTAACTTCAGGTAGCAATGTTTAAAAAGCAAATATATGTAGTTTTTGAACTTTGTGTCTCATAAGGGAATTATGAGAAGCGGCAAAGTGGATTCCATATTTAATGCAAATTTGAAATACTTATCACGCTTTTTTTGCAAACAATTTAACTCTTATACCTGCATATAATTAAAGTGTTATAAAATTCATTAAAATAATGCAATTGTCAATAAAAACAAATATTTAATTGATATAAATCTTAGAAGCAGATGTTTTGCTTTTGTTGTAAATTTTTGTCAAATTTAACTAATGAAATGACCAGACCATTTGAGTGAAACCCAATTTTCATTAGTAACCTTTGATTTAAATTAATTTTTCCGTACATAAAGTCAAATAATTCGATTTTATTTTTCTATCTAATTATTACAACTACGTTGAGCAAACAAATTAATTAAAGTTAAAAATTAATTAATGTTTAAATAAAATAAAATTCATGAAAATTATAGCAACGTTATTAAATAGTTTTTCTCCAAAAAGGGATTTTGTAAGCTGTTTTCAATTAAATTCGATCTACATCGGCTTGAACTGGCTTGAAAGAGGTAGTAAACACTTTCTCGATTGACTTCACTCAAGACAGTTTTCAATTCGGATGTAAGATTTCATAAACCAGACAATAATAAAAGTGTGAGATCTTTTGCATTTGCTGTCGTTGCAAGTTGCTTTGAGATTTCTATTTGTACTTTTATATTATAATTTTGGTACTTTTCTCCGCCTATCCCTGCTCTAAAATTGAGAATATTATAGTATCTTAATTCAAGGGATCGAAAATTAGTGAATGATTATGGATTAATAAATTAATTAGAAACACTGAGTAAAGATTTCCTCTATTACTTCTATTAGATAAAAATAATACCAGGAATGGATATAATAGTTATATCGTTTACAAAAATATCTGACATTTCCGATTAACTATATTCCTTGTTTTTGCATCTTAGACCGCATGCTTAAGAATGACCCTATAGAAAGTGTATCTTATATGTTGAGGTAATTTTAACATTATTAGCTCTTCTGTGGTTCATGTATGTACAGGGTGGCCCGGTCGGTGTGAAATGTTACCAATTTAAAACGGCATAATAGATTCACTTTTAAAGATTTTTACTTTGTTCAAAGCTAAACATCAAAATACATACTAAACTTTTGAAATATACGTTTATTGCTCGTTATATCCTCCTTTTATGTGTATAATTTTGACGCCAGAGTCCAAAAACAAGATTAGTAACAATTCATTCCAGCCACCCTGTATATTCGTATGCAAAAAGTTTCAACATTTCCATATAAGCACATACATACGTACCAATAGGGAACATAATTTCCTTTAAAGATGAATTTTAAAAAGATTACAGTCACAAAACTTTAAGCTTATTTCAATTTTGGCCTTATTGCTTCATTTTTTTCAATTTCTTTAGATTTGTGGTAAGGGACTTATTATTTTAATGGCATGTTACAGTGGCTTCCAGGCCCCGGCATCCTCCCATGAGCCCTGATTATTATTTTAGAATTCCCTGTGATCTCAAAGCTAAAATTTTGGCAAAAATACTTCAAAGGAATTCCTAACAATAATTAATTTATAATGAAATTTAAAGATATTGTAATGGGTGTTGGGGGGGGGCGGACTTAATTGCATCTCGATCTGAACAAGGATTTGGTAATTTTGAGAGGCTTTATGGGAGGTTTTGCCTCCCAGTGGCAGCCACCTTAGGGTAAAATCATAACGCGCAGGTTACGGTCGCGGTTTAGGTGACTATTCAGCTGACTGAGAAAACAAAGTAGGTATAATAAGTGAGGAAATGCATATAGTGCCGCAACTCACTAATCAGCTTCGGGTTTAGCCTGGTTTAGCTGACTATCGGCTTCAGTTCAATACAAATCATTTTATTTTTCTCAGTCAGCTAGTCAGGTTAGGTTGAACAGTCCACCTAAACCGCGACCGTAACCTGCGCGTTATGATTTTACCCTTAGTGGTTGTTGGAAGTTTATTTACGCGCCTTTTGCCCGGAGCTGGAGCTTGTACTTCGGTTTTTGGTGGAGCATGGGGGCGGGATGCCTGTCCTATCCCGGATGATGTTTTTAATATGTATTCCTTCTGTCCGAATGTTCCCGAAGGAATCGCGACTCCCTTGTCCTAGGGCCCGCTACCGACTCAGATGAGCTGCAGACCGAACTTGTTATGGTTCATTATTGCGCGCTACCTCTCCTCGGTAGAGAATTGGAATTTTGCGCCAGATATAGGAGCCGCAGTAGGTCGGTTGGAGCGCCAACACACGATTCTATGGAGCTTTTCAGAATTCTGAGCGTTCTGATGTGGGGGGCTTTGGGGCTTTGGGGCTCGGGAGTCGGTAGTCGGGCTGGCTGCCAGCGCCATTCTCGCGCCCCAAAAGCTTCCCCCAGTAATCTTTGGCTCAAGTTTACCTCGACGCTGCTTGGAAAATTGAGTGGCCGCGCGAAAGGGGTTGGCTGCGCTCACGACCAAGACGCCGCGACGGACGAGACTCGGGCGTCGGGAGGCAGTTTGTGACACAGTTCCTTGCTGACTGCGTCGAGTGCGACCGAAAACGGTCCATGGCGGGACGGTGGCTATTTGTTGCTCAGTTTTCATTGAAAAGCGCTGCACAGAACTGGCGCTTTTCACAATATCCGTTGTCGCCGTAATCGCGCCTCCAACAGAACCAGCACTGTTCTAATTGATATCAGTTTTACGGCTGTTGGCGAAATTTCAAACGAGCTCCAAGTTTTCTGCTAAGTGGTGATCGAGTTACCCTCAGTAATTGTACTTGGCGCGTGACAAGAATTGTTTGGGTCGGTCCAGAAGCAGCTGGAGTGCTCCTTTAACTAGCTCACAAGATTTCCAGTCAGCTAAAATCGTTAATTATTCACAAGTACCGAGAAGAAGTTCAATTTTGTTGTAAAAGTGATAGAAAAGTGAAAAGCTTGTTTCGTCCCCGAGAAGTGTCCTCGTTTCCACACATTTCTAAGTCAGACCTAGTTCATAGTAGGCAGTGAAAATCACTTGCAATTTCTCACTTACCCATCCGCTCCATAAAAAAGATCACGCGTTTCCTTATATGCTAATTGACCGGTTTGCCGCTACTATCGTTTCTTAAAAAGTTCGCGATAGTCCTCTGTTACCAATGTGTTTCAAATATCTTAAGATGCCTGTCCTTGCTATTATCGGCATACTGACTACGATAGTTCTCGTTGTTGTGACCGGTATTACTTTAGCGATTAAGTTGAATGATTCGAATATGGTGCGTCTTAACGAGAAAGGCAGGACTAACTACGATGGTTCTGAAGAAAACTCACTATACGATGAGTACGTTAGACAGCATCCAAAAAATATTTTTCGGAATCATGGGGAAACCACTGTGAGTAACAGCGGAAATTTAACTGAGATGTTGCTAAATTCGGATAATTCAACCGACTTCACGGAACCTGTGGTCATGCCCTCTACCGAAGAGCTAATTTTCCAGGTGAAAGACACAAATCCCAAAGCAATAGATTACGAAAAACGGGATGTTGTGAAAAAGGTAACTAATTTTTACTTATACAGTAGGTTAGCGACTTTGAAAGAGAAAATTCAATTAATACTGCGCAAATTGCAAAAATTTACATGCAAATGAAGTGAACTAATTGAACCTTGCTACAGGTCGGAGTTTAAGACTTTCTGAACTTCGTTAACATTGTGGGCACATGCTGTCTTCTCTAGTTCATAATTTTGTATACTGTAAACATTTACGTACAATACCACTTGGATTCTTCATTCACATAAATCTGCGGTGGCTTCCTCTTAAACTATTTTAACAAATGACTGTGACTGTCCCACTTCGAAGCTTTAAAGTGGACAAGCGCTATTAAATTGTTTACAAGTCGAAAGATATAAAGAGATAATAGCTATCAATGTGAAGATGAAAAGTTTTATTTTTATGTTGCATGATACTTATACTTTATTTTTCACGATTTTCAAAAATAAAATGTAAATTGACCAAGCTTTTTCTTTTTAATTACGAATAAGACTTACACATTGAGTTTTACAATCCTTATTAATAAGAGTTATTTTACAATACTATTGTATTAAGGGGGGACCATTAGTGTGACCGCCTGAAAAAAAGGTGATTTATGGGAATTTTTTCTAAAGAAAAGTACTACATGGAATGTTTTAATGTTATATATGGATATATTTGTGGAAATGTAATAAATACATATAACATTTTTGGACCAAAAAATTGAATATTCAGCGAGTTATTCGCAATTTCACAAGGCTCAAAAAAAAAGTTCCCCCACTGTTACAGTGATAACAATCTACACAGTGCTTGAAATAAAAAACAGAAAGATTTTATTAAACTTGAAGGTATTTTCCATACCATAACATTTAACAAAATGGCGGAGTTTTTAAAACAAGGTTTAAATTTGATGATTTTTGGCCTGTCAAAATTACATTTTTTATTCGATCAAAAAACTGGAGGTTCATGGTATGGACCAAC
The DNA here is from genome assembly GCA_951509405.1 of Machimus rusticus. NCBI lineage: Eukaryota > Metazoa > Arthropoda > Insecta > Diptera > Asilidae > Machimus > Machimus rusticus. The sequence goes on from OX608051.1 coordinate 15,601,565, forward strand.
ATATTTAATAAAAGAAATTGCAACAAGAACCAAACCGATCAGATGTCTTCGAGTTATAACTGCCGCAAATTTGAAAAATGTAGTTTCGAAAAAAACGCGTTTAAAGTAAGTAATTGATTTCATGGTTATAAATCAAGAAATATCATATCTACTACTAATCTGCTATCCAGGCCCATACAATGTACCATCCTCTTAAAGGTATAGACTATTGAAATATGCAAAAAACAACAATCAATTCTTTCTAAATTTCACACTAGTGGTCCTCCTTAAGTAACTTGTGAAATGGGATGGGAAGAAACAACTGAAACACTTGCATTTATGTCGTAAATTGACTACCTTCAACTCTTTTCCACAATATAAACTCTTCTTGGCAAATAGCTAAAACTAGTTAGTTTCTAGTTGTCTTTTTATTATTTTGTTTAAAAATGATTTAATGATATAATTACAATTTTTATTGGTTTGGTGGTTGCGGACTAGAACCGTCGCGTTCAATAACATAAATTACCCCGAAATCTTCTTTTTTTGGGATTGAAACGAAGGTTATTTTCTAATTTTATCAAAATAAAAAATGGTAGGCAGGGTTTCACCTTTTTGATGATTTCGCATGGAATGATCCGTACTTGATGTGTGCTTATGGTCCGGCGAATGCACGTCTCTATGGATATAAATTACATTACAAATTTCAGCCATGTGCGCGAAAGTCCGATGCTACAATTTTGTACGACACGTATAGTGCTTGATTTAAAATATTCATGTGTCCGTCGAGATGTGCTTCTCACGGATAGCACAGGGACGGTATCTCATTGCATCTGACCTTAACACTTTAACCAGCTTTGGCCAAAATATTCCTGATTTTGAAAGGTATTGTTTCCGTGCCGCAAAAAAAAAACATTCTAAATCACGCTATTTATTCAAAATATACGTTTCAGCATTTCTCAGCAATGAAATAAGTTTTCAGCACTCACTTAGCGTACTCCATATGGAAAAATGTTGTATTAAAAAACCGTGAAACTCAACTTTCTAAAATGGAATATTTTATCTGCAACGAGTTAAACGATTTATTAAAAATTACGATGGAACAGCTATCTCAAGCATAATCTGTTCCTTCTTATAAAATGCAGGTAATACATAAGAATTGTCATATTAGCTATGTAGGTAAAAGGAATATAATTTAATAAATCAACGAAATAGAATAATATTGAAATCAATTTTCTTTTTTCTTTTTTTTTTCAAAGTGTGAAATATGTATGTTAAGGAGGAATATCAGCTTTTTTCCACTGACATTCTTAAATTCCAGCTTGCAACATTTTGCAATGAATTTTGTTTCACATTATAGCATGAAAATTCGAGAGAAGAATGAAATATGATTCCGTAAATTTTAATATTTCACTTTACTTTTGTATTAATTTCCTATTTCCAACAGAAGTGAAATTTTTGTTGAAAACCTTTTTTCACGGTCATAAAAACTAGTTTTTCACGAAATTTTGTTTTTGTGAACTTCTTTTAAATATATATACGATAAAAAAAATATTTAACAAAAACTAATTGTATCACATAATTCATTTAATAGAGTAGAACGAAAATGCCTTTTTAAACAACGAAGGTGATACAGAAATTTAAATTTCTTTAAGAAGTTAGATTTTGTAATTTGTTTTTGGAAAAAAGAATTTTACTACAACTAGTTTAACTTATTTTATACAAATTTTTATTGAAAATAAATCCAAAACGAAAAAAAGTTGTTGAGTGCAGATGTAAAAAACGTCGGTCGACGAATGACGATAGTTGTTAAAAAAAATAAATAAATAAATAAATAAATTAGATTAAAATATGTATTAAATATTATTTTCGTTGTATTTACATAGCTATTTTTCGAGAAAGTGTTTCATAAACTGGTTGGTGTCTGAATAAAAATATTCATTTTTACTCGATTGCCGTGGAGCCTAAAACAAGGGTAAAGTTTTTAGTTGGTACGTAATGTATGTACAGGTGTCAAATGAGACATTAATCGATTCGTCATATGTGACATGGCGCGGGTAACATAGGCTATGTAACGTCAGCATAAAATAAATATGATGGCCAAAAATAAAAATAAGCAAATTTATCGTGTGTGGTATCAAATGAAAGATATTAATGAGTAGATTGAATATAAATGTATGATATGGTTAGCTTCCTTTGTGTTGAAATCCGTTTATTCATGACTTTTTTTCCAATTCAGGACTTAAAAAATACTGATTTCTAAAAAAAAAATAATAATAAATAATAATATGTAAAATCATAGCTAATACTATTATGAACACTTACTTTTAATTTTTTTAAATTGAACAATTGTAGCTTAAGATAGTTGTATCCAAGTCGAGAAAAGACATTTCGAGAAAAACGCAATGAAATTTGGTTACAGTTTTTAATGAAAATTATCCTTCAAATCGTGTAAAATGTTAACAAATATTTATTTATAAAAAATTTTGTCGGTTCCGAGTTCATATGAAGGTTAGTTTTTGCCATCATTGTCGTTACTCGTTATTTGTAGCTTGCTTGTTATTTATATTTTATTTCAAAATATTGTTAACATACTTTTTTGAATGACACAAATTTAAAATTTTTCAATCCTTTATAATATTGTCGTCCCTTCAGCTTAATTATACTGGATAGCTGTTGGCATGTGTTGCTGCTGTACAAATTTTAGTCGAATACATATGTTCCTTTAATTATTTTGACAAATCGAATATTCAATTTAAGAATGCTATAATTACAGCAACTCTTTGTAACGAATGAGAAACAATTACAATGGTGAACTTTCTTATTGAATAGACTGAATTTATCATCTTATAGCGATAAACTGACGCAGTGACGCAATCGGATAAGGTTCAAGGCCGCATCACAAACAACTACCTACCTAACCATTCATCGTTTCGAAAGCCCCATTCGAATTTTCCCTTTTGTTTATCCCTTGAGATAAATGTGTGCACATCATTGTAATTGTGCTCAATTTGTTTAAAAAGTGCTTCTCTTTTTCGAATAGTTCGATGATGTGTCCTATTTTTAAGTGCGAAAAAAGAATGGATGCTTTCTAACATATGTGAAATCCCAATTTGTTAAAGAATTTATTGAAAACGATCTCTTTTATTGCATCCAGAACTCGTTGTATATCTAAATTGAATCATCTATGCGAAGTATTTGAAGTTGCAACTGAATGAGATAAGCTAATAAATCTGCAAACAGGGTAAGTTATTTAAATATCTCCGTCATGAGTGATTTTACTTTTTTTTAGTAAAACGTATATCTCAATTTTTTTAAGAGATTAATGTAGGTTACATTATATAAGATTCGTTTTATGTTTGATAAGAATGCAAACAGAATTGAGTTTTAGTATCAACCCCGATTGTATTTTTCCAGTAATACCTCTTAACAAAACAGTCACAGACGAGCGCACAGGTACGTGCGTCTCATTTCGACTGGGCACTTTTGCTTTCTATTTGTCTCAGATAAAATTTACAGCTCCATAAAATCAATCCATTTGCTGGTCCCATTGAATACTTTGTTAGGTTTCTTGAAAAACGAGGAATACGAGGTGCTCATCTCTTATGTCTCATTTCATTAAATTTTAAAATACATATCTGTAATATTTCGCCAAATTTTATTATATGTAGGTGCATATACATATACGCGAAATGTTTCGGTTGATTGTTAAATGGGGTGAAGGTAGACGACATTAGTAGATCGCAATATCATTAAATTAAATTTGAATATTTTCGGACAATTACTATGAATAATTTATGCGGTTCCCTGCAGACCGAACTTTGGCTCCTCACTAGAAAATTAAAAGGCAGTCTGGTCTGATAGTGTTTATAACTCAGAGTTGACTACTGATTACCGGATAAAATACTAAAAAGCTGTTCGCGGATAATTTTAGAATCGCTGTTCGGCATGAATTAATTTCCGCATTATAGCCACCTAATTCACATGGACACTTTTTGTTCGTTTTCATTATTTTTAGACAGTTTGATGGAGTTGACACAGAACTAGTGCTAATGCAGTTTTATTCTGTTTATCGCCATTTTGTAGTAAGTGGATGAAGATAAATGTGGTCACACGGTAAAAAGTGCAATAAACCCATCAATTACCACCATTTAAATATGTATGACTCATAGATTGGCTTTTTTTGATAGGGAAATACACCCATGCGAATTGTGTGTGTCATCACATTCCATTAGACATCAAATTTTCTCTTTTTACAATTTTCGTTGACGCGAATTTTCATAAATCTCTCGACTACTGCAATTTCCCAAATGTAATTTTAATTTATAGCTTATGGAAGTCAATTCGTTAGCATTTGACATTGTTGGTTAAAGTTGATCTACACTGAGAATCAGTTAAATTCATATCATTTTTATAATAATCCCAGTAAAAAATTAAAATTTAACCATCATCATCATTCAAAAAATAAGAAATATCTATTTTGATGATATGTTTGATTTTAAAAATTATGAAAAACCCAATATGTTTTAATTGTCTTCGAATAAATTCAATGGATCGACATATCTCTCAATTAAAAGGGCATGTAAAAAGTATCAATGATTGCGGCCATTTGTTTACTTTAAACAGAAATCCAAAAATATTCTTAAAATGTATGTAAAGGATCGATTGAGAAATTATGGATATCAATTCTGTGTTAAGAACATTTTTATACAAGTGGCAACCAGAGGCAGTTCCTCACATTTCACGCATTGTACCTTTGAAACATGTAAACTAATGCAAAATCGCGGCAAGTGTTCTTTGCACTCGAAATTCCTCCTGTTACATGTCCAATTATCCTTTTACAAGTTAAATTGCATATGAAATTGAATGTCTGTTTGAAAATAACCAATTATTTTTTTGCACAACGTAAGTGTCCACAAGTCACAGAAAGTGCGTGATATTGTTGGTCAGATAAGAAATACTCTACTTTTATTTATTTTCCAATGATGAACTTTTAAGAAATTGTTTCAAAAGTAAAATTCTATGTAAGGATTCATACATGTATGTATGTATCTACATACATAGTTTTCATACATACCTACTATGAATCTTATTATGTAATTATTAATTTAATTCTTATTAGAAATTTAATGAATTTATAATTTATAAAAAAAAGAGAACTCGAAAATAAGTTGTCTTTAAGGAGGTATAATGAAGAGAATAAGGTTAATAACAGCTCAGTTAGCTAAAATATGAGTTATCAGGTTTGACTATTATAAAATAAATATATAATTTTCAATAAACGTATTTAATGTTTCAGTTGATATGCCATGATTTTGCCGGCGAAAGTATGTTTTTAAATCAGCATAACTTTTCCAATTTCAAGATGTTGGGAAATGTTTTTCGGGAAATTATTAAGAAAGGTTCATATAACAATAAAATGAATAATAATAGTATAAGTACACCGTTGTTAAATAAAATGTTCATTAATTAATTTGCATTAATATAAATATGAATTTCTACTTAATTCTTGAAAGGTTGACTTCTAAGAGGATGAATTTGATTTGGTTAAGGGTGAGTTTTTTAATTCCAAAAGAAAAAGCTTGTTATATCTGTTCACCAGTCACATCGATTAATTCCACTTTTGAAAATGTCTGAATGTTAATATTAAACCTTGACAAATGACCTTGTACACTGATCTGTAGGTCAAGATCATTTTGGCAGATGAATGCCCCCCATTGTCCTTGACAATTTTTCTCTAGCTGACGTATTTCGGGAGATATTTGGATCCGTCGATTAAATTGGGTCACCCTGTATATACCTTTAACAACGTTTTTTTGTTCAAGTTTTACTTTTAGAAAAGCTTTTATTATACCTAATTTAAGTGTAAGTAAATTTATCAGTGTTCTCAATTTTTTGGTTATAGAGTTAATTAATTTGCCAAACAAACAGCTTATATTTGGCAAAAAATAAAATTAGTAACTGAACATTTTAAGCCTAGATTGTTTTCTAAGAATAATGCTTTAACCAAGTTTATAATAAAAAAATATTTGAATTAAATTAAATGATAATGCTGATCCATTAACATGCACGGTGTATGGTTACATGTTCCATAACCAATAAAAGAAGAGCCTTCGGTCTCCGGGAAAATGTCATTGCTTTTAAATTAAAAATTAGTGAATTAAGTCATTAATCCCATTAACTTATTTACCAAACCAACAAAAAGTTTAAACAAAAGTAAACTTCATAGCGGCAAGCTTAATTCAAATAATGCAGTAACTTTGTTAAAGAACATCCACAGTGACTGACTAGCTGCACTTGTTTTTGCGCTCTCAACTAATTACATTAATGAAACCACTGAGTAATTATGTCGAGGTCGTCCTAGGGCCTGTGCACTCAATGTCTCCCGAAGAAAGTGAAGGAATCAAGTTTTACTCTTCCAGAAAGGAGCAAGGAGTGGAAATCAGTTAAACGGTGGGCGACTAGTTGAACAACACTTTACCCACAAAAGTGCACTACTTTCCGCAAAAGAAAAAGGCTTAAATAATAGCAGTCGCGGTCAGGTTTTCCACAAAACCTCTGTTTTTAATTTACTTTTTCACTCCTTTGAATTTTGCCGTAATTGTTCGAGTGAGTTGTATATGCACATATGTTAATGGTCTTGTAAATGGATTTCTCTTAAATGTTTAGTAAATTAGCACTGGAAATGCCTAGTTATTTAGCGTCTTCCTTAATCAGGTTTCCGTGTCAAGTAAATAAATCTGAGTTTCGCCAGCTTCATTAAAACAAAAACCATAAACTCTTTATGTATGTTTTACAGCTGACTAAAGGTTTATGATGTTATCTTTCATAATGAGAATAAAATACACAAAATACACCTTCAGCGTGGAAACTCAGCAACCAATTAATAATAATATTTAGAATTGAAGCAGTCTAACCTTCTTACTGAGAGTGAGAAGATAAATCATTGTTACAATATTTCCCTTATAACAGATTTCAAAATTTAATTGCAAGCAATTAGCGCAAGTTATGGAACTAATAAATAAAAAGTCTATAAAATACTCAAGGATGTATGATTGAGCCCTATGGAACATTGCAATTGATAAATGTAAGGTTATAAAAATAATGAAGGTTATGCAATCATTCATCTAGAAAAAAAGCACGGTACGTCGGGGTGCTTTAATTAGCATTCCTGCTAGTTTCTATTGGTTTCTCGTAATCAAAACCGCTACTGCTAAAATGAAATCACGTACAATGCATCGTACTTCACGCCTCTCTGTAACTGAAACTTGTGATTTTGTATTTTTTCTACATAATTCAGGTTTCCATGAACTGCATCGCACAGAGAAAAACAATTACTAAAGATAAATTACACAGGTCTGCAAAATATAGCTTTTGTTTTCCCCTTTAAATAATTATGATATGTTTTCTTATAACACATCGAAGATAAGCATATTGACAGATGTTTGAACAATTTATATGAAAAAATAAAATTTAATGAATCTAATTTTGAAGTTTGGTGACAAAACGAACAATATTAGTTTTAGGGAAGACAAGAGTCTAGACTCCTTCAGAACTGGATAATATATAATAATATTTTTTGATAGCAAAATATTCTTACGCGAATAGTTTTTTCTTTAAAAAGTATACCGTTTTTCACACGCAGACAAGCACGCATTTTTATGTGTGATCATATTTTTTAAAAACATATCCAACAATGTTCCCCGTTAACTCGTAAACTCATATCTACGGATAGACACTTCCTTTATATTTATAGTCACCTAAAGATTTATGTTTTCACACCACTAAATTCACCCTAATTCTGTTTAATTTATGCTCAAATTTAATTTATGAAGAAACCGTTTTCGGTCAACTTTCTGTTTTATGTTCTAAAAAGCTGAAGGCTATTCAAAGATCTATTTGTTTTATATCTACGAAAATTAAAGCGAGTTAAACTTAAACAAAATCTTTACCAAATCTATCTTCTATATGTAATAATAAACTGCTACCAAAAAAATTAGTAAGAAAATTGAAAAACTTTTTTCTCAGTAAATTTATGTGGTGGAATTTTTTAAATATTAGGGTTCCGTAGCCAAATGGCAAAAACGGAAACCTTATGGATTCGTCATGTCTGTCTGTCCGTCCGTATGTCACAGCCACTTTTTTCCGAAACTATAAGAACTATACTGTTGAAACTTGGTAAGTAGATGTATTCTGTGAATCGCATTAAGATTTTCACACAAAAATAGAAAAAAAACAATAAATTTTGGGGGTTCCCCATAATTAGAACTGAAACTCAAAATTTTTTTTTCATCAAACCCATACGTGTATCTATGGATAGGTCTTCAAAAATGATATTGAGGTTTCTAATATCATTTTTTTCTAAACTAATAGTTTGCGCGAGAGACACTTCCAAAGTGGTAAAATGTGTGCCCCCCCCCCCCCCCCTGTAACTTCTAAAATAAGAGAATGATAAAACTAAAAAAAATATATTATGTACATTACCATGCAAACTTCCACCGAAAATTGGTTTGAACAAGATCGAGTAAGTAGTTTTTTTTAATACGTCATAAATCGTAAACCGTAATTTAACTTTCATTCAATCAACTCAAATATAAAAATAAAAAAAAAACATTTAATTTCATAAACATAAACCATCATTTAGGTACCTAATTATAATGTTTACTTATCAATAACTTAATTTTAAAAAAATACACTATTATTAAAACATCGATCAAAGTTACAACGAACTACAAGAACTTTTATTTTATGTTACTTGCTGCTACGGAACCCTTCATGGGCGAGTCCGACTCGCACTTGGCCGCTTTTTTTCTCATAGCTAAATAGGTACTTTACCTACCGAAATTACTTACTTAGTTTTTTTTTTAGGGGAAAACCATATCAGGCCTGTGTAATTTATTTGTTTTTGTTTAATTTCGCCTTTGAGAGTGGGAAAGACATTTCGTGGCGAGGTTTCGTTTCGGTTCGGCCCTGCACGAAAAGATTGAAGAAGAACTGTGGTGAGATCGAAACATTCGAGTTCATTGAAAACTAAAACTATGCCATCGCGGCTTTCTGACTTTCATGGGGTAGACCACTTCCCTAACTGGAGAAGAACAATTCAAGAAATTTACCGGCAATCCACCGGCCAAGGCATGCCTGAGGATTATTTTAATTTTTAATATTTGGCCCTGCCCGTCCACAATTCAATAATGGAATGCGTTAATTGCGCGCCGGCAACCAGAACCGACGAGACCTTGGGTCCTAAATCGCATTCCCGAATTTTGTTTTATTAGTTGCAGATCGCGGCCGGAATGGGAGCACCGCAGATGTCATCACAAGTCGTCACAAGTAATTAGCTATTTTAATTCTCTTTTTACGTTATTTCGTATTTTTAGCGACTGCGGCTGGCACTCCTCGCATGCACCATGCGATTTTCGGACGGGGAGTCGCCCGAATTCTTTCCTCTGCGTACCCTGGCCATGAGCGACGTGATATGATTTTACAATTATACAGATGCTCCTTCATAACATTTGATAAGAATTTTTCAATTTTACTGATAATTTCACTATCTTTAAAGTCACATACATACGCAACAAACTGCATAATAATGCAGCACCACTTCGTATGCATACTTACATATACAAATTCATTCAAACAACCAGTAAAGTAGGATTAATACATTGCAGTTGTTATCACTAATTTTACTGATATTTCTTTGCATGTTTATACGACTACATACCTATCTCTACGGAAATGCAACAATTTGAAAAACACACATTTTATAACAAAAAAATGGAAATATTGTTTTTCGATGTACTGATATCAAAAATGTTTGCATAAAATGTATGATGATATGGTAGGAGAAAAATGTAAATGTTATCTGCATCTTTCCATGCAATTCGAAATGCGTGAAAATGACTTTGCTTAGGAAAATCTATAGTTTTTTAATATTGTAAAAACATTTTTACAACATTTCAAACCAAAGTTCATAAAATTACCGCATGTAGATATACATGTATTTAACCCTCAAGAGAAGCACTATAGCGGCTTCCCGATTCAGGAGCACTGGGTATGCCATACCCGTATGTCTTTGATAATTAATATCTTTTGATTCAATCATCCAATTTAATAATTTGTTTTTTTTAATTTAAACCTCAGACAGTATGGAAAAATATTATATCTATAGAATGTTCTAAAAAATAATAGTACTCTTAATATTTTCGAAAAAAACAGCAAGAATTTAAAAATAAAGTTAAAATGTTCAAACCATCATATCTAGGCGGAGTTAATAGATAAAAACTTTCTTCCAACGGCATTTAAAAGGGGACTTAATGTACTTTCAGATACTTATTACATAATTTAGCTTTGATTGAAAAAACATATTTATTTAGTTTGGTAAAGTTCACTGGTTTTAAAATAGTAATGCATAGTTAACCACTTGAAGTCATTAATTTTTTATTAATATAAACACTTAAATTACATTACAAAACTTACATTATAAATTTATTAATGCGACAAAATATTCATTTTAAGCTAAATAGAAAATGAAAGAAACCTATAAATAAATGTTTGAAAAATGAAAAATCAAAATTTTCAATAAAAATACTGTAGAAAATATAATATTTATAATTTATTAACCGCAAACTGTGTCAAGATGGAAAAAAATACACTATTTTTGCAAAAAGGTTAATCAGATAAATTGACACAACAACAGCACTGGGATGGCGTATACCCATAGATTGGTTATGATCGCTTATATTTTTGTTAGTATTCACATATCATGATGGCTATGGTGGGGGATCTGTAGTGGGGATAGTACAATTGTTTCCCCCACTCAAAGTCATCCCCTCAACTTAACCATTTAAAAGGACAAACACTTTTAATTCACCCCGGGGTATCCCATACCCAGTGCTTCTCTTGAGGGTTAAATTTTATATGTGCATCCAAAACTTTTTATGCGCTATTTTTAAATACTACATACATATATTATTTTTAAATCTACAAGGTGGCGTATCATCAAACTTTCAGTTTCTGTAATTCCAAAAATAGTTAAAAAATGTTATCTGTTTTTACGACATTTCATTTTATCATGTTTCGAAAATGATATCTGATAGGGGCCGCCACCAGAGTTGATGCAAATTTCGGCTCTTTTTATGAAATTCGTCAAGGTTTTCGGCGTTAGATTGTCGATTTCTTGTCGAATGTTGTTCTTGAGGGCCTGAAGGGTCTACGGCTTCCAATTTTTGCTTAAATAAATTCCGGAAAAGTAAACGAATTAAAGGCAAGTAACTTACTGAATTAATCGACGACAAAAATCACACATTTGTCGTATGAAATGGCAAATCGAAAAAATATGAAATTTTCTTTAAAGTTCTTTATTTTCAAGAAAATGTCAATGCTTTTTGCAAAAGGGGCAAATACGACAAGTGCAAGAATTTCACCAAATCTTTACCAAAACTTTATGAAAATTCAAATAATGTTGCGACAATAAAATTTCATTTTTATTTTCGAAATTTCAAAGCTAATTTTCTCAAGTGACTTTTGAACATAACTGGATATTCCTAAAACGTTTCATCAAAATCCATGAACTCAATTTATGCCTTCAATAATATTTAAGCCAGGACTACAAGTTGGCCATGGTAAAAGATCGATTATTATGATCGGACGTTATCCTGCTAAAATATTGTCGCTTGTAATGGCGTATCCTCTTGTTTAAGAGGCAGCATATGCTATGTTGAAATATCAATGTATATTTCGACTGTTATGTCACGGTAAAGAAATATAAGGTATGCTCTAACCTTTCCAATAGCGCTATATTTCGCATCGAAACGGGTCTCTCAATAGTCTGATAGTCTGTGCGCATCGCACCGACAGTGCATGTGTGAATTTATAACACAACTAAACCTGCATCACAATGAATTTTCGATTAAACAATCGTTCGCAAAGAATTTATACCTCTTATATAAAAAATAATAATCCACTGGTGGTTTTCGCCATTCTCATATTAGCAAATGTCCGAATTCACGTCACAGATTTCGTCACAAAAATCCATCAAATAAACGTCGGACATACCTTGTGTCTATACTGTGCCTTTGTGATAGAGCGTACCTACATTAATTATTGTGTTTATTTAATTTATTTACACTGAAGAATTAATGGACAATTTAGGACATCTAGGTGGTCTAATATTTTTGATTGGTTCACTTTTACTAAAAATAAGATTTCTTAATTGTACTTATAATAATATGCTTTTGAAAAAGTTCTCTATTAAAATTGTTATGAATATGAGGACAAATACGTTTGTCTATTATAAATCTGGATTCTTAAAGCTGAAATGCTAAACAATTTGGTGGTGGTCACATAACAATAGTGCTAGAAAACTCGAAACGAATAAATTCTTTATCTATTGCACATAGCCTCAAAATAGATTAAACAATACAAAATCAAAAACTTTAATTTATTTATAATCCTTAGATAATATGTAATGATAGCTTCTAATTCCCTTTATTGGGTTTCGTTAGCTAGGCTACATATGTTTCCACAAACTGCAAACTATTAATAAATATATTCTCATAATAAATTCTTTGGTTCGAACGACTGCTACTATTTTTGGCACCAAATATAATTAATTATTCATATTATATAATATTTGGAACTGATAATATTTTTGTGACCATGATTGCCTGATTTGGAACTAATCAGGAATACCTCATGCGGAATTGATTTTACTGATCAGAAATTCTTTATGCACCCAAGCAGACGAGCACAACAATTGGTGGTCGTTTTAATCCACGACACCAAACCGATCTCGTCAGTGTGGGTACGGCTTGATGTCCCTGATGTTACTTAGTTCTTCCAGCGCAACGTTAGGACTGTACTTGGATTTTTAACGTTTGAGATATTTTATTTTGGTCCATGCTCGGACTTAATTAGAAAATTCTCATGGTGCTAAGATTTACATATATGTATGTTATCATAACATGGACTTAACTGGTTTCTGAGGAAGCTTACGTTTAGTTTCACGCTTTTCAAACGATATGATATATTCTAAGGATTTCCTGAGGTTAATTCTAGTTGGGTATGCATATACCGGGTGTCCAAAACCATCCGGTCCACCCCGTTTAAATCGTCCAAAAATGTTTTTTTCTCCAAATCAATTGGTCCTTTAAAGTGGGCATGCTCTGTCGATTGGCACTATTTTAAGCTTCCTGTCCTGACTGGAAGTAGCTTTTAAATGGAAAGTGTATATTTTGACCACGAATTCGGATTTTAAAACGATAAAAAATGCGCAAATTTTGTTTGGAATTTAAAAAACAAACAAAAAATTTTCGCAATTAAAATGATATTTGAAAGTGGGAAAACAAGGATTAAATATCCCGTTTCCGCTGGCCATCTCAGTTAATTGTGAATTGAAACCCATCATCCATGAATTACGACGTAAATTTAAAATTTACGATAAAAGATTACAAATCTGCTGCTAAAAAGTCTACTTGCGATTTGCCCATTTTCAAAGATCATTTTAAGGGCGAACATTTTTGATTTAAAAAAAAAAGAATTTCAAACAAAAGTTGTATATTTTTTATCGTAGAATCTGAATTCACGATCACAATATATATGTACTTTCCATTTAAAAAAGCTACTTCCGATTTGAAAAAACTACTTTCGATCGAGACCGGAAGCTGAGAATAGCGCCAATCGACGGAGCAAGTTTTAGAAGTTGTGGACGGGTGGTTTTGGAAGCCCGGTATATGTACTTACCTATTTATATCAAAAAATAAATAAATAATACAAAAAAAAGAAAGAAGCTAGCTATTTTTATAATGCGAAAAATGGATTAGGAAATATTTCCGAAAACTGATTTTTAAACTTTTACCATTCTGTAGTCCAATATTGGGAAGAAGATGGGTTATGCCAAAATGTATAATATCACTGTGTGACAAATGACATTTTTTGTTTCATTACATGGACTACTTTCTATTAAAGTGGATCTAGTGAATACGAAAATGATAACCAAAATTTTCTTACACGTACCGTTTTACATCGTTTGAATTTTAAATTAAAAACATACAAATTGAGACTCCAAATAGCACCAGTTTATCTGATTAACATAAAAAAAATAAGCTTAATATTGTAAAAGAATATTTATAAAAAATTAACTTTTTCTCTTATGAATTGCAAAATCCTTATATTAAAAATCAGCTGTAATCTACCAATGTTTTGGCGTTTCATCTAAATTGGTAACATTTTTCAATCCGTTTAATATCCTGGTGAAAGCGTTTACCTTGTTCACCAAGATTTGAGGGAAATATTCGAAATGGGAATGAAAGAAATGTATTTTTGAAAGAAATTCTGCACCCCATTCTATATTTTTGTGATTACTTATTTATTACCATATATTATTAATATGTTGAAGAGATGACACTGAAAACAAGGATTGATCTACGGTCTTCCTCTTATGTAATTTTGTTGATATGACTGTACCTTTGAATTAGGACGTATATTGATTTTAATACTTATCTACATACTTCTATTTTAAAATAGAAATTTAGCTTTTCTTATAGTTTCACCTTGTTCCTCCAAGGTGGTGTGGAAAAGATTGAAAGGAGTGCATATTATGAGAATTCCAAGTTTGCAGTTTTCAAAATTGCCATAACGTGCGAACGATCATCTGTAGCAGAAAAAGTGTAAGAACCTTTTTTGTCGGAAATCGCATGCTTTATAAATTTAATGATAACTATTTTTACAATAAAGCTAACCTTAAACCTAAAAGATATTTGAATAAAAATTTTAGCACATGTCGGATCGATGGGGACTTTTCACATTTTATTTAAAATGAATATTCGAAGGTCTGTGCAAATTTTCAGCTCTGCCGGAATTTTGTCTAGGTTTGGACTTTTTTGTGTCTATTTTGACCGGACTATAGATAATTTTACCCGCTACAAAATGTATCAGCAATTTAGAAAAACAAAATTTTAATTTATGAAAAGTGAGATAAAAAAAAAAGTTTACTTGCCGCATTGAGTGGGGTATCGTCGAAAAAGGGTTATGAGGTTTCTTACCGTTTTTCCAAATTATGCCCCGTTTTTAAAATTGCTGACTCCAAGTGGCTATATTTGATTAATTTTTTGTCGGCCAAAATACAAACACACATATGATATCTGAATGCAAATTATATATTATATACATATATTTCATTATTGTATTTAGCATTGCATTCGTCGCATTTTATCTCATGGTCTGACATTCTATTGACCGCCTTTTTTTTTGTTGTCTTCGACTCGATGCATTATTTAATTGTGCCACGAAGCGAATTAACACCCATATAATTAGGTAACTATAATTACTGTGGCATATGTAATTCAGAACAGGTAATATTATTCATGTTAGAAAAATCGTGCGACACAGTTATTTTTTATAATTTAGGATAGGATCTAGGGGACTATCATCATCTGTTTCTGAACAATTCATTTATTGCGAAGTTTATTTTAATACTTATTGTGTTAGTTGGGAAGCTATCTAATGATCTCTAATCAGTTGCCGTCATATCTTTTTTTCACAATCATAAAATGGAACACCCGCTTCCGCTGTAATGGAACGAATGGTTAGATGATCCAGTAACATCGAATGAATTAATTTTTTGTCTCCGCCGTGACGCGTCGGCCAGTAATAGAGATTCGCCGCCAGCTGTGATGTGGCCGCCGCCGCCGCCGCCGCCGCCGAGAGGAATTCAAAAGATGCTTCGTGCAGCATCCAATGAGGAGAAAAACACCCGCACCAGGCCAGGGAGGGAGGGGGTTATCGCAATGTCAATTGCATGTAAGCACGCATTAAGTCCGGTCGAAGTGGTAATTAATTGTCACCATACCGCCGCCCGGCCCGGGCAGATTACGCCTTCCGGCTTGCGAGGCGCTCCAGCCGGGGCCCTTGGCATGCATAGAACCCGGGCAATCCCGGCTGAGCATGCAAATTGCAAAGTGAGCGGCGACCAACAAGTTCGCCATCGACTTTGCAAGGCGATTGGACTTCGCGATTCACCCCCCATGCGCCCTTCAATGTGTTTACCTGGGGCCCCTCATCCAGACCCCCGCCCGGCCGCAATGACGCGGGATTAGTGTCAGCCCTGTCGTTACGTTTTGATATACCGCGGCGCGCTCACTTTCAATTCAATGCAAAGGCAAAGGCCATTTGTCACTGGGGCTTTGCCGGAGCCGGAGTCAGAGTCGGAGTCGGAGACGGATACGGAGACGGAGGAGCCCACCTGGCGACTACCCCTTTCGTGTCGTGGAGCTTTGGGGGCTCCTCGGCGCGCTGTTTGTTTTGATCGTTCCGCCCCAGATACGCCGCACAAGAGCAGCTTTCAATTTTGCCATTTTTTATGCAGGTGGGCCCTACGAGCTGCACACACTTGAGCCGGGAATTGGGGCGCCTGGGCGACCACAGCCGCGTCCTTGGGGGCGGCCTTATCTGCGGCGGATTAGTCGCACGAGGCGGGTCAGTGTCACATTCGCGGACGCTGCACGCCGGGGATGACTCGTGCCTGCGATAAAAAGGCACGATGGATGCGGGATGCAATTAGCCGCGGGATTTATGTCAGCTTTAAATATTGACGAGGTTTGCACAACTTTGGGCCCGTTTTGCACTTGGTGCCATGGGCGCTTACAGCCACTCGGCACTATTTTCTTTGCCAACTATTTGGTGATATTTTCGCATGCCTTGCCGTTCGAGTTCAACTTTTAAGCCCTGAAAACGAATTCATGGCGCTCTGCGGCTTTCTTCGTCGACTGCGCTGTTTAAGCGCGAAACTTGGACGGTTTATTGTCTCGTAGTCAAAAGAAGGAATGGAAAAGTTTATTCGCATATTTCACTGAATGGCGCTGGTTTCAGTCAGGAATGGCGAGGCGATTTCTTTTAGAAAATTTGCTCGCTCACGAATAAATCCTTCTGCGCGACAGAAGTGGGATGGGTCGAGAATACGCCGCTATAGCAAAATATAAATTTAGGAAATGTTGAAAATTCTCATGATCCAATCGTGGAATGCACGAATGAATGACCCTAGACTTTTAGAGGAAATTCCTCGTGCCATCCCACCACTTGCAATATAGACATTTATTTATAACGACGTTGCATGTGAAGTTTTGCCACCCCAAATATTCATTTCGCTATTGAGTCTGTAGGGCACGGGGAGGGGCTTAGAAAGCAGTCAATTCTGAAATATTTAGACTACGATCCTGCAGCAATACCCCAGTCAAATCGTACATAAAAATGGGCTAAAATTGCAAAAGCGTGATGTAGTTCTAATTTTTTGATATACAGTAGGGCCTCGATAATCCGAACCCTCGCTTATCCGAACATCTCTATAATCCGAACAGCCCCATATATGTACATAACATTGACAACATCAGAAAAATGCGAGATTTTAGACAAGATTAAAGAAGGTGTTTCCTTAACAACTCTTGCGCAGCAGTATAACGTTAGAAAGTCGACTATTTTTGACATCAAAAGTAAGGAGAAAAACATACGGTCATTTGTAATAAATGCAGAAAAGCGTACAGGAGCTAGAAAAACTTTAAAAACTCCTAAAAATCCCCACCTTGAAGATGTCTTATTTATGTGGTTTTTATATAGAGCAGCGAAGAAAAGCCATCCCTTTGTTAAGTGATATACTAATGTATATCATTTCAAAAAGTACATTTCAAAATTTCTATGTACATACTGTAATCCGAACGCTCCATTGATCCGAACAGGGTATAAATTTTGGGTGTTCGGATTATCGAGGCCCTACTGTATTGTTATACCCCTGACACACTGCGGCGAAATTGAGAATTTCGAAGTCAATTTCGTTACACATTGAATTTCTTCATTTCAGTTGTCAATTTCAACATTTCAGATTTCTCGGGCATTTTCAAGTAATTTAAGATGACTTAAAAAAAATATTAATTTCTTTAAATAATGAGGCAAATAATATTTCCATTATTTTGGAAACAATGTTCTTCAAGAAAAGCAAAGTGAAACGTGAAAAAATAGGAGAAAATCAAAAAAATATGGGATTTTAGACATTTTGAAGCAGAAATTAAGTAGTAAGCGCGCCACCTGTCGCAAAATTTACATAATATTTTCTCAATTTCGCACGAAATTGAGCAGTGATATCTACATTACGAAATTGAGTTGAAATGTGGATCGAAATTGAGAACAGAGCCGAAATTCTCAATTTCGCCGCAGTGTGTCAGGGGTATTAGGACCAGTTGGAGTAGTGTAAACCCAAATTTGCAGCATCGAAAAACTTGTGCTTTCTGCGTAATACTTGAAAATTTGCAGCTTTTTTTCAGTTGCCTTATAACTCATAAACTGTGCATTTGTTGATATTAGATGTTATAACCATTTTTAAAGTACATTAAATTTGCAACAATTTAAGCCACACCACAATTCTGTCCCTTCAATGGTTTTCATGATACGCCCGTTTTTGTTATTACATAAAATCAATATTTTAATTTTTCTCTCATTTCGGTGTAACTGTTCAGCCTGTGAGAAAAGTTATGGAAAATGGACTGCAGTAAATTCCTCTGATGATTCCTTGCGAGAAGCTGAATCTGCTATTCCTGAGTCTCTGAAACTGTTACTTGAAACCATGGTATTGAAACACAAACGCCAATATCTCGGTTGTTGAAAGAAGAAATGTCTTTCGATAGCTCATTCTTTTCATTTCATTCTCACTTTCTGCCGTCAGATCTAGCTGATTCCTCTCCTCACTCAAGACGAGCTTTGGTATCTCCTATACAGGGAAATTTGGGTCAAAACATCTTGTAAATCTCTGGGCAGCATTGGGATTTTCTTGCACTTACAGTGATATTTTGGAAAAACAAAAATGGCCGTATCTTGAAAACCATTGAAGGCACAGGACTGTGGTTGGGCTTAAATTGTTGCGAATTTAATGTACTTTAAAAATGGTAAGAACATCTAATATCAACAAATGCACAGTTTATAAGTAATAAGGCAACTGAAACAAAAGCTGCAGATTTTCACGTATTACGCAGGAAGCACAGGTTTTTCGAAGCTGCGGATTTACACTACTCTAACTGGTCCTAACACTATATCAAAAAATTAGAACTACATCACGCTTTGCAGTTTTAAAATCTAATTTGACTGGGCTAAAATAAAAAATTTCAATATTTCAGCAGACAAAGAATGAAGTAACTTTCGTTATAAAAGAACGCTGCACCTTCCCTATATGTATGTATATTCCTTTACATAAAAATTTAACTCTATATTAAAACTTCAAGTAATGCAATAATTAAAATTTGTGTAAATGCCTGCAGTCGGGATAAACTGATAATAAATTGACTTCCCTCTGCAGGAATCAACGTTTATTTTGACTACACACTTACTAATTACTTACAAAACTCAAAGACGCTGGCGAGTTTCTTGATTAGTTTTTTAATTATCTGGTTTTGTAATATACCGTCTCGAGAAATTAACTTTTATTCAACTTGTTTCACAATGGACACTTTTTTTAAGTGTATATACATATCTTCATGGCTAAAGTAAAAATATGGCTTTTCACTTTTGATTTATTTCTTTGTATAAAAAATTAATTACAAAAAAATTAATAACAAAATGTCAATTCTTTTCTCAAACCTTTTGAATAACAATTTGCGCCTTCTGGCACCTCCATTTTCCGTTAACTTAGAGAATTAAATGGTACATGATTATTAAAATGTTATTCGAAAGCGTTTTACATATTCTGAAACCATTTTTCTTTTATTTTTAGCCCGCAATATTATAAAATTTGTGGAGTGCAAAATAAGAATGTAACGTATAATATCATATACATATAGCATATTACAACCTCCGCTATTTTAAAAATTTTACCTATTATTAATATCCCACTTTTAAATTGTAATGACGAAAAAACATTGTCATACTCGCTAGAATTGTTTTCGTCATATGTGATTAACTCGTGACGAATATGTAAACAATTAAATTCCTCCATCCCAATTTTTGCATAACTACTCTTTATCTCCACTCTTGTATTTGTTTGGTGTTTATTTGAAATACGTTTTTCAATATGAAATTTTGTCGCCATCTTTAAGATATTATGATTTGCTACTTAGTTTAGTCGATTGTATTATTCAATATTAAATTCGATACAAAAACCTGTTAAATATTTATCAATTTCCTTAGGAAATTATGTATTTGTCAATCGTAAAAAATGTAAGTATTTCCAATCGAGGTCAAATGTCGAACTACATTTTACTTTTAGCTTAATTCTAAAATGAACTGTGTAAAAGTCACGTAAGGCAGCGGAATGTTCAATAAACATAAATGATAAAGGAAAAGTCGAAATATTTATTAATTACTTTACCACAAGCAAACTGGTTAAAAAATTCATCCTAGCTGGGGTTTGAGAGTTTTTTTTTATTTTAGTTCTATACCCAATAAATTATTAATCATTACCCTCAAGGCTAAAAGATGTATTAAACGAAAACGAGTACTGGCGTTTGAGGCGGAGGTAATTAGCATTTGAGTTGAATCAACACAGAACTCACGAAAAGCTCCAACTCGTAAAAATCTTTCGCAGCCGCAGTAGCTTCTTTCAAATATTCTTTCTCATTTTAAGAAAGAGTGTCCAGACAAGGACATGAGGCGTCTTCCATACCATGAGGGAAAATTTTCCGGAAGAAGCCCAATTGGCTTTCACTTTAATAAAGGGAAGCGGGCAAACTGCTTTTCCTTTAGAATGTGAAACTATAGTCTGATGGCTTGCCAACACATTTTCCTTCTCGATGTGAGTTCTCCTTGGATTTTATGCTTAGTGGTTTTAGTTAATTTCTCATCCGAAAAGACATGCCATGTTTGTGTGAAGGAATCTCAGCTGAAACCAAATAACTTAACGCCGGACTGACGCTCGTCTCGTGTCTGAAAGCGCCTCCTTTAGCTCATAAAGTTTTATTGCAATTTTTGAGTCTGGTAGTGCATTTGTCTTATAGTAATTCTACACTTTACACACCATAAAGAGCGACTTTACTTAGCTCCGGTCATTGTAGGGTCATTCCATTGTGACGGTCGGTATATTTTAACTCATTCTCTGACACACTTTTAAATATTATGTATACATATCTACTTTATAATAACATGTCTTGCAAAAACTAAATATGCATGAGTGTGATTATACCTATAACTACTTTAAAATGTTATTAACTAAAAATCTAAATGTTTACTATTAATCATGTTAAATTCACATTTGAAAAAGTCGAGGCAATTAATGACCTAACCTCTCGAGGTTATTGCATACTAAAAACATACTTAAAAATTTTGATAAACTAATAATATTAAAAAATCGTATTTTTTGTATTTGACGCCTAATTAGTGTCGCTATTATTTTCAGAAGAGACTAACTCGTAGAGTAAAAACAATTTTTTTATTAATTTTCAAAGACAAGTAACAAAATGAGTAATTAGTACCAGGTATGTTTGTTGACAAGAATTTGTTGAAAATTATGAAAAAGTATATTACTAAGTTGATTAAAAAAATCCACTTGCGGTTTCAATCGGAACAATCCTTTTGATATTCTATAAAATATTCTAGTTCACTTCTAGAATCTAACTAATATGTTAAAACGTTGATACTTAGGTTATCCGTCACTTTCTGGAGGTTATTTACATAATTATAGGTCTTTTAAGTTGAATAGCAACTAACTAACAACACCTATTAGTTGTTAGTTGGAGACAACTTGATTGGTTAGTGGTTGAAATTCTAAATAAAGTAGATGTAGTTGAGAAAACCATGTCAGTAACAACTTTAGTTAAAAAAAATTTAGTTGTACCCATAATTAGCAACTGTTAGTTTTGTTGTAATTTATTGAATAACAACTAACAACTAAAAATTTATTTTGTTTTTTAAAAAACGAGCGTCGGAAATGGCTGTTTTTTTTTTTAAATATTTACGCTTGTGGTTACCATAACAATTGGTAAGATTATCTGAAAAAAATCAGATCATATACATAAATACTAAATCATTAGGCCTGTCACTATCGCCAAACTAGGATTTACATAGGTTATTTTAAAAAATTGTGGGATTGCATGTTAAATCAACGTTTCGAAAAGATCTGCTTGTTTCCATGATTTTGGATACTAAAAATACATATGATGCATAGCAGTTAACGTTATTTTAACAAGCTTTCTGCCAGCCAATCGAGTCAAATAAGTAGTTTTCTAAGCAATGTTAAAAGAATTTGTGAAAATTTGCATTTTAATAAGAGCGCTAATTCAAATTATAAGTCATGAAGCTAATTGCTGTGCACACTAAGAAAATGTCCTTAAACTTTCTCGTGAAGGCAAATTTTCAGGAGTTATTGCTGAGAAATGTAATATAACCCATAAAACAATTCAAAAAATTGAAAAATGTGTCAGCGGGGGGTTTCCAAAACCAAAAAATGGCCGATCTGTGAACATTTCTAATCGATTTGCCCGGGAAATGGCTCGATTTATAGTATCTGGAATAACAAAAACTCCTCAGAAAGCTGCTCAACAGATCAGTAATGAAGCCAGTAAAGTAAGTATTCCGAATATTCTTTTCCGCCTTTCTTTATTACTGCGGAATATTTCGAACGCATCCTTGTCGATCCGTCTCAAGAGGTGGAATTAAAGGAATATTCTTCTATCAGTTGGCAAAAGTACAGACAATAATCTGAGTAACCTGAATTAAACCACAGGAGTATTATACATGAAACAAAATATGTACTTGTAAATAATGTTACGACCAAATAGATTTCTTTTTTCATCCTATTTGATTTATGTTTATTCCAAATTTTCCAAGTCGTTTCTTTTCCGTTAGGCCTTGGTCTTATTGCAAACAAACTGACGACCGCTTTACTAAGACTCATTGCAGGAACTGTCGAACAACACTGAAATTTTCCACAAAAAAGGAAAAATGACGGTAAATTTTATTATTATTTTTTGCATCGCTGATCCTTCACGTGTTGGAGATCTAGGATCTTCCAACTGGTTACTTTATGCATTCCTTTTGGACTAGTATTAGCACCAGTATATTTTCACCGGTAATATAACTACTTCTTTATAGAAACTACTTCTATATTTCCTACTGGGCAACTACTTTTTGGGGGCAGGTATAACTACATAACTAATTTGTTGTAGCTTCTTAGTTGCAATTGATTTTTGCCCAATTTGGTACCGTGCTTCAATTGTGTTTTAGATGACCGCACTTAAGACTGTTCTCGAGATTTTTCCGAAGGTAACAAAATTAACGATTTGTTATTTTTATTAATTTGCAGATGATGATCCACGCTTGGGAGAACTACAAGTTGTACGCATGGGGAAAGAATGAGCTGCGGCCTTTGAGTCAACGGGCACATTCTGGGAGCATATTTGGGGCACACGATCTCGGTGCGACTATTATTGACGGTTTGGACACCCTGTATATCATGGGTCTCTACAAGGAATTCGAAGAAGGAAAGGACTGGATCATGCGGAGATTCACTCTCGAAAATACTTCGGCGGATCTTTCAGTATTTGAAACAAATATCCGCTTTGTTGGCGGCTTCCTCAGTCTGTACGCCTTCACCGGGGATAATCTTTTTAAAGACAAGGCCCAGTATGTGGCTGATAAACTACTACCAGCATTCCAGACCCCAACGGGTATTCCATATGCATTAGTCAATACGAAAAGTGGGGTAAGCTTCACACGTTTATTAAGTTTTGAACCAAATTTAAATCTGCATCGTTTGCTTTCCCTTTCAGCTGGGTAAAAACTATGGGTGGGCCAGCGGAGGAAGCAGCATCCTTTCCGAGTTTGGAACCCTTCACCTCGAGTTCTCATATTTGAGTGATATTACGGGGAATCCCCTCTATAGAGAAAGGGTGCAGAACATCCGGCAAGTTCTGAAAGAAATTGAAAAGCCGAAAGGACTATATCCGAACTACTTAAATCCAAAGACTGGAAAATGGGGGCAATGTAAGTTTTAAGTATTTTTCACGGCTGGCTCTTTTTTTTGGCACATCGTGGATTTGAGTAGAGCACTAATTAAAAGATATCAGTCATTCAAATTAAATTTATGCTTTAATAATTATTATTTATTCAACTTCGTTGAGCAATTTTCAACGCATTCGGTTGGTCATTCATTTAGTTTAATTAATTTGAAGGTTTCGCTATTCAAAACGTTAAAAAATATCCACCCAAAAGAATTTCATGCATTTTTATCGCAGAGGGCGCTGTATATATGTATAATGCGTAGCTTGAAATCTCCATTTAAAAAACCTTGCCGAAACTACTCTCAAAAGAAGCGGGCACGTACTGGAACATTTCTTTGAATAGGCCCCCGGGAGCTGAAACGTAAAATAAGTGGAGTTGGAAATTATATTTTGTTTTGTATCTTCTGTTTTAATGCGAATAGAAAGTCGTAGATTGTGTAAACATTTCGAATATTGTGTTATGTTACATTTAGAATTCGTTTCTAAAAGTAGGCTAAAAAAAAGTTTTGCATGTGATCTGAATTTCCTATATAAATTTTTTAAGCGCATTTAATAACTATTTTTAAATGACCGACCAACCTTCTCAGATTGGGCTGCGTAATTATGGACGAATTTTGTACGAATCACGGGTTTTCGATTTTTCTAAGTCAATATGAGTTTTTAAATGTATTTTATTTGGATGAAGGGTCATTGAAGGTTATCTAATACTATCAAAAGATTTATTCATCTTCTAAATGGTTGTTTAAGATTTAATGGTGCAGAAAATATTGATCATACGCGATTAAATGACTAAAGTTTGCTAAAACATCAAACAATTTCAAAAGGCCATAATGAGGAATTCCTTTATAGTCGAAGTTTAAATGTCGTCTCATGCTCATCTAAATTTTGTTTTTATGGAACTTTGTGAGGTGGAAGCATTAAATTCAATGTTTTGCGTAAAATGAATTACATATTTAGTTGTTAGAGTTATTTTTAGATAATATGAATACGTAAGCATTATAAAAATAAAAAAATCAAGTTACTTTTATGTAATTAGAAAAGGACTTTTAGTTTTAATGATTCGTAGTTTTTCCAAGTGTCCTCTTAATTTCGCCGATATTATTTTTGTTTGAAGAGGCTAATCAAATCAAATGGCACATTTAAAAAAACTACATACCATGATTATATTTATTCAAAAAGTGAAGTGAAATGTTTTTTGAAATATCAATCTATTCCTTCGATTTTTTCGCTGGTCTTTTCATAACAAACTTTTCACATTAAATTTTATCGAACTGGATAGTGATTTCACACGACTTGTGTAAGATTTTTTTTTATCGTTCCTAAATTTGTTTGTCTTATAATTTATATCAGAGGCAACTAGAGACAACTAACATTTTCATCCATTTGGCGTTTATTTCATCTTTAAACTGCTCCTTTTGCTTTCTTGGACAAACAAAATATCAGTAAATAGTTTAATAGCAAATGTAAGCCTAATTGAGTTTTAACCCTTTCACGCATTATGGACACAGTTGTCCCAAACAAATAATTTAAAAGAAATGAATAACTAAGAAACGGGTGGGTGCCATTTTACTTTTATTATTTCCTGAACGTACCTTTCCATTTTTTATTTATGGCATCACAGTGGCTCTTATGCATATAAACTGAGCAAATGCTCAATCTTAATTTTTATATAGAAAACTGGAGCTCAATCTCAATTCGGGTGAGATAAAACTCGGGTTTTCTATATAAAAATTGAGATTGAGTATTTGCTCAGTTTTTATGCATAAGAGCCAGTATCCGAATCGTAATTTTTTGATTATAATCAGGAAATTGACAGAAAACCCATTTTTTTAAAAATATGTATTTAGACGCTCAATGGATCATCGTAAATAGTAAAAAATGATTAATTTACATCTTACAACCTTATGACCTTGTAAGGGTTAAAAGTTTTAAATCCCTGTGCACCTCTTTTCTTGATTAGTGGCATTTTTCGTTATTATTTTCCAATTATTTATAATAGCATTGTTTACTATTACAACTCCAAAAGTGTTTACATATGCATATGTATCATTTTTTTAACTGCAATAGAAGCTGATATATTCTATTTAAAAAAAAAAAAATCACATTTTTCGAGCTTCAAAATAGTAACAAAGTAGTTTATATTATTTATTATTATTATTCTTTATTATTTTTATTTAAATGCAATCAATGTAGGGAGGAAGCCAGCTTTGATAGAACGGCTTTATGCCCTTTATGCGGGGATTAAAAATATGTGTGTTTGTTTTTCAGTACACATGTCTCTCGGCGCACTAGGTGATAGTTTCTACGAATATCTTCTGAAGGCATGGATTCAATCCGGACAAACTGACGAAGAAGCGCGGGAGATGTTCGATGATGCAATGAAGGTGATCGTTGAGAAAATGGTTAGAAGGAGTCCAGGTGGTTTAATCTATGTATCAGATTTAAAATTCGATAGACTTGAACACAAAATGGATCATTTAGCATGCTTCTCAGGTAATATTCCCAAAGTGGATTTTGAAGGAAATGTTTTTAATCACATTAACTTAAGGTGGTCTTTTTGCCTTGGGCGCTACAACAAGACAAAATGAGAATTCGGATAAATTCATGGAAGTAGGAAAAGGACTGACAAATACATGCCATGAAAGTTATGACAGGACACCGACGAAATTGGGTCCTGAAGCATTTAGGTAAGATTTTTATCAATGGCATTCCTATACTTTCAAATATCCTGGGCGTTATTTGTGAAATCAAATCTGTTTGTATGCTTAATTCAACTAATGCCGACAGAAATGTGCGTACGTTGAATTAGACATTAAGATTGACTTGGCGCATTTTGAATTTATTCTGTTCTACATTTAAAAATCTTTCAGGGAAAAAAGACAGTAATGCATATTATTTTCAGATTTACAGAAGCAGCCGAAGCAAGAGCACTGAAATCGCAAGAAAAATATTATATTCTCCGTCCAGAAACATTTGAAAGCTACTTCGTACTATGGCGGCTAACTCATGACCAGAAATATAGGGACTGGGGCTGGGAGGCGGTGCAAGCCCTTGAAAAGCATTGCAGAACGCCACACGGCTACTGTGGGCTAAAGAACGTCTACCAAGAAGATCCACAGAAGGATGATGTGCAACAAAGTTTTTTCCTAGCGGAAACACTGAAGGTAAATAGTATTATGTCCTTGTTTATTTTTACTGAATGGGAGCACTTAAACTAAAAATTCATTTGTACGCCTCATTACGACGAAGGTCGTGTGTGCGGGCAGAGCCTCTATTAATTGGTCTGTTAATCTCTCAAAAACCCATTCAAGCATTGGAGAAACAGTTGAGGATTTTGAACTTGTTTTTAATTAGTCAACAGACATGCTGCAGACCGAATGTGTTTTTAATGCGTTCCTTTTTTTCACCCGACAGTATTTGTATTTATTGTTCTCTGATGACTCGCTGATGCCTCTGGACGAATGGGTGTTCAACACAGAAGCACATCCACTGCCGGTGAAAGGTGCCAACATACTCTACAGGATGGCGACGGTGTCCTCGACATCACCCTAAGGCACCTCCTCAAAGTCTTCCCTCCACAAAATTTTGTTTTTGATTATTTCTTTGTTGTTTTCATTGTCGTCTACCCTAGTTTAATTTCACCAAAAATGTCTGTTTTTTTATCCAATTGATTGATTTGAGCTGTGGACGCAATTGACATTCGGTCATGAGAGCCAGAAAATGCGTAGTGATCAATGATGTTTTTATATGTTTTATGGAAGCGTGTGGCATTCTGTGAGTGAGAGACTTAAACGTCTTTTATAATATTTATTTGTAATATGATTTTGCCTACTGTGTAAAGTGTCCTAAAAATTGTAAAATAGCAATCGAGTCTTCTTTGTAAATACGTTTTAAGGTAAGTTAGGTAGTCGCAACCCGACTATTGTAGTTAAATTGAATTTAAAAATGAATTAACATAAAATAGTTTAATTGAGAAGGGAAAACGATAAGCTATGTTAATAAACCTTTATTTACCGAATTTTGTATCTCAGAAATCTTTCTTCTTGTGCATAATGTTTTGATCAACGTTTCAACAGTTTATCCTTACTAATGAATATCATTCTTTTGATTGACTGACAAATGCTTAACTTTTTATTCTATAGCAATAATTGGTTAAATCTGCTGCTGCACACATTTGGCAATTTTAATTTTTTTAAAACAATTTAATAGCGAGTTACGTTATATTAACTTAACTAACTATTAAATCGATAATTACTTTGAAGAAGTTCAGTCACGAATTGGGAAAAGGCTAAGGAAAGTCTTCTTTTTTTAAAATTTAGATTTGCCTTTGATATTTTTTTGAAATGACTATGACTACTTAAGAAAAGCCCTAGATTTCTAAAATTCGTGTACCGGACGCATCCTTTATCTAAAGAGGAAATAACAATATTTTTATCTATAAATTAGTTTATGAGTTTTGACAATTTCAAGCTAGTGCACTTGTGCACTTTTACACTTTAAGAGATGCTCATACATAGGTGAGAGTTACTTGAAATAATTGCACAAGCGGAGATCGAACCTGAAAACTTTGATTTTGAATTATGCCTCTCACCAATTGAGCTAACGTGGTCAGTTGCCGATGCCTTCGAATAATTCTGATTCAATATGTACAAGGTATGAAATTATTAATTTCATCGATTTTAATAAACTAAAAATTGATTGATCGATGACTTAAAGCTCTCAACCGTAGGGAAGGTAACATTCATTGATTTCGAACTTATTTTTGAGATTAGATTATTTAATAATTTCATATAATCTCAATTTTTATGCGATTGAAATTTTGCAGTACAGCTTGGTTAAGCCCGTAAGTTTCAGGATGTATAATTTTATCAAATTGATGAATGATGATTGACGAATTTTGTGCATGCAAATGGGTCGTTCTTTATTTCTAGTTATCCACTAAAAAACATAGTTGCAACTTTTTTTTGTATGTGCGGTTTTGCAACTCAATTTGCATATTTGCATAATCTTCTAACGTAGAAAATATTCAGAAACATTTATGCATACCTCAAGATTGCGATTGACTGGTGTTTTAACTAAAATTACTTTGCATTAATAATAAACGCACATAATCAATTCATAGTGCTGTTTTCCGTTAAATTTAATTTGAAGTAGGTGTAAAAACAAATTTTGAAAATTCTTATCTATAACATACATATCACTTTTCTACTTGAACATCGAAATAAGTTTACATATTTTATACCATTTCGATTAATTGACTGCTTGTTTTTTTATCTTGTGCACTCAGACTCTCAACGAATAAGAATAAAAGGACTTGACCCTTTTATTTTACGAAAAAATAGTGTAACAGTGCAGGACATTTATAATTTTATTTAAATCTTCGAAAAAGGGAAAATGGTGAAATAAACGCGTGAAATGGTGAAGTCAACTAAATTAAGATTACATATTTGGTCACGAAGAAATGTTTTCAGTTGGCGTATGATTTAGCATTTCATATATTTTTCCATTTAATCGGTTCATAATAAGCAGAAATCCAATCGACATTTCATTCAATTCAATCAACCGAGTAAATTTTCCAAATGTGGGGGTTTAGATGCTTTGAGAATCTCATATGTGATTTTCACAACTGTATGAGTTTTGACGAAATTTCACATATTCTTTTAAATAATAAAATTATTTAAAAGTGTTGCTAAGTTTTTTCATGCTCATTTTAAGTATTTAACATTACTGGTGTATTGTATTGCTCCGCTATGTTTATAGTGAGATGACTGAGGATTATTTGCTAAGCTTAGACTTTCAAAAGTTTACGTTTAAAACTCAATAAAAAAGTCTGCATCTGCAACTATCAGAATTTACTAGAGATGAGTCTTTTGAGTATTATTTATAATGTTGGTTGGGATGTCTCTGCATATTTGTGCTAAAATTACACATACTTTACATTGAGTATTAATTGAAATGAAGAGAGGATCTTATATTAAAAACGCAAGGGATAAAGAGTATGTGCCCTTTTAGAAATGTAATCGTATTAAATTTGATAATCCATTTCCCAAAAAGAGATTTTTTATGTTATCTTTGCTTTAATTAATTTTTATTTAGTTTATAACATTATTCGTTTTATGGAAAATAATTTTATTTTTATAGTGTAATTAAGTTTAAATGTTTGTTTGTACTTAGAGATAAAAAAAAAACTTTGATTAAAAAGGGGTGAAAATGGCTCATGGATTACTGATTTGCATCTAACTTGGTACACAATACATACATAACATAGTTATAAACAAATTTGTATCTTTTGAGGATTAGTTATGGTTAAATGCAAAAGCTTTATGACAGCTAGTATGAATTTATGTTTTGAAAATGCAACTAAATAATAATCGACGTAATCCTGCGTCTTAAAGAAAATCAGCTTAAGTTATTACCAGTTATATGTATATTATCTATCGAATTAGAGTGACTGCTTCTTCAATTAAAATAATGCTTTCCTATGGAGATACGTTGTTCTTTAATTTTATTTGAATAACTAGCTTAGAAATTTTTCGAAAGTAATTGAAGTGAAATTTTTCGTTTTCGTAGTGGGTATAACTAAGACTATCACTACTCGTGTGGCTACTGAACTCACTTGATTAGTGGAATATTTGAGTTCAGAGATCCTTGTTTGAGCAACGGATTTTGGAGTAGATACTCGAGTACTTGAGAATAAAATTATTCGAGTAAATGAATATTTAAGTACTCAAATAAATATTCGAGCAGTGGAGTGTTTTAATAGAGCGGAAATGACCCTAAATCTATTTTTGCTTTATTACATACTGTCAAGGAAAGTAATCAGTGCAACAGTGAAAAAAGTTACATAAATCAATTTCAACTTTTAATATTCTTAATGAATTTCATTAATTTTTATTTATATCTTTTTTCTTTAAGCCTTATTAAAGTGTATTTTTTCAGTACTATTTTTTCATGCTTACAAGTTGAGATTGTGCGATGCGATTGAATAGAATACGAAGCGATTGGTTTCATCAAAAATTATAAATTAATTTTAAGGGGGGACGCCACTGTGACGAGCCAAAAAATTGTGAATTTTCGCGAATTTCTTTGGGCAGGTTTAATTTATTTATGAAAGGAATTACAATTACAAAATATACAAAATTCGTTTTAAATTTTTATTTTCGCATTTTGGTTTTTTTTTTCCTTAGTAAAATGGCATTAAAACGTGGTAATTTTAAAATGTTTTTAAATCGGTTACGTACAACTATACATAGCTACTGTAATTATAAGGCTTTTAAAAAAAAAACTTTAAAATCGGCCCATTGGGACAAGGTCGAAAAAATTTTTTTCGAGAAAATTTATTATATAACTTAAGGGGACTTAGCACCTTCAAATTTTCAAAAAATCCATCTTTATTTTTTGATAAAATTTGTTAGAATGAACCTTTTGAAAACAAAAAAAGGTAGGTATATTGTATGGTCCAGGCATCGCAGATTACATTTCGGTAAGATTTATTACAAAAAAATATTGAATTATAACTTAAAACGCAATTTACTCGAAACAATGTGTTTAAAGTTGGCGTGCATGATTAAGAAAAAAGTATTTATCCAATCGTTCTGAAATGTTAACACGTTAATCTACACATTTTACTGCTCAGAATGAACTACGGATGAAAAAATCGGCATTAAATTTTTTGAGTTATAACCGATTTTCGGGGAAAAAATAGATCGATTTTCGCAAAAAACGCCGCCATTTTGTTATTTTCCAACCAAATTTTTTTCTTTAAGTTCATTCCAAGGCCGCTTTGATGCTGATTAAAACCCCGTTTTTTGTTTTTTTTCGGACTTCTCTGAGGGTAGTTATCATGCACGCCGCGGTTTTTTGATGTTTTTTTTAATAAATTTGTAGCAGACGACAGTGGACCACAAAAAATATTTAAAAAATGTTTTCGTGTAGTTTGAAAACAATTAAGTATATGTACATAGTTTCATTAAGATATGTCTTTTTATTCAATTCAAAATTAACCTTTGAAAAAAACAATTTTTTGAAAATTTGAAGGTGCTAAGTCCCCTTAACGAATTTTGTATATTTTGTAATTGTAATTTTTTGTCCATATAGTTGAATATCTACTCTTTAAATATTCCTTTATCCGATCCTTAAAAAATAAATTATACCCACGCAAAAAAATTCGCGAAAATCGCCGTCACAGTGGCGTTCCCCCTTAAAAATGGCAACATTTCAAACAAAACTGACTCTTATCGTGGAAAATGTGTAACAAACTGTCTCGCTTTCGGACATACATACAATATTTACACAATTTTCGTGAATTTCATAAAATTTGATATTGAAAATCTTTTCGGGAAAAAAAGGGGTATCAAAATGAGAAAATGAATATTTTTGGTAAATTTTTTTAAAAATAATTTTTAAAAGTATTTCGCAATTTATTACAATATTAAGCGAATTATCCTAAGACTTTTAAGTTTTTCATATTTCATGTAATAGCTGAATGTTCAAAAATTCATTTTAACTACGTCAAAGGCTTTTTCTGATGATCCGATATTCTTTTAAAAAAATTTCGAAAGTAGCAAACCTTTACTAACTTTTTTACTCATTAGAAACTAGTTTTCTCAAAAACTTAACGTGACAGAACAAACTTTTCACTAAATGTCCTTAGAACTCTAAAAGAAATAGAAACTCCCAACATTTTTAATAAATAAAACAAGTTTTTATTAGCTGATCTACAATTGGCCTTGCTTGGCCTGAAGTGTGTCCTAAAGGCAGCCTTAGCTGATCCGGAGCGCGTTCAAAAACTTGACTATAGTTAACTTATGGTTAATATGTGTCGTTCAAAAACTCGGTGGTTAACCACAACATAACCACGGGCATAATTATTTGCCGTTCATAAACTCTTCATAGTTAACTAACATCTTAATATGTATAGTATATGCTTCTTGTGTTAAGCGTATCCCTGTGGTTAAGTGGCTTCGATAAGCATAACTATGGCTTACCACGAGGTTACTATAGTTTAGTTTTTGAACGCGCTCCTGATACGGTCGGAAGTACAGCGGGGAACATGTCGTATCGTAAACAGTAAATTTCAAATGAATCTACACGGTGGGCCATTTTAATCTATACGGCTGAATATCTCGCCAGGAATGCTTCGAATCGAAAAAACGTTCAAATAAAATTTGCGAGTTTGGAGAGGGACATTAACAGTGACCTTTAATTTGACCTTGAAGGTTATATCAAGGTCAAGTTTAGTTTTTTAAATTAGAAAACCTATTTTTGACCCCTGGTTCAGAAAGAGCAAACAAATGTACGTTCAGAACCGTAATTGCGTTTTTTTTTTACCTTCAGAGGCCATTTTAAGGCCAAAATACAAACACCGAAAAACCATGAAAAAATATATTTTTAAAGAAAAAACCTAAGTATAAGTTATCGACATCTCTTGGAGATGAGAGGTACATAGGTACACATGCGTTTTTCTTTAATGACCATTAGTGGTCAATTCAAACGATTTTTTTGTATCTGGTTTACCAACAGGGATTTTCAGGTGCATGGATTGTAAGTTGACCGCAAAATGACCACTAAAGGTCATTAAAGAAAAACGCAAGTACCTAGCTTACATCTTCAAGAGATGCCGATAACTTATACTTAGGTTTTTCCCTTAAAACTCTGTCTTTTAATGGTTTTTCGGTGTTCTTAGGTGTAATTTGACCTTGACTTCCGAAGGTAAAAAAAAATCAATTGCGGTTCTGAAGGTTAAATTGTCTGCTCTTTCTGAATCAGGGATCAAAAATAGGTGTTCTAATTTAAAAAACCCAACTTTACCGACGACTAGTTTTCTTATTAAATTAATTTGTTTCTATACTTCGACTTGAATGTAATTAAAGTGATCATATTCAACAATCACAATACGACTTCAACCTAATTGTATATTTATGAATAGACCTTTGAGTGCATCTTCGCGGAAAATTCGTAAAGATGTTTCCTCTTTTTGTATGTAATGTGATTAATGTTAAACACTGATAATTGCTATTAGCTGAATCTGAGCTCGTTTACAACAATAAAAATTCTATTGAAGTAAATTGCATTCATTATCAAATTAAATCGAATGATATTCAGTGATAATCTCCTATCCATGGGTCAGTGAATATAAGTTAAAATTTATTCTAAACTCATCGTTCGCACAATCTCAAAATTTGTTTTTACAAAAACCGAAATTGAAGTTATAATCTTATTGCAAGTCGTTTTATTTGTTCTAAATTCCACGGGCTGGCTAAGAGAATTTTTCACTCACATTATATAAATATAGGAAAATACTTGATTGCAGCAAACCCCCATCAAAGGAAATGCTAGAAAATTTAATTGAAACAGAAACGGAAATTTTTAACTCCTACTTATTCCACACTTTCGAAATTGTATTGATTTTTGCACCATTACATTAACTATGTATTTATTAATTTGCACCAATTCACAATCATAATGCAATCTCTGAAACTGGCAAGAGAATTCTACTTAGCCATTTGCTGTTTCATTTGATTTTCTCTAGTTGTATTCAATTTTGCTTCGGATTCCTTTCGATATTGGCATCTAAAGTGTACAGTGTGTAAATACGAGGAACAAACCGAAAACGTTCGACGGCTGTAAATACCACTTAGACGAATTTAGGATCATTAGACTGTAAGGATCAATTAGTGCAAGCGACTCAGCCACTAGGTGAGCCGCTTCTCTTACTATTCTCTCACAGTTGAGACCAATTTTACTTCATAATTTTACAAATTAACTTATTTAATGAAAAATTACTGCATTTAGTAGGCATCTTACACCCTTCTATAATAATAATTCGTTTTCGATTGTGTAGCTGAAACATCCGTGCTGCCGTCTTCAAGGCGTACGCGAAATTTGTTAAAAAATATATAAAAAAATAAAAAAAAATAAAAATTAAAAAAAAAGAATTCCAATTTGATTAGCGCAGAGGTGAAACTTGTTGAGCATTTAAAAACAAAAGTTTTTGTAGAGTTACTTATAAGGATATACGTGACATGAAAAACTTACCGGTGACTTCAGTTTGCAGTTTTTAGTCGTGATGTCGATTTTGTATGATTAGGAGAGCCGTATGTAGCGGGAAATTACAAGTGACTTTTATATCTAAGCTTAATGAAATTGGAAATAAATATATATTTAAAGTACACGTTGTTTTCTCATTGCCCCTAAAACCTGATCATCAATAAAAGTGAACAATAGTCATAATAGCCATTTTATTTCAGCGTATGTATGAGCGCACAGATAGAGTAGCATCAGTTGAACAAGATCCACTTGATCTCAACATAATTGTGTACTACAGCATTTAAAAACGAAACAGGTAAATCTACTAACATAAATAACATTTTACGACTAAAGAAAACTAAGTAGCTCCTTAATATCTCGGTATTTACTGGGCCTTGTCGTTCCCATGAAGATGTGAAAGAACAGCAAAAATGTCTTCATTCTTTATTTTGCTTGATTGGGATTGATCCGCTTGTTTTGGCGAAGGTTGAGGTTGTGTGGGCGTACTGCTCGAAACACGATTGTCCTCTGGGGAATCCTCTGTTAATTCCAGTTGACCAGTATTAGAACTGCTGTGAAAAAATAAATTTAAATTAAATATTCTTTCCTGTAGTAAAAAATATTCTAGGCACTAAAAATAGCATTTGCATAGCGATTAACCCAAAATCAAATAAGGTTGAATTTCATTCCAATGGATTAAGACAAACTTATTCAACATTCAAATAAATTTCATCCAAACGCAAATATATTTAAAATATTCGCAAAAAAGTTCAACGATATAAGCAAATAAAACGCATCTAATCATCCCAAGAGCTCCGCATGTGACGACTTCCGGCAAATTCAACGAATGAGAAGACGGCACGTCGTGCTCTAACTTGCAGCATGGAAATACCGAGAAAGGATATAAAAATCTGGTAAAATAAAATCATTACTAAGTATGAAATATGTTCGATTGATAAAAATTTATTTTAGTAAATTTCCTTAAAAAAAAAGAATTTACGTTCTTTTAGTACTTTCTTTCTTTCTTAACAAAATACTGTTATGAGAATTTTTTAACTTTTTCGGGGACATTTTCACACACAGCAGTGTTTATATAATTAGCGCAACAAAGTTCCGAAAATGTTTTTCTCATTTTACACAGATAACATGCCGTAGATGCGGGTTACTTTGGCTACTTTTTTCTTATATCCTAAGAAATCGCTCTGATATATAGATTGTGTTAGACTACTAGGTGTTATAATGTTTTCATTTGATAGATGAGGATAATAGCTAATCAGTAATAATGTTTTTTATAGCAAAAAGTTTGTAAAAATATATAAAGTTGTCCTTTGAGGAGGGTTACTTTGGCTTGCAAATGGTTTGGGCACAAAACCTATACTTATACTTAAGCAAGTATTGAGCCAATTTAAGTCCTTTGAAATAATAGAAAATAAACAAATGAAGCATCCGACGAAAAAAAAACCTTTAATTTTCAACAAAACATTAACAAAAACTAACTTTTCTACAGCCCTCTGTTACACAAGAAAGTTTTCTGAGCTGAAATACGTAAATATTCACAGCAGGTAAGTTTGAAGTGCAAACGACAGTTTTAATTTTGAAAAAATTCGTGCAACCAATTAAAAATAAACGTCAGTAAAACCATCTAACATTTCCGACTCGAACTAGATCATTTCATGCTTCGAAGAGGTGGGAAATTCAATATTTTTTGTGTTTTGAGCCAAAGTTACCCCCTAGAGCTAAAGTAACCCGCATCTACGGTATGTAATTTATTTCGGTACAACGACACATATTTTGTCAAGTGGGATAACAAATATAAGCCGGCAGTTTCAGTTTTTACAGCCTTTAAACCGCGCAGACATTGAAATTCTAGCGTTAATTTTAAATAACACATCTGCGTCTACTAGAAGAAAATAAGTGCTTTTTGTTAATAACTTTGGGTATTTTTGTTAAAAACTATTAACTACATGTAGGAATTCTAGTAAATTGATATTTAAAATATAATCTAACAATGTTAAAGATGGGGGGGAGGCAAACACTGCACCGAGGAAATGAGATAAATTATTGGAGAGATAGAAGATGGAAGGAACATATCACAGTTGGCAGGAACATTGGGATGTTCCAGAAAACTCATCTACATAAAATATAAAATTAGTTAATACTATCAGAGCGATAGTGCAGTCATATTAGAGGTCAAATTCGGAATGAGAGATAATAAGCTGTTAACTCGCATACACCTTCATTCTGGTGTTCTAAAAGTTTTCTCAAATGTCTCGTAAAATCTCGTGTGCGCCGTAAGTTATTCAAGGTCAAAGATCACAAAAATCAGTTTTTCGTGATTATCTCGGTTTATATAACTCCAATTATGTTAACATTTATTATAAAAATTGTAGAGCATAAAATTCGCAACAAATTTTATGTTAAAAAATTTTTAATACGCCCAACCGTTTTTGAGATAAAGGGAAGAGAGCCCGCAGGGCTCAGCCATACTCACTATAATGCAAGATCAACCGTGAATCTTAGTATATGTATGTATGAAGTTATTAAATCATTGAAATATCATTAGCAATAAATAATTTGTATTATTGTTCTGGAGATACGAAAAAACACAGCTTATAAATGGCGTCTCTGATACGTCATTGTATGCCAAATTCCTTAGCAAGGATTCAAATCCACGAAACTTAGACGAATTATGGAGTATCATAAAGTCTACTTGATGTAAACGCCACACTGATGTTTGCATGGACTACATATAGTTTTTAAGATATTTGACTCTAAAGAGAAACTATAGTTTTCCGACAAACAATTTTTGCATATTCGTCTTTTCTATACCTAAATATTTCTGCAAAGTTTCACTGAAATCCGTGAGGTTTCCGTATTCTTGACTTAAGCCATTCTGACAGCGGGGCTGAAATCAGCGACCCCGAAAACCCCCAAAGTATATACTTACATAATATATGTCGTATATAACGTATATAACGTTTCACGCAAGACAATATGCCACATGTGGCATGATAAAAAATTTAAACAAATGATTTATGTTGAGTAAAAACGATAAAAATTCAGTTTAATCATTATTTGTGATCGAAGAATATATAACTCATGGTTGATTTTTATTTTTGATCGAAACATAAAAATCACATTTAATGAGTATTCTGTACCAGAAAAATAAAACTCAAGTTTGATTTTGATTTTTGATCGAAAACATAAAACTCAATTCTAATGATTAGTAATAATTAAAAAAAAAATCAATAATCATTACTTTATGATTTCAAATATATAAATTACTTTTTCCGATTCTTCCACATAGTAATAATATTAGTAGACGTAAAGTATGTATGCCCCCAGTTTAGTACCGAGTCATTTTTAAAATAACTTGTTGCATGATTCTTTTAAACAAAAATTGAAAAATTATGATTATTTTCGGTCCATGTGTAATAGTAATAATATTTTCCCTATGGGAAATTAAATTCTGCGCCGTTCACAGGATTAATCTAGGAGTCTGAAATTTCGAAAGGATTTATGTTGGATTCAGAGCTAAAATATTGACTTAACACCCTAATATCCATGCTACCTTTAAGTTTTATTGCCGTATTGTTGATTTCGACCAACCAACGTTTCAAGTTGTTTTCCGTCCAAATCAAGAATATGAGTGACTTATTCTTTGCTTTACCAATTTATTTTCAACCATGCTAATGAGTGAATCTCAGAGGGAACATGTCCACTTGAATTAATGTCAAAGCTAATTGAAAAAAAAAAAAATTAAAACTAAAGTAAAGTAAAAGGGACAATTACCTTGTGCTACTTTCGCATCTTGAGGTGCTAGCTGTTGCCTTGCACTTTGCCGAAGGACTTGAACTTCTCTTGCTACTTTTGAACTTTGACTCTCTCTGCTTGTAGATAATTCTTAACTTTTGCGGCATTGGCGTGGAAGTATGTGAGGGAACATCAGAGTTCCCGGAATCTTCAGAATCAAGACACGCTAAGTATGGCTGCTCTTCTTGTTTCTGGATAAATTCCACCTCGTTCGATTTAGAAGAGGGCTCAATGTGGGCTTTTGTATCCCTCTTTTTTGGTATATTTTTAATGAGTTGTTTCTTCTCTTCTTCGCGAGGTATTTTTTCAGGATCTGGACTAGCAGAAAATAAGTCAATTTCGCTAGTAACCTTGAGAACGCGCGGTTGACCATCAATGAAAATATTCATCACCGATGTGACCATATTAGGTATCTGTTTTTTATTAGGATAAAAGTCATCAGGACCACTGTACACTATATTTTTGTAGCGAATGTTATCATTCTCGTCGGCTTTAGAAAATGTGCACTCTTCATAAGGGTCCTCGTAATCGTCATCATCACCATCATCAACGTCGTCATCGTTATTAGATTTATCTTTCTGAGTTTCTTCTTCTGCAGTGTTTGAAGTCACCGTGGGACTTTTTTCTTTTTCTCTTACAGATTTCGAAATTTCGACCGAATCTTCTACTGAAGATCTTATTTCTGAAATTTGAATCGGCTGGGTATTTAATTTGGGTCCTGCGGCAGACTCTGTAGTGCTGCGTTCTTGCGATTCAGTGTGTCTTGATAAATGAGACTCAATCGGTTCCGAAGAGTGAGACTCCATTGGTTCCGGAGAATGTGACTCCATCGGTTCTAACAAGTGAGGCTCAACTGGTTCTGAGGAGCAGGCCTCGAAAGGTTCTGGTGAGTGCGACTTAGTCGGTTTTGATGAGTTATTTTCGACTGATTGA
This sequence comes from Machimus rusticus, assembly GCA_951509405.1. Lineage (NCBI taxonomy): Eukaryota > Metazoa > Arthropoda > Insecta > Diptera > Asilidae > Machimus > Machimus rusticus. Next base: position 15,641,281 of record OX608051.1, read on the forward strand.
GGTGAGTGGGGGTCAGTTGGTTCCAAAGTCTGGGACTCAATTGGTTCAGAAGAACGCGTCTTAGTTGGTGGTTTAGAGCGGTTCTTACCAGTAATCATTTTTTTTCCGATCACTTTAACTTCACGTTTCGTCAAATTCTTCACTAATACTTTTGCTTTTTTTATAGGAATTGAAGGGGATGTCTTGTCATCTATTTCTGGCAAACAAAATCTCACGGTTGGCGTATTCGCAGCCTTTTGGGCTCTGGTCCGCGGGCCTAGTCTTTTCTCAGGGGTTTTCTTAACCAAAACAGGTTTGATTTTCACTCCACGTTTAGGTTTTGTCCCAGGTTTTCTTAAAGCAATAGCATCTACCAATTTAGTCCTCTTTTTCTGCATTGTAGTTAGAGCTAGTGCCGCTTTTCGAACTTGATCAGCTTCTTCTAACTCATCTTTATCTGAGAAGTTCTCATTCATAACGGCATTATCGCTTGCTTGTAAATGCAAATTATCCGATTTTTGTGATTCCTTTGGAGTAACATCGATATTTGATTTCTTAGAAAGATTAAGGGCTTTCAGCATGTCCACTTGATTATCAGCCTTAAATGGAACATCCTTGCTATTCTCTCTACTGGGAGGTGAAATTTTCTTCGCAGTTAATCTTCCCGTTCTTCTAACAGGCGTTGCTTTTACTTTCTGAGTGTTATCCCTTTTCGAAACTATTTTTATTTCTCGCTTAATAACTTTTATGGTTTTCTTATTAGCGGGAAGATCACCCTTTAGTTTTTCCTTCATTCGCAATCTTTTCTCTTCCAAATCGCTAAGTCTTTTCGACTGCTTCTCGGCCGTTGCGATACATTTTCTTGGTTTTCCGGCTGACGAAGGACCAGGCTGGGGGTCAACATCTGTGTCAGTGGAAGGAATTTGTTTTTTCGGCGTGATCCAACTTCTTACAGGATATCGTACTTCTCCTTGTTGAGATATGAGAGAGTTTTCGTTAGTATTTACTACATCAACAGGTTTCTGCTTCCATTCCTCATCCTCTGAGCTATCGATATCAGATAGGCTCATGGAAGTTGAATCTGAGGAAGATGAATTATCTGAACTGCTACTGGAAGATGAGGATGAGCTTGAGGAGGAGGAATCAGAGCTGACCGATTCGTTTACAGTTTCCGGGAGCCCTTCAACGAATGTATAATGTGGAACTAAATTAAGAGGAGTTTCATCACAGAAAGATTTAACACGTTCTAAGACTGCTGGAACTGGAACTACTTTTGTTTCTAGGTTACTTTCGACAGAATCATTATTAGCTTTATCTTTTTCAGGTGAAATATCTTCTTTCTCACTAGGTTGTTTAGTTTCCTCCTCTTTACTTTTCCCTTTTTGTCGCTCAATCTTCAACATACGATCTAAGTGCTTGTCCAGATCCTCAGATTCATCTGGCTTGTAGTAGGATCCTCCGGAAGAGTAGTCCGTTGCGCAACTACTTATATGACTGCTGCGAGGTGTTTCCTTGTCTTGAGGAGTTAGGCTGAAACCGGGCGTTATTGCATAACTGGGGGTGGAGATTTCAGGATACTTTGTTGCCGACATGTCACGAACGCTTTTCATAAGCTTCGTTATTGGTGTGTCTAGGGCTTCTGGAACCAGGAAACGAGGAGTGATTGGACAAATGAGAGGATCTGTCATCTTAAAGGGCGTTTCTAGCAGGTGAGCGATATTTCCTGTCCTTTTCTCCATTTCATTCAAATGAACTTGATCACTTAGAGATATTTCTTGTTTGGTTACAGTTTCTGGCAGGATAGGCGAAATCTGCTCTATTTCGTTTTCGGCTATTACAAGCCGATCATTGTCGTCGTCTGGATCTTGCTGTAGAATCTGTTTTGATAAATCGGTTGAAGGTGTTTTTATTTCTGATTCCAACTTACCATCGGTTTTATTCACAGTCTCTTTAATTTGGCAGGGTTCTTCTTTCTGCCCTTTAGCCTTTTCAGTCGATTTTAAGATTATAGGAGATGAAATCTTAAAATTTAATAATTTCTTTACAGGTGTTCTTTTCTTTTTTCTTTGATCTAATTTCAATACTTTTCTTTTATCTTTTTCTCCAGTTTTTACTGCACCACTTTGTGGTGATCTTGACTTGCTGTTATTATTCGCCCTTGAGCGACGCTTCTTTGAAGACCGAGGAGGCTCATTTTTGTGCGATTGTGCTTCAAGTTCTCTCAGGTGTTGATCGAAATCCTTGCCTCGTAATGCACTTCGCATTCGTTGCCATTCTTCAAATGGATCCGCCCTTTCCTCCTTCACTGCTTTTGTTACATTTACATCGTCTGTCTTCAGAACTTTTTTCTTTACTGGTATCTTCGCGGACATTTCAGTTTTCTTTTTCTTTCTTACTGATTTCGGGCAAACCTCTTTACTATTGGGTTGAGATATATTTCGCACGACTCCTCTACCAATTGATTTTCTTTTGGGAGTTTCCGAATTGTACTTCACGATAACAGTCTCATTGCTTTTGTCAACAGCGAAGTCCAAACTATTCGAATTAGAACTTTCACTTTGAGTACCTGCAGCTTCCACTTGTTTTGGAGGCAGAAATTTTTCTGACAAGACAGTTGCATCTTTCACATCTGGTAGAATGGCAGTTGTAGTTTCTGGTTTAGCTACGTCGTTTTCTTGAATCTTTTTAGAGTTGTCTTCAAGGCATGCTTTGAAAGGAGTTGTAAAGTTTAACACTCGGACGTGCGACGTTCGCCTTCGAGGAGTGGAGAGGCTACGAATTGTCTGAGGAATAAAACTGCTTGTGCTTGGAGTAGATTTCTCAAGCAATAGTCTTGATTCCATAGAAAGAGGAGCGGTTGCCGCCTTATTCGTTGCTGGTTCAGTGATTGGTGTGGGTTTAGGTATACTTTTAGTAGGAATAATTGGTGCATTTGAATTTTGTGCAGACTGCACTGGTGGGATAGGTACATTTGCAGGACCAGGTACAACGAGGTCATCTTTAGATTCTGCAAGGTGCATGTCTGTTTGCAGTAAATCCGATACAGCTTCGTTGTTTATTAACAGTGGAAAACTCATCGTATCACCGTTAACAGTAATCGGGATTGTCATCTGCCCCGTATTCACATCGATCACTACTTGATCCCCAAAGGTAGTGAATCCTTGAAGATTGCTTAAGCCCGATGTGGAAATCAGTTGATCCCCTGATAGTTGAGCTCCCAGTGATTCGTTGGGGTTGAGTACGATTAGCTTAGATATAGATAAGTTGGGGTCGAGCAGGGACAAGTTAAAAGAATTATTCGCCATTGTGTTTGGCTGGTTTTGTGGCAAAGCAACAACTGATGGTTCTACTAATCTTGGCAAATGAACGATGTGTGGTGATGTTGAAACAATCGAACAAGTTGGCAAAGTATCTGTTTTTTTTTGTTCAATAGAGATATTGTTACCTTCCGTATCTTTGTTTGCTTGTACTGATTTATTACTTTTACACTGAGAACTCATTGCTGCTAAAAAAATTCATATTCTATAAATAATCCGATATCATTGGAAAAAAGTAAAACTTACACATAACTTCTTCCACTATTTCATCGAAGGCTGGATCTTTTTCTGTAGCATCTAAAATACTTTTTATCATATCGTCAAGTTGCTTATTTAAGGCTTCATGGTCCACATCACGTTTATCTTTTTCTGGAGTTTGGTTCTCCGATTTCTGGAGCTCTTTATTTATATTCTCTGCGAGCTTGTCTTGGAACTGAGGATTCTCTAGGAGCGTTTCTGATATAATCTGCTCGAATATTGCAATTAAAAATTAAAATCAAAAAAACAAATTTAAAAAAAAAAACTTACCGGGAAAGAGTTCAACCTAGGTAATTTCTTTGACATATTGCCTGATTCTGTTAAAGACACACCTTTAGAAGGATGTTTAACTTTACTTGATTGTGGAGGAGTTGAATCCGTCTCAGACGTTACTACACTTGTATAATCCTCATCCTCCTTCGTATCTTTTGATACATTAATGTTGCTTCCATTACTGCTATTGAGCACTAGATAAGTTCCTGATAAGCGCCTTCGTTTTCTTGGAATCGGACTATATCCAGGTAAGTCCTCAATTCGAGTGGCTTCTGGTTCACTACTGTCCAATGACTCCACTGATCGGCGTCTATTAATCCAATTGATGTAAACAATGTTTAGAATCTAAACCTTTATTTTTATCTGAATAACACTAAATAAAGTGTGATACGCATAAATTAGAGTTCTATACCCTGCCGTTTACATAAAATCAGTCATATATATATACATTGCTGTAATCCAACCGAAATTCTCGTTCCAGCCCAAAAACATTTCCAAATGCTTGTACTAATTACCTCGGAAAATACAGGGTGTTCGGAATCTACATACTATACCAATCGATTTTTGGGGTGTCCTGATCAAACTTTTGTTTTTGTAAGGACATCACATCGGGAGGGAATTTTTGGAAAAAAAGGAGAAAAGTATCTTTTCAGCGATACCTTACTTGTTGGGATCCGTTTTCAAGAGGGATCGGGTTTGGAATCATTGAAAAACTTCTCAAAATATTTTTGACAAGTGTTTTTCCTCTTTCGATCCGATATGTATTTCGCGAGATATTCGACCGTCCCGGAACTTTGGATAATGCGAGACTATGCAGACTGTGCATCCAATATATTATAAGCAAAGATATAATCTAATAACAAGATGGGATACTCTCTATACCAGCGCCAAGCTCTTATAAATGCAATTCCGAAAACGGAATTAAGAAAAATTTTGCTTTAGTGCAGGCAGTAAACCACTACTGCCATTCCTTATGTAAATCCCAATAAGAGCGAACGAGACAAGAAGAGGCAGCGTCTTTTTTTACACGCGTTTTTATAAACGGCGCAAAAGTTCTGAGAATGTACGTGCATGGTTGTATTAGAGCCCGCCCCTTCCAATGTTTAGGTATAGGGAAGTTCTTCGTGTGTTCGTTAGTGCCAAAAGTACAGAGTGCGCTTAAATTTTTACAACTTAACCAAGCTAATATGAGAATAAAAATTTATCTCACAATAATATGAGAGTAAGAATTTATTTCACAATTTATTTATCTTAAAAAGAAAAATCAATGATAAATGATAAATGCAAGGCGTTTCTAGAAAATTTGTAGTGTTTCAATTCTCGTTCCATTTCCACTCAAATTTGTATCCTTTCCTTGCACATGACTTCCTTATTACTATCTACTTCTTTCAAAATCTTCTAGGTCGCTTGATAAGGAAAAACGTGGAGAGTGTCCCATCTTAGTTATTAGATTATTTTTGATTGAAAGGATAGTAACAATTACCGAGGCAGTTGTATTATCTTTAATGCCATACATGTATAAAAGTTCAATGTATAAATGGAATTTTATTAGGTAATAAATAAAAATTAATCTGTTGGAAAAAAAAGTATAAAAAAAAGCCTGGAATTTTAGAAAAATTATAAACCGTAAGACGCAGTGTACTCCTGAGGACGCAGAAACCATCAAAAAAATGAAAAATGACGGAAGAATCTTCGGGAAATTGCAACAATTATTGGAAAAACTATGAAGAAAATAGATCGGAGAATTGTGTTAGAAATTGGTAGACTTTTCCACGAAAATGTGAAGACTTTTATCAAGAACAAAGGTCACTAAATATTAGAATAGGTAGTAGTAGTAAAACATTAAATGCATATACTTTTCATTAAAAATACATGAATTTTAATAAATATTTTGAGATACGTTAGATGTTTTTTGTTCACTCGAAAATTCACCATTTGCAGAGTTTTGTTTAAATTTCTATACTAACGGAAGGTTGTTTTATATCTAGATAACGTCAGTGTGTACTCTCATTCAGTAGTTATCACAGTGTGAGTTGTGAAATTATTTTAATAGAGCTTTTGTAAGAAAAAGTGGCCAGTAAATAATTTCAATTATAGTGAATTTATTTTTTTGTCCAAAGTAAGCCAATTGACGAATTCAGTTTCACAGCTTACCTTTTAAGGTTATTTCGCTCATTGCTATCGCTCGAGTAAACCTTGAAGGACTGTTCCAGCAAGACCGAAATTCTCCTGGAAACGGTGTTGTGCCTTAGCACGGAATTTCGGGAGGCTTCAGGCAGTCTTTCGATGAATTGTGCAACTGCAATAAATCATTTTAAGTTATTGAGGCGCTTAACAACGGCTTTTATACCTTTCGATTTTATTTCACAGTACTCCCGGATAATGTCCATCAACTGGCCGCTGCCTAAGCTCAGCAGGCGGAAGCCCTTCCTCATGAGGCGGTGCTCGTCCTTCAGGTATGGGCATGATTTGCAAAATGCGTCTGCAGCCTTCTCCAAGTTCTGGTCTCGCAAGTATCCTGTTACAAAGCGAAATTGCGTTTAATCACGTTGTTTATTGGCGGTGTTTGTTTACCTAGCACAAGCCGAGCTATGTCCGCACTCCGAATAATATCCATTTTTTGGCTTACGTAGCACTGTTTTACACCACTTTAAGGTTGCATAAACTTCCGCACATATTGATCACTACGGCACAAATAGTTTTTAACTGATTTCACTTTTATTTAAATAGCAAAACGAATTAAATCAACTAATGCTTATTTACCCCAAGTGAAGCATAACAAAATTGGCGCTAAATGGCATTGGAAAATCTCATAACTGTCAGATTATTAAGAACTGTCAAGCTTCCCCCTATTATTTAAATATACAACTAAAACAGTATTAATTAACAAAATGAAATTTTTTGTGTGAAAATGTAATATTGCCATCGTTATTATAATATTGTTGACAATTGAATAATATTATTTAATATTATTTAATTTCTAAAATATAAACCATATAAATATATAAATATTTAGAAATTATGCAACTTTCCGGACAATAGGTTCAAAACACCGCTGAATGACACATGTTGGTTGTGAAATTTGAATGACGTACGTCATCTGTGAGCCCCTGTTGGCCTGTTTACACTTTGGTTGCAGTTTGTTTTCTAGCAACAATGGGTGAGCAATGAGTTTTTAGTTATTTTCGGGCAACTGATTAAACTAAATATATTTTCAAGAGGACGAGAACGATGAGACGTTTTGGAAAGGATGCTCCATGCAGGAAATATACCGGAACTTGAACCCGTGGGAGCTGAGGCACTTTCCTCCCATCAAGCCGACGGAGGCCCATTCAGTGCTTTATCACTTCCCAATCAAGAAAACCGATGAGCCCCCAAGACCACTCAAGGGTCACAGCAAATGGGACGCCAATCACGTTCGAATGCCTTGCTCCCCTAAGAGCCAATATCCGGTGACAAAGGTAAATAGCCCTAAGCAAACTTCTAACCAGCGACAGTAAATATTTAAAGTAAGTTAGCCTCAGTTAGGAATATTATGAGATGACTTAATAGCAATCGTCCTTTGCCCAGTAAGCAAGATTATTCGCGGAAGGATCATATTCCAACTTTTTGTGATCTTGACGCCGTACCAATTGGGGTGTCTCCAGTTTTAGTAACTTAATTTTTTATCAATTTAACGGGGTTTAGAGTTTTCTTCAGTAATAGTCATTTTAATCCCCCACATAAATATTTGTTAATTTTACAATAATTTTGCTAAATAATATACTGGAACACTGGAAGTAGATTTATTAATATAATTTGCTTATAAACTTTCCTAATTTTGCTTATCTTTCTTCGTAATTACTGAACCCATACCCCTCTTAAATAAACAAGTAGAAATAACACTTTTAACTCGTTTTTTTATTGATATTAGCAGAGCAACAAGTCACTGAATGCACTAAGCAGTTGGTCAAAAAAATACGTGTGCTTATACATACATATATGTATATTTATAGCATTTTTATAGGATTTGTAAGGTTTTAAAACAAGTTCTTCAAAATTAAAAGAATGCATAGTAGAAAAAATATCACTGCGAAAACCTTAATTAGATGGGCAGGAGTATGCATTGTGCATTTCATGAAAATTGGTATTTATTTGGCCTTTAATTTCGAAATTAAGAAAGACGTATTTAGGGAATTTTGGAAATTTATTCCTTAAGAAGGTAAAATAGGGGATGAAAGATTGTATGGGGATTTCGTTATATTTGTAGTTAAAACCATGAAATTTAGTATACAACTTTTTGGCTGAAAATCAAGAATGACGGATTTCAGCATTTCTGGAAAATCATCCCCTAAGGGGAGAAACATAAGAAAATGAAAGTTTGAGAGTTCTGTAATTTGGAAGGTGAAAACCATGAAAAATAGTATTGGTTTACGGTTGATTTTCCTACAACCATTAAACATAGGCACTTAATTTGAAACGAATAGTCTAAAAATATCAAATTACACGTCTGTAACTTTTGAAATTACCGACTTCCATAGGAACTTTTATGTCTCCACGTCATAGGCAGAAAGCTAGTCATTCTTATAGAAAAATTCAAAATTTCCCTAGAAACCAGAATACTAAATGTGCGATAAATAAAAAATAAAGTTATTTTAGAGAAAATTTACATTTATTTATTTATTTTTTATTATTTTAAGTCAGCATTTCCTATGTCAACTTTCATATTTTTATCTGTTCCCGCAGAGTGATGGAAGCGTGTCAATCGAAAATCGATGGGAAATGATCGAACAAGCATTGCTGCGGCCCATTAAAAACAGCAGGGAACTGGAGACAGCTATTAAATCGTACAATTCCAAGTACGAGAACATATGGAAATTCCATTCGTTACATAAACTCTTTGAGGAGGTATATTTCATAAGCTGAATAATATATTAGCAGCAGCTGTTAGCTAGTTTTTTTGCAGGAACTTGACGAGGACGAATCAGTAAGATTTTTCGAGGACCTTTTACCCAAAATAATTCGATTGGCTTTAAGGCTTCCCGAACTTGTTCAAGCGGCTATTCCACTTCTAAAACAAGGACAGAACAGGTAATTTAGGAAATAATTAAACATTGATTAAGCAACAAATATTCCGATATTCCTAGATCAATTTCAGTAAGTCAACAGCAGGCAGCGTGTCTACTTGCAAATGCTTTTCTTTGTACATATCCTAGGAGGAACACAATGAAGAACAAGTCCGAATATAGCACCTTTCCTGACATTAATTTTAACAGGTTTCCAGCTCTTATTTTCCACCGGTTGTTGCTGTAGACTAATTAGCTTATTCGTAGATTGTTCCAGTCCACTGGACATCAGGTGATAGAAAAAATCAAATCCATCTGCCACTACTTCTGTCGAGTATGCAATAAACGTGAGTAGATTAACGGAAAAACTCATGTAAAATCGACTTATTATTTATTAGAAAATCTCAAGAATATGGAAAAAACATTAAAAATTTATATGCGGCTCCTTTTATGTTAATGCCAACGAAAGATCAGTCCGGCCTCATTGACCGGAGCAGTGTAAAACACTAAATTTAACTCGTGCTAACTCAAAAACTACTTGACAAATTATGATCTAATTTTACATGAGGTTACATAAAACACCTAATTGAGGTTTTATAATAAACTGTATATGTGCTATATTGCTAGATTGATGACGGCATCAAACACTAGTCTGTGAGGTTATCATAATTCATCGGTAATCACTGAAATTGACAAAGTTTTACGATTCCAAAAATTGCTATTATATTAAAAGCTTTTATTTAATTTGCTTTATTGCCTGTCTACTACTAATTTTGCAACAAACACTTCGACTAGTTCTATTCAATCTAGAGCATTGAAATTCGTGGCAATGCAATGTTGTATATTTAATATAATTTGTAAGTTCGGTAGGGGGAACCTCCCAGGTTGGCTCATTGATTTTTACTTCACAAGCCCAAAAACTTTTAATTTCCAGATGTATTACGAAAGAAAAATGTTGAGTTGTTTCTGTTCTGCGACGAACAAAGGAAGAATGTTATTTTCATGAAAGAACATAAAATAATTTTTTTTTTACTTTTTAGTACTTCCTAAATTTTCCTTTCTTCTACTAAATTTTTTTAAATAAAAGTTTTTTTTTTAGCAATTGACGTTATTGTTAATTTATGTGGTTTTAAATTTATGAGATCGCGATTAAGTCTTTTCTGGAGATATATATAAGAGAAATTAACGTTAAAGTCCAAATGAAATACGTTTTACTTAATATTTCAAATCTATCTCTGTCTCTGTCTGAAAAAATGTATTCTTCATTCCTTTAAATTAAAACACAAAAAGTGCCATGCATTAACAACTCTGTCCTTTAAGGTGCGTTTCCAAAACAGCGTGGAGATTCAGATTTATTTTCTATCTAATTTGAAGCAAGTATTAGATATTTTTTGCTATTTTTTTCTGCAGAATATGATTACAATAACGAATATATTCCACGTTTTTGAGTAAAATAGAGAAAACAAGTATGAGTTCGTACCTTGAGCCTTTCCGGAAACAATGGAGAGTAAAAATAACTCAAAACGAAATTTAAATGAATTCTTGTAACCAAGCAATTTTTCGGCTCCTTTACGCTTCTTCACTTCTATATCTACTTATAATCGCCACTTGGATGGCTCATTTTTCAAATAATTTTCGAGCTTTGAATATTAACAGTAGATGGCATTGTAAAAGCTCTTCTGTTGTTTTATTCGGAAAATATTTATTTTATTACAAAATGATAAAAATCTAAAACGGGAATTCTAACTTTTTAATATTATGTCTTTTCGGCATGAATATATTTTAAGGAGTTTTTGGAAATTAACATTAACATATTTCGTGAAAAATGTAATTAACGTTTGTGAATTTCAAATTTATCTTCGAACATTCTGACATTTCTTTCATTAATTTTGTTTATTTTTGCTAAAAATGTTTGAGACATTAATAAATAATATCATTTACCATTATCATTTGTTTCTGTTTATCCATTTTTTAAAACTTTTGCCACTAGCTGGCACCTTCTCCTTTCACATAAATATTCGAAATTCGAAATTCTCCGCTTGGCCGGGTAACGAAAGGTCAATTCAGCATTGTGAACGAATTGTTATACTTTTATACATTAGCTTAAGATCTAGACTATCATTTGAGAAGATATACAAGTTTTTGTGATATTTTGTAACTGTTTTAAAACTAAATTTCAAAAATTTTAATGTATTTTTTAACATTTTTTTTTTTTTAGTATTCCATATCCATGTCGCAAAATTCCTTACAAAATCATACAAAGGCTGTGTGCGAAATCTCTTTCGAACATCATTTCAATCATTTGAAATGAAAATAGTTGGGAAATGTTAAGATCAGTGTGCGATTTCTTTGAATTAAAGTATCATTTGAACTGCCAAGATAGCGTACTTTGTTACTTTTGTTGAAATAGTGTAGTTTATTTTATAGTAAAAGGAATTTTTAATAGATATAGTAATAATGGAATAATTTCTTTTTTGTGCCATTTTGCTCTTGGCACAACAGTGTCTTTTCAATATCTGATCTGAAATGATCACAACTGTCACTAAAATGTTCGCTTTAAGGTGTATCATTTCGCCGTCATCTTGTTTTCGAATATGAAATGATCTAAATGATGCCATTTGATTTGAATTCGGAATTGTCTTCGAACATGAAATGATCAAAATGATGCCATTTGGCTCAAAGATAATCTAATAACAAGATGGGACAATCTCTATACCAACGCAAAGCTCTAACCCAAATGCAATTCCGAAAACGGGATCAAGAAATATTTTGCTTTAGTGCAGCCAGTAAAGAACTACTGCCTGCTATTCCTTATATAAATTCCAATAAGAGCGAACGAGACAAGAGTAGGCAGCCCCAAAATGCTCACCTACGGCGCTTACACGGTAAACAATAATGTGAGAGTTTTTTTTACACGCGTTTTTAAAGGCGCTTGTCGTTGACTGTGTGCGTGCGTGGTTGGTATTAGTACTCGCCCCTTCCAATGTTCCAGGTATACCGATGGTGTGGAATTGAAGAAGGGGAAGAGGAAGGTAGCACACTCTTGCCTTAAATACGGATGCGTTGTTTAAATTTTTTCATTCTGCAGTTTTAAAGGCCACTGAGGTGGGTTGTGTGTGTGCGTGATGAAAAGTACGGGATGGGGTTGAATTTTTACAACTTAACCAAGCTAATATGAGAATAAGAATTTATCTCACAATAATACATATGAGAGTAAGGATTTATTTCACAATTTATTTATTTTAAAAAGAAACATCAATGATAAATGATAAATGTAATGCGTTTATAGAAAAGTTGTAAAAATATAAAGCGCCCTGTAGAGTGTTTCAATTCTCGTTCCATTTCCTCTCAAATTTTTATCCCTTTCTCACACATGATTTCCTTATTACTATCTAATTCTTAAGTTCGTTTGAGTAACGATACCAAGGTCAAATTGTTATAAGGATAAACGTGGAGAGTATCCCATATTAGTTATTAGATTATCTTTGATTTGGCTTGAATGCGCACTTGTTTTTGAACATGAAATGATCGAAATAATGCCATTTGACTTGAATACGCACACAGCCTTAACCTAATTTTGCATACGGGTCATTCTACGATAAGGGGTTTTGAGTCCATAGAGAATGCGGCCAAGGGGAAAAGTTGGAGTTTTTTTTAATAAAAACATGTATTACGATTTAAGTCCCTTTTATATACACATTCACTTAAGGGCAAGTGAATTTATACATATTTAGTTACTTTTTAGAAGGCCAGGGTAGATACATCGGGCAGGGTAGAGACTTTTTTGACTAAAGGAGAGACCTTGACGTAATAAAACAATGAATAAGATGGACTTTTACTAAACTTACTTACTTAACTTATCATTTAATATTAATTAAAACAAAAAATATTGAAATCGGATCATTAACAAAGAAATTATCCGTGAACACACATAAAAAACGGCGAGGTTTTTCGGTTTGAGAATGGTCCGTTTTTGAAACAAAAATAATATGGGAATGCATTTAAACTGCTTATTGCTACACTTTTACTGCCTTTTGTATAAGGAAAATTCTTAGTAAATAGAAATATTTTGTAATCTTGCCAGGGGAGATACGGCAGGGTAGAGACGTTTTCGTGACAAATTTAAAATTTGTAACTCACATAAGTTAATATTGGGTTAATAATATATCACACCTCAACTATCCCAGTATTGTTGAGCTGAGGCAGAAAATTCAAATAAATTAAGTGAATTTTATGAGTTTTACGACTTGCCAAGGGAGAGACACAATTAGCGTGCGAAACCACTGCACTGCACTGTTGCGTCGCGACAACTAACAAATTACAGCAATCTAACGGCTCGCATGTTTAATATTACTAACTTCAGGTTGATACGCATCCTTGAGCCCTATTGTGAATTTGGCCGTCTAATATTTCTATTTGTATTAACGGACCAAAATTCGCCAGGGTAAATACGCAAAATAAGCGGGACAAAAATAAAGATCGAAACTTATTGAAAATAAACAAATATTCTTGTATTTTACATTTATATTACTTAAGTATACTTCTTTAAATTCGTGCTAAATGTACTTTAATTTGGCAACTGCGACAAAGAAGGTATGTACTATCTACATGTTTAACTGAAAACGTCAAGGGGACAGGCCAGGGTAGAGACTTTTTCAGCCTTAAATGTGGGATTCCGGGAAAATGAAGTTTCATTGGGCATTTAATCATAGTGCTATTCATAAAGTACATTAAGATGCTGCGATTTGTTGCATAAAATTATAACACGTAGAATAAAAAAAGTATTTTATAATATTGGACGTACACATTACCTCTTATCGTAGAATGACCCATACAATGTTCTTATTTGTACCTTTCATCACAGAAAGTAGTACAATATTGGAAACTGCACTAAATAATTATTTTTAAATATTACAACTAAAAAATAAATGCATTTCAATTAAATTTCAGCTCCTTTGGGGGTGATAACCATGACCAGAAGATCTCTGTCTCAATCGGAACTTCCGAACTGGTCCGATTGCAACGCTCCACTGGGATGCACGCCCCTCCACATAACCTCAGCTGGCACAATTGAGGATCAGGGAAAAGGACTTCTTCAAGTCGATTTCGCAAACAAATTTTTGGGAGGAGGTGTTTTGGGAACAGGTTGTGTTCAGGAGGAGATTCGTTTCGTTATTTGCCCGGAACTAATCCTGAGTAAACTATTTACTGAAGCTTTGCGGCCCAATGAAGCGCTTGTAATGATCGGCTGTGAACAATTTAGCAAATATTCAGGATACGCATCGACCTTCGCCTGGGAAGGGAATTTCGTTGATCACACACCTTTCGACGAGAGTCGTAGGCGTCAGTGTCACATTGTAGCCATCGATGCTTTGCACTTCGCACACACCTCGCATCAGTACCGAGAGGAACTTATGCTCCGGGAACTGAACAAGGCTTATGTTGGCTTCTTCCATCCTCTGGACACTCCAGCGCCTGGGGTTGCGTCAGGTAATTGGGGCTGTGGTGCTTTTGGCGGCGAGGCCACTCTAAAGGCTTTGCTCCAGTTGATGGCCTGTGCTGTAACGAAACGACCCCTTGTCTACTTCACGTTTGGAAATGAAGAATTACGCGATGCCGTCCACAATATTCATACGTTTTTTATAGAAAATAGCGTAACTGTTAAGCAGCTGTGGAGATATTTGCGAGAGTTTAGGTCTCGAAAACTTCTACCCAACGACTTGTATAGCTTTATATGCCAGATTCACGGCGATTTTCAAAAAAATCCCAGGGGAATGAATTTAGTAAGTATGTACTGCTTATGGAAAACTCACTTGTTAAATATTCTTTTCAGAACAGACGAGGTCCTTCATCTTCAAATGGAAAAACTGTTCAGGCAATAAGCACGGAGGGTCGAAGTGACCAAAGGCAAGTAGATGTAGCTAGCGACGAGTTGCTTATGAGCGATGATGAAGATGACATTTTTGCCGGAATATGCACACCCCTTGAGGAGAGTGGCTCTAAGCCGTCTCAAGATGACCCCGAATTTGAGAAGGTAAAACCTAAAGAAGAATCATCTAAGGATCGAAGTAATAGCTCCCCACAAGGAAAAGACTCGAAAAGATCAGAGCCTCGGCAACGGACTCTGCTTGAAATGCTCGATGTGTTTTACACGAGTAGTCCTGCAAAACGAAATTGTGTTTCCGGCAAACAAAATGAATAGTTTAAATTTGTACTGTAACAAGCGTAATTATTGAAATATATTTTATATTTGTTTTCCCGTTAGAGACAAATATTTTTATGGAAGTGATTTCAGAAAAATATGTTTGTAAGGATGCAGAGTACAATTATTATGCAATACTTGTTTACCTCAATCTGACGATGCACGTAATAAGTATTCTTTGCAACTCTGGACAAAAAAAAAAGTCGATTTTAAAATTTTTATTTTTTCTCAGAAATTAGATGACTAGTCTTTATAAATAGTTAGATAATGAGGAAGCATTGTAAAATGTTTAAGATAATTATTTAATTGTCTACATGCGTGTATGCACACTCACACCGTAAAATTTTCCCCCTAAGTTATGGCAAAGACTATGGAACCTTACAAAAACTGTTCACTCCCAACTCCACAATTTTACTAGAAGTCGATAGCATGCTTAAGCACTAGGGTGGAAGAGAGATGAAAAATGATGACGCGGAGCTTGGTACTTGAAGAAATTGATACAGTGTTACAGGGTGCCGAGGAACTATGAACGAAAAACTGTTTTATTACTGGTCCTTTATGCCAAAATAGAATTGTTAATTCAATTTATTTTTGAGCATAATTTTTTTAGACATCTAAAAAAACAATTTGCCACGCCATTTTTGACTTTTGTTTTACAAAAAAAAAAAAAAAAAAAAAAAAAAAAAAAAAAAAAAACGCATCTATTGCGAGTTTTGTAATTTCAAGGTTCTATAAGGTAAGATTAATCGAGATAACTAAAAAGATGAATCACCAAATGCCTCAGAAAAAACTCTTAAAATGGCCAGAACCGGATCACCTGTCCTACATTACCATAAGTAAAAGCCGACTCAAAAAACTCAGCAAACATATTAGTGTGGAGGCGCTGTTATACTTTGTTCATTTTTTTGTAAATCTGGTAGTCGAATAAATTGTTAATGATAGTTGAAAACAAAAAAAGACTTATGATTCGGTCGTTTCTATAAAATTGAAATCATAATACAATATAATAAATCATAATATAATAAATAATAATAAATTTTTATTTTAATAGAATCATCAGTTTAGTCAAAGCTTTGAAAAAACAAAGTTAATCTGTAGCGCATGACTGATTAATTATCATTTGGTTCTATGTTAGTAAAGCATGCGACCACAACCTTCAAGCAGACTTTTCTTCAACATATTATATAGAGAAAACTATCCTCTATAACTTGGTGACCCCGACAGCCGTTGAATAGGCTTTCACAACCTTAACAATGGAGACTACGAACGAAAATATAACTATTTCAACTTTCAGCTGCTATTTTTTGAGGACTTCAATGCCATGAAGATTACTGTAAATCGGCGACAGTACTGCCACTATTTCAATCAATAATTGTTTTCAATGTCGTCACTGGCACACTCCATGGAGAAAGTTACTTTATACAACAACACTTCGAACGAAGTAAGCTACGAAAGTCAGCCCCTCTAACATCACAAATTCGAAACTCCTCTGATATGGGGTTCATTAATAACGTAAGGCTCGAAAGAGGGGGGGGGTCGGAAAAAATCACGAGGGGAGGGGAATGTAGTGAGATATCACGTGTCTTTAGTTTTTCGTTGAACGAAAAACCGAAAAACGACGCGTCCAGTGGCCTATGTATTCCGAAGCCTCAAGCGCATGACGGCAAGACTTTTGCTACATTTCTTCTGCGTAGGTCTCTTGGAATTACCCGAACGCATGAGGGCTTTGACAAATTGCCTTATGACCTGTGCTGTATTGCCTTACCTTGAAGAATGATCGTCAGCAGCTCGTTGGAAGGACACAGTGTGGCCTATACTTCTGTACAAAGAAGAATGTTAAGGCACATGTAAATTCATGTCACAAGCAACGTAATAATTCGAGAAATAATAGATTCTCTGCGTAATGCGCGAAAATGATGACTCCGAGTGGCTTGATGAGACCGACGTTGATCTTCAACAAAGCACAATGCCAACAGCAAGACTTTTAACGGATTTGCAAGATGCTTATCCACTTGTTAGTGTTGAAGAAAGTCTTGCTAATCTGTGGTATATTACCAGTACAATCATATGTTTTTCCCATGATTACACCTTTCCTTTTGTGGCGACTTGCTAATTCAGTTTATTTTGTTAATCAAGTTTACGCTGACAATAAATTTCCAATCAAATTATTATCGAATGAAAAATGACAAGGGCGAGGCGAAATTCAATTGCTTCTATTCGATGGATATCAACCACGAAAACAACATAAAATAAAATTTGGTCTTGAATAAGAAGTTTAAATTAAGTTTGTAAAAAAAATATTATCAAAATAAATTAATTAAATTTATAACGGAAAAGATAAAAGAGAATTTTAATAAAAAAAAGGACGGACTAAATAGAGGATAAAATATATAAAGGAACAGCTACAAATTTAGGAGAAGGATCCCCTAAACTTTATTATTATTTTTATGCCAGTTAGGAAAAACCTGCAACCTCAATGTTTGTCTGGACTCTGGACATTTTTATCACTGTGCTTAATTTTCCAAAAATAAATTAGATTATACGTGTATTTAAAGACCAGTGAACCTCGTGCGGAAGTTCGCAAACACATACTTTTGTTCATATCCACTAAAGACGTTGGCCTCTGCTGTCATTTTTTTTATTCAAATGCAAATTTTAAACATGTGTGACTCATTTTAATGCTAAGCGAGTATGCGATGTCAGATGCGGAAACGAAAATGGTGGTGGTTGGTGTTTGCTTCATTGAGTTTGGTGAAATATTAGTTGAGAAAAAGGAATGTTGACAGTCGAAATAATATATGTATAAGATAATATTCTAAACATTTTTAAGTACCCAAAAAAAAAAAAAAAATACACGTGATTTTGGGTAGGGGAGAGGGATTTAGTTTAAAACCTCACCACGTATCACCAGGAGGAGGGGGAGTGGTGGGTTAAAAAGTTGATACAAAACATCACGTGATTAATGGACAACCCCTATGATGGATTCATTTTTGAGTGATCAAAACATTGCGTTTGGAAGTGGAAGATCCATCAGAAGAATTGTACATAATAACTTTCAACGATTACCGACAGAACAACTATTTGGCAAGTTAATTTCGAGCAACGCTTAAGCAATCAACATGAAACAAATAATATTTCAAAATTTCTGCAACCGCAAATCGATTTTTTATTACGGTATCAACAGCCATATATGGGCATTACCAAGTAACTTACCATTCCATCATTAGTAATTTTACTCGCACTCATCCCTTTTTTCCTCTTTTTATTTATAAAATTCTAGTAATCAGTTTAGCTATGATAAGATTTAACTAATTATTCTGTTTTCATTTATTAACCCATTCACAGTGTATCCCGTGACAGTCACGGGCAGAGCGTCAAGTACCATTCAAGTACAAGATATATACAGGGTGTGGCGGGGTGGTTTGAAGCCCTTTCTAAAAAGGTCAACATCACCCCTCTACCCTCAACCCCTTGGCCACAATCACCCCTGGAAGTTGAAAAAAATTATTTGTTTTCACGATTTTTCACCTTTCGCCCCACTTTTTTCCGAAATTCACGTTATTAACACACCTACTTTTTATTTTTTTTAAGTTACCTATCTAATTACCTTTCGAAATAGTGATTTTTTGAGATCGGTTTGGGGTCGCTGCGATGCGTAGAAAAAAAGATAAAAATAAGCCATACAAGGCAACATCGTGATTTACGAATCACCCTGTAACTGCCAAACGGTGCGAGATGCCCCCTCCCTCCCCCCCCCCCCACACCCATACGATTTTTTGCTTGTCTCGGTCTCACCTTCCACGCCCTACAGTATTGACCTACCACCCCGCCACACCCTGTATAAAACACGTTTTTTTTTACATTTTTTATTATATGCCGAAGCATTTCCGAACATGAAAAAACTAGATCTTTTTTTGACCAAAATTCGTAATTTTACCTCAGTATGAAAGGGTTAAGACGTTTTTCTAAAAATATAAAATAAAAATTGTTTCGTTACGAAAATAATAAAAAAAATTATACATATAAATAAAAAACATTAATATAATTAATAAATATTTAATTAAACTAAAAAAAAAACGGTTTTCAGCTTTTAAAAGAAAAATATATAAAGGAAATTATCCTTTGAAGTTTGATTTGGGCAAAATCGCATGTTGATTTTATGAAGACTTGGCTGTAAGGCAGTGTTGAAAGTTTATACTCATTGTAGCTTGTATTAAGCGAATTTGAATAAATAAATAAACGAGGTAAATTTGACGTTAATGGTAATGAATATATTTTTGTTGGATACTGCAAAGAACCTAAAGGCTATCGACTATGGGATGGAAAATCAAAAAATAGTATTAAGTGACGTGACATTAAATTTGTTGAACGAGTGGATGCCGAAACTTATGTTTAAATTAAGCTGGTGCTACCGAAAGCAGAAACTGATGAAGTTGAGCCTATTATAAAAATTGAAGAGATGATCCTGGAGATGTACAGCATTATGGAGTTCAGGTGGACAATTTCGACGAACGCCTGAACTTAGCGCCTGTTGTCGATAATCATCAATCACATAAATTTATTTATATCCCACCTAATATTGTGTAGCTTTGTCCAATGTAAAATATATTTGATTCGTTATTTCGAAGCTACAATTGTTACCTTTCCAAATATAATATTTCGTACAATTATCTTCAAACGGTTTAGAAGCTATCCTAATTCTCAACGGCAAAAAAGCACTTTGGGCTACTGTGCGCTGTAGATAGCTGCCGGTAAAATTGATTTTTAACACCTTTGGGGAATAATAACCTCTATAAAGAAAATCTGGATTAGGAAAATGATTAAAATGAAACATCAGTTTTTGTACATATATAAACTCCATGTATATTTAATTTAACATTTATACAACAAGAATCGTTCTTCGTTTCTGGTAAAGTAGAATATTTTCAATGTTCAATAATACATGTTTGTTGTGAAACGGAAGTTAGTTCGTCACTTGGTTTCGTTACAGTTAGGTTGTTGTCCTTAATCCTTTAAAATATCAAAAGGTTTGCTTACAACTAAAAGAACATTTGGTCCTTGAACGTAGTAAAAACTCGAATCATACAAGGTGGCTGCTGTGTTCGATTTGACTGCATGTTTTGTGTCTAATCTGAGTCGATTATTAAGGAATTCAAAAAAAAACTATTGTTATGATATGCTCCCGCGAGCTTTATTGTACTTGCTGTATTTGTATATTTGAGACTGCAAAATAGGAATATGCGTTACCTGAGTTAGCTGCTATTTAAGAGTATTTCTTTGCAAAGACTTGTCTATGTATGTACAATTCTGTGAATTACTTATTGGAAATGTGCAATACAAACTATACCCAAGTAAGGTATCAGGTATCAGAACATTAATTTTAAACGTTCCTAAATTTACTAAAGTGGATACTTATACATTGTTTCGAAATTATGTAATATAGTTTCTAAGTGCTTTAAGGTCAACAATTAATTAACATAGTGCAATTATAAAAAATTAAATAATTGAATGCAGAGTGACAATGGTCATTTTGGACAAATTTTTTATTTCTTCGCTCACTCACCAAACAGTGGTTAAAATTTTGGTTATTTTCCACAGATTTTTCTTTTTCATCTAAAAATTGTATTTGAAATGTTTTTATCCTGTCACAAGTTTATTAATGAGGCCTGGCCTTAGTTTTTACGATTTCATTAATTCGTAAAGAGGGTTAATTTTGTATTGGAAGTCTACAGTTGTTTAAATAGCTTTGCAGTGACTAGACCTCAAGTCTGTTACAATCGAAACAATCTCTTCGGGATTAAATTTGAAGATTAAGAGTGGATAAGATCAGTTATTAACCCAAGTCGTTTTGATGAAAAATTGTTTTATGTTCAGGTCGATTTAATTTTTAAGACAATTTCATAATTTACATATATAAGGTGATCATTTACGGCAAATTAACCAGTTTTTCATGATGTTTAACTTAATGAACAAATAGTAGGAACGATACTAACGTGTTCGTATTGTGTCTACGAATGAAGCATATCCGGCGGGGATAAAATCAAGTGCATATCGCATAAAACATCTCATAAAAAAAATCCTTAAATTGGGAGATTGTTTTATCTGTTTTGAAGAGGCCGATATAACGACCAGAAATTGGTCGATGCCTCACACAGCCTTAGGCGCACAGGAATAGAGCCTCGCACCTTTCCCGCGCTGGATTATGGCGTCAGAATTCCACTCAAAAAAGCTGACAGAAAAAACATACATACATAAGTATATATATTATTATTTCTTTTGCCAAAGCAATTATAGAAAACATTACGAAGAATCTTATTTTTTTATGAAGTTTTACCTTCTGTAGAGGGTCCCGAGGCCCAAGCGTGTTTTTTTAAATTTTCTTTTTTATGATTAACGTAGGTACAGTTAAGTCTGTGGTATAATTTATTAAATTTCTTAATATCATCTGAACGTTTTTTTTATATTAATATTTTATATTGTGAGAATGAATGTGAAAATACTATGGGGGAAGTTGTAGAAAGAAGTTGTGGATTATCGAAAAAAACCTTTTCCTTTTTTTTTCGTAGAAGGCGTGCTTAGTATTCTGACGATACTTCACTTTCTGCCACTTAAAGCAACGTTTCCAATGCAGCGTAGAAATTCACGCTGTTTGCTATCTCCATTCTTCACAAGACAGATTCGTATTTTTGTCTCTCTCTAAATTACACGTTTGCGCCTTGCGCCAGCGCAAAAGTAGATTCTGGTTCTACTTTCGCGCTGGCGCACAAATTACGCTGCATTGGAAACGCTACTTTATGCCATATTCCTCTATTTGTTCATTGGTTAACTTTAAAATTGTATGTAATTTTTTAATTTAATAATGTTTTTTACTTTCCTATGCAGGCGTTTGATTACGCTTTATCTAAAGTACATTTATGTTATATGACTTACACATTTGAAGTTACTCCTTACTTATTTACTATTTTGCTAACTTGCACTTACTATAAAAATTAAATTTCCAAAGAAAATATACCTTAACAAGTCTGATACCTGCACCCTTAGTTATAGAGTACAGATTGAATTAACAACATTGATAAATACATATATAATGTGTTCAATCTGTTAATGGATCTTTTTATTTAAGTTGGCACTTTTTTCTACGGAGCGGTTTGCTGCATAAGAGTTTTTGGCCAGCCACCTTGTCTGATTCGTCCAGAGCATTACCATCTATTGTTGCATAAATATGATTGCTTTGTATGTGTTTGTTACATTGTATATGAAAACCATTTAAAAACTTTGTAAAACATTTCTTAAAAATATTTGTCTCGGTAGATTTGTTTAAAATATGCGTTTAGCGCTTTCTAAGTTCACTTGGACTATTGCAGTTAAAACGTTCTGTTTAAAAATATCGTTGGTTTCCTATTGTATTTCGATTGAAAATTATTGTTCGGCTTATGTCCGACAAGTAAAATGTTCGCGACGATTAACTGAGGCTCACGTCTGGATGAATTGACTAATCAAGGTAAACTTATTTGTATTTAACGTTAAAATCGGCTTATTAACTTTTTGTATTTGTTCTCCATTTGCTTTTGGTACGGTTTTCATTGGCAGGCATCTTGTTTATGTCCTCTATTAGGTTCCTTTACGAGCGGCTAAAAAAAAGCTTCATTCCACCTGTGCGATTAAATCATTCAAATGTAATAGAAGGTGATTCAAACGTGTACAAAAGACTTATAATCGTACTTTACATTGGACGCGTTTTGCGTTCAGTCCACCTGGCGCGAATTTTAGTCCAGGTTGGTAGAAGAACGCCCAAAAGCGGTCATGTACCTTGCGCTAATGCAAATAATTAGTTCGAAGTTCGTCTAAGTAGTTAATCGTGTGTGATAACGTGTCGAAATGAATACTCTACATAATATCGAGAGAGATAAAGATTTAGATAGTTTTAGAAAGAGAGAAATAGGAGTGATACAACACATACATTCACATCGATATTCTTTGTGTATTTATATAATTTTAATTGTTTACTTAATCTTAAGGAATTTAATGTCAATTTTGTTGTGCTATCAAAAATGTTTTAATGCTTTGTTGCTTGCTTAAAAAGACACGAAAGTGAAAGAGCATCGCTTCATTATTATTAAGTGAATTTTTTTTTTTTTTACACATTTTAATTGATTTTGATGAATGCCTAAAAACTTCTTTATTTTTAAAACACCGAGAAATCAAGTAAATTTACCTTTTGTATAATTTTATTTATAATTTTTTACACCGAAAGCTTAAATTTAGATTTTGTATGTCTTCTTCACTTTTTCCATCCTTTTCGTAATATGTTTTTTTTTTTTGCTTTTAAATTTTGCCTAAAATTTACAATTTATACTTAAACTTTTCGCATTGCGTTTGATTCCATTTCCTTAGAATTAATCTTATTTTTACATTTTTTCACTCTCCTCTCAATCAAATGAGAACAGTTTAACAGAAAGGGTGTTGGAGGTGGAAGGTGTGTATCTTATTAACTGAGACTGTTTGTTTCGACGTAAATTAAAAATGGAGTTCTTATGGTTTGTATTCATATTTTAAGTAAATTTAACAACTAAAACAGCTGTAGAAAGATTCCTCAAAAGTTTTTACAGTATATCACATTGTTACGTTTAGTTTTAGCACCTCACTGATTTCTTATCTTCTGCGGGCTCCGGAAGATGGCAGTAATTATCCGTTTTTCTAATGCAATACTCTCGAATATATTTTCAGATAATCGGACAATTGTTGCTCACATTCTAGAGTCCTACTACAAACCTTATATTTCCTAATCCTATCTAATCACAAAAATATGTCTTATCCCTATCCCGTTCTATTCACTTACTCGATTGCTTTCATGCATCCATTGATCCAAATACCCGCTACTAGATTGCAAAACTATTTAACTTATCTCTATTCCAATAAAATAAAAAATTTGAGTGTTTGTCATCTTGTTTACTTACTGCTTCATCACATCTCAACGTTTGCATAACAAATCTCATACACATTATATATTTTGATGAAATGGCTGGCTCAAGACCGCAACTAATAATTCTCAACTTCAGGAGGAGATTTCAATGAGGGAATGAATCCACTGATTTTTAATCTACTATTAAAAGTAAGATAGTTGAAAGATAGTAGATTCATGATCATTGCAATTAAAATGTAAAAAAAGAATAATATATTCATGCCATATTATTATATAGTAACAAGAATTAGGATTTCTAAGGTTGCTGTTTTTAAATTCAATAAGTTAATTTTGAGCACAAACTCCTACATATTGTAAATTTGATCATAATCGTTAGAGCCGTTTCGAAAACGCGATATTCCTCATATTATAAGGTACGTTTCATAATTATAACGCCACCTAAAAAATGGTGATTTCTAGAAAAATATAGTATATTGTGTTAAGTGAAATACAATATAGGTATGTAGGGTAGGCTGGTCTAGGAGTACGGACTTAAGATTCAAACTGTTTTAAAATAAAATTAAATAACTCTAGATAATCAGTTTAACTTTTATTTTGTACTTAATAATCACATCTTTCATAAAGTAACATGAAAAAATAAAAAATTAACAAAAGTGATAATTGCGTACTCTTACACGAGCTATTGGATAAGAGTACGCATGTGTGTTGATATTTGATTTTTTAATCAAACGAAGTGCAACATCATCGATTAACTTCGACCACAATTGCTCTCGCTATGTCCTCTAGGCGAATTTTTTTCCGATCAAGCCGCATAATCGTTTTTTTTTTAATATTTGTGGTTTTATCGCAAATATACTTTCAAAATGCTCAAATTATTCAGGAAAATAGATTAGAATGTTTAAATTTAAGTAATTTTGTTTTTTTGTAGGTTTTTTTTTCGCAAATCACTTCCCACTAGCTTGCAATTCAAAATAACACTGAAGTTAGCCGCGTATCGTAAATAACGTCATAGCTGTTGGCATTGCGTACTCTTATCGGATGCGTACTCATAGACCAGCCTACCCTACATGTATAACGAAAATTATGAAAGTAATAAACAGGAAACAATTACTTGTAATTATTAATTAATAAACCTGTCACTTCCATGACTTCCATATGAGAGGAAAAGTGATTTTAGCTTGTTTCATTATTATAACGCCACTTATATAAAAATAATATTAGAACACGATAATCTAAAGTCTATTAATGAAGAGTTTCTTCAAAGTCGTTTTAAAGATTCGGTTTTCATGATTTTGATGAGACTTTGAATTAAATTAAAATCAAAAGCATTCCATTCTTCCAGAATTGACCGTTTTAAATCTTAAATGGGCGATTTTCCCTGTACCTCGATGTTCTGAAAGTTCCCAGAAATTTTCAATTAGATTCAGGTCTGAATTTAAAAGGAATCTGGACCTGGTTTTTTGATTAACATGGATGTGAGCATAATCCTGCTGGAAAATCTACTATGTTGCACATTTTGCCGAAAAAATGGGATTAAACTCATTTGGAGCACATCCGTGTAGTCCTTGCTTTTCATTCTTAATAAAGTGAATTGCAAGTTTAACCAGCCGAGCACAGAACATACGTCCAAATCATCACGCTTCCACCACCAAAGTTTCTTTTGGGGGTAAGGGTTCTTTTCTCATATTTTCCGAATATTATCAAAAGCCATCCGGTCCATCAAAATTCCACTTTTTAATTCAGGGGCGTTTTAATTTTATTTTAACTGGAAACTTATTGTATTTCAATTTCTATCCATATGTTTTATTGCGAATCCTACCCTAGATTGTTTATGTTATTCTTCTAATCGAGGAACTAACTTTATTATTGCACGTTGATTATTTTCACTGCGATTCAACACTCTCCATACTGTAGAATATGAAACAAATACTCCAGGGTTGATTGTTTAACCTCTAGCAAGAGTTTTAGCTAGAGTTACTTGCTGCATGTAGTTAAACGTGCTTTTTAATTTTCCTATTTCTTTCGAATCGCCACAATCGCAATCGAATCCACCATCGAAATTTTTCAAAAAATGACTTCGTCCAATTCTTCACGCAATTTCACGAAATCAATATTTTATTCTCTAAAAGCAAGAATTTTTGCTTTTTTCTTAATTTGTATGGCTTGGTACCATGTAATGACTACTCTTGGTAATTAAAATAACCTAACCACACACTACCAATACTAATTATGCAGCGAGTTTATTCGCAAACGCGTTTTTCGCAAGTGGCGTTATAATTATGAAAAAGTTAGAAAGCGTTTTTTCTTCTGAAAATGGACAAGCTGAGAAGTAAGTTTATAATTTGTGAGAAAGGTTTCTTTACTCTTCAATTACATAATTTTCCTCAAATATGGTATCCCAATAGAGTCAATAGTTTTTTTAAAATCTTAAAATTTTTGGTGGCGTTATAAATATGAAACTCACCTTAGTATATGATTTAAAATATATATAATTCATATTACATATAATTATATATTTGTTCAACACAACACTTTATAATGAATAGACATAATATGTAAGGAAGAAATGAAAAAAATGTTCAGATGTAATAGTGATAGAAAATAAGCTATAGTTTTTTGTGATTAGCTTTTAGTTTTTCAACCTATTACGGATGGTTTCGAAAAATAAGTGTTTTGAATTTTTAACAGCAGCTTAATTCATTAAGTTGAATCTACAAAAATACTTCCATAAATTTGACTCGAGTTTTTTGGTTGGAGCGGTTTTAAAATTGATTTTATTTTTTCCTAGTTTTCCGTTTTCATTCCGTACCTAAAATTTTTCTTCTGACGGCGTTGCCAACACAATCAATCTATCGATTTTTTCTACACTAGTTAACACTATTGTATTGTTATAACATAAACAGTAGAAATTAAATTCGCTAATATTTTTTATATCAGGTCTGTGTAGAATTACGTAGATTGAATTGTTTAGTTTTGACCCATTTTTGGACTACTTGGCATAAAAAGCGTTAATACAAAAATAATAATAAATAATAAATTAAGCCTAAAGAAGTATTGTCTTCAATTGCTTAAGATAACGCAGGTGGGAGATTTTGTTTTTTTGGCGGAAATCTAATTAAATTTCAAACTTTTTATGTTCGTGGACATGAGTGTATATCTTGTTTAGAAATATAATATAAATTTCGGAATGTGTAAAACATGTAATGTTTGTCAAAAAAGTGTAGTCTCACTTTTGTTCGATTTCATGGGATAAAATATCTCAACTGGGAGTGTATAATATTTGAGTAAAGATACATGTTGTTGACGTTTGAGTTTCCTATCAACACAATTTGCAACTAGGTAAGTTAAAATTGAAGTTTTTTAATCATTAACTGCACCCTTAAACAAATCTTCTTACAGTTTTTGCAATCTAGCAACTGGAATTTGGATCACTATCAGAGTTATTCTCCAAAACAACTAAAACGCAGTCTATTGTTTGCCAAAAGGGCAGGACACTATGTTTATAAACTATATAAATTGTCAACTGCAATATTCTGTCAAAAAGTTTTAAAAACAACAAAAGCCTGGTCTATTTCGGTATTAAATACGAATACGCTTAATACAAAATACTGAGTACTGTCTCGTTTCTGTTAGTTTTCGGCTATTTGTGGTATCGCTATAGCTTTATTTTTTTTATCTGTAACGTTTTGTGGTTTCAGTTTGTCTTATTTGTTTACATTTAATTCGTTAGATAAAAATCAGTCTCTATGGCAAAATTACTTATTCGTTACTATGGCTTATGTAAAAAACAAACTTCCTCTTTACGTAGTTTTGTTGTTATGCTTATATTCTTTACTTTAGTTACTTTTTGTATTAAACTGTTATTTATCGTGTGCACTAGAAAAATATCACATTCTGTCTTCGTTCGATCGAGAAACAACTAGTTTACTTTTACTTATGTCTAAAATAAAATAAATCTTATTATTTGTTCACATCTTTAAAAAATAATTACTTTTGTTAAAAGTCCTTTGTGTTTTTTTTGCTCGCTTGCAAACTGACTGTACGCACATTCGTACTGGCCATGGTTACGTGAATATTTACAATGTTTTGTGTTTGATTTTGTTGCGATGCACTTACTCGAATCAATTACTTGCTTTTGATTGAGGTCAATTTAGAATTATTGCTAATCTTCACTTTTACCCTTATCTACGTTAAAACGAAGGGATACGGCGGGACGGATACCCCGTTCCGCTACTAAATTTCTGAAAATATCTCCACTCTAACCTCCATAGACATTAAAATTTTGTGGCTTTACAATCTATCAGAATATTTGTGTAGTTTTTTTTTAAGTTTTGTTCACAACACCAAAGTGAATAATTTTGCGTTATATGATTTTCGAAATATTTTTTTTTCTTTTAGATTTTGATTTTAAAACACATCTAACACCGAAAGAATAGAATTTTTGCCTTAGTTCCTAATATTGTAAACTAATATCTCCATCACACAGGTTAGCTTTACAAACATTGCCTAGAATGTATGTAGCTTTTCAAACGTTTGTTAAGGTTAAACAATTGAATAATCTCAAATGTGGGATTAAATTGATTTGTAGTTGTCCTTTCGTTTTTGAAACCTCATTTTTCTTCGTGCTGAGTCTTGCCGCACATCATTTCATTTTATAGTAGTTGTCAATTTTTCGTTTGCTTCGTGTTAATGTAAGATGTACAATAAATTTGATTTATTCGTTGATCGAATTATTCATCAGTTTTTTTTTTAACTGTATTGCACAAATTGCAACAATTTTGATAACATACTTCCGCGCTTGGAAGTTTACATCGAAAATTTATTTAACTACCAAGTCTATGCCCCTCCACAATGTTTTAAAACGTTTTCGGTAACACTTTAAAACATACGTTTATATTTGCGATGATTATGCAAAACGCTAATAAAATTAAAATAGATTCTTAATATAGCTGGTTCATCGCCAAAACAACAAGGGATTATCTTTTAATAACTGCTTAGTAGAAATATTCCAAAAGAAAATAATAAACAAAATAGTTATTAGTTATACATCCTCATTTTGTTGCGTTTGCTGCGCTACTCCATCATAACTTTTTCGTGTATTTCTGCTCATCTACAATAAAGAAAGCTTGATTTTCGCATAAAATTCATATTATCGTTAATCTTTTAAAAGTAGACATCGAGAATATTATTCAATTACTTATTTATGTATGTATATATATAGAGATTTATTGCTTTATTTCGTTATTCGCTAATTCTTTTATCTAATCCTTTTCGCTAATCTCAAGTTCTCAAATAAACTTTTGTACAATCTCTCTTTTTCCTAAAGTTATTCAAAATGATATTAAGAGCTAGCCACGGCTTCATAGTATGTTTTACACTTAAATGGATTAGTTTTCACCATTTCTTTAAAAATGTTGTTTTCGTTTTTTTTAATAAACTCTGTGTTAAAATTGACCGCAATTTTATTTTATTCAATCTTGATGCAACTTGAGAAGCTGGCACTGCGTCTATTTGAAATTAAATTATAAAATTACAAAAGTATAAATTAAAAATATAAAATCGTACAATTTATAGAGGAATCATAATAAATAATATACATTTTCGGTAAATAGGAACGATAATAAGGTATCACCGGGGAAATTCATAGAACGAATAAACATTTAAAATTAGATAATATCGACACGCAAGGTTTTCAAACTTAACATTAAGGACGGCTCAATTAACAACGTTGTAATTTGTTACAACTCTTTTGAGAATACTTTTATATATGTACCTTCGAATACCATAGGATATAGGCGCTAAAATACAAGTTTGAAAATTCTTCAATAATCAACCTCCGCATATCTCACTAGCATGCTATCCAATTTTGAACATTTTGAAAAGCAATCATAAATCAGTAATACAGCAAAAAACCATCGAAGTTATCATCGAGCAAAAAACCCTCGAAGTTATCATCATTTAGGATTAATTTATTCAATTAATGGATTATAGGTCATACATATCTGTAAACAAACTATTCTTTTTCAGCATCCCGGCAAGTTAGCAAGAAGCTATTATAAAATTAAATTGAGCTCTCGTTTCGGAATTACTTTAATACATACCATCTGCTTTACATGAGTGATTGAAGAGGGCCATATTAGACCCTTCATTATGTAGAACTCAAATATGGTATGAGTTTTATTTAGGTAGAGCATCATCGGACGTTATGTCATTCGAAATCAGGTCGACCAGGTCAGAATATCTGATCGTGAAATCATACCTTTATTTAAATCCTAAATATATCAAATTTTATTCCCAACTATTCATTTTTTTTAATTAAAAGTATATGCATATACATATAGTGGTCAAGAAATTGGAATGCTCTGCAAATTTTCCTTTTGGCGGCTCAATGCAAAATGAGCACTGACGCTTTTGTCTTTATGCAAGATGGGGCTTTTTGCCACACGGCTAAATCGGTCAAAACATTCAGTTCTGCAAAAAATATCCCCCTTCTATCTTGGCCAAGCAATTCCCCGGATTTCAATCTAATTTGGGCAAACCCTAAAATCTCTTGCATACCTCCGTCCCAATCCTAAATTGCCTAAAGAAAATATATTTAGATAGAATGTGGCAAGAAGCCCCAGAAATAAGAACATGCTTCACCAATTCCACTAGTATAGTAGCATGCCACGTAAAATTGACGCTGTCATTAAGGATAGGAGGGCTTGTTAAAATATTATGTAGCCACTATTATATAATAGGGCTGTGATTTTTCGTTACTTTCGACTATTCGTTACTACTCGTTACATTCTAAAATTGTATTCGTTATTAATATTCGTTACTCGTTACTCCATTTAATTTATAAGAATCAATATTTTGGGCTTAGGATAAGTATCTGCCAGATAAAGTTATTTACTTTGAAATGAATGTTCTTTTTATACAGTTCTAAATGTGAATTCACAGTAAGGTCGAGCGGAAATAAATACAATAATATAACAAAAATAGCTCAGTCTTTTATTTCATATATAATTAAATAGGGAGCAAAAAAAAACAAATAAAAAAAATAACTCCTTTTCTTAACTTAAACAACAAATAAATAACAAAAACTAAAAAAAAAAAGTTTAATAAAGAAAACAAAGGACACAAAATCGAACGTCGATGAGAATGAGGCATTTTCACGTTTGTGCATAACCACGAGCCGTTTATTTTGAAAGTGGCATAAGAAAATCAAAAGTAGAATATGATTCTTGGCATTAATATAATACTCATTAGCTCATTACGTTACACCGGAGAATCGTATTCCATTTCCGAGTAACTTATGTCACTTTCAAAATAAACGGCTTATTGCTTAATGAATTTCTTATTTGAGTTTAAAAATATTATCATTTGTTAAATATTCTATTCTTCTTGTCGATAGCAGCGAGAACTATCTTTTCAATGGAACAATTTGAGAGACTCGATGAAAAAATTATGAGAAAAAGTCAATCAATTTCAATGTCAAAGGCATCATGAAAGAAGAGAAAATAAGCCAGTAATTAATACAAAATAACGAGTAACGAATATATTTGGGGGCAATCAACGAGTGGATTCGAATACTTCAAGTAACGAATACTTAGTAACGAATAAGTTACTATTCGCACAGGCCTATTATATAAATACATATAAACAAAAAAGTAACTTTCTAAAAATAATAGTTTTTATTGTAGAAAAGTTTAAAATCGACATTTTTCCATGCGCTCCAATTGCTTGACCACCCACTGTACATCTTCATCCTGCCCTGGGATTCCGTAACGATTTAGATTTCAGAGTCTAATTGTAAGTTCTAAAATTAGAGTACTCTGCGATTCTCTAACAACTGTGGGCAATACTGAAATTCTCTAGACATGTTTTTTTAAATTTAGAGATATAAGTTACAGTCAATTGTATAGTGAGCAGTTAGATTCGTTGAACCCATTATTGAAAAATAGTAATGAAAGCGTGAATTTGTTTAATATTATTGCTTTCTATAAATGTAAATTGCAAAATGTTGCGGAATTATTTATTTAAGTTTAATGTAGGTATTGGTGAATTTCATTGAACAATCCTTTATAAATCCGAAGAGTTCTTTGAATCTTTTTTATGCAAAATGGTAACCTGTGGCTTAGAGAATTCCAACTAGCTCTATGTTAGAAAACTTGTGTGAGTTAGAGGAGCTTTAAATTTTAACCTCTATATCCTTGCGGAATTCCAGGGCTGGAATTGGAAATTTTTCAAATATGTATATAATTGATGTTATGAATATGAATACTACATACGAAGTACATATAAGAATGAATAGGTTGCTTTTGAAACAGCATGTACCTATAAAAATATGCATGTAAGCCTGCATTGACGATTCGATTTTTAATAGTGTTTCACTGTTTGGCTTGGGAATGTGGACTAATGTAGAAGGCTGTTGCAATTCTTTTTCGAAATTTTTTTTCACTGCATAACCGGAATTGTTATTAATGCTTTACATTACAACATATTGCCTATCCATAAAAATCAGTTCCCTAAAGCTTGATTCCAAATCGAATGAATTCTGCTTTCAAATCTAATGTCAAGTGAGAAATACGATCATAAGGTTCTAAAGTATAATGCTATGGTATGGACAGACAACAGCAATTGAACTAGTTCCTAACGTCAGAATAACGAAGGACATGCAAAAGTCCCATATGAACTGATTCTCAAGATCCACAAAATTGAACTAGTTCAAACTGAGTTTGTACATACCTTATTGCTCTCAGCGCCAATAGCGTAAAAATAGCGTACTAAATACATGAATCTTTTTTTTTTAGCTTCGGCTAGCCTTCTTATCACTTCACCCTGTATTTGCAATTAAATAAATTATTTTCAGGTCGGTAGCATTCATTATCATAGAAATAAGACATAAGGAAGTGCTGAAACGTTCATATATAGTGTACGTGTGCGTACCATTTTTTTGGGGTGCTCAAAGGGTGCTCAGTTGAGCGAGACAGAACTTGAGCAAGCGAGACAGAATGAGGAAAAGCTGTAGAAATATTTTTGAATACTGTCGAATTATGCATTTTTAGATTACTTTGATTCATTTCGGAGTGCTGATGCAAAAAGACAGCGTTAAATTTAAATTTTAGAGGGGTAGATGCACCAAACATTTTAATGTTATTTTAATATTAAATAAATTACTATTGCAACCCCGAGTGAATTACAATACGTCTGATCAGAAGAGTGTAAGAATAACGACGTTATTTTGAAATTCATACAAGTTGCGGTGAGGCCCTCTTAAAATTACTTTCTTTTTACGCCTGTACTGATGTTTCTAATACTAAAATGTGAGAACTCACACATAAGGGACTCTGGTACGCTTGACAAGCCTAATCGCACTTCCTTATGTCTTATTTCTATGTTCATTATGCAGACACTTGACCAGTTCAGAATCGAATAGGTGACACATTACTAATTGAACTGGTTCCTAGATGCCGAACGTGAGGCCAGGAGTTAGTTAAATTGCTGTAGTCTGTCCATAGCTTAAAACAATAATGTAAAAATTCTAGTAAAGAAACATTGTGGTTTTCATTCTGAATCAATCGCATGAATATTTTATGTAAAATTGTTTCAAAATTTCATTAAAATAAAACATTATCTGCCTTTCCTATTAATGAATTTTGTAGGCTGGGTTGGGTGACATTAACAATTGTGTAAATATAAAGCGGGAAATACACGATACAACTGTTGCACCGTCCGTTGGCCCGATTTTGCGCGCATGCGATGATTGTATCGTGTGTGCGCGGAAAAGTTCTCGGTTGGGCCGATATCGCACGGTCGCATGCGTCGGGTTGTGTGTAAATTGTATGGTGTGTTTTGCATAAGATTTCATTATTTTGAAAATCCTATAATCATAGCCATTCAACGATTAGGAAGCGAATGGCTATAAATTCGGGTTGCGCGAAAATTGCACGCAAATCAAACCGTGTGTGTGCTTCAATACGATGGTTGGAAACTCAAGTCGGTACAACCGTTGTATCGTGTATTTCCCGCTTAAAATTTTAAAGTAAAAATGGAGAATATGTAATTTTTCCTTATAGAATTAACAAAAAGGAAGAAAACTTAAAAGATAGTTTGAAAATATAAAGTAAAGAATGAATGGGTAAATTTTACAATAGATATAAATAATGGACGGTTAAATAATTGTGAAATATCTGAAGGTACAAAATAAAAACACGATATTTAAATAAAACTCAAAAGTTCATAAAAAGGCAAAAAAATAATTGTATTACAACAAAATATACATGTACAACAGTTCACAGCTTCTTAATTTGAACTAAACCAAAGATAACGACGTAAGCATTCCGCGCACTACAAGACTGGTTTTGTCGTTGGCTTAACATTAGGATTTCTACAAAAGAACCAAAAATAAAAATAAAAAATAATAATAATAAACAATATAAAATTAGCATTCAGTACAGTGCCGCAGCACTGCAAGTACTCGCTCGATCTACTCCTCATCCCCGTTGATCCTTCCCACTCTTGTGTATATATTAATAGCTATAATATTTCTGCTAATTAGATTATGAGGTACATATATTTTGGCACAGTGAAAGTTTTTGTTGTTCTTAGTTCATTTACTCCTTTCTTGCTTATTGTTTTTATTTCTCATTTAATTACGTTACGCTTACGCTTTCTAAAAAATATTGGTACGGCGGCATGAATCTTAAAAACTTTCTTCGTTTTTTGTCTTTTAAATTTTTATTTTGTTTGCATTTTTCGATGTTTCGGTTTGATTTGCTTTTTGTTTTGTTGCTTAATTGAATTTTTTTTTTTTTGCGTGTTTGTGAAAATCACAAGAACTGAATAAAAATATATTGAACTCAACTTCAAGTTTGTTTAAAAAAAAAATGAAGAAACATGATAAAATATGACAAAATGCAACTTTGTTCTAAAGAGTAAATTTGATAAAGCGGTTAATATTTTTGTTCGTCTATAGTCATGAATACCTTAAAAAATTAGTTGGAACGGTAAGGCTAGTTGAACTGAAAACATTAATTTTATTATCATTTTAATTAAATTCAATTAAACTAGACAGAATTGAAGATTTGTAATCTTACTACATATGTAGGTTGTAGGTAGGTTTTCTCTCATTGCAACATATACATATATATATTCTATTCGGCGTGTAAATCGATAGTTCTAATCCAAAGGATTTAGGTTGAAGTTTAACGAATAACACAGGTCAACACCAAATTTTTTCTCAAAGAATTTGTCGATCATTATATAGGATTTTTTCCGTAGATTACGAATTCATAGATGAAAATGCTCAATCAAATCCCATTTTTAAGACAAATAGGGTTAAAAAGTACAAAAGACCATAATTTGACCATTTATGAAAAAAACATTATAAAATAACGGATTGAGCTAGGAGCCTCTAACTAATGTTGTTCAAATGACAGCCCCTATTCCCATATCCGTTCGAATCGGATCGAAAAGATCTTACAAAAGCCCTTTTTAGACAAAAATTCCTTAATAAAGTTGCTTAAATTCTAATAAATTCATTTCAGTAACCTCTGATTTCAATTAATTTTTTATTTCAAAGTGGTTAAAATAATCCGATAGAAAAATTCAGTGGAATTATTTTGACCTTATGTGCAGGAAATTAATTTATATGATAGGCTGCTGAAATGAATTTATTAGAATTTTAGCGACTTCATTAAAGAATTCTTGTCTAAAAAGGACTTTTGTATGCTCTTTTCGATCCGACTCAAACGCATACGGAAATAAGGGCCGATAGCTGATACCTTGAGCTATTATATAAAAATACAAAATGTCTTAAAATATTTTGAAATCATCCATGAATTTGACTATTTTCCATAAACCAATTGCTTTATACAATAAATGGCGCATAAAGCACATAGCAAGCGCACACTTATGAAAAACTTGTTCGACAAGATGTTTCAAAAGGTCTATTGAGATAAATGGCATTCGATTTTCTTAGATTACGAATTAGGCTTGGATTTACAACAAAAAACAAAGTTACAAAATTCTATGACAATCCTTTATTTTTAATGATGATTAAAAAATGATCAAAATACGGTCTTCAAAATCTGTATTATTACTACTAACACCACAAAAGCAAACTTGAAGGAGGTTGTGGGTATTTTGTCATTATTTTGATACAACACAAATAAAAAAGTCATGAAATAAACCGAGACTCAAGAAAAAAAAATTTTTTGCAGGCCGGTGTAATTAATGAAAAAAAAAACTAAATTTATTCTGTTTGTTAAGTATAGTAAAATATACATATTATGTACTAATAAATTATTACGCAAAATTTTAATTTGAGACAAAGGATGTAGTTTTTAATTAATTTAATTAATTTAAAAATGATTTTAGATTTTAGATCGATATTTATGAACGACGTTCAGACTTAATCACACAGCTAATTAAAACAATTGTAATTGTCCCATGGTAAACAGTCTTGAGTTTAAATTAAGTACGTAAAACAGATCTTATTTATAAATTGCTATGATAAACAATTTTTATCCTTCGACATGGTCGGGACTCAAAAATCAAAACTTTAATGGGGGATCTTCATACACTTGAGTGAATTTATAACTACTTGCGAATGCGGTGGCGTCATTATGGACATCCTTAACTATTGCCAAGTTTTTTTATCAATATTTAATAATATTAAATCCGTTACGTCTTTTGTAATAAATTAAATGAGTAGAAAAAAATTCACTCATCCGTACATATGCTTGTATTCACGAGAATACGCTTGGTCTCGTCTATTTGAAGCTATTGCATAATTTCCGGTGGATTCAAAAGCCAGAAGACATTTTTAGGACTAAAATGCAATGCTTTTAGAGTTTGAAGAGTGGATTGAAAATCAATTTTCGGAATAGGTCTCTAGAACTTTCATTAATAACGTACCATTAGTTAAGTGGAAACAAATTGTAAAGAAAAAAAGATTTACATGTTATGGTGCTATTTTTATCAAGTTATCTGAAATGAACACTGAAAATTAGGAAATTATAGTTTTTTAAGATTTTTAGTATATCTTAACAGAAGCTTAAAGTCGAATTTTGTATATAAAAACCGCGTTTCTAGTTGAGATCGACCTCGGTTTTTCTATGTAAAAATTGAAAGAGAGTTTTTGCTGACTTTTTTAGCATATGAGTTATTACTTTTAAAGCCAAGGTAATTGTCCTTGTCTAATATTAATATTAATTTATCTATAAGGACGATAAAATAAGAGTAGAATCGCCCACCGTTCCAACTGATCTATTACCATTAGGATGTGTTGCTGCATTTTGACATATTTCTCACAAATATTATATCGTTTGTTGTAAAAATCACAGATCTATAGTTGTTGCAGTATAAGAGTAACTAACGATAAACTCAACCTCCACTAGAAGAACGGAGATGGTCAACGCGAATTGCATCTCCTGTTTAGAATAGTGTTGCTGGTAAAACAGGCCTCGTAACAACAGACTACAATTGAAAAAAGTTACGACTGCTTGTCAATATTCCTCTATTTAAATCTTACGTTACTGTAACTAGTTGCCTCCTCCACGCTCATTTTAAAACTGTGTAAATAGTTCAAATATATCCGTAAAAAATATAAGTAGAAATCACTTTGAGTAGAAAATAGTGCTTGAAACCAAAATTACTTCTATTACGTTACGCCTTAGTGTGCTCTTATTTGTTATTTTGTTGTTCCGCGTACAACAAGGGCTGAATTTTTACGTGTCGTCACTTAGTCGTTTAATTACGCGCCCCCTCTTCTCTCTTGCCCTGCTGCCGTTGTAGGTTTATTGAGGTGCGTACGCTTCCTTTGAGGTTCGGAAAAACCGAGGCGCCCTTGAAATGAGAAAATGCTGAAAACGGATTTTGTGACTGAAACACACTGGCCGTAACTTTCTGTGCAGAACGCGCCACTGGGCGGCGGCGGAAACAACTTGTACTAGACTTTGAAACCACTAACTAAAAACTAACGAACAACCGAAAATAGTTAACTTTAGAAGTTGAAGGGACTTCCGCAGGACTTCAGAGTAAAGTCGATGCTTTCACAGTTATATTATCTGCGGAGGAGGCGTCTCCTCCGCGCCTCGTCTCAGCGGGGAGCGTTGTGGATGTGCGTGGTCAGGTGCTTCGACAGGTAGTCCGCACGCGCGAAGCACTTGCCGCAGGACTCGCAGTGGTAGGGTCGCTCGCCGGTGTGAATGCGCAGGTGCCGCGTGAGGTCCGACTTGCCGCCGAACGCGCGGCCGCAGAAGAGGCAAACGAACGGACGCTCGCCGGTGTGCTTGCGCACGTGCAGCTTCAGGTTCTCCTTCGAGCGCACGCACTTGCCGCAGAAGGGGCACGCGAACCTGGAGACGGGAGGTCTGCAATTGAGCGACTTGAAAAGTGACTTGAGAATCGAGCGCTGGTTACCTTTTGTCGCGCTGCCTTTCTGCTGCGTCTACGCGGAGGAAGTTGAGGATGGAGGCCTCCTGGGGGTTCAGACCCAGCACCTGGTCGCTGGGGATGCGCTCGGCGTTGATTAGAGAGTTAATTGAGGTGGTTGGATGCGACGATTCAGGTTCCATAGGCGAAACGAGTCGAGGCTGCAAAGAAAGATATTATTAGCTGCAAGTTCATTCCATGCTATTTGCAATCTTCAAAAGGTCTAAGACTTTCTTCCCTAAGTAATATCGTACCAACAAAATTGTGTACAAAATATACCATAATATAGTACCGTAGATGAGGGTTACTTTGGCTACTCTTTTCTTATATTTTTAGAAATTGCTCTGATATACATATATACAGTGACTCTCAAAACTGATCACAAGATAGTACTTTGGGATTTTGCAAGTTATTCGTTAACGGTAACAGATATCGTAAAACTGGTTTCGTAACATCGTAGAGGACAAAATTGTCTATAGAAATGCTCTTATACATTTTGACATCCGATTGACCATTTTTGAGTTATTTATGTAAAACTGTCAAATTTCACTATTTTTATTTCGTAAAAAAATCCAAAAATATCGCAGTTACGGGAAAAATGGTTATAATCAATTTTGTGCAGTATTTAATTCTCTTCAAGTAAGGTGAGGACACTTGCCCATGTCAGAATAAAAATTAGCAATTTTTTGCAGAAATAGAACATACGGTATTGAGCAAAATTTTTGAAAAACAATTTTATCTCGAAAATTATGTCTATTTCTGCTAACTATAAAGCTCATGTAAACATGTGTCCTCAAGTAATTTGTAGATTGGGAACATTTTTTTACCCTCACAAAAGTGCAAATTACTCTCTATTGAAATTTTCTATTTCCTACTATTATATGAAATTGTATAATGTTTATTTATTACTTCCGGGAGGGAGTAAAAAGACAAGTTGTACCCAAAGATTCAAGTACGTAATGATTTAACTAGCACTTGGCCGTTATCTTTTAAAATATTGTCGGTCTAATTTCCAAAAATGTATTACTTCAAATTGATCAATAATTTAGGATAAAAGCGTGTTGTTAAGAATTCAGCATAGAGACTCTAAGTTATGTTATGTAAATTAGAGTCGGATTTTTTTTTTGTTGATTCGATAAGAAAATATTTCTTCTTCGCTTAAAGAGTTTAGAGTTAAAGTGGTAGATTCACGAACTCCTGAGAAAAGGTCATTAAAAGGATTAACACGTTCACGCCGGCGCGTACCATCAGTAGCTCGAACAAAACTGACTCATGGGCAGCGCGTACCAACGATTTTTCGCATTTGATTGTGCTATCAGACGGTGTGTAACAACAAACATTTAGATTGTTAAGTAACTAGACAAAATTGTCATATTGTTCAAAATTAAAATAATGATGTGTAGTTGCCCGTTGGAGAAAAACCTGAATTGCAGCGCCGACGTATGTGTATAGAAGGGGCTGTGCATCAGTAGGAGATTCATCTGCATCCCTGAACGTGTGGTCTGGATTGGCAGTCTAGATCCGAAAAGCCTTAATTGGTACACTGAAAATTTGTGCCCAGCTGAGCCTTAGCAAAGGTCTCAAAAGGGGAAGAATTAATACACTCTTTGATAGCCAAGCAAGCAGCAATCAGGGCGCTCTCTTCGTAGAGC
This sequence comes from Machimus rusticus, assembly GCA_951509405.1. NCBI lineage: Eukaryota > Metazoa > Arthropoda > Insecta > Diptera > Asilidae > Machimus > Machimus rusticus. Next base: position 15,681,351 of record OX608051.1, read on the forward strand.
TTACGTTCTTGACTCGTCAAAGAGTGCTTGACTGTCTCCAAAGCTTGGACGCTTCTAACCGAGTCATACTCGTTTGCGTACCGGGGGCAGAAGAGGCTAATCAAATATGTAGGCACCAAGGCCCTGAACCCTACTGCAGCATTGGTTGGCCTACAGCCAAAAATGTGGTGGCAGGTTCTATATTGGAATAACACCCCGGGCCCGGGGTTGCGGCAAGCTAAAACTCGATACACACGATCGTGATACGGGGAACGTGCTCGGGAAACATGGAACATTTAAATGTCACCGTATCTGAAACCTTCCACACTACACGAAGTTTACACCACTAAACTTCATTTGTGTGGATGCTATTATCAGCTGTCAGTACAAGTTGCCACATACATACATTATAATTAATAAAACCACAACCACATTAAATTAACACCCCTATCATGAATTCCACCGGAGGCTCGATTTTAAGTCCACTCCACTGAACGCTATCATGAGTTCCACCGGAGTGGAATAAATTTTCGAACATTGTTCCAGTGGAAATTTTCGTATCATGGATCTCCACTGAAACGTCAAATTTTGCAATTTTCTCTCCGTTGGCTAAACGCGGTGGAACAGAATTGTTTTTACCGTTTTTAACGTATTTGCGCTAAGCAAAATCTGCCTTTTTAACGCTTACTTTGCTTGTTAAACGAAAACATATTTAATATTGAAATTCCACTATTATGTGTTTGGAATTATTAAAATTAAATAATTTGTTCTTGAACAGGTTTTTCCAAACAATGGCGAAGACGACAACTGCTTCGTAATACAAAAAATAATAAATATGTTATATAAAAGGGAGTGCATAACGAAAGGCTTCCCGAATGCTGGAAAAGTTGTTATAAATTCGTTTTTTTCTTTAATTAAATGTATATAAGATTTAATAAATTATAATGAAAAATGTATGCGACGTTACTCAAATTTAATGGATAATTTTGGTTTCACCTCCCTTGTCTTAAATTTCTGTAGCTGCAAAATTATTTTCTTCTTCAGCAAACAAAAAAAAAACCAACTCTATCCATTTTCACATAAAAACTATTCAGTTTAATTTCAAAAACAACGAAGAAATGTCTGACATTTGACTCGCAAGATAGTTCGATCTTAAATTTCGTATGGCAATGCTCTTCATCAATTCCAGTGGAATTCATGATACTCTTTCGAACTCCGGTGGAAATTTGATTTCGAGTGGAATTTTATTCCACACGAAATTCATGATAGGGGTGTAAATATAACTGCAACCCAAAAAAACTCATAAAACTGCACATAACATAAATGTGGGACTTTGTATTGTCTGACCACCTGGCAATCGCATTCACACAAAAGAAGTTAGTGGTGAGCCCACGATGAACGAGGGAAAATCAAACTGATGTTGATTTCGCGCACGAGGTTATTCTCCGCTCGATTTGTCGTTTCAATGTTCGGTTTACGGTCAACATCGTACGTCGCGACGAAACACAAGCGTATGTATCGAGCTTAAGGAGCTTCCCAGTGAAAAAATCGCAAGCATCTTCCAGAGGAAGCAGTATGGAAGTTCTTCCACACTGCATCCTTTGCATGCTATGAGGAAGATTTACGCGTTTTTCGTTTCGCTTTTCATATTAAAAACAATATCGTATTATCGGAATTGGGGTAGCTCGTGGGTAGAGCAGCCATCAGCCGCCAATCCGCAGGTCCCAAGTTCAAAACTGACCACGGATAAACTAATTTTTACATTTATATTCTAAACATCTTCTCAGGAAGCACTAAGGAAGAAAAGCTTTCGCCTTTGCTTCCTCCCAATGATATGCCCATGTTTAAAAGATATGGGATGGGATACGGAAAGGAAGCAATTCTAAGCTTCCAAAGAATGCTTCCGCATGACATACGGCATACTTCTTTTTCCTACTGGGTTTTTTAAACCCTTTTTATATACCAACACCAACGACTTGAGTAAAACGGATCTCAGGCTGTTGGTGGGTTACTTATCTGACCATCATATGATTAGACGCCACCTTCATAATTTAGGTCTGGTAGTTGAGACAGAATTCCGACTATGTCTAAAAGACGAGGAAGCAACTGTGACTGTCCGGCTCTTGCACGGATTAGAAGTAGGACCTGTGGTAAGGACTTTTTAAGCTCGGCTGAGGTCCGTAATTCTTCTTTGGGTGACTTTCTGGCTTTCGTTAGGGTAGCTTATCGCCTGCTCTACTAACTGGGCTTTGCTGCAAAAGACAGTTTGGTCGCAATGCCTACCATATGGGTAGCCCCCATAAGAATAATGTGTATAGAACTCGTAATTCTTCGTGTGGAATTATTTGAAAAAGATAGTTGTAACCTAGGAACTGACTCTTACTCTTTTGTTTGTACTATGAATTCCTTCAGAACTTGAAATATTCGGCTCGCCGCCACAGTTGGACTCGGAAAACATTCCGCCAGCGGAGTCGACCGTGTTGTCCTGATCCTCGTCGTCCTTCTCGCGCTTGATGTTGACACGGATGTCGGAGCCGTCGTCCACCAGCGTCTCGTTCGAGCTGGTGACGATGTCCTGGCTGTCGAGGTTTCGGCGCTCCTTCTTGCCGTGCAGCCGCTCGAGGGCGTGGTTAAGGCGGTGCTTCTTGAACGATTTCAGGTAGCGGAACTGCATGCCGCAGACGTCGCAGGTGAAGAGCTTGTCGGCGGGGAGCCGGGCGCGGTGGTTCTGCTCCTTGTGCTTCGCGTAGGCGGACCGGTAGCGGTAGGACTGGCCGCACTGCTCGCAGATGAACGGCTTCTCCTCGTTGGGGCCGAGGTTCGCGTGCTGCAGGGCGGCGTGCTGCTCGAGCAGCCACACGTTTGGGAAGTTCGCGTTGCAGACGACGCAGCGGGTCTCCTCCTCGATCGGCTCTGAAAACAAAACTGAGTCTGAGACGGGCTTTATAAGTGGGGGCGGCGTAGACGAGGTAGACGACGAGGAACTTTTCTCTTTGCTGCTGGACGTTTCCGTGCTGGACAGAGGGTTGTAGCGCAGCCCGTCGGCGAGCGAGGAGCTCGATCGGCGCCGGAGAAAGTTGCTGAGCGACTCCTTGGAGCTGCTCCCGTTCTCGGTGAGCTCCACTTCTTCCTCCTCCTTTTGGACGGTTTCTTCGGATTTCTTTTTCAATTCTTCTAAGAGGTTGTCTTTTTGGTACGGGTTGGAGTCCGGGAAGTTGCTAGATGCCGAAAATCGGTGAGTTTGCTTGTACAGTGTCGATCGGCTGCAGAACATTTCTTGCTCCTTGGAGAGTATTTCACTTATCGAGCTATAGCGAAGGTGATCCTTTGGAGAGAATATTAATCCTCGATATCTGTAAAATACCCTAGAAATTACGAGAAACGAAAATTAATTTTTCGATCGGATCGTAATTACCTCAGAGCCTCCTCCGCCAGCAGAGTTTGGTGGTGTAGCATACTTAGAATTCTGGACGGATCAGTATCAAATAAACTTAAACCGAGGGGGGAAAAGGGGAAAGCGAAAGGTGTTGGACATCTTGCTGAAGGATTTGTTGGAATTGTTCTACTAAAGTTCGGTATGAGATGCTCTTCGATCTGTACAACCTGAAAGAAAAAGAATTTTTGATTTAAAAGGAGAGTGTTTAAAGTCACTTATATAAATCAGTTGTTGACAGATTTGGAATGACTGTTGGTTGTTACCTGCTTGGATAGAACTTCTTCCTTCCAATCGCAATAAGAAAAGCACTAGTGATGCAAGATGAGATGCGATAGTAGGCATTCGTGTTCGTAGCAATTTCCTTACCTTTGTACTATACTGATCTTCTATGACGATGTAGTTAGAGAGATATTTAACATAATACGAAAGAAAATTCGGCTATCTCCACTTTCATGCGAAATTACCAAAAATTTTATTTAAATTGAGTTTATATCCAAGGTGAGGGGTAAAATTTATGAGTAATGAAAGTGTATTAGAGAGTATTTTAGTTGTAATGTAAATTTCGTTCAACTAGCACTGCAAATTCTATTCCACTATTACTAACTTAGTGTTAGTTGAAATAATGCCCACTACCACTGATTTATTAAGTGTAAATTTCATATTTCTCGCACTTTACATTCAATGGTTCCAATATTTCTTCTAATACTGAATCTGTGGTAGTGGAACTGGATAATTGCACTATTATACTGAGTCTGTGCTAGTGGAATTGAATTTAAACTGCAACAATTGTATAGTGGTAGCGAAATTTAATCTTCATATTGGTTGACTTAAATGCCAGTGAAGTAATCTCGATAATAGTTGCATTTCAAAATTGTACTATGGCTTTAATGACAAAATAAAGCCAAAATTGTATGTAGATATCTAAATCTTATTAAATCGGCCATTATTTCCAGCGGTATAAATCATAGAGATGCTGTGAAGATTTTCCAAATATAAAATTATAAATACATATCTAAGTGCCGAATATAAACATACTATTATATAAATAAAATTCAAGATAAGTTTAAATATGTTCATTTATTTGCTTAGAGCGGAAGTGATTTCGAGTACCTATTCAAACTTAAAATTTAAATGACAAAACTGAACGAAAACTGAATCAAATGAAGAATTATTGTATACCTAACTTCTTATAAACTTACATGAAAAATTTATGAACAAATAATATGCTATGCTTGCTTGGGAAATGAACATGCCAAGAAAAGAAGATCAATTAATAAGACTACTCCATTTATTTATAGTTTATGAACCTATCAACCGCTCTATGTAGGTATATGAAGTCTAATTCGCCATTTTATTAATCTGAGCAAGTTTCTGCGGCTGAATGGTTTTCTAGAAAACTGATTCGGGTTTTTGGATTAATGAGGGCAGGGGGCCTCTAGGGTAGATAAAACTTGCTCTAAAGAGAACGTATTTTCAAATATTATTAAAAGAAGTCTTCCAAAAATATGCTTTAGGAAAAAGTAGGGTAATTTTTTATTAATGAAAGAGAAAAACGTATAGGAACCGTAGTGAAATAAAAGACATTGTATTTTCTTAGTTTTACTTTTAAATTTTTACAGCATTTTGTGTTTTGTTTATTCGTCAAAATTGTATTTTTACAACTATGATATGCATTTATTTGTTTTCCTTTTAAATAATTTCATCTTCAATTTTTTTTACATAATGTTAATCTGTTGTATGAACAAACAATTGACAGATTCCGTCTGCGAAATTATCAAAAATTTCATATACTTCTTTGGTGGTAGAAAAATATTCTCCTATCCTGCTCATTTAAATCGAATTACCTTCATTACCTTGTTTACTACATTTGTCCTTCACTTTTTCTTTTTTTTTCTCCTTTTTCTGTTGTTTTCTTTTTTTCTTACATTGATCTTCCAAAGGTTTTATCAAATTAGTGCGTAGTGTAGTTTTACATCAAACAACAAACAAATGAATCTTTACAAATACCAATTTTTGCGGAAAAATGCTGTACTTACTGTTAACAAATAAAACGAGAAGCGTTTTCCAAAGAGTATTGGTTCAAATAAATAACTTTAAAGTTTAAAGAGTTGAGTTTCCGGCGCTTCCCTTATGCTCTTCTGTTTTGTATTTTTTTTTCTTTTTTTTTTGTATAAATATGAGACGTTTTCTGTTCGCATAAATACATCGTTACAAGTAAATTGTTGTATATAATGGAAATATATATCTTCTTTGAGTTTCTTTGTTTAAATTAATATATTATAAATAATTTATATACTTTAACAAAAAAGACATACCGTTAAATACGTTCTGTATATAATTAAGTCTTGTTTAACTAAGTTCTCTCGCTGCTCTCCTCCTCTCCTCCTCTCCTCCTTTCATCTTTTACTGTACTCTTACTGTTTACATTAAAGTAAAATACTCGAACTTTGCTTAGTTGAATGAAATATTTTTTATACGGTTTTCTCAGTTTTTATATAAAATACAAATTATTTACTTATTCGGTCTATTTTTATTTACTTTATAACTGTAGGAACATATAACAATGACATATTGCATCTATTTCTTTTGTAGTTCTGTAAAACAATGTTACATCATCAGGGGAAATGGGGGGCTTGGGAAATATTTTTTGTGATATATTTTTTTGTTGTTGTGAAGAACGAAAAGGTAAGGATTTTTGAAAGTGTATTTTTTTGTGCTCTCTTAGGGTGTGGTTTAAGTTGGGTAATGAAAATTAGAAAGAAAGGTGTTTTTGTGTTTAAAGGGGAGTGCAGTTTTCACAATATGGCAAAGTGGGGGAAATTAATGAGACAAATATTTTCAAGAAATAATTCTGCACTCCCCGGCGAATGTTAAGAGTGAACTTAAAATAACCTCTAACTTAAGTTGTAAAAATAAATATTTGTCGAAACTTATTGAATAAAACCAGGCGCTGCCCAGTGTCTACTGAATAAAATCATTCGTTATAAAACTTAAGGAGCCTCATAGGAAACTTAAAGGTTCGACCAGGTATTGAAACGTTTCAAAAGGAACAATAATTACACCTAGAACTAAAGGAATCATAACATAATGCTTACGATCACCAACTAAACATAAAAGTGCTAACTTAACACAAATTGTAAAAATAGTAGTAAAAAAAGCGTCAACTCTCCTTGGAAGGTTCGTGGTTTATTAATCGAGAATTTCGGTTGTTTCCTTCGCTCGGTTCGAGCACCGCTTTTCCCTGCGCAGGGATGAGCGACACTCCTCAACATTGATTCCTCTTTAGAATGCATTTAAATTATGATTACTCCTCGCTTAATACTCTTATCAAATCTGTCTTAGTCAGGGAATTAGGCACTACAGTGTATTTTTTTCTTATAAATGTTTACTTACATTTTACAATATATTTTACTTTACTTTCGTTTAAATAATTCTTCAATACGCACGGGTCGAAGCGTTTTAGAACAAAATTTTTGTTTCACTTGCGGAACGCTTGATTGGTGTAAGTGTGTGTGTGTGTGCATATGTGCATTCGAACATACCCGGGAACGAATGAAAAAAAAAAATCAGAAAACTCGTTTGCGCTTTTTATTTTGCCCAAAAATTCTATTTGCCGAACACTTGGATTAAATGAATTAGATTTGAATGTTTTTAAGCTTAGCCTGGTGCTCTTGTCTTCGCCAATATTTTGCTCTCATTTAACGCTTACTTAATTACAAATATCTTGTTTAAATACACTTTTAAATATCTCATGATTCTTTATATAAAAATTAACTACAAAATTGGTTCTATACTTCTTGTTCGCTTTATTTATTTACTTATTGTATGTACATATTGCATTATTTGTTTTGCTGCTGCTGCAGCATTATTTTTTTTCCACTTTAATTTCCTTACACAATTTTTCTTTCTCAACGCAGAATTTTGCATATTTTTTTGCTTTCATTTTTGTTTATGTTTTCCTTTCACCAAATTGAGAACTTTTCTTAGGTTTATGTTTACTCAGAGTGAACTAATGAGGACTTATTGAGACCTTATACTTATCAAATACGCTATTAAATAATCTGCATGATTGTGCCTTTGATATATGATTGTATATTATTTAAAAATAGTTGGGCATCTTGACGATTAGAAAACCCTTAATCGAATCAAAATCATCTGGAAACAGGATCAGATAAATTAATAACGAATCCATAAAATAAGAAAAAAAAATTCTACCATTTGACTATTAGTCATAAAATAGCATTGTGCAATTCACACTGATTTTTGGTAACTTAAAAATTGTTAACTTTTTACAACCTTTGAATTTGAAACCATGTTATAGTACTTTACATCGGTAAAATAATTGTCATTAATTCCAGATTTTAATTGCAATTATTCGATTTAGGTATAAAAGTTTTAAGGACCGTAATATTGAGTTTGGTTCTGTTAAATATGTTTACATTAACATCCTTTTAATCTATGATATATTTATTTAATTTCATTTCTGGTCTACTGTTTTGTTTGGTTAAGTTGTTCACCCTAAAACTATTTCAAGCAAAACGAAAGATGCACGTATCTAGTCAAGTTTCCTTAAAGCATAATTATTAATTAATGAAAACTTAAACTGCTGTTAAAAAAGTCAATCATCGTCATACGGATAAATCGATTTTAATAGAGGTAAATTGAGACTTGTTTTTGTAACTCTAAATGTTAGCCGTATTTCAGGATACTCTATATATAGAACACATGTAAAGATGCCTTTTGGTCAGTAAAACCGGAAACAACCAATTGACTTGAAAACTAAACATAATATTTTTTATTTATGGCTAGAGTTAGAACTTTCATTCAGAAAAAATTAAATTCCCACAATACAAAAATTGTTCGTTTGCACCATGGTGAATTTTTCTCATTCATATGACTGAGCAAAAGTGTATAGGTCTATTTTTTCTTGCAATAAAACAAAACAAAGCAAAACTCAATTATTCGGTTTTAGCCTTTGACTATTAATTTCATTTTGTGTAAAATACTGATTGTTCTGTTTTTCGGTTTTTAATCCGCTTATGACGTTGCATAGCTCAAAGAAGTGGGTGAACAAATCTTCACACCCTGTTTTCGATAAACTTTATCTCAAAATTATTTGGGGTTAAACGCACTTCAAAGTTTGGACATTGTAACCATAAATGTTTAATTCTTAATCCTGCGTTTATATTTCGAATATCAGTGATTTTTCAGCCGATAATAAAACGATAGTCACAGTGTTGTATTCGCGTATGATTGATGAATGGTTATTTGTATGTATATAATTTATTTTATTTGTTTAATTTCTTGGTGTGCATAGAATTGATTAAATTATTGTAGAAAGAGCGCTAGTCCTAAATTTTTAAGCTCAATTTCATGGATATACATGCAACATTTTATAAATATTGACGATAATAAACATACAATAATTTGCTTATGAAGACGCTTATGAATGGTCAAAATAAATTTGAGATCATTTTAACCAGATTTGAAGTCATACTTTGTTTTATACCTCAAATATTTGACTTGATTGATTAGTGTCCTGTTTTAAAATAAAAAAATTCAATTGATATAACATATGTATATTTTCACCAATACTTTTTATTCTGGATGTCCTTTGAAATCAAGAGATTTTTTACGTGTTTTGACTTTACGTGAAATTTTGTGATTTAAAAGCCAGAAGGAGTTAATGCTCGTAAATATCGTTATAATATACGATGATTATGATTATTATACATATTCATTTTCGCACGAAAGGAAGGTTTTCAATAATATAAGGTCATATAAGTCTACAAAAGTTCACCACTGCGCATAAACATACCTAGAAATTATATCAAAATTTAATTAGTTTTTGTCAAAATTCTTCCAGACGCTTGAGACTTTATTGTAAACATTTTTTTTATTTTTTCTTCACATTTTGTTTTTACGCATGTTTTTTGTAGCTTGGCACTCAAATTATGTTTTTCTTTTATTGTAAAAACTCTGTAAAATATTCTATTGTTGCAATCGCTTCCTGTTGGGAGAAGGGCATAAGACCGATGTGTGGCTGGAAACCAAACTTAAAATACACTTGAGATCGATTGTATGTCATCACCATTGTAACAATTGCGGCATTGTAAATATATTAGCTATTTTGTTTTGTTCATTTTTTTAAAATGTACTTCCTCTATAGTTGTTTCTGTAAAAAATTCAATTCTATTTAGTACTACAGAAAAATGAAACCAACATAAGCAGATAGTTTGTCTGGTATATTGTAGAACTGCATTGGTAATCGTAACAAAAAGCCTGGAGCCTGTTAGGCAACGTTCTGTCTATTGTTTACGATAAATGTATATTTGTCTGTTGCATTACTATGGCAATAATAAATATCTGTAGAAAACTCTATTCTGTAAATAAAAATATAAATTTGTCGCTCAATTTCTCTTCTTATATTTAATTTCAATCCATTTTCAGTAACAAATATTGCGCTATTGTGTACTCGCCTCGCCATTTAGAATCGATTAAATGTCTGTTCAATTTAAACAATGCGTTTTCTTAAAAACTTTGAACTGTTTGTGTGTTGTTGGATTACTCGCTATCTTCTGTTTCTCATTAAAAAATTTAATTCTCCTCTTATTTGCTTCGTTAAAAAATTATCTATTTGATTTACTGTATTATTCTCATTAAATATGGTTCTATTGCATGTTTTTGTATATGTATAATTGTGGAAGAATTTGAGTTGCCCTGAGCCATTTATTATTTACTTTACTTATATCTCTGTTAAATATTTGTTCGCTATTTGGATCAATATTTTCGTCAAAATAAATATTAATAACGATCTGTAACAAATTACCGTTCTCTTTTGTCTTGTTGTGTTTAAAAGTGCAATATTTGTGGATGTTTGAAGTTTGAAATTTTGTTTTGTTTCCTCTGAAACTGCTCGAAAGTTTTTGACTTTTGTTAACTGGGTGAGCGTGAAAGATTTGAGCTTGGACCACAGGGTGGTGGAACTCAGAAATTTTCCGCTCGTTTAAGTGCCAAGATTTATCTTATTTTTCAACTTTGATCAGAAAAATGTTTGTTCGCCATTTTGAATTGCTTGTTTGCTTTTTGTTTGCATATTTAGAAATAATGTTGCTTTCACAAAATAATGCTTGTGTTATGCTACCTTCCTATAGCGGGATCTGTTCAAATCGTTATTCTATTGCAATGCAAAATTAACTCCCGATTTGGTATCAATTTGTCACTTAAGTAATAATGCTTCTGTTTGTATAATATACCTCCTTACTATATATACTTTTATTCAAATATATATATTTATATATATATATACCTTTTGTGTTTATATTAGTCTTATGTCTTTGTTACTATTTTACTTTTATTATTAGATTTAACTTTAAGAGGCACTCTAAGCTACAATTGGTCGTAACGAGAAGCTATTTTGCTCGCTTTGACGTGCTTCTCGAGACGGTAATAGTTTGTCGCTCTCGACCATTGCTGGGAAATATTTATATGCAAAAATGTGTTCATCTCTTTATACGTGTGATATTATTGATATTAATATGTTGTTGGTTTTAAATATTTTTGTGACTTTCCTTTAAGTAAATTTGCCGGTTCTTTCTCTCCTAGATTTTAGTTTATCCTAATGATATTGTGTGAGTGTGAGATTTGTGGGTATCTAAATTCTAAGAGCTCCGAGTTTTAATAAATTATTTAAATAATTTCAATTTCGCCCCAAGTAATTTAAATTAAGATCAAGATTGGCCTGTGACCGTCAAGGGCTGTTTTTGCCTACTTAAGTTTTAGCTATTTTTCCTTTTTTTTTCTCTCTTTCTTTTATCATTTTGATTCCAAAATCGCGCAAATACTGTTAGTAAATTTTACTAGCAAATTTGAACTCACTAAAAACGCCTAAAAATTGCCTAAATTGCGATCTAAACTAAACGAAATTGCCTTAAGGACCCCTGAGGCCATAGCCCAATGTCTTTTTCAATGTCCGAAAACGCGATTTTCTCTTATCCTCCTTTTGGTAAATTTTTCTTAATTTTTTCTTTTACAAAATACTTATAACCTACAAAAAGATCCTTATTGAATGTAATTATTGCTATCAATCAATTTTCCTTCTAAACTCTACGCGTTTAATAATAACACGGATTTTTTCGATATTTTTTGTATAACGCAAAAACGAGACGACAAAAATACACTACAAAGTAAAATGAACGCAAGTCGATAACTTTCCCAGTTGCACTTGTTCTGAGATCCCCTTTTAATCCATGATTTTCTTTCCTGTATGACAATGACGACGACCAATGTTCTGTGGAAAATCCTTGTACTCTCTCAATTTGTGTGGAACATTCAACACACCACGTAAAAATATAACTACAAAAAAATCATAGTTAAACGATGCGCTTCTCTGTGTAAAAAATGGCTTCATGGTATTTTGGCGAATAATGAAATTAAGCGAAAAAAAATAGTTAACAGAAAAAGGAACTTAAATGTTACTCAACGAATCACTACCAAGCAAATATATGTATGTATATGTATATAGGAACTAAAATGTGTTTTCTAATTTACTGCAAGGACATCGCACGCTTTTCTAAAGGTAACTCTCAGAGGTCTTCTGAGTGCGTTGATTACTTGTGACTCTAAAAGTCAAGGAAGATAATATGCTTTTTTAAGTCTCTAGATATGTGTGTGAACGAACAGACCTACGTTGACTGATCTAGATCGATCTAGATCAGAAAAGATCAAGAGATCCTCGTTCGATGAGAACTGTCACTGCTTTTTTCTGATCCAAATTGATCTTCTTCGCGTTCTTTGAGCTTGATTTAGATTGATAAACATATCGATCTTTTCCGTTAATTTTTGTAGACGAGATTAAATCAGGGTTTTCGACAATTTGTTTGTTTGCGGCAGTTGACTGTCATAAAGGTATTTAAAGTATTTTAGGGAGTTATTTATCAAAAATTGAATTTTCAAGTAACAAGGTTATTTTTTTTATGCAGAACAAACTAAATTTATCTTTTATTTTAGATTGAAAAGGTCAAATTAGTGAAAATCATCCTGGCAAAACAATTTATTCTAATATAATTTCTTTATTTTTATTTTTCAAATAATTTACCTTGTCTTCTCCTGACTTTTGACAACTGACACCTCATGATCTTAACGGATTATAACCGTTTTTGATTTAATCTGATCTAACAATAATTTGACAGTTGATCTAAGTCTTGGTCCTTGGATCTAATCTGGTCAAGACCAGGGCTTAGCGAATACACCTATTGACTGTCCTAAACCCTACATCTTACTAGCTAAACGCTGACATTTTAAGTTGACGCCAAAATAAAATTTGACTTGTCTTTGGCATTGATACGAATTCAATTTTAGAACTGATACGAATAGTCGCAAAAGCAACGAGACACAAACTGATATAAATATTATAGGCATTAATTTATGCTTTGACTTTTAAAAAGAATGTATTCCGAATAAAATAATTCTGACTTAAAACATCGCAACATTAATTTAATTACTTTTAACTAATAACATTAGCGACTTCAAAATGGATACTTTGAATTTTAAAAAGAATACTTTTGATGTAAAATACAAATTATTTATAACAAACAAGTACGTGCTCTTGGTATAATTGTTGTTTAGATAAATATATTATAATAGTAGGTATAGTAGATATTTAACAAGGAAAACTGCGTTAAAATACGTATTTCAAAATACAAACTATCCTTTTTCAAATTACTATGTTTAAATTTATAATTTTAAACAATAAACTATTAATTTGGAAGTTTCCATGGTTTCCATGGGATAGAAGAAGTTATTGTTTTTTTTTTTATTTAGTGCTATTATTTCCCATAAACTATTGACCTAAACTCCCAACAAATTATACTAACTTGAAATCTTGCACAATTTTTAATAAAACTATAATGTTTATTGAGAGAGTTATCTTTCAAATAAATAAAAGAAATCATTCAATAATACCACAATTTTGCCTATATCAAATCACCCATATTAATATGAGCTACAAGTCCCAACATTTGATTCAGTGCAAAATGTTCCGCTAATTATTATTAATCTGGATCCGACTGTGAAAAAGAACACAGCTTTTGTCTTCAATAAAAGATCTTAAGTTTATTATTTAGAATTTGTTTAGAAGTTTCTCAAGACAATCGATTATCAATTCGAAATGGGTGCGAAAGTGTACCTACTTTCTTCAAGGAAGGTTAAATCTTGCGACATGAATAAGTTAGTAGAAGACAATTTTAATTTTTTTGATTCGAAATGGGTCTAAACCTACCTACACACATTTCAATTTGGTGTATAGGTGTTTTTACTCACGTATGTATATGTTACTTCTAATTATTTCATGTTCTTGTATTCTAAAGCATTTAAATAAATAAAAGCTGTAAATACTATTCAAAAATTGGTTTTATAAATATTGAATATTAAAAAAGATTGCTTTGTTGATATTTGTAGCTTCAGAATAATTTGACCTTAGAACTTTTTGGAATTATCTGAAGAAATGCGTGCTTGTCCTTAACAAGAAGAAACCGTATGTAAACAAAAGCGAATGAAACAAAACGGAAGCTGATGAATTTAACAGAAAATATGAAACAAATGAATGATTGAAAAAATTTTCATTTAACCAGATGAGAAATTTTGTTGGATGATGAAATTTTTGTTGAAAAAAAAAACCATGCCAAAAATAATAAGTCCAGATACGAAAACAAATTTTTTATTTTCATCTAAATGATAAAGTGTTCTTGTTTTTAGCTTTTAACATATTAAATTCATCAACATAATCACTTAAAAAATACGATGAAGTAACCTTATTTTTTTTGCTTTTTTGTTGAAACTTTTAAGTCTAACAAAAAATTAAGCTCAATCTAAGAAAACTAACTCAATTGATGAAATTTAACTTTTCCTCTTAATACGTTTTCTTTTTCTTTATTTATCAAAGTCATTCAAAAATTTTCCTAGTGCGGCTTCTCTCGCCAGTCAATCTCGTACCAAGGACTCACCGCTTTTGTCCAGCCGTATTGCCGGCTCATTCTCTCACACATGGAATGTCAATTCACGAAATTTCGCTTAGCTGGACAAGTCTTACCAGGTAACTACGTTTCTCTGCAAGACAACGCCAAACACCTTTGGAAAAGGGAAAAAATATTTATTTTTACTGCGGTGGGGGAAACAGTAGCGAAAACACTCATTTACAGATTTACAGTATTACTCACTAAATTCAACCCTTAGACGCATAAAAGCAAAAAGATTATAAAGATAACGAACAATTTAATTTTACTCTAGAAGTAAGTGTAGAACATCACAATGATTTGCTGCTTCTGAGATCCAATTTTGCAATAAATTCAAATTTTCAACCGAGTTTCCGTGGTTAAACGTAACACAAACAAAGTATATAAATAGATCACAACGCCGAATTAAGTCGCCAATTCCGCCAACTGACATTACACAAATTACACAAGTAGGTCACGATTAATACTGATAACATCGCTTCAACCGAAATTTTGTAGACTTTTTTTTAGTACATCGCTTTTATCAAAAAACGTTTACAGCTATCACAGCCAATTTCGTATTAAGTTTTATATTCAATTATTTAATATAAGTCATCGACGGGCCAGTTAGTCGCACTGAAGATACTTCCAGTAAGTCGCTAGAGTAATATCAACGTCGATTTAGAATCGCCTAGAGAATCACAAACTTTCCTCGTAACTTCGACTAGTAAGGGCACTCGGTTCAAAGGTCAACCTGGCTAAGGGGCTCCAATGAACGGACTTGCACTTACGAAATTTAAATAACTTTTATCAAATGCTCTTAACGTAACTTAACCTTAATTGAAATGAAGTTTTAGCTACTGTTTCCGCAGCTTCTCTTCGGTTTGAATTTTTTTTCCTTTCGTCAAAGTTCTGTTTAAATATTTTGTTTATTACGTCTCAAAATTATAATAATATTCACTTTACAATACGCTCCAAGTCTACAATAGTTTCGAGTTTTTGTAGGTCGAACGGTTCTAAAAGAAAATTTTTACTAAAAAATATATTTTCTGATGATATTTTGATTAAAAAATGTGTTTAGCAAAGAGGAACATACATATTAGAGTGCAAGTTATATTTGTTGAATATAGAAATATAGACAAAGGTCGAAAATATGGTTTTTGGAATTACCAAGCGCTAGGAAGGCTTTTCAGGTTGCTTAATAAAGCAATTTTATAGTATAGTTCTAAAATTGCTTGAATTCCTGTTTGTTTATCTGCGGATGAATACTTAGTATTGTCCAAAATTGTGGAATTATCATCCTAATGTAATCCCTGGATTATCAGTGTTGCTTTTAAATTCGTTATGTGAAAATACATCAGAGTATCTACATATAAGTACGTACACATATAGATATTATTTACGTAACTCATATTTTGAGTATTTTTGGACTTAATGTTGGTACAAAACATAAAAAAGACTGCTAGGAGCAAGTAAAGTACAAACTTTTATACAACTATAAAAAGTTGTACCGAAATTTTAGTTCTCCTTTTTAAGATTTAATAATGTGGTAATAAAATGGAATCCTCAAAAGGAATAAAATTATTGATGGATGACTATTGGACATCAGTTCTTCAACTTTGCCTATTTACATATGTTACTTAGTAACTTTATCGAAAGGTTAATCACACTTGAAAAAAGTTTTAAGAAAATATTTTCGAGTTCAGTATTTTTTTTTACATATTCATTCATTCGGTGTAGTGTGCATTCATTTCTGTATATTTTTTTATAAGAAGTTAATGTAAATGAAAAGCCCAATGAATTATCATATGTATCTCGCATTTTTTGGGTACCTTGCGAATGTTTAATTTTGTTTATTACAATGTTCCACGCAATATGGAAAAAAACCATCGCAGTCTCTCATTAACTGATTAGAAAGTTATCGTGAAATTATAGAAATTATATACTACTTATAAAAAATAATAGGAAGAAAAGCCTGGAGTTGTTTTGTTTTTAGTTCGTTATATACTATAGTAGTATTGAAAATAAATAAAAACTCGAAACTGTTGGAGACCTCTTCTGTCTTTTTATATAACCCAAAACTTGATAAGCCCTTGGTATGAGATCAACGCACTGTTTCCTCAATTAACAATTAGGTTTATTATTAAAAGTATAAATATCATGTATACAGTAGAAAAGAATATATTCAACTAAAATAAATTTTTATCTAAGTTGGCCGAAATAGGTTTGTCTGCTTAAATCAGTTCACTCAAACGAAAGAAAACAATTTCAACAACGCCAAACTCGTAGAAAATAATATACAACGATTTAAGTTTTTTAGAAAAGGATTTCCCAGACCTGCTTGTTCCAAAAAAAAAATAAAAATAAACTAAAAACGAAAAAAAAAAACAAAAAAAATATACATATATGTATATCTCAGACGTGATAGACCCGCGCTTGCTTACGCGAACTACTGCACTGCTTCGGCTCCACTACCGTCTACATCTTAATCAAGAGACAAAAAAGTTAAATAGTCAACTAGTTTTAATTTTAAATATCGATAAGATCACAGATATCTATTTCTCCTTTAATATTTACTTTAAATTACTATTTTACACACTTTGTTTACCATTTTCTTCGTCATCTTCACTATTGTGGCTTCCTTGTTTCTGACACGCTACTATCGAACGCGGTGTGCACTAGCGCTTTCTCTTGTTGAATTCAATTCACTTGTTAAACTCATTTAGGCGGAAAACTAAGACTGAACAACTCCGAAAAATAAAAATTTACTACGACTGAGTTGGTAAACTGTTGTGAGGGAAATTAGTAAGGTTCGGCCATTGGCCGGATCCTTTGAACAAAAGTCGTTAAACATTATATGTGTAGCACCAATTGAAGTTCGGGTTATGTGTGGTTTAACTATTGTGTAAGTGGTAAAATAAGCTTAAAAATCTGAATAAAATTCAACAACCAAATTGATCACCAGACTTCCGATTATTGCTCTAAGTCCTCTACGGGTGTCTCTCTCACTTCAGTAATTCAATAATGGAAAACTTTAGTCCTCTAAGAGGACGTGTTAAAAAAATATATATTACTTTATAATTTAAGTTTAAATTATTGCCATCGATCGGATTGGTTAAGAACAAAAAAGCTATCCTGTCAACTACGGTATAAGCTCTAAACTTAGACGTCTGCTTTGCGATAACAATGAAAAAAATTATTTAAAAAAAAGAACAGTGTTTTATGGTACGCAGGTATATGTACGTGTGTACGTGTGTTTAACTCTTAACGTTACTCTAGTGATAAAATTTCTATAAGCTTTACTCTAATTGTTTTACTATTGCGGTAATTCGTCCTTGGTATCGACAGGACTCGGTGATAAAAACTTTCGCACGTATTTTGGAAAATGTGTTTTCTCGTGAGCTTTCAATATTGTCGACCGAGAAAAGGTTTTCCCACACATACTACATCGAAACGGTCGTTCTCCTGAAATATGTGAAAAATAATTTTTAGATACAATTCATATTTTAAACGAGATTAACATGAGCATAAAAGGAGAAATACAAATAAGCTTCATGGTTATACCATAATTTTCTTTTATCTTCACCATTACATTCTCTACAGGCGGGATCTATTTAAACAGTGTCGCAGATAATTCATAATACATATATCTATTTATTATTTTTTGTATATTTTACTTTGCCTATAAAATTGTCAGCTTGTGCAAGCCTTCTACAAATACTGACTCACTGACTGATCATCAAAACCTATAGTGTACTTCCTGTTCACTTAGAATTCTGAAATTTAGTATGAAAGTAGGTCTTATGGCACAAGTAAAGGAAAAAATCCGAAAATTATCAATTTCTAATTCTTCGGATTAATTATTAAAAATAATTTTAAGAAAAAGAACACATCAACAAATGAAATATATACCTACTAATGAACTTTAAGCTATTATACTATACTTTATTTTTTAATCGGCACTCTTGATAATCTATAAGTAAGCAATTTACATTATTCTGGTTCCGAAGAGGCTTGTTACAAAAATAAAGGATTCACAATGTCACAAAGAGTAAACGCCAAAATGTTTGTAGATTACTAATGGTTTTTAATATTAGAGGAGTTTTCAATTCACAAGAGAAATTTTGGTTTTTTTTGTTTTACAACATTTAGCCTATATTGTTATTTGTCAATTAGTTAAACTGACGTTATTTGGATTCTCAATGTGCAGTACTATTTTTAATCTAAAATTCAAAATACCAAGTTTTATCTCCTATTTTCATATTGTTTTTATCGACTTATACCCTTGACACACTATGGCTGAAATTTAGAATTTCGATCTCAATTTCGCGACCCCCTGACACACTGCTGTTCAATTTGAAATGTAAAATTCAATTTCTAAATGTCAAAGTTTACAAAACTGGATAAAATGGACAGCGACAGCCTGATTTTAAATTTAATTAACCAGCAAAACATAGATTTTTTACATATAGCAGACTTAATGTTGCACCAAAATAGATGAAAAAAATTTTGGGAAGAGAGGGACAACAGGATTAAAAGATTGCAAATACAATTTTTGACGTTTCGAAATATTTCCTGGTGGTTTAGTAGCCTGTTTTTCAGTTTGCAAACTCAATTTCGCATGAAATTGAGTACGAACAGCTTCATTTCCAAATTGACTTGAAATGTAGATTGAAATGGAGAAAAGAGCCGAAATTCTAAATTTCAGCCATAGTGTGTCAAGGGTGTTATGGAATTTCATCATAATTGTTATGAAACAAAATATTTGATTTGTCACACAGTGTTATCAGAATCATCGTTCATTTTTTTTGCTGGTGACTATTAAACCAAAAGCAAAGTTTCTTAGGCGAACTATCATTGGTTTGGACAGTAAATAATCTAACCAGTAGTTTTTGAGGCAGAAAGATTTAAAATAACAAAGTAATCATCAAAAATATAAGGTGGCGGACAAATACAGTATAGTCCTAGGCGCCTAAATTGGTTTATTGTGTTGAGTGGATAGATTGCCGTTCTACCTCTGGAGGTAATTGAAAGCCAATTGCCTTCCACCTAGATAATTTGTCTATACCAGGATAGTATTGTATTGTCTTCTTATTCTTACTGTGGCTGTATAAACTTACAATAATTATAATATTGTTGGTACGATTTACATAACATGCCTTTTTAGAAGGAGTGGAGTGAATCATTTACTATGTGTACGTATACGCACATTGGACAGAGTAGATCCAATCTCGCTTAGCTTCAATCCGCATTCGATCCATTATCGACTCAATTTTTCAATCCCAAGTTGTCAAATACACAAATCGAAAACTCAATCAAATCTCGATTCGATTTCTCAATCCTTCGTATACTTAAACGTTTGTATTACAAAAAAGCAGAATTTGATCGCGTTTCCATAACGGAGTCAATAAATTAAAGGCTTAGTATCTGAAACGTGTTGAATGAAAATATCTTTTCATTTTAAAATCACATCAAAACTGACAAAATCCCGTTACTTGTTAAAAAATTCATGCTTTTCTTCAACGTTTTTGTTCGTTATTTTGTAACAATCTTTTCGTAAATGTTAAGTTTCTAGGTTATGCGTTGGTAAATAATTGACCAAAATGACTGTTATTCTTGAATTACAGTAATCTATGTAAGTTACCTCTAAAAGAAAGGATATGCAGCCACAGCTGCCATTATTCAAAATTCCTGAAAGTTGGCATTATATTGTATCATAAGGCGATGTCACCCCGCAATTTTAATACCAAAATTTTTTTTATTATAATTTAAAGTTGTGACTTAATTTAATGAAAATGTATTATATAAACTTTACTAGATTATTCTTAATATGATGAAAGTGTTTTTACTAAGGTTATAAGTCATTATTGAGTGCGAAATTTCACGAATCTAAAACGTGATTTTCTCGGTAATTCCAGTAAATCGTTTTTGCGATCGATACTACAGTAAGAACAAAAAATTTCACAAAGTCGTAATGTAAAATCGTTTTCCTTGCTAGTCTTTTAGAAGACAATTGTCTTTTACATGAATTTAAAACAGATAATTTATTCATCGGCTTTCAATGCGTGTGTTGTAGGATAAGAAATAAACCATTGTAAATAAGTATAACTTGGTGTATTATTAATATGTAATTCACCTCATATTAACGTGCTGCGGAATAGATGGTTGGGTGCAAATTGATTTTTAGATCTCTTTGATGGAACTTTATAGGAATGTACATTTAAGGTCAAAAGTGACAGATATGTCGGTCGCTACATAGATAATTAACTTTGAAACTCTGAAAAGTGATAGTTTTCCGTTGCAATTTCTCAATGCTCACACAATCTTTTGGTGAAAATTATGAAGAGACTTTAGTTAAAAATGTTTCCATCCGATTTTTGTAAAAAATTTTACAAGAGTGCTGAAAATAAGGAAAATTTTGGTTTACATCGATATGTTATTTTATAACAGTATTTATACAATATACAATGAAACTTTGTGGAAGTATGGTAAAAAAGCAATTTTCGAAATATGAAAGCTAAATATCTCAGAAAGTACAAACGACTGACAAATTTCGGAACAAGTCAAGCTCTCGTGAAGTTGCACAGATTCATATGATACTGTGCAGGAACTTTCGTCTGAAGCTTAAACGTGCGAATATGCAAAAATTTTTCCCAGGAAAGCTAAACTTTCCGAGATATTTAAGTTTTTAAAAAAAAAATTTCAAACAATATTTTCGCATATTACGACGAAAATTCCTGCACAATTTCACTTTAAATTACCACTTCACTCACAACTCACACGATTTTCACAAATAAATCCAACAGGTACCTGAAAATATGAAATATTTGTAAGTATTATTAATCGTTACTTACCAAAAGACTCCATCTTCATCCGGCAGCTCACCTGTCAAAGTGATTTGTTGTTATTTCGCGCTGCCCCTCCTACCTTCTCGGATGCGTTTAGTAATGGAACGTGCATTCATTCAATTTTCAGTCAGTAGGCATTTTGTATAAGGAAAATTTTCAGTCAGTAGGCATTTTGTATAAGGAAAATTTTCAGTCAGTAGGCAGTTTGTATAAGGAAAATTTTCAGTCAGTAGGCATTTTGTATAAGGAAAATTTTCAGTCAGTAGGCAGTTTGTATAAGGAAAATTTTCAGTCAGTAAGCAGTTTGTATAAGGAAAATTTTCAGTCAGTAGGCAGTGTGTATAAGGAAAATTTTCAGTCAGTAGGCAGTTTGTATAAGGAAAATTTTCAGTCAGTAGGCATTTTGTATAAGGAAAATTTTCAGTCAGTAGGCATTTTGTATAATGCTGGGGCCATACCTGCGTTAACGTCTAACGCCCGTAAACGCACTAATTTAGGCGCTAAATTAGACCACCAAATTACGCGTTAAATACAGTGGCTACACTTGTGTTTAACGAACTGTCATTTTATTAGCGCGTTAACCAAGATAGAGATTGAAACTGCAGCTCTATTGTTTCTAATGAATGTCAACATTTATTTAATAAATTTTAAGCATTCGGCGAGAGAAAAACCACGGCTTAAATTTTTTGACACATGACGCATCCACCGCATTCAAGAAAATGAACATAGTGTAGCCACAACTCAATATTTAACGCGTTAATTATCGGCAGCCGAGCTATCGCCTAATGCCTAATGCCATTAACAATGACGTTATTAAATTAACGCGTTAACCGCCGGTCACACCTGCGGTTAACGTCAAATTTAATGGCATTAGACGCAGGTATGGCCCCAGCATAAGGAAAATTTTCAGTCAGTAGGCATTTTGTATAAGGAAAATTTTCAGTCAGTAGGCAGTTTGTATAAGGAAAATTTTCAGTCAGTAGGCAGTTTGTATAAGGAAAATTTTCAGTCAGTAGGCAGTTTGTATACGGAAAATTTTCAGTCAGTAGGCATTTTTGGCAATTACTGAACGCATCCGAGGAGGTAGGACGGGCAGCTTGAAATAACAACAAATCGGTTTGACAGGTGAGCTGCCGGATGAAGATGGAGTCGCTTGGTAAGTAACGATTAATAATACAAATATTTCATATTTTCAGGTACCTGTTGGATTTATTTGTGAAAATCGTGTGAGTTGTGAGTGAAGTGGTAATATAAAGTGAAATTGTGCAGGAATTTTCGTCGTAATATGCGAAAATATTGTTTGAAATATTTTTTTTAAAAACTTAAATATCTCGGAAAATTTAGCTTTCCTGGGAAAAATTTTTGCATATTCGCACGTTTAAGCTTCAGACGAAAGTTCCTACACAGTATCATATGAATCTGTGCAACTTCACGAGAGCTTGACTTAAGCCCAAATTTCTTTTGTATATTTGTCTAAATTCGTAAAGAAACTTCTAACTCAATCTGTTCCGATGGTTGGACTATTTAGATTAACTGCAATGTACGCATTATTCCCTAATCATAATTGTTGTCGCTTCGTCACTCCCTTCTTAAAAATTATATTTCCTTTGAGTTATTTTCCAATGCAATTATAGATTTCATAAGTATAATGATGAGGATTCAAATTGCAACATAATTTCTCTAGCATATGTTTAAAACTTTAATGACTTGATGTATGTAGATTACAGTCTTTTTTATTTAAAACTTTTATTTAGCTCACTTTGTTTCCGGCATGCTTGGAATCTTGCAAGTCAATCTTGATCATCTTTATCCTACTCTTTTTGAATAGTTTCGAAATCTACATATGTAGTTTAGGAAGATGTTTTTGACTCCTATGATAGTGTTCTCTCTCTTTTCACGGTCTTGTGATCCGTGAATTATTTTCTATTTCTGAAGATTGGATCATTTTTGGTGAAATTATCATGCATCATCCATTTAACTCTTAAGTTTAGCAAGCAGTATTTTTAGTGGAAGATATCTACGTTAGAAAAGTTTAGGTTGTTGACATTAAGGGCCTGTCCGAATCCAAGTCTTCGTCTTCGTCTTCGTCTTCGTCTCGTTATGACAGTTCATGACGGCACACCGAGCTAAGCTCTGTCCGAATTCATGACTATGCTGTGAGCTGAATTGTGCATTTTTTGTTTACTTTGATTAATTTAAAATATCAAATATCGAGCTAAGCAAACGAATTCGAACGGGTTAGCTTTGTCTTCGTCTTAATTGGAACTAGTGGTCGCCCTGTGGTCGAAATTCGACCTACCGAGGTTACTACGAAAAATACGACTGTACACAGCCTACTATGTGTTTGAAATTGGCACTTTCAATAATAAAATTACGACAGTTTGACCACAGACTACTATGCGTTCGACATAGACAGTATGAACGTAAATAATGAATTTATTTTATTTTATTTAATGTATTTATAACACATATTATATATAAATTTTAGCTTTGTGCACTTCTTCTCTATATAAACTTTAACCATGCAAAATCTCAAACTCCTCAGTCCGTGCAATTTGCTTAAAAAGGGGTCCAAAAATTTCCCTTCACGTATTAATATATAGATACTAGATCAGCTTGTTTGCTGACGTCATAAACTGTAATAACGAGACGAAGACGAAGACGAAGACTTGGATTCGGACAGGCCCTAAAATATGAATTAGAAACGATACTTATTTCTTTGATATATATGTACTTAGTCAAATTTTTTTATATATAGATATTATATGTGTGAACATGCGGGGCAAGTCCGACTTATCGCAAATCTGTTTTTATTGATATCAATGTTCTCTGGGAAGGAAATCCAATTAAAATTTCTGCCGGTGACCTATCACACCCTTTTAGTGGATATTACGGTATTCCAATAGCGTTAGCCAGAACTCCTCATTTCCCTCCTTATTTTTTTTAACAACTTTTTAGCCGTTTTCACTTCTCAGCTAATTCGTTTGATTGTGGATAGAACGAACTTGTAGTTATTATTTGGATATCTAAACTTTTACCGAAGTTTCTGAAATTCATATGAATCAAACGGCATGTTATCTGCTACTATCTGTTTAGGAATTCTGTGCGTGGCGAAAAGATCTTTTAAATGTCTTATAATCTTACAAGATTTTTTTGTTTTAAGAGGAAGAATATCAATATAGTTTAAAAAGTAGTCAACTACCACTAAGTACGCCTGTTTCCCTACCTCAAATATGTCCATACCCACTTTGTTAAAAGGTATTTTGGGGATTTCATGTGACATAGAGCGCATCTATACCGATGTGACCTGGTTACGACCAAATTTGGTTCCGTAACACATTTTGGTCATAATCAGGTGTCCTTACTGTTTGCACCATATTCAAGAAGAAGAATTATTTTTGAAATATTAGGTGAAGAATGCCAAGTGAAGATTGTCAAATTAACTAAACTTGTACGTAGCAACTTAATTGTACGCAGAATCTTTATATCTTCTCGAGGTTGTCACTTCACGAAAAGCGTGGCTAACTGTATATACAGCCTTGGCCAAAAGTATTAGGCACCCTAGTTTTTTTCAAGTATCTTATAAAATAATTCCAAGAAACATTTATATTGTTTGTCAATATGTTCCTACCGATCAATAATGGTAATTAAGGTAATGAACCCTTTCCTAGAAGGACCATAAAACATCTGATTGGGAAAACTTATAAATTTGAGATTTTTTAAGAAAACTTCAGTTTGCAATTACTGCTCGTAGTGCAAGCAAGTGTTTACATTTTGTTGTTCTTTTAACGGATTTGGTTACTTTAATTGTGAAAATGCCTAAAAGAAGGGAATTAAGTGAGTCAGAACGGTTGCGAATTTTGTTTTTACATGAACAAGGCAAGTCTCAAGTTGAGATTGCTAAAACTGTGAAATTGTCTTGTTGTGCAGTGCAAAGAGTAATTAAACGTTTTCTGGACACAGGATCACACAAGGCCAGGAAAAGAACAGGTAGAAAAGTAGTAAGTTCGGAACGTGATGGCTGAAATTTGATTCGAGAGTTTCTCAAAAATCGCAAAAGAACGTCTTCAGAGCTAGCTGCTAGTCTGCCTAATCAGATTGGTAGGCCGATTAGCGCTAGAACTACAAGAAAAAGACTTGGAGAAGCAGGACTGAAAGTTTGCAAGGCTAGGAAGAAGCCGTGGCTTTCAGAAAAAAATCAAAAAGCGCGTCTGGAATGGGCTTTAAAACATCAAAGTTGGACGGAAGCCGATTGAGAAAACGTAATATGGTCCGATGAATCTAACTTCGAGGTAAACTTTATTTGGTTAATTTCAATTATTTATAATGGTTGAATTATGCCCAGTCCGTTTGTAAAAGCTTTTTATGGATATTGAAAATAGTGCTAAAATTTATTAATTTTCCAGGTCTTTGGCACCCCTAGTGTCACGTTTGTGAGGAGGAGAGTAGGTGAAGCTTACCTTCCCGAATGCGTCGTGTCCACGGTCAAACATGGAGGGGGCAGTGTAATGATTTGCGGTTGTATGGCGTCCGTTGGAGTGCATGAAATGGTTATTTATGAAGGACGCATGAACAGTAAAAAATATATTATCGTGTTGGAAGAGATTCTACACCCATCAATTACGAAGATTTACGGCGACACCAATGCGGACAACATAAAATTCCAACAAGATAACGCGCCAAGTCGCACATCTGCAACCAGTATGCGATATTTAAAAGACAGCAATGGTGATCTTTGGAGTTGTCTGCACAGTCACCAGATCTCAATCCAATTGAACATTTTTGGGGTATACTGAAGCGCAAGATACGGGAGCACCTCATCACATAAAAAACAGGGCTGAAACAAATCATCCAGCAAGAGTGGAAAAACATTTCTCCTGAAGAGTGCTTGAAGCTTGTACGGACAATTCCTAAAAGAATAGCTGCTGTGATTAAAGCTAAGGGCGGACCGACTAAATATTAATAATAAGAATAAAGGACAATAAGTCAAACCTAACTATAGTTTAATTTCCCCTTATCTGCGCAAATAAACCGTGTGGTACGATTTTCATGGGGTGCCTAATACTTTTGGCCAAGGCTGTATGTATGTATATCGATAACCCAAGACGGTGTAAGTTTTTCGACGTTACCAAAAATTGTTCTATATTTGGGCTATCGAGCTTTTGTTTTCTCTATCCCTAAGTGAGCCTTGATTGATAGTATCTATAGAAAAATTTTATTTTGGTTTTTTAAATAACAATAGCTGTGTTCCATTGGGCTGTGTAAAATACTCCCAAGTACTTCTGGCTACGCTGAACTACTCTAGCTATAGTTGGCGAGCAGAAGTTCTGAGTAGTTACGCCACATTTTCCCGCCAGGTGGATGGTGGTTTTTGTACTAGGTTTGCATGGAAATGAAAGCTTTTCCTCATTTTTCGTTGCAGCTTTAGCTATTCTGGAGTAATCACAAGGATTCAAATAATAAAATTTAAGTAGTTTAGGCAGCAAAACATATTTATATATAAATATTTCCATTTTAATAAATAAGGTACAATCAAAGCAACAAATATAATACGATGAAATGTCAAAATTTGAATTTATATTTTACTCCTGACGATCAAAGTAGCGTTCCATAGAGAAAGTACTCGGGAGTACTTTACACAGCCCAATGGAACACAGCTAATATGTTTTATCTCTCTAGTTTTAACATTTTTTTTCCTCAAATTAATAAAAGTATTGAATATAACCGATTATGCTCATGTTTATGGTTAGAAATTAAAATTGATTTTTAGTTTAAGTACTTACCTGTATGTACACGACAATGGTCCTTCATATGATGGCGCAACTTAAACGCTTTGCCACAAAACTCACATTTGAATGGTCGATCACCTGTATGTACCGGCAAATGTGTGATGAGGGAGGCAACATCGGGAAAACTTTTACCACAGAACTTACACAGTACAACGCTATTCGGATCACCTGGTGCGGATCCGCCACCGCCGCCGGAGCCGCCGCTCGCTGATATGCCACCAGTTGGGTTGCCGCCCCCGCTACCGCTTATCGCGGCGGCCGCCAACCCGGCTGCGGTAAACTCAATGTCCATTGGACCGCCGTCGGGCGGCTCCAGAGGCTCCAGCGGTGGCGGTACTTGCCTATGGGAAAAGTGTTGGGGCAGAGGCGGCAGATCGTGTGGCAAAATATTCGCTAAGTGACCAGGATGCAGGAGATGCGCCGTTTCTCTGTATTTCAACGTTTCCAGCGAATGCGAGAGAATGTGCCTTGTCAGCTTGCTTTGATGGGGGAATGTGGCGCCACAATACATACAGGGATAGACGGGACCGCCCTGATCGAGCGGCGGCCCACTACTACTGCCGCCACCACCCAAACCGTGTGGCGATTCGGACGTTTCCTGCAAACCAAACAAAAATCCACATCAACTTCTTTCTCATTTTGCAACATGTTTGTTTCTTCAAACTTTCAAACTGATCAAATCTCTTTAATGTTTGTGACTCGTCTTCAAAGCCTGTCGCCTAGGTTGTGTCTTGATCAAACAAACAAGCATTATAGGAATTACTGATATTGCACAATCTAAGTCCAAAATTACGATGCCGAAACAAGAGGGGCAGAGCTTTCTTTGTCTGAAGTACTGATTCTCTACGTTCAACGAATAAACGAAATAAATCTTAAACATATAAAATCAACACCGTTTGCCTTGCAGCGCATCCTCCCCGGTGGGGGGTCGGGGGGTCGGAAGGCAAACTGTGTCACGTTTGGTTCTGTGCGTTCACTCGGTTACTCTAGCACAAAAATATTTAGGTACGCTCGACTCTCGCTTTTACATGTGAATTTTAGAATTCTTGATTTTGAATTTGTTTTCATTTACAACATATTTGACTTTTACTTTAACTTTAGTATTAACGTTAACTTTGACATTTTTTACTTTGTTTTCAAGAAGTTGAGGTTCGATTTTTGTTTGGGCGCTGGAAGTACGTCAACAATCTGTTCCGATTGAGCGGAGCTGTCGATTCTAACTTGATCCACATTGGCTTTACTTCCATACATTTCAAAGGTATAAGTTTTTAAAAAAATCAATTTTGCATATTCGTTACTACATTCGTTGCGAAACAAAAACATAATTTTGATGAAAAAAGAGCGAATTGCAAACGTTTCATTTACTTCTGAGAACAAACAAAAAATAGTATTCGGACGTCGTGCACGATGTGCGTTCCTTGTCTTCAAAGGTGTCGCATTATAATATCATTGTATTTTCAAGAAGTTTTTCCACTTGGTTTTGATCAATTAAAAAAAAAAAAAAAACTAACAAAATAATAAAATGAAAGCACTCTTTTTTCAGTGAATCTTTTTTTTCCAATTTCCAATCAATTCTTAGCATTAGATGTAGAAAATCATAAACATGACTTATGGTGATCGCTTTAATTGTCAGTTGTACATTTTATTTATAATAATACGATTAAATATAATTAATATATAGCACAGCCATTTCCAAAAAACGTAGATCAACTTCTTGACAATAATCAAATAATCAAATTTATAAGGAAACAATTATTCAAAAATTATATTCATATTTATGAGCAGTTATCAAAAATTGCTTGCGATCTTCAGTCGGTTTTCTCAAGAAAACAATTTGCGGATATACAGTTTTCCAAAGCATCGCTGTTTTACCATTTTTGGAGCATCAGCACTACTTTTGTTTTGATTCATTTCAAAAAATAAGAAGTAAAATTAATAATTAATACAAGGAAATCCAATAAATAAAAGGAAACATTTGATGTGTTTTAAAAAATATGGAAAGTCATATTTTTTTATTAAGTTCTATTTTTCTATTATTCGATAAAAATGTATTTTAAGTTACGTATAAATGTGTCTTTTGTACTTTTACAAAGTTATTCAAAGCTATGAATTGGTAGGCATAAGCTCACTTATAAATTCGTAAATGAAGTTGGCACACATTCGAACGCAACGCAGCAATTTAATGAAATAATGCAAGTAGAAGTCAATACTTGGTGTTCTTTACCTGATTTTTTTTCGGAAATATTTAAACTCTCATATTGCATATCTTCTTAATACACGTAGGACTACACAAGGGGAAGAATATTTTTGTAATAATTAATAATTTAATGACTTTAATTATGCGTGCTTTGTTCGTTGCACTATGAATGAAAAATTTACTGAATTTTTTAGCCTAAAAATTACAAGGAATTATATAGGGTTAATTTCTGTCTTACAAAGGATAAGAAGAGGTCTTGTTAAGTTCAAGAAAGCTTCTTAAATTGATCTTCACTTTTGTACGTGTTCCAGAATAGCTTTTTAATTCGGTTTAAACCGAACTAATCTAATTTAAACTTACGTCTAATCGATCTAATCCTAATTCTATCCACAGTAATATTTGCATATAGTTTGCTTACTTCAAAATACTTCGAAAACTACATTTTCAAAAATATAAATTTTGATTTGTGCTTCCACATTTTGAAGAATTTTTCTTTGGTTCTATTTTTGAGCTAATTTTATTAAATAAAGAGGCGAAGTGAAAATTTCGATACTTTGAACTTTAGGTTCCAAACGGAACATACCTATTCAGTTTGACTTTGAGGTTTATACCTTGGATACACTATCCGTCATAATAACGGCAACCATCATAATAGCAAATATTAAATTGACGGTGTGACACACTAGACTAGACTTTAGCATAGTAAGCGTACTTTTGGATGAAAAATTTGCCAGTGTCGTCCCCCATCCAAGTACTATTCGCGTACTTGCTGCTTAACTTCGGTGTTCAGACGAAGGGTATTCCCCATCGTGACCAAAATTTGTATGAAATTTTTTTAAGCGCCCAGATGGCGCTGAATCGTGATTTGCG
This sequence comes from Machimus rusticus, assembly GCA_951509405.1. Classification (NCBI taxonomy): domain Eukaryota; kingdom Metazoa; phylum Arthropoda; class Insecta; order Diptera; family Asilidae; genus Machimus; species Machimus rusticus. The sequence goes on from OX608051.1 coordinate 15,711,461, forward strand.
CAAAATGACGGTGTTTTGCCGTACTTTTGAGCAGTCATATAAGCCATCATAAAGACGTTTTTTGGCGCCATAATGATGGCTACCGTCATAATGACGGGTAGTGTGTCCAAAGTATTATTTTCAGATTTTCATGACACTTTGTAGCATATATTTATTGGGGTCCAAAGCGATAATGTTGGCACGATGATCACGATGACTATTGCACCAAATAAGCGCTAAATTTTCGTGGGTCGCTGATTGATTCTAATTCAAAATTAAATCTAACCATCACTGTTCTCGGCTTTTAATCGATAAATGTAATTAAAAGAGAGATAACAACGGTGACAGTGTAAAAAAGTGTTCCTTTTTTTATTTAAAGTTTCTGCTCTCATTCTGTTAATATCTAAAGGGTTCTTTCATTATTGAAGCTAACTTAATACCTAATTTGTGCATATTGTAGGTAATATATGGTATATAATATAACCAATTTACTTTCCATTATTTACTAGGTAAGTAGGCATTTACTAGAGAATGTTAATTCTGGAAATTGCTAATGGAAAAATTTGCTTCATTTGAAATAAACCTTTTTGATATTTATCATAACTATGTGCAGTTGCCAACACTAAAATTGTCATAATCGACGTGGTTCTTTAAATCTCACTTTGTTTCCGAGTTATTGCTACACATATGAGTGGCACATGTTTCAATGTTCGCTTTTTTCGATTTATGGGGGAAACGATGCAACCTTACATCTTACTTGAAGTTGGCGGAAACTTTGGATTTTTTTAAATAGGCTAACGAAGGTAATGCGTTTGGACGTACGAATACCTGCAGGAAGCGATTTAAAATTGGTCGTCAATCAATTAAAAATCGATTTGTTCGGCCTTTGAACTTAAACTAATGACATTCACATTCAGAAAACTAAGGATCTGGTGGATCGTTTGAATGTTGGAGAACTTGCGAAAGCAATTATAATTTATTTTGAACAATCAAAATCAGTTTTGTAATAAAATTGTTTAATGAAATTGCGCAGTTCGCACTTCTTGTACAAACTCGGATGTGCTATCACGCTGAGTGTGGTATAAACATCGTTATCCAGACAGTAAACCTGATTTTTTTTATCGGTTTTCGAAATAAATTATTGACCATTTTTATGAAGAAGCAAAGGACTAATAACAACCTATGCGTGTTAAATATTTTTGTGTTCGATACTTAAAATACTATTTCCATGTATTTCAATCTAAAAAAATCTACGAAACTTTGAAATTGTTTGGTTGGTGTACTTCATAAATTTTTGACTATTGAATATAGCCAAAATAATTTTCATCCCCATATACTATGTCTTCTGGAAAATTTAACTTGAATCAATATTTTTTTAAGATTCTAAAACGTAGATATCACAGTATTTTTATTAACGACTACATATTTGAGCCTAAACTTTGAAGGAATTTAAAATCATGTGACGCTGATTTATATCTATTGTAAATAGGGCTTTTGAGATTTCGTGCATCAAAAGTTTCTAGATATTTTTTAAAAGTTTGTACAGTGAATAAGTATTAGCGGGGTACTTAAACAACTTTTTGCGAATTTTAATATGATATTTGTACTAGAAGTCCAAAAAATTAAAATCGCCTTATTTTAAAGTGGGTCATTCTATACAGACCCTTTATTCGCAAGCCCTTTATGTACTTTAGAACTTGAAATTTTGAAAAAGATATAATGAATAAAATTTGATCAGAGATACTGGAGCAATCATTTATTTTTATTTCGAGAAAGTCACGCTGGTGCAAACATGATATATCGGCTTTATTTTGCTACTATAAATCATTTACAATTTTAACGAATTTTAATTCTTGTTTATAATTCTCACGATCTTCGTATATCTTTTATAATCGATGGTAAACACTTTGTTTTGCCAATATATTTTCCGGATACTTTGCAAATATAAAATCTATATGAAGTTATATCGTTTTATTTTAACATGTAAACAACCAATTTATAATAACACATAAACAAATTAATCACAAAATTCAAGTTTGACTGATGTAGACTTGACTGAAATATGCGGACTATGTGTATGGAACAAGAACTGTTTACTAACCAACCGATTGGTTCTAAAATTAATAGAAACTCGATAGTAGAGATTAAAAATAGAAGCTTAAAAGATGAATATTGATTATGAAAAAATCGTGCCTCTCACTGAATTTGGATTTTTTTTTTTACCGATATTGAAAAGGCAAATCCAAAACTCAAAAAATCTCAACACCATTTTCAGCATTTGGACCTAAGTTTTTACGGCTTGTTTGAAAATATAACTGAGTAGATATAGAAGATATAAGAAGATAAGAGATTAGATTTTTAATTAATAAATTTACAATACACAATGCAATGTATGCTGTATTTCTTGACATGAAATGACGACAACGTTAGCAATTTTGTCCCTACCTAATGAAATATGAAAAAAAATTAATATGTATATTTATTCTATTATTTGATTTCTTTTAAAGCTAAGTATAAACTCTGGATTTATTAATTTTCATTGTAAATTTAGCGGCAAAACTTAAATATTTTATTTTAAAACTTTATGGTACTTGCCAAAGCCTATGTTTTTAGTTTGTTACATTAGCTGACGTGCAACTATTCAATTTTGTTCGAGGAAACAAATACTTTTCAAACGATTTTAAAGCAATTGATGAATAAGACCGTACACAATCATGTTTTTTGAATAATTTGAATTTAATTTGAGCATCAATTTAAAATGAAAACTAACAAATTAATAAATCTCAGGAGTATATCGTTTACCTAATTTCGTGTAATAAATAAACTTTCGTAAAGTAGTTAACTTATGCAAGACACGAATTGTTCACTAGTTCTCTGTTAAAAAATAGAAAAAGCGACTTTTGTTTCGAGTCCAGAGCATAAATGAAAGTACGGCATATATTTTGCATATAAATGATAACTTGCAAAAAAAAAAAAAAAATACTCAATGCCAAACTAAAAAGCATAATTGAAGTTATACCAATGGTTGGAGCAATTTGGCGATTTGATGGCTCCCTCGCTGGACACTGCTTGTAGTAATGTACGCAAATACGAAGATTTGATGCTGGAGGAAACACTGTATATCCACAAATGCACAACTCGTTAAATTACGAAAATTCATGAAAAGTTCTAATAAAAAATCACATCAACAAATACACTTATGTAATCAATAAAGTACACATAGATAGTTAAAAAGTCCAAAGAATAAATACCCATAAATATTCGATGTGACCAAACAATAAGTCAATGAACAGAACGGAAAGAACTAAAAACACTTAAGTCAAAGCAATCCACAAAGAGCAAATTCAAAAATATTCATGAGTCTTGGCTGGTCCTCCATAGTAACAGTAAATATAATATATGAATAATTAGATATTGCATGGAGAAAGATGAAAGAAAATATAAAACATCGAAAGCTCCAATGCGCGCGCAACTTAACGCCGGTTCGGAGAGTCTCAACCGAGGAGCACACACTCCGAGAACTCGCAACTGATTCGCGCAACTTTACCCCTCTTGTTTTCGTTTGTTTTCATAAAATTTAAAATTTATTTAATATCGGTGAAATGCATTAAAATTATGTAGTAAGGTAAGTACAGTAGGTAACATAAAGCTTTGACTGAGGGAGGGATGGGCTAAACAAAATTATCGGTGGGAGCATCTCTTAAAAGAATATAAACAGTTCGAAAGGTGAAAAATATTCGGGTGTGGGTGGTTTGGGGGAGCTAATTACTCAGGGAACTAAATTATATAGAAAAAGAAAAAAAATTCTATTGCTAGGAAAACATAGTCAATCTTTTGAGCGGGGGAAAGCTTTCTGTCTCGTGACTGTCTCTTCGAAGGACTTCAATAAATGCATAAGCTCTCACATAAAACAAGAACGCTAGTAAAAGGTTTCTGGAAAACAAAACTGCTCGCAGTCATTCACAAAGCCTTGTCACTTCGTTCGGATTCTACAGATCCCTGATTGAATTTTGATGATTCGCTTGCAGGACCCTCAGGGAAGTGCGTTTGTGGTTATTGCATTCATTCACTTTGTATCAACGGAAACGCTTTGTTATGATTTCATCGTAAATTCTTGTCATGAACACTTGTCTTGCAGGGGATCAAAATAATTTTCGTTTGTGATTTAACGAAATTTCAACTTGTGTCTTTCCTACGCTACGTTTTTACTTCGACTAATTCAAATCTTGAGAATATTTGTACGATACCAACAAAATACTACTCAAACAAAACCCTAAAGATTCAAGAAATGCGCGAGTGTGTAAAAAGCATTAGATTGAGGGAATTTAATTTATACAATAGGTTTACAGAAAATAGGTCAGAATATGCGTTCATATTTCACAGCACTGCATCAATCAAATTAGGAATGGTATTCGTTAGTTAGGTTTCATATTCGATAAACACAGAAACTACTCATATTATATAAGTTAAAAGCGAAAAGCGTCTATAAATCTAGTATTGCAATACAAAATTTGATATATCTAACTTAAAATTTACGATTTGGAGATTTTAACAAATATTTGTAATTAATTTTTATACCTTTCCACTAGTAGACATACGTTTGAATTTTGTCGTTCATTTTATAAATATTTTGCAACTTAGATAGCTGAAATTTGACATTATATTCTGAAGTGTCAACCTTTAAACCTAGTATACTGTTGCCAAGAAGACAGCTCAAGAAAAATTTGTACTTATTATATACCACGTTTCCATCTCCCCAAAATCTCGAGATTTAGAATAAGCGATTTAAAAGTGTTTCCATCTGATAGCGCGATTTCATTTGACATTTGATATTTCAAGTGTCATACTTTAATTATTTAAAAAAAAGTTATTGTGAATAAAAAGGGCCAAACATTCATTAACATTTACTCCTTACTTCAGCTCCAATTTTTTTTTTTTGCTTATATTTTCTTTTTGTTTGCCACTACTTTTTCCAATGCATTCACTAAATGAAATGACAAATTAAAAATTTGTTAATTTAAGGCCTGCTGAATGTGCTGAATGAACACCAGAATGAATTTATGAGATTCTGATTGATCGAAATCTCAAGATTTTAAAATCGCCGGCTTGTATGAGAAATCCAGTAGATTGTGATATGGATTTCGCGAAATTTCATAAAATCTCGAGATTATAAGGAGATGTAATGGTATTAATCTCAAACGGAATTTTCACAAAAGGTCAAGGAATTTTGATATCGAAATCCACCTCCACATTTCATTTCGTAAGTTTATATATCTTCCAGGCGAACTGTCTCTTTTACCTCAAGGAATATGTGCTAAGGTACTTATTCTTGAAGGAAAATTTGCCTTTTGAGCATACAGCTTGAAAAATTGGAATTAAGTTTTGGTCGTTTCCATGCGAACAGCATACCACTTTGAAAACCGGAACGGAAAACAAACTCCTTGAGCATTTCTTCCGCATTTTTTTTACATACATGTGTTTTGCATGGGCGAAGCAATTTCTTGGCAACGGCATACTGGGCTTTCATATAAATTAAATATTGAAACATTTATTTATCAATTAAGGGTGTGTGCAAATTAGAAATGTTTCACCTCCAAGATAAAGTATGACAAATTATAGTTCGAAGTACTAATTCATTTTCGATAATTTGCATGTTGGGAAAAATAAGATTTCAGTTTTGCTTGTCAGAGATAGCTGAGCTCATTGATTTGAGTACAAAAATAAATAAAATATGAATATTTTGGAAAATAAATATAATCCAAAATTATGAACTTATTTACAACATTCTCATGTAAATACGCACTGACTTTCATATATTAAGTAATACTTTTTATCACTGTTAAAAATTTTGTATATTTTTTTACAAAATCGTCATTAGCCGTTGAGCGCTCTCCTCAAGTTAAATAACAAGAAGAATATAGAAAAATATTATGCCAATATTGGATTTTTTATTTAAAAGCAAGAATGCGTCCAATAATACGGAAACCAATATTCTAAGAATTGAAAAGTATTGACAAATACTATAAATATATTATATATATTTAAACAGTTTTAAACTTGAATTTCTGGAGGTTTTTAAAATTTAGGTATTTACCAAAATCATGAGAAAAGCCGCTAAATTCCACCTACACAACTTTACTTTCCTTTCTTTTTGGAGTATAAAGGCGGAAACGGCTTTATTAATTTTGGTTTTACAATAGGTAGAGGATTAGTTTATGTTGTTATCTTTCAATATATTTTTTTTTATTAGTTGGATAAATAAGTTTAGCCATGATATTGCTAAAAAGTTTCTTAGTCCATTCAAAACACATGTAAAAACAAAACGCCCAAGAACGGTTCAACGAATTTGTTTTCGGCCAAGGAAAAACTTCAATTTTGCAAGTAGATGGCGCTGTATGTACACCCAAAAGTCAAATTTGCTTCAAGGAATAGTGTCCGAGCACATATTCCTTAAGGTTAAAGTGATAGTTCGTCTGGAGGATATACAAAACGAAATGGAAGGTGGGGAATACGTGGATTTCAATATCCTTGTAAATATAATTAATTCTTTGACATAGGACTATAATGATTACAAAAAATTACCCTTGACAGAATGAACTGCAGTTTGCTTTCTATGTGGGTAATCTTAGATCAGACAAGTATTTTTAAATTTGAAGTAAGATTAAAACTAGATTCAACAGGAACATTTAGGATTTTTTTAATAAGGGTTGGGTGTATGCCAATAACCGAACGATTTTATTGTATATAACATACTTTTATAAAGAATGTGATGATGAAAATTTAGCTATACCGTAAAGGTTGAATGTTTTATTGGGCACAAACGTTGTTAGCATAAGAAACACCAGATGTTTGCAACTTAACCAAAAATTTCACTTAGCTCTGCAGGTGACAAATGAAATAAAAATTTTTGCGCCACAGAGAGCCTCAAAAAAGCAAAACTACCGAGCTGTGCTCGCTGTCGAAATAATGAAATTAGAAATTGCGGCTGAGCGGCCTGATAGGGCAACAATCGCGCTATCTCTAATGGAAAAAGATGGAAACAAACGGTTGCCGAATAGGCAGCCACAATGCTAATATGAGATATGAAACCACTGCAGGGATCCATTATGTAGATGAGAGCTGGCCTAAATTAAATCCATAAATCGACTGCAGGCCGGGCGATGGTGGGGCGCATAATGACCAGGACAGGACGGGAGCGCCTCCGGATGCATCCTTTCTCTAACCCACTTTTCGCCCGTTTCTCCACGTGCAGCGGACGTACTTCAAATCACATATTCATTTTCCGTGTACCGCCGCTGAGTCCGCAGGGAGAGGGGCAGCTCAAATGTCAGGCTGCAACCTGTTTAATGAACCTTTCGGTCAATAATGGGGTCAATCATGAGGACAATGTTGAAAACTTAGCCGGGGATGAATGGTGATGTAATCTCGCCCAGGATGGCACTGCAGCCATCACGTGCTTGGTGGGGGGGATGGAGGAGGCAATCCACATTTCGATTTCGATGTGCAATCAATTCGGGTAGTCAGGTTCGTGCTACACTGACGTCAGCCATGTGCAAGCCCTGCGATCCCTTCAAGCCCTGCAGGTCCTGTTAGCCGTGGAAATCCTGGAAGATTTTGAACCTTCCGACAACCGCAGCAGGCAGGTAGAACGTGCGCTAGAGCGGCAACTACCGAAACCCGAAGGGGTTCATTGAACCCGTCCAGGGCGGTTGGCCCATCCAAAAACCCAGCTCCTTAATAATTCTGTCATCCGTAACAGACAAAGACAGGGCCGACCCCCGCCGCCCCCCGCCACGGGTAATTGTAAGTAAGCGTGCAAGTAACACTGGCTCTCCAGCGCGGGATTCTAGGCAGCCAAACAGGTGTGCCCGTACCCATGGAAAAGGTGAATCAGGACCGAAACCTTTTGGGGTGGGGGTCGGGCTCGATGGGCTGCAAGAAAGTTAACGGATTCCTCGCCGGGTGCCGGGTGAGCCGTCCCGTTCGCCTTTCGGTGCGGTGTGGAGGGGCGAAAGCTCAAAAAAGCACACGATCAGATGGCACTGCCGGAGTGGGGCTGGAGTGCCCAGAAATCATCGTGTGCAGCCAGCGATATGGCCGCGGGGGTGAGGCGGTCGTGCCCGCCGCCTTCCGAGCCCCACGTACGACCTGCGGGACGGGGGCTAGTTTCGGGGGTGGCTCCGTTACACTGACTGTGCCATTTGATGAAATAGCCGACCCGGGTACCGTCCCAACGTCAACCCGGAGGAAGACGACGCGGGCTGCGGGTGCAAAAAAGCGGCAGCCCGGCAGCCCGGCAGGTGGAAGAGAGGTTGTTAATGCACACACAGCAGATGATTTTGAAGCTGGAAGAGGCACCGAGCCACGTAGAATGTCTGGTCTTCAATTTAAGGATAGTGTGCACGCCAGCCTGTTTGTGTCCTTCGTCTTCTGGGTGCGCCTCCTTCTTCGGCTACTTGCAGTCGGCTCCGTTATTCTGTTCGATATTGAGAAAAGTTTGCAGGGCGGTGGGCCCGGCCCGTCGCTGGTCTGGTCTGGTGCAGACACGTCCTATGCGCCTGTAAATGTCCTAGTGTCATGAATTCGGCCAGACAGGATCGATACTAACGAATATGCGACGCTTTGCCACTTCCAGTAGTGCATTGCAACATACAGGGCCAATTTGGGGGAGGGTCGGAGCAATGACTGATTCGGTGGGACCGGAAAGTCTCCAGAACTAATGCGTTCGATTGGTAAGTTTTGCTTCAAGAGCGTCGTCCTCCCTGCTGCGGCCTCGCTGGGAATTTCAGAAATTTAAATTGCGAGCTTACTCCACCCACCGCAGCTGCCCCACGAGCCTGTCCAACTCTGCAGTTGCGATGGACACTCCGTTCCTCGCCATTAGAAAACCAATAGGGGGGAGTTGCGGCAGTTCGGGGCATCGGGCTCTGCACTAGTCGGGCCATGAAACTGCCTCATTGGTCCCATCGCTATTTGCGATTGACATGCTTTTTTGGCAGAGGAAAAGCGGACCAATTTTGTTGTCACTTTACTTATTAATTCAAAAGTACCTATGTGTGTATATACACATATATAATATACATATATTGATAGGTATAGACAAAAACCGTCTCAATAGGAATCGAACTTCTCCCTACCTTAATTAATTTCATAATTACTTTTAATATAAAAACTTGCAAAGGTTGCAGAATAAGAACGACCTGAGCGCAGAAAAATTTTCTGCCCGATTAGCCATAATTATATATCATGCATACTTAGAAACTCATATATAAGAAAATACAAATATCGTTACATACCCTATGTTGTCTAGATCAGTTGCCATTTATATATGCATATATGAAGATAAATAATTTATTTATGGGCCCATTAGTATTACAAATTTGCAAATTTGCTGTATTAAAAGTAAAGTTGAAAATATTGTATAATATTGCCCTTTTCGTAATATTTTAAGGGACGATATTCAAACTCAAATTTTTAAATACTGTATTAATTTAATTATTAAATATTAAAAAAAAAAATTGTGTTCTTAATCAAATCTTCGTCTTCATTTTGTTGTGACAGTTGATGTCAGCGAACAAGCTGAACTAGTATATAATAATTAAGTCGAAGACAAAGCTAATCTATCCGAATAAGATTGTTTAGCATGACAAATTGATTAAAGTAAAGGAAAAACGCACAATTCGACAGTATTCACGGAATGCTCCCACAACTTTCAATCAAGATGAGCAATTACTAAACTGTTATAATATACATACGTAGCTAAGCTGACAGAATCAGAGGCTAGCTCAATGTGATTCCACGAGCTGTTATAAAAAGTCGGCTACTTTTAAAAATTTATTGAAACGTTTATTTCAAATACTTTGAGATATAGAGAGAAAGGGGACCCATCGTTTTCATCTATTTTTTGTTCTAATCACCTCAAATTAACGAAAAAAATAATCAAATTACATACATTTACATAATTTGAAAAGTCATATCACATGCGCATGAAAAGTTTCAATACTTATAATGAATGATCGGTCTAATGAACGTTTTATACTAAAGCAAAATTTGTTACCTTTATTCATACGTCGAGAAAAAAAATTATCTTATACTATAACATGTTTTTGTAGACCCCTTTCGAATTTAGGTAGATAAAAAGTTTGCCTTTAAAAATTTTTTGTTTTCAAATATAGGTAGGGGAGAAGTGGCATGAAGGCGCCGAGTTTTGAAAGAGCCGTTCTCTATTGCACAAAAACTACCGAGTGAATTTTTTTCATGTATTTTTTTTTAGTTAGTACTACTGATCACTGATACTCCCTAAAAATTTCATAATTATTTGTCAATAACTGACGTTGATACAACGTTTTAAAGATTTTAGACCCCAAAAGTAACTTTTTGATGTTGTTTTATTTAGTTTTTGACAGTCAAATGCCAACATCTCATGAAAAACTGATTATGCTATAAAATTTTATAGATTTTAAGCTTTTCAGCGATACATATTTTATTAGTTGAGCACTTTTATTTTATACTAATTTTTTAAATAATTATTTTTAACATAAAAAGTTATGAAAGAGCCACTTTGTTAAAATATAGGGGAAAGGGGGGCAATATGAACCCTGTGGGGAAAAATCGGGCTTCTAACACTTTTGACATCCCACAATGATCGAAAGCAATATCAACACCCAAAACTTTTTAATTTTTATTAACAAATAAAAAAAATCTAGTTCATTTAATACTCTTTTCAAGTTATTAAAAATTTTTTCAAGTTACATGTAATTTTTCAGGTTGCAAGCATTTTTTTTAAGAAGTCTATATTCTCTTCCTTCTCCTCTACAAAAATATCTCGTTGCAATCACTATTAATATAGTATATGTTATTAAATTTCATCTTTTCCATTTCTTAATTCGCGGTGGCTCTTTCAAAACCTATAAGTTATGAAAGAGCTGAAAATCAATTTTTTTTCAAAACGAAAAATAAATATTAATCTTGTAAATTTTCTTCATTCCGCCTATGTAACTTTGTTCTATACTATCGAAATTATAACTTTATTGTAAAAAAAAAAAAAAAATTTCCATTCCTTATTGGTTTTTTTGGGCCTTGTGTAAAACTGGCTCTTTCATGCCACTTCTCCCCTACTGTACCCACATATTTCATGTAAGTAAAATGACGTTTGTACGAGTAGAGCTAGAGCGATAGTAGACCGATGGACAAATGAGTAAGAATTATAGGGTTGCCTTTCACCAGTGATAGTCACAACCAATAAACGTGTCAAAAACTATATATGTATGAAATTCTACTTATTTTTCGAAGACTGGAGAAAGATCATTGGACACATACTTAATATTAACACACATAGATATGTTCCGCGAATTAACTTACGAAATCTGTTAATATAAATTTATTAATTTTATTGAATTAGTGTAAGCGTCATTTGTGTGTGTTCAAAAACATACCTACATACATAAACAATATATCCTACTTTACCATAATATTTCTGATTAAAATCGAAACTACTTATTTGGACAGCAAAATATTGATTTCTAGCAAACAACTTCAGTTATTTTTTGAAATATATTTTCAATTTTTATAGCTATGTTTCTATAGCTTTATAAAGAGGAGGAAGAGCAAAATAAATAACGCACAATTTATATTATATAATTTTGCTTTGAAAAATATTTCATTTTTTTATTAATTATACCATTAATTGGTATGTTTTAATACTTCTTATGATTATGTTATTAGAAGTTGGTGACCACTGATATATTGGTCGTATTGAACTTATCATGATTAATTTTGGAATTTCGATAACTGTTTCAAAATCCATGCAACAAAAATAATTCATTGTAAAATAGATCAAGCGTATAAGTATTCGTGTGAAAGTATTTTAAGATATGTATGTAAACTTTTCCTTCACTGCATGTTTCTACTGCACAACATTTAATATTTATTTATGATTTTAAATAAGAGTTAAATATTACACGTTAACCATAAAAACTGACTTGAATTGTTTTATAAACAATTTCTGATGAATTAGATACACTGAAAACATAAAGTTGGTCAATTTAACCAAAACAAATTATTAAAAGACCGCGCCATACAAATCTGTACATTTTTAAGAATTTCATTGGTCAATATTAACTATTAAAAATAGTCAATTCTAAATTTTATTCTTAAGCAGCTCACGCCACACATCGCTTTATTAAGGTTTAATCGTTCAAAAGGAATCGGCATGGGTAACTCAGTTGATAGAGTTGTGGAGCGCCAATTCGAAGATTGCAGGTTCGAATCCAATCACGGTTAGTCGGCAATATTACAGGAAAATCAACTTTTTCTCGTCGTCATTTTTCTATGTTAAAAATAACCAAATTTACTGGTTGACGCCTTTTTAACCAATAATTTTGGTTATTTTTTCATTCAGTGTATCGATAGAAAATCCTTTCGAACTCGTCTAAGAACTTATCTTCGGCTTTATTTATCCAATTGGAAATATAATGTAGCAGCCTCTGACGTATGGATATGTTTTAAAAAATTAAATTAACTGAATATTTTCCGTTGACAATACAATATAATAGAATTGTAGTATAGGTCTACATATCAATACATTGGAGATGGATACTTCGTTTTTCGCCATTAGAAAACCAATAGAACAAATGGCAGAGAGCTGCGACAGACTATGCATAGTATTGCCGCGCTGCGCTCATAGCGTGAAACTGTCTCATCGGGATTGACATGCCATTTAAGCTGGGGAAAAAGAAAGAAGGCCCTAAATAGAAAAATATAAAATTCATGAAAATTTCAAAGCGACCGTTATCGCACTAGGACTGTGCGGGCTGGGCTTGCGAGAGAAGGAACAAAAGACAGCCACTGCCCGTCAGTTTTCTGGAATTGTTATACCGCGCTGAGTAAATGAAATATTTTATGTATGGTATGCATTCTCCCCACCTCCGCCCCCGCCCTCAACATACCTGTCACGGATATTGCGATTTCGGTTCGCGCGACTCCGCTCTGGGGCCAGCGCAGCGTTTTCTATTGTCCGCGAAATAGTTGGCTTCACCCACCGAATGAGGGGCTGGTGCGGCCCAGATTTTTACCTTTTTGATAGTGCTGCAATTTAGAGCCATTTTACTACAGGATCGCCGAGTTTAAAATTGATATCCGCTTTGAGAGCGGCTCGTCGACCATTCTAACTATTTTCCGAAAAATCGTCTGTAAAAATTCAAACTGAAATCGATTTCAATTACAAAAACGAAATTTTTATCGGGTAGTGCACTTAATTGGGGAGGCCAGGACGAGCTAGACCGATTGCTCTGGAGGACAAGGAATTCTCTTTAAAACGGTTAGAATATTTTTCATGAAAGAACGAGGGACGAGGGACGTCTATAAAAGAGCCTTTTCCCTATTTATTTTATTTGAGGAAATATTTGCACTGCATTGAGGAAGAGTCGATTTTTTCCTATTGAAGCGATTACATTTTTTACACTTTTTGCAAAGTACAACCCTAAATCCTTGTTCCAGTTGAATGCAATTTGATTTGTTTTTATTCTGAAGACTGAAGGTTCCCTTTGCTTCAATAGCATACCACAAACCTTTGCTTATTTTTAAGCTTAGTTTTTTTTTTCAACAATATTCTTGGGAATTGATGGTTTGATAGACAAAAGAAATCAAAACAATTTTCAATCGAGATTGGAGATTGCATCGTTAATTAACTAAACTTTTGTGTCTCGTATTATAAATATGAAGAATTTAGTATACTACGTATATGCACGTATAATATGAAATTATTTTCTTAGTATAAAATGATCTAACAAATTTACTTTGGCTCACTATGTTTATTATACCTTCATAATGTTTTTTGCATTCACTTGATACACATACATATGTATGCACCATTTAGTAATAAATTATTTAGCAACGATCTGTTTTGAGGCTTCAATTTTCAGAGTTTTCTATTAAGTTTTAGGGAAAAAATTATATAGGTACATGTGTACTGTGAGAAATCTACTTCGTACACATACTACATATACATGTAAAAGTTTACTTAAAGAGACTGAAAAGTGTTAATCTGTGTAAAAATGTTTATAAGAGCGCGTTTGTTGCGGGCATTTCACCATCTGTAGTTTTATATAGGGCATTGCCGTAAAATTAAAAGAAAATAGAGAAACTATTCATATTAATCGAAAGCCAATTTAACAGTTTTATCTTACGACTGATATCGATCCTAAAGAAACAAAAATAGCTGCATGACATATGGGTCACCTCGCAGAAGGATGTGATTTAAACGGCATTCAAGATTATGTTATTATGGTTATTATTAAGTTTAATAAACTATGTTCTTTTTAAGGATCTTCACCAAACATTGGGAAAATGAAATACTTGTAGGATCACCACGGTGGTTGTACGTTTGTAGCACTGATTTTCTATTCAATTTTGTATCTACAGAATCGAACCAAATATGAGGGGTATTCAAATACATGTCCTCGTAGGCTTCGTAAGTTTCGTAATTAGCCAAAATCGCGTAATAATCACGAGCCTTGTAATATCTTCTATATCTATACCATTGTACTTTACGAGCCTTCGTTAAATTTGTGAGCCAAAATAATCGCGCAAATTTACTCTATATTCAAATTTCTGTAAGAAGACAGCTCATTTGGATCTGACGGATATTTTTGCTCAGTCTGTTGAAATTTTTAATTTAAATATGGATGTGAGTAAATATATGGGATGTTTCAATTCAGATAAAAGTAAAAATTAGGAAGCAATATTTTATTTTGAATCTGTACAAGACAGATTTGCCAAAAATCGACAATTCAAGTTTCCAATCTGGGCGTTTGCGAGAATTGCTAAAAAGCACATTTAGGTAATCTTATTTACCTATACGAGATGCAGAATACACGATCCTAAGTAAGTTAAAACATAAAATGTATACCCCTATAAATATAAAGAAGAAACATTTTGGTAACCATTTGTAGGAGTAAGGCGGCCTTAAGAGATTTTTCTAAATAAAAACAATTTAAAAATAAAAAAATGTTTAACTGGATATTCTAGAAACATTTGAAAAAGGTAATTACGGTTACGTCGATGCGTATCCCCGGTGGCTTGCACAATACTGACCCATGGGCAGCGTGTACCACACTAATGGCTAGCATTTGATTGTGCTATCAGACGGAAAATTTAGATTCTTAAGTAGGTAACTAGAAAAAATTAACATATGGTTGAAAATTAAAATAATGAAAAAATGCGGAGAGCTGTAAGTTAAGCTGTCCATGGGAGAGAAACATGAATTGTAGCGCGCGCGTGAAAGTGTTAATCCTGTTTTACACTTATATTCCTTGAAGCTACTCTAAAGAAATTGTAAAAGATTCGAATTAAGATTATACAAAATTTTCGACTATTTTACGTTGTAGCAGTTTTCCCTTTTCTTCTTTCATTTAAAAGCTTAATACCATAGACAGACAGCGCTCTAAATCATGATTTACTAAATGAGTCATTTAGCATAAATTTACTAATTAATGAAGTGGTGACACACAGCCACTTCTTAATTAGAAACGATCAGCTGTTAATTGTCACATTTCCTATGTTACAACCAAGAATAGCGCCTGGGTTTCCGCAAGTCCTCAATTGCCTTATCCTACAAATTCAAAAAGAGCATTTCCTGCTCAAAGTCCCAGGCACTTCTTTTTCTTTATCTTTTTTCAAATATGCGGGTTTTTTGATTCGCCAGTTTCAACAAATTGACAAATATTTTCCTTCTTCTAGTTATTTGCAATGGAAAGCGCACAGTAATGTAAAAAATTAGTATAGAAGTACAAAATCAGCTGTATTCTAGTACATTATTCGTCATTTACGTATAAATGATGAAAAGAATTTGGTCATTTAGTAAATCATTAATTATCTAGTTTTTCGTGATTTAGCTAAATGAGCCCATGACACACAACAACAATTAGTACTAATTAGTAATTTACGTGCGCTGTCTGTCTAGGGTATTAATTAGGTCATTCTCTACATATATTATTTGGACAAATAAAGAAACTAACTATGTAAGTTCAGTGGTCGCGTGGATCATATTTTCAAAAGAAGATTCTTCGTTATCCGTAAAGGATGTAGGTATTGTGGATTATTTTCACGAGGGGTTAAATCAAAAATTTAAAGCTATTTGCAGTAAAATGATCCTCTCTTCTTCTTTGAACGTTGTTCCCATACAATATGTATTAAAGCCCCTCCGGGTGCGAATCAGCTGGAGCGGAGATTTTTCGCGGTTGCCTGCGCAGTTCGAAGGATTCCTGTCCTGCACTTAATTTATTCCGCGTCGTGTGGCTCATGCTCGTTCCATCAGAGATTTCTGATTTGGAAATTCCGAAATGAATTTGGTGCGCTTTGCATTAGAGATATTACCGGAGCTCACAGCGGCGGAAGCCCACGAAATCTGCATTTATGGCTGTTTATGAAAGAACCCTCAGTCCCCCGTCCCCCCGGCCCCGTCCGCACCTTGCCAGCCGAAACTCCGGTTCAGGAGCAGGTGAGGAGCGCTCAAAGCGCTACGTGCAGTGCGGATGGCGGTTCTACCCTTTGTGTCGAAATAGTCCGTTGAACCTGGCAAGCCCTCCCGGCCCCGCCCCCAGCCCTCGTCACGCACACTTCACGCTCCTACGACCTTCGATCAGAATTTAACCAGAAGGAAATAGCGACGATGGCGGCCGGAGCCGGGATCTCTCCCGCCCCCGTACCGCTGCCGGGAGGCGGGAGACAATGGGAATGCGGGGCGCGAACTACCAGTGGGCGTGCGGCTGACATTTCTGCCAAATATACAAAAATTAAAAATAAAAGATAGAAAATATAATGAACGCCGTAGATATTTATGTTGGTACTAGGTAGTGCGATAGAAGCGCACTGGGCGGCGGGCGAGCGGGCGGGCGCCCCACGGGTGGCTGCACAGGACTTGAGGATTGATGTAGTGGGGCCCTGCGAATGTGATGGGCTCGGGCTCGGGCTCATTTCAAACAGACCCGTCGACACAGAAAAAAGCCGAGGCTCTGCCGAATGGAAAAAGGCTTTTGCAAAAAAAAAAAAGAAAAAAAAATCCTTCTTTTTGCTTGCCGGGTGCGTTGGTGGATTAATTAAAATATCACGAATTTGCACTCTGGTTTTAATTAGCAGGGGCGTGCGGGGCTGTCACTCCGGGCCGCGGTGGCTGCCTGGGGTGGCGCACATACATTTCCATTCTCTTCCATTTTAGTTATTTTCTTCTCCACCCTCACCAGGATCGGGCTCCCGGGCTCCCGGGCTCAGCCTGGTTCTCCTGGCTCCAGTTCTTTTTTTCCCTTTTTTTCGGCTGGAACCTCGAAGAACGTAGTTTGATGGTTGATGTCTGGCTGGATGAACACAATCTCCAAAAAGGATGACTGGCACGGGCGGTGGGTGGCCGGGGCAGGCGGGCCCGGGATAGCCCCGGCTGCGCTGCCACTGCCGCCTGTGGCCCCCGGCCCTGAGGCGGGCTGGGGCTGATTTCGTTTATTTAAGCACTTTCCGTATTTCGATAGAACAAAAAAGGTATATGCGATTATCTACGACGAAAACAGTGAGACGAAATACGAAGCACAGCCGGAGGTTCAAAGAACTTGTGCAATTTATTTGGGGGCTGCTGTAACCGGACGTGCCGTGCGGCGCGCGGAGTGCGGACCTTTAATGCAGACGATGGGCACACTGCTGCTCGTTCGGTTTGGGGGCGCTGGACGCGGGTCCCGGGCCTGGGCTCCGGGTCGGGGTGACTCTCGAAAAAATGATTGACCAGATGGATTGAACTTTTCCCAGCCCTTCGTTTCACGTATTGATTAAGAGAAACGGGACTCCCCCCGTACTGTTGCTAATTTAACGTCTGGGTAGTGCGGGACATTTTAAGTTTTAATTGAATGGTTCTGCAATTTAATCACGCGAAACTGGGGAGGAGGAAACTTTTAAGGACTTAAATCGATATTTAAATAATAATAAAAGGACATCATCCAATAGCTTTTTTGTTTTGGCCGGCACTTTCATTATTTGAACCAAAAATGTATGAAAATCGGATGATGTGCTTTACTAGGTAAGTTGAAGTGGACAGCAGACATTTATCTTTTACTTCAATTATTCCCTTATAATAATTCCTTTAGTGCACACCCTCGTTAAGGCTGATTCGCACAGTTCCGATCCGTCCATTCAGAATCTGGGTCCTATTTTTGAATTCGTTTGAATTGGATAAAAGAGAGTTTAGGCCATTTAGGCCATTTTTGAACAAAAATCTACCTAACCCATTGTTTTATGAATTGAGCGATGATTTTGTGTGCCAATTTCGATGATAGCTTTTCTCATGTGTCGTGACCAGAAGTAGGATCAGCGAATTTTGCGCAAACCGGTGGGCACTAAAAGTACTGCGTTTAATATTTAACCTTTTCTTTACGGCATTCTGTTCCGCAAAGTGACACGGCTGAACTGGGCATCGCACTTTAAAGCATGCATACTGTGCCAGCTAGATACAGCGCTCGTACACACAGGTCATCGAGCACTAAGAGAGGATTTTTGAAAATTCATCCTCTAAGGGAGTTAAATAGGGGATGAAAGTTTGTACATGTATGATGTTCGTCATTTTTGAAATTAGAAATCTCATTTGGCACACGGCTAGTTCCTTTATAAAATTCCTAAAATGCTGACAAATTCAGTTTAATTAGCTTTGATTTCAATTATTTTTTTTTCGATCTGATTCGAACCGATTTAACAATAGGGCTTATTATTTTAATCGCAATTATTTTGACTGAAACTGAAAGTTTATATTGAAAATAATTTAATTGACATTTTTAACACATATTCATGGGCAAAGAAGCGTGTTTGTCATATTGCTTTACTATGAAAATAAGTGCTAATAGTTAGCCAACAACTCAGCTGAAATTGTACAAAAAAACTACCTATATTGTTGGTGATATTAACAATGTGTGCGTTGTTAAAACCAACATATATATTTTGTTGTTAAAATATTTGAGTGAATTCTCATGGATATCTTGAAATAAAATAATGGAAGGTACGGGAAGACAAGGTAGGTACTTAAAATTATATGATTAATAGAACTTCATACTTTAGTATAGCAAAGGAATGCATAATTGATAAAATCTTTGATTATAAATCTTCTTAATAATTTCTACAGATGTTCGAAATCTATGTATACCAATCGATTCCTTGAGGTGTTCTGAGCAATCTTTTGTTCTTGATTCCCCAACTGAAATCATTCCTTCACTTTCAAGATCGACAGGAGAGTATTTTAGGAGATATGTTCACTTAGGACGTTCTAAGGACATTCAAAAGAAGATAAAACTACATTTCCAATAATATCTAACTTTTTAGCATCCATTTCCAAATAAAGGATAGTGCATTATTTCGGTAGCATTTATGAAAAAATACAGGGATTTTAACTAAAATTTAAGGGCCAGCGTAAAATGTTGACATTATTTCCTATACATACTGTTAAGTAGATCTGCTGCTTTTTCAATATATGTTGTGGATTTTATGGCAAACGTTCGTAAATTGGTTGGGAAGGTTGTTACTATCCCAACTTTTTTTTCCGTGTTGATTTGCTAAAACGCTTTTATTTTATGGTTTTCGATTCAAGAGGGATGGGAAAAAACCGTAGTTTTTCTGATAGATGATCATCTTACTAAAGTTTATGTTAGAAAATTGGAAAAAAATTAATCTTCATAATAGTTAAGAGCTTTTCAATTATGTATCGTTTGCGGTATTTTAAAACAATTGGTTTTTAACTTCGACCTCAAAATTTGTAACATATGTTTTTATATAAAATAACGATGCCCAAATCTTATTTCATTCCTTGTGTCAAACTTGATACGTCTTATCCTTTAAAATTTAGAAACTTTTCAAATATTAACTCAATACGTTTAGCCGTTTAGAAGAACGAAGTGTCAACTTTAAAAGAAGAAGAATTATTTAGAAGTAAGTGTAAGCTACTTCTTCAAGGTACGGAACCGACAAAATGCTAATTTAATAGCTATTGTTTGGATGAAATTTATAGTTTAGTAACAATACTACGATAATTTTAAAGTTGGCTTATAGAACTTATAAAATCCAAAACTTCAACCTTTCTCCATGTAGAAAATACGACTTACAAAAGAAAGCACGGACAGTATTTTTAAATTTTATAACGAAATATCAAAAATCTTTTGATTTTTCGGGTTTCCGAGTTCCATTTTCCTTCATCCCAAATGCAATAACCACATCAAGCACTTCCCTGAATTACATAAGCGACGAAAATTGCGACAATACGCGTTCCAATTCAGGACAAGTACTATCAACGCAAGTGTGAAAAGGTGCATGCAACACTGAGGCATGCTGAAAAATTTGTAGAAACGTTTGCCGATGTGCTAGCGCACTTGAATTGCTGTTTCCTTTTCAAAAACGAAAAACCAAAAAAATATATAATATATGAAAAGCGCTAGAGACGTGAGCGCCACACTACCGTCGCAAGCATGCAGCTTAGTCTAGGCAATAGGAAGAAGTCACAAAAATTAAAAGAATCAAAAAATAGACACTCAAAGCATACTAGAGGTTCTGGGGCTTACCGAATCGTGCGAGTGACGGTAGTCCGTGGTGTCGCCAGCTGACTTCTCGTCGTTCCGGTCCCAGTCGCTTTCTTTCTTTAAGGACTGCAAAAGTTGTGGCATCGTTAGTGAGTGGCAAGCAGCAAAGGGGCGAAATGTTACCAGAGGCGCCACTTGTACGGGTCCGAGTCCGGAGGGTCCAGCCACAGGCTCCGAGGTTATTATGGGGCTAGAGATTCCGCTACTTGTCGCTGTGTGCGTTACTGAAGATGAGAGACCCCCACCGCCTCTCGATGATGGTCTAGCGAGGTCTGAGGGTATCGAGGAGGAGCTGGATGAGTTGGCAGGTGGTACAACGACTGATTGGGGGGCCGACTGCACCACCCCGCCACTCCCCGCACCCGAGCACGACGGGTTGATGCTCATGTTGAGACCCACGTCGTTCGTGGTGGCCAGATCGTCCGCAGGGTTGGGCATCTCACCCGGGGAGGATTGCTCATCGTTCGTAGGCGTTCGCGCCGACTCGATCTCACGATTGCTATTGCTTGGACACCTTCTCTGGTACAAGTCTAGGGGTGCTGGGGAGGTTTGCTGCAGTCTTTTCGGAGGCGACGGACTGCACCGCTCGTTCTCTCGCTTCAGGGATGAGCTCGTGTTGAGGGTGGTGGTTGATCCTGAAGATTGAGATCCCGCCGAACCAGACACGCCTGAAGCTTCTAGGGGTGTTTCGCACGAAGACGGCTTTGGTTGCGAATGCGGCCTCAGCCGGTCCGGCTCCCGCTCTGGTTCTCGCAGCGCTGTACTTTGATTTGTCATTTCTGCTAAGCCTTTCACCTGCAATTAGTTTATAAGACAAAATATAATTAAACCGTCATGACAACCTTAAAAAAATTGTACGAAGATCATACATGAAGTTTCGACAGTCCGTAAGCCTACAATTAAAGAGCATGTATCTGTGCTCATAGGCCGCAAATTTGTGATCGTATGTATGTAAAGGGATCATGCCATTTTGACAATCTCAAAAATCAATTTGTTTTATTACATTTTTCGAAAGTATTGCTACAAAATTTTCCTTCGTTATAATTTACACTTTTAATTTTAATCGAGTGGATATAGGGCCGGCGCTCAATCCGCACGATCGTAGTGTATGTGGCAGGAGCACTGGCCAATAGCCACACTGACGAAATCTGGCCAGTGCCCCAGATTGAAACGCTGACCATTTTTGGTCTCGTCTGCTTCGGTGGAAAAGTATTTTATTCGCAAATAATCAGAATTATAGTGAAGGGCATACGTGCAATTTTTTCCGCCAGCCGCTGGGCGGGAAAAATTGTAACAGTAGGTATGTTACTTCAAGAATATGGCGTCCTAACTTCAACATTAATTCAACTCATCTTATCTTCGTCTCTACAAGAGTAGACTCTGAAAACAGTTTTAAAAAATAATAATTATCGAGGAGGCTTTTCGTAGATAGATTTCAGTTGTTAATAACTTTTCATTTTGTCCTGACGCATTAATAACTAACCTAATTTCTTTTACAAATTTATAAAATAAAGCTAATATGAATTAATCATCAAAAGAAATTCAGGTAGAAACCGACTTACTGACTATACTGAGTTATTGATTAGAACTGTTTTCGAATTAAAAATTTCAGATGAACAAACTCCGAGAACTCAACAATATGCCCGACTAACTTTCTTTTGCCTTTCATTGGAGCCGCTGCCATTTTGTTCTAAATAATCAATGCAAATCGTTAAAAAAATATTTTTCATACTTGAAATACAATTTCCAAAAACAATCGCAAAAATGATATAATAGGAAAGTTTGTGTTGTCCGCTCACACTATCGAAAAATGTAAACTTTTTATTTCCTTCTATTTTGGGCAATTTGCGTGCATACTAATACTAATTTAACTGTATTACAGAAATAAAGTCGGCTATTCAAATTCTATATGTATTCGAAGGACCTCTGTGAAGGGTTTAATCTGAATAGAATATTTGTTTTTAAATTGATTCTTCTGCAAGTACAGACAAAAACATTTCAGATTTCGCCTATTATGAATCAAATCACCAATTCATTTTAGTGGTATTGTTTGATAGGATTCAAATAGGAAGTATTTGATATAAATTCATAATACACTTTGACGAAACAAAGATATCATAATTTTATTAATTTTGACAATTGATTTGAAATTAATGGTTCTGGAAACGTCCGTCAACATATATTAAATATTTAGACATTCACAATCTACCATTTGAATTAAATAATTTCGACGACGGATTTATTGCTGTAAAAATCATAGAATGATTGTAATCTTTAACAAGGCTATTTATCTGAGTCAAGTCAGTCAATAACTCTGGACTTGTCAGTAAAAGGAAAAAGAAATTAAAGCCTTGCTACAAAATAAAAATTTAACTAACCCAAAAAAGGCAAGACACAGCGCGTTAAGTATTGGTCACATTTGAACAGGATTTAAATGTAAAGTAAACGATGTTTACCATGGAGGACCTTGAAAATTCTTGATACTTGTTTTCGTTTTTTGTGCGAATTAATTATTTTTTTCTTTTCTTTTTGGATCTTTTTATTTAACTTTTATTGGTATTACGTTCTTTCTTTTATATCATTTAGGTAATTTAATTTTTTAAGTAGATATTTCTATATTTAGTATTCCTTTACGATTCATTGTAATTAAGAGATACTATATTTTTATTTTTATTTTTATTTTTTATATTTTTATTTAATATGTAATATTTACTTAATATTCCTTTCAAAATTAAACTTTTACGATTCGTCGCGTTACCGTTTTTATCTATTGACAACTCAAAACCTGTTTTTATTTTTTTTAAAAACAACATATACAAACTACACCTACTAATACTTGTACGTACAAACTTAAAGTACATATTTCTGTAAATGCTCCTGCAAAATATTACCTAAATGTCAATCTAACTTTTCATACACATTCATATTGGAATTAGAAGAAACGTTTTGTGACTCGGAAATAAAGATTTGTAAAGAGAATCAAATGGACCACTTAATTAAATAAATGTATGTACCTACATGATCAGGATCAGAGACATATACAAACTTATTCTTCTTTTAAGTTCTTCACACCGTCGGGTTATTTGTTTTTTTTTATGATAATATGTATTTTATCTTAAACTTTTAGTGATGTTAATAGGTAAATACATAAATATTTGTATTCGCCTATTAGTTACATTACATTCAATATCCCATTCGACATAGCGTCTAATATTTTCATTTGTTTCTTTATCACATCAAAACGAATCTAATGTCAACTTATTTGTCAAAAATGGTCCAACTATTAACAAACTATAGAATCAAACACAGAACCTATGGATGGAGCCTGCGACAATTATTATTATATTATATTAAATTTTATCATAGCAGAAAGCACATGAAATTCGTACGACTTACCTTTAATGACTCCGCCGTCTTCAGCAAAGCAGACAACTGGCAATATTGCACGTTCACCTCGCCTTTATACATGAATTCTACTAAAGTTTGCAGTTCAGAGAAACGGACGTCCTTTAATATCACAATTGGGTGTCTTGAGGGGTGGTCCAGGAACAAGCTCTGGAAGTATGACGAACAGGCCGAGAGGACCACCTGTAAAAGAAAGTAATTGAACATTAGTCCAAGTCCATAACCCAACAGCTTAGCTGCAGGCAAATAAGCCTCGAAAACAATTAGGCGAGCGTTAGGCCCAGATTTACGGCCTTAAAGTCAAAATTTATATTTACGACGGAAGGTAACGATCCAGTTAAGGTAGTTCGCCTTTGGCGATCTGCGCAACGGGCTAATGTAAATAGGCCGATACCATCTTTGATCTCGCGATGCACTCATGTTCGGAACCTAACCATCGGACACCACTACGCACCTGGGGAAATCATAAAAACGGTAAGACGCCCTAGTAGGCGATTTAGTAGGCTGCACTTGCTGGGGGTCTTAACAATGCGGTCATTGTTCGCATTTAGGCACGGCTGTGTGGGCCTCTGAACACCAGCGAATTTCCGTGATTAGACAGCAACAAACATGAGATTTACGATCCGAAAATTAACTACGAGTGCGTCGCTAGGAGGTGCTGATGCATGATTTGGTGGCTGTTAACCTTTGATGCCTGATAGCACTGTTTTGATGCTTCTAAAGCTGTATTCAAATATTTCTAGACTGCATCTCCTGAAGAAGTTCATCATGGTGTAGAAATACAAGGTACTCGTATGTTTGAGTTTTGTTGATAGATTTTTGTGACCATATTTGCGTCTTATTAAGAATAATGACATTTAGTAATATGGATATGGATATAGTGGAAATCACATTATTAATGAATTAAGGGGAGGTTGTCCTTTTGAGTAAAAAAATCGACTTTTTTTGTTTTTTTTTTTTATTCGCAACCATTTCAGAGCTACACGCTTTTGAATTAAGGTTTTTCGATCTTCAAAACTGTTGCAATTTTTAAACGCGTTTTTCTCGCCATCATATTTTTCAAGCTGGCGTGAAGGATAATTTCAATAAAACTAACAAAATGCATTGCAGGTTCAATCAATTGCTTATATGGGAATACATTTTGTAATATTGCTAAATAATTTGTAAATTTGCAAGAAATTGCAAGTATTAGAGCAATATTATTTAAAACTTTGCTCTTGCTAGAAAAATCATTGAAATGAGCGAACAATAGGTATAAACCTCTAGTAAAAATACCCTGATGAATATTTTTGTCGTAAAAATCAGAAGCCAGCGAAATTTTACACGCCATCCGACTATACACGCTTTGTTCGCTCGCAGTTTTGCAGGACACATTTTTTTTTGAATTGAAACCGTGATTTTGGAGCCTTACAGTCAATAAATAATGTGAAAAAGTAATTTTTGAAAAAGCTTAATTTTCCTTCCCGCATTCCAACCGAAAAAAAACCCTATTTTTGGAGTACACAAGGAGAACCTTCCATCACGGATAAACATGTTTTAGGGTTCCAGAAATTAGACAGGTCATGAAGTTATAAGCTGACATGTTTCAAAATGAAACAGACTTAACCAAGTAAGGCAATTGAAAGTGTGCTTACCAAAAGGTCCTATTTTGAAATGATGTTAAGTGAGATAAGATTTATTTTCCGATAGTTAACTATAAAAAACGTCATGTCATGTCATTCGGAATGAGGTTAATTTTGTATCGTTTTGTTTCGGGTCGTGTATGTATAAAAAGAGACATGTTAATCTTAAATAAGTACAAGTTTGTTCAAGTTGGCTAACAAATGTATTCCTCGAAAAGACTACTTGTAAAACGACAAAAATACATATTAAATATTTTTTTTTTTAAATAAAATAAGACTAAAATATTCGTTTTTGCTTTCTGTTCCAGAAAAATTTAGACTGTACTTAACTTTTTCTTTTAAAATTAGCTTTTTCTTAGATAATAGTTTTAGAAGCAAAGAGGAATTCGCACTAAGGTAGTTAAAATGTGTCCATTCTTTTCAAGCGACTTTAATAAATTTGTCTGTCCTAGCACGCAGGCCGACTAGCCCCGATGAGGCTGCCGCGACCGCGGTCGCCTATTAAAATGAATTTATTGTTTGGCATTATGGCACATGTTGATGGTTCCCTGGCAATTACCTCTGAAATTGGTTTAAGGCAAAAAGGTGATTAACTGCTCTTGTGTCGTTAATAACTCAAAGGAGTATGGGTGCGCGGAGAGAAACTAAACTCGCTCGCTGCTAAATTTTTGCGCGCACTACCACCAGCGCTGTCGCCACGTGAAATCGCGCGATGCTTTCTGCGAACGTTGCAGCAACATAACCAGCATTTACGCGACAAAAAATAAGGTACTGTTACGATCTTTGATGTTGTCGAATGTTCGGCCATAAAGGCACCGAGAAAGGCAGGCATGTGAAAAGTGAGTCCGCAAAAAACCGATTAGAATTAACGGTTGAGCGAATCCATCATTTCTAGGAGTATAGTGGTTAACGCACGCATTTAATCCTCGGAGTTATATAGGGCCTCTAAGTAGGTTCCATTTTATAACTTAAACTTAGCTTTTCATTCTGGTTTGTAAAAAAATGTATTGCATTTAAAGTTAAAATATGACGATCAAGTCCAACTAGTCCAAGTCAAAATTAAGATCAGTTAAATCAAAATTATGAAATTATCAAAAGTTTGGGTGACTTAATTTCAATTTTTTTATTCAATTTTCAATTCTTCTATCAAAACAAATTTATAATTTATTAAATTTTATTTGGTTGAGACTTCAATCTGGGCTATTTTTTTTTTTTTTGACTAGTTCGATTACCTTTTCTTAATAACAAAATATTCCCTGCTAACTTGGTTCTCCATTAACTATTCTCAAGTACTTTCTAATAATAAACTCTACAAACTCCAACGCCAACTGAGATGTGGTTGAGGTATCGCCACAAAAGCAAGACTAACCAAATCCAAATCAAAGTTAAGCTTTAATATTACAAATAACTATAATTAGTGAAATAACACTATATTAACTTTATCAACAACATTGAAGTTTATAATCTAAATTAATGTACTTAATGATTTAATTTTTGTTTATTTTTAACTCGCTATATAATCTGGTTTCACCCGGTGCATCTTAAGTACTCAAATTTGATATTGGGGTGTTATTAAACTCTGTGGATGTTATATAGAACCATATTCCAAAGCTCATTTTATTGGCATGATCTATATCTGAAGGCTTTTTTATCTTTTCTTTACTTGCACTTACATTTTTAATTTTAAGTGTTAAATCTACATATACAATATACACTAATTTACATTATAATTCTTACATTTTTCCAAAAAAAAATCGTCGCCATATTTGATCCGCCATATTGGGTTTCCAAATTTTGATAGTAGAATAGAAAACTAATGGTTTCAAAATAGGTATCTTTTATAACTTTCACTTACATTTGTTGAATTTTGAAATTTTTGGTTGCCATATTGGGTTCGCGATTTTGAGTTTTTAAATTTCGAAAGTGGATTTGGAATCAGGATAATCGTAGTCTCTTGAAATTACCAATTATTGACCGGTGCAGCATATTCCGTGAGAATGGGCTGCCGGCAAACTCAAACTGATTCACAAATATAATGACGGGGCAATTTTTAATACACAATAAGCCTTCCACAAGAATTGCATATCGTAAATGTGAAAATCGAATCCAAATTCGTTAAGTGGTTTTTGAGATTAGCGCAGTAATACTATGTATGGATAGTTGATGTGCAAAGAATAGGGTAAATATTTAGTTTTAGATGTGAACAAAATCACTTGAAAAACATAATTTTTAATTTTGTTTCAACATCTATAAATGCTCGGCAATTCTGATTGATTTTGAGAATGTGGTTTAATACTGTAATAAATTGTTGTTTTTTAAATTTATTTAAATACCAATTTTGAATAGACTAATGACCTATGTAACAATTAGCTTAATCATTGGTTTTTATATTATAAGAAAACGTCAGTTTTGATGAACTCAAAGATGCGACACCCGTATACAAACTAAATGTATGGTATATTTAATATAATTAAGTTATGGTTATTGAATTCAGCAATTATAAACATTCAGTCACATAATTCAAGAGTTACTTATAGAAAAGACATTGGGGTGTAATACGGACATCCTTGGAATAATACGGTTGATTTGTTTCGCGTTACTTATTTGAAACTATGTAATTCAATAATACACCAAATATTTTGCAACTTCAGTGTTGCTACCCTTGCCCGTAGCCTTTTTTCGATAATGGTGGATGTAAAAAAAAAAAGATTTAGCGAGGTTTTTACAAAAATAATAAATATATAAAAACAAAAACGGTGATGTGCAATGTTAGCTATACTACAATAGTGAACATCTTTGTTTTCTTAAATTGTCAATCGGGTAATTGTATGTACATATAGTTAGAGTTATACCTACATATGTTGCTTGCCAGGGCGAGAAAAATCGTTTCGAGAAAAACGAGATTGCAAATTAAATTTTACTTCTTATACTTTTAGAAGAAAATCACATTAATGTCCTCCGTTCAAACAATTACGTTTAAAGCAAATCGCTTCGCTTTAGGAAAATTGACTTCAGAGAAATCATTAATGATTTTTCCTCGAAACAATCACGTAAAGTGTCTTAAATATTAATAGAAGTTTAGAAAAAATATATTAATTTTAGGTCCTTTAATAATAAACATAAAATCAAAATTGTTTCTGCAACTTCCCGCCCTCCAAGACGATGCAAAATCCGGGTTTGATAAGCTGGTAAATTTCTTGAGGTTTCTGGGTCTATATTTTTTTCGGAAGTGTGTAGAGACAGTGTCAAAATAAGTAAGTGCTACAACAGTTATAAAACTTTAACTATAGTTTGCCCCTTTAGCCCTACATGCGAATACGTTCACTTAATTCGGCGCGCTCCACTTTTGACTGGTTCCCATAAATCGCAGCATCCAGGAGGTGCTAGGCGGGAAACTTATTAATTAAGGGCAGCACGAGGGCGTCAACAGCCATCGCGGACAAGGTCCTGGCCTTATCTCCGGGCAGAGCAATAAATCGGTCAGATGCAAAGCAGCGGATTCTAAATAGGATCGAGAGGGCAATCTGTTTCCATCCCGAGTTCATTTGAAATTGAAATGCACTCGAGCCGATCAGAGAGGGCGCAGCGGTGCCGGTGGGTTTCGTTTCGCGCGTCTAGGCCGCGGGCTGACAAGGCTCTGTCGGGTCGGGGGAAAAACTGCACCGACGGCGAAGCTGCTTACTCTTTATGGCCACTGTCCATCGCAAACGTGTGCAGTCATTTGGTCTGTCCATTAGCCTCGTCCTCCCGGCATCAGCGCCGGGCCGCACGTCCCCAGGTGTTTTGAGGTGCACCGACGATGGCGGGCAAACGAGCAGGAAAAAAGCGAAAGGGAAATCACAACGGCAACAACAGCAGCAGCAGCAACAATCGAGTTTCGTTTGAACTTTTGATCTTGGCCAGCGGTGATGCGTGCAGGGAGTCCTTGCGGGCCCGAGTCGCTCCTCCACGGGCCCCACTGACGGCGGATTCAATTTGCGTAATTGAACACTGGCAACCTGATCGAAAACAGTGGCACTTGTCAACTGTAGCGACATGTTTGTGCGGGCCTCCACCCGCCGCGCCGCCGGGTGGTTGACGCGAGCTTTTATTCAGGAGCGCCTCTTCCTTGGCGGGTAGGGTGCACTGCGAGCAGCGGCAGTGGGACTTTGTTAATCACCCGGTCCCGGCGTGTGGGCGGTTACTGGACCAAGTGATGCGAACGCACTCAGATAGCAGGCAGCCATTGTGACGGAGCTTTAGTAGTGCTTAGACGTGTCTGCCAGGTGTGCTGCACGCCCCCACCGTCGCCAGCCGCAACTACTCTTAATAAGTTTTTGCAGGCATCGAGCCACTTTGCGGCTTTTCGCATCATTCATGAGTGGGCTAATGTAAAGGGGAGCAGCCCCCCTTCGCCCACCACTGGAACTCTTAATTTCCTTTGCAAATTGAAAGCCATTTGCGAAATGTGACGACGTGGGGGAGGGGGCGACGCGCTCTTTGTGCTTGATCAGCTTTTTCATTTCGCTTTTTTTCGGTTTATTAAATTTTTGTTTTGTCGGAATCGGCGAAAGCCACCTTCGTGGGGAGAAGCTCAGAGCAGCCCTTTGATGTGCGGGTGGAGGGTGGTGGGAGGTGTGCCGGAGGAAGATTCGCAAATGGATTGTAGTCGGATATCGTTGCAAAGCCATACGTGGCTAAGTGCGACTAGTAAAACGGAGTAGTTTACTTAATTGAAATTCACATGTTTCAACAATACGCAACCTTGCGTTTTATTGCAACAAATATGCTACTTGTAAGTAGGTATCATGATATCTGTATTACATATAAGTTGCTTTTATATTATAATTGTTCATTACAGGTTCATTGCTTTAGAAACTACGAAACTCCAGCAACTCCTTAAAGATAATACGTGTACGCATATTTGCGCGTTTCACTGAACTTGCGTGTTTTGTTAAATTTGTACTCAAACTTCTTCATAAGATGCAACGGGACGAGGTAACGGTTAATTTCAAATTCCTTTCATCCAAAAAATAGAATATTCTCGCCTGAGCTCAAATTTCTCATTATTGCTCTCTTGAGTTCTTATTTTGTCCCCATATTGAATTATATTATAATTTATAATTAGTTATAATTTTGATAATAAAAAGTTGTTTTATTCAAATTTCTGAAGCTAAAAAACATTTCAAGTAAATTTTTTTATTTTTTATTTGACCCGGTACCAGAGAAGTTTTTTTGTAGAAATGATGGCGGAAGGTAATGTGTTAACTTTAAAATCGAGCGTATAATTTCATCAAGGTTGTACCGTATTTGGTGAGCTACAGTTCTGGCCATCATGGGTTAACTTTTTGAGATGAAAGTATGTCATTTCAAGATTATTATGTTAAAATTTGAAGTCGATTGGAACAAAATTGACGAATATATGAAGCTGTGAGAGTCCGCCTTTCCGACCCAATGGTGCTTAAAACTTTAAACTCGCTCTTCTCAAAACTACTATTATTTCAAAGTCGGTGGGCACTATGTATAACTCAAAAACTATTGCACCAATCCTTTTGAAGTTTTACATATTCTTTCAACACATCAATTATGAGGTAATGACGTCGAGTTTTTTTAATTTTTAATCATTTTAATTTGTTTTACTCTTACAAAGTTACCGATTTTTTTTTACCAAAAATCGCTTTTTTGAGTTCTAAATGTTACCAATTAACGAAAACTTTTTGATATCGGATTATCCAGTAATGAGTTATGCTGTCCACCGCAATACAACCTTTTTTTTGTGGTGTGTTACAAAAATTGCTGTCAACGACTCATTTTTAAATTTTTAGGGTTCCGTACCTCGAAAGGAAAAAACGGAACCCTTATAGGATCACTTTGTTGTCCGTCCGTCCGTCCGTCTGTCAGTCTGTCAAGACCCTTTTTCTCAGGAACGCGTGGAGGTATCAACTGGAATTTATATCAAATACTCAGGTCTACTATCACTTGGAGCTGTGAAAAAATCAAACTTCTAAGCCAACGCAATCAAAAGATACAGCCATTTATGCCGCAAATTTTCGCATGGGAATCAAAACCTACAGGGTACTTCCCGTGAACTCAGAATTTTGAAATTTGGTACGAAGCAACGACTTATAGCACAGATAAAGGCAAAATTGCGAAAACCGTAAATTTTTAGTTACATCATATAATAAAAATATTTTTAATAATTTTAAACTTACTACCCCTTTCCTCATGAATGCGTAGAGGTATCAAATTGAAATTCATATCAAATACTCAGGTCTATAATACCTTTAAGCTGTAACAAAATCAAACTTCTATGTTAACGCAATCAAAAGAAGCAGCAATTTGGTATATATATATATATTTGCAATAAAAATACCATAACTATGACTCGATTGTCGTGATGGGTGAACTTTTACTTATATATCTACAGGTTTGTACGGAACCCTCGGTGCGCGAGTCCGACTCGCACTTGGCCGGTTTTTTTTTAATCATATTTATACAAAACATTCTTTAAATTACACCCTATAAAGTACAGTATATATTTATAGATTAGGATTAATCATATCTTATTAGGTGCGCAACTAAGTTCTCGCTGTTTTTTTTTTGATGAAAATGCAACTTAATTGTGAAAAAATGGTTACAAATGAATCATTCAAAGTATTGTCAATCGCTAGCTACAACTTTTTCCCATCTTTCTGGCAGAGCTCGAATATCGTTATGGTAAAAGTGTTCATCTTTTGAGGCTATCCGCGAATCAAGCCATTTTTTGATGTCTTCATATGAGCGGAACTGCTGATCAGCCAGACCATATGTCATCGAACGGAACAAGTAATAATCGGACGGCGCAATATCTGGGGAATATAGCGGGTGGGGTAGGATTTCCCATTTGAGCGTTTCCAGGAAGATTTTTCGGTTTTTTTTCAAAATAAGGCCGAGCGTCGTTATGCTGTAAAATCACTTTTTCGTGCCTCTGTTCGTATTCTGGCCTTTTTTCGTATGCAATCGTTTGGAAATGAATTTGCGGGTAATTCCTAATGCTGAATGTGTTTGGCACGAATCCTCATCGCGAAAAGCCTCCAATTCAGCGTTTTCGAAGGTTTTTGGCTTTCCTTCACGCAGACGGTCGTCAACATCAAAATCACCGTCTTTGAAGCGACGGAACTATTCACGGCACGTTATTTCACGTAAAGCAGCATCTCCATAAACTTTTTGGAGCTCTCGTTGCGCTTTAGCCGCAACACCGCAACACTTCCCGCAAATGACGATTATTTGACACAAAATCAGACATTTTCAAACAACCAAAAGTATATGACGCCAAAACAAAATCACTAATGTGTCAAATGGGTTTGTTTACCATATGTCTAAGCTTGGTTCATGACGCTTTGGATATGTAAAAATCCTCCAGCGCTTACTGCTAGAGCCATTTATTGACAAACAGCGGGAACTTAGTTGCGCACCTAATAATAAAAAATTATTGAAAATATGCCATATATGTATATGTACAGTATAGTGTCAGAAAATTATAACCACTCTAAAAAATTTCAAAATTTGAACTCTGATTACATTTTTCTCGCAAACAATCAAACAGATTAACATTTCCTTGCAGAGTTACAATCTTTTCTCCTTTGTTATCATTGTTTGAAGAATAATTAATCGTTTCGTTACGAACCAATATGCAATATGCAAAAGTATGACCCTCTTCATTTATTCCAGTTCTATCAAATATAAATATCAATAATCAAATTTTCATGTTTCCAAGAAGCGTTACATGTTATACCATTTCACTTAACGCCGAAAACATAAATATTTGTATCGAAGGAAGTCGCGGAGATTAGCAAGTGTTATTAAAAATAATGGCGAGTATACTAAATACTAGAAATATTAATTTGGAAAATATGTGAATTTTCCCTTGACTTCATTTTTATCTTAAACGCGTACGAATATAATAAAGTTTTTTTCAAAATAAAATATGGAAGCATAAATGTTGGTGGTTATAATTTTCTGGTACTGTACTGTATACATATGTATATATGCGAATTAACCCCAACTATACAAAGTAGGTTTAATTTGTCAATTGCGACGGACTGTTGACTGTGTCTAGACTCTAGAGGATGACGCAAACACCTTTTTTCAGCTTGCGTGACTGTCCGCTTCCAGCGTTTGCGAATGAGAAGAAAGGAGTGTAAGTTTATGGCAAGGATTTGTAGTGCCTCGTTAAAGATATAATTTTTAAAGATTCGAAAATATATTCACAAAAACTTAATATTTCATTTCATAGAAGGCACAACCCCTTTCTTTCGACTACTCCTTGTCTGGCTGTACTATTCGTCGAGCTCACAGTGTTCGTGACCTTGGCATTTTTCTGGACAGAAAACGTGACTTTACTTAGCACATTACTTATATGGTTACCAAGACATCCGCTTTGTTAGGATTTGTAAAAAGATGGTCTCTTGAATTTAATAACATAACTATATAAGCAGTTTTACATTTCCTTGGTTAGACCCATCCTTGAATACGGCACTCTAGTTTGGTCACCTTATTATGCCAGTCATGCTTATATAATTGAGTTTGTTCAGAAAAAGTTTGTTAGGCTCGCTTTGGCAAGTTTACCATGGGAAAATCCCCATATCCTTCCCCCCTATAAAGACCCCTGTCTGTTGCGTAGCATACATTCGCTTCAAGAATATTGTGTCATGGCGGATGTCACATTTGTCCACTAGCTAGTTAATGGTATAGTCATTCTCCGTATTTGAGAACCTTATTTTTTCCTTGACGAAATCCTCATAACCTAAAGAATGTGCCTTTGTTTCAAATTACTAAATCTCGAACTAACTATGTTTATTTCCAACCAATTAATCGTATGTGTTTGAGAGTTAATAAGCATACCGACTTGTTTAATAATCGTATTAGTAAGCATGTGCTAAAAACGTCCTTGTTTAATCAATTTGCATGTAATGGTTTGGTGTGTGATATTACTAACACCGGACCAAATGATGATCTTTTGCATGCAAGAGATTAATCTTCTCTGAAACTTGAACTAAGCTGCTGGTCCTTTACATATATTACAACCAATTTAGTGAGTTTTAAGCACAATGAATCAGAATTTGTACAGAGGAGTACTGGGAAATATCATGCTTCCTTATGCAGACTCGGAAATTAGGCTGAAATGGAAATTTTAGCTGATAACGACCTCAAGCATATGGGTCAGTGAAATTTTGGATGAAATTGAAGAAAATACCAGTTTCAGAAAGGCCATTTAATTCCCCTAATCTCAATCTAACTGAAAACTTGTGGAATGAAATCGACTGCCAAATATGAACCATCTTCGGATTGAAGTTCAGAGAGTCTAGTATCCGATCACACTAGAATTTTTCTAGAAGCTGCGGTGTCGTCAATGAATTGTCGTTGCAGGGCTGTAATTGATGTTAAGGGTTTGCCAATAAATCGTTCAGATCTCAATATTCTGAAATAACGTCGCAACTACAATAGTTTTAGTTATTTTAATTCTGCAAGTGTGTTATTTATCTTGCCCTTCAAATTGAATCAAAGCTCTGATTTCTAGATAATTTTCCTAAGAAGCATGAATTACTGAATGCTTGAGGGGTAGGTCATAAATTGATAGTGAGTACGTTATTTTTTTTTGTCGCCACTGTACCTATTTAGATTTGACCTTCCGTACCTAATCAAATGGTTTTTAATAAGAGTGCCGAATTTTTTCAAACGATTTAATTTCACTTGACCCCTTTTCAAGTCAGTGTTATACTACAACGATCGAGGACGCTAGATAAATTTTATTCAAAGTATGTAGCATAAATCCGACGGTATTATTCTTGGAAATTTGTACAATTTAAACTATTATAAAAAAGACAAATATTTCTAATCTTCTACCAAGAAAGAAATAATTCTGTTTTTTTTTTTTTGTGGTCCATGAAATTTACCCTAATTTATTTATCAATCCGCTTAGATTTGCAAATAAAGAGCATTTGTTCCAGTTTACGAAAGCTATAACTAATTACTATGCTTATGCGATTAGTCGCCAATTTGCATCCAAATCAAAAATTATTAATTAGGCACAGGCGACACTGCAGCAATATGCACACAGGAGCAGAGTGACATAAAATGTAGGTAAGCATGACGCAGAATTGATTTTTGTTTAACCCAAAACGATTCCATTAAGCGTTACCAAATTTTCCTAACTTTATGCACTTTATGCATGGATTACAGATTTGAACGTAAGGCATGAGCATGTTATACTTAAATTCTACATATGTATATGTAATTCCTGTAAAAGCGTGCACAGGTACAAATGTTTCAATAATTTTGAGTGTTTGATCTAATTGGCGGAGTGGCGCGAGATGGAAAAGATGCAAAATGGACAAGTAAAGCTCAGTATTCAGCAATTAATTACATGTAATTTGTACGAGCATCTACAGGCGGGCAATTAGAGGAGCGTTTTACACCTGTCCGCGGAGAACCGTCACTTTTCCGTTGTGAAACAGGCCTTTGCATGACTCAGGTAATTTGTTCCCGGTGGCTTTTTTTCCTTTCGCAGATGAGAGTTGCTCCACCATTCAATCACTGGGAGTTCATAAAAATCTCCGGTTGCAGTCGCGGCTGCGGAAACAAAAAAGCGCCAATTGAATCGATTAGGGGGGACAGGCTGTGTAAAAATCGTTAAAGTGCTGGAAAGCGTGCGGCAATCGAACCAATATCTGGCAACTTTGCGAATCGTGCCATTTGCGACCTTGAACACGCGCGCAGCTAACGTATGCGTGAATATGCGCAAAGCCAGCTCGAACCGCGAACGTGGCGATGCATTTTTTTCTAATTTACACCTGAAAATAGTACTGCGTTATGCATTCATACCTCACAGGTATTACAATGCATTGCTGCTGTCGCCAAGCGGTCGTTAGATAAGCAGCTTGTTCCGTGCGCGGAAACACCGCTCCGCATGATCTCCGCTTTGTGGCACCTGCACCGGACCTCTCACTTTTCAGAGGCTCGCATGCAGCTCTATTCTGGATTGATGGACAATTAAGACGTCCAATTAAAAGCGCATTTATTAGGTCTCTAGTGCCCGCTTGGCAGGAATAAAGGATTTTATGCGGAAATCAGAGTAGCTACTGCTTCAGATGAAAATACACCAAACACTGGCGATGGTAATAACGTTCTGCTTTTACGCCTTAAGCCTGGTATTATGTTCATTTAACGGCTAAATATTTCATTTTTCTGCAGCACAGATATTTTTCGCGGCAGTTTTATAGCTGTGATGTTTGTTTGGCAGCTTTTGGCAATAAGTTGAAAAAAACCGCATTGAAATCGGTTCAGTCGGCTTGAAGCTAAGATGTTACAGAGAAATACACACACACATACACGCATACAAAGGCCTCAAATTTAAGGCACCCTTCTTTTTGCATTGGGGGTTGTTAAAAATTATCAGTTACCCCGCATATTTTTGGCTAAATAAAAAATATTTTCATCTACACTTCAGACAAAATTATGACATTGGTTACTAAAAATACATGTTTTGCATATTTCCATAGAAAAGTCTGCTAAATGAGCACAATGGCAGCTTTTATTAAGATCAAATTTAACCCGATAAGTATAATATCGTTATCATTATATCGTGTGAATTTTGAGAGGGTTTAAATATGTTAATATTCGAAATTCGATTTATTGACCTCATATTTTCAAATAAGAACTTGCTCTGGTTGTCTTCAAATATATATATGTACATATTATATCACACTAGCACAGTAAATCTTTTTTCAAAATTCTGGAAAGAACGAAAGCAAAATATATTGAATAGGGAATGTATTGAAATGTCTGAATTAAAAAATCCCTAATTTGGGATATTTACATAATCTTGGGCGTTGATCAAAACTGTGTTACCTATATTTGTGACTTGGAGCATTGTCGGTTTTACGGGAAATGAAAAGTTTTTTTTTTTGTAATTAAAGAGAGTTAATCTACTTATTTGCGGTAAAAAGTGACTTACAAAAAAAAAAACGATTGGCTAAAAATGTGTTGGCGACGCACATAATATGATTTTTTATTTTTTTCCAAAAAAGAGTTATGTAAATCTATCGTTTTCATAAACTGTTCCTTTTTTTTACGTCTTTCATTGATAGTAGGGGAGAGGTGGCACAAAAGGGACAATTTTGTTTTGAATTTTCTAGTATTGTAAATAAATGAGATAACCAATAAACAGAACTAGAAACCTCAGTTAGTTCACTATTGATATACATATGTACATATGTACATATGTATACAACACAATAATATACCTTTATTTATTGTTAGTTGTAGTTCTCAGTTTAGAAAAAAAAAGTGTTTTTTTTTCCTTTTCAACAATAGATTATACTGAAAGGGACAGCGACAATAATAAGGAAAATCACTTTGTACTCTAATAGTTCTTATCTTTGCCTTAAAATCCTCTTTGGATAACGATGAAATCTCGTTTTTTTTCAAAAATTAAATTAAATTAAATTAGTTACACAAGATATGTACATATGTACATACAACATATGTATTTGAATAACATAGAATAAAAATATGAAAGGAAAACAATCGATATTTTTCAAAACATTTGATGCGAGGGTGTCATAAGTAACAACAAATGAATGTTCTGAGATCTCTTGTTTTTCATAAGTCGAGGCTCAAAACGAATCTTACGCATTATTGTGCTTCTTCATAATAAAAAACTAATCGAAGATCAAAAGCTATAAAAATTAATTCTAAGCATAAAAACCCAAATTCGTGGACAGAATGCGATATTCTCTCTCAATATTCCTATAACTTAGCAGAAAATAGTTTTCAAAGGCATGCAACATCGCTTCACTTCAGCCGCGTACTGCGCCGATCGCGACCAAATTTTGACATTGAAATCTAATAAAAGCGGCAGCGGACGTGGCCTGGAGAGGCTCGCAGGCAGCTGAATAGAAGCGGTTTTTCTCGCTGGCAGACTGGCAAAAAATGTGTCCAAACCACGAATGCTCTGCTGGCTGTATTTTGCGCAGCAGCTCTAGCAAGAAGGAAAAAGGCCAAAAAAGAAAATAATAAGAAGAAAAAATGTTTTGCACAAAAGCGCGGCAGTCGAAAAAAGTCAGCCGCGCAGTAAGTGCCAGTCCACAGCAGGTACCTAGTGGCGCATATTTTGAGACGGTGGTCACCGGAGCCCGCCTTGACCCGGTCAGTCAAGCCAACATGGGAAAAATGTGACCGGCGGCCACTGGGTAACTCTTGGACCATAGCATCTTCGTCCATTTGAGCAAGGAGGGGGTCTCGTCTGCTGGCCCCTCCGGCTGCAGGACAGGTCCATTCAACTAGCCCGGGCCAGAACTTTTGTTTTTCGGCAGCCGAGAGGAGCGGTTTCTTGAGTAACTGCCGTCCCTCCCGGTGCCTTTTCGGTCGTTTGGGTCTTAGCCTACTGCGGCCGCGCACTTTGGATGTCGAATTTTGCAATTTCTGGTCTGAGGCTGCAAACTTTGAAGGTCAAATGTTA
Source organism: Machimus rusticus (assembly GCA_951509405.1). Classification (NCBI taxonomy): domain Eukaryota; kingdom Metazoa; phylum Arthropoda; class Insecta; order Diptera; family Asilidae; genus Machimus; species Machimus rusticus. The sequence continues at coordinate 15,750,541 of OX608051.1, forward strand.
GTCTCGGCGCTGTTATTACTCATTTTTACCAACCCTACTAATCCGTCTGCAGACAATAATTCAAACCGCAATTACTGCGTGACCGCGTATCTTCTTTCTTACCTTGCTCCGTAAGTCGAAGAGTGTCACAGCAAATGATTTCTGAGCCGTTAAATTCGGTAGCAGCTAAAATAACAAGTAAAACTGATTGAAAGTTAACTGTGTAATTAAAAGCACTAGCGGCTGTTTCGACAATTACCTACGCGATTTTAGGAAACTGAGAGGCTGCTTGTGTAAAGAACGATTGAATTTCTTCCCGCATTTGACGGGCCTTGGCTGGGTCTGGCACCTAAACTTTCGGTTTTGGTCTTCAGAAGGAAGACATCTCAGATCTTAGATAAAATTCTCATTTTGGTTCTTTTTTATTCTACACATGCCTCCTTCGCTGCAGTCACCTTTAAGAAGACTTTGGAGTTGTATACCTTCTGATGGTATCGACTCGCATGGTAACTAGAAGGACCCGGACACATATGCTTTTTTTTTGCATCAGATCAGTAAAATGCACGCAAAAGACGACAGGTAACCTAGCGCTACCAGCAAAGCCCATCCGTTCTTTGAAGTTTTAATTCTCGTCCCGGAAATTGTTTACTTTTGTTTGGTTTTGAACACCTTGCCTTGTCGCTAGCAGGCAAATGAATTTTTGAATTTCAAGGCTTTAGTCTGTTGGGATACTTGAGCAAGGTGAAGGAGACCAAACTTTTAATCGCAGGCTCCGATTTTTTAATCTTTTTTGGTAATCGTCGACATTTTTGATACCGTTTAAGTTTCATGAATTTTGTCGCCAGAATTTTTGAGGCGAGTAAATATACTTATACCTACTAACAATTTAGGAACAAACAAACAAAATCACTAAACATAATACATCTATGTATATGTATGTCGATCTGCCATCGGTATTGATCGCGTAATTGTAAAAAAATATACTTGAATTTGGAAGAGGGTCTCGCCTACACAAATTTGTAGATTTTTTTTTCACGCGAATTACGAAATTATGTTGAATGTTGTTTTCCATTATATCAGTTAATGAATTTTGAAACATCAGTGATTTCGAATTGAAGAAAATTTTCGAAAATGTTTTAAATGAAATTCGCAAAATAGTATTTGAAGATTATTCTCATTGTGAAATTTCAACAATTTCCATATTTATGTTGAAAAAATTTACCAATATTTTGCCAAAAAATATTATAATTTTTATCGTTAGAGTTTTCTTCTAATTGCTTTAACTCTGATAGAAGAGAATCGGTTTGGAAATTTCTATTTTAAAACATATTTTACAGTGTAGCCTCGAAAAATTAGACCAATCTTTTTCAGACGTTATTTTCAACATAATAACGATTCGAATCATACTGCTTGAGCCACTCATGAATGGTTTCAGGAATAAAGAATGTAACACTAAGAATGGCCTGAACTATCAAATCACTATCGGCTCATGAAAGCATTGACTCTTACATGCACGGCAAATTCACCTATTTTTTAACTCGACCAGCTTGCGAAATGAAACTTGCGGTTTTGGGGACATTTCTTTTCGGCGATAAAATTTGAATATCACTGTGCAACAAATGTGGTACCTACTTGTATCGCCAAGCTTGCAAGAGTTAATATGTAGGTAAAATTATTTGGAATTCTCATAACTGATAAAATACTGATTTGGTCTATCTTTTTAATAATTATGTATAATGCCTTAAAAGTATTTTGTTTTGGATAAAAGTAATAAAAGTTAGTACCAAATAAAAACATGTAAGTATGGCTTTAAAAAGAAACATGACTTTTTCATTAGACATTTGATGAAACATGTGAACCATTGCACTTCGAAGAATTTAATTATGGTTCCGTTCCCAAAAGTGTTAATTCAATAATATGCTGTTTTTAGTAAAAATGTGTTAGTAATAGCTTTTGATAACAGACTATACAACAAATTAATTTGAAACCTTAACTAAACCTTGTGCAAAAAAAACTAACCTTTAAAGTACCCTTGTTTACACATTTTGTGACGAAGCTTTTCATCGAAAGAACATTTATTTATTTATTTAAATGCGTTCTTTAATAAATAAACCTTAAAAGCGTTAGAAAACATTCAGTTCTCAGAGTTCCTCAAACATGGGCGGCTTAAACCGTCGTTGATCATGCAGAGGACACGAGGAGGCCAATGCTCAACGCTGTCATCCACGATGCGAGTCGGGACAGGCTCTAATTTGCAGCAAAGTGTGTCCGCGTTTAGTTTAATCGATTTCATGTTGGATTCCAATTGCGGCATTCCGGCCAGGTAATTCTCTGTTTGTTTAGCAGCTTTCCGCTGAAGAAGATGTTCAACGCCGCAGATGCCGCGGGCAAAATTACACAGGAAGGCTCCGGAGTTGTCACGACTGACCATAAATTTCCGAGTCGGCCGGCGAGCCTGCGCTGGCTAGTGCCATTCGGAACGATTCCCCTGACCACGTCGAACCGGGACGATTTAGTGTGCTCTCGCACTGAGAGGATGTCACAAGCTGAGGCCAATTGAAATTGATGTGGTTCGCTTGATTTTATGGTAATAAGCAGTTACAAATGTCATGATGCCCCTCCGAAGAGGTCAGTCCCAGTGATTCAACCACGGGCGGTCCGACCTTCTCCCATGTCCCACTAATTCGGATCAAAGAACCTAACGGTCTGAGATTGGGACAAAAGTAGGGGAATTCATACCCTAGCTGGAAACAATCCCGCATGGATTCTTCTAATAATTTTTATTCGGACTTGAGTTACGGTAATTGTAACAGGCAAATTTCTCTTTCCCCATAATTTTTACAAAATAACGGTTTGAAACCGTTAACAAACGAAGTTTATGTCTATATAACCTTAAAATTTTTATATGATACTTGATACCATTTTTTTTCATAATGTCTCAATAACCCTAACCCTGCTAAAAGTTGTTTATATTGCACTTATTCGTATAATAGAAGAAATGTCTGGCAAGCTTTTATTTGGTATAATACCTATACAAATTGAAATGTAAAATAAATTCTTCAATCCTGCTGTGAAAGCTTATAGAAGTTTGAAAATTGTTATCGGAATTGCCTTTAGTTCCGTCATCCTGAGTTTCGAAATTTCAATGCTAGTTCATTAATCTTAAAAGTTCCTTGGCGTTAAGTACCATGCAATTCCCTCGCACTATTGAAAACATTAAGGTTTCTCTATCGAACTTGAAAATGTCAGGTCAAAATTTTTATGTTGTTATAAACACTAACACATAGGGCAGAAAATAAAAAAAAATTGGTTCAAAGGAAATGCAAAAAAATACATATGTATTGCAAAATCCCATGTTGAGAGAAATGAGCCGTTTATTTGTCAAATCAATTAACTTCAGAAGCAAATAAACGGATGAAATTACACACGTTTGATTTAAAAACTCATTTCAAGTTTGTACCACATATAAAAGTATACCTATATTGTTTTATGGAAAATTATTAAGGTAATGAATTTCCAAAATTGCAAGTTCAACAGGTATTAAGATTTAGAAATATTCAATATAGTAGAGTTAATCCATTTGACCTGTAAACTTCTCATATATAAGATGGTTGTCAAATAAAACCATTTAAGGTTAAGTTTATCAAAAAAAGATTCAGGCCATGCCGCCATCAGCAACAATAAGCAATGTGAACGTCGTTAGTCGCTTTCAATGTTGTACGAGTAAAAGTAATGCAAGCAAGACAAATTATCAGTACTATTGATGGTATTGCAACAAATTTAATTACCATTACCAAGTAATGGTGTTGGTATTTCACCATTCCCATACTTCAGAAGCATTACTTACCTGGCATAAGTCAGCATTACCGGGGATTACTTAGAAATACGCAGAATTATCTAACCCGCATTAATTGGATACAAAATTCAAGAGCCATACGTGCTCTTAGGGCAAAGATAAAAATACTGCCCAAATTAAAAGCACTAAAAGTATTTTTTTTTACTTTCTTTTTAAAGGCAATCGCTTTTCTTTTCTTTGGAAAATACACCACATTAATGGAAAATAAGGTAACATTTTCTTTCAAAATTATTTAGATATAGGTATACATAAATTTTTAGTGCAGACATTTTCAAGTGCCACAATAATTTTTGCAAAATATCTCTAAAATACGAAATTGACGACCCGAAAAATTAGTAGGTATATTTGTTGCAATCCTTTAAAGTTAAAAGTTTTTGTCGGCCATACGGAAAAATTAGTTTTATAAAAGTAATAATAATTAATTGAACTGAGCAGAATTAAAAATTAATCTTTACTTCGAAACAACAAAAATTGTGCTTATAGTCAGTTCTGAAAAAATCTCCGTACAACAATCCCTCCGTTCGCTTCATACTTAGTAATTTTAAAAAGGAAAACTTAGACGAATAATTTCATTGTCATTTTTGATATAGACTCTAGAGTAGAGGTTAACTTGAAATATTTTAGTTACAGACACGTCAACAAAGCCAGACAACTCTCCATCATAATGGACTCGTTGCAGAACTGAAGATTGGCATGCTGCGTATGAATAGGTGTGTTCAAAACTTATTTGCCTCTCAAACCAACGAAATTCCAGCACTGGACAAGCTGAAGCTGGGACTTGAATAAATAATGCCAAGGCTCAGCAGTACCGCCAGTCTCAGCACTGAACTATGCAGCTCACTAAAATCTTGCTGACATTCAAGACATTGCAATGGTGCAATTCTGAAACAAATTGAAGACCTTTGCAGAACCGAAATGTAATAAAGGCTGCGAAATTTCGCAAAACCTATGAAGCAGAATGGAACTGAGTGTGACGCAGCGTCATGGCCGCACTCGTAGAACCAGATGCGCGCGCGTCGTACACTCAAGCCTTAGTGCAATTTCTGGTGTAGCGAATGCGGCAGTCTTGCTGCAATTACTAATTAACCGTTGCACCACTTTGTGAGCCACTTTAAGTGCAAAAATCCATTCAACCATTTGCAGACCAAGACGCAGGCATGGGCGCACTTTTAACCCTATCAGGCAGCCACGTCCACCACCCCGTCGCGCGCCGCCGCCCGCCATCAGGAGGCCCGGCGGCTAAAGTTTAAATGTTCTGACATAATAGCGCTGCATCGATTAAGCACGGCATCCTTGATCTGATTCGATACGCCCTTGCGGCTCAACAAAGATTGGTTGACTTGAGCATCACGGCGACGATCGATCAAAAACCACCGCGGTCCTGGTGCTCTTTATTAATGGTTCAGGGCTCGGGTGTGTGCGAGCACATGAAAGGCTGAGGAAATGGCCGCACAAATGACCTTTTTAGCCATTTTTACGGCCGTGTTCAGTCTAAGCGGTATAAAGCTAAAATGTCCGTGAAGACAAAAACATTGCAGCGAACCAAACCGACGGCTTTCGCATGTCTTTATGAAATGGTTCCACTAGCTTTCATCACTTTTATTATTAGATCAGACCGTGCAGTGGATAATGAGGCTCGCCCTAGCTTGTAATGGTTTTACGGTCTTTCAGCGGTTCTCAGAGGGCTTTATTGATAATGCACCTGGATCCATTGTGCAATTAAGATGACGCGGCGATTAGCAACCTGCGAAGAGACTAGATCGACGGGGAATCTACAGTAGTGTGTTTCCTTTTTTAGAACACAAAACCACACCAAATGCGAATTTTATTGCCGGCCTCACACTTTGCTTACAGATAGACAAGTATAGGTTATGATTACTGATCACTCGATTTTATATCCAACTTGCAATCAGATGGGATATTACCAATGATCGTTACGCTGTTGGTAATTACTAATTAGTAAGAGGCCCCTACACAATTTCTAGGGTTAGGAGTACCTATCTCAAAGTATTTTTCTGAAATTTTAAATTGTTTATCAGTGCAATGCAAGTAAATTATCACTTCTAAATTGATTCATTCTTTGTTGAAGTAAATTAAAGTAACATAAAGAAGAAACTGAAACGAAAAAAATCGATAAATTGAAGGTATATATGTATATCTTAAAATATATTATTATATAGTGAAGTGCCATTAGGCTTGTATGTCTACCAAATGAATGCTGAATGCGTGAGTTCTCATACTTAAGTATACCTACTAGAAAAATCCGTTCAAACGTAAAAAGAAAGTAATTTGAAGAAGACAACATTGCAATTTGCATACATATTACATACATATATACATTATCTAATCTTCTTTTTCTTTGTTCGCGATTGAAATAATAGTTTATTTAATAATTGAGTCACATTACAATTTTCGATTAATGTGGTCCACTAAGCAGTGTTAAAAAAATCCACAATTCGATCATATTCAATGAATGTTCCGACAGTTTTTCCTAACATCCGTCTCGCTTGGTCATGTATTTTAATCTATCTTTAGATCAACCCTAAAAAATAGTACGCAGACGCACAATACTTTTACACGTTTTTACATTTCCTTATTATGACATTCTAAAGACTCAACCATAGTCGACATGACTTAAGATAAGAAACTTAGCGAATGTCAAATGTTAACATAGGCAAACCATATTAACATATTGACATGAATTTCAAAAATTTTAAAACGGAGCAAAATGAGTACCTGTGTATAATTCTGAACACTATTTATTAATATTGTATTTCTATAAAGTGCTCCATTTTTTATCAAAGACAATCTAAGCAAAAAAAAAATAATTTGAAAGTTATGTCGGGTACGGATTTAAATCATAGGAGATATGTTTAACGAAAGTTGAACAAAAAATATCTTGTTATGTCATGTCAATTAGGGGTACGTTCATAAGCTGACCTAAGATTGCACCACTTACCTAAGTGACGTCACTTATGTTAAGTTATGTCGATTATGGTTCGGCGTTAAGATATATGTTTCAAAATTCAAACTAAAATAATTCACTCCCATACAGATTTCCTTTAGGCTTGATTTCACTATACTGTGTTGCCTTTCTATCGGCTTGCAGAGACCTGTGTGAGCTGCAAAATTTCGTTCTATACTCAAGATATCAATCTGGTTGCACATGGTAACAATAATTTCGTTGTCGAACAAGTATAGTACCTACATGGTTTCTACAGGATTTTTTCGTATGAGTGAATTTATAAATGAAGATGTTAATTAAATCCCATCTCCAGAAAAATAGAATTAGAAAATACAAGAAACTTTATTTCGCCCATTTATGAAATATTATAAAAAAAAATCAGCGGGCTGTCCCCAAAGTAGTTCAAATGAAAGCTTTCCCAAACGATCCGTAAAAATTGATTTATTTCCATAAACCAGTTATTTCATAAAACAGATGGTGAATGAATTTCGGATATTCAACAAAAGTTTGTTCGTCAAGATGTTTAGAAAGTGCCACTTTGTGCGCAGAGGAAGCGAAATCTTGCGAAATCTTGTACGTTCTTTAGAGATACGTTGCAAGCTTCTAAGATAAGTTTTTATTTATTTGATTATTTGTTTTCTAAATTGGAAATAATCTAACATTTGAAAAACAAATATTCAATTTGTTGACCAATAATTATTACTGGAATTACAGAATACAAGAAATTGTATGAAATAAATTCTTTGTTGGTTTCGCTTCCTCTCACCTTAAATTTTAACAACGGTATTTAAATTAACTCATTACATTACCATCAGAACAGCATAGGACTATAGATTAACACTTTTACATTGAACAATTTTACTGTAGAACTGTAAGAAGTAAAATTCAGACATATTTGTTACGGACGGTTAAGTATTTCAAAGCTATGGAATGTAAAAAATTATTAGATGTTGAGACGAGCAATTCACATTGAAATTTATGTTCAAGAACCTCATTACGCATGGAATTACAATTACATATAAATTTTTTATAGTTAAGATGAAGACGCGTATCGCTGCATCAAAGTACTAGTTTTTCCAACTTTACCGAATATTTAATTCTACATTAATTGCATGCAGAGCTGTAATTAATATGATTGCAGCTAAATTGGGTCATTATTTTTATTTCTAAAGAACTCCTTATGTGCGAACACAGTAACGCTTCAATGATTTTATTACGTATGTTATTGCTTTGCATGTTCAGTATAATTAACGAATAATTAACGCATGTTTATATTCGAATGCAGTATAATTATTAAATCGTTGTTGGAATCTCACCTTTTCTTCCAATTATTTAACGAATAGCTAATTAATGTACAAATAATAATTTCTTTATTTAAATATCCTTAAAAATGGTTTGGCCGTGAATAATCAAAATTTTTGATATTAAGAAAAATGTCTAGTCCTATATTGGTGGGGAGGGCTTTTTGATTTGGATGGCGGAGGGACAGCTTGAAGACTTATGTCGAGGGGAGACTTGGTCTTGTAAACATTTAAGCTTAAACTCCAAGTCTCTACTACAGGCCGAGATCCGTAAGCAGGCTTTAATGAAAATTAAAGATCTGCGATAGCGATGAGCAGAATATGTAAGTCTTCATCTAGGTGTTGAACAAAGTTCAAGACCGATACTTTATACTTGCGGTAGCAAGCCCAAGACCAATACTAGACTTGCAAAACAGAGTCTTAAACTTGAGATGCAAGACCGAGACTAAGTCTAAGACTCAAGATACAATTTCGGGACCAAGATCAAGACCATGCGGGCCTTGACAAAGAAAATAAGCGCTATTTAAAGCAAGCACTTACACATTGAATAAACACGTTCTATATTTGCACAAAATCATTTGTAAAACCAAAAATAATGACCAATTGTGAAAAAGAACAGTTCCGTTCCATCCGTCGACTTAAATATAAGATCTACCAAATGAAAGTACATAAGTTATTAAAAATACATATTTGAGAATCAGAGAGTCTTGCAAAGGAGACTTAAGACCAAGACCAAGACTAAGTCTATTTATGCAAGATCAAGACCAATACTAGCTTCGGAACGGTACCACCGATTTCTACCAAACATGGCTATAAGAACTATGTCAGAAATACCAACTTCTGAAAAAAGAAGAAATTGAGCTCGTTTGAAACAACGATGTCGCAGGCAAATACAGGCACAGAGACGGAAGCTTCAAATCTCTCTTTATGCGTCAGGGGTTAAAAATCAAAAACCAAACTTTGAACAGAGCCAACTTTAAACAAGCCAAATGTATATTTTGTATGGATATTTAAAATGCACGCGCGTTTGTGGGTGTGTGTTCGCGTGTACACATTATATGTCCGATTATTTGACTATATATGTATAATATCTAGTATCTAGTATACTATAGGTAATGTTAGTTTGGAGATTTTCTCCGTTGAAATTTCTAGCCATGGAGATATTATTTTGGAGGTTGTGATATTTGGAGATTTTAACCCTTGAGATTTTAATTTCGAAATTTTGATTTGAACGGACCGTCAGGATACAGTCATATTATAAATGCGAAAGTGAGTTTATTTCTTTATTTGTTTGTTCGATCTTTCTCAACCTTTCAACCAATCAGCAAGAAATTTGGTATATTATATAGTCTCTGTTACGGAGTAGGATATACTATGTACATGTATTTGGCGAGAATCAAGTTCGATGGACTATATCTTAAGGACGCTAGAACTGTAAAACTACAATCTCTCATCTATCTTTGGGATGCCAGAACTATAACTATAGAAAATTTTCCTTGTGCCATTCTAATTTGTAATCCGTTTGTTTTATCCTGATATATTGATTTTTTAGTATAGAGGTGGGTTATTCAGGGTACCATTAGAAGTATTCATTTTTAAACGATCTTTATTTTATAATTCTGTAATATCCTTAAAAAAATTTAGGACGGGTTACGTATACGAGTCATGTCGAAGACAAATAAAAAACCAGAAAACTTCAAAACTTCAATAAAAATAGCCAATGGAATTAGGTCAATTTATGTACATATATGAGTCCTACGACGAAACAGACCAGCTGAAAATGAAAATTCCTTACGCATAAAATGCACAACTTACCTTATGGGCTCTGATGGAAGCGCCCTCAGAACAAGCTAACGTGACGTCTACCAGACTCTCGTCCTGTAGTAATTGACTAAACACCCCTAACAGGTTGGATTGATGATTGTTCCACCTCAAGCAGTAGTGCTCACTGCCCATGTCGGTGACAGCTTACGCTGCTGCAAAGAGAAAACAAAAGAGGGCGTGCGGTCAGTAAGATAAACTAAGAAATTGCAATGCTGGAAAATGTGAAAAAATATTTTGAAAAGTTTCAATTAAAAATTAGAAATTGTCTGGAAATCTAGGCTGGGCGGGTACGGCGAGCAGCGACCATTCATTTTCTGCAGCTCACTAAACAAATCGACACGAAAATTAATATTCTGCGCGCATTGCGATCGGAGAGTGCATGCGCCACTCACTCATCGTGTTATTACTCGTTACGTGGGGCATTGCGCACGCGGTTTACATTTTACATAAATGCGCGCATGCGTTAATTAACGAAATTAGTATCCCACGCCTGATTTATGAATTAACGGACTGCAACCGCCGAGTATGTTGTACCCGGACACTTGGTGCATGCTAATGGGTGCAGTAAGCCGGAGTCAGCTCGGTGGGTCCGCGAGAAGTGTCTTTTTGGTCTCTTCTTCGCGTCTTTTTGCGCGACTCCTACGTAAATCGGCCGAGATTCATCATCTTTCGAATTTGCGCGCACCGGTGAAGGTGACGGTGATCAAGGCGCGAGGAGCAGAAACAGCGCTACAGCAGCGGTTTATGGACGGATGCTCTTTGATGGAGCCGGGATACGGGACTCCAGCGGGTAGTAGGCGATTTTACTTTTCTTTCCCCTGATGCCCTGTGCCTTAATATTTAATGCCATAAATAAATAGACGAGGGCAACTGCTTCTGGACGAAACCAGGTTCAGATTTGTTTAGAGGATTATACTCACCCGCATCCTCCTGCCACTCCGAGCAGGTAACAGAATGCCCCAGTGGAGCACAAGTCATCTAGCAACCGCAAGCCGCAGCGTGGCCGCACAGAAGGCCGCGCAAAGCCTTCACCTCGGCTGATTTATGTTTTGTTTATCTGCTCAAGTTGAGGTTATGTAAATTGGGCTTTAAATCAATTTGAGTTGTTCACGTATGCACAGTGCGCACAGCTCCTGCGGCCGTTAGGTGAAAAGTGTTAATTTAACATATTTTTCCTATTTGAGGTTATGTTCGCACAGACTATAGTCGGGTACCTACGGCTGCCGCACCACGCGACCGTGTACTATGGCCGTTGGTCCACTGGGACGCAGTATGCATTGGCTCATTTGATTTCGCGGAAACGCCGAAGTAATAATTGACTAGGTCTCAACTTTGTGGGCAATGGTAACAGGGCCCCTGTCAGGTTAGCGCTATTAATTATCTGCTCACGCGCGCTGCACCGGCACGGCTTTCTTCCTCTGACAGGTTGTTATATATTGCGCCGGTGCTACTACCCACCTAATCAAAATTTCGAAATTGGCAGTTGTTTTGGACCTAAGGGACTCTTTAAGTAGGGCGATATCACGAGTATCGTACATTGAGAAAAATCCCACATAAAATTTCAATGAGAAATGCACATTTAAAAATTGTGTACCTATGGTTTTCTCATTGAATCTTTCTTAAAGTATTGGACCTAATTTAATTAGAATTAAGTGGAATTACATCATAAAATTTAACTGTTAAGTAAAAAGTTTTTTTAGAGTAAAAAGATTTCCCATTTATTTGGAAGGAGTGCCATGCCTAAGCATTTATCTCAATTCGTTTGACTTCGTTTGACGTTCATTTTACAATTATTATTATTCCTAATAGTTATAAAATTAGTTAATAAAAATATATAAATTCATGAACTGTGCAATTTGTGTTTTAATCTCGATCTCATTTAAACAGAAATGTACTGAAAACAGTAGAATTTTTTTTTATTTTGTAGCGCTTATATACCTTTCAAAATTCGGAATTAAATATGAGTTTATTACATAAAATACTTGTTTTTGAACGTCAGTATAATTTAAAACGTTCTCATATAATATTTTTACCATTTATAAACCTACATTGTCATGTTGCCAATACTTTTTTCATACTGCTGCAAAATCGCAAATCGTTTTTTCATCCGAATATGTTACTTTAATTCTCGTCCTGGCAAAAACCCGCTTGCTTTCCATTTTCGTGATAGTTATTTCTTAATATCAATTTTCTAATTTAGTCGGCTGGTTATTACAAAGAAGAGGTTATAATAGACAATTTTTATAACGTAAGAATATAACGCTTGAAAGTTGCTCAATTGTGAAAAGTAATTCAGTAATTCAGCACCATATTACTGACATAATGAAATTAAATATTTTAAGTTTCTAGCTACTGAAGTCTTCAAATCAAAAACTTGTGTTGTAAGCGAAATAAAATTTAAATTTATGACACATTTACGGCTTTATCAAACAGAATTCACGACTGTGTTTTATGTTTCATAATTATGTAGATACTTGACCACAAAAAATGTTTGATCATTTTCTAGATGTAGAAGAAAAGAAACTAAGCAGTGAAAGATTTTTAAGTCAGTTGCAAACAAACTAATTTGCTATATAAATGCGAGGCTTTTAGAAATGAAATTAAAATTATATTTTATATTTTTATTTATGCCCTTTCATTTTGATTTAGCCTTTTGAAAATGAAACGGTGCACAGACATCTTGGTTAACAAGATAATCCATAAGGCCAACAAATAAAAAGAAGAAAACTCGAAATAAATTCACTGATCTGTGAAATTATGAATATTAATACATTACTTCGCGGCAAGCACCTCGAGATCCTTGTACTTTAGTTGGCTCGCTAATTATATGTCCGAAGGGTTACTTAGAATAAAAGAGCTTTTTTAATCCGAAAGTGTGTTATTTTATTGAGTTGATGAACAGAACTGATTTTCTAATGTGCAAAGGTTAACTCGTAACCTAGTGTCTTGCAGGTGTGCCAATGTAGTTCGGGGAAAGTGATGCCTGGGAAAGCTGTGCCTGGGAAGCTGAGTCAGATATGTGCAGGTGGAAGCCTGGGAAGCTAAGTCAAGTGATCATGTTCCTTGGGAACAAAACAGGTGCAGGTGCAGGGGTGCTGATGTAATGGCATAACTCCTCCCTCACCAGAAGAGTCTCTATGAGGGCGATGATCAGGAATCCAGGTCCTGAGCAAAAGGGTTGGTCCGCGGTGGAAGTTGTGGGGTGGTCGTTGGTGGTGAATCCGGGTCCCGGTCCTGAGCAAAAGGGCTGATCCGCGGTAGAGGTTGTGGGGTTGTCGTTGGTTGTGTGTGCTGTTGGTCTCTATGAAGTTTTTGTAGATATATTAGGAGTTTGTTTCGACTAATAAAAAGCAGTAAAACTATAGTTGCTGCACTGAATACAATGATGGTCCAATTGTGGTTCGGTTCCCTTAGTATGTTCTTTAGGTGTATTTCTCTGATGGTCTTTTGTTCTTTATAAAGTTGGTGTATGTCTTCTAAATTTATGTTTTTGAGATTGACTGCTTCGTTAAAAATCGTTGATTTCGGAATTTCTATGTCTGGCAGGAACAGTGGTTGGCCAATTATAATATCGTCGTTGTTAACAAATGCATTTTTTGTTGTCTTAAAGCTGCAGTTGTGAGGTAGCTCTATAAGGTAGGTACCCTGTACCATAATGAAATCGGAAAATTTGCAATTTGTTTGCAGTTTTGTTGCTTCAGGAAAGATGCCAATATAGTGACTGGGTGTGATTTGCTCTATGATCTCGTTTCTTATGTTTACCGAAATAGTATTGCAGGGGGTGGATGAATTTACTTTAACATGAAGAATTTCGTAAATGCAGTCTTCTTTTTCGATTATATATGGTTGTTTTGATGTTTCGCAATAGAACTGTGGCCTTAGCTCCCTGCATTCTCCATCGTTGAAGTAGTACATCTTACTTCCCAATGTCAGATATGGTTTTGGAGGTAATATGATTTTGTTATATTTATTAGGAATAGGATAAAGGTGGTAAAATGAATATGTTTCAGGAAACATCAGGGGGAAATGAATTATGAAAACTATTCTGCCATTTGAATAATAACTTTCAACTTCAAGTAATTCGTAATATCTTTGCATAATATATTCACTTTCTCCAAAAAATAGTTCGTCCGGTGTGTAGTGTTGAAGAAGTTTATGGACCATGAATTTTAAATCTTTTAATTTTAGAATACTGTTATGAAAAGTCTTCAGTCTTGCAAAAGTTATAGCGTTTTCTAAATTATTTAGTACTTCCAGAATAATGTTCGTTACGGCACTAATCTCCTCAAAGGTGGTTTTAACCAAGAGGTACATATTAAGGTCAACCATTAGTTTCGATTCTGCAATTTCATTAATTTTAGCTGCCAAACGCTCTTCATTTTGCTGAATTAAAAACAGGGTTTTGTTGTAGTCTTCTACAATTTTTGTCGTCAATGAGATTTGTCTGTTTAATGTGGTTCCTATATTTTCCTGATTAGTTTTCAGAGTCTCGATAGCTTTGTCAAATCTTTCCCCATCTTTAGCGTCTAGGTTGCCTGTGATACTCTTGAAAACAGTGCCTAGGCTATCAACTAAACCTCTTTTTGTTCTTCGGTGTGAATCAAAATAGAGAGAATCTAATTTTTCCTTTGCGAGATCCAGCTGAATGGAAACCAGACTCCCGAGATGTTTTATTCCAGAGGAATAGGGTTTGTTTTTTATGTGAGTAAGATTGACCATTTCAAATTTGTCAGTGATTGAGGTTAATTTGCTTTCCAATGGTTTTAGATCGAAATAGTGAATGAAAGTGTGATAGGTTGATTTCAATTTTGCAGTGCCCAACTTGAATGGTAAGATACCGGGATTGGATTCTAGCCTAGTGATTTTAATGTGTTTTGCCATTAGACTCGTTGTTAGGGCAAGTAGATTCCTGCGAATGGAGAATATCTTGATTAGTTAAGGGCCTTCTTAAGTTATTTTTATGGTAACTGTTTTGAGGAGTATTGACAGTAATTCCTTGATCGGAGTTTACAATATGCGGTTTAAAGCGGGGGTTTATCTTATCCCGAGCCCTTGTTAGGTGATAAGCTAGGCTACCTGGTTGATATGGTAGGGAATCTTGTCTTTTTTCGTTACGTTTTTCTAGGATGGCTTGCTTTCTTTTTGTCATTTCTTGATTTAGACGCCTATATATTAGCATTGCGTTTTCTTTATGCTGATTTATATAATTAGTATATAAAAGTTTATTGACATCAATGTTGAGAGGACTATTAACACTTAAATGGCCATTAATGATATCTATTGGGCGTTGCTTTGTGGTGGAATGGATAGAGTGGTTGTAACCTAGTATTGCATAGGGCATTAGATCGAGGATGTTTAAATTACTTTTAGTTTCTTTTAGGATTCTCAGATGCTCTAAAATGGTTGAGTGGAATCTTTCTACAGTGCTATTTGAGTTTGGGTTCAAAGGAGTGGTATAATGGATCTCTATTTTATGCAAAGAGGTAAATTCTGCAATTATGTTATTCTTTAATTCAGAACCGTTGTCAAGTATTAGTAATTTTGGTGTGCTATGGTGAGTCATAAAATTAATAAAAGCTTTTGAGACATGGATTGCGGTTAATCCATCTAGAGGGTATGCTTGGCCATATTTTGAAAATGAGTCCACAATAGTGAGAAATTTCTGACCTTTGACAGTAAAAGTGTCTGCATGAACGATTTCAAGTGGTCTGCCAGGTACTGGTGTTAGGTTAAATTTTTGCTTTGGTGGATTACGATCATATTTCATTCTTTGACATAACGTACAATTATTGATATATTTTGTCACCGAGCTTCTAATATTGGGCCAATAAAATTGTTGTTTTATTTGATGTACTGTTTCGATAATTCCGCGATGATTGGTTATACCTTCATGATATAATTTAACGATTTCTACTTGCTTTTCAGTAGTTTTAACGTCTTCGGATATGTTATTACAAAGTAATAGTTTAAATGCTGAACTTTTAAACGTATTCCTCAATACATTGCAAAATCTTGGAATAAATTCTTTTTTATCTATATTAATAGCGAATGTTTTCTTGATCGTAGTTAATTCTTTGAAGGTATTAATGATGTCTGTCTCAAAATTACTCTCAGAAATTTCTATTGTTGTTCGAACTTTATTTTGGAACAGGCGACTGATTTTAGGTGCTTTCGGGGAATGCAAGACAATCTTTAAAAAGATTTGATTTTGAAAATAGTTAATTTGTGTTTCAGATATAGGCACTTCTAGTATTGGGTTTTCTTGACTGGAATGTATTGTTGCATTTTCATCATATGTACTGCACATGCTGCTTATGTCTGAAGTAACTTCGTTAGGATCAGGGTTTTCGTCTATATTTCCCGTAATGGATTCCATGTCAATATCAGAAGAATGGCTTATGTTGTCGAAATTTGTTGGAAGTTCTACGCTATTAGTGTGAATTTCATTGACTTTAATCCGGGACAACGCATCCGCGTTGGAATTCGATGAACCTTTTTTATAAATGATTGTGTAATCGAACTCGTCTAGCTTAAGCCTCCATCGTGTAAGCCTTGTATTCGTATCTTTTACAGAAAAAAGCCAGTTCAAGGGTTTGTGATCGGTGAAGATATAAAATTTTTGACCATATAAGTAGGGCCGAAAATATTTCGTAGCCCAAACAATGGCTAGGAGTTCTCTTTCAATGGTACTGTAGTTCTGCTCCGCCTGGTTTAAAGTTCTCGAAGCGTATGCCACCGGCTTGTCCCGACCAATTGGTCCCTGCGAAAGCACAGCACCAATAGCGAACTGGCTGGCGTCACAGGTTAGGTTAAATGGCCGTGAAAAATCGGGATATTGTAAAATTGGTTCGTTTACCAGAAGTTCTTTACAAGTTTCGAAACAACGAATATATTCGGGATTTAGGATTATTTTTGCACCTTTTTTTAAACAGGAAGTCATTGGTTTTGTGATTTTTGCGAAGTTCGGAATGAATCTTCTGTAGTAACCCAACAGTCCTAAGAATGTTTTTATTTCTTTTAGTGTTTTCGGAATTGGAAAGTTCTTGATGCATTTAATTTTGTCAGGATTCGGTTTTATACCTTCAGGTGTAATTATGTGCCCAAGGTATGATGTTTCTTTTTTTAGAAATTCTGATTTATCGAGCTGTATTTTAAAGTTAGTCTCGCGAAGCCGTTCAAATACTTTTTTCAAATTTTGTATGTGATCTTGAAGGGAAACAGAAAACACTACTATATCGTCTAGATAAACTAAACATATTTCGTTCTGTAATCCTTTCAAAATATTATCCATTACTCGTTGAAAAGTGGCTGGAGAGTTTTTCAAGCCAAAAGGCATTCGCGAAAATTCGTAATGCCCATTTTCGACATTAAAAGCGGTCTTCGGGATATCGTCAGGGTGCATCTCTATCTGATGAAACCCACTCGCTAGATCCAAAGTTGAAAAATAATTACATTTCCCCAGTTTGTCGAGGACATCGGCAATGTTTGGGATAGGGTAGCGGTCATCTATAGTTTTTTTATTGAGCTTCCTATAATCAATTACGATACGCCACTTCTTTTTCCCTGATGCATCTGCCTTTTTGGGGACTACCCAAATAGGAGATGACCACGGTGAGCTGCTGGGCCGAATAATTTTTTGTTTTAACATTTTTTGAATTTGATTATTTACTTCTGTTTTGTGGATGAAGGGATAACGGTAGTTTTTTTGATGAACTGGTATTTCATCGTAGGTTCGAATTCTATGTTTTACTTGATTAGTAAAACTTAAGGTGTCCTCATTTGTGTGGAATACGTCTGCGTATTTTTTACATAGCGATAGGATTTGAGATCTTTCTTCATCGTTCATGTGATCCGTTCTTATCAGATTTGCTATATCTTGTGTTTCATTAGAATTTCCCTGTTCTTTGATGTTCATATAATAGAATTCAAAGTTATCTTTAATCGGAGTTGTTTTAATTGGATATAATACTGTAAAGTTAACGTCCTCCGATGAATTGTTATGAATTTCAACATTTGCCCATCCATTTACTGCTATTGTTAAGGTTTCAGGTATTGTGCAATTCTGGTTGACTTGCGTGGGAATAATAATTTCACCGGACTCGGTTGTCACTGGCACTTTAATTTGTGAGACCGTATTGCCGGGAAGTAATTTTTCCAGAAGTAGTTTTGGGTTAGTATTTAAATATTTGATTGGAATTTCAGTGTTCGAGGTTGTAAGTTTCAACTTTTTAAAATCTAAGTTTGCTTTAAGGGATTTTATGAGATCTATGCCTATCAATCCATCAAATATATTATGGAATTTGTAGGCGTAAAATTTAAATTTTATATCTTCGTTGAACTCTTCAAAGCTCGGGATTGCAACAGAAATATTGTGTTTTGAAGATGCAAATGAAGTAGATACAACAAATGGTTCATGTTTTTTAAAATTACGAAAATATTTGTCAACAATCTCTGGATCAAGAAAAGATTTCGTTGCGCCGGTATCAATCAATAGTTTCAATGGGGGATCGCATATAGTAATGTAGGGTAATTGTCTTATATCAAAGGAGTTATTAAAATCTATTATGTTTGTGGCATTTGGTACGTGTCCAAGTAAAAATCCTCATATTCTTCGCTATTTGCGGGTTCCTCATATTCGTATTGAATCTGGGAATTATTTTCAGAGGAGTCAATATGCTCTACAGCGTTGTCAATTTGCTCTGTATTGTGTAATTCTTCAGTTAAACCTTTTGACGTTGATGGCTGGGAATAACGTTTTTGAAGGTAGGACGATTGCCTTGTGCTAACGCTCATTGGGGTGGGTTTATCTAGTTTGGTATTTGGATTTGGTTTCCAAACATTCTGGCTATTGTTGGGGGTTTGTTTATAATTTGGGACCTGTTGATGTGATAAATCTAGTTTTGTCTGTGTATATACTGGTCGTGATGGGAACGGGTTTTCAAAACGGTTTGTTTGCTGCTCCGGTGTAAACCGATGCATATAATTGTAGCCGTAGTTGTGATTAAAATTGGGGTCGATATTTTGTTTTTGAATGCCGGTGGCATTATTAAATCTTTGGGTTGTTTGTGTGTTTTGCTTTGCAAAGTTTGATTTTGAATATTTTGGATTATTCAGATTTGAGTTTACTTTGATTCCTTGCAAATATCTGATGTTCTCTTCTTTTTTTATAAAATTAATTGCTTCTAACATAGATTTCGGCTCTTTTGTGCGAACCATAATTCCGTAGGGATCCTTCAATCCCGCTAAAAATACTTCCAAAGCTTGTTGGTTATACATGTTTTGTTTAAAAACTCGAACGTTATTGTCTTTTTCGTGGATAGCTAGGTAGTTTGAAATTGTATTTAAAACTTTTCTTATTCTGTCATAGAATTGAAAAGGGGTTTCATAATTATTTTGCCTGAGGTTATTGAGATCAAAGGATAGACAATTCTCATTGCGAGGATCACTGAAATTTCTTACAAGTTCATTTTTTATTCCGTCGATAGAGTTTACGCAGCTAATATTAATGACTTCTCTTGCTGCTCCTTTTATTTTACTGATAATAGTGCGGTAAATAACAATATTCTGATAGTTATTCAGATTTTCAACGTCATAGAAGTGCGCCACTACACTGTCAATGCTTTCCAAGAAAAAATTTAATTCGTTAACGTCCCCATCAAATTCGGGGATGGTTTCCGCGTGTACTTTGGAAAAGCTTGGAATAGCTGGAACGGCCATATTTTTTAGATTATTATTACTTATGGAGATATTGCAGAAACGTTTTATTAATGAGTTAATGGCAGGCTCTAGATTTTTTTGTTCTTTAAGGGAATGAGAGGATCCAAAGGAATCTGACATGAAAAGATAAGAGGACTTACAGCAAAAATTTGATCTTCATTGGTGTTCTTCCGTTCTTCGTTGAGATGATATATTCTTTGCGAGAATTTAACTTATTATCCACTGCACTTTATTGATCATTAAACGATGTCACTTTTTCTTTTCTTTCTTTTTTGTAAAATTTTTCCTTTCTCACAATCACAAAACAGTCACACTCGCCTTAAAATTTTTTTTTGAAAGAAAAACTGTTATTATCCCGATTGTGTTTTTATTTTTTTTTTTTTTATTAAAGTCCGCTTTGGGCGTTTGAGTTCCGGCACCAAATTTACTCTTTTATTTATTACGAAAATTAATGTAATTTGGGTTCGTGTCACTAAACTATTTAAAAATAGACAAGTTATCTACGATAGATTCTTGTGCGACACTCCTTTGCGGCTGCGCCAATTATATGTCCGAAGGGTTACTTAGAATAAAAGAGCTTTTTTAATCCGAAAGTGTGTTATTTTATTGAGTTGATGAACAGAACTGATTTTCTAATGTGCAAAGGTTAACTCGTAACCTAGTGTCTTGCAGGTGTGCCAATGTAGTTCGGGGAAAGTGATGCCTGGGAAAGCTGTGCCTGGGAAGCTGAGTCAGATATGTGCAGGTGGAAGCCTGGGAAGCTAAGTCAAGTGATCATGTTCCTTGGGAACAAAACAGGTGCAGGTGCAGGGGTGCTGATGTAATGGCATAACTCGCTACAGACCCCCTGGAACCCACCAGTCAACTAATTAAGCGCTGCAATGATTCTCTGCAATAAATCAATGCGTCCAAATTGCACTATTCCGACGATTACAAATTCCCTGAGTTAATTCTCATTACTGGCGATCGCCACTTTCCGCGGGAGTCACGTGCGCGATCGAGCCGTGCCTCCGCTTCGTTATCCCCAACAAGCTGCGCGGTGCTACCGCGCCGCTCGTGAACGCACTAAAAAGCGTCACAACTGAGCGAAGTCGTTGTGGCGCGCGGAAAAAGCAGCAGCAGCGGCAACGGCCGCCACAAAATCGAATTTTTTCGACGCACTTCGCGAATCCAGCTGCTGGCCAGTAATTGTGCCCGCCGTGCTCGGCTAGGCTCTTCCTGGGCAACACAACAGCAATCTTTCCCCGGCAAAAGATTAATAATTTTTCTTGCCACCTCTCTGGACGGTACTTTTAAAGTGGTTACCTGGATGGCTGTATGAACGCTACCGCAGTCGCGGGAAAGGCTCGTTTGATGTTTTGATTTATCTCCTCGCTACCACTCGACGCTTTTTGCGCCCAGCTTTTGTGCATTAATCAGCCAAGGCGTCGGTTTTTGTCGACACCTAAGCAGTGCGCGTAATTATCGTTAAGTGCTAGCGCAAATGAAATTTCTTAATCAAGAACCAGCACCATAGACGCACTTCCCTTAATAGATCGTGGAGCTTATTGAGATTTCCGTACTAATTTAGCACCCTATTAATATAGGAGAATTCACTAAAATTGTCATATTGTTTGTGCGCGGTACCAACTTTTAAGGTAATTTTTTATAGTAGTTAAAGTAATGTGACTAATCATTTTAAAAATCAATAGACTTCTATTTTGATAATTTTTTATTCGATATCAGTTCAATTGATCCAGTATTGTGTAGCGTATTGTATTATTTCATTTCATAGGGCTTAACATTGCTTAACTTACGCAAGTTGCGAGTACTTACTTTTACAAGCCAACGAAATATTAATCAAAATTTTAACAAAACGCAGGCCATAATCTTCGAACGAAGGAGCAAATAATGCACTAAAGCTTACATAAACTGAATAACCAGAAAATTCTGTGGTTAGGAATCAAATTAGTCAAACAAAAAATTCTCAAAATAATCATGAATCCACCTTTGGTATTTCTCCATATCAGAGCTACACCAAAGACAGCATACATAGATAAAATAAGTCTTAGATAAAATGCTATAAAAAGTGTTTAAACAATGCTCTTTTTCAGAAAACTTCTGACAACTTTTCGGCATTAGAAATTAAGTATAAAATAAGTAAGGAAATTAAGGAAATTATACTAACTTAGTTTCTTTGGGTTTCTGATAAATTTTTACACTTATAGAAAAGTATTCTAATTGACTAATTGACAGAAGTCACATAATTTGAAACTTTTCTATTGTATGTTTAATATAAAATGTAATTAATTTAAATGTGTAAATAAATAATAAAAGTAGTGTGCAAAACGCAAGAAATTTAGAAAAGTTATCCCATAATTGACTAAATGTAATTGGAAAAACCTTTACTATGTTTTTGGGTTAAATCGATTGTAATAAAATAATTAAACTGTTACTGCTCAATTTTCATTTTAAGCACGTTTATTACACAGTCGTCTGTAATATAAATTACATTATTTTGGCAAGAATCTTGTTAGGTAAAAATTCATAGGGAAAGAAAAAACAAATTAATGACATAAACAGCTCAACAAATGAAAAATATATAAGTGACAACTTCTTATATTGTTCTACTTTAAGGGGGGGCTAAGGTATTTAAAGTTTTTTTTTGACATTTTTTTTAATTTTTTTAATTGAATGCATAATATCTTAAGAATATTATGTCAAAATTTCAAGTCGATTGAAGCAAAATTGACGAAGTTACGAGTATTTCTATACCTTGCTTATGAACGTTTTATACCAGATTTTTTAGTGTTCAAAACTTTAAAGCGTTTTCCCCACAACTCACGTTTTCAAAGTCGGTGCCCCTCATAACTTAAAAACTACTATACCGATCCTTTTGAAATCTTGAACACTATTTCTGTACATAATTTACGAGGTAACGCTGGAGAGTTTTTTTCAAATTTGTTAATAATTTTTATTTTACAATAACAAATTAGTCGATTTTTTTCGCAAAAAATCGCGTTTTTCCCTTTAAAGTGTTCCAAAAAAGTGAAAAATTAAAATTTCGAAAAACCCCCCCCAGCGTTACCTGGGGAAAACTATTATCTAACGAATGAACTTTGATTTTTTGATTTCGGATGATCCAGCAGCCAGTTATGAGGGGCACCGCAATTCAACTTTTTTCCGAGACACGTCCGAATAATTGCTGTCATTGCCGTGTTTTTCAATATTTCTTGGTGAAAATTTTATACAATATTCCTCAAATGTCATACTTTAATGAACTATTAGTTTTAACAAAGAGATTTTAACTGTGTCGTCACAAAAAATTCACAAAAACATGCCTTTTTTCGTACGAATTAACCTTAGCCCCCCCTTAAATTAAAAAACTTAAATCATTTATTGACGGTACATAGACTGGTATACCTGCAATTATAGATGTTTTGTCTATCCTTGAACTTTATGCAAAGTGAATATTTGGGTCATTCATTGATTATTTTTATTACGAAAAATACCTGCAAATTACAAAACTCACTATCACTTACACTTACATAAATAACGTTAAATAATAATTTTTTATAAAATACTATCAAAGCAATCTCAATACCGCACAACATTGTTTTAATGCTGTGTGAATTGAAGTTATTAATCAAATTAAAGTTGATGACCTATTTGAGTTTAATAAATAATTTATCCACATTTACAATACATATTCGTTTTTATTCCTTTATACTTATTAGTTTTTTAGTAACTTATCAGCCTTTTTGTTAATAGATGTCGCAGCCCTCATTCAAAAATGGGAAAGGTTCGAAATCTTCTAGCGAATCAAGGTGGGTTAAAATAATATCCCATTTTATCTACTGCAAAAAAATGAGGGAAATAATTTTTTATTTAATTCGGGGACTAGCTTTTGCGATTTAACAAGCTCTATAGTCTATATCTTTGCCAAACTTCAATTCGATAGTGAAAAAAAACAAATAGAAATCGAAATTTCGCCATAACAATTCCGTTTTTTGAATCTGGGTATAACCTTGTTAGTTAAATTTAAATTTGTTACTTTATAGTTGAAGTTTGAAGGGTTTCCAAGGGGGAGTTTATAGAGGGCAAAACGGTTTTTGCGAACAAAATTTCAATTTGCCACATATTAGTCGATAAAAGTGGCGCGCCAACAAAAGGTAGTAGTAATAATGTCAGTTTAATGAAACCAGCTCATTTCTCATTGAGTCCCTGTCCCTGGCGGGTTGATGAATCCGGCTGAAAACGACGGCGGCGGCGACTGTTGTGTTGTGACCGACGCTGCGTCGTCCATCCTCGCGTCGCAGGGAACATTATCCAGTTGAGTGCGCCTCCGACTGCTCAAAGGTTGCAGTCTCGGGCCGCATGTGTAGTGTAGCTACTTCGCGCTGGAATTGCCCAAGACGCTTAGAAACTATCTTTCGGTTCGTTCAATTACTTCTGCGGCAGCCTGGCACGGTTCATTTGCGCTAAGAATTTTTTATTTAGTGAATGGCCGTTCCGCTCTGCATATTAAGACCAATGTGGTGCGGTCGCGGTCCACGTTCCTACAAGAAATCTTTTGTTTGTGGTGTGCACGCTTGCTGTGGATCGTCGCACCGACCAGCCAGCTTCGTCCACTTAATTCTCTCATTTTTGCACATTGGCTGCTAGCTGGCCAGGGGGAATTTTACCACTTTGTTGTGGGTTTTATGCTTTATAAGGAGCTGATTCATTCCATTGGCTACGACACCGTCACGATTGCGGCGATGAATTCGATGCAAAATGTTCAAAACTTTACGCATGAGGTATACCCATTTGCACCTTCCAACTATGGCGGCATTTCTTGAACTTTTGCTTCTTTTGCAAACTTCCTGAAAATGCATTCATAGTAAATGTTCTTTGTATTTATCAATATATCCTATAATCTTCTTGGCCCTATTACCTATAAATGCAAATTATGTAGTATCAAATAAATATTTCATGAAAACACCATATTTTCAGATAATTATATATATGCACAATGTACATATAATATATATGTATATATGTATATAGCAAAAAATATATATATAGTTCCTGATCTTTAATGCTAACATCTTTCTCGTAAAAATAAGAAATTCATTCGAACTTGTACGTATAGAAAATGAAATAACTTTCGAAGTTAACCTTAATTTAAACTTTAGTTTCGCAGTTGAAAATGGCGCAAACAGTTTACCTAAATTTTTATAAAAAAAATTCTCAGTTTGAAATTGAGAATAAATGTTGACCATATTCGAACTATATCATATTTCAAGTAGTGCGACCATGTTGTACATATATGTAAATATCGCGGTGTCAGAAGGACTAGTTTTTGAAACAAATAACAATGAAATAAATATTGTTTGGATTTTATTATGCGTGTTCTTTTTCTCTAAGAATTATAAGTAATTATAATTATAATTATCAGGAAACTGAGGAATTTGTTCCTTATTTTGATTTTGATTTGAAAGTTCAGAATGTTTCAGTAGCTTTGAGCAATCTACACTTTCATAGTTAATATTTTTCAAAACAAGTTCTGTTTACATTTCCTAGGCCATTTATGCAAAATTTTAGCTTGAGCTTCATTACACACAGCTACACATTAATCAAAACAGCAAAGAACTTATACCCTAGACACATAGCGCTCTAAATCATGATTTACTAAATGAATCATTTAGCATAAATTACTAATTAATGAAGTGGTGACACACAGCCACTTCTTAATTAGAAACGATCAGCTGTCAATTGTCACATTTCCCATTTGACAACTAAGAATAGCGCCTAGATTTCCGAAAGTCCTCAAGTCCTCGCCGGTTTTAACAAATCGACAAATATTTTCTTTCTTCTTGTTATTTGCAATGGAAAGCGCACAGTAATGTAAAAAATTAGTATAGAAGTACAAAATCAGCTGTATTCTAGTACATTATTCGTCATTTAGGTATAAATGATGAAGAGAATTTGGTCATAAATCATTAATTATCAAGTTTTTCGTGATTTAGCTAAATGAGCCCATGACACACAACGTCTAAATTACTAATTAGTAACTTATGTGCGCTGTCTGTCTAGGGTATTAATCTTTTAATGGTCGTAGTTAAACAATTTTCAAAGGTCCCGATCACATTTAAGTATTCGTTTTTATTCTCATTATTGAGATTAAAATTGATAGCACTAAAAACTAAATTTATTAAAAAAATGGTTAATTACTATTTGAAATTTTAAATAAATAATCGAATGTACCCATCATTCCTTTGTGTGACATAAAGATTTTAAAATCCAGCTAAATATTTGCTAATTCAGACGACCCAATTGTCTAAAAATGTTCCAGGATACAAAAAATACATTTCTCCAAGAATAAGACCGAAAAGGTAACCAATTTTCATGGAGCTAGTTAAAATGCCAAACTGCTAGAAAGCAATTTTTCAATTAAATATTAATTTTCTATTTTATATGACCTTGTCTTTATTTTAAATTTTTGAGGTCTATAAAGTCCTCTGTTGTCCATAAAGTTTTAAGTCCATTGTTGCATTTCGCATGCGCTAGTGATCTTTAGGTAGGTCTTCTCTAGAGAATTTTCACAAAAAATCAAATATTTTCAAAAATACTGAATGAAATCACTGTCTTTTTCTGGAACAATATAATTATTATATTATCCACAATTTCCATAATAATAAAAAAATTTTTCATTTAATTTGTTATACTATACAATTTTTCTGGGACCGGAAATAACCAATACTTTGTATTTTTCACATAAAACAATCGTAGAGAAATATTTCTCAATTTATTTTCTTTTGGTTATCGAATAAAAGTTACCAACTAATATATAAGAGTTATTGTTCGCTGATGAAATTTTGGAGGTTTTATGTAATTTTAGTATTTTGAAAAAATAAAAACGTAAGTTCAATCTTTCGTATAATTCCGTAAGTGTAATAGATCTTTGTTTGTTGGAAGTGATTGCTACGCCATAATAATACCGGTAAAATTGTAATCTCAAATTAAATTAGTTACAATGGATCATTGATCATATATCGTTCTGATACATTTGTTATCTATTTGACTCAGTTTTTACCATATGATGATTCATTGAATTGAATGCCTGGTCCGCAATCAATCAAATGCCATTTTTTTAAAAACAAAAGTTATTTAACCAATTTTTCTTGCACACTTCCCAGCAATTCATCTGTTCTTGGAAGTATAATAACCAAAGTATTTAGTAATTTACAGAACGTTCAAAAATTACTTTACCCTAGATATGCTGCACATGTTGCTAATTTTTCAAGTTAATTTTTTGATTTTCACTCGTTGTTTTCGTTGAAATCAAATTTAAATCCAAGAAAATTTATAAAACAAAGATTACCTTAAACCTTAATTATTTTTTAATGATATGTATTAATTTGTTTTAGATATTTGTCTTTCTTGCCTTTGTTCGAAAATAACACGGGGAGCTAAATTCGGTACGCATTTAAAAGCAGTAGCCGCGGGAAAGGAGGTCGGCACCACAAACTAATGAGAATTTATTGGCCTCTAATTTTCGCACGTTGAAAAGTTTCCCAATCCGACGTGATCGGCGGGTCTGGCCGCGATAGGGTCGTAATTATTATTTTCAAATTCAAGCTGAAATATGGAAAATTGTTTGTGAGAAGTCCCCTGATTTTTCGTTGCCGCATGCTGCCCTGCCCGGCCAAGATGCAAATTGGCGAATGCGCTGCAATGCAGCCGGCGGCGAACTCGTTAGACACCGCCACCACACGCTGGCACAAAGTTCACGACGCGGGTAGCCCCGGCGACTCAGTTGCAAGTACACCGCAGAACGTGACTGATATTCGGACACGTATGCAATCTTAATTGGGCAACGCTAATTCAGTAATTAGATTTTCCAGGGTTTTTTCTCAATTATGAGCTTGGCGATTGCCCAAGCGATGACACTGGGGGCTTCTTCGGAATGGGGGAGGTCGTGCGCGGGCTCCGTCGGCGCTTCTTCGCGACAGGTGTCGTCCTGTCACCATCCCGCGGTCCTGACGGTAATAAGCCGTGCCCAGCACGCAGTCCCACGTACGTCACCCGTCTCCACCGCCGCCACCGCCGTGTCAAGTGATGGTGCGGAGCAGCCCCGCAATTACCGACACCACTTACGTCTCTAATCAATTTTCATGAATCAAATAATGGCGAGATGATGATTGAAATTACTGCTCATGGCTGCGGCGAGGCCGCGCGGCCGGCGGAGGTGTCTTAATCATAATTCATTACGAGATTTCTTAATTGCGCACTCCTCAATGCAGGCAGCGCCGAACAAAAGGGAACGAATGGTCAATTTGGAGTCTCGCTGTAATTGCACTTGCAATGGGGCGCTGCAGCGGCCTTAGCGGCCGCGAATGCGATGCACCACCTTGGTCCAGCGCGCGAAGATATTATGATGATTCAACTGCTACAACTGGTCGAATAACGCTTTATGCACCCGCGAAATTACAGTAATTATAGCCGAAGCCTTATTGTGCCGGAATTAGTCTGCGCCTCCGTTCAGAATCGCGCACCGCGATTGATACGAGCCCGCAAGGTCTCGCAGGGTCTTTTTGTTAACTGGACAGGGGAATATCGTTATTTGTTTCTCCCCGACGGGGCCTGTGATTACGGCCGTTAAAAGGAGCTAACTGTAATTGAAAAGCATCTTAGGCTAGATGGGGCGCCGTGGGAATCCGGACATCCAGACGACACCCAAACGTAGGAGACACCGACGATAGCCGTCTCCGCCGCCTAAGTAATAGTTTTCATTAAGATAAGCCTCTGCGTAATTTCATT
This sequence comes from Machimus rusticus, assembly GCA_951509405.1. Taxonomy (NCBI): domain Eukaryota; kingdom Metazoa; phylum Arthropoda; class Insecta; order Diptera; family Asilidae; genus Machimus; species Machimus rusticus. The sequence goes on from OX608051.1 coordinate 15,778,967, forward strand.
TTCTAGTATCGCCTTTGTGCCGCAGATAAACACATAGCCGCAGTGCGCTGCACTGGCCACGTCTTAAACGCGGAAGTTTCTTGGGGCTCCTAAGCGCATTCCCAATTCGGCCTCCACCTTCAGCTACTCCCGCAGAAATTGTGCGCTTATCGGGACGTGATAAATCTGGGCGTCTAAGTCTAATGAGATAGTTAAATTCTAGCAAAAGTAGAACCAATTTTATAGATAGGCGCGGATTTAAGGCCAACGCTACAGAATCGTGAACTCGTGGCGATTTTGAAAACTTTTAAGAAATTTAATGCTGATGGAAAAGGCGGTGCGTGGTGCTGCCGCTTGACAGAGTTAAGACCTACTTCGCAGCGCGAGCCTAATGGACAACAACTGCGAAATGAGGATCTTTGCCACTAGATTAGTTTACCCAGAGGTAGGCGAAATTTAACTTTGTAGGATAGTAAACTATTTTATATAGAAATAGAATATAAATCTGATAGGAAAGTTTCTATATAGGTATCGGAAAACTACGAAAAGTGTGCCTCGTAGACAAAATCATAATTGCGGCTAAGAACTTTACCCTAATTTCTAATTAAGTATTATTATTCAATTTTGAAAGAAAACTTTTCTTCATTATATAAAGCAAGACCCTTTTCCCTTTCAAAATAAAATATAAATTTTGTTAGGAACAAGAGGATGTGCATACTCTAAATATATGTATGTATGTACATATTAAACAATATCAATATGTACTTAAGTAGTTACTCATCCATTCTTCTTAACACATTTTACACCACATCTGTCATCAACTAGACTTGCTTAACCGCCGGCAATAATTCTTATATCGTGATTCATACTTAGACTTTAGAAAAATTTTTATAACACAAAAACACACAATTGGTTTAAAATTTTAGTGCAGTATCACTAAAATATATGTATATATTGTATAATTTGTAAATATTTGGAAAACATTTGTAAAAACTTCTATATCTAAGAATAAAAATATGAAAAGAATACAAGTAAATATTTAAAACGTATACCAGGAATATAGTTGCGGGCTCCATATAATATTGATAATATAGTTATTCACAACTATAAAATAGCTACTCACAACCATATAATTTTTGTATGCACATATACAGGAAGGAGAAATGACGCATAAGAGTCGCTCTCTTTAGAAGTGCCAACGAAGAAGGAATGCCAGTTTAGATCCATATTATAGTTGCGACATCTATCGTTAATTTCGTATAGTTAAATGATCCTGAAATATTCTCAATTGTAACTTTTATATGGTCAAGGGATTCTTAAATATAGTTGCAAATGCGTTTAACGGAAGAATAAACTTTATTAGTAAGTGCACTTCAGCAATTTTTTGGAGGTGTGGTTTGCGTCCAAGATGTTCGCAGCTATCTTAGGGATGCCAGAACTATAACTATAGAATCTGTTACTATATTGCAAAAATTATAGATTTCAGGACTATTTTATGGTCCAGCGGACCATGCAAATCCATACAAATTTTTCTCAGTGTAGGTATTTTTACGTGTCCGGCGGCTAAGTTGTTGTTGTTTATTGTTCTTGCCTGATTTTAAATATTTTAATGATATCACGAATTGACTATGGGCTTTTTTCAATGATACTTTTTATTCCAGCCTATTTTTATTTTATTATATTATATTGTATAAGTTATATTGAGCATGTTTATATAGTTAATTTTTCTCATTTTAGTAATTGATTTAGTGTTTTATGTGAAATTTAAGGTTTGTTACATGTTAACCCTTTAGGGAACACACTTTTTTTTCATTCATGGATAATACTCTGGGTCAATCTGATCCTTCACGCACTTTGTTCATTTACCTACTATTTTAAATTTACGACTGTGAACAGCTTGAAAAATTTTAAAATGTACTTGAAACATTAATTGTTTAAGCAATTAAGCAAAACGTCATTCACGGAAAAACATTTTCTAGGAAGTCGTATTTTCCACATCGTCGATTTTATTATAGAATAACTTGAACACGACATGTCAATGTGACTGTATTGACACATCATATTCGCCAGAAGAACTCTTGCCATCGAATTATTTTTGCTCGGTTCATACTAAGGAATTCTGAACACGTGTTCACAAAAGATGTTCACAAAATATACGCCATCGTGCTGAACATATATGCTTCGAAAAACCAATATATTGAATTATTTTGACCTTTCTATGCACTATTACTTATAATGTACCCTCAAATTAAAAATGTTTATCCGACGATTAGTACACAACAGGGTCAGAATAACCCTGCCACGACTTCAAATAATTTTCAACTTCTTCTGCGTGTTGCTTTTTACAAGGAAGCATCTTAATGAATAGTTAGCATGAAGTACCCTAAAATGCAGCTAGAGACTGCGCACTTTCAAAATATTTTCAAGATATTTACGATCAAACTTGCGAGAAGGGCCAAATTGTCCCCTGTGTCCTCCAAAGGTTAAACAAGTTTTGCTATCATGTTCTGTATGTTTTTTTTTATCAATTGAGTTTATATTTTTGTTGAAAGTTTACAACTTTCAAATTAATTTCCCTTAGATGGATTTTGCTATATAATCTTTTTGGAAATTGTCCAATATATTTATTTTCGTTTATAAAGACTAGATGGTTTTCATCATATGTGATACTTCGAATAGGCGAAAATGGTTAAGGGGCTGTAAACCTACGTTTCACGGGTTGGCTCTGATCTCGGACTTTCTTACTCACGCCCTGGTATACCCTTGGGGATTCTGTGGTTTCAAAATTGCGCACTTGCGTTAATTGGACCCCGATGTGGAATTGGGGACGCCACTTGAACCAACCAACCAAACCTACGTTTCAAAATTTGGAAAAAAAACTATTTGTATTTTTTGAAACATCATCTCGATAATATCCATTCCAAATTTAAAATGTTTCCGACCAATATATTGTAGTTTATGAGTTACGCGAATTTTTGTAGAAAAGGATCAGGTAGTTCACAGTAAGGTAACACGTCTACTGAACGTTGTAGCTGTGTTCTAGAAACCCTCGACCCTTTTTATCCAACGACAACACCAGATTAGAGTTTTGGAAGCTGCTAAAGAAATCGAAGGCTTTTTATATGAAGTCAAATTCGGTGATCAAGTTATTTCGAGAACCGCTGAACCCATCGGTCTGAAGTTTTAACTGCTTTGTTTTTTAAAAATATCTCGTCCCGAAGGTTTTTAGATGATATTTTTCGCTTCTCTATTTCTTACTTTCCGGAGCCATTTTTTTTCTTCGATTAACAGACAAGATTAACTCAAAACTAATTACCACATTGTTCTTTTAGATAACACAATTTGGAGATGTAATGATCACTGTATGATGCCTTGAAATCCTTCAAAAACAAAGTTGTAATAACTTTTGTTTTTTGGAGCTTACAAATGGGTTACCCTTTAACCGTTTAAGTTCTTGCTATTTTCTTTTTACGAGTTGGGCGATCTTTTCGAATTCTTATAGGTCTGAGAGGAAGAAATATATTTTTATATGTTGGCGACTATTGCCTTTAACATCAGAGATATACATACATATGTTAGGATACATATGCTTTTATAATCTGTTTAGTACATTTGGAGGAATTCTTAATGCAATACCATCTTTTCATCTTTTAAGTAAATAAATACGTGCAAATTACCTTGCCACTGCCAAAAGGGATAAAAAACACCGGAAGGTGGCAGTTGTTACACTTCCATCCGTGTCCCGTCCACTTATGTCACCAATTATCCAAAGAATGGCGAAATTGGTCGTATCGGAGTCAAAGGCACGGCGAGTCCTCTCGGGCCGCAATCGCAAACAGTGCACAATCTCGTAGCTGATTTAGTGCTGCTCCCGGTTAACCGGAGCATGGACGGAGGGGACCGGGATGGGGCCAGACCGTGGATATTTCGCGCTCAGGCTATAAATAAAAATTTATTTACATAGCCGCAGTGAAATAATCATGAATTGAGTATTAATCACATGCTAGAGGTCACACGACGGAGCGGAGAGGCCTGCCCTGGAACAATGTGAAAGTCCCGGCCGGGGCCCCGCTCTGTGTGCATACGGAGTACGTGTGCACGGGCCGATTATGCAACTCAATTGAAGCTCAATTAGCCGCAATCGCACTGGAAATCGCTGTAATTATAGACGCACACACGGCGACGTGCACACAGCCCGCCAATTGCCGGAATCTGTAAGAACGCTCCGCCGCCGCCGCCGCCGCCATCAGATGCAGATACCCGCGAGCAGCGGAGGCCGCAGAGGCGAGGAATCTGATAAAGCGCGGATATAAGAATCAACGGGTGAGCCCAAGGCCGCGCTGCACGCATATCGCGGAGTGGACTGGACCGGCCGCGGCGAGTGCATATGCAGCGGCGGTATTTGGTGCACACCCGCGGAACTCGTTATGATTGCATAACCAGTGGTCAGCTGATGGCCGTGCAGCGAGCGCGATGCCCGCGCGCAGGCAGAGGCGGCAGGAGCAAATCTGCTGGGGGCATGCCGCGCGCCGCGAAACCCCGGCGCACCGGTATCCACCCACTCTATTCAGGAGATCGCAAACAGAGGAACACAAGGCTGCGTTCGCTGCAGGTGATAACGGGAAAAGGTGAACACCGCTACTTAGGGCATTCCGCGGCCGCCGCGATGCCATTGTTCACGTGCGCCTTTTTTGTGCATTCCTGTTGCTGCTGCACCCGCTCGCTGGACAGTGCACTGCACCGTGCCGTAAATTTGTCCACGTAACGCGGACATATGTTAACAGTAGTAGCGCGCCTGGCCGGCCACTTAGCCATACATCTTGCCGTACAGCTGTTGTCAAGGTGAGCGCTACCAGGTACCAGGTCCCGGGCCCGCGAATTTTTTTCTTATCGATGATGGGCCGACAAGCAGCACGATGTGCATCATCCCGATGCGCCTTGGCAGATTTATCGGTGCCCGCAAGGAGGTGCAGCCCAGAAGTCGCCTCGCCGCGCCGGCCGCTCACATGGCTGCTCGCTGAGGCCGGCCCATCGCCGCGGCTGGGGGTGCAGCAAAAAAACCTAAAATGGCCCGCGATGATAATACAATGTGACACACACGGACACAGGACCGCGGATTGCAGCTCTTGCCAGTTATGTCGGCCCGGACGCCACTGCTGCCGCTGCTGCACCGCCTCTTCCAAATGCAGCTTAACGGCCGCGATAAATCGATTATGTAAACGTGGCCGTGTGTAATTTTGGCACGTTTCGACCGTTTTTATCTCTGCACCTCCATACCGTTCGCCAGCGGGTGATATGGACCAAGTTTCGCAAAGTTGGTTGTCGGCCACGGCCTGTTCGCTGGTGACTCATAGAGATTCATTAGCGCTGAGAGTCCGGCGGTGCATCTACGAATGGACGCCGTCACTTTCTTCTGGTGTCGCGAATGTTGCCCATCAGTTTGTCAAGTGGACCATATGTCACCGCGACACGCAGTAGTTATTCGGTGGGAAAGGTAATTTTTCATAAGACGTATTTAAAAAATTAATATGAATGTCAGGCAATTATAGTTATACCATCCTCCTGCCACCCTTTCATGCAATAAACAATCATACAACACAAAAACTATAATATACATTTTGGCGAAATCATAAAAAATAATTAAAATTAAGAATTGAATTGAAATTGAAATTGAATTGAAAGCTAATTCGTTTATCCAGAAGTATTGCTCCCGACCGGCTCTGTAGATTTTTATTGATTGACATAGCATTTGTCCAACTCAGACCAACAACGACAACAAATATTGATATAGTCTCTAATAAGTAACAGTTTTAACTTTCATCATAATGCCATTTTAAAACTAGACAACGGCATTTGAATGACAGTTATATTTTTTCCCTTTTCTTACCTTTAAGAAATAGTAAAGAAACAAATAAACGGAGGAGAAAGAAAAAGACCTGATCAAAACACCTAAGGTGAGAAAAAGTAATAAAATTACATGTACCTACATAAACAATTGCTGCTTGGGTATAGAACGTCTAGTGTTAAATTATTCGCAGTTTAAAAAAGTTTTCAAACATTACGCTATATTTTTTAAAGTTCATCATCAGCATTAAACTGGACTCTATATCTACATATTTGGACGCAACAAGGTTGATTATGACCAAAGCATTTCAAATTACAAAATAACGATTATCAAGTAATTTTTTAGTTTGCGATTTTTTATTTTTCCTTTGGTTAATAATGTTTTCATTTGAATTTCGATTTTTCGATTGGTTCAAAAAAGGAAACTACTGTAATTAGTTATTTCGAACAATCAAAAAGACAAAAATTAATTCTTAATAATTTTTGAAGGATCGATAAAATTAAACTTTTTTTACAAAGTAGGTAGGTAAGTACATGTTATAGAATGAAGGCACGACTATAGATTAAATATCTAATTGAATTTACCTTAGTATAAAGTGATAGTACCAATTATTGTTTAAAATTTCAAAAATAATCATTATATCGACCCCTGATACATATGGATAATGCTGCCTGTTGTATACAAACTTGTATTTTGAATTTAACCGCCCTATCTCATATCTATGTTAATATTATAAAGCTGAAGAGTTTGTTTGTTTGTTTTGTTGAACGCGTTAATCTCCAGGAACTACTGGTTCGAATTGAAAAATTCTTTTTGTGTTGGATAGTCCATTTATCGAGGAAGGCTATAGGCCATATAACATCACGCTACGACCGCCACTAGATGGCGCTGCAGCAAATCAACTTTTATACCGTTCAACCAATCATCATGAAAGTTGGCATACTTAAGGCCCGCGCCCATAGAGTCCGGAATTCGTCCGACTGCGGAAAACGTAAGTTGAACTACATGCTTTCTTATGGGGGTGCACCCATAGAAACGCGCTGCCGCAGTCGCGGCCGGATTGAAAAGTTGAACATTTCTTAACTTTTGATCCGTACTACATGCGGCAAGGAAAGCTTCCAGCGAAAACTTTGAACTTTGAAAACATTTTGAAATATTAAACACTGGACTGCTGGTCCCGAGATATAACAGAAATCGGTTCGTGGCAATTTAATTATTTGTTATTTAGTTGTGTTTAAACATAATTGTGCGGGTTTTTGAGCATTTTAATTTGCGTGGTTTGCTTAAAAGGTTTGGGCCTTCGCTAGCAGTCCTGTCAGTGACCTGATAAAATGGGTCGCACCTAAAAGCGGCGCCTTCCCTGCAATAAAATCAAACATCCATCGTTTTCTTTTCAATAAAATTTGCTTCTTGATTGTTTTTTTTAATCTTAATTTGCCTTTGGGAGATAAAGCTTGCCGCAGAAATTCCGGATTCTATGGGCGATACCTCTGTTTTCCGGACGTCAATAGCTTTAAGCTTACCGGAGTCGAGCAAATTCCGCACAAATTCCGGACTCTATGGGCGCGGGCCTTTAGGTATTTAAAAACGGTGAATATTTCAGCGCTATTCACTTTGCTATAGCTCGCCACTAGATGGCGTTGCAGCATATCAACTTGTGGCGCCTCCGATCGGACAGCAGCGCGCCAAGGTGTCGAAGGAGGAAGCTGGAGGAAAACGTCAGATTGGGATATCAGGCGGCTCGACAGAATCATTCAGGAGTTGAGAAGCCGCCTAAGAAGACCACCAGAATTGTAGTGCGTGACAACCGGCCATCATTGTTCCGTCCGTTTACTTTGCCTTGTCTAATTAACTTAATAAATAATTAGTGTGTCTAGCATTCTCGCTTTTTTATTGTGCGTCTTGTCCTCCCTGGAGACCACAAATTGGTGACCCCGACGTGATCACACGAGACTAAAATTGTGATCACACACTTCGCATTGACTGCCATTTTTGTTTTTGAGACTGTTTTTTTTATCGTGTAATGTCTGATTCATCGAGCGAAGAATCGACAAACAGCGGTTATCAGGACCTCTCAAGAGTTATAACCCGTTCTCAATCGAGGCAAGTCAATCAAGGCAAACAACAGGCAAGTGTGAACGAACAGGGAGGTTCCAGCGAACGGAAATTCAAGGTGAAATTGCACAAAGCAACAGATATGGAGGCAAAACTTGAAGCTCTTTTACAAGAAGCCCGACAACCAAAGCTTCCACCGTACGATTCCAAAAAACTCGATCTCTGGTTTAGACGAGTTGAAACGGAATTTGCTGCCTTCGGAATCGTTGATGACAACACAAAATACTTTGCAGTCCTGCGTGCCTTGGACGGTCCAACAACGGAGGAGGTAGCGGACATTATGGACAACCCGCCTGCTCAAGATAAGTACCTTAATCTTAAAGATAAAATAATTGAAAGACTGGGGGTTTCTAAGAAGGACAAATTACGTCAAGTAATTAGAGGCATTCCTTTGGGTGACAAGAAACCTTCACAATTACTAAGAGAAATGAAAAATTTGTCAGCGGGGGGCTTACCAGACGACGCATTGCATGGCCTTTGGGTTGAAAAATTACCTACCGGACTGCGAGCTTTCCTTGCTATGTCGGATGATCTCAGCCTTGAACAATTGGCTAAGATGGCGGACCGCATCATCCCAGAAATTTGTCACGGCGACTCAGTCATGACTGTCACAGAAAGGCCTCACAAGGACACATCGCTGCCTTTGGTCACAGCACTGTATAGGAGAATCGAGAGCTTGGAAAAAACAGTGGCGGATCTGGCATCACAGTTTAAGGCATTCAGTCTCTCAAATCGCAGAGACAGGTCATACTCAAGAGGCAGAGGTCCCAGCCGCAGTGACATATGCTACAATCATCAGAGATTTGGCCACAACACACGAAACTGCCGTCCTCCATGTACATTTTCCTCACAAAAACAGGAAAACAACGATCGCTGTCGGCAATAGGGGCTGTGTGCGACAGCGAGAACTCTCATTCTACAGAAGCCCGCTTACATCTATACGATCGCAAAACACATTTGGAATACTTAATCGATTCAGGTGCTGCCATTTCTTTGTTACCTGCTGCAACATTCCGCGGTAACCGGCAACCTGCTGCCATGGTTCTCTACGCTGCCAACTCAACTCAGATAGGTACTTACGGCTTGTTGTCTCTAACACCTACTTTCAATCTTCGTAGAAATTTCACGTGGTCTTTCACAATAGCCGAAGTGCAGAAACCCATCATCGGAGCTGATTTCTTGAAGCACTTTGGGCTCCTGATCGATTTGAAAAACAAGCAGCTAATTGACTCCAAAACATCTCTAACCTCAAGAGGATACATTCTTCACACTCCTCAAACCAATATTTCTACAATTCATCCGGGCATCTCCTGTGCTGATCTCTTGCAAGAATTTTTGGACATCACAAAACCACGAACTGACATATCCGCTGCATTAAAAAAGAAAGACTTCGCTCACCGCATCATCACGACAGGTCCTGCAGTGTTTTCCAGACCTAGGAAGCTTGCCGGTGTTAAGGAAGCTGCTGGCAAAGCAGAAATTCAGCTCAACCTCAATCAAGGACTCATAAGACCATCATCCAGCCCCTGGGCCAGCCCTATCACCATGGCCGCGAAAAAGGACTCAGGATGGAGATTGTGCGGCGACTATCAAAAACTTAATGCAGCCACTCAACCAGACAATTATTCACCACCTCTCATTCAGAGTCTTTTTCCATTGCTACATGGTAAGTCTGTTTTTACTACATTAGATTTAGAACGGGCTTACTATCAGATCCCTATGCATGAAGAGGACATTAAAAAAACCGCTATAAACACTCCTTGGGGTTTGTTCGAATACTTGGTCATGCCTTTTGGCCTCAAAAACGCCACACAAACATTCCAAAGGTTTATAGACAGCATTTTCCGGGGTTTGGACTTTGTATATATCTACATAGATGACATCATCATCATGTCGGACAACGTATCACAACACAAAGATCATCTACGTCAGGTTTTTAAGAAGCTACAGGAACACAGTCTTACAATCAACGTCAATAAGTGTCAATTCATTAAGGACGAAGTTAACTTTTTGGGTTACACTATCAACCCCAGCGGTTTCGCACCAACAGCTGACCGCCTGTACAGGATTTCTGAATATCCAAAGCCACAAACCGTACATGAGTTAAGGCGTTTTCTGGGCATGATTAATTATTACAGGCAGTGTGTCCCAAAAATGGCGGAACTTCAATTGCCATTGCACTGCTACATCAAGCGTTCCATAAAAAACGACAAGACAAAAATTGTTTGGACTCCAGAAACCGATTCTTGTTTTTTTAAACTTAAACAGGCCCTCTCCGACGCTAGTCAATCATCATTCCTGTCACCTACTACTAAATTGGCATTGGTCACGGATGCTTCAACAACATGCATTGGAGCAGCTCTTGAGCAAACTGAGAATGGTGTTGTCAAACCAGTTGGGTTCTTCTCCAGAAAACTCACAGAAACTGAAAAACGATACAGCACCTATGATCGCGAGTTGCTGGCAATCTACTCAGCCATTCGACATTTCCGTCACCTTCTCGAGTGCCGTCACTTCATCATCAAAACCGATCATAAACCTCTAGTTCATGCTCACATTCAGAAACACAACAACGCCTCTGAAAGACAGCTTCGCCAGTTGAATTATATCTCGCAATTCACAACAGACATCGTCTATGTTAAGGGAGAAGAAAATGTCGTTGCTGACGCTCTGTCAAGGGTCGAAACGATAGCCGTACCCACTCTTTTGGACCCTGAAATAATACAACAAGAACAGCAAACAGATCCAGAACTCATCGAGATCCTGCAAGGCGACTCATCCATTCGACTTCAAGAAATTGAAGTCAAACAAGGACTGACAATTTACTGTGATGTTGCCCGAGGTGGACGCCGCCCATATCTGCCACAGTCACTTCGGAGAACTGCTTTTGATGTCGTTCATAGCCTCTCACATCCCAGTCAAAAAGAGACTTCACAAAAATTAAGACAAAAGTTTACCTGGCCTAGCATCAAAAAAGATTCCATTACTTGGGCGCGTGAATGCCTTGCCTGTCAAAGGTCAAAAGTGCAGCGACACACTAGACTGCTGCCTAATCACATCACTGTACCTGACGTTAGATTCAGCCATATTCACATGGATTTAATCGTGCTGCCCAAGATTAATGACTACAAGTACTGTTTGACGATTGTCGACAGATTCTCAAGATGGCCAGTGGCTGTGCCACTCAAAGACATGACCGCCGACACCGTCATCACAGCTCTATTTGATAATTGGATCAGCCATTATGGCACTCCAGTCACTATCACCACCGACAGAGGTCCACAATTTGAATCTCAAATATTCAAAGCCTTCATGAGCTACATTGGCGCTGAGAGATGTCGAACAACAGCATATCATCCACAGTCAAACGGCTTAGTTGAACGTTTCCATCGAACCCTCAAGGCCGCACTCATGTGTTCACCGAAACCTTGGACAGAAATCTTATCTACGGTTATGCTCGGGCTGAGGACAAGCCTGAAGGAAGATCTACAAGCCTCTCCTGCGGAGATCTTATACGGGAGCAACCTTCGAATTCCTGGAGAATTTTTCATCTCCGAAGATATACAACCTGATCCACAAATCTTCATAGAGAAACATAGAGAGTTCGCACGTGGTCTGAGACCAACCCCCACTGCCCATCACGTTAAATCAAGGGTCTTCATTCAAAAGGACTTGCACGTCTGCTCACACGTCTTTATCCGCTGTGATAGAGTCAGGGAACCACTTGAGCCACCCTATGAGGGTCCTTACAAGGTCATCGAACGACCAACTGACCGACTATTTACAATCAATGTCAATGGTCGGAGACAGAATGTCTCGGTGGACAGGTTGAAGCCGTGCTATTACAACAAGTGTGACTCACTGAACAATGCAGTGCAACCTCAGTGCAGACAACTTCAGCTTGAACCACCTGTTCCCCAGCCCAGACAACCTCAGCTTGAACCATCTGTTCCCCAGCCTGGAAATCCTCAAACTCAATCTGAAGATCCTCAAGCTCAGCCTGAGATTCCTCTGTCCCACCCTCCAACCGTAACAAACGATTCATATATTCACAGATCTACCTCAGCGGACAATTCGTCTCCTCTAGGTTCACCTGTTCGACCTCTTCAACCCCATCAGTGGCAGTCAACCCTGGTTCCACCTGCACGGACTTACAGTCGGCGACGGGTAACTTTCAAACCTCCCGGCGAAAGTTTCTTAGGGGGGAGTAGCTGTGGCGCCTCCGATCGGACAGCAGCGCGCCAAGGTGTCGAAGGAGGAAGCTGGAGGAAAACGTCAGATTGGGATATCAGGCGGCTCGACAGAATCATTCAGGAGTTGAGAAGCCGCCTAAGAAGACCACCAGAATTGTAGTGCGTGACAACCGGCCATCATTGTTCCGTCCGTTTACTTTGCCTTGTCTAATTAACTTAATAAATAATTAGTGTGTCTAGCATTCTCGCTTTTTTATTGTGCGTCTTGTCCTCCCTGGAGACCACAAACTTCTATACCGTTTGAGCAGTAATATGTTTATGGTGCATCATGCAAAAATTATCTAAATCGCAAGATTAAGAAGAAATTCTATGGACATTTTGCGCTTAACCTTCTGAATGATATTTGATAAATTTGAAATCAGCAACATCATATTTTTATTAAAATTTAATTTTATTTTAGGCATAGTTGTGCCCGGCAACGTCGGGTGGGAGTCAGCTAGTTGAAGGATAATCTTATTTCATTCTTAGTTACAGACACGTTCAAATAACATTTTCGTTTTGTTATTGGAGTAATATTTGGTTAAGTCACATAAATGTTCCAAAGTAAGATGTACTAATACACTAAAATATCATCGCACATAATATAATAAAAAATATATATATCAAATCAAATTAACTTGCAAAAGTTTCTTTGATTACCGTTTTAGTATAATTATACAAAATATCCTAGTGTTAATATGTATTTAGAAGCTAGAATGTACTAATCGTTAAAGTAAATTAATAATCAATTGATAAAACATTTTTAAGTAAAAATATGTCACCAAGTTGCTTGATGATAACATTGAGCTTATTTCGCTGAGCCTATAATTTATATACATATGTATGTATGTGTGCATCAGCAAGCCTAGCTATGAATAATTTGCGTGTTGAAATAATAAAATCATAATAGATGACGACAGGGGTTATGCATCTGACTTGAAAGTCAGGTAAAAATATGCACGGCAATTTCTTTAATTACTATGAGGTGCCACACTTTAATTTGTATCCACTTAAGAAAGGATAATTTCCAGGCTATTGAGAGCTTAAACACGCACGCTAATTTACTAGAAAATAGACTAATTTCCAGGAAAAGGCAAAATATCTAAAAATCAAAAATAAATTCTATTATGAAAAGTTGCCCACTTTGACGATTATAAAGGACCTATTATGTCTAATGGGCCTCGAAGCATTTGAGAAGCGATCGTATATAGGATGAAAAATAAACAGATTGCGCAGTAGCATGCAGGAAAGTGGTTCAGCAAGTGTACTGAAGGTGCTATTTGCGACGAAAATTGGTAACCCGCCAAAAGATGCGATCAGTCAGTTTCCAAGAAAAATACTGAAAAGAGCGAAAATAAGGCGGACCCATCGAGCCCTAATTATAGGCGGCAGGTGCGATGTAAACAAAATGTCACTTACACACGTATTATGTTCATGCTAAAAAACGAGTCCTTACTGGAGTCATACAGCGTTAAATTGCCAGAAACTTGCCGCGGGACTCGGCTGTGGTTCGCTTAACAATTGACGACTGACAAATGCACACACGATACAGTCTTAAGTTTCTCATAATTAAACCAGAAGCATAACCGAATTCATAAGTCAATCGTGTTTTTCTCAATTCGTTTCCGGTGCAATTGATATAATTTATGTATCATGCTCAACTTAAAGAACATTCGAAAATTGGGTTTTTATAATACATACCAAGAAATAAATCATTTTGTCTTAATTTTTTACTCAACACGGACGGTAGAGATTTATATTTTAAAAAAGAGAGATTTATATTAAAAAAAAAAAGAAAGTTGTTCAAAATAACCAAAGTCGTACGTTACAAAGGCACCAAACAATAAAGTCGGTTTTTTTTTTAATAGCGAAAAATAGTTAGTGATTGGATTCGAACCTGTGATCATCGAATTGGAGCTTACTTAGCAGCTCTACCAACTGAGCTACCCATGCCGATATCTTTTGAGCGAATGAGCCTTAATAAAGCAATGGACGCCACCCATTGCTGCTTATAAGATAAGAATAAGATCTGAAGTCAACTATTTTTATTAGTTAGTATTGAACAACGAAAATGTTTAAAAACTTCGTTTCGGCAATATGGAAAAATCTTAGGTAGAATATGATGCAAAAAATCTAAAACAATTTTAGAATACAACTTTTAGTTTGGTAGTTTCAATGAAAATTGTAATGGACGTTTAGACAAAAGCACTTCTGAATTTTTTCCCATTAGTTTTAATAACTGTGTTTTGAGAATGAGTAAAATTGTCGACGTTAAATCTTTTTTGAAAAAAATCTAAGTAGATTTTAATTTGGATTCCCATGTGGTTTTCTATATTGTGAATTCGCATGGTCGAATGGTTGGCCTAAAACAGATGAACTACTGCACGCGGAGAAAAAATTGATGTAATTTCCAGCAAATATAAGGAGAAGGAAATTTTGCAAATATTTTTTTTTTATATTTTTTTGTGTTCCGTGTTAATGAAACCTTAATAAACAGGATTTCAAAATTATCATTATTCATAGTAATCAACCAATAAATACATGTTCGATAAACATAATTTCAGTAAGTTTCCGTGAATTTTTGTGGTGTTCAAAGTAAATTTTGTCCAGAATTTTCAGTCGTGCTCGTGTAATGTGAAGTTGAGGCTTACGATTTGATTGTCGTAGGTACAGAATGAGAATTTCCCAGACTTTTCACATTCTTTTGGGGCTTATCATATCATTTTTTTTTCTTCGAAATAAAAAGTATACTGAATGGGGATTGAATAATGAAAACTTTATGCTGCTTGTCTATGAAAAATTCGTTTGCTTCATAACATTTTTTGTTTTTTCTCTTTGTAATGATAAGTTAGCAGTTACAGAGGAGAACCGCAATTTTGCCAGACTTTTCATATAAAATTTTCTGGTTTTTTTTCTTCGTGTATGATTCTTTAAAACTTTAACACTTTGTTTAGGATGAGTAATTTGAAATCCAACATGCGCGATAAAAGTGTTTCGACTAAAATGACAAGCTAAAAATATTTTATATCAACGTGCAAATTTATACAAAACAGTAGGTACAGTATCAAAAAACATTGGCAACATTTCTAAATTTTCAAATTTTAAGGAGTTTTAAAACAGGCAATTAGCAGATAGGTTCTTCTCTAAACGATTTTATCGCAAATAAAAAATTCTTTTACCTCCGACTTGTTGTTTATGAAATAATTAAGGAAAATGTGGCAAAAGTTGTTTTAATTGTGGTGTAATAGTATACAGGCATCCCTCGAATAGCACGGTACTTGAATTGCACGAAGTCTCGAATAGCACGGTTAAAATTTGCGACAACCCTCGAATAACACGGAGTTCGAATTACACGAACTCGCAAAAATTAATGTTAAAATTTAAGTTGTCGGCTTACAAGGAAAACTGACTGTCTGTAGAATGACGCAATAACCCATTTGAATAACGCAATGTTAGTTCTCTCTTCTCCAAAATTATATGATTTATTAGTATCAACTAATACTATTTCGAATAACACGGAACCAATTAGTCGTGTTATTCGAGGGATGCTTGTATATGACTTAGATAAATTGGAAAAAATGATGAGAATTAGTTAAACCTTCAAAAAGTTTCGAAGTTAAATGATTTTTCATTAAAACTTTCTTTTATCTTAATGTTGTTATTTATCTTAATAAATATTCACTTTTGCCTAATTATTTCTCGCGAACTTGCTTAATTAAATCGATATTAATAATATATGAAATTTAACACAGGATGAAAATATCCTTTAGTTCAAAAGATTTTATTACTTTTATAATTATAAATTACAAATCAAAAAATTCGTAGTTCGCCGTAAATGCGGCTCTGATAGTAGGAAATAATATGTCAAAATTTTCTATGGAATCCCTTATACTCGTATGTATGTACATATGTTAATTAATGTTTAAGACAAAGTGGGAGAAATGTAAGATTCGCTTCTCATTACATTGACCAAAAACCATAGACAATGACATAAAGGTAAACCCAAACAATTTTCTGAAAAACTCAAAGTAAATCGCTATCTTCCAAAGGATAATGAGGTATATCATTTCCTTTAACCACAAAGGTATCTTCTTTTTAAGATACAAAAAACGGCACTTTGTACCCACCCTTTTTCTGATGGAATGTCATCAATTAGAGCTTCGATGCTGCAACCACTCGCGGGTGTCCCGCAGGGTGGTGGATAGAAATAATGCAGAAATGAGGAGGAAAGCCCTGCGATAAAGGGACGCGACACATCTTTTCTCGTGACTGATTATTACTGCGCGCTACTGTAAATCATACGCGATACATCTTTGCCAATGCAGTCGTCGTCGCAGAGCGGAGATGGGGGTTTTATTTTTAGAGTCTCTAAGGTGGTGGTGTATGACTATTTTTCTGCTACCTCGCGGAGAATGTGCGTTGCGTAACCACCATCGCATCGGAACAGTTCAAGAGCTCTTCATACACATGAGCAGTATCAGCATCAGCACCAGCACCAGCAGCATCAGCATAAGCAACAGAGCAGCACGGGACCGGGCAGGGCACCCTCACCGCGACCACCCTCTGCGAATCTGTCGTTTTAAATCCGCGATCCGCGGGCTCTGCACGGCTAAAGTGCTTATTGCTACTACCGCGGCTTCTGCTACTGCTGCTGCTTGCTGGCTGCGTTTTTAGTTTTTGCTCGCGCTTTTCAGCGCTGCAGTGACACCAACGCATCAGGTAATAAGCAGGAAAACAGGTAAGCGACAGGTACACCAAGGTATGCTTTTCCAGCGGATGCAAGTATGCACGAACAAAAAAATAAAAAAATAAAAAAATCACCGTGACATGTGCATTCCATTGATTAAAACTGTTCTGCCATTGTGTGCCCCGAGAGTGAGGGTCGTGGGTACGTCAGCAGGCGCTTTTCTTCAAGATGGAAGCGCCTCGCAGTGGTCCCATTATGGGGTGGTAATGAAACTTTTACAATGCATTAAACCAGCAATAGTACGGAATGCGTCCCTTTTACAGATGTAAACAGACTCTCACCACAGGGTGTACATACTCTAGGAGCCCTCTGCGAAGATTTGTGGCAAACTTACATATACTTATTTACAAATCTTTGTGAACTATTTTTAAAAAAATCGCGGCGAGGTACTTGCAACTTAAAATACCCGCGAATAAAGCCTTTCGCGATCAAAGTCAAAGTGAAGACATTGTTGATGATTGCGAACTCTGTCCGACGAGATCGACTCACCTCAAAACGTTTGGGCAGCGGTACGGCGAACACCTGAGCATCTTAGGGCGAACGCGAGTCTCAAAACTTTTGGCGCGCTTTTCGCTTCTCGAGCTTGACACGGTATATTTTGGGATTTGACGCCGCATACGCCGCCGCGCCGCGGCACAGTCAATTTCATTGAAAGTCGCTCTGAACTTGAACTTGAACGTTTCAAGTACGACAGGCGGCAAAGTGTTGAACTTGAGGAGCTTTCACTGATTTGAGTCAAGGTTATCGCTTTTCGGTGTAATAGTGGATTTTCGCGGGTCACAAGGGACCTCAGGTGGGCTTGTGATGCTCATTTCACCTGATACATGAAACGGTAATAACACGCATCAGACACCTGCCCACCCGCTGGGGAAAACTATTTTCAATTTCTACTCTATGATCGAATCAATCTTAGACGTCGAAAGGATTAAGGGCGCAGAAGTGTTTCGATGGTGATTTTCGCGAATGATGACGCGGCATGAGTCACTAGATCAGACTTACTTAACTGCGAGCAGTCGCGGCGTGGAAGGCGACTTAGCATCATCAATTACGGCCTTAGCAATGCTTCCTGCTGATTGCCATTGAATCTATGGGTAAACTTGTTGCGCAGTATAATTGTTTGATTTATTGGCTATCGAAGGGAAATTGAGTAGTAAATTGATTGGCAATTGGAAACATATCTCCAGCCCAAAGGTGGAGAATTGAAAATTGATCGGCTACTGTTGCTTGTGGGAAAGTAGCATAATTCTCAAAATCATCGCCCACTATATTATTAATCGCTTGCTTTTGCCCTAAATTCTTAGCCTAAAGATAATCTGATTCAATTCAAAAATGCTGAATCAGCTCCTATTTTCGAAGAAAATATAGGTAAAAAATCAGAAAGAAGAAAAGAGCAAATAATTTTTTTTAGCTACTTCATGCAAATGCAAAAATAGGACTCTCCCGAAGAAATTTTTTCATAAAGATTTTTAAAAAAATTTAAAGATAATTTTTATTTACAAATTCATAATGCAATGATACGTTTATGCGAGCCCAGTATTTTTATAGAATTCGAATATCGGAGAATAAGTTCAGACTAAATCTTCGTATGCATATAGTAAGTAACTTTAATAAAACTTGTGTCGTTCGTTCAGGCGTCTCGTACAATACTTTTGTCAACTTATTTAGCTAATTATATAAATGATTCTAATTTTCATATGTCTTAAGTGATTGAAGAAGAAAAAGATATATTTAAATTTATTGAGGAACTCTTTTGAACACATTCTAGTTAAAAAAAAATAGTTAAAAAATACGAATAATTATACACGGAAAAAAAACTGGGATAGTAAAAATTTTCCCAACCAATTTACGAACGTTTGCCATAAAATCCACAACATATATTGAAAAAGCAGCAGATCTCCTTAACAGTATAGGAAATAATGTCAACATTTTACGCTGGCCCTTAAATTTTAGTTAAAATCCCTCTATTTTTTCACAAATGCTACCGAAATAATGCACTCTCATCTCGGATCTCAAAATCCGTCGGAAAATACAGGGCTATTTCTGAAAAAAATTTTTCCGTGTAATTTTGTGTGCACATAGTGTGGAGGGTCAGTTGGCTTTGCTCGCCCGCTTTCCGCAAATATTTATCTTTAGATAGTTAGCCTTGAAAAACAATGAAATCAACAAAAAATATTCTGTTAATGAGAATCAATTTTGTTGAAACATTTTTTAAGAAAGGAATTAAATTATTTTTAAAAAACTATAATAAATACTAAATGAATATAATAAATCTATAAACTGTTTTTATTTGTGAATTAATTTAAAAAGGTGTAATTAATAAAATAAAATAATAGGAGTTGATCCTATAACTGATGATGTGGTGAATGTAAACAAAGCACCCTTTTAAATCTCCCGCATTTTAAAGTTTACATATGTGTGAAACTATAGTAAGTAGTGGTAGCTAGTTACCATAGAGATCTTTGTTATCTAGGAATTCTTGTACACACGCAGTAAATGCTTTTTTGACGTATAGTAGTTTGTTCACTGTAGTTGCTCTAAAGTAGATATGATTAGATCATACATAGTAGTGTAAATTGTAGTAGCTTAGAAATGTATTTGTTTTAGAAAAAAGATAATTGCTTTAGCCTGTGTGCGAGAAGGCTTGAAATCCTATCGAATTTATAAAATCTTCAACAGTTTATAAAAAATATGTAAATATAAGAAAGCTAAAAATTGATTTTTTAATCGACCAAAACATAACCGAAATATATCCGTTGTCCAGCGGGGCAAAATAAATAAATAAATAATAAATAAAATAAATAGAGTAAAGAAGGATATATATCCTAGTAAATGTAGCTTTTATTTTCATTGATTTCCAAATGTTGTACCTAATACATTACAAGTATACATGAACTTAAAAGTACCCAACCAAAATTATATGGCACTTTCGTTTACTCCATTTGAACCAAGGTATTAAATTATGCTATGTATGTACATGTAAAAGTAGGTACAAGATATCTAATTTCCTTTTATATTTTTCTATGGTTTAATAACTATTTCTTTTCATTTTGTTTTTTAAGAGGTTATACCAGCACTCTTCACCTTTCTGAACTCGCTTGAATTCTCATTGCACAAATAACTATTCTTGTTGTTTTAAGGAATCAACTTTGGAATAGTGTGCACAACACACAGAACATTGTTCCACTTATTTATGGCTTAGGTGTATTTTTGATAATATCTTGTATATATTGTATTTGATTCATTTAAGCGAGAAGCACTGTTGATAACTTCTAAGCCGACGGTAAATCCAACATCATATTATCGGAAAATATCGCGAATGTACTCAGCCTGTTTTGCTTGTTTCAATTTGTTTGCTAGTATAGTAGAACGAATATATTGTATTTGGGTTTCTAAGTCTGAGATATTTGCAAATAGGCAAGATGCGTCCAATTGTGCAAACAATTTTTTATCATTAGAAAGTATATGCTATGTGAACTTGACACTAATTACGCTGCATTATGTAACAGCTCTGAAAGTAATATGAAGGCAACTTCAGTAAAATGTTACACATACACTGACAGAAAAAAAATTAGTTGATTTTACTATAAACGAATACAAAATTAACTAGTTATAGCAATGATTTTCACCCAATTATTTTTTAATAATTTTTACAAATTCAAAAACCTTATATTTACTATGAAGAAAGTTGAAAAAACTATTTGAATTAGTTAAGCCCACTACAACTATTAGTAAAATTTAAACTTCTTCAGTGTGAAAAATAGTTAATCTACTGACGACGGAAATAAGTTGATTTTGATATTGCCGATCGGGGCTAGATTTGAATCTGGGACCTGGGAGGATTGGCGGCTCGGCTGCTCTACCCACCAGTCGCCATTCCGATTCCTTTTTAAAGTAAGTTGATTTTCCTGTGATATTCCGACGATTCGAACCTGGGAACTTTGAATTGGTACTTCGCCCATAGCTCTACCCTCAAGCCACCACACGCCAATGGGTTTTGGGCAATTTAACGTTAATAGAGCGATGTGTGGCTTTGGGATTGACTATTTTTAATAGTTAATTTGACCAACGAATTTGTTAAATATTTACAGATTTGTATGGCGCGATATTTTAACAATTTTTTTTTCATCAAATTCTAGGAATTTTAAATATGGCTTTTCTAAATAGTCGAGCTTATAAGAATAGTTAATAGTAAATATTGTTAGTTAATAGTTAAAATTATTAAAGTTTTTCTCTCAGCGTAGGGAGAAGGGGTGATGATTGATAGGAACACTTCAGAGAATCGATTAGTATGAACTGGAACCCTACTTTTCTTACCACCCTGTAAATTATCAAGCTTGAAAATAAAAAAATAAATAAACAGCATATTTTGTTCATAGTAGCAACCATTCTTATAATAATTTCCTGTCTTGCCCAACAACAGTTTTATTACGCTATCTCGGAAATGTTTACATGTTCAAAAGCAAAAAAAGTTTAACTGCGATTCAGAAGACGAAATATCTAAGAATTATCAAGCAAATGCGTGTAAAGAATGGTATCTACTCTTAAAACCTGGGATAGTCTGTTATAGAATAATAGATACCTTTGTATTCTCAAACTTTTCGTTGGATGTTGATCTGAACTAATAGCATGCTAATTAATATATGTAATTAATTAAAAACATAACTCTTTTTAATTAGATGGAAATCTTTATCCATCAGGCACTAAATTAACATATTCATAGTTCAATAGTTATTTCATGTTGCTAAAAGGATTAGGACGGGTTGCAAATCGTAATACTCAACTTTATCACTCAAAACTTAAGCTAAGGATTATCAAATTCTTTGCCTTTGATTGTCATGGATATGAATTAACTGTTTATGATTCATCTGTCACATGGATTTTCGTTTATAAAACTAAAACAAAGACGGATTTTATATTAACTGTTATCATATAAGAAAGAACGCAGTTGATCTCAGGTGAATAGACTCTCAAAAATTGTTTTCTATTTGTGAACTTCTTTAAATCCCTCAACCTACTCGTTAGCTTTTATCCTCCCTCAAAAACTTTGTATTGATCAAAAACTTCCTCTACATTGCACACAACGTTTAGCATGACAGATTATGAAGGATGGGACTGCACACGGAGGAAGAGCGCTCTATGCACGTTTCAGTCCCGAGAATGCATTTTGCCTGATATATTCGATGTGGTTCTTCCTTCTAAAATAAAAAATAAAAAAAACAGAAAATACAGTTTTTTTAGTGAAATCATTTGGAGGACGGAATTTCCGGGATTTTTCGGGACGCCTCATTTGTGTTCATCTAACCCTGTTCGTATTCGATTTCGAGTTATGCCCGAAAAGCTGCGCGTCTACCATCCCGAGAATAAGTATCAAAGATGGGAGGCCTCCGGGGGCGAAAATACGCTTGTCAGTGGAGCGGGGCCTGGTAGTGCTGCGCCATTAATTTAGCTGCATTTTTGTAAAAAACTAGTAAGGAAGCAGAGGAGGAGAGAAAACGCACTCGCTAAAAAGCAAAGACAATCAGATGAAAGTGCCCCGAGATGCAACAAAACAATTCTCTTTAATGTCAAAGGGTATCTACCCTCACAGTAACAAGTCTATTATCCGCGCCCATCACCCTGCGTGCGGGGAGGGTTCGGTGGGGCTGTGGGGGCGGCGAGGAGCTCGGCCCCACCCCGGCCCTCTCTGCCCCGCCCCGTTCCCGCCCGCACTTCATATTGTTTACTTTCCGCATAAACTTTTATAGTTGCCGGGTACTGACTACATTCATTTTTCATTGCGCGCTGTCATCAGAGGGGCCGCGCCCGATGCACACTGCAGCTCTTGTGGTTCTGGGGGCACTCTAAACTCTGACTTCCGCCCCAGACCCGAGCGCGGAGCCCGAACGCGGTGGGAATGGGCTTTCAAACATGCAGGAACACATGCATTCTGGCGGCTCGTACAGCGCCGAAACAATTAGAAATGCAAATTCGCAACAAGTTGTATTTGAAGTTTTCTCTTTGACAGGAATACGGGCACTGGCACCGCTGGATGCAGTTGATTCCCAGCATGCACCGGCGAAAAAGAGCCGACCCCGACACCTCCTCGCCGGGTCCTCACGCCCGCTCCAGCGACCTGACGAACTACTTGGGGCGTTTTGTTCCTGTTCTCTGCGGTGTTTTATGGATTTCCCACAGGCATGCAATTTATTTCGCGCTTACCAAATTCGCTGAATTAATCGCGTAAAAGTATTTTCGTGTCGTGCAGCTCGCGCGACGGTACGTGTCCCGTCCGCCGCCGGCTGTTGCAGTGCACCCGGCATCGGTTGCGGCCCACGGAAGCCCGGCTCCAGAGTGGCCAATTAAAAATTGAAATTTAATCAAATTACGCAATTGAAATTATTTGCAGACACATCGCGCCGATGACATACTTGCTAGATTGGCGATAGAACGTGATCATGCCGAAGGTCGCACCCCGGTCCCGCCTCCCCTATGCGCGCTCAAGCGCTGATTAGTTCTGTTCCGAATGCCCCATTCTGCCAGGTCCTCTTTGTTACGTAACTGATGAGCTTTAAGCATAAAATTGCCGAGCCATTCGCGGCCGCCACTGCCGCCGCGCCGCTGAGATTCATCATTTCGCGGCGACAATTGAACTTGAACGTGGGAAAATTCGCGAGCTCACTGCCCGCGCGCATCGGCGCTCGTCGGTGCGTTCTTGTTCTCCGGCAATTTTGCGGCCGGCTCACCTTGAAGTTGGATCGTGGGATTCCACGGGGCTGGCAACAATATCATTTGTGAATTTGGCGGAAATTAACGCGAATTCGAACAGTCCTCGCGTGGACACCTGGAGGCTTGGGGCTTAGTCTTTTTTTTTTTTTGTTCTGAGCTCGGTTCTCCCACGCTTTACCAAACTTCTCTGGACTGTATTAAAATTCAGGGACATTTTATTGCTTCCACCTGTTTAGAGGATATCGGATATGCGAATTGCACAAATATTTATGTAAGTTTATACATACATATATCACACTGTATGTAATGTACTACATGGGATGATAAGAAAACTGCCTAACGAAGAAAACTTTTCTATCCAAATTATTTTTTTATTCGTCTTCTTGTCCCCTTCTAGGATGATACACTTAGTCAAGCAGTCCTCCAATGTATATCTTTCAAATAATGTGCTGAGAAAATTCCTCCAAAATACGCCTCAGAACGGCCGACATCCTTTTGTATAGGTACTCTATGCCAACTTGCTGAAATATTTCCAAACAGTCAAACTATAGTAGGTACTCTGAATCGATGACACGTTAGGTACTATCTTTTTGAATATCTTGCATTTAGCTTTCTTATGTCCAAATGTTCACTCAAAATATTGACCACACAATTTCTAGATGCTCATTCATGGTTTTAGCGAGCTCTATCAATTTGAGATTGCAATAAATAAACTCCAATCGTTGCATTTTTTGATGTCTTCTGGAGTCGTAAGTTTTCTTATAACCTAGATGTAGATTTCAGGAGGTAGCCGTAGCGGCCAAGCACTTGTACGTTATACCTCTAAGGAAGATCTGTCATCCAGGTTAATCTGAGCCGTCTAACAAAGCTCAATATTTTGGTTAACATTAGATCTTGTAGCTTTTCTTCTGCTACAATAAGTGCTCCGAGTTTTACGACTCTCGCGTTGAAGTAGAGGGGAAATTCACATAAAACGTGATTGATAGTTTCCTCTTCTCCGCATATACAAAGTGGTGATTCAGTGATGTCCATGGTGAAAAATGTTTGCAGTGCCCTGCAAGGACACCCATTGCAGGGCTGTGGCTTCGGCTGAGATCATGCCCACAGAACTAAGAATACAGTGCTTATGTTTAATTGTAAAGACCTTAGCTGCAGGAAGATAGTCAAACTGCTAAAAATAAGCGATATATAGGGCCTATCCGAATCCAAGTCTTCGTCTTCGTCTTGTTATGACAGCTTATGACGTCACACCGAGCTAAAGGCGCAACCATAATCGACATAACTTAACATAAGTGACGTCACTTACGTGGTGCGATCTTAGCTTAGCTTATGAACGTACCCATAATTGACATGACATAACATCAGATTTTTCGTTCAACTTTCGTTAAACATATCTCCTACGATTGAAACCGTACCCGACATAAGGACTTTCAAATTAATTTTGTTTGCTTAGATTGCCTTTGATAAAAAGTGGAGCACTTTGAAGAAATATTAATAAATAGTGTTCAGAATTATAGATAGGCACCCAATTTGCTCTGTTTTAAAATTTTTGAAATTCATGTCTATATGTTGTTATGGTTTGCTTATGTTAACATTGGACATTCGCTAAGTTTCTTATGTTAAGTCATGTCGATTATGGTTGGACCTTAAGCTCTGTCCGATTCCGAATTCATGACTATGCTGTGAGTTTAGCTACGTAGTATAACAGTTTAGATTGCTTAGCTTGATGAGCGGATTCAAGGCCTGGGTTGACTTCGTGAGACGGTATGAGAAAAATTGCAGGAGCATTCCTTGAATACTGTCGAATTGTGCATTTTTTGTTTACTTTGATTAGTTTAAAATATCAAATATCGAACTAAGCAAACGAATTCGAACAGGTTAGCTTTCCCTTCGTCTTAATTGGAATACTAGATCAGCTTGTTTGCTGACGTCATAAACTGTAATAACGAGACGAAGACGAAGACGAAGACTTGGATTCGGACACGCCCATAATACCTACGTATATAAGAAATATTGGCAGCTTAGGTTATGTATGCAGATAAAATTTATGTGATGCCAAGTTAACGTAGATCTTTAGTAGTACTGCCACCATGAACGTGTGGCTTTTAGCAGTGAAAGCACAAAAACGCGCAAATGCAGTTTTTAGTTAGAACTGCAAACATGAACTTAACTCCATGCTATTGGATCGACCATTTAATTAGACCGTGTTCGGCTCTCTTCAAGAGAGCTTTTGATTGCCTGCCATCCTGTGTTGCATTCCATCTCTTGTTTTGCTTGTTAAGGGCCCATATCTCAAGAGTATGAGTTATAAAAGAGGAAGCTAGGCCAACGTAGGGCTCCGGGCCTAACATAGGTGTACTAAATCCCTGTTTGACTAAGGCGTCTGTAGTCTCATTGCCTTCAATGTTGCTATGGCCAGGGACCCAAATGATCGCTACACTGTTTTCGATTTCGATTCGCGGCGATTAAATTTAGTGATTTTCTGCATTCATATAATTTTTAAAATTATGTATATGGTTATTTTTACACTATTCTAATCAGACTTCTTGTAATTAATTTAATATTTAAATAACATTAAAATGTTTGATGCATTACTAAAATTTCTATTTAAGGCTGTCTATGAGCAAGAGCATCCCGAAATTAATCGAAGTAAATCAAAAATGTGCAATATTCGGCAGTTCTCAGCGATATTCCTTTAGCTTTTCTTCAGTTGCTCTTTGCGAAATTACTTAAAAATATATTAGTAAGGTGACACCTCTAAAATTCCTGAAATATTATTATTAGTGTATTAATTGCAAACACTGGACAAGGTCAAAGTAGTTTCGACACTATTATTAAAAGTTCTGAATCTTCAAAAAAAAAATGGATTCAAACAAAATTGTCATCAACCATGTTCATATAAAAGTTAAACATCAGAGTTCATTTTACGCTACTACGAACCACACTATTTTTGAAGAACACACTTGTGAATACTTTCCAAAATAAAATAAATAAAGTTTGGAAGCTTGTATTTTAAAGCCAGTTTAGTATTCATTTGGGTTATGGCTCGAATTTCAACAAAATTTACAAATCGAAAATGGTGGAGTATGACATCATGGATAATTTGCTAAAATAACAGTGGTCTTGTAGGTATCACATTTCAACACCAAATATTTTTTGTAACTTTCCTTTATGTATTTATCTTGGTTAAAACAGTGATTCTTACATTCAATTAATTAAGCATTAGTCTGTTGTCTGCTTAAAAAAATTAATTCTGAAAGTGTTTGAATGATTATTGTTAAATACAAGTAGGTACTACAGAGTTCATTGGCGGACAAACCTGCATTTTTCTAAGGTGGAAATCTAACCCTATGAATCATTGCAAAATATTTTTATTTGTAATAAGTCTTGCAATAAAAATACAATTTTATGTACGTATTACACTCAGCTATGTTGAAAGTTTTCCACTTTGAAAAATTAAGAGAGTGTGCTTCTTCGAACATAAAATATAAATTAGAGAGCTCTAATAAAGGTGGGATATATCTACATAATTTTATTTCGGTAACGCCTTAAAGCAATTCTTTTAATTTTATTTAGTTATATATCTACATAGTGAAATTTGAAGCACAACGAAGCAGTGCGAAAATTATTTAATACATTTTAATTTTAAAAGCAAAATGCCTGAAAGCACGAACCTGCCCCATTTGCCCGCACTCATTACTCTCGCGAAAGATAGTTCTGGTTGCCCGCAAGTGAGGTAGTCCATTGTTCAGAAGATTCGTCTCCTCACAGAAATCAATTTGCGTTGAAACGAAATTGCCGGGCTGTGGCCGAATGTGTTTATGTAATGCAAATTATGACGCCATGTTCGGATAAAGCTAGCATGAAACCATCTGCTAAAACTAACGAAACTATATTAATCAGTGTATACTCTATTATGCAGAACCGTAAATTCTGCACAGGCTTCTCCAATACGACAATGACCCAAAGTATGCTTCAAAACTTATGAAAAAATGCTTCGCAATGGAAATTCCTAGTCCAATCCAATAAAAAATTGTTCAAAACAATATGTAGCTATTTGAATCCTTAAAACATAATTTTATAGTTCATAACTTAAATTCATCCATGTCTTGCTTACTCCAAGAGATTGTATTAGATATTAAAAAGGAAAATGGTTAGTTCTTTACCAGGCCGTACCATAAAATCGCATTGATTTTATGAAGCAAAAGGTTTATTTGTTAATATTTTAGTTTGATTATACTTAATAATAAAGTAAATGCATGATATTAACTACCAAAAGTTAGTTTCTTCATTTTATTATTGGTCATAAACCTTTGGTGTAGGTATATACATTACATACATATGTATCGCTCGACGAATTGAGGTTGAGGAGGAAATGAGATAGATCATTCGAAAACTGCGACAAAAAGTCTAGGCAGACGTATACCGCGGTCTTATAGCAAAAAGATAAGCCGTAGCAGAACTAAATTCACAAAACCCAAGACACAGCCCGGATATACTCTGTCAAAAGACATACTGTCGCCATCGAGGTGCGAATGTGCGGAGGGAGTTTTTGCATGAGTGCGTGGCTGAAGTGAGTGCGTACCTGAAATGGGTTAATAAGTGCGAATTTATCACCTCTTACCCTGACAAGACGAAAGAGGCCGATGAACGGCTTTGGCACACGCGCCGCGATCAGCTGATCGGCCAGACAAAGGTCGATGCAGAACCCCGAGGATCGATAAGATAGGTGGTTGATGGGGGTTCTTACCGCTTGTATGACGCGTGCAATAACCGAATGGAGAGATCCTTTCGCGGGAGCAGCACTTAATTCCCTTTTCTGCAGTTGAACCGTTATAGACGAGTCGAATTCCGACCGAACGACTCGATTAAAAGCTCGACACCTTTCACGCTGCGTGTTTTACGTGTAGAGCGATTTGCACAAATTAAAATCGGAATTAAGCGAATTTTAATTTTAGAGCACTTCACCGCTTGTCGCTTGCCATTGAAAGAAAGCTCAGCTGTGAAGACGTTTAAGGAATCACTGCGCCTCCCTGTCCCTCGAACTAGACTTTTGCACGGTCCACTTGGGCCCCAACAACTAAAAACTTCGCAGGCTGCGCGCCGGTGTGGTGATGTGCCCGAGCGGAGAATGTGGGGCGGTGCGGGTACGCGGCAGTGCATATATGCGCGCGTAGCCCAACTATCGCATCGCGCAATCAAGTTTTTCAGCGTCGGCGTGCAGTGAACAACGATCGACCTTGGCAATGAATTTTTCATGTTCCGTAATAAATACTGCACTACTGCCGCTCTTTTGTGGTTGCCGATGTGTAAGTGCGCCTATTTTTGCACCACTCGAAATGAATCTATTATGCACCAGCAGCTCCCCGCTCCCTCCTCCCCATTCGCATGCTTCTACAAATGTGGGCAGGCATGCGTGCCCGCGTTTCGCGAAAAGCTCAGGGTGGGCTGGCTGGATCGTTTGAGCGCGCACAACACACGGCCAAGCAGCCGCACGTCTTGCGGGCGGTGGTGCCGTGGTGGTGCAACGCAACATCCCAAAGCTCTTGCCTCGGTGCAGCTCAGCTGCACATTTGATGATATGATTGCACGCGCGCGTCCCGCCGCCGCGTCCGCCATCCTTCTCGCCCAGCAACCGCGACCGCTCGCTAAGGCGAGCTGCGGCAGGCGCGTGATAAGCTGCCAACTGCATTCGTTTTCAGCTAGCTCGCATATGTCCGATGCATTTTTTGTGCGATTACGTAAAATTACCTCCTCGTCAGGAGGGGGCGCATATGTGACGGATGCTGTGCTGTTCTGGTGCAGCAGCAGCAACCGCGAGTGCACGTAGGCAGGAGTTATGTTCGCTTCGCGTGCACGAGTCATCTGCTCTGCGGTTGGATATGGGTGACCACCGAAACATGCGTTCAGAGGTTCCGTTTGGCATTGGAGGTGAGCGGCGCGGCACCGTCTTAAGTGCAGCAGTGTCGACGCCGCTAAGACTGAGACAGGCCAGCCGTCATTTTCTGGTGCACTGATCAAAGAAATTGCGCATTGCACTCGCAGGCCTACGCAATAATTATCCCGCGAGGCGGACACTGCACGAGAGATGGGAATTGGAATTCCGACCGCTTGCCAAATATACTTCCATTCGATCAGGATTAACCTTGGCAGTAATGATGGATCTGCTGTCGGTTGCATTGCATCACCTTCGCGAAAGTTTATTTTCGGTCGGAAGTGCACATCTTTTTGGTACGACACGTTCGGAGAATCATTGGAAAAGTTTTGTAATTTGATCACCTTGAAATACATAGATGTGTCGTAGTAACTAATAAATCATTTTGTCTGGTCCTAAATTAACTTCGCTTATGGAGATTTATAAAACCAATTTTCCTCTTTAATAATCAACACACTTTTGTCCTGTGTCTTTTACGATGCGGAAAGTATTACAAAATTCTGGGAAGAGATGCAAAGAAAATCTCCTTTTTTCATATGCAACAGATGTACATATGGGTAAGGGTAAAAAAACATGTTCGAGATCAAAACAGATGCTAATTATATTATTTTCAAAATGTGAAGAAAACCGGTAGGGGGAAGTTCCCCTGAACCGGACACTTAAGAAATAAAAAGTATAAAAAAAATTGTGCAATAGTCTAATTTGTTTATTTTACTTTGATAAGCTCTCAACTATAATATACCTAATCAACACAGATATATCAACAGTCTCAAATGCTAATTTAAATGTAGTAGATACTAAGGAACAATATACATAGAAAAAAGGACGTTTTCAAAAAGGTCCCCTATTGTCGGACAGCCAACTTGTCGATCATTTTTAAAATTAAAATGTTGATAAAGAAAACTAATCTTAATTCAAATAAAACTTTGGTCATAATTAGAAACGAAATCACAAAACTTTAATTGTACAACCTGCATAAATATCATCCTATACTTTAAATACTGTTTGCATACCTACCCAAAAAATTGGCATAAGCAACAAATTGGCGCGCTTCTTCGTTCTGATTCAAATTCTGTCCGGCTTCAGGAGCCGTCCGGGCTTAGGGGACTTGCCCTATATGAAAACATACAATTTGATTGACAATTGAACTGAGAAATTTCAATTAATCGGAGTTATTAATGCTGTTGAAGAATCCTGCATGTACATAAGAATGGGGGATATGACAATCAATTTTATGATGTCCTTGAAAGAAGTTTTATAGGGATTTCTATTCTGAAACAGCCTGTTATATGAATATGCTATCTTTATACATATAGGTGTGTTTTACGTTCCACTCGTTTCGTTTCTGTTTCAACTCATCCCAGTCCGCCCTATATATGTATAAGAGTCAAAATCCGGTTAATGATGAGAATTTAAACAGGAAGGCAAACTAGAATTTTATTTTATTTCACCCTGTAGCTCATTTTACTACGATAATATATTGAATTGAAACGAATCATACCTTACATTACCCCCGAATATCAAACTTACATACGGAGATACATAAATAGGTACATACATCCAAATTAAAGTCGATTCAACAGTTTTGAACTGATCAGAATTTAGCCAGGTCAGGAAACTACAATACTTTTTTTTAAATTTATGTATGGTATAATGTTAAGAAAACATTGAATTGTTCGGTAAAATTATTTCCAACTTATTTAATTAGACGCAAACCTTTTATTATAAGGGAACGGAATGACCGCGTGCTTGTGTGAATATCTAATCATCATACAACGTGGCTGCGGTTAAACTCAATCTTGATACCTTTGTCTTAGACTCTAAGACAAAGGTATCGAGACTTAGACTATCAATTTTTTTATTCGATTAACCTGCTTCCATTGAAAGAATTAATGGAGATTGTAAGACACGCTATATTAATTTTGGCCAGGGAATTGGATACGATCCTATAATAGTCAGCAAATAGATATTATGCAAATTATCAGTTGAATGTAATTCTGTCAAAGTTGACAGGGATATTGACATACATATTTCGAATGATCATTCCAACAGTTACAAGATTCGAAGTTAATACTGATCTAGCTTTATAAGTTGTGTTTTTTTCGTCTATCCCGAACAAAAGGAGATTTTGCTTAGATTTGAAATTTATCAGGAATAACCTATAGAAAAAATTTAAAATTTTCTAAAAAACATCACATTGAAACGAATTTTATCCACTTTTAAATCAAAAATTAATCTGAAAATTGTTCAGTTCGAAAGATGTGAAGTTTCGCATGAATAAAAATCATAGCAATTTGATACATTGTTGATATAAATTGATAATCCTTATTCTGAGGAACTATTAATAAACTTCAGTAATCAGTTCAATATAAATTTTCCTGTTGTTCTGGAGATACGAAAAGAACGCAGCCATAAACAGACAGACAATTTGATTAGTTTAGCCGTGCTTCAGAACTACTTATTCGATATTATTTTCAAATTACTAGATTTACTTACTAGTATGATTCTTGTTTTGCTGTTGTTAAGTTGTTAATAATAGTCTGATCTGAATTGATCCAGTTGTTTCATTAAGACACTAAAAGTGAATGCATATTTTACAGAAGAAACAAAAAATTGTTTTCTAAAGGTTACATCTGTAAGTATTGTATTGAAATTAGAAGATTATTGGTAAATATTTTTGTACCGTTAATTTGGATTAATTTTGACTTGGGAGGTTACTTTGTTTCAATTTTAAGTTCTCAGTAATAAACTAATTAGAACTTTGTATATTTAGGAATAATCATGATATTCTGTCATATAATTCAATAATTCACTAAAGATTTACCCTTTAGGATCAGATATTCTATTTGTATCAACTTTGCAATGTTGAATAGTTTGACAAGTGGACTCAGTCCATGAATAAAGATGCTTAAGCTAATCAAAGACGTAGAGTTCATCATATATAGCCTTTGTACGTGCTCACATTCTATAATATTAAAAATTTTAGTAATATTATAGATAATAGTATAAATATAAATCCATTAAATTTAAATAACGAGATGCAAGTTGCTTATTTATGATTGTGGCAACCCAATTTCAACCAATCAAGTTACCAATCCAGTCAACTCAACTTCAACCAATCAAGTTCCCTGAGTTTCTACGGCAAATAATGAATAACCAAGTAAACTTTGACTTTTTGCAAAAATATCAAAAAGATTTTGTTTTATAGTTTCCAGTCCAGATTTATCCTCTCGCGAATTGACAATTAAATTTTGTATCATTAAATAAATAAAATTCTTATTCTTTAAAGGAATCAAAATTATATTTTATTTAAAATAATTTTTTATTGAGAAAAAGGAAGAACTAAAAGTAAATAATAAAAAGGATAAACATTATAAGATGGAGACTAGCTTCTCCTTCACTTTGTGACCCCGACAGGTCTGAAAGACCGGAACACAGAACGACAATAAAACTTTCAAAACGGCAAGACATTTTAAATATCATAAACGATCCAGAAAATTGTTTCCTTTATTTAAAAGACGGAAGAATCACGGTAGGATTCCATCAATTACTCACTGACATGTCAGTAAGACGTTTAAGAAGAGAGATGCTACAAAATAGACCAGGATTTAAAGGATTCAAGGTTCGAATTATCGATTGGAGAATAATTCCAACAGCACCAACACCACCATAACCATCAACCATCCAGCCGACACCTCAAAATCAAGAGGAATAAATAAATAAAAAAAGAGGATATACCACATCAAAACAGAAAAGTGAAAACTCAAATAGTAGAGATATTTAATTTAAAATATAACAGTGCTACAAGAATAACAACAAACGAAGATATTCCGATATTATGAATAAAAATAAAGCTTGAAAAGATTTAAATCTCACCATGAGACAATAGATATTATTAATGGGCAACTATAGAAAATTCCATCACCAAAAAGGACAGGTAACATTAAAAACTACCCCTTCAGCAATAAATGTGCAGACATACGCAAACAACAACAATCAACAACATCATCATCATTCAAAAGATTCATACAATTCATCAAGCAAAACCGCTTCAATCAACACTCCTTCTTCTTCCCATTGTGGCGAACTAGCACTTTGCTTTTCGTAAGTTATCTCACCAAGGCGACTAGATTTGATTGAAAAAGTTCAAATCACGTTACCGATGAAATAGATTTTATTTTTCAGTTGAGTTTCAATTCCGAGATAGAAAAGACATGTGATATAAAATAAAATTATAAAATTAATTCATTAAAATAAAGATCCCAATAAAAACCAAAATTTTATCTTATAATATATGAACTCAACGATAAGCTATAATATGGAATCTAATCAAGATTCTATACCATTATATCATGCTCAAAACGCGATCACTGGGACAGGAATAATGTGGCGACGCATTTAGTCACGGGCCGACTCACCGAGCCACCACATATGTATATACTTCCAGATCTAGTAACCTTAATAGAATTTACTTAATAAAAAATATAATCGAAGGACTCCACTCGTCTAAAAAACATAAAAATGAGAGAAATTAAGCTAGTTAGATAAAAATTGTCTCACGAAGAGAACATAACTTTTGTGAATAGAATAAAGAATTGAGAATTGTGCAATTTAATGAATAAATTTAAATAAATTTATAAAAAATATAATTATTGTTATTATTTAATAAATATACATAAAAAAAAAATAAATATTTTATGATTTATAGGGACTCCCCTATAATGGTTATTGGAAACCAATGCAGATAAAGGTTTGTTCGTCTAGTAATTTTTTCTAACAGTCTAGTTGACCCATTCTGCTACCACTTTTAAATAGGAACTTTTCTGATAGGAATCGAAGCTGGTTTGCCATTAACGCGTTATGGTGCCTTAAGTAAATGACGTTCTTACTGGACTCTAATTGAAATTTTCAACCTTTGTTTCATTAGCAATAAATTGACAAGAATAGTATAAAGACATTTTTCTAGGCATGATTAGAAAAATGTTTTACTCTGTACTCTTCAGAGGTAGGTAGGGGAAGAGTGGCATGAAGAAGCCGAGTTTTGAAAGAGCCGTTTTCTATTGCACAAAAACTACCGACTGCATTTTTTTCATGTTTTTTTTTTTAGTTAGTACTACTGATCACTGATACTCCCTAAAAATTTTATCATTATTTGTCAACAACTAACGTTGATACAACGTTTTAAAGACTTTAGACCCCAAAAGTACATTTTTGATGTTGTTTCATTTAGTTTTTGACACTTAAATGCCAGCAACTCATGAAAAACTGATTATGCTATAAAATTTTATAGATTTTAAGCTTTTCAACGATAAATATTTTATTAGTTGAGCACTTTTATTTTATACTAATTTTTTAAATAATTATTTTTAACATAAAAGTTATGAAGGAGCCACTTTGTTAAAATGAAGGGGAAAGGGGGGCAATATGAACCCTGTGGAAATGTGATCGAAAGAAAAATCAACTCTATTAAAAAAAGAAATGTTCAAGTAATTTAATATGCATTCTTTCATACCTCCATAAAAATTTTTAAATAAATTTTACTGCTTCCGTTATCAGAGACGCATTTAGTCAAAAATCAATGCATTACATTTAATAAATATTTTTTTTTATGAAAATCGTTTTCTGCATTGAATGAGCCATAGATTTTGAAATTTGTTTAATCGAAAAAATTGATTTTTTCAAGTTGTGCAGTATTACCACTGAATACAATTTGATAAAATTACAGTAAACGCTTTCACTTTGATAAAGGTTGAAATGATTAACATATATTTTTCAAGAGTTGGCAAAAGCCAAGAAAATTTCAAATAAGAGTTTTTGCGAGGTAGTTAAAGAAAAGAAGAATTTCAAAATTCCTTTCTCTTATGATAAAGGCATATACAGTGAAAAGTAAGTTCACGTGTGTGCAAGAGGAAGTGGAGAGGAATAAAAAAAACTCGACTCCTTTCTCGAGAATGAAAATCTAAAAAATACGCCCAGGTCCCTGTTTCGGAACCGCCAAGGTGCAAAAAACGTACAGAAAAGAAAGTGGTCGAAAACAGCGAAAATTGTTAAAGGGCCAGGGGGC
Source organism: Machimus rusticus (assembly GCA_951509405.1). Classification (NCBI taxonomy): domain Eukaryota; kingdom Metazoa; phylum Arthropoda; class Insecta; order Diptera; family Asilidae; genus Machimus; species Machimus rusticus. The sequence goes on from OX608051.1 coordinate 15,814,589, forward strand.
ACCCATTGCTCATTATGTTCGTAAACAAATGCCACGGACCAGAGCGCAGCGCGGCCCCGCCAAAAAAAACCCGGTGTAATGCCGCGAACGCGGACGTTGAAGCGCGGAGGCCCTTCGCAGGTTGTTTTCCGCTTGTTTTGACTGGTGCGGCGTTCGCGGTATCTTGCAGCCGAAATCGCAAGATAACTGACCACCTGGTCTAATCCAACTATTTTTTATCTCGTCAGCTTGGCCGGTCGGGGGGAAGAGGCGGCGGCGGACAGTGACCGCAACCGAATTTTCAACTCGTTTTCCCCATCTAAAATTTCATAAAATGCCGGAGGGCAACATGATGCAACTCGTCCGCGGTGCCCGCCGCCTCTCCGTCCGGCTCCTGCTGCATCCCGGATCCCGGAATTTATGTGCCCTGGAGAACAAATTTGGTCAGGGCATGGGCACTTCCGATTTTTTTCACCGCCGTCGCTGCTGCGGGTGATGTAACCAAGGTCCTCTTGCGAGGAGCCGGGAATGCAGTTCTCAGCTTCTGGCGCCTTCGTTTTTTGCCCGCCTTCGCTGTGTGCGGATGCTGCTAACGATGTTTTGCAGGACCCGGTGCAGGCAGATATCGCGGTGCCTTATTTATGGGCCCCAGATCTGCCGCACTTTTCCAATCGCAGCCAATGCACCGAGTCGTTTGCGGCTGATAAATCAATGGGCCAACTCGGAGGCTGCAGACCCGAAAGCCCCCCTCTAGCCGTGGAGGACCGGGTCATCCGAAAATTCGGTGTGCCGCCAAAATCCCGGCCGAAAGCGGTCAATTTCTGCCCCCACGGCCAAGCCAAGTCACGCGGCAGAAGTCCCGGGCGAGGTGGACTGGACCGTGCCACGATGCACTCAGAGTAATTGCAGCCGAGGCCTTCGTGCAATTACTGTCATTTATTTGCGGGGAATTAGGCGCGCATCCGGGGCGAATTAATATTAATGGCGGGGCGCGATGCGGCCGTGCCATTGTTTCCCTCAATTTCATGAATATAACATTTTTGCTAATTAGAGAGCACCGGCTAATCCACAGATTTCAGTCGCAACCGCGCAGTGCGTTACAAGAGAATTGCGTGAGTGAATTATCCGTTGCGCGACGGACATGTTGAAATGCCCATGAAAAGCCACGAAAGAGACTCATAATTTTTGTTCTCCGTCTGAAGGCCGGCACATTGTGCGTCCTTTAACCGGGTTGCCAGCTGAACCCTTCTCGTGTGGCAATACACAAATTATACAGTTTATGTGCCTTCATGAAGTTACTGCTGAACAAAATATAAATTTAAAAAACTCGCCATGCTCATTAACAGACAGTAAAAATGCAAATTATGATTTTGGAAGGAACTGAATCCAACAAACTATACCAAACTTTAATTTCATAAATACAAATTAAGTACCTAGGTACCGGAGCATAAGTTTAAGACATGACTTCATATTATTTTATATCACATATGCGGAGTGAATGCAACTTATCGAACACTTTTCCGTGCGATAAATCACCGTTTTCGCACGGAAATTTGACATGTGAGAACTGGGGCTGGTTCAATTATCACATAATTTCCTCCAGCGCCTTGTTATGGTGTATAAATAAACAACATATGCTTACACTCTGTAGGTAAGCGTTATTGCATAAAATTACTAAGTGGAGTTTAATACATACGCTCCTTATTGTGTAGGGTAAAGTACGGATAGATGCCCCAACTATCAAAAATTATACTTTCAAAACCAAATCCGAATCAGTTTGCCTTCATATTGATACCTTTTACCGAAAAACTCTCATTGTGACACTTTAGCGCTCAAGAAGCACACATAGAACTCTTATTCTTCTAGCTTACCTAAATTATTTAGTGATGCAACATTTCCGTATTATTTTTTTGTCGTCTCAAAAATCTAGAAAATCATTTTCTGTATTTGATAAGTGACTTCATTTTTGGTTTTGTATATAAGATTTATATGTAAAGTGCTTGTTAAATTCTTTCTCCACACATAAAAATCGGAATTCCTGTTTAAATGTTAAAGCTACCCCCACCGTAACTTTTAAAAAAATATATTCACGTGTTTTCTCTTTTTTTGAAACCCGACAAAATTAACCCACGTTACTGATAGATACATAGTTTAAAAGTATAAAAATCGTAGTAGACTTATATTTGCCAAGCTAAATATGGCTGCTTGGTTGATCTTGGGATCTTTGAGTTTGCACTGAAAAAAAATAACAATACTAACTAATCTTTTGTTGATTATCAGCCAATTAATTGTAATTGTTATAACAATTTAAAGTAGTGAAATCAATTAAAATAGTTGAGAAACTAACTAATTTTGTAAATGTTTTTCTCACTGTTTTAGTTCTATCAACTTATTTAATAAGTTGGCTGAAAAAATAGTTAATTTTGCTAATATTTTTCTTTCAATGTGTTTATTTAAATCTGGCTAGACTAAAAGTAGAGAGTAGCATTTAATTTTATATCTAATCTAATGCGAGGTAGAGCTTTAAGTGGTAGTAGTAGTTAGTTTCAAACTTATAAAAATGTATATTTTCATATTTAATTAGAAGTATTCTCAAGCCGCTCCGTTTTATGTAAGTTTATTGCACCTAAGTTTCTCTTTTGAAAGTGAGCATGGTAACCCTATCCGCGGTCCCAAGAGTAGTCTACCTTCGACTGTCATTTGACTTTCATGCCGCTAACTGATTAGAAACGCAATTCTATGTGCACGCACGAAAAAATTGCATCGCCGCTGCACCTCACGTCGCTGCACTTAATGCAATCACGCATGGGCACGGCCGAGCCGAACGCTCACGCAAATTGATCTTGCCGGGAAGCGGCAAGCAGTCGCAAAGGACGACGTCTCGGTTGCGTTCGCGTTACGATTTCGCCGTGCCGGGCAGCGTAATAAATTACCCTGTCATGTGCGTGCGCAGATAATTTCCAGTCGTCTCCCAGGCGCTGCACGATCCGCCTAAAACAAAAGGCTCTGGGAGCCCCGGCCCTGGTGTCGGGGAGCACCTGAGTACCTGCGAATTCTGTGGCTTATGCAATTTCTAGCCATTTTTCGGTTAGTTATCCCTCGCACAATTTCCAGCGAGAGATCGCGAGCTCGCGGAAAATCTTGCGGCTGTGCGACTGTTATCGAAGTGGGAAAGACGCGCCGCTCCAATGATTGATGGGGCATGAAGAAAATTGCACAGTCGCAGGGCGCAAAGCGAAGTGGGGGAAAATTGGGCAACGACGGGATGCGCCGCGCTACGTGGCTGCGTTTACAGGATGATGACCTAAAAGTACCTCGGCGCGGCATTTCTAATGGCTGGTACTTGCTGCTAAATTGCCGCAATTCCATGCGAATCGCGCTTGATTACGACGAAAAGGCGTTTCGCATTTTATAATACTTATAGACTGGGGGAGGCGGGTGTGCGGAGAAATCGCCTTTAGAAATATAAATGCATTCGGACAAAGACAAAATATAATCAGACTTACCACTTCTCTAAAATTGTGGCTTAATCATCCAAAAAATAGCTTATCTGCAGTAGTTACATACCTGTAGATGAACAAAAAATCTAATGTTAGAGATATTTATTTTAAGATGTTTGATTACTTTTATATAGGTAGTATAATGAAATAAAAATTAAAGTTTATATAAAAGGTCGATGGTACCATACTGTGATGAAATAAAGCCACTTTGAAGTCGAATATTTAAAAAATGGAACATAACTTTGAAAAACGGTTTAAGAAACCTCATAATGATTTTAAATTCTCTTTTCAACGACACCCCACTCTATATGAGGTAAGTAAACATTTTTCTTTTTCATTCCCAATTTTTTTGTTTCGAAAGTGGTACCTCATACATGTCTTTGTAGCGGGTATATTTATGTACCAAATTTCACCGCGCTAGTCCTAATAATCTCTGAATAAAATGATTGTGACATATAGACGGACGTGACGAAATTATAAGGGTTCTTTGTTTTGCTGCGGAACCCTAAAAGCTGTTTTATAATAATATTTGAGCTAGTGAAAAGAGTTCTTCTGGCCTTTTATTTTTGGAATAATAAACCATTATGGATCCATACGTTTGGATAATATGGAACATAAATTAAAAAAATTATTATACGCAGTTCGTAATATGCCACGCGTCTGATTGAAGAAATTGATCGGTTAGGAACGAAGATGAATAAGATTCCTCCATAAGTTTAAATGATCATGGTTAATTATGAAAGTACGATGTTATAATTTTCAACAAATTGTAAAGAATAAGAAAACAATAAGGGATGTACATTATACAGTCAAAATTAGACAGGCCCTCAGGGTTTTTTTCTTTAAAATCTAGTATAGGTATATGCGGGAGGTTCTTAGCTATGTTTGGTGGAAGTCGGGTATCCAGTTTCGAAGATCTTCAGATTTCATTAAAATCTGTGTAAGGAGGCCGAGAAGTATTATAAGTATTATAAGTATAAGAAGTATTATAACAAAGAGACTTGGAAATTGAGCTCAAAGTAATTTTTGTAAATAAATTTAAAAAAAAAAACATCTTCTTCAAATAAATTATAAGCAATATTTTTGTGATAAATTTTAACTCAAAAATAACATATAAAGAAATATGGGTACTAGATATATATTTCCATTATTAGGGAAATTAATTTTTGGATAGGAAAAGCTAAAGACATAAAATTGTGTGCTTATGTTTCTTTCAAGAAAGGCTTGTTCTGCTTCTAAGAAAACGACTTGATCCCACAACGAAACTTTCTTTAAACCGAAGACCTTTCAATAAAATGCTTTAATTCTTTCAGTCGTTTATGCAGTAGCTAGCTGATTGCTAAAACACACGCGGAAAGTGATAACCCGGGCAGTCGCAACGCAACGTTGACACCCAGAAAACGCAGCCCGCAGCTCGTCACTAGAGTTCGCTTTGATCAGCTTTAATTCAGCTTATCGCAGAGGGCCGTTATCGAGCTCACAGTGTTCCGTTCGAAGAAATTACTTTCCACAAAATCCGCTCAAGTGCAGTTTAAAGGGCAAAGATTAAATGGGCCGGTAATAGTCGCCATAGTTGCTAGTGGGGCGCTGCTGCATGTCCCTGCCAATGCAATTGCGACCTTATCTGCAACTAATTAACTTCGACACTTTCTCTAATGCTGCCGCAATTCGCACCAGTTAGCTGAGGCCCTGCACACACGGTTGGCCGCCGCTTTCCGCCCCCTTCTCGGTCTCAGTTTCTGAATGCAGTCGAAGGGCTCTCCTTTTTCATGTCCCGCCGCTGCCGCCGTGTGTGTCAGAAAAATGCCGTTACAGCGTGAAAAAAATACGATTAAGCTTGGCTCCTCGAAGCAAAGCTCATAACGAGGCGTTGAATCACGAGAGAGTGCAGGGGAGCTTTATCGGCCGCTTAAGCTGGCGAAAACTATAAAAAAAAAAAAAAATTGGCTTAAATCAGACAGCAGACCTCCAGCGACGCCTGCCGTTAGCTGGCATACGCGCGCTGCATTATCGCGGGCGGGAACGGGCACCACTACAGCCGCAGGACGCGCTCGAGGTTGTTTGCTCGAGAGCTCCTTTCGCACTTGCACACAAAAGTTGCACTGCACTGCACTGAACGGCACGAAGAACGAACAAAAAAAAAAGGTAAAAATTGTAAAAAAGCGAAAAAAAAATTATATAAAGCGACGGCAGCGCGGGGCGAGTGCAAAAAAGCACAAACTTAAGTTTATGCGGGCTGCAGCTATATTTCGCCGCACCGCCACCACCGCCGCTGCCGCCCATGTTTTCCTCTATTTGCGTCTTTTCCCATTTTTCGGGAAAGTTTGGGGCCAATGGGTTGGCGAGCGGGTGGATGGGGGCGTGGAGGCGTCAGCTCTGTGCAGTCAGCGTCGCGTTACTTTGCGTGTGCAGCTAAACCTCCTCCAGGAAGGGGGCGGGCGCGCACATGCGAGGCGAATGCACTCTCCAGTGGAGTCGGCGGAGTTGTTCGGCTCTCCGCGTCACGTTCAATTTCGCTGGTTGGCCCACCACGCCTAGCCGGGCCCAAAACCACCTTCCACCACGAGCAGCGCCCCCCTAAGTTCGCTACGGAAAACTTTTTGACACAAAATATCGCAGACAAGGATGTTCCCCACTTTTGGGGGTCCTTTGTGGCTTCTCTATGAATTTTTAAAGTTTTACTGCGAATTTACTGGGAGGACTCCTTCGCATTTTCCAGTTAGCGCTCACGTCACGGTGAGCTTTCTTCTAATTCGAACACGTCGCCATGACGATGGGATTGCGTTGTCATCCTCATTATGAGCTCCCTGCAATTTCGTCGGTGGTTTTCGCACAAAATGATGATTTTTTTCCTTTTTTTGCGAATTCGTGACGGGACGCAGCTATTCCGTTGGTTCTGCTTTAGGGCCATTTCCCACCAGACTGAGCTGATTCGGTGAAATGCACAAAAACGACGCTCCATACTCAGTATGGTGCCTTCTGTTGTATACGAACTACTCTTATCAAGGCACTCATTATCAGTGTCAGAACTTTTATGCGGCCATTTAGGAAGAAATTAACCAAATTGAAAATTTTTTACAAACAGAACAGATGAAATTTTTGAGGGGCTCTTTGGGCCTGGCCTTTCTACATTGAAACGCTTCTTAGAAAAAAGCTTGGCTTTCATTTTCCATATAGAGTGTAAAGAGAAATGTTCAAAATGGCGGGCTGTCAAATTCTAAATGTGTACGATTTTTAAACTTATACAGGATGATTTTGAAGGTTGCTAATTACAAAGAAAAGGTTTCAAAAGTATAGTTTTGGAAATTTTACATTTCCTACAGGGATGGTGGAAAATTAATTAATTAAAATTATAGTTAAAGCCGGGTAGACACTCAAATATTATCAGAAAAAAACAAGGACCGGAAAAGAACTCGATATACTATTTCTTAAACGTGTGGGTAACGAAAATAGGCCTATAATATGGGTAATAACTGTATACAAGTTCAGTAAAAATTAAGAGAACATAACACATAACTTCAAAGGAAATAAAAGTTTAAATTTCATTGCTATAAAAAAAGACATTGTATATAATACATTTCCTTTGAAAATTTGTATATCTTTAACATATACAAATATAATCTTTGAACCTGATTCAATAATATCCTTCGCAGCAATTTAAACCAAATACTTTAGCAGTAACAACAGCAACTATAATATAACAATACCCTCAACAATTCCTTGTTTTAAGGTTAAGCCGTCTTAACTCGGAGGAAGGTAATGTATGGCGACTCTGTGGGTTTTCACTGATTTATAATTCACAAATCTGAGGCAATATTGATTTGTGAAAATAGAAATTTGACATTTTTTTAAAATAAACAAAATTTTCCACATGTAGTCAAGCATGGTCAAATGCTAATTTGCCAAACAATTCAAGACTGGCCCAAAGTGTGATTTATTTGTCGTTAGTCAAGCTTTTGCGAAATCTTGCTCTGAGTTACAGCATTCGCTCAAGCCTAAATTAATGTCGAGAACCAAGGTTTGGATTTTCAGTAGATAATAATTTTATCCACGCCAATACTAAATTCGCATATAAAACAAATTCGCTCATACTTTTTGGCGGCCCAGTCCGTCTTAAATGAAAAATTCAGTGCGTGAATTGCAGATTTCAAAGTGTTTGTTTGAACTGAAGTTTCAGAGTGAGACAGTGCATTTAAATCAATCGTTTCGTTTAAAAATTACGGAGGTTGTAAGTTCGCAGTTTAGTAGTAAATTTGCATTATTTACCTTGCGTTATTGAACAATTTTAATAGTCACTGTCTACAAATACCTGCATGAAAATGCTAACAACAACTGTATAAACGTAGTAAAATTTGATATTGATAATTTCAAAAGGAATGCATTAGTGTATTCTTGCGTATAATTACATAAAATGCACTAATTATTTCGTTATTTTGTTTTGCGTCATACTTCAATATTTGTGCAGAGATATATGTACATATGTATGTAAAGAGAGAACAGCTTTAATTACAAAATATAAGAAAATATATGTATGTATAAAATATTCCAAGCTGATATAGCAATATTACCATTCTTATGAGTAATTTTAATATCTCGTTGTGTGATTTTACTGTTTAACAAATTTCTTTACCCACGCGTGTAATATTTTTACAAGTTACTACTAAATATTCATTTCCTGCTATATATTTACATTCCCAATAGTATACACATTGTTATATAATTATCATCTCACCCTTACATTGCGTTATAAAAGTACTCAATTACTTTTTATAGTGGAGCTAAAAATTTAGGTATTTTGAAAAGTGTACTTTAGATTCACCTTGTATACATATGTATTGCATTGTAAAATATATACAAAGTTTCAATTAATTTTGTCCAAATGTCGATTTTCCTACATCTTTGTCGTTTTAAAAAGAAAAACGTTTTGAATGTTACATGTCTGTCTGTGGTTGAATATAGACATAATGGGTCTTATGCATAAAAACTGAGCAAATACTCAATCTCAATGTTTGTATAGAAAACCCGAGTTTTATCTCACACAAATTGAGATTGAGCTCCAGTTTCCTATATAAAAATTAAAATTGAGCATTGGTCGGTTTTTATGCATATAAGAGAATATATCCCACTTTTATACACATTTAAGATTTTTAGGCAGTTTTCAATTTCTATTATTTTCCACGTCTCATTATAAAACAAACAAGTTGCAATGTATTTCGGCTTTAATTTTCAAGCCAAGTAGAAGGTCAATAAATGCAGCGTTAAAAGATGCAAAACATGATCTATAAGATGGGCATTATCTAAGGTTTGTCTCTTTGCAAGTACCGCGTCTAATAACTATCTTTTCGCGGAAGCGCAGGCTTTTCTCCCCCTGCGCCCACACACTTTCAATTTTAACTTGAAGTTCATTATCAATGTCCAACCTTCTGATAGTCACCAGCCCGCGGATAGAAAAAAGCAATGCGACAAACTTACTCAGGACTTGCAGTTCGCGATAAGCCGTGCATTACGCACACGAGCAGTGTCGCTTAGACATGGCGCGGCGGCGCGGCGGCCTTACTTCGCGGGTGTCTCCATGCGGTCGGGCCGCGAAGAAAGCGAGAAGCGGAAAATTAGAGTCCGACCGCGATCGCCGAAACGAAGCTCCGCAGAAGACGCGATCAGAGAGTCTCGCACACACTTCCAGTCGCGCAAAGCTCGAGCGATCACCCCCGCGCTTCCGCTGGATCGTCAACTGGTGGAAAGCCGCTCTAAAAAATGCACCGCGCACACTAGTTTAGCGGCGCAAAGCTTGTCTTAGGCTGCGTTTTCGTCGCCGCCATCGATCTTACAATCAGAAGGGTAGGGACGACGCACGGCGGCGGTGCAGTGTAAGTTTTCAATTTATTTAGTCTTGTTTTTCATTTTTTTCTTTTAAGAACTCTTTTTTCCTGCCCCGCTTGTGGCTGTGTAAACAAGGCGCTATCGCGGGCTTTGCGAGATCACGCAGCCTTGAAGAAGTAGTGCTTAACGTTTAACGCTGCCCCAATGTCAGTGTCAAGTTGAGAGCTAGTTAGTAACCAGGCGAGCTTATGAATTGCCGCGGGCTGCGTTTCGCGCTGCTGCGATCGGTCGACGTGCGACTTTTCCTGCTTCACGGCGACAGGCCTATGCGCTCACATCAAAGCGTCGTTGGCTTTATGCACTTGTGCAGGATCTATTTTTAGAAAAATTTCCTAATAGGCAACCGCTGTGAGTTGCAGCGTGTTAATGGTTTCAGTTGACACTTTCACAGCTGGACTCTCGATAGAATGTTAAACTTATTGCTTTATACACATTTTTCTGGTTTCGAAGCCATTCTTTCAACTAATTGGTTATAAAATTTAATTCTTATTACGTTATAAAGATCTTATTTTAACATTACACAACTTAAACTTTTAGATTTTTTTTACATAATTTGAATGTAAAATACTATATACGTATACACATATGTATATATAGGTATAACATAAAGCGTGAAAATTTTCACCGAAATTCCGAGTATTTCCGACGTTGTAGCAGGTAGAACAGAAAAAGCCGTGTTAGCGCTCCGGTCGACCCGTAGCAGCTACCCCCTTTTGAAGTAAGTGAAAATCACGTTCAAAGATTCCGTTACATACAGGTGAAGTTAATAAAAGCGTGTTAAAAATAGCACCTTTAAATCAGATAATTGGCAATTTCCGTGAAAATAGCACCGTTTTGATTATGCTTAGGATATAAGTAAATAAAAAATAAATTTAATGACAGTTGACATGCACAAAACGTTCAGAAAACAAAACTTCTTCCAAACGAACATAGAAATAGTTCTCATAGCCCCTTTTAATTAGGACAACAAAAATAAGGGGTCTGGTAGAAATTTCCAAATCAAAATCTCCAAATTAAAACTCTAAACTGAAATCTCAAAAATTCGAAATCTCTATCTATAAATGTCCATGGGATGGGACGAACAAACTCTCCAAAGTAATATTCCCTATGGCATAGAGTTAGGTAATCGGACTTCGCCACATGCGTACACACACATGTATGTGCACGCACACAAACTCGCTTTCGATTAACTGACTCTATGCTAACAATTTAGTTGGAAAACCTGGACCTTCAGAAATTTCTATTATTCAATTTCTCTCTATAGCCCAGTCAAATCGTACATAAAAACGGGCTAAAATTGCAAAGCGTGATGTAGTTCTAATTTTTTGATAGTTAGGACCAGTTAGAGAAGTGTAAACACAAATTTGCAGTTTCGAAAAACCTGTGCTTCCTTCGTAATACGTGAAAATGTGCAGTTTTTTTCAGTTGCTTTATAACTCATAAACTGTGCATTTGTTGATGTTAGATGTTACTACCATTTTTAAAATACATTAAATTTGCAACAATTCAAGACCAACCAGAGTCCTGTGCCTCCAATGGTTTTAAAGATACGGCCATTTTTGTTCTTCAAAAAAATCAATATTTTAATTTTTCTCTCATTTCGGTGTAACTGTTCAACCTATGAGAAAAGTTGTGGAAAATGGATTGCAGTAAATCTATCTGATGATTTCTTGCGAGAAGCTGAATTGCTATTCCTGAATCTCTGAAACTGTTCCTTGAAACCATCGTACTGAAATACAAACGCCAATTTCTCGGTTGTTGGAAGAAGAAAAAGGCCATACAATAATTTCTGCCGTCAGACCTAGCTGATTCCTCTCCTCACTCAAGCCGAGCTTTGGTACCTAGCTATATAGGAACTTTGGGTCAAAACATCTTGTAAACCTCTGGGCAGCATTGGGATTTTTTTGCACTTATAGTGGATATTTTGGAAGAACAAAAATTGCCGTATCTTGAAAACCATTGAAGGCACAGGACTGGGATGGGCTTAAATTGTTGCAAATTTAATGTACTTTAAAAGTGGTAATAACATCTTACATCAACAAATGCACAGTTTATGAGTTATAAGGCAACTGAAAAAAAAGCTGCAGATTTTCACGTATTACGCAGGAATCACAGGTTTTTCGAAGCTGCAAATTTGAGTTTACACTACTCTAACTGGTCCTAACAATATATCAAAAAATTAGAACTACATCACGCTTTGCAATTTTAATGTCTAATTTGATTGGGCTACTAATAAAATTTTACGTTGTGTAAATGACTGATATTACTTTCGAACTGCACAAAATATCATATTATTGTTTTGTTTTACTTTTTCAAGCTTCTATGATGTAATTTTTTATTTCGTAGATTACTTGATTGGTAGTCGTGCCACATCAGTGAGTCGGCCATTGGCGAAGTGTGTCGCCACAGTAGGTACCTATGTAAGCTTCACTAATTTTTAATTCTTTGAAAAGTAATAATATATGTATACATACAATTTTTTATTTTTATATTTTTTTTCAAATATTTAAAATTCATAAACAAACCAACTCTGCGATATATGTAACGAGCATTTTGAGATTTTAACTGCATTTTGTTAACAATCTACCGTATTGTTTTGATTTATATCCACTTTCGATCAAAGTTAGTCCAAAAATTTGTTCAGCTCACACTTGAATTTCGATTGAATGAACACCTACTTATCACAGAATTTTCATGTGCTTCTCGCAAATTTAAATTTTTTATATATAAGACGGCTTATAAAATAAAATTCAATGAAAAATTTCCTAACTAATCTGATCCGGATCCGATAGTGAAAAGAACGCAACTTTTGTCTTCTATGGAGATTTTGACCGGTTCGTCTAAAATGAAATCAGCGGGTTTTTGGAGATTTTGAATGTCGAGATTTTAAACGGGGTTCTTTCTTTTGGACAATATGTGATTTTTGAGAATTTAATTCTTGAGATTTTATACCCTGGACACTTTGTCTTGTAATGGAGATTTTAACCGGTCCCCAAAAATAAAGCTGCCATTATTATAAGAAACTAGGCACTATTGATCAAAAGTAAATAATTAGAGTTTGATTGAGAATCTTAGCTTAGAAGTAAAATTAGTAAAAAAAAATTTTGACACTCCTCAATTTGTAAGAAAAAGAAGTCTGCAGTGTCATTGAATTAATAAGAATCTTCGCTAGATTCTCAAGAAATATTTAAAAATGAACGAGGAACTCCTTCCCCAGTTCCAGGGCCATCAAGGAAAATGTCAAAATATTTGAATATTTAACAGAAGAGCCAGAAGGTAATAAAAATCTATTTAAAGAATTGTGGGAAGTTGAAAAACTAAAGTTAAAAGGCTGTAATAATTTTGTAGGCAAAAAGAACGAAGACTGTTTTTTTATATATTATATTTGCAAATATATATTTTTTGTTATACGTACATATGATGTTTTAATTGAAGCTTGTTGAATATTTTCTTGGTTTTCTTTCCTTTCTTTACCAATTGCTTTAAATAAAAATAATGTTTGTCCCCACTTTCCCCATGTCGTTCTTTCAAAACATTAAACTCAACTGACAGCTTCTCAACTGCGATGCATTTGTTGCCATGGAAATTTGAATTACGACCATTACCATGCCGAATCCGATGCGCGCAGATTAGAGATTTATTTTAAAATTATTTGTGTTGTAATTTTCCGTTCGCTTATAATCATAGTTTAAGCGTCTTTGAATGCATCTCCAAGATGAAGAATACACAACAAAAAATTTGATCGCCTCTAAGATCATTCATATTTTTCTATGTTTATCCTTATTCGGATTATTATTATAGGAAAACCTGATGTACTTAGATCAATCGAAATTTTTTAAAATCTCATTTTTTTAAAATTGTGTATGGCATTGTAAGTGTTATTTGTCAAGTCTGACTTGAAGGTAGTTGCGAAACACTGCTCTTAAATGAGTGCGAAGACAAAAGGACTAAACGCGCTGTTGTAGGTACCTATAGCTTGGCAATATTCGAAGTCTAGCACCTAAACCTAAATTACGAATTTTTACATGGATAATTCACATATATTAGTATATTATTTGAGATAGAGGTTTTTAATGCACATCAGCGAAATTTGGCTCAGCTCATTTTTCGTAAACAAAGGCTGCAATGAAATTCATTGAGCTTAAATGAAACAGTCTTCTAAGATTGAGAAACGAAAGGCCATTTTATCGTTTTAGTTTTAATTTCTTACTTTCATTTTAGTATAATTTTAAACATTTACGCATAAGCCAAAATTCAATAGCATAGCGATGCATAAATGTAGACACATATTTATAAGACTAGTATTCCTGTGTCAGAAATGTTAGATTAAAATTAAATAAACAGCATCCCAGACAGCGTCGTCAAATTAAAAATTATATAATTTTTGCCTAGACATAACCAATTCAACTAAACTTCAGGGTGACTGTTCACCTTTCCCTCTCCATTTCAACATTTAAGACAATTCCTAAATAAAATGAAGAGTTTGAAAAAAAATAAGTATAAAAAAGGAGAGTGAGTTCACATATTTGACAGAAATGTGTTATTAGTAATAAAAAATTATCCTTTTAAAATAAAGCAATAATTAAAAATGAACCAAATTTTGGATAATTTATTTATGAAAGATTTACGATATTTTTCCAATAAATTGAAAAATAACCATTTTTTTTCTAGTTAGAATAACTATAATTACTAAAAAACTAACGCACGCATATGTGGCCAAAGACATCAAGAGATTTAGTACAAAATGTATTATTACGATACGATTTATTTGAATTAGTCAGTTCTATTGTAGTTATATATGTATGTATGTACTTTCTTGAACGCAGTTGGTTGCATGATATAGTACAAAGTTCATATTTTACGTTTTTACTTAAATTTTCGCCTAATTACAAAACATGTTCCCTGTTCCCCGATAAAATCCCCTCCCATTGACAAACGACCAATCCCCAGCAAGTTGCGGCACGGACGAGCACGACACGTTATTATCCGCTCCGGTAAGTGTATTGGTCTTGTAAAATTAAAAAATCTTAGATAAGATAATAAGGAAGATTCATAAAATGTTCTATTAAATGTTCTATTTTTCATATTTGTCTATAGTTTATTATCCATGTAAATATATCTATTAGTTTGGTGCACAAGTTTCCCCTTTTCTTACATTACCTAGAATGAATAAATTGAAGCGTTTTTAACCCATTATTCCATGAAGACAAACAGCTTTCCAAATTGTAAACAGATAAAAACGTAGGAATATTCCAGCTCTTCAACTTGAAATTAAAACCTCCCCTCAGTAAAACGCTTCAACAAATTTTGGTTAGTCGCGTCGGGCCAACTCTCTCCATCGCCCCTTGCCAAAATTATTTCTACGCATACCACCAACAAAAGGCGTAAAAAGAAAAAAACAGCGGACCCCAAGAATTTCGCAAAAACCGACAGTCCCAAAAAAAGACAACACCAAGCGCTAAAGAACCGAAACTTTTCTTTGATTAGCCCAAAAAGCCCCAAAAGAGCCCGCGAATTGTCGGAGCTGCCCACAGTTTGGCGAGACCGTGCCAGCCGGACCCAAAACTTTAGCGACGGCCCCGATCGGTCGTGCGCAAAAAAAAAACCCGTCGCGCCAGGGAAATACGCGCGCTGCACAACCGCTTTTTGCGAGAGTTACGCGCGTCGTGTATAATTGCTAATTTTGACTTGTGAAATTTTTTGCGTTCACCCGTGATCCGTCGCCGTCTTTAACCCGTTCAGAGAGATATCGACTTCCTGCGTGTGGAGCAACCGCGGTTAAGTTCGCGGCCGCTTCTACTCTGGACCAACGGACATCTTTAGATTCTAATTGCGATCGTGAACTTCATTAACCGGTCCTAAAGCTCGTCGGGTATAGGTGAATTGGTGAAACTTCGTTTTACCAGACAAGACAAGCTTTTCTTCGTAATGCTTCAGAGCGCCTGTCGGCTTCCTGAACCACAAAATCGCATGCCTTTTGAGCTTCTCTTGTCGTTTTTAAAATTTTGTTTTAGGTATTTTGATTGGATCTCGCACGCTATCAGTGCCCGCGCGCAGATCTTTTGATAGTTTCAGACAAAGCCCGGCGTAGGAGGCGATGATCGTCTTTTGAAAAGTCGCAGCCAGCCATTAATCTTCCTCTGAAAGCGTCCATGGAAAATATTTACATTTTTATGCCGGCGACAGGCAGCTTTCTGTGACCTTTCGTGCAGGCGCTCGCTCACCGCTCGCACACCCAGTTATGGTCTGGTCAACTGACCATCAGAGGAGTGCAAGACTCCAGAACGCCCGCGGAGGAATTGTATCACCCTCGCGGGCTAAAATCGCGCAAATATTCCTCATCGCGGCCTCAGCCACATTATTATTCGGGGCATACCGCGAAATTCAGGAATTCATTGAAATTCAGCGGGCGCTTCTCCAAAACTACGCGTGCATTGTGTACATCGCTCGATTAATATGGCGAAAAAAGCCGCGAATTCGTTTTAATGCGTGCAAACTTCAAGCGACTGCCAGATCCATTAGCAGCTAGCTTGCGAATTTTAAGACGGAAGTTATGCGCTTGGGTGAGGGTGAGCCAATTTCGAACATACACGTCTTCTTGGAACGGCGAGATCGTCTTGAAGAGGTTCCAAATGGGTGCTGCGCTACATTGTTATAATTTTGGTTTCGCGGAGATTATCGTGACTGGATTTTTTTTTTCGAGTAAATGAAGAGCCAGAAGGCGATAATTAGTCCTTTCCGTGCTTATTAGCAATAGCATCATCGTAAGATGAAACTATACTCTTCTGTTGCTAGGGCTACATAATGGATTAATGCACTTCATTTACTCCAAAACAACCAATGGACAGAAACAAAGAGCTTTGATTTCAAATTTTAAACACAAAGATCTCAAGTTAACAATCGTTATGCATGATTTGTTAATGATCACCAAATTAGAAAGTGGGAATTACAGTTGACTATCAAAAAGATAAATTAACACTTCACCAGGATATATTGACAGCGAATTATATATGAGACATTAGTGTAATGATATACATAATAAATTCATAAACGCTGAACTTTTTCGAAAAGTAGTTAGCCTAACTATTTTTCAACAACACAGGGTTTTCTACAGTTTGACGTCATGACTATCCGGCAAAATATAAAACACCCTTTTTAAAGTAATAGTTGATAAAAATTATAATCCTCCTCACGAAAAAAAATCGCCCCCATGTTGTGAAAAGTTTAAAACAAAAACTTAAAACGTAACCGGCCGGTCGGCTATTAATACCAGTTTAGAAAACTTACGTAAATACCCGGTCGTTTAGACTTTGTTGCAGATTGAGGCTATTTTAAATTTATTTATTAATTTATTTAGCAGACAGTAGTAGCTATAATATTGATAATAATAGGTGCTAAAAAAGTTGTTTTCTAAGATCATTTATTTATACTCATATTAATGCAAACTGACCAAATATTGGCCCTCAAAAATAATTCTCACTTAAACGCCGATCAGTTAAGTGTTATCTCAGACATAAAAGTATTTCAAATCCAAAAATTGTATATTGCCAAATCAAAATTACACATACAGTGGTGTGCAAAACTTTTGCAACTAAAATCAAAATTCTCTACTGCCTACCACATAAAATTACAAGTTACAATTTTGAAACTAGGTAGGTATAATAAAGATTAAGATACAGCATCCGGGTTTTTATAAGCTGACAGTGTTTTGTTATAAAACGAAAAAAATTATGCTTTTAGTTGCAAATGTTTTACACACCACTGTACATATAATATTAAGCACTGTAAAATAAAATGGTTAATAAATTTAATTATTGTGACAGATTATTTTGATCGTAAATGAATCGTAAATGAAAATGTTCAATCGGATCATGATTTCGAGAAAAATAGAGTTAAAAGTACAGAAGACTTCATTTTACCTATTTTTCAAAAATTATCAGATTTGATTATGAGACTTTACAAGTGCTGTATCTTATAATTAGTGAAATAATGTTTTGACAGCTGTTGGTATAACATCAGCTATGATATTTGATACTGGTATAAAATGGCAGCTGATTTGATGAAAAATTGTACCGAGTTGAGAAGGAAAATGTTACGTACAGGACAAGAAAAGTGTGATTTACATTGATTCTTGGTTGGTTCCTCTTTTCATTAGAGATTAGTTTTTAATCTTTCAGTTAGTTATATGTAAAAATGCTCAATAGCGTCTATAGTTTATTGTAAGTACCAAAGATGCTCTAGCAAACTATTTAGTTTTAACAATATAGTAAAATCTTGTCGTGATAGATAGATAGATGTGTTTCAGAAGAGAACGTAGGAAATAGCGCTTCTTGTTCAAACTTTACTGTCTAGTCAAGACAAATATGGGAACAACACTTTTTGATAAAACATATTAAACGTAGTTGAAGTGCACGCGTCAATTAGTAATGGAATAAGTCAATGCAAGCAAATAGCATCTTTTGATTTGGAACATGAAAATAAGGTTATTATTTCTAAGAAACTAGGTAGTTCTGATAAAATATGAAGAAAGTTTTATGTATAATTTCAAATTAGTAATTGAATTAATAGAAACAACTTCCAGTGACCATAAAGTGGAACAATTTAGCCCTTTTGGAATAGACATTCCTAAATGATATGAGAATAAAGATATTTCTGTCAATATGGTTGTCAAATAGTTTATAAGAGCCATTTGGTAGGGATATTTGCGAATATGTATGTAGTTGGAAAAAACCGAATAGCTATGAAAAGCGGGTTGTGGAATTAATTGACAATATTCCACTTCTATTTTAGATATGTAAATGTATAATTTATTGATATCTGGGTCAAACGCAAAAATAATGTTCGGGCAGTGTAAAAGAAAGAATAATTTTTCTTTGTTCTTTTTTGTTTTATTTTTTATTTTTTGATGAATTACAAATAAAGCACCTATCAAGAGTAACCCTATCCATAACTTTGTTTAATTCTAACATTTATTTTAAACTGAGATTGAAGCACAAATAATTTGGGAAAAAAGAATTTTCCACGGAAATTTAGAGGTTACTTTTGAATGATTGGAGCAAAAATGAATTCATTATTGTAATTAAAATAGGTAGTACTTAAGTTATATTGTTTTTAATTGAACTAATTAACGTAATCTTGTATAAAAGACTATTTTTCGTCTCTTCTGTGGACTATTTGGTCCACAGAAGAGGCAGAAAAAATTGAAAATCTCCGTTTTTTCAGTCAATTTGGGTGAACGATTTCTATTTCTTTTTTTCTAGTAACCAACACGTCCATTTACAAATTAATAAGAAACATTAAAAAAAATCGGTGCTGATTTTAAATTATTATATTTACATCGACTGTTTTGCGTTTGACCCATCTAAATTAGTAATATTCAGAACAACTCATGTTGCTTAGAAAGTTTCCTTGTCCAAGAAGTTTAATCGGTCGAATTGTTTTAGCATAGCTTTCTATCCACCTAACATACTTAAATCTACCGTGGCAAAAAAGATCTTTAGCAACCACGTTGATGACGCTTGCGAAATTTTTTACTGCAATCCGCAAAGCCCAAGAGATTTGGATAATTCTTCGTCATTTCGTCCTCTAATTTGGCGAAAAAAGAACAAGTTAGTGCGGGCCAAGCGTCTAAAATAAGAGCAAAATTGCAAAAAAGAACTGCCAGAACGAACGCAGAGGCCAAAAGTTTTTGTATGAAAAGTAAAAAATAAAACACGAAAAATAAAATGAAAAAAAGTATTCATTTCGTGCTCAAGGCCAAAGATACCTCCATTCTCGGGGGAAAGCTTCTCCCGGCCGTTGGCTATTAAACTCATGCGTTACCATGCGTCAATGGGGCACACATATTAACGCTTCTAAGCATTTCGAACATCAGCGTCGGCGTCGCGATCATTATGCATCGCGAAGCTTCCATCGAGAGGTATGCGAATGCGAATCCGCGGCGGCAGCTCCGATCGCCAATCGAGCCCCAGTGCTCTTCTAACGCGTCCCAAAACCCGCCGCTACCGCCATCGGCCGGACAAACTACCACACTCACGAAATTCGCGAATCCGCTGAAAGATACACATCAGCGATCAGAGGTCGTGGTGATTGATGTGATTTTCTATGCGAGTCGCCGCTCCAAAAGTTTGGCATTCAAAAAATTAAAAAATAAATAAATAGAAAATAAATGTTTTGAGCGATATCGCCATCGCGCTCGACGGACCATAGGTGTATGGAGGCACGGATACACCCCCGAGACGCAAGGGTGTGCGTTCGGCCAGTGCATGCCGCGAACTTTGGTGAGTTTTTTTAAATATATGTTTTTCTTTTGGCTGCTATGGGGCAAACAGAGCTAAGCCGTGCCGTGCCGATCGATACAAAAATGTGCAACGTTGCGCGCGCAGATTACGTAATCCGCCAAATCACGGATTACGAGGAATTTTTGCGCGAAACGTGTTCGACCACCGATTCTGTTTCCTCTTCCTTGCTCAGTTCTTACAAATTGAATGGGACGCGGCACAAGGTGGTGGCGCATCTGCAATCGGCGTCCTTCAAAATCTTCTTACACTTTTATCTGACTGACAAAACGGCGAGGTAGACAGCGAGATTACCTTCTTTTTTAATTTTTATTTTAGCAGAAAAAGGGATTCTAGTTGCTAACCCAATACCTAGAGGATGTCGTGCACTTACCTTAAACTAGAACACTCGCCAGTCGGGCGTTACCCGTCCAGCAATCCATAAGACAGAAATTTTTGGCCGTGCTGCCAGAATGGATGACACGGCGAATTGAGTCGGAATTTTGAAGTTTTTCCTTCTTCTCCTCAGCGATTCATACGAAACCTCTTGCACTTCTTCTTGGTTCTCTCTTTCTTTGATTTGATAACCCTTTTTTATGTCACCTTTTTTTCGCTTCTATACGACGCTCTATATGCCCGGATTGATCTGCACTACATAAACTGCTTGTATGTCAACGGAAACAACAACCGCCCGAGGTTCCTAATTTTTTTTTTCAATTTTTTATAATTTTTCGTCCAAATGTGTGGAAATCACTCAAACACATCTCGATGATATCACCAGTTTGATATCCTTCGATTAATCTCGACAATGTATTGCCAGCAAAACGTGGCACTGTGACACACTTATCACTTGCGCTTGAACGCATCCAAATTACATAGACGTAGCTTTTTCTTGCGTTTTCAAATTATTTCTGCAAATAGAAAGAAAAGAAAAATATTGATATTTTAATCGCATTTTGGGGGGCATGGACATAGAGATAAGAGCAGGAATTTTGTTCTTGCATAATATTTTCAAATATCAAGGATTTTGGTGTGATAAGATTTTTGGATATTTTAATATTTGTTAGACTTTTAAGAGGATTATTTTTGTTGCTGACAATAATAATAATGCTAAAAATCTTTATTTATATTTGCATAGGTTATATTATACGATATAAAAATAGTGACAGATTTTACTATAATACATATGTATATAATGTATGTAGTAAAATGATTCGCATCTAAAAGTTTCTTTATAAAAATAAATTCATAATGGCATCAAAAGCATATGAATATCGTAATTTATATTGATGAATTATTATTTTGTATTGCTTTTTAACGAATTTAAATTCACGTTCAGTAAATTGGTAAAGGTCCTGAAAGAGCTATTTAATTTAAAATTTATATTTCCTTTCAGTTATGCTCTTATATGTACATATGAATAACAAACGATGATTCGGTTTTTTCATAATTTCAAAGCATACAATGAAATGGCGACAAAATAAATAGGATATTCGCTATCAATTTACTATAGCTCAATATTATTAGAGATTTGAGCAGAAAAGTAGGAATTTTGTATAATTAAATAAGATTCGTTTAGTTGTTATATAGTAAAACACATGAAAGACTCCAAGATAGCTTAGAAATAATAATTAACTGAAAATCACAGCTCTGATTCACTTGAAAGAACAACGTGAACAATACACTTGTGAAATGAAATTAACTAAAATTATTTGTAACATTATTTCTAAATATTAAGATCTTAATATTTTGTAAAGTATCCCTTTGTAGATTGACGATTCATTGACGACAACAGCCTCTGGCAAAATTCTGAATTGATCGCATACCAGGCTTTCTGAACTTCATTCAAAAGTTGGTCCACAATTATGGCCGATGGCCTTACAAAATTGCGGAATGAAGTTGGATTGAGATCAGGGGATGGAGATGGTCATTCTAAAACTTATATTTTCTTCATTTCATGTAAATTTACTGACTTAGCCGTATGCTTGGCATCGTTATCTGGATGTAATTTCCATTTTAGAGAAATTTCCCACTTTGCATACGAAAACATGACATTTTCCAGGACTCTTTTGTAAATACATATTCTGATCTGTTATGCGTTGAGTGCGATAAATTGGTCGTACGTCATACTAAAGAAACATACAAATATGGCCGTTGCCCTGTTTTATGGTTGTTATGGTATATCCAGAATCGTATTTCGGACCATACATATTGTCGTTTGTTACAAAGCGATTTGTTGTTCCATAAATTAATTATTTTGTTTGAGAAAAATCCTAATACTCCTAGATATACCATCCATGGGCAAAAATAACGTATTTTGTTTGTGCATTAGGACTGCTTTTTAAATAAATGTTAAAGACAATTTATGCTACGAATTCAGTCAACAGGATGTAGAATGAACATTTACGTAATGGAATCGACCCTTAAAACTTTGTTGGCAAAATAAGAACAAAACCAGAAAAATTTCAGAGGAAAGGTAACTATAATATTGTTACCAGATTTGCCAGCCGAGTGGCTGGCTGGAAAACGGCTCGACTTCTTCCGCCTACACTTCACACTTTCCGCGCTTTTTTAAGGATGACGCTCGCCCGCCGAGACCTCCCGAGGTCCCCCGAGGCGGACAATCTCAAAAAAATACTGGCGTTTCGATTCAGAACGCCAAGCCGATCTCTTCAGTGTGGCTATGGCTTGACGTTCTTGCCACAGACGCCTGCGATCGTGGGGACGGATCGCGAGTCCTTATATCAGCCCGACGGAATTTCGAAGTGTGAAGTATAAGCGAAGGGAAATCTTGTAACAATATAATTCAATCAAGTAAAGTAAAGGTTTCAAAGTTTATCATCTTGTTGTGGTATATTGTATCTTCATTATTCATATTGAATTGAATAAGAAATCAAACTTATTTTTAAAAATGCTATATTTGTGGGACTTCATATTTAAGTTATTGTTCAAATGAGTTACGTAGCCCAGGGTACAGAGTCCAAAAATGAGCAATTTATCTGCAAATGAGCTGCACATTCTTCTTACACCAACAACACTCACACATAGTCTGACTAAGGCGAAAACCTCAAAACACAGGACTCATCCTGCAACGTTTTGGCTCTAGTGCCTGCACCTAACCCCAAAAAACAGAAATTCCTATCGAAGAAGTGGTACTTCCGCGATTCAGTCGCTCCCTCATCTTTCCCCTTTCCTGAATCCTGTGCAGCAAGAAATGCTTAAACGGTTTTGACACACATAACCCAATCTGAGGCAATTTAATTTGCCGCCGGCTCGTGCATCTCCGAGTCTTAAAACTTTTGTAATAATTGAAGCAGTGAAAGTTTAAGCAGTGAAACTTTTCTTGCTTACTACTTGCACTGAGGGCGAGAGCGGTGCAGCAATGCAACGTGGATCCACTCTGGTACAATGCAACCACCTCATCCACCCGCCCCTGTTAACACTTTCGCCGGCGCAAGAAAATTTGCGAATTTCTGCCAAATGAGGAGTTTGTGTTCGCGGTAAATTGAAACTTTTTCGGGCGGAAAGCTGCAGAAACAGCGGCAGCAGCAACGTTGGGGTAATTAAGAGCACCTTAAGCGGGGGTTGTTTTACAGAGGTGTTAATTCCCGGACTTGGGCTCGGCCAGGCTTCAGTGCTGGTTGGGCTCTATCCACCCAGTACAATTCGATGAAATACGGTGACAAGAAAAGATTGGACAATTTACAATTAATCAAGAAAATACCTAATCGATTTATTCCTTATTATTTATTTTTGTATATTTTCCTTTTTTTCTTTTTCGTATTAAGGTTTTCGAGCGAAAATTGTGAATTTTTTAAGAAGAGATTTTAACTGAGTATAATGAGCTTTCTCTAAAAATCAAAATGGCGCATACAATATGGCGGACTGTCAAATATGAAATTGCACTGAATTGTAATGAAATTGAGAGCATCGTACAATTGAGTTTTCAAAGTATTTCATTTTAAAAAAATTGGGATTCTTGAAAACAAATGTTAGTTTTCTTTTTGTGTTCTTTTCTTGGCGCTTCTAAAACGTCTTAATACGACGCCTAGCAACTGCCATAGCGCCTAATCTTGATCCTTTCGGCCGGAGGAGCCGATACACCGCTCCCCAGCCAGCCCGTTTTTTGTCAGTCGTCATAAACGCTGGAAGCCGACATTCGTTTGCCCGCAAGGAGGCTGCGATTAGTTTGGCTTTTGTCATTTCGTAATCCTTAGAGCATCTTCCTGTCCTGAACCACTCACGTTTGCTTTGAAGATTTTCAGATCCTTTGTGAGTGGACTGCCGGGTGAGAGGTGTGTGGCGGCGGGCATAATTGCACGGGGGTCGGCGCGGGTGTGTGCAACTTCCACATACGCGAGCTTTTCGCTAGCTGCGACAAAAGAATTTTCACAGGAAAAAAAGTGCAGGCAAAGAATTTTAAGTGCAAGTAGATGCGTGCTTAAGTAGGAAGCTTTTCTTTCCTGCACAAAGTTAGCATGAGCCGCCGAGGCTGGAGCCGGGCCCCAACCCGCTCGCGTACACCTCAAAGGACAAAGCCAGCGACAACGGGAGCCCGGCGAATGTTTGATTAGCTCCCAGCAACTCCAAGAACTTTGATTCTTCCCGGATTCCCCTGAAAGTAACACGCGAGTCGTCGTCGTTACTGGGAGCTGGCGAGTCGGGAGTTTTCTTCTAAGGAGTGCAACTGAAACAACTTTTCCACAAAGAAATCGCAAATACTGACGGGCACGGCGCGGGGGAGTGAGGCTGCCGGGGTGCATCGGCATGACCTTGCAGCGCTCGAGATACGTCACGTTGGGTGAATGCGTTGAATCGCGCTTTGATGTTTTATGGAATTTGAAAAATACTTCTTGCGTTCATTAGGGAAAGAGGTGCTCTACCTGGAGATGGGGCTTAAAAGCTTATTTTCTGCGTCTTCTCCAGTTTTGAGCGCCTTTGTGCTCGCTTTGGACGGTTTATTTGAAGATTTTTAATGTGGTCACAAAGGTGAACCCGAGGCACTCGCC
The DNA here is from genome assembly GCA_951509405.1 of Machimus rusticus. Lineage (NCBI taxonomy): Eukaryota > Metazoa > Arthropoda > Insecta > Diptera > Asilidae > Machimus > Machimus rusticus. The sequence goes on from OX608051.1 coordinate 15,839,234, forward strand.
GGTGAATTGCATTCGTTTGCGAGCAAACAGTCCTTCTTCAAAAAATCCGACAAAGGTACCAAAGTCGCAGATATCTCGGATAACTGTATACACTGTAGAATCTTTTGGACTTTTGAGAACTTCTACAAAATGAGCAAGCTTCTGCCAAAGGATACAGCATCCGTCCACACTAGAGATAATTAGGGATCACACCCAGAATCATCAGATTTAGCAGCGATTTTAAAATTATATTTAATTATTAGAGGGGCGATAATCCACCTAAAACGCAGGGTCAGGTTTCAGTAGTAACAGTGGTGGATTTACCAGCAGGCTGAGTAGGCTTGAGCCTAGGGCGGCAAATTTGTGGACTATAATTTTTTTAGCCGTCTTACTAAAATCAATAAGATTTCTTTCTACAAGACATCTTTCCGATGACATTTCCCTCTCCCCTTTCATTGTACACCGCAAACTTCTTCGACCTTAAGTCAAGAAAAATTAAACGCTCTTTTATACATAGAGTCGGAATTAATAAACAAAAGATTACTTACGACGATATCATATACTACGGTTACATGCAGACTTAAAGCTGGCTTCAAGTAGACTTGAAAGTCATGTAACCTCGTATCGACTTCAAGTTGACTTGACTCAAGTCGATCCGAAAAATTTATCGGATCGACTTGAACCAAAACCATGTAACCGCGGCTTGAGCGCTTGAGTTTTTATATTACTTGTCAGTCACGTCTCAAGTCAGTTGTGTGTTATTTTCTGGTCATGAGTGTTGAATAAAGGAAATCATAATAAAAAATTGCGCCCTCCATCATGTATTTCGCGGCAAATTTGTACGAAGTGTCAAATATATTTTCAAGCCAGCTTGAAATCAAGCTCTCAAGTCGGAAAGCTAGCGCCGCGGATTGAACTGTCAGTTCAATCTCAATTCAAGTCCTCAATCCGACATGTAACCGGAGTAATAGATGATTTTGCCAGCAAAAAATCGCTCAAAAATGTATTGTAAGAAACTTTGTTAACTTAATTGAATTTATTATTTTTTAACTATTTGTTAATGCAATAAAGCTCAGATATACAGTATCGGTCAAAACTAAAGCAAGCCATAGAGTCAATTGATATAAGTTTACAACTTCACAAAATTTTACTCTGAAGCAAAAACCTTCTTTCCCTAGGTGTCTCTGATATATATGTACCTACACCTCTTCAGAAAAATAAATTTCGTTTTTTAATTGCAAATTGCAAATTGCATTACAAAAATAACAGACGATTTGTAATGAGAGAATTTCAATAATTCGAAGGCCAACACTAAATCAACGGTTTCCAAAGATAGACAAAAATCATTTAATTAAGAGTGCTATATAAAAGGATCCTACGATCTCTGCTATCGCTGACATTTAGGGAAAGAAGATTTTTGCTCCAGAGTATAAATTTGAGAAGATATAAACTTATATCAATTGACTCTATGGTTGTTGCTTATAGTTTTGACCGATACCGTATACCCAAAAACTATTTCTTGTACAATTTCAACCAAATTGTTTGATTAAAAATAATCTAGGAACTGACAATGGTAGAGATAAGGGCGGCAAAAATTTAACAGCCTATACTGCGGAAATGTGTAAATCCGCCACTGAGTAGTAATCTCACTCAGCCTTCGATAATAGATTTAGATTGACATTTAGACAACTTTGCAGAAGTAGAAAATACCTTAAAACTTAAATTTATATAAAAACAGAGAAGGCATATGTAGAAGTATTAGTAGGTGTAGCCTGAATGTTTTTTTGAAAAATAAATTATGTCTTAGCTTGTGAATCACACAAATCGGTTCGCAGATTATTGTATTAAAGTTTATATTAAAAAAGAAAGAAAGATACAATTAAATTAAATAAAAATAACAAATAAACGATTCGAGTTGTCAAAAAAAAATTGGATAATTAAAAAAAGAAGTAAAATGAGATATATAAAGAAAACATCAATTCTATTAGAAGGGAAAGAAAAGGAAAAAATAAAGGCGTACCTAAAGAAAGGAAGACCGAAATCAAGTTTAACTAAGGCTGTGTGCGAAATCAAGCGAAATGATATCATTTCGATCATTCCGGTCATTTCAAGTTCGAAAACAAGATGGGCTCGAAATGATGAGCCTCAGAGCAAACATTTCAGTGATAGTTCTGATCATCAGAGATCAATGCTGTGGGTTAAAAGGAAAATGGCTCCTCTTACATTATGTCCATATCCATTATACGTTGTTTTTACTATAAAAACAGCTTTATTATTTCAACAAAATGTTTCTATACTAAAGTGCGGTACCTTGACAGCTGAAATAATACGTCAAAGATTTCGCACACTTTTCTTAACATTTCCCAACTTTTGTCATTTGAAATGATTGAAATGATCGAAATGATATTCGAAAGAGATTTCGCAAACAGCCTAAGGTAACAATATCAATTGTAGATGATGGTTGATCTGTTGATGTTATGATGAAGTTGAAGTTGTAATGATTTTGATGATATTGAATTTGATGATTCAGCTGTAAGGTCGCTGAGAGTTGCTGAAAAAGTTAGGGCGTTAAAGATGTTGAAATTGAATACTGTTGTTGAGATTGTTGCTGATCTGCAGCTTTTGACGAATTGGCCGATATGTGACCATATATTTTATTGTTGGGTTGTGTTGATAAAAGCTTTGGTTTTCGTAATATGAATTTGTCATCTCGGATGTGCTCTAGTTCTTTCGAATTGTTTATTAAATTAACATATTCTCTCATGATGAGGTTTAACTCCTTCCGAGGGCTACTCATCTTTCTGTAAATTTTTGATGTCTTGAATATTTTTTTATTATATTTTGATATCAACCGTTTCTAAAAGTAGGAAAACAAAAATGAAACTTTTTTTTAATAAAATTTGTCTTTTCCTGTTTGGATTTACTAAAGCACTTGTCACAACGCCGGCACACAGACTTATTCTTTTTATACGCCCAGGGTATGTCCAAAGTTCGGTGAAATTGCTAACTAATCTTAATTACTGATAATGCAATTTTTGATTATATACATCAAGAAATTTATAGATTTTTTAACATTTGTAATTCTGGACATTTGAATGCATTCCATTATCAGTGCAATCGTTGACTTATCTTAATAGCGCACTAAGTGCCGATAGTGCAACTCATGATTCAAGGTTCTTATTTCAACTTCAGGAAGCTTTTTGTAATATGTACTACAAGTATACTTCAAGAAAGAAAGACAGCTTTATATTTATGTCTAAGACCTGATTTTTGCATTAAAGTAGTACATATACTTATAGCTTAAAAAATTGATTTTTTATAACTTTTTGTAATTAAATGTAAAAGCATTTACCTAAATTATCTAATATATGAAATTAGAATAATTAAAAGTTAAAAGCCCTTATTTAATTTTTTTAATTTAATTTTATTTATAAACTTATAACATTTTTTAATTATCTTACCTCAGATAAAGAAATAATTTGCTGTATTTCCGGCTAACCTTATATATCTTAGGCTTTGGAATTTTTTACTACACTACACATTTTTTAAAAAATTGAATTTTGAAGAAACTATAATTTAAATTTTTTTTTCAGATTACCTTTTGACACGATTTCGGAAAAAAATTTAAAATATTCCTCCACTCAAAAATTTTTATGTAGGTATAATATATGGAATACAATGAATTTTATGAACACGATAGATGTCGTACTTCTAAATAAAGTACATAAGAAAAAAAAATTTCCTATTTTCTTGACTGTGGGAACTAAAAAAGAAGTAAGTAAGTAAGTAAGAAAAATATATCAAAATGAATGTATTCGCAAAATTTGATCGAAATGAAATGAAAAATGTAGTATGTTATGGTGCTCTCAAGAGCCGTACAGAAGGAAGTATAGATCATTATTCATCTGACCAATTGTTTGGATTATTCGACTGCAATACTATTAACCCTCATATACTGCATAAGTTCAGTTTGATCAAAATCTACTCGTCTTGACTGGGGAAGTTTTTTCGTCGTTTAATCACTACGTTAAAATCTACCTCTTTCTTCTGTCTGTCACCTCAACATCTTTTTGTACATTTACCTGACATGTTTACTCAGAATATCGAAATTGAAATATTGATTTTGTATATGCATATATGTATATACCTATGTATGTATATACACTAATATCAACATTATGCATTTTTCAAATAATATAATTGTTCATTCATATCATGTTAGTTTTTATTAGTCTTTAGATCCGTTGTGCTACTTTATGCTCTGCTCAAACAATTACAATATTTAATAAATCAATGACACAAAATTTTCCTTTACCTATACCGGCGTACATCTTTACAAAACATTAATCCATAAAGAAAAAAATTTTTTGCATTTGTTCCTGGTTACATAACCTTAAATGAACAATTTATAAGGCTCGCATCACACATTTAGCCTGAAATGACTCCGCATCTGCAACTGCTATTTGTGATTCTTTGAAATAGAGAACTTTTAAATATCGAAAAATATATCAAAAACCTCATTTTGTTAAAAACTTCCCGTTAGTAATTTGAACTAAGTAGGTATACTGTTCCGTACATTTTAGACAGTTTAAAACTATGTATTGTGGTTTCGAGATAATCCTTGTATCAGTTTTAAAAGTTAGTTGTCGTTTGAAATTTCATATATTGTATACATATATGGGAAAGTGCTCATCAGTGGACCAGTGGTAGGTACACAATAAATCTTTAATATAACTACGTTAATACTTAGATTTTTTATAAAAACAAATCTTATTATTTCTACTGTCAAAATCCCTTTTTCTCCATTAATACTTCACCAAACACAATAAACAAAACATCATTTCTGCTTCTGACATCGCATACCTACTTACATAGCATTAAAATGCGCTATTTGCTTAAAATTTGGGTTTAAGTAAAAAAAAAATACACCAAAATGCAAAATTTGGCACGGGTTTACTGGTATAGGTACACATAATAATGCTTTAGTTATACGCGTCTCGTAATAGATCTTTATTTGTTTTAACTGATTATTACGCCATATAATAATACCGGTAACATTGTGATCTTAAATTAAACTTTATCGTTAAAATATTATTTTCAATTTAAAACGGCAGTCTGGTACACACTGGATCATATCCTTCGAGTTAAATAATGGCTCATGATTCATCATACTCATATAACATAGGCCAATAATATAAGCGGTTTGCAAATTATTCATGCTATAGCTTTTTTTCTATAGAATGGACAGAAAGATAGACCAAGAATTAAAAGTTTGGCAAACACACGGAAGAATAAATGGAATTGTTTAATTTCTCTTCTGTATATTCTGTATGTTAAGTATGAGAATAAAGTCTTTATTGTTTAGTTATTTTATACCATCAGTATATTTTATTGGAAATCGCAGTTTTAACCTATATGCTATTCGCTATACCTACATATTTGACCCAGTGTGTACCATGTGATGACTCATTGTGCACCATACTTGGTCCATAGCGGATTAAATGCCATTTTTTTCAAAACAAAAATTATAACTCCTTTTTGTAGACTTCCCAGCAATTCATCAGTTTTTGGAAGTAGGGGAAGAGTGGCATGTAGGAGCCGAGTTTTGAAAGAGCCGTTCTCTATTGCACAAAAACTACCGAGTGAATTTTTTCATGTATTTTTTTTAGTTAGTACTACTGATCACTGATACTCCCTAAAAATTTCATCATTATTTGTCAATAACTGACGTTGATACAACGTTTTAAAGATTTTAGACCCCAAAAGTAAATTTTTGATGTTGTTTTATTTAGTTTTTGACAGTCAAATGCCAACATCTCATGAAAAACTGATTATGCTATAAAATTTTATAGATTTTAAGCTTTTCAACGATACATATTTTATTAGTTGAGCACTTTTATTTTATACTAATTTTTTAAATAATTATTTTTAACATAAAAAGTTATGAAGGAGCCACTTTGTTAAAATATAGGGAAAAGGGGGGCAATATGAACCCTGTGGGAAAAATGGGGCTTCTAACACTTTTGACATCCCACAATGGTCGAAAACAATATCAACTCCCAAAACTTTTTAATTATTATTAACAAATAAAAAAAAATCGAGTTTATTGAATACTCTTTTCAAGTTATCAACAATTTTTGCAAGTTACAAGCAATATTTCAGGTTGTAAGCACTTTTTTTAAGAAGTCTATATTCTCTTCCCTCTCCTCTACAAAAATATCTCGTTACAATCACTACTAATATGGTGTATGTTATTAAATTTCATCTTTTCCATTTCTTAAATCGCGGTGGCTCTTTCAAAACCTATGAGTTATGAAAAGGCTGAAAATCAATTTTTTTTTTCAAAACGAAAAATAAATATTAATCTTGTAAATTTTCTTCATTCCGCCTACGAAACTTTGTTCTATACTGTCGAAATGATAACTTTATTGTAAAAAAAAAATTTTTTTAATTCCTTATTGTTTTTTTTGGGCCTTGTGTAAAACTGGCTCTTTCATGCCACTTCTCCCCTACATAGGTATGTACATTATAACAACCAAAGTATGTACATAAAAATAATAACAACAATTTGATAATAATAGCTGCGTTTTTTTTCACAACGGGTCTGGTTCTGGGTTTACTAGGAAATTTTGCATTGAATTGAAATGTATGAATAGTTACCCATATCGAACTTTATTTTATTTCCTGAACATATAATCGAATTGCCTGGATTTATACCTAATTTGCGTCAAAAATTTAATCCAAAAATTTAACTGGTTCAGGGTTTGAAGTTTGAATGAGCAAATATCAAAGCAATTTGATGCGTTTTTCGCAAAACTTAAAATCTTTATATAATTGACTGTTTTTTTTTATTCAATTCAATGCAAAATTTCCTAGTAACCCAGAACCAGATCCGTTGTGAAATAAACGCAGCTAATTTTATCATTTACAGGAATTCCAAAAATTACTGATCCACTTTTGACTTTTACGATTTTGGTTAAACCAGAAATCGGAGGAAACGGAAAGGAAAGGGTCAATCAAATTGAGCACCCTTAGGCAGGGCCACTGCGACCTTGACTTTAGCAACCACCTTATTTCGGATGCAGAAGATAGTTTCCGAAATTTAGAGGACCAGTGGGATGCAGATTCGATTGCAATCCCTAATTCATTCAATGACCGCTGACGTGATTGATTTAAATGGGGTTGCCGCGGCCAGGGAGTGTCACTCTGTCTAGAGTCACCAAGGGGCGAGCGGCGATCTCCAAGTCTAATCGAGTGCAGGATTAGATGGTCGCTTAGCCTAGTCAAACCATTTGCAAGTCAAATGCCCCGAAAATGGACTCATCCCCGACTCAGAACTTCATATCTGACTTATTCATGGCAGCTGCTGATGCTGCTGGACTTGAGGCATTTCTATAAAATTTATCAGCGAGGGACTCCATGCTGCATGCTAATGGATCGGTGGCCCGGACCGGCAGCTCCCCGGTGATATAGTGTGTCACTAGGAGCAGGGGTTTGCTCTGTAATTAGGCGAATCGGCGGGTATCGCGTTTATCTAGCTCCAACAGGCGCCCATTGAAGACAGCAGGAAAGGAGCCCCCTTCGTCGTCAGGAGAACAATTCGTGAGTGACATGTAAATTCGCGAAAATGCCTTTTCTGGACGTTCAAAAATCAAAAGGGGAGTGCGCCTAAGATGATATTATTAAGCAATACTCCGCACGAAATTCGCCTTTCCGTGAATTGCATGAATTCTGAATCGGTCGATTTCCTGCCAATTTGATGAATTCACTTTTGCAATTGTCGGAGGTCAGTTAGAGAGGTATCGAGTTTGGGACGTGTGCAATCCGACAGAGATTTATTGAATGTCTTCGGGACACTGTCCAAGTCGTGTTAGGTGCACGTTTCCCCGAGATTCGACTGGTGGGATCAAGTAAACTTCACCTTCAGCGAGGAAAAGCCCACAGTGATAAGGAGTGATTGGGCCTGCCGAACTAAAATTGATCGACTTTTAAGAGGAAGCAGCATTAACAAGATTCTGTGGAATTTCAGGGTAATAAATCACTCGAACAGTACTTGACACTGTACTTATTTATTATAATTCTTGCATTCCTAAGATGACATACCCAAGAAACGTTTAGATGCAAAATGAGGTTTTATTTTAAACGAATGCAGCGATCTCTAGTGTTAACCAAAGGAATCCATTAGATCAAGAATTTATTGATATACATAGTACATATGTATGTATTGGATTTTTTTGAATTCATTTTCAAATCTTTATAGGCGTGAACACGGAAAATCTTAATTAGTAAGTTAATAATAAATTTGGTGGGTTTTGGGGTTACCAAATTTATTTTGTTCTCTGTGCATTGTGTAGATTATCAAATAAAAATTAATCAAATGGACTTTCAAAGCTATGTAACATAAACATAGAATATTTTAGAAGAAAAGCATAAAACTGCTTAGGGCTTCGAAGATATAAGTTTCGCAAAAATAATTTCCTCATCCCTCTCCGCTGGTCCAATGGTAGTAATTCTTTTGTTTAAATCAGATCACAAGATATGTGTCACACAAACAATTTACTTAAATTTAAAACATCGATTTTTAAAAATGTGTAAAAAATGTAACATTTGAAAAGAGCTTGCAAAATGACTCAAATAAAAGCCCCATCGTTTGCTATCTGGAGATATGAAATAACAAACTTTATGAAACACATTGAGGAATATTTGAGAAAAGTTTAAAACTTCTAATATCTTGGTATAATAGCTCCTAAAGGTTAAAAGTTTTCTCTTTTGCTCTAATTTAACTTTTCACAATTCGATGCTTATGTTGCATACATACATACATACGAGTATATGTCAATAAAATTTACCTGTTTTAAAGAACATTTTAGTGTAAATCCTATAAAAGAGTTCCCAAAATTCCCTACGCTATAATTCTTTGCAAGAAAATACTACAATGTATCTGAGCTCACTGGAAGCATAAGCGTTAAACGCAGACTCAGTTTTCTAGAAACCACCGGTGTTTTTCGATTATCCGGTACATTTTTGTCCCTTCGTTTGAAATAAAGAAATACATTTATGTAAAATACTTAATTTATTTTTTGCAATTTGCTATCAATTTATTTTGCAATTCAACACCATACAGTCATGAGAGTAGCGAGGCAGTCCACAATTCTTAAACGAATTTGTTGTACGTTTTTACTTTCATCAATTATTTTCACTTTAGAACTGTCAAATACTTATAAACTCTTTTCATCATTTAATATAAAGGTCACTTTGCAGGTTTTCAATCATTTTGAATACATTGTTTCTAAACAGCTTGGTAATAATTTATCTATCGCATATTTAATATTTTTATTTTTAATTTGCTCCAAATAAGTTAAAAAAAAACTGAAAACCACAAGCAAAACATAACTTCAATTAAAATTGTGGCAAAAAATTAAGGAATTTAGAAAGAAATGATTCCATACGCTTTAGAGATGACCTTACTTAACAATAATCTTTTAAATTTTTTTAAATATCCATTATATAAATATTATACTTTTTATAAAAATTATTATATTTTATGTTTATTTAAGTTCCAAGTTTATATAGCTCAAACAAATTCCTAACAAGACGTTTAGATAGATGTAACCTCTTAATACATATATGTATTCTAAACGAATTTTGTAAAAAGCCTCAACTGTTTGATCTGAAAGCTGGGTGCAATTCTTTCAAATGCTAAATTAAGTGCTTTCGTTAGGTGATACCATACGCAAAACGGACGCACTAATTCTAAGTTAAAAAGACACAGTTGCGCTTTAGGCCTTCTATGTATATGACTAGACAATTAAACAATCAAGAAACATCCCCGATGGACTGTGATGAAAATCACAAAGTGAAGAATAAAATATTACAAAAGCGTGTTTAAACTTGTGTATCTTTAATTTTCGTAAAAATACTGATGAAAATAAGAAGTAAAATTTATGGAATATGGTAAGGTCAGTATTTCCTGACATGAAGTGCCAACTATTTTGTTCATTTTTACATCAATTTACCGTGCTAACTTAAATATGTCGATACTTGATGATGACTGATGTAAATATGATGCTGATTTTCACAAAACAATTGTTATCATGCAATGCAGTTATATAATTCGGTATATTGTTTTTGATACATTATTTCTATGTATCATGAAATGACATCAGTGATTGATGCAAAGATGATGGCAATATGAAGATAATTCTATACATATATTTTTGAGATTTTTAGGAATTACGGGTTATCGATCCTATATTAAATCCTTCTTTCCAATTTAAAGATTCTTCAGGAACCTATGCCCACCTTTGGTATGGCTCCCTCCTTGCGGAAGTTCATACTGTGACCTGAAATTTCTGTAAGTGTTATTCAAAAGTAAACCCGAAACCGTGATTTAAAAATATTTCAATCAATAGTTTTCTTTGAATTTTTTGAGTCAATATCTGCATAACTTTTTTTGTTCTTGTTGAGTCAAATATTTTCATCAAAATCAGAGTCATATGCCGGATCGGAAGAAATGCATTATTGATACATATGGATGAAGATGATTGTCATTTGAACAAACTTGCATTAAATATGAAATATGTAGGTACATCTCTCTGTCTATTTTATGAGATGATGTTTTTGTTTTGTTTTTAAAATCGCTTGTAGTTATGCACCTTTTTGTTTTAATTCAAATTTATTCACAAGTAATTCGTCACTGGCATTTTGGTTTTCTAAGTTTCCGAAAAACGATCACTGATAGCTACTCTGCTATTATACTTAGTATCAAATAACCTAATTTTGCAAACTAAAATTTGCAACTATAGCGTTTTTGTTACCTTTTTTTACTTCTTTCACACTAGAACTATCGATTGACGATTTTCAAATTTCATGCTTAAAAATTTTGATATTATTTAGGTATTGTTCTAAAGCTTTTTGTTGACTTTTAATGAAATATAAGAACAATCACATAATCCTATTCAATTCCCACTCAGCCATTATAACTTTCATAATCAGTATGACCTTTAGGTACCTATTTATACCAAGATCCATTAAAATGACGGTTTTAGGAATTTCAAAGGTTATAATATTTTATGGATCATCTAAAGAGTTCAGCAGCCGTTATAATGGGATCTTTTTTGTTCTGATTATGACTCAGTTTAGAACTAAATTCTCAAATAAATGTAATCAGGATGCAATCATTATCAGCAGGGCTGTACAGTATACTACCATTACCAGTGCAAGTAATGCAAGCAAGACAAATTACTAGTACCATTACCAGTATTGGTACTGAGACAACACCAATTACCATCACCAGGTTTTTACAAGTTTTTTTCAAGTAATGCTTACAGAACTACAACTGATAAAATAATGCATTACCATTCCCATGGTAATGCTGAGTAATGCTATGTAATGTTTCTGAAGTATGGCAATAGTGAAGTAGGTACCAATACCATTACTAGGTAATGGTTATTAAATTTGTTGCAGTACTTACCAATACTGGTTATAGCACTGGTAATAATAAACTAAGTCAAAAGTTACAAGGAAACCATGATGATCAAGAACCCAATTTGACGGGTCTGGTAAAAATAGGTATAAGTTTAACATTGGTAGTTCGAATGTTAATCCCAACACCGTCTCATCTTTCTACCTGTCAAACTTAGCTTAAAGTAACACGCCAAGAGATGTCACTGCACTGGCGTTACTGTGTTCTCAGGTTATCTGGTTTCGTCTCCCAAGCAATTGTTGCTATTTGCTGAGCCGCAGGTATTCGCGGTGCACTCCCACGCCCAATCAATTAGAAGACAGACCTTCTTTAGTTCGGCCAATGCAACAAAGGCAGAATTCGAGACAAAGCCATGCGACACCACCTGTAGTCGGTCTGGCCCACTTAATGAGTCACCTTCCATTAAAGCTGGTGCACCACCGCACGTTCGCAATCGATATAAAAAAATAAGCGCTAGTGCGATAACAGCAGCAGCTAAAGTTGTCCAAAACACCGAGGACATTGCTCTCGCCGCTCCTCCCACACCTGGTGGCGACTTCGTTGCCACTGTCGTCGTCGGGAGCCGGCCTCCGCCACCAATTTCGCTAAATTGTTGGCAATTATAAAAATTCTCCTCCCCTCGGTTATCACCTTGCGGGTCGGGGTTTCCTCGTTCACATATTTAAATAAAATCGCACAGAAAAAGAAAATAAAATAAAAATCCCCTGGCTGTTCTTTGGGCTGCAATATAATTTTTATTCTGCACAAGAAATGCCTCCGTGACCAGGGAAAAAGTGCGTACTCAGCAGATTCGCCCTGCACAGAACCCGGCCCGGCGGCGGTAATTGGAGGTCTGCAGCGAAAGCAGCGCGGCGGCGTTCGGCGAATTCCGGAGGTGAGTGCAGGGCGTCGTTTTCTGACAAGACAAAAAATTGCACTTGTTGTGATATAAGTAGTCGAGCAGCTTGTAACACAAACATTTTCTCGGGTTTCATCGACCATCGCGATGCTCCCGAGTCGCGGTGCGCTTCCAAGAAAAGCGGCGCTGATGGATGTCTTTACCGCGAACCTTACACCAAACGGAGCTGGATCGACGCCACCGCCTGCTGCTTCTGGATGATAAAACGATGGAAGTTGCTTTAGGTTTCTACAACAAGGAAGTGACGGAAACCTAAGCGGCAAACACCTCTGCCGTGATTTAAGTCGCCTTCTACCGAGCAGATCAAATTAGCCGTTCTGGAGGCTAAGGATCACCACCTAAGTGGAGGATTCAAATCTTTCCACACAAACGTCCTAACGTTTTTCCTAACCCCTTTCAAACTTGTTACAACCCTTTTCATAAAAATCAAACACGCGGGTATGGTGATATTAGATTCGCAATTTGATCACTATATATTAGATTTTTATAAATATCTCCAAATTCGATTTGATTTCCTATCCACTCTTACGCTCGATTAAGAACGGAGGCTTCTGAATCAAGAGGTCATTTACCTTAACAGCAACACTAAAATTTCCGACCGTTAAAACTTTTTCTCTCAATTTAGTTTTTGAAGTCAAAAAAAAAAAAAATTAAAACTAAAATGAGACTATTCACAAACTTTGAAATCAAAACCTAATTTCGATAGCAAAAGAAAGTCTATAATTTAAGCTTGTAGGTCGACCAATATATTTCTGGAGTAGAAGATAATTAATTTTTGAGCTTAAAATTAAAAATTTCTAGATCATAACGACAGCATTAAGTAAGTAATGAAATCGTATCCAAACATCTTAAAGTACAATTATTCAATTATTCCGTGTGGCAGATTTAACATGAGGAACGGTATGAAATGAAGCAAATTCGTTTTGTCTGAAACATTTTTATATATACACGCACTTTCTGTCTAACAGGTTGAAATAAAACTGTTAAATATCAATATACCGAACAAGAGAAGAAGGAGTTTCATGTCCTAAGTCTCAGACATCGATTTGTACCGAAATAAATTTACTTATTTTGCAACCAACTTACAATTACTAAGTATTATTTAGTTGCAGATAACGCGCCGAAAACCTAGAGTTTTACTCTTGAAAACGAGACATTAATGAAACGAGACAAAATACTCGAAAGAATATCAAAATCTTTACTTTTAAAAACGATCATCAAATGGTTATATTATGTAATGTTCCCATACGGACTATATTTAGTTAGAACAACGAACATTGACAGCACACACCTTAAATAATTTAACGACTTTTTATAGTTTTATTTTCATCTGTCAAGTATGAAATTGTTTTTAAATATTATACATAATTTGCTAAATAAATAAATATGTTGAATGTCTAGTTTTTCATAAATTCGGTAGAAGGGAGTAAAGATGAAGGAATTGTAAGGATTAAGAAAGCAATTGCTGGAATAAATAAAATCCTATAAATCTAATCATATGGAACTATGGGGAGAATGCATCTGCTTTCTTCTTCGCTGTTGCAAGTATTTTAAACTTTTTGTAGGTTTATAAACAACTCTTCAGATACTTGTAACAAGTGGCGGAGTGAAATAGAGCGGAATTTTATTTATCCTTTTTTTTCAAAACCTCACATTAACAAACGTCTAGAGGAAAAACGATCACCAAAGTGCAATCCTCTCAGAAAAAACAAATGGGACGATTTTCATTTTCCTAAGTAGCATTAGGATCGATCGCACTTCATAGTTTTCTTTTTGTTTCGTTTTCAGGAGTAAGGACTCTAATGTTTGGTTCATGGTTTAGATATCAAAAGCATACCTTTATAAACACACTTTTATTGTAATAACCTTCTCCTAGTTAAGGTTAAGAACGAAACCTCGTATTGCCACTTTTGGTTATTTATTTATATTTTGCTTAGGATGCAGAATATTAAAATTGACAAGTTAGTAAAGAAAACCGTATGTTTATTTCAAAAGCTCAATTTTCACATAATATTGTATATCACTTGAGAGCTCTGGGTAAAACCAATCTAATCCTTCAAATACAATACTTTTTTTGGAAGCTTTAAACGGGCTATTGTCCGGGGCCGTGAAAAAATCTATGGTGAATTAAAAATTTGTGAATCTGGCAACATTTTCATATAACATATTTACTAATTCGAAACTGCTGTTGTAAAGTTGTTTCAGTTTTTCCAAACAAATCTTTAATACCAACACTAAGCATTTCTAATTTGAAAATAACCAAAACCTAAATTTCCTACGAAATCGGATCGCAGCACTTGCTCCAAAATGACATCAAAGCATCACCTCTCCAAATGTCTTAAAAAAAAAAGAAGAACTAACTTCAGAATTGATTGTTTATCTAGATTAGCCAATTAAGTCCATATTATTTAATTATCTTCCTTTTGGTTTTTATTTAAAAATTATCTACATAAGTGAAAAAGTGAGATTTAGTTCTTAACCCCCTCAGGTATTAATTGAAGCCGAAAACATTAAGATAACACTTTTCATTGGCAATCAAAAGAATTTAAAATTTGAATATTTGACCTACCCTATTATCTCGAGTTTTTGAATTTTTACAATGCTTTGTGTTTCCAAAATAAAAGATTTTTTTATATTTGAAGTGAAAGTAGAATAGCCGATCCGTGGGAACGGATTATGTTGTGTCTAAATCGTGTCACGGACTTTGATAAAACAGTGGAGTTGAATATGGCGAGTATTCGAAATATTACACTTCAGCATTTCGAAGGGCAAAACGTGATATTTTCTTTTAGCGAATTTTGAACATATTCAATAAAAATTCGGTTAAAACTCTCAATTTTAAAATTTTTTTGCAAAAATCGTTCAATGAAATGAATTCAAAGATGCGATTTATGTAGAGCAACAAACAGGTATGTGCTGTCTGCAAAGACATGTTAAGAAACGGAAAATTTTCGTTTACATTTATTTTTATTTTCAGAAATTTTGCAGAATTATTTAAATAAGTCACGCACGAATTTAAGGATATAGGTACTAAAAATTTCTAAAAATGCCCAGAAAATTTCGGTGTTAAATACTAAGACTACTACTACTTTTTTAAAATCAAGCATCCAATTTGTTCAATCTATCTTTAAGAGAGTATAATCGATTTTAGGATATCTAATTTTCAATTCTAAATATATATAGTTGTTCTTAACTTTTGCAGAGATTGGTTGAGTGTATTTTTCCTCATTTTCGTTCATTAAAATTTAGAATAGATATTAAACTTTTACCAATTCAAAAACCATCAATCATTTCATTTAAAATGTTGAACTTATCTGGTGAATTAAAGAAATATTCTCCTTGTCCTCTTAGAATGCAATAAATTAATTCTTTCGGGACAATCTTAGTCATTTTAATACTAATTTACAACCACTGCAAAGAAAGGGCAGTGCGATCAAGAACGGGCCGTGATCTACGACGGGTCTTTTAGAAAGTTAGAAATGTTAATGATCACGGCCTCCCAAATTCGCAAAATCCGGTTCCATCTCCGAACGAAGGTTGAGAAATTAGCCCGAATAACATTGAGACTCCGACTGAAAGTCAAAAGGCTTCTTAGAGGCAAAAAACTGGAGCTGAAGTTGCAAAAAATATCGATAATTCTCAATTAGATGTGCTCTCTGACAAGGGGTTAAAGTATAAATTTGCGTGATACTAACTATTGGGGCTGCGTCTAGGAGTCGTTCTAGTGACTAGTGTAGTCTACCTGAGTTGTTTAGTTGACTTTTAATCAGGAGAAAATTACCTACAAAATCACTAAACAGCTGGTTCGCAATCAACGCAATTTTTCTGCAGTCCGAGCGCATTAGCATTTGAAAAGTTAAGAATTATGGCGCGCGTAAAAAACCGCTGGATGTGGCCACAACAGCCTGTCTTGGAACAACGCCTCACACTTATAGGCAAATAATTAGCGATCGCGGAAAAAATTAAAATGCGGCATTTTGCGAAAAAGACGGGAGGCAGGCTATCTCACATGATAAAATTAATAAAATCGTGTCTAAGAGCGTGCATTGCCGCGGCCGTTTCCAAGCGGGGGAAGTGAAGTTTTTGGGAAAACCCGGTGCAATTAATTCAGTCGCCTTTACCTCACCTTAGGAGCAACTCTTTTTTTGCCACAAAACAGCAATCTTCGCCCGGCATTCGCGGCCGATTGTGAGATATTTATTTATTTAATCAGTCGGCAGCTGTGCGAATGCAACCGTGGTATTCACCATATAATTGAAAAGAAACCGTGCACTAGCATTTTCTGCGACTCTTGGCTGATATTAAAAATTCGCGAAGAAATTTCGCCAGTTGTGAGTGACGGTGATGTGCCTGTCGCCTGAGATGCCTTCGAAATCGTTGCGGCGACGTTTCGAAGAAGCTGAGAATGCCCACGCTTTCAACTCGAGACAATTATCAATTTTATTACAAATCAGTTCGTTTTTGGAGCTCTTCCTTCAATTTTTCTGTTTGCTGCTACAGCAGAGACTCAAGAAACTACATGTATTTTTTGTGAGTTATTAATGCTTCAGGAATTTTCAAAATATGGACGGTTTCAAGATTCTGAAATGCACAAGTGTTAAAATATCTTCCAAGACAAGATAATTTCACAAATTGGTAAAAATGGTACAAAAACTTACTGATTAATCCCATATGCTAAATTGAAGGGGGCGATACAATTAGAACATTCCTAGAATGGATTTTTTTTCGGATAGCATCTAAACAATATGATATTACAATTTCAAAATTAATTCCTAAACATTTCTGAAGTTATAGCCTTTAAGTAGCTCAACTTTAAAATCTTTTTCGTGATTCGTGATTTCGTGATTTTAAGTGGAAAATCTCACTATAAAGTTATTCAAAATTTTTTATGAAATCTTAATCACAACTTTTTAGCATGCTATTTATAACCTTCTCAATTATTTTTACAAAATAACGAGGGAAAGTATACTTACTTTCTTATTGCAACAATTAAAAAGAAAAATGTGTACATTTTCCAATCTTCGATTTTTCAATTGATTTTTGTTATCATTATCCACATAGTTATTAAAATTCTATGTACAAACAACATACAAATAAAATTAAAAGTATTAGACATTCACACTAATTTGATTTATTGAAATTATTACCACTTAAAAAAAGCACAAAATTAAAACCATCCCTATTCATATTGAAAATCGTTCAAAGTTTCCCTCCAAATAAACAATAAATTGTTATTTTAGGTGTTGTGCTTCGGTTGCAAGGAATTTTAGAGGGAATCCAATTTTAATCGAATTTAAAATAAGGCCGAGAAAATAAATATTTTGCTTTGGAAACTAACTGAAAACATATTACATCAACGGAATTCAGATTGAAATGAGGCGAAAATATTATTTGAGTCGAAAAGGAGATTGAATTTTATATTACTTAAAAGAATCAATTATCTTTGATAAATACCAATAAAAAGCAGATATTCGAAATATTGGAACATTTTCAACCTCGTTTCGATTCTTCTTAATAATACCATGTTTCCATCTCCCAAAAACTCGAGATTTAGAAAAAGCGATTTAAAAGTTTTTCCATATGATAGCGCGATTTCATTTGACATTTGATATTTCAAGTGACATATTTTAATTATTTAAAAAAAGTTATTGTGCATAAAAAGGTCCAAACACCCACTAGCATTTGCTCCTCATTACATCCTAAGCACCAAATCTTGCAACAAAATTTCTCATACTTTTTTCTTACCAAAAGCTTTGATATTTTGCATTAATGATCATCTACGATGACACATTGTGGATGTGTGGAGAAAAAGCGTTTCTCAATTTTTTTTTTCCTACACTTTCTTACACTAATTTTTCATGGTATTAACTAAATGAAATTACAGTTCAAAAATTTGCCAATTATAAAGCCTGCTGAATGTGCCAAATGAACACCAGAATTTTCGAGATTTTGATTTAGATTTTATCGAAATCTCAATATTTTAAAATCGCTCTCTTATATGAGAAATCCAGAAGATTGTGATATGGATTTCGCGGAATCTCACAAAATCTCGAGATTTTAGGGAGATGGAAACGGCATTACTTACGATTAGATTTCATAATTATAGTTTTTTTAAACTTATTTGAAATGAAATTTAAAAACCATGCTAATTTTATACGGGCCTCAATTAATCATATGCGGAAGTTTTTTGAAAAAAAAAGCAAACTTCCCGAGATTTAACTACATATGTATGTCCATAGTAGGTACAACAGGGTCCCCTATACTATATAATAAATATTATCAAAAGTGAAGTTTTGGCAACTAGATTTTGTAATTGTATTTTATCAAGAGTAGCTATGCACCAATGTCGATAGTCCTTCTGTTGCGATTCAATATTTGTCCGAAAATTGTTTACTTAAAACAAATAGTACGTTGTCTGTCACAAGTTTTTTATCTTGGCTGCATGCAGAAATCCCCGGGACCATCTCGAGCCTATTACTAATTAATTTCGATGTCCTCATCAGACAGGCTAGCAAACAAATATGGAATGCAAAAAAGGGGCTTGTGACGTGCACATGTATAATTATAAGTCGATGCGACGTCTTTGGCGAGGGTAAAAAAATAAAAAAAAGCTCATCGCGCGCTTTTTACCGTCGGCAAATTAATGATATTACCCGGGCCGGTGGTGGCGAGCGGCAACCATGTGAGGCCGCGGGAAACCGCCGAAAAAAGTTTGGCAATTTATTCACCTGAACAATTAAAAACAAAACAAGAAACGTGCCGTGCTCAGTTCAAATTTGTGCAGTGGCGAGCCATTCGAACATTTGCACAACTGCACTGCACCGAGGCGGAGACGACCGCGGCGGTGGCGACGGACGACGACGACCGGCGGTGATGGCCGGTTGCGCCAGGAGGGGTTGCCTGGGATCGCATGGCTTGAGAAAACCCCAAAGTCTGACTTGGTGGCTCGAGGCTCGAGGCTCGGGGCTCAACGCAAAAGGTATACTTCAGTTTGTCACATGGCCGTCATTGTTCCGTTCGAGCCGTGGCCTCTTCTTTCTTGCCGAAATTTTGCAAGCGCAACGAACGCACTCGACGCGACGGAGGGACGCGCCGAGGGTTGTCGTTGTTGTTGGTGCTGCTGCTGACGGACTTCTCAAGATCGGGCTGATTACAATACACCGGTAGTGGTGGGTTGCCGGGTCTGGCGGGTCTGGCGGGCCGGGACCGGCCAAAATTGCAACTGAATCCGCACAACTGAGCACGCACAACGAACGCACCGTGCGGAAGAGTCGGCCGGCAAAAAACAACGCCGAGTGCCAAATAAAACCAAAAAAAAAAAAAAACCGGGCCCGGCCAAAAATGAGGGCAAAAACAAAATAGCCAGCCGCAAACGAAATTCGACAGAAAATATAAATTTTTCGGGGGTTGAGCTGGAGACCGAACGCAAAATAAAACGAAGGCGACTCGGAAATTAAAAGAAACCGGGGATGGCGGTGGTGGTGGTTGGTTTGTGCTGGCTGCGCTGAAAAGTGAGCCCGCCGAGCCCAAGCCAGAGCCCGAAATTCGCCGTTCCAAACGATTTTTTTCTTTTCTTTTGTACATTTCGGCTGCACATATCGAAAGGGGGTACTTGCCGAAACGTCATATGCCCGTGCCTGCATACACCAGACTTGTGACACAAGGAGCGCGGTGATGAGAGCCAGGGGGCTCAAGAGGGATTATTTTTTGGGGTTGAATGTACGCCAGTGCTCCGCAGACCAACACACCCGAGCCCGCGCCGCATGCAAAATAAAATATCTGGAAATAATAATACAACAAAAACGAAGGAAGCGAGAGAAGAAGTAAAAAGGATAAATTTTCGGTAAGGGAAAATTGCATGCATGCACTTTGGGAAGGGCCCTCCGTTCGCGCGGTGTAGCGTGGCAGCACCACCGGCAGCCTCTACCGCTCCGAGCGCCCCCCCGACAGTCCTGAGAACCCGTCACCAGCGACGACACAGACAAAGTAACACACGAGATTAACCGGAGAAATTTTTTCGGCTGCCTCTTCTTCGCGATTAAAGGGGACAATTTTTGGTTTCAGTACTTTTCTGGAACTGTGCTTCCTTCGCAGGACGAAGATTATTTAGCGAAAATACTGCAGATTATTTTGGGCCTTTGTTGGATTGCGGTGGAAAAGCGCACCCGAAAGGGACATGTCGTCACACCTTTATTAAAATCCCTCCTTCCTTAAAACTATCAGTTTAAGACAGGAGAGGTCATCAAAAGCATTTTTGTCGTACCAAACAGATTAAACTATTGGTAAGTATGTTGCATAAAACTAGAACCCAAACCGAATCCCTAAAGGATTTCACATAAAATATTTATGGAAGTACTTAGAAGATTCAGGAGCAATATAACATTCACAAATTGACTTACAAAATTCAATTTGATCCTTTGGCAAATGAGTTTAAACTAAAAATACAAATATATTTGACCCATTCGCAAATGTATTTGATCTAAACGCAAATAACCCATGTGCAAATATAATACACTAGCTAAATAACCCGGTTTCACCCGGTGTATCAGAAATACTACTTAGTTAAATACTTAATGTTATCAGGTCACATAAGAAAGTTTTACAGTATTAATAAAATCTATGGTTTTAGTATAGAACCGTCCAAAACTTATTTTAAGCTTAAGCTTAAGCTTTTAAATTTGACAGTCCACCATTTTGAGTTCGTAAATTCTGACAGTCGAGTTGAAATCAGCGGCCCCGCAAACCTCCAAGTACAAAGTTTGGTGGAAATCGCATTAACATTTAAATTTTACAGTCCGCCATCTTGAATTCGTAAATTTTGAGGATCGGTTGCAAAAAGCAACCCAGAAAACCCCCAAATACCAAATTTAATGAAAATCTCATAATCTTTTAAATTTAAATGTCTTCTATCTTGAATCCGGCATTTTGAAGCATGCAAACAAAAAGTATCCTTTGTCCATATCTAGGATATTCTGTGCCTGCGTTCCAAATTTCATTTAAATGTGTTGACCCGTTTTGGCGTGATTGAGTGTCAAACATCCAAACACAAAAGTTGTTGTATGCAAATTTTCATGACGATTGGTTGAACGATATGCGAATGAACCCAATATCATTCGCGTGCCACTTATATTTACTGTCGCATTACCAATAGACGTTCATTTTTATATATACAGATTTAACATCATCATCATAACATATATATTTGAACCATTCACATGCAGATTTAACCAAAATTCAAATATATGTACACTGAAAGAAAAAGATTGGTAAAAATGACCAAATGCTTGGTTAAGAATCGGTCAACCAATAAATAATTTTAACCACGAGAAATATTTAATCTCCCGACAACGAGAAAAATTTGATTTCCCTGTGATATTCCAACTAACCGCGGCTGGATTCGAATCTGCGAGAATTGGAGCTTCGCAGCTCTATCACTGGCGTTAGGCGTGGGCTGCTTAAAAATAAAATTTGGGATTGACTTTTTTAATAGTTAATATTGACCAACGAAATTGTTAAAAATTTAAAGATTTGTGTGGTGTGGTAATTGAACCATTTTTTCGGTCAAATTGATCAACTTTATTTTTCTCAGTGTGGGTATTTAATCCATTTAAAGCGTGTTAGGGAGCCAAATTAAATTAATTTCTAGTGTTCTTAACCTAAACGGACAAAACGGAACACTTATGGAATAACCTCGGTGTCTGACCGTCCTTGTGTCACAGCCGTTTTTCTAAAAGACTCTTAGACGTAGGGAGCTTAAATTTGGCACACTTATAGCTATTTATGGCCCAACAACAAAACTGATGTCAAAAAACCTTAATTTTGATTTATGGGGTCAGTTTTGGAGGCACAAGCGCATAAATAACAATTTTTTTTCTACAATAGCATGTGGGGCATCTAATGAAAGCTTATCAAAATGCGAGTTAAAAAACATTGTTTATATTTTTATAGTGAAAACTTTCGGCGGCATTTTTTAAGCGTCTTTTTGATAATTTGTTCAATTAAGTATTAAAAAAAACTAAAAAAGTGCCGTCTCTGCCCTTATTTCAAACACTAATATTCTAAAAAAAATCGTGAACATTGGAAATGAGGACTAGACTGAACGAAAGTTATTAGGTTAATACTATCTTGAAATAGTAGTGTTACTTGTATCACTTAAACATATACCTTCCAATATAAGCTTCTTCAGTGGCTTCGTCTCCTATCCGCTAGATGACGTTGCTGGTACAATAATTTTGAATAAAACGGTTATTCATGAAATTATTCAGTGTAAGTTTAGTACGATCCTCGTTATATGATATGTCCTATTCTTATATAGTATTATAATTATTATTGTATATTAAATGATTAGGCGGAACACTAGTACGGAACACTAATTGCCTGAGTCCCGACTCGCACTTGGCCGGTCTTATTTTTAAAATAAAATAAATATTTCATTGTAAAATGTTACTTAAAATAACAGTGGGTATATTCATATTTCCGTGTATGATTTTCAAATTTCAGTTAAAAGTACAGAATTTATTGTTGCACCAAAGTGTATAACAGTTTGTATTAACTGTCTATCAGTATCGGTATATTTTCCGGCCGTGCAATCTAGTCGCCTAGATATAATATAATATAATTTATAGGTGTAAAATAATACCAGTATACCGATAATCTACACTTTTCCGAGCTACTCTTTTTCAAATTATGAGCATTCTTTAATACTAATACCGGTAACAATATGTACTGAAAGTTTGAATGAGGCAATAGACTACATTTAATTATGCGATGGTTATGGTTTTGCTTACACCGAAGAGGGCAAATTCTACACTGAAAAATAAATATCAACTGTAATTTTAACTAACATTTTCAAATGAATGAAATGTTTATTTTATTAAAAAAAAAGTTTTAATTTGGCTCCCTATATGGATTTTAAAAATTCAAATAAAGTGACAGGATTTTTATTGAGGCTAAATTATTTCTGGGTTAAATATATTTACATTTCTCAAGCTCATGTTAACTACTGCTAATTTCAGTACTAACGAAAGCGCTTCTCATATATATATGTATATACATATTGTACTTATGTAGGTATGCAATATACAGAAAAACCTATAGAGATCGTCTGAAACTATTTTCTAATTTAGAAAATTCATTTGGATTAAACGCAAGCAACGATCTTTACTCAAAGATGTCCGCGCTTCTAACCTAGTTTAAATATAAATTTATACGTTTGCGATATTTCCTGGACATATTACACACAGTATTGAAGAAACGCTTTTCTATTTTTTTTATCTAAAATATTGGACCCATTCATAAGTCGGTCAATTCTCGATTTAGAAAATAAGCTTATTATTTATAAAGTAGTATTTTGAGTCCATAGCGGAAGCAGAACCTGTCGCCGCAAAAATTAATAAGTTAGAAAATTCTTTTAAAATGTTCATTTCCAAAACACAATCATAAGTTATTAGAAACTACGTTAGAATATTGTAGAAGTGATAGTTCTAAGTGGGCATACCTGAGTAACCCTTCACAATATCGATTTTTTGCAAAGAAATTACAATTCAAATCTTTAGCGCGCACAATGAGCCTGGACTATTTAAGCTTGGTATGATTTATACATACATGCACACATATGTATGTACATACCTATGTAAATCTACATAGGTATGTACATACATAACTTCAAGGAACTTCAAAGGCGATCACAAACCTTTTCAGCACGAATAATATATACATTAAAATTAATTAATTATTATTGCGATATGATGACTTTATAATATCAACGACTCAACGACCACTACTTTTTATGCTAATTTTTTTGTAGCGAAATTAAACTATATATGTAGTATGGAATTGTTTTCTGAATCTTAGATTGCTCGCCCATCAATGTTTTATTTTATTTTGTTGGCTAAATTGTTTCTCACCGTCCTGTGTTAATAATCGTTTTAATTTAATTTAAATAATTTAACCTTGCATCAATAATGCTTTTGTTATTTTCTGAAACTGTGTATCACTATTTGCTTCAATTATAACTAATTATGTGGAAAACGATAGATACTACAGACACTACAAACAATTCCTAAAAAATAACTTCGAAAACGAAGTAACATTTACTCTTCTTCATTTGCCTGTAAAAAAAGGTTTCTGCATTTAATTATGTAAAAATATTTTCAGGTAAAAATAATCCTCAATATCATTTAAAAGTGCATTTTAACAGCTACGGCTATTATTGCCGACGATTTCGAGCTCATTCCTCTTCTGAAACTGCAGAACTCAGAATAACTATATGAAAGTGGTGTATAGTATAGTTTTTAGCAGAAGAAGCAATAATAAACATGGGAACCAATTCTCTATCGTTGCACTCGTTGGCTGTTGAGCTCGATAATATATTTTATAGAATTTTGTGGAATAAAAAGCATGCTGATTTATTAAAAGTTAATTAAATTTTATTTTCGTTTTTGAAAAGAAATTTTTTGCTAAAAAACGAGAAAATTAATATATGTACTTTCCTCTTCGATGTAATTTTACTACGTTTATCTGGGGACTAGGTAATTGAATGCCTTTCTAGCATAAGAGTGGTTAATTTACTTCAAAATTTTTAAAGTGCTTGTAGATGAAGGGTGAAAGACATGAAAACGGCTAACTTGGAATTCTCGTAAAAGAAATAAACAAACCAAATTAACGTTAAGCGTTTATAAAGACTTTTGTCTCATGAGTTACATATTTAGTGTTTATGGCTTAAGTATTAGAAATCTTTATCTCCGAGAAATTAAACTGTTCACACAGTCTTCCTATCTTAGCCTATGTACTTAGGTAAAAATCCAGATATATGTAGGTATCTAAAACTACTTAAGCAAAGCTTATGAAAAAATATTGGAGAAGCAACTAAAACATTTGGGCAATTTTAAGTACATGTATGTTAATAACGCTTAGTTGAAAATTTTGGTTGATTACCTAAAAATTAATAAGCATTACCACAATTTCATATAAGAAGATTAAAGTCTAAGAAGGTGAAGGTGAAGATGATGAATTGAGTGAAAATGTAACGAATTAATTTTTTGTCAAATTTTGCCTAATACCAACACGTAAAATAGTAGAAGTAATATGCCATTTGTATATGTAGATTAGGGAGAACACATTTTTACTAAGGAAAATGGGGTAAATCCAAAAGGAAAATTATTAGCGAGTTTTAAATATTAAACATCTGAAAACTTGCTTAGAAAAATATCTTTAGCCTTACGATAATTTACTCTAAACGAATTTTACCTAAAATTGGTCTAAAGACTTTCCCAAGTTAAGACAAATTAACAAAGTTATTTAAGTTAATTTACCGACCCTATAAGGAACCTCAACTTCTTTTCTTATAAAACAACAAAATACTAAAGTAATTTCAATTTAACTTTGAGAAGGTTTTTGCAGATTTCGATTCTATTACCTGTTAAGAATGTGTTTTGCAAATATTATGACAAAATTTATGTTGTTGTTCTCTGCGTCAAGCTTCTTAAAAACTTAAAACTCGTTTTTCTCGAAATCTTATTTTTAAAACGGGGGGGGGGGGTAAATAACTGAAAAAACGATCTGATCAACTTAATTTTTGGAGAACTTTTATAAGATAATATTTCTCTTCGACTCAACCTATGTATATGGAGCAAAATTGATGGGCATCAAAAAGAAAATGGGCATTTTGGATCAAAATTGTGAAGTCGGTATATAGCAGGATTTAGGATTAGGATTTTCATTCATTCATTATACACATGTATGGCTATCGCATGAACTAGAATCATTTTGATTGGTACAAAAATTTACCGATTTTCCACCCTGGAAAAGTTAAGTTAAGTTAAGTTAGTTAAGTTAAAGTAGGTATCTATAAGACGTGGAGTAAAGAACCAACAAGTTTTATAATTTATATACGCTATGGA
Source organism: Machimus rusticus (assembly GCA_951509405.1). Lineage (NCBI taxonomy): Eukaryota > Metazoa > Arthropoda > Insecta > Diptera > Asilidae > Machimus > Machimus rusticus. The sequence continues at coordinate 15,865,497 of OX608051.1, forward strand.
AGTACGCAGGGTTTTTTAAATTTTGTAGAAATGCTACATTTTTGAAAAATTGCTTATAAAAAAAACCTGTAAATTACACCCGAAAACGACTGCCTTCCACAGAGCAAGTAAAATCCAGGAGTGGTTGTTATCCCTTAAGTGAATTAACTTCATCATTCAAAAGCAAAATATTAATTTTTACTTGATTTTAGCAAGTCAGGCGTTTATAAATTTGATTTAAATAAGGCCGTAGCACAGAAATACTATAGGATAGGTTAAATTGAAATGTCTATAAATAAAGATACATTTTCAATACCATGTGCAAATAATTCAAATTTTTTGCTATCCCCACACACACTAGAGTGTTTGTTTCTTTGTGTTTGTTTCTTTCAAATTATATCACTCTGTAGTTGAGAGTCAATGAAAAAGTGGCTTCTACTCCCGCGCTATAAAAACTTAAACATTTTTCGAAAAACCTTTAGACAAGATATGACGCTGCTTTGAAGTTAATTTCTTAGCACGAAAAGTAAGCTAAAATATTTTTACTTTTACATTGACTATACATTTATTTACTTCTTCAATCTTGTATTGTCAAAAAAACATCTGTTCTAAGTCATCAATAGATGGCATCTACATACATCTACGAATTATACGCAGTTAGTACGTACAAGTGTCATTTGACACTAATGACAAGTAAGCAATAGGGAATCATATGATTTCGAAAAATCTGAATCTATCCAATTTACACAATCGAACTTTTGTTCGGCTCTATTGTCCCGCTTTATTCTGAGGTAAGCACTCTTCAATCGCTCAATTGTAGAGTCTCATGAGACAAAAGCTTGATCGTGCAAACGGGTTGTTAGAGGGTTTACTTTGACGACGAGTTTCGCGCAGTATTGGCAATACTCTTTAAAGATACAGTTATGTATGCCAAAGAAGACCCATTGGCTCAAACCACTAGAATTTTTGATAAACTGCTCCGAGTTCTTCTTCCTGACTGAACCTAAATCGGTTAAATCATTAAAGAAACTGGAGCTTAGGTTACAGCTTATTTAATTTCTCTTAATTATTGTTTGGTATGACCTGACCATAGTGCAGTGCAGTTTAGTTGAGACTCCATAATTGCACACATTTAAATACAACCAATGAAAGCCTGCATTGTAACAGGGCGAAAATTTGAATTCACTTAAACTTCACTTATTATTCAACTCATTTTTTGTACAATTAATACAGTGGTTGCAAAGGCAGTGACAGTCTACTATACTATAAATTAAATTTTTGGCCATAAATTCGCACACAATCTAAGAAGTAAAAATTTCTTAAGAAAATATACGTTCAACCCAACAGATTAAGTAAACTGATGATGATTGATATTAGAAAAAACTCTCGGTTTGGGATGCAAAAGAGACTAGTTTAAATAGTAGATATATTATATGTACATATATATAACGATGGACAGCCCTTTCAGTTGTACTATTGAATTGCTGATAATTTATAGGATAAAGATTTGAATATTGGCATTTATTGCATTCCATTATTTTTCTTAATTTTTCCAACAATATAAGTAGTGGAATTATTTTGGTATAGGCTCTACATAGTTCCTTAAGACGGAAATCTTAAAGACTTATTCTGATTTTGTTATCTAACTATAAAATTGATCCATTATTTATTGCTACAATGCTCATGAAGTTCTAAATTACACATATCACACCTGATAAACGAAGGCTGTCTTGTACGAGGCAATTACGCAATTCTTTACGCTTCTCTAATGAGATATCTAGCGCAGACAAGTTAGAACATGATTTATTCAAATACACACGGTCTATTCTTTTAAGATGCCACAATTCAGAAACGTGAGATCCAAGTTTGTCTCAGGTACATACAACTGAGACTAACAGCGATTGTGTTCTTCTTAAAAATTGTGAGAGTCTTGCGATTCATGACTCTTACAATTATTTTCAATTTTTAGGGGAGGCCAATTTATTTACATCGCATAATTGTTCAATTTTTCAGTATTTCGATAAATTAAGTGTTAATCGCGCAAAATGAATTCCTACATGATAGTTATATAATATTTAGGTAACATATTTAGAGAATGATATGCATATAAAATATAAGATTTTTCGAAAAGACCTAAATAAGTAAGTATGATTATATGTCAATAACGTATTGATAGGTAAATACATATGTCCTTAAAAATTAACAAAAGTTAAGAAATTGCCAGAAACTATAATATTAGGCAACGGCTTCGGTGACAAAAATATTACACAAATACAGAAAAAGCATTTATAGAAACAATATAAAGAAAAAAAATCAACAAATAACAACATTCACTGTACGTTACGAACAATGAAGCAACCGCCAAGGCAGTTGTCTGTTGGTATAAATAAATAATTAAATAAATTTTTCTTTACAAATTAGAAAGAAAACTTTAAAGATCTAAACAATTCTGCACAGTAATATTGCAATAATCGACGAATAATTACAAAATAGGCCTTTTCAAAATTCTAAAAGCCGAAGCGTATTAATTTCTAGAACTTGCTGTATTTGATTCGCACAATGCCAAATTTGAATTGATCAGTGCTTATTCTTGATCAACCATGGCCAACACCTGTCCAAATATTCGAATGGTAAAAGCATTGTACCGACATTTGCATTTCTTTTGCGTAAGGATTAAATACCAGACCGTGAATAAACCGCGAAAAATGTGCTTTTTGTTATAGTAGTTTTTAGAATTTGCAGTGGTTTTACGTCAATTTGCCGAAATTAATTTGGATATTGCGTAGGCATATATTGTCTACTAAATTTCTATGACGAAATTTTAAGATCAAAGTGTGCTGATGATAGAACAGATATACTTATAATAAGTAATTTCACTGATCAACACGTTTGATATTTATTTTCTATTAACTAATGAATAATTGAGTACCTAATTTTAATAGCATATTTCATGCAATTCAATATTTCTAGTGCAGGTTTTTGGAGAAAAAAACAAGGTAAGTACCAAAATAACACCCTATCTTTGAAATTCTCCAAATTATCGATCTTGAGTTAAAGTTATTTTCTAAAAGTTCTTTATTTCAAAAGTATTCTGTGAAAATATAATAAAGATTTAAGATACAATGGAGATATACGATTTCAAACGAAGTTGCCGCGAGTTTTAGCACACTACATCTACATCCGTGGACATCAAAAATGGTCGTACCTTTTTTTAGTACATATTTATCATAAAAGGAGGGAATTGATAAGTCTCAAAATCATTTGAAAGGTATAGTACCATAGATATTTGCATAAAAAATATCAGGCAGGTAAAATAAAGTGATTTCCGATACAAAACGCTTTAACGCCAATAAAATGAAAACATTTTTATCCCTTTTATGAGCTTAGATCCCTTTACGAAAGGTCAAATTTCGACCAAAAGCGATACTATAATATAATACCTTAAACTTTAAACGCAATTTTCTCGAAACAAAGATTTTAAAGTTGGTGTTCATTGTATTATAATGATCCAAGGTTTTACAACAAACATCGCAAGACGCCCTTTTTTGGGGGCGATCGTTGAATTTACAATAACATTTCATTTATAACTAGTTTACTGTAAAAAAAAATATTACTATTATAAAATAACAAGACATGAACTTAGACTGCTGTTAAAGTACAATTATAAAAAATTTGCTCCAAGAATATTGTGAATCGCGTTCTATATGTAGAATTATTCGATAGATCCGCACTTACGGATGTAAGAACTATAAAATTATAATTTCTCATCTATCTTAGAGATGCCAGAACTATAACCATAGAGTATTTTACCATGTTGCAAAAATTATTGATCATGACCAATTTATTGCCAGGAATCCATTCAATATTTTTAATTTATTTTAGACCACCACATGCACTGTAATAAAAATTTCAATATAGATGAAATAAATGAATATTGTATAAAGATTAGTTGGCGATATTAATAAAATTTATAGATAGGCGTTTCAATTAATGGAAACTACTGTAATTTAATTAGGGTAACAAAATAATAAGGATCAAATAATAAGGATCAAATAATAATAAATAATTTTTTTAATTTTGTAATTGCTTTTTCCAAATATACTTTTCATATCAACTATACGAGGTCGAAACCAAAGATTATGGATATAAGAAAACCAGGTAATCATTCGGAAACATTTTTATATTCGATAACATTAACAATAAAAATTTGAAACAAGAAATAATTTCGTTCCGTTAGTGCATCTTTAGACTTTATTTATAAACCTTGAAAATCTTACAAAGTGAAAATTAATATGAATGAATTTGTACATATCAGTATCACTAATTACTTTTGAGAATATTTGAGGTTTCTAGATGTCTATTAAAAGCATAATTTATATTTAAAATCCGAATTATGGTTACGTGCACACACGTTTTTCAATAGTCAGTTTTAATTTTTTAAACTTATTTTTGTTCTACTCGAAACATTTAAAAGGGGTATACTGAAATAATTCCAGTTCTTTTTTTATATATTGAAAATGAATAGTTACTTCAAATTTTGTTTTATATTCTCTTTAATACTCTTTAAATGAGGGTATAAACTATACCAGCAGACCCTTGCGAAATTTCGCAAACACATACTTTTTTCATATCCGCTAAAGACGTTGGCCCCTGGTGTTATTTTTTATATTTAACTAAATGCAATTTTCAAGAAAATATGTAGAGCATTTACATTTTAATGCTAAGTAAGTATGCGATGTCAGAAACGGAAATGAAAACTCATCATTTGGTGCTTGGTTTATTGAGTTTGGTGAGGTATTAGTGGTGAAAAACGGATGTTGACGACAGTATAAAAATAATATATAATATAGGTTGAATTCTCATAAAAAATCAATTATTTTCAAGCAAAGTTTTAAATTATAAAACATATAGTCAGTCGGGTATAATAAATATGAAAAGGATGGATCTATCTTGATAAATAAAAAGTAGCAAAAAAGGATGTAGATTACGTTAATTTCTCGAATAAATGTTGATGTACCTACTTGATTTTGTGCACATACATAATTTTAATTCAATAAGATGTTCTTCAATATTTGATGGACTTATTCTAATATTGTTTTTGTTTACAGATTTAAATAGGAGATTTAAAAAGCTATAGCAAGTATAGTTTTTGCTAGTACAGTAAATTTGAATAAAATTAACAAGCAAACTCTCCCAGGTCCCGATTTGGTTCGTCTTTTATATTAAATACTAGCTGCGCCCCGCCCTCCCCCTCATGACCGCCCGCCTTGCACATCATAAATGCGCGTGTGGTACTTGATCATTATTTTGTTGCGGAGTTATTTTAAAACTATTATATCTCCTAAGATATTCATTGAAATCAAATGATGTCCAGAGCAATTTTGTTCAAAATTAAATACTTGTTATGAATAACGTATTTATTTGGATAAAGATTAATATCATGTGCATAAAAACAATCAAAACATTTTGTTATTTAATTTGTATAGTTGATAAACGTTTTCTTCTTAATAAAGTAGTCTAAATTCTACGCTTTAGAAGACTTTTCACATCAAAAGCAAAAAATATGCATTTCCGAGATTTTGATGGTGAAAAGATCAAAATTGGACATTCAAGCAATTATTCTTTTTTTTTTAGATGTCTTTTGTTAAATGTTTATTAAATTATTAAATTCAGGGGCCTCGTGGGGGCAGAAATTATTTGAAATATTTTTATATCATTCTAACGTAATTAATAATAGTTAGTTAGACATTTGCAAGAATCTCTCAAAGGAAAGGAAGGGTCCTAATTGATTGTGAGAGTATGTTAGTACCTACATACATATGTATAATTCTGACCAAAAATTATATGACACCAAATCAGTTAAACTTAGGATCGCCAATATTTCAAAAACGCCAAAAGTTGCATAATCGCGTCTATTGGCCATATTTATATAAAATTTTAAAGAACGTAAGTTGGTAGTATATAAACTGAATTTCAAGATAATAGTAACAATTGACTTCTCCTCTTCTCTCAACAACTTTTATATGTACATATGTACCTACGTACAGTGTTATGTTCTTCACATTGTTTTTAAAGCATATTATCTAATGGTATTACTAATAAAAATTTTGTATCCATATCTTATCACTGACATACATACATACAAACGTACTATTGGTTAAAGCAAGCAATCCTACCAAAAATCGTTTTGATATATTTAAAACTTTAAAACATAAAAGCAATAACAGCGATTGACATTATTTCCTTTCTTGGAATATTTAATAAGACCACTTATAAATTTTATAGAGTTTGACTTTAATTACCTTGGAAATATATAATAATCCCATTTTAAAATTATTTCCCTTACACAATAGGAAATAAACCCACTCCGGATTTATTTCCTTTTTTCCAAGGGAAGCGTAGTCGAAACATCTAATAAAGGCCTTTTTTCCTTTGTAAAAAAAAAATCCCACGTCAATGCTATTTCTATTGACCTCATTTCCAAATACCGGGCAATGTAAATTGAAGCCTATTTAAGAACATCCTGTTTCTGAACAATAATAATTAATTTGCACTATTTGTCTTTTAGAACTGGTTTATACCTTTAAGAATTATTATTGAAAAATTTGGAAAACCCAAATGAACATGATTTAAGTGATTTTAGTCAATCAAAACTAAAAAAGCAAATAGTTTGAGCTGTACGGATGGAATGACAAATTCTTTTCCCTATTGATAATTTCAGAAGGTGTGAAACAATGATTAATTAACAATTATTTCAAGTGATGCCATTACATAAATATTTGCAATGCAAATTCCTTAAATTTTTAGATATTTAAAATATACGCCCGTTGAAAAAAAAACTTTCCAGAATAAATTTTAAATATAGATATAATCCGGAATTCATTTGCAAATGATCAATTAACTTGTTTTTATGCGCATATCTGAATTATTATAAGTTTCTTGCACATTTCATTTTTAATTTCAGTATATTTTTTGCTAAATGTCTAATAGAAAAGAGTAAAATTTGCCCTTGATGATCATGAGAAGAAGGAACGAGATTCATTGGTACTTTTTTAAAACAAAAAATTAATTTATTAATAAAAAAAAAAGAAACAATATTATTTTTTTAAAAAATACGAATTTATATTCCATTAACCTATGAATTAACTAATATTAATGCTTTAAAACTTTATACAACATTTTATTTATTTCGGGAAGTTTTACCAAAATGTATCTTAGAAATATTCGATTCTATTTACACATTTCCATTTAAACTCGTCCGCAATCAAGTGATTTCGTTACTAAAATTATTCTCAGATTAATTTAAGTTGCCCAGGATTATGCAAAACTCGTTTACTTTTTACTTTAAAAATCTGTAAACACTCATTTTGTGAAAGCTGTTTCGTATTATATGTTAAATTAATACCATTTTTACTACATTGATAATACTACATAGAATTAATAAAATAAATTATGCAAATATGTAATAAGCTAAATTTAATATCTAATTTAACGTGAAGAGAGCACTCCTAAAAAAATATTATATAGATATGTATACATATATTACATACATGGTATATATGCTGCAAGAAAAAATATATTATAGTTAACCAAAAAACTTCATAAACGTTACAAATATTAAATTAAAGTCTGAAATCACACATTGTATATAATTAACTCTTCTTTTTAATATATTTAGTCCCATAGAAGGAGGACATTTAGACAAATCTGTATAAGTTTTTCTCAGTCTACTATACTACGATATGCGATGCTTAGAAATAATTAAGAAGTAGGTAACTATGATAGAAAATATTCCATCTGCATTCTTCCTCAATTACAATTAAAAAATAACAAAATACACGTCAAACGGGGGAGGCAAACATTCATATTTTAGGCTAAAAGTAAAGGAAATCGAAAAAGATTTGTATTCCAGAAAAACTAATATTTTTTGCTGAAAATGTTATACTAGGAACTTCAAAATTACTTAAAAGTAATATCTAAAAACAAGAAGATAAAATTAAGGAATAAACTAATACAAAGCTCAGTTGATTGTATAGTGAAAAACTACTTCAACGAATGTACCACACAAAGTTGCCTTCGCAGGTTGAGCACTCAATTTTTAAAAAATATTAAAAATATTAACCAACATATTCAAATAATCAAATATATTTTTATAAAAAAAATAGCAGCTTTACTTATATAATAAAATAGCATACTGGATTGAACTATATGAAAATGAATACAAGTCGAACGTAGCTTACGGTTTAACGAATTTAGATTTTTTTGGCAAATATTAAATAAAATTTGTTTATATCATATAATATTATTAAATATATAATATATATAAGATCTTTCGATAAACAATTGGATAAAAAATATAAAGGCTTAATTTAACTTACGGAAGATGTAACAAGGGATGCATTAACCGAAAACACAGCAAACACTTTACTGTAAAAAATTAAATCTTTTATATTTATATGTATAAATTGTGTAAACTATAATTAGTTTAACCATGAATGAATAATTTTAATAATTTTATAATAGGTATTTAAATAAAGGGCAATACAATTACAATTACAATTTTTAAACAAGTTATGATTTTATAAAAAGTCTTGGATTGTAATGTATTCGTTGGCGATTCAATTTACAGTCGCCAATAAAGTTATAGAAGGCCAAACAGAAAATTTGGGTGCACTAAATAATAGACATGTAAAGACTTAATTTTTTAAAACAAATTACAGATTATTCGAAATGCAGAGATCAATGTTGATATGTCATTGTACCGACAGTTGAATATTGAATTAAATTGGTTAGTTAGGATATAAAAACTGTAATTGTCTGATAAATAATTAGACATTAACATTTCCAAATTTTGTTAGCTAACACAAAAATTAATTGGCGTTCTAAACTTCTATATTTTAAATACGTTAGTTATTTAAAAAATATAAATTTATGAATAATTATAATTTACTAATTTTAGATAGGCCAAAATGCAGATCAATTTAGCAATTTTTTAATTCTTTTCATTTTCTATTTGCTTAATATATTTATAAAGCTCCATTTATGCTTAAATGCGATTAGTCGCTAGGTAAAATATTGTAATTAATGCTTGCGGTCTTCCTGGTTGATAGAATTGCTTAAAAGTCTTGTCTTTTCGATATAGACTGATTAATCAAATATTATTTGGGAAAATTATTTATAAGGCAAATTGTCGATGGTTTTGAATTTGATGTTTATATTATCTCAATTGCCCAGCGGAAATTCGGGAAATCAAATATTTTATTCCTTAGAAATTTGCATTTTATAATTATATTCATTAGATTTATGAATCGATATAAAAGGCTGAGTTATATGACTACTTCCGCCTGTTTAAAAAACGCAAATTTGAGAAAAACGAATTTAAAGTTTAAATTAATTCAGCCGATGTGTACAGCCTATTAAGGAATGAAAAAGAACTTATAAAATAACTGATGGAACTTATTATTTGCATTTTTCGAATCACTAAAGAGTTGAAGTGGCTTTTCTCTTTAAAATTTTATAGAACGATTTTATGTGCGATTAATTCTGTGTTTATTTTGGATATAGACAACCAGAAGAAAATATTTCTTGAAAGGAATGGGTGACCAAATTTCACGTTTCTAAAATAATTGCACGCATTTTAAAGATATTTTCTTTCAAATAATAATTACATTATATAAGTTCTTCTAGTTAGTATATGGAATAGTAGATGAATATGTTGTAGAAACTAATCAATCTTCCAAATTAATTCCATTTTTACAATTTTTATTGCCGGAACATAAGAATTTGGGTTTCTTTATAAAATATCAAAAAGATCATTTTGAAACAGATAGAAAAAGATTGTGTATAGTCGGCGCATGAGGAGGTTGTATATTAATAATAGATTTACTGATATGCATGATTGGAAAAGTACTTAGTTATAAAATATTTCCAGTCGGAATATACAGAGTTATATCCTCTGCACAAATTGAATGTATCTAGCATATTTAATAATTACAAATAAATATTTATGACTGTTGTAAATTTCAGCATATCATACTGACGAGCTCCATAAATTTTGGCGTGGGCAAATAACTAAGTTTTGATTTTTGAAATTATCTGCTAAATATAATGGGGCTGTTATTATAGATCAGTTTTAATATCTGTAATGCATACATATAAGTAGGTATACTGTTATATTAAGTATAATATAAAACGTTCGTACATTTATAATTAACGCTTTTATGATACATTTGTTTCAGATTATTAATATTATTAGAAAAAAAAATCTAATTAAATAAAGATTTAGTGTTAATAAAAGTATTAAGACCCTTAGAGAAGTCCTGAATGCAAAAATATGAAAAGTTAAAATTTCTAAACATATGATTTATTTGGTAAAAACAATAATTAGAGATAGGATTGCCGGTACAATATGCCAACAATTTGGCAATATAAGCCTTTTCGCACAAAAATAATTTAATTTAATTTAGTAGTCATTATCTGAGCCGGTACAAAATAATAAATAGATAATATTTAAATCCTTTTAAGTGACTTTTATTGAAATTATTTGTTTTGAAATCAATTGATTATTTTACTTCAAAAATAGATAAATAACTATTATTAAAATAGGTACAATCATTACTTTTCACATATTTTTTATTGTTTGTTTTGATATAATTGATTTCGAGATTTTTATAACTAATAATAAGTATATATGTGATTTATTCATCACTAGGCAGAATTTTGTCAATCTCTCTTTAAATTGAAAAACTTGGCCGGTTAACTTAGGAATATCATTTAACAGCACTACACTATGATTTGTAATTAAGTGAATATATAATTTTAAATTTTAGTTTTTGCAAAAGTATGTCCAGCATCAACTTCGTAATAATTGGTCTTTCGGATGTTAAGATAATAATAAAAAAGATAATAATAAATTCTCACAAGTGATGATCATGCAATTTTAGTCGTGCAGTACCGAAAGTATGTGGATTGTCGAATAATTTTGGTATATTCCAGATACGAAGATAGTAAATTCATAATGAAGTTTTCAATTATTTGTCATGCGTGCTTTTTAAAATATCACAACTTATATAATTAGTAATAGTATAATAGTTTAAAACGAAAAAACTATTCCCAAATAACTATTCCATGCACAAAGGCTACCATTCACTACATAAAGGTTTTAAGTAGGTACCTTACACCGTGAGGAAGTTTTGATAAACTACCACAGGCCAAAGTACAGATCCTTGAGGAATACCACATTTTGAATGCAAGAACTTTAAACAAATTTCTACGAACTTAACATTAATTTTTTATTACTTAACTCGTTTAAACAGTCACTGAACATCACAAACGTAACTATTAAGAAATCTTTTAACTTAGTCGATAAAGTAAATGATTAGTTTTAGAATAGTACTACTAATTAATGGTTTAATAATAAATATGGAAGCTTTTGAGCGCAATGATTTTAAATTAACCAATGGCCAATCTCAACATTGGGAAAGGGCTTTTTTACTTTTGATAGGGCGCAAGTAAGCAAAGGTTCACGTTCCTTGGTTGAGGTTTGCACACTCGAAATCTCGAAACGTATATGGAAAGTATGTAAAATTGCGCCAAAATCATTTTCAGTTGCACGGAGAATGAAATCATGAGGTTTTGCGAAGCCGCTGAAATAATTCGAGTTCCGATAGTGCGAAAATGCCAGCGGTAAATTTATGTTTTTGCTGTAGCGTTTATTCGGCGCGATGTTTGGATTTCGATGGGGATTTTCAGATTGTTTTTCGGGATAAGTTAGGAAACAAATTGTACAATTTAATATCTACATTTTAAAAAGAAAAGAGAAGATGCTTACACAATATTGAGTCCGGAACTGCTGGATGGTTTGTGGCACGAGTTGACGTGAAACTCTTATCCATTCAACTATGAACTGCACTTTTTATTTTTTTTAATTTTTTTATATTTTTGAACTTTACAAACTTGCACTGCAGTGAAACGTGTAGCTATACATTTAGCACGTTTCAAAAGCACTTTTCGGAATTTGTTTGTTTTTTCTAAAACCAAAAACAAAATAAAAAAACTACCGCTTTCCGGCTCGACTTGAAACTTGACCAACTCTTTTTTAAGTGTTTGTCGGGGTTCTGAAATGAAACTCCATCAGCTCCTGCCGCTTGGAGTCTGCTTTTCGGTCAAAAATAATAAAGAAAACGAAAAAATTCTCCTGCACACACCGAAACTATTATTATTCACAGATGTTTATTATTATTATATTATTAATTTTTGTTATTAAAATTTTCGGGGATCTAAGGTTCCCGCTCGGACGAACTATCTCGAACGGAGAAGATCAACGGCGAAATATTGGAACGCAAAAATATATTCACTGAAAAAACCTCAATTCGCCGAGCGTTTTCACATCTTTTTTTCCCGCGGGGGCTTCCACCGCAACTGCGAGCACTATTTATTGGATTCGTTCGTTTTTTTTTCTTTTTCTTTTTTACAAATTATGTTTTTATATTATATTTTTTTATTTTTCTTTTAACTGGCGGCTGTGTGGCGAACGGTTACTTTCACGATCAGGCGGATCTCGGCTCTGTTGTAAGCGCCATCTACTTCCCGTTCTCGGCTCGGTCTTCGGCTCAAAGCAAAGTTACAAAAATTAAAAGTGTCCCGGATGCCGCTCAGCTGGTGTTGCGAATCTGCCTGGACAGAAAGCAATCGCAATTAAAGGTATTAGCAAAATTAGCCGGATCGCCCAGAACGACAAGACGGCGATACGGCGAAAACGTAAATTATTATTATGAACGTGAGTGAAATAATGTATTTTATTTTATTTTATATTATTTATAATCTTTTTTTTCTTTTTTTTGGTAAATTTCGAAAAATCTGAATCGCAACGCCAAGCCAACGGGGGCCCACTGAGCCGAGTGTCCAACAGTGCAATTTTTTTTCAAAAAGTATTCTGTTAACCGAAAAATATTAGAGAGCAGGCAGCAGCGACTTGTATCGAACTGACGACACTACTGACGTTCCGTTTTGGATTAGAACGCAGCACTGCGTTTCGGTCTTCCAACACAAGCCATAGGCGGCGAATAAGCCGAATGGAACAGCGGGCGGGGGGCCGGCGCGGCACGGCCAGGGGAGAGCCAGGCACAGTGGCAGCGGCAGGCAGCGAGGCAGGCGGCCAGGCACACCACCATCGGAGCGATCAGCATAGGCAGCAGAAGCGAAAGAGAAGCGATTTTTGGGTGAGTGGTAGACACACAATGCACAACACACAACACATCAACACCAGCAGCGGCGGACTTCGCCAGCGCCAGGCAACAACAATTGCGGGAACACGGAGAAGAGTGGCCCGCACCCGCCGACCGTTCGACACAAAGACGCTCAGCCGCCGCCGTTGCTGTTGCCGTTGCCGTTGCCGTCGCGCGTTGCTGCTGCCGCCGCTGCTGTTGCTGACGAGGATGACAACAACACTTTGTCAACAACAGCGCGTCAGTGAGACATTTGTGTCTTCTCTGCGGTGCGAGTCGCGAGATGTAGGAGTGTTGGGCGCAGCAGCGCTGGCATCACATGGTGTAAGGTGGCCGACGTCGCCTAACAAAGAGGTCCGTCGCGACGGCACCGGTAGTGCGAGCGGAAGGCGAAAAAATACCCCAAAAATGTTTGAAAAACTCCCCAAAAAATGGACACACATAGAAACCGAGCCAGCGTCGTCAGAGTTGCACAGTGGAGGCAATCGACGATGACGGCGACGGCTCCAAAACTTAGGGCCGGGATACATAAAAACCAGCGAAAGAAAGGACATACAGCGGCAGCGGCTGCACACAAAAAGCTTGCGATAGGTAGAAAATGACAAAAAATTCAAAGTGCTCCTATCGATAAAAGTGTAAAAAGAACACTTGAAGCACGAAGTGGAGGTGCACTCGCAAAGCACACATGGCCGTTGCATATATATATTGGCCGCTAAATGCATACACATGCATACGCACACAAAGCGAGTGTGGTTGAAACCCCACCTCCCCACTCCGGACGCGGGCTGGCACGTCCAACAGTGCAACGGTACACCGAGTCGGAAATCCTCGAAAGCTCTCTTTTTAAGAAGATATTGTTCACACATACACTAATACATGCACGCACCACCAACCCACCACCCCTGCCTGCATTTGAAGCAGTAAAATGGCAAAAAAAAATAAATAAATAAAATAACAGATTTTACCACTATGTGAACGTGTGTGTGTGTGGCATGACCGTCAAAAGTTTGTTTGACGAAGCGAAGCTTGCAGAAAAAGCAACTTCCAAACATAAGCCCTCCTCCCGTCCCCACCCCCTTTGCAAAAATCTAAGCACCATCCTTCTCACACTTGTAGTCGATCGCATAATGCAGCAGAATGAGACGGGATGATGCAGTCACATCCATATGTAAAACCGGCTAAACTTTCGTACACGCACACATCCGCACACCGGCTGAATGAAGTAAAACATTAAGGCGAATTTTGTTTTTTTTTTATTTTTTGCACAGCAAAAACTTTCGCGACGACGAGGGCTCATCTCGCAGAAAATAAAGCCGCCAAACAACGTGGTCACTGTGGTGCATGTGTGGAACGGATATGAGAGAGCAAAGAGAGAGAGTGAGAGAGAGAGAGCTCGACAAAAAGAGAGGAGGATGGTTCGACGCATACAGTCGCACCATAACGCAATAAGGCCACTAGTGCGAATTGAGCGAATGCAAGAAATTCGCAAATTCGCCCGTACACGCGAAAAGCTTGCGAAAGCTCTCTCTGCTCACCTTGCCTCGCCGCCGGTGCGCGACGACGATCTCTTGCAGCGGCGGCGGTGCGCCGCACAACGCCACCAAACCAACGGACACCAGAACGACGGTTGTGTTGGGGCTGGCGGCTCCGCGCCGGGGACTAGCCCAACGTCCAATTGAAGCCGGAGAGTTGCTGTTGCGGGTAAGAGAACCGTTAGCAAGCTCTGCACCCGACCCGCCAGCCAGACGTGCACTCAGCTTCCTTGTGGCCGGGGAGCGCAGTTGCCTGTCTAGACATGTTGCAGATGCACGTTGCAGCAGTCTCGGTCTGCCGCTGCAGCACACAGCTGTGTGGAGGGCTGTGGGGGCCGCCGCAAATTGCAAGAAACTAGGCATGCGCGCCACAACTTTCTGTTGCTTCTTGTCCGCTGTGCACGCGGTCTTCTTCGTCGTTTGCCAGGTGGAACGCCGTGATGAGTAAAAGCGCCCGTGGATAATGCAAGAAAGTTGGGGGGCCTTTTGGGGCCTCAAGTGAGTGGCCTGGGGTGGGAGGCAACAGGAAAAACGGAGGCTGAACAAACGCAGTTTTTTTGGTAAACAGCGGTTGGTGGCGATGCTCGTGAAATTGAGTTGGGAAGAAAAATTCTAGAAAATTCCGAAAGTGGGTTTAAGATATGAAAGAAAATATGGACGCGTTTTTTCTTTATAATTTTCCAACAATATTCAGATGAATCAAATCATAACAACAACGCGGAAAGGACATTAATAAGGAAAACAAATTGGCAAGAAAATGTAATGGACAGAGTGCCTATAAAAAAAAAATGTCTACCTGAAATGAAACAAATAATGTAATATAAAAGCAATAGGTAGGTACTCATAACAGATAATTTCAGAAATCCAATGCAGCACACATATACTTGGCGATAAGTATAACGCACCCCAATTAATGGAAGTTTCGAAATTGACGAATATGTAGAATAAAAAATTCGATTAAAGAAATTACACTTACAGTAGCGGACAAAAATCTGGAAACACTTTGCACGTAAATTTTAAAACACCTCTATAAGCTTCATTAATTGGAAACATTTACTTAGTTAGAAGGCAATCAGGAAGAATTAAGTATCTAAGAATTAACAGTTTTTTTCTTTCACTTATGTGTTTCATATTTCATTCCTCTAAATATGACACCACGTAAAAGAACAGCTTCTCCCGTTGAACAAATTATTGTTCGACTCTGCGATCAAGAAAATGTATCTTTTGCCGAAATTGGCTGACAAGTACAAATGGGTAGAGCCACTGTTTCAAAAGTTTATCACCGCGCAAAAACCCACCAATTCCGAAAAATCATGGAAGATCTCGAAAGACATATGAACGGTAAATTTGTCTTTCTTTGTTTTTATTTAGTTAGTGAAATGAGAAAAAATGGTCGCAGAGTGGATTGAAAAATCGTATTAGAATCGAAACGGGATCCAAAGCTCATGGTTTCGGAGGTTATGGTGGCTGCAGGTGTTGAAGGCGTTAGCACACGAGCTTTACAGCTTCGTTTAGCCGAAAAAGGACTCCATACGAAGATTGCTGTTAAGAAACCCTATGTTTCTAAAGCAAACATGAAAAACGTGTTGCCTTTGCAAAAGACTATTTGAATTGGACAGTAGAGCAATGCGGAAAAGTGCTATGGACTGATTAGTCCAAGTTCAATTTGGTACATAGCGACGGAATTAGACACGTCAACATTCGATTTAATCCTTGCTATACAGTTGGTACCGTAAAAGACTCAAGAGGTAAAATTATGGTGTTGGAAGGTTCTAGTCTAGTCTTTCAAGGGTTGGGCCTCTATTTTGGATCGTGGTCACATGAATCAAAAAAAGTCCCGAGGAGTTATGGAATATCATGCTGCGTTACGCTAACGAAAATATGGGAGCATCATGGATTTTACAACGATCCCAAGCACGCGGCAAGATCTGTGAAAATTGGTTTTCTGAAACCGAGTTAGGTTAGGTTAAATTAGGTAATATCCGAGTTATGAACTGGCCTTCCTAGTCGCCAAACCTTAATCCAATAGAAAACTTGTGGGAAGAGGTCGACAGGAAGCTCAGAGGTAAAAACTTCAAAAAACCGGACGAACTTTTTGATGCAAAAGGAAGAATGGAATCACCTTCCAGTTTCCTTCTTGCAAAATTTCAGTGGAATCAATGCCACGCAGATGGAGGGCAGTTATTGGTGCTAAGGAAGCTCCAACGAAATAATATTATATGTAATAATAAAATACTTTTATATTATGCAAAGAAAAAAAAAAATAGGTATAGAAAATTTTATAATATTTAGTTTTCTAAAATAAATGTTTCCAGAATTTTGTCGCGGTTAAAATATAGTCTTTTATTTTATCAGAAAAACATTTCTATATTTAAATTCTATGGATAATGTCCTTACTAATTGTGATCCATTTTGATCTGATGCTAGAAATCAGGGGAGAAATAAAATGATAACTTTTCGACCTTTTCGTGATTGGAAGGTTTCCAGGGTTTTGTCCGCTACTGTATGAGGTACCTACATCACAGTAAACATGTTTTTTTAAAAATGCCTATTTTCAAAGAAGTAAAATCTTACTATAGATTTAAGCAAATCTACATACATATACCTATGCGTAAAAATAAAGGAAGTTGTGTATTATTTAACAAATATTTATATATTTGAGCAGTTTACGTCTAAAATTCATATTGGTGCTTAAGAATACTAATTGTATAATATGTATGTGTAAATATATCTAAACTATGTATAGCAAAATTGCTATTGCTTTTCGAAATGTTCATCACCGAGAGTAAAATTCCTCACAGTTTGCGCAAAATCAATTGTTTCAGAAACAAGATTGAACACGCTTGAGATATTTATATGAAAATGACATTTCTCGTGTAGATGCGTAAAAAATAGAGTAGATTTCCGAAAAACGTAGAAAAATTGTGAAGTCTTTTGATGCATATGAGGTCTTATTACAGATATACATATCTAAAGGTGAGCATACGAGTAATACAAAACCTGATATAATTTATCACAATCGTTAACCTGTTTAGCACATAGAACCGCCACTATTCTAATTTTGTCCCGGCGAATATTTCGATCATCTTTAAATTTGAAATTAATATTACAAACGTAAGTACACTATTTCCCTCAAAAGTTTGTTAATTTGAAGTGAATGTGTTGCTATTATTCGGGATATCAAATTATTGTTCTTGGAGTAGGCAATCTATCTATTGCATGGAAAATTGCCTTACTGAAATATTATGGACGTATTGTATTTGCCGGTGAATATTTTGTCTGAAGAATTCTAAAGTATGGCCTTTAAATCAAAAATATATCTTTTTACTATTCATTCTTCCTCTCCATCTGTCCCTGTACAACCCCAAAACATTATATTTCATCCACCATATTTTACTGTTGGCAATAAACAATCAAAATTGTATGTTTCTCCACTTCTTCTTTGAACTAATATAGCGCCAATGAGTTCCGAAATACTTCAAAAGGGATGTTGAAAATGTCATAAAACGTTACAATGTGAATATAACTTATTTCCAATTCATCTGACCAAACAACTTTGACCCAATCTTTTACACTCTAATGCTTATGTTCTTCAGTCTAATTGTGCTATGAAAGCCATGGTTTTTTGTTTTCTGGCTCTGCAACCTCTTAAGCCAGGTTTCTTTAACCATCCCCTCCTTTGTATGGAAATTGTTGCACCTTCTTCCTTAACAAGGACAGCAGCAAGCTGAGTTGAAGTCTTGCGACGACTTTTTAGTAAAGCTCAACACCAACTCCTGCCCGGAAGGGTCATTATCCTGATGAAAATTTCATGGAAAATATTTTTAGATGGCTAGATTGCACAGTTTATATGTACATATATTTCAAGCACATTTAAAATCATCTGCGAGCATAGATGCCACTGAAGCTCGTTGAGCAATATTGTGCCGAGAAGTTGTAAAACCATTCATAGAGTCATATTGAGATAGCCTAGAATTTGTGGTCAACAAAGATGGAGCTATTTTTGTGAATTATATTTCGCAATACCACACTACCTATATATTACGCATGCTCGTTTATAGATTTGAAATAGATTTTATAGTTTTTGCTAACTTTTCCACATTTGCCATGCTGGCATCCGCATCTACATCACAGCTTTGCTGCGTAAATATCTTAACATTATAAATAAACAGAAATGCCTCATCGATGCTAAAATGTTTACATTTCTGAATTTAACTTCTCTTATGTTGTATTGCTTGAAAATGGCTGTTAGGACTCTATCGAAAATGAAGTTTTCAACTACTTTTCGCATAGAAAAGACTGAAAAAAAGGAAATACCGGATAATAGTCAAAATTTTGTTTATTAATATGCTCTTTACATGTTTAATTTAACGTAAAATCCGTAAAGAATGCGATAGAAAGCATAGTTAATGGGCTTTATGTGAAAAAATATTGATATTATAAAGTATGTACTGTAGGTAGGTGGTTATCATTGAGTAATTTTCAATCTATTAGTACCTATATACCTACTACAAAAAAAATGAACGTTTTGTTCAATATATAAAGCTCCTTTCAATGAATAATTTCTATTCTAAGAAATGTGTGACTTTCTTGGCCTAGAGATTTTTTTAGCCTTATAGACATGCAAGTCCGAAATATGGCTTAGCCCGAATTGAATTGGGCCTAGGCCTTATTTGTTTAAATGTGTGTGTCATAAAACAAAAATTGAATCTGGTATAAGGAAAGTTTTTTGGGGCCTCGAGTAGGTCGACAAAAAGGTCCAAATGTCATATGCTTTGCTTACACATGGACAGCACACAAATGCAAATGTCCTAGGTCCCTTTGTGCCGTTTATTACGAGTAGCCCGGATTTTAGCCTAGAACCGGTATCTAATCCTGATTTAGGACTGTCGTATAAACGCAATAAATGAGTCTACTCCAAAGCGATCCGATTCGGATCCGAATTACTTTAGAGCAAGATTTTCTGCGCCAACTTGTTGGTAGAATCAACTTAGAGAGAAAGAAGAAGCTGCAAACTGACAAAGTGACAAGTGAGAATATGTATAAATAAATAAATTGATTTTTTACTATTTCGATTATTGCTATTACTATAGCACCAAATTGTTGTTTGCATTTAATAAATTTAAGTAAATTAAACTTCATTCGACATTTAGCAGCTCAGAAAAATTCAAAGTGGTAATCAAAGGGCAAGCGTACTTCTTTCTGATCTACTTTGCTCTGATAGCATCTCTGTGCTGAGCTGTGCTGCTCTGCTATGGTCTATTTTCTGGTTCTTAAACAGACCTTCATGAGTTCAACTTGTGGAATACTCAAAATCGAAATTTATAATTTTGGACGTATTCATTTTCACAATTATTATTATACGTATATTTGCTGTGAAATTTAAATCAAATTTATGTCAACACCAGTGAATTTTTCTTCTTTTTGATATGATATTTCTGAACCTGAGAATACAAAAAATGTAAAACTTCGTTTAATCCAGAGTAATAATCAATTTTTGGATTAATTGCTTTAACAAAAGTGAAGTGAGTATAGATACAGCCATAGAAACGATGTCCTTTTCGCAACATAAAAAGCGAGTAGCTAATCATAAATTTCATTTCAAAACAAAAACACTACTAAATCTAAACCGTATAAGATTTTGGAAAACTGCTAATGAAAACACATACATATACATAATACATATGTATGTAGCTATTTTTCTGAATGTCTAAAAATGATACCCATACTTAGGTACTCATATGTTTAACTAAAACCAAAAGAAAAAATGAAATACTTGATTTTTATTTCAAGGGATCATGCTGGTTTATAATTTTCAAAAGGTAGATTTTTTGTTTTACATATTTCGGAAGTACGAGTATATGTATCTAAAGTAGAGACAGAAGGCATTTTGTATGTTGTAGACTCGCTGATGAAGTTAAAGTAAGACTTTTTCATAATTTTTCTTTGAAAAAAACTTCTTTTTTGTTTTTCTCAAAACAACGTTTTTGTGGTCGGCGGCGGTGATTTCTCCGGGACACCTCAACCGATCCTTATGAAATTTTAACCACATATTCCAGACATGAATATGAATAGTTACAGCGCATTCTATAACCGTGTATTGACATTTTCACTATTTTTTTTTGCATATTAATATCCATAGAATGCGTGAGAACCACAGTCATACTGAATATAAATATTTTTGATTTTTTCGTTCTAGATTAGTTATGTTTGCCTGTTATTTTTGCGTATGAAACTGTTTTAAAAAAATAAAAAAAATTGTTTTATGTATTTCGAGAGTGTTTTTATTAAGCTCAACAAATTTTATATCAATATCTATAACGAATAACGATACATTCTTAAAAAAATTTACAAAAATATCCCTTTTTTTAAGTATCAGAGAATGATCCCTTAAAGTTGAAATTTTTTAAATTCAAGAAAATATGAAGAGGTTGAATTACAAAAAAAGGAGAAGAGTAGAGCGGTGCTTAAACGTCCACGGGTAAAAAGGACCACCATAAGTATCTAAAAAACTAGTGACGTATTGTTTTTTCTATAACTATACGAGCGGTGAGAAGGTGGCGCGGGAGGCGTAACGAGATATGGCTGTCAGTCCCTCGGCGCCGCTAGCAGCAGATACACGATCACATCTCAAAATTGACACCTAAGTAAATTTTTTCATTATTATTATATTTAGGTTCGAGCGGCGATATTTCGATTACCAGGCTTCAACATAGTTTAATAGTATAGGTGATTTAATTGTTTTTCACGATTTCTGATTAGCTTTAATATAGGTTCAACGTTAATTTTTTTATAACCTGTAAGAACACTTATGTACATGTGATTGGGGTAAAAAGATCCATCAACAATTTATTGGTTATAAGCTATGGTAGAATTCATAAAGAATATTGTTGTGTAATTGAGACTGATTAAAGTGATTGGTGATTAAACTGTTTATAACCTTAAACGTTAGAATAAGAATGTTTCTGTTGATATGAAAAAATAGTTTTTTTTCATGAAAAATACTTTGTTTTGTTATAAAGCTGTGTTAATATTATGCACGAAACAATTTTCTGGCAATTATTCCTGTATTTTCTGATGGATTTTAGAATAGTGTATTTTGGTAATATTTCCTGTATTTTTAAGGACATCTGCTGCTTTTTCAATATATGTTTGGATTTTATGGCAACGTACGTAAATTGGTTGGGAACTATTTTGCTATCTCAATTTTTTTTTTCCGTGTGAAACTTGAAATTATGACTTTTTGTTATTGGAATATATATAAACTTTTGAATTTCATTAAATCAATGTTATTATTTTATTAAACCCCTGCTATGGGGCAAAAACGGACAGGCGACAAAGTCTAGAAAAAATGTAAAATGACTTATTTCTGTTGTGATAATTGAACTAAAAATTTAGTTAAACATGGTCAGATAACCGTTTGTCTGATTAGTGTTTTTAATTTTGATGTAGTAGGTTCGGTTTTCACAGTATAATTCGAAATACTCAAATTGGACCTTTCAGCCCCGCTCTACCCTACATAAAACATTTAAGGGTCAAACGCAAAAATAATGTTCGGGCAGTGTAAAAGAAAAAACAATTTTTTTTTGTTCTTTTTTGTTTTATTTTTTATTTTTTGATGAATTACAAATAAAGCACCTATCAAGAGTAACCCTATCCATAACTTTGTTTATTTCTAAAATTTATTTTGAACTGATGATTTAAGCACAAATAATTTGGGAAAAAAGAATTTTCCACGGAAATTTAGAGGTTGTTTTTGAACGATTGGAGGAAAAATGAATTCATTATTGTAATTAAAAATAGTTAGTACTTAAGTTATATTGATTTTAATTTAACTAATTAAGGTAATCTTGTATGAAAGACCATTTTTCGTCTCTTCTGTGGACTATTTGGTCCGTTCTCTCCGTTTTTTCAGTCAATTTGGGTGAACGATTTCTATTTCTTTTTTTCTAGTAACCAATACGTCCATTTACAAATTAATAAGGAACATAAAAAAAAATCGGTGCTGATTTTAACTTATTATATTTGCATCGACTGTTTTGCGTTTGACCCTTAAATACGTTTCAGCGTTGTTTCGAAATATGTACATATGTACTACTTTTCTGATTATATTAGTATTCATGATGATTGATGATCATGTAAAATATTTCCAAAAAAAAATGGTTTTGCGAAAGTGCAGTCTAATGCTTGATGGAAATGGTCCGAGCAATGCACGCTGGTAACCCGTCGGAAGAAAATCGTGAATTTGCAGTACGTCCATAAGAATGCCAGCAAAAAGAGGCGGAATCGCAACGAAACAGAAGAATTTTTCGGGTATGGGGGAAAAGCGCCTCGTCGCGCGACGGAATCAAAACACTCCAGATATTGCCAATGAGTGGTGACGTAATGCGTGAATTCCGCGATGCAAAGCTGCCGATGCAACATCAAGAGAAAAAGGAAAAGGGTTAAGAGTGCATTTTCGAGTTTCGACAAAGAGAAGAGGCCATTCGCCACTCGAACTCGAGGCAGAGGAGCCTTTTAGGAAAAGTAAATAAATAAATGTGCGTCACTGCAGTACATAGCGACCACCAATTAGATGCGGCTGGGTGTGTGCGTGCACCGAGTGCACCGCGGCGGCATCGAAGCCCGTTCTATCCATAATCGAACGTTGGGGTTGCATCGGGGGGCCTCGCGGGGCCGTGCACGAAGGCGCTGGTGGGCTGGGTGACGGGACGGGCTCGTATTTTTCGATTTCTAACACTAACCTCCGCAGGCGCCGCACACACCGACGGCCAGCGACGCAATGTCCGTTGATGTGCGCGGTGGGTGGGTGGAACTCGGCTTCCATGCTGGCGACCAACACTGCGACGGCGGCCGACGGAACCTCGTGTCCCTCGAGCGCGCGGCCACGGAGCCGTTATTTGGTTCGGCGCTCGCGAGTCGCACTCCGCGGCCCACGGAATGCGGGTGTGTGCGTGGGCGGCCCGGCGGTGTGTGTGGTGGGGGCGGCTGAGCGGTTGGTTTGCGTTTCTTGGAAGGACGCCTGCCACCGTGAACTTCTAGAGGCATTCTTGGGCCGAGCGAAGTTTCCTAATCGCCGTAGAAAGGGCGCCAGTGTGTGGGATGCATTTGAAATTTCTGTGTATGCACCCATAGGAGTGGGTGGGGGGCGGCGGAAAAATTGTGGATGCAGAAAACGGGAATTTTTCGATAAAAAATTTTTTATTCCGGCAATGTGTTGGTGCACATTAGTGCGTTTCTTGTCTTTTTGGGGGTGAAAAGCTCTCATAGCCACTACTCAGCTCCTCGAAAGTTTTTGGATGTTCTTCAGCCACTCATCCCCTCTCCTTCACCACCGCCGCATATTTGCTCCCCCCCTAACCTACCCAAACTGGTGCTCACTAGCGCCACCCTCCTTTCGTGCATTTTTCGATTTCTCAAGGATTAAAGTCGGTCAAAACTTTGAGAATTTGCACAGGATTTATGCGATTTCGATGATAGGCCAGGCGTGCTGGGGGCTCCTTTGCTGATGGAGATTCGCAACTCGTTAAGTTTCCCGGATTAGAGGGATAAAAGATTTTGGCTCTGGCTCTGCCGTAGAAAAATCGGGCGTTTCATCCTCGAAGCAGCCTCCATACAATGAAAGATGGAGCCACCACCACGGGGTGGAATTATAGAACTTCAAATTTACATGACTGAGCGGCGCGCTGCGATGCGGGTGTGGGACGGAGGTTTATTTTATGCGCAATGAGGTAAAGATGTCACTGGAACACTTATCAAGTCCTGCGGAGGATTCGCAAATCCTTGTACATTTTGGTGCTCTTTGTCTTCCAAAGTTTTTCGGGTTTGCCAAGGAATTTCCGGCTGAGTAAGGGCTCTTCGGATCTGAATTTGTTGACGGCTGGCTTGCCACTCTCATCGTCGTTTCGAGTGGAGGAAGAAAGAAAAAATGAAATGGAGGCCGTGGCACACGAATTGGTGCAGTTTTCCTTTAAGTGTTTCTTGATTAACAATTATGAGACAGATTTTGCAAAGATAAATACTGAGTTGAGTAGTTGTTGCGCGCTAAAAGGTGTAAGTGTAAAACACATTATGGATCCGTTTACTCAAGATATTAACACCTCAATGTCAACAAATTTTAAAGTTGCTTCGAACGTAAACGGAAATTCATATCAAAAAGTCAAGCTTTAACACGAACAATGCCAACTTGAACAAAACTTAGGAGAAGTTGGTAAACTTTTTGAGTTATGAAGTGGCGTAGAAAGAAAATTTTCAAAATTTAGGTGTAACTAACTTCTGGGTTTACAGTTTATTTCCTAACAAAATTCCCTGAATTGCTAATGTTTTAGGTAATACTTAAAATTATTTTAAACTCACAACATTCGTGTCTTTAATAGAAACATAAATTTAATATGTTATTTTCATAGCTGATACTATGTATAAGGTCAATTAATTGAATTTACTTTTTACATCCCTAGCAAGATGGCATCCCCAAACTTTTAACTTTAATAGTTGTATTATAAGCTGAATAGGTACTTCGACTGAAACGATTAAAAACCTAACTGAGATGACAGGTGGACGTCAGATCTTCTAGCGGGGAGCATCCTTATGATAGTCCTTTAATAATGATTTATATACTGGTTTCTTGCAAACAAGGTGCGGAACGTTTCCCAAAATCTTTTGGATTGTTCTATCTTAATTTTTCGTCGTCACTCGTCATTTTAAAATAAGGTCACTAATTACAGAAGTAATAA
Organism: Machimus rusticus; assembly: GCA_951509405.1. NCBI lineage: Eukaryota > Metazoa > Arthropoda > Insecta > Diptera > Asilidae > Machimus > Machimus rusticus. Next base: position 15,890,967 of record OX608051.1, read on the forward strand.
ATTAAATTCATTAGCGAGAATATATAGAAATATAAAACTGTATTTACTATTATCAAACTTAATTTTATAACTTTGTTAATTACTTTAGAGGCACTTATAAGAATTAAGATAATGTTTTAAGACTAATATGCTGGCGAGGTAAAGGTATAATGCATTTCTTAATTAAACTGCGTAAAAATGATTTATAACTTAACACTGCAATGGGTCTTCTCATTAATATGATTGATATTTTATAAAAAATTGCAAGGGCGCTTATAAGAAATTTTGCGTACTTTATTATGAATACTTCCTATACAAAACAACAACAGTATATACACAATAATAAACTTCACATACTCACTTTAATATTCAAAAAACCAATCTCTTCCCTGAATTAATAAATGCTGACAATATTATTAATTGCTTTTGAGAAATTATAAAAACATGAGGCGCGGTAAAAATGAGAAAATGTTTAGCTCTTGTACACGGAAAAAAATTTGTCGGGAATATTGCGTCGTTTCTGGCAATATCCCTGTATTTTCCGATGGATTTTGGGACAGTGCATTATTTTGGTAATATTTGTGAACAAAAAGGGATTTCAACTAAAATTTAAGGACCAGCGTAAAACGTTGACATTATTTCCTGTAACTTTTAAGGAGATCTGTTGCTTTTCCAATATACATATGTTGTGGATTTTATGGCGAAAACGTTCGTAAATTGGTTGGGGATTTTTGCTATCCAAATTTTTTTCCGTGTAAACACTGTATGTATATATATGTGTATACCTATTAAAGATATATTTATTATATTAATAAAAACACAAATTTTGCAATTGGCAAAACTTAAACACAAAACTTGTTTGCATAAAATAAATAAATAAGATGAACCATATATTTATGTATAAATAAGAACTATATATAACACAATATACTATAAAAAAACAGTATGCAAATACGTATATGTATGTGAGTTTCTGTGTTACCTTGAACCTATGCTAAAGATATTTAAATAAATGATTTATCATTTATATCCGTAATGTCACGATATTTCTAGCATTATTGTAGCAGCACGGGTGTAAACATAAAAGTTTATTGAAAACCGGATAAACGCCTAAATATTATTAGACAAGAGGCCAAAAAGACGACAATGTGTCATTGCTTAAATCCTTAAATGTATCGACAACTAAAATAGGACGAAAACGAACAGATAAAAATTTGAAACAACAATAAAATTTTTTCGATAATTTTTTTTTCATCTTTCTTAATAAATTTTATGTGCGCGAAAATATGAAATCACCTAGATGTCCCAGATTTTCTTGCAATTCTGTATAATAATTAAATAAATATAAAACAAGTTAATATTGTATGTTGACTCTCATTGATAACGTCATATACCTACTTCAATTTGGAAGTATTCAATTTCAATTCAATTTAATAAGTAACTATTTGTTCCTGTGAAAGTGAAATTATTTATATGTAACTGTTATATTCCAGGGATTGTGGAAAAAAGTTGTTTATTCAGACAGGTACAGTAGAAAGATCCATCGATACTTTAGCATAGAATATAAAATATAGCAGTGTTTTAGCAGGATAACGCCCGCCCACACATTACTCACAGTGGGCGATAATTAAGTTGATTTCTTGTTAATAATAATTAATAATAATTAAGTTGATTGCTTGTTGTCCTGACTTGAACATTACTGAAGGGCACAAAATGAGCTTCAGATCACCATTTTTTCCGCTCTTTCTGATAATAACGTATTTGAAAAAAAATTTCGATTTCTTCAATAAGTTACTTTTCTTTCATTTGTTTCTTTAGATATTTAGAACTTGAAAATTCTGACGGAATAATGTCGTTTTTATAAGCTTCAAAGTAAAATATCCTGAGAAGTAGGAGCCACTAACATTGTTTTGTTTATGTATTTATAAGATTTCTTGAAGAAACTTCCCTGCTATTTTAAATTGTTATAAGGAAAATTATATTTTTCGGTTAAAAAATTACTATCTTTTAAAATTGAGTGTCTTAAAGTGGAGCGTACTTCACTGGGTTTTGGGATCGATTTTAAGAATATTTTTGGTTTTTTATTTCAGATCAAAAACTACGACCTGTGGATGGTCAGGAGCTTTTTCCATCACTGGTAGCGCCGCCATTTTGTTTTTAAATAGTTTAAAAAACTTGTTCCTTGTACATTAAGACCTATGTATACAGTAGGTGATCAATGAATTAGAAACACTTGAAAATGTTATACAATTTCAATTTATAATTTGCAATTTGCATTAAGGATGAAGTCTGATAACAAAAATTTTTTCATGAAACAAGTAACGGAATCTCCCACATCGGTTAGGTAGGTAAATTTTATAATATCCTTCCTAGAAAGGGTAAAAAGGAGGTATAAAAAAGGCGATTTCAGTTAAAGTGCTCTCATTTGCATGAAGGAAGTTATCGAGTGAAGTGATTATAGAGGAAATAAAGTGTTTTTGTAGACAATAATAAACAGTAACTATTGACAAAGTAATCTTCGAGTGAAGTGCGAAAAAAAAAGTGAAAAAGTATGGGTTTTGGTTGTGTATGAATTTTTTTTTTTGAGTCTGTTAAATTTTTATAGTGGGACGGCTAAAGGACATTACAAGTGGAAAAAAAATCGAGATTGCAACATTGTTACGATTGCAAAAGTTCTCTATCCGAGAAATAGCTAGGAAAACTGGAGTTTCGGCGGCCACCGTGAGCAGAATTTCGAAAAATATTGAAGCTGGCTTGTCTCCTCGTCATAATAAACGGCAAAATTGTAGGAGCACAAGGAAAACCACTCCAAGAACTGACCGGGAAATTATTCGAAAGGGTGCACAACAACGTAGGGCACCAGTACGCATACTCACTAGAGAGCTAAATGAGCAGGGAGTGAATATATCAGCGGTAACAGTTAGAAGAAGATTTTATGAAGCCTCTCTAAAATGCAGAAGGCCTGCAAAAAAGCCTAAATTAACGGAAAAAATGAAGAAGAAGGGATTAATTTGGGCTAAACTCCATCAAAACTTAACCATTGATGATTGGAAAAAGGTAATTAAAAATTAAAATACTAGGGTTGCGTTGACCCATGTGTTTGATCAAAATACCGATTTTTCATTTTTTCTTAAGTTTCTTTTTTTAATTTAGGTCATCTTTAGTGACGAATGCCGGTTAGAGGCTGTCACGGAAGCAGCCCAGTTTGTTAGAAGAAGACCCAATGAGCGTTTTCACGAAGACTGCCTCATCAGAACGGTAAAACATCCACCAGCAACAATGATTTGGAGTTGCATTATTGGAGAAAGTTCCGGTCCTCTTTATTTCGTCGAGGGAACGTTATGCTCGGAACAATATAAACGTGTCGTGGCAACAGTCCTTCTTCCTTATATGGACTCTCTAGCTTCTAGCAGATCTTCCTACACGTTTATGCAGAACGGCGCACTATGCCATACCGCAAGATCTGTTAATGATTTCTTCATTTCCAAAAATATGAATGTTCTTCCTTGGCCGGGCAATTCCCCAGATCTAAATCCCATTGAGAACTGTTAGACCTTCCTTAAATCTAAAGTTTACTCAAGGTCAAATACTACAATCGAAATTTTGAAAAACAACATCGAAGATATCTGGAATAATGACGTTGAAATTACGGCAATGATCAAGAGTTGCATTGAAAGTATGCCAGATAGAATTAAAGCAGTAATTAAAGCTAAGGGGGGAGCAACGAAATACTAATTTTTAATTTTTTTGTTTACTTTATGTACACCAGAGGAAACTGAACAATAAATATGCAGTGCATAATTTACATAATTTTTAATTATTTCCTTAAATTTCCATAAATACCCGAAAACTTTACAAAAAATTCTAATGTTTCTAATTCATTGATCACCTACTGTATAATCACGTAAAAAAAACAAAAATAAAAATTATTAAACCATTCTTTTTTTATAAATTGTTGAAAATGACTCTTGATTTCATGCACACAAAATGATATCACCCCTTAAGAAAACCACTGCACTTTGTAATAATTGTTAAGTATTATTTATTTTTCCTCTAGTTCATTAATTTGTTTAATTCTGCGGAAACTTCAGCAGGAAAACGGCGGAGTTTTGAGAAAATAACTTTGTTCGTTGACGTCAGCGCAGACTCTCTCTTATTATTCAAAGTTTTTTTATTATGTAAATATGTATAATAGCTAACGATTTCAAATAATTTTGAGCAACATTATAAGCTCCACATCAAACCGTTATTTTTTAGTGATTTTTGATAAAATTATTAAAATATGGGATTTTGTAAACTTTTTTCCCCTTTTTTTAGAGTATTTTCAGTCTATGAAAAAAACCCTTTATATAAATGATTTGGAAGAGTTGGTTTTAACCAGTACCTATGTATAATCATAAAAAATGAATTTGCGTGTTACGTCGGCTTAAAACATTTAGTTCAACCAATATGCATAAATTATTAGAAGCAGACTGCAGATTTTTAAGAAAATTTGTTTTTACATCTTATTATATATTTTCACTATATTTATGTTAATGAAAGATATGCGGCTACAATTGTCGATACACGATTCATATAAAGATGGGATGATTTCAAGCACATATACATTCAAATTAATCATACACTACTATTGATAAGAAAATTTGCAAACTAAAAACTACATTACATTTAGTCTCAATTTATAGCATTTTATATTCAAGCAATTCTTTGAAATTTTGAAATCTGGCGAAAAATTTAAGACGTAATTCCATTTTCGAAATGATTTGCTTCTTTCTCTCTCTCTCAGATAGAAATAATAGAAACGCTGTTTTTTTTCGAAACTGATGTTTTGTGGACCGATTCTCTTAAAATTACTGTCGGTTCTGCTCTGAACAATTATCCGTCGTGTGTGATAGAGATTTTATTTTAAGCACTTCGTGTTTTGTTTTTTAACTTTAAGTTGAAACGAAAAGTTTCGTCTAATGCTATGTTTTTGTACACAGTGTTATTAGGTGTTCAAATTCAGGAAATGATTTTTAAATGTAGTAACATTTTAGGATTTATAATCGTATTCAGTAATAAATCCCTTAGGTTTGTCGTCCGGTGTTAATGATTAGGGCCCAAATTATTTTCCCTCATCTGACTAGATATATGTGATAGAACTCGAATTTACCCGTTTCAAAGTTTTCTTCATTTATTCCCAGTAGGTACCTCTAACCAGTCTTTTGACTTGCCCAAATAAGTATCTCTAAGTAAATTCAAATATAGTTACGTTTCTTTAGACGTCCCGATTTCTTGTCTTTGCTTGCGATATCAAACTCTTTCCTGGTGTAAATAAAATCAAACGAAGTTGCAAATTTTACCGTCATAAACATTACGCATGGTTTGCTAATGTTTCATATTCATATTCATAGAAAAACTATTTCAAATTGAAACCGAGTTCGGTTTTTTTATGTAGGTACAAATAATTTGCTCACCAGTTACTGTGTTAGCATACCTATGTACGCCTCAGCAATAGTTTTTTTCGAAAGTCATTCTGTAAATTAAAATGTTTAGTGATTCTTACACACCGTTACTAAAATTAATCAAGTCAATAAAAGGTTCATATCTATGAAATCTCGAATGGTACAACAATCAATTTTAAACCACGGAAAAATGTTTATAAAAGCTATATGATTTTAACACTAGGTTTACGCATTTCGAATTTTATAAGGAAAATTACAATTTTTATTTTATCTCTATTGAATTACAAAAACGTTGTATAAATATATATTTCATATTTTCATTTTTCACTTATAGCTGTGCCTGTGCTTATAATGTATAGTTATATTGTTTTCTAAGTGGTTGTTTTTTCTTTAAATAAATGTATTTGTTCATGCGTCAAATTGACGCGTGTTCGTAGAGATAGGTATATTAGAAAAGTCCGTAAACCTAGTATTAAATAGGTGAGACAACAAGTAGAATAGATTGACATACCCCTGTTCAGACCTTATCTAAACACCCTCGGTACTACATGCTATGTAAATGCTAAACATATAGCTTAAATATATTACTCGAAAATACATCTAATTACAAATTACAGTATCTATTAAAAAATAAAAAAATTATTTATAGCTTTAAGCAAATATAAATATAGGCTTCAAAAATTAAATGAATATGTTTTGTTTTGTGTATGGCATTTACTATTACGTTAATATTTACTTGAAGCTTATAAATCAAATATGTGAATATATATGAAATATATTCATTTAATTGAAGTATAAAATGTTTATATGTGTACATACATATGTATAATGGGAGATTTGAAAGTCTCAGTTTCAGGATTCAAATTATATTCTGATACGAAATAATTATAGTTTTTAAATATATCTTTTGGAAGAATTTTGGTTGATTCTAAGATTTTACTTGATAATTAAATTTAACCAAACTGATGCCCTAAAGTGTAGGTACATTTAATCAAATCTTAGGGTGTAAAGAATAACCTTTATTTAAAAATAAGTATTAATGTAAGTTGCATCTTTGTTATTTTATTATTTTTCTAAAGTGAAAAGTGCTTAGTTCGCTCATCATTAATTCGTCAGAAACGTCTGCGATCGACCGTCAGGCGACGGCAGCATTTGCCCTCACACGCGTCTAATTGGAGCCCACACTTAGCTCGGACGACAATGAAGAAAACTCTCTAAAGAAAGGGGGGATTAAGGGCCGGCCCCTGCCCCGTTAGCGGAGGCGAGTGCCAAAAATTGCTCACCACCAACGACAAAATATCCCTCCAAGGATGCACTGCAACGTCCCGGGGAGCCCTACACAATGGAGTGCACCTTCATGTGGCCTCCGGCACACACTCTCCAAGCGCCCGTTCATCCACCCGTCCTCAAGGCGAAAACGGCTGAACGAACTTATCCGGGCCCCCGCACTCTTTCGAGCCCCCCTCACCCCGCGCACAGAACCCTCCCATTTTCTCAGAAAATGTTCCTTTTTTAGCCCACCGAGAAAGTCTGAACCCACTTATTGATCTGGTCCGCAGCCTAGAAAAACAGCTTAAACTGTTATACGAACTCTTCCTTCTTACAGAGGGGCTAGCCTAGCGCTGAGCTAGACCTTTTCTCAGCAGCCTCCCGCCCCCCACCCACTGGCCATCCGTCACGTAACACTTTTTGGCGGATATTACCACCCGCCCCCCCAGCGCCCACGATGACTTATATTAAACGGGCTGGTGTTCGACAATCCACAGCGCATAATGGAAAGAAGACAACAAAACAGCCCTCCGGCGCGGCGCGGCGGGCCGGCGATGGCGGCAGGGTTGCTGGCCCACTGCCGGCCCACGGCCCACGACCCACGGCCCACGGCCCACACCCTCCGATCGAGTATTCGCCTTACGCTTCAATAAATTTCTGTCTTGTTCGTTCGCAGTGTGTTCCAACGTCGGTGTTTTTTTGGGGCTCCCCAGTGCATGGCTCCTTCCACCTGCTTGTCCTTCCGAGGGGCGGAATAGTGGGCTCCACGAAATTTCCGAGGATATGTATGCGCCCCAGTGCAGCCTTTGTACGAGGTGGAGGCGGTTTTGTTTTCCATTTTGAACGTTTTTTAATGACAACGGATCGAAAGGTGAAAGGGATATCAGGTCGAAGGGTTTAAGAGGATGATGCCGTTCGACGGAACTCACAACGGGCGGGGTGGGAGCGGAGAAGGGTGGGTTCGAAACATTTTTTAATTAGAAGTGCTTCCTGGCTTTCGAAAAGGAGCTTCTGGTTCTGCTGCTACCGTTGGCCGCCGCCTCCATCTTTTTTTTTGTGGCTAAACTGCTTCCAGATGAAGACTTCGGCCATTGTTGCAACAGCAGGCCTGAAAAGAAAAGACCAGTGACGTCCTCCGCGATTGAAAATAGTTTGGCAGCGAAAATACCGTTAAATGACACAGCAGCGACAAAGACAAGGCAACGGTGATGGATGGGGTAGACAGATTTGCTGGCAAGTTATAACAAGCAATTTTTTTTTCTCGGCGCCAGATTAAACCTTGTGGCAGACAGTTCACTAGTTTACCTTTTGTTTTCCTTCAATCGCTCGGTGAAGGCTCAAGAAAGATGTCTGGCTTCAGAAATATTTCTAACAGCTGGGAAGGATCCAAAATTGCTTTTGAGATGCATTTCCGGCCATTCCTCAACTGTCTGTCTGGAAATCCATAGATAAATTGATCCCTTAACTGTCCAAGTTACTGTAATCATTATTTTTTAGTATTTTACACTTTACAAAATCTTCTTACTTCTATTTTGAATAACTGTCATGGCAGTAATTGATAGGACAGGTTTAGCTTAGAGTTTTAAATTATTAGTAATTTATCGTATATCGTATCTAAATAACATCGACATAGTACATTTAATTATGAAGTAGAACTGCATCATGAAGAAAAATTAGCTCATAATGAAGTAGCCAAAATGATGCCCGAGCTGCTTAATTTGTTCGAAAATTACGAAAAGTGCCATCTACTTGTGAGTTTTCTGCGCCCTCTATATGCGAAAGTCTTTTCAAAATAATATTTTGACATTTTGTAGAATCATTTTAGCGGGCGTTAAATTTAAATTGAATGCTTTTGTTGACTGTCGGAACGTAGGAATACAAAAAAAGTAAAAAAACAGCTATTATATGTTTCACGTTTTAGAAATATGAGCAAGGAGAAGAAGCATAAAAAATTTTGCTGGTCAAAGGATGCAACATGCATTCTTGTTGGCAAATCTACGCTTTTCAATGCCAACTAGTCGGGAACGATTTGTAAAACTTGTCATTTATGGTTCTGTCAGTTCTGATGAAGAAAAAAACAATGTATCATCACTTCATTAGTATCATCATAATGACGTCCTACTTCATAATGAAGTGTATAGTATGTCGATGGTATCATAAGAAATGAGCTCATAGAGATATAAAAATAACAAATTTCTATACAAAGGTATCTATGAGTTTCCAGTATACTATAATTGAACAAAGCGCTCTGCTTCGTCAATAAAATAAAGAAAAACTTGAGCTACAGGCAATCTCATACGATATTATTACTTTTCTTCTTTTCTAAAAACTACATATATTTTAATGGAATTTATCAAGTATTTGTTATAATGAAAGGTTAGTAATTAATTATGAGATCAAAATTGTGACTGTCATCAGTCATCACTATCGCTTGCCAAACAAGCCACAAACCGATTAAGTAAGATTTGGGATTGAGCACCTACATTTTTATAATCGGAAATACAATAAATTCTGTACACAGCGTATCTGAACTATTTATAGTAAAATAATATGAAAAAGTTCTAAACTAAACGTTATAATCTGAACGAATCGTAAAACGTTTGCCTCGAAACGTTCCATAAAAATTATGTTCCGACCAAGGACGCTTCATTTCAGCTCTTTCTTCTTTCGGTCTGATAGGACCGAAAAATAAAACTCTGTGAATATATTGGTCCACTTTAGAGAAAATTCACTGCGCGTTGAACTGCGTTACTTTCTTAGTAGTGCTCGGTTCATTTCATTAACATATCGAATATATTAGACACATTTTTATGATCTAAACTCTATCTTAAAAATTCCAATTAAAACGTTTCAATTGGACCGACATTTTTTCGGTCACAGCGATTTCAGTTCAATGTAACGTTCTTTTTTATGAAAAATGAACCGGTATAGTTCTGACCGAAATAATAACGTTATTATAACGTTATGATGATTTAATGTCTGTACATAATCATAGATGGCTGCTTTTGTACGCGTCTAGGAGAACAATAACGAAGAAAACTAATAACAAACGAATTTCGATGAGTGTGCGTGCGTTAATGTTCCGCAAAGTGTTCCCCTCCCTCGTCTTTTTTTTCATCTTATCGTGTGACGTTGTTCAATTGTCCAATTTGCCTCAATAACCAACAGCCCTATATCCTTCCCTATATACTTACATGCACTGAAAGGTTCATAATAATGATTCTTATATTTAAAAAATAAATTAAAATCAAGTTGACAGATTGAGATATTGCAAATATAAATAACAAGAAAAAACAAATGAAAGAAGATAAAAAAAGATAATGTCTCCTACCAATTTCCACTGAAACTTTCAGTACTAGCAAAACTAATCAAATCAGTTGAGATCTTTCAAATGATTTTTCGCATACATATCTTTCGTATTTACATTTTAAATTGAATTTTGACAACGACTTTCTTATAGTTAATTAGCTTCTTCTATTTGAAATCATATTCAAAGTAACATTCCAAGCCATCATTTTTCAATCCTTATTTCGCAAAGTTACAACCCATGCAAAACAAAATATTAAAGTTGATTTTAAATTTACCTTCGCACTTCACTACTTCGGAATAACACAGCTTCGCGGAAATTATAACAACAAACAACAAATGTTCAAACAATTTCTTTAACAAATCTAGCTTTCCTGCTTTAGTTCTAAAACTTCATAAGTGTGATGAATTACAGTAGTAGTACAAGTAAATAGATTTGAGTTTTAATTTCTGATTTAGTAATTAGTGTAATTAGGTTTTCTTACACATTAAAATTTCTAACATTTTCAATATTAAATTAATTTTTGCTAGACTAAAAAAATCATTATAGATGAACTCAAATTCTAGTTCTAATCATAAGACTTTTATTGTATATAATCTTTATATATCATCTTTGAAATATATATTTATTCTATTCTATTCTATTTGAAATGTTTCCATGAAAATATTTTGAGACCTGCGAATTTTGATTACCTTATCTTAAATCATCTTAAATTCGAATCTATGTTGCAAACGTACTAGTTTTCATCAAAACTTATCGTACTTATACCGTAGATGCGGGTTACTTTGGCTACTTTTTTCTTATATCCTAAGAAATCGCTCTGATATATAGATTATGTTAGACTACTAGGTGTTATAATGTTTTCATTTGATGGTTGAGGTTAATATCTAATCAGTAATAATGTTTTTTATAGCAAATAGTTTGTAAAAATATATTTTTTTTATTTTTAAATTTGAGCCAAAGTTGTCCTTTGAGGAGGGTTACTTTGGCTTACAGATGGTTTGGGTACAAAACCTATATACTTAAGCAAGTATTGAGCCAATTTAAGTCCTTTGAAATAGTAGAAAATAAACAAATGAAACATCCGACGTACAAAGACGTTTAATTTAAAAAAAAAACATAAACAAAGATTAACTTCTCTACACCCCTCTGTTACACAAGAAAGTTTTCTGACCTGAAATACGTAAATATTCACAGCAGGTAAGTTTGAAACGCAAATGACAGTTTTAGTTTTGAAAAAATTCGTGCAACCAACTAAAAATAGACGTCAGTAAAACCATCTAACATTTCCGACTCGAACTAGATCATTTAGTGTCATGGTTACGAAGAGGTGGGAAATTCAATATTTTTTTTTTTGTTTTGAGCCAAAGTTACCCCTAGAGTTAAAGTAACCCGCATCTACGGTACCTATATAAATTTTAGAAATTGTTATCGCCGTACTTGTTAAACCTTTAAAGTTTCAAAATTTTATCAGAATATTCGGAAATGTGATGATCAAAAATCCCTTTTTTCATTAAAATTGCTTGAATTTATTTTTAATAATATCTTACCTAATTGTAATGTTGGGCACGCCATTTTTGATTTTGAATTTTCAATAACAGGTCTGTAATTAATGTCCCTAAAAACGCCTCAGCACCAATTTCACTTACCTGAAAATGTACTGTATCTGTAGTTTTCGATACGTCAAATCTATTTATGCAACTTAAAAGTGATAATTAGCTGTAATTGTTCTCTTATGTCATATTTAAATATATATACCGGGTAGCTTGATATAATAGCATCTTTATTATGAGATTTCAAAATATTTAATGTTAAAACGCGTAAATCTTATTACGTGTTCATTAAATGTCCCCAATACCGTCCATGTTGTGTTGTATGCCTGAAGTTTTCTAATTTTTTTATAATTTTCGGCAGATTTTAGGTATATTTCATATGGAATACTACCTATTGCAGTGTAGCTGATGAAAACATTTTGGAAATTATGAAAAATTAAGGATGAAAATTCGTTTTAGACGTTGTCGATTTCAAAAATAAAAGACAAGTATTAACTAAAGTCATAGTTTTTCATAACAAAAATAATTTTTAAACAAGAGCTAATTATAAAATTTTAATTGTATATTCAGCGACCCCAAATTATGTAGTATAAAATTAAAGCATTTATTAAGGCACACAAAAAGTCAGATTTTGTAGGCCAGTGTTTTCAGAGACAAACAGTGTTATAAGTGGTTTCAGTTTTGTGATGCATATATTATATGTATATATTATTTATTATTATAAATCAAATTAAACAGGTTAAATAAATTGTTCGGTTGAAAATTGTTTTGAAGCACGATTGTTTCACCCTTCACCCCAATATATTCATTCCTTTGAGAACATGGTAGTAAAATAAAGTGAGAATATGCAAATTTATTTATTTAACTTATTTGCTTTCAAGATTATTTGAGTAATACATTTTGCTATCAGAAATCAACAATATTTCATAGTTGGCAGCGAATTTGTTAAACGACGAATTTGCCAATACCCTTATTACCTTATTTTTGTGAACTGAGGAGAGGTTCCAAAAGTTACCTACATCTGAAACAAGTAATAAAATCTTATACATACGGAATTAAAACAGAAACGTAAGGAAACTAAGCTTACGTAGGTTAAAACTCTCGTTTATTTATTATTTAATTTAAGTTATCAATTCACGTACATAATCTCCATTCTACTAAAAAGTTAGATCGCCTCTTTACGTTTTGAGCGATATTTATGGCATTTTATTTACGTGTTTGACCGTACTACTTTTTTCTCAAAAAACATATAGTTTATTGTTATACAACATAATTCTTGTAGTGTAGTCGATTTAAGTTTTGAGTCCGTTTGACACTACCTGGATGCACAAACATTTTTTTTTATTTTATGATTGATATGATGTATATATTTTGAAAAAGAAAGTTTATAACATATTTCCATTCGAAATGTGTATGTAAGAGGCTGTAAAAAATATGTTATTGTGTATTCATGAATTGTTATAATCACAAATAATATACCTACTAATTAAAAATTAGTATTTATGAATGCTGCAAATTTAAGTACGAAATATGAAACCCGTAAAGTTGACGAATGTTCGATGAGTGTTTAATTATAATAGACGTACCTAAGTTTTTTTTAATCTAACTATAATGAAAATGCACAAAAGTTAATAACTAAATGTTATTAAGTCCACAAGCCTTTTTGAAATGGATTCTACGTATGGTGGTTACATCATTTCTGGGATCAACTTTAACCAAGTTGAATCAATGGCCTCTTTAAGTTATTAATTATGTTGTATTGCTTTACATCTTTATAAACTTTCGCAAATGAGTTATTCACAAATGTTTTGTAAAGGCTTTACATCAGGATAACTAGCTACCTGGTCTAGAACATTGAAACTGTTTCTCGAGAACCAGCTTTTCGTAGCATTGTTTACATGTCGATAAATTAAATTACCCCAATAGGATATCCCGGTAAATATAACCAAAAGTTCTGTCTAAGGATTTCTTGGTATTCGAGGCTCTTCTTTCAACAGGAAGGAAAGGCTAATTTTACGATTCCTATACGTTAAGGAGCATAGTTCCAAAATTTCTTGTATTAAAATATTGGGTTTTTTTTCGCATAGTGAGTCTATAGTTTAGTCTATAGATTTATTTAGGGACCATTATTGGACTTTCATTGTTATGTTCCTTCCGTAACTTTAGCAAGACCTCATACACAAAGAAAGGCTAGTTTCATTACTTCGATTTTTATTTATTCTTAAAATGAATTTTCTATATTTTAATTGAAGCAATCAGTTAAGAAGTATCTGGACAATTTATTTTTATCAAGTCAAAAGAATTATTAAATGGCGTTTAGATTTTATAACCTTATGCCAATAACCACAGCTAGAGAAAAATTACCTATATGTACATATATTATACAATTTGTAGAGGAATTTGTGGGAAGACATGTGGTTAACGTGAAGAGTCCACAAATATTTTTACAATATTTTTACCTTTATAACTAATCTTTTATATTTTGAATTATTTATGATTTAGAAGGAAATCTTATTACAGCTGTAATAAATAAAGCTGCAGAAACACATTTCTAAAATGAATTTTTTTCTGCAGAACTAATCCTTAGTGCTTCAAGAATGCTAAGTCGTGAGAAAAAAGGAGAGAAATCTTTTTTTCAAGATAACCTAAGTAGATTTTCTTACTTAGTGCATGACCAAATCACTAAATTATAAGTATGACTGCTTCAAAGGAAAACACAAAATATTGAAAAGAGCCGCAGTAAAATAACTATTTATTAATATATTAAATACTTAAATTTTCTAATATATAAGAATTATGTGACATTTTTAGTACACTAAAACAAAGTAAAACCTGAAACAAATAATTGATAGATCTATGAATTAGAAAAAACCTTTTTTTCGCAGTTTTGATCTAATTTTTGCTTTAAATTCCATTTTGCTAAAATCTATGTTGCTTTTTAGCGTACCTAAGGTATAAAAATAAGAATTGATTTTCACAACTAGATGATTTTTCAGTATATGAATTCATGTGTATAGTAGAATCACCCGTAGCGAAAAGATGGGTTAAATAGATAAAGACGCGATTATATTTTATATTTCTGCGGTTTTAGAATACTGAAAATTTGTAAAATTAAAATAATTAATCTCATCTTTCCTAATAGGGGTACTAATTCTCTTCTTAGGTAAACATGGCATTTTGGCACAAATGAGAAAACTGGATTTGTCATTTAAATATCGAGTATTGTTATTGTTTCACCTTGCCGTATACCCATCATGCTCCTAGCTCCCATATTTAAGTTATTCTTTAAGTAAAATTGAGTTAAGTATAGACAGGACCAATAGATGGTTAATTCCAAAGATACATGATTTCTGTTCTTTGGAAATTTGATTAATTCATTGGAAGATAAATACAATGTTTATTCGTTCGATATTTTATACCTTTTGAATACTTACTTATTATGGGGAAAGTGTTAATAAAGTAAATCTGGATAATCAACACGTTTTAATTAACACGAATTTTTAAAATGTGTATAGTTTTTCACTGTACCTTCAGTAAATATTGCTTTTTAATCAATTATGGAAGGAACAACTACAGAGAGGAGTTCTACGTCTATATTTTGTAAAAGTTAATTCACGGATGGCTGTTTAAGTTCGGATTAATCCAAATCCAGGTATCTCAGCTAGTAATTTATTATATAGCTAATCGTATCTGAATCCTAAGACATTTTAAAAGGCAATTTTTAGTAAACTCAAAGAAAAAATACAAGAAAATATGTATGTGCAAATAGGGACCGAATATTAGAATCAGTCTTTCTAGTGGCCATATGAAACACGATGAGGAAGAATTGAAATTTTTCTATAACCGTGCATATTATGTACATATGTGGTGGAACTAATAAACTTTTTGTTGCAACACAAGTAATATTCCAGAGTTTGCTCAACATGTTCCTGGTATCATTGGGAAAAATCTGTAAATTGTATGACTTATTGTTTATGTTTTAAGAACTAGGTTTTTGGGAAATTTGTTAAAGGCTTCTGGAAAGCATTTTAGAAAAGAATTCACTCAGAAAATTGCAGCTATAAGCCGATAAAAAGAGCCCTTCTGTTCGGCGCCAGCTTATATTAATCAACTGGGGAGTGACACAGCCAATCCCTGGCAAGCCCGATCACAGCGATCATTTGTTGGGTCGCATTTGTCACGCCCGTCTGCAATGCAGGGTGATTTTGGGTGGTGCAATTCTAGATTCCGACGTCCACGGCGAAGGAGGGGGCCGAAAATGTCAGAGTTTCTGGACGTAATCTTCTATTAAGTCGCTCGAATATTTCACCCCGGATTACTATACAAAGGTTGAAAAATCTTCTTAAGGACAGATATCGTTTCCGTGGCCGTAGCTAGAGTATAACCCGGGCACAGGGTGCCGAGGAGAGCACAGTGCAAAAATTCCCGGCGAGAAAATATTTTCAAATGTCGTCCAATTTGTTAGTCGGGGGGCAGTCTCCTGCATTTGCCGATATCCGCAAAAAGTGGATGAAATGTGGAAACTGTATCACGCCTGGCTGGGCTTTAGTTGGGTCCAGGGCTCGATATCTTTACCTCGACAGCTGGCAAATGGATCTTATATAACCCGCAAAAGAAAAACCTGTACCAAGCCACAAATAAGGAAAATCCACTCAAAGTGCAGTTAACGAGGAGGACGGGTGGCGAGCCGGACGAGGAATGAAAATCCGAGGCGTCCTAGCCAGGCCGAAGGTTAGTCCTTTTTCCAATCTGCACGGCAGTGTGTATGTGGCCGATGGTGTGTTTGCGAGGGAATTTTGTGCAGCATTCCAAACACTTGCAGGACATCAAGGAGAAGAAATGAGCTTTATACGTACCTTTATCGTGCCTCAAAACCACCGTACCCTTTCCGCAGATCCGGCTCCGGGCCCGGCCCACACCAGCTCCAATCACGAACAGAAGAAATTCGAGGAAAGGAAAGCGCTCCGAAGCCCATCGGGGCTGGGGCCCGGGTCCGGACCCGTCCATGGAAAGGATATTTCACTCGCAAAAAATAAACGTAGCTGCAGCTCGGTATATCCTTTAAGGCTCAAGTTTTTGCCAACATCCTGTCCCGGTTGTGTTTACCTTTTGGCCATCTGCTCTGGGGCCAGCACAACACGCCATCTGGAGGGGCCAGAGATTTCGTGTGGTTCTTCACGTATAAGGACGGGCAGTTCGTTCCATAAGTGTCCGGACCGGGCGGAGGCCCCCGGAGCACCCGGTGGATGGGGCTGCTGGTGGGTCTTTTTCCTTTTTGCGCCTTTCTATTTTGTTTTAGCCATCGCCATATCTCGGGTTTCCCGGAGAAATGCTGGGTCCTTGTCGATTGTTCCTGCGATATATATGTTTGTATGGATATATTGTGTGTGTATGTGTGTGTATGTGTATGCAACACCTTCCCAGCCCAGGGATAAGCCGAGGATGCATGTAAAGATACAGGCGCAGGGATGAGACTTGCACATCCAGCGCGAATCACCCAGTAAGAAAAATTTTGTGAGTTTCATAAATAATCCAGGACACGTCAAGGCCCTGTAGGGGGACTCCGTGGATGGGCTTCCGTTTCGCCAGAGCGAGGATCCTCATAACAGAAAAATGTCTTGAGGAGAAGGACACCGCCGGAGGAAGGTGGCAGTGGGTGCAGGCGAACGGGTACGGCAGGAGAGGGCTGGTGCCGAGCATAAAAGTGCACTGCAACCTTACGAATAATGCAATATTTATAAATTTTTCACAACCGAAAAGATAGCCTCCGCCATTCTTGGTAGTTGGTTTCGTGCACAGAAAATTTCTTATTTTGTGCCGTCTGGATGGGTCCTGATGCACGGACGACGACCAGGACGGCTGGGAGTGCACTATACCGATGCACGGAACGTCTGCCCCTGCACCTATCCCCCGCACCCCATCCCGGTTCCCAACTATGTCCTCCGCTGGGATCCTGTGCACATGTCCTTTATTAATTATTCTTCACGTACGCCGTGAGATTTATTATTCTTGTTGGCCTCCCATCAAATGCAAGTTCAACTTGATAAATTGGTCAGGGAAATGCTACAGTGTTCGGGGCCGTAAACGATGTTGTGGACTGACTTACGACATTTTAACAAAATTAGTAGCTGCACGGTAATGGCACGCCCGGAATTTGGGAGCGGGCCCTCTTCTGCCTCCATGCCGGGGCATTTTCATCAACTGGGGCAAGAAGCCAACTCGGGGCACAATTAAGGACTTACAAAATTTTCAGGTCCGTGGTGGCTGCGACCGAGGTATAGAGGTTTGGATGGCAACCTCCACAACCTATCTAGCTTTTGGGCGCACCTGAAAAATTGATGCGATGCCGCCCTAATCTAATTTTGCCCAATTTTAATTTGAAGTAATTCACCTGCGGGTGGACATCTTCTTTGTCGCCGTTAATTAACCCATGCCGCACCACTCACATTCGGGGACTGCCGGAACTACGGGTGCACCTAGCCGCCATATTGACGGCCCCGGCGAAGATTTTAACGATTCAATCGGGCGACTTCTACTTGAGAGTCACGTAAATCCGGGACCGGGAGATATTTAAATGAGACGGCACCCTGCTGAAAATTGCTAATTGATTTAATTGAATAAGACCCCGTCTGCAGCTTCCTTTTCACCCACTCGACGAAGCCATTCCAATAACTTCCTGCCGTCGCGTCGTTAGCGCCATGCAAGTCGCTCAATGGTTCGTTCGCGGCCTAAACCGCGTATTCTGTCTGCATTACTACAGATTACAACATTGGCATTATTATTTTTTGTTGTTGTTCGAAAAACCCAAGAAATCGTGTTATGAAACATATGCGCGCCTTTTCGTAGTAATTCAGTAGGCTCTTTTCATTTACAAGTGTAAGAAAAAAAAATTGTTTAAGAAACACTTTTCCTTCAAAATACATCGAAGATGAACATGTATGCAAAATTGCGAAGCTTTTAGTAAGATAAAAGTATGAGAATGTTTTGTTGACGCTAAACAACTCAAGTTAAATAAAATCGTTTAACCCTTTCAGGGTAATAAGGTTGTAAGACGTAAAGTAACACTTTTTTACTATTTAGGATGATCCATGGAGCGTCTAAAAACATATTTTTTTAAAAAAATGTGTTTTCTGTAAACTTCCTGATTATATAATCAAAGAATTAAGGTTCGGATATTGTGATTCCATAAATAAAAAAATGAAAATGTACGTTCAGGAAATAATAAAAGTAAAATGACACCCACCCATTTCTTAGTTATTCACTTCTTCTAAATTGTTTGTTTGGGACAACTGTGTTGTGTGTGTGAAAGAGTTAAAAAGAAAGACATCTTACGATTTACTAGCGATGGCAATTTCAACTTTTTATTTTCTCCATTTGTTGAAACATTTAAATCAATATAAAATTACTGCTTATTAATTTTTCGTATTTAGTGGATGCTTTTATTCATCAAATTAAATCATCCAGAAAATATTTTGACATGAAAGAAAGTTATCGACCTAATAAGCAAAATAGTTCGCTCACCCGCTTTTTGAATGAATATGTATACTTGTTAGAATACAATAAAATCTTATTTTTGGGGAATAATAAAGAACAAACCATATACATATCATACTAAATTTTAAGAATGAAGATCGAAAAACTCTTGTTATAACTCCTAAAAAAGTAGAATCTGTCGAGCAAAAAAGCGACACGGCCGTACCATCCTTTTCTCGAAACAGTTCAGGCCATTTTCGACCCCCCTATAACTTCGTTGTGGATAAAACTAGAAGCCTGAATTTTCAGTAACCAAGCAGGAAACAAGGTATATTTCAAATTTCATTCAATTTGAACCAGTAGTTTAAGAATTATAACTAGTCAAAGTTTCTTTATTTTTTCACTCACTCACTCACTGACTGACCGATCATCAAAACTCTAAGGCCTTCTAGCAGACATAGAAGCTTCAAATTTAGAATACAATTAGTGTTTAGTGTATTAATCAAGGAAAAACTAAAATATTTTGCAATTTCGGTCCAGGTTTCTAGATACACCAACTGCATAAATAACTTTGTATAATCCCATATAAACCCATATAAATAGAGTTTAGAATAAGGTACCTATACCCACTCAAAAACGAACTATTTTGCATCGGAGTAGTACATTATTATAGTTATCTATCATCATTATTCCTTATTTTTATACCTTTTTTACTTTGATATTTATTGGAAGCCTGTATGTATATCAAATATAAAACTAAAAAATAAAGAAAACACAATCGTTATTAATGGCCTTTCGCCATTATATACGATTGTGTTTTCAAAGTCACAAAGGTTAATCATATTCAAACTATAACGATGTGAGGAAAATAAGATATATGTACATATGTATTTTATTATTAAATTATACTTACCATGTAAATAGATAATACACTGAAAATAGTTTTGCTGAAAAAATATACAAAAATGCATTTAATTTGAATAAAACATATCTTTGAAAAATCTCCAAATAAAAATAATAGCAATTAATTTAATTCATATTCAATGAAACTGCTAAAAAGTTTTACATGAATGATTAATTATTAATCATTGAATTGAAGATTGCTTTTGTGTGATTTTACTCAAAGAAAATATACCTTTTATACACTTAAGATATATGATTATCAAAGATCTTTATACCTAAAATGTATGTGAGTCCGATCATTGAATCCGTTTCATTCTCAATACGCCACTGATATAAATTTTGCCGAAACTTTAGTCTGGCACCAAACTTGCTGTCCGGGATTAGCCTGTTGATGTCTTCAGAGTTCTGGAGTTTCAAAGCTTCAATATCAATTCCTTTAGCTAAATAACACAATTGTATAGAAAATAAATTATTAGTTTTTAATTTCTTACCATTGAAATCCTCTATTAGCTCTGGAACATTCCATATGCTTAAAAGTGTTGGCACATTGTCTGCAATTTCCTCGTACACACTAGTACTGAGAATCAACAAACTATCTTCAATGCCCTCCATAATACAATAATTTGCACAAATAATCTTAAAATCAAACTCACTTTTAATCAGGATGAATTCACTGTCACTCCTTATTCAACTAACTCCACAAGAAAAATGCAAGAAACCGTATCAGGTGACATATAACACCGTTGCAATTTCAACGAAAAAATTATAAAAATTCCAATAAGGCTGTTTTACAACACCGACGCACACAAACATGATTTTAAACAAATTGCTATATGATTTATCTACATCAGTAGTAGAAACAGTTATGTTTGTGTTTTGGATAAGCGAATTAAATCGACTTTGGTTTTGCCATATAAAAATTGACTGAATCAAGTACAGTCATGATAAAAATTATTCAGTAAATTATATATTTCAAATAATATTTTACGAAATCAATTGTCGAAAATTATTTATATGAAATAGAGAGACAGATTTATTTAAAAATTAAAGATATTATATTTATCATATAAATTTTGTTACAAAAAGATGCAAATTTTAATCATATACTGAAATTTGTTGAAAAGGCTACGAACTATATTTTCCGTGTATGCTTTTCATTGTTTTATTAATACCTACTGATAGAAGAATAAAAAATGATAATTGCACAAGATGGTTCCTTTAATTTTGATCTGCAGAATTTACTTTAATTTTTCGGGTTAGAGCTAATATAATCGTTGTCAAGAATGTTAAGGGGAGGTTCTCATGAAACTCGATCCGAAAATTCGATTTTTTTTTTATTTCATTTTTTGATAGCCTATTATGTGTAGAATATATTCCCCAAACCGTTTGACTGAAATCAATTTCATACAAAAGTTATGGCATAATAATTCGATTTTTTTTTTACGCGAAAATAGAATTTTTTCGGTAGTGTGCATTCTATATCAATAGTTTTTAAATGTGCTCCTATATATGTACGTTTTATAGTAAGAACAACTACCTAAAATGCCACCAGATGTCCAATGATACGCTCTGACTGTGAAATATTTGAACTCAAAAAAATTGTTAGCAAAATCTTTAAATGCGTTTCCTGAAAAACGATGTTTTTTATATCGGGTTGCACGATAACTCGGAAACTACTCAATGGATCAATATTTTTTATTTTTATTTTGAAGTTCATTTACTTTATCGGCGCCTGAACCTAAATGCAGATAATGTTTGCTGTTAATTTTTTTTATAGCACTTTAAAGAGCGAAAAAAACGTGAAAAACCGGTACTGAAAAGTTGAATGTCCGCCATTTTTTTGTTTTTCAACTTTTTATTTATATTGTTGGTACAAGCGCCGACAAATATTATATATTTTATAAAAACTTTTGATTTTTTGATTTTCGATAATTTTTACAAGTGCTACGATGTAAACCGATAAGTCACCTTTTTTTGAGACGGTCATGTTACAACACGTTAAAACAATTATCATGACGTTGTTATTTTTTGGAACAAATTTATTTTCGTAGTTTATAACTTAATAAATAAGTGTCAAAAACTTTGAGTTGTTTATTTACTTCCTTCTAGGAAAAAACCGTTCAAGAAGATCACCTTATTTTTCGGTCGCTTGATGAGAACCTCCCCTTAATAAGGAAATATTTAATAAGATGTAAACGACGTCTAACGAGGAATAATCAGATTATTTAAACAGATATGTTACTATTAATATGTGGCCTGACAGTTGCACGAGTCTAAGAGTCTACAAATGGTTAACATGCTGACTTCATCACAATTTGTAAAAATAATTCGCATTTAATTTTTTTATGGTTCATTGTTCAATATAGTTAGATCAACTTTTAAAAAACTTTCTGTATCGATACCTGCAGTTTAAAACTCTTGAGGGCAATATATTCGTGGGGTTTTTCAATGGCCAGAAATGAAATAAATTTATGCATAATATTCAATTTGAAAATTCTCCACATATTTTCCCAATTTAAAAAAAAAGTATTAAAGTAGGTAAATGTGTTGTTTATAGATAATATAATATGATACTTATTTAAAATTATCAAATAGAAATATATTTACTATGGGCGTTCAGAGATATTTATGCAATTTTATAGATCATCCATTGCTTGCATAAGGGAGGAGAATTCCGACGAATCTCTAAAATTTGTGTATATAATATTTATTTTACGTAATTGAAGTTTGTCGGACACATTTTAACATGTATTGACTTATACTTCCTTCCTGAGTTATTTCACAGTGCACTGAGAGAAAAAAGTTATTTTGGAATAAAAACATGTACACCCTAAGGTCTGCTAACAGAGTTTAAAATTTGGGATTCAAATTATTGAAATGTCTAAAACGTACACTATGTATGTAAACCAAAAAAATAAAAAGAAAGTGAAAGTTCGAAAAATTACAGTTGTTTGATACTTTTATTAAATATTTATTTGTACCTATATATATTTATCGATGAAAAATAGTTTGTTTCAATAATTTTAAATAAACTTCAAGTTCACATAGAAGATATTTAATAATGTTATTTAAACGTGTACCAAACTTCAAAATGATCGATAAAAGAAGACGAGTCAAATGTGCCCCAGGCCCGGCGGAAAAAAAAGCAAACATTCTGATTAATTTATGAGTGATACTGAGTATTGAAGTTCTAAGTAGATTTTATATTCTATATCCGTGGTTAACGAGTTAATTACAGTATTTATATGCAGGATTGTTTGTATTTAGTTTTGAGTTTTAGTAAAGAATCGCAAATTTCTCAGGTAGGGCAAATGTTTCTATATTTCTAAATATTTGTTTGTTCTTATAGTGGTCTGTCGACTAAACATTTGATAAATCGAACCTCCTTATGACCACGTAAATTCCTTTTAACTTCAAAATGAAGAGTGTATAAAATATACATATCTACGTCTTTTTTACTATAAAGATTACGTTAAAATCAATTTAAACATGTAAATTGCATTTTTTATGTTGCAGAGACTGACACTTTATAAAATACCTCACGAATTAATAGCAGCAATAAACTTTTAGCATAAAACGAATAAATTAAAACGAGTAATTTGCAAAGTGGTCATTTTAAGATGTTATCAAATAAAAACACCTAACTGAAACTGCGCTGGCGGCTCCATTGATTATCTTCGAAAAGTAAGTAACGTCGATTTCATGTTCACCCTTATTTTTATTTTCTGAGGGAATATTGTTTTAATGAAGTATTTAATTAGAAATTGATTTGTGCGCTTGTACAACTTTAATAGTAGGAAAGCCACATTTGAAGTTTCACCATGCGTTTTTACAAAATATAGTATATACACAGACATCATACGTAAAAACATTTTTAACTTTTTTGGTGTGAAATTTGTGAACAATTATCCATATAAATCAAACAACTTTCAGTCATATGATTTGGATTTATTCCCACTTTTAATTCCCTATTACTTGGTTCAAGATTCGAATTTTAAATGGATATACATCAATAATCTTGATATACCTACGTAGCGGCGCGGGCGGATCAATGAAAATTTTGCTATGCAACCTGAACCAAATAGAAAATAAAAAAGAGTACAGCTAATGGGCGAAGCATTTTTAGATTTGAGGCAAACTTTGGAATGATAATTATATAAAAATTTTTAAATATTTAAAAATTCTTAATCACAGAAAAAAGTGCTGTATGTAACTGGTGACGCCAGCGACGGAAACCGAAATTAATAACTGCAGCAATTTTTTATTTTAACGACTCACTCAACTACAACATCCATTTCTTTACTAACAGCAGTTATTAAGATATTCAATAATTTTTAGTATTAATTTGCCAATTGTTCGAATTTCAAAAGGAAAGTATTTCGCGAATTTTAATGGATTATGCACAACAGTCTAAAACAAGACATAGAAGCAAGAAAAGAGTCACAACCATTACCATGTTCTTAGATCTGAAATTAGAAAGGCTTATATTTTCTTCCTTTAAGAAAGAAGGGATGTATTTTTATATGTATGTATGTGTACATGTGACTGAAAGTGCGCATCACGATTAAAATGGCCTTAATACCTCCAAACGCCTTGATGGATCACCTGGAAAGAAAACTAAAGCTTATACCAAAACAAAACTTTTACTTAAGTAGAACATGGCGTACCTACTTGAATAAATATTAATCACTTTTTTTCTTTGAAAGCAAAAATTGAAATTTACACAATATGAAGTTTTAGAAAGAGAGGGTATTCATTAAATTCATATATGGAAACTTGAACCAGGCTGAAATCAATTTTGATTTGAGGCAGGCTTAAGTAAAGCTTTATTAAGGCTTCTCGTTATAATCGGATTTGACCCAAAGCCAGACTTAAACCACATATAATATGTATTGTAAGTAAGCGTTTTGCCTAACCTGAGTCAGCATAGGATTTTGGAGATATATTTAAATAAAAAGATGATTACAAACATCAATGCAAAGCAGTTACATATTCAGTTGCGTTTAGGATGAACAGTGTTTTGTACATACTTTTCATCTTTTTAAATTCTGATTATTATTATTAGATAGTGTTTTTTTGTCATTTGTTATATAATGTTCCTAAATATATATTGATTTCGTCTTTGCTTTTCAAAAGTTTTTCGGGTGACGCAGATGATTCTGTCTTTCCGGCAAAACTAGACTGGCCTGGTTCAAAGTAGTTTACACTCACAACATTTTATTAGGATGTAAATGCTTGTCAGCAAGGATGCACCACCAGCTGATTTATTAATTACAATAGAATGTATTGATGACAAGCACGCATTTAGATAATAAAAGTATTAAAGTACTTCTTAGATTTTATGATATTGTTTATAAGTTAACGAAATTACTTTTAATAATAGAGGAAGAAATTTATAAGTTCGAATATTTCGAAGTCAACATTTAACCCTAGAAGCTAAAAATATTTACCGTATGTATTGTATAATATATATCATAAATTTAAGTTCTTTTCCTTTTTTGCTCACTTTATATGCAAAAATAAAATCGAATTTAATTCCTATGAGCTATGGCTCCAGTTTTCGATAAGCTGTGAGCTCGTCATTGCTTCGAAACCTACAACGATTCTAATCTGCATAAAACGGGAAAAAAATAAAAATAAATGCTAGAAAACGTGTAAATAAGCGCAGCGCTCTTGAATTTCATTGATATCACTGAAATATGAAGCTATTTCTGTAGCTCCGAAAGTTCATCGCTCTAAAAACATTTGGCGGCTTGTGCGCCCCAAAGCCGATTTTGGAAGCGTCCGATGTCACGCAGGTGAATCGGATACCCCTGGACTTCTGTTCAAAAAGGCAACTCGAATAGGAACATGCTACTCGAGATGCAGCTTACATAGCAACTTCCTTATTTTGTCTTTTTGGCGAACATTGTTTTTGACGAAAAAAAATAATCCAAAAATTTATCAGTGAGCACGTACATATAAGGAGAATTGCAAAGAATTAGAACTTCGCTGCTCGCCTCGCGCTACATATTGCTGGAAGACATGGCAAGTGCGCGATTTCATTGATTCTAAACCGTCTAAGTTGCCCTGTCTCGCGAGCAGGTGAGTTTTATTTGTTTTTGATGGCCCGGAGGGCAGCCCTTCGAATTAACGAGAATGAATATTTAAAGAAGGCAATATCCGCGCCGTGGCGCGATTTGTTTTGTTTGGCGCGGTCATAATCCCCACGGGCGCGTCTAGTTGTCGTCAATGTCGCGACACTATCTGATGTTATTAGTTTCGGACGTGAAAGTGCCAACGGAGGCACTTTCGGGATCTGTTTATGTCCTGCTATTAAGTTTCTACCCGTCGCAAAGTGCGGCAGTGCTCAACTGCTAAAATTAACGATAATTTGAAATTCCGTATTTTATTTTATGCATCACCCCCGCTAACCAGTGCACCTCTTTTTTTAAACTTCTCGAGTTTCTTCTCCTTCGGTCATGGAATATTGCGCGCTGGTTGTTTTTTTTTTTGAAGATTTTTTTTAAATTCCATCAACTACAGACTCATGGACTCAAGAGCTCAAGGGTTCTCCAACTAAGGTGTTAACGAATTTGCTTTGGCTAGATTACAACAGATTTGGCTTGCTTTAATTGCATAAAAAACAACTAGACGGTGCACCTTGTCACGTCACACTAGTGTGTTTTTTTGCGAGATTTAGGCGTTTGCTCGCTCAATTCATTTGTTTGGAAGGCTCAGTGCAGATGAGGATTTAGAAAAAAGGTCGTTAGGCGATAATTGTATTGTTGTAATATACATATATTACAAACCAAAATAGGATGTTTGTTACTTTATATCAGCCTTGATTTAAATTTGAAAACACACCTTTTGCGACATTGCTGTATATGTCTTCGCATTGAAATAAATACACTTGATGAGGTAATTAAACCATTCCATAACTACATGGAGGTGATGGAGTTTTTCTAATAATAAAAAATCCATCAAAATCACCCTTTTAGCTTACTAAAGCTTATATACAGTAATTTAAAAAAAAACATATAAATTTTTTTAAATTTTTGTTTAATTTCCGAAAAGATCATTAAATATAATGTATCTACTCCTTGGACACATAATTTTCAACGTTACGAAATGTAAACCTTTTTAAGGGAGATATTCAAAATGCGACATTAAAATATTTAGTGATGCATTGTAAAATCATTATTTCCGATTAATTCGAAAATTATCCGCGGCATGCTATCGATAAGCTTGTTGACCCTTGTCACCGGAATATTGGTCCTACATACCAAAATGCTGTAAAGTTTGAAGTATGTTTAGGATTACTGTGTTGCTTAAATTTCCATCCAACGGACCTGTTATTTACATATATCGTTTTATATGTTTTTATAAACAGATTGTGGGATTATGGTATTTTTATAAATTATTTATTATTGGAAAAATGTATATTTTGGCTTGAGATGTTTAACGCAAAAAACCCACTCGCCTTCATGAAAAAAAGCATGTGTAAATTAAATAATATTAACGCAGATAGATAAAGAATTAATTAGAAAACGATATTTCATCTTCATTTATCTTTCTCTTTCCCTAATATTGAAAATAATTAATTCTAAAGGAAGAAAAAAGAGGTGTATGGACCCTATTGGCATTATTATTATTATTTTTTATATGTATGTACATACATATGGATACATTATATAAGGTGGTTTGATTATTATCCATCGAAGACATTATCGTGACAATATGCATAAAAAGAAGTCAAAATTAAAATCACAATTTGAACTTACTTGAAAATAAAAAACGTGAAAATTAAGAAATACACAGGTGGATATGGAAAATAACATCTGATAAATATCTCCAGCGGCCATTCTGGTTTTGACTCTTCTACTGTATTCTCCTGACGTTTTGGCATAGCTCCATTACGCGAATTTGTAGTATTGGCCTTTAGCTATGGAATCATCTGATGGTAATTGACCTTTACTCTTTTTTGCGCGTAGGAAAAGAAGTAAATTGTTCTAAATCATAATATCTCAATTACTAGTGTGAATAAGCTAGGAATGTCAGTTCATCCGCATTATTTCCCTCTATGGCTGTTGTGACATTATACATATGTATGTATGTATGTACTTATGTATACATGAAAAAGGTTCCCTAATCTCACTACCATTGCTTTCTGAGTCCACTTTTTTTTAGGGTGCATTTTATAAGTCCACGTTAATGTAAATTTTACGGATTCCGCAGAGGTCGCCAATCTTTCCATTACCAATTCTGTTTTTCGTGTAAAATATAAATAAAAGGTAAGAAGGTTTTTCTATATTCAAACTATACATATATGGAGCGTTCAAAATGTTTAATGTTTTTGCGAACGTGAGAATAGTTTCAAAGAGTTATACCAAGCATAATTTCCAATGCATACTTAAAAGACATGCAAAACGTGGTCATTTCTATACCTATTATGTTTGACTACTCGCGCCACTAAGTGGAGAATGGCAATCAGTGTTTTTGGAGGTATTTCGAAACAATGTTTAAAACCTGCTTCATAATTAAATAGATTCAATGCTGTATTTTACTCTGAAATTTGAATCTATAGTTAAGTTATTGTATTTTAAATAGTAATCATAAGCAAACTAGGTAATAGCTTAAATTTAAATCGCCCAAACAGACTATTTCTAAAGCAAATTTGTAGATATTGCATTAGGGTCAACAAACTATTATGTGGGAAAAATATATATGAAAAATCTTGAATATGAAACAAAAAACACTTTACTTTTGTAACCAAAATCGCAATTTGCTTAAATTGAGGCGAAAATGTTTTAATTTAAATAACAAACCTATTTAATAATATGTGCTATTATATTTTTGAAATAGTGCATCTTTGATTTTAAAATTTTCTTTCTTAATGAAATCCTTTAATCTTAAGCTGATTTCTTTGTTGCGTGTACATACACAATGAACTGGTTAAATTTAACTTGTGCCTGGCTTAGTTTAAATTCTATTTAACTTAGTTCGGCTTGAACCAAGCTTAAGCCAGGTAAGTATAGGCGTACCTTTAATTGGGATTAACATTCAAATTTGCGGTGGACCAACCGTTAAGACTAAATTAAAAATTTGTTTCATTTTTGAAATGGATGTAAATGTTACACTAAAATTGAATAAACTGATGCTAATGAAACTTTTATACATGTAAGTAGGCATCTGAAGCAAAATCCAGTGCGGGCCAACTAATCTATTTCATTAAGAGTTTACTACTTTCCGTTCAATAGTATTCTGTCGAACTAAAACTCCGTAGAGATTTTCAATTGAATGTGACAAGTATGTAAAAATGCACCACTCTTACTCATTGCCTTTTATAATTTTTAATCATATATGTTTCTTTTAATTCTTACAGTGTAATCTTACCTTGTTCTTGAAATTGTAAGTATATGTATAGTTAATGAATTGAAATTCATCAAATTCCAAGGCTACCTCATGAACAGCAGCTCCGTTTTCTAGAGCGATTACGTGTAAAGGCCAATCATTTGGCTCCCATCGGATTGGGTTTCTTGATGCAACTAAATTACTCCTTTTCCTTTCGCCGTGTCCTTGCGTTGTAAAAGTCAGCAAGGTTGCAGTGCAGTAGGTGGTTAGTAATTTATAAAATTGGACATAGGTATTTTCTCTTCTACGAATTCCCGCCAATTTAATATGTAATGTGTGCATCCCTACCGTAAATTTTTAAAGCGGGGCAATGAAGCGAGTCATTTTAAGCGGTCTGAATAAGTAACGAGGTAGGAATAACTTCATCTCCGCAACATGAGTCACTATAGATCCTGATATTACAACCCCACCCTGTACATCTCCGCTAACCTTGAAGAAGGAAGTCAGCTCGAAGGTTAAAATTAAATTAGAAAAAATATCCCTTCTGATATCCCGTAACCCAAAATCATATCAGTTCCCTTCCGATTATCCCGTCGCTGCAGTAATAGCATCAAGAGCAACTCAAGGACGTCCCGATTTAAGTTATCCGAGATAGCTTAAGCGGAATACGAGAAAGCTTTTGGGGAATAAAGTTCCAAACTAGGGAAGGAGGGATTTTCGAAGATAGTTGCCGGGTAACTCCGGGCCGGGGCGGGAAGGGGAGCGGACGCCCTCACACTTTGGCAGCGGCGTCTTCCTGAAGTTTGTTCAAGGACGTGTGCAACTTTCTTTGTTGAAGTTTGCGTAAATTGTTCTTCCCGCTTTTAAAAGAAAACTTTTCTGATGTGTTCGGCTTCCTTGAGTTCCTCACCCGTGCCGCGCAATGCCGTCACCATCGTCATTGCTGTTACTTTTTTTTTTTTTTGCTTTGTAATTCTTGAGGAATTGTCGTCATACGGAGCGCGCCGGAAGTTACCATCAATATAAAAATTTGACGGCTGTTTCGATCAATAATTGAAAACTGCTTTTATGGAGACGGTCCGTCCTGCTCAGACGAACTTTAAAATTTAATTAGGGTAGGTTTAGTATACTGACAGCGGATGAAAAATCAGGATATTGTAGTACAAAAGATGGTTAAAATATTGTAAGAATATAGCTTTTCTCTTTCAAGACTATTTAGGTATTAGCTTTCCAATTATTGAACATACTACATACATATATGTACATATGTTTGCGCTCCAAAATTTACAATAATGTATGGTCGGAATTTTGGACGGTATTGGCCGTATAAAGGAGGTTGGGCATTTTAGCCCATATGACAAATAACGACAAGCGATATATCATCGGAAAGGTTTTTTCACGTTCTAAAACTTTTACTATGGCGGGAAATCGTAAATCTCTGTGGGAAAAAAGTTATTGCTACGTAAAGATAGTCTTGCAAAAATTGTACATTTACATTAATACATTACTTTTGCCCCGCTTTGTACGTTATCCTCCTACAATTACGACCCTTGGTTTTGCTATCCGAATCTGTCAACTCTTACGTGTTTGACTTCGGCTAAATTAATCATGGGAAAGTTATAGCTAAATAAATCGAGACTTAATTAATAAGGATAATAATATTTTCATTATACATTTGATTGGGTATTAAGATAATTAGCAATGGTTTTTAACGTCTTATTACATATATAAATATGCATAACTAAACAACCAAATCTCGACATATTCGTGAAAAAAAAAACAGCATATAAATCCTTTTCAAACGGTTTATCGAACGAGGTCCACTAACTACGCCACTGGATTGGTTAGTGTCTTTTTACACTAAGAGCACGAAGCCAAAGGACGTAGTCGTAGGAGGATAACGTACAAAGCGGGGCAAAAGTAATGTATTAATGTGAATGTGCAATTTTTGCAAGACTGTCTTTACGTACCGAAAACTTTTTTCCCACAGGGATTTTTAGATTTTCCGCCATAGTAAAAGTTGTAGATCGTGAAAAAACCTTTCCGATGATATATCGCTTGTCGTTATTGGTTCCTAGGCTGGGGTCCATATATTTCTGCCCATCCTCCTTTCAACCTTAAGTTTTAGAGAATTCTATACAATAATAGGACATGGGTAGTTAAGCTAATTGAATGAATGAATATAATAGAAATTTC
The DNA here is from genome assembly GCA_951509405.1 of Machimus rusticus. Classification (NCBI taxonomy): domain Eukaryota; kingdom Metazoa; phylum Arthropoda; class Insecta; order Diptera; family Asilidae; genus Machimus; species Machimus rusticus. Next base: position 15,922,424 of record OX608051.1, read on the forward strand.
TTGTTTTCACGTACTCAGAAAAATAAGTAAGTACCTATAATTAAAATAAAGCCTATTTCTTTTTTTTTAAAACAATTTTTACTATAATTGTTTAAAATGTTTTTCAAATCAAAGAAAATTGTACTCTTTAGAGAATTTTCTTGTTTTTAAGTTGGACTTATCTCAAGGAAAGTGTAAATTTTTCATGCTTATTTTTAAGGGCAGTTTTTTTGAGAAAGAACAAATGAAAAGTTTTGAATTTTTAATATGTTTTTATTTACATTTTGCAAGAGAGTGGTTGAACTTGCTTCTCTGCCTTCCAACGTTGCTTTTGTATAGTCCATGTTAGTTAATTCTTAAATTTTTTACTGAATTTAAAACAAAGAACTTCGTTTACAATTATTTTATTTTATTTTAATTTATTTTATAATAATTTGCCGGGTCGACCGATTAGGATAAAAAGAATTACCGAACTCGTTAGAAAAACAACAGAAACTAAATCGAGGATATAGCGATAGCTCGTTCTCGCGAGATCTCGGCCTTTTTTAGCGAGATTGATCTCGGACGAAAAAAGGGCGAGATCTCGCGAGTTTAACGAGATTGCACTAGAACATGAAAACGTCTTATTCGAAGCGCGGACTGACGTCTTACACGGACGGAGTTGCGATTTGCCGGTTTCGTTCGATGCGTCTGACTAATTGGTATATTTTGTTAATTAATTTGTAATATCTAATGGATCTACTAAGTAGATATAGTTTTATTTAATTGATAATAATATCTCAGTTTAATAGTCAACTCAACTTAGATAATAAGTTTCATTTTTTTTTGACTTCTCGTTGTTTTGTTTGTTATAAAAGAACTGTTTTATTACTGAAAGATTTTTGTTTGATATTAGAAAAGAAAACTGGTTGTTTCTTTCATTTGTTATTTGATAGATACGTACGTCAAAGTTTATTACTTAGAAGTTTATTAAAAAATTATAGTTGATGCATAAAAGTCTATTGAAAAAATTTGTGGAAATAAATGTTTATCTTATAATACTTATAATTTTGATTATGTTTTCCTAATTTATTCAAATATTGTGATTATTTACAAAAAAATCACACAAAACTGCCAATCTCTCGAAATTGGCGAGATCTCGCAGTATTGTTATTCATAAACTCGCGGGATCTCGCTTGAGTCCCAATCTCGCGAGATTTGCATTCCCTAGCCACAACATCTTTAGGTAACAAAAAACATTTTTTTTGAATACATTCAATATTGTTTTATTATTATTATTATCACTTGAAGTTGGCGCCTCAAAAAAAAAAAAAACCGTGTATGGTCCGGATAATTTTGACTCTTAAGGACATCTGAAATCAAAAATTAATTAGTCTTAATCTATGATATGTCCTTCTCATCGGAACTAGAATTAATTTTTTTCAGCCCTAACTTTCCATTTTACAAGCCCTTTGACTTTGTTTTTTTTCGAAGTCCGCCATTTTGTTATTTTTCGATAAAATTACATAATTGTAGTTCCGACTAGAAGCCCTTTCAATTCACAATATTCTTCAAAATGCTTGGGAAACAAAAAAAAAAATCCAGGAGACTATGAAGAATATTCTTAGTTTTATTTTACCGGAAAAAATATTCTGATAGTTGAACTTTCACAGTAGACGTCGTTTTCAAACGCAATCAATTGCAAAGACATACATATTTAAACAAAATTCGCAGTTATATTCGTATGAAAAATTATATATAAATAACGCAAAACAAAAATTTTGAACACTATGTTTCTCCATCATATAAAGGTTTTCGTTACGGAAAATAAAAATTATGTACATCGTGTTTCCCCTTACCGTCTTTTAAATGTCATATAAAATTATCGTTCTTTAATCTAATAGTTCAAATTTAATTTTTATTTGCTTCTCCACAAATCCTCCAAATGCTTTTAAGTCTGCGCCCTAGCCTCTCTCGCCTATGAGAAGCTGCTAAAATTTTCAACGTAAAAACACCAACTCCTTTACAGATTTTCATTCATTCCAGAATTTCCATTCCATTTCCATTTCCAGAATTTTCAAGAAAGCTTTTGTGGGCCATATATACATAGAAATTCAATTTACTTCACACAGATGGTTTTTTTATATGATCGTATATTTTTCCGTACTAATTGAAATAATAATTTATTCTAAGCTTAGATTTCTAAAGTTCTATTGATAAGTTCACCAATGTTTTAATTTTGGTGGCGAATAAGCATTAATCTAAAAAGGTTCAGTCGAATTTTCTTATTTTTTAAAAAAGTATATTCTCTACAAGTCATGGCATAGGAAATATTGAAGCAAACGAAGTCCACTCCTTAGACGTATATTGCCCTTTAAAAATCAATCGTTTTCGAGGAAAATCAAAATAATTAGCTAAAAGCTACTCAGCTGGAATTTTCCTGATAATTAGAAATATGAATGTACTTCGCTTTTCAATTAACTGCAATTAAAAGACTTGCGATGGCGACCAGGGTCCATCCTGAAATTATAGCTTAAAATGACCCGCACAAAGACTCCTTTGAGTCGACAATGAAGAAATGTCGTTACACTAAATGCGCTTCGGCGAACGGACAAACAAACGGACTTACTGCACCAAAATTGTCGTAATTTTTCTAGCAGTTCGATCAAAATGGTCGAAAAGCAAATTAAAAGTCGTCCCAGTTCAGTTCCCAGTCCTTTCGGTTCCGATGGGATTAATAAAAGCTGAATAGAAAGCAGACGATGCCCATCCGTCGCTGGTTGTCCGTCCGACCGTCTTTTATGGTTACATGCCAGAAAGACGGAAACGCAAAATGACATATTTTCAATATCCTTTATGGCGCAGACATGGCTGTTAATTACTAACTCGGCGACTGAACGGGCAATAACATTTTTAATATTTTCTCATATTTCACAAAGTTTTAATAGATTCGCGCTACAAAGAACTTCGGGAGCGGGCAGCCACGGAAGGAGCGCTCTTTTTGCTATTTGGGGTTATGTTTTACCAACAGCGCTACATGTTTCGGCGTTTCTCAAATAGAATTTTAAAAGCAAAATTACGTAGTGGATCGTCGGATGGACAATCTCATGGTAAAATGGGTTGGCGTGATTTTACGGTTACTATCATTTGCTTTCATTCCTTGTATTATCATAAATAGCAAAGAATAGGAATTCTTTCAAAAGTTTTCTTTTACTGTTTTTAGGTAATTTTCGAAAACTGCATTATCTTGTTTATCATCAATAAATTTCGCACATAGGTGTTAAAAAAAACCCAATTGCGCATATATTATCAGCGTTAAAAACTCTCCGCTGTATGTTTTATATGTGTACATACACGCTTGCATAACCACATTTTTTTTTCGAAAAATGCTAATTTACACAAATATGTTGAAATACATTTAGGCGCACCTTATTTGTTCATTTAAGTTTAGGGCATAGAACTTAAGCCAATAATAGGTATGTTTCAATAAATATGCATTCGTGATACATAAATAAACTATTTTTAGTACCTATATTTGATGACAGTATTGTATTATAAATATTTTAAAGCTCATTAAGTGCAGTTTTCATTGTAAACCTGGTAGAAAAGGTGCCTAAAAACCGCAACTTTTACAGGGCGTCAAAAATGTATGTATCTCAAGTGAAAAAATAATAATAATACCACATTAATAATCGCCCTTATTTTCCACCATTCCATTTTATTTTGCTGTATGGTTGCCCCCTAACAAAATATTTTTAATCTTTGTTTATGCTCTTTGTCTTTGGGACGTGGTATTTCATATTAGCTGTGTTTTTTCATAAATTTAGCATTGAAATGAAAATGAATAGTTACCTATATCAAACTTTATTGTATTTCGTGAACATAAAATCGAATTACCTGGATTTATACCTAGTTTGTGTTAAAAATATTATCCTAAAATTTATCTTGTTCAAGGTTTGAAGTTTGGTATTATGGCAATTTGATGCGTTTTTCTCAAAACTTAAAATCTTTATATATGTAGTTTTTACATCATTGGCACAACAATAGGGTTCCTAGCCCTAAAAATGTTAAATGTTTTACAAATTTTCCATAAAATTATAAATTAATGTGTTTCTCACTCAGGTTTAAAAATTTCAAATGAGAGGCTAACAAGTACACCGATAGAAAAATATAGTTGATTTTACTATAAACGAATACAAAATGAACTATTTACAGCAATGATTTTCAGCCAATTATTGTTTAATAAATTCTATAAATTCAAAAACGTTATATTTACTATGAAGAAAGTTGAAACAACTATTTGAATTAATTAAGTCAACTACAACTATTAGTAAAATTTAAAATTCTTCAGTGAGAAAAATAGTTAATCTGCTGACAACGAGAAAAAGTTGATTTTTTCCGATATAGCCGACCGAAGCTAGATTTGAACCTTGGCAGCTTGGCTGCTGTACTCAACCGAACCACGCCATTCCGATGCCTTTTTAGGAAGTTGACTTCTGTTCCCACGATTCGAACCCAGGAACTCTGAATAGGTACGCGCGTAGCTCTACCCTCGAGCCACCGAACGCCAATGGGTTTTGAGTAATTCAACGTTAATAAAGCGATGTGTGGCTAAAGGATTGACTATTTGTAATAGTTATTTTGACCAACGAAATTGTTAAGAATTTTCAGATTTTTATGATGCGGTGTTTAAACAATTTTTTTTGGTCAATTTAAAATTTATTATTTTAAAATAGTTGACTTGACAATTCTAGGAATTGTACATATGGCTATTCTAAATAGTCGAGCTTATAAGAATAGTAAATTGTAAAAATTTTTAGTTAAATTTAACTGAAATGTAAATTGATATTACTATTTATCAATTTTTTTAGCAAATAGCAATTATAACTACACAAAATAGTTAAAGTTATTAAAGTTTTTCTCTCAGTGTATAGTATTTTAATTATTCAAATTACGACTTTTTTCTAAAGTCTCTCTTATGCAGTCTTTGGCAATTTTGATTGGAATAATGAATTTGAAATCAGGTAAAGAGGTCTTGTTTATACAATTTAGCCTCCCAATTTATATAACATTGAAACTTTGATAAATTCGAATATAAACTTAAGATGTATGTATGTATCATAATTTAACGACAAAACGAAGCAACTGTAAAAAAAGTGGTTTTCCCTTAGGATAACATTTTGAACTCATGTATATTTTAACAAGTGGTTAAACGATATATCATTCTGTGTTTTGTGCTGTGAACAAAGAATATTTTTATGACTTTTTATTTAGTAAGTTTAAATAATTTACTAATTAACGATTAATTAAATTTATTTGTTATTCATAATTGTTCCAACTTTACATCCTTTTTCATATTCACTGTGATGCAAAAATCTCGTAATTTATATTTTGTGCATATTCCCGCAAACCTTTAATAAAAATTGTGCAAATACTTTAAAAAAAAAATTTTCCATCTTCTAAAGAGTTCGTCAAGAACCCTTTTGTTTTAAGACTGCTCAATTATTTTTTACCACGAAGACGAAGTTTCTAACGAAAACCACATTTTTCAAACTGTGTCGGAAATATAATTTTAACATACATATCTTTACCGATACCGATACACTTGAAATGTTTTCTCTACTACCTTTTGTGTGGAAGGTCCCAGTTAATCTAACTTATTTAACTGAAACTTTAGTAGGTATGATGAGCTTTGAGTCGTCGCAACCCAAAATTAATTGGCATGCGGGATATTTTAATGGAAAATATTCGAATTATCGCAAAATCGATTTGTTTTGCATCTTTTTGAAGTTTTAGAATATCCGATATAACGTTTAAATCAATCGAAAATGAACTAATGACTATATTTTTAACTAAAGAATCGATACTTTAAAGCCAAACTCCTGTCATTTTGTGAAAAATTAATATATACAAAAATATTAGTATAAAATACACATTATATTTATATGTACAATTTTATTTCGTTTTCCTTTTTTTTTTCTCAGTTGATGTTTGATCAAGTTACATTCCGTACCGCTTTTGTATTCTTTTATAAAGCAGTTTGTTCACAACGTCTATATTCAAGTTATGACTAAATTTTTCTTAAATAAAAATGTATCAGAAAATGTGTTGTTTTAATTGTAGGGTAAAGTAGAAAGATATGGGTTTTTTCAAGCATACAAATTTGACTAGTTATTCAAACGTACCTATACATATTATTTTTTAATTTTAAAATAAATAAAAAAAAGCTTGTATGTATATCATTTACAGACTAAAAAAAATGGCCAAAATTATAATACTATATGAATAAGAAAGACTAATATGGTATACCATTATATGTGATATAATTTAAGCCTTCAACTTACAGTTTTCTTTTATTTTGTGACTGACGTCATTTGATTTTACGTGTAATCACCAATAACTTTCTTAAATCTGGTCAGAGAGCGCTTTGTCTAAATTGATTAAAATTATACATAACCAAAAAGCGCTCCACACTTTTTGAAATAATCATTGTTCATAAAAGAAGTGATGAATTTACTAATAACTACCTAGCATATCTATAATTCGTCACGTATTGAAAAAAAAGAATTTATGTATGTTCGCGTTTACTCTAAAATAAAGTTAAAATATTGGCAATATCATATATCGTAACGTAACAAATAAAAGCTTATTTAATTTAGTTATTTTTTAATTTTTAGTGCGTTATAAAAGCGTGTTTTGTAGTTTTTTTAAACTATAATATTTTATTAATAATAATAGCACTTACAACAAATTGTATTGCCTTTATTGAAATACGGTGCGTCATTTTCATCGGGTTCCGGCTCTGGTCCTAGGTTATGTGAAAAGAACAATCAGCGTTAGCAATTTTTTGTGATTTCAAAGTTGGTATACCTGCCTGTCAGAAAATTTGAAATTTTTTCTGTTTGTGAGGAACGCCAAGTGAAAGATAAATTTGTTTTGAATTAAAAATGAATTAATAATTTGAATTAAACGATATGATAAAGTAGGTAACGTTTCTTTTCCTTTCATTTTCTGACAGTTTAAAATTCCCATCAGATTCCACGGCGACAACATTTGCTAAATAAAATTCGACACCACCGCCTCTATTAGAATATATTTTGTTCTTTTATCAAGAACTTTCTTTTATCAAGAAGAGCTGGAACTCCATGAAAAGAGCACAGATATTATCATAATATTTTTTTGATATAGTGCAGAATTTCACTACCATTTAAGAGAGTGAAGCAGATTGCGAGATTGAACAAACGTTTGAAAACATTTAGTTCTTATGGCTTGCGGAATTAATTAATAAACAGCGAGTTAAATTCCTAAACAAGCCTATATTATAGGCGCAGGAGAAGAAGAAATCTAATGAGACGGATATATGTATGCATGTAGGTAATACTTTGTTAGAGATTCTCATCACCTATCTGTTCGTTAAGTGTCCTTAATTTGTATTGGTTTGGCCAGAGTTACCTAAATATTCAAAAACTCTACTCAAGATTTCATAACCTCTCAGTGCCCTCTAAATTTGGGTCAAATTATAACTTAATTTTCTTTGAAGCTCTCTCATTTGGCTGCATAGCAAAGAAAATCTCCTGTATCAAAAATCCTCCTCTTCCCTTACCATTGCTAGGGGAAGAATATTTCCGAAAAATTAGTAGCGCGCACCTTGCCAGCGGACCAGGCGGGCAAGGGTATCATCCTACATACATGATACATACATATATCAAATCTACGCACGGTTTCTGGGAAAACTCTTATAAGGAAATCACCGCAAGAAATGGAGTCGCATGCTGCAGTTCTTTTTTGAAGCAAAATTTATGCCCATTCATAATTCTTACAGCCCCCTTTATGCCATCGCTGGGTAGGAGCTGTCAGCCGAGGGCCATAAAAGGGGCCAGCCTCACAAAATGGAGTTGAGCACGTCGCGTGAGGGAAGCTGCACAGCAGAGTCCCCGGCAAAAAGAACCAATAATCCAGCGCCCGCCACTGTTTATGCAATCGAACGTATAAGGGGTGGAAGCTGCACATATAACCTTCACCCCGGGATCGACCATTGCGCGACCACCCCCAAGTATACAGCACGGGCCCTGCACGAACACAGGCGCCGATGCAGCAGCAACGGCAGCAAACTATAGCCGTACAATTTGCACCGCGCTCCCGTGCATATGGAGCGCCGAGGCGGCGCGGCGACGGCGACGGCGGCAGCGGCAGGCGCTCACTTGAGACTATCCTCGGATTGTGAAGGGCACAGAGGGCGAAATACGCGCAATCCTGAAGAGGGTTAAAAATCACCACCCCCACATAGATCAGCGGCGTAGTGTACATTTTTTGAGGGGCCCTCCTAATGCAATTTTCCCGGCGTTGTATTCGGAGGGGGGATGGTACGCGGAACGCATATACCCGGGTAGGGTGCACACGCTAGTAATGGCAGCCAGTGGTGCGGGGATGGCTGAAAGAGGGTAATATCCCGTTTGAAGCAGTGCATTTCGCCGCGCGGCGGACGCTGTTGGCGAGGCGATATTGACGGGAGGGGTGGTAGCCCTGGCTTGCCCGGCTCAGAGAGCTGTCAGTGGCGGTGGCTGGCAGTGTGGCAGCGGCGGCAAGGCAACAACAACCCACTGCACTCCGGGAAAAAATGTTGTTTTTGTGCTTTATAAAGTGCAAGGGGTTCCTATTAAGCCACACCCCTAGACAGCTGTGATTGGTCGTCTCTCGCCTAGCACTAGCCCGTAGTTTTGTGCTCGAAGGGAGCCCGCATCGCATGCAACGGCAACCTAACCTAACTACCCTCAGTGCGCGCACCCACACTACCTCCTTTGGCAGCCCCTCGCTCTGGCACGTACCAAGTCCGAGCCTCCGACGAGTCGAGCCGATGTAATGCACAGCGAAACACGCACACACCCACACCGCCGAGACACGACCGACACGACGCACTCCCACCGGTCCCGGTCCACCGCACGGCTCCTGCCCGGGTGAAATGCACTTCTTTCGACGAGCGAGGTGGAAGCTTATCGCATCAATGGACGGGCGATTATGCGGCGATGTGGGTGCAGGCGACGGCGACGGCGAAGGCAGTGCAGGACAGGACGCGCTTGTTTGTGTGGCCCCGGCCACCCTTTGATATGCCCTTTCAAAGTCACTTCCGTTTTTGTTTTTGCACGTACCGTTATACCGTTACATACGCCTGCCAGGCCAGGCTAGCGCACGGCTGCTGCTGCTGCTCGCTGCTCGCTGCATGGGATGCATTGTTGGGCTGCTGCTGGGCTGGTGGCCTGCCTGCCGCCGAACCAGAGCCTGCCTATCACCAGCGATCACCCTTCGATTCGCCGATGTATTGATTTTCCCGTTCGGCCTTTGTTTTGGACCGTTCGTTCGGGGGCTGCGTGGTGCATGTGCCTTCCTTTGACCAGTGACGGGGCTGCCTGCTGGTGGTGGTAATATAGTCCTATTTGCTGCTACTTTGGCTCGCTGCTGCACCAACCCCTGCTGCCAGCTAGCCAGCCAGCCCAGGCTAGCCCGTGCTGAGGCGGGCGAATCGGACGGCCAAAAGGGCTTCAAAATGGCCAAAATAAATTAAAAACCCGCCAAACAAGGATAAAACGGCGGCCGGGGATGGACATGTGGGTGTACGCGACGAGCACACAGAATTAACACCGCCGCCGGCAAGAGAGGGCGCAACGGTCCTAAAGGGAGGATGCACTGATGCACCGGCGTCCGTCCTCTGTTTGTGTTTCTTCTCTGAAACTGGGGTAAAGTCTTGAAAGGATATTCGAAGGGCACTCAAACTTTCCTCCGTCTTGAGTTCGGCTCCGTCCCTACCAGGGCGGGCGGGAGGAGCAGAGGCGGGGGCTCACCGAAGCGGCAGAACGTCGGGGCGCAGAAATCTCACCCGTTAATCCTTCCTTACTGATGGACGGATAAGGGGATTTGCCTTATCCGAGCGCCATCTCTCGCCCTACTCGCCACCGCTGCCGTCGCCGCTGCTGCTGCACTTTTTTAGCTTTTTATTTGATTAGGGCCAATTTTTCATTGGGGAAAAACGCTCAAACCGAACGAATTGCGCCGGGGGGCGAGTGTGGAACAAACAAAGGACCGAGCACCGCCGAGATAGATAGGAGGCTGCTGCTGCCTGCCTGATGCTGCTGCTGCTGCTGCTACTGCTGTACCGTCGCTACCGTTATATGTGAGGGGGATGAAAATTCGAGGGTAGTGCAGAATGGGGACTATGTGAAATGCGAGCAGCCCGTGCAGTGTGCAATTTTCACGAATGGCTGCAAGTATCGGTTCAACAATGGCCGCGCGCACATTCCGAACGCCTGTTTTGGCATTTTTTTGCACCCCTACCGAAAAGTTTCTGTTGGTGCTGCACGAAAAATTGATGAGTGGGACGAACTGTGGGAGTTGAAAAACATTTTTTTGCCATTTCGTCCCTTTCGCCTGCACTCCTTTTATTTTATTTTACTCCTTTTTTCCTATTCGACTTTTTCATTTATTTTATTTTTTGCTTGTCCTTATCGGTCGGTCGGCTATCGCGCCTGCCTCCCAACCCCCTCCCTCCGCCCACTCTTCATCTCTATCCAAATTGAACGAATTTCGAACACTTCGGGGACCAGAAGTTCCCAGATGACATTTTCAGCGGGACGATTGCATCGTACATGCACCGAAAATCAATCATTGGAAAAATTGCGGAAATTATTCATAGAAGTCCGACGGTAGGACAACAATAAATGTCCTCATAAATCCGGTCCCTGCACGGTATATACAAATTATTGGTCGCCAGCAAATTGCATTTTTTTCCACAACGTCCAGGAGGAGCATCTTCCCCATTAAGGGAGTCCGGCTGCTCCTGGATGGTTGACGTTTGAGAACTCATTCTGGACTGGACTTTCCGACTGCTCCAACGCGCTTTGGATTGACTTTTTTTGTCCTACGTATTAATTCCGAAAAAAACCCTATAATTTCGTTTGCTCCTTCTACAGCGGAAACGGCCAGGGACACAAGAGCTCGTTGTAGACTGTCGTTGCGCAAGTAAAAATGTTTTCGATCCAACTCGAGGACACGTTAGTTTGGGACAACGTCCATTATTACGTGAACAGAGGATTATAATGATATGAAGTCTTTTGAATGAGACAGGACTCTGTTCTGTCCGTTTGTTGAAGTAAACGTTTCAATCTTTATCCAATGGGATTCAAAACCCCGTCCTTTTGGATTTAATGTGGAATTCTGTGAGTACCTGAGCGCTCGAAATAACAAGCCATTTGTAGTGCAATGATGCTCCAAATCGTCTTTCTTTATTGGAAGAGACCATCAGGGTCATCAGACTCCCCGGGTCCCTGGGCAGTAAGACCTAAATGGCAGCAATTAGATCAATGTGAATTGTTTTTGGTTTTCAAACCCATTCTTTGGTACAAACATACAGAAATTCTGTAATATTCCATTTACCTTTTGTGTAAATATTAATTATGAATTTATTATTTTGAATTTTCCCTTCATAATATATTCATATTCTGAGTTAAATGAATTTATTATATTCCTCTCATCATGTAACAAAAGTATAACTTTTCATTTCTCCTCTTTTTATATTATACACATAAAACTTTTTCTTAATTCTAAATCTTGCGGTAGTATGTAATTGGACTTTTCTGTTTTACTATCGCTATAATTGTTTGAAATAAATAAATAAATAAATAAATAAATATTAAATAATAATTATGTTCAATGATTAATACACTGTCAACTTTTTACAAATAGAAGAAGTAAAATACAACCAGAGTTGGGCTCCTTCTATAAGTATTTATAGTTGAAATTTTAGTGGACTAGAATTTAAGGAAGTGTAGGCGAAAAATGTTTTGTGGGTTTCTCCTCAAGATGAAATATTTCCTGCTATTCCATCAACCTAAACTAAATATTTCCTTATTTTAAACTAGGAATCTATGTAAAGTGTTTCAAGTTATTCCTTTAATCTGCGCCGATTTTTTAATTTCCTTTTATATTAATTTTGATCAATTTTTCATTTTAATATTAATAACTCGAAGTTACGTTGAATATCACAATCAATTTTCAATATATGTATGTAATGACAAGAACGCTTAGTACTTAATTTAAATTCCTTATTTTACTTTACTTATTTTAAATTCCTGATGAAGAAGGTTAACTTCCTTAATGATTTCTTTTGAAAACTGGACTTCCCTACTACATGAGATAATGAAGTATGATATGTATTTGCATATTTTGGAGACAACACAGATTACATATAAATACATATGTATGATACTTAATTTGTTTGGGCTAAAAAAAATTATTAATGATTGTGAGGAAATTTTTATTTTTTGATCGCTTAATAAGATTTTTAGATACATACATTTTATTTTTCGATAATAATTATGAATTAATTTTTATTTTTGACTTTTCGAAATAACATTTATTTATGTAGGTACTTTCCTTTAAAAGTGGAAAAGAAAAGAAAAACTAGTTACAATTCAGAATGACATATACAGTATTACAAATAATTATAATAATTGATACTTAAGTATACCTATGTATATATATGTATATACCTAACAAAAGCTATTTAATCGTTATCAACCAACCAAAAAATAAAAACTACTTGACATTTCCGAGCGATCGAAAAATAATAATTTCTTGATAATCGTTGGTTTATAATTTACTTATTAATATTTTTATTATAATCATTACAGTCTCTGTTTAATTTCGTTAAATATGTACCTACTACCAATTTTGATTTTTTTTTCAACACTGTGTAAGTTACTTCATTTACAAATCTCGCGATATTTTCTATAAAAGATCACACCAAGCGAAAGGCCGGATTGAGATTGTTTGTTTTTTCAATATGAGACTTTACAAAATTTCTGTATTTAATTTCAACTAATTTTATGCGTTTCCATCTCCCCAAAACCTCGAAATTTCGTGACATATGACAATTTATTGGATTTTTCATACAAGTAGGCGATTTTAAAACGTTGAGATTTCCAGAGAATCTCAATCAAAACCTCATAAATTCGTTGCGGAATACTTAAAATGTTTACTCATCACTATTCAGAAGGCGTTAAAATTGACATTGTATTGAAATCGTACAAGTAGTTAAAAAGAAAAAAAAATATAGACAAGTGAAAGCACTTAAAAAATTGCGCTACTATGATGTAATCACTTTTAAGTCACTTATTCTAAATCCCAAGATTTGGGGAGATGGAAACATGGTATTATCTTATTTTACTTGTTTTTTAGTGAAATTGTACACTGATGCTAGTTGTATTAAAAGCGTTTTTCAGATACATAGAGTTTAAGTAAGTGTTCCTAAAGCAATTCTTATTAGTTTAGCCATTTATTATATTTTTATAATAAATATAATTTTTGTGAAATCTCGCCTTGCATGTATAGGTAATTATAAATCTATTTAATTTTATATTTTATAAAACACCTTACATTGTATATAAATATACATATACATATTTAAATTTAGATGATGATATTTTATAACAGTAGAATTACTAATCATTAGATAATTTTAAATTTATGCAAAACTTGACTTTTCCATCATGAAAATTTATTCTCATCGCATTGTTTTATTTCTGACATTTTTGCAGTAATGAAATGAAATAAACGAAAGAATACATCAAAAGTCTAAATTAAATATTAAAACGCTGTTATTGTGCTACTGTTTAAAAATTTTCAATACTTTTAAGAATACACAACTATTAGTTCGGAACAGCCGAAACATGACAAATTACTAAAATTTAAATACAAATGTTAATCTGCTACTTGTATTATGCTGCACAGTACCATATTAATTAATTAAATTAAAATAAATTTTGTCGATCACAAGTATAATCTTGCCTAAATATTTAACCTGAAAACTTGAAAACCTAAATAATTCTGAAATAAATAATATACACCACTCACCCGGAAAAGGAACGAATTTATTTTTAATCTATATAAAAAAAAAAAAAAACAATTATAAATAATTACTGTATTTCGGTAAATTACATAATAATACTACAATACAAAAGATCCCAGGTGAATTTTCGACAAATCAAGGTAAAGAAAATGAAATCGCCAGAGCAATCGATGCAGCAAACTAAGATAACTAATTAAAATCTTGGATAATTTATCTAAAAATATAACAGCAGGCAGAAAAGTTAAGTGGGTTTACTGTCTCCAAATGTAAAAGCATAACCTTAACCTACAAGCATGATGTCATTTTAACTATCATAAAGTAGCAATCTTTCAATGCGGAGTTTCGTACTTAATTTCAATGGATCAAAACTAGTCATATGTATTGTATTTCTTTTCCATCTCTCTCTCTCTCTCTCGATGTAAAGAATATACCAATTGACAAACTTATTTAATCTCGCAAACAATCAACAATCATATCGATTGCCATGATGCAATGGTCCATGATATGTGTATTAACCCTCCCCTCCCTTTTCGGCTCTCACGAACCAATAATCCAAATACTTACTTTGCGTGTTGAATAGTTTTATTTATCTGACAGTTCCCCTGAACTTTTTCCTTTTTGTAATAGAACTTGTCTCTGTATTACTTTCGCATGCATTGGTCAATACAGAAATAGGTGATTATGGTATTATATTGATTAATAATAAAATCAAAAATATAAAATGTTAGTTGTTAGGTATAGTCCCTGAAGGGGAAAAATAGATAATATTTTATATGTATGTCAAACTTATAAAAATTATGCAATTGCTTACGAAAATAACCTTATCTTTATCCAAAGTTTTACCAAAACAATTTGAACTGTTCTACGTTACCCGACGACGAATTTCGCAAAATTTTATGTAAAAAATTGTCTAAATTATATAATTTCATTGGCATTTAGCTTAAAACTTTGGGCAAGAAATTGCATTTGGCTAATTTCTTGTCCAAAGTTTAAAGCAAAATGCCAATTAAAGGAAAATTAACGAATTTATTTGAAATACAAAATTTTTCTAATTTAGGGAAAGGACCCCGAACAGATTGTATGGAAATCCGGTTTCCGTCAAATTGGCTGATTTTTCAGTATGTTGTGCATTTCAGCTCCCTAATCAAAAGTCTCTATGGCCGCTTAGTCCTAGAAGCCCAGGATTTTGAGATACAGGGTGTAACAAAAGTTCCGAAACGATCGAATATTTCGGAAAGAACACATCGCAACGGAAAACAAAAAAATAGGGGTACAATATTTTTAAAAGAAGTATTCAATTCTACCAACCCTTACCACCACTTCCACCCCTGAGGGCGGGGGTGGAGGTAACTTTTTTTTTCAACCAATTTTTTTTTGCAGATTCGGATTCTTCATGAAAAAATACGTAATTTTTGTCTGAAACACTTTTTTGTATTCGACGTAGGTGGCGCTGTATATTCATAAAAAAGAAGAAAATCCTGATATGCTCGAATATTTCGAATGGGAAATGTCGCACCGAAAAACGAAAAAATAGGGGTAGAATATTTTTCAAAGAAGTATTCAACTGTATCAATACTGACCCCCTCACCCCCTCCACTCGTTGTGAGCGGAAGGAGAGGTGAATGTAACTTTTTTCTTAAAATAAGACAATCCATATTTTTTGCCCGAATTCTAAACAACGCCATGTGTAGCGAATGCGGAAAAATGTTTTGGACAAAAATTACCAATTTTTTAATGTAGAAACCAAATCTGCAAAAAAAAATGGGTTGAAAAAAAAGTTACCCCCACTCCCGCCCTCAGGGGTGGGGGTGGGGGTAAGAGTTAGTAGAATTGAATACTTCTTTTCAAAATATTGTACCCCTAATTTTTATTTTCCGTTGCGATGTGTTCTTTCCGAAATATTCGACCGTTTCGGAACTTTTGTTACACCCTGTATCTCAAAATCCTGGGCTTCTAGGACTTAGCGGCCATAGAGACTTTTGATTAGGGAGCTAAAATACACAACATACTGAAAAATCAGCCAATTTGACGGAAACCGGATTTCCATACAATCTGTGCGGGGTCCTTTAATTTGGTACAATAAAGAAGTAGTAATAAAATACAATGGATATTTTTATTTAAGCAAAAACTTCATTCAATATGTTTTATTCAAGCTTGTTTAGTGTAGTTTGTCTCACTAAACTTAAGCATTGTTTATAATTTTGAATATCTCAGTGATGTTTTAAGAGTTCAACGACTAATTCTGCTGCTCATTAAAATTTTTAAGTCGTTTTGATAGGAATGAATATCGAGAGTTAAGTAAATAATTTTAGCAGTTCGATGATTTTTAAATACAGGGCAGGCTGGTCTATAGGAGTGTACGCATCCGATAAGAGTACGCAGTGCCAAAAGCCACGACGTTGTTTACGAAACGCGGCTAACTTCAGTGTTTTTTTTTTTGAAGTGCAAGCTAGTGGGAAGTGCTGTGCGAAAAAAGAACAAAAAAGATACAAAAACACAAAAATTACATAAGTTTAAACATTTTTATCTATTTTCTTAAATAATTTTAGCATTTTGGAAGTATGTTTGTGATAAAACTACAAATATTTAAACAAATACGATTAAACGGCTTGATCGGCAAGTAATTTCTCTAGGGGTTACAGCAAGAGAGATTCCGGGCGATCCTAATAGGTTGCGTTGCAGTTCACTCAATTAAAAAATCATGAAGGTGTGAAAGAGTACGCACTGGAGTATGTTACAAGAGTACGCATGTACTCTAGCACACATTATTTTATTTTTATATTCCTTACATTTATTTTAATCCTTTTTTTTTTGTTTCGGGTTCGGCCTCGAAACAAGTACCATAAAAAAAAACAAAAAGGACCTAATACTAAAGGGATTAAAAACTTTCCAAGTTCCAAAGAAGACACCCACAACGAAAATGTGGTGAAGTCTACGTGAAACCACCAAATGAAGACTGGATTGGATGTTCCAAATGCGCAGAGTGCTGGCATGAAGCCTGTACGAACTATGAAGCTTTTTATTTGTGACCTTTGCAAATAGCGTGGACACGAATTATGAGTTAATTTTTCCTACGTACTCTTATCCAATAGCTCTTGTAAGAGTACGTAATTACTAATTATCACCTTTGTTAATTGTTTATTTTTCCAAAGAATGGCCATAGTTTTGTTACATTTCATGTTATTTTATGAAAGATGTGATTATTAAGTACAAATAAAAATTAAGCTGACTATCTAGAGTGATTTAATTTTATTTTACAACAGTTTGAACCTTAAGTGCGTACTCCTAGACCAGCCTACCCAATCTATATACATACATATGTATGTAGTAGGTAGATATTATAAAATTGCATAAATAAAGTTGAGATATTAAGTGCTTTATTCAGTCTCATCACATTTAAAGTCATTAAAGGAAAATACCAGCTATTTTACTAAGAAATTCTTTAAAAGCTGTGGTAGGTGTACAACAGGCACGACATTTTTGTATGGGCGGTATTTGTTTAGGAAAAATATCATTTTGTTGTACTTTTTAAAAATGAGAGAGAGGAGCAAAGACCGCCGAGGCGGCGAAATTGCATAAGACAATGCCACACACGTATGCGAGGCATTGAGCAGGTAAAAATCGATCGTAATGTAACTCAAAGGCTGATTGTCTTTCCCCCGAGGCTGGGCATAAGAAGTAATCGTCGAGTGCAGGCTGCAATAACTCAGGCCCCGCAGCATATAGGCAGCATAGCCAACACTATGCGATTCAGCCAATCAAGCCACTAATGGAACTCTAGGTGGCCACGGCATGATAGAATCTGAGCGGAGAAAGGGCGCACACCAGCGCTTACTAGATACAACAATAAATGCTACTTACCCCTTTCTGCCCGGCCATCACCTGGATGGGCATTAGTTAAAATTATTTATGGCCGCCATAGTCACCCATTGTCTCAGGTTTCAAGCGCCGTTCGCGTGCTTTTCGCGGCGGGCGCATTTTACTCCTTTTTCTGTATGTTTGCACGTTTTTTGGGTCCGAGGTTCGGGGCGGTTGCATTTGCTGTCGCGGTTTTCCACTCTCAAATCGGATGACATATGGCGCGATGAAAATTTATTGTTTGATGGATACGACCGCGGCATCTAATGAGGGGAAGCCGACATTCATCATTCGAATGCGCGCTTATTAGCCGCTTCCCCGACGCGCGGCGTTCAGCTATTGTCGCATTCCAAAGCGCAATTTGTTCACTTCCAGACGAACCAATCTGATTTTTAATTCTCGCCCTCGAGCCCTTGCGAAGGCGTTGAGGCTGTAATGGTCTTTAAATTGGCATTCTGTCATTAAATACATGGTGTATTTATCAGTAAAGAATACCGGGCATTTATTATATGCCCTTAATAATTCTTCCAAATATTGTTTGCGATCATTGCATTGGTTGAGCGTAAGTATTTTCAAAAGTTGTCTACTCACTCAGCTAGGCTGAGTTGAATTAGCTTAACCTGTAAATACGAAATGTCAAATGTCAGATTGGTTGTCTGGTTGTTTGATTACAAAATAAAATTAATAATTTTATCCCATTCGCTGCCAAGCACGAGTATACTCGTAGTTGGCAATAGCTGAATATTTGGCTGAATATGTTCTCGGCAGCGAAGAGGTTGAAAAAAGGAAAAATTACTTTATTTGTAATTGGAATACATAAAAATATTAATAATTTATTATAAATCTTTGTGTGTTATGTCGAAAACTTGTTATTTCGAATTATCTAAAGAGTTTGTTGACTATTTATCTTAGGAATTTGATGAAGACTACAACTTGCTGGAATGTCATTCCTCAACCAATAACTTTCCTCAGTAACATGGTTGGCAAAATAACTGAAAAAACTATACTATACTTAATCAAATTTTGGTTGAAATTGCCTACATAGATCGTCTTTTTTTACTCAAGAGAGGAAGAAAACCGGTTGAAAACTTATGATGTCTGCTACTGAAAAATTGTTAAGATTTTATAAAAAGTAATTTTTCTATTTAAAATGATTCAACACAATTTAGACACACATCTAGCTTTTTTAGCAATAACTTCTGGTAATAATTATGTATGTTGGATTTTAGAACAGTTTGATATAAAAATGTACAATTGATAAAAAGAGATTTGCCTCGAACGAGTTTCAGAACTTTTAATTTGTTGTTGGAAATATCCTGTTCTGCCACCCCCTTCGATTTTATCATTTATACCAAGGGGATCCCTGTTATACATGTAATATATGTATAATGTATACACTGTGTTTCGTAATTAAGTATTCCAAAAAATACATACATTCTTTGAACTTTGAAGTATTGTGAGAAGACCTTAATCCCGATGCGTAAAATATACCAACATATTGTTATCTAACACTGCCTCGTAGAAAGATATGTAGTGTTTTCAATAGGACGTTATAGGTTTATTTTATATATAATAATTCATTCTAATTTCAAACGGATACTTCTATTCCCGTTTAACGACTAGAAGGTTCAATTGGGGTTATTTGAAATCAGGGTTTTAGTGTATGATAATAGTCTTATAATAAAATAACAATTCCTGATGTATTCGAATAAAATAAAAATTCCTGATGTGTTAGTAGTGGCACTCAGTGGAGGTGTAAGTACATATACATATGTACCTAACACCATATGAAACACATAAATTGAAACATACTGGGAAAACCACTTCAATCAAATTTGAAAAAAAAATCTACCGAAGTAACATAGATACATATAGCTTTTGATACGCAATTGAAAATTTAAATTCCGGACTGTTTTTTAATAAGTGGTCATCGTAACTTTATGTGAGAATTACTGAAAAGCATTGGCGTTCCGTTCAAAATATCAGTATAGTTATGGGTTTCACTACCATAAATCAAATAAAATAAATAAAAAAAAAATTTTTAAGTAAAACGATTTTATATTCGTTATTAAGTTGCACTAAACAGTATACAATAACATTTGAACCATTTTGTACCATGTGTATCGTGCCATAATCTGGTATATCAATCTACCTACATATGTTATAATTTATAAAATATAAGAGAAAAGGTTTTAGTAAATGTATTCAGATTTTAGATTGTACTCTTTGATCTCAGGTAAATACCCAAACCAATACTGACATTTCCGAAGACAAAAATAAATAAATTAATAAATAGATAAATAAATAATGGATAGCGCAAAAATACAATTTGTATTTCTTTCGTTGTTGTGTATTATTCTTTCACAAATTGTAAAACATAATTTGAATATAAATACATCTATTTAATGACATTCATGCGGTTGCCTTCTAAAATCAAATAAAAGTAGAAAGAATGTAAAGTAATATTATAAAAAAAATTTGGTCATGTGTGCAACATCTAAAAATTTGGGAAAAAGATATTCCTCTTTGGCCTGAGAAAAAGTTCCTTCAAGAGTTCCGAAGCAACAAGTAAGTTTTTATAATTTTTTTTTTTTTTCATATTGCAGACATTGAATTCATTTCCACAAAAAAAGAATACATTTTTTGGCAAACCTATTCCCGTTATGAAGAAATTAGCTATTTGTATACACTTTATGTAACTACATCTGAAAAGTGCTTATTTTGGAACGCAATATACTGTAAAAAATTTCAATGTAATTTTACTACGAAAAACGTTGGCACAAGATTTTCCAACATTTATCGTAGTAAAAGTACTCTTGTATGTAGTTATCGACGTGTGTAAACTTACAAAAGGGAGAAATACCACGAGAAATAGTTAATTTGCTGACGACGAAAAAAAATTTGATTTTCCTGTAGTATTGCGACTATTTGCGGCTTGCGATTCGAACCTGGTGATCTGAGAGAACTAGCGCTTCTGCAACTGCTCTGCCATCTGAGCTATGCACAGCCGATGCATTTTTTTAAGGTTGATTTTCCTGTGATATTCCAACTAACCGCGGTTGGATTCGAACCTTGAAAGCCCGAATTGGCACTTATCGCGTAGCTCTATCTCCTCGCTACCCTTGCCAATGCGTTTTGAGCGATTCAACCTTAATAAAGCTATATGGCTTTGGGATTGACTATTTTTCATAGCTTATATTGACCAACAAAATTATTAAAAATTTACAGATTTGTATGGCGTGGTATTTTAACAATTTTCTTCGGCCAGATTGACCAACTTTATTTTTTTCAGTGTAGTATTGTATTGGTTTGACAAGAAAAATAACATCAGCGAGATGTGTAAGAGTGCTTCCATATGTGAGTAAATGTGCTGAAATATTTGTAAAAAAATACACGTAACTTAGGTAATTAAATTATTTACTCTGTTAATAAAAGTAAAATGTGAGTAATATTACATTTACAAAGTATTAATCCACAGCTTAATACTTTTTATTCAGCGTTTTAGTTACCCACAGATTGTTAAATTACAACACAGATGTTGTAAAAAAAAATGTGTATAGTTACATAAATTTGTTACACCAACAACTATAAAGAAAAACTCGACTTTTAGGGTCCATAATATAAGAAAAAGTACTCTGGAAACTAGTGAGAAATGAAATGAATCCTACTAAAATGTTACTCTTTTTAAATTAATGACTTCATCAATATATAACATACATTCTATCAATACTTGTGTATGTCTTTTCTGCATTTCCTAACTCGATTCGAGTAGCTTTACGATTATTGCAAAGTATTGACGTTATTTCATTAATTTCGCCACTTTTATATACATATTGTTTTTTTATTTTATATGTTTATACAGGGTGTTTAACTTTGTTAAAGGAATATTACTTTTAAGTAAAATCAATTTCCGAAATTAAATGTTAAGCATGAATCAAGTCTTTTAGTTAATAGGATTAAATGAAATGCTCAAGAGTATGGAGCTAATTACAAAACGTGTATTTACTTCTCAGAGTAAAATTGTGCTTTATGGACCCTCATCCTTTAAGGAGATGAAAGAAAAATATCAAAATAGGTTTTAAAGGGATACTTTATTTTTCCCTTTTCTTATTTGTGTCTTTCAATCTTAGGTAGCTACATTAAAAATTTTGAATATTTTCTTACATCTTTCCATTCAAGCCAAAGGAAGTTCGAATTGCTTGGCATGCAGAAGTTAGTCATTAAAAAAACTTTTGTAACACGACCCAAAGTGAGACAAATAAAACAATTTACATACATTTTAGCTGATCGCAAAGTACAGGCAATTGCTTTTAATAAATATGAATCGATTGAAAACGTGGGATTCAAACAAAATAAAACTAATCGCGGCTTACCCAGTCTTGAAAGTGTTATTATTCTACACAGCTACTTTCCGAAGTGTTCCCAAGTAAATCAATGAGCCGCGAGTCACAGGGACGCAAAGCGCAGCTGTTTCCCGCTAATGCTGGTTTATTTACCGCATAATCATCTAATCGGAGCTTTTTACTAAATACGACCCCGGAGGTGCCTCGGATGGCGAACAATCCGAAAATGTTAGCCCCTCGGTACAGATAAGATTTCGCAACGAACCTTATTAGGCCTGGGAAGGAGTTCATTAACGCAGCCAGCCAGCACGTAGACAAAGGCCGGTGCTGATGGCAAAAATTCGCTGCGCACCGCGAAATTAATACTTCGTGGACGTAAAACACGTAACAAGCTCATTTGGTCTATTTGCAACGAATTTCCTTAAAGGTATCGAGCGAAAAATTCCCATTGCCTTAACTTAGGCAAAGTCGTGCGTTCACTATTACTCGCCGGAGAGAAATCCCCACATGCCTGATTGCAGTCGATCTCGTAAATTCATTTTCCATAACTGCACACTCACATGTCGGCGTAAATAGCTGATAGCGCGCCTAATCGCGATCTTGCATTGTTCTCCGGCTGCCTCATTGCATTCCGATTACCTAATCTGCCCGGATCGCATATGACCGTAAAAACGCGCATGTGTACGTTACCTGCGTGCCAGTACTGCCGATCGCTGATCGCTTATTGATCGCGCCGAGCATCGATCGATTTTCTTCCCGGAGCTTGCGATCTTGTTAAAATTGTTCCGCCGCACGGGGAACAGAAAACGGTGGAAGAAAATAAAAAGAGCAGCTCGAAGCTGCGCGAAGAAATTGTTGCAAAAGGTTTCGCAGGTTTCGCAATCTTCTGCCGATGGCTGATGCTGATCATGCAACTGATCGTGGGCCCGATGTTTATATATCTAATCTGGGGCCGTTATCATAATCAGAATTGATTGGTGGCTTAGTGGCTGGCTCAAGTGAGGGTGTTTATGTTGTTTGGCCTTATCGTTGTAACACACAGCTCGAGAGCTGGGCTACACGACCGCGTTTAGATATCGCGCGATCGGCCCTGTTTCACTCGGATATCCATGCAGGAAGCATGGATCTGGCTGTTTAATGTTGGTAAAGTGAAGATTATCGGGCTGTCTTAAGTAGATAATCGCCTCATGTTCGGCGTTCATCGGTTAAGTAAAATTTTAGCCTTAGCAGATTCAAAAATGCTCTTCGTTTTGTGCCGCTTCCATTAGCAGCAGCCTCCACGTTATGTGGGAAATTGAAACAGGCGAACTGCCGCGCACCTGCGAGCGCCCCCTTTTTCTCCCGCCAAATTGCGATCATGCGCCTGTTATCGTTGGCAGCGATCGATCGCCTGGTGATAATATTTCGATCAAACTTGCGATGAAATAATCACCTGTGCCTCTGACACGTAAGTAAATTAGGAACCGATCTGGTGAGAGTCAAGTCTCAATCTAAAGGTGGTGATCTTCATCGAATCAGCGCAGTAATGAAAGGGAACGATCGATGGGCGCGATACTGCGGCGGGGTCATATCACGAATTACATCAGGGGATAGGGTTGACTACCTTTGAACGGGTTCACAGGCGAAGACAATAAAATCGCGATCGCGCTCTGGTTTTCACTGACTTCCTCCTCCTTCCTACAACTTGCCAGCATGCCTTGTCTGCGCCTAATCTAAAGAAAAGGAGAGCACTTCGCAATGTTAAAATGTGATCGTGAGGGTTAGCTGGGTCATGCGATACTTCTGGAATTTCTATTGGCAGTCATAATTCCAGGTACGGTTGTCTGCTAATGCGCGGGCGTGCGGTCCGATGTGTTTACTTCTCGTAATTTTTATTCATATTTCCCAGTCCCAAGCTTGGTGTAAATATTCTTGGAATACCTCAATTGGGCATTATCTAAGAAAAATCGAGAAAATAACACGTTTGCAGTATGGATTTTTATTTGTTGTCTCTTAGAATCTTTGGAATGTTGACTTCATAGTTTTATGTTATGAAACCTAAAGCGCAGAGTCATATTTATTTTATGTTTTTTTAATTTTTTATTGCTTGTACAATCGAATTTTATCTTAAACAAATAGTAAACAAAAAAAGAAGTAGAAAGCTAATTGAATCCTGAAAATTGGATTTGTTGTTGTGAAAGAAGTCGCAAGTTTAAGCATTAAAATGTTTGGAATTACATAAAACAGGTAAAAACAAATTTTTAAAAACATACAATTTTAAAGTGCAAACTTGCAACCTTTTCATTTGTTTCACTTATTTGCTTTATTACAACAAGCAACTAAAGATTAATCCCGAAAAAAAACTGACCTCACTACTCCCAGGTTAACAAAATTAATGAACGCAGGTAGTCTTGCAACTATAAAAGGATGTTCACTAATATTTGTATGACATTAAGAGCATGAAAAAGAGCATTTTTAAGAAGGATGCCAGGCTAAAAGTACGTCAGCAATTAATTGTTTCCACACATATGGAAAATCGGAATAGTTGTAAAGGAACCTCACTAAAAAGTTGAAAATCACTAAGACGACTATCCAAAATATGCTCAGTAAAAGGGAATCTTGTAGAGTGCAGAAAAAGTCCGGGTCGGGAAAGAAATATGGTTCGGCAGACCAAATATTGGCCAGAAAAATTGGTAACCAACTTTAAACGAAATCCCATCCAATCGTTGAAAGATGTGATCGATAAGGTCGGAACATCATCTGCTATGGTCCATGGAATCAAAACGCCGTACCTACAGAACATCAAAAAAGAACCAAGTTGCAAAATGCAGGAGTCAGACTGTGTATGAAAAATTTACGAAATTCGACTGCTGCATAATGGATGATGAAACTTACAGGAAAGCGGACTTCAACCAACAGGACAGGAATTTTATTTGGCAAAGAAGAGGAGTGACTCAGATCTCAAGTTTAAGAATCGTCAGTGCAACAATTTTCCTGGTAAATATTGAGTTTGGCAACCAATACGTACGTATGGTCAAAAATCACCACCTTTTATGACAACAAGCACAATCAACAAGGATGTACACGTTAAAGAGAATGTATCTTCAGAAGCATCTTCTAACTTCTTCCATTCTTTAAAAAGCATGATGGGTCAACCTTTCTTTCGCCGGATTTAGCAACTTGGCACTACGATGCAAAACCCATACCATACTCAAAATCGTCCAGAACGAAAATTTGGGCTAATATTAAAATAAAACTAAAGAAACAAAGAAACACATAGACAATTTTAAGAGACATAACAAAAGGGCGTCCGATATACATATACGTTCGATTCTGTCTCTGTATAGAATTCAACGAGGAATGTAACGCAATAAGTTTATCAATTTTACGGTACGATTAAATAAAATCAATATTATTTGATAAGAAAAAGGTTTTTCTTGTTACTTTCATCCTTCATAGGTGGTAGTTTTTTTTCTGAATCAGTCTTTAAAATAATTAACAACTTAACTGAATTTGCGATAATAAATTAGAGGAAAAAATTAATAGTTTTCTAGAGAGTGTATCAAATTAATATTATTTTTTATTCGAATATAACTAAATAAATTTCTTAAAGTGAAAGTAGTTTTATCTTTAAAATAAGCACAATAAGCATTTTATTAATCAAACCACAGTGCTGCTTTGTTCTTTCTGTACGTAAATACACATTTATTAGCCGTAATGCAGACAAATTATCATATTCAACCAGGAACTTGAGTTTAAACTAATTAAAGATTCGCGCCGTTTTCAAAATGGTGATGATGAAATTTTACTTTTGACCAAAAAATTTGGAATACGTAACTTTAATTCACGTATAAATAACATAAAATAGGGAAAGCAATTAAAGACTCAAAACACAATTTTTTGCCAGTAATACTTATTGCTCGATATTCCTTATTAGTAATTCTAACTGCCCCTAATATATGTAGAAAGATTTAGTAAACACTTCTTTATCTTTTTTGATTCACCCTATTACATCTATTATTCAATTTGTCGAACATTTATCGCAAATTAAGTTGTTGGTTTAGAAAAAACCACTACTTTCAAAAATTCAAATTTATTATAAGATATTACCTGTAGAGGGTACTATCAATTAAACCATTATGGGAATATAAATGATACAGTATTCAAATACGTAAGAATATGAATACCGTAACTTAATACATATATGTGAAATTATTGGTTATGGTATTGGAAGCAAAGTGAATATTGAGTATATAGAGACAACCCTTTCAAATATACATATAGTTATGGGATGGGTCATTCTACGATAAGAAGTTTTGAGTCCATAGAGTATGCTGCCAAGGGGGAAAGTTACAGTTTTTTGATTAAACACATATATTATGATTTTAGTCCCTTTTATGAAAACAAATCACCTTATACATATGTATGTATTTAGTTACCTTTTAGGTCAGTGAGTATCTACCCTGGTAGTATAATGTAATCTTGCTAGCGTTTTCTTGATAATTTAAAATTGTTAATATACTTAAGTTAATATTGGGTTAATAATATATTACACCTCAACTATCATAGTATTGTTGAATTTAGGCAGTAAATGCAAATAAATGAATTGAATTTTATAAATTTTACGACTTACCAGGGGAGAGACACAATCACGTTGCGAAACCATTGCACTGCACTGTCGCGTTGCGACAACTAACAAATTACAGCGATCTAACGGTTCGTTTGTTTAGTATTACTAACTTCACGTTGATACGCGTCCTTGAGTCCTTTTGTTAATATGGCCGTTTAAAATTTCTGTTTGAGTTAACGGAAAAAAATTTGCCAGGGTATATATACGCAAAAAAGCGATAAAATTGTAGAGCATAAAATTTGCAACAAATTTTGTGTTAAACAATTTTTCATACGCCCAACCGTTTTTGAGGTAGAGGGCAGAGAGCCCGTTTCGCGAATAACTCAAAAAGTAAGTATTTTATCGAAAAAATTGTTCTTGTTAAAAATATAGGTTATTAAAAATAAAAAAATTGTGGGTAAACCGAATACAAACGGAGTAATAGCTTGTTGAAAGTTGGTTCTTATTCGTCAAAAGCCAAAATTGGAAGTTTCAACGTGAAATAAACAAAAACAATGCATTTTTCGGGGAAAACTCATAAAATCTTTTTTAAAGTGCTTCAAAAAACCTTTATTTTTGGTTTTTATAGAAGTCCCTAGCATCAAAACTAAGCGAGTTGTGACGAAAATAAAGTTGTTCCCAATATTTTCGGCGACAAGAAAATGTGAAAATAACCCTCTAATTACCACCCCAATTGAAAATGTAATGTATTAACTAATAAATAATACAAATTATTTATTTTTAATGACATTTCAATGATTCACTGAGATTCACAGTTGACCTTGCATTACAGTGAGCATGGCCGAGCGCTGCGGGCTCTCTGCCCTCTACCTCAAAAACGGTTGGGCGTATGAAAAATTGTTTATGACAAAATTTGTTACAAATTTTATGCTCTACAATTTTAATAATAAATATGTTAATACCATTGGAGTTATATAAACCGAGATAATCACGAAAAACTGATTTTTGTGATCTTTGACCTTGAATAACTTACGGCACAGACACGAGATTTTATAATACTTTTGAGACAACTTTTAGAACACCAAAATGAAGGTGTATGCGAGTTTACAGCTAATTATCTCTCATTCGGAGGTTGACCCCTAATATGACTGCACTAACAGGCCAGGGTAGATACTTTTTAAGATTTAAATATGAAATTTCAGGAAAATGTACTTTAATTGGGCATTTAATCATAATGATATTCTTAAAAGATGCTGTGATTTATTGCATAAAATGACAAGACGCAGAATAAAAAAGCTATTTTATTATTATTATTACCTCTTATTGTAAAATGACCCTTTATAAGTCGTAAACAAACTGTTTGAATGTATCCGGGAGAGGTTTTGCAATTTATGAAATCGTAGGTAAAGGTTTAGAATTTCAAGAATTTTAGGTTTTCAGAGTCAATTCTTTCTCTTTCTGTTAATTAGCCTTAGGAAAAGCAGAGCAGAGGAGATCTTTGTCGAATATTTGGAAACTCATTATCAAGTTATCTCATTGTTCCTTTACCGAAACTAAATAGATACCATTAAAGTACAAAAAAAAAAAATAGATATATTTTTCAAGGCCATAATACATTAATTCAACTAGAATGGGATTTTTTGCGTTTGTCCCATTTTTATTGTTAGTCACTGCATTTTTATAAATATATATAAATATATATATATTAATACGTGAAGGGAAAACTTTGTACCCCTTTTTAAGCATATTGGACAGACGGAGGAGTGCGAGATTTGGCATAGTTAAAGTTTATATAGAGAAGAAGTGAGCTAAAATTTATATATAATATGTGTTACAAATACATTAAATTGAATTAAATAAATTCATTATTTACGTTCATACTGTCTATGCCAAACGCATAGCAGTCTGTGGTCAAACTGTCGTAATTTTATTATTGACAGTGCCAATTTCAAACACATATAGGTAGTAGGCTGTGTTCATTCGTATTTTTCGTAGTAACCCCAGTAGGTCGAATTTCGACCACAAGGCGACCACTAGTTGTTATTCAATATCTACGGGAACCCTATGTGGGGAAAATTTTTATCAAAATCTATGAACTTATTCTTGGTGCCTCCAACAAATACACCAAGGTCATCATTAAACTAATAAACTTTACTGGCAGGTCATAATTTGAGTAGTTCACTTAACCAGTGTTATGGGACCTCCCCAGATACCCGTCGCCAAATAGACTATTTAGCACAACAGTAAAATCTATGAGACCGGCGTTATGCCATACTCCTTGGTATTTTGATCTTCTTGGCAGCAGGGAAAGTTTTGTGGTGCATGCGATAGGAACGGGTCTGAGGAGGAGCAACTTTCACTGCTGCAAGGGATGTAGATGTGCCCGCCAGATAACGTCGCGGCGCTTGGGTGTGCGTTGCAAAATAGTTTTTACTTCTGGGCCGTACCCCGGTGCCCCCAGTCTCCGCATCCCAAATCTTCAGTCCTATGCTTCACCACTCTCCGCTCCAACACTATCGCCTTTTTATTTGAGAGCAAATCATTTTCTGTGCCATTGTCAATTATTGTCAAAGCGACTTGTTGACACACACATGTTTTTTTTTACATCAATATGTAGGGGAGACCGGGTACAAAAGTAACGGCGGGTCGAAAGTAACAAAGGCTCTGTAGGTCTATCCAATAGTCAAAATACCGCTTCGCTGCCATCAGGTGATGGCCGGTGGCGCCCCCCTCTCTTGCATTCAGTAGCCGCGCGCGCCACGCGCTGCTAGGTTTTCTGGGAGGACAATAAGTGATTTCACAAGTCA
The DNA here is from genome assembly GCA_951509405.1 of Machimus rusticus. Lineage (NCBI taxonomy): Eukaryota > Metazoa > Arthropoda > Insecta > Diptera > Asilidae > Machimus > Machimus rusticus. The sequence continues at coordinate 15,951,836 of OX608051.1, forward strand.
AAACTAAGTTTTTTGACGTTCACTTATTTTATGTTTACTAATACTACTAAGGACGATATTGATCTGAAAATTTGCATATAAATTCCAGATTAGATTTATTACACAGTGTTTTAATTCATTTTTGTTTAGCACGTTCCGTTTTCAGGTTATCGTCCATGTTTTAACAAAAATGTGGTAGGGTACAAAAGTAACATAGCGCTATGGGTAGACAAGTAACATGTTACTTTTGTCTTCGGATTGATTTACTGATTGCGAGTCTGAATAGAAGACTGATACTGAATAGTGTGATTAGAAAAAATTATTATCATACAATAATTTATGTCATTAATTACTAAACACAGTTTCTAAGGAAGAGTTAATAATATTGATTTTTTTTTCGTAAAATATATATTTTTTTAGCATTTAAAATGAAAGTGCTTATTTGTGTTATTAATAAAAAAGATTTCTAATAAATAATTTGTTGATTTAATATGTAATATCATAATTATTACAAACATTTTGACCTGTTACTTTCGACCTGCCAACGTGGTCGAAAGTAACAACGGACGAATTTTTTTAAAGTCTCTGTGATTCATACAAAATACACAATAATCAGGTAAATCAAGATACTAATGTAAAGAACATGAACGGAATTTTTATATGGCTATATTAATTTCATCAAAATAATAACACCTAACCAGAAATCAAGGCAAAAGTAAAAAATGTTACTTTTGTACCCGGTCTCCCCTACATATGTATATTGTCAAAATCATCTGCGCATAATTAAAAAATATAAACTAAATAATCTTCAGACTTATACCAGCGACACACCACCTGAAATTTAGAATTTCGAGCGTACTCAATTTCACAATATTATTGTATTGTTTGAAATTAAAGTCAAATTTTTGTCAAAATCGCGTTTTTACGGAATATTTGCCTGAAACTTTTTTTAAGAAATTCAGAGGTAATATGATATATTTCTGAAATTGAGAACACTCGAAATTCTAAATTTCGATTGGTGTGTCGCTGGTATTACATAAATCCAAGAGTTCTAGAAGAAGATCAATCAATCTCTAAAAATCCCAAAGTGCTTAAAGTCTTCGCTATTCTGTTATTAGAAAACAATTGTTTGACATTAACTTTTAAATAATAAACTATGCCAACTGAATTGTGTTCAAAATCTTTAAGTCTAGAAGTAGTATAGATTTTAGCGTATTTTTAAGCTAAACTCCGTTTTATTACACTTTTATTATTTTGCTTAAACGGGTTCTGCTCACTTGAACATAGGTCTGTTGCATTACTTGCAGGAATTATAATTCCTTATTTCAATAAAAGATTCAATAAATAATTAATAAATGCAACTTCAATAAAAGATTCCCTTTTTGAAGAAAAGTCCAGAAGTGTGTATTACCTCTGAGCTGCCAACAATTTCTAATTAATATTGTGGAATTTGATGTTCACAAATATTTTTATTAATATTTTTTTTTATTTATAAATTTATATGCTCACAAGGAAATTAATTCAAATCTGACTATCGAAATATATCCTTTTCTTTAAAACCTCTTCGATAGAAATCCTCTTAACCTACTTTTCTAACTAAGGTGACAAGCTTTAAGTACCTACATATGTTAAAAATTACAGAAAGTTAATAATATCAGTTGGGAAGTAGGAGGCCACAATATCAAGTAAGAAATGACAATAAGAAAACAAATCAAGGAATTTTCTTCTTATTTTACAGAAGATAATAATTTTATGTCGGGTTTCCCTATCATATATATTATTTCTATTGTCAACATCCTCTTTTCTCCACTAATACTTCACCAAACTCAATAAATCAAACACTAAACGATGCGTTTTCATTTCTACTTTTGACATCGAATACTTACTTAACATTAACATGCGCTATTTGCTTAAAATTTGCGTTTAAAATTTAATTGAAGTTTGACAGCCAAAAGCCCTTTTTGGATATTAATAACTTGATAAAGTGGAATTCTCTAAAATTCATTTTAGTTACCTTTGATTTCAATACATTTTTCCACACATAACGTAACGTCAAAAATATTCGATTGGAATTGACGAGAACAATAAGTTTATGTATCATGCCACGACGAAAGACTTTTGAAAGAGTCAATGAAAAAGGTCGGTTGTCATAACCAATCAACACATTAGTGAATATACGAGCAAAAAATAGGTGTGTGCGAAGTTTCGCACGGGACCACTAGTATTATATACTTTCGAAAGACATATAACTTATTTAACGGTCGGGTTGAAAATTTTTTGATTTTGTGAATGTTTTTCCAAATTAAACACCTACAGTCCACGATCTTTTTATTACAAAACTCCTTAAAATTAATAATATAGGCCAATGTTATGCAACTACATTATAGATGTATTGTCTAATTTTGTAGTTTCAGTTGTAGTACAGTTATTTTAAAAATGAAAGGAATGTCATTGATAGGATTGTATTTTGCGAAACTGGTGCATTTTTTACCCACCTGTAACCTGCAAATTGTCTGTGCTACTGCCAGGCTTTGCACGAGCGACCTGTTGTCACAGGCGCGCGCCTTTCGAAATCAGCGCTGCTTATGCATTCGATACAGTTTTCGAAAACGTATTCCATTTTCCGTAGCGGCGAGTGGCCGCGACCGCAACTTATTCCGCATTCGGTGCTCATTTTCCGCTCATAATAGGCACGAAATCACGGCTGGCGCATTCGCATGCAACTGTCTAGGGGCAAAGACAATCCGGTGCAGCCTTCTTTCGTCACTCGCCGAAAGGGGGCCCGGGCGTTATTAGCATCAGGGGCCGGTAGTAACCTTAGGATCGAGTTGAAATCATCACCTCACCCTGAACTGAGCCCCCGTACGTACACACCGTCGGAGCGGTAATTAATTTAATTACGACGGGCCCGGACACACCGGTGCGCGAGAGAGGTTGGCTGGTTAGTCAGCGGGCCTGAGCCAATGCTCACCGTCTTCTAATTACACGGATATTCAGTGAGAATCCGAGGCGGGAAATTAAAAGACGAAAACCCTCCAACCAGCAACGCTGCACTAGTGCCAAATTAGAAAATTGAAAAAATATAAAAAGGCGGCGGCGGCAGGGCAATTAATGCAAAAAGAGAACTACAGGAGGCGCAGAGAACGAGGAAAATTAATAAAAAAAAGGCCGCACGTCAATACGTTCGAATAGCAGCGATCGCGAGTGCATTAATTGCCGACAAACTTCAACGGTAATTGCATACTGAAAATTTTAATTAGCTGATTAACATATTTCGTGCGGCTGAGTGCGGGCCGCGGCGGGGCATCCGACGCTCTATGCACCCCGGCCCCTATATTCGCGATGCGATACTAAGTTTGCTGCAGCCACATGTATGTAAATCGCACGGGCATCATGTGCGACGTGTAATTTTGCGGAAATTAAAAATTTAAAAATCTACGCCGCGGTCCGAGGGTGTCGTGAATTCGGCGCAGGGTGCCTGTCTGTCTGTCTGCTTTGCATGTCCTGGAGCAGAAACCACCAGTTAAAGTGGGCACCTGTGCTCCGGTGCTTCATTTAGGCCTTTACCAAGATTATCATTTCCGCTAGAGAACCCAACGAGTGACTTAATTTGTTTCGAAGAGGAACTTACGAAAGTTGGCCTTGAATGAGGTTTTGACTTTACGTCCGAAAATACATACCAAATTCCCCGGAGGGTACTATACCTGGGGGTCTTCACTAATTAAGACATTCTCACTACTCTGAGAATTTTAGAAGTTACCATTGCTACTCTGTTAACTTGAAACTTGCCTTCTGTTCAGTTTAGCAGATTTATTGTATGCATTTATTATGTATGTATACAATATATATGTACATACATATACCTACGTTCTGAGAGAAAAACTTACATATGTAATATTGTTGAATAAAAACACGTATAATTTTCCATATTACAAGTGCAGTTTTGGGTATTCCAAATATTTAATTAAAATACCCAAAAGCTTAGAGAAAAATGTTTCGAAAAAGCAACTGGAAATCTTGAACATTTGGGAAATTTTATACCAGAAGAGAAAGAGTTTTATTTATATTGTATATTTTATGTTATAATTTAATAATTCGGAGAATTTTCAAGCCAGTTTCAGGGGTGGACAGATGCCCTTTAACCACCCTTGCCCTACACATACTCTTCCCCTTCCCACTTGCGTACGCAGTGAATTGGATTGTTAACTCAAAAGTTTTCAATTAACATTGAAATCTTGATACCACTTAATATACATATATGATTTGGTTTTGCACGATTCAACTTAATAATTACAGTCGAACAATTTTAAATAATAATAATAAAAGACATACAAGCAAGATTGTTACTTCAGGTCATCTCATAAATGATAAATATCCCTTTCCCACTAGAATTTGAAACTTTTTACCAAACTTTTACTCCAAAAAAGGACAACCGGCAAAAATGAATGGAAGTCCTGGAGCTGGAACAAATAATGACGGCGTAGGTGTCATCAGAGAGCTACTTCGATGTAGGGGAAGAGTGGCTTGAAGGAGCCGAGTTGAAAGAGCCGTTTTCTATTGCACAAAAACTACCGACTGAATTTTTTTCATGTATTTTTTTTAGTTAGTACTACTGATTACTGATACTCCCTAAAAATTGCATCATTATTTGTCAACAACTGACGTTGATACAACGTTTTAAAGATTTTAGACCCCAAAAGTAAATTTTTAATGTTGTTTTATTTAGTTTTTGACAGTCAAATGCCAACAACTCATGAAAAACTGATTATGCTATAAAATTTTATAGATTTTAAGCTTTTCAACAATACATATTTTATTAGTTGAGCACTTTTATTTTATACTTTTTTAACATAAAAAGTTATATAGGGGAAAGGGGGGCAATATGAACCCTGTGGGAAAAAATGGGGCTTCTAAGAGTTTTGAAATCCCACAATGATCGAAAGCAAAATCAACTACCAAAACTCTTTAATTATTATTAAAAAATAAAAAAACTCCAGTTTATTTAATAACTCTTTTCAAGTTATCGTTAATTTTTGGAAGTTACGGGCAATTTTTCAGGTTGTAAGCATTTTTTTAAGAAGTCTACACGGAAAAAAAAATTGGGATAGCAAAATAGTTCCCAACAAAACGAACGTTGCCATAAAATCCACAACATAACACATGGGTCATTAAGTCCCGGGACTAACATACTAATGGTGCCGCCAATTCCGTGCCGCTTTTGTTTTTCAGTAGAACCGTCCTTCAAAAGATACATGTAAAAATTTCATAACATTTGGTTCAGTGGTTGTCGAAATATTGAAAGTTAAGTGCCGCTACATTTGTTTTTGTTTGAAGGATGGATAAAAATGAGTTTTGTGTGTTAATCAAACACTGCTTTTTAATGGGAAAAAATACAGTTCAAGCTCAGGAATGGCTTGAAAAGTGCTACCCAGGAAAATGTCCTTCGTAGGCAACCATTTGCCAATGGTATGCGGACTTTAAACTCGTTCGGACAATCACCGAAGACGCGGAGTGCCCAGGTCGTCCAATTGAGGTGGCTACGCCGAAAACATTTCAAAAAATGCTTAAAATTTTTATATTGGATCGCAAAGTGAAGTTGTAAGAGATAGTTGACATCCTAAAGATATCAAAAGGCACCGTGTTCAAAATTGTGCATGAAAATTTGGGCATGAAAATTTTTTTTTTCAAAGTGGATGCCGCGTTTGCTCACAATGGAACAAAAAAAAACAACGAATTGATTGATTCGGAGCGCTGTTTGAAACTGTTTACGCGCGATAAAAAGGATTTTTTACGTGCGTGCATCATAATGGATGAAATATGGATCACCACTATACGGTTTTAGATTTATTATTTTAGATTTAGCTCCAATGACGAAGTTATAGCCGCAAATGAAGCCTATTTGGAGGCAAAAGACCAATCATTCTAAAAGGCATCGAAAGTTTAGAAAAATGTTGGAATGATTGTATCGCTATATATGTAGAAGATAACTATGTTGATGAATAAAGTCGAATGTTACAAAAAAAAATTTTTTACTGGTTAGTCCCGGGACTTAAGGGGGCATTCGCTTTCTAAATGAGAAAAAAATCTATTTTTTTTTTTTTACACAAAAGTGTTCCTTAACATCATAGCAATACTGTCCTAAAACCATTTTGCGAAATTCAAAACAAAACAAAAGTTACAGCTATATATGTAACGGAAGGTACTTCGTTTTACAAGCAAAAATTATTGCACAAAAACTTTAAACGCGTTTTTCTCAAAACTACTTTTTTTCAACTGGTACACATAATATCTCAAGTTCTACTCGATAGATTTTAAAAAATCAAAACGCATTCGATTCGTTAACATAAATACTAGTGCTTATACCTAAAAAAATGCATATAAGTATCCCTTGTTCTTTTTTATGCACGTACTTTTCCCAAAAAAAAAAGCAGATTTTTGAAATTTTCAGAAAAAGAGTCGTAAAACAATTAAAAATTTTTTTTTTTTTTTTTTTTAGGTATAAGCACTAGAAAAAAGTCTAAAGGACAGAATCCATTTTGAATTTTTTCTTTATGTTGTCCAGGAAGACCACAATTATGTGTACCAGCCAAAAAGGGACTTTTACAAGACGCCTTCTGCCGCCGCTAAACATAACTAAAAATTAAAAAAAAAAGTCTTTTTGTATTCTTCAATACCTATAGAGTAATGTCTATAAATAATTTTTTCAATAAATACAGTAGCCTTTTTAAAAAACAATCCCAAAAAAGTGTGTTTTTCCTCAATTCTGAAAGCGAATGCCCCCTTAATGACCCATGTGTTATATTAAAAAAGCAGTAGATCTCCTTAAAAACTACAGGAAATATTACCAAAATAATGCACTATCCTAAAATTCATCAGAAAATACAGGAATAATTGGCAGAAATTTTTTCCGTATATATTGTCTTCCCTTTCCTCTACAAAAATATCTCGTTACAATCACTATTAATATGGTGTATGTTATTAAATTTCATCTTTGTCCCTCTCTTAATTCGAGGTGGATCTTCAGAAACCTATAAGTTATGAAAAGGTTGAAAATCAATTTTTTTTCAAAACGATAAATAAATATTAATCTTGTATATTTTCTTCATTCCGCATACGAAACTTTGTTCTATACTGTCGAAATGATAACTTCATCTTTAAAAAAATACTTTTTTTCATTCCTTATTGGTGTTTTTGGGCCTTGTGTAAAACTGGCTTTTTCATGCCACTCTTCCTCTACTTTAATAGTTACTATGGCAGCTCAGTGTTATTTTTTCTGATACAGAATATTCATTAAAAGGGATCTTTATTTTTTCGATCAAAAATAATGATTCAACTGTATTTTGGCCGTTTTCACTCAAAAATAAAACATTTGTTTAAAATTTTTTTTATGTGACATGCAACAAGATGTCATGCGTGAAACGTTATATGACTTATATTATATAAGTATATATTTTGGGGGTTTTCGGGGTCGCCGATTTCAGTTCCTCTGCCAGAATAGCTTGAGTCAAGAATACGGAAACCTCACGGCTTTCAGTGAAACTTTGTAGAAACGAGAGACGAATATGCAAAAATTAGTTATTTTTCATATTCGTCTCTTCTAAACCCATAGAAATGTTGACTGTGGTGACGCGGTAGAAACGTTATATTATAATTATACGCGCGACCACAAACAACTTAGAAACTCAAACGAGAATGTAAAACTCTAGGCTGATTTAGGTTCTTTGCGTAACAGAGTAAAATAAAATATAAAATTATCGTATAGGCTATTTTTAATAGAAATAAATCAGATTTACTGGAGAGTTTGAAAAGACAGGCAGAAGTAAGCTTTTAAGAGAACAAAGTTTTAAAAAAGCATATTAATGTAATGCATAACTCTCTAATGCGTCATCACATGAGCCATTGAGAATCATAGTGACGTAAGTCAAATTTTAATTTAATGTAGTATTTAACAGGGTGAGAGGTAAGTGATGTGATTTTAGTCTTAACTCAGTTTTCAAAAATTGTTGACTTACGCCACTATGATTCTCGACGGCTCACATACATACATATAAATGATATGTAAAATATCCTGTTGTTAAATATATAGCTAGCTTGTTGGAAAGACGAATTAAACTTTGAATGCAGTTTTTATAATGACATTTTTAAAATCAGAGACCAAAATGTCTCGCAAACTATTTAATTAATTTACTCGTAACTCGTGAACGCGTTTACCTACTTCAACAAAAATGTAGGAACTAATCAACCGCAAATCAGCCAAAATCGCGGCCTTCCATTCCATTTTCTTATTTGCGTCATCTTCTATCTCGTTTGTTTTTTATCCTATAGAAGTAGTCACCCATTCAGCAACCATTTTGTACTAGAATAAGTTGATAGGCCCACAGCTGTCCCATCGTTGCACTAATTATCACATGACGCACTTGTAAAAATATGTGTTGTAACTCCACCTCAGCGCTACAAGTAAAATTGAGCAGTTTTTCCCGTTCAAAAAGTGGTAAGAACTCTTCCAGATTAAACAGCCGGTAGACACAACTACATATATACATGGATAAGGACTTGTATTTTAAATGGGATTCAGTCAATTCAGCAATTTTGTTGATTCATTCTTGGAGAACAGGTATTAGGATTGGAATTGATGCGTGTCACTGGCTACGTTTATGCGACAGTCCAAATTAGGACTAGAAACTATTCGTAGACTAAAGTCTGGGAGGGGAAAATAACAAATTAGACTAGAACATTTGCACTATACATATATCTAATTATCTTACTACATATCTCGCACAATTATTAAAATTTGTTCCACTTCCTCGAGACTCAAAAAAATGTTCCACACTATAAAAGACGCCACTTTTACTTTATGACATATTAGACACACGTTCAAATAAATCAGAACTATAGTTCCAAATCAATTTGGGACTAAACCAAATTTCTGACTGGTACGTTTATACGGCAAAACAACGGACAACGGACTTCGGCTTACTCTAGGTCTAGCACAAAGTTCCAACTTTGGTTGTCGTAAAAACGCTGTCACTGTACCTGCCGATAAACACTTCACTTCACAAACGGACACAGCACTCATATCGCACTTTAAAACACTATTCATGACTCGACCCGATCCGACATGTTTTATTTATTAAAACACACCATGACAGTTTTAATGTCATCTTCACTTTGTATATCACATAAAAAAATAATTTTTTTCGCGCAGAGACAAGCACGCATTTGTGGAGTATATATAGAAGTGAAATTCTGCTAGAAATGTGCAGTGGGAAACAGTGGAACAGTGCTAAGAGTCCTCAATATCGGATTTCATGGAAATTTTTGCAGGTGAAATCTGAGTTTACAGCGGGATTTTTCAACTTGAATCTTGATGAAATATCAAAATTAAAAATTGAAAATTTTCCGAAAAAAAAGGTGTCCGCTACAAAATTATCTCAGATCCTTCCATTTTAGGCGAAATCGATGGCACCTGCTCAATTTCATTGAAATCCGAGCATTGGCGGCTATTCTCCAGGTGCTCCAATTGTTTTCCTCTTAACGTGGACCCCTTTAAAATAAAATATACGTATGTACTTTCTTTTTATCCGGCAAATTCTTAATTTAATTGACTAAATGTAGATATAACCCCAATCTTAACTGCGCATACTTTGTCTAATAATAAGGTGACAGGGAGCAACTAATAAAAACATAAATCGAAGGTAAATAAAAGAAAAGAATGCGATAATTCGCGCCTTATTCTCTGCTTCCGCGGATCGCGCAATGCCCGCGGATCAGCTGCACCCGCGCCCTCCGGACAATTTGTAAAATCAGCAACGATTTAGCTGCAGCATCCACGCCAATGTGGGTAAACAGTTAAATGTCGTGTTGTTAAGCATGTTTCCTCCTTAATTATCTACAATTTCTCCCATGATATAGATTTTTCGAATTTGCACGCTTTCGAGCTCTCGCGACTCAAGAAAAAGTCGAGCGGCGCGAAATTAGGGTCTGCTTGGCCGCGGAGGTGAATGGAGGAAAAGTTTGAGGGTGGCGGGACGCTGATCTTTTTCTTGGGAAGATCTTCTCGGCGGGTTCGAGAAAAGCGAAGGCGAAGAATGTAATTACACGACGTCTCCGTCGCTGCGGCCCCAGTTCAGTCCGCCTGGATAGGTTGGGAATGGTGCGGAAAGATCGAAATGCACGAAGATCTAGGAAAAATGCTGAAAACTGCGGAATCTTGTTGAAGCTGCACGATCCGAAGCCTTTGGGTGCAGGAATACGCTCGTAACTAGAAATGCGTTTAAAATTGGCAAATTACATAGGAAACGGCCTGCAAAAAACCAACAACAAAAGATCGCGGGAAGGCGGCCGCGGGAATCCTGCAATTTACTAGCGCGCGGCTTTCCGCCGTCTTCCAAGAAGGTCAGAGGTTAAACACAACGGGTGCTTTGCTAGTGTGGTGCTAAAGACCGTCATCCGGCTGCTTCATTCCGACCGTCAGCTGTTGTGGCCAACAGCTCCCTGGTCGCAGCATCAATGAAGCAAATAAAGTTGAAGAAATCCCCAAATCAATTTAATTCGTTGCGCAGGAGGACGGTACGGTGAAAAGCTATGCATGTGCAGGTCGACCACCGATGTGCATTTCTGAAATTTTAATTTAGAAATGAACCTGAAAATGCACTTAGTACCCCTCCAGCCCATCAAGACTATTTTAGCCATGTAGCAGGAGAAAATTACTCCGCCCTCGCTCGGACAGAAAATTTCGGCGGCCCTTGCAAATGGCCTTGCCGTGTGTCACTATTTCCAAATTGATTTTCAATAACACGATTTGGGGGTAGTGGGCTTAATGGGGGCAATGACGTTAAATCCGATAAATCCATTAGGCCCCGCGCATTTGCAAATGGTATCCACTTGGAAAATTTTTAACAGAGCTTTTGCGTGGTATAGAGGCTTAACTTTCTACCATTGTGACGTGTGGGGCTGGGGCTGGGGCTGGGTCTTATCCCGGATGAGTGATAGAATTCGAATTTTCTGCTAATTGCACACTGCTGCTGGGCAAACACATAAATGCCAAGAGTCCTTCTATTTTCGGAATTATCTGTCGCTCATACATTTTATAGCATAGCAGCTGCCTGCTCGACTGCATTGGATGAAGTTCTCCCATGGGCTCTAATTATTTAGGGCTGAGACGACCTTTATTTGCCTGCAAATATTCCGCAGGAAACAGGCTTGATGGAGATTTCAATCATGAGCTTCTGCCTAAGGAGAGGTTGTGATGCAACCACCTCTCAATGAATTTTAAATCGGAATCTATCCTTCGCTCGTAATCAATGTCAGTTGGAAGTTATGGGACCTCTTAGAAATATAAATACTACATCATCTATAAGTTTTATATGCTTCCCTATTTTCATTTTTAAGAACGTGGCTCATTTTGTCTGTCCGTCTGCATAGAGGTTAAAAGTTGTTGCATTTTAATAAAAAGAGAGATGTGCAAGGAAAGTAAACCTGACCCTTAACTAATCAGCATAGTTCTGTAATGTAAAGTGACCAGTTTACCTAGTGCCACGACACTATAATAAAATCGGAAAATTTCATTTCATGTATAATAAAGTCATAACATTTCATTTTAATTAATTAGATTAGTAATAGAGAAAATAATTCCCAAAAAACCCCAAAAAAATATTTGCGGAAATGTGCAGATAATTTCAATGGAAATATAATGTGTGTCACAAAACTTGAAAGTTAAATATTTAAGAAAGTATTTATAAGCGACCAACATATGCTTTTAAAACTTCGAAAGTTTGGGAACTGATGAGTCAGTGAGAAGGTTTTTTTATAAATGCACATATGCATGAATAGTCGATACTGCAATTGACTAAATTTTATATTTTGAAGCACAAATTAAGTAAATAAATAATAATAATTACTACATTTAATAACAAAAAAGAGTTTTTGAAGTACATATATCGAGGCAGAGTCACAAATCTACGTATGTATATACATATATGTATGTATATGAATGTATGCTTCTTATAAAATGGAAAAGAAGAGTAAGTATTATTTTTAAAAAAGGAATAGAAAGCATTACTAAATAAATTATTAATAAAACCTCGTAAAACTTTGGAAATCGGTTAAGAATTCAAGTTCTTACAGTAGCGCCCGAATAGACCAAAACCGTTTCTGGATAATTGGGTTTTATTAGCTTTTATAAAACCTTACCTATTGAGAATTTGTTTACCAAATTAAATGTGAACTCAACACTGTTGAAGTGCTATTTAACAAAATCTATACATATTAACAAGTTTTAATGGGACTTAACACCTTCAAATTTTCAAAAAATCGATTTTTGTTTTTGATAGTATATGTTAGAATGAACCTTTAAAAACATAATGAGGAAGGTATATTGGTATGGCCCAGGCATCGCAGATTAAATTTTCGGTAAGGTTTATTACAAAAAATATTGAATTTTAACTTTAAACGCGATTTTCTCGAAACAACGTTTTTCAATTTGGCGTGCATGACTAAAAAAAGTATTTATCCAATCGTTCTGAAATTTTAACACGTTAATCTACACATCCCACTGCTCCGAATGAAATACGGATGAAAAAATCGGCAGTAAATTTTTTGAGTTATAACCGATTTTTGGGGGCAAAAAATAGAGATTTTCGAAAAAACGCCGCCATTTTGTTATTTTTCAACCAAATTTGTTTTTTTTAGTTCATTCCAAGGCCGCTTTGATGCTGAATTAAAACGACGTTTTTTGTTGTTTTTTTTCGGTTTTCTCTGAGGGCAGTAATTGTGCACGTCGTGATTTTTTGATGTTTTTTTTTAAAAAGTTATAGCAGTTGACAGTGGGCCACAAACAATTTTTAAAAAATGTTTTCGTGTAGTTTGAGTCAAACAAAGCATATGTAAATAATTTCATTAAGATATGTTTCTTTATTCAATTAAAAATTAACCTTTGAAAAAAAGCAATTTTTTTTTAATTTGAAGGTGCTAAGTCCCCTTAAGCGAAACTAGAGCTAATAACAATCATGGTGACGGTTTTCTGTTATATATGAAACTACGACTTATAAGAATAAAGTACCTACATAATATGAAATCATACAAAAGCGGTTATTTTTGAAGTTCCGAATTCTTTGACTAATCTTGGTATGAGCACTAGGAGGAAGGTGATGAGTGGTCAAGGTAATATTTTCTGGCACACGTGACACCTAATGCCACAATTTCCACATTTTTACAGAGCACCCATAATTTCGTAAGGACGATGTGGCAAAATTTCCTTCCGTTTAAATTTTGTGAAAAGCAATATATGTATGTCCGATAAAGTCGAACGGAGCTGCAACCATTTTCGTTCGAGCCGACAGACAAGCGTTCAAAGATGGTTGGAGCCAATTTCGGGGGAAAGGTGAGTTTTTCGCATTGGAATTAGAGTTGGACTCAAACCAAGCCCATGTGCAGCGTGACGCGAGTAGATGTGGATGGAATTCTTTCCGCTGACGTCTGAGAACGAAGAAGATTCCGCCGCTCGCCCTCGCAGGCCTCGCAGTCCGCGGGAGACGTCGTGCGAGGAAAGTGAAGGAAGCCAACGCAGCTTAACGGAAAGTGCAAAAGAAAGAGGAGAAGACATGCTCCAGGACAAAATGGGGCCACACGGCGCGTCGCGACGTCTCCTGCACGAGGCGAAGGAGGACACCGCTCCTGGGGAACGCTGAAATGGAGTGTAGTCGGTCGGCTCCGAGTCGAGGGCAAAAAGGCTGTCTCCTCGCAACCCCGGTCGCGTTGCGGTAGGTCGGGCCTGCTCCTTTTTGAAGCATTGTTGTTTGCCCAGCGTCGCGTCGGTTGCCCGTGTGTGGATGTGGGTGGTCGGGGGGAAAGACCAACGCATTTCCCTGCTTGCCATCGTGTCGAGCGCCATTTTTCATGGCCTCGCACCGCTAAGACGCGGGTCTTGGTAGGGCTGCGCCCGCCGCAGTTGAAGGCAGCTAAACCGGATTAATCGAAGGATTGATGGCGCCTTTCATATTTCCCAAAGTATACAACTTTCGGTCGAGCTAAGGAAGTTGGGGGGAACTCATTTTTCGTCCAGCGAAAATAAATGCGAACGATATATTTCACGGAAACCGGGCGAACTAAAAAGCATTGCCCCTAGACTCCTTCCGTCGTTTTTCTGTAGGGCAATAATGCAATAACCGGAAATAGCTGTAGTTATGGACACCGAAAGTTTCCCAACTGAATTCAAACTGAACTAAGTTTTCCGGAGCCGATGCGATCGCAAGAACTTTTCAAGCAGCCAACCTTTGGAGATTGGAGAAATTTAGTGAAAAATCCTTTGCCTTTGTAAAGCTGGAATATTCACTCTTGTTATTGAGGCAAGGTGGATTAAGTTTACTCCATTCATGCGTCAAAAGCGCTTGCTTTTGAAACTTTGAGTACTTTAGTCCCTATAAAACCATATACTTTGAGGTGATGCTCTTTAAAAATAACATTCTTTATCTCAAGCAGGCAAATGTTTAACCCATTATTAAATCGAGTGGAGGATTTAGATGCAGGCGTCCCTACACCCTCCACACTAATGACTTAAAGCTGAAGCTTTATTAAAACGAATGTTGAATTTGAATTCAAAGGTGTTAAACGCATTTATCATTTAAGCAGTGTCTGCTCAAAAAGGGGTTATTTCCAGCTTCATTCAAAGATCCTACATAAAACTGTCTTTACATTTGGTCAAATGTGCCTTTCTTAGAAACATTAACCTTATTTTACTGGTCGAAATCAAGAGGCGTAATTTACTTGCATTCACTCATGGGGATGTTTTCCCTTCAAATTATATCGGTTTTGAATAATTATTAATTAACTATTATTTGGAATAAATACTAACAATTATTGTTCTCATTTCTATGGGAGGTTTAAAAAAGGTTTGTACATTAAAAATTAATTGATTGATACCTGAACCCTTTTGTGTGTGTCAACTTTTATTAAATTATCTTTTATTTACCCGGCCCAATCCTTTCATGTTTGATAGTACCTATCGGTAATAAAATAATTTTTATTCGTTTACTTACTCCTAGGGCGGTTAAAATTCTTTTGATTTTGAAAGTATGTTTGATTTCCACACTTTAAAAACCAAAGAGCGCATTTTGGATCTTACATATTAAATGTTCACAATTGAAATATGAAATAAGCGGACTGCAGAAAATCCTTTCGAGCCTATGTACATATGTACCCAAGTAACAAAATAGGCTTTAAATATACTCTAAAAACGCTTATAGAGCTATTATTTAGAGCTACAAGTTTCTTTTTAAGCTGCAACAGCGCCCTTAAAACTATTTTAGAGCTTCTGTACAGCAAAAAGTTCCGCTTATAGAGCATAATTTTGCTTTAAAATTTGGTATATTGAAGCTTATCAAGAGTTCTATGCTCTATAATGTTAGTTCTATAAGCGTTGCAAGAGCATTTGTAAAGCTTGTTATGGAGCTGTTATAGAACTACTGGAACCAAATGGCTTTATAATAGAGGTTTTATCTTCAAGTAGTCAATAATAATAAGAGGAAATGAGAAAGCATTTCATCTTCCTTTCTTCAATTGTTAAATATGTACATGTCAATATTTTGACAAAGTTGAACCAATATGGAAAGAATACTTTTTCATTTTCATTACTCAAAATAATAATTTATGCGATATTTCAAATGGGATTTTTCATACCATTTAAAATTTATTGTAAATATTGGGGAGATACTTCGATAAATTACAATACGCTCTTATAATTCTAAAAAATAACTCAATAATTTTTTTTTCAAAAAAAAATTTGTAATTAAATTATGTACTAAATGCAATTGAAAAAATGTCTAATGAATTTCTTAGTGTGGAAAATACCTGAAAATCTTAGTTATCACAAAAGAAAACTCTGAAATAAACATTTATGGAGTAATTTTGTTTCTCATTTTTATGGCAGCCATTTTTTCCACAACAAATTAAAAATAATACATCGAGCTACTTCTTATACTCAGTAAGAGTCACTTGCTCTATATAGCGAGCAATTAAGAACATTAGCAGCTACTTGCTCCATTAAAAACTTTATTGTAGCCCTTTTAGAGCTAGCAGCTGAATATCTTTGCTTTTTAAAACTACTAGCCCTACTTCGCATGCAGTTTCTGCCCGACACGATTACTTGACGTTTGATTTTGACAACTGTGATGTCTATTTTTCAACACACTTTTTCTAAAATTTCTGCTGCTTTTATATTTTCTCCAAGATTGCAGATTTTTAAACATCCTGGATATTTTCACTTCCACGGCTACTTGTAAGAACTTTGACATTAAAAGTAAAAGTAACTAGCTTTAAATTATATTACCCCAACACCTATAGCTTTAAAATAATATAAAATTCAGTTGAAAGCTTTATATCAACATCTTTTACAACACATAGCTTTTTGTCAGAAAAATTGCTCTATATTGTGATTATAGCACTGACTTTTAGAGGAACTTTAGGGTGGGAATTTGATTGCTCTAAAAATGCTCTACAAGAGTTCATATTTCCATAATAAAGCTGTTATAAAGCATTTAACTTTTAATTCAAAGATGCTCTATAATAAAATCAATTTTTGCTCTAGAAACAATTATAGAGCAAGTTATTAGAGCCTTAAGCTTTATAAGCAAATAGAGCTATTAGAATAAACAAAACTAAGTTATAGAGCATTGTTATTAATATTCGTGCTCATAATTACTTTTGCCGACTATATAAAGCGGGCAACTTAGTTTTATACTCTTTTAAAATCGTTATAGAGCAAAATTTGAAAATCGTTGCTACAGGCTCTTAAAAATGCTACTTGGGTACCTACATGTCAATAAAAAAGAACATCCAAAATGAGCGAAGCGTTAGGAAGTTAAGACTAGAACAGAATTTGAAGTAGATATATGTACGTAGTAGGTACCTTCTACAAACTATCAAAAGTACAAATTGGAGAGATCCGCATGTAAGCCGTCACAATGTGTATAGTAGCTGTAGCTTACTTTCCGCCACAACTATACGTACTACAATTATCACCAACATATAAAAACAGAAATTATCTTTCAGTGATGTATAAATAAGGGACAATTTGTCTTTATGATCTTCCGTACAAATTGCATTATTAGTTGCCTATAAAATTTTCAAAGTATCACCATGCATTTTTCTTTAAAATATTTCTTACAAATCAAGTAAGCTGTCGATTACTCGATAACGATCATCAAGTACCCACCTTTAACTTTTTAATTGATCGATAACTAATATCAAGTAGTTTTTATTTTTCGATTGGTTGATAACGATCAAGTTTAATTAATTATTATTGACTTGAATAAAAAGAAGAAGCTATCATTCGGAATCGCACCTATTCTTTTTTTTGCTTTTAAACTTTTTAAAGAAAGAAAGTAATGAAATGGTTTTTATTTGGAAAAATTAAGAAATAAAAATTAGTTTTAAATCATTAGCTGTGTGTGTTCTACTGGGCTGTGTAAAGTACTCCCAAGTACTTCCCCGATGGAACGTAACTTTGCTCGTCAGGAGTAAAATATAAATTCAAATTTTGACATTTCATCGTATTATATTTGTCGCTCTGTTGTGCTTTATTTATTAAAATGGAAATATATTTATATATAAATATGTTTTGTTGCCTAAACTACATAAATTTTATTATTTGAAGGCTTGTAATAACGAGGAATAATGAGGAAAAAGCTTTCAGTTCCATGCAAACCTAGTGCAAAAACCACCATCCATCTGGTGGGAAAATGTGGCGAAACTACTCAGACTTCTACTCGCCAACTAGAGCTCGAGTAGTTGAGCGTAGCCAGAAGTATTTGAGAGTACTTTACACAGCCCAGTGGAACACAGCTATTATCGAGCGATCGAAAAATTATTAGAAATTATTTCGTAATTGTTTTCGAACCAACCAAAAGTAAAAATTTACTTCATAAACGTTATTATGCAATTTATAATTTTTATTTAAGTAGCTGTAAAACATTAATTTTTTTATGACCAAAATAACCCTTGCGCCACAGCTAAAGCTACAGCCACAGTTACAACAACAACGACGTGCTACACGCTGCACATTCTGTTCCAACCTTTTTGCGCAAACAGAAATCCAGTGGTGGGACCCAATTTAGAAGGAAGAAGGAAATACATAACAAAGTCAAACCAAAATGCATTTTTTATATACATATGTATGTTATTTAAATGTTTAAAAAAGACTTTTTTAAACATGGTCGAGCGCTACCTTTTCGGATAAAAGACCTCACATGGTTATTTTTTTGTAATTTAATATAAAAAAAGTCTAAGTTAGTTTAGTATGTTAGTAGGTATTATATGCTTATTTGTTGCTCTATAAATTCACGGACTATCCGAGATCGCGGTGGTTCGTATTGGTTTAATCACGACCATCAATTTACCCTGAGAATTACATAAAATTTTGAGCATGAGCCGATGAAGTCGTACAACCGCGGAGATTTTATAGCTCCCGTTCTCCCTCCTGAAGATATTCCTTATTAGCGAAATTTGTATGGTACAACTGTTATTAAATTCTATCTGTTCTGTGAAAGTTCCTAGATAAGTTTTCTACGAGAAAGAGGTTTGGCTTATTAGGCTAAATACGCCGATAGACCGCGGCTAAAGCACGAGTCCATGAATCTTCCCAGGGCGCAGTGGATGTGCGATCATCTCGGATGCCTCCATAAACAAGTCAAAATAGCGCTGCCCGATCTCCATCCACTTGCGCCGTCCGACGTCTTTCCCTAATTGCACGAGAATCCGAAATTCATTAAATCGCAGCAACGAGCGACTAATCTCCGGCCCATCATTGGAAATAATTAAAACAAGTCCGCAGCGCCCGCAACGTAATTAAAGTCATGTCTCGTTTAAGGAAATCATATCGGGCGCGCAGCTATGAGCGGGCCTGAGACAAGGAGGGCAACCTGGGGCACCGAAGTCATTAGGCGCGGTGCATTAGGCAGGGAACCGACGTCGAACACCCACAGCTCACGCAGAACAGCCGAGCGACCTGGCGAGGAATGTTATCTAGAACCGGGCCGAGACCGCCGCGCCGGAGCACCCAGGCCCAAGCCCGCGCTCGGTCGAGTGGCCATAAATCATCTTAGAAAGTCGCATCCTATGAAGTCGGTCCGCGAATCGCAGATATCGCGACAGTTGTGCACGCGGAACACATCTCAAGTGAATGTCCAAAAAACCTGTCTGTCACGGGAGAAAGGGGACCGCCGCCGCACCGCTGCGCAACTTCGAACAAAAGAATTCGACGTTAGGTCCCATGTAAATCTGCCAACGATACCATGTAACCCTGCACTACCCGGCGTAGAGCGCAGTTGTACACGTAAATCACTTCACGTCTTGACGAACTATTTTTTCTCCAACATCGCTTTCAGCCTACTTTTAATGGGAAGGGGATGGGTATCGCGAGTTACAAGGCACGAACTGAGCCCTCGGTCCCCCGGGAAGGTGCACAGCATCCAGAGAGCCCAGAGATGTGGCTCAGACTAGACAAAAACGAAGCTCCTTGCTCAGAATCACGAATATCATCCGCGCACGACTATTTTGCGTGAGCCGTGATCAGAGACCAACTCGGATCTAAACAGCATCAAGCGTTGCGATTACTCCCGCAAAACAACTTTAAGAACCGCAACAACCAAAACAAGACGGCGTTGCTGCTCGGGCCTGGCACACTAGGCACCAGGCACCGCTAGGACGACAATAGAACCCTGCCGGGGACGAGCGGTACTCCGTGCACGGCTGTTCCTCCGCGGCAGGCTCCTCCAGATCATTGGAGGCCACAAAAGAGTCTTTCGAGTGAAGTGGAACTGACGGACTATGACTCCGCAGCACCACTAACACGTGTACCTTTCCACGTCTGACCAGCTCCGGCCATTCGAAAGCACGAGCAAGGAGGCCCTCGATTACTTCTGTGATCTGCTTGCTCCGGGCTACCACGGATCGTGAATAGCCGCTTCGCGCTCCAGAAGTTCACTTCACGCGCCGCGGCGAGCCCACTTGACCAAACCGAACCACCTCCACGTCCAGCCGGCTAGCCTCGGCCGAGCCGCGCGGACGGCGGCGCGGCGTTCGGCAAGGTGCCAGATGGCCGTGCTCTCGCGATGATGTACAAATTGGACGATGAGGAGGAATAAAGGACCCCGCACAGATTGTATGGAAATCCGGTTTCCGTCAAATTGGCTGATTTTTCAGTATGTTGTGCATTTCAGCTCCCTAATCAAAAGTCTCTATGGCCGCTTAGTCCTAGAAGCCCAGGATTTTGAGATACAGGGTGTAACAAAAGTTCCGAAACGATCGAATATTTCGGAAAGAACACATCGCAACGGAAAACAAAAAAATAGGGGTACAATATTTTTAAAAGAAGTATTCAATTCTACCAACCCTTACCACCACTTCCACCCCTGAGGGCGGGGGTGGGGGTAACTTTTTTTTTCAACCAATTTTTTTTTGCAGATTCGGATTCTTCATGAAAAAATACGTAATTTTTGTCTGAAACACTTTTTTGTATTCGACGTAGGTGGCGCTGTATATTCATAAAAAAGAAGAAAATCCTGATATGCTCGAATATTTCGAATGGGAAATGTCGCACCGAAAAACGAAAAAATAGGGGTAGAATATTTTTCAAAGAAGTATTCAACTGTATCAATACTGACCCCCTCACCCCCTCCACTCGTTGTGAGCGGAAGGAGAGGTGAATGTAACTTTTTTCTTAAAATAAGACAATCCATATTTTTTGCCCGAATTCTAAACAACGCCATGTGTAGCGAATGCGGAAAAATGTTTTGGACAAAAATTACCAATTTTTTAATGTAGAAACCAAATCTGCAAAAAAAAATGGGTTGAAAAAAAAGTTACCCGCACTCCCGCCCTCAGGGGTGGGGGTGGGGGTAAGAGTTAGTAGAATTGAATACTTCTTTTCAAAATATTGTACCCCTAATTTTTATTTTCCGTTGCGATGTGTTCTTTCCGAAATATTCGACCGTTTCGGAACTTTTGTTACACCCTGTATCTCAAAATCCTGGGCTTCTAGGACTTAGCGTCCATAGAGACTTTTGATTAGGGAGCTAAAATACACAACATACTGAAAAATCAGCCAATTTGACGGAAACCGGATTTCCATACAATCTGTGCGGGGTCCTTTGCGGAGCTAGAACCGCACTCGCTCGCTTGACATTTTCATTTGTTTCGGCTTAATTCCACAGCGTTTACGGAAAAATTAAATTTATTCGCGGCGGATCGCAGCAGCGCGCGCGGCTTTTCGGCGGCCCCTCTGCTACATAATGTCGGCTGGGAAGTGCATATATGGAAATAGTGGCAATCGATTGAGCTCCTGGCATCATTTCAGTCGGGCGTGATTTCTTTGATTTCTTCTGGTGATCGTAAACTGCGGGATTCAACAGAGAAATCACATTCAGTCATGTACCTACATACTTAATGCTTTCCAATATTTCTACATTTGGCTGATCAGTGTGTACTTCAATCACTTTTATAATAGGGGTATTCATTCTTCGATGTATTTTTTAATCAAAACCCCTAATATAATCTTCTTGTCAGAAAGGTTAAATTAACACTATGCTACTCGTATTCAATTTTGAGCTAAATACGGAATGACATAACATCTTAGACACTTCATTATGTCTATTGTCAATATTTAATTTTTCACCCATTTAAAATCGAAATATTACGAGCTCATTGAGTTTCAGAATGAGTTTCAGAATGAGTGGGGAGAAAGCTGAAAATGAAACGCTCTGGGTTGTCTCTTAATGACTGACGCTTTATTGCTTTAAATTACTACCTTTTATAACAAACTTATTGACTACTTAATCAATTATTAATTAGGTTATCGCAGTCAGCAGCCCCGCGTATGAAGGTGCACAAAATGTGCATGGGTTGCTGAACGCTGACGACTGCTGGGGCAACTGAACTATCAATTGCTGACACAGCTTGTGAAGTTCGTTGTACTTCTTGTACATCCTGCCGGCGGGAGGAGAAGAAGCAGAAGTATGAAGATGGTTAAATATGAAGCTCTGAAGAAGGAAGTCTCCAAGTCCGTTGTTGTTGCTCTGCTGTTGCTCTATTAGCTGCTTGCCTATGCGATGACCAATATTTATAGGTGATAAATACGCCTGCTGATACTACCGTTGCAACTATCAGGTAGTTGACGGTGTAATGGTGGATGTCGTGCGTTGTTAGTCCCGCTGGTAGTTTTTCCTTTTGCTGTAGTTCTGATATAGTTTTCCTTATATCAGAGTAAGCATGTTGGTCATACTGCCAATGCTGTTCTGGTGGTATGGGCTTGGTCTCCTCCTCATTAGTATTTTGTGTCAATATCTGACTGATATCGACAGTAGGGATGAAAGACGAATTGAGTTGCGTTGTATATAGTCCATGAGCTGCGATGGTCATGGATTCCTGCTTGAGCTCGCAATCCGGTTCAAGCTTCAGGATACCTTCTCCCTTGATGGTTTTCGGAATGACTGTAGTTCCGCACACTATGTTGAATGTGTACTCCTTGTCCATTACGTAGAGCCAAGAATTAGCTGCTCTTAACTGAATCCAGATTTTAGACGGCTTGATATTCTGCGTCATGCAGTCTGATGCACTGCCTTTAATGTGTCTGAGCAGATCCATCTCGCATCGCCCCTTTCGAGAGTTGGTGTTATACATTGGATGAGTTCGCTGGCACAAGTATTGATCATCCTCAAAATGAATGCAATTGTCTAGTTCAGCCTGAGACAATGGGTAATAGTTCTCTCGGTGAAGGTCCACTATTAGATATGGTGCTTCTGGTTTTATAAATGTTAAGTGGTGCTTGTAAGGTGTTGGCACTGGCACTAGATGAAATATCTGAAATCTCTCATTCTGCAGCAGAGGTAATTTTATTTGGAATAAAATCCTTGTATCCGTTACTCGGACTGCAGCTGTCATTAGGCGATACAGGCTTAAAATCTGATTTTGTCCTATCTCTGGTGGTGTGAGTCTATGAGGAATGTTTTCCCTGATGAGATTCAGCTGTGTTTTTAATTGGGGCGGTGTAATTAGGAGTGGATTTATTCGTTCATGATGTAAGTCGGTTAGCACATCCACTAAGGCTCTTTGAATTCCTTCGTAGTTATAAATCGCAAGTGTTGTATGGGCGATTAGTGAATTCAGAGTTTGCTCCTTTCCTTGAGCGGTACCCTTTTGTTGGACCTCACGGAGTAAGTCGGTAATGTGGCCTTGAATGATCTGGAATTGGGCTTGAATAGCCTCTTCACTTCTCTTCATTATATTTGTTGTCACATCCATTACTGTTGTTTGATTCTTGATAAGTTGGAGGAGATGCTCTTCGTTTTTATTTATATCGTTCAATTTTCCGTCTAATTCCTTAGCGTAGTCATCGTCTAGGACTCCGAATAAATAATTTGCGGCCTTCCCTACAATGTTAAGCGGGGATCTGCGTTGTCTGGGCTCATCTTGTATGGAGCTTCCCTGTCTACGAATGAGGCTGTTAGATTCTTCTAGTCGAAGTAAATGACGGTTGAATTGCTCGTGCGTTGCAATACAATAATTTTTTCTTACAATGGTACTGTTACATAGTCTTCCCATCTCCTCGATGCAATTCCTTAGTCCTTGGAATTCCTTCCAATAGTATTGAAGATCATAATACACTAATATATTCCATTTGCTTGCTATCAGATGTGCTCTTCCTAGCTCCTCAAAATATATTCCAGGATGATTTTGAAATGGAATTGTGTCGACGTAGGGTTTCGCATATGCTTGTGATAACAGTAATGTCATTACAAGGAGAGATGCCGTATTCCCTGGACTTGAGTGTCTAGGTACAGATTTATTCGGATTTTCGCGTTCCTCCTCCTTCTCTGGTTGTAAGGTTCTAGTAGCCTGTCGAGGTTGTATGAGGGTGCTATAGCTCATAACTCTATTTATTTTGTTACGCTGCCTGAGTGTTCTTGCCTGAACTTTTACTTCGGTGTTCTCTTCTTCCTTTTGTTTAATGCCTTCTTGAGTTGATTCTTCCTGTGGTTCGCTAACAGGTAAGACACAAATCTTGGTCAATGGTCTTTTTAATAATTTATTTCGAGTTCGAATTGTTACAACTCTTATCAACCCATCGTTCCCCGGATGGACCTCTTCAATCCGTCCGAGTGACCATTGTGCTGGAGGAAGTGCCTCATCTTTTACCAGAACTAAGTCGTGCACTTTTATATTGTTCCTTGCTGATGTCCATTTTGGTCTGCACTGGAGGCGATGGAGATATTCGCTAGACCATTTTTTCCAGAATTGCTGCTGAAGTTGCTCAAGTAATCTCCATCTTGATTGGATGTTGGTATCAATTCCAACGTCCATCCCTGGGGGGGCCAGAAGTGAGCTCCCGATCAGGAAATGACCTGGCGTTAGTGCACCTAAATCCCTGGGATCATCAGTCATAGGACAGAGAGGCCTTGAATTTAAGCAAGCTTCGATGCTTACTAACACCGTTGTTAACTCTTCAAATGTAAGGATTGTCTTGCCGAGTGTTCTCTTGAGATGATGTTTCATTGATTTGACTCCTGCCTCCCACATTCCTCCGAAATGTGGAGCCGCTGGCGGTATGAAACTCCATTCAGTTTCGTAGCTTCGCATTTCTTCCAGTAGCTGATCCTGGTAATGTTTTTTAAACTCCGATGTTGTTTTTTCCAAAATTTTGCTGGCTAACTGAAAGTTTGTTGCATTATCGCTGTATATTCTGCGTGGGATACCCCGTCTGCCAATGAAGCGTTTATATGCTGCTATGAAGGCATTCGCGCTTAAATCGCCGACGACTTCCAGGTGTATTGCCTTTGTTGCTAGGCAAATGAAAACTGCGATATATCCCTTATAACTCCTTATTCCTCTTCCCTTTGCTGTTTTTATGGATATGGGCCCTGCATAGTCTACGCCTGTATTTGTGAAGGCGCGAGTTAACTTTAACCGAGGTTTTGGCAGATTTCCCATTAGCTGTTCCTGAGCCCTGGCGTTGTACCTTGCGCATATTATGCAGTTTCGAATTTGTTGCTTAACTGCACTGTAGCCCTTTATGATCCAGTATTTGTTTCTGGTATGAGCTAGGGTCAGATTTGCTCCACCATGCATTGTTCTCTTGTGGCCTTCGTCAATTACAAGTTTACTAAAATGGCCTTTATATGGCAATATGATTGGATGCTTTTGCTCGTAGTTTAGCTCAGAATTTTCTAAACGGCCGCCAACTCTGATGAGTTTCTCTGCATCTAGAAATGGGTTCAAGCTAAGAAGAGAACTTCTCGAGCTTATCGAATGTCCTTTACTTAGAGCTGAGAATTCGTCAGGAAATTCTTTTGCCTGTATATTTCTCAGTATGATGTTTGTCGCGCGCTGAGTTTCGGTGATGTGTAGCAGGCCGGAAATCCTTTTCCCTCGAGCCTTCTCAGCGAACCTCAGGCAATATGCAATAACATTAATGCATTTCTGTAACGTGGAGAAGCGATCGACAGTATCCAGAACAACATTTTCGCTTACTACTGTATTCAACGAAAAAGCTGTCCTTTTCATTTCTTCTTGTGTTGCAGATATTGACCGTTTTTCGAAGGTAAGATTGCTGTTTCTTAACCAATCCGGTCCATTCCACCATAGAGAATTACCAACAAGTGCTGCCGGAGCTATTCCTCTTGATGCGCAGTCTGCTGGGTTTTCCTTAGATTTTACGTGGTGCCAATCGTTATATGGTAGAACAGTTTGTATCTTTGCTATTCGATGAGCCACGAATGTTTTGTATTTGCTCGGATTTCCATTAAGCCATGCGAGCACGATTTCGGAGTCGGTCCAAGCGTATTTTCTGGGACGGGGAATCTCCATCACTTCAGCTACCTTCTGCATTAATTTTGTTAAAAGAAGAGCTGCACAGAGTTCAAGACGAGGTATTGACGTCTTCTTGCGATTGGGCGCAACCTTGGTCTTGGCTGTAATTAAATTGACATTGATATTACCGCAGCTATCGTAAGTCCTCAGATAGATTACGGCTGCATACGCTTTTTCTGATGCATCGCTAAAGCCATGTAGCTCGCATGGGCTCGAGTTCGTTTTTAATCCAACCCAGCGAGGAATAGTGATTTCTTCTAGGCAAGAAAGTTCGTTCTTGTAATGTTGCCACCTAGTAGCTAGTTCGCTAGGTAGTTTATCATCCCACTCTAAGCCAAGTTGCCATAATTCTTGAAACATCAGCTTAGCTCTTATCACTGTGGGTGCGAGCCATCCAATTGGATCGAATAGCTTTGATGCTTCAGAGAGTAATGATCTTTTTGTCGCAACAGTTGAGCTGGGAATATTAACCTTAAAGACAAAGTTGTCTTTATGAGGGTTCCAGTGCAAGCCAAGTGTTTTGATTGAATCACTAAGCTTGATTTCGTTTGGTTCTAGCTCCCTCTTCTCTGACGGTATATTCAGTAATATCTTGCTGTGATTACTGCACCATTTTGTGAGCTTGAGACCTGCTTCACTTAATAATTTCATTGTTTCATGTGCGGCTAGCTGTGCTTCCTCAATGCTGTTTGCTCCTGATAATAAGTCGTCCATATAGAAACTCCTTATTACAGTCTCCGCTCCCCTCTGATATTTTTCCCTTTGATGTTCAGCTAGATGATGCATAGTTTTGACTGCTAAGAATGGCGCCGGCCTTGTGCCGTAGGTTACCGTAGTGAGTTGGTACTCTCTTATTGGCTCATTTTCGGAGAAGCGCCATAATATTTTCTGGAAAACTTGGTCGGCTTCATGTATCCACATCTGCCTAAACATCTTCTCGATATCTGCCTTATAAACGAATTTGTATTTTCGCCATTGTAGCAATATATCGTATAAATCTGCTTGCAGCTGTGGCCCTGTGCAAAGCATCGAGTTAAGACTTGCGCCGCTGCTAGTCTTTGCAGAAGCGTCAAAAACTACTCTTAGTTTAGTAGTTTTACTGTCTTCCTTGAAAACGGCGTGATGCGGTAAGAAGCAGTGCGGCCTGTTCTCGGAAGGTTTGTTGTCGCATAGCTTCATATGGCCCAGTTCTAAGTATTCTCTCATGAATCGCTTATACTCCCTTTCTAGGTTTTTGTCTTTCCTAAATTTCCTTTCCATATGGAATAATCTTGACATTGCCATTTTCTTGCTATCTCCTAGCGCCATTGGATCTGCATTGCTATTAAAGGGTAAACGGACAATATATCTGCCATGTTCATCTCTTGCCACGGTTTTTTCGAAGTATTCTTCACACTGCTTGTCTTCTTGTGAAACTTCTCGCTGCTCGTTAACTTCCTCCATCTCCCAGAATTTTTTTATTTCGTCCAAATCAATTGTGCTTACCAGACTAGTGATATTTTCGTCTGATCTTGTACCACATTTCCCAGAGATGATCCATCCTAGCCTCGTCTGTTGGGCTATTGGTGCATTTCTTGCACCCTTCAGAACTCCATCTAGTATAATGTCTCCATAGACATCAGCGCCCAGGATTACATTAATTTTGCCTTGTTTTTGATACTCGGGGTCTGCCAAATTGATGTTCTGGAGGTGTGGCCATTGTTCGCTGCTGTTAGAGGTTTCTGGGAGAAGGTGGTTTAGTTTGTTTAGAACGAATGCTCTTATCGACATTTCGTAATTTGAATCGAAATGTGGAGATATTTTTACTGTAACATAAGTTGAGACTGGGCTCTTATATTGCGCATTTATCCCAGTTACAGTGACATTCGTTTTTGCGCGTTTGAGACCTAAGCTTTGAGCAGCTCTTTCAGATATAAAAGATGCTTGCGAGCCTTGGTCTATCAAAGCTTTAAGTTTTTGTTGGCTGCCATCCCTTGCTTTGATATTGATAATAGCTGTGGCTAATAGTACTTGGGTAGTATCTTGTAATTTGGCGGAGTTGAGTGTCACAACTTCCGGTGCTTGGGAGCTCTTTCTTGAGTCCTGCGTTTGACGTTGATCGTCATGCAATAATGTATTATGCTTAAGACGACATTTAAGGCATGTGTTTTTGCTCGGACATTTTTCTGAATTATGTCCCTTCCTTAAACAGTTTAAGCAGAGATTATTTTTCCTGGCTGCATCGATTTTTTGTTTTGCCGTCATATTCTGCTGTTTGGGGCATTTGAACATGCTGTGATTCCCAGCACAGAATGCGCATTTCAGTGAGACCGTTGTTTGGTATGTCTGAAGTGGCCTTTGTGGTACAGGTCTTCTTTCGGGGTCTTTCTTCTTTGTATTCTCCATGGACTCCAGAGATTGGAATCTATTTTCTATGAAGGAAAGTAGATCGTCGAAATCAATTACTTCCTTAGGTTCAGTTAAGTGTTGCTCGAAAAGTTTATATGTTTCTTTATCGAGTTTCCTTGTTAAAATATGGCCTAGTAATGGGCCCCAACTACTGATTTCGATGCCTTTGCTTTGTATGCCTTGTAAGGCTTCTTTCATTTGATCATGGATCTGTTTAAGGTCTTGCGCTGATTCTCTTGTTAGTGCAGGTTGATTTAAAAGGTTGTCAAGGTGAGAGCTTAGCAGCAACCTCTTATTATTGTACCTGTCACACAAGAGAGTCCAAGCTGCCTCATAATTGCTATCCGAGATCGCTAGATGCTGAATTAGCCTGCTAGGTTCTCCCCTAACATAGCATTTCAGATACTGCATTTTAGCTGCATTGCTAATTTTGCTTTGATTGTGAATCATTTTCACGTATATGTCATGGAATGATATCCATGATTTATAATTCCCGTCAAATGTTGGGATAGTGATTCTTGGCAATTTAACTCCCCAATCTTGAGAATTACCTTCGGAAACAGTATTCTGCAGTTTGCTCTGTAATATGCAGAGTGCATTTTGTAATTTGCCTTCCGTGAAGGAGTAATAGGCCCAATTGTGCTCTACCTGTTCCGCGTTATTCTCGTGAATAAGAACCTCTTCATGCAGAGAGGTTATTTTTTCCCAGAGGTCTAGGAGTATACGTTGTTTATACTCGCTATATGCTTTGCTGAAACTGCTAGAGGTGCTCTCCTGGATTTCCTTCAGGTGTTGCTCCAGGGCGCTGTATCTCACCTGCAGTCTTTTGTATTGGAGAATGTTTGCCGTGTTTTCAGTCGGCTTGGCTATGTTGATTTTGGGAGCATTCTCGCTTGTTGCTGGGGCTGCTCTGTCCCCGAGCGGAATGCTGAAATTGGCTGCTTCCGGAGTGGCTCTGGTGAGCTCCAATGGTTCCAGGTGTGTACCGCTGGCTACTTTAACCTTGCCTGATGTATCAGACGTGACTCCTGTGGTCACTTTTGGTTCTGGGGATAAGCTGCTTACTGTTGGCTTATTCTTGACTGGGGCTGGCGCCTTAGGTATGGCCCCTGTTGTCACCAATCCCTCAGCTGCTGTTGCTGGTTGTCTCTCGAAAGCTGCCTCCAATGAAGCTGCTTCCTCAAAGCGGAGAGCTTCCGTTGCTGCTGTTATGACCTGTTGATCTTCTTGCAGAAGTTCTTTGGCTGCTTGATATGTCCTCTCTACGTCGCCGAAGAAGTCTTCTTTAAAGTATTCGTGGTCCCTGCTTGCCTCAAGAAGCAGCTCGTCATGTGCGCTAACGAACTGTTCCCAATAAGCTTCTAAGGTTCTGAGATGCCCACTGATGTATGTCTCATTCCTACGGCGTTGTGGACCGTCCTTCTTCATGTTAGCGCAGAATCGGGATATCATCTGGCCTAGTTGCCACTGCGTCTCCAGTTTAGATTCCATGTCTCCAATGGTTGATTTTCTTCTGCTTGGCATTGGCTGTAAATCCTAAGTGTTCCCCCAAAATGATTTATTTGCTTAGCTGAAGACACTGGTTCCTCAGTTAATGTAAGTATACAGAGCCTCTGGACACTAAGTTCCAGGGGATGATAATTTTTCCAACTGCGGACACTAAGTTCCACAGTTTATTTGTTGCTGAAGAGTGTACTCTCCACAGTTGCTAGCTCTTCTGAAGACACTTAGTTCAACAGAAAGCGCTCGAAGGACCAGAATGAGTGGGGAGAAAGCTGAAAATGAAACGCTCTGGGTTGTCTCTTAATGACTGACGCTTTATTGCTTTAAATTACTACCTTTTATAACAAACTTATTGACTACTTAATCAATTATTAATTAGGTTATCGCAGTCAGCAGCCCCGCGTATGAAGGTGCACAAAATGTGCATGGGTTGCTGAACGCTGACGACTGCTGGGGCAACTGAACTATCAATTGCTGACACAGCTTGTGAAGTTCGTTGTACTTCTTGTACAGTAAGTTAGATCAGAATTAATGATACAGACGATCATGAATCCACATGTTCTTATTCTGATTTCGCCTCCTGTTTTCTCAGTGGCACAAATATTATGTAAAACATTTGGATATATGCCAATACTCTTTTTCTTCTGTTTGTGCAAAAAGTAGCTCATTAGAGAAAATTTTATACAATTATTTGATGTACAAGTATTGTAAAAGAAAAATTTCTAGATACATTTGTTTTTTTAAACAGTGATATTGTTGGATCTCCAACCTAATTTCAATCTGAAAATATATGATTTAATTTTCTTTTACAGAACCAACTACTTTGGATCTCCTACATACTAACCGTTCCGTTATTTTTGGCAACTACATTTGACAAATGCCACTTGACAATTTGAGTCCCACATCCCTGGAAACTGGACCCTGAATTCCCGTTCCATAGTTCCTACAAGATTACAGCTTGAATCCCATCCAACCAATTAGAATTTGAATTTGATATATTTCTTATATAATTATATTGATGTTAATATTTATACAGAAAAAAAGGAATTTTTGAAACTGTCAATTGTAGAGTGGCGAAATAAAGTACATAGGCTTAGCATTAATTTCAGATTTGAATTTTTGAACGGTAGTAAGCCATGAGCAGTGTGGTGTCATTGTGACAGATGAAGATTTTAAGTGTAAAAGGAGCGGAAGCGACTAAGGAAACCACTTCTTGATTCTCTTGCAAGAGGTCAGTATCACCTCGGGAAAAAGACCGTGACCGTGGCATACTTATTCCTTCTATGGGTATCTTCCAATACCTATAATTTTAATAATAATATATTTTTACGTTCGCACTTTATTATTTATTAAATATTATTATTATGGAAATTATCATAATTCTTAATTTTGCAAACTTAATTTATTCGAATTGAGCAATGTAGCTTTTTAGTTTTTGAAAGTCTGACCTGAATTGAATTTTTTAATTAAATTTTTTATTTTGTTCTTTTCTAGAATACTTCGACCACCACACTTCCTTAGTGTCCGGGAAACGACCGCTCACTATTCCTACTCCTTAGTGTTCGGGAAAACGTCCGCTCACTTTTTTATTCCGTAGTGTTTTCTGAACCGACCTCACTGCACCTTTTTACTTTCTTTTTTAATTTGAATATATTTTCTAATTTAGTATTTTCAATTTGCTACTATGTTGAATGCCTGATTTATTTGAAAACTGATCTATTTTATTTTGTTATAGATATTGTGAATATTTTTAATTTAAAAGTTTAAGTTTTAAGTTTAAAAGTTTGTTTTTTTACAAGAGTTCATGACTCTGAGAGGCCAAAATAGGTATATTTTGCAAACAATTCTTTGTATTTGAATAGTCCATACTTCAAGAAGATTCAATAATTTTTTTATGGTAAAATAGCTGTAAATAACTACGTCAATCCACAGAGGATTTCAAAACAATCAGTAACTGAAGCCTGGATCAAATCAAAATACTAACGAGATTTATTAGAAAATATGCTTATGTTGGGCTATTAAAAAATATACATTAAAATGAAAGATGGTTCCATTTAGTATTGCGGGCGCAAACTTAAAAATGTATATATATATATAATATTGATATTTATATACCTACATATTTTACTTTCGAAATATGGAATTTTAACATAAATTTTAAGATATGTGCTTTGGCTGTTTTAATAGATCTAGGGCAAGATAGAAGCAAATACAATACATACGAGTCAAGAGAAAAAAATAATAATATATAGTAAGTTTTAATGCTAATGTAGCAAGGAAAATTATATTTTTCTCATCTTCATTTGTATTTGTTGCTAAGTTTACTCTAAATTGTCACAATATACCTTGACATCAGTCGGCTAAGGTAAAATGTGACAATTAGTTGCACTGTCACATGAAAAAACGAATAAGGTTAGAAAGTACAAGTTAAACCAAACTGGCACTTAGCCATAGACTTCCTTAAAGTAGTAAAGGGAATCGAACCCAACTCCACGGTAACGATAGCCCGACTCACTTAGTACTGAGCTACCAAGATCCTTCTACTTATCATTACTTAGCATATCGATAACATCTTTCTCTTTCCTAAAATGATAAATATGTACCTACTAGGTATTGTCCCGGTAAATGCCTATAGGCTTAGAAATATATTTTTTAAGTTTTACATACGAGGTTCGGTCGATAGAGAGAGGTTTTACATAAATATGCTTTCGGGACAAAGGCATATGGGAATAATATTGGAAATTTTATCAAATTGAATGAGGAAATCATAACGTAGAGTGCTAAAGGTAGTATTTCTATGAAATGTACTTAAAAATTAAATGCTTTTAAATAGACCGCATTTGCCCGGAATCATCTACCTATAACGTTTTAATTTTTTGATCTGCGTAAAATAATAGCGTGTGTATTCAAACAGTATTTCTACACGGCCTTAATTAAAAGTTTTACCACAGTGAGATAATTCAAATATTCATTTTTCAGTTTAATCAAATCTTTAATCGCCTGAAATTTCCCTACATTAGCACTCTTAAATATGTTATAAGAGCATGCTTAGGAAAAAAAGCTAAGAATCTATTTTCTGATCGAAAAATTGTTCTTGTTAATATTATACTTAAGTCTTGAATTTAATGATTCAAGTCTACAGAATTTTCTTTATAGGATATTTATCCGAATTACAACAACGAATTGCTTGTTTATTTTGGGGCTTCATATCGATGGACGAACTTTTTGAAAAATCCAAGAAAGAAAATCGCTTCCCAAAAACGCACGGTTTCCCAATTTTTACTTTTGTCTTTGGAAGGAAGAAGTCATGCTTCCTTAATTCGTTGTACCATCCAAGTTCTAAAAAAGTCTTGTTTCGCCTTGCCTCTTAAAGTTTGAAAATACTAAGTATTTAGGTGCCCTGGTGCTGTAACGTTGACAAAAAGTCCGTTGCCAATGCGACGCTCCAAAAAGTCTTCGCTAGATATTTCCACCATTTTTTCTTCCATTTGTAAATGGCGCGCATTTCATGTAGGCAACCACGAAACCGAAGAGACGTCAGCTGGTTTGGGGTGGGTAAAAGAACGCCCGGCTATATTTTACCGCTTTGATTTTGGCGATTTAATTGGATTAAGACCGGGGAGGATAAATAGTGCAAGATTTCGGAATGTCCGATTACATCTCGGCAAGAACCCTGATGAATGAGTCTTTGCGCCACACTTTGCCCTTAGACAATGCCCTCTGCCGGCGGCATCCCCGCGGCGAGCCCGCCCGGCATTAGGACGAACAAAAGAGGGTAAATCGCACAAGAAGAACACAAGACGGCATCTCGGCATCATCAACAAACGTCGTTCTCGTCGACATCCTCGAAAAGAAAATTCCGTGCACATAACGTAACGTAATTTATCACGCTCCAGAGCTCCAGAGTCCTTCGTCATTTTTTTCCCTGGCCCCAAGGAAACACAATGTGCAACGTAAGGGCATGGCAAGGAGCTGCACCGGGGCGGGCGGGCCTGGGGAGTGGGTTCGCCTCCCTGCTAATAGTGATGAGGGCCGGGGCAACCCAGTGGTCGTTACTCAGGCGGTTGACATGTGTGCATGTGGTGTAACTGTAAGTCTTACAGGAACCGCTAAAGTGGGTGGTCGGCCCGGGCCCGGGTCCTGGCTTGGTGACACAGCTCAACTGCGATGGAATCGTCATCGGTGCCAACTTGCACGTTTAACGGAATCAAGGCTACTCGATTATGGGGGTGGTGGGTGGCGGTGGTTGTGGGTGGGGTGTGGGCGAACTTCCGATTGTTTGTTCCTCTAAAATATTCACGATAGTTCCCCGAACGAACACATTAGCACAGATGTCGCTGTGTGACGGTCTGCGGGCTGCGGCACTACCTCCGCACTGCGCGTCATCTGTAAGAGCAGCATTAGGGGGCAGTCGATATTCCAAGAAACAAAGCGTTAGGGTGGCGCGGGGGTGTGGGCTGCATCTGCAGCCAAAACTCGACCTTTATTTGTCCTTCAGAGGAGGTTAAAAATGTTTTCAGTCACCGAGTGCACACAAAATGCACGATAACTTGCACAGGGAGGGTTCCGAGGAGCCATTACTCTCGCCCTCCTCCGAATGAAACTTGCAGGAATATCAGAGATGTCGCTTATCCTGAGGCGAAGATAAAGCCGAGAAGTGGGTGGCTGGCGAAGAACGAAACGATGTAGCGTGGCCCACAAAAACTGATGTCGCCCTGTGAGTGGAATAGACAAACGCACAGTGACTGCTGCTGCAGTGGTGTTCCGCTGCTCGCCCTGTCCCACCCCCGGTCGCCCCTTCGGCAGATCTCCTTTGTTATCCCGCAACCCGATCATGTGATTCCTTAGTAATGCCACCCTCGCCTCGCCTCCCCACCCCGTTTCTTGAGGCGCGGGCGGGGGTGTATGCTGTGCAGCGCTTCTGCCGTAGTGCATTTATATGTTTTGTGCTAAAGGCCACAACCCGAAATAATCCTTCCGTGGCGACATTGATCGATGCCCTCTTATCCTGCTCCAGACTTTTTGGCGCAGTTCTGGGCACTTTTGTCTCTCGGAGCCCTGGGTCTCAGCCCCATCCGCCCGGTCCGCCCGGCACCACCCCCGAATCCTTTAATTTTGCTTTTTTCCTATTTTTGTCTTTGCTAGTCTTCTTCCTTTTGCCCTTCAGTTGACGATGAAAAATTGCCCGTCTTGGGTTTCTCTGAAATCTTTTTGGACTTCTTCAGCGATGGATGAAATAAGGCCGGGCCTGGGCTCCAGCTACATGATGGAATTATTTAGTGCAGCCAAATGGATGCAGCCAGCAGCGCCGTGGGGACATGCAATGAATGCCGTTGAGCTGCAAATAGCTGCGAGTTTCCTTTTTTATCTATTTCCCTTTTTTTTCGGCTCCGCACCCGGGAAGCGGTGCATCATTCCTTATCTGGGGAATCGCCGGAAAAATTGCTGATTGTTCTGAACGTTTCTTGGCAACACTTTAATAAAACAGCTGTAAACAGAGATCCATCCTACCCTAATTTTCCGCTTTCGTATCTACTGTAGGTACTCGGGGCGGCTAAATCTTGGCGAATGAAAGTTTCAACATTTGGTGGGATCTGGGTTTGGGTTTGGTCAGTTCATCTCTTGGTTGCAAGCGGAAGATTTTCCAATTATAAAGAAAGACTTTGGGACAATACCAGTATGCTCTGGCACAATAAGTTTGCTGC
Organism: Machimus rusticus; assembly: GCA_951509405.1. Lineage (NCBI taxonomy): Eukaryota > Metazoa > Arthropoda > Insecta > Diptera > Asilidae > Machimus > Machimus rusticus. The sequence goes on from OX608051.1 coordinate 15,987,268, forward strand.
TAAAAAGTGGAAAAAATGTCTTACCAAATTCAACTTGACGAATTCCTGTTGTGTCATTTTATAAGGGAAGAGTTCTTCTGAACATGAAATTATAAAATGATATCGCCACTAGATGAGTTGAAACGGTCGAAAATATATTATTTTTATATTATTTTGTAACAAGTCTTAAACTAATTTTAATTAAATATGCATTTCATATTTCAACATAATAAAGGAATGTATTTGTTACTCACACTTACCAGAACGATGTAAATAAGTGTGAAACAATTAATCGGTAAAAAAGCTAGCAACAGCTAAATATACCTAGTTTTGCTTTTCTGATATTTTCCACGAAGAATCTGGGACACTCATGCAAAGAATAAAATGACCTTATATTTTCAAAATACCGATTTGAGCAACATCCGTTTGGTCTGTGAAAAAGAAACTTCAGTCTTATGCGAAAACTAAGGTGTAATTAAAGTCAGTCGTACATTACTTTCTGAAACACTCTTTAGAGACCTAGCCCTGTAATTTATTATTTGTGTACTTTTTGTAGAAATAATACCTACTTTATTAACTAAAAATTTCACTTTGTAAATAGTGGTTGTCAGAAATATATGTATATAGATATACACGGTGGGCCATTTTAATCTATACAGCTGAACATCTCGCCAGGAATGTTCCCAATAAAAAACGGGTCAAATAAAAGTTGTCGAGTTTGGAGGGGCGCATCTAATAGTTACCTTTAGGTCACCTTGATTTGACCTTGAAGGTTATTTCAAGGTCAAGTTGATTTTTTTTAAATTAGAATACCTATTTTTGACCCCCGATTCAGAAAGAGCAGACGATTTTACGTTCAGAATCGTAATTGTATTTTTTGTTTTGACCTTCGGAAGTAATTTTAAGGTCAAAATACAAACATCGAAAAACCATGAAAAATTAGATTTTTAAGGGAAAAACCTAAGTATAAGTTATCAGCATATCTTGAAGATGTAAGGTAGGTACTTGCGTTTTTCTTTAATGATCTTTAGTGGTCAATTAACACGATTTTTTTGTATCTAGCTTACCAACAGGGATAGTCAGGTGCATCGATTGTAATTTGACCTCAAAATGACCACTAAAGGTCATTAAAGAAAAATATTTCGTAATTATCAACCTTATTAAATTTCTCAAATTTCCAAAAAAAAATTTCTGCTAGACCACGGAAACCATCATAGATAAATGAACTCAGATTTCAGTTCTAACCATAAGTCTCTTATTGTATATAATGTTTATTTATCATGTTTGAAATGTTGGTATGTGTATTTTATTCTATTCAATTAAGTTATTTTATTTATATATTATTGAAAGAAGAAACGCAAACTTGCCCCTGAAGTGAGAAAAATTGGGTAGTTTCTATAACTATTTTCGTCTGTAGAAACTGCGGTATTTTCAAATGCCTATAATTATTTTAGTAAAATTTACTATAAAGTAAGAAAAAATATTTCGCTGGAGTTCTTCAGAATAATTTGCTTTACTGTGGATAAATGTAAAACAAAAAATAGTGTATATCACTAACGCTCTTACGCTCCCACATAAATTTACTGCTAGATATTAGTTAAAATAAGAGTTATAACTTTTTGAGAGCAGAACTATTCTGAGAATATTTCCTGTGTTTTTCACATGAAAGATAGTAAAATAAACCTATCACTTTTATCAAGAACCATATGAAATTACCATCAGAGTTTAGTCCATAACTACTCCGTCCGTTATACACGTTATGACAAACATAACCATAAGAAAATCCGCCTTATGTATGTAAGTAAGAAGGCTCTTAAATTATTGAATAATCAAATGCAGTTTACTTTCATCGCTGAAAGCAATCTGTCGCACCTTTCATCTCATTAATTTTTATCTGAAATATGTTGGCAAGTGGCAGCCACAACCATGGCGCTTTCAGCACAGGCGAAAGGCCTCGCGCTCGCGCTCTATCATATCATCACTTATAAAATGCGATCGCCGCCGCAGTGCGATCGGACCGCGATCAATATTCTGGTGGTGTTTCCTAACTAATAACATAATTTATCACGCAAAGTTCAGCTATGAGTGCACTCTAATCGCCGATGAAGTTGATCTTCATCACGTCAAGATCGGAACGAAGTGCGCCTCATATGCAGCCGCATACCTGGCGCATCGTCGAGGAACACTCAAGGGGGCAGCGGCAACAACAAATTAATCTGCGGATGAGTAAAAACCCGAACGTGCCATTCACAAAGGCTGCGCACACATGTGTGGCACGAAAAATGATCTTCCGCGAGTTCCATAAGCGATCATGATATCTCCTTTATATCTTAATTCGAGTCAACTGGAATGCTCTTTTTGTCGGCTGCGAGCCCACTTGGCGCTGCTTGTGCAGTTGCACTGTTTACGCGGCTCCACTTCAGGTTGGTCGTTTTTGCTGCTGCGGTGATCTTTCAAGAAAAATGCGAAGTTTTGCACGGCAGGTAGAACGCAATGAGCTCATAATTAACACATCGTCGTCTATTCAATTAGAGAGAGGGCTCGATACGCAGTAATTAACTGGGCACTGCAATGCTGCGGAAGGCGGAGCAAGGTTTCTGCGAAAATTGAATATCTCTTCGAGCGGAGGAGGTGAATAGCGTTGTTGTTCCGTTAGACGAAAGGCGGGAAAGGAAGCGACAGCGTTCCTACATGGCCTCTAGATTCCGGCCATAAATGGCGTTTTATTTCGGTCCAATTATTCAAGATCAGCAGAGAAGAATAGCTGGAAGATATATCGACGATTGTTTTTCCCGCTTCGATCCGGGCTAACTAGCGGTGAAACCACCTAGCCGACTACTTAACGATCGATAATTTAACGTAAGCGACCTTATGATCTTTCGTGAATCGAGCCTTTTTCAGTTCGCTGCTCACCGGGTACCCGACTGCACTTACCCGGTACTAATTGCATATCTCTGATAAGCTCGTGGTACTGTTGCGAGTGATCTTCATCATGAGATCGCCGCACATTAGGGCCCTGGCTGCCTCGCAAATCACAGCCGAATCGATTTTTCCCATCAGCGGTGGCGTGCTACGGACCCACATATCGATCGCAATCTCTGGGCCGCGATCATAGTGCACATGATTCGGCGGCAGAAGGTGATCAAGCCATTGCCCGTGGTAGCTGTCTCGCGCTGAGGGCACGGCGAGCGGCACGGCTCTCCGGTATCTGAGGCGATCGTGCTGCTGATTACGAATATTTTCACAATGACGCGTTGATGGAAGGTTTGGATTGGGTGCGAATGCTTTCGCCTCATAATTGGCAAAGTTGCTAGGGCTTGAACTGGGTAAATGGGCACCTATGGGCTCAAGAAACTGGAGCGAGAACCAGGCGTTGAAATTATTTACAGTTCCATCAATGCCATCATCTACATCAGGGCAACCAACTTATGCTTATGTGATTAATTTTTTTCATAAAATTTTGTCGCAATCTACTTGCTAAAATCTTAACATTTAAAATAATATGATGGAATGAAAAAAAATTTGGCATTTTCTTAAGGTATTACATTCAAAGGTGTAGAATATTTTTAAAATAAATGATCAGAAATTTATCAACTATCTTATCTTATATATCTGATTTAGTGAAACCGTGTAGGTGTTGACAGGGATGAGTTTCGGAAAGAGCGTGTTGAACATTATGCTAATGAAGCCGATAATAAAATTTAAAAAAATTAAACCAAACCAGACACTGGCTATCAACCTGGAATCGACAAAATTTTGTGGTGGGCAAATTTTGAATTTTGTAACTTAGGAGGTGACGAAAAGTAAAAGGAAAACATTAAGAAATTTCAGTCAGTTGGCCAGGATTTCCCTTCAAGGCAATGGCTCGTATGCTAAAAAAGTTAGCAAAAGCTCAGATTCGATTTTTGTATAGTAAAGGAACACTTATAATTTTAATAATTATAATTTTAAAAACTTAGAAAGCAAATTAGTAAATTTGCAAAGAATTCGACTTCTTAATTAGAAATATCACACAGATACGAACAGTAAGGAATTTCAAATTTATTTAATTATTAAAATGGAGCCACTCTCCATAGTTTGTTAAATATAAAAATCTACAATCGACAAACGCCTCTCTCTCTCTCACTAAAACTTTCACCGATACTACCTTTTTATCGAAATGTGTTCTTTTTTTTATATTTTCAGAGCTGAAAAAACCAAACATTTTTGTTTAACCATTTTGTAAACAAATGTACATGAATAAAAAATTTTCTTTTTCTTTTGAGATCAACCATTCTTTATTGTAGAAAAGCTGAAATTTTATTAAATAATTAAAATAATATTAATTTTTTTTTGTCATTAAAAATAAAAACGTTAAATTGCTGAATAAAATGTTTTTTCCTGATGTACGTAGATCATATTTCATTCAAAACTCAGTATTGTAGGTCACAGGATTAAAGTACGTGATTTAAATTTAAAAATTAGCTCTCATAAGTCCGCTTTCGTTGGCTACTACAAAAAAAGCTAATTTCCCTTTGGCGAAAAGAACACGGCCCACAGCTTTCCACCTCTAACAAAAATAAGGATAACTTTGCTTTTTAATAATGTTTACCTTGAATATGAATCTTAAAGAAAAAAATGTATTTTCCGATAATTATAATAAAGTTCAAATTTTTATGTATCTTACTTGTGGGTTTTTTTATTTTATTTGAGTTGTTTAATTTTGAGATAAAAGAGATATTCCCGCAAAAAGAAATTTTTACATTATCAATTAAAGAGCTGGCGCATATGGGAGTCTCATTTCCCATTTAATTAACATGTCAACATTTTCTTTATCCATAAATGTTTATGCACTCTAGGGGAAAAAAATTATGTGGAATTGTTTACACAATCATTTCGAATGAAATTAAATGTTCGATATAATATCTTTCTTGTCTTTTTTTCGTACATGCTGCTTTCAGAATTAGTGGCATATAATATTATATTAGAACAATGGTTAATCAAAATGAAGTTAAATCTGCGTTTCCTCAAATCAATTTGTTTATTTATCGAGCAATAAACAAAACACAGAGAGAAAAAACATTGTAAAATTTACAAAGTGAAATTGTAAAATCTAAAACTTACCATACTTTTATCAATAATGCCGTCATCTTACAACATAATTTTAAAATATACCTAAAGATAATTGAATCAACGTATTAAATTTTAAAATCGACCGCCCGGCTCAATAATAATTCACTGGTATTTTTTAAAATCTGATTGTAAAATTTACCGCCTTTTTACATTTGTAAATAATAAAATTCGGTTGTAAAAATTACAGCTATTTGTTAAATTTACAAAAGATACATATGTATGCATACATACATATTTATATAAATAAGTAAAATAAAAAATAAATAAAAAAAAAATCTCCATAAAATACTCTTCTGTTATTATTGTTAATATTGGTAGGTACCATACAGCGAATTGGGGAGTTGATAATGTGAAAATCAAGAATTGAACCTACCCAACGGGTATTTTTTTAAATAAGGGCTTTATACCTCTTTTAAAAATTACAGCTCATATATGATATTTTTATTTCGCCAATTGGAACACATATTAAAGATATGACGAAAATTTAGAATAAAATGTACCAACATATGTACATGTGCGAATATAATCAAAGAAAATCAATGATGATGATTCTAAAATCGATTAAAAGTATAAATCGATAATTTTCGCAAATATCTCAATGTACCTGAGGGTGTGTGCAGTATGCGGGGAAATGTTTAAATTAGCGCGGCGCGGTGGGTGGTGGCGCGTGATGACACCTGAAAATTTTTAATTAAACCCGAAGCCTGATCGCTTATCACGTTGAGAGCTTCGGTTGCAGTCATGGTGGTGCAACAAACGATGCAGTTATCCGGGACCCCACGAAAGGCCTGAAATTATCTCCGGCACTCATCTCGTGCACATGGACTATGCACCCAAAAGCTCCTGGCTAACAAATTCGCAAAGCTTTTCCTAATATACGAAGCAGCGTTTGCCGTCTTGCGCCCGCTCGAGATCTCCAGAGAGAAGAGCCCCCGAGCCTGGGATTCCGTCGTTAATTTTCCATCATTTAAAATTCCCTTGAAATCCATCTTAAATGACAAATTATCGCATCCAGACATCAAATTCATCACTTGCAGCGCTGCAGAGCCCGGTGCTCGCGGCCCAGGGCCACATGGCGTTCGGAGCAGGCGCGCCGGGGGTAAGTGAAAAATTTTCGTAGATGAGGCGAAATGGGTAAATGCGGCTGTCGAGCTCCCTCATTTCTATTTTTCACTATCCCGGCAGGAACAAAAACACCCTAAATGACACCCGGAGCAAGGATACGGCTGCAAGATAGAAAATAACCCAAAGTAGTTACTTCTTATCGCTAGCCGGGGCCGGGTTCGGGGCCGGGGCTGGGTTCGGTTGAGGATGGTTGTGGGGCGCTCCAGAATGCAACTCTGTCGATAGGGCCGCCTCCCACTAAAAGCCCGTCGCTATATCCCAGAGAGTTCCTTGGAGCTGTAACGTTGGGTTTTGGTCCTTTTGAGGAAACGCCAACACGTAAAGCCGAGCTCGTTTGGATCCTTGAGTCACGTCATCTATTTCCCTTAGGAGCGATAAATTGCAGTTGGCTAAGACGACGCAGCAGTAGTGACATGCAAGACGAATTCTCATGCACTTCCTAGTCATTTAGACAGTGGACCCAGAATCACGTTCTCCCGACGAAGATGTGACAGCTTTGGGATTTGAACCCTTTTGGACACATCAGTTCCGCAGATAGGTGCCATGGTTGAGGATTCCCTTGAAGGGGTTAGAGTTTCTGTCCCCAGGTACGCTCCTTAATATCCTCCGGTGGGCGGTGTGCATGGCCGTTCTGCATGTGTTGGTGGAAATCTGGATTTCTCCGCCGGGATACATGCGAAACCAAAATTAGTCGGTGCAGGAAACTCATCTTACAACAGCTATTTCATCGTATTGAGTGCATTCAATTAAGTTCTGACAAGGAGCACGAGGTTTCCAGCACGTTTCCGCAGTTTTCTACGCTCATTTGAGTTTGAATGTTTTCGAATTTCACCGCAGATCGAACATGCACGGGATGCTCGACAGAGAAGGCGATTAGCCCACATTTCTTCCACCATCCCGCCCATTGTTCTTGTAAGATTAGACACAATAATAGTCATGGCATGCGAACGTGGAATACCTTGCAGATATCCTTTTTTGCCTGATTTATGTGATGTGTGGTAAGAACTATACCGCAAGTCAATCCTATATTATTTTTATATAACACTCTTATCTTAAACATTTATTAGAAATTAAAAGCCTTAAAAAGTAGAAACACATTTTCACTTTAGAATCCTCCGTTGTTAAAGTTTACAAGACCCGATTTCACCATACTCTGTTAGTAAGTAAATGTCCTGCTAAAAATCGGTAACGGCCTGTCAAGGCTAACATTGGATGTATTGGAATTAATTGAAGACAAACTTGAATATCTATTTGTTTGACCAGTAAGAAAAGTATAAATCAGATGCCAATAGGACCCAAAATAAAATTGATGTTTTCCAGAAACAATTCTATTTTCACCTGTAAACCAACTTCTTTTGACGTTGAGGTATTATGACACTGGTTCACAGCAATTAACAATGGGAGATTATTTTCGCACAAGCAAATCCCTCTCATAGAATTTTTCATAGAGTTACGGCGACAATAGCATCACTTGGTTCCCATTTTATTAAATACCTAATACTAGAGGATGAGCTTAAAAAAACACAAGTTGATTTTTGTAATATAGCATGCTTTTCTAAAGCATTAGGTGCTCTAGATTGCACACATGTGCCAATTGGCTCTCTGTTAATGAGTGAATAAAACATGAATTAAATGAGAGTAATTCACTTGATATTTGATTTAGTAACAACTTGTTAATTTCCCTTTATGAAACGTTAGAAAATCTAACATTTGACGATTTCATAATGCCCGATTAGAAATATTTTGATAAAATCGGGTTTTAACATCCTAAAATTTGAACTTTTGTTTGCAGTTGATGCTTAAACTAAACTGATTTTCGATAATTTTCTGGATTTCTACCAGTTTAGTCAAGCGAACATATATACTCCACTACAATAATGAGAAATTATTACTTTCTTGTTTTATTTAAATAGCAATAGACAGTAATGATATAAATGTTTAATTTTAATATTCTTAAGAAGCACAATTTTTTTACTAAAGAAATGATTTAAAATTAAAATCTTGCAAATGTAGAAAAAAAATAAAAAATTAAAATAAAAATAAATTTGAATTTAAAATTCACCCCAAATTAAGGGGACCCAGTGGTCTAGCAATGTTTTTTGAAGAAGAAAATAATGAAAAACGATATTTAAACCTTGTAGTTATATTATAATACTAAAAGCATATACAAGAACATTTTTATAATAACCAACAAAATTTGAATTGTTTAAAAAATGGCGTTGGAGATGACCCTCTCAAAAAATGGACCTGGCCGGCGGGTGAATTTTTAGCTCTTTGACTTTTGTGATAAATAAAAAAACAAAAAAATTATTAATATCCCTTTCTATATTTTAGACTTAGAAAACAAAAAATATTCCCGGGTTTATGGCAACATCATAAAAGACCCTTTTTGTGCATTGCTGCACAAATCTATTGTATCTATATATGGACTCGTCATCGATCGGACGGACGCGTGAACCTCTGCATAATTATCAACGCGTGATCTTTTTCCTAAACTGTGCACGCTTATTATTAGCCTGTTTCGTTTGCTCAGCTGAGCGAATCTCAGGAAGTATTGCGTATTTCCCATTTTATTTTCAAATTTACGCATGTATATTTCTTTTTTCTTTCTTAAAATGCTAACGAACAAACCTTTTCCTTATATTATTCATTGGCGTACAAACTTAAAACCGTCCCAAATATTTTTCGCCTTTGATTTTTGCATGGTTTTACTTTGTTTATCATCTGTAAAGATGAATTGCTCCGACATTAGATTGTGGAGTTGCGATTTCGTTCTTGAATTTTTTATATCGCTTTAGAAATGACAACCAACACCGTTTGTGGGCGACAAAATGGCGTCCAAACAGAGTTTGTCACAAGTTTGTACGCCAAAAACCATCGTCGTGTGTGGCCTGCTATTCGCGTTCATGTAAAGTAAAGTTTTTTTTTTCGTCGTGTTAATTGTACGGGGTACCTACTAAACTTTATTTGCGCCGTTCACAGGTTTGATCTAGGAGTCTGAAATCTCGGGAGGACTGTTGTTAAATCTAGGTACAGTTAAAATATTAAGCATCAACACACTTAAACTCAAGAATCACCTTACTATGCATATATCATACATGTAAGGAAATTTATGTTATGTCCTCTCTAAAGGAGATCAAACTGAAATTTTGCACAAAATCTAAGCTTTAATAAGATGTTTGCTTTTAATTGTAAAAATAAAAATGCTCATGGCCTCCATTTTCTCCTTGCGAAACAGAAAGACAAATTGTCTTTTATGTATAATGAATGAAGTTCCTTCACATATATGTAACTATGTTATTAGAAAAATATGTAAAATTTATATTAATAAAACACAGTGGAAGCAGAAAATAAAAAGAGTTTATTGATTTTTTGTAAAATGTCTAATAGAGAGAATTATGAATAATGACATTGGCCTTAAACAGGTCTTATTAAAATTATATTTTTGATCCACATATTCATTATTAATGAAGAACGATTATGAACGAGTTTTCTTTTTTAATTATTTATTCGAGTTCAGCCTTCCAAGTACCTACATATATAGAGTAGAAATCAGGTAACTGTAATTACATAATTATTGCACTTAAGTGCTAAAATCGAAAATTCATTCAAGATTCAACTATATTATTGTTAGGTTTGCGTTAGCAAATAAATATTAAGCTGGCCTGAATTTGCTTTTAAGAAATTCAGAGTTGATATGGTGTATTTTTAAATAAATCTTGGTTCGTGTATCGCTGGTATTATAGAGAACAAGTTGTTCAAAATGAATATCTAACAGAATACAATTATCCTCTTCTATCTTCTTGATAAAAGTCTGCTTTCGTTCACATCGTTTACAGCTCTAAAAGGCGTCACTTTTTGTTTGATGGTAGTCCATATACATGTGTAGTGTATGGAACTTTATCAATAGCTTTAGGGAAAAAATAAACTAAACGCCACTTTTGCGCATTATCTTTTTTCAAAAATTGTTTAAATCATAAAATCATATTCGGTATATGTACATAATCTAATTTAAAGTCTTTAGCTCTGATAGGCGCACATATATAATGGAAGCAACAAATAATAATAAAAGTAGTTTAAATTCAGCAAATTGAAAAAACCTATATATTGTTTACATTTGCACCTGCACTGAGTTCCATACTAACACAGGGAATTCGAATACACATGGGATTGCTACTTTATCATTACATAGCTTGGTTAACCAACTATTTCAGTTGACCAATATCGAAACCAAAAACAGTGACAGACTATTTGCTTTACTTTAACATTTATCATTTTTGTAATACATTTGTGAAGTGTTTCCTTAATTTATGGATTTTTGTTCCTCTTCAGCTGTGAAAATAAGGTCGCCCCTTTTTAGGGTTCCGTAGCCAAATAGCAAAAAACGGAACCCTTATGGATTCGTCATGTCTGTCTGTCTGTCCGTCCGTATGTCACAGCCACTTTTTTCCGAAACTATAAAAACTATACTGTTGAAACTTGGTAAGTAGATGTATTCTGTGAACCGCATTAAGATTTTCACACAAAAATAGAAAAAAAAACAATAAATTTTGGGGGTTCCCATACTTAGAACTGAAACTCAAAAAGTTTTTTTCATCAAACCCATACGTGTGGGGTATCTATGGATAGGTCTTGATTATATTGAGGTTTCTAATACCATTTTTTTCTAAACTGAATAGTTTGCGCGAGAGACACTTCCAAAGTGGTAAAATGTGTGTCACCCGCCCCCCCCCCCCCCTGTAACTTCTAAAATAAGAGAATGATAAAACTAAAAAAAATATATGATGTACATTACCATGCAAACTTCCACCGAAAATTGGTTTGAACGAGATCTAGTAAGTAGTTTTTTTTTTACGTCTTAAATCGTAAACAGCAATTTACCTTTCATTCGATCAACTCAAATATAAAAATAAAAAAAAAAACATTTAATTTCATAAACATAAATCATCATTTTGGTACCTAATTATAATGTTTACTTGTCAATAACTTAATTTAAAAAAAATACACTATTATTAAAACATCGATCAAAGTTACAACGAACTACAAGAACTTTTATATTATGTTTCTTGCTGCTACGGAACCCTTCATGGGCGAGTCCGACTCGCACTTGGCCGCTTTTTTTCATTATTTTTGAAATTCCAAATACATATACATATGTATGTATATTATATGTATATGGCAATTCTTCCTTCCCAGTAGGAAATGTATACCTTACGGAATAAATGCCGTACTATATACCCGTAATGTATAAAACCTGTCTTTTGAAAGACAAAATAGATTACTTTAACATTGCGATATCATAGGAAGTAAGATATAAAGACCTCTATTCTGAATACTGAGAATTGAGTATATATACTGCATTAAAAAAGTGAATTCGAACTGCGATCAGTGAGAACTCGCGCGCTCGGGCTCTACCATCTGCCTTTTTTAAAGTTGATTTTCCTGTGATATTCCTGACTACGACTAGATTTGAACCGTGGACCTCCGGTTTTCCTGAAATCTTCATATTTTTCTTTCCATAATCCAAAAGGAGTATTTCTGCCTCTTTGGGTCATGAAACTCTTTTTTTGACATATGTTTAAATTGTACATATAATATGTACATATATACACTCTGCCACAACTGAAGAAGACGTGACACTGACAGACACGTAATCAGACATTACAACGTCAAGATATTGGACAAATTGCCGCGAAGTTGGCGTAGTTTTTTGGAAAGTACTTGCGGTTAAGCACAAATCAAGAAAACTTTTCATGGTTTTTGACCACTTCAAATGTATGGGGAACCAAGTCACCACCAACCGATTTGAACTGGTTTCACGCTAAATCGAGAAGGAGCTTGGTTAACCAAGTAGTGTGTCAATGGTATATGGTCTATGCACTTTTATTCTAAACCTACCGTAAAAAATAAAACAACCTCTATTAAGCCTTCTAGATATCAGAAAGTAGAGTAATTTAGGAGTAGTATCAATTTCAAGTTAGAATATAATTTTTACCATACGTAATGAATACTTACATACCTACATATCTTTTTATGAAGCATTGTTAGCGGTCTAGTTAAGTTTGTACATATTTTATGCCTTTAATTACTCAAAAACCCACGGGTTCATGAGTCTTTCTCAGGAAGGTTTCCTAGTTTTCTTGAAAATTTCGTCCATACCTCTTCTCTCTCAAGGAGACTTTCTTAGAAACAACCTTGTTGTTAGAACCGTCACGACACTTTAACAATGCGCTTTGCTCTTTTTCGCCCCAAAAAGCTGTGCGCTGGTTTTCTCCGAAAAATTTAAGATTCCGTACCGCTGCACGAAACCGCTTTTCAGTAGTCAAAGGGAACGCAATTTCCTTCCCCTGATTACCTTAGCTGAACAAGAAGCTTAGCACGGGTAGGACGCGGGCGGCGTGACGGGGGCAAAGCGAGTCGCAGCCCCATAACTTCGCCCCAAATTGCTGCAATGACTTTGAAATACACTTGAGTCTGCACCCAATGTCCTTACGAGCAAAATCAGGATATTTAAAAATCGACAAAGAAATAGTGCTCCATCGTCACCGGAGCGCTGCGCCCCACCTCTCCGGGCGGAATATGCATGCATTTGAGGCCCCCCCAGATAAACTCGGTGTTGGCACGCGGCAAGGAGCACGTAAGATGGCGCAGCAGTCGTCGTCGGGACGGTAATTGCGGGATAAGGGAGGCAATAAGTTTGGCGGAAACTCGGTCAAGGATGTTAAATTGTTATTCGTCGTCGAGACGGAGCATAAAACTTGATGACGTTACTTAGAACAACGAAATTATTATTGCAGCTTCCCTCGCCCGGGGCATGTGTGGGGGCGGTCTGTAAATTGAGTGGCGGTGTGGCACCGGGCGCCGATGCCATTCGGGCTGCATCCTGCACACCCTCGACATAGAATTTTAGATCGACCGGCGAGTGTGGTTTCTCGTCGTCGGTCGGTGGGAATGGTCGCCGTGTAAGTTGGTCCCGGGCTCCAGGCTCCAGGCTCCAGGCTCCAGGCTCCAGGCTCTTCATTTGGCGTCCTGCAGCATGAGCCCCAGAAACCGCCCCCAGCCCGGTCGTTTTTTCCTGAAATTTTTATGGTTTCGGTTATATTTGGACATCCTGATGCGGCCCCAGCCAGCAAAGGCATCCTCGCCGGTGCGATGTGCTGAGGCATGTGCATCTGATAATGCCGTAAAAATTCTGAATGAGATGAGGAGGGACAGAAGCTCCAGTGCAGTCGGACAAAAAACCTCCGGCGGACGTGACGCTCCTCCGCTGGGAATTATGGAAGCGAGCGCTGCTGCAGCGTGAAAGGAGTCGAAATCGTCTTCTTTTTCTCCTTCACGTTTTCAGTTCCTTTATCTTACTACGGTCCTCGAATAGCCCTAGAGTCACCAAAGAACTCGAAGACATTTTCATTTGGCTGACGAGAATGCGACAGTGGTCGTTAAGTTTTCATTTTGTCGAGTTTTACGACCACAGCGGATGCCCTTCCAGTGTCCTGGGAAATGTCAGGACTTTTTCGCTGTTCATCTGCCTTCTTTCATTATTCAAGCGACAGCTTTCAGGGGACTGGTGGGCGGCGAGTATTAAAAGTAGCTGCCGCTGCCTCGCCACGCCACGGATCTGCTCACGAAAATATCGCAGCAGAAACCTACAAGAAAATGCATGGCGCACGAAGGACTTTTTCTTGCAGCGCAAACGATCTCTGACCTTTTGGAAACTGTCGGCCTCATCAGGACCTTGAGGGCCCTGCGAGCACCCAAAAGGGCCGCATTGCGCAATTAGAACTGTTTCACAGATTAAAAAATCCCCAAATCCCTTGCACTTTCAGTCACACGAGGAAACGCGTGCTGCACAACAACATCTTAAGGCGTGAGGTTGTCTGAGGGGCGCTAAAGCTCTTGGAGAGTTTCACTTATCGCGAATCGAACATTACAAAATAATTCAATAATATAATCAATAATAAAATGCAAAATAATGCTAGTAATCTTAAAGGAGTAGTCCACTGGAATGCGAAAATAATTTTCCTCTGTTATCCACAGAATTCAGATATAAAATAAAACAGGTCAATAATAATGTAGCATGTAGATGGTTTAGCCAATATGAATTTAGAAAAAAATTGTAAATTCATCTATGTATATTTAATTATACAGAGAGAAAAAGTTTGTTTATTTGTTTGTTTGCCAGTCGCGGCTTCACGCAGAAAGTACTACAACTTATCCGATTGAGATACACGTGTATTGTGCATGACCTCCTGAGTAACGTATTCAATACATTTTAATTGGAAAGTGAAATATGTCGAAAGCGTACTTTTAAAGATTATTTGAAAAGGAATTGTATTGCGACAATTTATTGTTTTTATTAAACTTATTATCAATACTATATATTGCATTATTATATTACACAATAGCTATGTAGAATGAACTAGCGGACCATCTAATATTAATATCTAATTATTATATGTAAAGTAGAATCTATGTATATTAGTATTTTATATTATGTATAATAAAACACTAGAAGCGCCACATATTAAGACCCTCCCTGGACAGCCGTCGTGCCAAATCTGTCTATTTATTACAATGATCAATGGTATAAAGTACGAAAGTTATGTTTAAAACTATTTGTAAAATATTTGGAACACGTTTATTAATTAAGTAATTCAAATTTTTATTTCTTATAGCAACAAAATCATCACAACTTACATAGTAAACTGTACTACATTATTAAATATCATACATATAAACTAGTTGAAGATAAACGCATAAAAATTATTCTTTACAAGTGCATTGATTGCAGACAGTTGCGAAAGGTGGCACTTCGCAAATGATTTATTATTTGAGCCTTTTGACTTGGCTTGGACACCTTTTACGTTTTTCTTGTCCGGAATTGCTACAGGAAAACTTCTTTTTCTTCTACATACATAGTTATATACTTTGCTCCCAATTCTTCTCCCAATTGCAATAAAAAATCGCTGCGTTTAATTTTGCTGTTGTTGATAATTTTATACAATTCCCTCGAATTTACACTCGTTAAATCTAAAAAATTAAAAACTGTATGAACTGGCCAACGTCTTACTGTATATTTACGACTCATTTGATCTATGACATCTATTCCATATATGTATATATATAATAGATATAATAGAATAACACAGTCTCAGGTTTTTTCTTTAAACTGGAGTCTATTATATCGGGATGCATAGTGCTGAGTATTAGGATTTTTTTATTAGATTAAATCTGATAAACTAGTCAAAGATGTGTTACCTGTATTTAGCACAAACGTATAATTCCTCTTTTGCTGTTTTCACGGAAACTGGTATTTCTCTGCGAGCTCTATTGATTGTGCCCACGATACTATAAGTTTTAGCCTTCAAATATTCCGCTAATAAAAGTGAAGTGAAAAAGTTGTCACAAGTAACATTTCTTCTCAACTCAGTCACTTAAACGCTCGTCATTTAGTCTATTAGTATATCTTCCAAGGTAAGGAAACGCATTTATTACATAATTTTGATCTTTGTCTGCAGCCATCCAAAATTGTTGCCATATTTGTCTGGTTTGAGCTTATAAACTGGGTGAATCGGCAACGTCACTTAGAATCTATGTATCAGATCTAAGTTCTGTGCTCCAATTGCACCACTTATGTATGCCTATGCAATATGCATACCATCCATCAATTGTCAAATACCTTTCCTCGCGCCTCTTCCAATGTACATTCTAAAGATATGCTGCACAATCTTTTTTGAAAACATTAGTTACCTAGCGCTTTTGCATGTTTCATCCACATTACACTTCACATGTGGGGTTGAGTTGGTCATACACGTTCTCTAAAAATATTTTGGCATCCATACCTACAAAATGTAGGTACTACCAGTTTCAATTACTGTCCAGGCTGTACCATTGGGAGAAACAAGTGTCCTACTTGCGTCAGATGACGTTAGCTGATTCTAATCATATAATTAATTTGCATTATTTTCATCAGTATACATGGATTTGTCAATGTTGTAGATTTAGAGGAATTGACCCCCATATTGTTCATTGCTATATAATAAAAATATTAATTTATATTAAAAAGAACCTTTTAAGAAATTAGGATTAGGTAATTTATTTAGTTATATTACCTCAACTTGATAGATAGAACAAATAATAGCGACTGAATAAAACTTGAAAACAAATTGCTTCCCATTTTTGAGAAGTTTATAGATCTCTTGAAACTAAAATGGTGACTTGGTTGGTAAAATTATAAATAATTCGTACAGTAGGTTAAGTTGGGAATAGGCGGCACAGTGAGTCGACCGCCAAATAGATAGTCATCCTTGTCTTTGACTTTGCCTTCGATCTTATACCTCATTTAAGGTGCTCACCAAACCTGTTGCTCCTGAAATACAAACAAAATTAGGAAATTTATTGAAATTACTACTAATACAGAGATGTAAATTATAAAGTTACCTTTTAGTATTTCTATCTCAGTAGTATTTTCTTCAGATTCATCCACATGAAGAACGGAACTGCTCTTCAATACATAATCATCGTTTGAGTATTCCAAAAGTTCGCCATCCGATTCTAACTCCAAAATATTATTTAAACAAGACACAATTTCGTGGGGTTTCAATATTTTATGACGTTGACTAGAATATCCAAATATGACATGTAGGGCACGCCCTTTGAAAATCAATAATGCACGCTCCTTACAAACAACGAACAACTAATTGCTAAAAACGATGTTCAATTGTTTGTTGTCATACGCATCATCACCCCTCCACCCCCCGCAACTCCCCGAAGCGCAGACCGTACATCGAATTATTCTTTGAAACAACGACGGGACAAAAATGACCCAGCAGCAGTTCTAGGTAAATGGTTTTTTTTCATTAACTATTCTTGTTATATAATCGAAAACATTTTAAATTATTGAGCTACATACATGATAATAATAAGTAAAAGACAAAAACTTTCATCGACCTATATTACAAAATAAAACAGAAGAGATGATCAAACATGTGGGTGGAACAAAAATGGGACGGTGGCGCTTGTAGTGTTAAAATATTAACACTAGATTGCCGGTTGTTGGGTACATGCAAATGAGCCAATTTGACTGAAACATTAAAGTTGAAGTTTTTAAAAAAAAATAACATGTCACTTTAAAGAAACTTTATTCAGAACAGTTTTTACATATATGTAGGTACCTACATAGATATATTCTGTTTTGAAAATACCTACATTTTCCGGAGATTTTTTTATTACATTTAGCACAGACTACTTCTATTTCTCCTGCATGACACTTGAACTTGGCAATTCAACAGTTTTTCAATATTCTGTATAGGTATTAGATGGAGGAGTTCAGTCTTCAGCCAATTATAAAATAAAATCTTTTGTTGAGATTTTTACTTGAGTGACGTCTTTATATCAAATCCAAGCATTGATTGCTGCTAAATCTAAGATATTATAGAATACATGAAGGAGCCATCCGCGAGAGCCTGCTTTGGCACCTATTATATTTTCGCGCCATTTTGATCAAGTATATCGACACCAAACTTATGTATTACGTATGCATTATTAAAAATATTGAATGACTCATTTTGACTCAAATCCGACAAAATAGGTATAGTACATATGGATTTTTGAGGAATGTGGTGGGGAAGGAATTAGCGTTTGTATATGTACATTTTATAATTCTATTAAAAACCCACATATGTTTTTAAACAAGATATTTAAATTTTTCTACATATACACTGAAAAAAAAAATTAGCAAAACTAACTAATCTTTTATTGATTTTCAGCCTACTAAATGAATTAATTGTTATATGTAATTAAAGGTAATGAAATGAACTAAAATAGTTGAGAAACTAACTAATTTTGTAAATGTTTTTTCCCACTGTTTTAGTTCTTTCAACTAATTTAATTAGTAGACTAAAAAAGTAGTTAGTTTTTCTGATCTTTTTCTTTCAGTGTGTATATGTAGGTATAGGTAACAATAAAATTGTGAAAGAGTCTAATTGACTCGCTTCGGCAATCTAGTGAGAATCGAAATAGTAAAAATATATATTCCTACCTACATACATATACAGGGTGTTTTGCTTCTAGCTTGAAAAACAAAAACTTGTATGATGAGCCTTTATTTTTTAATTACTGCAGATGCGGATTACTTTGGCTACTTTTATCTTATATCCTAAGAAATCGCTCTGATATATAGATTGTGTTAGACTACTAGGTGTTATAATGTTTTCATTTGATAGATGAGGATAATAGCTAATCAGTAATAATGTTTTTTATAGCAAAAAGTTTGTAAAAATATATATTTTATTATTTTTAAATTTGACCCAAAGTTGTCCTTTGAGGAGGGTTACTTTGGCTTGCAGATGGTTTGGGCACAAAACCTATACTTATACTTAAGCAAGTATTGAGCCAATTCAAGTCCTTTGAAATCATAGAAAATAAATAAATGAAGCATCCGACACAAAAAAAAAAACGTTTAATTTTCAACAAAACATTAAAAAAAACTAACTTTTCTACAGCCCTCTGTTACACAAGAAAGTTTTCTGACCTGAAATACGTAAATATTCACAGCAGGTAAGTTTGAAGCGCAAATGACAGTTTTAACTATGAAAAAATTCGTGCAACCAATTACAAATAGACGTCAGTAAAACAAACTATCACCTAACATTTCCGCCTCGAACTAGATCGTTTAGTGTCATGACTACGAAGAGGTATGAAATTCAATATTTTTTTTGTTTTGAGCCAAAGTTACCCCCTAGAGCTAAAGTAACCCGCATCTACGGTATCAAATAAGTATCGTAGTTAAAAATATTTAACCGCACTTGAGAGCGCAGTAAATAAATCAATTGCTTCTCAATTGGGCCTATTTGCCAGCTAAGTGGAAGAAATCGTTCATTATGTACTCGAATAAACCCCACCCGCGCTATTGGCAGTGGGGGCGAAGGCTAGCAAATGGGTTCCTCTGACCTATCCCAAGGCAGGGCGAGTTAACCAATGCTAAGTGGCTCATGCGAGCATAAAATTGAAACTTACCCTCATTGTCCACGGCGAACAACCCTCGGCACGCCAAGGAGGACAGCCACTTGCGATGCGAGCAGTGGGAATAAATTTTGCGTTTTATGCGATGCGCTCCACGCGTGCCGTCGCATGCTCCGGTTCACTGGAACCCCGCTGGCATCGCAGCCCGGGCCCTTGGTGCGGTGGTGCCGTGACGCAAGGAGCCGGAGGCGGGCGCGCGAAAGGGGCGAGCGTTCCTCGAAAACATTTGCCATCCCATTTAATATCTGGAGCATGAAATACCGACCCGAACCTACCCCAATAGCGCCTTTAATGGGGTTGTTTCGTGTTCTTATGACCCTTCTTCTCCCTCCAATTCGGTGGAAACGTGCTCGGCCCTGAGCAGCTCTTGCCTGCCAGCTGAAGTGTGCGTGCGGACAGAGGAAGAAGAAGCGCACGAAAGCACAAAAATTGGCTTCGTGACCCACTTTCGCACTTGGCAGGGGTTTCGGTCTTCGGAGCTGCTTCTTGAGTTTGCGGGGTTGAGCTCCTCGAGGAAGCGACGAGGGCGCCCCCAAGCTCAGCACTGAGCACTTGCAGCGGACGCTTTGAGACGCGGCTGGATAATAACAACGCCAGCCGCTCTCATGGTGCATCGCAAAATTTTCACCTTCGCCGCATATCTTACCGCCTAACAAATTAATTTCGGTCAATTAAACGGCTTAAATGGCCTCTTATCTGACCATTGCATTGCACTTAAAAAGGAAGAGACCCGTGAATGCACGAGAAGTTTACAAATCCGCCACAGTGGTCTCTGGTGCACCGGTTCTGCCCTCCCGGCAGCAGGACCATTGCAAAAGTTCAGCTTCTACTGCTAATTGAAATGCACTTCACCTTGCATTGTGAAGTACTCAGGTGGAAAATAATTTCCTACGATATGGCGAAAACACTTCGAAAAATGCAGTGGGAATGATTCGGACACGACCAGTACCGTGCTCCCCTGATTTCCGCTTGTTTGGCGCTTGCTGTTAGCCCCGCGGTCCGCGGAATGAGGAGCTGGCGGACTGCGGCGGGCAAGGGCCCGACCGGCAGCCCACTCAGGTGGCAACAAAAAATATGTCTCACGCCTGGCCCGCAGCACTGCTTTGCGGCCCAGCACCTGCCGACTTCTGCAATTTACTCTCTGATCAAAATAAGGTTATGTTTAAATTAATTTACCTTCTTAGAATGAAAGAAAACAACAATCAAATTGATTTCTCGTCTAATCTAAAATTATATATATTTTCCCTATGTTTATGATCGACTGTTAATAAGAACTAGAAACGAATAAAACTAAAACTCACCAACGCTTGACATGTTTGTGCTTTGTCGACGATAGATTTTCTAAGCGACATTCACTCATTGTCAGCCAAATGTTTCGTCATTTTTATTTTTACGTAAAGCATCTTAATAAACATATGATATTTGACAATTTTTAGTTTTATTGAACAAGTTTTATTGAATTCAAATCATCATTTGGGAGTTTGCGAAATTGTACTAAATTTTACAAAATATGACAGAATTTTTCGGCTTCGTTATTTCTACGAAATTTAAGTAGTTAAGTATATATTGCTTTCCGTATAACTTCTTTTTTGTGCAATATGTCACTGGAAAAAAGTACCTAATACCCAAAAATTCCTCAGAATTAATTCTACATAAATTCATGGATAAGAATCAATGAGGGAGACATGAAGTGAAATTAATTTATATATGCATACTGTGAATAAAAAATAATTCATCCTAAGGAATGCATTTAAAGTTTATTATTCTATTCTTCTAAATTTAAGTTCCTGCAGCTAAAATTAGCTGAAGAAAAGCAATCCCCAGCAGTGAGCATAGAAAACATAATATATTGGAGAAAAATTGTTCTTTTTAAAAAGTTAAAAATTTCGCGAAAAATTATTCAATTCTAATGATCCAAAGCTTGTACTTTCTTAATAGTTTATGAATAAAAAGCCTAATAAAAAGGTAAGAAATAATTTTTCTAACACTTCTAAAGTTCAGAATGATAAAACTTTCTAAGCTTGATTCATAATAGAACAACGATGATAAAGTTGAAATCAAGTTGGGACGCCACACTTCTGCTCTACCAGTTATAGAACGATTAAGATATATGTGGAAGAAAAAGAGATCTTGTGGTTCTCGTCTTTTCATGAGAATATTGTCGGTTTGCAGCCATAATAGTAATAAATAATGGTGAATGATGAAATATAAGTTATTTATTTATTTTATTTGTTTATTTATTTTTGTTGTTGTTGTTGTGAGTTTTCTCCTGAATGGTTGAAGCTTAGGTAAATGTGGTCCTTAAGATGAATTTTACGTTGTCTAAGATTGTATACCATCTTATCAATAGCTGATAAGAAAACTCTAATCCTGGCTGATGCAGTGAATTTTGAATCCATTATTTCTTTTTCTTAGTCGGAAAGTTAACACTTTACTTGTCAATCTTGATGGAGTATAAAAATTTCTGCTTGAATAAAATTGCTCACCTTGGTTGTTTTGCTGTGTTTTGTTCCTGATCACGTTGAGGTCACCAATTATGTGAGTAGATAACCAAAAAGGTTGATAAAAGTTTATTTTATTTTTATTTCAATAAAAATTTAGCTAACAAATTACAGAAGTTCATTACTTAATTTTTTATGTAAAAAACCGAACTTGATTATGTTGTTTTCCAAAGAATAGCCCACTTGATTTTTAACCAAGAATCAATGCTGAATTATTTCCTTTCTTTTTAAATGAGGAACATTTCGATTTAATCAATTCAATTCGCACTCAAGCTATAAAAAAAGTGAATCGCTAATATCGCTACGCAAAACAAAAAATATTCCAGAATTTTGTTTTTCGTACATTTTATTATTACTTTTGTCTAATTTCACAATCAAGTTGCACAAATGGAATAGCCATAACTATAATTTATTATGTTTCTTGAATAGTGAATTAACAGATTTTGCAAAAGGTACGCCATGTTTGTTTTTTACATTTACTTTCTTTGATGGGATGGTGGAAGTGTCGGGGTAAAGTACCTAATCAAACTAGTCCTTACAAAGTAAGGTAAAAGGAAAACAGCATTTAATATACCTAAAAACAAGCAAATGTTCGTAAATCAAAGATAAGTCTAAGAAGAAAAAGTGAAAGTAACTAATAAAAATAAACAAAATTTATCTTAATATCAGACTGAAAAAGAGTTCATAAAGAACAATAATTGCAAGTTCTGGTGCCTCGAAGATTGCACTAATTATAATTGAGTATTTTTTTGCGATTTATGTGAAGAAGTATGATTGTTGGGCAGTGCGTATACTTATCCTAATGTGCGCCTTATATCTCAGTTGGAGTAAAAGTCCGTATTATCCACAGTGTTGAAAACAGTAGTTTTAAAAAAAAATCATTAGTAATAGAAATTTGATTTTATGTTTTGTTAATGTTTATAAGAGTCTAACAAAGGAACTGCGGTTTTTTTGTCTATCCTGATTTGAAATTTATCATGAATAATAATAATAATTTTCTAAAAAAAAACATTGCAAAGACTTTTAGCCACTTTTAATTCAAAAATTTATCTGAAAATTGTTCAGTTCAAGATTTTAGGTTTTGCATGAATAATAATCATGGCAATTTGATGCAGAATAAGGATTATCAGTCTGAGGAACTATGTAGATATTAATAAACTTCACTTCAATTTATAAGTTTAGGAGAATACATAAAGTATTAGACGAAAATAACTAAGTCCAAAATAAAATACTTAGGAGAGAGCAGGGTAATTGAAAACGGATAATTGGGAACGGTTCAGAATTCTAATCTTTCCGCCGCTTGATTTCATTTCACATACATATGTATATCAAATAAACGTATCAAACTTTATTCAGTACCCGATCTTTTTCAAATTACGTTTTAAATAGTTAACCTTTTTCAACAAACATATAGCGTTGACATAACTTGACTTGTGACCAAGGTAGAGCTTGTCTGGACGAGTTACTTAACTTACTAACCATGTACTTCATACTGAAAGCGCTATCTATTATTAATACCCCTATTTTATCATTTTTTAATTTAAGAAAAACTTATTCGGTATTAATCTTTTATTAGAGTTTTACTTGCATATCTATGGAGGATCCTTTTTTTTATTTTCAGATCACTTGATCACTTTTTAAAATTGTCGGATTACCTTGTTTAAATACTAGATCATTTTGTTTTTTTACGATAGTGATTTTTTACTTAATTTATATTAATTGTCGCGTTTATTTAATTGTTGGGGTCACTGTTTTTATAAAAACAAATTAAATTTTTCTTTTTTTGTTTTGTTTTAGTATTTAGTAAACTATTTATAATTTTTATTTATTATATGATTAGATGTTATACATTTTATTATTTCTTTTTAATAAAATAAACCTTTTTATATTTACAAAGATGTTCGACACGACCAAAACATAAATTATAAGCCGGCCACACACGGGATGGTTTTTGGCGTACAAACTTGTGACAATCTTTGTGACAAACTTTGTTTGTACGCCATTTTGCCCACAAACGGTGTTGGTTTTCATTCCTAAAGAGATATAACAAATTTAAAGAACGAAATCGCAACTTCACAATCTAATGTCGGAGCAATTCATCTTGCCAGATGATAAAAAAATAAAACCATGGAAAAATCAAAGGCGAGAAATATTTGGGACGGTTTTGGGACGGTTTTAAGTTTGTATGCCAAGTTGCCCACACACGATCAATCTTATGTTTGTACGCGTGCTTGTACGCCAAAAACCGTCCCGTATGTGACCGGCTATAGATTGACCTTTTTCATAGATAACATGATTATTATAATTATTGAATTCTCGTGACTCGCTTACTTAGTCGAGATTAATTGCTGGCTTGATACATATGTACATATATATTCTTTTATAAATTATTTTTTATCTCCGTTTTAAGGAAAACAAAATCCTACTTCGCTTTTTCATTTTTTGGTTTCACATCTACTACACAATTTTCTTTTATGACTAGATTACTATATAATTTCCTAATCATATCCTGAAGTGATGGACATATAACATTTTTATAGTTTCTGACCAAATCAAAAAGTACATAATCTTCACACGTGTTAACATGTATTCCTTATGAGCATAGACAATTAAAAGTGTTTAGACTCAACCTACATTATCATCATCTTCATCATCTTTTCTTAAGCTTTCTTAAATTTATATTTCGAGTTAAAATTGTATTACTTAATTTCACATGCCACTGTTCATTAATTTTGCCCACTCAATTGCTGTACTTAATGCCCTTCAATAATGTAAAACTGTAATGTGTCGCCTAGAAATGAATTGTAAAATCTCACTTCCTTCTTCTCTTGCTAACCGTCGAGCTGTACGGATCCGATCGCTGCAAATATAGTCTCTTTAAAACTTTTGAAAGCGCGTCTTTTCTTTATACATACAAATTTAAGTCCTAGCCCCTAACATTTCTGGTCCTTCGAACCGCATTAAATTAATCGCGATTTGCGTAATTTATTAAATTCCGGCGAAAGTATATTCGCGCTAATCGTCTACCTGTGTAGAACAATTCGGTTAACTACCGCGAGTGCTGACTAACGGGAGGTGGTGATCGCCGAATAAATCACCTAAGTGACTTAAAACAATAAAAACTTAAAAAACTTTTGACTATATCCGCGATCCGCGTTAATTTCGATTAATAAAAATTGGTGATTGTGCCCAAATCTGGTCTGTGCCAACATAGCGCCCCACGTGCTTCCTTATGCTGCATTCGCCTGTGCTGCAGCTGGACATAATCATCATAGCGTCAGCTTAATAGGAAGAGAAGCAACGATATTATCTATCTATTATTTGGAATCCCGTGAGTCCGTTCCAATTATTACTTTTTCTTAATGAATTTACTGTCCTACTTCATGGAAAAACAGCATGAAACATACTAACATATACATAAACGCAACATACCTATGCTTAAAACATTGGTTAACAATTTCTTAATCTAAAACAATATATACTATTTTTTAAAATACAAAATGAAAGACTAATTCTAATTGCTAAATGCAACATATACAAACATAGAAAATAACATAAAAGTTCTTATGCATAAAAGCACAGACAGAAGAAAGTGATAAAGTTGAGTGAGCTTTTTTGAACTTGTGTGGAAGCTCAATTTTGACTACAGCTTTTTAAACTAAAGTTACTCTCGCGGGCTTTTCGGACTCCAAATTTCAGACTCAAAAGTGTGAACTTTTTTTGGAATTTCGTGGTTTTTCGGACTAACTCGAAATACAAAATTTGAAATTGTGATTTTTTTGGACTCAAACTTACATACGCGCATTTTTTTTCGGACTGAATTGATACGAAATTTGAACTTGTGATCTTTTGAACTTAAAATTATTTTGGACTAAGTTGGCAAATAATAAAAATAAATTTATTGCGTTGCGATATCAGAATTATTTTTCTGTTATTTTCTATACATACATTAAAAATGGATAAAGCTAAAATTAAAGTGACAACAATTTCCGAGAGGATCTCTAGATTTATATCGAACGCAAATAAAACGTGTAAAGAAAAACGAGATGAGCCATTTTTAAAAGCAAGGCTTCAGCTCCTTCATAATTATTGGCAACAATACACCAAAGCTTATGAAACTCTACTTGATAATGTCGACGATGAAACTCTGAAATCCGATGAGTTTTTTACTGCGGATAGTTACTCCAAAGTGGAATGCGAATATATAGAGACGATCAGTTGGATCAAAAAGCAGCTGGAAGCTTTTCAAGCTCCTCGAGAGGAGTTGACCGAAAATGAGGCTCACTTATTTCACTCGACAGTGAAGACTTCCTCTTCTTCCCAAGCCATAAAGCTTCCGAAAATTCAGCTGCCAAGCTTTAGTGGATCCTTTTTAGATTGGCCTTCTTTCCACGATACTTATGTGTCGCTTATCCACACTAATTGCTCTTTATCAGATGTGCAGAAAATGCATTACCTTAAATCTGCCATCACTGGTGAAGCGGCCAAGTTATTAAAGCACTTTTCTATAACGAGTGTAAATTATAACTCTGCGTGGGATATTATTCTGTCGAGATATGAAAATAAACGTGTTTTAGTAAACACCAATCTTCATGAACTTATTACGCTACCTAGTATGTCGTCGGAAACTTCAAGTGAGCTTAGAAGAGTCTTGGACAGATTCAATCAAGCTGTAAGAGCTCTGGATAATCTTTCGCGACCTGTAAAGGATTGGGATGATTGGTTGGTTTATTTTTTAACCAACAAATTAGACGACAGTACTCGCAAGGATTGGGAAACCTCTCTAGTTTCATCAAAAGACGTTCCAGCTTTTAAGTCTTTACAGGATTTTCTTGAAACTCGACTGCAGGCTTTAAATGCACTTAACGAAAGTAAACCTTCGATAGGCGCTGGGCACAAATCAAAATTGCATTCGCGTACTTCCAAAGCTTATGCTCATCATTCTCACCACGCACCGTCAACACCGACGTGCGTGTGTTGTCGTGAAAAACATTTTATTTTATTTTGCCCTAAATTTAAGGCAAAATCAGTTGACGAACGCATCGCTTTTCTAAGATCTAAAAATATATGCACCAACTGTCTGCGACTAAGTCATACTGTTGAAGCGTGTACTTCTATAAAGCGATGTCAAAAATGTAACGAGCAACATCACACTATGATTCATAAATCAACATCTGCTACTGCTCCTCAATCTATTGTTTCTGCGCAACCTTCCGCAACTGCTCCATCGGGTTCAAAGGACATTCAACAACACACTACTAATAATACAATAGCACATGTTGCAAATAGTAGGAATTCTTCTGTTTTACTAGCCACAGCTGCTGTATACATCCAGTCTCCTAATGGTCGCCTATTTCGTATTCGAGCCCTGCTAGATCAAGGATCAGAATCCTCATTCATAACAGAAGGTTTGGCGAACATTTTAGGCTTACGAAAACAGCGAGCAAATATCTCGGTGTTAGGTGTAGGACAATGTAATGCAGGTGTTGTGCAGGCCGTCGTTAATCACAACATTGTATCGGGCATCGACTCAACACTAAAATATCATGTCCAATCTCTAGTCTTGCCTACGCTTACACACCTAATACCCTCTAAAGCTGTTAAACGTGAAGATTGGCCGCATATTATAGGCTTACCTCTCGCTGATCCTGATTTCGATAAGCCGTCGGGCATAGACCTTATTCTAGGAGCTGACGTTTATTGTAGAGTTCTCAGAGCTGGTGTCCGTCAAGGACCAATGGGCACTCCCGTAGCTCAAAATACTACGCTGGGCTGGATACTATCAGGGAAAATCGAAAGCGATTTCTCTAAAACAACAGCCATTTCTTGTCTACATACATCAACCGTGGAATTAAATTCATTACTAAGAAAATTTTGGGAAACAGAAGAGCCTCCAAAGGCTACAATTTACACCCCCGATGAAGCAGAATGCGAAGCTATCTTTGCAAACACTCATTGTAGAAATGCTGAGGGAAGATATGTGGTAAAACTTCCATTTAAATCTAACCATCTTTTGCTTGGAACTTCTCGTGAAGCTGCTATGAGTTCTCTCCTCCGTATGGAAAAAAGATTTAGTCGAGAACCTGCACTCTTTCGGGAATATTCGAATTTCATCGAAGAATATCTTTCTTTGAATCATATGGAATTAGTCCAGAATGAAAGTAAAGACTCGGCTAATTGTTACTACTTACCACACCACGCCGTGTTGAAGCCTAGTAGTACTACTACAAAATTGCGTGTGGTCTTCAACGCGTCGCAGATTTCTTCGACTGGTCATTCTTTAAATGATTGTCTGCACATAGGACCGAAGCTTCAAAACGATGTTAGCCTCATACTCACTAGATGGCGATTCTATCCTTTTGTTTATACCGCAGACATCGCAAAAATGTTTAGACAAATTCTAATCGATCGTCCAGATACGGACTTTCAGCGAATACTGTGGAGAAATTCTCCAAATGAGCCAGTGAAGTGCTTCAGACTTCTAACAGTCACATATGGGACCGCCTGTGCACCATACTTAGCCTGTAAAACCCTACAGCAACTAGCTACTGACTACCGAGATCAATATGGAAACGCTTCAAAAATCTTACGTGAAAACTTTTACGTAGATGATGCTCTTTTTGGCGCTTTTAATCTCAGAGAAGCTTTGGACTTACGCAATGAACTTAGCACCCTACTTCTGCAAGGAGGGTTTAAACTTCGAAAATGGCTCGCCAATTCTGTTCAATTACTTGATGGCATTCCATTAGAGGATCGAGAGCTGACTTCATCTGTAAAACTCGTCAGCGATTCACAAATAAAGACTTTAGGAATCATCTGGTGCCCTACACTTGATTGTTTCAAATTTACTATACAACTTCCTACTTCGCCTGTTTTAACTAAGAGATCTGTTTTAGCCGATATTAGTCGCTTGTATGACCCCTGTGGCTGGCTCTCGCCTATTACGATAACGGCTAAGATATTCCTCCAAACTCTTTGGAAAAATCGAATTGATTGGGATGAAGAATTACCGTCGGAGTTGGGTGCTGAATGGCTTTATTTTAAACAACAATTACAGGATATGGATTTAAAAATTCCTCGTTGGATTGGTCTAAAAACTCCTTCAGAAAAGCTTGAACTGCACGGCTTTTGCGATGCTTCGCAATCTGCTTATGGTGCTGCTGTTTATTTGCGGATTATTCATGATGCTGATAACTACGAAGTACGTCTTCTTGCTTCCAAGACTCGTGTGAGCCCTTTACGCACCGTTTCATTGCCAAGATTGGAGTTATGCGGCGCTGCATTACTAGCCGAGCTTCTGCCTTATTTACAAACTAATTTAGAGCTTTCTGATGTCCCTATACATGCTTGGACGGATTCGACAATCGTCCTAGCTTGGCTGCGTGCACATCCCTCTAAGTGGAAGGTTTATATTGCAAATAGGGTTTCATTAGTTCATGAGAAACTACCTAACGCAGTATGGCATCATATATCTTCAGCTGATAATCCTGCTGATTGCATTACCCGTGGCATACCAGCTTCTGAATTACAGCAGTTTATATTGTGGTGGCAAGGTCCTACTTGGCTCAGTCTTTCGCCTGACCTCTGGCCTGTAAATGAAATATCTCTCTCCAACGAAGAAATTGAAGAATCAACTCGTATTAACTGCACTTCCATATCCTCTGCTACTACCGATTCTATGCCGGAAGACCTTCTCATGTCACTTCTTCGTCGTTATTCTGATCTGATGAAACTTTTTCGAATCACGGCTCTATGCTTTCGACTGTACTATAACTGCCAACGCAAACCTACTCTTCGCAAGTCAGGAATACTAAAAGCTGACGAAATTCAAAAGGCATCTGAAGTACTGATTAGACTTGTACAGCATCGATACTTTTCTTTGGAGATTAAGCTACTGGCAAAGGATAAGAATACTATGCTACCCTCTAGTAGCAAATTACGTCCGCTTAATCCCAAGCTTGACGAAAAGTTATTACTTCGTGTAGGTGGACGCCTGAAACACTCTCTGCTATCTGAGGATGAGAAATACCCTATCATTTTGCCTGCTGATAGCCCCCTAACTCAACTGGTAATAGCCTACTCTCATTCGAAAACACTACACGGTGGAACGCAAGCTACTCTCCAAAATATTCGTAGCAAATATTGGCTGCTAAATGGTCGCAACAAAGTGAGGCAATTCATCCGCCGTTGTGTTATTTGCTGCCGGTTTAAAGGAACTCCTCGTACTCCATTGATGGGAGATCTACCAGTAGACAGAATACGTCCTGCTAAACCTTTTCTACATAGTGGAGTCGACTTTGCTGGCCCATTCGTTGTCAAACTCAGGAAAGGTCGTTGTCGCCTACAGACAAAAACTTATGTTGCTTGCTTCATATGTTTCGTAACTCGTGCCATTCATTTAGAACTTGTGATGGATCTTACAGCTGAAGCTTTTGTTGCTGCTTTTCGTCGTTTTGTCAGTCGTCGTGGACATTGCGCTCGCATATACAGCGATAATGGTCGAACTTTTGTAGCTGCTGATAAGCAACTTACTCAACATCTCCAGCAGCTTATTAATGAGGCTACCATTCCTCAACTTACGCTGAAGGACGGCACCGAGTGGCATTTTATCCCACCTTACTCACCACACTTTGGAGGTTTGTGGGAGGCTGGTGTTAAAGCTCTGAAACACCACTTTAAACGAGTCGTCGGTAGTCATCTAATTTCTGTTGAGGAAATGCTCACATTATTGACGCAAATCGAGGCCTGTCTCAATTCACGTCCCTTACAAGCAATATCTGACGATCCTTCAGATCTCACCGCCTTAACTCCTGGACATTTTTTGGTTGGCGAAAATCTTTTAGCCGTACCGGAGCCTAGCCTTCTTGAGGTACCTACTAATCAATTAAGCCGCTGGCAGATGGTGCAGCAAATGTACCAGAATTTTTGGAGTCGCTGGCACAAGGAGTACCTCTATAATCTTCAATTGAGGTACAAGTGGCAACATTCGTCAGACCCTCTTAAAGTCAACGACCTAGTGTTAATCAAAGAGGACAGTTTACCACCCCAATGTTGGCTTCTAGGTAGAATTGTCGCTCTTCATCCTGGCTCAGATGGACAAATCCGAGTAGCCACTGTACGACATAAAGACGGTTATTTTAAACGACCGGTTGTTAAGTTATGTGTACTGCCCGTAGATACACAAGAGAGCGAAAACGAGAACAAAAAAAACAAAATAGTCTAGCTTAAACCTAAAGATGCAATTCTACTAATCTAACAAAATTCAGCAAGCATCTATGTACTTATTGTCCTGCGTATTTTCTTCTTACTAGATTCTGGTAACTTCTGTGGGGGCACCCTTTCATGGCGGGCGGCTTACTTCCTTTCATGGCAGGCGGCGTACTTCTCTCATGGAGGGCGGATACTCCTTACAAGTGTACGAGGTCGTGCTACACACGAGGCGGGCGGAATGTTTAGACTCAACCTACATTATCATCATCTTCATCATCTTTTCTTAAGCTTTCTTAAATTTATATTTCGAGTTAAAATTGTATTACTTAATTTCACATGCCACTGTTCATTAATTTTGCCCACTCAATTGCTGTACTTAATGCCCTTCAATAATGTAAAACTGTAATGTGTCGCCTAGAAATGAATTGTAAAATCTCACTTCCTTCTTCTCTTGCTAACCGTCGAGCTGTACGGATCCGATCGCTGCAAATATAGTCTCTTTAAAACTTTTGAAAGCGCGTCTTTTCTTTATACATACAAATTTAAGTCCTAGCCCCTAACAAAAAGAAAGTAAAGACAAAGCTAACAACACAAAGTAATTATAATTGCTGTTAAATATGTACATATATGTAATCTAAAACAGATAAGATTGTTCACGATAGAAAAATCGTGTCACACAGTGTAATCGTTATTTTGGAGTGTATAAATGATTTTGAACATAATGGTATCAGCTCCTGAAAATTCTAATAAACCATCACGTAAACAAGCAAGTTTACTTGCGACGCGTAACGTAATTATAATCGAACTTCCGCTTCCCATGCTTCCCATATGCATCAGCCTATCTAACGGAAGAAAATTACTTGATCGAAGCCCCAGTCGCTCCACTCCTCCTTCGAGTCCCCGGAGTCGCACGGGAGTAATTAGAGGAATATTCCCAAACGGAGTACTGATAACCTGCCGCAATTCTGACAGATCTTAAATCTAAACGCCTTCGTACAATCGCCGTGCTGTCACGGCGGAATAGCTGCGCGCCACCGAGCGAGATGCGTTTTTCGCCGCGCAAAAACAACGGCGAACGCCATGGCATACCATCCCGAGGCAGGAGAGAAATACGACCTTCTCGGACAGATTCATTCGTCGTCCCGTGTTTCGCCTTTATGAATTGCGCACCGCCTTATTTGTGTTCGCCGGGAATAACCGCTGCTGCCTCAATGTTCTGTCAATAATCCTGGAGGCCCCCGGCGGACCACAAACCGAGAAACGATCGTTTCGCCGCCGCTGCCGTCCGGAACCACGGGCTCCCTTCCCCTCGTCTCGCCGGCAACCGCAATTACAACGCGAAATTAATCGGCGGCCGACAAAAAATGAGCATCCTCCGTCTCTAATTAGTGTCATTTAAATTTTTAAGTGATTTTTAATTGTATTAACGAGATGTCACGATGAATTGACGACATTCGCATGCGCATTCCACTTATCGCGCCCGCTTCAATGCGCACCGCATCTGGAGCCCCGTGGTCGGGTAGATGTTGCCGGCGGCTTGTGGTCGCAAGGGGCAGGCGACGCGACGGTGGCGATGGCGGCCGCGGAGAAGTTACAGTGGGTGCACAGTGGCACGGCAGGTAATTACAATTGTAACCTCATAGACAACCAGGTGGATAAATGACTGCTAATCTCCTGGCGCTGCCTTTCGGCTTTGTGCGCCGCGACACGGTGTATAATGTGAGCCTTGTTCTTCGCGGAAGCCCTGCCCCCCCCGCCGCAGCCACCGTCGCGATCGTCTTGGTCGCACCGAGGCAGAGATTACTTTTCCACGTTCTGTCAAAGTGCGTGAGGAAAGAGGCTTTTCACCTTGGCGAAGCCCGGACAATGGGAGTGCGGTGGCTTTTTGGGGCCGGTCGCCTTCAGATACTGCCGCCGCCGCCGCCGCCGCCGCCGCCCATCAAGTCGTTGGCACTCCTGAGCCTCCCTTAATCTCAATTTTAGCGCGTTGAAAATGTTTAATTGCCCTGAATTCCGTACCTGCAGCACCTCCGGCTGGTGCGTCTCATCGCCTCACCGGGGCTTTTGGTGAATTTCGAGAGTGCAATTTACGGCTCCATTATTCATGTGCACTTCCGTCCTCCAGCGAGCGACCGAGGTTCCTTTGTTTGGTCGCCCGGACCAACTCGAACACTGGTGCAATATACCGCCTGCATAAATATTCGTCTTTGAGCTTCATTTAACAAGGTTACCTCGTCTGCAGGAAAAGTTCGTTAAGTTCGTTTTCAATCCTCGCTTTATCGGGTACTCATAGAAAAATAAAGGCTTAATCGTTAATATAATATCAACCTTTACCGTCAATAGTTCCACAATCTCTACCGATCCTATGTAATTTGAGGCGTTTCGGGTGTCCTAGCTAACTCACAACATAAGATTATTATTACAGTTAGACATTAAATATCACTTCTCAATCACCGATCATTCTGGCAAAGGACAATGCTAAAAAAAAACCCAAGCCCGGCGCTAACGAAAAGTATCTCATAATTTTAGTAAAAAATAATGCTGAACTATTATATGTTTATAATTATTAAAATAAATGGCTAAATACTAGATTTTGCTATTTTTTTGTTCACGGGTTTTCTAATTTATATTAAGTTTATAACAAAATAGCACGGGCTTTTATATTGTAAGCCTTTCGATCTAATGAATAATGATTGAATGCACAGCACAGTCCTTCCAGCGTTCGTTACGATATCTGCTTTCCGTGCTTGTGCCTTTTTTACTTAGAAACTATTTTACTTACGACTAGTGCGTTACTTTTAACTTCGAGATTAGCTTACCGATTAGTTACTGTTGACGTTTGTGTTACGTGTAATCGTTCACTTTCGAGATTAGCTTACCGATTGGTTCCTAAAAATGGATGTTTGTGTTACGTGTAATCGTTCACTACGACGCCTCCGCGGATATGTCAGCATCATTTGTTAAACATACCTTTGGAAAACATACCTCAGAATGTGACACGCCGACATTTTGATTTCAATGCAAATAATTATCGACATATCATAAACATGTATACGATAGCACTAGAACAAAGAGTTTACATGGATTTTGAACATTTGGAAGCAATTACAGCGGATGATCTACACTTCTGGACTGACTTAACTCATACTCAGTTTGAAAATCTGCTTGATCAAGTACCGACCTTGCGTAGAAGGTCAAGTACACGACGGCAAAACTTAGGTATTTATCTCGCCAAAATAAGGACTGGAGAACCAAGCCAACGATTAAGTACAGTTTTCAACATGGCCAGGCAAAGTATTGACAGAAAAATAATATTGACAAGAATATGTCTATTAAATGATTTCGTTCCTATTCATTTGGGACTTAATCATATTACACGAAGCGAAGTCATAGAAAGAAATAGAGTGCTACCTAACTTTATTTTTGGGAACGATAATGATGCATCACCTAAAGCTATTTTAATATGCGATGGTTCCTACATTTTCATTCAAAAGAGCCCTTTTCAAAGAAAAAGTTATAGCCAAAGAAAAAGTTATAGCCTTCACAAATATCAAAACCTAATTAAACCTTTTGTGGTGGTTTGTGGAGATGGACATATTTTAGATGTCATAGGTCCGTATGCGGCAACAACTTCTGATGCATCAATAATGCAGCAGATATTAGACAACCATGAAGAGCCTATGGAAGAAGCCTCCATCAATTATTTTTTGGAAGAAGGTGATATCTTCATATTGGAAAGGGGATTCCGAGACTGTATACCGCTTGTAGAGAGTTACGGCTGGCGAAAGTCAGTTGACAACTCAAGAAGCAAAAAAATCACGACAGGTGACATTATGTAGATGGGTTGTGGAGACCATAAATGGCAGGTTTAAGCGCGATTTTAAAGTCTTCAGACACAAAGTATTTAATCGCGCATTACCGACTACCATGACGGATTTTAAGATAGCCGCAGCCTTAATCAATTGTTACCAAGAGCCATACGAGGATAATAGGTACCTACATAGATCAGTTTATTGAAATTATCCAAAATAATATCAATAGACCGAATCTCTTGTGCGATTACGTACTTGAGCACAACTTGAATCCACAAAGGGTCACTTTTTCGCGGCTGCAAGCTAATCAGTCAGAATTAACAGACTTTCCGAGATTGACACATGAAGACTTGATTTTGATAGCTGTGGGTACCTATCACCTAAAAATCGCTCGGTCTTATTGCAGTGAGCATATCAAGCGAACAGGAGTCTATGAGGTTGAATTTTTTCGACATCCTGACGCTATTGATATAACTGGACAAAACTGTGTCTTAATAAGGTGTCACATCCAATCTAGGCACGTAAGGAGCAAGACATATTACACCTATGTGCTATATAAAAGCGAAAATAGCAGGAATGCAATATCTGAATATTACTGCTCCTGCATTCATGAAAGAAGAACGTTGGGCTGCTGTGCCCATGTTATGAGCGTTCTCTATTATTTAGGATGGGCTCGACATCAAAATCAGTTTCAGCATCCCGCATCATTTTTGGAACATGTGAGAGATCTAGAAAACTAAATAAACATTACTATTCTTCGGTTGTTGTTTCTTTAATCTGATATTATTTTTACCGATAATCTTGCAAATGTAAAAGAGCTACGCTGTGTAAAGGGGTACCTACTCACATAGTAGGTACTTTTGACTCTTTAACATTTTTTATTACGCAACTGTAACTATTTTATGCAAATTTTTGTTAAGACTAAAAAACGACTACTGAAAAACTTAATTTCTCATATTTAGCCATGGATATTGATGATGCCCCCTACGTAGTATTTGTTTAAGCATTATTACCAATAATCTAAGATACGTTTCTTTTCCACCGGGCCTGGGTTTTTTTTCCATACTATATGAGCGTTCTCCTTTGTAATGGTAAATATAGGTAATTGTAACTAATTTCGCAAAAAAAAAAAAACATTGTATTTACATTTACTTATTGTTCATATATATTTGTTAAATTACTAAGTGAAAAAAAGCAATCCCACTTCTTCACTAGTAATAAAACTAAATAGAACATTGCTTTAATCGTAACCTAACCTGTCTGTGCTAATAGTATAGAAATAAAACCTGTTTTAATGATCAATTAACGTTATAAATAATTGTTAGTTAAGGGGGTATCGAAACAAGAGTGTTATATATGTACCAATCTCCACTTTTTTGACAAATTGAAAAATTATGGTGTAAAAGCTCAAATTCCAATTTTATTCAAAGATTAATTTGTCTTTTCAAATAGTAATTCAGTTATTTTAGCGCTGCTGTATGAACTGAGAAATAATACATTTTATTATCTTAAGTTATTATATTATATGTATTTTCTATAAAAAAAAATAAATAGATGAATCTATCTACACTTTAATTGAACCAATTTCTTAATTAAGGCGATATACCTCCACTTTTAAGAACAAACGAGTAAATGGTAGTTTTAGCGATGTGGGTAGGCACCCTTTTTTTATATTTATAATTAAACATTCAAACGCTGGTTCTCGACGCAAAGCATCAAAATTCTAGACAGGATGACTGGCTGTCCTGATTGTAAATCCTCTATAAAACATTTGTGGGTGGCTTGTTCGAGAAGTTTATAACGATACGAAGCAATGCAACACCATCAATGACCTTAAATGGTGCAATGCTTATTAAAAACGCTTCTGGAGCTACTATATTAATAAAAATTAATTTTTAGTTTTTATCCATTTTTAAATATAATAAGAAAAGTAGCAGTTGCGTCTATCCAGATTTAAAAATAAAACCAATTCTTAATCTTCTGTGGCGGAGACAAACTCAACTTTAAAAAAATACAAAAAAAAATAATCAAAGTATGTCAGAAAATAAAAAAACGCAATTTAGAAGCCACTTCAAGTCAAGTCTTCAAGAAGTCAACAACTAAAAGCTTTAATAAACCAAATAAATATTTAAAAAAAAATAATTATTAAAAAATTATAATAATTATCAAAATAATAAAAAGGATTTAAAAAAATAATAAAAATAAATACAAACAATAAATATAACTTTTTATTTTATAGGTTTAAGTAGATACCTATACTTCTAAACATCCGGATTGGTGTTGCTACCATGCCAAATTCAAAAATAATGCAAATAAGTGTGTACAACCTTGTTCATTCAACAATTCAAATCGACAAAAAAGCTAAATCGGATTTCATCTACGGCGATGGCTAAATACTCGTGAATTTACCAGTCGACAACACATTTATGACAAATCAACTAATTGATATTATTAAACAAATACTGGAGCTGATATTTCAGTCATTACTGCAACCAAATCAACCAAATTGTTACCATCAGGCTACAATTATCAGCAGCTTCCGCTTTTCATCTTTTAGATTACATAATATTTTTCAACTTTAGAATTAACGAAAGTATTTCACAAAATTCCTGTAGACCTTGACGATATACTTAAAACTGCAATTTGTACACCGTAAAAGTTGTATCGCAGTATATTTTTAATTTATAAGAGACATTTTTAAATAATTGAATAAATATAAACTCTTAAAGAAAACTAAAATACTGAATAATTGTGAGGAATTTTTAGGTAAAATGAAGTTATAAGGATTTTTATTGAGTGTTTCTCTGTTATCCTTGTCTTCGCCACTCTGCTCCCTCCCGAGTTACCGTATGGTAACGGAAAGAAAGAGAAATGGGAGGTGTGTGGATATATTACATAATTGAATGTTGCTTGATTATGCGCTTGGTTGAAAAATGGATTGATTGTTGATTGATGAATGACTTGATTGTTGATTAATATATATGGTTGAAAAATCGA
The DNA here is from genome assembly GCA_951509405.1 of Machimus rusticus. NCBI lineage: Eukaryota > Metazoa > Arthropoda > Insecta > Diptera > Asilidae > Machimus > Machimus rusticus. The sequence continues at coordinate 16,025,027 of OX608051.1, forward strand.
TCAATTTACTGATATGCAGTATTTCGACAGTGAAGGTCGCCTTATTGGACACTGAGGTCGGATTCGTCGGTTTTTTGTTGATTGCTTATTCACATGACATTCAGCGTGGACATGAAGGTTGAGAAATTGAAGTTGGTTGAACAAGTGGAATGGATTTCATCATTTCCAAGGCTTGTTTTCCAAATTGCTAAGGGTTTATTTTTATCCATGTTTTGTCTTCAAACTGGTTAATAGTATCTATCAAAATAGTTAATATCTTTATATTGAAGTATTTTCGATCCGTTTAAGTCTTATCGAAAAATTGCAAAACCTTTTTTATAAATGGTCCAATTGAACCTTTCGGGGTCACCAGTTATAGGTTCATTATTGTCTGATTCTTAAATATTTGTTTTCTTCGGGGTCACCAGTTATTGCGGTATATTTTTATTTTCGCGATAATTTATAAAAGATATTTTTAATTAAATGGATAAATACTAGGAAAATAAAATACTGAATAATTATGATAGATTCTTAGGTAAATTTATAAGAATTCTAATTGATGACTACTTGATAGATTAAAAATTAAACAGGTGTTTCTTCGTTATCCTTTTCTCCGCCACAGTTGTAATGTGATGTGTGTTTTTTTGAAAAATTTATATTGCCCCTAAAATTAAATATGTAATATGTACTAAAATTATATAATTTCTGGCTAGTCAATACTACTAAGGTACCATTTTCACAGCTCTTTAAAATGTCCTTATTTCTTTTATGAAACATCCTACATACATCAGATTTATGAATAAATGAATGAATAAAGTGTGGGACCTGTCCCAAACATAGCTATAGTGTACTTATGTACTTCCTGCGCAAATATTCCTTTCGAACTTCGTTTGTCAACCATTCGTGGGCCCCGGTCCCGGTCCCGGCAACCCCGGAGTCTACGGAGTAAGACCTTCCGCAATTCCCGCTTGACCTCCAGTTCAGATGGGAAAGCTTAATCAAATCCGAAGTCCCGACAAAGACCACCTCACGCCCGGCCCGGCACCGTGATTAGCTCCCCCATCTCCAGCACCTCGATCAAGCCCGAACTGGGAACGATTCTTTCCATTTTATACTGATGTGGGCGGAATCCGGGGCGAGTGCGGTGCAATGATTCAAGACTCGACGACTCCTCGCACTTCTTGGGGGTGCTCCATGTCGAAAATTCTCACTTGGCCGGCTGCTCTGGATCAAATAAACGTTGGGGAGCATTACGGGATGAATGGGGAGCTCGTCAAAGAGCGGAAGGAGGAAAAAGGAATCAGACCGAGCTATGGAATAAGCACACGATCTCCGGAGGAGCGCCCCCAAAACGTGGGAGCCCCGTCCTGGCACACATGGACGGACCCCAGCCATGCATTAAAACCGCATGCAAGTCGAAGTTCTTAGGACGCCCGGCGCACTGGCGATGCGATGGTGTGCGGGTGGCTGTAATTCCGTCTTCCAGCGGAATGATTGAAGGCAGCTCTGCTTGGCTACCCAATTACTGCCGCCCCGGAGCGCCTCTGGGAACAAGCCCTGGCCCCGGCCCCTCTCCATCCGTCAATTGTCCTACACCCAATCCAATTCAATTCAGATCGATTCTGTTTTCGGTGCCGCTGTATGCGTATTATCGCCGTATATGCGGCTCCTGAGTCCCGGCTAACTTCTTTCGGGCTGGCCATGCAGGAGGCTCCGGCCCCACACAGACGCGTCTAACTACGAAAGACGCAGCCCCCATTCCAGCTGCTCTCCTCCAGGACCCGGCGGGCAGGAGCAGCGGGCATGCAAGAAATTTACCGAGCGAAGGGAATTCCTAGCAGATTGGGATTTTCGGGACTTGCAAGTAGTTTGGGGCCCGGGAGAGCTCTGCCGACCTAAACATGAAAATTCATCGAAATGCATCCTCCTCAACCCAGAGCACTTATTTTACAGAAACTGGAGACTCCTCTGCCGGAGCCCCCACATCTTCCACATGAACGTAGTCGAGGGGCAAAAACATAGAGCAGTAGCGCGCTCGCAAGTTTTGTTTTGTTTCCCCGTGACTGTGGATTTGGGACGAGAGGAGCCCCAGAGCCAGTCCAAGAGGTTGAAAGGACGTCTGTTATCATCCTGGTGGGACTCGGATTATTTCAAAATTTATGCCTTCGATGCATCCCACCGTCATTGGGTACGACCCGGCAGAGATGCCCGGCTCCTCAAAGCGAACCTTCCTTACCTTGCCCCATCCTTGGGAATGTTTATGCTCATCAAACCGGCAGCGCTGGCGATGAAGCCCCCGTCGTTGATTATTTAAGAGCTTTTGTGCATCCTGGCGATACTTATTACATATGTACGGGGCGCTTGTTGCAGGGCACGAGGAAGAAATTTCGTACCGAACATTATCCCGGAGCCGGGCTGCACTGCACGTTGCCACGGCGAAAGAAAAACTACACGGCAAGCACACCGTCGCCGACGCTGGTGCGCAATTAGTGCAGGTAGCGAAGTGCACACAAAAGAATACCGCACCGCTGCACTTCCACTGCACCCCCTAATAAGATTGATTGAATATTGATTGAGTGAGAATTCGCTCAACGTCGCCAATTCAGCCGCGGAGCGTGTTCAAGCTTTGTCTGTTTTTGCCCACTTTCCCAGGCGGGATGATGAGGCTCATGTTTACTTGTGAAGCAAATTTTATTTTTCATAAAATGCAACTCATTCTTTTGATGCAGATCGAGTCTTCTGCACTGAAAAAAGTGAGTGTTTTCAAAAACCATTTTCGTCACTAAAAATTCAAAAACTTACAAAAACAGTTATTTTACATATAATAGTTGTAAATTAGATATTGTTGCAATCCCTACCGCCACCTACATGTGAGAGTAGAAACCAAATGATGTAATGTATAATGGCGAAACTTCCGCTCTTCCTTCTGCGCCAAACATCACCAAAGGAAAGACGTCCCCAGAGGAGGTGCCTAGGTAGGGGAAGAATGGCATGAAGGAGCCGAGTTTTGAAAGAACCGATTGCTATTGCACAAAAACAACCGACTGAATTTTTTTCATGTATTTTTTTAGTTAGTACTACTGATCACTGATACGCCCTAACAATTTCATCATTATTTGTCAACAACTGATACAACGTTTTAAAGATTTTAGACCCCAAAAGTAAGTTTTTGATGTTGTTTTATTTAGTTTTTGACAGTCAAAAGCCAACAACTCATGAAGAACTGATTATGCTATAAAATTTTATACATTTTAAGCTTTTCAACTATACATATTTTATTAGTTGAGCACTTTTATTTTATACTAATTTTTTAAATAATTATTTTTAACATAAAAAGCTATGAAGGAGCCACTTTGTTAAAATATAGGGGAAAGGGGGGCAATATGAACCCTGTGGGAAAAATGGGGCTTCTAACACTTTTGACATCCCACAATGGTCGAAAACAATATCAACTCCCAAAACTGTTTAATTATTATTAACAAATAAAAAAAATCGAGTTTATTGAATACTCTTTTCAAGTTATCAACAATTTTTGCAAGTTACAAGCAATATTTCAGGTTGTAAGCACTTTTTTTAAGAAGTCTATATTCTCTTCCCTCTCCTCTACAAAAATATCTCGTTACAATCACTACTAATATGGTGTATGTTATTAAATTTCATCTTTTCCATTTCTTAAATCGCGGTGGCTCTTTCAAAACCTATAAGTTATGAAAAGGCTGAAAATCAATTTTTTTTTTTCAAAACGAAAAATAAATATTAATCTTGTAAATTTTCTTCATTCCGCCTACGAAACTTTGTTCTATACTGTCGAAATGATAACTTTATTGTAAAAAAATTCCTTATTGGTTTTTTTGGGCCTTGTGTAAAACTGGCTCTTTCATGCCACTCTTCCCCTACATTCAATTGAATACATACATACGTAGTTATGTCTAGTGAGTCATTCTAGATATTTTTTACTACAGGTATGTTCTCTAAGCCTATTCATTTGTTTGTAATTGTTATCTAAACATTGAGTTAAAAAAATGTTTTTCAAGTAGGTATTGTTTTTGATTAATAAAAAACACATTTCACCGGCGGTTTACCTGCTATAACAAAAGAGCCCACACTACAAATTTTGTACCTCCCCGCGCACGCCCCGCGATTATGTTTTCGGACCTTAGAAATAGTATTTATTTTTGGTCAAATGTATGGGAAATCAGATTTTTCGAACTTACGCAGCTGCCACTATTATGGTTCTACCGTTTGGTTCCAAACAGATTAAAAACATCCTTTCCGTGTTGGTCGGCACTTTCGATTTAGGGCCCAACTTTGTATGAAACTTGAATGTTTAAGAGATCTCGGGTGGCATATTTGGTTGAGCGGTGCGGCTAAGAATGTGCAATTCCAGAGTTGTGGGTTCGAACGCAACTGTGGGGTCGACTCACTGAACCGCCCATCATCAATTTACCTACCTACTGTGCAATTCATTCTTTACTTTAATTATCCAAGTCATCGTTCAATATCAAGTAATCGCTGAAAAATAAGAATCAGGTTTTTGTTTTCTATTCAAGTCAGTCGGGAAATATTCTTGATGTTCTTCACAACTCGAAATCAATAAAAATTTGTTAAATATAAGAAAATCGTTTATAAATTAATAACTTTAAATAATTTCAGCAAAGGACAATTTGTGATTAATGGCCGCTAAATATTTAGAGAAAAGTTCCTCTCTACAACATTAAAACATTGGTTAAAAATAAAAAAGCCCAATGGGCTTAGTTTCCGAGTGGAAAACAAAAACAAAAGCATGATTAAAATTAATTTATCTTTACATATTTTTTTTTAATTTTTAAATACACCCGCCGGCAGAATTAGAGGAACACTGAAAAAAATGCTAAAATGTGCTTTTATTTAAAACTTTTTTGAATTAATTAGATATTAATAACTTATAGTACGCAGATTAATTGAACATCAATATTAAATGTAAAAAGTAAAATGAACAAGAAAAAGCGCAAATTCGAGTTTTAAGGATGATCAAGGTCACAGCTCTGGCAACTTCAGTAGCAGGCAAATCACTCATTTTCGATATAACCCACATTATTAACTATTAATATAATTACAAACTCAAGAAAATCCGTCGGGGGCTGCCATAGCCATCTGTGTTCCCAATTTCACTTACAAAATGTAGCAGTATAGAAATGTATTGTGGATCTCGTAGAGATGCAGCAATTTATACCAACTAAAAACTATATTATTTACGTATCCAACGTTATATCAATTAGTCACAAACTCATAAAACTGTAAGATTTCAGTTCATTTCAGGGCAGGGAATGGCAGCCCCCGACGGATTTTCTTGGGTTTGTAATTATATTAATAGGTAGGTGAATATGTGTAGTAAGTATATTTTATATTATTGTGGTGTATATCTCTGCGAGAAACAAATAGATACATAAAGGCAGGAAGAACTAAGGAAAGTCATATTTAGTTGTTTATATGACAGACTTCGCGACATGTCAACCCTTTTTAAAACGCTTTTTTTTTATTTTTATCTTTCTTTATTTATTTCCTTTTATGCCAGACTGCCAATTCGGAGGTTCTAGGTTCAAACCCAGTCGCAATATCAAATCAACTTTCTAAAAACACATCGGAATGCGTGGCTCGGTGGTAAAGCAGCCAAAACCGCCAATCCGCAGGTTCCAAGTTCGAACCGCAGCCACACGGATTAACTTTTTTTACATTTAATAATTTTAAATTAATATTTTTCAATAACATTTTTTCTAAAGATTGATATGGTGCAATATCAATAAGTTATATTTTCCTTATCGGCTGAAAATTTTCAATATTACAATGGAAACATTGGAAATTTTCTTTCAGTGTACAATAAAATGATTTGGTTATTATTACCAAATTGAAGTTTGTCTCAAAAAAAAAAATGCCCCAACTATGGGATTGCTTTGCAAAAACTAAATATTTAGTTCGCCATATCCAACTCTACGATTTGGTAACTATTACTAATACTAAACCTCTTTTACAATAACCAAATCATTTTCTCAGTGCATGAAAATCGTGAAAAAACTAGAATACTTCGATTGTATGATGTGATTTGACATATCTATATTAATACGTGAAGAAAAAACTTTGAACCCCTTTTTAAGCATATTGCACAGACGGAGGAGTGTGAGATTTGGCATAGTTTACCAAAAGCAATGAAATTTACAAAATTCCCTTATATCAGCGACACACCAACCGAAATTAAGAATTTAGAATATTCTCAATTTCAGAAATGTATCATGTCACCTTTGAATTACTTGAATACAATAATATTGCGAAATTGCATTATACCAGCGACACACCAACTGAAATTTAGAATTTCGACGTACTCAATTTCACAATATTATTGTACCTATTGCTTTGAAATTAAAGTCGAATTTTTGTCAAAATCTCTTTTTTACATAATATTCGCCTGAAAATTTTTAAGAAATTCAGAGGTAATATGATATATTTCTGAAATTAAGAACACTCGAAATTCTAAATTTCGATTGGTGTGTCGCTGGTATTACTACTGAAATTCTAAATTTCAGTTGGTGTGTCGCTTGTATTAACATATGATAAAATAGTAGAATTTTAATTTGTTTTTATTTTATCATTTTAAAATAAATGAATAAAAAGTGCCCTACGGCAATCTAAATGGTTTCCTTAAATGGGACTTTAGAAAAATTTGGTGTAAGTAAAGTAATTTACAGGGTCAATGATTTCAATTATGTTCGAAGCTAAAATAGTAGATCCATATCTTGCTGACTATATTTACATTAGGTATAAAATTAGAAGGCGTATACGTATCTAATTGTGGTAGCACCAATCCATCTTTCAGCCGTTAAACTTCTTTAACCTTATGAATAGTTCAAGCAAGATGAAAGATAACAACCTCAGATACGTATATAGGTATGATTATGGTATTCACGGTGATGTTTTAATCAGAATCTTAAATGCACAATATTGCATGATATCGCAGATCAGAATCCATTTGAATTACAGAAGTGCCATATAATTTGAGATTCTCTACAAACCGCTAGCCTCTAGAAGTTCAGCCGGTTTAACCAGCTCTGGTACATACATATATAGGTATTATATATAAAAAACATAAAAATAACTTAAAAAACCAAAATGTTCTTGACCTGCCATTCTATCAGCCCAGAAGAGGGCGAACTTTGATCTTGCACAAATTTAAACTTCACATCCATTTCTCCTTGGTAGCAGGGCATGATATCTCCCAAATGTGAAGAACCTTTGTATACCAGACTTGCATTTCTCTGGTTGCCTGACCGCAGTGACCTTAGGCCGGACAGATTGTGATCGGTGTTACTTTCACCGCCTACTTTTTTACTATTTTGGCCTCATTTGCCTAATCAAAAGAAAATAAAAAATTGCAAAGAACCCCAGGCAAGGTAAGGCAGATAGGCGGCGGTAGATGTTGCGGAGATCATCGGACGGGCCGGTCTGATGTCGCAACACGTAATCGAGAAAGAAATATTCGTGAATTTCATTAGCCCATGCGAACTAACTGCGAGGTCAGGGAACTCGCCCATCTCGCTTTTTTCCTTTCATTTTATTAAAAATACGCGAAACAATGAGAAATTCACCGGCAACAGCAGCAGCACCGGCTTACCTTTTTAGCTGGGGCACCTCGGCCAGGTGTATTGGTGTTGAGTCAGGTCTGAAACTGACAGGGTCTCTAACTGATTTATTCGGCTGTCAGTCAGAGCCGTGCGCTAGAGGGAAATCTCGCGATCCCATGCGTGCCAGTCCACAGTATTTTTACGCAAGTCCCAAGCCTCTCCAGGTTCCCGGAGATGATGATGGGATTCTGCGGCATTTCAGGCCGCTCGCAGCCCGTTGTGGTAATGGCCAATTTATGGGCTTTAGAACGGAGGCTTCCCCTAGCTGACAGTGCAGGTGGCGGCAATTTTCGCAGCGGTTGCGGCCACGTAACGATGCTGTCGTAAAGCAACTCGTCAACATGTAATTACAACTGGCAAATGAACGCGCTAAAGATCACTTAATCCTTTCGCCAAGGGCCCGATCCATCGCGGTGCGTCTTAGGCGCCCAGTGGAGTCCGCTTTCTTTGAGCTCTTCCCGACCTAACACATTCAGCGACTTTTTTTGCAGCCACTAGATAAATTAGAATAATAACCGGCACAACGCCTCTGCCTCTGCTCACAAAATTTTACCTTAAATATACGAGACGAATGCTTAACTGGCCAGGCATAGATAGCCGATCTGCCTATTGCGGACTAAAAACGATCTTTATTATCTTCCATTTTTTTAAGCTATTTTGGGAAGGTAGCGCGAATTATTTGGCCTTGAACTTAGTATCTGCGAAATTTCGAAATAAGCAACTTTCGAATAAAAACCCGACGATTCATTATGGAAGTTGAATACTACTGTATTTTAAATTAGAAGCGCTAATTCAGATCCCCATTTTACACCTTTTGTAAGCACTAAATACATATGTATTGAACACTGAACACGGTTCTCCAGTAAAAGAGTGTTTCTGAGATTATTACTTACTTTATAATATTTTATAAGTTTTAATTTACAAAACTAAAACACTCTTGGTTCATTTAAATTAAATATATTTTTCAGCAATTTTATTAGCTAGACCTGCAATTTGTTTTTTCTTTCTAGTAGGTACACTGAGAGAAAAACTTTAATAACTTTAAGAATTTTAGGTATTTTATATGTAGTTACATATAATTGCTATTTGTTAAAAAACTTTTGATAAAGAGTAATATCAATTAACATTAAGTTAAATTTATCTAGAAACTATTACGATTTACTATTCTTATAAGCTCGGTTATTTAGCCATATTTAAAATTTCTAGAATTGTCAATTCAACTATTTTTAAACAATAAATTTTAATTTGACCAAAAAAAATTGAAAATTTGTAAAATACCGCTCCATACAAATCTGCAAATTTCTCACAATTTCGTTGGTCAATATTAACTATTAAAAATAGTCAATTCCAAGGCCACACATCGCTTTATTAACGTTGAGTTGCTAAAAACCTATTAGCGTGTGGTGGTTCGAGGGAAGAGCTACACACGAAGTGCCAAATCAGAGTTCCCAGGTTCGAATCGTCGGAATATCACAGGAAAATTAACTTTCTTAAAAAGGATTCGGAATGGCGTTGCTCAGTGGGTACAGCAGCCAAGCCGCCAATCCGCAGGCTGAGTTTCAAATCTAGCCCCGGTCGGCAATATCGGAAAATCAACGTTTTCTCGTCAACAGCAGATCAACTATTTTTCACACTGAAGAATTTTAGATTTTACTAATAGTTGTAGTGGACTTAATTAATTCAAATAGTTTTTTCAACTTTTTTCATAGTAAATATAACGTTTCTGATAAATTTGTAAAAATTATTAAACAATAATTGGCTGAAAATCATTGCTATAAATAGTTAATTTTGTATTCGTTTAAGTAAAATCAACTATATTTTTCTTTCAGTGTATTAAGCTAGCAAGAAAGATTATATTTTTTATCACAAATTATTCTTATTATATAGAGAGTGTCGAAATAAAGGTTTTAAAAAAAGTGGTACTAAATGGTGACTGAGGTAACTTCAGTTCAAGGTATGTTTCATACAATGCGATACAAATTTCAAGCCGATATGGATTTCATTTGCGATGCGAAATTTTTAAGCGAACAGATAATAAAATCCCGTCGAACAAACCCATGAAAATCGATGAATGTAATTTGCCATTTTTATAATTCGGTATTTTGTGAAATGTCTAAAAAATATTTTTGTTCCGCAAGTGACGATGAAAGAGAGTGGGAATTAAATATAGGTATATGATAGTGAGAAAGAAAATTCTTGATGAGACAAATGAAATCCGATTGAACTTCGCAAAATATATATTGGAGTTTAAGATGTGTTTTTTTTTTAGTTTCATAAAATTATTCCGTGTATCGAAACATATTTTTAAATATTAAAGAGTTACAGTCGGCTACCGTAATTCCCAACCGCTTAGAAGCTTCAGCGACTCTTCAGTTCTTTGTAGAAGGAGAATATCAAAGAGTTATCGGACAAGACAGTGTCGTGTCAAATCAACTAACCCTTTCAGGTAATTGTCAAAGAATAGATTCTCCAAAAGAAACGAATGAAACAGCATATTGTCTTAAAATTTGCCTTCCATGTAGTTCACACTTGAAATTTAAATCAAGTGAAAATGAGGACTTGCTTTTAGTCCGCACGATTGTGGCGTCTATGGCAGGGGCACCAGGACGTTGTCATATCAATGAAATTTCATTGGTGACCCATATCGAAATCTCTACCATTTTTTGACCAAGCTGACTTTTTACTTTTACCAGAAAAAAAAACATTTAGTTTAATGAATAACTAAACTTGCTTGAATCTAACTTGACGTGCTTATACTAGAATTTTAATGTCGATATGAAAATAACCACCGGCCTTGCAGTTGAGAAGTCCTAACATTACACTGTGGTACAAGACAGTATTGGCCCCTATAACTATAAACAAAAGCTAGCGCTACTAAGTATCCTCCGCCAGTGAAAAAGGAAGGAGCGATTTATGTGGAAGTTCAGAAGGGACCGTATGTATATGTACAATACATATATGTACATATGTAGCTCAGCTAGTTTGGTAAAGGTCTAAAAAGTAGTGCTACAGATTCGAACCTGAAACTCTTGAGATGGTAACAAGAAAATGCCGAAAACATATTTCTTGATTGATTGATAAATAAAAATTTTGCGAAAGAAAGAAGGTGAAAAAAAAGTGATTTTGACCTCATTACTTTCATTTTATTTATTTATCATTTTTTTTGCAATTTTCTGGTGGATTACGGTAAAGGAAGTGAAAACGAAGGAAACGCGACCAGAATCAAAAGGATCCGTCCAGTAGTTGCAGAGAATAACTCAGCGCCATGAGCAGCTTCGTTTTTCGAGGAGTCGGCTTTAGCGCACTCTAAAAAAAAAAATTAATGAAAAAAATAATAATAAAAATTTGTTTGCCAATCTCAAAGAGTGTATCTTTTCAACACAATAGTTTGTTTATAGATTTACCGATATATTCATCGCGAAAAAAAATATTGAAATATGTGCCATTTTTGGCCTCGGAAACCGATACTAGTCCCTTAAGGGGAGGTTCTCATCTAGAATCTTGAAATTTTCGATTTTTTTTTTATTTCATATTATAAAAGTTTAATATGTCTAGAATGTTCCTTTAAAATATTTTGTTGATCCGAGCACTAGAACGGATTCTATAGCCCATTGATTGTCGCGGTGTCATGATCGCAGCTACAGTTACATAAACTTCAAACACGATTATCTCAGAACTTTTTTTTCAGGATTTTACTAATTTGCGTACAAGATAACTCAAAAGCGGTTCAACCAATCAACTTCTAGTTTCGTGCATATTAAAGTAAACAATTTTCTTCATAGAAAGAGTGGAGCACATTTTGAAAATTTTAACATTAACTCCTTTTTGTAAGTCATAAACTATGAAAAAAAAACAGCCAAAAACGGCACAAAAATTTCAAAATCGCGACATTCCGAAAATTTTAATTTTTTTTTGAAAGTCGTTCACTCTTTCTGAGACAAATTTTATCTAGTTTACAACAATGTCATCATTATTTGATTTCAGGCTAATTTGCGACCCCTATATTGTACGCAGCTGGGCAATTTTCGAGAAACATGCCTTCGGAGAAGCTGAATTACGGGCGCCATTTTGATTTTTTTTTTGCATAAAAAAATTTTTTTGTACAGATAAATATACAGTAAAAGATACTGCCAAATATCATTTCCCTATGTCTTGTCATTTTCCTTCAAATAAATCACGAACTTTACCTACTTTTAGGCCCGCTAGATGAGAACCTCCCCTTAAAAACCTGTTTTTGCAAACAGCTGTTCCAATAAAATTTTTCATTTTATTAGTCCCTGAGTTCGACGATCTTAGAAAAAATCAGCCCTAAGGTGATATAATGTAGAATGGGTACCATAAACAACTATTTTCCATAACCATGCGAATGAACAATACATGGTATTGGCAATATCTGAAGCCGTATTGATTTACTGTCGCTCAGAGGAGAACTACCTAAAAATAGGTAAAGCTTCAGCTAAATGAAGTGATATCATGCAGCCTGGGCAATTTCCGCATTAAACTAATTTTCGCCGCAATAAAATTCTCATTAGTCTTTCATTGAACTACCCGCACGAAGCGGTTAACAGCCATGAAAAATATAATAAAAATTATAATAAAACTTCGTCGTCGGGGGAGGAAAGGGAGATGCCCGCACGGAATCGCCTCATTATTTTTAAAAAAATTTCAAGTTTCATTTTGTTTATCTCGGCTTTAACCTGTCAACACTCAATTAAAGCGCAAGGAATTTTGCGAAATTTGCATTTTGGCCATTAAAACGGAGACGGGCCCAGACACACGGAGGGATGCGCTCGGTACCTCGCTGGCGGGCTAATCTTCTGGTACATTTGGTGAGGTTGATACGTGCAAAGAGACAATTAAGCGCGTTGCACTTAATTAGAACGGAATTAAAGGATGAAATGCAAAGCAGCCTCTTTTTCCTGTACTCACCTCGCCACCGCCTATGCAATTAAATGTAATTACGGCTAATTACAGCGTAGAGCACCTGGAGGGAGCCGAGACGTTGGGTGAGGCGCGGAAAGTGCCTCCCGGACGAGCCAGACACTTTGCGCTCAATGTGATCTGGGAATAAATCAACCCGGTCCCTTACTGCTCCTGCGGGCTCGCATACTACCGCCCCTTGCGAAATTTGAATTTAAACTGGACGCGGGTTGCACACCTTCACGGCGGCGGCGCGGCGCGCGTGCAGGCATTCCGACGACAAGCTACTTTCGCCCTAATTGGGAGGATGAGCACATGAATTTTCTTGCAGGCGAATCAATCATGCCTCTATGCCTCCTATTTTCTTAAGAGTCCAAAGTCAGTTTGTCTTGGCGCGATCTTTGCTACTTACTAACTTCCAGCAGTTGCCGCGAAATTTGCTCTTTTTGAGGCAGTTCACGCACCGCAAGCTGGCGCGGCGCGCAGACAAATTTCCAATTCGCTTGCCAACTGCAGCCGCTTTCGTATCATCTGGCCGTCGAAGACGAAGTTTAATAGGTATCCAGTTTCGGCCGTTGACCCAGTCCGGTCCCGATTTCGACAATTTCTCGGATAGATCAGCCAATTGGTCAAGCGGTGGATTAGTTCTGGTGAGGTTTATTGCACTTTTAGGCGCGCACACCGTTCACTTTTTGGTGAAACAGCGCTGCGCTGACTGGCCAAATTAGAATTCGAACGAATGGACATCGCATCCCATGAAGATTTCGCAACTCAGGTGACCGAAGTGTCTTGATCAGGTTTCACTGATCTCATGAAGATAAGCAAGGTGACGAAGAGTGCAATAAAAGGGTTCGACATACATATGCACATATATTTTTGGGTAGCAATATTGTGCGGTCAGCGGGTATTCCTAAGAACACCTCGCAATCGACTACAAATTATATGAATTTGATTAAAAGTCCGGCGTTTCGTCGGCTGAATCCAGATTAAATTTTTTCTATTATAAGGCGTTTTCGGGGCGAGTTAAGCTTGATTCACTGGGGTGTCGCAGTTAAGTGCCTTGCCCATATGGCGTCTTCGGAAAGGTACTACCTGCCTTTTCCAGTTTTCTATTTGCATATATGTGTATGTACAATAACTTCACCACTTGCGTAAAGCTCCGGTAACTGGAAGGTCTAACCTAGACGTTATTTCGTATAAATTTCAATAAGGTGTCATCTGACTTTCAATAAATTATTAACGGTGTTATCTTTTATTTCTATCTTTCTATAGATGTGGTTATCACATGCTAGTGAAAACCAAGCCTTATATTGCGCCTATTGTTGGTGAGAAAGTTTTGTTGCTCAACGGTATACGAATTTATTACCGAAGACGATATTCATGATTCTGCACTCAACGTCCAAAGCAGAATCTATGCTAAATCGACATATACGTAACCAAAAGTAATTTTAGAAAGCTTTTGAGTTACGTTATTGAATTTGTAGATATTTCGTCACACAAAAGTAGGTACCTAACTCTCAGAGTTAGTAACAAATTGCAAAATATGTAATAGCTTATTAAGTGAATATAGAATATATTTGACATGAATAGGCTTGTGCTTGCTAACGGAAAGATGAGAAAAACTAAAATGAAATTTAAAAAATAAAAAAACACTACCTACTTATCCGCTTTGCATCTGAACACAAAGACACATAATGATTAATGCAATAAAGGGTAAAATAGCTCCTATCATAACGATACGCACTTTGCACAATGCATCCACCACTAAGCGCGTAGATAGGAAAGTTAACTTGAATTTCTATAAAATTATTTCTTTAAAGTTGTTATTATCAGAAAAAATATAGGTTTTTATTTTTTAGTTCATCTGAGAGAGAAAACTGACTTTTCGTTGAATGGACATACATAGATCGTACCTGCGAATATAATCTTTACGCATACTTTTTTCGAAACTATACTTTTTCCAAAATAGTATGTAAGATAACTCAACAAGCCTCCAATAATGACATCAAATTTTGCATGCTTTTTCTCAATTGCATATTTTATTTATTTATTTTTTTTTTTTTTGAAATAAAATGGTCATATGTAATGTCAATAGTTGTTTCAATACAGGAAAATACTCTATAGCTATAATTCTGGCATCCCTTAAATAGGTGAGAGATAAATTTATAGTTCTGGCATTCGTAAGATATAATATTGTAATGCATTGAATTATATACACTTATGATTCTCTAAGAATATACGTACCTATGTATGTACCCTTTATTTTGTAGTATTTTTTTTTTGAAATTTGATTTAATATTTATGAGTTTATTGGTTCCGAACAAATACTGTTAACAAAAAGTAATTTAAGGTTCTAAAAAAAGGAACTCTGTTTTCCGGTTACGGGGTTACGGAATTTAATAAAACCCAAGCTTGTGTACCTATATTTGCTGCAATAACCTGGATCGTTTTTTTTCATTTGATACTGATCCAAACCCACATTCGGATGAAAAAAATACAACTATTATAAATAATAAGATAATTTTATAATTTGTAGTGATACAATCATGTCACTACCTTTTCCTTATTTTTAGTGATACCAAATTTATATTAAAATAATAAAAATTAAATACGCACCTCTATAAATAACAATAAACTATTTTTATCTTTTTATTTGGTTGTTATAAATAAATTTCTAAACAATTATTTTTATCGTCAACGCTCTTACTTATAGAGTGCTACTTTACACATCGGATAAAAATTATTAATGGTTTAGCTTTTCAGAACAATATAACATGTGGATATTATTTTGACATACATACATTAGTATAAAACCTCAAAGTTCATTTTAAGTATTCATTTAAGTCACGCTACCATTTAACAACTGTTAACAAAATATTAAATTTTTCTGAAATAGTCCATTTTATTGTTTGGCGTCAATTTAGATATTTTCCATTGCAACTCAGATAGGTACATACATATATGAAAAAATTATTTTTTTCTTTTCTTGTCAACAAATACTAAAAAATAAAAAAAAAATAAAAAAAAAATAAAAAAAATTTTATCTACATACATATAACATCAAAAAAGCAGGCATTTTCTCGTCCGTATAAGAAAGCATGATTTCCATAAAAGTTTCTTTTGTCATATTTTGCTTAATCCAACATAATGAACTTTCTCCATTATAGAAAAAATAGCTCCAAATTTGTCCACCCCCGCCGCGTTTGATTGTTCGTCATAACATATATGTAATGATCCGTCGTTACCAAAAATATTAAGTTTGATTTTGCCACTAAACGGGATGTTTTTCCAAGTTCGCAATACTTATCTTCATGATTAGATTTTATAAAATATAGTCCTTTTTTTATTTTCGAAATGCAACTTGATCAGAGAAATTATGCTCCACTAAACGTTTTTTTAATAGATTTATAACTAATCAAAATTAAGCGTTATGTACTCTTCTTCGAAACAATCCTTCGGTCGACCTATTGTGAAACACGAAATAGTTGTAGCTGTTTTCAAGTTTCTAATTAACTCTATAACTGAGAACTATCGTATTACTGAAAATTAAAATAATCGCAACTTACAAAAAATATTGTTTATTGAAATTTTAAATTTACCTATTACAAAATATTAAAGTAGAAATCATACCGAGCGGCAACGGGTTACAGTAAGCAATGAATATTTTTATTCGTAAATTTACTAAACCAAAAAATCTAAAATTAAAGGGCAGTAAAAGAAGTAGAATTTTATTTAGAGCACTCTTTTTATTTTGAGCAAGCAATTTTTGGTATTATTTATAAATAAAAATAAAATATACATATATCGGTGTTATCTAAAGTTTTTAAAGGTATTCAAACAGAGCAAGTGAGCGGGTCTTGGTGGTATTTTTGAGATATTACATAAATGTTTATCAAAATTATGTGTTTGTTGGAAATTAATGAACTATAACCAAAGGAATGATCTTTGCAACAGTATAGCAGTTAAGCTTCATATCAAGCAAATTGCGAAATACAGCAGTCTCCATGAAGCCATGAACTAATAGCGTGATGGCATAATCTTCGGCGAAGTAGAATCTTCAGTATCGTCCCGCAAAATTCCCCGAAGAGCCCTTTGTTCGATGCCATAAAGGACCTCACACAGCAAATTCCGACATAAAACCTAGCCCCAGCTCTAGGCACCTGGGATACATAAAGCGACCGTAGACCTCGACGGCCTCATCGGCCATGCCGTCGGCGTTGTTCCCGTCATGCCAATCTAATTAGCTGAAAGTTAGTGCTGGCCAATCTGTCATCAAAAACGAATGAAAAAAGCGTTATGCTCAAGGAAATCCCTTGACGCCATCACTGCTTTCTGAGCACGGGAGAAGACCCACCCCCGAGACGCCCGGGTATGCGGCTCAGTCAAAACATTCGCCGGGTCGGTCGTTCATCTTGGGCCGACCTGCTCAAGTTCAATGCTCGAGGATTGCGTGAGTACGAAATCGGATGGCACGCACACAGACACTCCATGTCTGCGGATAAAATTCGTAGGGACACGTAAGGCCCCGGCAAAAGCTTCGCAGGGGGCGAGTGTGCAGGGGGCCGCATCCCAACGCCATTTCAGACGCGGGCAGACAAGTTGTACAGAAAGCCTTCGTAGGTACTCGACAGGAGGAAAAGCGAAGAAAACCTACAGCCGGACAGGGCAAGGACCTTTTCTTCAACCTCCCTGCAGGCTCTGTGCGGACGGACGATTACAACAAAACGAAGTAGGGCCGACGCTGTCAAATTTTCTATTTTCTCGTGTCATTTTCGCCCTGATGGCTACGAATGGCCTTTTCCGCGCCAACCGCCCGATGGGGCCGTCGTCGTCAGACAGAGCCTTAGAGTTCTTCTATATCGCAGCAGAATTCGATCAGGGGTTGGGGAGAGTAGTCAATTGTGGGTGTATGGAGATTTCTTCTTGCAATCAAACAACTGGGACCGCATTGACAATACTGAGAAAAAGGCAGCAGTTAAGCCTTCCGCTAGCTCGACCCACCCCCCAGATGGCGATGACTACGTGGCCGCCCATACCAGTGGGCGTCGACGTCGGGTGGAAGGCCAAAAATAAAATCTGCCGAGTCAAAGACCAGAAAAATAAAAGAAGGAATTCAGCGCCGAGGGCGCCCCGAAATCCTCAAAGGATGTTGAGGTAGGTCTAGAAACGAATTTTTGCGGATCGATATGTTTCGTCTGAAAAGGCCTGCGTGTGTGAGTGCGGTGGGCGGTGTGTGCACCACCCGCGTCCCACAACCAACACTATAAAAACGCAACGAGTCGCACCAGCCTACGCACACCTCCGCACTTTATAAGCTTATTAGAGAATCGTGTACGACGGTGTGCGGCGCGGCGTAGGGCTGCTAAGACCGGCACTTGCACACAGCCCACCACCCGCCCGCCCCCGGGGCTGGCACTCTCCGTCGCGTTGAAATTGTTTTGTTATGTTGAGACATTTCTTGTGTTTACGCTTCGTCGTAGAACGTGCTGAGGTAGGCAACGCAACGCACCACACCGTCGTTATGACAGAAAGCATACACAAAATAGCAATGAGCGACGGCGGGCCGACGTGCCAGGAGTCGTCGACATCTGCGGGCGGGGATGGGGGCCAAGGAGGAAAAGACATCGCCGTCGCCGGGAAAGGAACTGTCAAGAAGTGGTTGACCGGGCAAATTTGGGTATTTCTGGTCCCTTCCACCCACAACCCCAGCCGCCTAAGCCCGGTTATTTTGGTCGTTTTTCGGCTTAAGGGATAAAGAGGTCGTTCACACGTCTTACGTAAAGGACAAATCGATTCCGTTTGTCTGGAATTTTAAGGATAAGTGCACGGCGCGGGCGGGCAGGGGCTATTAATAGGAAAGTGTTGCGTGACAGTTCTTATATCTATTAGATAATATAGCAAATTTTTGTCCCTTCTGCCCGTGGCGGTCTTCTTAATTTATTTAGTACATTAAAGCATATATTTTTCAGTTTATCGTTACATTTGCTAAGAAAATCTTTAAAGAGTTTTCTTAACTTCAATTTCAGTAACATAGCTATTGTCGGTATAGATTGAATTCAAACAAGGAATAAATTTTAAGATTTATTAAATCAAAGAGAGAAATATGTAGATCAACTAAGAAAATCGTCATCTTCCTTAAGCTATTATTTTTAATTCAATGATTCAAAATCAGGTGCAAAACAGAGTAAATAGGTACCTACCTACCTAATTGTTTGAAAATTATTTTTTTGTAAAATTTAATTAACTTGTATATTAAGTCCATTTTTTGAAGAAAAATAACGCTGGGATCCCTGACCCCGAATACCTACATTGGCAAAAAGTAGATTTTCTTAAAATATTTTTCAAATTATCAAATGTCGTTTTTGTATTAATTAAATTTTTTTTATAGTAGGTACACTCGGTAAAAAGAACGCGCTACTTATTTTTGTGAGGAAAAAAGGGGTTCATATCCGTAAATCAGCCGTTCCTCTAGTCTCTAGGTACAGCTAATCTTCTTGAGTTTGTCAAATATGCCTTAAATGGATTTAAAACAGAGCTGCAAACGGATTGTATTTATATACAGACTTTAGCAAAGCATTCAATAAAATGTTTCATTGTATCATTATTCTTAAATTGGAAATTATGGGTTTCCCTGCTCCTTTTCTTGAATGGGTGAAATTTTATTTGCAGGATAGAACCTATCATGTTTCTTTTCATTGCTTTCCGTCATAATGGTTTCTGAGTTCCACTTCACGTGAATAAATAAAATATTAACGTTACTTCCACTTCATGTCAATGCACCTATTCTGAGATCCACGTGAATCGAAGCAAAAGTGAAAGATTGGAACAACGGAAATTAAACTTTAAAAATAATAAACGTCGTCGGGTCAAACTGTCGCATATCTGTGTAACTAATTAAAAATCAGTTTTTATCATTAAAACTGTCAAATTTTGAATTGTGGTTTAGTTCAAGTGACTTGCCACAAGTGGTATTATTGAGACGTCGGCAAATGAGGGATAAATCAAATCCTTTACAAATGGAAAGTAGACTGTGTGTGTATTAGCGATATTTTAATTTTAAAGTTTTTTATTAATTTGAAACGTTTTCCTCATAGGTTTCGAGCATATTACATGATTTAAAAGGACCTCTTTACATATCTTCTAGAAAAAATGGAAGAAAAACTTCTTCCTTCTATTGGCAAAAATTCCGTGCCAGTTAATTCAATAATTTGGACCTTTGTGAAATTATTTCATTTCACAGAAGGCACAACCCCTTTAGTTTTGATTAATCTTTGTCTAGCTATACTCTTCGCCGAACTCAGTGTTTGCGACCTTGGCATCCTTTTGGACACATTGAACTCATTAACCAAAAGCATACGATTTGTTAAAAGATCGCCTCGT
The DNA here is from genome assembly GCA_951509405.1 of Machimus rusticus. Classification (NCBI taxonomy): domain Eukaryota; kingdom Metazoa; phylum Arthropoda; class Insecta; order Diptera; family Asilidae; genus Machimus; species Machimus rusticus. The sequence continues at coordinate 16,044,958 of OX608051.1, forward strand.
GAATTCAAGAACATAACTAGGTATATTATATAAGCAATTGTATATTTCCCTAGTTAGACCTATTCTTGAATATGGCAGTCTAGTTTGGTCACCCTATTATGCCTAGCTTAATTGGCATAATAAGGTATATAATAATAGAATTGAGGATGTCCAGAAAAAGTTTGTCAGATTCGCGCTGGGGAACTCGTCATGGGAAAATGCTATACCCTTCCTCCGCTTAAAAAGACCGATGTATGTTGCTTAGCATATGGACTGGCTACAAGAACGTCGTGTCGTGGCAGATGTCACATTTATTCACCAGCTAGTTATTGGTTTAATTGATTGTTTGTCGTTGAGAACTCTGCTAACTCCCAGATGTAATCCTCATAACCTAAGGAATGTGCCTTTGTTCCATATTTCTAAATCTAGAACTAACTACGGGTGTTTCCAATTTCCAAAATACAATATTCGCATGCATGTAAAGCTTCATTTAGTCGTTTTGGACTCTTCCAGGGATCATTTGAAATCTTAAAGGATGATCTTGAAGATGCCTCTGGTCCTAAATCCTTTTAACCAGAAGTGTCGCCAAGGGCAACCGGAAGATCAAAGTCATTTTAAAAAAAATTAAAAAAGGCCATTTTTGAAATGACTTACTGTCCGTGTTGATAACACACTCAACATAGTGTTATTAATATCTGGAATAAGAACAGTTTTATTTTGAGCGTTCATGTGATTATTGCAGCATATTTCTAGAAACAAATTTTGTCGCCATACTCCTTGATACTTGCCCTTACATAAGAAACTCTCCCTATTTAAATGTTATGAATTTCAGTGGTAAAAACTGAAAGCTTCAAAATTCTTTTGACATTTCGTTATCTTGTCGTATGAAAAAGGCTCGGTTTCAAAAGTGGAGAAAATTTCAGATTTTCAAATATTCAATTTTGGGATTATTAATTTCCATTTTTTACAATCAAATCGATCCCATCTTCATGAGTACTTTTCTTACTAATAGCTGGAAATTTAAGTTCAGTTTCATAACGCACTAATTTGAATGGGTTAAAGGGTAATTGCGCTAAGTTAAGCAGGTTTCAAAACCAAAGTCCGAAAAGATTACCTAGGTAGGAGGTGATCGTCAACACTCAAAAAACGCCCGAAGGTAGGTAGTGGCAAAAAAGTTATCCCCGCACCGGTGTTTTATATTCTCTCGCGATGGTCTGGCGTTCTATCGCTTAGTCGATTTAATTACTGGTAAGAGAATAGAGGAAATTAATTTAAAGCAGAGAAGTGAATTCTTAAGCATCATTGAAAACATAATGGAACCATAAAATTGTTCCTAATTTAATTTTATGGCATTTTTCGCAAAACTTTTGCGATAAGAGCATATACAACAAATATAACACCAAATCTTCTTGACCTCTTCGGTTGAAGGACAGCAAACCATAGCTTAATTATAATATAATCTCTATACATACATAATAAAATAAATAAAACCAGTTTGAATTTAAGTTTTACTTTTATGTAATGAAGGAACCTGCTTTAGTTTTCCAAAAAGCTCTTTGGAAGTTTAATCCTTTATTTTATTTTCGAAAAATATTTTACTTCTCAGAGCCAAATCATTAAATTTGTCCAAAAGATTGCTATGCGTACCAGGATATATGTGCTCAAAGTCTATTTCAATCTTAATAGTTTTTAAATGTAATTAATGTTTTGATTTCTGCTAGAAAATAATTTACCAATTTGTAACCATAGGAGTCGCCGGAAAGAGGCCATTCTGTTAACAAATTGTTAATTCCTTTTTCACTATACTTACAATTGTTTTTAGTTCCTCTACTCTATAGCCTGCCGTTTCTTTCCACATTTGACAAAGTTTATCATCGGGCAAAAACTCATTTTGCGAAATTAATATTTAAAAATATAAATTTTATTTTTGGGAATATTTCTATTTATATTTGATTTTGGAATACCGAATACTTACTGAGTCTTCTGAAGAAAATGTATTTTGAATCGTGTTGGAAATATTCACAAATCATGCGGAGTAAGCTTTTTCTATTCGATCTAAAATACTCAATGATAAATGAACCAAATCTTTTTCAATTTGGTTGTTATGATTTTCATTATATTCTCGCAAAATTATTTGGCTCTTTATAGATTTGACCAATAGCGCTTTTAAAGCCTCCAAAGTTGACAGTTCAAACTGCCCGATACTACATAAAGAAGCACAATCACTGCAAAGTAAAATTGTTGCTTAGCTAAATCCGTACTTAAGAAATAATGTTACTTACGAAGAATCCGTTCAATTCTGGCATGTAAAAGTCGACTTAATTTTTGTAGTGCTTAATGATTCTATCCAACGTGAAACAGAACTTCTTCAGGCAAAAATGTGCTTTGTTACTACTTGCTCTGGAGGTAAAATTTGAACAAAATACAATACAAGATGAAATATGCTACCATCAAATAAATTTAGTCTCATTTAGGTATATAATCATGCCATCGACTTAAAAATGTTCATTTAAGTACCTGACAAAGTTCGCGCCTTACACAAAATTTTGTTTCGTGGCATGCGGTCGGCGACAGACTGGTCCCAATGTGTGTGTGGTCATTCACTGATACCATATGTACGTACTTTACTTGTTCATGTATAGTTTGGCGGCAATTAGGAAAGGTAAGTCAAGATTTTCCAAAAATTATTTTTTGATATTATTTATCGACTATACAGCTCCAAAATTACGGTGTCAATGAGAAAAACTTGATAGCGTTAAAAGTGTGAAATATTGCGCGTTTCTGATTTCTTCGACAAAAAAATTCGTCAAAGTATTAAAATAGGGTCTTTTACTCGAGGTTGTAGGTACCTATTTTTCGCTTTTTATTATTTTTTCTAAAAAGGGCAAGATTTTAAAAATATTGCTCCGATTTTTGCAGATTTTTTTCTTTTTAATTCGCGGATTATTTTGCAATGTTAGAAATTGTATTTCCATGTAAGCAATTGGTTCAACTTCACATACTTGTATATAAGTTTAAGCGAAAAAAATCTATTTTAATCTTTATAAATCTTCTATCAAAAATATTATTTTTTTGATGAATTTTAAACTCCATAAATCTTATATTTGGAAACAGATCCTAACAAGTGAAGTTTTGTTTAAAAGGTAGCTTTACCCTCTTTTGAATTAGCCCCTGTTCTAAATCCTGAAGGATTCTTAAAAGGATCTATAAGGATTAAAAGTTTTAAAAAATTGATAAAGCATATCAGAAAAAGAAAAGGTAGGAGACAACAGTATTACAATGTATATTTTTGAGCTCCCTAGGGTCACAGGTATATGGATCAATCAACAGGTCTCGTTCCTCATATTTTGTAAATTCAAATACCTTTAGCGCCAGCCTTTATTATTTTTATTTTTCCCAAATTTTTGAAATTTGTCATTGTAACCATTGCAATATCCTTGCACGAAAGAAAAAGATTAGCGAAATTAACTATTTTTTCAGCCAACTAATTAAATTAGTTGATAGTGATCAAAACCTTTAAAAAATTAATCAGTTTCTCAACTATTGATTGATTTCACTAGGTACTTGAAATTTTTATAATTCAATTAATTGGCTGATAATCAACAAAACATTAGTTAGTATAGCTATTTTTTTTCAGTGCATAAAATTTATAAAGTTATGATTTATATTAAATTTTTTAAAATGAATCTAGAACCAAATTTTTACCTTTAATCGTTTTCGACATATGTACCTACATATAAGTATTCAAAAATAAAACTTGAAAAATTGGGAAAAAAATGTCGTCTAAATTAAAAATGGTCTATTCCAGCAGTATATCACTATCGATTTGAAGTGGAGTTGCCCATATATCAGAAAATACAAGTGATCGACAAATGTGTTTTGCATATCCGACACTTTTGATCGTAAGTGGTCGTTGCTGCATAGTTTCATTACGACCCGTGAAGAAACCTCGTACTCAAGTTCACAAGTGGGTTCAGTTCAGTGAGATCCCATATGTACAATACATGTATGAATGGAAAGATATTAGTTTTTCGGTCTGCCTGTTTGTGCTCGCATCCTTTTAAAAGTGGTTTCAGTCCGATTTTATCTAGGTATACAGAGCCATGGAAATTCAATTAAATATATTAAATTCTATTACTTAGCTTTGTAAATCAAAATCATCACGCAGCGCTATTATGACACAATAAATTACAGTTTTTCATTTAAAAGTACAATATCATACAAACTTTAACGACAACTTCAGTATCGATGTTTAATGTAACATAAACTAATAACAAATTAGCTCGTGAGCATAAATTGCTCAAATTTGTCCTGTCGGCGAGGAAAAGTTACTGCACTCCCCCAAGATATTGCGGCAGAAGGGCAGGCAGCAAGATGGAAGTAAATCCAAGAGCAAGTCGAAGCGAAGCGACTATCCATTTTGCCCGGAGACGGTTGTCTTTCGCCGCATTTCAAATATAATTTCACTTCGATCTGCGCTCGTCTCGATTTCTCGTATTTCGCCCGGTTGGGAACGTACTCGCCACTGGTTGCCGTTTATCCAGCGCGATTTAACTTTTATCGGTTTTATGACAACTTTTATCGCCGTCGAATGGCCCCATGAGTATTAAGTGCAAATAAAATGAAATTTGTAATCGCGGATTCGATTGAAGTGCACCACTGCTGCAATTTGTGTTTTGTCTCGAACGACGGTGCGCCGGGGGCCCGGGACGAGGGCCGGCTCTCAGGTGTGACCAAAAGGCCATTTGATTCTTAATTAAAGCCTTTTTGCATGCGATTATGTGCATGCGGACATTTTCACACGTGAGACCGCGGCCAACGCGGCCAGCTCGCGGGTGATGAACGATGAATTCCGATGAATTTTATGGGACCAGGCATGGGATTAGAATTTACCCATTCAACAGGGCCATTTACCGCCTCGCTTACAACTTAATGATTAAAATTTAATAAATAACGTGATTATGCGGCGCGGCCTCGGTTGGGCAACGCCATGCCGCGAGTCGACTATGCTGTCGGTCCATATGGCGCTTTAATGTCAACGTCCGTGTTTGACGACTTTATGTAACAATTACGGCAACAGATGGACACATTCAATTTTACGGCTACGTATCCATTAAGTTCCGCAATTCGGCGACTTGCGCACGGAACTAATTTCCGGTGAATTGATTGCGTCCATAGTCCCAGAATTTACCAAACATAGGTCTAAGCTGATACTTTTAGATGGCAGGGACGCAAATGGAATGTTTGAATGAATAATCAGTGAATGAATAGTACATTCGAATTTAACTTTTTCTTATAAAACCGTCCCATTGATATGACAATATTACCATCGACACACTACACTTCATTATGAAGTAGGACGTCATTATGATGTTACTTCTAATGAAGTTGTGACACAGACAGATAGACAGACTGACAGAACCATAACTGAAATACTCATCCCGACGTGCCTTAATTAAAGAGGAATACCGACTTTTAACTGGTTTACAAAAAGTAGGTTGGCTTTCCTCGTATATGAAGATATCTTTGTATCTATGTAACATTTGTATTTTTATATTATTGTTGTTGCATTGGGCTTCATATCGTTCAACTTGAAGAATATTTTAAAATCAATTAAGTACTTTTTAAGTTATCTAAAAGATATGTATTATAAGATAGAAATTAACCCATCAACAATCAATACCGATTTCAAATCAACGATATTACATTTCGAAACAGCGAGTTGTGCAAAGGCAATTTGTTAATATCTTGAAATAATATGCAAGTGTATTATGCTGTTTTGAAAATAAATCGCTTAATTTTTATAAAGTAAATTTTTCTAAAAAATAATACGGTAATAGGATAGAGTGGTTTTTCGGACTTGGATTTTTTTTATCCGGTTTTTATTATTTACACACACGGCGGCGCCGCAAACGAAGGCCGGAGGGGTTATGCCATTCTCTAATTATAAACCGTTATCAAGATACTTAGCATGCGCACACTTGCCCGCTGCGTACACTTAATTCCCCAAATAACTCACCCGCACTGAGAGAAATTATAGCTGCCAGGCTAATTTTTTATGTACGTCGGCTCTCACAATTATAAGCGAAAAGGTGACAGCGATAGTTTGTGGCGCTGGGGCTTATGAAGCAATGAGCCTTAACAACTCCTATATTTATAAGAACTCTGGTTATTAAGCATAGCAGTAACAGCTATACAATGTATAGGCAGAAATGCTTTAAAATTTTAGAGTTTTACATATCTGTTATAAGCTTCAAAGCTATAAATTATTAGCAGATATGTCACTTTGTATAGCTCCTAGTCAAATAAATATACGCAATGCGCTCATAGAAAATAAGTCCTAGGCAAATAAATATGCGTACACCGCTTATAGAAAATAGCTCCTAGGCAAATAATTATACGTGTTGCGCTCATAGAAAACACCTCCAAAATCTAAAATATATACAGTGAAGAGCAAAACTGAACCAATGATGGTACTTGAAGGTCTTGCAAGTGGCTCATTAACTGTAACAGATATCGCAAAATTATTGTAGAAGGTAAAATTGTCTATAGAAATCTCATATACATTTTGATGTCCGACTGATCATTTTTGAGTTATTTAGTAAAAAAACTTTCAAATTTCACTACTATTATTCTCGCAAATAACTCAAAATATTTGAAAGTTTCTTTCCTAAATAACTCAAACCTGATCAGTCGGACATAAAAAGGTATATCAGATTTATATAGTTAATTTCACCTTCTACAGTAATTTTGCGATATCTGTTACAGTTAATGAGCCACTTGCAAGACCTTCAAGTACCATCATTGGTTCAGTTTTGCTCTTCACTGTATATATTTTAGATTTTGGAGGTGTTTTCTATGAGCGCAACACGTATTATTATTTGCCTATAGAAGTTATTTTCTATATGAGCACTGCATGAACCACTTGCAAGACCCTCAAGTACTATCATTGTTCTTGTTGCTCTGGTGTTGCTCTTCACTATACCTGAAACCACAAATAGTAAAAACGCAAATTCTATTAAATTTATAAACTTGGGTATAATGTTTCATAACTGTATATTTCATATTTCAGTATAAACATTAAACAACCTTCTCCGACGGGATCACTAAGCTGACTGGCATACTGTTGTGTGCTCCCCACCCCAATATAAAAAGGCACGATGAATGCACACGTAAAATAAGCCGCAGGCTCACGCGTATAGGACCCTTTCGTATTTTTCATAAGGATGGGTAACATTCACATTGCTCCGACTCTTATATTAATTAGTGTGATCACCATGCATTAGCGCTAGGTTTCTTTACACATATTCTTGGCAACTCACCTTATGCGTATAACCTGTCGTGTTTTAAAGCATAGTTAAGCAGCATATTATTAAAACACAATCAACTTCATTATAAATAATGAGGGCTCAGCTTATAAATATAGCAAATGCAGCCACACTCAAATATCTTATAGTTTATAAGAAGACGTCGTATACTCCATGAGCCGGGAGCCTTTCGATTTTAGGCAATGCAGTTATGAAAATAGCATTTCCACTTATAAATCGGTGCTTATAGTCTATAGCGCTCTGTGCTATTAGGATTTTTTTCAGTGCGTTTAAAACTAGTGCGGAATTCTAAGGGAAAATTGAAAAGGAGATCCATAGCTCACCTTACATTATAAATTTCCTGATACAAAAGATCGACTTTTTCCAGAAATTTTGTTTTTCCTAATTGAAACGACTAATCATTAGAGTAATTTCAGGAGAGATGGACCACTTTTGGAGGGGGCGTTATGTTTTTTTTTCCTTAATACCTAAGTAAAACACACATTAATGGTATTATATTAACATACTATTATAAATCAATCATTAATAAAATATATATGGCAAAACAATAGTTTCTTAAGAATCAAATTTGAAATCAAAGAAAAAGTAGTGTTGGTCCGACTCTCCCACACTTTATGGGTGAGTTGGACCAACCATCAAGAAGAGATGAAACTAACAAAAATAATGACTTAATTTACTTAAATTATTTTGAGTAAGCGCACATTTTAAAACTTTAAATCAAACGAGTACAAACGTTTATCGATATATTTGAGCTTAAATCGATGCTTTGAACACATGTAAGTACAAAGGCGATTTTGCTCACCCGACTTCAATTTTCGCTCCATAAACTTTTTAAACAGTTTTTATTAAAAAAACGAAAGAAAATACGACCGTCTGTGTTCTGTGCTTTTTGCAACTGGTTTTACAGGACTGACGTGTTCCTTTTGCCAGTTTAAGAAAAATATTTGTAGTTTGGCAGAATTTACGATGGTCCATCTCACCCGCTGGTCCATCTCACCCGCTGGTCCATCTCTCCTGAAATTACCCTATATGTAGCTGGTTTTTGAGAAATTTTATTAATTTTTTTTAAGACAACTTGAATAAGAAAAAGTTAAAACAACATAAGATAACCGCCGTCATTTCATAAAGAAAAAAATACGAGAGAAAAAAACAGCTACCTACAACCATAAAGCTACATTGTAGATACATAGGTGTTGATAAATTCTTATTTCGTATTTTCTGACACCAAAATTTCAATGCAGCAGAATGAAAGGGATTTTTTTCATCATCACATTGTGGCTCATAACTTCGTAAATTTGCAAAATTAATATAATATTAAACAAATTGAATGCGTACTTAATAAAGTATTCTTTATCCGATTCATAAATAAATAGTTGACTTACGAAAAAAATTCTCAAAAAAGGACAATTTTTTTAGCCCATCACGATGACGTTCCCCCTTAAATTACCTTTGGATGCTAAAAATGTTTGAGTACGCACTATTTTTCTAAATACATATTACTTTTATAATGTCCATTAGTAAAACCGTTAATGATTTATGAACTGTCACTGAGGCACGTAATTAGCCATTATACAGGCAATGATGGGACTCCTGCCACCGACGAAATAATTGACAATTTAGTGGAGTATTTGCAATGCAAAAGAGTCGCGGAACAGGTTCGCACCTCGGTGATGTGGATTGCCCTTTCGGGCAATTATTCGGGTGCGCATCTTATGACTTGCGACGCATAAGTGAGCGATGCCAGCGGCTGCGGCCAAAAGCAGAGCGCCGCTGGGGCCCATCAAAACGCACTCAGAGCGCTGCTCAGACTTCGAGTGATCAGCCCCATCCTCCTGGTACCTACCTGGTTAACCGAGATGCTCGCAGGTGCAAATTTATTGTTTGCACTGCATCCGTCGGCTGGCGCGAATCCATAATGCAGCTCGCATCCAGCGTGGGGTAAATTATGCAGCCGCGCGGCGAGTAAACCAACAAATTCCGCAACGAATCCCGGCTAAACGTTTTGATTGCACAACAATTGGAACTCGTTAATTGCACGCGTTGCATTAATCCGCAGCTGCATATTACGCTCGTCTTCCTCGCGGGTGCTCCGCCACTACTCGCCGCCACAGCCGCGCCGCGTGCACGAGGCGCGCAAATAATGAATGCCAATTTGTTATCAAAGCACGGCCATTAATTGGTGATAATAGGCGGCGTTTAATGGCCGGTGACTACGTTCATGTCGCATTTCATTACCGCGATGACAACCCGTAAGTGGACATGATCGCCTCCGATGATGTATCGCGCCGACCGCTGCCCAGCCGCGGTAAATTGAGACGTCAAGTGGGCCGCGACTGCGCTCCCACGGAACAGGTAAGGATGCCGATTCGGGAAAAAAATTGTATCATGTTTCAGTTCTTGTGTAACAAATTAGCGCATTCCTTTGACTTTTTCCTTTTCAAGTCTCACTGCACTTACTAAGTAACGTCAATTTCGGACGTGTTAAATCGCTGACGCTTAAGAAGCGCCGCCGACGCTGGATTGTGTTACTGAAGTGTTTTGGAAACTCACAACGGATTTGAAAGGACCAAAAACAAAACCAGAAAATAATAAATCCACCTCAATCTCAGAATTTAAACTTTAGAAGACACCTATTTCCAAGTGCTGAATTAGAAATTAACAAAATAAATATTAAAAATTCTTGACTAAATTACACAGTATACATGGATTTAGAATGACGTCACTTAGCTAACCATGCATTGTCATCCAAACTAAACGTTTATGCAAAATTAAATCTCAATCGGTTGAGGACAACTGTTTTAAAATCAGTTGCAAGATTTGACTCGAACATACGTACAACATATGTACAAACATTGCAAGTTAAATAAGCTTGTAATAAAAGTGTTTAAAAAAACAGTAACAATTTTACCTTGGTACTTGTTTGAAATACACCGCCAGCGTTCTCCGTTTAGAAAGTTACAGTATTCCTTTTTAGAATGTTGAAAGCTCATATTTTCCAAAATTATTTGAAGTAAGTACAAAAGGTAGTTGAGAAAATTCTTTTATTTGGAATTCAATTGGCATCAATATACCTTTTGTCGCTATGGGATTTAATACAATACCTTTTTTCATAATTGGACCTATTTAATTGATCAAATTAAATATCTACAAAAAGGATTTCTGTGATTTGAAGGAATGATCTGAAGAAAGAGTGTAGGTATCTAATAATTGAATAATTTCCATTACTTGAAACTTAGACAGATTACATTTTGATTTTAATGCAAGTATGAATTTTACAATTACTCTTTCTTGTGTACAGTATATTGATGGCTTAGTTTCTTCAGAGACATAACTATCGTTATTTTCAATGCGAGAAATTTTAGATTCAGCAAATGCATTTATTTCACCTAACGGAAAGAGCTGGAAGCTTTATTGAATAATAATGGATATTCAATTAAAGAATTTGACTATAAATTAGAATTTTTTTTATTATCAGTTTGGAGAATGTTATGTTTTCTATTTTTATGTTTCTTAAAAGAGCTCGCTGATTGAAATGTTTGTAAAGATCCTTTACCCCACATTTGAATTCATCACAAAACGGTAATGTTGATGCATGAAAAGTTCTAATGTGAAGACAGAATACAAATACGTTATTGTTTTTACAATAATTACAGGGCAACCTGTTGCATGTGTATGTGCATCTATTAAGCTAATAAATTTCATATAGTACCGGTCATAAAAAATAAAATAATACAAAACATCAAAATACAAGTCAGCAAAAATATCTGAACTTCAAAAATCCACTTGCACTTTTAGCAAGAGTCAACCTCCGATAACAGACCTAATACAGCGGAAACAGACTTATCGTACTTGGTATTTTATAAAAACATTTTTGCAAAAACAGCCAAGTATTATAAGATTCTCGTAGATAAGTTAAAATAAAGACATTCAAAACTTTAAAACACAAATCAACAGCGGCTAAGATCATTGTTTACGTATAAAAGATATCATCGGTAGAAACGAAGAATTTTACTGGTTGATGTTTGTTTATAGAATAACCACTATTGCTTGTAGCTTGTAGTGTCGTGGACCGGTTTTTGTTTTCTTTTTTTAAGCTATCTAACTTATCTTTGATTTCACTTTCAGTTTCAAAAAATAAAAACATACTATTGATAGAATCTTGAATAGAAGGTTTCATTTCAATTTTAAACATATTGTGTATTTTAATTCTTACTTTCGGAGTCAGAATCTTCAGGTAAACCTTTTTTACCATCTCTTTTTGCTATTTCCAAAGTTGTTGCACTTTTAAGTCCCAATTTGATAGTACAGAGAGGGACTTGTTTTCATATTTTGCGATGAAATCTATTTCGATCTGTAAAACATTTGAAATTAATAAATTTTACTCTTAATTACTCTGAATTTAACATAAAACTAGTTCCTTACCAGTCTATGACCATAAGAGTGTCTGAATAAAGATTACTGTCTTATAATTGTAGCGATGGTATCGTCCTTACAGGCATCTGTTTCATGCTGTCTACGGGCACTAGTACTGTTCCACTTTTCTTCGACTGTTGGCCAAGGGCTTCAATTGTAAAGTCTTTTCTGCGCTGTCTTCTGAAAATTGAACTGCAATTTTAAAAATTGTAAAACCGCGCTTTGTAAATATAAGACATTTTTTACCTCTATACGGACTTTTTTATAAACTCTCTTTTTTCGGTCAATTAAATCTTTTTCTCTAAGTTTTCTGAGAATTATTATATGTACTTATTGTATAGTGCATCTTTGGGACGACAATTTTCCGTCCTTTCTATGAAGTATGACGTCTGTAAAATTGATAAAATTTTTATATCAACTTCAAATAAATGAGTTATCAGAGTACTGCGTCTTTGTTCTTCGAAAAAGGATATGAAAATTGATTTACAAAAATCCTTCTACAGAATATCATGACAATTCGAATTTTTAAGAAATTATTCGAATATTTTCGCTGAAATAATAAAAACTACCTGGTACCTGGGAGGATGTTTTAATTGCAGGACTTTTTTGGAAAGGGCTTTAAAATAGTGATTTTTTGAGATCGGTTTGGGGTCGCCGCGATGCGTAGAAAAAAAGATAAAAATAGGCATATAAGGCAACATCGTAATTTACGAATCACCCTGTAACTACCAAACGGTGCGAAATGCCCCCCCCCCCCATACGATTTTTTGCTTCTCTCGGCATGACCTTTCACCCCCTGCAGTATTGACCTCCCACCTCTGAACACCCTGTATACATCAAAAAGTTTATAATTCTTTTTGTTTGGTCATAATATGTAAAAAAGTGAGGGATAACGTACAAAATAAAGTTTTTATTAAAGGTAATACTATATTAAAGAAAATAAATATGTATGTCAGCACAGATAATATTATATTTTGATAAGAATATTTCAGTTATCCTTGTTTAGTATCTCATTTCAACCATTAGAATAATATTAAAGACATTTTCCGCACTACTAATTTTCCTCCTTGTTTAAATCTCAGTAATGTCCGTAGGTCTACGAATTGTATATCGAGGATCCGAAGACCACATACAAATGCACGGCGATTGGCCGTGGCGAGCGACTGTGGAGTCATTAAAATTCACCAGGGTATCGATAACTCATTTCGTCAAGATGATCAGCGATCGATCAAATTAAATCGGAGCTAGTCCGAAATCAGTCCGTCCCAGCCTCAGAGGATGATCTGTTTAATGTGATTGACATTTGTATTCACCGTGTTGACATAATGACAGCCTGACTGTCAGCCAGGACGAACTTATTGGACTGGTGCGGGATTTTATTGTGATCGCGCGTTTTCCACCACGTTCTGCTCTACTCCCCAGGAGTTCCGCTTGCTGGTTGCTAGATACACCAGTGCGCTGCGGACTCTATTGGCTAACGAAGCCCGCTCCCTCAGCTCGACGCGAAATTGATCGGGTCGAGATCAGATCGGCTGATTTGGTGGTAAATGATCTCTCAGATGATCCACGATCGCGACTGCGACCATTACATGTAGCATCCTCCAGAGGAGGCTTGCTGGAAGTGTTTTTGTCATTGCCCAGCGCAGAAAGGCAGCCAGAATGGGAGTATTTGAGGTATTCACGTCACCACCGTGGCAGCCTGCTTTACGATTCCCCCGGACATAATGGACCAATTATCTTATCTCTGATCGCGCGTCGATTCTTTATTGCCGTGAAGTCCTGGTCTAGCAGAGCGCGTTCGTACGCATTGAGACACACAAGAGGGGTCCGCGTATTTGTATCTGCAGCACATCCCAAAGATTCGGTTTCTTGAGCGTGGATGGCCCCGTTCGTGCGGTCTCAGCGTACGGAATCGTCGCTATTATTATTTTCGTCATTATTGGACGATTGCCTATTGAATAGATCCCGGTACATATATGCAGGGATGAGTACACCTCTTCTGTCTTCGCGGCAGAAAATATTTATTGGTCTGGTGACAGTCGGATGCTCTGTGTGCGGCTGATCCTTCCCGCAGATAATCACTCCTGCCAATAGGAAGGAGGTCTTCTGTTCGCGGTGCTCTGCGCGGCATTTGAATTATGTGACTTGAGGGGCCGCGGTGCTCCGCACTCCTTTCGCCTAGCCGGGAATGCCTGCCAATTCAGCACCGGCAGTCGTGCGGATTACACACAGTCGGAGCGAACAATTTACGATAAAATATGATATCGCTCGATCGTTTGAGCCGAACTAGGCTCGCTGGGCCGTATCTCATCTCAGCCCGGAGTGGCCAGACCACGGCGCAGACCAATTTAATTGCAGATATCACCGGTGACAATAGATGAAATTTATAAACGCCATTAAGGGGCCCGGGATAGACGGCTAGATCGCCGAGGTGATAAGTCTCACGTGCAGATGACCGACCTTATCTTGCCCGTCGGCGGCCCCGAAGTGTGGGAGACCTTTGCAGATGATCTGCAGAGCGCGCCCAGCTATGATTCCCATTATCACTTCCACCGGCATCGATTCGCGATCTTATCGCAGCAGGGAACCTAACGGACAGGACAATGCCGCGATCTGGTTAAGTTAAATGAAATCTGTTGGAAAACACTTAACACATGTCATCACGTGTACCCGCTGCGCGATGAGTTTCTCTCTCTTCCTGAAAGTGCTGGCGTGGCGTCACCGTTTGGAGCCCCCGGTTCTTGGAAGCACCGCAGCATTCACTGCAGGTGAAGGTGTGAAGAAGCTCCACATCGCCATGTGATTTCTTCATATTTCTCAGAAATCCATTTGCCAATGGCGCGCCGGTGCTAGTCTGCCACACATGCTGTTAGGAAGGCAGCACCTCAAGCGCCTCATGTGTGGCTATCTCAAGTTCCCACACACGAACTATGTATTCTAGAAACGCAATAGGACGCCCGCCTTTCCCTGTAAACAACAACACCTCGGACGCGTTACATATCATTCGACTTAGTTCTTAGAAATAATTTTGTATATTGCGAGGGCTATCGACTTATTTCTTTCCCAAACTTATTGGGCAACTCTATGCTCACTTCTTAATATGTATGTGTATAAAAATATAATAATTGCTTAAGTTTCTTAATTTCACAATTAAATGATTTCTATTTCATTCAATTATTGACTATTTTTGAAAAAATTGAACAAATTCAACAGTTAGAAGAAATTATATACTAAGGTGAACTATGATTCAAGACCAGAGTAAATTAAAGCTTTTTCAGTTGAAATTGAATTCCTAATATGTAATTGGTTATAAGTTGACAAAAATTTATTTCATTCCAATACTTTCTAATTCAATGTTAGAGTGAAGTACAATAAAATTACAAGTTCCATTCTTAAGGAATTTAATTTATAATCACTCAATAGCAATTATAATTTCCCTAATACATTTCTGCATAAAACAACCTTATTTTAATTCATCATACATATATTAATAATTAATTAGAGAATATACACTGGCGAGCAACTGCTTAGGTACACCTTAATATTTTCAGTTTCCTAGAAGCCGGGGAGGTATAACGAAACAAGTCGATAATGATTTTATTACTTATGGAAACCCTAATCATAAAATGCAGTTTCTAAAATAATCACGCCTATGAGCGTTTACCTGGATGCATTTATCTTAAATTGTGCATATAAAAGCGGAGCAACTGATTAGGTATACTATTATATTTTTGACTTTGAACAGTAAGTGCGTTATTATTTTGCTTTGAAAATTTATTTTTGAAGAAGTTAACATACTATCTTAAATAATGGGAAAAAGAAATCAGTTGTCAATGGACAAAATTGGAAAGATAGTGGCCTTAAAGGAGGAAGGATACTCCGGAAGGGAAATAGCAGAAAAAATCAGTCGTAGCGCCAACGCAGTGTGTCGTTTTCTCCGGGATCCGGAAAATTACGGCAAAAACTACGACCACTGAGAGAGAGCGGCGTCAAATTTTGAGGTTAGCATCAAACTCTACCCTAAGTGCAAGGAGTATTGGACAACAAACAGGAACTTCGGCAAGTGTCTGGACGGTACAAATGTAATAAAAGAAAGCCAAGACAATAAAGCGACTCCGTTTAAAGAAAAAACCATCGTTGATGCGAAGGCATAAGCAAACACGGTTGCAGTTTGTTCGAAACCACATCAGCTGGATTGAAGAGTGAAAGAAAGTAATCTTTTCCGACGAAAAAAGATTCTCTTTGGATGGTCCTGATGGCTTTTCATATTATTTCCATGATATTCGAAAGATGAGAAAATATTTATCCCACCACCTACCTACGCCAATGGCAAGCAGTATGATAATATTGCACTACTAGAAGAAGCAATAAAAGAAGCTTGGACAAATATTCCCCCACGCATTTATAAAAGGATGCACTCATCAATAAAAAATAGATTATTTGAAGTAATTAGAAATAATGTTAAAGCTACCCATTATAAATTAATAAAACAAGTTGACACAATATACTTGTGTTTAATTTACTTAATTTACTTTGCGAAATTCCACAAAATTTTACGTTTTCTTCAGTGTACCTAATCAATTGCTCCGCTTTTATATGCATAATTTTAGATAAATGCATCCAGGTGAACGCTCATAGGCGTGATTATTCTAGAAACTGCATTTTATGTATGATTGGGATTTCCATAAGTAATAAAACCATTATCGACTTCTTTCGTTATACCTCCCCGGCTTCTAGGAAACTGCAAATATTAGGGTGTACCTAACCAGTTGCTCGCCAGTATATGTATGTATAAAGAAAAGGCTAAAGTATGCATGCATTTATAAAAGTAAAATATACAAGTAAAATTTGAAAACATGCAGCATAAAACAAAAATAAAATAATTTAATTTATTGAGAAAAATAAGAAAAAAAAATTCGCAAAAATAACGACGTTCTTCTTTTCTACCGACACTAAATTACCACTCCACAGTTTTAATGAGAGAGGGGCTTCGTGACAGAGTTGTAAAATAGCACCGTTTGAGGTTTTCAGCATTCACCTAATTATGAGTTATTTATAAAACTGGGAGTATAAGACAGAATTACTAGGGAACAATAAAATAATCTTAAAAAACAGACATAACAATAATATTTTTGAAGAATAACAATTTTTTCTCGGAGAGGACATGTCAATGTTCAATTATAAGATTATATCTTCGATCATCTAAAATAATTTTATAAGGTGAAGTTTTACGTAAACTTAGGCGTTGAATTAGCCGGAATTTCACCCGTACCACTATCAATTTAGCACATTTAAAAATTGTTAGAAATGTTTCTTTAAGTTTATCTGGAAATACATATTTATATGTACATATTACATATATGTATGTTTGGCAATTCCGAGTTTATTTTACGAATATTTTCATAAGTAGATTGATTCAACTGAAAGCCTTTAAGTTTTTTAAGCTCTCGGGTATGTGGGGAAAATGGGTACAATCAAAGCAATGCTTTTTTAATTCAATAGGTATCAAATGCTTCCTTGCAAGGTACAGTAGGAAATTTTTCTTTATATGTATGCCTTAAGGGGAGGTTCTCATGAAACCCGATCCGAAAATTCAATTTTTTTTTATTTCATTTTTTGATAGCCTATTATGTGTAGAATATATTCCCCAAACCATTTGACTGAAATCAATTTCATAAAAAAATTATGGCATAATAATTCAATTTTTTTTTTACGCGAAAATAGAGTTTTTGCGGTAGTGTGCATTCTACATCAATGTTTTTTAAATGTGCTTTTACATGTACGTTTTATGGTAAGAATAACTACCTAAAATGCCACCAGATTTCCAATGATACGCTCTGACTGTGAAAAATTGGAACTCAAAAAAATTGTTAGCAAAATCTTTAAATGCGTTTCCTTAAAAACGATGTTTTTTATATCGGGTTGCACGATAACTCGGAAACCACTCAATGGATCACTATTTTTTTTTTTATTTTGAAGCTCATTTAATTTATCGGCGCCTGAACCTACATGCAGATAATATTTGCTGTAATTTTTTTTTAGAGCACTTTAAAGAGCGAAAAAAACGTGAAAAACCGGTACTGAAAAGTTGAATATTCGCCATTTTTTTGAATTTCAACTTTTTATTTATATTGTTGGCACAAGCGCCGACAAATATTATATATTTTATAAAAACTTTTGATTTTTTGATTTTAGATAATTTTTACAAGTGCTACGATGTAAACCGATAAGTCACCTTTTTTTGAGACGGTCATGTTACAACATGTATAAACTATTATCATGACGTTGTTATTTTTTGGAACAAATTTATTTTCGTACTTTATAACTTAATAAATAAGTGTCAAAAACTTTGAGTTGTTTATTTACTTCCTTCTAGGAAAAAAACGTTCAAGAAGATCACCTTATTTTTCGGTCGCTTGATGAGAACCTCCCCTTAATGCGAATGGGTGCTTAAAGAAACACTTTCTCCTTTGTCGAAATTAATTTATTTACATTTTCGAGCTAGACGATGTATTCCGTGAGCGAAATAGGTGACAAAAATTAAATAAGGATAAAATACCTGGAGGGATTTAGCTTTCGTGATCACATCACACATGCAGCAACGTCAGAGAGAAATATACAGACTTTCTCATCTACAGAAGGAGTAAGGAAATATTGTTTTCATTCCACACTGAAAAAAAGATTAGCAATACTAACTTAATTTTTATTAATTTTGAACCAACTAATTGGATTATGTCAGTTATTATAATAATCTAAAATTGTAAAATAAGCTAAAATAATTGAGAAACTAGCTAATTTTGTAAATGTTTTTCCCACTGTTGTAGTTCTATCAACTAATTTAATTAGTTGGCTGAAAGAATAGTTAATTTTGCTAATCTTTTTCATTCAGTGCATCATTCACAAATCGGGCTATGATCGAATAATTTGTATTTTCAAGTTTCATGCAAACTACCAAATAGGATGAAGAAGGCTCAAATCCTTTTGTTATTTGTACTTTCGTCTGCTGTTGTTAAGCTGGGCCCATTTTTCTTCCTGCATGATAAATTGAAGGTATTGTAGCGAATGAAAGTTTTCGATTTAGTTCCTTTTAAGTCATTAAGTAGTCTTTTGATTTAAAAAAAAAAAGAAATATATTTTTTGATCAGCTTACTTGAGAATTAATTGTAAAAAAGTTCTAATTTTGTTTACTTTAAAAAATACAAACAAGAATTTTAAATTCAATGTTATACAAATATTTGTAAAATATTTGGGTATTAAATATAATTAAAATTAATTTAAAATTTACTATATTGAAGGAGAAAGCTTACATTTTCCTCATTGGTGACCCGACAGCGTTGATCAGACTTCCACAACTATTTCTACTCTCAGCTATTAATTTTTGGCGACCTCACTGCCACGAAGATTACTGCAAATTAGCGACCGTACTGCCGCAGCTTCATCTATCGCATCGGCGACCCTACTGCTGCAACAACTAAGTATCCTATTTCAACTAATAATTGTTTTCACTTGTTTTTTCGTCACTGACACAGTCCACGAATGAAGTTACCTATTATACAATAACACTCCGGACGAAGTAATTTGCGAAACTCAGCCCCTAATATCACAAACTCCAAAGTACTTTGGTATGATGTATTCACTTTTGAGCGATCAATAGATTGCGTTTGGAAAATCCATCAGAAGAATTTTACATAACTTTCAACGATTACCGACAGAACAACTATGTACATATTTGGCAAGTTATAATTGGAGCAATGTTTCAGCAATCAACATGGAACTTAAATAACTAATATTTTAATAATTCTGTAACCGCAAGACGGTTTATTATTACGGTATCAACAGCCACATATCAGCATTACCAAGTAACTTACTATTCCATCATTAATAATTTTACTCGTATTTCTCCCTTTTTTCTCTTTCTAGTAAATATTTCTTTAACCAGCTTAGTTGACAATTAATAGTAAAAAAGTTAGTGTTTTCTTTTCATTAAAAAATACAAACAAGAGTTTTATGTTATAAAAATATGTATAAAATATCTGATTATAAAAAATATCTTAAAATTTACTAGATTGAAGGAGAAAGCCAGTATGTAAATTTTATGTAGTGTTGATTGACTCATCCGGTATATGTATTTTAATTTAGACAGTATTTACACTCCCGTGCAGAAGTATTCGAACACTTCGAATTTTGCTTATAAATGTCTTCTAGCGCTAGATCGGAAATTGCGAAATGACCAGCCAACAAGTCGAAAAAATATTATAGAAAGACTACAACACTACTGGACATTAAAACAATTTTAAAATTGGTCGAAAGAATGCCAAAATTACGCGCCGCTGTAATTAAGCCAAAAGGAGGCAAATTAATGAAAGCAAAATATGAGCTGCTATATAAATTACAATGTATTAACTTGTCTTTATTGATATATTTTGTTTATATATTAAATAATATAAATCCCTGAGTAAATTTTTTTTAAAGTCCAATTTGTGTTTAAATTTCAACAATAAACACCAATTTCAAAGTGTTCGAATACTTATGCACGGCATTGTACAAAGAAAGTGTTTGAAGGTATAAATAAATCCAAACACATATATAAATATTCATGTTTAATACGTACAATGATAGTTCTAAAAATAGTATACCTACTTTTCAATTTGAAATTTATTAATTATAATTTAAAATGTAAATCTTCAAAAAGTAAATTTTGTGTTACAGTGCAAAAGTGGAAGTGCAAATGGAGTAGTTTGGTACAATTTTACAATGCGATTTTTCTCTGCGTGCACTTTATACCAACTTCTCATGTTTCAATCAGTACGAAATAACTAGGTCAATATTGAGTTTTCAATTTAACTTAATAAAAAAATTTTAATAAATTACTTTGATTCATCTCATTTTTAGTAGATCGTATGTTTTAAAATGTTAAACAAAATACATAATGTCAAGTAGCCTGTCATATACTGTGTTTCCATGCAGAGTTAACTCAGGGTTAACCCGAGTTAAAGTCCCATGGAAACCAGGGTTGAGTTAAGTTTCGTTAAACCCAGCTAAACTCAACGAAAGGGGTCGGATTTAGCTGAGTTATGCAAATGTATTGGTAGATTACTTGCTTTTTTGTTAATAATGGCATTCAGCTTTTATACTGTATATTATAGCATAATTTTCATTGCTAAATCCATTGTTAAACACAAACATTTAAATAAATTTAAATGTGATGCAAAAACACCAAAGCAACAGCTGTCAAACTAACCCAGATACATGGAAACCTCAGTGCTTTAAAACTCAACGAAAACTCAACCCAAACTCAACCTTGTTCATGGAAACACAGTAATAGAATTACTACCAACATATGAGAAGTCATTTTTCAATATTTATTATTGTAAGAACTGAAATTGTGTAAAAAGACATATGTATACATATTAATATTGTAGTTCAAAGTGGATATAAGAACAAAACTGAAATCACCATCGAGCAGAAACCCCTTCCCTTGCGAGGGTAGATCCGGTGAAAAGTTATTTAATTATAAATTACGGTTACCGTATTTTGCCCCGCTCTAGTGATGGTTTTCAGTGGCAGCGCAGAATGTGTGAATATTCTGAAGAGCCAACGAGAGGCAGGAAAAAATGTCTTCCGGTATTAATGATCGCGGATCTGCTTTTGTTGAAGACAATTTTGAAGCAGCTTCTTCATTTGTGCGAAGTGGATTTTGATCCAACAATGTAAGAAGCCCGTCTGGGGGAACCAATCCGTGTCTCAGTACCGCAGCGCCTCGACAGTTTTACACCAATTAATTTCACAGATTAATTGTTCCATAAAAGTGTATGCTTTTCGCATATTTTCACCGTGATGAGGCCCATAGTAGAAAATTGTCGGAGGGCGATTATGGGGCCTCAATTAGTCACCTGCTGGGCAAGCGAATCGGTAGGTGCAGCAAGCCGTCTCGACGTGCAGCTGGCGGTGGGATAGAGTCGCCGTATCCCCGTCTAATTAGGAATCGGCTAATGAATTGATTAACATTTTTTCGCTAATAATTTAATTAATTCGCGGCGGTGGGCAAGGTTTTCACAGCAACACCTCGACAATCACGCACCTCTTGCAGGTGAAAAATTCACATCGACTCGCTTTTGTGCAGTGCCACAATTTATTGCCCCCCGACAGTTGCGTGCTGCCTTTTATGTTCTTTCAAGAAAGCCAGGATCGTTTAAGAAACCGCTCATAACTTATGAGCGTCTCATTTCCCTGGAATGTGAGCGGCGGCAGTTACTTCACTCTGCGCGTTAATGCCCGCTATTTGAAATTTAATAGCAGTAAATCGCGCGGCACCGAGATCGAGCTCGAAATTGGAATCGAACGGTCTGGCAGACGATGGCTCACATTTTAATTTAATTAGCACGACAACGCATTTATTACGTGCGCGTATTTTTCGCCTCTTGTATCCTCCGTGCAGCCGGCTAGGACAGAGCTGTGAGTAAGGCCCAGGCTCCAGGCCGTTCGATGTGCGTTCCGCCGCCTCCGATTCGTGCATGCATTTCAAATTTGTGTGACATTGCGAACGAGAATTGCGTGCAGATTAGCCGAAGCAGCCAATAATTGGCCGGTCCGAGTCGATTTATGCGTGTACGGAACGCGTGTAGTGCATCAAATCGCAGCTTTTCCCGCTGTAATGAACAAGCTTCTATTACTGGCGTCGTAAAGAAGATAGATGTATTTTTATACATACGGCAAAGAAATAAAGTAAATTTGCAAAAGCAGTCGATTTTTTAATGTTGCATATGCATACGTATATAGAAATTATTAAGAGACCGTCCGAGTCCAAGTCTTCGTCTTCATCTTGTTATGACAGTTTATGACGTCAACAAACAAGTTGATCTACATAGTATTCCAATTAAGACCAGCCAGCTTCGCTTTTATTTTGAGCCTTTTTCGCTGAGTTATGAACAAGGCCGGACATCTTCCGCACGACTCAAGCAACAGCGCCTCTTAGTGTCTTTTTTTTTAAGTGAAAATAAATGTGTTCAAAATAATTATAACAAAAAAAAAAATGGTTTTCTCCACATATTTTGGTCCTTCGAGCCGGATATACTTGAACAGGATTATGCCAATTGTATCGCTCTTTAGTCTTAGTTCTACCAATACAAAACAAGTGTTATCATTCATACCTCAAAGAAAAGTTAATGAACGAAGAGGTTCGCGTCAGCGATAACGAACAACTCGTGGTGAAGATACAAGTCTTGATCTAAACCGAAAACGACCTATGACCTCCACCAAAAACATATACCAAAAGTTATTCTGGAAATATGGCTTAAACGCTCGCAAATTAATAATAGTCATCAATATAATTTTCGCGCATTTTTGGCTCTTATAATCTTTTCGTGATCACAATCAAGCAGCAGCACGAACAGTGTGCACAAGTATTCCTTCGATCAGCATATCCAGAAATATTGAACCAATATTGTAACTCTTTGCTACCTGATAAGGAGAGAAACTTTATCAATAGGAATGATTGGTTCAAGAAAGGAACTTGTCGGAGCTTGATGTAGAAAGTGTGCAAGAGTTAATGCTTCCTCATTGTTGGGGTCGGAGCAGAGTGAGTTGATCGGTCGGGAATAAAGAACCGCGCTTCTATCTTTACCATTACTGTCTTGACTCTTGAGTTCTTCGAATGTTAGTGAAGAGAAGGGGATTTCACTTACTTCACAGCCGCCTCCATTGAAGAAGGCTGGGTATAATATATTGTGTAACGGAAAGTAGTCAATTGCTCACGATGGCAGCAATAAACGCACAAAGCGAGGTGAGAGAAGATATCCGCTGGCGCCCCTAGAGAGGATATCCAACTGGCGTTTACTGTAAGAATTTGTGTGTCTGAAACCCTGTTCACAATGTATGTATTCCAGGTTGACGGGTGTTGTGAAATCCAATCCAAAACTATCTCCGAAACCATTCACAAGAAGATATCTGGTCGTGCGGAACCATGAAACTAACGTGAATTTTGTTCAGCAACCCGGCCAACACAAGTGCTGCATACAACCTGGAAGCCACTTAGCCATGATTGGCGCTATATTTTATTTTTCTGCTAGTATAGGTTCACACTGACACTCCCATCCGCATAGATGCAACTTCCATAGCCTTTTATAGAAGCATCCGCGTATTCATGTACGTACATATATTTCGACACGTGCTTTACATATTGAACTACAGTACACAACGTTGAACTGATAGGCCCTCCAATTTGGCAAGATCGGTTATAAATGACTGCAAGCGAGTACTGAGTTCCATCAGTATTAATTTGTCCCAACTCACTTTAAGAATCCACAACTTCTGCAGAAATATATTTGCCTTTACCACAATCGGGTTTATCGACCCAAGAATGTCCAAAATACGTATGATTGTCGCAAGGATTGTCCTTTTGGTTGTTCGTGAGGTAGATGAATCACTAGGTAGGTATATCAGAAGTGAAATCTATCCGAATGAGGTTCCCATAGTCCTAATGTTTTGATTACCTCTATAGGTATTGTACTTAAATCTAAAAGTTTTCTCCCTATCATTTTCCGGTATCTCTTGATAACAGTTGATTCTCATTCGAAAACCATTTTCTTAATCTGAATTTGGCTGAAAGTAATACATCTTCAACCTTCTTTTTAATAGCATGCAGTTCGTCAATACTTTCCGTATCCGTTGACAGATCATCTTATGGAATGCTGTTATTTCCCATAATTCTATTTTTATCCATTTTGGTGTTATTTTTAAGTTAGAATTTAAATATAATAAAAATGTTTTAAATTAAAAATCACTTTTTAATAATTATTTAATTTACAATTTTTATTTATTGTTTGTTAATTAAATAGATTCATTAATTTATTTTTGAAAAGGAATTCTTCTCTTCAAGTAATTAAAAATAAAACTCAACTCTTTGTATGTCATTTTTTATATCCTAGCTGATGTGATGAAATTAAAAATTTTTGGGTTGATCGATGTGATAAAATTAAAAGTTGTTGTTGATCTGTCACATCTTATTCCACTCCAACTGACGGTTTTACAGGAACGAAATAATGGGAGAATCGTCGCTTAGTGATGGTTAGTGGATTAAAATTTTCTCCTCTACCCATCTTAGTTTTGGTTATAAGACGATAGGCAAAACATATCATTAAGGAAATTGTATTGATGTAAATTAAAAAATTATTTATTGATGTCTTTTAGTGTTGAGTAGTTGTTGGGATGTTTTTTTTTTTTCTCTCGAATTATTTAGATATCTTCGCATCGATAAGTTGAATTCTTTTCAGGGTCGATTTGTGTTACTTTACAATTCACTGGTTATTTCAAGAAGTACAATTCCACAGAACTTATGTTAATAATAATTATTTAATATACTTGACTAGCAAATTGTTGGCAAAGAAAATGTTGACACATTAAAATGAATTACAATAGTTAGATAGTGCATAGTGAAGTAATTGTAAGTCATTTTTATGGCACGTCGATTGTGTAATACAATACCATAAACGACGACATTTATCTTAGGGCCGATTTTTCAATAGGCAAATAAAAAATTAATTTTGCTGTGAGGAAAAGCTATTTATCTATTTGTCAGTTTTTTTTTCATTTAATACGTTAACGTCGGTGCTGCAATTCATGTTTCTCTCCCATGAGCAGCTACACTTAAAGCTCTTCGAATTTTTTCATTATTTTAAAATTCAACTACATATATGGCAATCTTTCAATTAAAAATATTGCATAATTTAGGTCATAGCCAAGTTGATTACACTTTTATTTGACAAATAAATTTACTAACGATTGAAGAATCGTACCTAATACATTTCATGGTTCTTTAAGATTTGGTAGACTGTGCAGTGAAAAATGAAAATGTTAGTAATAAACCTGAGTTTCAAAGCAAATCTCGAATCCCGCATCACCGGCTGGTCCGGGAGAAAACGTAGACGACATGCCCCGGTTTAGCGACAAAATTTATATTCATGTGTGCGTAATGGGTTTGACTGGTGAATTGCGAAGGTTGCTAAAACTCTGGCTAGCGGAGGCTCATGAGATCAAGCTGACCCTGAGCTAAAACTGCCAAGTTCACTCCTGTGCTCTAGATTGTGTTTATTTATCCCAGAGTTGCAGCACTTCTCCCGGTGGTAGTGCCGGGCCTGCCAAGATCAAGATTGCGCCCAGGCACGTCTGCGACCGAGCGAGTCGGACGGGAAGTGACCAGGGCAAGAGACTTCTTCCGGACAATTATATATTTCAAAATTAATTGGATTTTAATTGTCATGAATGCGAGAAGAGGCGGAGTGTCGGACATGGCCTCGACGTCCGCGGTATCAAGGCGGTTCCCCGTCCTGCTCGGCGCAAGAGGCCCTTTGAATGGTATCCGCATTTACGGTCTTGCAATTCACGCTCGACTTCTTTGTACACCTAATTGAATGCGTTTTGCAGTTACAAAATAGCATCACTAAATGAGGAGTCCGCACGCAAATGCGTCCGGGAGTCGCATTGTGCAACAGTCGTGCATTTGAATATTCAAAGCGGCTCTGGTTACCTCTGATTGCGGCACTTACGGCGATTTATGTTCGGAATTAACTTGCGATGCAAATGGGTAACGCAAACAACGCAGCCAACATCTAATAACCGCGGCCCTCGCCTGCTCAGGTGCAAGGGCTATTCTGGAGCAAATCGAGGGCTGCGTTAGTGCTATTATCACTGAGTAATTAAGCCGGCCGCGTTAAAACCGTTCTGCGCGTTAAATTGAGCAGAAACCTTCTCACAAATCACATGGCCATTGCTTACGTCCACATCATTCCTCATTTCATTTATGGCCTGGGCATCGGCAGTCCTAATTGCGGGGCCGCGGGGGAACCGGACTTTTCGGACTCAACCTGTCAAAACTTCTGCCCAAATATGTAGATCTGATGATGAATTGAAAATGTCGCGAGCCGCATTCAATCCTCAAGTTGGCGACCTGGCCGCGGACACAGTCGCCTTATAAGTTATTAAGGCTCAGCATGCAAATCGGGCACTTGATAAGAGAACGTGATTTGTAATGGTAATCCCGTCGCGGGCATATCTTCCTTGATTTCCATATCTAGAACCTTACGTACCGACTTGATGCCAGACGACTTGCTACTGGTATTTCCAAACGCGACCACTGCCTTGCCATTGCGCGAAAATATCACTGCCTTCTCTCAATTAAGAAGGTTAATGTTGGCGCATATTTTCTACATAATTGTTCCTTGCTAGCGATTGGTAATTTATTAGGGTTGATTTACAAATCACTCGAACTTTTCGTGAGGCCCATTTTTTGTTAGAAGTTCTATTTTACGTAAAGGTTAATTTGAACCGAATATTGAATTGAATACCGCACTGAGTTTTAAAAGAGAGTATATTCATATCAAAAGTATCATATACGGTACAGTGCGATTCTTGTGTTTTCGGTCTCCGTCAACAATTGTTGTTGAGAATATTTTTGCCTTGTACCATACCAAAAAATTGCTTCGATTTTATTTGCACCTGATCGAGAACTTTTATTCTCGGAAACGATCAAAATATGCAGATAATTCCCAGGACAAAAATTCTACTCTAAAAGCATGGAGAGTGAAATCTGAACAGAAAGCTAAGTAATATACGTATGGCTTTGCAAAGATTATAGTCAAATTATTTTAGTTTAAATTTTATTTTTAATATTTATTTACACGGATGTCAGCGACTTCGTCTGCGTCGCACACTATAATGCCGGCAATATTAGGTAGATTTCATATGAAATACTACCTACTGCAGCGTATCTGATGAAAAGATTTCGGAAAATGAATGATGCCAAAACTCGTTTTAAAGATCATAGACTTCAAAAATAAAATTTATTTATACAATTATATGCAGACTCACAGAACTTATCACGCTTTTTCTAAATCTTTTATGCATTATTCATTTTTAGAAAATAATACTACAAATTATAATGCTAATGACCGTGATTACTAATTCTCAATATTCTATGGCTATTATTTTTTGTAACCACTTTTTGCTTCAATGACCGTATGGTGAGATGTAGTTCACCATATATTTACAACATTATTTACAATATGTAATTATATTTTAACCAAAATTTTTTTTTAAAATTTCATTTATTTAATAGTTAGATATAGTTAATTGCAAATCTAAGTCGCGACTGGCTAGATTATTTTTTCCTTTTTAAAATATTAATTCCACAGGTCTCTACGATTATTATATTTTGAACAACTCGCTCAGTTAAAAAATTAAAGCGGACTCCAGGATATTACTCCCCTCCCAGTGATCGCAATTAGAGCGATAATAGTGGGAATTTGGAGGAGAAGAAAGTAGTGAATTGTCGATGAATGATGTGTGAAGATGAAGTATTGAATTCAATCTTGAAACGACCGTCTTTTATGTAAACGTAGCGTCCAAGTGACGAATTAAGTATTCTTATAGGTATTTCTTAGCGCTCATGTGTTTCTTTATTCATTCCATGCAAAGAAGAGAACGAATGGAATTTTCAAAGAATATATGGAATGAATAAAGAAACAATTTAGAAAACTTGGAATAAGATTTTGACATTTATTTGTTGCGACAGTTGAAATGGATGTAGAAATTTTAGTATCTGTAATTAGTGAAGCTTGGAGATTATTTTTGATATTGATAGCGATGATAAGGACGAGTTACCACAAAGGATAATTTTACCGAAAAACATCGGCTTTTTCGAGGATACAATACCTCGCTTTAATCATAATCAATTTAAGAGCCATTTTCGGCTTGCTCCAGAATCTTTCAATTCTCTATATAGAGCCGTGCGTCTTATTTACTGTGTTTCCATGAACAAGGTTGAGTTTTCGTTGAGTTTTAAAGCACTGAGGTTAACCCTGCGGGTTTCCATATACCTGGGTTAGTTTGACACACTGACATATAGAAACTGGACTGCTAACACGCGTCTGAAAAACGAGACCATTTTTAGCCTAGGCTCAAATCTTTCAGAAAAATTTTGGCAATTAAAATGCTCTAAAAACCCGCACAATTATGTTTAAACACAGCTAAATAATAAATAATTAAGTTGTCACAAATCGATTTCTGTTGAATCTCGCTCAATTTTTAGTATTTTCATAAAAAGGCCCCTGAAAATAATCAACGGAGTATCAACGAACAACAGAGATAGATATAAAAGTTAGTGTTGCTACTTTTGTCTAACCTTCACATTTCACGTATATGCCAACATAATCTAAAATATGCGACGCAAAGTGCCGAAGCCATCTGTTGGTCATCGTTAAACTATTGCAACAGCCGATTTTAATTTGGTTTTTATTCTATTACTTTTGTGTAATTTGCGTTTTTTTCAGCACAAATAATTTTAATACGAAGAAAAAAGTGTTATGAAGTGGACTGTATCTGCTGGGGTTGCATTATTTTCATTCGAATACCAGAATAAAGTGCTATTAAGTTGCCTGCCTGGGGTATCTGCGGGGGAGCGAGATAGTTAGACTTCCGCCTAAATTTGATCTCGTTTTTGAAGTGAGTTTTTAGCCAGGACCAGCAGTCCAGTTTCTATATGTCAGTGGTTTGACAGCTCTTGCTTTGGTGTATTTGCATCACATTTAAATTTATTTAAATATTTGTATTTAAAAATGGATCTAGCAATGAAAATTATGCTATACTTAATATAAAGTGTATAAAAGCTGAATGCAATTATTAACACAAAAGCAAGTAATCTACCAATACATTTGCATAACTCAGCTAAATCCGACCCCTTTCGTTGAGTTTAGCTGGGTTTAACGAACTCAACCCTGGTTTCCATGGGACTTTAACTCGGGCTAAACCTGAGTTAACTCTGCATGAAAACACAGTAATTGAGTCAAGGCACAATGATGTGGGACCTGGCAGACCCCCTATAGATTTAGAGAAGCAAATACTAATAACTCTTTGGTATCTTGGTAATACCAAATGCTGCCGATAGGTATTTTAACAACATATGTATCTTCAAAACACGCCTAAACTAAATACTTTTCAGTTCTATTGCAGATAGATTCGGAATAGCAAAGACAGTTTGTTGGACAACAGTTTTTGCTATATGCAAGTCGATACTGCAAGTCAACTTCGACAACCAAATTATTCGGTGGCCAAATCATGAGGAAGCTTTCAGGCATGCAAACTTTTACCAAAGGAAAACTAGATTCTCCGGTGTAATTGAGTATATACATAGATGGCATCCACATCCCCTTACCAGTTCCAAAATTAAATCCAAATTCATATATAAACCGGAAAAAATATCACTCGGCTCTTCTGCAAGCAATTTGCAATGAGAACAGGATATTTTTAGATTGCTATGCAGGTGAAGCTGGTCCTATCCACGACTAATGCCTTTTTCTTCGTTCCAAATTATATAAAGGGACTACCAGATGGTATGTTTGATAATATTGAAAGGTGTTTTAATTTTTAACTAGGTAATTAATATCTTGGGCTCGTTGGTGATACCGGATAATCTGCACATCATAGGTGATCAAGCATATGGCTTAAAAAAATACCTATTGACTCCGTTTAAGGATAATGGAAGTTGGGCAAAGGAGGAACAAAAAAAATATAATAAAACTCACTCCCACACCCGAGTCGTAATAGAGAGAAGTTTTCCTGATTTAGGAGACTTCAGGGATTACAAACTAGAAAACTAGAACTTATTCCCTTAATTATATTATAGTTTGTTGCATTTTGCAGAATTTATGCCAGAAAGGGCATGATGAATTAGATTTAGAATTCGTAGAAGAATTAGATTTTACTCCTCCAAATAAAATAGATATATTATGAAGTTATAAACAGTCTTTTTCTAACAGTTCTTTCATGATTAACAATAATATCACATTTTCTTAATTGCATAGCACATTTCAAGGAACATAAGTATAAAATTTAAAATGTCATAAGTAAAATAAACAGCTTTCGTGAAATTAACATTTCATACTAGTAAATAAAAAATTAAAGACAAAATAAAGCCTCCGTGGCATTGAAACTAAATAGTAGTAAATAAATAATTGAACACAAAATAAGGCCTCCGTGTCATTCAAATTAAATACTACATAGAACATAAAACAAGAAATAACGCCTCCGTGGCAAAACAAATTAAAATAACGAAATATAAATTAAATTATTAAAATATCTTTAATTATCTTTGCTAAGATTATTTACCAGTTTCTCGAATAAATTTCAGAATTTGTCAGCCCTTTCCATCTTTTCTTCATGTCTTTTTTGCCTGGCTGCCTCCTCATCGCTGGCTCTTCTTTTTCTAGATACACTCCTTCGGAACCATCCACACATCCATGAAGGAATACTTTTCTGGTGTATTAAAGATTTCAACTGCATTATCCATGCTTGAGCATGTGGCTGGAGGATTTATTTCTGGGCGTTTGTATAATATTTTGTCCATATCTTCAAAACACTCCCAATTTTTTCTGCTGTTGCCATTTACGCTATTGTGGTCTTAAATTTTTTTGTACATAGACTACAGCCCTTTCCACTTTCCACTGCATTGCTCACCCGTGAAACACTTGAGGCGAATTCTTTGCATGTCTATTGATATTTCCTCCAAAACTTTTTTCTTCTGCATTGTTTCGAAGCGACTATTTTTTTTCCCATAAATGTCTATTAGGCATTTTATATCGGCTGGGGTCCACTAACAGGCTAAAATTGCAAAGCGTGATGTAGTTCTAATTTTTTGATATATTGTTAGGACCAGTTAGAGTAGTGTAAACCCAAATTTGCAGCTTCCTAATACCTGTGCTTCCTGCGTAATACGTGTAAATCTGCAGCTTTTTTATCAGTTGCCTTATAACTCACAAAACTGTGCATTTGTTGATATTAAATGTTATTACCATTTTTAAAGTACATTAAATTTGCAACAATTTAAGCCCAACCACAGTGTTGTGCCCTCAATGGTTTTCGAGATATGGCCAATTTTGTTCTTCCAAAATTCAATATTTTAATTTTTCTCTCATATCGGTGTAACTGTTCAACCTATGAGAAAAGTTATAAATGGATTGCAATAAATCCATCTGATGATTTTTTGCGAGAAGCTGAATCTGCTATTCCTGAGTCTCTAAAACTGTTGCGTAAAACCATCGTACTGAAACACAAATGCCAATATCTCGATGGCTGGAAGAAGAAATGTCTTTCGATAGCTCATGCAATAATTTTTCCCGTCATACCTAGCTCATTCCTCTCCTCACTCAAGACCAGTTTTGGTACCTACCTGTACAGGAAAGTTGGGCCAAAACACCTTGTAAACCTCTACGCAGCATTGGGATTTTCTTGCAGTTACAGTGATTTTTTGGAAGAACAAAAATGGCCATATCTCAAGAACCATTGAAGGCAAAGGACTGTGGTTGGGCTTAAATTGTTGCAAATTTAATGTACTTTAAAAATGGTAATAACATTTAATATCCACAAATGCACAGTTTATGAGCTATAACGCAACTGAAAAAAAAGCTGCAGATTTTCACGTATTACGCAGGAAGCACAGGTTTTTCGAAGCTGCAAATTTCAGTTTACACTACTCTAACTGGTCCTAACAATATATCAAAAAATTAGAACTACATCACACTTTGCAATTTTTAAGGCCTAATTTGACTGGGCTATTAGGTTATTATGATATTTTGTATTATTGACAGGTAACAGCACCATTAATTCCACCTTTTGAGATGGGACAAGAAGAATACGTCCGAAATATTCCGAAATAGTAAAGAAACGCGGAACGGACTGTTCGGAATACTGTAAACGAATAAAGACGCGTAGGGGAAGGGAGCCCAAAGCGGGCACCTTAAGGTTAAGTAAGAAAAAAACATGTATTAATACATAAACGAGAAAAACTATTATTGCTATTAGATGCTAAATTTAGTGTAGTTTGATAGCCAGTGTTTAAATTTTTCGTATATCTCAAAAATATAAAACAGGAACTCAAATACGAAACCCTTTCGAATGCTCGCTTTGCCTGGGGGGTGGCCTAAAGCGGGCATAGTTTTAAGGACAAAGTGGGCACACAGCGGGTAAAGCGTGCATGCTTTATTTTTTAATATCTTCGTGGAAATAAGACAAATAATAAGGAATAACTTTACGAAAACACAAGAAATACATCTGGGTAATTGCAAAACAAAATAAACAGAACATTTTTTATGAATCAATTAAACTTTAATTAAAATTACATAAAAATAAATTCTCTTTTAAAGTCTAGTTTTCAAATAACATCGTACTATAAAGTAAGAAAATTAAAACTTATTGACTTTTTAAACTTCAACCTTTATCTTTAATCAGCCATCATTAATAACTACCATGTTCGCTTTGCCCTGCCCGCTTTGCATTTGGGCTATGCTCACGTTCTTATTAAACCTAACTTAAAATTGCTTCTAATATTTTCATGAAAGTATGATTCAATCAGAGTAAAATAAACATAATAAACTAGGCAAATTTTGATAATAACATAACTTACTCACTATTAGACAAAACACAATTTACATATCTGCCTTTTTTTGTATAAAAATGTCGAAATTCGGTTTTTTTTTTGTACACAAGCTGTACGGTCTAACGGAGGTGGTTATCCCCACCTAACGACTGCCCTGGACTGGGGCGGGATGGGGGGTAAGGCCAGTGGGGCAAAAACCGCGTTAAGTTTATAGACATTGATTTTAAAAGGGCTGCTCGCTTTAGGCCCGGTGCCCGCTTTGGGCCCCCTTCCCCTACCTATTGAGTGTTCCGAATATTTCGAATGAATAAAGAAACACACCCATTATTCGATTTCTTCTTTCCGTTATGATAATAATAAATGATGGTAACAGCTTTTTTGTGATGATACGTTTGTTGAGTTGATGAAAGTTGATTGGTAGGTGCAGAATTTTGGCTGCACGATGTCTTGTTAAGAAGAATTGTTACTTGTGGTCGCCAAATATTGTCTGTAGACTGAGTAGTATCTGTAGTTGAATGGGAATGATTGGAGTTCTTATCATAAGATTCAAAGATCGGTACGGGAAAATTGTTATACCAAATCTGGTGAAAGCTGCTGAAGTACTTGTAATTTATTTCTCTCCGAGTTATGGTCATCCGGTTAAAACTTGAGGTTTCTGAAAAAACTTCATTATATAAATCCATCAATCAGTCAAAGGAGTGGGTATATAGGGTTTTCGTATGGTCTTTCGCATTTCTTAATCTGTATTGACCAAACTCACCATATATATTGGCAACATGTAGCTCTAAGTCGTGTTACAAAATGGTGGTGATCGGTCAAACTGGTGAGAAGCTACATGAGTTTCTAAAAGTGATTTTGTTACCGCGATGGCTGCCGTATTTCTAAATGTATTTTGATCCAGCTTTGCATATGGGTTTATTGGCTCGGTATATAGGTTGGTTGGTTAAAGTGGCGACCTAGCCGGCTGGGCAGGTCCAAATAGCGCTATGGCGCGCCGTTTTTATACCACAAGCGGTATATAGGACATGTTAAACAATTGCGGGGTTTGGCGAAGGGGGAAGGTCTCAGAATCTGATACTAAGTTCACAATTCAAAGTAGGCTTTTGACTGATAGTTGCGCGAGCATAACAGGCAAACGATAAGTATATATCACTATTTTCACTTATGTATTTAGGCGACTTCCTGTGATCCTATGTACAAAGAAATTTAGAAAACCCGCATCTTGTTATCGCTAGAAGTTTTTGTGTGATATATGCACAGACAAGACGCGAATTACCTTACTCGAATGTGACAAGCTCTTTTTATTCCAGCCTCTGTATTACATGTTTTTTTTTTTGATTATCAATATACGCAATAATGAAAAACAGTAACCGAAGTCCTTTCAGTCTGGCCTTGGAGCCTAGAAAATTGCCTATGCGTATTTCTACGCTCTAGGTTCAATTACGGGTCGTTAGGAGGCACACATGCGTGTAATTAGGAAATTCATTTCAATTAAGTCCTCATAATAACTGCGTGTGATAGTGTAATCATCTTTGTGGCGTACCTCATTGTATGCGCGCGTATTTTTCCATTAGACGCGGAAATTTTTATTTCTTTTGCGCATTTTTGATGGATTTTGATCACGCAGTCAATTTCAGCTGGGAAATGGCTGGAGACGCGGTCGAGCCGACCGTTACTGGATCCTCTTCCGCGAGGTGTGAGCTATTTCTGCACAAAGGGCAATATTTAACCAGTAGTGCTGCGGGCAAAGTGTTCGTTCGCCAGACCGAATTCACATTATTAATAATCTTGATGGCGGCGGCGGGGCTAGCATCCACAATATCTTTCTGTTTATCCAACTCTGGTTCGCGGCCTCTACATACATATGCAAAGCAGGGCTCCGGCGTATCCCCAGCGAAACGTGCTTTTGATGCGTGGAAAATTCATCAACAAAGTGGAAAATGAGGTAATGATGTATATCACGGCGTGCAGCGTATCCGGCGAGTATTCACGTCCGGAGGAGGCATGCTCATAAAACACATCCATGGGCTTTTCCTTGCAAATTTCATTAAGTGCAAAGAAAACTCACCACTTAACCTCTGCTACCTGAGCGCAAAGGGAAATTTTCAATTTCCACCTTTCGCATGGTCTTTAGACAAACAGAATTAGGAAATTAATTGAATCTGACGAGACCGTCGGCGCGGCGGTGGCTGCGGCTGCGGCCGCGGCAGCAGCCAGGTCCGCTTCGGATTTCTTAAGACGTTGCGGTGCGCCTGCCTCCTTTATTGGTCTCACTTACGAGGCGAGTGCGCCGCCTGCTGTTTGATGTGATACCACCTGGAGATGCTGCACCGTACGGCCACGTGATTGACTCTCGGGCTTTTCTCCCAGTTATAAAAATTCAATTTCAAATTAAATTACAAATAAACCGACAGCGAGCCCCTGATTATTGATGGCTGCAGCGGCGCGATTTTTATGACAAAACAGCCTTAGTGGAACAAATCTCGAGGGCCGTTCAGCTCGACGATGCTTTAATCAATTTTTGTCAAGAGCCGACTAAGAATTGCGCCAAACATCGCCGGAATCATTTATATAAAAGAAATCCCGCGAGTCCGCATGGAATTTAGAAAAAAATCAGCTTTCTCGCGCGGCTAATTTATTTTTCTTCATGACCAGTGGGGTTTTATGCTCCTAACGCAGGGATCAAGCTATCCGAGGAAATAACAACAATTATGCATGCCTTGAAGATTTACAACCTTCTTGAAAATTTGACGTGCGAGTCCCAAGATTCGATCGGGCTCAATGTGTTTGGGGCGTCTATTGGTCAGCACTGTGCGAACTAGCTGCCGAGTTTATGGTGGCACCAGTTCACTAGGAGAGCTCTTGCATGCCATGGCACTAATTGATAACAACAGGTAAATGCTTTACCCAGTCAGGAAATAGGCGATTTATTGCGTAACCGTTTCCACCTTATGGCCGAAGATTTATGATTATTCCTCTCCAATAGATGGCAGGTTAAATTATTATACCTCAAATTATTCTTCCAAGCTTGATTCATTATTAATAAAATATTACAAGACAAAACAGACTAGATGAGACATAAATATATACTTCATATATACTTCAACACAAACAGGTATATGTAT
The DNA here is from genome assembly GCA_951509405.1 of Machimus rusticus. NCBI lineage: Eukaryota > Metazoa > Arthropoda > Insecta > Diptera > Asilidae > Machimus > Machimus rusticus. Next base: position 16,081,227 of record OX608051.1, read on the forward strand.
AGCATTTGTTTCTCTAATGTTTCGAACTCGACATCTTTACGTATAACATATTTATAATATATATATTATTTAACACTTGCTGTGACAGTGAAAAAAGGCGAAAGGTCTTTTTCAAAAGTGAAATTAATAAAAAACTATTTACGATCAACCATGACCCAAGACAGATTGACAAATTTGGTATCGAAGCGAAACTAGATTTCAAAACATACAATATTATTAAAAATTTTGCCAAGTTAAGGGGCTACACCAACACCAGTGTGATACTTTGTAAAAATAGATTTTTTTTTGGCTTATTCAACAGTCTATACTTTCAAGAATATCCTGTAAACATTTCAAGACCATATCTATAATACTTTCTGAATGGCAGTCTTCGCAAGAGCAACCGCTCGCAAGTATAACTATAATGGATAATTAAATCTTTAAACGTGTTTTCCTCGAAATGAGATTTTTCCAATTTGCTGCCATTTTAACTCGAAGTCTAGTTATCCGATTGACTTAAAATTTTAATTGAGTATTCTTGACTACATTTGCCATACAATGAACTAGGATGTTTTTGATTGGATGAATATTGACAATTTAGCATTGAAATAACCGACTATTTTATAGGCAAAAAAACCGACTTTTTATTCATAACTACGCCATTTTGTTAGATTTCGATATTTTTCAAAAATCTTAGTTCATTGTATAGGAAATACCTTCCATGTAGTTGAACGCCTTCTTTGTGTTCAGTTACTCAATCGACCGGAATCGTAGCAGTAGTGGCGGAAGTTTTTTTTTGCGCTTCCGAAGACAGCGCATAGATCGCTTATATCTCAATATTTTTCAACGAACAAATTATGTAATATTGGTCAAATATACCTCTCAAGTTTCCAAAACATTATTTAAGAAGTTTTATTTTAAAAAAATTCTCGAAAATCACCTAAACTTTAAGCCCTCTCACTCTGGAATAGCCCCTTAAAAGCCAAGAAAATTCAATTCGATATTTGAAAATGTACTTAACTTTATTGTAGAGTAAGTAGTATAAAAAAATAGGACATTTTTTTTTTTTTTGCAATGGTTGCTGGCATAGGCTAATTTTCGCACCCTGACGCCCAATATGGTTAAGGCGACCCTGTTTCCACTAGCAATAAAATTAATGAAAAAACAACAAGTGCACTACCCCCAATCTGGTATATTTTCTTCTCAAATACGCTTCGATACCTTGAGCAGCCTCTGTTCGCCCTCTGGTAAGGTCAGCCCTGTTCTTAACCTTCCGTAAGCCACATCAAATATTTATTCGGTGAGCCTGGTGGAGTTTTACGCAGGGTCTGTTGCAAAATTCCAAATAAATATTAATCACTTAGCTTAGCATATTATTATGTGTTATGCATTAAATAAGCATAGTAAAATCGAAATATTTACGCCGGAAGGTTGAAAATGTCGACGTCCAGCGAAAACTATTTTCGAATATTAAAACGATAACAACTCTACCAAATAGCATCTGAGTGTGGCCCCAGGTAAAATCGGCCAACTGCCCTGCCCCACGACACGAAGCAGTTCTTAAAAAACTCTGTCCTATGACACCCGTATGCATCCCATCGTCGCATTCCAGAGGGATGACCAAAACAGAATTTCTACATTTGCAGCAAAAAAGCGCTTAATTCAATCATCGAACGGATCTGTTCAATCACATCGCCTGATTGCAGAGAAATTCCGACGACAGCGGAGCTTGGGGCTCGGGGGAGAGGAGTGGGGGGCACGGGGACATTTCATATTTGCCCAATGTACACGCTTACATCTGCTGTTTTGCAGGCTGCGCTCGTAGGCACATATCTCACGTCTGGAGACAAAGACGGGCTTGCTAATATCGCTCCCCGGCTCATAATGCCGGATCGGGCGAGATGCCTTGCCAAAATGAATTTCTGCAGCAATCGACTGTGTCCTTCTACTTCAGACGGTGGGGGAGGGGCTGGAGAGGAATGCCCCCAGGAGCCCGTGAGATATATTTCAGAGATATTTATTCCTCTTAACAGTCATCCTTTAGGCTTTCGGTCCTGGCTCCCATGGAATTCCAAGTGTAGCTGCAGATAAAAAAGGTCTCCCCAAAACCCCATCCTCCATGTGCCGGTCCCGGGCCTGACGTTTACGTCAATAATTACATTTGCCAGCATCCCCCAAAAACCTCCCAGCCCATCCCGGAAGAGGAGTCCGGGCGTGTGGGTGCGGGCGCAGGGGGCGGCTACAAAAGAAGATCCGGGCTCCGATCTTTGCTGGTCCGGGCGGGCACAAATCCATCCCGACATCCAGCCAGCGAAGGTTATTATTCCGTTCGGCGCTCCACCCGACCGGTACATGCTGAGCTATAATCATGGTCGCAGGAGATGGTTCCTACAGATAATTGATGCGCTGGGGGCAAGGTGTGCTCCTGGAACGGCGGGGTTAACTACTACCCGTCCTCGATAGACATTAGAAACGACCAAGCTGCTCAGTGGATACATAGATGGCGTGGGCGAGGGCACTCCCCCCGCACCCTTCTGGATATATGTGCACGATTCGTGGAGCCATTCCCATTTTCGTGTAGTGTTTTGGCTTACGAGCCATCCATGCTAAACAACGCTGGCCTGGATGAAAAGGGCGAAAGGCTTAAGGAGGGGGTGGCCCCCCTGCTCCACGTCGCCCTTCTTCGAATAGTGGGAGAAGAAGGCGATTTTACAGTTGAGCATTATTTCTTTTGATGGTGCTTACCGTTTCAAAGCGCTCCCCCCCAAGCGGATGTGCATTGTGTGCTTGAGTAATATACGCTGGAATCAACGAAGGCCTTCTGCGATGTGGGCCACACAATTATTTTTGGGGTATTCCAACGAAAGGAGTAAGAATCTTGAAAATTTTCGACTTTGCAATAGAGTTACGTTAGACAAGGGCGCATCTCTGCAACTCCCCCCCCCCCCCCCCCCCCCCCCCCGCACACCATCGCCCCATTTTCTTCGCTGTAGGATATTTTTCTATACTCAACGTTACACTGGAGATCCGGCGCACCTAGAGATAATGCTGAATAGAATTTTAATTGAACTTCGTTAATTATTCAGGTGCCTCGCTTTTTACAACAACGTATAAGCCTCTCCTATATAAATTTCACTAAGCTTAAGTAAAAATATCTCACACTTTACGACTTAAATTTAAATATATACATATATAATGAATTACCGTATATTGCCACAGCCATTGCCCCTCTAGCCCTTGCTTTACTATAAAAATAGGTCCTACAAACAAAAAACTCCTTTTCGATCTCTTTAAAAGGTAACAGTGTCAAAACTCCTTATATCAAAATCAAATTATAACCACTCTTAAATAAATATTATGTACGTCCCGAACTCGAATCAATTTTTTGTAATAAATATTTAACTATAAGCACTGTAAAAATTATGCTGGTATAAATTGAATTTGAGTTTTCATCAAAATAAGATCAAAAGTGAGATCTGAAATATTTAATTTTAAATTTTGACGCTCACAATTTTTTGCGTATCCAGAAGTTTTAGTAACAATTTCAAAAAATCCTTACATAGTTACCCTAAAAGTATTTCCATCCAAAAACCGGCAAAGTGCGAGTCGGACAAGCGCTCCGTAAAAAATTATTTTTTTTTGTGATTTAACTACATATTAACGTTTTTCGGATTTTTCCCTTTACTTGTGCTATAAAAAAATAGCATCTTGCCAAATTTCACGATTCTAGGTCTATAGGTTTTGATTCCCTTGCGAGTGTCAAAATATGGGGCATATACGGCCGTATCTTTTGATTGCGTTGACTTAGAAGTTTGATTTTTTCACAGCTCTAAGGGATTGCAGACCTGAGTATTTTTATTTTTACTATTACTATTTATACTATTTACTATTTGAAATTAATTTTAACTTGATACGTGTCTGTCTTGACAGACAGACGGACAACGAAGTGATCCTATAAGGGTTCCTTTTTTCCTTTTAAGGTACGGAGCCCTAAAAAGCACTAAAAAATTCGTGGAAATAAAAATTTAAGTTCTTCGATTCGCAAAAATTTTCATGCTTGTCGCCGTGGAAAAGCCGAATAAATTATTTGCCTTGAATTAGTTACATTAAAGTTTTTTCTGCAAAGTTAAACGAACGGGTGGGAATATTTTTAGCTTATTGATTTTACACACCTTCTAGCAAAAATGTTTAGGAATATCCTGAAATTTGTGGCGAACAAATGCATATATTACTCGTTTTTGAACCAAAACAATTTTTTACAACTGTTCGAACCCGAGAAAAGACCTAAAACTCAGTATGTTTCACTAAACCGTACCTATTTTACAGATAATGATGATATCTACTTATATTATATTTTATTTGCGCTTCAACACTGAAATTTTAGTGAAAATACATACAAATATTTTTGAGTGGTCTTCTAAGCAAACAATGTTCTGGACACCTCCCCCCCTCCAATCACTCCTCCCCTTTTAAGGGTGGTAAAGAACCAAACTTTTACCCCGATGAATCGGTCTACCATTGCCTATGTAAAATCCAAACAACCAGTATATTTATGCCTTTTCTCGCTTTCATTTTTAGAAGTTATTATGGTTATTCACACTTTGGGGCAAAAGGCCTTGCATCGTATTTGCTATTGTATCGTTGTATAACGTGCAAAAAATCGGTTGTCATAAAAACAACTACGAAAATTTAAAATTTTGCTATTAATTAGTGCAACGATGCAATGGGATAGTACTCGTATGAAAAACAAAACGTGAATACCCATATTATGTTTTTCAAAATATCGGAAAACTTGATTGCACTTTTCAGGGCCAAAAACCATGTAACAAATATTGGAAGTAAATAAATTTATTTTATTTAAATTAATTAAGAGTAAATTATGTTCAGAAAAGTCTAGAATATTAAAAAAATTATGAACTCAGTCAATTCAAAGCCAACATATACGAGGACAATAGGACTGTTCGTTGAGCCCTGATCTCCATAAGATCTAATCAAATTGGATCAACCTGGATAAGCTGTCAAATAATTATCAGATAATATTAAATCAGAAAAGATCCGAAGTCTCTACGAACGTAAAATTGATCAATTAAGATTATCAAGTGTCAATTGTAAAAAATGTCGAGGAGACGAAAAAATCTGAAATTATTTAAATAAATTATTTTAGAAATAAAAATAAGGCTATATTAGAATAAATCATTTAGCTGTGTCTAGAAAACAATCCACGGTCACCTGATTATTTCCACTGGGTGAAACGTTTTAATTTGACTTTTTCCATCTAAAATTAAAGGTAAGTTTTTTTTGTCCTCTTTAAAGAAATATATTTTTACCTTCACTGAAAAGAAAATTGGTCAAAATAAAATATTAGACTATAAAGGTGCCAAACAATAAAGTTGTTTTTTTAACAACGAAAAATAGTTAATCTCCTGCGATCTTCGAATTGGCTATAACTGAGCTACCCATGCCAATGCCTTTTGGACAAATGAACCTTAATAAAGCGATGTGTGCAATGGGCTGCTTAAGAATAAAATTTTGAATTAACTATTTTTATAATAATAGTTAGTATTGAACAACGAAAATGTTTAGAAATTTATAGAGTTTCGGCAATATGTATGGCGCGATCATTTAACAATTTTTTGTTTGTTTAAATTGGCCAACTTTATTGTTTTGATTGTTGCTACTTGAAAAACAACTTTTTTTTCTAAAACACTTGAAAGCATTTTGCAACCGTCAACTGCCATATATTAATAAATTGTCAAAAACTCTAATATAACCTGATCTTCAAAATTTTGTGGATCAGAAAAGATCGGTAATTATAAAGCTAGGACAGCTCTCATCGAACGCAGATGTAGATCAGTCGATGAACAGACCTAGAGCCGAATTCACAAACAAGGCTTAGCCGTAAGTTGGGCTCACTCTCTATTTTGGTATTCACAGTCGCGTCTCCAAAGCCTTCTTAAGCCTCCAATATAGCTGGCTTGAGATTGAGTAATTAGAATCATAGGCGCAAACCAGTGTAGTCGATACACAGTTTTGACGTTTTAATAAAAAATATGAGGTGTTGTTTTGTGATAAAAATGAGCATCTCGTCATCTTCATAAACAATTTCTTCGTCTTCGAACATTTCATTCCTTTCGGTTTTGTGATAAAAATGAGAAACTCATCATACTTTAGACGTGACAACGTCTTATAAATCGGTCGACCCGAGAGTCATTTACGAAAACTGAAGTAACATAACGTAACGACGAGCCGCTAACATGAGCAGGTGCGCGCGCAGCACTTGAGAGAGACTCGCTCGACCGGTGTCTGCCTTGTGTCTCTCTTTCACTCGAGCGTTTCTGAATAAGACGTTGTCACGTAAACTTGGATCGTAAACCGACTTTACAGACAACCAATTTTTTCGCTACTAAAGCAGTGTATCCAACTATTGAAATACAAAATCTGGTTTGAATAGTTGCTAAGTGAGCCGCGTTTAAGACTATGAAAATTGAGAGCAAGCTTGCTTAAGCTCGACTTGAGTTTTTGCTGTAAGCCTTGTTTGTGAATTGGGCCCCTAATGTCAACTTAGACATGATGACCCAAGGTTATCAAAAAAATATGTAGGGATTAATTTAAGTTTGAACTTTTTCATTGGGATTTGATGGATAGGATGGATTTGAATTGGATCAAAGCTTTAAACCTTGAAATACGCCTAATAGGTACAGTATGCATGTAAATATTATATAATTTTTATATGATGAGCTGATGTGAAGTTGAAAGATTTAATTCGGAAAAATCACTCGATAGATGATAACAATCCAAATGCTGGAGGGGTCGGTAACTGACGCCAACGAAGACAACTCTTAGAGAGCACAATAGCGCTTCAGCGGAAAATGCGACTGAGTCTTACTTCTGAAAACTTTATTAGGTGTTCCATCGAGATTCGAGGGTATTAAACGGGAGAACTCCCAAAGTGGAAAAAGGGGGTGATCCTAACTCGACAATGCTCCTGGCCCCGCAGGTAATCTCCACCGCAATCTTCGTGAGTTAGCCTCACGAGTGAACGAGTTCATTAATCAGAAACCTGGCGCTACAACGCAACGGCCGGGGGCTGCATTTACTGCCGCTCGGCGCACACGACGGGGTCGCTTGCATCGCCCTATCAGGCGAAAACGGGGAATCACTTCGAGTGGCATAAATCACGGCTAAGTCCATTAGAATCGGGACGTCAATTGAATTAGCACCCGACCGAGGCTCCAGCCACGATTTACAGTGCAGCAATGCACACAAATTCTCCGCTGGCGTTTCCCCGTTCGGACGGGTTTGTGGGTGAGACCCGAACGAAAGGGGCGAAATAACGTTTAAGCCCTACCGGTGCGCAGTAGAAGCTCGCAATTGACGTAATCGCGGGCTTACAAAGAAGACTGCATACGAGGGCCGAACGCACCCCGCCCCGCGCTCCCACTTCGAAATCGCATCCACGGCAACCCCGAGCGGCGCTGGGTGCAATTGATATGTCGGGTCGACGAATTCTTGCTCTGCATTAGAACTGCGTAAATTGCATTAATGGAGTCGATGCAGCCCCCGGCGCGGAGGCAGAGGTGCTGAAGCAGCACAAGATTGAGTGGAGTTTGTTTTTGTGCCGCTAGTTTTTCCCCTGAGGGTGTTCGCTTGTTAAAACAAAGTTGCACTAATGCGGGGCTGCCAATGCTGCGGTGGCGGAGCCCTGGGTCCTGCAAGTGTCGAAGTTCACCTATGCGTGTGATTCGGCTTGATGAAACTTTTGGTTCATTATTTCGCCCGAGTGAGATTCCTCTGCGCACAGCGACAACCAGGTCTTTCAGGATTTTGTTTTTTGGGGCGCGATGCGTTTCCGACTCAGGCCCGTCGCATGGGCCGTATGTAAAGCGAAAGCGTTCCGTTTCTCATTACGCGAGCCTTTCGAGCGCGGCGAAGTGCTCTGTCGTATTTTTTTCTGGCTCAAGATCGCTTCAACTGAATAGCAGGCTCGAGACGACACAAGGGCAATTATTTATTTATTCTTTTTTTTTGTTTTTTTTTCACAAAATGTTATTTTACCAATGGGATTTTTCCCATTTCGTGTAAAGCGGCTCACAGTCCTGGGAGTAATTAATTAGAGTCCTCTACTTGCCCCATCCCGAGTGGCGACTCACAGGCGACCTCCCGGTTAAACTGAAAATTGTGAAAATGTGAGAAAACGGAAACAACCCAGCAGACAGACTGCAAATAGTTGCAAAAGGAGGTTATACCTTCGAGTAATAACTGTGAACCCTGGCTTCCTCTAGTCCGCAGTACGCACGCCCTTAGAGGGCGCTCCACTCCACGGGGCCCGTTCATTAGACCAGTTGGCGGCCCCATTCCGGACCGCCATTAACAAATAAAGGCTCCTGGGGATCTGCCGTAGATTGAAACTATTGACTAATAACAGGACCTTCAATGGGATTGAATTAATGACTCTGCCCGTGCTCCGCAGTGTTTGGACAGGAAGACGAAGGCACAAAAAGGAAGAATTTTTCGGAGAGGCCTTTGTTGAAGTTTTAACTTCAGGTGGAATGTTGCACTGAGTTTCGTTTGTTTTGCTTCGTTTGGGGCCGCTTTCCAAGTGCGGGTTAAATTACCCTTGCGTAAATAGAAAGAACCATTCGGCAGTGTCTCTACAGGGGCGAAGAAAGAGGGACCTCAGTTTGAATTCATATTTTACTTGGCGATCACTTGGTTACTCACAGTCAGTCAGGCTCAAAGGTACACTGAGAAAAAGGCTTTTATTAAAATGATATTTTCTTAACACCGCTTTTTGAAAAAATCAATTCAATTTCATAATATTTAAAAAAAAAATATATTCAAATTGAACAAACAACAAACAAATAATATTAAAAATATGATAATGAAAGTGATTTTTTTGGTTAAACATTATCTTATCACATTGATAGTAATATTTTCATATTAGCCATGATCTTCTTATATCGGATCCAGTTCCAGGTTTTGGAGGAGATTTTGGATTGAATTGAAATTTTGAAAACCGTCACATATATAAAGATTTTAAAATTGTCTACAGTCTCATCAAATAAATTGTCATAATATTTGCCCATTCAAAACCCGGCCGTACACGGGACGGTTTTTGACGTACAAGCACATGCACAAACATAAGATTGTAAGTGTGTGGGCAACTTAGCGTACAAACTTAAAACCGTCTCAAATATTTCTCGCCTTTAGTTTGAATTGCTCCGACATTAGACTGTGGAGTCGCAATTTCGCATTTAAATTTGTTACGTCGCTTTTGGAATGAAAATTAACACCGTTTGTGGGTAAAATGACGTACACACAGAGTTTGTAACAAAGATTGTCCCAATTTTGTACGCCAAAAAGCGTCGTCGCGTGTGGCCAGCTAACCTTCAAAGATTGAACCAGATAAATTTTTGGATCAAAGTTTTGAAGCATAAGTGGGTACAAATCCAGGCAATTTGATTTTATTTCCCAGAAATAACAATTGTTTGATATGGTTGCAATCAATTCAATTCAATGTGAAAAGGACACGGCTATTAAATATATACTATCAATCAGTCATATTAGAACGAAAGTATATTTTTACAATTTATATGCGCAACATTTCAATTCCATTTTAAAAAAACTATTATTTCAATAACAAAAACTTTAAAAATGACAGCGGCATTTAAAATAAAATTTGTGAGTTTTTATCTACATTAAAAAATATCAAATTGCTAACATTCCATGTAAACAGTGATATGCAGCTCTGTTATACTCTCAAGGAAAATCATCATTTGGACAGTTTTAACGGGAAAACATATCATCCTCATTAAAAACTTTATTTGTCAATAGAGAAACTTATTATATACTTTTGATTTTGCAAAAAATGTAAAATTTTTAATTCTGTGGAAATATTATATGTATATATTTTTTTTTAAGTATGAAAAAATGGAAAAATAACAATATAAGCAAATAAAGTGTGTTTTAGATTCCTTTCTGCACCTCACGACCATATTTCAGAAATTTTTGAGTAATTACAGATTCAGGATTAAAAAGGACAAAAGGGTTGCGCCGTGTTGAAGTGCAATTTCTGCAATCCACTGCGCAATTCAGCTTAGAAAACAATTGCTGTATTTATTAACAAATTGCAAAAATTACAATTCTAGAACACGAGGCTTATTTTCAATTAAAGCCTACATCATAACCAATTCCCAAAAAATCACATCCATTTTAATTTTTGATAAACTTTAATATCAATCTAACGTTTTTAGTTCATGATTTAATAATCTTATTATCAATTTAATATGGGGTTAGTTGATAATTTGATATTTTCAAAATTGATTTAACCATAAAAGGTATCAAGGCTTCAAAAGTACCTACCTAAAGTTTAACATACATATTGATTTGATAGTTATATTAATTTAATAGTACCCCATTTCAATTTTACGTTAACTATTATTATGGAACGGATTGATAGTACTCATGTTATGAAAACATTGTGTTTCTCTATGGCTGAAAATTGTAAAGGAACAACGTTTGGTTTTCCAACAACGACTGTTAATAATAGTTTCCATTTCGTCTCCTTAGAGTTCTTCGTAAGGTGGAATGTTAAGGGCTCGTGGTTCAGGTTGTGTTCGAGGCGGTGGATCACGGTATTCTTGAGGAGGGATGAACAATATTCAACTCGACTTCCTTGAAACTGTCATTTTCTGCATCCCAAAAGTCATTCCACCTTGATAGACAGTTTTATCAAATTGAAGAAGATTTACAATAGATTCCTCCTAAGGAAAGATATTGCATCTTTCTTGGTCCGTTTCCTGGTGTATACCTATCATTATATTACGTTTATATTAAATAACTTCATTTCAAACATTGCGCATTTTTTATTTTTTCCGATGACCTTGAAATTCCGATCGCCCCGACAACACTTCCGGCCAAAAGAATATTAGACCAGCGGCATCTTCAAGTACACCCCTTAAACTTTCAAATAAAGCCTGGCAGAGTTCAAAAGGACCCAGTACAACAAAAGCTGCGTTTTTGTCAAAATCGGATCTTGGACATTTTGTGTTGAATTGAAATTTATTAGCAATTACCCATATTAACAATTTTTATTTCGTGAAAATAAAATCGACTTGCTGTGATTTATACCAACTTTGCATCAAAAAGTTAATCTATAAATTTTATCGGTTCAAGATTTGAAGTTTGGATGAATAACAATAATAATAAAAGCTATTATATGAACTTTTCACAAATTTTAAAATTGTTATACGAGACGGCTTATGTAAGTCAATTAAATGAAAAATTTCCTAAATAATCTGATCCGGATCCGATTGTAAAAAATAAAACGCAGTTAAAGTTACATTCAGGCGAATATTGTCATTTTTTCCGTAAAACAAAACGGCGCGTTTTCTTTTTTTGGCTGAATATAAATTAAACTCATACATTACATATATGGGTTGTCAAAGAAGAATCCCATAACTGGCGACTCCGATAGGCCTTAGAACCAAATTTTTCATCTTATAGGTAACCTCACATTTTCAACTTACAAGCGACCTCAGCCGAATTGTTCAACTTACAGTCAACCTCACAGTCAGGAGAGTGATACTGTTGTAACGTTAATGATTATTAACTCTCACTTGCTAAATTTTATTTTTTGGTGATCATCCATCCCTACTTTGCTTTTTGAATGAGTTTAAAAAAATATATGTTTTGTTTAGTTTTGTTAATTAACTCAACTCGCAATCAAAAATATTTCCAACTTCAAATTTACAACGACAAGTCGCTTATACCAACCAAATCCTAGAGACTGGTTTGGATTCCTATATCGGACCAGAATGAATCAGAAAATGTAAATGAGTACTTTACACATAAAGATGCACATCATGATGATAAAGGCGATCCAATCTAACCCTTATGGAAAAATACTAACTAACCATCGTGTTGTTGTATCGGATCTATGATAAATGTAGGTATGTCTTCTTTTCATCGAAATTTGTAGCTATAACAAAAGGAGCCAATTTAACCTGTACCCGGTAGGAAAGCCAAGTCCCAAATATACTAAAATGATTTTGGTTTTTTGGTAGCTTGGACATCGCTAGAAATGAGTCTACATTTGAAATGACATAGACGGACAACTGCACCATGTCCTGGGTACCATTGCACTGCAATAAAGCAGGCAAATGCTTCCGTCCTGAAACTGCAACTCATAAAAGGAGGTCTCCAGTTTTGGGTGAAAAATTCGGCGATTCGGCCACAAGTCACCGTCGTTTTCGTCGGCACAATGCGATAGCTGCACTTAGCCGCGCACTAAAACTTTAATGAGACTATTCGGCCGTATAAACGCCAACCGCTGCCGCACGGCGAGGCACGAAGATTCCGAGAGCGAGCTGGGGCCCGGGTCGATGCACACGTCCAGGTATCCAGGTATCCAGGTGGAGCAGTGGAGCGCCTTAACTGAGTCGTCGTTTTCATTTATTTGAGGCATTTAAATTTGAACTTGTCTAGGGCTCTGAGCGTTGTAGCAAATGCTCGCAATTCCTGTTCACCTAGTGAAGTCGTGCGTGCCCTGAAGTGCGATACACCGAGATGGCTGCACGATTTCATTGCAAGAAACACTGGCGAACAACGGCCTACAAAATAAGGCGAACAAAAAGTATATAAAGTAAATAGACGACGGCCCCCGGGCCCTCTCCCTGGACGGGGCCCGGTTTCTGGCATTAGCCGATATATGTTACCCAAAGGAGGTCGTTTGTCGTGTGTTTTTTTCGAGCTCCACGGAGTAAGTTGTCCATGATCGCTTGCAAATTTTTTCCCATCTTGTCTCATTGTTCTGCGGAGCCCTGGATGCTTTCCTGCGCCAGGGAGTGGGGCCCCGGCTACGACTCTGGGGCCTGGGTGCCACGCCGGGCAGGTTCATTAGACTGGGGGAGTCTTTAGTCACGCACTGGGACGATAATTTCTAACGCTCCGTGAGCGTTGAACGCATCTGAATGAATCCAGTCAAAATTTATGGCAAAACTGGAATAGACAATGAGAGCGGCCGCATCGACGATTTATGAGGCTCGTAACACTCCATCGCCTTTTCATGTAAATTGGGCCTCGGTGAAGCGCCTTAATTGCCGCTAGTCCCTCAGATTCGAAATGGTTTACCGAAGCCCTAGAGCGCTGCTTGAACTTCCTCTTCCGATTTTCCATTTTAATTTGCTATCGTGTTCGGCTATAGACCGCAAATCAATTGCTGCAGTGCCTACGATCCTCATCTAAATTGGGCTTATAAAATGTATCTTAACACTTGACAGACGGGTCGAATCTGCTCTGGCTTTCTCAGTTTCCTGACATTTTTTAGGAGAATTAAATAAACATGCATGCATGGTTTTAAAGCATTGTAGTTTTATTAAGCGGGGCACCTAGTGTAGAGGGTCGAAAATAGTATATTGTGCAACAAAGGCATAAAGTAGCCGATTGCGCACGCTGGCAGCAATAAGCTGCCAACGTAAGCAATATGTTCAAAATGTATTTCAATAATGGACAAAAATTAATGGTGCTATAGCCTACCGATAAAATCAGTCTCTTCCCATGTTTTATCTTGCTAACTTTTAAATTCGCGAAGAAAACTACTTCTTTCTCTACTTCTCTTTAATTCCCCATATAAGGAATTTTTAAAAAAACTACGAACAACACATCGGCTACGGACGATTTTCTTTTAAATTTCACTAATGCTAAAATTTTCTTCCCTAAAGGCTAAAATGTTGCCCTTTTCAATTCCACTAAGTGGTATATGCCACGCGGCATCTTAAACCTTTATCTAAATTGCCAATAAAAATAAAAATTTATTAATTGGTGCACGAAACTATTGGTGTACGATTTGAAATACTAAATTGTTCTTAGGCAGAAATAACTCGAATTTTGATGGTTGCTTATACATAAATATGAAATGCACTGCATTAATGGTGCCAAACATATGTGGCGAGCCAGCAAGTTATCCCAATTTTGACTTAGTAAGCCAGTTACGAGAATACAATATCAATCATGTTACCTATGAAGTCAGTCTCATGTTAACTTTTGTTTAGCCGCAAGGAATTTAAAAAGAAATTTGTTGAAAAAAATTAATAAAATTTACAAGATATTCAAAAATCTAAATCTAAATAATAATTAAGCATATAATAAATAAACAGATAATAAATAATTAATTAAATACAAAACGAAATTTTAATTTACTAAAATATTAAAATTATAGAAGGAAAGGAACACCTATAAACTGGTGACCCCGACTTAGAACATAATACAAGACAAATGGACCCCATCGAAAAACATTTATCAAAACCGCAACAGATTTTAAGGGCATTAAATGACCCAAAAAATCCATTCCTACAACTTGAAAAAGAATAAATTATAATGAAATATCACTACATTCCAGAGGACTCCCCTACAACAGCAATCAACAACAAGCAATTAATTAACAACCGCAAATCGGTATCATCAAACAAGCAGAAATCAACACTACAACAACCAAGAAAGCAATCATCACAACAACAATCAAAAACAAGCAAGTTATCTACAGCCGCAAATCGGTATTAATAAAGCAACTCTACAACACATTAATAACAACAATTCACTCGTAACCACCTCGTTACCGGTAACTAAAAGGGGGCTATTGTGGCGCGAATATAATATCAATCATGTTACCTATGAAGTCAGTTTCTTTATAATGTTTGTTTAGCCAGCCGCAGAGAATTTAAAAATTTAGAAAAGAAATTTGTTGAAAAGAATTTAAAACTTACAAGATATCTAAAAATCTAAAACTAAATAATAATTAAGCAAATAATAAATAAACAGATAACAAATAATTTATTAAACCCAAAACGAAATCTTAATTTACTAAAATATTAAAATTATGTTATAGAAGGAAAGGAACCTTTATACATCTAAGTCCTGTGACACACAGCTAGTACCTATAAATACCATACGGATGTAGTACGTGTGTGTCACTGAGCAAGCTGGTATAAGAATATTATCGATACTAGGGTTTTTAGCGTAGTATCCAATACCCCTACTGTTTTCAGCGCCGATTTCGATCCACGGGAAAAATGTCAACCCATTTTCAATTCAGAATAATTCAAATGATATTCTCGTCTCTCGAGGGTCTTTCCTTGAGCCGAGTAAAAATTAATTATATAACCAGTTTTACTCTCACAAAGCATTATAACAAGTAGGCCGTATTTATCGGGTTTATCAGGGTTGTAAGTTTTAAAACAAAGTTTTCCTCCACGGGATTACACCTTCATCTATTGAGATTTGTTGGTTTGGTTTATAAACGCTTTTAAACTTTGCAAGGGAGTAATTTTGTATTGTTTCTATTTTATAAAGTCTGGTGGAGTTTTCATCTAACAATTAGTTATCACTAAAATGCCAAAACTGTAAGATCCGCATAAATCGATCTCTTCTCATAATTTTAACTTTGATGTTGAAAAAAGACACGTCTAATAATTACAATCATATTGGGCCTCATTCTTGAATCCGCCGGCGGGAATGTGAATGCGAATTTCAAATGTTCCGATTACCAAAAACGTTCGAAGTGAAAGTGAACGTTTCCCCCGATTGTTGAAAACGAAGGAATCGGATCTCCCTTAGTGATTTTGACATTTCTGTTCCGCCAGGAAAACGTTGCGGATATGAGGAAGAACGAAAAATGCATGCCGGAGGTATTTTTTCAGTTTTATTCAAACAGTTGCAAATTTCAAAACAACAACAAGAACGAAAAATGTAAGTTAATTGCATTTCCGCGTAAGTTAGATTTTATAGTGATACAAATATATATTCGGCTATACTTTAAATGAATTGAAAAGGAGCGTCATACTTTCCATTTTCTTTATTAGGAAGAAAACAACGAACCGTGAGCAGTTTGCCCGTATGGTGGAAATAGTGAAGAGAAGCCCTGATATCGCTAAAAATATGACAAGCAGATCTCCGGAAGTTATAAAAAGTTTTTGGTCATCTTTAAAAATTACATTGGACAGTTTGGGACCTCCAATAAAAGAAATATCAGAATGGAAAAAGGTCAGCTATCGAGGGTTCCATAATGTTAGCGTTTATTTTTATTATCGTGTTGAAAATATTCTGAGAATAATTTAATAAACTTAATTAAATACAAGGCCTCGAAAAATTAACTTAGAGATTTTATATCTGCTGCAAATTTGTTCGACACTATCCTTGTATGTACTTACTCTCTATCAGGCATATTTAAAATGCTGATGGATTGGTTTCTAATAATCCTTCTTTGAATTTTCATGTTACAGTCATCATCTTCTTGATGTTCTGTATTAATATAAAAGCCAACACTGTCCATCGTAACAATTTTAGATTAAATTGAAACTTAAACGTTACTATTTGACAATTAACAGCGGATTTTCGAAAATTCAAATCCCTTTGTCGGTAATGCAATCTTCCGCCGGATTCAATGAGGTAGTGATGAAGTGAAAGTGAATCTTATGAGCGGAGGGAATGTCAAATCCGCCGGATTCAAGAATGAGGCCCATTTTCAATGTAAATGTAAGGAGTAAAATATAGCTACATTTTTAAAATCGGTGACCACAATTGTTTTTAAAACTACGGATCTGATTAATTCGAAACTCTGCGTACCTTTGAATATACATATGTACATACATACATACATACATATACAATATAATTCTTACGGCAACATCAATTTCAATTCACAGGAATACTTGAGAATTCCGAAAATGGTAAACTGAGAAAATTTTAAATTTACATAATTAATGGAAATTTTGAAAGATCCACTGTGGCTACCAGTATTTTAAAGAGCTTTCACAAACTAATGATGAATTTATTTGGAGGTTTTTGCTATTTTGTATAGTTTTCTGGAGAGGAAAATTAATAGTTTTTTCTAACTATCGTGAATTTCCAATTATGATTCTTAAAAAATTGATGCTTAGATTTAATTCCAGAAGAAAATCCAAAGAGCTCAAAATCGAAATCTAGAACAGATTGAGTTTGAAGTTGTTTCAAGGATTTTGATAAAACTTTGTAGGAGTTCATTCATTTGAAGTCAAAAATTGAAAATATACAAACCAACTTTACTGCTCATTTCTACTTCCCGAGATATTTAACTTCGAAACTTCGAAAATTGACATTTTGCCTCCACATTCCTGCAATTTCGTTTCAAATTGTATCATATATTAAAACAATTCTACCTCGTGTAGAAGCTTTTTCAAAAACCCGATGTAGGATTTTGGATTTAAGCTTTTTCTATAAATTTCACCAAGTCTAGAATGGAAAAATTGCAACAGAAAACCATCACTTTTTAGAATGTTAAAGATAAACATATCTCAGGAAATACATATAAGCAGCCGACATTTTTTTTTTTTTTTTTGTATCTCCTTGAAGAAATCCAAACTCAATTTATGACAGGATGACAAATTTGAAAGAAAAATTCGTTTTTTTAATTGTTGTATTTCAGCAAAAACTGTATGGATTTAATTTGATAGGGGTCCATACAAAACCTTGAGCTATGTAGTTTTTAAATCGAGATTCCATCATCCTCAGGACTCGTTAAGGGATGACAAAAAGCCATGAACCCTCGATTTAAAATAATAGTGGGTTCTAGCAACAGCGTTTCGGCAGTAGCTACGTAATCACTGTGGGAATGATTATGATAGCCACTTTCATTAGTAGAATATGAAATCGGACAAAAGCGACAACTGTAGTGGCTAAGTGAAATTAACCACTGTGTCCAGTGGATAATATTAGCAGAATTGACCCAAAATATGTCGTGTTTAATTTCCAGGTTAGAACGGTTTTCGTTCTTCTATTTTTGGAATGTTTCAGTCATAGGGAACAGATGATTCTCTCAGAATTGTACATATCCTTTTTTAACTTACGATTTCTTTAAATTCTTTTTTGACCTACTTTTTTAAGTTCCAGTCTTCTTTCCAGTTGCTCTAATTTTATGTTTGTCTTCTTTCTAGTTGACCTAATTCTATATTTCTTTCTCTTTTTTATATTTATTAGATATTTGATTTACTTTTTTTATTTCTTTTCTTTATTATTCTTATTTTTTTTTTTATGAAAAGAAAAGATTGTTTAATGACATATGTCGGTTCAGTATTTATATTTATATTTTTATAGCTGTTAACTATTTTAGTTGTCACATCAGACTGGATATACAGTTTTAATTTTTTTAAACAATATGTACAAGTTACAGCTACTAATACTTTTACAAACCTGCTCAATTATTTAATATAATAATAAAAATTATCTACTCTTTCTTTATATACATACATTAAAACGTATTAACAAGGTTCGCGTCTCGGAAAGAGACAAGTTTTCAACGAGAATCTAATCGAGACGGAAACCACGACCAATATCGTCGACCACAACACTACGAAATAGAGTTCAATATATAAAAATCGAAAATATCCTCCCAAGGGAAATTATTGCCGTCTCTGGGGTTCCTCAAGGAAATCACTTAGGACCTATTCTTTTTCCTTCTTTGCTTTTTATCAATAATATCGTAGATAGCTTTGATAATATTGTGTATCTCCTGTTTGCAGATGATTTAAAAATATTCCTATAATGATATTGAAAGGCTTTATCAATAGCACAGGTGTAAAAGATTGTAGGTACCTCAATATTATAAATGTAAAATATACTATAAGCTCCTAGGTTCATTTAGTTTTAAATTCAGATGAGATATGAATGTATGGAATATGGATGTACCTATATTGTGCTGTTTTTGTTAAAGATATTTCGTCATATTATATAAAATCACCCAATGTTCCAATTTTTATTTCGGTGTAAAAAAAATAATGTTTATCACTGTTTCATTTTGCTCCCGAATTTATAGTTTTGCAAAGACGCCTTGAAAACAATTTAATAGTGTTTGAAAAGATATATTCTAAGAAGAAAAAACAAGGAAAAGTAAAAATAAAAATCGATGTTTTATGCAAAACAAAGGCCAGACTTAACGAAAAAATGGTGAGTGATTTATAATGGAAAAGGCTTCAGTGATTTCATACATATGTTAATTCAGATTCGTAGGACTTCCTCTTCCGATTTTCAATTTTAATTTGTCGCTGTCCGCATCCATTGATGGCAAATCAATTGCAACTGAATTTTAGCAGATCTCGATTTTGTTCCCGAGGAGCAAACGCTTCAGGTTCACAGCAGCAGCTTCAACACATTTAAATAATTTCGCCTCTTTGGCTAGTCCTCTTCCGGAGGGCATTTCAGACGAGCGATACCACGTCTTCTGGCGGACGAGAATTTTTTTCAGCTACGAGTGCATCTCAACCCAATGGCTTGATTAAAACATCAAAACATTTGTGGATGCGCACTGCCTCCGGGGTAACATATGCAAATTTTATGCAACATCATAAACTTTGGCCCGATGTCCGTCGCATAGCATGTGCCGTGGATTTGATGTCCTCCGGTCGTACGGCAGGGTACGTACGACTTCTAAGAACACAACAAAACCCACAAAAGAGCTTTCCCTCGGAAGGAGTCGAAATACATCATTCCCGGCGGTATCCATCATTGATAAATAATTCTCGAAAGTTCCTCTCGAATGCCCGCTACTTGGCTAGATGGCCCCATCCAAAGCGAGCGGGGAGCACCCGGCTCCCGGCCCCATCCCGAATGCTCGGTGCACTCGTTACTTACATCTCATAGAATTCTTATTCCGAGGAAGAAATTTATTCACGAAGGTAGATATCCAGAGGAAAAATGCATTTCCCAGATACGTTGTCAGAGGAGCCAGAGAAATGGGGTGCAGGCAGGAAATGGCAACGGCGCTGCACAACGGGGCACAGGAGGATCCACTCGTACTTTCGATATCCAGGCCCCATGGCAATTGTTTTTCAGCGGCTCCGAGCACGGAGAGCGCGCCGGATCCATCATGAGAGAGACTCATATAAATTTCAAATTGCCTCGCCGCAAATTCAACGTCCAAAGTCACATAAACTTGGTTCGGCAGCGGCTGGGGTTGATGGAGCACCCCGGTGGAGCTCATAAAAGTCCTGAGTACCCCCAAACTCCTCTAGTAGGATTAAGAAACGCCTGACGAGATATGGACTAATCGACAAAAAGCCAAGTCACGTTTTTCCAGTTTCATTTTTGTTACCGTAGAAAAGTGCACAAATACAATATTTTCACTGTCACTGTCTGTGGTCCATTTTTCCATGGTAGGGATGGAGTGAGTACCAAATAATTTTAGTTTCAATGGAACTAATATGGCCAAAACTCATCGTATATATTCAACGTATGCATACATACATAATGTGTGCACACGGTCAAAAATTTTGGAGTGAAATCTAATCTTTTTTGTATTGTATATATGACCACACCAGAAAAATATTAAAAACTAATAAAAAATTGCAAATATTAAAACGAGGGATTTAATAATGCTGACATTAGAACTAAATACATAAAACAATTAAATTTTACGAAAGTTTATATTAAATTTTAATAGATCAGGAGTAGGTACCTATACCCCGAAATGCAAAAATTATTTAATCCGGTGTTGGGTTCGAAACCTGCGACTTGCGGATTGGCGGGGCTCTAAACCCACCAAGTTACTTCATTTTGTTCCGATGCCTTTTTAGAAAGTTGATTTTCCGACTTCATCGTGGCTACATTCGAACTCGGGTCCTTCGAATTTGCGGACCGATGCTCTAGGCCTGAGCCATTATGACCCATCAACACATCTACGGTTTTACAGTTTAAGAGCAGCGTATTTGTTAGAAAATTTTCCTTCGCTTATACTTCACCCTTCGAATTTCAATCGGCCGGATATAAGGACTGGCAATCGATTTTACTGTTTTTTTTTTTAAAGTAATATATTGTATTAAAAATTAATACTAGAAGATTTATACTTAATCC
This sequence comes from Machimus rusticus, assembly GCA_951509405.1. Classification (NCBI taxonomy): domain Eukaryota; kingdom Metazoa; phylum Arthropoda; class Insecta; order Diptera; family Asilidae; genus Machimus; species Machimus rusticus. The sequence goes on from OX608051.1 coordinate 16,102,083, forward strand.
GACTTAATGAAAGTCAATGCCTATCGATATTAGTTTCATAATTGAATACCATAAATATTATACTGTGATACAAAATTTATTACATTTACTTTCAATATTTAACACCAATTAAAATTAAATACAGATTGTATTGCATTTCGGCTGTAATATTAAGGTAGTATTAAAATTTACTCCAAGATTTCTGACCGTGCACTTATCTACATACAGTGTTGGAAACAACTAAACAACTCAGCACAAGTAGGTAGGTTTTAAGAAAAAAATAACAACTGTATTCTATACTTTAAAATGAAATATATTAAAAATAATAATCTTCTAACATCCTTCTCTATATCGGCAAAATAATATTATACATAGACAGTTCAAGTTCTTACACGTAATAAATAGAACCTGGAAAAGACTAAAGCAACTTTTATTCAAATCGGAGAATATAGGGTGTTTGGTTAAGGTCTGAACAGGGGTATGCCAATCGATTCCATCATGGTCTCCTGATCAAGGTTTGTTCGGACACCCCATCCCCCTTAAATCAGTCCTTCTCCCCGAAAATCGCAATTGAAAATTTGGGGGTGGTGAAACCAGAAAACGCTTTATAAGTTCTTTCGGAAATATCGTAGAATTTTGTTTGATAGCGTGTTAAAAAACTGAGGCACCAAGCTTTCTAACTATATCTCTTACAACCCAATTCGTTAACAAACAAGCGAGAGAGGCTGTGCTAAATTTTGAAAATGGCAATTTCAATACCCAAAATTTGACTTCGACCCGATTTTTTTTCCTATAGCTATACTTTAATACAAATATGACGCTGGTTTCAAATTTGTCAAATGTCACCCAGGAGGTTAAGCGCAACATGCCCATAGAGTTTCTTCTAAATCGCATAAAAACAGTTAACAAATTCGTTCGTTGTATTTCATACTTGAAATATATACTGAGAAAACAGATTAGAAACACTAACTAATCTTTTGATTGATTTTCAGCCTACTAATTAAATTAGTTGGTAAAATAATCGAAAGTCGAAAAACCAAATAAAATAGTAGGGAAATCAACCAAAATATTTGCGAAACCAAGTAATTTTGCAAATATTTTTTCCACTGTTTTAAATCTATCATCTAATTTAAATTAGTAGACTAAAAATAGTTAATTTTTCTAATTTTCTTTTTCAGTGTAGGATATAGGGACCGGCTTTCGATCCGCATAATCGTGGCGCCTGTGGCAAGAGTGCTGGCCATTCAGTCACACTGAAGAGCTATGGATCGAAACGCCGACCATTTTTGGGCTCGTCTGCCTCGGCGGACGAGCATTTTATCCTCAACATTTGTCCCTATATCAGGATTACTGCGAAGGGCAATCGCGCAATTTTGTCAGCCAACCGCTCGGCAAACAAAATTGTAACAATACTTTTCGCATTATTCACCATAAACATATCACTGCTCAACATGTCTATATGTCACTCAGGAGGTTATGCGCAACATGATCGTAAAATCTCATCTCAATCGAATAAGTAAAAATCCGAGTAAAAATGTCTAATTCTTTAGCACTCTCACAACGTGTTCGATGTACCCCCAAACATTTTCTATTTTTAAACTCGAAACAGACAACTTTGTCGAACAATATAACTATTACTAAGGCAGTTGTTGCAGTTCTCGCTATATGATCTTATTTCTCTTCAAAAATGTTACTGGCCTGATTCGGATTCATCCAAACGAGGTTTGTGATGAATGAATGAAAAATGTTTGGGTGTACATCTGACGCATTGCGAGCGTGCTAAAGAATTAGATATTTTTGTGCGGGTAAACATGCGTGTTGCGCGTGTTATAGGCGTCACTGTGATCTGAGTTTTCTTCATAAATGCTACGGGCCCAATTAGGGCGTATATTGGGCGCTTCTTCAATTCCGAGATCGTTTTGGGGTTATACATATATAATATTTTTACTCGGGAAGACTTTCCTTTTCACTATGTTGCTTTAACTTCGATAATCATTAATCAGACGAGAACCGATGCTCTCTGCATGGTATAATTGTTGCCGTTTTTTGCAACATCATTAAGCAAACATGCCAACTTTTAAGAAACAAAAATCCTAATACCTATATTAATTAACCTAAATGGTTATTTTCACTTGACACTGAACCAGAGCAAGATCCGGATGAATAAAAAATGCAGCTAATGTCAATATTAGGAATTTAGTTTGATCAAAAATTTCCTTAAACATTTTATATGCAAAACTTAATAAATACATCGTATTTTTGGTAAAGAGAAGTTAAACTAAAATTACAACAATATTATTATCATTACCATAGGGAACATTCTAATTATTTCGAATATTACATTTTAAAAATTTTCGGTGCATTCATATTATTTTTATCAAAAATGCTGGTCACCTTGAAATGGGGCGCCCATGAAAGTCCAAAGTATCAACTCTGAGGCAAGTGAACAAATGGATTCCCGGCGCAACAAGTTGCACGGAGCAAACGCAGCAAATGTCACGTTTCCGTGGCCGATTTGCATGCATAAATTCAGCGATGGCCAGTTAATTCGTGACATAACCGTCGCCTTATCAATTTGTAGCTCTCGCGGTATTGCAGCCCTGGTCTGCGGGAATATTCGCGGTTCCCTGCAATTGGTCTGCGGGGTCCTCGAGTAGACCGCGTTCAGCTGCGCACAGAGCGGCCAGCTCCAGATCAATCTAATCTGATTGCCGACTTGATTCGTCGACGGAAAATAGAAATGTGGAATTGATCTGCCCGACAAGACGTTGAGGATGCCGGACGGGAACCTCTACCGCCGGGTTCCGCACAGGTACTATGCAAATGAATCCTGTAATGATCGTCAAAGTGAACAACGACCTATTTTTGTTTCGGTGACGTCGACTCTGATGAATTCATTCAAGGGGTGCTCCAAAAGTCGGGGGCCCGGATCAAGTAGTGCCCTCCCTGGATTTTCATTAAATTCAAAAGGATCTGTAACGGCGACGTGAAGTGTTATATGCCACGAAGAGACCCATGAAATGCATTTCAAGAAGCGGCACCGACTGAAGTCGGTGTTTTCTGAGGAAGGGAAAGTATCGCGGGGGCTAATGACCTCCGAAATGAGCTGCCACGGGCGTCGCCGCCACCTAACCGTGCGATTTCAATTTCCCGGATTTGTCCCTGCGAAGCATGTGTCACTTTCAGATTGAACTCAAAAGCGTCACCGATAAGATCTTGAGCTAGCGGAGCAGGAAAAAAGACGGATGCCGTCTTGGAGCTTTTGTTTCCCGTCCTTAAGGACGGCAGCGATTTTTCTTTACCTGCATTTTCGGCAAAATGTCAACACACGAATGAGTGATGCCACAGGTAAACACGCGAGGTTACCGACCGGCCCGGGAGCCCTAGCCCTACGTATCGCCCCCGAAATGTAGCCGGGCCATGCAATATGCAGCATTTTTCTGGGTTTATTTATTGCCCCGAGAGGAGCCCAGGCTGGGGCCGGGCTACGGGCGCTCGTTCGGCGGGGAGCCTCTCGTGACACTATGCTACAGCTCACTCCCGTTGTCGTTTCATATTTTAAACGGTGTTCATAAATTTCTCAGGTAACTGGTGGCGGATAAAGCATGTGCTGCTCTTACTGCTACAGTTCCCGCTCACGAAGGACACTTGAAAATGCATTTCAAGGATTTGGGTTACGGCAGTGGAGCCCGACGCCCGACGCCCGTGCGGAGCCTCGTGGAGAATGGGAGATGGGCCAGCCAGCCCCAGGAAATGGGGATTATTGACGCTCTGTGAGTTTTCTAATTATTAAGAGCCCAATTAATATTGAAAGAACGGCTGAAGGTTTTCACGATTGGGGTGAAAGTTTGCTGCCACGACAGCAGTCGAGTAGGGTCCGGGTCGCTGAATAATAGCGAAAGAAGACTCGTCAGTGCACCATACAAGACAGGCTGATGTGGTTGAGCGATCCTCACTTGGCACATGATGCTCTTTTCCCTAATTACAAATCAGAACAACAAAAACTGTAAGATGAAGGAACTGGAAGATGCATCTCCTGCAATAAACTCTACATTGAGGCTCTTGGCTATAATGAAAGGAAATATCCCACCAAGGGTATGTAAGCGTGATTTTGTAGCCTCGTCGATTCCAAGGTTTATTTTTAAAGTACATAGGTATATCTGATTACCACAAAACAAACACAAAATGACATTTTTGAATTATCATTAAGATAATTGAAGGAAACTACATTCTATAAGATAAGGACTTACTCTACAAACTGAAAAAATTATACATTTAAAGTCAACTGCGGGAATAAGACTACTTTGAGAACAAAACTTGCCAATATTTAACTTACAACGAGGTATGAAAATGCTCAGACCAAGTTTGTCGTTATTTTAACTAATAAAAAACTCTCCAGGGAAAATATTTGCTGCAAACAATAACAATTCTTTTGGTAATAATACTTTGAATTAATCTACAACTATTATTATAAGCTAACCACTTTTATTGTAGGCAAACCCCTTTATCTAACAGCAAAGTTACAACTGTTGTTGGCATCCTACATTCATAATTCTCTGCCCAGTGTATTATATTTAGGTACATATATGTTACATTCAACCGTATTAAAAAATTAGTATATAACATGCATTTTGTTGAAAAATCATATATTTTTACTCAAGCCAATTATCCAAAAACAGTACTTTGTTACCGTCATTACGATAGCATGACGTCATCAGTTATTTAAAACTTGTGTTTAACCATCAATACGACGACCCCGAAACACTTTTATACAAAGGCAAAGAAAATACAAGGCAATTATTGTGCTTTTGAAAAATATACCTTAAGACCCCCCGCAGGCTACAGACTTTTTATCGGCCGATAGTTTGGTCGGTTTCTTAATCAGTATGAAGATGTATGCAAATGTGCACATTATAACGATTAAGTATCGGCCGATAAAAAAGTTTGATGGGCTACCTTAGATAATAGAAGTAGAGCATACGACATTAGCCGATTTAGCTGACCCATATTTCCTAATGTGTTAGTTGGTTTTTCAGATCAGGCTGAAATTATTATGTAGGGGAAAAACGGGGCATACTTAAAGGCGCGAAGACGTGAACTATAGCCCCTCCAAAAACATTTTTTAGACTACACAACTGATTTGAGCCCCATAACAGCTGATGGCCGATGACATTTTGTTCCCATTTGCCCCATAGCAGGCTGATAGTCCTTGACATTTGGTTCCCATTTTCTACTGCCTTTTCGCTCTCTCTAATGTAGTAAAAAATTTCCCCTTCGTATTTTCGGGAGGAGAAATCTTGTCGCCCACGTACAGGGCTTTTACACGTTGTGACGCATCCTGTACTCTATGATCTAAGTGGGCTACACGATTGCCTTCAAACTAAACTGTCGGCAAACTATCGCCCGACTTCTAAATAGTACGGCGCTCTTCTACGCGCGCACACTACCGATTGTTTAGTCGGCCGACTCGGCTGAAAAGTTATATCTTCTTCTTGATAAGCTGCAAAAACGGTAGAAATTTGGTTTCGAAAACACTGGTATTCAGCGCTATTCATTCTGGTTGACCTAACAACTCTGTACGTGTCCTCTGTTTCTGAGGAAACACTTAAGCTATAATATTTTTAAGTTAAGCGACCATATCATCTTTTAAGGTCGAGGGGATCGACAGAATATTTCATTCTAGAAACACAAATGAGATTTCATTGATTTTAATGATAATTTGTTTGAGTCAAACTTCTCAATTATCTTACAAGAAAGGCTGAATTCATTCAAACGAGAATTCTAATTTTTAGACAAGGTGCAAATAGATTATTTGCCGACAGAATTGATCATCTGCTCTGATTGTGCTATCAAGCATAGATAATATAATCAACAGATGGTTTAATTTACATCTCTGAGTCAGCGCCGCACCGAGAAGAAGATAGTGGAAAGATAAAGACGTTACTTTCGGCATCTACATAATATGTACGTACGCGATTTCAATACCATCTTTAAATGCAAGCCGCAATCGCGGAAGAAGTGAGGTGGCGGAACAAGCACATGTTCTTCCTGCTAGAACAATACCTAAAACACCAGTTAACATGCACCGACACATTTAGACAGTCGCCTCCCCATTTCCCAGAAGTCCCCGATTCGATTATCAGTGGATATCTCGCTGGATGTACGAACAAAGTACTGTAGATACGAACTATGCATGCACGTGCCCCGCGAGATTCAAAACGCGCAGTCTTATCGCAGCTCATTTTATATTCCTTGTAGTTACTCCACCACTGCCTTCATTTGCCTCTCAATTTCTTGCGTTGTGCATCCATTAAACTATGCGCATTTGAAACGAAAGCACTTATGCGCTTTCCTCGATATCCTTTCAAATCCGCACGATTCTGCGCCGGACAAATTTTCGCAGAATACCGTAACTATAGTGCAGCATCCGCCATCCGGATTTTATCAGGTGCCCCCGCATTTGGCTGGTGCTGACTCGTTTACGCAGCCCCTCACTCAAATTGATCATGCAATTAACCTGCAATTATCATTTCCTTTCCTACAGGACAATTAATAAAGCGCGCAGCGAAGAAGTCGAATTAAGCCAGTCTCAGAGTGCCACACGTAAGAAAGTGTGATTAGCTCGCTTCACCAAAGAAGACAGAAAAGACTTTGCCGGAGAAGAAAAATAAAGACGTGGGCTGTGCTAGCGAACGCGTCACGACTTTAGCCCTCTTATTGCTTTCTCAACTTAATTCTCGGTCACTACTTCAGATGAGATCGCATTTCACTTCAGGTTGCTTTGATAATGCGCACTGCTTGGACGGACTGGAAGCTCTAAATTCGATTTGTTTACAAGTAACTGGGCTTTAGGAAAACTCTGGAAGTATCTTAATTTTTTAAGTTTTCTTGTGTACGATCCGATCACTACATCGGATCGATCTGATTTAATTAGACTTGGCAATTTACCTACATGTAACTTGTGTCACTTCGGCGAAATTCCAAGTCACAATCAATCTAAAACAACTTATAATAGTACTTAAGTACATATACATGCATAAGGGATTTGCACTCTTCGTTGGTGTTGTATCATAGCAAATTAGTACAACGTTGTATTAAAATACACAATGCATATGGCACATATCGTTTTAGATGTAAATCAGCCTTTAGCTTTTGAATATTACATCTGTGGCGAGGCAAGATTTCAAGATTTACCAAGCAAGCGAATCAATAATTTTATCAAATAAGCTTTGATGATAAAGTTAGAATTTAATTTCCATTTGTTTTTATACAGAACGTCGCAAAAAGTTAAGTTTTTGTGATTCCGGAAATAATAAGAAATATTATTATGGAAGAAATTCGAAATGTTCATGAGACATTATGCGATCTACCTCGATAAAAGTAGATAATTTTACTGTAAAGATGGTCATATGTATACTCCAACGACCAAATTCTAAGCATCAAACTCAGCAACAGAACAATCAACAATTCTCAAGCACTTACCATCAATACTATCAAACATCTATCAAGAAAGCCCGATAAATACTACCTCACTCAAGTTCTCGACACAAAAACAATTCTACAACAAAAAGTAAGTAAATGTAATCAGTGGCTGAACAGAGGCTGAAAAACGGCCACTCAGATTTTTTAGGGACGTACGCGGCCGGTACGAGTGTAAAAAAATCTGAAATGCTGTACATTAGGGCGTACGGCGGCTTATTTAGAATGAAAAATCCAATCGACCGTAGTTTGGGCCTTACATTAGGTCGTACTAAGGCTACAGTCTTATAAGGCTAAAATGTCCTGCAAAACAACCTCGTACGACCGTTGTGCGCCCAAGAAAAATGATTAAAACCCTTTGTACAACCGCATTTTTAAAATTGATCACGTTTACTCGGGCCAATAAGAATTTTTTTGAGTCTGAGCCGCGAACCATATACGAATGTATGTTATATGGTGTCAACGTGTGTAAAAGAAAAAGTATTTTCGTGATTCGCATTTTTTACCAGTGTCCTCTCAATTTTCCACTGACTGTATAAGGTCTACAAAATTGAATCTGTGCTCTAAGCTCGATTAGTGCATTGGCACATGCGTTCATCAAGTCTAGAATAGAGCAGATCAATATTCCTAAATGCTTGCTTGGACTGTGTTGCCGGTTCGAATAAAGGACAGGCATCCTTGTTATCTCCTGCAACCACAAAAAAGTTGTTTTCTAATGGAAGCAAACTCATTGTCTAAGTTGCTACGTAAACACTTTAAAGTGGGCCATCGCTACCGTTGAGACGGTGACGGTGCTAGTGTGAGGACCGGGGGTGGCGCAATCAAAAACGAAATCGCAAAAGTCTGACTGGCTACGACTTTGCTGTAACAACTTTCTGGATGTCGTGAACGGAAACAATTCGTCTTTGGCAGCCACGACATATTGAAAAATCACTGGGGTTCTTCCTCCCCCGAATTTTCACAAGGCATGCGAAAATTTTTAGCGTTTTTTCATGACAAAGTCCTCCATATCAACCCCCGCCGACCGCTCTTCTAGGCCATTGGGACCCGATGTCCTAATACCCATTCCCGGGCACAGCTTCGCCTTTTCTTTTTTGGCCATTTTGCATTTCATACTTCTTCCGAGTATTATCGCTCCGCTGCCATTTTGGATATTTTTCAACAATTTTCCACAGGGCTTTTTCGTTGTTTTTACGCTCTTCTAGCCGGGGCTCTTGCCATAGTTCCCGGCTGCTGGTGGGCCCTATGTTTTTGTTTTGTTGTTCTCGTCTTCATCCGGCCGGTGGCGGCGGCGGGCTCTGGGCAGGGGCTGCTAGATTGTCAGGTGTACTAATGGTGGAGGCCACCCCCTATATATCCATTAGGGCCAGCTACTTGGGCTGAAGTACAAATGGCAAGCGAAAACTTTCCAACTTTTCCACCGGTACCAATCGTGTAATTTGGAAATAAATTCAGGCCGGATACGGCATGAAGCATAAGTTGTAGTCTGTTGGTTTCTGGCAGCTTTTTTGGCAAGAAAATTACCTTTTGTTTGGTCTGGCAGTCTTGTAATCCTCTTGTGGCATAGTCGTAGAATCGCAAAAACTGGATCTGCGCCCAAGCCACCTCACACCTCCCACTTCGGCCGCGCGCGGTGATAATCTCCAAGAGTAACATCATTGCAATGAAAGATTCATCGTTTGAAGTTGTTAAGACCTGTAAGTTGGTATCGCGCACTTGCTTTTAACATCAAAAAATGCAAGGATAACTTTGTGTACTACAACAAACCCATGTTTAACGATATGAGACATTGGCAATCGACAATTGACCTTAATAAATTTTATTAACCCTTTCCAACAATTCGTGCTTACCGCGTTAGACATATTGGAACCTTAAAAGCAATTAACGCGATTCTGGCGGTTATTTTATACCAACATACTGGATGGCTGGAATGAAGTGTTACTCATTTTGTTTTTGGACTTTGTCGTCAAAATAAGTGCTACCAACTACCCCAAAATGGTCTTGGAAATTACTTTGAAACCTTGGGTAGCTAAAGATTTCAAAGTACATCTTGAACATTCCAACAAGATTTAGTACCATCACGCAAAGCGATCGTCACTCAGAAATTGCTAAAAAACAATGTTTCAAGTTCATTTCTTCTAAACAATGGAAGTCCAATTCGCTAGATGTAGGTAAATCCAATGGCTTTTCGATCTTGGGCCATGCTGGAGATCAGAGTTAATAATAAAAATATGTGGAGTTAGAATGCTTTCAAAGCAACACTTTGATTCATAAATGGAATAAAATTCGTCCAACTCGCGTTCGTGCAGCGTCTTTCATACAAATACACGCAAAAGGAGGATATATGTATATCGAATAATATACTTATATTTCAAAAATTTAATATGTATTTTGATGTTTACTTTAAAGGAAGTAAAAATCTTTAAAAGTGCATCTATTATAGCGTTTTAAATTGGCAATACTTCACACCGGCCACCGTGCATTAGCTAAAAATAACAATAGAAGTTCTACTGCAGCAATTTCTTCAGCCTCATTGGAGGTTCATTCTTCTCTCCGTTAATTTAATAAATTATTATTTCAACCTACGTCCTCACGGATTTTAATGAAACTTTGTAGGAATGTTCTTTAAGGTAAAAAATTACGCATATGCAAAACAAATTTATCGGTCTTTTATTTTTGCTGAGAATGAGATATTTAACTTAAAAATTCTAAAAAATGATACTTTTCCGCCGCAATTTCTCCATGTTCCCACAATTTTTTTGGTAAAAAGTACGGAAAAACCTTAAAATAAAACTGTTCTCCAGTTTTCTGTAAAATCACGTGTTGATTTCGTTGCTATGAAATAGAGTTAGTGAATTAATTAGAAAAAAATAATAACAATAATTTTGTCCACAAAAAAAAAAATGTTTCGCTGGAACACATATACATCCAAATAAGGGACAAACTCGGAGGCATAAACAAGCCCAAAACTAGCCCATGTAACGAATGGCATGAAAATATCCAAAGCAGGCATGACGTGCTTTTATAGACATATACATAAAGTATGCCCCCAAGCCACAAGAATTCAAGGCCGTTTCACAGGGGTATGGGCTCATGTATTTACTATACGACGATTGTTACAAAATTAATTAAAATTGTTGCGCACCGTGTCGTTTAACCAGTCCAATACCACGGTGCATATCTTGCTTAATTCAACAATAAAGTTGTTTATTTGCTGTATATGCGCACCGTGCGTTATTTGGGCAGTTATGAGTGCGTTAGGACGTGCCTGTAGCGGGCTATATTTTAAAAAAAATTAATTTTTACCCCTGCGCACCGTGCTTCATTTGGATATAGAATGGCCGTGCCTTTCCTCTTTTAGGCTATGTTTAAGGCTGTTCACTTTTTGCTCGTGTCTTTATTTTTGCGTTATTTTCAGAGTTTTCCGCACAACTTAATACATACATGTGTAGATACCAAACTTCGAACATTTGAAATAAGCACGCATATTATAAATTGTTTTCATACAGGTTTGCTGGTAATTTAATTAATTGTGCATAAAGTACTGAACAGTTAAGTATTGAAACTATTAAAATTCCTTCTTGCACCTCCAGTTGCGTAAACCTCTTCTCAGTCTAATTGCTCTTGTGATGTGTACGGAAACATGATCTTGTTGAAAAAAAACAGCGTTCCTCTAGAGTAAGTAATATAGTGCAAATCGCTGAAGCAGAACTTGTACGTTGAGGTGACCTTCCGCATTATTGTTAAGTTAAGCGTCGGTGAGTGATCCATTTTTATACGTCGCTGCACGACCAAGTAGCATTCTCCACCGGCGAGCAGGAAAAACGCCAGCCAGCCAGCTCCGGCTAGAACGGTTCGCGCCAGGTAGTGGAGCCGGAGCCTCACGAGCTCGCGTATGAGCGCTTGTGCCGCGGAGCTGTGGTCCTTCAGCTGCGGAGCTCGTGCATTATTTGTTGGGTGCTGCGGCATCGCAGCGGCGCGAGGTACGTTCGCCTCGTTATCAATGTCATCACTTACGCAAGTGAGCCGCGGCAGCCACAGTTATGCGTAAATGTTCGTGCAATCAGAATTCAATGCCTCATGTTCCGAATCATGATTAACATTGATTTATCAATTTTGCAGATTGTTGCTGGTGCAACGCGCCCGTGTCCCGCTTCGGCCGCTAACGCTCCAAGCCGGATCTGAGACATAATATCGTGATTTAATGAAGAATGCTAATCGTGTCATGTCTTTTGATCACAAACTAAACGCGGATTTATAGAAATTACGAGGTATGGATGGGAGGAGAGCTCGGACGGATGAAGTGGCTGGTCCCAGAGTTCTCTTATCAAGCTCATATTTAAGATGTCACTACAATCGCAACCCGAGTACGTGCCCATAGTATCCCGCGCCGGAGAGCGGCGTACACACGAGACCGGGACACACCTGGAAAATTGCAAATCTCTGATTCCCTTGGTGATTTCTTCCTCCTCCCCTGGCCCCTCTGCGCTGGTATTGCCCCTGATTTTTGCACTTTTTTGCATTGCGGATGACTCCGTAACGTGTTCTATGATCACGACGTTCGAAAACGCATTCCGCATGTGCGCCATCTCTCCCCCGGCACTTTATAGTCTGGATTCATTTGTTGATTTACTTGTCCCCATGTCTGCCGAGATTTGTCCTCAAAGTTTCGTTATTTATGGCCCGGGGTGCTTGTAGTGGGTTGCCCGGGACCGCCCTTCGCCGCCGCCGGCCCTCGCGATTAGGTAATCGCTGCAATCTCCGCCGATAAGTAATTGGAAGTACCTCGGCTCTAGATGCTGCACTGGCGCTGGCTGCAGCGATCGGTGCACTATTTGCTCTAAAAAACTGATGCATGTCGGCGGGATTTCAGGCCACGAACTTGTCTCTTTGCCCGTGGGCACAGCGACGTCCGAAGATGAGTTTTTCTCACGCTCTGCCTCAGATCACAATATCCTCGCACAGAACATCGCGGCGGTCTTTAGGCGGGACTCTTCAGCCGACGACGGTGCAAAACGTTTTGTATCATTGCCGTGTAAATGCAGCTAAGATTTATCATGAAGCTGCAGCCCATCTTTGATAATTGCCGGCCTATTTATCCCGGGCCAATTCCACAAAGTTCTCCATGTTGTCAATGCCCACTGAATCCTTGCAGCTCGGATTCAAGCCCATTCAGGTGAATAAAGAAAACTGAAATGCTCTCGCTTCGCTATAAATGCAGTTTTTTGCAGCCTGTGCCCCCCAGCAGTGGCACTTTTTTTTTCAGGAGATAATGAAAAGGAATAGTCGGATGAGCAATTAGCTACCTTGGCTGCATTTTTTGTGGTCAACCAGTCAAAGCATTTGGCACACTCTTTCAAGTGGTTGCCGTCTTTGAAACCCGGGGTCTCATGCACCAGTAAATTGGTAATTGATATTTCAAGTCGAGCGCCCCTAATAAACTGGCTGGAAAGAGGAAAAAATCAAAGCTGGTGCAAGTGCTGCAACTGGAAGACGTTTCCAGTTGGCACTGTCACGAATGGCCCAATGTCCTTTGTGCTCCATAAAAATTTCTCAATAACGAGTGGGGCTTTGTGGGCAGGAATTGTGGGACTAAAGGTATAAAAGACAGGCAGATTCCTTCCTACTGCCATTTAAAATGACTTTTTATAGGATCGTACTTTTATTATCACAATATACGAGAGTATTTATTTAAGTTCATATGTTAGAAATAAATATTGTATAATTATTGAAGACACATATTAAAATCATATTATCTGATAATTAAATTGAGTTCAGATGAACTTGGGGATTTTAACGGGTATAGGTACATACATATGTAGGCAAGATTTCAAAATTATTTCTAAGTAGTAAGAAAAAATGAATTTTTACCAACTGCAGTTCAGTGATGCTTTAGGAAGTGTACTTTGCAGAATGTTTAAATATTCGGTTTACTTCTTCGAGAATGAAGAGTACTGACTAGGACAGAGTATTATGAGGTTACTTCTGTAAGAAAAAGGTTTGTGCAACCCGAATATTTGAAGTAGTTTTCTAGGGATAAAATGAGGATCCCGAGTTTGCATGATGAAAATTGTGCAGTATTAGAATATTGCGTCGGGACTCGGGATTCTTAAGAAAACGTCTTGAAATTCTTTTATTTTTGTGGCGAGCCTTAAGAGCTGAGATTCGGCGCCTTGCCTAGCGACGGGTGCAGCTCTTTTTGGAGGGTTCGAGTTAGATTTTTATGAGGGTGTCATAAAATTGCATGTGAGGCACCGAACTTGTTTGTGCATGAAAATGCGTTAGGTAGCTATTTTGATTCTCTCTAAAGGCAGTTCATTTTATGTTGAGCAGCCGGACAGAAACAAAGTGAATTAAAAAAAGAGTTAGTGTGGTGTTTTCTTGAGAAGAATATATAAGTATATTAAAATAAAATTAGTGAAGTGTAGTTTGTTTGGGCATTTGATAAGAAAGACTAAGCAAAAGGTGAGTGAGTTATCACTGAGCTGTTCTGCTTGAAGTGTTGTTATTAGTTTGTTTATTTGAAGAAAATTTAGAATCTTTTGTAAGTTGTGTAGTGGGCGGTGTAGCGTAAAAGTATATAATAATTAAGAAAGCGTTTTTCTAGTCTTTTCATTGCGATGCTAATTGGTAGCAATTTATTATGTTAACTTTGCAAAGTTATGGCGACGGAATCGTTGGGATTCGAATTTAAATATAAACTGTTTTATTCCTGAAGTTGGAAGCGTGAGCCCCAGGACGACATCTGAAAGGCTGGTTTAAGCCGGGCCAGATTGAAGAACTGGGTGGTGTAACCCGAAAAGGTTCTTCATTTTCTGGGAGATGTCGGGGAGTATGAGAGTCCCAGAATGACATTCGAAAGGTTGGTGTAAACCGGGCCAGATCGAGGATGTCGGGATATGTCTCAACATGCTGTGTACTTCATAGTTATTCAATATCATTTGTTTTAAATATTTAAAAAAAAAAAAACAATGTACAACGATTCCGACGCGTATCATAGTTTTTCGAGTAAGAATGCTCACTGTGGTTTTTTTTTATTGGTTTCCAGACTAGTCTACCTAATTCGTGACAGCCCGAGAAATGAGGACATCCTGACATTGCATTACATTACATTACAGTTACATATTATGTAAAAAAAAAGAATATATACCTATATTTTATTTGTCGGTCAGCAGTTATTTTTGTTCCCTCAGCTACTTATATACTTACATATATATTTTTTTAAACTCTATTATTATACTTCACAAAAAACTATTCAATTTTTGTAAATAACTTCAATTTTATTTTAGTTGCTATATATATGCACATTGCTTTCCACCAAACGAATTTTAAAATCCAGTGAGCGTCAAAAATTTGTATGCAGCTAAGTTCTACTTTTGAAATTAAAGTTCGCTAAATTACAAATCGATCGATCGGAAAATCGATTTACACCAATGTAATCTCTATACTTCAATGTTTTATATTTATTAGCTTTATAATTTGCAAGAGCGTATTAACATGAGAAGGAGTAAATCACCAGTAAAATGCATTCAAAAGTTAATATAGGTACAGCGCACTATATCTAAAAATATTCCGATCAGTCTAATATTTTTAAAGACTGTAGTCGTGCTTGGTACATCACGTATTTTATATGTTTTTGAAAAATATTAAAAAGGTATTTTTTTCAATCCAAAGTGTAGTATATCTCGAGAATGGCAAAAAATTGCATTTTTGGGACTGCAGCGCCATCTATCACGAATGAAAAAGAAAAATATTTCAAGCAAAACTTCCGCAAAAATCCGAAATAGAAATGGGGGAGGGAGGACTGATTCCAGGACAGATATTAATTGTTTATACACGTTACGTTTTTTCGAGTTACTTTGATTTGTCATGTTAAATGGAAAACCCGATATACAATACATATTTCTATCTTAAACACGTAAGAGCTGGGTCGGATTAATTAGAGAATTTTTCATTGAATTAAAGCTTATAAGCCCACCCCATTTTAAAATGTGTGATAAGTGTATAAAATTGCCATGATTTTTACGCATCTGAATTTCAAATCTTGAACTAAACAAATTTTTGGATAAACTTTTTGACGCAAAGTGGATATGTATCAAAGCAATTCGATTTTATTTTTAAACGACTTCAAAAAAGAAGAGGTTTTCAATTCGACTGTTTTTTTGTGTATGTTACGCCATTTCTTCGCCGATTGTGAACCGATTGTAATAATTCTTTTCTTATTGATTAAACTTATATCTCAAGGGTAGTGCTATTTACAATATTCATCAATTGCCTGATTACTAACAATAAAAAAAAACAGAAATAGAACGTTGGCTGCATTCAAAGTGAGCAAAAATTAAAATAAAATAAATTAGATAACGTTCGTCAAAAAACTATCAACTGCAACGAGGCTGATGTTTCAACCTATCCCTTTAATAATTAAAATCAATATAATAGTAAAAATAGTTAAAAGCGCGAGAAATTTACGCGGAAAAAATTGTCTCTTAACGAACGAGCAGGGACAGCGGTACAAATATAAATAAGTTTTTTTTTGTTAGTTTACACACTCTCTATCATAATTAGACCTATTTTACAAGCTTTTATTTAACTTGCAATGTTTGTATGTATGTATATGCATGTGTGTTCGGGTCAAATCTTGCAACTGAATTTTAAAGCAGTTAGCCTTGACCGATTGAGATGAAATTTTGCATACACGTTTAGTTTAGACGACAACGCATGGTTAGCTAAATGACGTCATTCTAAATCCAATATGGCGGACGGTCCAAGATGGCGCACTAGTTTTTTTTTTTTGTGCACTCCCATGATATGGGTATCAAATGAAAGGGTTTGATAAGTAGAATACGATAAAAGCTTGTTTTTAAAAATCTATTGTTCAATTCAGAACTTATTTGAATTACTATGAAAACTTAGAGTCTAGCGGAGTTTTTAAAGTTACCCAGAAACTAATTTCCTTTTTAGATTTTTTAATTTAAAGATGAAAATTCAAGTCTGACTAGTTAGAACGTAAATTCTCTATTTTAGGTCCAAACTTTTGTAGCTTCATTAATTTTACGAAGCTGATTATTTTATGCGTGAAAGTACAGTTCATAAAGAATGAGTCTAAAAAAGTTTTATCAACAATAAATAAAAACATCTAAATTAAAATTAAATTTTGGGAGTTAGCACCTTTAAATTAAAAAAATTGTGTTTTTTTCAAAGGTTAATTTTTAATTGAATGAAAAGACATATTTTAATGAAACTATGTACATATACTATATTTGACTCAAACTACACGAAAACATTTTTTAAAAATTGTTTGTGGCCCATTGTCGTCTGCTAATTTTTTTTTTAAAAAAACATCAAAAAATCACGGCGTGCATACTAACTGCCCTCAGAAAAGTCCGAAAAAAAACAAAAAACGGGCATCAAAGCGGCCTTGGAATGAACTAAAAGAAACAAAGGTTGAAAAATAACAAAATAGCGGCGTTTTTTCGAAAATCGAGTTTTTTTTCCACAAAAATCGGTTATTAACTCAAAAAATTTAATGCCAAGTTTTCCATCCGTAGTTCATTCTGAGCAGTAACATGTGTAGATTAACGTTTTAACATTTCAGAACGTTTTTTTTTAAATCATGCACGCCAACTTTAAACACGTTGTTTCGAGAAAATCGCGTTTAAAATCAAAAGTAAATATTTTTGTTTAATAAATTTTACCGAAATTTGATCTGCGATGCCTAGACCATACAATATACCTTCCTTTTTTTGTTTCTAAAGGTTCATTCTAACATATTCTATCAAAAAACAAAAATCGATTTTTTGAAAATTTGAAGGTGCTAAGTTCCCTTAATCGAAATAAAAAATATGGAATATTAATTTTTAAATTCTTTTTACCTTCCATATTACCCTCAATATTTTTGAAAGACCTATCCAATGACACCCCACAAAATGGAATAAAAGAAATAAATCATCCTGTACCCCCCCAAAAAAACTCTTGAAGATTTTATTTCACAACTTTGTAGGCGTTAATTTAGTGAGAACAGTCTCTGAGTTAAACCGCGGACGGACATACGGACATGGCGAAACTAAACGGGTTCCTTATTTATTATGAAACCTTAAAAAATCATAACTCGAAAACTACCCCTCAATATATGGAACCTAAATTTTGCCTTTGTACGTCACTTCTCCGGCCACCCTGTATATATTATAAGTATCATATTATCACTAAACAATTTTTCAGGAATAATGTCTAAAAATACTTCAAAACTCGGCCTCCTAGACCGGAATCCCTATAGACTGCTCAGGGCAAACTGCACTTCCCGGGAATACGCGATTCATCGCAACCAGTGTCATTAGAATCAACTGATTAAAGCAAGGAGGGCTAATGAATTGGGCCTAGATCGGTGCGCAACGATTGTGTCTAATAGGGCCGTGGTCCCACCACCGCGCGGCCGGGCCATGATCCTGAGTCCCGACGCACCAGAAGTGGAATGAATATCTTGGCAAGTAATTTCCATTTGTCACGAGAAATGATTTCTCAGAGATTGAGGCTGGGAGCTGCATTTAATCGGGCCGTGCGCAGGCGCACATACCAACTGAGGCCCAGGGCCCGAGGCCAGCAAGGAGGGCATGGGCACGAACTCGGAAGGGCCCCGCACCTATCTGATCCACACACAACAATTAAACATGACCAGGCCTAATATCGAGCCGGGAATTCTACGTAATCGCGACTAATCTCGAAAGTTGAGTTCTTAGACAACACTCATTAACACACAGGGCCTGGGGAGCGCGCACCGGCCCCTGGGTGCTATACGTCGCAGGGAGCCCCTCCTTCGCCCGGGGGCCCCGGCGTAATTCAATTCTTGCGTCTGGTGCTGCCGTTGTCAGCATACGCGAGGCCTCACATAATCGACACCACCGCGCGCCCAAAAAGGCGAAGGCAGTCGACGACGACGACGACATTTCGAGATCGACGAGCTGCTGGCTTTGCGATTTCTTCGGAAAATTGATTCGAACCGAGGCAGCATCGCATCGCCAGCGCCGTGTGGGAGTGAGAAAATGGAGCCCGGGAGGTGGCGAACCTCGACGGCCGAGCACATTACTTACGACGGGACGCGTTCATTTGCATTGTCAAGGGATTGGGCCGGTTGAATGGATCATCTTCCCTGCCCATCCCCCGCTTTGCATACTGGACACTCGTCCGCCGGCGAAGGAGTCCGACGTTATCGAGATGGAGCGGAGCCCGCCAGAACGCAGTGTAGGAGCCCGGGATGCACGACTGCCGTAATGAGGAATTGCATTTGGAGCAAACTTGTTTTCGTGCAACTGAGAAGTCTCCTCTGGCTGCACCCAGTCGTCCTAGTTTCGCCCGCATTCACAAAAAAGTTGTTTTTCTAATCGAAGGAAGCTCATTCTCAAAGTTGCTACGTAAACACTTCAAAGTGGGCCATCGCTGTCGCCTTCGCACAGTATGTTCTTATCTGCATTAAAACGACTAAACGACTAATTGTACAAAAGAACAATCTTATATAGTACATACGCACTGGTCCTTACTACTAAAAATTTTTGATCTAGAGAAAATCAAAATACTAATTATAGACGGAGAGCTGGCCACATAAAAACTACACTGATCGAACATAGTCGTTATTGTTGTCTCATAAGTATTCCAATAAATTCGTCAAAGCCTGAGTCCATTTTGCAGAAGGCGCTTTGGAGACAGAGGGCGCGGGTGGGCGGTTAAACGTGTTAAGTTTAAAAAAAAAAAAATGATCGAACATAGTTCTGAAAGTTGGTATAGTATTAGAATTTGAAAGTAGGTACAAATGGAAAGAAAATATTCCCAGAAGAGTAGGTGGAGGCTTAAACGCTTGCAGAAGCGATTAACTATAAGTTGAGATATAACTCATAAGATATAGTGATGCAAATTTGTTTACTACAAACGTACGACACAATTAGACAATTCATAAATTTTCAGAAGTTAAAAGTGTCACCCATCGCGCAAATTTCGCTTTAGCTTTCCGTGCTCAATTATATATTCCGTTTATTTTTTGAAAATAATAAAATAAAGTTCTAGCATTTGGCGTAACCATTCTTGTAATTATGTTGTAACAAGATAACAAGAGTGAATTTGAAGGTTGAAAAATGCTAGAGCAACATGAATTTAAGCGCGACCATATTTGGCACTGCTGAATGCAAGCGCGCATCCAATAAATTTTTTCTATAATTTGTATAAGGAATTACAGTGGGTGGTCAAGCAATTGGAACGCTCTGCAAATTTTTTCCTTTTCCTCAATGCAGAATGAGCACTGAACCTTTTGTCTTTATGCAAGATGGGGCTTCTTGCCACACGGCTTAATCGGTCAAAACATTCAGTTCTGCAAAAAATATCCCCCTTCTACCAAGCGATTCCCCGGATCTCAATCCAATTGGGGCAAACCCTAAAATCTCTTATATACCTCTGTCCCAATCCCAAATTGCCTATAATTAAAGAAAATATATTTAGAATGTGGCAAGAAGCTCCAGAAATAACAACATGCTTCACCAATTTCACTAGTAGCATGCCACGTAAAATTGACGCTGTCATTAAGGCAAAGGGGTGCACTAAATATTAAAGACAGGGAGGCTTTTTAAAATATTATGTACCCACTATTATATCAATACATATAAACAAAAAAGTAACTTTCTAACTATAATAGTTTTTATTGTAGAAAAGTTTAAAATCGAAATTTTTCCATGCGTTCCAATTGCTTGACCACCCACTGTAAATCATGTACCTACATTTCTACTAAAATATACAATCGAATAATAATAATTTTGTTCATTCATTATCATCATTTTTGTTCCTTCAAATTTTATTACAAAGAAGTATTTATCGTATTTTATCGAAATTATTCAGAATCGTAATCTGATGATTCGTCTTGATCTTCATTACTGCTGTTGGTACTCATCATCAGTACCTTCATCTAAAAAATAAATTTATATTATTATAGCAAGAAGAATCACCACAAAACTCCGAAAGTAGCTGCCGTTTGATTCCTTTTAAGAAAAAAATATAAAAAATTATTATTACACACATTTCACAACTATATCATCATTCGCCAAAATAATAAAAATCTTCTTAAATTATAAATACATTTTTCAGTTTAATTGTTGTTGGCCCCCCTCGTCTCTGCTAAGGAAAAAAGCTTATTCGACTTATTTTCGACAAGTTTCTTTAATGTCTCTTAATTAATTTCCGACCAGGCTCTTTCTACTGCTGTTCGGAGATCATTTAAGTTACTATATTGCTTATATATAGATTCTCTGGGGTTTTGGTCTGGCGAGCAGGAAGACCAATTCAAAACATTTAGCATGTGGCGCTAAAACCGCGGTTTTGTCGCCCTACTTGTATGAACGGCAGCGTTGTCTTGCTGGAATGTTACGTCTTCTTCTTGATGGGCTGCTAAAAACGGTAGTACATAGTGTGACTTCCAAAACACTAATGCGTTCAGCACTCTTCATTTTTGTGGAAGGAAAGGCAAACGGAAGTGTTCCGTAGGATCACAATGCCCCCCAAACCATCAAACATCCTCCACCAAAATTTCTTTTTAAAAGATACATTGGTTCCTTCTGCACATTTCTCCTATAATATTGAAATCCATCTGGATCGTCAAAGTTAAATTTTTTTCTCACATGATAACGCCCGATTTTTCTTCCGAATTTCACGCAAATAAATTCAGAAAAAGCAAGAATTTTACCTTTCTCTTCCACGGATAATTATTTTCCACGCGGCATTTTAGATTAATTTGATTTACATTGTCTCTAAAAACTAATTTGCCTAACTTGTGTCCTCGCTGTTTACTTAGAATGCCATAATTGTCAGATGGTGATATAGTTATGAAATGTGTGGAATAATAATTTTTTTTTATTTCTTCCAACATGAATTAAAAAAAAAATCCAGAGAACGTAACAAAAATTATAAATTATGCAGACATTGTGGATCGCTGTGACGTTTATATTTTTTGCAATCATTTTAGAACATCAAAGGCAAGTTTCAAGGTAATACATGAATATAACATAACGAAATGTTCATATATCCACGTTTAATCCTTAAAAGGTATACACATTATACAACTGTTACAACTAAACGCCGGTTAATTGCATGCATATTGAACATGCAGTTGCTCGGAAAAATAATTAAAATGCTAAGAGTCCTTTTTCCGGCAACTTGAACGATCGAATAGAATAATTTTGCAGCTACTTTTGGATTTTTGACGACTTAATGCTGCATTTCACATTCAGCTCATCGGTAATTAAGTTTATAAGTATAATGTTTTTTGTCCAATCGGTTCCAAAAAGTTAAAGTAAATATTTCTTTTAATTGGTCAAAATCGCCAATTGCCATTTCACTCGCATCTAATCTTTAAAATACATGTAAGTCGCCGACCACATCACAGCTATAATAGTTCCTTTTTTTTAATAACAGACCTGCTTCTGGATTTACTAGAAAATTTTGCATTGAATTGAATTAAAAAAACATTCACTTATATAAAATGGGTATTCACGCTTTGGTGCAAACAGGCCTTGCACCCTTGCATTTCGTTGTATAGGGTGCAAAAAAATCAGTTGCCATAGAAACAACTATGAAAATTTAAAAATTTGCACTTAGTGCAACGATGCAATGGGATATACAACAAAGCAACCAAACCAATCAAATTGCCTTGATATTTGCCCATTCAAACTTCAAACCCTGATCCAGAAATTTTTGGATTACATTTGACGCAAAGTAGGTATAAATCCAGGCAATTCGATTATATGTATGTTCACGAAATAAAATAAAGTTCGATATGGGTAATTATTCATAAATTTCAATTCAATGCAAAATTTCCTAGTAAACCCAGAACCAGACCCGTTGTGAAAAAAACGCAGCTTATATGTACATACTGCTTTGTATTTCACCTTTCGTATTATAGTATTCTTTACTTGCATTTTATCTATTATTAAATTAAACACAGTTCAATTATTTAAGAACTCTTTTTGTGACCTGCAACCTTCTCAATAATTAGTCTATCCAGCTCATTGCCCCTTCTTCGCGGTGTTCCTCAGGGGTCGATACTTTCAATCTTTTTATCAACGACTTACCTGGAGTGGTATTAAAAGTTTACATTCATTTATATGCTGTGTGGCGGCACATCAAAGATAGCTGATATCACTTTAGTATATGCTTTTCCAATAAATTGTCAGACATAAATTAGCTTTTGTTACTGTCATTTTTTTAGATTCAAGTTTTATTAAAAACTAACTACCTATTGGTGACCCACCCGACTGACTTGACGCAGTTAATTTCTTGATTAAATTTGATGTCAAAGCTCACTTAATTCGAAATAGTAATATTAATTCTACTCCATTTTATTTTATCTTTGGTCGTATTACCTTTCCTAAATTAGACATCAGCAAAGTTGAGGTAGTCTTAAACGATTGTATTTGCTTTGTTTACCCAACTTCGTTACACTGACCATGTCTTTCTCTTCAGGTCGCTGCCACTCGGACTGTTTACATAAATTGTTTTTTGGAACGGCTTTCTCTAAAAAGTAAATCTCCGGGTTACTTGAGAGAGCTCATCACCCTCATGTAACAAGAACTTAACAGCCCCAAGATGTGGAAAGGCTTGCATGGAAAATTCTTACTTTGTTCAGATTGCTTTACTTTGCAATAAGCTTCCTCTATCCATCCAAACTGCGGGCTCTATTGATGCTTTCAAGGGATACGATACTACTTTGAAATTTAAAAAAAACGAATTTCTCTTCTTAAATTTATTATTTGAATCCTCCTTGAATAAAGTTCTGAAAGTTCAAAGGAATATATAGTTCAATGTGCAATATTAACTGACAATAAGTTTTTTCTAGTGAGTGCCCGGGAGAACTTCAAATTTAAATACATTTTAATCGCATCTGTAATAAGTTTTCTGAGCGAAGCTGAAATTAGCAGCCAAATTTGAGAATGCTTTAGGAAATTCCAAAGAACTACTTCCACAACGTCATACACAGTCCAAAACAACTCTCGAAAGTGATCAGCACTTCTTTCTGTAATTATTAACCCTTTTAGAGTTATGAATATTGAGAATTCGTATGGATAGCTGGTCCTATATAAACGTTTTTAAAGTTTCAAAAATTTTTAGTAGACTTAATTAATTGTCCTCTTTCCAAAAAAATTGCTTCCAGTGGAATCAACAGTTTTGCCACCTTTTCAACCTTTTAATATTATTAAAAGGTCGAAATATAAATTAAATACATATATTAGACAAATATTTAAGATCACTTTCAAATTTCTCAAATAATTAAATTATTGATTAAAACAAGCAAATTAATTAATTACGTAAAGCGTGATGCGCGGCGGAGGCGCGGCGTGAGAGCACACGTCGTTGCGAGGGGTCGTGCGGAGAGCGCAATTTTTGGAATGTTAATGTTTATCGCTGGAGATTTCACGTTGCATTGTTAATTTGATTTGGTTATTTCTTTAAATTTAAGGTAATTTAGTGATCTTTGTTCATTGATTATTTGGCGCCGACTCAAAATTACTTAGGTATACTTACATTAGTTTAAAAACTTAGTTATTAAGGTTAAATAAAAAAGGTTTATTATTTTTTGCTTTTCAGTTTTTTCGGCGGTTTAATTTTTTTGTTAAAAAGTTTTTATTTTATAATTTTTTGTGGCTATAATCTACTAATTATACACACAAGAGACTGACAGGTCTAAAGCTCATTCATCGTGAGGTTTTTTTTTTGTAATATACAACTTAGCATTAAAATCTGTGAGTGAACAATAAATCACCCCTAGTTTCCCGCCCTTAGGGTAGGAATTTGTTTTCCAAATTAATATGAGACCAACTTCGAGGTATACCCTATCCAATAAAAAAAGAATTATCAAAATCGGACTACTCTGTAAAATGTTATGCGTGGTCATACATTACAATCAATGAGTGAACAATCACTCATCCCCTGTTTTTCTACCCTTGGGTTGGAATTTTTTTTCCAAATTTATATGGGACCAACTTCAGGGTATACCCTTTCAAATAAAAAAGAATTATCAAAATCGGACTACTCTGTAAAAAGTTATGCGTGATCATACATAAAAAAAAAAAAAAAAAATATATATATACACGTCGACTTGAGAACCTCCTCCGTTTTTTTTCGTCGGTTAAAAAATCGTTACTATGACCAAAGAACTTCTAAATAACAAGAAGCTTCATCTCAGCTGCTCAGCCCAAAAATTGTGCATTCCCTTCGTTTATTTATAGAAGAAGGCGGGAAGTGACAGAGGGGGCCCTTAGTGAATGAGAATGAGAGAATTCTCTTCGCACAGGACGACATGGATTTGTGTAAATTCGACGAACCCATAAAAGTTGCGCGCGCCGGCTGTTTTTATACATGCAATATTTCGACGTGGGTTTTGCTTTTTTTCGATAAAATACTCGAAATCAGCGCATCGGATGACACGCATCCAGGCCACGCACTGCCGGTTCCTAGAAATGGGAAGAGTTTCCATCCTTATAATAAAAGGGGGCTCTCACGACGGGGTTGCTACGCTTGAACATCACATAACTTTTTAGAATAAAGTTGTGTGATGTGGATTTGCTGATCGTTGTTGTATATACATATGTTTGTATGTATGTATGTATGTGTTTGTATGTATGTATGTGTTTGTATATAGTGTATATAAAAGATGTGTTTGTATATAGTGTATATAAAAGATCCAAAAAATACATAAAACCATTTAAATATTTCTTTTCATTTATTATATAAGACATATTTATGTCTACTGTGCCATCGAGAAGCCATGGCACTTTTTTCTTTTTTTCAATTACTTTTTTACTTATACTTAAGAGCTCTGAATTTGTTTGAATTTCAGTACTACATATAATTTCTTAGTTTATTTTAGAAACTGCATTATTAGGTTCTCCATTTACATTCCTAGAAATATAATCATCCTACAGTGAGCGAAATTCATTTACACGCATTTTGAATTTCTGCACATTTTTGATATTTGTTTGTTCTGCTATGTATGTAAATGAGCATCTTGAAATGCATAAGAATAAACCTTTATGATGTTACGAAAATGTATTTACAGTTATATTGCTCTGCGGCTGTCAGTGCAGTATTAAAAGAGATTCTTTTTGGCTTGGTTACAATATTGTGCACATTTAATGCGAAATTCATTTATACGCATAAGCGGTTCCATGGATTTTTTATTTGCTTTGCAGGCGTTATTTTGATGGTTTTGATTATTTCAATTTAATTGGATTAGAATCAATCCCAAAGGTTTGTAATTTTCGTAATTTAAATGAATTTAGTGGTAAATAAGCAATTTACTCCAGAATGGGTAAGGGCAAATCGTTGACGGTTGAAGAAAGAGCAAAAATAGCTGCTTTCAAGGAGGTAGGGATGTCGAACCGGGAGATTACAAAAAGAATCCTTCGTTCGGAAGGAGTCATCCGAAATTTCCTCAAATTGAAGGAAAATTACGGTAAAAATTACCATAGCTTGGGAAACAAAAAATTGACTTCAAGACAAAAGAATCAAATTAAGGAAAAGGCAACCAAAGAAAAACTAAGTGCTTCGAAAATTGTTGACAATTTGAATTTACCAGTTCGTAAACGACGAGTTCAGCAAATTTTGAAATCAATGCCCAACGTTGTGTACAAAAAACCGCAAAAACGTCCATTGCTGAAGCAACATCATAAAGAGGCTCGTCTAAAATTTGCCCGTGAACACATGCAATGCGTTGAAGAGTGGGGAAGGGTTATTTTTTCGGATGAGAAATAATTTTACCTGGATGGTCCGGACGGGTTTTGTTCCTACTGGCACGATCTAACAAAAAATAACTCTCCCCGAATGAGTAGGTACTCTCAAGGTGGATGTTTGATGGTATGGGGAGCTTTCTTTTCTTACGGAAAACTTCTATTATGCAACCTTACTTCGCGTGTAAATTGAGAAATGTGCACGGAGATTAATTCCTTATTTGGAGGATGTCGTCGGTGACCGGGAGTTCATCTACCAACAAGATAACGCTCCTATCCATGTTTCTTCTACTGCCCGGTAGTGGTTTAGGGATAAATGCATCCCTACACTGAAATGGCCTGCCATTAGTCCCGACCTCAACCCTATGGAAAACTTGTGGGGGAACATGGCAAGGCGGGTTTATGAAGGTGGAATACAATACCACGACATTCCAACCTTGAAAACAGCGATTATTTTAAATTCATGGGCTAGGGTCAGTTGTACTGATATTGAAAATTTAATAAATTCGATGCCTAATCGGATTTTCAATACAATTAGAAACGGGGGAGGTCATACCAAGTACTAAAAACAACTTTTGTTTATTAAAACTTTTCTTATTTTTCTTATGTTTAGACAATTAAAACGTGCGTATAATTGAATTTCGCACCTATTTTTTGTTAAAACTAGTTATTATTTGTTTGTTTTTACGCGAATAAATAAATATTTTACAAACAACCTGTACTTTTGGTCCTTAGCAATTCCCTTAAATAAATTTTAGAAATACGTTCCGTAATTTTCTGAAACCAAGAAAAATATGGGTGCGTATAAATGAATTTTGCTCACTGTATTATATTGCTGTCGCAGCGAGTTTTTTTCTGATATTCTTTTAGCAATAAAGAAATATCTATGTATAATTAGTTTAATTAATGAGCTATAGTGACTGCTCTATTGCATATTATCTTTCTGATCATCAAAAAGTGATTTGTTGATAAAATACTGCTGAACTTGAATTAATATTTTTAGAAACATCACTTTTCTTAACACGGTACCTATCTTGCCGTTTTAAAAAATGCATTTTAACAAGAAGTCTCTTTTAGACGGCTATAAATTGTTTTACTGATGGATTATTGTTTCTGCCAAAGTGGGATCTTAGAACTATGTAAAGGTGGGATCTTGGAACTAAAAAATAGCTCAAAATAACCAAGGTGGGATCTTAGAACTAAAAAATAACTCAAAATAACCAAGATATGGGATCTTACAAAACTAAAAAATAACTCAATAACAACTCATAACAAAATAAATCGAGATCATGATTTATTTTGTATATAATGGTAAGTATTTTAACTTGTTTGTTGCAATGATTCTTTCATTTAGTACAGAAATATTTTTTAAGCAAATTATCAGACCTATATAACCCAATTTTCTTGTATGTATAGTATGAATAATTAGCTCTGCATATTGTAATTTTAGTTCCGATAAATAATTTAAAGCATACTGGGAAAAATTCAATATATGAAATATTTTCAATTCATTGCATAAAGTCTTCTTGGATTCTCTTTCTGAGACTTTGTGACTATTTTAAATGTCAAATGAATCATTAAGAATGCGAATTAGTACACTAAGAGGCTCACTTCCGCGAAATTCTGGAATTTTTAATATTTCTCGACAAAAATCGATAGCATCAGCGACAGATTTGCTGAAAAGCTATACCGTAAATCTTACATTCATTTTTTTCTTCACAAAGTATATAAAAGTATGTGCCTGTTGTAATTTATTGCTTAAATGCAGTTCTTCTGTTTCTTGTAATTTTAGAAGCATTTCTATAAGTAACCCAACTTTGTGCACTCATTTTTGTCGTTATTAATATTTTCTATGTCACCAAAAAGACTTCTAACAAGTGAACTATATACTTATAACCATTGTTTTCACCCATGGAGAAATAGCAATAGTAATGATTTTTAAAAATTTGGATGATTTTAAATTAAAAAGGTAAAAAAAAATGTGATTTACAATTAATACTGAGATGTCCTTATTAGAGCGCTAATTCTCAGGAAAATTAAAATTCTAAACCGGAATTAATAAATTATACAACAATAATGAGTATATGCCCAAACTTACCAAATTAATAGAGAGTACTACGTGGGCCTTCAAACGCTCTCTTTCTCCCTTCGCAATAAAATCGGTTTTCAGGAAGTGGTCTTCACAAACAACGCTCCCAGGACCTGGCACATACATAGTCCTTCCGAGCTCGCAGCCATAAGTTCATCATTTCCTTGTTTTCGGGAAACCTGTACCTATATATAGTTATAAGAAATGAATAAGTTGATTCTCAAATCAAAAAAATCGTAATAAACATAATATTATTTATTAATCTCTACATTTTTTATTTAAACATTTTCAAGTCGCCCTAATGCAAGCAAACATGGATCGCAATTTTAGTCCGCCCCCGCCCCCGTGCAATTTTTTTATACTCCGACCCTACGCTAGTTCCACCGAAATTTGACAATTCTCTAAACAAAAATTAAGGAAAAGGACTGCACTTCAACTGCAGCAGACGGACAAATAGACAGACAGACAGACGGAAGAAGCCGCATAATGTTACTATGTATGTTACTTGACCATTGATTTTAGTAGAAAATGATATAGAATAAGAAAAAGAACAAAATTAGAAGAGAATACTGCGTTATTCTTTTAGTCCAATAGATTTTTTAAAGATGCAAAATATGTTATATAGTTAATAACAATCCATGTTGTTGTGGGAATTTCAATTAATTTAATTCTTCTATCTGGGGGCACGGCAGTGCCCCCGCCAAGTCGAGCAAAAAAGCGGCACGGCCGTACCATCCTTTTCTCGAAACAGTTCAGGCCATTTTCGACCCCCTATAAATTCGTTGTGGATAAAACTAGAAGACTGAATTTTCAGTAACCAAACAGGCATTGCATAAACACGGTATATTTCAAATTTCATTCAATTTGAACCAGTAGTTTAAGAATTATAACTAGTCAAATTTCTTAATTTTGTCACTCACGCACTCACTCACTCACTCACTCACTCACTGACTGACCGATCATCAAAACTCTAAGGCACTTCTAGCAGACATAGAAGCTTCAAATTTAGAATACAATTAGTGTTTAGTGTATAAATCAAAGAAAAACTAAAATATTTTGCAATTTCGGTCCAGTTTTCTAGATACACCAACTGCATAAATAACTTTGTAGTCCCATATAAATATGTATATAGGATTACAAAGTTACATTTGGAGTGAATGAGTCAGTGTACCTGTATATGTATAATATAATGGAATAATAGGTGTAGATAGGTACCTACATATAATTATGTTCAAAGGTACCGGGAAGCAAAAAAACCGGCCAAGTGCGAGTCGGACTCGCGCACGATCTATAAAAACGGCAAAAAATCCCGTTTGTTGTATGGGAGCCCTCTTAAATATTTATTTTATTCTCTTTTTACTATTTGCTGTTATAGCGGCAACAGAAATACATCTGTGAAAATTTCAACTGTCTAATTATCACGGTTCATGAGAGCCTGGTGACACACGGACAGATAGACAGACGGACGGACAGCGGAGTCTTAGTAATAAGGTCCGGTTTTACCCTTTGGGTACGGAACTCTAAAAAGTAGAACTATCTACAAAAAGAAATGAAATGCCATAAAAAACATAACTTGTAAAAAAAACCAAGCACCAACCAATCTATTTTTTTAAAACATAAAAGATTTTTAATATTGATATGGTCACTATAAGATGTTGTTAGGTTAGCTAATTACGTAATAACATAAGACAGAAGGTCCCTTAAGTAAGGACTGAATAAATTAACCGACTTGGTATTACATGGATCTCACAACTTTTTACGGTAGAAGAACTGAGTTGCGAGACTTGGTTTTTTTTACAAGTTATGTTTTTTATGGCATTTTTAAGCTTTTCATCTTTTGCATTCTTTAAAATGTGTGCTATTCTTTTAGGTATATGCTCCATATCGCGCTCATTAAATTAGCAATGTGAAGAGTCCCACAAGGTTGGATATTTTTCGTCGTGTTGATAGGGAACTTCACGGTATGGAAATTACAAGGTGTAGTAAAAACCTGGATCGGCCATCTTGCCCGTCATTGCCCACGAAGTATGAATATATGTTCGGAAATGTCTTCAGACAGCTGTCTCCAATAGTTTTTGAAGAATTCCATCCAAATGAAATTAATGAAATAAACTTTAACGAATTAAAAGAGGATGGATTGTAGAATTTAGCTGGCTATATTATAAAAAAATTTCAAAATTCAGAATTGTAATATATATGTATGTGTACGGGGGGAAGGGGTTACAGATAGCATCCCCATAATTTTTATATAAAATACATAATTTAGAATCTATTTTTGCACATATTACGAAACCGCAACGAATTTCTATTAAATAATAAGTTTAAATTAATTTTCCGCACATAAGGTCAAAATAATTCCACTAAATTTTTCTATCGGATTATTTTAACCACTTTGAAAGAAAAAATTAATTGAAATCAGAGGTTACTGAAATGAATTTATTAAAGGGCTTTTGTAAGCTCTTTTCGATCCGATTCGAACGGATACGGGAATAGGGGCCATTATTACAATTTTAGGTAGCAATAGGCTCATAACTATTTAATTTTAAAATAACTTATTTAAAAACTACACCTTTAAGTAAAAAGTAGTTATATATTTTATGATGCTCTCTTTGCTGCCTGAAACTAGTTTAGGCTTTTCTTTTATTTCTGATTGTTATCTTTGCTGAAAATCGCATAAAATATCAGTAATATTATTTACTTTAACCTTTTGCATTATCCACATTGGATGCTTTTATTTGTTGAGCCCACTTTGAAAAGCCCACATCGCATTCTCTTCAACGTGCATCAAAGCGTCTTCGGCGATGTACATACATGTAAGCTTCATTGTATTTTCTATTAATTCTTTTATCCATTTTATTAAAACTTTTCTTTTAAAGTTATTTATAAATTTTTATGAATATAATTTTTTGATATATTTCTTTAATATTATTATTTTATTTCAGTTAATTTAATTAGAATTATTAATTTATTTTAGTTAATTGTACAAAGCGATGTTATTGAGTTGGTTGACACTTCCTGACTAAAAACAATTGAGTTCCTCTTGCCATATTTTTTTTTTCGTCGTTGCTATGATTGAAAATTTATTTTCTAAGAAAACTTGATTAAATTTAAATGTTGAGTTGAACCAGCCGAAAGTCTCAGCACATAAAATATCTAATCCATTTTTATCTGTTTACCTTCTATGCACGTTATAGAAAACAATTTTCAATGTTGTCAATTGTCTCATTATTCCCAAGAAGTTTCCACAAGTTTTCGCCAATTAGTATTACTCCATATATCATTTTTATTCAATCTTTGATAGTTTAATAGATATGCTAGTGTATTTATACACTGAAAGAAAAAATTAGCAACATTATCTATTCTTTCAGCCAACTAATTAAATTAGTTGATATAACTAAAACAAGGGGAAAAACATTTATTTCACTACTTTAGATTATTATAACAACTCATTCAATTAGCCGGCTGAAAATCAACAAAGCATTAGTTAGTATTGCTAATCTTTTTTTCAGTGTAATAAGTTTCTATATCAAAAATATTTTTTGGTTCTTTAGATGATATTTCTGCAGGCATTGAATTTTCTTTAGTATTAAGTATAATAACAAGTTTGAATATTTTCAACACTTCACCGAGCCAAAGAAAAATGCGCCACTTTGTTTTACAGGAAAAATGACAATATTTGACTGCTTTTGTAACTTTGCTGCTCTTGGTTTTTTTGGACACTGCCAATAAGGCTAATTTGAAAGCTTAAGGGATGTACTTGAAGATGCCGCTGGTCCAATGTCCTTTTAACCGGAAGTGTTGTCAGGGCGAACAGTTAGTTCAAAGTCATTGAAAAAAATAAAAAGAGGGTCACATTTGAAATGATGTACCCGCCCGTGAGACGGAAAGAAGCTATAGTTGTTTGAAAAAAAGGCCTACTTTCCCCTTTACCCGGGCATGAATTCCATGTTAACTGGCGCAACATTTTTAACTCAATCCCCCGTTTTTTGAAGATGGTAAACACTACAGACCTGTCTACTTCCACCTCCGAGGACAGAAACCAGTGTCTATTGAATATACATAGTACATAGTACCA
This sequence comes from Machimus rusticus, assembly GCA_951509405.1. Taxonomy (NCBI): domain Eukaryota; kingdom Metazoa; phylum Arthropoda; class Insecta; order Diptera; family Asilidae; genus Machimus; species Machimus rusticus. The sequence continues at coordinate 16,134,457 of OX608051.1, forward strand.
ACATTTATGCCATTAATAACCTAAAACCCAATAAGGATATATTACACTGAACTAGTTATTAAAACAATCAGTCCAAGAACCTTCAAGTTAATCGTGATTGGAATTTGTTGATAAATATGTACATATACTTATGTAGATTTTCACTTGGTTATATATTTTTATTCTTTTTTTGTTTACAGTATTTTTCCTTAATCGATTTTAATTAAACTTGGCTAAAACATATTCCATGGCAAAATCTCAGCTATGTTCGCAAATAGAGTGGGTCGGTCAAGGAGATGGGAAATTCAGCATTACAACCCCTTAAGTAAAACATTTTTTTACCACATTGATATCCACCTTTTCATTCTGGCTGCCGCCGAAAGGTCTTTTTTATATTAAAATTATTAAAATAATTCAAATCGTCTTGCTTATTTGGTTCTTCTGAAGCATGAACCTAATTGTTAAGAATTGAACTAATAAGTAAATGAATAATGTTTTGATGATTGCGAAACACATAATAACATCTATTTCTGTTCTTCCAAATAAGCGAATTGATACCCTTCAAACAATTTTGCGACAAAAACTGAAGATATGATTCTAAAAGCAGCAGTAAGTACATAATGTAATCTGAATAATTAAAAATTGCTAACGCTCTTCAAAATTTTGTTTACTAAAATGGGCAAATTCAACCGAATTGTAGAATTGTGAAATTTTATCGATCTTCTTCAGACATTAAAACGGTTTTCAAATTCGATGAATTCTTTTGTTTTATATTCAAAACTCGATGATATGTTTCTTTATTCTTGTTAAAATTCATTGAATCTAAAATCTAATAGTAGTTCTCATACAATAAAAAAAATTTAATCAATTTAAAGAATTTTATTAATTTCATTTTTAAATCTGTTTTCCTTTTGAGAAGTGATGTTTTACCAAAGTCGAAAATTGTTTTCTCCATAAATTGCATCTATGTATGTATAACATCTTCAAATATATGTGTATATACATATGTACGTTATATACAACCTACAACAAGGGGCGTTTTTCTCTAAATTACCTCTTTTGAAGATGTCACTAGAATATCTTGCAAAATAATAAATTTATCGACTTTTATTCGTTGTACCCAAAAAAAGTGAATCTTTTTTAAAATGCGCACCTATTTTACAAGTTTTGAAATTTGAATTTGTGCTACTAGGAGACACAATTTCTGCAAAAAACCTTATGATTTTTTTTTCAGACGTCCTGGACCGGAGTTATCCCAGTGACGGTTTGGTACCTCGTTTTTGAGGCCTCTACTCGACGCCGATATTAATATGAAAAAAAATTACTAAAATTAATTATTAATAATATTGCTGTGAAAAGAATTCTTCCTTTTGTCGCTCAAAATTTAAGACCATACTCTTAAACGCGTTTTTCTCAACACTGAATTTTTCAAACTGGCAGTCATGATATCTAAAAACTACTCAACTGGTTTTGTCCAAATTCTTTTGCAATATTCAATACATTGCGTATGCAGTTCTCGGTCTTACCCAAATTATTGTGATATATCTCGTAATTGTTTTTAACTGAAAAAGACAATAAAATGACGTAAAAGGTATATTTCTGCATTTTCTTATTTCAGCTCAGCACAACTGTCTAAATTGTTGTTTTTTATGTGTTTTTGACTATAAGCTGTCATAGCCGTTTCTATTCGTAAAATAATTTCCCAAAAAAAGCATAACAAAATCAGCCGTCTCACGAGACAACGAAACCCTTAAGTCTTCTAAACGACAACCGAAACCTTTTTTTTATTTTATAAGAAACTCCTAAAACGTTTTTTCGTTAAAACTATAGTATTTGAAAAGAATTCACTTATGTAGTATAGTAAGCTTCAGCTGATTGAGCGATCAGTATATAAGAAACGTTAGCGCAGGCGCGACAATACTGTAAAAAAGTCAGTAAAATCGCAATTAGGATAGAAATAAAATTAAAAACGTTTTTTGCGCACCCATTTTATGTAATACTTATAGCTTACAATAAAACAAAAACGAAACAGTAAAAAACTAAAGAGAGATAGAGAAAAAACTACCTAATTCTAAGACCAATACATAACCTTACATATCGTTCCCTAATAACAAAACAATTCCAAACCCAATAACAGAAAAATCAATAATTAAGACCAGTCACAGAACAAGGCGTGCTCGGGGGTTGTCATCGAAATTGCCCACATCTTGTGAGTCATTGTCCGAGTCCTCAGGTGGCGCAGCTGTTCCCCGCGCAGAGTTAAACTGCTAATTAGGAAAAGAGATCGAGGTTATGAAAACCGGGAAGTTAAAGGTAAAGGTGGGGCTTACTTACCTCCTTCTTCCCGTCCATTGAGATCTCCATCCCTTTGCCACCTTGGAAGAATTTCTGGATCGGCTGAGACAGTTTGCAGCCACCTTGACTTTCTGGATCCTCTATTCGCTCAGACCTACCCAGAGGATTCTGGAAGTGCATATTGACGTTGAAGTTGCCGCGTCCTACCCTTCGTCTGTAGAGAACGTACCCGACTATACAGACTAGAATTAGGATCATTATCGTGAGGGAGACTCCAAGGGCTACGCCACTGTGCGAATTTTCGTTGTTATTTTGATGTGCTTGAGTTTTAGGCAGCTTTAGAACAGTGGAAGGACTTGTGGAGCACTTTGTTCCCTCCTGGACATAATCCCCATCGGGACAAAGGCATTTGGGCCCTAGTTCGCCCTGAACGCATATCAAGGAGCATTTGTGAGACTCGCAAATATTATCTGCTGACTTTTGCCTTGAGAGTGCTGCAATTACAATATCCTCAGCATTATAGACGTTAAGATTAAATGCTTGGCAATGCAAATCCGCGTAGAGCTGACACCTGACCGCCTCCGAGGACCCAGTGTTAACGATGAAAGCAGTGTTTTCAAATATAGTTAAACCTGAGGGGTTTATAATGGCGTTCTCTCGCCGAATAACCACCTTTGGAGCCCCACCTTCGTAGGCGATTGCCTTTAGGCTCTTCGAATGCTGGTCGATAAAATAGAGCTGCTTCTTGTCGACGTCGCATTCAATGGAGGTGACATACCCCGTGACGGTGAGGAGGACCTCCTTCTTTGAGCCATCCAGCCCTGCTTTGTACAAGATGCTCTGTGCGTCCCCGAACATATGGAAGTGGACGACGACATAAAACAGTTGCCTATTGGCGGCATCCAACGCAATAGCCTTGACCACGTCGCGAGGTGGAAACTTTACCACCACGGCGCACGTGGATTTTTCGTGGAAGGTGCACACCTTAATCGAGTACCGGCCCGCATAGTCGATGACGTAAACGTTGTCCGTGACCCAATCGACGGCCAGTTTACTCTTGACACCCTCGTCCTGGATGGTGCGTGTGCTATTGTCCTGGAAGTCGTACTGGAAGACCTCGGTCGCGTCCTGGAGGGTGAAGTAGGACTTGTTCCGGTGCATGTTCACGTCCAGGCCCGTGATGCGTCTCTCGTTGTCCGACCAGAGCACCTGCAGCGTCAGGGGGTGTTCGCTCAGCTTCCGCATTTGATTGGCGGACGTGAACAGGATGTAGTGTTCGCTGTCGATTGATTTGCAGCTAGTTTTATCGGGACGCAGCATGAAACCGCCGAAACAGCCGCACCTGTAGGAGCCGTACTCGTTCTCGCAGACCTGGGCGCAGGGGTGGCTCTCGACACACTCGTTAATGTCGGAGCAGCTCTTTTTGTCCCCATTCAGACGGTACCCCTCGTTGCAGCTGCACACTGCACCATACGGTGACGGGGTGCACCTCTGCTGGCATCCGTGATTTACGCAGGCCGTTTTGCAGGACGTGCCCTCGTCCTCGCCACCGTCGCAGTCCTTGGTGCCGTCACAGACCCTCAATTGGTCAATGCAGGTGTCATCCTTGCAGTGGAACATTTCTTCATTGCAGAAAGTCGTGAAATGGTGGTGCAGGCTTGTGTTGTGGCTCTGGCAACCGACCTCATCGCTTCCGTCATCGCAGTCCTTTTCGCCATCGCACCTGAACTCCTTGCGTATGCATTCCTTGGCAGAGTGGCACTGGAACTCGTGGATGCTGCATCCGGTGCACCCGAACTCATCCTCTCCCCGCGTGCACTCCGCAGTCCCATTACATTTTGCCCGGATGTCGAGGCACAACTTCGGCTCAGAGGAGCACTGGAATTTTATTGGGTTCCCAAAACTGTCCACTTCATCATCGCAGCCAGTCTTTTGCGCGTTGACTTCGCAATTCGATTCGTCGGAATTGTCGCCGCAGTCGTTGTTACCGTCGCACAGCAATTTCTTGTCGATGCAGTGCCCGAGTTCGCACTTCACGGACCCTTGAGGGCACTCGAAGGACTCTAGAAAGGATTTGTGATGTAGGCGCCTGAGGCCAGAGGGCTGGTTCCGAAAACTTACCGCATTTGTCGTGTTCGTCGGAGCCGTCGGTGCAGTCCATGTGCCCGTCGCACTCCCACTTCTTCGGGATGCACGTCCCGGTGATGCACTTGAACATGTTCTTCCCGCAAACCTTCAACTTCACGTCGTCCGACTTCCCGCAGTTCTTCTCGTCCGAGTTGTCGCCGCAGTCGTTGAAGGTGTCGCAAACCGCGCTCAAGTCAATGCAACGGCCATTATCGCACAGGTGCTGGTAGGTGTGGCACTTCGTCTTGTAATCTGAAAGTTTAATTTAAACACTTGCTAAAAACAACAAATGACTCTTATGCCATGTTTCCATCTCCCTAAAATCTTGAGATTTTGTGAGATTTCACAATCTACTGGATTTCTCATACAAGCAGGCAATTTTAAAAGCTTGAGATTTCGATAAAATCTCAATCAAAATCTCAAAAATTAATTGTGGCACCCCCAAAAAGTTTATTCAGTACATTCAGCAAGCGTTGAAATTGAAAAATTTTTTAACCGTCATTTCATTTAGTAAATGCAATGGAAAAAATAGTGACAAAAAAAAAGGAAATATGTGGAGCTCAAGTGAGAAGCAAATGCTTGTGGCTGTTTGGACAGATAGAATATCTTAACTGCATGGGCAAAACAAAAACGGGCATATTTATACCAAAATGTCCAAAGTTATTAAAGAGCGGATTTCTTACACACAAATTTAAATTTATTCACTATGTCTAACTGTTGGCTACCAAGAGTTTCGTGAGATTCACTCATTTTAAAATTAGCTTTTTATGCACAATAACTTTTTAAATAATTAAAATATGACACTTTAAATATAAAATGTCAAATGAAATCGCGTTATCAGAGAAACTTTTAAATCGCTTATTCTAAATCTCGAGATTTTGGGGAAATGGAAACATGGTATGTATTATTAAGAGTCGAAGGACTCCCAATTGTAAAGATCGAAAATCATCTTTCAACAACAACAAGAAAAAAATCGAATATAAAATAAAGGATTCGTTCTATTTCTTCATTATACTGGGTATAACATTTTAGTATTTTTACATGATAATTTATTGTACGCCTTTTACAATAATAAACAGTTTTATTATAAAAATCAATCCAAGCAAATATGAAAAGGCCAACTATTTTTTTAATTTACACTATTTTAACGACAACCTGTAATTAAAGGCTCATACTTTAGTAAGTCATAAGAAAAGATTCGTATAAATGTAATGAATAACCTCTTTTTGTCCACAGAAGTTATGAATTTCTTCAATTTACCCCCTTTTAGAAAACCAACCATTTAGACGACTGGATAATACTGCGACGTTTTTTTTTTTGCCAAAAGGATTCTTAAAACTATTTTATCTCTGAACGACACTGTTTTTTCAAATAACCATAATTATCTATTTTTCAATTAACATATAGCCCGACCCAATATGTCGGTGTGAGATACATTTATATCGGTCATTTCAAAAACCGCATAAATCACATTTTTCTCAAACATAATTTTTTTTGCTGCGAACGCTTCCTTAAAGGTAAACGCATAATCTGGGTAAAAGTCATTTTCGTCAGTACATCTCTTCCTTTTCAAAACATTCCGGGTAATTTGCGTTCAGTGAGCACTTAAGTTCTCACTTAGCTAAGCGCACGGCACGGTGAAACCTAAGTCACGACTTAAGTATTTTTCACAGTGCTATTTTATTTCACGCTTAGCTAGGCGAGAACTTAAGTATTTTACTCTTTTATGTAGGACACTGTGTTTGTTTCAGGAGAGGCCCTCTCATGAGAAACGAATTATTTTAACGTTATTATTTAAAGTCAAAGATATATATGTAACTAAAATGAATTTATGAAAATTTATGAGAAGTTTTACATAATCAATATATTTTAAGGTACGGAATCTTTTAATGCATGTAACTCGAACAATCACTTCAAAACATTCTTCATCACTTAAATCAATTAAATCTTTCGTATCAGTATTCTTTTTTTAAATAAAAATACAAATTTTTAAAAGCAACTTGTGTATTTATTGAATGTTCCACACGAAATGTGAAAAAACTACTCTAAGCGAGACTTAAGTGACCAATTTTAGCGACTTAAGTACATATAGCGACCACTTAAGTCGTAATGTAGGTACCCTTAAGTTCGCACTGTGAAACCAAAGAACGATTAAACGGGAACTTAAGTGACGGTTAGAACTTAAGTTCGCACTGTGAAATCGGGCATTAGTAACTTAAATAACATAGTTCTTAAGCCGCGTCCACACCTTGTGAAAGAAAATAATTTAAAACAGAATTTTTTTATAAAAGAAATGTTTTTCAAAGTTGCAAAGTAACGGAATGGCTGTATATTGAGAATATGTTACTTTTATTTTTTACTTCATCTAACTACTAAGAAAAAATTACAATTATGTAGAAAAAATCGACTTTTCCACAAAAGTGCAAAGTGGGCATTTCGTATTTAACGCTATTTCAATAAGCTTTCCGCAAGGCAATCGAATGAGATAAGTTATCTTTCAAAGAAATCTAATAGAAAAATCTGCACCTTAATGAATGTATTGATTCAAAATTTAAATAATGAAGCTAATTGCAGTGCACACTAAGGATAATGTCCTTGATCTTTCTCGCGAAAGCAAATCTTCAAGAATTGCTGCTGGAAAACCTAAAATATCCTATAAAACAGTTCAAAAATCCACAATGTGCGAGCGAGGAAACTTTAAAACAACAAAATGGCCGACTCGTGAAAATTTCTGATCGAGTTGGGCGGGAGCTGGCTCGATGTGTAGTGTTTGGAGTGTAATCATAGTAAAACATGAAAATGTAGCCATGTAACATAATTAATAATTAATACCATAATGAATACTTAAGTGAAATTCCTAATAATATTGATTAAAAATATTATTAATAGTATTTTTTTTTTCAAATTATATACCATCTAACCCTGTTTCTTGCTAAAACAATATAAGTCAAGAACAGTTTTTCAGTTTTTTTTTATCATTATTATTCAAAAATTATAAAGATTATTCGCTATTTCAATCACCTAAAGTTCTATCACTATATTCAGCCCAAAAAAGTCCTTCAAAACTCTTTTACTTGAGAGTTATACACATACAGTTTTTATTGATTCCCGAAAAATTTCAATTGTGTGACTTATGCGGTTTTTGAAATGACCGATTCATCTATAAAATGGTGCTCACGGTCTCTAACCTTCGAAATCTTGAATAATTATTGTTTTGAAAAGACGTTAAGACTTTCTTAGAAAACTAAAGAGCTTAAGTTAGCGGCAGCGTGATCCGTTTGGAAATTCATATTGATTTCTTGAAGAATTTTTTCAAACTTTTTTTTTATAAATAATAATTTATGTTCCGCTGACAGAGTAGTTGGTATAGAATAGATGAGTAAATAATGAAATACGTCAAATACCTACGCCAAAAAGGACTATTAAAAAACTAAAAATAAATAAATTAACCATAATAACCCTAAGCTACTACATTTCTCCAGAATCGCATAGCTGCCACAATGGGACGTCTGGTACCACAGCTACTAAAATGTCAACTATGAGCAAGGTGAAATCAGGTCAAATTATAATACATAATAATAATAATTTTTAAATAAAATAATGTTTAAGAGCTATGAAATAAAACACCAAACTTAAAATTTCAAATCAAGTAATTAAATATCGGTGAAAATTCTGTTTTTCTTTTTTATCATCCTTGCGAGTATCATCCTTAGAATGCAGACATAAGGAAGTCCTGAAACGTTCAAATATAGTGCACGTGTGCGCACCATTTTTTGGCAATGCTCTGCAGAAAGAGACAAAACTTGAGCAAACGAGACAGAATGAGCAAAAGCTATAGAAATATCCCTGAAAACTGTCGAATTGTGCATTTTTGGTTTCGGGGTGCTCTTGCTAAAAGACAGCGTTAAATAGAAATTTTATTGAGATACATGCACCAAACATTTTAATGTTACTCAAATATTAAATCAGTTACTATTGCAATACCAAGCAAATTACAAGAAGTCCGATTAGAATAGTGTAAGGATAACGACGTAATTTTTAAATATATACATATAACGGTGAGGCTCTCTTAAAATTACTTTCTTTTTACGCCTGTACTGATGTTTCTAACACTAAAGTGCGAGAACTCACACATTCACATTCAGAATTTTGGTACGCTTGACAAGTCTAATCACACTTTCTTATGTCTATACATATATCGAAAAAAGAAAAAACACGTATTAAATATTTTTTGAAAAGCTATTCACTGGTATCACACTCAATCCCGCACCTGCCTCCATCCAATAATGCAGATTTCATTTAAGATTTCAAAATAACCCCTTCCTCACCCCCAGCGGTGTCGACTGTCGAGGTTGGTACCATTTGATAGCTTTTCAAAAAATAGTTGATTCGTGTTTTTTCTTTTTTCGATCATATGTGTAGATCGTGAGATATTCTACCAGTCCAGAACCTTTTTCTACGCACTGCGCATCCTCCTCCTTTCTTCCTGTACCGAATTGAAAAAAACGTTTCAGATAAAAGTTTCGTATTTTGCCCCGTAGAATCCGAATCGGCAATAAAAAATGGCGGTTCCCATTTGAAATTTAAAAGTTGACCTCCCCCTACCCACAGGGGGAGAGGGGAAGGGCTGATTTTAGGACAGGCTGATGTTCCTCTTGGAGATATTTATTTTTTGTCTAGACAAGTTTTTTGTATGATGCGTGTTTTTCGAGTTATTTGGATATGTCAAGTTAAATGGAACACCCGGTATAATATAATCTAATAAAACCTAAATGATATTATTTTTTCTTGAAGAAAAACGCACTGTAAAGAATTTTTATTATTCTTTTATGTACCTATACTGATCAAGAAAAAAGTAACCTACATATACTGACTATACCGTTGGACGAACGATTTAATTTCATCGAGATTGCGCACGTATAGAAAGGACATTTTTAGAAAAGAAGAATATAAACAAAAGAATCGTACGGTTTTTAAATCTTTTTAAATAATAACTACTGACATTAAAAGTGACCTTTTTTTGCTTGACAGTTTTAATTCAGCTGCCTTCTTGGATCGAAATCATGGGGAAATCCCCCACTCATTTTAAAATGAATTTTCTTCGACTATCTCGGTATATTTTGTTTTTTGTGTAAGTACCTACATACATATAACAAGTAAGTCAAAATAGGTGAAAACTTACCAAAGGTTTCGCAGTGTTGTTCATCCGATTTGTCGTTACAATTCGAAACCCGATCGCATCTGGCTTCATTAGGAATACACTGAGTTCCATCGTGGCAAGCGAACTGGTCGAAGCTGCAAATCTTCGTAGTTTTTTGCACCTCAGAGTTCTCACAGTCTTTTTCGTCTGAGCCATCAGCGCAATCCTTACGGCCGTTACATCGCCGTGATGAAGTGAGGCATTCTCCAGAGGTGCACCGGAACTCGCAGTCCAAAGCATCTATGCACGTGATGTTGGCGTTATCCTTAAAAACCATACCCGGCGGACACAAACATGCTGAAGCATATTTCCCCAATGAAACGCATATGTGCGAGCAACCACCATTGTTGTGGTTGCATACGTGCGATACCGCATAAAGCGGCCGAGTGGACACTATTGGAATCGTGTCTGGTAAGTTAACATAACTGGGTATTTCCAATTCAAATTTCTTAACAGAAGCCAGATTGCTCTTATGGGTATAGTAGAGCGTCTTTGAATTGCGCGCTGTCCACACCAAGTCATCGTCCACAAGGGCCATAGAAGTTGGGGCCTTCAATCGGGTTCTAAACAAATGTCGGAACGAACCCTCATAGTTTGAAAATTCGATTTTACCAGCATCCGTGTCAAGCCAGAAGACCGTCTGGGAATCCGGGTCGATGTAAAGTTGAATGCCACCGAGACCTAAACTTTCTTCAACTACATGGTGATGAGCGCCGCGGCCATGAAGCGGCGAAATATCAATGTGCGTGTACAGTTGAGAATGGAGGGTGACAAACATTTTTCTGTAAGAATTGGATATAATTAGTTTGCTAAATTAATCGAATGATTCACCAAATATAATATATGTTTTTGCACAAACGTTCTGTAAGTAAGTAAGATTCATGAACAATTTGCGAAAATCTCAATTAAAAATATCAATTTTTAACGGAGATATCAATGGCACCGTGTCGAGACCTTTTTTCTAAGAAAATGAAACACTAAATTCCATGTCAAATGCTCAAAAGTAGATTCCGCATAAATTTTGATGATCTTAATATCACGAATATTTTCTTTTCTATTTTACTTTGAAGAAATTTGGGAAAGATAAAGTTAAAAAAAATTCGATTGAGATGAAATGAATCTATACTTCTGAGCCGTTCACAGGCTAAATGCATTAACTCCACATTTGAAAATGTGTGAATTTCAGTGCTCTCAATTTTTTGTTTGTGAAGTTAATCGATGTGACCTGTGAACGGCCCATATATATACATATGTATGTATATGTATTATAATTTAATATTAATATTTTTTAAATGTATGAGAAATGCCTTTTCCTGAGCTGAGATAATTAGAGAGAAGCTATCCGACGAAAATTTTTATATAATTTTAAATACTAAGTAAAATTAATTTATTGGTTATGGTTACAAAGTTCAAAACATGTTCAACAAAACGAAAATATTTTAAAAGATAATTTTGGAAAATTATAAGAACGAAGATACATGAAATCATATTTTATTTTTAACTAACCTAAAGGAAGAGCAAAAATTTGTACAATTTTGGAGAGTTATAACTCCGCGAAAAATTATTTTTTCCAAGAAAAAAAAAATGATAATTTTTGCAAGCGTATTCCCCGTCGATTAAAAAAAAAATCGCATAGAAATGAATAAAAACACTTTGAAGGCGAAAGAACAAGTTTTCAATGTAAAAAATTGTTTGCACCCAACAACACTCAAAGTTCATAAAAAAATTGAGAGATAATTTGTGTAAATTTTCTAACGACGGATGATATAAGGTACAAGCTTTGGAACTTTAAAATTAAATTAATAATAACTGTTTTTCAACAATTTTTAAATTTTTTGGATTATTATTTTATGCTTTTAATGAGCATACAACCAACAAAAAGACATAGTAGCTGTGTTCCATTGGGCTGTGTAAAATACTCCCAAGTACTTCTGGCTACGCTCAACTACTCTAGCTCTAGTTGGCGAGTAGTTTCGCCACATTTTCCCGCCAGATGGATTGTGGTTTTTGTACTAGGTTTGCATGGAAATGATAGTTGTTTTCTCATTGTTGGTTCAACCTTAGCTATTCTGGAGCCTTCAAATAATAAAATTTAAGTAATATAGGCAGCAAAACATATTTATATATAAATATTTCCATTTTAATAAATAAGGCATAATCAGAGCAACAAATATAATACGATGAAATGTCAAAATTTGAATTTATATTTGACTCCTGAGGATCAAAGTAGCGTTCCATAGAGAAAGTACTCGGGAGTACTTTACACAGCCCAATGGAACACAGCTAGTATTACGGCTGGTGGCCGTTATTTTTATCTTATTGAAACTTCATATATCCTATCTCACGATATCTCACCTATCTATCAAGCCGTTCGGTAAAATCGGTAAAATTTATGATCCTGATAAACGTTTGGGAGCAAAAACCGTGTCTATATGACACAAAAATTAAATATTTTAGCAATAAATAACGCTCTCGAACTCAAACAGAGTATCAAATATATGTAAACAAGAAAACTAAGATTGCTATGATGTGAGCGTAACTTTTGCGAACTCAAGTAAAAAGTCATATGTCTAGGCATATGACTTATCAGTGTAAAATAGCCTTAGAAAAGCCCTTTTTGGATAACAATTCCTTAATAACAATTCCTTAATATAAGTTCTTAAAATTCTTACTAATTTATTTTAGGTTCTTTGCTTTCTATTACTTTTTCCATACATAACGTCAAAATAATTCGATTCGATTTTTCTAATGGAATTATTTTAACATTTTGAACGAAAAAATTAATTGAAGTCAAAGGTAACTGAAATGAATTTCCTGAAAATTTAGGAAGTTTGTTAAGGAATTTCAATTTAAAAAGTGCTTTTTAAGCTCCTTTCGATCCCCCGATTCGACTGGAATTCACGATAGGGCCCAATAAATGCTCATTGCATACCCACGTACAAATTACTATCAAAAATTTCATTTTTTGAGCAAGCAACTATAATTGGTTTGTTTTTTGTAAAAAATATGTAAATTATAAAACCTAAATAAATTGATTTTCTAATATCATAAGAGCATTGTTTTGTTGCTATGTTTTTTTTTCCTATTTTAATTTCATTCTAAGTATTCTTTAATCGACACATCATAAGATGTACGCACATATATTGTTTTCTTTTTTCAACAAAATTGATACCTGAAAAAAATCATCAATTGCCTATTTATTAAACCTACTAAACCCTCATGTTGTATAACCGTTAAAGAAGGAATGGAGATTATTTTACAAACATATGTACATATATCATAATATGATAATACTTAATGTGAGCGAAGGAAAAACAGGGACAAAAATAATATACTCATATGTAAAATTAATTTTTATCTGAATACATGAAGCAAAATAAAATTCCACTATTTAACATATAGGAAGTTAAGAGCCCACTTTTCATTTGTCAGATAAATTAACTTATCAAATAAAATCTTCCAAATAAGAAACTTGGCTGTGATTTCAATTACTAGTTTGTTATTTTATCTATTAATTTCTAGACTAAGTGGATACGTATTTTATTAAGACAATAAAGTTATCAGTCTATTGAAAAACCGATCCTTAGTCATACGTTTATTTCACTTTAGTCAATTATCGACTTTAATAAGACATATAAGAGCTTCATATGTTTGTAAAAATTGTTTTAATTTTAGGGTACTTGAAAAGCCCCATTGTATTTTGAAAAATTTAGCCTCATTCAATGAGGTAAGCTAAATTGTTATTTTGGGCTTTACTTTCCATTGTATGAAAGGGAAAAATACTCCGTAATATCGATTCGCACATTGTTCTTATGATCTAAGTAACTCACCCTTCCTCTGGTATAATTGCGAGGGCAATTGGTGAATTTCCACCTGTAAAGTGGTGCACTATAGCCCGTTCCATTTTCCTTAAATTCAAAACCTCAACCGTTTGCCGTTGGGAATCTGCCCAGTAAAGATTGTTAGCTAAGTGATCTGCAGAAAAAAAACTCAATTATAATATTAGTCAAAGAACGTTTTCTTGAAGCTTACCAAAGGCTAACGCAGTTACATTGCCTATATTCTCACTTGCAAGCTTTTTGACAAACTTCTTAGTAATATGAACCTCGTAGATGACCTTTTGAGAGTTGTCAGCGATAAAAGCAGTACCATTAAGGGAATTGAAAGCGATCTTGTGAATAAACATTGGCAAAGGAAAGGCTTCAGCCATCTTGTGTCTACCAAAAGAGGCGTGTTCCATATTCACCAGGTAGTTGCCAAGGCCAAGCAGAAGACGTTGTTTCTTCTGAAACTTTTTGCAGGTGACTTGATCAATGCCGAGCAACATACCGTCAGGACAGGCACATGTCGATGTGTTGTTGATTGATAGTAGACAAAGGTGGGAGCATTTGTGGATCATACAGGCATGGTTCGCCTTTGGCTGTTTAGCTGAATGGTACACTGCTATGTCGTAAATATTTGCATCCTTAACTAAAATTTCGTGGTGTTTCCCAGTAAATTTATGGCATGAATGAATGCTTTTCGTTCCCCAGTCGGACCAGTAGATCTTATCCTCAAAAACTGCTATGCCATAAGGGTGTTTTAGAATGTCGGTGAGCACAATACGCCTATCAGATCCGTCCATAAGGGCACTTTCGATGGTTCCAAATTTAGCATCTGCCCAATACAACCTACCGTTAGGAATATCAAGAGCTATTCCATTCGGCCAATGAATATCTTTATTAATCAGAGCTTCCGCGTGAGTTCCATCCATTGCAGCACGTCCTATGATCGGTTTCTTACCCCAATCCGTCCAGAACATAAGTCCCTTGTAGGGATTAAGAGCGATTCCACGAGGTTGATCGACGTCTTTCACCACTAGAACAGCGCAATGAAAACCATGATTTGAACACACTGCCACATGTTTCATCATATTATCAGTGAAATAGATGTTTCCAGCTAGCCAATCAATTGCTAAATCTTCTGGAGCTTCTAGACCGGATGTCAAAACAATCTCCGGATTGCTTCCGTCCTCCCGTACCCTCACAATACTCTCCGACTGCTGCTTGATATCAGTCCAATAAATATTTGTTCCGTCGTAGTCTACTCCAATAACTTGGGACAGATTAGTTGCCACGTGGTAGACATGCCTAGACTTAAGATAGATTCCTACAACAGTCTTCTGGGTCGTGTAAAGTAAAAAGGGTTCTCCAGTTCGAACGACACACGTTTTTCCATCACTTTCCAATTTAAATTTATTTGTGCACGTGCACCGGTATGAACCTATCGTGTTATTGCACCCTTGACTGCACACTCCAAAGTTCTTACATTCGTCTATGTCTTCGCAAGTCTTTTTAACAGAATCAAAGGTGTATCCTTTGGGACAAACGCACTCTGGTCCTGAAGGAAACTTGTAGCATTTGCTAGGTGCGGGGCAGTGAGTACTGTCGCAGTTGGCAGTCTCGCTTTTGCAAACACCGCCTTCATCGCTTTTATCTGCGCAATCTTGGAAACCGTCACAAACCTTATCCAATGCTATGCAAGAGTCATTATCTTTGCACAGAAATCTGTGTTCCTCCAACTTACAATTCGCCACTGAAAACACAGTTAAAGTTTAAATCATAGTCATTTTATGAGAAATCAATAAATGAGCATTGACGTAACAAAAGGTAGGTATCAACTACTGAATGTTATAATACAATTTACAGAAAATACAAGAATAAGCTACTAAGCCAGTCAAACAAATATCTAGATTCAACATGCATTTTGGGCTTTATTTTTTTTTACAATGTGCAGTGGAAAGGCGGAAGTGGGTGATAAAGATCCAATTGTTTTACAAAAATACTTTAATTTTCAGAGCTTCTAATTTGTAGGGTTCCGTCCGAAAATAGTAAAAAAAACAACATAATTAAAAAGTTTGAAAAAACCCGCGACGGATGTAAACGTTGTACCCAAAAAAGGATTAAATAAAATGTTTGAAAAACCCCCGACTAAAAGTTAAGAAAAGAAAGATAAAAATAATAAAATAATAGTTTAAAAAACTAAAAAATACGCTTGACGCGTGAAATTAAATTTGCAATTTTATACGTATATGTGTATATAATTATGTACATATATACAGATATATCCAAACATACATATATGTATACATACTTACATACATTAAACATATAATATATTATATGTCGTATAACGTTTTACGTATGACATCTTGTCGCATATCGGATGAAAAAAAAAAGATTTATTTTTGAGTGAAAACGATAAAAATACAGTTCATCATCATTATTTTTGATCGAAAAAATAAAAGTCACATATAAGGAATATCCTCTACCAGAAACAATAAAACTCAACTTTGATTTTTATAATTGGTCGAAAAAATAAAACTCAGTTCTAATGATTAGCAGTAATTTAAGAAAAATAAAATTATTTTTACATAATAATTATATCGCTACATTTTTATAATAAAAATTAAAACATAATGATTGAAATTAGTTTTTTTAATTTTGATCATAATGATTACGGTCCCCGGTTTTTATTTAATAATTCTTATTTACCTTTAATAGATACCTATATATTGTGAAGAGAGAAGTGAGAGTTTTTTTTAGCAAAACTGAACTTTGTGGGACTACTTGTTTTTAAGACCAAAATGTCAAAGTAAAGAAAACTTAACTTTAGTACAAAATTGACAAAATATTAAGGTTAGAGGCAATCTAGGTCGAATTGCCAAATTATTTCATGTGAATGTGAATTTGTTTTCAATATCTCCAAGAGGATCCGAAATGGATTTTTAATGTTTTCACGAAAATGCTTAGGAACACTCGGAAACCGTATTAATATGGTAGCGTTGAACAGGATAAACTCCCGCATTTCCCAAAAATTTGGTATGCAGTGATTCCCACGAAAAATGGGACCAACGCAAAAAATATCTTTGTCCTTAAGTTTGAAATATGTAACAAAAAAAGGTAAAAATTTATTTTTTTTAAATGTAATTTTGGGGATTGTATTATTTCCCATGTTTTTCGGTTGGAGAATGCGTTCGAAAGCAATATTCCAATTTAAAACAGCAACCACATACCTACAAATCAAATGCTATTTGAATAAAATTTTCCTTTTACAAAATTTTTTATTAACTGAGAATTTTGCGTATACAAAAGGCAGTTAATATGTAATAATAAGTAGTTTAAAAGCATTTCCATATTATTTTTAACACATTGCCGACCGCACGAATTGCGCCTGAATACCACCGCGCAAGTGAAGTTATCAAATATAAACAACATTTAAGCAGTTAAAGCTGTTAAACGGGGAGATTTCCCCGATTGGTCGTTTACAATAGACGTGCCGTAATCTTTAAATTTTCGAACATAATGTATAAAAGAAAAGTTCTCTTCATATGAATCGAACTTTAAAATATAAAAAAATGCTTTCAAGAACCATTGCGTTTATCTGGTTTTTCATCATAGTCACTGCAGGTAGAAGAACAGGAACAAGTCAAGCGCTGGAGAGGTAGCCGGATTTGAGTGAAATTTTGCAGAAACCTTCCTTTGGCCTTGGAACGTATAAATATGCAACAATTTTTGCTGGCTCAATTATTGTTTCCGAGATTTTTCATTAAAAAAAAATTTTTTTCTCGGACTTTTGCCGTACAAAAATGTGCATATTTATCGCATATTTCTGCAAAATTTCACTCATAATTTCACTTCACTTATGTTATATTAAAATTAAGCACTTTACAGTCACTCTTCTAATCACAAAAAACCTGAAAAGATAAAGTTTTAAATTATTATTTAAGATTACTTACCTGCTGCAATCTGTCCCTCTTGTTTACATTTACTGATCTGTCATTTAACTTGTACAATTTAACTTTGGCATTTTGTATAAGGAAAATCCTCCGCCAGTAGGCATTTTGTAAAAGGAAAATCCCCCGTCAGTAGGCATTTTGTATAAGGAAAATCCTCCGCCAGTAGGCATTTTGTATAAGGAAACTCCTTCGTCAGTAGGCATTTTGTAAAAGGAAAATCCTCCGTCAGTAGGCATTTTGTAAAAGGAAAATCCTCCGCCAGTAGGCATTTTGTAAAAGGAAAATCCTCCGTCAGTAGGCATTTTGTAAAAGGAAAATCCTCCGCCAGTAGGCATTTTGTAAAAGGAAAATTCTCCACCAGTAGGCATTTTGTAAAAGGAAAATCCTCCGTCAATAGGCATTTTGTAAAAGTTAAATGACAGATCAGTAAATGTAAACAAGAGGGACAGATTGCAGCAGGTAAGTAATCTTAAGTAATAATTTAAAACTTTATCTTTTCAGGTTTTTGTGATTAGAAGAGTGAGTGTAAAGTGCTTAATTTTAATTTAACATAAGTGAAGGGCGATCATGAGTGAAATTTTGCAGAAATATGCGATAAATATGCACATTTTTATACGGCAAAAGTCCGAGAAAAAAAATTTTTTTAATAAAAAATCTCGGAAACAATAATTGAGCCAGCAAAAATTGTTGCATATTTATACGTTCCAAGGCCAAAGGAAGGTTTCTGCAAAATTTCACTCAAATCCGGCTACCTCTCCAGCGCTTGACTTAAGCCGAAGAACAATCTTTTAACTCATAATTATAATATATAGAACTCCTAACGCGTTTTTATCGAAATTTTCGACGGAGTGTTTTCCGAAAATTATTTAATCGAAATAATGCAGATTTAACCAAGTGACTTTAATTCAATTTTGTTCAAATTCAGTGTCTGTATATGGTACATATATGTGCAGTGCAATGCTTGCAAACCACAATTAAGAAATTAATACTTAATATTTAAAAGAAGGCTATATAGCTAAATATCATAGATTTTGTTTGGAATGTCCAATCTAGCGGGAAATAAACTTAAAACCAATCACCAATAAAATTTGATTCCGACTTACCACAGCCAATTTCGTCGCTTCCGTCGCCACAGTCGTCATAACCATCACAAACCCAAGTGTGACTCTCCAGGCACTTCTTGTTCTTGCACAGGAATCCATGACAGTGGTCCTCAATCCCGTCACATCCCGCTTTTTCATCAGAATCATCCGGACAATCCTTTTGTCCATCACAAACCATATCCAGCGGGATGCAGGTTTTATCCGCGCAGGTGAACTCGAATTTGGTGCACAGCGGATGCTTGTGCGGCTTGCCGCACTCCTCTTCATCGTCGCCCATCGGACAGTGGTCCATACCGTCGCACAAGAAATCCACCGAAATGCAGGTCTTATTGTCCGCGCACCGGTGCCAATTCGGAGGCCGGCATAGCTTAAAAGCTAGAGAAACGTCTACTTGAAATTCTATTGAAGAGTCTAGAAAAAGCCCATATTTACCGCAATTTTCCTCATCTGAACTGTCCGGGCATTGGTTCTGTCCGTCACAGACGAACTCCAGTTTTATGCAGGTCTCATCCCGACACTTAAAGTTATCCGGCCCAGAGCATTCCAGGCTACTGCAACAGCACACAAAAACACAAAACACGAGGAGTACCCCTTGCAGGAGTAAGGCCCTAAAAGATGGACACCACGTGATCAGTGAAATTTATAACGGTTAAATTTAAAGTACGTATTATTTTTTCTTATTATTATTTACTGATTGATAAAAACTAACTAACTAACTAAATCAGAATTAAATATTAGCAACTTTGGATATATTTTCTAATTTATTTTTCGCTATTACGGGCAAAATCGTATGTACATTAAAATATAAATACGTATTATCTCTACACCCACGAACATATCGCATTTATTTGAGAAATCTATAGTAATAAACAATACTTATTTATTTACTAGTTACTAAAACAATACTTACATTTTTGGCTACTCCAGCACTTCCAAAATGTTCACCAAAAATAAACCTCACTTTAAAGTCGGGTACTATCGTTCCACCCGCCAGAGAACTAATGATCTTGCTAAGCGCTGTTACCGGATCCAAGTTGAAACACGAACCGTTAAATTTCGAAGTGCTAAGTGTGCTTGTGTTAAGCAACACAATTCTCAAAGTAGCAAGAATTGCCAGTACGAAAAAACATTACAAATCAGGCTTGTTTAGATTAAGACTTGAGAGGTACCCGAGATTTATACTGACTGGTACTCTGAACCGAAAAGTGGCGATTCCTTTAAATAAGTAGTAATATTGTACGAACTGTATACAGTAGTGGAAGAAATAAGAAATTTATCAAAATGGCGGAGATTGCCATGAAAACTGGTATTTAGGGGTTTTTTGGAGCTCCTGATTCCGAATATTTGATTGAAATTTGGAAATTAAAGATGGCGGATCCAATGTGGCGAGCAACAATTTTCGAACTTTAATGAACTTATTTGAAAATTGAGACCACTAATTTCGAATCTACTATCAAAATTTGGAAATTCGTAATGGCGGACCCAATATCTTTATTTGTTTGTTTGCTTGTTGCTCAATCACGTTTTTTGAACGAAAGCACTGCATATCGGGACTTAATAAATAGGCTACTTTTTATTCCCGGGATTCCAAATGGCGGGCTCAAGACGGCGACCAAAAATAATAAATTTCAAGGGATTGCCACAATTTGTATTCAGGGTTTTTATGGAAATTCTGATTATAAACTTATTTTCGAAATTTAAAAATTCAAGTGGATCAAATAAGGCGAATAAAACTTGCCGAAATTCAACAAACTTAAGTGAAAATCCGTATTAAGGGTACTTTGAGGCCACTCAATTTGAATATGTCGATTTTTTAGAAATTGAAGGATTTGCATGTAAATTAAGGAAAGAAAAAGAAAAGAAAAACTTTTAAAATTCTACGAATTTAAGTAAAATTTCATATTAAAGGTACAACTAATTTTGAACCCCTATACATACATATATGTATGTACAGTACGGAATGTTTTGTTTTGCTTTGTTTATTACTCAATAACGCTGAAACTGTTGGGATATTTTTCATTTTTTGTCTGAAGTTAACTAAGTACAACCCTTGTCTGTTGTTGCTGACTGTTTTCATGGACATAATTTTAACCATTTTGAAGGTCAAAGTTTACTGAAATGATATTATGAGAATTTTGAAACTTTATTAGGGAATTTTTACCCACAAATGGCTTTCGTAAGCTCTTTTCGATTCGTACGATCGACTCTTTATCGCTGAAATGACGATATTCGCAATAGGGCTCTAAGCTTGCCGTAGTTGCTTCCGGATTCTACGGGGATACCTCAGTTTTCCAGACATCAAAAGCTTAAACTTACCGGAGTCGGACCAATTCCGGACAAATCCCGGACTGGATGTGCGCGGGTCTTAAGTTATTGGGCTCACTGCCCGCTTCAGGGTACGGGGTACACGCAAAATACTGCACGGTTAAGTTATTATAAGCACTCATAAAATGGTTCGCAATTCATCCATCACTCAATAACGTATAATTTCCATCATTCTTTTCGGCACGTTGATTCTTTGCATTTCTCAAGCTGAAAACGATTCTGCTGCCAGCAAACTTTTGCCCCGAAGAGTCAAATTAAAATTATGGAAAAGAGCCATCTGCCAGGAAATGTTGACGTCAAAAATGCTTTAAGCTTAAGCACGTACATTGACTAATGTGTTTTATACATTGGGGTGCAAAATTGAAAGGTTGTTAGTAGTTAAGGATTTAAGTGCCTAAAAAATCCCAAATCAACATTTTTGCGAAAATACGATCTAACAATAAGTGCCAAACCTAATAATATCCAAATGGATTTCTTTTAAAATTTTCCATTTTAAGTGTTTAGTTTACTAAATTACGCTGTAAAAATAGACATTACGTCATCGAGTGATCAAAACATTCAGATTCAGATAAAACGTAACCTGAGAACTTTTATCAAGGCACTTAACCCATTTTCAATATTATGTACTTCAGCAGGCACAAGCCCATTTCCAATGTTGCTTTTTATAAGGCACTTAGCCCATTTTCAATATAACTTTATAATGCACTTAAGACATTCTAAAATAATGAGTGTTTATTTTGAATTACTTCCTTGAATTCCTATTTTTTAGATTTTTACGACTTCCTGTAATTATAAGATATGTGTTTAATTAATTGAAGTAAAAATAGATAATTATTTCATTGAAATGTTTGTTTTATTTTGTTTTTTTTGTTATATCTCTAAATAATAAAATTGGTACTTAGACCCTTTAACTTACAACCCTTCAATTTAATATATTCGTGGTTCGCAGCTTTCTGTTAACACCGCCTCCTATAAGCCACCCAGCAAACCAAATGACTCGCTAAAAATTCATAAAAGAACCATTTTAGCGGGCATTTCGATCGTTTACGATAGTTGCAAAACACTCTAAAGTATATATACCTACATATATGTGCTTTGCTTACCCACAAGAGTTAAAAACTATTCTTTTATTAGCATATTATTATGATTAGTTTCAGTGCATTGGTATATTTCGAGTGAAATGAAATCGAAAAGAGCTCTTAAGATTTTTAAAATTGTAACAAATTCATTTCAGTTACCTTTGATTTCAATTCGTTATTCCACAAAAAATATACATTTCGATTTGATTTTTCTAATTGAATTATTTTATTTTAACACTTTGAACAAACAAATTAATTAAAGTCAGAGGTTACCGAAATGATTTTATGAAAATTTTAGAAATTAAGGCGACCGGTAGGGCGCCGAGTGTTGATAGGAAAAAAACTCGGCGCTCAAGGAAGCATAATTACTGAAATGTGAAGGCAGGAAAATATTTTTATTTTTGCTTTATTTTTTTATTAAAAATTGGATTGTTTATCTGTTAAATAAAAAATGTTTGATTCGGGTAGGTCTCTAGTCTCAACAAAACATAAATGTGAAAGAAAGCCAAGTTCGTAACAAAAACACTTGCACGATAAGTACTCTGATAACGGCTTCGCTAATAAAAGAAGTGAGACCTAACTGGGTACCAAGTTCTTTCGAAGTTTTTTAAATCATAGCTCCTGTCATGCATAACGTTTTTCAGTTGCTTTAAAAGAAAATTTTTTATGTTCTTTGCTACTCAATAGTGCGGCTTGGCAAGTTCTGACCCACAAACTTTAATCCTTGCGTTTGAGAACAATTTAGTCAAGTGTTTCATCGATCTAGTCAATCAAGTATTTGGGTCGGAGGCGGGTGGAGATCTGAGTGGTGAGTGTGAGGTAATTGTGGGAGAGAGTGGTTGTGGTGGAGGCGAGGAGGGTGTGTTGGGTGAGCCCATTGGGGGAGGTGTGAGTGGGGAGGTCTCCTCGTTTCAGTATGGAGGTGACGATAGGAGGTCCTTTAGGGCGATGATTTCTAGTCAGAGGCGGGATGGTGCTGAAAAAGTGGGAATTAACTCTCTGGTCATTGGTAGGTCGTTGAGTACTGAGAATGATAATTTAATGGGATTAAAAATATAAGAAGGATGGCGTATGATAGATGCGTTGTGGAATTTGAGAGTGGTTCATTGAGTTGGATCTGGATGAGATGCTGTTGTTGGAGATGTTGAATAAGGATAATCCTGATTTTGAATTTTTGAGAGTGTTCAGGGAGTTTAGAAGGGTGAGAGGTGAGGAATGATACAAGAAGGTCCCAGTGGAGAGGGTCAAAGTGTTTGTTAGGTGTTTCAGATGTTCGCGTTTTGACCATATTGCTAGGTATTGTGAAAGGAGTCAGGTGACCTGCGTTAGGTGTGGTGATGAATGTGGAGCTGAGGAACATAATTGTGAAGGAAAGATAAAATGTGTCAATTCTGGTGAGCGGCACCCGGCCTTCAGCTGGAGCTGCCAAGCTAGAGTCAGGGAGCAGAAAACAAGAGCACTTATGATATCGAGAGATATCAGTAGGATTTAGGAAAATGGCGAATGGTTTGGTGACGAAGGAGGGCACTACGGGATCCTCATCAAGGGCGGATGAAGGTCGAGAGGATGTGTTGGCGGCATTGGTTGATGATGAACCTGTTCCTTCTGGAGATGAGCAGGGTAAAATAGATGTGGATCTTGATGAAAATGGAAATTCATCCTTTCAGAAACGTTTTGAATTTCTTAAATTAAAAACGGTGTCCCAACTAAAGGACAAATTAGTAGAGTCGACGAAGAAAATAATTGAGCTTTTAAAGACTGATGGAATAAGTTCTCAAAATGAGAAAGTCAGCTTACTGATCATGTTGATTAAGTCGGTTAACAACATTCTGACGGAGAATGTTGATTCTAGATCCTTCGTTGTGGTATGAGAATTCTGCAGTACAACTGCCAAAGTGTGAGGCCCATAATTAGGGTTCTGTCCCCAAGTTTGGAAAATACTACTATGGTCTCTATCAAGTGTAATGAAGGAGAAATTACACTTGGTACAGTTTATTTGAGTCCTAGTCTGGACATCCATAGGTTCGAATTAGTTGTTGATGCGATCCTTCTCAATGCAATCAAGAAAGGTAGGGCACTCATCGCTGGTGATTTCAATGCCCACAATATGGAATGGGGAGATTCTTACACGAATAGAAAAGAGGAGATCCTTAGTAGTATCGCAAGTGACTATGGCTTCAGGAATATCAATAATGGTGATTTCACTTACATCACTAGGAGTGGGAACCCTTCTAAAAGTGTACTTGATATCACGTTCATTAACTTTAGCAATGCTAAAATTCTCTGGAAAACATTGAATGTCCCATTTGGGGGAAGCCCTCATCTTCCTATCATGATTGAAGTAGATCGATCTGTCGGTGGTCCTGCCCATTAGGAGGATCTTATCTAGAAAAGAGCTAATGAAGTCATTAAGTAACATTAAATTGGATGATCTGGAGAACATGAACATCATCGATAAGCTCAAAAACGTGATTAAGAAATCGACTGTCACTTTGAAGAGATGCAATAAGTTTGTCCCAAAAAAAAAATTGTGGAGCCCAGAAATTGATAAATATTTCAGAATAAAGAGCAATGCACTGGCAAAGTTCAATAAGACTGGTAGTATAGTTCACCTAGTTGAACATAATAAATTAAGTGCCATCTTCAGAAGGAAGGTCAAGGTTGCGAAAAGGAAGGATTGGGATGATTTCACTGAGGACATGGGTAGGAAGGGTGTGGTTGTTGATTTTTAGAGAACTATTAGGAGAATCAAGGGTGGTGGTGAGAGGATAAGTTTGTTTGAGGATGGGGATAATGTCTCAAAATGTTTGGATATGGTTGTGGAAAAAGTTAATTGCCCGTCCTTAATTCCTGATCCGAAGGACACAAATAGGGTGGTTTCGCTTGGTCTGACTGTTAAGTGGTTGAATGTTTTTCTTGGTTCTAAGTCTGGGACGGCCCCTGGCTCGGATGGGATTTCCTTCGCCATGCTTAAGAGTCTGTCATCTGCTGGAAAATTAAAGTTTGTTGAATATCTTAATGAGACATTTGAATTGGGGAATGTATAAAGATTGTTCTGATATTGAAGCCTGGTAAGGATCCAACCAATGAATCTAACTACAGGCCCATCCCTTTGATTAATGTGGCTCTAAAAATTATGAATGCACGAATTAAAGATATCCTTGTTGAAAGTTTTGAGAGTTGTGGCATTCTTCCTCTGTACTCCTTTGCCTATAGGGCTGGCAGGTCGGCTTCAGTATGTCTGGGAGTTGTAAGACAAAAAATTGCGAGTTTGTTTAGAGTTCATAAATTGGTTGGTCTTGTGAGCATTGATTTGGATAGTGCGTACAATAGAGTTGACCTGGGGAAGCTGTATTTAGAGATGTTTTCATGTGAGGTACCATTGCCCCATATTAATTGGATAATTGCTTTTTTCAAGGAAAGAATGCTGATGATGAGAGGGCAGGAGTTGGCGGCGGTGGGGGGTATCCGTCAGGGCAGTATACTCTGAGTCCTGTGTTGTTCAACGTCTACACTGCATCGCTACATGAGGATGTGGAGGTTGATGTATTCTTAGTTCAGTTTGCGGACGATTTCATTCTTCTTGCAGGTGGAGAGAGTGTGGGAGATGTGAATCTAAAGCTCGAGAATGCCCTGGATAAGTTTGTGAGACGGACGACTGATATTGGATTAACAATCAGTAGTAGCAAATCCAAATGTCTGTTATTTAAGTCTAAACGCAATCTCACACTAAGTATATCTGAGACGGCAGTCCCCTGTGTTAAGGATTTTAAATTTCTGGGTTGGACGTTTACCAAGAACTTAAAGAGTGGTACTCACTATAGTAACGCGTTGAAGGTTGCTGAGAGCAATGCGAGAGTTGTGAGGCTACTTAGTGGTATTAGGTTTGGTATCAGTCCCAACAATGCTCTGCTTCTCTTTTCATCACTTATCAGATCAAAAATGGAATATGCTAGATCTCTGTCCTTTAGCGAATCAAAAACCCTTGGCAGGAAAATTAATACAGCTACAAACAAACACATCAGAAGGAGTTTGGGGTGGGGTTAACTCATAGTACTCCAAATCATGTTCTCTATGTTCTGGCTAATGAACTGCCTCCTGATCGTAGAGCGGAACTGGCTACGGCAAAGGATATACTGAGGTTGTGCAAGATCATCCCTGATTGTGCTAGTATGCTTGATGGAGGTGTTGGTGATACACCTTATGAGGTATGTTTGTTGAAGTATATGGAGCTATTCCAGTGTCTAAGATTTGGGTCTGTTCGTTCCTGTGCGGTGAGTGGTGAGATTGGAGTTAACACTGATTTTCTGGGTACATTGGGCCCGAAAAACAATGTCAGTCGTGAGGTTGTTGGGGTGATTATGAGTGAGAGGAGGGCTGGATTTTCTGATGGGGCTGTTGTGGTTGCGACGGATACCTGTTGCCGGGGGTGGTGTCGGATTGGGTGTGGTCGTGCCTGTGAGGGGGGTTGAATAAAATTTTAGAGTGTTGTGGGGTATGTCTACCTTAACAGCTGAGCTCCTTGCGATAAAGAAAGGGTTGGAATGTGTGTTAGATATGTCGATTTCGAAGGTCGTTTTGATCACTGATAGATATCATCTTTTCCACTTAACAGAAAAAATTCTAAAGGTCCTAATAAAGATTTCCATTACTCAAAATCATTTTTTTTTGTTTAGTAAAAAAGTTATACAAAAATAAAATTGGATGATTAATTTTGCACCACCTTGTATATAGGTTTTAGTACGTTTTCTCCGCATGCAAATCCTAAAACTTAGGTTTTATCATATATGTAGATACTGTACTGCTAGCTTAGGCCCAAAACTTTTAAACAAATCATGCCAATTAAAATGCTCAAAATCCCGCTCAACTATGTTTAAACACAACTAAATAACAAATAATTCAATTATCACGAGCCGATTTCTGTTGTATGTACATATCTTGGGACGACCAAGTTTTGATGTTATAAGAAATGTTCAAGTATAGTGAAACTATGAGCAAAACACTGCACGGTTAAGTTATTATAACCGTCCACAAAATAATTCATAATATACATATGTACATATATGTAGGTATGTTATTGAAATTGAAGAAGAAGGAATACTTATATATTTTTTTATCTAATCTGTTGCGAACGAAATTTTGTTCCCAAGAATCAAATTAAAATTATGGAAAAGAGCCATCTTCCGGAAAATATTTCCTTCAAAAACGCTTTAAGCTTAACTGCCCACATGGGCGTACACAACATGTGCAAAGATTTGTTTCATAGGGGCCAAGAGCTTATTTATTGTGAGTATACTTCTAGGAACGTGTTCAAAAACTTAATTATAGTTAACCATAGTTGTCGCTCAAAAACTCGGAGGTTAACCAAAATAAATATAACCACGAGCATAAATTGTTGCCGTTCATAAACTATCGTAATACATTTAACTACGCCGTAGTTTAATTTTAACAATACTCCTCGAGTATGGTCAGTCCTCTGTTCGTGGACGTGGATGCTCTTCTGCCCATATAACTCAATGCAATCATTGATTGCTAGAGCATTCACGTCCGCGAACGTGTTAATATACAATATATTAAACGAAATGAAATAAATAAGATTTTTGATATAAAGTTAATAAAATTTTAGGTGATTCGAACGTTTGAGCTTTACTCAATGTTACAGAGCAGTTGATGGATGCTACATAGGAATTAAACTGTTCAAGTGCCAGACAGAACATTTAATGAAACCTTTTCCTTTCCATGCACAACAGCCTGAAGAAGAAAACAGTTTTTATTATAAAAAAATATACACATGCCGGCGTGTAGTCTAAATTCCTAAAAGCCCGTTTCAGAAAAATTGGTCGGGGCCTGCAAATGTTATAACAAAAGGAAAGAGGGAACGAAAAGTGCACCATTTTGATATACGAGTTGTTTATAAGACGAGTAATCCATTTCTATATGTCAGTACCTCACTTACTGAACGCATCCCAGAAATAGGTGGGAAGGGCGGGAGTAGCAATTAGAAAATATCAAATATCAGTTTGATTTGACAGATTTGATATTCAAAGGGGACCGACCCCTCTGGTAAGTAAACTAAATAAATAATACAATTTTTTTTATATTTTCAGATGGATACCGATATAGTGCTAATAGTGAATTAAGTAGTGAATAAAATGTAATTTGTCATATTAGTGAAACTAACTAGTAAAGTTATGGAGTAATTTTCATCAAAATATGCAAACAATTTTTGTTGGGGAAAAAATGTAAAGTTGAATATCTCGGCAAAGTTTTCCGACAAAAATTGTTTGCATATTGGCTCATTTGGGCCATTTGGGAAAATTCCTACAAAGTTTCATAAGAATCCTTTGGGTTCACGGATTCTTAACTTGTTCCTCTTATTATTATTATTATTATTATTATTATTATTATTAAATGAAAACACCTTGCTTGTGTTAAAAGTGCATTAAAAATATAAAAAGTTGATTAGACAACATATAGCTGCGGCTATTATACATGTGCTGGTACAGCTAGATATTTAAATATTAAGGAGTGTTCTAGATGCTAGAAATACCCTATTAAAACTATTTAACAAAAATACAAATCAACGCAAAGTCGTTAGGCGGTCTTGATTAGATGATCGTGCTTTTCAAGTATTTTGTTGGATGACACATTGCAAGTGACTGCATTCTGAGCAGCTGGATAGTGAATTCCGTGATTCTCCAAAGTCAACAAGCACTCTCTAAAACCGCGGAAAAATTCTTTTGCGTTATCCCTGTTGAAGACCATGGGTGGCTTTAGCTTGATTACATTGTCATTAGGGCCGTCAGAGCTAACGAGGATCTTGTGCAAACTCTTCATTCGGTTCACCACCCACCTAGCCTCTTCCGTGGCCGGCTCCCTGTTGCTCTTACCCTTAATTAGCTCAATGCCAATGAAAAGCCCAATTCCACGAACATCTCCAATGCAGCTGAATTCTTTGCTGAGCTCCTCGCAGTGTTCTAAAATGTAGTTACCTACATCCATAGCGTTTTTTTGGAGGTCCTCCTCCTCAATAACTCGCATAACAGCGTTTGCAATGGCACAGGAAACTGGATTACCTCCGTAGGTGTTAAAGTAGCATATCCCAGATTCTGCAAAACTGTCTGCAATTTCAGGGGTAGTAACAACAGCTCCTACAGGGTGACCATTGCCCATAGGCTTAGCAACAGTTACAATGTCCGGAATAACTCCCTGGGATTCAAAGGCCCAGTAATGCGTCCCAACACGCCCAAATCCGACCTGAACCTCATCTGCAATGCAAACGCCACCAGCTTTTCGAACCGCTTCATAAACCTTCCGGAAATAGCCTGGAGGCGGGATGATCTGGCCGCCGCAGCTCTGCAGACTCTCGGCGATGTACGCAGCGACTCCTTTGCCCTTCTGCTTGAGCCCAGCGATGATGTCCTTCACGTCGCTGGCGTACATCTCGGCCAAATTAAGATTTGGATACTTAGAGGTCGTGTACTTGCCGCGGTAGGTGTCAGGACAGGGAGCAACGTGGACATTCTCGGGTTTGGGGTCCCCGCCCGGCTGATTGAACTTGTACGGAGAAATGTCCATGACCGAGCTAAGATGACCGTGGTAAGCACTGAAAAATTAATAAGATAAATTTTATAAGTTCCATAGGAACAAGGTGAAGGAACTTACTGGTCAAGCGTTATAACATCATTCTGTTTCGTGTGCGTCTTGGCTAAACGAAGGGCTAGATCATTGGCTTCTGACCCGGAATTGACAAAGAAGCAAACAGACAATTCACCAGGCATTTTTTGACTAAGTGTCTTGGCGCACTGCACCAGCTCGTCATGCAAGAAGCGATTGTTGGTGGAAAGAGTGGCCATCTGAAGACTCCCAGCCTGGACGACTTTTGGATGGCAATGACCAACTGTAAAAAAAGTAAAACAAAAGAATAAATATTAAATAAATCGTGAGCGATAAGAGTAGCAGTGTCAAAAGTAGATTAAGTATATGTATGGCAAGGCAATTTGAACTTTATAAAATTCTAATGCCCGATTTCACAGTGCGCGCTTAAGTTCTCACTCAGCTAAGCGCGGGGCGAAACTTAAGTATTTTCGGTTTCACAGTCCTTTTTTATTTCAAGATTAGCTAAGTGAGAACTTAGATATTTTGCTCTTTTATGTAGGGCACTGTGTTTGTTTCAGGAGGGCCCTATTATGAAAAACGTTCGAATCGAATCGAACGTAGCTTACAAAAACCCTTTCTTAATAATGTTCCTAAAATGTTGATTAAATCATTTCAGTAACCTTTGACTTCAATTAATTTTCGCATTCAAAGCTTAAGTTAAAAGTGTTAAAATAATTCGGTTAAAAAAATCCACTCCAATTTTTTTGAACTTATACCAGCGACACACCAACTGAGAATTTCGAGCGTACACAATTTCACAATATTATTGTATTGCTTTGAAATTAGAGTCAAATTTATGTCAAAATTTCTTTTAAATAGAATATTTGCCTGAAACTTTTTAAGAAATTCAGAGGTGATATGATATATTTCTGAAATTAAGAACACTCGAAATTCTAAATTTCTGTTGGTGTGTCGCTGATATTATGTGCGGAAATTAAAATCACAGGTGAGTAAAATATATTTATGAAAATGTTAAGAATTTTATTAAGTAATTTTTATCCAAAAAGGGCTTTTTGAACTCGTTTTGATTCGATTCCAACGTTTCTCATGATAAGGCCTGTTATCATCAGTATTCATTTTTATAAAAAAAAATACCAATTTCCTAAAACAACTTGTTTACTTGTTGAATTTTCCATATATGACATATGAAATGTCAAAAAATATCTATAAGTCAGACTTAAGTGACCCGTTTTGGTGACTTAAGTATAGCGACCACTTAAGCCATAATTTACCCTTTTACCCGCACTGTGAAACCTAAAAATGATTAAACGGAATCTTAAGTGACGATCAGAACTTAAGCTCACACTGCGAAATTGGGCATAAGAGCTTGCTTTCAGAAGAACTCAAGGTGAGAAAGCTTCTTTACTCCTTGTAAAATTGAGAGAGAAGGGAACTGAGAAATTACAAAATAATTGTTCCATTGATTATTATTTTGTGCTAATATAGACTAGAGGTTAACGACAAAATCTCATGATTTAATCAAAAGAGATAGTTTGGAAATACCTTTGGACATTTGGCATTCAGTCCGTTAACAATTTTGTCAAATAATGCAAAAATTGTAAAAATAGAATATTTCGAAAAGCGCCTTTAGTATTTATTCGACCCACATTACAAGCATTCGTTACCTTGTAACGAATTTCTAAAAATATCCAAAATACGATATTTTGTGCTCTTTGAAACTGCTTTGTTCGAAAATGTAGTATAATGGGGCATTTTCACTCGTAAACATTCGTATTCTACGAAAAAAACCTTATAGAAATGATGGTAAAGATCACAACAAATTGGTTTCGTTAATATTCAAAAACGGATATTTTTACGTCATTTTTCAGACCAAAAAATATCTATTGATCTCTCTGCATATGATATTAATATACAGGCTGGGTATACATACCAATTGATTCTACATGGTCTTCTTATCAACGTTTGTTCAGATACCCCTATTACAACAAGAATTGTATTCTACATACATATATCGTGTAAAGTTATTTAATAATTTAATAAATGTTCAGATCCTAACGAAACACCCTGTAGAGTTATTCTTGTGATATCAGCAGTACAATGATAAAATAAAAGAAGTTGAATTTCCGAAAAGTTTTATAAAATATAAATTTTATAATGGTTTTAAAATTAAATAACAAAAAGGGAACAAACGATAATTGGAGGCAATTTTATTTTAAGACATCGGTCTCAAATGTGCTTCCTCAAACAAATTGTTTCAGGTGAAACGAAATAAAATCATATAAGCGCCAGCGAAATTAAGTGAATCAAAGATATTCCATCAAAAATTTTATAATACGCTATCAACAACTTCTTCTTTAATTACTTACTTCGAATAAGATCGCAAATATTCAAAATTTTTATGACTTTATTGAAGTAAATTTTAATATCTAAAGAATTCTACATGCTAGTCAAAATAAAGCGAATAAAACGATAAGCGCACCCCAATATGAGGAAATGTTTTTGTTCACCCTTGCCGCGCTTCATTTTGATCACTCGCCGCATGTCGGCGCTCGCTTCTGTACGAATTTTTCAAGAGAATATCAAAGACACTCTACTTTATTCGACCCAAATAAACAAAAAATTCGCCAATGTGAATACCTGCTTTTCATATACAAAAGTTTGTGGATCAACCTACATATATTAGACTCAGCGAACGCGAAGCAGACCAATTTAGATTAGATTAGAAAGAGCAGTGATAGTTCTCATCGAACGCGAATCTATTGATCTTTTCTGATCTAGATCGATCTAGATTAGCTTACGAACAGGACTTGCGATCTTTGTTAGGTTTTCTTGGCTTTTTTGAGCCTAACGTGTAGAAGGGGCTAACAATTAATCACTTTTAATGCAAAAACATTTATGCTTATTTTTCATCGCCTTTTATATGAATATAAAAGAATAACAGCTTCAATTCCATCAATTTCGTTGATTTTATTATATCTTGAAGTCATATCTTCCTGAGCGAATTGGTTTAATTGGAGTTAAATCTGCTTTATTCTTTTCGTTCATTGTTTCATAACAGCCATCCTGTACAGCAGCTCTCATATTTTGCTCTTCCGACTATGCAAATCATCAAGTGCCAGACACGTTTTTAAATTATCTGACCAAGTTAAACTTACCTCATTTGCGTATCGCGTGGAACTTTCGGTAACGATAAACGTTATCCGTCCAATTCGAAATCTGGCGACCTGCACAACCTCTGGCGTCCCAGTTATCTCGGTTCATTCACCATATCCATTATCACTGGACACTCCCGTCACATGTGAGCGCGGCGTCACGAGACTTATTTGCGGACGCGTCGACGCACAAACATGTTCTATTTTTATTGCTTATCAGGTCAATGGAAAACTACGAAGTGGTTGCTCTCAAGGCGGCGGCGTATATGAGTGTTCCATGCACTCACTCAATTTGATTTTAAATTCGCACCGACCACCTTGTTAGGTTAGCCCATGTATAATTTTTGGGGCTATTAAACAACTTAATAGAGAAATTGTTTTCAAAAGACACTCTATCTCATTTCCGCCGATTAAGACATTTGTAGGACAAAGCACTGCAGAGATAATGTCCTCTTGAATATTTTTGGCTTTGTTTGCTACATATTGTTAAGATCATTTTGCACTTATGCGAAAGTTCATAGATAAGTATGTATATTGTATACCATATATGTATGTACGTATGTCGTATATGTATGTATTATGTAAGTACATATATACATATGAAACAATGGCAAAATTTTTCCAAATTTGACCACTAGTTAAGACCAAGGTTCATTTTACATTCATATATGTATGTATCAAAATTGGTATTATAATATTGTACATTACACAGCTAGAATGAAGTAAATAGAGCAATAAGAGCTTGTTTTTAGAAAGAAATCATTAAACATTTGAACATTTTTCATGATTTTAACGAATTAAATTTAATTTAAACATAGTTAATAGGTTAGTGGCGAGAATTTTGGTCTCTATTGAATTTATATGAATTTACCCACCCGCTCATCTCATACACAATTCACATTTGCGGTAAACAAATCAAAGCGTAGGTACGTACATACATATGTATGTATTTAAAAAATGTTAATTTATACATACATATGTATATTACTGTATTATTTGATTATTAAAATATCCGAGATTTATAAAGAAGAATTTTTATTTTAAGATTGAAAGCAAACTATATTTAGCGTCTTTTGAATTGAAAGCCAGGTTTTAACTGCTTGAAACTTAAAAAAGATACATATTCTACATCATGGATAAGCCATCGATTTAGTTCATTTTTTATATGAAGACTACTACATATTAATATCATATAATATATAAATACTTTTGAAAATTAAAATTAAGCCGATATTGGATTAGCCCCAAAAGAGTAAGAAAATATTTTGTTAATGGTTTTGACTATTTTAAGTTTAGATGTGGTTTTTTGGACTCCAGCTTCAAATTTTAAAAATGGTTAATAACTTGGAATAAGTACGGTAAATATATAATATATATATATATATATATATATATATATATATATATATATATATATATATATATATATATATATATATATATATATATATATAATATATTTGTTTTTCGTTATGTTCATCTTTATAAAGATCATAGATCTTTATAGCTTCATACATATATGTACATATGTGTATAATTTATTTGTTCGAAGACATTATTTTTAAAAGAATGACTCGGAAGAAATCTAACTTTCAATCTAGTCTTTAGTCTAGAGAGTGTCCACACATCGACAAGAAATGATGCATTTATATCTTTAGAATATAAAATTTACTTCTCACTTGTTTAGAGGTAGATAAATGCACATGCAGTTGCAATGGTCACTGCGCAACTCCAATATGAACAAAGCCAACAATTTAATCACGGAAAAATCCACACCTCTATTTGATCTTGAGAGTTCAGCACCCAATATGCGTTCGCAGACAATAACCACGCGCCAACAAATACCAAGGAACAATATATGACATAAGGCTTATCGCCTCCGTGTTAAAAATATAAACGTCCCGCGATACGAATTATCCACGTGACTCAATTACATTGCTTCTGGGTCTGCTGTACTATAATATGGCAAAGTTGATAAGACGTCAATCACACTGGACGAGCATGGTCTCTCCAGCCAGAACGCACGCGTATCGCCATTTCAATTTCTGAGTCGACTTTAGAGGCAGATTGCCGTCGGCATGCAAAACATTTGCAGTTACGACACTAATTGTAAGTGCAAAACCTGAATCTTGTGTCGCAGAAATAGTAGTCATTATAGTCACAAATGTTATGGTAACTCCTTATCAGTTGGAAGTGGGTTATTTTTGTTTACAGGCCTCCCAATCCCCACTTGAAAAGGTCTTACCCAAAAACTGACGATGTGACGATCTTGGTCTTGCGCGCTTTTTAGCTGAGCACGTGAATTGCACGAGTCTTTTTGCGTGGGAAATCACAGTATTCAAGGCAACGTGAGCACTTACCGCTGATAAGTGTAATGCGAATATTAATCGCTTAGCTCATAATGGAATGCATTCAAGGTGCGCACTGTGCAATTTATAAATTGCTTAGATTAAGATGTTTGCCCGCGTTTTTGCTTTATCGTAAATCGTAAATAAATAATAGCGCATTAACTTTTGTCATAAACAAATTATTTTCTAGATTTTATGGCCCCGGGTGATAGCAGAAATATAGTGCAACAGACTTTGTTCGAGGCTTTGATAAATAAAAGCTATTTGAGGCTGTATTTTCTAATAAAAAGGTTTACTAACTTGTATCCAACAGTATAATTCATTTTGTTAAATCCAAAACATATTATACGACTTTATTTTCTTCGCAATTAAGATTGAAAGCATTTGCTAAGTAAGTAATGTAAACACCACATATGCTTAACAGAAAGTTGTTATCACAAAAATCAACAATAGAAGTTAATAAAATCATGTACGAAAAAAAAACTCTTGTATCAGTTAGTAAAATTAAGCAAACAAACGTTTTTCAACCTAGAAACTGTAGAATATAAAATATTTTTACAAAACAAAATAAACAAAAAAAAGGAAGATAAATAGAAAATATTATTTTCAAAAATTGTCTCTTTTGGTCCTATCTTCGACTGCCTCATTATTATCAAACGAAATTTTTTTTCTTTTGTTTACAAATATCTATTATAATATAATATTAAGCAGTTGGTAACTACGCATAATTAGCAACAGACTTCCTCCTATTTACATTTTGATGTTATAGAATTTTGTGGTATAAATATGTATATAGCCAGCCTAATATTTAGAATTATACTTAACTTGACGCACGTTTACTGAATAAGAGATTATAATAAAATTGAAGACGGAAATATGATTCGCAGTTTTGTCCAGATAAACGAATGTACATTAATTAAAAGTAGGATTAATAAAACGTTTTCATGTCAAATACTTGAGATAAGCTGCTCTCGTTTTTAGAAATTACTGATAGATTTGTTACCAAAGTGATAAGCAATAGAAAACTATGACCTTCAAAACTGGGATTGCAAAAAGCAATTTCATTTAAACTCTAAAGTTAAAACGCTAATTTCACAATATCTGGCGCGATGGGTCAAAATGGTTAAGTGGTTAAATAACTTTTAAATATTTTAATCAGCTGGAACGTGTCTTATCACATTCGCTTATACTTTGTTGCTTCCAACTTCCAGCACTTTACAATTCTTCATTAAGAAACAAAATGTAGGTACAGTGGAATAAAACAATTAAATACTTTATTAAAATAATTACTGCTTTTCCGTGCCATTGTGGTTCATAGTAATTTTGGTTTTGTAAAAACTGCTCGTTCCATAGGTAATTAATCTGACACACTTAAGCTATAGGTGTGAGAATATTATGGACACGAATTCACTTACCGTGAGCCACATTGTTGATGCAGTCCAAATAACGTGTTCCCTCCTCATCAAACATATATTGACCCTGTCCACGAACAATTTTCAATGGTTCAGAGCGATAGAAGAGTTGACAGGATTTTCTGTAAAAGAATTCAGAAAACCCATTTGTTGTGGATGCAAGTTTTTTTTCGAAATTGAAAGTGCTAACAGTATAATATTCGTCTTGCACAGTTTATAATTTAACCACACATGCTTCAATGGCCTTTATGATAGAATTTTTATGCAATATGACCTAAATGAATACAAAGTCGTTTATACAATTTCTTTCATATCGTCATATTCGCATCAGTTAGAAAGTGTAATCTCTACAATATACATATACATGTACAAATACATAAATGAGAATATAATTAAAACTCATTAGATGCAGACGTTGAACAAATGGGATAAATGTCCCGCCAAATTGAAAATATTTATTTTTTTCCGTTTTGTGCTGCCTGCATTATTACATTTTTTTAACACAAATACAAATCAAAATCGCAAGAGCTATTTATAATGACTCAATAAAAATAGATGAGAGCACGTGAATCCGAAATAGAATAAGATTATTGATCTCTTTCTCAACAAAACAAAAGTCAGTTTATGAAATATTTTAAAAAACTCACATTCGTTTTGAGAACTATATACCAAAATATTTAAACTCATCTAACCAACCATAATATTTTACTTAAGTCAGAATTTTTACGACGGTTCGTTTACTTTCTCCACACCACATCAGTAAAATAACTTCACAATGAACTAATTTACGAAATTCGTTGCACATGTAATGAAATTGCAAACATACAAGAGGGATTATTTCGTTCGCATTTAAGTAATATTGTAATAATTATCAATAAGCTAATAACTGGTTTAAGGTTTATTCAATTTGTTTTTAATTTTATAAAAATTTCCTAATCCAAGATAAATTTTATATATTTTAAATTGGTATTCGTAATTTTTATTTCCAATTTTGTATCTTCAGTAACACTTCAAATACTTAGACGACCAAATTAACTAAATTGATTAACACAAATATAGTATACATTAATCGAGCAGATATATTAAATAAAATAAATTCAAGTATCAAAAAATATTATCTGAACTGATTCAATTTAAGAAACTAAATTTTGATACGACAAAAAAATTTACAAAAATATATTTTAGGCCGCATTTTAAGATTAAGTGTCAGACTTTTTAACTTAGCAAATCGAAAACTTCGAAGCTCAAAAAAATGAGAATTTACAAATATGAATGTAATGAAATTTAACTGCTAACAGTGCTAAGATAAGTTCAGAGTGCACAGTACAGTGCATTTATGTAGTTTGCCAATCTAAACAAGTATTCTTCTATATGTTACAGTCCCAATTTACCTAAACAGTTTTACACAAAATTACATCTCACAGTTCGTAATCATTCAACAAAACAAACACACGACACGATAAACGTGCCAAAATTTCAATAAAAATTATGTGTCATGCTCTCGTTTAGCATAGAGGAGGAGAAGGAAAAAAATAAAATAATCTACATATAAACGAACCCTACAAATAGCCTGGTGACACACATTCGTGTAACATTCGCTTCGTCCTGGCGCCAAAAATACTTCATTAGTCAAAACACACCCCCTGGCACCCATGAGACAAGAAAACCTCCTCAAGGTCACCTCGATATACATAAATGTTACTTCACTTGCTTTTTACCACTCAATAAAAACCGAAAATCGTCGCGACTCTTAATACAAGACATTAATTCCCAATGAAGAAATATTTACTAGCAAACTTACCCAATATGCCGATTCCTGAGCTTAATGGTGTCCGTCTTGCTCATCTGCTCCTTGACCTCGACATCCCGCGAAAAAGGCATGGTGGTGTCCTTGGTCCCTGGGGGCTAAACTGACAGCAAACACGTGCGAATTGACCGCGAACTGAAACCTCGAAACGACTCGGAATGACCTGGTCCACCTACTGAGCGTCAACGTGAATGGATGGCGTCAGACTGCAGCCTCAACTCAACCCTCAAGTGGCGACGAATGAAGTTGATTTGTCGGCAATTTTCATGCGGCTTTTCCCTTTTATGTGTGGCCACCACCACTCACACTATAGCGCCGACAAGAAAGTTGAAAATCTTTTGATAAGAAAGCTCCCCACCGGTCATCTTTGGATTTTCTTCGAACGGGACTTCGACCTGCCTCTTTCTTCACGTGAGCTAAAAGCTTCCCGTCCGCACAGAAACGCTCGGCTGGCAGAGCTTCGTCTCATCTCAACGGAGACTTTTTTTGCTAACTTTCACTATTTATTCGTTGGGGGTGGTATCCACTTCAATCTGGGCACGTCTGCTTTTTACAACTCTAATCTGAATGGCCGCTGTAGAGGACACTTGTCTTTTTAATTATTTCGCTACAGATTTTCCCGCTGCTTTTGTTTTATTAATTTCATATATAGCCACTTAAATTCACAATCGCAACTTTTCAATATAATCTGACGACAACAAGAATCATATCTCTGGATAGCATTAGTTGGATTTGTTGAGATCTCAAAGATAACTTTCTAAAGAATCTTCAAGAGTTTTAAGAAGCTAGTTTAAACGAGATTTTTGGAGGACCTAAATACGCAACTGTTTATCGAGAACGTCAAATCATACGCAAACGTCGCAAACGTTAATCGCTATCGATAATTGATCCATTGAGAATCATAGTGGCGTAAGTCAACAATTTTTAAAAACTGAGTTAAGACTAAAATCAGTAAAATCACATCGTCGTCGTCACGTCATGTCATCCTGTTAAATATGTATATCATATAGACTATTAAAAACTTGACTTACTATTACCACTATGATTCTCAACGGCTCAATTACAAGTTTTTTTTTTCAAAACTCGACTGCGTTATGTAAGAAGACCGGTTCCAGTTCTGTACACGGGTGATACTGCTCAGGACATTTTACTGATATAAAACGAGCCATTTGAAATCCATTTTATGATATGTTTTAAAAATGAAATACAAAAATAAAAAATATAAATGAAATAAAAGGAGCATCAATAAATCTTTAAAAACATACATACATATGATATTCCATTGTCTTTCGAGGTACATTGCAATTTTACTTAACTATTTAAACTCTTACTATCCAATAACATCTATTTGAAAACCTTGATTCACCAATAATGAAATAACACAAATAATCAGTATGATTAGGAAAATTTGAAAAAAATTAAGTTTGCAGGAACTTTAGACAAGGATACAGAGATTATATTATTTTTGAGCCATATATAGCAATCGCACATTGACTTAGCCCAAAATCAAGTCATGCGCAAATAGATTTAATCTCTTCACAAATATATTTCAGCCATTTACATTGTACATAGATTTAACAAAACGTAAATATATTTAATCCATTCACAAATAATTTAGCCTCAAACGCAAATAAATTTAATCTTTAATAAATTTATTTAAAATTTAAATTTCATATAGGGGTACGTGATAGCAAAAAATCATGGCAATCTTATAATATATGAAAACATACCAGTGAAAAATAATACTGAACCAATGATGGAACTTGAGGGTTTTGCAAGTTGTCCATTAACTGTAACAGCTATCGTAAAATGGTTGCATAATATCGTAGGGGGTAAAATTGTCTATAGAAATTTTCATATACATTTTGATTGCCGACTAATCATTTTTGAGTTATGTATTTATAAAGCAAAACTTTCAAATTTCACTACTTTTATACTCCCTCGCAAATAACTCAAACAATTTCGAAGTTACGGCAAAAATGGTTATAATCAATTTTGTGCAGAATTTAATTCTCTACAGTCTACAAGTTAGGTGAGGGCACTTGCCCAGGTCAGATTAAAAATTAGCGATTTTTTTTGCAGAAATAAAACATAATGTATTGGGCAATAAATATTGAAAAATAATTATAAGTCGAAAATTATTAATTTATTTCTGCTAACTAAAAATCAGGTAATTTGTAGATTAATAATTTTCGACACAAAATTGTTTTTCAATATTTTTTGCCCAATACATTATGTTATATTTCTATTGAATTGAAAATGACAAAAGTTTAGCCTTTAAGACCGCAGTACACGACATGTAAAAAGCCACATTCGCATGTGGATCTGACGTCATTTTTACGTCATCACGTGGTCACATTGGTTAC
The DNA here is from genome assembly GCA_951509405.1 of Machimus rusticus. Lineage (NCBI taxonomy): Eukaryota > Metazoa > Arthropoda > Insecta > Diptera > Asilidae > Machimus > Machimus rusticus. The sequence goes on from OX608051.1 coordinate 16,175,047, forward strand.
ATGCCGTGTACTAGCAATTTTTGTGACACTCACATGCGGTATACATTCGCATGTGTATCACATGTAGTAATCATGACACATGGAAACATGCGACTATTTTACATGCCGTGTACTACCCTGCCACATGTGAGCTGTGAAATGTGCTATATTTTTACATTCGCATGTGAGAGTCAAAAATTATGTGCCCGCGTGAAATTAGGACATTACATACATATATGGACCGCATGTAGCCATCGAACATTACTTTTCAGCATTTATTGTGTTTGGTTCAGTTTGTTTTGGGTCGTGCTTTATTTACCGTATTTCAATGAAAATGATAATCTATCATTTCGGCTATTAATTTCCTTAAACAATACAAAAATTTGTTCAAAATACATAGAGTTATTGCTGTGTAATATTTATAAATGAAATATAAAACAGTTTAAAATTTCAAACTTATGTAATATATTATTTTCAAATCTGATTGCTCGAGTTCCTGGCTTTTCTGAATTGTTTTTCAATTACAACCAAAAATGGCCGATTATTTTCAACACAGCGACGGTGAAGACACTGAGAATGATCCATGAAAAGCGATGTTTGCTCTCTACAATACGAATGGTTACATGTCGCATGTCGTGTACTAGGAAGCCACATGAATATGTGAAATCGCTCATGCACACATGTGAAATGCGCACATGTGTTGCATGCCGTGGACTAGCGACATAATACATGTAGCCATTCACATGTGTACAAATGCACTACCCCTTCAAATTTGTTCACCTCAGTCATGTGCACATTTAGATTTTGGGACAAAACACACAATTCGTGTACTATCAAATTTTTACCGCATGTAACCACTATGCTACATGCGAAAAATGTAACCAACGTGCTACACATTCTCATGACGTCAGAGCCACATTCGAATGTGGCTTTTTACATGTCGTGTACTGCGGCCTTTAGGGAAGAAAATCTTAGTACCTACTAGTGAAATTTGAAAAAAAGTCGCCCGTAGCCAATGTGTAATTCGTAATTGTTTCAAAAATTCCAAGTTATAGGGGGAATCAAAGAGAAGTTGACGAAAGAAGAAGTTTTCTTCGCGAATTTAACGGTTACGGACTGACAGTAACTCGATACTTAGCTGTTCGAAATTGGGTACACTTTCTAAAACAATAGTGTCGAAAACGACCGTCTGAAGGACTTTTCAACAAGATCCTAATATTCGCATCGGTAGGCTAAAGAAAAACCATTAATTTCTGTCCATTATTGAAATAAATTTTGATAATATCCAGATTATTTAGGTGGCCCTGACGGTTTAGTCAGAAAAAATAACCAGGGTATGTTCAAAATTTATTTCCGAGATATTTTACTCTAAAGAGAAACTATAGTTCCGGGAAAAAATGTACCATAGAAATGTTTTTGCAAAGTTTCACTGAAATCCGTGAGGTATCCGTGTTCTTGACTTAAACAATTCTGAAAGTCGGGCTGAAGTCAGCGACCCCGAAACCCCCAAAATATATACTTATATTATATATGTACATGGGTTGAATAACGTTTCACGCATGACATCTTATCGCATGCCACATGGAAAAAAAATTTAAACAAGTGATTTATTTTTAAGGGGTAATATCACCTTGCGTTCTCTAAATTTTACGTGATTTTCTGAGACGCCTCACGGACGATTGGAACTAGATAGAGATATGAGGTACTGGTACTGGAACTGGTACTGGAAAGTACTGGTTTTTAACTACAAAACATATGTTTTATTTTAATTTTACGATACAAAATGGCGGCACAGCAAGGAAAACAAAAAATTTCGAACTTTCGACATGGGCTTACCGCTACAGGTCACAATTTTTAATGTGGAACAAAAAACAAAAAATTTTCTTAAAATATAGTCCAAAATCTAGTGACTGTCGTAGGATGTTTTTGATAACTTGATTTTTATAGATTTTATAAGCGATTTTCGGTAAATGTTGTTCGAGAAAACAAGAAAATAAATTTCAAATTAACGCCATTTTCTTAAAAATCAAGTTATCAAAAAAATCCTAGATTTTGGACTATATTTTAATAAACTTTTTAGTTTTTTGTTCCAGACTAAAAATTGTGACCTGTAGCGGTACGCCCATGTCGAAAGTCCGAAAAACATACTTTAAAGAATAACGTCCAAACTGTGAGTCCATATTCATGACAATTGTTTAAGGTTAAATTTTGAAAACGATTAATTTTTGACTAATCATGCACGCAAATTAATGTCATGAATAATAAAAACGCGCTAAACGTTTCGAAAATGAGAAGCTTCATAAATAAACGTAAGTTTGTAATCAATGGTAAAAACGACTTACCGATTAATCATCTATTCCAGGATCTTACAACATCCAACGACTGTTTTTGATCTTTCCAACCGCCGAATGTGATTTCCCGCCGATTAATTAATTAATTAATCTATTATATATATAAAAATGGACGTGTGTGTGCCTATATTTCACTCTGCAGCCAAAACTACACATCACAGATGAAAAGTCTTTGTGTGGGGTAGTAACCCCAAGCTTCCCATCGTGCACTATGGTGGTTGCGAGTTGATAGCTATAAGGGTGTAAAAGATATGGGGGTTGAAAAAAGTTAACTTCGAAAATGTGTGACTCTAATTGAGCCGTTGAGAATCAGAGTGGCGTAGAATAGAAATTTCTCGAAAGTTCGATTACTTTCTGGAACTATCTAAAAGATTTGAGAAATTACTCGAAAGTTCGACAACTTTCTGGAACTCTCTAGAAGCTTTGAGAAATTCCTCGAAAGTTTGATAATTTTCGGGAACTAACTAGAAGATTCGAGAAATTTCTCGAAAGTTCGATAACTCTCTGGAACTTTCTAGAAGATTCGAGAAATTTCTTGAAAGTTCGACAACTTTCTGGAACTATCTAGAAGATTTGAGTTTCTCGAAAGTTCGACAACTTTCTGGAACTCTCTAGAAGATTTAAGAAATTTCTCGAAAGTTCGATAACTTTCTGGAAGATTTTAGAAGATTTTAGATTTTTCTCGAAAGTCCGATAACTTTCTGGAACTATCTAGAAGATTTGAGAAATTTCTTTAAAGTTCAATAACTTTCTGGAACTGACTAGAAGATTTGAGAAATTTCTCAAAAGTTCGATAACTTTCTTTAAAAATGATTCCAATTGGTCTAGAACGTACTGAATTTTTCTATAAATTTCAGAACGATCTGGAAAGTTCTAAAAGATATCTAAATGTTAATTATTTAAAAAAAGAATACTAATCGGCCTCTAGAATGTTCTGGATTGTTCAACAAATTTCGAGACTTAAAAATGATTCGAATCGGTCTAGAATGTTTTGGATTGTTCTGGAAATTTCGAAGACATTGTGAAAAATTCTAAAATATATTTAAATGTTTTAAATCAGTGAAATATGATTCTAATTGGTTTAAAACGTACTGCAAAATTCTAAAATATATTTAAAAGTAGTAAATCACACTAAAATTATCGGAACAATCCAAAACATTCTAGAACGATTAGAATTAGTTTCAAGTGATTTACGACATTTAAATATATTTTAGAGCTTTTTAAAACGTTTTCCAAATTTTTGAAAATTAAGTGGGTAGTGAGGATGGCTTCTGAGACGAAATGTGATGCACATGCTTCAGTTTATAAGAAGTGTGCGACGAAAGATAATTTATAAAATTCATTAAAAAAAAACGTGTCCTATATTGTACTGCCAAAAAATAACCCAGCGAAGCGGGTGTTTCCAGCTAGTAATTAATAAATATGTTAAGATTTTTAGGTAATAAATGCACACGCAAAATTTGATCGATATAAATACGTACATCAAGAAATTTGGAAGTTATCTTGACCACCGGTGAAGAAAAAACTCACTTACTCACTCATTCTTTTGTCCAATTGTTTGGATTTCCATATTCGACTGGGTATTGATCTCATTAACGCATAAATAATGTTTGATCAATTTCCAGCCTGCACCCTAAACTTTTCAAAATTACCAAAAATTGAGTTGAGCGATGCTTGAGATCTGAAAACTACGCGTACATTTTACCATCAAATTACGTTCATCAAGCCATTTAAAATAATTTATTAAACTCACAATTGCACGGATCGTTGCTGTTATTGAATTTGAAAATATATATTAAAAAGTGAGCAAATCGCTTATTATTTAAAATGACAGGTAAAAAAACATAACCCAAAAGAGGCACTGACCGCTCTTTCTATACCTAAATGAGGTACGGTGCGTTGAAGAAATTTAAAAGTTGTTAAAATATAGCCCGCCACAAGCACGTACAGCTCTTAAAGTACCCAAAACAGCCCAAACGAGACATGGTGCGCATTTCGTCTACAGCAAACAAACAAGTTTATCGCCATCATTAAAGTTTAACCTCTTCAGGGACGAAATTTTTAAAGGAGGAAAAATGATTTCATGTCTTATTTGACTACTGATTTACTTGGTTTTTATAGACAGCTACTCAGTAAGTAAGAAAAATGTGGAAAAGCTATTAGTATAACAAAGGAAATTGAGTTCACATATTTAACAATAAAGTGATTTTAGTAAAAAAACCGGCCAAGTGCGAGTCTATCACTATCATTATCTATTGTTGTATAGGAGCCCCCCTTAAAAAATTTTTTTATTTTAATTTAATTATTTATTTTTAAAGTAAATATATAACTAAATATTCTGTGAATATTTCAAGCGTCTACCTGTTGCCGTTATCAATATCTATCAAAAACGAGCAGAAAAATTGTTGTATGGGAGCCCCCTCAAATATTTATTTTATTCTGTTTTTTAGTATTTGTTGTTATAGCGGCAACAGAAATACATCATCTGTGAAAATTTCAACTGTCTAACTATCACGGCTCATGACAGTGACAGACGGACAGACAGACAGACGAACGGACAGCGGAGAGTACGGAACCCTAAAAAATAAAAATAAAACATTTTACCAATTATGTTTCTAAAATATGTAAAGCAATCATCAAAACTGATTAAATTTTATACATTGGGTAATTTATTTATCAAAAAATTTAGGATACTTTTCCAAAACAGTAAAACGAAACCACGGGGTAATCAGTAAAATGCTATACATGCTGCAATATTTCAAATTTTTTAGTTTTATTGTCGAAATATAGTCTCAATCTACTACTAACTAACTACTAAGATTGAGTATCTCTATAGATACTTAATCTTAGTAGTTCTTTAACAGATTTTAATATTTTTTCTAGTTAGCATAATTTTAGAGAACTGTTTATCAAAGTCTCAGTTGAACTTATGCTTTGGGGATGTACATATGTATGTCGTCACGGGAAGTACAATGTCTTCTGCTGCGAAATACCAAAATATCCTGCAAAAAGAACTTTTTCCTCTGATTTTTTCGTTGAAATTTTTTGAAAGTATGTAAATATATATTTTCTAGGCAGACGACGTATCTTGCCGTTCTGCTAAAGCAACGGTGTGATTAGCGTAAAATATATTTATCTTATGGACTTAAAACAGCCCAGGGCCAGACCTACAGTGACGGTCACATATTTAAGAACACGACATAGTTTTAATTTATAGGTGCTATTTTTGTATTCCCAAAGGTCTTGGTCAAATGTTTTCAATACTTAATACTTAACTGCCATTTTTCTTACACCCAACTATTTTTTAGCGGTAAGCTAATTAAGAACAACTCCGAAAAGATAAGTAAATTTAACATTTATCAATCATGGATCGACATGTCTACGTGGACGTCGTAAGGAATGTGTTTCTACAATATGCAACAAACGAAATGCCCGAAAGTTGGATTTATCAGGCTTATAATGATCTCAAACATATGGCACAGATAATAAAAAAGTTTTTGGAGGACGAGAAAAGTAATATTTTAAAGTGGTTAGCAGAGTCACCCGATCTCAATCCTATTGATACGCTGTAGATTGACGTCGACAAGTCGGCTAAAGCCCAAAAAACCCAAGAATATTGAATAATTGTGGGCCACTGTTGGAACAATATTCCCATAGAATAGACAGAGGTATTTGTTTCATTGACTTGTCAATCTAATGCAAAGAGATTTTGCTTCAAAACAATGTTTTAAATAAATATTAATTTGCTAAAAAATGGTAATTACATAAATATTAACTATTGGAAAACATTTGACCAAGTTTTTGCAAATTTGAACTAACACTGTAATATGTACTATCATTATATAAAATTAATATATTCAATAAAGACCTTTGCGAATAGAAAAAAAAAAATTATAAATTAAATCCAGGTGGTATTCTTAATTATGTGCCCGCCACTGTACTATCCATTGAGTCCTTATGGGTGACAAATTAAAAACAAGAGATGTGTCAATAATAAATATATAAATAGTCAGTCACTCAGTCAGCAATCAGTAGTACTTATTATTACAAGATTCTTAAAACATATCTATTTCGGTCTTGGGAGATGTTTTGCATAGCAATTCATAATGTAATAGGTTGTTTCTAATAGTCTACTAGTCGCAGACGCAGAATAAACACGTATAACCTTTTTCTTAAGCAACGCAGCTCATCCACGCATTAGAACATTGTTTGATACTGCTAAAAATCAAATACTTTTAAATGGTTTTGTCACTAAGAATAAGAAAGAAGACAAGTCTGTAATACCTACATGTTTGCCTATAACTTTATTTACGATAAATCTAGCGAAGCACAAATAAGAGAAATATTATTTGAAAAAATTTCAGTACCAAAGTACTCATTATGAGTAAAACTATCGGCAGTAGAAAATCGAGTAAGCAAATTTCGATATCGAAAACAAAATACTAAAACCAAAAATGTTTGTCACAAATAACGTGGAGCAATTGAAAAGCTTTTAAAAAACAATAATTACAAACAAAGGAAATAATAAAGGAAAGGAAAAGAAAACTTATTTGATATATGTAGGTACATATTTCCGTTTTCCAGCGAAATTAAGTCGAAGTCTGCATACTGTTGCATGTAATACAAAATTGGGTAGCTTTAAACATTTTTGAGTGGGCATAGATGAATGTTTCTTTCCACTATCAGACAGACTTTCAATTTATTTACTTTGCCATTTCATGGCTCTAATTACGTACTTAGCATACATATGTAGCTAACCCAGCTGCGCAAACTCGCAGAACTCACTGAGCCATATGTTATCACATGTAACTAGAGCACTGAGTGTTGCCATGGCGAAAATTACCATAACTTACAATTTCCGTATACATTTCGTCGTTTTTCCTTTGAAATAGAGCTATCTGAAATCAATTAAAAAAACTATTACCAAAAACAACACATTTTTTCTTATTCACTTTCCTTTATTTTATATGTGTTTGTGTTTCCTTTAAAATCGAAAAAAGTTACACCAAAAACCACCATACGTTTTCAATGGCTCCCTTCAAATGATTTTTTTTAACATTTTAGAAATAATTTTACTATTTTTTTTTTTATATTTTCTGGCTTTGAAGAACACTTTAGCTTTTGTCAGATTTTTTTATACTTTTTTTTTTATATTTATTTGTTCATTTCCTCTCTAGACTGTGTGAACTAAACTCTAAACTACAACATTGAATTAATAATAAAGTTAATCATATTCTCCTCAATACTTCTCTAGTGCTTTACAAGAAGCTTTGCGCATCTACACCTACAACGAGACGAAAAAATTAAAATATTTCTTAACAAAATTGCTTTCTTTGAAAAGGCCGAATAGATCGCCCTGCTACTGCAGTAGCGTTACACCTTTACAATTCTTCGTTTTTTATTTAAAAACCAGTGAGAGTGTGGCAGCACAAACAAATATTTACAATAAGTAGTTTTCAATTGCATCAAAGGAGCACGGCTCCGTTGTCCTAAAGGACTATTTAAGATTATTAATAAACATAACACAACGTTGATGCACCTTTTAAAACAGATGAAAATAATTAAACAAAAATAATTGTTTTATGATTCTTAATAATAATACTTATAATCATCAAATACGTGATACAATAGATAATGTAATATAATAGTAAAAACAAAACTGCGACCATCATTACGTTGCAATTATTTTCGACTTATTGCTAGTGAGACGAGACTCTTAATTTCTCCTTTCATTTCTGCCATTGGACTGCTGATTAGCAGAATGCAGACAATCACGATATCAGTAAAAATTGTCTGGCCATAGTAACGACGTTGACATACCTGCTTATAGCGGACAGCACCATAATTTGATTTTAATGAATGGGGATTTTCTCACAAACTATGGTCGCATTATTTAAAAGAATCAACCAATCGACTTATAAACCACTTAGTTACAAAACAGTATAATTATACCAATCCTTGATAAACTAATAATATTGCGAATCTGTCCACATCTTAAGAGAAAAAAGGGTAATTTTTTATTTTTGTAGCATCCAAATGATCCACAAATTTGAATATAATAAATAAATGTGAAATAAAATTAAAATACTTTTGAAATAAAATAATTTTGCAAATTCATACATTTTACATTGTTTTCTCACCTTCATAATGAAGTTAACTGAACCTTTGGACAACTTAACTTTGATGCAATTCTACATAAATTTCATTAAAACATACAAATACACTTTTAAGCAATTACGAAAAATGACTTCCTGACGGAAATTTAAAACTTGCAGTACTATTGCAAGAAAGCGTTTTGTTAGAGCTGGTTTTTTTCATATATATATGTATATATATTTATATATATGTATGTGTGTATATTTATATACATATACATATTAATATATATATGTATATATAAATTAATTTATGTATATATATATATATATGTATGTATATATGTATATATAAATAGATATATATATATTTATATTTATATTACAAATCCTTAGAGCTACTCGCTTTATTTTTATTATTTATAATAGATTTTCTGTGTCTCATTGATATACAAATATTTTCTCATTTTCTCATGATTAAAACTACCTTCTTTTCTAAATCGCTACAACACTTATTTAAAAGAGAAAGAGAAAAATGCTCATTTTTCTTCTTGGTTAATTTGCATTCTGTTAAAAGTTCACTTTATATAGTTGCATGCGGGTTAGATACCGTCACGCATATTTTTTTTCAATTTAATTTTTTTGTTTTTTTTTTTTTATGAAAACACTGTGTAGTGTGTAGATCTACCTTTGATTTCTTTTTGCCTTATGAATAAATTATGTTCAATTTATTTATATATTTAACTTACAACGCCATCTTCTGATTTTTCAATCTTCTGCCAACATCAAAAATATTTACCCAAAATAGTTAGGTATTTTTTTACGCCTTTTAGGTCTTCTGCGCAAATCGCATTCCAAAAATTACTTTCTAATCTTTTTTTTTGTTTTATTTATTAAAATGTTTTTTTTTTCAAGTAAAAAAACACTCAGTATTGTTACTAAACATCGAAAAGTATAAAGTTAAAATACTATTGCTTTTCTTAGTGTTTTATATTTTTTTCTAATTTTGGATACGTTTTGTAAAGGCTCTATGAAAAGTTTGTGAATTTTCTGATGAATGTCTGTATGTGAAATTTAATATAACTTTTACCTTCACTGTTTTGCTTTATTCATCGTTTTTCCAGTTTTAACAACTTTGTTGATGGCAAACACAATTTTATGTTACAAGTCCAAAAACTATTCTGAATATCAATAATGCATCTTCTAATAGACAATTGCCCCCGCGGTCTTTATTTTAACTTTGCTGCAATATTATACGTTTTAAGATTTCAAAATTGACACTAAAAAATTCACTTAAGTTGCATTTTGTGAAACTAATTATAACAATTAGAAATTGTTCGACATACTTTTGAATTCTAAATGAAACCGCTATGAAATAAACAATTCATAAATTCAATAATATAAATACCATTGACGAGAAAATATTGATCGAATAATAGTGCCAATTTTGTTCCATTTTTCGAGAAGTAATTTGTTGTATCAATTAGAGCGAATGCGACTTTTTCCAAAACTGCATGCTTTTGATCAGAGAACAGCATCTCTGATATGTGGTATATGCTTTACAGAAATTCATCCATTCAAAGCTATATAAAAATGCATATTTAATGTAGTTTCCCAAGACACGGATTGGGAACTAACTTGCTCATCTGTAACTGTGTCTTTTTATGAACGTATCTGTATTTAAAATTTCGCATTGAATTAAATTTTGTAAACTGTAGAAATAGTTATTATTAAAATTTGTTTATTTAAAGATTATAAAATTGCAATGATTTTTGCTCGTCCAATTCGAGAACTGAAAAAGTATTGGATTGAGTTTTTGATGCAAAGTAGACACAGTAAGTTAAAGGGATTTGATACTCATTTCGTAAAATTAAAGTTTTGCTAGGAGTAGCTCTTCGCAAATTTATGATATTAATTATAAAAACTAATTAAATTTGCACAAAAGCATTTTTTTAACCGACCCAATATGTGAATTTTAGTATACCTTTCAACCCTTTAAGCAGTGCATTTTTCCGAGTAAAGCTCGAGTATTCATAGATTTTAATAATTTAATGTCAAATTTTTAAATTATATTTATTAATAAGTACAACAATAGATAACTAACCCCTGAATTAACCGTACTAGTCGCCAAAAGCTATTCCAATTGGAAATTTTTGGTCGTGAAGAAAATATGGGGTCATGCAATTATTTCAGGAAATTAAATTAACAACTTCACTTTCAAATGAGTCATATATGACTCATACAAGTGTTTTGGAATAAGCTCATGAATCAAATTTGACTCATGTTAGTAGTAATTTTCGAATACATTTTTTAAACTGAAAAACATTTTTGTGCCATGTTCGTGAGCCAAATATGAGTCATAAATAAAAAAATATTTTAAAAAGTTTAAAAGCAACAGAAACATTTTTCCTATGATATTTCGTAACTTAGAGGTAAAGTCAGCAACATCTTCAAGAAAAAGTTGGTGAGCGTGGGATGGTCCGAAAGAGCATTGTATGGGGACAGTCAAGTTGTTAATATAGAAATTATCCCATCAAAATTAAAGTTTAAATTAATAAAGAATGCCGGACAATTAGGAAATATACCATCTAAGAATACCAAAATTAACGATGGAAGAATTTTTGATTAGGGAATTTTAAGACTGTTTCACTGGCAGAGTAAGAGGGAACATGCATCGCATTATGCTAAGAAGAAATAAATAGAACAAATAATAGCCACTATGTTTTTTGTTATGAGTTTTGTAATTTAAGAAAAATGGTTCAAATAAAAATTACGAAAGTATCTCTGATTCTGCAATAATAAATGCGGTTGTCATCCGACACTCTTTGAAAATAACAGACTAAGTTTTTGGTATTTTTCCATAGGATGCTACATATTATGCAATCTAAAGTTATAAAGGTCATCCAATTCGCACTGACCCTGTGTGATGCAAAGGGGAAGCAGTACGTACAAAGGTATAAAAAACATGAAAAACACAATTAATGTACAAAAATTACGTTACAAAAAAAAATTAACTTTGCCCTCTTAGATCTCGGCCAAGTAATGCCAAGTATCGTATTTATGTTATAAGCTTATATCGTTGAAAACAAGAAAAAAAAAAACTTTTTAACGTATTGCCTTTTACAGCTATTGTTGTGGTAATTTGCGGTTATCTGAATCTAATAATTGTTTGCACACCTTTGGAAGTATGGTATACACTCCACGAAGTAATGATAATTCCAAAATTAAAATAACTATTTTTTCTTGTATATTCTTGGTAGCAGTAAATATAATTGATACATCAGTTTCACTAAAAGTATTTCTATTTAGGTATAAGCATAACATTAATTAAAAATAAGACAAACTTCCATTTTAATGAAAAACTAAAAAGTGGAGACACTACACATTAAATCTACATATATATGTATATAAAAATGAATCATTGTTTTGTGTGTAATCGATGTTTGAAAATTTGGCTGTATGAAATGACTGACTGAGAGTTGTTTGTGTTAGAAGACCTCAATACCAAGGATTATACATACATATGTATATGCGAATACGACCCGATAGGTGGCGCACGAATGGTATTGGGTTCATTCGCGTATCGTTCAACCGACCGTCATGAAAATTGGTATACGTAGGTACTTGAACACGGTATTTTCGCTTTAACCCTTTTTTCTACAACCCGCCACTAGATAACGCTGTAGCGCATCAATGCGGAATTCTGTGTGTTTGGATGTTTCGACACTCAATCGCGCCAAAACGGGTCAACAGATTTAAATTAAATTTTGAACACGAATACAGAATATCCTGGAGATAGATTTACTCTCAGAATTTACGAATTCAAAATCGCGGACCGTGAAATTTAAAAGTTTATGCAATTTCCACCAAACTTTGAGGATTGATTTCAACCCGACTGTCGGAATTTCCGAATCCCAGATGGCGGATTGCCAAATTTAAAAATTTATGCAATAACCACCAAACTTGGTACTCTGAGGTTTTCGGGGTCGGTGATTTCAAACCAAGTGTCAGAATTTAAGAATTCAAGGTGACGGACTACTTAATTTTAAAGTTTATGCGATTTGCACTAAACTTGGTCCTTGGGGATTTCCGAGGAGGAAGTTATCAGGGGTTACATAGACTACTTTTTTCTGCCTGTCTGGCCTTATCTTCAAAACAGCTGAACGATTTTGATGAAACTTTACAAACATGAAGAGATTGTCAGGTGTGACAGGCTACTTTTTTTAATTGTTACTATTGTTAAAAGTTACGAAATTCTGAAAGCCAGTGATATGTTTATGGTGAATCACGCAAAAATCACTTATCCGATTGAATGAAATTTTATGGGCATGTAGCGCACAACCTGTTAAGAGACATGGACTATGCATCGCAATTGGGAAGTGAGAAGGTCTGGGGGAGAAGAGAGAGGGGGAATGTTGAACAGTGATATGTTTATGACGCCTCATGCAAAAAGTATTTCTGCGCTTTAGAAGAAATTCTAAGGGCATGTTGCGATAACCTCCCGAATTACATTTGAATTTGAAATCGGTAACATCATAGGGATAGCAACGCTGCCGAGTGCGGATCAGCTAGTTTTTTTTATAAAAATTAATATGTCGTATGCGATCCCCAATTTATTATAGTAGGCAAGTCGCAGAGGTTTTGAGTTTATAACGTCTACTATTATATTTTGACTAATATTATACATTTTCGGGGTGCTGATTTTAGATCTGAAGTCAGACTTTTTGTATCAGTTTTAGTTTTTGAGAAAAATAGGATTAAATTTGTAATATTTAATCCTATTTGATATTTTAATCATTTATGAAAAATCATTACAAGATTACGGATTGATCCAGAAGCTTATAATGTTGGTCAAATCGTGAGCTTTTATATAACAATACAAAAGGCTTTGAAGAATTTCGAAATAATCAGTAAATGTTACTTTTTTCCATTAATTGTGGATAATGGATAACAAATAAAGAACAAAAAATGGAGCTGCTAGATTCGAAATCAGCGACCTCATTTAATTAATTTTTAATCAATTTTATTTATTTTAATTTTGTTCCCTTGTGTAATTAATCGCATTTTTAAGGTGACGTTGTCAAACTGTCTCCCATTTTTAAAAAAGCGCTGCGAGAATATTCCCCATACATTTTCGATCGGGACTACAGGTGGGCCACTTCAAAACAGAAACATCAAGGTCCCTCAAGGACTTTTTCGTAACATTAGATGCATGTACGGCAGCGTTGTGCAAAATCCGAGATCTACATACATGTTGCTGTTCATCTTGGTCAAAATAAAACAAAAGTTACTTCAATTTTGGTCTCATTATAACTTCATGGAGGGTATATTTGCAAATCGAACATCATATTTTGCTGATACATACATACATACATACGTATACTGTGTTTAGTAGACTGTGATTTAAGAAAAATCATTTTTAATGTGGAAACTGAACTGCAAAACCTTGATGAATTTTTGAATACACTTAAAATAATAAGGCAAAGCAGAGCTTTTCTCTAGTACAGTTTTGGTAAAGTCTCTTCAAAAAAAAACTTTGGTAACAAATTTTGTATGATAGTGGGGATAAACAACAAACGTTACCAGACAAATTCAAGTAAATGTTGAAGAAATCTTTGAGGTCAAAACTGGTAAGCTTTGCAACTTGAATAAAATCTGATAAAATTTTATAAGAGAAATATTACTCTTTTGATACTTCAACTTAAATAAACCTAACGTGTATTTTTGTATGTTTGTTACCTTGGGAGCAAATCATTTCGGAATTTAACAACACTCATTCACATTTTTTTTTAAGTAAGACAAGTAAGTAGTGCAACTCCCTGTAACTTTATAATATAAGGAGCTTTTGTGATAAATGATGTGATGTTGCTAATGTTTCCTACTATTATATGATGACAACCGCCCGGTAGGAAAAATAAACAAGCAAATTAAAGAAAATGGAAATAATAAAAACAAACGACCGTTTAAAGTACGTATAAATACTATATTTCGAAAAAAAAGTCTTTAAAAATTAACTATCTTAAGTTAAAACACAAGTATAAAACGGAGCTCAATCTGAGTCGAGAGTAAAATTAAAGAGTCGGATCTGCTGAAGCAAAAAATAAAGCTGTAAATAATAAAAAAAAAAAATTGTAAATAAAGTCCACAAGCGTTTTAATAAAGTTTCGGTAAAAAACATCTCATCAGCGTCTAAAATAAACCCTCTGTAGTCTTAACAACTTATTGTAAATAAAAAAATATTTCTCTAGAATATGAACACATCATTCTACTTAATTTTAAGGATAAAGAATTCTAAGCATTTCTGCATTAGGACCTCAAATTAAACAAGTTTTGCATCCCGGAGAAGGGAGTTAGTTATTCATTATCCTATCTGCGCAGCGTTGAGTGTGCCCAAGTTAATAATTTGAACTAATTTTAAGGAGAATATAAATCGAAGCTTCTGCTTCACGGGCATGCTTATCTGCGCAAGAGCGAAAGGTCGCAATCCTTTCTGAAGTCGTGCCTTAACAATTTCACTAAAAATTTGAATGCAACACATGGTCGCGGCGAAATTTCTGTTATTGTTTTATTTACCTAAGTTATGAGATCAAAACTTTTTTCCGTAGATGGACGTTGACGCGAGAATATGAAGCTCCTGGCCAACGGACTCTTTTCGGCTAATTTGCCGAAAAAAGTTAGGAGTGAAACAAGTGTATATATATTTAAATGTATTATAAACTGAAAAAACAAGCGTAGGAGAGACGGTCTGCCACTCACTCTGTGCTTAATTCGGAACATAAACGACCTGAAAAAGTCACTTTTGCATGTCCCGACCGTCATGCATGACCGGGGGGCCGGACGAATTATGGGACATGTGTTGTGGCTGTTGAGCTTGCGGTTGAGGTGGGGTAGCAATAGCTGCCTGAGAAGGTGGGGGAGGTGGAGGTAGACAATTTACTGTGAAGTTGCCAAAATCCACAACAATGGGCGCAGCGATTACGTTTAAATTTTGATTTGACGCTGCAGGTGGCGCTGCTATGGCCAACATTGCTGTGGCCGGATAGACTGGCTGCTGCTGAGGTGGCTGCATGCCGGACGCGTTTGAGGGTGGAACGGATCCAGCCGCTCCAGGAGAAATACCCGGATTTATAATAGCCGATGGATTTTGGGACTGCTGCTCAACTTGTTGGTTCGATTGATGATTCGAATGTTGCTGATGGTGATGATGCGAGTGTTGTACTACTGATACAATGTTGCTTTTATTCATGGAAGCTGAGGATGACGATGACGCTGTCGTTGAAGATGATGGTGGCGCCGAGTGGGAGTGATGATGATGGTGAAAAGATGTTGATGGTTGATTGCTTCCGTTTCCTGACTGATTATTCGTTAGTATTTCGGAGCTGACCGAATCAAGTCTTTGTCATTTAGAATTGCTTTGCAAGGCGGCATTAATTTGCGCCCACAAGTCCTTTTTGCATGATTTTGATCTGAAAATATCAAAACAATTATAAAAGGGAAAAGTAAAGCGTACACGTTACCTTTTGATCGATTGTAACCAATCTTTAAACTGAGCATTGCCTTCTGGTGTAATCTGGAATGCTGCTCTGGCTGCAAGTATAATGCTGGCGAAGTCTTCATAGTCGGCTTGAGTAAGGTGGTACAGCTTTTGGTGGATGCATTGAATATACCTACATTAAAAATATTCGTCAATTTTTCAAAAATTCAGCGCACTTTTTTAAAATTTAATGAATTTAATGAATTTTTCTTTGTTTATCTTAACAATTTATCTGAAAAAGTAACCAGTTTTGATCACTATTTGTAGGCAAATGACTATTCGATGTAAAATTTCATTAGGGCTTCGGATCGAAAGAAAAAAATACTGGATTATAAGGAGTGTCTGTTCAAAAGGGGCTAATTCCACTTTTTCTTATTCAAGATTTTTTTTTACTAATTCAGCTCCTAATCTAGGATCCTATATAAAATGGTGATAATTTTGATAAAAAGTACCTACCTAGTTTCTTACTAACAGTAGCCTTATATTTATTGTTCCAATCAAAAGGGATAATTTCCATTCCAAGAAGAACTATTTCTTTTGGCTTTTTATGACTTTTAATTTTAAATTTAAAAATTGTTGTTTATTATTTTGTTTGTTAATAGCTGTGTTCCATTGGGCTCTGTAAAGTACTCCCGAGTACTTTCTCTATGGAACGCTACTTTGATCGTCAGGAGTAAAATATAAATTCAAATTTTGACATTTCATCATATTATATTTGTTGCTTTGATTGTGCCTTATTTATTTGAATGGAAATATTTATATATAAACATGTTTTGCTGCCTAAACTACTTAAATTTTATTATTTGAATCCTTGTGATAACTCCAGAATAGCTAAAGCTTGAAGCAATAATGAGGAAAAGCTTTCATTTCCATGCAAACCTAGTACAAAAACCACCATCCACCTGGCGGGAAAATGTGGCGAAACTACTCAGAACTTCTGCTCGCCAACTAGAGCTAGAGTAGTTGAGCGTAGCCAGAAGTACTTGGGAGTATTTTACACAGCCCAATGGAACACAGCTAATAATAACTAGTGGCCGCCCTGTGGTCGAAATTCGACCTACTGGGGTTACTACGAAAAATACGACTGTACTGTACTGTGCACTATCAATAATAAAATTACGACAGTTTGACCACAGACTACTATGCGTTTGAAATAGACAGTATGATCGTAAATAATGAATATATTTAATTTAATTTAATGTATTTATAACGCATATTACACATAAATTTTAGCTTTCTGCATTTCTTCTCTATATAAAATTTAACCATGCCAAATCTCACACTCCTCCGTCCGTCCAATATGCTTAAAAAGGGGTACAAAGTTTACCTTCACGTATTAATATATAGATACTGAAAAACAAATTAGCTGTAAAAGAAAGTATCGCTTTCATAAATAATTTTATTGACAAATACCATATATGTTCATGCATATAGTAAATAGTAACCACTTAACGTTTTCATCGAGTTTTTTAGAGTTTGCTTATGGTAGAAGTAGCCGCCTTTGAACAGACATTCTTCATATATTCTATCATATTCAAATTATATTTGGAGCCTCCAAATAAGTAAAAGGGTACCAATATTACCTCATAAGAAAGTGAAAATCATACACAATATTAATGCGATCAATGTAAATGGATTTATAAAAATTTGCAATTTAAATTTTTTTTAAGTATCCGTCCGTTTAGTTTTCATTGTTTACCCAGATTATAGGGTCACAGTTCAAAGAACTTTTTCAAAATATTGTGTATGATAGTTCTGGCTGGTTAGCTGGT
This sequence comes from Machimus rusticus, assembly GCA_951509405.1. NCBI lineage: Eukaryota > Metazoa > Arthropoda > Insecta > Diptera > Asilidae > Machimus > Machimus rusticus. Next base: position 16,192,778 of record OX608051.1, read on the forward strand.
TAAAGTTGCGACACAACATCTGATTGAAGTCGAATTATTTGAAGAGCGCCGTTTAGATACCACCGACAGAATCTCTTTCGAAGGCATCTGCATTTTTCCTCTGGTGCACCTTCCCATGCCTTTTTAATACAATTTAAAAGATCGTCAAAATTTTTGTAATTTGATCACAAGCTGCTCTCTTAACATCCGCCCAAAGGTGCTCATTCCGATTGAGATCCGGGCTTGATGAAGGGCATTCAAGAACGTCGACAAAATTATACTGAAGGAGTATTTTCGTTACCTTTACTATCTCTAATTAGCTTTCTTTCGTTAACGTACCGTTTTCTATTTGGTACATCGGACCAACCCCGTTCTAAGAGAAACACACACGTGATGCTTCCTCCCCCATGCTTAAGTACGTCTGTACATAGTATATCTTGGATTAAATGCAACACTTGGCTCAAAGGTGTATATATCTTCAGGCCTTCAAGCATCGTCCTACTAATTCTAGTTTCGTCGCTCCAAAGAACGTATGTACTTCCATTGGTTGATTTTCCAGGCCATATGATTTTTGGTTCTAATGATTCTTAGATTTATCATTGAAGAAATTTTTCGAATTACTGTTTCGGTTTTGAGCATTTTCCACAGTATCATATTTTCTAAAGTGGTAAAGAGGATCGTAAACAGTTTCTAGTCAAAAAGTTTTCTCATTCGCGATTTGTCAATACGAGAAAAGAGGATGGGCAGAAATATATGGACCCCAGCCATTTCGATCTACAACTTTTACTATTGCGGAAAATCCCAAATCCCCGTGGAAAAAAGTTATCGCTACGTTAAAACAGTCTTGCAAAAATTACACATTCACATTATGGCATTACTTTTGCACCGCTTTGTACGTTATCCTCCTACGCTCATGATAATGCTCCATTTATATATGCTATTTTCGATTTTTTATAATTATTTCTTCATTTTCCCAAAACTAAATGAGGTTACTCAAAATAGTTCAAAATAATTTAAAATAGTCACAAAAACCTTCCTCCAAACTTTTTATTAAGATTTTTAGAAACACTAAAACAAGAACACGTTTAGCAACGTGAACTCCTAAATCATTTGGAAAATTGGAAATATACTCGTAATTACTTAAGTAGTGTAATAGTGACCACCACTAGTTGACCAGATAAGGTGACTTTACTCTTGTAAATTAAAATAAAAGCGAAAATATTGCAAATTTCGAATTGCGAATATGTAATATAAATTTGGAATTGAATAATTCACAAAGTTATCATTTAAGAAGATTTAAAAACCATACCATCGTTTTGTTTATATTATTTTTTTATAAAAATGTCCTTTTCACGAGTTGTTGATCAGGTTGTTATTTGAAACCTTAGAACTATTAGTTCTTGGACTCAAAAAGCTAGAAATCACAAGCCACGTAAGACAAACCAACAGAACTTCAAAATTTCCCAAAAATGAAATGAGTTATATCGTAGATGTTGACCTGTATAATTAACGTATGCAAAGTTTTATCAACATTGTTAAGTCGGCCAATTTTGATTCGAATATCTTTCCTATTAAGGCCGCTGCACACTTGCCGGCACGGCACGACCCGGCACGACACGCAACAAAATATTCTTCTCTGTAAACAAATGGACTCATGCACACATACCGGCAACAGCCCGATCCGGCACCCGCACTGTCGGTGGCTATAATTGGAAAGAATTCCGATCGACAGTTGTCGGTCGCTGATCAAAGTTGAAGAATGCATCACGAAAAGTTAAAATTGAGCTTGAAAAATGTAGCCCTATACAATATGGCAGATAAAAAATATAGTGACAGTATTCTTATTTTTTATTTTCAGCAAAAATTTGCATGCAACCAATCAAATTGGATGACATTCATCTGAAAAAATAAGTATAATTTTGACTCATTATTCACAAGCGTTTTGTAAATAGGCACAAACTCTCCTTCACTTCTTTTGACCTAGAATATATGTAGTACTCTCGTTTATTCTTCCTCGTCCAACAGCAGTGCAATAGCATACAATTTACTATTTTTTATTAAATTTTGGCATCGTATATATTTCTGGACTATGTCCATCGCAATTTATTTTTCGGCTGAACTGAAGTTCGGTCGCCGCTAATACCGAATCTCCATTAGAAACCAGACCAAACCAAAACCACAAAACCATTTGGCTGACTTGCTGAAAAAATCAACTCTGCACACATTAGCTATGTAGTTGTGAAGTCTCAGCTCTTGCATTTCTTCTGAAGATGCGCTGAATTGCATGCGGCAACACAAAATGGTTTAACTCACACAAAGTAAAAGCTAGCGCACGATGACCAAAATGAGCGAGATAGATGACGAAATTGCAATGCGAGTAAAAGAGCTGCAAATATTTTTGGTTTGGTTAGTTGGTCTGGTTTTGTATGGAGATTCGGCATAACTGTCGGTATAGTGTATACGTATTCCAATAAATTTATTTATTTGTAGGAAAAAGGCACAAAGAAAATATTTTCCAACAAATACTTCATGTACAATTCAGTACAGATAAGAAAAAAAATTTATTTAAAAAACTAAAAGCTTTTTACTTACATTTGCTGGCACTTCTGCACCAAAGGTGTCAGCGCCGATCTAAGATGCTGCATTACCAGAGTAGGATTATTTCTTCCAAGATAATGTGCAGATTCAATAGCGACGTCATGTAGAACAAATGGACTAACGATGGAATTTACAGCGCAAACACAAAATTGATGTAAGTACTGCGTGCCAAGCTTCTTCGATATCCGTAGAAGCCATTTAACGTCTTCACCATACGGTGGATTACGAGCGTATTTAGCTTGCGGTCTGTCGTCGTGCACTCGGCGCGCCAGAGTCTCCATTGCCAGCATTCCAACGTTGTACGCCGCCAATAAATATCTCAGCTGAGTAGGACTGAAATAACAACTAAATTATGAAAATGAAAAAAGTTTTTGGTATTAATCTTACGTGTACTGATGTGGATGTCTTTGCCTAACACTTGGTTGCTGTAAAAATGGGTATACAACACCATGGTGTGATGGTTGGTTTCTTATGTTGTTTGCTTGCGGTGGAGGAGCAGGTGCCATAGGCATAGGTGGCTGAGTGAAATACTGCATATTTTGTTGCATTTGCTGGGGTCCTGCGTTGACTTGAACTGGTAGTTGAACCCCTGCGTACGGCTGAGGCGGAGCATTTGCAGGACATTGCATCGGCTGGTATGCTTGCGGCGGCACCTGAGGATGAGGCAATGGTTGAAAAGTGCCTGGCGGTCCATAAGGTGGCGGAGGTCCTGGCTGCTGCGGTGGCGGTTGTGGTGGCGGGGGATACTGATAGGCCGGTGGTGGCGCGGATATATACATCTGCATTTGATTGGCCGGATACGTAATATTGTGATGATGGTAGATTCCCTGACAGAAACTATAGGGTGGGTATGGAGCGATTCCAATTGGTGCTAAGGTAGTGACACCTTGTTGGAATGGAGGTGGTGCTGTAGTTACGACAACCTGTTGATTTGGCGGAGGTTGTTGTGGAGGCTGCGCCTGCTCCTGAGGTTCCATTAAAGCATTCAAGCTTACGCTGTGATCGACTTCGTTAACATCATGCTCATGCTCGCTATTAGGTCTGTTTCGCATGTAGAGCTCATACCAATATCGAGCGACTTGGAAAAGCACTTCTGGGTACACTCCACCTCCTTTTGCAGCATTTTCTACAGTTATACATGCCCGCTCCAACATTTGATCACTCTGTTCTTTGCATTGCAGAATTGCTCGCTGAATCTCATTCGGATTTAATGCAGCTGCATGAGGCAGCACTGACAGAGCTAATTCAGCTGCTGGGTAAACCATGTTACTATCCCAACCCCTTGATGCGCGGTCTGCCATACTTGCTGCTTCAGGAGGTGTGAGATGGCCTTCCCAAGTGTCTATCAAGAATGAAATAGCCGGTGCACCTATTTCCATTGCCTGGCCAATAATCCAAGATACATGTGAAGAATACGTTCGCGATAACCAGTTGGGGCTTACACAATTGTGCAACCCCAAAGCATATAACCCAAGCTGAAAAGCACACATGTGCAGAGCTCTATGCGGGCCATGATGGTTCTGATTCGTCGTAGCCTGTGTAAAAAGTGATGTGGAGCTGGTACCACCCGCCTTTGTAAGTACATTTTTCGCCAGCTCAAACATAAAATGAGCACTTGCTTCCGACGGTTGATTAGGAATGGATGGATATGCCCTTTTTCCTTTATATCGACTGTCTTTAGGCCTCGAAGCAGGTCCAGCGACTGAGGATGACGCAGCCATCGCTTGCCCTGTTGGGCAAGAAACGCTCGTTTGAGAAGAAACGCTCAGTGCTCCCATACTAATTTCTAGTTCAGCACTGGTACTGCTGTGTGGTCGACTACTTCCACCAAAATCAGTAGAAAACACATCCGCGGTTGAGCATTGTGCATTCATGATAGCTTCCTGCTCTTCTCTCCGCGCTTGACTGGCGGGTGTTCTTACTGGTGGATTGTTTGAGTAATAAGCAGGCAATAATGGCTGCTTTAATAAAGTGTGAATATCTCTGTCCAAAAGCTTCTCCATTATTTTAGCTATTTTTCTTGGTTCGTCCTTATAGTAATAAAGTAGGGTAAGTGCCAAATCTCCTCGTTGTCTTCGAGTTCCTTCACATAGAAGTGGATGTTCAGCTTCGGAAACATTTGCTTTTAGCCCCAGAGTTGCTACAGCTGCTTCAAAGCCGAGATTTTCGTCAGTGGGAATTCGGTAAGACATGCTCATCACTTTACTCCTATTCTCTTTGCCAGTAATAGATGGCATTACAAGAGCATCAAATATGAAACTTGCGAGATTGATCGGTAAAAGAGCTTCTCCCCGCGATTTAAAGGTTCCATCCTTTAACTGCTCAGCCCTTTCTCTTATTACTCTAAGCTCAGGCTGGTTCAGAGGTATTTTCTTAAGAAGCCCAAGAAGGTCAGCTTCTTGATTGGCTAATTTCACTTCTAAAGGTTTCGTACTGGCTGGGGGCCGGGGCATTTCAAGAGCAAATAGGCATATCCGAAAGGCCAAGTGATAGTGCTCAGAGTTCTCGGCAAGGACCGTGCATAAAAAGGCGCACTTTGCAAGAGTTGCAGAGGCGAGGACACTTAGCTGATGAGATATAGGATTAATGTTTTGTTTTTTACCCTTTCTCTTGGGTGGAGGAGGTAATTCTACCATTAAATTAGGCGGATTTGCCAACATCTCCTCAGCAAGTCTTACAGCTAGTGTACATGCTTCTCTTCCATGACCATGTGCATGCAAGCCTTCTGCGCGTGCTAAAAGAATATCCCACGCATCTTCGGACGGTCTTATATTTGAAAATATTTGTCCATTATTTGGATCAGCCGCCTTCACCTCCACTTGGTGTATAAGAGCAGGTTTACTTCTGTTATCAGGTGCGTTGGCAGTGTAGTTCTCATCGACAGCGATTTGCTGCTCGCCTGTGGCACAGAAATTGAACTCATCACTGGAGCTCGAAAAAGATTCATCCTTAGAAGATCTCCTGCGTGCTGAGAGACTTATACACAAATCCTTCGGGTCACTTACCCCCTTTGACGTCGATGGCTGTGGCTCTTCCTGATTGATAAAACTCGATGTTGACGAGCTAGCAGAGCATTTTGGCTCGCCATTGGAGCTTGTCGCCGTGGGAGAGGACGAAGATGACATGGAGGGCGTAGAACCACCATCATTGGCACTTTTACTACTAGTATTTACATTAGTATTTGCTTGACTTAAACTTGTAACTAATTTGCTATCGTTCTGAATAGGGTTCGGTTGGCTCTTATCTACTCTGGGCAGACTGCCCGTTTCTACCACTATATTAGACGCTTTTACTACATTAGAACTAGTTCGTATTACACTAACATTATTCGAGGGATTTTCACTTATCTTATAGCTAAAACCATTTGAGTTTGTGTCACTCGTGCCACTGCACCCAACACTTCCCGCTACGGATAGCTCTCCGCTTCCCTGAGAGTCTGATTCGCTTTCGGGTGTCTGGGAATTCTTTATTTGCGGTGGGGATTCTGGCATTATTGGATGTCCACCCTCGTTTCCCATATTGTTACCGCTACTGTCGCCGCCATAGTCGTCATTCTCACAGAACCCCTCGCTGCTTGCGCTTGATCTGTTGCCATCGTCACGATTGTCGCGAGAAATATCCGCCAGTGAGTGGGTCTGAAGTCTTACATTTACACTGTCACTACTGCTATTGCTACTGTTATTGCTGCTAGAAACGTAGCAGCGATCCCTGAATGGTCGCTCATAGCGATTTTTCAACTGATGATGATGGTCAGTGCTGATATAATTATAGTGTTTGTTGTTAGCCATAACGGCCTGCGTTGCATTCACCTAGTAGGAAATTTATTAAAATTAAAAATTTTCCCTTATCTCTGTCAACCCTAGAACATCATCCAATAAATGTAACAGGAGTTTAGTAACAAATCTCATTCTAGTGTGTGAAAACTGTTCACAAAAATTTACTTGCTAAATTTTAAAAAGATCTCTTACAACATTTGCGATAATACTTACTCTGTGGTCTTAACACACCATACTTAAGAAATCGGATGTACGGTTTAATAACTTACTTTTCACACAAAATTTACATAAATATATACATACAATGTTCATTGTACATAAAACCCAGAAACATAAAAAATTGAGTAATTGCGGACCGCAATAAAAATTCTGTTACATGGTACAATGTACGAAATCTATTGCTAAAGAAGGGGGTGAATCTATACTTGTGTGGGGTTCAATTTTCGCAAATGGTAGTCTCTATTGACCGAATTTGAAAAATCATGGATCGTCATGCCTACTTAGACATTGTAAGGAATGTGTTGCTACCGTATGCAACAAGTGAAATGAAAAGATGGATTTATCAGGCTTATAATGATCTGAAACATATAACACAAGTAGTAAAACAGTTCTTGAAGGACGAGAAAATTAATATTTTAAAGTGACCAGCACAGTCACCCGATCTCAATCCTATTCATATGCTATAGATCAATGTCGACAAGTCCATTAAAACCCAAAAACCCAAGAATATTGAGTAATTGTGGACTACAATTAATGATTCTTGGAACAATTTTCTCATATACAGATGTATTTGTTTGATTGACTAATTAATAATTATAATAAATGTTAAATTTGCTAATATTACTTATATTTTCAAAGTTGTTCTTAATTGATGATTGCTAAAAAATCGTGGCGTGTAAGAACAAAATAGAAGTTAAGTATTAAGTATTGGAAACATTGACCAAGCTTTTGCAAATTTGAACTAACACTGTAATACTATCATTATATAAAATTAATATTTAATAAAGACCTTTGCGAATAGAAAAAAACACTTATAAATTAAATCCAAGTGGTGTTCTTAATTATTTGACAGTTGCCATATTAGTAGACATTTTTTTTTAAATTATAGAATTTATGTATCAAATTCCCATTTTTGATTGATGTTCTATTGTAAAATTCAGAATTGATTAAAACCACTTGCTTACCTGACTGTTGTTTACATCACTTTTCAACTCAGTGTGTTTGAAACAGGTGAATGGGCTATGGTACATTGGATTCGTGTCCTGAGTATGTGTAACCCCTGCAATAGGGTAGTCCTCCCAGTCAAGGTAGCAGGCTTCAATAGCCGGCTTGAATCCCACGAACAGCTCTGCATCGGTCCTGTATTTCATAATATATCTGCACACCTTAGGACAGTTTATATATACAAAGAAAAATCTTCACACAAACCTTGAATTCTGTTGATGTTTGCTGCTGTAAGAAGAGGTTTGCATACGGCACTTAACCACGCGATCCAAAATCTTCAAATGCCACGCTGTGAACTGAGCGTGTAGCATATCACGTTCGTCTGGTGCCAGACCAGGATTAAGAGCCGCCAATCGCCATAAAACAACGATTTCATCGCAAAGTGAACTACACGCGTGTTGTGAAGCGTTTGAATTGCTATGAGTGTTACTATGCTTCCCGCCGCTGTGCCCATTGGTTCCCACAAGTAAAGAGAGCTTGGTGTAGAACCACCAAATTAAAATCTGATCGCAAGCCATGCACTCTTCTGTGATTATTTCCAGTAGTCGCACAGCGTTGCGATCACATCGGCGATACATTTCACGGACTATGGAGAGAAGATTCCACATCCCTTCAGGTTCCCTTCCGCGAAGGGGCCGCAGCAATGAGCTCCATTCTGCAGCGGCGGGAGGTGCAGAGTTTGTCAAGTAATTAACGTCACTACAAGATCAATAGTCTCTAAAAATGTCTTATTGCTTTAATGAAAATAGATGACTCACCTAAAAACTATGGGAGCTGGCAAACAGAACTTAATTAAAATCCTCTTTATGTTGTCATGTAGGGTCTTTTCGTCCAAATACCAATTTGTCAGATCGTTGGCCGAAGCGCCGGCCGTAGGGTCTGGAGCTCCACAAACAGTGTTTATAGCAGTTGGTTGGGAGCTGAGCAACTCATCCAGGAGGCGCTGTGCGGTTGGCAAAATTTGCTGTGGTAATTCACTAATTAAATACTGAGCGAATTTTTGCAATTGATCGCGCTGCAATCGGGTGAGCGACTCCGACACCGGTGCTCTGAGACAAACCTCATTTGGCTAAAAATGAAGAACATCAACCATTAAGATTATAAATTTCTTTACCTTTTTATTATGTACTTACACAATGTATTCGATGTAGGCACACCGCAACCACGTGAGAGCACCAATATGCTGATGACGAGCACGTGCAATTACATGAGGAAATTCTTCTCCTGTCGAATGTAACCGCCACATTAAATTGTGCTCTTGGTTGCAAGCTTATGACCGTTGCAGAAAGGTGGAATCCTACAAGAATTTACAAATAAATAAATAATAATTTGGTTCATTTGTTAAGTAGTAAAGGAACAAACCTATTTGAAGGGGATCTTTAACTGCTCGATTCCTGAACAGTTGGTCGCCTCGATGAAACTCGTCAGCTGAGCTATTCGCTAGACAGGAATATAAACGGATATCTTCCTCGTTATCGGGGAAACTCCAGAAAGCTATGCGTAACTGAAGTTGCTCGGGTACTGGTGGATACACGTGCTCTACCAATTCAAAGGGGATGTAGGATGCAACACATTTAGCCGCTAGCTCCGTAAGTGTGACAAGGGGATCTGCAAAATCATTTTTCATTAATTTTCTTCACGTGTACGAACGAAAGTTAAAAGTCGACATAATAACATGTTAAAACTTGAGAGAAAACAGCCCTTTTTTACCTGCTCAACTAGCAAAATATATTAAAAAACTGACCAAGTGCGAGTCGGACTTGCGCACCAAGGATTCCGTAAAAAATTATTTGTTTAAGATGTAACTACAAATTTAAATCATTGCTTCTTGCCAAATTTCATGATTTTAGGTCAGCGGGAAGTACTACCCAAACGCAAAATAGTTCGTCTACCCGAAAAATTCAACATGATTTTTTGTTTCACTCAACATAACTTTTGAAAATAAATAAAATAAGAAAAAACAATTATTCACACTAAGAATACAATTCTTCTTCTCCTCAATTAGAAACAAAAATATTTACTTCACTCACAATAAATAATAGTAATGATACATCGAAATAATTGCCGAAGATGCAAAATAGTTCGTCTACTTTGATTTCCCTGCAAAATAGTTGGGCTACTCTATATTTATGATACTACGGTGCTACTAATTTAATGGACTTGCTTGCGATGGATTTGTCACTAATTCTTTATATGATTTTACTTGAGATTAGTCAATAAATTTATCATAATGCCTTGTGGTGAACCGATTTATTGCGATCTTCGGGGAAAAAGATTATGTACTCAGTTGAAGGACATTCAACATCAATTAGCGAAAACTTTAGACTTACCGCGTTCCTCTGTACGAAAAGTATAATATTACATTCCAAAAAAGAAGATAATGTGAACATTAAGAAGAGAACAGGAAGTCCGTGCATAGCTGATATGAGAAATAGACTAAAAGTTTAAGGCCACCTTGTTCAGTAAAAAAAAAAAAAGGAAAAAAAAGAAAAAAAAAAACTTTTAGTCAGTAGTGTACATTTTAAAATTTCTTCGTTACTTACTTATATGTGTTTGAAAATTATCGTTGTAATAGCATAGAATATAGATTTTACCATAATTAAACGGACGTTAATCATGCCTTGGACATACTACCCGTAATTATGACACCAAAAAACCGTCGTTATGATATTTCATACGATGGCTGAAAAGGACGGCAAAGCATAGTCATTTTGCCCAAAAAAGGCTTTTTGAAAGTTTTTCATACAGATTTTGTCATGACTGATCTGAACACCGAAGTTAAGCAGCAGAGTACGCGAATAGTACTTGGTTGGGGGACGAGCTTAGATAATAGCGTAGAGGATGCGTCACAACGTGTAAAAGCCCTGTACGTGAGCGACCAAATTTCTCCTTCCAAAAGTGCGAAGGGGAAATTTTTTACTACATTAGAGAGAGTGAAATGGCACTAGAAAATGGGAGTCAAATGTCATCGGCTATCAGCTGTTATGGGGCTCAAAACAGTTAAAAAATGCTTTTGGGGGACCTATAGTTCACGTTTTCGCGCCTTTATATCTGTCCCTTTTTTCACTTACATGATAATTTCAGCTTGCACTGAAAATACAACTACTTAAGTCAACACACTAACAACTAGCACATTAGGAAATTAGCTAAATCGGCTAATGTCATATCCTCTACTTCTATTAATTATCTAAGGGGACGACACAGGCAAAATAGTCATCCAAAATTACGCTTACTAGGTTTTAGCAATGTGTCACACCGTCATTTTGATATTTGCTATTATAATGGTTTCTGTAATAATAACGGGTAGTGTGTCCAAGATATAAAACCCTGAAATTGATATCTAATTATATTGGCACACTATAAACAACATTTTAAATTTCGATTGTATTTAATTCCGCATTTATTTGAAATAAAAGTCAAATCTATGTTGAAATCAATGTTTGATAATAAGATCTTTCTGAAATCAAGAGCATACGAAATATAAATTCCGTTTATGTCTCTCCAGAGTATTACATATTTTGGATTCAACCTCTGGCCTAATGATTTTCACTTAATTATACGAATTTGACACGCATTTTACTAAATGCTACAAATAAAATTATTTTCTTTGAAAAAAAATAAAACAAATAAAAATGAGTTCAAATTTTTCCTAGGTATTCGCTTCTAGGCAAAAAAGCTCTTGAAGAACAAAACGTTCTTTTTGGCTCGAAATGTCCAAAGCACCAAAAGAATATTCAGTGCATGGATGTTTAATTTTTGCTATCAAATCCGAGGAAAGGGAGCTTTCATTAGCACTTAGTTGAGTGGATAGAATGGATAGAACAATTGAATTGCGAGGAAGCATTAAAATAGCACGTGCTAAAATTCCCAGCATACATATGTTTAACAGAAGTACAGAAGGGATACTAAAACGGCGGTCGTTAAGGCGAAAACTGCAACTCAGGGGGCCGTGACGGCACGCTGTTACAAAAACACCGGTGGATTTTGTTATTTCTCGCGATTAATTACATTGAAAAATGTCCAACTCTCCTTAGAAATTATTTACTCGACTGCCGCTCTTTATTGATGGGAATAATCCTCCATGTAATGCGTCCTAGCCGGATCTGTAGCGTGTGGCCATTTTAAAGTCTGACGTGCAGGTAACACGGAATTCCGTGTCCCATATAAATCACTACTCGTATGTATGTATGTAAAAAACAGTCAACGGAATACCGTGCACAAAATTTTTCGCCTACTTTTTGATTTTTTGGTACGCAACTCGCACGGAAACTGCACAATTAAATAGTGAAGCCGCTATGAGCCGATAGGGAAACAACTGAAGAACAGGTGTTTCGCTCCGATTTTGATGACATTGTGCATGCACCTTCCGTTTGCCCTAAAACGGAAGGATTTAAAATAATATTGCGGTGCTCGGCTATATCTTCGGAAATATTCCACTTTTAATTTTTGACATTTCAAACAATTGGAATATTTCCATCGCAAAATTCATTTTTGCTTGGACCAATTTCAACAAGATCAGAACTATAACACCCGTTACTAGTGTAGTAACATCAAACTTTATTTTAATGCGCAAAAGGGTCAAATGCAAAAATAATGTTCGGGCAGTGTAAAAGAAAAAACAATTTTTTTTGTTTTATTTACTTTTTTGATGAATTACAGATAAAGCACCTGTCAAGCAATACCCTATCGATAACTTTGTTAAATTCTAAAATTCATTTTAAACTGATGATTGAAGCACAAATAATTTGGGAAAAAATAATTTTCCACGGAAATTTAGAGGTTATTTTTGAGTGATTGGAGGAAAAATGAATTCATTATTGTAATTAAAAATAGGTGTAGTACTTAAGTTATATTGCTTTTAATTGGACTAATTAAAGTAATCTTGTATAAAAGACTAATTTTAGTATTTTCTGTGGAATATTTCATCTCTTCTGTGGTCAGATAAAATTGAAAATCTCCGTCTGTTCAATCTATTTGGGTAAACGATTTCTATTTCTATTTTTCTAGTAACCAACACGTCCATTTGCAAATTAATAAGATACATAAAAAAAATCGGTGCTGATTTTAACTTATTATAATTACATCGACTGTTTTGCGTTTGACCCAAAAATGACTTAAACGCTTAAAAAACACAGGACGCAAAACAAATCACCATACTCGATACAAAACAACTGATCTGTCACTCCGTTTTCCGCCATTCCACCTTAACTTTCGTGTGATTTCCCCTTCGTGTGTCAATGCAATGGTATACTGCGTCCATTAAGTTTCAGTACAAATGTAAAACATTAGAGTAAAAGGAAAATATTTAGTGAATAGGCATTTTGTAAAAGGAAAATATTTAGTGAATAGGCATTTTGTAAAAGGAAAATATTTAGTCAATAGGCATTTCGGAAAAATATTGTATTCTCTGCAATTTAACGGAGGAGGAAGGAAAGGAAAATATTTGTACTCTCTGAAATTTAACGGATGCAGTGCACCATTGCACTGAAGGGTAGCTACCTATAACGGGAAAGAATCGAATATTTGTGCGCGCAGATATTCAGTGATCGGTACCGGAACGACATGGAGTTAACTTGTGAGTTTATCGGCTTTTATGAGTTGAAGCCCATTATATGGGATTCAAAAAATTTTTAACATAAAAGTAGAAATGCAATGGCCGTCGCATGGCGAAGAATTTCAAAATCGATGGGCATAGAATTCTCAGTGGTAGAATTAAATAAGAAAAAAGGAAAAGTACACTTATGTCATTTTTTTTTTTTTTTTTTTTTTTTTTTGTCTTAAAGAGAGAGCTAGTTTCAAATCAGGTGCAGGTGTTGAGGATATACGTCTATACCAATATTATAAAGAGAAAATATTTGATTGTTTGTTTGTTTGTTTGCATTGAATAGACTCCGAAACTACTGAACCGATTTCAAAAATTCTTTCACTGTTGGGAAGCTACACTATCCCGGGTGACATAGGCTATATTATATTTTCAAAAAAATTAGAGGTCCTTACTAAAACTCCAATAATGTAACCCAAGGTGTAAAAAATTACCTAAAAAACATGAACGAAAACGCGGACTTTTGCTAGTACAATATAAACTTGGTTTGCTTACAAGCCTATGTCGAAATTTTTAAGGAGCATTTATCAAATCTTTATCTAACATTTGACGAATAATTTCTACCATAGAAACCCAGATAAAACCTGGGGTTTCGGATTTTCATGCGGAGAAAACGTACTAAAAGCTATACATATATGTACATACATAGTTTATTAAAAAAAACGCACTTATTGTGTACGACCGGCTTTAGAGGGAACACTAATGTGACGGTTTCAAAAAGCCAAATTTTAGTTTGCTTATTTCCTGAAAGTACATATGTATATGCGCTTATAAAGATTCAAGACATATGTAATAAAATATTAAAATTAAAAAAAACTAAAAAAAACACTTCCTGAGGTGATGCTTGCGATATGACAATTATCCGTTGAAAAAACTCGAATTCATTGCATAGATTCTTTTTTCAACAAATTCAATTGTTATAAACAATTAACTTAGCTAACCATGCATTTTTATCCAAACTAAAGGTATATGCAAAATTTCAGCTTAATCGGAAACTTCCAAGATTTGTTTACATAGTTAGTTAGTTAGTTAGTTGCAGGTGGAACTAATAAAAGCGTGTTAAAAATGACGAAGCCTTGATCTTTTAAGTGAACGCAGCCCACAAAACCGTGCATGAAAAGTATAATTTCTATCGCTTTTTCTCGAAACGATTCTGAAACTAGTCCAAACAAAAACTCAAATCGAACACTAATGTCCCAATCTTAAATTGTTTAAATTATCGTTTTGATAAATGTGGCTAATTCTATATGTAGCCTTTTTTGAAACTTTGATAATTAATATTTTTTTGAGGTCTCTTGAATGACTAAAAATGGCCAAAAATAATCGTCTATTTTTCAAGCTTCACACAGTGGTGATTCCCCCATCAAGCCACCATAAATGCGCAATATGTTTCTTTTACCTCCGCGATAGGATCATCGGACTTTTAGTGCGATCGGCCGCGCAGATCCTCCCGGACGAGCACTCCGAGAAATGCACCTCAGATCGAAGCACTCATCGAACGAGAGTTAGGCACGGTTTGTCATGTGCTAAACTGGTTTACGAGCCGATTACAACTGCCCAGCCTCAAGTGAGTCAAAGAACTTTCAAGGATTAATGGTGGCGAAATCAAAATGTTTTCTTCGAGGGTTGGCGATCCTCTGTTTGTTTTGCCTCATTATCATAGGAGAATGACCGGGCGAATGCAATTATCGCGGCCGTATTTGCGGAAGCATCCACTGGAGCACATTTGTCGCGCAGGTGGTAAGAATAAAAAGAAAGCACACAGCACTTTCAGGTGTTAAGTTTCTTCACGCCAGAATGTGCCAATAAGAAATATAAGCGCAGATAGCAATAAACCCGAAGATTGTGTTACTGAAAACTGTACAAAAAACAAAGTCAATGCTCGTCCAGCTGTTGATTTGGCACAAATTGAGATTGGGGTCTCCTCACGGATTTTGATGAAACCTTGTAGGAACGTTCCTTGGGAGTCAAAAATAACGGAAATACGAAAAAACAAGTGTCGGTCAATTGTTGTTTTTCCCGAGATATTAAGTTTGGAAATGCAACGACTTTCTGTCGCGCTCTACTATATACTTTTATAGTCTTTACTGATACTGGATACTTCTTAATTCTTCAATAAGTCGAAACAAATATTTACTTTACAATTTTACTTAATTCGTCTATTTATAGGATTTTTGAAGACTTTTTTAGAATGGAATGTCGAAACTCATTAACATATTTTGCGCCGGACACGTAAAAGTACGTTTCTATTCCTGAGATTTTAAGACCTGCGGAATATTGTGGGTGAAACTAAAAATAATTCTTTAAAATAGTAGTGTTTGCCAAGGGAAATAACAATGGCAAATAATTAATATTTTAAAAAAAGGTTGTAAAATATTCCAGCCATAAGTTGTAAACAAGTAGTAAACTGTTCTGAACGTAAAACATAATTGGAAAAATTGGTTTACTTATTCAGCCATGCTTTGATATATGCAAAAATTGCCGATTTCAAAAATCATCAAAAGAAGCGAAACTACACCATTTTCAAGCAATAAAAGTATCCAACAATGTTTTAATGTCTTATTTTTCAACTTTACACCCTTTTGTTACCACTTTTAAGGGGAATTAGCTCAAAAATTTTACCGGAATTTGAAAGAACAGAACCCTTTACCTGAGCGTGAATTATTTTTACTCTATAAGTTGCAACAACACACTTTTTTTTTTTAAGTTTCTAACTCCGGGGTTAATGCAACTAGATTTTATTTATTTATTTTGAGATTTGTATTTTCGAAGCCGTAAGAGATCAACAGATGAGTCCTATATTTTCGAAGAGTTGTCTTGAAAATATTAATGTGATATTGTTTATAATTTTTTTAAATAGCGACTTGTCTTTCCATAATTGTAGGCTCTACTTTATAAAAATAATAAGTCTTTCCATTTTACCAACTCACACAACTCTCAAGTTTGAAGAGAATCGCAACTAAAACAAATTGTCAATCGAAACTAATGAAAAGAAAATTTGGATTTTCGAGAAATCTGAATCTTTCGAACATACTCTACGGTCATATTTGGAATAGAGCCTACTCTGACGCCGAAACGCTGTTTCACAGAGTCTCTCGCATATTTATTTGAAAGCTTTCACCCGACGGGCACAGCGACAGCACGTATTTTCCGTTTGAGCAGTGATAAACTAGAGACGTGTATAGCAAGTCATTCCACTGCAAGAGGTTAAAAATTAATAGAACACTACTCCCCGGTACCGTCTTTGGTTGAAAACAAGAAGGGCGAAATACTTCCTGGAGAACTTTGCTGCCTTTTTCAGGCTTGGTCCTAGGATTTCTTAATCACTTGTCTGTAATTTATTCTGTACATTAAATTAATAATCACTTTCTATTGCATTTACCTGCAAAGGGTTGTTTTACCTTGATTAATGCGGCCTTATCGGCATTGCATCAAATCTTTAAAGAATATTTGAGGAGTGACGGAACAATACATGATAATTCCAAATGACCAACTTTCCACAAAAGCTCAAAAACCTATAACTTCTCTGCCTTTGTAAAATTTAAAAAAATACGAGTGCTGTAACTAACTAAGGGCAAGAACTAATATACATGATTTGAACCACACCAGCCTAAAGGGTGATGTACTTAATTTATGACATTCTGTCGAATGTCATATGTAACTATTTTTTTTTTTTCAAAAGTGGAATTATCATGATTTGTCCCGTTACTCCTCATTTATAGTCACTCTTTGACAATTCTATGCTATGAATTCAGTTGACATTTTGTAAAAAGTCTTTGGATAACCATTTAAAAAAATGTACCTACCTAATAAAAGGACGTTTTTTACCAATTTTTTTAAATTTCATTTATAGAGCTCAAATACCGTTATAACACAATCTTGAATGCCACCACATCACATATTCTGAAAACTTTTTATCACAGGACGTGTTAGTTTCAGGGAAAACGGAAAATTTTAATATTTTTTTATAAAGGGTGTCCCAATAAGAGTGCACGATTTAATTTTAAAATAAAACGCATTTTTTTTTTGAGCGAGTGATAATATTTTTACTTCATTGTAAAGTAGACATGTTCCGATTATGTATGGAATAAAATATCCTGTAAATGGCCCCGCGGATCTGAATACAGGCCTTTGCTCTTTTCATAAAATTTTCAGGGATATTTTGACAAAGATGTAGCTCTATCTCACCGATAACGCGTTGGATTTCGGCCTTGAGCTCAGGAATTGTTTGTGGTTTATTCACATAGACCTGAGATTTTAAAAAACCCCAAAGAAAGAAATCGCACGGCGTTAAATCGCACGATCTTGGCGGCCAATTGACATTGGAATTTCGGGAGATGATTCGGTTTGGAAATCGTTGCTCCAATAAATGGACTGTTTCGTGCACGGTGTGGCAGGTGGCGCCGTCCTACTGAAACCACATGTCATTCAGATCCATACCATCCAGTTGAGACCACAAGGAGTCATCGGTGAGATTGAGCCACATCTTTGTCAAAATGTCCTTGAAAATTTCATGAAAAGAGCAAAGGCCTGTATTCAGACCCGCGGCGGCCATTTGCCTGATATTTTATTCCATACATAATCGGAACATGTCTACTTTACAATGCAATAAAAATATTATCACTCGCTCAAAAAAAAAATGCGTTTTATTTTAAAATTAAATCGTGCACTCTTATTGGGACACCCTTTATACATATATATGGCTTTGAAACAGATGTTCGTTGTTTTGAACCTAGTCCTTAATACATATTCGGTAAAACATTTGGTTATATCAAAGCCAATAAAGACTTGTACTGGAAAGAATTAAAATAAACTAGTGGTCGCCCTGTGGCCGAAATTCGACCTACTGGGGTTACTACGAAAAATACGAATGTACACAGCCTACTATGTGTTTTGGCACTATCAATGATAAAATTACGACAGTTTGACCACAGACTACTATGCGTTTAAAATTGATAGTATGAACGTAAATAATGAATTTATTTTATTTAATTTAATGTATTTGTACCACATCTTATTCATAAATTTTAGCTTTCTGCACTTCTTCTCTATATAAACTTTAACTATGCCAAATCTCACACTCCTCCGTCCGCCCAATATGCTTAAAAAGGGGTACAAAGTTTTCCCTTCACGTATTAATATATAGATAATGTATTCTAAGGCTGTGTGGGAAACCTTCTAGTAGGGGAGACCGAGGGGAGTTGAAACAATTTTAACATTTTGCTTCATAGACAAAATTCTATACACATAAATCTCACGAAATTAGTGCCAATCGATAGTTCAATTCTTACACTTTCAAATGACCGAAACAAAGAAATTGTAAGTGTAAATTTTGTGGCGAAAAATGGACTTGAACATGACAAGTCATTTTGTTTCAACTCCCCTCATACCGAGGTAAGTTGAAACAGAGGTCGAGGTGAGTTGAAACAGTTGATTTTTCGGTAGTATTAAGGGTTGTAAAGTAGAAACGACTATATACTTCAAAAATATAATATTGAAATAAAGTATTTAACGATAAAACATAACATTAATTAAAGTAACAGACAAGAAAATTCAGAAAATATAAAGTGGTGTAATTTTTTAAAAAAAGTTGCACATTTGAACGATTAACGTTTGTAGCTTGAGCGATGCTCGTTGGTTGCGGTAGTCTTCAGAGAAAGAACAGGATGATGTTTCATGAAGGATCAGAGCCACACTTCACCTGCCATTCCCTGATCAACCCAAGAAGGCGGACATTTTTTATATGCTCCAAAGCCAACCTATAGGTAAAACTTCTGGCTTGTTTAGTGCTTAGGCCGAAGTTAGTAGCAGCGCAGGTTAAGAGCTGTATGTAGTCACAGAGTATCTTCTCCTCTGACGATGAAAACACGTCTGCTCTGGGTACCAAACAGACAGAGGAATCGCGTGTTTGATTAGCTTCATAAGCCTTTTTTTTAATGAACTTATGCACATATATGTAGACTATAGAGTAACGAATGGTTGAGGTTATAGCTCGAAGCCGCATCGCGAAGACTTTTTTGACGCAATGTTACTTCTTCCGCAGCGAGCTCGTATATATCATAACTTGCCATACCTCTATCAGTATTTCTTTTATAATCAGTACATACTGTAACAAAATAAGTAAAAAAAAAAAAACAAATAAACCTCACCATATTAGTAAATCAGCCGTACAAAGCCTAACCGAGGTGAGTTGAAACAGTCTGTGTCAAATCCCCTCAGTAAGAAAAATCCTGCCAATTTTGTTCAATCAAAAACCAAGAAGCAAAACCCAAAGAAATGAGCTATATCACCGCTATGAATTCAATCTTTAGTTAATGAGCTTTCGAAACATATATAGCCCAAGTCAAAATACAAACACATTATCAAAATATAGATAATTTAAAAAAGTGTTCAAAACTTACTTTTCACGATTTTTGGGACGTGGCAGACAGGACACCCTAAACACGCGTCTTGAGGCATGGATGCATATTGAGGATTCCGCATGCGGTAAAATGCAATTAAATTGTGAAATTGCCAGTTCGCTAACGCTTATAAGTTCCGCAAAATTAGTACTGTTTCAAATCACCTCTGTTTCAAAACCCCTCGGTCTCCCCTACATTTCCATTTAGTAAATTTTCGAGCTTACCTACTAATACTTCTTCTTTTGCTAAATTATTAAATTTTGCCATACAATTTCATTCTTGTTTGCAAGGAGAAACCATTTTTATTTTAAACTTATAAAGGAATGTTTCTCGTCTACTCTTGTCTTGCAATCGTTTCAGTCTCTTCTTAACTTTGGCTCTTCTTCTTTTCGATTGCAAATATTTCACATACATAAAGAAAATAATTTTTTTATTTGGGGATACATTATCTTCTAAAAACACGTTTTTATGATTGACAGTACAAACTGAAATTTAGCCAGCATTTAGGCGGTTTGACGCACAGCCTAATGATAACGGTACAAAACCGAAAAGCGAGTTACTCTCTCTCTCTCTCTCTCTCAGCCATCTGCAGTGGTGACGTTTCAAAAATAATTATTTTTTAAATTTCCACGTTCATATAGGTACTTAAGTCTGAAATTCATGCGTATGAGAAAAAATCATTTTAGGTCAAAATATATAATTTTGATATAAACAGTTAATTACTTGAGATTTAAAAAAATGAGTTGCCATAAGCATTTATTTTAAAAATTATCTTTCTCATCAAAAATTTAAAACGAAATAACTTTTTCCGTTTGATTTTCTGAAATTACATATGTGTATGTTTCTAAGAAATATGATGTAGGAGAAAATTTTACTAGTAAATTCTCACCATTTCACAGGTTATGATCAATTTCACATGAATATCGCGGTAGCTCCCGCACGGACAGGTAAGAACAATTTTAAAAAGATAAGTAATATTAACAAAACATAAAAAAAGAAAAACAAAATCCAAAAAATATTTAAAATAAACGGATTAACTTATTCGACCATAGAAATAATACATAAGGAAGGGCTGAAACGTTCATATATAATATACGTGTGTGTACCATTTTTTTGGGGTGCTCAAAGGGTGCCCAGTTGAGCGAGACAGAACTTGAGCAAGCGAGGCAGAATGAGGAAAAGCTATAGAAGTATTCCTGAATACTGTCGAATTATGCATTTTTGGATTACTTTGATTCATTTCGGGGTGCTCTTGCTAAAAGACAGCTTTAAAAATAAATTTTAGTGGGGTACATGCAGGAAATATTTTAATGTTATTCTAATATTAAATATATTACTATTGCAATCTCGAATGAATTACAAGAAGTCTGATTAGAACAGTGTAAGAATAAAGACGTAATTTTGAAATACATACAAATTGCAGTGTAGCCCTCTTCAAATTTACTTTCTTTTTACGCCTGTACTGATGTTTCTAATACTAAAGTGCAAGAACTCACACATAAGGGATTCTCATACGCTTGACTAGTCTAATCACACTTCCTTATGTCTTATTTCCATGTATTCCACATGTTGACGGCAACAAGAATTTTGTCGTGTGGAAATTAAACCGAAAAAATTTAAAGTTTCCTTTCAATATCTTCATTTTGAGGAAACTTTCAATATTTGTTGGTTGAAAGGATGAAAATACCCAAGTGATTTTTCCCCGATTATACGATAAACTTTGTAGAAATACGCAGAATAATTCGTCAGAAAAATTTCACTCTCCGAAATTTTAAAGTTAAATACATATCTCGGAAAATACAAACGATCTATTTTATTTGCATATTTCCAACTTTCAATTTTCTATGAACATACCTAAAACATTTCATTAAAATCTGTAAGGACAACTTTAGCTCAATTTACCCCAATTCTCAAATTTTTAACAGTAGCTAAAAATAATCAGAAAATAAATTGAATTTTGTTAGAAAAATCATTTTCATTTCAAAGTCACATCGAGTAATCCTCTAAAGCAAGATGCTTTCTTGCATTTGCGCATTTTTGAAGAAAGTACTCCTTTTACATTCACAACCCTTTTTTTTGTACGTAAGAAGAGCCTGTCAGGACAAATAAGTTCTTTCTGCTGGCTAAAGACTCTTAATTTGCCTACCATACTGCTGTTTATATCATTTAGGTACAAAAGAAAACGATTGCATTTAATTGCGCACTTATTAGCAGCGGAGCTCTCATTAGTCGCGGTTCATTGCATCAAAGCCGTTGAATTTCCCGCGATGCCGACAATTTAGCCTAACCAATCCGGCGCGTTTTTAAAAGTCCTTGCATTTGGGAGTGAGCCTTAATTGACAAATCGGCCTTTGACTTTGAGTCGGCCCGCCATAATTTTTACAATGGCAGCTTTTGTGCACTTTCTACGATAAAGTTAATTAAGTTATTAATTAAAAAGGTCCCCTCGAAAACCAACAACTAGAATTTGTCCAGTTTGAAAAGCACTGACTGCAAATTTCAATAGTGCAATTCAGTCGCTTATTGATATTTTTAACTTAAAAAAATGGGTTTTCGCTAATTAAGCAAATTATTCCAATCCTGGGTCTAAAACACCTTATTAGCTGTGTTCTTTTCGTCTATCCAGAACAAAAGGTGATTTCATATTGAATGGAAACTTATTAACAGTTTCTCTGAACAAGGATTTGGAATTTGCATCAAAATTTGAACTGAACATTTTACAGATTAATTTTTTACTTCAAAGTGGAAACAAATTAGTGCAACTTGATGCTATTATTAGGATTTTAAATCTTTGCCGTAGGAAATTCATATGATAAATTTCAAATCAATGCGAAATCTCCTGTTGATCTGGATAGACGAAAAGAATACAGCTTTGTTTCTTTTCTGCCGCGCATCGGCGGCATCATATTGCTTCACTATACTTTTTAACTTTAAATCACACTATCGAATAAAAGTAATTTTGAGGTGCAACTTGCGCTCCTCCTCCTATATATTGTATTTACCTGTCTTTCCATAAAATTAATAACAGGACCCAACCATATAACAATAGCCAGTTCCGAATACAGGTATATTCATTTAGCCCCTGTGTTCATCTCGTCGACAATCTTTCCTCCGTTAATCAAGATATTCTGCAACATGCACGCTATTCTGGTCCTTTAACCCCGAGTTGTTTACTTTTATCGAGTCGTGCGTTTACATGGCAAGGTGCAACTTAGTTGGAAGATTTCATACAAAATAAGACACAAAGGCACCCAGAGATTTCCTATACCCAAGGAGGAAACGAGTCAAGGGAACGCGAGGGGCTCGTGGGACTGATTCAGGCCGGCAAAAAATTCTGAAGACAACTTACAGATTTATTCATGGAACACGAAGAAGATAAAAAGCATAGATGCGTTCTGTAGAGCATGGCATTCAGTTCTGCGGGGAGAGGAGGGCTCGAATGGAAACAAATAAGAGTGTACTTCGATAATGAAATATTTTTTATAAGCTGAAATAACTCGAGGAGCAGACCGTTCGGCCATGAATGCGCAAGTGCATCATGTTGCTAGTCTGCGACGACAATTAATTTTTGATACCAGACATTGCATTTAACATGGTTTTCGCAGTTAGGCCGAGTTTTGTCGACTTTAGGTGCGTACTACTCCTTTTTGTTTGCTATATGCCTCGTCAGGGGAAAATGCTTGGAGCATGTTACGACAATTTGGCGGAAAGTGTAGCAAATAGTAAAAGGGGCCTTCAACAAATATACCATATTGGTTTCAGGAAACTTAGCCAGAGCATCTGAGAAGACTGAAATCTTACTGTGTGTTTAGGACTGGTGGGGTCAGTCCTAAACTATAAATTCATAAGTTGGGGGAAATCTACATAAACCTTACCTCTAAGGGGTATTCAATAGATGGATGTAAGCAAGACTATTTCTTTTCTATTTTTCATTTACTTTTAAATATGATATAATAATATTAATAATAAATAATCAGTGTAGTCTAGTTGGTAACTTTCAAAAATCCAGAACGGCCAGATTAGCAGAGAACGAAAGTTTTGAGCAGGCAGAAGGTGCAAGCATCGCAGATTGATTTTTGGTAAGATTTTTTATGATTTTTTATTAAAAAAAAAACTTTAAACACGTTTTTCTCAATACAACGTTTTTTTCGGACGCCCTCACGATTTCTCCGGTGGGCCGATCCTTCTGAAATTGTAACCACATCTTCTACATATACACAGTACTCACAAAATTGACTATTATCATGTTAAAATTTTAATATTCAATATTCTTTTTACAAAAAACAGCGACAAAAAAACACTTTTTTTCAATGTTTTTGGTTTCTGTTAAGTAAAATTGACAAAATTTGTTGAAAATTAATACCTTAAACACTTCGGTTTTTTAGTTTCAGATAAGACGTTGCCGAGATATCGTTGATCGTATGATTTGTTGGAAGGACGTATAATATATTCTTTCCCGTCCAATCCAAATACATTGGCTCAACTTTTTAATCAAATATTGCAAGATGTTTCAAATCATTCGCTTTTATTCCCTCTTATATGTATATGTACTTATTTAAAAATTCAAATTCTAGGATTTATTAAAAACCTTGTAGTCTTTCTTTAACTCAAACCAAAGGTGTTTTGCATTAAGATCGGGAGACTGTAGAGACCAATCCAACACCCGAAATCCATGGATTTGAAGCCAAATCAGTAGTCAGTTGTGTTTCGGATCATTATCTTACTAAAAGAGAACGTCCTAAAAATTTTGCTCCTACTGCTTCACGGTTTCAAGAAAATTGTTCTGAAGGATCACAATATAGTTTTCGATAATCATTCTGCAAACTATCCCAACCCCCGAAAGCTCAGTCACCTCCACCCAAGACTAACTTTACAGTCGGTTGGATGTGGCAATACTGAAGAAGTTCACCTTTTTTTCTGACCCGCATTGATTTACGTTTTGTTTCAACTGACCAAATTATTTTCGCTGCAGTCGTCACCAGTGAAATGTTTACCGCTGGACAAAAGCCAACCGCAAAGTTCGTTGTCTCTTCGTTAGCGCTGGTTCTTCTTTTGCTTTGGGACAGCCATGAAAGCCACTCTTTCGAAGCACTTTCCAAACAGTTTTGGGTGTTACCTCTATCTACAATATATTATAAAATCTGCTTAAATTTAATGACTCTTTTACAGCATTCTTGCAAGCACCCGTTGTAATTAGCCATAAAATTAATCTTATATTTATATTAACAATATTCTAGTAGGTACTTTTCATATTTTTCCCCCAAACAAATGCTTCAATGTTAAATTTTTATTCTCACCTTGCCAAAAACGAAACATCGAAAAATCAGAAGATTTTTAGGCATGTCTTTTACATCCGAGGTTTTTCGATTTAAGAATGGTCCATTTTTAAAACAAGAAGAATATGGAAATGTATTTAAACTACTGTATATTTACTGCCTTTAGTATAAAGAAAATCCTCAGTCAATAGAAATATTTGTAAAAGGAAAATATAATTCAAATGGCATTTGATTTGCACGTGGTTTTTATTATAAATTGGAACTCAAATTTTGCCCATAATATCAGGCCGTTTCCTATATGGAACTCGGTAAACTCCTTTATACAGCACTATTCAGCAGGCGTTAAATTTGGCATTGAATTGAAATGGAACAAGTAATTATAATGGGAAAAAATATATAAACAAGTGAAAGCAATTAAAATCTAACAATTAAACATCGAATGAAATTGCGTTACTACGATAGAAACACTTTTTAACAAGTTTGCGCGCTGGGCGCTCGCTGCCCAGATTCAGTCTTGTATGAGCCACCGGTGGTACACGCCGGCGTAAACGTGTTAAATTACTTATTCTAAATCCCAAGATTTTGGGTAGATGGAAACATGGTATTGCATGCAACAAAAACTACGGCTCACGGCGACCATATTTATTTTTAATTAAGATGAATATAAAGACGCCTTATTTTTTGATAGTTGTAATTTTAATGTTGATATCTACATAGATTGAACTAACTATCTAGTCCTGGGCCATATAACGATTCTTCGAAATCCGCAGTTTTATTCTGGTCCATTTGTGATTTTTATGGACAAAGAACATATATTCGTGCGGTTTTCAGTAGTTTTAACCCGCTCACTCAACGCAGTTCGAGTCAGTCAAGTCGGAATTTAAACTTACTTTTTTTCTTAATATTTTCGAATATGTTACCTACTTCAAAGAAACCCATCATAGTGGTGTTCCTCCTTAAACCTCTTACTATTTCTGAGGCGAAACATGTTTAAACATTAAGTCAAAATATATCTTACTACAAGAACTTATTTTATTATAATTAAGCGTAATTATTTTGAAAACAAAAAGCTGCTATATCAGTCCAACGTATTTCTCGCAAAAATAGCAAAGCTGATATATCGGCTCTAAGGTAATAAAAGGTTTAACCCATTAAGCAGTGAGTTTCCGAACTGTCAAGGTTCACACTGCTTTGAGTTCAATACTACAGTGACGTCCATACCGCGCATAGGCGTGTTGACGTGACTGTTGCGACTATACTGGTTAACGGGTTAAGGGGGTATTCCCACTTTTTGGGATGAACAATTTTTATTTTTTCTATTGAAAAAATATGCTAATATTATTTTGGTTTATACACAATACCAATAAAATGTAAGTCACTTACAATTGCCCAAATTTAGGTAAAAAAATACATATTTAGTTTAATTGAATTTATAAACTCTGGAGCAATACCTGCCCTCTACGGTTTACATGATATCTCCCGTTAAGATAATGTGGAATCAAAAAATACCTATCTAACACAAATATTTAAACATTTAATCAAATGAACCAGGGTTATTATATTTGATGCGGCTGCTTATTTTTAAAAGAAATCTCTGTTTATGACATTTCATTTAATTTTTTCAAACTAAAAATATCGAAATTTTTAATTAATTTTATCGATTCTAGTTCACTGGATAGAGGATTTGATTTAATTCTGAACAAATTAATGTGTTAACTGTTCCGAAAACCACAATATCGAGAAAAATGCGTTTAAAATTTTGTCGGCAGACCACATGCTATGAACAGCACTTAACTTTAAATGGCTATAAAACCATAACTAAAAGAAATATCGTGACGAAATTTACATAGCATATTTTTAAAAGTATGTACCTACTTGGAGTTAAAATGTGTATAATACAAAAAAAAAATCTATTTTATTTAAAATGTAAAAACCCCTTAACACTAGATTGTCCAAAGTAGTCATTCTGACTGGTTCTTAATTTCAATTAGTAAACAAATTATATTTATAATGATACAATTTCTTAGGATTTTTAGACTTTTTATAAAAAGAAGAAGAAATTGTATCATTATAAATATAATTTTTTTACTCACTGAATTAAAAATCGGCCAAAATGATTTCTTCGCGGGCAATCTAGTGTTAAATATCAATGCGTAATAAGAAATTCTTCAAAACAATTTGAATTGAGATGTGTAATGGTAATTAAAGCTTCACCTGTAATTAATTACAAATTACAATGAATTAATTGAACCAGAGTTTCCATTACCATTGCAATATGTTAAATAACTGCATATACCCCTCATAAAGGCACAAGATTTCATTTGGTATTTCTCAAAATATGTAATCAATTAATCCAAAAGGAAAATGCTATATGATTATTCGATTAATCGATAAATGTATTTACGAATTTAATAAATCTTTCTCTACCGTTTACATAATAGCTACAAGATATTTGTACCGCATTTTAGAATTACATTCAACTCTTACACAGCTTTAACCACTTTTATGGATACGAACAAGCGAAAATTCGTTAAAAATTGAAACTAAGGCCGAATAAAGTAAATTAGCCCTATTTAAGATAGAATTTGTCTAATGTTTTAACTTTTAACACCCCAGCAGCGCTTCGAACCGCCAAAATCCTATGCACGTGCACAGGGGATACAAAGTAGCGAGTGTTTTCCAACAGTCCCCGAGGTTTGTCGTGCGCCAACGCAAAGCTTCGTCGAAAGTCGAATCCTTTCATTTTAGAGGCCATCATGAGGTTCTTTGCATTTTACAATTGAAATTTTGATGAGCACTACGTGAATTTCTGTCCCTTGCTACGCAACGTATTTTAATCATTTTTCGGCTCGTTTTGCGTATTTAATTCGCCCAAAAAAGATTTAGCCCAAGGATTTGGGGGAGCTTGCTCACGACAATCCCTGCAGTTGGGGGAGGTAGCCGCGGATTAGAATTGCTTGTGGGGGACTAACCTTCTGTTGATTTCCTGGAGGCTCCGCTCCCGAATCCACTGTTAGCGATGGGTTTCTTCCAGCCACGCCAATTATTACAGAGGCTCTCAGGTTCGGAACTCCAGCTGCACAGAGAGTCTTCCTCAAATCTGTCGGAGTCATCAAAGCTGAATCTGTCGCAGTCCTCGGGACTCCAGTCCTGCTGTCCGGCCGCATCGTTTCTTTGTGCACCTTGTTGCGCTTGGTGGCTATTGGCGACAGCGGCGGCTGACTGAGCGCCTCCACCTCCGTTGCCTCCGTTCGCCAGGGTGAAACAGTTCTATCGAGCACAAAGAATTTTTTTTTTCTGATTTTTCCTCACTTTATTTCTGGTTCCCACACTGCTAGAATGTCACAAACAGAGAGCCCCAGATGCTCGGAAAAAAATATTCAGAAACTTTCCACGGGGGCCACACAACAAAAAACGAAAGAAACTCGCGACGCACCAGAATTTCTGTTTCGTCGCCAAACACACAACCAAATCAGCTGGAGTTTACCGCAGCTATCCAAAAATCATCAAAAATCCATCACTTTCCCTACAGGCCCTTTGTTTTCAATCGCCAAACTTCTTTTTGTTGGTAGTCATCGCGTGAAGGGGGCTTTCTTCTCGTTCGTTTTCCGGATCAATTTCACCACGGCCAGCGGCGTTTAATTCGAAATAAAGACGATCACTTGATACCAAACAATTCTACGGTTCTTATAGAATTTGTCTGATTGTAAAATTCAAAAATAATTTAGGATTTATACAAAAAAGTCTCCCCGAGTGACGATAACAACAAATATGGCTGACTGACGACTGACTTAACGGAACATCGGGCAAAAGCGAATAACCCACGAAAAAATGCGACGACCGACTGCCAACTGTCAGCTGAAATAAGGTTACACGTGCGTACACTACCTGCCCCCTTTGTTTGTAAACAAAACGATTTTACGGAGGAAAGCAAATTAATATTACTTACAAAAACTTGCAGTTAAAGATTTATATCGTCGATTTTAATTGTTTGCTTTATTCCAGCAAATGCCACATAACAAATATTTCACTTCTGATTTTAAACAAAGCGTTTCATAAAGTTAAAAATAAATCAGTATTAAATTAAAATTCAAAGATAGTGAGGGTATTATTAATGTTAACGTTAATGTTATTAATGTTATTATATCAAGAAAATGCAAATAAATTGCACAAACGAAATTCTTAATAATGTTATTTAACGAACGTACATCGACAGTAAATGGCAATGCCCTAGTTCACGGAAGTTCTGTTGAGTGGCGCTGCGTGTTCTTTCTTATGCATCCGGCAATCCCAGAAGGACGGTTTTGATTGTAAGTTTTATAAAGTTGTGAATTATGTGTGTAAAACTCCATTTTTGAGCTTAATTGCTGCGAAAACCAAAACTTCAAAGTGCTAAGCCGTCAAAAATGTGACTTTTCGCGGAATTCACCCCTCGATTGGGCCGATGCTTATGAATTCATTTTACGTTTGACAGATTGAGAATTCGCTTACGGTGGATTTCCTTCTACCTTTTCAGATAAACTATGGCCCCAAGGAAAAACAAAGCTCAAAAAGAGGAGGCCCAAGTCTCGTTGGGTCCTCAAGTGCGTGAAGGTGAATACGTTTTTGGAGTAGCCCACATTTTCGCCAGTTTCAACGATACATTCGTTCATGTTACGGATTTGTCAGGCCGGGAGACCATCGCTCGTGTTACGGGTGGAATGAAGGTGAAGGCTGATCGTGATGAGGCGTCTCCCTACGCTGCTATGTTGGCTGCCCAAGTAAGCACACCTTCCTGAAATAATATTGACCCAAAAACTTTACCAACTCGCCTTCTAGGACGTAGCCGAAAAGTGCAAAAATCTCGGTATCACAGCTCTTCACATCAAGCTCCGCGCCACAGGCGGCAACAAAACAAAGACTCCTGGACCTGGAGCGCAGCAGGCTCTTAGGGCATTGGCGCGTTCCTCGATGAAGATCGGGAGGATTGAGGATGTAACACCCATTCCATCAGACTCCACTCGCAGGAAGGGTGGTCGCCGTGGTCGTAGGTTGTAAAGTTTTATGCGAAAATTTGCTTTGTTTTCACTGGTTTTAATAAAAAAAGTGAAGTGAAGCTAAGCTCGTTTATTATTTGCAAAGTGGATTGATGTGATTTAACTACAAGCGAAGTCCCTAGGGTTTTGCGCGGTCGAATTGACTTAAAAAAAGTACTAACTTAGTTGTTTTCTGGAAGATTTATGAAATGGAGTTAGTTCAGTCCAAGTGATAGATTATAATTATATTGCCTCCAAAGCGCAATCAATAATTGTATGGAATTATATATCGGAAACTTTTTATAATTTTTAACTTGTGCTGGGAAAAACTCTCCCAAAGTGATGCATCTTATCAAAACGAATGCTTTTTACATCTTTCATAT
Organism: Machimus rusticus; assembly: GCA_951509405.1. NCBI lineage: Eukaryota > Metazoa > Arthropoda > Insecta > Diptera > Asilidae > Machimus > Machimus rusticus. The sequence continues at coordinate 16,223,032 of OX608051.1, forward strand.
ATACCTGCATACGCCAAACCACTTTCTGAATGTTATAAAAGATATGCATACAATATAAATAAATTTAATAAAATTCAGAAAGTGGAGTTAATCGCCAAGTGAAGCATTCATATGTCGGTGAATGTTTCTTTTTTTCTTGTTCTGAAATCCCAAAAATCCTTGATATTACTGCATCTGGTTAATAAAATTCACCAATTTCTAAATAACAAATTATTTGTTTTGTATAAAGCTATTGAAGGTATAACAAAGAAATAACTAAATCAGCGCTATGAAACATGCTGAACCATGTGCTATTTCCATGCAGAACAGGAAATAGCACAGGAATCTCGATATTTACAATAATCGCTCTTTTGCCAAATCTATTAACAAACAAAGGGTGGAGGAAAATGACAAAATTACACTCGTTTGATTTCAATTAAAGGAGCCCATTGCGAATATCGTATGCATTTGCAAAATTTCGCACGGGTCTACACACAAATTTGATTAGTTATTTCATTCTACTTTAACCCGTTGAAAAATCGGTATTTTTTGTTCATACAAAGGCAAAAAACATAGCTTTGATTGTATTCCTTATTTTATTTATAAATATATAAAAATAGTTTTTCAAATTCATTGAATTATTATTATCTTGAAGATTTCGTGCTTCTGGCGTCGATAATAAATAACTCAAGATTGATACATATGGGGAAAAAAACCCTATTAATTCAGTAAGATTGTCGCCCGCAGTCGCAATAATAAATTGTTGAATGAAATTTGAAAAAAATTCACAATACAATACTTTAAAAAAATCCTTTTTTTTTATTTTGCTTTAACACTTAGCCGACCAAACGGGGAGATCTCCCCGTTTTGTAAAATGTCAGTGCACGATCGATCGGGGAAATCTCCCCTTTTAACAGTGTACTACAATGCAGTACTGAAATATGTCTTTTATATTTTAATAATTTTATCATTACTTTTTTGCGTTTAATACTTATAAGTGCTTAATTGTTGTCTATATTTGAGAAAATCACTCGCGTTGGAATTGCGCCTGGATGTAGGCAAAGTGCGGTCGGCTGTGTTAATAAAATTTGAAATAAGAAAATAATGGGGCCTATTGCGTATATCGTTTTTCAGTCGAATCGAAACCGAAGACACATTTGTAAGGCGGAAATGTAAGGCATTTTAGTGTCTTGGCTTTCGATTCGATTGAAAAACGATATTCGCAATAGGCCCCCATAATTTTTTACGGGCTATAGCTACTTGAAATTTAAAATAGAAAGACCTGCGTTAATTACCTATCATTTGGCTCTGCTTTTAAAATATAGTTCGAATTTTTCAGTGAAATGTGGATGTTTACTCTCATACATAGTAAAAAACTACTAATCTACAGCAGCAGTGCAAAATTTACTTAGACCAAATAAATACCCTCGCCTTTGTTAGATTAAAATAGACTCAATGATCTTTTTCAGCGCAATTCACGATGATCGTATATTCCAATCTCCACCTTGTATTTTTTTTTTGCCTTGTTACCACCGTCCCACGTCATTACATAGGTTAGTCCTAGGAGCCCCAAGTCTGCTGGCGTGCCTACCGATTATGCAGTGCCTGGTTTCAACCTTTAACAATGATTAGATAAGGAAAAGATATTAAAGACGATGCAAATTGATTTTTGTGCATTCTCAACTAGCTGAAATTAAAACGCAATATTTACCTCCTTTTTCATTCATTTCACTCTGACAAATTTCAGTTTCACTTTTGTTTAACGTATATGGTGAAGAGTTCCAACCTAGTGATAACAAAAATTATATATTTATAAAACTACTACGATAGTAAAACAGATCGTGTCAAAGTATCGTAAGTTACATAAAAGTTAGAATTACATTTTTCTATGCACACGAAAAATTCAACAAATGGTATTGCAAAGGTAAAGAAGCTATTTCAATTAAATCAAATTATTATGAGTTTTTTTAGCTATTAGATTCTTTATTTGGGATTTAGGAAAAAAGGTATGTTATTAACCATATGTACATTGAACTTATTTCGTGTAAGTTTTGTCATGAAAAAATTTCAAAATTTACGAAGTTATTAAGATACAATAAGGCCTCTGAATAAAATATGTGATACAACGGCCGGATCTCTAAAACCCTTATAGTTTGGGAAGAAGTAATTCTCATTTTTACATAACCGCTTTTTTTTCTTTTTTTTTTTTTGAAGAAAAAGTTTCCACAAAATGGTTGAATCGAATTGAATGTGCTATTTCCTGTTCTGCATGGAAATAGCACATGGTTCAGCATGTTTCATAGCGCTGATTGGGATTTGGAGAGTTAAACAAAAAATGGGTTTAGTGCAACGATCACATGGAAAATTCATTTAAGATCCTTCCAATCCTATATCCGCCCCTTGAGCTAACAAAATGCATTGAATTACGATCGGATTACCCGTAATCTCACTTTTTTTAGATGAGATGATTGGTGCGATATATTCATTTGCCAGGCATCCAAACGCTCTTTAAAATCAAAAAGGAATGTATTAATAAAAAAAACTACAAATATCACATTTTAAAAAATTTAAGAGTCATTTAGCTGCCTTGGGGATATTATTTTCCTTGTTGTCCATAACAGACTCACGCTTTTGCAAAAGACCAGTCTGAAATAAAAAATAAATAAATAGAAAAAACTTTTTTTTCGAATAAGGCATGTTTTAATCATTCATAAACTTAGCTCACCTTCCTGGCAAAGTTTTGTGGAGCCTTAATAGCCCTCACTTGAGTTTTCGAGACCCCAGTCTCCTTAACAGATTCTAAGCATTTTCGGGGTGATTTAATTTCGGTCAAAGACCGCCGACGTTGGTGTGTGTTGGTCTTCATCTTGGGGTTTGGAGTTGTCGACATATATGAGTATCGCATCCGGTTTTTGCCCATAGCCTTCACTGGTGATACCTGCAGAGTTGGGGTTGAGCAGGCGTTCGGAAAGCCCTTAGTTTTAGGTGCGATGACAATAGGTGTACTTGTGATGGGCTTCAAATTCTGCTTCTCATCAATGGGCGAAGATACTGATGGCGTAGTTACCATTGGAGCCATTTTTTTTACTGGGACTGTAGCTTTCAAAGGTCCACGGCTTTTAGGATGGACAGATTCATTGGACTTTGTCCTAATTTTTTTCTTTATTAATTCTGGATTGACTTGTTTGAACGGTTTACTGGGCACCTTAACTTCTGCGGTAGACGGTAAGTGCTTCTGATTTGCTGCGGTGTCAATATTTTTGCTAATTGGACCATAAATTGACCTTCTTACGCTTTGTAATCCTGGACCTTTAAGAGCAGAACTGAATGAATTCCGACGGGCCGAACCAGTAATGAGTGGTGTTTTCCTAGCAGAAGCATCGCGTTTTAAGAGTGCGCTTTTATCAGCCAAACTCAGGGATTGACTGCGTCTGCGCATCTGGCTACTAGTAAGCTCAGGCGAACCGTCCCCTTGTTCGTTAAAACAATTTAAGCCCTTTTTAGAAGGAACTACAGGGGTTCCCATTACAACAATATAAGTCGGGTTATTTCCTGTCGAAGAGCTGCTCAAATTCGTTTGCACTACGTTAACATTTTCGTTGCCAAAAAGCCTCCCAATTTGCTCAACAATTTCAGGCAGAGTCTTTTGTACATCTGGAGATGTAAAGACATCATCTTCTTCCAACTGTGTAATTTGCAGGGTTTCTTGCGTTGGTGTGTTACGATTTTCAATCTTATTACCCTCTCTATCCAGATCGAAGGTGCCTTGTCGAGTTATTGGTTGGGGTGGAACTGATAAGGTTACATCTTCGTGTGTCTTGTCCGTTAATACTGTACCCAACTTTTCTAGTAAATTGTTAGCCTCAGCCTTTTTTTCTTCGTTAGAGCAATTTAAGACGATCTTTTTCAAACTATCGATAATGTCTCCAACATCTGCAGATAAATTTTTTAACTTTTCTTTTTCAATTCGCTCTTTAAGAGCAGCCAAGTCAAAGGATTTTCTTATCTGAACTGAAGCATTATCTTTGCTATCTGTTCCGGTTTCTCCCAGAGCTGATTCAACAGCAATTTGGGGAAGCCTTTCCTTTGTTTGAATTTGTTCGAGAATAGGAATTTTAAGGAGCTCCAAATCACTATCCAAATCTCCTTCTGAGTCGGTCCAATTTGGCGGCTTAATAGACATCAAATCTTCGGAACAAGAATCGTCTGCCGTTGATTTGCCTTGATCCAGTTTAGATAATTCTACTGCGAGTCTGCTGGCCTCCTTACGCAAAGACTCCCCAAAACTTCCTGATCCGTCGCTTTCATTGAGATGTGGAGACGAATTATTGTTGACTAAGCTCCATTTGAGCAGATTTGGGCCTTCTTTCTTCGTTTTAAACTTTTTAAGAGAATTCGAGCTACTGTTCTGTGCAGAAACATTTTTGAATGACGAACTACATTGCCCAGAGTCATTAGAAGACTTTTGCAAATGATCCGAGTCTGTGTTGTTTACAAATCCCTTATTAAGAATACTGTTACTTTCATCAATGCTTTCAGCTAACTCTAAATTTGCATCATTCTCGGTAGAGCCTTCAACAAACGCTGTATTCAGTTTCGACGGCTTTTCCGTGAAATTTGCAGTTAAATCAAAAATGCTATCTAAATTGGACGAAGAACACCGAGTAGAGTTAATACTTGAAATAGAGCTTAAAGCGACAGATCCACTGGAAGGAATGGGCGTCGTACGATTAAACGTGGGCACAATTAGCGAATCCTGCACGCTCCCGCTCTCGCCCGAAAGTGTCTGGCCGTCCCCAGAAATCGATAATAGTTTTTCTGTTTTCACTTCCAGCTGAGGTTTGTCAGAGAAACCCTCCGCCTCTTGAAACACAGACTCAAAAGGGTCCGACATGAGAGCCACTTGTTTCAGGGCTCTATCGAAAGGGTTGTTATCCAAACTGTAGCGGGAAGAACTGTCGGAAAATACCAGGAAAGTCTCGTTTTTCTCGGGTGAGTATTCCCTTTGTAGACTTTCGTCGATGTTAAAAGTAATCAAATTCGAGGTCTCATATTCTGCCATTATACTCCTCTCCGATTGATTGCGGGAACAAATTTGGGCGTTGGATTAACTAACTTCTTTTCCACATAAATAACAATGTCCTAAACACTAATTTAACATTAAACTCGCAATTTTTCTGCGTATAAACTGAAAAACGGCCATCCACCTTCAAACACAATTAACGGAATTCAGCTGGTACCGTAATTCATTGCCATTTCTGAAGTATAGCCATACAGACTCATCCACTGAACTTAATTGCAAGAAATTAAGGTCTAGTACCAATTAATTTTTTTTATCTCATCATCATCATTTGAAATGATATAATTTCCCGAGAATTGGCTTTAAAATGTATACTATAATTATAGATGGATGGAAAAGTCGAGTGATGTAATGCGAAAATTGTAATATATTTATTAATAAATGCAATAACAACAGTAAAAGAACGGGCTGAATGAAGTTTAAGAAAAATCAATTGTGTTGGTAATACCCTAGCTCTGCTCTGTAGTCCGACAACTGTCACTTCACTTGCCACACGAATTTTCTGAGTTTCTCACTCGCTGTGTACCGAGAAATTTCCGGTAAAATGGCAAATTTTATGCAAGATAGTGTTGTTAAATACGCGTGCTCTTGTGGAATAGTTAATCCAATATCTAAAGTGTATTTCTGTCGTCATTGCCTCAAGCTGAGGTGTGGCTTTTGTGTTTGTCATGAGGTAATCAAGTCGACGGGTTGGACTTTCCCGTTTTTCCTAAATGGATTACATTTGCCGTCGTAATTGCAACAAAGTGAACATTAAAGGCCTCTTTATAAATTCGTAGGTGGACTCTCATTTCTGTTCCAACTGCTTGGAAAATATTCCTTCCTCCGAAGCAAAGCACAAGAAGAACAGGTGCAATAGTTGCTTTGACTGTCCCAGCTGCCAGCACACCCTCTCCGCACGGGCTACCACTGTTACTATTCCAAGGTTTGTTTATTTACCCTGTTTGTGACAAAGTTCTCTATGCCCCTGTTCCTCCAGGAGAACTGATGAAGCCCAAAAGGAAGGTGAGGGAGATGACAAAGCAATTACCCGGAAGATGTACTATTTAGCTTGCTTAGCATGTCGTTGGACTTCTCGTGATGTGGGCATCCCTGATCAAACTGTGGGTATGGAACTTTAAAACATAGCATTAGTAAGGAATTCGTGTGGAGGAATGTTAGACAACAACCCCTCCCCGGCCTCCTAGCAAGTAGCAATAGCACACTTTAACGATTACTGGCTTTTCGGTTAGAACAATTGAATTTTACTAATTGGTTGCTATAAAGGTACCGTTTGGGCGACCATGAGCGTGGAAATTTAAAACTTTTGGGAAATTGCCTTTGATCATTCATCGCCGTGATATAGGGCTTGTTTTTTGGAGAAGGTTTTCTCTGCAACGCTTTCTCGGGTGGCTTTTTAGACTGACCAATTTGCTAAGGGTTAGCGACCCTCTTCCCTTACATTAGAAACATTAGCTTTTCGAGCACAATAGTCATAATAAAATTAGTCACTATTTCGTAAAAGCCTACTTCACAACTTTTTTTTGTCAGTAAACTTAAAAAATTGTTACAAAAATTTAGCAACCATCTAAGTACAGGTATAAAAATATGAGGCTGGGTATGACTGGTTTACCTACACTGCCAACTTCCCATTTATTGAAAACTAGAGACTATATTTTCGACACAGACCACATTTACCCTCACGCTACCTGTAACGAATTGTAAAACATGTTTCAGATAAAATTTACCTTTTTTACCGTAGAATCTGGATCTTAGAATATAAAAAATGTAAAGAACGGCTACGGCGTGTGAAAACCCTGTCCGCGAAAGACTCCTTAAAGACGGGGCAAGAGGGGCAAACTCTTATGTCGGTGTGCAATCTAAAAAGAGAAATATCAAGTTATTTTTAAAGTGCAGAAAGGGTATTAGGATTTCGAAGATGTTTACGCGTAAATTATACGATTGGCCGGTATTTTTAGAATTGAATTAGTCACAAATAGGTTAATTTACTGTTTGTGCATGTTTTAAAAGTGAAATGATCGATTTTTAAGTGAAAACAACAAGATGAAGTGTGCGGTGTCTGGTTGTTACAGCACCTTATTGTTAGCAACACGAAAATCGCTTTCCACGTAATTTGTCAATTAACCTAATTTTGTTTTTCTGCTTTTAATAAATTTCCGTAGATATTTTTAAAAATATTTCAAAGAAATTCGAAGAAAATTTTTAATTTTCATGACTCCTCCAACACTTGTTAACATTAACACGTTCAAGCCGGCGTGTACCACCGGTGGCCCGCATAAGATTGAATCTGGGCAGCACCATCGTGAACGTGTTAATCAGAGTTTGTATGAATGCAACTCCTAATTAAGACAGTGGTGCCGTCTAAAAGGTGCAAATTCATATAATATTGGGGGCACTTAAAAATTTTCTTTGAACTCTTTTCTTTTCCCCTTTCTTTTTCTATCAACCTTCAATTATGGTTTGCACTGAACGTCCAATGCAAACGAATCAGTCTCTACCAAATGGGCAAGTGCACAGGCTCCAGCTTCGATTCATAATGCTGAAACATTTTCACCCGAACTTATTTATAACTGCAGGAATAGAAAAGCGATCTCATTTTCCTATGTATAGTTATTTATCTGTGCTGATTCTAAGATCCGGATCCGAAATTAAAAATGGTAGTTCTCATTTAAAATTTTAGAGTTACCAGTTAGCGAAGTTGATTTTCCACCCTGAAAAAAGTAAATTTTTATTACGGATCGTTTTTCTGTACGATGCGAATTCCTTAAAATATTTCGATGCATCAAGACTAAGAAACACACCCTGTATAATACACATTATTTAAAATTTAAAATGGTTTTCATGAGTCCAAATTGCGCCAACCTGTCTTATTATTGAAATCATATTTTTGAGCGATGCGATCACAATAATGTGATCGAAACTTGATTGAATATGAGTAATCTACAGATTTTTCTTACACTTATTGTTTTTTCTCCAATATTTTGCAATCTTTATATTTAAACGTTTATGAAATGTTGTCTTTATTTAAGCAACTGGCTCTTGGCCCGATAAGGAATATGCTTACCAGACACGATTTGCATCGCTTTTAGAACATTATCAGTCTGTCGTTTTGCAGGAAAAGCAAGAGAAACAGGACTTTTGGCGTCGCAAGGGACCCAAACAGCACAAATTTCCGTCTTTAACGGTTGTTTGCTAACAAGATATGTATAGTGCGTCAACTTGAATCTTCCTTTAATTTCAGGATCGTACGGGCTTAACCGTTTCGATGATTCGCCGCCAAATCGGCTGGTCGGACAAGAGTCCGCCAAAGGCAAAGTTGATATCAGTTAGTCCATCCTTGGCAACAGATGAAGTTGAGGAGCTTCCGGAAAATGTTTTTAAGGCGGAGTTGAATTTAAAGAATGGTATGAACGTTTGAGTGATTGACGAATTTTCAAATTTTATTTTGATTGGAAATTTCAGTAACGACTATTAAACAAAGGCACGGTCAGCCTGCAGATCAGCCTTTTACTGTGAACAAATTATACCCTCAGCGCAAAAGTTTATGGATCAAACGATCGCTTCGCTGTCGTCAATGCGAGCACAATGTCATTAAGCCAGAGTACCATCCGGGGTCAATAAAATACAGGATTCAGTTATTTGCTAGCTACCACGTTCCAGACGTTCGTCTGGTTAGTTGCGAGAAACCATTAAAGCCAGGAGAGCAGGCCCAGTTTGTGTTGAAGCTTACTAATCCAACGATTCATGACATGACGATTACAATAATGGACTTACCGACAAAAGAAGAGGAATCTCAACTGATTGAAGAACTCAAAAAAACTTTTGAGCGTCAAGTTTCTATTTCTTCAACACCGAGCCTGAACGCCAGTCTTTCGCGACAAGCATCCCTCACGGAAGAGCCCAGATATGTTGATAAAAGAATCTCAGCTGTCTTGGAGTTGCCTGATTCTTCTTTCGTTTTAAATCACCGTGATGATTCTGCCGAGTTTGACGAGGATGTTCAAGTGCAACGAGAGGAGCCTAGGTAAAGCAACATAACCTTTGTTGGTTGTATGACGTGATTACGTGAGATATATTTCAGATTTATAATTTCGAGGAAGTCTAACAAGGTATCAATTAAGCTTGGACTGACTCCTAAGCAGGACTTGGAAAAAGATGCTGAAGTTGTTGTTGGATTTACTTTGCAGTACACTTATTTTAATACTGTTAATGCTAATGCACCTGATAAAAAGGAACCACAACAACATGCCCTCACTTGTAGGGTGTACGTCAAAGTTGGAAATATTTAATTAGCCTTTTTAACCAGTATTTCACTTATACATTTCACTCTGCTTTATAACTACTAATAAAAAGTATTTAACAGTTCAGAAAATTATTTTATTTTATAAAATAGTTTCCAGTGATATTTTATATTGTATTATTTTTTATAAATCGCGACGGATAGCACCTAATATACTACTACTACTACTACTTGTAAACTGATCATCAGCTTTCTTAATTTAAATTTAAATTGATTCCCTTTAATCATCTGCTAAACCTTCACATTAATTTAACTTTAAAATTTAAACTCATTTTCTAATCCTATCTAAATATTATATACATTTTGAAGCTTTCCACGCTATATTCAGTTTTTTTTTTCCTTTGTATTTAATTTTTGATTGATATTGTACTTAAAAGATATTGTCATCTTATTGTACACCGGAGTTAATAATTAAATAAATAAATAAATAAATAATTTAAGCTCTTCACTTGGGTGCGCATGACGCCTAAAATCGTTATTTAAGTTATCGCGCCATTGTAGTTTTTTGCTTGGGTGCGAATGACGCGAATATAAGTCCCGCATCTACGTAAAGCGCGGAACGTTACGCATTATCGCAACGTGTGAACGTTGTACGCTATAGTTACTAGCAACTTAGAGACTTGTGATACCAGTGCTATATGAAATGAATTATAGTTAAGTGCAATACTTTGTCGACAGCCCGTGAGAAATATTTTTGAATGTACTAAACGATAACAACAACGTAATCCTAATGACGCATTTTGAAGAAAATCTGTTCAAGTAATAACATATAATGAATTAAAGTATGTAATTAACTTTTAAAAGAAAAGCTATGTAAGGTAAGATCGTAGTTTCTAATGGAGGAACTGCTTTTCTCAATCAAGTAGCTCCTTTTCTTTGCAACCTTAACTTCTTCTGTAATCTAGACTTAACTTGTTTTCTGACCGCAATTTTGTCCGCGTGTATCTTGATATAAATAGAAATAGAATAGAGGGAGAGATAAACGTTTATTTTTAGACTATCGGTTTGAAATTAAGTAACTATACATATTTCAGGGTTATAGAAAAATCAACCGTTAATCAATATTAACCATTATTTTGTATTTTTCAAATAAGAATTTCACAGAGTAATTATGATCTGATCTTGTATAATAATATATTCGGAACAATGGATGGATTTCCAGCGTAACTTTAAGAAGTATAATAAAATAAAAATTGTTTAGTAATAGTTAATTTTCAATTAAAATTTAATGTTAAAGGTTCCTTACTCTTTGAAGTGCCGCCAAATATTTATTAACATGCAAATTTTATCAATCTGAGTCAACAGAGTCTGCGTTTGACTTCCTTGAGGTCAAAATAAAAAATTATGTTATATCATTTTAAATACACTGTTGCAAAGCTATAGCCGCACCCATAAAAAGTGCGGTACAGTTACTCTGAATCGAGAGGGGAAAATTTGTTGTTCATCAAAAGTATTGTTGAGTCAAGCAGTCTCAGATCGTGAAAAAGAATTTCCACATGGATGCAACAGAACGAGTAATACGGCAAAATAATGGAAAAGTGAAGAAAACCAGTGTTTCATTATTATAACCGCATTGATAATTTCATTGTTTTTCCCCATACATCTACTTCAAAAATATCGATTAATAAATCAATGGCACGACCACTGTTTGCTACGACGTCCAGCATCATTTTCGCACAGATTCCACATAGGGCTTCAGCTTATCTGGGGTTAAAGAAGTCCATGCTGCCTGAATGGTGTCTTTGAGGTCATGAACTGAGCTGAACTGCTTTCCGTCCGCGTAAACTCTCCTGACCAGCCAGGACCAAATGTTCTCCATAGGATTCAGATCGGGAGAACGTGCTGGCCAGTCAAGAACTTGGATATTTTGTCTCGAAAACCAGTTCTTTGTTGTACTACTTACATGGATCCTGGCATTATCCTGTTGGAAAATCAAATTTCCTTCAGGGTAACGCCTAATGTAAAGAAGTAATTTTTGAGACGACCTCCTGGTACTCGAGACTGTTTATCCGACAGGACGGAAAAGCAAGTTCGAGCGTCCCATGGCTATTAAACGCCCTCCAGACCATTAAAGACCCACCACCAAAACTTCTTGTTTGGAAAAAACTTCTTGTTTGGAAAAACCAGGCCGTCTGGACCATCAAGGTTAAATTTTTTTTCATTAAGAAAATTATCTAAAGAATCAATCAATCAGATTTGGGTTGGGAATGAATCTATGCAAACCTGAACCACGTTTTTCCAAACAAGAAATTTGGTGGGGGGTCTTTAATGGTCTGGGGGCGTTTAGTAGCCATGGGACGCTCGAACTTGCTTTTCCGTCCTGTCGGATAAACAGTCTCGAGTACCAGGAGGTCTTGTTTCAAATTTACTTCCTTACATTAGGCGTTATCCTGAAGGAAATTTGATTTTCCAACAGGATAATGCCAGGATCCATGTAAGTAGTACAACAAAGAACTGGTTTTCGAGACAAAATATCCAAGTTCTTGACTGGCCAGCACGTTCTCCCGATCTGAATCCTATGGAGAACATTTGGTCCTGGCTGGTCAGGAGAGTTTACGCGGACGGAAAGCAGTTCAGCTCAGTTCATGACCTCAAAGACACCATCCAGGCAGCATGGACTTCTTTAACCCCAGAAAAGCTGAAGCCCTATGTGGAATCTGTGCGAAAAGGATGCTGGACGTCGTAGCAGACAGTGGTCGTGCCATTGATTTATTAATCGATATTTTTGAAGTAGATGTATGGGGAAAAACAATGAAATTATCAATGCGGTTATAATAATGAAACACTGGTTTTCTTTCACTTTTCCATTATTTTGCCGTATTACTCGTTCTGTTGCATCCATGTGGAAATTCTTTTTGCACGATCTGAGACTGCTTGACTCAACAATACCTTTGATGAACAACAAATTTTCCCCTCTCGATTCAGAGTAATTGTACCGCACTTTTTATGGGTGCGGCTATAGCTTTGCAACAGAGTGTATAAAAATGTACTCCTAATAAATCCCATGTCAAATGCATTCAGTTTAGAAGATCACCTTGACATTGATATAACCTTGAAGATTGACCTTAAGTTCAAAGCTATTGAAACTTTGGCATGCAATTGAAGCTACATTATGCGTTTGTTATGCCTACGATACTTTGAATACGATTAAATTTATACTGAACGCTTTTTTAATTTTTAACCTTGATTTTCTCAAGAGCACAGAAATATATTAAATAATCCATTTCAACCTAAAATTGTCTGATCTTTTCGAATCCAGCGTAAAAAATCGGTGTTCTCGTTAAAAAACATGACTTTGACCTACAAGTGCTCAAGGTAATGTTAACAGATAATAATTCCAGAAGTGCTTATGCACATAAAGAACTCTAGATTTTAGGAAAACCCTCCTCCAAACCTAAACCTCGACGATGAATCCATTTTCTGATCTGCATACTATATGCGATATTTTCGCTAGATTTTTTAAGGACACATTTGTCGCGCATGGTATTCAACCTCATTTAAGTTTTAGTGCAATGTGCAATATCACTATACAGGTCAGTTGGCCTTTGTTGAGAATGATGTATTTGACTGCATGTTTGGCTTGGACTCGAAAACGTCTGCTGGTCATGATGGTACACCCAAACACTTTGTCAGGGAGCTCGTCCGTGTTCTATGCAGCCCCTTGACTTTAATATTTAATACATCACTATATTAAGGAATCTTTCCCAAATTATGGAAAAGAGCAAATGTAGTTCCAATATTTAAAACAAAATGATAAATCAGTTGTTAGAAACTATCGTCCAATCAGCATACTCTGCTGCTGCAGTAAAATTTTTGAAAGGTTGGTACATAACAGCTTGCCTTTTGTTCTTCGGCCAATAATTTCGGATAAGCGGCTTCATTAAAGGAAAGCCTACACTGAGCAATTTGCTTGAATTTCATCATTTCATAGCTGGTGCTTTGGAGCAGTATGGTCAAGGAGATACAATACACATTGACTCTTCAAAAGCTTTTGATCTAGTATCTCATTCCATACCATATAAGAAAAAATCAGAGGATGCCGGAGGTTTCCTAGTTTAAAGGCCTAGGTGTAATGTTCGATAGTAAGCTCAACTTTCATGCTCACATTGCGGACGTTTCTACAAATTCTTATAGTCTGGCCGGATTTATCTTTCGCACCTCTACATTTTTTCGCAACATAACAATATCAAGACTTTTGCGACTCTAGGTCAATCGATTTCGGAATACTGTTCGCCAATGTGGTCAACTTACCATCAGACCAAAGTCGATACTAAAGTCTCTGTTACAAGTTCAACAGGCCGGCCTTACGTTTCCTACAATTCCCGACTATTGCTTCTCAACCTTTCGCCTTTTGTGGATAGAAGACTTTACTTCGCTAGTGTGTTCGCATATACATATGTATAACGGTTCCCTGGAAATATAAAACCCTTTAATTTGCATGTGCCTTCATTTTGCAGTGGAAATAATAACATATTTGTACCACCATGAGCCCTGCAAATATATCAAGTTGGCATGTTTCCAAAGAAGCCTCACTATCGTACCACACCGTCACATACGGTAAAGGCCAATGGCACATGTCGGGAAGAAAGAAGAATTCCTCGTATGACGGCCCAATACGAGGAGAAGGTTAAAGGACATTCAAATGAGCTCCCAAGCTTGCCCATTTTATGCCAAGATTACCAAGATTTTTTCACCTGCCAGCTAACCCAGATAATCACATCCTTCTACCTATATGGAGGATGGGGAAAATACGCTGAGCCTACTAATTTAGACCCATTTAATCGTGGAAAGAAGAAACCCTAGTGAATTTGAGAGGTTCACTACCCGTCCCAACAAACGCACTAGAAGTTTATCTGGGCGTATACTGATTCCAGGAAAGGTAGGTGGGCAATAGACATCAGGGTTCGGAGAACTGAAAAAATTAAATTCGCTCGTGAGCGAATAATAACCAAAGAATTTTATTTTGAATTCGCTCGCGAATTTTATAAAATGAGTTTTATTTTTAAAATTCTCCGTTCGCGAGCGAAATTTATTTTCAGAGAATTGAAAAATACTTTTCGCTCACGAGTGATTTGTAAAAGAATCGTTCGTGAATCAAATTCAATACCACACAAAAATAAAAATTAGTGAACCATTTTTATACTTTTTTATTATAAATTAAATGTCAATACATATTTTGTTTAAAACATTGTCGTTGAGTTTTACAATTAAAATGTTATTAATTGTTTCTTTCGACCACTTTGACCTCATTTTGGTTAAAATAGTAGACAGGGCGCTAAATGCCCGTTCAACAGAAACTTAGGTTGCTGGCTACTTCGGCTAAGCGACCGAGATCAGGATCGTCTTAATTATTTAAATTTAGTTTATGTACTGTAGCATAATGTCTTTTTATATTCCCCGTACATTGTCCTTTTAATATTTTTCTACACTCCAAACACGTTGATGAATTAGATATCTCATCATAAAGCACGTATTTAGACAATTCAAAAACTTTCCGGCGACCCATAATTGCAAGTTTTACCTGATTCTGATATAAACGCACGACGCATGCACCACGAACTTGACTCAAAGAATGAAAAAGAATCATTCGTTTCGGTTCTTTTTCACTCTCTAGAGAAAAATTGAATTCTCTTCATTTTAAACTCGCTCTCACGAACGAATTGTATTAGGTTAGGCGATTGCATTCGTTCTCCGTGAACGAATGGAATTTATAAAATTCTCCTCAAAAATAAAGTTCGCGAGTTGAAAAATAAAATTCAGTTCGCGAGCGAAAAAAATAAGGGAATTTTATATTTTTTTCATTCGTGAGCGATATTTTACGTACCTTGAATAGACTCATTCAAAGCCTTTAAATCTCCTGGAGAGGATTGCATATTCCCGGCCCTACTGCAAAAGGAAACACTTGTTCCGGTCATTGTGCAAGCCATATGGGCCAACTATGACATGGGCTATATCCCCAAACATGGAGGGATGTCAGGGTGGTTTTCATTTCCAAAGGCGAAGGACGTAATCCATCACAGCGTAAAGTATACCACCCTATCAGTCTAACCCCTTTCCTAATGAAGACGATAGAAAAAATTTTAGACTCGCACATCCATATAGCACTGCACTTGCCAGTGCATCACTACATCCACAATAACATGCCTACCAGGGGGAAGTCAACTACATACATATGTAATATATTCGCCCTGCATAATTTGGTAGGCTTTATAGAAGATATATTAGAAAGGAAAGAAATAGCCTTATGTCTCTTTTTAGATACAGAAGGGACTTTTGATAACACATCTTTCGTCTCAATTCCCCTCACTTCTTTGGTCCCTTGTCATGGACAGCCTTCTCCAAAGTCTTAGTCACGCTGGGTTCAAATGCCAGAGATACGCTGATGACATGCTAATCATCATCAGGGGTAACGATGAGATCGAACGATTTCTCAGAAAGCCCAAACTGCCCTTGACTTAGTATCCACCTGGTACGTTAGGATCAATTCTGGATAATGATAATTTTCACTTTTACGAGGAAGAGGAAGTTTCATATCACCTCGCTTACATTGGAGGACACACGCATAGAGATGTCCAAAGAAACGAAATATGTACTTAGGAATCACGCTTAGACCAACGCCGGAAATTAAAGCCTAAAATGATACTTTGGTTATATAAGACAAGGGTTTTAAACTCATAACGCTAATAACGTATCTAAAATCCTTAAATTTTAGTAGAATTAATCTTACAAAGCTGAAGTTTAAGTAGTGGAAATAGAGTGAATTATAAACTCAGGGTCTCAGTGTCTTTTATTGTGTTAGAGGGTGGTTCCAAAAAATGACTCCACTTTGTTTCCTAAAATAGAAATAGAAACAACAAATTTAAGGCTTCTTAAAAAAGAATTTATTAATTGAAACAGGTCACTGTCAGCATTTGTTGTACAGTTCTTAAGAGTCCATCAACCAACAATAAAAAGGACTATCTGAGTCCAGTTGATGCACTTAAAATATCCTAACTAACAAGGTCAAAAATATCAGACTTTTAATTATAGTAAGTGAGTTAAACAATCAGTTCACTGGCAAACTCTCCCTCAGTTTCCAGTCATCGAAATAATGCTTGTCCGCCTAGAGACAGGTTTTTGTGAGCTTTTAGGTGGACTCGGAATAAGAAATCCTAAGAAGCCACAAATAATAAGGGAAATCCCCGACGACAAGAAAGCTGCTTCACAGCTGGTATCAAGGATAAGGCCAACAAAATTAGCACCAACAACGCTTCCAACGCGACCCATCATAAGGGATATGCAAACTGCCATAGCTCTGAAGAAAAAAAATAAAAATTAATTAAATAAAAACGAGAGAAAAATGACTGCTTACCTTAAATGGGTTGGATATAAATCAACTGTTGTAGCATTAACCACAGTCACACCGAGTCCGCAAAGAAGTAGGACTACGTATAAATAGATTGCAACAATTGGTATGTCCACCATAATAGCTGCAACCCCACATGCCCCACATCCAACAAGTATAGCAACTGGAAAATTAGAAGAAAAAAAACCGTAAAATGATCGTGAAATCGATGTTTCAATAAAGTGTTTTACACAAAATAGGTAGCTTCCCCACAGCATTGATGATAAAACCTATTACAGCGAATCCCAGGGCATACATGATCTCCAAAGAAAGGGAATGCTGGTAGGTTGAAATTTCCAAGGTTTCACTGCACGTAAGCTACACGGATTAATTTAATTCAGTAAAATAGAGAAAAGTTGACTGCAAAATATATTTACAGCTTTAGAAGTTAAGTTCCCAGCAGCTTCCATATCCTGTATCCTTCTAGCATTTGAATAAACAACTTCACAAATGGTTGTTTTATTTCCAGGGTTTTGATTCATAAATTCTACCATCTCATTCAGAATTCCTGGGAACCACATGTACATTCCGTTTGATGTTGCAAAGATACCGAATTGAATAATACAAGCTAAGATTGTTTTTCTAAGATATTCTTTCATGAAAAGCGGCGCTGTTTGATCCCACATAGATCGGAATAAGGACACTACTGGATTTGATTTGTTCATACTGGCTTTTGGGCGAGCCGCTACATCATTAGTATCCTCTTTGATTGCTGTAATCTGTTAAATATGAACGAACATTTCATAAAATATATCGGTAAGATTTTTTTTTTTATAACAAACCGTGTAGTTATCAGCAGATTTCCCCGTATTAGTCGCGTAAATGTTCTTCAGGATTTTGATTGTTTCCTCCTGTTTTCCCTGTGACAGTGTGAATTTCGGACTTTCTGGGATTTTCAGCAAGCATAAGGCACAAATTAATCCTGGAATACCACAAACGACTATGAAGAGCCTCCACGGCTTGTATACAATATCTAAAACGGGGATGTGGAACGACCACTGCTGGTTGATTACAGCCCATGCCAGAGCAGGAAGCATCATAGCTCCAACTCCAAAGATGAACGACGCCCCCATAATAGCACGAGATCTTGTTTTAATGGTGTGGAATTCGCCCAAATAAGCGTACACTGTAGCTGATCCGCCGGAAACACTGAAAGAGCAAAATATTTTAATTTCTACTAAATATATCATTTCTATAATACAACTTACAAGAATCCATTTAAGAATCTCAAGATCACTAAAAACCAAAAATTATTCGAAAAACTGGAAAGCACTGTGAGGAAAAATGCTATAAAAAGGGTAGGCCTTATCACTTTCCTCCTTCCAGTTGTGTCAGCCAGAAAACCCCACAGATGCGAGCTTGTTATAATTCCTGCAAACCCTATAGCACTTAATATTCCCTTTGCCTTTGTACTTAGATTCAGGTCACATTGCGAAATTGGTAGTACGAAACTTATCCCCAGCGTTTCCAGGAGAACATTCGACAGGATGAGACCGGCCACGATTATTATGAAATAATTGAATTTACCAAATTCTGAAAGGGAATCGTTTAAAGCTCAATTTAAAATAATGGTAAATTATTTAATTACTTGTTTCAGAGAGGGCATGATCGAAGGTAACCGCTTTACGTAGTATGGAAGTAGGTTCCTTTGGACCAGCTTCAATTGTTGATATTTCTGAAAATGTTTCTGCAAAGAACAGATAATTAGGAAAAAATTTAAATATGTAAATAGGAAAATCGTATCCTCAAAACATAAAATATTTCTAGTAGTAAATGAAGAATTGGCTATCCTGTGTTACTACATAGAAATATCCATTCTAGGGTTCTGCATAGAAAATGGAGGAATGAAACAGTTCAATTTCAGTTATTAGTAAAAAAAAAAAAAAAAAAAAAAAAAAAATAAGAACCAAAAAAAAATTTAATTTTTTAATTTATTAATTTAATTAATTTTACATGGACTAATTGACATGAAATGAAGCATGATTCCAAACATCCTTTAATGTGAGACATTGAAAAGAGAAAACATACCAAAGACGACTTTTCTAATTGTTTGAAGTTTCACTTATTCATTTTCAATTTAAAAATTAAAATTATGTTTTTTTAAGGCACTACATTAAAAAGCTTAACAAAAATAAAATCTGAGCTTACATATATTATAAATCACTAGCTGAGTAATCCGGTTTCACCCAGTGTATTATATAAATACCAGATAGTTAGATATGTAAGTACATCGATCAGAAATGCTCAATATTCAAATTATAAAGCTTAGGAGTGTTATTAAAATTTTTGGATGTGGTCCATCCAAAATATGTTTTGTAACCGCGGTCCATATCAGAACGGCTCGTAATCTATTATACACTTCAATGTTCCCATTGTTAAGTGTAAAATAAATAAATATGGGTATTAATTTCTTTCAATATCTCATCGCGCATTCTAATTTGAATCATGAATCGTGGAAAATTTGGTCGCCAAATTGAGTCTACTATCTTGATTTCTCCAAAAGCTCCAAATACCAATATTCATGGCAATGAATTGAAAGGATACCATTCAGGTTTCATACAAAGTTGGGCCCAAAATCGAAAGTGCCGCCCAACGGAAAAGGATGTTTTTAATCCGTTTAGAACATCATCCTAAGCATTAGGTACTATGACGCCAAAACGGTAGAACCATCATAATGGCAGCTGCATAAGTTCGAAAAATCCCATACATTTGATCAAATATACCTAAATGTAAACGTATCATATACATATGTACCATATGTATGTACAGTGAAGAGAAAGAGTGGACAAGTGATCAACACTTTTGCTTTTAAATATTTATTACATAATAACGGTGAGGTTAACGGAAATATGTATATGTTGCTTTTATTTTTAACTTCATCTACTAGTAAATACTAAGAAAATATTACAATTACGTTGAAAAAGTCCTCTTATCCACTTTTGCACCACTTCAAACCCTGAACCAGATAAATTTTTGAATTACATTTTTGACGCAAAGTGGGTATAAATCCAGGTAATTCGATTATATGTATATTCACGAATAAAATAAAGTTCGATATGGGTAATTATTCATAAATTTCAATTCAATGCAAAATTTCTTATATAGTAAACCCAGAACCAGACCCGTTGTGAAAAAACGCAGCTAGTATGTATCTGGAATAACAAAAACTTCTTATCAAGCTGCTCAACAGATCGGTAATGAAGGCAGTAAATGTACTTGCCGTAGAGCCTTGAGGAGAATTGGTCTAGAGCCTAAGGATAAAAAAAGAAGAAGCCTGCTCTCTCTGCAAAAAATATTTTAGCGTGTAAGAGATTTGCTGAAGCACATCGTAACTGGACTGTAAAGTTTTGGAATCAAGTATACATTCTAAAGGAACTGCTCTTGTAATTAATTCTATTAGTTCACTTTCAGGTACACTGAAAGAAATTTCTTGACTATATTTTGGGAGAACTATACGTTTAGTTCGATAGACTATAATATCATGACTTAACGAAACTTCGTCAAATATGGAAAAAAAGCTTATCATAATGGTTTTCTTGACCATTTGTATAGATGGAAATCTAAAGCTTTTGCTTCTATGCTATAGTTACCCGAACGATAAATTCTAGACACCTCTAACAATAAAGGGCTATTCGAACTATTCATAATGGGCGGTTGGAACTATATGATGTTCATTGCGACTATAAACTCTAGTTGCTACAACTAGAATAATAGTCCCTACATCCTTAAATCTAGTTCGTTCCACTAAACCTCTGACAATATTATGGCCGATCAGACTAAGATATATGGATACTTGAACCATAAGTAATAGTCCCTTGAAGCCATATGATGTTTACTACGAATACTAAATATGGTTGCTGCTACTAGTATTATAGCTGCTATATGCCTAAAGTCTAGTTACTTTGAACCCATTAATAGTAGCTTCAACATAAATATATATAAGCTTAGACCATATAGAATAGATCATTGCAACTATAATTCATACTGTGACTATAAAATATAGTTACTGCGACCAGAATTATGTCTAGCCTCTTTAATTCATACGAAGTAACCATTTTATAGTCACACCACCTTAAATAAAATGTCGCTGCTTTTCACTGATGCTCCCCAAAATTTTATAAAATAAAACACTTTTTTTAATATTTTATTATATTATTTATTATTATACATATATATGTATATTTCAAAACCCGCTTGGTTCTTATGTACATGTAACTTAATAACCGGTTTAAATTTGTGAATATTATTTTTTTTAATTTACTCTTTGCCTGCCATCGGATATAACATTAATATATATTGTGAAATTAAAGTTTACCTTATTTATTGGCATAACGAAATATTTATAAGCCTTTTCTACTTCGTATGCATAAAAGTGAGCGTTAAAACAAACAGTATGAAGCTCGGAAAGGCATAAAACAAATTGTTTTTATATGTATTTCAATATAATGTCTATTCACACACTTTCACTTTCAACACGTCCGCTTTAACCAAAATCAAAATACGCAATGTGATAAAATGACCCGATTAGATGTCACTCACGCTAATGCAATATACCAGGAAGATTTGCGGGCTCCATATAATATTGATAATATACAGGAAGGAGAACTGACGCATAAGAGTCGATCTCTTTAGAAATGCCAACGAAGAAGGAATGCCAGTTAAGATCCATATTATAGTTGCGATATCTATCGTTAATTTCGTATAGTTAAATGATCCTCAAATATTCTCAATTGTAACTTTTATATGGTCAAGGGATTCTTAAATATAGATGAAAATGCGTTTAACGAAAGAATAAACTTTATTAGTAAGTGCACTTCAGCAATGTTTTGGAGATGTGGTTTGCGTCCAAGATTTTCGCAGCTATCTTCGCTGATCCGTCCTCGGTGATCGATGTCGTCAAAAAAAAAAAAAAAAAAAAAAAATTGTCTCAATGTGATTGAGCAACAAAACAAACAAAAGAATGGGATCGGAAAAAGAAAGAACAAGTATAAAATTTTTTTGGAAAAAATATCCAATGGAACCAAACTCGACTATGCACCGCTGGAAATCCGCTGAATCATCTTGTATTGTTTTTCAAGCCCCCTGATTGATGATGATTTATCCTTTCTTCCACGCAGTAGTTCTCTTTTGTTTTCGGCAGGCGATGGACAATAGGCGATAAGCGTATAGGACGGGGGTTGGGGTGGGTGTGAAGGAACTTCAAATGAAGAAAGAAATGCTTCTGAAGGTTCATCAAATAAAGTAAGATAATATTTTCAATTTCGATTCCACAGTGCGCACTTAAGTGACGACTTAAGTATTTTCGGTTTCACAGTCCTATTTTATTTCACGCTTAGCGTGTAAAACGAACAATGACTTCATAACATTCTTCATCACTTAAATCAATTAAATCTTCCGTATCAGTATTCATTTTTAAAATAAAAATACCAATTTTTAAAAATAACGTGTTTATTTGTTGAATTTTCAAAAAAATATTTCTAAGTGAGACTTAAGTGGCTAATTTTGGCGACTTAAGTATAGCGACCCCGACCACTAAAGTCGTAATGTAAGCTTAAGGTCGCACTGTGAAACCGAAAAATCATTAAACTGGAACTTAAGTGACGATCAGAATTTAAACTCGCACTGTGAAATCGGGCATTACTATTGCAAACGAATTCCTCAAAAAGATTCTTAGTTAACTATACTTTTCATTTAAAATTTCAAGAAGTATGTAATTGGTAGATCGCACAGGGTTTCGTTAGTAAACAGTAGATCTTGGGTCTAATCAAGTTGGCCACCGCTGATATATTTGAACATTTGGGGATTAGTTAATGGTGTGGGTAATGTTCTTCCAAGTGTATGTTTTCTTTCATAGCGCACGCTGAACTTGCTCTGTGACCATGAACATTTTCAATAAGACGTAACATTAAATCTTTTCATGTCCTTTTTTTTTACAATCAGTCGAGTTTGTTGATTTTGTCAATTAACTTTTTTATTTCAAAATGCTTGCCATTCTGGGAATCAAAACAAATTTAATCTAACGACACCACGGATTGTAAAATTTATCAAGCCGTTTAGGCTATCTTTTGTCAATAAGCCGATCTCAGGCTGTTATAAACAATAAATGGATATGTTTCTAAATATTACGCATTGAGAATAGCAGTAATACAAATACCAGTATTAAAACTGTTTTGTATTTTGTATTCGGGATCTCAAGAAAAAATCTAATTTTTTTCCATATGCTGCTAGAATCTAGAAAATGTGCTTTTCATGAAATAATATTTTTGTGTACTTCTTTATATTGTATATATTATACACTACTCCAAACAATTAAGGGAACAAAAAAAATCTCAATTTTGTAGTGATTTTTGACGGGCTGTATCTAAGCGAGAAATGATCGTATCGAGGATCTTAAAAAGCGTCTTAAAGCTAATTACACAAAATGAAGAAAAAACCGAATATATTTCGTTTTTAAATATGGAAATATAACTGTTGTATATAGCATTAACACTTTTAATTTTTCACCACACTTATTGTTTTGCACAGCGCTGTGCATATGAATATACAACTGAAAAATTTATGCTTCTTCCCCCACCACTTCTCCACTCTTCTGGCGCATTCAGGTTAAAAGTAATAAAAATGACACATTCGCTTGAATGCTTGGAGAAGACGCTATAGTGGATTTTTTACATTAAATATAAATATTCTATGACGATTAGGACGAGTCTAACGACACCTTAATTCCAAAATCTATCAAGTCTTTTACCTTTGGTTTTTCAGGCGTTTACGAATAAAACAATAATTTTTAAGATTTCTTTTGGATTTGAATTTTCTAAAGATATATTTCCGATTGAAAGAGTGAAAGAGTTAATTTTTATATGTATATAGTACATACATAATATATGGATGTAGGTAATTGTTTAGTTTAAATTCTTTTAAGAACAAAAAAAAATGTTTAAACTTGTATAAGATTTTTTTCTTTAATTTGGTCTAGTTAAACTATTGCCTTTTTGGTTTTAATTAATAGAATAAGGCGGTTTGGATTGAGCGTTTATTAAGTAAATAAGGCACTTGTTTGCATGTATTATACTTGTATATATATTTTAAACAATATATCTTTTTAATTAATAAATATTATTTCTATTTACCTTGAAATGCATGGCCCTAAAATTGCTAAAACCATAAATCCATCAGTTTATTTCGTTTTTTATTTGCATTTTATAAATTTTAAAAGTTAATTTCTTATTAAGGGTGCTAGTTATTAGTTAGTAAGTTAACCTCTAATGACAAAATGTAAGTTATTACAACTTTTTGAAGCGAGTTTTCTCGAGAATAGTAGTTAATCTTACAAAAAAAGTGATATGTTCAATGATTTTAGGTTCCTGAGCTACAAAAATTGATAACCACTATTTTTTCGATCAAAATGACTTCTAACGAAATATTCTCGAAAACCCGTTTTTCATGTATCAATGGGAACTTTTGTTTAGAACAACAAAGGTGATTATTTGGTTTAAAAATTTCTTCAACCCGCATTCACATCATTGCATGAGCAACAAATTGAACAGTTTTAAAAATAAAAAAAGAGAAAAATTTTCAGCTCATCCACTAAGTGTAGGTACCTACCTACCACCTCTGAAAACATAATTACAATAATTTCACAAACCATATCTTTCATTAAATTAAATAGCCTTTTTTCCCTCCAAGAGCGAAATTTCTAATAATTTCTTTCCTAGAATTGCTGCCACTACGATGGTACCGAAAGAAAATATACACTAAGAAGTCTCGAATTCAAGATTCAGCATGCATTTCTTGGTGGTTGAAATGGAATGCAAACGGGTAAATTTCATAAGGAAATTATTCTTTCTGATTTTAGTTTAACATAATATTATTCATCAACATAATATATATTGCAAAGTCTTAAAAAAAAATAAAATAAATAAAAACAAACAAAGATATCACCAAACACAAATTTGTATATCACATCTTATCAGCAGGCTGTAATTTCACACGATTTTAAGGTTTCTATTGTATATAAGATTTAGAATACTTAGAGAATACTCCAAATTTTATAAATTTTTATGCACTTAATTAATTTAAAAATATAGTAGTCTGTAATAATATGGTGCAGACTTTACGATTTTACGATTTTGAATTATAATTTTTGTTAAAGATTAATTTTTGGTTTATAGAATGCTTTGTGAAGTGCAATGTTTAACTAATATTCCGTAGTATCGTATATCTGTTCTGATGGTAATTGTTACATTTTCACTATAATTTTATTTGTAACAACTTTTATATTTATATAAAAAGGAGTAATATTTTGCAATTACAATTTAAACAAGATACGATTAAATAAACTTTTCCACTTGTACACAAAAATTCAATTCAACATACAAGGCATATACGTAAAAAATATTTTAATTAAACTGATCACCAGTTGGATCCACATTTAATTGATATTCGATGATACGCACTTCACATTCACTAACAGAGACACACTTTTCGTTAGCAACTATCTGCGTACTCACCTTTTTTTGAACTATTTTCAGAATTCTCTCTGAATTCGCACATTTTGAATTTTATTCAATTCAATTAATTTAAATCACTCGGACACGACACGTGGATAATTCCGTAATTGGTAAACTTCTTAATATTGGAACGCAGCCATCACCGACAGCGCAGAAAAATATAATCAACTCGTGGACAATAATTTTTGGATATCACACTGCGCCAATAAGGTCTAACAAGAAACAATTAGTCTTGACGGCGGTTAAGCTTTCTTCCGAAATATTCGAGTTCGTTTCCCTCGGCTACCAGCAAGAAACTGATTAGAATTGATTAAAATCAGATTTTATATAGAGCAATTTCCCCGTGGACCTTAATCTTCACATTTGAGTTACGATATCTTTTCACTGGTTATATGGGTGTAAAATGAACTTTTTTGCTTTCTGACGGTGCGATATCAGCGAACAGCTTCTCACCTTCCAATTAAACAGTAGAAACAGAAGGCAATTTCGCCGAGTTTCCAGAAGCCCAGTTTTATGACTGATATGCTTAAAATATCCACATTACACCGCAATTAGATAAAAACACAAATTTGTACTGGCTGCAGAGCAAACGGATTTTGTTTACTAAAAAATATATAATTTTTATCACATAAATTGATAAGACAAAATGTCTATTAAAAGAAAAGGAACTTTATGGCCGCCAGTGCAAATAAGTACAAATCAATTTTACTAGTGGAGTAGATTCGTTAAATCCAGCAGGTTTGCAAAAATTGAAAATTTGTCAAGTAAGTACTTGGGGGCTTTTAACATCTGGTTTTGCATAGCTTTGGTACTATTTTAAATATGAACCTTCAAAATTGGAAGTTGCTATAAAATTATTTGAACACAAAATTAAAAATGTGGCTATAACTTATGATTTTTCCTTTGATCCAACTAGTACTTCAAAGCCTACATACGTAAAATATCCTTTTTAAATATATACATTGACACTCTTCGACATATCTCTTCTTTTCTTCATGCCAACTAATGTATGAACATTCTTTATACATTAAAAAGTTCTTAATCATCCTAAGCCAATTCCAATATTGTTTTTTTTATCTTAGCCACATGTGTGTAAAACATATATAGTGGTTTGCTTAGCAACTCTGTTACGCAGTTAATTGCTACTTTCCACTTTCATGCTACTTCTTAATAGGTGTCAAAGTTGGCAATAAATGTTGACTTTACTTAGACTAATGTAAATAATATTTCTTCACATTCAAAAAGTACATAATAATACACATTTGTACCATAGATATAAAGCAAATACCATATTGACGCCAGTTTTATGAAGCTACACGAACACATTTGCTAGTACGAGCATTATGTGTTTTTAGACAATGGAAAAACTTCATATTATTCTTGTTTTGAAAAGTAAAACAATACAAGCATTTACTCTAACTCTATTAAGTTCTTACACCTTGAATTCCAAGGGCATTCTCCACGCTATACATGAAGTCAAGTCATATAGAGGGAACTTGAGGAACAGTATCCGATTGCAAAAACTGGTACATGTTTGTTTTATCAGCTGACGCACAACTGTTAAAACAAAGGAAACTTCTGGTAAGTATTTTTCTAAGTAGCATTCAGTAAAGTATGTAGATAAATAAATTTTCGTAAATCATAATTATTAGACTTAATTATTACCATATAAATTATACGAGTTGATTGTTAATGTCACAAATAAAATGCAGGAAGTGAAGATACATATATCTTCTTATTTTGAACTATAAATAAAAATTACATCTATTTTTTTAATAAGAGAGTAATTTTATAAACAAAAGTTGCCTCCTTTTCATATAAAATACTGTGTAATCTTATTAATCCAACCAGTTAATTCGAAATAATTGTAACTATACCACAATGCACCACTACCGCACAGTCTTCCGAAATTTAATAAATACTCTTGTAGTTATCAAGTAATTGTAAAATAAATCTTTATTTTAATTAGTAGCAAATAGAAAAGCTCTAATAATAACATAATGAACAATTTGATTTTCAGTCTTAAAATCCTTAAGACCTTCATATGGATCAGATATACAATATAACTTTTAAGCAGAAAGGTACATACAGAAGTACAATAGTCGTGTCAGGTGGTTATTCCATTTCTACCTACACCTGCCATTTCATTTTTTTTTGTTTTTTTGAAAAAAAGTTGGCGTGCAGAATAAACACACTTTTTATTATTTCAAAAACTCATAATAGAAAATATATATTTATTATTTGCAGGTATGGAATAAATGAAATATGGTGTATAATTAGAAGTTCTTTTGAATGAAATATAAAAAATACAATTAGTAAAGCTATGGACAGACTACAGAAATTGAACTAGTTCTTCACGTCAGAATGACGTATAGGCCATGCAAAAGTCCCATATGAACTAGTTCAAACTGAATTTGTACTGCTCTCAGCGCCAATAGTGTAAAATGTACACTCTAAATAATTTTTGACTAGATCCTAGTAAATTTTTACTAGAATGACATTGCTAAGAATTCTAGTAAAAAATCTAGTAAAATTAAAATTATTAGAAATCTATTTAAACCAAATCACGAGATTCTAGCAAAATTTTCTTTTTTTATAGTTTAATTTACTGAAAACCTATGAACATAAGGATAGGTTTTTCTAGTAATATTTACAGAAATTTCAGTTAATGCTGCTGAAATTATATGAAAATTATATTATCTTCTAGTAATTTGTACGGAAACGACAGTTTAGATTACTTGTATTCTATGAAGTTTACATTATGTCTCTCTAGTAATTTTTACGGAAAGTCTATACGCATTAATGACATTGTATGTATTTATCTTAATGATGTTTTTTAGTAATCTACATATACGAAAATGTAGGTTAAGGTTACTGGGATCCTATAAAGATAGAATTATGTTTTAGTTATTTTTATGTATCAAATGTTCTCTCGATATTTTGACTGAAATATCAGGGTTTCTCGAAAGATACACTAAATATTCCCGTATATTTCTTCATAAATAAAAGATGTTTTGTTTTTGAACTCATTTATTTATTAACATTTAATAAGAACGTTATACAAATTTTTTATCTATAACTAAAAAAAAACTTGACCATCAACTTCAAATGCCCGGGTACACAATTACTTTTAAGTACCACACTCTCAAAACACACGTTGAAGATTTAAGTCCGACTGGCGACTGACACGGCGCGCGGCGGCGCGGCGCGGCGTGGCGAATACCTCATTCGATTCTTTCGATGCCTATCGTTTATCTAGCAAATTTTAACAGATTCTTGAAAACTGTTGTTCGATTCTAGTATGTTTTGTTGGATACTAGTAATGTTTTGTTGATGGCTACAAATCTAGCAATTTTTTAAACTTCAATAGAAATTCTATTAAATTAAATACTAGAACGTTCAGTAAAAGGTGTTTTTACTGGAATTTCATTTAAATTTCCATCCTTTGTTATTTTTTCAGTAAAATTTACAAGAAAATCTTGAAAAAAGTTTACTAGATATGTCTAGTAAGCATTTTACTAGAAAAATTTCTTACTGTGTACTAAAGACATGAATATTTCGGCTTTTTCATTCTTTTTGTTGTATCGACATGCCTTATTATCACTTTACCCTGTATTTGCAAGGTTTTTTAAATTAAATAAATTATATTTTCAGGTCGTAGCACTAATTGTGCAGATACTTGACAGGTAATGAGAGCTATCAATAGAATAACTGAACCATAGCTCAAAATCGGATGTGTGACACATTACTAATTGGAATTGGTTCCTAGATATCGAACGTGACGTCAGGAACTATGTAGTTCAATTGCAGTACATAGTCTGTCCACAGCATATAAGTAACAAGACGAGAAGTTAAACATATAATTTAGATATGTACATATGTATGTATGTATACATATAACATAAATAACATAAATGTTTTAACTAGCATTGTTTATAACTTAAATTTACAACTGATTTACCAATTAGTTGTGCTACATATTGTACGTAATTGAATTGTATTACTTCTGTTAGATTAGCGCAAATCTATAAATTTTGCTTTGTTTTTTCGAAACCCACGCCTTGGTTACTTATTATTTATATTATTATTATTGTTATGTTAGAGGGAAGCAACAGACTCGAGCGCTCAGATCACGAAGGACACGTTGGGTCGCTGATGATCCCTGAGGTAATTTGTGCTCTGTGATCGTCCCTAGCAGTACCCTGCAATCCTTCCTACTTAAGCTAAGTAATTAAGTTTGGTGAATTTTCAGGTTGATAGAAAACGCGAACTACTTGCTTCTATCATTTTTACTGTATTCTATACTCCGTCTCCATCTACATATACAGTGGTGATCAAATCATTTGCAACTGAAACCTCTAATTTGTACATCATTGGATAATTCAAAAAATAAATCAAATTTTAATAATATTTTTATTCTAAACTAGACACCCATATGTTCTTTACATGAAAACACTTAAAATATTAAAAAATTAAAAACTTCTTCAAGTACTGTACTCGGTTGCTCAAAACAATTGCAACTTCTTAATAAAAATCAGAATAACATTTTCTTCTGCCAGTATTTTGTTGCATATCCTTTGCTAGCGATTACAGCTGCTCACCTACGGGGCATTGATTGCTGTGAGATATTTTCCCACTCCGATTTCACTGTCCTTTAAAGTTCTGCTTTGTTTTTGTATTGTCGCTTATGGATTTCCTTTTTAACAATTTCCCATAAGTTCTCTATGGGGTTAGGTCTGGGGATTGAGCGGGCCAGTCAAGCCCTTGTATATTATTGTCCTTAAGCCAGTCATTGACCAGTTTTGATTCATGTTTTGGATCGTTATTAAGCTGGAATGTCTACCGAAGGGGCATTTCTTCTTCTGTATGTTTTAACATAATATTTGTGTACTGATAACGATCGGTTGTTCCACTAATTTTATGAATAGGCCCCATTTTCTGCCCAGAGAAACATCCCCAGACCATTACATACCCCCCACCATACTTAACCGTATGACAACAATATCTTGGAATAAGTCCTTCGCCAATTGGCCTTCTTACATAAGCCATTCTGTTGGAATCTTTCATTTTAATATTGCACTCACCTCTGCGCACGTTGTACTCATCTCCATGACATTTTTATTTGAAGGACAATTTCGGTGTAAACAAGTGTTATTGAGAATGGCTTGAAAAATCACGGTTTTTCCGAGTGGCTTGTTGTGTTTGACTTCTTTGTTCAATTATCATTCAGCGTCCGTACTAGTTGAGGTTTCGATCCGTCCGTCCGTATAGAAAATGTATAGTTTAATCCATCTAATAATTTATCTAGATCATCCCAATCTTCCTTTGACGGGAGAGTGATCTGAAATCTTCTTCTTCTATCATATCCATTGGCATGTTAAAAAGAGAGAGAGAGAGAGAGAGAGAGGCGTTCAGTGTTCGAGTTGCTTTGTGTTTGCCATGAGCCTTCCAAGTGAGTTTGCTATCTAGAATCACTCCCAGATATTTCACTTCCTTGGAGGGTTGAATGGTTACACTTTTTATGGTTGAGAGCTTCAGGTTATCAAGTTTTCTTTTCCTAGTAAACAGGGCAAGTATCGTTTTCATAGCGTTCACTGATAAGCCATACTTCTCCCACAAGTTCTGCATTCTGTCTAGGGTTTTCTACATCTTAGTACAATATAAAGTACCAATATACCAGTACATATTTTATAAAAAATTCTTTTATTCATTTTAAGCGTAAGCGAATGAACCGCCCATCCGTCGACAGCTCAAGTCGACGCTTTGGTGGATTTCTTAGTAAGAAGTCCTACCTTAGCAAAAGGGTATTCTCGGACTCAAAGTGCCAGGGACAAGATCTGGACGGAGTGGCAGAAGCTGTCCGGAAGTTTAAACAGTTTAGGAGGCTCAATT
This sequence comes from Machimus rusticus, assembly GCA_951509405.1. Taxonomy (NCBI): domain Eukaryota; kingdom Metazoa; phylum Arthropoda; class Insecta; order Diptera; family Asilidae; genus Machimus; species Machimus rusticus. The sequence goes on from OX608051.1 coordinate 16,254,174, forward strand.
AAATCCTGGCAGCAATGGGCAAAGGTAATATATTTATTTTTATGGTTAATCGTATTGTGCTTAGATTTTCTTAGCATAAATCTTTGTGATTCTGCATGTTTTCATTGTAATATTGGCGTGACAAAAAAAGTGTTGTTAAGAAAAAGACAGCAGCACGAGCTAGGAGAAGGACTGGTGAAGGGTTGGAAGATGTGCCTGAGATGTCAACCGTGGTGGAAAGAATATTATCTCTGATGGGCCCTTTCATGTATGTATGCACAATTTTTAATATTTTATAGAATATATAATTTTCACCACTTCCGTTGTACTTCGTATTACCTTATTTGTAGAGCAAGGTTCGTAAATATTTAATATTTATAGATATCTATTATTTTATTTTCAGCTTCGCGGTGATTTAGTTAAAGGCAAATGGGCCAACCTCCCTCCTCCCAAAGGCGAACTCAATTCACCAGGATAACTCACCGGTTTTTGAGAGTTGAAGCATATTAGATGGACGGAGGAGATTTGGTATAGTTAAAGTTTATATAGAGAAGTTCAGAAAAAATAAAAAATAAAATAAATTCATTACTTACGTTCATACTGTCTATGTCAATCGCATAGTAGTCTGTGGTCAAATTGTCGTAATTTTATTATTGACAGCGACAATTTCAAACACATAGTAGGCTGTGTACAGTCGTATTTTTCGTAGTAACCCCAGTAGGTCGAATTTCGACCACAGGGCGACCAGGTACATATGGATATCACTTGACGCGCGTCAAAAGCTGAAATGTTCCCGTCAGCTGTAGACACAGGCGTCATAATGAAAGTTCGCTGAGAATATCCGGAATCCCCTAAAGGTATTAAGTTTTTTATCACATCAAATACTTAATATCAAAATACCAACCCAGCAAATATACAGTTTCACCAGTATTTGTTAATAATTCGAGACGATCTTTTATTATACTCTGGTTGAAAATAAAACTATCGTGAGTGGCCCCATAAAATAATCGTCATTTAAGTTATAAGATTTAATATAATGTGCTGTCAATTCTTCTTTAGTTTATCTTACCAATTGAATATTTCTTGCATGAAAGCCTTTGCGACGGTAATACCTTGTCTGATGGTCTCACCAAAGATACAAAAGTGCATCAATACATCCAATCACGCCAGGAATATTATATTTTCTAAAAAACCTATAAAAATAATTACATATTAATTGAAATGCAAATTGTAACAAACCTTTCTTTCAATGCTGTTCTTTCATCTATATTCTGAGTAAATCTTATGTACTTCTTTACTATGTCTGGATGATTTAAGGCCTCTATTACCTCATTGATGCAGCGTGATGTATCTAGATGGTTGGGATACAAAAGTAACGTATTAACATTTTTCCGAACCAAATTTTGATAGCTACCATTCGCTAAGAATGATAGCATACAAAGTATCTGAAAAAAGGAATTAATGAAGTTTTATAATATACTATCTTTCCTCCCACGACTTCGTCGAAATAGAAACAAAATATTGGTAAAATGGGGGTTAAATGTTGTATGTAAGAATATACATAATTTCAAAATTTACAAAAATTTTAGACTATTGGATCTATCATACCTACTCGACCACTCACCCCCCTCTTGAATTCCACTTCCTCTTCCCCAACCCCAGCGGTAGGTGGTCGAGTTTGGCACCATTGGATAGCTTTTCAAAAAATATTTGACACGATCCCAAGTGTAGTTCGCGAGATATTCGACCTTTTCGAAACATTTTTTGACAAACCACACACCCTCCCCCGCATTCCCTGTACCGAATTGAAAAAAATGTTTCAGATAAAAGTTTCGTATTTTTCCCCGTAGAATCCGAATCAACAATAAAAAATTGCGGTTCCCATTTGAAATTAAAAAGATTATCCTTCCCTATCCACATGGGGAGGGTAAGGGGGGCTGATTTTAGGACAGGCAGATGTCCCCCATGGAGATATGGGTTTTTTGTCTAGACAAGTTTTTTGTACAATGCGTGTTTTTCGAGTTATTTTGATATGTCAGGTTAAATGGTACACCCGGTATAATTCGAGTGTATGCACAAAATTGTGATATTTAAAAAAACACATTTTAATGAATTTTAATAGAGCCCTGCTATTAATTCGGCGCCTTAAACTTGATATTCTTAACACAAATCATAAACGGAGGATATTTATTTGTTTTATTCAAATTTGTTATTTTTAATTACATTACATTATACCTATGTACATATTGTAATCAAAAATAATAATCATCGTTAACGTGAATATAACAAAATTTGAATGGTTTTATTAATAAATAACAATTATTTACTGAAAAATATGAAAATTACCACAAGAAAGTAATTTTTTCGATTTTTTCAATTTTCCGGTAATTTTTTTCATTGCAGTATACCTTTTTTTACCATTTATCGAAAGTAGACATGACAACGAGTAAGTGAGCCAAAACAGAACTCCGCAGGAAGCGTAGGTAGTTTTAAGAGGAATCGCTGTTAAAAATTTCGCTTTTGTTTTTTAATTAACAACAATATGATGTGTGACAATACTGAAGACTGCTATTATTTGGAACGGAACTGAATAAACATTACATTACACATATATTTACATACATTGTAATATAATGCAATATGTCTTTTTGCACTATTTACGCATGAACTTGAGTTGTTAAGATCAATAACACAATTTAAATGACTAATAGTGACTCAAATGCTGCTTGTTATGATAAGAACATTAAGCCAGGATGTTTAATATGTGTATGCCTGCAACAAATCAATCACGGATATCATGGATGAATGATTATTTATATCAAAACCAAATATTCACTCCAGGGAAAAGAGTTAACACAGGATGTGGGCGTTTAAACAAAATTTTAGAATAAATTGAAAAACTAATAAAAATTTGTTGAGCCACCCAAATGGAAAGCTGTGCAATATTTAATGAGAATACATACCTACACCTAAATTTTTTTTATGAGCACCACTAAAACGAATTTAAGTATAAATTTTATGGAGATTGTTTTACGATATTTGGAATACACTAAATAGTTGTAGCTCTTTTCTATAAGCAAGCATAACAAAGGTTTAAGACTTAATGCCATATTTACTTTTCGATTAAAATTGCTTAAATGTTTGCACACCTTCACAATGTTTATTTATTTGTTTATTTTCGGAAGGCCGCGTTTTTATTACGCAAAACTTCGATATAGAGCACTGTCTGAAAAATCGCTGGGCAATTGATTAGAACTGGTGCTCTCTTCGTGTATAGATATCGATTGAGTTGAATTATTTAAAATCATAGTCAGTTTAAAATGGTTACTCAACCTTGTTTTTTATACATATATTTTTGTCTAGATAGTAAGCCTTTGCCTTTGATTTATATATGTATGTACATAGGTAGTACTGAGATTTTTTGGGATCTAAGTAGTAATTTGAGTTGCAGCATTATTAAAATGCAAATGAAGTAAATAAACAAACAAGTCGATTTTTAAGATAAGGAATGTTTGGATCTGATTATATTTATTTTATATTAATTTAAAAAAAGGCTTTTGAAGCCAATATGAAATATTTGTAGCGACAATGAAATTGCATTATTTTCTAGTGTTTTTGGTCATTTTGTTTTCGATACATAACATAAAATATCATAATTACCGTCACCAACAAAGCGAATATTTAACAATGGTTTGAGAAGGTGGAAAGAAAAATAATTATCCTCCATCTCTTAATTTCGCACAGGGTTTCGATTGAATTTTATTCCATCGGAATCAAGATTAGAACAAAGAAACGCCTAAGTGTGTTGTATTCTGATCATATTAAAGAATTTAATCAGTGAGCACTATTTATGTTCCACTTAGTTAACTACTCCTAAATGTTCAATGCAAAAAACGATCTCGCATTCTCTTCTTAAAAAATTCTTCTTCCCAGTAGTTTAGAAGGCGTTAGAAGAATAATTAATTACAAATAACCACTCATTAGATAGTTACTGGTAATCGAAAATGAAGTAATAACAAGATAATTGGTTAAAAGTGTTCATATAAATGCTATCATTAAAGAAGATTCTTACTTTTTTTAACCTTGTGATTTTTAATCCTTAATTATGAGGCTGGAGTTGGTTTAGTTTAAACGGACAAATCTATTCGTTTTATCTTAATAGATTTATTTTTCCGCTGATAAGAAATCTTTTATTTGCATGACTGTTCCAGATTTATTTGCGTCAAGTAAATTTCGTTTATACTTTTGCGAAAAGTTAGTCATAGTTGAAACGGATGAAGCTTCACAAGAAATAAAGTAAATCGCAGATAAAGTTTTAATATATGTATTTACATACATATGTATATGCCAATTCGACCAGCCTTTAACCCAATTTTTATTTATAATTTGGTTGATGTTTTTTAAGTCAGACTTCTTTACAGAGGTTCCGCAATCCGCGCCCAAAATTTGTCACTGTGTGGAAAATTAAACAAATAAACAAGTTGAATAGGTAATGATACGGAAGATTTAATTGATTTAAGTGATGAAGAATGTTATGAAGCTAATGTTCGAGTTACACGCATAAAATATTCCATACCTTAAAATATATTGATTATAACACTTCTCAAATTTTCATAAATTCATTTTAGTTACCTTTGACTTTAAATAATAACGTCAAAATAATTCGTTTCTCATGAGAGGGCTTCTCCTGAAACAAACCCAGTGTCCTACATAAACGAGTAAAATACTTAAGTTCTCACTTAGCTAATTGTGAAATAAAATAGCACTGTGAAACCGAAAATACTTAAGTTGTCACTTAAGTTTCGCTGTGTGCTTAGCTAAGTGAGAACTTAAGTGCGCACTGTGAAATCGGGCATAAAAGGGCTAAAAATCATGGGAAGAAGTATGTATATTGGTCTCTTTATAGTGGATTTTTTTTAATTGTCAATTAATGGAAAATTATCTGAAAAGATTAATCAGTGGGGACCAATATGAAATCTACCCAATTTCTTCTGGCTGCTCACAAATAAGGAATGAATGCGTTGGTGTGATATAAACGTCTTTATAAAAACATAGAACTTTACTTATATTATTTTTTTATTTGATACATTATTTTTGTCGTGTTTTTATTGTTTTATTTGGAATGTTATTGATTTAATCTACTCGTATATGTATGTTTTAACGGATAATTATCATTCTTAGCTGTCCACGTTATATTTGAGATATCTACCAACCATGCTGTCTTCAGCAGCTGTCGTATTCTTATTCATTGTGCCATTAGATTTTGGTATAAGAAAAGCAAGAAATCCGCATAAAATTAAAGAAACTCCTGAGAGCATGAATGAGATTTCACATTGACTTTCAATAAGTAAGCCAACAATGTTTGATCCAACCAAGCTACCGAGTCTTCCCATCATCACCGTGAGGCACATGGCCATTGATCTGAAAATGGTTTTTAAATTTAAGATTGTTTTCATTTTTATGAAAGTTTACAACTCAGCAATTCATATATCTCCATACCGATAAAAGAAAATTTTATTTTTGTAATCGTTACCTGATGTGTGTAGGGTAAAGATCGACCGTTGCTGCACTTAGAACTGCCGCGCTTAATCCACAAAGTAAAAGTGTTACATAGAGAGAAATAGATAGTAAAGGGATGTTAACAAAAATAATTGCTATTCCACATAATCCAGTGAACACCATTATTATAACTAAGGAACGAATATTATTATAAAATGAATTTAAAAAATTATAAAAGAGTCCTTACACATTATTGGGATAGCTCTTCCAGCATTTATGAGATATCCCATTACTCCGAATCCTATCATATACAAGGTGTCTAATATTAGTGAGTACATGTATGTCTTAAACTCCAAGTTTTCAGGACATTCCTCTAATGCCTGCATATAAAAATTATAATTACCTGTATATTAAAGTAGGTACAGTTGATTTTATCCATAAATCATTGCACATTCTTTTATTGTTATCGATTTTTTCGAAATCAACCTGTTTTTCCAGTAAACATACATACATATGTGTACATAGGTACTAAATTAACAGATTTTTGTGGAATTAACAACCTTTTACAATACAAGTATTTTATGTTAAAAGAAAACCCATCAACAAAATGTATGATAGTAAACAAATGTATAATTAATTCGAAATTGATGGCGGAGAAATACCTCTGACACATAGCTATGTAGTATAGATTAAACCAGAGTTAGATACCATGATTCCACTTCGCATCAAGATTTTGAGCATGAAAACTCCATAGCAATTGGTTCCTGGGATTATTAAAGACAAACAATTATCCAGACAGACAAACAGGAGTTTACAAAATGAAAATTGAAAATGATACTGACAACTTTATGAAAGAATTTGTATCCAAAAATGGGTTTTGTAAGCTCCTTTCGATTTGAATCGCAACTAAATCCTGATTGATGAACTAAAAACACTAGTCATATAAGCGACATATAATGCATTCTGTCATATAATAATAATGAACAGGAGTGTTTGGATATGTTGAATCCACAAGCAGGAATAAAAAAAAAACTTGATACAATAAAATATAACTTTGCGCATTAAAGGCTGTTTAAAATTGAAGAAATCAAAAAATAAAATGCGCGTGCAATTTACAAAATAAATTGATTTATCATACTTACATCGTCAAGTATAATTTCTGAAAATTTATTTGAGTATAAAACTTCACAGAGTGTGGTGACGTTTCTCGGGTGTGTGTTTATAAACTTGACCATTTTATTGAGTATATCAACAAACCAAACATAGAGACCATTGCAAGTGGCCTTTATTCCAAATTGTAGAGCGCATGTCAGTGCTGTCTTTCTGATGTACTCCTTTTTAAAAAGAGGAATGGTTTGAATGCAAAACGACTTTAATACTGACTTTATTGGATGAGTTTTGTCACAAACAGCTTTAAAATTATTATCATCTTCGTCCTTGATGAGAGAAACTATCTGAAAACAATAGGTTTTATATATGTATATGCCTTATAATATATATTTATGGTGGTAGAAATTACTTTAAGACTTTCACCATTCCTCTTTGTGTTGATGGAGTATATTCTTTGGATTGCATTAATCGCTTCACATTGTCTTCCTTGTGATAAAAGAAATTTTGGACTTTCTGGAAGTTTTAAAAAACACAAGGAACAGATAAGACCAGGAAGGCCGCAAGTAATAAAAAACAGCCGCCATGGTTTGTATTTCACGTTCAAATACGGAATGTCTAGTGACCAATTCTGATTGATAACCAGCCATGCTTCAATCGGGATCAATAGATATGTAAGCCCAAAAATAAATGAAGCTCCCATAATAGCATGTGATCGCATTTTTGTTCCATGCAGTTCACCTAGATATGTATATATGATGGACGATCCTCCAAAAGCGCTAGATGAAAACATTTAAACAATTTGACAGGTATAACAATAATATCAAAATACTTACAAAAACCCAGCACAAAATCGAAATATTACCAGTATCCAGAATTGTCCAGTTAGACTACTAAGCAAGGATGACAGAAAAGAGAGGAACAATGAAGGCATAAGCACTTTCCTTCTGCCTATAGTGTCCGCCAAGAAACCCCAGAACTGAGCACTTACAACAGCTCCTGCGAAAGCTATTGAGCCCAGAATACCCTTTTCTGATTCCGTAAATTTGAGGTCGCATTGGGAGATTGGCAACAGGTAGCTAATAGCTGTTGTTTCCACGAGCGAATACGTTATGATGACACCAGAGAGAATTATCACACAATAGTTAAATTTTCCAAATTCTATATTATAAAAAATACATTAACGGTTTGTTTTTTTTTAAAGTCAAGTTGTCAGTTTACTTGCTTCTTCAAAGACTTCATCGAAAGTAAAAGAATTTGTTTCTGTTTGTGTTCCTGGCAGGTCATCTAAGATAAAAATAAATAGAATTATTTAAGCAGGGCAAACCGGGGACGATAGTAACAAGTTGTGAAAGTATCAAGCCTCCTTTAAATTAACAGAAAGCGTTTTATAACACAATATTATTGTTGGAAGATTTGTCATACTGAAAAGATGGCTCGTACCTCAATCGAAACGCCCGCCGACCACGTTTTGGGCTTGTCTGCTTCGGCGAGTGGACATGTATTCTCAAAAACCAAAACAAGTATAAATCATCGTCATCATAACGCGGATTACAACTAAGCGCCAATCGTGCACATTTGCCAGCTAGCTGCTAGGCGGGCAAAATTGTAACAGTGGTGCCAGGTGTGGAGTATTAGCCCTTCTAACCGAGGGCAACCCTACAAACCCTTTTGCAACCGGGTCGTCGACATCGACGGCGACAACGACGACAACGACTTCGAATGATGCAGCCCTGCGTTAACCGCGCCGTCGTCGTGTCGCGTCGGTCGCAGCAGTTAGCACCGCTACCCATACCTAAGGCGATGCTACCATTTCTTGGGCTCATCTGCTTCGGCGGGGGGACATGTATTCTCAAAAACAAAAACAATTGTAAATTCGTTTTCATATCGTGGATTAAAAGTGAGGGCCAATCGTACAATTTTGCCAGCCGGCCGCTTGGTAAAATTGTAATAGTACTTCCCTCTCGCGTGAGCTATGTAGGTATGTATATAGGGTAATTGAAACAATTTGCGGCCATTTATGGAAGAACATACTTTAATTAGCTACTGCTTCATTGTATGGCTTAAAACTAGTAGGTACATTTAAAATGAAACCACCTTAAAGAGGTGCCACAGCCCATGTTCTTTAAGGCTTCATCTCAGTAGCGTAGCGTGGGTGTCAGCCGCCCGGGGCAGAAGAAAATTTTGCCGCCCTCTTTTGATCAATTTCAATTTTGAGAAACTTCTCTCACAGCTGGTACTGCTTATGGCAATTGTAAAGAATATTCGGAGCATTATTATAATATTGCGCAGAGTATCTTCCAGCTTGGATTTCACAATAAATTTTAATAGTTCAAGTGAGTCCGCATTAATTAATTTATTTTCGCTGCCTGTGGCAGCAATGAAAGTCCGCAGTCGAAGTCGTTCCAGTCCTGCTTATCAATTTCGGCAGATGCGAAGTCTAGATTACATTTAGTCTCATCCGAATCTAGTAATATTGCCGGCGTTAGGTAAACAAACTTATCCGCCAAATTCTATAGCTGTTCAAAACGCTCACGAATTTCTACAATAATTCTGTCTAATGAAGAAAACAGCTTCCGCCTCAACTCATTTTCAAAAGACAAGTTAGCATCTCTGGTTCCTTCATCAAAAATGAGCCTTCTTGTTGTGCGCCTCTGAGGTTCCACGGAAATGCCAAGTTCTTCACACATATTTTTTGCATACCTTACAGCGCCATCTGCCCATTCCTCTCGTTTCTCTATCAGTTCAGTACCATCTGCAAAGCATTTACTTTCTGAACGCACAGTTAGGCCAGTCAATCTAACCTCTGAATCGGAAAATAGTGGTGGCATGCTCATTTTTGGATATGTTGTTGGGGACGGTGAGAAATGAAGCTCTACGTTTTCTCCACCCTCAGGGGTGTCGGCGAAGGGGTGAAAATGGGTGAAAAAGGTTTTTTGTTTATAACTTTGAATAAAAAAGTCAGCCTGGGTGGAAACGTTAGAGGGTGATATAATAAATGATTATTCATCTTGTATTAAAGTTTCCACCGGTTTAGTTTATTGCAAAATTGTTTATTAAAAAATACGAAGGCTTCTTCCAAATACACTGGTAAAAATATTCTGGATGACCTTCGTTTGTTTATAGAAGAAGGCGGGAAGTGACAGAGGGGGCCCTTAGTGAATGAGAATTAGAGAATTCTGTTTGCACAGGACGACATGGGTTTGTGTAAATTCGACGAACCCATAAAAGTTGCGCGCGCCGGCTGTGAGAGCGAGCCCCCTTTTATTATAAGGATGGAAACTCTTCCCATTTCTAGGAACCGGCGTGGTGTGGTGTGTGTGTTGGCTGGCGGGGCATCGCCTCCCTTGGGAGGAAATGCTCCCGTCAGCAGTGTGGAGGGGGGGCTGACAACAGCGGGTGTTCTTTAGGGCACCTGCTGGCTGGCTCACTTGGGAGTGCCGACAAAGGCAGGGGGCTTTGATGGGCCTCTGCTGGCTGTGTGATTGAGATGGATGTATCCATGAGATGGAGTATGCCTGCGTGTGCGGGCGAATTTTCACAGAGCTCCACCCCGAAGTAATATCTAATAAGATGGTTCCGGGGTGGAGTTCCTGGAGGGGGGAGCGGGGTTTTAGCCGGTAGGCCTGGCCTGTGGCCAGGGAGTCCGGCACAGGGGCGGCTTCGGCCTCCCTAGTGCGTAACGGCATTTCCCCGCTTCCCTGCAAAAAAAAAAAAAAAAAAATTTCTAGGAGCCGGCAGTGCGTGGCCTTGATCGAAAAAAAGCAAAACCCACGTCGAAATATTGCATGTATAAAAACAGCCGGCGCGCGCAACTTTTATGGGTTCGTCGAATTTACACAAACCCATGTCGTCCTGTGCAAACAGAATTCTCTAATTCTCATTCACTAAGGGCCCCCTCTGTCACTTCCCGCCTTCTTCTATAAACAAACGAAGGTCATCCAGAATATTTTTACCAGTGTATTTGGAAGAAGCCTTCGTATTTTTTAATGAACAATTTTGCAATAAACAAAACCGGTGGAAACTTTAATACAAGATGAATAATCATTTATTATATCACCCTCTAACGTTTCCACCCAGGCTGACTTTTTTATTCAAAGTTATAAACAAAAAACCTTTTTCACCCATTTTCACCCCTTCGCCGACACCCCTGAGGGTGGAAAAAATGTAGAGCTTCATTTCTCACCGTCCCCAACAACATATCCAAAAATGAGCATGCCACCACTATTTTCCGATTCAGAGGTTAGATTGACTGGCCTATAATACTGGTTTCGTTTTCTGTATGGCGACGTAAAGCCAAATTTTGTTTGGCAAGGAATTTTATAATATCAAACATCCTGATAAGAATATGTTGACGTTTTTTTGTTTCCTTTGCCACTACGTTTTACTCTTTCTTGTCAATAGTTTGTCCTTTTTGAAGTCTGCTCTCTAACTCCTTCCATTTGCAATAATTTTGGTTTTGTAGTGCACTTGATTCGTGACTTGAAACCTTAGGATTCAATTTCAACCAAGTATTAAATCCATCAGATGAGCAAAACTTTGATCCATTTGGTGTGTTTACGTTCTCAAATAAACGACAGCAAAAGCAAAATAATGATGCTTTGGAAGGATAAAAGCCATCCAAGTACGAAAAACTTTTTCGCCGTTATTCAATTCAATCTGCGGTAAAACTATTCCTGGGTAAGCCGCCTTGTCTCTCCTTGTGATGTTAAAGAGCATGAATCTGAACGTGTTACTGTTGACGTTTCGCCGAAGTTAGTATTGATATGCCGAACAACTTCCTGGCCTTGCTGAATGAGATGTAATCGCATGCTTTCATCTCCCAAGTTTTCATCGTCCAAGTTTTGGTATTGAATAGCAGACTATAGAATTGATGTAGGAGTCCATATTTTTATTTATTTTTTAGATTACAAGTTTAAACAAATTTAGTTAGAAAATATTTAATTTATTTTTAAGGATTATTTGCACAAAATTTTTAATAAGAAACAATATTGTTGTGTAGACGTTTTTACTTTTTGAAAGTACTGAGTCGACTGTTTTAAATTTTCTTCTTTTGTTTCTTTCTTCGAAGCCTTCTTTTCTACTTTCGAAGCCTTCTTTTCTACTTTATTTAAAAAATCAAATGATTGCTTCGTTGATACCGTCCACTACAAGACAATTCCGATGCTGTATCAGTCTCTTTTTGTACGCTATCGAAATCCATGTCTAAACATACAGATGCAGACTCTAATTGAATAGATGTTGTTGGAATTTGATCTTCAGGAACAATGTCAACATTTCTAACAGGTACCAGATCAACAGTGTCAAGTTCTTGTAGTTTTTAGCTTTTTCTGGGTTTGAAGGCCCAGTTGTCTTTGGTGAATTTAAGCCCAACGTTGAATCTGATGACTCAGGAACAGTACTTTTCATGTATTGAAGTAAAGCCCCTTCATTTTTTCTAATATTTTCCAACTTAGCTCTTCTTTTACTACGATAAGATGCCCCACTTTCTTTTACTCTTTTCATTTTTGATGCTTAACCAAAAAAACAATTATTGACACATATATATGTATAGTAAATAATAAAATTACAAGTTGTAGTCGTAAACGAAACTATCGTAGAACATTTCAAAATAATTACTAATAAAAAAAAAAAAATATGACTTAATTTACTGAAATTGACTTGTTCTGATTTTTTATTTTAATAAATTAGAGCTTGAACAACATAGCAGGTACTCAAACATACAATTATGTGTATGGTATAAATAAAAAACGTAAATAAAATATTTAATACTCATATATTTGAAAGTATACGTACACGAACAACACAATTTTTCAACATAGTTAAATAATCTCAAAATCACACCGGAAAGCGCATGCTATTAAGTTAATAATAATAATAAGTTAGTTCACTAAAGGAGTGAATCACATCAAGCTGAACTGTACTCAGCTTATAAAATTATTATATTATAAATTATAAAATTATTTATTATAAAATTTTATTAAAATTCTTTTTCTAATAATTTCTTTTAAAATCAAACCTACAGCTCAAGTTGCACAAATTGAACACCTCAACAGATATAAGCGACATCGATTATACAATCAACATAAGAGCTTTAATACTCTGTAATCATTTAAAGAAATAATATGATTAAATAATTCGAATACTTACGTTCGCTGGTAACCAAAGGTTGTTATAACAATTTTACAACAGAAGCATATATGTATTGCAAATACAAAAGTTTATTTTCTTTTTAAGATATCACATTTTAAATTTGTACTTTTAGAAAGGTAAGTTAAGTATACTACTAATTGTACATAATTATTAATCCGCCTATTCTGTCTCATCAAATGAGATGCCTTACAAAATTTGGGGAGTTCCAATTTCTCACTAACATTTTCCGAGAGTTCGCTACACATATTATTATCTATATTCTAGGGCAAAGGGCAGCCGGGGAGAGGAAGTAATCGCTAAGTTTCGCTTGAACACTATTTTTGTAGGTCTCTCTAACCAAATAATTACTATGTTCTGGCAGAGTATCCAAAAACTTTATACCACACCATATCATATGTCTCATTAGGGACGGAATTCTAGCGGAGCCATATATACATACATACATATGTACATATATTCATTAGAGTACTTTTTTGTTCTACTCTGATAATGCTTTCCAATGCACATCCTTACTATTCGGCGTTCAAATATTTCTATCTCTTGAGCCACCGTCGGGGACACCGAGAACCAGCCAGTTCATAAAATCATACGAAATAATTGGCTTTATTAACTGTTTATATAATAGAAGTTTAGTCTTTGCTTTTAATTTACTATGCCTTAATAAAGCTTTAACCGCCTTATTCAAAACCTTCCAGCCGTGTACCAAGGTATTTAATAGAATCCTCCACATTCACCATGGCATCACCAACTCTCAGAACCGAACCCCTACTCAAGCTCTCAATTCTAGGACAACCTCTGCCTGACGCAATCCTAAAGCATATGAGTCTTGACTTTGCAATGTTTATCTTAACCTTACCAAGAGCAACCAAAGGATTTTTCAACATAAATCAAAGTATCATCAGCATAAAGCATAGCTTCCGACTGAGTCACACCTTTCTCATCAGCCCTAGAATGAGGGAAATCAAGGAGGAAAAAACTATACAGTTACGGACCAGTAATAGAACCCTGCGGGACACCAGAGCTGATCTCAAGAAATCCAGAGGTGCTATTATCAATACTTACTGCCAGTCTTCTATTAGATAGAAAACTAATGAATAACTTAATCAACGAAACTGGCACAGAGTAAGCTATGCTTTTATATATACGAGTATACTAGTCCCCTTAACCAAACACTGTCAAAAGCCTTCTCCACATCCAAGGAACATGAAACTGTACACTTCTTCTTTTTCAGATTTCCAGTAACGGTACTATGCAGCTTAAAAAGGTCATGATTGGTGGAGTGGGCTTTCCTAAAGCCAAACTGAAACACAGGAATTATCTCCTCCTGTTCGCAAAAGTCATCAAACTCATCAGCAATAATTCTTTCTATATTAGAAAGGAATTGACAAAGTTATTGTTTTTAATTATGAGAATAAGTTTAGTCGTTTTCCATGCATCAGGAAAAGAACAATTATTATTAAGGCAATGGTTGAAGAGAACAGACAAGTACCTAACCGCACTCATCGGCAATTTAAGTATCAAAAAATTAGATATTCCGCCAGGACCATTGGACGTCTTCCTGTTGATTCTTTACTTAATTATAAAATGAAGCCTTCTCAGACTCAGAGTAATAAAAAAGTTATTGTCATTCTTAATGGCATTATTATCAGACGTAAATTCCGTAAGATAATAAAATTAGCCACAGCTAGACGAGTTTGCAGCCAATTTCAAAGCACTTTTTTTTTAAATTTTCCTTAGTTCATCAATTTAATTTCACTTTTTTTTGATTTTTCTTAGTTCATCTAGAAGAAAAGAATATGACAATTTAAATTTCCTTTGGTTTTTTATTTCAGACGAAAATTACGAGCTCCCTCTTTCCCGCCGATTGCAGACTGCAATTGCAAGGTGCTGCACAAATGTCCATAAAAATCGGCTATGTTTATATATTTTTCACTCACTTTTTTGTAATGCTCAAATATGCTATATAATAACCTTAAAAGTTCACCAGCCTTGCTTTTTTTTCTGTTCTAAAAAATCACCCAAAAAACGCGTTTTTTAGGTACCCTAAAGCAGGATCCCCCCCCCCCCCCCCCCCCCCCCCCCCTTATAGCTTCCGGAACAGGTTCGATCTTCAACAGTCTATTGTTAAATTTTTCATCAATATGCAATTTTATCTATTCATCAATAAATTTTTTTTAGACAATTGATTCTCGAAGCAAGGCCCTTATACTCCGGACTATCAGTATTCAGAGTATTACTATAAAGCCTCTTAAGGTCCCTGCGCCACCTACGAATTGTTTTCAGCAAACCCCGAACAGGAGGAGGCAAGTCCTCATATTTCCCATTATCAGGAGTTAGTTATCCTTTCAATTTTTCCCTATTCCTGTTTATTACACTCGTGAATTCTTCGACAAATAAAATATATCAATCTCCTCATTACTCAGATTACGGTCAACAGGAGAAGTAATTCTTAGTTACATCTACTCTAAGCCTACTACTACTCTACTTCCAGCCAACGTTATTAAAATTTGCAACTAATCCAGTAGGACCCAACACTATCTCAGTTTCCTCCATATCAATTTTCAAATAAACCGCAAAGTGGTCCGAGAAGGACTGCCCCGAACTACAGGTATGTTGTATGTATGTATATGCCTAAAAAAGCGGTGCCGGACTAGCCTCTGTAGAAAGAAAAAAAATCAAGCACAGAGTCACCTCTAGGAAAAGTCGGCGTCTTAGGAGAAATTACATCAATGTCCATTTGCGCCCCACGATTTACAATCCAGTTATAAAGATTCCTCCTATTATTATTCTACCCACATCACTCCAATGCTGGTGTTTTGCATTCCAGTCCCCACCAATTAACAACGAATCATATTTCTCTCTGACCTCCCGAAGCCTTTGCAAAAATCTAACAAACTCCTCGTGCGGTAGATTCGGTGGGACGTATCCGCTATTCATGAGAACCCTCTTCTTTAGAGATCCGTAAGCAATCTCAACCTCAACGAAGACAACGTGCACCGAAGCATCACTCAAATACACCCTAGAAAAGTAATGTCACTCTGCCACCACCCGAACCACCAACCTCTCTCAGGGTGACGAAGCCTTTAAAAAGTTGGTTGTCTGTAAGGTCGGTTTACGATCGATGTTTACGTGACAACGTAAACTGAAACTGAACAAGTTTAAACATGCATTTCTTAAGAGGGGATCTTACAATTTTCGTTTAATTAACAAGAACATCCTATTGAAAGGAATAAGAAGTCTTTTTAATTTAAAATAGGTTAAATTTCTAATTTATTGGATAGGCTAATTGTTTCGTTGATGTAAGAGGAAATTCTTCTAGTTCCCACTCCTTAGAATTTATAATGAATTTTCATATTGAAATGAAACGTTGTCTTTTTAATTTCTAATAAGATTTCCTCATGCTCATGTTACCGGCTCGTCGTTACGTTACGTTACTTCAGTTTTCGTAAATGACTCTCGGGTCGACCGATTTATAAGACGTTATCACGTCAAAAATTCTGTTTATCCTTTAACTTGGTTTCAGATTTAGATCGAAATAGCATATTTTGCAACTCAACTCTCCTTGCATTACTAATTAGAGACTACTATTAATATTTACCATCGGACATTTTAAGTACAAACAGAAGCATCAATTGCCTCTTTTCCTGAACCGTACGACAACCCTCCAATGACTTAAAAAACTCATTAACCTTCTCAAATAACGTCTGAATTGAGTCACCACAATTGACACACGATCTCGCCGCTTCAACATTATCCTTCAGTGGATAATCTCTAGGGGCATGACCATTGACACATCTTCTACACGAAACATTCCCAGCACAATAAAAGACCAGATCAGTAGCGAAGCTAAGGAGTTGCTCCTGGGTGTTCAGTTAATAATTTTTAACTCTATATATTAGTTTTAGTTCGAAGTTTAAATGAATATATGTGCGTTTATACATCTAGAAACCGTAAAGACGGATAGAATAAAGTCGATAACATTTTTAGCAGTTAAAACAAATCGACTTAAGCCTGTTTGTATTTACGTTGACCATTTAAAGCGAGTCCTTCATACTCTGAAAAACCATTCAGCATCAAATAAACGCTTTAAAATACTTTCCTGACAATATAAAATTTTTCATCAATTATTCACCTAAAAAAAGGCATAGTTAAAATTTCTTCAATCATGCAGGTCTTTTCTGCAAAAACACAAAGTTTCATAACTACAGTATAGACAAGACAAAATATTAAATTCCAAAAAAGCCGAGCCGCAGCAAAATCCACTTAGAATTCTTATCAAGCTGAAAGTCAAGGCAAGGATGATCGCTCATTAACAGGAAAACATTGAGTATAAAATTATTGAATTCTCAGCTTTTCTCCCTCTCTTTACATACATTCATTAGTAAGCAAGCGCAAGGATTCCTTCGACCTCAACCGCTCAGCGGTTTAAAGTTGTATTGGTAAGTGTTCAGTTTAAAAACTGAACGCCTATGCTCCATATAAAAATGAAAATTAAAGAGATTTTTGCTGTCAAGCCCATATGAATGTAAAAATCCCCGAATGTTCAACTTGAGATCTGAACACCTTTGAATCATTTCGCACACAAGAAATTAAGAGTGTTGTATTTTACTCCTGTTTCCTGTTTTTTTCTACTGGGACTGGGACAGTGTGAAGAGTAATTAAATAAATTCTTCAGAATTTAAAATTCTCTTTCTTATCCTCATTTATGCGATACGAAGCGATGATACAAAGCTGTTCAAATCTCAAACTGAACATTCAGAGATTTAATATTCGTATGAGCCGGACAGAAAAAGTCTCTTTACTCTTTAATTTTTCCGTATGGAGTATCAATGTTCAGTTTTCATTTTGAACAGCCAGAATATAATTTTCAATACTCCGAATTTAAAGTAAATAAATTTTTATGGAGTTTTTCCAGTAATAATTTTTTATTTTTAATGTTAATGCAAATATGAAAATTAGATTATTATTTGTCTACATATTTAATTCGTCAGTTTGCTCGGGTGTTCAGTGAACACCTTGAACACTACCACGCTTCGCCACTGGACCAGATGGCCAAATCGCTGACACCTATAGCACTTTACCGGTCCCTTAATTTTAATTCTTTCCCACGACACCCTTTGATGTAAAAAATCCTTTTTATTAATCACTAAATCAACGTTTTCCCCGGGCCTGAACTGAAACAAGAAATAATCCAACTCAAAACCGTTCCTCCTAGAATGCTCAGTCTGATTCAATCCTGATCGGAACTGTATCTGGGAATCTCTGAAATTCCTCTTCAACATCCTCCACCCGAAATGTCTCATACAGTCCTTTTAACAAGACACTGTTCGCGATCGGCTTTTCATCCGCCGAAGAGTAAGTATAGCCCTGGATGCCCTTCTTACCAATAATCTTCAGAACTTCTTGAGTTGAGTTAAGATATATTTTACTTATATTGTTTTTAAACTTAATAATTCGAGCTTTAATTTTTATTTGTCATTAAAAATCTCCGTTAAAATTCTAATATTACATTCCCTTACTATGATGGGAGGAACCCTCTCTCCCGGTTGCCCAATTAACATTATTATTAACAGTTTCCCTTTCACGATTTTTTATATTAGACCTATTTTCACAATTAAGCAAACTAGTAGAAAATCTATCACTTATATCTACCTCAGTACCATCACCATGTTGCCCAAGAAGGCTTAATCTGTTGTCAACGTAACTCCCGTCAGAACCGTTACCGGATTCGTCGATCGTCACCCGCCGCCGCTGTCTACGTCCGCTGTCGTCCACGCTGTCACTAAGCACAGTCCTTTTTGGTTTAGATTTAACGTGTCTCCAAGACTCGCCCACAAAACCGGGGTGTGTTTCCATTCGCTCCTCCAAGGAAGGACTTATATTTGCCTCCCCTTCAGCGGTCCATCCACCAGACATTGCCTTCTCCAGCTCTGCCGCTGGGAAGGAGCAGCAGAACCAATAGAACCCACAGAACTGTCCAACATCTCCGCCTCAACTCTGAGCACGTAAGAGTTATTATTTTTAGCGGTACCAGAAATTTTACCGTTAGCCGCCGTTATTTTCCTCATTTCCTGGAGGAATCCAGTTACGTCTTCCTCCATAGTCACCAACTCATTCGCAATTTCCCCTTCCTGCTCACCTCCTCAACAAACAGTGCCAGTTTCGGTTCTGCAACACTTTTCTTCCTGGTCCAGTCAAAATGTCCGCCAAGGCTCTTTCTTCTAGTAATGGATTCGGGAGAGGGCGCATTTAACGCGTCCTCTCCAATTTTTTTTCCACTGTCTTGCGCCTCCACACTTTTAGGGGAATCAACCGGCTCCAACTCGCCTCCTCAAGTTCAGCAGGGAAATAACTCCCTTCAAGACAAATTTTCTTGGTCCAAAATTCAGACTTCCTTAACCACGTTCCTTTCCAGAAAATAAAAGACGTCTGTCCTCTACCAAAGCCCAACTCCAGTCAATTTTAATTTAATTTAATCCTCCTATTTTCGTCGAAACATTTTCAATTACAATTTTGGATGTTTAAATATTTATGGCGTGATAGGTCAAAAGTGGGAATTTATCAAAATTTAATTTATTTTATTCATTCTATAATGACAGGCAATCTAAAGGTGAAGATTTCACCTGTCTCCGTTTACCCCTACATATGATGGAATTTCAACAAAAGTACCTTGGTTGATGCTATCTTCAGATTTATTATTGCTTTCTTCACTTCCACTTGCATTACTCATTTTTGTGACTAAAATATACTGTTTTTAATATTACTATTAACACAATACAATTAATTAAAAAAGTCATTCTATGCAATAAACCAGTTAAAAATAATGAAATAAACTCAACTAAACAGAGATTATAACAACGTGCCAAGCGATTGTTTGCATTGAGAATGAAGTTCAAGTCTAACCAATATAAATACATATACTATACATACTAACGATGAAAAAATATTGATGTATGTAAGAGGTGGATATAATTCGCGCTTTCACCACCGGTTTTCATAATATATTACTTGAATTTTTCACTGCGTGAAACTTTAAGGCCGGGGACACACAAGCGTTAAAAAATACAGATGTTAGCAGCGTTTTTTTCACAACGGATCTGGTTTTGGGTTTACTAGGAAATTTTGCATTGAATTAACAAAACATTCAATTATATAAAGATTTTAAGTTTTGCAAAAAACGCATCAAATTGCCTTGATATTTGCCCATGCAAACTTAAAACCCTGAACCAGATAAATTTTTGGATTAAATTTTTGACGCAAAGTAGGTATAAATCCAGGCAATTCGATTATATGTTCACGAAATAATATAAAGTTCGATATGATAACTATTCGTAAATTTTAATTCAATGCAAAATTCCCTAGTAAACCCAGAAGCAGACCCGTTGTGAAAAAAACGCAGCTGTTGTTTAACATAACAACGCATGTTTTAATGTGAATATTCATGTTTTAAATCATATTTCTGTCCTACAACACGCATTATATTACATTAGCTGAGCTTTTTTCACAACGGATCTGGATCTGGGTTTACCAGGAAATTTTGCATTGAATTGAAAATTGTGAATAGTAACCCATATCGAACTTTATTTGATTTCGTAAACATAAAATCGAATTGCCTGGGTTTATACCTACCTGCTTTGCGTCAAAAATGTAATCCAAAAATTTATCTGGTTCAAGATCTGAAGTTTGAATGGGCAAGTATCATGGCAATTTGATGCGTTTTTCACAAAACTTAAAATCTTTATATACGTGACGGTTTTTTTAATTAAATTCAATGCAAAATTTCCTAGTAAACCCAGAACCGGATCTGTTGTGAAAACAAACGCAGTTATACTTACATATTTAATAAACGCTCGTGTGTCCCCGGCTTAAGGTGATAGTGCTTCTAATGAATATTAATCCCCCATTTTAAATCATTCAGTATATCACCAAATATAAAACTGATAAAACTGGTCCTTGGTTCTTTAATTTTTATTCGGCCAAAGCTAATATGATAATACCAAAGACTATAAAACATAAAGATGTAGCACTCCGGCTTAAATCCACTCCGCGCTTCGGGGGTCCAGCGCTGGCCCCCCATGAATGTGTTTGTGACACACCTACAGGAGCTCTCTCTCAAATTTTGAATTTTCTCATTCTCTGTTTTCTGCTGTGCACTTTTTGGTGATGTTGAATGGCGCGGTAGGGCGCGATGAAAGGGGAATAGAGGAAGAAACGATTGAGACTTGAGAGAGACGAAGGGAGGGAAAAGGCGAACAAGACGCGGTTTTGCCGAAGCGGGGCATACTGTGGGGTAGCTCGAATATATTAATTTACAGTGCTGAGATAAAATCTACGATTTACCTATAGTGAATGTTGGTGAGAGTTCGAAATTAACGATTATTACTGAACAATTCGGACTTTTATCTTTCGTTAGATATGTATGTAGGTACTTGGTAAATCGTTTTACCAAAAAAAAAATTAGAATTTCCATAATTTGAGCTGTTATAGTAAGACATTACACTAATGTTTATTAAGAGTAATTCTTTGGATTTTAATCGTATTCTAAGCATTTAAAATATTTCATCGAACCACATTTTCCAGTGTTCGGTTCGGGTTTAGCTTTTTGACGTAAACTAGAAATCATAAAATAATGTAGTTAAAACACGTTCTACTTAGGGCAGGAAAAACTATAAAACTTCTATAATTTTGAACAGATATTTGTTTTTATTTTAACAGAAACTATAACAAAATTTCCAATAATACTAATTAAAACTTGCTTAATTTTACATCTATTGTATGTCTTCCTTCCATATCGAGTTTTCAGTGGCTTGCCGTATTTTCAGGCTTAGGAATAAGAAATGCTAGAAATCCACATAAAAGTAAAGATAATCCTGAAAGTAAGAAAGTAGTCTCGCAATGATTTTCAATGAGTAATCCAGTAATATTCGATCCAACTAAACTGCCCACCCTTCCAAGCATCAATGTAATGCAAACTGCCATAGATCTGGAAGTTGTTATATTTATTAAAAAAAAAAAAAAATAATACAATTAAATCCCACCTTATATACGTAGGGTAAAGATCAACTGTAGCTGCACTCACTACAGGAATATTCACTCCACATAGTAGAAGTAACACATACAAAATAATAGATAGCAATGGAATTTTGACAAAAGTTATTGCTATTCCACACAAGCCAGTGAATGTGAAAAGGACAACTATAATAAGTACATAAAAATACATATATATGGAAATAGATAGAATCATACTGCAAATTCTTTCTTACACAATATCGGAACGGGTCCTATGGCTTTAATGATAAGTCCCATTACTGCAAATGCTATCATATATGTCGAATCCAAAATCAGTGAATACATGTATGTGCTGAGCTCCAACTTTTCAATGCATTTATCTGTCTGCCGAATTAAAATGGAATTAAATGTTTTCCTCCGGGTGAAGGGAAATCTACCTTATTGCTTCAAAAATGTAATGTTTTTTAATCGAAAATGCAACTATCCAAAAATATTCAGTTCAGAAACGAAAATAAAATATCTTACTATGTACAGACGGTTGTAGGTCATGCGACGAGATATAATGTTTGTTCCTAAAATTTTAAACGCGTGTTTCCCGAAACAGTTTTTTTTTTCGAGTTGCAGTCGGGGGTTTCGTTCAACTAAATAATGCAAATTTAAGGAAATTTAAATTTTATTTTATCTTATTACTTTTCAATCGAATTTTTTTAAATTTCTGCAATTTGCTTCGAAGTTAAGTAAAATAATAAAATACCACCAAAATTTAGAAAGGATGATGGTATATAAGTAATTATGTAAAAATATTCAAAAACTACCTTATTATCTACCCAGTAAATGAAATACTTATATATGTATGTATGTATGTATATTAATAGAATAAAGCAGTCAAGTTATATGCATAACCGTAACCGGAAGTAGTTTTTAGTGATTACTTCTAGTACTTGCTATAGGGACAGTTATTTATAAACTCCATTTTCATTCATGGTGGATAGGTTATATCTTGTGATAGCTTTATATTTTTCTTTCATTTTGCAAAAACATTTCTTGTTGTGAAAATTTAAAACAAATTCAAATCAATTAAAATTTGGGAGATGATGAGTTGATTTGAAGAAGGGAATCTATTAAAAAACGGTAGTCCCAACACTTCAAAGAATCGATTGGTATTTATTGGGACACTTATTCAGGAACACCATTTACTTAGTCCTTTAATAAAACATTAAAACAGTATAAAAGTTGCTATAGACACCCCGCGGATCTGAAGCAACATCATTATATGTTACATAGAGTGGGTGGTCAAGCAATTGGAACGCTCTGAAAATTTTTTCCTTTTGACGGCTCAATGCAAAAATGAGCACTGACTCTTTTGTCTTTATGCAAGATGGGGCTTCTTGCCACAGAGCTAAATCGGTCAAAACATTCAGTTCTGTAAAAAAATATCCCTCTTCTACCTTGGCCAAACAATTCCCCGGATCTCAATCCAATTGGGGCAAACCCTAAAATCTCTTGTATACCTCCGCCCCAATCTCAAATTGCCTATAAAAGAAAATATATTAAGCATGTGTCAAGAAGTCCTAGAAATAAGAACATGCTTTACCAATTCCACTATCAGCGTGCCACGTAAAATTGTCGCTGTCATTAAGGCAAAGGGAGGTGCACTAAATATTACAGGCAAGGGGGGCTTGTTAAGATATTATGTGCCCACTATTATATCAATACATATAAAAAAAAGTAACTTTCTAACTATAATAGTTTTTATTGTAGAAAAGTTTAAAATCTAAATTTTCCCATGCGTTCCAATTGCTTGACCACCCACTGTATGTGTATTTTCTTAAAATTTAGGGATAATAAATATTTGAAGCATTATGGATTTGAAATCTAGTAAGTATTTGGATATCAAATTTGTAGTTAAGTTCATTATGCGTATGAGTCATTAACTTACATTCTCGAAGTCTCTTGCTGCTTCAATATTTAAGTGAATAACTTCACACAGTGTGGTACTGTTGCCTGGATTTAAGTACATAAACTTGACCATTTGGTTGATAATACCAATGAACCAAACATATAGACCATTGCATGTTGCAAAAATACCAAATTGGATAATGCATGCTAAAACAGTTTTTCTAATATAATTGTTTTGGAATAATGGAATCGTCTGGTTATATATTGAATTCATAGCTGACTTTATGGGATGATTTTTGTCAAAACATACTTTGATATGATCTGTTTCTTCTTTGAGTAAGGAGTGTACCTGTAAATAGATTTTGTTTAACAAGCAGGATTTAAAAGTTTCAAAATTAGAATTACTTTGAGATTATCACAACTGTTCCCAGTGTTGATGGAGTATATACTTTTGAGTACCTGAATTGCTTCTTTTTCTCTTCCTTGCGATAAAAGAAATTTCGGACTTTCCGGTAGTTTAAAAAAACAAAAGAAAGAAATCAAACCAGGAAGGCCACAAATTACGAAAAATAGTCGCCAAGGCTTATATGTTATAGCCATAAAAGGAATATCTAGCGTCCAATCCTTATTAATAACCAACCAAGCTACTATAGGAACTAATACATATCCGATTCCAAAAATGAATGAAGCTCCCATAATGGCACGAGATCGGAGCTTTGATCCATGAAGTTCTCCTAAATAAGCATATATTACGGCCGACACGCCAGTACCACTGTTTAAAATACTTATTAAACTCTAAACCTTTGGAGAAGTAAAATTATACTTACAAAAATCCAGCACAAAATCTGAATAGTACGAGCATCCAGAACTGGCTAGAAATGCTGCTAAGTACTGATGAAAGAAACGACAGAAGCATCGAAGGCATTAGCACTTTCTTTCTGCCCATTGTGTCTGCCAAGAATCCCCAAAACTGGGCACTGACAATTGCTCCGGCGAAAGCTATTGCGCCCAGAATACCTTTTTCTGATTCCGTCAGTTTGAGATCGCATTGTGAAACTGGTAGTATATATCCGATGGCAGTGGCTTCCACTAAGGCATATGTTATGATTAACCCGGAAACGAATATTACATAATAGTTGAATTTTCCAAATTCTATATTAAAAATTTATTATGGTATATAAAAACCCTTGAAAATGCGTAATTAATTCAAATTGTTACTTGCTTCCTCGAAGATTTCATCAAAAGTTGCAGTTCTCGATTCTGTTGATTCTGTTGTTGGCGGGGCATCTGAGAAAAAGAAAAGTTATTTATCTTAATTACATTTATACATTTACAATATTAACTTCAACAATTTTGTATTAACTAAAGCTAACCCATGAAAAGGAAATTTAATTTTAATTTTAATCCGCAAACTTTGAAACAGCGAATCCGTAACTGAGGCAGACGTCTTTAGAAAACCATTTTGTACAAAAACGAGAAAAAAAAATTATCATCTGGATTCTCTGGTTTCTTTTTTTTAACACAAAAATCGTGTCGTTTACGCTCTACTATGTATATGCATAAATTAACGTCAAAACAAATCCTTCCTCAGGTCTTCCATTAGAAGGTTCCCCTCTTTTGTTCTCTTAAGGTAACATCACAGTGTGACCGCCCGAAAAATAGTCAATTTTTGCCATTTTTTTTCGGATGGATAGGATGGAAGAATGGGGATGAATTTTTTTTTACGATTAAGATCACTATTTAACAATCCAAAAAAAAATTTGTTTTCATTTTTATTTATTTTTTATAATTATTTTAATTTTTTGAAAAAAGTGTCTTTAAAAAAGGACAGCTATTGGCGGCCGCAGTTTTCATTTTGAAAAAAAAAAATTAAATAGATTATCGATCTGTAGGTAAGCCGCTATGCTCCTATGGAGGTTAAATTGAAAAAATGGCAGCGATTTGAGTAAAAAGTACAACTTTTAGTCCTTTTTTTCAACAGTTTTCCGTGTGAAAAAATAGAAAGATTCTAAAAAAAAATAAAAAAGCTTCCATAGGAACATGGAGAATTGAATAAAGAATATTCTGTCAAAATTTCAAACCTATAGCTATAACTTTCCCTCTGAGAGCGGGGACCGTTTAAAAAGGGCATTTCGAGATAAATGCGTTTAAAGTTTGGAGGAGGGGTTCTTTATGTAGCCTCTGGCTCTAATTCCTTTTTCTTAGAAAGGTCGTAGCGACCGTAATAATTCGAATTTCAATTTGAAATTTTGAGAGAACATGCATAACTGTATGTGCTTTAAGATAAGACCAAAAAAACAATTATTTTTTCAAAATTTTACACAGTGATGGTACCTTAAAAATTACAGCTAATCAATATTTAAAATTTCGAAATCAACAGCAAAAGATTTTTAAAATATTTAGATGATATCACTGAAAAAAATCTCATATGTGCTAATATAGGTATATTTGAAGAAAAACATAGTGTTTTCAGCAAGGTTTTTAATTTTAACACCAATAATAATTTGTACTTATCATTGTGCCTTAATAGTACAGCTCAATCCCAATTTTAAATTATTTCTATAGGATTTTTCCCGAATTCGTAGGAAAACAAAGTGCTCAACCAGTTCGCATTTTCGAAAAAAAATTACAAATATATTTTGACAATTTATGAAAAATAATTACAAAATAATGGATTGAGCCAATAGATATGTTTTGAAATTTATGAATAGTTACTCATATGGAACTTTATTTTATTTCGTGAACATAAAATTAAATTGCCTGGATTTATACCTACTTTGCGTCAAAAATGTAAAACAAAAATTTATCTGGTTCAAGTTTTGAAGTTTGAGTGGACTAGTATAATGGCAATTTGATGTGTTTTTCGATAAAAATTAAAATCTTTTTAATTCAATTCAATACAAAATTTCCTAGTAAATCCAGAGCCAGATCCGTTGTGAAAGAAACACAGCTAATGTTGTTCAAGTGAAATCTTTATCTAGTATATAAAAAAATACAAAAATCAAAAAGCCTAAAAATACTTCGTAATTATCTATGAAATTGAATTTTTCCATACATAAAATTAATGGCGAATTATGTCCATAGCAAGCATGAAAAACTTGTTCGACAAGATGCTAAAAACGAATATTGAGATAAATAAATGGCGTATCACTTTCTGTAGCTATACTATTTTTCGTTCTTCAGAAAGATTTGAACCTCCTCTGCAATTTTGGGGTGAGTAAGGGTATATGAAAAAAAAATTATTCTTTAAGTCGCATGATTTATGCATTTGGAGAAAATTGTACATACATATGTACTGAAACTATTTACGACAAATCTCATGCAAGGAATGATATGAGATTTACAAAAATAATTTGGCTTTTGAAAGAATAAATGTTGAAAATTTAATATTCCGCGTTGAAAAAGTACATTTGGAAATAAATTAATAACGTTTACACTTGCCAAAATATTGCATTAAATTATATTAAAGTAAAATTTTTACACTTCGAACTTTAACACTTTTATAAAAATTCAAATTTAGATGGAATTAAAAAGCGAAATTTTTCGAATAATCGGCCATTCACCTTCACTTAATAGTTGATACATTTACAATTAAAAGCCTCATTTTGAATTTAACTCTATAAAATTTGAATTATAAAATTTTTTTTCCACACACATACTTTTGTTACTGTGATCTAATGTAAGTTCTTTCATTTCACTTGAAACACTTTTTTCTTTTCAAAAAGTTATTGGACTTGCCATACACTCGTATGCAAATATCAAAATATTTCCTCACGTCCTCCAATTAGGAAAAAGCAGTACGTAATGAAACCTTTGAATTGAATTAAAATTAATTTCGTTTATAAACATATCAGATTAAATAAAAATATGTGCGGGTTTGACGAACGCTCGTGTCAAGTGAAACAATGTGACTAAACTTTTCTCTTTATAGAAAAAGAGTCTTATATCATTTTGATTGACTGTCTATGTGTTATAAATTGAGATTCTGGAGAAATAATATATTCAATGTTACCATAATTAAAAAAAACAAAATTATAACTATCTCGTTGTTGTTCCATTAAATTATATTTAGAAGGCCATAGCTTCATAGGTACATTAACAGGTTAACACTATGATGTGTGGTTGATGATTATTAAAAATGCTCTTTCTTAAAGGGAAAACTCTACATATACATATATAGGTATAAATTAACAATGGTCTTTTTGCATATACATAGATGTATAAGCTTCTAAAAGATGTTCTCTCATCTTCACCGAAATTAATTTGAAGGCAAATCTGGATTTAAAATCTTATTTTACGATCGTGGATTATGATATGTTAATTGAGGAAAATTAATTCTATTGTATCTATCTAAGATAAATAAGAAAAGCTCCAGAGATCTTCACAAATAAAATATATATATCAAATATACAAGAATATTGCCTACAATTTTGCCTGGATTTAATTTATTTTTTTTTTTTTTAATGAATTAAAAAAACAAGAAAAGAAATGTGAAGTCTAGTAGATGGATAATTTATGTGAATTTAAAAATGGAAAAAGTGATAATTTATTTTCTTTCTGTAAAATTGTGTCAGTTTTTAAGAGTTATTCCTTGTTAAGATATAATTACTATTTATTTGTCCTAGTAGACCAGTAGATATTTAGAAAGTAAGTAGAAGCTAATTTGAAGTTATTATCGCTATAATTTTACATCATGCAAACCTTGAACGTACAATTCATTTTTTTTAATTAAAAAAATTGTTGTAGAGCTCCTTATTAATTTGTACTACAGGATTTTATCAAATTAACCATTATCAGTTTTTATTTATTTTTTTTCTTTCTCAATTTCTACATTCTTAAAAAGATTTAATTTACTTTACTTTATTGTTGTTTATTTTTCATTGTACATAATTTGAAAACATGTTAATGTTTTAAGTTTAAGAATTGCTCCGCCATTACTTTATTATATTATTTTTACTTTATTTTGTTATTTGTTTTGTATAGGTACATATCATATATTTTATGTTATAATTACTTATTAATGCTTTTCGCTTTATACAATCTATAATTACTTAGTTAAATTAAAATAAGCTGAAAAACATACTACATTATTAATTTAGTCCAAATGTTGTACATTTTATAAGTATTAATAAAATCTTTTAAAGTTAATTTAAGTTAATTTTTTTTATGTAAACTTCGATATTTATTAAAATTTCTCTCTTGAATACTTGTGGCAACCTGATGATTAAATAACTTAAGAAAAAATGTGTGTTTTGATATTTTCTTTGTCACTAACCCCGAATTGGCTTTTAACATTTAAGCTTTCTTGTTATCAAGAGTGTTCACCATAAAGTAGCAGTTTCTGGAGATGGACAGTGGGCACGTATAAGTTACATTCCTAAAGCAGTATCACGAAAATTAATTATGGAAAATGCTTTATAAATATTTAACAATTTAACGGCTGGAGTCACGTATACGTGATTTCACTTGGCCAACCGGCTTCACGTTGCGTTGTTGTGACTTCAATTACTTAGTGATTATTTGATAATTGAGGTGAAGTGTAAATAAAGTATTTACATATAATAGTAAATTGCGCTGCCTTGCCTTGTTAAGACTGAAATAATTGCTGTGTTTTACTTACTAAAAAATCCTATAAACCGTAGATGCGGGTTACTTTAGCTCTAGGGGGTAACTTTGGGTCAAAACAAGAAAAATATTGAATTTCCCACCTCTTCGTAGCCATGACAATAAACGATCTAGTTCGAGTCGGAAATGTTAGATGGTTTTTTACTCAGTCTATTTTTAATTGGTTGCACGAATTTTTTCAAAATTAAAACTGTCATTTACGCTTCGAACTTACCTTGCGTGAATATTTACATATTTTAGGTCTGCAAACTTTCTTGTGTTAATTTTTGTTTATGTTTTTTTTTTTTTTGAAAATTAAACGTTTTTGTACGTCGGATGCTTCATTTGTTTATTTTGTGTTATTTCAAAGGACTTAAATTGGCTCAATACTTGCTTAAGTATATAGGGTTTGTGCCCAAACCATCTGCAAGCCAAAGTAACCCTCCTCAAAGGACAACTTTGGCTCAAATTTAAAAATAATAAAAAATTAATTTTTACAAACTTTTTGCTATAAAAAAAATTATTACTGATTATTAGCTATTATCCTCATCTATCAAATGAAAACATTATAGCACCTAGTAGTCTAACACAACCTATATATCAGAGCGATTTCTTAAGATATAAGAAAAAAGTAGCCAAAGAAACCCGCATCTACGGTATATCTACAAGTTCAAATAACTTGTAATAAAGCTTGAAATAAAAATATATCTAAGTTAAGTGTGAAGTCTCCATCGATAAGTCGAATAATTTATTTATATTAAATCTGTTTATTTTAATGATTTTCTGGAAATGTTTTTAAGCAAAAAGTGGAAGCTACCTAAAGTTATAAGTTTTCACATAACTTCCGAGGAAGTTTGTTGTGTAAAAATCCAATTTTCGAAATAGTTATTATCGGTTGCTAGCAAGTTTTATAAAAAGTGCTAACATTTATCATTTTTCCATTTTTACCCGACTGACTCAGAAGGAGGGTAATATTTTTCGCTTGTATGTACATATGTATGTATGTATGTATGTATGTATGTATGTACATATGTACATATGTATGTTTTACATATGTATGTTTGTATGTCCGTTTCATTGTGACCTCCTGTAGCCTAAACGGCTTGACCGATTTCGAAGAGTGAGGTGTCATTAGATTCGTCTCAATTGGGGGAGTGACATAGGGTATAATATTTCAATATGGGGTCCGCAAAAAAAACAAAATTGAGGGGGAATAAAAAAAATTTTTTTTTATTATAACAATATAGGAATCAAATGAAAGCTTATAAATAGCCAATTCCAAATATATATATATTGTAACATTTTTATGTTACCATTTTGACAAGAACTTAAAAAAAGTATGTATATTTTAATTATTTCTTGGGCTATAAACGCCCACAATCTATAAACCATTGATTACACTGGGGTGTTATCTAGGTATCTAACTGGCCAATATTTGTAATAAACTGACAAAGTATAACTAATGGGCAGTCGGAGGCTACTCATATTTTTGTTGGTCTGTGTAGGTAGCCTCCGACTGCCAATTAGTTATACTTTGTCAATTTATTACAAATATTGGCCAGTTAGATACCTACATCAGTACTTATGTTAGCAATATACTATACCTTTAAGTGACTTCACTATCAGCATACATCTAGAACGACACAAGTACAATTTTAATAATACTTTTTTATTTATAAATTTAATTATGAATGTGTCTTGTTTACATCATTTTAGTTATTTTTCCAGTCAATCGGGTTTTTTGGTTTTTTAAATTAACTTTTTTTTTCTATTCCTATTTTTACTTTTAAAATTGACGTAAATTTAATAATCTTTTATTTTATTCAAAAGATTCTATCATCAAAATGGCATAAAAAGATGGGATTGATGGGATTTGTTTTATTATAACCTACTTACATACATATCCATATTTTAAATTTTGGTATCCTGCGCTTAAAATGCTAGTGGGGATAAGTTTCTTGGATCATCGGATCACGGAAATAGGATTAAATTGAGTAAAACACAAATTACTGACTTTCATCACAAATGTTATACCTATACAAAATAAAATTGCCTTTATTCAAAATAATTACAAAGATCTCTACTGCTCTGGCATATTAATTTCGTGATCATCTTTATCAATTTTCACAGCTTTTTTCGGCATGGGTATCAGAAATGCTAGACATCCACATATTATTAACAAGATTCCTGAAAGAATAAATGCTGTTCCGCAGTAATTTTCAAGAAGCATGCCGACAAAGTTCGATCCCGTCAATCCCCCGAGTCTGCCTGCCATTATAGAGACGCAAACCGCCATCGATCTGAAAATAGTCAATTTCGTATCTTAATGTTTTCGATCACACTATATTTGAATGAGTACCTGAACTGTGTTGGATAAAGATCGACAGTAGCTGCATTCACCACAGTTATTCCAAGTCCACTGAGTATAAGCATAATAAAAAGGCATATTGAGAGTAAAGGTATATTGACTAGAACAATTGCTATTCCACATGATCCAGTAATTACGAGAACAAAAACTGCGAAATGTACAATGGGTTAATGAGGAACATTTTCAGAAATATTGTAAATTATCTTACACAAAATCAAAACTGGACCCACCCTATCGATAATGAAACCTATTACTCCAAATCCTATCGTTATCAAAATTTCTAAGATCAGTGAATACGTATATGTTGATATCTCTAATTTTTCATCACATTCTGCTGACTATTTGGCCAATAAATGGTACAAACGTTATTATAAAATGTTTAATTCTTTAATTACTTACATATTCAAAGCCCACTGTTGGTTCAACATTGGCGTACACAATTTCACAAATGGTGGTACTATTATTTGGGTTGGAGTGCATGAACTGCACTACTTGATTAACAATGTCAGGGAACCATACGTAAACTCCATTGCCAGTAGCAAAAATTCCGAACTGAATGGTGCACGCCAACGCTGTTTTTCTTATGTAGTCTTTTCTAAAAAGTGGGGCTGTCTGATTATACATTGAGTTGAAAAGTGACCATATTAGACGACTTTTGTCGAAAACTGTTTTGATACGACTATCAGCTTCCTCATCAATTAAAGACACCACCTGTAATGAATCTTCATATCCAAAAAGTTGTAAACTAGTAAACAAAAATAAGATACATCATAATTATCTCCACTTTTTCTAGTGTTGATGACGTATATTTTCTTAAGTACGTCGATTGCTTCATTTTCTCTCCCTTGCGTTAGTAAAAATTTTGGACTTTCTGGTAGGAATATGAAGCATATCGCAGATATAAGACCAGGTAATCCGCAAGCTACAAAAAATAATCGCCATGGCTTATATGTAATACTCAGAAATGGAATTTCTAAGGACCAGTCCTGATTAATGATCAGCAATGCTAGAACTGGAAGTATTGCAAATGCAATTCCGAAAATGAATGAAGCTATCATAATAGCCCTCGATCTAAGCTTGTTTGTATGGATTTCTCCCAAATAGGAGTAGATTATAGCAGATCCTCCTGAACCGCTGTAAAATAAATTAAGTTAAGTTTTACCTTTAAACCAGCAAAATATTTACAAGAATCCAGCGCAAAATCTGAAAACCATCAGCATCCAGTACCGGCTAGCAAGGCTGCTTAAGGCGGATGATATAAACGCAAGAAACAAAGCTGGAATGAGGATTTTTCGCCTACCCATGGTATCTGATAAAAAACCCCACAATTGGGCACTCAAAATAGCTCCTGTGAATGAGATCGCGCCTAAGACACCCTTTTGCACAGATGTTAGATTAAGATCGCATTTTGAGACAGGCAACACGTAGCCAATAGCAATTGTCTCTATGAGGGCGTAAGTTATTATTATGCCCGATATGAATATTACGAAGTAATTAAACTTTCCAAACTCTGTAAAAATCGCTGTTTTTGAACCATAAAACTTTCCAAATTAATGTTTTCTACTATGTTACTTGCTCGAGAAAGGGCTTCATCAAAAGGGACTGACATCGCGAAAATTGGTGCAGTTGGAGCAGTTGGATTAATGAAACTCCTGTAAAGATATAAAATTTTCCGTTATAAAATGTTGGAAGATAATCTAGAATTCTTTAATTTAAAGCCAATTTTGTTGATAAAAGCTTTCGTACTGCTGCTTGGTACTTCAACTCAAACAACTCAGAGATGAAAACACTTGTCTACTTTTTCTTATTGAGATATGTGAAAAACTTTTAAAGACCAGCAAAGAGGGAGAAAGGTGCTTCGAAAACGAAATAATAACAAACCTATTAATAATGACATTTTAAAAACATGCCTGTTTATCACCTGCAGCAGAAGCATAAATTTTATTTGTAAAATTGTTCTAGCACAGGTGATTTATTTATTAATTTTACATAACTTTTCCATGAAACATTAATCATATACAATGTTTCAACAGTAGACTATGTCTATGGTCATTCATTGCAATTCAGATGCGGTCAATATAGATTTTTAGCATTTAGTGTCGGCATTACATCATTTAGTCTGCTCAACAGCGACAAGGTAATTAAATGTTTTACAGCAGACAAAATCTGAAATAATGCCTTCTTCGCTCACATTTTTCTTTTAGCAAAAGTTCAGCTCAATTATAAATTGCAGGTAAAGTACTGAGGTACATCGACACTATGTAGAGCTGTGTGCCAAACCAGCTAAATGCTTGCTAAATTTCAATTTGTATGGGACTAATTCCTGAGCTGTGCCAAATTGAAAGTGAAATTAAGCAAAATATCCAGTTATCATTTTCAGTTGGCATACCTATATCATAAAAACGATTTTTTGGCAGTTTAGTTTAGCGTACGGTTTTTTTCTCTAAAATGGATCCCCAATTAAATAATGTGACGGTGTCATTATTTTCAAAATATATTATTTATTATTATTATTATTATTATTATTATTATATTTGCAATCAAATTCTTTTAACTTCTTTTTTCATTGAAACGGTTTCTTCTTGACAACAAAAATGAAGTTGTAGGTCAAAATTTAGTCGTTTAGCAAAAGAAGAAGAAGCATTAGCAGCATTTAGCCGGTTTGGCCCACATCTTAAATGCCAAAAATTTAGTTTAGTCGGCATTTAGTCACTTTTCACACACAGCAAGATATGAAACATTTATTATGAAAATTTAGCGTGAGTGATGCATTCTCACGATTTGTCGGGAATATTTCGGAAAATTTTGTTCATTTTCGACACCAATTGTGGAAAACTTTATTATAATGTCAATTTTACCATTTTTTGCAAATCGACCTTTTAATAAATTTCTATAATACAAATAAATAAAACAGCGAACCATCATAACGTTATAATAATAATTATTATTTCAGTCAGAACTATACCGGTTAATTTTTCATAAATACTAACGATACTTTTGTACGAAAATTATTTCGACTATATTGAACCACATAGCGAAGCGACCAAAAAAATGTCGGTCAAATTGAAACAATTTGATTGGAATTTTTAAGATAAAAGTTCAGATCATAAAAATGTGTCTAATAAACCTGATATGTAAATGAAATGAGCCGAGGATCTACTAAGCAAGCGGCGCAGTTCAACGCGCAATGCATTTTATTTTTAAAGCGGACCAATATATTCACAGATTTTTTTTCGGTCCGGTTAGTCCGAAAGAAGAAAGAACCGAAATGAATTTTTATGAAACCTTTCGCGACAAACATTACGTTTCGGTCGGATTATAACGTTTAGTTTGAATTTTTTCATTTTTTGTTATATCGGTCAGGTACGCTGAAATAAAATTCAAGGATCTAAAAATTGATTAACGTCAGCAAAAGAACTCATGAGTCATGGTAGAAGTGGTATTCGCTCCAATTTTAAATATAAATTCCTGATCATTTTCCATATTAAATTTT
Organism: Machimus rusticus; assembly: GCA_951509405.1. NCBI lineage: Eukaryota > Metazoa > Arthropoda > Insecta > Diptera > Asilidae > Machimus > Machimus rusticus. The sequence goes on from OX608051.1 coordinate 16,289,285, forward strand.
TAACATAAAATAAATAAATAGCTTTTCAGCTTAGCTGAGCATATTAAAATGTAAGTAATTAATACATTTCTTAAATAGTTCCCAAAAGTACTTTTCTACCTATATTTTCAATTGTTATTCGTAGCTGCGTTTTTAAATGAACTGAAAAGGTTTTAGTACGTTTAATCCCCATGTTACGGGGAAATTTCAGACATTTCCCACTTTTAGGAATGTGGGAATGCGGATAGAAACCCAGATAAAACCTGGATTTTTGAGTTTGCATGCGGAGAAAACGTACTAGCGCAGCTAGTATTAAAATATGTATTTAGAGCTTTAAGAATACCTTGAAAAAACATTAAAAGGAGCGAAAATTAGTATATCCACACTTCCGACTTTTCCAAGGCACAAAACAAGTTTTCATGATTACAAATAGTAATTTTTTTTTCACCGCATGGATGCACATTATTCACAAAGATTACTTTAACGTTTTTTAATGAGGAAAATCCTGCGTAAAAAACATCTTGTTTAGCACACACCTAATATACTTTTGATTCAAGTTATTGAATTGTCCTCCTTGTTTTCATTCATTTTATTTTCATAACTTTTCAGACTTATTACGTCGGAGTAATTTTCCTCAATGCTATGAAATAAAAAAAAGGGGCTAGAGATCGCTTGGATGCAATCAAAACTTATTGAGTTTAAGTGAGAGCTTATTAATCAAGACTATTGGGAAGATCGACACTAGCTCTCGCGACGATCGGATTCAATGAACTGGTTTGATTTCGATTATTTTGCATTGCGTAAACTAGCCAGATTCTGGTGGGCTTGTGGTGTTTTTAAATGTTTTTATTTTGATAATATCGCGTTGTTCTGCATTACGGAGAACATAAATCTAGCAGATCAGCTGTACGAAAAAATAGGTTTTTTATATAAAGAATACAAGTGTTAAAAATAGCATAGATTTTTGGCGCGCTTGCTGCCTTTTCTATTTGTATGGTGTACACCTGTAATCAAAGAAAACATATAAGCATAAAGAGCATGTACCCAGTATAAATCCGCACTGAAAGAAGTGTTCTAGGAGAATCATACATACAGTTCGATTGACTATATTCCCAAACTTATGGATGCCACAACTATAAAATTATATTTTCCATGATGGGATGCCAGAACTATAACTATAGAGTCTTTTATTATATTGCAAAAATTGTTGATATCAAGACCATTTTATTGCCTAGTGATCATGCAAATCTACATATACATATGTATATCAATTTTTCTCAGACCGTGCTTTACGAAATTCTTACTTAAAATTTTAATGGACCTTGTGCGGTCGGGCGCAAGGTGATTTGTAAAGGTAAAATCTTTTCAATAATTGAAAATCTCAAAACTAAAATCTCCAATAGTCAAAAATCTCCAAATATCACAATTTATAAATTAAAATATCCATAGTTCAAAATCTTCAAGTTATCAGACTGTGCCACATGCGTACACACATAAGTATACACAAACACATATGTATACGCACACACACAAACGCGCGCGCGGTATATACGGGGGCACAAAATTCGAACTTTGCTGCTACACTGATCGGCACCATAAAGCCTTTGTACGTGTCTTTTGTAAAATAGGTAAAGATCGGCAAATATCGTTTATGTTAGAAATTAGGCTGCCGGAATTCAACTGATACAAGACGTTTCCTACTTGGTTTTTTACTTCTTCGCTATACATATGTAGAAGTGACTACCCTTGTGCTTTGTTCAGATATTTTATGCGGTAAGATAAATTTTTCCGAATTGTGTTATGAGGGTATGTAGGTACCTCCAGGTGCCTAGATATAAAACTCCTGGTCTGGTGGTTTGTGGTCGCGAGAGCTGACAGGCTAGCTTGCGGGAATGTGGAGAAATTTTCCAAAAACCCCACTTTGCTACCAGAACGGATCAGCTCAAAACAATGAAAATCTCTCGCGCAGGGAACCATAAAAGTTACAGGCACATCTCCGTCAACTCGATGTCCAAAACCATACACGTCTGTTGGTTCAATCTTAGAACATGTAAGCACTCTCAAATCGCACAGAAAATTAGCATTAAACTTACCTAATACAGCTGTGGCGGCAAGTGAGTCCGGTGCTTAAGGTTTGTTTTTTGAGTAGAAGATCAAATGAGCTTTTAATTTTTTTAGAAAGTGAATATAGTAGATCAACTTAGCATAACATTTAATTTTGTAATAAAAATTTTGTTTTTTAAAAGAACGCGAACTTGTCGAAATTAAATTAAAATCAAAAAAAGATATAAATAAATAATCATTAATAAATAAAAAAGAAATGTAATAAACAGTAAGGGTACGTGCAGTACGACACATCGATCATCGATGAAGGTGGATCAACGAGCTGAATCTTAGCAGCGCTTCATCGCAGGGTGTGCATAACGCATTGTATGAAGCGCGCTTATGCTTCCTGTTATTTGTGAAGAGGAAATATTTTTAATGGAAAATAGGCATTTATTGAATCGGTGTCGACGATATAGAAGATATCCAGTAAACAAGAAAACTAAATGTCCGAATATGATTTTTTTTAAAAAGTTAAAAATTACCCAGACAAGTTTTTCGAATTTCTTCGGATGAACTTAGCTACCTTCAATTATATATTGACTGCAATTACCCCAAAGTTGCAGAAACAATGGGCAAATTATCCTTCTTCCCAAACCAAAACCGAAATTCTCAAAGAACAGCGCGCTAAAGATCTCTCTTCAGAGATATTAAAAATAACAGCGCGCTGCAAAGCATAGATGTAGGCGATGATGCGATGTGCGTTGTGCACACTTACATTTAAAAGCCTTTAAGAGTTTTGAGAGCGATGATGCGCGCAAATGCTCTCAGCGATGATCTATGTGCGTTCTGCACGTACCCTAAAAATTAAGATAATTAAAACTATAACATATACTGCTATACAGCCTTCAATTTAATGAAAATGATCCGACTATAAAATCATTAACTTATATAAACCGCTTTACTAACATTAAGATCTTTGCTCTATAGACAGACAATGATAACTTAACTGTTAATGTAGAAGCAACAGCGAAAATCAGATATTTATACGATTTCAAAAACCAACTTGTAGCGTTTTGTTATACCTCAAAAAATTTTATTTGTTCCAATACAATTAGTTGTGTTTGTGTTTCGTTTCACAATAAAGAAAAAATATTCGTTATTTTTGGTTTCGTCTGCTTTGTTCATCAATTAATTGTTGAATATAGTACCATCAGAAAATGGACTCTCGCACTAGTTCTGAGGGTTCCGTAATATGAAAAATCCTAAAAAATATATAATAAGAGTTTTATGATCTAAGATAGGAGAACCAAATAAGGCCCGAATCCTAACAAGGCCCATCTTTCAAATTTCGCGCCAAACGAAATCGGAAAATTCACAAATCTGTGGCATACATGGGCGTAATGCATTATTTTGTCAATGCATTAAAGTAATGCATTGATTTTTAAAAAATCAATGATAATGAAAATCAATTTCATTAGCATTGAGGAATTTCAATGCTAATGAAATTTAAAAACATTACCATTGAGGAATTTCAATTCTAATGAAAGTTATTTCATTAGCATTGAAATACGTCAATGATAATGCTTCTAAATTTCATTAGCATTGAAATTCCTCAATGCTAATGAAACGGATCTTCATTATCATTGATTTTTAAAAATTAATGCATTATTTTAATGCTTTATATATTATTAAATGCATTGTCATGCAATATAACCCATTAATGGGCAATGTGCCGTTATACGTCAAAAACTCAAATTTGGTAGGTAACGCGTGTCTGCTGTTGGTAGGTAACGCGTGTTTGCGGTTTTGAACCCGAGAACAATAAAACGACATGATGATGCTCTTACATTAACATACTGCCTCTGCTTAAAAAATGTTGAAATAATTCCGAGTTTATTGTGGACGGCAACTATTTTTCAGAATGCAACAGATATTTTACGATTTTAAATATTAAAAGTATGTTATAAATAATTTTCATAGGCAGAAATATTAAGCTATTTTTTAAAAAGTTTTCAAATCGTTTTTCGAAGTACATAGGTACATTTTGGTCCTCATCCTAACTGTCGCATCCAAATGGGAAATTAGAATATATCGGTTAAGCATTATATAGGATTTACTAACATGAGTAAATTTGAATTTATTACACTGAAAAAAAGAGTTGGTTAAAATTACCAAAATCGTAGGTTAAAAGGCGCCAAACAATAAAGTTGGTTCTTTTTAACAACGAAAAATAAGTTATCAACCCCTGACGGAAAAGTTAATTTTCCTGTGATATTAGCTGCGTTTTTTTCACCTGGGTTTGTGACCGGGTCAGCGTTAAGTGAAAAAAACGACTCAGGTCAAAAACCCGGATTAGCGATTCAGAGACAGGATTTAGTGATTTACATGTAAAATCGCTGATCTGGTCACAAACCCTGGTGAAAAAAACGCAGCTATTGCCGATGACTGATATTGCGATATTGTGGCTGGATTCGAACGTGTGATCTTGAACTGCCGCTTCATAGCTCTACCACTGAGCTATACCATGCCGATGGCTTTTGAGCGATTGAACCTTAATAAAGCGATGTGTGGCGTGGGCTGCTTAAGAATAAAATTTGCAATTGACTTCTTTTAATAGCACCATAGTTCTGGTTAGAAAATAATTTTTCCTGTCAGATAAAAAGACTAGGGCCCATAAGCGAAGATGAAATTTTCAAATAATCTTAAAGAAAGAAAATATTCTTCCTGACCAGATCACAACATATTTAATGACAAAATCAATGATTATTTTAGTGCATTAGCATTGCAATGCTAATGAAAACGTTTTGCATTATCATTACATAAAACAATGTAATGAAAAATCAAATGCATTGATTTTTAAAAATTCAATGATAATGAAAAAAAATTTCATTAGCATTGAGGTATTTCAATGCTAATGAAATTTAAAGGCATTACCATTGAGGAATTTCAATTCTAATGAAAATAATTTCATTATCATTGAAATACCTCAATGATAATGAAATATCAATGATAATGCTTAAACGCACATCTCTGATCTGTGGTATAATTTAGTGTCTACAAATCTCAAATGTTCTCCCTATTCAAATTCGCTCAGAAGTAAACTTGTTAGTGTATCCATTCATAAAACGTCAGCGAAACTGTATGCACGGCCAAATATTATAAAAAGCAACTACAAAACATGAGGCTCATTAATTTTGTTCATTTTTTACAATTAATTTTGATTCAATTTTAATGGAGGCTTTATTAAGACGTTTCTTCCCTCTAAGGCCCAAAGCATTTTTTTTAATGTTCTAAAAAGACAGTTAATATTTTAAAAGAGGCCAAGGAATTTTCAAAAGGTTATTTAATAAAGAATTTTTATAATGAATTTAAAATCTTTTTATTTTGTAGTCCTCTGAGTTTTTAAGAAATAATATCTAATAAGATGGGCCTTATTTGGGTATTCTACCTTACTTATTCTTGTGAGCTATTATCAAGAAGCGCCGTTTGAGTACAATATTAATGTGTTTTTATTTATTATTAAATGACTTAAAATAAATTGTTCACACCCTATCCAAGTTGCTTTTTTTTAGGCACATTTTTTTACCACGTCTGTCTATAACCTACAACGTAAATGATTGTACATATGTATATGATGAGCTGCTGTAAGTTATGTATAATATTACTCATTTCCTGTACTTAAACAACAAATACTAAAAACAATAATTTACGTACACGCATCTAAAATTACCCTTTAAAATTAAAAATTGAAACTTTACATTATCTGATCATGATTAAAAGAACTAAAAGAATAATCATGATTTTTAACTCGCATTCTATATTTGAACAACAACGTACAAAATAAAACAAAAGAAGTATATATTTTTCTGCAAAAACAAATAAAAATACCTATGTATGTATATGTTTTGCAGTTGCTTTTTATAAAATTCACCGTGCATGCCCTTTCGCTGACGCTTTATGAATGCAAATACTCACAAGTTTACTTCTGAGAAAAACTGATTAGGGTGAACGTTTGAAATTTGTAGGCACTAAATTATAACACAGATTTGTGGCATTTCCAAATTCGTTTGGCGCGAAATTCGAAACCTGGGCCTTTTTAGGACCCGAGCCTTATTTGGTTCTCCTACCTTGCAACAAAAATTTTGTCCCCCGTTTGTGCCCAAATATTAGGACCTTGAATATAAGTTCCCGCTGTTTTAGTAAAACTCAATGTTTTAGTTAAAGTATGTGGTTAAGAACATATCACTCAAAGTATTGTTCATTACTTAGTATTTCTCCCATCTATCAGCAATTCTATCTGTTAGTAAACAACGAGATACTTATTCAAGGTCCTTAGAATTTTTACATTTTTATATTAATAAATAAATTTATTGAAAAGACGTCTATTTTGACAAGTGTGTTTTCCTGGCTTGAAGTTAATTAAAATATATCTTTTCAGTAGTCTCAAAAATGTCTGATTTTTAGCATTGGATGTTACATTGTAATTGACTATAAGATATCTTTTCAAAATGTCTTTGAATCCAAAAGATATATTGCAGTAAACGATATTAAAAATTCTGAGAAAAGTATTTTGCGTTTAGACATCAATTTTCTAGTTGGCCCCAGAGCTGTAAAATACTGCATTACTTTGTAATGCATTCCGTGCGACACTACCATTACCATTACAAGTACTGCAATTTTATTTCATAAATAACTCAAAAATGGTCAATCGGATGTCAAAATGTATAGGAGCTCTTCTGTAGACAATATTATCCTCTACAATTGTACGCAACCAGTTTTACGATATCTGTTACAGTTAGTGGAAAACTTGCAAAGCCCTTAAGTGCCATCATTGATTCAGTTTTGTTCTTCACTGTATGTCCTTACAAGAATCCATAAGGACTTAAGTGAGCGCATATCCTAAAAAACGTTGACTGTTTACATTGCCATTCTGAATTTCCATGAAGAATATGGTTTAGTGACCAGTTATCCCAATATGAGGATTTTAACAATTTGATTAAAAAAATATTTAAATTCAAATATGTTTTTCAGCAATCAGCAATTCCGTATTAAAAAATCTACGGAATCGGCCTTTCTAGGGAAAGCGATAAAAATAGACAGCGCTATTATGTACAATAGATTCTTATAATACAGTAGGGTCGGGGGGCGGAGAGCACAGGGGTAAGTTGAGCAATTGAAATATCTCAAAAACTATACACCGTACATTAATACATCAAATGGCGGAAAGAAGCAGTCCGGGAGGGGAACTCATTGCGCGCCCGCCAGTGACGACCTGTCGATCGAGTGACATACACGCACGCTTTGTTTATTTTGCGACTAAAAATTAAAAAAATTGTGTATGTAGGTACATTTTAAATCAGATAAATGATAAATTTTCATAAATTTAGTATATTTTGGATATTTAGAAAGGATTTTGTTCTAATTCAAACATGTTTTTTATAACCTCGATTTTGTTTCAAATATTCGGGTTGGGGTTAGTTGAGTAACTATTAATTAATAATAGATTAATGCATTAATTGCAACAGTGACAACTATGATTAACTTCAAAATCATATAAATGTTGATGTCTGGTGTTATTAGTAAAAAGACTGAGTCTATTCCAAAAATTAAGCTGAAGACATATTGAGTTTTTGTTGATTCTATTTTTATGCCACTTTATGAAGTACATACAGTCACTCTCAAAACTGATCACAAGATGGTACTTTAGGATTTTGCTAGTTATTCGTTAACGGTAACAGATATCGTAAAACTGGTTGCGTAACATCGTAGAGGACAAAATTGTCTATAGAAATGCTCTGATACATTTTGACATCCGATTGACCATTTTTGAGTTATTTATGAAATAAAACTGTCAAATTTCACTATTTTTATTTCGCAAATAAATCAAAAAATATCGCAGTTACGGGAGAAATGGTTATAATCAATTTTGTGCAGAATTTAATTCTCTACAAGTTAGGCGAGGAAACTTGCGCATGTAAGAATAAAAATTAGCGATTTTTTGCAGAAATAGAAGATATTGAGCAAAATTTTTGAAAAACAATTTTATCCCGAAAATTATTAGTCTATTTCTGCTAACTATAAAACTGATGTAAACAGGTGTCCTCACGTAATTTGTAGATTAATAAATTTTCGAGCTTTTCAACTTTTATTTCATGTTTAGAAACATTTAAGCCATTACGTTGTCTAGAATTTTAATTGCTCAACTTGCTCCATACTCTTGCTCAACTTACCTCACCTATAGGGTACATTGAGCACGTCTGACTTTCTTCACTTAAACGGCTGTAGCTCTTAAATATGACTTATTAGAAAAAAATGACTCTGGACACTTTTAGAAAGGAATAGATTACTTATCCATCGGTATATGCATATCAAGCAATTAGGACTTATCGTTGAGGAGCTATGATATGATCAAGTGAAAAATTGCTGCACTAGCCCCGCTCTACCCTAAATGTACATTGCATTTTCTCCGTTTTCACCCACCTACTTTCATATTTGAGCACTGCTCCGTATTTTCTCTCATTCACCTTTATCAGAAAATTTTAATTTCAAAACCAATTGATTAGCGCTACAGCACTACATACATATACATACCTATGCATTAGAATTTTTATTATTATTTTTTTACCACAGCGGCTCTCAGACATCTCAAATTATTTTATTTTCTATAAACTGATCATAATCTTTGAGGCAACCTGTTCGGGGAAGTTTAATGAAATTCATTTGCATAATAAAAGTGCACATTGCAAATTCTTGAACTCAAGCTGGGTTAATTACCTTCGACATTACATATTTCTTCCGTGTTGTCCCTGTATGCATTCGCGCGGAGCAGATCTAGGCAGTACCAGTAACCTATATTGGTAACTGGTAACTGGCAGTAGCAATCAAAATCAGTATCAATACAATGCCTAAATATGTACAATTGGTAACTGGTACTGCCAGATTTTGCAGGTCTGCTTCACGCGAATGCATACAGGAGCAACAAATTTTTATTCTTGAAGTTTAAAACTGTGTCAATATTAGTTAAGTCCATAGACATAAATCCACTTACGTCTTTCATTTCATTCATGATTTTATAAATTTAATTTAATTTAAAAATGACTGTAATGAAAAAATTCAAAAACTAGAAAAAAATAAAGTTCCGGCAAATATTTAATATTTAATAATCCTGACCCTTAAAATTTCAAGACGGTGTTTATTTTTATGGGAAAAAAATGTATTTTTATATAGATAGTCCCAAGTACCCTTTTCCAAAATGAAATCAAAATCAAACTTTAGTCTTCATCCGTTCTTGAGATATTTAAAAATGAAACTTGACAAATCGTCCAAATTATATTGTATTACCTCTTATATGTAAAATATTTGGATTTTTTTTTCCAAAATCCCTCTGTGGAATTTCATTTAAAATTTAACAAACAACAGTATGTCGTCAAACAGCTTATGTAGGTACTCTCCTTCTTTAAATTAATTAAACTATGAAATTTCTTCCTAGAGTGCTCAAATACATGTAAAAGGACCGAATTTGCTGTTTTTACTTCTACAAAATGGTTCAGACACAATGTTCGAAATTAAAATACACCTATATTAAACGACTGTTATTTAAGAACTTACTTTGTTACGGCAAATATATACCGCCGCAGTTATTCTCGGCTTCAGGGAAGCTATAAATCAAAGTTTATTTACTAGTCGTAGGTAGTATAACACAAAAACTGATGTCGACCAGCAAAATCACACACTTAAGTGTGCCGCATTAGTAAAGTCACAGGAAATTCCGCTTAAGCGTCATATAAACATCTTTTTTTGAATGAACCTTGATGAAAACTGTGAAATTAAACAATATTGCAATTTAATTGAATGCAACAGCTTTGTTTTTAATTACGAGTATAAATACATATGTATATGTATGTATGTTTAAAATTATGAAAATACTCAATATGGTTAATTATAGAAAATGCATTGTATTTCTTTTTATTGATATATGTACAATGTACATATTTATAATTTTATTTAAGTTCAATTTCCTAATAAACCTTCATATTGCTATATTATTTATTATGTCTTTAAGTATTTTAGATCTTAGATAAATTTTCAAACGTCAAGACCTGAGGAAACCTTTTATTTGTACATGAAGAGTTAGTTATTATCAAAAATTGTATAAAGTTAGAATAAAATAAAAACACGCAATATGTTTTTGCAAGTGTGATGATACATGGGGATGACCTGACATTAAGTTATGGAATTGCATACCATAAATAATTTTAGTGACATTAAGTAATGCGATTTATGCTTCAATTAAAAACAATACATATGTTATAATCCTCTTTTTAAAATGTTTATTTCTTTATCGTTATATAGAGATTGTTTAATTAAAAATACACTGTAACTCTGACGTTTGGTATCAAATCTTAGTAAAGCAAATTAATGAGTTTATGAGTTTAAATATAAAGATATTTTTTGATGCGTTTATATAGGCATTCAGATTCGTTTTTTCCGAACCTATCTGCAACTGCACCTATCTGCTTAGGTAATTAATATTTAGACTTTGTAAGCCTTACTTGTCAGTATTTCATTACAATAAGCTTACTAGAATTGTAAGATTTTTATAACACAACTCTTAACCATTAAGAAAAAAATATTCGCAAACTATTTTTGGCAAGGTACAAATTCCACCTTCTTATATTTGAATATTAATAAATTACAGAACCATGAAATGATTAAATAATCAGCATGACAACAGAAAACAATTTTAAGAAATCTTCAAATAATGTGAAAGAACACATTTAGCCGGTCGTAACAGATTCGAGCCAGAAAAGTGACGATTTAGTTACTACCAAGAATCAAACAAAGCCCTGGCGCTGTCGAGATAGCTTTGATTTAAGAGAAAATTGTTTACTACAGAATTTAAAACAAAAAACTGTTTTCAGCAAATCTCCGCTCCAAAAAACAGCCACCCCGTCTCGGAGGGTGCAAACGGTACAACGGAGCACCCCTAAAAATCTTTTTATGTCATATCTGCTGCTGCGCTTAGTGGCAAATATATGACATATATATGACGAGCTTTGACGGGGATCTTACAATCAGACGAAAAATTTACCATTGGGTAATCTCGCAGTGATAAGAGAAAATCAACTCAGATGTGGAAAGGTACACATGTTATGAGATACATCCAGGGGGGTCCGCCTAATTGTTTAATTCAAGAATTACCCCTTTTTAGTTGTTGCCATCATGTTACATTGTCGTAGAGATATCAGAGAACGTCAGTGATGCTGTCGCAAACGGTTCGTAGTTACGCAGATAGAAAAGCTCCACTACTACCGTATTTGTTCAGTTATTACTAATCTTGCTAAGTACATGTACTAAAAATAAAAGTATGTCAATTGTGTCTAAATAAGCTGAATTAAGATAGTATTATAATTTAATACTTTAATAAGTGTTGAGTATATTATTTTGCATTATTTTTATATTTATGATTTTTATTTATATTTACCTCTTATCCTCTCATCAGTATATCAACATTTCTTGAGAGAATAAACTAAGACGCTCTCATAAACAAAATATATTTGAAAATAACACTTTGTTGTCAACAAAATTAGCAATACATATTGAAAAACTTCACTCTAAAAAATATATTCTAATGATCAAACATATATGTAATGTATACTTATATGTATAGGTATATGTATACTTTTCTTGCCAATTTTTCGGCGAATGCGCTTATTACAGTATAGTGCCAGAAAATTATAACCACTCTAACAAATTTGAAAATTTGAACTCTGATTACATTTTTCTCGCAAACAATCAAACAGATTAACATTTCCTTGCAGAGTTGCAATCTTTTCACCTTTGTTATCATTGTTTGAAGAATAATTAATCGTTTCGTTACGAACCAATATGCAATATGCAAAAGTATGCCCCCATTCATTTATTCCAGTTCTATCAAATATAAATATCAATAAACAAATTTTCATGTTTTCAAGAAGTTTTACATGGTATACCATTTCACTTAACGCCGAAAGCATAAATAGTTGCATCGAAGGAAGTCGCGGAGCAAGTGTTATTAAAAATAATGGCGAGTATACTAAATATTAGAAATATTAATTTGGAAAATATGTGAATTTTCCCTTAATTTAATTTTTATCTTAAGCACGGACGAATATAATAAGTTTTTTTCAAAATAAAGTATGGAAGCATAAATGTTGGTGGTTATAATTTTTTGGTACTGTACTGTATATCATTCATAGCTGAAAAAGATTTTTCAAATTGTTCTTTTTCTGTGACCAGTGTTGATAAATCTGATAGCCTTTCTTATCCCACAAAAACTTTTAAAATGATTTTTAATAAGAGACCGGCTTATATGCAATATATCTTTATGCATATACATGTGTAAGTATATAATCGTTGGTGCGTCTGTTAGTGATGGTGTAACTTCTGCACAACTTGACTGATTGAGGTCATACTTCCACAATATATTTGTATTATCGAGACGATGCTAAATAGCTATACTAGAATCCGATAGGTGACACTGTATTAAAGTTATTTTATATTTACATAATTTCCACCAAACTTAGTACATGGGAGTTTTCGAGGTCGCTGATTTAAAAGTAAATGAAGTATGAATTCAAGAAGACGGATCAACAACTTTTAAAGTTTATGCAATTTACACCAAAATTGGTAGGTACTTGAGGATTTCGAATATCAGAATTTAAGAATTCAAGATGGCGGACTGTCAGATCAGACTGGGAGATTTCGGGGTCACTTATTTCAGCTCGACTGTCGGAATTTACGAATTGAAGATGGCGGACTGTCAAATTTTGAAAACTAATGCGATTTTCACCCAACTACTTGGGGTTTTTTGGGGTCGCTAATTTCCTAAACTGGACATTTTCCTTTTACAAAATATTTCATTTATACACCTATATTATGAATATAAAAACGAAATTGTGTGTGTGTGTTTGGTAGGAATGGACTCCTACACCGTTCTGGCGATCATCCTGAACTTTTAACCACTTATTATTGAAATTAGAAGGAGTGCACTGACATAGGCCAGTGGTTAACTTTAGAAGAATAGACCCCAATGTTTTCCAAGAAACCATTTGGAGATGGATTAGAAATTTTGTGAACTAGAATATTACTTGTAAGCAACATAGGCCATAGGAAACTCATTTTTGGTTTTACTTGAAGTGATGGAAACTTGTCGTTATTATAAATTGTTGCCATGGACCTTTCTTGATCGATGTTGATATATGGAGACTTGTCTGGATGTGCTGCATCAATTGAAATTTTATAGAGCACGAATTTTTACTTTCGCATATTCGTCAATATAAAATATTTCTGTCGTATTTAAATACTTCAGAATATGATACTATTCACGATGATACGCTGTTTTCTGTGGAGCCATTACACTGTAAAAACTATAAATTGTCCACGATAAAAGAAAAACAATCTCAGCTCAATAAATCCATTACGCTCCATACAGCAGATTATATTAAATTAACAAGAAAGCAAAAAACCTGATTGATCAGTGCAGTGATCTCAGTTTAACTAAAACGACAGAAAAACGATTAAACGGAATTCAATACAGACGAAGTCGCAAGCCGCCGCTTAATCATATTACGTACATACTCGTATATGTACCTAATTATTTACAATTTATTCATTAATACCTTTCATTTAGCATATACGATAAATTTGCTTTTTTTTATTTCAAAGCGCCATATTTGCCCCCATATGTATATTATGTTGACGTTACATAGCCTATGTTACCGTGCCATTATCAGTGCAGTCATATCTGGGATATTAGGGGTCAACCTCGGAATGAGATATAATAAGCTGTAAACTCGCATACACCTTCCTTCGGCCTCTCCTCTCTGCCCTCTGTCTCAAAAACGGTTGGGCGTATGAAAAAATGTTTAACACAAAATTTGTTGCAAATGTTATGCTCTACAATTTTAATAATAAATGTTAACATCATTGGAGTTATACAAACCGAGGTAATCACGAAAAACTGATTTTTGTGATCTTTGACCTCGAATAACTTACGGCGCAGGCACGAGATTTTATGAGACTTTTGAGACAACTTTTAGAACACCAAAATGAAGGTGTATGCGAGTTTACAGCTAATTATTTCTCATTCCGAGGGTGACCCCTTTTTTTGCTTAAGTGACTGCACTATATCGATTGATGGCTTATTTGGCAAAATCCGACGACTAGTTTTAAAGTTATGGTTATATAATTACCTGAAAACCTTACATTCCTTTTAGGAGGTTCTTACATAAGAAAATTTGCTGGTAAAAAATACTGTTCTAGGAAGTCTTACTTATGATATACAGGGTTACTGGTAATTCGACATATTCCCGTCAAGACGAGATAGAGGAACTCAAATGCAACAAATTTGACCCCCTATATGTATGGCCGAAAATTAATGGTTTTAGAGTTATTCTGAATTTTGTGATTTTTGTGAGTGTAGGTCACGTCCAAATCGTCAGTAATTTAAATCGAACACTGTTTTGAGTTCACTAAACGTTCCCTTTCAATGTCTGACACGCTTTTCTCAGCCACCCCGACTATCTAATCGTCAGATTAATATCTATCTGTTATCAGAAAGACAAAGCAAGTATACTCTATTAATATCTGACGCGCTCGAGTAATTCCATGTGACTGTTTTTTTTTACATTTTTGAAAATTTTTACACGCTCTTTCCCCCACTAAAATGGAAAACTTAACATAAACTTTTTTTCGTTTTAGAACCTAATCTTCACAATCCAATAGGTCCCCATGACGCTCTAGTACTGCAAATTTAGCATCCCGGGCTCGCCTACTATTATCTTGGCCATTCAAAAACCCTGACCTCAATATTTTTAAAAATGTGTGATTAATAATGGGACCAAAAGTTCAAGAATAGACGCCGAAAACCCTGTTGGAGTTAAAAAATACAGGTGAAAATGTTTGGCACAATGATATTTCAGTAGACTGTCCCAAAAAACTTTACGAATCAATGCCACATCGAATCCAAGCCGTTATTAGAGCAAAAAGAGGTCCTACAGCCTAATAGTATTTCAAGAGCTGTTTTGAAGTCCTTATTTTTCCTTTGGTTTTCTTTATTTTGCTTACAGCAGTTGTACTAGGTTAGGTTAGGTTGAAGTGGCTGCCAAAAAAAGGCACACCTAGGCCAAGGTAGGCCCATTGTGATACCACATGGGGCAAAACCCCCTAATAACTGACCCTCGAACCTGTGGAGTTTTTGATGAACTGCTCCAGGTTTTTGATCCTGACGGAATTCAAATCCGACAGATCATTAAAGAAGGGGGAGCCCAGGTTCTAGTTTCTACGCACCGGTAAAGCTGGGCACTGGTACAGGAAGTGAAGGATGTTTTCTTCCTCTTCCTCATTGAGGCAACTCCTGCGGAAGTCATGCGTGGTCACCCCCATCCTACTGGCATGTCCGCCGATGAGACAGTGGCCCGTGATGACCGCCACTACGTTGCTGATAGTAGCTCTCTTGAGCGAAATTAGACTTTTTGACCTGTTAAAGCCGTTCTCCAATGCGCCGACCACCCAACCAATAACGAACCAAAATCGAGCCATCGCATCACACATTAAGTTGGCCTCATATTCCCTCTCGCTCGTGTTTTGGTTAACCTTTTCCATGTGTGCGTTTTAACCACATAGTACGACTAGTCGCCCATTCAGAGTTGTGTTGTACTAGAATAACTGTCAGTGGGACAGCTGTCCCACCGGTTGTCAAGAACTCAGTGCACTAATTTTAACATAAAGTGCTTGTAAAAATGTGCGCGGTAATTCCAGCCCAGCATTATAATTAAAAGTGAGTAGTTTTTTTGCTCAAAAAATGAAAAAAACTCTTCCAGGTAAAATATTTGCCCCAGGATGTTTTGCAGCCAGCAGGCACAACTACAGGCAAGGGCTTGTATTTTACACACGACTTCAGGCAATTCAGCGTTTTCGTTGGATGGTTCGTGGTTGGTTGGTCGGCGCATTGGAGAACGGGCATTACTGTCAAAAGTGGGCCAGATAAGTCTGATCGTTACACAGGTGGGCTCATCTCTCCATCTGTGATTAGCCGTTGCCAAGGACTCCTGTATATTCCGCTTACTTGAGACGAGCGGAATACCCGGATTCCGGGTTATGTCCTCGTTGGGCAAACCAGTGCCAAACCTCACCATGTTGTATATATTCTTGTACAACAATAATATATAATTATTATGCTCGTAGTTTCAGAGCAGGGATTCCCAAAGGACAACACTTTAACTTATTAGTCAGTATTTATTAACACTTTTCACTGGATAATAATAATAGTGCAGGAACGATGCCACTCACGGACCTTTTAACTTTACTTCTAACTTATTCGGATCCGCTTTTAATTTTCACAGTTCATCGGTTGAACAGCAGCTTTTCACGATTAAAATTAGATAACAACTGACTTTCGTTAAGCCGCCGAGAACTTAAGGTTCCCGGTCGGCCTGCGGGAAATGTGCTGCGTATGCGTTTCTCATAATGCACCTGCACGCGCATTTCCCACGAACGCAGCGGGCGACGCCGTGCCGTTGGCTCAGCGCATATTTGCACGGGCGAGACAAAACCGGAGTTGTCGCCCTTGTCGTATTTTCGGCAATTCTAAGCGTTGCCGAAGGAGGAGTTGGGTTGCGTAACAGTACCCATCGTTACAATTTCAAAAGTATCGATATTACTATCGATTGGTACCGTTACACAACATTCCTTCCCCCCTTGAAAAAGAGAATCATTCTTTGAAGAGGAATGACTCTCAACAAAGAAACCTAAAAAAAAAAATTTACCAAAATTTGGAGCGAGCATCGTCCGTTAATCAGTGTTTATTGTACATTTGTTTGCATTTTTAATATAAAAAAGAAAAGAATATATATAGATGTGAAGTTTTTATTCTAATGCTCGCAGATATACAATGTTTCTCGTTCTTCCATCCAGTGCGTAAATGAATAAATCACACGGTTTTCCTACTCTGGAGCACGCAACATATAATTGTCCATGTGAAAAGCAAAAATATTCATCGTCCTGTAAATACTTACTTATACCAATTTTCGTGACAATCAGTTGAACGATACGCGAATGAACCCGATACCACTCTTTCGCCACCTATTGGACCGCATTCGCACTATGTGGTTTACCGAGTTTGGTGGAAACGCATAATCTTTTAAATTTGACAGACAATTCGTAAAATTCTGACAGTCGGGTTGAAATCAGTGACCCCAAAAACACCCAAGAACCAAGTATGGTGGAAATAGCCTGAGCTTTTACATTTGACAGTCCGTCATCTAGAATTTGTAAATCCTGACAGTGTCGAAGTCAGCGACTCCGAAAACCCCTATGTATCAATTTGAATGGAAATTGCATAATCTTTTAAATTTAAAAGTCCGCCTCTGCGCAGGTAGAGAATATTCATTTTCAGGATATTCTCTATCTTGCGTGTCAAATTTCATTTAAAACGCATGACTCGTTTGGCGTAATTGAATGTCAAACATCCAAACGCACAGGTTGTAGCAAAATGGATAACGTGAAAATATTCACCGTGTTAAGATACCTACGTATACAAATTTTCATGACGATGGGTTGAACGGTACAGAGGTTGATATTCTGCAGCGCCATCTAGTGGCGAGTTATAGCAAAACGGATAGCTTGAAAATATCCAACGTGTTTAAATACCTTCGTATACAAATTTTCATGACGATGGTTTGAACGGTACAGAAGTTGATGTTATGCAACGCCATCTAATGGCGAGTTATAGCAAAACGGATAGCTTGAAAATATTCACCGTATTCAAATACCTATGTATACAAATTTTCATGACGATCGGTTGAACGATACCTAGACGAATGAACCCGATACCAATCGCGCGCCACCTACCGGATCGTATTCGCACTATGTGGTTTACCGAGATTTAGTCAAGATACACATTCTGTGAAAGTTTCAGCTCAATCGGCCGAACAGTTTTGGAGTTTTAGTGTTGCATTACAAACAGATATTCATTTTTATATACCATATATAGATTATGTATTTTTTTCGTGTCACAAAGTTTCTATTAGTAAAGGGCGCTTTTCTTAAATATGCATATACATATGTTTATGTGCTTATGTATGTTACTTTTATTATCTTCTTTTTTTTCTCAAAAACTATCAAAATTATTTCGTGTTTCTCACTAAAATATTTTCTTATCTAATAATATGAAAGTTACATCTTCAATGAAAAGAAAAATGTTTTATACTTATTATTGAAACTGTAAGCTCTATCGCATTATCATTCGGACTATTTCCCATTAGCGTTGCCTTTCTTAAAAATGTTTTAAGATTTAAAATTGCTTTGCTTGAACATTAAGTCATTCTTGAGGAATGCCAATTGTCAGCAAGAATGTTATGGTTCGGTGTGGCTAAAAAGTCGTTTATCTTAAGTGTCCGAATTCACGTCAGCGGCGAAGGCGTTAAGTGTTAAGTGCGCTTTTTCTTATCGCTTGATCTCCAGCGGCAAGTCGATCATCTAAGGTCCTCAGTGGGCCCCAGATTTTATCCCCTTTACACCAGCCTTTGCTCGCGGCAGGGTTCGACTGCGGGGGGTTGGCCCTGGTGTTGCGTCTGCGCTTTCTTTGCTGTATTCTGTTGACAGAGGTTTAATTACTTCGAGGGGTATTCCTTCGCCTTTTTCCTCTGTTTTTTCCACCTGTGTTACTTGCCGTTTTAGGCAATATTTTCGCCGCCGTAGCCAAGTGTATGCAATTATGCTTGCTCCTACTATTACTAATATTGTCGTCACCGACGACGAGTAAATAGTAAGGTGTTTGTGGGCTCCCATGTTTGGGTGCGCCCTTACTTCGTTAATTTTATGTTTTATCTCGGTAAGGGTGTACATGCCCTTATTAATAACAGCGTTGATCTCTTCATCTGGATCGTTGCCGGATATTGTCAAATTTGTCCTAAACGTCTTAGGGGCCTGTTCTATAATATTTTCAAATTCTTCCCAAGTTTCATTCAAATGTGGCTGGGCGATGTTCATTGGGCTTATTTCCTCCTGTTCATACCGGAGTATTTTCATTCCCAGTTAGAGGTCACAGGGCTCGGTTAATTTTAATATTCCTTGTCCCGTTAAAAGGGACGTAAATAATTTTTCGGGGCAATTCAACTGTAATACCTGGGGGCATACTAATGAGTACAGCCAGGTATTAGCATTTTTCATTTTCGTGAAAAAATTCTTTGCGGGTATTTGAACGATTCGTGCGACGATTCCGCGAAAGCAGCACTTAGCTACCCGGACAGGCCGTGTATTATTGATTCTAGTTCACTAGCACTATCACTTTTCAAACTTAAATCTACAGCACCCGTATTATTTACTAAGTGGTTTTAATTACTGGTAAAAGACGGGGAATCACCGTTCCGCTTCTAAGTCTTAGGCCTGGCTGGAGTGCTGCTGCTTCGGGTGGTGTAGGGGTGCTGGATTACTCCCTCGATGTAGTAGCCTATGCGGCGGCTCCCTCGATGTTGGAGTTGCTGTTTTGTCGTCCTCAGCTGGGATGTAGGCGGGTGAGTCCTCGCGTGACATTCACTTCCTTCCGGAGGCCATTACTAAATAATTACAATCCCTCGTTGGTGCCTTTTTGCACGACTGGGGATTTCACAGGGAGATCGCTTGTTCGCCTGGAACAGCGGCGACTAAAGTTGTCCTCCCTTAGAATTAGGGTAATCGCTTGCTCACCGGGAGCAGAGGCAACTATAGTTGAATACGATGGAGCGATGGGGCTTCACATAGCTCAAAAGTGCGCAGGATCAAGGTTTTTCAAGCTCTTACAGGCTCGGCTGGGCTTCCTTGATCCTACCGGCTGCGCCAATTGTTGTATATATTCTTGTACAACAATAATATATAATTATGGTACTCGTAGTTTCAGAGCTGGGTATTTATTAGCTGTGTTCTTTTCATCGGGTTCCAGTTCTGGTTCTGGGTTATGTGAAAAGAACGATCCGGGTTAGCGAATCCCTGTGATTTAAAAGTTGGTATACCTGCCTGATTTTCATATGAATAAAATTTCACAATTCTGCCTGTTTGCAGAGAACACTGGGTGAAACATAATTTTACTTTCAATTAAAATCGAATTAGTTTATAATTTGGAGAGGATGGATGAAATGGGGTGACGATTTTACATCTTGACTTTTCTGACAGTTTAAAATTCCAATCAGAATGTCAGATCGAAAACATTTACGAAACAAAGTTCGACACCAGCGCCTCTATTAGAACATTTTGGAATTATTTATGTGGTTCTTTGATCAAGAACCGGATAAATATGTGGGTTAGGAGTTGTTGTTGTATTCGCATGTAAAACGCCTGAACTCGACCCAGAACTCGATGAAAAGAACCCAGCTATTAACAGTTTTCACTGGATAACAATAATAGTGCAGGAACGATGCCACTCACGGACCTTTTAACTTTACTTCTTGGCCTCTTGGCCCTCCTTAGAGATTTCTTGAAGTTCCTTAGGCTCTCTTTATAAGCAGACCATTCACTGGTGCTCTTGGCCTTATTGAACTGTTTGCGGCATTCTTTCCTGAGTGCCGTGATTTTCTCTGTCTACCATGGGGGCTTGGGTTTACCCCTGGGTTTGCACGATGACTGGTGGTCCTTCAATTGGTAAAGCTTGCTGGAGAGCCAAATTGTACTTATCACAATTCGTTTTCCTCCTATTAACAAAGGGGTTGCGAGCTGGTTTAAGCAAATCCAGTCCGAACTCAATGTATGAGTAGTCGGACATTGAAGGCTCCCTTGAAACCCTCCAGTTTTTCACAATGTGGGCGAAGTTCTCAGTGCAAAGAGATACGTTGAGAACCTCCCGTCTCACAGAGTTTACAAATGTGGGCTCATCACCCACGTTGCACACCTGAAGGTTGGAGCTAAGGAGATATTGGAGAAGAGACTCACCTCTATCATTTGTGTCTGTGCTACCCCAGACTGCATGGTGGGCATTCGCATCAGCGCCAATCACCAACGCCTGCTTGCGCCTAGTTGCCTCTGCGACGATTTCCCGCAGGGTTTCATGTGGAGGGGGCTCCTCATGGTCATAGGCCATATATGGTAAGAGGACGCCAGCCAGAAACTGTCCCAACCAAGTTCCACCATAACCGACACCGTGTCTCTGTCACTGAAATGGTTTAATATGAAAGCATTGTAGGTGGTGCGCTCACCAAAATGCACACTCTGGGTTTACATGTAGCGCCCGTATTATTACGGTGAGTGACGTCACAAAATATTGTTCTATGGAATACCGCGGTAGTGGTTTCTAAGATAGCGGTGCTACAGACCGTCACGTAAGATAGCGCTGCCGTCACATTTGTAGCGGTAGCTGCTTACGGTGGAGAACTGTTTGTCAACGTTTTTTGTAGTCGATAGTCACCGTAGCGGTGCAGGCGTCTTTAATTTTTGTGCATTGTTTAAGGAAAAATAAAAAAGGTTTGTATTATTTCGTATAATGTTTTGCATAAAAATATATTTTCTGTAATTTATTAATATTTATAGTGCAGCAATGTGTTCGAAAAATCAGGCTTTGGAATGGTCGAGTGAGCAGGACGAAATATTAATAGATTTTGTTAAAAATCATGAGTGTTTGTACAATGGTCATATAAAGGATTTTCGGAAGACTCAATTAAAGAATACTTTATGGCTTGAAATACTCAAAAAAACAGGTACTTTTTGAATTGTTATCACTTTTATTGAATATAGTTAATGTTCATTATAATATTTGTTTTGCCATTCTACAGCACCAGGTCCGTTAAAATAAGATTTGAATGTGTTCCGGCGTGTTTGCTGCACGTACATTATTTTAATTTAAAGGAAGTAAATTTTGCGTAGATAGTGGAAGATTCTTATTGTAGTCATTTGCTTGTATTGGAAAAGATATTTTCGGGTCTCTTAAAATATTATATAAAATACATGCGCTTGTAATTAGTTTGTCCGTAGTTTCTGGTGCTGTTGCAATTGGCTGGAAAAATATTCGAAAATGCGCACATAGAATTCCAAAAGCATTTTCATTTGCTCTCCTTGCCCGAGATAATCGGTAGTTATATATTGCCTTATATTTATCAATTAGTGATGCTTTTCTTGGATACGGTTTCATCAAAGTTTCGTGCAAAGCAAAAGATTCGTGTCTTACAATTACATAGGGCACAACAGCATCCATATTAGGTAAAGCTTGTGGTGGCGGAAAGTTGAATTCATTGTTTTGAATTTGTTTGCCAAATTTGCTTTTTAAGTAAATTCCTGCAAAATATGATATCTCATTCAGAAAATTTATATTTATTACAACAATTAGAACCCACCTGCATCTTCTTCTCTTCCATATGATCCAACATCAATGACTATAAATTTGTTCTCAGCATCCACAATAGCTAGCATAACCATTAAATAAAATTCCTTGTAGTTAAAAAAAGATGAGCCGCTTTTTTTGGGAGCTCTTATTCGTACGTGCATTCCATCTATCGCTCCTACACAATTTGGGAAATTGCATAGCGACATATATTTAGTAGAAACTTGTCGCAGAATAGACTCTGTTGGCTCCGGTATTATTAAATTAAGCATTTTGTTCACAATGCTATTAGCAACCTGCTTTATTATATAACTTATCCACGAATGGGATATCCTGAATTGAAACGCTAAAGATCGAAAAGTTTCTCCGGTAGCCAGAAATCTGGAAAAAAGTAAAATTATAGATATTTCTATTCCAGATACTGAGTGTAGCAAGAGGCTACGTAAGAGATTACTATGTAAGACGACAGGGAAAACCAGGTACTGGTTCATCTAGTGAAGTAGCTAAGAAGAGATCAGACATGTTATCATTTTTAGACTCTATCCCTTCAAGTAAAAGAAGGTATGTGGAATAATTGTATATATTGTATTTATATGTAAATATATACAGCATTGCAATGTTTCTTTCAGTACTATTACTAATATTGGTTACACTTATAATATCTCTGCCGATGATCTTACTGGTATTACCGATAGGACTTATAAAAATTGTACGGAGGAAATTCAAAATGAAAATGTTCGGCAGCCAGAGAAGCGTCATTTTCCGAATGAAAACAGCACACCTCAGACCTCTGGAGCTAATAGCGAAAGTGCTGACACATCAGAGGCGACGCCGCAGAAACGAGCTACTTTAACGTCAAAATTCAAAAATTCTGATGAAAGAATTAAACTATTAAGACAAATAGTTGAAAAACAGCAAGCTGCCCAGGACGAAAATGATTTATGTTTTGCCTCAATGGCAAAAAGAGTTAAAAAGTTTCCTGCAAGATATCATGCAGAAATAAGAATGCAAATTGGAAATTTAATCGGTAGTGCTGAAATAGCTTATTTGTCAACGTCTAGGTCAGATTATCGATCACAATCACAATTAAGTTATACTTCTTCTTCAAATTCTAGAAATGAAGATTACTATTCAGACATTATTTTCTCACCTTCGCCACCAACTGCTACTAAAGTTTTAACAAATAACCCAACCGACTCAAATATCCTCAATGATTCAGACACATTATTTTATTAAGAATATTAAAAAATATGAATTACAGTTTAATTTTTCATTTATTACATATCTATTATATATATAAAAATGGACGTGTGTGTGCCTATATTTCACTCTGCAGACAAAACTACACATCACAGATGAAAAGTGTTTGTGTGGGGTAGTAACCCCAAACTTCCCATCGTGCACTATGGTGGTTGCGAGTCGATAGCTATAAGGGTGTAAAAGATATGGGGGTTGGAAAAAGTCAACTTCGAAAATGTGTGACTCCAATTGAACCGTTGAGACTCATAATGGCGTAGAACAGAAATTTCTCGAAAGTTCGATAACTTTCTGGAATTATCTAGAAGATTTAAGAAATTTCCCGAAAGTTCGATAACTTTCTGGAACCTTCTAGAAGATTTGAGAAATTTCTCGAAAGTTCGATAACTTTCTGGAACCTCCTAGAAGATTCGAGAAATTTCTCGAAAGTTCTATAACTTTCTGGAACTATCTAGAAGATTCGAGAAATTTCTTGAAAGTTCGATAAATTTCTGGAATTATCTAGAAGATTTAAGAAATTTCCCGAAAGTTCGATAACTTTCTGGAACCTTCTAGAAGATTTAAGAAATTTCTCGAAAGTTCGATAATTTTCGGGAACTATCTAGAAGATCCGAGTAATTTCTCGAAAGTTCGATAACTTTCTGGAACTTCCTAGAAGATTCGAGAAATTTCTCGAAAGTTCGACAACTTTCTGGAATTATCTGGAACTTTCTAGAAGATTTGAAAAATTTCTTGAAAGTTCGATAACTTTCTGGAACATTTTAGAAGATTTTAGAAATTTCTCGAAAGTTCAATAACTTTCTGGAACTTTCTAGAAGATTTGAGAAATTTCTCGAAAGTTCAATAACTTTCTGGAACTGACTAGAAGATTCGAGAAATTTCTCAAAAGTTCGATAACTTTCTTTAAAATTTTAGTCTAGAATGTTCTGGATTGCTCTATAAATGTCAAGAATGATCTGGAAAGTTCTAAAATATAAAAATAAATTATTTAAAAAAAATACTAATCAATGTTTTGGATTGTTGTGGAAATTTCGAAAACACTGTAAAAAATTCTAAAATATATTTAAATATTTTAAATCAGAAAAATGATTCTAAAAAATTTTAAAACACTGAAAAAATTCTAAAATATATTTAAAAGTCGTAAATCACACTAAAGTTATCGGAACAATCCAAAACATTGTAGAATGATTAGAATTAGTTTCAAGTGATTTACGACATTTAAATATATTTTAGAGCTTTTAAAAGGTTTTCAAAATTTTTTGAAAATTAAGGGGGTAGCGAGGATGGCTTTTGAGACTATATACGGCGAAATGTTATGCACATGCTTCATTTTATAAGAAGAAGTGTGCAACGAAAGAAAAGTTATAAAATTCATTAAAAAAAACATGTGTCCTTAATACCAAAAAAAAAAATAAATGTAAATTATATATAAATAAATATACATATGTAGGTACTACCAAAAAATAACCCAGCGAGAGGGTGTTTCCAGCTAGTTATTTTATATGTGCACATATTATATATGTATATGTATGTATGAATAAAAATCAGTTTGTTTATAATTTTTGTTTTTTTCTTTTGTTTTTAACACTTACCTTAAAAAGACACAAAATTTATGTTCAGGTGACAATGGATTCTGCACTCTATTTGATGGCTTTGTGGTTATATCGTCTTTTATATAACTTAACACATAATCGAACAACCCAGGAGTAAGGCGAAAGTATTCCCTGAATTTATTCTCATTACTATGTAAATGACGAAACACTAAAATATTATAGGCACCTTCTTGTGTTCGACTTTTAAATAATTTGGATTCGCTGTCTCTTTGAAATTCTTCTTCAGATTCCTCATCTTCTAAGCAAATTAGAACGGCAAGATCAAGATCATCCATTTCTACCGATTGAAATATTTAAACTGACTCCGAATTCTAACTTTACAACTACTGCCACTGTCATTGTCGACGTATTATTGTACACCGTTTTGCTTACGTCACTCGCCGTAATAATACGACTGCTACATGAAGGTACCGCTTTGTAGGAAACCGTAGCTTTACTCCCGTTGTGTAGAAGTTGCAATAACCCTTCAGGTTGAGTCCGCAAACCCGGTCACCAACGACCCATGGTCCTTGGACCAAAACAACATCCTCCCTCCTTTGAGAAAAGCGCAGGAGGAGTGCAGCGGACGCTTCCTTCGAGTAGTGTAGATTGATCTGCACCACTCTGAGCTTGATCGTGTCGAGTAGGGGACACCTCTCTCACCGTCATCTCGGCGTCATCGGTGTCAGAGAGCAGGATATCCTCCTCCGGATCATCCTGTAAGAATAGGTCCCCCAACCACCCAGAAGCTGATAGCGTATCGCTATCCTCATCCAAGGATGCTGAGGGAGATAGTCATCGCTTCTGCTGCGGTGCTGCTCTCCTTACTTTGTCCAACGTCGCCATCTGGTTCTTCGGCTCTCTTGTCCTTTGAAGAGATGGTTAGTATAATAGAGTCGAAGCCGTAAAAGATTTTGCCGCTCTAAGCCGCTAGGGGTGCCAGAAATTCCTCATTCAGGATAACAATGGCCTGTCTAGCTTTGCCGATTTGTGCAATCTTCCAGTCCTGGGTCGGAAGGGCTCGATTGCACATTCTGATTATGGTCAGTACCTTGTTTGGGTCGGAGGGCTCAGCCGGGATCCACGTCCTAGCTCTCGGTCTGTTTGGGATCTCATCCCTAGAAACAGTCTCGAGCCTAACACCTGGGCAGACTTCGCCCAGACAGGAAACCGCTATCTTGTAGAGATCAGCCGATCGCTGATCTTCATAGGCGCGTGGAGCATCTCCACAACCGAGCTTACTAGCCGCGGGCGTTTTTCGAGATGACTCCGAGCTGGGATTTGATTTCCGGGCCGACTCAGGGTTGGCCACGGGGGGCTTGGGGCAGGGGTTACTGGTTGTAACACCCTGAGAGGATCGCTTCCCTGTACGGGTTGGCGACGAAGCAGATGATCTCTGCGTCTCACAACTATCCGAGACAGGTTTATTAGAACTCATAACAACTGGTTCTTACGACCACTTTCGCGACAAGGCACTACTAGTGGTCAAGGGTAGAAAGTATCAGGAAGGCTCCGTTCGAATACAGCCGGTATTACCCCCTGGCTACAAACCATCCAATGGGCAAGGCAAGGCACGCATGACACCCTGGATTAGGGGGATGGTGGTCCTAGCACGTGCTCGTCAGTCGCTCGTCTGACATGGGTGACCCTACCAGGAGAGGCTGGCTTAAGCCAATACGACTCCGGTCAGCATGGCCGAGCTGAGTTAATGCACAACTGGTGTCCACCGTGGTAATTTTATTTAAGAGAGAATTGCCATCTTTGTTGTACTGATAAGTCAGGGCTATTATTTAAAATTAATATGAATTTAATATATATATTTACGGTTGAAGTGTAAAATTTTCAATTTTTCCTTATTATAGTAACTTATTGCGGTATATTTCTTTTTTTTTTTGTATAGTAAAAACTAAATCAAGTCGAGTCTTATCTCATTAATAGGACTATTATTTTGTGGAAACAAAGTTTACGTACCGAAATTATATACTTTTTAAATATTTTAATCTAAAAAGAGCAAATTGTGTAAGAAAATTTAGATGCGGCTTTTTCTATGTCGTGGTGTGTATATGTGTTAAGGATGGTCTGATAGTCTGGGCGGCTCAAATAAAAAATATACTTTGAGACATAACACCGATTTATTTTGATTTTATAATGACTCTTAACAAGTTACATCTGGCCCTTGTGACGAACGATGGCAGAAGAAAGAGGGAAATTCAGGAGTGCCACCACGTAGGTGACGGCAGATGTTAAAAGCAATAGTTGCTGGTCCCTTCCTTATTTCACTTACTCTACTGTTTGGTTTTATTATAAGCTAAAATGTAAATCTTTCAGATAAATCCGTAGTAGCTTAAATTAAAGTAAATAGTGAACTTAACAAATCTACGTGAAATATACAATAAGATAAAAAGTAAGCTAATCTGAACCCAACATAAATCTGATGAGGAAAGCCTTGGAAAGCTAAAAGCAAACTTAGATTATGGAAATTGACCTTCCGTGCTAATGCATACTTGAGATAAACAACCACTGTTAGATTCTACGATTTTATGCATTAAGAAATGTAAATAAAGAAAATAACACACATTTTGAAAAATTTATAAAATCGTTTGTATAAGCATTGAGCTTACTGCAGAACTAGATATCTAAACTGAAAAATCCATATCAAATTAGATACATACATATTTGCTTCCATTATTTAGCAACGAAATCCACTTACGTGAAGTACTATCTGATATGAGCAATTTTAAGCAGGAATGATGCAGTCAACCATTATGTACTTAGTAAAAAAAAAAGAATAACCATTAATGATTTGATTTTATAACCTGTAGAAACAATTTTATCACAATCAATTCTGAAGTAAATTTGGAGAAATATAAAGTAATAATATATACAGTGAGCGAAATTAATTTAAAGCCACTGCCTTATCTTCATTCCGAATTAAAATATTTTGAAAACGAAAAATGAGAAAACGTATTAACACCCTGTGGCAGCTGCAGACCTTTGTTTTACTCTTGTTTGTAAGTATTTCCATATTCATTTGGTTATTGATACTGAGATAAGTAACATTAGTTGTAAAAAGTCACTCACGGCGTACTATTTATCGCGAAATTAATTTAAAGCCGGTAAGTTGATTTAGTATTTTGAAGAAGAATTTCCGGAAAATAATTAATATTTTTATCATAAAATAATCACGTGAGAGTTTTTTTTTCTAAAAGTGTGCACTTTCTGTAATGGGTATAATACTTTTAGTAATAGTTCGAAAACAATGTTTAAGTGAAGCTGAGAGAGCTCCTGTTTCAGTTTATAAGGACTCAGGACTTTCTAACAGGCAAATTGCTCTAAGAATAAGCAGATCCTGTACTGTTATAAACAACTAAGTTAACTTGGGCAAAGCATGCGGAACTAAAAAGGAAAAAGGCGAACCGAAAAAAATAACGAACAGACAAAAATCACAAATTTTTAACGATGCCAGAAAACAAAATGTATGTGCATCGAAAATAAGAGCAAAATTAGAGTTGCCAGTGAGCACACGAAGAGTTCAGCAAATACTACAGTCAAGCTCGACTTTAGTTTACACCAAAAGGCTGAAGAAACCTCCTCTGACCACCGAACATGAAGGCCGGCCACTTTTCAGACCAGGACATGCAGTTTTTCGCAAAATCCAACCTGGCGGCCTTAATGTTCGGTGGTCAGAGGAGGTTTCTTCAGCCTTTTGGTGTAAACTAAAGTCGA
Source organism: Machimus rusticus (assembly GCA_951509405.1). Lineage (NCBI taxonomy): Eukaryota > Metazoa > Arthropoda > Insecta > Diptera > Asilidae > Machimus > Machimus rusticus. Next base: position 16,318,208 of record OX608051.1, read on the forward strand.
GCTTGACTGTAGTATTTGCTGAATTCTTCGTGTGCTCACTGGCAACTCTAATTTTGCTCTTATTTTCGATGCACATACATTTTGTTTTCTGGCATCGTTAAAAATTTGTGATTTTTGTCTGTTCGTTATTTTTTTCGGTTCGCCTTTTTCCTTTTTAGTTCCGCATGCTTTGCCCAAGTTAACTTAGTTGTTTATAACAGTACAGGATCTGCCTATTCTTAGAGCAATTTGCCTGTTAGAAAGTCCTGAGTCCTTATAAACTGAAACAGGAGCTCTCTCAGCTTTACTTAAACATTGTTTTCGAACTATTACTAAAAGTATTATACCCATTACAGAAAATGCACACTTTTAGAAAAAAAAAACTCTCACGTGATTATTTTATGATAAAAACATTAATTATTTTCCGGAAATTCTTCTTCAAAATACTAAATCAACTTACCGGCTTTAAATTAATTTCGCGATAAATAGTACGCCGTGAGTGACTTTTTACAACTAATGTTACTTATCTCAGTATCAATAACCAAATGAATATGGAAATACTTACAAACAAGAGTAAAACAAAGGTCTGCAGCTGCCACAGGGTGTTAATACGTTTTCTCATTTTTCGTTTTCAAAATATTTTAATTCGGAATGAAGATAAGGCAGTGGCTTTAAATTAATTTCGTTCACTGTATATATGTATATTTTTTCTAAGTGGAATTTCTTTAGCCGCAATGGAACTTCAGTTTGCCAGCTTAACGAAAGGTTGAACTATTACATGCAGATGCAATGATTCGTAAAAGAATCGAAGAAGAATTACTTTAAGAGAACATACATATGAAGGGTACAGGAGAAGTTCTTTTCCAAATCTAGATAATGATACTAAAGAAGATAGGACAAAGCACTTTAATTATGAGCAATAATATCCCTTAAGGGGAGGTTCTCATGAAACTCGATCCAAAAATTCAATTTTTTTTATTTCATTTTTTTATAGCCTATTATATGTAGAATATATTCCCCAAACCGTTTGACTGAAATCAATTTCATAAAAAAATTATGGCATAATAATTCGATTTTTTTTTAACGCGAAAATAGAGTTTTTGCGGTAGTGTGCACTCTACATCAATATTTTTTAAATGTGGTCCTATATGTACGTTTTATGGTAAGAATAACTACCTAAAATGCCATCAGATGTCCAATGATACGCTCTGACTGTGAAATATTGGAACTCAAAAAAATTGTTTGCAAAATCTTTAAATGCGTTTCCTGAAAAACGATGTTTTTTATATCGGTTTCCACGATAACTCGAAAGCCACTCAATGGATAGCTATTTTTTTATTTTTATTTTGAAGTTCATTTAATTTATTGGCGCCTAAACCTAAATGCAGATAATATTTGCTGTTATTTTTTTTTATAGCACTTTAAAGAGGGAAAAAAACGTGAAAAACCGGTACCGAAAAATGGCATTACGCCATTTATTTAATTTTCAACTTTTTATTTACATTGTTGGTACAAGCGCCAACAAAAATATTATACATATATTTTATAAAAATTGTTAGTTTTTTGATTTCAGATAATTTTTAAAAGTGCTACAATGGAAACCGATAAGTCATCTTTTTTTGAGACGATCATGTTACAACACGTATAAACAATTATCATGACGTTGTTATTCTTTGAAACACATTTATTTTCGTACTTTATAAGTTAATGAATAAGTGTCAAAATCTTTGAGTTGTTTATTTACTTCTTTCTAGGAAAAAAGACGTTCAAGAAGATCACCTTATTTTTCGGTCGCTTGATGAGAACCTCCCCTTAAAAATCCAATTAAAAATTGTTAAAATTAGTACCTAAAAATAGTGTAGGGGGAGGTCCCCAAGAACCGGACACTTAAGGAATAAACAAAATTAAAAAATAGTGTAATAGTCTAATTTGTTTATTTTAATAAACTCTCAACTATATATGTAATCAACACAGATATATCAGCAGTCTCAAATGTTACTTTAAATGTAGTGGATAATAAGGAATAATTAACATAGGAAAAAGACGTTTTCAAAAAGGTCCCCTAATGACGGACAGCCAACTTTTCTTTCATTTTTAAACTTAAACTGTTGATAAAGAAAACTAATCTTAATTCTAATAAACTTTGGTCATAATCAGGAACGTTTTCTATAGAATCACAAAACTTTAATTGTACAACCTGCAAAAATCACAAATGTAGCTAACTGAACCCTCTTCAACATCAGCACACCTTATCGATGGCTTTTTCAATATTTCAGGTTTGGGGGTATTTTCACATCTCGATTTGGGTTTACCTATATGTTGAAACTGAAAAACACACACAAAAATAATGACTTATAAAAACAAACTTGCTGTAAAACTGTCCGGTATTAGGGGACTTTGAGAGTGTCCGAACTTAGGGATCCTTGTACATACAAAAAAAATCTCATTCACATTGTGTGTTATGAATCATAAAAAAAAAACGCATGAGTTATATCAGATAGTCCAATAGCAATAATAAATAATAACAATGAATATCGTCCCATACTTTAAATACTGTTTACAGGCCCCAAGAAATTACTTGGAACAAAATTTACTAACCTTAAAATTTGCATCACGCTCCACGACGAACGAGGCAGCATTGACTATTGGCACCCGCCCCCCAAACTTCACCTAGGAGAAGCTTTCTAACCGCGGTACAAGCAATAAATTGGCGCACTTCTTCGCACTGATTCAAACGCTGTCCGGCTTTAGGAGCCGTCCGAGCTTAGGGGACTTCCCCCTAAATAAATACTAATAACGAGCTAAGTTCAAATGTTTTATGAAAAAATAATATATTAGTCCGTGGACGGCGGATAAAACAAAAAGCTTTATATATTTTTTTTCTCCGCTTATGATATAATTTTCTGGTTGCTATTATTTCTATCGAAAATAATATCCGTCCTTGGAACGCATTTTTTCAGTTGTTTGGTAGGTATTCATACACTCGGCCAAAAAGAACGCGGCACTTTGTTTTACACGAAAAATGACAATATTCGCCTGCATGTAACTTTGTTGTATTTCGTCGTTTTGGACTCTCCCAGCGATCATTTGACAGCTTAAAGAGTGTATTTAAACCTGCCGGAAGTGTTGTCAGGGCGACCGGAAGTTCAAGGTCAAAAATTTAAAAAAAAAAAGGTTTTGGAGCTTTAAGACGCTTTTTGTAGATCCTCCATGCGATCATTTCTCGCTTAGATACAGCCCGTCAAAAATCGCTACAAAATTTAGTTCTTTTTTTTTTATTCCTTTAATTGTTTGGAGTAGTGTATAGTAGATAAATATAATTTCTATTGTGAATACATTAGCTGTGTTGTTTTGTGCACGCTATCCGGAGTGGAACAACAACAGCACAAAAGAACGGTTCAGAACACAATTTTTGTTGGTGATGTGGGTAGTCCTGAGAAAAGGGTTTTCTTATACGCATAAGATAACTCTTCAACATCTTCGCTTGAGGAGGAAGATGAGCCCAAAAAGTCATTACCTAAGAAACAGTTATCTTCATAATATGTCCTTCAATTATGTGTAAAATTTTATTTAAATATTACCCTTGTGTATAGAGTATACGAGTAGGTACATATAGTGGTCGCAAGTTCAACTTCCTCGCTAGGTAGCTCTAGCTGTGTCATTTTGAAAATAATGAAACTAAATATTGTTTTGAGAGAAAATCCAGCAGTTATTTGCATGCCATAATTATTTAGTAACTAATCCTTCGCATTTATCATTTTTTCTCGTTAAGATTTTCTTTAAAAACAGAAATTAGTTTCATTATTTTCAAAACGATACAGCTAGAGCCAATTTGACGGAAACCGGATTTCCATAGGCTCTGTGCGGAGTGGGGTCCTTTGCAGATTACAAATTGCAAAACACCTGCAGAACAACAAATGGAACAAATGCATAAAAGAACGCAGCTATTATTTTAATTATTTTATTAAACACATTTGTTTGAGTATTTCTATTCGTCCATATCTGCTAAAAGTTCGCTTGGATTGTTCTTGACGACTGAATTATAAGTCTTTAAATTGTTTTTGGTTATCTCATTTTCAAGTAATGACTCACCTTGTTCTTCCTAGATAAGTGTTATAGATGTATTAATTTCGATAACGACATCAAAAATGGATCATCTGGTGGGCTACCTTGGACTTGCGTTAGGTACTGATTCGCTTCACTAACTAAAACTAAAAATGAAAATGAATTACTTACAGACGAAAATTGAACATTTAAGATTAAGTTTTCGCGAGTAGCTACCTACGTTAGCAAAAATATACATTAGCTTTCCTCGAACGCATCTCGGTCCACATTTGTTAAAAATCTTTTAAAACGATTCATTTACAAAAGTCCAAGTACATAGTTTGACAATAGATTACATTTCGATTTTTTTTCGGTACCTATTTAATATGAAATATTTCGTATTTAAAAGAAATTAAAGTACTGCTTAGAAAGCATTTACACTTAACTCTCCTGAAGTTGCAGTATCTTCTGAATTCTTTTGCGGACTTTCGAAGCACGTGCCTCCGATTTGCACTTCACATGAAAATAACGAAAACCCATTTTCTCGCTGAATTATATTTATAACTACATATTCATTTTCCAGAAAAAATTGCCATTGTATTCAGCGAGTACTAAGTAAATAATTGTTGGTTCCGTATTTATATTAATTAATGTAGATTATATTAATTAATGTAATATCCATCATATATTGACTTTGAAGTCTCCTCATAAATTTTAATGAATGTGCATTTAAAGTTAAAGGTGAAGAATATGCAAACAACTTTATCGGTCGTTAATATTTACTGAAGATATGTATGCAACTTAAAAATTTTCGAAAAGTGCAATTTTTCTGTCGCAATTTTCAGCGCATTTCCATATCTTTTCAGTGAAGACATTGGAATATTCCTAAAAATAAAGTCATTAGAAGACATTTTCCATTTCTTCGATACATCATTTAACGCAATAACCGTCGGTCGGTAAGTTATAATTTATTTGTCTTTAAAACGTTTATTTTGAGGACTTTTACAGAAATTTGAAGTTTTCTTAACTACCATTACTTCTACCAAAGGTATCAAAACAAGACATCTTTTAAATTTTTTTTCGCGAAAAATTTGAAAAATAAAATGTTGTATTTTCGAAAATTTAATTCGACAGACATACCAAATGAAATACAAATAGATATATTATGGTGAGCACCGTACATATTTTATTTACTATACAATCGGAAAATTGTATAAAATACATTATTAAAATCTACGAATTGGACGTTAAAAATTGCGTCGGAATAATGTGATTTTGCGGAATTTCAAAAGTATGTAAATGTCTCGGGAAGTGCGAGCGATTATTATTTTTATGTCTGTATATACTATTTGCAAATTTTTTGCTCAAATTAATATATGCACAACTCCTTTTCCAAGAGGAGATCTGACATTCATTGTGCTCCCACCTCTTGTATAAAAACAAATTTTATTCAAATAGTCAGGGAAAATTCCATTGCTCTTACTTATCTCGTCATGTTGTGCAATAATCACCGCTCTCAATAGGATTGGAGAAAGGAAGTTGCCTTGACTTTTGACTTCAACTGTAATTCAGCAAATATTCAAACAAGACTGCACATACTACAACTATATATTAAAACGAAGTCTTAAAGATAAATTGCATTTGATTATCTCATTTTGTTGCAAACAATTAGATAGTAATGCAAGATGTCACCTTGTCAGGTCTTTGGACAAGATCACAGATAAATAATAATATTTATTTATTTGTGACACGATGCGATTAACTGCAGTTCACGCATGGCTAGATGAGGTACATCGCCGAGTACTTAGGGTAAATCGTTATCATTCAGCGTTACAAGTACAACTCACAATTTGCTTACAGGTCCGGTTCTCACGAATGAGGCTGAAATTAAAAATTTCGTGAAAATTACGAGGGAAGTAACATTAGAATATTCCAAAAAAATTCATTTTTTCTTACGTAAAAGGTTAGTATTACTTGCAAAGAATATACCTAATACTAAAGCTTCAACATGAATTTCGTGGTATTTCTCAAACCAAACTCGACCACCTACCGCTAGGGTTGGGGAAGAGGGAGAGACCACCTACCGGTGGAATTGGAGGGGGAGGCGAGGAAAGGAGGTGCGGGATCGAGCCTGGTACCATTGGATAGCTTTCCAAAAAATATTTGACACGTATTTTTTCTTTTTTCGATCCCATGTGTAGTTCGCGAGATATTCAACCTTTTCGGAACCTTCTTTGACAGACAACACACCCTCCCCCGCGTTCCCTGTACCGAATTGAAAAAAATGTTTCAGATAAAAGTTTCGTATTTTTCCCCGTAGAATTAGAATCCGAAAAAAGAAATGCGGTTCCCATTTGAAATTAAAAAGTTTATCCCTCCTCACCCACATGGGGAGGGGGAGAGGGCTGATTTTAGGACAGGCAGATGTCCCCCATGGAGATATCGATTTTTTGTCTAGACAATTTTTTTGTATAATGCGTGTTTTTCGAGTTATTTTGATATGTCAGGTTAAATGAAACACCGGGTATGTATGTATATACATATGTATGTATCATTCATAAGATACGCTGCAATAGGTAGTATTTCATAAGAAATCTACTTAATTAATTCTTAATCATTATCGAGCGATCAAAAAATAAAAATTATTATACTTGATATAATTGTTTTTGAATTTTGAATTACTTCGTAATCGTTAGCGAGCAATCGAAAAGTAAAAATTAATCAATTTATATTATATATGTACATATATATACATATGTATATATACATAAATTAATTAATAATCGTTATTATAATTTTTATTTAGCCGAAAAAATTTAAACTTTTACTTCAACTATTATTGAATTAAAATAAGTCTACAAATGAAATAATTGATTTAAGCTTGGTGTAAAATTATGATTTGTTTCCCAAGTCCCTTTAGAAATTAAGAAACGTGCATGCGTGTTTTTCTAACGCAGGTGAAGATCCCAGCTTAAAATCTACGTTTACGATATTATCTTAGACATACTACTTTTTCTTTCTAGAGAACAATCTTCACCTATTTTGGGTAAAAAAGAATTTTGCGGGCTAACTGTACGAACTCAGGAATTACCCGAATTAAATAGATAACGTAAGGGATTTGCCACTGACATATAGAACTGGACTGCCAATCGACGGTCGAAAAGTGAGACCATTTTAAGTGGAAATGCAAACCATTTTAAGTGGAGATGCAAGCCTACCTTGGAAAACTCATGCTATAAAAACACATTAAATTATTTGCAATGTATGTTAAAATAAAGAAAATAAATAAATATAACTTGTCACAAAACAGCCCCTTTCAATTCGCCCTATATTTTGAGTAATTGTTAAAAAACATTCCGACACCAACCAGCTCGGGGCCGGAAGAACACAAGAGTCAGATATATAAAAACATATTCTATTTTGTCTTAGAAATGCATTTCGCCTGGGGGCCGGATGGGGGAAAGAGATAGGAATCTTATGTCAAAAAGTCGTCTTAGTTTTGAGGTGCGATTTTGCATTGGATCGGCAGTCCAGTTCTATATGTCAGTGGAATTTGCGTTTTAGCTCACACAATGAATGCAGCATTTGCGTTGATTTTTCTTCAACTTTTTCTTTTAGAAATGAAACCTGCTGCAAAAATTGTAAAGCTACCATCCCGAAATTAAAAGATAAAACAACAATTTTTCAGAAATATCATTTGAAATGTGTTGGAAGATATCGTTGGACGAAGAAAAATTACTTAATTTGGTAAAGGGAGCAGGAATATTTACATAATAAAAGCAGACTACCGCTGACAAATTTGAAATTTTAAGTTTTCTGCAAAGTCAAAGTTACTGCAATGATTGTGTTATGAATTTGCAGCGAAGTCAACTTATATTTAAGCGTGCAGGCTACAAATAAAAATAAATGTAATTTTTAAATTTGCCGCCTTTTGAAGGCACCTATATAGCCCCATGCGAAAGAAATAGACAGATATATGTTCCCTATATCTGAACTTTCCTTAGGTAAGAACTATCAAATGGGTGCAGCATTTGAGAACACAAATCGAGTGGTCCATTTCTATATGTCAGTGGGTCCATTTCTATATGTCATTGGCTACAATAAGTAAGAGTTTGAAAAAGGAAAAGAAAACAAAATCTTTAGTCAATAAGACAAGGCAGATTTGAGTTAAGACTGCAACACTGACATATAGAAATGGACCACTCGATTTGCTGTCTCAAATGGTGCACTCTTTTGACAGTTCTTACCTAAGGAGAGTTCAGCTATAGGGAGCATATATCTGTCTATTTCTTCCACATTACGCGAGATAGGCGCCTTCAAAAGGCGGCAAATTTAAAAATTATATTTATTTTTATTTGCAGCCTGCACGCTTTAATCTAATTCCCTTAAATGTAGCATTAAATCTCAAATAATTTCGCAGCGAGAACTTTCTGGAATAAGACGTTTTTCATTGAAAAAGTCTCAGCAAAACGCTTAAATGCTCTCTTCTGCATATGCGGTTTAGATCGCTAAACAACTGTTTTAAGAACTCAAAAGTAATTATTAGAGCACTTTTGTATTTTTGCTGTAATCCCCACTTAATTTAGTTACATTAAATGGACATAAATCCAATTAATTCCGAAATAATTCGCCGCATTATGCCACCCAGGTTTTTTTGGTTTTTGTGCCAGTTTTGTCGGTAAAGGAGACATAAAATAAAAAGAATTTGCAATATGGGATACTAAAAGACTAATTTCCATAATTTAATAACATAATTTCTGCCGAAAACTCAGAAATTGTGTAAAATTCAGTTGTATCTTAAAAAGGGGTAATTTCATGTTTGCATTCCTTTAAAGGGACTTAAGATACAAAAGGAGTTATTTAATAATTTTTGGTGCAATTACTTGATGAGTTTATGTAATTAAAATGGAATAATGCCCCAAAATTGCATTTGATAACAATTCAAACCCACAGCTGACTGCTCAAAATCCGTTAATGATATGAGCGAGATGGAAAAAGAAAGTGCACCATCTCGATATAGGCATTTTGTATGGGACGATTGGTCCATTTCTATAGGTCTGTTCGTTGACAAAACCGTTAAAAAAAACCCGTGGCGCCAGGTTTTGTCACACGGCGCCACACGGGCCCACACGGCGCCCCGAGAACTGTCAAAAAAAAACTCGGGGTTCCGTGTGGCGCCGTGTGGCAAAACCTGGCGCCACGGATTTTGGTGTCTCAACGAACGCAAATTCGTTATTACGGGGCAAAAAAGGGCGAAAAAGAAGAAGAAGAGTAGAATTGTCAGTTGTGTTCTTGGAGGAACGAACGAACATGGAGTGGAACAACCGTGTAAAAACCCTGTCGGTGAGTGAAGCCAAAATTCCGTGTACTGAATGTCAAAAAAGTGTACCGAATGTCAAAAGCCAGGCGTATTAAGTGTCAAACGAGAAACGACCGGGAAATTTAAAGTGCAAAAGAGGTTATTTTGTGCTTTTTTTGCTTAAATGATTGTTGTAAGGTGTAGTTTTTGTGTTTAAATGTTGCCTTAATGTCCGAAGAGGGCTAATATGTATATATTTAGGTAATTTCGCGGAAAATACTATTGAAAAGTGCTTAAGAAGTGTTTCATGCCTGGCTACAAAAATGTGCAGATTTACGGGATCTCTGTGCTTTGTTTTCATAAGTAGGTACTTAAGAAAACTATATTTAGTGATTTCGTGTCATAAAGTTGCGAATAAATGATCAAATTTTGTGTGAAAATATCATTCTTAACTGAAGTTATTTTCCCTCCAGAAGAATTGTCAGATATGTGGAAATGGAGCCAGAGTCGTCGCCATATGGATTTTTATGGGGGGATAATGCGTAATCAAGATTGATTGATAGAAATATTACTTTACTTAATACTTTCTTTTTATTGGGTTTTATGTTCCCAGGCTATATCCATTTGCAGGACAGGTGGTTCCAACAGATTAAATCACCTGCCCCTTCGCAATGCCAGCAAAATTTTACGCCTGTACTGAGTGATGTCTATGTGTGAGTGTTTCTACTCACACATCTTTGAAATGGCTTCACTTTTTTCGGCTCATTTCCACTCCATGTTCGTTCGTTCCTCCATGGTTGTGTTACAATTTTGCGCCAAGTGAGTTGGAGAATAATAATAATAGAATTCACGAAAAAAGCAAAGCGTCTCTTCTCATTTTAATCTTAGGTGAAAATTCATAACCGAGATTTATTTTTATAATTCACTGCATTTATTTAATACTAATTATCAAGTTTTACAATTATTTTCATAGTTGATGAGCATTTTTCATTCATAGTTAATAATTTATTTCAAAATTTGTCTGATAAATCAATAAATGTTCAATTCAGTTCAAATTTAAATTCAAAAGCGACCAGCCGTTAAATTTGGCCGAGCCAGCCTGAGCATAAATCTCGGGGTAAAATCTGGCGCCGCACGGCGCCAGAAAATGGCTGTCAAATTGTCAATGAACGCTTTCATGGCAAAATCTGGCGCCACAAGGCAGTTAGGAACAAAATATTCCGAAAACTATAGTCGATTGCCGCCAAATTCCTCCAGATCCTTCCGTTTTAGGGCAAACGGAAGGCGCCTACTCAATTTTATTGAAATCCGTTCGATGTTGTTGTTTTTCATTTAAGCATGCAATTGGCGAAAACGCGCAAACATAATTGTGCTGGGTTTGTGAATATTTTAAATATCAACAATTCCTAAAAGGTTTAGGTCTAGGCTAAAAATGGTTCGCTTTTCAGACGTATCGGTCCAGATTCGAATTACAGTGGTTCGAGGTTTCGAATGCGGTATTCTAGATATTCAGCACAAATTCAGCACAAAATCTGTCAAGTGTCAAAAGCTTTGTTTATCATCTGCCGAAGTAATCCCCTGAGGATGCACTGATTTAGTGGGTTTCGAGCGGAAAAGTGATAAGATGTCGCCATGTATCTCGAAAGTTAACTCTAATTTGGCTGCTATAACGTTTTTCGCGAAAAGCCACCCGGGAGAGGTATGTGGCAGCAATGGATTGCCCCTGACACCAAATTCCATCGCGATTTTGGGTCGCGCCCAACTCCTGAAGACTATCCAACACCCGAATTTGTGCGAGTATCTAGATGTTATCCGAGGGAAGCACGGTGAGGTCGCTGGAAGGCGGAGCCCTTCAAATTTTGTTCACGTACTTGCGATTTTCTAGAGCGGACAATAATCGTATCTGAATATTCCGGTACTCCGCTGGAAAACAAGCAGGATATTCGAGGGCAGATCGACAAGATTCTGAGAATATTTTTTCAGATTTCTGAGGGCCTGAGAGTGATTCATAGTCAGGGATTTGTTATCCATAACCTTGAGCCCAGCAATGTACTCTTGGATTGTTCCGACAACGTCAAGCTGTTCAACTACGGCCTATTTTACATGACCAATTTTGGAGACTACGTGTCCTTCCCTATCGGGTAACCTAGCCTAATGCCTAATATTACATTCATTTTAATTATATGAAACATTTGAAGGAATGCTCGTTACATGTCTCCGGAACGTCTTCTGGGTTCGAACAATAACATCAAAAGCGATATCTGGAGCTTAGGTATGATCGTGGCGGAATTGCTGCTGGAGTGCCACTTCTGGGCTGCATTAAAACCGGCCAATATCATCAGAAAGATCTTGTCCTTCTGCAGCACGAAGAACATCTTTGAGAAAATTGCAAGGGAGCACAACTGCTTCGATAAGTATCAGAGCCTGGACAAGGAGGTCAGGGATCTAGTGGAGAAGTGTCTCTCTACTTCGGTGAAATTGCGGCCGTTACCCTGTGATATCATCAACAACAAAGTTTTCGGGGAGGATTTTGCTTTGTATGCCCACAGCCCTCCACCCAAACCCACGGAGCTCCTGCTTCGCCTTCCATTGAAGCAGATTTACTACTTGTGGCAACTAGGTAACTTTTCAATCGATCTATCTATTGTACCTTCCTTAATCAGTTGAGCCAGCGATTTCCATCGGCCAGCTATTTCTTAGTTGTTGGGAGGGAATCCTTTAACATTTAAGAATAGAAAGACATCGTTTTTAGGAAGTCCTTAAAAAAACAAAAATGCGAAAAGTGCATCTGAGTAGATAAAACCTAAAAGTATGATTTGATTCGATAAAATGAAAAATATGGAACAAATAAAAAGATCGATAATAGAAAAGTACTTTAAAGTAAAGAATGGGGAAGCAGAATGGAATTTTTTGTTTTTGAACTTCAATATCACGCTCAAAATTGGTGAATTAAGGACCACTTTCCTTAATTCAGCTAATGGTCTATTTTCCTCCAGGTCTAATTAATTCTCTGTTTGTTACGTCGACTTCAAACATTTAGTTAAATCTTAGGAAGTCTAATTGTTAGCATCGATGGAAAATGAAAATTATTACATAAGTTTTAAAGCTTCTATTAATTTAAAAGGCTTTATTTCATTATTTTTGTCTTTATTCTTACCAATATTAGTATCTGGAAAAAAGGTTATAAACATAAAATCGGTGGATCAACACCCGAGCGTTTCGTGTTCCTTCTCCCAAGCAGCATTTCACCTCGTTTAACCGTCTTGCTCACACTCGGTCAAGCTTTGACTTAGAATTTCTAATTTTTGAAAACGAAGTAGGGAAGAATTAGGTAGTTCCAGACACATAAAGTTGAAAAAAAAATTCTGTTGTTAGTTTCGTTCGAAACCGAATTTGTATGATAGTGACATTTTTCTATCCTCCTACATCAATAAAATGTTAACAGTTATGAGTGTAAAGTGTCATGATTTGAAATCTCATACAGAATTTAAAATTTAGAAATTAAGAATGCAGCGTTTTTCAAAAGAGTTAAAAGCACTTAAACCATTTTCATTTGTTTACCATGGGTTTTTTTATGCGCTCCAGTTCAGCATAGGAAACAAATGCGATTGTATGGTGAGGCGCTCTAGCGATCGAGTTGCATTAAAGGATTGAGTTTTTAGTTAACTTATTATCAATTGTGGCATATTGGGCCAATTGTTTTTATAGATATCCAAAAAAAATAATGCTCAAATATATATTGCATTAAAAATTCTATTTTGGCATAAAGAATCAATTATAAAACATTTTTTTGTTCATATTTCCTCGGAACCCTGTAATACTATATTAATTTCTTCGAATTCTTAGCTCTGCCTCCCCATTTTTCATCTCTCCACCGTACTGGTTAAGCGCGCTATCAACTTCTAGCAAAATTTTGGGGTTGGTAGGAATACCAGACCAAAAATAGATAAAGATATAATTGCCGGAGTGAAGAGTCTTTGTAACATAGGCTCCATAGGCGTTGATTTGAATCTTCATTTTCCGTGAGAACTTATTCATCCGATGATCATTATTTTAAAGTACGCTTTTGAAGAAACGAAATTGAACTTGGATCACTTGTTTGAATCCTCATATTTTTCATGCTGGGTGTCTGTTAAAAGTATGTAGTCCTTTTAGCTCTTCCAGAGGAATTTTTCTCACAAAATGCTACATTTCTTGATAAATGTGTACTAATAATAAATAAATAATTAGCTGGAGGTGATGTACAAACTGAACTCAAGAAGGAAGGCTTGATCCGGAGTGAAGCACCGATCTTGACGCTGCCGAGAGTTGTATGCTTGAACGGGCAGACAGTGGGTCCAAAACGAAGTCAAAGCTATATGATGGACGACCGAATCGTCATGCTTCGACTGAATAATTTGATGGAGCGGCTGAAGAATGTCCCTGTAATTGGGTATTATCCCCTCATCCATTCGGCTAACCTGGCCATGCAGTACTCGTCTGGAATGGAGCAGCTGCCTTTAATTATTCGGGAAAGGGACACTGAGTACCAGTTTTATCGTGTAATGCTGTTTTCAAGGATGCTCAAAGGCTACCCTTTTACTCGAGATATGATTATCAAAGAGGCGCAAATCGATATACCCCCGCTGCTGCGTGGACAGGTTTGGGCCTGCCTCTTGAACGTTATTCCTAATGGAAGCTATGATAAAATTGATAAAGTCACTCCCACAACAACTGATAGGCAAATTGAGGTGGATATTCCGCGGTGTCATCAATACGATGAGCTCCTTTCATCGCCAAATGGACACAGGAAGCTTAAGAGGCTTCTAAAGGCGTGGGTTACCTCTCATCCGCAATATGTTTATTGGCAGGGTCTGGACTCCCTGACAGCGCCTTTCCTTTACTTGAATTTTAATAATGAAGGTAAGAGGATAATAAGTATGTTTTAAAATTATAAATAACTATGACGGTTATTCTCCTTATTCTTAATGGTCAAATTTTGATTGAGTGATGACTATATTTTAAATTTGGAAATTTTGCAGAAATTGCTTTCATGAGTCTATTCAAGTTCATCCCTAAATATCTTCACTGGTTCTTCCTTAAAGACAACTCAGCGGTTATCAAGGAATATTTAAGCAAATTTTCGCAATTGACTGCCTTTCACGAGCCCGTCTTAGCGAAGCATTTGATTGGCATCAACTTTATTCCTGAGCTCTTTGCCATTCCTTGGTTCCTTACTATGTTTTCTCGTTAGTATTTATAACGTGTTTAGTAGAAAGTTCGTCTTCAAAATATCTTTTTCGTTACAGATGTATTCCCTCTTCACAAGGTAATTCACTTGTGGGACAAACTAATGCTAGGAGATAATTCCTATCCTTTGTTCATTGGAATATCCGTGCTGAAGCAACTGAAAACGACGCTTTTGTCTTCCGGATTCAACGAGTGCATTTTGCTCTTTTCAGATTTACCTGACATTGTGATGGAGACGTGTGTGATTGAATCTCAAAAAATGTATCTTTGTACCCCCAAAAGCATCTGCTATCGGAAACATGTGATGCAGGCCTATGAGCCTGGAGAATTTGTAAATAACCCCTTTTGTTACTTGACTATTCGAGTTCAAGAGTATCCCTTTATTTTAGGATATAAGTGATATCACACTACCTGAACTTCAAAACGAAATATGTCCCCGTATTAGTGCGAACGACTTAATGGACTTGGTCGCCAACGCTCCGCAAAAGGTTGCAGTGATTGACCTTAGGGGAACTATAGAGTTCAACAAAATTCACGTTATCAGGAGTTTGAATATCCCATTTACATCTGTGCTACTCGGCGATGCCCGGTTGGAAACCTTAAACATACCCAACCTGGACACGATTTTGCCTGAAAGGATTATTGCGGTGATTAGTGATGTGCACGAAAATGCTGTTTTGGTAAGATTCTGATGTATGTATATTCAAGATTTTCGACGTTTTGAGTTTTTCTTTCGCAGTTCTCGAAATATTTGGTTGAATGCGGCGTAAGCAAGGTGTGTGTTCTTCATAAGGGATTTAGCATTCTGCACGCAATAGCGCCAAACATCCTGGTGTCTTCATAGTGCTAGGCCGTTTACTTCGTATTTATGTTTCCTCTATATTTAAAAATAAAGTTGTGTCTGAGACACTGTAAAATAATAAGATAGGCTATCTCAAGGCGAACGATCAAAATCATCATGAGGCGTCGTTTTCTAATGCCCGTTCTCCAATTCAGAACCCTACGAAGCACCTAAAATCGCGCCATCCCGTTCCTTATTCTTATTTAAGTTATCTTCTCTCTCGCTCATGCTTTGATCAACCTGGCTAACTTTATTCATGTGTGCATTTTAACCAAGAAGAAGCCCAGCAAATATTTGAATGAAAAGTCGCCGAAATATGGATGATATTGCCTAACTATCCTGAGGTGGAAATGTAGGTGAAAAAGCTGTAGTGTATTTTTCACTTTGAAAATGAGTCACCAATAAGAAACGGTGGGAAGTTGCTCTAAGCTAGGGTATATCTTCCTCGCATCGTAGGAAAGACACGCATTCTTTTCGTCAAGAGGTAAGTATCGCCTTCGGAGTAAGGAAATACTGTACCATGTAAAAACCCTGTCACCTGTGCATGAATGTAGTAAAATGGGGGTTCACATAGAAAATAGAAATGCTATTTTAATAAACGAGAGGAAAAGAACGGAGTAGCATGGGCACTCGCAAAAATCCATCAAGTTATTACACCAGAAATTATTAAATAGCTGCGTTTTTTAATGATAATTAGACTGCGGATTATATGCAAATGCGTATTACGTATTTATTACAACAACAAATAATTTCACCGCAATAATTATTTATATCGATAGTAATTTCAATTTAGGTATGCATATATGTATATACATATATATATGGCTATGTACTATGTAGTTATTAATATAAAAATTTGAGAAAATTGCATATTATCCGCAGTCTAATGATAATGAATTATAAAGGTTTTAGTACGTTTTCTCCGCATGAAAATCCGAAAACCCAGGTATTATCCACTTTCCAAAAAGTAGAAAATGCTGGAATTTCCCCGTAACCTGGATAGAAACCTAGATAAAACCTGAGTTTTCAGATTTGCATGGGGAGAAATTATTATTATTGCTCAAGATTATTCGAACGATTCAAAGTTTTGCAATTACATATGTATGGATATTTTTTAAAATAAAACGGTGTAATCGAGTTGTGGCACACATTTACATTCCTTCAGATATATTTAATGGAAAAATAATAATAAAGCTAAATAATTCATAAATTAAGGGCATTACGCATTTTCTTCTGCATAACTACTTTTTACATTTATGACTGCCTTACAAATTCATGTCATTCTCTCCTACAATTTTTCCAAAGTTTTTGGTTTTATTTCGTTCCAACATTGAAGAAATTTTCTCTAGAGTTCGTTTGTTCCTCCATGTTTGTGATGCTATGTGTTTCGTTGTTCCGGCAAAAGTTGAAATTTTTTCAACTCGTATGCCCGTTCCAATCCGCTCCGTTCCGCCCATTGTGTGCAATTAAACAGCACTAGGATATGTTCAACCAAAGAAAATATAAACATAAAGAACTTGCACCCGGTACAAGTTCGTGCTTTACGAAATTCTCGCTGCATTGGGCCTTGTGCGGTCGGCGCAAGGGGATTTGTAAAGGGGAATCATGCGCTCAGCTGAATAGCAACAGCTCAATAGCTGAGGCATTTATTTATTGAGAGGAGCTGAGTTATTTGAGTGGCCCTGCCCCCTGGGCCCCTGCCTGTACCCGAACTGTCTAGGAAATGCTCGAAGAATTCCTAGAATAGGGCGCAGGATAAGCCGACGAGCAGTGAGCGCCGGCGCAGCGACAGCGACGACTCTTGCTTTGCTGTTGCTATGAGCCCCTTGCCGCACACATACCGTCCGTATTCCTGGAATTGCAGTCAGTCAGCTAAGTGTGTGGGGAACTCAGAAAGCCAAGAACTTGAACGGCTGAAAAGCAGCTAGAAACATACGACTGGGGTTCTATGGGGTCGGCTCACGATATGCTGAATGCTGAGTTGTATCTCTGGGGTTCTAATATAGCGACCCCAGTCGAAAATTTTCGTACAAAATTTCTTGTGCGGCGTGCAAGTTCTTTATGATTATACGTTCTTTGACAGCTTGCCGGATCTAATCGAAGCGGAAATCTTTAAATATAAAACCTAAGGAGATGATGTATCGCGTATACGCCTTGTAAGTGAGCATAGTAAAAGCAGGGGTTCCCATAGAAAGAGATATGCGATTTTAATAAGCGAGAGGAAAAGATCGAAGTAGCATGGGCTCTCCTCTCGTTCGCACAGTTAGAAACTTTCATTTTACAGACGCCGTTAGAAATCAGGTTTTGGGGGGTGTGTGCATAAGAAAATTTGTAAAACATTTTCACATTTGCATGGGGAGAAAACGTACTAAAGCCTATATAAATAGTTTATTAAAGAAACCCAGCTAATATTTGGAATACACGTTTTAATTTTTTTTCGATTAAATAAAAATTATAAATTGGGTAATATTGATTTTCGGTCGTAATTTTTATTTTTCTATCGCTTGATAATAATTATCAAGTAATTATTTGTTATTCGACGACCGCTCGATAATGATTATTGAGTAATTTATTTTTTATTGTTCGAAATAAAACTCATTTAATTTTTTGTTCCTTTAAAGAGTGGGAAAGTAAAATAAGAAAGCTAGTACGATCCGGAATCAAAATCTATGTTTTTCAATTTGATAAACATTTTCTTATTATCATTAATAATAATTAATTATTACTTAGCCGTTATTAAACAATCGAAAAATAAAAACTACTTGATAATCGTTGTCGATCGACTGGAAAATAAAAATTACTTAATAGTCGTTAACTTATGTTTATAACTTGCTTACATTTCAGCGAAAAAGTTAGGAAATGTTTTCCTGTACACAATTGTCGTTTCAGAACTTAACGTTTTTATTTCAAACGAATTTCACCACAGTCGAAAAGCGATAATACACTGAACTTAAAGTAGCGGCTCTTTTCGGAATTGGGCTACTGAAAGGTGGAAACGTCACAGCCAAAGTTGAAGCTCGTTCATTCGGTTTTAAACTTTTCACCGAGACTGATACTTTAGCTACAGGTGAGCTCTTAACTTTAATTTATTTTAATTATTTCTCATTTTTATTTTACTAAATAAGTTACGGTGACTAAATTTGTGTTTCCTTAAAATTTGTGACCATATTTAGATCGGCGAAAATTGTGTGGAATTGGCCACGTGCGGATTCGAGTTAGGTTATCGTTTCCGCTCGAAGTCAATTTTGGCAATTTTAGTGATGAATAGTTTTCTTATTCCTTTTGCGGTTTCCACCAGAAGGGATTTTTGTCCCTGAGGATGGTCAAGAATGTCTGATTCCTCCAAAAAAATTAACTCGAAACCTCGTTCGACACATGGGAACGCCATCTTTAAATATACTTGATTTTCCAGAATGGCGGACTCAGCTCCAGCCCGTGGTGGTTTTCGCGGAGGATTTGGTTCTCGTGGAGGACGTGGTCGAGGAGGCAGAGGTCGTGGACGTGGTCGCGGTCGTGGACGCGGAGGCAAGGAAGACCAAAAGGAATGGACGCCCGTCACCAAATTGGGCCGTCTTGTTCAACAGGGCAAAATCCGCACGCTGGAGGAAATCTACTTGTATTCCCTTCCCATCAAAGAGTTCGAGATTATTGACTCTTTCCTCGGAGCCAATCTCAGGGATGAGGTTCTCAAGATTATGCCTGTGCAGAAACAAACCCGTGCTGGTCAACGCACGCGTTTCAAGGCTTTCGTGGCCATAGGTGACAGCAACGGGCACATCGGTCTGGGTGTGAAGTGCAGCAAGGAAGTGGCTACCGCCATCCGTGGCGCAATCATCCTGGCTAAGCTCTCAGTTGTCCCCGTTCGTCGAGGATACTGGGGAAACAAGATCGGCAAACCCCACACTGTTCCATGCAAGGTAAATAATTTAAATCTTAAATTAGTGAGTCTGAGACTTCTTAAATTCAACGCAATGTTTCTGAGCTACTCCCTGATGTGGCAGTCGATTTTCATGATGATCATTTTTACTTTCCTTTTGCGGTTTCCACCAGAAGCTCGCTAGTGATGGCCGAAAGATGTCTGACTTTATAACAATTAGATAAATACATTTTTAATCCGCAAAACATATTTAATGCGAATATAATTCTTTCAGGTGACCGGCAAGTGCGGCTCCGTATCCGTGAGGCTTATTCCAGCTCCCCGTGGAACCGGTATCGTCTCAGCCCCAGTCCCAAAGAAACTTCTCATGATGGCTGGTATTGAAGACTGTTACACATCAGCTCGTGGCTCTACTGGCACTTTGGGCAACTTCGCTAAGGCAACTTATGCTGCTATTGCCAAGACGTACGCTTACCTCACTCCTGATTTATGGAAGGAAATGCCACTCGGCAAGACTCCCTACCAAATCATGATCTAATCAGGATTGTTTCAAATAATGCATCGCTTGAAATAAACTGGTTGAATAGCGAATATTTTTGTATTTATAAGGGCGGGAAAAAAGGCCTTTCGAACTTTTATTATAGTAAAAGTATTCGAGTTTGGGGATTTTCATTCTCAAGATTAAAATTTTAAAGAGCAAGCGTAGAAGTGCACCCTTAATATGGTTCGCGAGTCGCACAAACCTCATTCGAATTGAAAGGAGCTTGCAAAAGCCCTTTTTGGATAAAAATTCTTAAAGTTACCGAAATTTTCATAAAATCATTTTTCGTTATTTCGAAGCTCCTGGTGTGAGTACGCCTTTTGGGTAGCACATAATTTGATAAGTCATTGACTGTTGAGGGATTAAACCTAAAAATGGGCTCCCGACTAGAAGAATTTGCGTCTGATCAATGCCCTAGATTGAAGAGGAGAGTGATATGATGACTGGTGCCTAGGACCTACCAAATTATTTTTTAATTTTTATTACATTATCTACATTATAATTATTTTTCGTTTCAATAAAACCGTTTAGCCATAAGGCTTAACTTAAAATTTTTTTTTACCTATTTTATTTTTTATATTAATATTTAAAACTACTTTTTTTCGAGGACAATATAAATAAATATCATATGTACTAACTAAACTAACTAAATAGTGTCCAATTTAACACGTACAAATAAAATACCATTTGAATAAAATTTTCCTTTTACAAAATAATTCTACTGTCTGAGGATTTTCCTTATGCAGTAAAGTGTACTAGTTTAAAAAATAATTTTGTTTTAAAAACGAACTATGTATATTCAAATTGAAAAACCTCGGATATAATAGACGTAAATTTTTTTGTGTTTTCGTTAAAATTAAAAATTAATGCCATTTAGTGAAGAATTCCTAAAATTCTTCATCCGCGGGGAAGATTGATCTTTATATACACGAATTTGTCTGGAACTTTTGATTTGTAATTACTTAACAGTTGGTTCTCGCTTGTAGTTGGAAATGTTTTTCATTTCACACCTCTCTAAGTAGGAAGAAGGAGCTAATGCTTGAAAGTGAACTCTACGAAGAAGCTATAGACTTGTTTAGTTATCTGTACCTTGTTAGCATCGCTTTTAGAGTTGAAAATGGCCATAATTGGATCAGTGGCCAGGACCGGGCAACCTACCCTATATGTAGTAGCAATATTATGACAAATCGAACACTTGCTTTCGAACATGTAATATTCCCTAATTCTCTCTTTGGATCTATTAAGTTCAAATAGACTATAGAGCATGTGGCTTTTAAAAAATCTAAAAAATGTTTGCGCTGATGTTTCAGATTCAGATTAAGTTGCAATCGTTCGAGCGAGTAGACATATAAAATTACGCTTTGGTTACTCGGCGGTCAAAAAGATTATAATTGTAATTGCAGATTGTAAAAAATCTGATATTCAGTTCAAAATGAACATCGCTTTCCGTTGTGATTTTTCATTATTTTTTTGAGTTTTAATGAACCTAAAATTATGGTAGGAGTTAAATTTAAAAGAGCATTAATTGCCATGGCTGTAGGAATTGTGGTGATCAATGATTTTTATGAAGTAAACAGTCAGAATTTCATCAAGTAATCTTCGACAAAAAAAAAATACATAGAATAATTTTCGTTCCTCTCAACTAAAGACGTCTTTATAAAAAATAAAAATTAAATTAAAATTGTAATTTTCAACAAAGTTAAAATAATTTATATTAATAAAAAATAAATATTTTAAACTTATAAATATAGAAGAATCAAACCTCTACAATATAATTATCGCATGTTTATAGTAAATAGTATCGCGATGAGATATATAAATTAATCTTTCAGTAGGAGTAATTAAATATTTTTATTTTATCTGTATATTAATACGTGAAGGGAAAACTTTGTACCCCTTTTTAAGCATATTGGACAGACGGAGCAGTGAGAGATTTGGCAAAGTTAAAGTTTACATAGAGAAGGAGTGCAGAAAGCTAAAATTTAAATATAATATGTGTTACAAATACATTAAATAAAATAAAATAAATTCATTATTTACGTTCATACTGTCTATGCCAAACGCATAGTAGTCTGTGGTCAAACTGTCGTAATTTTATTATTGACAGTGCCAATTTCAAACACATATACATAAGTAGTAGGCTGTGTACGTTCGTATTTTTCGTAGTAACCCCAGTAGGTCGAATTTCGACCACAGGGCGACCACTAGTTATTATAATTTTATAATTTTTTTAAACTGATTGGAAAACAACCGAAAATTATCGAAAAACTGAAAACTTTCGCGGCTCCCAGGTAAAACGATTCTTTTAAAAGGCTACTTGAATAATTGAACCTCATCCCTATCCAGTTCTGTTTCGCCACAGAATGATTAAAATTTTCTTTGAATTCAGTCGAAGAAGCGAAGATGTTCTAAAAAATAGTAATAAGTAAATAAATGCAAAAAGTTTCATTCAAATTAAAAATTTTCGAGTCTGACAGTGTATTGATTTGAAATGGGATCACATGTAAAGTGTAGAATCATGATAACGAAAAGTTAAAGGTAGATAAAAAAAAGATGAATTTATATGTACAATCATATCTTTCCGAAAAAAAATCTAGTAGACAAAATTGTATTTTAAGAGCCCGGTTTGTTCTACAAGATGTAAATACACACCCGGAAAGTCTTAGATATTTGAGTCCAAGCCAAATTAAGTCATTATTCTTTTAATTTCTTTAAATTTCCAACTTTCAGCGCAGTGTTTGAAAATAGAACATAATACACATGGGTATGTAATAAAAAAGTTAGGTAATTAGAGGAAAGCTAGTAAAATGCAACGTTAGTCAATAATAATAACTTTATTTACCAACCTTAAATGAAACAAAGAAATAAAACAATAATACGGGGACATTTATTGTACATTTGCGTATTACACAAGGAGAGGTCGGGCGATACAAAATGCCGGTCATCTTAATATATCTCCATAATTTTATGTAGAAAATAAAACAATAAAAATAAGTATTCGCTAGAAAGTCGTTAGAGCTACGTTGTCTGATATGGGAAGGGGCGTGGTGGACAGGAATATTTACAGGGACGCTGGGTGGTAAGCGGGGCACAGACATTTAGAAGACGATATAAATACAAATATAAACACCGCGTGATTTAAAGTATTTGAGTAGGACAACACTTCACATTTGTTCTTTGCTAGGCTTTTTCAGCCCTGTACCTCTTGCCCGGATTGTGCCGGGCGTCATGTGAGGCTGATCGTCGCAGATGACGATAATTTGAGGATTAGAGAGGGTTCCGTAAAGACATAAAAAACGGCACGACATTTAGGAGAAGGTAAAGAGATTAAGGATATACAAATTACAGGACATCGTAAAAAACTTGTGGAATGTCGTAAATTTCTCAAAAAACGTATCAAAGCTAGTCGTAGAAGTTGTAGAGCTATACTCGATTCGTAGTGACGCCTTACATTCCCGATTCCGCTATTCCTTCATCATCTGGAAAGGAAAAAATAGTTTTAATTATATTTCTTTGTAGCGACAGGGTAAACAGAGGAATTGTCCTGGATTAGTAGCTCCCACTTTCAATATTTTACTTAGATTCCGCAATAACTAAAGGTACTACAATTGAAATAGCAAAAAATAGAATGACCAATGTTCTTTAATTTTAAAATAAGTTGACCACACTTTTAGTGGTAATATTTAAATCCTATCATATCAATATTAAATATCTTGTATCTTTATAACTTTATGTAATATTTTGAGTAAATACTTCCGTTTCATTTGCCATAATGAACATATATTTATTTAAGGGGTAAAATAAAGCAGTACCTACTTGAAACTTGAACGATTAAAATAACCGATTTATAGAAGAGTAAAGGTTGAAACTTTTATTTGAGCTACATTACAAGCTCCTACAATAATTCGTTGTTTTTTTAAGTATTTTTAAAGACGTTCAATGTACGATTTTACATTATTTAAACTTAATTTTTCTTAAAAAGATGGCGTGATTAGACATTTTCTTTTATGAATTCGTAATCTAGGGAAAAATCCTATAGATATTATATACATTTCTTTACGAACAAAATTTTTTCTTATCGCATCATTTGTAGAAACATTTAAAAATTGTCTCGCATAAGACTTGAGATAGGATGAGGGAGTTGGGCGGTAAGATTTTCACAATAGAACAAATCGGATAGGGCAGAAAAAGTTTTTTAAAAAAAATGTTGAGCATAAAAAAACCGGTCAAGTCCGAGTTAATGTTGTGAACTAAGTGTGCCGCACTTAAACTTCATTAAAAGGAGAAAACTAAAATTTGTCTCGGTGAGCGATATTTTTGGAGATAAGCGGAGAGATAGAAACTTTTTAGCGTGTTTTTCGGAAAAATATTAAAAAATGTGACACAAAATAAGGTACATATGCATTTTTAAATTTGTGATCGAAAACGAACACGAGGTTTCATTTGAAATACATACTAAACCATGATTCAAAATAAATTTGTTTTAAAGGCCTGCGCTAACCAGAAACCTTTTACTGTGCTGATGAAAATGCCGACAAGTCGAAGTGAAACTATCATGGTAATTACTAAATTTTACCTAGTTAGGTGAAATTTTAGCGGGTATAGTAACTATCTCCTGTTATATTACTCTTCGTTGAAGTAAGATCATGGCATAAATGTATTAAATAATCAAATCAAAATAAATTTAATGAATAAATGTTTAGCCTGACGGATTTTTGTTTTATTTATATAGAAAAGCAGTAATCCCTTTAGGGCAGTAGAAACACTGTAAGCTTCCATTAAAATATTTGGCAGTAGAGGGAAATATTCTTTTAAAAATCTTCAATTCACAAATATGCGAGTCAAAAGTCTTAAGGACGGCTTGACAACCCGAGAAGATAAGTATTTATTATGAATGTTCTTTTCATATATTATTTTGGTATGTCTAAAATCTGACATGCCGTAGTGGTCCATAAAGAGAGTAATGGGAAAGTTACTGGGTTATTTATATTTATTTTAAATAGTGTGATCCTATTAATCAACTAATGTTTTTTGGGCCTTAGAAACTTAGAAAAAAAGGACTTAAAAATACTTGCATTGAACGTATACACAATGGTATTCTAAAATTTTGAAAACAATAAAAAAATTAATTTTTTGTATGCTCTAAACTAAAGCATTCAGTTTTAAGAGCAAATCGCTAATATAATTGTTTGCCTTCAATGAGAGTTCGTAAGACTATTTTTACTAAGCAGGTTTGATGCACAATATTCCAGAAAGTATTAGGTCAGTATGGTTAGTAAAGTTAAGTGTTAATTCCTGTAAAAATATTTGCGCCATTTTTAGAAGAACGATAAAAGAAGGGAAAATAAAAGTTAATTAAAGTAAGCAAAAAGTTACCAACCCACAAAAGGATTAGCGTAAATCCCATCACCACCATTAACCTTGATAAGATCATCGGAGACGACAATGGTCACGTCGTCGTTCCGGTTGCCCAGCAGTTGGTCATAGCAACTGACGTCCGTGCTGATCACGTCGACGTCCTCCTCGTCGTCGTAGTCGTCCTTTTCCAAGCTATTCCTGTGGCTGCTGCCCTGCATCGGGTTCGAGTCCTCGTAGCTGCCACCTCCGCTGTCGTCGTTCGCGTTAATCGCCTCTAGATTCGAGGTAGTGTCAAAATCCTCATCGTCGTTGCGCCCATCGTAGCTACCATCGTTAAGACTATTTACTTGCATTATTTCGCCGCTACAGCTATTGGGAATATCACAAGAGGAAGAACTGTAAGTGATATGAGGCTGGTGATCCTCGGCATTCTTGATGCCTTGCTTGTTGTCAACCAGGACGATAACGACGTTGTTGTTATCGTTCTGGTTGAGTTCTTGTCATCTCTCCGTCTTCCACTGGTTGCTCTGATCCTCCTCGACGGTGGGTGGTTGCTCGGCGCCTGGTGTGATGTCACCATTCGCCTTAACCAGCTGCTGATCTGAAGTGTGCATTATGTTTAGCCCATCACCAACAACATTAAGTGCAGCGTGCAGATGCACAGTGGCGCAGCGTGAGGTGTAAAGTTCAATTGTGAGAAAATTTAAAAAATAGAGTAGTTGAGGATCAAACTATTGGAAAAGCAATAAAGCACCCTGTGTGGTTGATATTTACAGATTTTTGCTTAACATAGCATTAGCTGCAATCAGTTGCGGACGAATAAACAAGCGCTGGCAGTCACAGCTTACCTTGTTTATTCACCCGCTTAAGCGTAAGGCAAAAGTTAGTCACAGCTGCTGTTATCACCGCCAACCATAAAGTGGGCTGAGACGAAGGAGGGAGGAAAACTTACCTTCGTAGCCTTGATTGTCGTGAATCTCGCGTGGAGGACTCACAACATTCTCCCTACCTTCTAGAACTGCCAGTAGACACTGATGAATGCAGATGTACTGCTGTTCCGTCTGGACCATCCATACTCGTTCTGTGTAAGAAAATAATTACAATTAGTTCCGAAACTGATTTTGGGTGATAGGCTATATACATATATGTATATATGGCTACAGTGGTGTTTATAAAAATATAACATATTCAATTTACAATAAGAAACCTCTCTGTTGGGTCCTAATATATAATAATTATAAAGAAAAGCCTTTTTCGATTTGGAAATCCAGCTAACCTAGAGGACAGAAGCTAGGAGTCGCTTTTTAGTCCAGTAAATACTTAAGCCGGAATATGTGGAAAAGTGGTGGAACGGCGCCGGTTTGAAAAATTCCTTTTTTCACGTGTTCCCTAGACCTCCAGGAACATTCATCGGGACCTCGCCCCCAAGGGCCCCAAAAAGTAGTTGCCATAAAAACGTTAATAAAATTAATATTTCGGCTCGAAAATGGGCCCTAAGGAGTTTTTTTGGTCGCTGATCATGATTCGAGATCCAAATTGAAGAAGTCCATAGTCCAGTATAGAATTTGTTTCATTTTTGGATGACAATTTCACTTTTTTGAACGAATTTTAAATATGAATACACACTGGACTGTGGAATTCCTCAATTTGGACCTCCGATTCGTGATCAGCAACCGAAAAAACCCACTAGAGCACATTTTCGCAGCACAATATTCATATTTAAAATTCGTTTAAAAAAAGGGGAGCTTTCATCCAAAAATGACACGAATTCCATACTGAACTATAGAATTCCTCAATTTGGACCTCGGATTCGCGATCAGTGATCATTTCCGAGCCGAAATATGTATTCATTTTGCTAAAGTTTTTATGACAACTACTTTTGGGACATTTTGGGGGGAACTCAAACCCCCCTCACTTTCTCATTTTCAGAGAAAATGTTGAGGTCAATGCGTGAAAAAACGAATTTTTCAAATCGGTGCTGTTCCACCACTTATCCACATTTGAAACTTGTTTCCGGCTTATTTATAATAGATTTAGGATAAGCGGGCTCTTTCTGTGAAAATAAACTACTTAGAATAATAAATATGTACCTCACATGAAACGTAGATAGAATAAAAAAGAATTGTAGGAAAGTGTAGTGATAATAGAATAGTTTAGGTTTTATCATCCACGACATATTCAGACCCCGAATGCATACGCAAGGTAGCACACGCGCATAGACTACATTTCAAAACTACTAGTTTTTGATAATGTGCTCCAAAAAGCTTATCCACTTATATAATATTTATTAGTGAACATGGCTAGGAACCGAAAGTAAAAATAAAATTAGAATGAAAGTAAAAATAAAATTAGAATGAAAGACATTTTATATGAAAAATCGAATATTTCAAACATCTTGACCGCAATATAGCCATATAAATATGTTTTTAAGAGAAACTTATATTTCAGTACCCATACTGGTTGAGAAGCAATCTTATTGAGTTTACGTACCTTTCCGCATGGCCCATACAATTCCGAAGATATCCACATAGTCCGACACTTGGATCTGTTGAAGAATGCGATCCAAAGTGATGAAAGTTCCTGATCGGCCCACTCCAGCGCTGCAGTGGACCACAATAGGTCTTTGATCCGGACCCACGCGCTCTCGGAAGGCTCGTACAAACCTGGCTAGAGTTTGTGGTGGATTTGGCACACCGAAATCAGGCCACGTTGTAAAATGAAAGTGGCGGATGATCCGTTGTTCATTTCCCTAAAATGGAATTTAGCTACAAAAAGACCAAAAACAGTGCAATGAATAACTCCTTACTCTACACATCATGAACTCTGTGATGACCCAGTCGGGGTAGTGACTGTCGTTGAGTATTTGCACTTTAATATCACCGTAGAATACTGGTACTGTGTCATGGGGCCAGTAGTGATCACATTTTTCGCGCCCCTTTTCGAAGCAGCGTGTCAGCATAACGATCGCTCGAGAGTTGCTCTCCCAGCACATCCGCCAGAAGTCATCTCGCGTGGAATGCAGGGGTCCCTGGGTGACTATGAATTCTCGAGGAGAGTTGTGTCCAGGGACATAATTGGCGTTGATGTAGTCTGATCCCTCGTCATCGTCCACCGGCTGCAGTTTGAACCGTGAATGATCGTAGGGCAGTATATTGGTAAATCTGTTCTTAGGCCTATTGCACGGAAGATCCGCAAAAGTGCACGGTTGGTCCCGGCCGACATGTTTTAGTTCCTCGAACTCCTCACTAAACCGGAAGTCCGAGTCAGCGGACATCATCCGGTAATGCTCAGCGAAGTTCTTAATTAAAATGGGCCGGTTTGGCTCGATAACGCTGTCAGGTAGCGACATATTGTCATTTGTGCGAGATTCTTTGGCAGTCTTTCGGCCACTGCTGCGGCGTCTTCGAAGTAAAACTATTGTCAACAGGAGTATTAAAATGAGAGTGAGTGGGACCGTGATAGCCACTATTAGTGAAGTGTTGTCTTGGTCTGAAATAAGCAGGAAAAAGAACCAGATCAAGCGAGTGATGATACAGCGCGGGAGGGAGAGATATAAGCAAAGTCGTTTCGGGAGACCAAAAAACAATTTACTACAATACTTACCGACCGACAGAAGGCCTATTTAAGTTTATTTACGCAAGACATAAAGGAAAGAATAAAGCAAAGTTAATTAAGATAATCACATGAAAACAGAAAACGTAAGGGCTATTAATCTGTATAAATGCATATGTAAGTTTTGCCCAAGTTTACTTGCACAACCATACATACATATGGATATGTATGATACAAACGTAGACAAAGTCTGCATGTATGTGACATATGTGACATATTTGTTACATTATATAACTAAGTAAGAAGCTCATTGTAGTTTTTAATTCGTAATCCTAATATTCCGATTGGCGTGTCGAAAAAGGTTGTTGTATCATAAAATAATCAATTTTGAAAAAAAAAACGTTTGGCTATTCATTAAGGAGTTGGGCCACTCTAGGATTTTCAAAAAAATCGATATTTTTTTATTGTGTTAAATCATCTCTTAGGACCTCAAACATGACATCCCAAAAGATTATGGCTCGGAAATATCTCTAAGTACTTGTTTTTTAAAGTATAGTACAAAGTCGCCAGATAGGAAGCTATACACATATTATATAAATAACTTAAAACTTTATGTCCGTTATCCGTTTATCTCAAAAGTGAATTTTTCAATTTGGGACCCATAACTCGAACAATTTTCAACCAATTGACTTCAAATTTTAATCTTTGAAAATATATTGTCTAAATAAATACGTAGGATTTGTTTTTTATATGGCATTTTTTATTAACAATGTTTTAGCGATTTTTATGCGAATTTTGTAAATTTGAATTTGGAAGTGCGTCATTCGGCCAAAAATCTTTATATCGAAAAAATCCTACGTAGGTCCTTCTCTAGCTGTCGTTATGTACAATAAGAAAAAATTTAGTGACTCATCATAATTCAAATGTTACCAGAGCTGTTGGTACGGCCGTGGACTCTTCCAAAATAGAGAGATCATCGGAGAAATGCTGCACAGCCGCCATTTTTAAATAAATTATTCAATAAAAATGTTTTACAGTCAATCATATGTACAATAAATTCCTTCCTTTATAAACTCGATTTATTTTATATTTTTAGAACGAAGTTCTTTATGGCGCACTATGCGTTGAAAAACTAGGCAGGTGAACATAGAGAAAACGACAGAGTAACGTTAAATTCCCCTCAACTTTGCTTTGCTCTACGCAAGTCCAGTCGAGCCCCTTAGGGTCTTGGCCATCTGGGGTCTAGTCGGTTTATTCGAGAGCTACTGTAGTAGTACTGTGAAGAGAGAGAGAGAGAGAAAGAGAAAATTCAAAGTTCCCTGGCAGGCGGCAGCAGCGCATGTTTACTTTATTATAATTTCTTCGATGAATCTTATGATAGTTGTGTGTTTGTATGACGCATGTGTATGCTTCATACAGTGACGATTAAAATTCGTGTTACGTGTATTCAAATTTACGTGGATTATTATGATATTCAACAAAGTCACGCGTGCGCGCGTGTTTACATGTGTATAACCTATTCGTAGTAGTGTTGCATATTTTGTACGCATCGAAAAATAATCATGTCATACAATATGAACAGTAACAATTCTGGCCCTTCTAAGCAATCGGTGGAAGGCATAAACTCTTAAGTTACCACGTTTTTATTAGTTCGGTTTCCGTAATGTCACTTTGCGTGAAACCAAAGAAAATATAAAAATACTTTATTATACTTTCTTTCGTGAAACGACTATCAAGTGTGTGTATGTGTATGCTTCATATAGTGGCAATTAAAAGTGGTGTTAGTATTTATATGCTACATGAATTCAAATTCAAGTGGAATTTATGATTCAACAAAGTCACGCGTTCGCGCGTTTTTACATGTGTATAACCTTTTCGTGATAGTGTTGCGTTTGCGTATTTTGTACGCAAAGAAGAATTTACGAATTCAGATCACGGACTATCAAATTTTAAAGTTTTTTTTTAAGTTATTTTTTTTTAATTAATGCAATTTGAACCAAACTCGTTACTTGTGGCTTTTCAGGGTCGCTTGTTTCAAAACAACTGTCAGAATTTACGAATTCAGGATGGCGGACTGGTTAATTTTAAAGTTAATGCGATTTGCATCAAATTTGGTACTGAGGTTTTCGAGGTCGCTTATTTCAAGTCAACTGTCAGAATTTACGAATTCAGGATGGCGGACTGTCAAATTTTAAAGTTCATTCGATTTGCGCCAAACTCGAAACTTGGGGGTTTTCGAGGTCGGTTATTTCAAGTCAACTGTCAGAATTTACGAATTCAGGATGGCGGACTGTCAAATTTTAAAGTTAATACGATTTGCACCAAGCTTGGAACTTGAGAGTTTGCATGGAGGCTTATTTCAAATCAACTGTCAGAATTTACGAATTCAAGATGGCGGACTGTCAAATTTTAAAGTTAACGCGATTTGCACCAAACTTGAAAATTGGGGGTTTTCGGGGTCGCTAATTTCAAAACAACTGTCAAATTTTGAGAATTCAAGATGGCAGACTGTCAAATTTTAAAGTAACAGGATTTGAAACATTATAAGTAGGGAGAGGTAATATTTTTCATTTCCACACACTGTCAGCTGAACATAATTTGAAATACATCGGGAATTTACTTTGTGTGCTCAGCTGTGTGTAGTACTCTGAAAAATGGCCTTAAAATAGTTATGGTTGTTATTTATGTTTCACCCAATCAGAAAATTGAAGACGATATATTTCAAATTCATAGACAATTAAGTGAGTACAGTGAGGAGGGTGCCAGAAAATTATGTTGTGATCATGATAAGGTCCCACTCATTTTGGCTGCAGATTTTAACATTAATTTTGCAGATGCAAGATCTGATAATCTAGAAAAAAGGTCTGTTGGAAACATTTAATTTGTCAATAGATAATAATCCGAGACACTCAACAACAAAGTTTGGTACAACTATGTATTGATGCTGTTTTTTCAAGATATTTACCCAAAAAAGAGTCGCAGTGACGGTTGAATTGTAAAATAAAAATACTTAAATATGTCAAATTTTTTTACCTTTTTATTATTTAGGTATATATTATAGCAGAACTTCGTTCTTACCGGGGGTCCTGAGACCCGCACGTTTCTTTTTCCTGACAAGCCTATTTTTTCGGCCTCTAGAGTGGCCTAACCCCTTAAACTCTTAATGGAGGATATCATTGTAAAGTCGCATTTGCTACCTTAATTTTACATAAATTGACAAAATGTAAGAAAATTGGCTTATGTACCTATGCCTTCTTATTTCAAGTATTCAACGTTATACTTCAATAAATAAATTTAACAGGAATAAGTCAAAGTGAAACAATTCAAAGTGCAAAACAAGTTCTGCTTCTCCATAAAGCTCAGAGTTTAATCTCAATTAGAGAAATTTTAACTATGATTCTGAACCAGAGTAATAACAAATAAGTTGTTAGTTAAAAAACAAGCTTTTATAGCATTTTACTCGTCGAACCTTTTCATTTGATATCCGTGTCAACGGGGTTTTGAAGAGGAAAGAAAAAGGTAAGCCGCCGGAATGGTTAAAAAATTTACTTGCAAGTTTAGGGCAACACAAAAAGATGGAAAGTAAAAAAGCTTGTAAAGACACATTTCAATGAATTGCATTCATAATTTTGTATTTGAAAATATCTTTTCCCGCAAGAGAAGCTGCATTTGCATACGTAAGGAAAAGCATTTTGTTCATTGTTTAAGTATAAAAAAAGGGTGAGAAGTTAAAAAAAATGGTTCTGTTTCATTTATCATGATATCGGGCTTTCAAAATTATGGGTATTAGGGCTATTAAGAGGGTATAAAAATTAATTTATTCCGCGTGTATGGGTTGCCAGAGATACGCATGCTTTCAATTATACTACTTACCATGCGTAGAAGATGGAAACTTAATAAATCCATTCATAATTCGTAAAGAAACATTTTAATAGGTGGAAAAACTGTAAGGTAAATTCTTAACCCCGATGACTCACCTGTTTGTATAGAGAAGCTGTACGCCGTGTCGGTGAACTTATCCGGAGCTGTGAAAGCACGCACCTTCACTCGATACGTGGTGCCTGACTTCAACGGCCCATTGCAATATCCCGTCTGGCGTGCATCACAGTTCTCTGCTCCAATTGTGAAGTCCTCCACGGAGCTGTTTTTGAAGGGATAATAGGGCTCTATTACTTGATAAGGCGGCCACACGCTATAGGATTGGACGTCCCTCCAGCTTGGCATTTCTAAACCGGAAGCGTTCTTAGTATCGTCCTCTGCAACGATGATTGTGTAGAGAATTACCTGGTAAGGGAGATATGTTTTAATTAGGTTTAGAGATAACCAATTATAATATCCTACCGCCCCATTCTGGTCCGAGAAATAATTCTTCCTAAATCGAATTTGTATCGTTGAGGAGCTCCTATATACCTCGGTTGGCACAACTTGGGTGGCAGGTTTTGGTGGGGCTAAGATTGGCATTTTTTGTTTCCAGATCGTTTCCGGTCCGAAACCGATCACAGTTTTCGCTTGTATCCTAAATACATATGTCTTGCCGGGGAGCAGGTTCCTAATGATTCCTCGTGACTTACTGGCATTGAAATTTTGCACCTGAGTATGTGGCGAGCCCTCGAGTCCATATGTAATTGAGAATTGCATAATGATGCCATTTTGTTCACTAGAAGGCAACGACCATTCGAAAGTGATTTCACTCGGCTGGATGTCAATCGGCTCAAAATGCTCAACCCTTCCGGGAACTGATTCTTTTGTCGTGAAGCTGGCCGAAACTGGTGAACTACTTCGTAGGACACTCGATTCTGTTCCTGATCTTACTACCACAGTGAATGTGTAATTTCTGTGGGGTTTGAGGTCTGTGATGGTGATTGTGTCATGCACAGTCAAATTTTGTACGTAATAAGAATCTGTCTTTAGATACTGTACTTCGAATGCGTTGTATTCACCCTTTGGAATGTCCCATTTTAGAGTAATCTCAGCATCGGTTATTCGTGTGGCATTAATTTGGGTAATGGGTTCAGGGTATAGTCTATCTTGGCGCTGGATGGGAAGACTAGCGATACCGCCGCTAACAGTCCAAACTGTAATGTTGTACAGGCGACCCGGTACAAGACCGGTAAACGTGACCTTACGGTCTGTGTCATTTGCCAGCTTTTCTTTGTCGGGGATATCCGGGTCTCCCAGAGAAAATCGGTAAAGATCAAATTTGGAAACGGCTTGAGGTGTAGGGGTGTAGCTAAGGGTGACCGTATCCCGTTCGTGTAAATTATTCACCACCAAGACTTCCGACTGTATAAGAGGCATAGTCCTGGTGGACAGGTGAGTTGTGTCACTAGTTAGGCCATACGAAATAGTGTGAATGTCGAACTTATATTGCACACCCGGCATGAGTTCTCCGATAAGGATTCGAGCCATAAGATGGTCTTTTGTTTTATTACTGCTTGAATTGTCGTGGATGGTGATAGGGGCTGAAGAAAATAAAAGGAATGTAAAATATATTTGCATTTTAATTTAAAAAAGTAAACATACCGACAAAAGCCTCGGATACATTTTTCATATAAATTTTGTTCGCATTTTCCGTTGGCCACCAACGCAAGACATAAGTTTCAACTCGGCCTTCTGGTCTGGGCCACTCCAGAGTAATATTCGTAGAGTCAACCAGCAATATAATGTTAGAAACTGGATTTGGACGAACGGTTTGGTTCACTTGTTGTGGATTGGGGCTCTCCACACCATAGCTGACTGTGTTAACTTGGATAGTGTATTTTTCACCTGGTGTCATGTCGGTGACATCGGCTTCTATTGATGATACAGAAGGAAGGCGTACCCAGTGTTTTTCAGTTTCTGTTCTGTAACGTATTGAATACTCCGAGAATTCACTATTCTCTGGTGGCAACCAGTGCACAAGGACTGAATTGCTAGTCACTTTCTCTATTGTCATATTGCGTGGTGCGTTCGGGTCTAAGGAGTAAACATAAATTTTTAGTTCTAGCTAAAACAGAGTTTTCACTTTGACAGATAAATACATAGACTGATTTTTCGCTGCATTTTCTGAAATTGTTGGCAAATAAATTGATTGTTCTTCACTAGATATGAATGCAATAAGACTAGTTACAGAATTTGACCAATCGAATTACGTTAATGATTTGTTAAATAAAAAGAAAAAAACTATATTTACTTATTTAAATAGGTTTCCTAAACTTTTCACAACAAATTAAAAGAATTTAAATGAGTTCTCAGAGGGTTCAATGTATGCAAGGTAATCCAGTAGAATTTTCGGCAAGTAATACATTCTTTATGCAAAAAAGAAAATAATGTAATTATTTTTAATATTTTTTTTCGATTTTTTTCCTAAAGATGCACATTTCTGTTTTGTAAAAATATATACCAACGACATAAAATGTAATTTGGCGAATTAAGCAAAATATATATTATTAACATTAGTTTTGGGACGCTTTTTAAAGTCGCGGTCTATTAGCAAAAAATGAATTAGTATCTGCAATTTTCATTATATGTATGTCGTGGACTTCTTTCTTCTTTTCTATTCATCTGCAAAAAATGTTCGATGTATGGTTAAATAAAAACAAACTTATAATGCACAATTTGAACTTATATATCTAGTGTGTGAAAAAATAACCAAATGTTTGGATAATTCGGACCGTAAAATGATTGTTGAATTCAGAAAATCATATATTTATCGAGTTCTCAAAGCAGAAAACTGTTGTACGATAATTCTTCAAAATATATATGAGCACAATGATTACTTACAAACAGCTTGAAAGTAGGCATGTGGCTCACTTCTGAGTCCGTGGCTAACTGCGAATACCTTGACCTGGTACCCTGCTCCAGGAAATAGGTTCTTTATGACCAAACGAGACTCTGTAGTTGATATGGTGCGGATTTCAGACGATCCATTTCTGGAATAGAGGATCTCATAATTTTCCTGGCGTGAATTTACGTCGCTCTTCCAACTAATGTTAAGGCCCTCTTTTATAGATTTTAAATCTTCGATTATCGGTGATGACGGCCGGGTTACCACGTAGATGGTTGTCTCATTTGACTCCATTTTTTTAGATATTGCCTGGACTGAGAGCGAATAATTTCGTCCTGGCAGGAGACTTTCTAAGTTGTACTTTGTTTTATCAGTGCTCATCACACTGGCGTCACCGTTGAACGTCTCCACCTCGTGGTAGCTTATTTTGTACTCTTCCTGTGTGCTGGACGGATCTGGATCCCATGTTATTGTCGCGATCCCAGTCTTATCGTCTGTGAATGACCGCAGGTTCAGGACAGGCAGGGGCTTAAGTGTGACATCTCCTGTTGCAGGCCACGATGTAACTTTGCCTGAGACGGTCTTCACAATTACTTGGTATGTCTTGCCCGGCTCGAGATTCTCCTTGAACTCGAGCCAAGCAATTGGATCGTTTGTTCGGGGCACCGTCTGCTGCCGTCGCGATGTCGACAGGGACACCTGATACTTGTCGAATTCGCTGACGCCTTTTGGCGCCTCCCACATTACCTTAAATGAATTTGATGATATCGAGTCCTTGTCGAACGTCACGTTCAGCGGACGGAGAGGCACTGTGCGGTATTGGGCAGTCGTCGGCAGCGAAATTTCATCTTCGGACATTGTTTGAACTGATATATTGTAGGCCCGCCCCGGGACGAGCCCTTTAAAGGCCGCTTGGGCTGGCCCTGGGGGTTCACCTTCCTTTTCCACATATAAAACGCTCTCGAGAGCATCAGGCGGCTCTATCGAGACTTTGTAGTGGGTGTATATTCCTGCTGGATATGGAGGCTGCCACAGTACCAACAAAGTTGTTTCGTTTCGGAACCACACTATGAACTTTCCAGGAGTGTTGGGCTCTGTGGGTTGATTGAATTTTTCATTATAATTGTATTGAATATATGAATAATGTTCTTAACAGGCACATGCAGTGCAACGTTGTGATTAATTGATTTAACAGTTTTATACCATATAACATGCAAGCTGTAATATTTTTTCATATTATTTATAATAATAATGAATTCATGCTAGACATGAGGCAATCTACCAGAAGTACGTATATTGAAGTTCTTAGATAACTAAAAATTTGTTTTTTAAAAATTCGTAATGGTAAATAATATTCATATGTATTTCAAACGACTACATCTAATCATGCATGCAAAAAACTATATTTGTTATTTTAATTTTCATAGACTATGTACAATTATTTAATTACATATTTAAAAACTAATGAATAGATTAAATTTAAAATTTTCTTCCGTATTTTTAACATATTATGTAAGTCATGATCAATGGATTTTATTCCTTTTTACTTACAATGCTTTAGTTTTTTTATAATTAGAAATCTATTTTAGGTAATAAATCGTGCAGAATGACTAGGTAATCTCAGGAATCGAAACTTTCCTTCTTTGTTGATTTTTGCATAAAAGAGATGGGAATACCTTCAGCGGCAAGGTTTTCTTAAATTTTCACTAAATTTGTGTGGGGAGAGTCGTGTCTGTCTTGAAAAATGTTTCTTTTTAAAATTTAAAGTTAAAAATTTTCTGGACTATATAAATAAATGATAATGTTTTTTGCATATTAGTCAATTTGACCTTAAATGGACGTTCTTACAACATTAAGGGGGTGAAAAAAGGTATTCAGGATATAATTAACTTTTTAAAATTTAAAACTCCATACATATTTTTAGATATGAAAAACATTTTTTTGTTTTCTTTGACACATAGGTACATTTACACATAATATTATGCAAAAAACATCTTAGCTGTGGATGTCGAAAATATATGTAAAATTAAAAACAATTTTTAAACTATAAACCAATACCTAGAAAGGTAAAAAAATTGAAAATTAAAAAACAATTAGAGAGATTTGAGGAAAACTACATTTTTTCAACAACATATCTACTTAAATATACATAAACTCATAAAAATTGTCTATAACCATAAATTTTTTTAGTATATTCATAGGTTCAGTTGATGTTCAAAAGTTCAAAAGTTATTCAAAAATCAAGTCGATCGGATATATAAATAGATAAATACATATGTAATTAATTCCTATCTAAAGCATTGTGTACGAGCAATACATGAGTCATTTCTAAATTTTCGAATTTTTAGCAAAAAAAAGTTCAATATGTGGTTCGCTAAGCTAAATTAATTGAGAAGGATGCTTAATTGGTACTATAAATAATTGAAGGGCCATCAAACACATGAATACTTTACACCTAGACATGCCAGTTACTCTTTCATTACGATCTCTCACCATCGGGTTAATTACCTCGTAAAATCTTAATATCCAGCAAATCCTTGTGCCTAACTCGTTTCACTGTGTAAGCCCGAGTTAAAGTGTTAAGCGTTAAAAATTTAAAAGAATTAAGAGGGAGAAAAACATTTTGAATGTCTGTTAGTAACACTGACTTCCACCAAGCGGATTAAGATGCCCAAGGGCTACTTACTCGTCGTGAAGTTCCTGCTCGTGTAGGCGACGGACTCCTTGCCGTCGTAGATGGTGTAAGCCTGCACCTGATAGGTGGCGCCCGGAGTCAGCTCCCTGATGTTGTACTGGAGGGAATTATCCTCGATTAGGATCGTTCGATTTGTCTCGTAGGCATCCGAGAGACCCAGGATTTTTATTTTGAAGGAAGTGTAGTTGCCCTGGGTGGGCGGGCTCCATGTGATAATTGCTGTTTTTCCACTTCTTACTGCCACCGACAGGTTCGATGGTGGATCTGGAGCTGAGGGGCGACAAGAGAGAAATGTCTCGAATAAATCGATAAACGTTTGAATTCATTATGCCATTTGCAGGGTAAATGTTTTGGAAAGGATTTATATGTCTGGGATTGTTGTCTGTGTGCGGTTGCATTAGAGGAAGATTTATTTTATGGAGCTACACGGAATACCACTTTACTAAAGCATCAATTGAACGCTTTTGCTTTAAGGAACTGATTTGAACACGCAAAACGCCGGAACCAACAGTTCAGTATATGTACACATCTTAAACCATGCAATCGTTTAATAAAAATATTAAAATGAGAAAATGTTATCATGGCAATAAAGTTTCTTATATTGACAAAAAAAATATTTATTAAATAGTTACCCATATTTTGAAAATCAAATATGTATGTACATATTTTCAAAATTGATTTTGTCGTTTATAGTATCAAAAAATATTATCAAGGATCATATAAAAGCTCAATATCTCGGTATTAGGTTTGTAGACGTCCATTTCCGGTTGTAATATGATCATAATGAATCCATTATTATTAAGATATAATGCAAGCAATAATTTTCATAGCAATGAAAATCGCGATCTTTTTAATAAGGCCTAGTAACATTTACATATGTTTACGAGACACTTAATTAACAATAGCTGTGTTTTTTTTAGCGATTTGAATTGCATTCAAATTTATGCATAGTCACTTATGTATACAGAAAGTTATTTTATTCCGTGCGCAAAAAAAAATTAATTGCCTGGATTTATAACCCAAAAATTTATCTGGTTCTAGATTTGAAGTTTGAATATTAAAGTATCATGGCAATTTGATGCGTTTTCCGCAAAACATAAAATCTTTGTATAATTGACTTAATTGACTGTTATTTTAATTCAATACAATGCAAAATTTCCTAGTAAACCTAGAACCGGATCCGTCTTAAAAAAAAACACAGCTAATGTGTCTAAACTCTTAAGTAATTCAAATTGTCTATCTTATAAAAGAAAGTGTCTACATAGTATCTAGTTTTGTAAAATAATTTTCAACTTCAAGTAAATTTAGCAATATGCAATTACCTCTAAATTGTAATGTCATCTATGTTTCATTAACTATTTAAAAAAGAGTGCAGAATATGACTTTCAATTTTTAAGAACGCGCTATTTCATGAATGATCATTCTTAGAAAAGAATTCGGTATATTTTTTTCTGTATAGCATAATCTACAAACTTTGTATAAATTATTGTATTTTCACACTTACCGTTAAGAGATATGCAATATAT
Organism: Machimus rusticus; assembly: GCA_951509405.1. Lineage (NCBI taxonomy): Eukaryota > Metazoa > Arthropoda > Insecta > Diptera > Asilidae > Machimus > Machimus rusticus. The sequence goes on from OX608051.1 coordinate 16,357,915, forward strand.
GCGAAAGGTTGGACTTTTGATTTTTGCCCTTGAATACTATTTTTTGAAGAAGTAGAATCGATGGGAACTTTCGAAATTTCATTTGCAAAGATGTCTTAAGGTCTGTACCAATTTAGAGTTCTATGCTAATTATTCCGAAGTTCAAATTTCTTTTATTTTATTACAACTAGACTAAAACCAGACTTATTTGAATAGATTTTTTCCACTCCTCTAAAGATAAAAGAATTGAAAAAACAGATTTTTTCAATAAGTTAATTAGTATGTTTTTTTTTTAAATTATTCCCTCCTTAAGGGAATTGAAAACAAAAGTCGCTTTTTCACGTCGCAGAAAATAGCAAATAATCCATATTTAAATATATTGAATTTCGTTTTTAATGAGATTAAACCAGTATTGTTATTATAATCTTAAAATTGGTCTTTTAGAATACTGTGAGAACTAACATTGTATAGGGTTTTTCCTATTTCAACCTACCTATCCACATCACTTTTACGTGTATTAATTAAAATATTTGTTTTTTTTTAATTTGTTCTTGTGGGAGGTTGAAGTTTATATACTTGTTGTTTGTTTTTTTGTGTCAATCACGCATATTTATATTTGAAAGTTATACAATCTAGCTTTTTCATAAGCTCCCGGAAACATGGAAAAGTATAATGGTTTTCGCGGAATTTCTAAATCTGAGTAAATTATTGGGAGTGAAAAAAACAAACCTGTTGTTATGGTGACTGTCCACGTTAGCCAGTCTTGATATGTGGCATTTGTATAAAACAACCAAAAATTGTATGTTGTTCCCGGAAGACCATGTGAGAATTGTATTTCATCGCCTACATCGCGTGATGCTATTGTTGTGTTGGGCTCGGGATAACCATACGGTGGACTATAGTCAAGTCTATAGTAAGAGTCATCTTGTCCAAGATTTCTTGGAATTTCTATAACTAAATCGGCACTTTGAGTTATCTGAAAAGAAAATAATATAAATTATTTTCAATTGCAACTAAAATGATAAAAAATTTGTCTAAAAAAATCTACATACATAGATACATACATAATTTTATGCTAGAGCAAAAATTTAAATATTTTCAAATGAAAATAACCATTTACAGATTTTTGCTTGATCACATTAATGTTGTTTTAAAACAATATGATTTGGAACCAGATATAGAATTATTTTGTTTATTAAAGTGCGCAATATCAAATGTTTGGTTTCATATTAGTGATTGTTGATAACTACTCTGAAAGTTTGTATTTGGTTAATCTAAGCAAAATATTTGCCTGCAATTCTTCGCAATTCGCATTCTCACCTCAGAAAGTAAGTCGATTTATTTAAGATATTGCAAAGTTATAGGTTTTTCATATATATATTGTATATATCCATTCTGATCTTAGATAATATAGTTATAAAGAAGTGTAAACTTTCTGATCTAACTTCAGTTTAAAGTGTGTTAATGAAGTCCGTTAAGAAAAATTGGTGAAGTGTTCTTAGCTCCCATAAATAGTATAATACTTTGGAATTCACATTAAATACGAATACGGAGGAAAAGCGTACATTTGTCTTACATTTATCTTTAATCTCATTAAAAGGGCCAATTTTTCAATCCCCAGATAAAGGATGATGGGCAAAAATGTATGGGAGTTGGACCAACTCTGTATAGCAATGAATGATATGTCATTAGAAAAGTTACTATAAGTAGAACATTTGTTAATATTGCGACTAATATCAATTGTTAAATTTATCGGCTCCTTTAACCGGCAGATAGGACTATTATTCGCCAGTTAATTTTGACAAAAAGAGTGAAAAATAATTTTTCTTCACGGCCAAGTTGATTTTCTATCCGAAGAATAAATTTATCTGGCGATTGAAAAATTGGCCCTAATAAGTAAGTCACTAATAAACACATTTGTAAGGTACTTAAAATAAACCTAGAGGACGAAAATATTAAGAGGTGACTGACTGCAATATGTACATTTCCTTCATCAGATATAAAGGTGACATTTGAAAAAATTTTGTAATTAAAATTTAAACCAGCTTACGTAGTGCACCAAAATAAGTAGATTTGACTTTTAATTACACTAGAATAGTTATCATCTAGCTTAAATTATGTGTTAAATATTTAAGGTTTATATGTGACGCTTCATATCGAAGATATCGATCAAAATCGCCGATGAAAACTCCACTTGGGATGAAATCGAACGAAAAACTAACAAAATAAAATTTATAAGTTTTAAAATCCGGGAGGGTACTTCAAATCTAATACATAAACTGAAAAAAAAGTTGGTCAAAATAACTAAAATTGTGGGTTAAAAAGTCATCAAATAATAAATTTGGTTTTTTTTTTTTAACGAAAAATAATTAATCTACTAACGAAAAAGTTAATTTTTTTGAGATATTGTCAACCAACCGTGGCTGGATTCGAACCTGCGATCTTCAATTTGGCGTCTCGCAACTTTATCAACAGAGTTACCCATGCCGATGCCTTTTGAGCGATTTAATAAAGAGATGCGTGGCGTGGGCTGCTTAAGAATAAAATTTGGAATTGACTATTTTTAATAGTTAGTATTGAAACACGAAAAAATTTTAAAATTTACAGAGTTTCAACAATATGTATGGGCGCGATCATTAAACAATTTTTTTTGTTTAAATTGACCAACTTAATGTTTTTGAGTGTACATATATATGTATGTATGTTCTTCATCATAATAAAAAAAAATCCAATAAATAAAATGTCTTTTTAAATGTGAAAGAAATAAATTTTCTTGTTTTTTTCTTACAGAATTGTTTTATTGTGCACATTTTTCGAATACTACAAGTTAATACAAAAAAGCGCATACAAGTATATTTGCTATGTATTTTTTTATACTTGTTACAATTTCAAGAGGTCACAACATCCTTTTGCGATAAAATCCAACTTCCTACTTGAACCTCACGGTTTCCACTGAAACTCTTAGCCTGATTGAAGCAGCAGGAAAACAACAAAAGGACAATGGGTGAAAAAGGAAAAGACAAAACGAGGAAATGCAACATTTGGCCTTTGAAGCCGAAACCAATGGAACAGTGTGCGGAGTGTTCGCTTTTATGTGGCAATAAAATCAACAGCCCTCGAACTTAATGCGGTGGAAAGTAGTAATTCGAAAGCGGCTCGAGTATTTCGTATGAACAAATCGAACCCGTCCACTCGGCCTCCCAGTGCCGAGTGGGAAGCCCTAAGCCGCAATCGACAACTGCCGTCGATAAAAAGCATTCTGTGGGCTTGTAAAGTTGAAAACAGCTGGAGCCGCAAGTAGCTCTTTCTAATCAGCCCACAAAGGGGATAAACAGCCTACTTCGCCCCGATGTAAGTGGGCTCCAGAAAAATAAAACTATGAACTGGTAGCCTACATAACTATGCAACCCGACCCAGCCCCAGCAGGCTTCCTTCGAAGGACGCTCGGGTCGGCGTGCAGCCTAACTGCCGGGATTAAGGACGGCAAAAACCACAAAAGACCTAAATTTCTTCTTCGCCCGTAACTCTTAAATTCAATCCAAGATGCCCGAGTTCTCGTGGGCGGCTTCCAGGATTGTAGCCGAGGGATGTTTGGCTTACTTCTGAGCAGAGTGCACTTCAGCTGTGAAGATAAGGGATTGTTCCAACTAGGGCTCGCAGCTGCAAGGCCTGGCAGAGATTCCACGAAAATAAATAAAGTTATCAGCTACAGTGCTTGTTTTTCTACAAATATCCCAGCATTCGACTTGCCTTCTATTATTCGAATGCACCAAGCACTTCTGCTGCTGCTTTCCAGGACTACAAAATCTCTATAGACAGTCCCCAAAAGGAGTCCTATGAATTGAAGATTTTTGACAGACGAGAAAATACCTCCGTATCTGGTTTAATCCGCAAACATGTTACTTCTGCTAAGAGTCTGCAGCGATGCCACTCAGAGATATTTATAGCCGGCACGACAGCATTATTTGCAACAAAAAAAAAATGTTTCACTTAAAGCCTCTATTATTAGTACCTTAACCAATAGGAAATAGGCCTGACTTGAAATTTTTAGTGGCCATAAATCAATATAAATAATATAAATAATTTTCGTAGCTTACTTAATGCTTTATACTGACTTGGTTTCATATCTGTTGATTGTTCTAAATTTTTGGTTTTCAACTTGGATTTCCTCAACCAGCAGCCTGCGCAATTTTTAAAGATATATTGAATTTTTTGGAAAACAACATCCTTTGCATATGGATTACTTTTCAAATGTCTGAGAAAGACAAGCAACAAAAAAAGCGGCCAAGTGCGAGTCGGACTCGCCCATGAAGGGTTCCGTAGCAGCAAGTAACATGATATAAAAGTTCTTGTAGTTCGTTGTAACTTTGATCGATTAAAAAAAAACTACTTACTAGATCTCGTTCAAACCAATTTTCGGTGGAAGTTTGCATGGTAATATACATCATATATTTTTTTAGTTTTATCATTCTCTTATTTTAGAAGTTACAGGGGGGACACACATTTTACCACTTTAGAAGTGTCTCTCGCGCAAACTATTCAGTTTAGAAAAAAATGATATCAGAAACCTCAATATCATTTTTGAAGACCTATCCACAGATACCCCACACGTATGGGTTTGATGAAAAAAAAATTTTTGAGTTTCAGTTCTAAGTATGGGGGACCCCAAAAAATTTTTTTTTTCTATTTTGGTGTGAAAATCTTAATGCGGTTCACAGAATACATCTACTTACCAAGTTTCACCAGTATAGTTCTTATATTTTCGGAAAAAAGTGGCTGTGACATACGGACGGTCAGACAAACAGACAGACAGACAGACATGACGAATCCATAAGGGTTCCGTTTTTTGCCATTTGGCTACGGAACCCTAACAAGAGAGCATTTTATAAAAAATCTGACATTCCAGGAGTAATTTGGTGCATTGACATATGAATCATTGCGCCTAAAAACAGGAACAGCAGCACTATTTTAACCGAAAAGGTGAAGAAGTTTTTGTAGCAAATACTTGTTAATCGTTTTATTTTTAGGTATGTGACACAAGATGTTTATAAGGTTTATAAGGTATTCCCAGGCTCTTGCCATGACTCCCATGTATGGAAATTAAGCGGTACAAGAGCCAATTTGCGAAACAAATATTTAAGTGGCGAAGTAGACTCTTCGCTTTTGGGTAAGATGACATGTATTTTTTATTGTCATTATTAATCCAGAATACTCTAGGTGATGCTGGGTACCCATTGAAAGCATCCATAACGTTGAGAGTCAATTTAATATCCGCCACTTGAGTGCAAGAAATATTGTGGAAGCACAAATGGCTATTAACCCGCCAATGGTGACGTCAATTTGACTTACATCGTTAGTTACGCCGCATAAAGTTATGCGGTTTGTGTATTAGATTTTCCATATAAATTTTGACAGCTCATTTATGAGACTATGGTAAACTTATGCCAGGTTACGCGAATACGAGGTAAATACGCGTTTGCATGAATACCCTTATTATTTGTTCCGCCATAACAACACGTACATCCTGTGAATATTTCAACCATGTAGGTACTTTTTACGGTTCAAAAGTAAGAGTCCTTTAAAGGTATGACAGAGGGACAGACAGACGTTATGGGCTTAGTAATAGGGCTCTGTTGGCACCCTTCGGGGACGGAAAATGGACCTTATTTGTATATTTAAAAAATGTGGATTTCAACGTCATGTTATTTAGCCAATAATGGTTAGTTAGCACTTTATTTATCTCAAATTAAAGGTCAGTCTCGACTTCAGATTTGTGGTGTTTGGCTCTCGCTGCAACCGAAAATTCAGCTGCATGCAAAAACCTCAACAGTTGAAAGAATGTCGAATGGCGTTTTTTTTCCAATTGCAAAAGACTAAGGCTGTGTGCCAAACCGGCTAAATGCTGGCTAATTCTAGTACATTTCCATTTAGTAAATTTTCGAGCTTGCTAATGCTTCTTCTTCTTTTGCTAAACGGCTAAATTTTGACCTACTACGACTTCAATTTTGTTGACAAGAAGAAATACTTTCACTGCAAAAAAGTAACTAAGGAATTACTAGTAGAAAATGATTTCGAGAAGCTCAAGGAAAAAAGGCTACGATAGATTTAAGTTTGCAATAGGTCAATTTTGTTAATAATTCTGACATTTAAAAATTTAAAACTTTAAATCGCAGGGACGAGTGTAAAATCAAAAAAAATTATTGAAACATTGATAAGAATAGTTACAGTCTCCTTTCAGCTTTGGCTCTTTTTCTTTTTGATTACAAATATTCCCATATTATTTAATTAGGAATCCATTTAAAGGAAAAATCGTGGGCTAAACTAAACTGCCAAAAACTAGATTTTATGATATAAGTATACATATGTATGTATTTCAAATGAAAATGATAATTGGATATATTGTCTTTCAATTTGGCACACCTCAGGAATTAGTCGGCTAAATTTCCAATACAAACTGGAATTTAGAAAGCATTTAGCCGGTTTGGCACACTGCCTAAATGTCGATATATTTTGAATTTAAAAGTCCATAATCCTACATTTGGAAACAGATATTAACAAGCGAGTTATCGTTGGATAGGATTTAATAAGGATTTAAGTGAGCACAGGGCACCTCATAAAACATTTTGACGTCGATTTTGAGGGGAAAGAAGTGATTTTAGAAAAAGTGGGCGTGGGGTCAAGAACAGAGTTCTTACGTAGAATCCGAAAATCCTATATTTACAAAAAGTGCTCTATTGTGTGAAATAATAAAATCAACCTCATTTTATATAAATTATATTTTCTCAAAAATGTTATTTTTTCTCAAAATTTATGTTTTTGCACAAAAGAAATTCTACGACGATATATCGAATGAATTTATAAACTGGAACTCAAGTTACTCCAGAATTCAGCGGCTCTCCATTTACACACTTAGAAATCTCCTGTAGGCTACACTTAATTAGTTTTTGCTACCATTGCAAAACCCGATTAATTTCAGAAAATATAAACCCACATGGCGAAAATATTGTCGCTAGCCGTTGCAAAAGTGCAACCGCATAACGCTCCTCTCGACTAAATTATATAATTTTCGAGCAGCGGGTTAATAGTTTTCTGCATAAGTTCTGCGATTATGAAATAAAAGTGTTCGCAACTTGTGTAATTATTCGTAATTGCTTCCTTGATGTTCCGAACAAATTCTACTTTTGCTCAAAAATTTCATTCGTAATTTGTAGTGCTCTTATCAGTACATTTAACAAAGAGGAAAGTATATACATACATATGTACATAATTTTGGGGTTGCTATTTCAGTCAAAACTATTTATAGCTTGGTGATATTTTGAGGGTCAAAGTTTCAAAGTATTCATCTTAAATTTCTTGTTTCATGGAATTAACTATATGTATACATAGAAAATTTTGTAATGATTCTGTCAAATTGCTTTTGGCTTGCATCCAACTGAATTTCGAATTTTCATCACCATCGCTGATAAACCCACCTAATACTTCCTGGCTTGGTGTTTTGAATAGCAAATATCTCACGCTTATAATCACGGTTCGCTGAATTCTACGAAACCTCCATGTCCGTCCCGGACATGTACTGCATTTTAATTTCGGCTGAAAAAGGAAATTCGCCAACTGCCAGTGAAGATGCAAACTGAATTCAATTAGCTGTGTATTTAAAATAGTAGCAAAACAAAACAAATCTTCTGCTAATGCAGCATTCAATGCTAATGATTTAATTTTATGGTTATGTATGTAGCTTCATACTATACAAACAAAACAATAACTGACGTATACAAAGTAGAGATCATTTAATGCACATAATATCAGTCACTACACTATCAGGGTATACAAAACAGTTGAAAATTAGTATAAATTGCCCTGATCTTTAACTTTCAGGTGAATTCCATCCATTTCTCAAGTTTTCTTGTGCCTAAAGTTTAAGTGCAAATACAGGGGATAAAGTTTTTTTTTTCTAAAATCACTGAGTGCAGTAATGCATATTTTTCCTTACCGTAAATGCGGGTTACTTTAGCTCTAGGGGGTATTTTTGGCTTAAGGGGGCATTCGCTTTCTAAATGAGAAAAAAATCTATTTTTTTTTTTTACAAAAAAGTGTTCCTTAACATCATAGCAATACTGTCCTAAAACTATTTTGCGAAATTCAAAACAAAACAAAAGTTATAGCTATATATGTAACGGAAGGTACTTCGTTTTACAAGTAAAAATTATTGCACAAAAACTTTAAACGCGTTTGTCTCAAAACTATACTTTTTTTCAACTGGTACACATAATATCTCAAGTTCTACTCGATAGATTTTAAAAAATCAAAATGATTCGATTCGTTAACATAAATACTAGATCTTATACCTAAAAAAATGCATATAAGTACCCCTTGTTCTTTTTTATGCGCGTACTTTTCCCAAAAAAAGGCAGATTTTTGAAATTTTCAGAAAAAGAGTCGTAAAACAATTAAATTTTTTTTTTTTTTTTTTTTAGGTATATGCTCTAGTCTAAAGTCTAAAGGACAGAATCCATTTTGAATTTTTTCTTTATGTTGTCCAGGAAGACCACAATTATGTGTACCAGCCAAAAAGGGACTTTTACAAGACGCCTTCTGCCGCCGCTAAACATAACTAAAAATTTTAAAAAAAGTCTTTTTGTATTCTTCAATACCTATAGAGTAATGTCTATAAATAACTTTTTCAATAAATACAGTAGCCTTTTTAAAAAAAAATCCCAAAAAAGTGTGTTTTTCCACAATTCTGAAAGCGAATGCCCCCTTAAAACAAAACAATATTGAATTTCACACCTTTTCGTAGCCATGACAATAAACGATCTACATAGTTCGAGTCGGAAATGTTAGATGGTTTTACTGACATTTTTTTTTAATTGGTTACACGATCTTTTTTATATTAAAACTGTCATTTACAATTCGAACCTACCTGAGTATGCTCAAAAATTCTGTGAGCCAAAGTAACTCTCTTCAAAGAACAACTTTGGCTCAAATTTAAAAATAATAAAAAATATATTTTTACAAACTTTTTGCTATATAAAAGATTATTACTGATTAGCTACTATCCATATCTATCAAATAAAAACACTGTAACACATAGTAGTGTATCAGAATCTATATATCAGAGCGATTTTTAAAAATATAAGCCAAAGAAACACGCATATACGGTATGTATTTGGGAAAGTTGACGGTGATATGAAGTTCGTGGTACGGTCCTATGATTTTATTTCATTTCTTTTCATTTATTTAATTATTCCAAGATTGACATTTTGTATTACAGGGTAAGCAAGGTTGAGTTCAGTGCTAGAATTAATAATTCCTTCAGCTATTATTTAGGTGTGACATTAGCCAAAGAATGTAAACTACTTATGTACATAATATTACAATTTAGGAAAAATTCATTAAAAACCCAGTGAATTTGTTTAGCTAACGATTCTATGATGAACGAGGAATAATCAAACTGCTGTTGATTTCCTCGCACGAGGTTATTCCCCGTCTGGGTTGTCAAAAACACCGCCAATATTCGTTGTACGGTCAACATCACATAACGTAAAAAAACACGAACGTCTGTACCCAGCTTAAGAATTTAAAGGTTGAAAAAAGAGCGGATTAGTCTAAAAATAACTCAACATAGCGCGATGTACGTCATAACACAACACATGTTTTCTTTACTTTTCTTAATTTCCCACAGTTAAGAATAAAATAAAAGTTTACTAAAACCCGACTACGTAAAACTGAAAATAAGGATAAAAAATTATAGAGGAAGGGTAACCTGATTCGGTTACAAAGGTCTTGGATTAAAGATATTTGTAGTCGGAGGCCTTCCTTTAGATTCATAGATTCTTTTTAGTCTCCGCCTACAACTATTTTTAATTCATTATGGAATCAGAGTTTTGATCTTCTTGTTTAATATTTTCTGATTTTGCGTAGTCAGGTTTAAGTTTTTTTTTTTATTTACAAATTTTCAGCGGTAAAGAAAACATTAGATTACTTATCTTAATAATAATTATATTATTTTCATTATTATTTAAAAACTACTACTAAAAACTATTTGTCTTTCTACCTATTTAAAATACAATATAATATATGTAGGGGAGACAGGTGCTAGTTGTCACAAAAAGTACCTAAACCTCTATTAGAGATAAAATAAAACAGATTTAATTATTTTAAGTTTTTTATCATAATGTTTGGGTCGTCAGTTTTAATTAATTCCAAAGATAACAAAAAATAAACTAAATATTACTTTATAATATTGAGAATTAAGACTCAAGTCTAGTGTGACAACTAACCCCATATCATGGGTAAGTTGTCACAACAAGAGGGTCATGTTGTTACACTGTATTGCTACTGTCACTTTCATCCTCTGAAGCACAGTTTGGGCAGCAATAGAATAAAACTTCCTTGCCCACCCCCTCCCCCACTCAAATTGTTGTATTAGTCCAGTTACATTTGGTACATTGTACCCATTCTTCGTTTGGCTTGCTGGCTCACCAAGGTTCGACACAAATCAAACAAAACACTTCTTCAGATTCATTCTCTTTGCTGCTGCTTGTTTTTTCTTTTTTCCATGAACTTTTTTCGTTTTAGGTATCTTCGGCTTTATTTTTTCCGTGACAACTAGCCCCCGAACAACTGAGACAACATGTACCTAATCCACCATTGACAATAACATAACAAAATAACCTCAATTAATAGCAATATAAACTTAACACTCATTTGTATGATAAAAAGGATTAATTTTCTTATCAGAATAGGCCAAGATCATCGCCAATATTAATTTAAAGTAGCATATAGAACATATAAACCATTAGTATAAAATTTTAGTCACTGATCAATATTTTTTATTTTTATGCATTTACTGCGATCCAAGCGGCCGGAAGCCGTGACACTTTTTGAGGTTGGTAGCACTGGGATGCATTTGGATATTATAACTTACGCATATCTAAAATACTTGCCAAACCAAAAATATAGACGTTGTGACAACTAGTACTTGTGACAACGAGGACACCTTTCCCCTATCTACCTACATACATATATACCTACTTAGAATGTGCTCATCAAGACAGGTGATACATTTATCTTCTGTTTTTTCTAAAAGCTCTGAAATTAATTTTTAAAATTGAGTTAGATTCAGATTTTTTAAGTGTGTGAATAAATTCCATGTAGGTAGACAATGAATTACACTTCTTGTGGAATTCTTTAAAAATATCGTTAGGCAAAGACATACCAGGCGACAAAATATCAAGTTTTAGTTACCATATCATAGTATTTTCTTTTAGGAGAAAAACAACCAATATAAATGAAAATTCTTTTCTGAAGGCCGCATAATCTTTTTCCACGTAATAACACACAACTGAATTTTTAAAAGTATAAATGTTAGCTTTATTCATCTAATGCCAAGCTAGACAAGGTTTAAATAAATAAAATCGCGGAAAATCTGCTGAGCCGCAGTATAAATCCTACCTTCTGCAATCAATATTCGGAGTAACAAGTATGAAATATTTACAAAGGTTGATCCGATGCCGAAAAGGTTGCTGGACCTTTAGTTGCCACACCGACATCTTCCTCGTGTCCGGCTATTTATCATGTTTTTTACTATCAGCAAAAACATTTTGAATGGTAAATTATATCGACGGGATTCATATTTCCAGTAGAGCCCAGATTTGTAAATATTCAATGAACCTTTCGGCCCTTTAACACCATCTCAACGAGAAACAGTCTTTCTGAAACTGAATATGGACCGCATTCAATATCTTATCGACGCTGTGCATATTTGCAAACAATCAAACCGCTCCCTCCGCGCCCAACGCTTTTCTTAAGACGTAAATGTATTCGGAAGGATTTTAGGGCTCACCTTAAAGTCGAAGTAAATGCACCACGTTTTGTGGTCGAGCAAAACTCCTCACATCAACCACATAATTTTGTTTTTACGCCGGTAACGATGGCAGGGAAAATCGTCCTCCGCTTCGGTTTCAGTCCTTTCAGGAGTCTGCTTCTAAGAATACTTGCTTAGAAAAGCAATTTCCGGGGTTCCTCACCCTCCTGCTTATTTTCCTTTAAGAAGTTTTCTTAATTTTGTTCTTGTGGTGCCTGCCACTGGGAAGAAATTTTGTTGCGGCGCGGTTTATGGGTAAGGAGACTTTCTTCCGGCAGCATCCTTTTTCAGGGAGGAGCTGCAACATCCTTCAGACATTTGAGATGATAACACGTAACTGGGTTAAATTTGCTCAAGGTGAAATCATTTAATTCGCAGCTATTGTTCTGCCCCACCTGCTCTGCGAAGGGGTGCTCAAGTACATTCTTGGGCATGTTTTTGGGTGAACTCAGGTGTTGCGGCGGATGAAGGATTGGGTTCAAGAGTGCTTTTCTAAAATAATATTTCTTCTGGGGGCAAATGACCTCTGGAAGGTTTAGATAAGAAAATTTTGGGAATGCATGGATTTGGGAAATAATATCATATCAGGCTAAATATTTAAAATTTTTCGAATAATGGAACGAAAGCTGTGCAAAGTTACCTAGATCAGATTGTGGTGAATCAGCAATTATATCTAATCCACAACCTCGACAAAGTAAGCCAGTTGTGAAAAATATTTCAATCAGATTACCTAAGAAGTCAGTCTTGATATAACTTTTGTTTAATCACGAAGAAAATAAGAATTTAGAAAAGAACGATCTGTTAAAAGAAATTAATAAAATTTACGATAGGTATATCAAAAAATCTAAAACGAAATATTTTAAAATAAAAAAATTATAGAGGAAATCACCTCTATAAACTGGTGATCCCGAAAGGCAACACGACAGCCTTAAAAGAGTACATTCAATGGAAGAAAACAACATCTTTGAAAGAGCTAAAAACAAACCTTGGAAACAATTAAATTGAACTATGCAGCAATATTTAAAATTAATAAACGAAAACAGGAATTATGTACGTCCACGTAAAAGGAAATACATTTCAGAGGAAAATACCAAATTAACCTGTCCAACCAAACAACCAACCTTAACCACACCAACAACTTCAAAAACATTTGTAATCACCACAACAACAATAAAAAGCAAACAAATTACCTACAGCCGCAGATCGGTATCATCAATTAATCAGAAAGCATATTACAACCAAGAAACCAATAATCCAACAACAATCAACAACAAGCAATCAATCAACAGCTGCAGATCGGCATCATCAAGCAAGCAGAAATCAACAATACAACAACCAAGAAAACAATCATCACAACAACAAGCAAATAATCAACAGCCGCAAATCGGTATCAGTCCAGGGACTGAAAATCACTATGTATGTATTTAACACGGAAAAAATTTGGAACCAATTTACGAACGTTTTCGCTATAAAATCCACAACATACATATATTGCAAAAGCAACAGATTTCCTTAAAAGTTACATTTTTTTTTGAAAATTTTTGGATTTCCGTATTTCGATATTTTAAGAGCGCGAGTCTTAATTTTATTAATTTTAACGGTGACAAGAATAAAAACTATCAAGAAGAAAATTAAACAGGTATCAATTTTGATATCCTAAATATGTACAATATATGATTATTTTGCGCCATTTTATCTTTTCAATGAATACTATATACATTGTATTTTATGGGGGCTTAATGAAATCTTCGTAGCAATTCACTTTTAAAATGCCCGATTCCACAGTGAAAGCTTAAACCTCGAAGTTGAGTTAAGCTTCCGCTTAACTATTTTTGGTGTTCCACGGTGGAGGTTTTTCTCTTAAACTGAGCTCAAATGTCGCTTTAACTTAAGCTGCGAAATTTGAGCGCTTAACCCTAAGCCGTGAGGCTTATCGCCGAGAAATGTCAATTTTGTGTGAGATTGATTCTGTTCCGGCTTGCTTAAATTAATTAATTTTTGGAGTTGCGATCAATTAACCAATAATATCGAACATTCCTGTGTCAATTTCATTTATTTCTTTTACTGATACAGATGGTCCTCCGAAAGTGGCATATATTTGCCTTTTCTCCTCAGCAACCTTTTTTTATTTTTTGTTAATTTTTTTAAATTGTCATATTTTTTTCGTAACACGTCTAAATATTCCACCAAATTTCGCGTTAAATTCAACTTCAATATCTTTCCATTTTTTCACTTTAGCGTCTACACTGATTTTTCTTGTTTGTTTAGTTTCTATTACATTTTTGTATTTTAAGACTAAGGCTGTGTGCCAAACCAGACTTTTCTTTTCAAAAGTCGACTATTCAACGAAAAGCATGCTGGCGAGTAGACTTTTCAAATAACAAATCAGTACTTTTCCTTATAGAAGGCTATGAGCATATCGCATATTGATTATCCTATTTTGCATGCAATTTTTAGTTTTCCCTCTTCCCCTTTATGTATTTTAAATACATAGTTTATTAGTATTTGAAGAAATAAAATTGTAACTTCGATACCTTCTTCGTCCATTTCCCGATTTAATATCAAATATGCTAATTAATATCAAAGTGTGCTCATACGTCGATACAAAAGTCACTTGAAAAGACTCTCCTTGTTTGGCACAGGCAAATTAATCTAGTACATTTTGAACGAACTTTTGAAAAGAAAAGTCTGGTTTGGCACACAGCCTAAGTTCATTAATAAATTTATTTTCGCAGTTGAAAAATTGGGGCTTCTTTTGTTATTTTTTTCTATATTATCCATTTTAAATCACCACAAATATGTACAAATATATTAAACAACAAAGAAAAATCTACTCACAGGTGTATCACTTCTGTTAAAAAAAACAAGAATGACAGGCACAGTGTCCTACAATAATCGCGGTTCATCTTTAAGCTCAGTTTTGTTAATAATGTAATAATCATCTGTGAAACGGTATTAATTTAAGCTGAAGCGTAAACCAATTTCTGAGGCTTAACTAAGCCAGAGCTTAAGCTACAACTGTGGAATCGGACAAAAGTATTTCTAAATATTAAAACTTTTAAGGAACTGTTACTCCATATATAGAGAAGCCAAAAATATGATTCGGCAATTTTTTTTAACATGCTTTTATTAGCTTCAACTGTAACTATGTAAAAAAATCTTACAACTTAAATTTGACCCACTTCCCGGTTTCCGATTAAGCTGAAATTTTGCATACACGTTTAGTTTCAATGACAATTAATTGTTTATAACAATTGAATAAAGAATCTACGCAATGAATTTCAATGGATAATAGTTTCTGTCATATCGGAAGCTTGAACTCAGGCGTTTTTTTTTTAGTTTTTTTAAACTATAATATAATATTTTATTTAATATCCGGACCGGACTACTTCGCCCTAATAATGAGTTCGTGCGTATGACCAGTTCACTAATAGAACATTTTGGATGGAGTAATGTAATTTCGTCTGACTTTCATAATAAACAAAATTAGCAAAAGACACTTTGTATGATGCTTTCTAACATTAACTCAGTAACGATGAACTACTACAACCGATAAACATAATATTATTATAATTTACTTTTACCTAAATTCTTTAACATGAATCATTAACTAAGAACTGATCATTAATATTTCAAAAAGAAAATACTTTAATTTTACCGGATTGAAAAACGGAAAAAATTATGTAATTTAAATAAACATATGTAGGTACATATGTAGGAAGCAATTTAGTTGCAGTGAAAATTGGTAAATAATATTAAAATAAGTTTCGGGAGCTACATATATTTAAGAAGTCTATTTGTTATTATAACAAAACTATTAGGAACATAACGAAGTTATTATTATTGTTGCGATAAATAGTAGAAGTGAAGGAAAAATATTTGATTATAGTTTTAAATGCCGCAAAAGCAACATTATTTTCGTTTTGGACTCTCCTCTTTTTGCCTGGAATTGTTTTGGAAGTCTTTATTATTTGTCTGGAGTTCAACATAAATCGAAATTTGCACGGCTCTGAATCTGGCCAGACAGAAAATTTAATTCATAAATTTTTTGCTGACCCATCAATTCTACAATATTGTACATCGCGACGAGGTTCTCATTTTTGCATCCCCCATAAGCCTTTCGCACTCCGGAGGGAAAATATTCAACCTCTGCCGCTGAAAAAAGAAGAAGCGAATATTCTCACGATTAAATCATCGACCTTTGATTGAATTTAAATGAACCGAGGAGACGGCTGCGGGGGCAATAGCGCTTAAATCGCCCGCGAGACAATTTATTTGTGTCGAACGGCTGAACAATTTTAATTTCCACCGCAATAGACCAATAACGCGTCCAGTGGAGCGGCAAGGGCGAGTGTGGCCCTTTATCTGCGGTGATTGCGTCCGATCATTTAGGACAATCCTCCCAGGTCTGGTCCAGAGATTTGATCTGGTCACAGGGCCAGCTGCGCGGGGGTGTGGAGGAAGTTATGCTTTCACCGCGTCCGTCGCACCTCCGCAGCACTTCTCATTTTCTGATAAATGCGCCTGGCCTGGCCCTCTATGATTTGTGCATGACGTCGCTGACCCACCCAACCTTGGACGAAGCGAGTCGCCCTAGTCTGGGAGCGGATGGGGCCATTCTCCGGTTATTAAGTCACTATAATTGAAAGACATTGGAAGTGGAAGTTGTCTGGCAGCCGGGTCGAGCACGAACCGCCGGATGATTGCATTTCCACGGCATCATTGTCGGAGCCGGAGTCGCGATTTGCATGCTAAGCGAGAGATATGCCTCAAGATGGCCCTCCCAGAATGACCCGATAGTTGTGTCCCTGCGGGGTGACGACTATTTTCCTATTACGCGCTGGAACGCTGTCGGAAGTCACGCTAAATTGCTGTCTTCCCAAGCTCCTCGTTCTGCTGTGACATTGTAATTGTTTATGGCCCATTTGCGGGCTCTTATTGCGAAGTGTTTTTAATGGTCAATATCAAGTTCCACGGAGTAGCTGTGGGTGTGTGGTGTGGAGCTCTACTGGAGCAATTTATTTTGACATTGGCCAGCGACGGCACCCTTTGTGAGTCATAAAGAGGCTGTGTCTATTGGAATGGGTCCACACGCAGGCCTAACACCAGCTGCACTAATGTG
This sequence comes from Machimus rusticus, assembly GCA_951509405.1. NCBI lineage: Eukaryota > Metazoa > Arthropoda > Insecta > Diptera > Asilidae > Machimus > Machimus rusticus. The sequence goes on from OX608051.1 coordinate 16,374,882, forward strand.
TTGTCATGAGCATCACTTCTGCTTTAAGCCCATTCTGCACTTCAAATTTGTTCAAACAAAAAATCACTTTTCTTTGGGTTAAAAATACGCAAAAGGGCGGGGAATAAAAATTCAATAAGTGCATATTAGGCTAACATTCTACTAAGCTCACTATTATAAGCATTATTAACACGGAAATTACATTTGTTCCACAAAAAATTAGTTCTAAAATGCATATTCAACTCTTAGAAGAAGTTATGATTCAGCAGGCAGAAGATCTGTGTGGTATTGTTTTGCTTTTACCAACAAGAGAACGCTAGTATCCAATTTCTAAGACAGTTTTTAAATGATTGGAGGACAAACATATCGACGCAATAAGCTGGCTTGCAAAGAGTCGGGATTTAAACGATCTGGATAATCTCAGGTCGATACTTTCAAGACATGCATACATTAAAGGACAGCCATACTATAAGGTTCAGAGGCCTAAAATCGCTTTATAAAAGCATGGTCTAAAATTTCCGTTGAAAAGACCCAAAATCTAATTCAATCAATGCCACGTCGAAGGCTGGAATTGTAAAAGAAATATTATGAGTATGAATGTAATCTTTAATGCTAATTAGTTTGTTAAAAACATTTTGTGTTTTTATATGTGTTTTTGTTTTAATTAACACGTTCAACCCGGCGAACTTTTTCGAAGTCTCTATGGTCGGCGCGGCGTGCACGAGACGATAAACTGTTTTCATCTGAATGTGTTAAGTTCAAATCAAAATTTTTTTTATAGAAATGTGTTTACATATATATAACACCCAATTACTATTTTAATTCAATATAAAATTAGGAACTTTCATGACATTTATTTGAGAAAATAACGTGAATGTCAGTGCTTTTATTTAAAATTCCACCACTGTATTAATCTAAGTTTTTGAGTTTGAACCAGATGCTTATCTACGATTAGCTTTTTCCAGATCCAGAAAATGAAAAACACAACTATGTTTAGTTTTTCTGACTCGCTTTTAGCTTTTTGTTAATATCGAGAAGGAGGTACATAAAAGGTAACTTATTCTCTCGTGTCTGATTCAACATGAATTATAGTCGAAATTTACGTATCTTAATTAATAATACACAGCAGTTGGGTAAAACTAATACTCACCTATTGATCTTTTTTAAAAACAATCTATAATAACAAGGATATATTTAAGAGTTTAACAAAAAATGAGTTAAATTGAATTTTCCAAATGCAAAAATTTCAAAATGATATGGATAGCACCTGCCGACTTCCTCATTGAAGCTTGTTGCAAAATCATCGATCCAAGACTCTTGCTCCGTAATCCGACTTCTTCGCGATTAATTGAACGTGGAAAATGATCGAGTTGCGTGCAAAAGTTCTTTCCCAAAATGAGTCGATAGTTTTGTAATCGTTTTTAATAACAATTTTCTTGGGCATTGATGCGTGAAAATCACACTCCGTGCGCAACATCGGACGATTACGCAACGCCGGGGCTTATTCAAATTAATTTTTGTTATTTGGAGCTTTTTACAGTTTTTCTCTTTGTGACCTCTACGCCAGAGCGCCGTATCTTAACTGAAATCAATCCGCGGGATTATGCCGACAGCGAAAGTATCTCGCCAAAGGAGTTGCACAACTCCGGAGCAGCCAGTGCCACTCATGCGCCCCTTCAGCCCGGAAAGGTCAGCAAAAATAAATTAGTTTTTTTTCTCTCCACTTAACGCCACATCAACAAGTCACCAGCCAGTCCAGCGGGTGAAATATGCGGCAACCTGGCGGCGCGGCGTGAGCCTACTGCTCCCTAACGAACGCACTCCACCGGACCCACTAATTTGAATTTCTAATTAAAAGCACTCGCCAGCTGGACACGGATGGGTTCTGGGATTCGCCTCCCCGGTCTGCGTAGTTTTGCATGCGATTCATTTTCGGGTACATTCCGCTGTCAATTAGAGAATTGGGTCCAAGTTGGCTTCTCTCTGGAACCCCACGGTTCTAGCCCTACCATCAACCCCAATTTTTGTACAATAAAATTTACTGCTGAGCTGCACGTTAAAAATTATTGTAATTGTGCGCAATTAGTTTAATTTAGCAATTATCCAGCAGCCCGCTGAAAGCACATGAGCATTCCTAAACTGGTAAGGTCGCTGGTAAACATGCAACGTTTCATGTTTTACAATGTAAGGAGGGTTAGGCTTTTGGAAGCGCGCAAAATAGTTGAATTTGTTTTTACCACAAATGAAATCGCTGGCTGCCTTCTAAATTGAAACGATTATACGGAAATTGTTAATGCCATCTTAATTAGCACCTTCTGAAATTTATTAATCTTAAACCTTGGTTTTACGTTTTCAATCAATTGTTAGGAAAATTATTTCGAGGTTTTTTGTTTTGTTCAATATTTTTATCCATAATATACATAAATATTGTAATTGAAGTGATTTTTCAAAAACTTATATTCATTAGTTACAAAATTTCTACAATTGGCTTTAGTTTGTAATTTATATTAATATTACAGCCGGAAACCAATAATTTAACGTTTATGCTACCAACGTCACATGCATTTATGTTATGGCCCAATTTTCTTTCCCGAGCCCGTCGTCACAAATATGTACATGCATATGTGAGGTACTCATTATCAATTTACAGAAATGGAAAAAGAATTTTATTGGTCTGGCAATAATTGTTTTTTTTTTTTTAATCTGCAGATACTATGTAAGTATGCAACATAATAATTACAGGATTACCCATTGAGCTATTAGAAAAATATGTTTCAAAATGTACCAGACGAAAAATAAATATATTTCCTTTAAAAAAAAATCTGAATTTGTTTTCCCTTTCCAATTTAATTTCTTACCTTTTAATCTGATGTGTCAAATATACCTGACGCGTGATCTACACTGATTTAACCAAAAAATTGTTAAATGACCGCGCCATAACAATCTGTAAATTTTTAACAATTTTATTTTGTTCAATATTAACTGTTAAACATAGTCAATTCCAAATTTGAGCCTTAAGCAGCCCACGCCATATATCGCTTTATTAAGATTAAATCGGTGAAAAGGCATCGGCATTGGTGGTTCAATTGGTGGAGCGAAGCAGGTTCGAATCCAGCCACGGTTAGTCGGCTATATCACAGAAAAGTCAACTATTTCTCGTCGTCAGGAGAATAACTATTTTTCGTGGTTAAAAATAACCATCTTTATTGGTTGGCACCTTTTTAACCAAGATGATATATTAATAAATTGCAGATTTCTCAAAGCAGAATTTTAAAAATGATCAACAACCTTCGAGGTTATGTTTCGAACCACCACTCACATAATATTGTATGTATTTCAGAACAAAAGTGTAAGTGTAGTTCTAGCAAAGCAATTTCATGAGAGTTGCTCACTCTTCTAATAAGGCAACTTTAACTGTTAAAACCAGCTACATAGAAAATTATTTAGTAATAGTGGACCAAGTAGTACAAGGTAAATATTTTGGAGGTTTTTGAAACCTTTTTCCTAATAAAAGTGTACCTATTAATTATTATATTATGATTGGTGTATTTAAGTGGCGACTCTGTCTATTGGCAAGGTTTTGTTACCAGGCTATTAAAGTATGTATTAGCCGCGTTTTTTTCATTCGGATCAAGATCAAGATCAGTTTCCTAACATGGAAACATGGAGTTACAACAACAACATGTTATTCACACTTTTATCTGGATCTGGATTAAGATCTCAAACGTGATGGTTACAAAATATTCTACGAGAGGCGCACTTGTGACATCTTTTCGCCTTTTATAAGTGCTGGTCCGAATCGTTTTCGTTCAATTCTTATAATCCAGAGTGTGATATGGATGACTGATGATCAGATTCAGATTTCAATGAAAAGTAAATCAAAAGCAAACTTCATTAATTGGCACAGCTACAATTCCGCAAAATGTTTGAAAAAGGAAAAGTATTTGAAAAGTTCAATTGGCACACGGCCTAAGACGTATTTGATATTGATATTCTCGAAGAAGTGCCAATGCCTAGGGTATTATAATACATAACATATGATATGAATGTACAACATGTAGTTGAAGTTATGAAAGTAGTTTGTAATTAAATAATATTCATTTTGGCAACTAAAAATCACAGTTTTGATTCAGAAAAATAAAGAGCACTCTTCTAAAATGAAAATAACTAAAACTAGTTGCGATGTAATTTTGGAATATTGAGACCTTAATATATTTTGTAGGAAATCTTTTTATACATCAATTACAGGATTGCAACGACGATTCACTATCGACACCAACCACTGGAAAAAAAAATCCTGAAGTTATCGCATACGCAGCTCTCTAAACTTTCATAATTATTCTGACAAAAAAATGTTCCCTCATTTGTTTAATATATGGAAACAATAAATGATAATTCAAAAACCTTTTCAAATTAGACTTAACTTTTGAAAAAAATTAGGTGCATATTTTATGAGTAGCAATAATATTTTACGTACGATTCCAGACATCAACATTATTTCGTATTTCTTATTCAACAATTCTTTTTTAAACTTACTATGTACCTAGATTCTATTAATCGAAAAACTGTATTTATTATAAGGTTTTTATTTTCACGGGGAATTAGAAGAAGAATTTTTAAATTAATATTGTTTTTTGCTTTGTTTCTTCAAAATAATTATACCTATCATTGTATATGAGAATCACATATGTATTTATGTGCCCATAACGGCACAACTTGTTGACTTTATTTATTAAGGTGTATGGGTTTTCTGCACTATACAATTGAATTCGAATTAAACCTATCATACGAGAAACAAAAACAACATTCCTTACCACTAAGAAAACCTTCTCGACGCGCCAGTAATGTCGAAACTTGATATACTGCTTCCCCAACATTAGCGACCTACATAAACAAAATTTCTGAGACTTCACTTCCTTTCGAATAAGTTGGGGCTCATGAAAGTACGCCACCATTGAGCGCGGCGGCGGAGTAGGATAGGCGCGCTCGATTGCATAAAACCGTCCACCCAGTCGCGCATTATGCCGCGTCGCCGCGTTACCTGGCCGATCAGATCGCCGCGCCACGCGGATCTTGCGCCCACCGCCACTCGCGATTTATTCATGATCACGAACCGCGAGTACCTCTACAAAAAACAGCACGACAAACTTTTACTGCAATGACCCCGATTGTTCGCCGGGTGTGAGGCGAACTCTCGAAAAGAAACTGATCATTGATCAACATTTGCATCGAGTTCGAATACAAAATGGAGATCCCCAAAAGAAAATGCTCGTAGTAGTTATCATATGAAAAAAAGTGGCGGAGCACTTGAAGGTGATCGGTATGCAGTTTTCACTGGGCGAATGCACTCTTCGCCTGGCGATCGCAAATCGCAAATCGCAAGTGATGGGCGCTATGGTGATTCACTCGATGACCGCAAGTGATATCATTTCTAGCAGTTTTTTCCCTTTTTCGCGGTCTCGTTTTCGTTTGTGTAGAAAGCCAAGTTGGTAAGTTAATCGGCTGATCTTTAAACGGTTTTTGCTGGAAGTGCACTTTTGATGTAGACAAGTTTAGAAGTCAAACAAATAGTAATTAGAAAAAAAGATATACAGTCATCAAATAAATATGGTGAACACTGATAAAAAAAAAATCTATTAAAAACAGACATTGTGTATATGTAAATACACTAGCATATATGTTATGCAATTTGTAAATTAAGGAAAGTGATAATTTGGTTTATTAATTTATTTATTAAGCTAATAAATTAATAATTTTACAAAAATTTATTTCGATAAGATAATGAGCAAGCAAATTACGAATGTGAAGGAGAATATGCCAACCAAATTATTGCACAATACGAAGAAAAATTACAAAATCCCAATTGTGTATTTTCACATTTGTTTGAAAATCAATGAAGGATAATTATTGTAGGAGCTTGCAACATTCTTTAAATAAACGTTTGTATCCTAGACTCTTTTATTATATAAATATACATATATAAATATGTACTAGGTTACCTGAGCTCGGCGTTGTTTAAGGTCATTTTTTAAATAATCTGCCGCGGTTTCTCCCAAACCACATTATTGCGCAAAGTTTTATTCGAGTGAATATAACCAAATGTTTTTTTTCTCATACATTCCAACCGCTTGCAATCCCTTATATGTATGCGTTTAATTTTGAGAAATGCTGAGTTATGTTTCATTATTTATATCGTATAGTATTTACGTCAAGTAAATTCGACAAAAATATTTTTTCCCCATAAACATTTTTCAATGCGCTTATGGATTGAGTTTCGAAACATCCTTTCTTAATAGGTACCTTGTTATAATACGGAAACATAGACTACATACATTTCATATTTATATGTAGCTTAAGAATTAGTTGCGGTCTGAACAGGGGTATGCCAATCGATTCTACATGGTCTACTGATCAACGTTTGTTCGGAAACCCCTTTGCCCCTAAAATGGGTCCTTCATCCCGCCTCCATTTCTTTCAGAAACATCGTACGATGTTGGATGATAATAGCTGCGTTTTTTTTCACAATAACGTTTGGATCAGATTAATTAGGATATTTGTCATTGAATTGAAGCTTATAAGCCCTCACCTAATAAACATTTTAAAATTAATTCATTTTTGACCTAAAGTGGCTATACAATATACAGTCGTGTGGAAAAAGTTTAAGATTACCTACGTTTTTCATGAAAGTTTTATCTTTTGATCCTCATAATTTCTAAAAACCATCAGAGAGGAAACTCTTTGGCAGAATTAACTATTGAATGGTCCTTATTATTTTCCCACACATTGATTTTATTTTCTTAAGCAAGGACATAAGAAATTTAAATAATTGCCTCGGGGCACCCGCGCATAAGTATAAGACCACTTCCTCGTGTTCATACAAAATGTAACAAAAAAGTTATAGAATCGTCCTTTTGTACCTCTATACATTCGTTAGTTTGCTCTGGCTAGACTTCATAGAGCTCAGTTCGTTAAATTATTCCGTCCGGGTGCATCTAAATTTGATTTATTTATAAATAACGGAAATTTTTAAAATGGGTAGGAAATCAGTTGAAGAAATGAAGTTTTGGCTGTGTCGACGGAGTAAGGATTTTAAAAAAGAAAATTAAAGCTGAGTTAACAGGCTGTCTGGTCCAAATCAAAACAAAATGTTCCGAGTGCGTGGACCGAAAGAAAAAATAATAAAAATTTGGAAACATTTTTGTTTGCACTATTCCTTCGGATTGCGTGAGAACCGTGGCCTTGGAAATGTTTTGGCTGAAAGTTCTAAAAACTTAGAGTTTTGGAGCTTTAAGACGCTTTTTCTAGATCCTCGATACGATCATTTTAGATACAGCCTGTCAAAAATCACTAAACAATTTATATTTTTTGTTGTTCCATTAATTGTTTGGAGTAGTGTATATATGTATGTACATATGTAGTCTTTATAGATTGAAGAATACGAAAAAAACCGATCATTTTAAAGTTATTAAAGTAATAAAATTGATTAGTTTTTACGAAAACTTAAGAATTCCTTTCAAGTTCAATACTCTGTATAAGTTGTTTGGACCCTATATGAATTTCATTTTATTAAGTTATAGTCTTAAACCAATTTTTAAAGATATTGACTCGAACAATTTTGCAACGTGCATAAAGGCTGACCAATTTTGATAGAAATCAACATACTAATTAAACATAAATTTAAAAAAAACTTTTTAACAAAAAAATTAAACCGCCGAAAAAACTGAAAAGCAAAAAATAATAGCAAATTAATTAATTACGTAAAGCGTGATGCGCGGCGGAGGCGCGGGGGGACACGCCCCTTCGCCGGAAAGTGCCGAGCGTTCACGAAGTTCATGTCAGCGGGTCAGCAACCCGAACGGGCACACACGTGAGAGCACACGTCGTGCGGAGAGCGCAATTTTTGGAATGTTAATGTTTATCGCTGGAGATTTCACGTTGCATTATTAATTTGATTTGGTTATTTCTTTAAATTTAAGGTAATTTAGTGATCTTTGTTCATTGATTATTTGGCGCCGACTCAAAATTACTTAGGTATACTTACATTAGTTTAAGAACTAAGTTATTAAGGTTAAATAAAAACTCAAAATAATGACAAAAATATATACTTAGGTATACTTAGGTAAATTAGTTTAAAGACTTAGTTATTAAGGTTAAATAAAAAAGGTTTATTATTTTTTGCTTTTCAGTTTTTTCGGCGGTTTAATTTTTTTGTTAAAAAGTTTTTATTTTATAATTTTTTGTGGCTATAATCTAGTAATTACTACATGCTTAATTTTTGATTACTTTTAAAATAGCTACCTACCTTACTTTAGCTATTAACTGTTATATAATCCTACTTTAACTATTGTTTGTTGTATAATATAAATACTTTAAAAAAAAAACAGGCTTTATATTAGGCGTACGGAAAAGTAATCAAAATTTTTTCAAGCTGGCGAAAAAAGTTTAATTATTAAAGAAATCTTAAATACTAGCAAGGAACTTCTAAATAACAAGAAGCCTCATCTCATATAACGAAAAGTCACAAAATCTTTTCTATCGGATTGGAACCCGTCATCTAGAGCGTAGCAACCAGCCGGGAGAGCCCGCTTTTATTATAAGGATGGAAACTCTTCCCATTTCTAGAAACCGGCAGTGCGTGGCCTGCGGATGCGTGTAATCCGCGCGCTGATTCCGAGTATTTTATCGAAAAAATTAACCAACTTCGAGATATACCCTATCCAATAAAAAAAGGATTATCAAAATCGGACTACTCTGTAAAATGTTATGCGTGGTCATACATTACAATCAATGAGTGAACAATCAATCATCCCCTGTTTTTCTACCCTTGGAGTTCCAAATTTATATGGGACCAACTTCAGGGTATACCCTTTCAAATAAAAAAAGAATTATCAAAATCGGACTACTCTGTAAAAAGTTATGCGTGATCATACATAAAAAAAAAAAAATATACGCGTCGACTTGAGAACCTCCTCCGTTTTTTTTCGTCGGTTAAAAATGTGATTCACCAATACCAAAATATCTTTATTTTGTAATGGATATTATGATTATTATATTATGAATTGAAAAATCAATAGAAGATTTTCTATTGGAGTTCTCAGGTCAAATCCCAATCAACCAATTCGGCGGTAAGGTCAAAGGAACATACATTTAAAGTTAACTTGACCTCAAAAACCTCCTAGAAGGGGATGGAAGACAACCAAAAACAGCGAGCTGCAAAAGGAAACCTCCAAAGTTCCAAGTGTAATTTATTATATTAACTTACCTTGAGAAAGAATAATGAACCTTCGAGGAAGCTGTCAAAGCTGCAACCAGAGCAGGAGGACCGGAAACTTTCCCAAATAGTGTAGGGCGCTAAAAAATTCAAGAGTGCTCACGGGCAGGTAGAGTAAAATCCCACGTCACGTACCGCACGTCTAAGGACTAAAAAGGAGTAGGACAAGAATCGATGGTGCTAGTTAGAAATTTGGCACTTGGCCGCCTGCGGAGCCCCATGGAGCACCTTATCTTGAAATATAAAATAGCCTCCGATGGCGGATGGAGCCGTCCAGTTCATTTTCACGTCCAGACGAACAGGGAAGCGAATCGTCAGAAGCAAAAAATCAATGGCCAGGAAGGATAACAGCCGGGGAGTGGATACTTCCGCCACACACTGTCTGCTGCAGCACCCTGTGTTCAGTGTTGTCTGCAGCCGCCACCGGGTGTCGTGCAACAAGACCGGAGGAGAGAAACAAACTGCTCCACTCGATACGTGCCTACGACGGGGCTCCGGGGGAGGTGCTCCGATAGGTGCGGCGGCGTCGGAGGCTGGGGCCCGGTTTATTCGCTGCCCGTCTTGGTGTAACGCTAAGTGGCTTAGTTTATGTCTCGAAAGTTTTCCCCGCATCCACGGGCTCCTTGCCGCCGTCTTTTCCTTTATATCCGCACGCTGCATGGACCGGGATGCTGGAGCTTAGCTGCATACAAAAAGCGACGCTCGCGGTGCACCCCCGCAGTCGGAAACTGTACAAGTTTCGCAGCGTCGCGCTTTGTGCCCGTTTTCTTTGGCCAGGAAGGGCATTGTGCGCGTCTTCAGCCTGCAGCCTGCAGCGAGCGGGGCTTTCTTTATGAATAACACAAAATTAATATTGCCATGAAGAGCAGCGCCAGCCAACTCGAAAATAATCCGACAAATTTTAGTCTTCGCCAGATGATCCGAAGGGAGGAGTCTGGGGGAAGTAGGACTACAACTACAACCACATAGCTAATTAACCTGCTCCGGGATTATCTCAAGGTATTTTATCGAGCCGGGGAACATCTTGCAAATTTAATCATTTTCAGAGTATTTTGTGAAAACTTTTTTTTTTTCTTATATAAGTATTAAGAATTTTCGACATATTCTGCCATCATCATTGATCCGCTTTCTATAAGGTTCTGCATAATTTCGCTTTTATAATATTAATTTTCAGAATACTAATGAACAAGTGTCACAATTTTGAGACACAAATTATATTTTCTTTTTTACGCATTGTGAGGAGGATTTCTACTTGGTTGGAGTTGAACACGACATTTTTCGTAATTTTTAGGACAAGAATCAATAAAGCTAGAAAAATAGAATATTTACGTCCTATACTATGAATGAGGCAAAATTAATTAAAACAATTTTATCATTGCCATGGGAGGTCATTAATGCTGAAAACTTTATATTAATTGCCTATTCATGATAGAAATTATAGTCTACCGCAACAATTAAATTTAAATGCTCAATATTGAGTTATTACACTGAAAGAAAAAGATTAAAAAAATTAACTATTTTTTCAGCCAACTAATTAAATTAGCTGATGGAACTAAAACAGTGAGAAAAACACTTACAAAATTAATTAGTTTCTCAACTATTTTAGTTGATTTCACTACTTTAAATTGTTATAACAACTAATTCAATTAATTGGCTCATAATCAACAAAAGATTAATTAGTATTGTTTTTTTTTCAGTTTAGGTATTAAATCAACAATTTTATTCTAATATATTATACAGTGCTTTTCAAAGTTATAGCCGCATCACCCACAACTTCAATTTAGAAACAATAAGAGAGGAATAATGAAAATGATTGAAACTAAATATTACGCACTTAAGTCCTCTCAAAATCTACAAAACAGTTATTGCACTAATAACGGTACTTTAGTTGTAAAAATTGAAAATATCATTATAGAAGTGGGCAAAACAGACGTTTCGTTATTATAACTACGCTTGGTTTTTTTTTCAAAAACAACGAAAATAGGTAATAATCAAATTAATAGTTTTTTATCACTATTCTCTAAAATTGGCATGCATTCTACGTCAAAACCTTATTTGTTAATAACGATCACGCATTTTTTATGGTCGTTTTTAACTCTTCACGTTATTAAATTTACGGTTATTGGCATAGACTTTTCGAACGAATCAACCCTAAAGGTCCTCCATTAGGTGGGGCATCCGGAAAATGAGCTAGCAAATCCAACAGATCAATGTTATGGTTCGAAGCACTCACATGAATTCGAGCGTTATTTTGTTGGAAAAAAATGCTATTTTCTGGAATTCGGCAAGAGCGTTGCTTGGAGCACACCCTAGTACCCCAGATGCTGTTCATCCGAAATTCGAGTTCGGTTCTTTTCGTAGGTCTTTCAAGTATATGTAATTTTAAAATTTTTTCATGCATGTAATTTTTTCTGTCCAAGACCAAGATAGCCTAAATGGGGACTGGAGTGATCTATGCAAAAAATGCTGAAAACCATTAGCAACTATTATGACTTTTGGAAATAAAGCTCTTCTCGATCCAATCCAGGCTATATGGATAGTCAAGAGTTCAAGAGATAAATAAAGAGTTTCTTTCCAAAACGAACATACTATATTACAACAATTTTGAAGCATTTGCTCATTTCTTTAGCATATGAGTCAATAGCTGAAGCTTGGTATGAGATTTAGCAATTGATAGGATATACATACCATATTACATATGTACATATGTATGTAAGTCGAATGTTGGAAATTTGTTTGAAAAAAAGGATATTCTTTTCACTGTAAACCCTGAAGTCCTGAGGTATAATGACCATCAACAACAAGCTGTCCGAAGAGAAAAGAAACTTAGCGCCTGCAAGCAGCGAATATCCGCCGGAAGGAAATTTAATTTCATTTTGGAACCAAAAGCAGCCGAGTCGGAAGGCGGTACAGTGCTACAAGTGTGCTCCGCTTGCGAAAATTACTTCCACTGCTAATTATAAACGAAATGTAAATCTAGCGAAATTTATTCGCGGCACGTTCTTGCCCGCCCTGCCGTCTTTTCCGCTGAGGCAGGCTACCATTTGGCGGCTGCAATACAATTTACGGCGGTATTTTCTTCTTCTTCTTTATTTTAAAGATTTCGCGAAGATTCTGTGAGGGTATTTACCAGTGGGAATCACTTTAGTCAACTGCTGACGGTTGCAGAGTTATGCAACAACCACAAATCAAACAAAGTTGCGCAACTTGTGGAACAACCTTCTGCGTGGAGTTTTTATGAAGCCACGGTGTGTGATTGGATCAAATTTACCGCAAGATGCAATTACACTGTTACGTGCATTTTTAATGTCCACTTCTCGGCAGCGATAACACAGTTCGGTGGAGATTAAGCGACTTTAAACAATTTAACTAATAATATTACAAGCTCTTTCCAAGCGTGTGAACGTTAAGCCGATCCTCTCCAGATATCTTCCGTATTTAATAGCAGAACATGACATCGTCTGATTTTATTTTAAACTTTTCAGACTCTGACTCATGGAGGAAAAGGTGCTTTCATGTTTGCGGTTGGTTTAGCGCTTTACAGCTGCGAATCTGATACACTCGGAGCTAATTCAAACCAATCTTGTCCAAGGGCGCGGGTTCACCTCATATGGGTAGCCTCGCCGAAAGATTGAGTTAATTCATAGGTAAACAACCTGAGATTTGCCAGCTGATACCTTCACCAAGTGTTTTCGTTACGGGCAATTAACTACGTCTTACCTTTACCTGTCGAAGATCGTTTTGCGATACTAGCGGAGATCAGGTATCTCCAACTATCTTGCTAACCCAGTGAAAACCCGATTAATCTGCATCGTTCTGGTATTTCTGCACTGTTGCGTGGCAGAGGCCTAAGTGTGCTGTGTAAGTGGTGTGTAATGCTCGCCATGGTTGCAGCCTTGACGTCCAAGTAGCTGCCAGCTAGTTTGTTTAAATGATCTTCCTACCCCGCGGTTCCACAATTCCGCGAAGCAAGTAACTCCTATTTCACACGTCATTTGGGTACTTGAGCACTTAAAACGGGTTTTCTGGCTAAACCCAAAGATGCTAACTAATTGGACTTCGCTCGAATTAGCTGTGGGAATATCCCAAAACAAACGCCAACTCCTGAGAGTCAGGCCGATCAAAATCCCAATGGGAGCTGACGTGAATCTCTTCAATTGGATCACTTTTGATGTATGTATGTGGGTCAATTGACTCAATCGATGGCTTCTGACTGCTGATCCAGATGGCCCTTTTAAACTCAGGTGCTTTGTTTCTGGTGAGTATGTTATATAGGTATGTATATTTGGGACATTTTTTACATGCTTTTCTTTAACTCACAATGTTTTATCGTTTTTCGTGTGCCCAAATATGCCAAGCATAGTTTGACGACCCTCCTAACGTCCTTAAGATCTAAAATTTTGCGCAGAGGTCGGCGGCGCACGGTACGCAAAGTGGACCATCTGCGAGGACGCGCGTTGAGCTTAACGTTTGATTCTAAGTCCAAATTTCCACGAAAAAAAAAACGTTAATAAACCTTTTCTATTACTTTCATAAACATTTTCTACCTCTATTTTTTTTCACGTATTTCATTGCTAAAAATTAGAAAATAAAAAATAATAAAAATAATTTAAAAACATGCTTTTCCTAACAAAAAAAAAGAACATTAAATAAATAAAAAATGAACTAAAAAGTAGAAAATAAATTTCTCAAGTTAAAAGATGTTACAACGACATTTTTTCATAAAATATTGGTTTGGTTTTTACTAAAAAGAAAAGCATGGCCACGGCAAAATTTAGAGTTTTGAAGTCAATTTCGCTACTCCCGGATACATTGATTTCCTTCATTTCAGTTGTCAACTTAAACATTTCGGAGATGACTTCATTAAATTAAAGTTTAGTAAAAAAACAGAGCGCGAAAGGAGATGACCACTGATCGCACTTGTAATAATTATAAAAACTTGTTTGTTTAGATATCTCTGGCAAAATTCTAAATCACTGCAATGTTTGGCATTTCGAAGCAGTTGGTTAATGGGAATTAAGTAAGCGCCACCTGCTGCAAAATATTCATGCTATATTCTTAATTTCGCACAAAATTGGGCAGTGAAAACTCCATTTCTAAATTGAGTTTAAATATGAATCGAAATGGAGAACAGAGCCAAAATTCTAAATTTCGCCGCACTGACTCAGGGGCATAAGTTTCAATTTTGCATTGTTTTGTTTTGGCGGTTCAACATCTTAAATCTCAGCCCGTAATGTTTAGAAAGTGAAGGTCACAAAAGTTTACTCTCGGGTCCGTGGAAATTACTCGTTGAGAATTAGCAATTCAGGTATTTTAGGAACACTAAACCGCTCGAAATTAGAGGTTCGTTGAACGGTTTCGAGGTGAGGTATGACGTCTATAAGGACTTAACCTTGCTATCGTATATTAACATTTAAAATACTGCTTATTCTCAAAGAGTAATTACATATTTACCACGGATCCTGGAGCACTTCGTGACGTTTCTTGCTGACCATCAGGGGCTGAATTGTAATAAATTGTTACGACGACGAGTTAGGAGTTATTGATAAGCACACTAACCATATTAACAATATGAATAGTGCTCGACATTTCAACAAACTCAGTTTATTATTTTTTTTTTCACAGTTATGTAGATGATATTAAATAGTCCATCACTTTTTTTTTCCTTATACATACAAACATGTTAAACAATTGTGATAGAATTTTTGGCTTAAAATTGAGATCTCCTCACAATGAAAATTCATACAAACCTTCATTTGAAATAATATGTGAAGATTAAGCAATCTTTATTGATCGCTTATACATATTTCCTTGCAATAATAATTTTAAAATTTCGAGAATGGAATTTTCTAAAATGTTCAGACAATTTCAGAAAACCTTTAATCGAAGATTCTTACATATTTTTTTGTAAATAAACTCAACAAAAGTCCTTAAAATAAACATATTAAAAGGGAACGCTACTTGAAGTGCAAATCTTTCACGGAAGCACGTACAAGCGAACGACAGAAAGATATGTACATCTTTATCGGTTTTTACGTGATCCATCAAAATTCAGTCTGTTCTAGAAATTTAATATTGATTAATACCGAATATTTAATTTGAATAATAGTTGAATAGGTAGGTTGTCAATAAACACAATAAACACTAAAATTATTGAAATTTATTGGAGTCAAAATAATATTTTCTCAGCCGGTAGGAACTGTTCATCTTTTTACATTGTGCCTTAAAGTGTACAACAAAGATTACCTTTGTCGGCATTTATGCATGTTCCCTTAAGCGAGCTCTTTATTACAAAGTTGTAGTCAATTTTTAAATCTAGATTTTGTTTGATAATTCGAAAAAAGAACATATATGTATGTATGTATGTACATACCCAAAACGCAATGTAAGTAAAATAGTAGTATATCGCAGCAAATAGATCCTTACCTGCAAAAAATTTAAAAACGAATAAATTAGATCAATTCACTTAGAGACAAATACAAATTTTAAATATTAAAGGAGGTATAATGAAATCTAAAGTTATTATATTAAATTTAACCTGTTAACTGATTATGTCGCATATATGCGTCAATTACAAAAGTTCATTTTCTTGTTCAGCATGATGTACATATACGATATTTAATAAAAAATGAACTTTTGAAATTGATGCATATATGCGACATAATCAGTTAACAGGTTAAATAGAAATCGACGTTCTAAAATTGCGGCAATATTAACTCATGTAACAAAACAGGTCAACATGAATTTTGACTTTGATACGAGGGTATGAAATTTCGATAGATTAATCGACAGCTAGACGAAAAAAAATACATATGGCCTGAAAAAGTTTGCTTTGGTACTCAGGAGAACGGTTGAAAATCCATAGTTCAAATTTTTATTTATCGATAAATCAAAACAAATATATTTATATATGATTTTTATAATCTTTTATTATCATATAAAATTACAAAGTAGTGGAAAATAATAATAGTAATAGTAAAATAGTGGAAATATTGGTACTTTTCCTTTATTTTGGAGTAATAATGAATAGAAAAATCGTAAAATAAATAGGACAGAGACAAGAAATTTTTTTGTAGAGTTGTGTAATACAAACTAATTATTTTTCGCTTTTTATTTTTTACGTCAAGAGTTAATGCGTTTCATTAAATATGACTGAGAATAATCTCACAAAGGTTTCAAACAAAACTATTTTCAAATCGGTTTATCATTTAGAAAAACAGAAAATGACTTGAAAATTATAACAATCATTTTTTTCACGTCGGCCATTAGCTAATTATGTTTTTAACTATATTTGGATATCTTTCGTTTGATAAAGATCAAAAGTAAAGAAGAAGAGTTCTTCTTAACTCGAATTTTAGGACTTAAAAAACTGAAATTAGAAATACGTGAATGAATTCAACTCGTTTGCAGAACTTTTCCGTCCAAACTTTTCATTGGAGTATTGATAAGTTTTCCAAAGTGGGTAAAAAGAAAATCCCATCGACCTTCTGATATCATAAATTGAATCGTGAAATTTCTTCTAAAAGTTTTGCTTAGTTGTGTTGCTACCACCAAAAACGCTAAACGAGGTGTTTTGGACTATTATGCAAAAAGAATATTTTCTTACGCAACCAAACTCAGTCTGGTTGCCGTCGATAAATTAACATCGAAATGGGGTTATTGAACTCGAATAAGAAACAGTTCCTTTTTTCCCGGGTTAACACACCGAAATTTTGCCACCGTATTTTATTACCCGGCCCAAAGCTCCGCTGAAAGTGTGCTCACCGGCGCGGCGCCCGGGAACCTTTTTCAATAAAAGCCCTCAGAAGGAGGGTGTTCCAAAGAGAAACCGAAAGAAAGCGGGTGAGTTCCCCAGTTTGGGGGCCCTAGAATGTCTCTGTGGAAGTAAACTTCCAAGATAAATAAACGGGGCTCCCAAAATGCCCCATGAAAAGGTACAGCCGAAACTACGTGATCCGGGTTCATACAAAATTGGGGGTTCATACTTCCTGCCGCACCCCGGACAATAAAGTTAGAAGACCGTCCTTACTTCTTCTGATTCTAGGAGGTTGCCATGGATCCCGCGCGATTTCATTTTCTTTTCCGCTCCGAGAGATTTCCGACAATATTTTGTAATGTAAAGCTTTCTAACGACTTAGTTTAAACAGGATGCCATTAATAAATTTACAGTCGCAGCAGTATTAATAGCTGCTTTTGATTTCCGCATTTTCGCAAAACACCTGTAAATCTTTAAAACATTTTAAAGCTTGAAATATCACAGGACGAAGGGCAGATAGAAATGGAAATTTCCTTCTTCTCTTTTAAATAAATAGTGTTAATCACGCATACACCGAGAAAAAAACGCAATGTTAATTTAACGTTATTTTCATATTAAAAAAAATATCATATCATTTTTACAACAATTGCTGTTAATTTGATAATAAAAATGATACTTTAAAGAGAAAAATGTCAAATTGGCGTTTTTAGTCTCATATTAACATTGAAATTCGGATATTCAGTTACAGCGGAATTATCATTTCAAAATATTAATTCGATTTTGAAATTTTCAAAGCCAAATTAATATTAAAAAATGTAAATCGATCGCCAGTCCTTATATCCGCCGATTGAAATTCGAAGTGTGAAGTATAAGCGAAGGAAAAATAATAGGTTTTCGCAGTGATTTTATTTTATTACACAGTTTCTTACTACAGTAAGTGCTTTATTCTGCTGCTAACGTCAATAAGGAAACTAATTAGCGTATTATTGCTGCATGTTTATTTAATTGAGGCCATGGGTTAAATAACGGTAAAACAAGATAAGCAAAATGAGATGATTTTATAAAGAAATTGTGTTAATGAAGCTACTTCCAGTGTTCACACCTATTATTTTGTCCACCATTGTATATCATTTTTAGGGTTCCGTACCTCAAAAGTTATAAGGAACCCTTATATGTAGGATTATTTTCTTCTTTCTATGGCAAATTCAATTATACTTCTTCATAAAGATATGCCACACTATTGCAAATGATATCATTTTGAGGTGCACCATGTCCTCGTAGATGGACGAATGACAAAATTTCGGTCAAAAATAGACGTGTTGGATTCTTAAAGAATAAAAAATGTACATTTTAGATATAAAGCATAACTGTCGAAGTTTGGCTTTTTCATACTTTTTTCGGGATTTCAGACAATTGCACGGCGCGGTGCCTTGAATAGATCTTAGCTTAGCAAGACAATCTGAGTCAATTGCTTTATAAGTATGTCGGTCGCAGGAAATCCCATTTATCGGCAAACATGCTGGAATTTTACAAAAACATGTGAACGAATTCTTTAACCATTTACAAAACATTAAATCAGTCTCAGGCCGTATCTCGAGGTGATGCGTGCTCCAACTGGAGCATGGGGCACGACGAGTACCGTTTGGAGCTACATGCGTATGTATGTAGTAGAACAGTTAATCAATGCCAATGCAAAAAGTAGGTTCAGTCGGCAGGCAGCGTAATTCTTTGAGAGCATGGCTTAAGGTAATGGCTCCGTAATTACCTGGTCACACGGTCTTAATGACCCAGCAGCTGCTGTTTGCGGCCCGAACAACTATAGACACATAGAACGAGATTTTCTCCTGGTTCACGAGAACTAATGACTGCTATATTAGGGAGTTAGAAGATTGCTGAAATTGCCGGGCATGCTGATCAAAGTGGGCAAGGACACGGAAAATTAATGCGGTGCTAATAGAGTCGAACAAGATGGGAGGGTCGGACGGCAGTGAGAAATGAATTTGGCAGTATTTGACCGATATTTTTTTGAAAATGGAATGGCTCTTTTTTCTACTATACCTACTTGTATATTTTGTGAGACGACAAAAACCACATTTCGACAAATAGTTCGTATACGCCGCTACATTCTTCCTAATGTTCAATATTTGAAAATGAATACCAGAAAATGATTTCAATGATTTCAGATAGGTAAAGGTATAAGCTATTTGGCTTTAGCAGCACTTCACGCTTATAAAAGCACGGAAAATAATCTGTGGTGGCAGATTACAATAAATATTGTACTTCCATTATAGCAGCCAATCATATATTTTGTAGGAAATTTTACCTGTTTTTATTTATAATTGATACAGAAGTAATTTATTTTTGCGTATACGAAAGCTAAGCTCACATAGTGCTTTCTATGCAATTGTCTGTTTTTAAAATAACTGTTTTATCAAAGACTTTCCTATGGGGATCGAACCCAGAACCTCTAAATTTTCATCGTACACGACTCCCGAAGCCAAAACATAGCAGAAAAACATACAAATATTGCGTTTAATACCCTATTAGATAGCTTGATGTACTATAAAATATTGCTGTGGGCATCATTCATTAGGACTGGTTGATATATTGAAGAAGACATGTGATCTCAGTAGTGGCCTCGGTAGCTCAATTTGTAGCGCGATTCGTTGGCGTCAATTAGAGGGTCAGGGTTCGATTCCCACTAACTCCTAGTAAGAGTAATATCAAAAATTAGCCAAGAAGAAGAATAATAAGAGGTAAGTAAGGATATAGTATATGTACATATAAAAACATATATATGTAGTTAAGAAGGGTATATAATATACATATATAAAAACATATGTAGCTAAGAAGTAAAATTCCCACAAGTCATTTCAGCCGAAGGCTTGAAATATATTTTTTAGCATTCCTATTTAGCTGTATATTATAGGAAATAGGACATTACGCATGGGTTTCATCACAACAAGGTTTTTCTAAAATCCCTGTTTTATATAGCAATTAATGTGATATATTTTAGCGCGAACTGCGGTAAAAATGTTGCTCTCGGGGCTGTATATTTTTGAATATAGCACTGAGCGCCATATATATGGATTTGTTCTTGAAGCAATAATTATTGTACATATTACCATATTTTGTAGTATATTGTACAAAATTATTTTAGCTATATTTTTGGGTACTTGCTCCTATAAATTATTGTAATCACGATTTCGCTTACAATTATAGGAGGAAACGTATATAAACTTAGGTCTTGGTGGACATAATTTTTTTCCGTGAGCAAACTTAAACGTATGTACATATGTATGTATAGAAAGCGTTGTGATTGCGGGAAATGTTTGTGTAATTTTGAATTGACACTCTCGCTTTTATATCGTTTTTTTCAACTTCCAAAAACAATTTTTGTATATTGAATATATATTATCCATAATGTCGAAATAAAATTGGAAACTCCTTTTTTATAATTAATTCAACATAATGTTACAATTTTGTCTACCGAGCGGCTGGCTGACAAAATTGCACGATTGCCTTTCGCTATAATTTCACTGTGGATTGGTATTGCTAAATAATAAATGATCGGCTCGCCCGCCGAGACAGACGAGCCCATAAAAATGGTCGGCATTTCAATCCGCAGCACACGCCAGATCTCAACAGTGTGTTTATTGCCCAGTTGTCCTGCCACATATGTATGTACGTCACGATCGTGCGGATTGAACACCGGTCCCAATATCCTCTTGATTATAGTGTGAATTATAGCAAAAGACAATTTTGTAACACTAAATATCTTTTACTAAAAAATATAAAACCAATTTTTAAAGCTACCTACGACTAAACACAGGCGTTTTTATAATGACTGCACTGATGAGATTTAACACAACTTGCTCTGTCACTTTTTTTAGAAGTTTCTCCATACAATTTTCATTTCAGCGACTGTTTTAGCTGTCTTAGCACTCTTCTTCTGAGCACAAAATTAATGCTATTCTATTCATACCATTTCAAAGTTGTTGATCTCTTTACGCATCAAGAATAAACACTGAATGCATAATTTAGAATGTGACATTCGACATTTTTAAAAATAACTGAACACGTTCCTTTTCGGTCTGTTTCGCTTTGTAGTAGGGGAGTGGAAATAAATTAACAGAATTTTCTTTTACTTCTTTAGATTTCAACTCAAATCGCGACACATGCATTGTGTTGAAATCGTGCTATCGAATTTATTTTGTTGCGCCACAGAAACACATCCTATCCGTTGCATTCCAGTCCTTATGCATGTTTAATTTTTTCTGTATAAGCCCATCCGAGAAGTTAAGCTGTTAGCCTGGACACGAACATTTCTTTTTTGTTTCACTCGGGTTATCGACTATACTCTCTCTTGCGCGGACACAAAAACAAAAACAGTGAAAATTATAATTAACCCCGTCCATACAAATAAATTCGATAAAATGCGGATCCAACCACAATGCATCTTATTAGTGGCTTCTTTTCTGCCGATATTGCCTAGGTTTTAATCGTTATCATTTACCAGGAATGAAATTGTGCAATTTTCACCAAACTTAGTACTTGGGGGTGTCGGGTTCACTGATTTCGCGCATTGTCAAATTTTGAAGTTTATACGATTTACACCAAACTTGGTATTTAGGGTCGCTGATTTCAATTCGGCTGTAAGAAGTTACAAATTCCACCAAATTTGGTACTTGGGGGTTATCGGGGTCGCTGATTTCAACCCGAATGTCAGAATTTATGAATTCAAGATAATGAAAAGCCATCTTTTCACCAAAAACTAACAATATTGTTTATCCACACGCGTTACAAAAAATATCTATAAAATTCATTTCTACTGACTTATTCAAAAAAATCCATCAATTAACTAAAAGTAAAGAATTTTTATTTGTCGAGGCGTAGCAATGTACGCCAGGCATTCGCTAGTAAATAATAAAATGCAAATTAATCAGACGTTTGCACTTAAGTTTTGAGTTGAACTTGGCACCTTTGAAAAACTCATTCCATTTTTGACTATTTCTCAACATTTATTTGTTTTTGTTGTTGCTGTTGAGTTTCTGTAGAAACCTTTCATACATCTTTTCAAAATAGAATACCTTAAGGCCACCGTTGAAAAGAAAATGTTGAAAAAAATTCCCAGCATCCTTACAAAGTTGAAATTCAAGTTTACCTTGCTGAAAACTTCTAAAGTGGTCCTCAACGAAAACACGGTGCTAATTTGTCCTTGTGAAAAGAAGCGCCCAGGTAAAGAACATTTCCAAATGCAAACTTCTTTGGGGAACTTTCAAGGGCCCATTTTAAAGGAAGTGCAATTTATGTGTCACCTCACCTCTTTTGTGCAAGAAGAAGCCCCAACTCAAATTAATCCCAAATATGTTGAGCGCATTTTGAATAGGAAAATGCCGAGATAGCCGCTCTTCTGCACTACTACTCGGTAGGGATTCAATTAAATCCACAGAAAGCGAGTGTTACAATATGAATGGCAAAATAATAGAAATTTTTTTAGGAAAATAACCCAAATAGACAAGCCAGTTTCATTTCTGGGCGCACGTGTTGCTGGACCTGTACGGAGCTAGCTTGCATGGATCTTCCTCCTTGGACGGGAAAAAACTAAAAAAAGGCATATTTCCTGGCATTCGACATTTGGAAGCTCCTCAAGTCGCAGTTGTCGGCCTTAGTGGCCTGTTTTGACGAGGCTCCTTGGCGATACTTCTCAGTGGTGGCTGAGCTATTTTCGGTGCATTCCTGGAGCGTCTTCAATCGAAAACAGCCAGAAACCAGCATGCTGCATTTCTGTTGCAGTTGCAACCTGTCAGGGAAGCAGGCGGCTCCAGAGTTCTTTGGCGACTTGTATCTTGGCTCTGTTGAATCTGGAATTGATCGTACATATATTGGCCAAGATTAGGGGATTCGAGGTCTTATTACTTCCTCGGAGACGGTACTTCGGGAAATGGGGCCCACTATGGGCTATTCACAAGTTGTAGAATGTTAGCTTCCTGGAACTGTGCCAGACTCGGTGGAGCTGCATCTATTAGAAGCTAAAACCGACTCATTTCATATGGACGGGTTCTTTTGCCTGTGGACCACTTCAGAGATGCATTTTATAATCTCGCATAAAACCCCAATAGGTGTGTTTGCATGAAATGAATAACGTTGAAGACAGTCAGGATTTAATAAATAATTTATGAACTCTTCGGGGAGGGTTACTGATATTTTCAATTTTGGATAAGGCGAAGCGTACAACATTTTTTCCTTTTCAATAGAGCATGGTAGATTGCAGGAAAATAATTTTATACCCCTAACGTACGGCATTTCTAATTGAGGGCAGAGCACTGTAAACATAAAAAATATTGCTTTCCTTGAATAAATAAATATACAAGAAATCTGTACTATATCTCTTTATTTTACATGATATGCAGATTATGTTTCATCTTATATGTTGATAAATACTTTAGCTCATGTTTGTTTCAAGAAGAAATCAAGCAAATTCAAACATGTACCATTTCAGATGGCATATCTTGAATAAGAATGTTAATTTTTTTAACGAACGTGCCATACTTAGACACAGCTCTTTAATGTAATGAATTTGATTAAGTCGAGTCAAATTAAGTTTATTGCACACAAGATGCTCAATAAAGCTAAACTTGGAATTAGCCGAATTAATCTTGTTAATACAGCAAATGCGATATACTATGCCATAAATGTTAGCATACATAAACGTTAATTGTAGACTAAAATTTCAGTGTTGAAGCAAAATGATTTTCTGTTAATTTGAGTTGCTTATTACTGAGTTAATGACAAACTTTGTTGCTTGAGAAGTGATACATGATTTCTGTGAAAATTTTTGTGTATTAAAATACGAAACTGAAATAATTGGTTATAACTTTCGAGAAAAAAGTAAAATAAACCAGGGATTGAAAATAATAATAATTACTTCTGAAATTTAAAACAAAAACATCATCACTTTATACCCACCAATCTAATCTTATCTTAATCTTATTTAGATTCAATAATATTTGGAGTAAAAGATTTATTAATTTTTTTTGCTAAATAAAAATCATAAGTTGAATAATAATGATTATGAGGTCATTTTTACTTTTGGATCGCTCGTAACGATTACGAAGTTAGTTTTATTTTTCGATTGCATGACAACAATTAAAAAGTAATTTTCATTTTTCGATCGCTCCACTACGATTATAAAATAATTTTTATTTTGCGATGTTTCTATAAGGAGCAATTTTCGTTTTCCGATTGCTACAATCATTATGAATTAATTTTTATTATTTGATTGTTCGAAATAATACTCATTTCATTTCTTTCCTTCATTTAAAAAGTGGAAAAGTAAAAAAACAAAAAAAAATAGATTTAGTCGGAATGATCTCTCGTTTTTTTATTTCAGTTAAAAACCATTTTGTATTATTACTTATTAAAATTAATAATAATTACTTGATGGATTTCAACTAATCGAAAAATAAAAATTACATGAAATAATAAACTTGGCTTTCTTTAACAACGAAAAATAGTTAATCTCCTGACGTAAAGAGTTTTCTGTGATATTGTCGGCTAGCCCTGGCTGGATTCGAACCTGCGATTTTCGAATTAGCACTTCGCAGCTCTTCCAACTGAGCTACCCATGCCGATACCTTCTGAGCGATTCAACCTTAATAAAGCGATGTGTGGCATGGGCTGCTTAAGAATAAAATTTGGAATTGACTATTTTTAATCGATAGTATTGAACAACGAAAATGTTTAAAAATTTACAGAGTTTCGGCAATATGTATGGTGCGATCATTTAACAATTTTTGTTGTTTAGATTGACCAACTTAAATTTTTTGAGAATTCGTTATCATTATCGAGCGATCGAAAAATAAAAACCTCTTCGTAATCGTTAACGAGCGATCGAAGAATATAACTTACTTGATAATTGTTATTTTGTAATTTATATTTTTTTGGTCATAATCATCACAGTCCATGAAATGCGTTAACTCTAAAAAAGCGTTTCCAATAAAACGTGGAGTTTGGCGTCAGAATGTGGCCTTTTTTAAATGGGAAAATAGGTCATGTTCAAGGGAATCAGATTTTTTAAATCCTTCATTTATTTATCATAAGTGCCGATTGAAAATCTTAGATGGAGATTTTCGCTCTTAGTTTATAAGCGATTTTAGCTGGTTAGTTTTTACAAAAATCTATTTAAATTGTGACTTTAGTATACTTCGATCATGCAAATGATGGATTCATTATAGAGGTGAAGATGACTTGTTTTTTCGTATTTTTAATTTTTACAATGTCAAGATAGTAAAGACACCAGATTATGATAGAATATCCATTATCTCGTTCTTCTCGCCGAGTGATAAATTTAAAAGAATTACTTGGTCTGCATGAGCTCGAAACGTTCATTAAGGTGCATTTTGGGCATAGAAATTCCGGGTTAATTGACTGAAACTGCTTATTATAAAGATTCATCCTTAAAAGGCTACTGAAAACCATTTTGATTTGAAAAAAGAAATTACCTCGAATACGATGAAGGAGGTAAACGAACGGTCTATCCGGCATTGTGCCAAGTAGGTCTTGAGAGGCTCACAAAAATATGAATGGAGTCTGAAAACCTTGTGGCCTTTGCTCTTCCCCAAGGAATTTCAGAAAAGCTACAGTTGTTAGTCCCCAATAAGAGTAGCTCTAAAATCCAGATGGCTATGGAGCCAGTGTTTTCACCCATTCCGATCGAAACTCATTTCAAATGGAACCGTCCCTGAGATGAGCGTCCCCAGGCCCACCCATCCGAAGCTTGGAGGCCCCTCACTACCCTGATTATTTATTTAAAGCACCCCGAATGGAGGCTAATTTAAAATAAGTTTAAGTTTCGCAATAAGGATACCCTCAGCAAATATTTGGGGGGCACGACGCACGGCAGGGGGCTCATTTCTATGCATGGATTCCCTGTGCGGTCGGTAATGATAAATTTCTCTTCCATTGATCTAAATTTCGCCTGGTTCTTGCTTTTCGAGTGATAAATTTTCCTTCCTTCGCATTGTTAATGGACCCTCTTTCTCGTTCACTGTTCGAAAAGTTAATTTTAATTTTGTCGCTAGAAGAAGTTTTACTCCTTAGGAAAATGAGGACGTACATCTTCACTGTTGTCAGCAAAAGCCAGAGACTTACGTACGTTAAGGAAGCGCTCTAATGGGGTTGATTCGTCTTCAAACACTGTCCAAGTTATCGAATTCCATTTTAACATGACGTTGTGAAAAATACCATTGTGGTTGAGTTGAAATTATTTTATTTTAATTTTCAAGCCTCGTTCAAAGAGGCAAAAAAGGATATCTAAAAGTAGCTAATGATTTATTTATTCCCTTATGGGCTTTTCCCACAAAAGAATAATTTAATTTAAGGGGACTTAGCACCTTCAAATTTTCAAAAAATCCGTCTTTGCTTTTTGATAGAATTTGTTAGATTGAACCTTTAAAAACAAAAAAAGTTAGGTATATTAAATCGTCCAGGCATCGCAGATTACATTTCGGTAAGATTTATTACAAAAAAATATTGAATTTTAACTTAAAACGCAATATTCTCGAAACAATGTGTTTAAAGTTGGCGTGCCTGATTAAGAAAAAGGTATGCCATAAAAACATAACTTGTAAAAAAAACCAAGTCTCGCAACTCAGTTCTTCTACCGTAAAAAGTTGTGAGATCCATGTAATACCAAGTCGGTTAATTTATTCAGTCCTTACTTAAGGGACCTTCTGTCTTATGTTATTACGTAATTAGCTAACCTAACAACATCTTATAGTGACCATATCAATATTAAAAATCTTTTATGTTTTAAATAAATAGATTGACTTGGCCATCGCATGAAAACACAATGTATCTCACAAGTAATACATACATATTATATTAAATTAGGTTGTTTAGTTTGGTTACTGAAAATTCAGTCTTCTAGTTTTATCCACAACGAAGTTATAGGGGGGTCGAAAATGGCCTGAACTGTTTCGAGAAAAGGATGGTACGTCCGTGCCGCTTTTTTGCTCGACTTGGCGGGGGCACTGCCGTGCCCCCAGATTTATCCAATCGTTCCGAAAAGTTAACACGTTAATCTACACATTTTACTGCTCAGACTCAGAATGAACTACGGATGAAAAAATCGGCATTACATTTTCTGAGTTATAACCGATTTTCGGGGAAAAAATAAATCGATTTTCGAAAAAACGCCGCCATTTTGTTATTTTCCAACCAAATTTTTTTCTTTTAGTTCATTCCAAGGCCGCTTTGATGCTGATTAAAGCCCCGTTTTTTGTTTTTTTCGGACTTTTCTGAGGGCAGTTATCATGCACGCCGTGGTTTTTTGATGTTTTTTAAATAAATTTTTAGCAGACGACAGTGGGCCACAAAAACTATTTAAAAAATATTTTCGTGTAGTTTGAAAACAATTAAGTATACGTACATAGTTTCATTAAGATATGTCTTTTTATTCAATTTAAAATTAACCTTTGAAAAAAACAATTTTTTGAAAATTTGAAGGTGCTAAGTCACCTTAAGACTTCTTAAATCAAGAAAACCTTAAGGATTTTAAAAAACAAAAAATCTGATATGATGATTTGATTCATACTCTAATTTAAGTGTCTGCAACCAGTAAGGAATTGGGACAAAATTTTATTAATAGATAAAAAAAATCCTGGTTGAGGCAATTTGTACTCGTCGTAATAAAGCGCAAGGATCGAACTTTTTGAATTTGTGTTTTGTTTATTAAAAACCCAATTAATCGTCACCCATCCAAGACTTTTTTTTCTGGAGGTTTCTGGTATGTAATTAAGTTGACTCAAATGTGGTTTTGCATATACATAGATCTAGTTTTGGTCTTAGTTTCGTCTGCCAAATCGAACGCGGTCTTGTATTTCAACACCCATATTTGTTAATACGATTTTATTAGCTTCACCTGAAACCAACTAACTAGGTATGTAAAAAAATTTTGAAAGTTAACTTTGACCCACTTCCCGGTTTCCGATTAAGCTGAAATTTTGCATACACGTTTAGTTTTGATGACAATGCATGGTTAGATAAGTTAGTTGTTTATAACAATTGAATTTCTTATAAACAATTGAAAAAATAATATATGCAATGAATTCGAGTTTTTTCAACGGATAATTGCTTGTCGTATCGCAAGTGTCACCTCAGGAAGCATGTTTTTCAGTTTTGTTAAACTATAATATTTTGTTATAAACATTTTTCGATTGTTCCAGTTTATTTGACTTTAAATCGGATACAAGAAAATTATATTGTAAGAAATGATCGATCAAAAGTTGGCGCCCGAATAAGTGTTCTCAGGCGGATATAAGCCAACCATTATTATGGTTAGCATGTTGGTTATGTATGGTAACATAGTGTAGGATTAGGGATCATAACAATACACGCTCCTTAAGGAAGATAAAGTTAACAAGTGGGATGAAAAAATTGACGTTTGTGGAAAGGTAATAAAGTAGGCAATTCGGTAAAAATAAGAAATGTGTATTACATATTATTGTGTATAATGTCCGTTTCATATTTATAATCCACCTAACAATTTTCAATTATTTTCGTCTAAAATAATTTTTCAGCTCACACAAAAAGAATTGAAAATCTCTGTTCAAGGTTTTTTTTTGAGAATTATTTCCCATTACCGTTATTTTCTATTGTAGTTCGAGGAAATTTGTCGTTTTTGTGCGTTTCATATTTATAACCCACTTGGTAATTAGCAGAGTTACTAGTACATTCATCTGTCGTTCACAAGGGTGTTTAGGAATAAACTTGTTACTTAAAATGCCTCGAGGTTTGTCGTTAAATGAAGTTAAAAAGGGTATAATCTTAATGTGCAAAGATGGTGGTTTGAACATTAGTTGCCATGTAATTAACAACTTTTTAAAACATCCAGAGTTATATGCGGGAAAACGAAGTGAAAAAGAAGAAAAATAAAACTTTCTCCGCGGGAGGAGAGGAAGATTTTACGTTCAACAAGCAATTCAACATTAAGCTGTAATAAAATAGAAACTCCTGTCCAAACAAAGGTATTAAAAACAACGGTTTGGAATACAATTCAACGTGACGTGATATTACCATCAGTAGAGCTAAACTGAAGAGTGCTCCACGACTATTAGATCGCCATAAGAAAGTTCGGATGGAATTCACAGAAAAAAAATATGGCTACAGATTGGTCCTCTGCACTCAGAAAAATGAGTCCCATAAATGTTATAATTTTCGTATAGTTATTTCAATAGGACGACGAAATACCGGATTTTAGAACAAAGCTCAATGACGCCCTCTACTAAATCCTACTAGTAAAAACCTATTAAAATATAACAGGATAAATGTAAGAATTACTGGTTTTTGTATTTCTTTATGGTTTAAATTCAAAAATTTCGTTTCAAGATTATTTTTTTCAGGTGATGATGAATTCTTTTCATGTTTTTTAAAGAGGGTTTTGTTAATATTGAGTAGGTATTATTAACTTTTCGAGAAAAATAGTTATGAGTATAATTGTAGTTTATAAAATTCTACGAAAAATATACCTGTACAATTTTATTCGAAGGGTTCATAGATGTTGCGTTTCAAGATATGAAATGTAAAACAAAAAACAATTGTATTCCAGTTAAAACATGGAAAGACGACACTTTAAGAGTTAGGTATTTATTCGTAAAAGTAGCCAATGAAGTGAGAGAAGGCAAGTGCGTCAGGGATTTACTAGAAATCCTCCGATGTGGTTGGTGTTTATTGAAACCTTAATTGTTGTCCCCTCGGTGCCTTGTCGTTGTCTGCATTCCATTCATTGCCTAGAATGCACCCGGCCGGCTGATTGTTTCTTGGCGAGTCGCCCAACAGAAGATGCACTCTTCGGGCTTGTTAAATTATTCACAGAGCCTAAGTCCATTGCCGAGCTCATTCAGCGAGAACAACACCTTTGATTGCTAGAGAAAGGAGTAACCGGCAGACACTCACTATATGCCGACTAAATGTTTCCGCGATCTTTTAAAAGTAAAAAAGGGTTTCTTGTGGCACATTCAGATTTTTTGCACCTTTATGCTGCGAAGAAAGGGTTTGTTAGGGCCCTCATAAACCGCAGCATAACACACTGCAGATTGTCGGGAGTCGGGAGGAAGTTTCGAAGGAAAACACTTTTAGCATCTGCAGCGGCAGAGCATAGGTGCACATATATGTATTAAGGCGGGTGTGGGTGGGTACCTGAAGGTCCCCAGCGCCACCGGCCCACCTGAATGATGGCTCCGCTGAAACTCGCGGGGTGTAGTCGCGAAAAGAAGACTGAGAAAAGTTTCTAGAGTATTCTAGTCGAAGGCATGATTGTGATGTTTCATGTTTCCACCTTGCCAGCGATGCTCAAGAGGCGGTTGCGTGCCTTCGTGAGTTCCAAAAGAAGCACGGCCGGCTTATGTTGAATTTTGCAGCAGCAAGAGGCAACTTGTAAGTCACTTGAAGCACGAGGACCTTAAGGTGGATTACAAGTCGCATTCGTTTCATTTCCTTTTGAACAATGTCAACTTAACAGCGAAGGGCTTGTATTTGTGGACCTTGCTGGAGGCGGTACTGCGGCTCATTATGGGATGCTGCACCTGGACCACTGCAACTGCAGAGGATCGGGACGCCGAGTGTTGATTCTAGCAGTACGTCACGGTAAATAGTCCTCGTCAAACGAGCATAGGGCCAGAGATTTCTGACGATGATGAAATGTGACAAATTGCACGAACCCTTTCCCTTTTTATGTGAAATTCCTTCAGCATCTCTCGAAACGTAATTTCATCCGAAGCACCTTTCGAGGACCGGTGTTGTTGCAGTTCGGCCGCCGTTGTTGCCGGTGACAATTTAAAGTGGACGTCGACTGCTGCAGGTGAATGCACGGACGTGACTTTTACTTTGCCTTTCATGTTCAAGGTACACAAGGGATGTGCTCTGATTAAACAACAGAGCTAATTGGGTTGCGCGGGATATGCTGCTGCATACGCTGTCGCTCGGCTGTCGCTAACTTTTCGAAACTCCGCAAAAAATACGAATTATGTTGTTGCGGGGAAAAAAGGTCGCTGCAAATTCCGGTCAGGCTACGGTTGCTACGGAGTTACATCATGTCTGGCTGGCTCGGCATTCAGTAGAATTGTTTTCCTCTTTTTCTGCTGATTTCGCGATTTCCTCTAATGACCGGTTATTATCTTTCCTTCTAATTACCCCGCGCAGCGCTCCGAGGTTTTAAGTGACACCTTCGTTGTTGTTACTCTCCTCGTACTAATGGGAATCACCTGGGTGATGTTACAAAATGCGTGATTTGTTTCGTAATGATTGAACTTTAAATCATGGCAGCCATTTGATACTAAAGTCGTTGATTTTAATAGTAATTAGCCAAAAAATAGTGTGGCGACGCGGCAGAAACATTACAGGCAGTTATACGCGCGACCCATATATTTATGATATCCCAGCAATATAAAAAAAAACCAACAAGCGAGGATTAAATTCGGTGAAAAATACCAGAACTGGACCCAAGAACAGTGGAAAACAGTTTTGTTCTCAGATGAATCAAAATTTAATTTGATTCAGTCTAATGGTATGAGAAGTGTCAGACGTCCTATCGGAACAAGACTCAATCCTAAATATTGTAATCATAAAATAAAACATGGAGGAGGCTCTGTAACGGCGTGGGGATGTTTCTTTTGGGCAGGAACTGGACCCATTGTTCGAATTGAAAGCAAAATGTATTGGTTGCAGTACAAAGAAATCCTGGAAAATCACATGTTACCATATGCAGAAGAGGAAATGCCACTTCTTTGGAGGTTTCAACACGATCGCGATCCAAAACATACCTCAAAATTCCCTAGGAAATTTGATGAAACAAACACTTTGCGCGATCACTATTCATATCGTGCATCACCGTTACAATTGTGTAACGGTACATTAGTCGTTACATTCATAGCCGTGCAGAAGATAACAAAAGAATTCGCTAATAAATTATAAAACTACGTTTTTCACTTTCATTCTTTGACCTGAATAAAAGTTGCTTTAGTTTTTTCCAGACAATTTTTATTATTTATAAGAACTTACACTGTTTATCAGTGTGATATGTTAAATTTATTATAATATTATTTTGTCACTATTTAATAATAGGACCATCAGCTTAGTTCAAGCTTCAGAGAAAATTAATCTCTTGCATGAAACTTAGAAGAATGTAAGAAGATTAATTTAAATATATTTTATTTCAAAGCAAAGCATACTCTTGTTATTTTTTTCTTAAAGGCTACTTTTTTTGTGTTGAGTTGCTTTAGTTTTTCCCAACACTGTACATATACATATAACTGCACAACAACTGATATATATAATACGACAATTTTTTTATTTAGTTTTATCCTGAAGTAATCTACTTTGCCTAGAGTTTTACTTTCTCATTTTTACTTCTAAATTATTTGATGTCGCGCGTATAACTATCTGTAATGTTTCTGCCACGTCGCCAAAATAGATTAGCTTGGTAAGTATATAATTGATTGGTCATTTATATTGTTCATGTAAGTTTTATTTTTAAATAAGGCTATTAACTAAGCCTTTTTCGTAAAGAAAGTAAAAATTATATATAAATTGTTTTGTATTTAATTTTTCTTTGATCTTCAAAAATACATATGTATGTGCGTGAAAGAATTGTTTACAAACATTGAAGTACAAGTTTATAAAACAAAAATGAAAGGATATGATTAAAAAACAATTATTTGATGAAAATAGCAATCACTGCCAAGTACCCGCGCGAAAACTGAAAAGTCAGCTTTTAAAAAAATTTAAATGACAATATTATGTTATGACACTTACAAATTTCTAACTACTTTCTCACAGTTAACAACAACATAATATTATAATATTCAAACATATTTTCAATTTTTCTTTTTAATTTCATTTAAAGTACACATTAATTAACCATTAACTTTCAATGCTATCAAAAATAATAGCTAAAATCTAAGAAATTTAGATGGAGATCCCGAAAATTGCCACAAAAATTAAGAAAAGTTCATATTTTTTCTTGTACTTTTCGAATTAGATGAACTTGTTCACGCAGATAAGCATAAATATTAGAGTATCTACTCATTCACACTTATGCAAAATCTAAATCAGCAATTTTCGTCTCTTTCTAAAGTTGTTCAAAAGTGTAGAAATCGTCTTCAGAAGAAGTAAGTATCATAACAGCATAAATAACAAATCCAAAAAACAATTTCAAAAATTCATGTTTTTTTTTGCGTTTCATATGAATATACCCCTTTTTGTTAAAACACATAAAAGATGTATAAACATACCCAGGTAAAAATAATCAATTTTATAAACGCAGGACATTTCGGCCTTACAAGACTTCGTCACATCCGATATATGGGCTATATGGGCTATTTTTAAATTAAAATGGGCGGGTTAGCAAAATTCAGTCATAGCATTGAATCAGATGAGATACGATAAATAATTCCTTTTTCAAATTGTGTTCAACCGCTGTACGCCCGTGTGTACAACCGGTTTGGGTAGGATGCTATTTTATATTTTTATGGGGGTATCCAAAATGAGTTTAAGCTATTTAAAGAGTTTTCCGGGTCGGAGATGCACCCATTTGGCCGTCATCTTAAAAATAAGGGTGAAAATGGGTTTTTAATATATCTCGATAACTATCACTCCCACAATAATTTTTGCACTTTTATTACACTCAACCAAAAAAAAAAAAACGCGCCACTTTGTTTTACGGAAAACAATATTCGCTTGCATGTAATTTTGTTGTACTTCGACCTTTGGGACTCTCCCAGAGTTCAAT
Organism: Machimus rusticus; assembly: GCA_951509405.1. Lineage (NCBI taxonomy): Eukaryota > Metazoa > Arthropoda > Insecta > Diptera > Asilidae > Machimus > Machimus rusticus. The sequence continues at coordinate 16,408,677 of OX608051.1, forward strand.
TAAAAGTTTAAGGGGTGTTCCTATACTTACTTGAAGATGTCGTTGGTCGTTGTCGAAGCGACCGCAAGTTCAAGGTAATTGGAAAAAATAAAAGAAGCGCCATGTTTGAAATGGAATGAATGAATGAAATACCACCTTTGTTGAGTTTTTCACGTTTAAGTCTTTCCTTTCGTAAAAATGTTTTTCCAGGGTAGGTCTTGATCCGATGAGAGGGAAAGAAGTTATGGTTGTTTTAAAAAGGGATTATTATACTCCTATACCCAGGCACGAATTCCGTGCTGATTGACGTAGCATTTTTAACTCGTGTTGAATTTACCCAATCCCTCGTTTTTGAAGATGCTGAATACATTACATACATACTACAGAGCTGTGTGCTTCCACCTCCTTAAAACTACCCCTAGGCTGCAAAGGTCTCTTAAGGCTAAAATGTTGTCCTATCGAACAACTTTCCTGTGGTGCAGTAATAGGGGTTATTTTGCCGTCTAGGTGTGGTTTCGGGCCTCGGTTGCAAACAGGCAGGCCTGTAGTGTTCAGAAGTTTCAAAAATGGGTTCTGTGGAATATTTCGGAAACTATAGCCGACCTCACCAAAATTCCTTCAGATCCATCCGTTTTAGGGCAAAAGGAAGGCACCTGCTCAATTTCATGGAAATCCGAGCGTGACGCAGTTATATATTTAAACTGAAGAAAGAACAATGTAATCATTTTTTCGGTGTTCGTTGTTGCGCGTACGTAATAGAACGCAAGGAACAATGTACACAAGGGCGAAGATGAAAACTCCGCTTAAGCCGCCCACATATGACATTTTATGTGTGCAAACTTGGTCTTTCACGTCCTATGAGATCCTCAGGTAGCTAAAAACAGTTACTTCAACGAGAATCAATCAAAAATCATTCGTATTACGAAGCTTTAACGTTACCTCTGAGGTACCGAAATTTGGAGACAAAGAAAAGTTGAGCGCTCCATTCCATACCTGCCTCTCTTGTGTCAAGATTTATCTCAAAGGCTGGAAAAAAGAATGGAAATCAAAGTTTGCCCGGTTCTGACATACAGGATGTCCAAAAAGTATCGGACCTCCCCTCCCCCTCTAAATCGAAAAATACTATTTGGTGAAAAACATGACCCAGACAAAACTTGTGGGGTTTCGAATGAGCGATCTAACGGTGACCTTGAACTTGGCCTTCAAAGTAATTCTGAAATTCTAATTCCTACTTTTGAACCCGCAAATGGAAAGAGAGGAACAAGTTTTTTACACCAGACTAGCTCATTGTCAAACTGCCGAAGGAAAACATTTTGAACACTTGTTGTAAGACTGACTCACCCAATCTCTCCTTTCCATATGCGGGGTAAAAAATGATATATTTGAAATTCTGAAGTTGACCTTCAAATAACCGCAAAAGTCAAGTTCAAGGTCACCGCTAGATTGCCTACGCAAAACCCTACAACTCTTGTACCGGTCATTTTTTTCTTCGAACAGTATTTTTTGAGATAGGTGTCCGATACTTCTTACACACCCTGTATATATGGCATGGTATTATTTCACTCGATTTTGAAAAATAGTGAATAAACATTTTTCATTTTATATAAAATTTTACTAAACTAATAATTTTTGCGACTAATTCAATTTTTACTGACGAAAATAGTTTAAGAAGCCAGTCACTCCGTTCTCAGTGAATTTTTAACAATAAATATAGTCTCATTTTCTTTTATATACTGCAAAAATACATATACCTACACGTTTTTAAGCGGAATTTTCGAAATACTTAAATTGTAAACATATCCGAGTTGCTTTCACTTTTAAAACAGTAATATTACACACATATATCAGAGTGTACACAGATATTAAACACACTAATCTAAAATCAGCAGTCATGAGCTTTATAATTATGTCTAAGCTGAACAATTACAAAAAGATTAGCAATCTTACTTAAGCTTCTATATTTGTGGATTTACAAGTATATGGTGACTTTTTACCATCAGAACAATTGAAATAAGCTGCGCTTGATTTTGTCGAAAGCAAATAATATGATTTCTCTGTTCAAATGTAACCAGTTCAGATCATAATATGTGAAACCGAAAACTGAAAATTGCTTCTCACCAGTCGTCACACATAGCACGTGCCATAAGCCGCGTTACATCGAACACCGGCCTGGAGACTTTCCCTTGAATTTCACACTTTCTCTGAGGTGCGCTGTCGCAAAGAAAAACAAACACGTTCGGCCCTCACCTGTGCACATTCCCAGCGGTCGTCGCTCGTTAGTTCTAACCTGGCTGCAAAACAACCACCGGCCGGAGTACCTTGGCACCGCAGACCGAACCGGAAGTCTACTTGGGATTGGACAATTGCACTGATTTATTCCGCGCCTAACTCACGTGACTCAGTGCGGATTCCGCGCCGCGACTTGCGACTATTTGATTGAACAAATGGCGCGAACGCCGGCGGGGCCTTTGCGCCATCTATAGTCGCGTTAGTCGGCGATTGAAATTTCTCGAACGCCAGACGCGGCTTCAGGTCCCGGATCCCGGGATTGGACAAATTGCTAAAATTCTCGCAAATGTTTTGATTCCGCTCCTCTGTTTGGGTTCACTGCCATGGCAAACACCAGCACAGTCAGAGGGGTTCTGGGGGCCCCCCGGGATCCGTCTTGGCTCTGCCGGCGCACCAATGACATAATCGACTTGTGCTCCCCGACTTCAATTAATTCCGTTCGATGGGCGCTGAATCGACTGTGCACGCGGGCCGGGGCCCCATGAATGCGAGATGTCACGACAGCCAACACAATGGAGCGAGCGACTACGTCCGCCGCCTTTTGTTAAGTTTTACGACTTCTGCCACCGGAGAATTACGCCGTTTGCCACGAATATTAAAGCGATGACAGGCGGCTGGGGATGCAGCACATGGGGAGCATCGAACTCTCCTGCCAGGAGATTCTGTCGTATTTCTGGATTTATATTAAAAATAGACCCACCGCCGAGGGGCCGATTCGACCGATCCGGCGATGCGATCTATTCCCGCTAGAAATGCGGGAAAATTATTTTCTTGAGCATTTCCATCCCGGCTGCTTGGTCTATTGATTCGGGGATTGAATCCCAACCCCAACGCCACAGAATTAAGGTAGCACATCTTTGGAGAGTGGTTGGAGCTTGGAGGTTATGTTATGGTAGGGTGCAGTTCTTATTGTTTCGAAAGCCTGACTGGAAATCGGTTAAGCTCACAATTTATTGGCCTGGCCGCCTCATGTTTTTTGCAATTTTTATTTGGTAACCCACACAACTACTACTTAATGTGATCATGATATGGGTATCTTGGATCCCACATTTTGTTAATTTTCTTTATTGGTTTTCTCCTTTTTTGTATCACTAATTTAATTAATAATTTAATTCTTTTATAAATTGATATTTCGTACGTTTGTCTTTACAATATATTCCCGAATGAAAACAAAACTCTTCTCGGTTACTTGATTAGTTCTGTCTATGAAAGTTGATAGTACATAGTTGGCGAAGTAATCGGTGATTACAAAGTGACAAAAACCGCCACAATGATTTAAATGTCAGGGGAAAAAAACTAAGAAACAAATTGATTTTGAGGTCTTCTTACGGATTCTGATTAAACTTTAAGGAGTAGTCATTAACAGTCAAAAGTGAAGAATATGCAAAAAAATTTGTCGCCCTCTTTCCTTCCCTTAAAATAACTTTTTATAATTCAAATTCGTGATCTCACACAGCAGCTTTACTTTTGTGTATATTGCTGCGAAGATGGTGCACTCATTATTGAAGAGGTATAGCAAATTCACACGCATCACAGTATTTAAATGTTTCATAGGATGTTTTGGAAGTGCTAGCGCTTTGCTGCAAATATTCATTGTTATGCTCAATTCACCCATATTATTCAGATTTTGGGGTTCCTCTCTTTCTACATGAGCAGTTCTTAAATGCTTCTCCAAACTTTGTGAATTATTAAAAAATTTTCAACACACTTCACACTTCGCTGTTTGCCTTCATAAACACTTCTTAAATGCCTTCTAAGTGGGCCCGCGCGAGTAAATACTATTCATATTTTAACTTTTCTTTCGTTTAAAGCCACAAATTTTCAATCTTAATCAAAACACTCGCCGCAGCATAAAAAACCGCAACATCCTCCTATAGCATTTAAAAATTTTAATCTTAATACTGACCATAGCATACATAGAGAAGCGCAATATCCTCTAAATGTAAATTTATCACAAATTCCCATCATATACTTGCCGGACGCTGCTACACTACTACTCGTCAACCAAAAACTTAAATATTTCCACACTTCCTACTTAACAAACATATGCTCATATCAAAACAATTACATTATATTTTATCGCTTGCAAGTGCAACCTCCGAAGATCAAGGCTACTACCAATTATTTTTTTTCCCTGACCCACCTGTATGAGCCCGTCCTTATCGCTAAGCTAGCCCCGTTTGTCCGAAACTCTTTTCAGGACGGCCACTGACCACGCTTAAAGTGCTTGGCGCTGAGAAACAGATCGTTGACGTCTTGTTTACATAGAAAACCGCTAAATGCCGCAAACTTTTTCACACACTCGCGACATTGAGCAAGAATCCAAATTGGGTGCTCCCCATACAAATGTCATCGCGCACCCGCGATGTTGATCCAGAACCCTACTTCCATACTTCCCTATTCCTACTACTCTGACTCACCTCTGTGTTTTACCGTTTTGATCGTATATTTCAGATGAAGCCTTTTTTCTTAGGTCTTCTTACTGTTGTTTGCCACTATCATTGCAAAATAATTCAATTTTAGGTTCACCAGACCATAATATGTATTGTATAACGCTATTTACAAGCTGGGCAATTTAAACGTTCTTTGCCAAAATCCAAATAGGATTTCACGTGTTGTTTTTTCAACAGAGCTATGTATTTTGCTGGTTTTCTGGAGACCAAGTTTGCCTTTAGAAGTCTTTTCCTAACACTCGCTGGGCTAATATTAAGATCCAATGTGCTGATATTTCCGTATAGATGTAATAAAATGATTTTTTTTAACTAAGATTTTGATTCTGCGGTCATCTACATCAGAAGTTTTCTTCTTTCCTCCCCTTGTTTCTTTTGCTTTTCTCCACTTCAAAGCGTTACAAATCATTTTCGCTGAGCAATTCAATATATCCTGAATTTCTTTGTATGTTTCCCCTTTTTTTCTTAATTGTTTTATGATTTCCTTTTCCTCTTCTGAACAATTAATTCCTCTGCCAATATTGCAATACATACATATATTCACGCTAAAAATACAAGTATGATATGTAAGCTTGATTTATTTCCAGAAGCTATTCATAACCTTACTTCTCATTAACAGAAAAATTAAATTCTTAACAAAAATGTTAGCACTGCTATTATTTTGAATTACTCAGCTAATAACTTCTTTTAGAGAACATGAAATCAGCTAAACAACTCAATTGCGACTGCGCTTTATAAACACGGTTTAGTTGTGCGTGATATATGCAGTTCACAGATAACGGTTTCCATATAAGCATTTAGCTTATAAGAACGAAGGAACGTAGTAAACATAATTTTAGTGAGCCCTGTTATTTTTTCGAACGCAACTGTAATCGGACCGAAAAGAGCTTACAGAAGCCATTTTTGGACAAAAGTTCCAACTTGCTTAATTTTTCACAAATTCATTTTAGTTGCCTTTGACTTCAATTAATTTTTCCCCATATAACGTCAAAATAATGCGATTTGATTTTTCTATCGGATTATTTTAACCACTTTGAAAGGAATAATTAATTGAAGTCAAAGGTTACTGTCATGGATTTATAAATTAAGCTTATTTATATATTAAGCTCTTTTTAATCCGATTCGAACGGATTAGGGAATAGGGGCCACTATATCGTAAAATAATAAGGGTATTCATGCAAACGCGTATTGACCTCGTATTCGCGTAAACCGCGTAAGTTTACCAGCCTCCTAATTGAAATTTCAAAATTTGTATGGAAAATCGAATACACCAACCTCATAACTTTACGCGGCAATTTCAGTGTGTAAACGATCTGATAAACTTACACAAACGTCAGAGAATAGAAAAATTTCCAGGGTAAGTCGATTTAAAAAATGTGCCTTCATGAAATGCTGCGCGTAAATATAAGCAAATACGCGATGTATAAACTTATCTAGTTTCATGAAGACCCTTATTATGCTTTTTGTATATCTTACCCAAGATCTAGGATGAGTCAACCGAATTTGGGCATATGAGAGGACAGGAGAAGAGAAACATGACAAAATATAACAAGGGTTTTTATAATATTATAGATACTACGGAAACTTTAAAAGATTACGTGGAAGGGTTATTAAATTTTAAATTAACTTAGCTTTGAGTAAAAGTTATGCATCATAAAAAATGGTGCATGAAATATTCACATGCATTGAATTTTTATCCTATCCTAACCTCATTAGATCCCGTAGTGCTGCGAAAAACTCAATTGAAATTAAGATGCAAAAGGGGTGCTTACATATTGTGAAGAGGGGATCAATTAACTTGCCGTTAACATGGAAATAATCGCGAGCGGATTATTGTAATCAGCAGGATTAATTAATTTACATTTGTCGCAGCACTTGACGCGTTTTAAACCCCACTCAAGACAAGGTTCGTCGCCCTTTGTGTGCGTGGCGTGAGTAGTTCCTTTCATAATAAATTCCCGCGAACGGTGCTCTGAACGAAACGTCTTCGGCGTGTTCTCTAGCTCGCAGACCCTGCCCCGCATCTAATAAAATATAATTTATTCAAAGCGCCCGGCAAGCATATAAATGTGCGGGGACAAAGAGTCGAGCGTTGCAACTATCCTTGCCCCATACCGCGAGCTCGTTCAAATTCAAAAGAAAGTAAGGCAAGTTAGCAAGAAGAGTCCTCGAACCCGTGAGCCTCGGTCGGCCGGGTGTAGGGCCTTTTGCGATTCAAGGTGCGGTCCGTTCCCTGAATTATGTCACTCATGTCATCGACTTATACTTTGCGGGCGTACAACCACCCGCTGGATAGTGGGACATCCTTTATCTTCCCACACTGTTCCCTCAGTGTCCTAGTTAATTTTTGCGATCCATATCCACACTCTCCGGCCCCCGTAGAATTTCTTCCATTTCAGAGCTCGTCCTCTCGAGCCCCGTCCCCAGGAGTCCCGCATACCATCCATTCGGTTTTGATTTAAATTGCAAAAAGGACTTCAGTCCCGATCTCTTGTTGCATTTTCCATTTTACCCACGAATAAATCTGGAAATAGTGCAGCTCGCTGCTGGATAATAAATGTTTTATGCGGCGGTTGCAATGACAAATTTTTTAAAGAGAACAACGCCACCTGAGAAGGGACGTTACCTGTTGACCTGAATAGGATAGGAGCACTGGCGCTCCTCTGCCTTCGCGGTTCGACACTAGACTTGCGACCGGTGTGTCATGTCTCGCTGCGCGGATTGCAATAATGAAGAAACGCCACGTCGCTAGTTTCAGGATATCCAGGAACACTGCGGCCACAGCTGCACTCGTTTTGAGTTTGGTTTGGTTTATCTGCAAGAGGGGAAATGGCATTTTTAATTTCCGCCCGATCCATCTGCATTGAATACACACCAGACCTATAGCCCGAGGCAGTTTTTTCTAGGTTTAATACCGCTGACTAGAAAAACCGAAAATGCTTTAGTGTATCAGCATCAAGGCAGATCATATTTATTATTTTTACCAAATGAAATCTGAATTCGTGGACAAAACTCATTTTTCCCAAGACTACAAGGAAGAACGATAAGTTATTTTGTTGAATGACCTTGTGCCAGGTGTTACTACGATAACTGAAACCTTAGCGCTCAACACCTTAAAGACCTTTAAATGTGGTGCCATCTAGCGATCATCATCATGTGCTATGGACAGCCATTTTGAATGAATTTCCTTCAAGCTTTCATCTGTGCAGTGAAAATTTGTTAAGATTGGAATTATTTAAAAAAAAATTATTCATACGTCAACGTCAGTTTAACAGGATTTTGCATTTATATGCCATCTTTTGTATGAGTTATGACTCCAGTCCAGATCAGCACATTGAAAAAAAGTCAACCGTCTTGAGCATAAAGTGGTCATAATAGCATATGAATACATTATGAATACGCACAGGGAAAATAGAGCTACAATATTTATCAGCATGAAAAAACTGCTTTGTAAATCAGTGTCCTGAAAATGTGGTGATCGAAAATCACCTGCTTATGAATCTGATTACACTTCCCTCGTATAAAGTTAATATATTCTGGTAAAAATTAACTTCTTCTTCCTTTCTTGGCAGCTCTGTTGTCTACATGGGGTTCGAATTTTAGGTTATAATCAATTAGTATTCCCAGATATTTAAATTATTTTATCGTGTCAATACTTCCTTCATCCAGAGGTAATCATAATTCTTTGTCTTTATATTTACTAACATTGATTTTGCTTTCTGCGTTTTGAGGTTCAACTTAATTGCTTTAATCAGATGTTTAGGTTATCAAGATCCTCCTGTAGCTTTTTTTTAGTTTTAGTTTAGTTAATTTAAGATACTGTATGTTACACTAGAAATTAATGACCATAACAAATATGTAACCATATTTTTAAAAGTCATTACAAACCATATGAGCCTGGTTGGTTGGTTCAAGTGGCGACCCCAATTCCACATCGGGGTCCAATTAACGCAAGTGCGCCATTTTTAAACCACAGAATCCCCAAGGGTATACCAGGGCACTAACGTGAGTCAGAAAGTCCGAAATCAGAGCCAACCTGTGGAGTTCAGAAAAAGAACTATCTCCCCGATCTTGGACTATATGAGCCTAAAGAAAAAAATTTTTATGGATATTCACAATTGTATTTGCTATTGTATCGTTGCAAAAGCTATATAAACATTGATTGCATTTCTACTGTGTTACTGTACCGAGCTTAGAGTCTTATACGCCTTTTCAATACCAAATACAACAAAAAATGAATACTTGTTATACAAATTTCAGAATCTTACGCTCAGAAGGTACAATGAACAATAGAAATACAAAAATGTTTACTTTTCCTGTCTTCCTAAAATTCACTACTTTTCTGATGATTGTTTTCCAAATTCTTAGTGCGCTTAAGGCAATTTATAATGGTTATATAAAAATTATGCAAAATATGAGAGTGTTACAGTTATTTATAAAATGATTAATATATTATTTCCAAACCAATAATTTCGTCTAAGTATAAAACCGCTTATGTTTTTGTTTTGGTAGTAATACAGCAGATGAATACCGACATAAAATTGCAGTCCAAATAAATTACCTGAAAGAAAAAAGAAAAGAATAACATTAATATTTATTATGTGATATTGAAGATAGTTTGATATTAATTCTAAGCAAATCACTTTTATGTCAACTGCGATTTATTAATTTATAATTTATGTTTGTTATTGTTGGATATTTATTAGTACGACATCAAAGAATAAGTAATACATCAGTGCTATAGTCTAGTACATATTCCTTCAAGGAATTTTAACAAGTTGACATTTGTAAAATAATTGGTTAAAATAAGGATATACATATGTATATCCTCCCGACGAATTGTGACTTTTACCGCAAGGAATATGTGCATTGACATTTATTCCTTGGAGGAAGGAAATTTGATTTATGGGTGCACACAACACGTTCTTAGCGTATGAAGTTTCTTAAGCCATATTAAATTGTTACAAGATTTTCCTTCCTTTTAATTCACACTCAGAGTTTCAACCGGTTGGGCATGAGGACTGGCTGTTCGAACGATCATGGCGTCTGTGGCAGGGGCAACGTCTGTTTAGCCACACTGAAGAGATCTGACTGGTGTCCCGGATCGAAACGCCGACTACTTTTTGGACTCGTCTGCCTCTGCGAATGAGTAACATTCTTAAAAAGACATGCAAATCGCTCCTCGTGACACGGACTGCAGACAAGGGCAATTGTACAATTTTGCTATCCAGTTTCTACTTTGAGTTTTTTCTTTAGAACATTTATTTGTTTGTTAGTCATTAGATTACAGAATTTTTAGAAAGTAAGGTAACAATAATAATAACAAAATTTAACATAATACGCCTCAGGTAAGGTGGTTAAAGCATACAGATTAGGGCCTTCATGTAGATTGTCTATGCAATATGTTTGTAACGCGAGGGGGAAAAGGTTCATTTGAACATCATAACAAGGAAATCGTAAGCTAATTTGAGCATATATGAGCTAATATTTATGTAGGGATTATTGTAAGAAAAGCAATTTGACCATAGTCTAATGCATAACTTTATCAAATTGCTCTAGCAAACCAAGTAACCTCGTCATGTCAGAGTAATCCAACTGTTGTACTACAAAGAGAAGTCGATGTCTTACGTTGCGATTAGAAAGTGCCAACTGAGTTAGCCAGCTATCAAATGAATTGTGCAGAGGACACCTTGTCTGTCTGGGGATTTCGAATAATAGTGCCCACCCAGCATTCATGATGTATGCGACACTTTCCACCCTAATTGATGGCTGTCTGGCTCCCTAAGTCCAGTTCACATATCCGAAACAGTCTTATATGGTATGTGCCCGGCAGTTACAAATTCCTTGCCGAAGTCAACGAAGAGGAAAAAAGGATACCTTAGACACTCAATGGCTGTAGACCCCAGACAGAAAAGGTAACTTTCTTGTTTGTTGTTACTCCGCGAATCACATTTCTTTTGCACAAGGCCACTCCTATGGGTTCTGTTGCTCCAGAGATTCCTTTCTTTAGGGTTAGCCGAAGCATAGTTTTTCTGCATTTTTCATATTGTTAAGCGAGGGTGGATTCAGGAAGCGCTCCCCTCGAATAAGAGCAGAATGAAATCGATTTTCACTAGTGTTCATTTCCTCAGAGCTGAAGGGGATGATCCTGGCTACGAAAACGTATTAAAACGCTGGCACATATGCCAAACTTAGGGGTTCAATATTGCGTGTCTGGCGAGGGATTCGAGTTGGGATAATTTTGGAGTAAGTGAATCCGGCCCGAAGGTCTTGAATGTGCGCTGCGAGTATTAATTCAAAACAGATTGGAGTGTTTGCTGTCCTTCGGCGGGAGTCGTTTGAAACGTGATTTGACTAAAAATTGGTTCATTTATTATTTACGTAAACAACATCCTCTCGGGGATGTCTTTTCCAGTTGAAATTACGAATATAAAAATACATGAATTTTCTTGGAAGGAGTTGAAATTATTATGAATTTTGCAAGCAATTTAATAGTTATTTACACTTTTTTCCTCAGAATGATTCAAAATCATTGCTTGTGCTATATGTTATCAGAGCAAATATGGATTTGATCTGAAATTGAAATTTACGGGCACAAAGGTATAGTCTCTTAAAAAGTCAACAGTTCGATTTTTAACACTCGCAGCGAGAGAAAAGGAAAAGGAGCGTAATTTTATACGCAAAATTTAATATGAGTTGTCGTTTCAGGTATGTAATTTTTATTTTATTCACAGATGTCGACAGTTTTAGTATATCTTTATGTCGACATACTGATACCGACAATACCTGTGAATATTATTGTCTTAGAAAGTACTCACAGAAGAGAGAATGTTCTTGAATAACAAGAAAAATATAAATATTGGCTATAATATTTCAAAACACTGCAGTTACAATGCCAAAATATGTAAAATATATGTACCTAGTTTCTTCAAAAGTTATTTTGAATTTGTGAAGATCACAGCATTTAATTTTTCCCAAAAAATAGAAATTCTACTACCTACTGTGTATTCAAATATTTCGCAGTACAAAAGATGCAAGAAAATAGTAAAAGGAGGTGTAAGGAAAACTAGTGAAACTGTGGAGTGTTTCATCAACTCAAACATCTCGAGCTCATTTTACAGTCTGAAGCACTCTAGCGCAGCCCCTCTGTACAAAAAACTATATTAAGCTGCGAGCCCCATTAACCGGAGACTCTGCTCCCTCTTTCACAGTTCTTATTCGGTTCCTTTGAATCAGGCGGCAGCAAATAAAATTGAAAATAAATCGCGATATTAAAGCAGAAGCATAAAATTTGCTGGCGCTAGCTCCCAGTTCCTCCAAGCGACCCTAACGACATCTTCAGAGAGCAACATTTCCGCTGAAAGAAAAAAGCACATGACATGCTCCGAGTCTTTCCTTTTGCATGGGAAAAATCTTTTGAAAGCGGCTCCGGCTACCACACAACGAAAACACACCTTCTTTGTGTCATAAAAGAAGCTGGGGAATCTGTGTGGGTGGCGGAATTGATCTCAACAAGTTGCAATTTAGCGGAAGCAATTCCTTTCGACGAAATGTGGACGCATTGGAAAATGCCGCCACCGCACCATCCCACCCTACACGAGTCCTTTTGAGTCCTTGAATCCGGGGGCGCAGACAACCTTCAGGAATTTGTAACTGTTCATGGGTGGAGTGGTGGGTAGTAAAAAAATTTAATTATGCCCATTCTCTTCTTCGCCAGACAGAGACGGGCAGGGGTAGCGGCGCGGCGCTCTTTCTTTTGCCGAGAAGGGCGAGCCGCGCGTTAAATTAAACGCATCGAAGGATGAAACCGGCCATACCCAATTTTCCATTCTTTTCGCCCCCACAGTACAGGATACGCTTCCTGATTTGCTGCGGCAGCACCACCTCCACCCCCACCAACGCGGTGGACCTGGACTGCCGTTCATCCCAGTCACAGGGTGTAGCTGAAGATATTTCGGCTAGACGAGTCCAGATGAAAACTGTTCGGGCCTTCGCAAAGTTCACCACGACGGCCCCTGGCTGAGTTTATCGATTTTCCGATAGTTATCCGAGTTCGTATCAAATGTTCACACTTCGATGAGCAGGGTGGTCCCTAATATCACTTTCGGATAAATTTATCAGGCTCTCGGTTCGCGCACAGGTGGGCGACCTTTGCTGTTGTTATAACGCTTAATTTCACCCCTTCAGTGGAGCTTGATATGATTTAATCCCAGCCCTGCGGGGATCGGCTTTGTGTGCTTGCGATTATGAAATTTGTTCCATCCCGCCCTGTATTTGCCATTTTCAGGATACGTCACATGTGCTATATGGTGGCAAAGACTTTTGAGAGTTCATTTAACATTTTATCCTTCAGGTCTTCAGGTTTTTGTAAAATTATTGAAAGTGAGAAAAATCTCGTGCCTTCAGATATTTTTAGGTGCGAAAATGCCGGGTACGCGATGTTAAGGGAGCTCGTAGATATAATCAAACAAATGTTGCGTATTGTGGTGCTTTTAATCGCAAGTTGCAATAAAAATGAGCTAATCGCATTTCGAAGTTGGAATAAAAATGTGTCGCAAGTTGCAATAAAAATGAATTAATCGTTTCGAAGTTAGTTACACCAACCGCTGTTCAAACAATTTTTTAAAAATCGGGCATATAACAACTGCTGTCGGACAGTGTGACCGCGTAAATTTTATTCGCCATCTAAAGCAATCAACAAAATAACGATAAGGTAAACACCTACCTAATTCTAGACACTTATTGTTTTTTGGGCATATTGAGCAGAAATATACTATGATGCACAAAAAATTTTGATGTTATTATATATACGTACATCTACATATATACTTTCTTTGATTCTTACGGAGTTTTCAAATTAAAGTTTTATTATAAAAAAAAAAACATTTTGGTCAGAAAGCTCCTCTTGGACATCTATTCTTCATCCAAAGGCTCAAAATCAGTTAATTCAAGTTATTTTTTAATTTAAGCAATTTGAAAAGCATATTTTAGTTGTTATATTCTACATTATTGATAAAAATATAAATTTTAGATTCTAAATCATATTTCTCTTAAAAACATTAGAATATTAGCTGCGTTTTTTTCATCCGGGTCTGGGTCTGGTTCAGTGTTACATGAAAAAAACGATCCAGGTTGTTTACCCAGATAAGGATTTTTGTTTCTTAAAGGTTGGTATGCCTGCCTTATTAAAGTGACAAATAAAATTGACTGTATGAAAAGGAAAGTTCTTGTTGACATTGCAAGGAATCAAAAACTAATAAACAAAATTATTTAGATATTTTATAACTTGTTGTTCTCCATTTTTTAATTGTCAAAACAAACTAACCGCCTTGTGTATTGAGTATATAGTGGTCGCAAGTTCAACTAGTTAACTGCTCGCTAGGTGGCTCTAGCTGTATCTTTTTGAAAATAACGAAACAATTTTTTGTTTTTGAAGAAAATCTAAGCGAGATAAAATAAAATTAGTGCAGTCGGTTGGCAGATTGGTTGAAAAAATAAACCGTGCAGCTACATTTAAATACGGGGTCCATGGATAAAATTGGTTCAAGGATTTTTAAAGTGCCACAAAATTATGTACTATATCAGTTCGTACTTTACAGGCGTCGACGCAAGCAAGAACTGGAGTTCAGGAAGGGCACATCAGAGGGTGGTTCCAGCGAGTTCGTGAATATCTCACGAAACATGATTATCTAGAAGTCACGAATGATGCACGGCGAATATTAAATAGTGACGAAACGAAGGAATTTGTCGCCCAAGGAAAATCAAATTTTTGTGAGGAAAGGTTTAAAGACTCCTAGAAGAATTCAATTCCCTCACATTTCACGGTAGAGTAGTCCCACAAGCTCCTTGCGCAGAACAGCAGTCAAATCAAGAAGCCCATCCCGGGCCAGCGACCTGCAGCAGTAAGAGTTGGCGAAATAGCATCGTTTTTGTTGCACACAGGAATTAACGCTACGTCCGTAACTGGATTTGCCAAAATAAAAAAAAATAAAAAAAAGGCAACCAGTTTACACATATTTGCTAAACGTCGTCTAAGTCATTTTCTGTAGAAGTATCACGAAATTTTTACTTATCCAAACACATTTTATAAGTTACTTGACTATTACTCGTTAACTATTGAAGTAAAGCCTATTTAGCCGTGATAGTTTTCCTTTAACTTCGGAATATATACTACTATCACACATTCAAAAACAGCGGTTTAGTTGGTAGGGGGGCACGTAACTTTAACAAAAATGACCACTCTAATGTTTCATATTTTGCAAACGGACCTCTAAATTGGAAAAAATTGTTCATAGCATACCCCCAATATTTTTGAAAGACCTATCCAACGAAACCCCACATAATAGAATAGAGGAGAAAATGAGGCCATTCCCCCTTTACCTAGCTCCCCCCCCCCCACCCCCCAAAAAAAAAAAACTGTTTTTCAAGATTTCATTTTACAACTTTGTAGGCGTGGTTACAGTTTTTTAGTGCCAACAGTCTGAGTTAAACCACGGACGGCCGGACGGAAATGGCGAAACTAAGGGTTCCTAGTTATACTATGTATATACTATATGGGAAAAAACCGCAGCAAAATGACTTTATAATCGGTATCAAACGATCAAAAAATGAAAATTACTTCGTAAACGTTCTCGACCAAGTAAAAATCATTCGAGGCTTAATCAAATATTTCTATTTTCCAGTATCTATTTGAGAATTTCATTCATAGCTCAGTTGGGCCAGCGAAAGATCTTGGTTCTAGAGATTCCGTGCAACACCTATCGGCGGACGGCTAGCCGCTTAATATAGGTATCTCCTTTTTTCCTGCTGTTGCCCTTTTCCTACAATCATAGGGGCACACCACAACGACGTCAGCAACCAGAGAGACCAGCGAGCAGCAAACCACCAAAAGCAGCAAAATGCTTCCTATGTCGATCTACCGAAAGCAGCGAATTTTTGCCTGAGTTTTCGGCTGTGAAACGTCTTTGTATAAACGTCTTTGTATATTAAAGGTCTTTGCCATAACTAAACCCCGACTTTGAACTAATTCATATACTTTATTTTATTGACATCTTTAAAATCAGGTTTGGAAAAAAATTACAAACTTGTACAAATTTCTTGCATTGTTCAAATATATCTTGTGTTAACTTTTACAAATTCCCTGTGTTTCCTGTAGATATAAAACTATTAATAAATGAATTCAAATATTCTATGTTGTCTACAGCTTGCATGGAACATGATGAACTAGATCGACTTTAAGTAAGGTCGAATGAGTCACAAGACCGATCTGAAACATTTTTCCTACTCCTGCCAAATTGCTTCCTTTTAAAGACCGGCTTCCCTCGTGATGTGGAATCAGTGCAGAAGTAATTTCTCCTTCCGTTGATTGTGCAAACTGACTCTTCATTCAGTGAATGAATTCTGCAAAAAAGTAAGTGCACAAAAGCGAATGAAATCCTTCAAAAACATTTCGAACAAAGAGACAGATGTAATGGGAACTTCTACGAATTAGAATTACCTACAATTTTCTTTACTTTTTCATCATCGCACGGCATCACGCCAAAAAGCGTTGCTTTACGAGGGGCAAACTCCCTCTGTTGCATTTTATGGAGGAAATTACACGTTTTCGCGAAAAACCGTGATTTCCCTGGTCATATAATAGCAGCAGTTTTCATTAGGCGCGGGGGACATCAATCAACAAGCAGTCAAAGAGCCCCTTAATATTTTATTTTAGGGACTTATTTAAAACGATTTTGACCCCATCTGCCTCACTGGTCTGCCCGATTTCTGCTATTAGGAAGAGTAAAACGTGACCCACAAACGTGAGATAAGACTCCAGGGCCCCAAGGGATTTGCTGGATTACGCGACCCTCGCGAAAATCAGCCCGAACAAGACTTTTACTGACATCAAACATGGCAAATCCAATTGCCGTCTTCCAACGTCGACCATTTCTGAAGATGTGCGCTGTAGCGCGTAGGAGTTAAATAGGGTAAAAAATATACGTGCTCAGGTGTGAATATTTGCATAGGTAATTTAGATCTTATTGAAAATGCTCGGTGAGCGAACTCTTGCGAAAGCAGTGAGTATCTTTGGACTAGAAAATCTTGTTTGAACATTTATGAGACGCTATATGAGTTTGGTTTCAAATTCAGGTGAAATATTTTGTTGGTTTATTTTGGGCGCTTAACGGTTTTCGATTGCCACTTTGGAATTACATATGTATATACACTCAGTCAAAACAAAAAAACGCACCACTTTGTTTTACGGAAAAATGACAATTTTCGACTGCATGTAACTTTGTCGAGCTTGGTCCTTTTGGACCCTGCCAGGGGTCATTTGAAAGCTTAGGAGGTGAATTTGAAGATGTTGCTGGTCCAATGTATTTTTGACCAGAATTGTTGTCAGGGCGACCGGAAGTTCAAGGTCATTGGAAAAAACGAAAAAGCGTCATGTTTAAAATGATCTACCGAGTAACGGCCATGTTGGAGCTTTCTAAGTGCTTTTCATAATGGATTCGTAAAACTTGAGTCTTTCACAATAATTTTTGTGCGGGGTAGGTCTTGATCCGATCTGAAAGGAGCTATGGTAGTTGTATTTCGTAGGAAATTCGGGGAAGAACTGAATTTTAGGAAAATAAAATAAAATTTTCCAGTTTTGAAAGTGACTGTACCTGATACTGTGTGGTGGTAGGTGAACATTGTTGACATTTTTGAAAGGAAATTTGGATAGTAGATTTTTCCGTGAATTGGATGTCGCTGCGTTGAGTATAGCAAACGACAAAAATAAAATAGTATATATATACATATATATTATTGTAATACATTAAATGAACTTGTCGATCTTAACACATTCGGACTATTGCTAATCTAAATTACCATTCTTCAAACGCTACAAAAATTTATTTCATTCTCTCATGGACAATGAATTTCGCAAACATGTATTTTACATTAACGGACAATAAAATAGGTGTGTTTCGTATTTTTATAAGTTTTTCTAATGTCTTTCTGTGTTGCAAACTAAAAGGCTTTTCTGTGCATCCCATATACAATTGGAATTTGAGAATCACCCTGTAGCTCCCAAACACTCGTCCCTCCTCCCTGCCATACAATTTTTTGTTTGTCTTGATCATTCATTTTGGCATATCCTCTAAGAAACACCATATAGAAAGATACTTTTCTTTTGCCTCGAGGGACTTAAAAGGCTTAAGAAGACTTAGCCTTATAAACATTTAAATTCAAAGTCAAAGTCTGTAGTTTCAATGGAAACTGAAAAAATATATTCCATTAACTGAACTTCCTTGCTCGCATATTGTGTCAGCCACATAAAATGTACTTCTAGTAAACAGAGAATTCATCCAATAAGCATGATAGCATGGATATACGTAAATCTCTTTGCCTAATGTCCAAACCCAAAATAACTAATACGAGAGTATATTGAAAGTTCAAAGACATAAAGCTCAGAACTCACCTCTCCTTCTTGTAATATGTAGCTGGTATTCTCTACATCCAGTCCAGCACCGTGCCCTTTGGTGAAATAAAAGGGAGAATTTCCTGTGATTAATTGCCCAGAATAAGATTAAAGACGGCAAGTCCCCAGACCCGCTTTTAGAGCAATAAAATGGCGAAAGGAAAACAAAGGAACAGTTTTGATTCAGATACCTTTAAGATTTATAGCAACCCCTGAAAGGCGTATCAAAGGTAACGTGTTAATCTCGGACACTGGATGACCCTTGTCTGCGTTGAAAAAAATCCTTTTTCACCTCTCGCTTGATCTTACCTTTTATTGGTGTTCGCTGAAGTTCAGTAAAAGAGGATTAATTTGCTAACTGGACATCTTCAAGAGTTTTGAGTTAGCCGCGATTTTCTAAATCTTTAATTTATGTTCAAAGAATTATGGCCTTATATGTATACATACATACATATATGTTATCTATTGTAATACATACATTGAATGAACTTGTCGATCTTAACACATGCTAATCTAAATTACCATTCTTCAAACGCTGCAAAAATTTATTTCATTCTATCATGGACAATGAATTTCGCAAACATGTATTTTACATTACCAGACAATAAAATAGGTGTGTTTCGTATTTTTATAAGTTTTTCTACTGTCTTCTTTCAAACTAAAAGGCTTTTCTACCAATCTTACGAGCAAATTACTCTGAATCCGTGACATTGAATGAATTTGATCTAAAAGTATTTAAATTGAACAGCAGTGTCGTGAATAACTTGTAAATATTCCTATTAGATAGTTAATTATTAAGTAGAATAAATATTACATAGATATGTTTTTATTTGTGTTAAAAAATAATAAAAATAATAAATAACTACTACAAAATATTGAACAATTGTGGGGAGCCTACTAAAAACTTCCATAACTACCGATCACAAAATTATTTCATTTGCAAAAAATTAGCCCTTTCAGTTAGTAAACAAACATCACAATTTTATAATCCGTGTCTGATATTTGTGTCTAGTTAATAATAATAACAATGGTGGTATTATTGAAGTTTACTACAAAGAACAAATGTTATATAAGTGGTCGTAACCCTCATAGTATGTTCGAAAAAACTAACATACGGTGCGTTTTGGACCTATTGCAGACGCGTTTCGGACCTGCTGTAGGTACGTTTCGGGTTTGTTGTGTGGGCTTGAAAGATGGAAAATATTTGGGTCTACATCAGGAACGTTGCGAACGTGCTAAAGAATTAGATATTTTCACTCCGGTAAACAGGCGTGTTACGGGCGTGTTATAGGCGCCTCTATGATCTTGTTTTTATTCAAAAATGCTCCGGGCCCGATTTGGCGTATATTGGGCGCTTCTTCAATTCCGGGCGTGTTGAGCGCTCGTTTTGGGCTCATATATTTTTACTCGGGTATTGGTATTTGTACTTTTTTGTATCTACACCGAGAAAAACACGCAAATTAATTTAACATTCTTGTCATAAAAAAATATCATATAATTTTTACAATAATTGCTGTTAATTTGATAATAAAAATGATATTTTAAAGGGGAAAGTGTCAAATTGGCATTTATAATATCATATTTATTTATTTATTTATTTATTTATTTATTTAAACTCATAATATAATAATATAATAATAATAGACGAGTCCAATTATGCCTAAGTTACCGCTACATAAACACAGTATAATTCATTTTACATCTTAAAAATCAACAATATAATCTAAGAAATAGAAAAACTAGAAAAAATACTATAAAACACTGTGAAAAACCACCTAATTTCTAAGTGAATTTCTGCAGGCAGGGTAAGGCAGGTAAAATGCAAGAGAATTACAACACGCGAAGGAGCTCTTCGATGAGATAATTAATGGCACGTTTAAAGGCAAAAGGAGTTAAAGAAAATAAATCAACAGTGTTAAAGATTTCATTATGATGCTTTTGAATTCTGGGAGATTTATTAATACTGAAGTTACAGAATATCATTTCAAAATATCAAATTGATTTTCACGTTTTATTGCAACTTTTGATGGGAAAAGATGATGTGCATGTCTAGGTAGCTGAGTGGTAGAGCTGCGAAACGCCAATTCGGAGATCCCAGGTTCGAATCCAGCCACGGTTAGTCGAAATATCACAGGAAAATCAACTTTCTAAAAGAGCATCGGAATGGGGTAACTCGGTGGTAGAGCAGCCAAAAGCCGCCAATCCGGAGGTCGCAGGTTCGAATTCAGCCACGGATTAACTATTTTTCCACTAAGTAATTTTAAATTAATATTTTTCCATGTTAATATAACATTTTTTCCAAAGATTTATATTGTGCAATATCAGTATGTATGTATGTTATATTTTTCTTATCGGATGAAAAATATAGGTGAAAAATATCAATATTACAGTGGAAATATTGGAAATTTTCTTTCGGTGTACATACCTACATATAAGTATATAGGTATGGTAAGGCGGCCTATATCGTTAGTTGATTTCGGTACAATTCTTTTTAAACTTGAGGTGTCTCTCAATCGCTCACTAAGTTATAAATTGAAATTGGTGAAAGAAAGCTTCGAGTGCAAAGTTTTAGAGCGATCTGCTCAATGTTGCTAAAGGCATGCACCCGTTAACTTTATTATAAGATCCTCAATAAACGAAACACTTTCTCGCAGTCCGCCACTTCGTCTAAGCCTCGAAAATAGAACAGAAAGTATTCATGGCAATAAACTTCCCACCGGCGAGCACTTTATTTTAATTTACATAAAGTTTTCATTTCATCAATCAAAGGGCAAGAGGCATAGACAGGAAAAATCTGGGGAATGCCATTAGCCACGACCGGACGGAATTTTATTTGCGAGTGGCGGCTGCAGTGGCCCATCCAGGGATAAATAATTGCCCCGGGGAGAGCGCAATTCCCCGCAGAGATAGGGCCTGCAATTTTGTAATTTTTGATCGCATGAAATCCCCCTCCCGCCATCTGCTGGTGGAGCCCAGATTCTAGCGAGTGGACGGATGGATGCTGGATGCATTGTCTAGACTCTAGACGGCGCGGCGGCCCAGCCACACATCCGCAGCCCGTTTAGCGGGGACTGGGCCACGGGAATAGGTGCTATATGGCGGGTACCGAATTTCACAAATAAATTTAAACTTTTGCGAAACGACAACAAACGCTCGGGAATTAGTTAATGGAAGCGCAATGTTCTGTCGAAATTTATTATGGTGATTGTGCCCTTTAAGTTGGGTGATGGATGCACCGTCGCGTTCCAGCTGCCTCCGTTGCACCGTCCGCTGTGATGGGTACTCAGTTGGGGCCAGCGGTTGTTGCGGTTCCCACTGACTTTTTGCAGTGATTTTCATTTATTTGCTATCTCGACCTAATGAGGCCCGAAACAGGTGCTTCTAGAACACAACGCCCACCCGAGGAGAGTAGGACTCACATGTAACAATGCAATTTCGTTTAAAATTCAAAACATATACCTACATATGTACATATGTATGTATGCATAGCTTTCGATGGCAGTACTTTTAAACTTTTTCGTCTACCCGAGCGCACCGTTGCAATTTTTGCGAAAATTGTTTGTAATCTCTGCTGCTTTTGATGGCTTTTATCCCTTCTCCCCCGAAACTCATTTAGCCGAATCGCAACTTGAAACTAAATTTTCATAGTACCCAGGACTGCTTTGGTAGAAAATTAATATCTGGATTGGAAATAACTCCATGCGATAACTGATAAAGATGAACAAACTCAAGAATAGTTAAATAAAGATACACTTTTAATTATAATATATGTTTTATGCATCAGATGTTTTATTGAAATGTTACAATTTAGCCATTGTGATAGCAATGAATTAATAAATGATTATATATTTATTATACTTTCGATTGTACAGAAATATCATAGTTTTTTTGTGGGTTCTGAATTTCTCGTGTTTTTTTATTGCTACTGAATAAATTTAAAATTGACTTCTTAGTCGGGTATGGAATTGGTGTGGATTGATCTATCATCTAACCAGGCGACAGAAACAATTGTAGCGTAGTATCTTAAACAAATCTATTCGCCGAAACTTTACTTGCTCTATTCTTAAGGAGATTCGATGGTCTAGCACCCGTGAATTTAAGGAATTTTTTGATTTTCTTTTAGGTGAAAAAAATGAACAACGATAGTTAAACTTTGTAGGTATATTAAAATACTTAAAAAGCATACAAAAACATTTTTATATTAACCAAAAAAAAAATTAATTATTTAAAAAATTGCATTGAAGATGATCCCATAAAAAAAGAATCTGGGCGGCGGGTGATTAAATTAGTAATTTACATATAAAGATTTTCAGTAAACGCGAAATTTGATCGAAATATTATAGATTAAGAAATATGAAAATTATCGTTTCCACCAGAAGGAATTTCCGGTATTTTATGGAAATATGTAGGTAGGTATAAGTCGGATGGTCCCACCTGATTCATTCGAACCATACTTAATTCCATCCCAAACAGCGATATGTTTACCACTTCCCATAGGGGGTTGGTAGGACAATACAATTTATATATCATTTTAAAAAGTTTCGTTTCACAGCGATAATTCCTGGATTTCGGGGGAAACTCTAGGTGAATCCCCATTTGACCACTGTAAGCTTAATGAATTTTAATTCTACACCATTCTCCCGTTTTTAATTATTTTCAACTGATTATAGGATCGTTCTGTATAAAACAAAACTCTGTCGGGTCGGTCGCAGACCTGTTCGCGGGGAAGCGTTATTTTCGGCTGCCCTTGCTGAAAACGTTGAGCGCTGCTCACGTCTGAAAATAAGTCGCCGAACACGCCCAATTTAATTTTGTTGGCCAGTTCCGAATTAGATTGGCGAAGCGCCGCTTTGTATTCATCTCACGGATGTTACTGGGTGATCTGACACTGACACCACCATCTGCGCACTCTGGTGAACGAGACGAGGAGTCCGTGGCCTGTGGCGTTTGTGCAGCCCCGGGATCGGACGTCCGAAGCAAAACAAACAGGCGTCACAAAAATTGCCAATCTCACAGTACCTCACCAAAGTAACTTGCCGCCCTTGTCCTCCATTCCTCTTGAGTATGGCCACTGTTCCGGCGGAGTATTGCTACGTCACGCCGCCGTCAACTTCAAGCAAACTGGGCGCTTTCGCTTTTTGCAATGTCATTTCACCGTGGAGCAGGTTCGCCGCCGCGACGCTTTGATTCGGCACATCCCTCGAGCGCGCACTTGGAGGACAATTGCCTTCTTTAGGTGGACCGTTACAGCGCGAAGTAGCGCCACACCGGGGTACCCGGCGTCCCACCTTTTTTTAACTTCAGTTTAAGCTAATTTGAGTTTTGCAAACAAATTTTTACAGTGACCTCTATCGTTAGATAGGAGGACTTTTCCTAGAACACTCAGCATCACTGTTCACTGTAAAAGCGTCATTCTACACTGATAGAACAGTTATGTTCTTTAAAATAAATTTATTTATTTGGAGGTAATTTTATTCCTACAAGCATAGTAAATGTACCTGATAACTCTTTATATGTATTACCCCGAAATCAATTGAATTAGTTATTTAACACCAGTCTAGGCATTTATTTGATGCCTATTTATTAAATTCAATTTTAAATTGTTTAAAGGAAACCAAAATTTAAACTAAATATTGTCAGGAAGAATTCCACTTGTGCAAATAATATAACAATTTTATAACAAACTCAATTTAATTCTGTGAACTTAATAGCCAATTTACAGAAAAACAATGAGTTTATTTGCCTCAACGGTTGTAAAAAGTTTCTTCGCCACATGATTTGAGCCAAACAAAATATCTTGATCATTGACTTTGAAAAAGTAAATTCATTCGTAATAAAATGTTATTGTTATTTTACTAATATTCTATATTAATTACCAAAAAAACATTCAATTTCAAACATCTTCAATATCTCACAGGAAAATCAAGTTTTCAAAAAGGCAATCGTTGGTAAGATTTCCGACTAGCGACATTTTTTCAGTGAACTAAATTATAAATTTCAAACAATAATCTCGCCTTTGGTTGAAACAAATTTATTTTTGAGTGAAATAAATAAGTCAAATATATCACTTGTTGCTGTTTCGCGAAATATAAGCATATCATTTATTTCATTAAATTAAATTTTATTTAAGCCCAACAAACTGTTTTATCAGTGTAGTTGTTAGAAGTTGACTGAGCCCTCCGAGATCCCATGTGTAGTAGTTATAGTTATTAAAAAAATTTGTTTTTATATATGTATATACATATGAATACTTTTTTGCATCAATGTATGTAAAAGATTAATTACATATATCATGCTTTAAAGTTGTTATTGGAAAGTAGAGAAGAGAGAGGAGAGGGAAATGTAACAAAAGCTACGCAAAAAGTAAGTACTTATCAGATTCTGTTGAAATTCTATGGAAATATTGCGCATAACCGCTTAAGTAACATACATTGTGGAGTAAAAGTGAACAAATGTTTTCACAGAAAGGCGTATAGAAATCTGTTCTCTGTAAGAATTATACAAAAAATGGTGAAAACAAAAAAAAAATAATAAAATATAACAGGTAATGTTTTAACAATAAAAGTTAACAAAAATTAAAACCAAATCAATTTAAAAGGCATTTACTCAGTTTTGCACCATTCAGTTTTTTCGCCGCCCATGGACATTAATTATTACTAGTGGTCGCCCTGTGGTCGAAATTCGACCTACTGGGGTTACTACGAAAAATACGAATGTACACAGCCTACTACCTATATGTGTTTGAAAGTGGCACTGTCAATAATAAAATTACGACAGTTTGACCACAGACTACTATGCGTTTGACATAGACAGTATGAACATAAATAATTAATTTATTTTATTTTATTTAATGTATTTGTAACACATATTATATTTAAATTTTAGCTTTCTGCACTGCTTCTCTATGTAAACTTTAACTATGCCAAATCTCACACTGCTCCGTCTGTCCAATATGCTTAAAGAGGGGTACAAAGTTTTCTCTTCACATATTAATTAATTACTAGTGGTCGCCCTGTGGTCGAAATTCGACCTACCGAGGTTACTACGAAAAATACGACTGTACACAGCCTACTATGTGTTTGAAATTGGCACTTTCAATAATAAAATTACGACAGTTTGACCACAGACTACTATGCGTTCGACATAGACAGTATGAACGTAAATAATGAATTTATTTTATTTTATTTAATGTATTTATAACACATATTATATATAAATTTTAGCTTTGTGCACTTCTTCTCTATATAAACTTTAACCATGCAAAATCTCAAACTCCTCAGTCCGTGCAATTTGCTTAAAAAGGGGTCCAAAGATTTCCCTTCACGTATTAATATATAGATTATTAGGTTTCGTCAGTATGACTTTGTAAACAAGATTTATTCCTCATTAACGCTTAATTAGTGAAAGAAATTTGTTTGAAGCAGTAAAGTGATGAACATATTAAATTGAAGTCCCTAGAAAACAATATAATTGAAAAAATATGATAAATTTCTTCAAAAAAGGATCGACAGACTCGTTGGATGGGGCGACGTTTAGAAGCTGGGGCGGCCAAAACTCCTAAGGTGCCGCAATACAAGAAAGGACATTTGCTAGTGTGTGGCCAATACGGAAAGCTCTCAAAAGAGTGAGTTATGTTGCAGCAAAAAAAAAAAAAACCTAAAAAACCAAAAATATCTGCTAAAAATTAAACTTTGTTTGAAGTTTGCCAATGCCAAACAATATGAGAACTGGACAATTGCATACATGCATGTGTGCATGTATCTATACAACATGCATGTGTGCATGTATCTATACAATGTGGCCAAAACAAAGGGAACTAAATGGAACAAAACCAGTTTCTTTTGATATGTCTTTATTGCAATATCTATTACAAAAACAAAGTATTATTATTAATTTACTCGGTGTTTTTTTACTATTTCTAATACAAATTACTCAAATCAATAACAAAACTCAAATATGGTGACAATTGCATTTTTAAAAACATCCAAAAAAAAAACCTTTTTTATAAACAATTGTGAAAAATGGCTTCCTCCAATGGTTAAAACTTTTTTATATTAAAATTGGGGTGCCCCACTTATGCATAAAACGTAAATTATATAAAAAACTTTATCCGCCTTATAAAAATATTCAGCTTTGGTAGTAAATTTGAAATTAGTAACATCATATTTTTACTAACATTTAATTTTATTATTGTAAGAGTACCGAGTAGTCTTTGTCGGAGCGAATTGTTTTTGATGACACCGGAATGTTTTTGTTTTAGTTCAATATGAATTTGATATGAAAAGCATATCGCTGCTCTGGAGATTATTATATGAATATATAAAGAGGACTTTACAATATTATTTCAGTATATTATGGGCCCAGGGCAAGTGTCCATTGCGTAGTTAATATTTGTGTTTTTTTGGTGAATTAGAAAAAAAAAATTAAATTAATAAAACATAAAAAAACTAAGTGGAGTTGGTTTTGTGAAAAATAATGAAAAGATAAGTGAGTTCGGAGCTAAAGAATTTATCAGAATCTGACTCTGGTTACGAAGGTAAAATTAGAAGTAAAGCAAATGATTCAGAGATAAGTACATAAATGCGCATTGGTTTATAAGAAATATAAACTGGGAAGGAATACAGAAATTCATATTTCGGGGCAGCAATCATACGATGCTAGCTGTGCGGATTTTTTATGTTTGTTGCTGGGGATTTCAAAGGACTCGAATTGGTGTCCCGTACGTGTGCATGGCCAACCTACTTCAAACGGTCTTCATTGCCGTGCGTGAAACCATATGTTGAAACAAAGGGGTGCACATGCGAGGTGGCGCTGTTCGAGGACGAGTTATCTCGTTTCGGGTCATGGTTACGGTTACGAGTTATAGCCGGCCAAGTAATGCTTATTTGGACTCAAACAACTATTCGGGAAAAACTTCGCGCCGCTTTGTATGTGTGTTTGTGTGTCTGCATGTGTATTCGCAGATATGTATATGTGTGTATGTATTATTGTTATATACTTTGTAGTCGCTACGGAACTCTACACAATCATTTACTGACATGCGCGACAGCTTTTGTTCCATCATTTTTAGATATAAAATATTAAGATTAAAAATTAAAAAAACATATTTAGGATTCTTTTAGCGATTTTTAATTTTTGCGATATTCCAACAGTTTTTAATTGTTTACTCTTATTTAGTATTATATTTATTTCGAAAGAATTAAAATTACTTCTAGAGGTAGCACTGTTTGAGGAATTCCGGGCAATTTTTTCAAATTAAAATAATTACTCATAATAAGAATTTTAGTTGCTTGGTGTAGGTATGGGATTCCGGAAAAGTTACCAACCAACCAACCAAGCTTAGTCTCCGACATTCGGAACAGTTTAATCGCCTCACGTCTGTTCCCCAAGGCAGTGCACTTACCCGACTCCACCGAATGCAGGTTTCGCTTGCACTTTCGATGGCCGCGCTTCAATTAAGCCTTTGGCACCGGCCACTTCATTTCGGAGAACGCTGCGATGTCATGCGTCTTGATGCGTACACTGTCCGCATTTGTGACTATCTGCAGAACCTGTTTACACGGAGGAATTTCCCGAAGTACGGGGTTATAATAATAAAAATAGTTTACTATCATTTCTACAAATCATCTCGAACAATCTTTTTTCATGTCGGCGACCGGATCATGCAAATGTTCACCTGCCAAAGTTCGCTAGAACGGGTGAAAGCGCGAGGGGCGGCCGGTTTTCAACGACTTTTTACAGACGTGATTTTTACGTAAGCACTACGACTGAGAAGAGACGCAGTTGGCTGTGAAGGTTAATTTATGCAAGTGGAATGTTTTTGAATGTTTCACATTTTTCATTTTATTAAAAAACAAACGGTAATTTACTGCACGTAAAATCAGTATGACCTTTCTAGTTACATTTATCAAACTATTATGCTCTATTGATAGAATATACTTAATATGTATTAACTTCCACAGAAAAGAAAAATTGCGTCACAAAAAAATTTTTCTTGAAGGCATGTGAACAAATATTATCTAGATTCTAGAGAATATAGAAATCAAGTATATCAAACCCTTTTAAATACAGTGACTTTCAAAACTGATCATATGATGGTACTTTAGGATTTTGCAAGTTGTTCATTAACGGAGGAGGAGGAGAATAAACATATCAGCGAGATGTGCAAATGTGCTGCCATGTGTGAGTAAATATGCTCAAATTTTTGTAAGAAATGCATGTAAAATAGGTACGTAATTTAACTATTTATCAGAGTAAAATGTGGGTAATATTAATCCACAGCTTAGTAAAATTCCTCTTTTTTTCAGCGTTTTACTTATATTTAGCGACAGATTGTTAAATTACAACACAGATGTTGTAGAAAAATATGTAAATTTACATAAAGGATGATGCAAATTTTGGTACCCCCCTCCAAAAGCTATGTGTTATACATCGTTGGATAGCTCTTTTTGAGCTGAATAGGAGCCACTATGGCGCCTAGTCCCAAATCCTTGTCCGTTCAGAGTTACACTGTACTATACATGTTTTTCATTACTATTTTGCGACTATTTTTCGATCTGGTACCTACTCTTTGGACTCCGATTACAGTTTTTCTCGTTGACTCTAGCTATCTCTTGAGATTTGTTACCTGGCGTCGACTTCGGCTAGAATTGTAGATTATTGAAGTGCTTATCGATTGGATTGTATATTAAAATGGAAGTTTCCCGCAACTGTGTTATGTGTCGTAGAGGGCTCTACAACGGAAGATATCAGCATATATCCAAGAAAATATCCAAGAAAATGCAATGTTAGAAGTTAGTAGGTACATGCTTCATTCATACAACGTACATATAGCCATGTGTAGCCACCAATACAAAGAAAAAAAGAGAGAGGAGCTCCAACGATGTATTATACATAACTAAAAAGGGCCATTAATTATTAATTAACACAAAAAAACTTTATTTGGCTATTGTTAAAACTGATATGTATAATACAGTACAACTTTGAACATACAAGGATTTGGTAGTATGCGCCATAATGACTTCTATTCAGCTCAAGAAGAGCTATCCAACGATGTATTACACATAGCTATTGGATCGGGTATCAAAGTCTATACATTTACTGGCATCATCCTTTGTTACAGTGTATAGAGTTAAATACATAATTTACGAGGTACCCATAGCCGACCAAATTATGCTATTTAAGTTAAAATAATGTCCGATCACGAATAAGCAAAACTTTTTACTATACATATGTATTTTTTTTTCTTTTATTATGTCGTTATTAGACATATACATTTAACCATGTTTATATTTATTGAATATTCCTTGCTCATTTCCAAGTTCAGTACATTTAAGCGAGCGTTGATATTAACAGAGTTGCATTTAAAATTGTAAAAATTGCTTAAATATCCCCGAAAAACTGTCATTATAATTTTATTTGTTTGTTTTGCATTTATTCGTGATGCAATTATACTTTGCTCAAAATTCTTCATGGTTATTACGTGCGCTACAACATATGGTTTGCAGCTTTGTACTCAGAAAAAGTATCATACAAATTTTTAAACACACAAATAAAAAACCTTTTTAATTCAAATGCAACCATATACAATTTAATAAAAACTATTTCAACAGGGAAACGTAGAATCTAATAAATAAAAACAGTATCAAACAAAACAACAATTTAATTATAAAATTCAATAGCAACCTTTCGCTTATCTATAAAAATATTAAAACTATGTATTCATTAACAAATTAATTTAAAGTAATACCCGGTTCCAGCTTTTCTTACGTAACTCTGATAAAATTAAAACAATTCGCTTATGCCGGACTTTCCCTTTCCGATTTTTTCTTATTTAGATTGACTCCTATAACCGTATAAATAGAAATAAGTTACCCACCGCATGTTTGGTGTTAATTTTTTTTAATTTGTCAATTTTTCACGGCTGAAAACAATGCGGTACTAATTATTCCCTGTCCAAATGGAAAATTCATTTGCAGCTGGTTCGCTGTAAGTGCGCCTGGCACAATGTCTAATGAAATAGGGTCCACTGGTCACTCGCGCAGGGAAGGTAGAAGCAACCATCGGCAGTGGGAAATCCAATTCCAGCGGACGGCTGTTAGGAAGGAAAGTACCAACTTATTAGCGCTTCAGGTGCATGGGTTTAATTAAGACAAAGCCCCAATTCACAGGCCGACAACTTTGTGGCGCGATATGCATATTAACGACAGACCACATAACTTCCTTACAAGAAAGCTCTCTCTTTCAAGAAAAGATTTAATTAAACTGTTTCCCTTACAGTTGGCACGGTAGTTCGAAATGGATTGCACAATACCGCTCTGCTCACACTGGGTTTGGTTTCAGACCGAATCATAATGCTACCTCAATTATTTATGTGCCGTGGCAGCAATATTAATTTTCACAAAAATAGAGAAGAAAACAAAGAATCAAAGTGTTTTATGCTTTCATGTGCCGGGTACAGGTATAGTTAGCACATACTTCAATCAAGTAGGTACAAAAAGGCTTGATTATACGCTATTGACTCGTACACGGATCTTATTTTAATTATATATGTTTGCAATCTAATATGAGTATTTTATAATAGAGTCCATTCCGACCCATCATTTATTAAAATAAATGCATCAAGATATAAAAAAAATATAATTTTCTAATAAAAATTGTGGTTTCAAATAGTACCCAACATTTTTCCACATTTTTGTGCAACTGTCTATACCTAAAGTGGGAAAATACAACATACGATACAACTGTTATACCGACCGTTGGGCCGATTTGCGTCGCATTGCGACGATTGTATCGTGTATGTGCATGAAATTTTTAGTTGGTCCGATATCGCATGGTCGTAAGGTCTGTACCCAAAATGTCCCTTTAGCCTGAACTATAATGGTCCTAAGGCATCTTAAGATAGCTTAAGATTTCGCACGACAGCATGAAGTGCCATACTGACAACTATAATGGCCTTACTCCATTTTTCGTTAGCTTTCTGAAACTTTCGGCAAAACCTAAGCGTGCGATCACGAGCGTACAAATCTTAAAGGATTTTAACAAAAGTGACTTTGGCTAGAATTAAAATGATTTGATTTTATTTGCTGGAAAATAAATTCGAAACCTTTGCTGCCCCACCAATATCAGTCAGTCCAGATTTTTGAACACTTCCGTCAGAGGTGTTTTAAGGCCATTATAGTTGAGCTTAAGATTTGTTAAGATTTGATAGAATTCAATAGATAGAATAAAATTCAACGAAGAATCTTAACGCGTCTTAAGACCTATAGTTCAGGCTTTTCGCGTCGGAGCTTGAAACGTAGAAATTATTTCGATAAATTCTTGTTGCACGAAATGTAAATCATACCGTGTGTATGATCAGATATAGCGGATATAGCGACAACAAAAGTTGGTACAACAGTTGTATCGTGTATTTTCCGCTTAATAAAACCAAACAAGTTCAAGCAGATCATTTAAACGCCTTCGATATTTCTAATTTTGTGGGTATTTTGAGGCCAAATTGGCGAACGTTATTTTTGAAATCCAAGGGATTGTAATAAAACTTAAAATAAAATTCATTCAGTACCAGTAATTTGATTTATAATTGAAAGTATTTCAATTAAAATTTTTATTGAGAAGTGTTTTCGACTACTGTACAAAATGGCGAATCTAATAGTTATATAATAATTTATTGTGATATCTGATATATAATAAGTGGAG
Source organism: Machimus rusticus (assembly GCA_951509405.1). NCBI lineage: Eukaryota > Metazoa > Arthropoda > Insecta > Diptera > Asilidae > Machimus > Machimus rusticus. The sequence continues at coordinate 16,440,540 of OX608051.1, forward strand.
AGAAAAGTAAATAAAATACTAACGTAAAACAGGGAAAATAAATATATATATGTATGTACATGTAACCAATTCACTAAGTAAATAAATTAAAGAATAAAACCAAAAATAAGAGAATAATATATGATAAACTCAAAATATTTCAGTTGTCAATTTCAATATTTCAGATTTCTCGGACATTTTCAAGTAATTTAAGATGACTTAAAAAAAATATTAATTTCTTTAAATAATGAGGCAAATAATATTTCTATTATTTTGGAAACAATGTTCTTCAAGAAAAGCAAAGTGAAACTTAAAAAAATAGGAGAAAATCAAAAAAAATTTTAGACATTTTGAAGCAGGAATTAAGTAGTAAGCGCGCCACCTGTCGCAAAATTTACATACTATTTTCTCAATTTCGCACGAAATTGAGCAGTGATATCTCCATTACGAAATTGAGTTGAAATGTGGGTCGAAATTGAGAACAGAGCCGAAATTCTCAATTACGCCGCAGTGTGTCATTTACAATTTTCAAAAAAGTCTAGTATTTTTTGTGTGCATGAAATCCAAATATCCAAAAATTGTAGAAACAAAGCAGTAACTCTAAAACTAATTGATCAATTAATATCAAACATTACCTTTGCATGCTTCAACAGACGGTGGGTCGTATGTATGTCATAGAATAATTCAACATTATTTGTAAGTATAAACATGTTTTAGTTTTTATATTGTATACATTTGTATACAAATACAAAAATGTTCAATTATGTAGGAGTATATATATATATAAGTAAAAAAAAATTCACTTCTTTTTATACTCCTAAAGATTCTTCCCCTTAACACGAGGTTGAAAACCCCTTCAGATGTGGATCGTCGTGACAAAATGAATTATAATAAATAGAATTATAATACGCCGGCTGAAACCGAGTTACTCAGCTAGTAACTTATAACTGGGTCAAACGCAAAACAGTCGATGTAAATATAATAAGTTAAAATCAGCACCGATTATTTTTTATGTTTCTTATTAATTTGTAAATAGACGTGTTGGTTACTAGAAAAAAAGAAATAGAAATCGTTCACCCAAATTGACTGTAAAAACGGATATTTTCAATTTTTTCTGACCACAGAAGAGACCAAATAGTCCACAGAAAATACGAAAAATAGTCTTTTATACAAGATTACTTTAATTAGTAGAATTAAAACCAATATAACTTAAGTACTACCTATTTTTAATTACAATAACGAATTCATTTTTGTTCCAATCATTCAAAAATAACCTCTAAATTTCCGTGGAATATTCTTTTTTCCCAAATTATTTGTGCTTCAATCATCAGTTTAAAATAAATTTTAGAATTAAACAAAGTTATGGATAGGGTTACTCTTGATAGGTGCTTCATTTGTAATTCATCAAAAAATAAAAAATAAAACAAAAAAGAACAAAAAAAATTGTATATTCTTTTACACTGCCCGAACATTATTTTTGCGTTTGACCCAACTATGTTGTTATTCATTGTTGATACCAAAACCTCCGATGGTTACGAACTTCCATTTTACAAAACTGGGGTCTATGTATTGCAAATGTAATCAGCGTACGATTATGGGTGAAAAAAAAAAAATTCCACTGCCCATTATCTCAACGTAGCCAGGTAGGAAATGATATCTCAAAAAGTTGTTGATTCATCTCCACATCGCAGATTAAATCACCGCCACAGCGACTTACTTCCGCGCCAAATGGAACAAATTAATCAACTTCTTTATCTGCTTGTGTTTCTAGTAATAGTAATAATGAACTTCGACCACATGCGGAAGGTCATGGATGCAATTAATTAAAGGCCCGAAACAACACCCCATTTACGGGAGGATCTTGTGAAACTTCCCAACTAGAGCGATTAGCTGGATCTGGTCCAGTGACGTTCCCACGAAGTCCGCAGAAGTGACACTACATAAATATTACATACTGTTACAATTTTGCCCGCCGAACAGCTGGCGGACAAAATTGAACTTTTGCCTTTCGCTATAAATAGGATGTAGAGATTTGTGTTAACCCGATTCGGTTGTCGTGGGTCGCTTTTGTCTCGTTTCTCAGAATCCAAATGAGAAAGAAATACCTATCCCTTCTGAAAAGAAAAGTTTTGAAGGCTAGGGTCGTTCACGCTAAACCGCGTCCCCGTGTCAATAGTTGATCTAGTCGTAACAGTGAGTAGACGTAGTTCATGTCGGGTCACCAACGACCCACGATAACTTTAACTGTGTTGTAAAACCATTTTAAGTGACGAGGTATGTTTTTTATTTTTTACAAAATTTATGAATATTTTTGGGAAATTGTGCATTTTTTAGTCATACTTTCGATTTTTCATTTACAGCACGACTCATCGTGAATCTGAGGAGTTTTCGTATACTCTTGAAAACTACACGTAATGAATCAGTAATTTAATACTTGAACATATTGTTTATCTTCAGTAACGTTTTTGATAATTTTTGATTAATATAAAAGATAAAAATATACTGATTTATTTCTTAAACCTTAATTTCTTCTTTTGAAAAAATGTACTATTTGGCACCACTAACTTAAGCATTTCTTTTATTTTCATCAAGTCCGTATTTTTTTTTTCGGAAAAGTAAAATTCGTAAGCTTAATTATGCAAATTGAATTTTTCAAATATCTCAATTTGTTGAGAAGTCATGAAGTTTTTAGCCAATGCATACATTTTTGGTAAGTAAATGTTTTTGTCACAAAAAGGAAAATATTTTTTTTTGTTGCAATTTCAATAGTGTGCCTTTAAAGTAAAAGTATTAAATAATGTTCACGAATTTTATCAGATTTTTTTATTTGAAATTACTTGTTAAAATATATCTCGGGTCTCCAGCGACCTACGATAACCTTACAAGGTGCCGAAAAAAGCGAAAACCTGATCGGGTTAAGGATAAGGATAAATGCTCGTCCGCTCAGGCAGACGAGCCCACAAAAATGGTCGGTGTTTCAATCCGGAGCACTGGCCAAATCTCATCAGCGTGGCTATTGGCTAGTGCTCTTGCCATATACGCCACGATCGTTCGGGTTGAATGCCGGTCCCTATATCAACTTGATTAAAATTTCAAGTGTAAATTACAGCGAAGGAAAATGTTGTAAAAATACTCAAATAATAAAGATACCTCAAAAGGTAAATATTCCCTGGTTTCTGTAGTTCCGGAGCTGGGCTGTGAAATGTTACGCGAAGCCTGTCATCATCTGTCTCACTTCCATCAAGGCGGACACAAAGCACCTAGGTACGTACGTCTCCATGAGCGGAGAGGCGACATGAGGAAATGCGTGATGCCGTCTTTTTTCAGCTGCCTCTATTGCGATGCAGTGCGCCAGTTTTGCCAAAGTGCAACAACTCCTTGTGCTGCATTTGTCTGGCCACGTTTATTGCGGCGCGTCATTCCCCATTAAGCAGCGGCGGTTTTTGACTTTTTTCATATTCGGATCACATCTCAGCTGGTGCAGCGCAGTAGCAGCAACTTTCCCTGTAGTTTGCCCAAAGATTCCTCCGATCTTCTTTCGTGTGAGTGGTCCAGCAGTGGGATGTTAACGACTCACATGACAACGGCCACCAGCTCTTTTGCTAGAAAGTACAACGCGTGGCGGATGGGGGGCTCCCAGCAGTGCAAAGCTTTCCGCGGCCCCAACGCCAGTCGGAAATGTGGGAAAACTTTGTGGCGGCTGCAGCGCCCCGAAAGATGCAGTTTTACCCGGGTGGAAGGGGCGCCCCTGATTTCGAAAAGGCAAAAATTAAAAAACTCGCCGGCGATTTACCAAATTGGCTGGCAGGTGTCTAGCACGAAATTTATTGCTCGCTTCCGCCAAGCAATTTATTTTGGCACTCAAAAGCAATCAATTTCTGGGAATGAGGTCACTGGGCCACGTGCTGCTCAGCGGCTTCTCTTCGAATTCGCGATTTGAGCTCGTTGGTCGACAGGTTTGCCGGGCAGTGAAAATTGCTGCTAAACATTTGCAACTTTCAGATTTGGCGGAAGATTCGGTTCGCAACGGGCTGGTTACGTGAGAAAAGCCTATAAAAGAGAATTCATTCAACGGCTCTTTCACTTGTTGCAGGTTAACGAACACCTCAAATATACACTTGTGTGCAAAATATTAGCACCGTTCGACGACTTTTCAATCTAACTTCTTCTTAATTGAAAGCTACATGTGGTACAATTTTAATAAATGCGCAGCTTTGTTAATTTGTCTTTACTATAGATAGATCTAATTAACAAACAAGTAAGAATATTTAATTCGTTCATTTATACCTTAAATCGTCCGTACTTGATTATTCATATGTACATATGTATGTATTTATTATAGACAGTTCTCTTGAATACTTGAACACACAAATCCTTCAGAACCCAAAAATTGAAAATTCTTTAATGATGTGTTAGTTAGTAATATATAAAATATCTTCTTTTACTTTTTAACATAATAAAGCAAACTACATATTCTGAAGTACAGTAGACTCCCATATAACAATTCCTATAAAGAGCTTAATTTATTGCGACGAATTTTTCATATAATGTGACAAAATGCGGAAATTCTCCGTTTACTAATTGATTTCATTATATGGGTATTCACGCTTTGTTGCAAATAGGCGTTGCATCCTTGCATTTCGTTGGTGCAAAAAAATCAGTTTCCATAGAAACAACTACGAAAATTTAAAATTTTGCACTTAGTGCAACGATGCAATGGGATATACAACAAAGCGTGAATACCCATATTATTTCATATTTGTTTTTCTGGTTATCGGTTAATAGATGCAGATTTTTTCACAAAATCCACCAGTTTTAATTATGATGCCTCTTCCATCAAAATTAGAAGTTTCTGAGGTCACTAATTTCAAACTTTCAGAAGTTAAAAATTTAAGACGGTGGATTGTCCAATTTGAAGGTTTGTGCGATTTCAAGCTTATGTAGTAGGTACTGATGGGTTTTGGGTGTCGATGATTTCACGCCGACCTTCACTTCAAGGGGGAAAGCAGACAAGTCTCTAGTGATTAGCATCTTCAAAAACGATGGATTGGGTAAATCAAATGAGCCTTGGCTGAGTTCCAAGGAACCAAGTACCTACAACAAAGTTACATGTAGGCGAATATTGTCATTTTTTCCGTAAAACAAAGTAGCGAATTTAGGCTGAGTGTATATAAATGCACCAAATTTCATCTTTTTCCGATAACAGGAACTGGTTTAAAATTAACTTGCAAGATTTGACCTAGACATACATACATACATACATGAAGTTAAATAAAAACATTTAAAAAATACAATGTTTGGAACCCGCCCTGGCAGTTGTCAACGACCGGAGCAATGAGCATTTGAAGATGCGGAGTTACGTTAACCACGAATGACCTTACGGTACACCAAGGAGATGTGTGTTTACCCTTTCACTACTAGCGTCTTCTGCCGTGATACTTCCCCTACGAAACGAATGCGCCAACACATTGCCCGAGTACGGTCATCAGCAACCGGATTGAAGAATATTAGTCGACAATGACAAATTATAGAAAACGACTCTAGTCACCGGTCGTAGCGAATGACAAACAACTTTAATCGAATTGGATGTGTTTCTCATATCTTAATCTTATGTTTTTCCGCCGATCTTGTAGTAAAAAATCATTATTATTTCTTTATAGGTTTGAAGGCTCAGATTTGCATTGCAATAGTTTTGGTTCTAAATGTATTCCCCCTTTGCAATGTTAAGGCATGCATATGGAATTCCGATTTGAAGGAGCGTATCAAAAAGAATTATATGTATTATATGTATTATATTTATTTTTATTTTTTATTCAAATTCAAGTTTACAAGTGTACGTATGCACATATGTATCATGTACAACAGAAATAATACAATATAGTAAAAGAGGAAAATATTATTATATAAATATTTAATTAACTCTTATTATCACTATTTGTAGTAGTAGGTACTTTGTACTTAAGTCTTTCTACCTTGAACAGCTCGCAGGGGCAATAAATTGAAAATGCAGGAGGAGCATGAGGAGGACGAAGGTGTTATGTATAGCTCAGGCATGGCAGATTGAACGTAACCAACTTTTGTTTTAAATACCCTTCTATAAACTTTAAACTCAATTTTCTCGGAACCAAAGTTTTTGATCTGGTTAACATGATTTAAAAAATTTACTCAACTGATTGATTACTCTGATTTTTTAATATACACTGCGGAGCACAATTATAAACGCAGTCAAAAAATTCTTGGTTTTGCTATTCGTGTTGTCAAATCCTGCTACTTATTATTGATTTTGTAAGATTAGAGAGAAAGAGAATTACACACAAAAATTTACCAACTAGTGATCAATAAATGTACCGTTAGTTGCACTTTGCTCTGATTTAGGCGGAGCATTACTATAAACTCATGCGAATAATTTTAAAAAATTGAATAAAATAACGAACAAAATTTTAATTTCAATAATATGTGTGACCACCTTTATTTCTAATAACCTCAAACAGTTTGGCATACTGCTTAATCAATTTTCTATTATTTTATTGTCAATATTGCACCAAGCTTGAATGATGTCAGTTTTAAGCTCCGCGACAGTGTTGTATTGTTTGTTCTTCTTATAAATATCCTTTGCAGAGTCCCCAAATATTTTCAATGGGATTTAAGTCTGGGGAGCAAGCGGACCATACCATTATTTGAATGTTATTATCCATAAACCACGAATTAGTGGCACGGCTCACATGGATTCTGGCGTTATCTTTTTGGATAATCCAGTAATCTGTGCCTCTACGCCACATAAATGGCAATAAATTCATTCGGAGTACGTCGATGTATTCGGAAGAATTCATCCTAGTACTAGGAAAAGCCAGCTCCAGCATTCCATCAACACAGAATGCTCCCCAGACCATATTACTGCCTCCACCGAAATTACGCTTTAAAAATAATTTGGGATCCATTGGCAAATCACGCCAATACTGATTGAAACCATCTGGTCCATCCAAGTTAAATTTTTTCTCATCAGACAAAATTACCTTAGAAAAAAAAAATCCAAAAACTGATCGAAAACAAACCTTTATCATTTTACCTTGGAGAAGTTGGTTTGCATATTTGTTCGCGCGAATTCCAGCCTTGCTGATTTCTGACGCGCTAAAAGTCGCGGTGCCGACTTCAACTACTGACGCACAATATGGTTGGAACTCCTTAAAACTTTGTAAATTGTCCATTTGGGCACGTTCAGTCCACAATCCTTAGCGATTTCGGCAGCGGTCTTCATACTGTTGGTAGCGGTCTGAATAATGCATCGCCTATTTTTGTCTGACAACTGGCCTTTCGGACCTCCTGTTCGATTTTTTCCATAATTTTCAGGAGATTTTAACATGTTCCGAATAACAGCGTCAGACCGACCGAGCTTTTTAGCAATTGCACGCTTGCTCAAGCCATCTTCAAAAAATGCAAGCACTTTGCCTACTTCAATATCACTAAGTACTGTTCCACGTGGCATTTCATAAAATAACTAACAACAATTTAAGAAGCAAAATTAATTTTAGTATTTAGCACCGTTTTTGGCTGATATCAACAGTCAATAACGCATAGAACCGATAAAATACTCACTGCGTTTATAGTCATGCTCCGCCTAAATCAGAGCAAAGTGCAACTAATGGTTCTTTTATAATTGATCACTATAGTTGGTAAATTTTTGTATGTAATTCACTTTCTCTCTTCTAATTTTACAAAATAAATAAAAAGTAGTAGGATATGACAACACGGATAGCAAAACCAAGAATTTTTCGACTGCGTTTATAGTTGTGCTCCGCAGTGTAATTGTACACATTTATAGCTATAGTCCGGACCAAAATCAAAAAGATAGATAAACAAATTTCCGACTTTCAGGAGGAGGAGGAATTACAATTTTGGTTCATGGGAATTATGACTCCAAAAAACTTCCTGTGTAGACAATTTTGCTTCAATTTACACAATTTTTGTCCATTGAGACGAATGGAGAATATTGACACGCTTTTCTTTTGAATTATCCTTTATCAGTGGAGAAATACACTCCAAAGATTAGTACATTTTTTTATATTTCTTTGCAGCGTTGTACGTATAACACATGTTTCACCAGTCAGCAAAAGAACAATTGTGTTAACTATTGTTTGAAGTGAAATAGTAAAATTTACAATTAATTAGAAATACGTTAACATATGTACCATACATACAATCACTCAATTATGGGATTCAGGAGCTACGAGACGCCAAGGTACTAACGTTTTTATTGTGTTATTTTACAAACTTGCTTTATAAAAAATACAACGAAATTGGGTGAGCAAGTAAAAGGAGCATGGATCTTTTGTAATGTAACTAATGAAATTTTTAATAAATAATAAAATGCTTGCTCTTTTGTATGATGACATCAAGTTGCCCAAATTTTGTAGAATCACCCATATATGTACGTACATACGTGTGTACCTTCTGAATCACTTCCAACCATTAATTTGTATGTGTTCAGTCAGCGTGAAAACATTTCGAAAATGACTTTTCCCCACAGCGAGGGGAATCGGAATTTCTTAAATATTAACCCTTTGCTCACAAACATTTTTTAGTATGGGTAATTAGCTACCTCTGACATTAGTTTTGGTAAATAAATACCGTTAATGCAATTTTATATGAATATTCATACAATGGAAACGAAAATTAATAATGTGTGCGCAATTTAAGATATATAGGACTATAATTAGAGATAGCGTCTCTCAAGCGCGGTACAAGTTGAAGAATAGGATTATAAATTGTAAGATTGGCTTTTTAAAGTGAAATAAGCTATTTTTTCATGATAACTGTAAGCTTGTTAAAATTGTAAAAATTATGTCTAAAGTAAGGATCTGCTTATTCAGCAACTGGTAGTTATGGACAACGTTTTACTTCATTCGTACAATATACAACACAAGGGAACAAAATTAAACTTTTTTACTGTTGCATGAAATATTTTAACGGTTGTTTACTAATTCGAGGTCGCTGATTTCAAATCTAACCTGTTTTTTTCTAGCAGCTCCCATTTTCGAGAAAAATAGAGTCAAAATATTCAAAAGACCATATTGTGGTAGTTTTTAAAAGATCATTGAAAAATAACAGTTCATCGTAAAAATTTGTATCATGGCTTAAATAAAAGCTTGAATCCTAATCTACGAATATCAAGTACAACTAATCTCTATAGCCCTTATAACACACTTGGCGAACGTATTTGTTCGTTATTAATTTTTAAACTACAATAAAAAAGAGATTTATAAATTAAGATAAATAATTTATTGAATTAAAAATTAAAATATTAGGAAGTTATATCTTTAATGACATCTCGACTGGCCGTCTTTTTTTTATTTTTTTATTTTCTAAATCAAAACGCATACTATGTTTTGTAATTTTTCTTGAAGACTTGATTGTTATGTTATTTGAATTAAGTTGAGTTGTTGCTTAAGTTGTGTCCCCACATTACCCTCCTACCAGTTATCGTTAGATGACGATACAAAAGCCAGGGTTAAGAGTTGAGTTAAAGAGTTGATGTAAGTCGATTTGCGACCTTTGTAAATATTGTAATATGCCGATTTGCGACAGTTGAATTTGTTAATATACATATGTGCCGATTTGCAGCAAGTTGAGGATTTGTCTACTCCCTCCTCCCAGTCATCGCCACTTTATTGATGAAAGATGAGAGGACGGAAAAAATGTTAATTGAGTCGACGTTTTGATATACCTTGCTTAGTTGATTTTAGAGGTGGTATTTTTATGATGAATCTGTCATTCTCTAATAGCAATAGGATATATTCTGGATTAGTTTGAGCAGCTAGATAAGCTGCGATACTTGTTGAAGTAGTACATATAAGTTCTTTTCTTTCTTGAAAATGGTTTGAAGTTGTTGAATATGGTTTTGACTTCATTCTTGATATTTGACTTGGTTTATTGGAAATGTAAATGGTTCTTTTAGTAGTTGATTTTTTGGTAAATTTTCTAAGGGTGATTTCTTGTAGTTTCTAGTAATTGTTGTTGCGGCCGGGCATGTTCGTTTTTCGGGGTCACCAATTTGTAACAAGCGATTTGTTGCTTGTTACTATAACGTATTTGTTCGTTATTAATTTTTAAACTATGATAAAAAAGAGATTTATAAATTAAGATAAATAATTTATTGAATTAAAAATTAAAATAATACGAAGTTATATCTTTAATGACTTCTTCTCGACTGGACGTCTTTTTTTTAACTTTTTTATTTTCTAAATCAAAACGCATACTATGTTTTTTAATATTTTCTTGAAGACTTGCTTGTTGTGTTATTTAAATTAAGTTGAGTTGTTGCTTAAGTTGTGTCCCCACACTGAAGATTTCAGCTATCATTTGACCAACATTATAAGTTTCTGGATCAATCCATTATTTTGTAATGATTTTTGATAAATGGTCAACTTCAGATCAGCACGTCGAAAATGTATAATATTAGTCATAATATTTTTTGCAACAAAAATGCTGTTGCCTAGTGGCAATAGATATATGTTTTAGAAACCAAATGTGCTACCCACAAATCGCTCTGGTATAAGGGCGCACAGCGTGGTAATTTAGTTAATTCAGATCGAAGCAGTCAAAACAAAATTCAGATCACTTCAGGTCAATCTGGCAACCCCCAGACTGCTCGGAATGTTCACCTCGAAGAGATTTAATCCCTCTGCAAACGGCGCGGTGACACCGATCTCACCGCCGTCAAAATGCAAAGCGAAATTTCAGCGCTGTCCACCACGACGGCGGCAGAACCCGCGTATGTACACCTGTTGCGCGACGCGATCACCTGACAGTGTAGTGGTGACAACTTACCTGTGCACACAGCAGAACGAGGGCTAGTGTTGCCACAGTTACTACTGTGGGGGAGCGTTCGGGTAATCCCTTCGCGCAGGTCATGGCTATCCTTCAGCGTCAGTGGTGGCGTATATCCAGGGTGATATGTGCGAGCAGAGGGGCAGGACTAAACAGTCATTGGGGTAGTCCTCCCCGAGTTGCGGCGATGGAGGCGACGACCGTGCACACAGAGACGCAGTGAGAGTGTGCAACGCGCGTGCAGGAATGTGCGCTTTTGGCTTATTTTTTGTACTGTTGAAGTGTCGCAGTGCTGCGGGACTGACTTCTTTGCTCGGAACACCAGAAAAGGTGTCTCAAGGTGTACGTCTGCGAATCACACAATTGTGCGTTGTTATGTACTGGCTGGAGGCTCAAAACAAGGGCCCAACAGCTAACTGCTGGCGCTGGCACGATGCTTGAATTTAAAAACTCCTTTGGGGATCGAATCGGTTGTCTGGTTCGGAAGCAGCTCAAGGGCAGCAGGCAATCTAGGGCCACGTCGTACTTCCAGGGGCATCTTGCATTGCACTGGTCGGGCACTAGTAGCACTGCTTAACACATACAGCCGCCTCCAAACAGGTTGGCACACTTAATTGTAAAGTGGCATGTATTGCGGAACAATTTGGGCAATTTTCTTTACATCCTCGGGGCACTTGGCCCACTCTGCCCCACTTCTTGCAACACTGGCTGGCACTCACGGCCCATCCGAGGACGAGCTAAGAAACTCACCACAACACCACCACACCACTGCGATTTCGTAAACACTTTCCCTCGAACAAGGAAATCGGAAGAGGAAGGCCTGCGGCCCAATTCGATTGCCACGATATTCGAAATAATCCCACGGTTTGCGACGTTTTACGCTAAAAAAAAACGGTACGGCTGCGACCGTGAACGAAGCTACTCGAACGCAACCCAAATTAAGCCTATAGAACAGAACCCTTTGTCCCGTTTTTCGCCTTTTTCAATGAACAAAAAAAATTTCGACAGCAAGAAGAACGGCAAAACGACCACCGCACTCGCGACAAGTCCTCACTCGAATGAATGAACCCGCCGAAGTCTGGCAGCGCCGAGGCAGCCACTCGCAGATGCCACGGCTGCGTTCGGTTGTGTTGGTGAGCACGAGAAGAAATCCCGTCGACCGACAGTCGATCCGTGGACGCGGACCAGCAAACTGGTTGCGTCTCGGAGTGCAGGGGGAGGTGAGTTCTCCCTGCGAGTGGCCAAATAACAACACAAAGTTTACGTTTTTATTGCATCGGTGTGCCGTGGTCCCGTGAATGCCCTCGCCTAGCACCACGCACCCCGCAGGTGTATGTGGTAAGCTCTTCGCCGTCGCACGGTTAAGGTTGGGCATTGAGTCGACAGACAGCGACATCTGATTGTCATGCTGCAAAAATGTGCAGAAAACCCAGCCTCGAATCTTTCCGGTAATTGATGTTAATTTATTATCTCATTCTCAATTCAACTACTGAAGGAAGGTATGCTGGACTAAATTGTAAAAAAAATTGTAGCTTGATTTTAGTACTAGAGTACTAAAATAGTGCGCCTGTAGATATGCCATTAGAATCACAATGAGACTCAAAATTAAAGTTCTGAATATCGAGTGCTCCAACCTCTAACCTGAACTTTCGGATAAAGCCCTTATCAAAAAGCGAAATATGCAAACAGTTTGTTTTGAAAAGCTTAAAGTCCAGTTACAGTGCAAGAAAAGCTGATTTTGATTTTGTTTTGAAACTCCATGTTGATCTAGTTAACCGTTAATAAGTGCATGATTTTTCTTTCGCACTTTAAAGAACCTAAATGGATGGGGAAAATGTGCACAGATTATGGAAAATTTAAAGAAAAAAATCAAAATGTCGAAAAAATACATATTTTTATAAAAAAAAAACATTCTGATGTAGATCTACATCACTACACTCTACTCTACAGCTTCCTATTCCTGATAAGAAGACTCTACTAGAGAAGAAGCTATTGTGTGTGAAAGTCCCTAAAGAAGTCATTCCGTGCATTCAGACGGGATCACAATTACCTTATTCGTTTGCAGAAAATAATTTTATGTGTGGTTTCTTCTACTTTTATGAACTTTTATGAATTTGTAACACCCGCGAAACGTTAAGCAAATAGCAATTATAAAAAAAGTAATTGTCAAAACTTTATGGATGCATTCAGGAATTAAAAAATTATATTTCCAGTGTTGAAAAAATTTATCAAAACTTTTTCATTGTCATTATTAAATGAGAAAGGAGCTACAAAAACACACAATGCATATCTACATCACTATGCATTTAAGAGTTAATTTGAAAGAAGGTGTTTTAGGCAAAGTGGTTATTAATTATAAAATGAAATGGTCAAATCTCCCTCTCAAACGTATCCATCTTGCACCGTTTGGCAGTTACAGGGTGATTCGAAGGACCGACACCTTGTCCTATGTGGGTTCACATCTGACCATGTGTGGAGGTTGTGGAAGTTTGCGATGCCATCCCGGGTGAATTGCGATTCATCCGTCCGCAGAATTCGGACTAGAAACCTTCTGTTTTCGATGTCAGACTCGAGCAGCCAAGTGCAGAACTGCAATCGTCTTTCGGAATGTCCTTGCTGTTGTGCTTAGACCGGGATATGGTAGTATGAATGTAGTCCCTCTTGGTTCACAACGTTCCAAACTCTCCCTGAAGACAATCCTAACCGTCGTGCGACCTGTTTGATGCTTATTTCAGGACTGTTCCTGACAATGTTGAGGATTTGTTGGTCGGTGTCCGTTAAATCGGCCGATGTTCCTAATCGCGCTTCTGCTCTGGGGGCGGTTACACTTCCGGTTTCTTTTTACCTCTTGAAAATACCCTTCTGTCGGGAACATGCCGATTCGGGAATCTCCTTTGGCATTCCCGTACGGCCTAAGCATCATTTCCGTCTACTAATCATACTCTTCAACACTGAATTCTACCATTTTTTTTTATTTTAATTAATTTTTTCTAGAAAATACCCGTTCTTATCGATTGCTTCTTCAACTGTGGTCAATGTCCTTTGAAACTTACCCATTTTTATACCATAATTCATAGGAGGTATTAGAAACGGAACGATACTTAGGAATCAATACTGGAAATCTTAGGTTATGGTTATAGTTACGCCCTTTAACGAGATTACATTTATTATTTTATAACTGTTCTGCTGAATTAATAAAAATGTGTTATCTGTGTTTCCTAAACAAACATTTCCGAACTTGCTAGCATAAAAATTGTTTACTTAACGACTTTTTCCATTATGGTGCAATAAAGTAATTAGGTACCTGTGAGGATGTTTTAATTTCAGGACTTTTGCAACCCCTTTCTACCTGGGCATGTTGCATCTTTTTGGAAAGGTAATTGGATAGGTAACTTAAAAACAATAAAAATTAGGTACGTTAAAGATAAAAATATAAAAGCGGTCCCCATATAAGGCAACATCCTGATTTACGAATCACCCTGTAACTGCCGTACGAAGTCTTGACGATGATTTTTTTTTGCCCATATAGACTATTGCATGAAATGTCGAAAGCTAGCTTGCTGCAAAATTTGGGAGTGATTGAGTGAAACCCAATTTTCAAACAAAAACTGCGGGGCTCTCTATGTAAACCACTCACTTTCGGTTCAGCTTTAATCCGGTTTCAACTTATTTTATTCCTGTCTTTACTTATTAAAGATATTTTTGCTTGCTAAGATTCGTGATGACCCTAAATAAATGCTTTGCTGACAAATAAGGAGGCTCTCAAAATTACAAGCCAAGAAAGAGAGAGAGAATTTATGTCCCTGGACCCTGGAATATCCTGGCGTGACCTTGAACCGAGTTTCTGCTAGAGAAGGGTCGACTCCTTATATGTTTGATGGCACCAGTTTGGTCCCGAAAATAAAAACCAACCCTCACACCAGTAAGCGGAAGCAAGCATTGTCATTAGTCGATGTAGCTCATGTGGCTGTGACTAAAAAGTTCACTTTTAGTGACGCCCTTGCAGCAGACTAAAACAACAACCACATATAATAAAATACAATAATTAACATATAAAATCCGGATTCAGGGCCGCTTCAAGGGCGTGGACAAGTAAAGATTCAAAAAAATAGATTTAAAAACATAAGCTTTCGTATACATAGAGCAACCCTTTATTAGACATAGGGCTTAGAAATTCGATGCGCATAGAGCGGTGTAATTGTTATCCAAAACTTTAAATCCCTTTTTCTTGTAACCACATATTTGAAATCGGTGTCCACGATATCTTATGTTGTACTGAATCGATTCACTTGAAACTTTTACAGCACCTTCAATACATTTGCCGCTATCGCCGATACCGCGATTATCTTCATACGGTTTTTAGTTTTTTTAAGCAAACATTTGCTCATAAGAAACACCCAAAAACCACACGTTTCTCTTTGTATTGGCATAGATTTCGTAACCTTCAATATTTAAACTTCTCGACGGTAGCAGTGATAGTCTACAGATTAACAATCAATAACAATCTTGAAATTTGTGTTTCTGACTTCGCAGAAGGTTGCAATCGTTTGGAATGGCTTCGGTGCGAACGCCTCAAATTTAATACGCCATAAGATCAACATTTAAATTATTAAATATAAATATATTTCGGTACAAAAAGGTTGCACAAATGTGTAAAAAAATTACTTCAAAATCATTTAATGATTCCTCAAAGTACCATTGGAAAACGGCCGTCACTACAGAATATATATACCCCTTTAATTTAAGAATATATGCTTTAAGCAGTTGGTATTATTAATTCAACCCAAAATATTTAATTTATGTAAGTTATTAATTTAAGAACAGTAAAATTTGATCGTGTAGGGTGACTGGCAGAGCGGTCTTTTACTTTCAAAATAGATATGATAGTAAACCTTATTTACAATAACAAAAACAGCCAAAATACGTTTATTTTGATTTATTATTTCATTTTTACTTCTCAACATAAAATGGTCAATATTGATAATTATGTGCATATACGTAACCGATTTTTTTTTCAATTTAAAACTTGGTATATTACCTCAAAACAAGGACACGATAACATGCGAAATGTTAAATAAAATTGGAAAATTTCAGTCACGAGTCAAAATTTTAAATTAAACTTGTTGGTTTTTGCTTCAAGTACGAAAGTCCATAAGGGAGCAGTTATTTAAACTTATAATTTTTCTTCTAATTTTGCCCCTTCTTATTTCTTGCGTATGCCAAATCAGACTTAAAGATAATTGACCTTTTCTTATTTTAAGAACAAAGGTATCAAAATCAACGTTATCGTTTCTTCCAATAACTATTTTTTTCTTGATTTAGAACGGCTGTTTTTTTAGCGTATTCATTGAAAATATACTTTCGTTTTTTTTACAGATAGTATTAATATTATAATATTAAATATAATATCATAATTCGAAGAATATCTCGCAGCGAATACGGGAATGTCCTCCTTAATCTCCTAATTTACATAATTTGAGAATTATGAGCATTTTGTTTTAATGTGTTTCAAAAGACTCTTGTGATTTTATGTAATACATACTAGTAGTTGACAGTTGTCTGGCTAAAGCCGAAATTCTCGCCCCTAGGAATAAGCGGCAATATTTAAGTTTAAGGCAATAGTATATTTAATGTAATAGTGCAATAGTACATATATATAGGAAAATTAATATTATATACAAAGTAAAAATATAGTGGTGTGAGGTTATTATATATTAGGTTATAGTAAAAAAACAAACAAATAAACATTAGATAGCTTTATTAATAATTGTGCTAGCCAATCGATGATAACGGGAAGTAACTTAAACGAATGACAATAAAATTGATTATTTGAAAGTGTCCAGAAATGTAGTATTAATTTTCTGGAATTTCCAAGGGATCATTAGGTACCCAGACCACTCGTTTTTTTAAAGAGGTATCGCCAGTGCAATAATCCTCTCAAACTATAATACTATTACAAAATTATACAAAAAAATACAGCAAAAGAGACAAAAAAATTTAAAATAAAATAGAAACCAAACAAACAAACAAACAAAAAATCATGCTGCAGCAATAACTACAAAATATGCTAAATTATAATTCGCGAAATTAAAAAAAAAAAAAACAATGGTGTTGTGGTGACACTATATAGCACTTTGTTACTTTACTAATCGCGGACTACTTCACCAGGTTTACAATTTATCAGTAATCTATTTACCTGGGGAATTTTTTTGTTATTTATTAAAATTCCTAAATAAGAGACTTCATCGATAATACTAAAAAATAAATTATATCAAAAATATATGTATATATATAAATAAATCTTAAATCTTAATGTGCCACACATGTGACCTACACAATCGAAAGTTTGACCCTGACCCTTTCTGGAAATCCCGTTAATGGATTTCCGTACCAAAAACGGTATTATCGGTAACACCGTCCACTAAAACCAATGAATTGGCGCTGAGCAAATCCAAATTTTCCCAGGCAGCCTTTCTAAAACATTACGATTAGTTAAATTAATAGCTGCATTTGTGGATATTAATATTATATTACCCTGGAGATACAGTCTTCAGGACGCAAAAGTATCTCATCAGGAAATACAAAGTTGATAAATTCTTCGATGGAGTTGACGTTAGATATTTCAGTTAAAGGAACTAATTTAGAAATATCATTATTAGAATTATTAATTAAGACTGTAAATTTGTAAAATCCCTATCTCTAGATCTTTGCGGTTCGCTAGGACCACATTTCCTGATACTGCTCCAAAATGGTGAATATTTCAGGGAACCTCGAACAATATCATCTGACATAGCATGTTCTATTACTCGAGCAATTTGTCTGAAGTCGCCACCCCCTAAAATTATTAATATCGATTGGCAATCGAAACATCTTGCGTCCTTGCGATCACAAATGATATGATTTGCAATGACGTTCCAAAGTTTTACCATTTCCCACGGAGGCCATATCGTCAAAAAAGAAATGCGTATAAGAATAACATACATATTTATGTAGGTAGGCACTCATAAATACGTTATTAGGTATTACGGCATGCGACCACGGTTATATTCTGAACATCACTGTACCTATGTGTTGATGTGAATTCAGTCAATTGTCTTTTTTCATACTTTTCAGTTCGTTGTTTCCGTGGTCGGGGTTTAGTTTGTTTTACTTTAATTTTTTCACGATGTATGATGTTGACGTACCACGAATATTGAAATTGTATATGACAACCAGGGCGGGGAATAATCTCGTGCGCCGAAATCAATTGCAGTTTGATTTTTCCTCGTACAATCCTATATACCACAAATTTCGTACCACGTACGTCTGTATCCAACTTTATGGAGCTTGTCACGAAATTAGTTAACTAACGAAAAATATTTCAAGATGGACGTGAATTTTATAAACCAGATATGATTGAAAGAAAGCTTATTACATCCGGAATTATCGGAGGGGATATTCATCCTTCATTAGACCGCAACCAGGTCTTAGCTAAGGCGGGGATTATATGCGATATCTGATCGATGCAGCGGCGAGGTGAAGATCTTATACTGATAGCGTCGAGACACAGGTGAGAAGTCTTATCGCCTCACTTATCTGGACAAACTGCAGTAAGGCGATAAGAAACGCATATTAGCCGGGTGTCCATTTGGAATTAGTGGTGGCCGCAATGAGAACAGCCTTACCGGTTGGGTCACTCGGCACGTTTCCTAGAATCAGAAATCAATCTTCCACGGCTGCATTGATTGCTAAAAATCAGGAAGTGTTGCACGCGCACTTGTTAACTTACAAATTTCTTCGCATTGCTTTTGGCCGTTATTTAATAAGGAAGACACCGGCTGGCAGCGGAAAGGCCGGCAGATTTATCGCGCGAGAAAAGTTGCTAAAGCGTGCCCCACACGCAGACCGCTAGAATGAATTATTCGCGGTCCCGGGAATCTCAGGTCGTGGCGGCGGCGAAGACGGATGGTATGGCGACTTGTATTCCTTCGTTCTGGCAAAACTGACTAATTAGAACGCTAAATATTTTCTATTATGTCGCCTAGCATCCACGCGGTGACCTGTCTTGCTTGTCATATTGATTCGCTTCAAGTCTTCTTTGCTAGACTCGACGACAGGTAACATCTAACATCGGGAACGGACCCTATTATAAGTCTTCTTGGTTCTTGGTCTTGTCCAACTGTCGGAACTCCAAGAATTTTGCATTTTTAGTTTTTTGAGCATCAGTCCTACTCGGTGGTCTTTGCGCCAACTGGACAGAATGCGTGACGGGAATAAGGCGCTAATGCATGATTGGAATGAAAGCCACTAATGATCCGATCGGCGTCTAGCAACTACATATAAGCACTGAATTTATGGGGAAAATCGTCACTATAAATAAGTTCAAGATGAACAGGAACGCAGAATTTTCTTTTATACTTATAGCTTGTAATGATAAAATATGCATGCAAAGTTTTTCTATTTAATTTATAAAATTGGAGCATATATATGTACTTCTAAATTTCAAGTAATTACATGGAAAAAAGTTGACAGCGAATATCGTGAGCTTCTTGGCCTTAAATTTTTTATTATAATATATGTATTTTGGAATAATTTCGGTATTATTTGTGAAGAAACGGAAATTTTAAACTATTTCGACATTATCTCCTTCGACTTTTAATAAAAACACCTGCTTTTTAGGTAGATTAGAATATAAATCAATTGCAGCCTATGTGATGAAACGATTTCGGAAAATTCATGATGCCAAAATTTATGTTATAAAGTGATAGAATTTCAAAAATATCTCCACCCAAATGTTTGTGCATATGTATGTATACATACATATATAAGATATAACGGATCTTATGCACACGATGGAAGTCATTTTTCTTAACTGATTTATCACCAAACTTCGCCTATATAGTTATTGGGATAATATTTCGGATAAGTTCGTAATGGATAAAATCGATCAAGGTCAAGGTCGATACCTACCAAACTAAAGTGTGCATTTACAAAATGTATTTCTAAGCCGTGTATCAAAATAGGCCAATCAGCACAATGAGACTGGGGGCTAAACCCATTTAAAAAAATTATTTTTGCTGCCACATTTCTTAACACATTTTGCTTATGCATTTATCGGCTCGATATCTAGGTTATTTATGGTCCTTGGAGAAGAAAGAAACGATTTTTACTTCACTATGTATGTTAATTTGTTTTTGACCAAACTTGACAAAATCTTCTTTGCGGAAATACCTACCACAGATAATTCAAAAGAAAGTCAAGAGGGTGGGATTATGATCTGCCCTCCCTTTTATAAACATTATTACATAAAACCGATATCGATATTCCTCATATTTCTTAGCCTGTAGACGCATAGGATTAACTTCTTGGTCTCGTATAAAAATAGTATGGATTTCTCGAGGGGGAGGATGTATTTCTTAAATTAAAATGGTATTTGTTAAGTGTAATTAAACGGCAAAACTATTGTTTATACCTACATATGTAAGTTTCACGGTATTTCGTCAAAGTTGTACACTCTGAGAGTATAACTTACTTAGATGAAATACCGTGAAACTTATGTACAAAGTACCGTCGGTGAATTCAATATCAGAACATTTGTTAAGTGATTTCGGTTAAACTTCGCCTATGCATTTGTCGAAGCAATATTTGGTTTATATTCACAAATTGTGATTTTTGAGAAAGAGTAGAGGTCGTCGTTATACAATGTTCGTGAATCGATTCAGGATTTATACCCCTTTTAGTTGTTTCAGTAAACAAATGCGTAGGTATTCAGAATATGCAAATATTTTTTTTTCAGAATTTTCAGGTTATATTATATGTTTAGTGATTAAAACATACTTATATAAGATATTTTAAAGAGTTCAGATAGATCAGAATAGACAGAATTAGATCAAAAAGAGGGGCGGCTGCGCCTATATTCTGGTTATTGAATAGTTATTAGGATATTAACACTGAACTACAAGCGCGTAAGCTTTTAAAAATTGTCTGTATACTTAATGCAATATTACTCGGTGAGGCAAGAAGTTCTGGACGTCACTCTAGTCAATGAACAGGCCGCTCACCTAATAAGGAATTGGAGAGTATCCAATGAACCCTCTTTCTCCGATCACCGGTATTTGCAGTTCGACCTGGACTTGCGTAAACCGGTCTGTTCACCTTATAGGAACAGAAGGAGAACCAATTGGGACACTTATAATAGAGTCCTTTCCGAATCGCTACCTGATGATGGGCCACCCGCCATTCAATCCCTACAGGAGCTAAACGGGGCAGTAACTACCCTTACCAGGGCGTGTAATAAAGCTACACGTATCTCGTGTCCCTCCAGAAAACCCAAGGGGAAGCTCAAGCCTCCCTGGTGGTCCGCGGAAATCTCGACCGCAAGGAAAGAGTGCCGCAAACAGTTTAATCTGTCTAGAAGGACTAATGACTGGGCGCCCTACAAAGTAAGTCTTAGAAACTTTAAAAAACTAGTTAGGTCTGTCAAACGTTCCTCATGGGAACATTTTTGTAGCAATGTGGAGGGAATTCCGGAAGCTAATCGACTCCGGAAAATACTCTCTCTTACCCCCAGCACTCCAAGTCTCCTGCAAAAACAAAACGGAGACTGGACCTTAACGTGCTTGGATACCCTGGAGCTGTTAGTTGATACTCATTTCCCCGGCTGCACTTCAGTACGGGCCGAGACGTCAACGGTCGCTCCTAATCTTAACGCTATGGCCAGCAAAATCCTTGATAAAAAGAGACTGGACTGGGCTATAAAGAGCTTCAAACCCTTTAAATCTCCGGGTTTAGACGGCATCATTCCGGCTGAGCTTCAGAAAGCATCAACCATCATTTCTCCATGGTTGACGGTGATTTTCGAGGCCTGCCTAAGGTTAACAAGCATTCCTGACTCCTGGATGGAAGTTAAGGTGGTCTTCCTCCCCAAAGGAGGTAAGGCCTCCCACAACAAACCGAAGGACTACAGGCCTATCAGTCTCTCTTCGTTCCTTCTCAAGACCCTAGAGAGGCTGTTAGATGCTTACATAAGGGAAAATGTGGACCCAGTTAAGTTATCACACTCCCAACACGCTTACACCAAGGGTAAATCTGTAGAAACAGCCTTGCACACCCTGGTCGACCAAATTGAAAGATCACTACTCTATAAAGAGTACACACTCGCGGCATTCCTAGACATTGAGGGCGCCTTCAATAATATCAAACCGACGGCAATCACCACATCTCTGCGCAATCTTGGAATAGAGGGATCGGTGACTGAGCTGATTGACGGGATGCTTCGTGGCAGGATCATCAGCTCAAGTCTGGGTACAGCGTCCATTAGGAAATATGCGGACAGGGGCACACCCCAAGGAGGAGTCCTGTCACCGCTCCTATGGAACCTTACCCTGAACGACCTTCTCCTAGACCTGGACCGTACGGGCTGTAAGGTTGTTGCATACGCGGATGATATTGTCATTTCTGTCTCGGGTAAAGATCTAAACACTCTATCCGAGCTGTTGCAACGGGCTATAACAAAAATCGCCCTCTGGAGTACCAGATGTGGACTCAGTGTACATCCGGACAAAACGGAGCTAATGCTATTTACCAGAAAGCACAAGACTCCCACTTTCAGGACCCCTATACTCAATGGGACAAACTTAAGCCTCTCTAAGCAGGTAAAATACCTAGGACTCATCCTGGATAGCAAGTTGGACTGGGGAGCCAACATACAGGAGAGAGTAAGGAAGGCCACAGTTGCCCTGTACACTTGTAGCAAAACCATTGGCAAGAAATGGGGCCTAGAGCCCAAAATTGCACTCTGGCTCTTTGTGACGGTTATTAGACCCATCTTGATCTATGGAGTTCTGGTCTGGTGGACAGCCCTGGAGAAGGCCTGCCACCGCAAGACCTTAGAAAAAGTCCAAAGAACAGCCACCCTACTTATAACTGGCGCTCTTAGAACGACCCCAACTAAAGCGCTGAACACTATTCTTCACCTTCTACCGGTGGAAATCTTCGGCAAGCAAATTGCGACCTCCGCGGCCGCAAGGCTAAACGCGGCAAATCCGTGGACACGCACAGACTATGGACATTCGAAAATCCTAGACTCATGTGCCCCCAAACTGGACTACACCATACCCAAACCCTCGTTTGACCGTAGATTCAATGTCCTCATTCCTGCTAGACAGGATTGGGGAGAGGGCCCCCCCAGTCAACTAAACCCGGTATTAATTTTTACCGATGGATCCAGGATAGATGATAGGGTTGGTGCCGGTATCTTTTCGGAACACTTAGGCCTCGAAGCATCCTTCCGCCCGCCCGACCACTGCAGCGTGTTTCAAGCGGAAGTGGTGGCCGTTCGGGAGGCTACTAGAAGTTTACTAGAGGCACATCTTTCCCCCAATAGAATCACTATCCTTACTGATAGCCAAGCCGCATTAAAATCGCTCGCTAGTGCATGCACCTCCTCGAAGGTTGTAGCCGAATGCCGCTCTCTGCTGAACCAACTAGCAGAGAGGGTTGACATTAAACTAACTTGGGTGCCCGGTCATAGCAACATCCCAGGGAACGAGAAGGCGGATGAGCTTGCTAGGCGGGGCACCAGCCTTCCGGACAGAGACGTCCTGTCGCTTATAGGAGTACCACTTTCCTCCTATAAGCACGCAGTCGAACGATCCTTTACAGAGATCACCGACAATAATTGGAAACACGAAGACACATGCGTGACCACGAGGCTGATCTGGCCCTCTCTGGATCGTTGCAGGTCCAAAGATTTTGTATCTCTCAAGAGAGGAACCATCAGTAAAGTAGTAGGCGTACTAACTGGACATTGCCTTATCGGTAGACATGCCAGCAGACTGGGGGCCCCCCTCAATGAGTTCTGCAGAAGCTGTCTTGACGAGGAGGAAGAAGAAAGCATCAAGCACTTCCTCTGTCAATGCCCGGCACTCGCAACCCTAAGGTTGCACTGTCTAGGTGCATACTTCTTCGATGACCTAACTGACCTGGGTTCGATGAGCATCCAGAACATCAGTAGGTTCATCAAGGACTCTGGGTGGTTCCCTGGATAGAAGATGGGTCGCCCCACTGTGGTATCACAATGGACCTAGTGATGGTCTAAGTGTGCCCTGAGGCAGCCACATCACCATACCATACCATAATGCAATATTCTTTCAAATTTAAAATGGGAAAAGGTTTTTAAATATATCATAATTTTCAACTTTAATAAATGTTGACATTAATTTTAAGAGGTCATTTTAAAAAATATATTTAATTCAAGGAAGAAATTGAATATTAGTTAATTTATCTAGTCTTGGTATTTCTAGTATTCAAAAGGATGCTGCAATCATGCCACGTCATGAATTTTTAATAATATCCCTGACCTTTGTTTAACTTTTATATTTCGTAGCAATTAATAAATACCAATAAAAAAATCGCAGTTGGACCAAAAGCTAAGCATGTAAATGTAATAAGCGTAGCTCTACCCTCGAGCAACCACACGCCAATGGGTTTTCGTTTTGAGCAATTCAACGTTAATAAAGCTATGTGTGGCTTTGGGATTGACTATTTTTGTATTGCGCGGTATTTAAACAATTTTTTTTTGTCAAATTCAAATTTATTGTTTTAAAATAGTTGATTTGACAATTCTAGAAATTGTAAATATGGCTATTCTAAATAGTCGAGCTTATAATAATAGTAAATCGTAAAAATTGTTCGTTAAATTTAACTGAAATATTAATTGATATTACTATTTTTGAATTTTTTTTTAACAAATAGCAATTATAACTGCATAAAATAGTTAAAGTTATTAAAGTTTTTCTCTCAGTGTATGAACATGTACATACATATATGTGTTTCTAATTGTTTGAAACTGAAGTTATTTTATTATATGTAAATATAGCCTCTGCTTTTTTTCTTTTCTTTAGTTTAAGTACAATATTAGGATTGTTTTTGTTATATGATTTCGCGTTAGGCGATGATGCTTGTTTTCTGCAAAAAGAATTATATTTTAAAAATAAAAGTATCAAAGAACTTAAAAAAAAACTTTTCATACAAATCAGAAAGAAATAAGAGTAACACTTTTAATATTTGCTGTTTAATAGAAACATTATGTACTTGTAGCAGGCAGTAGGTACATATGCTTTTTGGTCATATATAATTACAGTTTTTTCAACAAGATTCAAAAAATTGAAATAATTTTTTTTATATTGAATACACTAGATATTATTTTTTTAATTACTCTACGATAAATATTAATTATTAATTATTATTAAGAGTTTAAATCATAGTGATAATCGTGTCTCAATGAAAAGACTATCAATTTCGACAAGTAAAATGTCATCAATTATAACACTATATCCAATTACGCTCATAATTGGTTATAGTGCATTGGACCGACTGCAAATAACCGATAAATCGATAAAATATTTTTTTAATAGGCTTCTTGTAAACGGAAATGACCATATTGTGCCCTAAACGTCAATTACGGAATAAAAGAAAAATAATATGTAGCCTTATAACTTCAAATTCTCAAATCTCAAAATGGTCATGATAATAAATTACTCGCAAGTCAGTGGCTAATTTACTAAAAGTACCTCCGCTACATGGAAGTACATAGGAACATGGATATGTCCTTGGGCAGAGTGCGGATCCATATCCACTTAGAAAAAAAAAACAACAAACGTCGTATATTGTGGAAAAATAATTTGCAGTTTAAATAATAGAAGTTTTGATTTCTCCATTTTGGTGAACATTTTTTGTTCGGATTGTTGACGCAGTCTCAGCTTCGTGATCTTTATTTGAGCTTATCTTATATACTATTCAATTGTCTTCACTTTAAACACCAATAAAAAGTGAAGCCCGGTTGCAATATCCTAATATATTTAGCACTTCCTCTTGATTGCCATCGTGCATTTCCTCGAAAAGAAACTGCCTGCTTTACGAAAGGTGCAATGGCCGTTTAATCAATGCTATCCTATCACAAACGGGACATTAATTTCATCTAATAATAAAGCAAGTACGAGGTACATACATACAATTACATATTATAGGTAGACAAATTTCAGAAGAATGCCTCCAAAGCTCATCTTCCGGCTCTAATAATTCTCCATCATTCGCGCCAAAACAAACAAATGATATTTCGCAAGCCATTAACTAAAGTTGAATGGATTGAATGAAAGCACAGTTGAGTAGGCGAAGTAATTTGTTATGAAAACTGGTCATAAATCAGGTAAGTTTAGGTAGGTACATATACATTCAGTCCAGTGGCGAAAAAGGGTAGCAGAAATGCGCCTAATTACGATTGTATGCAAATAACTACCTTGATCTTGATCATCTTCAGCATGAAAATTGTGACCAAGGTCAATGCAAAATTGTGCCTCCTGTTAGTCGCAAATTGCTAAGTGCTCAATGCATTGGCGGCCAATTCTGCCTACGATCAGCGGAGCAAATCGCGGACCATGAAGAAATGCAGGATGAGTTGCGAATGTTTTTAATCAGTGTAATACGCTGCAATCGACCAACTGCCCCTGAAGATGAAACGACTGTCTGTGCTGCTAGTCTCATTAAGAGACTTTCGGAAGTAGGTACATGAACACCAAAAAATACATATGTAGGTCAGTTGGGTAATTTTAGGTAAATTGCGGGGAATGAGTAATGTGGGAATAATCAGAATGCAGAAAATCAATAAAACATATTATCTACAATAAAAACAAAGTATCCTTCGATGGTTGAGGGACAGATGCTTACTATCTAAGATGCCCCGCTGTTTACATTGCTGTGAGGATAGTTACCTACCTTTGCAAATAAATAAAAAGTTAATAAATTCAAAACGCTCTTCTGAAAATCCAATTTTAAAACTAAATTCAGTGGCACCTTCTTGTACATACATATTTACTATAGAGAGAAGACAATTTATCAACCTTATCATTTCCGTCTTTGAACCAGTTTTTACGTGAAGTCTTCCCATTTTTAACCGACTTCAAAAAAGGAAGATGTTCTAGACATGTTCGGCTGTATGTATTTTTTATGCATGATCACCGATTTCTCCGGCAATTATGGATCAATTTCAAATTTTTGTTTTTTTAATGAATAGGGTATACCTCAGGAATGGTCCCATATAAATTTCGTTAAAATATTCCATCTTTAAGGGTGGAAAATCAGGGGATGACTTAATTTTATTGATTTTCACTCACATTATGACGCGAAAACTTCAACGATTATGGCGGATCGATTTTGAAGATTCTTTTTCTGACAAGATACATATATATCATTATGGCAGATTGATTAACAAATACTAAACAACCAAGATGACGGATTCTAAGATGGCCGCCTTATAAATAACAAAAAATTAACCAATCAAGCTGAAATTTGATACATAGGTAGTACATACAGCCTTGAAAAAAGGCAATATATTTAAATAAAACGGACGGATTTCAAAATGGCCGCCATACAAATAAGCGAAACGAAACAATGTTCGAATAACCTGAAATTAGATGCATTCATAGTGCATAAAATCCCAATGAAAACGTAATTTAGGCTTAAGTCAAAATTTCACTTCTATTATCACTTCACTTATTTTTTATTTCACTTAGAACACTCACTTTTCTAATTCAAAATACCTGAAAAGATAAAATTTTAAATTATCATTTGAGATTACTTACCATTTCGTCCTGCTTGCTGGCACTTTTGTTAATCTGATATTTAAATTTTAAAGCTTGCCAGCCTGCAGCACCTGTTGTGGTTGCGTTCAATAACTGAACATGTTGTCCTTTAATGCTGTTTTCTTTAAAGTGATAAAAATATTATTTTTAACTTTTTAATTTAAGTTTATAGAAATGGGCAAAGTTTTGAAGTTCGTTTTAATTTTTTTATAAAAATTATTTTTTAAAATATGTATATTAGTTGTGTAGGCGTTTTTACGGCATATTCTATAACTTAATAAAACGACATAAAAACAAAGACCTCCATAGTTACCTTTAAAAACCATTAACTCTAGAGTAGTCGCGCCTTTCCGTGAAACGTGAGTGATCGCGTGGGGAACATTTTCCCGCCCGTACCGTAAATAATAGTGAAGTATTTTTACAATAATTTTAAAATGGTAGAATATAATATAAACTATCAGAAAAAGTAACATTAACTAGAGGTTTGTACTTAGTACTAGAAAAAAAATACTTTGGGAAATATTACCTAAGTAAAATTTTTTGAATTTTAATACCATCCATATCTTAACCTGCAGTTCTGATTAATATTTTTAAGACCACCTACCAATCGACATGAAACTCTGACTTTCAGTGACTGTAACTTTTTAAACTGTTGATGTACATACTTAAGAAAAAAGTTCCTCAAATGTTAACTTACTTTATTATGTACTATTATTAGTAAAAAATTACTGGTAATAAAATAAAAAATAAATTCAGTAGGTACAAAAAAAGTTCAACTTCGCTATTACGATTATTATTGTTATTATAGTCATTTTTGTAATGGCCCGGTAATTCTTCTTCATTACTGTGGAAAATGAGTAAGAGATCGATCTATGAGATAACTTAGTGGCAGATAAACATTATTTTAATTTTTTATAAAATATTCAGTATTTTCAGTATTGTAAGGTCATCGAACTTCAAGACAGTGGGCTTGGTATTGGCCGATTTTTCCTTACCAATTTTACCAAATTGCGTTTGATGCGTCGAATAACAGTTTTCTTCCTTCTTGAGTTCTTTCTGTTTACAACAACTCCAATCCAAATATATTGTGCCTTTGGGTAGTTTAATGCACGCAGGCTTTACTGAGCTCCAATTGCCGTGCAATTTCCCGCTCAGATAGCCCACTTGACTACAGCGCGACATATCGGATCCTTGCCATGAACCATCATCTCGACAAAACAAATATATTGTGGTAATATGACCACAATCGGTCAAGTTGTTTAGAAGTTAAGCTCTAACTAAAATGAGACGTAGTGAAATATAAGAAACGTAATTAATCGTTGCTTTCGTTCACGTTTCGAGCGATCCTTTTGGCACTATACTTACGGCAAAAGTGAAGTTTCTTGATTTGACGAAAATTCGCCATTTACTTAACACATGTTCGAACCTTACGCTGAAGTTTCTTACATTGCGTTACGTCCGATTTTGTTCAGGGCTTTACACGATGTCTAACAGACGGATCAACGATTTATGTATATATGTATATACATAAATACATGAAGATTAGACAAATACATTGAATACATTCGACAAAAGTGTTAATGTTTTCATTAAAAACTATTGCTCTGTAATGTGAAAGTAGGTACATATGTATATCTAAAAAAAATTTTTATTTTACTTATGTCCGTAATTAAGTAAATTATTATATTAAATATTGTCGTAACTACTTACTTACTTTGTTCTTAATGAATAGGGTATTTTTCTTTATTTATACCTTAGAAGGTATTTGAAGGAACACTTTTGGAACACTTGAAAACCTTTCTTGGTCACGTGGGGAAGAAGTATTCAGAATGGAAAAAATAATAATGGATATTTCGACCCATTTTGGGTCAGTATACTCAAGTGGTAATGCTTTCGTCGCCACTCCTTTTCGTAATGATTAATTAATTAAACTGAATCGATCTCAGATGGTATGCTTAATGGGATTTAAAATTTGCCGGATATTTGATACACTTTCGCCAGTGCTGCAGTTTACCTGGTGCCTTTCCCAATAATTCAGGGCCAAGGATTCGGATTCTTTTGTTATTTGGATTTTTTGAAAAATTCACTAACCAGCGAGCCGTCTCGGTACGCTCGACTGCGCCACTTCTTTCCCCTGATTCAGATCGAATTCAATTAGTGTGCAGATGCCCGCCTTAATTAAAATGAGAAGGCAATCACTGGACAGAAGAAACGTGATACTTCTCAGGTTCCTCTTCTTCCTGGGTCATTTCGTCTTGAGATGTTCCAATTTTCAGGGTGTGGAGTTTTTTCGATGAATTAGCAAGTGTGGCGTGGTGCTGCTGCGCGCTTAAGGAATAAGTGATGGGATTCACTGGTGTTGTTATGCGAATTTTAATTGGGCCGGGTGCAGCTGGAAAGAAAGAATATAACAACTTTGGGGATGTTCTGAGGTTTTATACATATACATATAAATATATTTTAATTTCACTGAATGTCTTAGCAGATAAACTAAGTGACTTGCAGCTGAGAGCGAAAAGCATTTATTAACTTTAAAATTTTATTAACTCGAACGAACGCAAATTTTTTCGCACTGTGAGGGGCATTTTTACATACTTCAATAAAACACAAGAGCTCTAAGTATCATCCATGTACATATGCCGTGATTTAAAAATTGTTTAGAAAAGAGAAATGTCTAAATGGTTATGTATGTTACATAATACATATGTATGTTGATTGGGTAACAAGAAAGTTGGCGTTTATTCGAAATTTGTTAATCTTTATATTTTTATTAATTTTGTTTTTTTATTGGTTTCTTTGAGAAAGAACTCATATGCTAAATTATATGGGTCTGAAAGATTTATAACAATTTTTATGATGTTTTTTCCT
The DNA here is from genome assembly GCA_951509405.1 of Machimus rusticus. Lineage (NCBI taxonomy): Eukaryota > Metazoa > Arthropoda > Insecta > Diptera > Asilidae > Machimus > Machimus rusticus. Next base: position 16,470,830 of record OX608051.1, read on the forward strand.
TTTATAAGAACTTGAGCTGGGTGGTTTCCAAATTATTCAAGTTTTCTGATTTTCTTTTGGCCGATAGAATGAGATGTGCGAGAAATCCATTCAAGTCCTCTAACACAATTAAGGCATTTAAGATTGAAATAATTATAGTGACATAGGTGAACGTATGTTTCACAGAAGACTTAAAGAGCACAATTTACCTACATGGAAAAGTCGCCAGAGGAAATGTATAACAAGAATATTAAAAGCAGTTTGAAGGGTTGAGTTGGGCCTAGGAGGTGAAAGCAAAGAGGTCTGTAGTGATGAGCAAATTCAAAAACGCAGGATCAATACGAGTTAAAAATGTTGCGCCAGTCAACATGGAATTCATGCCCGGGTATAGGGGGAATATAGCCCTTTCTTCAAACAACCATAACTTCTTTCCCTCTCATCGGATCAAGACCTACCTGACCTGGGCAAAAATTATTGTAAAACACTCAAGCTTTACAAATCCATAATGGAAAAGCACGTAGAAAGCTACAAGCTGTAGATCATTTTACACATGGCGCTTATTTATTTTTTTAGATGACCCTGAACTTCCGGTAGCCCCGACAACACTTCCGGCATCTTAAGGGGTAATATGACCTTGTGTGCACGAAATCAAGGGTAATTTTCAACAATTTATAAAAACTATTTAAAAACAAAATGGATGGAAATAGCTCCTTACTTTTTCATGGGCGACCATCCACAGATCGTAGTTTTTGATCTGAAATAAAAAACCAAAAATATTCTTAAAGTAGATGCCAAAACCCATGGTCCCCCATGGAAAAGTAAGGAGTTTCCTTCCATCACTGGTAGCGCCGCCATTTTGTTTTTAAATAGTTTAAAGAAAATTGTTCCTTGTACATTAAAACCTATATAATCACGTAAAAATAAACAAAAATAAAAAATAATGATCCATTGTTTTTTTATAAATTTTTGAAAATGACCCTTCATGACCTTTCATGCACACAAGGTGATATTACCTTTTAAAGTATATCCCTTAAACTTTTAAATGTTCCCTGGCAGAGTCCAAAAGAACCAAGTAGGTACAACAAAGTTACATGCAGGCGAAAATTGTCATTTTTTCCGTAAAAATAAGTGGCGAACGTTGTTTTTTTGGGAGTGTATTTAATGGAACCATTTATTTTGTGCTTAGTGCTTAGTTGGCAAATTTATGCAAACTTTTTGGAGAATAAACTGCCAGATGTATTTAAAGATATCTCTTTGGATAATTTAAGTACAAAGTTTCACCAACAAAATGGAACATCAGGGCATGTTGGTAATATTTTTATGGTAGTGTTAAATGAAAAATTTCCTGAGCGCTGGATTGGACGAGGTGGACCTATTCCTTGGCATCCTGGATCTCCAGACCTGACTCCATTTGACTTTTACTTATGAGCAACGATGAAGGTTGTCCTGTTAATACCAGAGATAAATCCATTGAAAGAATTAGGATTGCAGCAACGAAAATACCGAAGAGGCTGGCTACAATACACCTTAAATAGGGAGTTAGAACGAGGTTATTCAAATTGGCGGATGGAGCAGCTTTCGTGAGTTCGTGAGTTCGTGAGATATTAGAATTACTTTTAATCGGTTTTAAATTAAATAAAAAGCATAAATAAAATAGTGATGTGTATAACAAGACAAATTGCAATTTTCAAATCACCCTTTATCTCCCAAACAGTTGACATGCCCCCTCCAGCCATACAATTGTTTGTTTGCTTAGGTCGGATCTTTCATCCCACTCATTTTGGCATATCCATTAAGAATCACCCTGTATAAGGAAAATTTGTACAAGGGAAATCTTTAGTCATAGACAACATGTTTATATATATAGTTACTTATATAATAAGGAACATATAAAAATACATATTGGGTTTTTTTCGGTTGTTCCTTATGTTTTAGAACAATAACTACATTTAAAACAAAATATGTTTTTTCAAGGTAATTACACTTTAGCTCGTTGAAAAGTATGTACCAACTTTTGGACATTTACACCTGAAATGGAACTGGCGGGTGTTGCTGCGGTGTGCCGACCAACAAAAATTCGCATCCTTCCGGTAACTTCGGTAATTGTGTCAAAAGCCGGTATGCTGGGGACGCCAAAATTAGACGACGGACAGACCACCACCATTCAAACCCCGTTCGTTTCGATTCTGGCGAGAATATTAATGGCAGCGATTTGGGCAGAACCGCCGAAAATTTATTCCAACTTCCTCGCTAGATTCATTCATAATTCTGTTCGCTGATTGTTCTCGAAGACCTTCCGCGCAGGTAATGCGGTCTTCCAGGTGGCATAACTTCCGCAACGCCAAGCCGCAATGAGTCGAAAAGCACAAATGAAGGCATGAATGATACATTAGCAGCCGCTAAGAACGTGTGCAGTCAGCCGAAGTCCTAAGACGGGCCGGGCTGCGCGGCGCGGCGATGAGGTGCGGTGAATGGTTGCTGCGATCTTAATTACTTCCTCGCGCACTAACCGTTCGGCGCGGTCGATGGGCCTATCTTAGAATCAGCTCTTCAGCAGACCTATGACGCCTGGGTAATTGCTAAAATTGGTCTTGAAATGTGTCTGATTTCCAAAGGCTGAGCCACTTGTAAGGGCCGCCTCAGCACAATCCCCGGGTGTGCAATTAAAATCAATTTCGCACGATTCCCCAGCTATGAGTGTTTGCAAGCGCACCTCGTGGGTGTCTTTTGACTTCTTGTGCTGGAAAAGAAAATCCGGGAATTGTTCGGGACTCCTGCTTGATTTCTCGGTTAGAAAATCTCTAGTGATAGCGGCGACGACTAAGATTATGTAAGAAACTTTTCTTACAAGTTACCTTCTGCACCTTAATTACTTTTGTTCCTTCTTTTGTAAATTTGTTTTGCCTCCGCCGATTTCCATAAATTTCTGAATAATGTGAGAATCTCTGGAAAAATGCAGAATTATAGTGGGAGACGTTCTCTCCCTGCCTTCCCAGCACCGGGTGCTGAGGAAACTTTCCACTCCCACATTAGCTCGACATGGGGTAAACGACAGAATATACTTCGCCGTTTTAATTAGATCCACGATAATTTGCATACCTGCGATCCAGTTTAAACGATTCGACTCATTTCTGAGTAGTGCATGTTGGTATGAGGTTGGGTGATGTAAATAAATTAGCAGGAATGACGGGACTAATTCTTTTTTTGAGGAAACAGTCAAAAGAAATTTAAAATTTTTGTAATCGAATCCTGGTTAAGCTGCTTTATTCTGATATTTGGAAACACAGTAAAAATAATTTCCACTTCATTCTTTTAATTCCTTAAAATAAAGAGAAAAAATGGCGGTACAATATAGTAAGCGACAACTAGAATCCCTACAAACCAGGACCAGGTTAATTAACCAGTTAATTATCCAGTAGTACTACTAGTAGTTTTTCTGTTAAAACGGATAGGGCGTCGGGAAAAAGTTACCCTATATACTTGTTATATATATATATACTATCCGTGTTTCTTTCTTTCACAGTAAATTTGTCCGATAATTACCAAGTATATTTACGAACAAATTACTTGTATTTTATAATCGTTCTACTAGAAAATTACCAGTATATTTAATTACTTGCACATTACTAGTAGTCTTACTTGCAAATTACTAGTAGACTTACTTGAAAATTACTGGTAGAGTTACCTGCAAAATACTTGTAGTCTTACTTGCAAATTACTAGTAGTCTTATTTGAAAATTACTAGTAGACTTACTTGGAGATTACTAGTATTTTTACCGGTAAATTTATATTGAGTAAATATTTCTGCATAACAAATTGAAGAAAAAAATAAATAAATAAAATGAAATTTATTCCAAACATAAATACATTTATTAAAATAATCTAAATTTGTTGATGAAATGAAAAAGGAACATAGAAAAATTTAAATCGAATTCAATCTTTTTGAAAGTTGATATAAAAGCTCAAAATTAATAAATATTGCAACATAAAAACATAAATCTAATTTAATTTTCTTTTTTTATGCTTAAATCTATTGTGGCTCATTTCAACCACTTTCCTTATTTCTTTTTCGTATGTTTTTCTTCCAAGAGTTGAATATATATCTGTAATAAATTTAGCAATATAAATTAATATTTAAATATTCGAAAAGTTGCTTATACCATATAACATTTCAATAAGAATTAACTTATTTAATGCTCTTTTTCCCAGCCGCCCGTCCCAATTGAAATTTTGTAAGCATTGATCGTCAAAAATTTGTTTACATAGGTCTTGTAATAATGTTGAGGTTCCTTTTAGTCTAAATATGTATGTCTTCTATAGGTAAAATAAATTTATTTATTATTTATTTTATTTATAAATAAGTTCAATCTGAAAAAATTCAAAATAGGATGTTCTCACCGTCGATTCCAAATATTTGCTCTCTTTCAATTTCTCTTCCAATTCAAATAGTTCTGCGGCTGAACAAAGTGGAAATTTGGAAGAAATTTCAATATCTACGTCTTCCAAATTTTCTCCCAGCATTCGCTTCGTAGCCTTCAAAACTTGTTTCGTTATTACCACATTTTCTCTCGTATTCTTAATTTGAATTGGTAATTCAGAACTTAGCAGCTAAAAGCCAAAAATAAAAATAGTAGATTTATATTATGTGTAGTGTAGGTGTTTGGAAATCAAGCACTTGTATTATGTGAAAAGGAAATTGTACTGATCAAACGTGGACTTACATTTTCAATACCAATAATTCTTTCTTCCAAATTGTTCTGTTTTTCAAGAATTTCTTTTAAAAGGTTAAGAATGTCTGGAAATATACATTAGAAAATAACACTTGATATTATATGCTGGAGTTGTTTCACTTACTATTATTACAGTTAACACACGTATTATGTTGGTCATTAGTTTTGTTTATATCTGTAAAGTGAAGTAATTGAAAAAATATATAAAACAAAATGAAAAAACAATTGCCATATACATTGCTCATTATAAGATTTTAATGTTGTGAACGTTCTTCTGTGAAGAACTGACCGTGATTACGGACGTACATTTTTACTGTACTGTAATTGTTAAAACTTTTTAAAAATTCAATTTATTATTCAAAATGTTAAATCTACCTTTTTCAATAGGCGTTGAGGTCATAAATCCAAAAACCTCTTGACTATTAAGTGGATTAATATAACCATCCACTATCGGGGAAAGTATTTCTTCATTCGAGTATGTCTGGTGTTCTATGTAAATAACGACAAAATTATTTCAAAAAATGATTAATTAAAGAATTGTTTTACCTTTATTGTTTTCGTTTGAGGAATTCATTTTTTTTTCTAATTTTCTATCCGTTCAAAACTATGGAACAGGTGGTGCAAAATAGGTATTAATATAAAATTATTTTCCGTTTGAATGGTGAAAAATTTTTACAGAATGTCTTCGCTATCGAACATTTCTAATTCTTTTCCTAACTTACTAGTTAATAAAATCCCCAAAGCTTTAGATGAATCTACTGGTTCTATGAAGTAATCTTCAATAATTTCAAATGAATGCCCATACATAATATTTTTTTCAGAAACTTTGCCGAAAGATGTAATTTGGCGGGACCTTTATTTTTAATGTAACAATAGGAGTCTTTGTCTTTCTTAACATCTAAGTGAAAAGAATTCAAGGTTTTTTTCTGAATCAGAAGAATAACAATTATTAATTTCACTAAACGAAGATAAAGTTGATGTAAAATTTTATTAGGCTTTTTAATAAGCTTTTGAATCTCAAATTTGTATGCCGAAAAGTTATCTAAACATCCATATTGTTTTACACAATCCGATAAGTGAAGCAGACCAGGGACATTAAAACTAATTTTATCTTCGCCATATACAGTTTTAAAAACTTCAACAAATTCGTTCAACATTTGTTGGGCAACATCTGCCTCAACAATACAGGATTTCTCTGAAGAGAGTAATCTAATTCCATAATGCAAAAGTAGAAAATTATAGTAAATATCATCTTCCACGCAATCTTTTAGGACAAAAATACCTGTATACAATAAAAATTGTCTAAATTCAGTAGCTTTCCAGTGTTTAATGTCGTTCAAAGAACGACATATTCTTCCAAATTCAGACAGAGTTTGTTTTGAGATAAATGCCAGCTTTTTATTAGCTTCTGTTATATTTGTTTTTTTTAAATGAAATTCAAAAATTTTTTAACTACCCCTAAATCGACTAGGTGCGTACTGTCTAATGGAAACTGGTCCACCATACCTATTCCCGCTGATTCTAAAAAAACTTTTTTCTTTCTAAATGGTAAAAGATGATGTACTATATCTTTTCTCTCCTTAAATGTCTCATTGGTTCTCAGTTCACTTACGTAAGGTAAAAAAGCCATTCTCTTATTTAAATAAGACCCCTTTTGCATACATTTCGGACAACTATTAGCACCGGTATGTGACTGAACACCTGTCACAAAAGCTCTAGCAGGTGTATCAGAAGTAAATAAACGTATATCAAACATTTTTAAAATTCCTTCTTTGCCAACTTTTATCCCATTTCCTTTCAATAGTTTAATTTCTTCATTTAAATCCTTTAAAAAGTCATCAACTTTTTCAGGCTTATTGAAACCAGAAGAACATGCTATCAAAAACGGAGGTTTTTTTGGAAAATTTGATAATGCACCCAAAATGAGCCAAAATACTCGACGAGAACTTTTAAAAATTTTTAAGCCGTCGATACCTATATCCAGAAGGATTATATTTGAATTTAATAAAAAATCAAAATATCTTGAAGTAAAATAATTTTGAATACCGGAATAAAAATATTCACCTGAATCTAAGGGTTCTACTTGAATTCTTTCCCTTTTTGTCTTTAAAAGAGTCCGTCTCGATAGAGGTAAATTTTTCACACCTATAATTTTAAGGGTCTTCAAAAGATCATCTAGTGCGTTATGGGAGATATTATGTCGTATTGCCCCTGCACTTATTTCTTTATTCGCTAGGTTTTCGGGACTAATTTTTAAACTGCTAGTACTGAATTCGTTAGAATCAGATTCAGAATCAACTGAAATTGAATCAGAATCAACTGAAATTTAATCAGAATCTTCCTCTTCCTGACAGTTTGAGATTGAATCACTATAATTTAGTCTAAGCCTTTTAGTCTGGCTGCCTGAACTGGAACCCTTGGAAAATAAATTTAACTGCCTTTGTACATCCCTTTAATATGCCTTTTTTTCCAAACTTATAAGATTTTGAATAGTTTTTTTCTCCATGTTGTAATATACATACAACTACAAAATTAAAGAAAAGTACTACCGGGCTAATATTGTAAATTTTAATTTGTTGTTTACTTACCATTTTTTGCACCAGGCTTGTGAGCACTGTAATTGTTAAATCTTAAAATTTTCACAAATTCACGATAAATGCCACGTTACTGACATGAAATAACTGGACTGCTGGACTACGTTCAAGTAATTCTGAAGGAATTCTACCGAGAAACTACGAAAACTGTTTCATTTTTTACATATTATTTAAAGAAACGATATTCGGTAGTTTCAACGGAAAACTACTAAGAAACTACTGAAATTAAGATTTATATGTGGTGGTAGTTACTTAACCCATCTCATTTTCATTTAAAAAAATCGGTTGTCTGTAAAGTCGGTTTACTGACGATAGTTGAACGTGACAACGTCATAAGAAGCCGCAATTATCGTTGCTATAAACAATTGACACCACATTCACTTTTCACTGCACTTCATACTTGACGAAAATATGTAAATGTATTATTGTATAGCAGCTGTCCACGCGGGCGCATCGCTCACTCAAGTAGGAGAGAGACATATGTCGAACGCTGCCGAACGCGGAGGCCGATTGTGCTCTGTGACTGTGTGATTGTGCTTTGTCCTCAGATCAAAGAGTACAGGATATTCTGTGTAAAAGCCGTGTACGTGAGTGAAGCAATTTCCCCTCTTCAGAGCTCGTAGGGGAATTCGTTTTTCACACAGGAGTGAAGGAGAAAGCGCCGGAGCCTCCACACACACACCAAAACGTAAACTAACTAACACAAAAAGGGAATTGCTTCACCTAAATTTTCTAATGTCCTATCCTTTACTCTTTGATCTGAGGCTTTGTCGCTCGTTCCGCGCTCCCGCTTGCACTTCAAGCCTTAAATGGAACGCCTCAGAGCGAGGTAACGCCTCATGAGTCATGTTTTTTCGTGCGTGCAGCCGGATCAATCGAATTATAAGACGTTGTCACGTCAAAAAAATTTGTTTGTTGAGTTTCAGTAGCTCTGGTTTGCAGGGAAAGTTTTTAAATTTTTCTTTTTACAAGCTTTTATTTGACTTTCCCTATTAGTATGTGTGGGACAAATCTTGGAACTGAATTTTAAAGCAGTTATCCTCAACCGATTGAGATGAAATTTTGCATACACGTTTAGTTTGGATGACAATGCATGACTAGCTAAGTGACGTCATTCTAAATCCAATATGGCGGACGGTCCAAGATGGTCTAGTTTGTTTTTGTGCACTCCCATAATATGGGTATCAAATGGAAGGGTTTGACGAGTACAATACGATAAAAGCTTGTTTTTAAAAATCTATTTTTAAATTCAGAACTTATTTAATTCCTGAAAAGTTGTAATAAGTTCTTCCTCAGTATGAATATTATATTTGAATAAAATCGATCGAATAGTGTTTATGATATTAGTTCCGTAATATCAAAGCAAAAAAATGCAAAATAAATTCTCAAATAAAGGATTTTCTGGGTTCATCACCGATATTTTTATAGTCTGATTTAGGGGTGAAGGATCGATTTTAGGGGGTTTGGGGGGATATTGTGCCCTGAAAGTCAAATAAAAGAAATTCAGGTAAGCGCGGGTAACGGGTGGAAGTAACTATGACTTCTTTAAGGCGGTATTTTATCTTGGTGTTTCAGATCAGAGCAAAGGTGGTGGTCGATTCAAGCTTAAGCGGATCAAAGGGATGACCCATTAATTCCGAGTCTTTCTTCCTTGACTCGATTTATATCCAGACCGCCCGCGCCGTAACGATCTATTAGGGCTAAACATGGATCACCATGATAAACAATCCCTTTCCTGCTAAGGCAGCTTCTATAAGCCACAGGAAATGCAATTGGGCATACCATATTCCGCCGGTAGTACTGACCTAGGTTATAAACTACTGAATTGCCTAAATGACAGCGTCAGCTATGCGAACTGTGCAAATGACAAGCTTACGTATTTTGTAGAACAGTTCCCTACAATATTCCTATATACTATATAGAGAAGATAGTTTAACATGCACAGTATTTTATACATAGCCGATTGTGTAAAAAAATTTGGAAGTGTAGACAAATTCACAGCATATGCTTTTGAAAACGTTATGCAGTCCCTAAAAACAGATTTACGTAAACCAGCAAAAATTTTACAGCAACTGCAAAGCAACCGCTCTTGAGCGTTATAATTCCACTGAGAGAATAAAAAATGAACATTTTGGAATGCGTAAAATGCTGTATAAAAATGATAAAGAACAATTCTTGAACGAGTTCAAGAGTGAACATTTTGTTATTAAAACAATTGTCCCCAATAACAATTTTTTTGTAAAAATACCAATGGAGAATATTGCAGTGGAAATTACAAAAATTAAAAAAAAAAAAATTAAAAAAAAATAAATGAACGACGAGAAATTTTAGAAACTACTTCGTTCAACCTATGAATTCTAAACATGTCGGAATAATTGAAGCGAAAGGAGAATGGGCGGTTTCGTCCCCAGTGTTGTATCAAGTTGAGGTAGGTATATGTCATTTTATAGCTTTCTTTTATTATATGACATCAACAATGACATTCGTGCTGGAGAAAAGCTATTCGAATAATTGGCTTTTCAGTCTGCGATCTAAGGCGACGAGGATCAGACTGTTGGAGCTTGCCTTTGCGATTTTTGTGAGTTTTTTGGCGATATTGGCGTTAGTTTTTCATGAAGTGCTCGGGATTTCAAATTTCGCGCCCTCCGGATTTTGTTTTCTCCCTTGGGAGCTTGCGCCTGGTGCGGCAACAGGCTGAACTTGTGTTTCTCGGGAACGGTTTTCGGCTTCGCTGGTGACAGAGCCGAGCCGCGTGCTCAGGCTGGCTCCTGACAGCCACCAGCTGTCTAGGGGTTCCCTTTTAGAAGTGACAGAGGCCGAGTTCGCAATTGCAATCGCTCGAGCGAGCAGATTAAGCAGATTACGCTCTGAGTGCTCGCCAAAAAGATCACAATTGTGGACACAACTTCAGCTGTACGAGCGAAAAGAAGAAGACTTGTGCTTTATACTGACTGCTGATTTGAAACCAAATAATGAAAGAAGTTAATTTAAAAAGAAAATTAATTGTTAAGGTCATCGTTTTTTTGAGTACGAAGAATAAATTAAGAGGTTTGAGAGAAGAAAAATGAATAAAAATCAATAACATTCAAAAATTCGCTTAGCAAGTAATGGTGTCATATTGGGACAAGGGATTTCAATCCCAGTTTAGACTAAAAAGACAACAATTCGAAAATGACAACAAATAAATGTTAGGTTAGATCTGTTTAATCGGGCTTCACCGCCAGAGCACATAGAGCGCGCTCGAAATGATCTGGATTGAATTTACGGACACCAGGCAAGTTATTTAAGGGACGGGTCGTTATTGCTACTAGTGGACAACAACCCCATAACTACTTCCTAAAAACCAGTAGCATCGCTAATATCCCTGTAAAAATTGGAATGCATCCTATCTTGAACTGTGTCAAAGGAACCATTTGTTCAGCCGACTTCCGAGGAATGAACCAAGAGGAAATTTTGGAGGGACTTAGGGACCAAGGAGTAACCGAATTGACGCAAATTACCAAACCTAATGACGAGCCCGGCAAGCGAGTGCCAACTGGCCTCCTAATACTAACCTTCGATGCCTACAAAATTCCGCCCTATGTAAAGGGACCATGGATGAATTATCTGGTCAAAGAGTACTTCCCTCTACCAATGAAGTGCAACCAATGCCAGAAACTTGGCCACACTCTTAAATGGTGCAAGGAAACTATTCAAACTTGTGGAATGGAACCTGTGGAAAACCCGCCCCCACCCCAAGGAAGAGTGCGTAGGCAAATATTGCGTGAACTGCCAGTCTGACACACACACCTCCACAAGCAGGGACTGTCCAGAATTTCAAAAAGCTAAGGAAATTCTCAAAATAAAAACGCAAAGAAGATTCAGCATGTTCGAGGCCCGAAAAGAATACTACTCCACACACAAAGAGCGTACCGGACCCTCCTATGCAACCGTCACAGCTACCATCCCGCGAGCCAGCCACAACTTATCAACCACACAAACCACCGGTAAATCACCAACCTTGACCACCCATGGCATGGCATGGCATGCAATCGTCGAGGACTAGACATGCTAATAGCCCGATATAAGCCCCAAATTATTCTCTTACAGGAAACTCACCTCAGAAATGAGGAAATTCCCGATAGGTTAGCCAATTATAGATTCTTTGGGCTCAACTCCTCTAGGGAACACAGACATGGTGGTGTGGCCGTGCTCGTCCACTTATCCATCCCTGTAACCTCCCTAAATGTCAACAGCCCCCTTACAACTTGTGCAGTCTCCCTGGAGACTAATAACAAAATAACAGTAGCTTCCATCTATTTGGAGAATCCAACAGAGGTCGAAACATCAGACCTTATCGACTTGGCCAACCAGCTTCCCCCCAAGACCATTTATGGTGGCGATTTCAATGCGCATAGCCCTCTATGGGGCTCGGCGCGCTGGGATCGTAGGGGAAGGCGCGTGGCCAGGTGGATAGAGAGTTTCGACCTATGCGTCTTGAACACCGGACTCCCCACCTTTTTTTCGGGGACAGGCTACTCCTCCCACATAGATGTCTCTATTGCCGCTCCTCACCTGGTTCCGTCTCTAACGTGGACCACTCACGAGAAACTAGAGGGAAGTGACCACTTTCTCATCCTCATTCGCTCCCAAATAAATATAGCGGGACATAAACAGGAAAGCAGGTTCCTGGAAAAAAGGGCCAACTGCAAAAATTCGCTAACCTTGTGGAGGTAGAGCTATTGCGACGCCACTCTTCCCCTAACATCAACAGGGAATCAGAGCAGCTTACACGGGCCGTCAGATGTGCTGCGGCTAGCAGCATACCCTCTAACCATCGCCTCTCCAAGTCCCAACCCCTTTGGATGAATGGCAACATTCTCCAAAGCATCAGGGACAAAAACCGGGCTTGGAAAACATTCCAGAGGCACCCAATCTTGTTCAACCTCATTGAATACAAAAAAAAGGCGGCAATAGCCAAAAGACTGACCAAACAGGCGAAAAAATCCTCCTGGGCTAGCTTCGCAGAACAAATTGATCCCAATACCAACATTCGCGAAGCCTGGGAAAAGGTCAGAAGGATCTCGGGGAGCCCCCAGGGGAGCAGCATAGCGGCCATCAACTTCAATGGACAAAACCATACTGAGCCCTACATTATGGCCAAGAGTGGGCTTCCTATTCGAAGGACAGTTCTTTCAGACAAGACCTGATTGAGCAAAGAGATTCCTGGTCCCATTCTAACCCATCCCTCCCCCATCCCACCTGCAGGACGATTGCCCAACCTATATCCCTTCTCGAACTAAGCTATACGCAAGTATAAAGCAAGTGTAAGGGATCCGCGCCGGGACACGATCGGATCACATACAAGATGCTAAAAGAGACTCCCCTTTCCTTCAAGGAAAGGTTCATTACTCTTTACAACCGCATCTTGGCAGAGGGAGTTTTTCCACGGAAAAACGCTATTTTAATCCCGATCCGAAAACGCAACGCGACGACAAATGGGCCTTTTACCCCGAGAGATCTACGACCCATCTCTCTCATCCCCTGCATGTCCCGTCTTTTCGAAAAAATCCTGTCTAGACGACTCGCTGATGCTATTCAACCGGAGTTCCCAAAAAGCATTCACGGCTTCAGGAAGTTCCACGGCACTACCTCCCTACTGCTGGAGCTTGAAGCTGACATCATGGGCAGCCTCAATAACAATAACACCAATTATGTCCCATAGACGTCGAAAAGGCGTACGATCGGGTGAGGTACGACTCTATCCTCCTTCAAATGGCCAAATGGAACTTCGAGCCACGCTCAACCAACATCATTAAGAGCTTCCTGAGCTCCAGAACCATCCAGGTCAAAATTAACGGTTTTCCATCCAGCAGATGTCCCATTAAAAATTGCTTACCACAAGGATCCCCTCTTTCCCCGGCCCTATTCAACATTTTTACCCACTCCCTTGCACAAAAACTCCTCCAAATTGACGGACTAACTTCATACATCTACGCCGAGAACGTACTAGTACATACGGATGGAGAACTAGCAAAAGACAAGCTAAGAAGAGCCTACCTAGCCACCAAAATTTGGGCATACGAAACCGGAGCCACCATCCCACAACAAAAATGCGAAATAATAGTATTCTCCAGACGACGCGCCCCGCTACCCAACTTCATGGAGATAGCAGACGAACGCATTCCAGTGGTCAAGGAACAAAAAATTCTTGGGCTCACTTTCACCAGCTCCCTTAAATGGACCGCCCACTGCAACGCCATCGCCAACAAGCTGGGAAAAATTAATAATTTAATAAGGGCAATATCCGCCAGGAGGAAAGGAGCTCCAATCCATGCCACAATCCATATTGGAAGAGTCATCAGTGAAGGCATTACCAACTACGCCTTCGCCATCTACTCAAGGACGACCCTGACCAACCTTTCCAAAATCCAGACCGGCATAAATAAAATACTACGGACAGCAATTGGCGCTATCCGATCCACCCCTATACGAGCCATCTGGACCGAATGCGGCATCTGGCCCATTGAGGACCGCGCCAACAAGACAGCAGCCAAAATCATCGCCCGGAACTGGTTGGACCCTGGAAGACTGCATCACCAATCCCTGCACCGACTGGAGAAGACTAGAACCAGACCCAGAACGACCCCTGCGCTAAAGATGGCGCTAGGTATAGTGGTAAGTCTAGGGACTAACCTTCCAGACCCCTCTCCCATTTTTACCCTACCTCCCCTCCCTACAAGACCCCCTCTTAACAACCCCTCCCCCATCACGTGGCACTTCAACAAAAGGAACGCCTCCATAGAAGTACACCAGCAGCTGCATCGGGAAATTCTGTTCAACAACCCCAATTCGACATTCATCTTCACAGACGGCTCCACATTAGATACCCACGCCGCAGCTGCCTTCATCGTTACCCAGCCCCATCAACCATCAAGCGCTTCAAACTCCCTCTGGGAGCCTCTAGCTTTGAGACGGAACTATCTGCGTTATGGAAAGCGCTTCTTTTCGTCAACTCAATGCAGAACCCCACCATCATATTCTCTGATTCGCTGTCTGCAATCAAGGCCACAAAAAACCCGCACAACTCGGAGCCCATCATCCAGAGTTGCAGACAGATGACGCTGAGGAGGGGTATTGAGGTGGCCTGGGTCCCCGGACACATGGGCATCCTAGGAAATGAAATGGCCGACCATCATGCCAAGGACCGTTTCCCATCTGCCGATCGCGAGGAGGAGCTCCCTATAGCTTCCTTCATTCAACGAGCCTGCATAACAGAGCTTAAGAGGAGAAGACAAAACTGCTGGGACAATGAAACCACCTTCCTTGCTTCCCACTGGCCGAGTATCGAACCCCCGGTGTACTAGAAAGACATGTCAAGAGCCCAGGGAATTGCAGTATTTAGGACCAGAACTGGGCATACCATACTCACCCATGGGCACCTTTTCATAAAGAGCCCCAGAGCAGGATGCCACTTCTGCCAAAGCGCGTTGACCATCAGGCATATCCTCGCCGACTGTCCACCGACACAAAGGGCCTATGGTGGCCCCTTTCCTCCTCTCCACTCCCTGCTTGATCCCTCCGCCCCGAACGCCCTGCTATCTATTCTAGAAAAAACTAACCTGTCTAATAAGCTGTGAATAGAATAGTTATAACCTAGTTTTTGTTATCAATAGGACGCCAAAGAGAAAACACTCCTCTAATTGTATATACATATATATGTATATCTTGTCTTGAGATGCGTTTCACATGAGTTCCGTTTGGGCTGTTGATGTTTGACCCATCCGTCCATGACCTGAAGCCGTCTCCTGGAAAAGAAAAATAATAATTATAATAATTTATTTTTCAAAATAGTGGATCTAACTTTTGTAGAAATAATTATATATTGCTTTTGAGTAACTGCTCCATATTGGAACCTAAATTTTGTATTTACCTACATTAGGAAGCTACCATAAGGTTGCCTGAGATATAACCTTTTTCCATTTAATTATTGATATTAACCATTTATATTTTCATTGAATTGTTTAGAATTTCCCTTGATTAGACGTAAACTACTTTAGGTACTATTATAACCAACCATTTTTTATTTAATTTTCTTATGTTAATTAGTTTACATAACCACTGCTCTGTATGAATTCCTCATGTAATCTAGTCCTAAGCTATATCAGTAGAACGCGCCATATGGGCCTGGAACCCGAGTGCGCTATAAGGGTAGGGCAGAATTGTATTTTGAGCCTGCTCATTTTAAATAAATAAATAAATAAATAATAAATTGTCTTTTCTTCAAATAAATGTAGTATTTGTTGTTTGTATTGTTGCCGGTTTCGTATTGGCTTGCTTTACATACACCTTTTGCACTTTGGGATCGGTATTATTTTTTTACTTGATTCTCTTTTTTTACTGTGATTTTGGTTGGAACCAAAGCGGCTTAGTTTACTTGTTAAAATGGAAAATATAAACTATTGTTACATGTGGCCGATCTTTAGAACGCCACCGTATATGTTTTCACGTAATGAACATAATGTGGTATTTGGGCTGGATGAGGCATCAAAATAATATTTTATTGCCAGCAACTTTTCTGGATGCGGTAATTTTGGATATTTATTATTAACTATTGTTTATTTGTTCGTTTCAATAATAATATTTAATATCATTACTTTCAATGTTCTATTTTCATTGCATTCTTTGTTGATATTTTAATGATTTATGTAGTTACAAAACTGCCTAGAAAGCATAGGATGGAATATTCACCATAATTTTTGAAATTCCTATCTCTACTTCATTTGGATATTTTTATTATTTTAACTTGGTAGAACGCTAGGTGCGTGAGTGGCATTGGAGTAGTGAAAGGTAGCCATATAAACTAAAAATCGACGGTGGAGTATCGGAAAGTAGTCATATAAAGTAAAAATATCATATATCATATTTAACCAACAAATAAAATAAGTCATAGCTCTTTCCCTGCATGCGTTTCATTGTTGGTGTCATGCAATAAAATAAAGGTTCAATGAGCTTTCATATGAAAACTACCACAACTTGATACATCCTGGGGACGGAGCCCATACAAAGTTGCCCATTCTCCTTTGTATCAAATGCTGTGAAGGAATTCAAAATTTTTTCAAATTCTTTATAAATATTATATGTCGCTTTAACAACAAGTCAGCAGTCGTATATTTTAATTCCATTGTATCATTTATTCAATTATAAGTCAAATATAAATAATACGATTAAAACACCTGCAGCATCTTAAAACCTTCAAACCATGGCTGGCAACAACTCTTTAATTACGTTCAACTCATCGAAAAAATTTAAAACAATCGGTGGACAGTTAATGTTACCACCAGTTAAGGTAAGTTTATTGCAGTTTTGAATTTAACTACCTTTTCAAACTATACTTGCTTTGAAGTTTGAAGACTTGGAATTTAGATGAATGTAGCCAGAATATTTTTGGAGACTGTGCTGGCGACGAAAATGTGGATCCTCAAACAACATCAGAATCAGTTTCCATCAAACATTCGCCAAGCTACAAACGAAATGCGATTCAACCTGAAGGTTTTTTTTAACTATCAATTTTTATTTATATTATTAACCTTGAAAATGTTATTTATTGCAAAAGTAGCTCGGTTACGTTGCGGTACTTCGAGGAGATTCTCTAGAATTTACGGACATTCTTGGCGACTATTTGATTTGAATCACCGTTGCTTTTGTTTTTACTTTTGTCGTATACCTTAAGAATTCATGGCGAAGGTATGCTATTGTAAGGACTTTCTACTTTCTATTACTACATGAATTAATTAAATAATAAATCATCGGACGAATAAAAGTATTTGAACTCGATTTACAAAATTCCTTTGGATTTTATGAATAATCATCCGGACTCCCCTATTTGTTTTCAAATGTTGTTGTTGTTATTTTGATAGCTAGAAGTTTAGTCATTTTTTATGGAAGATTTTTTACACTTTCATCTAACATACACACGTGTACGGCAAATCTTTGTAGGTGGGAGTTCTTAAAAACTCACTTAGATTAAACGATGATGTCTTTTTAAAGAGCTCTGAAATTTGATTTAACAAATAAAATCAAAATAGCTGAGAAAAATCAAAATAATTGAAAAAATAAAGTCAGCATTAAAGTGCTGGATAATTTTTCTTCAATACAAGAGACAAGAAACATTTTTATATATTAAATCTGGAGAAAACAGTTCATTTTTACTTGTTTTAAATGTAGTAAAATTTCTGTGGCTGCTAAGAGGAGTTGATAATTATGGAATTGTAATTCATATTTAAAATATACTTTAAAGGATTAATTAATTTATTCCAAATTTAAGTGATAGATTTTTGTTTTCTAAGCCTTCTGCTCTACTTCAAACAGATATCAATGGTTGCTTCGATTTAGAAAATTTTAAAGTGATGTGGCACTTCGCCACAATAATCGTACTCCCTTGAAGCTAAGTTGCTTGAAATAACCAGGTGTAATGTGTGAGCCTGTAATCCGGATGCATTATTAATTCACTGACATAAATGAGTACCTATGTCTTTTAGACGATCAAATAATTTATGGTGCACTTTTATATTGAAATTCTCTAACTAAAATATACATTATTTAGGACGCAGAGGAGTGTTTATATGCCCAAAAGACTCCTCTGGCTTCACGTTGGAAAGTAATCTTATCCAATGCACGCAAAAATGATAGGCAGCTAAAAGCCTAAACCAGTGTTCTCGAAATCCCTAAGCGGTTTTAAAACCACTTACCCCGTGTCGATGAGCACGAAATAGCTAAGATCTGGGTCACCACTTGGCAGCTGAGTTCTTTTCTGGAAATTTTCTTGTCCATTGGCTCCAAGACGATGTCTCAAGCGAGCGTTTATTTCATTGCGACCCGGCAAGCAGGCGGTCCTCTGCGGCTAAGTGCCATCAACGAAAACGACAATCCGCCTAGGAGTCCCCTCGTTTCCCGAGAGCACTATTATTAACATTTTCCTGTTCCCAAGTCGGCGATTTCCAGAGCGGAAGATGTTGTTGAACTTGGAGCTTCAACGCCGAGTGATTTCGCGATTACGTAAAGCGTGCTAAAACGGCACATCTACATAGTGCTCGACGCTCGGCGGCTCGACGGCTCGACGGAGTGCTCAGGCACACGCAACACTCGGCGGCCGACCGAAAACAATCGCGGAGCCCGAGACCCCCCGCACCCCTCCCGCCACCGCCCTCGGCAGGTAGAAGTTCTTGAGCGCGAAGCGAAGTTCAAGCTTCCCGCCACTTGAGCTACCTCCGCGGGGCGTCGCGACGGCGGCGGCGGCAGCGGTGGTGGGAGCGCGCCGCGCCGCACCGCACTCGGCTATTACATGTTTTATGCTGGGCTGCTGATTGCTTTTGGATTGTTCCCGCTCGGCTGGCTCCGCGCCGGCTTTTCGCGGGCGACGGCTCAAATTTGCCCGCCAAGACACGCCACTCGATGTGTTTAGAGGCAATTAAAAGAGTCTTATCGCGCCGCGAGCAGTCAGTTGGCTGAGCAGAAGGCGAATCGACACCACCACTAATATGGCGGAGCTCTCAGATTAGATAAAAATTAAATGCCAAATGATTTTGTGCAAGTATTTTTCGAATAAAGTATTTTTCGCAATTCGCCATTAGAACGTTAGGCATGCTTATCATCTGAAACCAATGGCATGATGCTCTCTGTCAGTGTCTCAAATGGAAGGTGATTGTCCAATGTCAGTGTCATTTGGCATTTTGGCCTTTGGCACAGGCATTAAGACGCGTCTTCGACAGCTGAGGAAATTCACGATTTGTTTATAGATCTTTCTGTGATTCCTGAATGAAGTCAACAACTGGAAAATTATTTTTATCAAATTATTACAAAGTTTTCGAACTTGAAAACCGTTTTCGGTTTAAGAGGTGAAGAATTTAATTCAAGTAAATTCATCTAGGCCTAGTTTTTGTTGAACAGTATTTTAAGTTTTGTATAAGATTGAAAGCTGGTTAAATTTAAAA
The DNA here is from genome assembly GCA_951509405.1 of Machimus rusticus. Taxonomy (NCBI): domain Eukaryota; kingdom Metazoa; phylum Arthropoda; class Insecta; order Diptera; family Asilidae; genus Machimus; species Machimus rusticus. Next base: position 16,490,105 of record OX608051.1, read on the forward strand.
AGTAGTAGGCAAATTCTTTTATACTTACATAAATAAATATTGTGTAAAGTCCAAACAAAACAAACAAATTCCTCTTTGAAGTTGAATTATATCTTCCAACGGCATAGAACATTGGGTTTCTTCATGTAGCAGTGCGAGCGCAGCCATGGCGAATATTCTAATTGGTGGTTTTTAAAACATCATTTTATCGAATAAAGTAAGAATTTCAATTATATTTTACCTTACCCTGTTTAATTTTAGTTTAATCTTAAATTCTTACTCAAAAACTTCTTGCATGAAAGTGAAAAAATTTTGTGATTTTACAGAAAAACCCTTTTATTAACCTGATTTGACCGCTCTAAGAGATAGTACCTATGTTCCAATTAATCTGAAACAACATCTGTTTAAGATCAAAAACAATAGTTGTATCAAATTAATATAAAAGAACAAACAATTGAATATGCCGATATTGTGATAATGCTTTATTTACGACATTACAGCATGATATTTTTCGCATATAAAATGACCAAACCGCAATTAGCGATTTAGTTTAACCAAGACATTACTTTCAACGCGGTCAGTAACTTTACAACGCGGTTGGGGAATGCGGTCATTTTCCTACAACGCGGTACTTTTAGGTACAACGTGGTTTAAGAATATAGAAATTTTCCTACAATACCATTTTGTAAACAATGTTAGCATGCGTTTATGTTTTGAGTAATATTACACTAAGTGACTCAGAGAAATCCCAAGTCACTCTCCATAAGTGTTAAGATGGCTTATCTGCTTATTAAGAAGTTTATAAAGATTTGCAAAGCAAGAGCAAAAAAATCTCTAATGACAATTTTTTTACAACCTAAAACTACCGAAAAGGCAGTTAAACTCGTCGAACCTTATATTTCGAAATAAGGTCGATAAAATGTTCTCGACCAACTATGTATATGAAACGATGAGAAATAAAATTGTTAGAATTACATTAATTGCGTTCTTTTCATTGAGTTCTGGATCGAGTTTAGGCGCTTTACATTCAAATACAACAACAACTCCTAACACATATATTTATCCGGTTTTTGATCAAAGAACTACATAAATTCAGAAATAGTTCCAACATTTTTTAATACATTCTGATTGGAATTTTAAACTGTCAGAAAAATCAAGTTATAAAATCGTTACCCCATTACATCAAACCTCTCCAAATTATAAAAACTAATTCGGTTTTGATTGAAAATAAAATTATGTTTCACTCGGTGTTCTCTGCAAATAGGCAGAATTGTGAAATTTTATTCATATGTAAATCAGGCAGGTATACCAACTTTAAAATCACAGCGAATCGCTTACCTGGATCGTTCTATTCACATAACCCAGAACCGAGCTGGAACTCGATGAAAAGAACGCACCTATTATGTTTTTGTTTCCAATCTTCATTTTGGTTATTAAATTTGAAATCATTATCGTTTTAATTCTTATATTACGTTAAATTTTATTTAAGTTTGTTTTTAAATGAATCCCAGTTTTTGTAATAAGTATAACTATCTCACCACGCCGTAATTTCAAGGATCCTATTTATCACGTTGTAGGAGGTTTACAGCAGTACAATTCATTTTGAGTAGTAAAACCACATTGAAATGATTCAAAAAGGGGTAATTTTTAGGAACTTGAGAAAGAAATCAGAAACACTACTGTAGTTTAATGAAGGGATATTTATTAAAAACTGGTATTTATTTTATTACTAAATAGCAAATGCTGCACAGATCAAATAATATTGGTACTATAGGGAATGACCGCGAATTTGTTTGCATGGTATTTATTTTATTATAGTGAATGCCCACGACTTTTTTCAAGTGGTATTTATTTTTGAGTTGAGCTCTCAATAGTATAGAAACGCTTACCAAGTTGCATCAGAGAATGATGGTGCATATAATCATTACCTCCATTTGGGACCGCACAGTAAGGAGAGCTCAATGGATCGAAATTAAACTATTAATTAAAAATATTCAGTGCGCAAACTCAACCCCCTTTATTGCTTTATTATAAATATTTATTGTTTTTTTTTTGGAATTCCCAAAAGATATTATATGTACCTACATATGTACATTATATGTATATATAAAACCGCGAATTTAATAATTTACGATATAACTCCTTAAATATTAAACACATGGACATTTTAAATTCGCATGTGGTTAATATTTATTAACTTTAGAATTTTTTTTCTCGGCAATGGCCAAGTAGAGCGCTCGCTCTACGGTTTGAGTATATGAATTACACTTAGTGAGTATATCTACTAATTATACGCGAAAGTTCCGTTCGATTTGAATACCCCACACCCTTGCCGTCTCCTTATTAGTAAATATACTAATATCAATTGATTTCCAAACATGATTTTGTAATGGTGTTAACAGATTCGGTATTTAATTAATTTAATTTCGCTTTGCTGAATATGTAGTAGTACGATTCTGAGATTTTAAATAAAGTAGAAACATATTCATATTTCCTCATTCTTTCGCCAACAATCGAATAGCTCGAAAGGTACAGCGCGAACTGCGGTTTCTTACGCGTTTGCGCATTTCATTAATTTCATTAATTTTAAAATCGAGAGTTGCGTAAACCGGGAAACGCATAGGAAGAAAAACGGTTCGCGAACCATCGCATAAGGGGTCACTTCAAATGCTCTTGAATAATGCATCCATGGCGAGCGCAACAATCCAGCAGATAATTTTCTTTCTGGGAAGGCAACTGGCCAGCTCATGCGCCATTCCTTAAGGAGTTCAGCTTAGAAGACATTTAGTATTCCTCGGAGGGTAATGTTCTCCCCGCAGTTATATGCATTATGGATCCTTTTACTTTCGAAACATTCATCAGAAGAACTCGGCAGAACTTGCAATTGAATAAAATCTGAATAATTGATGGTTTACGGAAGTACCCGGTTACGCAGTTGTGCTGCCTGACATCCTTTTAGGTCGTACAGCAACCCGGCTGAAGTACAATAAAAGGAAAAGGGAAATTATACAAGTACATTGCAGTTATTTTAGGCATGATTGAGATGTTTAATTGATTTGATTCTAATGCATTTATTTTTGGTTACGTCCAAATACAATACACGATGTAAGACGACTTTCATTAGAAAGTTGTCTGCTTTAGAGGTTTTATAAGTACAAACTTGCCGAGTAACCCGGTTTCATCCGGTGTATCAAAAATACAATTAAGTTAAACACTTATAAAATGTTGGTATTTCAGCAAAATTACGAACTCTAGAAGTATTACGAAAATTTGTGGATGTGGAATAGAACCGTCCAAAACTCATTTTGCTACCACCGTTCATATCAGAAGAGCTCATAATGCTCGTATGTTAAATAAATAAATAAGTTTATTAATCATTTTTTTTACTCTTTCATCGTTACCTTATCGAAAAACATTAAAGTTGCAAATCTAATGTTGATTACTTGTTAGTTATAGAAATTATCTTTACCTATAAGCATTTCGTTACACATCTAAATGCGTAAAATTTAATTATTGGGTATTAGATCAATCATTCTAATTTATTTTGTCATAATATTATTTTGAAAAGTTTGGTTACCATATTGCATCTATGTACTTCGTATCTTGATTTTTAAATTTTGGAAGCGAATTTGCAATCGCAAGGGTCCCAAAAAATCCAAATACCAAAATTCAGGGGAATTAAGTACGCCATTTTGAAACTTTTACCATACAAACAGTCCACATGTTGAGTTGAAGGATGTAGTACCTTCAGACAAAAACTTAAAATTATCAAACATACCGTTTTGGCGTGATCGAACATCAAACATCCAATTAAACAAATCAGTTCTCGAGATGATATGCACGGCATTCAAATTGGTACTATTAATACGAAATTTAACTTAAATTCGTAGAATTTCAAAAATTTTTGTTACTGAGTCCGCTATTTTGGTTTTCCAAATTTTGGTAGCAGGTTCGAAATTAGTGTAGCCGAGATTCCTTTACATTAGTTTATATGAGAATACTTTTGATTTCCAAAAAATTTGTCGCCATATTGGATCCGCCATTTTGAATTTAAAAATTTTAATAATACTGTTTTGATAGCAGCCTCATGGCGATCCCTTAAAATTAAAAATGGTAGTTCCTTGAAATTTCTAACTTTTGGGCTCGCCATTTTTAAGCCCACGAATAAAAACTTGTCGTTGTTGACCGCACCCTACATGTGGCATTCCCAATGAAAAGTGACGTGATATTTATATGCCGTGAGTCCTAAATCGAGTATCGAAACAAGTCCTTTTATTTTAAACATTTTGATCTCCAGTTCTTATAGTTTATGTAGGGGAGGTTCACTGTTCACCTGTTATGGGACACGACCGATAGTGGGACAGTCGCCCCGTCGACTTTTACTACCAAATTCAAAACTGTTATTATCTTCTTTATCGATAAACTAACTTTTGATGCTACATTGTTTTCGGTAGTTTCATTGGTTACAGCTTTTCCGAACATCGTGCTGAGGTTGTGCATGAAAAAATGTTGCAGTGCGTTTTAGAAAGTGCTATTTCTATTGTTAACTTCTTCAGAAAAGTAAGTGCTATACTGTAAGGCATAGCTTTCAAATTATATGTCACCGTGTAGAAGTTTCTCGGATCAATTAACAACCTAAAAGTTGGTGTGTGCCAGAATTTTCAAAATGCTTCAATTTTCAGTTATGGGACAGTCGTCTAGTTGTGGGACACTATCTCCCAAGTGGATAGATCCTGTCTTTTCGCGTTTACTTTATAATTGCGTGCATAAAATTGTATTATAAAAGCCGAACATTTCATGCAAAGTCTAATTGATGGAGGCACAAATATAAACATTTGTATTATTCTTTAAGCTAATTATTTAATTTATGTATTCTAGTGGCTCTGAAAGTATATTTCCATTATATCTACTCCAAAAATGTGCGAAAATACGTGCAAACATTGCGAGACTGAATTACGAAAACAGTAAAAAATTTGGTCAAATGTGAGTCAGATTCGCGCACCGAGGATTTCGTAAAAAATTATTTTTAGGGTTCTGTACCTCAAAAGGGACAAAAGAATCCTTACAGGATCACTTCGTTCATCAAGAACCTTTTTCTTAGGAACGCGTGGAGGTATAAAGTTGAAATTAATATAAAATACGCAGGTCTACAATCCCTTGGAGTTGTGAAAAAATCAAACTTCTAAGTCAAGGCAAATACGACCGTTTATGCAGCATGTGGCGACTTGCTAATTCAGTGTATTTTGTTAATAAAGTTTACGATGAAAAAAAATTTTCAATCAAGTTATCATCGAATGAAAAATTACAAAGGGAAAATTCAATTGTTTTTATTCGATGGATATTAACTACGACAGCAACTTAAAATAAAATTTGGTTTTCGATAAAAAGTTTAAATAAAGTTTGTAATAAAATTATTATCAAAATAAATAAATTAAATTTATAACGAAAAAGATAACAGAGAATTTTAATAACGAAAAGGATGGAGAAAATAAGGAAAAATATATATAAAGGAACAACTAAATATTTAGGGGAAGAATCCTCTAAAACGCATATTTTGACACTCGCAAGGGAATCAAAACCTATAGGATACTTCCTGTTGACCTAGAATAATGAAATTTGGAAAGAAGCAATGTCTTATAGCACAAGTACAGGGAAAAATCCGAAAGCAGTAAATTTGTAGTTACATCACAATAAAAAAAAACCGGCCAAGTGCGAGTCGCACTCGCGCACCGAGAGTTCCGTAATATTTATTTATTTATTTTATTTTTTTTTGTGATTTAACACGTAGATATAAACATTCAATAAAAAATCATTTCATATCGATGTATGGTCACTTCGTTTTAAATGAGGCAGTTGGAGTCTTTTCTTTATAAGACTTTTGAGTGTCCAACAACCGGGTGTTCTTTTTTTTCATCTAAAAAATCGTTGTTTTTCACAATATCGGCTGACATTACAAAAAGTTACAAAATATTATAGCAAATTGTTGAAACGTGTCCCACAACTGGTAAACTTCCCCTACTAAAATTTCAAGGTGAGTTTAATTGAACTATAGTTCAGCGATAACGATGATGAAAGCGAACAGGAAAGGAGTCAACAATTGACATTGAAAAGGCGTACAATACGGGACAGGCCAAATCCTTTGGATATGCCGGATACGTCCTATGTATAAAATTAGCAAAAATATTCACAATTTACAATTGTATTAATATTTCATTTATAAGTTTCTTAGATATTTTAGGATTTCAAAGGAAGTGTGACTTTTCTTTTGGAGATTCTAATTAAAAAATCTAGGCCCAGAATAAGATGTTTTGCGGCACTGCGCTTTTTTGCAGAAGGCAGTTACCAGTTCAATGTAGGTTTGGCCCCACCCACATCTTCTAAATTTTAAACGTATAGTCTTAGATATATTTGAGGACGAAATTTGCAGTGAATTCATTAAATTTTTGGGTGAAGCAGAGAGAGCGGAAATAAATTAGCCTTTTTTGAGAAATTTGGATTTCCAGTTGTAATTGGTGGTGTAGGTATAGTACGCTCGTCAGGATAATATCTCCAGTTCTATCATCTCAGTATCTACATTATAAAAGAAAGGGATACTATAACCAGAATGTTATGTTGGTAGGTAAATTGTATTTTAATTTTAAGAAATTTATAAATTTTATGCTTTTTAGGTTTGCGACCATAACATACGAATAATATCTATAAATGCAAATAATCCGAGATCGTGTCATGATTCGTTTGTTTGGAGCTGTAACGAAGGCTGAGTATAGGCCTTAGAACGAAAATTTGAAGCTGGTGAACGAAATACTTGGATTCTAGGTGAGTAAATACATGTTATTAGCAATTATTTATATTAACATATATTCTTACAGGAAACGCAGGGTATCCACTAAAGCCCTATCTTATAACCCCATTTAGGGCACACGGCAGAGAATCCAACAGGCGAGAAGAAAGATTTAATTGTATTCGTGCTAGAGTTCGTTGCATAGTTGAGCGGAAGATGAAGAAATCGAGGAAAGTTATGACAGTGTTTCGGGACAGAATGATGACGATATTGAAAGTGTTCGCATTATAAGAACAAATACCTATCATGAATTCAATGTTAATGTAAATGAAAAATTGAGTTCATATTTATTCTTAAAAAAGTATTATCATTGGGTTCACCTTTTTTTTATAATTCATAGTAATAAAAACATATTTTAATGCATAAAAGTTTTTTTTAAATTTAATATCTATAAACATTTCACTAGTCACACACGTTTCACAAGGAAAGAAAACATAAGTATGTGCAGTATAAATTAATAATTTTCTTTGATTTAAATAAAAATGAACTTCAGTCTTGTAAAAGAATTAACAGAAAATTAATTTGCTTTTTCAAACAATTTGAGTTTCATCTTCCTATATTCTAAGAATCCCCGCAGGAGTTTATTTGCTCGGCTCTGTGATTTTTTTTTTCTTAAAATATTTTATATTGCTTAAGTTTTTCTTCTTTTAATTTATAAATTTTGTTTACATTTTTTGACATTTCTTCCGTTTTTTTTTTTAATATCTTTTAGGTAACTCGTCTGGTTTTCGGGTAATTCCTTTCTAAAATTGTCCCTGCCTTAGCCGCAAATTTTCGTGCTCCGCCTTAATTTTTCATACATTGTTTATAATATATTTGATCAGATGTTACTATAATTATGGTGGACGAGGGGCTCGCCAGTCCAACAGATATTATTACAACTTTAGTAGGCGAGCATCATCTTTTAAATTATTTCCCTTTTAACATAAGTATTGCTTCTTTACAGGATGTGGTTTATAGATGGAAATGTTTTTTATGTTAGTTTAGTAATAAAGCTTAATTATTTGAAATCCTTAATATTGAGCAGCCCCTAAAGCTTGTCATCTAAACGTGAATGGCATTGGAAAAAAATGTGAGCCGTCACGGGACGCCTGGCAGATGTGAAACATAGAGTGAAATAAAATGATGACTGTTTATTTATTTATGTAACGTTTATTTTCATTAAATTAAAAATTTAAATATTTATTTCAAGTTGCGACAACTTAATTCTTTTACTCAGTGACTCCATTAACCGTTACATTCGATGTTGCCTCTGACGGTATTACTGTGACAATTGGTCGTGAAATATACAGTCCACTGACATATAGATACTGGACTGCTGACACACGTCGAAAAACCAGACCATTTTTATCATGGCAATTAAAATGCTCAAAAATCCAGCACAATTATGTTTAAACGCAGCTAAACAACAAATAATTAAATTGCCATGAATCGATTCCTGTTATATGTCGCTCAATTTTTAGTTTTTTCATAAAAATGCCGCTGAAAATAATCAACGGGGTATCAACGAACAACAGAGGTAGATATAAAAGTTAGTGTTGCTACTTTTGTCTATCCTTCACATTTCACGTATATGCCAACATAATCTAAAATATGCGACGCAAAGTGCCGAAGCCATCTGTTGGTCATCGTTAAACTATTGCAACTGCCGAATTTAATTTGGTTTTTATGCTATTACTCAGTGGCGGCTCGTGGAAATTACCTTTAGTGGGGCTAACTACTTCAAAAAAACGAGAAGTAATTTAAAGAACTTATTCAGTTTTCCGATCTATCTAAGAGGAACATACCATGTAGAGCGTTTACCGAATTTAAGTATTCGGTTTCCCTAAAGGGAGCTTTGAATTTCAGGAAAAATTGTCAAAAATGGATTTTCTAAACTCCTTTTAGGCCTACATATTCCACTTGTAAAAACTTGTACTTAAAAACACTACACTCCTTAGCGTTTTGATTAATATAAAGTGTAGATAAAAAGTCCCGAAACGGTCAAATATCTCGAGAAATGCACATCGGATTGATAAAAGCAGAAAATATATATCAAATTTTCTTTGAAATCCAATGACACCAATCTCGACCCCATACTGCATCCGTGTTTGCCCTCGCCCCACTCATAGGTAAGGATGGCAATAAAATTTGGCGTCACTGGATAGCTTTTCAAAAAATATTTGACACGTGTTTTCTCTTCTTTCGATCCGATGAGATGTATATTTCTCGAAATACTCGATCATCATCCCGAAAATTATTTCTACACCGGACAACATCCTCCCCTGCTCTCCCTGCAATAAATGGAAGAAAGTCTTTCGGATAAAATTATCCTATTTTGTATCAGAATAAAAATAGAGGTTCCTATTTAAAATTTTAAAGTTACCCCTACTCCACCTCCAGCGGGGTTGCGGGTAACTTTGGGTTTGGTAACATTGAATAGTTTTCTTTAAAATATTGAACATGTATTTTTTTGTTTTTCAATCCGATCTGCATTTCTCGAGATTTTTAACCGGTCCAGGACTTTTTATCTACACTCTATGCACTACGAAAAAGGGCGAATTTTTTCGTTCGCACTGTTAAGAATTTGTGCCAACTTGCTACATGGTGTCAAACTCAACGCGACTTACACTGTATGCATACGAGTTTATTTCGACTCAATAATCCTTCGAGGCTACCCTCTCGTTAGCCCCAAACTGCCTCTTTCACAGCTATCTGTGACTGTGATGCGTCGCCACGAATTGCGTCACCACGCCAACAATCAGTTTCACCCGCGGCTATAGATGTTTCACATCAAAAATGTATTCATATATTGCTTGTTTAGTTGGCAATTCCTAAAAATTTAAATATTTAAATTATTTTGATCTAATTGGATTTGAATACAGTATGGTACATAGGACCAATTCATTATACTGTAGAATAAAACTGGAAATCGGCTCATTGCACGACCTTCACTTCTACCTGGGCGCTTTCTTTGCGGCTTTTTTTCGGTGATTATTACGCCTGTAATTTGGAACAGTGTTTACTGCTAAACCAGCCGTAAATTTTATCATCCAAATTGAAGTAATAAAATCATAACGAACAAGCAATGGTAAAGTACCTAATTAACCGTGTCTTATTATGAATACCTTTACGGCCCGGAGAAATTGCTGCTCCACATTGGGATGCTTCGTTCTTTTGCTTATGGGCTCGGTAGTCTAATAAAGCCGGAGATAATTTTGAAGCTATATGATTTTATCGTACATACACCATCTTCAAACTTATTCATGGCGACATGGAATGGTAATTACAAATTATTTTTGCGCGCTTCTGGCTGCACTTTCGAATTTAAATAACTTAATTTTACAAGACACTTACATACATACATAACATATGCATATTCTAAAATGCAAGTGTTAACCTGATGCACAACACAAACTGGAAACTATGTATTGTAATTCATGCACTTGAATTTTTGTGTTATAGTTAGAGATTTTTAAAGTTTGATACAAAAAGACAATACGTCCTATTAGAGCGAGAGCCCGCCGCAAAAATTTGCTACGATCGGCCAACAGCATGAAATGTTGTTGAAACGTTAGTACGTACAGTAACCATTCATAAAATATCTTAGTGCCTGGGCAGAGTCTGAACCAAGCAGAGATATATCGTTTCATCTTGTCATTTTTTTGGACCATAACTATACCCATAAGGTAACAGGTTGAAATTATGTTTAAAATGTACTTCAAGGTGAGTAAAAAAAGAATATATACCAGTGCCTTCTTAAAACCTGTGCTAATGTCTTGGCACGGCCCTTTTTTCCATTGTTTTTTTGAAGCATTCTTATACCCATCGAGTAACAGCTTAAAATTATAACCAAATTAAAGTTTAGACGTTTCTCTAATAGAAAATAAATAAGTGCCACGTCTCTGCTTGAACTCAACACCTGGCACGATGCTTCATATTTTTCAGTGCTGTGCTATTACTAGTGTAAGATATATTGGAATTCAGGTATAAATAAATAATTATTGAATAAGCAATTACAAGGATTTCATAAGAATATTTTCTATTTATTTTAACATTTTAAAAAGTAGGTACAAATTTATAATACTGTCGGCCACAGAAGAAATTCTGAAAGAAGTTATCAGAGTGAAATCTGGCAACGATGTTCCAGCGGCGAATAGATAATAGAGATACTGACCACCCTTGCGACAAACATTAAGCGTTTCAATTATTAGACCAGTCGGCAGTCCTGTTACAGTGCATACGTGTTCTGTTAGAGCGTCTAATAATTTTTAGAGTACCTATTTTTATTATTTTTTCTTTGTGTTTTGTGTGTGGTCGTGGTGAAAATGTAAGAAACTTTGATGAAGTTAAATTCGAAAAGGCTAGATGTAATGTCCATGTTTCAGAAGGAAAAAAGACACAAGTATCATGATGTTGATTTTCCCGCAACAATGACTGCTGCTGGATATCATCCCGATTGTTATGAAAAACTCGTTGTACTAAAAGCAACATTTAGCAAGATTATGAAATAATGTTGCAGCGTCTAAGAGTAAGTACTATCACGGTAATAGTACCAATAAGTGCAAAGATGATAATTTTTCTCATGTTGGTGTCCTTTTCTAATGATTGTAAACGAAGCATGTGAAGCGTTCAATGAGTAGAAGTATTGAAAAAGGAAATATAATGTTTTAAATAATAATAATATATTTTTGTGATATCATGGTAACATCCTCGAGAGCCATCAGGACCATCGAGATTCCACTTCTTCTCATCTGAGAACACGATCTTAAAATGATAGATATGTCTATTTGATTCAAGTTTTTTACATTTATTTTTTTACGTACCCGATTTTAATTTGTGTCAACGTTATTCCTTGCGAAGCGTAACCTGGCCTCTGTGTTTGGCATTCAATTTTGTCACTAGTTTTCTTTTTTGGTATTGAATGAACGTTTTAGGATTCTCGGTAGAACGCAATATTTTATTATCTATCATTGCTGTAAGCTGGTTAAGGGATGTAGACGCATTGCAAGATGCGCGTACAATTCTCCTTTCTGCGGTTCGTACAATTCTCCTTTATGCAGATCGTTTCTGAGTGCCATACGAATCTGGATAACTCAAATTATTTTGAACAGCACACAAACGTCTTTTAATTTTTCGCGAAAGCTCTCTCAAGCCATAGTTCTCCGCATGAAAAGCATTAATACACCCCTTTTCTTCGTCACTCACTCACTCACTTTCCCACGTGGCATTTTGAGTAAATTGATAGGATTTGAAAAAATCAATTAAAAATCTATCTCTTAATTATCGCGTTTTTACTATTTTGGCACTATAATTACAACTGACCTTATAAATGTTTAACAAGAACAAACTTTGTTTGTTTACATTGCGAGAATACAGTTAGCTTAAAACTTCGCATTTTTACTCTGTACTATTTGTACACTTACATGGAACATTTTAGAAAAGCAGTGGTGTACAAATATTTAGTGCCGCCTCATATTTTTTAAAAAAATATTTGACCTTATAAATATGAAACGGACTATATCTTTTTCTAATATGAGATCTGTCTCAGTAGCATGAATTCAGCATAGAAAAGTCAGAATAATACCATACTAACGCCGAACATTCGTTCCCAAAACTTACCTTTGTGCCGCATACCTTCGAAGAATATCTAAGCATATAACAATAGCATAGGTCTTAAACATATGAAGCTTCGTGCCAGGTGTTGAGTTCAAGCAGAGACGTGGCACTTATTTATTTTCTATTAGAGAAACGTCTAAACTTTAATTTGGTTATAATTTTAAGCTGTTACTCGATGGGTATAAGAATGCTTCAAAAAAACAATGGAAAAAAGGGCCGTGCCAAGACATTAGCACAGGTTTTAAGAAGGCACTGGTATATATTCTTTTTTTACTCACCTTGAAGTACATTTTAAACATAATTTCAACCTGTTACCTTATGGGTATAGTTATGGTCCAAAAAAATGACAAGATGAAACGATATATCTCTGCTTGGTTCAGACTCTGCCCAGGCACTAAGATATTTTATGAATGGTTACTGTACGTACTAACGTTTCAACAACATTTCATGCTGTTGGCCGATCGTAGCAAATTTTTGCGGCGGGCTCTTGGACTATATAGTCGCTGAAGAAACCGTTATTATTTTTTATATGCTCCAGGCTATATACCTAAATAAAAATTGCTTTCGGCTCGTGCGCATGCGTAGCGCGCCTCGGCTAACCTAATCTCGCTCATAATATAGGTACTATGTGTGTCCACGCACATAATATGCCTACTATTTTTATTTCATATACTTTACACCAAAAGGGCACATTTCCAAATGAACAACTTCTTGTACAATTTTATAATGTTTAAAGTAAAATTTGGCACTCAAGGGACATTTTTGGGATTGCCTAAGTTAAGTAATCCTTATAATAACTCGTGAAGTCTTCATTCAAAAGGGCTAAATTAATTTTAGTTTCAACTGCTGTCTGCCTTATAAGAGTGTAAGATGGGTGAGATTAACAAATACCCAATAAGTGCCTCATTTCTAAGAAAAGCTCATTGCTTAACTATTTATGACGTCTAACTATTTGGTATTAGACCTGAATTTACTTAAATTAATAAATATTTGTACACACTTTTCTTTAATTAATTTCACGTCTATTTGTTTTTTTGTCTGGAATCAAATTTGAGAAGCTCTATTTGCGACACCTTCTGTCGATGAAAAATGCTGAAGCATATAGACCTTGGTTTTCGATGACAATACAACAATCCATCACACAGAAAAATCTTGGGTTAATTTTTAATAAAAATCGGATTACATATATGACCGGATCGTTTTTTTATTATATTTTAAGTTTGCCCAAAGATTAGATTTTCAGTTTAAGCATTCGAAGAATTAGATTTTAATTTTTGAAAATAATTAAATTTTAATCAAAAACTGGGAGTATATTCTAAGCTTTAAAAGTAGTAATTCTATGCATTCTCAGTGTAAAATTTAATGTGAATATTACTTAAATTTTATTTCTAGATATACATATGTATTAGCTGAGTTTTTTTCACCCATCCGGATCAGAAAGATTTTATATTGAGTAGAAATTTAAAAGTGATATATGTAATGTACATATGTATGTAGTTATGATTTAAGGTCTCTCAAAAATCTATCAATTTGCCATGAGTTTGCACTCATAGAAAATGGTAAAATTAAACCAGTTTTTCGGTTAAAGTTTTTACGATTAGTTTACGGTACGGCCCAAGGCAATTCGATGGATTTTTTAGAAATCTTAAATCATAACTACATACATGTATACATATATCCCTTTTAATTTTCAACTTAATAAAAAATCTTTCTGATCCGGATGGGTTAGAAAAATTCAACTCAAAATATGTAGATTGTACGTGTAGGAAATTAAAGACCAGATCAGTGAGTAAACGGTTTATTTACTATATATGTAGGTACTATATTTAAAATTCAAATTAAATTAAATGTATATCTTTATTAAATTGTTAACTTTTATTATTGAACCAAACATTTAATTACTGCACTAAGGACTCTTACACTGAACACTTTCGAACGCGTCTTTGCACTATAAAAAACCTCTGCGCAGAATGACGAAAAAACGAAATTGAGCATTTGCTAATGAATTTACCTCTTATTTGGAATAAAGTTTAATTTTGGCCTGGAGTAAATTGTAAATTTAATCCTCCCTAGGATTACATATTAATAACAGGCGAGAGTAAAAGACGATTTTAATACTTAAGTGGAGTATTTTTTACTCCTTAAAAGCATTAAATAATGCATTTACGCCTGTATGCTCATTAAATATTAATCTTATTTTTTATTAAAATTGCTGTAATATTTTTAAAAGAGTAAAATTTAATACCGAAGAATATTAGAATATTACCCCCAAATTCTTCTGTGCGATGGCTGAGTCTTTATTATTTTTAGTGAATTTTTTTTTATATTTTACAGAAAAGAGTGCTTTTACAAATGTTTGTAATCTTAAAACTTTTGTGTTTAACCTAAAAATAAATAACATATTCTTCTAAAATTGTTGTAGTCATTATAATATTACTTATATAATATTATGCATTTGTAACTAAGCTATATGTTACATTATGTGGTAATTAGATAGAGTTGGTGTAAAGTTAGTTTCTTCTTAGATTTCCCTAACGTGGTAAACTTGGTAAATCTGTTGGATTCGAATGGGGTGTGGACCTAATGCGTTATATTTTATTTCATATTTGGATTAAACTTCGATTCTGCATGAAGCCCTAATGTTATGTTTACGCAAGTGAAATGTAGCCCGAACAAAATATTCCTAGTCGAGGTGGTAGCTCAGATGTTAATATATCGTATGGGAGGACAGCCAAAATTTTGCGGACTAGGAGGTTGCCCGAGAATTTTAAGAAGGTGAACCTGTTTCTAGGTTTAAATGTAAGTTATATTATGTAATTATTCGTAACACAGTTCTTGCCTTATTATGTCATATTATAGTAAATTGTTCTTCTATAGCCGAAGTTTTCTTATTTTTTTTTCAGATGAACAGAGAAGAATTTACAAGAATAAAAAAATAATAATATAAAATAAATTGTTAGTTTTCTAGGGTGTAATTTAGTGTGTTTTCATTTAATTGAAAATGGTTAATCTGAAATGGGGTAAGTAATTAAATGCTTTAAATAAAAGTTCTACTTGTGGTGGTGGATTTCCTTAAGTAGTACCTGGTATACCAATTTACTTTGTCCGCTATCTTCTCTACCCCTCGCATCGCTTTAATAATTCTATCATGGAGGTATGAATTCTATGATTAAGAGGATGAATAGTTTGCTCTCGAAGGGCATCACTCGGGATCTAAGAAAAGGAAGTACAATTGTCCGTACTGTGGCCGTTTGAATTTCTCTAAAATTCCATGTGATCCCAAGCTTTCTTATTGCACACCTGGAATAATTCGTCTACAGGTTGGTAAATAATTTTCTTGTAAAGCTCTTAAATGTGTAGCAAAACGAAGGCTTTGTTCTTCCAATCATTGTTCTCGTTGCTCGTCATTTTCAGTGGCTACACGCTGCGACGCAATCGCTGTTCACGTTCGTCATTTTCACAAGCTATACGTTGTGATGTGACGCGCGTTGTCGTAGATCATTCAGTCGACGCCTGTGTTGATCGTTGTTTTCGCGGCCTATACGTCGTCAATGACGCTTCCGGGCATCCTCCGATTGCTGTTTTCGTAAAACTTCCAAAATATCCGAAAGTTCTAAGTGTATAACTTCAGACATTGTTTGAGACATACATATTTTTTTAGCGGCACGAATTGGGAATGTCGATGACATAGATTGGATTTCTTGATTCCAGACAGGATCAGGTTGAACGTCAATTTTAATATCCTTATTATCATTAACAAGCAAAGAAACAAATTATAATTGAACACCATTTGGCTGAATCCAAAATGTTTAGTACCGCGCGTTTGATGCATACATTATTATTCAATATAATGGGCATTTTGTTATTAAACTTAATAAATTAAAAACAAATTATATTGATAATTTCATTAATTGAATGCTGCACCTGCCAAATCGATTAACTCCATAAAACAAGAAGTTGAGAAAAATGATAAAATGATAAAATAGTACATATGTATGTAGGTATATTGCTTTTTAAAATTATTTTTAAATCACAAATTCAAAAATACGAAGTAGACTATATTACTGCAGATGCATCTGTAGTGGTCGACTTAGGTACTGTACCGTTCATCCTTAACTTATTTAATTTACTGTGTGAATCGACTCACCGCACCGCTAACCTCAAATTATTCTACTATGCAATTCATTTTTAATTTCATCAACTAAGTCGTTATTTCAGTTTTCTCTACATCAAGTAACCTCAAAAAAAAAATCAATGTTTGTTTTTGTTCAAGTTCAGTCAGTCGCTATTTGTGGTTTACTTACAAGTCAAAACAAATAAATAAATATAAATTATCAAATATTAAAATTCTTTTTTTAATATAAATTAATAAACTTATATATTCAACGATGAATAATAAATAGATAAACCCTCCTAAAACTGGTGACCCCAACAAAAGAAAATGCAATGGAATGAAGAACTTTCCTGAGACTCGCAAGATCCTTCAGTTTCATCATGGTGTGGCGAACCAGCACTTTGTTTTTCGCAAATTACCCCACCAAGGCGACTAGATTTGATTCAAAAAAGTTCAAATCATTTTACCGACGAAATAGATTTTGTTTTTCAGTTTGAGTCTTAAATCAGAAATAGAAAGAACGTTTGATGTAAAATAAAATTAATTCATTAAAATAAAAATTGTATTAAAAACCAAATTCCTTACTTATAATAAACGGACCTAACAATGGACAATAATATGGAATCAAATAGCGATCCCATAATGGTATCCGAAATTATAAATACGAGTATACAGTTTTTATAGTAAGCTATCGAATATCGATGTAGTTAATTTTGGAAAGGGTAAAGCTTTTTCCAAGTCAAAAGAAAATACAAAAATTCTTTAGATGCTGCCATCCGATCTGCAGCTATATGATGACTACGAGCCTGTTCAGCTTTTCGAATTTTGCCATCCTCATTTCCTCACTAAGCTTAACTATAATTGCCGACACCATTGACAGAAGTGTCAAAAAATCTGGACCGACAGCTTGTTAGTGAAATTTAATGTGCATAGTGTGGGGCAGCAAAAGTTTCGAATTTATTTTCAAGCAAATAAAATCAAATCACATTAATTCTACCAAACGTCACTTTTGTTAAGATCCCTTCAGATTTGTTCGCTCGGGACGGGACCGTACGCTTAAGATTTGCCGAAAGTTTTAGAAAGTTAACGAAAAATGGGGGGGCATTACACGGAAAAAAATTTGGATTGCAAAAATCCCCAACCAATTTACGAACGTTTTCGCCATAAAATCCACAACATATATTGAAAAAGCAGCAGATCTCTTTAAAAGTTACAGGAAATAATGTCAACATTTCACGCGGGTCCTTAAATTTTAGTTAGAATCCCTGTCTTTTTCAAAAATATTACTAACATAATGCACTATCCCAAAATTCATCGGAAAATACAGGGATATTGCCAGAAACGACACATTATCCCCGAGAAATTTTTTTCCGTGCACTTATAGTTGTCAGTATGGCACTTCATGCTGTCGTTCGAAATCTTAAGCAATATTAAGACGCCTTAAGACCATTATAGTTCAGGCTAGTGTCTGAAGACTCAATTTTTATTTGTAGAGAATCATAAGTAAAATTAAAGGATGATGCCAGTAAATGTATAGACTCTGGTACCTGGTCCAATAGAAATAAATGATATATCATTAGAAAGGTATTAACGGTTAAATCAACAATTCCAATGGCGCTTCTCTTGATTCCTTGTCCGATCGGAGTAATATAGCCTCGACTAGTATGAATTTTTTTACGTTACAACGCCTCCTTGAACACGGGAAAAAAAATTTGGATAGCAAAATAATCCCCAACCAATTTACGAACGTTTGCCATAAAATCCACAACATATATTGAAAAAGCAGCAGACCTCCAAAGCTACAGGAAATAATGTCAACATTTTACACTGGTACTTAAATTTTCGTTAAAATCCCTGTCTTTTTTAACAAATGTTACCAAAATAATGCACTATCCTAAAATCCGTCGGAAAATGCAGGGCTACTTCCGACAATTTTTTTCCGTGAATATTGATTTTGTTAATAGTTGGTTATTATAATAAAATGTAAACAAAATAAAATGATAAGGTATTTTCACTTGTCACTTATCCATTAAAATAAAACATTTTTCATTCATCGTCTGCTATTACGTCGTTAACGAATAAGGAAGGGAGCCGTAAATCCCCCATGCCTGGTGCACACGAGGTTCCAAACAATGGATATCATATGAGCACAGGTACCTACAGTGCGTCGACCAGTTAGGCATGTGCAATAATATTGTCTTAGATTATTGTTATCATTATTAATTAATAAGTAACAATAGTACTTTCTAAATTTTACATGTCGAGACTGGATGCGACCACGTAATATCAGAGCATCTTCATTATTGCCGTAATCAGGTAAATCCTGCAGTGCATTTTCTCGATATACCTCTATTGCATATAAACCGTTATGTAAATGTTCACTGCAGTAAGACCTTGCAAGCTTCATTTGGTATGTTCCCAAAGTTAATAAAATAACTTGTTTTTCAGTGAAGCTCGAAAAATCCAAATCGCTTGCTTCCAACCTTAAAAAATCTTCTTCTACTATTCAAACATTTTCTTTCCACGTAATTATATAAAACATTAGGTGTATCTATCTTCCTCCTTATTTTGTTGACGAGGATTTCTGCGTATTGGCTATCGGTGATGGGTGGATGGAAGTGGTTTAGGACAGTGGCACCGATTCTAAAGTCGCAAAATATATGTGGCAATGCTGTATTGAAATATTTTATGGCGGAATAGTTTAAAGTCAGGCTTGAATCTGCTGTTAACCACCTCCCGACGCAGCGGCACAAAGTGACCAGTCGAGATTCGTTGGGCTGATCAGTAGTCAGTTGGGATTCTTGTCTATTGTTTGAGGGTGGAGAATGGTATTCGTAACCTAATGATGCACAAAAGGTCGGTGAATTATGAATCAACTAAAAAAACGTTATTTGGCTATTGTTAAAACTGACATGTATAGTACATACAGTATAACTCTGAACGGACACGGATTTGGAACTAGGCGCCATAGTGACTTCTATCAATAAGCATATAACATGTCCAACATTTTACAAGTTTTGTCAAGTTTCTATTTGTATGTATTTTTAATGGTATAATTCTTACAATTATTATCCAATTAATATCGGCGTAAGGCGTAAGCAAACAAAGTAGTATTGACGGGCTTATGTCGGCAAACTGCTGTCTTCAAAATAAAATTTCAAAATAATTTGAAAAACAAGAACATCATTAAAAAATTAATGATTTCAAAGTTGACGTTCTTCATTGTTATTGGATTTTTTTTGTTTTTTTTTTTGTTTTTTGTAGGAAAATGATCGTTCGTATTACTAACGTGGGGATAGTAGACCTTGCCCCGTACTTCAATATATGTAATTTCATCATTATCAAGTTACCTTTGAGATATAAAAAATGAATAATTGTTTTGTCATATAGTAATCCTTCAGTTTGTATCGAACTTTTCCGTTGTTAAAAATTATATTAATTTAAATTTTAATAAAATAAATAAAAATTAAGTATTTTAGACCATGATTACACGATTCGCTAGAGGGCACGTTCTGCTCGAAATGATAGGCAAGGGGGAAGTGGGGACGACAATAGGAAAAAGCGAACGTAAACTAAAAGTGACGTTCGCTTCGGAATGGAAGAAGGACGATATGACATATCCCATTGTAATATATTTCAATTTAGTACTGACAACGGGAGTGCGCAGGGTTTGAATTCAAATAAATGACGAAAATGTTTAACTTAATTATTAATTAATTAATTTAATTAATCTCAAAAACTAATTGGTCGCAGATGGATGTTTGTTTGCATGACATGAATCATCTCCAATTATAACAAAAGGTAATCTTCTACCATTATCAACAATTTCATCCAATGGTAAATATGTTTGCGATTGTAATAGAATTTTGTTTAAATCTGACCTATTGAAAACTCCACCGTCGCTAATGCGACCATTACAACCAGCTGCGATAAATGTAAACCTATAATCTGCATCACTCATTGGTAAAATAACAATACTATTATATAAATCTCTTATAGTTATAATGTAAAAATACACCCTTTGTCGAAGCTAGAAAGGCAATGTGTTTGCCATCTAATGCACCGATGCAATTAGGAAATTGTCAACGTTGTGCAAATTTATTTCCTTTAGCTTTTCAGTCGTCTTTGGAGCCTGGAAACTATTTTAAATCTTTTACATAGTGCTTCTAATATCAATAAAGAAACTATTTTAGCGTGCTATTGCTGCATGTTTATTTAATTGAGGTCATAAGCGAAATGAGATGATTTTATAAACAAATTGTATTAATGAAGGTACTTCCAGTGTTCACACCATAATATTTTGACCACCAGTGTACATATGTACATACATATATATAGATATGTCTAGAGGAGATATAACTCATTCTCAAATAAGTTCTATATGCCATGTTATCCTCCAACCTTAATTCATCGTGGAGTAATGTGAAGCATCCTCTTTCTTCCAATCTTAATCTCCACTTTTGCACCCATTTCCTAAATTTTTCATTTCTCGCCTTTTTGGTTTTTGAATAAAAAATACCCTCTATATAGAATAACGCGGCCGCCAATAACTTTACTTCATCTATCTTTGTTTTAAAAATCAGAATTTTTGTATTAACGGTTTGCTTTCCAAATGTCGCGCTGCCAAGTTATTCTGTGCACTTCCGTGAATACGTGTGAACACTAAAGCGCAGAAAGGAACGCTCTCACGAATCGTGTAATCATAGTCTTATACTGTTGAGTTTCCGTGAAAACCCTTACCTACTATTTTTAGTGTACATATGCATTAAATTTTACATATATACGTTGTATACCTACCTATTAATTTCTGCCGATGTCAAGTTTTACTGCTTCTAACACTCAAAAGTATTCTATGATTCTTTAATTATTACTAACTTTTGATATCAAAAATTATTATATTTAGTAAAACTCCTATTTCCTATTTAATAATTTACAAAATCACTTTGTAAAAAGTGATTTGGCATACCAATAATGTTATCTGTATTGAGAAGTGCAATGTGCTTATTCATTCATAACTTTTATTGTTCTGTATGTGATCAATTACAAAATATTTTACAAAGTATACATTGCAGGCTTAAGAATTTTATGGATTCATTTTGTAAGTTTTAACTTGTTAGATCTGCATATTATAACTTAAACTAAAGGGAATTATTTTTTAGTTATAATCAATTATTGCAGTATTTCGCTTACTATCCGGGAAAGACAGCTTAAAACTGTAACTATTTTCGGAAATCCAATGGATTCTTACAGCATATTTTTTCATGTACGTTCGAGCAAACCATATTAGACTTGGGAAAGAATGAACTTACAGTAGAAGGACGTGGGTCATAAATGTAAACAAATACAATATGTACTTTAAAAAGAAATATACAATTCAAAAGATTTTTAAGTTTCTTTTAAGTTTTAATTATACATCCCACGCAAAAATATCTTTTTCCATTTCAAATGTATAAAAATCCATTTCAAAGGTGATTTTTTTATTTTACTGTATTCCAAAACATTAGTATCGAAATTTAATACAAAAGTGCTCATTATTTCAAATGTAAAGTATCACAATTCAATTCAAAAGTTCATTTTTATTCAAAACGAGATTATAAAACTCCAAGCACGTTTGCTTCTTTTCTAGATTTAAAATTAAACAAAATTAAAAATTTAAAAATTGGTGGTAATACATCTGTTGTAAGTTTTGTATTTCTGGCGCCGACAACGCAGTGGCTGTCTTTCAATTAATTCTTCACCGTCTATGATATACTGCTTATATATTTTCCTTACTGTACTATACCCTATGCCCCTATACCCTATCTGTTCAGCTTCTTTTAAACTTAGTCCGTCGTCTTGTATTAACTTTAAAAGAAGCCTATTCGTTTCCAAATGTATTCGTGGACTCATATTTTAACTGCTGCAATATAAATAACATAATCACAAAACCCCAACAAACCATGTTTACTTACATTATGTTTTGATTAAAACACGTTTTTAAATATAAATTTTCTAAGTCAATTTTTTGTACAGGAACTACGCGCAAGCAACTTTAAATTCAGACTAAAATGTTTATCAAGAACTAAGATTAATATTGAAAACTTAGCAGTTATATAATCGCAAGGAAACAATGCACAAATAACAATCCAAATGCAGGGCATAAGATTCTAAACCGAAGCAAGTGCAGGGAAGAGTTCGTTTATAGTAGCAGATCTTTGTATACATATATTTATGTACATATATACATAAGTATACAATACTGCAAGCAAATGAAATCATACTAGAGCACGTTTGCTTGGAACTTTGTACTTTTGTTCTGAATAAAAATACACTTTTGTGTTAAATTTCGATACTAATGTTTTGGAATTCAGTACTTTTGAAATAAAAAAGAGCACTTTTGAAATGAATTTTTATACATTTGAAATGGAAAAAGTTATTTTTGCGTGGGAAAAGGTGAAATGTTGCTTGAAAATGGTATATTTTGTCAAAATTTATAAACTAACACAATCCTTTATTTCTTTACACAATTTTATCAAAGATAAAGTACGATCGGTCTGTAACAAAATATGGAAGCGATTAGTTTTTTTTTTTTTTTTCAAGTCAAGTCCAAGCCTGCTCAGCAAAAATGCAAAAGTCCTCTGGCGTCGCCATACTAGTTTTCGATCTTTAAACCAAAAGTCTCAATGGGCACAGGATTTTGAGATATTGGCCATTGATCGTCTCATTTTTCTTATATGACCGTGAGGTTATTATTAAACGTTGTAAAGCTGGCCCAATTGTCATTTAAGGCTGTTTATGTACTCCAGCACCACAGTTGCACATTTGTAAACGTACCTTATTTTCCTATTGATGACTCTTCACAAATTCCCCAAAAGGTCTGGCGGCTGACAGGTCATACAAGTACATGTACTTTGCTGTCATGTAATTAGATTTTATCACCTTTTTGCATTAATAGAATAAAGCAATAGTTTAAATAAAGCAATTGAAAAAGTAAAAAAGAAAAATAATATAATAATAAAAATGTTTTTTTTTCTTAAGAAAACACTTTGTTCAAATTTTCAATGAATTTTTAGATTGATGAAACGTAAGTTATGTGAAAAATTCAATAAAGAAAATAACCGTAACATTGTTTTCGAGATAAATAAAAATGAAACTTGAGCAATAAACTTAATTTCATATTTTTAAAGAATTTTGAAAGAATCTTTTTTGTGTGCAATATCCTTTTGTGGAATTTCATATAATGATCTAAGCAACACATCCATCAAATGTAGTCTAACAGTATGTCGATTTGAAATAGAGTCCCTTCACATAAGTAGTTTTATGTGAATTTAAATGAAAAGGACCCCGCAGTTTTTGTATGAAAATTGGGTTTCACTCAATCGCTCCCATATTTTGCAGCAATCTAGTTTTCGATATTTCGAAATATTGGCTACTGAACGCCTCATTTTGCTTTATATGACCGTATAGTAATAATATCATAAATAAAAGTTGTGAAGCTAGCCCAATAGTCATTTGAGGCTGATTATACCCAGCTCATTGTAGCTACTTTGATACTTTAACATTTTATGTCTGTTAAATGAGATACATCTACCAATCTTCTTTTATTTTGTATTCAGACATGCAGTACAGTACTTTGGCATAGTCGCAGGTCAACAAACCCTCGAAATATATTGTCTGAAAAAGATCCTCTTACGACATCGTTTTCTGTATATGTTCTCTGTAAATCCCTTAAAAACCGCAAGGTTCTTAGCAAATTGAAATTTGCATCTTCAAACCGTCGACAAATTTGTTGACAATTTACCGGAATATTGAAATTAATTGCGCAGAGCACATTAGCAATTCAATTGTTGGTTAAACACTCAGTGGTGGCCATTCAACCCGGAGTATGTGACTCTATCCTCCGCAGCTAATTAATCACACTCACGCGACATTGGTGATCTTCGGGCCCAATTCAGCGGAGCAATCTCATCAGATCTAATTGAATTCTGCGCCGTGAGTTCACCGACTTAATCGCACTTGGAGAGAAATTTGGCTTCAAAAAAAGCGTTCGATTAATTCTATGAATCAGCTAAGTGATCGCACTCAACCTGGTGATTTAATTCATGCCGTGTCGTATCGGAAGGATAGAATTCAGGCTTTTAATTGAAGACTCTGAGTGGTCCGGCGCTCTGATCTCATTCTGACCGATTACAAGTGCCAATTATGTAAAAACCAATGATTTACCACAATTGAATTGACCTGGACATCTGCAATCGCTAGATCGGTGGATCGCGTGGATCGCGCATTGAGCTGATGGCTTGCACCACCTGTGAGTTTTTGCCAGGAATTACCTGTCCATCCTACCAATGCATCAAACGATCCAGAGCGCTGCTTCCCGTAACCTATTATCACTTGGAAAATTGCACGTGTATCTGCTTTCATTTCACGCTTCACCGAAATGCAGCAAATGCAAATGCTTTTTCCCCTAGCAAGTGGATAGCGTAATTTAGCGTTTCTTCTGGTTAGGCCGAGTTCTAATGGATGTTCTATGGGCTTTTTCTACGCCAAGCAATGGTGAGTATGGCGGATGGCTGATAGCATTTATACAAACGGGTAGTTAGGGTTGTTCAAGAAATGTAAAGAAACGTAACTGTGCGATAAGTAGTTAGGAGGACTACTGGGCAAAAAGTAGGAATTTCTGATTTGCTGCTGTTAGTTAGCAACGCATTATAAGAAATGGGTCACACCTTAACTGCTCTAAAAGGTTATGGGTATGGGTGCAGTTTTTTATCGAAAGATTTCGAAACAGTCATATTCGCAAGCAAATAGAAATATAATGCGAATATCTAAATAAATATATGTACATACATACATATATGTATTTGAAAGCAACATCGAAAATAAAATATGTATATTAAGAAACCTATCAAGAATTTACTAAACTAATTGCTTCTAAATTGTCTGCGGCTACAATTGTTAACAATAGATGTGCAACCAAGTACTAAATTAGTATACATTCTGATAACTAGTTATTTTTTCTAGTTTATCCGATTATTTGTTTGACTTGAAATATGAATTTCGTTTGCTGATTTGTTTGAATTTTATCATATGAATTGAAAAATGTATAATTTGTTGACATATTTTGAAAATACAGGATATAAGAAGAAAAATGAACTACATATCAAAAATATCGTGCTATTACTTCTCTATATATCTTGTGTTTAATTTTAGTGTTACCCTTGTCCGATTATTCGTTTGAGCCACTGTATGTAAATGTGCAGTCGGAAGGCCCTAATTATTATAAATTAAAAAAATTTAGATTTATATATATACTTATACATATAAATACATATACATATGTATATGGGTTAAAATAAAAAATGTGAGCATTTTCAGATTCCAAGTTACGGAAAAAATGTATTAATAGTAGGCTATTAATTTTAACTTACAATTATTATGTCCTAAATTAATTTTAGAAAGGGGCAATTGTTTAAGAGGGTATTGTGGCGACTTGCTAATTCAGTGTATTTTGTTAATTAAGTTTACGCTGAAAATAAATTTCCAATCAAGTTATCATCGAATGAAAAATGAGAAGGGCGAAATTCAATTGTTTCTATTCGATTACGATTGATATCAACCACGACAACACATAAAATAAAATTTGGTCTTGAATAAAGAGTTTAAATAAAGTTTGTAAAAAAATTATTATCAAAATAGATTAATTAAATTTATAACGAAAAGGATAAAAGATAATTTTAATAAAGAAAAGGGATGGAAAAAATAGAGAAGAAAGTATACACTGCGGAGCATGACTATAAACGCAGTCAAAACATTCTTCGTTTTGCTATTCGTGTTGTCAAATCCTACTACTTTTAAGTAATTTTGTAAGATTAGAGAGAAAGAGTATTACACAAAAAAATTTACCAACTAGTAATCAATAAAATAAAAGAACCGTTAGTTGCACTTTGCTCTGATTTAGGCGGAGCATGACTATAAACGCAGTGAGTATATTATCAGTTCTTTGCGTTATTGACTGTTGATATCAACCAAAAAGTGTGCTAACTAATATAATTAAGTTTGCTTCTTAAATTGTTGTTGGTTATTTTATGATATATCACGCGGAACAGTACTTAGTGATATTTAAGTACTTTGCCTGCTTGCATTTTTTAGAGATGGCTTGAACAAGCGTGCAATTGCTAAAAAGCTCGATTGGTCTGACGCTGCTATTCGGAAGTGTTAAAATCTCCTGAAAGTTATGGAAAAAATCGAACAGGAGGACTGAAGAGCAAGTTGTCAGACAGAAATATTCAGAACTCAAGCAACAGTATGACGACCGCTGCCGAAATCGTTAAGAATTGTGGACTGAACGTGTCCAAATGGACAATTTACAAAGTTTTAAGGAGTTCCAACCATATTGTGCTCCAGAAGGTAAAGTTGGCACCACGACTTTTAGCGCATCACCAATCAGTAAGACTGGAACTCGTGCGAACAAATATGCAAACCAACTTGTAATTAGACTACCTATTAGCTTGAAATTAAGTACATACATACATTACATATGTATTTGACATATAGCCTTTTAGGAAAATCAATTTTGACCTAACACAATTTTGATGATTTTAGCCTTATAAATGAAGGATTAGCCATATACACTTCGTTCCTTTATTTTAGCCCTTTTTAGGGGATAACTTTTAAAATGGGTCAAAAACGTCCATCTTAATTCATATAGTCTAAGGGTCAATACCAATTTTTATGGATTAAACTTATCCCCATGAGGGGAGATTTGTGCAAAATCCTTTTTGGTGGGTTGTTAAGTCAACAAAAGACACCTATTTTAAAGACTTGTACTCAATCTATGAACAAAACGGAAACAAAAAATAAAATAAAATATAAATCTTCAAAACTTACAGTGTAATAAACTCTGAGAGTTACTTTAATATGTACAAAGAAAAGCTATAGACGCACTATGTATGTGATAGCACAGCATCTCATCTGTGGAATCAGGGACAGAAATTTGTGAGATGCTGAAAAGGTACTTGTAAAGTACTTCGATAAAGAGTAGTACGAACGTGCAAAATGACCGTCGCATTATTATAGATATACTATATGACTTTTCATAATTCAACATTAGTGGGAGAAAAGTTGATATATAATTTTTGTTAATAATTAGTAATTTCACCTTGGTTTGCCACTATATCCAAAAAGCCTTTTTAGCATGGATTCTACGCAACGGGGTCAGCGTCAAACAAACTGAATCAATGGTCCTCTTTAAGTTCATTGATGATGTATTACTTTGCATACCTATTAATAAACTTTTAGGACAAGCTATCCGCAAACGTCTTGTATAGGATTTACCTACATCTTGATAAGCAACCACCCAATTTGGAATGTTGATGTTGAACTTCGAGAACCAGTTTTTTGTAGTATTACCTTTTTGTCCAAAGACCTGGTATTCGACGCTACTCATTCATAATTTCAATAATGAATTAATCAGTTCGGGAACGCCAGTCCAGGAACGTTCCCGAAATGACGATTTGACCTATGTTTTTGTTTATATTGCAATAATTTCATTTTTACTGCCGGCCTTTGATGTTATTAAGTAGTGAACCAAATTATTTTTAAGAATAACGCTAAAGCTAAATATTTGCGTGCCAAAATAAATACAAAATAGCGTTCGTGTAATGATGTGGAGTTAGGGTACGCTACAAAAATATTGAATTGAAAAGTACTCACTACAACAACGTATTACTACAAAATTTCCCTTCGTTGTAATTCACACTTGGAAGTTTAATTAAGTAGATATAGGGACTGGCGTTCGATCAGCACTATCGTGGCGTATATAGCAGAGGAGGAGGCTCACTCAACCACACTGATGAGATCTGGCCAGTGCCTCGGATTGAAACGCCGACCATTTTTGGGCTCGTCTGCCTCGGTGCGCTCTTGTTTAGCATAGGTTTTCTTATGCGCTCTTGTTTAGCACGGGAAACAAATGCCATTGTATGGTGAGGCGATCTAAGAGCTCGGTTCGCTTTAAAGACAGGTTAGTTCTTTCATATTAAGTTTTTATTTAATGTATGATACATTGTGTCTTATTGGGCCCATTGCTTTTTAGATATCTAAAAAAGTTATGCTCAAATATATACTGAATTTGGCATAAAGGACCAATAATAAAACAGTTTTTCGTTTATATTTACTCGGCACCCTGTATAAATTCCTCTAAGTTCTAAGCTCTGCCTCCACATTTTTCATCTTTCTTCCACCGCAGTGCTTAAGCGTGCTATAGACTTCTGACAAAATTGTGGCGTTGGGTGGAAGAACGGTACCAAGGTCACAAAAAGATAATTGCCGAAGAGAACAGTCTTTGTAGATTCCATATAGTCTTTGGTTGTAATTCACACTTAGAATTTTAATCAAGTGGATGTAGGGACCGGCGTTCGATCAGCACGATCGCACCGTATGTGGCAGGGGCATTGGCCATTCAGCCACACTGATGAGATCGCTTATTATTAGGTGGTGTTGATACTTCCTAAAGAAGCCTTTTATTCCTAATTCGAATTTTGATTTTATAATAATACTATTTTTCATCTTTTTAAAGTTGCACAACAGCCTACCCAATTTTGCTATATGTATGAGGAGCAAGTCTTCCGGGCTCCTCCTGGTTCTATTCTAGGTAACTTAGGTTCGAGTTATATTGACGGCCTTCTCTGATCTTGAACTTGTTTTTAATAAAATTATTACTTCTTCTCTGAATTCAAAATAGTCCGAAACTCGAGCATAATTGCCGTACTTTATGCAATAATCATCTCTAACTTGCATTTAAATTTGTTTTGTTGATTGATTGAGACGACGGACTCTAGTCACCAATGGTTGTTATAACCGCATATCGTGTGTATTTAAACTCACTGGCATGGAATATGCACGGATACTAGAAGAGAAAATAGTATGTATTTCATTCCTCCTAACAGCTAACTGTTGAAAATTAATTTTTCTACATTCGCATAATTGTACCATAAATTTTGCTGATGCTACGATTGCTAGCCGACGGACTTGTTTTTCAAGAAATTCACAATTTATATCTTAAATAGCGTCGGTGCATCGCTGAACTAACCTAGAATAGCTAGAAGGCAGGTACGAGTTTAATTTGCTCGATGCTGCCAAACTATTAACATAAATAATAAATATAAATAATAATTGTAGTGTCGAGCAGAAGCAGTGTAAGCGTCGCAACTTCAAATAACAGTTCACTTACCGCAACGAATAAAAGAACCGATCTGATTACACTCCCCATCTTGTTAAATTAATTGATTAAATAAAACTACATCACACCTTAAGATTACTTTAACCGGAATGCAATTTTTGATATATTTTTATATCATACTAATACGT
Source organism: Machimus rusticus (assembly GCA_951509405.1). NCBI lineage: Eukaryota > Metazoa > Arthropoda > Insecta > Diptera > Asilidae > Machimus > Machimus rusticus. The sequence goes on from OX608051.1 coordinate 16,519,981, forward strand.
ATATACGTATGTATAATAAAATTGTTGTGTTTGCCTCCTTGAGATGAATACGTAAAAACGGTTAAAACATCTTCCTTGTCACTTTGGTATGTATAAACCGTTGCTTGGAAAATTCGCCGTTACTTTAATTTATATAAATTTGCTGTACCTACTAAAATTTCAATTATGCTATTTTTTTGATTTTTGATTTTTTGGGGCGATATTTATTAAGTATCGTCGATGTTTAACATAAAGAGTCTTACCCGAAGAAGTAATGACATTTCTGCTCCGAGAACCCGGCAATATAAAAATTGTTATTGACTTTAAAAAGTTAATCGTTTTTGAGTGATTCATTATCGTATTAAATCTAGGTATATGTATGTATATGAACCGTTGTTTTTGAAAATTGTATATAAGTCCATTTTTTAACATGCATATGTGTCGTTATTTTTGAAAGTAGTATTTCCACTTTTTGAAAATATAACATGAGGGATATTTACATGATAAGATTTAATTAGAGCAGTTGTAAAAATGATACATATGTCAAAAAGTGGACTTATATACTGCAGAGCACTTGAATAGATACGCGGTTATAAATGGCAAATAAGGATATCGCGCGCAAGTGCAAGTCAATTTTTATATGTTTATTCTTCTAGGAACTACAATTAATTTCAGGTACTTTCCCATTAACTAGGAATTCTAAAAAAAAAAAAATAACTGCATTTAAGTAAAAATCCTCATTTTATGGGTTACTCACTTTTGACGCTCACGGTTGACCTTTTTATTACGCCGGATTTACTGGACTAGTTATCAATGTAACCGTTTAGGAGAATTGCTGAAAATTACATTTAGCGTCATTTTATTTACGAGACGTAGAATATACACGCCCAAGTAATTGAAGGGTTGTAATTCTAAAGGGTCTAAGTTCCAAAAAATCAAAAATCAATATTTTTACGAACATACGATCTAATATTCAAATTGTTCAAGTACCTGTTCCTTTTAAAATTTTACTTTTTGAGTGGTTAGTTGACTAAATTGCGCGGTAAAAAATGGGCACTACGTTACCGAGTAATCAAAACATTCAGAGAAAACGTAACCTGAGAAATTTTATAAAGGCGCTTAGCCCATGTTCATTATTTCATAAGGAACTTAGCTCATTTTCAATATTACTTCATATAAGATACTTCGTTTTTTTTTTTTTTTGTTATAAGTAATAAAATTGGCACCTTGACCCTTTAGATTGGACATACAACCAACAATAAGTTTTACAAAGTGAAGTGAATATCCCTAATGTAAAACAAACAAACAAAATCTAAATATACCTAGATATTTATAAAAAGTTTACACAATTTGATAAATCGGGCCGAAGGAACCGTCCAATGGATCGATTTGCGGACTTGCAGGGTTATTGGGGGTACACTAAGGTGTAAAAAAATCTACAAACCTTAGCCTTTCCATCAGTATTTGCAAAAACGCGGTCAATTTACCAAAACAAGGGAAAAAGTCACTTTTTTTTACATTTTTTAAATTGAAATTACGGTTAAAAAAAATTGTCTTTTTACATGCCTTGACAGATTCTTTTAGGAAATTTATTCCAGTTTCCGAAACTGCGCTTAAATTTTCTGTACGATCATTGGTTCCTGAAATATCGATGGTTGAATACTAACGTGTCCTTTTTCACTAAATATCGGATTTTAGATATTGGATATCAACGTAACAAGGATTTGAAAAAATAAAATTAAAGCTGAATTACCAAAAGCAAAAAAAAATTTTCCGAGTCTGTGGATCGAAAGAAAAAAAAATACTAACAATTTTGAAACATTTATTTTTGCGCTATTTCTTTGGATTGCGTGAGAAGCGTGGTCTTGAAAATTGTTTGGCTAAAAGTTCCAAAAACTATGTAGAGTTTTGGAGCTTTAAGACGCTTTTTTTAGCTCCTCGATACGATCATTTTTCGCTTAGATACAGCCCGTCAAAAATCAATACAAAATTGATATTTTTTTTTTTGTTCCCTTAATTGTTTGGAGTAGTGTATGTTATTTTCAAAATGTTCTTTAAGTTGTACCATTTCCGGATGCCTGGAGACTTCCATTTCATATACTCCTATTCTTTGAATTTGCTCGCTCCAATAGCAGCAGGCGATTTTAACGTTATATGTTTTCAGGCGGGAAAAATTACATCTTCGCGCATCCTCAACGGATGGAGGCGGGAGCTTACTTGTATATGTCAATGAATAGCCTTTCAAAAACAGTTTTTACAAGGTTTTTTCGTTAAATAACGAAATCAAATGATCCAATATGTATTTCGCGAGATATTGGTCCGTCTCGAAATGTCTTTTACACGCTGAATATTTCCATTCAGAATACTTCGGAAACGTTTGTCTCGGAAAAATAACTCTTGGTTTATTTTATTTTAGTTAAATAGAATAATATTAAAAAATGGAACCATTATTGTCCTGTTAATCGCAAGGGCAGGGGGATATTAAAATATGGAGCCATAATTTTCCTATTAATCAGAATGTCAGCTGCATAATTTGCACATTGGGGCATCTAACCCATGCTTTAGGCATCTACATACATATATACCCTTATACAAACAAGGGTTTTAAAAAATGTATTTTATGCTTTGCGTAATTCTGATTCTTAAAACAAATTTAAGTGATTACTATTTGTTCTTGATTGAGTGTGCAGTGTTAAATTTAGCATTCAATTCTTAACCATTTCGTTAAAATGCTACAAAATTAAAAAGTAGTAAATCTCTCCGTAGTTTGCTCTATGTAACGTCTGACAAAGTTCTATTAAAAATGGCAATATTGCATACGTATGTTGTATAAGCTGATTATAAGTTTTGCACCTTTTTTCCATAACAACTCATACATTTGAAACTCTGTAAGTGTTTTAATCTACGAGCGATAACATTTTATAACTCGACGCTGGAAATTCGACAGAGTTGTAGTATTCATTAAGCCAATCTTAACCCATTCGCTGCCAAAGACGAGTTACTCGTCGTTGGCAATAGCTGAATAGTTGACTGAATATGTTCCCGGCAGCGAATGGGTTAACATTCCCACGCTAATGAACCTGGCGCTGACGCGAAATGCATCCGGAAATCACAGACGGTAGAATTTTTCCACTAAAATCGATTTATTGTGGTTAAAAATCCTTTACTTCTCATCATTCTTAAAAATCCTAAGTCACGAATGTGTGATCACTCTGGGCTGCAGTGCAGGTAGAAATCTCCTATTTCGGCGGAGGCTCACTAAATCTGTGTCAAATGTTAGGGTAGGGTGCAGTGCATCCCGCGCTCCGGGAAAAAAAAACAGCTGGGCTCACTGCACCTATTTCTGATGCGTGGGAATAACGTACAGGTGCAAGGGATGTTCTGATCTGCTTTGCAATAATTTTTGGGTCGCCTCGATCGATGAGATGCACCGACATGATCTTCGGCCTGATCGGAAAAGGAAGGAAATTCGATATTTTTCCAATGAAATGTTTGCCAAATATAAATAACAAAAGATTTTTCTGCATTTCGGTGATCCACGGCTAAAAGTAGTAAGTCGTCTGGTGAGAAAATGTTAAAAGGCTCGGAGGTAAGAACCGAAGAAATCGAGGTACACATATTTCAGAGTTCAGATTGCCTGGTTTGGAAAATAACATTTAACTAGGAAGGAGGGGTTCAGACGTTCGGTTCATCGATTTTGCTGAACTTTTTAAGTTTGTAGAAGACTATACATTTGTGTTATGGTTGGAAGTGTAATATCGATAAGAAGATAAAGTAAGATTGGTCGCCACTGGTGACACGTACTGTTGAAATGGCTGATTGATTAATGATTACTAATGCTAAATGATATATGTACTTTTTTAAAGGAAGCCTTTACATCTAGCATTGAATGCGTGTTTTGCATAAGATCTGAATCAGTTTAAATAGCATTTTTAAATAGTTACATTAGCAAGTTTTTCAATATATCTGCAGATTTTACCCAACCAAACTTGAATCTTGAACTTAAAAAATATTAGATGAATTTTCAACGGTAAATCAATACAATTTTATGACTTGTTTTAAATAAATGAAATAGGTATTTCTTATGTAGCTAAAGTGTTTATGAATTTAAATTTAACTGTATTTTATGGCAAAACCAAGTATTATAAATTCCTAGAATTTTAACCTTTTGTGCAGTTATTCTTGTATTTTTTGAAAATGTTGAACGATTGAATTCAAAATTCCATATTTCTTTTAACAAACGAAATGAATGAGTACACATTTTTTTTTTTAAAAAGCCACATTTTAGTATAATATTCTTTAGATTCCAAATCTGGTGCAATTACAGAATTTTTAACAGAGTTAAATACCACAAAAAATGTTATAAAGTAATACTTATTGTGTTTATTTATTTTAGCAGCAAAAGAAAATGTTAAAAGATGTAAATTGGAAAACTCTACGAATTTAAAGGAAGGCTTTCAAATAATCTCCAACTATTTTTAATCCAATAGCTTTGTTATGTAATCAAGGTTATAACTTCTCGTCCTCTCCGTCATATTTTAGACTTGTTTTCATCTCTGGCGTAATCGGGCTTTAGTTTTACACTTCTGTTTTATTGCTATACTTATAGTACATATTAACAACGTACCTACTAGACAAAAAATCTGACAGTATAAAGTAATACTTATGTAAATAAATAGTGCAGTAGCTTTTACTACAAATATCAATTATACTTTTATATGTAATGAATAATTTTAGCGTTCATACCCTTTAGTGAATAGGGTCACTTCGAGATTTGTCTCCATAAATTCTACAAGGTTTTTGAATTATCTTGAATTTGTGTGTTTACTCCTAAAATATTATGTTTTGATTGTTTTAAATGGTAAATTCGTAAAAATATTTAATTTGACTCACATTTTCTTAAATTTTCGTTCAAATCATCTAACTACAACAGCACTGAAAATAAAAGTGTCAAATTTCGGTTTCGTCCAAATTTAAGAATAAGTGAAGTTGTCTGAATTTTGCTTTTAATTCGCTTCTAACGAATGTGAGAAGACTAAAATTTCGAAATTCGACCGAATTAATTCTTGTACGAAAACTATGTAGTGTTGAGCAAAAGCCTTAGGCGAGGTTAATTATGCGTTATTATTCAACTCTCCCCTACTTAGAAAGAATTAAAAAAAGCTCAAGACACAACATAACATAAATTGAGAACTTGCATTAGGTATTTAATTTATACCAAACGTATAATTTGTAATAATCCTATTAATTCTCAAAAAGACGATTATATTTAGGTAGGTACTGTCAGAAATGATACTCAATAATTTAAACGGATGTCATTTTGAAATATAGGCGTTTCATCAACTTTTACTTTTTCAAAAACAATGTTTAAAAACTGAAAATCAGATAGTGAATTTAAAAGGACATCTAGAATTTTAGAAAAGCAAAACATAATTTGGAGTGACATGCAAATATTTTGGCAGTGGAGGAATTAATTTAAATGTTCTTTATTCAAAACTGAAAATCCGTGTATTTACGTGAACATGAGTATGAACATATTTTTAATCGCTTCTGTTTTAGCAGCTGAAGAACATCGGGAAGAAAGGTGTAAAATCAGGGCCATTCGTAGGCATTTAACAGATAAAAGTATGTAATCCAATTGGGCCATATTCCCGAATCCATTCGATTCGGATCGAAAAGAGCTTACTAAAGCCCTTTTTGAACAAAAATTCCTTAACAAAGTTGCTAAAATAAAAACTTATAGCATCTTGTCCTATAATTATTTCTAGATTGAGATTGTATTTTATTTATATTTATTTATTTAAGTGATTTTAATTTTTATTTTGGTAACAACTTTTATTGGAGAATTATTGTTTTCTTCCTGACTACTTCGAAACCAAAAATAAGACTAACAGTCGTGTTAATGATTTCTATAGGAATTTTTTTATGCAATTCAGCTATTTAAGGTCGTTTCGACTTAGGTCGAAACGATTTACATGACTACCTCCCAAGTTACTTACATTTATGAAGAATTATCTTGCCTTTGAAGCGAATAGGCAAGTGCGCCTTTTAAGTGGCGTATTAAATTGTGTTCAGGCAAATTCATTTCAGTAACCATTCAATTAATTTTTTCTTTAAAAGTGGTCAAAATAATCCGATAGAAAGATCCAATTGAATTATTTTGACGTTATGTACGGAGAAATTAATTGAAGAAGAATTTATGAACAATATTTTAGCAACTTTATTAAGGAATTTTATTCAAAAAGCGTTTTTGTAAGCTCTTTTCGATCCGATTCGAACGGATTCGGCCTATTAATAAATTTTTGTTTTTCGGATATTTAAGTTTTTCTCTTTTATATAATATAGATTTAAAAAATACTTCAGAGTAAACAAGGGTACATTTCAATATTAGCTGAAGGTGGATACTAGAAAGGAGTAGGAAATAAACGTAAAAGCCTAATATTCTTTCTCTGAAGTCCTTATCCAAGTCCTGCATTTTTGGATTTGAAAGAGAACTTTGTCCGTTGCGCATAAAAATGGAAATGACGTCGGAGGAAAAAATAGTGATTCGTTTACAGTTTTTCGAAGATGCGACATTCTTGAGGAGGATATAATCGCTGCAAAAAACAATAAACATTTATTCTATAAAAGAAAAGGATTTTATAGCGTTAATGTTTTACTTGTAAGCATTTTGTTTTTCTATTTTGCCTTATTTTTTCAAATAATTTTAAATATACATACGTTATCTTTAGGTTTGTGATAGTAAAATGGGCGTCCGCTATTTTGATATTCAAATTTTAGCGAATTAAATTCGTGGATGAAAAAACAATATTCAAATGAAGAACGGAGTTCTTTGTTACTAGGTACTTATTTATTGATATTTCGCAAATCGACCTTCTTCAATCGCTTCGGTAATGCTTACATTTCCTACTGCACTGGGTTATAAAAACTTATGCATGCGTAAAAATAGAACACCGTACCGTCGTGTGATTTTTATTGGTATTTTTAATTATTAATTTTTCTAATATATATAATAATAAGCGTTGTTTGTAAAACAATCTTGATATTGAAATATTTAAGATTAAATAAAAAGTGGCTAAGGCAGCGAGTGTCTTCGTTGATATACAAGACGAATGGTTAAATATTTATCTTGTGAATTGGCAACAATGACCAGCCCAGCAATGCAATGATTTGATTCCATTATACATATGTATATGCATCCATATTGAATATTGGCCTACCATACATAACTCAACCAGGTTTTAAACTTTATTCTTAGGTTTTGCAAATTGACAAAAATATTTTGAAGATTGATTTTCCACCGACATCACACAAGATGAGGGGCCCAGCACAGCCATTCTTCACCCAAAAATTGATGCATCTTGTTTGTTCACGATGAGCACTTCGTCGACGGGACATTATTTGCTTGGCCAAGACAATTTGAGTCAAAATAAATCTCGACCTACTTGACTTTAGCTACGTATTTTCTGAGGATTTTGCCCGGGCCTCATTTCTTTTTGAGCACGCAAATTGTGATTCATGGGCAAGTGCCTCTGGACAATGCCACCTGACCTCGTGCATTAAAATGTTGGGATATTTTAAAGTGAAACCCTGATTTATGGAACATATTGTCTCGCGGCTCCAATGGTGTTACTTAATTGCAATTTTTTTATCGAGAACAAGGGCACAGTATAGAACGCTTATATCCTATTTGAAGAGAGACATTTTCGTCAAATTTGAGGGCAGTACTTATTAAATGCGTAAATGTTTGTACAATAGTTTTATTAATATGTCTGCAAATCATTTGATTAGTATTTTGCCTTATTATGCCCACATGAACAATTCCCAGACTAAATGAAATAACTTCACTTTTGAATATTTCTATATCTCAATATTAAAGCTCTTTATACTACATTTAATTTTGGACATTATGTAAAATTAATAAAATTTTAATAAAGTCTATTTGAATTTAAATTTAAAAACGAGTTTTTAAATCGAATGTGTGTAATTTCCCCAGTATTCTCAAGTTTTTACTTAAAGAGTAAAACGATTCGGCCCTTAAGGTACACTCTAAAAAAATAATTGACAAATTTTATAACGTTAAACGTTGACACGAAATTTGTTTACCGCTGTAATTTGACAAGGCAGTGTAATATGTAATGATGCAGCAATGTGCAAAATTATTATAAGAAAATGTAAATATTCACCAGGAGGTTTACATTCAGGATTTAGAAAAATACTACTCGAAAGAGTAAAGGGATTTCCAAAATAATAAAATTACACAGCAAGAGAGTAAAAGCACTCATTCACATGGTGATATTGATAATCAGGAATGTGATTTATTTGTATGAATTGTAAGATTTCTTCTATATAGAGCAAAATTACTACTTCTTTAGCGAACAAACAACAGTAGGAATGTTTCGTACATTTTGAGATTGATTTAAATGTTTTAATTGAAGCTTCAGCAATTTCGGCTTAACGACGATGAATCAGTCAGCCAGTCAATTAGAACATGTTATCTAACCTACTTTATGACGCCATGAGAACAAAAGAAAGCCACAATTTGTGAAAATGCATTCTTATATGATTACATAAACGATTCTCCTTGACGAAATCTATACAGTGTAATGTAAAAGGTGCTTCTAAAATGTGTATTTTCCTTTATCAATTATTAAAAGCAAATTAAAGTTATTAGTGGCATAACCACCTCATCATCTATAAAACATTATTCTTAGCTGAGGTGACACTAATAATCATAAAAAGGTTGTGGCGATTGAAGAAGTAGTTTTAAGTTAAGTTAAGTGGAAATCGAGTTAGTTTTTAGTTTAGCTTTTAGGCCCGATTATTGAATCCGTTCACCGAAAGAAAATTTCCAATGTTTCCGCTGTATCTAATATTGATATTTTTCAGTTATATTTTTCAGCCGATAAGGAAAATATAACTTATTAATATTGCACCATATCAATATTTAGAAAAAATGCCGTATTAACATTGAAAAATATTAATTTAACATTGAAAAATATTTAAGAAAATTATCTATTTATTAATATTTTTTTACCACCCAGTTACCCCTATTCCGATACCCTTTTAGAAACTTGATTTTCCTATATATTCTCCGACTAACTGTGGCTAGATTTGAGCTTGGGACCCCCGAGTTCGCGGCATTCTGCTCTAGCACTGAGCTATCGATGACCCATCAACACATCTACGGTTTTACAGTTTATGAGTAGCGTATTTGTTAGAAGATTTTCCTTCGCTTATACTTCACACTTCGAATTTCAATCGGCGGATATAAGGACTGGCGATCGATTTACATTTTTTAATATTAATTTGGCTTTGAAAATTTCAAAATCAAATTAATATTTTGAAATGATATTTCCGCTGTAACTAAATATCCGAATTTCCATGTTAATATGACATAAAAATGTCAATTTGACATTTTTCCCTTTAAAGTATCATTTTTATTATCAAATTAACAGCAATTGTTGTAAAAATGATATGATATTTTTTTTAATATGAAAATAATGTTAAATTAACATTGCGTTTTTTCTCGGTGTTCGAATCGGATCGAAAATAACTTACGAAAATTCCTTAACTAAGTCACTAAGATTCTCAGGAACTCATTTCAGTAACCTTTGACTCCAATTAATTTTTCCTTTCAAAATGGTTAAAATAAAGGCAGAAAAATCCGATCGACTTGTTTTGAGGTTATGTAGGTACGATAAAATTAATTGAAATCAAATGTTACTAAAATTAATTTATGAACATTATAACAACTGTTTTAAGGAATTTTTGTCCAAAAAGCTCTTTTCGATCCGATTCGAACGGATTCAATCATAAAGCCTTCGTCTTTTAAAGAGAATTAAAAGTGAGTTTTTAAAAATGAATAAAAAAGGAAAATATATAGGGGAGACAGGTGCTAGTAGTCACAAAAAGTACATAAACCTCTATTAGACGTAAAATAAAACAGATTTAATTATTTTAAGTTTTTTATCATAATGTTTGGTTTGTCAGTCTTAATTAATTCCAAAGATAACAAAAAAATAAACTAAATATTATTTTATAATATTGAGAATTAAGACTTAAGTCTAGTGTGACAACTAACCCCATATCAGGGGTAAGTTGCCACAACAAGAGGGTCATGTTGTCATACTGTATTGCTAATGTCACTTTCATCCTCTGAAGCACAGTTCGGGCAGCAATAGAATAAAACTTCTTTGTCCACCCCCTCCCCTACTCAAAACAAAGAAAGCGTTATTTATTTAAAATATAAACTATAACAAGCAAAACAGTTAGGTATCAAAAAAAGAAAAATATAAGTTTAAGACGATACAATTTTAAAGAAGCTGACAGTTAAAAAGAAATCACGCTTACAGGTTAGGTACATTTCTAGAAAAACTTAAAAGGCTTTCTCAGAAGAAGATAGACTTGGACTTATTGCATCAACTCAATTATAAGTAAAATGTGAGCGTAGGCCGAAGAGCCATGCTTATCTACCTACTAAAGTGATAGATATTTCACCATATACCTAAGTATTTAATATGTATATACATACATATATACATAAATATTAACAATATATTTATTAAATTTTTATTCAGTTAATATTCAAAAGTTAACAATGGAAAGTCTGAGTTGTGACTGACTAGATTTTACTCTCTTTTTTTAAAATGGTTCCACAGCTTTCTTCGATTGCTACATTAAATTATTTTCTTACACAGTTAAAAATTAAAACCGAATCCCCCACACCTACTGTCAACAAGGTATACCTATACACATAAACGATGAAACCTGGATTTAAAATTTAAAGGAATTCTAGAATTCTTTGACGATGCCACTTTCCAACCAGGTTAAACATTCTGTATTACGTATTTATAAGGCACCATTACATGTAACATGTCGCTTACCTGATGAGTGCCTAATAAAAATATAGAGCTATCCAGATCTAGTACGAAATGCAAAATTCTGGTTAAGATATTTTGAAAACGCATTCTTCATAAGAATTTAGCATCTTTAGTATCGCTTAACGCGGTGTGTGTCTAACGCAATTTGAAGCTACAAAACCCTCGCGTTAGGCAACTTCCGCACCCACTTAGACGCACTTCCTTCCGATATTCAACAAGTCTTATGTTACGCTTCAGAGAAGTATCATGTTTCACATACCTGTCATCTTCCTATCTTTACTTTTAATTTTCTAAAGAACCCAAGGCATTTGTAAAATACAAAGCAAAAAGAGCAAACAAAATTTGCATCTGTGACCCTCCTTAAATGCATTCCATGTACATACATAAATATATGTATTTTTCTAAATGAAAACTTCACACAGAATTACGAGAACCTGTGGGCTCATCGCGAACTAGCAGCCAGAATACCCGAAGATCTAATTATCAACAGGTTCAAGAAGTCAAACAAGGGACGGTTTCTTTCGGTCACTTTCCCTAACCGGAAAAGGGTCTTTTGCGACCTTGTTAAAGAGTCACCCATGGTTGTGGAACAATGACGGGACGTAAAAGGCGATTGCACCGTCCCTGACCCAGAGATACAGATATGAGATATTCCACGAATTTCGAGCGGTTCTTCACCTCGGACTACTAAGGGTCACTTTTTGTTCTGGTATGTCATGTGAAAGCCGTGTTCCTTTGTCACTAGCACGTTGTCCGTTACGAGAAGCGTGCTAGAACAATGCGCTAGCATCTTGTGGGGCTGATAGCACTTAAGACCTAATGCCCACAATTCAGTTATGTAAACAAAACAATTACAATAGCTCTTCAGGTAAACGTCCATAAATCTCATCATAATGATAGCGACCAGAGGTCAAACAATGTCGTTAGTCACAGGGTGATTGTCGCGTTGAAATATTTGCCCAGGTACAATCTATTCAGAGCGATCGAGCTAGAATACCCGCAGAATGGTCGCCGTTACCTCGCCCAAAGGGGGTTTAATTAATTAAAGTTTTGACAAGTCATTTTTAAGGCTCTTATGTGCTACAAACCAACCATAAATGGGAATTGACAAATTGATAGAACTTAACGAAGTTTCTTTTATATGGCCTCACTATTGAAATTTTTCGCGTAGAAAAATCGCAAATAAATTGGGATTCCTTTTATCTACGAATTACCCGTTTTTGTCGTGAACTGGTTTTGCTTGTTTAGATTGAGTAATTTTAGCGCTGTACAGAAAGCAAATTCGGAAGCATAAACCCTTTTGTGCGCACAGGTGGGATAATACGATGTGGCGAAATCTTAAAGACGTGTATATGAAGTCACCTCTATATATATTTATGTGGTTTTTATTTACATATATATGTAGTGCTTTACATAACTTTGTAAATTTCAAACACAATTATTTAACAAGTTTTTACATTATGAGTTTGATATCTTCAAATCTAATGTTAATAAAGAAAAAAATGGGACCACCACAAATAATTTCATTATATGTACTGTATTCAATCTGATACTCTCAATATAAACAAATAAGAAAAAGGATACCCATGTAAATATGTAAAGAGTTTATATTTTACGGTTTATAGGTATTAATATAAGCAGTTAAAAAATCTAAATTGTAAGGTTTCATATTTAATCTTGGATATTCAATATTTTTACTAGTTCAAGAACAATTCAAAGGAGAAATAGAAGAACTGGTAAAATTAAAAAAAAAAAAACATTATGTTGAACTTCTTCTTTCTTGAAATGCATTTAGGTAAGCACAAAAATTTGGTTATAAAATTAATGTAATTTAATCCTTTACTACATTCGTGGGATAAAGGAGGATGGGCAGAAATACATATATGGACCCCAGCCTAGGAACCAATAACGACAAGTGATATATCATTGGAAAGGTTTTTTCACGATCTACAACTTTTACTATGGAGGAAATTATTCAATACCAAAAAATTAACAGCAATAAAGTACGTTTTATTTATATTTTAATTTTGGAGTTGAAAACTACCCCACGAAATAACTAACATAAGTCTAAGGGCCTGTCCGAATCCAAGTCTTCGTCTTCGTCTCGTTATGACAATTCATGACGTCACACCGAGCTAAGCTCTGTCCGAATTCATGACTTCGTGAGACGGAATGAGAAAAATTGCAGGAGCATTCCTTGAATACTGTCGAATTGTGCATTTTTTGTTTACTTTGATTAATTTAAAATATCAAATATCGAGCTAAGCAAACGAATTCGAACGGGTTAGCTTTGTCTTCGTCTTAATTGGAATACTAGAACAGCTTGTTTGGTGACGTCATAAACTGTAATAACGAGACGAAGACGAAGACGGAGACTTGGATTCGGACAGGCCCTAAATAGCGAATGTAGTTAAATGTTAGGTTTCATTATACGATTCAAGAGTATTTAAATGCGGTTAACGAACTGCAAAATTGTGGTTACAAATACTGAAAGAAAGAAAATAATCTACGTTTAAAAATAAAATAAATGACCAAAATTCAAATATGCGTGCAATAACCTGAATACAATTAGACATGTTGAAATTATATTATAACAAATATTCATTTTCAGTATGATTATTTTCAGAATAAAACAAAAATAAATAGTACTAGAATACAGTAAGCATCTATAAAGAACACAATCATAGTTTTAAAATAACAATTTATTTAATCAAATGCTGTCTCAATATTTTGGAACAGTCCCCTGTCAACATTTGAAAATTGCGCTAAAATCACACTATGCATTGGCGCGGTCATTTAAGGCCGTTCTCCAATGCACCGACCACCCAACCGAGAACGAACCAAAATCGCGCCATCGCGTCACACATTATGTTGGCCTCATATTCCCTCTCGCTCGTGTTTTGGTCAACCTGGCTAACTTTTTCATGTGTGCGTTTTAACCACATAGTACTAGTCGCCTATTCAGCGGTTGTGTTGTACTAGAATATCTGTCAGTGAGACAGCTGTCCCACCGGTTGCCAGAAACTCAGTGCGCTAATTTTAACATAAAGTGCTTATAAAAATGTGCGCGGTAATTCCAGCCCAGCACTAAAAGTAAAAGTGAGTAGTTTTTTCGTTCAAAAAGTGATAAAAACTCTTCCAGATAAAATATTTTCCCGAGGATGTTGTGACAGCCGGCAGGCACAACTACAGGCAGGGCTTGTATTTTACACGCGAATTCAGGCAATTCAGCGTTTTCGTTGGTTGGTTCGTGGTTGGTTGGTCGGCGCATTGGAGAACGGGCATTATATCGTGAAACAGAATGCAATCGGTGTAAAGTTAGTTCGGTTGCAGAGCAAAACGGGCTGATGCCATTTTGTGCACTGTTACCACTGCGTTTGTAAATGAACCACATGTTTGGGCCGCTAGTAGAAACAGTCCCCTGGTAAGCATTTTTTTATAGTTTAACTGATAAAATTATAATACGAATTTTCTTAAATAATTACTTAGCGAGTATATTATCATGTCTGCCTCTTCAATTTGAATAGATTGAAAATGATTTTATGCTAGAGAACTTTCTATTTTTACGTAGTCCCCTGGGAACAATCCCCTGTCATTTGTCAAGTCAAAATGTTAATTGTGAGATTAGATATAGTAACGTAATGTCGTTTTTGTTATAGTATTATTTATGTAACTCCATAAAATCTGACTTTAGAGATATTACTTCATATATTACAAGTGTTCTATAGAATTAAGAAAATTATTTATATTGTTTTTTATTTGTTCAGTTTTGTTTATTGTTGATTTATTCGTTCGTACAAAATATTATAAAAGTAATAAATGAAAACAAAGACTTTGATTGTTTAACAGTCCCCTGTCGTGATTTTTCATAAAATAGCCTATAACTCATAAATTAAGAAGATAATGTGTGAGCTTTTTGTAAACAAATATTTCATTTATTAATGCCTTTCATTGTATGTATTTATATATTTTCTTAATATTTACCAAAAATATGCTTGGGACAGTTTTATATGGGCCAGTTTCCAATTAGTAGAGAAACACCCATATGGGGCATTCCACGTGAAGTGGACATAGTAAAAAAAGTGACATCTTGGATTTTGCTCATATTTAGGTTAATTATAGTCCTTGAGGATATAAGAATACAAATTCATTTTTTTTTTTCTTTTATGACCCTCGGTTGTGAAGCTATGGACTACGAAAGATTGCACCAACTATGAAGAACACATTTTGCTGCACGCGTAAGCCGAGTCGACGAATTTGTGAATGAATTTATTCAATACACTGCTTTACGAATACATGCTTATTTTATATCGTAATTCTTTTCTTTTATAAGGTTAGCGAAACAATTTAGCAGTGTATACACGAAATAGTTATATATTTATTTTGTAATTTTTACAAGTTTACAATTTAAGCTGTTGCTAGTTCTTTTAACAATTAAGCCTTCAGTTGTGGGAACAAAGCTATGCAGTTTTTTTGTTCCTGGAATGGTAACTGCTGCATTAAATCGAGGTTGTAGAAAAACCCTTTGGCGTTGAATGTCCTACCTGAAGAGTAGTAAACCACCGTTTGACTAAGAGAGGCTTTTGCCCATTCGTACAACCGGATTGGTGTAGTTATAGCCTGATTCGCAGGTAACCGCAAACTTGCATGTATTGCTAGACGTTTGAGCTTTGAGGTTTACGCCGAGACCATCACATGGTCCCTTTCCATGAGCTGTTGCGTGGAAATGTATTTCTACATCTATGTTGAAGTCCCTTTTATAATTAAATAGATTTATGAAGTTAAATCGATTTTTAAAGTGTTGCGAAGCGCCGTCTGTCACATATATCATTTTAGAAACTACTATTTTTTTTTCCGTAAGATGCTGGTGCAGTATCTTTTGGAAACAGTAGAAAGTTGCTGTATCGTGTTTCAAATCATCAGAAATCATGACGATACTTTCGTGCTTCATATCTCGTCCATCATTATAGTAAAATACTGATGTTAAAAGAGTAGTTTGTTCATTATACCAATAGAATGATTGTGCAGCATCTTGTACAACGAAGCTATAATTTTCAGCAAAATCACACTGAATAAGGATTACACCTTCAGACATGGTCTCTTTTAGTGTTCTGAAATAAAGCGCTTGTTGTTCTGCAGTATAAGCATGAGGCTTTAATTCATCGGCAGGAACCACTTGAGTAGTTATAGTAAATCGGTCTGTACCTTCCCATTTTTCAAACTGAATATTTGTTACTTGATTGTCATCAAATATCGTTTTTAAATGATCGCGAATTGCAATCTCTCCTGGGCAAGAAGCCTTTCTTCATTCGTTCATTTTTAGCTGACTTTGAAGACATTAAATGGCACATGGGTGTAGGATTTGGACACATCATCAGCCGCAGACACTCCTTATATGTTGAAAGGTGCATTGTTGTTCCAGCTGTAAGGTTAGCTACGTCTCCTCCGTTCAACATTAGCTTTACATTTTGATGATAGGTGCATACACAGACGACATGTGTTCCGGAATCTCCGGCGAGTATGCATTGTCTCGGTCTTAGAGTATAAAATTTACCTAAGCCCACTTTTACATTTGGGTACTCTTTTTTGGAATTTTGATAAGTTTCGTCGATGTTACTCATAAGAAACTGTTTTTGTTTATGAATTATTTTCCGTTGTTTAGTTTAACGGAGACAAAATCTTTTTTTCCGGGCATTATTCTACTCACGTCTTCTCTTAGATAATAATTCCTCACTAAATCTTCAGTCTCGGCAGGTAGTTTTTGGCCACAGCGAGGATTTGGAGATGATAGAATACCAAGTTGCTCTACAAGTTCCTTAGCTTTTTTCGCTTGTCGTCTAGATGTTGCAAATTCTTCTGCGAGTCTGTACTCACTACAAGATTTTGGCGCAATAGTAAGTATCATTGTTTTCATTGCCGTGGATGTAGATGGGTCATTAAATTTTTTAAATCTTTTAATTGTGTCAAAATTTCTTGGTTTTCTGTAACTATGTCTGCCTGTGTTGACTTGTGTTTGTACTTATCTTCTGGAATGAATATTTCATCTGGGATGTTTAGAGATGTTTGACTACACGGAAACTGTCAGGTGATGTCAGGTGATGGATTGAAAATTTGAATTTGAGAATGAATTGATATTTCAATCTGACGTCAGGCTTCCTTACTTGAGTATTTTACATTAAATAAACTTAATTTGTTTATAAACTTACGTTTAAAAAAACTACATCACGCAGGTAATATCGATTATGTACCTACATACATATATAATTGGACGAGGTCAGATAGACTCTATTTGAAGGGGCAGGGATGCAACAATTTGAAATGTTTTTCGAGGGTATAAAAGCGATCCTATCGGTAATTCAGTTAAAGTTAGGTGTAGGGTAGGGTAGGGGCAGGGTTAGGTAACAACAAAGTGAAGATGTGAAATGTCCAGAAAATACAATACAAACGAGTTTACTACTTGCAATTACTTCTATCTACTACTATGAAATACATATATTAAACAATCTTATCAATATATGTATAATTTTTATGACGAGCTGTTAAATTAGCTTTAACGCAGTACGAGTTATTTATTATTAAAATAAAGAAAAGTTATTTATATTAAAAATCACCTTTGATATTGAACAGATTTTAAAACTGTCAATAATACATTGATGCTCATGTTTCATAGAAAAAAGGCTTGTAAAGATGTATTGGTGCAATAATTAGCATCAAAGCGATAAGCTCTTTTCAATCCGATTCGAGAGAGTTCAACAAAAGGGGCCCATATCAGTTTTAAATGAATTCAGCTTTTGTTTTTTAGTAGGTAGGTATTATATATATTTTTTTTAATTCAGCAAAAGTTACTAATAATGCACAAAGATAATTACTGGTATATTTTCCTACTCAGAGCGATTATCGGCCTATTTTAGAACTCGACTCAATCGAATTGCTCATCGAGAATCACAAATCGGCATTCCGCAACTTGATATCGAGCTTATCTCAATGACATTCGATCGAGGACTTTTTCGACAACTAAATGTCAGTCAAGTATGCTTTGTGCGGTTGCGTAGTTAGGGTTTTGAGGATCAGATGTAAATATTCAATCCTTAAAAGACTAGCGTGTACAACAATTCAATTATGTATAGGTTCAGTGTCATGCGCCAGGGCTTGACATCGCAGTCACGAACACGGTTTTTTCCCTATAAGGGCACAGAGAGTAACCCGGGGTTTTTGCCGAAAACATGCAAAGTTATCGGCTGACAGGTCTGCCGACATGTCAGCTTGAAACTGGGGCTATTCATTCTGACAAGTCAGATGGTATTTTCATTTTCAGGCGCATTGATGTCGGAAAAGGTAACTTATGAAATTTTTAATATATATTATTACTATAGTTTTGCTTACTATTGTGAAATTATTACAGATTGTGCAACGGCCTAAAGAAACCGTTTTGAAGCTTTTAGTGGAGTAGGGAAAATATGAGTACTTATACAATTCCAAAATGAAACCGCATTTAAATAAGAACTCTCGGTTTGATGCTATTTCGGAAAAATTTTGGTGTTCCTATCGACAATAACGTTGGAAGAAGTAAAATTAAAGATGGGATATCTTCAAGGGCAATTTACAAGGGAGTTGGGACAAAATAAAATCCGCATTAAAAAGCGACTCCGGTACAGACGACATCTACGAGCCCAGTGCTTATTGGTTTGGTGGAATAGCTTTCCTAGAAAACCATGTCAATATTCGGAAATCGAAAAGCAATTCTGAAAGGGTGATGGGAATAATATCAAAAGTTTATTTTATTTGAAAATTTTTTGGTCTTGCTTCAAGTCTTGACGGGAACGAGCAAAATTTCATTTTGTGCTTGTACGATTTAAAAACAACAACAACAACGCAATAAACTATTAAAAATTGAAATTTTTATTGCTTCCCAATGCCAACTAACAAAACCAGTAGTGCTAAAATATTGACAGTAGTAGTTTCTTAATTCCATTACCTCATCTCTGGAACGGTTCCTTCCTGTTCGTAAATGCGTCAAAAAGACACTTTGTCTCCACGAACCCTGCGTAAGGGCTAAATTAGTATTCTCTCTATCGAATTGTTGGGTGTTTATTCCGTCTTCACTGCAAATTAATATAACGCAATTATCTGCTTCACTTTTTTAACGCTGAGGTCAAATTCTTCTTGCAGAACTTTAAATTTTTCGGCCAAGATGTCAAAAGCGTTTCCAACAACTCTCCGCGCTCTGCTTAATCTAGAGTTGAAAATTTGTTGTATTGCGTTAATCCTCTACTATATGGTTTTAACATTCTGGTGGTGAGTTTGAAAGCGTTATCAGCGAAAATCACGTGTGGTACCTTCTTAGTTGTACCTGGTAGTGTTTCTTCTGATGGAAAGTTATATCTATTGTTCTTAATTCTACTACATAAGGTAGATTCGTTATAAACTGCTGCATCATTAACTCTCCCCTTTTGTACCGACATCTACATAGATAAACCGATAATTGGGATCAACCAATACTAGCAATATGCTGTATTATAGATCCAATCATGCAACATGCTTGCCGTCTAGAGCTCATTAGCAATTCTATTGTCTATGGAAATCTTCGGAAATACTCTTCCACTTTTCTTCAGTATGAGGTATCTGAAAATTTAATAAATTTTAAGAAGTATAAATTAAAATCATTTAAATTTCAACTAACAAATAAGACATCATGCTTTAATGTTACATAAATTGCTGGTAATGTTTCATGAACAATCTTCGAAATAGCTGATTCAGAAACACGAAAACCAACCGAAAGACTTTTAAATGTTTGTCCCATTGCTAGAAATCGGAGACTCAAGAGCAACCTGAAAAAGAAAGCATTATATACACGTCTCAGGTGAAATAGCTTCTTTCAAAACCGTATTTTGTTTTTCAATAGCCGATCGCACTTTGTTTAATAACTAATTTTTGAAATGTTTTCGGCTTCATTCTAGTAAAATTTTGGAATGAATCAGGATCCTCATAACGTAACTCATTCAACTCCAAATGCGTAAAATCTTTACCCGAATTTCGTTCGTTTGTTTTCTCACAGTTTCCTTTTTATTTAGTTTTTTTGCTTTTTCCGATTTTTTTTGCTTTTGAATACGGTATAGGTACATCTTATATATTATTTCTATTGTTAACATACCTTTTTCTCCATAAATACGTCACCAAACTCAATAAACCAAATACCAAATGATGTGTTTTCATATCCGCTTCTGACATCGAATATTTAATTAGTATATAGTATATATGGGCCAGCGCTTTTAGTGCATACGACAAAAAGTACGTGTTTGCGAAATTTTGCAACAGTTGCAACCATTTTGTCCTCTGTTTGTTAACCGATTTTCTTTTTTCATTTTTGTTTGATAGCTATAATAACGATCTTTGGTGTTATCAATAAGAAAATGTTGGTAACAGAACGTTATTTATTATCGATAAATAAAATAAAATTTTCATTGTTTACGTTCATATTGGCAATTTCAAACACATAATAGTTTGGGGACAAACAGTCATATTTTATTACTAACACATTGATTGAATTTAATTTAATATGGCAAATTTGAGACATTTTTTAAAAACTGGAACCAACTTGTCATACCTTCAAACAAATTTTCTAACAGGAGGTAGTGGTTATTCTTTAGAACTGTGGTGTATAACGCCATATACAATAGGTCAGCGACTGATAATAGAGAATAGTATATTTCCCCACTAGTGAGGGAAATGTGTCACTAAAACGCACGCCTTTCCGGTTGGACAGTGGCTTATTATCCACTCGTGCTTTATATTGTGCAACAAGGGCGATGCTATTTCCTGATCGCGGCAACTATACTTTTATTCAACACAAAAAGTAGTGGACATTAAAAATACATGTGCCGCGCTCCAAAATATTTTGTTATATAATAAATTATTACAAGAGAACAATGAAAATAGTAGTAGCAATTGTGATTTAGAAATTAATATTGTATATAGAGGCCCCAATGCCAGATCAAAGTTCAAGTAAAAAAAAAACATGCATTTCATATGCAAAAAAAAAAAAAATTATTATAATATTTATAGGCTCTCGAAAGATTCCCTTATTTGCTTCAATTCTAATTCTAGCTTTTGTTTCATCAGCCTTAGTTTTCGTCATACTTCTTTTCCTTTTTAAAATAGTATGCAGTTTCCTTGCTCTGTTCTTCTATTTTGTTTAGGCGTTCACAAAGTCCTTTATATAAAATTTCCTGTATAGACACTTGACGTTTTAACAATTCCAAAGAAACATTATCCTTCTTCTTGTCGTTATAGAAGCTTTTTTTTCGAATATTGTCTCTGTCCTTATTTTCATCTTCTATAACATTTTTAGAATCACCCACGACTGTTATGACACACACTTTCTTCAAAGTGCGAAGAAAGGCCGAAAGTACTCCTATTACTTAATTTCCACACTTTTAAATTTAAAAGTGCGATGAAACTTTCTTCGAAATCTGAGAAAGAGTGACTCTTATTTGGTTCGCCACCAACCAGTACTTGCCATCTCTCTCTTATTATATATATTAGTTTTCTCCTAATATTAAATTTATATTGGGACCATACCTAAAAGCAGAAAATTGAAAAGTTTGGGGATATCTGCACAATCGAATTTTTTTACATTATAACACTCTGCAGATTTGCTTACAGGAAGACCTGAAGAATTAAGTCTTTCTGCCAACAAATTCCACAAACATTCCATTCTTCTCTTTCCCGGCATTTCCTTTATTTGGGTGCTGCTCCACAAATTCGACCATTATTTCCATTGTTTCCTAGAAGTTTGTTTCGCCCTACAATTGAAACAATTGATATAAAAAATTTAAATCTCGTTTAAGTTATTTATGATGTAAAAATAATTCAGAATTTACATTTAAAAAATAACTGTCCCAAAATTATGCCTTCACAGCAAAAAAGAAACTGCACACATCACAAGTTCAAGTACGAGTGGTTAGATGTCATCGTAAGTAATCTTATTTTCTGCCAAAACTACACAATTTTCGTTCGAGTTCCTTCACAAGAGGAATGAATCACTATCGCTATCGCTTCAAAATTGCGCAACACTATCTATTTTTTAGCAATTCCAAAAATCGTTAACTGACAATTTTATTTTAACCTAAATGAAGTGTTAATTTGGTCCAGTGACTTCATTTTTAAAGCAAATTTTCAATATTCCGTAGGTCAACAATTTCACGTACACTCGATCGAGTTAGAGAATATGGAAATGAAATCGAGTCGACAAACTCCACAACTCGAATCGAGTTCGCAATCGATTCGAGTTGTGGAATAGCCGGACTGAGGGCTTTTCTGGAATATTGTTGAATATATCCCCGATGTAGTGCAAATAATTCGTAACGCACAACAAACTCCTATATCTTTAACTGCTTACGCTATTTAGCGGAAAACACCACTGTAAAGGCTTGTTTTCGACCTCATTGTTTGGCATTTTATATAAAGCAAGGAAGAAAATATATAGGTGGTGATCACAGAAATAGCACGCATGTAATCAAGTTTTCGGAAATAATTTGAGCAAATGTAATAAACACATTTTTATCAGTTGAACATTAACTAGCTAAGAGCCAAGTACCACTATGTTCAAAACGTATGGCAAATTTTGTTATAAAATGAAAAAACTTTATTTATTCATCCAAATTAATTTCATCCCCATCAAAGTAATCCCCTTGCGATACAATCCCCGTATGCTAAGGTTTTTTCCATTCCTCGAAGCATGCCAAATAGTAATTTTCCGGTATAGTCTTCAAAGCGCGCAGCGATTCACATTGAATCTCTTCAATAGATTCAAAGAGGTGTCCCTGAAGCAGTTTTTTGAGTTTGGGAAATAGCCAAAAGTCACACGGAGCTAAGTAAGGTGCCCGTATTAGGCACCAAGCGAAATTCGACTCTTCTGATGCCCAAATGATCATTGAAAATTGTTTGAACTGATCCAATTGAAACGTCAACCATATTGACAAGGTCTCTAATTGTCAATCGACAATCTTCGAACACCAATTACTTGATTTTCTTGACGTATTGCTCATCAAAAAAAATTAATGGCACTTCTTTGCTCAACAAACACTGACATTGTAAAACCGCCAAAATTGCTTTTAGTCGTTTAGGAAACACAAGCGTAAATATATAACTAATGATTATATGACATGAAATTTAGCACAGTGATATCTGTAATAATAGCAGCAACATTAAAATAAAAAAGTTTGTCCGAATCGGTTAGCCCGCGAAGTTTAAATTAAAAATTCACTTTACTTTCTGAACAAAGTCGTACCATTAAAGTGATAAAAGTGATATTATACTGAATACTCTGTCATAGAAACAGCACAGCAATGTAAAAGAGATATTATTGCGTCATTTTAGAATTGTTTTTTATAAGTACGAAATCAGAGTATATAAATGGTGAAATTCAAAAAATGATTTCAAAGACGAATCAAAGTTTAATAGGATTAATTCGGACGGGAAAACATATGTAAGTCATTCAACGAACCAGCAGTCAAATTCTTGATACACCTTAAAAACCATTAAACATGGCGGAGGCAGTATAATACTTTGAGTAGCAATCTCATGAATTGGAGTGAGGCCTTTAGAAAGAAATCAGGGTACTTTGGATCAGAAAAACTACTATAGACATATTCTTCAACATGAAATGGAACCATATGTCGATGAGATTAAGTGACAATTATGTACTTGGATTGAAAGGCAATATAACGAATCCAGCATACAAAAACATGGCTTCAGGAAAGTCCTCGATTGACTAGCTCAAAGCACCGCCTTAAATCCAATCGAGTATATGTGGAGAGATATTAAGATGCAAATTCGGGAAGAAAAGTATCCAAAATTAGAAATACAATATTATGGGATAAGGAAAGACAATTTGTCATAATACATCAGAACGTAAATGTTAGCGTTTAATAGAAAGTATGCAATCCACATAAAAAATAAATGATATTATAGGTATAAAATAATACACCATTTTGTTATTTATTATTTTTATTTTAAATTTGAGTTAAAAACGAATTGTTACACCTTCTCTACCTAAATTCTATCGTCGACTGACTATATTTTGTTTCTGATTTCTTGGCCTTTTTTTTATTTATTACAATTAAAACGATTTCAATTTTTGCAGTTTTCCAAAAATTTAAAAGATAACTTATTTGACGTTTCGCCACAATATCCTACAAAACATTAACTCCTAAAAAAACATTGAGCAATTATCCCCATATACATGGTGGGCCGTTATAATCTATACAGCTGAATATCTCGCCAGGAATGCTCCGAATCAAAAAGAAGTTCAAATAAAAGTTGTCGAGTTTGGAACGGGACATTTAACATTGACCTTTAGTTTGACCTTGAAGGTTATTTCAAGGTCAAGGTGATGTTTTTAAATTATAACATCTATTTTTGATCCCTGATTCAGAAATGCAGACAATGTAACGTACAGAACCGGAATTGTATTTTTTTTTCCTTCGGAGGTCATTTTAAGGTCAAAATACGAACACCTAAGAACACCGAAAAACCATTAAAAAACAGATTTTTAAGGGAAAAACTTAAGTATAAGTTATCGGCATCTCTTGAAGATGTAAGGTAAGTTCTTGCGTTTTTCTTTAATGACCTTTTGAGGTCAAATTACAATCGATGCATATGTACCTCTCTTGGTAAGCCAGATACATATATGAAATCGAAAGTGTGCTTATTTTTTTGTTTCTTGGTTCCTTCCATTTCGCAACTATAACTTTGGCGTTTAATTTCATGAAATTTATAAAAGATATAAAAGGTCTTAAATTTATTTTTAAATGCTTTCTGCACATATTTTCGTTCCCACATAAGATATTAGTGACTTCAATAGAAGTGGGCCATGGATAATAATGTACTGACAAGTTGCTCATCCTGATCAACATCACGGAAAAAAACATTGGATAGCAAAATAATCCCCAACCAATTTACGAACGTATCCCATAAAATCCACAACATATGTATGTATGTATGTATATTGAAAAAGCGGCAGATCTCCTTAAAAGCTACAGGAAATATTGCCAAAATAATGCACTATCCTAAAATCCATCAGAAAATACAGGAATATTTCCCAGAAATTTTTTCCGTGATCTTCCCAAACTCTGTTGTTGTTATTCTAAAATCGGTTCACGATTTGCATAACAAGTATGTTTGTGTTTATATTCTTTGAAAGTCTCCATTATTTTTCATTTATATTTTAATGAAAAATAAATCACTAACTGCAGATTAATTCCCACGGCTGAGTTTCAAACAATAAAAATTCATATATCTTTTTCTTCTTTATTTCCAACCTTAGAAATATTAAATGAAAAGCTAAACAAACGAATTCGTACAGTTCACTTTAGTCTTTGCTTTTTTGTTGACGTCACCAACTGTCATAACAAGACGAAGACGAAGATTAGGATTCAAACAGGCCCTTAGCATGAATCACTAAAGGTTATCTCATGCATACACTATGTGTTCGACATATCGCATATTAATGAAAAGTGCCGACTTGACCAATCTAGCCTAGAGCAAAAAGCATCTGCCTAAATCCACTCTCTGCTAATGTTAAAAACATAAAATATTTTTATAATTGTAAACTAAAACAAACATTGTGTGCTCGAAGAAGTAAAACGTCTAACCTTGACGGTGCCCTAGGCTTTGAAGTTTTTATTTGCCACATCGCAATAGCAGTCGTCCGGGACAACGGTTTCTTCGCGGTGTGTCCATAAAAAATGGCAAAAATGCTGTAGATCTGGCTGGTGCTTACCTTTTGTTGTTTATGCTTCTACATTACAGTGGAGCGGCCCTTCGCCAGTTTTTCTAGTTCTTCCCGGATAGTCTAGCTTGATTGTGGTCTTTCTCATTTCTACATGGCTTGACACCGGCTCAGCTGCCGTGAAAAATAATCACATTTAACAGTCGACCGCTGTCGAGGACAAGGAATAGGGTGTTAGGCCTGCAAACCTGCTCTGAATATTTTCTTCGCTATCCCAACCGCAACCAGAAGATGAGACAGTCTTCACGTGTTTTAGCAGTAGCAGTCGCAAGCACTTGCTGGCCCTCAGTGTTTTCTTGAGCATCTTCAGTGCCGTCTTTATGTAGCTGAAGGCGGCGCGGCGGCGGGCAGGCGGACCGAATGGCGTTTTGTTTTGCGAAAATTCTCATTCTGTCGGGTTATTCTTGTCGACACGGCATTGCACTGTAAATTGCGCAATTTATCCGCCGATGTATAGATATACCCCCAGTGGGTAAATGGAGAGGCTGGAAAGGTTTTCACAGTTACTTGGAAAGCTTCAACTTCCTTCCTCTGTAGGTTTGTCGGGTCTTGTTGAAAATCTGGTTTGGTCGGATCTGGCTTTCTTCCTCTTTCTCCGGACCTAGGAATGGACCCTTTGCGTTACAGTACTGCGTTCTCTATGACAATCCCTCATCTTATGCTTCGGGATCTCGCACAATTAGCAATTCGTTTTGCATCTTGCCATCGTAAAGTAATGACAATTGATGACCATTTACCTTGCATAGTTAATAACGCCGGAAGTTGGATTCGATTCACTAACTATTGGCTTGTATGCAGATGTGGACAGAACCGCTCCAAGGTTGTTCAAATCCAGCAAACTCAGAGCACGGTGTGCTTTCCAAGTGGTCTTCGGCCACCATACGGCGTGGTTTCATCTATTCACTCAGAACTGCAATTTAATATAATTAGCGTGCAATATATTGGTAAAGTAAGAATCCCCGCCACACCTTTTTTTCAGTTCCTTAGTTTAACCTAAAAAGAGGCATCATTTTAGCAATTATGTAGATTAGAGCGCGCCATTTCCAATTACAATTTCGAGAATGTGCTCTAAATATGCTTATTTAAAACTACCACAATGTATTGCTTATTGTCTAATAGCCCTCAGAAGAAGCATAATCTAATCCTCTCGAAAGAAAAGAGCAGAAGTCCGTTTTTGATTAGATGTTTTTAGCTTGTATTTAGCGAAATCTGTCTGCGTCAACAGACAAAAAATAACACTGGGTCTGGGGTTCTATTATTAAATCCATTCGAATCGGAGCGAAAAGAGCTTAGAGAAGCCCTCTTTGGCCAAAACTCCTTAACCCTTCCGTTACTATCGGACTTACTATTACCAGAAGATGCTGTCTACAAAATTGGGTCTAAAGATCAAGTAATATGCAATAGATTCGCTTTTCCCATTTCGTAAACAATCGTAAGTACTGTTGCACGGAGCTTCGTTCCACGCGAAGTACTTTGCAGCGAGGCCCGCCATAGCGAAAGGGCTAATAAAATTTCTGAAATGTTCATATCATAACATCAAAATAATTCGATTGGATTATTTTAATCACTTTGAACGAAAAATTTAATTGAATTCAAAGATCACAGAAATGAACTCCTGAGAATTTTAGCAACTTTATTAAGGACATTTTATCCAAAAGGGCTTGTTCCGATCCGATTCGAAGGGATTCAATAAAATAGCGCCGCTGCAATATCCTCTTCCTTTGGGGTTTGTTTCGAGTAAAGTTTCATTTTTTTAAGAATTTTTCAACTATTTATTCGCTTGAAATATAGGATTTCAAATTTGGGACCCAATACAGTGACCAATAATTTCAAACTATACAAAGTGTTGTTATAGTATTACATATAGGTACATATAATATTTTATATTTGGAGGATTTCGAGATGCCAGTCTACTTTTGAAATTTGGAAATTCCAGATGGCGGAACCAATATAGCGATGATTCTTCGAAATCTACAATTTCAAATTAAAATGAGTGTATGATCTATACTTGGAAGCTACTGGCTTCGAATCTAATCTCAAAATTTGGCACTTCAAAACGGGAGACCCTGTACACCGATCGGTGTTTTTGATTTTTAAAGGATTTAAATAAAAATTACTGAACAATGATACCAATTTCGAATCTGCTATCAAAATTTGAAAACACAGGTAGGCGTAGGGCTGTTTTGACCATATTGTGCACCAGGGTGCGAAAATCGGCGCAGGCTGATAAGTGAAAAAATTGATAAATTGGATTTATTGCAGATGCTTCTTCTCTAATATTTTCCTCCTCTAATTGCAAAGTCAAACTTTTTATTCGGCTGTAAATACATTCATTTGCCGTCCTTCCGGCAAAATTGAAATTTGCTCAACTCTCATCCGGTACGCTCCGGCCCGCTCCGTTCAGCCATTGCGTCCACTTACATAGCACTACGTATGTTCAACTTTGACAGGCGGAGCGGGGCGGATGCATTATGACTTAATCTTTTATTTTATTTCACAAAAACGTTCTTGATCATTCATTTTTTTTAGATTGCTTGATCTATATGTAATTGTTGATATGGTACAGTGGATCGACCAGTGGATGGGAAAGTAAACTCTGCTCTGTTGAAATTTCGGAATAAGGATTAGTCTTAGATCTAGAGCTAAAATTAGCCTATGGGACCGAAAAAAAAACTTACTTATATTATGCATACATACATATATATATATGTTCCTTATTTCGTTTGGACCCTTCAAACTGTCTATAGCTCATCTGTTTCCTTAATTCGTGTTGTGAACCAGAAAAGCCCAAGGGCATTGGTAGAGGCCAGTAATTTGCATTCTCGTCGCAACAACGATTAATTAATTTTTAAAAAAATCTATGTTTGCTGAAAACTAACCATCAGAAGGCAATTTCGTGCCTTGGAGTCTCGTTATGCGCGTAACTGATCTTTAATGCATGGCGTCTTATAAACATAGTAATGGGAATTCAGCAGGGAAGCTGAAGCGAAATGAATAGTCTTGTGACATGCAATCAGCCATCAGATGGTCAGCTTGTTTGATTCGCAGCAGTGATACCTACCCACCACCTGCACCGCGCCGCGCGAACCCTTGGTAATATTCAATCAATTTTAGGGAATTGCTTCCTTCTACCTTTTCACGACTGATAAATTTATGGACAATCAGCTTTTGCACAAAATTATGCATTAAAATGCAAAATTAGCATACAGTGTGGCGCACCTTGACTCGCGATCTGCAGCGCCAACCCTTGTCAGTGTCAGGGACTTAATCAGTCGCCGCTGTATGACATTCAAGTCTAATGTCGCCGAGCGCGGCCAATTATTACATAAGACGAGACGCTGCAGCGGTCTTGCTGTGAAAATGTCTCAAAAACAAAGCAGCACAAGGTGAAC
Organism: Machimus rusticus; assembly: GCA_951509405.1. NCBI lineage: Eukaryota > Metazoa > Arthropoda > Insecta > Diptera > Asilidae > Machimus > Machimus rusticus. Next base: position 16,549,026 of record OX608051.1, read on the forward strand.
GACCCGTTGATTGCCTTGGGAGGCCCTTTTCCTCTCTCGATGCGATTACGATTTCTGAGCACCTGTAAAATGGTGTCAAGGCTCTTCGGTCTGGCACTCTTTAGTGTCCGGCTTTGCATATCTAGGCAAAGTTGATCGGCTGCTTCGCGGCGTCGTGAAGAGCTCCAGCATAAATCCGCGGAAAAAAACCCACGGCGGATTGTGAGAAAAACAGAAAAACGTTCGTATCGCACTTTGCCTAGGCGGAAATAGCGCATCAAGTGAACAGGTTGCTCCTAGGTCGATGATCGATCGAATTACAATAATCTTCGCGGATCGGCCGCTGTCGTAGTTTCACGGGACAAATAGCGAAAAAAAAAACACGAACAGCGACAGTTCCGCGGAAATGATGGCGCTACACCCGATGGGGTGCTAAAGCAATAGCGTTTTTTCAGTTAATCTAATTGTTACCTTAGGGTGCATCCGGTGCAATAAAAACAGGCCTTTGATACCCACAAAATGCATCAGTCGTGGTATTTCATTACTTGAGCGCTTATTGAGCCGATTGAGACGTACACGTCGCCGGTGCAATTATGGAACGACAACAGAGTCGGTTCTGCGGCACTTGCGATTGCTCAGACCAATCGGCCACCTGGTCTTTGATCGACAGGTAAATTAAATGAGAAGTGCTTGAAGTACGGGAAAAATTACGTTTGTCGTGCAAGACATGCATTCCGCTTAATTTTAGGTGTATCTGCCCAGGAACGAGCACGATGCACGATCAAATACAATTTGCATTTTGAGGTAGTTGCTAATTATAAAACTATACCTGCCGTATCACCGAATTGTTAATGTATGTATATACATATTATACATTCTGCAAATAAATTGAAAAAGTTGAGTCAAGGACTTCTTAATATTCTTAATATTATTGTGGCATCTAGCTGCACACGTTTACAGTAGGTATTATGCTACTTTAAAATGTTGTAAAAACCTATACGTAGATATTTTCCGACAGAATTTAGTTTAAACATTTAAAAGAAGTTAGTTTAAAAATTTAGTTATAAGTTTCGAATTCTACGGATGCCAGTTGCACTCCGCTCAGTTGAAACTACTGTGCTGTGTGCTTGTATGATCATTAGGAATTTAAGAATTCTTTTTGTGTAAACGAATTAATTTAGGGAAGGTCGAAAATAAAGTTTTTGGGAAAAATTAATGATATACAGTGAAGCAGATCTAATTATTTTATGTATTAAAATAATTGTTCATGCATACATATGTTGTAATAACATAAAATTTATATAGGAAGAATTAGTTAATATAGATATACAGTGAAGATCGCGTTTCTGACTAAATGTACAAATCTTTAGTTCTGAACGACGATATGTCGAATAATTAGCAGTTAACTGTTTCACATCAGTTTTTTTTATAACGATATTTAAATTAAAATTCTAAAAAGTATAGTATACATATAATTCATAAAAAGGAAACAAAATTGCTTGCACAGAAACTGCAACAACATAACAACCTCAAATGGTTTTTCACGCCGATAACGACTTATTATATGAATATATCCAAGTATCATTTGTTATGATTAGTAATCCGAACATATTCTATAGGTGAAATTGAGTTCATTGGAACAGATAATGTGTGTTTATTTTGCATTTTCGTCTTTGTTGCCAAATGGCGGAATCTTTATAACATCTTTTGATCACAATTTGAAACAAACTGACTGTTTTGTCTTATGTGATCTAAATCGAAGACTAACTGAGTCATCCTCAATATACATACACAATTGTCAAATCTGCATGGGCTCACTTTTACATATTGTAGAGATCAAGCCGGGATTTCAACATTCAAGATAGATCAAAATAATTAAGATCCGTGTGTAAAATACCTCAAATTCTAGTTTCAAAACTCATGCACTTGGCCTTTGATTGAGAATTAAGCCACTGTTCATGATAATAAAACATATTTAAAGGGGTTTTAAAACTTTCTCCTCTCTGTATTGCCAAAATCTTTTTAACATTATAACCTTAAAGTCCCTAGCAGTTTTAAAGTTATTATTCTAAGAAATTTTGTCAACTGCAAGTCAACCGGAGCAGCGCTCACCTTTGCTCAGCTAGATGCTCTACGGTTACGTCTCGTTGCGCAATCGCAATTCGCATGGCATAACAAAGAACCTGCATAGCCGGCACACGAAAGCCGCGTAAAACTCAACAAAACAAAAGAGCTGTAAAAAATTAACAGATCTCCAACGTCTGGAGGCGCACGAGGGTTGGATAGTGGCTACATTATGGATCCGCTGCTGCAGTCGACGCATGTCATTTTGCGCTGTATGACCGCCGCCAGTAGATATGTACATATACCTAAATACGCAATTACTCTCCGCGCATGCGTCCATAGAAAACTCTACCTATTTACAGTTACGGCTTTTATGGTGAAAATAGTAAAAAGACTCCAAATCTCACCATGAGGGTACCAACTGACAACTAGCAACCAATTCGAGGAACACACATATTTCAAGTGGACGACGAAGCCCTTGTCCAGAATAACAAGCAGTCGCCATTGAAGCGACATTTTTTCCGACACTCTTCAACCTCTCTTCTTATCTTTTATGGAGCTCTGCGAAATTTCAGAACCCAAACATTTGAGGTCTTCAGTTCTCGGTGAGGTGGTAGTGGTTCCTCTGCCCACTGGATCGTTTAAGTTCTAAGCTGGATTGCCCTAAGTGAGGGCGAGCAGGCCTTGATGAACGGATTGTTCCCGTGCACTAAAGGCCTACATTTGTAGGCCAGTCTTTAGACTGGCTGGCAGAATACTAATGAGGTCCCACCTATTTTTTTTATTAATTTTTTGTTTTTCAATTTATTTTACCGCGCCCAGAATTTCTTGTCTGTAATCGAATACTTCAGTCGGGTGACGGTGGAAAATGAAGAATTTTTCGAAAGCGTCTAGCCTCAAGAATAAGAATTCGTCATTGGTGCTGTTCTTAGCAGAAAAGGAACTTAACCCAATAAATTACGTAGAAGATTTGTGTAGAATTTTTTATAGGCAATTTGACTAAATTGTTTGAAACCAATTTATTGTGTAGAGTTTTACATTAGAGATTATGTAGGTATTCTAATAATTATAACCATATAAAAATATTAAATATTTTGTTTTACCCTTGCGTGTGACTATGAAAATATAATACTTAAGAGATGCAGCGGCACTATATAGATAAATAATGCATAGGTACCTATTTAGGTAAATATTACCACTTAGATTGCCAGATTTTATTCAACAACACATTGAGCTTTGCAAGCCACCCATGTAAAAAGAGTTTTCAAATAGTTCAAATGTTAAATATTACTTATGCCCGATTCCACAGTGAAAGCTTAAACCTCGAAGTTGAGTTAAGCTTCCGCTTAACTATTTTTGGTGTTCCACAGTGGAGGTTTTTCTCTTAAACTGAGCTCAAATGTCGCTTTAACTTAAGCTGAGAAATTTGAGCGCTTAACCCTTAGCCGTGAGGCTTATCACCGAGAAATGTCAATTTTGTGTGAGATTGATTCTGTTCCGGCTTGCTTAAATTAATTTTTGGAGGTGCGATTAATTAACCAATAATATCGAACATTCCTGTGTCAATTTCATTTATTTCTTTTATTGATATAGATGGTCCTCCGAGAGTGGCATATATTTGCCTTTTCTCTTCAGCAATCTTTTTTTGTTTTTTGTTAATTTTTTTCGTAACACGTCTAAATATTCCACCAAATTTCGCGTTAAATTCAACTTCAATATCTTTTCATTTTTTCACTTTAGCGTCTACACTGATTTTGCTTGTTTGTTTAGTTTCTATTAAATTTTTGTATTTTAACACTAAGTTCATTAATAAATTTATTTTCGCAGTTGAAAAATTTGGGCTGCTTTTCTTATTTTTGTCTATATTATCTATTTTAAATCACCACAAATATGTACAAATATATTAAACAACAAAGAAAAATCTACTCACAGGTGTATCACTTCTGTAAAATAACAAGAATGACAGGCACAGTGTCCTACAATAATCGCGGTTCATCTTTAAGCTCAGTTTTGTTAAACGGCATGCAAAAATCATCTGTGAAACGGTATTAATTTAAGCTGTAGCGTAAACCAATTTCTGAGGCTTAACTAAGCCAGAGCTTAAGCTACAACTGTGGAATCGGACATTACAATTTATTATTCACTTTTATCTTCCCTACAAATTTTTCCTTTTAACAAATTTTTCCCTATACTGAAGAATAGCCCCCAATGCTCGGATTGCAATGAAATTGAGCAGGTGCCTTCGACTAGGCCTAAAACCGAAGGATCTGAGATCATTTTGTAGCGGTCACCTTTTTTTTCGGAAATTTTTCAACTTTTAATTTTGACATTTCGTCAAGATTCAAGTTGAAAAATCCCGCTGTAAACTCAGATTTAACATGCAAAATTTCCATGAAATCCGATATTGAGGACTCTTAGCACTGTTCCACTGTTTCCCACTACACATTTCTAGCAGAATTTCACTTCGGATATACTCCACAAATGCGTGCTAGTCTCTGTGCGAAAAAAAAATTATTTTTAATATGATATACTCCACAAAGTGAAGATGACATTAGAACTGTTGTCATGGCGAGTTTTAATAAATAAAACATGTCGGGTCGGGTCATGTCGGGTTGTAAATAGTGTTTTAAAGTGCGATACGAGTGTTGTGAATTGTGAATTGTGCTAAAAATGGCCAGCGGGAAACAGTGAAACAGTGCTACGAGTCCTCAATATCGGATTTCATGGAAATTTTGCAGGTGAAATCTGAGTTTACAGCGGGATTTTTCAACTGGAATCTTGACGAAATGTCAAAATTAAAAGTTGAAAAATTTCCGAAAAAAAAGGTGACCGCTACAAAATTATCTAAGATCCTTCGGTTTTAGGCCTAGTCGAAGGCACCTGCTCAATTTCATTGCAATCCGCGCATTGGGGGCTATTCTTCAGGGGCTCCAAATTTTTTAAATAAAATAAATTATTATCTAAAGACAAATATTTGTAAAATAAGTTACTATGGTAGTAAAGGGGACTTTGTCCTCTTTAGTTATGTTGATTGCAGATTTGTTCTTTTAAATTGTCACGTTTATTATTTGTCAAATTATTTATTTCGGTATAAGGATCGTTTATAGTTTATTCTTTTAATTATATTAATAAGACTAACTCATATTTTATTTTATTAAAACAATACAAAAAAGACGACTCATACTACTACTACGGGTTGACTCGATTTTTACATTAATAATTTTGACAGTACATTATATAACTTTTCTACCACTAACTACTTCTAGTTACCATAGCAACTACTGCGTCTACACAATAGCTAAGCTTCTTCTTTTCACACTGTTAATATTTATTACTATCGGGTTCGCGTCTGAGGTATTCAGTGCTGAATTCCAAAGTGACGGGAACCTTAAGTTAAAGAGTGTGACCGCCACAATAGGTAGTAAATTAATTATGGAAATCGATATTACTGGATCGGCAATGTCGATATTTAATAGGATAAGTAAAAAATTTGTAAACTCGTTTTACTTTAATAGCAATAACTCTTTTCCTATATCAAAAGAAAGTGGTAGGCTCAATACATTTTTAAATGGCAGATTATAGGCGCCAACTTCAAGGACAATTAACCAGTTAAGCTCTGTTTATTTTTTTAGGGCATGAATAGTCGATGTTAAAGGAATAAATTTTGATACACATGAAATTTAAAAAAGTTTTCTTTGTTATGAGGAAACGACTGCCTTATTGGAAATATCTTGACTTACATTTGATAGGAAGCTCCTTAGGTGATTGTTTGCAAAAGAACAAAATAAAAAATACCATAGTATGCAGCCATGATACTGAAAAAATTGTTTATATGATTGTTTGAAATCTTAATTGATCGCTTTCAAGTCAAAGAATTGCAAATCTGGTTTCGAATTGCTTATTTTTTTTATCACTAACTCCTTAAAAACACTATGTTTTTTTTATCTTTTAACGTTTCGCAATATTGTACGACATAAAAACGGACTGAAATGTCAGTAATACATTTTTATAAAATTAACATCAATCACTCAAAATGAATTACACTTGACTTGACTACATTACACGGTTAAAAATTTTGGAGTAAATTTTAATAAATTTGGTATTACATATAGGGCAACACCAGAAAAATATTAAATATAAATATTTCGAATATATTATATTGTAATAACCTTCATACTAAAAGTAAATACACTACTGCATTGCTATGTAATACATGACAGTACTACTTTTAATAAATACTAGTATTACATTCTAATACGTGACAGTACTACTTTTAATAAATACCAGAATTACATTCTAATATATGACAGTATTATTTTGTAATGCTTTCCAATATTACATTTAAATACATGGTAATATTAAAATTCAATGCAACTAAATATTAAATTAAATAGAAATTTGTATTACATCTGTACGTACCAACAAGATTATTTTTATTGTATTAAATTGTAAATTTATACATGAATAACTTAATGTGTATAATTATTTGTAATACCCACTCAATCTTATAGTTTGAATATCATTCTGTTCTGTGAGCGAGTATTACAAATAATTATACACATTAAGTTATTCATGTATAAATTTACAATTTAATACAATAAAAATAATCTTGTTGGTACGTACAGATGTAATACAAATTTCTATTTAATTTAATGCTCAATAAAAGTATTACTGTTATGTAATAAAAAGAATATTTAATTAAAGTATTGTCAATTTTAACATTTGGCCACTAATTTCATTGAATTTGTGCACAATATGTATATATGTACGATGTTTTAAAACAAAATGCATTGTCTTATTACCAAAATGAAACCCAGATACAAAAAAAAACGCATTTTTTTAAAATCTTTTATTCATAAAATAGTTTCATTCAATCTTTATTTGGCAAGATATAAGGCATTAAAATATATATTTTATCTTCTAAGGTATAAGATTGATATGGCTTTTTGTACTTCAGTGATTTGTACTCTATAAAAGAATTACATTCAGCTTTTTTAACTTCATGACAATTAAGGGAATGTTCAAACTCGATAACTTTGTAAGTAGTACAAAAAAAGTAATGATTATTGCCAATTATATATATTTTTTCAATTTTGCAAAATTCACAGGAGTTTACATATAAAAAAATATTACATTTATAGAGAAATCCGTTTTCTACATTTAAAATGTCACTTGAAAAAATATCATTTTGGTTTTTTAATTCTACATAATTTTTTAAATATTGGTATTCTGCAGCTGTTACATTTTGCAATCTTCCACACTTTGGTATTTCAACAAAAGTTAAATCTTTCCACACGTGGCAAATCATTTGCTGGTGTCTCAAAGCTAATGTTTTACATATATTTATAAAGTTATTTAAGCCAGCGCTAAGTTTCGTAAAATATCCGTGTTTAGATTCGTATCGTGTAGTAGATAAATTTATAAGCGGTCCCATAGTTCTAATAACAAAAGGATAATGACATAATATATGGTGCTTTGGCAAAAGATTAAGTTTAAAGTCATTTAGGACGCAATTCAAATGGGTTTTAATAAGAATCGATAACTTTGCAACCATTTCCGTAGAAACTGTTGGAGCAAAAATAATATTTATTATACCTAATAGACTTGTTATTCCGACCCACAAATCAGGAAAATAATTTCGATAATCATAAAAAATTAAAGGGAAATGTAAAAACAAACATAAATTTTGACAGGCTGTTAACCCTATATTTGTAGGACTCTTTTCTAAACTTATGTCAGAAGGCAAATTTTTACGGTGTAAGTATCCGTAAGGAAAGCAATGAATTTTCCTATTAATAGATTGAATTGTTATTATGTTATCTTTAGTTAAGTGTATTAAAAACGATCTAATAATAAACGGAACGCAACCTTCTAGAATATCGTGCATTAAATCTACACTCGGATTTTTAAATATATCATAGTAACACAGATCGTTAAGGATACAATATCTTTTGATTCCGTGAAATTCATTATAATCTTGGAATATCTTGTTGGGATCTGTTTTAAATTTATTTTCATATTCTAAAGAACTCCTTAACAAACTGGGTATTTCACTAACGGTATGTTGGGAGTCCGATCGATGAATTTTGCAAATCCTACAAAAGTAATTAGCTTTGAAAGATTCTACCAATCCAAGTGCAATATTTGCACCCAGATTATCATGACTGAGACTTACTAAAGTACCTTTTAACAGTATTTCATCATTTATTACAATTCCGTTAGTTTCCAGTATTTTAAGATCTTTAATTATTGGTTTGAGTACAGTATTAAAGCAACAACCCTCGTTTTTTATATCATTTACATAAAACAGAGCTACTAAATGGATGTTTTCTGTATGCGAGTTGTGATAAAAGTCCAAATTTGATAACGTAAAATATATTGCTCCTATTTTGTGAACTGTTGTCTTACTGCCTAAAGGATTAACTACTTCAAAGTCATCGTAAAAAATTTGTAATTGAATTGCGTTTGGGTTTGTTTTATAAAAAGGATTATTTTGAAATGTTTTGGTGCAGCAAAATTTTATAAAAATATCTTTTTGACAGCTGTGCTTTTGTTCAAAATATAAATTATGAAATGATTCATTTTTAAATAAAATTTGTAGTGTTTTTAATATGGGTATATATTGAAACGTGCACTGCACAAATTTATCTTTATAAGTCTTACTAAACCGATCATATATTTTTTCCCATCTGCCCCCTATATCTTTTGGGACTGGAGCAACATAAACATCGTTGGAGTTTAATTGCTTATTTCTTTTATATGAAGTACTCAAACTTTTAAATTCGTTGACTATGTTGTAGCTATAATCAGAAATAATATTTTTGATATTCGTGCTGATATTATTCGCATGTAGATTCTGCTGGATGTTGATATGAGATTCTAATTTATCAAAGGATGCCTTAAAAAGGTCACTAACTGACAAGATAATTTTATTTATATTGGTTTGAGGAATCTTCATTAACATTAAATCATTTGCAAATTTTTCGACATTAGTTTTAAATTCGTCTTGAGTTATATCTTCTTTTATTTCATAGTTTTCTTGTTTCTCTGATTCATTATTTGAAATACTATATTGTGTATATGACATATTTTGAACTTCAGGGTCCTTGCCAATACATTCCGTTGTAATGTATGATGAAATACATTTAAGGGCATGTTTTCGTAAACCGCTGAAGGTGAAAAATTCACGTGTACAATTTCGATTCGATATGCACTTTAGAACGTGATTGTTATTTAAAAAATGGGTTGTGCGTAAATGAGAAAAGGTAAAAGAAATATTTGGAAATGTTTTTTCACAAAGAAAGCAAAAGAAGTTCATTTTTTTCAATTGCGTTTTAGAATTAATTCTTCCGTAAGCGTTTATTTTCGAATTTAGAAAATATTTCTAGCGTTCGATTAGACTTGGTATTTTCTTCAATTTTATAAATATATGAAGCAAAGAAATTGTAAAAATTTATAAGGCCGGGATCAAATTCTATGTTAAAAATGTAGAAAGATTTAAAGAGCATATCAAAAACTTTTACAAATGAAGAATTGAATGGCGTACATACTAATTTTTTATCAATGACGATGAAATACTGTGAAATAGCTTGACGGTTAGCTCCAACGGCTATTATATGTGGCTGTTTTTCCCTTAAATCATACTCTTCTTTTGGTGTTGTTAACTGAAAAGTAAAAAGTTGCTTAGTATTTAAAAAAAAAAATTGACAATTATAATACTAACCGTTTCAAATTTTATAAACTTTGAAAGGGATGTAGAAAAGTTTGGCCTCGTCTTTATTTTTGATCTGGGGCCTTGGGCAGTTGAGGGCATTAGTTTAAGGCACGCTATAAATGGAATTACTTCGGAGTTCCAATCTGAAAATATAGTTTGTAGATTTAATCGAGGACAGAAAAAAAAGATTTAAATACATTACCTTGAAAGCAATCTTCGCAATTTCCAAGGGTTTCCTGTAAGATGTCAAGAGCAATGGTGGAATATTCTTGCCATTTATCTAGCAAGAGTTCAGATTTTTCTCCATATCTCAATTTGAAATCGTATAAAATCTAAAATATTTTCAAATTATAAATATAAAGATGTTAATAGCAAATGCAAACAATGGCTTACGAGTTCAGAATTATAAAAAAAAAACTTAAAGTTTTGGAAGAGATCTATCTGTGTGCAGTTTAAAAGTAATTGCTTTCTACATTGAATTGTTTTTGCAAGTCTTTCTTTTATTAAATCGGCTTGCTCGACGGCCAAACAATTTTTAAAAAACTCCTCATCTTCTTTATTTAGAGTATTACTGTATAACTCATTTTGGATCGCATTTTCACAAAGTTTTGGAATTTTCGCTGCGTCATCCGTTCCTTCAACTCTATGTCTTTTAACGTTAATGTTTTTGATTTTATTTGTTAAATAACCCCTGTTTGTCGCTGGATTATAGAATAAGTCCTAATGGAAAGAAATAAGATTTTAACCCATAATATATAATACATATAAAAAAAAGCTTACAATTCCTCCAAACTTGCTATTTGGCACCGTAAAACTTGGAAACAGGTAAATAATCGCTTTAGCACAGGCAGTTTTTTCAGCTTTATTCGGATAGTTTCCAAAAATTGAACGCATATATTGCGTTGCTAATGTTACTAAAGCTCTGCGGCTAGAATCCTTAAGGGTTTGTGTTCTTTCATATTCCTGAATAATGTATGCACCCTCATTATTTTTCAAGTAATATTCGAGACCCTGGAGTAAAAATAAATCACTCTTTATTTTTAACAAAATAGGGTACGTCTACCATTTCTGAAGTTATCGATTTGAGAAATTAGCAGTTTTTAAAATAAAAACAGTATGGAAATGCATTTAAACTACTTATTACTACATATGTATTGCATTTTGGGATACTCAGTAAAAGAAAAAAAATAAAAACTTAATTTAAAAATAAAAATAAAAAATATTATAGGAAAATCTTGAAATCTGGTGTGTGTGTGTTATTGTATATCGTACATTGGACGAGAAAGTTACACTATATGTAGAAAATTTCGAAGACAATGGAAAATGAAATTTTTTAATTATTTTTTTCTTTTTCCTACAAAATGATTCAGCAACCATTCTCAAATCGAAATCCTAAATAATTCTTCCTTACAGATTTATTAATCAGGAGTTCAGGACCTATAGCAGCATTAACTCTATGTATTGCTCCAGGCTCTACTGCTGTTGATGTGCTTTGAGATGCTATTTTATGAAGTAGAAATAATATATAAAAATAAGGACATCCATGAACACCAGTAAATTACTTTACTTTACTTACTTTCCATTTCTGTCTCTTTACAATTGCTCACGACAAGCATAAAACAAGCACATTTACTAAATTGAGACACAATGTCTAGCAGATCTTCAATGTTAATTACTGCGTTGTCCCTGTCTTTTATTAAAAATCCGTCTGCCAAGTTTTCAGGAATAACTGAATGTGGAATAAATAAGCAATTTTATTTAAGTAATAAATTAAAACGAATAGGTAGAACGAATTCGCAGACCAAAATTACGCTTCTTTTCTCGATAATGCGCATCATGACCACAGCAAAGAAAGTGCGGTCAATAAAACTGCATATTAATAAAACTAAATTATTAGCAACACTATATTATGTAAACTATTATCTTCTCACGTTTTTAAAAGAAGATAATGTGAGCCCGCTGTCAAAATTTAGGTTTCGGTTGAACCACACAGCTTTTAACTTAAGAATCACAAAACAATACTTACTTGATAATATTACATCGGTCAAAGTTAAACAGTCATCTCCATCGTCACATTTTTTTTCGACTTTTACAAATCTTGTTTGGTCTTCTGGTAAATATTTTACTTTTATATAAAAACCACCATGAAGCACGTCCATCACAACTTGCGGCTTGCCACTACAATCTGTTATAAGTCCTTCAAAAGTTATACTTCTACTACATTTTAATACCGCTGTATTACATTTTAATACATTAGGATTACATTTTAATACTCCTAGGTTAAATTGTAATAGAACTTGTGATTAGGTTTAAATACAGCGGTATTAATTTTCAATACATCTTAAATTAAACCTTTGATTTAATACTGTTTGTACTAAATCATAATATTTTGGATTATTTTAATTCATTTAATTCCAACAAATATTAGAAAGCAATACAAGAATATTTAAAATCACTTTTAATAAATTGCTCTTACTAAAATCTAATATTTCACGTATTGCATATGCTCTTAATACCATAATGATATTAAAATCTACCTCCATATTTTTAACCGTGTACGATCAATTAGCCTGGACCATCCTACCTTTTATCTGACCCGAAACGGGATCATTTATGTGTGCGCGGAAAATGTGTAGAAATTTAATTAACAACTGGTTTTGCAGAGTAGCTCCTTTAATTGCCGGAAACACGTCGACTTAATCATAGTCGAACATGGCTGATACTTGACCAGCGAAATAATCTCCTTGGGAGCCAGAAAGAAATCTTGGCCTTGACCGTTTTTGAAGCGGTTCACGACCGTCGCCTTTAACGCTACCGCGTTTTTCTTGCTGTCGTGCTGCGCCGACCGCTGATCTGAGCAGCTCAGCTCAGAGGTGCACTGCTCTAATCTAAAATTGTGAACACGCAAGTAACAAGTGACGGTCGTAGCTTACGGCTTGACCACTACTTTGATTTGTAGCAAAATATCTCGCGATCTGAAGCAGTGCACAAGGAAATTGCTTAACGCTGCATTACATAATAGGCCCAGACTGCGCTCAGGCCGGATGAGTAACAGTGATGGCGGCCTGGCAGCAAGCGCTCGACGGTGCCAATAATCTGCCACGAAATGGCAGTGGCATCGCGCTTTCCCGCGAAATTATTCTGATTACTTTGATTGATCGCGGCTATAATTTACTCTCACGCGTGGCAAGTACATCGCTCTGGCACAACGGGCAAACGCTCCAGCTACTAATTTAATGCAACTCTTCTGGAGACTTCGTGTTCACTTGACAATATACTCGAAGCCAATCTGACCCACTTTTGGTGAAGGTGCCCAGTTAAATAATGCAAAATACATACCTGGAAAGCCCAATGACAATGTCACGTTTTCTTGTAAAGATCTTTCCTTAAACACTTTTTTCGTGTGGTCCAGCAGACGCGGTTGTCATACCTGAGCGATATGATGTATTCTTCGGACGCGGTGGACAGCACTTGCAATATGTCTTGTCTCGAGAGTTTTCGTACGATTTAATGCGCGACATGGCACTTCCGGTGGAATTTTAATATGCGAATGTTTTTTGGTGCCATCGAGGGGACTTATTAATTGGCAAAAACACACCGCGATAATGTCAAGTCGTGTTTCGGTCCGGCCTAGCTAGAGAAATGCAAAATGAAGGGTGTCCTCCAGGTGAGATGCAGAATGCAAATCGTTTCTTTTAAGCGGCTCAGAAATGAATTGCTCAAGTTCGACTTTCTGTAAATTCATTGAGAAATTGCAAATGGGACGTACTTCCGTTTCCACCTTCTATCAGAGCTACCTGTTACATTTTGTCCATCAAAACTTTATTTTTAAAATATTTACGACCTTATTTTGGGAAGTTGTCTAAATAGTTTTCCGTGTTTGCTTAGCGGGTTCAATTCGAGTAAAGACAATCGAAAATAGCTTCATACGTGGCATGCTGTATCTTAAATCCGAAATAAGTATTAGTCGCACATTTTATCATTACATTATTTCACCATTTAATGGATATATGTATTCGTATAGGTAGGTATAGTAGAATTAATAACACTTTAGTCAAAGGATAGAATAGACAATAATAATAGTAATTTTTTAGAAGATAAAACTTAATTTTGCTGCACATGAGTAATGGTTTTTCGAGTTCTTACTTTTGTTTCGAAATGAATTATTTCGTTCTTATTTTTGTAAAGAACCTAAATTTTTTATAATTTGAAAATTTTATAGTGGATTTTGTTAACGTTTTTGTTTAAGACCGAAAATATAAGTTACATGAATCTTGTTGAAATTTTAAGTTGAATATATTATAAACGTATTTAATAATCGCATTTTAGGGGTACAAATGCACACTTCCAACTCTTGTATTCTTTATGAAGAAAACTACATGAGTGCCTGTATGTGACAGTAGTATTAAATATTTTGCAGAAAAGTGTATTTTGCATATCTGCGACATCAAATTCGTTCCATTGACTTCGCTGGTATGCATCTGTAGAACAACAAACCAACAATGGAGAGAAGCGGGTAATTTCGATTTGTCTGCTTGGTTTTATTTCAGCCTCCACTTCACCTAAAATGCAATTAAAGATTTCCTTCGAAATTCCGCAACATTTTTTAAAGCTATAATAATTCGTTTATGTTAGTTAAAGCATTACTATTATATTTGCACTTTACACATAATGGGTGCAAAATGCAACGTACCAATTGTCTTGAAAGTACCTTCGATGTCTCCGTAATGCAGTGCTTTGTTTCTTATTTTCATCATTTTCTTCTTTCTCCATTACTTCTAAATATAAAAACAACATATGAAAAACTATTTTTATACTTATAACTTTTTATTTATTTATTTAATTTTTCGGCAGATTTATTATAGTTTACTATTATTGTTCCACAAAAAAAAAACTTGTGCAGTTAAGAAAAGTAAATGCACAGAATTTCGAAAATCACTTTGTATTTTTTCATGCTCCTCATTTGTATTTCGTAATGAAAACATCACAATTATTTTCGTCTGAAAAAAAATCATTTCGTATTCGTATTCGTTTTGATTTTCGTTTTCGTAAGAGAGTAAGAACAGGGCCCTTTCATAATCTTTCTGGAAAAAAAATGTTTTCCATTAAATGTCGTTCATATATGCACCGCTTCTATTTTGAAAGATAGATGCACCTATGCACTTTTATGAAATGTTTTTCTACAATTGTGCCTCTAAAATGTTAAATAATTATTTTCAACAATTTAAGATAACTTATGATTTATTAATTAAAACTTTTTTGATTGGAAAATTCATTCAATACCATCTATTTTAATCGGTATTTCCTAAAATTCAAATTTCGGCTCGATTGACAAAAATTGAAACATTGGAATTTATGTTGAATATTAGTTTGTTTTTGTTTTATATTTTCATTGTTTTAGATAAGTTATAAATCAATTGAAATTTATTTTACAACGTGATTGTAATTTCAATTAGAAACTCTTATACATATTTTCAAAAATATTATTTAATTAACAATTAATAATAACAAAAATAGTTATAATTTTATTATTGCTCAAAAGAGTAATAAATAATATCTTACAACTTTTGAAAAAATTAAAGAAAACACTTTCAAAAATAATCGTCGACCTACAACGAAACATTAAACAGTAGTTTAGATAACTTGATTAATAGAAATTCAACTTACGCACTACAGTATATTTTAATGATTAATCCTCTTTCGCAAAAGCTACTGCCTGTCGCCCAAATGTTTTATTTAAATCAAAGATTATGAAGACTCTGAATAAAAAACTGCAATGAAAATCACTTAAATAGTAGAATTTAATCAATTACACACTGCAAATCTCATAAAAATCGGTACACTCTTACTCTTAGTCTAGATAACAACAAACACATGTATGTATATCACACATTGATGATGGATACATACAAGGGTGTTGTTTTGTATATTCATATTATTTTTGACTTCAGATACTATTAATTTCGACTGTCAATTCCAATTGTCGATTGGAGGATACAAATATTTGTTTAAACTATACAGATCATATTCTTTCAAATATTCAGTTGCGAAAGTTATAGTTTTATAGTTAAATAACTACAGGTACATATGTATGTAGTAGCATTTCAGTTGATAATATCAAAAATATAAACATCAAAGTTAAACCGAACGTTTAATTTGGTTTAATTTTGAACTCCTCGTGATGGATTCTGTCACATTCTTTGTTATTGCTGAAGCGGAAGAGAGCGAAATAAGGAATATTAAATTAGAAAGAAGGATTTTACGGGATTCCTATAATCCTTTTGCTTTAGAGGATTTTGTGTGTAAACATTTCTTTTTATTGTGGTATCCATTGAATTAATTAAAAGACACATTTCAGAAAAACTTATCGGCTTAACAAAAGAGCATTTGAGTACGTTTTGAATATTGTAGAGCAATGCTAAGAAGCTGAAAAATCTTTCTCATTGCGCAATATCCACAAATTATGTGCAATTTTATGGTTTGTATATTGTATCAGAAGGTGGATGTCCGTTTGGTGTCGACAAGGATTCTGACATTGGAAAGGCGCAGTCAACGGTTTCTAAAATGATTTCAAAAATATTAAAAATTTTATAAAGAGAATTTTTCCCCAACTGGATTAAATTAAACATGTCAACGAAAGAAGTATGTAAAGCCTATGATTTTTATGCGAAATTTCGATTTCCAGCTGCTGTAATGTGTGCGTGTAGCATCTTTTTGGAGAAAACAAATACTGTTTAGCTTTTCGCAAGCGTCAAGCCAAAAATCAGTTACATCTTCTTTTCTGATTTTGTGAAACCCTATCCAATATTAGGCCTAGAGCTCAGAAGATCCACCATTCGCTCATATACTGATGGTTTTTATTTCTTGTCTGAAAATTGGATGTCCTATGACCTATATTTACGTAGACTTATTTTAAAAGGCCCTAAATTACTGATTTGTTTAATATCTACTTACATTTCATAACTTAGGGCACAACTAGAAAGAACTTGTTTGAATTCTCCGACACACTCTAAAAAAATAGTGCATATGTCGGGGTCGAAGTGTTCAATATCAAAAAAATTCCGAAAGTATGAATTCGGAGTGTAGTTTACGAAAGCGGCAAATTTCGAAGGAAAATGTCACTACGTCGGAGTCTGGAATATCTACGACATAGAGGACTTCGTAGAGGAAATTCCACTACGTCGAATTTTGGATTAGGGGTGATTAACCATGTTTTTATGCTGTAAAGTTGTTACTTGGCTATGTTATTTTGGTACACTATTATATTTGCAGGACAAAATACATTTTGGTTATGATTTCCATTTCCTACAAATCCGATTCTTTGATTTATTCTTCAACGTTTCAGTTATTACTGAAAAACAACATTATCATTTTTTATAAGACATTGGTTAAAACGTGCCCAAATACAGAAGTAGGTATATGAACGACATTGTATCAAAAAAAAAACATTAAAAAAAACATTAACGCTCAACAAATAAACAAATGCAAAATGTGTATGACTTACAATTCAATTTATTGCTAAGTTTAAGTTCATTTATTCTTCCGTACCATAACCAACACATGGTACCTACATACCATATTATGTGACCGGCGTTTCACCTGGGTAAATAAAAACAGACAAATGAGCAATTGCAAATATCTTGAACGAATTTACGTCTTGCTCAAAGCAATATTTTTTAGACAGTTTATTAAAAAAAAAACTTGTAAAGATCCCCAAACATCTTTTGAGATACATCACTTATCTTTCATAGTTAATACAATATAATGGTAGTTGGACCTTTATAACAGAACGTAAGTTAATTGCATTTCACTTTTAAATATACATTACATACACCTGTATGTTTCAAATGTAAATTAATTTCATTTAGTAACAACTGACAATTAGAATTAGGAATAAAAGGGCTCACTGACATACGCTCTTAAACAAACTCATTGACTAATGGACTAATGAAACAAAAGAAAGTTTTCTACTAAATTGATTTTGGTTTTCGGTCCCATACTGGGCAGTTAATATGTAAAAACAGACATAATAAGGGTAATTCTAAAGATTTCATTATACAATAGTAAGTCAGCCATGCAATATTTATTAAATGCAATTTATTGTCCGTTTTATTATGTATGCGTTCTACATCGATGTTGTTCCCCAGCTGACAGTAGGTTCTTTGAAAAATCAAAGACGACACCAAGTAACTGTTAGTTGCCCGATGACCAATGGTTAATTGTAGCAAATTGTTACCTTCTTGCCTCGAATGGAACAGCAAAAATGCCAATTGAACGCTCGTGCCGAGGAAGGCAAGTACACAGGGCTCATTAGGATGAATGAGGGAAAAACAATGTTCCAAAGACAAGGTGTATTCCATTAGGGAAAGTAGTTTTATTCTGTTAAAGACAACGTTTGCCGTTAATTTATGGCTAAGTTCGAGTGCTTGCTTCTTACGCGCGCCGCGCGGTCAGGCGACGAGGGGCCGAAGGCATGTAGCCAACATGGGAATTCTCTGGAATGACGCTGCCATCAGAACGAATGGTTTAATTGGTTCCGTAATAAACCAACAGCTGACTGAACATTAGCTTTTCAATTGCAGAGCTCCTCGACTGTTAAAAACATAAGTGCCCCCTCTACATACATATGTAGTAGTTCTAATCACATTTGAAAGCATTACGACGGACATTAAAAAGCTCTGCTACTTTAATGTGGCGTGGCACTTAAATGACCGCTCCTTATCTAGAAATTTCCGTGCCACCAGCAATGAATCTTGGGAATTTTTTCGAGTCGTATGACGAAACCGAGAAGTAGAAGAGAGCACCATTCCTTTTTATTTAGCATAATCCGATTTATTCTAATAATTCTGCATAAAACTCCCTCATTGATCGAATGCGAATCAAGGCCGCAGTCCTTGCGTCCAAATACCCGCAATTTCCATAAGCGTGTATACTGTGGACGTACCTAATTTAGATCATGGAAGATGAATTTATGACAGGGACCTGTCAATTGCTCACAAGACACGCGTTATGGCACGGGTCGATCATTAACATGTCTGAATATCAAAGTACAATGACACATCATTGCTAAAATAATTATGTTGACACTCGACAACGTCATACGAGTTTAATTCAACTGTGGCTTGACAATGAACCACCCGTCTGGTACTGGTATGTCATCGACCCCTACCTATTTCCTAATCATGTCAAAACTATCTGCTACATATTCTACGGCCAAGTTCAGAGCGGCATAGTAATTTACATTTCTGCTTAAAAGCAAAATTTTAACCAAAGAACATATCATATTATATGCGCCCTGGACCAGTTTTAGAATAAGTTTCTATGCAAAGACTGTATTCATCAAAAGTCACAAAGTCCACAAATTCGGTATGTAATATATTGCTGTTCTCCGACAATATTACCAAACTGTGAATGCCCCATAGGTTATGAACTGTTACGTAAATAAACAAATAAACCTCTTGGGTAGTTTCGATTTTGTTCTAAGGCATTACGCGAAAAATACATTTTTTCTTTGGATTAAAATGAAGATGGTGGATTAGCTCAATTTTGGCCTCTTCAGCCACCAAACGACGTAATTCGCAATTCTGTCAACGTAGAAATTGAGCAAAGTCATGTAATTTTCAAGAAAATTCAATGCCACGATCACGAACATTGGAATATAACCGAAACGAATTCAGTAGAGCTCCTGCTTTCGCGTGAATAAATTCTTTGGATTTTAAGAACGGTGACGGCGCGGCGGCACGATTGCTTAAGAATTCATTGGTCCGTAGCTAGAAATCGTGTGTAAGCTCAACCATAATATGAGTTACCCTAACTAGCCTACTGATAATATTCGCAGGAAATGCTTTTATGTTAAATTGGAATTCTGTTTTTGGGTTTACTAGGAAATTTCCCATGAATTAAAAAACAGTCAATTATATAAAGATTTTTATTTTTGCGAAAAAAAGCATCAAATTGTTACGATACTTGCCCATCCCAACTTCAAACCAGATAAATTTTTGGATTACATTTTTGACACAAAGTAGGTATACCTAGGTCTAGGTATTCATTTCAATACAAAATATCCTAGTAAACCTTGAGCCAGATCCGTTGCAAAATAAAACACAGCTATTAATACCTACAATTTTAATTTAACCCGGCGAGCATGAGTCATACCCAGGTATCATTTAAAAGTTGTATATTTTTAAACCTATCTGTTTGCCAACACTGGGCCGCTTAGTGACTGGAGTGCAGGGTGTGCTTAAGCGGAAAATGGCATAATCTTTCTGATATAAAAAAGGATTCAACTAAAAAGTACCTAATAAAATTTGATAACTGGCTGAACTACAATTAATAGTTATAAATATCGACATTTTAACTAGCATTTCATAGTAAATTCATATGTACTATTTGTAATAATTGAAAATTTAAAGAAACCGGCCAAGTGCGAGTCGGACTTGCGCACGAAGGGTTCCGTACCATTGTCTATAAAAACGGCGAAAAACTGGACTTGTTTCCGATAGAGGAGCAAAAAAATCACGTTTGTTGTATGGGAGCCCCCTTAAATATTTACTTTATTATGTTTTTTAGTATTTGTTGTTATAGCGGCAACAGAAATACAACATCTGTGAACATTTTAACTGTCTAATTATCACGGTTCATGAGATACAGCCTGGTGACAGACGGACAGACAGACAGTCTTAGTAATAGGGCCCCGTTTTACCCTACGGATACGGAACCCTAAAAAACACTGTTCTTACAGGATAGAATTTTTTTTTTTAATCTTGTTTTATTTTTATTTTTGAACTAAGTTCATACATTGCGTATTTTTTAAGTTCATACATTGCTTTCCATGTGAGACTCGAACACAAAATCCCAAAGTTGCATACCTAATGTCAGCCAAACCGTTCAACCAACTATGCTACTACACTAGAGGCATCAATTTTGAAAAATAGTAAAATAATAAAAATATTTGTTATTTATACTAATGACTAGAAGTTCTTGTTGAAACATCAGTACCGTGGCGTGTTACAAATCCCGAATCACATAGTTGATTTGATATTTCCAATTAACTGTAAGTAAGTCTTACTATTTCACTACAAACATAGAAGTATTGATTAATGTATTTTACATATTTCATGATAAAACCGAATAACAACAATTTTAAAAAATATATACAAACTCTGTATTCACTTTCATCCGTCAGTCCTGTGTACAAATTTAAATCTTAAAATTCCCACCACTCATCGAAGTTAAAACGTCAAGTCGTTATTCAGTTCTGAGTATTGGTAGTGAAGTTAGCTGCAAAGCGTTCCCTTTGTACGACAGCCATTTTGAAAACAGTGCAAGCGGCGTGGTTATCGTGTATCGTGCAGTTCTAGACAACATTTCAGTTCTGTGGTGAGTAGTTATTTCCTTGCGCAGATATATTTCGGTGTGAATCATATAAGGCTTAAGGGAACTTAGCACCTTCAAATTTTCAAAAAATCCATCTTTGTTTTTTAATAGAATTTGTTGGAAGAACCTTTAAAAACAAAAAAAGTAAGGTATATTGTATGGTCCAGGCATCGCAGATTACATTTCGGTAAGGTTAATTACAAAAAAATATTGAATTTTAACTTAAAACCCAATTTTCTCGAAACAATGTGTTTAAAGTTGGCGTGCATGATTAAGAAAAAAGTATTTATCCAATCGTTCTGAAATGTTAAACACGTTAATCTACACATTTTCAGAATGAACTACGGATGAAAAAATCGGCATTAAATTTTTTGAGTTATAACCGATTTTCGGGGAAAAAATAAATCGATTTTCGAAAAAACGCCGCCATTTTGTTATTTTCCAACCAAATTTTTTTCTTTTAGTTCATTCCAAAGCGCTTTGATGCTGATTAAAACCCCGTTTTTTGTTTTTTTTTTCAGACTTTTCTGAGGGGAGTTATCATGCACGCCGTGGTTTTTTGATGTTTTGACGTGACAACGTCTTATAATTCGATGGAGCCGGCTGCACGCACGAAAAAACATGACTCATGCGGCGTTACCTCGCTCTGAGGCGTTCCATTTAAGGCTTGAAGTGCAAGCGAGAGCGCGGAACGAGCGACAAAGAGGCACAATCGGCCTCCGCGTTCGACAACGTTCGACATCTGTCTCTCTCCTACTTGAGTGAGCGATGCGTCCGCGTGGACAGCTGCTATACAATAATACATTTACATATTTTCGTCAAGTATGAAGTGCAGTGAAAAGTGAATGTGGTGTCAATTGTTTATAGCAACGATAATTGCGGCTTCTTATTACGTTGTCACGTTCAACCATCGTCAGTAAACCGACTTTACACTGAGAAAATAATCAAATCTGGAGACGGTCCTGGGAACTAAAAATTATTCACCGAAAACAAAAATTAGTTAAATCAATCAAAAATTGTTAATGACAATCTAAATTTATTTGATGCAGCATAACATTCCGTTTTCGTAAATAAATCAAATATGTTTTAATCGCAGTAACTGATTTATATTTTATTTATCGTTCATGAGAACAACTGTTCATGGCAACCGAATTTTATCTAATCCTTATACAACTTGCTGATTATCACAGACGAAATTTGGTTCTCTGAACAAAACAATTTGTTATTGAAAGTATTTCTTGCTACAAACACATAGCGAAGTTATCGAAAAGAATTAATTCATGCAGCAACAAAATTATTTATTCACTGTAAAATAATAATTTTATAAAATCAACTAAAGCAACAGTCAAACGAAATGTTATTATCCTAATAACATCGAAGCCTTGGGTCAGTTACCACAAAAGATTGAAACAATTCAAGACCTCAAAAGTAGTTGTCACCACCGAAGGGTTGCTGTCACAATTAAATGTATGTTTGTATTAAAAAATAATCGTTTGATAAACCAGAGTTAACAGGCGTCCTTTGTGTTTTCAGTAAGTTTAGTTCTTTGGTTTGGATCAGTCGCGTCGCGTGTGTTGTGCTCTGTTTTTGAGTTTCCTGAGTCACATTTGAAATGAGTGTTTGCTTGTATTATCATTATTTTGTCAATAAAATCATAATTCATGTTCCTTTAATTTACAATAAATTTCTAAAAAAATCACATTTAATGATTTTTAGAAGTGTACTCCAAATTCGATCGATGCAACAAACGATTTCATTGCAGCTACCAAATATTGTTTCTGACAACATTTATTGTTAGTTAGTGATAGTTAGCAACAACAAATATTTTGCTTGTGGCAACAAATATTACGTCCCCGCAACCGCAAAAGTAGTCGTCGCAAAAAGACCACTGAAATGTATAGTAGGGCAATTTACGAAGTTGTGACAACTGATTATTTCTCTGGGTGTACAGACAACCGATTTTTATTTTTTTTAATAAATTTGTAGCAGACGACAGTGGGCCACAAAAAATATTTAAAAAATATTTTGAAAACAATTAAGCATATGTACATAGTTTCATTAAGATATGTCTTTTTATTCAATTTAAAATTAACCTTTGAAAAAAACAATTTTTGAAAATTTGAAGGTGCTAAGTCCCCTTAATATGATTTGTTAAAATGTAGCATCTTATTAACAGAAAATACCGCTAGAAACATTACTTTATATTAAAACCCCAAATTTGTGTCCCATTCATCAGTTCCATGTTCGATGTTTCGACGAGCACTGACGTATTACCATGGTAGGTACTGATGATTTTTATCACAGAGTCTTTTCATCTCAAACATTCTAGTAGGTAAACATTTGTTTAACTTATTTCAGATTAAAACACCAAGGCCGGTTAAAAGAAAATTAACTCGAAAAAAAATATAGAAAAAAAAGGGAAAAGCTCTCGTTTAAGCAGAATTAAAAATGACCCTATTAAATTAGCGGAATATGAAGAAAAAGAAAGATCAGAATATTAAAAAAAAGGAAAAAGGCCAAAGAAAGAGTATTGAAGACATGACACCTCGGGAACAAAGAATTTAGAAAAATCCAGATATCTCAGAAACTGTTCGAAAAAGTGACTGGCCCTGTCTGGGACCTATGTCTTCATAATAAAATACTATTTAATTTTCTCCTAAAACTATAGAAACAAAATGAGGTCAAAAGTTCTTCAACTTTTGTAGAATAACCCATATGCTATTTTTTATTTTTATTTTGCCTATATGTAGTTAAACAAACTATTTAGAAATATTCAAACAAAATATTTTTTTTTCACATTTATAGTTAAATTTACTGAAATAATTATTTTTGTAAATATTTCAGTTTTTACTGACGAAAATAGTTGTAGGAACCACACAGTTTACTGCGCATATTTTTTTAAATTGTTATATATTTACAGTTCTCACACATTTGCTTTAAAGTCATAGTAGCCGAAGTCAAATAAGATCAGAAAAAATGGGTTGAGACAATACGACTCGCGGTTAAAGAAAATCGGGAGAAGAAGAAGTATTTAGCTCACGTCCCATAGATTATATTGGGTGGTCGCGCTTGACCCATTCAGAATATTTACTTTCAATTACCGCGACGAACGTCTAGTGAGAACGTTCTAAAAACCGAAACGAGAACAAGTCTGTTTTTTATGATTTTCGTCCACCAAATTTGGCGCATGTACCTGTCCATTAGTCGCGCGGTCCGCGAAGAAGAACTTTTTAACGGGAAATCTATGATGTAATCGTCGCAACGCAAACAAGTGAATCTCAAAATAAGTTAGGGTGACGATAAACCAAACTGCTAATAGGCGGGGCCATCGAGTCGACTTAATATTTGCCGCAGATATTCCGATCACGCAAGCGCGCTAGTGAGACAGTAACGCACCAAACGTTCAAGAATTAATTAGCACCTGGCCAGCAAAATTCGCGGGTATACACGAAACAGTTCGCTAGAGTGGTGTTGGCGCGGGAATCTAATCATGGACCGCAACCTAGGAGATATACCGTGCTCCCTCCAACTCAAGTCAGGGCTGGGGAATACCCTGATTAGCTCGACGATTTCATCAATCACCTAATAAGCCCTTGTGAACAGTGTGGCTAATTAATTTGCCCACGGAGGCTTGTTAAGACTACAATTGCATTTTGTGTACCCACTTAGCGCTTTTGTAGCCTTTGTTTGGCATGCACGGATGCCTTTAGCCCTGCATAATGCAGCAAAACACAATAGGCCCTGATTTGCCTTCCTGGGAAGTCGCAGTGGCACCACCAAGGGTAGAGGCAATGTTGGGATACTTTGTATGCATATGAGGTCGCACTTTGCCTTAGTAGGAGCGGTCAGAGGCGGACAAATAGACTCGACAAGAGACACTCTTCTAAATATTTAGAAATGTATGGAGCGAACTGAAGTCAGACATGCCGAAAGGATTTGAAAATGTTTCTGGGAAGCGTTAAACACAATTCGCATTCAATTTGGACCATTGTCATTGTGTCGTTAGCAGCTTAGGTTTTCGAGAAGGCGGAACTAAAATATTTGTATTGTAGTGTGTTACATAGATAAAGTGTAAAATTGTAAATGGGTTAATCTATCACCGAGAATACACGAAGGTTAAAAATTATGTTAGTTTGCGTTGAAAATCGCGTTGTAGAAATACATATTGTTACAAAATGTCATTTCATTTCATTTAATCAAGTGGATATAAGGACCAGCTTTTGATCCGCATGATCGTGGCGTCTGTGGCAGGAGCATTGGCCAATAGCAACACAGATTAAATCTGGCCAGTGCTTCGGGTTGAAACGCCAACCATTTTTGTGGGCTCACCTGCCTCAGCGGACATCAATCCACAGTGAAATTATAGCAAAGGGCAATCGTGCAATTTTATCAGTCAGCTGTGCTCGACAGACAAAATTGTAACAATATCTATATTATTTAAAATATTACTGTGCGCATTAAAACGTCTGTTAGAACACACGTTTTTTTCATACTGACGTTGAAATGTTGAAAGTACTCAGCTTATGCAACGTCGCACAACTGACTGAAAATTAAATAAGATCCGTGATTTTTAA
Source organism: Machimus rusticus (assembly GCA_951509405.1). Classification (NCBI taxonomy): domain Eukaryota; kingdom Metazoa; phylum Arthropoda; class Insecta; order Diptera; family Asilidae; genus Machimus; species Machimus rusticus. Next base: position 16,574,733 of record OX608051.1, read on the forward strand.
CAGCAACAATAAACATCCTATCAATAGACAATGATCAAGTGACGCAAACATGGCCAGTAAAAACATTTCGCTGTTACTACAACTGTTTCAACATTTATTTCTTCTAGTATTACGCATATACTTTCGAATGAGTTAATTTACTTATATATTTATAGCAGGTAGACTGAAGTAGCGAACATGAGATAGAAATTGATAGACGAAAAAGAGACTGACAACTTTGGATACTTCCTTTGTTTTCCAACTGTGTTTTAACATATAACGATTTGATAAATTTTTAAGTTTGTTGTCAGCCCCTTTTCCAACTGAAAAATATGAACATATTACTACCCGAGTCTGAATTCCGTCTTACATTTCTCGATGTTTTCAGTCAAGTATTTTTAAAAAAATTGTATTAAAATATTAAGTTTTCATGTTAAAAGGGTTAATTAAGCTCTACGTAAACTTGAAGCAGTTTATAGGGGTTTTGTCCTAATATTATATTTTTAATTAAACCAAATTATACAGATTCGTCTCTCAAAACAACTAAAACATTAAAATTTTGGCCATCCTGCGTTAAAAAAGAATCCATCAAAGGTAGGGTGTCGAAAATGCAAGTCTGAATTTTGAGTTCACCTCCTCCGCCACCTGTTTTGCAAATAACTCTCGATAACAGATCAAACTAATAAATTTTGATCTTCAAAGGTAAAAAACTTATAAGTTACGTGCGGAACATATACATACATATAATATGTAAGTATTTATAGTTGTTCAGGATGACGAATATTTAAATTTTATGGTCATTAGAGGTATGTGGGTCCAGCAATATAATTACTATTTTTTTTTCTTCCCATCCCCGGTAAAATATGAGAGCCCAACTCTCCAACCCCACCAGTCGACTTAGATTGGTGACCTTGACAAAATATTTGAGGTCAAGGATATTTGCGCGAGAGTGCCTAAGGGAGATTTTATTAACATGCAAGTCGGGTGTCTTTATACCCACAAATTGAAAACACACTTGCAACTGACATAAGAAAAATAAACATTTTAATATAAAGTGCTAATAGTTTTAAATCAAAATTAAAATTGTTTCAAATTTAAATGGGAAAGATTTTGATTCAAATTTGTGAGCAAACTATAATATACATATATGTACATATGTATTTATATTCAAATACAGGATATTTATTTCAAAAGGTTGAAATATTTAAAATAATATTTAGACAATTTAATGTGAAGAACTTAGATACAATTTTGAATGAAGCTCGAAATTAGTTCGATCGCAATAAGAAGACAAATTAAATTAAAAAAGACAAATTTTGCAATAAAATTCTGTCGATTTATAATGACGAAATATTATCAGTTAGTTTATTGTATAATAAGTCAGAGAAATTTTTAATCAAATTGTTAGCATGTTTATGCAAAATCCATAAACGAAAATTCTTAATTTTAATATATAAAAACTTTTGTTTTTTAAAAAATTTTTTTTTCTCTACATCAGGCAATACTCGGGATTTCCGTTACGCAAATTTTTCATGTTAAGCTAATTTTATCTAGTCGTAAAGAAAAATCGGACTTTACACCTAAACTCAAATACCGATGATTAATCGCAAGGGACATCTTTGATGACTAAGGTGGGCAGGTGCGCCCATCAGATCTGACACACCTTTCGGAAAATATTCTGATTTTTCTGGACATTTGAGGAAAATATTTCTTCGGCGTTTTCACGCCTGCTCCAGCACAGAATTACAGTCTCTCGACGACAATGTAATTGGCTTATCAGCGGAATTGCCAGCGAGCCGAGCGTGCTTGGGAGTGACAGCAGAATTAATTGCGTCTGAGCTAATTACCGTGCACTCGACTACGACTGAAGGTCAACATATGGAAAATCATCACCGCCCCAATGCAGCTCGCGGTGGTCGTGACGAGCTACGAGTACCAATTGGCGTGCCCTCTAGAGCGTATTTATTTGATGCGTGCCATGAGACCTTTTCACATTCGATGACCTCCTCGCTGGTGATTCGAACTCGATTAAATAGATGTGACCGCCCACCAGTGCTGCGGTGGGTCCCCTGACGAGCCCCAGTGTGCGGTAGGAGCACATCACTCGTTCCGTGTGTTGGTAATTGCCCGTCACGCCGCGATTTGTGATCTCTGATTAGAGCATGTTCATGCCTTTGCGATTTTCTTGGAGCAATTTGTCCCGGCCTCTCAATGCAAATCAATACACCACCGGCGGTCTTCCGTCCGACTGAGCGATGGATGATCGACGGCGCTGCGATCGAGCGATACTATCTGCGAACGGCGACGTGATAGTGCGAAACGTGAAATAGGTTACCTGTTGCGACCCGCTGCGGACTGTTTATGACTTCATATATGCTAATTTCTAGCGGCTTAAATTTAGCAAATCAATTCACTTCGGTAAGTGGACTTCATTCACTTTCGCTCGACCGTGTAACGACGCGGCTGATATGACACCCTTCTTGCAGGCAGTTTTCAAGCCCGAACATCATGTTTAATGGATTTTGAGCAGTGTCAGGATAAACAGGTAAGTTGCCTCAGAGTGCAGGTGACAACACGGTCACATGCCATCAGATATGCAATTGGGCTACACTGGGTCTGCTTTTTAGCCTCCGCCAAAAGGGATCACTTGCTAATAAAATATGCATTGGGAATTTCGAACGAATTTCCATCTGCCTCACGTGCACTCTCTTACTTACTTACTTATACATATTTAAATTTTTTCAGCAATCTTAAGTTATTACATCAAGAATTTCTTAGAGTTGCGATAATGGGGCATATTCAGCCAAATATTTAGCTATTCTCAACTACGAATATTCTCGTAGTTGGCAGTGAATGTCTTAATACTGTGTTAACTGAAAGATTACTATGTTGGCGTGGTGGTGTGGTGGTTTTAACAGTCCTCTTTCCAGAATTACCTATACCCAATTATCAAAACTTTTTTAAATAAATTATGAGTAACATTTTGCGCACAACATTTATATTTATGATCAGATCAATACTCAAGTGCTGCTGTCGTTAACTTTTAAAAACATAGAGTATAGCTCTGTTTATCAGCTTGATCATTATATTTGATAATTGAAGTAAAGGATACGATATTAGCCAAATTAGCGGACCCAAATCTCCTGATGTTTTAGTATGTTCACTTAAAGTAGTTGTAATTTAAGTGCAGGCTGAAATTATCATGTAACGTGAAAACGTGAACTATCGCTGTGCTCTCGAATCGACTTTTCGAAAATACTGGAAATCGAGTATCTGCTGATGATATTCGAAGAATTTGTTGCAAAATCAATTTAAAATCCCGCAGTGTCGTTAAAAAATCCTTCCTGGCCGAATTCATGCTAACACAAGGCTGGCTTGGTGCCTAACCCGCAGAAACTAGGGTATTCAAAAATTGCGCCGAGATCTTTTTACAGAAGAAAGCTGTTTTCAATTGTTCCGCGCTACTTGCACGGCGATCTTCTTTAACAAGCTTAATAAGAGTATGTTATACTCGTGCAGTAAGTTTTCCCCTTGGTCCTCCTTTGCCTATATTTCCGTTATTCATCAATAATTCAAATTAAATGCACCTGGACGGAATAATTTAACGAACTGAGATCTATGAAGTCTAGCCAGAGCAAACTAACGAATGTAGAGGTACAAAAGGACGATTCTATAACTTTTTTGTTAAAATTTTTATGAACACGATGAAGTGGTCTTATATAGTTATTCGCGGGTGCCCCGAGGCAATTATTTAAATTTCCTATGTCCTTGCAAAGGAAAACAAAATCAATGTATGGGAAAATAATAAAGACCATTCAATAGTTAAATAATTAAAAATCTTTCTTATAGGTATTGATCGTATAAGTGATGAAATGAAGGCCTCAAATTTGGAGAGAGAGCACCATAATAGGCAGATGAAAAAAAAAGAGAGAGAAAAACTACGATTGAGACAGCAAATTTATGAATTGCAAGTTTCTCAATTAAATTGAATCACAGTTTGTTTGTAGAAAATTTTTATTATGTTTTTTGTTGATTTTTGTTTGATGTAATGAATGCATTAAAATGTTATGCATTTTTTTAAAAATATAATGATGTGAAGTTAAAATATTATTTTAAATTAATTAATTATTAAATCATAGTTTCTCTGTACAAATAAAAATTTCCATGTGAATCTAATTAAAGGCAATTCATAATCATATTTCTTATTCTAGCAGCTTCACTGAATAAAGAAGTATTTTCATATTCTAAATGTTCATGGTAATTTTCTCGTATTTGGATACGTTCGTCTTCTTCAATGCCTGCATTATAATATAAGCATATGTTATGAAGCGCACTACACACGTTTATTATTTTAATCACTCTTTCTGGGAAGTAATGCAGTTGTCTTGCCCCTAAAAGACAGCGAAACGATTCTTCAACACACCAATTTTCCTTTCAACTATAATCCTATAGCTTTAGCGTGTTGTTTGTAGAAAATGTTCTCGGGACTCATTTCTAATGGAGATCTGAAAGGTGTCGTTAACCATGGTTCTAAGGGATAGCCGGCATCGCCTGAAATAATAGAACTTCACTCTACGTTTTACTTAAAAAAAGCAATTACAATATTGAAATTGCTAAATATCAGTAATTCAAATATTTAACTTGCTAACTGTAGTATATATATGAAGTTACGCACACGGAAAAAAATTTGTCGGGAATATCGCGTCGTTTCTGGCAATATCCCTGTATTTTCCGATGGATTTTGGGACAGTGCATTATTTTGGTAATATTTGTGAAAAAAACGGGGATATTAACTAAAATTTAAGGATCAGCGTAAAATGTTGACATTATTTCCTGTAACTTTTAAGGAGATCTGTTGCTTTTTCAATATATGTTATGGATTTTATGGCGAAAACGTTCGTAAATTGGTTGGGGATTCTAGCTATTCAAATTTTTTTCCGTGCATAGTGCATACATTTTTTCCAAATCGCTGGTACAATTTTGTTACGATTTCTCGGGTTATTTACAAAAAATGGGTTGTAACATTCTTTATATAAAATTTGACTACCTAAAATCCAGCTATTTCGCTCTACCCTACTATATTGTGCTTCAAAATGCTGTCTCACGTCACTAAGATTCCATATATGGGAATCGTGATTAGAGCCAGGAAAACGGGCATCCACAGTTCGAATACGCATTTGATCGTCACAAATCGTCACATTCCGACATACGTCGGAAACTACTTGCAAACATTCATACTGTAAAATCCATTTCGGTTATAAAACAGATGTTTGTCGTGAGAAGGTGGTATAATCTTAACATTGTGTGTTCCATCTATTCCTACACATTATGACTCCCGGAAAACCGCTTTTAGTATGGAAATATCGTTTAGCTCTCTCCTTTTCTGAATTGTCCATGCTTAAACTTATTCATCGATCGATATACGTGGATACTGTTGATTACGCCATAGCTAAAAGAATTATTTAAAATGTAAATGCAGATATGGTAAAATATTACTATGGGTTTGTAAACAAATAGTGCATACCAATTTCATATTCTTGCCCCACTCCATACTGATATCCACCTTCAGCATCTTTTGGTTTCAAACCGTGCGATTTTCCTTCTAACACATATAAAAATTCAGCTTTGTTTAGACGAAAATTCTTAAGAAAACTACAATATGCTCTTTAATTATATGTACATATATTAGGTTGAATAAATTAACGAAATACTTACGCGACATCATTCAAATTTAATGGATCATTTTGATTTCTCAAAATTCTCCTCTCTTCACGGAAAAAAATTTGTCGGGAATATCGCGTCGATTCTCGCAAAATCCCTGTATTTTCCGATGGATTTTGGGACAATGCATTATTTTGGTAATATTTGTGAAAAAAACAGGGATTATTAACTAAAATTTAAGGACATTATTTCCTGTAACTTTTAAGGAGATCTGTTGCTTTTTCAATATATGTTGTGGGTTTTATGGCGAAAACGTTCGTAAATTGGTTTGGGATTTTTGCTATCCAAATTTTTTCCGTATTGTCTTAAATTTCTACATGCTGAAAAATTATTTTCTTTTTCAGCAAACCAAAAAAAAAAACCAACGCTATCCATTTTCATATAAAAACAATTCAGTTTATTTTCAAAAACAACGAAGCATTGTTTGACATTTGACTCGCAAAATAATTCGATTTTAAATTTCGTATGGCAGTGCTCTTCATCAATTCCAGTGGAATTTATGATACTCTTTCGAACTCCGGTGGAAATTTGATTTCAAGTGGAATTGTATTCCACAAGGAATTCATGATATGTAGGGGCTTTCATTGTTTTTCAACTTAAATACATATGTATTTATTAAAACGAAAATTTTAAATCGTCAAACTTAGAAATGCAAAATGTTCTTGCAACTTATTATAAACATATTATTTGATACATATACCTATTATTTAGTTTTACATCTAAAAGACCTATGTACATTATATTGAAAAATATTCATGTATATTATTGTCTTTGAAAGCGCTTTACTAATATGTAAAATTTTACTATATAATCTAAAAAATTTAAAAAATTTTAAGAATTTTACTTGTATTAATCTGATGGTTTAATTAAGTCTGACTATCCTGTAAAACTGTTTTTTGCTATGTAACGAGCCTGTGCTCGGTTTACAGTCTCCAAACAGAAACAGGTTGCAAGTGCGTTCCCTCTCAGTGCGGCTTGCCCAATGAAGCCAAGAAAAGGGGCATAACTTGCTGAATGCGTCAAATATTGGCGGTCAGTAACTTGCGGCTCACTGTAGCGCCTCTCGACCGCAAAGTTGACCGCTTCGCCGGCCACCGGTAATTGCAATTAATTAGAAGAGACAAATAACTCAATTAACCGACAATTAGCACTTTCGTATGCAGCTCCCCATGCGGACTTGCTGTGGTCATTGACCCAATTACCAAGGTGGAAAAAAGCGCCGTGTTTACGTCATGTACTCGTGTTCGCCGAGTGTAGGCCAGCCGCGGGTGATTCACTGACTTTTCGCATTCTTCGCGGGACCCGCAGTTTTCCCCAAGAGCAGCGCGGGAAGACATCTTATCCTCCCAGCCACCCTAACTTCGATAATCGAACCGAAATGGAATTTTGTTTGTCTTCTGCGTTCAACGTTCGCAACAAGAAAAATCACTGCACCACCGCTGACCGCTCCAAATGGGATTTCAGTGGCCCCCCATCTGCAAAGAGCGCGCGCGGGCAGCTAGAGGCACTTTTTCGTTTCTTTCGGAGAGTTGCTTGTTTATGCTAAAATTTGCATAATTCGGTCAGCGCGAACATCGCAATAAGACATCGCACCGCACGAATACCTTGTGGTGCTGCGTCCACCGTGGGTCACCTCGCCAAGAATGGGAAACAGTGGACGCTCCCGCGAAGAATGTTAATGCGGGCTTTAACCGGCATAGACCCAGGGCCCCCGGGATAAGCGGTGGCAGCTCAGCCCCCGCACTCCGGCCGCGGGGATCGTCTGTTTTTCTTTCACTGTCAACAGTTTAACTGTAAAAAAGCAAGAAACTGCGTCGCAAAAAATCGCTCTGGTCTCACTTATTGACGCAGTCCCATCAGGGGATACGCAGCGGGGGGTCATTCTGGAAATGAAGAGTGCGCAGCAGCTCGCGGTGGAAAAGTAAATAGATAGAACTGGGACAATTCTGGAATAATTGATTGCGCTGGACTCACCTACCGCGGAAGACGGGGGTTTTCTGCAGAGAAATGCGTGAAAAGGACGGGGAATGGCTTGGCGTGGAATTTTAAGCTTCGCCGTTTTGCCGCGAAATGCTAGAAATAGAAATGCCTTTACAAGAAGAAAGCATGTAATGTACCTATCTACTTCAAAATCTTGATGAATTCACCGCGCTGAATAGTAAATAGACTTACGGTATATATATACTATGTATGTACACATATAGCAAGGTAATACATACATATGGATATTACTTAAACAGGATCCGAAATTTTGCGCGTAATAGCTCACGATATTCATACAAATTCGCCCACTGATGTCACATATTGTACGTCATTGTAGAACAATTTCCATTAGAATTTCGTTCAAAATAATGCGGCGTGACGTCACAGCAATTTTTTTTTTTTTTTTTTTTTGATTGTGTGTTCTCTGTACTCCTAGAAATGCATACCAGAAGGAATTAAGGTTTTGTCAATAGTCAACTTATATATATTTTTAATACACATATGTACAAACCATACACTGAAGAGTAAAACTGATATAGAAAAGACAAAATAATATGATAGTACCTGGGCAACCGAACATTTCTCGGGACGGATGTGAGAAGTTTAGCTAGTTCTATAATTTTGTTTGCCCCTTGAACACGATTCCAAGCTGCGGCAATCGCTTTTTCATTTTAAAATATTTGCTGCATTTATTATTTAACATGCGATTTATCACAAGTAATTAATTTCTCGCTTAGTTTTACGGTGACTGCCTAATATGTCTATATGGCTATTTTTGTTAGGGAAAATTGGCATTTCAGGTTTTTTAATACAATTAAGAGATCTTTTGATAATTCAGTGGTGTTTGTTGGAAATTAGCGTTATAAGATTGGTAATATCACTAAATACGTAATAGTGCAAATAAATAATAATAATAGCTTATCGCTTATTGGCTCTCGAAAACCCCTATATATAAATTTAATCAAAATCGTTTGAGCAGTTTTCGAGAACACAATTATAGATATAAAAATATATATGTACCTATACTTATGTAAATTAGCTGACATGTTCCCGGCATTTTAGTTAAACTAATGACGTTGACTTCGCGTTTAGTATCAAAGTTGAAAAATTTTATATGGCGAATCTAGTTTTTTACGTTCAAGCGATCTGAAAATACCTGACAATTTCAAGAGACTGGAGGGATGGACTAAAAGCGTAATATAGACCACTCGATTATTTTCTACTGAATGTATGAGATTTCTCCTAATTCATATTTGTTAGGTTCCGTCAACTCTCAAATACGACAGAGTAATTTTATGATTTTATTTAAAAATCATTTTTTTTTTGAGATTTTTTTTTTTTTTTTTGAACAAAATCTACTTCAAATTGTTTATAAAAAAGCGGCCAAGTGCGAGTTGGACACATTTTACCACTTTGGAAGTGTCTCTCGCGCAAACTATTCAGTTTAGAAAAAAATGATATTACAAACCTCAATATCATTTTTGAAGACCTATCCATAAATACCCCACACGTATGGGTTTGATGAAAAAAAATTTTTGAGTTTCAGTTCTAAGTATGGGGGACCCCCACAATTTTTTTTTCTATTTTGGTGTGAAAATCTTAATGCGGTTAACAGAATACATCTACTTACCAAGTTTCAACAGTAAAGTTCTTATAGTTTCGGAAAAAAGTGGCTGTGACATACGGATGGACAGACAGACAGACAGACATGACGAATCCATAAGGGTTCCGTTTTTTGCCATTTGGCTAAGGAACCCTAAAAAGCGTAATTATTTATCAATCAAAAAAATAATCTGTTTAGTATCATCATAGCAATTTGAAGATTAATTAGTCAACATTTCACAGAAGCAAAGCTTATGTGTGAAATGTTATTTAACTAAACCAAGGAAACATTTTTAGATATAACCAAATTATTAGAAGTGAATAAAAAGAAAAGAAACAAAAATAAAATAAAAAGCAAAATAAAATAAAAAGCAGAAATAAAATAAAAAAGCAAAAAAATAGAGCAAAAATCAAAACAGTAAGGGTATACCGAATTAGAAAGAAAAACTAACACATAAATCAAAAATGAGGAAAAGGACAAAAATCTAGTTTGTTTGAATGATCAGGACCAAAATCAAGATTATTTGAATCATTTTGAAAAACATAATCTTTAAATATTCTTTTATAATTTTTATTGTTTTGGGCATATATTGTGGGAATATGACCTCAATTGGTCAAGTTGTTCAGAAGCTATACGATCGCTGACAAACGCCCAACGATTATACATGTATATATAAAAAGATATTGCTCGTTTTATAGTATATTGTAGATAGGGAAAATCCTTTTCAATATTTTGACCTTCCATTAACATTTTTTCCAAATTCGCTTTTTTAACCCATGGTAATGTTTTTCTGATGTATATACAAACATATGTCCATTTGTTTGACTGAGTATAGGTAACCTAAATGGCTTGATGGGTCTTGGAGTATAAAATGTCGTTAGATTCGCCCTAATCCCCAGAATGTTATAGATTGCATTTTATTGTCAACATTTTGAAATAAAAAAAGGCAACCACACTGGCTAAGAACCACACAAACCTTTGCTATGAAATACGACCCATTAAATTAGATAAAATAGGACTTATGCCGTCAACTGCACTATAGACTCGAGTATACAGATATTATTAGCCGTTGGAGCGTCCGAAATTGTGGAATGGATTTTACCCAGTTCGATATTAATAACCAAATTCATCATTTTAGGTTTAAAATATCCATTTTTTCCATTGCTAATTTCTTCCTTTTGTTTTTGCTGTTGTTTTTGCTAAATATTTGTTTGCATATATGTATCAAAGGTTTGAAAAGTAAAACAGTATTTTTTTATTTTATATTCTACATTGTTTATGGCGGCGCAAAATTTCTGTGGTTGATTTTATCTAGTATGACTGTTGCGTACTTTTCAGGACTAGGTAAATAGAAAGATATACAAAAACTGTAAAAATAAAATTTCCACTACTATATGACTATTCTTATCCTATTGAAAGTACCTAACAAGTAAGGTATATTTTATACATGAACTTCCTTAAATTAATGTTATTAAATCGTAGTATGCAGTCGAAGGCTCCGAACAAACGTTGATTAGGAAATCATATAGAATCGACTGTCTGTAGATAAACTATTGAGTATAATGACGCTTGTGCCAATTTTCCTGTGTAAACTGTATATCATTTATATCGTAAAAGTCGATAAGAAATTTGCTAGGATGTCCGTGACATCATTACATACCGTTGTAAACTACATACTATAAAACCAATGAATACCTATTATACAATATGTACATGAAATTTTCTTCTTGAAGTGATTGTTATAAATAAATAATACCTGTTTGATTTTTTTGCACACCGCTAGCAGATATGTAAATATAAATCCTTCAAGTGGACTTTTATAGCTTTAAATTTTCGAGATGACATCGTAATACCAGGGAACTTATCCGACTTCCCAAAATCGCCTGTGGAGATTTATAGGCCTTATCCAAGTTGTGGATTTCATGTCCTCGCCAACTTATTTCAATTGACAATGATCGCTTGCTTGGCATTGGTAGTTTTTATGACAAGTTCATCCCCGGACAGGTCGCGGCCATAAATTTCTTCGGCAAATAAATGCCTGCCCTGAGTCGCTCAGGTAAGTAATAATTGCACAATGAGCCGACGCTTTTTTTATTTGCAGGTCTGGTCGAAGGAAGAAGGTCAAGATGTCTGAAGTGCATCCAGGTCCACGTCTCTTGCGGTAATCTCGCGGCGGTGCATCAAATCAAAGGAAATTATCCGCGTGCGGCCTCTTCCCAAGCAAAACCGTTTAAAAGGGAAAACCGGTTCAATCCCAAGGAGCTCCGGCACCGGCGAGGAGTCAAAGCAGTCAGGCAGGGCGTCCGGCGAATGGGGCCAGGCGCTCATCTGATAATTTAGGACCCATTACAAAAGGAATAGAGGTGGAGAAAGGAATTCTCTACTTATTCGACAGAAACCCTCGGGGTCCATTCGAATTCTGCAGACGTTGACAGCGTTGAGTTTATTTAGCGCTTGTGTAGAGACTGATAAATATACATATGTGGTAAAATTAAATTTTAATGCAAAATAAGTCGCAAAGTTGCTAGGCTCAGTGCCAAAGCCAATTGATTAATACTTTCTTCATAATGAAGCTGTACGATAGTGACGATTTCGAGATACCTATACATAACAGTAAAAGCTTCACAAGGCCACGCACCTACTGTCGCCAGCAGTGCAAATAATTGGAAATGTTTCGTTGAATTTAGGAGAAATACTAACAGGGATGCGTCGTATTAAAATAATTACATAGCGAAATCATTTATTACGACATACCTTCTATTCAATACTATGCAGAAACTTATCTCACGGGCTGCAGAGTGTCATCTTCAATGTTTATTATTTTCGAATATTCAGATATTGTATATTAAGCTGACAATGGGCGTGTTGTTAAATTCAGAATCTTTAAGATTCTTCAAGACAAAGTGTTGCTATATTCAGATTTTCTGAAATGTCAAGTGTTGCTAAATTCAGATTTAAGAAAAATTCTTTAAAGAACATCCAGACAGAATCAAACGCACTTGAACCGTCTGGATGTCAAAGACAACTGTCAGTGCCCATTGTCAATGAGGTATTTTTTGTTATAACGTTCCATATAGTAGTTCGTGAATTACTTTCATATTTAATTTAATGTTTGAAAGAATTCAGAACACTCCATCATGAATTTAATTTATTTTTAAATATTTGTGATATTTGCCGTCTAACGCATGACAGTTGTCAAACAATCACTGCAGCCAAAGTGTTGCAGAATTCAGCCAAATCACAATCCAGTCAGTTTCAGCTGACATCTAGTTGCCGTAAGAAAAAATCTGAATTTAAGAACACGCCCAATCTTTATCTTGTATTTGGCATATTTATTTTAAACTGGTTAACCTGCACCTGAAATTTGTCGTGATAGTCATTTAATTTATATAATGGTTCCCAAATTTACTTTACTGTAGGAAGCCACGTAGATATGTATGTTAGAAATATCCACCTTTCTTTCCTCTAAGAGAGTAGAAGTTATATTTTAAAAAATTCTGACATAATTTGGGAGAGTGCGTTAAAATGAGGTAGTGTGTTTAGACAGAGTACCCATTAAATTTCGTAAAACAAAAGAATTATGAGATCGATAATATAATTATCACAAGTTGCCATCCTACCCCTATTAGCGTTGTGGCATCGAAGTGGGAGGTCTCATAGAACCATAAGCTAAAAGTAACATTTTTTTTTTAAATCTAGTTTTTGCCTTGAATGAAAAGCAGTTTTTGTGATAAGCTGCATTGTATTCATAGTCCTATAAGTAAGATATTAAAATAAGAATTTAATTTTTAATTTTTTAAGAGGACCTAAGGCCCAAAGACTAAATCCTAGCGAAAATCTCTTGTGGTAGTTTTTCTAGATCGTCCTTGTGAACTGTCTCCACATTACAACATTTTACAGCTCTTCAAACTGTACACTTTTTCATATTGTACTTCTCACCTTTTCCGAATTTATTTCCTGCCATTTTCTCACAAAATTGTGGTATTAGTTTAAAATTCACTTTAGAGCTCTAAAAATAGTAATACGATAATTACGCAGTTATTCCAACGACATGAGGGAATGTAACTTGCTACTAAATGATTTATATATAATACTGATAGGCTCAATCAATATATAAACTTTATATCGTGTAATTAAATGGTTTTTTTCATCGGCTACACATTTCGTAAAACAAATTGAAACATTTTAAATTTAATTAATGTATATTTCATAAATGTGTACGGTCCGGATAGGTAACTGTTAACTAAATAAGTAAATAAAGACTGTTTGAAACCTATAATTATTATTTAAATTAATTTATAATTTATTTTAAAGAATTTCAAATATCAAGTCCTTTTGAGAATAATGTGTGAAGTATGGATTTCTACTTTTGGAACGTCACAACAATTAATAATAATGGTATTTATAATAAGTGGAAAATTTGATATTTATAAAACTAAAGCCGTTCTCTCTTGAATTCCTCAATACAGCGATCAAATGTTCCCAGTCTGCTTACCTCCGTTGACCTACATTTAGTTTCTCTTCCTGATGAGTTGGACGCTGCCACCTAAAAACAGGTTTCAAAACGCTAAATTACTGGATTAATTGCAAATGTACTTTAAGCAGCAAAATAATAAATTTGAAAAGATTTACTGATGCAACATTGGTTGCATTGGAACAGAAATACAAAGTATGTAGAATCGGGTCCGCTCAAAGTGACGTGGTCTGGTCTTTAGTTTTGCATCGCGGGCAGAGCGATATCGCGTCGCGCCACCCATTGATTGATCCGGAGCTATTAGCCGGCTACTTCCTATCAGAAGACTTTAGATCTTGGGGTCTCTGACTCTGCCCCATTACGCACTCGGGCTCGGAACGCCTGCTTCCGAGCGAAATGACACCAAATGGAACGTCCCAGCGAGTGAAAAGAACAAAAATTTCACTCGCCAAAGTACTTCGTGCATTAAATTCTAACGGTTCTTCGGGTTCCTCGAAGTTATAAAATGCTATAAACAACAACATAAGTCAGTGTGCGGGTCGGGCTGGGCAGTGCAGGGCGGACGGGTCGGGACTCGGGAGCCACTGTTGAAGAGAAGAAGGCTGGCCGCGGAGAAACGCGCGATCCAAGAACCAAACTGGAAGAATGAAGATGCCTATGGTGGTCGAAGGGCGAGGTGGAAAAAGCTCCGCCGATGTCTGCAAGAAATGCTCAGCTACCACCAACACCACGGCGGCGATCTTCGCTTCGGCGGCGGCGTCTCGATCGTGGAATTCCCTTGACCGCGGACTGAGCCTAGGATGGTTAGACGTCATGCGCGGCTGGCTCTTGTGTGCCTCGCGAGCTAATGCGGGAATTGGCCGCGGCGGGGCGGTGTTGGTGCGATAGACGAGCGATTCTCAAGTTCTTGGTTTCTTAAGAAGTTGAACCGGCTCAGCCAACCGGGCAAACAAGTTTCGCTTGGGAGAGATGCCAACTCAAAACTGAAAAGCCGGTGCACACAGCGAAGAGAACTGCTGCCCGTGGCCTTTACCGCGGCGAAGACGACGAACACATTCGCGGCGGCGCGCGCCGGTGTGGTGGTACTTGATGGTGGCAATGACCCCGGCTCCGGAACGTACTCGTAATCGGTGCGCAGCGCAAGTTCTTTCTTGCAGAGATTTCCTCACTTCTTTCACGGAGCAGAATTTCTTGGACTTTTTCCCCCCGGAGGTGCGTTTTTGCCAAAGCTCGACCTGATCCCGGAGATCTTTTTTGTCCTATTTACCTTTCTCTTTCGGATGGATAAATGCTTAAGGTTGGGCTGTTTACCTTCTCGTTTCTGGAAGAATCTCGGCGCGTGATTTAGCCTTTTTGCAGCACTTTCGGATATATTTATTGACCATTCCTTCTGATCGGAATAGGAATTCGAAAGCTGCCCTCGACGGCATACATCGAAACAAATAAGCTAAAAAATCGAAAAAGTCATTTGGGTTTTTGGAATAACTAAAATCGTATTCCTGCACAAAAACAAATTAAGATACTTAATCTGAATTAATGTGCATCAAAAATTAGAGACCACTGCGGAATAAATTGAGTTAGAGTAAAGACAAATAAGTATGATTTAAAATGGAAAATCTAACTGCAGTTCATAATCTCTCAATCAAATCAAATTTTGCACTCATTCTCATCTACATATGTAGACACTAAAACGTGTTACGTAATTTTCATTTTTTTTTTTCTCATCAGAAAATATGTAAGAATGGCAGACGGGTTTTTTGTTAAATGTTTATTATAAGTTCAAGTACTTTGTTTAAGTAAAAATAATTTCTTCAGAGCTTTTTATGCTTGCTGAAAATTTTATAAAAAGTAACTTTATGTAAGCACTTGTAAAAATTAACCTGAAATCAAATTTTCATAAAGTAAAATTTATAATAATAATTACGTACCTACTAATAAATTAAGTATATCTTTAAATAAAACTATAAGAACTGAATCAATATCTTATTTCGTTCCAAAGTTATAGCTTACATAATAGGTACAAATGTAAGTTCGAAAAATGTGGTTTCGAGAAAATCGCGTTTAAAGTTCAGTACCTACGCCATGGTTTGGCCAACAAAAGTTTGTCTATAAAACCGCATAACTTTTCCAAAAACAAAAATTTTTTTAATTTCTAATGAGAATAGCACTGTTAATTAGGGTAATGTAGTTACCATAAAAATTAAACAAATAACTGCTTATACAGTATACAGAAAACATTCCGTTTTTTAAGAAGTTGAAATAATAAATTAATGATGTGTACTAAAATTTAGTTTTAATTAGGTATACGTGGTTGTTAAAAATATCACAATTTTCCTCAAAAAAATTAAATTGCAAATTTTTGGAAAATGGAACGCTTTTTTGAACAACAATCAAATTTCGGGAATTCTGGGTACCTACATTTATTTGAAACTCTCGATACCTACATTTATTTAAAAACCGAAAAACGGTTTTGCTTTTATAAATATCAAAATTGTAATATTAACATTATTAGTCCTCAGTTTTGTGCCCAAAGCATTACAAATTTCTATTTTTTTTTTTTTGGTCTGGCAGCTCTTTAACTTTTCGTTGAAATTTCCAATTTATCGTATATGATTACCAAAGGTTAGAATTTTGTGAGTAAAACATTAAAATATTATAATTTATATTGACTAAATTGACCAAATACCTACTGTTAAAGAGTTTAATCTAGTTTGACCCCGTATATTTGTTTTTTTTTTCAAATCTTGCGACGGCTTTTCCAACTACTTCTATTGAACCGATCCTTATGAAACTTTGCGCACATATTGAGTTCCTGTGACAATGCAAGATTATGAAATTTCAACTTGGTAGCGAAAGTCTGATAATAGAAATTTTAGTTTTTGGTACAGCTGATTATTTATAAAATAAAATCGTTGAACTTAAAAGTTTTTAAACTTTACTTGTTTATCAATTGCTCTTCAATATCATATATTTTAAAATCAAGCTAACATAATTTAAGTGAACAAAAATTAATTTTCTTCAGCTTATTGCTCGTTAGAAATCTTTGACATACCTAAATAGGAAATAAAATAAATTCAGAATGGTACAATATGTAAATCCCTTCTCATGAACAAATTTTTTTATCAGGTTTTATCTTTTAAATTACTTACTGCAGTATACATATATGCATAAAAAATGAAAACCTGACAGAAAATTTTTATGAGAATATAATGTTTCGCTGTTTTGCTGACCTCTCCAGTTTTCTAGAGGTTATTACAGTTTTAGAATGTTACAACTGCCACAGCTAAAAGAAACTTTTGCAAATCAAAGCTTATTAAAAGTTATCTTTAAACATCTATGGGTCAACAACATTTACTGGTCTTATTAATATTGTTGTGGCGTCGTCACAGTATGCGCTTTCTTGTCACATTATTATCTTTTATCAAATTGACTCACTTCTGCTTTTCAAAAAAAAAAAAAAGGAAATGTCACTTGTTTTGTTTTGGTATTTTTGAAAGGAAACTCAAAAATACCATCTCCAGATATTCATTCATTCATCAAAAACCAATTAATTTCTATCGATCCGACATTGAAAATTTGCACTCTCGATGGTAAAAGGTTCTTGATAACGAGGTTAATTATTATTATTATTATATAAAATTGATTAAAAATAAAACCTTGCTAAAAATTTATTTATTTGAATGTACGACATTACTTTCCGGTACCCCTTACTTATTTAGGCAAATTGGCTCGTGTGTTCTGAAATTGCAATCAACGTTACTCGTCTGATTCTATAAGTTAGAGAAAACTTGTAGAATTTACAGAACGTGTTTAAATTCGTAATTTAATGCCTTGATGTGCCTGAAGAACGGTTCTTATATTGGTCATTTCTACAATGATCGCCTCAAATGGCAGTTCTGCGTCTTTTACGGACCTGATTTCCAGCTGCAAATATACAATAATTTTTATATCGTGCTAATATTCGACAAGAGCCCGTAATTGTCATTACGTCACTAAATTAAATGAAATTACATAATTAAGCCCACGGGTCTCAAACAGCCACTGGAATCTCGGTATAAGTCCGACAGCGACGCGGTCGCCGCCGGCAGTGGCGAGCGATCGCGTCGGTCGTCGATGTCGCCCGGAGAACGCACACCACATTAGCGCTGCATACAAAGTAGTGCATGTTGAACGTGCAAGTGATCTTCGCTCGGCGATTAGCTGGGTGCCGTAATGTACTTGGACTCATTTGCCGAGTCCATAGAAGGTGCATTGGTACCGTTAATGCAGAAACTTGCTTTCAATCCTCAGCCCAAAACGATAAGACGCGTTCACCTGGCTCGGCTGGTACGTCGATCGGTTTGAACGCGAGAACGCTAATCGACATCTCGCAGCAGAGTGCAAACGAAGGACAAATGGGCAATGACCTTGACCTCGTTTGACGATCGTGAGCGCTATTAAGCTGACGCGAAACTGTCGTTTATCTTGGCGTGTTTCTTAAGACGCAAAAGCTCTCATTAAGCTGAACAAGCACCGTAAATTGTCACGGCTGCCTTTTTGCCTGGCCAACGGGCAAGATCTGTCGTGACTCACAGCGGTAGCGAGTATCGAGTTGACTTACCAAAGATGCGACCGTTTTGGCCGCACTTCGCCTGGTGGATCGCAAGTAACGTAGATTTATAGTCCGAATTCACCGATCAGGATCAGGAGTGATCTGGTTTAGTTGGTATTTGCCCAAAACATTAAGTCATATGGTTTACGCGCGTAACTGGTCCCACTTAATTAAATATAGAAGTGATTTGCAAAGAGTCATTGACCTGGGTCAATGAGGTAATAGTATTTAAAAATCTACGGGCCAGGTCAGCAGCCGAATTCTTTCAGTTTGCTATGCTTCTTGCATAACAAGAGATCTCCAGCTGGACAACCATTAATTATACTGATAGAAGTTAAAAAGTCAACGCGCGAAGGACGAGTCACGAGTTAATACCCGCCCATTAATATTCTCCAAATTGGTCTTACATCCAACTAAATGGCAGAACTGATTCCTTTTCCAATATTCTATAGAGACGTATAAACCATTGCAAAGCGGATAAATGTGTATTTGCGAATTACATATATTCCACGAAATGCAATGCAATTACAACATTTATAAAAAACTGATTGAAAATATCATTTATAAAAAATATTTAATGCTTTAAAACACGATTATAGCTATTTATTAGATATCTTGCTTGTCGTAAATGTGTCCGCATTACATTTCCATAGCCTAAATTGAAGCCGTACCATATATTGACTATACCTTACTTAAGTGGTAATATAAAAGGGTAGTGTCAATTGAAATAACACAATATTAAACGGGCTTACAAAACCCAATCTAATATAATAATAAAGAGAAGACTAGCGAAAAATCAGAAATAAATCCGATTTACTAATATCTGTAAATAATAAAGAACGAAGGTAGTAAAATAAATATTGCAACGCCATACATGCTATGAAACATTAAAACATGCACGCTGAGTGCGATCGAATACATAAATACAATAGTAATGAGAAAATTCAATGAACAAAACTAGCGAGCAAAAATACGGTGACTAATCTTATTAAAAGTTATATTATTAAAAAAAAACAAATGAAAAAACAATTCCTGTGTCTTAGAACCCTCAAAAAAAGTGAAATTTCATCATCCGTTCATCAATAAATAAGATTCTTCGTAATTTTTTAATAATTAGTTTTGGAAAAGAAATAATAATATAGAAGTTTCACTCACAAAAAGATAAAATAATAACACACAATGTATAATGAAAATATGCATGTATATTATAGTATTCTTATAAAATATAATGCTACCAAAAAAAAAAAAAAACATTTAGGTCCTGTCCGAATCCAAGTCTTCGTCTTCGTCTTGTTATGACAGTTCATGACGTCACACCGAGCTAAGCTCTGCCCGAATTCATGACTATGCTGTGAGCTACGTAGTATAACAGTTTAGATTGCTTAGCTTTTTGTGAGCGAATCCAGGGAGAACGGAATGAGAAAAAATGCAGGACCATTCCTTGAATACTGTGCACGTTGCACTCATCTCTGTGCAACATTAAAATGAAAGATTCCAACGGAATGGCTTTTGTAAGAAGGCCAATTGATGAAAGACTTATTCTAAGATATTGTTGTCATATGGTTAAGCATGATGGGGGGTACGTAACGGTCTGGGGATGTTTCTCAGGGTAGAAAATGGGGCCTATTCATGAAATTAAAGGGATAACGGATCGTTATCAGTACAAAAATATTTTGGAAACCGTTATATTAAAACTTGCAGAGGAAGAAATGCCCCGTCGGTAGACATTTCAACATGAAAACGATCCAAAACAAACATGAATCAAAACTGGCCAAGGACTGGTCAAGGATTGGCTTAAGGACAATAATATACAAGGGCTTGACTGGCCCGCTCAATCCCCAGATCTAACCCCATAGAGAACTTATAAGAAATTTTTAAAAAGGAAATCCGTAAGCGACAATACAAAAAAAAAGCAGAACGTTAAAGGACAGTGAAATCGGAGTGGGAAAATATCTCACAACAATCAATGTCCCGTAGGTTTGCAGCTTTAATAGCTAGGAAAGAATATGCAAAAAGTACTAGCAGAAGAAAATGTTATTCTGATTTTTATTAAGAAGTTGCAAATGTTTTGAGCAACCGAGTACAGCACTTGAAAAAGTTTTTAATTTTTTAATATTTTAAGTAACATTACTAAAATCTCATTTCTGTGTTAACATGTAAAGAACATATGGGTGTCTAGTTTAGAATAAAAATATTATTGAAATTTGTTTTATTTTTTGAATTATCCAATGATGTACAAATTAGAGGTTTCAGTTGTAAATGTTTTGTTCGCGACTGTATATAATTTTAACAGACTTAATATTTTTAAAAACTACTACAAATATAGATACATATATGTTATTTATTTTATATCATAAACATTTAAAAGGCGATTGACGAAAACCAATAAGATCCCAAAAATGAATGAATCTTCTTCGGAATATTCTTGTGATGTACTGGATGGCGCAGTTTATTGGAGGTTTGAAGTTCAAGTACGATACCTCAAAACTTCTTAAGGCTTCGCCACTGAAAATGTTTCTTTCCTCAGGTAGTCATCAAGGTAATCTCTAAATACGAATTCATAGTAATTTAATACTTAGAATGTTACTCTGTCTTCTTATGGACCATTCCTTCCATAGATGCGTTAAGATAAACAATTGTTGCTTTACTGAAACTGAAGACGACAGATTGTATGCTGATTTTACTAAATTATACAACTGAATAAAAAAAGCACAAATGCAATCATTTATTGAACTTTGCGACGGCCGAAAATGCAACAGAACACTGCCTACATATATTTGTTGATACAATTTGTCATATTCATGGGAAAAACTAAAAAGCAAGACTTTTTAATAGATTGAATTGAACTTTGTTTGATTACTTTAAAAATAAAAAAGTACTACTATAGCGTTTAACGATTATTTAGGATAAATAAGATCTTTGCCTCCCAAACTATTGAAGAGAGTGGTTCTGGTAGACAGGACAACAGAAAATGTTAATTGCGATACAAATCTTTAAACCTAAATTTGATGGAATTGAACAAAAAAAATAACATAATACATTTTTATGTTTGTGGAACTCAACTACTGAAGCACAGAACTATCTCTTAGGAATTTCTCAAACTAAATCTAGTCGAAAGTGATCGGGTAATCATATTTTACAGGAAACATCAGTTGTTTAGTTTGTTCTATTTCAGGAAACTTCCCTTTTTTTCATTGATTTGAAATACTCAATAACTTGATATAACGTTTCGTCAAATTGAAATATTCAATAACTGAACAGATGATCGCAAGAAGCCAACTTCAAGATTCCATATCCGATCAGCAATCGGGTCCGGGTCCTGCGCTGCAAGTTTGGATGTATACTTACCACGTAATATGTCATTAGAGCTTAAGGCAAAAAGTTAATTTTCGTGGGCTAACATGACGAGCCAAAGTGGCGTTTTTTTCCCACTGACTCGCCAACTCGTCGATTTTATTTTGGACCGCACCGCACTCAAGGTTACCACCGACAGAACTTCTGCGAGAAACCATTGACCCACCATTCAGGTGATTTCATTTGCAGCAACACGAAGAAATCTAATTTGGTGCCGAAATTTTTTTATTGCACGGTGCGGCTCGATTAGATCACTTCTTTGTAAGTAATTAGGCGGAGGATCGGGGCGGTGCAGGGTGTTGCTTCTGGAAGGAAACATTTTCGTCAGTCTTTTGTTATGAAGAAAGCTATCACGGCGCAGATAATGACTACGGGGGCGAAATTTGAAATTTATGCGGAGTTATTACCCGCAGTGGATTCTTCGGGTTGAAGGAACTAGTAGGTGTCTTAGTTGGAGTCTGCGAAGCTGCAGCCCTTGGGATTGCTACAATACAATGGCTAACGTTAGTTACTTTGGAACGCAGAATGTGTAAGACCAAAACGGTTCATGCGTAAGACGCCAATTGTAAACATGGCAGCGACATGCCAGCCAAGATAATCACGATCTTCGGAGCAAATAGTCTGTACATGACGAAACGACGACGGTGATCTGTGGCTGTTGATCTCAGCGATCATAATTCACGTTGTCATGATCTGCTCGATTCGACCATTGAGTGGAACGAAGCGAGCAGTGACAAAAGTCAATCACGCGCAGCAGTGTCATGGAGATGAATTATCAATTAGGAGCTGTATCTTAGCGGGTAATTTATTTCTCTTGGGGCTGCATCTCCTCCGCTGCTGCAAAAATTCCTGAGGGTTTACGATCACAGCCCGCATTGAAAGGTCCAGCCGGTCGCCGCAAGAAGTCAGCGAGTGTAACGTTCGTCTGCACATATTCAAGTACGCCGCCTTAAATAACTGAGCTGCATTGGGCCTTCTCCTTATAATGAAGGAGATCGCGATCTGCAGTCTCGTGATCGCATGAAATTACCCACCAGCCTTGTCTGTACCTTAGATGGGATACGGTGGATACCCATCTTTTATCATTTCTAAGGCACTAGAACTCCCAAGAAGGCATTTGCAGACCTCATGACTGTTCTTTTCTTGGTGCTACGACGACGGCGTGTATCTCTCATGATCAAGACAAGACGAAACACTTAAGACGGCTAACTTTTTTCCTGCCTTGTCAATCCTTTTAATTCCCTCACCAGTCAACCTTGGATGCGGTCCTTATTTCGAATATGAAGACATGATCAAGCGAGTAGGTACTGCTATAGTGACGCAATCCATTCAAGAATTGGTTGGTTTATCAACGTAGTTACTTCAAAGAATCTTAAAAGACGCTGGGTTATTGCATTCTTTTCGTGCAAAACACATCGGCCATTTTAAATGATTCATTGAAGTACTGCGCGAAACGGTAAAATTAAGTCGTTTTACTTAGATCACTTCAGTAGTATTCAACTTACTTATTCATGTAATTATATTATTTCAACATGTTTCAAATTCACTTTTGAACCATGAAACATTATCATCGTTGTTGAAAAAATAAAATGGTTGTTTTTTTTCTGTTTTCTAAGCGACTGCTTTTTGAGAGCAACCATTTTCTACTTTTACCCGAAACTAGACGGAGGATATTTTATTTGTACCTTAGTATTTATTCATATTCGTTAGAAGCACTCTGAATCGATTTTAACAAATGAATATCCATGCGGTGACTACCACGAAAAAGTGGACCAGCGCAAAAATGTACAAAAGCAATTCTCCCACTACGGGGCAAGTGGTTAGGGTAAAGTATACATACATATGTTTCTAGTGATCTCTGCTCCAGAAAAGTTAATCTTGTGCGGTTTTTCGAGGTACTCCCTGTTATGTTATATATGTTACCCAAGTACAGCAATTCAGATAAATAATTCTATTTTTAATAGTCTTATTCTGAAATATGTATTTAAAACACAATTGTAGTAACAAGTAAGTTATTGCTTTATCTAGTCCCACTTGATTTTAAGTATAACCGAATAATTATAATAAAATTTCATAGTTTACCGATTAAATCAATTAGGCCTTAAATCACTTTGAAAAACTGCTACACTTCTAGCTAATAGTAACAAATAAAAAAAATTTTTTTTCCTAATAAATATTTTTATAAATAATAAAATAACAAACTATGGTAAAAATTCATTTAGCAAATAAATCATCATCGTCAGACAAAACCCTGAAACGACCACGAAACCAAAGACAAGACGATTAGAAGTGTCTTCTGCTAATGGAATGATGAAGGATGTTAACAAGTCCTTGAACTCCAGAAAGGAATCAATCAACAATATTGGGACTGCAGCAAAGAAAATACGGAAGAGGCTATTGGTATGTATCCAAAGCTGCAGAGGATATTTTGAGCAGTTTTTTGAGATATTAGCGTTAACTTAAATTGGTTTTTAATTAAACAAAAGCCTTTTTAGGGTTAATTTAGTTTAATTACCTGCTTTAAAATTCTATTATTTTTAATTTACCACAAAGAGTTTTCCATCAATAAAGTTGCTTATTTCTTCTCCACTTGGGTATGTTGTACTTTGTTAGAAAGGTAATAAGATAAATAGTTCGATAAAAGTAAAATATAAGTGCATTAATTACATGAAGTTCAGAGAAAATTCGAAGAAAAGCAGTATTTTACGAAAATAAGAATCATTTTTCCAGTTTTGAAAGTGACTGTCCCTGCAGTGAGTGAAAAGGAAATGAGGATAGTAAATTTTTGGCGTAAGTTAGATGTCGCTGCGTTGAGTATATCAAAAGATAAAAATAAAATAATGGTATGTATTCCATGGAGGTCAGGTCTTTGGTCCCACTCATCTTAGCACACCGACTAAAATAACACCCTGTATATGTCGAGATATGTAATATTTTTATCGAAAAACAAGGAAATTAAACTGAGATATGATTTTTTAAGTAAAAATAGTCGTTTTTTTAAACCACTTCTCTTCAAGATTTTTTTGTTTCAATACTTCAACACCTAAATGCATCATTTGGACCATACTTATATTGCAATGAACGTTCAAAATGATTGGAGTGTATACAACAACTTATGTGTAAGTTAAGGGTTAATTAGTCAGGTACAAAAAATTTAATCAAAAATCATCTTAATAATTATTTTCGATGCAAGAAATAAATTTCTTCTCGTCATCGTTTTGAAATACATACATATGTACCTACCTACTTGAAAAGAAACGCAAAAATATGTGAATTTTTTTTTCGGTCAATTTTAGCAGGAATTTTTGTTTAAATATTTAAGAATATAAAATTTAAATATTATCGTTTTGTATGTTAATTTCAGTGAAATTAAATATTATCACGTTCGCTACTGGCGCTTGAGAAGAAAATGTTGTACCACAGCCCTTATGACTTAAAAAGACATTGGATTTTTTAACATTATATTTAAAAGATTGAAATCAAGCAAAATAAGCAATTTTCCCAATTGACGCATATTTATAATGCGCGACGGTGGTATGTATCGAACGTGTTAAGGTTCATTTTTAATTTTTGATTAAAAATTGTTTAAGTTCTACCACATACATACATACATATATGTAGGTACATACCTATACATATATAAACAATGTAAATTCGATTTGCTAATTATCAAATTGTTACACCTAACTTTATTAATCTCAACAATTCCATTTCGGTAGTCAGCAAAACTTTATTATGATATAATTAGTTGTCATGAAATTTCGGATGCAATACAATAAAAGTTGCTTACATATGTACATCGTGTATCCCCATGAGGATAGCTTGTTTCCTTACAAGAGGAAGGTCTATGTACGGCTATTGTTGTCGATTGACCTTTTTCGAGCCAAACACCATCCAAGATAGACGTATAATTTTCTTATTCTTAAACAAGTGATTTCTCACAAAAATTTCTTAAGATTGCCCAAGTCCAACTCGATTTGCAAGAGGCAAAAAAGCAAAAGTTTGCCACAAAAACGTTCTATCGAAAACCAGGGCCAGAGCCGCAGGTTTTCGGCTTCAGGAGTCAAAGAGCAACTTGTTCCGAACATTTTCCAGTTCTTCAGAGACTTTCTTATTCTTGGTTGCAAGCTCCATCAACCACTCCAGGCAATGCGAACTAAAGTTCGTCGACCCTCCGTGCGAATTGGAAAAAATTGCTCTTGGGTCCAAAAAAAACAAAAAAAAAAAAACGAAAACGCCGCAGCGAACAAGCCTGCGCCCGCGCGCTCCTCCTTTCATCTCGTTTCAGCGTTCTCTCGATTCGTCCACATTTTGGCCGTTCGATCGAACACAAAGCTTTAAATTCTGCAAGTTCACCTATCCGCGCATTCCTCAGGTGCGCAATACCCCGATTCTGGCCGCTACCTGTTTTGGGCAGGCCCTTTCATGGGCCGTGTCGTGCTCATGCGCCACGGTTGCATAATTTAATTACGCTGTCGCAGCCCTCTTAAAGTCGGTTCTCGGAGCTAATTATTCGTCACAAACACTCGCGAGAAGTCGTCGCCTCTTGCGAAAATTGAAATGATTTTAAGATTGAACTTTTTCTGCTTTATGTTTTGGGGCGATTAGCCTGCCCAAATATGTGCATGAAGAAGTGAAGGTGCCAGGCATCATCGGTGTACGCTTAGTTGCTCTAACTGCCAAAACAGTGAGACGTTTTAATCCCAGAGTTTACTACAATATTTTGAGCTGATGGACGACTTTAACAATTTTTTCTACTTTTATTTTAATTAGTTTTCGACTGGTGGAAGAAAACGAAAAAACCACTCTTTCGCTGATACCATAGAGAATCTGTAATAAAAAAAACATTTCCCCTTTACTTGAGCAAATTCTATAAAGTTTTCGAATATTTTAACGAATTAAGGGCTTACATACCCCTGAGATTTTCAAAAAAAACTAATTTTTTTTTGATAGATTTTTATTCTTTATACTTTTAAGAATGTTTCAAAAAAATTTTTATGAAAATTCCATTGCGTTACAAAGTTATAACAATAAATGTGACCGGACATCGGCTTGGGACGGCTACCCCCGCCCTTCTCGACAGCTGCATATCGTATTTCTTTTGTTCGAAAATGAGTACGTTTACAGGACAACCTGTGAAGTTGAAAATTCTAATATTAGTTAAAGATGAAGGTGTGCAGTACGAAGCTGGAATGGGAGACCAGCAGTATGTTAAAGTTTGAAATACTTTAATTTCTTTATTTTAAAAAAAAAATCCCTCCGTGAGACTATAGCTAGAGATTATTTTACAAGATTCTTTTTTACTTTTGCAGATTGGATAATTTTTGGCGAAGTTATCTTGCAGACAAGGAGGCGCCATTTTTTTCATTAGTGATGAATTTATACATGTAAAAAAGAATGTTAATACATATAACAAAGAATTTTTTTTAATTTTTTTCCCCTATAGTTGAAAAGTTCCTAAAGATTGTTGTCTAAAAAATTTAATTCTGTTTTCACCATATAACCTTTATAATAATTTTTCCAAATTGACTAGGTTTGAAGAAGCCCTTAAAGAAACTCTATCTTAATTCAGCAATTAAAATATTTTTGAAAAGCTTGGAGCAGAAGTGATCCAAAGTGTCATTTTATTGATTTTGAGAAAATGAGTCAAACGCATTTTATATTATGTATTATGAATATGTGCTAATAATTTAAAACTTAATTCTCATTTAACTAAAGTGACCTATATCCTTTTGTTGTATGTATATGTTTAGTTTAATAAAATTTCTTTGTATATGCTTAGTTTAATAAAATTCGACTTCTCAGTGTTAATTTTAGAAAAAAAACTGCACTTGGATTACTTCTGCTTTAAAAAGCAATTGACTTTTTTACAGAACAGAACGATATGTATAACAATATTAAAGGAAAATGGTAGGATTTAAAAAAAAACTTAATTTTTAGTGATAATTTATAACCCATAACAAAAAAAAATAAAAATTTTCGGTGCTTTACAAATTCAGTTTTCGTCACTTTCTTCGCCCAGGGTGTTTGGTAACAGCCGTATAGTAGATCTTGTGTTTCTGTTTGACCTCTACGACTGATATAGGGTAAATTGAGGAAAATGCATGATGACTCTCTTAAGAGACATGACGGGAAGTGGACCCGCAATTCAGCTCCGTGCTTACATCGAATTTCTTCTAATAAACTAGGAGAGCCGGGCAATAAATCGCATCGATCTGCCTATTGGACGTCGTTTGACCTTTATGAAAGGATTTTGCCACCCAGAAATCCAAGTTTCGCTAGTAAATCGAAAATTTCTGTTGCGGACCCTTAACGGGACATTTACATCGGCCGCGAATTCGCGTTAAGAAGTGGTCTAGCATGGCGAGGATAATAATATCGACATTGCGGGATCAGTTTCGGGACTTACAGTGCCCTTATCTGAGAACGCAGGTTGTGCTCCACTGACATATTGAACTGGACTGCCAATCGACGGTCGAAAAGTGAGACCATTTTAAGTGGAAATGCAAACCATTTTAAGTGGAGATGCAAGCCTACCTTGGAAAACTCATGCTATAAAAACACATTAAATTATTTGCAATGTATGTTAAAATAAATAAAATAAATAAATATAAGTTGTCACAAAACAGCCCCTTTCAATTCGCCCTATATTTTGAGTAATTGTTAAAAAACATTCCGACACCAACCAGCTCGGGGCCGGAAGAACACAAGAGTCAGATATATGTATATAAAAACATATTCTATTTTGTCTTACATATGCATTTCGCCTGGGGGTCGGATGGGGGAAAGAGATAGGAATCTTATGTCAAAAAGTCGGCTTAGTTTTGAGGTGCGATTTTGCATTGGATCGGCAGTCCAGTTCTATATGTCAGTGTTGTGCTCTAATACCTTGAATTAAATCGACAAGTAAATCGCAAAAATCTGCACCGGCACTCTGTAGGCGCCAATACACACACATATTAACAAACAGTGAACAGGACAAGCACGTGCACCCAAAAATTTACGGGAGCCGCAGCTCAACCACCAGGTGTGTGCACGGCTTCAAGCGTTTATACAAAATAGCACAGTTTTCACAACAATTATTAAGGAAAAACCCCCAAACTTAGGGCAAATTCACTCCGCAAGCACATAACCCCACCACCGCTTGACAGTCGACTTGCCGCTCTCTCACATATGCTTCAGGTTGAGTACACTACTATAGAGATCTCCTATTTACATCCGAGGGGAGGAACACCAACATTCGACAATCCCACCTAATTTCGGACGGTCCCGGCTTCTGGGTAACATTTTCCCACAGCCCTAGCGTCAAGTCACCTAAAATATAAATAAAAGGAAGAAATCATCCGGGCACTCGGAATAAATCACTGGAACATCACGGATACGTAATGCAGTACAAATTTGTTAAAAGCTTAAATTTTTAATTTTGGGGAATATGAAAATACAATAGAAATAATAGAAAGGGCGGTGGTTTTAACTATCAAATTTTTAGCTTTTCAACTTTATAATTGGATTTTAAACCATTTCGTATGCAGCCTAAGGCAAAGATAGTACAGGGAATACGGCTGCACCAAAGATTTTTTTGAAATAATGTGACCCAAATGACACTGACTAAGATAGATCACTTGTGCACGGAGCGAAGAGGTTAAATTGGAAAAGACAGAAATAAGTACTAAAATCTTTCTACCTTGCAAGTGTGTAAGTATGCTGGTTGCTTGAATTACTAACACAACATAAAACTTGATATACATAAGTACATATTTAGTGTAGAAATGCCATTATCCCCATTTTTACACGAATGTCACTTGGATAACTTCTGCTCCAAGCTGTTCTTTTGTAGTTGCCGCAAATTTACCCGGAGGCTAAAAACATTGTTTTTATGCAAAGTGCGTGAGCAAAACCTATTTGAGTCACCACGAGATCTGCCTGTGTCTCCAAACTAATTTCAAAGAGCCCACGTAACTCAGAAAACTGCATATTGATACACAAATAATTAATTTTAATCCAACTATTAATTTTAATTCACAATTTTAGAGATTCTGGGACAGTTAAGCATTTTAGTTATGATTTCATAAAAACACTACTTATTGCAGTCACCCTTATGACACAATTGAAGGGTTATTTGAAAAAACAGCCAATGTCAGTTTTATGAAATTTTACAAGAGAAGCAAACAGCATTTTTAAGAAGAAAACTATACTTATGGAATTACAATTAAGTATAGGTACCTGATAGGTATTTCATAGAACAGCATGTACTTTATGACTGTTGTTGTAAAAGTAACCATTGTCATGTTGACTTTGTCAGTTCTTCCAAAATTGTCTAATATTGATTGTTTTTCTAAAATATCAAACAAGCTTTTACCCAGAATATCGTTTGACTAAGGCGCTTTTACGAAAAATTGTGCTTTAGTTTTGATTGGTATTATTACAAAGAAACTATAGACATAAAAAAAATGTTTTTTGACATTGGTTTTTTTTTCAAATACCTACTCCTTCCATTTCGATAATACTTTTTCAAAATATTATAGTTTGGAAAAATTACAAAATTTTAATTTTTTCAAAACCTCATATTTCTGTTAGAATATTGACAATGCCCTCGCATTAAACGAAAAACGTGGAGCAGTTGTCGTTGATAAAGCTGAAACAATAGTTCATATCATTTGCATTGCAATAAAATATGTTTAGTCACTACGATTCAATGGAGATCCTATTGCATGCACCCACGTTTTTCGTTTTAATTCTTAAAAGTATTTTCATAGCTATTAAAAATTTAAGATCATAAATTTTCAGGACAATCTTTATGGAACTACGAAAAATTATTTTATACTTTTCCGTTTTAAATATGTGTGCTGTTTTTTTTTATTTAAATAATTTTTAAGTTTCAATGCATAATTCAAAACATCGTAAAAGTGTAAATATTCCGGCTATAGTTTCAACCACTTTAGTATCTTTTTTTTGGGAAGTTTGCATCATGTTCGTCAAGATTTGTATATATGTATGTAGCAATACGTACTATTGCTTTCCAATGAAATAAAACTATTTGGACGAAATTTATGATATATTACAATATTTATACTTACATACTGTTACAATTTTGCCCGCCGAGCGGCTGGCGGACAAAATTGCACATAACCTTCCCTCGCTATAATTTTTGAGAATAAATGGCTCGTCCGCCGAGGCAGACGAGCCCGAAAAAAGTGTCGGCGTTTCAATCCGAAGCACTGGCCAGATCTCGTCAGTGTGGCCGTTGGCCAGTGCTTCTGCCACATACGCCACGATTGTGCGGATTGAACGCCGATCCTCATATTCACTTGATTAAAATTTTAAGTGTGAATTATAGCGAGGGAAAATTCTGTAACAATACTAAACACCAAATTTGTCAAACGACTTTAAGTGAAGTGACATTGTTCCAAGATCCAGGCGATTTTTACTGATGTTAAATTTGGCTTATTGGGACAGTCCCGAGTTGGGTCGTCATCCGTTTTCGTGTGGTCGTTGGCTTCTGAAAAATCCTATATAATAAATTATCTTGACAACTGTGTATGGGCAATAAGTGCCTGATTATTTCTGGATTCTTCCCATTCATTGCGGGTCATTTTTTAAAAATACTTATGACCTCGTTAAATTTTATGGAATACAAGTTTGCGTTGAAACTGCGACTTTCCTCTATCCCCAAAATCAATTAATACTTGGTGGAATGCATAGTTACCTAATTGTTGCGAAATACAGGAGAACATTTCACAAGGCCAAGTAAACAGACACATCACCTGAACGCGATGGACAAACAAAAGTGATTCCATCGGTGACGTCTGTGCCAACAAATAAATTTCTCCCGTCACGCAGACGCGCAAAGAAACCCATCAGCAACCACCGCGAAGAATTTTGTTTGTAATGTTCTACCACCGCTCCGCCGTTCCCGGCCGGTCCGCCACTCAACGGGCCTAAGATCGCCTATGAGTTGATTAAATTTCAGATCTGACCATCGCCGTATAACGGTACCTAAATGCACGGGCCCACGGGAACTCGGACTGGTCCTTAGTCACCTCTAAGCGAGGTCCGAATATTCAAAGCATCCCAAAGGCTGGGTTTCGATTATTTTTATTTTTTACTTTCCTATTTATACCTGCCCGAGCATTCAAGATCAATCGATTGTGACTTGGTTAAGCGCGCGGAGCGCGGACGGGGGCTGGTGCGCAGGCTTGGGTCACTAAGGCGCTGGCTAAGATGTGTCATTTTGTTTTCGTTGGAGTACAGTTAGCCCGTCGCGCACTACAAGTAGGCGGCGCGGCCGCTGGTGTGCCCAAAAAATAAAGCAACTGATGGTGGCCACTTTAACTAAGGAGTCGTCCACCTAGCAATCTCGAGAATGAAATCAGTGAACGCGACCGGTTGCCGGAGGAAAACAAAAAACGTCGTCAGGCGTTCTTAGACGAGCATCTTAAGCAGCGAAAGGGGAAAATGAAGGAGGATGAAGAGTCTTCTGGAACAGCGCTTCAACTCAACCCAAGCGCATTCCAATGAAAAAATTAAAAGTTTGCTGGATACCGATAGGTTCACACACAGACCTCGAGACACGTATGGGTCTCGCGGCTTGCCGGTCAAGCGGACCATTAAAATTTTACTAAGGCACTGGGTACACCTTGCACTGCGCGCGGATAACCATCCAAGCAGCCATAATACCGATAATTTACCCATTGCCCTTTTCTGACCACTTGCATAAGACAACGAGTGGACGTGGCGATGGGGCCCAGGCACGGCTGGGTCCGCTCCGACCGCTTCTTCTTTATCGCATTTTGATGTTCCTTTTAGCGACGAGGCCCCACCATGCGCAATCTATTTCTCCGTAAGCAAAACTGGTTGCATCTATCGCACTGCGGGCAGGCTGCCGAAGTAACAGGGAAAAGCCTCAGGACACTTCAACTTTGCGGTAGATAGATGCTTCTGTGCTCTTAGGAATCGTTTGGCGTCTTTCCGAAGTTCAAAGGCGAACCTTGAAAGGATCTCTACTTCTACTACAGTTAAAGAATGAAATTGAATAAAACTTGTTATTTACTGCCTGACATATTTTTTTAATCGGTATATCGAACACATCCGTTTGAAATACACAATTTTGTTTTATTATATGATCGCAAATAGCAACACACAAAAATGTATACAATAGATGCAACCATTTAATATAACGTTAATTTAATAGTAATTAATAGCTTGACTGCGTGACACATAAGAACCAAGAACTCTTTGAATAAATTCTTTAAGCGCGTATTTTCCCTGCCTTTGATTCCTGGTCAGTGTTTACGAACTTAGGTACTATAAAATTATGAAGACATTTCGAAATGAGGATTCCAATTTTAATGTATTTGAAAATTATTATATAGTGCCTTTCATGCTCGGTGATTACGAATGCAAATATATTTTTAAAAAAAGGAATTCAAATATACCTACATTTGCATAGGTATATGGTATGTATTAATTTTCATTTCCGAAAACTCTAAAGATGGAACTTGAATCAATGTGATCGTAAATAAAAAACTCAACAGCCCAATAATTTCCAAATTTCGGAAAAAAACACATAATGCATTATCCTGAACCCCAACTCCAACTTTGATATGAATAGAATTGCACTGCAAATACCAAAATTTATCCGCCGGCAAAGCAAATTTGTATTTCTAAATTTTGAAGAATTTTCATTTCACAGTTGACAACTTTAACACGTTCGCTACCGGCGCTTGAAAAGAAAATCTTATACCAAAGCCTTTATGACTTAAAATAACATTGGATTTTTTAAGATTATATTATAAAATCGATAGGTTACATTTGTAATGTATTTTATTTTTTAACTCTGACTAAAAAAAGAAATTAAAATCTTTCACTAGGTATGCTATAAGAAGTTGTATTAGAAGCTACTATTTTAAAAATTAAATAAATAAAACTTGCCATACAAACAATATTCCATACTTTTTTTTTCAATTTCTGAACATTTGGCAAATGTGGAAATATAACCTTTTGAACAGGCACTCTTCAACTATAGAAAAATACAAACATTGTAAATGTACAAGAAAAAATCAAAACAAATCGATAAGTTTCCTGACATCTATACAGGAAGTCCCGACTGACCATCAACACCTAACTGCTGAACGTAGGAACGTCTTTATGTTTACTTTGCACCCACTAAAAAACGATTTTTTGGAATTCAACCCCTAAAAAAATAAAAGAGTAAAAGGAGCTAAAAGGATTTCTTTGTAGAATTTACGTGAAACTTAGCATAATGAAACACGTACTTAAACATACTACATATTCCAAGCTGATGTAAAATTTTTTGAGAGAAAAAAACATCGCTTGGTATATGTGTGCAGTCCTAATAAGTTAACATTTTAATTTTTTGCTAGTATACCTACAAACCTATATTATAGAAGGGGTTTTAAGTAGATTTCTTAGAAGCTTATTTCAATCTACCAAATGACATGATTTCAGAAAGTGAATAATGCCAAAATATCATAGACTTCAAAAACACTCCTTCCCCCTCCACTGTGGTAGAACATTTATTTTTAGAAATCAGTCTAATTTGCTACCATCTTGACCAATAATCACCGTTTTGATACACGACATACATCTTCTGAGCATATGTACATACCAAGTTTGATCGATTTTGATATAATGGAATGCACCCCCTATTCCCATTATACATATTTTGGTTTTCTAATAACAACATTGAAATCTACCTCTTCCTACTGACTGCAACCGAAAGGATATTTTTTTTAATTTTAAATACATATTTAAAAAAAGTAAATACAGCTCTAAATATAGGAATTAAATAAATATTTAAATAAATAGATAAATAATTAAATAAATAAATAATTAAATAAATAATTGAATAAATAAATAAATTATGAATTTGTTAAATCTTATCGATAGTAAGGTAATTGGAAAACAATCTTAATAGCAGTACTTAGATAAAAAATGTAATAAAGCTATCACAGGAACAGGAACTAACTAGTGAGAGCCATTTAGTCTAACTTGAGCCAGGGGTCGCAACAGACATACCTTTGTAACTTAAGTACATATATTAAACTATCTGGATTGCTAGACACACGTGTTTCACTCAATCCCCGTAAATCACGAGCATTTAACATATTTTATACCTACTACAGAAAAAAAAAAAAAAAAACGATTAAGCGTGTAGTTAGTATATGAATTAAATAATGACCATCCCTGAGTGGTTTCAAAACGGCGCGCCTAGCGCTCCTTGGACTCAATCAGCGGTTGGGACGCCACTCAAACCAACCAACCAACCAACCCCTGAGTAACACTGGCTCTTATGCATAAAAATTGAGCAAATGCTCAATCTTAATTTTTATATAGAAAACTGGATTAATTTGGGTGAGATAAAACTCAGGTTTTCTATATAAAAATTGAGATTGAGTATTTGCTCAGTTTTTATGCGTAAGAGTCACTGGGTCATAATCTACAATTTACGACAAATATATCAGAATATGTCCGATAAAATATTAATCAGAAAACGCGTTTTCATAGTTGTCAAAAGAGATATTCCTGCACTCAACTGTGAAACGCCTCTGCAAATTACAAAGTAAGCTCGCCACACGTCATTCGTGTTTACCTACAAATCCCATTTTTAAAGTTTTCCAGCTCCATTGAGTTTTAAATTTGCGGTATGGAAGTAAACACAAATCAGCAGATTAAATGCTTTTTGCTATTAAATTACAGATTTACAGCGTCGTATTGTGTTGAACAGAAAAGTGTGCCTCAACGCCAAAACGAGCTCGAAGTGTCGAGTTCGTCGCTTAAGTCTTTTGTTTGCTACTTGACAAAAGTTAACAGCACTGTACGCCGGCGAGCAATCGAAGCGTGCGAACGATATTTCCGCTCTTCAGTGATTAGAAGCAAAGATTGAATTTATGGGAAATCCAGCTAGCTTAATGTGTTCTTTGCAATTATTCTGAATCAATATCTACATACATGTCATCGACGGTGAAGGGGAGTCTTTTGAATTAAGTACGAAAGAGGTCTCTGTAGGTAACTCCTTTGAGAGATTACCGTTTGGTACGGTTCTCCATTATTCCTAGTGATTAAATTCTATTTTTCCGCAAAGCCTTTTATTATCTGAGAAAATCTGCTCTTTTTCTCCGGTATCCCGCGAACTGACCGCAGGGAATTGTTCTATCTTTATGGCGTTAATGACTTAACTAGACTGTCATAGTGTTAAGAAATTTGAATGACCACATGGAAATATTGACCAGCAGGTGATCGACGCGTGCTTAAATTACGCGAAACAAAGCGTTCCGGCTAGCCATATACAAAAACACCATATGCTCGCTAACGTTAAAGAAACTGCTCTAGCAAGAGCTTTTGCTAAGCTAACCCATTTGGATGGAAAGTCTTTAGATTTTAGCAATCTTCAAAGCTTCAAATTTCTAGAATCTCCTCGCAGACCAGACTTAACTTTTTAACTTCCCTGTGGTGCAGTATTGTTTGCTTTGTATCGCTTATGGAAAAGTTGCCTCAAGTCGTGTCTTCGGCTTGGCATCTTTGCGCAAAAGTAGAAACAGCTGGCCCACTGGAGGCACAAAGCCTGATTTGTTCAAAAAGAAGGTTATTGACTGCAACGAGCCACAATCTCTTGGTCGCTGATCGATTTTCTAGTTTTTAATTAAGTCACAGAACCATCATGAATATGGGCCAAAGAAAGACTTTATAAGTGTGATACAGTTTCAGCGCTGCGAATGCTCTTACTTGCTAATTCTGATCGAGACTTTGATGAGCGTGAGAAACTCGAAGTAGCATTAATTATCATCACTAGTCTCGATGTGACATAGTATAAATGTTTCTGTAGGAAATCTCTTTTGTTAAGACTGCTACCAGCACAAGTGTATGCAATTTTTGCAATTTTCTCAGTCTTTATAGCAGTAAACAGTAGTTTTTTTTTCTTAACATTTTCAACACAAATATGTATAATATATTACATATATGTATGTATAGTATATATGGATTTACTATTTGGAAGGTGATATAGTAATATATGAGGCTTATAGATAAAAAGCACTTATTACAATAAAATTTTGTCTGGAACAAAAAATTAATTAACATTAATATATATACATAGTGCCATAGCTTTGTAACCTTAGGGCGAAGCGCATATGTATGTTAAAATCAAAATAGTCTTGAAACAACCAGATTTATTTATTGCACTATTGCCATAAAATGGAAAGTCAGACTTTTCGAAGATGAAATTTTAACTATAAATAGTGCTTGCGCAAGCTAAAACTGAATTTAAAAAAGCTTGGAAATATGAATCTCAAAGGCTTTTAACTTATCTATGCAGTATTTGTTCTTGACTTTAAGAAGCCATCATAAAGCAAACCCACTATTATTAAAACAATTATTACATAGTACAGTACATAGTACATACAGCATTACTACTATAATAATGGCTATTTACATTACAAAACCATATCATGACATGACTGTTGAATTTTCTTTTCCACTATAATTTTAAAACCCTTCAAAAGATTTGAATAGAATTTTTCTGCATATTTAAATACAGACCTACTAATGAATAATATGTGTATATTATTATGGTTTCATTATTTTATATTCAGCTTCCATACAAAAGACTGCTTTATTTTGCTTTTAAAATCCAAGATTTTATGTAATTACATTTCATATAATAGAGACCACAAAATTAACTCTTGAATTTTTTTCTAATTCTCTGTTTGTGCATGCATCACTCAAAAACTAAGCTGAATTGGCACACGCCCTTAGTGTTTCTAGTGCCAAAATGAAGAAAATCTCTTTGGAAAATATTCAATTGGATGTTTTCAAAGATTGACCTTTTTTGCCTTTTTTACTTGGCGGAATAAAACTTTCAACAGAAGGTATTTAAACAAAGAACCTTTAATTTTAATTTATTATTAAAACCCGCAATCAGAAAATTAAATTTGAACTTACTTACATATTTTCAAAAATGTAAAAATATTTTATCGTGTTCATTTCGACTTTTATTCACAATTTCATTGGAACGATCAAATCTTTCAGTACATATTTTTAAACATTTCTTGTGGTCCTCAGGGATTTTTCTGGCGGTCGATCTTAAAAAATTAGTTTGTAATCACAAAGAAGCAATACCTAGAATAATTTTAGAAATCTGGTGTGTATCAAGTTAAATTACATTGATCAGGTAAAAATTTTATAACTAGATTCAACGAACACATTGAGTCATTAAAATCTGGAAATTAGATTCAGCAGTGGCCAGACATTTAATTGAAACCGGGCACAATTGCAGTATAAACAATTTAAAAATTTTACATATTGAGAAAAAAGGACGTTAGCTTAACCAGCTTGAAAATTATAAAACAAAATTCGCACAAAATAGGAATATACTGCTTTTGAACGATATCTTTGAATACAATAAGACTCCGTTTTCGGGTCTCATTAGTATTAAGGCTGATCGTTATGTTTTGACCTGGGGTTCTCCTATTGCGCCCATTTAAAAATCGCTTTATTGTTTGTTCTTGTGGTTTTCCGATATCCTAACAAGTTTTGTATTTGGATACTTATATCAATTTTCTTAATGATATAGCAACTAGTTTCACATCAAGGCCTAGTCAAACCAATATGTTCAAATTTTAAAAATAAATACATAATGAAATTATAAGTTCGTATTTTTCACTATTATGATAGAGATTTTTAAGTTATAAAACATAGCTTTGTGAATTTTCGCTAAACTCTAAGTTAATTACTGAAATACAAGAAGCTAGGCTTAGTTTCTAAGCTTCTTATTCTTAATTGTAAAAAATGTTGTTGTTTGTTACCAAGGCACCTTTTCTCATTAAGTACCAATTTAGCAAACCTAAAAAAACATTCATTCAAATTGTTCCGCCTTTTTCTCTATATACTCTTCTCAAAGAAATTTCGCATAATTCAAAGCCGTTCAATCGCTGGGCAATGAATGAAAATGAAAATTTGCGGCCCACGTTCACGTAAAAAACTTTTTTAATCGAAAATGAATTAGTCGGCAATTATACCAGCAAATTGTCGGTTTTCCTCTACTATACCTAAACCTGGTGTTACTTCTTCATTCACAATTAAGCTTAGGTTCACAAGAAAAGAAAAATGCTGGGTGTAAAAAAAGACAGTAAAATTTGCTATCGCACAGCATGCATTTCTGTAGTGCAAAAAGTGGCGGACATGTTTGTAGCTAACCGCGATAATTCCCGGAGATAGCTGCCATTACAGATGGTACCTAAAAACCACAAGGCGACAACGACAACTACACAACCGAAGGAAGTCACTCGACCAAAAAGGAATGAGGCTCGGAATGAAGCTGCTGCCGGCTACGGCGAGCCGCGAAGTCTTGGCCTAGGCCTTCGAAGTACTCCGCCATTGCCATTACCTTAGCATTGTTACGTGACCTGTTATGTCGCGACTGTGAGTTGTGACTAGAGTCAACGGTTTGTGTCGTGATTGCTGCTAGATTTTCGCTGTATTCGCTGCGTCACTTCAATCTTTCCATCGTCTCAGGTGTAATTTACCTGGCGAACCATAGTTCGGCCACAAACACCAATCCACAGACTCGGCTCTGTTTTGTTTCGAAGAATTGAAGTGCAAACATTCACAGCTTGGAACCCACCTTTATTTCAGTAAACACTCACGTATACGTATGTAGGTATGCTATGCAGAACAGTGTTAAATACTTAGATTCGCTTGGATAAAACAATAGAAGCATGTTACTTAATACTGAATTACATCTGCTATTAGGTATACATATGTGTGTATGTATAACCGAGAAGGATTTTAATTTATGTACAGCCTCGAGAAAATTTAATGAGAGGTAAGAAAGACTCTGAAAAATATTCTTTAAAGAATCGCAATATTTTCCATTTAACTAGTCGCTGTTTTCAGAGAAAATATAGTTTACCCTTTATCGGCACGTGATTTATCCTTTTACAATTTATCCTTTTACAGAAGGTTTCAAGGATTATGCAACCACAATATTCCTTTCTGTGAATTTTTCAAAAAACATACCTTGAAAGACAGCTCTTAACCCTTAAAGCCCATACCCTTTCCTTGCGTAACATCTACCTAACACTTAAATTTTTTCTTGCATTGTGTCTTTTCATAATACCAACGGGTAAACTGCTTCGTCGCCAAAAAGTCGTAAAAAATTCTTCTTTGCAATTTTTGAAAGTTTTACTGCATAATTTTGCAACAATGGAGTAGAAACCGTCAGGGATGCAAATATGACGGAAAGAGGTATTTCGGTATAAACTCAAATCTAGCATAAAGGAACATTAAAAAGGAGCATCGTAAAAGGCGGTCTGTTTAGCAATTTCATCATAGCTAGTGGTAAATGAAACAATTAGCAACAATTGAAGGTCAGGTAGCCGATCCCATCCATCCGTCTCGAATATCTACCATAGCAATTTTAAGATACTTTATTGCGGATGGGTCCTTGAGAATTGACAAGGGATACAACTTTCACTAGGAAATTTGCAATACCCTTTTAAATTGCATTTATTGATTATTTTCTGGAAGACGTCTTGAGTTGCATTGCAGTACGGCTATATTTTGCCTCTAAATGCATGGCAAGGGAGGTAGGCAAAAAGGGTAAATGCCTAAAACGGACAACTGAGAGGCAGCAAAAATGATCGAAAAGGAAAATTCAATCAATATAATTTAATGGCAATGTTCCAAAAATAAACGACGTAACAAATATTATATATGTATGTAGGTATATCAGACGTCCTTCGATGATCACAATTTAAGTTACCTCTTCTCCACTGAACTGGTTCCATTACTTTCTTTCAAAGTAAATAATTCCAAAATCGAATCATAGTCACCATACGTAAATTAATTTCCGATAATTTTATATAATATATGAGAGAATATCTTTAACAAGAACGGTACAATATATATGCATTTCGTCTTAATTTAAGACGAGATAAACCGCGTACTTCATGATGACATAAAACTCCTCATAAGATTACATTTGTACAAAACAAATCGCGTAAAATTATTTTGTAGACATTCAACACGATCTATATGAACCTGGAGATATGGACGCCAAATAATTTATGCGTAAATAATAAAATAATATGGGGGTGCGTAAAATCTTTAACATTTATACGAATTAAAAATCCCATCGATACTATGCGGATATTTGATTTTGTTTTTT
The DNA here is from genome assembly GCA_951509405.1 of Machimus rusticus. Lineage (NCBI taxonomy): Eukaryota > Metazoa > Arthropoda > Insecta > Diptera > Asilidae > Machimus > Machimus rusticus. Next base: position 16,615,624 of record OX608051.1, read on the forward strand.
TATCGGACGGTGTATTAAATATTTTCTAATATTAATTTATTTTGGAATGACAAAATGATCCAAAAAATTTCATCTATTCAATTTCACAAGTTGCAGTTACTCAACTCAACGAGAGTTAAAATTATTTCTAAAAAAACATAACTTATTGATTTTTGATCTAAATAAATTGTGTTTTGAAATAGTTTATTTTGATTTGAAATCATCTAACATAAAGAGAGTTTTTAAATATATATTTAAATATTAAATTATTCTTTAAATACAAGAACAAAAATTTTACTAATTAAAATAATATAATAAAAATTACATTATTTTCTTCAAAATCGTTTCCAAGCTAAGTGTAATTAAAGAAAAGGTTTACCTAAAGAAGCAACTTAAATTACTACTTCGGTGCAAGATTATCAATATCAAGAATAAAAATAATTTGGATTTATACATAGTATGTAGGTATAAAGCTCCGTCTTTTCCTTTTTCCATATTTATCATCACTGTATACGATAACTGGGGATTAGGAAGTATTGTGAGCATAACAACCACAAGTTGCAGTTACTCAACGAGTATTAAAACTATTTTTTTTAAAAAGTAGCCTTTTGATTTTTTATCTGATGCTTTTTTGAAAGAATTTAGTTTGATTTGGAATCATCTAGTCTAGCATTTTTAATAAATAGTTAAACTTAAATATAAAATAATTATTGTTATTGAAATAATATAAAAAAAAAAAATTTACTAATTAAAAAAATATAATAAAAATAACTTTAAAATAGTTTAAAAAACTAATAAAGAACTAAATAAAATAGAGTTCAGGAAAGTAAACTTCAAAAGTGTGTCTCATACACTCGATATTAATCAAGTAGCGCAATTCAACGTGCAGAGCATTTTCTATAAAACGGATCAATATATTCAGAGTTTTTTTTCGGTCCGGTCAGACTGAAAGAATAAAGAACCGAAATGAAGCGTTTATGGTCGGGAAAAATTTTTTAGGAAACTTTTAGCGGCAAACATTTTACGATTCTGTCGGATTGTAACGTTTAGTTTGAACTTTTTCATATATTTTTATATCGGTCAAGTACGCTGATACATATTTAAACTAACTTGCCCGGGATACGAATTCTTATAGCTATTTTAATTCCCTGATGACCTTTTCGAGCATTTGAAGAACATTTGTACAAATCTGAGGAACGCGCACGACACAAAATACCCCTGAAACAAAACGATTCTAGTTGAAGTATGAAAATTTAAAGTCACCATTTCAAAATCAACCATCTTTCTCATATTTACAAAAACATGAGTTTTATAGTACCCTTAAGTGCAATACAATACAATAATAAGAAACAAATAGCCTAAATCTTGCCCGACAAAATTCTCTTTGTTTTCATTACTTATGGCCTAAAACTTTACTGAAGACCAAAGTTTTCCATTATCCAACACTAAAAAATATACAACGGTTGTGATTCTTTTTTCCAATTCAAAATACCGATTTTTTTTATTTTAAAAAGTGTTAAAAATATAAAACTTTTTGACTAGAATTAATTAGGTATAATTCAATATGAAGAGTGGTGACAATAATTGTGCAACAAAAGAGCTACAAAAGGCTAGAGCAATTAAGATATATTGACGTTTAGCCAATTAAAAATCATAAGTAGCCATATAAAAAACAACTACAACTACCTACTACTCTATTATATATTATAATACGGATATGTGCATTTCCTAGTTAATGCAGTGATATTGATACTTAAAAACGCTTAATAAAAATAACTAGTTGAATTCTTTCCTGATGTACCTATGCCGAAAATAGAAAATAACGAAGTAATACTTGTCAGTTTACAAAATTATATTTAGGTACCCACTGTACTAAATTAAGAACCCAACTGTAATCAAGTAAGAACCTAACAACTTTAAAATAAATACCGGGTGTTTCATTTAACCTGACATATCAAAATAACTCGAAAAACACGCATTATACTTTCTGGTTAAAAACACAAGATAAATGCCATTTATAAAATATGCAGACAAAAATTTATAAAAATATATACATATGAATGTATATAAAAACATAAAAATATAAAAAATATAAAAATATAAAAATATTGTTTATTAATTTTTATAAGTCGGAATTGCTGACAACAAATCGAACTTTCATTGAGTACTTAATATTCAATTTTTTTCAAATTTTTATGATTCAACTACGAATTATGTAGGTATGTTTATTAACCAGTATGTTTTTCCCCAATGTCACCAGTTCATATGAAACATATGAAAAAAATATTTTTGAGTAGGTACTTGAAAGATTGTATATGTATGCACTCACATACGTCACATATTAACATACCATATTTTTTGAACCAACGTACATCAAACTTGAGTTTTTTGCTAAGACTTTTACATGTACTGCGCTCCTTAAAATATTAATGTAAGGTAAGATATTAAAATGCCTTTTAGGTTTCCTCAATGATTTTATTTTTATTTTTTTATTTTTCAAATCCCAAAACATTCACATATAAAATATAAAATTAATTTTAGTGCTAGAAGGTTTAAACTTCATTCATCTATAAACAATCAATATAATGTAGGCTAGCGGAAGATAAATGTGTAGGTACAAGTAATTTAATATAATATTTTGGGAAAAAATAGTTCCAAAAACCCATTCCCTAATGATATTTTTTTGTATTTATCGTAATGTCTTTTAATAATTTTGTGGTGTGATTGACATGTTCAAAATCCAAACCAACATTATTTTTTACAACTATTATATCATTTTGGCGTTTGCCTAAATTATGTCAGATGGCCCGTCTCGTCCCGACTCCGGCTCGACAGCATTGATTTCACAAGCCAGTTTCAAGGTGCAAAGATTTTTACGGCGGAGTGACAGTACACGTTCTCAGGCCCTTCGTTTATACGATTTTCACGACACGTAGTTTGCCTGATAATGATCAATGTTAAAATTCTGTAAAAATAGAAATACAGCCGCTGCGTACTAATGAGACCCCTGCCCAAATTTGGAAGTTTGTAACTTTGCTAGCGCAGAAAACAAGTATTCAATGAACGGGTTTGCTGGGCTGCGGAGCATACCTTTTACCAGATCGCGGCGATTTGCATAAAAACTATCAAACATATTTGCTCAGGCCTTAATGGATGGTTCTCCTTGGGCAGCTCTTTTTGCATTCCGCGTCCAACATATGATTAACTGGCTAATCGGAATCTCAATCTGGAGCCTAATAATCATGCGCGCTGATCGGACAAGCGAGAGCTGCTCTTTCCCTCGAAGATCAAAATCCCTTATGACTGTAATATGCCCTACTTTTTGCGACGCGCTCCAATACAAAAAATTGAGCTCGCGCTGATTAACTGTTCTTGCACTGGATTAATACGTTTTCTTAAAATCATTCGTGGGTTTTGTATTTTCGGCTCAGTGCGTTATGCATGAAAAATCTTTTTGCGTTACTCCTTAGCGCCCGCTCTGTTCCACGCTCGCACCCGGCGCTCCTGCTAATGAATATTCCAAAAAAATCCAGCCTGACCACGAGCAATTGCAATTGGGCAACATTTGTAAGTAAAAGAGGTGAATTCCCATAAGTGCCGACCTGTGTAATTTCACGATTTCATTTATTTCTCCACGCTTTGTACGGCGATTAAAAATGTTCAGATTTACGCTTTTATAAGCAGTTACGGTCATGATTTATGATCGATTCAGATCCCCGCGAGCAGGTGCACTGTTGTAGTAATTAAAATTTCAGTAAGCCCAGGAACAACCTCACACTTTTCGGAATGTTAATATTCTTCAGAAATTATTGCACATTTTTGGGGCAATTTCTGTCAAATCAATATGTATTGATTGGAATTAACAAAACCAACCGCTCAAACACATTTATCGTCGGTGCTCACTTCTACTTCATTGGCTTTGTATTACTTTGCAACCCCAACGAGGCATCGTGCTGGTAATTATGCTTTAAATATTTACCCAAATGAAAATGCTTTTCACAGACATCGCACTGTAATTTTAACGGACACTATAAAGCTGATGAAAACATTTTTATATACAGGAAGAAAACCCTAATATACATATGTATTTAAATCTTCTCCTCTAGACCGCATAAAAATCATAAGCAAATAAAAATAATTGTAACACTGTTTAAATTTTCTATGGCCGGCGATAGATCTCAATAAGTTAAGGAATAGTTTTAAATGATCGTATATAAATTACTGTGAATTGAAGATTTGCTTATTAAATAATATATATATGTACGTACGTTAAAGTAGTTAATATTGGTCGTATAAGAATATTAATGCTTCCAGGGGCTCAAATATGCTTAAATAAATAAAATCAAATTAAAGGAGCATACCTGAGTTAAAACTAACTTCAAAATATCAATATTTTATTGGTTTTAAAACTTCTATGGCCGTTGTGGAACACAACGATGCAAAACGCATGAAAAAATTCAAACCCAAGTTTATAACCAAGATTATAACCAAGGTATGATTCGTATAAAGAACTTTAAAGCCAATTTTACACGTTTTTTTTTTTAGAAATGTACAATATATAAATTTGTAGGCAATTTTCGTCTTTGAGAAACCATCAAAATGAAAATTCGTAGATACTTTAGTAACATACTGAGATATTTACAGGATGAACAACATCAAAATATCACAAGTTCTTTTTATGTCAAGCTCGTTAACGTGAAAATTTTCGTTTTTAGCACGATAAGTTGGTTTTGAATGACTCTAACATAAAAGTTATTCCTATCCCAGAAGACATCGGACAAAAAGCGATCAGGAAACTTTAGAGAATCACTTTGTATGTGTGCATATGTAAGAAATTTAAGTAAAAGTCAAAATTGTACTTCAAAATATCTCGAAAAATATTAAAATTTGTTCATGGTAACCTTTATTCCTAAATGTTTGAACAGAATCAGGAACTACTTCGGTTAAAACTTTATGTTCAAAAAAAATATTTAAAAGTTATCTCCTTTCCGCACAAATAAATTCGGCAAAATGCACACCCACCCACAATGTTTTGTTTCACAATCTACCTAGAAGAACCGTGACAAATTATTTAGTTCCTCCCTTTTTTGCCGATTTTACTTAGATCTTCTATAAGAAATTGACTATTGCGTAATATATGGCCTGAAATTGGAATTACGAATCTGACTCGTGATATTCCGAAAACACGAGTCAGACTCGTTATTATAGGCGAAGGTGTTAATGAAATAAGTATTTATTAAATAGGTGAGGGATATTCGTTAATTGAGTTTTCTAAACAATTTATTCCTAAATGTTCCTTCAGAATCAACAATTGCATCAACTAAAAGCAAAATTTCTCGATTTTCAATTAAAAGGATTAACATAAAAATTAATTAAATGGCCTTCAGGGCAAGGTGATATTGTATCTATTTGATTACAAATTTTAAAATGAAAGTAAATAAACCCAAAATGACATGATTGAAGGAAATGTTATGCATGAGGAAATATATTGGAAGAGGGTTAATTTTATGCCTAATAATTAAATGTTAAGCATTCATTCACATTTGTAGCGAAATGTTTAGATAGACAAACATTTCTATCACGAATAAACAATGAATGTGACATGAGGTTTCTGGCTTTGACGTCCTTCTCTTCTTTTAATATTAACAATAAAATCGCATAACTAAATAATATGTAAAAACCGTTCAGATGTGAACCTTAGTAGCAAAATGAGATTTGAACTAACAATGCTGAACTGGGGTGAAGTCAAGGATTAACATTTGAGTCAGTCTTTAGTTAAATACTGGCTTAATTATCCAGTTTATTATAAATACTACTTACATTTAGTTAAATACTTCTCTCATATGAAGTTTAAGAGTGTTACAATAATTGGATGTGGTACATACATATGTTCATAACTGAAAGAACAAGATTAGGAAAACTAACTGCTTTTTTAGCCTACTAATTAAATTAGTTGGTACAGCTAAAACAGTGGGAAAAACTTTTACAAAATTAGTTAGTTTCCCAATTATTTTAGTTCACTATTTCACTATTTTAAATTACATATAACAACAAATTCAATTAGTAGGCTGAAAATCAATAAAAGATTAGTTAGTACTGCTATTTTTTTCAGTGTATGAACATATATGTGAGCATGAGGCATATCATGAAAGCTCATAATCTTTTCTATAAGTACTTATATATTTGCATTGTTAAGAATTAAATCAATAAATAAGCGTATTCATTTTTTTTCGCTATTTCAACGTTGCGTTATTGAAAACCTTAAAGCTGCAAAACTTAAATTGGTCGTCTTTTCGCATTTACCGCCTGCCGAAATGGCTCGTTACACTTGTAAATGTTTGATTATTTAATTAATGGGTATTAAATCCACCATTCTAATTTATTCATGCTATTACTTTGAATCGTGGAAAATTTTATCGCCATATTGAGTCCCTTATTTTTAGTGCTCTATTTTGAAACTTTTAATTTTATGTCTATCCTAGATATGTATTTATACTTACATTCATGTGCATTTATTATATGTATAAAAAGGCGACCCCTAATCAAAAACCAATCAAAACCACTAAAATGCTTCAACAGTGAATTATGTCTTTTGACGTAGGCCTTACTGAAAAAACTTCTCCGAAATTCAATCCCTAAAATGTTGTATGGAAGATATTTATAAAATGAGCCTATTAAGCTGAAACATTGTATAACGAATCGACTTAGCAAAGAATCAAAGAGCTATTTTACAGATTGGTGAAGTTCTCCCCGGAGGAGTGTTAATAATTATTATTATTATAAATTATAATAGATATTTAATAGATCTTCGCGGAGATCTGAAATATCCAATCCAATCCAAAATAAAACTATATTAAGCATTTTATTACAGTAACACCTCCATATGTTAAATACGCATAAATACGGAAATTCAGTTTCTTCAGCTCCTTTTGAAATAATTTTTATATGTTCCTATATTTGGTGCATAGTTTTCCAATCCTTATTCACAAAATCAAAACAAATACTTAAATCCATTTTAAATCATTGTGAAAGTACAAGTGCAAACTGTTTTTTTTGTAATTTTATTACACATTTTCCCAAACATATAGGTACATATGTATGGGTTTGCTTTTGCTAGTAAGATGATTTGAATTTCATTATTTGACGTGAAACTGCTGAGGATGTGTGGGCGCGTAAAAATTTAGAAAATCGGAAATATTATACTATTCTTCGTTTTATCTAGCATATATTTTTGTGTAAACTCACCCATAAATTCATTATTTTGAAAAATATATTTTTACATTATAGTTAGTCCAGATATTGTACAGTTTTCACATAAGGTGTAAATTATTATAAATATAGTATCATACTGCCTTTTCGTACCGTATTTTTTATTCTTTTATAAAAATTTTATAATCGAAGAAATACATATCTATATATGTATGTGTTTTATAATAATGTTCGCGGGAAGCTCTCAAAGCACCTGATATTTTGTTATTTTTGAGAAGTTGAGGGTTAAAACCAAGTAAGCTGTGCAACAGTTGTGATTCCCCGTCCCATCCGTCCACAACACAACCCACAATAAATATCTCGACGGCCCTGTGTGAGGTTATCACGTGTATTGAATATGCTATAGAGCGGACTTGTTGCGCAACTGCCGCAACCTTAACGTTGTAAAGTGTACCTAAAGAACCCAGCTATGTTGATTCTTCGCATGTGAGGTGACATCCGTTGACAATGCAGCAAAAGGCACGTACTAATAAATCTCTGAGACGGTATGTGGACAACTGTTTCGTGCGTACATTGGCGCGACTAAGTAGTCTACACGCTGACTGTATGGCATGACTTGGCTGGTCTGGCTTCCTTCGTGCTGCTCAGTAGCCCCAACTGAAGAAACTGAGAATTAATTCCCTCTTTTTAATATTGTCTCCAGATCACGTAATTCCTGGTATTCCAGCAAGCAACTTTGACTTCTTTTTCTATGGGAATGCAAATTCCCGTCTTCCGCGGCCTCACCTTGCCATTAATTTGAATACATAGGTCCGCTTGACGAAAATTAAGAGACGCTCTAAGCGAATTTGTAAAGCTTCTCATCAAGCTTAAGATTGCGAAATGCGCTGCGCATGCTTAATTGGTCATTGAACCTGGACGCGCGTTATAATTCGCCGCGAGATTGTACACGTACATAGCATAGCAAGAGGGTGCTTCTACGCCATTTAAAACCGATCGGTCTACGCACTAATCACAGCAGTAATATATTTTTCTTTACTATATACTATCTTTTTTCCTTACTATAAGATACATTTTCCAGGTGTTCTAACGCTAGTTCGCGAAACTTCACTTCCTGTTCGTTCAAAATAGCTGCTAAACCAGCTAATCCCATGTGAACGGTGTCCAGCATCCCGATCCAGACATGATGAATACTTCGTTTGATATTTATCTTGAGTTTACTTTTCTTCCGAGATTGAATCATATTCACATACAAAGTTGCTAAGATACTTGATTGTGGCTGATTATGCCCGTTCTCCAATGCGCCGACCAACCAACCACGAACCAACCAACGAAAACGCTGAATTGCCTGAATTCGCGTGTAAAATACAAGCCCTGCCTGTAGTTGTGCCTGCCGGCTGTCACAACATCCTCGGGCAAATATTTTATCTGGAAGAGTTTTTATCACTTTTTGAACGAAAAAACTACTCACTTTTACTTTTAGTGCTGGGCTGGAATTACCGCGCACATTTTTATAAGCACTTTATGTTAAAATTAGCGCACTGAGTTTCTGGCAACCGGTGGGACAGCTGCCTCACTGACAGATATTCTAGTACAACACAACCGCTGAATAGGCGACTAGTACTATGTGGTTAAAACGCACACATGAAAAAGTTAGCCAGGTTGACCAAAACACGAGCGAGAGGGAATATGAGGCCAACATAATGTGTGACGCGATGGCGCGATTTTGGTTCGTTCTTGGTTGGGTGGTCGGTGCATTGGAGAACGGCCTTTAGAGAAAATGGCCAGTGGACTGTGCGAGGTCGGACTTCTCTTCAGGCGCACTAGACCGTTCTTTTGGGGATGCTTTGCACTGTAAATTTATAAATTCAAGCCCCGGGAATATCTATCCACGCCAGTCACAATCACAACCCCACCGACTGGTTTGACGATAGCACGATGATTTAGCACGCTGTCGCTTCACCGACGGTTTAATTAGCTTTACCTGAGTCTGAGCAATTCGGTTTTGTACATATTGCCTGGCCAGAGCGTTATTCAAAGTAGAAGATGGTAAGTGTCCATATTCGTTAGATGGATATATATGTACGTTACGTCGTGAAGAAATCTTGTCGATTTTTGTAAAATGAATCGAATGCTTTTGAGGTTGAATGATAAGTTTATGGTCATAATCCTAGCAATATTTTTTAAGAAGAAAATATTGCAAAATGAGCGTGTAACTATATATGTTCTAATGATTATGTAGAAAAATCATGGATTACTACACATTTGCTTTGAGCCTAAGCTCCTAATAAACAATAAAAGAGAACAGTTGTACAATTTTCAACGGAAATATTACAATTGAATTACATTAAAAATACGATCAAATAATATCATTTTCAGAAGGTTAAGAACCCCAATCTATGTATTACAATAAGTGAAAAAATCGAAAAATATGCATTACCGTAAAGCATTTTGTTATTCCATATTTTCTTTACATTTACCACAATTCATATGAATTAAGAACTTACTATTTTCTACAAACAATTTTTTATTATTGATCATCCAAATCAACAAAATCCTGTCAAACAGGTATAGCCTTAAATCTTTAAGTTTTGATTTTTTTATATTTATTTGATTACATAGACGCTTACTCAAAATAAAAATAAAACACTTTTTTAAGTATTAAGTATACATATATAAAGTAAGTAATCAATTAGTAAAGTAAATATAGTGGGGTAACATGACTCAATCTTATTATCTTATTTACACATCCCTCAAATGAACATCTTTATTTGAATACATATAGTACAGGTGATCCTAAGGGAAGATTAATGAATCAGAACATCAACAAGAATTTAGTTCGCCATCGTGAGGCATAATTACGGTAACAAAATTCAATGGCATTCCAATAGAAAAAACGATGAAATCTACTTTACTTACGTTGATATAACATCCAGGTAGATGAAGTATACCTACCATGTAAAACACGATAAAATAAATAAAATGTTGTAAAAATTATTCTTTTATTTCAAAGTGATTAAACACCATTGTTCGTTAATCTTCAAGCAGAAGACAAAACATCACCCGCTCGAATCTTATTGTTACGAACAATATATCGAACACTAAGCTGCTTTCCAGACTTTAAATATTTGAGTGCGAAGCATTGTTCCGCAAAAGCGTGTGTACGTACACCACACGCTGCTTTTATGCTGAATATTTAACAACAAAATTGTGGGTGATAGTTCTATTTTTTTAGGTAGATTTAATATGAATTACTGTAGCCTAATGCATCCTTCTTGATAACAAGATTTTGGAAAATAAATGGCTCCAAAAATAGCGTAGAGCCAAATATTTATATTTAATTCTATATATTTTACTTATAGTATTCCATAACGTTAAAGTTGTCTCCAAAGAAGAATCACATATGTGGCTCATATTTAAAAGATCGCGCAAGTGGCCTTAAAAACTTGAGTTTATACCGTTTATTAAAAGGATTTTACGAGTCATATGAAGTTACTTTTATTTAACATGTTATTTGCACTATAAGGATCCTATTTCGGCATTACACAGTGTTAAGGATTTTTTAACTTTACTCTTTATAGCTTTTAAGATATGTATTTTATTTCAAAAGATGTTTTGATACATATTTAAAAACTCACATCATTAAAAAAATATATTCAAACTTTCAGTATCCTCAAAAGTTGGACGCGCCCTAAATCTATACCAATATTATAAAGAGCAAAGATTTGATTGTTTGTTTGTGCATTGAATAGGCTGCGAAACTACTGAACCGATTTCAAAAATTCTTCCACTGTTGGGAAGCTACACTATCCCTGAGTGACATAGGCTATATTATATTTTCAAAAAAATTAGAGGTCCTTACTAAAACTCCAATAATGTAACCCAAGGTGTAAAAAAAACGAAAACTCGGGCATTTGCTAGTAATATATATATAAAAGTCATAAATATCGACGACAAAAACAAAAAAAGTATGTAGTTATTTATGGTAGTATGTATAACCTACATCGTATATGTATCATATGTATCATAACTAACCTATAAAAAACGTCAATGCACCTTTTTCAAGATATTACTTCATCATTTCTTTCAAAAGAAATTTTATTTCATAAATAACCTCTAAAAACCAAAATATATTAGATATTTCAAAGAAACGAGAGTATCAATTTTTCCGATTATTGATAATATATTTTGCTCAGTTATTCTTTTAATTATAAATATTGTTTTATTAATTTCTTCCCATTCATTTAATAATAATATTGTGGTCTTTATTATTCGTTATTTGGGTAATTGATAATATTTCTTGCTGAATTATTTGAATAATGAATTATGTTTTTTTTCTTATGTTTATTTATATTATATGAAAAATAATTAATATTTTTCCGTCAATTTTTCAGTATTCGGGGAATTATTTATATTAGTGTTAATTGAGTATTAGAAAATTCGGTTGTTTTCAATAACACATTATTCGTGTAATATCGTGTTTTGCAATTTACATATGATGTGAGTAAATATTTAAAGATTTATAATTATCCCCTAAAATACGCCCAGTTATTTTTACGTGACGATCTCCTGACGAACAGACATACAAAAAAATACAATATTTTTTGTTTTATTGCTTCTATTATATAACTGATATGATTACTTTTTCAAATAAAATAGTTTTGATATTGTTACAATTACTTATATGTACATACATATGCATACAATTGGTATATAAATACAGATTTTAAAAGAATGCATTATTTTCTACACCGCTCAATTTTTCTTAGTCTTAACAACTGAAGAGAAGAAACATAATAATCTTTAAAGCGCATGTTTCTACTAATAAATATGACCGTTTTTCTCCTGCTATGTCTCACTTCAATTTTTATAACTTAATGTATGTATGTAATGACTAGCAAATGGTACAATTAAGATAATTGAAGATTTCAATTACTGGCAGCTTTTTACCTAGTTCAAAAGAAAAAGTTCAAACCATAAACTATTACTTTGTACTCGTCCACCTGCAATTACAGAACAATACGGCCAATTAAAGCAAAAGTAAATCCTATTACCGCAGTCCTTGTCAATGATCACTTCCTTCACAACCCTGGACTCAATTCTTCCAAAATATCCCCTGACAGAAAAAGAAAAACACGAGAAGAAAAGAAATGTCTTCATCCGCGAACATGAGCAGTGCAGAATATTTCGCTAGAACTTGGAAGCAATTCGTCTAATTCAGAAATCTGTCTATTCGTACCCGCATACCTGCGCATGGTGGCCGTTCAGTTGTGGTTGTAGTCACCGAAGCAAACAGGTAAAACAGGTATGCGCGGATGAGCACCGCGATCTTTTTAAGATATCTGAATGCTGCGATCAAAGAGAAAATAGCATACTTCTCTTCTTCACTGCTAAGAGCAGACGATCGCCGCGACCAATGAATTCGCAGGAATACCAACGTAGAGATAGCTGTAAATACCGTCCATAAACAAAAATACTACTATGACCACCTGAGGATCGAAGAAACGTTATACGGATGGACGTCACAGACGTTTTGTCCAGGTGTTAGTTATACCTCTGAATTTTTTTTCTATCGGCTGTCCGCTAATCGCGGATCGGTGGCTCAATGGTGTGCATACCTGTATATCGCAGGTACTGCTACCTCTACCTTGACTCTGTTGCGGCCGATCCACACAGTATCTGCTTCGTTTTCGAGGTGGTTGTAAATGAGCAACACGAACGTCTCGAAACCGATAAACTGTCTTACAGTTGAGACTAACTGGCTTTGGATGTACACAACATGAGTACAGTAAGAGACAGTCCACCACTGAGGATACACGCGTTTTTCGTAGCTTACCATATGTTCAGTTTAGAACCTTAGAGCTTTCTTCAATTGAAATTTGTTGCTGAAAGATCTACATAACATAATTTCGAGGAGGTCGCGCGTCAACCCGGCCGAATGTGATTTGGCCCGCGGAGTGTTCTGTTTTGGATATTTCTGAAATATGACGAGTGGTCTAGTGGTTAACTTATTTTACAGATTCAAAAGAAAGGATTAGCCTCTGATCTTGAGTGTATATTAAAGTTATCGAATCCGTCGAAAAAGTTGAACCGTGTGCTTTGAATAAGTGCATATTTGAATAGAAACCAATCAAGTGAATCGCAGCATTTGGTTATCTGAGCTACTGAACGGGATATCTTGTGAATATTAGTGATGTTTAAGTGATTTAGTTAATAAAGCACGGATTAAAGGATTAAAGCAAAAACATGCCGAAAATATTTTTGATCAAAAATCGCCTGCACCAGCAGCAGCTTCGGTTGCTGGAGGCGCAAAATCTTCTCAACAAGGATGAGGACAGGTTGGTCCCGTTGAGCCCACCCCCAAATGAGCCGCTGTCACTGGTGTCCCGCCGCAGATACGATCGAGATGGACAAGGTTGGTCGCATGTAATTTTTAACAGCACACGTTTTCAAAATCCTGTCCGTCCTGAAGTTCGCTCAATCGGGTTTTTTACAATTTCCGACCCCATAACGTCTCCCTTGCTTCGCTTGCAAAGAAGATAAAATGTTCCTCTTCCGCTCGGCAAAAAGCTAAAAACGAAAGACTTAAATGCGCATGACGCGAGAAACTTCACGTTCGGCTGTTATAAGCGGCGAGCCAGCGCTTCACTTCAAGAACCTCGTTCTTGGTGTGTTCTTTGGACGTTTCAAGCACTGTTAGGCTTATTAACGTTTCGTGAAAAGTTTTTTAGAACTTTATTTGCATGCATGGCTCGTGAAATGCATTGAACCTTTCGCGACGCCACTTTTGACGTTGGACTTTTCGCTGCCCTGGGGACTTTGTGCTGTGATGTGAGCTCCCCGGTTCCACTACTTTTTGCATGCATTCGAAAAAGTGATTCTTGGTAGAATTGCTTTTGAAGACACCGATGATAGCTTACTTGCGAGGAAAATGTTGAAGGGAATACTCGTTTTGCGATGCAATAAAACAGTTAATAGACTACATATACTAATTCATTCCTGTAGATTTTCTTTCTTTGAAAAACGAGTTATTTTAACGAATTTCGTAATTTTGTTGTTATGGTAATTTCTTCTTAAAAAGTTGTTATTAATATTTTAATTCAATAAATTTGGATCATCATCATTTTGTCTTGAATACCTATTGCCTACATTTTAAAGTTTTTCTAAATAATTTTACCTTTCTTTGTCTCCTTAGTCACGGTATATTTTGAATTTTTCTCATGTTAAAATAAGTTCTTCGACTTTTTAAACAACATCTTTTCCTTAAATATTGGTAGCAAATATACATACACATAGCATAAATAGGTACCAATCATTGAAATTGTTTTACTTTGTTACTTCTTTACTTCTTTTACTTACTTCTCATAATTGTGTAACTTTCACCAAATATCATAAAAATCTGTGCAGAACTTTTGTTGCATAATTTTTTACGAGTTCCATAATATTAAATCAATCAAATATTAGCTAACTTCATCAAATTGTTCAACTGTGTTAGAAAGAACGCCAAATTAAATACGAAATATATGAAATAAAAATGTAATGTAATGCACTTTGTAATTTTAAATCCTTAAAAAGAAACAGTAACATTCGAACTTTTCGAATAACAAATACCTAAAGGATACAATTTTCGTGTTTTTTTTTCTAAATACCTTTGAAGAATACATCTCCAATTTTTTAGGAAGTAAACCTGCATATGAATTAAGATATACATACATACATACTTTCGAGAGTAAGAAAAAGGCGACTTTTTTCATACCTACTCACAAATTTTAATCGCATTTTTCTCAAAACTACATTTTTTTAGTTGGCTTGGGGCTTGAGTTGGTGAAAATTTGTTCGATAGATTATACAGTTTTATCGTCGATGTATAACAAAAATTTAAAAAGGGTTGACTACTTCTTTAGAAAAGAAAAAATGAAAATTTAAAAGCAATTTCACTTTTTTCATAAAATGGCGTAAAATTAAACTTATATGAGTTTTTTTTAACAGATCTTTATAGTATATCGACAACAAATATATTTGATAATCATAAATTTTCTTTTATTCACGGAAAAAAATTTGTCGGGAATATCGCGTCGTTTCTGGCAATATTCCTGTATTTTCCGATGGATTTTGGGATAGTGCATTATTTTGGTAATATTTGTAAAAAAGACAGGGATTCTTACTAAAATTTAAGGACCAGCGTAAAATGATGACATTATTTCCTGTGGTTTTTAAAGGGTACTGCTGCTTTTTCAATAAATGTTGTGGATTTTATGGCGAAAACGTTCGTAAATTGGTTGGGGATTTTTGTTATCCACATTTTTTTCCGAGTTTATATATTTTTTTAAAGTATAAGAAAACGTGTAAGAAGCTACGCCATTCGCCCTATTGAGAATTGCATTTATATTTTCCTACATTAAATATAATAATAATATAATATTAATATTACCATTTTGTACCTTCTAACCCAGGCGATCACCTTAATGAATGTTTTAAAAAATGTTGATGCAAATCGATTAAGAAATGAAATTTATATGCCCACAAGTATCACATATTAGAACGAAAAGCTCCTCACCTCGTTGACCCATTGATTCCGTTTACAAAATCAATAGGATGACAAAACTATGTAACTCTTTTCCATTTCTAACCAATCTTCCAGTTTTTAAATAAAACCCAGATATTGATCTCCTGATTTTAGGCGCCAATCCAGCATGGTAAATTATGATATGCAATCAAAAAATCAAGTTCATGTGTACATTATATGTACATATCTGTGTCAATATAATATGTCCATCAGTACCAAAGGTCTTTGCCGTTTCATTGTTTTATTTAGAATGATTCTTTAAAAAAAATTTATAGCGTAGTGCCAAGAAAAAACTCGTTCTGTACGGTGTTGGACTGAGTAAACGATGAGAATTTGTCAAAATATTGTTGAAAATTACTAAACTAACTTCGGCCTGGTTCTGTTTGTTACCTCACATACATAAGTTGTCACGTCATAGAAAGTGAGGTGACATGAATCAGGCCCACTGGCTTATTTTAAAAAATAACTTTATTGCTGCGCTATAGGGCATTAACTTTATAAAAACTAAATTTATTATTTTGTGATTTTCACCAATTTTGATTGAGCAATAAGCCACTAACCAGAAAGTTGAATGTTTCTACATTGACGCATTGAGAATGTGTCAGTTTGACAGTATATGCTGTTTTTAATTGAGGATATTTAAGAAGCTCATAAATATTTTTGTATTTTATTACATTTAAACAAATTTAATCTCTATTCTAACAAATGAACTAAACATAGATAAAATTAGTTCAGCAATAAAAAGCATGTAAAATGGTCTGAAAGTTAAATGAATATCTATAGCGTATAAATGAATGCCAATATATTCTTATTTAATCTTACATACGCAAAAGAACGTTAAAACTAATAATACTGAAGAACCTAATAAATAATTAAGGCTCAAGATAAACAGTTTTGATACATGAATATCTCTCAAAGATGAAAGATTACTTTGTTAGCGAATACATGGTGTGGGATGGATGGCATCAGGTGATAAAATCCATTTTTAGTGTTAACCTTTAATACATTAGCAATTTATTTGTGTACATTCGTGAAGAACCTAGAATATTGTGCATTTAACCAATTTTAGAGTACTTATTGATTTAATTAATAATCTTCTTTCTTTTAAATGCATAGCAGTTTCCTTAGGAAATCTGTAAAATAAGAATGTAAATTGGACATTATTATTATTATTGTGAGAGCTACACAAATGGTGGGAATTGCGATCAGTCGGTCTTCTGTGCGAAAGCCCCATTAGTGGAGTAGACGATTCGTTACGCTAAGGAAAAACAGGAGGTCACCGGCAGAAGAATTACGGATCTCAGCGGGTCTTAAGAACTCCTTAACAAAGATCCTACTTCTATTTAATTCGCGCCAGAGCCGGACCATCACAGAATATGTGAGCTGTTGTTTTCTCGTCCTCTAGACATAGTCGACATTCCGTCTCTACTGACAGACCTAATTTATGAAGGCGACATCTAACCACATTATGGCCAAATAAGTAAACCGCCAGTACACTGAGATTTGACGAGTCTATAACGAGTCCTTGAAGATAAATTGCCGTTTGGCTATCTGAGAGTATTTTAATTGTCACTCCTTTAACTTCTTTGTTAAGGTTAAGCTGGGTCACAAGGTTTGATGGCAAGGACTGGAGCCTGGAAGACACTGGGCTACTTGCCCATTGCAATCGAGGCCGCAGTATTGGGTCCATAGACACCTGCTCCAGTGTCATACTCGAAATTTGGACATTCCTCTAGCGTCAAATAAGAAGATTGATCCTAATAAGCTGCAAAAAGTAGATAATTATAAGAAACAGAAATCTCTACAAATGATACTACTATTACAAGTTTTGAATACCTATTTAAAACGGTTCAGTTTCACATAAAAGATTGTTGAGTACAACTTTTATTGGTGTAATTCACAATATTTCCTAAATATGTGCATACATCAAAGCCTGTCTTTTTTTTAGTTTGGGTAAAACCTCTTCTAACTAGTCTGCCATCTTCAAAGTGTGGGAATTCATAGCCTCGAAAACAGAATTGCAACCACAACGATTTAGCAAATAATTTAAAACGTATCAGCCACCTGAGGCGGTCCAGATATTTTCGACGCGCATTTAACGGCTAAACATGGCCCGAGAACCGCAAAACCGGTTCGCTCGAAAAGCCTGAACTAATTAATTATTTTTGAGTCATTGCAAGCGAGCACTCTTCAAGAAAGCTAAACAGCAAAAATAGTCAACCACGTTGTTCCTGGAAGCGCTATTGGCGTGTAAGATAGACGTTGGTTTAAAATCGCCGACGGTTACATTCTTTTCGGATGATACTGCTTTGTGAGAATGTCGACTTAAAAGCTCATCAACACAAAATAAGCAACAAGGGGCATACACGTGCCGCAGTCCATTTATTAATTGATCGCAGCACTTTGACCACATTTTCGTCCCCTCGACGGCTCCTTTGGCGATTCATCAGGTGCATAGCGTTGGAAATGAAACCCAATCATGTGGAAAGTGCTGCGTGTAATAAGTGATTTTAAGGTTAATCCCTGATAATTTTTCGAGAACGTTCAAAACAAAAGTTGGGCCATTTCCAGTATACCACTTCCGCTTCAAGAACATTTCATAATAAAGCAATACAAGAAGGCGCGAAACGGCTATGGAGATAGCGGAAGTGCCATCCCAATCGCGTGGCCATGTCGCGAACTAATGGATTCGCCAGAAAGCATGCCCACCTAATTTATGTGGGAGCTAACTGGCCACTCTGCTGCTAAATCAGAGTGTTCGGCGACCATTTTTTGTGCTTACCCACACGCGCTTAAATCTTCGCTTTACAGTTAGATTTGTCTTAAGAAAAATCTAAAGTTCTCAGGCAATACTGAAATTTGTAAATTAGATGCTCCACAAGATATAAAGCTTGACTGTCTTGCAATTTATTGGCCCGCGAGCTTGTGGACGTGTGTTGGTTGCTATAAGCACGATGGACTATAGAGTAATAGAAAAGCCAGTAAATCTCCGAAATAGCGTTCATTGCCCGGCCCAGCAGGCTGCGGCTGCTGCAAAGATTGATCTGATCGATCAAGTGGAACTCTGGGAAGCTTGAAATCGATTTTTTCTTAATTACAACCTTAGGCTGTTTCCTTTTTTGTGTTTTGTATTTTTTATATTTTAACAAAGAAAATATACCGAGATGTTCTTTCGAAATGGCAGGTATAACCAATAAAATAATGTTATATGAGTTCGCTTACACTACCACCAAAATTAGAACAGACAAAAAAAAACAATTTTCCGCCGGATCACGAAAAAAACACCTGTCAATTTCCACGCGCACAAGCTGCCAGGCTCGCGATATACTCGTACATACCTACTTATTAGTAATCTAGTAGAAATAAACAAAATCACATTCCATTTGGGTGTAGAAAAGCCAGGTGCTTCAAACATTTTTTATTCATTAAGTCGATCATTTTCTGCGTTCCTGACCAGCTAATTGAGTGATCTTTTAAAACTCGACTCGATCGTATGAGTTAAATCTCTGTGAAATAACCACTGCGGCCCGATTAAATGTAATTCCTCTATTTGCAAAGTTCGGACAATGTTAGAGGTGTATTGCCACAATTACCGCTTCCTGCCCCATTGTGATGGCACAAGAGCCTTCTAAGAACTTGGCAAGCTTCTCTAAGATACAATGAGTCATTACGGCAGCGCATTCTCACGTTGGATAGCCAACTCACGATACACCTTGCGATTGGCCGTCGTCGGCGCTGTTACAACGCAATTTGCGTGGTCATAAGCGCACGGTAGTTTGGCGCTCTTTTCTTTTTCTTTTAACTATCTTTTTTTTTTTTGCTGTAAATAGTTGTCATCACTAATAATCTACGACGGAATAAATTCGATTTTTTTTTTTGCGTTTAAATTATGCCTGCTCTACGAAACAAGTATTTTTATAATGTGACCGAGATGAATTGTTTGTTATTGTCGGATAATTTTGTAAACAAAAAACTTTGGAATTGACGCTGTTTTTAAAATAGAAACACTTTTAACGGATTAAAACTGCGACAATATCAAAATAATCGAACATTTTACATAAGAATTTATTATATTGGCTCTTTCTTGCATTATGAATTCTCCATTGGGTTTTTGCCTTCTTGTTTTTTGTTGAATATTTTATACTTTTAAACAGTAGCTAGTCAATTAATTGAATACACAAAATTAACAATATGTTATGAATTTTAGCAAATATTTGACGGAATACTACAATAAAAAATAAAATAAATAAAACCTATGAATTATAAACCAAAGCGTCATATAAGTTATTAAAAATTTTATGTTCAAATGGAGTCAGTCATGCATCAAAGAAATAGAACTGGAGAAAGATACTTTAATATTTACAAATTATTTATATTACAATATTACATAAAACAAATAAATTGAGAATTAGCGTAATTTTCCAAAAACTCTAGATATGTAGGTACCTATTATCTATTTATTACAATTAGGTATAGACTTAGTACATATTTTTGAATCTTTGCACAGGTTTGCAATATTGATATTAAATTTAATTCCTTAAACTTATACACTAAGTCAACATTTTCCTCAACAGCACAAATAGAATGTGTAGCAAAATCCTTCCAAAAATCTGGTCCGAATATAATTAAAATAAATTAAAATAATGCGAGTAAAAATTTTTGTTTGTTGTGGATGCAATATGCACCATGCCTGATTTGAACTGTTTTGGGTGCCTGAGGGCTTTTACATTTTAACAACATAAATAAATTATTGCTCCGGCACATCGTGCCTTATTTGGGTACAGAAGAGGCGTATGTGCCTCTTTTGGGCTACGAAAAATTAGCACAGTGATAAAAAAAATTCAAATATGTTATATACCTATATTAATTTTCTGTTCATAATAGATTTTAGAAGCTTGAATGACAATACCTACGCAAAAAAAAATTAATAACTATAACCAATGAACGAACTCCAACATATATTCATGCAAATATAGAATTGTTCTGTTCATAATAATTAAAAAAAATTTTTTTGTCATATATAAAATATAAAAAGAAATTATGGACTTGATTACAGAGAAGAAAGCTCAAATATTAAATTTTATTCTGTAAAAGTTACTTTTCAGTGCGTAAACATTTAATTTCATAATAAAATATAATGAGACTGAAGGAAACTGAATAAAACTTGTTGACCCCATAAATCTTCCATTCGCTATAATATATACAAACCTATTTCTTTAAGATCCTCCCGAAATTCCTTTAAAATGTAAGAAATTAACATTTTTGCTGAATGTGGAAGCGGTCCTACCCCACATACCTTAATATTTACAAAATTTGTTAGCCCTCGGAAAATCTACCCTCAGGCGACATTATACACGCAGTTCTGAGGAAGATATTTTCCTGAGCAATCGAGTAAAAATATCCACCTTAAATATCCTATTTTACTTTATAAAATGTCTAAAAAATGCATGTTTCAGTAGATTGGTGAAGCCAACAAACCAAAATAACTCCATATAGAATTATTACCGCGAGACAAAATTTAATATAATAGGATTTGCAACGTTTATGAACGGAAATGGAACTAAATATGATACAATCACGTGAAATTGTTTTTTTGGAAATAAATGTGTTACTGTATAGACATTGTACCTACTTGAATATATTGGACAAATTTTAAAAAAACAGTTAACAGAAAATAAAATGACGCAGTAAAAATACGAAAAATAACTGTGGACCGCAAAAAGTCGCTAATTGTAAAAAGATAAAGCGACGTGTCCTCGCAAGTCGCACTTATATTGTCTGTGGCATCGTAAAACGAGGTGGAAAAGCTGTTTTAAAATAGTCCACCTCTGTGAGGTAGCAATCGTGTGGCTGAATGAATGCGCCTTTTTGTTGCACACTTCCAATGCTTGTGAGGAGGCAATAAAAAAAGCGAACCAAGTACTGCCTAGGTGGTTAAAATATCTCACTAATCGTTAATTTATGCCATTCATTTAGAATTTAGGTCAATGTGAATTTTTCACTTACGTAACCAGATGAGAACTTCTTAAGTTTCCAAAGGAGTTGCATGAAGCTCGGTTGAACTATTCCAAAATCTTATTCGAAGATGTTCTCACGTTTACTTTCTACGACACCTGTCTCATAAAATACGTTTTCACTGTCACCATCGAATTGTAAATTCGTGTTTTCCAGGGGCCGTGAAAGTGTCGTATTTTTTCTCCATATTGCAAGAAATTCATACCTTTACGCACGTATGTACATTGCTATGACGAAGACGAAGAAAGGTGTCCCAAACACTCCGTTGGCGGATACGTATAGATAACATGGGACTCTGTCTCAATTTCAAGGCCAAGTGCAATGCATAACTTATGGAAAACTGAATAGTTTTCCGTGCCAAAGCCAACCTGATCCGTGCCAATGTATAAGTCTCACCTGTATTTGCTCAGACCCGACCGACTGGCCTCTGTTGTTGGCGCTGCTCTTGCCGCCACCGTCACCATCGCCGGCCGCGCGGTTCCTCCCTACTACGAACACCTTCGCGGCGAAACCAACAGAAAATCGATTCAACATTAACTCCAACCAACAGGCGACTGAGGTGCATGAACTGCAAAATTTTCGCTATCGGCCAAGATCTGGGCCGGCAAATGCATCAAGAGCGCTCGCCACCTTATTGCGCAAGATCAACTTCATTAAGTTGATGGGCGATTACAGTGGAGTTATGTATCCACTAGACCGGATCATACGAATATGTGCGTGCAGTACAGCAGTATATAATAAGCGTTAATTCGTTACCGTGCAGTTATTGTAACCGCGGTATACCTACTTCAATATCAGCGACCGATCACAAGTGCACAGTCATCAATTTTACTTATGCTTTGCGCATCACCGAAAAAGAAAAGGTGCAGTCTCAGGTGCAGTCTCAAACTGACAAAATTAACCAACAAGGCTGAAAATTTATCAAATTTATCGAATTAAATACCAGGATCCTATGATTAAAAATCTTTTACCATTTATCGCTTGCTCATCAACGCAGTCAGTTAGAGACAGGTGCAGATGCTTTGAAATTATAAAGAATATACACAAATATACATATGTTGGGAGTAAAGGTTGTTGACCAATTTGAATTATTTAACCCGTTTGCTGCTGAGAGAATTCAAACAAATATTCAACTACTTCCAATTACGAGTATACTCATAGTTGGAAGCGAATGTTTTAATAATATACCTATACTTCACGGTAAGGATACATTTTCTTTAAAAGGCGAATTTGAAAAAAAAAACACTTTAATGCAGACAACAGAGAGGTTTTTTCCGATTTACCTAAAAGTTTTTTTTTCAAATTTTCCAAGTTGAACATATGGGGTTCTTATTTTTCCTAATTTTTTAGTTGGTTTTTATTACGCATAATTAAAACCAGCGTATTGTACTATTTGGCCTATTAATTTCTCTATTACTTTTTGAGAACTTAATAATTAATTTTTACTGAGGTAATAGAAACGCTTATAAGAAAGGAGATTAAAAACTATTTCATTTAAAAACACTTGAATATTTTTCTATTTCTTTAGATTTTCTTCTGAAAGAAAAAAAAAATACTTATTGCTTTACACCTGAAGTACCCTACCTGTTCAAATGGTATTCTTCCTTTTAAAGATTGAATTCCCCGACCAATGTGGTTTCCTGTACCCTTGTCAAATCTCTCTGAGCCTTAGAAAAAAATCTTTTTCTTTTGCAAAGAGACCGGAGAAATATATACATGTATGCGAGCATATATGCTCAGTCAGCACCGGTAGGCAGGAATTACATAGTTCCGTGCTAATTCAATCAATTGAGAACCGCTGAAATAAAGAATGCCTTTAAAAATATCTTGGAGAGGTCTTACCTATTTCCTACCAATTCCCTCCCTTAGTTGTTCAAATAAATACGTATATTCAGCTTGTCATTAGTGAAACTTATTCGTATATGTACATCAAAAGTTTTGTTATTTTCGCAACAAAACTTGTTTGTTTTTTAGTTTTACAGCAGCAACGTACACACTTTCTGTACTGATCGTGTTGTATACGTAAATGTCATTTTGCGTTGTTTAAACACTCGAAACGGCCAGACAATATCACAAGTTAACCCTGACCCAAAATATGGAGTCTTAATGATGCCGCCAGATCGAAGCCAAGATGTGCGCGCGCTGCAGCTCCGCACATTTCACAGCGATACTGATCGCTCATTACCTCATGAAACGGTTCTCGCGAACTCTAGGTAATACGATCAAACCAATCAGGTGAATTTCGTTATGAGATGACACCCAGCGGCGAATCTGACCTTTCTTCTGCACTATTAACTTTCGGCAAAAAGAAATGTGGCTCAGAGTGTACTGAGTCATATCTAGCATTACTACTGTGTGTGGACTAAACCAATCGTGTCATGCCGTCAGCATGGTTTGATGGCGATACCACCTCGACCGGTACGATATTTTCCTCGATTTAATGAAAACCGTGCCAAGACCAAGGCTGCCTTGATTCAGGTATTAATTCATCGCGACTTAAAAGTAACCATGTTGTGGGGTACTGTCTGGGCCACGATCAATGGAAGATCGTGGTCTTGGCGGTTAATGCTGAACCGCACTTTATCCATAATTTGTCGGTAAGCCGCCGATTATCGATTCCCTGTCCAGTCGAGAGTGCTACGGTGGACTTTTTTATTTCATTCTTATTTTTGCTTACATTTCGTTCACAGTATACAGACAGTTATATAACAACGACGGTAATGTTTTCATTTCTTGTTTTGTTTTTCATCCATGAGACGATTTAGTAATGCAATCATGAAGGCATGATTGGAATTATATTTTATGAGTGATTGTTCAGTTTATTTGATGTGGTTTTTGTTTTCGGAATACAATGTCGGTATTCCACAAGTACTTTTCTAGCCCTTAATTTTTTTTGCTTTTAAGGTTAATAGGCAGAATTAGTGAATATTATAAAAATTAAGTCTGTTCTGTTTTATTTACTTCCAAGCATGAAAAAAAAGTTATTGTATCATAGAACATATAATACTCACAATAGTAAAAATCGTCTTAAACTAACATCTCATAATGAGAAAAAAAAGCTGCCATCTCCAACACTTAAAAAACTGCTTCTTCCAGTTACCCAGCAATTAAAATCAAGTAATATCATGTGGTTGAACCGCATACCTTCAACTACATATTTTGCTGTAGTATCTATTAATGGGAAATCGTAATTACTTAGCTAAAAGTAAAAATGCAAAAAAAAAACACATATTAAATCGGTGCAAATTATCTCAATCGAGAAAAAACAAAAGACCCAGCGGTAACCGACAAACCTTGACATTGTAAGAAATGTTTTGTTCTAGACCTTGAACGAGTTGTTGATATCCATTTTTATGGAGATCGGAATTTTACATGAATTCAGTTTTATTTCTATCTTGAAGGATGTTATATTAAAAGAATTTGCGTGAATGTCTTCGAAACTAAATATAATTTTGAAATGTATTATTGGCCAAACAAATCTATTTCACTTTTACTAATAACATTTATTTTCTATGAATAAAGTGCAGAAAGAAAAATTGAAGCGTTGAATGGTTATAAAACATTATTTATTCAAAATTTATCCAAAACGAATTATTGAAAATATAATTTGTTGCAAAATAACTTAATTAAGCAATAAATTTTCATTTTTGGCATGTAGGTATGCATAAGCGGTAACTAAATAATGTGACAAATATTTTATATTTACTTAAAATTTTATTTTAAGCTACTATATAAAAAATGTTTGCAAGTATTGCAAGCAAACTGATTTGAACATGCGCTTGATGCTATTAATTATATGCAGCAATAGTTGTAATTTTAAATCTCCAGGCGTACTTTATTTCGTAGGATTATTTGGTATACATACAAAAATAAACGTTTGAAAATAGTTACAACGAACAATTTTACAATCGTCTCAACGACTTCTTATCCATGTTTAATATACTGGTCTAAATTGTTCAGTAGCAAAAATTGTCGCCAAAAATCTAGATTTAAAACATTCATGGAATGGATAATAAATAAAAGGACTTAAAACTGCGTTTATCAAAAAACGTAAATATTAAATCATTAAAATAAAATGGTTGTCAATGGTTTTTAGAAATATTCTGGTAGTGTGTTGCGACTTTTTGAACTTAAGACCTTGATTTCTTACCGAAGCTGTGAAACATACGCCAACTACCCATGCCGGACATTGCCATTTGAATCAGGTACGGTTCTTGTTATTTATGTGCCTCACACTCCGGCACGTTTCGACTTTTTACACTGCCCAGAATCAGACAAACATGATATATCAAAAATGCGCCGGTAATAATAAAAAGAAAACAGAAAATAATGTGCCACTAAGAAGCAAAAGATCGCGGTCTCAAGTTAATTTTTTCTGCTTACTTAATACTCTAACTAGCGCACCACAGCAATAGGCTATTTTGAAACAGCAGATTTAAAAGGAAAACAATTGTAAGAGAAGTCTTCTCTTTCCCGAATTTCATGTTTAATTCAACACCTGCACCGTTGTTGGCTCCTGATCGCGATATTTTCAATCTACTGAATTGAAAAAAGAATCTAAAGCACGTTCGTTAGGGACACAGAAAAAAGCCTATATATGTGCCGCACCTTGAGAAAATTCGTTGCCACTGAATTAAGAATTCCCAGGTGAAGATGTTAGATAACAGTAATCCTAGTGTGGCTTATGATTGCCATAACGGCCGACGCGACGCCACAATTTATTAAGTCTGAACGCACCTTGCATTACTACTGCATCGATATTACATATATGGTAAAATATTTCTGTAACACTTTAATAAGGAAGCAAGTTAAAATACATTAAGATAAATAGCAGTATAGTTTCACAACTGATTCATATTAATGTATTCGAGATTGCTTAAATTAACACTAAAGTCCTACTTAATGTTGCTTTAGTTTTGCTAGTTGGTGATAAAAAATAAACATTTTTTCTATTCAGAAGATATTTGTATCGTATTTTATTAGTTAGTAGAATAAAAATTTATATTTTTTCTCTCTACTAGATAACATGAACCCAAAAAACTAGATCTATTATATGTTCATGTTGCTTTTAGCTATTCAAATAAATCAAGAAGGCTATTGAAGTTACTGTGACAGAGCTATTCTAAAACTGACAAATTACAAAATAATCTTGCTGAACTTAACTGCTTTTTAAAGAATTTACGGAGCCCCTGAAGAATAGCCCCCAATGCTCGGATTTCAATGAAATTGAGCAGGTGCCTTCGACTAGGCCTAAAACCGAAGGATCTGAGATAATTTTGTAGCGGACACCTTTTTTTTCGGAAATTTTTCAAATTTTAATTTGAAATTTCGTTAAGATTCATGTTGAAAAATCCCGCCGCAAACTCAGATTTCCCGTGCAAAATTTCCATGAAATCCGATTTTGGGGACTCGTAGCACTGTTTCACTGTTTCCCGCTGGACACTTTTAGCACAATTCACAATTCACAACACTCGTATCGCACTTTAAAACACTATTTACAACCCGACCCGACATGTTTTATTTATTAAAACGCGCCATGACAACAGTTCTAATGTCATCTTCACTTTGTGGAGTATATCATATTAAAAATTTTTTTTTTTTCGCACAGAGACTAACACGCATTTGTGGAGTATATCCGAAGTGAAATTCTGCTAGAAATGTGCAGTGGGAAACAGTGGAACAGTGCTAAGAGTCCTCAATATCGGATTTCATGGAAATTTTGCAGGTGAAATCTGAGTTTACAGCGGGATTTTTCAACTTGAATCTTGATGAAATGTCAAAATTAAAAGTTGAAAAATTTCCGAAAACAAAGATGACCGCTACATAATTATCTCAGATCCTTCGGTTTTAGGCCTAGTCGAAGGCACCTGCTCAATTTCATTGCAATCCGAGCATTGGGGGCTATTCTTCAGTATAGGGTGGAGTTCCGTTCAAGAATATTTAGGTATATCTATCAAGTATTTCTGAAGACATAAATTTTTGCAGCTATGTAAATTATTAATACCGTCTAAAATATCATTCAAACAAATTGTAACTTTTATGTTATTTTAAGCCAGCGCGGTAAAACTGAGAAATTAATTGCTTCTGTTCTTTTTCTTCGCAACGCTTTAAGATAACGATTTGTTATATGTATCATCCATAACAGTTACGAAAGGATTTATATTTTGGAACATGAATATCACCATTAATTTTAATTTTTTTAGTCAACATATAATAGTTATTTTCGGATTTTTAAGTTATCAGTTCTTTTATCAATTTACACCACATAGCAAAATTAAAAATTTGAAAGTTTTTTTTTTATTACATAAGTAAAACGTCTTGTTATTTTATGGTATAAATTATGTCTAAAATTAAGAGTTTTGATAAAAATATTGCGAAACGGGTGATTTTATTCCCAATCAGAAAAATAAAAATCATTATTTACCTAATTATTTTTGTGTTCATAACTTTTGTAAATGATTTTAAAAATTAAAAATCTTTAGTAATCATTTAGAAGTGACTGAAATCATGGTTAGTTTAAATTGAATCATAATTCGGATTTTTACGATATATCAAATATAATTGCTCTGATATAATTTTTGAAAAAATTAGGAACTTTTCGAAACATGAACCTAATGTAAAAAATCATTCTTTACATAGGTGCAGTTGATACTTTAATATGATGTACATTTATAGATGCATTTTTTAACGAGCATACGAAGCATAATAATCGATACCGTAAGATCGGGGTACATTAGCCCTAGGGTGCAACTTTGGCCCAAAGCGGCAAAAAGTTTAAATTTCCCGCCACGCCGCACATCAGTAGCGTGCGGCATGGCGGGAAATTTAAACTTTTTGCCGCTTTGGGCCAAAGTTGCACCCTAGGGCTAATGTACCCCGACTTTACGGTATTTATAATCCCTAATCCAACAAACCTATTTAACTAAACTAGACTAACCTAAACACTTTAATATCTAAGCAATCTTACAACAAAGTAATTTTCTTGTCTTTTGCATACATACAACTAAGTATTCGTTTTTGAACTGAACGCTATGTTCTTAATCCTTATAATTACAATTACTTTGGATTGTCCCATTTCATTCTGATCATCTATCTATGTACTGCATTATATAAATATATAAGTATTTCAATTTTTCCGCTCAACAAATCAGCTGCATAATCTCATTTGGATTTGTCATAATTAACAACCACGAAACTACCAACGCTTGAGAGGCATTGAATCTTGAGCGAAACCTTGATCTTGAAGTAAATTGCAGCACACCACACTCGTACACGGCCCGGTGCACATGTGCAATTTGAAAATGCGGCAACCAATCCAAAAATAGCCCCGCAATGCTGTGACACGGTATGTAATACCTACCACCTGTACGATAACTCGACTGACACCTTAGAAGCAATAAATCCGTTCAAGTTGCAATC
Organism: Machimus rusticus; assembly: GCA_951509405.1. Lineage (NCBI taxonomy): Eukaryota > Metazoa > Arthropoda > Insecta > Diptera > Asilidae > Machimus > Machimus rusticus. The sequence goes on from OX608051.1 coordinate 16,644,812, forward strand.
AAACTAAAGGCTTCCTTCCTCCTTTGCTGTTCAGTGAAGATGGCATCACTGTTGTTCCGCAATGCCCTTCTTGAAGACGAAGACGCGAAGCGGGACCCAATTGTGGTGTGGTGTGTTATCGCATAGCAGTTTGAAGTCGCGGCCACAACACTCAGTCCGTAGACAGACCGTGCCGGAGCAGGAGGCCCGTTTTTCTCGTTTTTCATTCACCTCAACTACCAAACTACTATTATTAACGTTTTGCTTGAGGTGAACTTGAAACACGCAAAGAAACCGGTTTTCTTGAGTTCAGTTAAGAAATATTTGTCTTTGCCGAGACACGGACGACTATCTGGCCGCTGGGGTTTCTTTCTCCTTCCTTCTACCGCAATCCTCTTCGGTTCACCTTCTTCTTGATCTTCAACATTTTCTTCCTGACCCCATACCCCTTACCTCCAATGTACCTAAAGCCGGTCCGAGAATGGGAAAATCTACACATGAGAGAAGATTCCGAATAAGTTATCCAACTTCTTCAATCTTCACGTTTGCGCATTTCAAATGCGAAATTATGTTAAGGTACGTGCACATGCGCAACTGCTCAAGTATGAACGTGTGTGCACACTACTGAAGAAAATTTCTTACGGTTCATAAGCCGCGGAATAAATCTGTTTCTCATCTAACTTAAGTATTATAGAGTCAGAGCCAAGATCGGTGGAAAAACAAGTTATGGGATGCCGCTGTGGTGGCTGCCCTGGCCCTGTAACCGCTCCGCAGTGTACTTCTTACTTGTACGGTCAGCGGCTCGCCCGCATAGCTGTACAGATAGTAAGTCTGACCGTGAATCGAAGGCTGCTTCATATGTGGTCACTTGGATTACTGCTGATGCTTTAATTTTTATTCTTTTATTTATTTTTATTTTTATTTTTAAAAGTAATACAAAGTTCCAAAAACAATACACAAGAACCAACTTATTTTATTTCTATTGATATATGTAAGCTTTTTTTAAAGGTGTGTTTCCACATTGTGGATGCCTGCACGAAGCTTAATATTCGAAGATATTTGAAGCGCTGTTAACCACTGCACTTGAATAGCTTCGTACCTCCCCTCCCAAATGGCATTAGATCACGTTCACTGGGTGACTTTTTATATAAGTTACAAGTTCACATACTGAAACTCTGAGTAATGGCTTAAATAGAGCGAAGTTCTCTTTGCGTATATTTGCACGCAAAAAACTATGAATTATTATTATCGATAAAATCTTAAAAATGGTTGTTGAGCACGCCGAATGACGGGATTGTAATCCGCTTTCTATATACTTTTTAAACAGTCCAAAATATTAAATATATGTATGTCTCGGAGCAGAGCTACTCCGCCAAAAAACATTTCCTACCGTCAGCGATATAAAAGTTTTGCGTCAACATGAACATATTTGACGGTTTAGACGGATTTATTTTTTATTTATAGATTGATTTTGGAGACTAATAGTAGAATATGACGATAAAATTCATCATTTGCTTTTACCAAAACATGAAAAAACGCCTCATGGTTGTTAAAATGACGTTACTGTATTATTGTATAATTGATTAAGTTAAATACATTTAGGGGTATGATCATTATTGCTCTAATATCTTAGCTACAACAAGGCATTCTCACAATGTCTAAAATAGATTGCTTTAAAAAATAAAATTAATCAATATGGCGTAATTAGTGGGAGAAGTGATTATACATATAATGTTAAATTTAAGGAAGTGTCTATTGTCATCACTAACGGTTGTACGGATACCTGTTGGTACGGATTTATAGGTTAACCGGGAACATTGTTTTTAAAAACATATTATCTATTCCACAAAAGCGTGCTTGTCTGCGCCCGAAAAAATATATTTCTTTTTAAAAATTATGTAAGTACTCCACAAATGCGTACTTAAATGATGAATATTTCCATAAACTCGTAAACCGGTGTACACGCGTACCCGTAAACCCGGTGGTGCCAATAACAGTACCGTTTTAACTTCACTTATAACATAAAGTGAACGTAGTAAAATTTGGAATGAAAACTGTCAACCAAAAGCCGCGCATAAAAATTACTGTACGAAATGGTAAACATGTAATGCTTCCCTCTCAATTTAATAATTATTATTTGAAAGAATTTTGACACATTTAAATTTATGAATAAAACAGAACAACAAGCAAAAGATCATGAAGACAAATCACATTGAGCCTTCTCAGACCTATCTTCGCTACTGCTAATTCGGATTCGACATCTTATTTGATAACTGTCAATTAATATAAGTTATTGTCTTTCACCACACAGCATTGAGACCATTATGATATCTAATTTCCAATGGACATTAATTACAAAGTATATTTAGTATGTATTAACGTGTACCTACCTACACATATAATCCTAATGTATTTTTGTCAAAAAATAAAGTAATACCACTTTTAAATATTAACTACTTACATGTACCTTACCTACATATAGAATTACATTACATACATAATTACGATAACTTTTTTAGATGAATAAAAGAACTAAAACTCGAGTCGCTGATGACTGGTATAACTTATGAAGAATTAAACTAAACTCAAACTATTTTTGCTCGTAAATCCAATATTATTTCAAACTAAAATAGAAAAATATAATATTAGCCGCAACCCATGTAGAGCTTTTAATAATATTCATAACCTCCCCTCCTCCAGTTACAGTTACGCATATAATTATTACGCAGATCTGTCGAACCCAACTGACCCCCACTAAGCACGTTTAAGCAAAAATTCAGAACACTTCAGAATACGTGATACGTCCCGCGTCAGCTACTCAAAATTCTTCGGAAGAATCGCCGAAAATCGTTAACCTATGCAAATGTCCCCTCGTCGAGTACATTTAAATTTTATGATTTTTTATTCAGTCCACTCGGTCAGCATCACTACTGACCGCCAACCGCCAACCGCCGCCACTGTATTACCGGCGAGTGAAAGGAAGAGGTGGCATCCCATACAACAAAACAATTTCAAAAATTTTAGTGAGGCGAAAATATTTTATTGTTTTGCATTATGCTGTTACGGTCACTGCGATTACGATTTATGGTGACCGCCGGTAGAAGGAGGCACCCAGAGCAATGTGACGGCTGTAGTCCAACACTTGTGACAATGGCGTTGAACTTCAACCGGATTCATGCCATTAAAATTGGCATTGTGTGAAGTGGTTCTTTTATTGTCTTATTTGCTGTAAATTAGTTTTTGATGCTTTTTACACCTATTCATTTCAACTAGTTAATGAGCTTTTTTTCATCTTATAACTAATTGAATCTTTTCGCCCGTTAGAGAGGCCTGATATTACATATTCAAGCGTTTAAAATCGTTAAACTTCATTTACTTCCATATAGATATATGTGAATATGCCACGTTTTAAAGAAGGTGCTCAGTCTCAAAGAAAATACCTAAAGGAAGCAAAAATATACAATGTTGTGCGTCACACTTGCAAATTTCGATCATATACGCATTTATTGAATTGTTTCGTCACGAAACAAGTAAATTTCATGCTGAATACATTATAAAATTTATAAGAACCGCGAAAACAATTTAAGGGAATACAAACTTAAAACTATATCCAGTGAAGAATATTGAATATTCACGGTTTATTTTACTCCAATATGTAGGTACAATTTACAACAATATCAGTAAAATATTTTCTCTTTCTATTGATATCCTCTTCATTCAGCGTTAATAATAAATGAGAATGATCTAAATTACAAATGTCAACCCACCAGTTACATTACATATACATACATAGGTAACTTACAGAGTTTTAAGTTAAACAGAACCTAACTTTCATAACAAACTCCCTAGGCCTTTAAGAATGACTTCGTTATTTCAATATTTAAGGAGTATTGATATTAGAAATTATCCGAGAACAGGAGTAACAATTACAATACTTAATTAAGGAGTATTCGAGGATTGAAGTTCTTGATTATTCAAACACTCGACTGTTTGAATCCTATAGCATGCAAAGGTAATTCATAAATTTTTACGCCTTTTGAAGGATTTATAAACCAAGAGAGGTTTCTAAATGGCCTTCCAAAAATACTTTGGGCCGTTCCGTGTCACACTAGTCGTCTACAAAATGCGGTGTACAGGAAATCTACCTCATTCTTGTATGTACATATATGTAAATTATTTTGGAAGGTGTTTTTTTACTTATTGAAACCTACATTAATTAACTTTGACTCTTACTTTTTCAGGACTCAAATACTCCTTTAGATAATAAGCTTTCTCTTAAGTACTCGGGTACTCCGGTACTCCGGTACTCTAAAACTCGTTTAGTCATGCTCGGATCTTAAAACTCGATTACTTTCTCTATTACTCAAGCAATTGAGTACTTTGAGTAGAAATACACTAAATTTAACCTGCGGTTAATGCATACAGATCACAATCCATATTAGCAATTCTCACCCTATATAAGACCCAAAGGAAATGAAAGTTTGCGTTTAAATTTGGATACCCCACACAAAAATGAACCTTCAAATAACCTTCCGGTCATTTGAGAGCCGAGATGGCAGCTTTTAACAGTTATAATATTCCACATCTAAATAAAAATTTAAATTCGCAAAAGGCCACATCAAGAAAGTAAATCTGTTGATTGTGGGAAAAACAAAAACAATCAATGTCAAGGTGCAGAAATGATTTCATTCCAATAAAGTGAATAACCATCTCGGCTTAAGTAGCCCGTATAATATTTTTAATTAATTCCTCAATAATTTCTTTCTGTACCCAGTTTAACGGCTAAAAGTTCTAAAGATTGACTTTAGTCGCGTTGGTATCTTGTTAAGAAGGAAATGCGAGAACAAGTTCTTTTAAGCCCCTTGCCACGTGGGAGCAAGAGGTTTTGCTACCTGATTTTTCTACCTAAGTATAATAGTCTCATTATCTTCTCGATAAGATCAACGATCTCAAAAACTGAAGGTACAAGTAATCAAACTTTTTCTCATAATGTTTAAGGCATAATCTTATGAAAAACTACTTTCCGGCTTCATGGGTAATACACCTTACGCGGAAATTTCATCAACTTTTGATATTTTGATCGAATTGCCGGACTACATCGCGCAATTTAAGTATAATTGACATGCCCTAATACCACTCGATATCGCTTCATCCATGAATCATAAAGGCAATGAAAATTTTTCGAAATTCAGTCAATCATTCAGCAAGTTATTCTTTGCATTTGCTAACTAGCGATCTTCAGTAAACTTGACTCCCCTAAGACACTGATCTGCACCGAATTAATGAGTTTCACTCCAGGGACGATTGCGGACAATTAAAATCACCGAATAAACCATCATCGGATGACTGTAAAAATTTAAACTTAAAAACATTAAAAATGAAAGAAGTGTCTAACTGTTATTTGTTTACATCATAAGCGCGCTATAATTTGTGCCAGTTTGAATCGTAGCAGCTATATTTGCTTTGCATCATCTGAACTTGGCGAATTAGCCATGAAACGCGTGCGATGGCGCTCTTGAGCTAATTCTCAAAAAGCTTTTGTCACAGCATTTTGATTCGTGTTTGAAGGACGGAGATTAGATGAGATGATCATTAAATGGAGGAAATCGATTTTCTTCTCATAAATTTCACTTTGGTGAATTTTGAGCATCCGTAGAAAAAGTAAATTAAATTTGGCATTTTTTGGACCTTTTTCCTGTTTTAAGAGAAATTGATGGTCATTCGAAGAGGGCCTTGGCACATGTTGAATTTTTCATAAATAGTAGTAACAATCTTTTTATAACGCTTTTGGCATTCACTTCAGATGTTTTCATATTCTAATAGCCCTTGGGTGATGTTTTCAAGATTCATTCAACCATTAACACACTGACATGGGTATATTTTTGTTTTTTGACTTTCTCAGCGCATCGTCATAAAATAATACGAAATTCTTAATAGTACGCGTTTCACATAATTATACAATCAAGACAATAAAATTTAAACTCATTTTTACCAAAATAATTTAAAAATCAAACTTATGAAATGCTATGACATTATTTAATATACATATGTACGTATAGTAACGCATAATGCTTATCCGTTTAAATATACAAATTGAGCTTTTTGCGTAACTGGTCATTTCCTAATATCTATGTAGGTATTTATTACAGATATAATTTCACGAAAAACAAAATTGGAAAATTATCCCAAATGGATAATTAAGTATCAAAAATGTCAAAAATGATTGAGAATAATTTTTCATACAAGTCCGCATTTCTTGGGATTAATTTTACTTGTATCGTTATCAAATTGGTTGCAGCATTTTTGCGCATGTTCATTACATTTTATTGTCATATAGTGTAGTGCTTATTAAAGATTTAAATGGCATTTTATTTTAGACACTTTGGTTTTTTAATGTTTACAATGGGGAAAAATACGTCGATAAATGTGCCATCATTAGTGATTTATCATTGGAAAAAAGGAAAAACATTGCAGGTAATCGGATGAATGTTAAATTGAAGTCATTCTACTATTCAGTGTACATATATGTGCAATAGATTATATGCTTTGATGAGATATTTTTGAAGCGTGAAATAAAATTAAATCCTTAATTAACAGCGGTTGAATTAAACAGAAATTTGAAATCCCTTAGTTGAACAGTTGTTACAAACGCAGCTATTCACAAAAAACTGAATTCTCTTACATTTAGGACTGTGTGCCTAGACGTCAACGTCTTCTAAGTGAAGTTAATAACTATTAAAAGGAGGCTAAAATTCGCAAACGAATACATAAAAATAACATGTGAAAAGTGTTATATTATATTATAAGAGTATGAAAGTTCGACATTTTTAGAAACAATAGTATAAGCAAAGCAAAAGATATAGGAAAATAAGAACGCGCTTTTAAACTCAAAGAATATAAGTTCCACGGTTAAGCAGGGGGAGGTAATGTAATGTTGTGGGGTATAATCGCATTCATGGAGTAGAGTTTGGAATTTATTGAAACAAAAATGAATCATAATAAGGATTATATAAACATTTTGAAAAGAAATTTGATGGAATGTAATGCGGGAGGCAATGTAGTGAAACTCCTGCCAAAAGTCTGGACATTAACTCGATTGAGCATCTTTGAGCTCTATTTGGGAGCGCAGTTAGAAAAAATCATAACATAAAAATCAAAATTGATTTAAAAATGGTTCTCCAAAAAGAATAGTGTAAAATTGCTCCAAAAATAACCTAAAAGTTAGATTCAATACCAGTGCGATTGACAGAAATAATTAAACATAAGGGAGAAACTACTAGAAAAATGAATAAATAAAATTTATAATAAGGCTATTCATGCAAACGCATATTGACCTCGTATTCGCGTAAACCGCGTAAGTTTACCAGCCTTCTAAATGAAATTTCCAAATTTGTATGGAAAATCGAATACACAAACCTCATAACTTTACGCGGCTATTTCAGTGTGTAAACGATCTGATAAACTTACACAAACGTCAGAGAATAGAAAAATTTCCAAGGTAAGTCGATTTCAAAAACTGTACCTTCATTAAATGCTGCGCATAAATATAAGCAAATACGCGATGTATAAACTTATCTAGTTTCATGAATACTCTTAATATTTTACTTTCTTGTATGAATATTAATTAAATTCGCATTATATTCTTTAATAGTTAATTTATGAATTTATTGTTTTTGTTACGTTTAATTTAGTAACGGAGCAAAAAATAGAAAATAAAAAAAAAACGCGTGGGTCACGGGACTCTCAAGTGACACTTCAAAGAAATAAGATTCTTTTTAATTTATAATTAATTAGTTTGGGCCAAGAAATAATAATACCATATGTAATATGTTTTTTCTGTCAGCTTTTTTGTGGGAAATTTTAAAAATACTCACACAAAGACATCATTCAGTACAGGCGTAAAATTTTTGCTAACATCGCGAAGGGGCGGTGATTTTATCTGTTGGAACCAACTGCTCTGCCAATGGATATCGCTGGCGAACCTAAAATCGCAATAAAAAGAAAGTATTAAGTAAAGTAAAATTTCTATCAATCAATTTTGTTAACGCATTATCCCCCATGAGAACCTGTATGGCGACGACTCTGGCGTCCATCGCTCCATATTGCATATTTCCATTGTCCATTCGTCCAATCCTTATGAGGTTTGACCCAATTTTAGCATGTCTAGTGGTCAGTTAAGGCTTTTTGTTTGTCTATTTGAAATTAAGCGTTTCGTAATTACCATTTTGTCTTTTATTTACAGATCTAAGTTCGGTTCACCGCAAAGTATTATGATAAATTTATTGACTAATCTCAAGTAAAATCATATAAAGAATTAGTGGCAAATCCATCGCAAGCAAGTCCATTAAATTAGTAGCACCGTAGTATCATAAATATAGGGTAGACGAACTATTTCGTAAGGAAATCAAAGTAGACGAACTATTTTGCATCTTCGGCTATTATTTCAATGTATCATTATACCCTTGACACACTATGGCTGAAATTTAGAATTTCGATCTCAATTTCGCGACCCCCTGACACACTGCTGTTCAATTTGAAATGTAAAATTCAATTTCAAATGTCAAATTTTACAAAACTGGAGAAAATGGACAGCGACAGCCTGATTTTAAATTTAATTAACCAGCAAAACATAGATTTTTTACATGTAGCAGACTTAATGTTGCACCAAAATAAATTAAAAAAAGTTTGGGAAGAGAGGGACAACAGTAGGGGAGACCGGGTACAAAAGTAACATTTTTTACTTTTACCTTGATTTCTGGTTAGGTGTTATTATTTTGATGAAATTAATATAGCCATATAAAAATTCCGTTCATGTTCTTTACATTAGTATCTTGATTTGCCTGATTATTGTGTATTTTGTATGAATCACAGAGACTTTAAAAAAATTCGTCCGTTGTTACTATCGACCACGTTGGCAGGTCGAAAGTAACAGGTCAAAATGTTTGTAATAATTATGATATTACATATTAAATCAACAAATTATTTATTAGAAACTTTTTTTATTAATAACATAAATAAGCACTTTCATTTTAAATGCTAAAAAAATGTATATTTTACGAAAAAAAAAATCAATATTATTAACTCTTCCTTAGAAACTGTGTTTAGTAATTAATGGCATTAATTATTGTATGATAATAATTTTTTCTAATCACACTATTCAGTATCAGTCTTCTATTCAGACTCGCAATCAGTAAATCAATCCGGAGACAAAAGTAACATGTTACTTGTCTACCCATAGGGCTATGTTACTTTTGTACCCTACCATATTTTTGTTAAAACATGGACGATAACCTGAAAACGGAACGTGCTGGACAAAAATGAATTAAAACACTGTGCAATAAATCTAATCTAGAATTTATATGCAAATTTTCAGATCAATATCATTCTTAGTAGTATTAGTAAACATAAAATAAGTGAACGTCAAAAAACTTAGTTTTGACTTGTGAAATCACTTATTGTCCTCTCAGAAAACCTATAGCAGCGCGTGGCGCGCGCGGCTACTGAATGCAGGAGAGGGGGGCGCCACCGGCCATCACCTGATGGCAGCGAAGCGGTATTTTGACTATTGGGTAGACCTACAGAGCCTTTGTTACTTTCGACCCGCCGTTACTTTTGTACCCGGTCTCCCCTATTAAAAGATTGCAAATAAAATTGTTGACGTTTCGAAATATTTCCTGATGGTTTAGTAGCCTGTTTTTCAGTTTGCAAACTCAATTTCGCATGAAATTGAGTACGAACAGCTTCATTTCCAAATTGATTTGAAATGTAGATCGAAATGGAGAAAAGAGCCGAAATTCTAAATTTCAGCCATAGTGTGTAGGGTATTACTATTATTTATTCTGAGTGAGGCAAATATTTTTGTTTGTAATTGAGGAGAAGAAGAATTGTAGTTTTAGTGTGAATAATTGTTTTTTCTTATTTTATTTATTTTTAAAAGTTATGTTGATTGAAACTAAAAATTGTGTTAAAGTAGAGAAACTACTAAGATTAAAGCGAAAGAGTACCAACACCGCAAATTAATTGTTACAAGTAGGTAGTTTTGAATCCGTACAAATCCATTATTTAAAATTAGGGAGAGACGGGAAAAGAATTGTTGCTGAAATTTTCGGACTGTTTTATTTTTCCTAATTCTAAACGAATTTAAGGGTTTTTCTGTATAAAAATTAAGGTTAAGCCAGTTTTTTACCATATGAACTATTGATTGATCATGTTAAATTGATCTGTTGACATACATATATTTGTATAAACTAATCCGACAAAGTCAATCTGGCATTCTATTTGCATCATAAGAACAAATATTCATACAAGGGTATAATAGAATTCAATAATTTGAAATTGTTAGAATTTTCCTTAAAGTCCAAAGAGTCCGTGTATTTTCAACGAAATAAGTTAATGCTCTCTCCGAAGGCCATTCAGCTCGATGAGCATGCAGTCGTCCTATAAAAAAATCAAGTGCCCAAAACAAACAGTGAGTGAAGCACAAAGACCAAACAAACCGAAATAGTGAGTGCTAGAATTGGCTAGCGGCTAATCGAACTCCCAGTTCACGTAGCGCGCCGTTTCCGTTAAGTATTTCGGACCTTTCTAATTAACATGAGAATTGAACTCACTGGCTAATTACGTGGCTGATACTCAATTAATTCCTCCCCAATGTTTAGCGTGTCTCTGACGGGCAAATAACAAAATGCTAATTGATCGCGAAGGTGAATACCGCGGCCGATTAGACAATCCAAAGACAAGCTGCGATGCTCCGTCGTCACCCGTATGGAGTGCGGCTCGTTGTCGTCTTTTTTGAGCACTGCACGGCACACGGCACATCCTGGAAAAGGTGTAGCGTGTAAACTCCGGCTGCCACGCCGCGCCGGTAAGGCCACATTATGTTCTGAGAAAAAAAGTTGGCAAGCGCACTTCAATCGCGATAGTCGAAATAACCGCAAAGTCACATCAAATCCGGCTAGGCTGCAAGCAAATGAAGACGACTGGCAGTATAAATGATACTTTGAAATTTTCTCTGTTGTCAAGAGATGCAAGATAGCTGCAACATAACAATTAATTTTAAAATTATATGAAAAAAAAGTTCTTAGCCTGTCTGCCATTACATTTACATATATGTACATATATTCTTTTCTTTAGTTTTCAATGTTTGGAAGTGTAATTTCTGTTTTAATTGGTTTTATCCTTATTTAGGTAAAAAATACGTTTTATAAATTTGGAGACCCAAGTAAATATTTTACAAGTCCAAACGTAGCCCAAAAGAGGTACGGTGCGTCGAAGCAAACATTTAAGTTGTTAAAATATAGCCTGCCACAGGCACTCATAACTCCAAACACACCCAAAACATTCCAAAAAGGCCCGGCGCGTATTCCCTCCACAACAAATAAACAAGTTTATTGCCATTATAAAAGTTTAACGACCCTCAGTAGTCCGAATAAAACAAAATACGCACCGAGCTATTGGACTGGTTAACACGTTGATATACAAGACATTTATTCAGCTATAAGCTATTAGGCTTTATCTTAAGCTTGACATCATTTACATGTTAAAAACACTCTGCGTAACAATTTTTGTTACTTTCGTAGCATCCTTCGTGCAGTAAGCACATGAACGTTCATATATCCCGACTGCAAAACGGGCGTATTTCTAAATTTCCGTGCCTACTTCGGACACGCTTGTGCCTGCAAAAGGATGTATTTTTAAAATTTCGTGCCTGGTTTGACCATTTTCATTTGTTCGCTATATATGGTCTAGATTTGGACGCGTTTATGCGTCCGAAAGCACCTCTTTTGAACGCATATGTGTCAACGAAAAATTTTTACTGGGAAAAAAGGAGTTTTGGTGTTTTGTTTCACCAACGCCCACTCGCCCTCACACGTTTTCGTAGCCATGAAGAAAGTAACAAATGTGGGTTTGAATTATTGCCGTACCCTTGTATTACATATATTCTGACTTCGTCAAATTTTCATGTTTTCCCCAATTTGAAAATATACGAAGGAGGCTAGAAGATTAGAATATAAAAATTATGTAACGCCGCCAAACAATTATAATCCAATCAACTCATTTTCCGTTGAAAAAGCACCTTGTTCCAAATTTTTCAGCCGAATTTTAACTCCCATTAACGCACCTTCAGCAGGTACGAGTGTCAATAGTATGTGATTCGCAAGTCCCTGCCACAGTTGCAGCACTATGGGCGGATCCCGCCATGTATATTTGCATAATGAAAATCGTCCAGAGAAACTCGGCTCGTGCAACTGCACTGTAATTTTCCATTATTTCTAGCGCGAAATGCCCGGGTGTCTGCAGAGTGCACCAGGGCACCTCTGATCGAAGTGCTAACTAACTGCTAGCACAGAGCCATGGCCAGGAGATGGATCATAACCATTCGTTACGGGCATTATAGCCGCACTTTTGGTATTTCCCTCATCTCTGGCAAAAGCACTCAGCGTGGCTGCTTAGCGCTTCGCAAGTGGTCATCTGTGGTAAAAGCGTCAATCATTTGACTGAAAAACTGCACTTGTTCGTGCCATGCAAATTACCTGTGTGCGCGCAGATTAGAGGTAAGCACTGAGTGCTGAAATATTTTAACGAAAATAGAATAACTAACTACACAGTTGCTGGGGATAAACTATTGAAATTATGGCGATTTCAAGGACGAGACCTAGAAGCGATTCGAGACTGCATGGGATGTTGTGCACCCCGCTGAGTTACGCTTTAGCTGAGAAATTCGACATATAACGAACTCCATTCGCTCACAGTGCGGGCCTTATTAGACTCAGAGATATGTATATAATTCTTGGTGAAAGCAATCTAGGTCATTTTATTATAGCTTTCTGCAAATTTACGAATTTAGAAATTTTAATATTCCGCCTAAATAATTACAATTTGTCCGCAATAATTCAAAATTTTCCCTTCATTTATTATAGCTAAAAGGTACCTATACTTACACTCTTGTGCGCACATATGAGGCAAACTTATACGTACATATGTCTCCATTCAGGTGTACGCACACATCAATAAGTTAAAGAGGTGGACAACGTACATATGGTACAAATTCGCGGCAGTTTCCAAACTAAACTCTATATCCAAAACTGATTTTCATTCCCTCACGATGAAAATTACCTTGAGGAGCCGTCTTTTTTAATTCACTAGAAGAAAATATAAAACATTTTTAAGTTCAAACACAACAAAACAGAAAACAAGAATTCGAAAACACAAAATACGAACCTGAAAAAAGAGAGCCACAGACAGTAAAATAACGTATTCCACATTTTTAATTTTTTAAATACCTATATTAATGTTTAAAGAAACCAATTGAGTAATTATCGGTTTCCGATGTGGTTTTAAATTTCTCAACCACTTGGCATGTATGTATGTACGTACAAAAGCCCAGTTCACGCTTTAAAACAATCAATGCGAACGCATGTGACCGTACGTTATTTAGAAAAATATGCGTTTTTAGACTGTCATAAAAGTGTTTTCAGAAAAATCTGAAAAGTTCATATTTTAATAATGGATTGCATTCTTTGATTTATGTCATTTTTGTCATTGTTTTCTGTAAGTAAATTATTATTCTCAAAGAAATAATTCCGTTAATGTACAACATCGACAACAACAACAATAGTACATTAAAACATGGGAAGAGGCAAAATATTGCACACCATATCAGCGGGCATCGATCGTAGAGCTCAACAGATCAGGAAGATCACAACGGCAAATTGCACATCAATTAAACTGCTCCAAAAAGATAGGGGATAATGCTTTAGAGTATTTTCAGAAAAATCAGACCATTGACATTGTCGCAAGGAAAAATTACAAGCGCAAAACATCAGTTCGCAATAATCATAAGGATGTCCAAATCAGACCCTCGATTGTCTTCGCATGACATATGTAAATCGTGAAATTTCGGGCAAAATTGAAGATCGCTCTGTTAGACGTCAATTGGCTGAAGCCGACTTACATGGACGAGATGCGCGAAAGCGACCATTAACAATAGTATGCCAGCGAAAAAAGCGAGTAGAGTTTGCGCGTCCCCATGCGAGCTGGACAACTTAACCAATGGTAATTTGTACTATGGAGTGATGAGTCCAAGATCTTATCGATAGCGATTCAGAGTTTAGAATTTAGAGCTTTTCTAACTCACACAACACAAGTTTTCTAACTTCTGGAGCAAGTTGGAATTCTCTAAACAAGTTAGTAGCCCAGTCAATTGGGCATTGCACCGTGCATGGGTGGGATGCTACTTTATTTTTTTAATATGTTAGGGGGTCCAACAGGAGTTTAAGTTTTCAGTGCTGGGGTGCACCCATTTGGTCGCCATCTTGGAAGTAAGGTTGTTTTTTTTTTAATATATGTTACTTATGAGCTATTTTATAAACCACCTATGAATTTTTTATTTTTTGACTATTTTTGAGGTCTTTTGGCGCTTCGAAGGGAGGAAATTCAAAGACAAATGAAGTATTTGAACAGAAAAAAATCATTTTTGCTTTATTCCTATAGACATATGTACCATTTATGTATATATTTACATTTTATGTACTTTTATTAACTTACAAATTTATTTTCTAGGTGTAGAAGTTACAAAAAAAAGTACATAATTGCTGTAAAAGTACAAAATTGTTATAGGAGTGATAGTTTTCGAGAAATATTAAAAAAAAGCGAGACTTACAGTAGTCGCATATGATGTGTAACATCTGAATTCTCATCTGCAAATCACATTAACTTTAAAATTTGACAGTCAGCCATCTTGAATTCGTAAATTCTGACAATTGATTTGAAATACGCGACCCCGAAAACCCACAAGTTCCAAGTTTGGTGTAAATCGCATTAAATTTAAAATATGACAGTCAGCCATCTTGAATTCGTAAATTCTGATAGTTGATTTGAAATAAGCGACCCCGAAAACCCCCAAGTACCAAGTTAGGTGCAAATCGCATTAACTTTGAAATTTGACAGTCAGCCATCTTGAATTCGTAAATTCTGACAGCTGATTTGAAATAAACGACCCCGCAAACCCCCAATTTCCAAGTTTGGTGCAAATCGTATTAACTTTAAAATTTGACAGTCCGCCATCTCGAATTCTTTAATTCTGACAATTGATTTGAAATAAGCAACCCCGAAAACCCACAAGTTCTAAGTTTGGTGCAAATCGCCAAAAACAATTTCTAAAACAATGCCAAATAGAGGAAAGTTTACAATTCCAGCATGTCTATTAGATACCTATATCCGAGGTTTTTTGATCTGAGAATGGTTTGTTTTTAAAACAAAAATAATATGAAAATGCATTTAAACTTACTTATTACTACATATTTACTACCTTCTGTATAAGGAAAATCCTCAGTTCACAGAAATATTTTGTAAAAGGAAAATCTAATTCAAATGGCATTGCGGAAGGTTATCTTTTCTGACGAAAATAGATTCAACTTGGATGGCCCGGATGGTTTCCGTTATTATTACTACGATATTCGAAAGGACGAGGTTATTTTAAACCATCTTTTTTTCCATCCAATAGCATAGCAAAATCCAAACGCTGCTTCTTGAGGTCATCCGTTAGAACAGGCTTACTTTTCATTTTGTTCCTTTTCAAATGTCCTGAATTTTGGATAATGCGTTGGACATTTCTTATATTTGTGGAAACTCTAGCTTTCTCCGCGATGTGAAAAAAGAATATTTAATTTGAAGTGGTCGTCTCGCTCCCTCGACTTAAACATAATAGAGAATTGTTGGGGAGATCATGCAACAGCAGTATATGCAGAAGGGAGACAATTTATATTTAACAATCTACAGGAACAGAGAAATTGCATTGAAGAAAAATCGGCGAGTTTAGAACGGGAACGGATTAAATTACTGTACAAGTCTTTACCGAAAGGGATGACAGAAGTCATAATTAAAAGAGGAGGCTCTACTCATTATTAAGGAAATAAAGTATTTGATAATAATCATTATAATATTATTGTTTTATTCTTATTCTTATATTTATGCAATGTGTGTTAAAGTTTTGTCGCACTGCAAAACTAATTTGAATCCATAATTACCGTTACAGGCCATATCCAAGTAATAATTACGGTTAAATGGAGTGTACCCTGGGGGAAGAATTATATAGGGATATGTTTGCCTCACTGACATATAGAACTGGACCGCTGATCCAAAGCAAAATCACTCCTCAAAATTTTTGACATAAGATTCCTATCTCTTTCCCCCATCCGGCCCCCAGGCGAAATGCATATGTAAGAAAAAATAGAATATGTTTTTATATATCTGACTCTTGTGTTCTTCCGGCCCCGAGCTGGTTGGTGTCGTAATGTTTTTTAACAATTACTCAAAATGTAGGACAAAATTAAAGGAGCTGTTTTGTGACAACTTATATTTATTTATTTTCTTTATTTTACCATACATTACAAATAACTTAATGTGTTTTTATAGCATGAGTTTTCTAGGGTAGGCTTGCATCCCCACTTAGAATGGTTTGCATTTCCACTTAAAATGGTCTCACTTTTCGACCGTCAATCAGCAGTCCAGTTCTATATTACAGTGGTTTGCCTACTGCAGAATTTCATTCCATTCCTGTAAAAATTTCCAAAGAAACCGAAGAGTGTGTTATAGTTTTGTCAGGGAGTGTACGTGGTCGTTGTTATAAATAGCCGGCCACACACGGGATGGTTTTTGGCGTACAAACTTGTGACAATCTTTATGACAAACTTTGTTTGTACGCCATTTTGCCCACATACGGTGATGGTTTTCATTCCTAAAGCGATATAACAACTTTAAAGGACGAAATCGCGACTCCACAATCTAATATCGGAGCAATTCATCTTGACAGATGATAAAAAAATAAAACCAGGGAAAAATCAAAGGCAAGAAATATTTGGGACGGTTTTAAGTTTGTACGCCAAGTTGCCCACACACGATCAATCTTTTGTTTGTACGCGTGCTTGTACGCCAAAAACCGTCCCGTGTGTGGCCGGCTAATTGGAAATTATTTTTACAAATATCTCGAAAACAATGAATATGATATTTTTCATTATATTTCCCTACCACAAAGTGCTTTCGAAATCGTTCTCAAATCGAAAAACCCCGGAAATAATAGAATCCCTTACAATTCCACTTAATTGCCCCTGCAAAATAGGAAAAGAAAAAATTTCACCAAATTACAAGAATCCTTCTTCAAGAACCGTTACTCAGTAGATATTTTGCTAAAGTGGTGGGTGGGAAGACGATTGTACGGGGAAAGAGAGAAAATGCTTAAAAGTGAAAGCGCTATTCTGATTGGCTGCGGCTGTGGATTACGTAACTAAACTGGAGAAATGTTCTGATGGTCTCTCTTCCCCATCGGATCCCCGCGTGTGGGGGCCATCAGCAAAAATCTCTAATCCACGAAATCCTGCGCGAAAACGGCCATTTGCAATCGCTTTTGTGGACTAGAAAGTTCCGTAGTGTAACGGCGTGCGAGGTTTTATCTTGGAATTTTATTTTTTATGAGTTTTTTTTTTACATTCAAATAGTGCCGAAAAAAATCTAATTTTGCTGTGATTTTTGAAATTGTTTTAGTTTTTAAAAAAAACTCGCGAAGAAGTTTTCCCATGAGGAAAGCTGCATTGCGCTTTCGAATCAACTGATGATAAATTTCCAAATTTACATAAGAACTAAACGTATTGAAATTCCCGATAATTTTTGCAAAACATTAACTAACAGCTGATTTTATTTTCCTTGTAGTTCGGGACATATTTCAAGAAGAGAACCGGCTATCGTCCCTATCGCCACCGCCCAACGGCAGGACAAAATCACCTAGCAGGTCTAGGCTAGACACGGCGTTAGCAACTTCCAGCCAGGAAGGGGAGAGTAAAACACGCACAGATCGGGCGCACCCACCAACGAGACGTTTTATATCTTCCATTTTGGGAGGAGAGATCCCATACGGCAGCCGGGGACACGTCTTGACCCAAGCCGAACGAAAGGAGTACCCACCAACAGTGCAGCCAGTAGATAGAAGTAGCAAAGACAGCAATCCGCAAGGAGAGGAAAAGTCGCAGAAAGTCATCGAGAAAATTAAAGAAAACAAAGAGCTTCTGGTTGAAGAAAAGCCAGTTGTTCCCGAGGAGAAGCCCCTAAGTCTTAAAACATCGAGCCCACCACCAGCAGACAAAAGGCCCAGTCCTCCGCCACCTCCAGAGCCAGCGGTGCGTTGTTCTGTTATCCAGAGGACACCAAAGCAGTCACAGGAGTCAAACTCGAGTGACGGTAAAAGCAAAGGTCTCGATATCAAGCTACCTTTCCCGCTGTCGGTCCAGCATCTTGGTCCAGAGCAGGAGCAGCCGATCGACTATCACGTCCCGAAGCGGAAAGGTGAATCGGACGAGGAAGAGTCAGCTGAGAAGGAGAAGAGGATCCGCGAAGCTAGGCGGAGAAGTGCAATACTAGCGGCTCGTAGTGTAATTTCAGTTCGGTCAATGCCAAGGTCGCATTTGAGCAAATTGAACGGCATAATTGCGGCAGCGGCTGGTCACGGCAGGTCAAACAACGGTGGGTCCCAAGCGGGAAACAATCAGGGCGGAGCAAGTGGAAACGGCTGTTCCGGAATCAATTTCAATTCAGGCCAGTTAGGAGGTGGTGGTGGCGCAGGAATCGGAGGCACCGGAGCTGGCGGCGGCATGGGTGGAAGAGACGGGCGCTCTAACTACGGACCCAACAGCCCTCCAACTGGATCACTACCGCCGTTCTATGAAAGCTTGAAAGGCGGGAACGGGATGAACTCCTTCAACGCCAATGGGAACTTCCTCGGACCTAATGGAGGCTACTTGATGGGCTCGAACATGAACGGAATAGATTGTGACACCACTCAGGAAATGACGAATATCGGACCCTACGGGGGCAATCAGGGCAATGGCAATAATCCTAATCACAAACCGTTTTCTATGCTGAATAATGCAGCTTATGGTATTGTTCTGAAGGACGAACCGGACATTGAGTACGACAATAAAATAGACATCGCCGGCCTCAGTCATAATCTCCTTCAGAATGGATACTCTGGGTACGATGTGAACGACTCAATGATGGTTGATATTGCGTCTGGCGGTGTAGTTGACCCTCTCCAGTTCACAGCAACCTTAACCTTTTCAACGCCGGCCGAACACGCGCTACTTGACAGTCTGTCGGACGCGGTAGACTTAAGTTCCTTCCTGCAAAGACTGCCCCAAGACGACCATCCTAGTCCTGGAAATGACCTCGAGTTGTCGTCGACTCCTTCAATGACACCGGACTCAGTCTCAATTAACCCTGTCGACACCGGCTGTCTGGATACATTCTCGGACAATTTGATGATGAGCAACGCGCGGAGTAACTGCTACGATAACCGGTACAATGGGATCCCCAACAAACTTTACCAGGAATCACCCCCCAGCTATCAGCAGACTAGGGAGATGCATCTAATGCAACAGCACCACCACCAACACCAACAGCATCATCATCCTCATCAAACACACGACCATCCAGCTATGAACCATATGAGCAATTTTCACAGCGACGTCGATTCTCACAGCAGTAATTTGTCATTACCCTCCCCAAGCAATTCATCACACAACGGTGGCAATCACATGGGCTCTACGACGGCACTGGATGCACCTGACGCTAAGCCAATTATCCAAAGTGTAAGTGCCCCAAGACGGACGACGCACACTACGACGCCGCCTCTTATTCAAGAAACCAAAATGCATGTCTTGCAACAAAGGGTAAGCATCAAAAATTTTCCATTTGATTTGAAGCGAACAGGGTACGTACCCTGATAGGGCCGTAGGACAGGGTCATATTTCAGATAGCTAGCTAACTCGCACCACACTGATCTTTTAAGCCAAATCAAATTCAAGAAATTTTTCATGCCTACTTTGACTTGCTAGAATTGCACTCGAAACTACGAGCCTCATTTAACTAATTTTTTTTTTTATTCTTGCAGCTGGGACTACCCGCGGAAGTGCAATTGGAGTTCGTGAATGGCGGACATGGTATCAAAAATCCTTTAGCAATAGAAAACACACACGGGCATCGACTGCGAGATGAAGAGAAGAAGAATGTGACTGTTTCCGAGGAGGATCCCAGCAAGTTCATTTGTAGAGTCTGCTCGAAAACATTCAACCTGCAGCGATTGCTGAATCGCCACATGAAGTGTCATTCGGACATTAAACGATACCTGTGCACCTTCTGCGGTAAAGGGTTCAATGATACCTTCGACTTGAAGCGGCACACACGGACACACACGGGTGTTCGGCCCTACAAATGTAATCTTTGCGAAAAGTCCTTTACGCAGCGGTGCTCACTGGAGTCTCACTGCCTTAAAGTGCACGGCGTGCAGCACCAGTACGCCTACAAGGAGAGGAGGACAAAGGTAGATTTAAATTTGTCTTTATCCTCAAACGCTCTACTAAAACAAATTTTCCCTTTTTTAACAGATGTACGTTTGTGAGGAATGCGGTCACACAACAAGTGAACCAGAGGTGCACTACATACACCTCAAGGAGAACCATCCTTACTCTCCAGCTCTTCTGAAATTTTACGACAAGCGGCACTTCAAATTCACAAACTCTCAGTTTGCGAATAATTTGCTGGGACAATTACCTCCCATGCCCGTCCATAACTAAGGTGTGCCGCCGAATCGAGGACGTCGTCCGCCCCATCAACCTTATCCAAATACCTCCCTTGAATTATTTATGCTCCCCACGATAATTTATCGAATTTCCTCATCTTTAGAAGATGGCGTATTACCCTAAGCTATTTTTCTTTAATTTATTTTGCACTACGTGGGACATGCCCGGCTCGCCCCATTGAGTTCGCATACCGCGGCTTGGCGTGTAGCCCATGTGTGTTCATCATATTTGAATTCGCCGTTTATTCATGCGTAGAATTTGCGAAGCGCAATTCTACCGGGTTCGTTAGATGAATTTTGTTTTTCTCTCTCTCCCTTCCTACATCACTTCATTAAACTTTCCAGAAAACTATAAACTGTGTAAGGTCGTGCTCCCGAGCGACGATTTCCGTATCCTGTTGAAAATCAAAAATATTTAAATCCACCTTGCAGTCGGAAGTCCTCGCTCGTCCAGCAGGAGCGTGAACCATTTCACTCTCGATCACTCCAAACAAACAGAAACTAAAACAAAGTATCGGGTTTTTTGTGCAATCTCGGTGTTGGATTAATTTTATTTTAGTTAATTTACGTAGACTAAGCTAGACTAAGTGAGAGAGAGTTTTATTGTCGATAAAGTAAATCCTTAGTTCATAAGCCCTAGAATACATTTCCAAAGTAGGTCTCTTATCCTACTCCCACTTTAGGAAAAAAAGCAAAATGTGAAATCATGTCGACAGCGCAGCACAATGATCCTGCTGCCTGGCTGGAAAAACCACGAAATTACGAGTAGCTATGGATTATTTTATTTAAAGATGTCGCGATTAAAATGAAGTCGGTTTTACAAGACTAAAACACCAGTCCCATTGTGTCCGCAAGTGCGGAGTTATTTAACACGAAATTATGCTTACTCAAATACTTATAATTTTTGTAGAAAAATTATGGAATATTTAAAATCAAAGCTTTTTTACAAAAGAAAGAATATACTTCTTAAAAAATATGTTTTCGTTTTCATTTTTCTCTTTAAATTTGATATGTTTTTATCATAAAAAGGTATTCTAAAATCTTTAAAGAATAATTGTTAAATGTCCAAATTGTACCTTTTTGCTTCCCATTAGATACTGAAGACTAATAAACAATAAATAAAAACAGTCAAATCGTTGAACTCTACGTTTTAATCTGTATCAAAAATTAAAATGGTTAGGTTATATACTGTTTTCTCTATCGATCTGTAGTGTTTGAAGAACAATAATAGCGATTTTGGTTTACACGAGGATAAATTTAGCTATCGATCCTCCGATATCGTCATCATATATCATTAGATTGGAACTCGACTTCCGAACACTGAAGTGTAATTTGGAGATTGCTGTGTTTGTTATAACAACTAAATTATCAATTATTATTATTATGTAGGGTGCATTTGGCTATCAGACTGTATGTTAATTGTAGCCCCTCTAAGTCCTTTTCCGAGGTTCAGACGGGCACAGGTTTTAATGGCAATGACTTCGGCCTGAAAAACACTGGGCCATTTGGCCATTGCAATCGAGACCAGAGAATTGGGTCCATAGACTCCTGCTCCAGTGCCATGCTCTGATTTCGAGCCATCCGTGTACCAATTAAGGCTTTTCTGGATTGGAACCCTCGCCCATTCAATCCGCGCGATCAGGGATTAGGATTTTGAATTTCCTGCCGAAACACAATTCCTTGGTCATGTAGTCCGATTTGAGACTGACCCCAATATTTGGAATGTTGCTTCAAAATGCTCATGTGACCTTTGGCGAGTGTGCATTCCAATTTAGTCGTTTATCGAGTAAAGCACCCAGATATTTGACGTCATCTGAGTACCCAACAACTGTACCTTGAATAGCAATTGGGTCAAGATCCAAACGATACCTTTTGGTAAAGGGAACAAGGACAGTCTTAGAAGGATTGATAGTGAGGTCCTCACTGGCATACCAGTCAGTGACTATTTAAAGAACTGACCTCATTATACTTGTAACAGTTGAGTCGAATTTTCCAGCGACTAAGACTTCCAGGTCATCCGCGTAGCCAATAGCCTCATAACCAAACTCACATAGTTTAATTAGAAGGCCATCCACTACCAAAGACCCAGTAAACCAAACGATTCGTAAATGAATCGAAAGAGAATTCTTTTAAGCGAACATATAGCTCATTAACGATATCGTAAATGAATCAGATGTCGGACTATTTGGACTTTCGCTAATGATCATTTAAAACGATTCTTTACTAAATCGTTAAAACCTCGGGGAAAACGAAACAAATTCTCTTATTTACTCCCGAAAACTAAATCGGACGAAAATTCAAGTCACTTCAGATTTAGCTTTGGCGAGTATTATAGGAATTACATTCGTTTTTCTCGAAAGTTTCACGACAACATGATTCGTTTGCGATTGTCTTCCGATGTTTTTAATAAATTCAAATTATTAGTTCGTTTTTCATGAAGAATTGTTTCGATTCAAGTATTTGATATGAATTAATGAAAATAATATTTGCTTATGATATGACACCTGATACTTAAAATATTTTCCACTGACAAAAATATATTCATGAGTGCATATATATTACTCATCAGAAACCGCAGCGAACTGAGCGCGCTGCAACAAACGAAAACCCATTCTCTCTCTGCCTAACTAAGGCGTTGCCAAACAAATATTTTCCATATATTCGTGAAAAGCTCGCCAAATTTCGTTAAAAGTGAAGAATTCTTCGATTAGCATTTCTTCTCCGTACAACTATGTTGCTATCCCTCTTTAAAAACGTTCGCTTTTATTCGAAAATTTACGAACCCTCGTAAAATTGTTTGCTGGAGACCATAGCAATGGCGATAAGACCCCGCCCTGTGGGCATCCCCTGACTGCCTTGATGCACACAGAAGAACTGCCCAGGGTGGACGAGATGTCACACTCTTTTAACATGGCATCCACCCATGCAACTGTAAATGAATCTATACCCCTGTTCACGAGAGCCCTAGAAATTGATTCATATCGTATAGTTTTGTCAAAAGCACATTAAATATCTAGGAAAGCGCTCAAAGCAATCTCTTTAGATTGAAGAACTTTTTCTATTTTCCCAGCGAGACTGTGTAGGGCAGCCTCTGGAGATTTACCTTTAGAGTAGGCAAACTGTGTCTTGTGGAGCAGCGTTGATTTCTCCAAACAATGGAGCTCCAAATATCTCTCCATTGTTTTAAGGATGAAGGAAGTTAGACTAATTGGTCTATAGGATTTAGGCAGCTCAAACGGACGATTGCCTTGCTTGGGGATGAAGACTACCACTACCTTCCTCCACGAGAGTTGTATATGTCCCCTCTAAACTCTAAATAAGGCGACAAAAAGAGTCTAGGATCGTTTCCAAACTGTTCCGTAAGAGGGCTGGGAAGATCCCATCACCCCCAGGGGTCTTGAAAGGCTGAAAGGAGGCCATTGTCCACCTGACTTTTTCTTTGTCAAAAATGACACCGGACTTGCTGGAAGCCCTGCGGTTAAGACGGATCCGATAGTCGGTGACCGCGGGAGAGAGCACACGCCCCTAGGATTGAACCGGGAAAATGCACCTGCAGTAGGCTAAAGTTTCCCGTTGTGAGCTGATGAAACTGCCGACCTGTCTTTTCAGGAGTCCTACACCATTTATTTCTTGTATATCTTATCTTGCATATGTACATTGATATTCTGATATTACTGAATTCTACTAAGAGCCTGAATTTTAAAAGATCGCAAAACAACACATATTTTTTTTAACATCCATAACAATTTAAAGCAACAGAATCTTTTTGAAAAAAGATTCATATTCAATTAAAAAGCAGAAAATTTGCATACGATATTTGAACATCGAATATGCTATGGTTTATGGAAGAGGATGTGCCATTACGAAGATCAATATTCCAGCAGTACAATAACCACCCACACTTCGCTCGTTAATACATCATCATAGCATCAATTTTTTTTAGTTAAATTGGAACTCTTCTCAAGAGTTTTGAGGAAATGTAGTATTGTTCACTTAAGGTCCGAAGTCAGAAATTGTTTCCATCGCAATATTCTGCGTATAATTCCAAAAGGTCTTGGTAAAACTTTGAAGAACTTGCACTTAAATATTTCCACCACTTTTAAGGAAAAAAAAACGTTGAAATTAACAAAAACTTTAATTCGTTTCTTTTAAAGATTTTTCTGAAAAAGTTCGAAAGCCTTTAAATTGTTGTTTTGACACAATTTCCAAAGAGATAAGGCTATATAAGATAAATGAGTTGAGTTCTTATTAGCCGCTTTTAGTCGGACCATATACTCCCCGTGTGTGCTCCTACCTTGAAGCCTAACGCCCTAACGAATATTTTATTTGACGATATTTTAGTGAACGCATTACACACATAGGAATGTAGAGTGTTGCGTAAGAGTTTAGTATCACCGTAAACTCATATTTCTAAATTGTTTTATTCAAATGTTCCTTAAAATGGATCTAAAATGTATCATTATAATAAAAATAGCTATTCTTGAATTTATGAAAAACAATTTGGTTCTAAGTTGTAAACAATAACAAAACTGGAAAATGTCTTAG
The DNA here is from genome assembly GCA_951509405.1 of Machimus rusticus. Taxonomy (NCBI): domain Eukaryota; kingdom Metazoa; phylum Arthropoda; class Insecta; order Diptera; family Asilidae; genus Machimus; species Machimus rusticus. The sequence continues at coordinate 16,669,962 of OX608051.1, forward strand.
TTTAGCACTTACGTAAAAACATAGGACCAAACATTTTTTTTTCTTCAGAATACTAATTTAACCTTTAAAATAATAGCGTTTGGCTCGAATACAAGCAGAAATTCTGCGATGCAAAGATTCAAAAAGATTTTTAAGCATTTCATTCATTCTTCAAGTAGCAGATTCTTCAATCCTTCTACTGCTCTTGGCCTTCAGATCTGTACTGCAAGCTGGCCACAGTAAAACCGTTATATGTTTGTCATTAAGGAACATTTGAATAAAACAATTTAGAAATATGAGTTTACTTTAAATTCATCGGTCTAAACTTTTACGCAGCACTGTTATTGATAAGGTTTAGTCGATTTTTTCGAAAATAGACTTAAACTGCTATCAAAATAAACGGCTCATTAAATTTAGTTTCATAACCCATTTTTTAAGAAAACGCAAATTTTATTTTCTAAAAGATTTATTAGCTGTCATTTCTTAGTTTATATAGAACTAATAAGCGAAAAAAACAACTTACATACGTCTACTAAAGTTCATCTGAAAAAGTTTTTGTAAGTTTGCCTAAAAGAAGGCAGTTCATTAGGCTATCATCGCTATTTACAAATTCCGCTTTCGCCTAGACTAGACCTAATTACACAGATTTTAGATGTATCATCAGCGATGGAAAAGGTATTATTCTAAGGCCATGAAAAATGTATTGTGCGAACTCTTAGGGTACCTACTAGTCTTCAATGGGTATTATTGCTTGGTTGAACACATCTCCTCCGTCGTCCTTACACTACAGAGTATTCAAATTATTTACAACAATTACATATTTGTATTTCCTCGAAAACTGTTGCGCAAACAAGAAAACGGAAGTAAATTAAGTTTAACGATCGTTCTTAAAACTAAGTTTCAGATTCGCCCTCTGTACATTTTAAAGCTGATTGAGTACCTCAAAGTTAGAAGACATTCAATGTGCCTATTTAGACCGGAATGCCGGTGCGGTCCTTAATTTTGCCTAGGACACTTACGTGGACCTTACTATAGCCGCTCTTCTTTCCCTCCACCGAAGAACAGGATAAGGGCGATGAGTTCTTCGAGTCACGTTGCGACGAGTGACGACTGATGGTTTCTGTTTCCTGAGTTTGCGTAGTCGGCTCTTCGGTCGGATGCATGGGACCAGGCGTCGAGGGATAGCTTGGAGTTAGTTTTTCGACCTATTGCAAAAGTCGTTTTTATTTTATTCAGAAATGCATTAAACAAGCAAGTTATTACCTCATCATCGATCGCTTTAAACTGCCAGCTCCAGTTGGCGCGATATAAAAACGGCCTATGGTCGAAGCGGTTGTCGTCCGGACTATAACTTTCCGCGTGTATGGATGGAGTGATAACGGTCATTTTATGCCTATTGATTGCGTAACATCGGAAAAAGTGTTTCACCTTGTCGGCAATCTGTTTAGGGTTTAAGTCACCTCGCCACGTAGCAACAAGTTTGCAGAACATACTGTAAGGTCCGCAGTAGGATTGCTTCCTCAGTCTGCCGTATTCGCTCAGTTCAGCGTAGGTCATGCCCATGTCTTGCTCATCAGTTTGGACTATTTCGCCTTCGCGTAGAGGTTCCAGCTCAGCTGTTGGAGGGGCTTGTATTATTTCACCTAAGATTGGGGCGTTATATCTGTCGAACGAAAAAATTTAAATTGTATATTATTCTAAAGTTATATTGTATGTTTTTCATTTTTGCCTCTTTTCTGACTTAAAAGCTTAGGTTACATCAGTCAAAACTGCAAAATAATGATAGCGACAGTAAATTTAAAGCTTAAAAAATATACTATAAAATGGCGGATTTAAAATTATGTAGTTATAAAGGGTATTTCAGATTCACTTATTTTGAATAAATTTACAGTTCTACACATACTTTTCTATCAAGAATAAGAAATTTAGTATGGGAATTCAAAATTAAAATTCATGGAACTTCTATTAAATGGCGCACATTGAGAAATTTTACCGTATTCGAATGAGAAATTAATACAAAGTGTAGTATGTACATATATGTACATATCCCTAGATATAGGAAACATATGTTTGTATGTGAATATATTGTTCCCTTTATGTTAGAATGATGAATGTGCAAATAAAATTTTCTGTGTTTAGGTTGATACTATTATAACTTGTGCCAGAACCACGAGTACGCAGGTAGCGTTGGTACAGCATTTTTATAATACTAATTGGCATATGTAGAATTTTTCTTTATTCATCAGAGAAACGTGAATGTGGTACATTCATAAATCTGGCTCGATACCAAAAGTGTAAACAAAGTAGCAGCTATGAATGTACTATTTTGACGATAAGGCTATTTTGTCCCAATAGAAGTATGTATTCTCGGGACTTGAACCAATTATACTCGCGAAGATTCTTCGCGTGTTGAAAGTGAACTGGCATTTGAACCATGTATACCAGAAAGAAATTTTGCTGTAATAATTGACCAAACAAGAGTACAATAACAATTGATAGTGTAATTATTACTATATTCAACATTTATATCACAAAATATGCTTAACTTAAAAACTGATTGCCGTTCAGAACAATTACTGCAATAGATAATTACGAAACATATTCCCATATTACAATATTGTCTAGCTAAATAATCAACATTGCACTTAAAGTGCATTGGCCCCATCTTGAATTTTGCAAGAGGGCGACCAATGCCCCTTGGCCAGCTAACACCTATCTAAGAACAATTGCCAATGAATAACAAACCCTTAACAGAAAACCCCTATCAAAATCGGTCACAATTTCAAGTGGGGTTAGGGCATGTCAACCCCATTTTCCATGGTATCCACAACACTCCACAACACTCCTTTATTTTATCTTTGATCTACGTGCTTTCCTATCTATGTGCATATGTTATGTGCTTTCCAAAAATGTCAAAATTATTTTTATTTTTCTAAAATTTAGCTCTTACCCGAATTTTCTTCAAAATTCATGTTATTGAAATACACCTATCTTTTATTTTTATTTGAGTCTTATTACCTTTCCAACAAAATAAACAAAAAAAATTAATTTAAAAAACCAAAAAACCCGACTGACTGTATAAAATACCTAAAAAGATGTAAGCAAGACACATTCATAATTAAATCTATAAATCATGTCGTCCCTATCCTTGTGTGTTAGTATCCGATAACGAATGAAAGTTGTGGAAATTGGTGATACCATCCTCAGTGAATTGCGTTTCATCCGTCCATATAATTTGGTCTAGAAACGACTGTTCTCTATGTCGCATTCCCGAAGCCAAATTCGAAACTCCAATCTTCTCTCGTAATCTCCTTCCAATAGACCTTCTACTGAGATATGATGATATGGATGCAGTCTCTCACAATGAATAATCTTCCATACTTTACCTTAAGACTATCCTAATCGTCTTGCGACTCGGGCTCGTTTCAGGCTTTTGCCTGACTATGATAATTATTTACTGTTCAACGTCGGTAGAATTTTTCGGTATTCCTGATCGCGATACCCTAATATTAAAAGGTATACTTCCGGTTTCTCAGAAATGTAAATTATATCGTTGCAATCCTCAAAAGTAAGTTCGGCCATTTTTTAATTATGTCAGCTTAGGAAGATCCATAATTTTCGATTGCATTTTTTTTGATTGATGTTCTCTTTGAGTGACTCTCTTTTATAGTAAAATGTCCACCAGGTATTAGTACTAGAGCGCCAGAATACACTCAAGAATGGCTGACTAAGATAAGTTAATTAAAAAAAAAAAAAAAAAAAAATTATATTAACCTTTTTAGGTTTTTTTCATCAAACCCATACGTGTGGGGTATCTATGGATAGGTCTTCAAAAATGATATTGAGGTTTCTAATATCCTTTTTTTTCTAAACTGAATAGTTTGCGCGAGAGACACTTCCAAAGTGGTAAAATGTGTGTCCCCCCCCCTGTATTCTTCTAAAATAAGAGAATGATAAAACTAAAAAAAATATATGATGTATGTACATTACCATGCAAACTTCCACCGAAAATTGGTTTGAACGAGATTTAGTAAGTAGTTTTTTTTTAATACGTCATAAATCATAAACCGCAATTTACCTTTCATTCAATCAACTCAAATATAAAAATAAAAAAAAAACAAAAAAACATTTAATTTCATAAACATAAACCATCATTTAGGTACCTAATTATAATGTTTACTTATCAATAACTTAATTTAAAAAAAATACACTATTATTAAAACATCGATCAAAGTTACAACGAACTACAAGAACTTTTATATTATGTTACTTTCTGCTACGGAACCCTTCATGGGCGAGTCCGACTCGCACTTGGCCGCTTTTTATTACTTTTCTGGAGCAATAATTACTTACCTGTGTATGCTAAACAAACATTTCCAATCATCCTTCTGGCAATTTTTTTTGTATTAATAACTCAAAAAGTAAGTATTTTATGGAAAAAATCATCTTTTGCTTGAAAAAAACTTTTACAATGAAACATTTTTCACCCCCGAGAAGGGGTGGCAGCCACCCCAAGGGAAAAAGCAACCTCCGGCACAGGGCTAACTTTGAAGTAAATAAGTAGAAACAAAGTCCAGATTTTTGTGCAAATCGGTGCTGCTTGGCAAAATTATACAGTACTGCCGTATTTTACCTTCAATGACTGGACTAATATTGTACTTTGTTGGAAAGGTGGTAAGATGGACAATGCGATAAAAATAAAAAAGAAGTGCATTTATTTTGGAGGAAATTCGGACAAAAGCGGCGTTTTAGGAAAATAAAAATCATTTTTCCAGTTTCGAAAATGACTGCACCTGCAGTGGGTTAACATTGTTGAAATTTTTTGAAAGGACATTAGGATAGTAGATTTTGGCGTGAGTTAGATGTCGCGACGTTGATTAGATCAAAAGATAAAAAAATAGTAATGTGCCTACAATTGGAAAATTGCCCCCCTCCATACAACTTTTTGTCTGTCTAACAATAGGTCAATTCTTTTACCCACTTCATATTGAACCGTTATATAATATACATACATAGTAAAGCCAGTAATAATTTGATATGCATTTAAATTACCGACACTTGGATCATGCCTCACCTATCTTTAGCATAATGTAGAAATTTCCTGAGATCTGTCTTCGAAATACCTCCAATTGGATTCACGTCGGCACTTGAGCAGTCATATTTCGTCAAATATCCTCTAAGCGACTCGTCAACGTTTGCTGATCCTAAAACTAGAAGGCCTCCGGGACGATTGCGTACCCACAGCATTAGCTGGGCGAACAAATAGGCCAAAACCATTCGTATTCTAGACTGGATATTTTGCAGTGCTAAGTTTTGACGAGGACAGCCCCCTTGCTGTCTAAAAGCTGGTGCGAGCCCTGTGACGGCATTGAAAATCGCAAGGAGAGCACTTACAGCCGAATCAATGTTAATTTCAATGTGGTAACTATAAATAGTATTGTGTTAAAAATGTTATCATTGCAAGAATAGAAATATCTTACCTTCCCAATTGATTCGCTAGCACTGCAGCGCGGTGACGAGTTTCTTTGCTCGATTGAGAGCTCCCCATGTAACAAGTAACTAAAAGACGGTTGCATAGAGCAGCCGGGTTATCTGGAGTAAAATCGTGGTCCCCTAAAATTTTTCTTACGTCGTGCAGCACCTGCTCATCGCCACTTTCAACAGCACCAACAATTAGTCTGCACATTGAGTGAACTATCGTTGCAGAACTGCTCGAGTCCACACCCCCACTTAGGGGCAAAAAGAAACCCCCTTGTCCAGAGCGCCGCAGATAGTCCCACAGCCAGCAAGCAGGTCCAAGTGCTATTTCCTCTTCTGGCGAATGGTACACCCACTGCAGTGGGCTATTTGCGATTTTAAATATATCGCTGTGCGTTGACATTTCAAAATCGCAAAATATGCGAGGATATGTACGAGCTGAGGCCGCCAGAGTTGATCGCGATCGGAGAGCACATCGATAGGCGCGAATATCTTCTAGGTCTATAGTCGCTAGAGTCACCTCCTAACCGATTTTGAAAAAGCTAGTAAATGCTTCATATTTAAATCAATTTATCTTACCACATCCTGCAGTGTGAACTGTTTGCCACGTGCAATTATGTCGCCATTCAATGCAATCGCCGAGCATCCGTTGAAGTAGATTCTCTGGCCATCGCACCCCCGAAGGTTGCTAAAGAGGTAAGCGCCGCCTGCCTTGAAACTTGCGTTTCTAATCAAATCAGTTGTTATGTACGCCTTCCTTAATTCCATGTAGCTCCCGGACCCGTTGACCATTATTTCAACCCCTGACAGGGACATATCTATGTGGGTGCTACATAAAAGAATAATTTGAAACACAGTGGAAAGTATCATGATGATAACTACTTCTAATTTCTGGCTTGGCACACAGCCTAAGTACTATTTCTATTTGGTAGAGACTTTTCAAGTGCTCAAGTTTGATACTTCACTCAGTTTTGAAGTGTTACTGAAATCTGTGAATGTGATCAAAAACCATGGTCCAAAAAGAATTTTGTTACCAGCTCGGTCCACATATGACATATTTCTCATCTCTTTACTTATCCATTTTTATTGTTAAATTAAAAGTATTTAACACTTGTTTTTTGGATTTGCAATTGTATCATTACATGATGCGAGGAAATTAAAGCTGAAAATCGTATGTCAATTGCTTATTTGCGATAGAAATTATCGTCTACTTAATCATTTTGTCACACAAATACATATTAGGTGTGTTTAATGACTTGCTCTAGATTAATCTAGAGCAGAAATGAGCAAGAAATGTGTTCAATGCTTAGATCATAGAGTACAGGATACGCCACAACATGTAAAAGCCCTGTACGTGAGCGACAAGATTTCTCCTTCCGAAAATACGAAGGGGAAATTTTTTACTACATTAGAGAGAGCGAAACGGCACTAGAAATGGGAACCAAATGTCATCGGCTATCAGCCTGCTATGGGGCAAATAGGAACTAAATGTCATCGGCTATCAGCTGTTATGGGGCTCAAATCAGTTGTGCAGTCTAAAAAATGTTTTTGGAGGGGCTATAGTTCACGTTTTCGCGCCTTTATATATGCCCCTACTTTCCACTACATGAATATTTCAGCCTGCACTGAAATTACAACTACTTAAGTGAACAAACTAACACATCAGGAAATTTGGGTCAGCTAAATCGGCTAATATCGTATCCTCTACTTCTATAATCTAAGGTTCAATGAGACTCAAAGTTGCTCTAAACTGAGCTGGCTTGTGTTTAATGAGCCTGCTCCAAAGTAATCCGGATTATAGCCCGCAACAATGATCTCATTGCAAGCAATCGCAAACACTTCTTCTGCCATTCTAACTTGGATATATGTATGCCTGTAATGGGCTAATAATTCTTATGCCCGGTTTCACAGTGTAGGTTTAAGCCTTCGCTCAATTGAACTTTTTGTTATGGACAATATGACATGTCTCCAAAATAAAAAAATTCTTGAATATAAATCATAGTTTTAGGGTTCCGTAGTAAACAAGGAACCTTTATAGTTTCGCCATGTCCGTCCGTCCATTCGCGGTTTAACTCAGAAACTGTTGAAACTAAAAACTGTGATTTGGCATGGTTATATGTATTTACATATTAACCCCCAACTAACAAAACCTTTGATTTTGGATATGTGAAAAGTATTTCAACCGAATCGAGATAAATTAGAGTTTTGGATTTTGATCACAGAGTTTTTTCCATTTGCTCTGAAAATATTGAAATTATATTGCTACAAAATATTTTACGTCGTCTCTCCTAATCGATAACATTAGTATCCACGTTTTGTGCATTATTATTGTTTTTATAAACAAATATGTGATATGTATCTTTACTAAATAAGAAATAACCCATCTTACCTGCGAATATTCCATAACTCTTCACAGATTTCAAATCCAATGCAAGTGTCCCTTGTAGCAATTACAGCATCCCCGATGGGGACAGTGTTCTGCCCTGTGTGCGCTGAAATCATACGAGGCAAATAGAACTCCTCAGTTGTAAGAGTCTGAAAAGAGCAAGCCAAAGTTTAGTGACTCTTGACCTAGTCCAACTTTACCTTTGTCCATGAGGAAAACCACCTGGTTTCTCTGTAGCAGCCATCATCAGCCATGGCCATTTTTGGCCGAATTAACAAAATCTGCTTGTTATAAAACGCAACTCGGCAGTTGTAGGCGACATTTCTGTGCATCACAGGCATTCCAACGTCAATTAGCATATTCTGGCTAAAAGGTTTTCTTCATCAGAAGGCGAGAAAATGTTTCTAACCTTACCTGATGGGCGACATCATTATTTCTAGGAGAACCTCCCAGCTGTGCAGATATGTGTCGGGCTCATGGAAATGGTCCTCACAGCTATATCCACTGAAATTAAATGGCAAAATCGAGGATTAGAAGATCCCCTTTGTGTTGTTGTGGGCTTCATTAAGAAGAAGCTTGTCAGACTTAAACTAATTGCATAAGGAAATACTCTTGAAATGGAAATCATTGATTCACTCAAAGAGTGTAGTACTGTAGTCATCATTTTCGGGTTGGGTCACACTACAAATGTTTGTTAAAAACGTATATCTCTTACCAAATTTCTAACTCTGGTCCAGTCCGGTAGCTTGCTCCCATTTCCTTGGCCTCCAGAATCGATTGCATTATTCTCGCCAAATTGCCCTCGAAATCCAGCGCCCATTGATTTAATGTTGAGACGGCTACGGTTACTTTCCGACCCATTTTTGTAGTTCCTCTGGCTACGTCTTCGGATTTTGAAAGTCGAAAATGCCTACAAAACCCGCAAATGTATCAAAGAATGTAAACAAAATTTAATTCAAAATCGAGTATTGATCAATCCGATGCCTAGCAACTGGGCGCGGGGCTTGAAACTAGGTCGGAAATAAATTTTCCGAATGTGAATTGAATCAATATGATTTTCCCTTCATAAGAGTAGGTTCGACACGTTAATAAATTCCTAGAATAGAATCACCTTGCCAAAAAGCCATAGCGAGGATGTTTAATTATTAATACAAGAGGTAGTACTTGTGCCTGCCTGGACAGCATGCTAAGAGGTCCTTTCATTGGGTCGTTTTAGAACTCATGTCAAATCAATTTCGATTTTTCGCAAATCGGCTCAGTGGCTTTGCAATAAGGGATTATCAAGGTATGCTCGTCCAATTTTGATATTTAATTATCACCCCTATTCCGTGAGTCGCTTCACTTTTATTGTCACCTCATCTTTTCTTTGTTATTCCCACTACCACACAACTTGAAATTTTTATATCGAAGGTAACGCTGTAATTTGTAGAGAAATATAAGTGCTATCAATTGTGTTTTCATTTATGAAAAGAAGTACATATATTAACCAGTTGACTGCTTCCGACGAAATCCAAGTCTTCATTTTGGTGCGATTGACGTGTATACACGTCGTGTAAAAATAAAAATTACCATTCGGTATAAAAACTCAAAATTTCCGTAAGATGCAATACAAGTATCATTTAGTGATATGTTTTCTTTATAATACCAGTAAGCCTGCTATAAATTAAAAAAAAATAGTGTAAATTCGTTGGTATGTATATACGTGGCTTTTATAAAATGGGTAAATTAATTTCCCCAATGCATCGGGTATTGCCACTTTGAATGGAACCTAGTTTTAAAAAATACCACACTTAAATTAACTGAAGTTCTTATTTTCTTTAATTTTTCCTGTTTATGAATTATATTATTTTTTGCCAGTTTTTAACTGTTTAATTACAATACCTTTTTCAACAATGAATTATATTTAAGTAATAAAAATTAAATCTTATTTGCTTTAGTTTGATTTTTTCGCAAAATTTACTATGCGAGAATTTGTATTTCGTTCGACGTGTATATACATACGTCATCGCTTGATTTTGATTACGTACTACGTGAGGGACTTTTAAAAATAAACTCCGCATTTAACTGGTTCATTCATATATGTAGATGAGTTTTTTCGACTACGAAATTTGTAAAGAATTTGAACCCCCATAACTCCTACATTTAGAAACGAATCCTAAAAAGGGAGGCATCGTTGGGAAGGTGCTTTTATTTTCTTTTGAATGGTTCGCTTATCAAGCACTCTCCTGGGGGCCTCAAATCAAAAATTTGCTCAGAACACTGCATGGAATGCCAATTTATTATAATATTATATTTTATTTAAGTTTTCTTATACGGCAATTTCGCTTTATCGTTTGTCACATTCAAAATGCAAATGACGCGAATTCTCCCTTTTTGTCGACGAAGATTAGATTGAATTTCAACTGTTCTCACTTTTTTCGACAAACGTTGTTATATTCGACTGTGAGAATTACAAATTGTCATTTTTTCACTTTTCGCAAGTGACGTGACTGTCGGACTAGGAGTGTCCATGTCAGGTATGGTCCTCAATCGAGTATTGTAAGTAAATGGTAATTCATTGCGAATTATAACGGAGTCAGAGTCGGAGACGATAGTAAAATTTAGTTTGAGAGCAATCTTCGATCCATTTGGCCATGATTTCTTTTAGAGGATTGAGTTCTTTACAATTTTTGCTAATGCAATCAGAACGAGAAATTAAGCCCGATACTGATATTGATATTGGCAGTGCACAGGTACAGTACAGGTACAGAAATAACGAAGCCAATTTTTATACTGATATGCATTTCACGCATTTTCGCAGAAGTATTAATTTATATTGTCAATTAATACTAGCAATAAAAAATACAATTTGTATACTGACGTTTTTCAAATGTAATCAATACAATTTTTATTTGCTTTCCAGCACTTGAAAGTATGAGTCACTTTTAAAGTGTCTTTTGAATTTAGATAATAGAAATTTGGTTCCTCACGAACAGGGCTTTTACACGTTGTCACGTATCCTCTACTCTATTATCTAAGTTTTTAAATAATTAAGAGTAGGCGATGCGATTTGTGTCTTATCACTTTGAAAGAAAGGTTTTATGTTTTTTCGTCGATGAAATTATTTATATTTTCTTAAGTGTTACATGAAGAATTTTAAAAGTGAAATTGTGGGACAAAAATATATGTTAAAATTTCTGTATTTTTGTTTTCGTCTGCTCGTTGTACAATCGTAAAGAGAATGAAAGTAAAGAAGATTTAAAATGTTTCAAGAGCCTACAGGTTAGGGTTTTCTTTTTACCTTTTATAGACATTTTTTGCAGAACAATCGAAGCGAAGCAATTTATTTTTATAGCTATGATTTTTAACACTAAACATTAAAGAAGAATTCACTCATCATAATGGCTATAATGGAACTCAAAAATAAAAGAACTGTTACTACGAAACGTTCCGCTTTAAAATTCAATATAAATTCAGGTTTACAGAAGGGGATTTCGTAACATATGTATGTAGTTTTTCAAATTGATATACCAATTAACGCTTCGAATTATTATTATTATTATTATTGCGTTCACCGTTTTGAAAATATCTCCGTATTTCAAATCAACACTTCCGTCGCATAATGTTTTTGATATTCGATAGTTTGCATTTCATATCAATATTTCAAAGAGTCAACAATTTCTGGAAAAAGTATGGTAAAAATATAAGGACTTAAAAGTTTTTGTGGAACTAAAATACATGTAAATCAAAATTGCCTATAACACTTTAGCCCTATAAGAATATCCCAAAGCATTTGGTTATAGCTTTAAAACAAGTATGCCTAATTTTATTCCCACATATGGTTTTATGAATTTTTAGTATTTCAATGCAATTGCATTTACGCTTTGTTAAATGCAAGTGCATTTACGCTTTGTTAAATTTAAAGTTTTAAAGTCTGTCAGGCATACACTTTATAGTGTAATCTGTTTGCTGATTCGTTTGTAGTATTTTGTAATTATCGTTACGACCATTAGAGTCAAAGTGCAATATTTGGCACATCGGTCGCAAGTATGCGTTCCGTTTTCATGAAAATAATAGGAAATATTGTGCAATACATATACATAAGTTTCGAATGTAGGAGCAATTTCATAAAAGTATAATATTCAATGAGTAAACGCTTTAGCTCATTGCAATATATGTATGTTAAGTACATATATGCGCTTGAAACATAAATACAGTGGTGGAAATTCACATAAAACTACTGACATTTACGCTATTTTCTCAAATGCATTGCATGAAGGTTCCTAATTTTATATTGCATTAGAATAAGTAATTGACTGTTATATATAATACATACATACTTATTTTAAAAAAATTTGAACTTAATTACAAACAAACAGTTGGGAAAGAACCAGAGTTATTAAAATTCAAGTGGAAATTCACATAAACCCCCCTAATGTTTTTAACAAACATTAGCACCAAAAACTTTACATTTATACTCATAATAAGAAGTTAGTCCTCCTTTTCCTTTTACAATTCCAACATTCGCCATGACATTGAACTAGATTTTGGAGCTTTTTTACGGAAATTTTAGACTATGCTTTTATAAAGCGATTTTAAGCCTCGTAATGCTATTGTACGGCCGTCCTTTAATGTACACACGTCTTTTAAGTATCGACCAGAGATTATCCACATCGTTTAAGTCCCTCTTTGCAGGCCAGCTTATTGTGTCAATATTTTTGTTCTCCATTCATTTAAAAACTTTTTTAGAAACTTAAATGCCAGCGTTGTCTTGTTTGAAATGCAAATCGAAACCATACAAATATTCTGCTCGCTGAATAATAAATTCTAAGAGTTAAATATGCATTTCGGAACTCATTTTTTGTGGAACAAATAGCCCAGTCAAATCGTACATAAAAACAGGCTAAAATTGCAAAGCGTGATGTAGTTCTAATTTTTTGATATATTGTTAGGACCAGTTAGAGTAGTGTAAACCCAAATTTGCAGCTTCGAAAAACCTATGCTTCCTGCGTAATACGTGAAAATCTGCAGCTTTTTTATCAGTTGCCTTATAACTCCTAAACTGTGCATTTGTTGATATTAGATCTTATTACTGTTTTTAAAGTACATTAAATTTGCAACAATTTAAGCCCAACGACAGTTCTGTGCCTTCAATGGTTTTCGAGATATGGCCAATTTTGTTCTTCCAAAATTCAATATTTTGATTTTTCTCTCATATCGGTGTAACTGTTCAACCTATGAGAAAAGTTATGGAAAATGAATTGCAGTAAATCCATCTGATGAGGATTTTGCTAGAAGCTGAATCTACTATTCCTGTGTCTCTAAAACTGTTACGTAAAACCATCATACTGAAACACAAATGCCAATATCTCGATGGTTGGAAGAAGAAATGTGTTTCAATAGCTCATGCAATAATTTTTACCGTCAGACCTATAGCTCATTCCTCTCTTCACTCAAGACGATTTTTGGTACCTACCTGTACAGGAAAGTTGGGCCAAAACATCTTGTAAACCTCTACGCAGCATTGGGATTTTCTTGCAGTTACAGTGATTTTTTAGAAGAACAAAAATGGCCATATCTCAAGAACCATTGAAGGCAAAGGACTATGGTTGGGCTTAAATTGTTGCAAATAAAAAAATGGTAATAACATCTAATGTCAACAAATGCACAGTTTATGAGTTATAAGGCAACTGATAAAAAAGCTGCAGATTTTCACGTTCTACGCAGGAAGCACAGGTTTTTCGAAGCTGCAAATTTGGGTTTACACTACTCTAACTGGTCCTAACAATATATCAAAAAATTAGAACTACATCACGCTTTGCAATTTTAATGTCTAATTTGACTGGGCTAAAATGCAATTTCCGTCTTCTAATTAGGAGCAAGGCCAACTAACACACACAAAACAAATATTATTATAGTATCACTAGAATACGCGAGAGCGCCGTTATCGAGATATCAACGTTGCCAGCGGCATATCTACTTTTCGAGCAGTTACGTTTACTTGTTATTTTTGAGCATTAAAATGTTTAAAAAAAAATTGTATAAGGTATTTCGAGAGTTTATATTAAGCTCAACAAATTTTATATCAATATCTATAATAACACAAGTCAACACGAATTTTGAGTCTCGATTTCTGTATGTCTGATTTTGATTACTTATGCCTAGTTAATGAAAGAAAACATATTTTTATCTAATAAAGTTTGCTTTTGTAGCTAGCACGAAATTTCAAATTTTAAGGAAAGTCTTTAGTTTTTTAATTTCAATTGTGTATAAAAAGGAAACAAACTTTGATTTATGTATTTTTATCACTTTTATTTAAAAAAGACAATAAAAATAAACCTACAGATACAAAAAAGAATGCAAGCTTTAAAAATTAATATTTTTGGTATTTCTTCTGTGTAGTAAGAACTTTCTCGTATTAGCCCCTAAATTTTATCTTGAGGGCTAAAATAATATTCATAGGCTTTAAAGAATTTTGTAGTTGATGATAAACTGAATTTTTGGGTCTTAATTTAATAAATTCGCTGCAAATGTAAAAAAAGTTAACGTCATTTTTACACTTTTTGGAATATATGTTTAGACCTCGCGACACATAAAATACGTTGTTCCTTTGAACATACTACCGTGACTGCCTGCCGCTTCCCGCTCCACACCCGAAATCCCCCTCAACCCTCCTAGTTTGTATTTAAAGCCGTTGCTCCTTAAACAATCTGCCAAAACCTTATATATTTATATTAAATTGTACAATGTACATACAAAAGCAAACTTTAAGGATATTCTTCCAAACGCGTATTGACCTCGTATTCGCGTAAACTGCATAAGTTTACTAGGCTCATAAATGAACTGTCAAAATTTGTATGAAAATTCGAATACACAAACCTTATGCGGCAATTTCGGTGTGTAAACGATCTGATAAACGTTAGATTATAGAGTACAGGATACGCCACAACGTGTAAAAGCTCTGTACGCGAGCGACAAGATTTCTCCTTCCGAAAATACGAAGGGGAAATTTTTTACTACATTAGAGAGAGCGAAACGGCACAAAATGGGAACCAAATGTCATCGGCTATCAGCCTGCTATGGTGCAAATGGGGACAAAATGTCATCGGCTATCAGCGGATATGGGCTCAAATCAGTTGTGTAGTCTAAACAATGTTTTTGGAGGGGCTATAGTTCAGGTTTTCGCGTCTTTATATATGCCCCTACTTTCCACTACATGAATATTTCAGCCTGCACTAAAATTACAACTACTTAAGTGAACAAAGCTATAAATCGGCTAATGTCGTATCCTCTACTTTTATTATTTTTTTTAATTTGTTATGAATGGGATATTTGGTTACTTTAAGATGTAGATAATCTGAAATTCTGAAAATATTCATTAATTAACGAACCCAAAAAAAAAAAAAAATTTCTGTTGACTTGTGTAAGACATTCTTAAAACAACTTACACAAATAGCCCTTTTTGGAGCATCTAAGCTAGGAATGATCCCTTAACTAGCACTTACCCCACTTTTCGAATATATGTATATATATATCAAAAATTTGACCCAACGAATATACCATATATGTATGATTGCATTTCCAAATTCTATTGAGCTAATAACTTCATTATTTCATAAATAAAGTTTGTTGAAATACCGGAGAGGGATATTTTTTTCCGTCTTTGTTAGTCCACTGATAAACAAAGGGAACTTTAAAAAACACTAAAAAACGAGTTTAAGTAGTAAAAGATTTCGAAATTGGGATTTAAACTTTGGTAGATTCGACGTAGTGATTAGGTGGTTATGCTTAGCAGGTCCTTGGACCTCACAAGTCGCCATACCTCGTGATAGTAGTTCAGGGATTCTCTTTAACATATAAAATTAATTTTGGAATAAACGGCTTTGGGAAGAAGTACAGAAGCCTTATGGCGAATTCTTACAGTTCTTTTGTGCCAAATGCCCTGAGCACATGCGAAAATCATGTAGAATGGTAAAATAGCAAACGAGTTGTCGTTTTGCAGTAAACAAAACAAGACGAGGTGAATGTCTTTCACCTCAGCTCCTGTGAAATGGTTATTTTTACCTTTTTTTGCAGAAGCGAAACCATCCTGCACATATGTATATTTAGTTCGTAGGTAAGCCAGTTAAGCTGAGCCCTCATCGGATTCATCCCGGCTAGTAGTAGGGGCTGAGTTCCTTCAGAATTGGCGTTATTCGGCCGGAAAATGTGAGATTATCGCGTGCACAATTTTTTATGGCAATAAAGGCGATAGATAGAGCAAACGAATTTATTTGACTGGAACGCAAAATTCCTGGAAATAAAGAGGACTGGCAGTGGAACAGTGGCACCCGACATGGGAATTTCACCAATGAATTTGTATGCTCTATTAATAGCAGCATTTGACGAAACACACGTCTTAGATTAGCTGATGGACTGGGCCGGGGACTGAATCGAGCTTTTGCAGGTGTGGATTTTCCACGTCAAGCTTTTCGCAGTCATTACCTTTGTGGTTGCCGCTGCAGCGCTAACTCCATGGGGCCCACGACCACACAGTGACACTACTCAAATATCGGCCGATCTCTTCGGAAAGTTCGATTTCCAATTTCGCGCAATTAAGGATTTTTGCTGGGTTTTAGGCATACTCCAGATTGATCAAACATGTCGAGTTGATAGTGCGAACGGCAAAGTGGTTATATCACCTCCGTCCTCCACGTTAGAATGGTCCTGGTCTATTCTTTTAACGCGGTAACGACTGGCGGTGTGGGAGGCCAATCGCTGGCGAGTAGTTAAGTGTGATAAGTGCTTCGTATGGTGTTAAACATATAAAATATTGTTTTTTTCTTTTTGGACCAGTCATTTTGTCATAAAGACAAAATGGATGCACCTCTTGAGGACTACCAGGGTGGTAAGACTTTTGTTTTTTCCAATTTGAATGTAATACAGGAATGTTTTGATTACGCCCACGGTTATTTAAAAATTTGGTTGCAAGTGGTGAAGACCAACACACATTATTTAAATGTGGCAACTAGAGTAAACAAAACGGCCGCTTGTACTTCCCGAGATTGTATTTCACTTTGATGTTTGATGTTATAAAAAATGACATTTTTCCGTCCCGATTTTTTGTATACTCCCACAATTTTCTTTGTAAATGTAAATACATTATATTAAAAATGTTTTCGGCTTAAGGGATCATTCTGGTTTATAATTTTCAAAAAATCGATTTTATTTTATTTCACATTATTCGGAAGTATATGTATCTAAAAGTAGAGATCAGAAGGCATTTTGTAAGGTGCAGGCATCGTTGCTTAAGTTAAGGTAAGACTTTTTCATAATTATTCATAAAAAAAAAAACTTTAAATCTTTTTTAAATCTCGTTTTTTGTATTCTTTGTTTTAAATCTCCGCCATTTTATTATTTATCAATAAATATTAATATCCATAAAATGCGCGGGAATCACAGTCATACTAAATCTAAATATTTTTGATTTTTTCGTTTTTAATGAATTGTTATCGCCGCCAGCGACATATCTACTTTTCGAGGAGTTACGTTTGCTTGCTATTTTTGTGTACTAGAATGTTTAAAATAAATAAAAAAAGATTGTTTATGTAGGTACATATTCGAGAGTGTGTTTATTAAGCTCAACAAATTTTATATCGATACCTATAATACATTCTTAAAACAATTTACAAAAATTGCCTTTTTTGAGCATCTAAACCAGAATGATCCCTTAGGTCCCTATTTCAATGTTGAAGAATAGGGGTTTTCGATGAAATTGCGCAGGTACCTTCTGTTTGCCCCAAAACGGAACGATCTGAAAAAATTTTCCGGCGGTCGGCTATATTTTCGACAACATTCAACTTTTAATTCTTGCCATTTGCAACAAATACAAGTTGAAAAAAAAGGATACGAAAATTTATTTACAAAAATCCTTTTACAGAATATCATGAAAATTCGAATTTTTAAGGAATTATTCGAATTTTTCGCTGAAATAATAAAAACTTCCTGGTACCTGGGAGTATATTTTAATTTCAGGACTTTTGCAACTCCTTTCTACCTGGGCATGTTGCATCTTTTTGGAAAGGTAATAGATGAAAAAAATAAAAAGTAGGTATGTTAATAACGTGACTTTCGGAGAAAAGTGGAGCGAAAGGTGAAAAATCGCGAAGAAAAACTACCTTTTTCAACTTCCAGGGGTGATTCTGGCCAAGGGGTTGGGGGTAGGGGGGTGGTTTTGGACTTTTTGGAAAGGGCTTTAAAATAGTGATCTTTTGAGATCGGTTTGGGGTCGCTGAGATGCGTAGAAAAAAAGATAAAAATAGCCATATAAGGCAACATCCTGATTTACGAATCACCCTGTAACTGCCAAACGGTGCGAGATGCCCCCCCTCCCCCCCACCCATACCATTTTTTGCTTGTCTCGGTCTGACCTTTCACCTCCTGCAGTATTGACCTCCCACCCTGGAACACCCTGTATATTAAGATATTACTACTTACTACAAAGGAGGCTGGAAAATTTTGACGTTTTAAAAAAATTATATGTTTTAGTCAATCTTTTGGTGCCGCCATATTGATGACGTCGTGACCTGTGTTTGGTGCGACACATAAAATTCGTGAATCTATTCGCTTGAAATTACAGTTTTTCACATCTATAAAAGACTTTCGCATTTTTAAAAAAAGAAAAAACCAAAAGATTGCGTTATCCAAAGACTAGTTTTTAATTTAAAATTAAATAGCAATTAAAAACCTTGATTAAAAAGATATGATTTTTTTTTCGTAAATTGTTCGATTTGACACCGATCAAAGCGCCATAAATTTATTTAAATGACCATAAATTTTTGAAATTTTGATCCCAGTTCTTTTACAAGAGACACTTTTAAGTCACCCTACAGGTAGTATTTGTTGACACTGCTCTTTTAATATATCACGTTTTTTTGAGCTTATCCTTTTTCGTAAAAGCTGGTTAAAATGTTTTTTTCTGTCTTAAACATACATTTTTACTTCTAGAATGTTTTCTAAATGAAAATTACTAAAAAAGTTTCAGAACAATCCGTGGGCCCATAATCCTTTTAAAATTATCACAGAACTTCTGCTAATGATGTTTATTTTATTTCAAAGTTATATACTCCTGCTATTTCCGTAAAAAGAATATTATTTTTTTTGTTAAAGTCCTAATATTGAATGCCATAATAGCCACGTTCGGTATATTTATTTAATCCAATTTTTGAACTATTTTATTTTGATAGACCTCTTTAAAAGCATTAGAAGAACTTTTCAAAACCAATTTCAAATATTGTGTTATGTATATGAAGATTTTATTTTGGTTACTAAGAAATAGACAATTTGATTCATCTTGAAGGTAATCCGTCGAGTGAAAAACAATGAAAAGCATCATGGAAAATAGGTGATACAAGCAGTAAACACCGCGTGGGAGTAATGCTCCGAAAATATCCCCAAAGATATATGCTGTGCCATCAATTTGCTATAGAGGTGGACAGGTGAAGCCTTAGTACTTCCATTTACGCCAAGACAGAAAAAAAATTGAAGAAACTCGGTCAACACATAGTCGACATCAGCACGTGCTGAAAAAAATCGTATTTTATTTTTAGGCAATTAATTAAATATTTTCCTTTAATTTCTGCGACTCACCCGCGGGGAAGGGCCACGGAGAAATATTAATAATAAATAATGCGGAAAGAAGGCTTTCGTGAAAATTTTCGCATTTTAAGATACGTATTTGACTAATAATCCCTAGAAAATTCGAAGCCCAGAGGCCATGTCATGGAAAATTTATGGTCTGCGCCTCGGCAAGAGAATTTGTCTGTCGTCTCTGCCACTTTTCGTACGCAAGTAGTCGCTCAAAATGTCTTTGCGGAAAAATAAAACTCCCCCTAGGGGAAAAGAATCTGATAAGATGACAGGACGCTTTCTTCTTTTGATTACGTAAGAATCTGATTTAGTTGAAAAAGCGTGAAGCAATTTTACCCGGATGACAGGTACATATTAAACCATTAATTTATTTCAGAAGAGGTTTAAATCTTGACGAATAACTCATTGCAGCAGGATTTTGAGAGTGGATTTTTATTTTATTTAAAGTGGGTTGTTTTGGTTTAGTAGATTTTCTTTTTGCCATCAACACATTATGCGATCGGTCGCGTCGGTTTTTTTATTTCAATTTAATGTTTCATTTCATACAGTAAATTTTTAAAATAAACAATTTTCGTTAAACCCCTAATCTTGGATATTTTTAAGGAATTACAAACTACAATGTTTGTAGTAGATATGCATGTAGTATGTACAGGTATTGGGAAAATTTCCATTTCGAACTTGTAGGAATTGTAACTAAGGACGGGTGACAATTCATCATCTCACAGACAAATTTATTTTTAAAGGGTGGAATATTGGGAAAAGTACGTTTTTATTTTTGCTTTTCAATGATAGCTCGTAATGATGTTTCATTTGAATCTACACATATATATGTACATAGTAAAATAAGAACTTAGGGTTGCATCTGTGCACGGCATCATGCAAAAATTACCGGACAAGGTTGTTCTATACCTTAAAGCCTTGGTTAACATCTCCCATTTAGAATTATCACGATATGGTGATAGGAATTAAAATATTTAAAATCGTCAGGCAACCTGTACACTTTAAATAAGGTGCCGGAAATGTAAAAATTTTCAATAATTCAATTCTATGGTCAACATATTATAGCAGTACTAATTGGTAAAAACACTATATGTAGTTAATTTATAAACTCAAAAAAATAGTTTAACGTTAAAGTTCAATTTAGTCAATTAAATAATTTAAAATTCAATAAAAATTCAACGTAAAGGAAAAATTCAATAAAAATTCAACGTAAAGGAAAAACAATAATACAATTTCAAAAATTGTGATGCGGTTCACTTCCTTTAGTTGGTTTTTGCAAATAAATGTAAAGTCTTTGATACTTTTGCTAAATTAATTTTCTGATTAAGTTATTATTTTAAAAAAATTCTCTAAACTTATTCTCCAGATTACTATTCTGATGGAAAAGTGAGATTAACTTTCTATTTTATAGCCCAGATTAGTATTCTGGCAAAGAAAAACTGATACGAGTTATTAAAGTCCAGATTAGAGTCAGATTAGTTTCTAATCTGCTTGTAGAAGTGACTTCAGGCGCCATCGTGGTATGAGCTAACTGGTCTAAATGGTTAGTGCCAAATGTTAACACTACTTAATTGTCAAATCGATTTTAACAAATTTCAACTGGTGGGTAAATTTTTTATTGCTAGGACTTTTTAACAATTTTTGTCTCTTTTTAGTCGTCCTTTCCGCAACTTGACTTACCACCAAGGTTTTAAGCTAACATACGCCTTATCCATACCTCATTGACCGATACTCTTGTAAATGGCAGGAGTATGAATAATTTCACCTTTTTGAGATTGATTAAAAATAATTAACAATTAAATTAATTTCGACTTCAAGGTGGTTAAAAACAGATGGCAGTTTTTAACCAACATAACCCCAACGATTTGTTTTTGCTAGTTTATCTATCTACACATGTATGTATGTATATAAATAAAAATCAATTGCCGCATGTATGAAAGATCATCACTTGAGAATCGGCTCGATCAATTTGGGTGACTTTTGTTTTGTTGTGTTCGTAATTGTCAGGACAAACTTTGTATAAAAGAATATTTTTGGAAAAATCGGCGGAAAAGTCGGAAATTTTGATGGCATTTTTGTATAAAAATCTCAATAAAAAAAAATTTGACGTTCAGTTTGACAGTTCTGCTGTCACATGTTTTCGTAATAACAAATTTGACATTGAATACCTATTGATATTTTGCACTGCCAGAATTTATGAACTCAAGATGGTTGACTGTCAAATTTTAAAGTTTATACGATTTGCACCAAACTTGGTACTTGGGGGTTTTCGGGGTAGCTGATTTCAAATGGCTATTTATGAATTCAAGATGACGGACTGTCAAACTTTAAAGTTCATGTGATTTCCACCCAACTTGTTCCTGGGGGTTTTCGGGGTCGCTGATTTCAAATCAACAGTTAGAATTTATGAATTCAAGATAGTAGACTGTAAAATTTTGAATTTTATGCGTTTTCCGGGTTGCTGATTTCAACACGATTGTCAGAATTAACAAATTCAATATGATGAGCCTGACAGAATTTACAAATTCAAGATTGCGAATTGTTAATTTTAAAGTTTATACGATTTGCACTAAACCTGGTACTTGGGGGTTTTCGAGGAAGATCTTGTCAGGAGTGACAGGCTGCTGTTGTTCTTCATGTCTGTCTGTCCGGGGTAATCTTCGATACGGCTGTTGAAACTCTACAGACATGAGGAAGTTGTCAGGAGTGACATATGTAGGCTATTTTTTGTAATTGTTTGCTAATGTTAAAAGTTACAAAATCCTGAACGCTAGTGATATTTGCTCACGCGAAAATCATCCGAAATAACTGAGATGAAATTCTACAAAAATGTAGCGCACAATTTCCTAAGTGACATAGGCTATGCATCGCAATTGGAAAGAGGGGAGAGGGAGAGAGGGATAATGTTGAGATTGATATATTTATGGTACGCCATGCAAAAAGTATTTCTGCAATTGAGGAGAAATTCTGTGGGCATGTTGCGCTTTACCTCCTGAGTGACATTTGAAAGATTTGCAATTCGCAACGCCATATTTTTATTAAAGTTTTGCTTTACTTTAGGAATAGTTTTGCCCGGCAACGCCGCGTAGAGATAAACTAGTTTGAAATAAATAAAGTAAGTATGTATAAAAATATACGTGTTTTTAATTCGTATAGTCTGAGTTTAATAATTCGATACAGAGCAACACTGATTTAAGTTTAATATGAAGTAGACACGCCTCATAATAATTCTCTTCGGATACACAGGCGACCCTTATACTTCATTTATTGTATCAAACATATTAAATCTGTAGTTTCTGAAGTCAAAATCAAAGAGGTGTCGTGTTCAAATGGATCGGCAGAAAAGGACGTTCTCGAGAGCTAAGTTAAATAAATTCAAATATAGCTAATGCCACGTTGCGAATTTTACTGAATATAGGCACAAAATGATACGGATTGTGTGTTATGAGACTGAATATCGAATTTCTGCATGTCTGTTGTTATTTCTACATTTAAATTTGAAACCCTGAGGGCCTACCAAAAAAAATACATAGTACTCAATTCCATTATCTTGTCCTAAATTGGACCGTTTATTGAAGAAGTCACTTCATTTCTACATTTCATCAATTAATTTTTCTTTGATTAATCGATTTGCGTTGATGCAAAACAAGAGGGAATTGAAAAGCTTGTTTTTTTGGAAGTTGTTATTGATGCCGATAAAAATAGCGAAGGGTATTATGGTTGTAATTTGCGTGCGTTCATCTCGTTTGTTCGAATCAAATAACTATAAGTCATCGAAAGTGAACGAACTTCTTCAGGTACTGAGAAACAATTAAACAACGAAATCTATGTTGGCGTACGACAATTGCACGGTTAATGGATTCTAGCACAACAGTAATTATAACATTTCTATTCCGGATGCACGTCATCGCCGGTACTTAATCCGAACGTTATAGCAATCGATGACAGTCATGAAACCAGATTATGACGAGGTATTTTCCCGGCTGATTGGTAGAAGGGGCACCCAAGAGAAGCCATAAATCGAAGCTCAATTCTGAGCAGTTATTTATATCTGTCCCCATTCGGTTCCTTCTTTCGTCTAGGAGAAGCGCTCTATTCACAAGTGTTTGCCAGAGGCAAATTGAATTGCACGTGAAGGCTTCTGCCTTGCTCCTGCGACAGCATGAAACCTTTACGGTTGGAAACATCTCCTTAGAAACGACTTTATTTGGGTGTATCGATATTAGGTGTGCCCATACGAACCATGTTCTGTAACAGATATAACAATGCCTTCGGAAATGGGGATCTAGACGGTGCTACAGACATTCGGAAAAGTCAAGATTAGTTAGTCGACGACGAAACTTTTTAAAGTCATAAACAGTTCCGTTCGTGCCATAAGTTCCCAAGAACACAAAGAAGCCTTGAAAATTATAGAACTATACCAAAAACTGCCAGCGGACATTTAGCTCGGGAATAATCGGTAATTGAAGGACAAGCGCCGCGTTTTGTGCTCGCAATTAAATGACTGCTTTCAGTGGTGAATATTTTGTCGCGGTTGTGTGCAGTTCAGAAAGGACCTTTCGGCAGGCTGTAAACGATGGACTGGGGAAACGGCCAGATCTCGGCCGGCGAACGAGTGCAATATTTACAAGCTCAGTTATTTCCAGTGTGCACAATTACGACCCAAGGTAATTTGAGTTTAGGGAATCTGGCCGCTCCTGGATAATCCCGGACAAAGCTCTCCCCGAACCGGGAACGTAACCCCGAGAATATCCCGACTTGTTTGTTCTATGATTTGAACTCCTACAAACAGGGCCTTGCAATAGGGTTAGATAATAAAAAAAACATTTCGGACGGCAGCACACTGTGAACAAAGCTCTGTTGTTTTCCCTAAACAGGCGATTTGCCTTTTAATACGACCATACCGCATACCCGAAAATGTCGGTCATTTCTTCGCCTAGGGCTAATATCGATACTTACCTGAACACAATAGAATGTCACTGCGATATAAATTCCAGCGGGTTCTCGCAAATTGAACTGCTAACAATGGATGTTGTATAGTGGCGATGTATAACCTGAAATGCAGATAAAAAAAGGCATTTCATATTACATACTTAGTTCTTTCTGATGAATTTTTTATAATGTTAAAACCGAAGCTAAAAAGCAATATTCCATAAGAATGGTAGAATTCAGGCTATTGGTCTGAATATGTCACGCTGTAAAGGGAGAAATATTCCAAGATATAAATTTCTCTTTCTGCTATAAATGCTTTGTTGAGGATGACAAATTGCTCTCTCTATGTCGTTACAATTTACAGTCTAATTTACTTTTTAAATTGACGGTGAAGATTTCATTAAAATCTATTCATTGCTTCTCGAGAAGACTATACAGGGTGTTCAGAGGTGGGAGGTCAATACTGCAGGGGGTGAAAGGTCAGGCCGAGGCAAGCAAAAAATCGTATGGGTGGGGGGGCATCTCG
Organism: Machimus rusticus; assembly: GCA_951509405.1. Taxonomy (NCBI): domain Eukaryota; kingdom Metazoa; phylum Arthropoda; class Insecta; order Diptera; family Asilidae; genus Machimus; species Machimus rusticus. Next base: position 16,694,870 of record OX608051.1, read on the forward strand.
CACCGTTTGGCAGTTACAGGGTGATTCGTAAATCAGGATGTTGCCTATTTTTATCTTTTTTTCTACGCATCGCAGCGACCCCAAACCGATCTCAAAAGATCACTATTTTAAACCCCTTTCCAAAAAGGTCAACATCGCCCCCCTACCCCCAACCCCTTGGCCACAATCACCCGTGGAAGTTGAAGAAAGTAATTTTTGTTCGCGATTTTTCACCTTTCGCCCCACTTTTCTCCGAAATTCACGTTAACATACCCACTTTTTATTTTTTTATGTTACCTATCTAATTACCTTTCCAAAAAGGTGCAACATGCCCAGGTAGAAAAAGGATATGAAAATTTATTTACAAAAATCCTTCTACAGAATATCATGAAAATTCGAATTTTTAAGAAATTATTCCAATTTTTTCGCTGAAATAATAAAACCTGGGAGGATGTTTTAATTTCAGGACTTTTCCAACCCCTTTCTACCTGGGCAAAATTAATATTAGATAAATACATTAACTTCCTCAAACGACTGTAAGATTTCGTCAAGCTTTCTTTTTCATTTCTCCGTTTGTGGCCGTGACATTTTCCTAGCTTAAACGCAAAGGTTTGGCGATCTTCTTCTGAGGATACCGTTGAAATGGCAATGAAATCCTATAAGGGCAAAGCAAGACGAAATTACCCTTGTACACTTTTAACTGGAATAATTAAATCCGGGTAAAAGTAGTTTTTCATTGTATACCTTCAGGAAAGTGGAGTGGCAGGCAGGTAGTGGGAATCCATAAATTGCCTTGATTCATGTCAGTTCCACTTTAAAATATGTTACAGTTCCAATCAAGGCACTAATTGCTGCTAGGTGACTTTGTGTCTATTTCTCCGTTGTGCTTGCGCCCCATCTGCAGTGGCCCGGTTCACGCTTTTGCCCGCACACCCCTTTAGAAGGCTCTAACCAAACACATCGCCTAAGGTTGGAGCAGGATTCGGTGCGACATTGAGACAGCAGCCTTAGCAAACAGCCAATGCCTATCTTTCCTGGTGACTTGTTGAAAATGCAAAGTAAACACCACTTCGGAACCAAACTAAGCAGACGTGGTGGGAATTCGGAGCTTTCTAAGCAGGGAAGCAAGCGGATCACAAAACGCGCTTTACCCATATTTATCATTGAAAGTTATTTCCACACTGTAGGGAAAAGATTGCCAGATATTAGTTGGATATTATAAAAAAAAAGCTACTGACATCTAGCTAGAATTAGACCAACAATCCATATGTTGTGTACTAGTGTACTTCATATCCCAAATAGTATTTCCAACTGAAGGACAACAAAATCCCGAAATGTCATAAACAATTTCGAAAAAACTAAATTATATATCTAGTTTACAGATATGCAAGGAGCAAAATACAATTCTTATTGCGTATTGCATGTTTGGTAACACTTCCACTGATATTGCAAAATGATAGCACATTACTCTGGGGCCCTATTATGAGAAATGTTCGAATCGTTTCGAAAGGAACTTCGAAAAGTCCTTTTGCAATAAAAATTCCTTAGTAAAGTTGCAAGATTTTCACAAATTCATTTTAGTTATCTTTGACTTCAATTAATTTTTTCGTTCAGTGTTAAAATAGTCCGATGGAAAAATCCAATCGCATTATTTTCACGTTCAATCGACTTATTTTAACCACTTTGAACGAGCATCCATAGCTAGTTACAGGTGAAGCCAATAAAAACGTGTTAGAAATATGCGAAATGAAAAATAGTAATGATTTTATTATCAAACTTTCTGGCGGGCAGTGCTGGGAGACAAACATTGATGGTACGAAGCTTCCTGCTAGATGTACTTCTAAAACTAAATGAAGCAGGATGCCAATTTCACTAGAAATAAAAAATATGCGATATTAACTAATTAACAATTAAACTAAAAATTTAACGAATCTAACCTTAAAATTATTTATATTTACGACACCAAAAGAAGAACTTAGTGAAAAACTTACTTTAAAGTTTTAAAAGTACACTAGTGTGCAAAACATTAACATTGTTTAGAAACTTTTTATATTTGTCAATAATTCAAATTTCGACTTGTTGTGGGAGTTCGCACCATGTATTTGTCATTCATCGACCTCAGCGATATTGTAAATGATTATTATTTTATGAAAAATTGCTTACTTCACATCAAATAAAATATTTGTTAAATGTCAGTTAATACATACTAAAATGCTGTCTGTCGCTGTACATAGTATTGACAGTATCCGTAGTATGTACATAGTACCATAGTATCGATACAAATTGTGTTATACTACTGACACACAGCTGGTATTGGAAGCATGGTTCGGATACCATGGTATTGTTAATAAAATGTATGTATGGTGACAGACAGTAATTAAATATTTTATTTGTAATTTCTCGAACATAAAGGTAAATAGAAATACAAGTGCAAGGGCCCATAACAGAGTTGGAGAGTACGACAATTGGGCAACTATCCTTTTCATACAAGATAGATGCTTATTTGATTACAAAATTAATTAAGCTATATTTTCGTTTAAAAGATTTCGTGACATGCACTTTACACTTAAATCTGATACACAAATCCAAAAATGTAATTAGGTACTTACCAAACATAGAATTTTTTTTTAGATATTTGTGACGGCAGAAAAATAATACGGAAGTTTTTGCGCCATTAAATGATTTACACTGCGACAAGTAGAGCTACTATATGAATATTTTCCGGTAAAGGATACTATTATTTTTGGAAGTCTTATACTTACGATATTTGGGACAGATATTCAAGTGGGATATCTCTTCGTAGTTTACCCTATGTTTCAAAATTGTAACAATTTTTATGAGCGGAATGAGTAGGAATATAAAATTTTGACAACCGCGGTTTTGATTTTGGTGAAGGGTTGCTCGGAAAGGGGCTTTATGCCCGTTCTTCAATACGCGGACTAACCAACCACGAACTACTCGAAAAAATCGAAGTGTTTTATGTTAAAATTAGTGCAATGATTTTTTGACAACCGGTGGGATAGCTGTCTCGCTGTCAGTTATTCTAGTACAAAAAGTTGCTAAATGGGTGGCTTGTACTATGTGGTTAAAACGCACACATGAAAAAGTTAGCCAAGTTGACCAAAACACGAGCGAGAGGGAATATGATGATGCGATTTTGGTTCGTTCTTGGTTGGATCGTCCGCGCATTAGAGAACGGCCTTTACTGTGCAAATGGTGATATTGAAATACTTCGAAAAATCGATTTGTATGTGCTAATATAATTATGTTGCGAAACATCCTAGACTAAACTAAATAAAGAAATAGTTCTCAACTCCTGTGTTCTTCCCAAGCTGCGATGACAGACCCTCTTCGAAAAAAGCTTTGGCGAACCGGCGCAGTTGCTGTCCCCCCACTCCCGTGGAGTTCTCGTTCGCGAATTTCTTAGGCAAAGCTACGCCGATCCGAGCGAACTTGAGGAAAGCTGCCGGGTCGACCGATGTATGTGCGGGCTTGGCACCCTGCCGCGGAGCGACGCGCCGCGTCTTCGTGCAACAAAAGATGAAGTTGCGAAAGCTTCTCTCGGACACACGAGCGCCGCACGGGACGCGCGGGTCTCTCCGGGCAGTGAGTGCGACTGCGGTGCGTTCAGTTGCCAGCTACCTGGGATCGAACACACAATACCTGGTCAATTGGCCGGGCGCGAACCCGTCGCAGACTCACGTTTCGCTCGCTTTATTGTATGGTTTAATTTTCGCAAATAGCTGGGTGCTGTTGTGGAAAGCGTGAGTAAGTGAAGCCTTGACAACTGAATGGGTGATTTCTGGTTAGCATCAACCTGAAGTGCATTGCTGCCGTGTACAGAGCGCTAAATACCAATTGAATCCATTCAACGTTCGACCTTCCGCCTTCGACTCCACTTGAGGAGTTTATACGCCCTGTCGGCACTTAATAAGCCCATGAAAGTCTCCTTCGACGCAAAGAAGTCTGCTCAGCCCGAAAGACTTCGAGGACACTGTGCTGGTCCCTGCCATTGATTGATCCGAGAAAGCAAATATTTGCCGCCTTTGTAATTCGACCCAGTGATTGAGTTTGTTGTGTTGCTGTGCTGTGCCACTGTTGATTAGAGCTGCTAAGGCAGTGAGTTTTGGTCCTGTGGATGCTTTTTGAAACAACCCTCTTCTGCTTTTGTTCTAGGATATCTAGGCAGCTTTTTGTCAAAGAGCTTGAAGACAAACCAGTTGGAAGTGAACACAGATGAGAAAACGTTAAAAACAGTCGCTCGCTTGAAGGAACCAAGAGATCTCTTCGCACTGCCTAAAGACAGGGATTATGATTGCCCACAGCAGGCCGCCAGATGGCCAACTGAGTGTCAGGTATGTTGAAGCAATTTTTTTCGTTTTTGTCTTTTTTCGAATTTTGAAATATTTCCAATACTGTGTAGTATGATCGAAGATAAAAAATTAGAAGTATGTAGATACTTTCGTATCTTTGTAATCGAATAAAAATACAGTGAAAACTGCGAAAGTTGGCCACCTACGGTGAAATTATTTTTGGCCAACTTACATATAAGGAGATAAATTTAATTTTTATTAATTTTAAATTCTCATTTAAATAAACAACACTTAATTTTGTCTTATTAACTTCCCATTTGGAAGATATTGAAATGGATCCGATTTTTTTTATTGAAAATGTTGATACATATTGTATGTATGTACAGTATTGGCCAAAACTAAAGCACCCCCTTGTAAAGTACGATGCATACCCCAATTGTTACAAGAAAACAAAGTAAACAAATTTCGTTCTTAGTTTTTAATATTCATACATATCTTAGTGATAAAAAAACAGAACGATAACAATTCAGTTTTACAAAGAACAGAAAATAAGACAAAATTTTTATCCAATAGTCCAGATTTTCTTGGACAAAACTATAGCACCCCCTAGTCTTTAAACGAGAAATCATATAAAAATCTCAATATTTCGTTGGGTACCCATTATTTTTAATAACACTAGCACATCTTCTTGGCATAGAGAATATTAAATTATCAATTACTTCTTGAGGAATGTTTTCCTAATGCTGTTTTAATAGCCTCAAACAATAAGCCTTTTATCCTCAATTTTCCTAATTAATTCTTCTGTTAACAATCTCCCACAAGTTCTCAATCGGGTAAAGATCAGAAGATTGCGAACGCTAATTCAAAACATCTATTTTATTTGTTTTGAGCCAAGTTCTACACAGCAAAGAGGTATGCTTCAGATAGTTGTCTTGCTGGAACCTCCATTTCAGTGGAATCCCCTCTTCAGCGTATGGCAGCATTGTACTTTTTAGTATATCGGTGTACATGAAACGATCCATAATACCACTAATTCGGTGAATTGGTCCAATACCTTGCCCGGAAAAACAGCCCCAGGCCATGACACTACCTCCTCCATGCTTGGTTGTTGGGACGCAGTACTTCGGATTTAATCGTTGTCCTTGTGGTCGTCTTATTCCGTCAGAATCTTTTAAATTAAATTTCGATTCATCGGAAAATAAAACAGTTTTCCATTTATGAATACTTCAATCCATATGAACTTTGGCTAATTCCAAACATGTGCAAAGACCACAAGGATACTGAAATGTAACGGACGCAACCCTTATTCATAAAATAATATCTGGATGAAGAGTTAAAACAAACTTATGAGTATATAAAAAATTAATACCTGGGCTACCGAACTTTGCTCAGAATAAATGTAAAACGTCTAGCTACAATAGATCTATATATTTTGTATATTTTCAAGCAGGTAGGAAGGTATTTACCTCGTAAAACTTCCAAACTAACCGAATGTTCTGAGTGTATAACCTCAGACATTAACTGAATACAACTTTCCTTAGCGGCACGAATTGGACGTGTCCAAAACGTAGATTGGATTTCTTGATTCGAAACTGGATCAGGTCGAACGTTAATTATAGCATAATCGTCATTAGCGGCTCCAGATCTTGAATTTTCAGTTTGAGTATTGTATTTTGGAAATTAAAACTTGGACGTTTACGAGGCATTATAATATTTCCTACGAAGCACAATTCTACAAAGCATTAATTATACCTCAAAAATGTGTTAATAATCCTGGCTGATTTTATTGTATACAATCGTATATAAATCGATTTTCTGTAAAAATACTATAATCAGAAATTTTTCGATCAAATCTTCGACCTGACGGTTAAAAAGTACGCATAAAGTAGCATCGTAAAAAAATACGCAAATAAGAATACTAAAGAACAAAAAATAAAAACTAACAAAATTTTGCGGAAATTGAACGCGCGCACTCCGGAGTGGCGAACTTACAATCTATCCACTTGGCTTTTGAAAAGCCGGATGGACAACTATATAAATATTGCTTATATAATAGTATAGGATAGGATAATTTGCCTAACTATGGGGCCGTGTGGGCTAGAATACTAAAAAACGAAAAATAAAAAACTTGAGAAATTTTCAGGATTCGAACTCGCATCCTCCAGCGTCGCAGACCTACTCCCTAACGAGTGAGCTATTGAGAAGACGATTCCCGTAGTGAAATTAAAATTAATATTCGCCCCCGTAAATCCCTATATTGTAAATTTCATCGAAATCGTTAGAGCGGTTTCGAGAACGTGATGGCAAATATATACATATATGTATATATGTATAAATATTGCTCGTATAATAGCATAGGCTATTTTTATTAGTCATATTGATTGCCTTAAATCTTAATTAGCTTAAGTTTATTTAGCCCCTGAAAGAACAATGCGCACAAGAAATTTTCTGTATGTTACTAATCATAGAACGAATTATGGGTTTTCTGAAGTAATTACTGCATCCGTTTAACATTTTAATAAATGTTGTACATTTTTTAATCTGATTTGTCTACCCAAAAACCATGCACTCCGAAGTGGACATGGTGCATGCACCACATGGCATTAAAATAAGTTTAAAATAGTTCATATTGAATGCTACATAAAACTAAGGCCATGTGTTAGTTTGGCTTAACTGGTACTTTTCCATGTGGCCTTACTCGCCTTTTTTATGGCATTACAACTATCTGTGCCACTTTTCATTAGCTGGCTAAAGTCAAAATATATTCTGGCAATTTTTGAATTTCGAGAAAAATTACCAATATTAGTGAAAATCAGAAAAATATAGTTTAAATTGCTACTTTATTTGTACTATGTGGAGAGCTTTTCTGAGATTATAAAACTGCGATTTGAATTTTTCGCCCGCTTTGATATATCAAAAGATAGTCCAAGTATTGTCTACAATTTAATGTATTTTGTGTGTTACCTGATGAGAAAGTGCAAGCCAAGTTCAAATTAAGCCAAACTGGCACACGGCCTAAATGTACCTAATTTAATAGAAATCGTGTCTCTCTTTAGTTTTCCCCATATGTTTTAATAACTTATAATTGTTCCTCTAGTTGATCTCATTAAAGTTGAAACAGAACGATCTGCTTCATGGAACTTATGAGATTTTAGCTGTTCTTTTTTTCAAATCGTTCCGGCTCTAGGTTTAGCAGGAAATGTTGCACTGAATTGAAATTTATGAAATATTATCCGTATCAAAAATTGTTCATTTCGCAAAAATTAAATAAAATTGACTTGATTAATATCCACTTTGCATCAAAAACGCAATGCAAAATTGTATATGGTATATATGGTTCAAGGTTGTAAGTTTCGATGGGTAAATATCATGGCAATTTGATGTACTTTGCTATTGAAAGAAAATTCCGCCAATTCTGACGCAAATTCATGTTCGTATTTATTTGAAGTAAATCGAGCTTGGGAAGATCTGAAGGTGGACATGACAGCAACATAGAATCTGTTCAGAGTTTTCGCATTAGGAATTTCCCAAAATTACTTGGAAAAATCTCAAGTCAGCGTCTCAAACACAAGGAGCAGAGATTTGTTTCCGCCTTGTATGTTTAATTTTATCTGCGCGATTCAAAAGCTTTTTCTGTTTTTCAAAAAAATTGTGTTGAGCGGGAGATCGAGTTGAATAACCGCGGCGTTCATGACAAGTTCATGAATTATCTACCTGTGCACCCTTTTAGCAAGCGAAAAGATTGCCCAGGGGTTCTGAACGGCTAGTCAGAAGTTTTACGATTGCCTTGCGTCACAAAATAAAATTTATATTTACGAGAACCGTCTGTCAGAATGCGCGTGCCAAGTGAAAACAAACCAAAATGCGGTTCATGCAGAATCACTAAAGTGCCACTTCCGCCCCACCTGCCGTCTTACTTTCAGCTGACAAGTACGTTCATGTTGTTCGGAGATATTTTCGTTCAGTTCCGCCTTCATAAACCGGATAAAACACCTTGGAAAAGTTGAAAAATAGAATTCAGCTAGAAGCTTATTAGTGGCTTGCTTATCGCAATGTTTATCTGAGCAAAGGTCATATAAAAGACTTATTTCATCCGAAATATCTTGGAGTGATGCCACTGTCGTTTGTCTCATATATCTCACAGCCCAGCCTGAAATCTGGTGCTTTAATGAAATTTGGAAATCAAAACTGAGATGAATATGCTATTTTTAGAACATCGAGAAGTGCACTCGGCCGGAGTGGCGAGTTTGCATTTATAACCATTTTAACCCGTTGCTCCACCTGTTGCAAGTCCTTCAATGCAATTGGCCTGCAAGAATTATAGTGCATATTTGAATATCAGGGCACTTGTTTGATCTTTTGGCAAAGAGATATAAATAATTATTTTTGCTACTTTTCTTCAACTTATCTTGTTCGAATAGCTACCTGATTGCAAAATCTAGAATTCCACTCTGTGATTAAGCCAATAAATTTATGAAAATGCGTTAGTTAAGTTTCTCTTCATAACCAGGAAGATTTGATAAAATATATCATATGCAATATAGAAACCAAACTTCGCACTGCAATTACTTCATATTAAGTGGTTGGTCAATATAGGCGGAGTCATAATAAACGGATTCTCCTGCGTAAACCTTTGACTTTTATTTGTGACTTTCGCTTTATTTACATTCCATACTGAAAATAGAATCATTATTACGAGACATTGTTGTTTTTCTGTTGGTTTATTATTTTTGGTTAGGTAAGGTTGATGCAGCTGTTGCAGCCTCTTCGAAAGACTTCCTTTAGCTATTTAAAAAAAAATTGCAGTAGAGGAAAAAGTAAACAATCTGATCACAATTTTTCTTTGTAGCCTCTAACCGCTTAACCTCTTGAGGGAAATTGGTACATATGTATGTGTATATTTAGTTTTTTAGAATTTAAAATTACTCTTAGAGGGGAAAATTAAAATCTGTTAAAGAACTACTAATAAGATTGTATGTATTTCAACAATAAAACCAACATACATATTTGTTATATGGCAGTATGGGTAGCATTTTATTCGACTTAAATTCTGCTTCAAATTATTTCAAAGCTGCCTTTGGGTATTGCAAGGCTTCTTTTTAGTTTATTGCAAAAATATCCTAATTCTTATCTTATAAATTATCCAATTTATAAATTTAATCAGTTTTAGTTATTGCTTTAATTTATAAACATAACTTTTAGAATGAGTTTTATTTTTGGGGTTCCGTATCTCAAAAGGAAAAAGTAACCCTTATAGGATCACTTCGTTGTCCGCTTGTCTGTCAAGACAAGACCCTTTTTCTCGGGAACGCGTGGAGGTATCAAGTTGAAATTAATATCAAATACTCAGGTCTGCCTTCCCTGACATACGTATGTTTTGTACTTAGCTCTGAGGATGGCCTTGTCGGCCGAAATACGTATTAGCCTAATAAAATAATAAAAGTTATTTTTGAAACATTAAAAGTATATTTTAAAATCGTTTTATTGTTTATTATACCTAGTTTGAATATATGTACAACTGTAGCAGCTTTAGTAGGTTACAAGTTTTTGCGGTAAGAAATAGAGAAATTCGATTTTACTTACAAATGTCTTGCACACCACCACTTACAAAAATCTCGCAGAACAGAACCAAGATTGAAGATCACATATGTAAGTGTCAAAAGTCTAACCTAATCCTTTCCGCGGAATTTGAAGTGTCGAAAGATTTTAATAGATGTGTTCATTGTTTACAACATTATTTTTTGTATGCAATTTAAATCATCATCAAAATAAAAAGAAATTTGGGGCAGCTGCCTCATAAGACATCTAGAGTTAAAAACGAAAATTCGCAATGTTCACCTCTTTATTGTGTGAACAGTGCTGCCAAAAATTTTAGGACCAAATGTTAATTTTTTATACATATAGTATGTTCTCTTCTGTAGCCCAACAATGATGACAAAGAGAAATGTGATGGTGACAGGGGGTGTAAAAGAAACCTTTGTCTGTCCTTAATTATTTAATAACATTTTGTTTTAATTCGTTAGAAAAAAATTATCCAGTATGAAAACGTCCTAAAACTAATTAAAAATTCATAACTAGGAATTTTAAAATTTTATAGAAGGAAAGCATTCCTACCTGTCCTGTGCCCATTTGAGTAGAATTGAAAGGAAGCTCAGCATAAAGAGGCTTTGTGCCAGGAACAATTTTTAAATTCAGAGCAACTTTTAGAAAAATTAATCCAGGAAAGCCCGTAGGGGGTAGAAGCACTTGAACAGATTCCCACGTGAGTGGGAAGAGAACATTTTACGATCGCATCAAGTGCCAAACGAAAGGTCACAGAATCCTCTGAGCGTGTTTGAGACCGTAATAATTGTCTGGCCTATATCTGAATTGCTGAGTGAGGATCAAAAAGGACCTTTGCATTTCATATACACAAGCATCCCCTTTTCATCCACTTGGCACATTCTGAATTTCTATTGAATTTCTAATTCTAGCTTGCTGCCTGCAAAACTAAAACAGAATATTTCCGGATTAAGAGCTCGCACTTACAGCAGGAATTACTTGCATTTGATGTCAGAAATCAGCGCGTCTTTTTACGGCCTGCGGGGCGTGTCTGCTTCGTCGAGTAGCAGTTTTGTGCATGACAAATGGTAAACGATGCCCCATTATGCTGAAAAATGCCTGCACAATTCTATCCACCTGAAATCTAGGTACTGCTCTTGCTCTTTACTGCCTCCTAAGAGGTCTTCACAGAGTTAGGGTGAACACGACGGCGTAATGATGTACGATGTCTGGAACTAATTGTTAAATTTACAAAGTCCCGCATACATAATATACTGCTCTATTTGCGTTCACTCCCTTGTGGCAATAACGATAAAAACCAGTCTTATGATTCAAGTGGGAGATTACTGCATATTTACATACCTCAAGTGCTTGGCGCCCACAGTTGGTTTCTTTCCGCGCACCCTCACGTGTGTCGGGCCACGCACAGAGTAGGGTTCCGTAGTTGTTCGTAAAGTTATAGTAGTTATATAATACATTTGTAGTTTTCATCATAAAATGTTTATTTTTTACATTTGTCATAAACACTACAAAGTTATAATGCACCTAGTTTTAACTTATTAGCTATACGCCATCTATGTAAGTCATTTTCTATGGAAGTATTACGAAATTCTTACTTATCCACTTACTTATGTGTGATAGTTTTCCTTTTAACTTCGCTATACATATATGTATATACTACTATAGTGAATACTTGTCACATATCCAAAAACAACGGTTTAGTTGTAAGGGGGGACACGTGACTCTAACAAAAATGACCACTTTAATGCTTAATATTTCGCAAACGGATATCTAAATTGAAAAAATGTTCATAACATACCTCCAATATTTTTGGAAGACCTATCCAAAGACACCCTACACAATGGAATAGAGGAGTAAATGGAAAATCATCCTTCTCCATTACCGCATGTTTACTACGGAACCCTAAAAGTAAAGATGTCAGACTGAGAAAACCACTTGAAATATTCTAATGAATACTTTCGTTACCATCTAACTAAACTGAAAATTTCACAATATTCGTTTCTAAGTTAGTTTAACCACTTCTTCCAGAACATACATATTTACTTCATTATTAGATTTTTGTCATATATACATATATATATTTTATTCCAAAAACAGATCACAAAGACGTTGTAAAAAGATTGCAAAAACGTTCGGCTTTAAGATACTGGATACTTTCACACAATATAATCTTTGCAAAAACAATACAAGGTTCAAAGAAAATGGGTATTTCAGGGGGATGAAGACTAATGGATTATTCAATATCTGTTTTTTGCGCCTTTGGAAACTTTTACAAGCCCTGATCTTGCTTATTTAGTTAAAATAATCCTTCTGAAAACAGCAGAATAACTTCGCATCATAATGGATATTTTAGTTTTAGTTTGGCCTTTAATCAAAAAGTTTCTTGTTTGTTGATGCGTGTGTATTCTTCTTAAAAGTTATATTAAATCCCTCTCTCCTTTGCTGTTGGTTTGGACTTCCATAATTAAGGCATCGATTTTGGAATCAGCTCCGGTTTAGACTTGCGTTTCGACATTAAAAATATATAAAGTAACAACAAAAAGTAAAAATGAAAACGTGCAAAATAAATAAATATTTTATCAACTGTATAATGTTTATAAATACATAGAAGCCTCTTTATGTTTGTATGTTTTAGTACAGTACATTTGCTACACATTTGTAACTTATATTTTATGAACTTTTTCCGCCTCATTTTTAATAAACAGATATAAATTACAGACACTTCTGGAAAATATATAAGGGTCAAACGCAAAACAGTCGATGTAAATATAATAAGTTAAAATCAGCACCGATTTTTTTTTATGTTTCTTATTAATTTGTAAATGGACGTGTTGGTTACTAGAAAAAAAAGAAATAGAAATCGTTCACCCAAATTGACTGAAAGAACGGAGATTTTCAATTGTTTCTGGGCCTTATTCCGGTTGTCGACTCACTTGCGTGACATTGAATCGAAAAAAGCTTAAAAAAGCGGCTTTTGAATTGGAATTCCTCAATAAAAATTCTAAATTTTTGATAAATTCATTGCAGTCACTATTGACTTCTATTAATTTTGCCGTTCAAAGTGACTAAAATAGTCGATAGAATTTTTTTATCCGACTATTTTAGTCACTTTGAACAGCAAAATTAATACCTTGGACACACTACCCGTCATTATGACGGTAGCTATCATTATGACGCCAAAAAACCCTCTTTATGATGCCTCATATGACGGCTCAAAAGGACGGCAAAACACCGTCATTTTGCGCAAATCACGGTTCAGCGCCATCTGGGCGCGAACAGCGAACAAGTTTTTTAAAAAAATTTCATACAAATTTTGGTCACCATAGGCAAACCCGTCTATATTACAAGCCATGAAGTTGCCTCTTGCATGTGTGCGTAAGTGGTCTGACAGTTCGAGAAATTTACATTTAGTCTTATGGACGCTGGATGAAATATGCTGGATAAATTGGATTTAATCGGGGTTTTGGACACTAGAGGCATACAAGTCTTAAAAAATTGAAACCATAGGGGCTTTTACTCCATATAGGCCAAAAATATGAATTTCCAGCGAAAAAACTGGAAATTTTCGATTCTTCGGTTCGGTTCGCAGCCAATTCGCTCTCTTGCCGTACATTTGTTAGTGGTCCGGTGTCCGACTTTTCTGTTGAGTTTTGGTTAAACTCAAAAATTTCATATTCTTTGTTCGAAAAGGTGATTAAAAGTGTTATTAATTAAATTACAAGGAGAACTTCTTAAAGTAACCTTGAGTGAAGATGATTTTTCGATAGAAGCTATAGTTTGGAAGCTGTCGCGATTTTTTTTCCAATTTTGCGACGTCCCCCATAAGACTCAATGGGATTTCTTTAAACTGTCAGACCACTTTGCCCTATAGATGTGTGCGTGCGCCGGACCACTTCACGGCTTGTAATATAGAAGGTTTTGCCATAGGGAATACCCTTCGTCTGAACACCGAAGTTAAGCAGCAAAGTACGCGAATAGTACTTGGATGGGGGACGACACAGGCAAATTTTTCATCCAAAAGTACGCTTACTATGCTAAAGTATAGTGTGTCACACCGTCATTTTAATATTTGCTATTATGATGGTTATTCACAATAATTTTTCTATAGTCCTTAACAAAACCCAAAAGCATTTTTAGAGGAATGCGAAAATTAAAAAATTATTGTGAATAACTAACATGATAACAAATTATTGTGAATTCCAAACATGATAAAAATTTTGATTCGAAGTAGAAGTGATAAGAATGCCTTTATTACAAAACATGATGATATAAAATTGAGTTATTTAAATTTCAATGGCGTGCACCTCATCTGACGTTTTTCCCCAGCTCCATTGCTGCCTGTTTTTGGGGTTTTTGCTCTTCCTGTGACCAATAATCTTCCTATTTCTTGTGTTTCTCTATAGACTAATAGTCTTTTTCTTCCCTTTTTCGGAACTGGGAGGTCTTCTGTGTCCTGCCTACAGCTGCTCTGCTAATTTTACAAAATTTTGCAGTTTCGCGAACAGTTTTGCCCTCACTCAACAATAAAATAGCCCTATTACTCACTTCTTTTGAAATAGCATTCATTTTATAAATTTTATCTTAGCAAATCGTGGATATGCATTGCTCTTACTCAGATTACAACTCAGAATCCATGAAATATCAGAATCAATAGTCTCATCATTATCGGATCTGAATAACCGTTACTTTCACATTTTGCAAGTAGTGCCATATAGAGAGTGCAAAAATGTCTCAATAGACTTGTAGACAACTTTTCGTCATACATTTTTTGGTTTCATATGTATATGTGTTCTGATTTGCTATTATTAATTTTTATAAAACAACTAATAGAATGGCATGACCTTTATTTCTAATTTGCTTCCCATTTCCCTTTATAAAGTATAACTTACCACATTTGCGCAACATTGGGATACTTTTGCTATTCACTGTATGTGTCAATGCTATTATTTTGTGTTGAGCTAGCCGGCAAATTTGACAGATAGTAACAGATAGAAAATATAAATGTCAGTTGCATAAATCGCTCAGCTGCTCATCATTCGTCACAAAATTTTTCTGTGTAGAGATAAAGATTAAGAATTAAGAAATTTCGTGTTGCACTTTTGCGAAAAATTTTATCTTGAATAATGTGGAAACACACTGAATAGCTGAGAGATCATGAAACTGACATTCATATTTATCATTTTAAAATATAATTCTTCACCGCTGTAAAATTTAATACAGATGAAAATATTCAAAAATTAATGGACAATTTAATTCCACTTAACGTGCACGGAAAAAATTCACCAACTTTATAAAAAATCACCTATTAACTAGCTCATAGCGAAGCTACAGTATTTTACTGTGTACTTTTCTGTGCGAACTGCGCAAAAAAAAAAAGGAAAATTGTGTGCACGGTAGGTGTTCGTTCACTTTTTTTTTTCTTTAAATATAGTTCATATGGGACATGAATTTCCGTGCGAACTGCATTCCAGGCAGAATTGAAATTTATGAACATTAACCCATATAAAATACTTTTTATTTCGCGAAAATAATACAAATTGCCTGGATTTTATAATAACTTTGCGTCAAAAACCTTTTCCAAAAATTTATCTGGATGGCTAAATATCATAGCAATTTGAGGTACTCTTCTCAAATTTAAAAATCTTGCATCAATTGCAATCATGCAAAATCTAATCTGAACCAGATAGGAAAATGAAAAAAAAACAGCTACCATAATAGCTGTGTTCTTTGCTTTTTCCTTCTGATTCAGGTTATATAGCAAATTCTTTTTATTGTTTTTAGGAAGAAATACATTGTGCACTGTTTAATGTGCACTTTTCTGCGTACTAGAAAGTCAAAAAGCAAATGAACAGTTTTGTGCAGGAAAGTCCGCTCCCTCTTTGACATCTATTTTATATGGGGCACAAAATTCTGTGCGAACTGCATACAAGGCTTCAGACATAAATTGATTTGACAAATTTTATGCAATTCGGAAATCGCTTTGTGTTCTGGTTAATTTTTCAACTGATAAATATTATTGAAGATCAAATTTTAATTCGAGAGCAAATGACCTCGCTATGTGCTTTAAAAATCGTCACTAGCTCCGTTTTCCCCTATTCAATTTAGGTTAGCTTGGTCAGCTTGATGACTGCACTAATTTATTAGAACTATTAAAGGAGTCGAAGGGTTAATTTAGCACTTCCATCACCAAAGTACTTATTTCTCGTATTTGAATGAAATTGTGCTTAGGAACACAAATTTGGCCTCAAATGGAAAGAATATGTAAACATTTTTCCGCGGAAGCAACATTTTTCGTAATTAATTATCTTTAAAAATCTCGAAATGTCCCTTCCACCTAATCAAAATTTTTGCAACTTTTTCCATTATTATCTGCAAAATTTAATCACTTCTTCACAACTTCTTTCCAACCTCCCTAGCAACAATAAAAGCACTGCACATTATATTTTTTATTCTTTTTGTACATTTAAACTAACTCCTGATACCCACGCCGCAATCACAAAACAAATTTGGCACCTTGGCATTTGCCACTTGTCATTTGCCACTTGTCATTCCAACTTTTAGGGCCAGTTTTTTTTTAAGATTGACCTATTAGCTAATTATTTTACTTTTATCAAATGCCTATTGACTAAATATTTTCCTTTTACAAAATGCTTATTAACTATTTATTTTCCTTTTACAAAATGCCTATTGTCTATGTATTTTATTAACTAAATAAAATGAAATCTGAACTCCCTCTAAAAGTTGAAATGACAAGTGTCAAATGCCAAGCTACCAGATTTGTTTTGTTATTATTGTGATGACGTCATGAGTATCGGGAATGTGTAAATTAAGTGTAAAAAAACAATAAAAGATATAATGTGCAGTACTTTTATCGATGCTAGGGAGGTTGGAAAGAAGTTTACACTGTTCAGTGATGAAATTGTGGACACAAAAATGAAAAAAGTAGCAAAAATTTAGGTTAGGTGGAAGTGACATTTCGAGATGTTTAAAGTTAATTATCTCGAAAAGTATTACTTTCCGCGGAAAAATGTTTGCATATTCTTTCCATTTGAAGCCATATTTATATTCCTGTACAATTTCATCCAAATCCGTGAGGTTGTAAGATTCTAAACTTGTTCCCGACTGATTAGTTCAGCAATAATAATAATAAAAAAAAACTCATTTTAGTTTGCGGCTGTTTTTGGGTTTCGTCCGGGAATTATTCCTCGTCAATCTTATGTAGCTCACCCATTGGTCCGGGTCGAGTTCCGGTACCCAAGCAACATCTGCGAAACAATTTGCGTGCCCGCTAGACTGGTTTGGACGTGACTGTTCCAGGGTTTTCTTCTTTTCTTCCCGTTCTGCCTAGCCAGGATTATTCCCAGCTGCGCACTTTTATCGCTACAACAATCCGTGAAATTGGCACATTTTTTGCGCCACCCCTTGGATTTATATCGACCCAGGGCGCCACGGTATCAATACTTCATCCATCCGTTTTAATTTGCCTCTCAGGATATGGGTGCTACCTGTCCGGGTCGATGTGGATTGTGGACCTACGGCGAATGAATAACCGACTTAACCACCCCCGCAGACGGATGGGTCGGGATTTTAAGGCAAGCTCCAAGAGAAGAGGGAATAAAGTCTGTACGAAAACAATGAAAATCTCATTTCACGACTGACCGGTTTATGTATGACAGTGCAGGCCGCAGATGTATAAAACCGTGGGCGGTCTTTTTTTGTTTCTACAGTTCAATCTCAGTCGACGCATATCACTTCTCCTCAATTCCAGGCTACAGCTCCCGATGGAGTGAATTCTTTCCATCAATTCTTTTCGGGAGCTGAAAGCTTTTATTGCTGCTTCAAGGGGTTCCCATGAAGGGAATATAATACATATGTATGTAGAATGCGGTGAGTGCTTGGAGTAAGAGGTTTTATTGAACGACGAGGACTCCACTGCCCAGCCATGTTCCTGGGAACGTCTCTAATTTGTCCTCCCGACCGACAACGCACGTTCCCTTCAATAAAATATTACAATGACTCCGATCCGAACTTTCCTACATAGCATTGTTGTTATATTTATTGTACATGAAGAAATTGGGTGAATTCAAAATGCAAATTTAGATTGATTTATGAATCCTTGGGTTCAGGCGGCCAGAAAAATTATCACAGAACACCAGCCAAATTTTAGTAAGAGTCTAGTGCTTAATATAATCGAAAATACAAGAATAAATTTCGTCAAGTCCAATAATTTAGTTAACTGTGTTTAATTTGATGCTAGCGAGGGAGTCTCAGCAGTTTGTGGCTACAAGACCTATGGAATGAACAGTTAATGTTAAAGAGATTCATCAAAACAGTGAACTCGTTTGTCGACATCTATTGGTAACTAGCAGAAGCATTATTGTTTGTGACGTCACCAATAAAAAGAAACATGAAGGCTTTATTTCATTCCATTGAGCCGACTATCCTACGAGAACTTTTTTTTTTCGTCGGAATAAAAGTTATTGTTACCAAATTTTCTTTCGCTATAATTCACATTTAGGATTCCCACCAAGAGGATATAAGGATCGGCTTTCGATCCGCACGATCCGGCGTCTGTGGCTAGGGGCACTGGTCATCAGCCACACTGTTGAGATCTGGCCAGTGCCCCAGATCGAAACGCCGACCTTTTTTTCGTGCTCGGTTGCCTCGGCGGACAAGCATCTTTATCTTCAACAAGAATTTTAGCGTAGGAAAAATGTTCAATTTTGTCCGCCAACCGCTCCGCGAGCAAAATTGTAACATTAACCTCTATATTGACTCATCACATGAGATAGACAGACAGAATTGCTCGTTTGGACTCTACGTCCATAATAATGTGCACCGTGATTATATTGGCCCCTATTCCCGTATCCGTTCGAATCGGATCGAAAATAGCTTACAAAAGCCCAATTTAGACAAGAATTCTTTAATAAAGTCGCTAAAATTCTAATAAATTCATTTCAGCAGCCTTTGATTTAAATTAATATTCCGCACATAAGGTCAAAATAATTCCACTGAATTTTTCTATCGGATTATGTTAACCACTTTGAAAGAAAAAAATAATTGAAATCAGAGGTTACTGAAATGAATTTATTAGTATTTTAGCGACTTTATTAAAGAATTCTTATCTAAAAAGGGCTTTTGTAAGCTCTTTTCGATCCGATTCGAACGGTAACGGGAATAGGGGCCATTATAATTTCCCAAATATTTTGCAGTCTAATCTATTTGGTGTTTTCTGTAGATTTTATTAATAAATGTAAATGAATAAATAAAAATGTCCAATCAGCTCCAGTTATTGAAGAAAATAGAGTAAAAAATATATATTTTGCACTTTTTAATCCAATTTTTCTCGTTGAACCCAACCCTATTTTTCTCGGAGCTGATTAACCCATTAACGCCGAGGTGATCAGAATTTTTACTAACTTTTCAACGTGTTTATTTATTATGTTATCGGACCAAAAAAATAATGCAATATCTCTATTCCTATGCAAAATTTGATGCTCTTTCAGAATCTGAGCTCAAAATTTCGATTAGACACCGAGAAAAAAAAATATGGCCGATTAAAACGTGAAAAACGTGAAAATTTTCGGAAAAAAATTTTTTTCCCATGTTTTTTCACAATGATACCGCAAAGGTATCAACTTTTTACTATGATCAGAGGTGATCATGGCACTCGAACATTAAGAGGAATTTTTTTCAGAAAATTTCGTCGACGCGTTTTGTCAAAATGGCGGCGAGAATGAAAAAAGTTTATAAAAATCTTAATCTATCGTTTTCTCAAAAACTATAAACCTTAGAAAAAAATTTCTAAGAACAAAAAAGTCTTAGAATTAGTCAAAGAACCCTCTCAATTTTTTCAGATTTTTTGGATACAATTTTTGATTTTTGAAAAATTCAAAAAATCCAATTTTTCAAAAATACCTGAAAAATTTTTGAAAAAATTTGAGAGTGTTCCTTGACTACTTCTTTGCTGATTCTGTGAATATACATTGTTTTTTTTTCTACTCTTAGCATTACCCAGAGACAACGGTGTGGACGTGGTAGAACTTTGTCTCCTTTGGGGTGATTTTTTTTCGTGAGTCCCCTTGCCTCTCACTTTCATTTCTTTTATCAGTGCTTTTTTGCCCAACAATCATTGCATAAATATAGAATGCATTTTTTACAATAGATCATTGTTCTTGTTGAACATTTTTCATTTGAACAATTTTTTAATTTGTCCCTATTAGATCGTGTATGAACTGTTTTACTTGTTCGACCTTTTTGAATATAATATTTAGCAATCGAAATAGTTAACACTTTTATTCCAACTTTTTTCTTTCCATCACGTGTAGCATTGAAAATTACAAGGGCATTTGTAATGGATGCCTGAATAAATCTTATAAAAACGACCCATGTCAATTTTTTGGAACGTATACTTGGAAGTACATTATTGCAGTCCATCATGCACGTCAACACCGCCCATAAATTTGTTGTACAAATGAAAAGCTTGCGGAAAAGGTAAATCAATTTTCGATCGAGCCTCTGAACTATATCTTTAGCTTTTGAATATTTTATTTTAGACTTGATTTCTTCAAACTTATCACGAGTCATTGCAGAAGAAACAATTTCACTAGATAAGAATGGGTCAGATGACCAATAATCTCTCTGAGACTTTCTTTTATTGAATGAACTGAAAATAACTATACCTATAAAAGTGTCAAGATCTTGTAGTTTCAGATCATAATTATTCTCTTTAGACGCATCAATTATATATTATTTCATTTCGGCGGAAAAAAAGGTTTCAAACAATTGGAAAGGCTCCCACGCCTGTATATTCTTTTTTACAGCTTCAGATAATAATATTGTTTCTTCACAAGTATTTGGATATGACTTCTCGCCATCGATCCAAATGAATTCGTGATTTTTTTCAAGTTTATCTAAGTTTTCAGAATAAGTAGCACAAGCTTTTTTATAAGTAATATTTGGTATTGTGAATTCATGTTCAGAATCTGAATCAGATATCGAATCACAATTAGAATCAGAATCATCGGAGCCTGAATTGTCTGCATTCGGAATCAATATGTTTTCATCGGAATCACTATCCGAATAATCTGATTCATACTCTGCATGCGATGTAGCAGAAGATTTTGAACGTTTTCGTGACATAACAAGTGTATTGAAAAAGTGAAAACCCATATTCACCCTGAATCCATCCCGGTCAAGAAATGCATCACAACCCATAGCTCTTGGGAGTAGATTGTTATGTACGGCTATAGATCTCTCGAGATCTGAACGCCACACATTTATTTTATTTATTTAAACCTATAGATTTTACGAAAAAATTTCTAAGAATAAAAAAGTCTTAAAATTAGTCAAGGAACACTCTCAAATTTTTTCAAAAATTTTTCAGGTATTTTTGAAAAATTGGATATTTTGAAATTTTCAAAAATCAAAAATCGTATCCAAAAAATCTGAAAAAATTTGAGAGGGTTCTTTGACTAATTTTAAGACTTTTTTGTTCTTAGAAATTTTTTTCTAAAGTTTATAGTTTTTGAGAAAACGATAGATTAAGATTTTTATAAACTTTTTTCATTCTCGCCGCCATTTTGACAAAACGCGTCGACGAAATTTTCTGAAAAAAATTCCTCTTAATGTTCGAGTACCATGATCACCTCTGATCATAGTAAAAAGTTGATACCTTTGCGGTATCATTGTGAAAAAAAATGGGAAAAAAAATTTTTTCCGAAAATTTTCACGTTTTTCACGTTTTAATCGGCCATATTTTTTTTTCTCGGTGTCTAATCGAAATTTTGAGCTCAGATTCTGAAAGAGCATCAAATTTTGCATAGGAATAGAGATATTGCATTATTTTTTTGGTCCGATAACATAATAAATAAACACGTTGAAAAGTTAGTAAAAATTCTGATCACCTCGGCGTTAATGGGTTAATCATTTTCCTTTACGAATTCATAATCTATGTGAAAAAAAACCCTTAGAGGTGCAGATTTGTCAGTTCTTTGGAAAAAAGTTGATCAATGTATAGTTATAGTTATTCAATAGATTGTGAACTTACGTAATACAATATAACTTACATTTTAATAATTTTTAAAATTAGCACAATCAGGTCGAGGTCTTGCAACATTATGCATATTTTAGCCCCCATTGCCTGCGTCTTATTCTTTAACTAATTCTAAAGAAAATTTGAACTTTACCAACAGCACTTTAAAGTTATCTTAAAAATGGGATAAAAATATAAAATAAATGCAATACTTTATGGTTTTAAGTACACATAATGATAAAGGTCCTGCTCATCCATTCACTTGAAAAGAAGCAGTGCTCGGAATCATATTTTTTAGTTTTACGATTTAGAGCGGAACAATCGTTGGAACAATAATATTTGCTTTTATGGGGGACGTTAAAATGGAGAAAAGAGAAATTCTTCATAAAATCTGAATTGTATACCCATTGTGGGTGGTAGAATATTTCTGTACCCTCTCGAATTCTCCTCTTTTTTTAAAAATTGTTCATTTTAACCAACAAGCTTTCCGTTCTATTTTCATTGTAGTATTAAGATATTTTCAATGTTCGCATGCCATCACTCACGGAAAGTAAAATTTCATAATTTCCTGGAAGGTCGGACGTCGCCTTGGTAAGATGGTCTCGTATTGTATACAATCCATTCGCTGATGGGCACGTGGAGGCAAGTTTTGAATTTTACCTTGCATCCCTTGCGTCCATGAACACGCGACAGCAGCTCATTTAGTTTAAATGGTTTGAGTCCTTCGACTGATGAAATTACCAAAGGCATGTTACTGAGCAAAGGCAATGACCCATTTGAGTGTCAGGCTACGTGATTAAGTGTTAGACGGATAGAAATCGATCGAATTACATTCAGGAGAATTTTAATGGAGGAGTAGTTGGATGCTATCAATCATCTTGGGATTCCAAAGAAAGCCTGATACATTCTCATCTTCGGTCAACATTAATCAAATTTCGAGAAGGAATCGCCCGCTGTAACAGGTCTGGATTTGTCTAATGGTCGGTGATAATACATAGAACGAAGGGTTCATGGAATGAAACATTGGCTTAGTAAATCAACAATTGACCTTTGTTTGCACGCAATGGAGTCCCAGTCCCAGCAGGGCTTAAGTCAGCTTGGTTAATGCCACCTGTGGGACTAATTAAACTGGTGTTCACCCAGAGCTGAGCGCAGTCTTTGATGTGCGAACACAAAGTTATTATTAGGTAGAAGCCGATTTTCGGCTTGGATCGAAACAATGCCATTATACAAATGTTTGCGATTCCTCGTCGATATCTATGTGCATTAAAGTTGAGATGTGGCTTAGGTACTGTCCACAATATGAATGAAAAAATTTTCGTTTTGTTGTAAAAAAGAATATTATATTGCTTTACGAAATGATGGGTTCTGGATAAACTTTGTATTTGAGTATATTTTATAGTATGGTATCACAATGGACCTAGTGATGGTCTCAGTGTGCCCATCACCATACCATACCATATTTTATAGTAATATAAAAGTTTCGGAATCTATATATTAATACGTGAAGGGAAAACTTTGTACCCCTTTTTAAGCATATTGGACAGACGGAGGAGTGTGAGATTTGGCATAGTTAAAGTTTACATAGAGAAGCAGTGCAGAAAGCTAAAATTTAAATATAATATGTGTTAAAAATACATTAAATAAAATAAAATAAATTCATTATTTACGTTCATACTGTCTATGTCAAACGCATAGTAGTCTGTGGTCAAACTGTCGTAATTTTATTATTGACAGTGCCAAATTCAAACACATATAGGTAGTAGGGTTCATTCGTATTTTTCGTAGTAACCCCAGTAGGTCGAATTTCGAGCACAGGGCGACCACTAGTTTTATTTACAATATAAAATTAAAGGGCGCTATTGTGATTATCGTCATTTCTACGACCAAAAGAGCTTACGAAAGCCCTTTGTAGGTAAAAATTCCTTAATAAAGTTTCAAAAATCTCATAAATTAAAATTCTAGTTGGTTGGTATTCTTTGAAATGACTTTGATGCGGAATAAGGTTTGATCCAAATGACCATGTATGCATGTACTACTCCGAAGAAAATAATTCGTCAACATGCTTCTCGAATGAGTACTTGTAAAAAACCAAAACCATATTTTCTTTTTTTCCCATAATAAAGAAAAAAACTTTATACTCAATTTATCCATATTGAAAATTAATTTTGTAGCTTCACCTTTTTGTAACCGCTTAGTTTGTTCTGAAATAGCATTTACTAACTGTTGAACATTTTCTGGATCTGTAGAGTCCCAAATACTTTTTAGGGTTCCGTACCTCGAAAGGAAAAAACGGAACCCTTATATGATCACTTTGTTGTCCGTCCGTCCGTCCGTCCGTCCGTCCGTCCGTCCGTTCGTCCGTCTGTCTGTCAAGACCCTTTTTCTCAGGAGCGCGTGGAGGTATCAAGCTGGAATTTATATCAAATACTTAGGTCTACTGTCCCTTGAAGCTGTGAAAATATCAAACTTCTAAGCCAACGCAATCAAAAGATACAGCCGTTTATGCCGCAAATTTCCGCAAATTTTCGACATTCGCAAGGGAATCAAAACCTACAGGATACTTCCCGTGAACTCAGAATCTTGAAATTTGGTACGAAGCAACGTCTTATAGCACAGATAAAGGAAAAATTGCGAAAACCGTAAATTTTTAGTTACATCATATAATAAAAATATTTTTAATAATTTTAAACTTACTACCCCTTTCCTCATGAATGCGTAGAGGTATTAAATTGAAATTCATATCAAATACTCAGGTATATAATACCTATAAGCTGTAACAAAATCAAACTTCTATGTCAACGCAATCAAAAGAAACAGGCAATTTAAGCCGCATATTATCAAACTCGCAACTACTCGCAAGAGAATCAAAACCTAAGGGTACTTCCAGTCGTCCTAGAATCTTGAAATTTGGCATGAAGCAATGTTTTATAGCACATATAAAGGAAAAATTCTGAAAACCTTAAATTTTTAGTTACATTACAAAAAAAATTATTTTTTACGGAACCCTCGGCGCACGAGTCCGACTCGCACTTGGCCGGTTTTTTTTTTTGAGAGCGCAATAGGAATAGGCAAGATTTCTGGAAGGTTATTGACTCATCTTTTTTTCATTTTTCCCCCATAAGGACAATAGATGGTAGATTTGGGTTATTTGAAGACCATTACCTACATAAGAGAAATATTTTTTGCGCTAATCACGTCGTTTTTCTTTTAGCCGTCCGTCCGTTTTTGTACTTAACAGCGTTGATAGCACCTACCATCAATAAAGAAAAAACATCCAACTTCCCTCGATGACATTGTACATCCCTAAATCATAAGTGCAACAGGGACAATCTGTTTGAGTTTGAAAACAATTTTTTTTTTTAATAAAAATTTTATAATTCGTTATAAACAATTGTTTTTCAACTTTTATACATTATTGAACCGCGAATTTTATAATTTATAACTCTTTAAACATTAAACACATGGAAATTTAAAATGTGCAATTAACTTTGGAATTTTTTTTTCTCGGTAGTATTGCGCTCTACGGTTTGAGTATATGAATACACTCACTGAGTACTAATTACACGCGAAACCTCCGTTCGATTTGAATACCCCACACCCTTGCTGTCTCCTTGTCAGTATAAAATGATGTTTATCATTATCTAAAAAAAGACAATCTGGTTTTGTTTTTTCCCGAGAAGTGGGTGGGCGAACTATTTTGTATGATTCCGATCAATTTTCGTAAAACTGATATGAAAGGAATCGAAGTGAGAAATGACTTATCACTTACACATGGGCCTCTCTGTTAAAGTGATATGAACTTTGGGATTCCTGCGCTGTTTGGGTTTTTTATTCAAACTATTGATCTTACTAAAACTATTGCCAATATTTAAATACACAGTGAAATAATTTGTGGAATTTAATACGCCGCTACCAAGTCAAAGCGGTTGAATCTTCAAACAAAATACCGAAAACCTAAAGAATTTTCTTATTTCTGATGTGCTAGATCCTACGTATAACAGTGTTAATAAGCAGCGGGAATATTTTTAACATTATTTTGAAACAGGCAAACAAAACTAAGGAAACTACAAGAAAAATGTAAAACAAGTTCAAATTTTGGAAGTGAATTAATTTTTTGTAGTTTGGTATTACTCCTAAATAAATAAACTGTTTTTGCGATTTTGTCAAAAATGATTAAATTTTAAAATAATAAATATTATATATGTATGTATGTATTATACATAATGTTTGAAATGTCATATTATAAATCTGTGATTTTAAAATTGATTTAAAAAGAAAATTTTACCAAAAAGCGCGTTGCAATAGGATAAAATAATGGATAATAGATAACAAAATTTAGTCATTTTAATAGCTATTCCAATCGTGCGATTTAACCCTTATTAAAAATTTTAAAAATTGAACTTAGAGAAAATTCTTCTGGATCTAGAACCAACTCTTTGACGATAATTAAAGAGATTTGACGGGAACTCTCACTCAAATACTATTCAACAAATCTTTAATGAAATGAAACCCCAAAGAAAATATCTAATTTTTTTCAAATATGTAGCTTATAAATTTTCCAATTTTCATTTGGTTTAATGATTTTTCGGGTTAATCGACAAATTTTGAGCAAAAAGTGATTTTCGCTCGCGGTTTCAGATGAACAAACACTGTGAGCCCTACCGATTTGGATCTACCGAGAAAACTTGCTGGAAAAAATGTATTAATAGATTGATTATTTTGTCAAATCATATTTAAATTTAAATATAATCATCTTCTTGTTCTAATTGTACCTACTGACCCTTAATGTGGAATGTATGTGTAGGGTATGTTAAAACATTTTGTATTTGTAAAACCTTCATTGAAAACCTTGGAACAGCACAGGATTCTATTCAAATTCATCTCATTACATGAGCGCAGACTTCAAATTACTTTCCGTAATCTTAAAGGCAAGCAATTTTCCTCTGGAAATTTCCTGCTTCCTTATCAAATTTTATGATACCTCAATTCCCAATATTACCATTAAATTTGCACCTGACTGGGTTCCTTCTCCCACGCTGTGCTCCAGTGTAACTCACCCATGTCGTGCCTGAAATTCATGGAATTCATGAAGGTAATTTGGATACCAAAGTGGGAACTCGACGCTCATACTTCACGAAGCAGTTAGGTCGAGAGAATTTTTAAACTTTCGCTCATGCATTATCTAAGCTGCATGCGTTACGTAAGGCCCAGAGCCTCATGTAACTATAATATACGATAAGTCTTAACTCTGTTAAAATCAAATTCAAGGATTTCCTTGTTTCCTGCGTTGTACAAGCATGCCAGTCAGGCAGGACGAATTTGCTGAAATTCGCTATTTTTGGAATATTAAACCCTATTCTGTGCTTGTGAACTCAACTTAATATGAGTATTCAGCAGGAAGGAATTGAAGTATGTACTTGTATTTAATTACATAGACGAGCTTAAAAGTTGCTTTGTCAATAAGTTTTTCCATCGTATGAGACGATTAGTAAAATACTTGCGGGAAGAAATGGGCATGAAACAATTTACATATTGTATTGATATTCAACGTATTAATGACGTAACCCCGATCTAACACTATGAATAAAAAGTAAATCACATCTAAAGAGTAACATAAGAATTTGAGGAAAAAGAGAGGTAAAGTAGACCACTTCCAAAGTCTCATATTATGGTAGCCTAAATTTTACCGCGGGAGAATATTTTATAATAAGATATGTATATTTCTGGAAATACATATGTACAAGCAACACTTTTTATAAAATTTGGGGAAAATGTAAATAAAAAAAGCTTCCAGTATAATTGTCTCTGCTATTTTTGTGAAATGCAGCACACAGATTTTTAGATTCCTAATATTATATTAGGTTAAGTTAAAGTGGCTGCTTCTAGGGCACACTTAGGGCAAGCAAGGCCCATTGTGGTACCACGTGGGACGACTCTCCTGTGTCTGACCCTCGAACCATTTGGAGTCCTTAATGAACCGCTCCAGGCATCCAATCTTGGCTGAACCCAGTTCCGACAGGTCATTAAATAATATCATCATATAATTATATTAAATGAACTTATAAGTAGAATTTTCTTCTAATATTATTTTAACAAACCGGCCAAGTGTACTATGTCGCACACGCATCAACTTAGTTAGAAGTAAGTTTTTCTTTCGTCAGGATTGTAAAAATAAAAAAAAATCATTATCATTGAAATTGTTTTTTTTTTCGAAATTGTACAATAATTCATAAGAACCTTAGTATTAGTAATTTCACGCAAAACATATCATATAATTAGGGTTCCGTACCAAATTGTTAAAAAGAACCCTTATGATGGGTCAATTTAATTCAACAGCTTTCAGCCAGTATTAATGCTATCGACTTGAAATTTGGAATAGTTTGCCTACTTTTATTGCCTTTCGACTTATGAAAAAAAATGTCTAATTAATACCATATTCCTTCTCAAGCCTCCAACCTTCTAATAACTAGAGTTGAAAGAGGTTTATAGCACATTTTATTAGAAATCATAAAATTCGAGTAAACCAATCGCGCTACAATTTTAACACGTTGTTCTACACACTAAAAGTTATCGTGTTACTACTTACTTATACATATTTATTTTTAGACCCCAAAAGAAGTACAGAAAATGTTTCCTTTCGGCTGTTCGAAAATCTTTTAGTTTTAGAAGCGATCTTATGGAGTGCTTGCCTCCGCGGACATCTAATGTTAAATAGTAGATATAGATGAAAACTGAAGCATGATGAAAAAATCTGCGTAATATTTTTAGCAGAATTAGAGTCGTATTATGGATTACAGTAAATTTAAAAGCATAAGTATTTGTTTAGTTAGGTACAAGTTGTCAATTTTAACACATTCCCTGCCAGAATTTTCAAGAAAGGGCGTGTTGTTAAATTCAGATTTTTTCTTACGGCAACTAGCTGTCAGCTGAAACTGACTGGATTGGGATTTGGCTGAATTCTGCAATACTTTGGCTGCAGTGATTGTTTGACAACTGTCATGCGTTAGACGGCAAATATCACAAATATTTAAAAATAAATTAAATTCATGATGGAGTGTTCTGAATTGTTTCAAACATTAAATTAAATATGAAAGTAATTCACGAACTACTATGTATATGGAACGTTATAACAAAAAATACCTCATTGACAATCGGCACTAACAGTTGTCTTTGACATCCAGACGGTTCAAGTGCGTTTGATTCTGTCTGGATGTTCTTTAAAGAGTTTTTCTTAAATCTGAATTTAGCAACACTTGACATTTCAGAAAATCTGAATATAGCAACACTTTGTCTTGAAGAATCTTAAAGATTCTGAATTTAACAACACGCCCAAACTTCCACGTAAAATTGCATTGGCTGTGAGAGTATTTGTGTATGTGTACCGTTATCGGTACACGTGGCAGGATACGTGTTAACAAAAAATTCTTCATTTACCATGCATGATAAGATAAAATCTCTTAACTCAACGTTTGCACAGAAATGAACTAGTAACTTTAATGGAGCCCTCCATGCGTGTTCCCATTGGAAACGCTCCAAATTTTTCCCATTGGGATATTCAATTACCTCCATTATGCGAAGCAAGTAGGAGATTTAATTTGGTAAGGCGACAGAAGCTCCAATTTTAATTTTTTGGAAGCATCCAGGGCAAGTAAAAAATAATTAATAGGATATGTACGTGCATATGTAAAAATCAGGCTAATTTATGATCTCGTCGGTGATCTCTTTTCTGCTGGGTTAGTGAACGCTCCTGCTAATATATATATGTATAACAACGCATTAATTTAGCTTGGTTTATTACGAAAATGTCTTTTATCGCAATCTGTGGGTTACAAACACTATCTGATCCTCTTCTTCAAAATCCATTAATTGTGCAACGAATTGCTGCCATTGCAAAAACACGATTTTTCAATAAATTGGATCCTCACCACCATATAAATATCTGATTGGTTAAACCATTTGTGTTGTTTAAACGGAAAAAATATCAAAAATCAATGGGGGTCCAATTTAGGGCTTTTTAAAAATTTGTAAATAAAAGGCCCTTTCGTTATGCAGAGAAAATTGGCTGAAATTTTCATGTGCACCAAGGGAAGAGCCGTGATAGCCGTGATAGGGCAGTTTATCAAAATAAATTTAACAAAAGGTATAAAAGCAGAGTCGGGCGCAGTACTCGTTTCCAAAATCTAATTTAAATTTTAATACGAAACTGAAATCCTAATAAATTAATTTTGTAATAAGCGATATGCCTACAAATATTTATCTATGAGTTCGACGTAATTTAGACCTCTATTCAGGGAGTGTTCACCCATTCGGCATTAATTAGGTTCGATGCAAGCCGTAATAATTTACTCGGAAACACGTCGTTAATTTCGGTTCGATGTATTCATCTCCATTTCCCACAGAGGCACACCAGTAATGGGAAAATCGTTTTGTATTTGCTTTCCTTTTGCGTCCTTTCGCGATTTCCTTGGTGATATTTTCCCACGCTCATTAGCGCCTTTAAGTACCTTCCGCATAGAAATTCTAAAGGAAATGAAATAGGAAATGTTGTGATTAAGAGCCACCACGACGATTAATAACAAAATCTTTCGGCGCCGCTGGACAGAGTAACTTAAAAGCACTGAAAGGAACCAATTTCGGCTCTTTGTTTAATTAGTTGCCAATGCCAACAATATTCATTCATTATTATTTCTGCTTTTTTGTTTTGATTATGTTTATACTATCGCATATGTTAAATTATAATTTAGTTGTTCTAAATTTTATCATTTCTTATGCTGCTGCCGCTTGTGAATTATAGTAGAGACGTCTTAACAAAGATGGAAGAGACGTTGTCGAAATCAAATTCAATCAACCCTAAAAGGGAATGTAAATTAAAAATACAGGGCCCTCATACATAAACTGAATCGAATCCATTCGAATCAAATCGAAAAGAGCTTTTAAAAGCATATTTTGAATTGAAATTCCTTAATAAAGATTTTAATTGTTTAATACGTTCGTTTCATTTACTTTTGACTTCAATTAATTTTTGCGTTCAAAGTAGTTAAAATTATACGATAGTAAAATTCAGTCGAATTAGTTTGGCGATATGTGAGGAAAAATTAATCGAATTCAAAGGTAACTAAAATGAATTTATGAGAATTTTAGGAACTTTACTAAAGAATTTTTATCCAAAAAGGACTTTTGTAAGCTCTTTGTGATCCAATTCAAATATTCGATTGAATTCATAAATAAAAGGCCCCAGGTACCTTTGCAACGAGGTTTATTAGCGTAAGGGAGGTATATACAGTGACTTGCAGAACTGACCACATGATTGTATTTAAGGTTTTTGCAAATTAGGTAATGATTAACTGTAACAGATATCGTAAAACTGGTTGCGTAATATTGTAGAGGTTAAAATTTCATATAGAAATGCTCCGATATACATATTTTGACATCCGATTGACCATTTTTGAGTTAAAAATGAAATAAAACTGTCAAAGGACATCATCCGATTTTCATACATTTTTGGTCCAAATATGAAAGTGCCGGCCAAGAAAAAAAAATGCTATATTCTATTAGAACTTGTCCATCTGAGCATTTATCATTATGACACCAAAGTTGTAGGACCATTGTCCTTGGTTTAATATGAGTTTAAAAAATCTGTCTTTTCATACATTTTCAATTAAATGATCTTAGAAAAGTAAATAATATCTAACTTTTTTTCACCTTTTAGTGCTTTTTTAACATCCTTTTTTTTGCATCTATTGTGCCTTAGAATATACCTAAACCCGTTTTTATATTGAGGATGCTGTTCAGAAATAAAAGAAAAAAATATATTTTATGTAATATTATGTTTTAAAATGGATCTCAGACTATTGGTGGGCTACTTATCTGACCATCATGTGGTTAGATACCACCTTAATAAACTAGATCTGTCAGTTGAGTCAGTATGTCGTTTCTGTTTGGAGGACGGAAAAACAACAGCTCACATCTTGTGTAGGACTGTGTGTAGGACCTTCGAGAAGGAGCTTCTAAACTCAACTGAGGTCCATAATTCTTCTGACTTTCCTTAGGGTAACAGATTGCCTACTCCATTAATGGGGCCATGGTACAAAAGACCATTTGGTCGCAGTGCCCACCACATGGGTAGGCCCCTTACATATAAATAATAATATAATAAATAATATAATATTATGTTTATTAAAAATGATCATTGTTTTACAGCTTTATACGTAATATTAATTACAATCTAAACAATTAAGTTAATTTCGGTACTAACAAAACAGATGAAGGAGCAAACGCGGTCAGCAGGTTGGGGGAGGCAGGGAGGCGGGGTACCGCATTCCTTTCTTTTGGCTCTGATGGACAGCTTTTACCTGGTTTGACGCTTTTTAGATCATTATCGTTCAATTCCAGAAAAAGTAAGCTCTGTCTTAAACGATCACGTGGTATTTTAGTTAGAAAATCCCCAAAAAGTGATTTCCTATGTCAAGAATCGGTATACGTTACAACCATTGGTGCTATCTGTTATATATGTGTAGTAGCCTTTATATATACCCAATATGTACAATGTACACACACAACTTGTATATGAATTGTGAATTAGCAGTTAGTCATTAAACTGAACTCAGAGAATCCACATCTGGTCTTTAACTTTAACCCAAGATCATAATAGAACATGGTGCCAGGTGTGGGGTTTAGTGATTTAGATGTTATTGTCTATATAGACGATATTCTAGTCTATGCTAACAACATTCAAGAGCATAATAAAAAATTAAATATCATATTAAATCGCATGGAGAAGGCCGGATTAAAACTAAATAAAGAAAAATGTAAATTTGGTCTAACTGAGGTCAAATTCTTCGGTCACATATTTAATGAACTTGGAGTTCACACAGATCCCCAGAAAGTCGAAGCCATTTTGAACATGAAATCTCCCACTTCTATCGAAGAAGTTCATAGGTTCTTAGGAACAGTCACATACTTCGGATCGTTTATTCCAAATTTGTCTAACGAAACAGAGCCACTAAGACAATTGCTTAAGAAAAACGCTATTTTCCAATGGAATGAGTCACTAGAAAAAGCTTTTACAAGACTAAAGTCCTTAGTCACAAAGCCACCTGTCCTTGCGTATTTTGATCCTGAAAAGCCACTTATTCTATCAACAGATGCTTCACAGTTCGCAGTAGGGGGTTGTCTTTTACAAGATAGTCGTCCTTTAGCATTTGCGTCTAAAACCCTCACAGAATGTCAACGAAATTATGCCCAGATAGAGAAGGAACTTTATGCCATTATATTTGGTTGCGAAAAATGGCATCAATTCATTTATGGTCAAACGATAGTGGTTGAAACTGATCACAAACCACTTATTCCTCTATTTAAAAAAGCTCTAGTTCAGGTTCCAGCTAGATTGCAAAGGATGATGCTTCGCCTTCAAGCATATGACTTGGAAGTAGTATACAAGCCAGGGAAAAAGATGTTAGTCGCAGATATGCTATCACGAGCACCATTATGTCATATGGAGGAAAGTCCGCTGGATAAAGAAATAAAAATCCATGTTGGGCTTATTAAGTCTAATCTTGCCATAACACAGCCAGTTCTCAATGAAATTTTGGCTGCGACCAATGAAGACAAAATATTACAACAGCTGTGTTCCTTCATTAAAGGTCAATGGCCTGAAAATAAAAAGAAAATTAATGTTGAATTGCAATCATTTTGGAATTATAGAAACGAGCTAACAGAAATTGGCAATCTTATCTTCAAAGGTCAAGCGCTAGTAGTTCCACGTAAAATGATAGGAAAAATTCTAGAATATATTCATGATGGTCATCCGGGAATAGAAAAAAGTAAACGACGTGCAAGGGGTTCAGTATTTTGGCCTCGTATGAATGCAGATATTCAAGCATCCGTTGAAACTTGTGTCACTTGCCAAAGATATCAAAACAAAAATATAAAAGAACCTTTAATACCACATGAATTGCCAAGTCTTCCATTCGAAAAAGTAGCTGTTGATCTTTTTGAATGGAAAAAGAATTTGTATATACTATTGGTTGATTATTACTCGAAGTTTATAGAAATCTCAAAACTAAAATCATATAAAGCAAATGAGATTATAGTCCAACTAAAATCACTTTTTGCACGACATGGAATACCATCAGAGCTTATATCTGACAATGGTCCGCCATTTAACTCATCAGAATTCAAGGAATTTGCAAATAATTGGATGTTTAACCATGTCACAAGTAGCCCGTATTATCCCAAATCTAACGGTTTAGTCGAAAGGGCCATTCAAACGGTCAAAAAAATGCTCACAAAATGTAGTGAGACAAATGGAGATCCTTACCTTGGACTCCTGAACCTTCGAACGACTCCACAACTCACTTACTCTCCATCACAATTGTTGATGTCCAGAAAGCTAAGAACACGACTTCCGACACAACAATCCGAACTCAAGCCAACTTTAATAAATGAAGAACTCCATACACAACAGGTTCTAAACTATCAAAATAAAATGAAAGTTAAATATGATAAGCATGCAAAACAACGAACTGCAATTACTGAAGGTATACCGGTTTATTTCAAAAAATTCCCAGAAAAATCCTGGGAAAAGGGAAAAGTTGTAGAAATATCGGAAATGCCAAGATCTGTAATTGTAGAAGACGAAAGGGGAAAACAATACCGCCGCAATCAAAGAGATATTAGACATGACAAAACCTCCCCTAATCGTGCTGAACAAAAGAACAAGATAACTTGCCAAGATCAACCTGTAGAAAGAGAAACAATGACACTTCGATCAGGCAAACGATTGCGTAGAAAATCAAATTAGGTAATTTTGCTTCTGATCTTGTACAACAAGACTACTTAATCAATTACAAAAAAGGGACATGTTATATATGTGTAGTAGCCTTTATATATACCCAATATGTACAATGTACACACACAACTTGTATATGAATTGTGAATTAGCAGTTAGTCATTAAACTGAACTCAGAGAATCCACATCTGGTCTTTAACTTTAACCCAAGATCATAATAGAACACTATCAATGTTCAAAACGTCATATTACGGCAAAACTTCTCTTGTTTTTGCTATTTCATTGCGTTGAAAATGCATGAAAAGGCAGATTTTTAAAATGTTAATGAAGCCAAGGGAAATGTTCCTACAGCTTTGGTGCCATAATAATAAATGCTTAGATAGACAAGTTCTAACAGGATATAACATTTTTTTTTTCTGAACGGCACTTTCTCGTTTGGACCAAAATGGATGATGTCCTTTCGCTACTTTTATCCTCGCAAATAACTTAAAAAATAACGAAGTTACGGGAAAAATTATTATAATCAATTTTGTGCAGAATGTAATTCCCTACAAGTTAGTTAGAATAAAAATTTGCGATTTTTTGCAGAAATAGAACATAATGTATTGGGCAAAACATTTTGAAAAACAGTTTTATCTCGAACATTACACAAGTCAACACGAATTTTGAGTCTGAGTTCTGCATGTCTGATTTGGATTATTTATGCCTAACTAATGAAAGAAAAAATATTTTTTCCTCATAAAGTTTGCTTTTGTAGCTAGAACGAAATTTCAAATTTTAAGGAAAATCTTAATTTTTTTAATTTCAATTGTGTATGAAAGGAAAATAAACTTTGGCCTATATATTTTTATCACTTTTATCTACAAAAGACGACAAAAATAAACCTACAGGTACAAAAAAGAATACAAAGAAGCTTTAAAATTGAATATTTTGGTATTTGCCGTGTGTAAGTAAGAACTTACTCATATTAGCCCCCAAATGTAGTCACCCATCATGTAAATGTGATTCGGTTCTCTTAGATTAGGATTTAAGCTTTCATTTAAGCCAAGTTACAAAGTTCTATGATGATCCTTTATTTTGCAATGATGATTCAAAAATGGTCAAAATACAGTATTTAAATTTTTTATTACTGCTACAAACACTACAAAAGCAAACTTTAAGGAAGTTGTGGGTAATTTTTGATTATTTTGAGACGATGATAAATAAAAAAATCACGAAATAAACCGAGACCCAAGAAAATTTTTTTTTTTACCTGTGTTATTAATCTACAAATTATCTGAGGACACCTGTTTACATCAGATTTGTAGTTAGCAGAAATATACTTATAATTTCATTATAATTATCAAAATATATCGGAGCATTTCTATAGACAATTTTACCCCCTACAATATTACGCAACCAGTTTTACGATATCTGTTAGTTACAGTTAATGAGTACGTTGCAAAAACCTTAAATACCATCATGTGATCAGTTTTGCGAGTCACTGTAAGTATCACCAACAGAGGTATCACTCATCTTTTTTTATGAAATAATATCTTGGACATACCACGGTATAGAGATTACAAGGTATAGTGATCCTGAAACTTGATCTGCCAATCTCCGTCTCCAATAGTGTTTGAAGAGTTCCATCCAAATGGAAGTAATGAAATAAACTTCGACGGGTTTATTATTACAATTTTAGGTAGCAATAGGCTCATAAATATTTAATTCTAAAATATCTCATCTGAAAACTGCACCCTTAAGTCAAAATATAGTTATTTTACGATAATTGTCTTTGGAGCATGAAATTCTTTTTGGAGTTTGTTTTATTCCTGATTGTTTATATTTGCCGAAAATCGCGTAAAACATCAGTATCTAATATTATTTACTTTGACGTTCTATCAATTTGTAGATATATTTGACCTAATACTACTTATTTTATGTTTTTCTTGCTTTCCATAAAATTTCGTGGGCAGTGACGTCACAGCTAAATGTCAAAAATTTCTTTACTATACCTTGCCTTCCTATACCGTGGGACATACTATCTGCCATTATGACGGTAGCCATCGTTATGATACCAAAAAACCGTCATTATGATGGCTCAAAAGGACGGGAAAGACACCATCATTTTGCACAAATTGAGGTTCAGCGTGTTCAGGGATCGAACAGCCAACAAGCTTTTTGAAAGCTTTGTATACAAATTTTTGTCACGACTGGAGGATACCCTTCGTCTGAACTCCGAAGTTAATCAGTTCATTCAGATTTAATTCAAAATAAATCCAATTTTAAAATATGAAATAAATTAAAGAAAATCAAAAATACTCAAAAGAAACGAGGGAAAAAGTGTGGAATATTCATATCCAGCACATTCTTCATGACTCCAATTATTGCCGGAGACACATTCAATCCACACCTCGCCCTTGCAGCCTTCTGAATGAATGAAGAGTATGAGTGTATAGACATTTTGCGTCCTTTTTCCCCTGGGCTTGTACGAGTCCTACATAGATCAAAGCATCAAACTCGTCGTGAAAGTTTTGATTAGCGTTCTCTTCTGAAGCCCTTTTCTTTTTTCTAAAGTCATGTTAGTCCTTATTGCCTTCAACACGTGTTAGTTAAATAACTGATTCATAATACACTAATGTTAATAATAATATTAACTGATTACACAAGGGAACAAAATTAAACTAATCGTGTAAACTTTTAAATTCTGATTCCGTAACCATGAATGTAGAAAATGTTGACAGCTGTCGTGCGCTCGATAAGTAAATTTTTGCACTGCATTTTAACCCATGAGTTTTCAAATTTAACTTAGTGGCAAGACAAACGACATTCAGGCCCCTATTGCAAATATCGTTATTTCTGCAAGGAAAAGAGCTTAGCAAAGCCTACAATGCTGACTTCATTCAAAATGGTAAAAATAAGTCGATTGAATGCCAAAATAATTTGATCGGATTTTTCTAATCGTTTAAATTCTGTGGCAGATGGAGACGAAAGTTTAGTTGCATTTTTTTAACGAGCTATATGGGTTTTAAAACGATTTCTCTTTCTCCCCATAAAAATTTGAAAACCCAAATGTATAATATGTACATATGTATTTCACCTCTTTTTGTCCATCTAGTTTTGCTAAAATGTATAATTGATTATGCAATTAAATTGATGCAACTATAGGAAGAAAAAGCCTTCTAGTTTGCAATATGGACGCAAATACCGCTGTTTATGAATTCTTGAATGAATAAAATAAGGTTTTCTCGAATTTCAATGCAGTTTATGTAATTAACGTCTTTAGGGACGAATTGAGATTAGCTCAGTTCATATATTTAACAGAAAAGCGCTATTACTTAGTAAACAAAAAATTAAAAACCTCATTTTACATTTTATGTTTTTAAAATAAAGCAATAATTAAAACAATGATTAATTTATTTATCAAAGATTTACGATATTTTTAATAAACTAAAAAAAATCGCGCGGTAGTCAGGGGAAACTTTGAAATACAGTAGAACGCCGATTATCCGAATTAATTGGGATCGGGGTCGATTCGGATAATCGAAAATTCGGATAATCGGACATAGACTGGTAATAAAGAAAAACTAACTGTCACACATAGAATAAACTTTATTAAGTTTAACAAACACAGTTCTACAATAACGCTCACTTGAACATCTCGATCAGAGTAAGCTCACTGACAGTAATTCAATGTTATTGAGTTGAAAAAAAAAACAAACGTTTCAACGTTCCGTTGCACGGAAGCCGCGCGACGCAAAACATGTAGTGTCTTGCCTCTAGCTTTCAACCATAACAGTTGAAATATATCTGGACTCCAGCGAGTTTCAACTTGTTAACAAAAAAAAAAAAAAAAAAAAAAAAAAAAAAAAAAAAAAAAAAAAAAAAAAAATTACTTGGTTTTAATTTTTTATGTTACGCTTAGGACCGATTCGGATAATTGGCGATTCGGTTAATCGGCGTTCGGATAATCGGCGTTCTACTGTATTTTGAAATCAGTTAATTTCAAGTGAAACTGCCATACTAAGATTTTTTTGTTTTTATTGTTGAAATATAATCTAGTGAGTAGTTCTTTACTATGTAGATTTTCTGTTCCAATTGGAATAATTTTTATTTAAAAAAAAGAAAAAAAAAACTGAAAATTTACTTTACGGAATATAATCCTACATTTTGTATGAAATGGGAACCTTACGATTTCTATAGCGCATGGTATTTTTGAAAGCTATTTAACTCCCGCATTATGCTGAAATTACTTTTACATCTAAGTAACCTTTGTTTTGTAAATAGCTACAAAGGATTTAGAGCGTTATGCAAATCTGTTTTTTAAAACAAATTAAACAACCTCAACGAATAATCGTTTCCAATTATGAAGCATCAGTGTATGTGAAATATATCAAACCAAAGTGAAATTGATCGATCAGATTTAACAATATCTAATATATTTTGCACTGACAAATATATGAACATTAAATTCCCATAAAAATTTTTAATTTTACAAAAAATAATTAACTTCATCAACATGATTTAGATTAAGACCATCAATATTGTCGAATTTTCCCTTGAAAAACCTAAATTTTTAAATATCGCTTATTTTTATCTGTAGAGTCATATTTTCGGCTTGCTTGAAGTTATCAATATTATGCAGCGACCATGGGAAAAAAGACAAACATTTTGTGTTGGGTTAATGTTTGTCTTAGCTTTTAATTCAAAATTATTAAAATGAAAGCATGATCAAAATTTAAATATGTTTTGGCTTCGTAAAAGCAAAATGAGTAAGAGATATTATTATGCTAATTAATTAACGGGCATCTAACATTTTTAATTTACAGACATAATGGATTAAAATATCAGACATATTTAAATAAATTTCGAGAAATATTGGCCTCTTTTTCGGAAGTCGCAAAAAAAAAAAAAGACGTATACTATTTATTGCACGTGAAAATCTCACAATAAAACTAAATTCTTTTAATCTATAACATCTAATTCCACATAACTTGGTGTCCTGGAGCAATGCAAAAATTTAAAACGCATTCATGCACACGTACAGCAAATTACACATACCATTAATTTATCCGCTTAAAATGTGGATTAAAGCGAGATTTTTTATATGCATAATTTACAGCCTTAATAAATCCCTAAAGTCCATAAAACTGAATATTTAATAACTTTAATGCTTGCGCACATTAAAGATAATTTTTCGTTCGTTTTTATCAACAGGTACTGGATGAAAGAATATATCACATAGAATATGTACCGGAGCATCCGGAGCCTTATTACCAGCCAACCGGGAGCGAAATAAGACCTCGTTCTGTTGGTGAGGAGAATGGTGTTGTGGTCTACAATTATAATCCAGTTAGTGCCGTCAATTATGTAAGTACATTTTATTAAGTTTCGAAGACTTTTTGCACATTTCCTTTACTAACGAATTAAATCCCACCCGTGTTTATAAAATATAACAATCAAATTACTTTTGAACTTCCAAAAATGTTTTTACTTCCGCAAATTTAAATAATTTACTACATAGGTATACATTTTGGTTCTGGATTCATTTTTAAAAGGATACTTGGGGCTATGGTCTATGCAAAATTATAGGGCTTTTGCAAAAATCTTAAAATGGCTGCAATGAACATTTACATAATTTATGTCCAGGCAATTTGAAAATAACCTGAACTTTCGAGGGGATATTCTTTTAAAAGACTAAAAATATTCTTTTAATTTTATAAGATGTTTTGTTGTTTTTTTGTTTGACAAATTTGAATTTTTATCTCTTTTAATTAATAGAATAAGATTGGCCTTTTGTTGAATCCGCTCGAATCGGATTGAAAAGAGCTTATAAGCCTTTTCTGGATAAAAATTCCTTAACCCGCCAGTAGTCGCGTATGGGTCGAAACGACCCAGAGGTGCAGTATTTGATCCGTAATTCTTTTGTTATTATTAGTTTTAAGTTGCCACACTATTAACTTTAGTAACTTTACAGTGCACCCGTACTATAATTCAATTAAAAAAGTATGTTTTGTGACTGAAACCATCCGTATGTATAATGTCTGGGTTCTTTCGACCCGCGTGAGTGAAAAGTGATCTCATAGCTTACCAAAAAGTGGAGAATATTCGGATTTTTGTAAAAAGAAATACGAAGTAGATTTTCTCGAAAATGGTGCATTTCCGACCCCCAAGTGATAGGTTAAATCACTCCAAATTAGTCATAGTTTATTCTCCCAAGAGGAATGCCAGCAATTTCCGGTCACCCTGTATGTATATTGTCTTATTATGGTTTGCTAATGCTAATATTTGATATTTGCTAAGTTTCTTGTGTTAAGCCATGTGATTATGGTTGCGCCTTAAGCTATTTTTGATTCGTACGATCGACTCTTTATCGTAAAACTGACGATATTCGCAATAGGGCTCTTAGTATTGCAAGTCAAGAGACTGATGTTCGATGCGTGCGGTAACCATAGC
This sequence comes from Machimus rusticus, assembly GCA_951509405.1. Lineage (NCBI taxonomy): Eukaryota > Metazoa > Arthropoda > Insecta > Diptera > Asilidae > Machimus > Machimus rusticus. Next base: position 16,735,986 of record OX608051.1, read on the forward strand.
CACACTGATGTGCCGGATCGAAACGCAGATCAATTTTTGAGCTCGTTTGCCTCGGCGGATGCACCGACCCGAAATATATTATATTTCCAAGCTTTTAAAAAATGATTGAATGCAAAGAATATTGTTATATGGAAATGGCCAGCGCAATCTTTGCACTTAAAGCCGATAGAGAACATCTATAAACTATTGCAAATTAGGAGGTTAGAAAACTGGAAGAAGTGCCAATTAACTATTCAAAACTTTTAAGATTTGTGTTTACTTTTTTCTAATTCCACCCAATGCGGAAAGTTTAGTGCCTTGAGAATTTAATTAAAGTTTTTCTAACAATATACAATAAAAATTAATAATTATGGTCCGGCATAAAGTCAACTTGATCAGCACGGATTACCGAGAACTGAACGTTGAAGTTCTCAAGTCTTAAATTTTATACGCCCATCCCATTTTTTTCCGAAATTTCGCCATTTCTATTTCTAATCTATGATGTACTTAAAAATTTTGTAATAAATTCAGAGAATCTGAAAATAGCAATCCGATATTGAGATTTATAGATGAAATTATTTTCGCGTTTTAGGCTAACATTTCAACTACACTTCGTTGCAAAGTTCTAAACACACTATGCGATAGTGTGGCTATCCCATCTGTGAAAACAAATAAAGAAGATTTAGCGTTACATCGGTACTTGTGGAATAATTAGTTGAACATTAGTGGGAATGTGCAAAATGAGTGTTGCATTATTATAAACGCATGTAACTTTTGTTAAGTTAGCAGTAATGAGAATGCACAAAAGTTGATAACTAATTTTTACAAGCTTTTATTTAACTTGCAATGTTTGTATATAGTATGTATGTTCGGGTCAAATCTTGCAACTGAATTTTAAAGCAGTTATTCTCAACCGATTAAGATAAAATTTTGCATACAAGTTCAGTTTGGATGACAATGTATGGTTAGCTAAGTGAAGTCATTCTAAATCTAATATGGTGGACGACCCAAAATGGTGGATTAGTTTTCTTTTGTGCATTCCCATGATATGGGTATCAAATGAAAGAGTTCGATAAATAGAATGCGAGAAACGCTTATTTTAAAAAAAAATTATTTTTAAATTCAGGACTTTTATTAATATTTAATTCCTAACTTTACCACATTTAGCGACAATATATTCAGAAGCTTTTAGCATGGGCTTTTTAAATTAAATGATGGTGTTGTATTGCTTCACAACTTTATACATTTTTCTAACCAGCCATTCTCAAATGTTATCAATAAGTTGAAAAACAGAAGAACGAACTTGCCGCTAGGTATGGAAGGAGATTTTGCCTATAAGCCCCTTACACTATTTGTTTTTCCTTCAGTTCCTTTTACCTGGCCTGAAGTGATAGAGTCAGTTTCGCCTGGCCGGGAAGACTGACCGGATAGTATTTGGATAAAATCAGGCCAAAGGAATAGCATTATCACCATATAGCAAAGCAACGCCGTCTCGACCATTTTGTACGTCCTTGATCGGCCGCAGCTCAGTAGAACTGTTGAGGCAGCTATAGTGTATGGCCACACAATCCGTTCAGGCAGATCTGCTTCAGTTTTTGAGATTTTTGCAAAATAGCCTGTTACGGATTATTTCTATCTTTGGATATTTTTGTATATTTTCCTAGACTATTCCATCGGAAACAGCTATTAATAATTTTGATGTGGATTTTTACACTTTAATTTGAATGAAACGTGTTTAAAGTCTTTTCCACACGCGTGAGGGAAAAGTGCCACTAAAACGCACGCCTTTCCGGTTGTAAAGTGGCTTATTATCCACTAGTGCTTTATTGTGCAACTCGGGCGGTGCGTAGCCGATTGCTTACGCTGGCAGCTAAACAAACTCGCTTCGCTCGTGCGTTTATTGCTGCCAGCGTGCGCAATCGGCTACGCACCGTCCTTGTTGCACAATATAAAGCACGAGTGGATAATAAGCCACTGTCCAACCGGAAAGGCGTGCGTTTTAGTGGCACTTTTCCCTCACTAGTGGGGAAAAATAAAATGTGCAATTCGGGCGGGGCGTAGCCGATTGATTGCTTACGCTGGCAGCTAAACACACTCGCTTCGCTCGTGCGTGTTGGTTGGTTGGTTGGTCAAAGTGGCGACCCGCCGGCTGGGCAGGTCCAAGTAGCGCTATAGCGCGCCGTTTTGATACCACAAGAAAGAAATCCCCTAAAAGTAAACCAATAAGTGAGTGAGTGGGGCCACCAAGGATCACAGCCAACCAGTGGAGTTCAAAAATAGAACTATCTCTCCGATCCTTGAGGCGGATAAAGCTTTGAGGTTGTCAAGAAAGTATTCGCCCAGCGCCCGATGTCTAGGCCCTGCTAAAGCGGGACAGTTGCAGACAAAATGGGAAAGAGTCTCTTTCTCCTGCTGATCCTTGCAACTGCGGCAGTGGTTGTTAAAGGGAATTCCCAGCTTGGCTGCGTGTTCCCCTATAGGCCAGTGACCAGTGAGCACTGCCACCACCCGGGAAATGTCTACACGACTACGTTTAAGTAGCTCAAGCGTTCTACTATAGCTATGCGTGCGTGTACTACTGCCAGCGTGCGCAAACGGCTACTTTACGCCCTTGTTGCACAATATACTATAATCGATCAGTATGTGCTGAAATGTTTATCCAGGGTGAGAGTTAAAAACCAATATGGTTGAATATACCGTTGGTCTTACAGTAGAGATACTTAAGCAAATTACACAAAAAAGGTGCCTGTACATTTTTCATACTCGAGAGTTAATCAAAATTGCTATAAATTTATGAATATCAGAGTATGTGTTTAAAAATGCTTATTGCTTGCGGGCTTACTGCCCCCTGCAATTTATGTGAGTAAGCAATCTCGCTACTAATAATTATCTAACTGTTTGAGCAAATTGCATTAACCTAAAACCATGTGTGACTCTATAGAGTGATTCCGACGGCAGTGACTCGGATAGCTCATCCGACAGCCGGAGCCCTACCCCGGATCGTAAAGATGAACTAGAGCATCGCAATTTTTCGAAACGTTTTTCAACATGTCGTTCGGTGAGCTATTCAGACAAAGAAGATAATGACGATGATGACGAAGAAGACGATGATTACGATGATAAAGAGCTGAAGGTTGAAAAAGCTTATTTAAAGTGCATATCCCCGCAACGAGTTCCATCCCCTACACCTGCCCTAATCCCAGCACAAAGTTTAGTCGAGAATACCGACGAGAAAAGCTGTAGTGTCGCTACAGAATCTGTTGAAAACTCAAAAGAATTATCTTCAATACACAATAACAACCCACCTCTGCAGTTTAGCCGATCTAGCGTCGGAGGCTCCAAGTTCCTGATGAATGTTCATCCCTGCACTGGTGCTGGAGATTACGAAGACTTGGAGTTCGAATCACGTTTTGAATCTGGCAATCTAGCAAAGGCTGTGAAAATAACCTCAACGTATTATGAGTTATATTTGAGACCAGATTTGTACACGAACCGCCACAAACAGTGGTTTTACTTTAGAGTAAGCAATACGAGAAAGCATGTCCTATACAGGTAAATAACTGATCTAAAATATCTTCAAAAACGCCTGACCAGCACTGGTTTATTTTCAGGTTTTCTATAGTAAATTTAGTCAAATCGGACAGCTTATATAATGAGGGCATGCGTCCTCTAATGTATTCTACAATCAGCGCCAAGGTCCTCAGCGAGGGGTGGAAGAGGTGCGGCGAAAATATCTGCTATTACCGGAATGAAGACGAGTAAGCCAACGATGAAATAGCGTTTTAAATATTTTAATAAAATTACTTCTTTTGCAGGAGCTCCAGCGACGAAGACGAGGACAATGGGTCCTACACACTCACTTTCAATATTCAGTTCCCCCACGACGCGGACACTGTCTATTTCGCCCACAGTTACCCCTACAGCTACACTGACCTTCAGGTGAGTTAGTTTTTTCGCATTAATAGAATATTTTATAATTTTTATAATACAACTTCTTTCCACAGGACTACTTGATGGATATTCAAAAGCATCCTGTTAAATCGAAGTTTTGCAAATTGAGGCTCCTTTGCCGCTCGTTGGCTGGTAATAACGTTTATTATTTATCGGTAACAGCTCCCACAGACAACGAGGAGACGAACAAAGTACGTAAGAATAAAATTCCACGGGTAAGATCTGCATCTTGATAACGAAGATAATAACGACATTGTTACACTTTTCTTCAAGTTCTAGTTGTTTACACTTAAAATTTACGTTTATAGTATTGCTTTGGGTAATTGTGTTGGGTGAAATAGGCAATGCCTGCCCAGAGATGCCTGTCATACTTTGTGCCACATATCGAACTTTCACCCCTATTCCGACAATCACGTTACTTTTCGACTCACTTCACTTTTTATTGGCACCTAAGATTTCTTTTGGTATTTCCACTATGACGTGTTTGTATGTCGAACGTAACTCTATATTTTGTAGATAAATGAAAATGCTATAAATTTTGTTTTCATTTATGAAGTGTATTAATTCATAAACATAAGCAGTCTTTCGGAGTAGGAAATTTTTAATGAGAATATCGATAAATTTTAAATTTGAACCCTACATTTGGAAACGGATCCCAACAAGTGAAGCATGATTGGAAAAGTACTCTTATCTTCTTATCATAAGAACGTTAGCTAGCCCACCTTTTCGGGAGCTCAAAAACAAGAGTTTTCTCAGAACAACTCATGGAACCGATTAATTATATTTTACTTACTTTTTCCTTTACGGCGCTTTCGCTTTATCTTTTGTTAGTTTGAATAATCAATCTTTTTTTGTCGACAAATGTGAAGTCCAAAATACATTTTTCGATGGGTCTCATTTTTTTCGACATGCGTCGCTATATTCGACTGTGAGAATATCATATTGTCATTTTTTTCACTTTTCGCAAGTGACGTGATAAGATTTGCATTTATGCATAGCACCTAAAAACGCATACATAAATATGCACCTAAAGATGCCTACATGACAATTTTGTGTCTTCTAATTTCTAAACGAAATGAGATATTGACTTGATCATCAAAATTACTGTTTTTAGACATATTTTGTTACCAGGTCGGTCAGAAAAACGGCTTTTAGTAAAGCTGTAAGTTATGTACATATAATAGGGTAGGCTGGTCTAGGAGTACGCAGTTAAGGTTCAAACTGTTCTAAAATAAAATTAAATCACTCTAGATAGTCAGCTTAATTTTTATTTTGTACTTAATAATCACATCGTTCATAAAAGTAGATAAGCTATGCCGGTTCTGAGCCAAAATCCCATAAGGTTTATACAGGGGGTCAAAAATTACAAAATGGTCCCAAAAGCTCGTCGTCTACGTCTAGGAGCAGTTTTAAGGCCGAAAGCTCTCTCTTGTGTGTATCGGGGTTCGGGTCTTTGCTATTTTGCGTCAGCCATCTACCGGATTAAGCTCAAGTTTTTTAGAATGTGTGTGTGATGTCGAAAGCTTTCCCCCATCCCTTCCCAGCGGGAACTGGAATCATAGAAGAAGCCATGAAGAAGCTATCTTTCGAAGCTTGGAATCACTTACGCTCCGTATCCCATCCCATATCTTTTTAACATGGGCATGTCATTGGGAGGAAGCAAAGACAAAAGCTTTTCTTCATTAGTGCTTCCTGAGAAGATGTTTAGAATAAAAATGTAAAAAGTAGTTTGTCCGGGCCGGAATTGAACTTGGAACCTGCGGATCGGAGGATTGGTTGCTCTACCCACTGAGCTATCACAATCCCGATGATGTGGTATTATTTTTAATGAAAATAATGTTATATTAACATTGTGCTTTTTTTCTTGACATTTTGTGCTTTTTGTTGAGAATTTTGCTAAAAGTTTTTAAAATCTTCCTTAGAAGCGTTTTAAGTCATTGGAAGGAAGAACTTCCAAATTGCTTCTGAAGAAGATTCAGAATTTTTTCCCGCTGGGAACTCGACTCGCCAACGGCAGATATGAAATCTGCCTAAATGCTTCCAAAGGCAATTACCTCGAAGCACTTCTAATTTGCTTCCATGGAAGATGCTTCTGTTTTTCCCGCTGGGTTGCTAGTTGGACGCGAACGTGGATGCCTCGATCATGTTACGTGCCAACATAAATCGCAGGGTACTTGAACTTGGACACTTGAATGTGTCACCCAAGCATAATTTACGCAATTTTGCGGGTACGCATGTGACTTTGCTTATGCAATGTGGTCTGTAATTTGATCCCCTTAAGGACACATTTTAAATTAGACAGCCTGTACAGCCTGTTTAAAAGCAGCCTGTTTAAAAGCAGCCTGTACAGGCTGTCTAATTTAAAATGTGTCCTTAAGGGGATCAATTTACAGACCACATTGCATAAGCAAAGTCACATGCGTACCCGCAAAATTGCGTAAATTATGCTTGGGTGACACATTCAAGTGTCCAAGTTCAAGTACCCTGCGATTTATGTTGGCACGTAAAGGCCGTTCTCCAATGCACCGACCACCCAACCAAGAACGAACCAAAATCGCGCCATCGCGTCACACATTATGTTGGCCTCATATTCCCTCTCGCTCGTGTTTTGGTCAACCTGGCTAACTTTTTCATGTGTGCGTTTTAACCACATAGTACTAGTCGCCCGTTCAGCGGTTGTGTTGTACTAGAATACCTGTCAGTGAGACAGCTGTCCCACCGGTTGCCAGAAACTCAGTGCGCTAATCTTAACATAAAGTGCTTATAAAAATGTGCGCGGTAATTTCAGCCCAGCACTAAAAGTAAAAGTGAGTAGTTTTTTCGCTCAAATAGTGATAAAAACTCTTCCAGATAAAATATCTGCCCGAGGATGTTTTGACAGCCGGCAGGCACAACTACAGGCAGAGGCTTGTATTTTACACGCGAATTCAGGCAATTCAGCGTTTTCGTTGGTTGGTTCGTGGTTGGTTGGTCGGCGCATTGGAGAACGGGCATAACATGATCGAGGCATCCACGTTCGCGTCCAACTAGCAAGGGATGGGGGAAAGCTTTCGACATCACACACACATTCTAAAAAACTTGAGCTTAATCCGGTAGATGGCTGACGCAAAATAGCAAAGACCCGAACCCCGATACACACAAGAGAGAGCTTTCGGCCTTAAAACTGCTCCTAGACGTAGACGACGAGCTTTTAGGACCATTTTGTAATTTTTGACCCCCTGTATAAACCTTATGGGATTTTGGCCCAGAACCGGCTTAGCTTATCTACTCATAAAGTATCATGAAATGTAACAAAAGTATGGCCATTCTTTGGAAAAATAAAAAATTAACAAAGGTGATAAATGCGTACTCTTACAAGAGCTATTGAATAAGAGTACGCATGTGAGTTGATAAGAGTACGCAGGAAAAATTAACTCCTAATTCGTGTCCACGCTACTTGCAGAGGTAACAAATAAAGATATTTTCAGCTTCATAGCTCGTACAGGCTTCATGCCACCACTCTGCGCATTTGGAACATCCAATCCAGTCTTCATTTGGGGGGTCCACGTAGACTTCACCACATGATGGACATTTACGTACATTTTCGTTGTGGGTCTTTTTTTTTTTTTTTTTTTGTACTTGTTTCGAGGCCGAACCCGAAACAGAAAAAAAAGGATTAAAATAAATGTTACTCTTGTAACATAATTCAGTGCGTACTCTTACACACATTCATGATTTTCTAATTTCGCGAACTCCAACGCAAGCTATTAGGATCGACCGGAATCACTCTTGCCGTAACCCCTAGAGAAATTACTTGCCGATCAAGCCGCTTAATCGTATTTGTTTAAATATTTGTAGTTTTATCACAAACATACTTCCAAAATGCAAAAATTATTTAAGAAAATAGATAAAAATGTTTAAACTGATGTAATTTTTGTGTTTTTTTATGTTTTTTCCTCTTTCTTCGCACAGCACTTCCCACTAGCTTGCACTTCAAAAAAACATTGAAGTTAGCCGCGTTTCGTAAACAACGTTGCGGCTTTTGGCATTGCGTACTCTTATCGGATGCGTACTCTTAAACCAGCCTACCCTATTATTATTCATACTCTGTGATTAAGCAACAAATACTAAAAAAAGTTTATTATACAGTAAGAAAAAAGTTGTAAGTAATTTATGAACGCATTTAAAATTTCCCTTTAATAGAAAGAATTAACATTTTGCATTAGTGTTCACTAAGTTGAGATACTTTTTGATTATAATTAAAAATTCTTACTAATATATATTTCTTAGAGTTTTCCACAGTATGGGAGAGCTCAATGCACGAGTCCAACGTACATTTAACTAGTTTCTTTGTTTTGTTACATCGTTGAATATTAAACATTAACATTAACATTTTATTTCCCACTTGCTCGTCTCGATGTTCAGTGCATTTCAGTGAGCTATTAAGATATTAATAGAGATATTAATCGTGTTCAATTTATAAGTGTAAAATGGACTAAACATTCCCGAAAAAATATTACGATAATTTGATGTGCTTTGTATTTTGCATTTACACGGGCAACACGTAAGTGTGTTTTACTGAACATATTATGAATTAATAACACGTTTAGGACTCTTCAAAAAGAGAATAAAACCAAACCCAGGTTATAAAGATTTATTCGTCTACGCCTAGTTCAGACACAAGTGAGAATAAGAAGTCGGCTTTTTCGTGCATTTTTTTAACGTTTAGATTTTCGTTATTTGTTTCATGACTTTTGTAGCCTAAAATGAAAACATAGCCATTTAAAAAGAGTTAATGTGTTCCCCTTTGGCATTTTACGCTGACTAAGGCCCCTATTATGGTTAGCGAGTCGCCAAGTCACATTCGAGTCGAAAAGAGCTTAAAAAAGCCCTTTTTGGATAAAAATTCCTTAATAAAGTTTCTAAAATTATCATAAAATCATTTCAGTAGCCTTTGACTTCAATTAATTTTTTCGTTCAAAGTGGTTGAAATTACTGGACAGAAAAATCTATTCGACTTATTTTGACGTTATGTGAGGAAAAATTCACTGAAGTCGAGGGTAACTGAAATGAATTTATTAAAAATTTAGGAACTTTGTTAGGAATTCTTATCCAAAAAGGGCTTTTTTAAGCTCTTTTCGACTCGAATGTGACTTGGCGACTCGCTAACCATAATAGGGGCCTAAATATAATTTTCAGTGGCTATGTTTGCAAACCAATAGTCAGTGCTTAACAATTCCCGATTAGGAATTCTAAAAAAATTGGTAAATATCTATATATTAATACGTGACGGGAAAACTTTGTACCCCTTTTTAAACATATTGCGAGGACGGAGGAGTGTAAGATTTGGCATAGTTAAAGTTTATATAGAGAAGAAATGCAGAAAGCTAAAATTTAAATATATGTGTTACAAATACATTAAATTCAATAAAATAAATTCATTATTTACGTTCATACTGTCTATGTCAAACGCATAGTAGTCTGTGGTCAAATTGTCGTAATTTTATTATTGACAGTGCCAATTTCAAACACATATAGTAGGCTGTGTACAGTCGTATTTTTCGTAGTAACCCCAGTAGGTCGAATTTCGACCACAGGGCGACCACTAGTTAATACTAAAAGTTTAAAATGTCTGTAATACCAGCGACACACCAACCGAAATTTAGAATTTCGAACGTATTCAGTTTTATAATATTATTGTATTGCTTTGAAATTAATGTTAAATTTATGTCAAAATCTATTTTTAATAGGATATTCGCCTGCATTTTTTTAAAGTAATTCAGAAGTGATATGATATAGTATTTCTTAAATTAAGAATACTCGAAATTGTAAGTTTCGGCTGGTGTGTCGCTGGTATAAAACTTATGCACTGTGCAGTTTAGGAAAGTTGAAATTTGCTCTCCAAGGTGATTGCATTACTTATGTTAAAGTTCTCATCATTCCCAGACCACCATTGAACAATTTCTATTTCTGTCTGACTTACTGCTGTTGCTGTTCGATTTCGTCTTTTTTTTTTTGGTTCTGAAGCAATTTTGTCTCCTCAGCAAACTTTATGAACATTTTTCATCGGTAAACCTAAAATCTATTTTTCCCCTTATAGAAAAAGAGGGCAATCGTGGTATCGGCCCGTGTTCATCCGGGAGAAACGCCCTCGTCCTGGATGATGAAAGGCCTCATGGATTTTATAACAGGCGAGTCAAACGTTGCGAAGAGACTCCGCCACAAATTTATATTCAAGCTCATACCCATGCTGAATCCCGACGGTGTAATTGTTGGCAATACCCGAAGTTCTCTGACAGGAAAGGACTTGAATCGCCAGTACAGGACGGTCATCAGAGAGACGTACCCTTCGATTTGGTACACTAAGGCCATGATCAAAAGGTGGGTAATTTAATTACATAAGCTCCTCGTAGACTATAAAATAAATCACGTCTGTCCTGTAGACTGATAGACGAATGTGGCGTTGCCATGTATTGTGATATGCATGCCCATTCGCGAAAACACAACGTTTTTATTTACGGCTGCGAAAATAAGCGAAATCCGGAAAAAAAGCTCACGGAACAGGTTTTTCCCCTAATGGTGCACAAAAACGTAGCTGATAAGGTAAGTTATGGCCGACATATTTTAATTTTATCCCCTTTTTCTCTCATAGCAAAATTTTAATTTAAAAAATCCTTAATTTTCTTAATTTTTCACGCCAGTTTTCCTTCGAAAGTTGTAAATTTAAAGTTCAACGGAATAAGGAGGGCACCGGAAGAATTGTTATTTGGATGCTGGGTGTAACTAACAGTTATACGATGGAAGCTTCTTTTGGAGGTTCTACTATCGGTTCAAGGAATGGAACACACTTCAACACTGCTGTAAGTCTCAGATAACATTTTAAACTTTTTTCGTATCTTTAAGACGACCAAGTCAACAGTTGTATTTTTTTTTTTAAGTTGTCAAACATTTAATATTGGAAAACTTTCTAATGGTTTATGATCTCAAAATTCCTTAGGGCTTTTGATTATATGGAACATAAAATATAAGACACTCGCAACTTCATCCATTTTCTATCTTCTAGAAGCAATTTAACTTGGATGTTTTTATTTTAAGATTATAAAGTGACTCTCAAAACTGATCACATGATGGCACTTTAGAATTTTGCAAGTTGTTCATTAACGTTAACAGATATAATAAAACTGCTTGCGTAATATTGTAGAGGACAAAATTGTCTATAGAAATGCTCCTATACATGGTTATAATCAATTTTGTGCAGAATTTAATTTTCTAAAAGTTAGGTGAGCACTTGCCCATGTCAGAATAAAAATTAACGATTTTTTGCAGAAATAGAACATAATATATTGGGCAAACAAATTTTGAAAAACAATTTTATCTAAGCTAAAAAGATGTAAAATAACGTATTAACATAAAATTTTACTCGCAAATATAACTTTTTTTTAAAGCCCGAGACCCATCTCATTTTTTACCTAAATTGTGCTTTAAAAAAAATTGTATTTGCGAGTAAAATTTTATGTAAATACGTTATTTTACATCTTTTTAGCTAACATTCATAATTATTCACCATATTAATCGGAAAAATGTGGGAAAAGTAATTTTAAATGCATGAAATAAATGTCACTATTTTCGACTGTATCAACTTTAAACTCAGTTTTCTCATAAAAATGCCCTATAAAGTACCAATTTTTTTGTGTTATCTTCTTCTATCTTTTGGTGTTTAGAGTTTTTACAGACGAACACACATGCTAGCCATAATACTAACAAAGAAAATCTGAAAAAATCACTTCACAGAAAGAGTTATAGCTAAAACCATTCAAAATTAAAAAAAAAAACTGAAAATAAAACAAAAAAATAACTCGAAAACTACAAAAAATCGTGGAACATAAATATGATCCAATCGATAGGTATTGGTGTCCCCAAACCACAGATCTTCGATGGTACAGGTTGCGTAAGACACCCTGTATACATTACACAACGATATAAATATGAGCAGCATACTATGCTCCTTATGAATTTGACAAATACACATCTATTTTATTTTTCTTTCATTTAATTTCAAATTTATTGAAAAGTTTGTACTGGTAAATTTACGCAATTCTAAATACTTCTAAACTAACTACTCTTCTGACTATTAAATGGTCAAATTACTTTTATCTTAACAGGATTTTATTCATTTGGATACCACACTATATTTTACTACATTTCATTCTAAGTTAAACAAGTTAACGAGTGGTGTTGGTTGGATTAATTCTGAGCGTAATTTCTATAAACGCAGTTACTAAATCAAATTTTTTTTTTGCATATCATTTCCATACTTTCTTAAGTGCAAGTATAATTTTACAGGAATGTTTCTTAGTTGTGTATTTCTGCCGCTTTGACTGCGTTTAAGGTTATAGTAAAGAAATGTGGCCAGAAATAAATTCTTAATCGTTACTGAAAATGATTGTTTTTTTTAAATCCCACAAAATCCTTTAAAAATGATATGATTTTACAAGCACACCTATTTTTTTGACCGACTAATTACTGCATTCAGTGATTTATTGCGCTGCTAATATCAATAAAGAAACTACTTTAGCGTGCTTTTACTGCATGTTTATTTAATTGAGGCAATTGATTAAATAACGCTAAAAAAAGATAAGCGAAATGAGATGAGTTTATAAACAAATTTTACTAATAAAGCTACTTCCTGTGCTCACACCTATTATTTTGCACAGCGCTGTATGTTGCTCAAAATACAGCGTAAAGTGAAAACTAGTAGTTTTGGAAATGCAAAAATTGGCGTTGATTTGCTTTTTAATTTTAGGCATAATATTCAAACACCAATATTAGCTGTGTTCCATTGGGCTGTGTAAAGTACTCCCGAGTACTTTCTCTATGGAACGCTACTTTGATTGTCAGGAGTAAAATATAAATTCAAATTTTGACATTTCATCGTATTATATTAGTTGCTCTAATTGTGCCTTATTTATTAAAATGGAAATATTTATATATAAATATGTTTTGCTGCCTAAATTACTTAAATTTTATTATTTGAATCCTTGTGATAACTCCAGAATAGCTAAAGCTTCAACCAATAATGAGGAAAAGCTTTCATTTCCATGCAAACCTAGTACAAAAACCACCATCCACCTGGCGGGACAATGTGGCGAAACTACTCAGAACTTCTGCTCGCCAACTAGAGCTAGAGTAGTTCAGCGTAGCCAGAAGTACTTGGGAGTATTTTACACAGCCCAATGGAACACAGCTATTATTACTTTTTAATAATTCCGTTCTCAAAATCGGATAATAACTATAATACATAATATTAATTTGATGATAAGTTATTCATAGAAAATTTTAATTTGCACATACCAGACAATTGTTTAGAATTAACCAATGTTATCCCTGAAGCAATTACGCTATCGAAAATGTAAATAAGAACGTGATCCTCATAAAATAATAATAGATATGTACTGTATATTGTATTTATTTTATAATTCATATTTGTAATAAAATTAATAAACTTTTATTTTTTTTCAGGATTACGAAAGTATGGGTCGGGCATTTTGTGAAACATTGCTAGATTTCTGCGATAACAATCCAGTGAAAGTAAAGAAACGTGAAAGATTCTTTAAGAGAATAAAGAGAATAAGAAGACGCGAAAGACGCGAAAAGAAAGCCCTAAAATTGAAGAAATTAGCAGAAGAGGAAGGAGCTTGTATCCTTAGCTGTCCAATTAATTGCGAGAAATCCGTATGATTTGCCTTTTTATTTGTTCACGCTAATTTTAAAGTTAAAAAGAACGCTTTCAACGTTTAGGAAAGTTATTTTTTAAAAATTTAATACAACTATAATTAAGAGAAAAGATAAAACGAGATAAGATGTGCTCAGTTCCTGCTACTTTCTTCAATAAAGCCTTTATATTTGAAAACATTAATTGCCTAAGAGAGCTAATATTTCTGCCATTTAAATAGTTCGGTTTTGTTAAAAATACAATCATTTATGTTTCAAAGCTTATGTATTCCGTTTAAACTGATCAAATAATGTATTTTTGTTGTTTCAAATTTTATTTTAGTTTTGTATGTATTATTTTCATATTTATAGTTTTAATTTCGCAATTATGTTCGCTTTTAAACGATTATTTTGCACATGTGTACCTGATTAGCTTTTTTCAAAAGGAATATATTTGTCTTACTTTCAAATTTATGTTTTTATACTATACACCTTATAATCTAATTTTCGGGGTAACCATAAGTAATACGATTTTATATAACAACTGATTATTTTGCTGAGATGACAAAAACCCTAGTTTTTTGATAATATTTACTATGGGGGTAGTCAATTTTTTAAGCCGGGTTTTGGTGAGATATCCTTGCTGTGTGCATTTAAAAATATACGAAGAAGGGATTACACTCCTTTTGACTACTTAAAAGTGTAATTTTTATACTATAAGATTGTTTTTGTGCACTTTTTTTATTTTAAGGATTTCGTTTTGATAATGTACACTAAGAAATTTGGCTACATGTGGAAAATCAAAAAGCAAGCGCAAATCAAACGCGACAATGCGTACGTACATCTTTTCTTCCTTTGACATCTAAAAAGTCGATCTTTTACAACAACTCTCGATTCGTGGGAGTGAAAGGAAGTTATGACGTTTTGAAAAACGATGGTTTTTTCTTCTCTTTCACTATGAATACCGACTCAGCAGGGGTGGAATTATTGTCCACGAACTTTTACCTCTTTTTGGTGTAGAAAACTTTGGAAATATTGACAAATCCATTCTTCCATTGGGAAAAAAAAACTGTTTGTTATAAGTTTTTGTTATCGCACGGGCGATATTTCGAAAACACATAAAAAAACTAGCCCAGTCAAATTAGACATTAAAATTGCAAAGCGTGATATAGTTCTAATTTTTTGATATATTGTTAGGACCAGTTAGAGTAGTGTAAACTCAAATTTGCAGCTTCGGAAAACCTGTGCTTCCTGCGTAATACGTGAAAATCTGCAGCTTTTTTTTCAGTTGCCTTATAACTCATAAACTGTGCATTTGTTGATATTAAACGTTATTACCATTTTTAAAGTACATTAAATTTACAATAATTTAAGCCCAACTACAGTCCTTTGCCTTTAATGGTTTTCAAGATACGGCCATTTTTGTTCTTCCAAAAAATCACTGTAACTGCAAGAAAATCCCAGTGCTGCGTAGAGGTTTACAAGATGTTTTGGCCCAACTTTACTGTACAAGTAGGTACCAAAACTCGTCTTGAGTGAGGAGAGGAATGAGCTAGGTCTGACGGGAAAATTTATTGCATGAGCTATCGAAACACATTTCTTCTTCCAACCATCGAGATATTGGCATTTGTGTTTCAGTACGATGGTTTTACGCAACAGTTATAGAGACTCAGGAATAGCAGATTCAGCTTCTCGCAAAATCATCATCAGATGGATTTACTGCAATGCATTTTCCATAACTTTTCTCATAGGTTGAACAGTTACACCGATATGAGAAAAAAATTAAAATATTGAGTTTGGGAAGAACAAAATTGGCCATATCTCGAAAACCATTGAAGGCACAGAACTGTGGTTGGGCTTAAATTGTTGCAAATTTAATGTACTTTAAAACTGATAGTAACATCTAATATCAACAAATGCACAGTTTATGAGTTATAAGGCAACTGATAAAAAAGCTGCAGATTTTCACGCATTACGCAGGAAGCACAGGTTTTTCGAAGCTGCAAATTTGGGTTAACACTACTCTAACTGGTCCTAACAATATATCAAAAAATTAGAACTACATCACGCTTTGCAATTTTAGCCTGTTTTTATGTACGATTTGCATTTTATTGCATTTTCGAGGGGTTTGGGAATGTCGAAATGAATTTGTCATTATTTCCCATTTTATTAAAAATTCAGGAATTAATTTCAGTAACTTTTGACTTCAATTATTTTTTTCTTTCAGAGTGGTTAAATCATTTTGACGTTATATGTGGAAAAATTAATTGAAGTCAAAGGTTACTAAAATGAATCCCTGAGAATTTTAGCGACTTTTTTAAGGAATTTTTATCCTAAGGTCATTTTTTTTATGCGATTCGAACAGGTTCAACAATCGGGGCCGAATACGTTGCATTTCATGACATCCTGATCAAAAGTCCTCATGAGCCCAACGTCTGAAAATTGCCAATTTTAGAAATATGTACATATAAAAGGTCAAGATCAGGAATATCGGTGTCCGCTAATGTCATAGGTGAGAGTATCATATGGCGTAATTCACTCACTCGCGCTGAAAACATTCCCTCATACCCCCTCATGCTATCATTTACAAGTTCACCAATTTGTTTGACCAACTACTTACTGCATTCAGTGACTTATTGTGCTGCTAATGTCAATAAGAAAACTATTTTAGCGTATTATTGCTGCATGTTATGAGGCATGGGTTAAAAAACGGTAAAACAAGATAAGCGAAATTAGTTGAGTTTATGAACAAATTGTATTAATGAAGCTACAGAGAGTAGCAGTAGCAGTAGTAGTTCACACCTATTATTTTGACCTCCACTCTATATGGGTTGTCATATATGCAGGCCCGCCTTAGAAGCATATACCGGCGTCTTTGACTCAAATAGGAAGAAGGGATGAAAGGAGAAGGGTAGCGTACATTACAAAATATATGTGGACAGTGAAGTATGCCAAAACCTCCAACAAAACCTGCTCAACGGTCCGGCGCACGTACACGTCTATAGGGCAAAGTGGTCCGACAAAGGTATTGCTCACCATTCAAATTAATATGATTATATATCGTTATCATAACCTGTACTAGAAGTTACATTTGAATGATCCTTTATTTACAATGCGTTTAAAGACATTTCGAAAATGTTTGACTACAAATAATAACATTACTTATGGGTACTCCTAATAAATTATCGATATTATTCTCCTCTTTATTCAAACGTTGTTCATTTTATAATCATCACTTAAATAATCGAATGCAAACATTATACATTATAAACAGGAACAACTGAGAAACAAAATAATTGAAAGATTGCTCAAGGAAGGATCTACTGCTGACGAACCACTCAATATTCCTCTTACGGATTACTCCAGGTAAGTTATTAAGTTTCCTAAATGGCGTTTCATAGATTCCGGTCTAGAAACGACCTGTTCTCTATGTCTCTCGGAATCTACTTCCAGTAATTCTTTTAATTCTGCAATATGATTATAAATTCGCAATCAAGAGCTCCAAAAACACCCTTAATACTAATTTTCATGTCAATCCTTTCAAATTTGCAATTTTTTACCGCTATTTTGCAATCTGCGGGTAAAAATTGACCTATACGTTATACATATGTATTATCTTCACTCAAAAAATAAAAATGATCGGACCAAGTGTTAAGGCGTGATTGAGCAATAAACAAATACATATATTGGATCAGCCATTCTGAATTTTGAAATGTTAATATTAGATTCCAAATAGGTCGACTCAAAATATCTATTGTACCTATTTTCAATTCAATCCGTGGAAGTTCCAAAACGTTCGAAACGTTATGGATGGTTTAAACATTTAGGTGGGATTGAGCAACAAACAAACAAACTTTTGATTTTATATTAAGGGGTTAGTCTACTGTTACGAGGCAAAAAACGAGCGTTATTTTAAGCTGTTGTAAATAAAAAACGACAAAAGATAATTATTCCAAATGTTGTATATAGTTTTATTGAGTCTTGAAGTTAAAGTTTTCATGTATATAATATATTTAAAAACAAAATGGCGGCTGCCATAGTCCGGCGCTTCAGCAGTGGCAGAAAAATGTAAAAAATGCGTTACGTAAAACTGTGAAAAAACTACTGCACCGATTCACTTCAAATTTTTACCACATACTTACTAAACATTTATCTACCTGTTGAACCTCAAATATATATTATACAAAAGATTAATTTTTGACGATTTGGCAACTCTTTTTTCAATTAAAATTTTCACTAAAATCGGAACCTAACTTTTCAAACTTGTGTCACATGAAGAAAAAATTAATTCGCCGTTCGCTTAGCTAAATGAGAACTTAAGTGCGCACTGTGAAATCGGGCATAAGGGTTTTACAATAGAGACAAAACATTTTTGTATTTTAATACGAACGCACTCTTGAAACGACAGTCAAGGTTAACTTTTTTATCATGGTGAACGAGCAACGTTTGGAAATTATTTAAAATTACTACCACAATTAATTCTGAGTCGTTGTTCGCAACTTTAAGAACGCTTACTCCAATTTTCCATCGTGACAATCGTCCCACCAGAAAGGCTGTGCGTACTATGTTGGATAAATTCGAGTCAAAATATTCACTTGGATGTTCCCGTGCCAGTGAAACAACGCGCTGGTCGAAGTACCGAAAATATTGCAGCCGTAAGGACTTCAGTTCGAAATTAACCAAATCAGTCGATTCCACGCCGTTCGCAGGAATTGAGAATCTCTTAAACCACATTGTGGCAAATTTTGCGTAAAGGTTTTGGGTAACGCCCTTAAAGATCAAATTAACTCAAGAACTGAAACCTCTTGATCATTTGAAGTGCCAAAACTTCTCCGATCTGGCTCTGCTAAAGTTTGAAGAAAATCCTGAATTTTATAGAAAAATCATCTTCATGGATGAAGCTCATAATAAGCAAAATATGCCTTATTGGATAGCAACAAACCCACATGTGCTTGAAGAGACTCCATTACAACCAAAAAAAGGTGACCGCGTGGTGTGGATTTCATGCCAGAGGTGTGATTAAACCATATTTTTTCGTCGATGAAAATGATCGCCATGTTACAGTCAATGGAATTCACTATCGTGCATGTTTGGAGACTATTTTTGGCCAGAATTGGATGGACGTAAAATCAGTGATATGTGGTTCCAACAAGATGATGCCCCATGCCACACAGCTGCTCAAACAGTTGATCTATTGAAAGAGAAGTTCGGTAACCGTGTAATCTCGAGAAATGGTCCACTTCGCTCATGCAATTTAACGCCGTTGGATTCTTTTTTATGGGTTTAGGTTAAGTCGCTGGTTTATGCCAACAAGCAAACAATGTAAGAGGAACGTTCCGGCCGATATGTGTGACGGAATGGTGCAAGATTGGCTTCAAAGAACCGATTGCTGCAAACGTGTTCGCGGTAGTCATATACTCATATAACCGAGATCGAATTCAGAGTTAAATGTGCTCTGCACATGGAATGAATTTCAGCCCAATATCTTAATTTTTTCTGTGTTTTATTTAAAAACAAAATTGTTATGTCCTTATTAAAAACCCTTTGTGTATAGGAATATATAATTTTGCAACTGAACCTATATGTAAATTTTATGGATTCTAAAAATACAAACATTTTATCACATATGCTATCCTACTCAGGTAGACTCATTTTGCGAAGAACGAATTAACTCAAAATGTAATAAGTTAATTTTCTGTTCACCAACGTCTCCCGCTAATTAACTCGTTCCTGCTGAAACAAACCCGAAAAAATCAATGAAAGAGTAAAATGTTCGCAAATGAATTAAATGCTTTTATGCAAATCTCTCACGGAAGAAATTATATTTGCACAAAAAAAAATATATATGTATGTACATATATATACAATATACATACATATGTATATATACAGTGTCGTGCAAAACATTTGCAACTAAAATCGAAATTCTCTACTGCTTATCGCATAAAGTTGCAAACTACTAAAACTGCAAGTTGTATTTTCAAACTATATACTTAGGTATAATAGTATAAGAGTTTCTCATTAGCTTACAGTTTTTTGTTATAAATCGAAAAATATACGCTTTTGGTTGCAAATGTTTTGCACGCCACTGTATATACATATAAAGTGCAAAATCGACATACTTGCCCATTGCAGCAACTTGAAATGCTTATCCGTTCTGCAAGGTATAAATAAAAGAAAACTTTCTTTTTGAATTTTTTGCAGCGATGAAGGGGACACTAGTAGCGGAAGCTCCGACAACGAAGGAAAAGCAGCGCAGCTATCAGACTTAGAAGGGCCATGCTGCCAGCCACTTAAAGTGCCACCCTGTTCTCCTGTTTTCAACTTAGTTAAACTGCTCAAGGAGGAGAGAAAGGTAAAAAACCCGTTGTACAGCTTTACGCCCTTTCAGATTAAAAGGATTAAAATGAAACATAGAGAATCATGCTCCTAAAAAGAAGAAGAAGACCAAAGAAAAGAAAAAGGTTTCTTCCTCCCTGCTCTGACTTTGGGGACTTCACCCCGCCGAAATATTTTAATAATTTCAAGAAGAAGAAAGGGCCAACATTTAAGCGTTGGGAAAAAAATTGTTCCTCGAAGGAGTCAAAACTGAAAAGGGTGATGCTTCAATGAGTTTCATGCTGCTAATTAATTTACTTGTTGCTTGTTTTGCTGGGTCAATTTATTGTTTTACACTGTTGCACCACCACAACATTGCCCTAGCTAGCCTCTCTACAGAGCGTGCTTTATTGGCCCCAAAAGTGTTGTCACCACCAGACACCACGGGGATGCGGGGCCACGGCACATCAAAGATGACATGGGAATTCCCTGCATTCTTGAAATAGTTATTCATATGGTCCACATCTTCCCGGGATGCATACCTCATACCTCTGGTGTACCAACAGCATCTACCGTACGCATTTTTGTACATGAAATCAGCATTGGCAGTGATTTTGACACAGATCCATGCTGTCCTTGCGCCCGCTGCCAATTTTCTTGTTTTGCCTAACGCACAAAAATAGTTTATTGGCTTTCTATTCCTACCTGATAAGGGAAATTGGCGTTCTAAGGCCAGATTCATCGCCGGATTTAATTTTAATATTTAGGACGATCTACACGAACTGTGAAGAAAATAAGCATTGTTCCTCATCCGACGAGGAACATTAGATATAATACCTTCGACACACAACACTCTAAATCATAATTCAATAAATTACTCATTAAGGGGAGGTTCTCATCAAGCGACCGAAAAATAAGGTGATCTTCTTGAATGTTTTTTTCCTAGAAGGAAGTAAATAAACAACTCAACGTTTTTGACACTTATGCATTAAGTTATAAAGTACGAAAATAAATTTGTTCTAAAGAATAACAACGTCATGATAATTGTTTATACGTGTTGTAACATGATCGTCTCAAAAACAGGTGACTTATCGGTTTCCATTGTAGCACTTTTAAAAATTATCTGAAATCAAAAAACCAACAATTTTTATAAAGTATATAATATTTGTTGGCGCTTGTACCAACAATATAAATAAAAAGTTGAAAATTAAAAAAATGGCGGACATGCCATTTTTCGGTACCGGTTTTTCACGTTTTTTTCGCTCTTTAAAATACTATAAAAAAAACAGCAAATATTATCTGCATTTAGGTTTAGGCGCCAAAAAATTAAATGAGCTTCAAAATAAAAATAAAAAAATAGTTATCCGTTGAGTGGTTTTCGAGTTATCGTGGAAACCGATATAAAAAACATCGTTAAAGATTTTGCTAACAATTTTTTTGAGTTCCAATATTTCACAGTCAGAGCGTATCATTGGACATCTGGTGGCATTTTAGGTATTTATTCTTACCATAAAACGTACATATAGGAGCACATTTAAAAAATTTGATGTAGAATGCACACTACCGAAAAAACTCTATTTTCGCGTAAAAAAAAATTGAATTATTATGCCATAATTTTTTTATGAAATTGATTTTAGTCAAACGGTTTGGGGAATATATTCTACACATAATAGGCTATCAAAAAATGAAGTAAAAAAAAATTGAATTTTCGGATCGAGTTTCATGAGAACCTCCTCCCCTTAAGCAAAAATTATTAATTTGCGAAAAGGTGACAGACAGCCACAGTTGTGCCAAACAAACTGTGCTTTTCTTCTTTTCGTTATTTATAATGGATTGTGCATAATAATGTTACCATTGATATAGAACTATAAAAACAGCTGAATTCTAGCATATTTTTTCCTCATTTAGGTGTAAATGATGAAAAGAATCTAGTCATTTAGCAAATTATAAATTATCAAGTTTTTCGTGATTTAGCGGTTTGACCCCATGACAGGCAGCGACTAAATTGGTAAATTAGTACTAATCATTAGTTTACATGCGCTGTCTGTCTAGGGTATAATTCACATAAAGTCTTATGCAGCGCAATTTAATCAATTTAAAAAGTAAACTCTAGTCTCCCGCCCATGGATCACTCGTGTCTCCCCGAACATTTTATAGTGAAGTAATTAAAAGATTTTAAAAATTCTATTTTACATGATAAACACTTTTTCATGAAAAATATTATTTATTATACAAACAAGAATAGTTATAAAATAAATCAGAACTTTTACAGATTTTAAGGAACAAATCAATAAAAACATTACAGATAACGAGTGACCCACGTGCAGGGATTACGTGTGTCAGAAAATAGAGCGAAGGACTAGGGTTAAATTGAAAACTTAAAGAAATCTGGACAATAACAAATTAACTACATACTTTCTACTATATTTGAAACACCAACTATTCCTTCGTTTGGATATTTCTTGTTGGAGCTTACATAGTTTTTAGTTATTTGATTGATTATTTCATTGATCATACATAGCACATTATTTATATCGCACATACGGAGAAAGGACGACTTATCGCACACTTTTCCGTGCGACAAATCGCCTTTTGCGCACGGAAATTTGACAGGTGGAACTGGGGCTGGTTTAATTCCCCCTTGCGCGCCATCTCTTGATATGTTGCAGCGCTATCTAGTGACGAATTATTTCAAAATGGGTGACACGAAAATATTCACCCTGATCAAGTATCTACGTATACAAATTTTCATGACGATCGGTTGAACGGTACAGAAGTTGATGTGCTGCAGCGCCATCTATTGGCGAGCTATAACAAAATAAATAGCGTGAAAATCTGCACCGTATTCAAATTCTTGCGTATACCAATTTTCATGGCGATCGGTTGAACGGTATAGAAGTTGATGTATTGCAGCGCCATTTAGTGGGTGGGTAGATTTTCCAAATGGAGTCTATATTTCAAGTAAGACATCTAGCAATACATCGGTGAAAACAGCATTCAATTCCATGCAGTAGTTACAATTTTATTATATGTATAGATAATCAAAATGCAGAGGTAGTCGACGCGAATTTATTTATTTACTTTCATTATTATTATTATTATATTTTTTTTATAAAAGCGGTATGGTAAAAATTATGCGCAATTTATTAATTTAGTGCTAGAATTTATAACCTATTCATTTACATATAATATTTTTGTATGGCTTAACCAGGATTCATATTTAAAACGTAATTTAGCAAATTGGTTGGTTGGTTCGCGGTTATTTAACCTTTTCATTGGACCATATAAAAATCGACCTCTTCGTTCTAGTTTTCGCCGAAGGTCTTTTTAAATTAATAATTTTAAAAAAATTTCAGCAAAAAAAGACCAAACTCAAATGCAAATCCTCCAGCACCCACAAACGAAATAAAATCCAGAGAACCCCTCTAGACCTTCCAACAACAGATCCAGGATCGGACATACAGTTTTCAACTGACGACGAGCTATATATTGATGGATATGGAACCATTCCAAGAACGCGGCGAACCCTCATACAGAGTGAACTCCAACGAAAATACTTGGCCGAAACGTGTACTCAGCAAATGCCCCCAGAATTGATAGTGACACCCGCCAAGAATTCATTGATCGAAGAATCGAAATCTGACAAGGAAAAAAAGCTGCCATCTCCGACCACAACAGAGTTCCCTCCAATTGGCATGGTTGCTAGACGGACAAATTCTTGGCACAACCTCAACAAGAGTGCGCCTAAGTTGCGGTAAATATCAAATGAACTGATGAAGGTTTATTTTTGATAATATTCTTTTTTAGAGCTCAAAATCTAATTAATTTACGAGGCATCGAAAGCGAAGCGTTACAATTTAAACTCAATTTAAAAAAGCAATTTTGGACAGGTGTAATGCCGGAAGTAGGCCCTGGTGGTGATCGATCTCGTCCTCTTTCGTGGGGAATGCCTCCAATCATCAAGCAAAAAAGCGTTCATCAAATAAAGGACGAGCATGAGGCTCTCTTAGCGTAAGCTTTCTTATTATTTTTCTCTTATAACTTCATTCAGAAATATAATCAAAAAGTGCTTGCTGTGTGAAATTAACGGAGTGGCAAGAGCTCGAGATGGAAACAAACTTGCAACACTTCAAGAACAAGGTAACCATCAATCTCATTACGCCGGTTTTTTCCGAAAAAAAAGCACCACGTTCCAAAAAAGGCTCAAATCCTAAGTCGATTACTAAGCCTATTGAGTCATTGGAAAACAGGAGTAGAAAAAAACGGTAAGTAATTTATCGTAACCCTTATTTTAATATAAAATCATTTTTCTAATATATATTTTTTTATAGGAACCCCTTAACAAAAATAGCTGAAACCACACAGATTTTGACTCGTTTGGCAAAATCGAAGACCAGGAGCTCCTTTCCCGGCCGAAAGTCATCCAAGCCTTTATTAAGTTGCCCAGCAACATCAGGTGCTGGGAATTCTCTAATTCCAGTACTAACTCCACTGCCACGAAATCATAAGTTTAAGACTAGTGGAATAGTCGCTACGGCTGTACAGCCACTTAAGAAAAAGAAAAGCCGCTCAATTCCGTCACTTAAGGAGAATGCAAATGAGTCCGATGTCGATCTAGAGAAATCCTATGTTAAAAAAGTCAAATCTCGGAGTAAGAAGAAAAAAAAGTCTTCATGCTAAACAATAACATTTTCGAAAGTCTTGTGATATTGAGAAAATGTATTTGTTTGGGTCAGCGACTTGTTGTGCCTGTTATGAGAAAGTTATTTATTTAGAAAATAAATGTTTTCAAAACTTGTAAGAAACATTTTTCATGAAAATAATAATCCCTCTTTACTGGCAAACTTCTGTGAAGAAATACATATACCACGATCTTTCGCAGGGGTATATAAAATCAATGTTGAATTATTTAGTCCCCACGCACATCTGGCAACTAAAAAAATTGAATTCTTTTTCAAATAATGGCGTTCAAGTTACGGAGCTGACTGCGAAATCCAAAATTGAGTCGTTCAAAATCTAAAAGCCGCTGCAAAAATATTCCATTCGATCGTTCAAGTTCACAAAAAAAAAGCATTTAATTGCTGGCAGCACCTGTATTTGCATGTGATACAACCTACATGCAGTTCACCGGCATTTATTTATATAGTTGTGACAATTCTGAATTGAAGTTAAGCAGGACTTTTAAGTGCGAACGAATCACCATTCCGTTTGTTCGGCGTATAATTGGTTAACACAGACATGAAAGAGGATTTTGATCTCGAGTAGGTATAATTATATTGTTACACTAGTTTACAAATGTTTTGTTTTTTTCTATACGTGGAAGAATAATAGGTGTTTTTTGATAGAACTCGGTAGGTTACAAATCCGAAAATAAAAATTTTCCAGCCGTCGGATTTTTGAGTAATAATAGTATGAAAAGTGAAAAAGTCGTTATTTTGGCCATTTTTGAAAATTTATTAAAAATAATGGAATGACGTAAAAGTTCAAAACAATTTACGTTTATTTTGTTTGTTTGGTGGGCACTGCGACCAGACGGTCTCTTGTACCATGACCCCATTAGTGGAGTAGACGATCTGTTACCCTAAGCAAAGTCAGAAGGACACCCACGGAAGAATTACGGACCTCAGTTGAGCTTAAGAGCTCCTTCCCGAAGGTCCTACTTCTAATCCGCGCAAGAGACGGACAGTCACACAAGATGTGAGCTGTTGTTTTTCCGTCCTCTAGACAGAGTCGACATACTGTCTCAACTGACAGACCTAGTTGATTAAGGTAACCAAATGATGGCCAGATAACATAAGTAGCCCCCCAACAGTCTGAGATCAATTTTACTCAAATGGTGTTGGTATATGGAAAGGGTTTACTAAGCTCTTTAGCTTGCCGTAACCCCGGAGCATTATTCCAATATTCTTAAATGTTTAACTGCACTTATAAAATATCAGTTATTTGAAAGGTCTATCCAGATTTGTTCAGAAGATACATTTTTGCATGGAAGTCCTCCTCCTATGTCCGCAGTTCATTTATTTCATAGGGCCTAAGCAAAGGTTTATGAAAAACTCATTCTGTAAGCAAATTTTAAGAAAGTTTATAAATAACTAATTTTATATAGAAAACCAAGGATCTAATAATTAATTAGAGGTATGTTTCACAATCGTGCAATGACCCGTTATTTTTGAAGAAGTTTTCAAATATGTCTAATATGTATATGACTTTTTTCACAAGATATGGCCGTTTACAGTTTGCATATGTTCGTAAATAGTAACTTGCTCTCTTTACTTCAAGCTCAAATTTTTTCAAAACTAAGCACTGTAAACCGGTCAAACTTCTAGAGCATATTACAAGTACATAAATAAAGTGAATTGTGAAGTTGTAACGATTGTTTTCAATTGGGGTGATAATTAGAGAGTGATTTTCAATTTTTTTTTTTTATCGCCGACAAATTTGGGAAAAACTTTATTTTCGGCAGAACTCGCTTAGTTTTGATGCTAGGGACTTTAATAAAAAAACAAAAAGAAATGTTTTTCAAGTACTTTAAAAAAGGTTCGATGAGTTTTCCCCGAAAAATGAATTGTTTTTTGTTTATTTCACGTTGAAACTTTCAATTTTGGTGTTTGACGAATAAGAACCAACCTTCAACAAGCTATTACTCAGTGTGTATTGGGTCTTCACTCATTATACACCCACCATTTTCGATAAAATACTTACTTTTTGAGTTATTCGCGAAAAACCGCGTGAAAACGTGTTTTTTTTTTACATTTTCACTCGCGAATAAGTCGAAAAGTATTTCAGAAAAAACTTTAGAGAACAAAAGTTGCTTAGAATAAGTCAATCTATCTATTCCCGACTTATTTTCAATGAAAAATTTTTCACCACCAAGAAGGGGTGGCAGCCACTCCAAAGGAAAAAGCAACCCCCGGCACAGGGTTAACTTTGAAGTAAAGGGTAATTAGAAAGTAAATCCAAATTTTTGTGCAAATCGGTGCTGCTTAGCAAAATTATATGTACTTATTGCCGTATTTTGCCTTCATTGACTGGACATTAGCCGATTTAGCTGACCCAAATTTCCTGATGTGTAAGTGTGTTCACTCAAGTATAATTGTAATTTTAGTGTAGGCTGAAATATTCATGTAGTGGAAAGTAGGGGCATATACAAAGGCGCGAAAACGTGAGCTATAGCCCCTCCAAAAACATATTTTAGACTACACAACTGATTTGAGCCCCATAACAGCATGGAGGAACAAACGAAAACGGAGAGGCTGTATCCAGAAAAATTTTAAGCATTTCTCTACTTGTGTTAGTGGAATTGGAATGTGTAAGTTTTCCTCATTGTAGTAGGTAAAAGGTGCATTTTTGAAGGGGGCGCTTTAATTTTTAGAGTGCTTTTTAAGCACCGCCACTGAAAAATAAGATGATAGCAGAAATGGATGATTTTGAAAGGTAAACAAACTGGAACACCTAAATTAAAACGTAATTTTTTCCATTTTATAACATATGTCGACAAATCTATTTAATGACATTCACTTAAGAACACCTATAAAATATAAAAGAATACTCCAACTTCCCTGAAAAATGGTTTTTCCTTTGGCATATCGCCGATTGTTTTTGCAGCAGCACATCGCGCACTTCATGCTCAAATTTGGCTTTAAAAATGAAAGTAAATAACAAATTTGCCTGCACTATAGGAAATAAAATACAATAAACAAACTGTTTAATCCTTATTTATTGAAAACTTGAATGAAAACCTTAATTTCGGTACAGAAAGCACTCGACATGAACCCGACCTACAAGGCGACGTCAAATTAAGGTGATACCCCCTTTGCCCGTTTACCTGCGTTCCCACAACCAAAAATGCTTATCACACGCACAGGGCTTTTACACGATATAGCCTCTATAGCCATAACAGCTGATAGCCGATGACATTTTGTTCTCATTTGTCCCATAGCAGGCTGATAGGGGGAGACATTTGGTTCCCATTTCTAGTGTCGTTTCGCTCTCTCTAATGTAGTAAAAAATTTCCCCTTCGTATTTTCGGAAGGAGAAATCTTGTCGCTCACGTACAGGGCTTTTACACGTTGTTGCGTACTCTGTACTCTATGATCTAAAGCATAGTACTAAGATCACGTTCCGGCAGAATTTCGGCAAGTCTCCAATATCTGGTCGTTCTTTTTCCAGCTGAATTTTTCAGTGGAGACGAGTGGAGAAACTGAATGTTTTGTCATGTGGTGACATGACTCTGGCAAAAAGGAAGATAAATAAAACAGATATGAATGATGAATTATTCGGAATTATTAAATCTACGGCTTCTTTTGTAAAAGTATTTGTGGATGACGAAATAATAAAACAAAGAAAGCATTCATCCATATCTGCAAACGAACACACACATCCAATAAGTCAGTCAAATCCGTTTGGCGGAAATTCAGAACGACTTGGATGGTTAAAATTTAAGCAGAATTAATGGAGACTTGTTGGTGGTGCCATCTTAATGACAAACATTCATTTAAAAATTTGCTTATAAACTTAGTACTACTTTGGCCGAATTGTCGACCGAATTTCTGCCAGAAGACTTGATCCGGCAAAATTTTCATATAAAATTCTGCCGGAACGTGATCTTAGTACTATGCTTAAGGTCCATAGCTTAATTCAAATTTCGGCTCCTTTGTTGGAATTCGCACTTTGCATTTTTCATTCATTCGACTTAAAAATCCCAGCGAACTTTGAATGACTGTGATTTATTTTAAAAATTTCAATCACAACATCTGATAAAAATGTCAGTTAATACTAAATAGCTGTGTGTCACCATGCATAGTATTGACAATACCATGGTATCCAAACCAGCTGTATGTCACGGGTATAATAAAGTTTCAAAATTCTCATATGTAAATTCAGTAAACTTTGACTTTAATTAATTTTTTGCTTTAGACAAACTACAGCAATTGAACTAGTTCCCCGCGTCAGAATGACGTAGGCCATGTAAAAATCCCATATGAACTGATTCTCGAAATTCACACTAGCATACTAAAGACCTGAATATTTCGGGTTTTCCATTCTTTTCGTTTTAGCTTCGGCTTGCCTTCTTTTCAATTCACCCTGCATTTGCAAGTTTTTTGCAATTATATAAATTATTGTCAGGTCGATAGCACTCGTGCAGACACTTGACCGGTAATGAGAGCTGTCTTTAGAATAACTGAACAAGTTCAGAATCGAATAGAACCCTGAACCTTCACTTAATTTTCGCTCATGGGCATGCATCCATCGTTTCTTCCACAAGTTGTGATATTACGGCTCACGCTAATAAAATTGATTCAAGTACACCAACTAAACTTATAAATAAAGACTATCGACCCTACGAAGACTGGGCAGTGGGCACTTCGACAATTATCTCCTTATTTTTTTCTGATCTTGGTACCGTTATTCCACCCAACCCCACAATTTTGTCAGAAGCATGCTTAAGTACTGCGGTGGAGGAACACAAACAAACAAATGTTCTAGCCGATCTCACAAAATAAGTGACTGAATACTAAAAAGTAAGAACATATGCCGGTGATAAAATTCACAATTCACTCGTGATTAACTGTAGTTAATTATAATACAATGTGTGAAATTGATATTAGAACACGAATAAATGCACTTCGTGTACTGAAGTAGAGTTATGGATAAATATTGGAGGAATTCATACGGTGTCACAGAGTGCCGAGAAAATATAAACGAAAAACTGTTTTATTCTTTTTTTATGCCAAAATAAAATTGTTCATTTAATTTATACTAGTGGTCGCCCTCTGGTCGAAATTCGACCTACTGGGATTACTACGAAAAATACGACTGTACACAGCCTACTATGTGTTTGAAATTGGCACTGTCAATAATAAAATTACGACAGTTTGACTACCGACTACTATGTGTTTAAAATTGATAGTATGAACGTAAATAATGAATTTATTTAATTTAATTTAATGTATTTGTAACACATATTATAAATAAATATTAGCTTTCTGCACTTCTTCTCTATATAAACCTTAACTATGCAAAATCTCACACTCCTCCGTCTGTCCAATATGCTTAAAAAGGGGTACAAAGTTTTCTCTTCACGTATTAATATATAGATTTGAGCATAATTTTGTAGACATCTACAAAGACAATTAGCCCAATATGCCACAATTTATTGTACTTTAACTAAAAACTCAATATAAAACAACCATCCTGTCCGGTAAAGCGAACCGGGCTCACCATACAACGGCATTTGCTTCCCATGCTAAACAAAAGCGCATAAGAAAACCTATGGTGAAAAAACGTAAACAAACTTAATCTGTGCGCGCCTTCAATGTGTGAGGCAGGCACTATCCCAGCGGGAAATTTGGTCAGGCCTTCCTATGGAAGGGGATTTGGAATCAGTAATTTTTATGAGCGAAAAATATGTTGCTTCCCTGTTGATTCCAGGGAAGGCAGGTATGCATCAACTGAATTAAACTTTTCCGCGAGCGAATCTTCTCGCTTTGTTTTTTAGTCATAACAAAGAAAACATCACAAAATCTTGCTCATTTCTGTTTGATTTTTTATGGAATTAGTTGGTTTTGCGTTGTTTCGTCGAGAGTTTTTTGTGTTATGTTTTTTTAATTATATCAGTCGTGAAAAACTGTTTTTGTGTTTATGCAAAATAGAAGGTAAAGTGAACAAAATATATTTTTATTAAATAATAAACAACAAAGCAAGCTGGGAGCAATATGAAAGTTTTTTAACAGATTCCACTTGCATTCCATGGAAGCAAGCTGGGAGCAGTATGAACAAGATTCCATTTGCATTCCAGAGAAGCTAGGTGGAAGCAGTAAAAAAGCTTTTTACTGCTTCCTCCTGCGGACATGCAATGTTAAAAAGAAATGGAGTGTCCAACGAAAGGGAATGCATCCATAGCTTCCCAGGAATCGCTTCCGCTTGCATCTTGGACTGCTTCTTTTCCCGCTGGGATGCTAAAGAAGAGCGCACCGTAATAGGTGAACACTGGTTTCGTTGTTTGTGCGGCGATTTTCACTGTCGCCGTCCTTATTCTTTATTAAGCAATTTTAGTGGGAATTCGGACTTGGAACAAACAAGGAAAAGATTCTCTTTCTTACTAATGGGAAAATTTTTTGTTTTATTTTTCCCAAAATGGGCTGTGGTGGGGATAATTGCTTCTCAAAAATAGAGTGCACATTCTTTGTATGACTGGCTTCAAAGTGGTCCATCTCGGGTAAAGACCCAAAGAACAAAAATTTCCCTTTGGAGCACCAACCGCAACCACCACCACCGCCTGCCCGACCACTGCAGCGTTTTTCAAACGGAGGTCGTGGCCGTTTCTGAGGCTCACTTGGGTGCCTGGACATAGCAATATCCAAGGAAATGAGAAAGCGGATGAGCTAGCTTAACATAGCACCTTCCGGACACGGACAGCCTTCCGCATATTGGAGTACCTTATACTTCCTATAAGCACGAAGTCGAACGATCATATACCGTGTATGGCCATTAAATCCGTTTAGGTAGATTTGTTTCAGTTTAGTCTGATCAATTTGCGCTCTTAATGTACGGGGGGATTCTAAACTACCCTACACTTCTACCAAACAAGAGACTTATTCAAACCCTTCAGAACTGATTATTTTTGCTAAATAAAAAACAAACGTGATTGAAAACAATTTTCTATGAAATACTTTAAAAACCTTATGACAATCAATCTATTGCTGATAACGAGCTTTGAAATAAAATACTGAATAGCCGTTTTCGTTCATTCATGAACAAGGTAAGATATTCCCCTGCACATGCAGATTCCCAGGTAATGTGAAACAGATTGTCGGCATATCTCCAATTGTCCAATAATATAAATGATAAACTTAAATGAAAACAACTCAATGAAACAATTAAATTTTGTGGAGATAAGTATTTCATATTTATTCAATTTTACCGAGAACAAGAAAAATCAATTCCATTAACTGACATCGTCAGATTTTCTTCATAAGGCAGATCTGAGTCTTGATGCCCTTTTGGCAAGTCGAAAAATATCATAAAAAAATTAAACTGAAGGTCGACTCACCTAAATTTGTGTCGAAATTACATCAAAACACGACCGAAAGCCGAACACAAAACACTACACAAAATTTACTCTAACCTCAACACGAACTTCAAATTAAATGAATAAAATCAACTAATATGACAGATCGGAAATGTCAGATATTAATGATGATTTTTTTATTTTTTTTCCTTCAAACAAACGAATATGGAGAGCACGGAGCAACGAACGAATATGGAGTGGAAACACTGACATATAGAAATGGACTACTCGTCCCATACAAAACGCCTATATCGAGAAGGTGCATTTTCTCGTTCCCTCTTGCTCACACCATTAACGGATTTTGAGAAGTCAGCTGTGGGTTTGAATTGTTGTCAAAAGTATTTTTGGGGTATTTCTCCATTTTAATTACATAAACTCATCAAGTAATTACACCAAAAATTATTAAATAATTCCTTTTGTATCTTAAGTCCCTTTGCAAAGGAATGCAAACATGAAATTACCCCTTTTTAAGATACAACTGGATTTTACACAATTTGTAAGTTTTCGGCAGAAGTTGTGATATTAAATTATGAAAATTAATCTTTTAGTTCCCATTTTGCAAATCCTTTTTATTGTATGTCTGATTTACTGACAAAAATTGCAGAAAAACCACAAAAAATCTGAGGTGGCATAATGCGGCGAATTATTTTGGAATTAATTGTATTTATGTCCTTTTTATTTAAACACTTTACTGAACTCAATTCGCTTAAAATCGTTAACACAACTGACAATTCTATATATAATTATTCCTCAACATGCAAAATCAATCATGGAGGGTTCTTTCTTTGTCCAGGCCGCCCGCCTCTGGAATTCTCTTCCTCCAGAGGTACGTACACTGACATACAGAAATGGACCACGCGATTTTCTGTTTCAAATGGTGCACCCTTTTGACAGTTCTTACCTAAGGAGAGTTCAGCTATAGGGAGCATATATCTGTCTATTTCTTCCACATTAGGCGAGATAGGCGTCTTCAAAAGGCGGTAAATTTAAAAATTATATTTATTTTTATTTGTAGCCTGCACGCTTTAATCTAATTAGCTTAGATGTAGCATTAAATCTCAAATAATTTTGCAGCGAGAACTTTCTGGAATAAGACATTTTTCATTGAAAAATTCTCAGCAAAACGTTGAAATGCTCTCTTCTGGATATGCGGTTTATATCGGTAAACAACTGTTTTAAAAACTCAAAAGTAATAATTAGAGCACTTTTGTATTTTTGCTGTAATCCCCACTTAATTTAGTTACATTAAAAGGACATAAATGCAATTAATTCCGAAATAATTCGCCGTATTACGCTGCCCAGATGTTTTGTGGTTTTTGTGCCATTTTTGTCGGTAAATGAGATATAAAATATATGACAATTCCACTCGTTTTTACACTGCACTTCTTTTTTTACTAATTTTACGCACTTATCACTTTGTATTTTTATCCATTATACCTAAAAATGAGAAATTTTTATTGTTTGTTTGTTTGTTTGTTTTTATGGTTGACTACCCCTCCAGGTAGTGCACAAATGAATTGTGTCTTCTTGGTTTGAGCCAGAAGGCTATAACAACCATGCATCCCCAAAATACAGCCAAAGGCAGATGCAACACAGAATCAGTGAGTTTTTACGGGTCTTCACGACCCACGTCCACAAAGTCGCTAAAACCCGATCCTCAGAGAAATTTTTAATTATTACTTTTGTTTACTTACCATTGCCTTCTCCTGTCCAGAAATCGGGCATAAAATCGGGGAAGAATATGCAAAATGTGGTTGCAAAATTTTGAAAAGTCGCGGAGGAAAAAAGTTATTTTTTTCAAAAATGAATAGTAAAATTTAATAATGCACCCACATATATTTGCATATCTATCCCATCTAAACCCGAAGCAAAAATTTCTGGACGATTTTACTCAAAAATAGCCACTTACCGGGCGGGTGACTTAAGCCAAAAGTAATTTCAATTTCGCGAGCGATTTTGCCTTGGATCAGGGGTCCCTTTCTATATGTCAGTAGTACAACCGTTCCGCGATAGTTTATTTTTCTATGGCCAATGTTAATTTCAGTGTGAAGGAAATACTTGTCTGTGAACAACTTTAACGACTTATGATCGCCTGGCGGTGAGTAAAAGGACTACGATATGTCAGAATATGTATGGCGTCTCATGTGGGGTTGTATTTTAACATTGTTGTCAGCAACATTTTGTGTTTAATAATTCTTCAAATAACTTCTGGTGAGGTAAAAATGGCATAGAAACCTACTCAGCAAGATAATTTACGAGCCCTATTAATTTGAAGCAGTGAGAGCACTGTCAGCACATACCGAGGTAAGCAATGAAAATGCGGGAAAATGTCGCTGCAGCCTAGACAACACTTTTTCACAAGGTCGGTGTGGAGCAATTCTGGAGGAAAACATCTGTGGAGATTGTTTCTTAATAGTATATTTTGAAGTAAACGAGAGTAAAAAAGTAATATTCACCTGTTCTGGGGCTATTATACAGCGCCCTAAGTTAATTTGTGAGAATTCCCTGAAATGGCCGATGTCGTGGTTGCAGGGCGACGACGCAAAGTTCATCTGCGATGGCAGGTGAAATGCAGACATTTCTGTTATCGTTTTCCTCCAGGAATGCTTTACTTCGTATTCCAGCTTCGCTCCTATCCCGGCCGGTACCCCATGCCCTCGGAATGGCTCGCTGCATGTTACTCGTCGATCAGTGACCGTGGATAGGACGTCCATCTTTCAGCCTTGACGATCGAATATTTGTATTTCAGGTTTGTTTTCACAAGCAACAAGTATGAAGAAGAGCCAGATGCATCAAACGAAAGTGTCTACAAATCTTGAGAAAAAGACACGCCAGAAGATCGCTGCTAGTGATGACTGCGGCGCTGCTGACCTTCTTAAGGACTTCAAATTGCTGAATAAATTCAAGAAGTGCCATGTGAGAGTGGCACGGTTGAGTAAAAACACACTTGGCAAAATTGGAAAAAAAAAAGATAAACCCCAGAGGAAGGTGAGGGCCACACTTATCCGTGGTGGCGGTATTAAAAAGAAGCCTATCAGACGAGGCCGACCAAGAAAATTTCCAGTAGTACAGTCACCATCTAAAACACCTATTAAAACGGAAAATCAGGCACCCGACATAGAGGAGGAAAAACAGAAGGCGATCAGGAGTCCTGAGAACAATAAGCGGAACAAAGAGAAAAAGAAGCGACAAATTTTTATTCGGCTCCCATTTTTGGAGACGGCGAAGCTAAAATCGTTAAATAAAGACTTAATAGAGAAACACTACAAGAAAGCCCATCCGATCAAAAGACTGGGCAAGACCTACTTGACAGAAAGGTTTGGAAGCAGGTTTTTCCGATGCCATGTTAAGGTAGCACGGTATAGGAGTCCGAATGACCCAGCGCCTAAAAAGAAAGACAAATTTAACAGGAAAAGTGTTTCATTTGTTGAAACCGTTGAGGTCTTCGGTGAATCTGACGATGACCTGCCTCAGCTCATGAATTCACCCCGTACCTCAACACCCGCACAAACAACTTGTAAGAGTAAGTAGCCAATTTTATCTTCAGTACTTAATTAAAGACTATAATAAAAGCGATGGTTCCCGACGTATTTTGCTGTAAAAAAAACTGGATAATTATTAGTATTTG
Organism: Machimus rusticus; assembly: GCA_951509405.1. NCBI lineage: Eukaryota > Metazoa > Arthropoda > Insecta > Diptera > Asilidae > Machimus > Machimus rusticus. The sequence goes on from OX608051.1 coordinate 16,771,622, forward strand.
TTTTCGAGATATGCAAAAGAAAAATAGTTAATATTTGCAAGTATGTATTCAGTAAGTTCGCAAGGCAAAATGTTTCGATAACTGACATACTCACACTTTTAAATTTTAATGGAATTTTAATTATATATATGTACATATGTAGTTAATCTATACCACAAAATATTAGAGATATGTAGATGTAATCGACTTGCGATTTTTTCAAAACAAGCTCAAAAATTGCCAAAATCAGCCACATACAACTGAAGTTGGTTATGTTCGATTAGATCGTTCGGTTTTTTCGTCAGATCGTCTACAGTGGTACCATTTAAATGCATTTCACTGCCTGCATTCTAAATAGTAATACATATTATTTGTCATAAATTTCTTGTACTCCCAAGTAAATGAAAACTGAAGATTTCCCTTGTACAAAATATGTTTAATTGAATTAAATGAACTGAAACTGAAAATTTATAGAAACTTAAATTTCCTGTGGTCGTCTTGCAGAGTTTCTTCCGTTATTATATGGTACTTGTTTTTCTCTTGGTTCTTTCGATTATTTATTTAATGTTTTTGATAGGATTGCTGCGTTTGGAAAAGTAGAATTATATGTACAATACAGATATTTCTACTTTTGGTCCTAGTGACGTCGCTGTGGTAGCATATTGCTGCCCAGGGAACCATCATAACGTTATAATAACGTAATAACGTTATTATTTCGGTCGTTTTCCATAACAAAGAACGATACTTTTGACCCAAAATTATTTCGGTTACATTGAACCGAAAACACTGTGACCGAAAAAATTTCGGTAAAATTGAACCGTTCTGATTGGAATTTTTAAGATAAAGTTCAGACCATAAGTAATGATTAATAATTAAATGATTTCTCAAATACATATATATGTATATTTTATTAATGCAAGTTATTACTAAAGCTATCGGAGCCGAGCACTACTAAGCAAAGATGGTCAAATAATAAGATGTCACACTTTCTATACAAACGCAAAGCGCTAACCCAAATGCAATTCCGAAAACGGAATCAAGAAAAATTTTGCTTTAGTGCAGGCACTACATGCCATTCCTTATGTAAATTCAAATAAGAGCAAATGAGACAATAATAGGCAGCCCCAAAATGCTCACCTACGGCGTTTACACTTGTTAAACTTTATTTCAGATGATTACAGTTTAGCGGTTACTTACAGACTAAAGAGAAAATGAGGATTTCAAGTGTTCGGATAACCACAAGGGTTACAGTTACAATTTCCTGCAGTTGGGCTAATACAAATATAGAGAGTTAAGCTAAGTACTCAAGATCAAGACAAATTTCAGTTGCATACGAATAAAGATATTTATCAAATACTTAACAACACTGAAAACCAATAATGTGAGCACGCGTTCCCAGTAGGAAAAAGAAGGTCTTAGAAGAGATGATATAACTGCTTCTCGAGCAAGCAGAACTGCTTCCCGGCTCGATTCTATTCCTTCTTCTTTTTTACCCACGACGGGATTGGAGGCACGCGCTTGCACTTTCGCTTCCACAATAACCAGGGATAGAAGGAGTTATTAAAAAAAATGAAATAAGCACTTATGCTGAATGACTTCTATAAGAAGTGGAAGGTAAGCGCTTCTGTTTTCGATTCCACAATAACCAGGGAGAAAAGAAGATACACTCGTCCCTCGATTTACAAGGTAGATACGTTCTTGTAAAGATCGTGCAAAACGAAAATCGTGTAAATTTATCTAATGAAGATAAAGAAAAGTCGAATATACAGTATCTGTTCAAAAAATTAGACGCACAGGGGAAATAGCAGAAAAATGATACAAATGTAAACATTTTTAACACATACTAGTATATTTTCCAAAAAAACAGTGTACCTTATATTTAAACATACTAAGAGTGACAATTTATATATATTTAAATTAAAAATTGGTCACTCCTCCTTTTTGTTTCACAACATTTCGAATTCTTCTGGGAATGCTGGCTATACACACCTTTGTCATGTCTCTCAGACTTTTGCCATTACTCCAAATATCTTCAATATTTTCTTTTAAAATTGATGTTGTTGGATTCGGGCGACTGTACACTTTCGATTTAAAACATGTCCAACAATTCAATTGGATTTAGATCCGGAGAATTACCGGGCCAAGGAAGAACTTCCATTTGTTCATCATTTAGGAAATTTTTAATGAATTTTGAGGTATGACAAGGTGTTCCATCTTTCATAAATATGTACTTTAATCTTGTATACATAAATGAATTTATATATGGTAAAAGAACATCTGCTAATATGTCCTTGTACTTGTCAGAACGCAAAGTTCCATTTACAAAATATATTGGGCCCGGTCCTTCTCCACTGATGCAGCTCCATATCATAATACCTGGGGGGTGTTTCACTTTTCTTTGTAAACAGTACTCATTGTAACGTTCCCCTGGACGTCTCCGTACGAAATTGAACGATTCCGTTACCGCCTTTAAACGACACTCGTCGCTAAAAATCACCTGTGGCTTTTGTTTAGAGTAATTTTCGATTTTTACAAATCACAATAAAATAAAAATTTGCGAATGTATTTTAACCAACTTACATTTTCCCAATTTTCAATTGTAAGGTGTTGATGCAATCTAGCCCATTGTAACCTTTTCAATTTCATATTTTAAGTTAACTTCGGCTTCTTTGCTGGTCGTCTACATTTTATATTGCCCTCATAAAATCGTCTGCGAAGAGTCATCTTAGAAACAGGGTTCGGAGAACTGAAAAAAATTAAATTCGCTCGTGAGCGAATAATAACCAAAGAATTTTATTTTGAATTCGCTCGCGAATTTTATAAAATGAGTTTTATTTTTAAAATTCTCCGTTCGCGAGCGAAATTTATTTTTAGAGAATTGAAAAATACTTTTCGCTCACGAGTGATTTGTAAAAGAATCGTTCGTGAATCAAATTTAATACCACACAAAAATAAAAATCAGTGAACAATTTTTATACTTTTTTATTATAAATTAAATGTCAATACATATTTTATTTGAAACATTGTCGTCGTTGAGTTTTACAATTAAAATATTAATAATTGTTTCTTTCGACCACTTTGACCTCATTTTGGTTAAAATAGTAGAAGGGCGCTAAATGCCCGTTCAACAGAAACTTGGGTTGCTGGCTACTTCAGCTAAGCGACCGAGATCAGGATCGTCTTAATTATTTAAATTTAGTTTATGTACTGTAGCATAATGTCTTTTTATATTCCCCGTACATTGTCCTTTTAATATTTTTCTACACTCCAAACACGTTGATGAATTAGATATCTCATCATAAAGCACGTATTTAGACAATTCAAAAACTTTCCGACGACCCATAATTGCAAGTTTTACCTGATTCTGATTTAAACGCACGACGCATGCACTATGAACTTTACTCAAAGAATGAAAAAGAATCATTCGTTTCGGTTCTTTTTCACTCTCTAGAGAAAAATTGAATTCTCTTCATTTTAAACTCGCTCTCACGAACGAATTGTATTAGGTAAGGCGATTGCATTCGTTCTCCCTGAACGAATGGAATTTATAAAATTCTCCTCAAAAATAAAGTTCGCGAGTTGAAAAATAAAATTCAGTTCGCGAGCGAAAAAAATAAGGGAATTTTATATTTTTTTCATTCGTGAGCGATATTTTACGTACTTTGCTTAGAAATATCCACCCCTTGCTCTCTAAGTTGCCTATGTATGGTCCGAACGGGTGCTCGGCATTCTTGTAGTGCCATATGAAGAATTTTCCTATCGCTCCTAGTGGATGTTTTCCTATTTCTTCCGCAATTTTTTCGTTTACTTTCTGATGCAGACGTCAAAAAAATTCAGATTTCGTGCGATCCTATCCACTGTAGAAGCAGAAATCTTTTCCTGACGGGCGATTTCTCGATTGGATAAGTTTTTTGACTTCAATAGTCGTACTATTACACTTCTCTTTTCACTCGCTATGTCTTTAACGCGTCCCATTTTTAAATAACTTAAAAACACTACACAAAGGAACCCGCACAATCTCTATGGAAAATGGGTTTCGGCCAATTTTTTTGAAACTTTGCAAATTGATAGTTCTCAATACGCTGATCAAAAGTCTCAAGGGGCTTTGATAGGTGGTGAAAAGGGAGATGGGGTGAGTGGGGGGAGGAGTTGAATGTTTGGGGCATGTCAGGCTTGAACCTAATGGGTGTGTGGATGGCTTTAAGTTCGACTACAGTATTAAATACTTCGCTGAGGCAATTAACCAATTATCCGCCAAATGTATCCCACCGCCCTTTGGGGGTGATTTTGGGGGGTTGGGGGGGTTATCGGGTTTCGCGCCCCTTGAGACTTTTGATCAGCGTATTGAGAGCTATCAATTTGCAAAGTTTCAAAAAAATTGGCCGAAACCCATTTTCCATAGAGATTGTGCGGGATCCTTTTCAACACTCCTGTTTTTTATATCACATTTACTAATTTTCAATTTGAAACTTAGTAGAAAATCACGAAAGGCTGCTAGGTTCCAATATAACCAACAAGTGTACGCTTCAAAGGTCGTCAACACACAAAATTTTCAATAATTTTCCAACAAGAATTACCCTCAAATGAGACAAAAACTGACTCGATTCCCTTCATATACCTCCCATCCTTTATAAGGTAGATTTAGGATTTCCCTAATTACCAAAATATCTTGCATTTAGTACCTGACGACAGTTACAGTTGACAAAATTTCCTCTGAAAGGGTTTTATTGCGGGAAAACCCCATTTTCTACGGAATTTCGTAAAATAACTGACTGCGTCTAATTTTTTGAACAGATACTGTATGTATGTTCATTATAATTGTGTAAAATGAGATAAGGATTGAAGAATAAAAGGGGGATTGGTTCATTGAATTTAAAAACGTAAACATTAATTAACAATATTCCTTTCAATTAAAAACAATAAAAAACGTAAAAAGATTAACAATATTATAGAAACAATAGAAGGATTCAAACACAAATAACCCTCATAACAACTACAACTTAAAAAAAAAAAGAGTTGCCCCCATTCATTCCATATTCTTTTGCTGCGGATGTTGAGCCTTGTCCAGATTTTAGTTTGTCTAAAATTTCAATTTTTTGTCCAAACTGAATGTTTTCCCTTCCTTATGTTTTCTTTTTGTTGACATTATAGGGCTCTAATAAACTTACCTAAAGCAATATTACGAAATAAATATTCAAAATTAACAAACTGCCTTTATTCATTTGTTATTAGAATTCAATCAGAAGAAATGACTTGGAAGTTTCTTCTTTTTCGATTAAAGTTTTGGAAAAGGGTACGTTTGGTAACTTTGAACGAGCTTTTAAAAGAGTACGTTCATCAATATGATACTGATAAATGGGCATAATGCAAAACCATCAGAATAAGACAAAAAAACAAATCAATTTTTTTTTGTGATTTAAAAACCATGTAAAAGCAAAATCGTGTAATTCGAGTACCGTGCAAATCGAGGGACTGGTGTTCTCAAAATTAATGGAATAATAGGGCGATTTCTAATAATCTGAGCAAAAGCTCAGTGTCAATTTTTATATATTATAAAAATCGAGGCTGACCTTTTGCCCAGATTATTAGAAACATTAATTAATAAATAACAATCATTTTAATTAACTAAAAATAAAAATAAAATATTTCAGTCTATTATTTCTTTTATCACGGATTCGACATCTTGATTCAAATTTTAGTGTTCTACTATACATCAAAGCTTTTGCCCAGGTTATTCAAACATAAATTAATAAATAACATCACGGTAATTCATTTCATCAACTAAAAATAAAAATAAAATATTTCAGTCCATTATTTTTTTTATCACGGATCAGGCAACATTTCACATGTTCCCAAACAACAATATCTAATTGAAGTATATATAAAAAAAAAATTACATAAAAATGAATGTGAAATATTGTTTGATAATGGTAATGTCTTATTCAGTAGTTCTCTTATTCTGTAAACATTTTATCTTATGATATTTATTTTTGGTTAACCTAAAGCCTTTTTTTTATTCCTTCACGTAGTTCTCTCTTGTAACTACATCTTTTTCCAATGCTTCTGCAAAATAACAGTAACATTTAGCTGCGATTGTACGAAAATATAGCAGGAAAAACTTACTATAAAAAACGTTTTTTACAGCTGACAATTTTTTAAACGCCTCTTTCTGCTGTATCCCATCATAATTACATTTTAAAATAATGTCTTTGTCTAGTAAATGGTGCACATTTTTCGCTAATCCATCTTTCGCTATAATATTTTGAATGGTGACAATCTATAAAAGAAAAGAGAAAGAAAAAAAATAAATCAGTTCCATATATAATATTAAAATTTTCCATTTACAATTTTGTCATTAATTAATATAAAATACTTATGAAAAAATTATCTTTAAGTAAAGTATTAATTTTAGTTGTGCTTGGATAATATAAAATAATTGTTTACATGTGTGTGTGTATGGAAAAAATATAACTTTTATTTTTCCTGCTTTGATTATATAAACTTACCACATCTTTTTCATCAAAATTTTGTATTTCCCGCTCAAATGCCTCCAAAGACTGCGTTGATTTGAGAGGAAACAGCTTTAATATTGCATCATTAGTCCTATTTTGTCTCTGCAGATGTGGCACAATGACTTTAATTTCAGCTAATTCTTGCACAATAAATTCGTTCTGTTTCTGTATAAGGTATTTTAAATCACTTATTTCATTTTGTAAAGCTGTAAAATATAAATAACTTAATTACTATTAACCAAAACCAATAAAGCTTTAATAGTATATTGTGCAACAAGGGCAGAAAGTAGCCGATTGCTTACGCTGGCAGCTAAACAAACTCGCTTCGCTCGTGCGTTTATTGCTGCCAGCGTGCGCAATCGGCTACTTTCTGCCCTTGTTGCAGAATATACTTACGTCTCCCTACCTGGTAACATTTACAACATCCAATTGACGAATTGTGGCCCACGATGCTGCACATAAATGACCGAGAAGGTGTATCACACACAAAACATCTTATTGCTACTTTTAATTTCTTATTATGTAATATGATTCCGTTTTCAAACAATCTTTTAACTTCTTCAGTGAAATCGAGTAAATAAATGTCTACATTGTGAGGCTTTGTACCAAGGTATGAACCAATCAAAAAAACAATTTTTTTTATATTCACAATTCGGCCCATTATTGGCCACATTTTTAAACGGGCGGCGTATAAAATTTCCTGTGTGCGTGCGTGGTTGGTATTAGCAAATATAAATAAAGTATTTCATACGTAGATATGTAGAACAACCTAAACACTGGAGGTGAACAGTTTTTCACGTTTAAGCTGACTTGATGTCCGCTCAAGACTCGCGCCGTGAACACCGCGAAACGTCGCGAACGGGAACACCACACTCCAGTTGTGTTCGCGGGTTCGCGCTTTGAGATGGACGAAACGTCAGCTGTGGCAGCTGCTGCTATCTATGGCTAAGTTTATTTAAATTATGTGCAAATTAAAAAACGCACAGCAAGTAAAAAACTCTCAAAAAATGTCCAAAGACACAGAAGGCATCTTACAATAGAAGCACGCACGAAATGCGGTCTGCGCCCAACTTCACAGCCCACTTTCTCGCCGTGAAGCCGTGAATTATCCATTCGAATCGGGGAACAAGGCGCGAACACCGCTAAGAAGCGCGAAACCTCTCCACACTCGCGTTCGCGGCCTTTCGCGGCGTGAGTCTAGAGCCGGCATGAGATTGAGATTTGTTTTTCAATAGTTAAAAAAAACTTGTTCCTTGTACATTAAGACCTATATAATCACGTAAAAAACAAAAATAAAAAAGAAACGTGTGGGTCTCAGGACCCCCGGTAAGAACGAAGTTCTGCTATTATGTATAAATAATAAAAAGGTAAACAAATTTGACATATTTAACTATTTTTATTTTAAAATTGAACCATGGAAATTATTGGCTTGTGGTAGCTAAAGTAAGATATGTACGTATGTCTGCGACTCTATTTTGGGTAAATATCTTGAAAAAACAGCATCAATAGTTGTACCCTGTTGTTTCACTGTACTCAATTAATTGTCTATGAATTTGAAATATAACGTCTTCAATTTTCTGATTGGGTGAAACATAAATAACAACCATAACTATTTTAAGGCCATTTTCCAGAGTACACACAGCTGAGTATATATCTGCAACATCTGTAACTTGAACTTTAATATCTCTGCTGTTGCGTAATGTTACGTCCATGTTAGACATAACAATGTTAGCTGTATCTTTGTTGCTATCATAGATAGCAACTCCTGAAATTTGACACGTCAAATTGTTGATTGTTACTCATCCAAGTCTCGGAAAGTAATAAAACATTGCATTCTTGCGTGACTGAATCAATTAAATAAACACTAGGGCTTTTTAAACTTTGACAGTTAAAATTGAAGATCGAAACACCTTTTTTATTTGAAATAAAATCTATTATGGTCTTTGTTCTAGTTTTTTCCGTGGATTTGCTTAAAGTAAAGATAGTAATTTAAAAACAAAAATAGTATGTTTTTACCAATCGTCATGTTGCACAACAATCTTTGAAGGCATAAATTCATAAAAGAAAACAAATAATACTTTAAAAAATTATTTTATTACTTATTTCCTGCTTTTTAATCTTATGTCCGCGTGAACGTTTCCAATCGATTTTATACATCTTGATGAGACTCTGACAGGGATACATAGTAAATTCGCGATGTATTTCAAATTATGTTAAGCTGAGAGTGTGTGGAATTGAAAAATATTACCTCTCCCTACCTATAATGTTTCAAATCCTGTAACTTTAAAATTGGACAGTTCGCCATATTCAATTCTTAAATGTTGACAGTTGTTTTGAAATTAGCGACCCCGAAAACTCCCAATTTTCAAGTTTGGTGCAAATCGCATTAACTTTAAACTTTGACAGTCCGCCATCTTGAATTCGTAAATTGTGACAGTTGATTTGAAATAAGCCTCCCTGCAAACTCCCAAGTTCCAAGTTTGGTGCAAATCGCATTAACTTTAAAATTTGACAGTCCGCCATCTTGAATTCGTAAATTCTGACAGTTGATTTGAAATAAGCGACCTCGAAAACCCCCAAGTACCGAGTTTGGTGCAAATCGCATTGACTTTAAAATTTGACAGTCCGTCATCTTGAATTCGTAAATTCTGACAGTTGATTTGAAATTAGCGACCCCGAAATCCCCCAATTTTCAAGTTTGGTGCAAATCGCATTAACTTTAAAATTTGACAGTCCGCCATCTTAAATTCGAAAATTCTGACAGTTGATCTGAAATAACCGACGTCGAAAACCCCAGTACAAAATTTGGTGCAAATCGCATTAACTTCAAAATTTAACAGTCCGCCATCCTGAATTCGTAAATTCTGACAGTTGTTTTGAAACAAGCGACCCCGAAAAGCCAAAAGTAACGAGTTTGGTTCAAATCACATTAACTTTAAAATTTGACAGTCTGTCATCTGAATTCGTAAATTCTTCTATCCGTACAAAATATGCACACGCAACACTATCACGAAAAGGTTATACACATGTAAACACGCGCGCACGCGTGACTTTGTTGAATCAATAATCCACGTGTGACTTTGTTGAATCAATAATCCACGTGAATTTGAATACACGTAACACGACTTTTAACCGTCACTATATGAAGCATACACAGGCGTCATGCAAACACAACAATCATAAGTTTCATAAAAGAAAATACATATAATAAAGTAAACATACGCTGCTGCCGCCTGCTAGAGAACTTTGAATTTTCTCTTTCTCTCTCTCTCTCTCTCTCTCTTTCTCTTCACAGTGCTAATAGTAGCTCTCGAATAAACCGACTAGACCCCAGATGGCCAAGACCCTAAGGGGCTCGACTGGACTTGCGTAGAGCAAAGCAAGATTGAGGGGAATTTAACGTTACTCTGTCGTTTTCTCTATGTTCACCTGCCTAGTTTCTCAACGCATAGTGCGCCATAAAGAACTTCGTTCTAAAAATATTGATCCATTGCTTTTTTATAAATTTTTGAAACTGATCCTTGATTTCATGCACACAAGGTGATATTACCCCTTAAGCGAAGCGAGAATCCTGCCTCCGCTGCCTTATGAGCTGCGCGATTTCGTGTGCTCTATGTAGAACAGAGCTGAAATTATGTAACGAACTGCTCGCTGTTCTATGTGTGTGTGTGTGTGCTTCCTTCGCGACGATTTTCTGATGCTCTTTTCTCAGTTCTCAGGATTCTTACAGAATTATTTGAAACAGAAATATTGAATTGTTTAATTACTTTTTTACATATCATCGCGGAAAGTTCGAATTTTTACCCTGTTGTGGGAGCAAAGTGCAACTTTTTTACCACGGAAACAAAACCGGCAAGAGGGTTTGTTCCTTTCGAGAAAATTCAATCTTTCGCCGGTGGTACGGAAAAAAAAGTATGTTCAATTTAGCAAAACTTTTTAATTTTGTGAAAAAATCATCAAATTGCATTGACTTAAATTCAATTTACGTCAAAAACTAGATCCAGTAAATTTTTCAATTCAAGACTTGAAGTTTAGATGGGCAAAATCATTGAAATTTGATGAATTTTTTGTAAATTTAAAATACTTTGCTGTAGGTTGCAGCTTAAACAATTCAATTCAATGCGAAATTTCATTCAGATCATATCACCAAAAAAAAAACACAGCTACACTGAAAAAACAGAAACACCAACTAATCTTTTGATTGATTTTCAGCCTACTAATTAAATTAGTTGATAAAATAATCGAAAGTTGGAAAACCAAATAAAATAATAGGGAAATCAACTAAAATATTTACGAAACCAACTAATTTTGCACATATTTATCCCACTGTTTTAGTTCTATCATCTAATTTAAATTAGTAGGCTAAAAAAGTAGTTAGTTTTTCTAATCTGATTCACATTTTCTGGTTCATCTTGCGGCCGTTTAAGGTCCAGTATGGTTTCGCCCAGTGGCGTATCTAAAGGGGTGCCCGGGGGGGCCAGGCCCCCTCGGCTTAGAAATACTCCTCTCCATTTTCTTAGGCCGAAGTCCTTTGCTAACCTTTAACAGCTCCCGAAAGTGAAAGAGTACAGAGGTGTGAATAGTCACATCTTGGGAATATACTCTGAGTATATTCAAAATATTTCTGGAAAGAATTCATCATTTCGAAATTTTATTAGATTTTTTTTTACAACTCCAGGCAACGGGTCGGGGAATTTGAAATCATGATTGGAGACTTGGTGAAATTTTGTTCTCGGGACTCTGAAAATTTCTCGGCTGTGCTTACTCAGAGAGATATTTGACTATGACAAATAATAATAAACCTAATCCCTAACTGGCACAATATTGTCTACTGATGAATTCCTGTGGAGTGAAAATTTTCTGAGCCCACACAAACGAAAATTTTCTATATCCACCCGAAGCAAAATTCATCAGAGTACGACAAGGCAAGATTTTTCCAAGTCCCGAAATCCGAATTTTTTCTAAGTTTATAAGAGGAAAATTTATCACAGTCAGGTCAGTAAGTAAGCACACCCGAGAATTTTTCAGACCCCTAAAGGCGAAATTCACCAAGTCCCCAATCATTACTTCAATCAAATCCCCCGCCCCGTTGAAAAATACGAGAATAATCTAGTACTAGTACTAAAACTATCAAAAAACTATAGTGTTCTTAAATTTAAACGATAGTTTATATTTTTCTCTGTGAAAGCTGTTCATTTATTAGGAGGAAAGAAATGTTATTTTTTTCTATTGTTACTCATAGCTATGGAAATTTACGTACAAAAATTGTATGAATATTTTTTATGTCAAGTTATTCATGGAGTATAAAATATTGGAATAAAATGTTTGAACGTTGATAAGCTATGTGTCTTGAATTCAGATTTTCTATAGAAATGTAGCCAGTTATTTTTCGACTATCTTAGTCAATTGCCCTTCGACCGCCTACGATACTCTATATTTTTATTCAAGCGCAAAACTTCCCCTCTCCCCACATCTTCTCTTAACCATTACCATCATCCAAATTTGGAATTCCGGATAAATTTTGGCCCCCCCATTTCAAAATCCTAGATACGCTACTGTTCGCCACTGACATAGAAACTGGACCGTTAACTCATGTCTAAAGCAAATCAATTAAAATGTTAAAAAATTCTGCACAATTATGTTTAAGGGGGGCTAAGGTATTTAAATGTTTTTTTGGCATGTTTTTTTTATATTTTTAATTGAATGCATAATCTTGAGAATATTGTGTCAACATTTCAAGTCGATTGAAGCAAAATTGACGAAGTTACGAGTATTTCTATACCTTGCTTATGAACGTTTTATACCAGATTTTTTGGTGTTCAAAACTTTAAAGCGTTTTCCCCACAACTCACGTTTTCAAAGCCGGTGCTCCTCATAACTTCAAAACTACTGCACCGATCCTTTTGAAATTGTGAACACTATTTCTGTACATAATTTACGAGGTAACGCTGGAGAGTTTTTTTCAAATTTGTTAATAATTTTTATTTTACAATAACAAATTAGTCGATTTTTTTCGCAAAAAATCGCGTTTTTCCCTTCGAAGTGTTCCAAAAAAGTGAAAAATTAAAATTTCGAAAAACCCTCCCAGCGTTACCTGGGGAAAACTATTATCTAACCAATGAACTTTGATTTTTTGATTTCGGATGATGCAGCACCCAGTTATGAGGGGCACCGCAATTCTACTTTTATCCGAGACACGTCCGAATAATTGCTGTCATTGCCGTGTTTTTTAATATTTCTTCGTGAAAATTTTATACAACATTCTTCAAATGTCATACTTTAATGTACTATTAGTTTTAACAAAGAGATTTTAACTGCGTCGTCACAAAAAATTCACAAAAACTTGCCTTTTTTTCGTACGAATTAACCTTAGCCCCCCTTAAACACATCTAAATAACAAATAATTAAATTGTCATAAATGTCTGTTATATCTCGCTCAAATTTTGGTTTTTTTCATAAAAATTTCCCCGACAGTACTTAACTGGGGATCTACGTTCAACAGAGATAGAATATAAAAATTATTGTTGCTACCTTTGTCGAACCAACCAACATAATTTAAAAGATGTGACACAAATTGCCGAAGCCTTGCATTGGTCATCGTTAAACTATTGTAACTATTGTCTAATTTGAGTATAAAAAAAAAAAATTTCATATTAGCTGAGGAACTCGGTTTCATCCAGTGTATCATAAATAATACTTTTAATATCTCTAAGAGGGACCCCTGTGGGTGGGGGAAAGGTCAACTTTTAAATTTCAAATGGGAACATCGGATTCTACGGGGAAAAATACGAAACTTTTATCTGAAAAAAAAAAATAATTTTTTTTCAATTCGGTACAGGGAATGGGGAAAGGATGTGTAGTGTGTAAAAAAAGGTTCCGGAACGGTAGAATATCTCGCAAACTGCACATGGGTACGAAAAAGAGAAAAACACGTATCAAATATTTTTTGAAAAGTTATCCAATGGTACTAAACTGGACCATCCATCCCGGGGCTGGGGAAGGGGGAATTTTAAAATCTTAAATTAAATCTGTCATGTTGGATGGAGGGAGGTGCGAAGGTTGGGTCAAGGCTTTGAACCAAATCTGCCCAGCGTTTTCTTTTCGCCTCCTTAATTTCTGTCTTTAGAATGGCCAATTTCCTACGGTGGTCTATCAGATTTATTTTTGTAGGATGTCTCTGGAACTGCTTCCACGCCCTGTTTTTTTCCCTGATATGAGAGAGAACGGCCCTATTCATTTATACCGGTTAATTTTTACGTGTATAGTGAGATATGGGCATACTAGTTGCCGCACCCGATCTTAAAATTCTAGTGACTTCCGCCACCTCCTTGCTTATGATTTGGGATTGGGGTCGATGGGAAATTTCCTTCTAGAACTTTGCTCTGAATTTGTCCTAATTTGCTTTATGCTCTAAAAATTAAGCAATTGGTTGGGATTTTGTTTGAGTGAGCCCAGTGCGCACGACAATTGGGAAATGGTCACTTCCTGCCAGATCGTTATGAGTTGACCATTCGAGCAGGGGGTCATATGTGGAGGTGCGACAGTAAGGTCTATTGCTGACCATGACCCAATGTGCGAGAAGAAGGTTGGGACATTTGTGTTGAGTATGCACAGGGGACGAATCCTCGACCCAGGCAGTGACCCTTTTCCCTCTAGAATTCCAATGCTCAGAGCCCCGCAAGGGAGCTGGAGTTATTTTCTTCAGTAATTTTTTCTTTTTATGCATCCCCTTTTTTCATTAGTGTTGTATATGTTTATATTGTTAACTGAAAAATTATTTTGTGTGTCTGCTTTGTTATTGCCTGTTTTTGTGTGTTTAGTGTTCTGTATCGTATTTTTATTTCCTGTTTTAATTTTTGGCGAGGTGGAAGAAATGGCGGTACTTGTGGCTTTGGTTGAGTTGTAATTTTTTTCACAAAGACCAGCTGTCCGCTGTCGATATTAGCCGTTATTTTATTATTGCCGCTAGACGTCGTGCTGTTTATTCTATTTGGGATATTTTTGTTTCCTGTTGTTTTAACTGCAGATGCCGCGGCTGCAACATATGACGTTAAATAATACTCCTTCCTGGTTTCGCACATACTGCATCTTTTAATGGGATTTAAGCGGAGGATTTCTTTTGGTTTTTGGAATCCTGAGCAGTTTGTACTTGATGATGCATAGCCTTCCATTTCGCAATTATTGCAAAATTCTTGCGTTCAATTATGTTCTCCTTTTTCCCTATAGGTAGCACAACTGGCTTCTTTGTCACAGTGTTTTATTGTGTCCCAACTTCTGGAATTGTTTAAACCGCTTGGAGTTTGGATAATATGCTCTTAAAGGGAATGTCATACCAGGGGCCCTGGATGAAAACTGGCAGAGCGTACGTGTCAATGGATAAAACTATGAGGCCTGTCTCCAATTGCTTACCATTTTCAAGTCTTGTGATCTTGGCTATGTCGGTCACACCTTGATCTTTAAAGCCCTCGATTAGCTCTCCGACGACATCATTTTAAAGTCGGGGCAGTGAGCAGTGCCCTTGACGGAGTTGAGTGTGGGATGGTAATTAACAGTATTAACACTTACCTCGATGTTTGCGATTTGTTTCGCCTTTAACGACATCTCTGCAATTTTTTTATTATCTACTAATATAGCAGAAGGAAGCCGTCAAAGAGGTAACTCACTGATGTAAATTTCGTCGAGATTGCATCTACGCCTTTGCGGAAAATAAAGTGATTATATTTTCTAAGTGGTTTGTATCCTTCCTTGGTAGATTAAACTATTTATTTGGGTTGGGACGCTCCGATATCTGGGAAAGATCGATCAGTTGGTATTCCTGTTTTTTGTGGCTTTTTTTGTTTTTAATTCCCCGCCTGACGAAGCTGTTGTTAGCCGAGGTAGCCGTGGCCATTGCATTTTTAATGCCCTACCGGGCACACTACTTGCGTTTCTCTCTATAGCGCGCACTTCAAATTTACCGTTTCACAGAAAAAATGGTATTGTTTGATTATTTGTTCGAGTTACTCTGTTTCCACAAGAAGACCACTAATAAATTTACTTTTAAATCACCCATAGCCCAAAAATCAAAAAATAAATCTGATATCTATCAGGATCTCCTCCGATATTCCAAAAATCGCCAAAAATCCGAAAAGAAAAACCGCTTGGATGTTACTGTCAGCCAAACTTCCTATTGTGTTCTCGCGATGCCGGTCAAACGGAGACTGATGCTATTATACATGTTGGACTTACGCAAAATAATTTCGGCATATTTCCGTTGGTCCAATTTTATGACTTCATTTCGTCGATCTTAGTCGTTATGGATCCCTAAGATGTTCGTTGCTCTCCCCGGGTTTTCATGTTGACGTTTTTTGATAGTGTTTAACCTAAGGCGTTAACGAGGTTTGGAGGGATTACGAAAAACACAATTTTAATTAGCTTGTTTTTATTTTTCCAAGCTATTACTCCAATTATCAGTTGCAATTTTGTGCTGTCGCCGACTGACTACTGTTCCAAAAAATGCTGTCTGGTCCAGCCAGCATCCGAGGGATCGTCCCGTTAATCGCTGAGCTGCTCTTGCTGTTAACACTAACGATAATAGTAGAGATGTTGTCTTCAAGAGTTGGGTGTACAGCAATCCTCTCCTCTGAGTCAGTGCCGCTGATCAAATTTAACTGACAATACGTATACGAAACCCTGACTTTGTCTCATTTTGAATCTTCTGATATTTCGTTCTTATCAACATTTTTAGAATTTAAACTTAAATGTTCTAACAGATTACTAGACTTATTTCTACATTCTAATAAGCTAAAAAAAATTAAATAACCTCTAAGCGATAACTTGGAGTCCGATTGTAGATTCAAATCGAATCGAATTTAGAAAAGCTTATTTGGATAAAAATGCGTAATAAATTTAAAATTCTCACAAATTCATTTTAGTCACCTTTTTTTCAATTCGTCTTTTCTTCTTTTTATTCGGTATTGCATTGACAATTTTTTACACCCACTTATTGCCAGAGTTTGTAAGCATATAAGATGTGAAGAGCTACATACAAATAATGTTTTGCTCAGTTAACCATATTACTATGGTAATTCCCTTTAGAGCGCTTAAAACTAGTGTAACTAACTCATGGTATTGATAAAACTTACAAACTTAGAAGGAATACATAATGTCTTGTACATAACGCCAAAGTAACTCGATTGACTTTTCTATCAAATTACTTTAACACTTTGAACGAAAAACTGAATTAAAATGGTACTTTTGGGAAATTATAGTTTCGAAAAAATTTCGTTTAAAGTTGTAGTTTAGTTACCTCAATATTTTAGATAGATAATGCTCTACGCCTAACTTTTAAACCAATGCTCTGATCTTTGTGAAATTTAATAGAGATATTCTTCTTCATGATTTCCTAACTAAAAATGCTATAAATAATAATAGAATTTTGTGAACCTGCATACAGTGTGTTCGGACTCTTTGTAGCAAACGCTACAACAATTGATTCCTTGGGGTGTCCTGAGCAAACTTTTATTTTTGAAAGGGAGGGTTCGGAGATAAGATGTAAACCAAAACATATTTTATGATCAAATCATGTGGTTTTTCATCGCTAACTCTTAAATTATACGATTATTTCTATTTCTTTAATTGCTCACACAAGTAAAACATACGCGAACATAATCGACACTTCTTGAAAGTTTTAACAATATATCTACGTTTCTTTTTCGTATACTTTCAGGTAGTAACGATAGCATTGCTATTTCACCCAGCAAACGAAAAGTAAGTTTACTGAAAAACACCGAAAGTCCAAGAAGTGAACACATGCGAAGAAGCGATGAGAAGGTGCCTCGTGTCAAATCAGTCAACACACAAAGTTTAGAAAGTGATACAAACAAAACTGTCCAGGAAGAAGGTAAATTATTTCAATCATAACAAAAAGTTTCAGAGTTTAAATTTTCAGTAAATTGGTTTTTAAGTTCAAAAAAAAGTTTTGTTGTTTTTAAAATATTAGGTCCTTGAATAAGTTCTCGCTGTTTTTTAGTAAAAGTCAATGTTTTATTTAAAGTATGTGGTTAAGAACATATCACTCAAAGTATTGTTCATTACTTAACACTCCTTCCTCCCATCTTTCTGGTAGCATATGAATTCCATCTCGGAAAAATTACTCGTCTTTTGAGACTATCCAAAAATCGACCTATTTTTTGGTATCTTCATAAGAATAGAAGCGCTGCTTAGCCAGGCCATGTGCAATCGAATGGAATAAGTGATAGTCGAAAGGAGTAATGTCTAATGAATACAGCGGGGGATGTAGGACTTCCCAATTAAGTATTTCTAAAAAGGTTTTCACTGATACCGATGCGGACGAGCATTATCATGTGGAAGAATAACTTTTTATGCCTGGAGTAGTAATGGACGAGTTTTTCCTTGAGTGCTCAGCTCAATCTCATTGATTGTGTTTAATAGAGAGCTCCGGTAATGGTTTCGCCCGGTTTGAGCAACTCATAATACACGACAACAAGCTGATCCTACCAAATACACAACATGTCTTCCATGTCAAATTCCCCATTCCTAAACTTTTGGAATCATTCAGGACTACTTGTCTTACTTGAAGCAGTCCCACTATATGCTTCCACAAGCAATCAATGCGCCGCAGCTGAAGATTTTTTTAAATTAGAAAGGTGAAATCAAAAGTTCACGCAAATGACGCTTATTCGACACAAGACTTGACATTTTTAGAATTAAGAAAATAAAACCTCGTTTACACTGTGACGAACTAACATATACTGGAGTTTGAGCTTACTAATAGTACTTCTTTCTAGATGCGTTACCATCTGAAACTACATGCACAAAATCCTGGCAATGCTATCTGTTAGTAAACAGCGAGAACTTATTCAAGGACCTAATAATATGGAAAAAGCTCTATTTAATTTAAAATAAATAAAGAATTTCTCTTCGACTGATCTACCCACACTGCCAATTTCCCCATTTGCTACCCTTGAAAAACATTTTACAACATTTTTTTTTTTTGTTATAAAACTAGACAACGAGAAAAATACTCAAAAAAAAAGCTTTTATTTCAAATGACACATCTGCCATATTGGGCTTTGAATCTCATATTATATTCGTCAAACCCTTTCTTTTGATTCCCATATCAAAGGATTTGTAAAGAACAAGGTACTCCGCCATCTTGGAAGCGTCCGCCATATTGGATTTAGAAATATGTTACATATATTATATTGCATTGTTACTTGACTTATTTACGTGTGTAAAACGTCAGCTTGTTCGAATAACACGAAATGGTTCAAAATTCATTTACAAGATTCCAAGCAGACGGAGTAAGCTAAATAAAAGCTTTCAAAAAACCGCCAATTCAAATTCATTATGCAATTTTGCGTCGAATGAAATTATGAATGAATTATTAAATTAGTTTCAAATGAATAATTTTATTTATTTATTATTATTGCAAGTGGATTGTGAAGGTGTGAATTCGCCTGCCAGAAGCAACGCCACCTAGAAAGATCTTTTATGCGAACCTTACTTGATTTATTCCTCACCCAGATTGAGACCTTTGTAGAAGGCTATTGTGTCTTGAGGATCCGCTTTCGATAGAACTGACGAGATTATAATGGAGCCTCCGAAGGGCTGGGCATTCGCGGAGCATGCCTCTTCGAGGTAGAAACGACAGATATCATCGTTAACCAGGCCTATCTTCTTAAGGTGATACGCCCGTGTATAAGTCCGTGATAATGTTTAGTCCCACCTTATCGAGCGAGAGACAAGTTTTCGTCCCACGAGGGCCTGTTAAATCTTTTTGATTGCTTGAAGGGAGGTTGGTTCATCCAGAGCAGTAATTTTTGCTCTTCTTCACAACCTTTTAGGACGTTATACGGGTTCTGGTCCAATGAATGGAGTTTCGCGAGCTTATCCGCCTCAGGCTAGAGTTACTGTCTTGAGAAAGTGAACTCAATACTCAGAGGCGACTTTAATGCCACTATGCCGCTATACCTGTGACACACAACTAGTGTGAATGCAAACATTATACGAATTCCAGCATTATACGAAGTGAGCAAGCTGGTATAATGCTATGGACAGACTACAGCAATTGAACTAGTTTCTGACGTCAGAATGACGTAGGCCATGCAAAAGTCCCATATGAACTGATTCTAAAAATTCACACAATAAGCATAGTACTAAAGCATAGTACTAAGATCACTTTCCGGCAGAATATTATATGAAAATTTTGCCGAATCAAGTCTTCTGGCAGAAATTCGGTCGACAATTCGGCCAAAGTAGTACTAAGTTTACAAGCAAAATTTTAAATGAATGTTTGTCATTAAGATGGCACCACCTACAAGTCTCCATTAATTCGGCTTGAATTTTAACCATCCAAGTCGTTCTGAATTTCCGCCGAACGGATTTGACTGACTTATCGGATGTGTGTGTTCGTTTGCAGATATGGATGAGTCCCTTTTTTGTTTTATTATTTCGTCATCCACTAATACTTTTGCAAAAGAAGCCGTGGATATAATAATTCCGAATAATTCATCACTCATATCTGTTTTATTTATCTTTCTTTTTGCCAGTATCATGTCACCACATGACAAAACATTCAGTTTCTCCATTCGTCTCCACTGAAAAATTCGGCTGGAAAAAGAACGACCAGATATTGGAGACTTGCCGAAATTCTTAGTACTATGCTTAAGATCACGTTCCGGCAGAATTTTATATGAAAATTTTGCCGAATCAAGTCTTCTGGCAGAAATTCGGTCGACAATTCGGCAAAAGTAGTACTAAGTATACAAGCAAAATTTTAAATGAATGTTTGTCATTAAGATGGCACCACCGACAAGTCTCCATTAATTCGGCTTGAATTTTAACCATCCAAGTCGTTCTGAATTTCCGCCAAACGGATTTGACTGACTTATCGGATGTGTGTGTTCGTTTGCAGATATGGATGAGTCCCTTCTTTGTTTTATTATTTCGTCATCCACTAATACTTTTACAAAAGAAGCCGTGGATATAATAATTCCGAATAATTCATCACTCATATCTGTTTTATTTATCTTTCTTTTTGCCAGTGTCATTTCACCACATGACAAAACATTTAGTTTCTCCATTCGTCTCCACTGAAAAATTCGGCTGGAAAAAGAACGACCAGATATTGGAGACTTGCCGAAATTCTGCCGGAACGTGATCTTAGTACTATGCTTTAGAACTAGTTCAAATTGAGTTTGTACAACCTGTACTGCTCTCAGCGCCAGTAGTGTAAAAATAGCATACTAAAGACCTGAATATTTCAGCCTTTTCGTCTATTTTGTTTTAGTTTCGACTTGCATTCTTATCACTTCACCCTATATTTGCAATTAAATAAATTATATTCAAGTCGGTAGCTTTCATTATGCAGAAACTTGACCGGTAATGAAAGCTGTCAATAGAATAACTGAACCAGTTCAAAATCGAATAGGCGACACACTACTAATTGAATTGGTTCCTAGCTGTCGAACGTGACATGTGTCGTTCATTCGACTTAAAACTCCCAGCGATCTTTGAATGACTATAGTTTAATCAAAAATTTCCTACTTTGCATCAAACAAAAGATTTAACAAATGTCAGTTAATACTAAATTGCTGTGTGTGTGTGATGCATAGTATTGGCAATACCATGGTATCCAAATCATTAGTATCTATACTAGCTGTCACAGGTATTTACTATAAGCAGTCTAGCCCCCTTGAATTTCTTTTCTAGAATGGCGCAGATTTCTATGGCTAGAATCTCGGCTTGAAAAATGGTCGGGTTTTTTCCCAGCGCTGTTAAGATTTATCAGTTGGGACCGTAAATCTCATGTATAGTTGACCATAAGACCAGAGTATCATTTTAGGCTTTAGTCCCCACTTCTTAATGAATATTCGGTGGCACGTTTACATGAGAATTCTCCGTGAGGTGTTGGTCTAATATACCTATAATTTAATTTACAATATTATTTAAAATCACTTTTTAATGTCACTAAATAATAGGATTTTAAAATTTATGGTTTTTCAGTACTTCCGAATCAAATGAACAATATAAGTTCATAAATAATATTAATAAATAATTGCACAGCCATTGTATCA
The DNA here is from genome assembly GCA_951509405.1 of Machimus rusticus. Classification (NCBI taxonomy): domain Eukaryota; kingdom Metazoa; phylum Arthropoda; class Insecta; order Diptera; family Asilidae; genus Machimus; species Machimus rusticus. The sequence continues at coordinate 16,793,193 of OX608051.1, forward strand.
AATGTCCAAGAAGTCACTGAAAGGAAAGATGTTATGATAAAAATATAACATAAATTGCAAATGGAGAAAATACAGCTACGGACAAAGTATCGAGACTTGAAGAATTTTTAAACATGTATACCGGTTATCTACGGTAAAATGTTCTAACATATAGCATTCAATTAAGTCAAACTGAACATTTGCAAATACATATATAGAAAACCAAATCGAACCGTGTCAAAGCGGAAGTAGATTCAAAATAACTTGATTCGCCTATATCTAAATTATGAATGTCATGCCTTAATATTTAAGGTTGTAGTGTAAGTTCTAATTACGGGTTCTCCAACCGTTGGATAATACGACTTCTCCGAAAAAGTGAAGCGAATTCGGCTTGGATTTTTCTGAAATTGAGAATACATTAAATTCTAAATTTCGCTTATTGTTTGTCCCGAGTATTACGAGACTTCAAGAACAAGCATTAAAAATTGCTCTAATGTTACTATTGCTTTCTGATGAATTTGGAAAAAGTCAAATAGATACATATGTACATATTAAATCAAAATACGAATGGTTCTATTAGTTTAGTCATTTTAGTATTTTATTCTACGAAGTCTAATAAGTTATTAAATTTTGCAGAAGGAGAAGAACTCCCGACAGTATCAGGTGCTGAAGATCCTAACGAGCACGAATCACTAAATGTGGACGAGACAGAACATGAAATATTACCTGAAGATGAAAGGGTGGATGAGGAGGATGAAGAGGAGGAGAAAGAGAGCCATAAAAATCAGACAGATGAAGTGAATGAGAAAGAGAAAGAATCAGATAAAACGGTTGTAAGTTCTGCAAGTGAAACCGCACACAATCAAAATGATGACATTAGGACTCGCGATGAAAACAGTCAAGAAATGGGTGATGATGTCAAGGATAGTATAAAGGAAGAGGACAGGAACACGGAGAACCAGTCTGATGATGAAAATGTGAATACGTTTGAGACAACCACTTTAAACAATGTTGATCAAGAGGATAGCCATCAACACACGGAGGATGATCATGAAGCCTCCAATGATCTGCCTAGGGAGCAGATGGAAAGTACGGGGAATAACAACGACTCCAATCATATCGAATTATCGCCGATCTCTGATCACGACAGCAATATGTTCTACGATATCGTCCAAAACGACTTCGGCGTGACCACAGAGCCTGAGCTTTTCACAGAAGCCGATGATCAAGAAAAAGAATTTTCCCTACAAATCAGTAACAATAGCGAAATATCCGCTCTGTGCCAGAAGCCAGAACAAAACGATCTAGAATCGGATTCAGTTCTGAGTAATCTTAACAACATTGACTCGATACTTGATGACGCGTCCGACAGGCCGCAGGAGCAGCAAACAAAATTTTCCCTAAATACATTTTTTAAATCGCTTAAAACGAAAATTATTTCGCAGCGGTCTGAATCAATTCCCCCCACAAAATCCAGCAATCAGTGTACAGATCATGAAGGTGACCAGACTCTACGGGACGAGCTTACTATCAAATAGAGAGGCCTTCGAACGGTTTGACGCAATCCTTTTTTTTCTGTTAGTTAATTTATCTTGGTCGCTCCTGGTCCTAATGAAGGATATAACTCAACAACCTGTCATCCGCATCTGTTGCTGATGAGACTCCTCGTCATCGATTGTTCAGAAACATTAAAGTTGAACACCCAAATTTTCATTAGGACAGGTTCTGGATCCCACTCCACCAGATTTTTCAGAATATAATTTTGTGGATATTGATTTCGCTTCAATTATAAATATTAAGGAGAAATGCAGTGTGAAGTCCGCTGTGTAAGCTAAGGCTCTCTCCTCTGTTCGTTTTATTGGACTAAAGATAATTTGTTACTTATAAATAAAAGAGAAAAGTGTATTATTTAAATCGCCTCCTTCCATTTGGCCCACATCTCTACTTGTCTGTATACTTAATATGTAGATTAAAAATAATCGGTTACTCTTCTTTTATTATTATTATTTATTTATTATGAAAAAGGGTTTCAATTCTTTGCAAAAGGCATGTCAACCGTTTGTGAATTAAAGGGTGATTCGTAAATACCAATTTTTCATGGTATGCATATCACTATTTTATATTTATCTTTTGACCTCAACTCAAATCAAACCCAACATTTTATTATTCTTATGTGCTTTCCAAAAAATTTCAAAAATGTCATATCACCTACTACAACTATAGGTACACCTTCTTTCTTCAAATTTAGTTTTCCCCGAATTTTCTCCGAAATTCATTTAATTAATAGGATTATTTTCAACTTTTCTTATTACCATTCCAACAATATACAACATGTCCAAGCCGCTGTAGTAGGATTGTTACTAAAGCATAGTACAGGGTGGGCCATTTAAAGTGGAAGCATTTGTTTGTTAAAAAAAAAATTTTTTTTTTTGTTCATTTGTAAAATATTTTATTTTGATCTAAGGAGATTTGTTATAATTACTTTTTAAAAATGATACGCGCAAATGGCCACCTCTGCCCTTGGCAACCAAATGTGTCCTTTTTTCGGCGGATATGGCGGCAATTTCTTGACGAATATTGTTCTTGAGGGCAGCTAGAGTCCTTGGCTTGTTAGCGTATATCTTGGATTTCAAATAACCCCACATGCCACACAGCTCGAGCAACAATCAATTTATTGCGACCATTGTTCCCTGGCGAAAAATGGCGATTTTGACTGGCCACCGAGATCACCTAATTTGACTCTTTTTTGTGGGGTTATTTGAAATCCAAGATATCATTTTTAAAAAGTAATTATAACAAATCTCCTTAGATCAAAATAAAATATTTTACAAATGAACAAAAAAAAAAATTTTTTTTTTTTTTTAAACAAACAAATGCTTCCACTTTAAATGGCCCACCCTCTACTAAGATCACGTTCCGGTAGAATTTCGGCAAGTCTCCAATATCTGGTCGTTCTTTTTCCATCCGAATTTTTCCGTGGAGATGAATAGAGAAACTGGTTGTTTTGTCATGTGGTGACATGACACTGGCAAAAAGAAAGATAAATAAAACAGATATGAGTGATGAATTATTCGGAATTATTATATCCACGGCTTCTTTTGTAAAAGTATTAGTGGATGACGAAATCATAAAACAAAGAAAGGATTCATCCATATCCGTAAACGAACATACACATCCGATAAGTCAGTCAAATCCGTTTAGCGGAAATTCAGAACGACTTGGATGGTTAAAATTCAAGCAGAATTAATGGAGACTAGTCGGTGGTGCCATCTTAATGACAAACATTCATTTAAAATTTTGCTTGTAAACTTAGTACTACTTTGGCCGAATTGTCGACCGAATTTCTGCCAGAAGACTTGATCCGGCAAAATTTTCATATAAAATTCTGCCGGAACGTAATCTCAGTACTATGCTTTAGGATAAGTTTGACTTATTCGAACAGTCATAAATTTTTCGTTTAACCGTTTCTTTGGGACACCTTTAGACGTATATGATATTCGAAATACATATATACATTAACAGCTCGTTTCTGTATCTCCAGTTGAGAAACTTCTCTATTCTGTGACGTCACTTCTCTATTCTGGGAGTGTTTCTTTATTCATTCCATGCAAAGAAGAGAACGAATGGAATTTTCACGGCATATATGGTATGGAATGAATAAAGAAACGACTTGGAAAACTTGGAATAAGATTTTGACATTTATTTGTTCCGACAGTTGAAATGGATGTAGACATTTTTGTACTTTGTACCTGTAATTAGTGAAGCTTGGAGATTATTTTTGATATCGATAGCATTGTTTCGAAGCGACTAATTTTGTTTTTCATAAATGTCTATTATGTCGCCTGGGGTCCACTTTAGTCTTGTTTAGACTAAAATATATCAAACAAATAATACAAAATAACATCTGTTTGGCCATAACATTGCTTACAAGTATTTTGTTCCATTGTAGTTCCTGCAGTTCAACTCAGGTTATTATGATATTTTGTACTATTGACAAGTGACAGCAGCGTATTCCCTTAATTCCACCTTTTGAGACGGGACAAAAAGAATACGTCCGAAATATTCCGCAGTAGTAAAGAAACGCGGAACGGAATGTTCGGAATACTGTAAACTAATAAAGAAACGCTTATTGAGTGTTCCGAATATTCCGAATGAATAAAGAAACACACCCTCTGTGAATTCATAATGTACATGTAAAAAAAAACGTGGTGGATAATGACGTCAAAATGACATTTTTCATTAGAGAAGTTTCTCAACTGGAGATAAAGAAACGAGCTGCAGAGGGTGCCTATCATAAGAAAAATTCGAATCGAATCGAAAGCAGCTTATAAAAACTCTCTTTGGATTAAAATTCCTTAATAAAACTTCTAAATTTTCATAAATTCATTTTAGTTACCTCTGACTTTTAATTAATTTTTCCGCATATAACGTCAAAATTATTCGGTTGGATTTTTACCCCGCGTTCATAATGTCGGCGTAGCGTTCAGTGAGCGTTGGCGTTGTTCAAAATACAGCGTAGGGCGAAAGCTTGGAGCTTTGGAAATTCAAAAATTGGCGTAAATGAAAGTCACTTTCTGTTGAGAATTGATCAATTGACAGCTGACTTAAATCTATCCTAACTTCACATTCTACTTGCCTTATATAGGGTCAAGGTTGGCAATTCTGTACTCAAGTAAAGTGTGCGGAAAAGTTAACATCGTAGTTCACAGGAGTGAATAAAATCGAAGGAGCTATTGAAAAACAGTAGATTGAATTTGTTTCTTTGTCTGAGCGTGTCTTTGAAATTTTGTTCAATAAACTAAATATTTGTTAACTTTGAATTCCATCTTTTACTAGCCAAAGAACTTAGATTCACAAAAATTAACAACACTTTCAAAAATTAAATGAGTGTCACGATATCACAGTTTTTTTTTAAATTAATTTTTAACGACAAGTTACAGTTACTGGTTTTTTTACCTATTTTAATATAATGACGAGTGCTTTGTTTGAAAATTGTAACTTAAGGAAGTGGTAGGTTCGCCCAATTTTTCAGGACCGTGAGAATCAAGGAGATTCATATAATTTGTTTGTTGTTTTAATTATACTCGTTTATGTTATGAGCCATTCGAACAATTGCTTAGGCTTGTCGGACCAAGTATAAATATTCAATTAGGAAGCCCTTATCTGAAAAAGGCGGACTTTTAATTACATTACGGTAAGTTAAATAATCTGAAATATTTATACCTTTTTAATATAAGTATGTATGTATACATACATAAATTCATTTTGATTTCATTGATTTCTTGCAACAAAGGTGAGCTATGGATCTCTGGCATACGCTTTTCTGACTGCCACATCTACAATCCATTATAGTATAATAAAGGAAACAACTGAAAATATTTGGTTAAAATTATCTGAAGAGTACAGTAGTGGCCAGATAAAAGTTACCACCTTGAAAATTTTGGAAAAATCGATTGCAATCATTTAAACCGCAATTAAATGAAAAGAAAAGGACGCATTATCCTTTTTGATAGTGTTATAATTAAGAAAATACTGTATGCTGTTATAAAAACCGATAATTAACTTTATTCTTGACTAGATATCAAAAAAGTCAATTTTATGCAACTAAAATGCTATTATAAAAAAAGGGAAATATAAAAAAGGAACTAAAATTCTTTCTAAAATTTTTATAAACATTCATGATGCTGTCCTTGAGCAATATCTTAAGCCTCATTTCAATACTTTGTAGGACCTCCATGAGCCTTTATAATGGCTTCGATCCTTCTCGGCATTGAAAGCATGAATGTTTTCCAGTACTCCAAGCTGATGTCGTTGCTCCAAGCTTCAATTACGGCAATTTTGGGTTCCTCTGTTGTATTTCCATGCCTGTTCGACGCGTAAACCTTAAACTTTGCCCAATAGTTCTCTAAAGGATTCAAATTCGGACTGTTTCCTGGTCATTCCAGTGTCATTAATACGGATTGTGATACAAATTCTTTACTTTTACAGAGAAAACGGTGAAAGTTTGTTGTTTTTCTGATTAAATCCAAAACTCATCATAGAGAACAATAAAAAAAATTATAAAAGTACTTTATAGGCGTGATGACATGGTGCAGAATCGTCCTAGAAGTTTGGAACCTAAATGACAGGGAACAGTCTTTTCATCGATGGGGTCAAATGGCCGTGAATCACCTTGATAAAGCTATCCGTGTTCATGGATCCTGTGCGAATTGCAATATCCCCTAAAATGAAATAAGAAATGCAACCCCAAACCATAACACTAGGCGAAAATGTCTGCCTGTGCAAAACGCAGTCATCTCGAAAATTTTCATCTTCCCGTCGACGAACGTACCGCAGCCCATCGGATTGGTAGAGGTTGATCTTCAACTCGTCCATGAAGATGACTTTCTTCCAGTCATTTTGAGACCACGATCTATACGCTAAGGCAAAATTTAAACGTACGGTCATCATCCGCGCCGTCAGAGTCGATTTTTTTGGGGTATTTGTTCAAATAGACCACAGGATTGCAGCCTTCATCGTACAGTTCTCGCACTCAAATTGATATCTGAACTTTCCTGGAACTCTATAGCCAACTCCCAAGACGTTTTGTTTTCAATTCCGAAGGCTTCAATTTTTCAGAACACGATCATGCCTTAGGCCTGATGTCGATTCTGCAAACCCGTCCTTTTCGCCCTGTTAGTGGATCAATTTCCACGCAACAACCTTTAAACTTTAATGACTGTAACATGGCTACATCCCACTTTACCGGCAATAATCGTAACCGCTTGTCCTTCCTGGCTTAGTGCACAAATAACACTATTTTGTTCATTTGAAAGTTGTCGCACCATGTTCACTCCTGGACTTCCTAAACAACAATGCGTTTTGGCAAACAAATAACTATTAAGTGAGCTCGGCCTAAGCCATAAATGTGTTCCATTAATGTTAAATTGTGGAAGAGTCATAATATTTTAAGAGCGCATGACGCAAATAAAGGAGTTTTGTGACCGTAACCGTGGATTTCCCAAAATTTTTAAGGTGGTAACTTTTATCTGGCCACCACTGTGTATTGCAGTTGCGAGTACATTACAGCAACTAGAAATTGCAAATAAATATTTTACAATAACGGGGGTGCCCAATTGAGTACGTGCTATCGATGGCAAACATAACATAATTCAAGCACCGCCCCGGAGCTGAAAGGTTGAAACAGCACACTGCAAAACTGTTGCAGCGTTTATTTGTGAAACAGAATGCGACAGCACTGCACTGCATCCAGAACTGTGTAACTGAAATTATATTTTGAGCAGGAGAGGTACCTTCAGGTACCTGTTGGATTTATTTGTGAAAATTGTGTGAGTTGTGAGTGAAGTGGTAATTTAAAGTGAAATTGCGCAGGAATTTTCGCCGTAATATGCGAAAATATTGTTTGAAATTTTTTTTTTTAAAAAACAAATATCTCGGAAAGTTTAGCTTTCCTGGGAAAAATTTTTGCATATTCGCACGTTTAAGCTTCAGACGAAAGTTCCTGCACAGTATCATATGAATCTGTGCAACTTCACGAGAGCTTGACTTGTTCCCCGACTACGACTAACAGTGCATCTGGAAAATCAAACATATTGTTATTTGCCGGAACGGTTTGCAGAAAAAAATAAGACGGAACAACAGGTTGAAGAACTTAATAAAATTCAAAATAATTGTTTGGTTTTTGAAGGAAAACAAGATAAATATGTAAAGTTAAAATTTGTTCAGAAATAATGAAAAACTACCAAGAGCTACAGCGGCACTGGATATTTGGTGTTACCAATCCAGCGCAATCATTCCCAAGAAAAAAATGGAGTGGATAATTTTCTCCAGGAAGCGGACCCAATCATCTAGAGCAGTGATTCTCAACCTTTTTTTTGTCGCGGCACACTTTTAACGATTTCAAAATTTGACGGCACACCAAGAAAAAGATAAGTTTAAAAGTTGTCTACTTACCTATAATACACTGTGCAAAATAGTTTATGATAATAATTTTGAATGTAAAATAAAATAATATGTAAATGTCCCTATTCGGACGAAGAAAATTTGAATAAAAACGCTTCCAAATGACGGGCAGCATATGACACGTTTGAGCCGACTTGAGGCGTAAAAATCAAATTATGATTCTAAGAAAGAACGCGTTACAAAACAAGTAATTAAAAATTTTTGTATGGATTTAAATACCTATTCCTGTTAAAATAATTTGTATAAATTATTTTTTTAAATTATAGTATTTAATATTTGAAAATATTGTTACAAAATTTTCCTTCGCTGTAATTTACATTTGGTATATCCCCACAAAGAGGATTTAAGGATCGGCTTTCGATCCACAAGATCTGGCGTCCGTGGCTATGGGCACTGATAATCAGCCCCACTGATGAGATCTGACCAATGCCCCGGATCGAAAGGCGGAAGGCCGACCTTTTTTTTTGGTTCGTCCGCCTCGGCGGACGAGTTTTTCTATTCTCAAAAACGTAAGTTATAGCGAGGAAAAATTGTGCAATTTTGTCCGCCAGCTGCTCGGCGGGCACAACATTGTAACAATATTCATACGTACATATATGTACATATATGTATATGTAAATACTTTTCTTTAATTTAAAATTTACTCGTAATAAAAAAAAAAATATAATTTTTACTATATACAAGGTGGCGCAAAATTAATCATCCAATTTTGTATAACTTTTTTACTAAATAAAAAAAAAAGATTTTGAGTGATGGAAATCTTTATTAGGACCTTTAGAATTTTTTCTGTTAAGTTGAAAAGATGCTATCCGTCAAATGGCTGCCGCCAGTGTTGATACACATTTTTGCTCGTTTTATCGCATTTTCCATGACTTTCCGCAAGATTTCCGGTGATAACTCTGCGCATTCCTGTCGAATATTCTCTTTAAGGGCAGTGATTATCTGAGGCTTGTTGGCATAAACCCGCAGTAGCCCCAAAGAAAGAAGTCTGGGGAGGTTAAATCGGGCGATCTTGCTGGCCATGCCTAATCGCCAAATCGGGAGATTACGCGACCAGGAAACGCTTCCTTCGACACAATTATTCCACGCTCTTGCGGAGTATAGCGCTCCATTGCTTGTTTGTTTGTAAGCTGTCTAGTTCACAAATGTAAAATATGATTGACGTACGACGCTATTTGCAAAATTTATAACATCTTCCGATAGTGTGATTAATTTTGCGCCACTTGGCGGATATCATCTTTTCCACTTAACAGACAAAATTCTAAAGGTCCTAATAAAGATTTCTATCACTCAAAATAATTTTTTTTTATTTAGTAAAAAAGTTATACAAAAATAAAATTGGATGATTAATTTTGCGCCACCTTGTACATTTCTAAAATTTGGCGGCACACTTTAAGAATTTGGCGGCACAGAAAAGTGCCGCGGCACACTGGTTGAGAATCACTGATCTAGAGTATTGAACATTGATGACATCACAAGCATCAAGCATCATTAAAACTTATAGGTTTAACTTTCAACAACAATTTAAATTGGAGGGATTATTGCCAAAACGTAATTAAAAAAACTCGCCAGGATAGCCAATCTCCTACGGGCTATTGCTGCAGGCCATAAAGGTGCCCCTATTCATGCGGCCATAAAAATAGCTGCAACTTTAATTAGAGGGATAACAAATTACGCCCTCCCAATTTATGCTTCGTCGTCTAAGGCCATGTTAAACAAGGTGCAAATTGCCATTAATAAGGTTCTGAGGACAGCCTTTGGTGCTCTTAAGTCCACCCTAAGAAGAGCTTTATGGATCGAGGCAGGTATGGGAGAGAGCTGAAATGGCTAAACTAAAAATTGTTAGTAAAAATTGGTTAGACCCAGCAAGACCGCACTTTTATTCACTTCACCTTGTAACAAATGTAAATTCGCCACCGAAATCTACTTCTGCTCTCCGGACGGGCTTAAAACTTATCGATGACATCAATGTGACGTTACCTTCGTATTCATTGCTGGTAATTCCTCCATATCCACCATCCATGCAAAAAATTTGTAATGCCATCATCCTGGACAATAACTGGAAATCAAACTCTTCATCTAGGGAGCTGCGTGCACAACATCTGGAAGTAGTTGCTGCAAATTCTGGTAGAGTTTGTTATGGTCGGGGCATAAAAATCAGGCGGAAAACATTTTTCGCCTCCGCCTATGTGCAAGCGCACGCCGGGGCCCCCAAAATTCGGCCAAGAATTCACGGCGCCCAGCCGCAAATCACCGCAGCCTAACGGGTCGGCCAGCGGATTGCACCGCGCGCCGAGCATTCGGAGGCCACAATTTGGAAATTTAAACGCAAAATATTTCCAACTTGTGGCCGCCGAATGTTCGAGAAGCGGCAGCGATCCGTTTGCCGAGTCCTCGGCAGCGGCTTCAGTGGAGAAAGATAGCGGCGCGGCTCTCCCACACATCGGCGGCCCGCCTGACGGCAGTCGGCGCGGCTGATGTGTGAGTGAGGTGCACCGGGACATTTTCGCGGGCTGGCTGTGCGCGAGGCGGTCGAGGCGGGAGGCCTCCAAAAAGTCAGCTGCAGATCCTCGAGCCGGGCGGACGCGTGTTTCCTTTGGGGACGAGCGCTTTTTTTTTTGGAGGAGGTCGGTTTGAGATTTTCGAGTCGGCGGAGGCAGTTTTTTTGGTGGACCGCGGAAGAGTTTGTTGGAGTGGAGCGGCCCGAGTGAAGGAGTTGTTTTTTTGTGATTTCCCTTACCGGGGAGTTTTTTTTTCTTGATCGGACCGACCTAACTTGCGCATCGTGAAATTTTCCCGATCCCGTGTTAAATTATGTCCACGGAAGTTTTTTTGTTATTATTTCGGGAACCTAAAAGAAAAGAGCGAAGATAAAAGAACCGTTAAGTGAGCATACATAGAAGATTACTCTCCGTTAGTGCCGATGGGTCCTGAAGTATCCGAGGGAGAACCTTGCTAATGACCAGTTTTCTCGTTGTTTGTGAACACTGAAAATGAAAATTATTATACGATCTATTAATTAAGCACGTGGATTAATTACAAGGTTTATAAAATTACCTAAAGTTATGCTGTCCAGAAGATTTAACTGAAAAGAAAAAAGATTAAACTTGTGATTAATTAAAAGATTTTAGCTAAGTGAAATATTTAAAACTTACCTCCTAAACCGCCCTATGAACCTGAATTAGAAGTGGAGAATGTAATTAATTGTATAAGATGTGTAGTGCCTTAAACTTACCATTATAATTGCCTTCCATTTTGGTGAACCTCGGAACTGAAAAAAAAGAAAAAGAAAAATTTAATAATATAATAGAAGACTCAATACTTACCCGTTAATCAATCATGCCGCGAACCTGTGAAGAAAAGGAAAGTTTGTTATAAAATAAATTCAGTGAACATAACTAAATCTCACTTGCTGTCGTTATGAGTGCGGCCTCGACCGATAAACTATAATATAAGGTGAACCTGTAACGAAAGATTTTTTTTTTATGAAATCAAAGTAAACCAACTCGGAACTTACTTCAGTGGACAAATATAAAATTAAATTTTGCTGTGAATTAGCCTTCGAACCTGAAAGGAAAGAAAAACTAAGTTAAGTGAGAATAAACTAGAACTGAAACTTACCTTTTCGTGTATTTGACGGACTGTGAGAACATAAAAGGAACCCGTGATAAAGTTGAAGTAATCCAAGTGTAGTTGAGCTACAAAAGAAACTTAAACTTAAAACAAAGAAGTTGAGTGGGATAATCTAAAATTAAAATTAAAGCAGGAATGAAAAACAAATAATATCTTAAGAAAACCCTAATCTGACCAATTAACGTAAGACCGAGTACTTACTTTGAAGTGAACTCCTAACCCAAAAAAAAAAAAAAAAAAAAAAAAAAAAAAAAAAAAAAAAAAAAAAAATTTTAAACAGATAATCGAAATAACTAAATAAAGTAAACCATTACCGTCAGTAGGTGGTTTTTTTTTGTGTTTTGCCATCCATGGGCCAACCGAAGAGGCCAGAAGAGGCAACATCCGTCGTCGCAGCCGCAATCCAGCGCAGCAGTCCTCCAACAACATCAGCAGCAGCATCAACGGCCGCATCGTTCGACCATGGCGCCCACCGATAGTTTTTTTTTGTTAGTAAACGATGTAAGGTTTTGTTTTGAAAACATAATATAGGTATGTTACTATAATTTAATTTTTTTCTTCTTGGTTCCCCCTCCTCCGACTCTCTCCTTTTCAGCCGTTGTTTGAGGTAGCTTAAAATTTAAAAGGGACCTCCCCATAAAATTTTGGGCCAGGGGAGGTCATCAGGGTGGTTGGGGCTCGGCCATTAGGGGGGTTGGTTGTCATCTTACACCCCCCGCCGAGAGTCATTCACGGGCAGGGACAGGGGTTCGGTCCCGCCATGCCCTCTTCCCTTACCCTTTTGTTTTCCGTCCGCGCGAGATAATTTTCGTTATGAGGTAGTTCGTTCTGGTGGCGAAGTGTGGCCTTTCGGCAAAACCCCCCCACACTACCGCAATGCTAGCCTGCCAGCTCGCGCAGCCACAAACCACCAGACGAGGCGCTTTAGCCGGGCCCTCGAGAGTTTACCTTTCATAACAAATATGGCGCCCAACGTGGGGCCATCCTATCCCCTCCCCTTGAAGCGAAAGGCTTCCCAATTTTCACTTACCTTCCCTTCTTCCTTTCGAGGCCCTATCGGCGACTCCCATGGCTGGAGTTGACCTGAGGCCTCTTGAGAATTACGGCGGTTGGCTTCCTCAGCCAACCAGCCGTCTCGAGGTCTCGGGAAAACTTCATCCTAGGGATGAGCTGGTAGTGGGGGATCCTTGCCGGCAGACCCCGTGGGTTCTGCGCGGTGGAGACTTCCGAGGTCCTCCCCGGAATTACAGGGGTTGGCAGTGTTGTGTGCCAGCTACCTGTCCGGGAGGATACCTTGGTCGTCCTCCGCCTCGCAGCCCCCATCGGTGAAACTGGTAAGGGTCCTTCCCTCACCATTTCCTGTCCGGCGGGCCGAATGCTCGGTGGCCGGTGATTGACTCTCGGTTTTTTTTTGTGGTAACGTAATTTGTTTGTTTCGGCTGAAAGTTGAGAAGGAGAGGTGGACCAAGAGGATTTTATGATCGCATATTACCGTTTATATTAGATTTCTGCATGCTTTATCTTAGTATAACATAATGATTATTAGAAATTGCTATATTCCGAATATGTTATAGCTCATTTTGTTTAATTCCCTTTCGGGAAATTGCGGTCCATTTCAAAAATTTTTTTTTGTACTCAGAATATTGTTAAGAAATAGATGATTAAACATCAATGATTATACATATATATAAGGAAGTTAAGTAAGTGTAAAGATTTTGTAAGATCTTTGGGCACTTCGGGTAAAATTTAAAGATTTTTTTTTCTCATTCCTTTTCCTTTTTTTTGGTTCTTTTGTTTTTCCTCGTTGTCAAATATAAAATTTTTTTTATTTTTTTTTCTTTCCTTTTGCGGCAGTTTTTTTGCGATTTATTTTCTTTCTTTTTTTTTAAATGACCGAACCAAACACGGGCGCGGTGCCTAGAAAATATAATACGCGACAAACGGCGCGTGATGTCGTTGAAACACCAGCTACAGTGAGACCGAGTCGGGATCGGGAAGTCTTGACGGAAACACCTGCTGGAGCGATACCGGCGGTCGAGATTCGGGAATCTGGCGACGTCGAAAAGTCCGGGTTAAGAGAAACGCTCGATGCGAGTCTTCGATTTCGCGTGGCGGATTTAGTCCGTACCGAGTTGGAGCGTCTCGATCGTGAAAAACAAGAACGGTTAGTAGCAATGGAAACGCCGCGACCGCGTATATCTCCTACGGAGCAGCCTCCACGTCCTCCAAGAGTGTCGAGGCAGCCAAATTTTGATTTGAGTCCTGTTTCTGCGCCGCCACGTCTTAGACGCCCAGCCCCTGATCTGTATCCTGAACCTTCTCCACGGTACCCCCATCAATCTTCGACCGAGCAATGGCCCAGTAGTCCCCTTCGTCATTGGAAAATTCAGTATGACGGGGATAACTCTAAACTCCACCTCGAAGAGTTCATTTTCAGAGTTGAAAACCTTACACGGGACACTCTTCGAGGCCGCTTCGATCATTTGATCAGTAATTTCCACCTTTTGCTCGGAGATACGGTTGGGGACTGGTACTGGACCATTCGGAGAAGCTACGTGAATTTATCCTGGCAAGACCTTAAAACCGCCCTTAGAGCTGATTGGGGAGAGCGCTCACGAGACATCGACATCAAGCGGCAGATGCTGAACAGACGACAGCAGCCCAACGAGTCGTTCACCTCGTATTACTTGGATCTCGTTTCGTTACGAAATCGTCTTTCAGTTCCGATGCAAGAGATCGAGTTTGTGGAGATGTTGAGAGCAAATCTGCTGCCTTATATTCAGGAGCAGATTTGCCTTCACCGTATCTACACGATTGCGCATCTACGAGATTTAGTAACTGAGGTCCAAGTAACTCGACAGCGAACGAGGAGTACGCTGTTGTCGACTGCACACCGTCCCGCGAGAGTCGATGAAAATTTTGCTTTTGAAGACCTGACTGAGGCCGCGCAAGAACCGTTAGTAATCGAGCCAGTTGACGCTCTGACTAAATTTCCATCTTCTGCGATAAAGTGCTGGAATTGCGACCAGACTGGTCACTCTTACCAAGATTGTCCCTCAGAACCGACAGGGTTCTTTTGCTATGGCTGTGGACGAAAAGGGGTTGTTAAACCTCGCTGTCCTAATTGTATTTCAAAAAATCAGCGTCGGGTCGGGAGCAACAACACCAGCCCCCGACCTCAACGACCGCTAGCAATTACGGCAGGCGAGACGACAACCACCCCTTCTCGTCCCCAGACATAACTACCCCTTCGACGGATAGAATTCCACCGGCCGGTTCTTTTCCAATTGACAAGTCAAATCTTGTGAATGTTGATCCATCAAAAAGATTAGAGAATCCCCCTGAACCTGACATTTTATTTTCACCATCTGTATCTGATCAACCCCCGAACCAAAAATTTTCTATATTAAAGAGACCGAACGATTCTCCATCTCCGGTTCTCTTTCCAATTAAGCCATACCACCTTAGGCTTAAGGAATACAAAGCGGCTCGTGAACGTATTTTTGCTTCGGCTGCAAATTACCCTGAAGGTCAGGGAGGAATCTCCTCAAAATCCAGTAAACTCTTCAAGTCCAGACGCTCCACTTTGCGGCTACGTGCGTTCTGGAAACGTGTAAAGAAAAATCGTCGGAAATTATCCTCAGCTTTCGTCTCAGTTCCAAAAGACGTAAGACCCTATGCTACAGTTAATATTTTAGGCCAAAACATCGTAGGCCTGCTAGACAGTGGTGCTAGCATTAGCATTTTGGGCAAAGGATCTGAGAGCTTGCTGCAGGAAGCAGGCCTTAAATGGGTAAAATACCGATCTGCTATCGAGGTGGCCAACGGAGCTAGACCGGAAGTGCACGGTCACGTTGATTTGGAAGTTCTCTTCCGGGGTGAGACTAAAACTTTACGACTTTACGTTGTACCTAGTCTCACTCAAGAGTTATATCTAGGAATCGATTTTTGGAGAACTTTTAAGTTGGCTCCGGACGTTCTTGGTCTAGTCTCTTCGTTGGACACCCCAATAGTAGCGAAACCCAATCCTGCTGAACACATGTTACCTCCGGATTTTCAACGACGTTTGGAACAAACTAAATCGCTGTTTCCATCATATTCGAACTTGGGCTTGGGGAAAACGCACTTACTTGAACATGCCATAGACGTTGGGGATGCTACACCCATTAAACAAAGATTTTATCCAGTTTCTCCGGCGGTGCAAAAACTTATGGACGCTGAGCTGAGCCGAATGCTGTCGCTGGGAGTGATAGAGGAGAGCCAGAGCCCTTGGAGCTCTCCAGTTGTTCTAGTACGGAAGCCAGGCAAAGTCCGACTGTGTTTTGACGCCCGGAAGGTGAACTCCGTCACGAAAAAGGATGCTTATCCGCTGCCACAAATTGATGGTATGTTGAGTCGCCTTCCGCCGGCAAAGTACATCACCAGTCTTGACTTGAAGGACGCCTTTTGGCAGATTCCTCTAGAAAAGAGCTCCAGGGAGAAGACAGCCTTTACAGTGCCTGGTCATCCCCTCTATCACTACACAGTGATGCCATTCGGTCTCTGCAACGCTCCCCAAACCATGTGCCGATTGATGGATAAAGCTATTCCTTACGACCTTCGTGACAATGTATTGGTGTACCTCGACGATCTATTGGTCTTATCCCAAGATTTTGACTCGCACCTATCTCTTCTCGCTCGAGTAGCGGACTGTCTGAGGAGGGCGGGACTTACAATAAACGTGGAAAAGAGCAAGTTCTGCTTAAAAGAGACAAAGTATCTAGGCTTCATTATTGGTGAAAACGGCATGCGTATGGATCCTGATAAGATCTCTGCAATTGTTGAATACCCTGCTCCCAAAACCGTAAAGCAAGTACGTCGATTCATAGGAATGGCAGGATGGTATCGCAGATTTATTCCTAACTTTGCAGATCTTTCGGGTCCGATAACTGATACGCTTAAAAAATCCAGTAAGTTCACGTGGACCGAAGCAGCCCAAACCGCGTTTGACAAACTTAAGCAGCTCTTGACTACCGCTCCCGTTTTAGTGACCCCCGACTTCTCCAGACCGTTCGTTATTCAATGCGATGCGAGCACACAAGGTGTGGGTGGAGTCCTATTGCAGGTCGACAACGATGGTAACGAGAGGCCAATTGCCTACGTGTCACAAAAACTTAATTCAGCCCAGAGAAACTATTCGGTAACAGAACTGGAGTGTTTGGCTGCGATTATAAGCGTCCAAAAATTTCGTCCATACATCGAGCTCATGCCTTTTAAAATTATTACCGACCATGCGAGTTTGAAATGGCTTATGTCACAGAAAGATCTAAGTGGCAGATTGGCGAGATGGAGTTTGAAGCTTCAACGCTACGACTTCACCATCGAGCACCGTAAGGGGAGCTTGAACGTGGTGCCAGATGCGTTGTCGCGAGTGGAGTGTGACGCGCTGTCAGCTCTGGAGGACTTCGGGCCTGAGGTCGATCTCAGCTCTCCACATTTCGCCTCGGCGGAATATGTAGAGCTGGGACGACAAGCCGAAGAAAACCGGGCCAAATTTCCTGATCTGACGGTTCGTGACGGCTTCATTTATGTTCGCACTGTCCCACGTTCTGGTGATCCGGTGCAAGAGGACGAAGCGTGGAAACTTTGGATTCCTCCCGGCCTAGTTTCAGATGTAATTTCCCGTGCTCATGACCCTCCATTGTCTTCTCATGGTGGTGTCGGTAAGACCCTTGAGCGAATTCGTCGTTATTTCTATTGGCCACGCATGGCAGCCGATGTTAGATCTCATGTTCTCTCGTGTGACACTTGTAAAGAAACCAAAGCGCCAAATACAACACTCCGACCGCCGATAGTTAACCAACCCATTGCTGAAAGACCGTGGCAAAGAATTTACATGGATCTCTTAGGCCCATATCCTCGCACTAAATCTGGCCATGTCTGCATTTTAATCGCTTTAGACCATCTTTCGAAATTTCCATTATTAAAGCCCTTACGTAAAGCTACGACGTCTCAGATTTGTACCTTCGTCGAAGAAGAGATTTTCCATATGTTTGGTGTTCCCGAAACAATTGTTACCGATAATGGTACCCAATTCCGTTCGGCACAATTCGCTAAATTACTGGAACGCTACGGAGCCCAACACCTGCGCACGGCACTTTACTCTCCTCAGGCTAACGCTTCTGAGCGAGTAAACAGATCTATCTTAGCCGGCATTCGCGCCTATATTAAAGACGAGCATCAAAAGTGGGATGAAAACCTCAGCAGTATTGCCAGCTCACTTCGGAGCTCTATCCATCAGGCAACAGGTTTTCCCCCGTATCGGATGTTGTTCGGACTCCAAATGATAACCCATGCGTCCAGCTACGAGTTGTTACGCCGCCTTCAAGGAATTGACGAACCGCTAAACATTGACATGTCTGATAAGCTCAAACTTATTCGAGCAAAAGCCCAAGAAAATTTAAAGAAGGCCTTCGACCAAGGAGCCAAAACGTACAATCTGAGGACAAAACCCGTAGAGTTCAAAGTGGGCGAAGAAGTTTATCGCCGCAACTTCCAGCTAAGTAATTTCGAAAAGCAGACAAGTGCGAAACTCGGCCGCAAATTTCTAAAGTGTAGAGTCAGGGCAAGAAAAGGAAATTCGTTATATGAATTGGAAG
This sequence comes from Machimus rusticus, assembly GCA_951509405.1. NCBI lineage: Eukaryota > Metazoa > Arthropoda > Insecta > Diptera > Asilidae > Machimus > Machimus rusticus. The sequence goes on from OX608051.1 coordinate 16,811,405, forward strand.
ACCTCCAGGGGAAACTAATAGGAACATTTCATGCCAAAGATATTAAGAGGTGAAGATGAGAGATATTTTCTTTTGGTTTTTAAAATTAATTTGTCTTTACATATACTATATCGAGGCAATCCTTGATATAATCTCTAGTATTTATATATTTTTTTCGGTCGAATTCCTTATTCAGGCTATCTTTTGAGCACGGCTCACTTCTCTCACGTTTTAATTTCGGTAGCCCTAATAAGGCATCCGACCAGCTTATCTGGTACCAGGTTGTCCCTAAAACCGCCTCTGCTCGGTTATGCGGTGGACATACCTTTTTACCCCCTCTTCCTTCCTTATTCCTAGTTAGAGTTCCTCTTCCCTAACCCAATCCTATCCACTTTTAAAAGTTTTTTTTCAATATCATCCCACTCTCTTACTTCGAGAGGCCCTGCCTGGAATTCTCTTGGTCGAGGTCGTTTCGAGGCCTCTTGAGAACTACGGAGGTTGGCTACGTCAGCCAGCCATCCGTCTCGAGGTCTCGGGCTTCCTCTTCCTTGAGGGGTACAGGCAGGGAGGGGCTTTGCTTGCCCACACCGCGGAACTGGCGCTCCGGAGACGTCCGGAGAACTCCCTGGAATTACAGGAGTTGGCTGGTGATAGAGCCAACTACCTGTCCGGGAGATTTCTCCGGTCGTCGTCCGTCGCTAGGTTTTCGCGGGGTGGGCCGGCACGGCTTCCTTTCCTCGAGAAGTGTCGTCTTCCCACACGGTGTCACTAGAGCTTAGACTCTAGTTATCCCGCTTTCTCTCCATTTTATCCTTTGTTAACTTCCCCAAGTCATGATGGTTTCCATCATCATATTCAAAATCTTCTTCAACCACAAATCACTAGCTGCATTTTCTCGTCATTCGTTTTAAATACCTTGCTTAATTTTGTTTAAAATGGCTTAGTCTAAGTTTGGATTTTGTCAGTACAATTTCGAAGTCGTTGTCTCATCATCACCTCTTGATCTCTTTATCGTTGACCCTTTCTTTTGTCATACGTATGCATCTCACTTCACCATCTGGCTTGTCGATCTGCAATGGGCTCTACCAACATCAACACCACCTATCGTCAAATCTTATTGAGCGTCAGCGTCTCTCCTCAGCAGCAATCGCGTATTCATACTGGTTCTTAGATATACACCCTATCCTCTCTCTATTTTTGCCCTTTCCCCATTTTTTCATCACCCCTTCTTACACCCTTGTTCCATGATATTACCTGTACTTGGAGATCCTGTACTCCAACAATTCCCCCCTTGGTAAAGACTGCACGTCAAGGAATCTGACAGGGGATCTCCTTCCGGTAGGTTAAGTTTTTTCGACACACAATTTAACAACAACCCCCACCTCTGGACTCCCGGAACAGCAGCGCCCTTTCGTTGGAGTCTGGAGGGATGCGGATTCGCGGAGCGGATGTTCATCTTGGGACTGGGATGACCGCGGGGGTTGGTTTACAGCCATTCCTAATTTTTTTTGTTTTTTTTTGTCTTGTCGTATCAGTTCGTCTTAGAACATCGTTAACCCATCCCCACGATCGGGGCTGGCCCGAGGCAGGATCAGCAACCCCTTCTCACTGACAGGTAGGCCTGCCTCCCATTAGGGCTGGTCTTCTCTGCCAGTGGGAATGAGTGGTCGAGTCAGTATTGAATCTACCTGACCTCCCATTAGGGTCAGGGAAGTTCAATACCGACATCTGGCCGGCTGATTCAGTCTCGGGCTAGTCCTGGGCGCGGGTCGAGCCACAGGTTGGGCACCTCCCCATATTTTCTTTTAACATCTTTCGGCCGGTTCCCCAGGATCTGGGTTGGCCCGAGATGGGTTAGCAGCTCCCTATCACTGTCAGGGAATCCTACCTCTCATTAGGGCTGGTTTCCTCTGCCAGTGAGAGGGAGTGGTTGAGTCGGCTCTGAACCAACTGACCTCCCATAAGGGTTCAGGGAAGTCCAGGGTTGATTTTAACCGGCTGGCTCAGTCTCGGGTCAGACTTGGGTCATGGGTCGAACCACATGTTGGGCACCCGCAAGAACCCCCAACCCTTTTTCAGCTCCGTTGTCCTCGTAAACGAGTGCAACGGACCTGCGCTGTTATGGTCGGGGCATAAAAATCAGGCGGAAAACATTTTTCGCCTCCGCCTATGTGCAAGCGCACGCCGGGGCCCCCAAAATTCGGCCAAGAATTCACGGCGCCCAGCCGCAAATCACCGCAGCCTAACGGGTCGGCCAGCGGATTGCACCGCGCGCCGAGCATTCGGAGGCCACAATTTGGAAATTTAAACGCAAAATATTTCCAACTTGTGGCCGCCGAATGTTCGAGAAGCGGCAGCGATCCGTTTGCCGAGTCCTCGGCAGCGGCTTCAGTGGAGAAAGATAGCGGCGCGGCTCTCCCACACATCGGCGGCCCGCCTGACGGCAGTCGGCGCGGCTGATGTGTGAGTGAGGTGCACCGGGACATTTTCGCGGGCTGGCTGTGCGCGAGGCGGTCGAGGCGGGAGGCCTCCAAAAAGTCAGCTGCAGATCCTCGAGCCGGGCGGACGCGTGTTTCCTTTGGGGACGAGCGCTTTTTTTTTTGGAGGAGGTCGGTTTGAGATTTTCGAGTCGGCGGAGGCAGTTTTTTTGGTGGACCGCGGAAGAGTTTGTTGGAGTGGAGCGGCCCGAGTGAAGGAGTTGTTTTTTTGTGATTTCCCTTACCGGGGAGTTTTTTTTTCTTGATCGGACCGACCTAACTTGCGCATCGTGAAATTTTCCCGATCCCGTGTTAAATTATGTCCACGGAAGTTTTTTTGTTATTATTTCGGGAACCTAAAAGAAAAGAGCGAAGATAAAAGAACCGTTAAGTGAGCATACATAGAAGATTACTCTCCGTTAGTGCCGATGGGTCCTGAAGTATCCGAGGGAGAACCTTGCTAATGACCAGTTTTCTCGTTGTTTGTGAACACTGAAAATGAAAATTATTATACGATCTATTAATTAAGCACGTGGATTAATTACAAGGTTTATAAAATTACCTAAAGTTATGCTGTCCAGAAGATTTAACTGAAAAGAAAAAAGATTAAACTTGTGATTAATTAAAAGATTTTAGCTAAGTGAAATATTTAAAACTTACCTCCTAAACCGCCCTATGAACCTGAATTAGAAGTGGAGAATGTAATTAATTGTATAAGATGTGTAGTGCCTTAAACTTACCATTATAATTGCCTTCCATTTTGGTGAACCTCGGAACTGAAAAAAAAGAAAAAGAAAAATTTAATAATATAATAGAAGACTCAATACTTACCCGTTAATCAATCATGCCGCGAACCTGTGAAGAAAAGGAAAGTTTGTTATAAAATAAATTCAGTGAACATAACTAAATCTCACTTGCTGTCGTTATGAGTGCGGCCTCGACCGATAAACTATAATATAAGGTGAACCTGTAACGAAAGATTTTTTTTTTATGAAATCAAAGTAAACCAACTCGGAACTTACTTCAGTGGACAAATATAAAATTAAATTTTGCTGTGAATTAGCCTTCGAACCTGAAAGGAAAGAAAAACTAAGTTAAGTGAGAATAAACTAGAACTGAAACTTACCTTTTCGTGTATTTGACGGACTGTGAGAACATAAAAGGAACCCGTGATAAAGTTGAAGTAATCCAAGTGTAGTTGAGCTACAAAAGAAACTTAAACTTAAAACAAAGAAGTTGAGTGGGATAATCTAAAATTAAAATTAAAGCAGGAATGAAAAACAAATAATATCTTAAGAAAACCCTAATCTGACCAATTAACGTAAGACCGAGTACTTACTTTGAAGTGAACTCCTAACCCAAAAAAAAAAAAAAAAAAAAAAAAAAAAAAAAAAAAAAAAAAAAAAAAAATTTTAAACAGATAATCGAAATAACTAAATAAAGTAAACCATTACCGTCAGTAGGTGGTTTTTTTTTGTGTTTTGCCATCCATGGGCCAACCGAAGAGGCCAGAAGAGGCAACATCCGTCGTCGCAGCCGCAATCCAGCGCAGCAGTCCTCCAACAACATCAGCAGTAGCATCAACGGCCGCATCGTTCGACCATGGCGCCCACCGATAGTTTTTTTTTGTTAGTAAACGATGTAAGGTTTTGTTTTGAAAACATAATATAGGTATGTTACTATAATTTAATTTTTTTCTTCTTGGTTCCCCCTCCTCCGACTCTCTCCTTTTCAGCCGTTGTTTGAGGTAGCTTAAAATTTAAAAGGGACCTCCCCATAAAATTTTGGGCCAGGGGAGGTCATCAGGGTGGTTGGGGCTCGGCCATTAGGGGGGTTGGTTGTCATCTTACACCCCCCGCCGAGAGTCATTCACGGGCAGGGACAGGGGTTCGGTCCCGCCATGCCCTCTTCCCTTACCCTTTTGTTTTCCGTCCGCGCGAGATAATTTTCGTTATGAGGTAGTTCGTTCTGGTGGCGAAGTGTGGCCTTTCGGCAAAACCCCCCCACACTACCGCAATGCTAGCCTGCCAGCTCGCGCAGCCACAAACCACCAGACGAGGCGCTTTAGCCGGGCCCTCGAGAGTTTACCTTTCATAACAAATATGGCGCCCAACGTGGGGCCATCCTATCCCCTCCCCTTGAAGCGAAAGGCTTCCCAATTTTCACTTACCTTCCCTTCTTCCTTTCGAGGCCCTATCGGCGACTCCCATGGCTGGAGTTGACCTGAGGCCTCTTGAGAATTACGGCGGTTGGCTTCCTCAGCCAACCAGCCGTCTCGAGGTCTCGGGAAAACTTCATCCTAGGGATGAGCTGGTAGTGGGGGATCCTTGCCGGCAGACCCCGTGGGTTCTGCGCGGTGGAGACTTCCGAGGTCCTCCCCGGAATTACAGGGGTTGGCAGTGTTGTGTGCCAGCTACCTGTCCGGGAGGATACCTTGGTCGTCCTCCGCCTCGCAGCCCCCATCGGTGAAACTGGTAAGGGTCCTTCCCTCACCATTTCCTGTCCGGCGGGCCGAATGCTCGGTGGCCGGTGATTGACTCTCGGTTTTTTTTTGTGGTAACGTAATTTGTTTGTTTCGGCTGAAAGTTGAGAAGGAGAGGTGGACCAAGAGGATTTTATGATCGCATATTACCGTTTATATTAGATTTCTGCATGCTTTATCTTAGTATAACATAATGATTATTAGAAATTGCTATATTCCGAATATGTTATAGCTCATTTTGTTTAATTCCCTTTCGGGAAATTGCGGTCCATTTCAAAAATTTTTTTTTGTACTCAGAATATTGTTAAGAAATAGATGATTAAACATCAATGATTATACATATATATAAGGAAGTTAAGTAAGTGTAAAGATTTTGTAAGATCTTTGGGCACTTCGGGTAAAATTTAAAGATTTTTTTTTCTCATTCCTTTTCCTTTTTTTTGGTTCTTTTGTTTTTCCTCGTTGTCAAATATAAAATTTTTTTTATTTTTTTTTCTTTCCTTTTGCGGCAGTTTTTTTGCGATTTATTTTCTTTCTTTTTTTTTAAATGACCGAACCAAACACGGGCGCGGTGCCTAGAAAATATAATACGCGACAAACGGCGCGTGATGTCGTTGAAACACCAGCTACAGTGAGACCGAGTCGGGATCGGGAAGTCTTGACGGAAACACCTGCTGGAGCGATACCGGCGGTCGAGATTCGGGAATCTGGCGACGTCGAAAAGTCCGGGTTAAGAGAAACGCTCGATGCGAGTCTTCGATTTCGCGTGGCGGATTTAGTCCGTACCGAGTTGGAGCGTCTCGATCGTGAAAAACAAGAACGGTTAGTAGCAATGGAAACGCCGCGACCGCGTATATCTCCTACGGAGCAGCCTCCACGTCCTCCAAGAGTGTCGAGGCAGCCAAATTTTGATTTGAGTCCTGTTTCTGCGCCGCCACGTCTTAGACGCCCAGCCCCTGATCTGTATCCTGAACCTTCTCCACGGTACCCCCATCAATCTTCGACCGAGCAATGGCCCAGTAGTCCCCTTCGTCATTGGAAAATTCAGTATGACGGGGATAACTCTAAACTCCACCTCGAAGAGTTCATTTTCAGAGTTGAAAACCTTACACGGGACACTCTTCGAGGCCGCTTCGATCATTTGATCAGTAATTTCCACCTTTTGCTCGGAGATACGGTTGGGGACTGGTACTGGACCATTCGGAGAAGCTACGTGAATTTATCCTGGCAAGACCTTAAAACCGCCCTTAGAGCTGATTGGGGAGAGCGCTCACGAGACATCGACATCAAGCGGCAGATGCTGAACAGACGACAGCAGCCCAACGAGTCGTTCACCTCGTATTACTTGGATCTCGTTTCGTTACGAAATCGTCTTTCAGTTCCGATGCAAGAGATCGAGTTTGTGGAGATGTTGAGAGCAAATCTGCTGCCTTATATTCAGGAGCAGATTTGCCTTCACCGTATCTACACGATTGCGCATCTACGAGATTTAGTAACTGAGGTCCAAGTAACTCGACAGCGAACGAGGAGTACGCTGTTGTCGACTGCACACCGTCCCGCGAGAGTCGATGAAAATTTTGCTTTTGAAGACCTGACTGAGGCCGCGCAAGAACCGTTAGTAATCGAGCCAGTTGACGCTCTGACTAAATTTCCATCTTCTGCGATAAAGTGCTGGAATTGCGACCAGACTGGTCACTCTTACCAAGATTGTCCCTCAGAACCGACAGGGTTCTTTTGCTATGGCTGTGGACGAAAAGGGGTTGTTAAACCTCGCTGTCCTAATTGTATTTCAAAAAATCAGCGTCGGGTCGGGAGCAACAACACCAGCCCCCGACCTCAACGACCGCTAGCAATTACGGCAGGCGAGACGACAACCACCCCTTCTCGTCCCCAGACATAACTACCCCTTCGACGGATAGAATTCCACCGGCCGGTTCTTTTCCAATTGACAAGTCAAATCTTGTGAATGTTGATCCATCAAAAAGATTAGAGAATCCCCCTGAACCTGACATTTTATTTTCACCATCTGTATCTGATCAACCCCCGAACCAAAAATTTTCTATATTAAAGAGACCGAACGATTCTCCATCTCCGGTTCTCTTTCCAATTAAGCCATACCACCTTAGGCTTAAGGAATACAAAGCGGCTCGTGAACGTATTTTTGCTTCGGCTGCAAATTACCCTGAAGGTCAGGGAGGAATCTCCTCAAAATCCAGTAAACTCTTCAAGTCCAGACGCTCCACTTTGCGGCTACGTGCGTTCTGGAAACGTGTAAAGAAAAATCGTCGGAAATTATCCTCAGCTTTCGTCTCAGTTCCAAAAGACGTAAGACCCTATGCTACAGTTAATATTTTAGGCCAAAACATCGTAGGCCTGCTAGACAGTGGTGCTAGCATTAGCATTTTGGGCAAAGGATCTGAGAGCTTGCTGCAGGAAGCAGGCCTTAAATGGGTAAAATACCGATCTGCTATCGAGGTGGCCAACGGAGCTAGACCGGAAGTGCACGGTCACGTTGATTTGGAAGTTCTCTTCCGGGGTGAGACTAAAACTTTACGACTTTACGTTGTACCTAGTCTCACTCAAGAGTTATATCTAGGAATCGATTTTTGGAGAACTTTTAAGTTGGCTCCGGACGTTCTTGGTCTAGTCTCTTCGTTGGACACCCCAATAGTAGCGAAACCCAATCCTGCTGAACACATGTTACCTCCGGATTTTCAACGACGTTTGGAACAAACTAAATCGCTGTTTCCATCATATTCGAACTTGGGCTTGGGGAAAACGCACTTACTTGAACATGCCATAGACGTTGGGGATGCTACACCCATTAAACAAAGATTTTATCCAGTTTCTCCGGCGGTGCAAAAACTTATGGACGCTGAGCTGAGCCGAATGCTGTCGCTGGGAGTGATAGAGGAGAGCCAGAGCCCTTGGAGCTCTCCAGTTGTTCTAGTACGGAAGCCAGGCAAAGTCCGACTGTGTTTTGACGCCCGGAAGGTGAACTCCGTCACGAAAAAGGATGCTTATCCGCTGCCACAAATTGATGGTATGTTGAGTCGCCTTCCGCCGGCAAAGTACATCACCAGTCTTGACTTGAAGGACGCCTTTTGGCAGATTCCTCTAGAAAAGAGCTCCAGGGAGAAGACAGCCTTTACAGTGCCTGGTCATCCCCTCTATCACTACACAGTGATGCCATTCGGTCTCTGCAACGCTCCCCAAACCATGTGCCGATTGATGGATAAAGCTATTCCTTACGACCTTCGTGACAATGTATTGGTGTACCTCGACGATCTATTGGTCTTATCCCAAGATTTTGACTCGCACCTATCTCTTCTCGCTCGAGTAGCGGACTGTCTGAGGAGGGCGGGACTTACAATAAACGTGGAAAAGAGCAAGTTCTGCTTAAAAGAGACAAAGTATCTAGGCTTCATTATTGGTGAAAACGGCATGCGTATGGATCCTGATAAGATCTCTGCAATTGTTGAATACCCTGCTCCCAAAACCGTAAAGCAAGTACGTCGATTCATAGGAATGGCAGGATGGTATCGCAGATTTATTCCTAACTTTGCAGATCTTTCGGGTCCGATAACTGATACGCTTAAAAAATCCAGTAAGTTCACGTGGACCGAAGCAGCCCAAACCGCGTTTGACAAACTTAAGCAGCTCTTGACTACCGCTCCCGTTTTAGTGACCCCCGACTTCTCCAGACCGTTCGTTATTCAATGCGATGCGAGCACACAAGGTGTGGGTGGAGTCCTATTGCAGGTCGACAACGATGGTAACGAGAGGCCAATTGCCTACGTGTCACAAAAACTTAATTCAGCCCAGAGAAACTATTCGGTAACAGAACTGGAGTGTTTGGCTGCGATTATAAGCGTCCAAAAATTTCGTCCATACATCGAGCTCATGCCTTTTAAAATTATTACCGACCATGCGAGTTTGAAATGGCTTATGTCACAGAAAGATCTAAGTGGCAGATTGGCGAGATGGAGTTTGAAGCTTCAACGCTACGACTTCACCATCGAGCACCGTAAGGGGAGCTTGAACGTGGTGCCAGATGCGTTGTCGCGAGTGGAGTGTGACGCGCTGTCAGCTCTGGAGGACTTCGGGCCTGAGGTCGATCTCAGCTCTCCACATTTCGCCTCGGCGGAATATGTAGAGCTGGGACGACAAGCCGAAGAAAACCGGGCCAAATTTCCTGATCTGACGGTTCGTGACGGCTTCATTTATGTTCGCACTGTCCCACGTTCTGGTGATCCGGTGCAAGAGGACGAAGCGTGGAAACTTTGGATTCCTCCCGGCCTAGTTTCAGATGTAATTTCCCGTGCTCATGACCCTCCATTGTCTTCTCATGGTGGTGTCGGTAAGACCCTTGAGCGAATTCGTCGTTATTTCTATTGGCCACGCATGGCAGCCGATGTTAGATCTCATGTTCTCTCGTGTGACACTTGTAAAGAAACCAAAGCGCCAAATACAACACTCCGACCGCCGATAGTTAACCAACCCATTGCTGAAAGACCGTGGCAAAGAATTTACATGGATCTCTTAGGCCCATATCCTCGCACTAAATCTGGCCATGTCTGCATTTTAATCGCTTTAGACCATCTTTCGAAATTTCCATTATTAAAGCCCTTACGTAAAGCTACGACGTCTCAGATTTGTACCTTCGTCGAAGAAGAGATTTTCCATATGTTTGGTGTTCCCGAAACAATTGTTACCGATAATGGTACCCAATTCCGTTCGGCACAATTCGCTAAATTACTGGAACGCTACGGAGCCCAACACCTGCGCACGGCACTTTACTCTCCTCAGGCTAACGCTTCTGAGCGAGTAAACAGATCTATCTTAGCCGGCATTCGCGCCTATATTAAAGACGAGCATCAAAAGTGGGATGAAAACCTCAGCAGTATTGCCAGCTCACTTCGGAGCTCTATCCATCAGGCAACAGGTTTTCCCCCGTATCGGATGTTGTTCGGACTCCAAATGATAACCCATGCGTCCAGCTACGAGTTGTTACGCCGCCTTCAAGGAATTGACGAACCGCTAAACATTGACATGTCTGATAAGCTCAAACTTATTCGAGCAAAAGCCCAAGAAAATTTAAAGAAGGCCTTCGACCAAGGAGCCAAAACGTACAATCTGAGGACAAAACCCGTAGAGTTCAAAGTGGGCGAAGAAGTTTATCGCCGCAACTTCCAGCTAAGTAATTTCGAAAAGCAGACAAGTGCGAAACTCGGCCGCAAATTTCTAAAGTGTAGAGTCAGGGCAAGAAAAGGAAATTCGTTATATGAATTGGAAGACCTCCAGGGGAAACTAATAGGAACATTTCATGCCAAAGATATTAAGAGGTGAAGATGAGAGATATTTTCTTTTGGTTTTTAAAATTAATTTGTCTTTACATATACTATATCGAGGCAATCCTTGATATAATCTCTAGTATTTATATATTTTTTTCGGTCGAATTCCTTATTCAGGCTATCTTTTGAGCACGGCTCACTTCTCTCACGTTTTAATTTCGGTAGCCCTAATAAGGCATCCGACCAGCTTATCTGGTACCAGGTTGTCCCTAAAACCGCCTCTGCTCGGTTATGCGGTGGACATACCTTTTTACCCCCTCTTCCTTCCTTATTCCTAGTTAGAGTTCCTCTTCCCTAACCCAATCCTATCCACTTTTAAAAGTTTTTTTTCAATATCATCCCACTCTCTTACTTCGAGAGGCCCTGCCTGGAATTCTCTTGGTCGAGGTCGTTTCGAGGCCTCTTGAGAACTACGGAGGTTGGCTACGTCAGCCAGCCATCCGTCTCGAGGTCTCGGGCTTCCTCTTCCTTGAGGGGTACAGGCAGGGAGGGGCTTTGCTTGCCCACACCGCGGAACTGGCGCTCCGGAGACGTCCGGAGAACTCCCTGGAATTACAGGAGTTGGCTGGTGATAGAGCCAACTACCTGTCCGGGAGATTTCTCCGGTCGTCGTCCGTCGCTAGGTTTTCGCGGGGTGGGCCGGCACGGCTTCCTTTCCTCGAGAAGTGTCGTCTTCCCACACGGTGTCACTAGAGCTTAGACTCTAGTTATCCCGCTTTCTCTCCATTTTATCCTTTGTTAACTTCCCCAAGTCATGATGGTTTCCATCATCATATTCAAAATCTTCTTCAACCACAAATCACTAGCTGCATTTTCTCGTCATTCGTTTTAAATACCTTGCTTAATTTTGTTTAAAATGGCTTAGTCTAAGTTTGGATTTTGTCAGTACAATTTCGAAGTCGTTGTCTCATCATCACCTCTTGATCTCTTTATCGTTGACCCTTTCTTTTGTCATACGTATGCATCTCACTTCACCATCTGGCTTGTCGATCTGCAATGGGCTCTACCAACATCAACACCACCTATCGTCAAATCTTATTGAGCGTCAGCGTCTCTCCTCAGCAGCAATCGCGTATTCATACTGGTTCTTAGATATACACCCTATCCTCTCTCTATTTTTGCCCTTTCCCCATTTTTTCATCACCCCTTCTTACACCCTTGTTCCATGATATTACCTGTACTTGGAGATCCTGTACTCCAACAATTCCCCCCTTGGTAAAGACTGCACGTCAAGGAATCTGACAGGGGATCTCCTTCCGGTAGGTTAAGTTTTTTCGACACACAATTTAACAACAACCCCCACCTCTGGACTCCCGGAACAGCAGCGCCCTTTCGTTGGAGTCTGGAGGGATGCGGATTCGCGGAGCGGATGTTCATCTTGGGACTGGGATGACCGCGGGGGTTGGTTTACAGCCATTCCTAATTTTTTTTGTTTTTTTTTGTCTTGTCGTATCAGTTCGTCTTAGAACATCGTTAACCCATCCCCACGATCGGGGCTGGCCCGAGGCAGGATCAGCAACCCCTTCTCACTGACAGGTAGGCCTGCCTCCCATTAGGGCTGGTCTTCTCTGCCAGTGGGAATGAGTGGTCGAGTCAGTATTGAATCTACCTGACCTCCCATTAGGGTCAGGGAAGTTCAATACCGACATCTGGCCGGCTGATTCAGTCTCGGGCTAGTCCTGGGCGCGGGTCGAGCCACAGGTTGGGCACCTCCCCATATTTTCTTTTAACATCTTTCGGCCGGTTCCCCAGGATCTGGGTTGGCCCGAGATGGGTTAGCAGCTCCCTATCACTGTCAGGGAATCCTACCTCTCATTAGGGCTGGTTTCCTCTGCCAGTGAGAGGGAGTGGTTGAGTCGGCTCTGAACCAACTGACCTCCCATAAGGGTTCAGGGAAGTCCAGGGTTGATTTTAACCGGCTGGCTCAGTCTCGGGTCAGACTTGGGTCATGGGTCGAACCACATGTTGGGCACCCGCAAGAACCCCCAACCCTTTTTCAGCTCCGTTGTCCTCGTAAACGAGTGCAACGGACCTGCGCTGTTATGGTCGGGGCATAAAAATCAGGCGGAAAACATTTTTCGCCTCCGCCTATGTGCAAGCGCACGCCGGGGCCCCCAAAATTCGGCCAAGAATTCACGGCGCCCAGCCGCAAATCACCGCAGCCTAACGGGTCGGCCAGCGGATTGCACCGCGCGCCGAGCATTCGGAGGCCACAATTTGGAAATTTAAACGCAAAATATTTCCAACTTGTGGCCGCCGAATGTTCGAGAAGCGGCAGCGATCCGTTTGCCGAGTCCTCGGCAGCGGCTTCAGTGGAGAAAGATAGCGGCGCGGCTCTCCCACACATCGGCGGCCCGCCTGACGGCAGTCGGCGCGGCTGATGTGTGAGTGAGGTGCACCGGGACATTTTCGCGGGCTGGCTGTGCGCGAGGCGGTCGAGGCGGGAGGCCTCCAAAAAGTCAGCTGCAGATCCTCGAGCCGGGCGGACGCGTGTTTCCTTTGGGGACGAGCGCTTTTTTTTTTGGAGGAGGTCGGTTTGAGATTTTCGAGTCGGCGGAGGCAGTTTTTTTGGTGGACCGCGGAAGAGTTTGTTGGAGTGGAGCGGCCCGAGTGAAGGAGTTGTTTTTTTGTGATTTCCCTTACCGGGGAGTTTTTTTTTCTTGATCGGACCGACCTAACTTGCGCATCGTGAAATTTTCCCGATCCCGTGTTAAATTATGTCCACGGAAGTTTTTTTGTTATTATTTCGGGAACCTAAAAGAAAAGAGCGAAGATAAAAGAACCGTTAAGTGAGCATACATAGAAGATTACTCTCCGTTAGTGCCGATGGGTCCTGAAGTATCCGAGGGAGAACCTTGCTAATGACCAGTTTTCTCGTTGTTTGTGAACACTGAAAATGAAAATTATTATACGATCTATTAATTAAGCACGTGGATTAATTACAAGGTTTATAAAATTACCTAAAGTTATGCTGTCCAGAAGATTTAACTGAAAAGAAAAAAGATTAAACTTGTGATTAATTAAAAGATTTTAGCTAAGTGAAATATTTAAAACTTACCTCCTAAACCGCCCTATGAACCTGAATTAGAAGTAGAGAATGTAATTAATTGTATAAGATGTGTAGTGCCTTAAACTTACCATTATAATTGCCTTCCATTTTGGTGAACCTCGGAACTGAAAAAAAAGAAAAAGAAAAATTTAATAATATAATAGAAGACTCAATACTTACCCGTTAATCAATCATGCCGCGAACCTGTGAAGAAAAGGAAAGTTTGTTATAAAATAAATTCAGTGAACATAACTAAATCTCACTTGCTGTCGTTATGAGTGCGGCCTCGACCGATAAACTATAATATAAGGTGAACCTGTAACGAAAGATTTTTTTTTTATGAAATCAAAGTAAACCAACTCGGAACTTACTTCAGTGGACAAATATAAAATTAAATTTTGCTGTGAATTAGCCTTCGAACCTGAAAGGAAAGAAAAACTAAGTTAAGTGAGAATAAACTAGAACTGAAACTTACCTTTTCGTGTATTTGACGGACTGTGAGAACATAAAAGGAACCCGTGATAAAGTTGAAGTAATCCAAGTGTAGTTGAGCTACAAAAGAAACTTAAACTTAAAACAAAGAAGTTGAGTGGGATAATCTAAAATTAAAATTAAAGCAGGAATGAAAAACAAATAATATCTTAAGAAAACCCTAATCTGACCAATTAACGTAAGACCGAGTACTTACTTTGAAGTGAACTCCTAACCCAAAAAAAAAAAAAAAAAAAAAAAAAAAAAAAAAAAAAAAAATTTTAAACAGATAATCGAAATAACTAAATAAAGTAAACCATTACCGTCAGTAGGTGGTTTTTTTTTGTGTTTTGCCATCCATGGGCCAACCGAAGAGGCCAGAAGAGGCAACATCCGTCGTCGCAGCCGCAATCCAGCGCAGCAGTCCTCCAACAACATCAGCAGCAGCATCAACGGCCGCATCGTTCGACCATGGCGCCCACCGATAGTTTTTTTTTGTTAGTAAACGATGTAAGGTTTTGTTTTGAAAACATAATATAGGTATGTTACTATAATTTAATTTTTTTCTTCTTGGTTCCCCCTCCTCCGACTCTCTCCTTTTCAGCCGTTGTTTGAGGTAGCTTAAAATTTAAAAGGGACCTCCCCATAAAATTTTGGGCCAGGGGAGGTCATCAGGGTGGTTGGGGCTCGGCCATTAGGGGGGTTGGTTGTCATCTTACACCCCCCGCCGAGAGTCATTCACGGGCAGGGACAGGGGTTCGGTCCCGCCATGCCCTCTTCCCTTACCCTTTTGTTTTCCGTCCGCGCGAGATAATTTTCGTTATGAGGTAGTTCGTTCTGGTGGCGAAGTGTGGCCTTTCGGCAAAACCCCCCCACACTACCGCAATGCTAGCCTGCCAGCTCGCGCAGCCACAAACCACCAGACGAGGCGCTTTAGCCGGGCCCTCGAGAGTTTACCTTTCATAACAAGTTTGTATCTATACGGATGGGTCCAGGAAAGACAATGACCCCTTTTCTAAAGAAGTTTTCACCCTTGATAAAAATTCATCCAGCTTCGAAGCAGAGCTCCAAATTATTCATGTAACATCTCCCGGAAAGAAGGTATCAAAATTTTTAGACTACGTGTTGGTCACACAAGAATGACCCACTCTTTCCTAATGGAAAGAGACCCCCAACCGGGATGTGTTGGGTGCCAGAAATCGCTGACAATAAAGCACATTTTAACAGAATGTGAAATAACTAAGAGGATCTGTGGGGTAGTCTTCCATATTCTAAATACAATTTTAGATCCATCAAACTCGCAAGACCTACTAAAACTTATTTCCAAACTAGGAATAATAAATCAAATATAAAAATTAAAAAAGAACAAGCAAGAAGAAGAAGAATAGTAATTTTTTAAATCTTTATTTCAAAATTATATGTATTATATAAGTTTATGCGCCATATGGGCCTAGCTCCCGAGAGCGTTTTAAATCATATTGTTAGGTTAAGCCCTGATTGTATAATATAAATATAATATAAAATAATAATAAATAAATAAATTTTTCGAAATTTATTTTTGTAAACCTCTAGGTGTTTTATTTTACCCTTTTTTCTAATCGCATATAAAAGATTTCGTTTAAACTTTTCCTGTTGTCTACACCGATAAAACAGTTTGTGGGGCTTAAATAAAATTTAATTAAATGAAATAAATGGTATGCTTATATTTGGCGAAAGAAATATCAATTTTACAGCAACAAATGATACATTTGACTTATTTATTTCACTCAAAAAGAAATTTGTTTTAACCAAAGGCGAGATTATTGTTTGAAATTTATAATTTAGTTCACTGAAAAAATGTCGCTTGGCGGGTTATCTTTACCAATGAGCTACCGATTCCGATTGCCTTTTTTTTAAAAAAAACTTGATTTTCCCGTGCCTTTGCCTTTTTTAAAAAACTTGATTTTCCCTACTATGCTTGTAGGAATAAAATTACCTCTGTTAGGAAATAAACAATAAACAATAACCGAAATTTCTAGTCGGGATGTACTTATTTATTACAACTTCTTTATATGTATTGAATTGCATTGCTTAAATAAATCACTTTGGTGTGAACTATCCTACAAGCAAGTCGTTTTTTTGCGAACAGGTTATGGGCCCAGGCGCGTGGTCGCAGTTAGATTAAAAAGAATTAAAAAGATTCCGGCACTGTGATTCCCGAAAAGTGGCGTAGCTCCGTTGGGATACATCAAAAGAGCGAAGTCATCTTACAAAGCGTGGAGATCCCTGGAAAGTGTGCATCGCTCTAAGGGGCCAACAAGAAAGGTAATGCTGTACAGGCAATTATTTCAAGCGAGAAAAAGGTCAGAGCAGTCAATGACGGAACATTTACGAGATTTTCAGTACAAAGTTGATCAGCTGGACGAAGCCGGCATCACAATACCAAAGGAATTGCTCTCCATAATGTTGCTGAGTTCCTTACCCGCAGAATACGAGAATTTCTGCATTGCAATTGAGGCGCGCGAAACACTGCCGGAGTTAAATATTCTAATAGCGAAGCTGATAGATGAGACAAGAAGAAACATTCAGGGTGACGAGGAGAAAGAAGGTGGAAGCTTCCAGAACGCCCTTATATCCAGCGAAAGATCCAGAACACCTAAGAAAAGAGAAGCAGCACAAAGTGACAAGGACCGCCAATATAACTCAAAACAAATACAAGCACATAAATTTCCTGGAAGTTGCTATAATTGTGGTCGTCGTGGACACAAAGCAAGTGAGTGTAGAATTAAGAAAAAGGAAAAAGGTAAAAACACAAAAGAAGCAGCCATGACATTAGATTTCAATGTAGTTGAAGATGATGGTGACGATCGGTATCAGAACGAATGGTATTTAGACAGCGGTTCCAGCTGTCATATGTGCAACAACAAAGGATAATTTATTGAATGGCATTCTAATGAACGTTCGGTAATTCAAACAGCGGGAAACGATAAACTCGATGCTTACGGTTCCGGAGTAGTCTTGTTAAATTTGCGTGGAGAAGACAATAACATAAATGAAATTAAATTAAAAGATGTTGTTTTCGCGCCGAAACTCAAACATAATTTAATCTCAGTTCCGAAAATTACAGACAATGGATATACTGTCGCGTTTTATGATGATTGCGCCAAGATAAAAACACGTTCCGGTCAATTGTTATTCAGAGCATATAAACAACAAAGACTCTATATCGTGAGGACAACGAATACAGAATCTTCACTATGTGCAAAACAGTCCGGTCCTGAGGACTTACTAAAATGGCACCAACGTTTCGGGCACCTGAATTTCGGCGATCTTGAAAAATTAAGAAACAGAAATATAGTAACCGGGTTTGATTTCGAAAAACTGAAAGGTACAGCCAAGTGCGTGCTGTGTGAGAGGGGAAAAATATCCCAGTTGCCTTATAAAACGTCCGACACGAGAGAAAACGACTTACTAGAAACTATCCATTCAGACATATGCGGGCCAATTAGTGAGACATCCCTAGGCGGAGCCAGATACTTCGACGGCAAATCGAGATATATGGATGTAGCTTTTCTTAGAATGCGGAGTGAAGTGCTCGATGCCTTCAAGAATTATAAACAACGAGTCGAGCGAGAGACTGGAAAACAAATAAAACGTCTACGTATAGATAATGCGAAGGAGTACCTTTCAAGGGTGTTCTCTAATTATTTGGAAAAACATGGTATTGCCAGGCAGCTGTCAACCCAATATACCCCACAACAGAACGGCATAGAAAAGCGGGCAAATAGGACGTTGATGGACATGGCGCGATGCTTGTTGTTGGAGTTGGGTTTACCAAAAAGCCTATGGACCGAAGCAATTAATACGGCCACTCTAATAAGGAATAGGTGCGTTACAAGTGTACTCGTGGACAAAACACCTTTTGAAGTTTGGACTGGGAAGAAACCGTGCGCATCCTTCTTTAGGATTTTTGGAGCGAGAGCAGTAGCTCTAGAAAAAGGGGTTGGAAGGTCGAAATTGGAGCCACGCGGGAAAGAATATAAACTCGTTGGCTACTCGAAGAGTCAAAGGCGTATAGATTGTGGGACCCCACTACCCAAATGATAACCAAACGACGGGACGTGAAGTTTTTCGAAAGGATTGACCCCAATAATTACTTATCGAGCCAGAATGGAACAGAAGTCATCAAAGATAATACATTGATCATCGAGTATGAATCAAGCAGTCTTCAAAATGCTGAAAGTTCAGCGGACAACAATCCAGAAATCGACAGAAGTGAAGACCTACCAAGAAGAGAAGAAGAAACCGACCTTAAGGAAGAAAAATTGCAGTCTGAACAACCTACATAAGAAAATAGTATGTAACACCGATGGAACGTGAACGCGACAATTACTCTGTGAAGAGGAAAGCTGGACGACCAAGGCTGGAACGGACGGGGCAGAGAGGAAGGCCCAAGAAGATATTCAATGAGGAAAAGGTAAATGTTGTCTCTAATTATAATTTTGATGAGTCAATATTGTTTGAAGTAGCAATTAATGGGCCAGAAAGAGAAAAATGGATTGATGCTATGAATTTAGAACTAGAGTCGTTAGCCAAAAACAATACTTGGGAACTAATAGATAAACCAAGAAACAAAAAGATTTTAACAAATAGATGGGTATTCCACAAGTACAAAAGCGACGGATCCGTAGATAAGTTTAAGGCGAGATCGGTAGTTCGAGGTTGTGAGCAACGCGATGGGGTGGACTTTCATGAAGTATTTGCTCCCGTTGCTCGCTACGAAACTATTCGCACCATATTTGCAACTTGCGCTAAACTTGGTATGTACCTACATCAAATGGACGTAGTTACAGCGTACGTACAGGGCGAATTAGACGACGAAATATACATGCAGCAACCGATGTATCATCCAGGCAAAACTGATACGAATAAAGTTTGCAAGCTTAATAAACCGCTCTATGGTTTGAAACAGTCTGGTAGGCAATGGCACAAAGAATTGGACAAATACTTGAAAAGTGCCAACTTCAAGCAATCGATCTCAGATCCCTGCCTCTATATCAAAGACGAAGGGGGTACAAAGACCATAATTATAGTATATGTTGATGATATACTAGTGGCATCGAAAAATCTTAAAGCCTTGGAAGAGGCAAAAACAATATTGAAAAGTAGATTCGAAATCAAGGACTTAGGAGAAGTTCGCAATATTCTCGGGATAACAGTCGAAAGGCCAGAACCTACAGGGGATTTAAAAATCCATCAACACAGTTACATTGAAAAACTCCTCGATAAATTTGGAATGAATGAGTCAAAGCCTGTTGGAACGCCTATAGAATTTGGATGATGATGGATGATGGATCAAACGAAGAATGCCCGGATTCTGAAATAGAAAGGAAAGAAATGACTGGAAAGCCATACAGGGAGCTTGTTGGAGCGCTAATATACTTAGCGAATACCACACGTCCGGATATTTCGTTTGCGGCAAACACGTTAAGCAGATTTTGCAATTACCCAGGAAAAAGGCATTGGATCACAGCGAAACGTGTTCTAAGGTATCTGAAAGGAACTTCCGATTACAAAATTCATTACAAAAAGTCAAATGAAAAACTACACTGCTACGTGGATTCAGATTGGGCCAGTGACGTGGATAGCAGAAGATCCTGTTCGGGCTATGCAGTGCTACTAGCAAGCGGGCCGATCTGTTGGAAGACAAAAAGGCAAAAATCAGTCTCGTTATCTACGATGGAAGCAGAGTATATGGCCTTGTCGGCAGCCACAAAGGAGGTAATTTACTTGAGGAAAATGTTAAACGAAATCGGGCTATCTGAGGACATCAATGGACCAACTACCATATTGTGCGACAACCAGAGTGCCATAAAATTTTCAAAGGATATCAGCTTTCATGAAAGGTCAAAACACATAGACATATGATATCACTTTACAAGAGAAGCATTTGACAACAAAGAGATTCAGCTAACCTACGTAAAGTCAGAAGACATGGCAGCAGATTGTTTAACGAAAAGTATTCCTAAAACTAGACACGATAAATGCATTGAAATCTTTCAAAAAATTTTGGATGTAGTTGATTAGGGGAGTGTTAGGAAATAAACAATCAACAACAACCGAAATTTTTGTTCGGAATGTACTTATGTATTACAACTTCTTTATATGTATTGAATTGCATTGCTTAAATAAATCACTTTGGTGTGAACTATCCTACAAGCAAGTCGTTTTTTTGCGAACAACCTACAAATAAATAATTTTATTTTAAAAAACTTAACTGTTCTATCAGTATAATATGTGTCAATCTGTTAACGGAAACAATGATCAATATTTTGAGGAAGGGATGACCGCAACTATTTAAATAGTGTATGTTAAAAATAATAATGTTATTGGTTAACAAAATGTATGTTGTAATTGTGGATATTCAATTTATCTGTGGAAACAGAGGGCAATATTACGTTAAAGAGTTGGCGGTACTTTCTCATATTTCTCTTATTCCATTTGTTTATCACTTTGCGCCGCCATATCCACGTCAAGAACTTTCCCTTAAGGCAAGACTTCAAAACAATTACGATTTTTATAATATCAATGGATTAAAATGGGACGAAGGGAATATCGAATACAATCAACTACCGTATATTTTATCAAAAATAAAAGATTCTGTGATATACGTGAAGGGTGAAACAAAAGAACAATTTATAAGGAAATACTTGCCGGATGCTAACATCAAGCAGTTGAAAATACCAAAATTGAACAGTCTTCAGCAGTTTGAAGCTAATTGTGAACTACACGGACGACTTCCACAAATACGTTGCGCAGTTCAAAATTGTGCCAATATTTATCTATATTTATTAATGAATAAAATTATTATATAGACTTCATTTTTATCTCAATTTATTTTATTAAAACCTAATAAAAATTATGACAAATACATAATGTCAAAAATAATATTAGTAGAACAATATAAGGGTATCTCGTAAAAGAGTCTTGAATAGTTTGTATGTACATGGGAGGTTCTAGTAGATGGTATAAAAAATTCACCTTTTGATAAAACAAATAAATTTTTTTCTTTACACTTTTCACAATATTTATTATAGTATTCTTTTACACTTTCAGATGCATTATTATTGTGAAACATAACAATGTTAATGCACTCTAACAAATCATATAACCTACAAAGCTCGTCAAGGGTTAATTAAACTAATGCTTCCCGCATCAAATGGAATTTTGTGCTCCTCTTTCAATGCCGCCTGGTTTGTTGGTATTAGGTCAATTTCGTTCTTCAAATTACAAAGATGTTTAAGAATTGCTACCCATCCAGCATATGTTGTTGACCATGACGATGGAAAACGATTTTTGCCTCGAAAGAATGCAGGTCGAATCCAAGTACAACTTTTTGATTTTGATATTCATCCAGATATGTAGTACGTGTAGTTCAGCAATAGGTTAGTAGATAAGCTATGCCGGTTCGGCGCCAAAATCCCATAAGGTTTATACAGGGGGTCAAAATTCTCAAAATTGTATCAAAAGCTCGTCGTCTACGTCTACAAGCAGTTTTAAGGCCGAAAGCTCTCTCTTGTGTGTATCGGGGTTCGGGTCTTTGCTATTTTGTGTCAGCCATCTACCGGATTAAGTCTAGAATGTGCGTTCTTGGAGTGTGTATGTGGTTATCCGGGTTCGGATCTTTGCTATTTTTTGCTGTCTGCCATCTACCAGATTAAGCTCAAGTTCTTCTAGAAGGTATGTGCTTGGAGTATATGTGGTGATCGGGTTCGGGACTTTACTATTTTTGCGGTCCATCATCTACCAAATTAACCTCAAGTTTTTCCAGAATGCGTGTGAGACGCCGAAAGCTTTACCTTATCCTTTGCTAGTTGTACGCGAACGTGAATGCCTGATCATCATAAATCGCAGGGTACTTGAACTTGAACACTTGAATGTGTCACCCAAGTATAATTTACGTAATTTTGCGGGTACGCATGTGGCTTTTTTTTTTTTAGTCATGTGGTCTGTAATTTGATCCCTTTAAGGACACGTTTTAAATTAGACTAGGAATTTGGGGACCTGAAGGATCATGTCTGAACATGTTTCAAGTACACATGTGGCTTTTTTTTTATCATGTGGTCTGCAATTTGATCCCTTTAAGGACACGTTTTAAATTAGACTAGGAATTTGCGGATATGCCAGGATCATGTCTGAACATGTTTCAAGTACGCATGTGACTCTGTTTATGCCATGTGGTGGCTTACCAATTGTTTATACTGAGGGGTTCTTACTTCCAGGAATTGATTTTCGATTCAACGTGGGTGGTCCTGTTTTTATTTTTTATTTTACTTGGGAAAACATTTTCCTCCACATTTGAGATCCCCGCGCGGGAGTATAAATAGCGCTCCACGAAAATATATCATTCATTTAGTGTCAATCCTTTGTGAGCTACACACCCACAACAATTTATTTAATCTTCAGAATTTTTAACTTAAAGTTTACACAAGTTATTTATTTACATTTAATTATCTTGTGAATTAGTGTGTCAAAGGTTAAAGACCAAAGGACAAAACACAGTGAAAGAAACTATCAGTGTTGTAAAAGTTAACAGTGCCCTTCAGTTATATTCCTATATTGTTTAAAAATGGTTCAAGTAAGCAATTTAGTGCAAAATGCTAAGCTAGCATTTTTAAATGCCCAAAACAATCATACGCTAATTGAGGCGGGCGTGAAAGAGTGCTCAAGCAATTTAATAGTGCTTCGACAATATTTAAAAAGGGCAAAGACTGTAGGTGAAAAACAAAATTTCACCAATGGGATAAACCTTGTACAAGGATACCGTACCCAGCTAAAACAGCTGAAATTGAGGACAAGTTCTAGCCATAATGCGAACCGTGCTAATTGGACTTCATCCCGAGTTCGGTGGGAAGACGTACAATCGGCTTTTTGCGATCGGTAAGTAAAAACTTAAAAATATTACTACTTGCAATCTCGAGGAGTCCTGCTCTAGTAGCTTTCTCCTCTAGGAGTTCTGCCTAAAGGCTGGCTCCGAAATTTCACCCTTTGGATCAACACTTAAGCGACCATGAATCTAATACACATCACAATATGCCTAAGTCACATCATTATTTGTTTGTTTCTTTGCATTTATAGTATGAGGACCGGGGTTATTATCAACTTGACTCATAAGGAGCCAAAGGAGTTCCTGAGTGATTGTGTGGGACTTTTCCGTCGGCGCATCAATAATGCATTGAAGAAAGAGACTGCTCTTAAGGTGAATGCAGCTTTTTGTGGGGAGTTTAAGGTTGTGAGAGGGGATGAGGAAGTATTCGAGTTCAAGTACATGAACACGAAGAATGCTCCCATCTACCAAAACACAGATATTAATGAATGGTTCAAACATAATGTTGAGGAACCAGTAATGAATAAACTGGAAGAGTTCCAGGAAAGAGATAGCGGTTGGGCTTTGTCAGCCATTATAAACTTGGCTATAAACATCAACAAGTTCACACCGCAGCTGGGATCATCTTATATTGAGTTACCGCAACAAATTAAACGCAAAGAGGCCTGCATTAATGTTAAAAATGCGGACGATGCTTGTTTCGCCTGGGCAGTGATGTCAGCTTTACATCCAGTTGATCGCTTACAACATCCTGATAGAACATCATCATATCCCCACTATTCAACAGAATTAAAACTAGATGGAGTAACGTTCCCAGTGACCATGAAATAGATCCCTCGATTTGAGAAGCAGAATGGCCTTTCTATTAACGTATACATTCTGCAGAAAGCTGGAAAGGAAAATTATAAAGTTTTGCCAACATATTTAACAAAAGACAAAAAAGAGCAGCACGTGAATCTTCTTATGATCCAAAATGTTTATTATGATGAGAATGCCGAGGAGGAGGAAAAAGAAGATGATGAGCCCATCCGGTACCACTACGTATGGATAAAGAACCTCTCAAGACTCCTTTCATCCCAACTGTCGAGGAACGATCATCAAAAATACTTTTGCGACCGCTGCCTCCATTATTTTGGATCACAGGAGAAATTAGATCGCCATGTAGCTGACTGTACGAACATCAACAACGCCAAAATCCGGCTACCAACGGAGGACCAGAAGGAACTTAGATTTACGAATTTTAGGAATAAGGTAGAAGCTCCATTCGTTATTTACGCGGACTTAGAATGTTTATTAGTAGAAAATAGTGATAGAAATAAGTACCAAGTTCATGTACCGTGTAGTTTAGGATTTTATGTGAAGTGTTCTTATGACCCCACGTTATCGGTCTTTAAATTATATCGTGGTGAGGATTGTGTCGAGTGGTTTGTGCGCGAGTTGAAGCAGTTTGCAGAGAATTTGGAATCCGTTTTTCTTCACCCTCTACCTATGGATCAGATGACTGCTGAGGAAGTGGCATTTTTTGAGGCAGCAAGACTCTGTCATATATGCGAGAAACCATTTACATCAGGTGATAAAAAGGTGCGCGATCACTGCCACCTAACAGGTAAGTATAGAGGTCCAGCACATGAGGGGTGTAATATTAATTTTCAGGATAGTCACACCATCCCAATAATTTTTCATAACTTAAGCGGCTACGATTCTCATTTTATAATTAAAAATATAGCTTCCGATCTTCAAGGCCGCATTGATCTCCTTCCCATTAACAAAGAACGGTATATTTCTTTTACTAAACATTTAGATGAATACCCCATTAAATTCCGATTCATTGATTCGTTCAAATTCATGGCAAGCAGTCTCGACACCCTTTCCTCATACTTAACTTCTTTCCCTATTTTAAAATCCCAATTCCCAAATATAACAGAGTCCCAGTTTAAGTTACTGACACGTAAAGGAGTATACCCGTATGATTATTTTACTTGCATGTCAAAATTTTTAGAAACCAAACTTCCTGGTATTCCCCAATTTTACAATAAGTTAAACGATACTAATATTAGTCAAGAAGATTATGCACATGCCGTTAATGTTTGGAATGAATTCAGCATTCAAAATCTGGGTGAATATTCAGATTTATATTTAAAGACAGATGTCTTACTCTTGGCGGATGTTTTTGAACAATTCCGTGCAAGTTGCTGTAAAACATATGGATTAGATCCAGGCCACTATTATACGCTTCCAGGGTATACTTGGGACGCAATGCTCAAGCATACTAGCGTTACCCTGGAGCTATTAACTGATATTGATATGCTCTTATTTACAGAGCGAGGCATTCGGGGCGGCCTTAGCCAATGCTCTAAAAGATATTCAAAGGCCAATAATAAATACATGCCCGACTATGATCCCTCTCAACCTTCAAAATTTCTGATATATAATGATATTAATAACCAGTACGGTTGGGCAATGTCCCAACTCCTACCCCACAGTGGCTTCAAGTGGGTAGAAAATGCACCATCATTTAAGGTTGAAGATGTGGCTGATGATTCGCCCACAGGCTACATTCTTGAAGTGGATCTAAAGTATCCTCAGGACATTCATGATTTTCATAAAGATCTCCCTTATTGCCCCGAACATAGAGCGTCACCTGGATCAAAACAAACAAAACTTTTGGCTACACTGCATGATAAAACAAAATACGTTATTCATTATCGCAGTTTAAAACAAGCCATCCTTCACGGATTAAAGTTAAAGAAAGTTCACCGGGTTCTCGAATTTAATCAATCTGCATGGCTTAAGTCCTACATTGACCTAAATACGAGACTTCGAGCATTGGCTAAAAATGATTTCGAGAAAAATCTCTTTAAGCTTATGAATAATGCTGTTTTCGGAAAGACTATGGAGAACGTTCGGAAACATAGCATTGTTAAGCTGGTGACAAAGTGGCTGGGGCGATATGGAGCCGAAGCACTCATTTCTAAGCCAGAATTCAAGGCTTCAACCATTTTCAACGAGAACCTGGTAGCCATCGAGTTAAATAAGACAGAAATTTATGTTAATAAGCCTATATATGTAGGCATGTGCATTCTCGACTTGGCTAAAACCACCATATACAATTTCCATTATGATTATATGCTTCCCCAATTTAGATCTAACTGCACAGTTTGTTATACAGACACGGATTCACTCATTTATGAAGTGACCTGTCCTGACTTGTACCAAATTATTAAACGTGACTGCTATACCCACTTCGACACAAGTGACTATCCACAAAATAATATCTGGAACATCCCTCTTGTAAACAAAAAAGTGTTGGGCCTCATGAAGGATGAAAACAACGGTCGCATAATGACAGAGTTTGTTGGCCTGAGATCAAAAATGTATGCGGTCCGGGTAGAGGGTCAAGATAAAACGAAAAAATCTAAAGGTGTCAAAAGAAACATAGTAAAAAATAGAATCACATTTAACGATTATATTGAATGTTTAAACAGTAATAGTGAAAAAATAGTCCGGCAAAATTTAATTCAATCTAACAAGCATAAAGTTTCTTCCATTACCCAGCTGAAAATCGCGCTAAGTCCTCACGATGATAAAAGGTATTTAGTACCAAATTCGAATGAAACGTTACCGTGGGGTTATTACAGTATAATGGAAATAGATTAATATAGTTATATAAGAAAATATTGTAAATTAGATTAAGATATATACAAAATAAAAGAATTTTTATAACGTTTTAAAAAACTGTTTTATTTAAAAAATCCCTTATTTGCAATACATTTTTCAGAGCACATCGGCCTGCAAGCCTGTTTTTGAACAGCCTGTTTTGAACAGCCTGTTTTTTAACAGCCTGTTTTTTAACAGCCTGTTTTTGAACAGTCTGTTTTGAACAGCCTGTTTTTGAACAGCCTGTTTCTGAACAGCCTGTTTTTGAACACCCTGTTTTTGAACACCCTGTTTTTTAACAGCCTGTTTTTGAACAGCCTGTTTTTTAACAGCCTGTTTTTATACAGCTATACAGACTGGTACCTCAATATTTATCTTTGATGATGTGGCTTCTGATAAACGGGATAATATTAGAGCATACTTTGCATGGGTTGGTATAAAGCAATTTAAAGTTTCAAGCTTTGTCAAACATATACTCGTAACCAAAGCATCTGATTCGAGATAATACAAACTTGCTCATCTTGTTTAAGCATGATAACTTGAACCTGAAGCATATTTACAATGATCATGTAAATACTGATATGTCGTTTGAAAGTTCTGGAAAGCTTGTGCAAATGTTGGGTGGACAAATATGGATTCTTAGTAATTGATATGTATAGTCCTCTGGATAATAGTTGATATCGAAAAGGATTTGGTATCCTCATGAGTCTATAAAAGAAAGTGCAATTCAATTATCATCATCATTCGGTTGAAGTGCTCATATCGATACAGTTATATGTTCAATAGCTCTGTACCAGTCTGTATAGCTGTATAAAAACAGGCTGTTAAAAAACAGGCTGTTCAAAAACAGGCTGTTAAAAAACAGGGTGTTCAAAAACAGGGTGTTCAAAAACAGGCTGTTCAGAAACAGGCTGTTCAAAAACAGGCTGTTCAAAACAGGCTGTTCAAAAACAGGCTGTTCAAAAACAGGCTGTTAAAAAACAGGCTGTTAAAAAACAGGCTGTTCAAAACAGGCTGTTCAAAAACAGGCTTGCAGGCCGATGTGCTCTGAAAAATGTATTGCAAATAAGGGATTTTTTAAATAAAACAGTTTTTTAAAACGTTATAAAAATTCTTTTATTTTGTATATATCTTAATCTAATTTACAATATTTTCTTATATAACTATATTAATCTATTTCCATTATACTGTAATGACCCCACGGTAACGTTTCATTCGAATTTGGTACTAAATACCTTTTATCATCGTGAGGACTTAGCGCGATTTTCAGCTGGGTAATGGAAGAAACTTTATGCTTGTTAGATTGAATTAAATTTTGCCGGACTATTTTTTCACTATTACTGTTTAAACATTCAATATAATCGTTAAATGTGATTCTATTTTTTACTATGTTTCTTTTGACACCTTTAGATTTTTTCGTTTTATCTTGACCCTCTACCCGGACCGCATACATTTTTGATCTCAGGCCAACAAACTCTGTCATTATGCGACCGTTGTTTTCATCCTTCATGAGGCCCAACACTTTTTTGTTTACAAGAGGGATGTTCCAGATATTATTTTGTGGATAGTCACTTGTGTCGAAGTGGGTATAGCAGTCACGTTTAATAATTTGGTACAAGTCAGGACAGGTCACTTCATAAATGAGTGAATCCGTGTCTGTATAACAAACTGTGCAGTTAGATCTAAATTGGGGAAGCATATAATCATAATGGAAATTGTATATGGTGGTTTTAGCCAAGTCGAGAATGCACATGCCTACATATATAGGCTTATTAACATAAATTTCTGTCTTATTTAACTCGATGGCTACCAGGTTCTCGTTGAAAATGGTTGAAGCCTTGAATTCTGGCTTAGAAATGAGTGCTTCGGCTCCATATCGCCCCAGCCACTTTGTCACCAGCTTAACAATGCTATGTTTCCGAACGTTCTCCATAGTCTTTCCGAAAACAGCATTATTCATAAGCTTAAAGAGATTTTTCTCGAAATCATTTTTAGCCAATGCTCGAAGTCTCGTATTTAGGTCAATGTAGGACTTAAGCCATGCAGATTGATTAAATTCGAGAACCCGGTGAACTTTCTTTAACTTTAATCCGTGAAGGATGGCTTGTTTTAAACTGCGATAATGAATAACGTATTTTGTTTTATCATGCAGTGTAGCCAAAAGTTTTGTTTGTTTTGATCCAGGTGACGCTCTATGTTCGGGGCAATAAGGGAGATCTTTATGAAAATCATGAATGTCCTGAGGATACTCTAGATCCACTTCAAGAATGTAGCCTGTGGGCGAATCATCAGCCACATCTTCAACCTTAAATGATGGTGCATTTTCTACCCACTTGAAGCCACTGTGGGGTAGGAGTTGGGACATTGGTTGAGAGGGATCATAGTCGGGCATGTATTTATTATTGGCCTTTGAATATCTTTTAGAGCATTGGCTAAGGCCGCCCCGAATGCCTCGCTCTGTAAATAAGAGCATATCAATATCAGTTAATAGCTCCAGGGTAACGCTAGTATGCTTGAGCATTGCGTCCCAAGTATACCCTGGAAGCGTATAATAGTGGCCTGGATCTAATCCATATGTTTTACAGCAACTTGCACGGAATTGTTCAAAAACATCCGCCAAGAGTAAGACATCTGTCTTTAAATATAAATCTGAATATTCACCCAGATTTTGAATGCTGAATTCATTCCAAACATTAACGGCATGTGCATAATCTTCTTGACTAATATTAGTATCGTTTAACTTATTGTAAAATTGGGGAATACCAGGAAGTTTGGTTTCTAAAAATTTTGACATGCAAGTAAAATAATCATACGGGTATACTCCTTTACGTGTTAGTAACTTAAACTGGGACTCTGTTATATTTGGGAATTGGGATTTTAAAATAGGGAAAGAAGTTAAGTATGAGGAAAGGGTGTCGAGACTGCTTGCCATGAATTTGAACGAATCAATGAATCGGAATTTAATGGGGTATTCATCTAAATGTTTAGTAAAAGAAATATACCGTTCTTTGTTAATGGGAAGGAGATCAATGCGGCCTTGAAGATCGGAAGCTATATTTTTAATTATAAAATGAGAATCGTAGCCGCTTAAGTTATGAAAAATTATTGGGATGGTGTGACTATCCTGAAAATTAATATTACACCCCTCATGTGCTGGACCTCTATACTTACCTGTTAGGTGGCAGTGATCGCGCACCTTTTTATCACCTGATGTAAATGGTTTCTCGCATATATGACAGAGTCTTGCTGCCTCAAAAAATGCCACTTCCTCAGCAGTCATCTGATCCATAGGTAGAGGATGAAGAAAAACGGATTCCAAATTCTCTGCAAACTGCTTCAACTCGCGCACAAACCACTCGACACAATCCTCACCACGATATAATTTAAAGACCGATAACGTGGGGTCATAAGAACACTTCACATAAAATCCTAAACTACACGGTACATGAACTTGGTACTTATTTCTATCACTATTTTCTACTAATAAACATTCTAAGTCCGCGTAAATAACGAATGGAGCTTCTACCTTATTCCTAAAATTCGTAAATCTAAGTTCCTTCTGGTCCTCCGTTGGTAGCCGGATTTTGGCGTTGTTGATGTTCGTACAGTCAGCTACATGGCGATCTAATTTCTCCTGTGATCCAAAATAATGGAGGCAGCGGTCGCAAAAGTATTTTTGATGATCGTTCCTCGACAGTTGGGATGAAAGGAGTCTTGAGAGGTTCTTTATCCATACGTAGTGGTACCGGATGGGCTCATCATCTTCTTTTTCCTCCTCCTCGGCATTCTCATCATAATAAACATTTTGGATCATAAGAAGATTCACGTGCTGCTCTTTTTTGTCTTTTGTTAAATATGTTGGCAAAACTTTATAATTTTCCTTTCCAGCTTTCTGCAGAATGTATACGTTAATAGAAAGGCCATTCTGCTTCTCAAATCGAGGGATCTGTTTCATGGTCACTGGGAACGTTACTCCATCTAGTTTTAATTCTGTTGAATAGTGGGGATATGATGATGTTCTATCAGGATGTTGTAAGCGATCAACTGGATGTAAAGCTGACATCACTGCCCAGGCGAAACAAGCATCGTCCGCATTTTTAACATTAATGCAGGCCTCTTTGCGTTTAATTTGTTGCGGTAACTCAATATAAGATGATCCCAGCTGCGGTGTGAACTTGTTGATGTTTATAGCCAAGTTTATAATGGCTGACAAAGCCCAACCGCTATCTCTTTCCTGGAACTCTTCCAGTTTATTCATTACTGGTTCCTCAACATTATGTTTGAACCATTCATTAATATCTGTGTTTTGGTAGATGGGAGCATTCTTCGTGTTCATGTACTTGAACTCGAATACTTCCTCATCCCCTCTCACAACCTTAAACTCCCCACAAAAAGCTGCATTCACCTTAAGAGCAGTCTCTTTCTTCAATGCATTATTGATGCGCCGACGGAAAAGTCCCACACAATCACTCAGGAACTCCTTTGGCTCCTTATGAGTCAAGTTGATAATAACCCCGGTCCTCATACTATAAATGCAAAGAAACAAACAAATAATGATGTGACTTAGGCATATTGTGATGTGTATTAGATTCATGGTCGCTTAAGTGTTGATCCAAAGGGTGAAATTTCGGAGCCAGCCTTTAGGCAGAACTCCTAGAGGAGAAAGCTACTAGAGCAGGACTCCTCGAGATTGCAAGTAGTAATATTTTTAAGTTTTTACTTACCGATCGCAAAAAGCCGATTGTACGTCTTCCCACCGAACTCGGGATGAAGTCCAATTAGCACGGTTCGCATTATGGCTAGAACTTGTCCTCAATTTCAGCTGTTTTAGCTGGGTACGGTATCCTTGTACAAGGTTTATCCCATTGGTGAAATTTTGTTTTTCACCTACAGTCTTTGCCCTTTTTAAATATTGTCGAAGCACTATTAAATTGCTTGAGCACTCTTTCACGCCCGCCTCAATTAGCGTATGATTGTTTTGGGCATTTAAAAATGCTAGCTTAGCATTTTGCACTAAATTGCTTACTTGAACCATTTTTAAACAATATAGG
The DNA here is from genome assembly GCA_951509405.1 of Machimus rusticus. Classification (NCBI taxonomy): domain Eukaryota; kingdom Metazoa; phylum Arthropoda; class Insecta; order Diptera; family Asilidae; genus Machimus; species Machimus rusticus. The sequence continues at coordinate 16,842,791 of OX608051.1, forward strand.
AATATAACTGAAGGGCACTGTTAACTTTTACAACACTGATAGTTTCTTTCACTGTGTTTTGTCCTTTGGTCTTTAACCTTTGACACACTAATTCACAAGATAATTAAATGTAAATAAATAACTTGTGTAAACTTTAAGTTAAAAATTCTGAAGATTAAATAAATTGTTGTGGGTGTGTAGCTCACAAAGGATTGACACTAAATGAATGATATATTTTCGTGGAGCGCTATTTATACTCCCGCGCGGGGATCTCAAATGTGGAGGAAAATTTTTTCCCAAGTAAAATAAAAAATAAAAACAGGACCACCCACGTTGAATCGAAAATCAATTCCTGGAAGTAGGAACCCCTCAGTATAAACAATTGGTAAGCCACCACATGGCATAAACAGAGTCACATGCGTACTTGAAACATGTTCAGACATGATCCTGGCATATCCGCAAATTCCTAGTCTAATTTAAAACGTGTCCTTAAAGGGATCAAATTGCAGACCACATGATAAAAAAAAAGCCACATGTGTACTTGAAACATGTTCAGACATGATCCTTCAGGTCCCCAAATTCCTAGTCTAATTTAAAACGTGTCCTTAAAGGGATCAAATTACAGACCACATGACTAAAAAAAAAAAAGCCACATGCGTACCCGCAAAATTACGTAAATTATACTTGGGTGACACATTCAAGTGTTCAAGTTCAAGTACCCTGCGATTTATGATGATCAGGCATTCACGTTCGCGTACAACTAGCAAAGGATAAGGTAAAGCTTTCGGCGTCTCACACGCATTCTGGAAAAACTTGAGGTTAATTTGGTAGATGATGGACCGCAAAAATAGTAAAGTCCCGAACCCGATCACCACATATACTCCAAGCACATACCTTCTAGAAAAACTTGAGCTTAATCTGGTAGATGGCAGACAGCAAAAATAGCAAAGATCCGAACCCGGATAACCACATACACACTCCAAGAACGCACATTCTAGACTTAATCCGGTAGATGGCTGACACAAAATAGCAAAGACCCGAACCCCGATACACACAAGAGAGAGCTTTCGGCCTTAAAACTGCTCGTAGACGTAGACGACGAGCTTTTGATACAATTTTGAGAATTTTGACCCCCTGTATAAACCTTATGGGATTTTGGCGCCGAACCGGCATAGCTTATCTACTTAGGTTTTCACCCTGGATCTCTGGGCAACCTTTCTGCTTACGTTTTTGTTTTTTCGATACTTTATCCGTTATTTCAGAATTTTTATTGCATAATCTTTTTCTTTTCTGTTTTTCTGATTCCATCTTAACACGAGGATTTTTACTGTAGTACTAACTGTTTGCTATCGTGTTGCGGAGTTTATATTGCAATTTTCCGTTGTACATGATTGGTTACAGTAAATCCCACCATTTTTTAAATAAATGTTGCAATACAAGTTCATAATTTTTTTATCATTCAAATCATAGTTTTTCAGCGAGAATTGTTTCAAAAACTTTTTCAAACTTTGTCCTTTACATCGAAAATACAGATATACGCAACAATAATGTCCGCATACTTGTGAGAGTGTACCTTGCAATCGCTGCTTATTACACACAAACATGTTTGAATTAGCTAGTAAAAATTTTTGAAAAAATGAATTATTTGAGTATTTTCCATATGAATCAAAATATTCGGCTGGTCCTTTTCTTGGAAAATACAATGGCTCCCAATGAGTTCCTTTTTTGTGGGCAGGATCTGTATTAGCTATTATATATGCTGGTGTCTTGATTTTTCGCGGCAATTGATTGCATGGGAATACACCCTTAAAGAATCCATTTGTAATATGATGACTTTTTAGCAGATTTACGAGCTCGATCGTGCTCATTCTTGTTCACTTGTTGTTGTTTCTAAGTCAATAACCCTGGTATAGTTATATAGTTATTTATAAATTCTCTGGTTGATACGTCACGAACAAAAATTGTATTAAATTTTGCCAGGGTTTTTATAAGGTCCTCATCTAAGCGTTTGAGTTCAAGATTACCAAATTTACCTGATTTTTTAATGCATTCTGTACTAGCTACAGGATCGATTTTTAAAAATTGGTGTATACTTTTCGATCCTTATCGATTTCCACACTCCCGTCATATTCAGCATACACAATGCAAGTAATACCTGAGACATACAGGTAGTATAGATACCAAGGTTCGGATACCATGGTATTATCGATACTATCACTACGGTTACATGCCGGATTGAGGACTTGACTTGAGATTGAACTGACAGTTCAATCCGCGGCGCCAGCTTTCCGACTTGAGGGCTTGACTTCAAGCTGGCTTGAAAATATTATTGACACTTCGTACAAGTTTGCCGCGAAATACGTGATAGAGGGCGCAATTTTGTATTGTGATTTCTTTTATTCAACGCTCATGAACAAAAAATAACACACAACTGACTTGAGACGCGACTGACAACTAATATCAAAACTCAAGCGCCCAAGCCGCAGTTACATGGTTTTGGTTCAAGTCGATCCGATAAATTTTTCAGATTGACTTGAGTCAAGCCGACTTGAAGTCGATCTGAGGTTACATGACTTTCAGGTCTACTTGAAGCCAGCTTCAAGTTCTCATGTAACCGTAGTATATGTATGGTGACAGACAGCAATCTAGTTTTAACTGACATTTATCAGATGTTGTGATTGAAATTTTTAAATTAAATCACAGTCATTCAAAGTTCGCTGGGATTTTTAAGCAAATGCAAAGTGTGAATTCCAACAAAGGAGCCGAAATTTGAATTATTCTGAAATGGAAATGAGTTGAAATTTTTTCCGTGGGTAGAAAACGGCGCTAAAAAAAGTAGGGGGTATTGGATACTACGGTGAAAACCCTAGTATCGATACTACGCTATACCAGTGTGCTTTGCTGGTACAATGCTAGGATTGGGTGACACACATCTAGTATACTACGTGGTATTTGAATACCATGGTATCAATACCAGCTGTGTGTCACAGGTATAAAAGTTGTCGTTGAAGCCTCATTAAATCTTCCTTCAATTTGCACAGTTCCTTGGTTTAATAGATTTCCACAAGTAGAATTATATGATAGATCTGTGGTCAAATCAAAAGCCAGCAGAAAACAACCGTTATCAAAGAATTTCTTTGAGATTTGATGTCCTTTATCAAAGTAGTGTATACCAGTACCTTTAAATAAGCTTAAGTATCCTCTAGTGCTGATTGGATTTTCTTTCGATTAATCAAACTCTATGGGTTGATTAGGTATCTGAACACCATTCACCTATAAATTTAATCTAGTGATATTGTTGTGTTTGAAATTGTATGGATTTTTTGTACGTTTGCCCGTATATGCATCGTTGTCAATCATAGCAAATCTATATATTAATACGTGAAGGGAAAACTTTGTACCCCTTTTTAAGCATATTGGACACACGGAGGAGTGTAAGATTTGGCATGGTTAAAGTTTATATAGAGAAGGAGTGCAGAAAGCTAAAATTTTAATATAATATGTGTTACAAATACATTAAATTCAATAAAATAAATTCATTATTTACGCTCATACTGTCTATGTAAAACGCATAGTAGTCTGTGGTCAAACTGTCGTAATTTTATTATTGGCAGTGCCAATTTCAAACACATATAGTAGGCCGTGTACATTCGTATTTTTCGTAGTAACCCCAGTAGGTCGAATTTCGACCACAGGGCGACCACTAGTACTAATAAATTTGGTAACTGCCCTATTACGTATTTGCAGGGATGGTATAAGTTTTTACTTCAACCCGCTTGTATGGATGCAGTATTTGAACGTTGTAGAACCGTTTCGTGTGCCAGCATGGTACTCGGGTTAACAGTAATGTGGTTCATATGCATGGTGGCTTCTAAGATTTTAATTCGTGGAGAGTTGTTATCATCTTTTGACAAAATGTAAAACTCAGGTTTTTCAAGCGATAACACTACACGCAGATCCACGCCATTAATAAGTAATTTATCTTGTTGGAACATGTCACCGTGTATTTTTCCCATTAGCTCCACAATGTTACTCTTATCAAAAAGCTTTTGCCTTGCTAGATACCCTACATTTTCCTCAGCACTTGCAACAACCTCCATATTATTTTGATCAAGGTACCATCCAACAGTTTCTAAGTGATTAGAAGCTGCATCTTTTCCATAGTTTAATAAATTTTCAATATATGCTCTAAAGTTGTAATTATTATCAGTTTGAGATATGGGCTTACCGTTTAAGTAAATAGTGCATTGACGAAAAAGTGAGTGAAGTACATTATTCAAAAGACCTTTCTCACTTGCGGTATAAATTTCTTCTTTTCTATCATTAAACTTAATTAATTGTAATTTTAAACGAAGATATATGCTTGACAAATCCCAATACCGTAGATGCGGGTTACTTTAGCTCTAGAGTCTAGGGGGTAACTTTGGGTCAAACAAAAAAAAAATATTGAATTTCCCACCTCTTCGTAGCCATGACAATAAACGATCTAGTTCGAGTCGGAAATGTTAGATGGTTTTACTGACGTCTATTTTTAATTGGTTGCACGAATTTTTCAAAATTAAAACTGTAATTTACGCTTTGAACTTACCTTGTGTGAATATTTACGTATTTTAGGTCTGCAAACTTTCTTGTGTAACAGAGGGCTGTAGAGAAGTTAATTTTTGTTTATGTTTTTTTTTTGAAAATTAAACGTTTTTGTACGTCGGATGCTTCATTTGTTTATTTTCTATTATTTCAAAGGTTTTAAATTGGCTCAATACATGCTTAAGTATATAGGTTTTGTGCCCAAACCATCTGCAAACCAAAGTAACCCTCCTCAAAGGACAACTTTGGCTCAAATTTAAAAATAATACAAAATATATTTATACAAACTTTTTGCTATAAAGAAGATTATTACTGATTAACTATTATCCTCATCTATCAAATGAAAACATTATAACACCTAGTAGTCTAACACAATCTACATACATATATATCAGAGCGATTTCTTAGGATATAAGAAAGAAGTAGCCAAAGTAACCCGCATCTACGGTATGCATCTCCATGCCCCAACGATACAAATTCCAAAACTGAAGAATTATAATATATAATGAGGCTATAGGTTTATATGCTACTTCTTCAGTTTTTAAAATATTACTTTGAACAGCCGGTCTCGAGAATAGATCCAATTCAGATTTCATACACTCGCTATACGTGGGCATTTTTTATTTGTCAAAAATATCCAATACTCTTTTACGAAGACTACGCTTGCCTTTTAAAAACTTTTTCTTCTTGTTTGATATCTTTTTAGTGCTTTGTTTTGAACGCTTTTTCCGTTTAGGGACTAAAGTAAAACGAGGAGCGGTAAATGGATTAGGTCTTCTTATAGCCATGCGATTGTTTCTTCCTGCACCATCCATATAATCAAACAGCTTATTTATACATTTTTGCGCAAGTTCTTGAGCAACAATTTTACCCTGCTTTTTTAAGATATCTTTAATAGGCTTACTATCCGCGTCTTCTAAAATAGCTTTTCCTGTTTTAATTGCCTGCTGTTTTAAGACTTTGGCTCCAGAGCTAACAAAAGGCAGCAAATATCTTAGTAGACCGCTGAAAAAACTTCCAATTCCTCGCCCACGTTGATAGATTAGGGGCGACCGGTACAGTTCACCTATGTCACATAAATTGCCACCACTTTGGATCAAATAATACACCGTGTGTATAAGAATTCATATTTTTCTATAGTTTTAACAGCATGTAACTAACTTTGTTTACTTCTTTTTATGGTTTGGTTATATCAGTGTAAATGTATATAATATCACGCTCGTAATAGTCATCACTAGATTTAACATCACGAGGTAATCTTTTACTCAATTTATCAATTGTATCATTCAACTGGTCCAATTTCTTAATTATAGACAGGTGCTCTGTTTGTAGTCTAGCAGTATCGAAAGACTCCTTTAGTTCTGTCAAAAATACATTTGATTTTCGTTTGTTTGTTGGTGTATTAAGCCCTGTCCAAATCCAAGTCTTCGTCTTGTTATGACAGTTCGTGACGTCACACCGAGTTAAGGTCTGTCCGAATTCATGACTATGCTGTGAGCTTAGCTACGTACACTGAAAGAAAAAGAGCAGCAAAATTAACTATTTTTCAGCCAATTAATTAAATTAGTTGATAGATCTAAAACAGTGAGAAAAACATGTACAAAATTAGTGTTTCTCAACTATTTTAGTTGATTTCACTACTTTAAATTGTTATAACAACTAATTCAATTAATTGGCTGATAATCAACAAAAGATTAGTTAGTATTGCTATTTTTTCTTTCGGTGTAGTATAACAGTTTAGATTGCTTAGCTTGATTAGCGAGTCAGGGCCTGGGTTAACTTCGTGAGACGGAATGAGAAAAAATTGCAGGAGCATTCCTTGAATATTGTCGAATTGTGCATTTTTTGTTTACTTTGATTAATTTGAAATATCGAGCTAAGCAAACGAATTCGAAAGGGTTAGCTTTGTCTTCGTCTTAATTGGAATACTAGATCAGCTTGTTTGCTGACGTCATAAAATGTAATAACGAGACGAAGACAAAGGATTGAATTCGGACAGGCCCTAATAAATATATCAGTCATAAAATTTTTTAAATTATCTATATTTGTATCTAGAGGTACTGGTGTTGTTTCATATAATCCTGAAGTCTGTTTTTCATAAGGAACATTTAAAATGTTATTTTTTTCTGTGATCTTTCTAGGCTGTGGCCTGTGGGGCTTTTAACATTGATAGAATCGCCATGCATACGCGCGATTTTCTTTTGCTTTTCATCTTCAGGTACTGTTTCATCATCAAAATGTACATTATTGACAAAAAGCGTTACGAGATTCTTAACATCTTAATGCGGTGGTAGTGGCTTTTTTATTTTAATTTTTAATTCTAGCTCATCGATTCAAATTCAAATATGTCTTTAACAGGAATTGTACCCTTTTTTCTTATGCTTTTAGGTGTATGGGTATAATCGTCCAAAGCAGTTTTCAACGTCGGCGTCGTCGTGTTTCCTCTTTATTCTTGGAATTTGTCCAATTATATCATCAATAAAAAACTCAACCGAGTCACATGATTTTAATTTTAAAACATTAAGTATTATTATTAAGAAGGGTTTTTATAAATGTCGTTTTGCCACAGCCCGAAGGCCCTGCAACGATCATGGGTGCACCTGAATACAATCATTCTTAGATGAAAAAAGTTGGTTGTCTGTAAAGTCGGTTTACGATTGATGTTTACGTGACAACTTCTTATTTGTTGTGTAAGTTTATTAAAAAACAATGGTTATGAGGTAATTTTCAATATTTTCCGCGATTTCGCACTTAACAAGTCACACTAAGCACTTTTTAATGAAATCCGAACAATAAAATATTGAGAAATTTAAATAAGCCACTCATTACGACTGCGCTCCAGCTCACTTTACAGCACATTTTGCGCATTTAACTGAACAAGTTTAAACATGCATTTCTTAAGAGCGGATCTTACAATTTTCGTTTAATTAACAAGAACATCCTATTAGCCGGCCACACACGGGATGGTTTTTGGCGTACAAACTTGTGACAATCTTTATGACAAACTTTGTTTGTACGCCATTTTGCCCACAAACGGTGATGGTTTTCATTCCTAAGGCGATATAACAAATTTAAAGAACGATATCGCAACTCCACAATCTAATGTCGGAGCAATTCATCTTGACAGATGATAAAAAATAAAACCACGGAAATATCAAAGGCGAGAAATATTTGGGACGGTTTTGGGACGGTTTTAAGTTTGTACGCCAAGTTGCCCACACACGATCAATCTTTTGTTTGTACGCGTGCTTGTACGCCAAAAACCGTCCCGTGTGTGGCCGGCTATTGAAAGGAATAAGAAGTCTTTTTAATTTCAAATAGGTTTCTTATTAAATTTCTAGTTTATTGGATAGGCTAATTGTTTCGTTGATGTAAGAGGAAATTCTTCTAGTTCCCACTCCTTAGAATTTATAATGAATTTTCATATTGAATTTTTAATTTCTAATAAGATTTCCTATTGTCTTTTAATTTCTAATAAGATATCCTCATCATCTTGTTCACGTTACCGGCTCGTCGTTACTTCAGTTTTCGTAAATGACTCTCGGGTCGACCGATTTATAAGAACTAGTGGTCGCCCTGTGGTCGAAATTCGACCTACCGAGGTTACTACGAAAAATACGCCTGTACACAGCCTACTATGTGTTTGAAATTGGCACTTTCAATAATAAAATTACGACAGTTTGACCACAGACTACTATGCGTTCGACATAGACAATATGAACGTAAATAATGAATTTATTTTATTTTATTTAATGTATTTATAACACATATTATATATAAATTTTAGCATGTGCACTTCTTCTCTATATAAACTTTAACCATGCAAAATCTCAAACTCCTCAGTCCGTGCAATTTGCTTAAAAAGGGGTCCAAAGATTTCCCTTCACGTATTAATATATAGAATAACGTCAAAATAAATGTATAAATACTACGTTTCTCAACTATATATAACTTTTATAGAAATGAGCAGGAGACAAATTATTGAAGAGCTGCATAAACCAGCTCGAAAAAATTTTAAACGCCAACGTGTTATAATTAAAGGTATAGATGATTTATGGCAGGCAGACTTGGTTGATATGAGCGCTTACTCTTCAGAAAATCAGAATTTTCGTTTTCTTTTGACTGTGATTGACACTTTTACAAAATATGCTTGAGCCATACCAATTAAAAGTAAAAGTGCTGCAGAAGTTGTTGATGCAATGCAGTCTATTTTTCATCAAGGGCGCATTCCAACGAATTTACAAACTGATGATGGAAAGGAGTTCTTTAATAAATCATTTCAAAAGCTAATGACAAAATATGATATAAACCATTATTATAGCTACAGTAGGGGAGACTGGGGCTGGTTGTGACAGGGGTAGGTTGTTACAGCGGCAATTGTGGCTATACAAAGAAAGTCACAGGAGCGCTTGAAAGAGAAAAATTACCACGGTATGATCGGCTAGCCACTTGCCACCCGCTAGTTCCGCCAACGCATTTGTGTGAGGAGCCCTGGCACGGTGCTATCAAAACCGCATGTTTCTAACTTTTTATTTTTTTAGTAATATTGGTCTACAGCCTTTTTATAATTAAAAAATAGTTGTGCGGTAATGTATATTTGTGCCTCAATGCTTTCTTTTTGTGTTAAATATATCATAATACAGTTATTTCTACTAGATTTTTTTCTACTTAACCTTAAAGGCTAAATTTTGGGGTCGGGGCTAAAAGTGACATTTCTTCGGGGCAAGTTGTTACATGTACATCTCGGTAGTATCTGCCTTAGTTTTTGTTTAGGAAAGAAGTTTTTTGTTATTTTTGAGGGTTAAAAGTTACCAATTTTTTTTGTTTTTGTGAGGCATAAGGATAAAAGGCATAAAAGAAATAGTATGCCAAATTTTTTGTTTAAGAAATAAATTTATAATTTTCATCAAATTCCTAAGCTACCAAATTTGTTATTTGATGAGGCATACAGAGCAGTCGTACACCTTTACACCTTGCAAACATAAAAAGACTGTGTTTTAGGTCTAAATTAAGTAAAAAAATGTTGATTGCCCTTAATAAAAAGTCTCAGATTATGTTTGTTTTTTGTTGTATCAACCTACCCCGTGTGGTATAACAACCAGCCCCAGGCACGGGGCTAAAAGTTACACGGCTCTTTTTTCAGAATTCGCGTGTTTATAGCACTTCTAATAGGCGTAAATCTAAAATTCTTCTTAAATTAGAATCTTGAATAGTTATTTAATTGAACAAACTTGGAATTACGTAAAATAATCTAACTAACAAAAAGATATGACAATTTGTTTAAAAAATGTCACAACCAGCCCCAGTCTCCCCTACCTTGAAAGCTTCAATTGTAGAAAGATTTAATAAGACATTAAAAAATATGATGTGGAAAGAGTTTAGCATGAATGGTAATTATCGCTGGATTAGTATGTTGGAGAAGTTGACAGAAAAATATAATAATACAAAAACCGAACTAATAAAATGCGGCCTGTGGACGTTGGATTGGAAAACGAAAAACGTTTATTATTATATAAATACCCTAAAATAAAATCGAAGCTGAAATTTAAAGTGGGTGATTTTGTTGGAATAAGTAGACATAAGCATGTATTTGAAAAGGGATATACAACTAATTGGTCCGCTGAAATATTTAAAACTAAAGAAGTTAAGCCAGTTTACCCAACAACCTATATTCTTGAAGACTACCAGGGAAATGTAATTCAGGGCAAGATTTACGAAATAGAACTAGCTCCAGTAAAAACCCCTAATGTTTATTTAGTAGAAAAAACTTTGAAAAAACGCGGAAGCAGGGTTTTTGTTAAATTTCTTGGTTTTTCAACAAAACATAATAGTTGGATTAATACATATAAAAGATGTTTTGTGATTGATATAGAGTAGTTTCTATGTTACTTCTAAAGAGGGACAGATTAAAAACGTTTCGTAATCTTCATTTAGATGAAAGGAAATCTCAAAAACTTTCAAGAAGTGGATTTTTTTACACAAATTTAAAAGATGTAGTTAGATGTTACTTTTGTTCCTTGGAATTACATATGTATATGCAATGAATTGTTCTGAAGATGTTGAAGCAGAGCATTTCCGTCTTTCACCGAACTGCTTTTACGTGAATGAATTACATAAAGATGTATGTGGACAGTGGACCCTTTAACAGACCACCTCGCTCAAATCTTTCAATGTATGTCTACAACATGTTTATGGGTGCTTTCATGTTACTAGGAGTATGTTGTGAAATTTATTATTTTTATGAAAAGCTATGAAGAAAAAAGTAAGTTTCAACGACAACCCACAAGTTAAATATATGATTGCATGGAATTTTGCATACCGCGAGAGCAGAAAAGGACCGTGGGAAACATGCGCACTAAATACTTTTAGATTTAAAAACAGAATTTCACAATTGAGTGCAATCTTGGATTCAGTTTTAAATAATAGAATAAATGAAATGTCAAGCAGGTAATTCGTACTTTAATTTGTTATGTTGATAACAACTTTAACTGCAGTCTCCAGCCCCATTAATACCTCCAGGGTCTTTGACCTTCTTACAGCTTAGTATGTATTGATTTGTAAAAAATTGATGCAAATTTTATTTTGTATTATATTTAATTTGATTATAAGTAAAATCTACATAACATATTTCTGTGTAGTTAAATTCATTAGCTGCTCCCAAGACAGGTTAAAACGGTGGTTAGGAATGTTAGCTTGTTCTAAGAACTAGAACGAAGCTAACATTCCTAACCACCGCTGCACCATGCGGATATTCTCGATTAGCAGCCGTCTTAAACTTGATGTCAGACAAACAAGTTAAATATTCTGTTAAACTAGCTCATTTCTAAGAAGCAGCCCAAGCACAATCATGTTTGTTTACATTCTATATGATGCAACTAGAACTACCAGCCTCAGCCCCAGATCCAGCCCAAGGTAATGACTGCTCAGTAGTTGGCCTTGCAAATCTCCAGGTGCGCAAAAGCTTTCAATGCACCAGATGCGCAAACAGGTGCGCAACCAGCTCGCGCCGCCCATAAATCATATATTAATTAAACAGGTGCTAAGAACTTGTCCATTAAACAGGTGTTAAGTACTTGTCAATTAAACAGGTGTTAAGTGCCACTTATCACCCAATTAATTTGCATAATAGCTACCAATCAATTTAATTAGTAACCCATTAATTAGCTAATGACCCAATTAATTTGCATAATTGCCCCGCCCCCTCATTTGCATAATCGGTTTTGATTCCCAGGCCCAAGTGACTCCATACCTACTATCGTTCTGAAAGCAGTAATCTGACTCATAACTACATGCATGTGTTTGTTTTTCATGCCAAAGAGAGTGGTAAAGAGCAAATTCAATTTGATCAAGGTTTAGTTGGTGAAAAATTGATTTTGAATAGCTTAAATTGCTAAAAAACGGTCAAACCGTCATTGAACACAGTTTACCTGGGTTTGTTGTTTTAGGGTTATTTAAGAATGAGCTTAAAAAGTGAAAAAAAATTTAATCTGGACGCTACGGTGGCATTGTGAACTCACGGTATAATCGAATTATTTTAACACTTTGAAAGTAAAAATTATTAAGTCAAAGATTACTGAAATGATTTTATCAACATTTTAGGAACATTATTGGGGAAATGCTATCCAATAAGGGATTTTTCCTAAGCAATTTTCAACAACAATTATTCGCTGCCATGATGAGTACGCCATTTTAAAGTTCGTGAATAAAAAGTACCTATTCTATATTTTAAGTTGAAATTTGTAAAATTTTCAGTCCAAAAATGAAAATTATGTATGTATATATAGGAATATATATATAATATGTACAAAGAATAGATCATTTACAAAGCTAGAAATACAAAATGGTACACGCGAGAGTAACATCTTACATAAAATTTCGAAAATGGGAAGAGTTTTGCCTTCCTCCATGGCGACATTTGTTTCATCACATCAAAATTGAAGACCTGAAAAGATAAATTCATGAATAATAACATAACGGGCTAATGTACATTATAAAGATTATCGTAAAGGATCTGAAAAAGAGATTGGATATCTTGATTATTTTTACACATTTCCAAATTTGAAAAAGATTTTGTGTTGCCTGTCTACGGTTTTAGCTATTATTATTATTATTGGTTAGGAGGAGGCCATAACCCCGGGCGCTCAAACAATAGTCCATTACACTCTTCCCCTACTCTATCTGAATTATTTGTTTGCTCTGATAAACTTAAAAACACCAAATAGAGATTGAGAATTGAAGACTTCCATCGTCAAAAAATCAGCGCTCGAGAAATGGTCGAACAGTTGCAGATTAAATACTCCGTACTCCTCATCGTCTCTACACGAAGGACACGTTGGTCGCCTAAAGCCCTAATCAAAATGGGACGTAACGTAACGAAACAAACTTCAACGTATAGTGCGAACATGTTTAAATAAATGGGGACGCCCGAAATATACCCCATGCAGAGTTAACTCAGGGTTAGCCCGAGTTAAAGTCCCATGGAAACCAAGGTTGAGTTAAGTTTCGTTAAGCCCAGCTAAACTCAACGAAAGAGCTCGGATTTAAGCCCGAACCAAAATAGAAACGTAAGCAGCCTTGCGTTACGTCACGTTTTAACGAAACTGAGCTTACGGCACGTCTAAACTGACAGTTTGCCCTAAATAGAAACGATTCACCCTAACCACAAAATGATGGGACGTAACGCAAGGTGCGATTAAGTTTAGTTTTTATACATCGTACACAATATCATAATTTTCGTTGCTAAATCCATTTTTAAACACAAATATTTCTATAAATTTCAATGAGATGCGAATATATCAAACTAAGAGCTGAAACTAACCCAAGTATACGGAACCGAGCAGGGTTCACCTCAGTGCTTTAAAACGCATCGAAAACTCAACCAAAACTCAATCCTGTTCATGGAAACACAGTAATAGTCACTAAAAACACTAAAAATTATTCGTTAGGTTTTAACATAAGGAATGCGATTTTAGCCAATATTCGCCAGACATGGCATTTCAGGCGAATAAAATTTGTTCAACTCGCTAACCCTAATGGGGTGTTAGCTTTCTAACGCGACCTCACGCAAGGCTAATTCTTGCTTACAATGGTTACGTTTATGCTAATACCGACTAAATACTATTGTATGAAGAAAAAAATAAAGGACGGTAACTAAGATATAACACCTACCACTTGGCCATCTACTAGGCTAATTTTTTCGGTTTCATATTCATCATAAAATCCGACCTCTCCCTCACGAAGACAGAACTTGTTCTCAACTGTAGTCCAGAAAGGAATTCGTTTGTCTTTCCAAAGCAGTAACCTTTTTAAGTAATTGTCGCCAACTTCTTTTGTGGTTTGAATAATAAGCTCGTAGTAGACTTCCATAACTGCACACGCGAGTGCATAGCCAGCCTTACACTTCGCGTATGTTATCCATTCGAGATTACCCGTGCGGATAAACTCGTCCAGGGCTTCCATATAATTGGCTGCAGCCATATCGAATTGTTTTCTGGTCACATTTAGGGTTCCCATCATCATAAAACTCTTTCCAACGTAGAGAGAAAGCCTTTTTTCGTGCGCTCTTCGCTTCGCAAGGCGAATAAATGCTAAAGCACGATTAGTTTGGCCCGTCCTTAGGAAGAAAAAGTATAATATTACATTTGAAATGTCAACGTTATATTTATTTAATTTTTATTTTTATTTAATTTATTTATCCTGGAAATTAATTTATAGAAGATGGTAATTAACTAGTCAAAAGCTCCAAAGCTCTCCATAGGGAGGAAACATTTTATTTTATGCTTTCAGTGGACGTAAAGCACATATGTAAAATTCTAGCACAAGTGGGTATAATAAGTTGGTCATTCTACGATAAGAGGAAATGTGTACGGCAATCATAAAATAGATTTTTTATTCTACGTCTTGTCATTTTATGCAATAAATCAAAAATCTTTCAAACATTATGATTAAATGCCCAATTAAAGTAACTTTTCCTGAAATTCCATATTTAAGTCTAAAAAAGTCTCTACCTTGACCTGTCCTCTTGATATTTTTAGTTAAACATGCAGGCATTACATATGTACCTTCTTTGTCTCAGTTGCCAAATTAAAGTATTGTATAATTAGCACGAATTTAAACAAGTATACTTAGGTATTATAAAGGTAAAATACAACAATATGTATTTGTTTATTTTCAATAATTTTCGAACTTCATTTTTATCCAGCTGTTTTTGCGTATCTATCCTGGGGAATTTTGGTCCGTTAGTACAAACAAAAATATTAGACCGCCATATTCACAATAGGGCCTCAAGGACGCATTAAACGAGAAGTTAGTAATACTAAACAAACGAGCCGTTAGATCGCTCTCATTTGTTAATTGTCGCGACCGGTTGCAGTGGTTTTGCACAGTGATTGTGTCTCTCCCCTGGTAATTCGTAAAACCTATAAAATTCACTTAATTTATTTGCATTTAAGTTGAGGTGTGATATATTATTAACCCAATATTAACTCATATCAGTTAAAAATTTTAAATTTGTCACGAAAACGTCTCTCCCCTGCCGTATTTTCTCTGGCAAGATAACTACCAGGGATATATGTACATATGTATATTCTTTGACTTAAAAGTAATTAAATATATATAAAGTGATTTGCCCTTACGTGAATGTGTACATAAAAGGGACTAAAATCGTAATATGTATATGAGCTTAATAAAAAAACTCCAATTTTCCCTTTGGCCGCATCCTCTATGCATTCAAAACCTCTTATCGTAGAATGACTCAAATACATAGTTTACATATCGTTCCCCTCAAGCCAGAAGAATGAATGTGAAAAATTTAAACTTTTCAATGCACTCTAATTATATTATTCCTAACCCTGTTAAATGGAGAATTCT
Organism: Machimus rusticus; assembly: GCA_951509405.1. Classification (NCBI taxonomy): domain Eukaryota; kingdom Metazoa; phylum Arthropoda; class Insecta; order Diptera; family Asilidae; genus Machimus; species Machimus rusticus. The sequence goes on from OX608051.1 coordinate 16,858,223, forward strand.
ACATTCATCTCATTGGAGTATAATGCCATGCCACCCAACTACCTTTTGGTATAAAACCTAGGATATTTTATACAATGCAACCAAAGACAAAAGACGCTCCACGTTGATAATTTCGTACTTTTACCTACGGGGAAAAATAAAAAAAAATTTCTTAACTGTGGACGGATTCACTAAGCTGTATGTTGTGAATGGTACGAAAATGATGAGCATCCCAGTAACATAATGGTTTGAACTGTTCCACAATTTTATTGGTTTTTCCACGTTGTTATAATATCATTCTCCGGCGGTCGCAAATTGGTTTATATTACGCCTAATCTGCGTTTTTGTCTTTTTTTATTCTAATTACCGCCCAATATTTTCGCCGTCTCTTCGTATTTTTGGCTGTTTAATAGTTTGCCTGGCTCTTGGTTTGGTTTATCGGACCCGGACTGTAAAGCTTTTCGCTTTGTGATTTATCATCTGTGATATTTATCCTGTGCTCTGAAATCTTCAGCTGTTAGTTCATTATGCTGTAACTTAATATATTTATATATTGCATTTCATTGCATTTTGTATCCGAGTTTGTATTTCACACTTTTGCTTGCTGTATGCGTGCTGCAGATTATGGCTGTATAGTGAGCTTTGTGTGTATTGGCTAAAAATTTTTGACTGATCGGGATTGCGCCTAGCCTTATGCAATCTTCGCTGATCTAGAGTTTTTTTTTTCTATTATGTACTTTTTGATATGTCATAATGGAGTGGTTGTTTTGTACCGAAGTATCGCCAGATTTTCGGTATACAACCCTAACAAAACACCCCGACCCGCGGGATTAGAAATCTATCACAGGCCCGAAATAATACATGATTTTTTGTCTGTATGCATGATTATACTGGTACGGCACGACGGGCCAAGGCCAAGCCGGTTGTAATGCGAGCCGTTCACTTCTCATTTGTTCCATGACCGGATTCTGCCTTTCCGAATTAGGTAGGCCTTCCCCAAGCAATGAGTGCAGATGCAGTAGGTAAATAATGAACTATTACTGAACTCATTGAACGCTACATTTGGCAAAAAAAAGGTAACGATCGTTCATAATGAGGGAGGGACGGTCGTATAAGTATAACCCTTCGTACCGTCAAAAGGAGAGCATACTGTAACAGGCAGTCCAGAAGTAACTCTCAGACAGCGCAGGCGCGGGCTATTAAAGCACGATTTTTAATAAAGGGAGCCGCGAGTCCTGTTAGAGTTTGTATAAAAATACCGAACGAAGAAAATAAAAGTTAAACCCCGAAAGTGACTCATTTAGGGTACTGATTCGTCCTTACAGCCCGATAGGGAGTTGAAGCGTTACCCTTACTCCCCAACGATCTCCCGAAGACTTCAGTTGGCCAAAGGAGACAAAGCATTACTACTGTTCCTCCAGCCCGTGTATTCAGGGGGCCTAGAAAGAATACCCCGGAGCATCATCAACAGCAGAGAACTATCCCCAACTCGCGGGAATAGAAATTAATTGCATTTCCCCCGCATAAAGTATCCGTACTAACTTCTACAATTGATGACTCCATTCTCCATATCTCACTCTCATGCTTGGACTCGCTACCTCTTCGTTTGGTGCGGAATCATTTCCGATCAAACCTGTAATTGATGAGATATGTTAAGTCTAATTAAGTTAAGAATCAAGTGTCGACAATCTCTTTGATGTTTCTTACAATAATTGATTGAGTCCCTGACGGTGGATTTAAAGGCTCGAACAGACAACTCTTTATTCAAGGAAACACTGCTCTACGATGTGAATTCACAGGTGGAATATATGTTATTCCAGCTGCAAATTTTCTAAGCAGGACTTCAAATTGGTCACTGTGGGTACACTACACTACACTTTCTTAACCGACTACGGCTGATAACACAGGAGCTCGCAGGGCAGCTCGACGTGGTCTGCGATGTCGCTCTAGTGAGACATCTTCATCTTCTCAACCTCCAACCAATTTGGCCTCGGTTGCCACTGTGGATCCGCCATCAGCTGGGGCTTCATATGATCGTTTGTGATCAACAATGCCATTTTATTTCGCCCTGCCAAGACTCCACGTTAAGGTGCGTTTCCACCAAAGGTTTTCTTGCGCGCAGCCCGCGTTCACTGCTCGTAGCTTCGTTTCCACCAGAAATGTCAGCTTGCTTTGTTCGCGTGCATTGCACGTTGCATCCACGCGTTGCACGCGGATTTTGCATGAGGTTTCTCCACCGAGCTTTTGTTTTTCAGCTCGCGTGTAGAGATACAAAAAACAATGCAAATATACAAATTTCTAGTGGAATCTACTAAGCGTAGCTCGCGAGCTGCTGTTTTGATTATTTTTGTGCTTTTCACTAAAAGTGGAGTGGATTCATTAAGATATACTTAAATTAATAAACGAAATTGAAACAAAACCATAAATATGGGACGTTAATCATGAAGAGTATAAAAATACATATCTACATACTAATGAAATATAAAAGTAAACTGAAAAACACGACTTCGTGATTTAGCGAACTAAAAGGTCAGAAACAGGCCAAAAGATGATTAACATATGCTCCACATACTCCTACTTCTAGGAATCAGGTTAGAAGTGTATCTACGGTTAGAATTTTGTCTACTGTTTCCATTTCGTCTATGGTTGCAATTTTAGCCCATGACGAGCAAAATTCGCGTGCAAAAATGTTTGTGACCAGCAGTGTGCGTATGACTGACTGTTTCCACCTAAATTTGCACGCTGCTTTTGAACGTTATTAAATGCTCGTAAGTTTAAGTTCGGTGGAAACAGTCGCTACTAACCGACGCGCAAAGTTTGTTCACGAGCATTGACATCACTTTCATCGCGTACTCTCTCTGGTGGAAACGCACCTTTAGATTTTTGCTTCGCGAATCCATCCAGACAGCAGGAGCAGGAGATTTTTCAGCATATCTCTTCTCAAATAGGCGCCTCGCGAGAATTAATTGCTTGCAGACGAATCACGCCTAAGCGCAAACTACATAGTGTTTCGTTCTGCATGTCCTTTAAGGTCTTGATTTCCTGAGGACATGTTTACTGACGCGGTGTTGCCTAGCATCTGGCAAAATAACTCCATAGTTCGAGAGTTCATACCTTCCCGCAACGACAAAAAACGCATCAACGTGCTCTCTTTCTACTACGCAAACGTAACAGACTTACGTTCTAAGAACATGCACCTTACAAAAGTTCTGCTGGTTTTTCAGTTGACGCCATCTGCCTATCAGACACGTGGTTATGTAGTATCCGCACAGGGCTCTACCAGCGACTTATGACCACCTCGCTGCCAGTATAGACTCAATCGCTGGGACCATAGATCCGCACGACGAACTCCTTAGTTTTCGGTGATTTTAATCTACCATCAGTCGAATGGCTTCTTTCATCCGACGACGCGACGGCTGAGCCGTGCTTTCTTTTTCTTTTTTTGGTATTTTCTGGACTAGAGCAAACTTGCGGTATTGCAAGCTTTGCTTGACTCTCGTTACTGTAGAGACTACTTCTTTTTGAATTGTTCAGTTCATTCTGAACTATATGTTACAATTTTAAAACGGCAGACTTTTCGTTCTTAACCAATGGCTTTTGATTTGTGACTGGATTACTGTACTGCGAGGTCGAGTTTGGTACCATTGGATAGCTTTTCAAAAAATACTTGTTACGTATTTTTTCTTTTTTCGATCCCAATTGTAGATCGTGAGATATTCGACCTTTTCGGAACCTTTTTCGACAGACAACACACCCTCCCCCGCATTCCCTCTGCCGAATTGAAAAAAAATGTTTCAGATAAAAGTTTCGTATTTTTCCCCATAGAGTCCGAATCCGCAATAAAAAATTGCGGTTTCAATTTGAAATTAACAATTTATCCCGCCCCACTCACAAGGGGAGAGGGGAGAGGGGAGAGGGCTGATTTGAGGACAGGCAGATGTCCCCCATGGAGATATCGATTTTTTGTCTAGACAAGTTTTTTATATAATGTGTGTTTTTGGAGTTATTTTGATATGCCAGGTTAAATGAAACACCCGGTATGTGTATATGTATGGCTGTTTTTGATTTGACATTCATCAAATAAATGCAGAAAATGACTCCGCTTAAGTTTTAGACGTATACAGGGTGACCGGCTCGCTTTCCTCTCGGGAGAAGAAACTATGACTAATTTGGATTGATTTAGCTTACGAGTATATCACTTTGCTGTCGGAATACAACAGTTTCGATAAAATAAAATATAATAAGTAACATTTTTTTATCGAAAATTGTACCTTTTTGGATAGCTGAAGATACTGAGATGTAATTACAATGCTTTTTACGATAAGTTCCATACATTGTTTTATGGTAATGGCACTTCTGTGAAGAATGTTTATTTTACTTAACACAACATAAAATCTAACAGTAAATTTCGTAGTTTTTAGTTTTAGGAAGGTTGGCCAATTAGTAAGCTATGAGAACATGGAAAAATTCAGGTCAAGAAGTGAGAATATTCGGATTTTTGTAAAAAGAAATACGAAGTAGATTTTCTCGAAAATGGTGCATTTCCGACCCCAAGTGATACAGGTTAAATCACTCCAAATTAGTCATAGTTTCTTCTCCCGAAAGGAACGCTAACAGTTTCCGGTCACCCTGTATATAGTATCATATTAATCTTGTGGTAAGTATTGCATAAATTAGTATATAACAATTTTTTTCAAAAACTGATACACTTTGGAAGCCCTGCATCAACGCTAGGGCTTTAACATTTTGGTCAGTAATTAGAGTTATATTTTGTTTTTGTATTGGTTACCGAATAACAACTATTTCATGATATATTTTTATTGATTTATCAATATAAAAGTTGTTGTTTATATTGGTTATTGGTTATCAGCTTTATGGAGAAATATTATTAAAATTTAACATTGATAACTTTTAACTCTTAACTCTTTTTAGAGATGGGAATTATAAAAATTGATTGATAACTCTTATCTCTTACAAAAATGAAACGAAAGCCAATATAAATATTAAAAAAATATATACATATATAACTATTATTGTGTGTCTTTTATCATAAAACCTAAGCACTACAGACCTTGATATTTATTTATCTTACTTGTATAGACACAGTGCCTTTTGCAAATTTGCCTCGCAAATGAGATCTTGCATGTTGGCCATTTGCGCAAATTGTACAACTTGATTGAAAAATCCGAGTGCTGTTAAAAATTCCCCATTATCAGCTTCAAGACTACCACGCAATAACAGAGCCTTAGGTGGAGCAAGTCTCATATCAGCTGAAAATGATGATGAGTACCTATTAAAAATGATGAATTCTGTCAAAACAATACTTACAGCTGAAGCTATGTTTAACAGCTTCTTTTGATATTTCGATTGCTTCTGGCAAATTTTCCTTTCTTAATACCTCGGCTATTCTTGCATAAAGTGAAAATTGTAAGTAGTTAATATCTTTGAATAAGTTCCGATTAATATTTAAGGAGTTCCATGGTTTTTCAAATGCCAAATCATGAGCAATCTTAAGAATTGAAGATGCTTCTACAAGATTGCCATCTGGAATGAAACGACACACCTTGTATTTTAGTATTCGTTAAAAATGCATAAAAATAATTAAAGTATTTTAGGTTTTTTTTTGAAAATTTTGAGTCAATATCACATTCAAATTAGAATACGTATAATTGTAAAATTAAACTATAATTATTTTTAAATCTACGTATCACGTGACAAAACTTCAATTGAAAAACGGACGACGTACGAAGCCAATTTAAAAAACAGAAACAACTCTCTCTGAACTAATATTATAATACGCCTAATATGTACATATATTAGATATTAGTATAATTTACTTTGCATTAAAATTTGCGAAGTTAAATATATGTATGTATGTATGTGCATGATTTCAGTTCTTGTACGCCTTCGCTAACCAAAAACCGTTATAGCCGTTTATATTTCAACCTTAATATTTATTGTTTCGCTTAATAAAAACTACATCGTTATTAAGTTGTGACGACGATATAAATATAATATAAATTTAAATATATGTATAAATTTAAATTTACTTGGATGCGATTACTATGAGAACTTATCAAAGTGGGTATAAAAAATAGAAAAATGTACTAACAGTAATACAGCCATACAAATATTGTATATTACATTAACACACAGAAGAGCAAGTAAAGAATTCTTTTTTCCTATGCCCGCCATCTGCCACATGACAAATATTATAATCTGTAATGTTTAGTTCTTCTGGGCTACGTTCAATATCTTGACTCGAGTCGAGTCGAATTAATTTTACTCGAGTTCAACTATGCAAATATGTGCGTAAATGTCAAAGGCCCTTTTATCAGACGCAAAGTCTTTTTGGAATTCCTTAGGTATACATGGAAAGTGTTCAAAAAGTCCCGGACCGGTTGCATAATTTGAAAAGTATGCGTCGCTCAAAAAAATTGTTGAGATGATTTAATATTGTCTTCACCTGATGATCTTCACTCCGCCTTGTCTTCTGGCCGGTCTTTACACCAACTTGCCTTAACTGGTCACTTCCGAATTCAAATTTTTCGAAAGGTCATGGTCATATCTGGACGTAGAATTTTCCGCCTTTTTCATTTGCGGTGTCATAATTATTAGGGGTTGCCATTTAAAAAAATGTACTTGACCTTGAAATGACTTTGAAGGTCAAGTTAAAGGTCATGACCGAGGTCGCCGTCGGATAGCCAGAGAAATTCCCTACAACTTTTGTCTCAACAATTTTTTTGAGCGACGCATACTTTTCAACTTATTCAACCGGTCCGGGACTTTTTGAACACGCGTATATGGAAATAAGGCAAAGCGTGTCACCTGTACTCCACCTTGCTTTTTCATGAGCTATAATTTCGCCATTTCTCGTTATTGAATCTTCTTCATTATTAACGAACACTGCAATCCTTCCTTCCCTTTTGCACATGGAGTGCAATTTGAGACTATCTATAAGTAAGTGGAACCGATTCGAGCAAGATATTGAACGGAACAACGATGTCACAAATCCCATGCATACAAGCTCATCTTAGACTTCACGGACAATATTTCGTCTAAACTTGAGTAAAATAATAAACGACATAGTAAGAGTCAAAGTAACTCGAGTCGACTCGGGAGAGATATTGAACGCAACGAAGAAAGTCAAATCTAATCGGGTCGATTCGAGTCGAGATATTAAACGTAGCTCTGTTCTTCTTCTTTTAGACTAATTTTTACAGTGAAAAACTTGAATACTTGAAAATCATATATGTATATATATATATAGTCAGGGGCAAAATTGAGGAGTTTATTTCATAAAATAAAAAATTAACGGAATAACAACAACATTTGAAAAATTTTTAAAACAGTCGTATTTGAGAGGACATCTGAAATCTACAAACTTACATTTCGTATGACCTTTCTAATTTCTAATAACAGATTTTAAACGACTTCTCATACTTTTAATTATCTTTTTTAATTTTCTGAGCTCAAATTCTCTCCATATTTTGTCAAAGTTTTGAAGAAAATGTGTTTATTCTTTCTTTGCTCCATTTTTAATTTAAGCTCTATCAAATTCCATGGATTTTCTATGGGCTGGAAGTTCGTTCGTTTGTTATTATCTGTGAAGAACATTTTAGTTTTTCCAGCAGTGTGCTTGATGGGATTATTATTTTTTTTGATGAATATTGAGCCCGAGCCAATTTTTTCAGATTCAAGATTTTCATTTAAAATTTCAATTTAGGAGTCTGATATCATTCGTCTCGTTATTGGCAAACTTTCGCATACCATCAAAAAGCCGTTCCCGTGTTTTACATTCGATAGCTGTGTTTTTTTGCCTCCAAACTTTTTGCCTGCTCCTATTCCCAAATATGTAGCTCAAAATTGCTCTCGTCACTCCAAATTAAATTTTTTCAGAGTGACATCGGCTTTTAGCACTTTAGCGCCACCTACTGCGCACATTTTTTGTTGTACTACATACCTCCAATGACATTAATTGTAGATAACATTGCCCTCTACATTTTTTGTTCAATAAATTTTTCTGTGAAATGCATAGTTTTCGAGAAAAATGCATTTCAAAATATTTTTGAGTTGTTTCAAACTATTTTTGAGTTTTTTCAAAAACGCCCACAGGTAGCAGGTGGCCATCGCTAGGTAAGCTTTCTTTCATCATTCTCTAACGACTCACCAAGTTTCATCCGTTTGGTTTTTTTTTTCTCCATTATCATGTTTTTTTCGACAGATTGACTGTACTATTTGGGGAATTTTAATCGACCTTTTTTGTTTACCTTATAATCAGTAGAGGTTTTTTTGCTGTGCCAGCCCTACGGCTTACTGTCCTTTTTGAAACGTTTAACTGAAGATTTGCCCGATACGAATTTCCTTCCTCTTTGCTTTAGACAATTAATTCCGGCACTTGAATACTGAGTTCTCTCCTTTTAAACACATTTTTCTCAGTTGAAAATTTCAAAAATATTATTTTTAATGTTTTCACTTCAAGAATATTACATTTTGATGAATTTCTGGTGCAAAAAGCTTCTTTGTTAAGCAACTGATGGATGGCCAACTTCTTAATGTAACAGCAAAAAAACCGCATGTTAGAAACAACAGCAATCCAATAATTTAAAGTTTTGAGTTGAAGAAAACAATACATTTTTTTTATATTGAATGGCAAATAATAATGTGTAATATTATTACATTGTCTAATCTTAGGAATAGTCTTTTACACTACATATGTAAGCACGTCTTTCTTATAAGATTAGTATGTACCTATTGTGAAAATAATAAATAATTTTGTTTTTATCGTTGTGAAGTTTTACGTTTGTCCTCTCTTTTTGCCCTCAAATATATTATTATAGTGTTATTAGTTCAGTAAATCCGGCGTAAAAAAAGGTCAACCGCGCATTTTGGGTAGGATGCTATTTTATTTCTTTATTAGGTATATGGGGGTTCCAACATGATTTTAAGTTTGAGTTTTCGGGGTTGGCAGTGCACCCATTTGGCCGCCATCTTAGATATAGGGGTTAACATATTTTTTTAAAATATTTCAAAAACTATCATTCCCACAACAATTTTATATAGATTTTTTTCGTAGATAATTATATTATAATAATAATAAGTTCATAACTTGTTTTTTGTTACTTCTACAATTAATAAGTTATAAGCAAAAATTAATGAACATTTTGTTATACCTACGTGTAAAAAGATGTGATACTTTCTATATCACCACAAAACCCTAACCCATATGCAATTCTGAAAACGGGATTGAGAGAAATTCCCCTTTAGAAAGGGCAGCAAAGAACTACTGCTTACACGGTTAAAAATCTTGGAGTAAATTTTAATACTATCGTAATATTACAGCCAAAATGCAATACAATCTGTATTTACTTTTAATTAGTGTTAAATATTGAAAGTAAATGTAATACATTTTGTATAACAGTATAATATTTATGGTATTGAATTATAAAACTAATATATGGGCATTGACTTTCATTAAGTCGGATTAAGTATAAATTTTCTAGTATTTATTTTTAATACAATATATTGCTTTTAAAAAAAAACTGTAAAATTGATTGCCAGTCCTTATATCCACCCGATTGAAATTCGAAGTGTGAAGTATAAGCGAATGAAAATCTTGTGACAAATACGCAGATTACACAGAAAAAAGGAAAGACGCGGCTATTCATAAACTGTAAAACCGTAGATGTGTTGATGGATCAGGATAGCTCAGGCCTAGAGCATAGGTTCGCCCGCAACTTCGGAGGACCCTGCTGCGAATGTAGCCACGGTGAAGTCGGAATATCACAGGAAAATCAACTTTCTAATAAGGCATCGGAATGAAATGAAGTAACTCGGTGGGTTTAGAGCCCCACCAATCCGCAGGTCGCAGGTTTCGAACCCAGCACCAATATCAACTTTCTTAAAATTTAATTTTTTTATGTATACTTAGATCTAACGTCAGCATTATTAAATCCGTCGTTTTAATATTTACAATTTATTAGTTTTTAATATTTTTCTGGTTAGTCATATATACAATACAAAAAATATTAGATTTTACTCCAAAATTTTTAATCGTGTACCATTCCGTATGTACAGTCCCAAAATGTCCACCTACAGCGCTTACACTGCAAAGAATAATTCGTAACATGTTTTTCACATGCAGTTTTAGAAATCGGTTAGGACCCAGCAAACATGGCGAAACGAAAGTAATTCAATTTCTTATAACATAAAAGATAAAATTTTTCGCCTGCGTATTGAATTCGTAACTTCCGCCGGAAGAAACTATTACCCCGAAGGCATTACATCTTGACGAAATGAGTACCTTTCTTGAGATACGAAAATGATTCGTCAGATCAACTTGCCATCGTTTCTTCCTGGCAACTCTTTGTCGTATTGAATGGACAACACGCATTCGTTTCGTCAAGATGTCTCCTTTTTCTTAGCCCCTGGGAACATTGCTCAAGAATCATCAAAATTAAATATTTACGATAAAGTGAAAAAGAAGGTATTTCCTGATGGCTTACCTACAGGGAGTTTTTGAAACGAATTTTCATTGTAATGCATACAGGTATGTAAATATATAATTCTCTTTGATTGAATTGATTTACCTATTATTACTCTTCATATAAAGCTTTTATACTCAATCCGATTTCAATTTTTATATTGTACTTGCGTGAATAGAAAATAACTTGTTTTAACGCAGAAAAAAAGGGGTGAAAAATGAAATGAAATGTTCAAACCTTTGATTCCGTTTAAAAATGTAGAGACGAAAATCTGATTGAGTAGGTATAAGCAATTTTTCTTTGAAGAATAATAAAATCGGCAAATCAATTCCATCGACAAGTATTTTACATTTACATTTACATTACAAAATAATAGATAATAATTCGTTTCAGCAACTCCCCAAAGGTTACCCTTCAAAAAAAAACCTTCTACATACATATTTGATGATAATTGCTGTTGGCTAATTGGACCCCCAATAATTTATTCGGTTTTTGGTTTTTTCGGTTATTTTTAGTTTTCGCGGAAAAAATAATCAATCATCTAACCCTTTTTTTAATATGTTCCATGTATCATGAATCTGCCTCCGTAATGATATTGCACTGATATCTTCTAAATGAAAAATACATCACAGCTCAGCTATTGCCTGCTTTCCTTCCGCATTCAAAATAAACAAAAAGTTTTGTGCGGTTTCATCTCTTATTCACCTCGGCTAACCAAAGAAGAAACCATTTCAGCCTCTTCGCCTACATTTCTACCTGAGGATAGTTTGGCAATATCATCCATATTTCACTGCGGCGATTTTTCATCCAAATGCTTGCTGGGAAATGTCTTGTGGTCACACCCATATGTACGTAGACTCGAAAAAAGTAAACATGTCTTGTAATGAAGAATTACAGCGATTGAATATATTAAGAGCTTCTAGACGATTAAAGAATAGCGCGGAGACACAACGCTTTTAAATTTTTTTTCTGTAATTTTGTTGAACATAACTTTCGCCTGTTGCCTTCACACATAATGTGTTAATTGTTTGCCTATGACAGATATCTGTCCAGGAGGTGATGAAGTAAGTTTTAGAAAAACCTGAAGCATTGAAAACTTTGCTTTATTAAAATTAAATTATAAGTATTGACCGCAGTTTAATCGTGCGGACGGAGCTTTGACGGACTGATGTAACATTTTTGTTTTTTCATTCCGCTAAAACGGGCTGAGTTAAGGACTTTTTTTTATTAAATTTTAAAATGCAAAATGTTTTAGAAACTATAGAAAAACTATGCTTACCGTCTAGCAAGAATTGGGCAATAACATATCGCACCTGCGCTTCTAAGTATCCGTCATCATATTTTGTTGTCATCGTTAATTGCAATGCATAGTTAAGAAGCGTTAATGCAATCCACCTATGATATTTCGATTGCGTTAAGCCCATTGCAAACTTTACTAACTCTATGGGTGTAGATGTTCCCATTTCTATATCTTTAAGAGTTTCAGCAAGCTCAGTAAGTGCTTTCTTGGATGAGGTTAGATAAGGAGGTGTGTTGAAAAATTTCACATTCTCGATTTCCATGTTTAAGAGCTCTTCAACAAGATCAGCAGACTTGCCAAAACCATGGTGGTAAAGGAAATTCAAAATAATTTGGTGGTAACATCCAGCTTTCAGTTCATAATCTTTTGGTCTTAGAACTTTGGCACGCAAACGTTTCTTCGTTTCCGGCAGTTGTTTTCGAGGCGCCCATAAACCAGGCCTAATCAATTTGTCGTCAGAATTCATCGATATTTGTGAAAGCAAACTACATATTGAAAGAAAATAATATACACCAAGTGATACACTGCTTGGTACTTATATTTTTAAAAGTTCCAATTTTTGACAAATTTGATGTAGAAAGCAAGGCTAAGTATAACCTATATACATGTAGTCAGTGATATCTGGGCCCTATTTCATAAAACATAATTATAAGTGTATTCACTAACAACTTGTAAGTTATGAGAATTATAGCGTTTCATAAATGAGCTGTTGTTTTTGAAAGTGGTATGAGTCCACTTTTTTAACATAGCATTTTAATAAGTTTTCTAATTAAACCTTATCGTGTAGATAACCCCCATATGAATCTATCAAAAAGTGGACGTATACAACTTTCAAAAATAAGGACTCAAATATTAGAAGTAGACTAATAATAATTTATTAGTCCTAAACTAATATTTATTATTGAAATACAATATTATTAGTGTAGCGTTGTACAGTTCAAACTAATAATTATTAGTGGCTGACTTGTAAATAAGGGGTATATTGTTATTAGAGTAGAAAGATCAATAAAACGTAACTACCGAGAAATCAGCAACACGTGTCTTAAGACAGGATTCATATAATATTTTCCAGTAGTAACGAAGAAAGTGATTACGAATCGTTGTTTGTCGCAGGGCGTGAGTTTTCAAGGAACGCATTAATTTCAATATAGGCGCATATCGCTGATGTAGTGAAATATTCAGTATTAAATTATCGAGTCTTGATGTCTGATTAATCATAATAAAATAAAAGAAATAATTCACCACTCTCTTTGGCATTAAAAAACAAAAGAATGCATGTACTTATGAGTCAGATTACTGCTTTCAGAACGATTTTACGAACAAAAAATCCGTGGGGTAAATATTTACCCCGGTTTGTAGTTTACAGGTAAACAAAATAGGTTTGTAGTTTTAGGGTTAAATCAATTAGAATTAGAAAGGTGAATGATTTTTTGTTGAAGCCAATCTTCAATTTGTTGTTTGACAAACAATTTTCCTGTGACTGAAAATCTTCGCGGATTCGAATGTATCGGAGCTTCATTACTGAGTACTATCCTCATTTTAAAAGGAAATTCTGCAACTTTGTTGGGTTTATAAAACTGTATTAGGTTAGGCCAGGGCATCAATTTCATCCTTACATTTTTCTGGAATATTTATTTCGTTTTTTTTTTCTACTTATATGTTCATAATCCAGTTTCGAGGAATGTAATACTATGGCTGTGTGCCAAACCAGACTTTTCTTTTCAAAAGTTCGTTCAAAATGTACTAGATTAATTTGCCTGTGCCAAACAAGAAGAGTCTTTTCAAGTGACTTTTGTATCGACGTATAAGTACACTTTGATATTAATTAGTATATTTGATATTAAATCGGGAAATGGACGAAGAAGGTATCGAAGTTATAATTTTATTTCTTCAAATATTACATAAAGGGGAAGAGGGAAAACTAAAAATTGCATGCAAAATAGGATAATCAATATGCGATATGCTCATAGCCTTCTATAAGGAAAAGTACTGATTTGTTATTTGAAAAGTCTACTCGCCAGCATGCTTTTCGTTGAATAGTCGACTTTTGAAAAGAAAAGTCTGGTTTGGCACACAGCCTATATTTATCAAAAATTACTTTAGTTTTGGAGATTACATCGTTGCATTGCAACCTAATTGCATTGTGCGGTGCAACGTGGATAGTAGATTTTATTTTTACATTATCGATATTTAAATTTGATTCAAAACACCCGATTGATTGTGATTTGCGGGTTGCTAAAGCTAATAAATTGATCACATGTTTAGTCAAACTAGTGTCTCTTAGCTGTTCGAAATTATCTTCTCTTAATAATGTTGGGTCGCTTCCAGTATCAGTAAGCGCTGTGAAACTACAACATAACCGATAATCGTAATAACTTTAATATTTTTCATATTGATAAAATTAAATTGTTTAGTTTGTTTTGACTGTTTTTCTCGTTTGGGGCAGTTTTTCAAAGTACGACTGCGACCGAGAGTGCATCAATTTATGATATTTGAGCTTTTCACGGGAATCTGTTTGTTTGCTTATGCGTTAAGAAACAAAAACATATAGGCGGATGTATTTTTATCAATTCTACACATCTAGCATTAAATTTAGATATTTTTATTTTTTAGGCGTATACGTTAAGTTGTTCAGATAGACCGATAGACCCTAAAATATGTGCTCTCCGAGCTTCCGCTCTACTCTATTTTTTTGAGTCTCCCTTCGCTCTGTACATAATACAAAAATGTTCTAGTCATGGCAGTCTAAAAAACTTGACTTGCTTAAATCGATATTTCTGATGTAAACTTTAACTGCAGAATTTCAATAACATATAAAATTTCGTGTGAGCCACAATTAACTTTTGTCGCGTTGCCTTTTGGTTCCATGCCTGGAACCGACCAAAGAAAAATTTCTGTTATCACGTGAAATTGTCGATTTTTAATAAATTCTTTTTTTCAAACGGCAGGTGAAAGAGAAACACGCAATATTCTAATCTGGGAAAGTTGGCTTGGAAAAAGTTTACGAATCTTAGGAAACGTCTATGAGGAATTTTCTTTAAGAATTTCTCCCGATTCAGTTAGCCGGCCAAGAACCGAATGCCGACTACGAAGGAATTGGATTGATCCATGTATAAAATGTGTTGCCCGACTGTTCGGTGTGATTTTCCCAAGCTTTCTGCGGCCCAAATTCAGTCACTGCGTTGACTTTGGCCTGGAAGGAAGTGGCTATGTGGCGCCAAAATCGGGCTCCTCCCATATAATTTCGCTTAGATCGTCTGGTTATTGTCTAGTCCCGGTTTCGCGGTTGTGTGGAAATTAGTCATTAAACGCCGTGGCTAAACGGTGTATGTCAATTTTGAAGGTACCTAGATGAAATTACCTCGGAATTTATTTGAAGATGAATGAATGATTCTGATACTGTTCGCCTTTTATTTCGATTCTTCTCTTTTGAAAAACAATAATTTCTGTCGGTTCTTTTTCGATTAGTATCTTAAGTGTTTAAGCGGTTTTGGTGGCAATTCCTTCAAGAATGGGAATTGATTCCGAGGATGAAGTTAATACCGAGCTTTTGTCCAAACTTAAGACATTGGACGTTAGGATTGAGTCTGGGAACAAGTCTGTTGTTTTCGAGAAATCTGTAAAGTGCTGGAAAACTCTAAAGTGGAAGTCTGCCCTTGGCCATGTTGGGTTACTAGTGTCGCTATCGCTCTACTGTGCCGTTGGTGGAATCGTAAGTTCGCTCTTTATCTTACTTTTATTTGGCAGATGTAAAGAAGATTCACTCAAAAGTAGATGAAGTATTCCGTCCGTCCTTGAAAAAAGATAGATCGAAAATTGTAGAGGTAAATATGACCTTGTCAAATATGGAAATATGTGAAGCTTGGCAGCAGCGAAAATTGTGCAATTTTAGCAGTTCTTTCATTCTAGCTATTCTCGTTATTCATTAATTTGGACGTGTACAGTATGTGTATGCACATATGTATTCCTTAAAAAGCAACTTATTTTTCGGCACCCTTAAATTAATATATTTCGTATCCAATTTTTATAATGTACAGGTAAAATCTGGTATTATTCATCGTTGAAAAATAATTTGAATAAAAATAAAATCCAGTAAAATACATAGTATCTGTATTTTATTTATTATGAATTTCAACTTTAAATTTTGTTCACATCCAATAAACGAACATCAAATCTTTCAGTCCTTTTAATACTTCAGCAATACAACACCACGTTTATTCAAAAATGTGCAATTTAATATCCTAGCTCCGTTTTTTTGTGAGTGTTGTTGCTGTTGTATATATTTAAGTACGCCCTTGATATGAAAGCCGGCTGAAAAAAAGGCAACTAATGTCTGTAATACTGCAAAATATTCTCCCCAGGCTTTAAAAAAGTTCGCTTGCTGTCGACTGCGATTAATTTTTAGCACGTGCCAAAACCTACATAAATAAACCGTGAACTGGTCCGGCGCACAGTTCGATAGTATGCAAAATAGGTGCTCGAGAACAACAGCTTCTGTTAGAGGTAATTGTATAAAGGTGGAAAGCTAGCTACAAACTGGCATAAAAAAAAGTTAAATTAGCAGGGTGAATATTGATCTCCCCGAGTGTAAAGTGGCTGAATATTTAATGTTATAGGTACATTATGTACCTACATATAAACAGAGCCGAATTTAAGAGTGTGAGGCCTGGGGTAGAGGAGATGGTGACGGTAATTTAAATTGAAGAATTTTCCACAAAAAAGTGCTGAAATAAATAAATGTTTTCATTTCCAATTCGTAATTCATGAGATATTTGAAGAAAAAGTCGCAAAATAAGCTTTATTCGTGGTGTAATTACAAACAAATAAAGTAAAAAACGACAAAAAAAAGTTTAAACTTGTTTGATGTATGTATAAACATACCTATAATGAATTGTCTTAAGACTAATTTCAAAGTTTAAATCTTTTTAATTTAAACTTTCTTTTATCACAATATTTAGACAAAAGAAATTGTTTTAATTTTGAAGTAACGTTCTTAACTTTCCTAATATATTGTATAAGAAGATTTTATATTAATACTACAAAGGCATGTTACTGTAATTTATTATTTCCATTTTATAAGTGAATCAAACATGCAATTAATTGCAGTAAAACAAAATAATGTTAGTAGAAAGATGGAACATGCAATTCGACACAAATAAATGTAATTGGTTTCTTGGTACTTTGATATTTATAGGTTTATTGCTGTTTGCTTATCTGTTAATTTGAATGCAATTTTTAAAGCTAATGTTCTAAAACTCGCATCATTTTCCCATCAGCTAGAAATACTAAGAGGAGGAGTTAGTAAAGCTCGGGTATATCTGTAGAAAACCATAGTTATAGCATAATTTCACTTTAAAACTGTCGAAAACTACCGATACAGCTGAGCTATTGCCTTAGACTGGGACTTGTGTTTTGGATGACTGAAATGCGCAGTTTTAAAGTTCTTAATCTGAAAAACAATTAGGTTTATTCCAAAATGGTAGGCTGAGAAAAACGATTTACCAATTAAATTTTTTTTAAATTTCCTATATTTAGATATTACGTTGATTTGCAAAAATGTTATTGTATTATCCCACCTCAATATAACGCGACTTTGCGTCAATAAATGTTGCAAAATATTTTGAACCGCCTAAAGACTCAATATTAAATGGACCGCATATATCGGAATGAATTGTCCCGAGCAATTCGCTTTCTTCTTTATCAGAACCAGAGGCGGCTTTACCTATAGTGCAGGGTGTGCAGCGCACACGGGCGCACGGTCTTAGGGGGCGCCGAGCGCCGCTCGCGACACTTCCAAAAAATACTTTTTACTCGTGTACCTATTGCTTCCCGACATCATTTAAAATTGCACTATACCACTCGAGCACCTTTCCGCCCCAACGGTCATCGGTTCTGCGAGCAATGTGCCCTGCCCACTGCCACTTAAGTCTGTCTTTTTATTTTACTATGATAAAACTGTAATGCCCGATTTCACAGTGCGCACTTAAGTTCTCACTAAGCTAAGCACACGGCGAAACTTAAGTGACGACTTAAGTATTTTCGGTTTCACAGTTCTGTTTTATTTCACGCTTAGCTAAGTGAGAACTTAAGTATTTTACTCATTTATGTAGGACACTGTGTTGGTTTCAGGAGAATCCCTCTCATGAAAAACGAATTATTTTGACGTTATTAATTAAAGTCAAAGGTAACTAAAATGAATTTATGAAAATTTTAGGAGTTTTATAAACAATACAGGGTGTTCCGGGATGGGAGGTCAATACTGCAGGAGGTGAAAGGTCAGACCGAGACAAGCAAAAAAATGTATGGTGGGGGGGGGGCATCTCGCACCGTTTGGCAGTTACAGGGTGATTCGTAAATTAGGATGTTGCCTTATATGGCTATTTTTATCTTTTTTTCTACGCATCGCAGCGACCCCAAACCAATCTCGAAGCCCTTTCCAAAAAGTCCAAAACCGCCCCCTATCCCCATCCCCTTGGCCACAATCACCCCTGGAAGTTGAAAACAATTATTTTTTTTTCACGATTTGTCACCTTTCGCCCCACTTTTCTCCGAAATTCACGTTATTAACATACCCACTTTTTATTTTTTTAAGTTACCTATCTAATTACCTTTCCAAAAAGGTGCAACATGCCCAGGTAGAAAGGGGTTGCAAAAGTCCTGAAATTAAAACATCCTCCGAGGTACCAGGTAATTTTTATTATTTCAGCGAAAAAATTCGAATAATTTCTGAAAAATTCGAATTTTCATAATATTCTATAGACGGATTTTTGTAAATAAATTTTCATATCCTTTTTCTACCTGGGCATGTTGCACCTTTTTGGAAAGGTAATTAGATAGGTAACTTAAAGAAATAAAAAGTGGGTATGTCAATAACGTGAATTTCGGAGAAAAGTGGGGCGAAAGGTGAAAAATCGCGAACAAAAATTACTTTTTTCAACTTTCAGGGGTGATTGTGGCCAAGGTGTTGGGGGTAGGGGGTGATGTTGACCTTTTTGGAAAGGGCTTTAAAATAGTGATTTTTTGAGACCGGTTTGGGGTCGCTGCGATGCGTAGAAAAAAAAGATAAAAATAGCCATATAAGGCAACATCGTGATTTACGAACCACCCCGGAACACCCTGTATATTTTAAGGTATGGAATCTTTTTATGGGTGTAAGTCGAACAATGAATGAGTACATAACATTCTTCATCACTTAAATCAATTAAATATTCCGTATTAGTATTCATTTTTAAAATAAAACTATGTACCAATTTTTAAAAACAACTTGTTTAATTGTTGAATTTTCCACATTTCCAATTTTCCAAAATTTCTCTAAGCGAGACTCAAGTGGCCAATTTTGGCAACTTAAGTATAGCGACTACTTAAGTCATAATGTACACTTAAGTTTGCACAGTGAAACCGAAAAATGACTAAACGGGAAATCGGTCATAAATACATCCATTTTGACCGCGCGCCTACTAGAGGGCGCCAGGGTATTAATTGCACACGGGCGCTACTTGGGCTAGAGCCGCCTCTGATTCAGAACTTTTATAGGGAGCTTGCGCTATCTTCCCTTTATAGCATAATACACATTTTAAATCACTTCTATTTGTGTTCAGTTGCAGACCATGTACCAAATTTTCTTTTTGCATATTAATTAAGTCTTTAAAATTCAAGTGTCCAAATCTCTGATGCCATTTTTCCGAATTACCGACACTATATTGAGTCGCACACATTGACAATTGTTCGCTAGTTTTAACCACATATAGTTTGTTTCGCTTGAATGCACGCAAAATAACCGAACCGCCTTGTTTCACTTCCGCATAGTTGTTGTTGAAAGTAACACATGAACCATTTTCTGTAGCTTTTGGTATTGAAATTAAGTTATAATTTAATTTCGGAACATATACAACGTCCTTTAAAGTCAATTTCACTGTTTCGGTTTTCGATAATTTCATAGTTAAGACAACGGTTCCCACTCCATAAGCCTGCACTACATCGTTTCCAGCAGTACGAACGATTGAGTGTAACTTACTACTCCACTCAATAAACTTAAACTTATCATTACACATGTGTGCTGTTGCCCCACTGTCTAGGCACCATTCGTTGTCAGCAAGCATCTCGGTCCTCAAAATCATCATCATAGCTGCATCCTTTGTTTTAGGTTTACTGTTTCCATACTTTTTCTTTCTGCATTCTGACGCCCTGTGGCCCGGCTTATTGCAAAAATAGCACAAGCCATCGAACGAATTGTTCCTCTGACCCTGATGTTTAAAATCTGTATTACTGGCATTTCCATATTTTTTTTCAAAATTTCTTTTTGGTGAACCATAATTTTTGCATTTGACTATTAATGCATTTTGGGAAACTTCATCTTTGTTTTGATTTTCCCTGCGGGCTTCTTCTTCTAATAATTTAGTTTTCAAATCTTTCATTTTTGGTTGATCATCTCTGGCCTCCAAAGCAACACAAAAATTTTCATACTCCTCTGTTAAAGTGTTCAGAAGCATGATACAGCTTAACTCCTCCGGTAAACTAATACCCTCGACAGACGGACACGGACGAATGAACGTTCTCGGAGAATGATCGTTGCTGTGTCGTCTGTCACCAAGAATGAAGTTTGAATGAACGTTCGTATCTTCATTCTCGTCCTCATCAATGAAGTTCCGGAAACTTCATTCTCAGAGAATGAGCATAGAAATCCTGGAACAATCAGCTGATTTCCAGTGTCAAATTATAAATTGCAGTTTTTAAATTGTGAAAAACTCTGTGTACTAGCGAAAAACGTTTTAATTTGTGAAAATGAATGTGTGGAAGGACAAAGGAATACAATTTTTAAGTGTTTGGGCAAGCTACATGAGCGAGCTGCGAAAAACGAAGAGAAACGAACGTTTATCCATTTCCGACCTGTCAAAAAGGCTCGACTCGAAAGAAGTTCGCCGTCTGTCTCACATGCAGCGAATGAAAATCCGAGCGAATGTTCATTCATCGAACGTTCATTCGTCCGTGTCCGTCTGTCGAGGGTATAACACCAGTCTCCTCCATTTGGTCTATATATTTTTGAAACATCCGAATGTGCTCCATCATAGTCTGATTACTGTTCTTTCTCATCGAAAATAACTGTCTGTACAGCATCATTTTTTTCGCTGGCCCTTTAGAAGAATGTAAATTTTCCAAAACTCTCCAGGCTTCTTCCGACGTTTTAGATTTCCTTACATGAATGATTTGATTTTCTTTTAAATGAAGAATAATCAGTGAAAGCGCTTTTTCGTCCTTTAATTCCCACGCACTTTCACCTTCCCCTGCAGGTTTTTTAATGGTACCGTTCACATGAGGCCAAAGATCATTATAGATCAACACACTTTTCATATACACTTTCCACGACTCATAGTTGCCGTCAGTTAATTTTTCCATACTATTGGTGGTGTTAAAATTCATTTTGAAATATTTTTCCACGCTTCACTTTCCATAAACTTTACACTCTTCACTATCCATAGATACCGGCTCTGTGCTTAACTTTTAAGTGGGCATCACTTTTGGGTGTCGCCCTGGGCCCATAACCTGTTCAACTGAAAGCAGCGAGATGCAGCAAGTACAAAGGTTTATTTGGGAATGATCAATTCATCAGTTACAAAAGAAGTGTAGAGGTTCTGTTTTGTAGTATATAGAATTTAGGTTACAGTTAGTTATTTACTTAAGTGCATTGATATATATATAAAGGCGTAATTCTTAACAAAATAAATAAGGGTATAAATTTTCTTTGCTATTTCATCGTTGCCTTATTGAAAACATTAAAGCTGCAAACTTTATGTTGATTGCATATTCATTGTAGAAATTATCGTTTGCCTAAACGTTTCGTTACACATGTATTATAAAGAATGAGTTACAAAAAAACAATCCCAAAAAAACCTTATACTAATTTTTTAAAGCCGATCCGGTTGAAAATTTTCAAACACCCATTAAAAAATCATAGCTCGAAAACTACGAAAAATCGTGGAACATACGCACATACATGGGGTTGATTCGTGTATCTATCCCTCACTATGAGGCACCTAAAATTGACCTTTGGACGTCGCTTCTCCGGTCACCCTGTATAAAAAAAAACCTGTATTTGTATCTTGGTCCTAAAGATAGCTCACAGCTCTTGCCATAACCTTCCGCTTTATTTGGAAACGCATAGTACGGGAACCTCAAGCTGTCTTTTTGGGTCTACTCAACAGATTGAAACGAAATTTAATTTGTTTTTGAATTAAACTATTAGCTATAAAATCGACTTAGCCCTTTTCACCCAAGAAGCGATTAACCAAACAAAACTTGTAAAAAAAGTTGCTTTGATTTAAGCCAAATGGTACAAATTTTTCGACAAATATTCCATGTATAAGCTCAGCCCTCTTTACTGTTTCATTATATAAAAATTACATTATGTAACTACATAATTTTGGCTAGGATATTTTTGAAAGGCTTATTGTTTCCCATGATTGAAGATTTTTGATTTCTTATTAAATGAAATAGAATTTTTTCACCTTTCTTTATCTACATAGCAGCTATACTTATAATTTTTGAATATATATCAGCTAGGTGGACTAATAAAATTACAATGAAATTCCGTAAATTCAAGAAATCTTATCCAATAATATATCATAGGGTAAGACGGAATTGAGCAGCGTAAAAAATCCTTGAATCTTCCCCTTATAACCTAATCAAAATATAATTTGTGCGCAGTCGTTCTAAATGGCCTTTACATGATTCTGCGGATATCGACTGATAGATAACGAGTTACTCTAACGCCCACAACGGCGGGTAAATCCGCACGAAAAACTTCAAAAACTCCTGTTTACCCTCCCAGTAATGTGTCAATCGTGTTATGTACGTTACTTTACGTATACCGTATTTTACAGGGTTTTTATTTCATATTTTTCGATCATTCGTTTAGAAGAATATTATTGGCATTAGTGTTAACAAAATAACATTTGAATTATGCCCATTTAACAATCAACGATATGAAAAACCTTGTATCAAATAGTAGGTATCATACTATTATGAGAATAAGACGTATATTAAAAATATGATGTGATTTTATTTCTTAATGCATTTATGTTATTTAACATACAAAATGAAATACGAAATATAAATTATCCTTAATTACACCATCTAAAAAAGCTCCTAGTGGCTCACTATGGTTAGGTACCCATAGAAAGGAACATTTTAATAGGCATGGTATGTGCATAACAATCAAATGTATTATAGATAATAATATTATTTTATTGAATCGCCCTGAAGTACACTTAAATTATTAGCGAAACCAGAAAGTATAATGTCGTACATACATTCAAACGAATACGTTTTTAAGAAGTTTTTATTTTTTTATCAATGAACAATAACAACCTTTCGCAATCTAGTGTCCAAGCTTTCAATGCCGGATCGATAAAAATTAATTGGTTTCTGAGCAAAATATCTGGAGATGGAATTTTTCCGATTTGAAAATCCCTCTAAAAGTATGCCGACAGAGTATTTTCCTAAGGCAACGTCTCATTTTACACACCCGAAAAATTCACTATTAGAATTTTGTATGCGATTTTATAGTTGATATTGAGGCAATTGTTTCAAGAATCAATAAAAGCACACATATGAATAAAAAATGAAACTTTTTACTTAAATTTTAAATAAATTTATCCATTCAAAATCGCAACGACCGCACATCCTATCAAAAAAGTTATGTCGGTTGTGTTGATGTTTTGTTGAGAAAGAATTATATGAAACACACAAAGCAGAAAGATTTAAGTTAAATAGGTATGACCTCTATGGCCCGAACTAGAATTATTAATATTTATGAAAAATAACAAAGTGGTGATTGTTTAAAAAAAAATGGTCGAAAAATAAGGTTTTTTGGGTGATTTTTCAGTTATAAAATCCTAATACACATTTTTCAGTTATAACAATCCTATTTCTGGCCGTATCTATACACGTTTATAGGTATATCGATATTTGCCTTAAGTTAACGAGTTAATTTCTTTTCACTTTTAGTAAACAATTCTTAAATAAAATTGACTTACATATAATGCGCAAATTTGACAATATTCACATAAAAAGTAATTTTTACATCATTATATCCCTATTATTGACTATTTAATTTACTGCGGTGATTTTAGTTATAATTTCTTTAATATTTTCTGCGCTTTTGTTACTCTGCTCGATCATTGCATCAATCTTACTATGTAATTACTATCTAAACATTTACCTTTTTTCTACGCACATCCACAATATATTTTCTCCAAACCCTTTAATTATCTCATACTCCTACTACACATTACTTACTTACGCACTCAGCATAAAATAAGTGGTCATAATGACGTTCGCAATGTATTGTATTTTTACTCACATTTTTTTATTTTACTTTTCGCCTACCATATTTGAACTTCCGAATACCTACATACCTATACTTTTGGAAATTCCCTTTCATATAACTGTTTAAGGGGAGGTTCTCATCTAGAACACCAAAATCTTTGGGAATTTTTTAAAGGAAAACTATAAAACATATCAAGGCGATATTTGGCAGTTTGATACAATGTACTTTTATTTATACATTCAAAAATTTTTGGAGAGAAAAAAAAACAAAATGGCGTCCCTTATTCGGCTTTTCCTACGGCATGTTTTGGAAAATTTGCTCCACTGCCGGGTGCCCACAGGTCGCAAATCAATCTGAAATCAAAAAATTCTTCATGGAGCCATAACTAGAATAAATTTATTGGAATACGGTTCAGACGTTGAAACTGATTAATATCGGGTTGGAAATCAGGAAAGGAAAAGGACTTTTCAAAGAAGGATGCAAACATGTCAAATTGTTGATTATTCTCCATTCGAAAAACCACCATATGTCATTTTACAGGGGTAGTAGTTTGTCCTCCTTTTACGAATTTAGAAAACGCGCGCGAATTATGATATATGTAAATCGTTTTTTGTTTTATTAAGCTATTCAATGAAAAGCGAGGTCGTTAAATTCGTTATAACATTAAACGAATATATCATACGACAAAGTATCCTTCTTCTGAAAGTATAGCTTCCATAGTTTATTTTTTTTTTATTTCTTAGTCTCCTCAAATCTGAATTAAACCAGAGGGCGAGGAGAAAGGAAGACGACAGCGTTTTAAAGGGACGTAGTGGTTTGCTGAAGGGCTGCGTAAAGTTTTGAAACTTGTCATCAATACAATTTACAGATAACAGAGACACAAAATCGATGGAAGACAACCTGCAGTTGAGTTCGTCAATATCGACATTTTTATTTTTTTTTTTTATTACATTACATTACATTTATGAACCAAACCATATTAACTTAAATATTTTTAAGTTTCCAACTGATTTTCTTATTTTATGCATACTGTGTCAAATTTGTCCTATACGAGTTTCATTTTATGTATAAAACCGCCATCAATAAGCAAGTTGTGTGAACTATATCGTTCATCAAAGTAAACGAATAGGTACGAACCGACACGAGTTTGTGAAATTCGAAATTTTGTAAAAAGTACATAAATCTCAGTGTTAGCGCTTGCAAATAAATATTCCAGGAAAGGAAGTAATCTAAATATTGGTTCTAAGGTAAATTTTATTGTTTATCAAGTAATAATTTCTTATGAGTGGTTGTAACTGAATGGATCCAAAGAGGCAAAGTGTAAAATTTTCTAAAATTATTCAATAAAAAGAAAAATCCTGAAACACGTGTCCATTTATTTAGTTGTTCCTACCACATATATTTTTTTCATGAATAAATAAAAAATAAGGCTTTAAAATCGTAAAAAAGATTGCTATCCTCATTTATAGGAAGAAAGTTAGAATTGAAACAAAAGCCAATCTGAAGTGGACAAGGAAACAGGGCTGCCATGTACAATTACTGTAAATTGTCACGGCCCGAAGGAAAAAAGTAAATTAAGGTGTCGCCCCATTTAATTTTTAACTTAATTGAAAAGACCGCAAACAAAAATGGATTCAAGAAAAGAGGATTTTTTCGGATTAAAGTTATTAGAAGGATGGTAACACTAATCTTCACAATCAAATTGTATATTTGGGGGAATATAGCAACATAGTATTAAATAAAGATGTTTGTCGTCATAAGCTGCCTCAAAGGTAGCCTCAACGTCAGGAACAATTCAGGTAAAGGAATATTGCTGCAACGCAGTTCGTTTTCGCAGGCAATTAGAACTCCTGAGCTCAAAATTATTTAGGTTACCTTATTCTAAAAACAAAAAGCATTGAAATGTAGAGGAAAACCAACTTATTATTTCGATATAATCAAGGCGCCCGGTAGGGCGCCGAGTGTTGATAGGAAAAAAACTCGGCGCTCAAGGAAGCATACTTAAATGTGAAGGCAGGAAAATATTTTTATTTTTTCTTTATTTTTTTATTAAAAATTGGATTGTTTATCTGTTAAATAAAAAACACGGAATGGTTCGTGTAGGTCTCTAATATCATGTATGATTTTTTTTTAACAAAAAATGTGTGTATGTACTTTTCGCTATAATTAAAAATTTGTCAACAAATTTTTCCAGACATTTTTTCTTCCGTGTTCGGTCTTCTGACATCATAATTTTTAGAACGAAGTTCTTTATGGCTCGCAGGTGAACACCATTTGCACCAAACTTGGAACTTTGCGGTTTTCGGGGTCGCTTATTTCAAATCAACTTTCAGAATTTACGAATTCAAGATGGCGGACCGTCAAATTTTAAAGTTTATGCAAATTTTACCAAAGTTGGTACTTGGAGGTTTTTGGGGTCGCTTACTTCAAATAAATTGTCAGAATTTACGAATTCAAGATGGCGGACTGTCAAATTTTAAAATTAATACGATTTGCCCCAAACTTGATACTTGGGGATTTTCGGGGTCGCTTATTTCAAATCAACTGTCAGAATTGACGAATTCAAGATGGCAGATTGTGAGATTTGAATGTTAATGCGATTTGCACCAAACTTGGTACTTGGGGGTTTTCGGCGTTGTTGATTTCAACCCGATTGTAAAAATTTACGAGTCCAAATCAAATTTTAAAGTTGATACGATTTGCACCAAACATGGAACTTGGGGATTTTTGGAGTCGATTTTTTAACTTTTTTTTTAAACTTTTGTTACTTAAATATGTCAAATGTTTTTAGCAACATTTCCCGTTTCACCCCTGTTCAGTTATCCCTCACCCTATATCTCGGCCAATTCTCAACAAATTCTAAAATATAGCCATAACCTTGATCTTCACCAACGAACACCGCATTTGGAAAACGTGAAATGGTCAATGTGACCTGCGACTTTTGTTTTTAAGAAAAGAAATCACATAAAGCTGATATATAATACATAAAAAGCGTTCCAATATCTAAAGTCAAGATTGCAGGTAATTACTACCAAGTAATTAGTGCAATATTTCATGATGGGAAGCGTGAAAGTGGACACTACACAAATATGCTGCGAGGAAAGAACAGTTGGCATAATGCCGACATTATTGTATAAGCTTGGTGTAATAGAGCCACAGGAATATATACATATATACAGGGTGTCCCAAACCACCCGTACCACCAAAGATCGAATATCTCGCGAACTACACATGGGATCGAAAAACGAAAAAATACGTGTCAATTATTTTTTGAAAAGCTATCCAATGGTACCAAACTCGATCCCGCACCTCCCTGCCTCGCCCCCTCCAATTCCACCGGTAGGTGGTCTCTCCCTCTTTCCCAACCCCAGCGGTAAGTGGTCGAGTTTGATACCATTGGATAGCTTTTCAAAAAATATTTGAGACGTGTTTTTTCTTTTTTCGATCCCATGTGTAGATCGTGAGATATTTGACCTTTCCGGAACCTTTTTTACACAATACACATCCTCCCCCGCACTCCCTGTAGCGAATTGAAAAAAATGTTTCAGACAGAAGTTACGTATTTTTGCATGAAGAATCTGAATCTGCAGAAAAAAAATGGGTGGTCCCATTTGATAAAAAAAAGTTACCCCCACCCCCGCCTCAGGGGGTGGGGTGGGGGGTCAGTTTTGGTATGGTCGGATAGAGTTTCGAAAAATATTGGCTACGTGTTTTTTTTTTTTTTTAGTCGAAACTGTTCGAGATAAATGGGTGGTACGGGTGGTTTGGGACACACTGTATATTGTTTATTCAAAAGCAGTAAATAATTTTGAATGGAAAGTTATTAGCAGTACCTATACTCGTACAGGTTGATTTTCAAATATAAGCTGGATGGAAAGGGACTATTCACTGCGCGTTAATAATAGAAAAAAATATATTTTAAGCGTTAACCCTTAACCATATTTAACTTAAACATTAAAGCTATTTCAACTTTAGCGCCCCAGAAAATAATGTTATGTACCTACACGAGAAAAAAATATTACCGGCAACAAAAAAAACTGATATCCCAAAAAAAAAAATAATTAAAAAAAAAGTGTTGAGAGGAAAAAAATTCAAAACAGAGCTTCACATTTCGGCAACAAAAAGAACTGATATATTTATGTCGGTATTTTCACTGTTTAAATAACAATTTCAAATAAAATCATTGAAATTCAGAAAATGGTGTTATATCAAGTCCAGAAAATAATAACATTTTCAAATATAAATGGGATGAAGGGGGAGGGCAAATTACACGTTAAATAAAAAAACTAAATAAAATATCAACGATTCGATTTTTTTGGGATTAGAATATAGCAAAATTGCCAAATTATTAATTTTGCATGACAGTTTTGCCTGTGTTGTCCCCCATCCAAGAACTCTTTGCGATATCGTCCTGTCGTGACCAAAATTTGTACGAACAACTTTTAAAAAGTTTGTTAGTTGTTCGAGCCCACATGACGCTAAATCGTAATTTGCGAAAAATTATGGTTGTTTGCCGTCATTTTGGTGCCATTTTAATAATGATAGTTGCCTTCATATAATAACGCGTAGTGTGTCAAAACAAACAAACTTTTTTAAATCAAATTTCTAATATCATATACTTTTTCCGTATGACTGTTCTTACAGTTTTTGGAATAATAACAACTATCCGCGACCTTAAACTTCAATTACATTTTCAATGTTTGTCAGTTAGTTCTGACAGTGTGACAACCTAACCTAATTTACAGGTAATGTGATCTGATACTGCTTTAATTTCTATGTAACAGGAAATACAAAGTTCGGGGAAATCAGCTTGAAAGCGGTTTCATTAATGTCCAACGACGGCAAGAATAAATCGCTGCCAGAAATGTCGACATATAAAATTGTATGGTACGCGATTATCTGAAAGTCCTTCAGGATGGGCACAAGATGGGCTTGAAATAAATGAAACTATTTTAGGTTGCCCTGAAGGGGCAATAAAGGACAACGTTTTCATATAATCGGGGTAACAAAGGAAAGGCTCGTCTTACTTCTAGATAAAAATCTGATATCCATAGGCAGTTTTTTGAAACGAACTTGACATGAGTCGCGAGATATGTATACATTGTGTGTAGGTATGTAGATAAAGGCGCTACCGTCGAGTCGACCGACAATCAATCTAGTTTACCGTAACTATTAAGTCCTTAACAATCAAATTAGATCTGCTTCCACCGGATTTTACACAAAACATAATTGATTACTATTGCCCGACGATAAAACTTAAAATAGAACTCTGTGCACTTGACATTGTTTATTGGAGTTTAAATTACGAAATACGCCAAAATGAAAATAAATTCGAGCCCCATTATTAGTTGCTTGCTTCACCAAGAAATGTAGTACCTAATACCATTTAATTATGGATCATAAAAAGGAAATCTTAGAATAAATCACACAACGCTGAATTTGGGCAGAAATGTCTTTAAAGCATCCTCTTGAAAGCCTTAGTCTGGTAATAAAATGATAAAATTTTTTAATGCTCCTTTTGAAAAACGATTTACCAAATTAATCAATTTAATTGCCTTAATTTATAAATAAAAAATACTTATTTAATAAAATATGTGCAGTTGAATGGTTACATTTTAAAAGTTTTAAAATTGTATTTTATTTTTAATCAAACTTTAATTTTAAGAAGTTACAATAACAAAAGATAAATAATAAATTATAATTTATTAGAAAATCATACCCTGCTTCAGTTCCAAAAACGATTTCAGTGATTTAATTTGTTTGAAAATTGTATAAACTTCTGAATTCATTCTGAGAGCCTGCTTAGGTAGATTTTGTAGAAGAACTGTACAACCCACAGCTTTGATTTTGTATTCCTGGTCTTGCTGGGGTGGCATTATTATTGAGTCTTTTCATAATATACGTATTACATATTGCACTTATTTTACTCACATACTAAGGAAATATTGGTAATTATCCAGAAAATGCTACTTGGCGACGATGACCTTGAACTTAAAACGTTTGGTCAAGGTCATCGATCTAAATCGATTGGTGGGCGTTATATTTATTTTTATATTTTTTTAAAATGAAATAACGGGATTGTTAAATTGGAATAATATACATGAGTACAAAAATGAAAGAAAAGTAAATTAAAAGTAAATTGCATGAATTGATACAGACAAAACGTTCGAAAAAAGAAAGAATTGGCACACAGTCTTAATTCATATCAGATATTTCTAAAAATATCAATCACTATCTTTAAGAACTAATCAACAGTAACAACCTAAACCCTAGGATGAGGACGATACATCCTCAAGTTTCGCACAAAGAGCTCTCAAGACAAGCACTTGAAAGCAACCCAGGGTTGCTTTTCTAATCTACTTATTATGACAGCTTAAGTCATTCATAATCTATTGAATAATATAATCAATATGGAAGCAATTAGCCGGCTACACACGGGACCGTTTTCGACGTACAAGCACAAGATTGATCGTTTGTAGGCAACTTGGCGCACAAACTTAAAACCGTCCCAAATATTTCTCGTCTTTTATTTTTCCATGGTTTTACTTTATTTATTATCTGTCAAGATGAATTGCACCGACATTAGATTGTGGAGTCTTGATTTCTTTCTTAAATTTAAATGTCGCTCTAGAAATGATATACCAACACCGTTTGGGGGAAAAATGGCGCCCAGAGTTTGTCACAAAGATTGTGATAAATTTGCACGCCAAAAACCGTCGTCGTGTGTGGTCGACTATTGCTAAGTAAACTACGAAAGTGCACTATCACAATGATAATAGCAAAGAGGCAATGAACCTATTTTCATGAGCAACATGCGCGGAATTTCGACGGGGAAACTCTATGAATTAAGAAAAACTTTTCTTAGAGGTCTCCCTGGAGGGACACGAAGTGAAATTTTACGGTATCGAATAAATGTGCTTAAAATGTTGGTCAACAATCACATTTATATAATTGTAATTGAAATATTTCAGTTTATTACAACTAAAAGAAGTTGTAACACTTTCTAAGTTGAGGGAAACGCTCCCACAAAATTTCATTAAAATCAGTGAGGATACCTCAAACTCAATATGTTCAATTCATTTTTCACGTCTCACAGTAAAGATGCACAGGCGCTCAACACTTTTAAAAATTAAGAATATCATCAGCTTCTTAAGTTTATAAACAGAGCTTTCCGAGGCCTTAAGACACCAAAGATTAATGGCTCCCATTAGATCCATTACGTTTTGTAAACAGGCCGCATTCCTGTCTTTGAGGCTATTATGAAGTCAAAAAAAATGATGTTATTGACTTTGTAGCCGACCGGAACATAGAGCACTTTGTCGCAGTTGAGTTTATGTACTTGTAGTTCTTAAATTGAAATTGAGATAAATGTGTCTTTTTCGGACCGATATTTTACATTGGGTTTACACAGCACGTCATTTGAGGCATGAAAAATGTATAAGTGTAAAAAATTAGACTTAAGAGAAATAGCACCATCCCTCGGATTTCAATAAAATTTTGCAGGTGCCTTCCGTTTGCCCCAAATCGGAAGGATCTGAAGGAATTTGGCGGTGGTCGACTATACATAGTGTCCGAAATATTCCACTTTTGAATGTTCATTTAGAATCAAAAGTGACGAATATGCAGAACAAAACTTTATCGGTCTTTTCTCAGATATTGTATTTCCGAGGTTTTTCTATTTGAGAACGGTTTCGAAAACACCTTGTATTCGGGAAGAAGGGAAAAATAATGAAAAAAAAAAACCACCTTCCATAATTCTCGAAATATTCATAAACATAATGTCCAATTTACAACAATAACCACGTACAAATTAAAATCCATTTCAATTAGTAGGTAGTAAATATGTTTGTAGTAATAACTAGTTTAATGCATTTCCGTATCATTTGTTTTTTAAATGGAACATTCTCAAATCGAAAAATCTCGGATATATAGATAATAGAAGAACGATTTTTTTTTGGAATGAAAAGGTTGAATTATTTTAATTTCAAATGGAGGCAAAATGTCAATTTTCGAATTTTCAAAGTTGACATCACGGGAAGTATGTATAAAAGTTTTTTTTTTTGGCCAAAATACGTTTGTTCCGATTTCGATTCTTGGAGCTCTGTAAAATTTTTCCTGGCATTAAACATATACATCAAAATTTTTAAATTTTAATTGGAAATTCACGACAGTTAGAATAAGAATTAATGTTCCCCTCCAGAAAATCATAAAAAGTAACAAAAAAAAAAAAAATCATAAAAAGTAGTAGAAGTAAACAAATTCATTATTAGTTTGTGAAAGTTCTTTAAAGTTCTGAAAGCTGACTATATTACGCAATTTCCACTAATGAATAAGTCACTGGGTTTGTAGAATATGAGTTATTAGTGGTTTTATTGTAATGTTAGTTTTAATTAAAAACCCGCATGGTTTCACTATTTATTTTCGTAAGCTCTTAATTTAGTACAACCCTCTGTCTACTAGTAATTCCTTTTATATGTTATGTACATTTCTGTCTTGACAAGACCAAAGACTCAGAGATCACAATAGCTGCGTTTTTTTTATAACGGGGGTCTCGGTTTACTAGGAAATTTTGCATTGAATTGAATTAAAAAAACAGTCAATTATATAAAGATTTTAAGTTTTGCGAAAAACGCATCAAATTGCCTTGATATTTGCACATTCAAACTTCAAACCTTGAACCAGATAAATTTTTGGATTACATTTTTGACGCAAAGTAGGTATAAATCCAGGCAATTCGTTTATATCTTATGATCAAAAATAAACGAGAATTTGTAATTTGAAATGCCCACGATGCACCAATCGGTAAAAAATTGTTGCAGTATTCTGTTAGCGTCTGTTTGAGTGATTCGAAAAATTGTTGTGCGGTGATTTTTACAATGGATAAAAAATTGGAACAACGAGCGTGCCTCAAATTTTGTTCCAAAAATGAAATTTCGTGTACCGAATCATTGAAAATGTTAAAAAAACGATTTGTGAAATTGAAACGAATCGTGTTTGTCCAGAACACGGTCATACGAGTGGTATAAGAGGTTCAAAGACGGTCGTGAATGCTTGGATGATGATGAACATACTGGACGCCCAACAACGTCAGTTACCGAGGAAAACATCGGCAAAGCAAATCGTGTTAGAAAATCGATGTTTGCCAATACGAGAGCTTGCTCTGTTATTGAGCATCTCATAAGGATCGGCAGAACACATTTTGACAAATGTTTTGGAGATGAAACGCGTCGCTGCCCGCCTCGTCCCAAAAACACTGAATTTTATCCAAAAACAGCGTCGACTAACTAAAGATTATAACAAATTTTGAATTTTTACTATTTTTAAAAAATTCGGAAAACTAAAAGAAAAGGTTGAAAAAAATTCAATTTTTTTCAGACAGCCGGAATTTTGTGAAAAAACTTTCAAATTTATTTTAGTTAGATTGAGGAAAAATTGTTCAAAAACCTCCGAAGGTTACCTACAGCTAACTTACCAATATCTTATGAAAGTTAATAAATATCTTATGAAATATTTAATAATAAAAAAAGTATTGTTTGTTTTTTTTTTTGAGCCTAAAAAATACCTAAAATTCATGCCTCTACACTAGAATACCCCCTTAACAAACCCTAAGTTCAGTAGTGGTTATTAACATAAAAACACTGAAAGACTAAAGTTTCTAATTGTATATATTTGTATACGAGGGCCGAGGGGCATTCAAATATAAATGAGTCTTTCACTTCTGGGGACTCAGAAACTGTGTCAGAGGTAGGCTGAGCGTCGGAAGGGATAGGGGACATTCCTTCTAGATGATTTCAGGCTCAGCTGACTGCCCGCCTGGTTTGTTTACTTGTCCTCACAATAGCCTAAACTATAAGACCATTATAGTTATAGGCGTCTAAAGATAGCTTAAGATTTCGCACGAAAGCATGAAGTGCCATACTGAAAACTATAATGACCTTAACCGATCTTTCGTTAACTCTCCGAAATTTTCGTCAAATCTTAAGCGTGCGGTCCCGAGCGTACAAATCTTAAGGGTTCTTAACAAAAGTGACGTTTGGTGAAATATAAGTATAAGTGGGCTTGATTTCATTTTACTTGCTTAAAGAAACCTCGAATACCTTGCTGACGACATTAAAAATTAAGTTATATATATTTTATATATATTGTTATATTTATTAACACTATTTTTAGAATTTAAAAGCATATTTTTAGTGTTTCATTAAGATTTTACTAAAAATATATAATATACATATATTATAAATTATACTTATTTAATTTGATAAAAATATGAATTTTTATGCTTGGTATATCTTGGCTGATAAATTTAATAAGAAGAATAGTGTATAGATGGAAAATGGAAACTGCCGCAATTTCTAAAAAATCAGCCTATATTTCCAAACTGTTACCTTTGCTTCTACGGTTAGAGCAGAACCTCTAGTGGTTGGACCATATAGGGGTTCAATCGGTTAATTAGTTCTTCGATTGTTTTATCACTTTCCTGATTTTCTTTCTATTCATTTGATCACATTAGCGATTCGATATACACTATAAAGTATGATCGATTTTTGACAACAGAAACAATGTTAATGCTTTAGTTAATCAAAACCTCACTGTAAAATCATGATCGTCATAGCTTTTGAAATAATTGCTCCTTTCGTTTCCATTTGTTTCTTGAAAAAATCATATAAAAACATCCAAATTTCATCGAAACTAGTCACGCGCACGACGTCGTTTAAAGGTTCATCCTAGTTTGCCAACTTCAAAAAATCGATTTTTTTGTATGATGAATTTCGAAAGTAAATCTCTTCAGAAATATCATGTTAAAATTTCATAAAGATAGGACCAGGAGCCGATTAGCTCTAAGTACATTTTTTTTCATTATATTTGAAAAAAACAAAATATCTTTTAACGCGTTTTTCTCAAAACCAGTTTTTTCTATACAGTGTTATAGTTTTCTCCGAAACGATTTGACGGATCGTTCTGAAATTTTTACCACACCTGTGTCGCATGTATGGATATCGTGTATACTAGAATTACGTCAAAATTTTAATTTTTTCCATTTTTTTTTATCGAAAAATCATGAAAAAAAGCGTTCTTTGAACATTTTTGTTTAAGTAGCCGCCATTTTGTTATTTTTGCATAAAAATTAATAATTCTATTATAGTATAAACGATAGGTACTGGCACACTAAATCTAAATTTTCCTGGTTTTTGTGTTTCAGGCAAATCTTTAATAAGAAATCAACCACACCGTTGACATCGCTTTTTTTATATGCCTACACGGAAAAACATTTGGATAGCAAAAATCCCCAACCAATTTACGAACGTTTTCGTCATAAAATCCACAACATATATTGAAAAAGCAACAGATCTCCTTAAAAGTTACAGGAAATAATGTCGACATTTTATGCTGGTTCTTAAATTTTAGTTAATATCCCTGTTTTTTTTTTCACAAATATTACCAAAATAATGCACTGTCCCAAAATCCATCGGAAAATACAGGGATATTGCTAGAAACGACGCGATATTCCCGACAAATTTTTTTCCGTGTACGTATTCCGCCATTTTTAATGTATTTATTATGAAAAAATAAAAATAAATTGTTTGGTTATGTGTACTTTTAATTAATTTAGACAAGGCGCTCCACGCTTTTTGAATTAATTATTGTTCATAAAAGAAGTGATGAATTTACTAATAACTACCTAGCATATCTATAATTCGTCACGTATTGACGTATATGTTTGCGTTTACTCTACAATAAAGTTAAAATATTGGCAGGGGTAACATGGATATATCGTAACAAATAAAAGTTTATTTAATTTAGTTATTTTTTAAATTTTTAGTGCGTTATAAAAGCGTGTTTTGTAGTTTTTCTAAACTATAATATTTTATTTTATACTTTTCAGTCTTAAAATAACTTTAACATATGAATTACATTCAGGATACATTTACAGTTCACTCAGTTAGTAATTTCTAACAGTTTTATAATAATTAAGTATATTACAATATTTAAATATTAACGAAGATGGCGGACATTAAAATTTAAAAGATTATGCGATTACCATTAAAACTGGTACTTGGAGATTTTCGGAGTCGCTGATTTCAACCCGACTGTCAGAATTTCCGAATTCAAGATGGTGGACTGAAAAATTTAAAAGTTTATGCGATTTCCACCAAATTTGGTACTTCGAGGTTTTTTGGGGTCACTGATTTCAAACCAAGTGTTAAAATTAACGAATTCAGGAGTGACATAGGCTAGTTTTTTGCTGCCTGTCTGTCTGTCTAGGCTTTTGGCATTGATTACTATTGTTAATAGGTCATATTCGAAAATTATGGGCTTGAGGAGAGGAAGATATTTTCAGTTCGTTATACATATGTATATCCGAATTTGTTGCGTTTATAAATCGTATTCTTTATTAAGCGATTGCGATCAAACTCGGTTAATTTTTTTTTTTTTTTTTGCGCTCTCAGCTAAATTCGCATATGAGATGAATAGGGAGATTGCACAAAAGACGTAAACGTAAACGTATTATTGTCAAACGCACGTGAAGGTTTACGTTTACGTCGTTTCGATTTGCGCCTTGTATATCATATATGGTACGTTAGACCTTTAATGGTTGCGTACAGTGTTATAGCGCACTGTGGCAAAACGTATACTTAGTTACCTAGAATTATGACATGAATGACAAAATAAAATAATTAACAATCCTTCTGTAACGTCAATTTTTAACAACGTTCATTAAACCACAGCAACAATTTTTATACGTCGATTCTTATGTGATTTTTCCATTTGACAACTCTTAAACGTAACTTATTACATACGTTTGCTATTCAATTTCTGTGCGCAAAGTATACTATACGTTATGATTTACGTTTTACTTATCTTTCTACATACGTTTGATAGCTCAATACGTTTACGTTCATCGATACGTCGTTGTGCAATCTCCCTCAAACAAGAAGTGTGGCGTTAAAGGCTACGTTTTATGTATAAAACATTTACACTCGTTGCTTCTTGTATTTCTTATTAACTATCGATTTGGTTTATAATGTAACATGCACATAGAATTGATTGATCGATGTTTATGTATCAAATTGTTATGGCATAATTGAGGAGGTAAGGGTTATACCCATTTCTCAAAAGGATCAGCATTCGTTATCTAGTAAAATGATTATACATGTTACCACACTTACTGTGGCATTAATTAAGTGATTTCGATCAAACTTTGTTATGACTTATATTTGAATAAATTGTTCATATTTAAATACTAGGAGTTTAGGAATGAGGGACAGGTCGTTGTTATATAACATATTTTACATACAATCTACTGATCCAAGGTAGAATGAACACAAGATCGTTGGAAAAACAAACTTTTTTCGTTACATTAATTTTTTTTTAGGAATGATTATGTGAATATAGATTTAAAATAATTTTGTGCCTAACTCGTTTTCTACGACCATTTAACTGGGCTTTATAAGGACATTGAAGTCTTTTTTGGTACGGAATTCTAAAAAACAATATCAGACTGCATTCCAAACATATGTATGTACCTACATTAACACGCGTTG
The DNA here is from genome assembly GCA_951509405.1 of Machimus rusticus. Taxonomy (NCBI): domain Eukaryota; kingdom Metazoa; phylum Arthropoda; class Insecta; order Diptera; family Asilidae; genus Machimus; species Machimus rusticus. The sequence goes on from OX608051.1 coordinate 16,895,855, forward strand.
AAATTTTTTTTTTCGTCTTTGCTTATAGGATATTTCGGTATATGCTACGAAAATTTTCCCAAAATTAATATCAGCAATAAAAATATTGCGGCTGAGAATAATCGCTTCAAATAGTTTTCTATCTGCACCTCCAAAAATATAGCCTACTGTAACATTTCTATTTGTTTAGAATAATAAAATTCTGAAAATTTACGATCGTAAGGAACAAATTTAATCGTTCAACAAGTTTTCAAATATTGTAAAATTGCGCAAAAGTCAAATGTGATTAGCAAATATGATCATTATACCAACACCACAACGCCGCTTCTCAAAATAATTAAAAGTGTCTTGAATGATACCCCGCGTAATTTAGTCAAAATAAACAGAAAAAATCGTCTTAATAAAATACAAAATTTAAAAGCCGCCTGCACTCTAGTCTATTTTTGATTGAATCACTATTTTTGGAGCCGCCACTCTGTTGTTTTCTGTTTTTTTTTCGCGTCTTAAGTGCATGCCAATAGAAAATATCTGAAATTTTAGTTTTGAGCAGGTTTTCAGAGAATTAGAACGACCTGCTGAAATAGAACGATTGAACCACTTGAAGAACATCGTTAAGACGCAAAGAGCCTTATTCATCTCAACAATTACTAATAACACAGACAACACCAATGCTGACTATCACTTGTCAGAGGAGCTGGCCAAGTATGAAAAGGTAAATTTAAAAATTTTAACAAAGCTAAAGAAAAACTAATATTTTTTCCAAGGCGATTCAAGAAGCAGCGGAAGAAGGTTTACTTCTTGTGGTTGAAAAGGACTTTCCAGAACGTTACGAGCGGTGGAGCATCATGCAGGCTGTGTTTTTTTCGTCCACCGTCCTTACCACAATAGGTAGTGATATACTCTGCCGTTTAATGGTCTTGCACCTAAATATTGCGTGTTTTGAAGTATGTGCATGTAAAATGAATTTTCTTTGCACGGTGATCCGTTGATTTAGTGGACCGCTAAGACAACACGAACATTTGATTCCGCAATTCCATAGGCGCCGCTTTGGCAACAAAAATATACATATATGTATTATAAATCCTTATATATAGCCATCACTGCAAACGACGGTAAATTTTTTTTAAATGATTAAATTTTGCATTGCAATTTTTTCCACGGTATTCTAAATGGCTTGCAGAATCTAAGATGGAATTGTGGTTTAGTAACATTACAAAATCGCCTGGACTGCAAAGGTTTAATTTATATTTATTACCTAAACTAGTTGAAAGTGAATGCCCAACGTTGCTTTAAATATTTGTAATGGTCGTCAAATTGGGCCCGCCATTTTGAATTTTCAAGTTTGGATAGCAGTGTGGAGGGATATCGGTTTTCTCCATCACTGACGTCCTCCTTTGAAATAGTCTGTCCCTATATAAGAATATCAAGACAGATTGGGAATATTAAAAAATAGTATATTGTGCAACAAGGGCGTAAAGTAGCCATTTGCGCACGCTGGCAGCAATAAACGCACGAGCGAAGCGAGTGCGTTTAGCTGCCAGCGTAAGCAATCGGCTACGCACCGCCCGAGTTGCACATTCTATTTTTCCCCACTAGTGAGGTATGTGTTTGGGAGTCGAGTAAGGGAGGGCGGAGGATTTAAGGGGGGTGTGACACAACAACATGGAACATTAATTAATTTTTTTTGTATTTACGTATATCGAAAAATTGGAACAATTATTAAAATGAAAATGCATAATTTTTTCATAATCTCCTATTACATATTCTGAGTTCATTTCGTTATTTTTAGTTGAATCGCCTTTGTGAATTTTTATATTTTCTTGGTCGTCTTGATCGTCGTCATCATGTATCCTTTTATTTTGAATTGGTGGATTATCTTCATTCACTGATATATTTTCGGTATCTTGTCGTACTATTGATGTTGACGTAGTTGCTTTGTTGATAATGTTTCCCATGATTTTGTGGGACACTTTTTCTTTATTTTTTAATGAGTCGTCAATATAGCCCTCAACTACGGAGTTCGACTTCCACCCTCCGTGCCTTTTCATTTCAAGCATATTGGCGCCTGAATCTGCTAAAAGTGTTGCAGATGTCCTCCGAAATGTGTGGCCAGTATATGAATTGGGTGCTTCTAAATTTAAATACCCTGCCACCATTTTCGGCATATTGCCAAAAGTATTAATTCCAATCACTTGATTCATACATTTACCATCTCGATAATTTAAAAAAAAACGATCAGTGGCGATGTTAGCTGGCCTCAAATCAGCATACTTTTTATAAATTTATAAAATTCGTCAGTGATAACGAATGATCTTGGTTTATTATTTTTTGTGATCGGTATTTTCACCAAGATCATGTCTCCCTTATCTTCAATATTTTTCATTCTTATATTGCAGAGTTCCTGCCGTCTACATGCACCTTGAACCCCGAAAATTAGTGCCACCTGTTGAAAAATAAAGTTAAAATTAAGAAATTTATTAGAAAACTTGCGAATATTATTATGCTACGGTGCATTTATTCATTTGATAACTATCTGTTTGTAAATAACTTACCTTTATGGCCAAATATGTTGCATCAGGAGCTTCTTTAAGGAACTTATTTATCTGGTCCGGGTCCAACACGTTTGATTTCTTGCACTGGTATCCTTTCGATAGTTTTTTTAAGAAAGCAATCAAATTTGAAAAACTATGAATATTGATATTATGTTTGTTCTGGATAACACTCCTCAGCATTGAATATAGTGCCCATAAACTCGAGGGCTTTTGTTTTTCAGCTAACACGCTAAAATATGCTAGTATTATAGTCTCGTTTATCGTTTTTATTTTTTTTAAGGCCCTCCACTCATTGAATTTATCATAAGCTGCCTCATATTTTGGTCTTGATTTATCTGGCAGTAAATTATTTACAGTTTTTTTTTGCCCGTTCAATCACATCAAGAGGAATATTCTCAATGTCACTACTGGTCACATCATTGTCCGTTATAATCACTCTGGCCATTTCAGTTTTTTTTTATACACAATGATAAATAGTTGATACTTGATAACAAAAATCACTACGTGCTAATTTCAGACACAGAATTAGAGCGTTCAGGATTCGAAAATTTGAGTTATCCGGTCGAGGGTTTTCAGAAGAATATCGCTTGCGTTTATATTTTATTTCGCATGCGAGAGATCATAGTCTCGTCTAACATATGATATTATCAGGTAGTCCCTAGTTGTTGCGTTTGGGAAAAGTTTGGGTTTTTCCATGAATATAGGAAACGCATTTGTGCGCAATTCTGTACGCATCAAAAGTACCCTTTTTTTATTACTTTGTTTATTTCTTTCTTTTGGATGCATTTTTTCATATATTTATGATGGTCTAGGCTCCAGACGGTCGAGGCTTGGATGTGATTTTTATAGTTTGATATTTTATAGATTTTAAAGGCGCGACAGAGGGAAACAAATATTTTTCCATTTTCCCTTTAAACGATACCTTTTGGAAATTCGCAGAGAGAGCTTCATATTTATTATAAATAAATTTCGAAATAATAACTAAAACGTATATTTTTCACGTTACTGCTAATATTATTATTACTTTTTTAATCATACTCCCATTGATAAAACTTAAACAAATGTCGGAGCCACAGTAACGCACCCTTAATTTCCTTCACTTACTCTTGCGAGAGTAGATGCAGCTCCTCGAATCTTAAAGAGCCAAAGACCGGCTCTGTTATAAAACTCCGTGTTTTATTTTTCACAGCGTTTTTCTTTGACTGCCGAAAGCACACAGTGGATAATAAGCCACTTTACAACCCGAAATGGGTGCGTTTTAGTGGTACTTTTCCCTCACGCGTGGGGAAAAAAAGTTTGTAATCGAAGAAGTCTGTTGTAAAGAAATTTTGGTAGATGTTTTTGTTTTTTTATATTTTGTTCGGAATTTAAAATTAATAATAATAAATTTATGTTATTAAACTAACAAACGTAACGTAGGTAGGAGATAATTTTCGCGTAAATTCATTGAATTTCGAAAATTTTTCGTCGCCATTTGAGTATCATGCATAAAAATGAGTTTAATCTTATGCCCGGATTTCACAGTGCGAACTTAAGTTCTCACTCAGCTAAGCGCGGGGCGAAACTTAAGTGACGACTTAAGTATTTTCGGTTTCACAGTCCTTTTTTATTTCACGCTTAGTTGAGTGCGAACTTAAGCATTTTGCTCTTTTATGTAGCACACTGTATTCTTTTCGGGAGGGACCCTATCATGAGAAACGAATTATTTGGACGTTATTAGCGAAAAACTTAATTAAAGTCAAAGGTAACTAAAATGAATTTATGAAATCTTTAGATGTTTTTTAAGGAATTCTTATCCAAAAAGAGCTTTTGCGAGCTCCTATCGATTCGGTTCGAACGTTTCTAATGATAGGGGCCATGTCATCAGTATTTATTCTTAATACCAATTTTCAAAAACAAACTGTTTACTTCTCGAATTTTTTTATACGATGTGACAAAAAATATCTCTAAGTGAGACTTAAGCAAGTGGCCAATTTTGGCGTCTTAATTATAGCGACCACTTAAGTGTAAAACTCTCGCTGTGAAACCGAAAAATAATTAAACGGGAACTTAAGTGACGATCAGAACTTAAGTTTGCACTGTGAAATCGGGCATTAGAGTTCAATCTCATGAGTTCAAGCACTGCAAGCATTTGCTCAAACTCGTTATCACAATGGCTCTTATGCATAAAAACTGAGCAAATGTTCAATCTTAATTTTAATATTGAAAACCCGAATTTTATCTCATCCAAATCGAGATTGAGCTCCAGTTTTCTATATAAAATTTAAGATTGAGCATTTGTTCAGTTTTTAAGCATAAGAGCTAATGGCATGCAAAATAATGAGATCAAACTTAAGAGTCAATATGTGAGACCGATCTCAAAGCTTTTACACAAAACAAGTGGTCTCTTTGAAATAGATAAATAGGCAGTACAAATGAAACAATTGAAAATGTTTTAAATTTTTACAGTTTTTTAATTTGATAATTTTGACGTTATAATTTTTCATATCAAGGGCCAGAAAACAAAGAATGATTTTCTTATTTAAAATTTATTAATTAATCTATGTAATTCAATCATAAGACAAACAGGACGTCACCTTCCTCCTATACAATCAACATATTAGAAAATACTGGTCTTATATAATACTTTTGCCAGCTTCCGTATTCCTAGAAAAATTTTGAGAGTTTTGTATAGTACCATTTATTTGCACGTTCGATTTGTTTGTTTCACTCATCATTTAAATATTTAGCGATGTTATGCAAAATAAAGCATCTTGTGATTATATGTATTAGGTACAATTTCAATATGAACTCGGATTTTATATTGCATAGTCGAAAATCTTTTTTTAGTTAGCTATAACAACGTTCTATTACAACACATCTTTCATTTGATAAAATATCGTTGCTAATTTGTTCTATATTAGAGGTTGGATTTCCAAAGGGTGTCATCAACTAAGGAGAAATACTTTACCCCTAGTCTCCTAATAAAATTGCCTCAAAATGTCTGTCTTAGTAAACTGTTATTGTGAAACATGCGCGAGGTGTGGACATACATATCCTGATCATGATATGAATATAATTGTAAAAATCTCATTCCCATCGCACGTTGCCGCACATTTATAAAGATATCCTTTGCGACATACATAATTTATTTATCACTTTTTTCAAATAGTATCTTGATTTCGAAGTTAGTGCAGTCAATAGCTCGAAATGCAAATGGGAATTTATATTTTCTATATCAAATTGTCTTTTGCATTTTTAAAATCCTCTTCGCAATTTAGAAATTTTATCCAATCTTTTGCACAATTTGTAATCTCCCATACCCTGAGACAAGTAAAACAGTGAGAGGATCCACATGAGGTGTGGTGTGCTACCATCGAATCCAATTTATTGTATAATAATGAATTTAAATGTTCTTTGCATCTAATTCTAAAATTACGTCCAGTTTGTTCCACGTAAATGCTCGCACAATCATTACATTACATTACATTATCTGGTATACCCCCGAGTTTTGTAGTTTGTCTGACTTATGATTACTTTTACATACATACATGTGTTCTTAATGTATTATTATTATAAAAAAATATATTAACATCTAAGTACTTTATAATTTTTGATATTCCTTTAAAAAACAAAATAATATTTTAAGCAATTTAAATTCCTTCAACATTAAATCCCGATGTTTACTTGTCAATTACATAGTGTAGTGGTAAATAAAATGTCAGAACAGAGTTTTCCCAGCCATAATACCAAACGTCCAAGATGGTGCTGAAAGGTAATATGTTATACCAGAAATCTTATAACAAAAATTGCTAATGGAGACAATTTGTGTCAATGAACAGATTGAGTTTGCGGTCTCTTTATCAACTTCAATTATATTAACGCTTTAGAGTTGCTGTTTTTAGTGTTTCAGCCTAAATTACATTAAGGATACGTTAACAAATTTAAAATTAAACACTTTCTTCGCAAATCAGAATTTAACAGGACCGAAAAGAAAAAAAACTGTAAACTCCAAAGTACCGTTATGACACTCATCTGCGCTCATTTTCACTTCTGAGGAAAGAGCAAAATCTGTAGGTATAAAATTTCTTTGAAATCGGTGAGAAGACATCAAACCAATTTAAACCAAATATTTATATATCTGGTAATTGTTATTAGTCATATTTAGAAATATATGTACATGCGTCTGCACACAAAGCAGCATGATAAGTTGTATTATATGTATAAAAATCAAACTAGACTCCGACATATACATATATCCACTACCTTGCATATACATATATGTATATATGTATGTATGTAAAACGTCATTTGAATTTGTTTACATTTATGGATGAAGTAGGTTTACTCCAATCCATATTTTGTATCTATAAATAAACTGCATTTATAAACTAATATTTTCTTAACGTTTACAATTTATTTCTTTTTTTTGTTTATTTTATATTTATAATAATTTAGCTTTAATATAATAATTTGTTCTTTATTCGAACTTGATTGATGAGTGAAGAAGTTATTAGAATCTGACTTTTTCTATTCTTTGTTTTTACAAAGCTTACTTGACCGATTAAGACGACTAGATTAATGTTGTAAATAGATATAGCGGTCAGTGGCTCGACCGCCACACATTTTTATGATGAACTTGTAGATATTATTTGTAGGATATGGAAACATCGTGCCAGTGACAACCAACGGCCGGGTTTTCTGCATCCTTTTTGCCTTAATAGGTATCCCATTAACGTTGACAGTTATAGCGGACTGGGGAAAAATCTTTGCGACAGCAGTGTCGCTTCTCTGCAAAAGCTTACCAGTATCAAGTAAAGACTAATGTAATTTCCTTCTGGCTATTTTAACTGTTATACTTCCATAGAAAAGACATCTGTAACGAAAGCAATAGGCCGAAGATGGTTCTATGCCCTTGCAGCCGTGGGTTTCCTTGGGTTTTATCTAGCCGTTGGAGCTGGTCTCTTGCTTCTTTGGGAGGACGATTGGACCTTCTTCGATGGCTACTATTTCTGCTTCATCACCATGACTACAATAGGATTCGGTGACCTTGTTCCAAGTAAGTTTCTTTCAAGAATTTGTATGACACTATGCACGGAAAAAAAAAATTTGGATAGTAAAAATCTTCCCAACCAATTTACGAAGGTTTGCTATAAAATCCACAACATAATATTGAAAAAGCAGCAGATCTCCTTAACAGCTAATGCACTATCCCAAAATCCGTCGGAAAATACAGGGCTATTTCCGAAAAAATGTTTTCCGTATGTATATAGGCATGTGCCTGATTATTTGTTTCTTTTTTTGCTACACTGAAAACCTTAAAGAAAAATTTGTATGCTCTATACAGAACTAAACACAATTAACTTTAATATAAATACATACATACATATATGTAGCATATATTTGAGAAGATTTGGATACCCCTTATAAATACGGCCTAACCACTAACTAAGCAAATCATTTATTTTTCAGAGAAGCCCAATTATATGCTGCTTTGCACACTCTATATCCTAATTGGATTAGCCCTGACTTCCACGATTATTGAATTAGTTAGACGTCAGTATGCCCAAAGCTGGCAGAAATTGCAAGTAAGTTCTACATTTCTATATTCTATACTTAGTTACATAAGCTATATAATTTTAAAACTTTTCTGGAAATCTGCAGGAATTGTCTGGCCCAGTTGCCGACACTTTGAGGAGACTAGGCGAGAGTGCTGGCACGGGGCTTGATTATACTGCCTTGCAACGGGTGCTTACAGTAAGTACATTTTCGTTTTGATTACCATTCTTTTGTACGCTTATTTATAATAGTTTATAATTTAATTTATTTGAAATACATTCTTATGTGTTGATGACATTCATATTTATATTTTCTTATTCCTTATTTTCGTAATACTTAGTATTTAATTTAGCGTCTATCATAAGACTAAATATATTCTAAACATTCTCGTAAAATTTCAGTTTTGAAAACGTTTTCGAGAGAAGGCTAAAAATATTGTAGGATCTCTCTAATTTCGATAATTTAATTTTTAAACAACAAAAAACAATAATTTTTCTCTTAATATTCTTCATTAGCATTTAAAAAATACGCTGTTATCTCATCATTTACATACTTCTAAAAACGACTCTTTGCTCATACTAAAAAATATTTTTTAAAAAAATTAAAAGGTCATAAGTGTTATATTAAAACTTAATATAGAATCGGGAGAGTATATTATTATATTTATGTGTATCAGTTCAACCAACGAGTCGCCATCCACTAAAACTAATCCACCCGACCCAGCTGAAGTTATCCACAAGAGCATATCGTAAGGATCTTCTCTAGACCTCCAAAGTCCAAGTTAGCCTGGAGCGCAGATAATTTATTTGTTTCTGCTTGGAAATATCCTTCTTAGGTTGATTTTCAAATCATATTTTTTAAATTGTTTGTATTGGAATCTCTTGTATTTAACTTCTCTTTAGTATTAATAATTATAGCAACGGTGAGTTTTTAAATTGGAATTGCATTTCACTTTTTAGATCTTTTAAATAGTTTTGAAAGCTATTTTATTTTCCTCGAGAAAATATTTTCGTTGCATATACCTACACGCCCGATTGAGGCACGGACTCAAAAGGATAAATGCACCCATACATAGCTCATGTCTGTTGTGCTACGTTTTGAAATAGGTACATAAATAGCTATATGCTATGCATCTTTCTCGTTCAGCTCATCTGAACAGAATTACAGAAACTTCATGAATTTTCTTCCCATCTTGCAAAAAGAAAATATTTTGATAGCAGAATCGTAGTATCTACACTGAAATACTTTGAGAAATGTTGAATTGCCTCCTGATCCCATCGGAACATATAAATATAGGTAAAGACTGCATTATTTTATGCAAACCACATGGAAGTCACAAAGCAAGCAAAAACCATACTTTTTTAATTATTCTTAATTCTTTGATTTCATTCAACATAAACAGGCAAACTTTACTATGACCATCTTTTATGTTATTCTATTCAGTTATTAGAGCCAAGCGAAGTAGCATCAATAAAATCTGCACACGAACTCTTCGCTTAATAATTCTAATTTCTATTTCAATCTAATTAATTTAATTTAATTTATATTTCAATAAAAAATTTTAAAATCATCTAGCGATTCCCGTTCCAAATGAAAGAGGCACAAACGCGCCCAAACCTAGCCTGTATAGCAAAGCCGATATAAAAATGCAAAAAACAACTGTACACTTAGTCCCACTTGCAAGTATACAAACTGACGAATAACAAAATTTATGTGTTTTTTTCTTGCGTGTATGCACACGCATGCACAGTTCTCAATTTTCGATTATCTGCCATATGGCTTTTCTCACAACAATATCTTGTTTACGGATTAAGGGAGTGACCAATGATAAAAGTTTCAAATAAGTATATTTTCACCCATTCGTAAATAATTTCGGTGGTTTTTAGGGTGCCGTACCTCGAAAGGAAAAAACGGAACCCTTATAGGATCACTTTGTTGTCCGTCCGTCCGTCCGTTCGTCTGTCTGTCAAGACCCTTTTTCTCAGGAGCGCGTGGAGGTATCAAGCTGGAATTTATATCAAATACTTAGGTGTACTGTCACTTGGAGCTGTGAAAAAATCAAACTTCTAAGCCAACGCAATCAAAAGATACAGCCGTTTATGCCGCAAATTTCCGCAAATTTTCGACACAGGGAATCAAAACCTACAGGGTACTTCCCGTGAACTCAGAATCTTGAAATTGTTACGAATGGCACAGATAAAGGAAAAATTGCGAAAACCGTAAATTTTTAGTTACATCATATAATAAAAATATTTTTAATAATTTTAAACTTACTACCCCTTTCCTCATGAACGCGTAGAGGTATTAAATTGAAATTCATATCAAATACTCAGGTATATAATACCTTTAAACTGTAACAAAATCAAACTTCTATGTCAACGCAATCAAAAGAAACAGCAATTTAAGCCGCATATTTTCAAACTCGCAACTACTCGCAAGGGAATCAAAACCTAAAGGGTACTTCCAGTCGTCCTAGAATCTTGAAATTTGGCATGAAGCAATGTTTAATAGCACATATAAAGGAAAAATTCCAAAAACCTTAAATTTTTAGTTACACCACATATTTTTCCTTTAATAATTATAAACTTTACGGAACCCTCGGTGCGCGAGTCCGACTCGCACTTGGCCGGTTTTTTGGTATAGTTTTAAATTAATTTATCAAATTCACGTGGGAGAACTTCTTTCTTTCCAGTCTTTATACCACTCTTTGCAATCTTTCCTTCTTTTTCTATAGTAGGTACTTCAAGACAAATATTGGGTCAATTAAAGCTAACACATCATTGTCGCCCATTGTCGGTGACGCCATGGTGTCAACCGAACCAACTGTTGTGTCTGTTGTGCCTTTCGGGTTTACTTGCACAGTTATCACCATCATTATGCATGATATGCAGTAGCGTGTATGACCTCCACTATGTGTTTTTTGCACGAAGGTTGCTACGAAACTAACGAACATTGCTACGCAGAGTATTCTTTAACAGTCTTTAGATTTTTCGATTCATTTTCAGTAAATACAATTCTCAAGCGTTAATTCTGGTTTTTAAGATGGCAATTTTGTTCGCCAGGCAATGCCCACCGTGCCTCATTTGGGATGTTTTGGGTCTCGTCAGGACTTATACAATACATATGTATGTGCCTATGGCAGGCTACATTTTAAGAACTTATATTTTTGCTCCGGCGCACCTCGCATCATTTGGGTATAAAACGGAAGTACTGTGCGTGTTTTGCGCCTCTTAAGTTTTTATTTGGGTTATTCAAAGTCAGGAGGCAAAGGGTATAACTCTGAAATAATTCAAATATTAATTCGTTAAAGCGTTCCTGGAACGAAAATTATGTAGATATTAAATTTAAGAGGATTCTGAATATGAATTCAAATATTAAAAATAAATATAGTGAAAATACGAGAAAGAAAATTTAATCTCAACAGCATCAGAATATTGTAACTCCCCGTGTATCCTTCATTAAATTCAATTTTGTGGATTGAAGCCGTGGGTCAAGAATAAACAGTTGGCAAAATCATATAAAGCTGTAATAATGTACCTATGTATATGAAATTTTTTTAACAATATGGTTGTTTTTATTTTCAGGTTTCAATGTCGCGTTGGAGTTCCAGCCATACATCATCTGTGTCAGATAAGAAAGTTAATAGAGATCAAGATATCGCGGCACTACAAGCCATCACTACAGCTATTTTGATGGAGGTGAAGGAAGCTCAGGAGAAGCAAAAGAAACCGAAAATAGTACAAATCGTCATATATGAGTCATCAGTTTAGAGTTTAATAGAAGTTGAAGTAAATTGCACGTTCTAGGAAATGTAAATAAATCGTGATCATTCATTAATAATTTTAGGTTTCATCTACAAAAAAATGCCGTTTGCTGGATGCATGTCAAAAATCGGCATTGATATCGTGTCGTGTATTCAAGGTCAAACGTTGTGAAGTTCAGTTTTTTTAGAAAATCTCGCTTAGATCTTATTGTAAAATTTGTAAATTAAAAAATTGCGTAAAAAAAATGTTATATAGGTTTTTTTTATAGAACCAACCGAATTCGTTTCATTTCGTAATGCTGTTCCTACTGTCGTTGCCTTCATTAAATTATCACGGGCAGGGACCTACGTATTCATTTGCTATGTCAAAATTATATTCAGATGTACATATTTAAAGTTTACTTACCACTATGCCCAAGCAATTTTTATACGAATAGAGATGATTGTTGTTTACATTAACCATTACATAGAATAAAAATATCACTCAATTGTTATTGCCATTATCATTATAGTCTAAAAACCTAATGTTCCTCCTATTTTAATTTTTATGAATGCAGTTTTACGAAAAAAATTAAATTTAAATTTAATTTGCACCATTTAAACTTTAAGGACCTCAAATGCTTGTACTATATGTTTTGAATTTAAAGCAATAGAGAAGTTTTTCGAAAAATTATTGTAAAGAACAAGTTGAAATACATGCTTTTTTATTTTTCTTGAACTGTTTTTCTGGGGACAGCATAATAAACTTAAACCTTAAAAATGGTGCGCAGATCCTTAATTTAAAAACTATCCAAGTCAACGACGGTTACATGTCGGGTTGAGGGCTTGACTTGAGTCCGTCTCCGACCCAGCTCCGGTAAGCTTCTTTTATTATTATTGTTTTGTTAGGGGGAAATGACAACCTCGAGCGCTCAGACAATGGTCCATTGCACCCGTCTCCTACTCTATCCGAATCTTTTAGTCATTTTGATGAACTTAAAGATATCAGATAGAGATTAAGAATTGAAGTCCTCCATTCTCATTACATCAGCGCCGAACGCCGTCATGCGCGCACGCGTTACAGAGGAAATGCTCCGTACTCTCCTCATCCTCCCCGCATGAAGGACACGTTGGATCGCTGATGATCACTAAGGTGTTCAGATGCTTACCGCATGTAGAAGAAGGACCTGGTTGTGCTTGGCAACCGAGTTGAATCTTTTTCTACATTCCTGGAAAATCTGTGACCTGGTGGTGGGGTTGAGTAGGGTGACAAGAGCAGCCTTAAGGCAGAAACACAATGCATCCGCTCCGCTCCGCACAGTTACGCTCCGCTCCGCACAGTTCCGCTCCGCTCCGCACAGTTCCGCTCCGCTCCGAACAGTTCCACTCCGCTTTGCTCGGCTCCGACTCCACTCGAGGGGTGATTACAATGTGTTCGATCCGTCGTTTGACAGTTTTCTTTGAAAACTAAAAACGAAATTTTGTGTGTGTGTGTGTGTGTGTGTGTGTGTGAAATTATGTATGTCAGTGGTCCTTATGAATTCATACTTGCGCTCCTTACATAGAATATATTCAAAAAGCATAAAAGTATTTATAAAGACATCTATACATAATCAAATATAACAATTTACACATCCCCTCCCACCCCGCCTCCACTTTCTACCTCAGGGATGAAGTCCTTGAACCTTCCCCTGCCTCGTCCACTCCTCTCCGACCCATGGTCCCATCATGTAAGCATTTATAAAGGCATCTACATGTTATGAAATATAACAATTTTCAACTCCACCCCCTGCCCCCCACTATTCTACCCCAACTTTTTATCACTGGGGATGAAGTCCTTGAACCTTTCCGTACCCCCTCCACTCCCCACCACCCCCTCCCACCGAAGGTCCGAGCATGAATGCAATTAATGCATGTATATGATATCAAATATAAAAATTTTCGGTAGTTTTCTAGATAAGGTCCCCACCCCCGGAGGGGGTGGGGCGGGGGTGGGGTGATTCAGGGGGGTGTCCACATCACCCCCCCATAACAATTTCCCGGCGGTCACCCCATAAAAAAAAGTTATAGCCCCATAAACAAAAATTATAGCCTCATCAAAATTGGGATTTGATAAGGGCCCCACCCCCGTAGGGGGTGGGTCGGGGGTGGGGTTGATTCAAGAGGTGTTCACAACACCCCCCCTACAAAAATTTCGAGGCGGCCACCCCTTAAAAAAAAGTTATAGCCCTATAAAAAAAAGTGATAACCCCATAAAAATAGGGATTTTTGCGATATAATAACGAAACGTTTTCGCTTATTTTCCGATTACTATCTTTGAGAATACACGGCTCCTAAATTTTTAGGCCCCCCTCCCCCACCTACTCTAACCCCTCTCATATTATTACAAATATAATATAAGGAATAAATGCCGACTCACCAGTAACTCCGGGCCGGAGTACTCATACCGTCCAAGAATGCATGTGTACAAGCATACATGCACTAATCAATGCATGCGGAAGTGAATATATGTGGAGCAAATACTTATATGTATGTATTATATGTGTGTGTGTGCGTGAACTTATGTATGAATTTGAATATACATGCACATTGGTACATACACAGACAGGCTACACACACATACAAACGCGCGCGCGTTTGTATGTGTGTGTAGCCTGTCTGTGTATGTACCAATGTGCATGTATATTCAAATTCATACATAAGTTCACGCACACACACACATATAATATATACATATGTATATGTAAGTATGCGCACTCACATATATACACTTGCACATATGTACATTGGTTATGTCATGTATTTTGTGTAATATGATGAGAGTGGGTGGGGTAGGTAAGGAGAGGGGGGCTAAAAATTGAGGAACCGCGTGTCCTCAAAGATAGTAATCGGTAAATAAGCTAAAATTTTTTGTTCTTACATATATCGCAAAAACCCCTTTTTTTGTGGGGTTATTACTTTTTATTTTGGGGCTTTAACTTTTTTTTATGGGGTGCTCGCCGTGATATTTTTGTTGGAGGGTGTTGTGCACACCCCCCTGAATCACCTCCACACCCGAGGCTTCCTCTCTGGGATTGGGGGCCTTATCAAACCTTTATTTTTATGGGGTTAAATTTTTTTTATGGGGCTATAACTCTTTTTTATGGAGTGACCGCCGCGAAATTTTTATGGGGGGGTGATGTGGACACCCCCCTGAATAACCCCCACCCCCGCTCCACCCCCTCCGGGGGTGGGGACCTTATCTAGAAAATTACCAAATTTTCATTTCCACCCCCCGCCCCCCACTTTTCGACCCCCACTTTTTATCACTAGGGATGAAGTCCTTGGACCTTCCCCTACCCCCTCCACCCCCCACCACCCCCCTCCGACCGACGGTCCCATCATGTAAACATTTACCAAAACATGTTATGCTAACTTTTGAAAAAGCTAGGAGCACTAGCTTGATCATCCTAGGGCTGTAGTTAATAATAACATTTGATTTGCATTCAAAAAGTATTGATTAAATCAATCTGCCTTGAGTATGAAGTAATAAATTACAATTAGTTTCGACCTAATATAAGGTAAGAAATATGCCCTTACTCTAAATTTTTAATAGAAGCCAAAAAGAGGCATATCACTGTTAATGATAAAATTGGGTAACAACCCCTATTAAAGAAGTATGTCGATCAAGAAAAAGCCGCTAACTTTTAACTTTAATGGTTAAACTCCATTTATACTTCTATTTATATAGTTTAAATAAAACCTTACATTTTCACTGTAAAAACAAAGACAATCTTTTATAAATTACTAAAAAAAATTACCATATTCGCTGTTCAAAAATCCATGATTACATAGTTAAAATCGTTCAAAAATAACAATAGATCCCCTTATATCATTAAAATAATTAAAGGCTAATTAAATGCTGCAGAAAAATGTATTGTTTGCTTACGCAAATTAATTTTATTGATTTATCAAGCAAGCCTCTTGCAGTCTTATATTTTCGTACTCAAATATTTTGTATAATTTATTTATTCGGTTCAGGAAGTTTCTAAGTAAAACGATTAAATGGCAATTTTTTCGTTTTATACACATAACCGACATCTTCAACCCATCCGTTTCTATAGAAATGCTCAACGGATTTTGAAAAATTTCTCAGAATTCAACGGGCATAGCGTGGAACACCACGCGCGTTCGCCTATTCATGCTCATCGGTTTCTATAGAAATACTTAAAGAAATTCGAAATTTTTTTGAGAATTCAATGTACACAGTATTCATCTATTTCAGCTCATCGGTTTCCATAGAAATTCTTAACGAATTTTTACTATTCGAATTTTGCACAGTTTCTCTGCTTCGGCAGACGAGAGGGTTGCTGCTTTTGAAAGACATTATAGAGATTTGTTTCGGAATAGAATGGACCCGAATAGGAGCCACGTGGTGATGGTGAACGACCGTGTGTCTGCATCAAAGAATATGGAACTACCTTACAAAGAATGTTCGCTCTATTTTTGCGGCGCAGTTATCCCCACCACAGCCCATTTTGGGAAAAATAAAACAAAAAATTTTCCCATTAGTAAGACAGAGAATCTTTCCCTGTTTGTTCCAAATCCGAATTCCCATTTAAATTGCCTAGTAAAGAATAAGGACGGCAACAATCAAAATCGCCGCACACACAATGAAACCAGAGTTCACCTATTACGGTGCGGGCTTGTTTAGCATTGCTTTTTCTGGCACTATGTTGGTGCCGGTCCGGCCGTGCTTTTCATATAGGAACTGTCAGAAATCGAATGGCTGACTCACACATTGAAGGCGTACACAGATAAGTTTTATTTACGTTTTTTCACCATAGGTTTTCTTATGCGGGCTTGTTTTGCACGGGAAGCAAATGCCATTGTATGGTGAGGCGAGCTAGAGCGTAATTCGCTTTACAGGACAGGGTGGTTCTTTTATATTGAGATTTTAGTTAATGTATGATAAATTGTGGCATATTGGGCCAATTGTTCTTTTAGATATCTAAAAAAATTATGCTTAAACATATATTGAATTAACAATAAATTGTGGCATAAAGGGTCAATTATAAAACAGTTTTTCGTTCATATTTTCTCGGCACCCTGTAAGACTGTATTAATTCCTTCAAGTTCCAAGCTCCGCCTTCACATTTTTCATCTCTCTTCCACCGCAGTGCTTAAGCATGCTATCGACTTCTGCCAAAATTGTGGGGTTGGGTGGAATAACGGTACCAAGGTCACAAAAAGATAAGGAGATAATTGCCGGAGTGAACAGTCTTTGTAGGCTCTATAGTCTTTGTCTGCATTCTTGATGTCAGAAGAATTGAGCCCGAGGGATGGAAGTTTTCGGCGGTTGAGGTTGAAGGTGTGTGGATGGGGTTGAACAATAAGAGATCCACGGGGCCTGATGGGATATCTAATTTTATAATTAGAAAAGCCGCTCCTGTGATCGCTCCTAGATTGGCCAATTTGTTCAACCATTGTATAAATGTGGGCGACTTCCCTGACAATTGGGAAAAAGGAGGACTGATACCAATAAAAAAAAAGTCCCAATAAGGATGTGAGCGGCTATACGCCGATTACCTGCTGCTTGGATTGAGCAAGGTTTTTGAAAAAATAATTGGAGTAAGACTCGACCGCTTTGTCAATGGAAATGGACTGCTGCAGGATTTCCAGTTTGGCTTCAGGCCGGGACTGTCCACTACGAAAGCACTGATTAAGTTTCAAGAGGATATTATGGATGGACTGAGGAATGGTAAATCGGTAAATGTGTGGTGGCGTGTTCCCTAGATGTGGAGAAGGCATTTGACTCGATGTGGGGAAACGGTCTCCTATACAAATGATTAGATCAGGGGTTCCCACAAGGATGGGTCAGGCTGTTGGCGTCATTTCTGGATGAGAAAATCATTAGAGTTACTATGAAGGGTAAGATCTCGGACCCGACAAGTAGCGTCAAGCAGCTGGTCCCCAGAAGTACTTTGGAGATCAGGGAGCTGGACGCATGCACGACCAAGGAGGAGGTCCTCGACGCCCTCAGGCAGGTTCTGAGGGACTATGAGGGGCATCTCCAGGTCGTGCTGACCCGGCCCAATGGCCGTGGCGAATGTTTGCCCATTATTGAAATGGAGGAGAAGGCTGCAAACAGGCTTCTGCAGACTGCCCGAATCAAAGTCGGCTGGTTAGTAGGTAAGGTCCGGAGACGGGTGGTTGTACCCAGGTGCTTCAGGTGCCTAGGGTACGGCCACCATAGCCATTCTTGCAATGAGCCGGACCGAAATTTGTGTTGTCGTAAGTGTGGGGGACTAGGCCATAAGTTGGCAACGTGCACCGCGTCCCCGGTATGTTTCCTTTGCCCAGAGGTGGCAGGCAATGCCGGGGCTCGGCGTCACGTCGCGGGGTCGGGTGAGTGCGGGGCCTTCCGGAAGGCCCTCGCCGAATGTAAAAAAGCGTGATGGTGGTTGCGTTCCAGGGCAACATAAACAGGAGCAGGACGGCTCACGATCTGTTGGCCCAGATCCGTCTCGAGAAAGACGTTGACATCGTTTTAGTCAGCGAACAGTACCGAGACGAGTCTGAGCCGACATGGTATCGTGATACCCTTGGCACGGCGGCAATCTGGGTCCCTGATCTACGGCGTTTCGACGTCGTGGACCATGGCGCGGGCGCCGGCTTCGTTTGGGTGAAGAGCAGGGGCGTTACATACGTCAGCTGCTACTTCACTCCAAACGAGCCTATCGCGGACTTCCAGGCCAAGTTGGCCGGGATGGGGAGGCGCGAGGCAGGTGGACAGCCCGGTTGATTCCGCGGCTGGACACCTGGCTGGACCGTCAGCATGGTGAGGTCGATTATTACCTCACACAGATGCTGACGGGGCACGGGCACTTCCGGTCCTTCCTCTATAACATGGGGAAGGTACCGAGCCCGTGCTGCGCCTATTGTGATTCCCCATCCGACTCCGCTCTCCACACATTCTTTGAATGTGTCCGGTGGAGGGCGGAGCGGGCCGACTTGGAATCGGTGACGGGCAGCATAAGCCCTGACAACTTAGTCGGGGTTATGTTGCAGTGTGACGATTTCTAGCGGAGGGTTGCCTCGTTTGTGAGGGGTCCTCCGCCAGAAGGAGAGAGACAACAACAGGGGTTCCTAAGGGGCCCCTGTTGGCTCTGCTGTTGTTTGTTAATTTATTTAACTTATTGGGGTGCTTGTCTGTTTTTTTTTTGTGTCTGCCTGACAGAAACAGGTGTCCCCCCGGGGGGCTCCTGTTGGCTTTTTGGTGTTAATTTATTTCTAACTGTGGTGTATGTTTTGGTATTTATTTATTTATTATTTATTTATTGAAACCAATGTGGTGTCTGCCGACAAAAACAGGAGCTCTCTGGGAGCCCCTGTTGGCTGGGTGTATGAGCGGTGTGGGTGTTGGCTGGCGAGGTACTACCTCCTTCGGGAGGGATTACCCTCGCCAGCAGTGTGGAGGGAGGGCTGACAACAGCGGGTGCTCTCTCGGGGGCAACTGCTGGCTAGTTCAATAAGGGGATGCCGACAAAAGCAGGGGTCTCTTTGGGACCCCTGCTGGCTGTGTGAATAGCATGTATGTTGCATGGAGTGGTGGGTGCCTGCGTGTGCGGGCGAGTTTACAGGGCTCCACCCCGAAGTAATGTCTAATAAGATGGTTCCGGGGTGGGGTTCCTGGAGGGGGGAGCGGGGTTTTAGCCGGTAGGCCTGGCCTTGGCCTCGGCCTCCCCAGTGCGAAATCGCATTTCCCCGCTAAAAAAAAAAAAAAGGAAAAGGATCTCGGACCCGGTCCCGGTGAGGAGAGGAGTGCCGCAGGGCTGGGTGTTGGGAACCAAATTGTATAGCCTATACGTAGCCGACCTGGCTGGAAGTTTTATCCACGGCGGAGTTGAGTCTAAGGTAATATTGTATGCGGGCGATACTCTACTGTACGCTATTGCGGACATACCACGGCTACTTTGTTAATACATTTGGACACTGTCTCGGTGCATTATGTTAAATGGGGCATAAGGCTGAACAATGAGAAAATGTTTCAGGCGACCACACGCGAGGGCGGCCAGGAGCACGGTAAGGGAGGCTAGGTGCCTACAGGTGAACTTCGGGGGCACCAGCATCAGGGAAGTGAGAGACTTAGGTACCTGGGGGTTGGTTTCCATAACGGCTTGAAGGCATGATGTGAAGGAGGCCTTGGAGAGGGCTACCATAGCAAGAAACTCAATGACCGCATTATTAAGATCAGACAATGGAATGCCATGTGAAACCAAGTTACTGATATACAAGTAGCCAATACTATTCTATGGGTTCGCGTGTTGGTTTTGGACGTCGCCCTCAGTGCCATCAAAACTTGCCAGATTTGAAAGAGGAATACTGAGAAGATGAATGAATGAATTAACATGAGATATGACCACAGGGGAAAATACTACTCAAATGAGAATCGGGTGTTCGGAGTGGCCCCAATTTTGGAATATTACGCTTTGCTCCTGCAGAAACATTTGATGAGGCTAACGAATCATCCTTCGAAATACGTTAGGAGAATGGGTAATGGGGGCAGACAGGGCGATATACGACGATCATTATCCCTCTCCCTTCAGTTTTCTGAACGAGGGAACGGTGCACTATTTTGAGCAGTCAATAGTCTATGGCACTCCTGGCTATTATAGGACGGCTTTGTCGAGATTTCTCAAGGGTTGACCTGGTGCAGTGGGATGGTTCGTTACCGCTAATCGCAATACAGCTGCCTCAAAATGTACCAAGCCCACTTACCGAAAAATGCCGGTAAAAGAAGAACACATAATTAATATAATCAATTTTCACCGCAAAACGGATTATTGCAAAACTATAATCAAAAATCCAAAAACTACACAAACACGTGATGCTCTTTGTAGAATTTGCTATCCAAGTGAGTTGCCGCTATGACTGCCAAGAGAGAACACAAAATTGAAAAAATTGATCATTTTTAGGGTTCCGTACCCAAAGGGTAAAACGGGACCCTATTACTAAGACTCCGCTGTCCGTCCGTCTGTATCTCATGAACCGTGATAGTTAGACAGTTGAAATTTTCACAGATGATGTATTTCTGTTGCCGCTATAACAACAAATACTAAAACAGAATAAAATAAATATTTAAGTGGGGCTCCCATTCAACAGACATGATTTTTTTGCCGTTTTTATAGATAATGGTACGAAGCCCTTCGTGCGCGAGTCCGACTCGCACTTGGCCGGTTTTTTAGAATATCTTGACGCAAAAAACTCACAGCGGTCATGTTGGAAATCCACCAATGGCAAATAAAGACATTTCTGGACATTTCTGTCTGGAAAAATTCTTAACATTTCTATTATAACAGAAAATCTGTTATAACATTGCGGTGTTACAACCAGCTTTATTGAAGTCAAGATGCCAGTCATATTTGAAAAAGTTAACATTCACGCAAAAAAACATTCTAAAGCTTTGCGAATTTTTCATAGTTTATTTAAAAAAGTTCTACATGTAAAAAAGCAACACAACGGGCAAAATCAACTGCTATTTACATTTCGATGTGTATTGTTACAGTGGTATTATAATCATGAGGCCCACCAACTGTATGCCGCCGTTTAATAGACCGATTTTGCTTAATCTGGCTTTGCCGCTTCATTTTATTCATGTCAGTCTTTTCTTCCTTCGTTAAATTATGCCTGGTGGAATTGTTACTGTGATGATTTAGGGATTTCGATCGAAATAATTTTGAGTCCCGCCGTTTCTTGAACCGTTCTGGAAGGGGAGCCGATGTGAACAACGACTCCTTAGGATCGCTCGTTGTCGACACCTCCGAATCCCCAGAGCATGACTGATATACTGAGGAGACACGGGAAGTTAAATTGCACTTGACCATATCACGTGAACAGGGAGAGTTGACATTTACGCTTTTGAAGATTGGGGGATCGTCTGGGGACTCGTCTGCGTATCGCAGAATTTCCGACGAGAATAGAGTTTGTGAAATTCCCTGGTTATTTGAGTTGTCGTCACTTCGTAGGCTCTTTAATTTTGAATTAACAATGTCCGTCACGATTGTTAATGACATAGAACCTGAAGAGAATGAATAGTAAAAATATATTGCAGAACTTAACAAGAGATTTTACCACTATCACTAATGCCACTGATTGTTGAACCTTCATCGGACGCCTCTAGACTATCACGCTCACAATTTTTTAAGTTCAATACTTCCTCCCTCGGCGGATCAAGTGACTTTTGGTAGTCAATAGACTGTAGAGGTGGTCAATATAATAAAAACAAAAATTTAAACACAATTTTTCTGTTATCTTACCAACACACTCTCCCCCGAATATGTCTCAGAGCTCACAGTGTTCCTTTTTAGGTGTGTTCGTTTCCGAAGTGCTGGAATGAATCTAGACGCCATGGACTCCTTATCGTGTAATCGATGCTCCAATTTAGATGCATTGTCCAAAAGTAAATTAATATTGTCTGGCAGTGTTGAACATTGCACTTTAGACGCACTTTTATCCACATCAGGAAGGGGCCCGTTCTCAAAAAAATACTCATACTGTAAGAAATAGAAACATATTGATAAACGATAGCTATACAACGTAAGCAAAGCAATCAGTAAACCACGAAAAGACCTATCGACAACAGCTAGAATAAAAAGGTAGATTTCGAAGCGATTAAAAAGAAAAAAAAAAACTATCCCAAAAGAAGAATACAAAATATCTTTATGCATTAGTTTGGATATACATATAAACAATTAGTCAGAGGAATGAGTGTTTTTTCTTCTGTGTCGTTAGCCACCATTTTGAAAATGAAAACAACTATGATGACAAATTGCAGTAATTTTACTGTTAAACTACAACCATTTTGCGCACCGATGGTTGATGAAAGTGAGATTCACAAGCGGTTTCAATGTAAAAAAAAAAACATTAAGAAACATTAAGACAAAAAGATTTTAGATTGATTTCATTGACCTTACTGAAGCATAACTAGACTTTTTAGGACTGCGACTTGCGAGATTTTATTGTTGGAGGATTTTAGATATTTATAAAACTTGCTTATTTTACAAGAAGCATAGCTGGTCTCAAAACTCCACAAAAACAAGCTGAAAAATATATAAAATAATAAAAAATAAGCATCGAAATGTAGGTAGCGAGGAAGGATTGAATCCGAGCGACTTGCGTGATAAGCAAGTCTACTACCCGCGACACTTCTTCTTCTTCTATATAACTTTATAACCTCCCTCATAGATTCTCTAACTGCTCTAACGTGCCTATATCTATATATACCCGTTTCTTTCGCTACTTCAGATCAAGTAGTTGCAATAATATCTAGCAACCTACTTGGCTGCGCTTTACTGAGTAACCAAGTATGAACCTGGCTACAACAAACTTGGCTATGTAGACGATTTATTCGGCTATTAGAAATGTTGCCCCGGCGCTTCTTTTTTAATACGAACACGTTTAAGTCCCGAATTTTTGTAGAGTTTGTCTTTTATCATGCCAAAACATATTGGCCGAAAGGATAAATGAATTGGACACAAAAAAAAGATTTTCTTTCACAACAATTTCCCAACATTCACAGGGTTTGTCATTACTGTTGCACTGGGAAGTTTTTGTTTCCTAAAAATACGATTTTATCCTTTTAAGGATATTCGCTGAAAAACTAATTTGTTATAATCATCTTTGAAATTTATATATACACCGAGGTGCAAAGCTAAAGACCATATTGCGGTATTCCATCTATGGAACATTTAATTAATTGAGGTGTTTGTTTAAACAATTCATTATTTCATCTTTTGGTTACCTTTTTAAATTAAAAAAATTTCAATCTTAACAACCCAGATTGTTTGTGTGGGGTGGATATCGGCGGAGTGTTCCACTATTTTCTTACAAGAAATTTTAACAGTGGGTTTGGAGCCGTAGAAATCTTTACTACCTGTCGAAAGAACAACCTCAAGTACCAGGGAGTCCTTACAAAAAAGTTCCTTCCATATCTAGTAGAGCGTTGTCCAGAGGGTAATTTATCAATCAATATCAAATAACGCAAGCATCCACTTAAGTAATGCTACAAAATCTGGTTTTCGACTAAACATTAACCTTAATCGTTCTCCTGAATCCTGGTGTTAAACTTATGAAAAATATTTGAGCAGGTTGGTTTGAAAAATGTGTAACGATTAGAAGCAATACAACACAGTCAATGAAATTTAGAAGGCGGCGAATTGAGCTTGGATAACGCTGATCCCAGACTTATGCCCGATTCCACAGTGAAAGCTTAAGCTTCGAAGTTGAGTTAAGCTTCCGCTTAAATATTTTTGGTCTTCCACAGTGGACGTTCTTCTCTTAAACTGGGCTCAAATTTCGCTTTAACTTAAGCTGCGAAATTTGAGCGATTAACCCTAAGCCGTGAGGCTTATCGCCGAGAAATGTCAATTTGTGTGAGAAGTGATTGCTTTGGTTGTTGATTCTGTTCCGGCTTGTTTAAATTAATCAATTTTTGTAGTTGCGATTAAATAACCAATAATATCGAGCATTCCTGTGTCAATACCATTTATTTCTTTTACTGATACAGATGGTCCTCCGCCCGTGGCATATATTTGCCTTTAATCCTCAGCAATCTTTTCTTTTTTTTTGTTAAGTTTTTTAAATTTTCATATTTTTTTCGTAACACGTCTAAATATTCCACCAAATTTCGCGTTAAATTCATCTTCAATATCTTTCCACTTTTTCACTTTAGCGCCTGGTTGGTTGGTTGGTTACAGTGGCGACCCAGCCAGCATGGCGGGTCCAAGTAGCGCTATGGCGCGCCGTTTTGTCACCACAGAAGAAATCCCCTAAAAGTAACCAAAAGAAAGAGAACGAGTGAGTGAGGTCGCCGAGGATCACAGCCAACCAGTGGAGTTCAGAAATAGAACTATCTCTCCGATCCTTGAGGCGGATAAAGCTCTGATATTGTCAAAGAAGAACCCGCCCATCGCTCGATATCTAGCCCCAGCTAGAGCGGGACAGCTGCACACAAAATGGGAAAGGGTTTCTTTCTCCAGCTGATTCTTGCAGCTGCGACAGTGCCTGTTGAAGGGAATTCCCAGCTTGGCTGCGTGTTCCCCTATGGGCCAGTGACCAGTGAGTACTGCCACTACCCGGGAAATGTCTACACGACTACGCTTAAGAAGCTCAAGCGTTCTACTATGGTTATAGGCAGGACAGGTCATACGGGAAACACTGCAGATTCCCATACCAACCCAGCGTTTATTCGCGATTGAGAAGAAATGCAGCCGGATGTCCCTCTTAACGGCCGCCATCGGAGGAAGAACTGATTCCTCCATCGACACGTTGAGAGAGGCACCCGTCCTGGCCAGTTCGTCTGCCCGCTCGTTACCCCCTATGCTCCTATGCCCCGGAACCCAGAGTAGAGTAACGCAGTGGCGCTGCCCTGCCAGGGCGAGACGCTCACGGCAACGAACTACCAGTTTAGAGGAGACACAAGCCGAGTCAAGAGCTTTGATAGCAGCTTGCGAGTCCGTAAGGATTGCAGTATTACATGTTGGTGCGAGGCCAGCCAAGACATCGCAAGCCTTCATGATAGCGAAGACTTCCGCCTGGAAGGCACTGGCCTGCGTAGAAAGGCGATACGACTTCTCAATGGCAAGTGTATCGGAAAATATACCAGCACCACCACCTAACGCGGATCTAGATCCGTCTGTGAAGATAACGTGGTCGTAAGTTCGCGTTAAGTCGCCTGTACTCCACTCCTCTCTGGTGGGAAGTCTCACACTAAAGTATTTCCCGCCAGGTTGTGTGGGGACAATATAATCCGTGCAACAGTCCGCCAACCCCTTAGGCAGCTGATCCAGGATATTGCTGTGCCCGTATGGCTTGGCGCTCCAGCAGCCTGACTCTCTGAGTCTGAGGGCACTACAGCTCGCCAGGTATTTGACATGCAGTTCAATGGGTAGGAGATGCAGCAGCACATTGAGAGCCTCGGTCGGGCATGACCGCATAGCTCCCGTAGTGCCCACACACGCGGTTCTTTGCACCCTACCCAGTTTGGAACGAATGTAATCTTTGTCAAGGCAGGGCCACCAGACTAGTGCCCCATAGGAAAGGATTGGACGTACTTTAGCGCCTACACTGATTTTGCTTGTTTGTTTATTTTCTATTACATTTTTGTATTTTAACACTAAGTTCATTAATAAATTTATTTCCGCAGTTGAAAAATTTGGGCTTCTTTTCTTATTTTTTTTCTATATTATCCATTTTAAATCACCACAAATATGTACATATATATTAAACAACAAAGAAAAATCTACTCACAAGTGTATCACTTCTGTAAAAAAAAAACAAGAATGACAGGTACAGTGTCCTACAATAATCGCGGTTCATCTTTCAGCTCAGTTTTGTTAAGCGGGATGTAAAAATCATCTGTGAAACGGTATTAATTTAAGCCGAAGCTTAAACGAATTTCTGAGGCTTAACTAAGCCAGAGCTTAAGCTACAACTGTGGAATCGGACATTAGTTTACAAACTTAAACAAATACGTGGAATCCATGCCAAAAAGGCTTCTGGACATAGTGACCAACTAGGGTGAAATTAACCGTTCTCTGCAACTTTATCACACATTGTCTCAAAAATTGGTTATTTTGGTTTGATTGATTTGAATCTAATTCACCATGAAGCTGGTAAGAAGTCTGTGTAAAAATTACAAAAATGGAATAAATTAAAAATCAATATTTCTTCGTGTAGTACATAATTTTGTGTAAACCCACAGATCTATTCAATATAATGAATAAAATCTTTTTAGTTTCGCAAAATTTTTAGTAGTTTTCGCATAGAAACTAAATTATTATAACTATCATACCACCTTTTTGGTGCTGTTTTTTTATAATACATATTACCAAAATTTTGAAAATCTAAATATTACGAATTTTATTATTTTTGAAAACCTATCAAAACAGCTGATATTTTGACATTTTTAAGACCTTGAGTTATAAAGGGTTCCGATTTTGAATATGAATCCTATAATCCCCCTTCTACTATGCGTGTGCGCGCACGCGTATGTGTGTGCGACTTTGATTTTAAGTTTGCACTAAGCGGTCGTCACATATTTCTCAATCACGTTTGAAAAGCATATTTTTATGATTTACTAATACTATCTACTAAGAGGGGACTTCCTAACTAAACATTAAACAATTCATATTACCTGTGTAACCAATAACTCAACGATACGGCACTGATGCTTCATGTCTTTAACGGCTATCTCCAGTGTATCATTTGGTGTGCGTATCATTGATGGTCCAAAAATAATTGCAAGATTTTTAGGCTCCATTAAATTCACTTCGCAGTATTTGCTGACCCGATGTAGATGCCTAATAATATGCTTCATAGTCTCATACGAGTAAACTGGTAGTGACTTAAGCAAAAGTTTTAGTTCTTTCAAACGCTTAACACTGCTTTTCTTATCCGCTTCAATGAAATTAATATAAAACGTGCTTGGCAATAACGCATCCGGTAGACTTCTTATAAACAGCTTAAGCAAACTTGAAACCACGTTTACATCTTCCCATCTTACGTCCGTATCGGTCTTATCCCAAGAGAAATCACTTTTATTAACTTGTTCCTTCAGTTCCGATATTGCTGCCTTGTTTCCAGGTATCCTATAGATGCCAACAACATTGAGACCTCTTGTCTCAACGATTTTCGTACAAACGTCTACTATGTAGGGCACAAATTCGTTGTCTATTGACTGAAACATTCAAAATAGAATATTTATGTCATAAAAAAGTGTACAATGTACCATTGGGCAAGATTTCAACGGAACACCAATCGAGCCAACAGGCCGGGTTGAATTTATGCTGGATGTACACAAGTCTGAGGTTGCGCCATGTGTTCTGCGAAATAGCAAATCCTTCCAATTTTTCGGTTTGGGTGAGCCCAAATCCTTATCAGATACAACTTTCGGTTCATTGCGCGATTTTAAAACGGGCGACTGAACTAAGGCCGAATCTGATTCAGCTGATTCTGATTTTGTCGTGGGACATCGAGTAGGTAAATCTTGTATATTTTCACCATAGTAGGTACAACATGTAGGCACACTAGAAACAGCAGCAGTTTTCTGGGGTTCAGCCATTTGTTTGCCCTGTATACAAGAATTGTTTACTAATTGCAAACCTAAATCACGAGTCTTTTCAAGCCAAGAAATCCACTTATCCAGCTCAGCTATAGATTTCGTTTTGAAAGAAATTTCCTTATATTCACAGTTCTTGTCACTACTGCTGCACTCGGAAGTTTCTGTTTCAGATAATTGCGATTTTATCCTTAACTTAAACACAAATTTCTTTTTTTCCTCTTTTACATCCTTCACTACGTTAAAATTATTAATATTAATTTCTATCACCTAAAAAAATTGGGTTTAGCGAAATTCTTTAAGATATATCAAATTACATTTGCATCTGTTTTTAAATTGCGACATGCGTTGATCCTCAAAATGTCACCATCTAATTCAACTTTAGCTAGTCTCCACGATCTGAAGTCCGAAGAACGCTAGAAATATCGGGATAATTTTAAAATGAGGAAACATCTAAACTTAAAGAAAGAAGTGTAATATTTTATATCTTAAAAGAAAAAGAATCAGTTTAAAAAAAAACAGCGAATCGCATGAATAATGTGACTAATATGAGCAACAATTTACCTTTCCATATATATATGTCATTTTAATTTCTAATTCAGAACATAATACTTCTTTATGCTTTTCCTCTGCTTTTCCATTTACCTCCGGTAAAACTTCAATGTTTGCACTGTAATTCAAAAACATAGAATTCTCTAAAGCACCAAAGCATCACTGCAAACCTTTGCCTTTGCTCCACAGAAACTGCTTGCTCAACAGCCACAGTATTTATCTCGTTGCTCTCCAAATGATAGTCATTGTTCGTTGCTCTCAAGTATGAAATGCGTCGGTTTGGCTTGTTGTCGTCAAACTCGATCGTCTTAATAGATTGGCTTGATCGCCGTACGACATCTGTGCATTCTAACGAAAGGAAAAAGGTTACAAACGCTAATAGAATTTAAAAAGAATAATAGACAAATAAATATTGATATCGTATGCATTGGACAAAAATCGAGACGTTATTCAATTTTAACTTTGGTAGCTACGATAAAAATTGTGGCAGAAATATTGCTATAATTTAAAATATTTCTGCAACTGATTTCACTCAGAAAACAGTGGAAGATAGAAACATTGGGAAAGACGCCAGACAGACTTCTAGGAAAGATATTTCCGGAAAAAGAGACAAAAACAGGACCTTTTATTCACAATCTGCAAACTAGTAGTTTTACATACATATACATATATTGTAGTATATTAAGGAAGTACAGAAGAATATGAAAATGCCTCACGGAAAAATAATACTGAATTAACACCTCTGCCTCTACACTAAATTAAATAATTTAATTTTGCTTTACTTTAAGATTAACAATTTAATTTTGTTTTTGGATAGTCCAAGTTAATTCATTTATTTGAAAATTATGAAAGCTTTTCTGCACAACCCACTTATATTCGTTTTAAGAAAGAATTTCATAAGAGAAAACAACAAAATATCATAATCACAGTTGGACGTATCCAATAGCATAACTTCTTGTAACCAATTTTTCTTAAGCATTAATTTTCTATATTTACATAGATGTCTGTTATGATAACTTACTATTCTGGAAGGTTTTAACCGCAGAGATTTCAGCGGTTGTGTGTACTTTTGTTGCCTCACCACAAAATATTACAGCTGGGATGGGAGATTCTGCGAAAATAATTGTAATCTCTTAGTTGAATATGCGCAAACAAAGTATTCCAAATTTTCTTATTATCTATTAGCTGAGGACCCGATTATATTTTTAGATACTTCAGTAAATTAATATCCATTAAAGTATTCTTGATTAAGTAAACAATATATTTTATGATTTAAAAGAAATTATCACTTGGATTTCATTTGTTTTGAGCACGGTAAAACTAAATTAGAACATTGTTGCTTTGGAAATTAAAACATCACCTTTAAGGTTTTACCAAAATTGTTTTGTTCTTACACCGTATCACGTTGGAAATTACAGCATTTCCATCATCAGCGGTTGTTTTTACAAAACTAAAATCGTTAAGACTTATTAAGGCCTATTGCTTTTAAAAAAGAACGAGATTCATTTAAAAATAAATATAATGTACTCGTATATGGGTAGTTCTCACGAAATCTCGAAATTTGGTCATAAGTTAATAAATAATATTGAAATTAATTTGTATATTTTTTTGTATGGTATAGTTTTTATGTTACTCGATTTTAATTATATAGTGGTCCCCAGAATAAACGTGTTTTATTTATTTTACTACTAATAAAAATGAAGGAATGACAAAATAAATATTTTTGGTATAAGTTAACTACTCCCAAAAACCTACTTCACTGTGTAATTTAATTAATCATTGTTGAAGTATTTCCCTTTTGTTTTTCTAGGATGTGAGGTAATGAAGGTCACAAATCTAATCGTAAAAAAACATGAATTAACTCTTTTTGCAACAGAAACGCACCCACATAACAAATCGCCATATTGGTAAATTGAGTGCCGCAAACTATCAAAAACCAATTAATTGATTAAAAATGCGTTCATAAATTGACTGTCAGTAAATGTGTGAGGGAATGATTTATTTTTATGGAACACATGTAAATATACTTTTTTTAATTCGATTTTTATTTTTTACACTAGATTAAGGATATTTTCATAAATCCATTGTATTTTTAATCGATTTGTTAAACTAGCATCACTTTTTACAAGTTTTTATTTATTTTCACCTGTCCCGCTGTCTGTAATGGAATCTTGCAAGTTAAATTTGACCCACTTCCCGGTTTCCGATTGAGCTGAAATTTTGCATACATATGTATATCGCGTGACAATACAATATTATGATGACATGGAGCACCAAAAGCTTGTTTTTAAAAAAGTTTTTTTTTGCATATTGCTTGTTTTATTTACTTGTTTGCCTGTAACTATGAACGTAATTTAGTCTGGAACTTGGGACATAGTGAGGGAATGATTTTATGGACATTATATAGAGGGTATTTTTTTTATTTACACATATGGTTCGGAAATTATAACTGACACTTTTAGCCACAGTAATGTTGATTGCAAAGAAATAATATTAGTTACCGATTTTTGTTGTTTTGTTTGTTTGTATCGGAACATTTCTATAGACAATCTTGCTCTCAACCAGTTTTACGATATCTGTTACAGTTAATGAGTACGTTGGCAAAAACCTTAAATACCATCATTGCAACAGTTTTTTGAGTCACTGTATATATGTATATATTATGCGTACTCACGACTTTGATATAAATAGGCTTTGCACCTTACATAATAGAAGTAGAGGATACGACACAAGCCTATTTAGCTGATCCAAAATTCCTGATGTGTTAGTGTGTTCAATTAAGTATAGTTGTAATTTCAGTGCAAGCTGAAATATTCATGTAGTGGAAAGTAGGGGCATATACATATAAGCTGTATTCAGAAACTAATTCCGGAACGATTGGGTTGAACTCAAGTTGTTCAGAAAATGGAGGGAACTAGTTCCATCCCTGTTTAGAAAATCGAAACTATGGTTCCGGAACCTGGTTCCAATCGTTCTGTCTTTTCCTGGGGTTGAAAGGAATGATTCCTTGATGTAATTGTGTTAGTGACGTTGACAGTTCGGCAAAAGCTCTGTCAGGCGGCATTTCTGGCTTGATTTTTGTGCAGTACCGGCGGTTTATTATAAAATGTTAAATGAAAATTAGTTTGTGTAATAAATTTGCGAACGGAAATTTTAATTACGAAGTCATAGACAGACACAAAAAAACAGTAGCCTGTCACTCCTGACAACCACCTCTTCATGCCTATAAAGTTTCAATTAAATTGGTTAAGCTGATTCGAAGATCAGCCCGAATAGATAGATAAACACAAAAAAGGTAGTATGTCACTCCTGACAACCTGCTTTTCATGTCTGTAAAGTTTCATATGCCCATCTAAAAGATACACTAAATATTGATGTCACTCCATTTCCACAGTAATAATTGCAACATACTGTTGAGAACATCAAAAAGTACAAAGATTAGTAACACTTACGCCTAGTAATGTAATCTTCAAATTGATCCTTTTGAGCATGTGCAAGGCATTTATCAAATATTGTTTTATTGCTTAATTCATTTTTGTAAATAGCACGTTCTTCAGCTGCACTACTAATAGACGGAAGCATGAAGTGTTCATTCTCCTTTAGGTGGACATGTTTCCTCTCAAATCTGGGGAAAGAGCAGAAATGCCCATTAACAGCTTAGAATATTTTAATAGCGCTTAAAAACAAACAAAAAATAAAGCAATATTATTTTAACTTTTACAGCTGAATTATATATACATACATATGTGATGTTTTTTTTTAAAGCAAGCAAAGAAACTAAAAATGGTTCGCCTTGAACTCATTTCCTTGACTTCACTTTAGAGATAAAACTACATACAATTTGTCATTAAAATGATGTAGAAAAGGTAATTTTACTTACACTTTATTGATTACTCCAGTTTCTACAGATGGCCCTGACAAAAAGAGACTCTTATTATAATTACTGCTTAGATTGGAGACCTCCTCCCGCTCAAACATCTGTACGCATTTAGCAACGGTGTTAGAAGAATTTCTCGACGATGCTCCGAGAGGCACTTTGGGAACTGCATTTATGGTACTCTTGGACATTGGCAACAAGAATGCTAGAAAAAGTATTCCTTACGTGTTTAATCTAAAAAAATAATATGCCAAGATTTTGGTCTTACGTGATGCATTCGAGTTAAGTGGCGATTTCAAGAATTCTTCTTTCCTTTCAATACTTCTCCTTATACGCTCATTAAAATCATCTTCCCTTGTTGAATTTGATAATAGCGATTGCACTGCTATTTTTTGTCTGTAAATAAAAGATATCAGTAAGGTCAGTAAAACCTTGTAAGCGAAAGCTTTAAAATGACTCATCCCTCATTTTAATCTGATAATTTTCCGCGAAAATGCAGGAACCTGAAGATTATTCAATGAAAAAAGCCGATTTTTAATGGAATGCTTTTTCTTAAGGGAGTTTTCTTATTAAAAATTTTTTGTTGTTGCTGATTTGAATTTTAATAATATTTCAAGAATCTGTTTCCCAAATATTATAAAAAAATTCGTCTTCTAACAGATATTATCTATATATATATAAAAATGGACGTGTGTGTGCCTATATTTCACTCTGCAGCCAAAACTACACATCACAGATGAAAAGTGTTTGTGTGGGGTAGTAACCCCAAGCTTCCCATCGTGCACTATGGTGGTTGCGAGTCGATAGCTAAAAGGGTGTAAAAGATATGGGGGTTGGAAAAAGTCAACTTCGAAAATGTGTGACTCCAATTGAACCGTTGAGAATCATAATGGCGTAGAAGAGAAATTTCTCGAACGTTCGATAACTTTCTGGAACTCTCTACAAGATTTGAGAAATTCCTCGAAAGTTCGATAACCTTCTGGAACTATCTAAAAGATTCGAGAAATTTCCCGAAAGTTCGACAACTTTCTGGAACTTTCTAGAAGATTCGACAAATTTCTCGAAAGTTCGACAACTTTCTGGAACTTTCTAGAAGATTCGAGAAATTTCTCGAAAGTTCGATAACTTTTTGGAATTTTCTAGAAGATTTGAGAAATTTCGCGAAAGTTCAATAACTTTCTGGAACGACTAGAAGATTCGAGCTCAAAAGATCGATAACTTTCTTTAAAAATGATTCCAATTGGTCTAGAATGTTCTGGATCGCTCTATAAATTTCAAGAATGATCTGGAAAGTTCTAAAATATATTTAAAGGCTAAAAATTATTTTAAAAAAACACTAACCGGCCTAGAATGTTTTGGACTGTTCAAAAAATTTCGAGAATGATCTGGAAAGCTCTAAAACATATTTAAATGTTTTAAATCACTTCAAATTGATTCGAATCGGTCTAGAATCCTTTGGATTGTTCGGAAAATTTCGAAAAAATTCTAAAATATATTTAAATGTTTTAAATCAGTGAAATTTTGAAAACACTGCAAACTTCTAAAATATATTTAAAAGCCGTAAATCATACCAAAATTATCGGAATAATCCAAAACATTCTAGAACGATTAGAATTAGTTTCAAGTGATTTATATATATATGGATGTACATATTTTAGAGTTTTTTAAAGCGTATTCGAAATTGTTTGAAAATTAAGTGGGTAGTGAGGATAACTTCTGAGACTATATAAGACGAAACGTGATGCACATACTTCAGTTTATAAGAGGAAGTGTGCGACGAAGGAACATTTATAAAATTCAAAAAGAGCCGAGTCCTTAATACAAAAAAAAAAAAAAACTGTATAAATTATATATAATTACATATACGTACTACCACCTTCAGAAGGCCCGCACTGATGCTAAAAACTACTTTTGTTCCTAACCATCTCTCTAATCCCTCCCCTATTCTTGTTAATAACCCCCCTACTAAATACCTTTCCCTATACTACCAGAATGTCCGCGGGTTACGCTCCAAAACTCGTCACATTTTCCTGAGGTCCCAATCTCTTCCCTTCGACATCTTCGCTCTTACTGAGACTAATTTAACTTCTGATATTAACAGTCATGAACTATTTTCGTCTGACTTTAGTATCTTTCGCTCTGACGGCGGCAATTGCGGTCCTGGTCGCGGCGTCCTTCTAGCGGTTCATAATCGTTTCAATTCCTCCCAAATCACCTCACCCGATTCATCGTTATTTGAATCCATATCCGTAAAAATCACCCTCAACTCCCGCCGTTCTCTCTTCATCCTGTGCTGCTACATTCGCCCAGCCCAACCCTTAGACGCCTATAAGCATGCAATCCATGCAATTGATACCCAGTCTGCTCTTGCTAACCCTCTTGATGACATTATTGTCCTGGGCGACTTTAATCTCCCTCGTCTACAGTGGTCTCCCTCTGATGATGACTCTGCTTTCTACCCCACGAACATTTCTTCTGTCTCAGAAAAGTTAATTATTGATCACCTTTCTGACTCCGGTCTTTGCCAAGTCAGTGGTGTCAAAAATTACCTAGATCGTCAACTCGACCTGGTCTTCTCATCTAACCCTATTAATTCTCTTGTTGTTGAAAGCAGTCACCTTCTATCCACCCTTGATCTTCATCACCCTCCTCTTTTTCTCACATTATTTCATGACTCTTCTTCCACTCACACCACACCTTCTCCGAAACCCTTTATCACTTTAATTTCATTAAAGCTGACTTTGATAAGCTAAACTCCCTCCTAAGCAATTCCAACTTATCTACCACACTAAATAATCCCCAATTAAATGTTAACAACGCTGTCGACATCTTTTACGACCTTCTATTTAGCTGTATATCCCAAAGTGTTCCCTTCGAACCTAGGAAAACCCGCTCCTCATCTCCTCCCTGGTACGATAAAGAGCTTCGGTCGCTTCGCAACAAGAGAAACAAACTTTGGACCCGCTTCCTTATCTCTAAATCCGCCTCTGACTACTCCTCTTACCTCGTTATCTCTTCTCTTTTTTCCAATCGCTGCGAATCTCTCTACAATGAATACCTACACCGCGTGCAATATAAACTTATCTCTGACCCTAAGCACTTCTACAACTTTATCAAGATCAAGACTAAATCCAATGGCTACCCATCGACCCTAAAACTTGGTGATTCTTCATCATCTGACCCTTCCACTATCGCCAACTTCTTTGCAGATTTCTTCAGTAAATCCTTCAGTGATCCTGTTCCGATCCCCGATCTTAACTATTTTTCCTATTTGCGCAACTGCCCTCAAACCTCTTTTTCATCCATTGACATCGATCCCTCCCTTGTCGCTGCCAAAATCAGCTCCCTCTCAGGTGATTCCAACCCTGGCCCTGATGGTATCCCCGCCATTCTCCTTAAGAAATGCTCCGAACACCTGTCTCAACCTCTTTCAATTCTCTTTTCGCTTTTCCTTTCAGAGGACACTTTCCCCTCTTTCTGGAAGGACTCATTCATCGTCCCTATACATAAAAAAGGTTGCAAAGGGGATATTTCAAACTACCGTCCCATTGCCAAACTCTCGTGCATTCCCAAACTTTTCGAGAGCATCATCTACGATTCCTTGTCCTTCCACTGTAAGTCCATTCTTTCGCCAGCCCAACACGGTTTTGTCAAAGGAAGGTCCACAACCTCTAATTTAACAGTTTTCGTTTCTCGTACCCTTCAAGCTATGGAAGATGGCGACGAGATCCACGTTATCGCCACTGACTTTAGTAAAGCCTTTGACAAAATCTCCCATCAAATAATCCTCTTCAAGTTTAATATCCTTGGCTTCCAACCCCATTTTATCTCCTGGATCAAATCCTATCTTGATAACCGGAAATATAGGGTCCGATTCGACTCAGCGGTCTCTAACCCCTTTACGTCTCACTCTGGGGTCCCGCAGGGTAGTCACCTTGGCCCGTTGATCTTCATTTTGACCATAAACGATGTCGAGTTGGTACTCAAACATTCTGAAGTACTAATATATGCCGATGACATGAAGATCTTCAAACGTATTTCCAACCCGGCCGACTCCCTACTCCTTCAAGACGACCTCCACAGCTTCTCAACCTGGTGCCAGAAAAATTCGTTGGATTTGAACATTAGCAAGTGCCAATCCATTACCTACTCCAGCAAACGTCTTCCCACCAATCCTCGTGTATATTCGCTCTCTAGTCAACCCATTCCTTCTGTGAATTCCTTGCGCGACCTGGGCGTTATCTGTGATAGCGAACTTAATTTCCGCTCCCATATCGATCACATCGTAAACAAAGCCAATTCCGCTTTAGGTTTTGTAAAACGATGGTCCAAGGAATTCTCTAACCCCCATGTCACAAAGGCTCTCTACTTCTGCTTTGTTAGGCCGATCCTCGAATATGCTAGCCAGGTTTGGTCTCCCTCGCAGCCTACTCTTATATGCAGAATTGAAGCGGTTCAGCGTAGGTTTCTCCGTTTTGCGTTACGTGGCCTTCCTTGGGTCGATAACCTTAACCTTCCTCCCTATGAAAATCGTCTGAAACTAATTGATCTCCAACCTCTTTCTATCCGCCGCGACGTCGCTGACATAACCTTTATTCATCAAATCTTAACCGGCTCCATCGACTGTCCCGAACTTTTACATAACATCTCCTTCAACACCAATCCGCGCAATTTAAGATCCTTTCCTCTCTTTCGCCTTGACTCCCACCGTACCAATTACGGTCACTTCGAACCTGTTACCCGAATGCTACGTAAAGTTAACAATTCCGCCCCTTTTGACTTTCACGTAGATAAAGCCTCTCTTAGACGTGCCCTCATCAACCCCGATCTTCCTCTTTAGTCTTCCCCTCCCTTTGGCTTTCTCTTCTGCCTTCTGTTTTTTTTTTTTGTTTTTTTGTTTTTTATTCTTTAACTCCCTTTAGTTTTAATTATTTTTAAGCAATTTTGTTAATTAGTTTTAGTTTTTAGTTTTAAGCCTATTCGTTTATTTGTATACCATGTAGCTTGTATTAAGCGAATAAATAAATAAATAAATAAATAAATAAAACATAACCCAGCGAAGCGGGTGTTTCCAGCTAGTTAAGATATAACTACTTAGCACAGGTTGTTTTCTGCGGGTTTTCTGTTGAGTTTGATTTGAACTCAAAAATTTTATATTCTTTGTTCAAATATGCAGGTGGTAAAAAGTCTTATGAACTGAGGGGAGAACTTCTTAGGGTAACCGTAAATAAATATTACTTAAAGAATAGGGGTTCCGCTCCGATTTCGATGAAATTGAGTAGGTGCCCCCCGTTTGCTCTAAAACGGAAAAATCTAAAAGAATTTTGCGGAGGTCAGCTATATTTTCAACAATATTTAACTTTTAATTTTTTACATTTGCAAAAATTATAAGTTGAATATTCATACCGCAAAATTCCTTTTCACTAGCTCAATTTCAACAAAATTAACATTTAGCAACCCCGCTACTCTTCACATTTTTCGTAAAAAAAATGAAAAAGTAACAGAATACATTAAAAAATCTATTATAGTGCCAATATACAAAGGCGAGGATGAAATGAATCCAAAAACATTAAAGGCCATAGCGGTGACTAACTCGATAGGAAAAATATGTGAGAAGATCATTGAAACTATGTAGATTAAAAAGCTTGAAAAACTATATGCTGCTGCAGTATTTGTAGATCTTCAAAAAGCATTTGATACTTGACCACTTAAAACTGATGAACCCAATGGGAAATCGAGGCAGCGATTCTCAATGAAGGCATTCCGAAGTATATCCTAAGATGACTTATTGAAGGTATACATTCGATGTATTCCTGATTACTCAATAAGAAGCTAGGAGGAAGGAATACACTTGCGAACGACGTTCACTCTGTGAAGAATTCAAGGTTTTCCCCCTTAACCGCGGTTTTCTAATCTCCCCCATGCCTATGAATTTTTAGCATGTTGCGACCTGCGTCCTATAAGGGGCTGACGCAAGTTCTCATTCGGGTGTTGTGAGTGCAGTATTAGTGAAGTTTTATTCTTAATTAATGTTTATTGTGTTATTTTATTAATTTTAGCAATTTATGTTTTATGTGGAGTGTTGAGTTTTTGTTTAAATTTTGTATATATATATATCAAATAATACTAAAATCAATGAGAAGATCGTTTTGTTTTTATATTTTCCTAATTTTTTTCCATTTCATATACATATTATGGGCGTGATTCTTCAGAATATAAGGCCTGAATTCTGTTTGTCATCTCAGATTCCGTGACGTGACAGCTTATGACTGAATAACGAAGAAATTTTCATTAAAGTAATAGAACAGTCAATTCAGTCATAAGCTGACACGTCACGGAATCTGAGATGACAAACAGAATCCAGACCTTATATTCTGAATCACTGAAAAAGGATCACTGAAAAAGGAATTCAAGGGAAACGATTCCGAAGTGATTCCTTGTGTTGCCTTCTGAATTAATTCTGGGTAATCTAGTGGGAAGGAATACAAAAAGCTTTTGTACTGCTTCGTTCCGCGGACATGCCTATGTTAAAAAGATATGAGAGAGGATACGGCGGGTCAGGCATTCCTGCCTTCCAGAGAAGGCTTCGGCATGCATAATTGGATGCTTCAATTTCCCATTGGGAAGTTACTGTATAACATAGGAATGAGACGTTTGTCTCAAACTAATAAAACACTACATAAGCAATCGCACCGCGCGTGTAAGATTAGGAGAACAGCGAAGTGAGGAAGTTAGTGAAACTATTGTTGATCCGGAAGGTTCTATCTTGGGCCCTATCTTGTACTTGCTCTATATTCACAATATGAAATATGCAAATCTCTCGACTATTTACAAGGTCTATGCTGATCATGCGGTGTTGATATATGAAGGAAGCAGTATGCATGAATGTAACTATAAAATAAATTTTGACTTACGCTTAGTGTTTATTACAATGAAGAGCAAAAATGAAAAGATGATTCACACTTTTGCTTTTATTTATTACAAAGTAACGGAAAGGCTGACGGAAATAAAAACAAATTTATTATTTAGACCTAGTACACACTAGGCGTTTGGCGTTGCGTTCTACGAACGTTAGTAGTGTACACACACCGCGCGTTAGTAGGGCAAGTATACCGGCTAAGTTTGGAATTGGATGTCGTAGAGATTGCTTGTGTGTGGTTTCTTTACACGGCGTTCGAATGTGTACAGACAAACGGCAGTGCATATATCTCAGCTAACGCCTGCATAACGCGCGCTCGAACGAAAATCCGAGAGCGCGCGTTTGAGTGTGTAGGTATGCTTGGTTCGTGAAACGTCCCAGCGGGAACTGGAATCATAGAAGAAGTCATGAAGAAGCTATCTTTCGAAGCTTGGAATCACTTACGCTCCGTATCCCATCCCATATCTTTTTAACATGGGCATGTCATTGGGAGGAAGCAAAGGCAAAAGCTTTTCTTCATTAGTGCTTCCTGAGAAGATGTTTAGAATAAAAATGCAAAAAGTAGTTTGTCCGGGCCGGAATTGAACTTGGAACCTGCGGATCGGAGGATTGGTTGCTCTACCCACTGAGCTATCACAATCCCGATGATGTGGTATTATTTTTAATGAAAATAATGTTATATTAACATTGTGCTTTTTTTCTTGACATTTTGTGCTTTTTGTTGAGAATTTTGCTAAAAGTTTTTAAAATCTTCCTTAGAAGCGTTTTAAGTCATTGGAAGGAAGAACTTCCAAATTGCTTCTGAAGAAGATTCAGAATTTTTTCCCGCTGGGAACTCGACTCGCCAACGGCAGATATGAAATCTGCCTAAATGCTTCCAAAGGCAATTACCTCGAAGCACTTCTAATTTGCTTCCATGGAAGATGCTTCTGTTTTTCCCGCTGGGGTGGAACATATGTATGTGCATGTGCCGGATCTGTGTATACTGGTGGTAGTGCGACTATACCCTCCCCGTGGGGGCCGCTTAAAACAGGCACCCGGTACGGTCATCTCTTCCGGGTGTGCTGGCTATTTGTAGTTGGGCGGAGAGCTGGTAACTCTCTTAAAAAAAATTACCGTGGTGGACACCCGTCGTGCGTTTACCCAAATCGGCCATGCTGACCGGACTCCTATTGGCTTGATCCAGCCTCTCCTGGTAGGCTCACCCATGTCAGACGGGCATTTTTGACGAGTACGCGTTAGGACCACCAATCACCTAATCCTCTGTGCTGCATAGTGGACCTCTCTTTCGGAATCGCGGCAGCAGTGGGGGATCTTTTTTTCGTTTGCGCTTCTGAAGACAACGCATAAGTCGCTTACATCTCAATATTTATCAACGAAAAAATTATGTAATATTGGTCATATATACCTAAATACATTCCCGAAAATCACCTAACAAGAATTTCCGAAAATCACCTAAATTTTAAGCCCTCACACTGATATAGCCTCTTAAAACTACATACTTCAATAAGCTCTTTGCACGACAGTCGAGTGACATAAGAAGTCTTTCAAATAAAGTTAAAAGAAATTGTGAAAATCTGCACCTCAATAAATGTATTAAGTGAAATTTTAATCTTTATCGCGAAGGCAAACCTTCAAAATGTCCTATAAAACAGTTCAAAAATTCAAAATTACTGAGCGAGGAAATTGCAAAACCAAAAATGTCCGATCGCGAAAATTTCTGACCAATGTAGGCGGGAAATTGCTCGTTGTGTAGTGTCTGGAGTATCAAAATCTCCTCAGCAAGCTGCTCAAAAGATCAGTAATTAAGCTAGTAAATGGACTTGTCTTAGAGCCTTGAGGAAAATTGATCTAGAGCTTAAGAAAAAAAAAAAGGTTAAGCCTGCTCTCTTTGCTAAAAATAGTTTAGCATGTAAGAGGTTTGTTGAAACACATCGTAACCGGACCTCCTTTAATTAACTTAACTTAAAATACAAAAATTAAAAAATAATAATAAAGCTCGATAAAACATTGCGTCGTTTGAAACGACTTAGTTTTTTATTCCATATAACACACCACTCCGTTTTATTCCGTGTAACATATATTCACCCGGTCAGCTTGTTTTCACCCGGAAAACGGGAATTCTATTATTTCCGAGGTTTTCCGATTTGAGGACGGTTTCGAAAGCTCCTTGTAGTAGAGAAGGGAAAAATAATGAAAAAATCCACCTCCCATCGTTTTCGAGATATTCATAAAAATATTTTCCAATTTATAACAACAACAACGTACAAAACAAATGTCTTTTGAATTAAAATTTTCTTTTTACAAAATATTTCTATTGACTGAGAATTTTCCTTATACAAAATATAATAAATATGTATTAATAAGTTGTTTAAATGAATTTCCGCATTATTTTTGTTTCAAAAATGGACCATTCTCAAATTGAAAAACCTAGGATATAATAGACGTGCCCGGAAATCGAAGACGACGGAACCTGGGTGAAACGGACCAAAGATAATGTACTTAACCAAGATGTGACACTCTCTATACTAGCACAAAGCTCTCACCCAAATGCAATTCCGAAAACGAGATCAAAAAAAAATTTTGCCTTAGTGCAGGCAGTAAAGAACTACTGCCGGCCATCCCTTATGTAAATTCCAATAAGAGCGAACGAGGGAAGAATAGGCAGCCTCAAAATGCTCACCTACGGCGCTTACACTGTAAGCAATAAATGCGAGCGTTTTTTTACACGCGTTTTTAAACGGCTCTTAGTGACAACTGTGTGCGTGCGTGCTTGGTATTAGTGCTCGCCCCTTCTAATGTTCCAGGTATAGGGATGGCCTGGAATTGAAGAAGGAGAAGAGGTATAGCACACACATTTGCCTTAAATACGGATCCGGTTTGTTTACATTTTTTCATTCTGCAGTTTTAGGCGTTGAGCGACAACTGTGTGCGAGCGTGGCGAAAAGTACGCCGGGTGGGCTTGAATTTTTTCGCCTTAACCAAGCTAATATGAGAATAAGAATTTATCTTGCAATAATATGAGAGTAAGGATTTATTTCACAATTTATTTATTTTAAAAAGAAAAATCAATGATAAGTGATAAATGGAATGCATTTATAGAAAAGTGGTAAAAAATATGAGGCACCCTGTAGTGTTTCAAATCTCGGTCCAGTTCCACCCCATTTCCACCCAAATTTTTATCCCTTTCCTACACGTAACTTCCTTATAACTATCTAAATCTGAAGTTCGTTCGACTAACGGTACCAAGGTCGAATTTTTAAAAGAAAAAATTTCGCGAGTGTCACATCTTGTTATAGCTAATATTTGAAACGGACTCACATCACACGGGCGAATCGCATTAAGAACAAAATGCAATTGTATTTGTTGTCGAGCAAAGCATATCGAAAATAACAGGTTATGGCGTAAAAATCTCTCTTACCGCAATGGTAATCCTTCATTACTTGAAGTAGATCCGGGTACTGTGAAGCGTTCACTTTGAGCAGCTAATGATACTTTATTGGGCGAATTAACGTCTGTACTTTGCATTGGGGCCGCTTTCTGGATTAATTGACCATTTTGACTCATAAGGGGCTTTACAGGATTCTGCTGCCGATTAGATTCAGGAATATGAGCAATGCCTGCATAAAACTGTTAAAGATTGAAAAAGGATCATATAATGCACACACTTTCCAATTTGAATTTTACCATTTGGAGCACATCGCACTCTTTCGGAGCAACCTGCAGTTTTAACACCATTGGAGTCTTCTTGATCATGGTAACCACTGCACTGTACGAAATACCCGCAATTGGGCTGTTGTTTACCATAAGAAGGCGGTCGCCCATCTGCAGACCAGCGAGATCGGCAGGGCTGCCGGGATGCACCTCTTTTATGAATATAGTTTCCATGGCTTTTCTTTGGTTAACGTCTGAATTATCCTACAAGGACAGACTGGTGAAAGTTAGTTAAAAGTTCTAGCGAAACAAAATTACCGGGCATGAGTCTGGTGGGTAGGCAATAAAGTGTCGCAACGTGAAACCAAAGCCCTGATTGGCTTTCCGCTTTATTTCCACATTTTTTGGGTGGAGTGGAGGTGATGATAGCATTTTGTTATTTGACTCTTTAAGTGCGCTTCTTCAATCTCATTGTATAATGCTGCCCCAGTTTAATTGCTGTTATAATCAGCGTGGCTGCAAACTGCAAATAAAAGTTTAGTTTCTAGCCTCCGAAGCTTCTCCGAAAGTCGTGCCAAACTCTGGCAAAGAAGCAACTGACAAAATACAACAGAGAAGTGGACGAAGCATTTATCAAATTGACATACGTTTTCTGTGACGGCGCCACACTAGAGGACATGAAGAAGTCCTATCGCCGCACTGTGCGACGCCTTTCAGACACCTTTCAGCTCGCCCTGGCGCAAACGTAAAGCACCGGGCATCCAATCTTAGTTGCTTACTGTCCTAACCGCCGTAAACTTACAATTTATAAACTGTTCTATCCATTTCATGGGTTAAGTGGAAAGGGTGCCAATGGCTTCTTGCCACGAGATGTTCGAGAAACTGCACTTTGTCCACAAAAGAAGTAATTTGTATTGTTTGTCGCGATGCTCGCGGTTGCTA
Organism: Machimus rusticus; assembly: GCA_951509405.1. NCBI lineage: Eukaryota > Metazoa > Arthropoda > Insecta > Diptera > Asilidae > Machimus > Machimus rusticus. Next base: position 16,939,709 of record OX608051.1, read on the forward strand.
TATTTAATTTACGTGATATTTGTATATACGATCACGAAATTATTCGATAAAAACACAAACTCTTAGCACACGTACGACATGACGCCTGAAAGCACTACTGACAGTTGCCCGGATAAAAGTGAGAGCAATCAGCCAGAGTTGCCAGAACTTTCAGTGCCTCCTTTAGAAAAACAAACAAAGAATGACAAGGATGCTGGTTTCTGTGCGTGAAGCGCTGACATGAATTGTTTCTTTGGGTGTGTTTCTTTATTCATTCCATGGGAGGAAGAGAACGAATGGAATTTTCCCGGAATATACAGTACAGAATAGCCGGCCACACACGGGACGGTTTTTGGCGTACAAGCACGCGTACAAACAAAAGATTGATCGTGTGTGGGCAACTTGGCGTACAAACTTAAAACCGTCCCAAAACCGTCCCAAATATTTTTCGCCTTTGATTTTTCCATGGTTTTATTTTTTTATCATCTGTCAAGATGAATTGCTCCGACATTAGATTGTGGAGTCGTGATTTCGTGCTTTAAATTTGTTATATCGCTTTAGGAATGAAAACCATCACCGTTTGTGGGCAAAATGGCGTACAACAAAGTTTGTCATAAAGATTGTCACAAGTTTGTACGCCAAAAACCATCCCGTGTATAGCCGGCCTTAAGTGCTTGTTTACACGGTTCGCTTCAGCGAACTTTCATCACGAAATTTGTTGATGAGAGGTTGTTCAGGCAGAGATAACGAATATATAGATGTGCAATCCTATAGAAATTTTTCGCGGCATGAAATGAAAGCTTCTCAGGCAAAAGGGCTTTCGTTTAAAATTCTCTTATTATGGGCCACTCTCTTAAAAGCGATTAATTGGCTTGGCCAGGCTTGGATCTGCAGCGAAGCAAACAGCAAAGAGTGATTTCGCGACTCTTTAACCCGTGCGCGCATGCCAAATTGCCAAACCTGAGCTGCAGCCAATGCGCATGATTTATTCATTGTCTGTGAGCATTGTTTTAAGAGAGAAACTCACCATCTCTTCGGTTAGGGCTAGGTTAGGGCTAGGCCATGTGCGATTGGAAGTAGATTGGAGGCAGAGATAACGAATATATAGATGTGCAATCCTATAGAAATTTTTCGCGGCATGAAATGAAAGCTTCTCAGGCAAAAGGGCTTTCGTTTAAAATTCTCTTATTATGGGCCACTCTCTTAAAAGCGATTAATTGGCTTGGCCAGGCTTGGATCTGCAGCGAAGCAAACAGCAAAGAGTGATTTCGCGACTCTTTAACCCGTGCGCGCATGCCAAATTGCCAAACCTGAGCTGCAGCCAATGCGCATGATTTATTCATTGTCTGTGAGCATTGTTTTAAGAGAGAAACTCACCATCTCTTCGGTTAGGGCTAGGTTAGGGCTAGGCCATGTGCGATTGGAAGTAGATTGGAGGCAGAGATAACGAATATATAGATGTGCAATCCTATAGAAATTTTTCGCGGCATGAAATGAAAGCTTCTCAGGCAAAAGGGCTTTCGTTTAAAATTCTCTTATTATGGGCCACTCTCTTAAAAGCGATTAATTGGCTTGGCCAGGCTTGGGTCTGCAGCGAAGCAAACAGCAAAGAGTGATGTCGCGACTCTTTAACCTGTGCGCGCATGCCAAACCTGAGCTGCAGCCAATGCGCATGATTTATTCATTGTCTGTGAGCATTGTTTTAAGAGAGAAACTCACCATCTCTTCGGTTAGGGCTAGGCCATGTGCGATTGGAAGTAGATTGGAGGTTTTTAAAGTGAAAGCTCTTGACGAAAAATTTCTATGACTTTGCACATCTAGACGTAGTAATATGTTATCTCTGTTGGAGGTTTTTAAAGTGAAAGCTCTTGACGAAAAATTTCTATGACTTTGCACATGTAGACCAAAGATAATATACTTAAATAAGATGTGACACTCTTTATACAAGCGCAAAGCTCTAACCCAAATGTAATTCCGAAAAAAAATTTTTGCCTTAGTGCAGGCAGTAAAGAACTACTGCCTGGCATTCCTTATGTAAATTCCAATAAGAGCGAACGAGACAAAAGTAGTCGGCTCACCTACGGCGCTTACATTGTAAACAATAATGTGAGCGTTTTTTCTACACGCGTTTTTAAATTGCGTTTTGGATGGACTGTCTGCGTGCGGTCTTGGTATTAGTGCCCGTCCCTTCCATGTTCCAGGTAAAGGGATGGCCTGGAATTGAAGAAGGGGAAGAGGCAGGCTCACACGCATTTGCCTTAAAAACGGATGCGTTTGTTTACATTTTTTTATTATGCGATTTGAGTAAAAAAAATTTTGCCTTAGTGCAGGCAGTAAAGAACTACTGCCGGCCATCCCTTATGTAAATTCCAATAAGAGCGAACGAGGGAAGAATAGGCAGCCTCAAAATGCTCACCTACGGCGCTTACACTGTAAGCAATAAATGCGAGCGTTTTTTTTACACGCGTTTTTAAACGGCTCTTAGTGACAACTGTGTGCGTGCGTGCTTGGTATTAGTGCTCGCCCCTTCTTATGTTCCAGGTATAGGGATGGCCTGGAATTGAAGAAGGAGAAGAGGTATAGCACACACATTTGCCTTAAATACGGATCCGGTTTGTTTACATTTTTTCATTCTGCAGTTTTAGGCGTTGAGCGACAACTGTGTGCGTGCGTGGCGAAAAGTACGCCGGGTGGGCTTGAATTTTTTCAACTTAACCAATGCTAATATGAGAATAAGAATTTATTTTGCAATAATATGAGAGTAAGGATTTATTTCACAATTTATTTATTTTAAAAAGAAAAATCAATGATAAATGATAAATGGAATGCATTTATAGAAAAGTGGTAAAAAATATGAGGCGCCCTGTACAGTGTTTCAATTCTCGGTCCATTTCCACCCCATTTACACCCAAATTTTTATCCCTTTCTTACACATTACTTCCTTATTACTATATAAATCTGAAGTTCGTTCGACTAACGGTACCAAGGTCGAATTTTTAAAAGAAAAAAATTCGCGAGTGTCATATCTTGTTGTAGCTAATCTTTGATCTAGACGTAGTAATATATGTACTACGTCTAGATCACGTACTACTTGTTCAGATGAACAAGTAGTACGTCCTTTGAAGAGGAAACTAGCTGGAAAGGAACTACCGTATACGTGTGCTGTATGTGAATGAGGCAAAAATTGTGTTTGACAGCTAACAAAATTCTGTAGGTTGACTGTCAAGTTGATAAACAAATAATTTTTTGAACGCGAAAAATTTAATTTACTTATTTACTTAATTTACTTAATTTACTTAAAAAATATATAAAACTACAAGATTTTTTCAGGTTTTTTCCATTTTACGGGAAAACTATAAGGGCTAGGGATTTCGGAATTATCTCTTAGAAGCAATTTAGAAAAAAATGGCTATCTTGAAAATAGGTGTCATGTCAGGATTTTCCGAGATAATCACTCACCTACCTCACCTGTTTTCGCTAGGGAAATTCACTTTTTCTAATCAATTCCAAGAATTGCCCACAAGTCGCTCGCCTCACTCGACGCACAGCGGCAGACCCACACGAATCGAACCTCACCCCTGTCCCCGCGGCAAACGATACCCCGGCAATTTCCTAAAACAATTTCACCCGACTTCCCCGACGATGCGCTGATTGGTCGACCGAACCGTCAGGGGAAGCCAAGATCACGCGACCGAAGCATGCTTTGCTCAGCCGACCTAGGGGACGCCGCCGCCGCCGAGCCACCACGAACGAACGAACTTCTCCCCTCGCGTCGCTGCTTCGTGTTACGTCTCGCCTATCGCAGCCGACTGTTCAGCAGGCGAACGATCTCTTCCCTTCACCCCCCTGTGACGTATTACGTCTCGCCTATCGCGACCGATTGTTCTGTGGGCCTCATTTTCGCCGCTTTTTTGATCGGATATTTTTTTCCACGGGTTCCCATGGCCCGTGCTCAGGCAATTCTCAACGCATTTCCACGGGGTAAAATTCATAGGATAGCCTGGGATTTCTTCTATCTTCCGATCCATTCCCCAATGCTTTCCGTTGCCCCCTTTTCCCACAAAAAAATTCCAAACCAGACTCTCCAAAAATCGCCTTTTTCCCAATTTTCACCTAAACCACCCAACCGAATTTCATCAACTCTCTTTTATATCGAAGATCTTCCGAACATCTACCACTGGCCCCAACATGAGCCCCCTACGCCCTCATTTTCATATAGAATTTACCAAAAATCTTTTTTCAAAAAATTTTCCAAGCCCATTGCAAGGCAAAAATTTCTCTTTGAACAGACTATGCTGCGTCCCTTTCGTTTGCCTGGCGTTCCCCATTGCTAATCAGCGCACTCTCTCCTCCTTATGATTTTGGGTTTTTGCCCCGATTTGTTATTGTGATGTAATTAGGAAACAGTGCGTAGGGTAAATTTACATGCATGCCTTTTAATTACCTTTGCGCAGAGGTGTTACCCGCCGCAATGGATTAGATAGCAATTTCGTTCACATTCTTCCCTCCCCCAAATTCAATTCTTGAGTTTTCATAGAAATTCTTAACCAATTTTCACCAATCAAATTTTAAAAAATTTTCCAACATCTCTTTTATTTATTTATAATTTTCCCCAATTTTTAAACAACCTCCCAGCCCCGCAAAACCGCCGGCGAAAGGGTACATCTCCTAAAAATGCTTCGCCTCTCAAATTAATCCAAAAAATTTCTCAGAATTCAATGCGAAAAATCGAAACTTGAGCGGATTTCTGTACGACTTTATACACTCATTGCTCGGCCAATTCTTAACGAATTTTCATTCGGAAAATTTCATAAGATAGCTTGGCATGAGCTCTATCTTTGGATACCATCCCCAATATTTTCCGTTGCTTCCTCCCCCCGCAAAACCAAAATTTACGGCCCAAGGTTCTCTTTCAAATTCCGGCTAAACTGACCAACAGAATTTCCCCAACTTTCTTTCACATCCAAGGTATCTCGAAGATCTTCCACTAGACCCAACATGAACCCCCTTCAACTCCATTTTCATATAGAATTTAGCAACGAACGCCCAAGGCGTGTTTTGGTCAACCAAATTCTGAACTAGGGGACGCCGCGCTACCACAAACGAACTTCTCCCCTCACGTCCCTGTGACGTATTACGTCTCGCCTATCGCGACCGATTGTTCTGTGGGCCTCATTTTCGCCGCTTTTTCGATCAGAACTTTTTTCCTCCGGATTCCCAAGCCACGTGCTCAGGCAATTCTCAACGCATTTCCACGGAGTAAAATTCATAGGATAGCCTGGGATCTCTTCTAACTTCCGATCCTTTCCCCAATATTTTCCGTTGCCCCCTTTCCCCACAAAAAAATTCCAAACCAGACTCTCCAAAAATCGCCTTTTTCGCAATTTCCAACTAAACCACCCAACGGAATTTCATCAACTCTCTTTTATATAAAAGATATTCCGAACGTCTACCACTAGCCCCAACATGAGCCCCATACGCCCCCATTTTCATATAGAATTTAGCAAAAATCTGTTTTCAAAAAATTTTCCAAGCCCATTGCAAGGCAAAAATTTCTCTCTGAACAGACTATGCTGCGTCCCTTTCGTTTGCCTGGCGTTCGCCATAGCTAATCAGCGCACTCTCTCCTCCTTATGATTTTGGGTTTTTGCCCGATTTGTTGTTGTGATGAAATTTGGAAATAATGCGTAAAGTATATTTATTTGCATGCCTTTTAATTACCTTTCCGCAAAGTTGTTACCAGCCGCATTGGATTAGATAGCAATTTCGTCTTAATTCTTCCCTCCCCCAAAATCAATTCTTGAGTTTTCATAGAAATTCTTGACCAATTTTCACCAATCAAATTTTAAAATATTTTCCAACATCTCTTTTATTTATTTATAATTTTCTTCAATTTTTTAAAACCTTCCTGCCCTCCAAAACAACCTGCGAATTGGTACATCTCTAAAAAATGCTTTGCCTCTTAAATTAATCCAAAAAATTTCACAGAATTCAATACGAAAAATCGGAAGTCGAGCGGATATCCTTATTAATTTTTACACTCACTGCTCAGCCAGTTCTTAACGTATTTTCAATCTGCAAACTTTATTAGATAGCTTAGCATGGGCTCTATCTTTTGATACCATCCCCAATATTTTCCGTTGCCCGCTTCCCCCGCAAACGAATTTCAAACTAGACCCTACGCGCCGCACCCACTGCCCCGTGTTTACACATTTTATGTCTTTTCCCACACGATGGCCTAATTCAATTCTACTGTTTCCATAGAAATTTTCAACCGATTTTCAACATTCAATTTTTGCCCGGTCCCAACATGTCTTTTATTTTTATTAATTTGTAAACGCGATGTTAACACTGATAATCATCCTGTAAATTTAGGGGATAGCTTAGCATAAGCTCTCTCTTTGGATCCTTTCCCCAAATTTTTCCATTGCCCCAAAAAATTCCCAAAAAACCCTACCTCAGAATTTTATTTTCCAACCCAACAGAATTTTTTAAACATTTTTTTATAGCGTAGGTAACTTCGAGGTCTTTCGACAGACACAGCTTGAACCCCCTAGCCCCCAATTTTCATACAAAATTTTACGGAAATGTATTTTCATCAATTTTTTTAAGCCCCATAACACAGCAAATATTTTTCTCTGCACCGACCATATTGCGTCCTTTTCATTTCCTTGAGCCTTCTCCTAGCCAGCCAACGTACCTTCAATTCCCCTCACGGGCTGCTTTTAATTTTTTCGCCCACCACCCTCCACAAAGTATTAAGCGCATTGCTTTTAATCTGTGCGCAAAGGTGTTACCCGCCAATACCATTTCCTTTTTAATAATTCAAATTCAACTCTACAATTTTCTTAGTAATTCTTAATTGATTTTCACCAATCAAATTTTAACTGATTTCTCAACATCTCTTTTATTTATTTATAACAGTCTCCAATTTTTAAACAATCCCCCTTCTCCAAAAATTCACCAGCAAGGTGCTCCATCTCCCGGCAATGCATCACCTTTCAAATTAATCTAAATATTTTCTCAGAATTCAATGCGACCAAAACGATCGCTCGGCTTTGTTTACAACTTTCTACAACCACTGGCTCAGCCCAATCATGAATTGATTTTTATCTTGCAAATTTTATGAGATAGCCTGGCTTAAGCTTTTTTTCGGATACTTTCCCCAATATTTTCCGTTACCCCCTTGCTCCTCAAACAAATTGCAAAACAGGCCCTACAGCAGAATACCCGCGCTCGCTCACTACGCCAAAACGTCACATTTTTTTTCTTTGAATTCAGCTCACCAATGTACATAGAATTTCTCAAATTTCTGGATAGTTTTCCCCAAGCTTGAAACCGCACTCAAATCAAGATAATACTTGAGAAAACATAATTAATCCAACTTCACGCAGGTAATTCATTCAGTTGCGCCGACTAAAAATCATCACAGATTCGTTCGTTTTTTTTTCTCCCGTTTTCTACTCTCCGTGCTCAACCGGCTCTCAAGGATTTTCATTGCGTAAATCCCACACCAAGATATTTCCTAATCAGCTGATCGATGTTTTCTGACCTATTTACTAAAAATTGATGGACCATTTATTATGTTAAGGTCAAGGTCTGCGCGCAACCATTGCCTACCTCACCAAATGAATAGGGCCATTCTCTCTCTATGGTGGACACTTATAGGAATTGGAAGTGGATATTTGTAATATGATTGATGGTGGTGCATTTTAATGTTCTTTTGGCTACCCCACCCTACCCTAGAGAAAATAGCTGGCTGAGAGACAGGCACACTCGCGCGAGCGTCCCACTCCGAAACGTGTTCGTGCTCTGCTCTGAGGTGGCTGGGAGAGGCGCTACCGAACGAGCGCTCTTGCCTCATCCATTATGCCATGCCCCTGTGAAGTCACCCTCTCAACTCTCATTCATGTGCACTTTGTGCACTGACATATAGAAACTGGACTGCTGGTCCTGGCTAAAAACTCACTTCAAAAACGAGATCAAATTTAGGCCGAAATCTAACTATCTCGCTCCCCCGTTAATACCCCAGGCAGACAACTTAATGGCACTTTATTCTGGTATTCGAATGAAAATAGTGCATCCCCGATAAATCCATTACACTTCATAACACTTTTTTCTTCGTATTAAAATTATTTGTGCTGAAAAAAACGCAAATTACACAAAAGTAATAGAATAAAAACCAAATTAAAATCGGCTGTTGCAATAGTTTAACGATGACCAACAGATGGCTTCGGCACTTTGCGTCGCATATTTTAGATTATGTTGGCATATACGTGAAATGTGAAGGTTAGACAAAAGTAGCAACACTAACTTTTATATCTATCTCTGTTGTTCGTTGATACCCCGTGGATTATTTTCAGGGGCCTTTTTATGAAAATACTAAAAATTGAGCGAGATTCAACAGAAATCGATTTGTGACAACTTAATTATTTATTATTTAGCTGTGTTTAAACATAATTGTGCGGGTTTTTAGAGCATTTTAATTGCTAAAATTTTCCTGAAAGATTTGAGCCTAGGCTAAAAATGGTCTCGTTTTTCAGACGCGTGTTAGCAGTCCAGTTTCTATATGTCAGTGACTTTGTGCCAAAATAACCTTCGTGAAGAGGGATTCTGATGTTTGGCCCTTTATGCTAGATTTTTCTTTGTATAGATTAGAGAATCTACCATTCCATATATACCATTCCCTTTAATATACAATTCCATATATCCCAATCCATATATGTATATACCATTCCACATATGCCATACCATTATTTTAAATATACCATTCCACTCCGTATACCATTCTTCCATAGATACCATCTTCTTTTTCTTCCATACCATAGCATACCATACCATTGTTAGGTTAAGAGGGGCCTTTACCATTTCATTAACTACTAGGTTCGCTTAATCCTAGGGGCGGGCGGTCCGGCTTTAGCCGGACAACTGTCAACTACTAGTTTACTTAAAAACTACGCTCGCAGTTCTCCTCTGGCAGCCGTAGCGACAACATCGTTCTGACATAAGGTTCCACAAGTGATTTTGATTTTGTGATTTTTGAATAGCCATTTTGGATCTGGTAAATTTTGAGGAATCTTCGTAATTTTTTAATAAGAATTAATACGGTAGGTGAGCCCTAGTTGTTTTTTAGTGTGGATGACCCAAATTTTTGTAAGAAAATTTTAGACTATTGTCAGGCCACGTGATTGTAGGAAATCACGATATTAGTGTAAGTGTTAAGTTTTTTTTTCTTCTTTTCTTTTGTTAATTATTTTCTCTAGTTAATTTCTCTTGTTGCTTTTTGGTTTTTATTTAATTAACTGTATTTAATTTATATTTTATTTAATTAAGATTGGTTTTCTTTCAAAGTGAAACTTTTAGAAACACGTGATCCTCCTCCCGGCCTAGCGGATTAATGGGACCTACGGTTTCCATTTTCTCATAAATTGTTTTTGTTTTGTTTTTGGATTTAATTTTTCTCTTAACGAATTACTGCATTAAGTATGGAAAAGGATAAGAAATTAATAAGTAAAGTTACGACGAAAGCCAGTATAGGAAGGGGGGAGGGTCCAGTGACGAGAACGGCCACAAAGAGGCCGGATAAAGTGATGAAAGTTGTAAAGGAAGGTGAGAGGAGGTCGAGCGTAGAAAACCCGGAGGGGACTTCCTCACTGGGGGCGGCTGGGAGTTAGCTGTCAGTGGTGGGCCGATCTTCGGTGCTGGGGGGCGAGGTGCGTGCGCAGGCAAATGTGGGGGAGTTGGGATGTTCTGTCGAGGCGGGTGTTGGCTCTGGGGGTGCTGGGGAGTCCCGGGGGTCCCGGGATGAGCGAGTGAGTGCTGAAGTGGGTTTGAGGCTTTTTGAGGAGGGTGACGATGCTCCCTTTGAGGTGACTTTGATTAAGGATAGTTTGGAGGGTGATGAGATAGTTGCGATCAACCCTTTAAGGGTTGTTAGGATGTTGGCTGGCAAGGTCAAGGGGATTGTTGCAATAAGAAAGATAGCCAAAAATAAATGCAAAGTTTTATTTGACGACACACAGAGTGCGAATATGTTCTTAAAGAACCCCATGTTGGGGCAAAATTATCGAGCCTTTATCCCTCTGAACCAGGTGGCGACTGCTATCTTGATTCATGATGTTGACGAGGACTTGACGGAGGTTGAACTTGAAGACCTTCTTAGAGAATATAATAAGGAGGTCAGGGTGGAGAGAGTTTTTAGGATTTGTAAAAGGGAGAGGAGAGGAGAGGAAATTTATGTTAGGCCAACCAACAAGATCAAAGTTTACATCAGAGGTCGAGAAATTCCCAGAAGGATGAGGATACAATATACCAGCTATAGGGCGACGCTATTTATCCCAAATCCTCTGCGTTGTTTTAAGTGCCAAAGATTCGGCCACATAGATAAAGAGTGTAAAAATAAAAAAGTTATATGCCAGCGCTGCGGTATCTCGAACGATGGGGAGGATATTTCTTGCACCGCACTTGAAAAATGCGCAAATTGCAATGGAGCACACGGGGCCTATGATAGAGAATGTCCAGCAAGGAAAAAGGAAGAGAAACTATTATACCTGAATAAAAGAATATCAAAAAGGGATGTAAGAAGAGTAATTAAGCTGGAAGAAGAATATGGAGGAAATAAAGCAGGTGCTCATGGAATAGAGAAATTCATCAATGAGGAGATGGTAGGAATACGTGATGGGAAAATAGAGAAAAAAAGGGTTGATGATTTAAGGGGAAGTGAGGAAGCTCATGCAAATGTAGGAAATACTTCGGAGTCGATTGGTCTAGAGAGCAACTCAAAGGAAAATGCGATCAATTCATGTATTAAATATACGATTCTCAAACTTGAGAAATTTTTTAAAAAGGATGATGAAAATAATCCAGCAGAGGTTGAAAATCTGTTAAGCAGATGCATTTTAAAGTGTGTATAGATCTTGAACAGCCAGTGTTTTAACAAATTCATCAAAGTAAGTGTATGAAAATTCTTCAATGTAACATACAAAGTATGATCCCTAACTCAGATGAACTCGAGCTTGATTTGAACAAAAATAGTTATGATATGCTCATTGCTGGAGAGACGTGGCTGAGGCCGTCAGACCGCGTCTCTATAGCCGTAGGACGTAGGACGGACAGAAGTGATGGCTATGGTGGCACTGCCATAGCAGCTCGTAATAATATCAAAGTGAAAAAAATTCCTTTCATCTTTGATGCGGTTGCGGTTAGCACGATGAATTACACGAGGAACATTACCTTTGTCGCTATATATGCCTCTGCGGACTGTAGCATTTCACAGTTCAAAAGTGTGTTAGAGACCTTATTTCACGAAGCCTCAAAGATGAGGGATGTTATTGTCACAGGCGACTTCAATGCCAGAAGCGCAACTTGGGGGGATTCCATCACAAATGGAAGGGGCAAAATTCTCGAACAAATAGCCAATGATTATGGCTTTTCGATTTGCAACAATGGTGAGCCTACTTGTATTTCAAGGTGTGCAAAAGCGTTCAGGAGCGCGATCGATATCACGTTTTGTAATGGTGAAAATTTAGAAATCAATTGGAAAACCATAGATTTCTCGATTGGGGGTAGTCCCCATATTCCTATAAATTTCGAAATCAAGCTCGATGGTATGTAGTTTTGGACCAAGAAAATTTGTGGCCATGAACAAAATAGGCGACTGCCTAAAAAATCTCAGAATTCGGGATAATGAGTTCCCTCTGATTATTGAAAAAATCTCCCAAGAAATTAAGAATGCGATGATATTCAGAAAAAGTGAAAAATCGTGTTTCATCCCCAAGAGCTGGTGGAGCGAAGAATTAAGGAAGCTTTTTAGATTAAAATCAGTTGAATTATCCAAATTTAATAAAACAGGTAGAGTTTCACACTTGATTGAGCACAACAGGCTTAATGCAATATTTAAAAGGAAAAAAAAGTGGCTAAAAGAGAGAGTTGGAATAAACTCAATTTGGATATGAGCAAAAAGGGAAATGTGCATGAGTTCTGGAAGTTGATTACGAGATTTAAGAAAAAAAAAAAAAGTGCCATGGCTTCTCGATGGCACAGGAGACATGAATATGTTTCATACATATAATAAATGAAAAGAAAGATTAAAATGGTTTTATATTGGAACCCGTCATGCAACCCGCCGTGAGGATGGAAACTCTTCCCATTTCTAGGAGCCGGCAGTGCGTGGCCTGGATGCGTGTCATCCGCGGCGCTGATTCCGAGTATTTTATCGAAAAAAAGCAAAACCCACGTCGAAATATTGCATGTATAAAAACAGCCGGCGCGCCCAACTTTTATGGGTTCGTCGAATTTACTCAAATCCATGTCGTCCTGTGCGAAGAGAATTCTCTCATTCTCATTCACTAAGGGTCCCCTCTGTCACTTCCCGCCTTCTTCTATAAACAAACGAAGGGAATGCACAATTTTTGGGCTGAGATGAAGCTTCTTGTTATTTAGAAGTCCTTTGGTCATAGTAACGATTTTTGTGACATACATTCTTTTAAATAGACCCCAGGGATAAGACATATTCATGTCAAAAACCCCTAAGTGCGATAATTTTGTGGAGGAAGAGTTTAAAAATAATTTTCTGAATCTATTAAACAGTAAGGCTGTGAATCCAATTACGATTGGACAGTTGATGACATAAACAATGTCCTGGAGAAGAATTCTGGTAAAACAGCCCCTGGTGAGGATGGAATTACGTATGAAATGCTGAGAAAATTGTCTTGGGAGGGTAAGAATGCTCTGTTAAAATTTCTCATTGATGCCCTTAAAAATGGTAGGCTACCTGAGCCATGGCGCACAATTAAGATGTGCCCATACCAAAGCCTGGTAGGAACCCCAGTCAAGTTCAGGCTTATAGACCGATCTCATTAATTAGCGTCCCACTTAAGTTGTTTTGTTAAATCAACTTATCAAGAATTTGGTTGAGGAGAGGATGAATGTGGGCGGCTTTTTACCGCTGAGATCTTTTGCATACAGAAAGGGCAGATCGTCTGCCTCATGTCTGGCGCTCATAAGGCAAAAATTAGAAAATATGAAGAGAGAAAACAAATATGTGAATGTGGCCATGATGACGCTGGATTTAGATAGTGCTTACGACCGTGTTGATCTTGGAAAGCTGTACACATCATTGTTGGAGGTCAACCTTCCGCTGGAAATTATTAACTAGATAACGAATTTCTTCGGTAGAAGAAGACTGAAGATGGGGAGAAGTTGCGTCGAGGCGGTTAGGGGCCTGCCTCAGGGCAGTGTGATCAGCCCTTTACTGTTCAACATATGCACGAGAGGACTTCACGACCAATCTTTCGATGGGGTTGAGATATTTCAGTTTGCAGACGACTTCTGCTTTATTGGAGGAAGTGATAGCATTATTCTCTTCGAGGAGGAGGTGCAGAGAGCGCTCGATACTTTTGGCAATACGGCGAGAGACCTAGGTCTTACAATCAATGTTAATAAATCTAAGTCAATGTTACTGAACTCCAGAAAAAATCTTAAGATAGCCCTGGGTGATACACAGATAGAGAGTGTAAGTAATATCAAATTTGTAGGTTGGACCTTTGCAAGGGGACTGAGAAGTGCGGTGCAACTCCGCGAGGCAGTAAGATCGATGGAAAGCAATAACAGAGTGGTAAGGATTATAAGTGGAGTTAAAAAGGGAATTACCCCTAGGAATGCTCTTACTCTGTTCAGAACCCTAATTGGATCAAAGTTGGAATATGATGAGATGATGAACGATGACGATGAAAAAAAAGTGAGAATTATTATCAACAGATTTTTGAGACAGAGTCTGGGTCTTTCGCCACCTGTGCAGGTTCTGTATGCTCTTGCGGGGGAATTACCCCCTGATCTTAGAGCGGAATTAATTACAGCTAAAGAGATCCTGAGGATCAAGAACTTCTTTGAGAATTTTGAAAATAAACTGCGGATTGATAACCCAAGAACATCATATGAAAAATGCTGGGCAAAATTTAAAGAGAGTTTTGAGCTGACTGCACTGAATGTGGAACAACCTGTGAGAGCAAGAAGTATTGAGGTGGATGAACTTTTTTTTAGACAGGGAGAAAATAAATCGCAGGTAAATAGGGACATAGTTAAAGGTTTAATGGCGGAGAAGAGATTTGCCTTTCCTGCCGATGCCAAAATTATCTCAACTGATGCATCTATATCTGAGGAAGGAGTTGGTTTGGGGGTTTTCCTGGTCGATGAGGGGATGGAGATGGCCTTCAGATTTTTGTGGAGGCTATCGACACTGTCGGCGGAACTAATTGCCACTAAACTGGCCTTGATCCAAGTAAGCGAGAGAGGTTACCTAAACGTGGTAATAATTACGTATAGCAAAAATAGCTGTAGGCTATTAAATGAAGATGTGTTTTGCAACCCCATCGTTAGAGACATTCATACATTATCCTCTCCTTTTAGTAGTATTATTAAGATAATCTGGGTCCCTTCTCATAGAGGGATCATTGAGAATGAAAGAGCAGATGATATTGCGGACAGGGCCAGATTGAGTGGTAATGTCATATCTCATTTCCTCACACAGGGGGAGGCTATTCTCAACATCAAGCACAAGTTGGTAGGACAGTGGAAGAGGAATTTTGACCACAAGTCACAGCATAAGGGGCGTTTCTTTGCGGGGATCTTTCCGGGCATTGGTGGAAAACCATGGTTTGAAAAAAGTAACAAACCGCCTCACTGTATTAGAATGGTAAATAGAATTGTTACGGGTCATGCATATGTTAGATCAAGACTTGCCAAATGGGGCAGATTGGAGAGTGAGATGTGTGAGGTCTGTAATGAAGTGGAAAATGAAGAGCATGTAATTGTTTCGTGCAGCAAGTTTAACGAAGTTAGACTCAGGTATTCATTTTTTGAGGGTGCAACTAGCTTAGCGCAGGTTCTCTCGCCTTACAGCGCTGAAAGATTAAATGACTTGGCCACTTTTCTTTTAGAAGCGAAAATTGATATATAAATCCTAGCGGCCTTTTGTGTGGAAAGAGAAAATTGTATCACACTTGTTTATTGAGCCCCATGATAGAAGCTAAATAAAAAAGAAGCATTTTGGCGGGTGTTATGCTGACCTCCCCTGACGTTACCTGATAAAGGAAATAAAAGGGATTCATGCTGTAACATGGTTCTAGGTTTTAAATTTGTGCTCTGAAATCATCAAGTAATATAGGATTGAGACAATGTTTGTTAAAACTGGGCTCACCACTACTAAATTGTAGAGTTATATGATCTGTTACATACAGTTTGTGATTCCTCCTAGTCTTGAGTTAAATGTTCTTTTGTCTTTCTTTGATGTAATTATGATCAACTTGTGGGTTCCTTCTACAACGTCGCGTGCCTTCCTCAAGCCATAAAAGTATTAAGAGGAGGCTAATAAGAATTTGAGGAGAACTAAACCAATTGGCAGCAGAGATGCAGGGTGGATCTTGAGGAGCCGGAGCCGGAGCCGGATCATAACTGGCTTTTATTTAGGAAAATCAGTGCGGAAAAGAGCGTAAATCGGCAATGAAGTGTGTAGTCCCGAGTTGTCGAAATATGCGTCCGGGATATCGTTTCAAACGTAAGATTAGAGTTTATTTAACTACAAGGTTTCCTTCATCGTGTTAGAAAAAACGATTTTTCTTCTAAGTAAAATATTTTTGGCTGCCATTTTGTTTGTAGGAAGGATCAGTGCCGCAGTTCAACCTACACAGGACTTTTTGGGGGCAAACTGAAAAATTTCAAGTCTGAAAAAATTTTATACTACTACTATGGCATTTTGTTTCAGTATTAGCTTGCACTGAAACATCTTAAGAAATTGCCTCAAAAATTGTTCGTGTGTTCCGTTCCAGTTAGTTTCCTCTTCAAAGTAGTGCGTCTCAAATCAGAACAGAACTCATGTTCGCTTCTTTTGGTCACATGATTGTTTTAATTTCAATTTTTCCATTTAAGTGTTTCATGCTCATTTTCGTTCCACATGGCGTTCAGTTCAGATTGGTTCAGACGTGCCAGCGCCAGGAGCAAATGTGTGTGTGCATTAATGGTTTGATATGCCTAATCTCCATAGGCTACGTTCAATATCTCGACTCGAGTCGACTCGAGTAAACTTGACTTTCTCCGGTGCGTTCAATATCTCACTCGAGTCAACTCGAGTTACTTTTACTCTGACTCTATGTCGTTCATTATTTTACTCGAGCTCAGACGAAATATTGTCTGTGAAGTCTAAGATGAGTCTGTATGCGTGGGATTTATGATGTCGAGTTGCCGTTCAATATCTTACTCGAGTCGGTTAAGTTTACTCGAGTCATTTTATACAGTCTTCAAAAGGTCGGAGCAAACTTACTCGATGCGCAATTTGGTAGAAAAGAATTGTCAAAATGGAATAAATAGAAGAGTTCGTTAATAACGAAGGAAATTTGTTTTTTGGAAAATGGCGAAATTATAGCAAGTGAAAAAGCAAGGTGGAGTAGAGATGCAACACTTTGTCTTATTTCACTAATAAAGAATTAGAAAAAGAATTTGCGTCTGATAAAATAAGGCGTGAAGTATTTTGGAAGAAACTGGCTGAAAAGATGAGTTTTCTATTCATGTTTAATGGCTTCTGATCTGCCTTTGACATTTACGCACACATTTGGAGTCGACTCGAGTGAGATATTGAACGCACCGGAGAAAATCAAATTTACTCGGGTCGACTCGAGTCGAGATATTGAACGTACCCATAGAAAACCAGACCAACTAACCAAACCAAAATTATCTGCAGCTCTTTCACTCGCATTGCAATTTTCGTCATCTGTCTCGCTCATTTTGGTCATCAAATTGACAAGATGAGCTATTGAACGAGAATTCAGACAAAAAAGTTGAAAGAACTTTAAGAGTATCCACAATTGTATGACATTCAACATGTGGATTATAAAAGTTAAAAAATGAAATTAAATTAAATTAGAAAGAATGTTAATCTCATAGTTGTTGTATATGTATGGCTATTGCCTAGGGTATTAAAGTAGTACCGTAAGATAAACCAGTAGAGAGTCAGTTAGTTAGTCATATCCAGTCAGTCATAGTCGACAGTAGTCGTAGTCATAGTTAATAAAGAATGGATTCCTTAAAAGAATTATTACGACTTTTAATTAGACAAACATAACATGGTGTCAGGTGAAAATAGTTTTCAGTAAAACTCAAGACTAAAAGTGACTATTAAGTGAAATATAGTTCCAAAAGGCAAATAAACCGGACAAAATTTAGGCTACCATGTGCTGTGAATAACTGTAACAGAAAAAAAAATGGAAGGTTTCAGTCCACCGTGTGAATTTAATTTCAATAAAACCAATTTATCGGAAGAATGGAAAAATTGGTCACAAAAACTGAAATTATATCTGATTGCTGCTGATCTTGAAAGCAAAGAAGATGAACGGAAAATTGCAATTTTATTGCACTGCATAGGTTCCGAAGGTGTGAAAATTTATAATACATTTAAATGGGAGACAAAGGAAATAAAATATTCCGACGTATTAAAAGCTTTCGAGAACCAATTTTCTCCAAAGAAAAATCTTGTTTATGAGAGATACAATTTTCTCTCGTGTCGTCAAAAGCATAGTCAAACGGTTGAACAATTTCTAACGGAACTAAAAAATCTGGCTTCCAGTTGTGAGTACAATTTACTTGAAACCGAAATGATTAGAGATGTCTTCGTAATGGGCATCCAAGACGAGACACTTAAAGAAAAATTAATCCGTGCAGAAAATCTAACGTTGGAAAAGACAGTAGAAATTTACAAAGCATATGAGACAAGTAAAGTGCAACTTAAACATATGATAACGGATACAAGTAATATAGCATCTGAACTTAATAAACTAAATTTGCATAAATCCGGGAAAAGACCTTAGTATAATAACTACGACGCAAATAAGCAACAGTACAGAAGAAACACTTCAAAAAGTGGTCCATCAAAATCAAAGGCAACAGCATCCCGAAGTACCGCAACAGTGGGCAATAAAAATCTAGGACGGACGGACACAGTTTGCAGTCGGTGTGGTCAAGTTCATCGCACGAGATGTCCAGCGGATGGAGTCAAGTGTTTGAAGTGTAACAAAATAGGTCATTTTTCCAAATATTGTAGAAACAGGTCAGCTAGAAAAGTAAATTTATTTAAAACTAATGATCCTAAATATCACAGTGATGATGATACAGATAGTACTAACAGTTCATTCTTTCTAGGTAGTCTAAATCTAATTAAGAAAAATACAATGAATAGTCCTGAAGAAGTTTCATCGTGGACGATACTTATAACTATAAATGGTAAACAAATAATGTGTTAGCTGGATACAGGCGCACAGGTTAACGTGATGTCTCTGCAAAGTTTTAAGAAGTTAAATCTGCCAACGGGCATTATAAAAACGACAAGCAAAAAAGTTACAACATACTCAGGTGAAACAATAAAGGTAAGAGGAAAGTGTTGTCTAAATTGTTTAGTAAATAAAACGGAATATAAAATAAATTTTATTATTGTCGAAGCCAGTTCAGATAATGCTACAATACTGGGTTTAAAAGAATGTATTCGACTAAATCTAATACAAAGAGTAATGAAATTAGAAAAATTAAATATAAATTATGATAACATTTTTGAAAACAACAAAGATTTATTTGAAGGACTAGGTTGCTTAGATATTGAATGTCGTCTTATATTAAGAGAAAATGCAGTACCTGTCGTCGATTCGCCGAGGAAAACACCATTCAAACTTAACGAAAAATTGAAGCAAGAACTTAAGAGAATGGAAAAACTTGGTGTCATAGCAAAAGTTCATGGTCCTACATAGTGGGTTAGTTCAATTGTAGTCGTCGAAAAGCCTAATAAAAGTCTGCGTGTCTGCCTAGACCCACGAAATTTAAATAACAATTTAATGAGGTCTCATTTCCCATTGCCAGAAATAGAAACTATAAAATCATCCTTGAATGGTGCTACAATATTCTCGACTCTTGACGCAAGTTCAGGATTCTGGATGATCAAATTAGACAAGCAACGCTCAGAACTTTGCACATTCAATACGCCTTTCGGCCGCTACAAATTTTTGCGGCTTCCCTATGGTCTTAACGTTGCACCAGAAATTTTTCATAAGGTAATGGTTGTTTGTTTTCAGACCTGAGTGGCGTTATAATATATGTCGATGATTTATTAGTTTGGGGAAAAACTCAAGAAGAGCACGATATTCGCCTTAAAAATGTTCTCGAACGTGCAAGAAAAGTAGGATTGAAATTTAATAAACAAAAGTGTCGGTTTGGTTTGAATTCTGTAAAATACTTCGGACATATTTTCTCTGCAAATGGAGTTCGTCCGGATGGTGATAAAATTAAAGCTATCGTCGATATGCCCAGTCCAAAGTGCGTCAAAGATCTTCAACGCTTTCTAGGTTTAATAAATTATCTCGGGTCATACGTTAAAGACTTATCTAGTAGAACCATGCCTCTACGAGAGCTTCTTAAAAAGAAATCTAGATGGGAGTGGAATGAATCACATGAGCTATGCTATAATAAACTTAAAACTCTAGTGTCAAATCCCCCAGTCTTAGCATACTACGATCCAAATTTAAAAATAACGCTTTCGGTTGATGCCTCTCAATTTCCTGTAGGTGCAGTTTTATTACAAAATGGTCGTGCTTTAGCCTATGCTTCAAAAACCCTAACAGATTGTCAGCGTAACTATGCTCAAATAGAAAAGGAGCTTTATGCACTTGTATTCGGATGCAAAAAATTTCACCAATATATTTATGGAAATAAAATCGATGTAGAAACTGATCATAAACCATTAGTAACTCTTTCCAAAAAAGCTATGGCAGATATTCCAACACGTTTGCAAAGAATGATGCTAAGTCTACAAATCTATGATTTAAATATATGTTACAAACCAGGAAATGAACTGGCAGTGGCAGATACTTTATCTAGGGCACCTCTTCCAGAAATGGAAGAAGATCTAGATAATGATATCAGAATTCATGTGAATATTTTAAAAGCATTTCTAGCCATTTCAGAAAAACGTTTGGAGCAAATTAAAAAGGAAGTAAAGACTGATAAACAAATGCAGACTTTAAAAAATCAAATAGTAGAAGGCTGGCCAGATTGTTCTAAAAAAGTACCAATCGAAATTAGAGAATTTTGGAAACTTAAAAGTCAACTTTTTGTCATAGAAGATCTTATTTTTAAAAATAATAATTTAGTAATTCCAAAGCGTCTACGAAAGGAAATTATAGAAACTTTACACGAAGGTCATCCCGGTATTGTCAGATGTAAAAGACGTGCTCGGAGTCTAATCTACTGGCCGAAAATGTCTGAGGAAATTGAAAATTTTGTAAAAAATTGCTATGTGTGTCAGGAAAATTCTAAGTCAAATATAAAAGAAGAATTAATTCCGCATCCTACTCCAAAATACGTATGGGAAAATCTTGCCACAGACATATTTGAGTTTGACCGAAAACATTATCTTTTAATTGTCGACTACTTTTCCAAATTCATTGAAGTAGTCCATGTGTCATCTTATAATAGTACCTCTGTTATAGGCCATATGAAAAATATTTTTTCACGATTTGGTATCCCAAGAAAACTGGTTTCTGATAATGGACCTCCATTTTCGTCGTCTCAATTTAAGTCCTTTATGGATGAATGGGATATCGAACACGTTACAAGTTCTCCTAATTATCCCAGGTCTAATGGCCTGGCTGAAAGAAGTATCCAAACTATTAAGGATATAATGCGAAAAACAAAAAGTGGTGGCCAGGATTTCCACTTAGCTATGTTAGAATATCGAGCAACTCCACTTGAAGGTGGATATTCGCACTCTGAACTATTAATGTGCAGAAAACTTAGGTCAAAAATTCCAGTCTCTTCAAACTTGCTTTCACATCGGTTACCTGATTTTAAATATTATAATAGAGCTTTGAAGAATAAAGCAGCTAAAGTCAAAAAGTATTATGATTTAAACTCAAGAGTTCTGTCTGAGCTTCATGTAGGAGATGTTGTACTATTCAAAAAAGAACCGCAATCTAGTTGGATCGAAGGCGTAATAAGTTCAAAATGTAAGCAACCTAGATCTTATATCGTAAAATCGAAAATTGGAAAATGTTATAGACGAAATAGAATACATCTAAAGCTTCTGTTCTACACACTTTTGAAGAACCTCTCTTGGATGATAATATATCAACTTCACAAAATTCACCAAATGAGTATATTGTAGCCAAAAGTTCAAGTGTGGAAGATCTTGCAGAAATCGAAAATAATGAACCGAATGATTTTGAAACTGCAGAGTCATCAAGTGTGTCAGAACAAAATGAAAACGAAGAAACACCTAAACGGTCTGTACAAATTGAAACTAATAACGTGCAAACAAATGATGAAATTTCTCCAGGTACTTCAAAACAAAATTCAAATAACAAAGCAAAACA
Organism: Machimus rusticus; assembly: GCA_951509405.1. Lineage (NCBI taxonomy): Eukaryota > Metazoa > Arthropoda > Insecta > Diptera > Asilidae > Machimus > Machimus rusticus. The sequence goes on from OX608051.1 coordinate 16,961,089, forward strand.
AACTACTCCAGGTAATTCAAATAAAAATAACTATAAAACAAAATCTAGTAAAAAAGCAAAACAAACTCCAGGCAGCTCAAATAAGAAAAGTTATAAAACAAAGGCAGGTAGAGAAGTAACACAAACAAAAAGGTTCCCTAAGCTTTAATAAATACTGTAATATTAAATAATGTTAATACAAATTCTTCTACACTTAACTTAACAGAAATGTAATTTCTAATATTGAATTCTAAATTTTCATTGTAGCAATTATGTACTAATTATAAATTTGAGTTATATTATAATATGTATTGTAATTAGGTACAGTAGTTATAGAGTATTATATGATTTATTTAGATAAATTTAAAATATAAATAGAGTTGATTATAGGTAGCATAAGTTTTTAAAACTGAATATTAAAAATGAATTGTAGTATAGTAGTATTAAAAAAAAAAAGGAGCGTGTTGTATATGTATGGCTATTGCCTAGGGTATTAAAGTAGTACCGTAAGATAAACCAGTAGAGAGTCAGTTAGTTAGTCATATCCAGTCAGTCATAGTCGACAGTAGTCGTAGTCATAGTTAATAAAGAATGGATTCCTTAAAAGAATTATTACGACTTTTAATTAGACAAACATAACAATAGTTAAATAGTTATAATTGTACTTTTATTGAAAATATCTATTAAATTAACAATTGTTAAATATGTTTTATATAAAATAAACTGATAACAAATAAATATACAATAATATCTAAAAAATGTAACATCTGAACATGATGTGTTAGCTTTGAGGCGCGACAAAAGGAGCGAGAACAGGCACTAAGAACATTGATATATAAACCAATTTGAATTTTTAAAAACTTTCTATAGCGTACAAGGTTATTTGTTCGGTTATTTTAAATCGTCAATAAAAATTTTGTTAGTTCAGTACAATTTCATATTAACTTTACGTTTGTTTGAAATCAAAATAACCGTTGACATTAAGAATGGCCAAATTTCTTTAAAGATTTACGTCTATCAAATTGCCCGCACTGAAGCAGAAGCAGAATTTTTAGAGATTAGCATGAAAAAGCAGCTTGACAATGTGACAAACTTCATATAACTCTTTTCTAAATTTTCTCTGCCTCTTCCCCTGCTTTCTGCTTTTTATGTGTCAGGGCCTTAAATCAAAGAACCTTACTATAACAAGAAGCGCCACTCGCTGCCGAACACATAAAATTTTCTTCCGACATTGGATGTGAAAACTTTCAGCTGCGCTCTCTGAAACCCAAAGCTGTGCAGTGTGCTTGCGAGGGAGAATCCTGAGCGCATGCCTTTTGTCCTTGTTTGTTTTATCTGCGGGCATGAGCAGACGAAACGAAAAATTAATGGCATGCTGTGTGTGAGGTGACGAGCCCATTTTGTGCGGAATTTCGTATTTAAGGTACTTGGGTTCGGGCAGGAGAGGAAAGGCAACTGACTGTGCGCGAAGGCAACCGAAAAGAAAAGGGGATTTTTGGGTGCTTTCGTCGAATTCATTAATTCTGCCCATAGATTTTTCGTTTTTTTTCATGCCTATTGAATTCGTATAAAACAAGGCAATCTCGTGTTTAACAATAATTGGTCAAGTATGATTTTTTTTTTTTTATAATAAAAAAGAGAAATTTATAAATTATAATTTTATGAATGCAAATTTCAAATCTTATCAATTTTTCATACGGATAGAAGAAACATATATAGAAAATGATTTGAAAATACTATTTTATTTCGACCAATTGCACATTATTCAAGTAATATATTTTTTCTGAATTTGAAATAATTGACAGTTCTTACCTAAAGGAGAGTTCAGCTATAGGGAGCATATACATATCTGTCTATTTCTTTCACATTAGGCGAGATAGGCGCCTTCAAAAGGCGGCAAATTTAAAAATTATATTTATTTTTATTTTATTTGTAACGAAACAATATTAATTAATCTGAGAAATGTAGGGGAGAGTGGGGTGAACCGGGACACACTTTGTTTAAGGCTTTATAAAACCTTAATAAACATTTTTTTTCATATGTTAATATTCTATCCTGCACATGGGTTTATTACCTTTCGTTATTTGTCACTTTGAATATTATTACTTTTAATTTTCAACAATTTATAACCGTTTTGAAAAAAAGTGTGTCAGCAGTTTCAAAAAATCGTGGGGTGAACCGGGACACGATAGAAAAAGCAGGTAAAAGTGACGTTTATGCTGTAACTCAGTAGTCTTATTTGTTTTTATGTGAAAAATATGTTATGATATTATTATAAACAATGTTTGAAAATATTTTTTTTTAATTTTTTATTATAAACAATATAAAATTTGGAATATCTCGGCATTTTGGTCTGAACTTTGAAAAAATGTAAAAATCATTAATAAAAAAACTTTTGACAATCATATTTGTTAATAACTAATGAATTTAAGTCGATTTAATAGCTAAAAGAGTGCCACAACATTTCTCGGTTAACCCAGAAACCGTGTCCCGGTTCACCCCACGGTGCTACTTTTTTAAACAAACGCGTGGTTATTACAATTTTTTGAGGTTATCACAAAATCCATGTGAACTCTAAAAGATAACATACTAACGAATACTTTTTATTATCTTACCTTTTTTTAGTCTTAAAAACCATAAAATTAGGTGTCCTTTAACTTCGAGCAAAATAAACTTTGACAAGTGTCGATTTTTATTAATAATCCTCACTTAATAAATGATGCAGGTAGTGGCTTTGAATTCTTATGAAATAATGTAGAGGGCCAATACAAACATTTGTAGTGTTTATTTTTGTTTCTGACTACAATGAAAAGAGAAGTTTTATTTAATTTAGTTTCAGTTATTTTAACATTTATTTTTATTTAATTTAATTAGCAACTCATCTTGTCATGACAAAATTTAAAATTGAACTCCTCATTTATTTAAATCAAGGCCTTTTCGATAAAAATCTCTTGAGCTACTTTTTTAAAACAAAGTGACAAACTTTAAGTAGTTAAGATGCAGGACGCCACACATTATACACTAAAAATTACCAACATAATAACAATAAAAACACTTAAAAAAGCACTGTCCCGGTTCACCCTACCGTCCTGGTTCACCCCACTCTCCCCTAATTATTTATTTTCACAAATATAAACATTATTTTGATATTATTCTAATTTTTGTACTCTTTGAAAATTGAAGGGTTGTAAGTCTAAAGGATCTAAGTGCCAAAAAATCAAAAAACAATATTTTTACGAAAATATGATCTAAAAATGCCTAATAATATCCAAATGGATTTCTTTTAAAATTTTACTTTTTGAGCGGTATTTGACTAAATTACGCGGTAACAAATGGACGCTATCGAGTGTTTCTTCAACAGGCACCCATTTTCAATGTTACTTCATAATGCGCTTAGCCCATTTTCAATATAACTTCATAAAGCACTTAATACATTGTAAAATAATGAATGTTTATTTTAAATTACTTCCTTGGATTCCTATTTTTTTTACGACTTCCTGTAGTTATAATATATGTGTTTAATTGATTTAAGTAAAAATACATAATTATTCCATTGAATTGTTTATTTTATTATGTTTTTTTTGTTATATCTCTAAATAATGAAATTGGTACTTGGACCCTTTAGACTTACAACCCTTCAATTAACGTACACAGTATGCTATTGCACCGACCAGCGAAGGGGAAATCACACGAAAGGCAAAGTGTAATAGCGGACAAGGGAATAAAAAGTGACTTGGTTTGTTTTAATTATAATTATTTGTTTTTTAGCTTTTGAAATGCTTTGTTTTGTTTAAAAACGAAAAGTGGGAAGTATAGTGAAGGGAGCGGAGGTCGTTGTATTTCTATTTCTAATTTGGTTAAACTTATGCCGCTTATGCGGATAAAAAGAAATATTGCGGTGGAAATATTCAACTGATAATTTTTGAAATGTCAAAACATAAGGGAAAATATAGCCAACCGCCGCAAGATTCTTTTAGATCCTTCCGTTTTAGGACAAACGGAAGGCACCTGCGCAATTTCATCGAAATAGGAGCGAAACTCCTATTCTTCACTTATTCACTGCCCCAAAAAGTTTGCTAACCACTGTTGTGAGCCGACGATATGGGCCAAGTTAACTAGTTTAGTAAAGAGGTGTATGAAATTTACAAACGCAAAAATAAACTTCTGAATTTGTTCGCTATAAAGATATACATATGTATCTATGTGATTTAGATGAGACTAGTATTTAACCATGTTGTTTACTGGGAATGATCTTCGCATGCCTAAGCACTTCTCACGATCAATAAAGAGAGCATCAACCTTCCTCTTGAGATCCAACTCTAAATTCGATCTAGTCTTGAGCAATTGCTGGTGCTGAGCCTCGACTTCTTGGAGTTTACGATGAAGGTCGGCAACCGAGTCTTGAATTTCGAGTACCTCTTGAACAAGCCTCAGCTGTGCGAAATCCCTAAAAATTTGAAATGCTTATTAATAAAAAAATATTTTCTTTGATTGATTCTTTTTGTTAAGCACACTAAAAAAAATCTTCACTTTTTTAAATTTCACGGAAATTGATATTTTTAGTATATGCAATTAGCTTTTCTGACCGCTACTTCGTGTGCTTGGATTTCGAAATAAATAGAGTAGAATAGAATGGGAGATAAACGCTTGTATGAGAATCCGTTATTTTAAAATTTAGAGACTTATGATATGATATTAAGAATATTGATTTGAACATGTTCCAGAGTTTTCTAAAACTAAACTAAAAAATCAACCTTGAACCAATACATACCAATTTTTATAGTTTTAACTTTAGAGATGACGGAACTGTCATACAAACTTTTATCTCCTATTTTCGCCCCTAAACGAATATTTTTAAAAAACGCTATAACATGTCATTCTTAATTTCCAAGCAAAAGGCTAAATACATACTAATTTTCATGGTTTTAACTACAAAAAGAATGGAACTCCCATGCAAACTTTTATCCCCTATTTTACCCTCTCTTATGGTTAGCGAGTCGCATAAATCTCATTCGAATTGAAAGAAGCTGATTGATCAAATCGAGAAATATGTATAACTTTACAAAATAGGAAAATAGTATGCAAATATTTTCTACTTACTTGCACAGTTCCAATCCTTCACGATGCGATCGGGCTTCTAATCGAGTTTGAGCAACTTTGAGTGGATTCGATTTATCGTCAATAGCCTTCCGCAAGAGGGATATAAATTTCTCCACATCGAAGATCTCCTGCTGAACTTTGTGCAAGTGCAGCTGGATCTTGTTTTTGGACTCAGCCATTTCAGAAGAACGCCTGTCTAGAGAGTTGTTGGTGTTGTTCCAATGGTCCCAAACGGACGTTGCAACCGCATTGATCATCGTATCAGCATCACTCCTCGTCTGCGATGACTTGCCTCTTTCCGACTGAGACCTGTGAGGTCACACAACATAAGTAAATCAGAAAATATTAGATTATATGTAAATACTTGTTAATTCTGTAGTTGCTAGCCTTAGACCATGATTCTGCTGTGCTAACCGTTGGATCGTACTTCTCAATCCCCCCGTAATAATTTATGCCTCTACTGAAATTATTCAATTGATGGCATACTGAATCGATTCCAATTGACGACTCCTTGTGAACGACATCTTCTTCGAGGGCGTGTTGAGCTGCTCGACAATCCTGCAACTGTTTACTTACCTGTAATAAATTTTAGGACAGTTTTTTACGTTTTTAAAATCTTTCCTTTTAAATATAAAAATATCGCACCACCTTTGCGTAAAGTTCTCTTAATTTGTCTTGATTTTTTCGTAGATTGTCGATTTCTAGCAAGAGAGCCTTTTCAACGTGATCGTGGACTTTTTCGACACCCTTTCGGCTTTCACGATGGTAAAGACACTCCTGAGCAATGTGAAGCGGAGCTTCAAGATCTTGAATAGCTTTGGCTACGTTTCGCTTCGCATCCATTAGGGACGCTGTTTCAGATACTAATTTTTCGAGTTCTGTGTTAAGCTCATTTCTCCAAAAAGTTACGTCGGTAAGCCGTTCTCCCAGACGACGGCCTGCATCCCTCTGGCCTTGAGAAGTTTTTTCGTCAGTTTCACGCATGACGCGAACTGCTTCATTTCTTAGACGTTCTGACTGGTTTCTGTGGACTCGGAACTAATTAGCTTTGATGTACTTTTTAACACGTTTCCTGCCAGAATTTTCAAGAAAGCTTTCGCGAGAAACTTACACGTAAAAATGCATTTGCTAAGATAGAGCTTTCATTTGTGTACCATATGCGGTACACGTGGCAGGGAACGTGTTAATATTCTAGCAAGAACCGTAATCATTGCGATCAAAATAATAAATAAAAATAAATAAATAAATGTATGTCATAAAAATATGTATAACGATAATTATTACAAGTGAATTGTTTTTTTTTGAATCACATACTAATTAGTACTTTAAAAAAGAATCGACGATAATTGTATATTGTGCAACAAGGGCGTAAAGTAGCCGTTTGCACACGCTGGCAGCAATAAACGCACGAGCGAAGCGAGTTTGTTTAGCTGCCAGCGTAAGCAATCGGCTACGCACCGCCCGCGCCCGAAAAAAAAAATTACATGATGGGACCGTCGGTTGGAGGGGGTGGTGGGGGGTGAAGGGGTTAGGAGAAGGTTCAAGGACTTCATCTCCAGTGATAAAAAGTGTGGGGGCGGGGGGTGGAGATGAAAATGTTTATATTTGATAACATATATGTATGTAAATGCCTTTATAAATGCTTACATGATGGGACCTTGAGTCGGATGGGGGTGGACAGGGCAGGAGAAGGGTCAAGGACTTCATCCTCAGAGGTAGGAAGTGGGGGTGCGGGGAGTGGATGTGAAAATTGTTATATTTGATTACATATAAATGCCTTGATAAATACTTTTATGCTTTTTGAATATACATATACATATATTCTATGTAAGGAGCGCAAATATGAATTCATAAGGACTGCTCGCACACATAATTTCACGCACACACACACACCCATATATATATATATATATATATGGGGATGACGTCCTTGAACCTTCCCCTACCCCCTCCACCCCTCACCACCCCCCTCCGACCGACGGTCCCATCATGTAAACATTTACCCTCTTATTTATTTATTAAACACTTAACAATGGGAACCTATAAGTGTTCTAAGTATAGAACAGATTATGAGCGCTGACAGTTGCTGGACCACATCCAAAGATTTTAGTAACACTCCTAAACTTCATAATCTGAAAATTGAGCATTTTTGAAGTATTGAGCTAAAAGTAGTATCTATTTATGATACACCAGGTGAAACCGGGTTACTCAGCTAGTATAAAAATGATTAGGACCCGATACCTTTTGTATTATATCTTAACCGCTATTGACCAAACTTAATGTACACATCAACATATAGCTCTAATTCGTGTATCAAATGATGGTGAACCTGAACAGTCAAAGAGGTGAGGGGCTACATCAGTTTCTAAAAATAATTTTGTTACCGCGATAGTTGCCGTTTTTCTTATTGGATTTTGATCCAACTTTTCGTGTATGTACATTTATTGGCTCGATATCTACATACTAGGTCGTATTAAAAAATTGCGGAGTTTGAGGAAGGGGAAGGAGACTTTCATTCGCCATATATTTTAATTTATTTCCATGTAGTAGACCATATATTTCTTTAATGAATCCAAAGTGATTTGTGAAGGGAATGGGAGGTTTTTGTGTTTTTACTACATTGAAATCTACCTTTTTTTCTGATTGCCGCTGTAGGACATTTCTTTTTTATTTTTAAGATAATGAATTTGTTGCTTGCATTAAATGGAATAAATAAAAAATTAAAGCAATTTAAGTCTTAAATTGTTTTTTTTAATTTTAAATTTTTTTTTCTGGTCACAATCTGTGGAATAATATAATAACTTGTGATCAGTTTTTGCGTATTCTTTACTACAACGTTTTCAATTTTATCCAAATTGTTTGGGAGAGCTCCAATTTAATTAGTTTATTTCAAATTCTAAATCATTGCTAATTCCTATATCATATAAGGAAATAAATTCTACACCTTTGTATCAACAATCCTAGCAGTTCGTTACCGCTAAGAGGAATTTAATCATTTCGAAGCTAACACCACTCACCTGTTAACATCGGATTCCGCATATCTGGTTAGGCAGTTGTTCACCCATTCTCCAGGAGTGTACCTAGTGTATAGAGCAGCCCTGGCGGCATGCTGCGGATTCCTTTCGAAACCTGTAACAAGATTTGGAAATCGAAGAGGCTCCGTTGACATTCCCGCAGGCGAAAAGCAGGGGTTTACAAGCTCATTGGTGAGTGGCTGCTCAGGAAGAGGCGTCACCTCAATCATTTCGTAGCCCAATGTCGGTCTCCAAGGGTGAGGCTTGGATGTCTGCAGAAGAGTAAGGTAAAAAAGGGATTCAAAATTACTTCGCAGTGTAAGGTAACAATGCCTGGAAAGAAGCTCCTATTCGTGGGGGTATAGCAGGACCAGAGACCTGCTCCATGCATGGAGGTGCTCCCACTGTGCTCCATGGCTGCAATTGGGAATACATTACAGTTTCTTCAAAATTCGCTGGCATTGTGAAATTTCGTTTCAATCGTCTACACTGAAACCTAGACTAAAAATAAAATAAAAAAAAATATTCTAAAGAAAAACTTCTACGGATCTCCAAAACTAATGTGACAAGATACTACCACCCGGAATTTCAATTCCCTGGGTGCTTTGTTGTTTAAAAAAAGCATAAATGCCAGGTGCAGCTATATTTTGAATCAGAAGTAGGTACATAATTTTCCAGAAACTGTCTATAGTCTCTGCGCTGTGGGTGATGGCCTTGCACTCCTTCTGACATCCATTCGCACAAGAGGTTGTCCTTCACAAGCCTATGATCGAAGAGACGGTTCTCGAGATAGGATGACGCGTGGTCCTTCATTTTAGGGGATCGATATGAAGTGCGATCGATAGATGTTTTGTGCCGTATGTACCTAGGTATAAGGTGTATACGACCGGATAGTGTAAGTGTTCGAGTGATAATGTAATATATTTAAAAAGTAAAGCAATCCTCTATCGGGTACTCACTATGGGAAGGCTGGACTTTAGTAATAGTTGCTTTAAGGTATTTCTTGGTGCAAACGGAAAGGGATACTGTTTTTGAATATTTAAATCTTCCGCTTGCCAACAAAGCATTGCACTGCACAAAGCACTAAGAGTTGCTCTTAGAAATACACTTCTTCTCACTACACAAAACAAATTCGTCCTGCATGAGGATTCAAGCACTCACCCTTCCTGAAATAGAGCAAGTATCGACCAAACAGTCAAAGAATTTAGTCAAATGAGGCCAAATGTACAGAATATAGAACATCTCTCTAGCAACCAGAAAGCCTTCCTAACTGTATATGTCGTGCATACTCGTCATGACGAAACGACCATTTTTTGCATAATGTCGAATATACTCGTCATGAAGAATTACATTCGTATTAAAAACCAAGAAATCAACTATGTTTTTTTGTAAAGGGCGAATAGCGAATAGAGCTTTTAAAAAAATATACACTTAAAAAAATGCTATTACTCTGGCAACTATGTTTATTAATTGTGGGGGTTGTTTCCTTTCCTTAACCCTACATAATTAGGCCCCTATTATGGTTAGCGAGTCGCCAAATCACATTCGAGTCGAAAAGAGCTTACAAAAGCCCTTTTTGGAAAAAAAATTCCTTAATAAAGTTTCTAAATTATCATAAAATCATTTCAGTAGCCTTTGACTTCAATTAATTTTTTCGTTCAAAGTGGTTGAAATTACTCGATAGAAAAATCCATTCGAATTATTTTGACGTGAGGAAAAATTCACTGAAGTCAAGGGTAACTTAAATGAATTTATTAAAAATTTAGGAACTTTGTTAGGAATTCTTATCCAAAAAGGGCTTTTTTAAGCTCTTTTCGACTCGAATGTGATTTGGCTACTCGCTAACCATAATGGGGACCTTACACTTTTTAATATATATTTTGTACAAATCAAATAAATATTGTTTGTTAAAAAGCAATCAAAATTAAGTTTTTTAAAATTTAACAGTTAAAGGGTTAAGAGTTAAAGGAAATGTAATAAATAAAAGATGGAATATGCGGTTTTAATTATTATTGTAATTTTTTTTTCTTCATAGCGGAAATATTGCTTTTAATGAAATTGATTTAATTAAAGATGAGGTCTGCATCCGGAGCCCCTTTTTGGTGCTTAAACTTCGGCTGTCTTGATTGTCGCTGGAAACGGTTTTGCTGCTGATTTTTCTGTGATTGAAGGAGTGATTCTTGATAGTCCTCTTCCTCGATTCGTTCAGTAATGTTTAAAGTGAGCCTCTTAACCTTTTCATTTTCCTCCTTGATCTTTTGCTCTTGTAGCTTTAGATTAACAGCTAAGGGGCTGTCTGAGGCTGCTTTAAATGTTTTGAACTGCTGCTTACCACCTTTGGACCCGCGAAGCATTAGTACGAAAGGAACCGCGTTGTCCGATGGGGAAGAATCACTGCCTTGCAGCTGATCATAGGTCTTTTTATTGCTTTTAGCCATCATCGGTACTGGGATATCTTTTGTACTCGGTTTAACGGACTCACGCATGCGCTCTTGGTAGCTTTCCGAAGACATCTTTTCAAACAGCTTTTCAAATTCTATGTCCTCTTGAGTGCGCTCCTGCTTAGCTGATTCTTCTATGTGATCGGTGGGGGACATCTTTAAATTAAAAAATTTATTTTTATGCGGGGAAATGACACAGAAAAAACTACTCACGGCCCGCATTTCATCATTGTCTTCCTCATTATCACAGACAACTTCCTCATCCGAATCTATCACTGCTTCAGAAGTATCTTCAGTCATCTAAAATTTTTAATTGCTATTTGTCGCAAATGTGCCTTAATTATACATATATATTTACCTCATCGAATTCACTGTCCTCTTTTATAGCCTCTAAGTTTGTTTCGATCTCTGTGTCACCTGCACCGTCATGACTGTTCGGTTGTGCGAAAAATTGCGGGTAGAGCTCTAATTTCAGCTTTTCAATTGCTTCCTTCGTTTGCTCTAAACTCTTAAAGAGCTAAAAAGTTGGGGGCGTAATAGATGCCAATCTTCTCCAAACTTTGGTACATACCTTAAGCTTTGGTCTTACAGTTGCTAGGCAGTCTCTGTACATGTGATCGACCAGAATGGGGAAGAGATCGGATGTGTTCTCCCTATTAAAAACTGGATTGCTTTTTTTATACCAATAGTAGTGTTGGAAGAACACGAGGAAGTAGTCGAGCCTGAAAGGGTTAAAGATAGTTAGTCATATTAAAAATTTTGTCTAATAAAATATGTAAGTAGTTATGCAAAAGTTCCCGACTTTACCATGGAAGTTGTTGCTGGACATATTGAATTCGAATTTTTCAAATTATGACAGTAATTCAAAGTTAGCGTGCCGAATCGTTTTTATTTTTTCATTAAAATGTAATAAATTTCAAACATATCGCCATTTTGAACTTCAGATTTAATCCTCTCTGTCGAAAAGTGATTAGATCAAAGAGGTGTCCATGGCAAAGAATATGGAACCTTACAAAGAATGTTCACTTTATTTTTGAGACGTAGTTATCCGCACCACAGCCCATTTTGGGAAAAAATAAAACAAAACATTTTCCCATAGCCAGCCACATACGGGACGGTTTTTGGCGTACAAACTTGTGACAACTTTGTGACAAACTTTGTTTGTACGCCATTTTGTCCACAAACGGTGTTTTTTTCATTCCTAAAGCGATATAACAAACACAAACGGTGTTTTTTTCATTCCTAAAGCGATATAGCCAAGTTGCCCACACACGATCAATCTTATGTTTGTACGTGTGCTTGTACACCAAAAACCGTCCCGTGTGTGGCCGGCTCATTAGTAAAGAAAATAATCTTTCCCTGTTTGTTCCAAGTTCGCATTCCCATTTAAATTGGCTAATAAAGAATAAGGACGCCAACAGTGAAAATCGCCGCACACACAATGAAACCAGAGTTCACCTATTACGGTGCGGGCTTGTTTAGCATTGCTTTTTCTGGCACTGTGTGTGTGTTGGTACCGGCCCGGCCGTGCTTTTCATATAGGGACAGGTAGAAATCGGATCTTGCCTGTCTCACACATTGAAGGGGTACATAGATTAGGTTTGTTTACGTTTTTTCGCCATAGGTTTTCTTATGCGATCTTGTTTAGCACAGAAACCAAATGCTATTGTATGGTGGTGAGGCGATTTAGAACCCGGTTCGCTTCACAGGACAGGGTGGTTCTTTTATATTGAGTTTTTAGTTAAGGTATAATAAATTGTAGCATATTGGGCGAATTGTTATTGTAGATATCTAAAAAAATTATGATCAAATATAAATTCAATTAACAATATTTCATTTAGGCATGAAGAACCAATAATAAAAGTTTTTCGTTTATATTTTCTCGGCACCCTGTGACACCGTATCAATTCCTTCAAGTTCCAAGCTCTGCCTCCACATTTTTCATCTCTCTTCCATCGCAGTGCTTAAGCATAATATCGACTTCTGACAAAATTGTGGGGTTGGGTGGAATAATGGTACCAAGGATAAGGAGATAATTGCCAGAGTGAACAGTCTTTGTAGGTTCCATAGTCTTTGGTCCATTTGTTAAGCCGAGATCAGATCAGATGGCTGAACGTGACTACCTCTACCGACGGTACCGACGCTAACAAACACCTACAAATCGTAAATTATTCACGAACCTTGCAAAATAAAGAGGTCTGTAGGCTTCGCGTTGTCAAACGATTGTACTATAATTAAAAATTCTTCTTCTAAAGGACATACGGTTAGCCTTGAATGAAAAGGAAATTTGTTTCCTTGTTTTGCTCGTCTTTTCCCAGGCTTCCATAACATGTTGATTAGCAAACTGTCTACGCAATTTGGCTTTTCCGGGTTTACCTGAAGCGCAAAAACTTGACTATAGTTAACAATGCTTAACATTTGTCGTTCGAAAATTCGGTGTTAACTATGGCTAACATTTGTCGTTCAAAAACTGACCATACTCCTTGAGTATGGTCAGCCCATGGTTAAATGTAAGAAGAAGAAGTTTTCGAATTCTCTGACGGCTTTCTTTGCGAGGTTTTTGGTTTGGTTAGAGATTTTTCGAATAGTAAAAAATAGGGAGAGGTATCCCGTGGGAGTGATTGTTCTGATGGAGAAATTGGAGGTGTAGGTGGGGCGAATTTTGGGGTGAGAGGCGGAACGGGTCATGTTGAAGGGATGAGTGCTCATGAAATTAATAAAGTGCCTCTAGGGGTTGTAGTGGGTTCCTTTTCCAATCAAATCAGAAGGGTAGCAAGCGAAATTGAAGGAAAAGTTGGGAAGTATCCAGGTGAGAAGGTTGAGTCAGTCACGGTCTTAATGCAAGATTTAATAAGTAATATTTGAAACGAGGTGGTCGGCGACCTTGTTTCCAGGAGCATAACGTTAGTTAAATTAAGCTTTTAAAACTAAATGTTCAAAGTCTGAGACCTAATGCTCAATTGGAATTGTTTCTTAATAGGAATGAATTCGATTTGTTGATAGCTGGGGAGACGCGGCTGCTGCCGACGGATCGTGTCTCGCTAGCCAATTATACCCTCTTGAGATATGACAGAGCAGTCGGATATGGTGACACAGCAATCGCTGTGCACAAGAATATTAAAATAAAAGAGATAAACGCTGCAAAGGTCTTTGATGCGTGTGCTATAAAGACCATCAATCTAGAGAGGAATCTCACGGTGGTATCGATTTATGCATCTGCTGAGCGCAGTAACACTTCTTTCAAAAGACATCTGGAGAAATTATTTAGCGAAGCCACAAAACATAGAGATGTCATCGTAACTGGCGGCTTCAATGCTAGAAATATAGTCTGGGGTCTGGGTTGATAATGTCACTAATCGATTCATGGTTTTAATCCATGTAACAATGCACCGACATGTATCTCTAGATGTATTCGCAATGTTTGGAGTGCTATTGACGTTACCTTTTTTAATTGTAGAGATCTAAGTATAAAGTGAGATACCGGGCCCTATTCTAGTAATTCTCAGTGACCGGTCACAAGTCACAATCGAATCACAAGAGTGCGGCGATTAATGAAAAATCTTGTGACTTATGATCGGTCACAACGCTCTGAATAGGGGGGACCATCTCTACATCCTTATGTGGAAGTCCACACGTCCCTATTGTCATTGAGATAAAGACGAAACCTACTGATCAGTCAAAAAGCAGAAAAAGTGAAAAACTCTCTGAGAGGGCTCGATATAGATGAAACTGACTATATGTTAGTGTTGGATAAAATCAAGGAAAAAGTTAAGCTGCCTACCATAAAAGTTAGTGGGAAGAAATTGAGGTATGTTCCAAAATCTTGATGGTCTCATGACCTCATGAAACTGTATAGAAAGAAGTCGCTTGAGTTGAGCTAACGAAGTTCAACAAGACGGCCTTGGTAAAACACTTGATAGAACATAACATACTAGATGCGATGTTCAGGAGGTTAAAGAAGGTGAACAAAAGAAAGGCCTGGGCCTGGTACGAGATGATTGAGTTAATCGGTGCGAAAGGTCAAATTAGAGATTTTTGGAATGTGGTAAATAAAATTAAGGGAGGAAAGAGACCTGATCCCTGAATTGACGGATGCTGGTCAGGTTGTGAATGTAGATTGGACGGTGGCAGAGCTGGATGAGGTTTTAAAAAGGAAATCAGGAGAATCAGCCCCAAGAGTTGATAGAGTAACATTTGTGACCCCAGCAGTACGAATAGCTACAAGCCGATTTCTTAAATTTGTGTGCCAATGAAAATCATTAAGAGTATGTTAAAGTAACGGGTCTTCCAATAGGGACTTCCGAACTTTGACAGTTGATAGCGGCTATATTGTTGAAGCTACATCTGTCAAATTGCCTGTAATTTATTAAGTCTGTTTTGCCAAATGACCATGCATAATTATAGCGTTCTACAAGTGGAAACGATAAAATTGTGTTATCAAAATGGGTGTTCTGTTTGGGCAACGTTCCGGCGAGCGCTATAGGTCGATGATTACCAGCTTCTTTTGGCCTAAATTGGATGATATGGACACCAACAACATGTGGTTGAAGATGTTATGCAAAGGTGCTTGGATGGCTTTTGAGCGATAGCAAATTCCTTAAATATCAAGATAAAGTCAGCGAAGTCAAAGGCCATGTTGGTTGGTTCCAGAAATGTGTTGAGGTTATCAGTTCAAGGGGGTAGGATAGAGGGTGTAAAGCCTTAAGATTTTTGGTTTGGACCTTTTCTAGTAACCTGAAAAGCGGTGTTCAATTTAAGGAATGAATTAGATTCCATGGAGAATAGCCAAAGGGTACTGATCTCATTGAGTGGTATTAGCTTCGGATTAACACCTAGACCGGCATTGATACTTTATAGAGCATTGTTAAGATCGAAATTAGAATACTCTAGCGCACTTTCTTTTGACGAACCAAGAACACTTGAGAAGAAAATAGGAACCAAGACGAATAAATTTATCAGGAAATGCTTGGGTTTGGCCAGGTCAACTCCCAATCATGTTTTATATGCACTGGCTGGAGAATTTCCTTCGGCATTTAGAGCAGAATTTAACACGTGTAGTGAATTTTTAATAATTTTGACGGTGAGACCATCCTTCTGGGAGGAAACTTTGTGCGACAGTGCTATGAGCTCTTTTGAGAAGTGTGGAAAAAAATATAAGGAGATTTTTGAGATTGTCAATGTTATCTATCCGACAATACAGTGTGTGGGATCTTAAGAGATAGATGGTGATTTCTTCATGAGTGGTGAGAGGAAGAGTCAGATAAATGAAGACATTGTGAGAGAAAAAAGAGGTTCCTTCCCATTGGGGGCGGAACTGATAGCTACGGATCCGTCAGTGGCCGGTGATAAGGTTGGCCTTGAAGTTTACTTCTCTGGAATTATGGTTGAACTGAGTTTCTTCTTCCCATGGAAGTTTTCCACCTTGTCGGCGGAATTATTGGCTATAAAGATGGCGCTAATAGAGTCTAAGGAATATGGACTAAGGAAGGTGATAGTACTGACAGACAGCCTGAATAGTTGTAAGTTTTTAGGCGGAAATGGTTGCAGTCCCTTGGTGGCGGATATTGCCCTTTTGGCGAAGGAGTTTGAGCTGATCAGAGTGGTGTGGGTACCGTCGCATAGGAGAATCCCTGAAAATGAGAGGACCGATGTACTGGCTGCTGAAAGTAGACACAATGGGATACTTTTGTCGCATTATCTAACGAAAGAACGAATATCAAGAGCAAGTTATTTGCTGAATGGCAAAGATTGTTTGATGAGATATCAGTTGAGAAGGGGAGATTCTATTCTTCGAATTTTCCCAAAGTGAGTTTTAAGCCCTGGTTCAGAGATGTGAGTTTTCCCACACGAGTGGTCAGAGTGATAAAGTGATTTCTGGGCACACCTTTGATAAAAGTAGATTGAGGAGTTGGGGTCTGGTCAAGTGCGATTTGTATGATGTATGTGGATTGGAGGAGAATGCTGAACATGTAATTCTTAGGTGTCTACTGGATAATGCGTCAAGTATAAGTAAGGTCCTGGCTCCTATTGTATAGAAAAGATTGAGACCTTGGCCAAATTTATTAAGGATGCTGGAATTGTGCTCTGATACAGTCCTCACCTAACCGTGGACGAAATTTTAAGACCTCATGTAGATTTTGTGCCGTGACTGACGTGTCAGGCCTCCATTATTGGTCTGCTTCGTAATCCTGAGTTTTCCAAGGTGTAAAAATTTGATGTTACTGACATATTGTTGTTGGTGTTTAGATAATAGCTTAATTAAAATTGTATTTTTGTAAACCTGGGCTCACAAGTTTGTTTGGTTCGCAGATGCAGGTGGATTTTTTGAATTAATCTGTACATTGTGTGGGGCTCTCCTTGTTGCAAAAGTAGCAAAGGGTCAAAGAAGGCCGAGTTCAATTTATGAAAGAGTGTCCTGGATCGAGAGAGAGTTTTTGAGACGAGAGGCTGTTGGGGCTAACAAACTTCCGAGGGGCGCAGCGACTGGACAGTGCTTGTATGGGAGTTCAATGGCTAATATGGCCTAGTTGCCGGAAGCCAATAAATGTCACTTAAGTGAAAAAAAGAAAAAAAAAAAACAAACAAACAAAAAAATATAATTAAAAAAGGGAATTTTTACAAGGAGATTATGGCGAATTCTATGTTATGTTGAGATGGTAAAGGACTGCATTGAGAAAATTAACCATGTCTTATTGCAGATCCAATCATTATCTGTCAATAATAGAGTTTGTTCCTAAATTCACTAAAAATTCAATGTATCCCCTTCTCTTGTGGCCAGCTAGATGTTGATTCATTGACTCCTTTAGTATTGAACAAGACCGCCTTTCCTTATGATACTAAAGTTAAGGATTTAGGGATGGTGTTGCATAGTGGTATGGTATGAGGTGCTGTGCCCGTGTAATACGTGCATCTCCAAAATCTACGCGAGACTTCGTAAGTTGTGGCTGTCTGCACACATACTTGCCCCAGCTTTACGCATGAAATTGGTCCAGGCACTTCTATCATGACACTTTCTGTACGGCCAGTTGATTTGTAATAAAATAGATTCTATTTGTTCGCGTAAACTAAATACGACCTTTAGGTAGTATGATTAAAAAAAAACTATTAAGTGTGCATATGCTCATTACGTAAGCTTTTTAATTCAAGATTTTCAAAGTTTTTGGCGATCGTTAGCGTAGCGCTGGTCATAGAGTGGACTCGTTCATTTCGGATGCTGTTCTGACTTCACTAAGTTGAGAATCGATCTCCTAGATTTGTATTTTTACCTGAGTTGCGTAATTAATTTAAAAATAAAATTCCATTTTTTAGCTCGATGTGGACCAACACTAATAAATACTTGTATATAGGAATATAACTTAATAATATACGGGAATAAAATTAAGGTTTGTAGGATATTTACCTTTTTCGACTAAGGCTGCTTGTGAAGTATTGACCGCAAGTATCTAAAAGCACGCAAGCTAGTTTCAATCTGAACAAGCTGTCAGGCGGATCCAATGGTGAAAAGACTCCTTCTTCAGTAGAAACTCCCAGAGAGATAATAGAGTACAAAGTATTCAAAATATTGGATGATTCAACCAATTTATAGTTATACAACTCTCCCAAGTACTTGGCCATTGCGATTCGCCGCTGAGATAATTTAGGTGAATGTATTTCGAGACCCGCTCGAATGTCCTCGAAGACTGTGTCGATCACTCTCGTAACCGCTTTCTCCTGGTACGAACTTAGCCCTGATACAAGATCAGCAAGGCATCTAATTAAGGGAAACCGCAAAAGATACGCCTTCGAAAGACATTTGCATGCATAGGAAAAAACCTCAGGATCATCCCAATTAAGACGGCGCATATACTTGATGCATTTATCGACATTCGCCTTGCATAACTCCTCAAAGATCATATGACGTATGAACTCATGTAGGGGTGGTCTAACCTTTTTCACCTTGGCAATTGATTCCGGCGGTTTAACTAAGTAATAAACACTTTCGATTTGTGCAGCATGTCTAGAGTCTAAGGCAGTTACAGTTTTCAGTCGGATCATTTGTTCCAAGTAGACATTCGTCCTCAGGCGAGTGTCACGACAGTTGTAGATGTAAGGACCGGCTACTTCCAGAAAAGCGCAAGCCATTTCGATTTGGTGATGCTGGAAGTCATGCAAAAGTATCTTTAGACAGAAGAGAGCTTCTATTTTTGGATAGAGTCCAAATTTAACTAACTCTCCAATAAAACGGACTATTTTGATTTTCGACTCAATATTCATCTGGTTCTTCTTCTTGATGTGCCACTTGAACTCCATTTTCAATAGATGAGCCAGATCGATAGCGACGTCGCGTGAAACGAGATTAATGATCGCAACGAACCGAGACAAAAAAGGCAACAAGTCTAGGCGAGTTCTAAAATGGTAAGTGAAAATAACAAAATATAAGTGTAGATCAACGTTACCTTTGAACGCCAAATATACTTTTGGTGAGCTTCTTTCTATTGTTCTTTGTGTTGAAGTTTAGGAGAAACTCAATAGCTGCAGAGTCAATAAGTTCCTTATTCACACAGTTATTCAAATTCTGTAAGAACTGTTCGAACTGCTGCCTAAGATTACCACCAAAAACTGGAGTTGTTGGCTGAACTGATGCAGAGGTAACTAGTTCCTCTGTTGGAGGTTCAGGGGAACCTGAATGAGCTGGTTGATCTGAAGAGTTTGATGGTGGATCATCAACTTCTAATTGTTCTGGCTCAATATCTAAATCTAGAACTTCTTCACTCATAGGCGGATCCTCTGTTGGTGTAGGGTCCTGAAAGTTATTTTATGATTTAAAGTCAACTTGGAGGAGAATCAATATTTTGTTTATTTATTTATTTGAGAATAAAATTTTATATAATTTTAGAATAAAAATAACTTTTTATGGAAAAATAGAACCACTTTAAAAAATACAAACATTCCAGAAAACTGTGCTGCTGATGAGGCAGCGGATGAGGCGAGAAGGGAAGGTGAGGCAATTACGGTTGTACTCAATAGGAGTGATGCTTTCCTTAATATAAAGAAGAGAGTCTGGGAGAGGTGGAATCCGGATGCAGAGGTGACAGGTATTCTGAAGGGTAGGTTTTTTGCGGCTGTACACCTGGGAGTGGGCACAAAGCCATGGTTTTTGGGCTCCAACTTTAAAAACAGTAGTGTAGTAGTGAGAAAGATTAATAGGATTACCACTGGCCATACTTATGCCAGGAAGCACTTAGCTAGATGGAGGTGTGTGGATGACGACAGTTGTGGCTTGTGTGGTGTGACAGAGGACGAGGAACATCTCTTGATGAGGTGTCCAAAATATTCTGAGGCTAGGAGCAAATGTCCTAGATTGAGCGGAGGCACATCTCTTTTGGAAGCAATATCCCCACTTACCGATGAAGTAATTGCGGAGCTTGCAGAATTTCTAACTGCCTCAGGCATTGATTTGTAGTGGGTCCTCGTGGCTTTGAGGCCAAGCATTCTTGGCCACACCTGAAAGTCTTGCCTTGCAGTTGTTTTTTGTGACCACTCCTCATTGACGCTGAATGGTAGTTGCCCGGGTCTTAATTTGTGGAAGTACCTTAATTTAGCCTCAGTCGGTAAAATTTATCCTAGCCGTATTATAAGTGTTTCATCATCCAAAGTTTGTGAACCAAGTTCACTTTTTGACTTTTCCTTTTCATAACTTTTTTATATGTTCTTTGTTAAATTTCGTGATGTCCCCAACATGCCTATGGTGTGATATCGTGGCTTGCCTAACGATAACTTTGAAGAGAGAGAGCTTGAGTCCGATTTAAGGCCCTGAGGCGGGACCTGCATGGGCGTTTTTTTACGGCTGCCGGACTGGTCCTGCCTTGTGAACGTGCTCTGGACCTGTTTCTCGCCTTCAGGGACTGGATTTGTGCGGGCGGAGACTTGGCCCCCTAACTTAAATTTCTACAGCTCGGAGTGAGGTCGCCCATCTACAGTTTTTGGTCAATATGACCTTAGTTGCCGAGACCACAAAGTCACACATGTGACGCCCTTTGGGAAATTTAAAACAACAACAAATTTATTAATTAGTTTACATATTTATTTAAAAACTACAAGTTTTTGCTTCAAGTGAGGTACAGAGTATTTAAGATAAGTTGTATTAGAATTATAATTGACTTTTATTTAGAACAATCAGTGAAGAGAAGAGCGTAAATCCGCAATGAAGTATGCAGTGCCAAGTAGTCGAAATAGAAAGCGTTGCCGTTCGCCCGGCATATCGTTTAACACATAAGATTAGAGTTTATTTAACTACAAAGTTTCATTAATTGAAATATCCCCTTATTTGTGTTAGAAAAAATGAAGCATCTGCAACAAATCCATCTCATAAATTTTTTCAACTATCACTGAAATTTTCACAATTTCGGTTTTAGTTTTTATAAACATCTGTCATTCAGTCCCCCCATATCCATCGAGGAGATCGGTTGTACGCTCTCTGGTGGTGGTCTCGGTATTATGGTGGTATTATAGAGTTTCATTTTTTTAATTTAGATGTTGATTTAAATTTGTATGAATAGTGTTTGAATTAGTAATAAAATACTCATAAATTAGAGTGCTCGGCTCACGGTACAAAAAAGTGATTAAATGGGGCTCATTGTTGAATAAAGAACCGCTATCAAATGGTTCAGTCTAGATCCAGTCTGCACGGAATAGGATGTGATTACTTGAATTATGGAGTGCATTTTATGAAGATTCAATTATCTAATGAGAGGAACATGAAGTTGGGTTAATTTGGAATGTTGAGTTTGTATCAATCTAAATTTGTGTAACCCACCAAAATGAGCAAGTGGTATGAAATGAACGGTATCAGACAGCGTGAATACGGGGACACTTGCGTGTTAGTTTTATTTTAAGGTGTACAAAATCCAATAGATCATAAATGCTATCACAAAATGATAAGGCCTAATTAAGAACATTAAGTTGTGTAATTAATAAGATATTGTCCGCAAATTGCAAAGTGATAGTTTCATGACGAACTGAATTCCCATATATTGCGAGCAAGGTGTTCAGTTATATCATATTATAACGGGACCGCTAAATTTCAATCACGTGGTCCAGCTTTTGTTGTAAGTTTGAAGGGATTTGATAATATACATATTGTGGAAAATCATAGAGGGCATCTTGAAAAAGTAGTTTTTGACGTGATTTGTGAATAATGAGTATAAATCGAAACATAATTTAATACATATGGTGACGAAGCTGTAACGAACGTCGGAGCTTTTTGGATAATTTATTGGTTTGTGTCTCGAGGAGTCTTCCTCTGGAAAGCTTGGAGAGTGTGATTTAGTGCCCCTAATTTGGAGCGATATGTTTGGCTGGCTTGAATAGCCCGATATGGATTTGGATGTTGGATAGACTTTTTGAGGAGGGCGAGGATTGGTGCTTCGGAAGTGATTTTCAAGTGCTATACATTTTTTAACTCGGATTTGCCTTAAATTATGACATTTGATGATCAGTTAAAAGCGAAGTGCACGTTTTTCACCGGATTTGACTTTATTTTGTACTGGACATTCTATTAAAAACCGAGCCAGTTTTAATTGTGTTTGTGAATATTGAGACTTTATGGTTGGTGATTGTGACATTGACATTAGATTGACTCTAGTTTGAGATAATTGTGTTTTTCGGTACCTGCTTGGCCCCAAAATCAAGTCTATAAAAGTGATTTCAGGGCAGTACTTGCCACCTAGACTACCTCCTTATTGGATATACTTATTATCTTATTGTTCCTTGGTCAATATGGCTTTGGTTGCCGGGACCAAAAAATTCACCTTAGGGTGAGGCCCATGTGGCAAATTAAAATAAACAAACAAACAAACATAAACATCTATCAAACGATGTACGGATCGGACACATTGTAATCACCTCTTGAGTCGCGTCGGATGAATTGTGTTTCTGCCTTAAAAGAAAAATCATCCCCTCTTTATGTGTAAGGGAGGTACCCAAGAACAAATTGTTTCCCAACTTTGTAGGCGTGATTAATATGAACTATACATATAACCATGCCAAATTACAGCTTTTTCGTACCAACAGTCTCTGACTTAAACCGCGCGCAGACAGACGAGACTTGGCGAAACTATAAGGGTTCTTGTTTTACTACGGAACCCTAAAAATTGCATGTCATTTATTGATTTGAAGTTTGAAAAAAGTTTAGAAAAATACATTTTATACAAAAACATTTGGATACATTCACTATGTTGCCTTTGTTGAACACATTACGGATGGTAGTTTTCTCTAGGAAACCGTCCTACCAGTACTCGACGATTAGGAAAAAGTTGAAAAGAAGTCTCATCCGAGAATAGCACTCGTTTTCAGTCTTGTGGAATCCAATTTCTGTGGGCTGTAAACCACAAAACTCTTGCTCGAGCATGTCTTTCTGTTAAGAAAAACTTCTGGTCGCATTTCGAGCAGATAATCTTTTTGCGCATGGGATTCGTCAGATATGAGCAGGAGACAATCGTGTGCCACTTTTCTGGTGAAGAACTATCGATAGATCAGCGCTCGATGCCGTTCAATTTTGTCTAAATTGGTGGATGGAAGGTCACAGTATTAGGTGATATTTCCGGTTGTGGACATACGAATTTAGAGGTCATCACAGAAACCGTTAACCAAGAAAACTACAGGGACATTTTGAGAAGGAAAATGCTTCCCCTCATAGAAGAGGTAATGCCACTTAGAAGTTCATTGTTCTAGCAGGATAATGCACGTCCACATGTGGCACGAGGTACCCTAGCATTGCTGGAGGAAAATAGCATCAATTTTCTCCAATGGCCCACCAACAGCCCTAATTTGAACATAATTGAAAATGTGTGGAAGATGTTAGGCGATAGAGTCTCAACAAACCAACCAAAGGACATCGAAGAACTGCAAAGGATGTCGAAAGAGGAATGGACAAAAATTCCAATGCAATCACTTGATAATTTAGTCCAATCAATGCCACGGAGAGTAAATGACTGCATTCGTGCCAAAGGCTACTACTTAGGGTGAAATGCTCTTAATATTTTACGCAGGAGTTTCATTTTAATTTTAATTGTCCTGAAGAAACCTTTTGTTATATTTTAATTACAACTTGTGGAAACAATGTAGGATACTGTAAAAATAATGTGGAGCATTTAATTTTTAAATCCGACAAGTACCTACTTTAAAAGCTAGAGCCATCAAAAGTGAGAAATGCGTGGCAATATGCAAGTGGTCTTAATTTTTTACGCACGACAGTATTTTTCCCTCGTTCGCGCTTCACTAATTTTTCTAGTATGCGCATTCTCTTTCCCTTTTTTTGCATCAGTGTATATTGACAAAGAATAGGATGGAACCATTGGAACATTGAAATTCCCTCACGCCTCACTTTCATTCAAGTCGGCGTCCACCACTGACATATAGAACTGGACCGCCGATCCAATGCAAAATCGCACCGCAAAACTAAGACGACTTTTTGACATAAGATTCCTATCTCTTTCCCCCATCCGGCCCCCAGGCGGATGTAAGACAAAATAGAATATGTTTTTATATATCTGACTCTTGTGTTCTTCCGGCCCCGAGCTGGTTGGTGTCGTAATGTTTTTTAACAATTACTCAAAATATAGGGCGAATTTAAAGGGACCGTTTTGTGACAACTTATATTTATTTATTTTATTTATTTTAACATACATTGCAAATAATTTAATGTGTTTTTATAGCATGAATTTTTTAAAGTAGGCTTGCATCTCCACTTAAAATGGTTTGCATTTCCACTTAAAATGGTCTCACTTTTCGACCGTCGATTGGCAGTCCAGTTCTATATGTCAGTGGCGTCCACGAACACCTCGCTGCTCTCGTGTCCTGACGCTTGACCAAGTGGGCAAGTGCAGAGGCTTCAACTTCGATTTATATTGCTGACACGTTTTCACCCGAACTTGTTTATTAACGAAAGGAACAGCAAATGTGTTCTCGTTTTCCTATGCCGAGGCGACATCTGTATAGTTATTTATCTGTGGTAGAAGGCGCACACATTCAACTCGTTTGCTTTTCTATCCCATTTGCGCCACCGCCGTATTGCAAGCCCTCTGCACTTTACTCCTGCAGTGAAAAGCGGGCTGAGCACTCCAATCGGTAACTGTTGCGCGCCATCTAATTTAATGAGCTTTGCAACAAAACTTTAACTTGGGCACATTTGAGAAACCAGCAGATACATTTCAGCAAGCTCTCCGGCAGAGTTTTAAAATCTTGTGCCGCTTTAAGATGCGCCGTTTCATATCTACTTGTTAGTTATCTCAGCCTAAATTATGCATTTTTAGCGAAAAAGTTTTATGACAAAAATCATAATTGATAACAAAACAAAAAAGATGCCTACACTTTTTTTCGTAGAATCAATCATTTATGAGTTAAAAGTTAGGTAAAATTGAATGAAAAAATATGTAGTCTTTCCTACATCAGCCCGGATTGATTTATTGGAGAAAACAACTAACTAACCTGGCCTGGAGAAACACCACCATTCGGACGTATATAAAAATCCAATTTATTTTTTCCTCCCTAAAAAAACCATTATGTAGGAACTGGGCAGTAATGAAAAACTACTGTTCGCTTCGAAGGTCGGAACTTTACTCATCTCTTAGTTAGATAGCTAATAGCGTACAGCGGTATCATACCGTCAGCACCGATAACGGCATCATTTAGGCTCACAGGCAAAATTTTGCCTGTTGATAGATCGGAATATTTTCTCCTTACAATTATATTTTAAAAACCACTCGAGGGATCTAAATGAAATTTATGCATCATATTCTAAGCATAAAAACTAATGCCTGATTAAATGATTTTTTTTGTATTTTTATAAACAATAAACAAGAACTTTAAAACCTTAAACACCGCAATTATATTTTCAAAAGGCGCCATTTTGTTAAATATTAAAAAAAAAACATAAGAAGCTTGTACGGAATATAAAAATCTTTTTTCTTGCATTGATTTTAGATAAACCACTAATTTCTGATGATCACCGCAAAGCACTATATATATATACAGTTGCGGTCAAAAAATAGCACCAAAGTGACTTTAACACTTCAAACAAATTTGATAATATAAATAAATTGAAACAACTGATATGAAAAATTAATAGTGCAAAAGTGTTCTTTCTTTTACGTAGAAACTGCAGTTGAATAACAACATAAAAAAAATTTTGTAGTACATTATGTAGAAGGAAGTCGATTTTCATGCGGTCAAAAAAATAGCACCATTATACCATTACTAGCGCCAAACTGAAAATACAGTAAAAGTTCCTTATTCACGGTTTCCTTATTCGCGTTTTCATTATTCGCGGATGAAAAAATTGCAACCCAGTTCCTGTATTCGCGGCTAAAAATTCTTTATTCGCGGATGCAATCGGTAAACAGAAAGGGATTCGATGTCGTTTATTAAGTATCGGCATTCTTTGAGTACTGTTGGCACGTGCCGAAGCGGCTTTTATGAAAGATGTGACCAAGTGGACTAATGTCAAACTAAAACAAACCTTACTGTCACTATATAAAGGCCATTGTCGAATGCCGCCACCACTATATCGCTATGTCCTTTGATAAAAGCCGCCTTCGCCACGAACGGTGTTACCTTGTTACCTATATTGTTTCAACTCATTCGTTGCAATGATTTTAATCGAATAGCACGTGTCTTCCATTCATGATCAATCTATGGAAAGGCGCTTTATTTTTAAAAGGCAAATTACTATTACAGCTCAATATCAATCTGAATTTAAGGACCTTTTAAAAGCGGCAAAACAAGAAAAAATTACTAAATTCTTTAAACCCTTTCCTAAAGCTGACAATAACGATTGATTTTAGTTGCGAATTTCTCAATAAATTGATTTTAATTTCATGCATATTGGTTTTATTTTGCAACCTTGGAACGTATCCCCTATGATTCCATACTAATTTCCATTCCATATCCACGGTTTCTGTATTCGCGGCATATTTACGGAACATATACCCCGCGATTAAGGAGCTTTTACTGTATAACAACATGAACTCAAAACTTTTTTTTTATTTTATTCCAAATTAGTTAACATATAATTTAATCTAATTTAATACTTTGTAGCATGTCCTTTATTTGCAATTACAGCTGCACAACGGGCAGGCATGGAGTCAATTAAATTCTGGTACTTTTCAATAGGAATGTTCTTCCAGGAACTCTCCACTATAGCCCAAAGCTCGTCTTTATTCCGTGGATGGTCTTAACAGACTTCCTTTTTCACCACAGCCCACAGGTTTTCAATTGGATTCAAATCCGGGGACTGTGGAGGCCATTCTATCATGTTTATGCCGTTGTCCTGTAACCATTTTTGGGCCTTCCGGCTCGTGTGCTTTAGGTCATTGTCATTTTGCAAGACCCAATGCGGTGGCATATGCTTTGATGAATACGGAAGCATGATTTCTTCCAATATTTGGATGTAAACGTGTTGATCCATTATTGTTTTAACCAATGAATGGATCTAACGCCACTGTAAGAAAAACAAGCCCATATCATAATCAACGAACCGCCGTGCTTTATGGTTTTTTGGGTGAATTCTGGTTTGAATGCTGCATTTGCTGGTCTTCTAACATATTATGGAGATCCTAAAACACCGTACATAACAATTTGGCTTTCGTCTATCCAAAAAATGTTCCGCCATTTCTTCGCAGGCCAATCGGCATGTTTTTTAGCGAACTTTAAACGCTTTTTGACATGCCTAATAGTCAGCAGAGGCACTTTCCTTGGGCTGCGTGCGCTCAAATTGTTCCCCCGCAATCGTCTGCGGACGTTTTCCCCAATGGCAGCAACATTCAACACCTTTTTAAATTCTGTAGCTGGCATAAATGGCTCTTTTTTACTCAGCTGCACAAGTTGTTTTACAACCCGAGGTGCCATTGCTTGTTTCTGACCACGTGTTTCCGCTTTTGGAGAGAATGTAATTGCATTCCTGATCATTTTATTCGAACACCTAACGATTTACCTGATCTCTGCGTAAGTTTTTCCTTCGGAAAACAATTTTCTTATAAAGGACCTTATTTCAGGTGTGCAATGCTTGCCTTTCCCCATTTCAAATAAAGTTTAGGAAACTTAACTATAAATTTGTGTATATTATTGAAGAAATAATTATAAAAACAATTTATATTTACATTTCAGAAACAATTTACGCAATAGTTTTAAATACAATTTGAATTCACTGTACGAATTGTCGAGTGGTGCTATTATTTTGACTGCGCATAAAATGACTCTTTACAAAAAGCCGTGCGACGGAAAATACCGTTATAGTTCTAACGTCGGAGCTCATGATTAAAGAAGAAGAAGCTTTGTCTAATAGACAAATAAAATCAAAAACCTGCTATGTTGCCATTTGGAGAAGTATTCCACAGAAATGTTAAATACTTTCATGTGGTGCTATTTTTTTGACCGCAGCTGTATATACATATATATATATATATATATGTATTCGTACAAGAGTGTTCAGCAGATAACCTACTGGTACAGAATAAAAATTGTATATTTTAAAATGAACATGTCGTTTACTTCAAATATAAGTAGAATAAATACTCGGTATACGTATCTTAAATAAAAAGTATAATACAACTGTTAAAAATAATAAATGAAAAATAAATGCCTGATTGTTTACATATCTGCCTACGCTTACCCCTTATGTTCTTATTCGTAAAAATAACGAAACTTTAGCCTTTTAAGTGAATGTAGTCAAAACAGCCGTGCATTTAAAGTTTAATTTTCAATCGTGTTGTTCTCCACATGGACGGAATGGTAACTCTAGCTATAGTTGTCTAATTTAAACAAAAAATTAAAATGCCAAAAAAACCTTTGAACACCCAACCTTTTTTTTGAATCCCAAAAAAAATTACAACAAAAAATTCTATAAAAAAACGACTTTTCAGCTCATCACAGTGGTTCCCTCCTTAAAGTAGAATATGTAAAAATACATATATAGACCCTGAAGCTGGAGTAGTCGGCAAATAATTAGTACAGATACAGTTTAAATTGTACTCACCTGTTTAGGGGCTGAAAAATTAGGAAGAAAAAGTCTTAAATCCGGGAGATCAACGTAAAAACTTTTTGTCTCCTCATCTCCCCACGGATCCAAATCGGTTAGGGAATTATCTTCACTCAGGTTGTCCAACACCATTCCCGCCGAACCAGACTCCTGGCCTTTGGGTAACTCAGGCAACGGTTCGTCCAGGAGGTCTGACAAGGTCTGTGCAGAAGTGAACAATTTGTCAAAATTTGCTTGCATGAGTTCACATTTCTCGCGCCTCTCGTTTGACACCTCCCCTTTGGATTCCATCGTCCTCCGAATGTTTCTTGTTGTGGCTAGCAGCTCCGTGTGTTCTGATAAAAGGTGAGAACATAGCGTTCGAAAGTAATCTCTGAGGAGCGCCCGCAAATTTTGCTGTTTGTCAGAGTTAAGGAAATCAGATCGGGGGATGGAGATTTTGTATTTATCGGCCAAGATTATAATGTGCTTTGGTATAAGCCCAGCGTATTCTTCACCACAATGGCGACAAAACGACAATATTATTGAGAAATTACTGTGGTCTTCCTTGTCTTGGGAAATAATGTTTGTTAGTGCGTTGCCCAGTAGGGAAAGACCACTTTTGTTGTTAATAACACCGGAACTCACTAACTCAGCAAAGAGCCGCAAGTCCACACGAAGCTTGCTGGGGTTCGATATTTTTTCACCGCTCTTCAAACATAGGATTTTTTGCCAAGCGTCGAAGAACTGCTGGCCAAAGTCTTGATAGATCTGGTTCAGCTTCGAGCATAAAGTCACAACCGCCGTGACATCGGTCATTTTGAGCTTCGCTTCTGACAAAGCAGTGCAAATTTCAGAAATGTATTTGGTCAAATTTAGGCCGGTCATATCCTTTAACAATGGCTCACATTGCGCTGCAGTGAATTGCTTTAGTTTCTTCACGAAGGCTGTGTTCTTCTTCAAGCTCGAATCGAGTCGAGAGAAGTACTCCTCTGGCGGGCGGACACAACTCATATTTTCCTGCCGCAGCTTTTCCTTGTAGGCAATCTTCGCCTCCAGGTCCCTAACAAAATTCTCGGCTTCCTCTCGTTCTTTTCTTTCTATATCTTCACTAGTTTCGCCATTGTCTTCCGTGACATCCACCGTTGGAGATTCTTCGACCATTTCTCAGCGATCAAATTACTTCTAAAAAGCGTCCGAATACTAAAATTGATAAAAGCGATTCGCAACTACGGTATACAGCTGATTTGTTTTTATTTGCGACATGTGTCAACTAAGCGAAAAAGTGTTGATAACGTTTTGGAGTCACTGACATCTTGGAGGAACGAACGAATATGGAGTGTAAACACAGCCGTATATAAAACATGGACCGCTCAATCTCCTGTCTCAAGCTCGGAGGAACGAACGTTCGTTCCTCCAAGGTCTCAAGCTCAGATCAAAGAGTAAAGATAGGACATTAGGAAATTTAGGTGAAGCAATTCCCGTGTTGTGTTAGTAACTTATGTTTTGTGTGTGCGCGCACAGTGCCGCCGCAATAATTATAAAGAAGAAAAAAGGGGCACTAAGCCAACATGAATCACAGCCCCACTGTGCAGTTTTTATACGCAACGTCACTACGGTAGCCCCCCACTATCACGCCGCGGCAAAGGCAATTTTGACAAGAGGCTCCGGTTTTGACAAGAGGCTCCGGCGCTTTCTCGTTCACTCTCATGTAAAGAACGAATTCCCCTTCGAGCTCTGAAGAGGGGAAATTGCTTCACTCACGTACACGGATTTTACACGCAATGTCCTATCCTGTACTCTTTGATCTGAGGTCTCAAGCGTCCGCCAATTTGACAACCTACTGCCACAGAGGGACGAGATGAGACATATAAAAATTTATATAGTGCTGTCTATTTTTACCGCACTGCATGGATTGGTCGATTCCGCAGATTTTTTGAATGCGGAATTGCTGAGTGTTGACAAAAATATTTGAATTTAAATATTTGTTGGAAAAAATTTTACAGAATATGTACTTTAAATGCAATTAATGTAAATAAAAATCATTATTAATGTCATAAATGTGCTTTTCAATTTTTATCCTTGCAAAATTACCAATATTTTCAAGAATTTGTGATTGAACAATTTTAAGTTATGAAAACATTAGATTAGATTTGTTTTGTTCATGGAATTGAATGAACATATTAACCATATTAGCCAAATGTTATCTAAACGATATCTTTTAGATATCTAGTTACAGAGATAGATATCTAAAAGATATTCTGAACGATATCTGTCAGATATCGTTTAGATGTCTAATGCGCCGTTTTTAGAGCTCTACAGGATATCGTCAAAAAAATATCGGATAGATATCTAACCTCAGATACATATAAGATATTATATAAGGCTTTGTAATATGGTAAAGAAATAAGAAATATGTTGAGAAATAAGGATTTTTTATTTAAATTCATGTTATATAATCATAAAATTTTTTTTTTATTTTTTTTATAAAGTTCTTAGGTAGGCGATCGCCAGCATGCTGGAGCCAATTTTTAACAACTTTGATGACATTGTCGTTCGTAACATTTTCTCTACAATTGACAATAAGTAGCATCTGAAATTAGAATAAAATAAGAAAATTTAATATTAAAACATTATAATAAAACATTTTTTTTTACTATCTTCAGAATTCATTGAACTACTTGAATGGTCCACTGTTTTCACTGTTTCTGGAGCACTATAAAGTTCACTAGGTTCAAGTATCACTATATCACTTTGAGCAATCTCCACACTGGACATCTCAAATTCATCGTCCTGGAATCTTCACAACCGCCGATTTCTCTGGCTTTTGGATAAAACATGAAACGGCTTAACTTTTCGCATGGCTAGAAAAATTACAATGATTTACCTATTTCAAACACATGTGTACATATGTATTGAAAGATATATTTACCTACTTCAAGAATTGGAAGAAGAGAAAACTTTTTTTCAACCACTTCTTAGGTTAGGAGTATCAACAATGACATTCTATGTATATATACCCGATTCACGCATGTACCACTCCTACGTATGCGTGCAACAACCTCTGCGATTAGATATCATTTAGATATCTTCCAGATATCATTGCGACTAGCTCTGAAAAACATCTTTAAAATGATATCTTCCAGATATCTTTTTAATGATACCTAGAAGATATCTAGAAAATGATATCTTCCAGATATCTTTTAGAACCCAGTGCTGATTGGGAAAGAGCTAGAAATAGATAAGAACCATATCTATAAGCTAATAAAGAATAACACTCACTCAGATAAAATAAACTAATACCCATTTTCTTCATTACGACTGAAATGAAAAAAAAACTCACAAAACTATAATAAAACGCTATAATAAAATTCTTAAAACTGAAAGAAATTTATTTCATTAACCTTTGAAAGCAGAAGCTTCCTTAAGGGGTAATATCACCTTGTGTTCTTTAAATTTTACATGATTTTCTGAGACATCTCACGGACCATTGGAACTAGATAGAGATATGAGGTTTTGGGCATATGAAAGTGGAAGTGGAACAAAAAACTAAAAAGTTTCTTAAAATATAGTTGAAAATCTCGTGAATGTCGTAGGATTTTTTCAAAATATTGAGTTTTAAGAAAATGGCGTTAATTTGAACTTTATTTTCTTGTTTTCTCGAACAACATTTACCGAAAATCGCTTATAAAATCTATAAAAATCAAGTTATTGTAATTGAAATATTTTAAGTTCTGAAAACATTAGATTAGATTTGTTTTTGTTCACGGAATCGAATGAACATATTAAGGAGCTCTATATGGTTCAAGGGTTAACTATGGGGGATCTTGCTCCATGTGGTATCACAACGGGCATTTTTCCGGCCTAAATGTGCCCCAACTGAGCACCCACTACTACCTAACCTAGCCTAACCTACCTTTGATTTCAATTAATTTGTCCACAAAAACTTCAAACTATTTCGATTGGATTCTTCTATTGAATTATTTTAATTTTAAACGAAACAATTAATTGAAGCTTAAGGTTACTGAAATGAATTTCTTAAAATCATAAATATTTTATTACGAAATTTCCATTCAAAAGGATTTTTTAAAATCTTTTCTATTTTATTTCACCCGGAATAAGTGAACATGGGCGAAAATCAGCTCTGGAATTAATTAAGTAGCTTCCCTGAAAGTCCTAATACAAACAAATTGGTCAATTAATGTGTGATCGCGCTGCTTCGCATTGAAATTTCTAGTAAACTTGCTGCAATAAACAAATTCGAAGTCATTTGACAATTATCCAGAGAATTGTCAGGGAAAAGTTTTAACGGCAATTCAGCCTGCTGACAAATCTCTGACATTATAGAACGTTAATTTTACGTCATTTCACGAACTGTCACTGCCACAGAGCGAAAGAGAGGGAACAAAAATCGCACCGTCCGCTTCTATAGGAAAACATGTACGTGAGCGGTCCATTATACGTCAATGCTCTCTGACATTATAGAACGTTAATTTTACGTCATTTCACGAACTGCCACTGCCACAGAGCGAAAGAGAGGGAACAAAAATCGCACCGTCCGCTTCTATGGGAAAACGTGTACGTAAGCCATCCATTATATTAACGTCAATGCTCACAGCCAGGGATTTTATTCGATTCTTCCACTCCATATTTGTTCGTTCCTCCATGATTTAAACTGCATTATCGACAGTTCTTAAATATGACGTTGACATTTAATGTCAAATGTACACTGACGTTATTATCGCCGTGAAGATACCGGTGGTAGATGGAGGCTTCTTCGTAAATTTTTTGTACAATTCATAGTGCAAGGGCCTGAAAAGTGAAGGTAATAAATTGTAATTATATATGCATTTATTTTATTTTCCAAAATAATAAAATTTAAATTCGGTGGAATCGTTCTAGCGAAGTTCACGAGCTCTCATGCTTGATGATATTTTGCAAAAGATCCTTGCGAAATCCGTTGCATTCATGAGAAAATGCTCTAAACATTAGAGAATACGTGGTTTGAGCTTGTTTTTAGGTGGTGAATTTGCAGGCAGGTAAAAAGGCCACCTCAGCTAAACTCCACCTGTGTGTACTTAACACGTATAGAAATTAATTATTTATTCAAGTATAGTGGGACTCCTTTTTAGATCTGCCTTGGACGTTGAAAAAAGTTTATTGATTTATTTGTGCCCGACTCCTTTTAATTTTTTAGGCCGGGTACTTATTTGGAGATATTTCTATTGGCTGAAGTTTTCCGTTCATATTCTTTATCTAATACATACGTTCATATTTTTTATCTACAGAATTATATCGCCTGGAAGCGACAGGATGATTTGATTTCTGTGATCGCTCGATTTGAATATGGTTTCCGAAGTAGGTATTTCGTTGTTGTACAAACTGGAAAACTAGAAAATTGTATCTCAACCTCTTGGCGCAAAACAAAGGCTCGTCTGTATCCACTTCTCATACGAGCTTCATAAGGGTAAAATCATAACGCGCAGGTTACGGTCGCGGTTTAGGTGGACTGTTCAGCCTAACCTGATTAGCTGACTGAGAAGAAGAAAATGATTTGTATTGAGCTAAAGCCGAAGCTGATTAGTGAGTTGCCGCACTATGCGTTTCCTCACTTGTTATACTTACTTTGTTCTCTCAGTCAGCTGAATAGTCATCTAAACCACGACCGTAACCTGCGCGGTTTAGATGACTATTCAGCTTACTGAGAGAACAAAGTAAGTATAATAAGTGAGGAAACGCATAGTGCGGCAGCTCACTAATCAGCTTCGGGTTTAGCCAGGTTTAGCTGACTATCTGCTTTAGCTCAATACAAATCATTTTCTTTTTCTTAGTCAGCTAGTCAGGTTAGGCTGAACAGTCCACCTAAACCGCGACTGTAACCTGCGTGTTATGATTTTACTCTAAGAGTGCAACAAAATTTGTTGAGTTTGGTGCGCAGTATTCTAAGAAAATCTGAGCGCCTCATTTCCAAAATTTTGCTGGAAATAATGGAGAGGCCATTGCTACTAGATGAATTTGATTAAGGGGTTACAGTTTTGTAATGCAATGGTAAAGTCCACTGAAGTACAGGAACTGGAGCGCTAACTCAATCCTAAAAAACGTGACCATGTTTAGCCTGGGCCCAAACTCTTTCGGAAAATCATGCCATTTAATATCTTCAAAAATTCTCACATTTATGTTTAAACACAACTAAAAAACAAATAATGGAATTGCCGCGCAACGATTTCTGTTTTCGCGCTCAATTTTTAAATTTTTTCATAAAAATGTCTTGGACACTTTTTAGTTGGGGCACCCAGATCCCGGCATCTGGGATAGATATGAAAATTATTGTTGCTACCTTCGTTTAATCTTCATATTTCAAGTATAGGGTCTCCTCAAAGTCCCGGAGTGTTTCACTATTTCGTTTGGGAATTCAAAGCAAAAGGTGTTCGATATTTTTTTAAATCTGTGTGCAATGACACCAAACACAACCCGCCACCTCTACCTCCTGGGGTTGGAGCTGGGGGCAAATTTGAAATGAATGGGAAGCCCTATTTTTGCAGATTTGTTGAATATTGAACACCTTTTTTTTTTGTTTTTTCTCGAAATATTTGAACGTTCCGGGACTTTTGGGATATACTATACTATATGCCAATATAAGCTAAAAAAGATGCGGCACAAATTGCCGTAGCCATCTCTTGGTCATCGATAAATAATTTTAGCAGCAGTTTAGTTTTTGTGCTGTTGGTTTTGTCTAATTTCCGTTTTTGTTTTAAAATAAATCAATTATTAAGAAAAAAGTACTATGCAGTTGATTACATTTACCGGGGTTGTGTGATACGCATTCGAATATTAGAATGAATTGTTATTAAGTTTGTTGTCTGTCTGCGGGATTTAGGTGGGAGCGAGTTAATTAGACTTTGGCAAAAATTTGATCTAAATTTTGAAGTGAATTTTTGTAAAGGACCAGCAATTCAAGTTCTAATTTAACACATAGTGTTCGCACATCTGCTCGAGAAAAAAATGCTTTCTGCACTTTCACAATTAGTATTCTGTGCTATCAGTTCCCTTGGATGTCGTTCAATTTACATCTTCTGATTTTCCTGATTCCTGATTTTCTAATGTTTCTGATTTAAAATTTGAAGGTTGGATAGGAGATAAGAACTTTGAAAGAATTGTAATAACAAATTTTTCTAACTCGTAGGACCGTGTGAATCTGCAACCGTTTGTCTGCGCTTAGCGAATGTGAGCTTACAGAAGTGTGCATACTATGCACGCGTCATAAACAACTAAATGTTTATCACCTTGTATAAATGAATTGATTTTTTGTCTACATATGTTTGAAGTAAATATTTGGAGATCAGTGGTTAACTTTTCTTATTAGGGAAGTCATATGTAATTTATGTTTTAGGTAGCCAATCTGAGTAGCTCGGTTATGACAACATCGAACCACATTTACCAGGATTGCGTAAAAAAATTTGACACCTGCGGTACTACAATTCATTTTCCAAGCCATTATTTCCCTTAAACCTAGCTCAAGACTGCCACTTAAAAAATAGTTGAACTAAAATGCAACGCTTGTTATTTGAGCCATTGTTTTTGAAAGTGTTATAGGTTAACTTTGTGAAAAAAACACATGAGGGTTATCTACACTATAAGATTTAATTGGAGAAGTTGTTCAAATGATGGTAAAGTAAACTTCAACAACTTCTCCAGTTAAATCTTAAAATATAGAAAGCTTTGATGTAATTTCTTCAAAAAGTGAATTTGTGAAAGTGAAAAGCAATGGCATTTAAATGTAATTAAAAAATAGTATTATTCTTGCTATATTTTTTTGTTTCATATCTTTAAGATTCTTTCGATTCTTGAGTTGATTGTATATGTATGTATGTACTCAATTAGATACACACATTTTACACGATATTATCATTAAATATTGAATTTCAGTACTAATAGTTTCTAATTTCTACATCTCAATTTTATTTCCTTATAGCTTTCCAATCAAGGATGAGGCTGATTACATTTTTCTTTGTTATAAGCCTTTTGCATTGCGGGTTTAGCGTGGATCACAATAATTTTAAAACATGTGAACAGAGCAGTTTTTGCAGGTAAGTAAATATCCTAAGTTTTTTTCACAAGTTTGCACAATATTATTTTAACAGACGTTGTCGAAGAACAATAAAACAATCTCCCTACGTTCTCCAACCTGCTTCGCTAAATTCATATGATGACTCCATAACTGTTGAGATAATAAATAAAGACACCAATGTTGTTTTCTCATTGAAACTCGAAGCACTTAAGGTATGTCTTTTTAGATTACCTTGTTTACAACTGACCGTTTATTTTTTAGGATATTGGCTTTCGACTAAGAATAGATGAGGCAAAACCGCTAAAGCGGCGTTATAAGGTTGTTGATTCCTTGAAAGGTGTTCCTAAACCTGGAAGGTAGGCACGAGTTTTTCTATGTAATATGTAATCGATACACTTAGAAAAGTTTTATATACAAACATTTTCTTACTTGATAATACTTGTTTTGGGCATGTACATATCAAAAACTTAATTACAAGATCACTTCACCACCAACACTAATTTTCTTAATTTGTTCAATAAGGAACAGATTGAGTTTGAGATCTCCTCCGAAATATAAAAATATTATTATAAATCAATAGTATTAAATATGTAAAAAGGGAATTGGCAGTCGCTTCTACTTGCCGAGGTATTTTACTTTAAAATTTCGAAAAGTTTTCAACACATTCTCAAAACCTTGTTGGAAATTGTGTTAAAATCATAAATTAAAGCGGCGTTTCCAATACAGCGTAGAACTTCAAGCTATTTGTTATCTCCATTCTTCACAGGACAGATTGGCATTTTTTGTCTCTCTCAAAATCTCACACATGCGCCAGCGCAAAATTAGGTTCTTGTCGCGCTGGCGAATACGAAAAATTTCGAAATTTTAGCTTCACTTATTTGACACAAGATGAAGCAACTATGCAATTGACTTATAGAATAAGTAAATTTGCAAAGAAAACTTATTTCGGGTGATAAAATTCAATTGTATGTTGCATAATTTCTTAATATCTGGATGACCGAGCTTGCTCGGAAGAGTTAAAAAAACTTATGAGTATATAAAAAAATTAGTACCTGGGCTGCCGAACTTTGCTTAGGATAGATGTAAAACGTCTAGCTAGATCTATTTTGTATATTTTCAAGCAAGTGGGAAGGTATGTAGCTCGTAAAGCTTCCAAACTAACTGAATGTTCTGAGTGTATAACTTCAGACATTAACTGAATACATCTTTCCTTAGCGGCACGAATTAGGCGTGTCCAAGACGTAGATTGGATTTCTTGATTCGAAACTGGATCAGGTCGAACGTTAATTATAGCATGATCATCATTAATGGATCCAGATCTCGAATTTTCAGGTTGAGCATTTTGGAAATTAAAACTTGGACGTTTACGAGGCATTATAATATTTCCTACGAAGTACAATTCTACAAAGCATTAATTATACCTCAAAAATGTATCAATAATCCTGGCCGATTTGATTGTATATCGATAAAACAATGATGTTCCGTAAAAATGCTATAATCGGATATTTTTTGATCAAATATTTGACCACTCCGTAGTGGCGAACCTACGATCTATCCACCGGGCTGTTGAAAAGACGGTTGGACAACTACATAAATATTGCTTATATAATAGTATAGGATAGGATAATTTGCCTAGCTATGGGGCCGTGTGGGATGGAATACTAAAAAACAAAAAATAAAAAACTAGAGAACTTTTCAGGATTCAAACTCGCGTCCTTCAGTGTGGCAGACCTACTCCCTAGCCACTGAGCTATTGAGAATACGATTTCCGTAGTGAAATTACAATTCATATTGCGCGGGCAAGTCAAGCTTGTTGCTTTGTGCGTGAATACACGGAGAAAAGGATGCGGCTTATATTTAAGTTCCTTGGTAGGAGTAACTTTAAAACTATTGAGCGTTGCGTGAATTCCTTTTGGGTACTTACTTACTTACATAAGTATAACAACATATATTAAATTCGTTGAAATCGGACGCGGACAATCTTGGCGGTCTCATTGTTAGACTACTCTAACCTAACTAATTCACACTACTAACATAAATTATAAAAGAACAAAACCCCGTAATTCAACAGTGCACAATTTACCAGGGTAGAGCAAGCTGCGAGAGCACTACAAGCCAATTTTAGACTCTATTAGGAAGTTAGCCAGATCAACGATTGTTTTGTCATTTAGGGGTGACAAGGTCTCAGCAAGGGAATTTACATTTCAGAACCGGGTGTACTTCTCTGAGGACACTATACCTCGAACACACCAACAACAAATGCTCCTCATCCTCAATCTTACCACAACATTCATACAGATCGCTAACGATGCATCTCCACTTAGCCAGATGTTTTTTTTTTGTATACGTGTGCCCTGTGATTA
The DNA here is from genome assembly GCA_951509405.1 of Machimus rusticus. Lineage (NCBI taxonomy): Eukaryota > Metazoa > Arthropoda > Insecta > Diptera > Asilidae > Machimus > Machimus rusticus. The sequence goes on from OX608051.1 coordinate 17,000,046, forward strand.
TTCTGTTGATCTTTCGAACTATGTCATATCTAATTTCCTTTTTGATAAACCACAGATTTGAGCCTAGGGGGAGTTGGGGCACATTGATACGATTTTTGATTGAACCCAAAAAAAAAGACATATTGACAGTAATACGAAAGTAAAGTATTTAGGTGTGTTCAGTATCTATTTAACTAACTTGTATAAGTCAAATTTACTCTTAGATATATTCATAAAAAATATTAGAGCCTATTTAATAAAAAATGAAATTCGTATCAAACTACCCCACTCATGGGGCACTTTGATTCATTGCTAATTAACTGAAATATTTCTACAAATCAAACAAGTTTTATTTATTTTTACAATATTTATTTATGTGTACTGGTTTTAATTCAAAAGAAAGGCTTTCTTTTTCCCAAAACAATAAATTATGCCATACAAAATAATTATTGCATTAATCAGTCGTTAAATTTTCATAATCATTCTTCACATTGCTTTGTGATTAATTCTTTTAATATTTTAGAGCTAAATCAGCTTACTTTTCTATGTCGAAACACCTATTTACATTGAAATGTTACGTATCAATGTACCCCGAGGGCGTTTGTATCATTGTGGCCCAACCTACTTTAACCGAAAATATTAATTTAATAAAATTAAAGCAATATTTAATCAAACAAATTGAAGTTAATATAATATTATAACAGATATGTACTTGCAAAATAATTTGATATGTCACAGTTAACACGAACTATATAAGAAAAATCAGATTTCAAAGAAAGTGGCGCAATTTTTGTTGCGAACGTAAAAAACAAGTATTTACTTTTTTAGCGCAAGTCGGCGAGTGAATTCTGTTGCTGTACAGATATTTGTTTGGGTCTATAAAGACCTTCCGTTTGGTGCGGGAATGACTCTGCTACTGCGTCTTGATTCCAATATATATCGACTGTATCTATCTCCCCATCTCTCCCTACACCTGAATGCACTTTAGCAAAAAATTTGCTCTTTACCACACTAACCTCTTCAACATCCCCTCTCCATTCTCTCCAAATTCTCCTTTAACATTCAATATTACATCTTCTGGAGTGAGTTTTGTGGTAATAAGATCACCGTTTCTCCTTGCCAAATTTAGACACACGGCAGTGTGTCAGCCAAGTTCGCAAAACAAAAGGGCGACACACCAGCCGTGGGTAATATTACACGAACCATTTCGGGCCATATTCGACCCCCCCGTAACTTATAATCTAATTGACCTACATACTTGCAATTAAGAGTGTCTAGTTAGACTCTCCTTTAGTGACCAAATCTCAAATTTCAATAAATAACCTCTTAGCATTCACGAGATAATGACATCCGAAAACGTCCGAAAATCACTATTTTGGAGACTGACTCACTCACTCACTCATATAAAAGTTAGAGCACTTCTAGGTGACTTAGGAAGTTAAAAATAGGTGTGGAGGATGGTTATTGTACGTACATATAGGAAAAAATCAAAAATCATCAATTTAATGATTGGTAAAGAAGATAACTTTGTAAACGATTTTATACCGTCAATAGTGCCTGGCGCGACGAGATTGGCAATCTCGTCACTCTTGGTGTTTCCTTTAATTTCGATGTGAGAGGGTACCAACATAATTCTTATCCAATCAACCTGTTTAGCCAACTCCACCAATTCCGATACGATAAAATTTTCTTTCTTGTTCTCCCTGATTGCTCTGCAGCTGTTTAAACTGTTGGTGATTATTATTGCTTTCCTGGAACCCATTGTAATCAACTGTTCAATACCTCTTTTTATGGCCAGAAATTCAGCTGTTAGGGTTGACATTGTCCACCTTATTCTTAGACTGATAACATCTTCTCCGGCACAACAACCCCAAGACCAACAACACCATTAGCCACAGATCCGTGGACAGAACCACCGTTTCAGGTGGAACTTCCCTCTTTTCTTTTCTTGCCATTAATACCTTGACTATCTCTGGATTTATTTTTAACTTGCCTCCGAATTCGTTCAGAAAGTCACCATCGTTACCATCAGCAACCACCCTGCATTCGGGATACCTAACAAGCTGGAATAATTCTTTGTACTTAAGGGGGTTATTATTCAGTCTGCTAAGAACATTTTTATCAATTTTCATAATTCTCAATAATTCTTTAGCTGCAATTAAGGCGGCTCTAAATTTTGGGGGCAACTCGTTCGCGAGGACATATAGTGGTAGTTTGGAGTGCTGTGACTGATGCGCAGACTTTTTCTAATATTCCTATTTGAAAAGGTGTCAATTCTCCTGTGCATGGTTTTGGACTCTTTATAGGACATAAACCTAGAGTATTCAATTTTTGACCTTACTAGGGATCTAAAGAGTAGAAGAGCATTTCTAGGGTTGATTTGAAATTTCGTTCCGCTCATCAGTTTAATTATTCTCACATTTTTTTTCCGCAATGTTAACTTCTTCGTTATAGTGTTTCTTACTCCATGTTTTTTCGCAAAAGTCCATCCGACAAATTTCAGATCACTTACACTCTTGACCATTGTTCAAGACAGGTGCATTTTAAGATGTGTTTTTGAGCTCGGCAACATGCACTTCGATTTATGACTGTGAAATCGAAAATACTTAAGTCGTCACTTAAGTTTCGCCGTGCGCTTAGCTAAGTGGGAACTTAAGTGCGCACTGTGAAATCGGGCATTATTCAACCACGTCCCTACTGTATTTTAAGTGTAAGATTAGTGTACTGTGTTTTTCAAAAAGGCATCAATAAACAATAACAAAAAAAAAAAAAATTAAAAGAAAGTGAAACAAAAGTAGCAATTCGACAATATAATGAATAAGAGCACGAACTAAGGCACAACTTACAATATCACTAAACAAAAACAAGAAAAACAACTTAAAATACCTCACAGTTTATTCAAAATGTAATGCAAGCCCTTCACATGCTTCAATGAAACTAACTGTCTAGTTTAGGCCATTCCGTTAACTGGGCAGTACCGTTCCTGCTCTGGCAAGAAATTGGTACAGCTTGACCAAAGTGTGCTCCTCACAAGTAGTGGATTTTAAATAAAAGGCACACTATTTTTTGTACCCAAGCTCACTTGGGGGAAGGGGGGTGATGTTGACCTTTTTGGAAAGGGCTTTAAAATAATGATTTGTTTAGATCGGTTTCGGGTCGCTGCGATGCGTAGAAAAAAAGATAAAAATAGCCATATAAGGCAACATCGTGATTTACGAATCACTCTGTAATTGCCAAACGGTGCGAGATGCCACCCCCCCCCCCCCCCCCCCCACCCATACGATTTTTTGCTTGTCTCGGCCTGACCTTTCACCCCCTGCAGTATTGACCTTCCACCTCTGAACACCCTGTATAACACTTATTATATGAGAACAGTCGTTGGAAACAGTTGATTAAAGCAGCTGATATTTTGAAATCAACTATTATATTCTTTGAAGGTCTGTTAAAATACACCTATGTTTTAAAATTTCTTTTGAATTTTTCGTTAACGGCTTCTACGACCCATTTGCAAAGTATCACCAATCTAGACTTATTTGCTTCTTCAATTGATAATTGTTCTTCTGATCTTTTTGATGGCGGAATGTGTGAGACGTACTCAAAATATTTTAAATCTCCTAGTACGTCTCGAAATTTTCTATCGAATATAAAACAGTCTCCTTCTTTAAAGAACCAGTGAAAGACTCCTTCTTCCAAAGGACCATTTTCATTTTCCAATATTGCTTTCAGAACCACAGCATCCGATGTTTGTGCTGCTTATGGTTCTGTCAGGTCAATGATGTATCCGTCACCACAAACCAACATAAAAAGTTTCAATCGATTTTTAAACTTATGGACGCTATAATTTCTTCTTTAGAATAAGAAGTTTGAGCTTTTTTGAATGGATAAGAAACTTCGATCACAAATAGCGATTGTTTAAGTAACATACCACAAACCGATTAACACCTGATATTTTCAGTAGGTTGAAGTCACAAATCAGAATTACGCATGGTTTTTTTTCATTCGAGATTGAGATAAGAAAGGGAAAAGAAGGAGCGAGAAGAACAAAACATTGCGTGGATCAGTTGATTTTATAATAACAAATAAATAATGTAGCTGTCTCACTTCCTTCGTGTTAAAGACGCTAGAAAGGATTCTCGACACACACTTACGTGGTCTGGTCGAACCTTTACTCAGCCCATCCCTGCACGCGTACCTCAAGGGTAGATCCACAGAAACGGCTCTACACGAGGTGGTGCGCACTATTGAGCATTCTTTGCATTACAAGCAGTTTACTCTGGCTGCCTTCCTAGACATTGAAGGAGCTTTCAACAATATTTGTACGGAGGCAATTCAGGAAGCCCTTTCTGCACTAGGAGTGGAGGAGGGTCTTATCGACTGGTTAGTTACCTTGTTGCGTTCTAGAATAATTCAGTCGGAGCTTGGTGATAGCCAATTAACTAGATACGTCAGTAAAGGCACACCCCAGGGAGGTGTAATTTCTCCTCTATTGTGGCTTCTAGTAATGAATAAAATCCTGACTAGCCTTGACAGGGACAGGATTAAGGTAGTCGCTTATGCGGACGACTTGGTGGTTCTGGTTTCAGGTCTGTTCCCCTCCGTGATAAGCGATATCATGCAGGGAGCTCTTGTCAGGGTTGACGCGTGGGCTAAGAGTTGTGGCCTCGGGGTTAATCCGAGCAAAACAGAACTAGTGCTATTCACGGCCAAGTCAAAGATCCCTTATTTTAAGCTACCTGTACTTAGCGGGCACACCCTTGCTTTATCTACGCAGGCAAAATATCTCGGTGTTATTCTCGATACTAAGCTAAGATGGAGACTTAACATCGACGAGCGCATCAGGAAGGCCTGTATAGCTTTCTACGCGTGCAAAAAATCTTTCGGAAGACGGTGGGGCCTCCAGCCCAAACTAGTATGGTGGATGTACACAGCCGTGGTACGTCCAATCCTTACATATGGGGCAATCGTTTGGTGGCCCTGTCTGAACAAGGACTACATTCGTTCTAAAATGGGAAGAGTTCAAAGAACCGCGTGCGTGGGTGCCACAGGAGCGATGCGGTCCTGCCCGACCGAAGCTCTCAACGTGCTGCTGCACCTTCTTCCTATCGATCTTCACACTAAATACCTGGCGAGCTGTAGTGCCGTCAGACTTAAACAGACAGGATGCTGGAAGGCCAAGCCATATGGGCACAGCAATATCCTGAATCAGCTACCAGAGGGGCTGGCAGACTGTCACACGGACTATATTGTCCCTAGGCAAATTCGCGGGAAGATCTTTAGTGTGAGACTTCCTACCAGAGAAGAGTGGAGGGAGAGCGACGTAACGCAATCCTTCATTATGTTATCTTCACGGACGGGTCTAAATCCATGAAAGGAGTTGGCGCTGGCATCTTTTCCGATGCACTTGCCGTGGAAGAGTCGTTTCATCTTCCCGCGCAGGCCAGCGTCTTCCAGGCGGAGGTTTTTGCCATCATGAAAGCCTGTGACGTTCTGGTTGGCCTTACACCTATCAAAAACATTGCAATTCTTACTGACTCGCTCGGGGGGGGGGGGGGGGGGGGGGATTCTGCTTCACTTTCTATCAATCGCGGACAGACTCTGGGCGAATCTGGAAACGTGTAGCATCTCCCGAACGACCTGGCCTGCCTTTAATCATAGCAGGACGCTTGAGCTTCTTAGGCGCAGTCGTGCAGACATTGCCAGGGTGGTGGCAGTTCTTATCGGCCACTGGCCTGTAGGGGAACATGCGGCTAGGCTTGGGATTCCCTTTAACAACCATTGTCGCAGTTGCAAGGATCAGAACGAGAAGGAGACTCTTTTTCATTTTGTGTGCAATTGCCCCGCGCTAGCAGAGGGGAGAGACATCGGGCGCTGGGCGGGTACCTCTTCGATAGTATTAAAATCTTATCCACGTCAAGGATCGGAGAGATTGTTCTGTTTCTGAACGCCACTGGCTGGCTCTAATCTCTGATCCTTTGGCTGCCTTACTCTCTCTTACATTATACCTCTTAGGGGATTTTTCGTGGTATCAAAACGGCGCGCCTAGCGCTACTTGGACCCATCCAGGGGTTGGGTCACCACTTAAACCAACCAACCAATGTAGCTACTCGTTATAATTATGTACCTATTTCTTTATTGGTTTATTAGTGTAACGAATAGTTTTGTTCATAATTTTTTTTCATTTTTAAGGCCGATTCACACATATCAGGGTCCGACCCGTGTCAGCAACATGCCGTGTCCGGACCAGGCATCCGTGTCAGTCAGTACCATTCACATAGATCCGTGCCGTTTCAGTCACTGTTTCGTGTGAGTTCAATGAAATGCACCACTCTTGAACTACACTACCTCTGAACTGAGCCGGAGCCGCCATTCACACTCGTTCGTGTAAGCACTGATCAGTGCTCTCCGTGTCAGTGCCCGGACAGAATATTCTTTGAAATAATATCGGAAAGTTTTGCACTGACACGGATGCATCACGGAAAACACGAACCCGGACAAGTATATGATTCTATGCTAAAAGTGTGTAACAATCTTAGGTCCGGGCACGGTATGTTGCTGATACGGATCGGACCCTGATATGTGTGAATCGGCCTTTATTCGATTTTACCTGATGCCCAGCACATACAGAAAAAAGAAATGTATATAATTGTCTCTTACATCAAGCCTAATAAACCTACACTTAAATTGTTTCTGTTGGTTCTGGGTCATTTTTGCCTATTCGCCTCTGTTATCAACCTTTTCCTAAAACTCTATAAATTATATAAATTTAGCTCGTTTTCAATAATTTCAAATTTTTCGCTCGGCATTAAAAGCGTTAAATAAACCAGAGCTTTTCACGTACGATTATATATAAGAATAAACTTTTTACTCAACTAAATAATTTTCTTACGGAAACCAAAACCAAATTTTTTTTCACAGTAGATTATAATAAAGTGGTCAGATTTAATTCAAGACACTGACTTATGATAAGTGTATATATTTTAGTTGTGTCATTGTTTTTTAAAGTATTTTTACAACGAACTTTGGCATCATTCATTTTCCGAAATTTTCTTATCAGATACGCTGCAATAAGTAGTATTTTATATGAAATCTAGGTAATTAGCCATGATTTGACATACAGTCTTATAGCGTCTTTCCATCTTCCCAAAATCTTGGGATTTAAAATAAGTGATTTAAGAGTATTTCCATCATAGTAATTATTTCATTTGATGTTTCAAGTATTATATTTTAATTGTTTTATTTGTTTATATTATCTTTTTAACTATTTGTTCCATTTAAATTCAATGTCAATTTTAACGCCAAAAATCCCCAAAAAGTTTATTCAGCACTATTTAGTAGGCATTAAAATTGGCAATGAATTAGAATGGAACATGAAGCTCTTATAAAATTATTTTTCTAAGAGATGACGGAGGAGAAATTCTGAACCGTTTAAAATTTGTAGGTCATAAGCCCCTTATCTAATTCTCTTTTAATCAGTATTACAGTGGAAGATTCTGCATCGAATATAATCGTAAAATCGGGCAAACACAAGGTCGTTCTTCTGGAGAACCCCTTCCGAATTGATTTCTATGAGGGAGAGAAGCTGCTTGTTTCCGTGAATGCTAAAGGACTTATGAGGTTTGAGCATTTGCGCCAAAAACCACAGCCCAGTGACAACGTAGAGAATGCTGAAAATGTTGTCCAAGTCGAGATTGATGAAATTATTGCAAACGACCCAGGGTCGTGGGAAGAGAACTTCAAATCACATGATGATTCAAAACCAAATGGCCCAGAGGCTGTATCTTTAGATTTCTCGTTCCCTCAAGCAAATGTTATGTTTGGCATCCCTGAGCATGCTGATTCGTTCAGCCTGAAAGAAACTTCCGGAGGTGATCCTTACAGATTATACAACTTGGATGTATTCGAGTATGAACTGAACAGCAGGATGGCTCTGTATGGTTCAGTTCCAGTTATTTATGGACACGGGTAAATACTTAGAAAACGTGTTTGCTTAGTTTTTATTTTTTCGATTTATCCAGAGCTGAAGTCACTACTGGAGTTTACTGGCAAAATCCATCTGAGACTTGGGTAGACATATACAATCCAACGAACGCCAAAGATCTCATGTCGGAGGTTACTCAATATATCTCTGGTAAAAAGCCAGACCCTCCGACAGCCCATTTTATGTCTGAAAGTGGAATTATTGATGTATTCGTATTATTAGGACCCACACCCCTCAATGCTTTCAAGCAGTATACTGATCTCACTGGAAGTGCTCCCCTTCCGCAAGTAATTTAACACTGCCTTATGTTCTGTTAGCAAACTAATATTGTTTACAATTCTTAGATGTTCGCTCTAGGGTACCATCAGTGCCGATGGAATTACAATGACGAGCAAGATGTGTACAGCGTTAGCAACAAATTTGATGAGCACGATATACCCATGGACACTATGTGGCTAGACATTGAATATACTGATGGAAAGAAATATTTCACATGGGATAGTCACAAATTCCCACATCCTTTGGAAATGATAAAAAATCTAACTAATCTTGGTCGGCACTTAACGATCATAATCGATCCTCATATTAAGCGAGACAGTGGCTACTTCGTTCATAATGATTTTACAGATCTTGGCTACTACGTTAAAACTAGAGATGACAAAGATTACGAGGGATGGTGTTGGCCAGGATCATCTAGTTATCCTGATCTTTTCAAGCCTGAAGTGAGAAAGTACTTTGCAGATCAGTACCTTGTTGAGAATTTTAAGACTACCACTAAAGATGTTATGCTCTGGAATGATATGAACGAGCCTTCAGTCTTCAATGGACCTGAAGTGACCATGCCTAAGGATAATCTGCATTACGGTGGTTGGGAACATCGACATGTTCATAACTTGTACGCTCATATGTTCATTGAGGCAACATTCGATGGCTTGACACGTCGTGATCCTACCCAGCGTCCTTTTATTCTTTCTCGAGGTCATTTCTCTGGCACGCAAAGGTATGGTGCAATCTGGACAGGAGATAATAAAGCCGATTGGGGTCACTTGGCTGCTTCAATTCCAATGTGTCTCGCTGAGGCTGTGGCTGGTTATTCATTTTGTGGTTCAGATGTTGGCGGATTTTTTGGAAATCCAGATGCTGAGATGCTTGAACGGTGGTATCAAATAGGCGCTTTCTTACCATTCTTCCGGTCGCACGCTCATATTGACACAAAGAGACGTGAACCATGGCTATTTCCAGAAGAGACAAAGAATCGGATTCGAAGCGCTCTTCGGAAAAGGTACAGCTATCTACCCTTCTGGTACACTATGTTCTACGAACATGAGCGCTTAGGATATCCTATTATGAGGCCTCTTCTTGCTCATTATCCTACTGATGAGAAGGCATTCCAAATTGACTATGAGTTCTTGCTGCATGATGTTTTGCTGGTTTCTCCAGTAACCGAGCCCGGAAAGGTTACTGGAAAGGTTTACTTCCCTGTAATAAAGGAGGGCAAAGGAGATTTATGGTACGACATTGATAATTACCAAGTCGTTAGTGAACCAGGCCTCGTAGAAGTAACTGCGGATAGAAGTAAGGTAAGAAATTCGTTTAGTATTTTATTCATTTTGTAGACAATTTTAAAATGCAGTTATTGGTTTTGTAAAGTAGATTTCCCAGATATTTTTGGATAGAAAACTTAATATTATAAGTGATATTTTTGATGGCTCTTTTATCAAGTGCCCCAGAAAACAATGGTTGCTTTTTCTTGTTTCTTAACTTTTCTGTAGTCTCTGCGCAGTCAATGCGATCCGTTCTTCTTATTTGCAACAACAAATTGCTTGAGAAAGGCTAATTTTTTTAATTTTATTAGTGTGCCCATTTCATCCTTATATCTATTTTGAAAATCTATATAATTTTCTTATATTTTTATGTTGATGATAAAGCTATGCTTATACACTTCCATTCGAAATAACAGCAATCTTCAGTATCATCAAACACAGCGTACCTGACCGATATAAAAAAACCCGGCCAAGTGCGAGTCGGGCTCGCGCATCGAGGGCTCCGTAAATTTGTTTTTTTGTTTTTGTGATGGAAAAACAAATTAACGATTTTCGGATTTTTTTCTTTACTTGTGCAGTAAGATCTTCCTTCTTGCCAAATTTTAGGTCTATACTAAACGTTATAATCCGACTGAATCGTAAAATGTTTGCCGCGAAGCGTTTCTTAAAAATTTTGGTCCGACTATGAACGCTTTGTTTCGGTTCTTTCATCTTTCGGTCTGGTTGGACCGAAAAATAAAACTTTGTGAATATATCGGTCCGCTTTAGAGAAAATGCACTGCGCTACTTGCTTAGTAGTGCGGCTCCAAAGATAATGTACTTAAATAAGATGTGACACTCTTTATACAAGCGCAAAGCTCTAACCCAAATGCAATTCCGAAAAAATTTTTTGCCTTAGTGCAGGCAGTAAGGAACTACTGCCTGCCATTCCTTATGAAAATTCCGATAAGAGCGAACGAGACAAAAGTAGTCAGCTCACCTATGGCGCTTACACTGTAAACAATAATGTGAGCGTTTTTTGTACACGCGTTTTTAAACTGCGCCTTGGGGTGGTTGTGTGCGTGCGTGCTTGGTATTAGTGCCTGTCACTGTCAATGTTCCAGGTATAGGGATGGCCTGGAATTGAAGAAGAGGGAAGAGGCTAGTTGCACACATTTGCCTTAAATACGGATGCGGTTTGTTTACATTTTTTCATTATGCGCCTTGGGGTGACTGTGTGCGCGCGTGGCGAAAAGTACGCCGGGTGGGTTGGATTTTTTTCAACTTAACGAAGCTAATATGAGAATAAGAATTTATCTTGCAATAATACGAGAGTAAAGATTTATTTCACAATTTATTTATTTTAAAAAGAAAAATAAATGATAAGTGATAAATGGAATGCATTCATAGAAAAGTTGTAAAAAATATGAGGCCCCCTGTAGAGTGTTTCAATTCTCGGTCCATTTCCACCCCATTTCCACCCAAATTTTTATCCCTTTCTTACACGTGACTTCCTTATTACTACCTAAATCTGAAGTTCGTTTGACTAACGGTACCAAGGTCGAATTTTTAAAAGAAAAAATTTCGCGAGTGTCCCATCTTGTTGTAGCTAATCTTTGCTCGGCTCATCTCATTGTAGGTTTTTAGACACATTTTTATGATCTGAACTTTATCTTAAAAATTCCAATCAAAACGTTTCTATTGGACCGAAATTGTTTCGGTCACAGCAATATCGGTTCAATGTAACCGAAATAATTTTTTGTCCAAAGATAACGTTCTTTTTTTATGGAAATGGAACCGGTATAGTTCTGACCGAAATAATTACGTTATTATAACGTTATGATGGTTCCCTGATCATAAATACTTATGAATTTTATTTGCTTGTGTAAGTAGTCAGGAGTTGTTCCTATGTAGTTATAATAAGAATAATGTAATGAAATTCAAAAAAGCATATTTAACTGAAACAAAGTGAGAACAAGATCACCCGTTCATGATTTGTGTTAAGAGTATCAAGCTTATCGTGTCGAAATAACAGAGTTGTTATTTCAGTAAAATTGTAGTAGCATTGTTCCGGAGTCCAGCGAAATATTAAAAAAAAAAAAACCTAATTAAATCAGTGAAAGCATGCACAGAAGTGTTAAATTTAATTTGATATCCTGAAAATTGTGGTAGGAAACGTTTTACGTCTGAAAAAACGCATAAAGAATCGTTCAGTTAATGAAAAAGATACTATCAATGCCGACTATAAACGTCGAAAAGGAACTGAATTTATCCGTGAGTGAAAATACCATTAGAAGACGTTTAGTACAAGCAAAGACCATATAAACTAGAAGATACACAATCAGGTACAAGCACTTCATTGGGCTTGGGACCTAATTTTAGGACCCAGAACATGTTGTGGTAAAATTAGTTGTTTGCCTCAAGTATCAGTCAGCAAATCGCAGCCAAGTATGTAGGTTGCTAGATTTTATTGCAACTTATGTCACTTGATCTGAAGGAGCGAAAGAGATATATACAGATATAGCAACGTTAGAGCAGTTAAAGAATCTATGAAGGAGTTTATAAGTTATATATAACTTTTTTAATGCGGCCTGAGAAGAAGAAGAATAGTGTCGGATTTAGTATACTTGCTTAGCATTCAAGGTTTCCGGTTTCAATCCCTCTTCGCTACCAACATTTCGGTGCTACTGTTTTATTTTTTATACATTTTTCAGCTTGTTTTTGTGGAGTTTTGAAACCAACTGGACTTCTTGTAAAATAAGCAAATTTCAAAATCAATTATAAATATCACAAATCTAAAATACCCCAACAATAAAATCGCGCAAATCGCAGTCCAAAAAACAGAACAGTGCTAACAGTGCTTAATCGGATTTCATTTCAACTTTGCGGGTGAAAAGTGAATTTGCGGCGGGAATATTCAACTTTGAATCTTGACGAAATGTCAAAACTAAAAGTTGAAAAAGGGCTTTGCCTGAAATGTATGGGGAACTGGTGCCCTTTTTTTATGGCACACTAACGCCACCTTGTTAGATGTGTAGAGTACTTCCATACAAACAATAGTTACTATGGCAGCTCAGCTCTAAAGTACATCCGTCTCGAGTTATGCGCCCTAATCTATAACGCGTATTTAATTAGGAAAACTGGAAATATAAGTTACTTTTAAGGGTCCTATACTATTTGTTTTATAGTACAAACTCTACTGGACTCAATTTGCATCATATTGGCATAAAAGGCATAGTGTGACATCAAGTTACGCTTCATCGTAACTCATATTTGCAGTTTTCCTAATTAAATACGCGTTATATAATATGTGGATTGGGGCGCATAGCAATGAGAAGTCTTTTTACGCAGATATTGATTTTCGGATCTCCTGATAATCCAAAAGAGTCTCTTGGAAACATTTTAAGAAAATTTGACAGAAGACTTTATCCATGAAGCTAGAAGAAATGCCCAGTCTATCGAAGAAGCGATTAAGCGTGCTTATCGGATTATTGCCTAAAAACTAAATACTGAAGCAACAGAAGGCAGAAGTTTTCTATATTGGGTACAATCATTTGGCTTTGAAAATACTGATGGCTATGATAATGAAATGAATCGGGATGTTCTAAACATCGATAAATCAACAGCGCTAGAAGAACAAATGCATCGGCTACTTAGAGAAAAACAAATAGAGGTCTTTGACACCATACTTCTTGCAGTTAATGGCGCTTCTGAATTCAAATGCTTTTTCGTTGATGGCCCTGGTGGTACTGGTAAAACATTTATCTATAAAACTTTATACTATATTCTTACCGGCAGAGGCCACAACGTAGAGTGTAAGGCATTTACCGGTATCGCTTTAATATTGGTACCTCACGGCCGAACTTCTCATAAAAGCTTCGGACTTAAAGTACCACTTACATCAGAGTCAGTTTCAAATATTAAGCCAGGATCGACTAAAGCAAGGGAACTAGCACAAATCGATGTTTTCCTTATGGATGAAGCGCCTATGCTTCCCAAATATGGATTGAATAACATGGACCAACTTCTGCCAGCATCGCAAATCCGGATTTACCTTTTAGAGGCAAAGTAATCTTGGAGGAGATTTTCGTCAATGTCTTTCTGTACAATCACGAGCTAACAGAAATGAGTTATTGGATCTTTCTTTTAAAAAAAGTTCACTTTTCCCCATTTTTAAAACATTTTCTCTTGAAGAAAACATGCGAGTTGATCCAGAGCAATAGTTATTTGCAAAATATCTCCTGGAATTAGGAAACAGAAATACCAGGAGAATACAAAGTCTACCATAGCTGCGATTCAGTGAATGATCAATCCGAACGAGGACTTGAATTCATAACTGAATTCCTTAATTCGAACAATATTACTGAGTTTCCCCCACATGAACTAAACTTTTAAAAAAATTTGTATAATTATGTTACTAAGTAATTTGGATGTGTCGGAAGGTTTATGCAATGGAAAAATATTAATCATAACGAACCTGAGTAACAATATAATCAAAGCAAAAACTATTCGTGGTGAGCAGTCCGGCAGAGAGGTGCATATCCCGAGAATTTTATTCTTCTGATCATTCCCCGATCAAAGTTTGATTTTATTATGTTCGCTTCGGTGGTCCAGGCATTTTTTTTAATACTCATAAGTTTTTTTTTAACTCTTCCGTGCAAGCACGGTCATCCAGGTACTGTATTCCATATACCACATTATTATGGCTGTAGAGGAAACTTGAGAAATGTTTATCAATCGGTTTTTGAGCAATTTGCCGTCAAAGTGACGAAAAATTGATCCAAATTTAAAATTTTAATGTTTGTAAAAAAACTGAAGAAAAAGAGGAGGAGGAAGAAGAAAAGGAAGAGTTATACAAAAAAAAAAACTAAGAAAAAGAAGGTCAGCAAAGATAATTTTTTTAAGTAAAGTCACGCACCTCGATGTGCTGAAGCTTCCGTGAAATACCGTCTGCCGAATAGGGTCAGATAGAAGATTCCACCTATGTGCACATTGGATAAAGTACGAGTGCTCACCATGTCGTGTCTGGAAACGTGGCAAAGGAAGTAGTTTTAGTTTGGTCGAGTGCAGGAAGTTCATTTTGGTGAAAAGATCAGGTGGCTTCTGGGAGTGGATCAGCTTATGGAAGAATTTGAGCATTCGTTGAGTTAGGTAAGCCTCCACAGAAGAGTCCAATAAAGATTTTATGTACGGAATGGTATGAGAACCGCGGCGAAGCCCATAAACAAAGCGAATTACGGCATTGAAAGCAACTGAGTTTCTTACGGCACGTTGAATCAAGACTGGTGAAGATCAGACTACCGAATGTGAAATGTGGAATAATGAGCGCCTTAGCAAGGTGCCTACGGAGGCCAATTGATAAATAGCTCGCACCAACCCAGAGCTGCCTCAAACAAGCATAGACTTTTCGAACTGTCGCAGATGTATAAGAGCAACAATATACATAGGTTCGAGTCAAGCAATATCCCTAAGTTTTTGGCAGATGATAAAAACGGAAGAACCGAATTGTTTAGTAGTACTGGAGGCAGCTAGTAATGTGCTAGTTCAGTTCTATAAATTTTCAAGCAGTTGAACTTGTTGGGGTTAAGTACCAGACCATTTTACACCGACCATACGTGTACTCTACGCAAATAATCGTTCAAACGACTAATGCAATGTTCCATTAAGCCGATCAGGCGACTGTGGTAAAGTACATCATATGCATAAGGATGGATGGATACGTCACGCATTACCTCTGGAAGATCGTTAATGAAAACTGAAAACAGAAGCCGAGTATGGATTCTTGAGGAACTTCATTGAGTAGACAAATTGTAATTGGTCTTCACAAATTGGCAGCGCCCTTGTTAGGGAGCCGAATCGAATCGAATCGCCGAATACGAGAACGAAGCTTCTTTTATAATAGAACATGGCTCTATACTCTCTCTCTCTCTCTCCCTCTCTCTCTCTCTCTCTCTCTCTCTCTCTCTCTCTCTCTCTCCCTCTCTCTCTCTCTCTCTCTCTCTCTCTCTCTCTCTCTCTCTCTCTCTCTTTCTCTCTACTTTTCATTTGACCAAAACATTTTCAGTGGAGAATTAAATAATTGCTGACATGTATTACATTTTCGAATTTTCCTTACATTTGAGTAGGTTGAAATGAACATATATTTTTTCACTTTTGTAAAGCTCTTTGGGCAAGAGCAAACAATAAGAAAACATATACCTATTAATGTATAACTTTATTCATTATCCAGGTTCCCGTTTTCCAAAGAGGAGGCACAATTGTTCCCAAAAAGGAGCGCATTCGTAGAGCTGCCACTTTAATGAAAGACGATCCTTATACACTGGTTATTTGTCTTGATCGATCAGGCTTCGCGAATGGTACACTTTATATTGATGATGAGAAAAGCTATGAATATCGCCAAGGCAAATACTTGTATATCGCATTTCAATACAAAAACGGAGTTTTCCAAAACAGGTATGTACATACAAAATTTCATTTGTAATTTTTTCTCATAAATATTTTATTGTTGCAGATTCATTGACAAAACTAATTTCTCGACAAAATCTTGGCTTGAACGTGTCGTTATTGCCGGCCTGGATAGTGGCAAGGTACCCAAGTCCGCCGTTTTAAAGCAAAAAAATAACGAGAAGTTGGAGGTCTACAAGGATGGCAATACGTGGGTTATTCGGAAGCCTGGTGTTAACATGGAAGAGAAGTTTTCAATATCTCTTCAATTCTGAGCGAATTCTTACCTACAACCTTAAACATGTAATTTTATGTGAAGTTTTACATTTAGTTGCTTTATAAAATAATAGAAGTATAAATTTGAGATTTTTTAAGAATTAAATAAATTACAGTGAGACCGAATTTTTGTTTATTACTGAAATTAAAAGAACGAAAATGTTTATTACTATAGATCACCTAATTTACCCAAATGATTTCCGCGATATTCGCTGCATTTTTTTATGGTTTTTGATCAAAATGCGGGATTCTGCGGAAGGGAAGGGAACTTTCACTTCCTTATATGTATATTGTATTTTATTAACCGACTTCAAAAAAGGAGGAGGTTATGAATTCGTCGGAATCTTTTTTTTATGTCTGTTACCTGATTTCTCCGTCAATTGTGGACCGATTTTAATAATTCTTTTTTTAATGGATAGGTTATGCCTCACAAGTGGTCCCATTTAAATTTCATTAAAATATTCCACTTCAAAGGGTGGAAAATTAGGGGATGACTGAATTTTATTGATTTTCATTCACTTCATCGCGCGATAATTTCAACAATTATGGATCGATTTTGAAGATTATTTTTCTGACAGGATATGTATCATTATAACGGATTGACTAACAAATACTAAAAAACCAAAATGGCGGATTCTAAGATGGCCGCCTTTATAAACACCACTAAAAAGCAAAAAATAAAAATTATTTAAAAAAAAAAAAAAACCGCCTTCAAAAAACAGCTAGGAACTAAAAAGCAAAAAATAATTGGTAACATTTACATATACGATTTCCTACCTACTGATGTGTTTGAAGTCGGTGCCAAAGTCCAAAAATAACAATGAGCAATACTTATACTTAGTGACTTATAAAGAGTTGAATTAACAACGAAACGTATTTCACACATGTGTGTGCCCGTTTGGGTTGTATCGCTCAGCCTACCCACGCTCGCTCGAAAGTTCGTCGCACATGCGGGGTGTAGCGGGGGACCTATTTGGCTTGGCACCGAGTTCAAACACATCAGTAGGTAGGAAATCGTATATGTAAATGTTACCAATTATTTTTTGCTTTTTAGTTCCTAGCTGTTTTTTGAAGGCGGTTTTTTTTTTTTAGTTTGTTGCAATGTAGACTGTATATTTCTTCACTGATTTTGATTAAACTTGGCTTGGCTTATGTATTCTCTATTGTAATATCTCGGCTACATATGTTCGCAAATGGGGTGAATCGGTCAAGCGGGTGCGGATTTAGGGACTACATTCTCTTGTATAGAGATAATTTAGACCCGGTATTTCTTTATTGATAACGATAAAAGTTGGCCTATAGACTTCTTAACTTCTTAGTTGTGCATGACAATGGTGTGGATCGGCCATGGTTGGTGTAGCATTTATTTCTTAAAAGAGGCGGCCTCACCAATTTCTATAAAAAATTGGTTGTCTGAAAGTCGGTTTACGATCGAAGTTTACGTGACAACGGTGTCCATTGTGATTATCGTCGAATGGTCGAACGTAAGTCAAATCGAAATTTCGGTATTGTGAATAACGATTGTCATCGAAATTTTTCGATTGTGATCGTATATCATTTTCGATCGTTTTGCTGTGCTCGAAAGGCAAACGTTGTAGCCATAATTAATAGAAATTTACGAATTTAACGATAATGTAAGTACTGAAAAGCTAAAATTGAACGGGAATAAGATAAAAAGGTATGGTATTTTAGGGAGAAGATAAATAAACCAGAGGGAGTGGCGAAAATCGCTTTTAAAAGTGTTGTATATTATTTGTGTACAACAATAAGTCCCCTGTTGTCCCTTCAGTCAAACGCTTGTATGCTGTTGCTGGGACACAGAACTTTATTCCTTTTAAGCTACAGTACCCTTAACTGAATTACTCTAGGCCGAACGATGCCGCTTCGCACTCCAATTGTTACTTTTCACACCGGTAATACCTTTCGCGCGTTCTACCCGTAAATCGGCTTTTTGGTCTTTACACTTTTAAAACTTGACAGCAACTAACTTCGCTCAGCCGCCGAGAACTTAAGGCCTGCGCCCATAGAGTCCGGAATTTGTGCGGAATTTGCTCGACTCCGGTAAGCTTAAAGCTATTGACGTCCGGAAAACAGAGGTATCGCCCATAGAATCCGGAATTTCTGCGGCAAGCTTTATCTCCCAAAGGCAAATTAAGATTAAAAAAACAATCAAGAAGCAAATTTTATTGAAAAGAAAACGATGGATGTTTGATTTTATTGCAGGGAAGGCGCCGCTTTTAGGTGCGACCCATTTTATCAGGTCACTGACAGGACTGCTAGCGAAGGCCCAAACCTTTTAAGCAAACCACGCAAATTAAAATGTTCAAAAACCCGCACAATTATGTTTAAACACAACTAAATAACAAATAATTAAATTGCCACGAACCGATTTCTGTTATATCTCGGGACCAGCAGTCGAGTGTTTAATATTTCAAAATGTTTTCAAAGTTTAGAAACTTTCGCTGGAAGCTTTCCTTGCCGCATGTAGTACGGATCAAAAGTTAAGAAATGTTCAACTTTTCAATCCGGCCGCGACTGCGGCAGCGCGTTTCTATGGGTGCACCCCCATAAGAAAGCGTGTAGTTCAACTTACGTTTTCCGCAGTCGGACGAATTCCGGACTCTATGGGCGCGGGCCTTTAAGGTTCCCGGGCGGCCTGCGGGAAACGCGCTGAGTGTGCGTTTCTCACGCTGCACTTGCACGCGCATTTCCCACGAACTCAGCGGCCGACGCCGCTGGTTCAGCGCATTCTTGCACGGGCGAGACGAAACCGGAGTTGTCGCCCGTGTCATGTTTACGGCAACTTTAAATGTTGCCGAGGGAGGGTTATGGTTGCGTAACGGTACCCATCGTTACAATTTCAAAATATCGATAATACTATCGATCGGTACCGTTACACAACACTCCTTCCCCCCTTGAAAAAGAGAGTCATTCTTTGAAGAGGAATGACTCTCGACAAAGAAATCTAAAAAAAATTTTTTTACCAAATTGTGAGTGGGCATCGTTCGTTCACATTCAAATTCCTTAAATGCTAATTCACAATATTTCTATTAGTACCGGGTGCCTTTCCTGCTTACCCTTATCTAAGTATCTCAAACTTAAAGTTATTAGGATTATTCCTACTAGCAAGTAATTAAATTCTTCCTATTTCCTTAAAATCCAAAGAGGATTCGCTATTCAAATTGTTAAAACTACCAAAATTATTTTAAGTTTTTCTATCTAAATTATTCAAATTACAAAAATTATTTTGAATTTCCTATTCAAATTATTAGAATTACTTCTTTAATGTTATTACTTGTTTTTTATTAGAATTTTTCTCTTAGAAATATTGGGTCTTTTCTATCCAAATCAGTAAAATTACCTTTTTTTTTTTAATATTCAGTATTACCTATTTAAATTACTTTCTTCAAAACGTTCAAGATTTAAAATTGTTCTGCATGAACATTAAATTATTTTTTCAAAAATGTTACTTATAAAAAAAAATTGTCCTGTCCGGTGCGGCTAAGGCCAAAGTCATGCATTCTATATGTCCGGAGTAAAATACGCGTCGATCGCGCCGACAATTGGCTAACTCAGCAAAGGAAAGTGTCAAGTCTCACCTTCCTATTGCTTGGATTCAAACGATAGCTGAATCAAGTACGGCTCCTCATCCAAATGTCCTAAAATGTTGATATTTTTTCTTCATTAACTGCTAATAAAAAAAATTGTCTGCCCATTCTACTCTAAGTAGGGTTTTAGGCGATTATTATGTACTATCTTATTATGTCTACCCATGCGTATCGTGGTATTCACGGATGACGGGGTAGCGGTTACCAGGTAAGGTCCTACCCAGATTTCTGCGAGTTTATGTTTTCGGTTCTCGCTTTTAAGGAGAACCTTATCCCCTACGTGGAAAGATAGAGGTCTAGCGTCTTTATCGTAATACTCTTTAGACTTTTTCCTACTGGCCAAAATATTTTTTCTGGCTATTGCGTAAGACTTTTGTAATTTATAACGGAGCATATGGTAATAGCTCTCGTGATTGTATACGGGCTCGGGGTCCCTTTTCAAATTAGACGGGACATCTGCCGTAAACCCGAACAAGCAGTCCATGGGAGTCAATTTCGTCCCTTCGTGTGTACTATTATTATACACAAAAGCTGCTGTTCGCAGATACTGATCCCAACTTTGTGGATTCTCATCTACTACGGTACGCAGATACTCTATAAGTGGTCTATGGGCACGTTCGAGTGCTCCATTAGACTGGGGGTGGTATGCTGACGTTTGCAGCTTCTTCACCTTTAGCAGTTTACATATCTGCTTAAAAAGATCACTTAAGAAGTTAGTACCTTGATCGGTAACTATTCTTTTGGGAATGCGGTAGCGCGTGACGATCTCGTCGAAGAAAATTTGCGCTACCGTTATGGCTTCCGCATTTGGTATCGCGTACCAGTCCACGAATTTTGTCAGGTTATCCTGGAAGGTTAGGATATATTTATTTCCTGACGTGGACTCTTCCAATGGTCCGACGATATCGAGGTAAACCTTGTCAAAAGGTTGCTCGGCTATGTCCGTTATGACCATGGGCATCTTGTATTGCGCCGAAGATTTTAATCTTTGGCACTTGGAGCATTTCTTGATATCATTTTTTATATCGCGTAGCATATGCTTCCAGCGAAATTTTCGCTTAATTCTTTTATAAGTCTTAATTACTCCCTGATGGCCTCCGAATGCGGAATCATGGTAATCATGTAAAATGATTTTAATTTCCTCGGGGCTCGTAATATGCTCAGGGGTGTTTCGTGCTTCTGGCGATGGGGGTTTGTCGTCAGCTGTTCCTATAGGTTCAGACAGATTTTCCTCCGGATCGAGTGCTACTATTTCAGGCTGCTTTTCCGCCTGTTTTGCCTCCTGTGTATCTGGGATGACTTCTATATCACCTTCTTGGGCTTTCCTTTTCTGAGCCCTAGTAAGCGTGTGTACTGTAGCGGGGTTGTATTCCTCCGCTGTAGAGTCCATAGCTCGATGGATTTGAGCCTCTACCGTTAAGGTTGGGCTGTTCAGGTCTTCAATACCTTCCCTTGGGATGCGGCTTAGGGCGTCCGCATTTGTATTATATTTTCCGGGTTTATACTCGATGGTGTAATCGAACTCGGAAAGTTTGAGTTGAAATCTTTTCAACCGGGAAGTGGGGTCTTTTGCATTAAGGACCCTTTTTAGAGGCTTGTGGTCGGTATAAATTGTGAACTTTCTACCTTGAAGGTAGCATCTAAAATTCCTAGTCGCCCAGACAATAGCTAACAACTCTTTCTCAATGGTAGAGTAGTTTCGCTCTGCCTTGTTCAAGGTACGACTGGCGTATGCTATGGGCTGGTCTTTTCCTACCTCTCCTTGAGAGAGGACAGCCCCTAATGCCTCATTGCTTGCGTCCGTGGTTAAATTGAAAGGTTTACCGAAGTCGGGGTATATCAAAAGAGGTGGAGAAATTAAGGATTTTTTAATACTTAGAAATGCTTCTTGGCATTTTTCCGACCAGTTGAATTTAACATCTTTCCGAAGTAAATTCGTAATAGGCCTCACGATTTTCGAAAAATCGGGAATAAATTTTCGGTAGTAATTGGCAAGTCCCAGGAAAGATTGAACTTGCCTAACAGTTCGTGGAACTGGAAAATTCTGGACGCAAGCGGTTTTGCTAGGGTCAGGAAGTGCTCCTTTACTGGAACACTTGTGTCCCAAATATACCACTTCTTTCCGGAGAAATTGGCATTTCAACGCAACCTGTTGAACAACTTTCGCAGCTTAGAGTTATGGTCCTCTAAGTTCTTCCCGTAGATGACGATGTCATCCAGATACACGAAACATTCCAGGCCCTGTAGGCCTGTAAGCACATAGTTCATGAGGCGCTGAAATGTTGCAGGGGCTCCTTTGAGCCCAAATGGCATTCGCTTAAATTCGTAATGCCCGTAGCTCGTACTGAAAGCTGTCTTTGGACGATCTTTACGATCGACTTGCACTTGATGGTATCCACTAGCCAAATCGAGGGTAGTGAAGTACCTTGAATGACCTAGTTGGTCCAGGATGTCTTCGATCCGTGGGAGAGGAAAAGCGTCGCCTATATTTTTTTCGTTTAGCTTACGAAAATCTACGACTACTCTCCATTTCTTTTCGCCGTTTGGTCCCGGCTTTTTGGGGACCACTAATAGTGGCGAGTTCCAAGGACTTTTGCTTGGCTGCACTATTTCGTTATCGAGCATGTCTTTTATTTGCTCGTTTATTACGTGACGCTGAGTCTCTGGTAACCTGTACATTTTTTGGTTAATGGGTGCTTGATCTTGCACCACTGGAATCGGATGGGTGATGGCATTTGTATGCGTCAGATAGTCACCCTTTAGGTGGAATATGTAGTGATACTCCTGACATAATTCCAAAATTTAGGCCTTTTCTTGGCTACTTAAAATTGCGCTCAGGTTGAGTTCCTGCTCTAACCTGGCTAAACGTTCTTTTACTGGTTCAGTTAGATGTCGATCCGCCTGTGGGGTTCGAACATAAACTAGCTTGGCCGTTTGGTCGCCTGCACCGTCTAATTTAATTTCATTTATAGGGCTCTCGGGCCTATTTTCGCTAGCGCTGTGGCTGCCTTGGCTCTTGGGCCTTTTTTCGTCGGCGCTTTGGCCGCTTTTACTTGTATTCTGACTCTTTGGTCCCCTTTTGCGAGCGCGATGGCTGCCTTGGCTCTTTGGCCTATTTTTGGCTCTCTGGCCATTTTTATTTATACCTATTTTATTTAGCTCAAGTTTGTTTAAACTTGGCTCTGTTAACCCTTCTGAGGCAAACTCCTTTTGATTACCCTCCGTGGGGTATATTGGTGCTAGACTGTAATTATTTACTGGTTCTAGCTGCAAATTTAGGCCTTGTAGGGCTATCTGGGAATTCGTAGCATTGAGGAGTCCAACAGAAACTTATTTTTGCTTAGAGGGTATGATACTATTGGCCAAGAAAATGCCTTCGCCTAATTCTTGCGAGAGGCAAAGCATATCTTCAGACAATAGCAAGGGTACTTTAGCCACCATCTGCGATCGTGCAGGTACGCATATTGGCTCCTTAAGAGCTATTACATGCCGCCTGATTTCGCCGATCATAGGTGTATTCGCCAAAGTTTCCCTACTGTTTTCCCGTGGCTTATTTGCCATTTGGCAACCAGCTTCCGCCTCTGGGGATGCCTCGATAACATGGCAGGTGGACAGCTTTACCCCTTCGGATTCCGTCTCATCTGCCTGCGTATCGGTTTCAGTTGCATTTCGGGGACAGTCACTTTTCGTATCCAACACTATTGGTAACGAAAATTCCTCTAAATTGATTTCCGTTCGAGGAAATCGAAGCTTTCTATTGGGGCCCTCTATATTGCAGTATTCTGCAAGAAAATCATTCCCAAGTAGTCCCTCATGGGACAGATCTGCATTATTTTCGATCACTTGGAAAGTGCAGGGAATTTTAGCCTCCCTATTACCAGGGAGTTTTTTAACAATATTTCCCTTACAGCTTCCCAATGTATGTCCTTTGCCAAATGGAGTTTGCAGGGTATAAGTCTTCTCGGTGTTGATGTGCTCGAGAGACTTTAAAGCTTGTTCTTTGATCAAGCTTATCTCAGCGCCCGTGTCCACCACTAGAGGAGTCTTCTTATTTCGACCGATGTCTAGGGGGAGCTCCACTATGGGAGTGCTAGGCTTGGGCGGCTGAGTGTACCCTGTATTTTTGTCATCATTTAAAGTCGAGCCGGGGATTTCGGGCTCGACTGAGCCTCGTTTCCCTGGCTTCTCGATTCCCATCTGCGTTTATGTTCGCAGGTATCTATAGTGTGTCCCTGTCGGGCACAGAAATCGCAACTTTGCCTAACATTATAGGTTCGTCGCGTTTCGGAATTTCCCGGATCGTTATTTCGCGGGCGTCCCCGATTGGGGGATCTATTTTTATTCCCATTTCGTCCGTACGCCGAATTATTGTTCCCGTTTCTCTGGCCGTTACTATTTCGGCGACACGCGATAGTGTCATGCCCGTAAGTGCGACAATGTTCGCAAGAGGGTGTATTTTTCCTCTTAAAACAATCAGCATAAGTATGGCCTTTTTTCTTGCATAAATTGCAAGTTATGTTCGTGGCTAAATCCCGTGTTTGGTTAGGGATTTTAACCACGGCGGACGATGTGTTAGCCGTCGATGGTTCGGCTTTAATCACATTTCGGGGTGCTGGTACTGGTGGCGTAGCAGCATTCGGCGCCGACATGTACGCGGGTACATGATTTTGGTACCCGGCGGCTTGATTAGTTAAACCCATACCTGGGGTTTGACTTTGTAAATAAGGAGAGCTCTGTTGCAATCTCTCCATGTCCAGAGCTTTAGTGATTATCTGCTCTAGATTTCCTTCTGTCAAGGTGAGAAGGTATTGGCATAGGTGGGGATTAATCGTCCCACTTCGAAGTGCATTTACCGCGAAATCTTCTAACTGCGGCTTCACAGTTGTTGCCGCGGTCACTCCGTACTTTCTTTCAGCTGCCTCATTGCATAAGGCTAAAGCCTGTTTTATCCGTGCCGTGAAGGCATTGAGAGACTCCAGAGGATATTGTCTGGTAGTAATTAACTTATTTACCAGTTCCTGGTAAGTCTCTCTGGGGAGGTACGACCTATTTAGGCGATCCTCGAAATCACTGAAACTCGTGGGCGGTTCAGCGATGAACAGCTGATATGCTGCTCCCCGTAAGCGAGTGAGCAGAATCCGGGGGAAGGGAATTTTTTCCTCTTCCGACAGGCAACTTTCGACCTGATGACAACAACCCAAAAACGTCTGGAGCTCTTGGCTTAACAGCGGACTAGGTTCTCCCGAAAATAGGGGAACCATTTGGGTCGTATACTTAATGACCTTATCGTGATTGGCCATTTCGAACACTTTCACTTCTTTGCTTTTCGCGGGTGTTAACGGGGATGAAACCCTCTGATTAAATTTAGGACTACCGAACGATTCGTCCGACGATTCCGCGAATGTAGCACTTAGCCACCCGGACAGGCCGTGAATTATTGATTCTAGTTCACTAGCACTTTCACTTTTTAAGCTTAAATCTACAGCACCCGTCTTATCTAATAGGCGGAAAGGCTGCGAGCGTTCTTTAAATTTTCTTATTTCCTCTCGGAATTCTTCGGAGTCTTTTTTAGCTTTTACTATGTGAGCTTCTCTCTGCTCACTAGTTTCTTCAAATTTTTTATTTATTAAATCAAAATGTCGATTTGTAAATCCGGCTTCTGACGCTCGCACCCTTTGTAACAAAAATTTTAAATGATATTCTAGACTTACTGGTAAAGAACGGGGAATCACCGTTCCGCTCCTAAGCCTTAGGCCTGGCTGGTGTGCTGCTACTTCGGGTGGTGTCGAGGTGCTGGGTAGCTCCCTCGATGTTGTAGCCGATGCGGCGGGTTGCTCCCTCGATGCTGTTGTTGAGGCCTCGGGGTGCTCCCTCGATGTCGAAGCTGAGGCGGCGGGTTGCTCCCTCGATGCTGCTGTTGAAACGGCGGCGGGGTGCTCCCTCGATGTTGGAGTTGCTGTCCTGTCCTCCTCAGCTGGGATGTAGGCGGGTGAGTCCTCGCCTGACATTCACCTCCTTCCTGGGGCGATCACTAAATAATTACTATCCCTCGTTGGTGCCCTTTTGCACAACTGGGGATTTCGCAGGGAGATCGCTTGTTCGCCTGGAACAGCGGCGACTAAAGTTGTCCTCCCTTAGAATTAGGGTAATTGCTTGCTCACCTGGAGCAGAGGCAACTATAGCTGAATACCTTGGAGCGATGGGGCTTCGCAAAGCCCAAAAGTTCGCAGGATCAAGGTTTTTCAAGCTCTTACAGGCTCGGCTGGGCTTCCTTGATCCTACCGGCTGCGCCAATTGTTGTATATTATTTGTGTACAACAATAAGTCCCCTGTTGTCCCTTCAGTCAAACGCTTGTATGCTGTTGCTGGGACACAGAACTTTATTCCTTTTAAGCTACAGTACCCTTAACTGAATTACTCTAGGCCGAACGATGCCGCTTCGCACTCCAATTGTTACTTTTCACACCGGTAATTTCTTTCGCGCGTTCTACCCGTAAATCGGCTTTTTGGTCTTTACACTTTTAAAACTTGACAGCAACTAACTTCGCTCAGCCGCCGAGAACTTAAGGTTCCCGGGCGGCCTGCGGGAAACGCGCTGAGTGTGCGTTTCTCACGCTGCACTTGCACGCGCATTTCCCACGAACTCAGCGGCCGACGCCGCTGGTTCAGCGCATTCTTGCACGGGCGAGACGAAACCGGAGTTGTCGCCCGTGTCATGTTTACGGCAACTTTAAATGTTGCCGAGGGAGGGTTATGGTTGCGTAACGGTACCCATCGTTACAATTTCAAAATATCGATAATACTATCGATCGGTACCGTTACACAACACTCCTTCCCCCCTTGAAAAAGAGAGTCATTCTTTGAAGAGGAATGACTCTCGACAAAGAAATCTAAAAAAAATTTTTTTACCAAATTGTGAGTGGGCATCGTTCGTTCACATTCAAATTCCTTAAATGCTAATTCACAATATTTCTATTAGTACCGGGTGCCTTTCCTGCTTACCCTTATCTAAGTATCTCAAACTTAAAGTTATTAGGATTATTCCTACTAGCAAGTAATTAAATTCTTCCTATTTCCTTAAAATCCAAAGAGGATTCGCTATTCAAATTGTTAAAACTACCAAAATTATTTTAAGTTTTTCTATCTAAATTATTCAAATTACAAAAATTATTTTGAATTTCCTATTCAAATTATTAGAATTACTTCTTTAATGTTATTACTTGTTTTTTATTAGAATTTTTCTCTTAGAAATATTGGGTCTTTTCTATCCAAATCAGTAAAATTACCTTTTTTTTTTTTAATATTCAGTATTACCTATTTAAATTACTTTCTTCAAAACGTTCAAGATTTAAAATTGTTCTGCATGAACATTAAATTATTTTTTCAAAAATGTTACTTATAAAAAAAAATTGTCCTGTCCGGTGCGGCTAAGGCCAAAGTCATGCATTCTATATGTCCGGAGTAAAATACGCGTCGATCGCGCCGACAATTGGCTAACTCAGCAAAGGAAAGTGTCAAGTCTCACCTTCCTATTGCTTGGATTCAAACGATAGCTGAATCAAGTACGGCTCCTCATCCAAATGTCCTAAAATGTTGATATTTTTTCTTCATTAACTGCTAATAAAAAAAATTGTCTGCCCATTCTACTCTAAGTAGGGTTTTAGGCGATTATTATGTACTATCTTATTATGTCTACCCATGCGTATCGTGGTATTCACGGATGACGGGGTAGCGGTTACCAGGTAAGGTCCTACCCAGATTTCTGCGAGTTTATGTTTTCGGTTCTCGCTTTTAAGGAGAACCTTATCCCCTACGTGGAAAGATAGAGGTCTAGCGTCTTTATCGTAATACTCTTTAGACTTTTTCTTACTGGCCAAAATATTTTTTCTGGCTATTGCGTAAGACTTTTGTAATTTATAACGGAGCATATGGTAATAGCTCTCGTGATTGTATACGGGCTCGGGGTCCCTTTTCAAATTAGACGGGACATCTGCCGTAAACCCGAACAAGCAGTCCATGGGAGTCAATTTCGTCCCTTCGTGTGTACTATTATTATACACAAAAGCTGCTGTTCGCAGATACTGATCCCAACTTTGTGGATTCTCATCTACTACGGTACGCAGATACTCTATAAGTGGTCTATGGGCACGTTCGAGTGCTCCATTAGACTGGGGGTGGTATGCTGACGTTTGCAGCTTCTTCACCTTTAGCAGTTTACATATCTGCTTAAAAAGATCACTTAAGAAGTTAGTACCTTGATCGGTAACTATTCTTTTGGGAATGCGGTAGCGCGTGACGATCTCGTCGAAGAAAATTTGCGCTACCGTTATGGCTTCCGCATTTGGTATCGCGTACCAGTCCACGAATTTTGTCAGGTTATCCTGGAAGGTTAGGATATATTTATTTCCTGACGTGGACTCTTCCAATGGTCCGACGATATCGAGGTAAACCTTGTCAAAAGGTTGCTCGGCTATGTCCGTTATGACCATGGGCATCTTGTATTGCGCGGAAGATTTTAATCTTTGGCACTTGGAGCATTTCTTGATATCATTTTTTATATCGCGTAGCATATGCTTCCAGCGAAATTTTCGCTTAATTCTTTTATAAGTCTTAATTACTCGCTGATGGCCTCCGAATGCGGAATCATGGTAATCATGTAAAATGATTTTAATTTCCTCGGGGCTCGTAATATGCTCAGGGGTGTTTCGTGCTTCTGGCGATGGGGGTTTGTCGTCAGCTGTTCCTATAGGTTCAGACAGATTTTCCTCCGGATCGAGTGCTACTATTTCAGGCTGCTTTTCCGCCTGTTTTGCCTCCTGTGTATCTGGGATGACTTCTATATCACCTTCTTGGGCTTTCCTTTTCTGAGCCCTAGTAAGCGTGTGTACTGTAGCGGGGTTGTATTCCTCCGCTGTAGAGTCCATAGCTCGATGGATTTGAGCCTCTACCGTTAAGGTTGGGCTGTTCAGGTCTTCAATACCTTCCCTTGGGATGCGGCTTAGGGCGTCCGCATTTGTATTATATTTTCCGGGTTTATACTCGATGGTGTAATCGAACTCGGAAAGTTTGAGTTGAAATCTTTTCAACCGGGAAGTGGGGTCTTTTGCATTAAGGACCCGTTTTAGAGGCTTGTGGTCGGTATAAATTGTGAACTTTCTACCTTGAAGGTAGCATCTAAAATTCCTAGTCGCCCAGACAATAGCTAACAACTCTTTCTCAATGGTAGAGTAGTTTCGCTCTGCCTTGTTCAAGGTACGACTGGCGTATGCTATGGGCTGGTCTTTTCCTACCTCTCCTTGAGAGAGGACAGCCCCTAATGCCTCATTGCTTGCGTCCGTGGTTAAATTGAAAGGTTTACCGAAGTCGGGGTATATCAAAAGAGGTGGAGAAATTAAGGATTTTTTAATACTTAGAAATGCTTCTTGGCATTTTTCCGACCAGTTGAATTTAACATCTTTCCGAAGTAAATTCGTAATAGGCCTCACGATTTTCGAAAAATCGGGAATAAATTTTCGGTAGTAATTGGCAAGTCCCAGGAAAGATTGAACTTGCCTAACAGTTCGTGGAACTGGAAAATTCTGGACGCAAGCGGTTTTGCTAGGGTCAGGAAGTGCTCCTTTACTGGAACACTTGTGTCCCAAATATACCACTTCTTTCCGGAGAAATTGGCATTTCAACGCAACCTGTTGAACAACTTTCGCAGCTTAGAGTTATGGTCCTCTAAGTTCTTCCCGTAGATGACGATGTCATCCAGATACACGAAACATTCCAGGCCCTGTAGGCCTGTAAGCACATAGTTCATGAGGCGCTGAAATGTTGCAGGGGCTCCTTTGAGCCCAAATGGCATTCGCTTAAATTCGTAATGCCCGTAGCTCGTACTGAAAGCTGTCTTTGGACGATCTTTACGATCGACTTGCACTTGATGGTATCCACTAGCCAAATCGAGGGTAGTGAAGTACCTTGAATGACCTAGTTGGTCCAGGATGTCTTCGATCCGTGGGAGAGGAAAAGCGTCGCCTATATTTTTTTCGTTTAGCTTACGAAAATCTACGACTACTCTCCATTTCTTTTCGCCGTTTGGTCCCGGCTTTTTGGGGACCACTAATAGTGGCGAGTTCCAAGGACTTTTGCTTGGCTGCACTATTTCGTTATCGAGCATGTCTTTTATTTGCTCGTTTATTACGTGACGCTGAGTCTCTGGTAACCTGTACATTTTTTGGTTAATGGGTGCTTGATCTTGCACCACTGGAATCGGATGGGTGATGGCATTTGTATGCGTCAGATAGTCACCCTTTAGGTGGAATATGTAGTGATACTCCTGACATAATTCCAAAATTTAGGCCTTTTCTTGGCTACTTAAAATTGCGCTCAGGTTGAGTTCCTGCTCTAACCTGGCTAAACGTTCTTTTACTGGTTCAGTTAGATGTCGATCCGCCTGTGGGGTTCGAACATAAACTAGCTTGGCCGTTTGGTCGCCTGCACCGTCTAATTTAATTTCATTTATAGGGCTCTCGGGCCTATTTTCGCTAGCGCTGTGGCTGCCTTGGCTCTTGGGCCTTTTTTCGTCGGCGCTTTGGCCGCTTTTACTTGTATTCTGACTCTTTGGTCCCCTTTTGCGAGCGCGATGGCTGCCTTGGCTCTTTGGCCTATTTTTGGCTCTCTGGCCATTTTTATTTATACCTATTTTATTTAGCTCAAGTTTGTTTAAACTTGGCTCTGTTAACCCTTCTGAGGCAAACTCCTTTTGATTACCCTCCGTGGGGTATATTGGTGCTAGACTGTAATTATTTACTGGTTCTAGCTGCAAATTTAGGCCTTGTAGGGCTATCTGGGAATTCGTAGCATTGAGGAGTCCAACAGAAACTTATTTTTGCTTAGAGGGTATGATACTATTGGCCAAGAAAATGCCTTCGCCTAATTCTTGCGAGAGGCAAAGCATATCTTCAGACAATAGCAAGGGTACTTTAGCCACCATCTGCGATCGTGCAGGTACGCATATTGGCTCCTTAAGAGCTATTACATGCCGCCTGATTTCGCCGATCATAGGTGTATTCGCCAAAGTTTCCCTACTGTTTTCCCGTGGCTTATTTGCCATTTGGCAACCAGCTTCCGCCTCTGGGGATGCCTCGATAACATGGCAGGTGGACAGCTTTACCCCTTCGGATTCCGTCTCATCTGCCTGCGTATCGGTTTCAGTTGCATTTCGGGGACAGTCACTTTTCGTATCCAACACTATTGGTAACGAAAATTCCTCTAAATTGATTTCCGTTCGAGGAAATCGAAGCTTTCTATTGGGGCCCTCTATATTGCAGTATTCTGCAAGAAAATCATTCCCAAGTAGTCCCTCATGGGACAGATCTGCATTATTTTCGATCACTTGGAAAGTGCAGGGAATTTTAGCCTCCCTATTACCAGGGAGTTTTTTAACAATATTTCCCTTACAGCTTCCCAATGTATGTCCTTTGCCAAATGGAGTTTGCAGGGTATAAGTCTTCTCGGTGTTGATGTGCTCGAGAGACTTTAAAGCTTGTTCTTTGATCAAGCTTATCTCAGCGCCCGTGTCCACCACTAGAGGAGTCTTCTTATTTCGACCGATGTCTAGGGGGAGCTCCACTATGGGAGTGCTAGGCTTGGGCGGCTGAGTGTACCCTGTATTTTTGTCATCATTTAAAGTCGAGCCGGGAATTTCGGGCTCGACTGAGCCTCGTTTCCCTGGCTTCTCGATTCCCATCTGCGTTTATGTTCGCAGGTATCTATAGTGTGTCCCTGTCGGGCACAGAAATCGCAACTTTGCCTAACATTATAGGTTCGTCGCGTTTCGGAATTTCCCGGATCGTTATTTCGCGGGCGTCCCCGATTGGGGGATCTATTTTTATTCCCATTTCGTCCGTACGCCGAATTATTGTTCCCGTTTCTCTGGCCGTTACTATTTCGGCGACACGCGATAGTGTCATGCCCGTAAGTGCGACAATGTTCGCAAGAGGGTGTATTTTTCCTCTTAAAACAATCAGCATAAGTATGGCCTTTTTTCTTGCATAAATTGCAAGTTATGTTCGTGGCTAAATCCCGTGTTTGGTTAGGGATTTTAACCACGGCGGACGATGTGTTAGCCGTCGATGGTTCGGCTTTAATCACATTTCGGGGTGCTGGTACTGGTGGCGTAGCAGCATTCGGCGCCGACATGTACGCGGGTACATGATTTTGGTACCCGGCGGCTTGATTAGTTAAACCCATACCTGGGGTTTGACTTTGTAAATAAGGAGAGCTCTGTTGCAATCTCTCCATGTCCAGAGCTTTAGTGATTATCTGCTCTAGATTTCCTTCTGTCAAGGTGAGAAGGTATTGGCATAGGTGGGGATTAATCGTCCCACTTCGAAGTGCATTTACCGCGAAATCTTCTAACTGCGGCTTCACAGTTGTTGCCGCGGTCACTCCGTACTTTCTTTCAGCTGCCTCATTGCATAAGGCTAAAGCCTGTTTTATCCGTGCCGTGAAGGCATTGAGAGACTCCAGAGGATATTGTCTGGTAGTAATTAACTTATTTACCAGTTCCTGGTAAGTCTCTCTGGGGAGGTACGACCTATTTAGGCGATCCTCGAAATCACTGAAACTCGTGGGCGGTTCAGCGATGAACAGCTGATATGCTGCTCCCCGTAAGCGAGTGAGCAGAATCCGGGGGAAGGGAATTTTTTCCTCTTCCGACAGGCAACTTTCGACCTGATGACAACAACCCAAAAACGTCTGGAGCTCTTGGCTTAACAGCGGACTAGGTTCTCCCGAAAATAGGGGAACCATTTGGGTCGTATACTTAATGACCTTATCGTGATTGGCCATTTCGAACACTTTCACTTCTTTGCTTTTCGCGGGTGTTAACGGGGATGAAACCCTCTGATTAAATTTAGGACTACCGAACGATTCGTCCGACGATTCCGCGAATGTAGCACTTAGCCACCCGGACAGGCCGTGAATTATTGATTCTAGTTCACTAGCACTTTCACTTTTTAAGCTTAAATCTACAGCACCCGTCTTATCTAATAGGCGGAAAGGCTGCGAGCGTTCTTTAAATTTTCTTATTTCCTCTCGGAATTCTTCGGAGTCTTTTTTAGCTTTTACTATGTGAGCTTCTCTCTGCTCACTAGTTTCTTCAAATTTTTTATTTATTAAATCAAAATGTCGATTTGTAAATCTGGCTTCTGACGCTCGCACCCTTTGTAACAAAAATTTTAAATGATATTCTAGACTTACTGGTAAAGAACGGGGAATCACCGTTCCGCTCCTAAGCCTTAGGCCTGGCTGGTGTGCTGCTACTTCGGGTGGTGTCGAGGTGCTGGGTAGCTCCCTCGATGTTGTAGCCGATGCGGCGGGTTGCTCCCTCGATGCTGTTGTTGAGGCCTCGGGGTGCTCCCTCGATGTCGAAGCTGAGGCGGCGGGTTGCTCCCTCGATGCTGCTGTTGAAACGGCGGCGGGGTGCTCCCTCGATGTTGGAGTTGCTGTCCTGTCCTCCTCAGCTGGGATGTAGGCGGGTGAGTCCTCGCCTGACATTCACCTCCTTCCTGGGGCGATCACTAAATAATTACTATCCCTCGTTGGTGCCCTTTTGCACAACTGGGGATTTCGCAGGGAGATCGCTTGTTCGCCTGGAACAGCGGCGACTAAAGTTGTCCTCCCTTAGAATTAGGGTAATTGCTTGCTCACCTGGAGCAGAGGCAACTATAGCTGAATACCTTGGAGCGATGGGGCTTCGCAAAGCCCAAAAGTTCGCAGGATCAAGGTTTTTCAAGCTCTTACAGGCTCGGCTGGGCTTCCTTGATCCTACCGGCTGCGCCAATTGTTGTATATTATTTGTGTACAACAATAAGTCCCCTGTTGTCCCTTCAGTCAAACGCTTGTATGCTGTTGCTGGGACACAGAACTTTATTACTTTTAAGCTACAGTACCCTTAACTGAATTACTCTAGGCCGAACGATGCCGCTTCGCACTCCAATTGTTACTTTTCACACCGGTAATTTCTTTCGCGCGTTCTACCCGTAAATCGGCTTTTTGGTCTTTACACTTTTAAAACTTGACAGCAACTAACTTCGCTCAGCCGCCGAGAACTTAAGGTTCCCGGGCGGCCTGCGGGAAACGCGCTGAGTGTGCGTTTCTCACGCTGCACTTGCACGCGCATTTCCCACGAACTCAGCGGCCGACGCCGCTGGTTCAGCGCATTCTTGCACGGGCGAGACGAAACCGGAGTTGTCGCCCGTGTCATGTTTACGGCAACTTTAAATGTTGCCGAGGGAGGGTTATGGTTGCGTAACGGTACCCATCGTTACAATTTCAAAATATCGATAATACTATCGATCGGTACCGTTACACAACACTCCTTCCCCCCTTGAAAAAGAGAGTCATTCTTTGAAGAGGAATGACTCTCGACAAAGAAATCTAAAAAAAATTTTTTTACCAAATTGTGAGTGGGCATCGTTCGTTCACATTCAAATTCCTTAAATGCTAATTCACAATATTTCTATTAGTACCGGGTGCCTTTCCTGCTTACCCTTATCTAAGTATCTCAAACTTAAAGTTATTAGGATTATTCCTACTAGCAAGTAATTAAATTCTTCCTATTTCCTTAAAATCCAAAGAGGATTCGCTATTCAAATTGTTAAAACTACCAAAATTATTTTAAGTTTTTCTATCTAAATTATTCAAATTACAAAAATTATTTTGAATTTCCTATTCAAATTATTAGAATTACTTCTTTAATGTTATTACTTGTTTTTTATTAGAATTTTTCTCTTAGAAATATTGGGTCTTTTCTATCCAAATCAGTAAAATTACCTTTTTTTTTTTTTTTTAATATTCAGTATTACCTATTTAAATTACTTTCTTCAAAACGTTCAAGATTTAAAATTGTTCTGCATGAACATTAAATTATTTTTTCAAAAATGTTACTTATAAAAAAAAATTGTCCTGTCCGGTGCGGCTAAGGCCAAAGTCATGCATTCTATATGTCCGGAGTAAAATACGCGTCGATCGCGCCGACAATTGGCTAACTCAGCAAAGGAAAGTGTCAAGTCTCACCTTCCTATTGCTTGGATTCAAACGATAGCTGAATCAAGTACGGCTCCTCATCCAAATGTCCTAAAATGTTGATATTTTTTCTTCATTAACTGCTAATAAAAAAAATTGTCTGCCCATTCTACTCTAAGTAGGGTTTTAGGCGATTATTATGTACTATCTTATTATGTCTACCCATGCGTATCGTGGTATTCACGGATGACGGGGTAGCGGTTACCAGGTAAGGTCCTACCCAGATTTCTGCGAGTTTATGTTTTCGGTTCTCGCTTTTAAGGAGAACCTTATCCCCTACGTGGAAAGATAGAGGTCTAGCGTCTTTATCGTAATACTCTTTAGACTTTTTCTTACTGGCCAAAATATTTTTTCTGGCTATTGCGTAAGACTTTTGTAATTTATAACGGAGCATATGGTAATAGCTCTCGTGATTGTATACGGGCTCGGGGTCCCTTTTCAAATTAGACGGGACATCTGCCGTAAACCCGAACAAGCAGTCCATGGGAGTCAATTTCGTCCCTTCGTGTGTACTATTATTATACACAAAAGCTGCTGTTCGCAGATACTGATCCCAACTTTGTGGATTCTCATCTACTACGGTACGCAGATACTCTATAAGTGGTCTATGGGCACGTTCGAGTGCTCCATTAGACTGGGGGTGGTATGCTGACGTTTGCAGCTTCTTCACCTTTAGCAGTTTACATATCTGCTTAAAAAGATCACTTAAGAAGTTAGTACCTTGATCGGTAACTATTCTTTTGGGAATGCGGTAGCGCGTGACGATCTCGTCGAAGAAAATTTGCGCTACCGTTATGGCTTCCGCATTTGGTATCGCGTACCAGTCCACGAATTTTGTCAGGTTATCCTGGAAGGTTAGGATATATTTATTTCCTGAC
Source organism: Machimus rusticus (assembly GCA_951509405.1). Classification (NCBI taxonomy): domain Eukaryota; kingdom Metazoa; phylum Arthropoda; class Insecta; order Diptera; family Asilidae; genus Machimus; species Machimus rusticus. The sequence goes on from OX608051.1 coordinate 17,035,804, forward strand.
GTGGACTCTTCCAATGGTCCGACGATATCGAGGTAAACCTTGTCAAAAGGTTGCTCGGCTATGTCCGTTATGACCATGGGCATCTTGTATTGCGCCGAAGATTTTAATCTTTGGCACTTGGAGCATTTCTTGATATCATTTTTTATATCGCGTAGCATATGCTTCCAGCGAAATTTTCGCTTAATTCTTTTATAAGTCTTAATTACTCGCTGATGGCCTCCGAATGCGGAATCATGGTAATCATGTAAAATGATTTTAATTTCCTCGGGGCTCGTAATATGCTCAGGGGTGTTTCGTGCTTCTGGCGATGGGGGTTTGTCGTCAGCTGTTCCTATAGGTTCAGACAGATTTTCCTCCGGATCGAGTGCTACTATTTCAGGCTGCTTTTCCGCCTGTTTTGCCTCCTGTGTATCTGGGATGACTTCTATATCACCTTCTTGGGCTTTCCTTTTCTGAGCCCTAGTAAGCGTGTGTACTGTAGCGGGGTTGTATTCCTCCGCTGTAGAGTCCATAGCTCGATGGATTTGAGCCTCTACCGTTAAGGTTGGGCTGTTCAGGTCTTCAATACCTTCCCTTGGGATGCGGCTTAGGGCGTCCGCATTTGTATTATATTTTCCGGGTTTATACTCGATGGTGTAATCGAACTCGGAAAGTTTGAGTTGAAATCTTTTCAACCGGGAAGTGGGGTCTTTTGCATTAAGGACCCGTTTTAGAGGCTTGTGGTCGGTATAAATTGTGAACTTTCTACCTTGAAGGTAGCATCTAAAATTCCTAGTCGCCCAGACAATAGCTAACAACTCTTTCTCAATGGTAGAGTAGTTTCGCTCTGCCTTGTTCAAGGTACGACTGGCGTATGCTATGGGCTGGTCTTTTCCTACCTCTCCTTGAGAGAGGACAGCCCCTAATGCCTCATTGCTTGCGTCCGTGGTTAAATTGAAAGGTTTACCGAAGTCGGGGTATATCAAAAGAGGTGGAGAAATTAAGGATTTTTTAATACTTAGAAATGCTTCTTGGCATTTTTCCGACCAGTTGAATTTAACATCTTTCCGAAGTAAATTCGTAATAGGCCTCACGATTTTCGAAAAATCGGGAATAAATTTTCGGTAGTAATTGGCAAGTCCCAGGAAAGATTGAACTTGCCTAACAGTTCGTGGAACTGGAAAATTCTGGACGCAAGCGGTTTTGCTAGGGTCAGGAAGTGCTCCTTTACTGGAACACTTGTGTCCCAAATATACCACTTCTTTCCGGAGAAATTGGCATTTCAACGCAACCTGTTGAACAACTTTCGCAGCTTAGAGTTATGGTCCTCTAAGTTCTTCCCGTAGATGACGATGTCATCCAGATACACGAAACATTCCAGGCCCTGTAGGCCTGTAAGCACATAGTTCATGAGGCGCTGGAATGTTGCAGGGGCTCCTTTGAGCCCAAATGGCATTCGCTTAAATTCGTAATGCCCGTAGCTCGTACTGAAAGCTGTCTTTGGACGATCTTTACGATCGACTTGCACTTGATGGTATCCACTAGCCAAATCGAGGGTAGTGAAGTACCTTGAATGACCTAGTTGGTCCAGGATGTCTTCGATCCGTGGGAGAGGAAAAGCGTCGCCTATATTTTTTTCGTTTAGCTTACGAAAATCTACGACTACTCTCCATTTCTTTTCGCCGTTTGGTCCCGGCTTTTTGGGGACCACTAATAGTGGCGAGTTCCAAGGACTTTTACTTGGCTGCACTATTTCGTTATCGAGCATGTCTTTTATTTGCTCGTTTATTACGTGACGCTGAGTCTCTGGTAACCTGTACATTTTTTGGTTAATGGGTGCTTGATCTTGCACCACTGGAATCGGATGGGTGATGGCATTTGTATGCGTCAGATAGTCACCCTTTAGGTGGAATATGTAGTGATACTCCTGACATAATTCCAAAATTTAGGCCTTTTCTTGGCTACTTAAAATTGCGCTCAGGTTGAGTTCCTGCTCTAACCTGGCTAAACGTTCTTTTACTGGTTCAGTTAGATGTCGATCCGCCTGTGGGGTTCGAACATAAACTAGCTTGGCCGTTTGGTCGCCTGCACCGTCTAATTTAATTTCATTTATAGGGCTCTCGGGCCTATTTTCGCTAGCGCTGTGGCTGCCTTGGCTCTTGGGCCTTTTTTCGTCGGCGCTTTGGCCGCTTTTACTTGTATTCTGACTCTTTGGTCCCCTTTTGCGAGCGCGATGGCTGCCTTGGCTCTTTGGCCTATTTTTGGCTCTCTGGCCATTTTTATTTATACCTATTTTATTTAGCTCAAGTTTGTTTAAACTTGGCTCTGTTAACCCTTCTGAGGCAAACTCCTTTTGATTACCCTCCGTGGGGTATATTGGTGCTAGACTGTAATTATTTACTGGTTCTAGCTGCAAATTTAGGCCTTGTAGGGCTATCTGGGAATTCGTAGCATTGAGGAGTCCAACAGAAACTTCTTTTTGCTTAGAGGGTATGATACTATTGGCCAAGAAAATGCCTTCGCCTAATTCTTGCGAGAGGCAAAGCATATCTTCAGACAATAGCAAGGGTACTTTAGCCACCATCTGCGATCGTGCAGGTACGCATATTGGCTCCTTAAGAGCTATTACATGCCGCCTGATTTCGCCGATCATAGGTGTATTCGCCAAAGTTTCCCTACTGTTTTCCCGTGGCTTATTTGCCATTTGGCAACCAGCTTCCGCCTCTGGGGATGCCTCGATAACATGGCAGGTGGACAGCTTTACCCCTTCGGATTCCGTCTCATCTGCCTGCGTATCGGTTTCAGTTGCATTTCGGGGACAGTCACTTTTCGTATCCAACACTATTGGTAACGAAAATTCCTCTAAATTGATTTCCGTTCGAGGAAATCGAAGCTTTCTATTGGGGCCCTCTATATTGCAGTATTCTGCAAGAAAATCATTCCCAAGTAGTCCCTCATGGGACAGATCTGCATTATTTTCGATCACTTGGAAAGTGCAGGGAATTTTAGCCTCCCTATTACCAGGGAGTTTTTTAACAATATTTCCCTTACAGCTTCCCAATGTATGTCCTTTGCCAAATGGAGTTTGCAGGGTATAAGTCTTCTCGGTGTTGATGTGCTCGAGAGACTTTAAAGCTTGTTCTTTGATCAAGCTTATCTCAGCGCCCGTGTCCACCACTAGAGGAGTCTTCTTATTTCGACCGATGTCTAGGGGGAGCTCCACTATGGGAGTGCTAGGCTTGGGCGGCTGAGTGTACCCTGTATTTTTGTCATCATTTAAAGTCGAGCCGGGGATTTCGGGCTCGACTGAGCCTCGTTTCCCTGGCTTCTCGATTCCCATCTGCGTTTATGTTCGCAGGTATCTATAGTGTGTCCCTGTCGGGCACAGAAATCGCAACTTTGCCTAACATTATAGGTTCGTCGCGTTTCGGAATTTCCCGGATCGTTATTTCGCGGGCGTCCCCGATTGGGGGATCTATTTTTATTCCCATTTCGTCCGTACGCCGAATTATTGTTCCCGTTTCTCTGGCCGTTACTATTTCGGCGACACGCGATAGTGTCATGCCCGTAAGTGCGACAATGTTCGCAAGAGGGTGTATTTTTCCTCTTAAAACAATCAGCATAAGTATGGCCTTTTTTCTTGCATAAATTGCAAGTTATGTTCGTGGCTAAATCCCGTGTTTGGTTAGGGATTTTAACCACGGCGGACGATGTGTTAGCCGTCGATGGTTCGGCTTTAATCACATTTCGGGGTGCTGGTACTGGTGGCGTAGCAGCATTCGGCGCCGACATGTACGCGGGTACATGATTTTGGTACCCGGCGGCTTGATTAGTTAAACCCATACCTGGGGTTTGACTTTGTAAATAAGGAGAGCTCTGTTGCAATCTCTCCATGTCCAGAGCTTTAGTGATTATCTGCTCTAGATTTCCTTCTGTCAAGGTGAGAAGGTATTGGCATAGGTGGGGATTAATCGTCCCACTTCGAAGTGCATTTACCGCGAAATCTTCTAACTGCGGCTTCACAGTTGTTGCCGCGGTCACTCCGTACTTTCTTTCAGCTGCCTCATTGCATAAGGCTAAAGCCTGTTTTATCCGTGCCGTGAAGGCATTGAGAGACTCCAGAGGATATTGTCTGGTAGTAATTAACTTATTTACCAGTTCCTGGTAAGTCTCTCTGGGGAGGTACGACCTATTTAGGCGATCCTCGAAATCACTGAAACTCGTGGGCGGTTCAGCGATGAACAGCTGATATGCTGCTCCCCGTAAGCGAGTGAGCAGAATCCGGGGGAAGGGAATTTTTTCCTCTTCCGACAGGCAACTTTCGACCTGATGACAACAACCCAAAAACGTCTGGAGCTCTTGGCTTAACAGCGGACTAGGTTCTCCCGAAAATAGGGGAACCATTTGGGTCGTATACTTAATGACCTTATCGTGATTGGCCATTTCGAACACTTTCACTTCTTTGCTTTTCGCGGGTGTTAACGGGGATGAAACCCTCTGATTAAATTTAGGACTACCGAACGATTCGTCCGACGATTCCGCGAATGTAGCACTTAGCCACCCGGACAGGCCGTGAATTATTGATTCTAGTTCACTAGCACTTTCACTTTTTAAGCTTAAATCTACAGCACCCGTCTTATCTAATAGGCGGAAAGGCTGCGAGCGTTCTTTAAATTTTCTTATTTCCTCTCGGAATTCTTCGGAGTCTTTTTTAGCTTTTACTATGTGAGCTTCTCTCTGCTCACTAGTTTCTTCAAATTTTTTATTTATTAAATCAAAATGTCGATTTGTAAATCCGGCTTCTGACGCTCGCACCCTTTGTAACAAAAATTTTAAATGATATTCTAGACTTACTGGTAAAGAACGGGGAATCACCGTTCCGCTCCTAAGCCTTAGGCCTGGCTGGTGTGCTGCTACTTCGGGTGGTGTCGAGGTGCTGGGTAGCTCCCTCGATGTTGTAGCCGATGCGGCGGGTTGCTCCCTCGATGCTGTTGTTGAGGCCTCGGGGTGCTCCCTCGATGTCGAAGCTGAGGCGGCGGGTTGCTCCCTCGATGCTGCTGTTGAAACGGCGGCGGGGTGCTCCCTCGATGTTGGAGTTGCTGTCCTGTCCTCCTCAGCTGGGATGTAGGCGGGTGAGTCCTCGCCTGACATTCACCTCCTTCCTGGGGCGATCACTAAATAATTACTATCCCTCGTTGGTGCCCTTTTGCACAACTGGGGATTTCGCAGGGAGATCGCTTGTTCGCCTGGAACAGCGGCGACTAAAGTTGTCCTCCCTTAGAATTAGGGTAATTGCTTGCTCACCTGGAGCAGAGGCAACTATAGCTGAATACCTTGGAGCGATGGGGTTTCGCAAAGCCCAAAAGTTCGCAGGATCAAGGTTTTTCAAGCTCTTACAGGCTCGGCTGGGCTTCCTTGATCCTACCGGCTGCGCCAATTGTTGTATATTATTTGTGTACAACAATAAGTCCCCTGTTGTCCCTTCAGTCAAACGCTTGTATGCTGTTGCTGGGACACAGAACTTTATTACTTTTAAGCTACAGTACCCTTAACTGAATTACTCTAGGCCGAACGATGCCGCTTCGCACTCCAATTGTTACTTTTCACACCGGTAATTTCTTTCGCGCGTTCTACCCGTAAATCGGCTTTTTGGTCTTTACACTTTTAAAACTTGACAGCAACTAACTTCGCTCAGCCGCCGAGAACTTAAGGTTCCCGGGCGGCCTGCGGGAAACGCGCTGAGTGTGCGTTTCTCACGCTGCACTTGCACGCGCATTTCCCACGAACTCAGCGGCCGACGCCGCTGGTTCAGCGCATTCTTGCACGGGCGAGACGAAACCGGAGTTGTCGCCCGTGTCATGTTTACGGCAACTTTAAATGTTGCCGAGGGAGGGTTATGGTTGCGTAACGGTACCCATCGTTACAATTTCAAAATATCGATAATACTATCGATCGGTACTGTTACACAACAAAAGGAAGATGAGCAATAAAAAGCAGTTGGAAAAATTAGTTGAATTTATGAAGAAAAATCCAGAAATTGCAAAAGGCATTTATAAAAAGACTCATTTTCGAAGTTCTTGGGAGAAATATTGCGAGGAACTCAATAGTTTAGGTCCTCCTAGTAAAAGTGCTGATAATTGGTTAAAAGTAAGACAAGGATTTAATTGCATGTTTAAAAAAAACTTTATATGCTTTTTAGGTAGGGACAGACTTCAAATATAATACAAAAAAAAAATTAATCCATAATAAAAAAGAATTAAAAGCAACTGGCGGCGGTCCCAATACACTTCAGTTATTTTCTCCCGTCGAAGAAGATATAATAAATTTCTTAAACCTAGAAGCATGCGTTAATCCTCCTGGAAGAGAATTTGGCGTCAATAATAATGATGGTCTCTGTGAAGCAGCAGTAATTAATAATAATTGTGCTTCTCCAACTTTTCCAAAATCGCCATTAATTTTTAATATAACTGACGACGATTTTATTTTTGATAACACTACTAACTCCAATGCTGTTTCCTGCAATTATTCTGCTAGTAGTATTGCTATTGCCAATACATCGCAAAATATACGGCCAACTGACGAGACTTTTGATTGCAGTAACACTGCCAAAGATGCTTCACGCAAAGATTCAGCTAGTAGCAGTGCTGTTTCTAATTCACTGAGTGCTACAAGGGGCAGAGTAAGGATAAGGTCAAATAAAACTCAAAAAGAAGTTTTAAAAAATAACTCTACTTGCGAACGAATGAATCTATTGCAGCAGCATACACAATGTCAAGAAGAATTTTATAAGGAGTTGAAAAGTGAACTAAAAGAGACAAATATGTATTTAAAAGAACTTTGCGAATTAAAAAAAAAAAACATATTATCTAAATAAAGACCACCACTCAAGTGGATTACATGAGTCTCGTATTCTTCTCCTTTGGTGCTGTAACTTTAAATTCTCGTCATTCTCACCTTCACTGCTACTGCTTTCAAGAAATAATTCTAATAAACTCATTTTTAAAATTATTCAATAAAAATTATCACAAAAAAATTATTCCACTTGACGCAGTCAACAGCTAAATATTCACAATAGATCACATATATGACAATTCGTCTAAATAAATTGTGGCAATGCTTTTGTATGCTTTCGATTGTGTTACACAATACCAAAAATATATTCAATCGAAGTATGATTCGCTTTTCGATCGAATGATGAATCGATAACCACAATGGACACCAACGTCTTATTTGTTGTGTAAGTTTATTAAAACAAAGGATTAAATGAAGTTTAAAGTTTTATTAAATTTATAAATCACGTATTTCGTTACTCTCGAGTGAAAGAGAGACACAAGGCAGACACCGGTCGAGCGAGTCTCGGGCTGCGCGCGCACCTGCTCATGTTAGCGGCTCGTCGTTACGTTACTTCAGTTTTCGTAAAAGACTCCAGGGTCGACCGATTTATAAGACGTTGTCACGTCAAAATTACTTTCTTAAAGTGGCTTATGTATTTATTGGAATAAAATGTTAATAATATTAGGGGGGGGGGGGTTTAGGAAAAATGGAGGGGAAAACAAATCAGTTCTTTATGCTAAATTCGAATGTACTTAAATACGCACGCACTACTGAACTACGAAGTTGCTATCGCGCGAGAAAGTACACTCTCGTTGTTCTCGAGGACTTATTTGGAGTCGGTCCCTAATGCCCGTTCTCCAATGCGCCGATCAACCAACCACGAACCATCCAACGAAAACGCTGAATTGCCTGACAAGTCTCTGCCTGTAGTTGTGGCTGCCGGTTGTCAAAACATCCTAGGGCAAATATTTAATCTGAAGGAATTTTTATCACTTTTTGAGCGAAAAAATTACTCACTTTTACTTAAAGTGCTGGGCTGGAATTACCGCGCACATTTTAACAAGCACTTTATGTTAAAATTAGTGCACTGAGTTCTTGACAATCGGTGGGACAGCTGTCTCATTGACAGTTATTCTAGTACAAAACTCTGCTGAATAGCTGGTCACACACGGGACGGTTTTTGGCGTACAAGCACGCGTACAAACATAAGATTGATCGTGTGTGGGCAACTTGGCGTACAAACTTAAAACCGTCCCAAAACCGTCCCAAATATTTCTCGCCTTTGATTTTTCCATGGTTTTATTTTTTTATTATCTGTCAAGATGAATTGCTCCGACATTAGATTGTGGAGTCGCGATTTCGTTCTTTAAATTTGTTATATCCCTTTAGGAATGAAAACCAACACCATTTGTGGGCAAAATGGCGTACAAACAAAGTTTGTCACAAAGATTGTCAGAAGTTTGTACGCCAACAATCATCCCGTGTGGCCGGCTAATGGGCTACTAGTGCTATGTGGTTAAAACGCACACATGAAAAAGTTAGTCAGGTTGACAAAAACATGAGCTAGAGGGAATATGAGGCCAACATAATGTGTGACGCGATGGCGCAATTTTGGTTCGTTCTTGGTTGGGTGGTCGGCGCCATTGAAGAACGGCCTAAAGTTGTCATTCATCGCGGTCGAGTTGAGCTAAGCCACTGATGTAGAAATGGACCACTCGTCCCATACAAAATGCCTATATCGAGATGGTGCATTTTCTCGTTACCTCTTGCTCACACCATTAACGGATTTTGAGCAGTCAGTTGTGTGTTTGAATTGTTGTCAAATGCAATTTTGGGGCATTAGTCCGTTTAATTACATAAACCCATCAAGTAATTACACCAAAAATTATTACACAATTTTACACAATTTCTGCGTTTTCGGTAGAAATTATGTTATTAAATTAAGGAAATTAGTTTTTTAGTATCCCATATTGCAAATTCTTTTTATTTTATGTCTCATTTACCGACAAAAATTGCACAAAAACCACAAAAAACCTGGGGGGCATAATGCGGCAAATTATTTCGGAATTAATTGCATTTATGTCCTTTTAATGTAACTACATTAAGTGGGGATTACAGCAAAAACACAAAAGTGCTCTCAAAGGTAAGTTCTTAAAACAGTTGTTTAACGATATAAACCGTATATCCAGAAGAGAGCATTTCAACGTTTTGCTGAGAATTTTTCAATGAAAAATGTCTTATTCCAGAAAGTTCTCGCTGCAAAATTATTTGAGATTTAATGCTACATCTAAGCTAATTAGATTAAAGCGTGCAGGCTACAAATAAAATAAATATAATTTTTAAATTCACCGCCTTTTGAAGACGCCTATCTCGCCTAATAGCCGGCCACACACGGGATGGTTTTTGGCGTACAAACTTGTGACAATCTTTATGACAAACTTTGTTTGTACGCCATTTTGCCCGCAAACGGTGTTGGTTTTCATTCCTAAAGCGATATAACAAATTTAAAGAACGAAATCGCGACTCCACAATGTAATGTCGGAGGAATTCATCTTGACAGAGGATAAAAAAATAAAACCACGGAAAAATAAAAGGCGAGAAATATTTGGGACGGTTTTGGGACGGTTTTAAGTTTGTACGCCAAGCTGTCCACACACGATCAATCTTATGTTTGTACGCGTGCTTGAACGCCAAAAACCGCCCCGTGTGTGGCCGGCTAATGTGAAAGAAATAGACAGATATATGCTCCCTATAGCTGAACTCTCCTTAGTTAAGAACTCTCCAAATGGTGCACCATTTGAGACAGCAAATCGAGTGGTCCATTTCTATATGTCAGTGAGCTAAGCTGCTAAGCTGAGTTACGCTATCGCAAAGCCGTTAACCCTAGTGAATTGTGATCCGGAATTGGACTTGTTATCGATAATTGTGAAATAATAATCATTTGGCAAATTCCAAAATATATTTACCGTTCCGAAATAATATTAATTGAAAAAACTTTAAATTAAACGTACTGTTCCGCGTTTCTTGGAATTAATTTAAAAGAATTAATTGAATTAAAATAAACTAGTTACATTCCCAAATTACCACATGTATTTAAATTAATAACTCTTTGATCAGCAGAGTAGTAGTCCAAGGGCAGGGGGGTCTATGTAAAACTGAGATGTCACAAAATAGTTTTCTTAAAAGAGGATACCACTGTTAGCGTTTATTTTGGATTTCAATCTTTGAAATTTTTTGTACACAAGGAATAAAATATATAGGGAAAAAGGCATTATTGGCATATAATGAAGTACGTAAAAAAAATATTAGTAATAAAATACAAAATAGCTGCGCACAAGTTGTCCTGCAAAACATGCTTTTGTTAAATTGCCTTCACTGCACGCAGCAGAAATGTCTTAAAGTTAATCCCTCACTTCAAGGTCTAAGTAAACCACACTTTTCATGTACGTGAGGTAGCCTTAATTTGTTTTCCAAAATGTTACAGTAAAACCTGTCAAGTTGGCCACTCGCGAAAATTGGCCAATATGTAGTGGCACCAAAAAAATCCGGTACAAAACATTCCCAAAATACCTGTGTATGTAGTCCACCTGTCTATCTTGGAATTTGGCGGGAAGTTTTCTTCTTTAATTCATCGCCCGTGTTAACTAACCTGCGAAACTTGGCCCAAGGAATATTTTTTCTTTTTATTATGAACACACACATATGTATAGTATATCATACATGCTCATAAGCTGTGAGTTTTGAAGAGATGACGCAATATCTATAGTATAGGTTTTTGCTCCCGTATTTTTCAATCTTTTGCTAATTCGGAAACGCATTCGCTTCTCCTAAACTTTATCATACGAAGTAACTCGCCGTGGTGCTATTTCTGAAAATCAATTTTCATTTATTGTGGTTTTTTTGGCCTATTTTTGGATTTTTTGCAAACTTCTTCATCCGAGTCATGGGCGATGTGCAGTGCGATAGTGATGCAGTTACATCTAAGAGCAGCAGAGAGAAGGCACCAAGAGTAAATAACTCTTTACCGACTGCCCCAAGTGGAGTCTCTACTCGGAACCGCAAGGCCTCTGGTAGCGTTTCTGGTCCTGTGGATGCTCCAAAGCCCGCTGAAGAGGATCTTCTCGTAAAAATTGCCAGGCTAATGAAGTTGTCAGAAGCTCGTCCCCACTCAGCCATCACCAACGTTGAGGATCGCTTGTCAGCTAAAATTGAAGCTTCTGTGGGAATGTTGACTGCACAGGTTGAGCAATGCTTTGGAAGATAAGCTGAGTTCGCTGGCCAAGGAGAATGAGGAGTTCAAGCGCGTGGGCCGCCTTTGTGATGCTGTCGTCAGAGGTATTCCCGAAGTACCTAATGAAGACCCTAGGAGATTATTAAAGGAGTTATCCGGCATCGTGAATCATACTCTCTCACCCTATGCGGGAGCTTTCCGTGTCAAGGCGAAGGTAGTGGAAAAGGATTGCTCTTCAAAAGTTCACGATCGGCCGATAATTATTCGCTTCTGTTGTCCCAATGAGAAAAGAGCTTTTTTCTCTGCTGTCCGGTCACGGAAGGGACCCATTAAATTAAAGGAGCTTGAAGGCTTCTCTGCTGACTCTAATGTGTATGTCAATGAGAGTCTAACGCCTAAAAACCAAACTTTGTTGCGTAAAGCTCTTAAGTTGTTCAAGGAGGGGAAACTAAACAACGCATACACTTCAGATGGGATTGTCTTCGTAAAACGCACCAAAAACGGGTCCTCTGTCAGTCTTACTAGCTTTGATGATTTGGATTATTTGACTGCTTCGCTCACAAAAACTTCTACACCGTCTGAGGAGGAGGCAAACAACGATGATATGAGTGCTGATGCTGTCTAGTTTAAATAGTTATACGATTATTTTCGCGAACTTCTCCTTAATTCGTATCTTTCTCGTATTTTGCTTTCCTATCTTGTTAAGTTTTTTATTCTTGAAATAATCTGCTTCCTAAACAAGTTGTTAATTTTTTGTACTTACTCTCTTCTGCCTGTGTTTTATGCCATCCCTCTGCTTGTGTGGGTGATCGATCTCTGTGCGTTTGAGTTTTCAAACCATGAATACTAATTTGCCAGGTACCAAGGTAGGAACTATGGTTAATATATTAGCTGTGTTCCATTGGGCTGTGTAAAATACTCCCAAGTAGTTCTGAACGCTAAACTACTCTAGCTCTAGTTGGCGAGCAGAAATTCTGAGTAGTTTCGCCACATTTTCCCGCCAGGTGGATGGTGGTTTTTGTACTAGGTTTGCATGGAAATGAAAACTTTTCCTCATTATTGGTTCTATTCTGGAGTTATCACAAGGATTCAAATAATAAAATTTAAGTAGTTTAGGCAACAAAACATATTTATATATAAATATTTCCATTTTAATAAATAAGGCACAATCAGAGCAACTAATATAATACGATGAAATGTCAAAATTTGAATTTCTATTTTACTCCTGACGATCAAAGTAGCGTTCCATAGAGAAACTACTCGGAAGTACTTTACACAGCCCAATGGAACACAGCTATTTACATCGCTCTCGCGAGGTTTCAACGTCTGTTATTTCAATGCTAGAAGAATTAGATCGAAAATCGATGATTTAAGGGTAATCTTCCAGAGTGCGAATCTGCATGCTATCTTTATTAGCGAATCCTGGCTTTCGTCTGGCATACCTTCGAGCCTTGTCTCTTTACCTGTTTTTAAGCTTTTGCGTTGTGACAGGGTTGACAGAAGGGATGGTGGAGTTGCAATCTATATCAGAGACTATTTTAAGTCAAAGTTCCTATGTCATTCTAATGGCGGACCTCTAGGGTTTGTTTGTGTAGAGGTTGACACGGGTCTCGATAAGTGTGTACTTTGTGCAGTCTATTGTCCACCAAACGTATTTAACCTTGATAATTCAATAGGTTTTTCAACCGCAATGACACGTTTGTCGCATTGCATAGCACATTATTATATTTATAATCTTTAAAATAAGAAAATTGTGACAATCGGACTTGATTTTTACCAATTTTAACAAAATCTTTTAACGTCACATGGTGTAGAACTTTTGGCTTAAGTCGGGCGCCTAGACATCGGCCAAACGGCAATGAGAATTTGCAAAAATTTGCAGGGGGTCAAGAACGACTATATATGCAATAATCCGTGAGGGCTGTACCAATTTTCCCGATATTTAAAAAAAAAAAAACATTTTCCCCGGATTTCACCCTCACCGATTTTGCATTTTTTGCAAAATTTCAATGCCGTTTGGCGATTATGTAATGCCTTTATGATGTTTCCTTCGCATTTCTTAATGGATTCTTCATTAATAATACCTGAAAATATAAAATTTTTCATTATTACTTTATACAACTTACCTGTGTTCCTTCCTCCTGTTTTGACATTTTAGTTGTCATATTCCAATGCAGCGTAATTTGCAATTTGTAATTTGCAATTTGGGGCCCTGTTCCAAATGGCAGCGTAGCGCATGTTCGAAAATTCAGTTTTTCGAAATCATATGATTATCTGTCACTTCAGTTTTGCTTCGAAATTGTGATTTTGCTAATGTTATGAGTGGTGTTAATTATCCTGCTGTGATGGCAAACCAACGTGCAACTATTGTTGCGATTATGCATTATGCAAATATGGTTAATGCAGTTGTAAACAAAGTCGCGCTTGGAAGTTCAAAAACAATTCGAAAATACAGATACAGCTGATTCGAAAATGCAAATTTCAAGAATAAAATAATGACTGAAACAATTAGAAATTTACCAAAAAACCTTTTCCTAATAACAAATTATGCAACACACAGTTGAATTTTACACCCTGTTACGAACAGCCAACACGAAAATTTAAAAGTGAAGTTTTTGAAATTTCAACTCCGCCAATCGTTTGTAACTCGTTTGTATCCGTTTGTATCAAAATTTATTTCGTTTGTATCCCTCTAGTTTACTAGAAATTAAGGTTTTAATTAAGGCTTACGATCAGCCAACACCTTTTTCAAAATCATTTAAAATCAATTGTAAAATAGACTTTTGGGTACTCAATCGATCGGAAATCGTTTGTATCCTCCGAATATGCTATTGAAAAGTTTTGTATACCGCTTATTTTTCCATAAAAGGCGAAAAATAAAATCAATTTTTGTCTTAATTATTAGCTTCTTTTTTTTGCCACACATGTACTTGGCGCTAATGTTCAACGCCTTCTAGTGTAGCCAAAAGTAAATTTGTAGTGAAAATAACAACAGCGGTATCCTGTACTACAGTGCGTTCCATATTTATAAGCCACCATCAAAATTCGAGTTATTTCTGGGGTTATAGGGTAGTTGCCTTAGTCAAAAATAAATTATGAAATTAGATAAAAATTAAAATTTATGTAGAAATATACTTAAATATTCTGATTTTGAGTCATAAAAGCACGTTATTGTTTTATAATATTAAAATTAAAAGTCGTAATTTTCACTCTGAATATCACGTGACCTAAAACACGAGCCGCCATCGTGTGACGTCATACAGGCAACAACTGTCAGTTCAGTGTAAACAGCTGGTACATATCTCTCAACTTTTACTTCAAGGAGTAATAATTGTGTTCCTTCGTCAGTGCATTTTATTTGTAACTGTTTATTTATTAAAATGCAAACCGGTTTTGTAAAAGCAGATAGTACGAATCTGCCAAAAATTGATTCAATGATGGTTGCAAAGTTCTTTGCATATTCCTCCTTTCAATATCATCTGGCACTTTGATAAAAAACTTTCCTGGAGTTTTAATGCTAGTATTTCTACAACTAGACACTACACACCAATGATAGCGATTGTAATTCATTATTTTCCCAAAAAACACCAAATATTTCGAGCTGTCAACGTTGAAAGAGTGCCGGTGGTACATACCCGACTGTTGCTTTTACCAAATATTACGTCACGAAAATGGCTGACAGCGTTTTTGGCGGGATAAAATAGGTTTAATATTTAAATTAATTTTATGGCAAGAAAACGTGTTTATTTTGCCGAAATATAATTTTTTGCGGCTTTTTAATAGCAAAATCAACATTTTGAAGCACTTTTTCAAACAGAGTGGAATACCCTATTTGAAACAGAAACAGTTTGTGAGGGAATTCCTCTATGAATTATTTTTAAGTATTTTTGCTTGTTTCATATTTCTAAGACAGTTCTAAAGAAGTGCAGATCGAAGCAGCTCTTTTGTGCACAAGTTAATAAATTTTTATTTTTATTAGCAATTTAATTAAGTTTTAAGATGCAGCCCGCGCGGTAAGTCACTTAGTGAAATTAAAAAGGGCAGCATTTTAGCCTTTAAGGTAGAAAATCTTAGCATTAGTGATTTTTCAAAGAAAATTGCCCGTTGCTAATGTTTTGTTCGTAATTTTTTAAAAAATTCTAAGATATATTGGGAATCAATCTTTCGTCCACTTCTTTTTGATTCCCCATATAATTGGAAATTTTTAAAAAAATTACCGATAAGACACCAGCAACGGGTGATTTTCCTTGAAAAATCACTAATGCTAGGATTTTCTTCCCTAAAGTCTAAAATTTTAATTTCACTAAGTGACTTACCGCGCGGGCTGCATCTTAAACCTTAATTAAATTGCTAATAAAAATAAAAATTTATTAACTTGTGCACAAAAGAGCTGCTTCGATCTGCACTTCTTTAGAACTGTCTTAGAAATATGAAACAAGCAAAAATACTTAAAAATGATTCATAGAGGAGTTCCCTCACAAACTGTTTCTCTAACTATTGTACGATTTGACACAGTAAATTGTTCTTAGGCAGAAATAACTCGAATTTTGATGGTGGCTTATAAATATGGAACGCACTGTAGTACAGGATACCGCTGTTGTTGTCATTTTCACTACAAGTTTACTTTTGGCTACACTAGAAGGCGTTGAACATGAGCGCCAAGTACATGTAGTGGCAAAAAAAAGAAGCTTATAATTAAGATAAAAATTGATTTTATTTTTCGCTTTTTATGGAAAAATAAGCGGTATACAAAACTTTTCAATAGCATATTCGGAGGATACAAACGATTTCCGATCGATTGAGTACCCAAAAGTCTATTTTACAATTGATTTTAAATGATTTTGAAAAAGGTGTTGGCTGATCGTAAGCCTTAATTAAAACCTTAATTTCTAGTAAACTAGAGGGATACAAACGAAATAATTTTTGATACAAACGGATACAAACGAGTTACAAACGATTGGCGGAGTTGAAATTTCAAAAACTTCACTTTTAAATTTTCGTGTTGGCTGTTCGTAACAGGGTGAATTTTACGAGCCGAAAATAGTTTTATTAGCAAATTTACTCACTTAACAGGCCGATTCCATAGGTGCTTCATCTTTTATGAAAAAGGTGAAGCTCAAAATTCGAAATTTTTCGCAGTCGCCAGCGTGAGAGTAGAGCTAGAACCTACTTTTGCTCTGGCACAAGGCGCGAACGTGAAATTTAGAGAGGGACAAGATATATGAATTTGGCTTGTGAAGAATGGAGACAAATTCCAAATTGCAAATTACGCTGCATTGGAAACGCCGCTTAATTTTTTACTTCAAAGTGGAAACAAATCAGTGCAACTTGATGCTATTATTAGGATTTTAAATCTTTGCTGTAGGAAATTCATGATAAATTTCAAATCAATGCGAAATCTCCTGTTGTTCTGGATAGACGAAAAGAACACAGCTTATATAAGATTAACAATAATAACAATAAACAAAATCAAAACTCAAATATAAAATCAAATGGTTAACAAAAATAAATAAATAAAAAACAAACAGAATAATGAATAGCAAGATATGTTGCTTTAAAAAATCATCCAAACTGATTTATTTTAAAATTTTTGACTTTCCACTATGCTGCTTAATTTTAGTGTTTAGATTAAGGAATCCGGATTTTGTCAGGTAGGATGGTATGTGAAAACGTAGGTACATAAGAAGCTCGCTTATGTTATGAAAAGCATCACTGGTTGTGAGAGGACGATAATTGATGGATTCATCGGCTTCTTCGTTTTCGGATTCTTTATCTGATTAATTCCATTGTTTCATCAATTTCAAATTCTTTTAAAACTTCTGCCATTTTTTCATCAGGTGCATCGGCCATCGGCACTACACTTTCATATATTTTTAATATATTGTCTACCGATATAAATTCATTTTGAATATTTCCAGGGAAGCTTGAAATTATCTCTTCCATTTGAACTATTTCCGAGGAGTCTTGAATGGGTGAAACATCAAAAGGAAATCCTGCACAGTGAAAGCAGCTTTTTATTGTAGAGATTTGAGCTTCATTCCAAGCAGCAACAATCCATCTGATAGCATCCAAAACGTTAATCATTTTGCAAAACTCAGTACCTGATTTGATCAATCTTGATTAAGAGAGAAAGTACATAGCATTTTGGATCTGCATATATGTACTAGTTTGTTTGTTAATTTAATTTATGACAAATTTTTTTATGACAAATTGTTATTATTTATTTATTTTGAAAATTAGCATGTTATAATACAACATTTGAAGAAAATTTTAAAAAAATTTTGGGACAAAAATATAAAAAAAATGGGTGAAGTGTGGTAGCACTGACGTTCTCACCAGCCGAATTCGAAGGTCAGGGGGAAGGGAGCCAGCAAACAGCCAGAGTCTACGAAGAGTTCCATAGATTCTGCTCAACAACAATCTAATGTGGTAACAGCACCTCAAGCTGGAGTTCAACATAACACCCAAGTTTTTCGCCTTAGAAACGAAGGGCAGCCTGTTGTGATTCAACACGATAGGAGGAAAGTATGACAAGTCCAGAATATCTCTACTTAACACCAGGGCTTGGGACTTGTTGGGGTTAATTGTCAAGCTGTTGTTAATTGAGCAGAGAAGTACGTTATTAAGATCTTCATTAATTAGAGTAATACAGTTCTCAATTAACCCCAAACGACAATCAAGATAAATTTGAACGTCGTCGGCGTATAGATGAACTGAACAGTTACTAAGGACGCTGGGTAAATCATTGATGAAGAGGCTGAATAAAAGGGGACCAAGAATAGAACCTTGTGGAACTCCTGAGAACAAGCGTAAGCTGCCCGAGACAAGATCGCCAACCTGAACTCTCTGAGACCGATCAGCGAGAAAGCTACTTACCAGCTTTAAGCGCAGAGCTACTAAAGCCAAACATTACCCTCAATTTACTAAGGAGCATAGAGTGTGTCACACTATCAAATGCCTTGGAGAAGTCAAGTAATATCAAAAAGGCAACATGATCATTGTCCAGCGCAACTCTCAAGTCAGTTGTAATTTTCAAGAGAGCCGTCTCACAACTAGGGCCAGCCCGAAAGCCAGATTTCCACCGACTTAAATAATGCATGCCCTCAAGATATTCAGTTACTTAAAGAGACATTAACTTTTCGAGTGCTTTAGATAAGAAACAAAGCAGACTTATTGGCCTTAAATCCCCAGGTTCAGTCGGAGTACCATGTTTAGCTATGGGCATTACTAGAGCATCTTTCCACTGTGAAGAAAACTCGCTAAAAGTAAGACTGTTGTTAAAAATAGTGGTGATGGGTTTAATAATTGCTGGCAGCAGAAGTTTAATAAAACGAGGCGGTATACTATCTGCGCCAAGGGCATTCGATTTATTTGAAAGAATCACATTAACTACCTCAAGTTCACTTACACAATGGAAACTGAACCCTTCAAATGCAGAGGATGAAGAAAGTTGAGTGACGTCCACTGACGTCGAGTTAACGTTTATTCTGTTAGCGGAAACGAAATGTTTGTTTAGGGTATCAACATCCAAATCGCATTCTACTTCATCTTTGGCAGTAACACCCAGATTACGTAGACTCCTCCACAACTTCTTAGAAGAATCAATGTTCCCAAGTCTAGAGGCAAAATACTTTGACTTGGCTTCTCTCAGTTTTCTCGTTACAATTAGAAATTAGAGAAACTGTCCTCGGAGCGAAGTCTGCGATGAAGGCGATACAGGAAATCACGCTGCGCTATAAGTTTTTGGATATCAATATCGCGTGTAAACCATGGGCAAGCACAGGGCTCAATTTGTTTGGACCGAAGAGATGCATATTTATCCAGCAGGTATTTAATTGTGTGATTGAATTTATCAACCTGTGTGTCGAGGAGCGAGAGGTGGGAACTGGGATCAGGCGCAAAAAGCTGGACCAAGTCAGTGGAGTAGCATTCCTCAAGAAGGGCGTCAGTATTAATGCTGTTAAAATTCCGATATTTCACAACGCGGGGAAATGTTGTACTCAAGTAACAAAATATCATGATCGAGAACAGCGGGAGGAGAAAGTTGCGTAAAGCAGGCAATACGGTTAGGAACGGAAGTGAGCAGAAGATCAAGTTGCGAGGGCCGACTTGTATCAAAATATGTTGGAGAAGAATTAATCACCCCGATAGTCAAACGAACAAACGAAAAAAGGAACCATCAAGCACCAGTGAGAGATAAGCCGCCGAAAGGAAAGCTCCGATATAAAAGAACATCTATCTCCTCGTCGTCATCACTACGAAAATCCTTTAACAACGCAACATCATCTAAATCTACTATCGCTCGCTATTCAAAGTTAAACAATTCCATGACAGAGTCCTCCTTATCCAACTCATTCCATGACAACACCAAAACCGAACAAAACTCCCCAAAACGTTCCTGGAACGAATTGGGACTTTCAATTCAAAGCTATCTTGAACTACTCAATAACTATAGGAAATTCAAATATATGGGAAATGACAGAATCTGCTTACTAAAGCCTCATTACCAAAGTCCACATCTATATAATAATACAACGTCTAATCTATAATTGAGCCACACACCAACATCAATTGGCGACCTACTGCCAGATGCAACTTCATCAACAACATCAATTGACGACTCACTGTCAGATGCAACTTTCAAATAAATATAAATCATCACCCATAAATATTTCACCCCATTTCCATCTGTATCGTAATCGTGCCGATCACTGGGAAGGGGGTAATGTGGTGATTCTCAGCTAACACTCAGCTAATTAACTAAACTTCTATTCATCAAGTCTTCATAATTATTTAAAAAAATAAAATATTAACTTTTATGTCAGTTGGAAAATAAGTTTTATCTACGAGCTACTTCAGGACTCACGGATTTAGTTTAATAACATTTAGTCAATTTATTATAAAAAATAAAATTTAATTATTAAAGGACATCATCCGATTTTCATACATTTTTGGTCCAAATATGAAAGTGTCGGCAAAAAAAAAAAATGCTAAAGTTGTAGGATCATTGTCCTTGGTTTTATGTAAGTTTCAAAAATCTGTCTTGTCATACATTTTCAATTAAATGGTCTTAGAAAAGTAAATGATATCTAACTTTTTTACACCTTTTAGTGCTTTTTCATTTTGTGCATCTATTATGCCTTAGGATATTCCTTAACCCGTTTTTACATTGAGGTTGTTGTTAAGAAATAAGAGAAAAAAATATATTAGGACCTTGAATAAGTTCTCGCTGTTTTTTAGTAAAACTCAATGTTTTATTTAAAGTATGTGGTAAAGAACGTATCACTCAAAGTATTGTTCATTACTTAACACTCCTTTCTCCCATCTTTCTGGTAGCATATGAATTCCATCTCCGAAAAATTACTCTTCTTTTGAGACTATCCAAAAATCGACCTATTTTTTGGTATCTTCATAAGAATAGAAGCGCTGCTTAGCCAGGCCATGTGCAATCGAATGGAATAAGTGATACGAAAAGAGTAATGTCTAATGAATACAGCGGGTGGGGTAGGACTTCCCAATTAAGTATTTCTATTCTATAAAGGTTTTCACTGATACCGCAACATGCGGACGAGCATTATCATGTGGAAGAATAACTTTTTATGCCTGGAGTAGTAATGGACGAGTTTTTCCTTGAGTGCTCAGCTCAATCTCATTGATTGTGTTTAATAGAGAGCTCCGGTAATGGTTTCGCCCCGTTTGAGCAACTCATAATACACGACAACAAGCTGATCCTACCAAATACACAACATGTCTTCCATGTCAAATTCCCCATTGCTAAGCTTTTTGGAATCATTCAGGACAACTTGTCTTACTTGAAGCAGTCTCACTATATGCTTCCACAAGCAATCAATGCGCCGCAGCTGAAGATTTTTTTAAATTAGAAAGTTGAAATGAAAAGTTCCCGCAAATGACGCTTATTCGACACAAGAGTTGACATTTTTAGAATTAAGAAAATAAAACCTCGTTTACACTGTGACGAACTAACATATATTGGAGTTTGAGCTTACTAATAGTACTTTTTTCTAGATGCGTTACCATATGAAATTACATGCACAAAATCCTGGCAATGCTATATGTTAGTAAACAGCGAGAACTTATTCAAGGACCTAATAGTTTATGTAATATTATGTTTTAAAATGGATCTCAGACTATTAGTGGGCTACTTATCTGACCATCATGTGGTTAGACACCACCTTAATAAACTAGGTCTGTCAGTCGAGATAGTATGTCGATTCTGTCTAGAGGACGGAGAAACTACAGCTCACATCTTGTGTGACTGTCCGACTCTTGCGCGGATTAGAAGTAGGACCTTCGGGAAGGAGTTCCTAAAATTCAATTGAGGTCCGTAATTCTTCTGACTTTCTTTAGGATAACAGATTGTCTACTCCACTAATGGGGTCATAGTACAAAAGACCATCTGATCGCAGTGCCCACCATATGGGTAGCCCCCTTACATATAAATAATGTAATAAATAATATAATATTATGTTTATTAAAAATTATCATTGTTTTACAGCTTTAGGTAGGCGTAATATTAATTACAATCTAAACAATTAAGTTGACTTCGGTACTAAGAAAGCAGAAGAACGAGCAAGCGCGGCCAGCGGGTTGGGGGAGGCAGGGAGGCGGGGTACCGCATTCCTTTCTTTTGGCTCTGATGGACAGCTTTTAGCTGGTTTAACCCTTTTTAGATCATTATCGTTCAATTCCAGAAAAAATAAGCTCTGTCTTAACGATCACGTGGTATTTTATTTAGGAAATCCCCAAAAAGTGATTTTCTATGACAAGAATCGGTATACGTTAGAACCATTGGTGCTATTAATGTTCAAAACGTCATGTTACGGCAAAACATCACTTGTTAAAATAGCAAAATTGCGCTGAAAATGCATGAAAAGGCAGATATTTCAAATGTTAATTAAACCAAGGGCAATGTTCCTACACCTTTGGTGCCATAATAACAAATGCTTAGATGGACAAGTTCTAACAGGATATAACATTTTTTCTTTCTGGCCGGCACTTTCTCGTTTGGACCAAAATGGATGATGTCCTTTAATAATTTATTAAAGAAATCAAATTAAAGTTCTAACTAATAACAATAGGAACAGAAATAATAATGAGTTCGGAGAAGAAACTATCTCCTTAATGGAGTACTTAAATACTCCTTTACTCAGGTTCTTGGATAATTTTTCTCTGAAATGCTCAGGTACTCGGGTACTCAAAACTCTTTTACTTAAATTAAGATCTTTGAACTTGAGTATTCAAATCCTCAAGTAATTGAGTTCAAAAGTACTCGAGTTGTAATAGCCCTATACACTGAATTTGAGAAATAAAAAAAAAAAAAAACTTTTCAAAGAAGATAGAGCACGCTTAAGTTACAAATAATGAAAGGCTTCATGCTTTTAGAGGCATTTCTACAGGTAAACGTTTCATTTCATTTGTTCTACATAAGTAGATGAAACTTCTAGTCTACTTTCCTCACGAAATTTTATCTGCCTGCAGAATTGCAAAGAAATTACAAGACCTCGCTTATAGTTAAGAATTCCATAAGTAATCTCTTTGTTATTATTATCATCCCTCCCACAAAAATAATTTCATAATCGGTGAAGTTTCAAATTTTACAGCAGCATGACGTATTATTAAACTTTGCAATGATATAAATTATGTTTGGCGTGCTAAGGAAAAACGAAAAGGAAGAATTTTAAGATTACGAAATATGATAACATTCAGAAGAAAACTTAATGCGCAAATGCAAACTTTTTAAAGACAGCTTTGAAGCGCATCTATTAGTTTCGCTTGAAAAACTCAAAATATTAACTTCTTAAGAAAAACTTTCATACATGTTTGTTGGACGATTTAAATTTTATAAAGGTACTAAAGTGTAGTTTGCCATATGTAAGTACATACAACAATATACGTACATCTTTAAAATTAAAAGTAAAATATTGGATTAGCCATTTTTAACAATGAGATTTCTACATACATACATGTGTACACACTACATGGTTCCTTTTAAGTTTAAGAAAAGTTAATAATAAGAACTTGAGAATCGAAATAGAAAAATGTACCAGATTTTGGGAAAAAATCAACCGACGTATGTAGTCTCAATACAATTATCTGATGGAACGGAAAATGAATCAGAAAAATTAAATGAGTTATCAACCAATGCAGACGTAGTCTTGATACTATAATCCGATGCAGAGATAGACGGAAAATAATGCTGCGATAAACTCTAACATCAGAAGCAATATCGTTGATGAGTTTTAAGTCAGCAGAAGTAGCCGCCGCCCGTAAAGGACCCAAGCTCATTGCTAACGTACCGCACACTTCTTCTTATATCCTTAACGATAGACAAAACTGGCGCAGTACCAACATTTACGGGACCATTGAGAGCAGACAAGTGCGAACGTTGTCAACTGAATTAGTAAGACGACTGATTCTGGTACTGATTTCGTGCGATTTTTTAAGAAGGAGATTAGAGTTCGACTTAAAAATCTCTGTCAAATTCAAAATGTTAAAGAGGCAGGAAATGTTACATTAGCTGTGTTCCAAGCAAAGATATTTCCAATACGGTTGTCGTTTTCTCGCAACAAAGAAATCTTTTCAATTTTATATGTAGATATTTAAATTTTTTCCTTCAAATTTGACTATTCATGCCGCAAAATTAAAAAACATACCTATACTGAGATTGACTCCAATTTTCCTAAAAGGTGCTAAAAATTGGTTTTAAAAAAGTATTACATCTAACAATTTTTTATTTAAGAAAAGAGATATTGATATTTAAATAAAAGAGAAACTGGTTTTTTACTACATGTGATACTCATTAACTATACAATTATTAAAATTTATTAGATTTTTCAAATCTTTGCCCTTAATATAATTTAAACACATATTTTCATATTTCATTATTTCTTGTGGGTCAAAAATCAATTCTTTACCTTGGCTGTCTCCTAAAGGGGTGAGTAAGATTTTCTGTATAACAATTGTTTGTATTGGTATCTTATTTACAAAAATGATATTTCCATCTTCACTAATGACGGTACCAAGTTTTGCAGTTTTTGAAAGTTTATTTTGTATTCTATCATCTCCTCATTTGTCAGCCGTGTGTCTAGATATACTTCGTCACATGTTTGAACTTTAGGCTACCGGCAGATCGAAATGTTGGAATGACCAGGTAATAAAAATACAACAAACCAAAGGAATTGGATAAAATTACTTGGAGCTTTTTCTCTTAATAATGTATAATGTAATGTTAGTTTTTTTAGGAGCAATTGTTGATTGTGAGGAGGCAATTAGGAATTAGGATTAGAAGAACAAAAATTCCGTGCCAACTTAATAAGTAAATGTCTTTCAATTTTTAAAAGTTTCAATGAAGACAATTCCTTCTTTATTTTATTTTATTGCTCATTTGGACATTATTCATTTTGGTCTAAACGAGAAAGTGTCGGCCAGAAAAAAATGTTGTATTCTGTTATAACTTGTCCATCTAAGAATTTATTATTATGGCACCAAAGCTGTAGGAACATTTCCCTTCGTTTCATTAATATTTGAAATATCTGCTTTTTCATGCATTTTCGACGCACTACAATACCTACCGTTATTATCATTACAAAAATTTAACAGTATATTCTCCAAGGACTATACTGTCGAAATATTAAAGAAAAAAAAATCGATTGTTTTTTAAATTCTAGGACACTTGGTCCGCTTAAGTCGAAGATCTCCAGCACCATTTTCCGAACAGTTTCTTTTCTCAGTTTGTAGGACTACTCTAGGTATTAAATAGTTAAGCATAGTACTAACAATAAGATCACGTTCCGGCAGAATTTCGGCCAATATCTGGTCGTTCTTTTTCCAGCCGAATTTTTTAGTGGAGACGAATGGAGAAACTGAATGTTTTGTCATGTGGTGACATGACTGTGGCAAAAAAAAAGATAAATAAAACAGATACTTATGAGTGATGAATTATTCGGAATTATTATATCCACGGCTTCTTTTGTAAAAGTATTAGTGGATGACGAAATAATAAAACAAAGAAAGCATTCATCCATATCTGCAAAAGAACACACACATCCGATAAGTTAGTCAAATCCGTTTGGCGGAAATTCAGAACAACTTGGATGGTTAAAATTCAAGCAGAATTAATGGAGACTTCTCGGTGGTGTCATCTTAATGAAAAACATTAATCTAAAATTTTGCTTGTAAACTTAGTACTACTTTGGCCGAATTGTCGACCGAATTTCTGCCAGAAGACTTGATCCGGCAAAATTTTCACATAAAATTCCGCCGGAACGTGATCTTAGTACTATGCTTTATTCCTTTAGACAAGTGACTGTGCAATGAAAATTCTTGTAGGACAACGTGACATGGAATTCCATGGAAACCAGATTTGCGTTAACTTTCATTAAACCCAATTAAACTCAACGAAAGAAGTCGAGTATTATGCAAATGTATTGGTAGATTGCTTTATTCTATGTCGAAATTGGGTTTTTCGGACTGAAGACGAAAGTAAATTTTTTTTCCAAATTATGGAAGAAAACGAAATTTTTAAATAAAAACGCGAATATATCAAGTTAAAAGCTGTCAATCTGACCTAGAATTTTCAGCAACATATTAAACTTTTCTTTACTCATTCTGTACTGTCTGAAAAGTTCCTGCGGATCATTATTCCTTATTTGTAAAAATGAATCGATGAAAAACTCTTTTGTGTACGTACGTATATCTCGGTCTCTCTTGAATATTCAAGAACTGCACGATATTCTTTTTTTTAGTTTTTTTTTAAATCTTTCAGTAATTTCGTTAGTATATTGAAATCACATATAGCTACTATTTTTCTAAATAGCCCGATGAGAAAATCGTTAAAAAAACCAAAAGGTTTTGTGAGTGCTCAACTAAATATAATTTATTTTAACATTTCTTTCTCGGATAAATAGATATTCTTTAATTCAATTAAAATTCAAATTTAAATGACACTACCCGATACATATACCCGAGCATAAAACTAAAACTCAGGATAAGTTGTAACGCTTTGCGGCGCCAGAATTTTGCTGTTAAAATTCTCAACGAAAGTTTTCACCATATTTTCTGGCGCTTCCCGGCTTGGCGGTTTTTTTCATCGAACAGACCTAATAATAGGAAGGAGTTATTCTACGAAAATTTGAGGCTTAATGTTATTTTTATCACGTTTCCCTAAAGCCCTAACCAGAATTAGACGTAACGTAACAAACGTCAACATAAAGTGTGAACATGTGTAAATAAATGGAGCTGTCCGAAGCCTGAACTATAATGGTCTTAAGGCGTCTTAAGATAGCTTAAGATTTCGCACGACAGCATGAAGTGCCATACTCACAACTATAATGTCCTTAACCGATCTTTCGTTAACTTTCCGAATCTTTCGGCAAGTCTTAACCGTACGGTCCCGAGCGTACAAATCTTAGGGAATCTTTACCAAAGTGACGTTTGGTTGAATTAAAGTGCCTGCGATTTGATGCGCTTTGTTTAAAAAAATTGAACTTCTCAGAGATTTAGCTCAGTTAGTGAAACTGGTGCAAGATTTAAAAGATCTTAAAAGGAAGAGGAGGTCGTGCAGTGTTCGACGAATAAATAGAGACCGCATTTATAATGGGTTTTTTAATAGACATGTGGCGGTCGTGTGTGGACCTAGCTTCAGGCGCTAGCAAAATGAAGAAGAAGCACAGCCATTGTTACCGAGGCACACACACACACACACACACACACAAAACGTCAACGTGCAGTGGTAGCAAGAAGGAGTCCGCCATCTTGAAGAAAGAATTCCTCCCGACACCGGCTTGTAAACTTTGCTCCGAATAAAGAATTTATTAAAGTGGCACGCGTCGTTTTATTTATTGTTAGGGAAGTACCCAAAACCCTACAGTGGTGACCCCGATGCCGAAAAAGTACCAAAAACTCATTTACGTGGTCGTGAACTTTAGTGAGTGATATAAAATCGCCGGTAAATTAAAACATGTCGGTCGAGGATCTCGTAGCCGCGGACGCTGTTCGTGGAGGCGGTGCACGGCGAGAGGAAATTTCTCATATCGCACTGAAGACACCACCGTTTTGGGCTGAATCACCGGAGATTTGGTTCGCCCAGATGGAGGCTCAATTTTCTACGTGCAACACAACATCGGGTCACACCAAATTTTATCATGTGGTCGGAGCCATCGATGGAAAGGTTCTGCAGCAGGTCAGGGACGCTGTTCTAAACCTCCCTGTGACCGATAAGTATGGCAATTTAAAAAACTTTTTAATAAAGCGATTCTCGGATTCAGATGAATCCAAGATAACTAAACTTTTGAACGAGGTTTCTTTGGGAGATAAAAAACCCTCCCAGCTATTGAATGAAATGCGACTTTTGGGTGGCACTAGTACAGCGGACGCTTTGCTGCGCTCGTTATGGTTAAATAGATTACCTATGCAGGTGCGGGCTATCCTGTCAGCGAGTAAGGATGACCTCGAGTTTAGCATCCATGGCTAGCATTTCAAATGGGACAAGTGTTTTCTCGGTTTCTCAATCGGCGCAAGTGGCGGCCCTAGAACATAAAATTGAAAAACTCACAAGTGCGGTCGAGTCCTTTCGATTTCGCGAACGTTCGGGTAATTACAGTGGGAATCGTTCAAGATCAAATAGTAGATCCGGCTCGCGTAGGTTGTGCTACTACCATAGGAAGTTCGGTGAAAAAGCAACAAGGTGCAAGGAACCTTGCAATTTTAAAAAGACCTTGGAAAACTAATTAAACACCTAGTGAGCGAGGCGGCGTTAGGTTAGACTAGTAGTAAGCGCCTCTTTATTCGCGATCGTAAAACCGGTGTGCGATTTTTGGTTGACTCGGGAGCCGACCGCGACGTTTCGGTGATACCTCCCCATTCTAAAAACATAACAAATAGACTTTCTGATTATCATTTATATGCCGCGAATGATACTCCGATTCCTACCTACGGATCGAAACGCTGTACATTAGATTTAGGACTCCGCCGGGCGTTTATATGGACTTTCGTGGTTGCAAAAACCACAAACGCGATTATCGGCGCGGATTTTTTAAATAAGTTTGGACTATTAGTAGATATTAAGAGCCCCACTTGTCGATCTGTTGCTCGAATTTAAGGATATTACTATTCCGTCCACAAATAAAAAGCCTATTAGTACGAACGTTACTCATCATATAGAGACCAAAGGACCTCCAGTGTTCTCCAAGGCCAGGAGACTTCCACCTGATAAGCTGAAAACAGCAAAAGAAGAATTTGAGTATCTGCTTCAGCACGGAATATGTAGGCCTTCCAAAAGCAATTGGTCCAGCCCCCTTCACCTGGTAAAAAAGTCAACCGGGGGATGGCGACCATGCTGTGACGATACCGGACCGCTATCCTATACCGTTCATACAGGACTTCTCTAATATTTGTTTCGGTAAAAAAATATTTTCAACATTAGACCTGCATAAAGCATATCACCAGATTCCGATTGAACCAGCGCATGTCGCAAAAACAGCCATAGCTACACCGTTCGGATTGTATGAGTTTGATTACATGACATTCGGGTTGTGTAATGCTGGACAAACACTGCAGAGATTTATGCACGAGATTTTACGAGGCCAAGAGTACGCATTTTCATACGTTGATGATATTTGTATAGCTTCTACTAGTTTGAAGGAACATCGTGAGCATCTGCGTACCGTTTTCTCCATCTTACGAAAGCACGGTTTTACAATCAACGTGTCAAAGTGCCAACTGGGAAAAGAGGAAGTTAAATTTCTGGGGCACACGGTTAACAAGGATGGTATTGGTCGGCTGGAAGAGAAGGTGACGGCCGTAAGGAACTTCGACCGCCCTAAACAGGCAAAAGGATTGAAAAGATTCTTAGCCTTGATCACGTTTTATCAACGATTTATTCCCAACGCTGTTCAAAATCAACTGGTCCTTCGGAAACTCATCAAAGGAAATAAAAAGAATGACACTTCAATTGTCGACTGGACACCAGAAGCAGTGGCTGCGTTCGATAAATGCAAGGAGGACTTAGCGGGAGCAACACTGTTGGCTCATCCCTCTCCAGATGCGGAATTAAATTTGTACGTGGCCGCATCAGACACGGCAGTTGGCGCAGCGTTGCATCAAGTGGTAAACGGTGAGTCGCAACCTTTGGCTTTCTTTTCTAAAAAATTATCACTAAGCGAACAGAAGCGGAGTACTTACGACCGCGAGCTTTTGGCAATATATAAAGCCGTAAGATATCTGAGAAATACTCTCGAGGGAAGAACGTTTTGCATTTTTACCGATTATAAACCACTTACGTTTGCTTTTCAACAAGTGTCGGACAGAACTTCACCGCGGCAAGCCAGACAGCTGGATTTCATTGGTCAGTTTTGTACGGATATTCGACATGTGTCCGGCAAGGACAATGTCGTGGCGGATACGCTTTCGAGGATTGAAGTGTCATCTCTTCAGAACTCAATCGATTACCGCGAACTCGCCAAAGAACAGAGAAGTGACCAGGAATTGCAGGATGTGATCCAGGCTACCGAGTGTCCATCGTCGCTCGATATTAGGCTTTTCCCATGGCTGGACATGAACGTCGATGTATACTGCGATGTATCGCAAAAACGTATACGACCCTGGGTTCCAAAAAATTCGAGATTGAAAGTTATGCGGACCTTGCACGGGATCTCTCATCCAGGAAGGAAGGCGATGATCAAGTTGATGGCCGACAGGTTTGTTTGGCCCAGTCTTCGCAAGGATTGTTCTGAGTTTGTGAAAACATGTATCCAGTGCCAGCGCTCTAAAATTCAGCGATATTCAAGATCTCCATTCCTGAGCTACGTAGCTCCTACCGCACGTTTCATGCACATAAATATTGATATCATCGGACCACTGCCACCGTCAAAGGGAAACAGATATTGTTTGACATGTGTCGACCGTTTTACACGTTGGCCAGAAGCTTTTCCGATGCAGGATATGACGGCCGAAACAGTGGCCTGCACTTTGGTCAACGGTTGGATTTCTAAAATAGGAGTTCCGCTTAGGCCAACGGACCAAGGTCGTCAGTTCGAATCTGCGCTGTTCAGGGAATTGACGACGACACTTGGTATTAGGCATTTGAGAACGACACTTTAGCATCCACAGGCAAATGGATTGGTTGAAAGGTGGCATCACACATTGAAGTCAGCTATTATGTGTGGTAAGGCAAAGGACTGGAGTGACGCACTACCAACTATTCTTCTAGGTCTGAGATCTTCGTTTAAGGAAGACTTGGGAGCGACCCCAGCAGAATTAGTCTATGGGACGACCGCGGTTGCCGGGAGAGTTTTTGACAAATCCTCTCCGGAAGAATGTGGAGTCAGAGTTTGTAAAAGACCTTCGAAAAATTATGCAGGATCTTAAACCAACGGAAACTGCACATCATCACAACCCATCTGTACTTGTGCATGGGAAGCTGAATACATCTACGCACGTATTTGTAAGAAATGATACGGTGAGACCACCATTTCATCCTCCGTTCGAAGGACCGTATCGGGTGTTGCAGCGTAAAGACAAGTACTTCAATGTGGGGAACCGGAAAGTAAACATATCCATCGACAGACTGAAGCCAGCTTTCATAGTGTGTGGTGATGCGATGGAGAAACCGATGAGGGTCGCAACAAGGAGCAGTCAAGACAACGACCAGGATGAGGCTAGACCAGCAGTGGTGATTCAAACCCGTTCTGGACGACGAGTCCGATTCACCGATTGTGTAAATAATCCTAACAGCCTTGTTACTAGGAGGGGAGTAGTGTGGCGGTCGTGTGTGGACCTAGCTTCAGGCGCTAGCAAAATGAAGAAGAAGCACAGCCATTGTTACCGAGGCACACGCACACACACACACACACACACAAAAAAAACGTCAACGTGCAGTGGTAGCAAGAAGGCGTCCGCCATCTTGAAGAAAGAATTCCTCCCGACACCGGCTTGTAAACTTTGCTCCGAATAAAGAATTTATTAAAGTATCATGCGTCGTTTTATTTATTGTTAGGGAAGTACCCAAAACCCTGCAGACATTTCCTACGCATGAAGAATGAAGACTCCGCAGAATTTTTCAAACACGGTAGGATGAATACAGAAAGATTTGATATGCTTCTAAATATCCTAAAAATAAATATGGAAAAGAAGTCAATAAGGAAGCCCATATCTCCAGAATGTAGACTGGTAATAACACTATCGTATTTGTTTATTTAATATACACATAAATTTCAAAAATATCTTTTCAGTCACTTATCTCAAGGGGTTTCTATCCAATATCTGGCATGGTCGTATAAACTTGGGAAGGAAACTGTGCGTCAGATAGTGTTGGAAACATGTGGTTTGATATGGAGCACACTATATCCAATTTATGTGTTAGAGCCGAATGCAACTGATTTCCAGTTGATCGCAGACTCTTTTCAATCCATCTGGAATATAGGTACCCCATTGTGTAGGCAGCATTTACAAAACCACGAAATAGTGGTGGTCTCTATTTTAATTATAAGAACTGTAATACTGTAGTATTGTACTGTTAGCGGCATGCGACGCGCACTACACTTTTACCTACATCGACGTAGGTTCTCATGGAGGAAACAGTGATGGAGGTAAAAACATTATTAGCAATTTTTAAATAAAAATGATATAAAAGATGTTACATTATTTTAGGAATATTCGCGAACAGCTATTTCGGAAATAAAATAGTGCGGAAAGAATTGCCACTGCCTCCTCCGAAAATATTACCAAATAGTGATATTGTGGCGCGCATTACTTCGTAGCTGATGCCGCTTTCCCTTTGGAACAACATGTAATGAAGCCGAATGGAGGGACCAACTTGTCGCCACAACTAGAAGTGTATAATAAAATAATTTGCCGGGAACGACAAACCATTGAAAATGCATTCGGAATCTTAACTGCTCGATGGCGAATATTATTAACAACCATTCATATGGAGCCTGATAACGCCGAAAAAATTGTATTGGCTTGCGTTGCCCTACACAATTTTATTATGATGGATAACCTGTGCAGACAAGAATATTGCCCTTCTCATTTTGCGGACAGGGTGGATGCCAACGGAGTTCAACAGCCGGGTGAATGGAGATCAGAAATTACCCCAGCCGACTCCATACAACCTTCTGCAAGTGTCCACAGATATAATGGAATAAATGCAACGCAAATTAGAAATAAACTATGCGAATATTTTAATGCATAAATAAAGTACTGTTCCTTTTTTTCCAAGTTGTGTAAACATTTTGAAATATTAAACACTGGACTGCTGATCCCGAGATATAACAGAAATCGGTTCGTGGCAATTTAATTATTTGTTATTTAGTTGTGCGCCAACTGAACCCAGTGGCCACAGTAAGCATAATTTTGCAATAAATTAAAATTAACTTTTTCTTGAAAATTACGTTGTCACAAACCTTTTTATGGTTATATTCGGAATTCACAAACGATTTCCAATCCATTGAGTACCCGGAAGCCTATTTTATAATCAATTTTCAAAAAGTGTTAGCTAATCGGTACGCCTTATTTAGCAATTAAATTTCTTATGAACTAATTAGTCACAAACGAAATTAAAAGTATCACAAACATTCACAAACGATTCACAAACGATTGGTAGTGAGAAATAGTTAAAAATTCATTTTTTGAAATTTGTGTTGGCTAATTCGGGGAGGGTTACTAAGTTCTCTCCAAGTTCCTTAAATCATAGCTCCTGCCATGCATATAACGTTCTTCGGTTGGTTTAAAACAAAATTGTTATGTTCTTTACTACTCAATAGTACGACTTGGCAATTTCTGTCTCAAATACTTGATTGACTAGATCAATGAAATACTTGACTAAATTGTTCTCAAATTCAAAGATTAAAGTTGGTTTACAAAGCTATCTTCATACCAACCCTTAATTTGATGTTTTCCTATAATACTTACGTACAATAACCATCCTCCACACCTATTTTGCTATTTTTCACTTCCTAAGTCAACTGGAAGTGGTCTGACTTTTTAATGAGTGAGTGAGTCAGTCAGTCAGTATCCAAAATAGTGATTTTCGGACGTTTTCGAACGTTATTATCTCGTGATTGGTAATAGGTCGTTTATTGAAATTTGAGATTTGGTCATTTCATTTCAAGAATATAGTGTACTCTATGGAGCTGGAATTGATGATTCAGTGTAAGTTGAAAACAAAAAAATTTTTTTTTTTTTTTTAGCTTTTAAAACTTTAAACGTGTTTTTCTCTAAACCACTTTTTAAAAATCCGTGCACTCTGCCATTCAAAAACTACATTACCGATTCATTTCAAACTATAATATGTATAACCCACGGCTGGTGTGTCGCCCTTTTGTTTTGCGAACTTGGCTGACACACTGCCGTGTGTCTAGATGATAAGACCTAATAATAAAATTTTTTATAAAACATTAGTTAGAATTATTTAATTATATATAAATTATTTTTGGTCACATTCTAAATACAATTAAAAAAAATCTAATGTGCGTGTGGATTTTATAAAATTAAATTAAAATGAATTAGACCGTATGACAATTAAAGACCGCTACAGAGAAAATGATAAAGGCACTCGCTAGAATTGTTACTTTAGTGTCGGCCGGGTTTTAAAATGGCACAAACTCCATTCTTAAATTATTGTGAAATATATCTTTTAAACAATAGATCCAAGATATCCGCTGTTACAAGGTCTTCAACTTTCATTTTTCCTAGCCCGGCCTGTGATGTATAACCGATCTAAAGGAAGAGAATTCTTTGAACTTTATAACAATACCTCGAGCCTGCGCACAGATTGCCATACAATCATTCGCTTCAGTCAACAGTGCTCCGCCCATTGCCCCTATTGGAAGTCGGGAATTTTCCCCCTTATCAAAAGCTTTGTGGAGGAGTTATTTTATCAGCGCATGTTATCCGTGTCAGTAGTTAGTTGAGCAGTTTCTCGATGCCGAGAGCGACTTTCAGTTTGCTGACAGCCATTCAAGAGAGTGAGTGTTCTGCTGGGCCATAAATCCAAGGCTGCGAGTACGCTTGCTGGCTCGCAATTTTTTATAATTTATGTATTCCCCCTGTTGATACGTCAACCTATGATTATGCCAATAGCAGGGCCATTAGGCTATTAGCGGGTTTATCACGAAATCAATCAAGTAATGCCACAAGTTTTGGTATATTCTGTTTCTGCATTTAATTCATCGTAGGGAAACGGAGATTTATCCTCGAGAGAAGGAGGATAAATAGGAAAAAAATACCGGAGGGAACTTCAGGGACAATTATGACCCCGTTAGCATTGACTGGATGAGTTGGCATAGAGGAGAGCTGCTGACGTGAATTGAACTGGTGCGTGATTTGATTGTATTGGAGGATTCTATTGTGCCCAAGGACTAACTCGGTATCCACTCAAGCTTGTTATGGCATGCTTTATGAGCTGGAGAATGATGCGCGCCGGTAGCATCTTTTTTCGGGTCTATTAATAGGGGCTTGTAGGGTTCAATTGTTTTGAATTTACTTACTAGCTAAATATTTTTCCACTAATTGAGTGAGGATGTGAGTTGCATCGATGGCTAATGTTTTTACGATTCGAAACCATTTAAGGATCAGCATTTTATTTTGATCTTAGAGGAGGTCTCTTTTGTGGAGACCTTTCTTCCGAGCAATTATTATTATTTTTTTAACGGAGTCTCAGAACAATTATTTGATGGTCCTTCATTACCAAAACAATGAAAGGTAATGATTTCCATTATTTGTGTCGGCCAAACTTGGCTCTTTCGGCGCCCAAGAGTTCTGGACTCTGCAGGTAGCTACCAAGCAAAGGTAATTTAATAACAAGATGTGACACCTCGACCTTGGTATAGCTACCCAAGCGAACTTCAAGATTTCGCAAGAAGTAGATAGTAATAAGGAACTCATGTGCAGGTGTAAGAAAGGGATAAACATTTGAAAGGAAACTTAAGGAGAACTGAAATACTTCTACGCCTCTTTATATTTTACAAATTGTCTATAAGCGCATCACGACATTATATTTATCAAAATGTGTTAAAACAAACAACATTTTATTACTAAAGTTCACAGCAAATAATAAATTTTTCAAATAGCAGCACTTTTCGAATTAATTACGCTAGTTGTAAAACTTCTCTGAGAAAATTAAGTCCACCACGAAATTTTCGTTTTAGTGGAATCACGCACAAACACTTAGGGATTTTTGTGTCTTTAAAAATGCAGACGCAAAAAATGGGAACAAACGCATCCGTATTTATGCTCTATGTGCGCTACTTTCCTCCTCCCCTTCGTCAATTTAAATCTTCCCTATACGTCACGAGTGTCACATCTTATAGTTGAAAACCTTTGACCAAGGGAGCTTTCACGAAAAATCGAACTCTAATTCTTCTAAAATGTTTATGTGTAGTTTAGAATATCTGCATAATTACAAATTATTTTATTTATTAAGGGCCAAACGCAAAACAGTCGATGTATATATATAATAACAAGTTAAAATCAGCACCGATTTTTAATAATCCATCCATCCCATAATCACAAAGATAATATGTGCCAACAAATTGTTTTCGATAACTTTGAAAATCGGGGCGAATCCGTAGTAGTGTCAAACGCAAAAAATAATGTTCGGGCAGTGTAAAAGACAAAATAATTTTTTTTGTTCTTTTTTGTTTTTGTTTTTTTTTTTT
This sequence comes from Machimus rusticus, assembly GCA_951509405.1. Lineage (NCBI taxonomy): Eukaryota > Metazoa > Arthropoda > Insecta > Diptera > Asilidae > Machimus > Machimus rusticus. Next base: position 17,071,525 of record OX608051.1, read on the forward strand.
GATGAATTACAGATAAAGCACCTATCAAGAGTTACCCTATCCATAACTTTGTTAAATTCTAAAATTTATTTCAAAATGATGATTGAAGCACAAGTAATTTGGGAAAAAAGAATTTTCCACTGAAAAGAGGTTATTTTTGAATGATTGGAGGAAAAATGAATTCATTATTGTAAATCAAAATAGGTAGTACTTAAGTTATATTGCTTTTAATTGAACTCATTAAAGTAATCTTGTATAAAAGACTATGTATTTTTCGTATTTTCTGTGGAATATTTGATTTCTTCTGTGGTCAGATAAAATAGAAAATCTCCGTCTTTTCAGTCAATTTGGGTGAAATATTTTTATTTCTATTATTCTAGTACTACATAGTAACCAACACGTCCATTTACAAATTAATAAGGAACATAAAAAAAATCGGTGCCGATTTTAACTTATTATTGACTGTTTTGCATTTGGCTTAGTAACGAATGATCAATTTCCATAAATAAACGATAAATCGTAGTAATTACCGTGCCACAAATATACACAGCCTAAGTGTAAGGAAAAGGTTTGTTTTCTAGTACTTTTAGGAAAATATGGATGCGTAGAACTGTTAAAAGAATGGGAAAGATACAATAATTCCTGAGGTTCGCTCAGCTGAGCAACAAAGAAGCTTATTGAAAGCTAAAAATAAGTAAGCGCCGCACACATAAATTGAATAATATTTATTCCAAAAATAGTCAGATAAAATGAAACCGTTATTTTACGTTCAGGAATAAAGAAAAGAATATAAATAATCCATATATACCTAAATAAAAATAAATTTTTAAGAAGCAGTACCTACAAGGTAAGGAATTTTCCTGGAAGGAAAATGTTGTGCATGGTGACAAAGCTTGAAACAATCTCTTAAACATAATCCAGGGTTATCACTGCTCACTTTCTGCAATCCTGGTGGTCCTGGCTTTGGGTCATTCATTTTAGGGGATAAACTGAAGCCAACTAATGTCTATCGATTCATGCAAAAGGTTATCAATGTAATGATGTAATTATCGAAAAATCATTAGCACATTGAGCGCCGGCCCCGCGAAAACGCGGGTTTCTGAGTCTATCGCTTGAGTGGCAGTCGCGCGAAAATACGGAATTCTGAGCCGGTTTGAATTTGCTAAGTTCCAGAATAAAATGTATACGATTTGTTTAGAAGAAATTTGAATATGACATTTTAGAGAATATATAATTTTTTATCACATTTTTTATCTACTCATTGTTCAAAACAGATAAATGGGGCCGGGCGGCGTTTAGACTTTAAATGTTCAAAATGTAGCCGGCACTTAATGTGTTAAATTGTTTTGAAAAAATGTTGTGTATTCTTATTTTCTTTTCGGAATCCAAAATCTCTGAATACGAGATTCGATAACTACAACCCGATAAAGAGCGAAATAACCAAAACCGATCTTCTAAGTCATCTGTTCGAAATTTTCCCGGTAACGCATAACTTAAAGAATGTTCTATTAACTCTATTATAGTTTGTGTTGTCAAAACCGCTGCTTGATATGTGTCTTCACATAAAATTTCCGCGTTATTATGTGATTATTGCCATATATCAAGCCATATAAAAATTTTTTTTAAAAACTCAAGCCGCGGATCAGCGATTGAATTAAAGTCATAACACCACGGATCTCGTTTAACAATGCTTTTTACAGTTGAACCTGTGTTGAAATTTGTCCACCATTTTGAAATAATTTGACAAAAGTCTGCCATTTCACACGTATTTTCTGTTTCATTTAATGCAGCAATGGTGGAATAGTGAAAAGTGTTTTCAACAAGAGGAACACTTTGTCTTTCTAATTTACTAGCTGACCCGCACCCGGCGTTGTCCGCGCACAACTATCCCTAAAATAAAAGTAAACTTTAATAAAACTATGATGTTGCCGATTTCAAATTCATCAAATGTCACTAAGAAGGTTAAGCGGAACATGTCCATAAAATTTCTTCTACATAAATCCCAGAAACATGACGCATCTTAAATATATTGCTGCTCAACATTCCCGCTCTCTCTTCCTCCCTCACTTTCCAATTGCGATGCATAGCCTATCTCTCATAGGAGGTTGAGCTCTACATGCCCATAGAATTTCATCTCAATCGGATAATTTATTTTTGCGTGAGTCACCATAAACATATAACTGGCGTTCAGAATTTCGTAGCTTTTAACAATAGTAAACTACTGACCACTTCTTCATGTCTGTAAAGTTCAAATCGGTTCAGCTGTTTCGAAGAAGAGCCCAGACAGACAGGCAACAAAAAAGTAGTCTATGTGACTCCTGACAACCTTCCCCTCGAAAACACCCAAGTATACCAAGTTTAGTGCAAATCGAATAAACTTTAAAATATAACAATCCGCCACCTTGAATTCGTAAATTTTGACAGTTGGTTTGAAATCAGCGACATCAAAAACCTCGAAGTACCAAATTAGGTGGCGTCTTGGATACGCCATTTTGTAGAATGTAAATAAAAATTAAATATTAAAAAATATTATTAATCACAATAAAATACCGCATATGTAACTCAGGAATAATGTAGCTTTCTGCTGGTGAAAGAATTTTAAAAATCGGTTCAGTAGTTCCAGAAATTACCTACTTTCTACAAACAAACTCACAAACTTACAAACTTTATCTCTTTATAATAGGTATTAGCGTATATTTCATACGCTTTTTAATGTGCTTTATTTCGCGTTGATACAACTTGAAAAAATGCTTTTTTAATTTCAAACGAATCAGAATCCAGATAAATGAGAAAGTATGTCGCGGTGTTCTATCGGTTAACTAATTATTCCGCAAATTGTTTATTAAATGCACTGTATCATATTGCAAATATACTTTTTGGTCACAAAAATCGGGATTTTCAAAATAATTTAATTCGTCTTTTCGAAGCATTTTAAATAAAATTTGATTCCCCCCTATTGTTGTCCGTAATAATTGCAGAGACTTGAAGCCCCAAGGATTGAAAAAATTTTAAAACACTCATAGTGAGCTTTAATAAAGTTTGACCAGTAGGATTTAATATTTGTACCAGTTGAATTATTTCTTTAAAGGGACCGTAATTAGATGTGATCATGAACGATATCACAGTTCTTGCATTTTGATTCTCAGTAAACCCGTTCGAAGCTTTATAATGCAGACTTTATTTAACCTATATTTAATCTATTAATAAAGCTACGAATTTCTCCTCTAAATCGTAACTCACCATCATTGTGGGTATTTCGCGAATCGGGGGAAGATGAAATGTTCTGCAAATATCTTTTTGACGGTAATCTTAAAAATGTTTGTGTTTGTTATGTTAGTATGTAGCTTGAGATATTGATGAAATTAAAAACGAAGCTATAATTGTAAAAGGATTATAATGCGATCGTTTGATTAAAAATGAACTCTAATCTTCAGTAGTTTCTAAACCGTCTGCCTTATTGCTTTATTAATATAATCTGTAAAACAATTAGAGGGGGCCGCGCGTTCATATTTGTAACGTGCAAGTAAATTTAATATTTGTGACCAAAGACTTGCTTTACAACTTTTAGGCAAGAGCCATATTAAATAACTCAAAGGAACCTCGCCCCTAAGCACTATTGCACGCACATTTAAATCGACATATTTTAACTGCGAGTTCACTACCTGTTTCGTTGTCACTATCAAGTATATAAAATATAATTTTATTATTTCGCTCCTTTATTTCCCACAAGCATAAATTTAATTTATTTCTATACTTTTCCCTCATTTAAATACGTCTTCTATTGCTTTTTCTAGCTTTAATAAGCGTTGTTCGCGCCGAACTTGCGGATTCGTGCTACTTTCTATTATATTTCCACAACGCAACGGTGGTATGCGGCGAATTTGAAAAAAGTGAGTTTATTTCCGGGTCTGTTTAAATCCGACTGACCAAAATATTTTATACAACCAAAATAACCATACAATTTGTTACTTCCCAATGTAACCTCAGAATGCCAATGAACCGAACCATCTTTTACAAAGTTCGCTATCTTTTGGGAATGAAAACGTTGTAATATTAGCTGTGTTCCATTGGGCTGTGTAAAGTACTCCCAAGTACTTTCTCTATGGAACGCTACTTTGATCGTCAGGAGTAAAATATAAATTCAAATTTTGACATTTCATCGTATTATATTAGTTGCTTTGATTGTGCCTTATTTATTAAAATGGAAATATTTATATATAAATATGTTTTGCTGCCTAAACTACTTAAATTTTATTATTTGAATCCTTGTGATAACTCCAGAATAGCTAAAGCTGCAACGAAAAATGAGGAAAAGCTTTCATTTCCATGCAAACCTAGTACAAAAACCACCATCCACCTGGCGGGAAAATGTGGCGTAACTACTCAGAACTTCTGCTCGCCAACTAGAGCTAGAGTAGTTCAGCGTAGCCAGAAGTACTTGGGAGTATTTTGCACAGCCCAATGGAACACAGCTATTATCTCCTGACATATTCGTAGAAACATAGTTCGAATTACATCCCGGAACACAACAATGACGAGGCATTTTTAATCTATCTCCAATTATACTTGAATTTAAAAACAAAGCAAAATTTTACGTATCAATTAAATACTCAAGTAGCTTTAAAAACGAAGCTATATAATAATGTAAAAAAATAATTACCTTGTAATAAAATATCTTCGTTAACTTATGTCCATTTAGCTGTATATAAAACCGTCAAGCTAGGAATAAGAAATTATTTTATATTGCACAAATTATTCCAGGATTTTTTTCCTTTGCTTTGCTCCGAGGTCTTCATGTTGACAACTTTCACTTTTTAGAAGGTATAAAAAACAAAAAGAACATAAAGCAGAAGTTTAATATTAAACATGAATTAAAACATATTTTAAAAACACACCAATCGTTAAAAGGTGTGCTCAAAAGAATAAAGTTGTAACGAATTCGCTTTTATTTTATTATACATTGAATCCTAAATTGTTTTCTGCAACAATCTGATTTGGCGGGCTGTCAGAGGTCGGACACCTCGAAATTTCCAATAAATGCAAAAATTATGCAATTATTTTTGCAAATACACCTGCCAAAACTATTAAATAAACGTCTTCTGAAGTACAAAAGTACCTTTGCCCAGTACTTCGCCACATAACCTAACACTTGCCGGTTCATATGTAAATACATTTTTTTAATTTAGGTCAAACTGTTTCACAATTTTTCACCTCCATCACAACTGGTATCCTTTTGTATACATCTTATAGAAATACTTACCGGATAAATTGATTACTTCACTACTGTGCAAATAGCTGTAGAACCCCGAAAATATGCGCGTTTTGCATGAGAAATGGCCGTCAACTGAAGAACTGTCAGACCATTTACGCACATATGTACATATGCAAGGGACCACTTCATGACTTGTAATACAGAAGGTTTTGGATAAGGGGAAGATCTTTAGCCGGCAAGTAAATATTATATCATGACAACCTTTTATTAGTCTTTGTCTTCGAAGATCCCTGCATACGCAGTGCGCGGACACTTTTTAATTACTCTTTGTCTCGCGAGCTATCCTGCGAAGGGTTTTCTGGAGACAGTTTATGATCCTTTTTTCCTTTGGGGTAGGGTCTCATACCTGATACCTTTCTCAAAAGGAACAGCATCATCTAATTCTATAAAAATTTCTTTTTTCTGTTCAGTGATTTCGATCAAAGTATGTAATTTTATGATTTTCGTGTCGCGAAGGTGAAACTGTTGATAATAAAACTTATTTATTTTGTGACGGTAAATCTCACGACAGACGGGCTCGCATTTAGTTGAAAACAGTACAAAACCAAATCATTTATGGAAGGAAGAGCATTCCCAACTTGTCTAATACTAATACCTCAATTTTCAAATAAGTATATTGAGATTTCTTTTTATGGTACACCCAGAAAAAAATGATATTTTATTTTTAAATGACGGCGTTTTTATTTTTACTTAGAAGGAAAAATTGTTGTTTTTACATATAATTCATTTAGAACTAAAGAAAAATATGTTGAAATAAATAGAAAATACGTCATGACTTAACATTGCACTATTTTAATTTTAAATGCAATATCATTTCATTTTCTTAAAATGTGATAAGCTAATTTTAAGAAATGAATATGTCATTTTAAAATGTTTTAACTATGTAAGAATAAAATGGTAACTTTTGACATTCTTTTTTTTACATTAAAGGGAAAAGAAGTGGTTACTCATAAACTGTAAAGCCTCGCGGGTGCGGATAGCCCAGCGGTAGAGGTGACAGCCTGCCGATTCAGGGTTCCCAAATTCAAACCCAGCGAGGGAAAATCAACTTTCTAAAAAGGCATCGGAACGGGGTAAAAAATAAAAGATATATATGTATATATTAAATATATATATATATAGTGCGTTCATTTTGACTAAATTCTATATACGTTTTATTTTATTTTTACATATATTTATATTTATTTTTAAATGTTTTTTTTCTGGGTGTACCTATTTAAAAACACAATTTTATTCCTTAACTTCACGATCGTTTGAATCTAGCCTATTTGCCCTAAACCATAGCTTAACTTGAGAAGGGAACATATTGATTACATTTCTTTTGGCCTCGAGGGATGATTGCCGCTTCATTATGTACTGGGATACGGTTTGCTCCTTAGTTGTGGTCTCAAATATGCCAACTTTTCCATCTACAGGGTGACACAATTTAATCGACGGATACAAATATCGCCTAAAATACATAAGCTACAGAAAATTGTTCAGACAAAAATTGTTAAATTATCATTCATCAGTTAAAATGACCTTGATCAAATCAGTTCAGATCATCTGTAGGTCAAGGATGTTCTTAAATTACGTTGGATTCGAAAAGATCAGAAAATTTGGCAAATTGCCATTAGTAACAAATCTCATGTCAAATACGACAATTTAAAAAATCACCTTGACATTGATATAACCTTGAAGATTGACCTTGGTCAAAGTTGTTGACACTTTTGCATGCAGTTGAACTTACATTTTGCGTTTATTATGCCTACGAAGCCTTGCGTACGATTAAGTTGATACTGAGTGCTTTTTTAATTTTTAACCTTGATTTGACCTTGTGTAGGTCACAAAAAAAATATTAAATAACCTTTTTAAACCTAAAATTTTCTGATATTTTCGAATCCAACGTCAAAAATAGGGTTCTAATTTAAAAACATGGCCTTGACCTACAAATGACCTTGAAAACGGATCTGTAGGACAAGGTCATTTTACCTGATGACCCCCATTTCAATTTTTGTCTGAACAATTTTTCTGTAGCTGACGTACGTATGGAATGGAGATATTTGGATCCGTCGATTAAACTTGGTTAGGTACTCTGTATATAGAAAAAAATCATTATTTTTTCTAAACTTCCGCAACGTACTGTTGATTTACACAAGAATTAACTGAATATGTGTGTATACCTATATAATAGTATTTACTTTGAAAAACGACTTGTAAGTTGTAGTATCTAGAATCGAGCATTTATTATTGGTGCATTTTGTGATTAACTTAAATATTTTACTAATACATACTTTATTATTAATAGCCAATAGTGACTTTTTGAAAAGAACTTCCAGAAAAGGAAAAAGTACAGCTCCGGATAAGTAGAAGGATGTGAGTGAAATTTTGCAGAAACCTTCCTTCGGCTTTGGAACGGATAAATATGAAAAAAGGTTTGTCTGTTAAATTATTGTTTCCGAGATTTTTTAATTTAAAAAAATTATTTTTTCGGTCTTTTTTCGTACAAAAACTTGCATACATATGTATTTATCGCGATTTTCCCCATAAAGAAAATGCTCAGTATTGTTATATCATTCCAATATGATAGATAGTTTAATTGTCATAACTACAGTGAAATGAAATTTCTATCCTTCGTTACATATGTAAATCCTTGCAGTTCATGACTACATCTTAATTTCCTGAATTCTAAAATTAAATTTATGTACCTATGTATTTATTGAAACCAATCGTATCCAGATATTTACAGTTTAACATTTTTTTTACCGGATTTTCCTCTTCTCTCTGGCTGCCGCCGAAAGGTCTTTTTTTAATTCAAATAGGAGCAAATTAGGTTTAGTTATTTTAGTTTTTAAAGAGTAACAAACTGAATAAGCGGAAAAATAAGGAAATAGTTTATTTATTTTTAAAATACAGAATATAAAAAAATTTTGATTTTTATCCATGTTTACAATAATATTGTAGGTACATACCTACATTTCAGTTGCTCGATAACTTTTAACTAAAACTTCTTAGTTCGAAATAAAATGAACATACAATTTTAGTTTGATTAAAAAATCTACAATACGTGAAGAGAAAACTTTGTACCCCTTTTTAAGCATATTGCACGGCCGGAGAAGTGTGAGATTTGGCATAGTTAAAGTTTATATAGAGAAGTGCAGAAACCTAAACTTTATGTATAATATGTGTACAAATATAAAATATAAATAAATTCATCATTTACGTTCATACTATAAATTTTAAACACATAGTAGTCTGTGGTCAAATTGTCGTAATTTTATTATTGACAGCAGAAACTTGAACGCTTTTAATTGATTACTCACATTGAATTTCTCCGAAGTCTTCGGCGCCAGTGGAACGTCTTTTTTCGTTTGCTGGTATAGTAAATACTCCGCGGCCACGAAATCTTTCGGACTCCCACTTTGAAAAGCTTGTCCTTATGAGAGCCAACAAAAATTTTATAATATATAAATACGAATTATGAATAAATAATTGTTACTTATGTATATCTATTATAATGTCATGTATTTGATGCATTCTTTTTCCTATAAATATAAATATAATAAGTAATGGTCAGTGTATTTCGATTTGCACTAGCACTATAATGGTAATGGAATTTGACTTCATTACCACTAAACGTTTAGTGGTAGTGTGATTTCAATTGCATTACCACTTAGTGTTTAATGGTAGTGTAATTTCAATTGCATTATCACTAAACGGTTAGTGGTAATGCGATTTTAGTTTCATTACCATTGAACAATTTAGTGATAATGGAATTTTGTTTCCATTTGCATTGACTATTTTACTGCTAATTAAAACCATATTGCATTCATTTTTCAATGCATTACTCCCAAGTCTGATAGTTACCCATATCGAACTTTATTTTATTTCGTGAACGTGAATCGAATTGCCTGGATTTATACTTACTTTGTGTCAAAAATGTAATCCATGTTTCTGTATTGGTATTGTTTTTGATATAGTGTTAATTACGTGAACAATAAAATTAATTAAAAGATCAAGGGACAGCCAATTTAAAATCGAAAGCCGTAACTTCAATTGATAAGAACATACACATATGCAATTCACGATGTTTATAAAGCCTCTGGTAAAGGTAGTTTGGTAAAACAATCATGTTTATTGCAAATATTTTAGTCGACTATATTTAAATTAGTTACAAACATTGCTTGCATTCGAAATGAATCTGCCCCTAAAATGTAAAGACTTAAAAATATTTCAAACTCAATTAATTGGTAATTTCTGGCAGTGCCAACGATAACCGTCACTTTTATTAATTTTACGCACTTTCATGAGTGCGGCAGCGATGTGTAGGTAGTATTGGATTATAGCAAAACGAGGTAATGAATTTAAAATTTAATTTGTAATATGAGTGCAACGGGCGTCAGGAGCAACGATTTACATATGCCAGAATTAATTTTGACCAATATGGTCAGCCCCTAATATGCATTAAAAATATGTGCATATATGTACGAATATTGCAACATGGTTTTTTGTCTAATTGATTGCTTTTCGATTAGAGTTGAGTTTTAGTTCTTTCTTAAAATAGGAGCAGTATTAAGGTTTAAATTCGTAGCTAGCAATACGTATACAGTTTTTGTGTTCACATATATTACGAATAATCCCCTTTTATTGAGCGCTTACAACTAACATACGACATGAAATACAACTTCTGTCCAACCTTTAAAGTTCTAGCTTAAATACATATTTTGGGGTAAACATGAATAAATCAGTCAGTAACTCAGTGATGTTTTTATTAGTATACTTAGCTGAGTAACCCGGTTTCACCCGGTGTATCATAAATACTACTAGCTAAATATTTCCAAAATACTCAATATTCAGATCATATAGTTCATTGTCCATTGTCCATTGTCCATCCAAAACGTATTTTGCTACCACGGTCCATATAAGAAGGGCTCAAAAACTATCCTATTCTTATATATTCTCATTGTTAAGTGTTTTAAACAGAGTAAACACTAAACAGAATGGAATAATTGCATTCATTGTTTTCAGAATTATTCGTAAGAGAATTTTATTTTTCACACTTTCGCGAATTTTAATTATCCATTCCCGAAAATTCTATTTTAGATGTGTGAAAAAAAGAATGTAATTTAAAACAATGGAAAATAAATTTCGTTGGCGATAAATATCGTTTTTGAATCATTCTTGAATGAAATAACAATTGTTTAGGGTATTATTAAGTCAAATCACTTCTGTACCTGTCAACAACTTCATTTGGTATTAAAGAAATAATAGGCCCTATTCTTATAGTCGATCGAATCGAATCGAAAGGAGCTTAAAAAACCCCTTTTGAATTGAAATTCCGATCTTCCTGAATTTTTAGTAAATTAACTTCTGAAATCAATTTTTTTACTTGGGTCGGCAAAGATCATTGCAATTTGACGGATTTTTTGCGAATTTGAAAAGCTTTGCTAGGTTACAGCTTAAACAATTCAATTCAATGCGAAATTTGAGATTCAGATCAAATCATAAAAAAAAAACACAGCTAATGATAACGTCAATATAATAATGGAATCTGCTAGAGCTAAGGTATTTATTAAGGGGACTTAGCACCTTCAAATTTTCAAAAAATCCATCTTTGTTTTTTGATAGAATTTATTAGAATGAACCTTTAAAAACAAAAAAAGTTAGGTATATTGTATGGTCCAGGCATCGCAGATTACATATCGGTAAGCTTTATTACAAAAAAATATTGAATTTTAACTTAAAACGCAATTTTCTCGAAACAATGTGTTTAAAGTTGGCGTGCATGATTAAGAAAAAAGTATTTATCCAATCGTTCTGAAATGTTAACACGTTAATCTACACGTTTTACTGCTCAGAATGAACTACGGATGAAAAAATCGGCATTAAAGTTTTTGAGTTAAGTAGACAAGCTATGCCGGTTCGAGCACAAAAATCCCATAAGGTTTATACAGAGTGCTCAAAATTCTCAAAACGGTCCCAAAAGCTCATCGTCTACGTCTAGGATCAGTTTTAAGGCCGAAAGCTCTCTCTTGTGTGTACCGGGGTTCGGGTCTTTGCTATTTTTTGCGGCCCGCCATCTACCGGATTAAGCTCAAGTTTTTTAGAATGTGTGTGTGTGTGATGCCGAAAGCTTTACCTATCCTTTGCTAGTTGCACGCGAACGTGGATGCCTCGATCATGTTACGTGCCAACATAAATCGCAGGGTACTTGAACTTGAGCACTTGAATGTGTCACCCAAGCATAATTTACGCAATTTTGCGGGTACGCATGTGACTTTGCTTATGCAATGTGGTCTGTAATTTGATCCCTTTAAGGACACGTTTTAAATTAGACTAGGAATTTGATGGTATGAAGGATCAAGCCTGATCATGTTTCAAGTACGCATGTGGCTTTGTTTATGCAATGTGGTTTGTAATTTGATACCTTTAAGGACACGTTTTACATTATACTAGGAATTTGCGGATATGCAGGATCATGTCTGAACATGTTTGAAGTATGCATGCAGCTTTTTTTTTTTTTTTAGTCATGTGGTCTGTAATGTGATCCCTTTAAGGACACGTTTTAAATTAGACTAGGAATTTGCGGATATGCAGGATCATGTCTGAACATGTTTCAAGTACGCATGTGGCTTTGTTTATGCTGAGGGGTTTTTATTTCCAGGAATTGACTTCTCGATTCAACGTGGGTGGTCTTATTTTTATTTTACTTGGGAAAAAATTTTCCTTCACATTTGAGATTCCCGAGCAGAAGTATAAATAGCGCTCCGCGAAAATATATCATTCATTTAGTGTCAATCGTTTGTGAGCTACACACCCACAGCAATTTATTTAATCTTCAGAATTTTTAACTTAAAGTTTACACAAGTTATTTATTTACATTTAATTATCTTGTGAATTAGTGTGTCAAAGGTTAAAGACCAAAGGACAAAAAACAGCGAAAGAAACTATCAGTGCTGTAAAAGTTAACAGTGCAGGTCAATTATATTGTTTAAAAATGGCTCAAGTAAACCATTTAGTGCAAAGTGCTAAGTTAGCATTCGTAAATGCCCAAAACAATAATAGCTTAATTGACGCGGGTGTGAAAGAGTGCTCAAACAATTTAAGAGCGCTTCGGAAAGCTCTGAAAAGAGCGAAGACTGTAGGTGAAAAACAAAATTTCACCAATGGTATAAACCTTGTGCAGGGGTACCGAACCCAGCTAAAACAGTTAAAATTGAGGGCAGGTTCTAGCCATAATGCGAACCGTGCCAATTGGACTTCATCCCGAGTTCGATGGGAAGACGTACAATCGGCTTTTTGCGATCGGTAAGTAAAAACTTAAAAATATTTTTAAAAGTAATTTCGAATAAACCAAGGATTGTAAGATTAACCGTTGTAGTATTCACTTGGTGTCTGCTTCCTAGCTGCACTACTTTCAATCCTGAGGAGTCCTGCTCTAGTAGCTTTCTCCTCTAGGAGTTCTGCCTAAAGGCTGGCTCCGAAATTTCCCCCTTTGGATTAACACTTTAGCGACCGTGAATCTAATACACATCGCAATATGTTTAAGTCACATCATTATTTGTTTGTTTATTTTTCATTTATAGTATGAGAACTGGGGTCATTATCAACTTGACTCATAAGGAGCCAAAGGAGTTCCTGAGCGACTGTGTAGGACTTCTCCGCCGTCGTATTAATAATGCCCTGAAGAAAGAAACTGCTCTTAAGGTGAATGCAGCGCTTTGTGGGGAGTTTAAGATTGTGAGAGGGGATGAGGAAGTGTACGATTTCAAATACATGAACACAAAGAATGCTCCCATCTACCAAAACACGGATATTAATGAATGGTTCAAACAGAATGTTGAGGAACGAGTAATGAATAAACTGGAAGAGTTCCAGGAAAGAGATAGCGGTTGGGCTTTGTCAGCCATTATAAACTTGGCTATAAACATCAATAAGTTCACACCTCAGCTGGGATCATCATATATTGAGCTACCACAACAAATCAAACGCAAAGAGGCCTGCATCAATGTTAAAAATGAGGACGATGCTTGTTTCGCCTGGGCAGTGCTTTCTGCTTTGCATCCAGTTGAAAAAAATCCCCAGCGTGTGATGAATTACCACCACTATTTCACAGAATTAAAACTAGAAGGAGTTACGTTCCCAGTGACAATGAAACAGATTCCTGGATTTGAGAAGCAAAATGGTCTTTCCATCAACGTATACATTCTGCAGAAAGCTGAAAAAGAAAATTATAAAGTTCTGCCAACATATTTGACAAAAGACAAAAAAGAGCAGCACGTGAATCTTCTGATGATTCAAAATGTTTATTATGATGAGAATGCCGAGGAGGAGGAAAAAGAAGATGATGAGCCCATCCGGTACCACTACGTTTGGATAAAAAACCTCTCGAGACTCCTTTCATCTCAGCTGTCGAGGAACGATCATCAAAAGTACTTTTGCGACCGCTGCCTCCATTATTTTGGATCACAGGAGAAATTGGATCGCCATGTAGCTGACTGTTCGAACATCAACAACGCCAAAATCCGGCTACCAACGGAGGACGAGAAGGAACTTAGATTTAATAATTTTAGGAATAAGGTAGAAGATCCATTTGTCATTTACGCAGACATAGAATGTTTACTAGTTGAAAATAGTGATAGAAATAAGTACCAAGTTCATGTACCGTGTAGTTTAGGATTTTATGTGAAGTGTGCTTATGACCCCATGTTATCGGTCTTTAAATTATATCGTGGTGAGGACTGTGTCGAGTGGTTTGTGCGCGAGTTGAAGCAGTTTGCGGAGAATTTAGAATCCGTTTTTCTTAACCCTCTACCTATGGATCAGATGACTGCTGAGGAAGTGGCATTTTTTGAGGCAGCAAGACTCTGTCATATATGCGAGAAACCATTTACATCAAGTGATAAAAAGGTGCGCGATCACTGCCACCTAACAGGTAAGTACAGAGGTCTAGCACATGAGGGGTGTAATATTAATTTTCAGGATAGTCACACCATCCCAATAATTTTTCATAACTTAAGCGGCTATGATTCTCATTTTATAATTAAAAATATAGCTTCCGATCTTCAAGGCCGCATTGATCTCCTCCCCATTAACAAAGAACGATATATTTCTTTCACTAAACACTTAGATGAATACCCTATTAAATTCCGTTTTATTGATTCGTTTAAATTCATGGCAAGCAGTCTCGACACCCTTTCCTCATACTTAACTTCTTTCCCTATTTTAAAATCCCAATTCCCAAATATAACAGAGTCCCAGTTTAAGTTACTAACACGTAAAGGAGTATACCCGTATGATTATTTTACTTGCATGTAAAAATTTTTAGAAACCAAACTTCCTGGTATTCCCCAATTTTACAATAAGTTAAACGATACTAACATTAACCAAGAAGATTATGCACATGCCATAAATGTTTGGAATGAATTCAGCATTCAAAATCTGGGTGAATATTCAGATTTATATTTAAAGACAGATGTCTTACTCTTGGCGGATGTTTTTGAACAATTCCGTGCAAGTTGTTGTAAAACATATGGATTAGATCAAGGCCACTATTATACGCTTCCAGGGTATACTTGGGACGCAATGCTCAAGCATACTAGCGTTACCCTGGAGCTATTAACTGATATTGATATGCTCTTATTTACAGAGCGAGGCATTCGGGGCGGCCTTAGCCAATGCTCTAAAAGATATTCAAAGGCCAATAATAAATACATGCCCGACTATGATCCCTCTCAACCTTCAAAATTTCTGATATATAATGATATTAATAACCAGTACGGTTGGGCAATATCCACACTCCTACCCCACAGTGGCTTCATGTGGGTAGAAAATGCACCATCATTTAAGGTTGAAGATGTGGCTGATGATTCGCCCACAGGCTACATTCTTGAAGTGGATCTAGAGTATCCTCAGGACATTCATGATTTTCATAAAGATCTCCCTTATTGCCCCGAGCAAAGAGCGTCACCTGGATCAAAACAAACAAAACTTTTGACTACACTGCATGATAAAACAAAATACGTTATTCATTATCGCAGATTAAAACAAGCCATCCTTCACGGATTAAAGTTAAAGAAAGTTCACCGGGTTCTCGAATTTAATCAATCTGCATGGCTTAAGTCCTACATTGACCTAAATACGAGACTTCGAGCATTGGCTAAAAATGATTTCGAGAAAAATCTCTTTAAGCTTATGAATAATGCTGTTTTCGGAAAGACTATGGAGAACGTTCGGAAACATAGCATTGTTAAGCTGGTGACAAAGTGGCTGGGGCGATATGGAGCCGAAGCACTCATTTCTAAGCCAGAATTCAAGGCTTCAACCATTTTCAACGAGAACCTGGTAGCCATCGAGTTAAATAAGACAGAAATTTATTTTAATAAGCCTATATATGTAGGCATGTGCATTCTCGACTTGGCTAAAACCACCATATACAATTTCCATTATGATTATATGCTTCCCCAATTTAGATCTAACTACACAGTTTGTTATACAGACACGGATTCACTCATTTATGAAGTGACCTGTCCTGACTTGTACCAAATTATTAAACGTGACTGCTATACCCACTTCGACACAAGTGACTATCCACAAAATAATATCTGGAACATCCCTCTTGTAAACAAAAAAGTGTTGGGCCTCATGAAGGATGAAAACAACGGCCGCATAATGACAGAGTTTGTTGGCCTGAGATCAAAAATGTATGCGGTCCGGGTAGAGGGTCAAGATAAAACGAAAAAATCTAAAGGTGTCAAAAGAAACATAGTAAAAAATAGAATCACATTTAACGATTATATTGAATGTTTAAACAGTAATAGTGAAAAAATAGTCCGGCAAAATTTAATTCAATCTAACAAGCATCAAGTTTCTTCCATTACCCAGCTGAAAATCGCGCTAAGTCCTCACGATGATAAAAGGTATTTAGTACCAAATTCGAATGAAACGTTACCGTGGGGTCATTACAGTATAATGGAAATAGATTAATATAGTTATATAAGAATATATTGTAAATTAGATTAAGATATATACAAAATAAAAGAATTTTTATAACGTTTTAAAAAACTGTTTTAGTTAAAAAATCCTTTATTTGAAATACATTTTTCACAGCACATCGGGCTGCAAGCCTGTTTTTTAACAGCCTGTTTTTTAACAGCCTGTTTTTAAACAGCCTGCTTTTTAATAGCCTGTTTTTAAACAGCCTGTTTTTATACAGTCTGTTTTTATACAGCTATACAGACTGGTACAGAGCTATTGAACATATAACTGTATCGATATGAGTACTTCAACCGAATGATGATGATAATTGAATTGCACTTTCTTTTATAGACTCATGAAGATATCAAATCCTTTTCGATATCAACTATTATCCAGAGGACTATACATATCAATTACTAAGAATCCATATTTGTCCACCCAACATTTGTACAAGCTTTCCAGAACTTTCAAACGACATATCAGTATTTACATGATCATTGTAAATATGCTTCAGGTTCAAGTTATCATGCTTAAACAAGATGAGCAAGTTTGTATTATCTCGAATCAGATGCTTTGGTATACGAGTATATGTTTGACAAAGCTTGAAACTTTAAATTGCTTTATAACAACCCATGCAAAGTATGCTCTAATATTATCCCGTTTATCAGAAGCCACATCATCAAAGATAAATATTGAGGTTACCATTGCTTCATCCGGATGTGTAGCAGCTATACAGCCCGTACAGCCTGCTTAAAAACAGCCTGTACAGCCTGTACAGCCTGTACAGCCTGTACAGCCTGTACAGCCTGCTTAAAAACAGCCTGTACAGCCTGTACAGCCTGTTAAAAAACAGCCTGTACAGGCTGTACAGGCTGTTTTTAAACAGACTGTACAGGCTGTACTGGCTGTTTTTAAACAGGCTGTACAGGCTGTACAGGCTGTTTTTAAACAGGCTGTACAGGCTGTTTTTAAACAGGCTGTACAGGCTGTACAGGCTGTTTAGGCTGTTTTTTAACAGGCTGTACAGGCTGTACAGGCTGTTTTTAAACAGGCTGTACAGGCTGTACAGGCTGTTTTTAAGCAGGCTGTACAGGCTGTACAGGCTGTTTTTAAGCAGGCTGTACAGGCTGTACAGGCTGTTTTTAAGCAGGCTGTACGGGCTGTATAGCTGCTACACATCCGGATGAAGCAATGGTAACCTCAATATTTATCTTTGATGATGTGGCTTCTGATAAACGGGATAATATTAGAGCATACTTTGCATGGGTTGGTATAAAGCAATTTAAAGTTTCAAGCTTTGTCAAACATATACTCGTATACCAAAGCATCTGATTCGAGATAATACAAACTTGCTCATCTTGTTTAAGCATGATAACTTGAACCTGAAGCATATTTACAATGATCATGTAAATACTGATATGTCGTTTGAAAGTTCTGGCATAGACAAACTAGATACATAGATGTCCAGTCGCATGTAAAATTTTGCGCCGAAGTAAAGCTCTGCGCGGCCGAAGTAAAGCTCTACACGGCCGAAGGAAAGCTCTTTTGCGAGCGACGCGAGTTTGCGCTCTTCTCTGTTGGTTTATGCTACTCACGCAGGCTCACACAGACAGGGAATTATACGAGATGACTAATGTGGTGTGTGTGACTTGGAAAGGGGTGTTTGACATTTTTGAATAAAACAAAGAGAGAAGAGCGCAAAATCGCCTCGCTCGGAAAAGAGCTTTACTTCGGCCGTGTAGAGCTTTACTTCAGACGTGTGATTTTGATTTTCTGTGGCGCAAAATTTTACATGCGACTGGACATCTATGCATCTAGTTTGTCTATGGTTCTGGAAAGCTTGTACAAATGTTGGGTGGACAAATATGGATTCTTAGTAATTGATATGTATAGTCCTCTGGATAATAGTTGATATCGAAAAGGATTTGATATCTTCATGAGTCTATAAAAGAAAGTGCAATTCAATTATCATCATCATTCGGTTGAAGTACTCATATCGATACAGTTATATGTTCAATAGCTCTGTACCAGTCTGTATAGCTGTATAAAAACAGACTGTATAAAAACAGGCTGTTTAAAAACAGGCTATTAAAAAGCAGGCTGTTTAAAAACAGGCTGTTAAAAAACAGGCTGTTAAAAAACAGGCTTGCAGCCCGATGTGCTCTGAAAAATGTATTTCCAATAAAGGATTTTTTAACTAAAACAGTTTTTTAAAACGTTATAAAAATTCTTTTATTTTGTATATATCTTAATCTAATTTACAATATATTCTTATATAACTATATTAATCTATTTCCATTATACTGTAATGACCCCACGGTAACGTTTCATTCGAATTTGGTACTAAATACCTTTTATCATCGTGAGGACTTAGCGCGATTTTCAGCTGGGTAATGGAAGAAACTTGATGCTTGTTAGATTGAATTAAATTTTGCCGGACTATTTTTTCACTATTACTGTTTAAACATTCAATATAATCGTTAAATGTGATTCTATTTTTTACTATGTTTCTTTTGACACCTTTAGATTTTTTCGTTTTATCTTGACCCTCTACCCGGACCGCATACATTTTTGATCTCAGGCCAACAAACTCTGTCATTATGCGGCCGTTGTTTTCATCCTTCATGAGGCCCAACACTTTTTTGTTTACAAGAGGGATGTTCCAGATATTATTTTGTGGATAGTCACTTGTGTCGAAGTGGGTATAGCAGTCACGTTTAATAATTTGGTACAAGTCAGGACAGGTCACTTCATAAATGAGTGAATCCGTGTCTGTATAACAAACTGTGTAGTTAGATCTAAATTGGGGAAGCATATAATCATAATGGAAATTGTATATGGTGGTTTTAGCCAAGTCGAGAATGCACATGCCTACATATATAGGCTTATTAAAATAAATTTCTGTCTTATTTAACTCGATGGCTACCAGGTTCTCGTTGAAAATGGTTGAAGCCTTGAATTCTGGCTTAGAAATGAGTGCTTCGGCTCCATATCGCCCCAGCCACTTTGTCACCAGCTTAACAATGCTATGTTTCCGAACGTTCTCCATAGTCTTTCCGAAAACAGCATTATTCATAAGCTTAAAGAGATTTTTCTCGAAATCATTTTTAGCCAATGCTCGAAGTCTCGTATTTAGGTCAATGTAGGACTTAAGCCATGCAGATTGATTAAATTCGAGAACCCGGTGAACTTTCTTTAACTTTAATCCGTGAAGGATGGCTTGTTTTAATCTGCGATAATGAATAACGTATTTTGTTTTATCATGCAGTGTAGTCAAAAGTTTTGTTTGTTTTGATCCAGGTGACGCTCTTTGTTCGGGGCAATAAGGGAGATCTTTATGAAAATCATGAATGTCCTGAGGATACTCTAGATCCACTTCAAGAATGTAGCCTGTGGGCGAATCATCAGCCACATCTTCAACCTTAAATGATGGTGCATTTTCTACCCACATGAAGCCACTGTGGGGTAGGAGTGTGGATATTGCCCAACCGTACTGGTTATTAATATCATTATATATCAGAAATTTTGAAGGTTGAGAGGGATCATAGTCGGGCATGTATTTATTATTGGCCTTTGAATATCTTTTAGAGCATTGGCTAAGGCCGCCCCGAATGCCTCGCTCTGTAAATAAGAGCATATCAATATCAGTTAATAGCTCCAGGGTAACGCTAGTATGCTTGAGCATTGCGTCCCAAGTATACCCTGGAAGCGTATAATAGTGGCCTTGATCTAATCCATATGTTTTACAACAACTTGCACGGAATTGTTCAAAAACATCCGCCAAGAGTAAGACATCTGTCTTTAAATATAAATCTGAATATTCACCCAGATTTTGAATGCTGAATTCATTCCAAACATTTATGGCATGTGCATAATCTTCTTGGTTAATGTTAGTATCGTTTAACTTATTGTAAAATTGGGGAATACCAGGAAGTTTGGTTTCTAAAAATTTTTACATGCAAGTAAAATAATCATACGGGTATACTCCTTTACGTGTTAGTAACTTAAACTGGGACTCTGTTATATTTGGGAATTGGGATTTTAAAATAGGGAAAGAAGTTAAGTATGAGGAAAGGGTGTCGAGACTGCTTGCCATGAATTTAAACGAATCAATAAAACGGAATTTAATAGGGTATTCATCTAAGTGTTTAGTGAAAGAAATATATCGTTCTTTGTTAATGGGGAGGAGATCAATGCGGCCTTGAAGATCGGAAGCTATATTTTTAATTATAAAATGAGAATCATAGCCGCTTAAGTTATGAAAAATTATTGGGATGGTGTGACTATCCTGAAAATTAATATTACACCCCTCATGTGCTGGACCTCTGTACTTACCTGTTAGGTGGCAGTGATCGCGCACCTTTTTATCACTTGATGTAAATGGTTTCTCGCATATATGACAGAGTCTTGCTGCCTCAAAAAATGCCACTTCCTCAGCAGTCATCTGATCCATAGGTAGAGGGTTAAGAAAAACGGATTCTAAATTCTCCGCAAACTGCTTCAACTCGCGCACAAACCACTCGACACAGTCCTCACCACGATATAATTTAAAGACCGATAACATGGGGTCATAAGCACACTTCACATAAAATCCTAAACTACACGGTACATGAACTTGGTACTTATTTCTATCACTATTTTCAACTAGTAAACATTCTATGTCTGCGTAAATGACAAATGGATCTTCTACCTTATTCCTAAAATTATTAAATCTAAGTTCCTTCTCGTCCTCCGTTGGTAGCCGGATTTTGGCGTTGTTGATGTTCGAACAGTCAGCTACATGGCGATCCAATTTCTCCTGTGATCCAAAATAATGGAGGCAGCGGTCGCAAAAGTACTTTTGATGATCGTTCCTCGACAGCTGAGATGAAAGGAGTCTCGAGAGGTTTTTTATCCAAACGTAGTGGTACCGGATGGGCTCATCATCTTCTTTTTCCTCCTCCTCGGCATTCTCATCATAATAAACATTTTGAATCATCAGAAGATTCACGTGCTGCTCTTTTTTGTCTTTTGTCAAATATGTTGGCAGAACTTTATAATTTTCTTTTTCAGCTTTCTGCAGAATGTATACGTTGATGGAAAGACCATTTTGCTTCTCAAATCCAGGAATCTGTTTCATTGTCACTGGGAACGTAACTCCTTCTAGTTTTAATTCTGTGAAATAGTGGTGGTAATTCATCACACGCTGGGGATTTTTTTCAACTGGATGCAAAGCAGAAAGCACTGCCCAGGCGAAACAAGCATCGTCCTCATTTTTAACATTGATGCAGGCCTCTTTGCGTTTGATTTGTTGTGGTAGCTCAATATATGATGATCCCAGCTGAGGTGTGAACTTATTGATGTTTATAGCCAAGTTTATAATGGCTGACAAAGCCCAACCGCTATCTCTTTCCTGGAACTCTTCCAGTTTATTCATTACTCGTTCCTCAACATTCTGTTTGAACCATTCATTAATATCCGTGTTTTGGTAGATGGGAGCATTCTTTGTGTTCATGTATTTGAAATCGTACACTTCCTCATCCCCTCTCACAATCTTAAACTCCCCACAAAGCGCTGCATTCACCTTAAGAGCAGTTTCTTTCTTCAGGGCATTATTAATACGACGGCGGAGAAGTCCTACACAGTCGCTCAGGAACTCCTTTGGCTCCTTATGAGTCAAGTTGATAATGACCCCAGTTCTCATACTATAAATGAAAAATAAACAAACAAATAATGATGTGACTTAAACATATTGCGATGTGTATTAGATTCACGGTCGCTAAAGTGTTAATCCAAAGGGGGAAATTTCGGAGCCATCCTTTAGGCAGAACTCCTAGAGGAGAAAGCTACTAGAGCAGGACTCCTCAGGATTGAAAGTAGTGCAGCTAGGAAGCAGACACCAAGTGAATACTACAACGGTTAATCTTACAATCCTTGGTTTATTCGAAATTACTTTTAAAAATATTTTTAAGTTTTTACTTACCGATCGCAAAAAGCCGATTGTACGTCTTCCCATCGAACTCGGGATGAAGTCCAATTGGCACGGTTCGCATTATGGCTAGAACCTGCCCTCAATTTTAACTGTTTTAGCAGGGTTCGGTACCCCTGCACAAGGTTTATACCATTGGTGAAATTTTGTTTTTCACCTACAGTCTTCGCTCTTTTCAGAGCTTTCCGAAGCGCTCTTAAATTGTTTGAGCACTCTTTCACACCCGCGTCAATTAAGCTATTATTGTTTTGGGCATTTACGAATGCTAACTTAGCACTTTGCACTAAATGGTTTACTTGAGCCATTTTTAAACAATATAATTGAACTGCACTGTTAACTTTTACAGCACTGATAGTTTCTTTCGCTGTTTTTTGTCCTTTGGTCTTTAACCTTTGACACACTAATTCACAAGATAATTAAATGTAAATAAATAACTTGTGTAAACTTTAAGTTAAAAATTCTGAAGATTAAATAAATTGCTGTGGGTGTGTAGCTCACAAACGATTGACACTAAATGAATGATATATTTTCGCGGAGCGCTATTTATACTTCTGTTCGGGAATCTCAAATGTGAAGGAAAATTTTTTCCCAAGTAAAATAAAAATAAGACCACCCACGTTGAATCGAGAAGTCAATTCCTGGAAATAAAAACCCCTCAGCATAAACAAAGCCACATGCGTACTTGAAACATGTTCAGACATGATCCTGCATATCCGCAAATTCCTAGTCTAATTTAAAACGTGTCCTTAAAGGGATCACATTACAGACCACATGACTAAAAAAAAAAAAAAGCTGCATGCATACTTCAAACATGTTCAGAAATGATCCTGCATATCCGCAAATTCCTAGTATAATGTAAAACGTGTCCTTAAAGGTATAAAATTACAAACCACATTGCATAAATAAAGCCACATGCGTACTTGAAACATGATCAGGCTTGATCCTTCATACCATCAAATTCCTAGTCTAATTTAAAACGTGTCCTTAAAGGGATCAAATTACAGACCACATTGCATAAGCAAAGTCACATGCGTACCCGCAAAATTGCGTAAATTATGCTTGGGTGACACATTCAAGTGTTCAAGTTCAAGTACCCTGCGATTTATGTTGGCACGTAACATGATCGAGGCATCCACGTTCGCGTGCAACTAGCAAAGGATAGGTAAAGCTTTCGGCATCACACACACACACATTCTAAAAAACTTGAGCTTAATCCGGTAGATGGCGGGCCGCAAAAAATAGCAAAGACCCGAACCCCGGTACACACAAGAGAGAGCTTTCGGCCTTAAAACTGATCCTAGACGTAGACGATGAGCTTTTGGGACCGTTTTGAGAATTTTGAGCACTCTGTATAAACCTTATAGGATTTTTGTGCTCGAACCGGCATAGCTTATCTACTGAGTTATAACCAATTTTCGGGGAAAAAATAGATCGATTTTCTAAAAAAACGCCGCCATTTTGTTATTTTCCAACAAAATTTTTTTCTTTTAGTTCATTCCAAGGCCGCTTTGATGCTGATTAAAACCCCGTTTTTTGTTTTTTTTCGGACTTCTCTGAGGGCAGTTATCATGCACGCCGTGGTTTTTTGATGTTTTTTTAATAAATTTATAGCAGACGACAGTAGGCCACAAAAAATTAAAAAAAACGTTTTCGTGTAGTTTGAAAACAATTAAGTATATGTACATAGTTTCATTAAAATATGTCTTTTTATTCAATTCAAAATTAACCTTTGAAAAAAGCAATTTTTTGAAAATTTGAAGGTGCTAAGTCCCCTTAATGTAAATATATATGTACATACATATATTCCTGATACAGCTCGGTGATGCTTACATCATTTGGCTGAAAATGGCAAGCACTTCTATCAAGTTTGCAGTGTTTAAATAAGTGTTGCAGTTTACAACTTGCAATTTGAATGAAGTTTAAAGAGCAAATGGGTTTTCTATTATAAACCAAAATAACGTATCTGATGAAGACTTCAAGTTACACTAGGTGGTCAGCTCATTATAATCATTTACAAAATTTCGTTATAAGCCACCTAGTGGCATTTTGAAATTTTCATTCCTAAAAAATTATATACCGTTAGATAGATATACATAAGTATGGAATATTTAATAAAGCACTGTGAGGTGTTTTGTCATTTGAGTTTTAGTACCTAAGGTGATTAGAGCGTTCAATATATAAATTTCAATGACCTTCATTATTCATAATATCAACAATTCTTTACAGAAAATAGAAAAACTATTAATTTCTTACAAATTTTGTATTGCAATTTATTACAAGCCTTCAACGGTGCAGAAGAAATAAATATGTATGTGCATTGAGAATTGCATTAGAAGTATTCCCACCAAAATTTTTGCCGTTAACAAAAATAATGATGGGCACACCAAGTTTGAAATGTTTTAAATAATAACAACAAAATTCTAAAGTAGACTCTTTGGGCTTTTCAGTGATATACATATACGATTTATATCAATCATATTTAAACAATGAAAATATTACCCCAAATTTACATATACATACATATGAAATGTTAAAGTAACAAAGGGGTTATGTAACGAAGCGCTAAAATAAGACATTTATGTATGATACTATGTTAAACTAAACCTTAATATATGAAACAAAGTCGGGTTTGTTCGAACACTTATAACTCGAGAACGGCTGGACCGATTTTCATGGTTTTTGATTTGTTGTATTTGTCTCCGTCCCGAATACCAGAATAACTATTAAAAACATTGGAAAATTGACGAAAAAATAAAACAAAAGAAAAAAACATTTTCCCATACAAAATGTTCATGGGTTCGCAACTGTCAAACATTTCCGAACGACTGCACCAAATTGGATAATTTTTTTTTGTTGTGTTCGTTATCATCGGAACAAGGTTTGTATGAAAGACAAATTGCAAGATCCACCCACTAGATGGCGCTGCTGCACATCAACTTCTATACCCTTCAACCGATCTTCATGAAATTTATTTGTTTATTTATTTACAATTCAATTCATCAATACAACTCATTACTACAAGAAAAATGCAAAATAAGTAACTCTAACGAAGCTGACTCTTTATCTGGCGTTTAGAGAGATTAAAGTCAATGAACTCAAACTGGCCGTTAAAGAGGCACGACATCGAAGAAATCGGAATCCCATAGTTGGTACGGTGATAGGGAACAAAAAGGAAATTGTGGCCCCGCAAGGAGCGCGCAGGAATAGAAATGTTAAAAGTAAACAATAATTCAGGAGAATTTATCGTCCCATGAATGCATTCGAATGCGAAAACGTCTCTCCTCGAGGGAAGAAAGAGAGAGAAGCTTGAGCCGATCCGCGTAAGGGGGAAGATTAAACGGATCCTCCCAGGCGAGGCCACGAAGAGCAAACGGAATGAATCTTCGCTGGACAGCCTCAATGCGGTTGATGTGGGTTGAATAGCAGGGAGAGCAGACAGGGCTGGCATACTCGAGGATGGGACGAACAAAGGTGCAGTAAAGCAGCTTTGTAATGTGAGGGTCATCGAATTCCTTGGACCATCTCTTGATGAAACCAAGAGAAGCATTGGCTTTAGGAATTATAATATCGACATGGTTATCAAAAGGTACCGCAGGATTAAATAAAACACCCAAGTTCTTCACTTTATCAACACGGGTCAGTGAGTGATCTTCGAACGAGTATGTGAAGTCAAGAGGAGTCTTTTTCCGTGAAAAAGAAATAAAAGTGCACTTTGGTTAACAGGAAGGCAAATGACCGAACACCATTTATAAAAGATGTCCAGGTCAGAGTTTAAAATTTGGCAGTCACGTTCACTAGACACAAGACGGAAGATTTTGGCATCATCAGCATAACAAAGGATTTTCGAGCTATTCAAAATCAAAGAGACATCATTCTTATAGATTACGAAAAGAAGTGGTCCAAGGTGGCTGCCCTGTGGGACTCCGGAGGTATTGTAAATTTCACTAGAAAGGGCCTCGCGAAATTTAACACGTTGCGTGCGATCAGATAAGTACGACTGAATCCAATCAATGAAAATAGAGGGAAAGGCAAGAACAGAGAGCTTGTACACAAGAACACAAGAATCACATCCGTGATTGATTCTATCGAAAGCTTTAAGGCCCGCGCCCATACAGCGCGACAACGACAGCGGAAAAGTTGAAATACGTGCTTTCTTATGGGGCTGCACCCATAGCGACGCGCGGCGTAGTCGCATGTCGCGCAGGAAAGTTGAACATTTCTTAACTTTTGTTCCGTACTGCACGCGACAACGAGAACTTGCAAAGCTTCGTCAGCGAAAACTTTTAAGCTTTGAAAACACGTTGAAATGTTAAAATATTGCAGATATAACAGAAATCGTTTCTTGGCAATTATTTTTATTATTATTATTTGTTATTTAGTTGTGCTTAAACATAATTGCGCAGGATTTTTGATAATTTTAATTGGCCTGATTTGCCTAAAAGGTTTGGCCCTAAGCTAGCAGTCCAGTAATATACCACTGACCCGAACCCATAAGAAAAGTTTGTCGCGCTCACTTCCGCGTCTCAATGGGCGCACTCTCCTTTTTCCGGACGTAAAAAACTCTGGAAACTTTAAGCTTGCCGTTGTCGCTTGCCGTTGTCGCGCTGTATGGGCTCGGGCCTTTACTGAAGTCGGTAAAGATGCAGTCGACTTGCGACCCAGTTTCAACAGCGGAAATACAGAGATTAGTAAATT
The DNA here is from genome assembly GCA_951509405.1 of Machimus rusticus. Taxonomy (NCBI): domain Eukaryota; kingdom Metazoa; phylum Arthropoda; class Insecta; order Diptera; family Asilidae; genus Machimus; species Machimus rusticus. The sequence goes on from OX608051.1 coordinate 17,098,395, forward strand.
CCAGAAGATTGGTTACAGTGGATTTCCCCTTTATGAAGCCGTGCTGAAAGGAATTGAGAAAACGCTTGCAATGAAAGTAAAGAACCTCACAAACCAAAGCTTCAAAAATCTTTGCAACACAGCTCAAGTTGACAACCTGACGGTAATTGGAAACATCGCTTTTGTCGCCCTTCTTATTTAGAGGTAAAATAATAGAAAGCTTCCACTGTTTAGGGAAAACACCACAAGAAAGAGATAAATTAAATAAATAACATAAAACAGAGACAAGAGAAGAACAACAACGTTTAAAAAAAGTGACAGGGATACCATCTGGACCACTCAAGAAACCATCAGACAAAGAACAGATAAATTCAGAGATGGACTCTTCGTCGAAGATGAGGTCTTTAGTCTGTAGGGATGTCGGCGGTAGCTTCGTCAAGTGAGTAAAATTGCTAGAGCAAATATCAAAGACGCTATCACAGAATGCGGTTTTAAAGAAGTAACCAAAGAGGTTGGCAGTAGTAAGTGGATCATCACTGTAGGTGTCCTCAAACTTCATGATGGAAGGAAACCCATCAGAGTTTCGCTTGGATATTAATAAATTTCCAGAACTGTTTAGGCTCACTTCGCAATGCAGTTTTCATTCTAAAAATATAGTCGTTATATGACTCTTCCAGAGACGAAACAAACTGGGCGCGCAGTTCCAAAAGGCAAAATAATCAGCATCACTCCTTGAAGAGCAAAATCTGCGCCAAGCCTTACCCTTTTTGTTCTTGAGATGCTTTAGAACTATTGAACCAGGGTTGAAAATTGCAATTAAGTTTAAAGGTAGAGAGCGGAACACAATGCATAAAACAAAGAAAGAGAATATCATAAAATTTATCAACGGCTTTATCGATGTCACGCTCGCCCAAAACACTGGACTAGTCGCATGCAGAAAACCAGTTATTAATATGTGTAATGTAAAGTCAGCCTTTTTAAAGTTATAACAATAGTTGTTTAGAGAGGAAGCAGATGAAGCATATGAAGTAGAGAGATCGAAGAACAGCACGACGTGGAGAGCCGGGTGATGCCCAGTTTCAGGAACCAGTGGGACTAAGCAATGCCGCACAAGAGTGCCATCCGGGTCTGAAGAAAATATCAAATCTAGGAACCTGCCAAAAGAATTGCTTACGCTGCAAGACTGTGACAGGCCCGAGGACACGATGGCATCAATGAAAGAGATAGCATAATGCGATGAAGCAGTGAAAGAGGGCAGCAAATCACCATCATCCGGAGACCGAGCCCATGAGACGGTAGGCATATTGAAGTCACCAAGAAACATCAATTCGTCGTCTGGTAGCATAGAGGACGCTAGCTCGTCAATACAAGGTGATAAGTGCTCAAAAATTTCAGCAGATGAGCCCGGAGGTATGTAGATGGTGACGATAAATACTGACTTATGTATGATGAAACTTAAGAGCGACGCATAAGAGTTCCAAATCTCTGGAATCCAAATCAACACGGGTGCAAGGCAAATCCAGGCGAACAACACAAAGCACTCCCCCACACACAGGCGCGTCCAAGGTAGAGAGATGACGTTCACGGCGAAAAACCACAAATTCAGGTCCGAAAAGTTCCCTATCTGCAATTCTACCACATAGCCAAGTTTCAGTCAGGCAGACTAGGTCTAAGACAGAATTCGTCGAGTTGGTTAATTTGGTATACGTAAGAAGTTAAACACGGTGAATATTTTCGCGTTGTTCATTTTGCAACATCTCGCCGCTAGATGGCGCTGCTGCACATCAACTACTATACCGTTCAACCGATCGTCATGAAAATTGGTATACGTAGACACATGAACACGGTAAATATTTTAGTGCTATTAACTTTGCTATAGCTCGCCACTAGATGGCGCTGCAGCACATCTACTTCTTTACCGTTCAACCGATCGTCAAAAAATTTGTATATAGATATTTGAACACGGTGAATATTTTCGTGTTATCTATTTTGCAATAATTCGCCACTAGATGGCGCTGCAACACATCAACTTCCATACCGTTTAACCGTTCGTCATGATAATTCTTATATGTAGGTATTTCAACACAGTGAATATTTCAGCGCTATTTATTTTGTTATAACAGGCCAATAGATGGCGCTGCAGTACATCAACTTCTATACCGTTCAACTGATCGTCATCAAAATTGGTATACGTAGATACTTGAACACGGTGAATAATTTTACCGCTATTCACTTTGCCAGGGCTTGCCACTAGATAACACTGCATAAGCAAAGTCACATGCGTACCCGCAAAATTGCGTAAATTATGCTTGGGTGACACATTCAAGTGTTCAAGTTCAAGTACCCTGCGATTTATGTTGGCACGTAACATGATCGAGGCATCCACGTTCGCGTGCAACTAGCAAAGGATAGGTAAAGCTTTCGGCATCACACACACACACATTCTAAAAAACTTGAGCTTAATCCGGTAGATGGCGGGCCGCAAAAAATAGCAAAGACCCGAACCCCGGTACACACAAGAGAGAGCTTTCGGCCTTAAAACTGATCCTAGACGTAGACGATGAGCTTTTGGGACCGTTTTGAGAATTTTGAGCACTCTGTATAAACCTTATAGGATTTTTGTGCTCGAACCGGCATAGCTTATCTACTGAGTTATAACCAATTTTCGGGGAAAAAATAGATATTTTCTAAAAAAACGCCGCCATTTTGTTATTTTCCAACAAAATTTTTTTCTTTTAGTTCATTCCAAGGCCGCTTTGATGCTGATTAAAACCCCGTTTTTTGTTTTTTTTCGGACTTCTCTGAGGGCAGTTATCATGCACGCCGTGGTTTTTTGATGTTTTTTTAATAAATTTATAGCAGACGACAGTAGGCCACAAAAAATTTTTAAAAAACGTTTTCGTGTAGTTTGAAAACAATTAAGTATATGTACATAGTTTCATTAAAATATGTCTTTTTATTCAATTCAAAATTAACCTTTGAAAAAAGCAATTTTTTGAAAATTTGAAGGTGCTAAGTCCCCTTAATGTAAATATATATGTACATACATATATTCCTGATACAGCTCGGTGATGCTTACATCATTTGGCTGAAAATGGCAAGCACTTCTATCAAGTTTGCAGTGTTTAAATAAGTGTTGCAGTTTACAACTTGCAATTTGAATGAAGTTTAAAGAGCAAATGGGTTTTCTATTATATACCAAAATAACGTATCTGATGAAGACTTCAAGTTACACTAGGTGGTCAGCTCATTATAACCATTTACAAAATTTCGTTATAAGCCACCTAGTGGCATTTTGAAATTTTCATTCCTAAAAAATTATATACCGTTAGATAGATATACATAAGTATGGAATATTTAATAAAGCACTGTGAGGTGTTTTGTCATTTGAGTTTTAGTACCTAAGGTGATTAGAGCGTTCAATATATAAATTTCAATGACCTTCATTATTCATAATATCAACAATTCTTTACAGAAAATAGAAAAACTATTAATTTCTTACAAATTTTGTATTGCAATTTATTACAAGCCTTCAACGGTGCAGAAGAAATAAATATGTATGTGCATTGAGAATTGCATTAGAAGTATTCCCACCAAAATTTTTGCCGTTAACAAAAATAATGATGGGCACACCAAGTTTGAAATGTTTTAAATAATAACAACAAAATTCTAAAGTAGACTCTTTGGGCTTTTCAGTGATATACATATACGATCTATATCAATCATATTTAAACAATGAAAATATTACCCCAAATTTACATATACATATGAAATGTTAAAGTAACAAAGGGGTTATGTAACGAAGCGCTAAAATAAGACATTTATGTATGATACTATATTAAACTAAACCTTAATATATGAAACAAAGTCGGGTTTGTTCGAACACTTATAACTCGAGAACGGCTGGACCGATTTTCATGGTTTTTGATTTGTTGTATTTGTCTCCGTCCCGAATACCAGAATAACTATTAAAAACATTGGAAAATTGATGAAAAAATAAAACAAAAGAAAAAAACATTTTCCCATACAAAATGTTCATGGGTTCGCAACTGTCAAACATTTCCGAACGACTGCACCAAATTGGATAATTTTTTTTTGTTGTGTTCGTTATCATCGGAACAAGGTTTGTATGAAAGACAAATTGCAAGATCCACCCACTAGATGGCGCTGCTGCACATCAACTTCTATACCCTTCAACCGATCTTCATGAAATTTATTTGTTTATTTATTTACAATTCAATTCATCAATACAACTCATTACTACAAGAAAAATGCAAAATAAGTAACTCTAACGAAGCTGACTCTTTATCTGGCGTTTAGAGAGATTAAAGTCAATGAACTCAAACTGGCCGTTAAAGAGGCACGACATCGAAGAAATCGGAATCCCATAGTTGGTACGGTGATAGGGAACAAAAAGGAAATTGTGGCCCCGCAAGGAGCGCGCAGGAATAGAAATGTTAAAAGTAAACAATAATTCAGGAGAATTTATCGTCCCATGAATGCATTCGAATGCGAAAACGTCTCTCCTCGAGGGAAGAAAGAGAGAGAAGCTTGAGCCGATCCGCGTAAGGGGGAAGATTAAACGGATCCTCCCAGGCGAGGCCACGAAGAGCAAACCGAATGAATCTTCGCTGGACAGCCTCAATGCGGTTGATGTGGGTTGAATAGCAGGGAGAGCAGACAGGGCTGGCATACTCGAGGATGGGACGAACAAAGGTGCAGTAAAGCAGCTTTGTAATGTGAGGGTCATCGAATTCCTTGGACCATCTCTTGATGAAACCAAGAGAAGCATTGGCTTTAGGAATTATAATATCGACATGGTTATCAAAAGGTACCGCAGGATTAAATAAAACACCCAAGTTCTTCACTTTATCAACACGGGTCAGTGAGTGATCTTCGAACGAGTATGTGAAGTCAAGAGGAGTCTTTTTCCGTGAAAAAGAAATAAAAGTGCACTTTGGTTAACAGGAAGGCAAATGACCGAACACCATTTATAAAAGATGTCCAGGTCAGAGTTTAAAATTTGGCAGTCACGTTCACTAGACACAAGACGGAAGATTTTGGCATCATCAGCATAACAAAGGATTTTCGAGCTATTCAAAATCAAAGAGACATCATTCTTATAGATTACGAAAAGAAGTGGTCCAAGGTGGCTGCCCTGTGGGACTCCGGAGGTATTGTAAATTTCACTAGAAAGGGCCTCGCGAAATTTAACACGTTGCGTGCGATCAGATAAGTACGACTGAATCCAATCAATGAAAATAGAGGGAAAGGCAAGAACAGAGAGCTTGTACACAAGAACACAAGAATCACATCCGTGATTGATTCTATCGAAAGCTTTACTGAAGTCGGTAAAGATGCAGTCGACTTGCGACCCAGTTTCAACAGCGGAAATACAGAGATTAGTAAATTCCAGAAGATTGGTTACAGTGGATTTCCCCTTTATGAAGCCGTGCTGAAAGGAATTGAGAAAACGCTTGCAATGAAAGTAAAGAGCCTCACAAACCAAAGCTTCAAAAATCTTTGCAACACAGCTCAAGTTGACAACCTGACGGTAATTGGAAACATCGCTTTTGTCGCCCTTCTTATTTAGAGGTAAAATAATAGAAAGCTTCCACTGTTTAGGGAAAACACCACAAGAAAGAGATAAATTAAATAAATAACATAAAACAGAGACAAGAGAAGAACAACAACGTTTAAAAAAAGTGACAGGGATACCATCTGGACCACTCAAGAAACCATCAGACAAAGAACAGATAAATTCAGAGATGGACTCTTCGTCGAAGATGAGGTCTTTAGTCTGTAGGGATGTCGGCGGTAGCTTCGTCAAGTGAGTAAAATTGCTAGAGCAAATATCAAAGACGCTATCACAGAATGCGGTTTTAAAGAAGTAACCAAAGAGGTTGGCAGTAGTAAGTGGATCATCACTGTAGGTGTCCTCAAACTTCATGATGGAAGGAAACCCATCAGAGTTTCGCTTGGATATTAATAAATTTCCAGAACTGTTTAGGCTCACTTCGCAATGCAGTTTTCATTCTAAAAATATAGTCGTTATATGACTCTTCCAGAGACGAAACAAACTGGGCGCGCAGTTCCAAAAGGCAAAATAATCAGCATCACTCCTTGAAGAGCAAAATCTGCGCCAAGCCTTACCCTTTTTGTTCTTGAGATGCTTTAGAACTATTGAACCAGGGTTGAAAATTGCAATTAAGTTTAAAGGTAGAGAGCGGAACACAATGCATAAAACAAAGAAAGAGAATATCATAAAATTTATCAACGGCTTTATCGATGTCACGCTCGCCCAAAACACTGGACTAGTCGCATGCAGAAAACCAGTTATTAATATGTGTAATGTAAAGTCAGCCTTTTTAAAGTTATAACAATAGTTGTTTAGAGAGGAAGCAGATGAAGCATATGAAGTAGAGAGATCGAAGAACAGAACGACGTGGAGAGCCGGGTGATGCCCAGTTTCAGGAACCAGTGGGACTAAGCAATGCCGCACAAGAGTGCCATCCGGGTCTGAAGAAAATATCAAATCTAGGAACCTGCCAAAAGAATTGCTTACGCTGCAAGACTGTGACAGGCCCGAGGACACGATGGCATCAATGAAAGAGATAGCATAATGCGATGAAGCAGTGAAAGAGGGCAGCAAATCACCATCATCCGGAGACCGAGCCCATGAGACGGTAGGCATATTGAAGTCACCAAGAAACATCAATTCGTCGTCTGGTAGCATAGAGGACCCTAGCTCGTCAATACAAGGTGATAAGTGCTCAAAAATTTCAGCAGATGAGCCCGGAGGTATGTAGACGGTGACGATAAATACTGACTTATGTATGATGAAACTTAAGAGCGACGCATAAGAGTTCCAAATCTCTGGAATCCAAATCAACACGGGTGCAAGCCAAATCCAGGCGAACAACACAAAGCACTCCCCCACACACAGGCGCGTCCAAGGTAGAGAGATGACGTTCACGGCGAAAAACCACAAATTCAGGTCCGAAAAGTTCCCTATCTGCAATTCTACCACATAGCCAAGTTTCAGTCAGGCAGACTAGGTCTAAGACAGAATTCGTCGAGTTGGTTAATTTGGTATACGTAAGAAGTTAAACACGGTGAATATTTTCGCGTTGTTCATTTTGCAACATCTCGCCGCTAGATGGCGCTGCTGCACATCAACTACTATACCGTTCAACCGATCGTCATGAAAATTGGTATACGTAGACACATGAACACGGTAAATATTTTAGTGCTATTAACTTTGCTATAGCTCGCCACTAGATGGCGCTGCAGCACATCTACTTCTTTACCGTTCAACCGATCGTCAAAAAATTTGTATATAGATATTTGAACACGGTGAATATTTTCGTGTTATCTATTTTGCAATAATTCGCCACTAGATGGCGCTGCAACACATCAACTTCCATACCGTTTAACCGTTCGTCATGATAATTCTTATATGTAGGTATTTCAACACAGTGAATATTTCAGCGCTATTTATTTTGTTATAACAGGCCAATAGATGGCGCTGCAGTACATCAACTTCTATACCGTTCAACTGATCGTCATCAATATTGGTATACGTAGATACTTGAACACGGTGAATAATTTTACCGCTATTCACTTTGCCAGGGCTTGCCACTAGATAACACTGCAGCACATCAACTTACGTACTACTGTTCAAACCGATCATCATAAAAATTTGTATGCGTAGGTATTTTAACACAGCGAATATTTTGGCGTTATTCATTTTTTTTAATGTTTGACCCTCAATCACGCCAAAACAGATCAACTGATTTAAATTAAATTTGGAACTCAAGTAGAGAATACCTTGGAGAATATAGGATACTTTTTATTGGCATGCTTCAAAATGGCGGACATTCAAATTTAAAATATTATGCGATTACCATTGAAATTGATACTTGGAGATTTTCGGGGTCGCAGATTTCAACCCGACTTTAAGACGGTTGACTGTAAAATTTAAAAGTTTATGCGATATCCACCAAATTTGGTACTTGGAGGCTTTTGGGGTCTCTGATTTCAAACCAACTGTCAGAATTTACGAATTCAAGGTGGTGGATTGTTATATTTTAATGTTTATGCGATTTGTACTAAACTTGATACGTGGGGTTTCGAGGGGGAGGTTGTCAGGAATGAATTAGGCTACTTTTTTTCTGCCAGTTTGTCTGTCCGGGCTCATCTTCGAAACAGCAGAACCGATTTGAACTTTACAGACATGAAGAAGTGGTCAGTAGTAACACAGGCTACTTTTTTGCTCTTGTTTAAAGTTACGAAATTCTGAACGCCAGTGATGTGTTTATGGTGACTCATGCAAAAATCACTTATTAGTTGAGATGACATTTTATGGGCATGTAGCGCATAACCTCTTAAGAGACATAGGCTATGTATGCATCGCAATTCGAAAGTGCGTGTTTGGGGGGAGAGAAGAGAGAGCGGGAATGTTGAGCAGTAATATGTTTATGGCGCGTCATGCAAAAAGTATTTCTGGGTTTTAGAAGAAATTCTATGGGTATGTTGCGCTTAACCTACTGAGTGACATCTGATAAATTTGATATCGGCAACATTATATTAAAGTTTACTTTTATTTTAGGGATAGTTGTGCCCGGGCAACGTCGGGTGCGGGTATTAAATAGAAAGAGGACAGATAAATATTGTGAATAACGATTATATTACTAAATGAAGGTCATCACTGTATTGTAAATAGGTATATACATACATATATGTATAAGCAATTTGTAAAACCGAACAATTGAAAAAATCGATTATTTTGTATAGCTTGGGTCTTCTCACTTTTACGATCCTGGACATCTCTAGAGCTCCGGCTATTACTCGATATGTACAATGCCTGCCTGATGGCGCCTCCAAGCAGCCGTCGAAGCTGCTGGAGACCTTTCCGAGAGGCAGTATGGTTTTCGGAAAGGGTGGTCGGCGGTGCATGCTTACATATGACGGGATCCTTCGTATGGAGATGCCTAAAGGCCGTTCTCCAATGCACCGACCACCCAACCAAGAACGAACCAAAATCGCGCCATCGCGTCATACATTATCTTGGCCTCATATTCCCTCTCGCTCTTGTTTTGGTCAATCTGGCTAACTTTTTCATGTGTGCGTTTTAACCACATAGTACTAGTCGCCCATTCAGCGGTTGTGTTGTACTAGAATAGCTGTCAGTGAGACAGCTGTCCCACCGGTTGCCAGAAACTCAGTGCGCTAATTTTAACATAAAGTGCTTATAAAAATGTGCGCGGTAATTCCAGCCCAGCACTAAAAGTAAAAGTGAGTAGTTTTTTCGCTCAAATGGTGATAAAAACTCTTCCAGATAAAATATTTGCCCGAGGATGTTGTGACAGCCGGCAGGCACAACTACAGGCAGGGGTTTGTATTTTACACGCGAATTCAGGCAATTCAGCGTTTTCGTTGGTTGGTTCGTGGTTGGTTGGTCGGCGCATTGGAGAACGGGCATAAACGGTCTTTCCTGGTTGGGTATGCCGACGACATCGCGGCGGTTATTACCGCCAGAGATGTCGAAAAGGCTCAAATGAGACTCAACCAGGTGATGCGTCGGGTGAGTTCCTGGCTGCGCGACCACGGGCTGGAGTTAACCTTGGCCAAAACCGAGATCGTCCTTCTGACAAAGAAGCGCATCCCCTTGCTAATGGAGATGCGGGTAGGAGACATGTCGGTTCAGACGCGGCCTGCTATCAAATACCTGGGGGTGAGTCTCGATTGTAGTCTCACCTTCTGAGAGGAGATCTGGGGGGTGACGCCGTGAGGGTGGCCCGGGTCAGGACCATTGCGTCCTGGCAAGAGCGCTGGGATGGGGAGGCGCGAGGCCGGTGGACAGCTCGGTTGATTCCGCGGCTGGACACCTGGCTGGAAGTTCAGCACGGTGAGGTTGATTACTACCTCACCCAAATTCTGACGGGGCACGGGCACTTCCGGTCCTTCCTCTATCACATGGGGAAGGTGCCGAGCTGCGCATATTGTAGTTCCCCATCCGACTCCGCTCTCCACACATTCTTTTAATGTGTCCGGTGGAGAGCGGAGCGGGCCGAGTTAGAGTGCGCGACAGGCAGTATAACCCCAGACAACATAGTCGGGGTTATGCTGCAGAGTCACGATTTCTGGCGGAGGGTTGCCTCGTTTGTGAGAGGGATCCTTCGCCAGAAGGAAAGAGACAACAACAGGGGTTCCTAAGGGGCCTTTTTTAGCTTTTGTTTTGTGTTAATTTATTTAACTTGTTGGTGTGTTATCTGTTTGGTGTTTGCCGACAAAAACAGGGGTTCCCTAGGGTGCCCCTGTTGGCTGCGCGGATGAGGACGGATGTCTGATTGAAGTGCGTGCCGACAAAAACGGGGGCTCTCTAGGGGGTGTGAATAGAGACGAATGTCTGAGCGCAGTGCGTGTTGGTTGGCGAGGCACTGTCTCGCTCGGGAGGGATTGCCCTCGCCAGCAAAGTGGAGAGAGGGCTGATAACAGCGGGTGCTCTCTCGGGGGCACCTGCTGGCTGGCTCAATAGGGGGGTGCCGACAAAGGCACTGGTCTCTTAGGGGCCCCTGCTGGCTGTGTGAGTGAGATGGATGTTCCATGTAATGGAGTGTGTCTGCGTATATGGGCGGGTTTTATAGGGCTCCACCCCGAAGTAATGTCTTCTAAGATGGTCCCGGGGTCGGGTTCCTGGAGGGGGACCGGGTTTTTAGCCGGTAGGCCTGGCATTGGCCAGGGAGTCCGGCACAGGGGTGGCTTCGGTCTCCCTAGTGCGTAACGGCATTTCCCCGCTTCCCTAAAAAAAAAAACGTCTGTGACGAAACAAAATTGTGATGATTTCTTAAAAGTAATGTTTGATTTATTATAGTAGGCAAGCTCAGTTAGCTTGGCCATAAGCACAGTCAGGCAATCTTTAATATTATTACATTTTGTAAAAAATGTTTCTTGAAATACATATTGGACTTACTGCGATTACACGGCAGGAATATATAAATACACATGTGCCGAATTCGCCAATACGCTATATAATCCATATTTTGCTAATCCTAAAGTAATCGCATGTATAGATGACACGTATCCTTACATTGCGAAGCCTACCAATTTTCAATCCCTCAGGCAATCATATAGTCTTCATAAGTCAAATGATCAAGCCAGCCTTGATAGTTACTCCTGATGGGTATATTCTACACATTCATGGGCCTTATTTTGCCGATTCCAAGAACAACGATGCTGAAATGATTCAAAGCGAGTTCGAAACAGATGCAAGTGCGCTAAGAGAATGGCTAGACGTAGATACGTTTCGCTTCTATTAGAAAATCTTGGGATTGATTATGAAATGCCTCGATTTCTTCAGCAAGGACAAAGGCAGCTCGGAACTGCAGAGGCTAATGATTACAAAATGTAGATGAATCATAGAAAAGAAACACGCAATAGCCATATCAAATCAATTTTCAAGTTTGCAAGTTCATATGAATGGTAGGAATTATACCGGGATGCAATGTGAAATCGGTTAAACCAGAATCACATTTTTGATTTTCCAAGACTGAAAGAGCTAACTGTCGGTATTTATCAGACTACTTTAGCTTCTGCTCATATTCAGGACAAACTTGTACGTGATGGTTCCGAACTTTTTGAATTTGATGAGCACAGGCAAGAAAATAGTTTCCTCGGGGAAATTTCAGAAATTCGACAAGGAATCAGTTATGAATAATTTATAGACCTCACGAGGATCAGAATAATGAACCTATACGAGGTTATTACTCTACTTGTGTATCAGGTTCGAGAACATTGGGTTCCTGTGCACATGTCGCAAGTGTATTATGGTTCTTAGGGTATGCACGATACCAATCTCTTATCTATCCAAACGTCAATTTACGATGCTGGTAATCGAAATAATCAAGGAAATGAACAAATAAAAGAAGAACAGCAAAAAGTGCTTGAACCATTTCAAGTCAGTTGGACTTATAAAACGGCCCTTTTCAGGGCCAAAATGATGTGTAAAAGCGATCGCGCAACCTCCCCGTCTTGCACATTGAGAGACGCTAATGCCGACGGTAGTATGCATGAGACGTCAACGATGTGTCCATAATAGGGACATATACGCATTTTTGATAATAAATAGGGAAACATAACTCTATTTGAATGTGTCGTTTTTTGACCATAACGTTCAAATTCAAAGGGCATATCTGAACTTAGGATATTTCGCTCTTTCCATTTCCGGGGTCAGAATTAGGAATCCCTATTTAAAAGATTGATTTGACCTTAAAATGACCTTGATCCTTGATGCCAATGTCACCACAAGTTGGCTATTTTCCCAGGGTGCGTAGTTTTTGAGATATTAGGACGCGTCTATTAAAATGTCACACCCTGTATCTCTAAAACTGGCCATTTTCAGACGTTGCGCCCATGAGAACTTTTGATCAGGGTGTTATGACTACTACTAAATTTACAGTCCATTTACTTGAACGAACTTTTCCATACATTTTGTGCGGTGTCCTTTGGCTGGATAGCGATAGGACCAACGCAAGAGCCAGTAAATGATAGAGTAGTAATCTTCTTCAGTACATCATCGGCGCCCAGTTGACTAAATTCTAGAAATCAAAAGAAATTGCTGAGAATGAGATTTTTTCTAATGAGGATCAAGACTGTTAAGATTTATACAAATCTGTCCATCAGCGTCTAAGCTCTGGACGCTATCAAGTTAAAGATTTTTGAGGCTGGCCGAATTAGAAAAGGATTACAGCTAATGCTTAAACGAATGTATTGAACTCAGCCATATTATTAAATTAGATCCCCCAAACACAAAATTATTACATTCCACAACATGCGGTTCTGAAATAAAGCACTACAATCAAATTACGAGTAGTATTTGATGCGTCGGCAAAAACCACAAATAGAAAATATTTTAATAATTACTAGTTCTCACATCGAGAAAATGTACCGGATGATCAAAGCTCATACAGATCATCAAATTTTCCAGCGTATACTCTGGCACCATCCTACAGCAGCACTGACTACAGTTACGTTTGGTAAAAATTCAGCCCCATACTTGGCTATACGCACTCTCCAACAACTAGAATACGATTAAAAACAAAACTGGCCTTTGGCTGCCAATGCAACGTTGACAAGTTTGAGTCGAATACTGACTGGTGCAAGTAATGTTGCTGAAGTTGGTGAACTACAAAAGGAATTAATAAATACATATGCTCGCTAGAGGAGGTTTCAAATTACAAAACTAGACGAGTAATTTGCAAGAGTTGTTGGAAACCTTATCTATAGAATATCGGGAATTAAAGAGCACCTTAACACTTTCATGTCCAGTGATAACAATGTGGTGCCATTGGTATATAAGTCGGTCCTTATTTACCGGTGACACGTGGTGTTATTGGAAAGCCATTTGCAAAGCCTTTCAGAGCGTCACATTGCAGTTTGGTGTAAAACTTTAGTAACGTTGTGAAGGTATTCCCTGATAATGGATTACGAAGAAGAGAACACTTTAGAAGATAATTATGCTGATGTGTTTTCTGATGGTCCTGACGATTTCGACGATTGTTATTTAGAAGATACAAGTGAAAATGATACAGAATCTGTAGATTCAGATAATATTACTGGAGTGCGAAGAAGATGACGGATCAGGGAATTCTGAAGAAAGATTGGACAGAATTTTTAGAACCTTTAAATAATGAATCTTTCAGAGGCAATCCGGGTCCTACCGTGTGTCCAATAAATAAAAGTAAGGTAGATTAGTTTGTAGATATATGTTTATTGGAAACTGTTTGTTTGAATTTATTGCCACGGAAACTAACAGATACCACACACAGAATTGTGGTAAATATAAAGAACAAAAGAATGTTTACGCCAAATGCTAGAACTATGTATATTTGATTATTTTCCAATAATAAAAGGAATATAACGTTGAGCATGGAAAGCCAAAGCGAAATTCGCGCGCTGGGTGACAAATGTGCTTTTTTTGTCAATTAGTCTCACTTTTAACTTCTGCAAATTTATGAATTGTCTAATTGTGTTGTACTCTTGCAGTAAACAAATTTGCATCACTATGTCTTATGAGTTATATCTCAACTTATAGTTTATCGCTTCTGCAAGCGCTTAAGCCTCCACCTACTCTTCTGGAAATATTTTCTTTACTTTTGTGCCTTTAAATTCTAATGGTATACAAACTTTCAGAACTATGTTCGATCTTTTTTTTTTAAGAAAAACTTAAACGCCCACCCACGTTCTCCGTCTCCAATGCGCCTTCTGCAAAATGGACTCAGGCTTTGACTACGTCATTGGAAACTTATGAGACAAAAATCACGACTATGTTCGATCAGTGCAGTTTGTATGTAGCCAGCTCTTCTTCTAATAGTCGTTTTATCGAGGCTATAGGCTGTATAACTTTGCTAAAGCTCGTCACTAAATGGCGCTACAGAACATCAACTTCTTTATCGTTCAACCGATCGTCATAAAAATTGGTACACGTAGATACCTAAATAAGGTGAATATTTAAGCGCTATTGACTTTGCCAGGGCCCGCCACTAGATGGCGCTGCAGCATATCAACTTCTATACCGTTCAACTGGAGCGCGTTCAAAAACTACAAAGACTATGGTTGGTTGGTCAAAGTGGCGACCCAGCCGGCTGGGCAGGTCCAAGTAGCGCTATGGCGCGCCGTTTTGATACCAAAAGAAAGAAATCCCCTAAAAGTGAACCAGAAAAAGAAAAACGAGTGAGTGGGGCCGCCAAGGATCACAGCCAACCAGTAGAGTTCACAAATATAACTATCTCTCCGATCCTTGAGGCGGATAAAGCTTTGACGTTGTCAAGGAAGTATTCACCCAGCGCCCGATGTCTGCAAAAAAAAAAATAAAAATAAAACTAGACTATAGTTAACTATAGTTAACTATGGTTAACTTTTGTCGTTCAAAAACTCTGCGGTTAACCATAACATAACCACGAGCATAACTATTTGCCGTTCATAAAGTCTTCATAGTTAACTATGGCGTAGTCTAATTTTAACCATACTCTTTGAGTATGGTCAGCCCATGGTTAAATATGTAAAGAAGAAAAAGAAGCTTTTGAACTCTCTGACAGCTTTCTTTGCGGGATTTTTGATTTGGTTAGAGATTTTTCGAATAGTAAAACAATATAATTAAAAAAAGGGAATTTTTACAAGGAGATGATGGAAAATTCTATGTTAAGATGCCTATATATGTTTCTTCTTCTTCTGCTGCAATATAACATGGCGTAGTTAACTACGGGTCGTTCAAAAATACTCTCGTGGTTAAGCATAACCCTGTGGTTAAGTGGCTTCGATAAGCATAACCACGGGGTTAACCATAGTTTAGTTTTTGAACGCGCTCCTGATCATCTGGAAAAACTGGAATACGTAGATACTTGAACATGGTGAATATTTTTGCGCCATCTTGCTATAACTGCCACCAGATGGCGCTTCAACACATCAACTTCTATACCGTTCAACCAATCGTCATGAGAATTTGTGTACGTAGGTATTTGAACACGTTCATTTTGCTACAACCTGTGTTTTTGGTTTTTTGACGCTTAATCAAGCCAGTCAACAGATTTAAATAAAATTTGGAACACAAGTAGAGAATATCTTGGAGATGGACATAGGATACTTTTTATTTGCATGTTCAAAATGGCGGAGTTCTTTAAAAGATTATGCAATTACCATTAAAATTGGTACTTGGGGGCTTTCGAGGAGGAGGTAATTAGGAGTGACATAGGCTACGTTTTTGCTGCCTGTGTGTCTGTCTGGGTTCATCTCAGAAACAGCAAGCGATTTGAACTTTACAGGCATGAAGAGGTGATCAGTAGTAGCAAAGGCTACTTTTTTGTAATTGTTTACTACTATTGAAGTTTACGAAATTCTGAACACCAGAGATATGTTTATGGTGAGTCACGCAAAAATCGATTATCCGATTTAGAAGAAATTCTATGGGCATGTTGCGTTTAACCTTCTGATTAACATTTGATAAATTTGAAATCGGCAACATAATAGTTTTATTACAATTTACTTTTATTTTAGGGATAGTTGTACCCGGGCAACGCCGGGTACGGGTCAGCTAGTCCCATATATTAAGACAATAAAGTGGTATAAAAAAGTTACACTATATCTTTTTAACTGCAGTTTGTTTAATGCGTTTAGAGTACATAAACAAAAGAATGTAATAACTTAAGTTCTTAAACTAATGTAATTGAGTCGGAATGCTTTTTAGACTTTTTAATTTACTTTACAAACTTACCAACTGCTAAAATTGTCGATAATTTAAAAATATAAATAGTTATTTTCTGTAAATTCAAGTAATTTCGCTATTAAAAAGTTAATTTTGTGATCCACGCTAGTTGCTACTTGGTTAATCTGGAATCTCGTGTCATAATCTCGGTTATAAATAAACTCTCCGCAATCGCTAAGTAAAAGCGATAATAATAATAATATTATATGAAATATGAAATAATATCATTAAATACAATAGTTTAAGTTGATTAAAATAATTAAATACCTTATAATAAAATTGTTTTCAATTTTTTTCGGACGATATTTTGTCAAGAATGTTAAATTATTGTTTAAAACAAAATTGAAAGTAAAATTTTCAATATTCGAAAAAAATAGCAAATATTGGTTCCCCTCTTTCACTCTATGCTTAATTTGGTATCATATTAGAGAATTTCATAAAATTTTTAAAAATCAAGTGTCGAATTCGAAGAAAACATATTTTACTTAAAAATTTAAGAAAAAACGTTCTATTTTTTCTAATCAAGTTTAAAAAATTTGTTGAGCAATTTTTCCTAATAGATTAGGATAAAAAAGTAGAGAAAAAAATTTTTTTTTTATGTCTTTTTCCTTTCAAAGGTTATAAACGTTTAAAAAGGCAAACAATTAAAAAATTCATAACTCAAAATCGGGTGATCCAAAAAATTTTTAAAAAATCATGAATACTCCTTTTACTATGTGCAAAAAAAAAAAAAAAAAAAATTAAACATCAAAAATAATCAAATCAAATGTACGTTAACTTGGACTGGAATACCCCATATACAAACACTAAGTCACATTATATAAATAAAATATTTTATTATCCTATTTTTTTCGTATACCGTATACCTACATATGTAATACATGTAGAAAATAGTTTTTTGACAAAACGGCAATTAGTTGAGTAATTATCGCAGGTTCTGGTAGGGGGGTTTAGGACAAACAAAATGACAGATTTTGAGTGAAGCCTGATATTGCATTGCGGTATATCTATACATCGGTTATAGGCCATGCGCGTATATACATATACATCAACATGCTTGCCTTTCGCATTGGTATACGTGCGCATATATGTATATAGATCAACATGCTTGCCTCTCTTTTTCACGCTGGTAATATTCTGCTTTTTTTGAAGTGAAACTTCTAATGCGACTTCCAACAAGGTTGCGTAAAACGTTTACTGCTATCATGGGGGGGGTATGAAAGCACTGTTGCGTTAAACGTTCAACGCTCCTGGGGAGGGGGAATAGAAAGGGATAGAGCGAGAGTGAATGCGTGGCACTCGAACGCATGCGCGTAGTATACCTGTTACAGGCCAGCGCGAGCGTTAGCAACGAGTAGCGTTCAATATTCCAACGCAAGAGGGAGAGAGAAAAAAAGATACACAAAGGTAGAAAGTAGGAGAGAGTTTCACTTCTTCCGCGCGGAGGGACTCCACGCACTATTTTTTTTATACTTGCTTCCACTGACATATAGAACTGAACCACGGTATAGGAAGACAAGGTATAGTAAAGAATTTTTTGACGTCTAGCTGTGACGACACTGCCCACGAAATTGTATGAAAAGCAATGAAAATATAAAATAACTAGTATTAGGTGAAATATATCTAAAATTTAGTGATAGGAGGTCAAAGTCAATAATATTACTGATTTTTACGCGACTTTTGGAAATTATAAACAATCAGAAATAAAAGAAAATCCTAAAAGTATTTCATGCACCAAAGACAATATCATAAAAGAACTATATTTTGACTTAAAGGTGCAGTTTTTAGATGAGATACTTTAAAATTAAATATTTATGAGCCTATTGCTACCTAAAATTGTAATAATAAACTCGTCAAAGTTTATTTCATTAATTTCATTTGGATGGAATTCTTCAAACACTATTGTAGACGGCTGTCGGGACACCGTTCCGAGCGTGTACACATACATACGTCGTGGGTAATGACGCGCAAGATGGCGGATCGAGTTTCAGGGTTACTATACCTTGTAATCCCTATACTGTAGAACTGGACTGCTGATTGACGGAGATGCAAACTTGTCTTAGAAAACCCATGCTATAAAAACACATTAAATTATTTGCAATGGCGTAGCTTCCATCGGCTGTCCCCAACACAGCACCATTTCTTTTTTTGTTTTTCAATAACCTCGATAAATAACATTTATTTACACGTATCATTTAGTAAAAAGAAGTTAAGTTTATTATTTTTTAATGAATTTTGTTTTATATTTGTATCTACATTTTAATGAACCACTTTGAAAACAGTTTCGGCGACAGAGAAGCAAATTTTTGTGAACCGTGCGGACGTGGAAGTGTTAACAATTGCAGATGATCATTCCAATAAAAAACTGGGAATCTGTTGGCATCCTGTATTTGACATTTTCCCATATGAAATTAATGTAGACCGAATTTACGAAACGAACCATCCTCTTTCAAGTTTCATCTTTGTACGATCCTTTGGGATGGTTAGCTCCATTCGTCATCCCTGCAAAAGTTTCGATCCAAATTTTATGGATCATAGGGGTGAATATCTTTAGATACTGGGCTATCCAGTGTCTAAAAAAAAAAAAGTTGGTTGTCTGTAAAGTCGGTTTACGATCGATGTTTACGTGACAACGTCTTATTTGTTGTGTAAGTTTGTTAAAAACAATGGTTATGGGGTTATTTTCAATATTTCCCGCCATTTCGCACTTAACAAGTCACACTAAGCACTTTTTAATGAAATCCGAACAATAAAATATTGAGAACTTTAAATAAGCCACTCATAACGACTGCGCTCCAGCTCACTTTACAGCACATTTTGCGCATTTAACTGAACAAGTTTAAACATGCATTACTTAAGAGGGGATCTTACAATTTTCGTTTAATTAACAAGAACATCCTATTGAAAGGAATAAGAAGTCTTTTTAATTTCAAATAGGTTTCTTATTAAATTTCTAATTTATTGGATAGGCTAATTGTTTCGTTGATGTAAGAGGAAATTCTTCTAGTTCCCACTCCTTAGAATTTATAATGTATTTTCATATTGAATTTTTAATTTCTAATAATATTTCCTATTGTCGTTTTAATTTCTAATAAGATTTCCTCATAATCTTGTTCACATTACCGGCTCGTCGTTAAAGGCCCGCGCCCATAGAGTCCGGAATTTGTGCGGAATTTGCTCGACTCCGGTAAGCTTAAAGCTATTGACGTCCGCAAATCAGAGGTATCGCCCATAGAATCCGGAATTTCTGCGGCAAGCTTTATCTCTGAAAGGCAAATTAAGACTAAAAAAACAATCAAGAAGCAAATTTTATTGAAAAGAAAACGATGGATGTTTGATTTTATTGCAGGAAAGGCGCCGCTTTTATGTGCGACCCATTTTATCAGGTCACTGACAGGACTGCTAGCGAAGACCCAAACCTTTTAAGCAAACCACGCCAATTAAAATGCTCAAAAACACGCACAAATATGTTCAAACACAACTAAATAACAAATAATTAAATTGCCACGAACCGATTTCTGTTATATCTCGGGAATAGCAGTCCAGTGTTTAATATTTCAAAATGTTTTCAAAGTTTAGAAACTTTCGCTGGAAGCTTTCCTTGCCGCATGTAGTACGGATCAAAAGTTAAGAAATGTTCAACTTTTCAATCCGGCCGCGACTGCGGCAGCGCGTTTCTATGGGTGCACCCCCATAAGAAAGCATGTAGTTCAACTTACGTTTTCCGCAGTCGGACGAATTCCGGACTCTATGGGCGCGGGCCTTAAGACGTTATCACGTCAAAAATATTGAAGACAAATGGGAACCTTCAAATCAGAATTGCACGATGGGAAAATTTAAAAATTCCACGCTGGGCATTTTCCGCTCCTGGAACAAGGGCATAGCTGCATGGATTTTTCGATGCCTAGGAAAAGGCTTTCGCTGCGGTTGTGTACCTTCAAATCAAAGATGAAGCTCGAATTATAAGGCCTTTCTCCAATGCGTGACCACCCAACCAAGAACCAACCAAAATCGCGTCACACATTATTGTTGGCCTCATATTCCCTTTCGCTCGTATTTGGCCAACCTGGCTAACTCTTTCATGTGTGCGTTTTACCCACATAGTACTGGTCACCCATTCAGCAATATTTTTGTACTAGAACAAGTGATAGCGCGACAACTGTCCCAACTGTTGTAAAAAAATCCTTGCACTAATTTTAACATAAAGTATTTGTAAAAATGTGCGGTGATAAAAACCTTAAAGGCCCGCGCCCATAGGTGAAGGTCAGACCGAGAGAAGCAAAAAATCGTATGTGTGGGGGGGGGGGGGGGGGGACATCTCGCACCGTTTGGCAGTTACAGGGTGATTCGTAAATCACGATGTTGCCTTATATGGGAACCGCTCTTGTATTTTTATATTCTTTTTTACGCATCGCAGCGACCCCAAACTGATCTCAAAAACCCACTATTTTGAAGCCCTTTCCAAAAAGGTCAACATCACCCCCTATCCCCAACCCCTTGGCCATACAATCACCCCTGGAAGTTGCATAAAGGAAAGAAATGCAGTATTGACCTCCCACCTCTGAACATCATGTATAACATAAAACATAACATAACATAACAACATAAAAGGAGAAAATTAAAATTTCAATGGAGAATATGTTAGCCAAGTTTAATCAAAATTGATTAAGAAATATACGGTCTACATGGAAATAAATTAAAATATATAGCGAGGTGAAAGTACCCCTTCCCGTTACACAAACACCGCGTTTTTTTAACACTAGATTGCCCAAAGAAGTCACTTTGGCTGATGTTAATTTAATTTAATCAATTTATTTTTATTTTTTAATTTTAATAAGAATTTGTATCATTATAAATATAATTTTTTTCCTAATTGAAATTGAAAAGCAGCCAAAATGATTCTTTGCGGGCAATCTAGTGTTAAAATTACCCAGGCGGGGTATAAGGAATCCTATATATGTACATAAAAACGCACAAAAACACACCATTTTGTGGTTGAGTAGTTAAAAGCTTGTAATAATCGTATGAAGAAGATTCTTGAAATCGAAGTAAAAGCCATAAAACAATTCAGTTAAGCGACACAACTACTTTTGTTCAAGTTCACAAAAGCGTCCACGTCCCATTTACATATATGTATGTATGTTAAGTATATATTCCACAATTATTCATAACAGTGGTGCTCAATCAATACAACACAATTTTCATGCGTTTTCCAGAGAAAACAGATGGACGAACGTGGCAATGTTCGCATCACCATTAAATGAAAATGAGATGCAATCGGCAGATAGAAAATAGATTTACTACCCGAAAAGCCTAAATTTCTCCGAATTGGACATATTCATGGGAACAGCCCACATAGGACGAATGTAATCAACAAACAAATGTTCAAAATTGTTGGAAGTTTCCACTCAATTGTTTTAATAAACTACCGGCTCCAAAATTACTACTGTATATGTCGTATAATTCTATAATCACCCAAACGTTCCTAACATGGTACCATCTATATATTGTAGATGTGAAAGGTACTTCTGTAACCAACAGCAGTAGCAGTTGAGCAGTAGAAGACCTAAAGCCCGTGCGGTGGCTGCATCGTGGCGCGCCGAGGACCAAGGGCTAGGGCACCTACGAGTATAAGGATGCCACTTGGAGGACAAACTGTTTAGGGCCATCAAGAGGGAACTGCATAAACATCGAAAGCATATTCGTGGCCTGGCCGACAGACACGCGCGCGCACTTCACTATCTTTTTGGCAAATATAATTCCGAAAGTTTTTAATTAGCAAATTGTCTAGATTAAATTCCCCACATACTCGTATATGTACAAATGCACGTCGCACACTGGACTGATGATGAAATTAAACGAGCGCAATTGCGAATGTTACGGGAGGGCATGAATTACTGGGTTATGTACCCGTCTTGGCGCGAGAATGGGGAGATTTTCAGTTTCCTGGCCACGTAATTTCATTAGTCATTCGGTCTGAGTAAACGCACCAATCCCAAACAATCACCGACGTCGTTCAAATCAATGCAAAAGCTATGGGTCCCGATAAAAATTTTCAATTTAGCGTAATCTGAGCGGATATGACGTTTCCTCATTTATATTCCAGACAGGAGTTGGATAAGAATATTGTCATACACAAGCACATACGTACGTGTGCTCTTTGCTCTCCTTTCGACAGTGGCTTAATATTAAATGTTTTGTGAACCTGATGACACTCTCAATTGATGAGCATTCCAGCAAAAAAGTTCACTGATTTGAAAGACGATTCCTCATATCATATCTGGTCACTGGCGGCTCAAATCACAGTCTTCCTTTTATAGATATAAGGTGGAATTTTGGAAAAAGTGATGAATGGGAGTTTCGCTCCGATTTCGATGAAATTACGTAGGTGCCTTCCGTTTGCCATAAAACGGGAGAATTTAGAAGAATTTTGCGACGGTCGGCTGTATTTTCGCTAATATTAAACTCTTAATTTTTTACATTTCCAACAATTATCAGTTGAATATTTCCACCGTAAAATTCTTTTTCATCCGTCCAATTTCGACAAAATTAGCAATACAAGACCCCCAACTACACTACATTTCACAATTTTCGTTTTTATACAAAAAAATACAATAGCACTCCAAAAGATAAAAAACACAAATAATTATAAATCAAAACAAACGAAGTCACTTTTCATGTCGTTGTTCACCATTACATTTTGCCTATCATGTGATTTCCTTTTCGCTGGTCAGTGCAATGGCATTCTGCGTCCGTTAATTTTCACAAAGTACAAATGTAAAAAGTTAAGTGGATATTTTTCATTACACCGAATATTGGCTTTAGAATTGTCAGTGTAATTATAAACAGAGGTTTGCAAATCGATTTGAGTAAGCTACAAAATTGAAAACTCACTATATGTATAAGGAAAAAAAGGAAGCGGGCGAGAAATACAAAAAGAAAATAATTTTGGAGGGAAAGGGGATTTGAACCATCATTACGTCACTGTATGTTTATCTTGTGCAGTGAGTGCAGTCGACGAGTGCGGACGTGTATTCTGCTATTAGCCCAGTCAAATTGTACATAAAAACAGGCTAAAATCGCAAAGCGTGATGTATGTAGTTCTAATTTTATGATATATTGTTAGGACCAGGTAGAGTAGTGTAAACCCAAATTTGCAACTTCGAAAAACCTGTGCTTCCTGCGTAAAATAGGAAAATCTGCAGCATTTTTTTCAGTTGCCTTATATTATAACTCATAAACTGTGCATTTCTTGATATTAGATGTTTTTACCATTTTTAAAGTACATTAAATGGTTCAATGGTTTTCAAGATACGGCCATTTTTGTTCTTTCACAAAATCAACATTTTAATTTTTCTCTCATTTCGGTGTAACTGTTCAACCTATGAGAAAAGTTATGGAAAATGAAGTTGCAGTAAATTAAATAGTCTTTCATTTAAGACAAAAATAAAGTCCATATGCCCAATAGTTCTCTTTTAATGGGGAAACAAAAAAAAAACTAAAATTGTATTTTTAAGGAATAAACTTCTGAAAATCTCTGGAGGAGACCTTTGTTTAGCAGTGGACGCTGACATGATGATAATGATGATGGGTCTAAACACTTGTTATAACAATTTGTGGGCATTCGACGAAGGAAAAATTCATAGAATCATGTTTTTGAGGTGGAAAGATATATATGGTTGGCTGGTTTCAGTACGGACCTTACCAGCTGGTTGGGTCCAAGTAGCACAAAGACCGGTTTGAAACCACCAAAAACCTAAAAAATAAAGTATTGGAAATTATAAGCTATTTCTGTTAACTATAAATCTGATATTAAACCGGTGTCCTCAGGTAGTTTCTAGATTAATAATTTTCGAGATAAAATTGTTTTTCAAAATTTTTTTGTCCAATACATTGTGTTCTATTTCTGCAAAAAATCGCTAATTTTTATTCTGATATGGGTAAGTGTCCTCGCCTATCTTGTAGAGAATTAAATTCTGCACAAAATTGATTATTACAATTTTTCCCGTAACTGCGATATTTTTTGAGTTATTTGCGAAATAAAAGTAGTGAAATTTGACAGTTTTATTTCATAAATAACTCAAAAATGGTTAATCGGATGTCAAAATGTATACGAGCATTTCTATAGACAATTTTGCCCTCTACAATATTACGCAACCAGTTTTACGATATCTGTTATAGTTAATGAGTACGTTGCAATAACCTAAATACCATCATTGCAACAGTTTTTTCAGTCACTGTATGTAGAGGCCTTTATAAATGCTTTTATGCTTTTTGAACATACATATATTCTATGTAAGGAGCGCAAATATGAATTCGTAAGGACTAACATACATAATTTCACGCGTACTGTCTGTATGTGTACAAGCATACATGCACTAATCCATGCATGTTCAAGTGTATATATGTAAATGCCCATACTTGTATGTATGTATTACTTGTGTGTGCGTGTGTGTCTGTGCGTGAAATTATGTATGTGCGATGAGTTCTTATGAATTCTTATTTGCGCTCCTTATATAGAATATATGCATACAAAAAGCATAAAAGCATTTATAAAGGCATCTATATGTTATCAAATATAACAATTTTCACCTCCACCCCGTGCCTCTATTTTTCGACGCACACTTTTTAACACGCTTTTATTAGCTTCACCTGTTTCTAACTAATTAGCTATGTAAAAAAATCTTGGAAGTTAAATTTGATCCACTTCCCGGTTTCCGATTAAGCTTAAATTTTGCATACACGTTTAGTCACATAAGAACTCTACCACCAAAAATTCTAGCTAAAACAAGACCCAACATCCCATAGGTCACTGTCCAACCCTCATCACCTAAACAATTAAAAGAAGAAAAATTAGAATCCCCAGTTATAGTATAATAAACCAATCGTACAGAATAAGAAACTGTTAAACCCGTAGAAAAAAAATACAAAAAAAATCTAAAAAAATTAACATAAGAAAGGCTAACCACCTCCAAAATCAATGACAATGCATGGTTAGCTAAGTCAATTGTTTATACCAATTGAATTTGCTGAATAAAAACCAATGCAATGAATTTGAGTTTTCTCAACGGATATAATTATAACTACATATAATATTATATCTAGGGATGAAGTCCTTGGACCTACCCCCTACCCCCTCCACCTCCCACCGTCCTCCTCCGACCGACCGATGCGACGGTCCCATCATCTAGATCTAGACATTTACCTTAATACATATGTTGTAATTCCCAAGAGAAAGAATCTGAGGTAAGAATTCGGATATACCCTAAGAAATCTCTCCAACAACAGCTAAGATGTAATTAAAAAATAAATAAAATAAAAAAATATCATATTACTAACCACTCAAGCGCCCTTCAACGCACAGGATTTTCCCGGCGTTGCGGTTATTCACGTGCAGCAAGCATAAGCAAGGTTTGTTTGGAAATTTAATTTAAAAGTTTTAATAAAAATTCCTTTGGTTTGCATCGGAACCAAATATTGAAAATAGGAAATTATGGAATGCGGACCCTTTCCCACACGCTAGGTATCAGCGGATGCGCCTAATCTTCCCCCTTCACGATGTGGTCACCGCTCCAAGATATTTTACCGCTCGATGTAAGAAAGCTAGAAAGTTTCACAAAGGCGAACTTCTAGGAATTATTTATTGTCCTCGAGGCTTTCACTGGTCACGGGATGAAACGAAATTAAAATCATGGGTTGGAGGTTTATTAAATTGATGGCATTCCAGCCGCAGGGCTGGGACGAAGCCGAGCTTTTATATTAAATGTGCGCTGCTCTTCCGGTACTCTTTGCTTACAAAAATCGAAAACCAAAAATTATAGAGAGGAAGGGAGATCAATAATTACTGCTCAAAATTGAACGTTGAAGTGCTGGGGAAATAAATGACCACTGGATATAAATTTTAAAATCAAACCACAGTACCACATATAATATACAATGGCGTTGCTCCAAGTCATGCGCCAGCAATAAAAAACAGCCACTAGTGTCCTGCAACGAAAACAGGACCTCTTCAGTTTGTTATTTCTGTTCATTCGTGGCATTTGGAGTGAGCGCAATTGTAAATTGCATAATGCCATGTAAATTTTTCGCCCTCATTTGACTCTGCGGTAAGTGAGGTGGCAGCGAGCGAAAAACTTGCCAGACCGGGAAACATATTCGTGAAAGGCGAAAATGAGGAAAAAAGTCCTCTGGCCGCACCGGCCTGACTCCCAACAATGAAAATCAACTCAGATGAGCCCCGATGATTTTCCGGGGTATGGCTCCTATGGAATCATTTGTTGAAGCTGTTTTACGTCAGGATTGAATTATTGAATGTCCTCTTGGCTTCTTTCATTTGCCTTTTTCCTTTCAATTTTGAACGCAGTTGTTTGCGAGCAGCTCGGCCTCGGATGGATGATTTCCTGCAAATGGCTCCACGCTTTTGTGTAAATTGGATTTTGATTGCCGGCATTTAATATGCGGATCCCAAAGATTTTTAAATGGCCGAAAATTAGACGGTGAATTAAAAGCGGTTTTGTTGCGTTCGATAATTGAGTTATTTTTGAAGATGTATAGATTACTTTTTTCATATATGTATAGGTATATTGTTAAATAACGAGGTTTTCTTATGCGCTCCAGTTTCACACATTTGTATTTTATCTATAGCGATAGCGGTTCGCTTTAAAGGAGAGGGTGGTTCTTTAAGATTAAGTTTTTGGCACCCTGTAACGCTGTATCAGTCTAGCTTTAGTCACATATTATAGCTTGTATTAAGCGATCTGAATAAATAAATAAATAACGGTACCAAGGTCAAAAACAGATAAGGAGATAATTGCCGAAGTGAACAGTCTTTACAAGATTCCATAGGCTTTGGTTCGAGCTCATTTCAAAGGCTTCTCATTCACAAAACAGAAAGAATAAGCGCGGTTAATATAACACGTCGTGCACACTCTGCAATGGAGCGCTACTAAGATTCAGCTTGTTGATCCACCCTCATCGATGATCTATGTATATGTCGTTAAGCAGCGTTTCCAATACAGCGTGGAGCTCGGCGTCAAAGTAGGTTCTGTTCAAAGTAGGAGTGCAGAGTATGTTCGAGAGATTCCGATTTTTCGAAATCATATGATTGGCTGTTATTTTCTTGTCATAAGTGCCGATTGACAATTTGTTTGTAAACCGTGATTTTCTTTAATTTATTCTGCTAAAGTGGAAAGACACAAGATTTAAAACAAATTAAACTACCGCACAATTTTCGACAGGATAATTTTTGAAAATTTAGGTTCCATCTGTTGAAGACTTAGTGCAACTCTTTCGAAAATAAAATTTGTAAGAACTAATTTTTGTTAAAATAATAAGCAATTATGCAGAATATTATATTCTGTAGTTCTATAGTCAAATAATAAATGTGTTTAATGCATAAAAAGAAATATTTGTGTTAATTTTTCATTCCAAGAAATTAACTTTGCAGCAGCGCCATCTCGAATAAAATCAAGTCGAAAGTTTTCGTTGATTCCAGCGCGAGAGTAGGAGTAGGACCCACTTTTGCGCTGACTCTCAGCTGCGGAGTGACATTTTTTTAAGAGACAAAAAATACAACTCTGTCGTGTGGAGTGTGGAGATATAAAATAATCTGAATTCCCACGCTGTATTGGAAACGCGCCGTTATGCACGCAGCTTTAAGCAGCGTTTCCAATACAACGTGGAGCTCGGCGTCAAAGTAGGTCCTGTTCCAAATAGGAGCGCAGAGTTTGTTCGAGAGATTCAGATTTTTCGAAATCATATGGTTGGCTATAATTTTCTTGTCATAAATGCCGATTGACAATTTGTTTGTAACTGTGATTTTCTTTAATTTTGTGACTTGTGATTTTTGTTAATTATTCTGCTAAAGTGGAAAGACACAAGATTTAAAACAAGTTAAACTACCAAACAATTTTCGACAGGATAATTTACGAAAATTTAGGATCCATCTGTTGGATTTAGTACAACTTTTTCGAAAACAAAATTTTTAAGAACTAATTTTTACTAAAATAATGAGCAATTATGCAGAATATTATATTTTGCAGTTCTGTAGTCAAATAATAATTGTGTTTAATACAGTAGAGTCAGGTCGAAGCCCTAGTAGGCAATGACAGACAAGATGAGGAAATACTAAAGGTACACGCAAGAGCACACCGTAACGCGCGAGAAAACAAAATCCAAATTTTAGAAAAATATTACTTTCCCCAAATGAATTCGAGAATTAATAACCTAGTCAAACAATGCAGGATTTGTAAGGAACAAAAATTCGACCGACACCCAAACAAACCCGAACTGAAAGAAACCCCAATCCAGCAGTATCCAGGAGAAATATTACATATAGACATTTACTCTACCGAAAAAAAATTGGTACTAACAGCTATAGACAAATTTTTAAAATACGCGCAGGTAAAGATAATAAAATCGAAAGCGATCGAAGAAATAAAAGCCCCACTTCGCGAATTACTCTTTTCATTTGGCGTACCTAAGATAATTGTGATTGACAACGAGAAATCACTAAATTCATCCTCAATTCTTTTTATGGTAAAAGATCAGCTTAACATCCAGGTTTTTAATACACACCCACACACTAGTACGGTCAACGGCCAAGTCGAAAGATTCCTCTCGACACTAACTGAAATTATCCGATGCCTGAAGACCGACGGTATCCAGCGAACCTTCTCAGAGCTTCTTGAGAGAGCCGTTTACGAATATAATTATTCTATACACTCAACTACGGCGAAAAGACCACTCGAGGTCTTCTTCGGAAGAAACGTCAGCACCAACCCTGAAGACTTTGAGAAAGCCAGGCAAGATAACATCGATAGGCTAAGACTGAAGCAGGAAAAAGTCTTGAAGACCCAAAATACAAAGAGACATCCGATAAAAAACTACAATCCCGGTGAAACCGTCTATGTGAAGTTGAACAAACGTATAGGGTCCAAGCTATCCCCTAGATTTAAGCAAGAGATAGTGAAAGAGAATCATTCCAAAACCATTTTAACCGAATCCGGAAAAATCGTTCACAAAAGCAATATTAAAAGTTAAAAATGTCCTTGCAGACTGCTTAGTACTCTCTGTTCAGCAGAAGTACAAATCTTGGACTACTCAAATTCAAAAATTATTACGTTAACCACTGGCACATCGAAATTGCAAACAGGATCACTTAAACTTATTCATGTTATCGAGATAGAGCCCTATAGCAGAGTTCTCGACGAATTGGAGTCTCAGGTAAAAAATCAAGTAGATACGAGCAATCCTATGCATCCCTTCCTCTCCCACGAGATCACCAGAATTAGGTCACTCATCGATAGAATCAAACCTAAGCTGAGGCAAAAAAGATCTTTAGAATTTCTCGGAACCGCCTGGAAATGGTTGGCCGGAACCCCGGACCATGATGATTTTGTAATATTAAAAGAAAAACTAAATGACGTGCTAGAGAACAATAACCATCAAGTAGTAATAAATAAATCAATATTTGAAAGAATCAGTAATATCACCACAGTAACAAATAAAATTATGGAAACATACAAGGCGAACGACATTAGAAAAACAATGATAATAAATAAAATCAAATATAAATTAGACTTAATTAAAGAAGAGATATTAAACGTAGATTACGCCTTACATTGGGCAAAAGCTAACATTGTAAATTCATTCATCTTATCTAAACATGAAATAAATATAGTGAAAGAACTTTTTGATAAAAATAATGTTCCATACCTAAATTTAGAAGAAGCTATAGATTTTGCTAAAATAAAGATTGCTGCAAATAATGAAATCTTGTTATACATTATAAGCATACCTAGAACAAAAAACGAAATCTGTAAAACTCTAATTTTGATACCCGTAAAAAATGGAAATCTCATAATTAAATTACCATTCGAAAATATTTTATATTGCGATAAAAAAGTTTTTGGGATTAAAGAAAAATGTCTAACCAATAACAAATTGACTATCTGTAATAATAAGCAAATCGTAGATCTAAGTAACACAAATTGTATTATAAACCTGCTCGAAAGTCGGCCACCAAATTGCACCGAAACTGATAACCGCCATGTTCCGGCAGTTGAAGAAATCTTCCCAGGAACGATACTGCTGAATCAATTCAACCGGACCATCCTGGTCGACAATGAAGCAACATACCTAGCGGGTACTTTTATCATCCAACATCATAATGCAACCCTTAACATCGAGAATCAACTCTACAATCCAGTGGCGAAGCTAAGGATTTGCTCTTGGGTGTTCAGTTAATATTTTTTAACTCTATAATATATTAGTTTTAGTTCGACGTTTAAATGAATATATGTGCCTTTATATAATACATCTAGAAACTGTAAAGACGGATAGAATAAAGTCGATTTGTTTTAACATTTTGAGCAGTTAAAACAAATCGACTTCAGCCTGTTTGTATTTACATTGACCATGTAAAGCGAGGCCTTGTACCTACTCTCAAAAACCATACAGCATCAATGAAACGCTTTAAAATACTTTCCTGACAATATAGGATTTTTCATCAATTATTCACCTTAAAAAAGGATTAGTTAAAATGTCTTTAATAATGTAGGTCTTTTCTGCAAAAACAGAAAGTTCCATGACTACAGTATAGATTTCTTCAAGACAAAATATTAAATTTGAAAAAAGCAGAGTCGCAGCCAAATCAACTTAGAATTCTTATCAAGCTGAAAGTCAAGGCAAGGATGATCGCTCATTAACAGGAAAACATTGAGTCTAAAATTGTTAAATTCTCAGCTTTTCTCCCTCTCTTTACATACATTCAATAGTAAGCAAGCGCAAGGATTCCTTCGACCTCAATCGCTCAACGGCTTATAGTTGTATTGGAAGTGTTCAGTTTAGAAACTGAACGCCTATGCTCCATACAAAAATGAAAATTAAAGAGACTTTTTCTGTCAAGCCCATATGAATGTAAATATCCCCGAATGTTCAACTTGAAATCTGAACACCTTTGAATCATTTCGCATACAAGAAGTTAAGAGCGTTGTATTTTACACCTGTTTTTTCTACTGGGACTGGGACAGTGTGAAGAGTAATTAAATAAAATCTTCAGAATTTAAAATTCTCTTTCTTATCCGCATTTATGCGATACGAAGCGATGATACAAAGCTGTTCAAATCTCAAACTGAACATTCAGAGATTTTATATTCATATGAGCCGGACGGAAAAAGTCTCTTTACTCTTTAACTTTTCCGTATGGAGTATCGATGTTCAGTTTTCATTTTGAACAGCCAGTATATAATTTTAAATACTCCGAATTTAAAGTCAATACATTTTTATGGAGTTTTTCCAATAATAACTTTTTATTTTTAAAATTAAATTAAAATTAAATTTAGATTATTATTTGTCTACATATTTCATTCGTCACTTTTGTTCGGGTGTTCAGTGAACACCTTGAACACTACCACGCTTCGCCACTGCTACAATCTCGAATGAACTCTCCGAAATGAGACCTCTACCTCCGGTCAATTCAATTCAATTTTTATTTGCGACTGACAGTACAATGATGGCTTAAATTGGTATTACAATGTTTTACAATAAGAGGCAGATTTACAAAGAGAAACCTATCTTACACTGTGAGGCGTTAGGTGCTGGTTACCATTGACAGAAGAGTCGGTGTGGCTGTGAAACTATGATATGTGTGTGCGCAAGAGACACAAGGGGCGTGTTTGCGTATCGTATGTACAGAGCTTACTACTAAGATAATGCTTAACTATATACTAAATACTATAAAAATTAAAACTAGATAACAAATTTTGAATAAGTGTTTGGCCATTCAAGTCGTAAAGAAAGGTATGAGACTATGTTAGTGAGGGAATTGCCAAGTTGAAAGAGATTGATTAAAAATAGAAGAATAAAGTGAGCAACTTTAGAGGAATGAGTTTGACTCTTTTTAACCTCTGTGGTTGTTTTTGTTAGCTTTTAGATAAAATTGTGGTATAAATTGGGTTTCATCGCAGTATAATGCGGAGTATGAGTCTGGGTGAAGAAAATTGATAGGGGAGGTGTAGTAGGTTTGTAGGATCGAGGTTTTTATGTTGTGGTCATAGATATCTTTTAGTAGGCAGTTTGGGTGGGATTTTAGTTTGTCTAATTCATTTCGTAAGAGGCGAGTTAGGTGACAAGTTAGGGGTTCGATCTTGGCAGTAGAATAAATTTCAGCATTAGAGTAGTGCTTTTTTAAGTGACTTCTGAAGCATTTGTTTGTACATACCCTGAGTATTTTCCTTTCAAGGATTAGGAGGTGACGCATGATTGTGGGTGATATGGTGGCCCAACACGGGAAAGCATAGGTTAGAATAGGCCTGATGAGTTGTTTGTATATTAGCAGTTTTGTTTTAGTGCTGAGCTCATTATTTGCTTTAAGGAGTGGTGAGAGAATGTTCTTGGCTTTGATTGCCTTATTTATGGTTTGTTTGGCGTGATAATTGAATTTTAGTAAATGGTGTAAATGTATTCCTAGGTATTTTATGGTGGTGCTGGGAGGGATGGAGTGACCCTGTAGGTTTAGGTGGAGTTTGCGGCTTTCGCTGGCAACCCCTCTTTTACCTTTGGCGTAGGAATTCCTGAAGCAGATTACTTTTGTCTTGCTTGCATTTATCTTTAGGCCCCATTTAGCATAATACTTTTGAATGATTGTTAAGTGTTTGACCACTGAGGACATGGCTGCAGTTGGACTGGAATTTGTAGAGTAAAGGATTGTGTCGTCCGCGAATAGTAAGGCCTTTGAAGGTGACAGAGAAAGGGAGTTGCTGTCTAGATGGAAAGGAAGGTCCGATAAGTACAAATTATATAGCTTGGGACCGAGCACCGAGCCTTGAGGTACCCCTCTGAATATGGGGATAGACGAGGAGGACTCGTTGTTTATGGTGATGGTTATGCATCGATTTGTTAAGAAAGAGGAGAGAATGTTAGTGAGGTAGACTGGGAAGTCATACTGGATGACTTTATAGATGAGGCCTTCGATCCAAACCGAGTCGAAGGCTTTTTCAATGTCCAACGAACAGGCAGCAGTGCATTCTTTGTTTCGAATGCCAATAATGACATCGGCCAAAAGTTTGAGGAAGGCATGGGAGGTCGAGTGTTTGCATTTAAATCCGAACTGTATGTCAGGGATGACGTTTTTATTTGCTAGGAAGGATAGCATTCTCCTGTCGATAACTCTCTCGAGCAGTTTCCCTAAGTTTGAGAGTAGGATAATTGGTCTGAAGTTTGCCACCTCGAAATTGTTGGGTTTTTTTGGAAGGGGAAGTAGTTGACCTGATTTCCAAGGTGTGGGGAAATAACCGATGTTTAAGCAATTGTTAAAAAGAATGGTTAGCCAATTGATGATGTTATCAGGAGACTTGCGTAGTATGAAGTTTGTGATTTTGTCTGGGCCAGCTGGTTTTTTATTGTTTATGATGTTTAAGATTTCGGAGATTTCCTCAGGGCAAGTAAATTCAGGTATGATGGCCTCGTTTAGAGCGGTGCAAGAGGTAGAGAATAAAGTTAGGGGTGAAGAGAGCGATGGGTTTGTAACAACATCGCTATTTAGGTACGGAGCTGTCTGATTTATTATTGTGTTAGTTAAGGGGGAGCTGGGGTTTGGAAGTTGGTATTTGTATAATTGTGAGAAGAAGTCAGAGAAAGTATCGAGTATAGCTTTCGTCTCGACGATTTGTTTGCCGTTGATAGTGAGTTTTATTGGGGTTACTTTGTGCCCTCCGGTGATTTTTTTTATTTCTCTGAAGGCCTCTGGCCCCGGGTTAATTTTACGGAGTCTGGCTTGAAATTTCTTATTGTGGTAGATGTTTAACCTTTCCTCTATGATTTTATTTAGCAAGTTAATTTGCGTTTTGAGGCTTTTAAAGGTGCTGTTGTGTGCGTTGGGGTTTCTGGTAAATAACCGTGAAAGAGTTCTTTGCCAGGTTCTTTTGGTACGGATGAGGGAGCGTAAGTCCGGTGGTAATAATTGTAATCTGTTCTTGGATTTACTGTTTTTAGATCTGCCAAAGACTTCAGTGGTATTTTGTAAGAGGTTTGTGATATGATGTATGGAAGAGTTAATTTCCGATACGGTCAGGTTTCTGTCGCATGGCGGCATAAGAAGTTCAGAGTCTGTGTTTAGGGCAGTTTTAAAATCTTCCCAGTTTATTAAGTTGAAAGCTATACAGTTTTTTGGAGATTTGGGAAGTAGTGAAATGTTAGGTAGAAGCAGGTTTAGATTGAGAGCAAGATGGTCAGAGTGGCTGGTTAAAATGCTACAAGTCGGAGATTGGCCCGGCCAGTTTAGTAGGCTATTGGACACAATGAAGAAGTCAATGTACGAGCCACTTTGAGGATATGTGGGTAAATTTGGGCCGAAAGTTTGCAAGTTCGAGGTGGGGTTGTTACTAAGCCAAGCAGTGATTGCCCGTCCATTTTGGTTAGTTACAGGGTCTCCCCAGAGGGGGGCTCTAGCGTTGAGGTCTCCTCCCGCAATGATAAAATCATATTTGCTATGAAGTGAGTTTAGGGTGTTTAGAAAATTGTTTATTTCGTTTAGAGGGGAAATGGAGGGGATGTAAATAGCTACCGCTGCAAGTTTTATAGGCCGGTTTGCTAAGGTAAGTCCTGAAATAAGTAAACCACAAGTAATTATGCTTGGGAAATCAAGGTTAGTATTATGAAGGTCAAATTGACTAACAGTTA
Organism: Machimus rusticus; assembly: GCA_951509405.1. Lineage (NCBI taxonomy): Eukaryota > Metazoa > Arthropoda > Insecta > Diptera > Asilidae > Machimus > Machimus rusticus. The sequence goes on from OX608051.1 coordinate 17,133,316, forward strand.
AAGAGTTGTTGGCTAGAATTGCCGTGCCCTGACCCAGGTCGTTACGATAAGACTTATAGTTGGGGAAAGCTAAAGAGATATTATGGTTTAAATGGGTTTCGTTGATAAGGAAGAGGTCAGGCTTGTAGTCCTCGAGGATATCAGTGATGGCATTTTTCTTTAGTTGTGAGATTAAGCTGTTGATATTTAACGCAAAAATATTTAGGTTAGTGGTCATTTTGGTACAGACTGATCATGAAGTTTATGACCAAAAGGTCTTTCGACGCAGTGTCCGTGGCATTTCGGAATTTGGGTATAAATTCATGTAGTCTGTGCATAAAGTCAATGGAGTTCATTTTGAATCTACTTTCGATGTAGGAGAAGATTTCATTGCTATTCTGAGGTGAAGATGTCTGGGTAGGTTGGCCCTTAGTTTTAAGAACATCAGCGTAGGAGGTCGTAGTGTGGTAATTTGAGTTGTTGATGAGATTTGGAACAGTTTGATTTATCGGGTAGATTTTATTTAGGACTGTGTTAAGATTCCTGTCTTTTACTTGAGCTTTTTCAGACTTGTTTTTGTTGAGTTTGACGAGCAGGTCTTTACGGACCTTACAGCCTAAGTAATTTGCTGGATGTCCAAAATTTTTGCAGTTTCTGCAATAGACAGAGTTAGAGTCTGTGGAGTCGCGTTGACATACGCCAGGCCCGTGGTCCTTGTCGCACTTAACGCACTCGTATTTGTAACAACAGTTGACAGAAATATGCCCATATTTTTGGCAGTTTTTGCATTGGGGGGGACCCCGGAATTTGATTTTTTCCCAATATACTCTTTGGTGCAAAATAGTGTTAATTTTAGTCGCTTCAAGTAAGTCGGCTTGGGATTGGAATTGTATTATGTGAATGTTGGGGTGAATGCCTAATTGTCTGGATCTGGGGGTTGAAAATTTAAGGATTTTGATAGGCTGAATGTTGGGGGCAAGAGAGTGGAGAGCTTCGTAAATGGTTTCTTCTGTGTAAGAATGGTGGATACCCTTTAATAGGATGGATTGTGGCTTTAATTCAGGGGGGGTGAAGGTGTGGCCTTCCAAATTGGCACTTCTCATAAGTTGTATAATTCTATTATGGACTTCAGGGTCATCTACTAATATTTTGGTTCTGTTTTGTGCGTTGTAGATTTTAAAATTTTCGTTACCGTTGGAAAGGGCTTTGACGCACTTTATGATTTTTTCAATATTGGTATATTTAATAAATATTGGAGGGCAGTAACTATTTCTACCTACTGGGGAATTATTATCTAGAGTGGACTTATCTTTAGTATTTACGTTGGTAGCTGATGATGAGGTCTTGGGAGTTGTCTTCGAAGACTTGGAAAGTTGACTCGGCTGTGTAATATCATCGGTGAGATGCAGTGGAGTTGCAGCTGGTGATGTGTGAACTGTTGAGGTGAGGGTCCGAGGTGATGTTTCAGCTGGGTTGTCAGTGGTGGGCGAGCTAGATCTGGGTCGATCGCTTAGTAGTTCAGATGCAAGTTCCGCAATAATTGGTGCATAGGGGCCTGATGATGGGTTTACTCCGTAGATGGGGGGTTGACGTTTTGCAGGAACAGAAGGTCCCGAGCGTTTTCTTTTGATGGTGTTTGGAGTGTGTTGGGGAGAGTAGCTTGAGGATGAGGAATCCGAGAGAGGGTGAATTTCCTCATGCTGGGCCGGGATGTCGCTATCGGTGTATAGATTGCAATCTGTGGGCTGAAAAGGTTCAGGGTAAATATTAAAGTTTCTAGTTTCACCTGGATTGATGATAGGGTCCTCCTGAGCGTTTGTAGTAATGTGGTAGGCTAGTTGGGTTGTTACCGGTGATTTGGTCTTCTGTTGTTGGGGAGAGCCATTAGCGTTGTCGGGTCCCCTCAGTGGTGGTGAGAGGGATTTTTTCCCTTTTTTGTTTTTGTTTTTTGATGATTTCCCAAGGGAGTTGTTGTTAGGCATGATTGTAGCAAAGTAGAATAGTAAGTCCCGCGAAGGTAGTCTTAGCGGGCTATGATGTTGATCTTGTCCTAGATGGACGACACGCGATGATCGAAGGCTGAATTTGTTCAGAAGACTGGGCTCCTGTCTCCACCTTGGTAGGTAATTTTATGGCTCTATGTAGCAAAGTCTATTCTTGCAGGTGTTGAGGGGGAATTTTAATAAGTGTAGTAGTGTCACTGAGGAAAATGTCAGTAATGAGCACTAATACTGTCCGAAATGCACTATAGACATTATATTTAGAATAAGTTATTTAGATTTAGTGAAGTCACTGCTTGGAAATTAAGTAAGTCCGCATGAGCAGCACTTATGGTTGCTTGAGAGGTGCTCGATGAAGTTGCATGGATTCGAACGGGTACCGTAGGAGTAACGAAGGGGCCCAAGATGATTACCAGCACGTGGGCCAGCTGGGTAATTGGGCTAGAAGAGGCTTCCGATCCTGAGGGGGGAGATGCGAGTGGATGATATTTAGAATATATCTGAAAATCAGGGAAGGCTGATTAGTCAAGAGCACAGATATATGTAAATTGTCTTTGCCGGAGATTGCGCCTCAGCGCTGTAGATCCAGTGTAATTTTGTTGGCGACAGTTCTCCCAACGCTGCCGCCAATAAGCGGATTCGTTAACGGTAGATTGTGACCGAACGCGGAGTCCTCACGTCACGACTGGAGGAGCAGAAGGCCCTCTGCCGGAGAAGACCCTGTCGGGAATCCTTAGGCTTAATGTTAAGACAAGTCTGGAAACTAGTATAAATTTCGAGTATCTATACCGGAGATTTAATCACTAAGATATTAGGCACTATGGTCGTGTAAATTAATTTAATAATTAAGTTTGAGTTAATAGTTATCACTTAGAGATATATAATTTAAGTATTTGGGTATTTTATAAATCACTGATATCGGTTTCTTAGGAATTAGTAAAGCACTTTTGTTGGGCAAGAACTATTAAAATTCCCGCAAACGGGTTACGGTACCTTGTGGTTGCAGCGCGATGCTCATACGCTGGAGATGTATGAATTCAAACGGGTACCGTAGGAGTAACGGTGAGGCCCTCGATGATTATCGGCGCGTGGGCCAGCTGTGTAATTTGGCTAGAAAAAGTTTCAGGACCTGTGGGAGATGATGCAAAAAAGATGATACTTAAATAATGTCCGAAAATCTAGGTTGCGCCGCAGCGCAGTAGATCCAAGATAATTTTGTCGACGACTGTACTCCCAACGCCGCCGTAAAAAAAGCGGAATCGCTAACGGTTGTTTGTGGCCAGGCGCGGCGTCCTCTCTGTGTTGGAGGAAATTATGCCGGATTAAAATGCTTTTGACTCCTAGGAAATGCTGGCGGGGTGCCCCCAAGCCAGAAAAGTCTCTGCTGGGAATCTTTTTTTTTTTAAAAATTGTCTTTTTCACTTGCTGGTACTGTTCACTGGGCAGATTGACTAAGGCACTTAGCACTGGATGAAAACGACTAGCGTCCAATAAAAAAGAGAAGATACTGGCGCGACTGATTGCCTCTACTAAGAACGTCTGTCTTCAATGGCTGCTCGAGTTGAACTCCCTACCTCCGGTCGTGCAGCCCGATCCTGAATTTAGGACAGTCGAAGAAGTTTTAACTCTACAGACAATGAAGGACCTTCACCTTACCAACACGGGACGCATAAAGCAGATCGAAAGGGAAAGTCGCACAGGCTACTTCATTAACTTCGACCTAACTACTACCATAATTACGTTCCTGCTAGTGGCTTTGGTCATAAAAGCCATCAACTGCTGCAAAGGAAATCTACCGCGCAACACGGAAGCTACAGAAGTCCCGATCCCGATGACCATCACGTTGAGACAAGATCCAATTCCAGAACAGCAGAGGAACGCACCTACCATCGAGACCACTAGGGTCAACCAGATACCCTACTTCTAGGAATGAGGACATTCGAATCTAAGGAGGGAAGAGTTAACGCAGTTCACGCTGAAATTGCATCCACGTGCCCACAACATCAGCTCGCACGAAAAAGCAATTCGATCCGATCATTAACCTGCCCAGAAATCAGCAACGTCTCCAACCTAATTACACCTTATGCTGAGTAGAACACCTATCGGCGGAAACCACCAAGACAGCTGACGCTAGCTTTAAGTTGATGAGCAGTTAATAAATATTTGTAAGTAGCGATAAGTAGTTTGAGTTTGGTTTGAGCATTTGAATAAATCGGATCAGTCCAAGTCGACTGAGTAAAAAATTAAATTGTGTTTTTTTAATAGAAAAAACTTATAAATTTTTAACTTATATGCAAAGTACCGCAGAATTGTTATTTTATGACTTAAAAGTACAATTTTTCTGCGATTGTCTATTTTTTTAACTGCTTAGCATATATATTCCTATATTATATTTATAATTTGTGAATATTTCAAACCTTAAATTGGCGAACTTTTCATAGGGCTGTTGTCGCCGTTGTGTGCCTGTAAAATGAAGTAATTTAAACCAACGAGGCCTAGTTTTAGCTAAAAGAAAATGCAGATACCTTAGTAAGGATTGTTTGCCTATCCGTAGATTTCACAGATTGTGGTAGTTGTTCTTAGAAAGTTTTTAATTGCAGTAAGAAACATTTATGTAAGTAGATACTCTTATATGAATTTAAAAATAAACAAAAGCTAAAGAAATCTACACTGATTCAAGCACTGCAAATTTTGCGGTTAATCCATAACTTGTTTTGGGAAAAAACTTTTCTGATGAGTTGTCTCTGAGGAAATAAAAACATTATAACACCTAGTAGTCTGTCAGTCTATCAGAGCGATTTCTAAGAATAAAAGAAACAAGTAGTCAAAGTAACCTGCCTTTACGGTAATGAACTTTCATTCACCTTACAAAAAGAATTGAAAAATGGTAATCGCCAGGAATTGTCAACAAAGTGATTATCACTTATCACTTATCTTACCTTGCGGAATGGCAGTGCTGAATTTAATTCAGCTAATAAGTTAACACAAAATTTATTTATTCTAAGGCTCTACGAAGTTTGCTGGGTCAGCTAGTATGTAGATTATAAAGCTTGTTTTTCGCTTTTACGTTGATATCTTTTAATGCAGTCGGGTGTTTTTTTTTTAATAATTTATTTTCGAAATTTAAAATCATAATATTTTTTAGTTTTTATATCATGTTGAATTTTATTTAAGTTTGTTATGATCTTTTTTTATGTACATATAATTATATAATAAAGAAACATCAAATAGTTTAACCACAAAAGATAGTTTTTCTCCCAATTTTGGTATTATGTTAGTTAGTGTCTCCTATAACAGTATTTCCCACAACGCGGTGTTTTCAAGGAACGCAACCTCGCTTTGCAGGAAGTTTTGATAATCGACTTTAATTTAACTCTTAGTGATTTTCTATTTATTTATTAGTATTCGGTCAAGCGGTGGAGGACTCTCCTTTCATGTTTATTTCATTTGGTTGGCATAACGTCCTCCGTAACGCTTCTTTTTTTTCTTATGGTTCCTCTTCGTTCCGAAGGTTGGAAACCATCAAATGTAATTTATGTTTGCTGACGGCCGATCTGAATAACTCCGTCGTTTCCATCTTTTGAACCAATCTTTTAGATTATCGAACCATGTCATCTTTTGTCTGCCAACTGATCTTTTCGCCGCTATTTGTCTTGTAGTATCACTTGTTCCTACAACTAGTAGTAGTAGTATAGTACTTGTTGTTTCTTAATATGTGTCGAAGGTACTTCAGCTTACGTATTTTGATGATATATAAGAGTTCTTCCGCAACTCTTAATTTCCACTATATCTTATAAAAAAATTTCAATAGTAACTCACAAATTTAAATTTAACCGGGATAATATAAATATTCGTAATCAAGAGAACCTGTACGCGCTCCTTAGCAAAGAACAAATTATACTACTCGACTGCATCGTTTCGAATTAAGCAGTTAGAAATAATTTCCAAGTATCCACTTGTAAGCAAATAACCGTTAGTTTTGTTACACGTAAACAAAGCGTCATATTATTAGATGGAACAATGAGTAAACATTACATAGAACTTGAATGTGTACGTTTAGGCAGGGTTGTATACAGAAACATTCAGTAATTATTGCTAATATACATATGTAAATGTTTCCAAACTTTTTGGCGGTAGTGTATATATATCGTACATACATTTGTGCCGATGGAGCTTCTTAAATTTTCTGTATATAATATATAACACTTACTGTTCGATGGAATAAATAGGATTTTCAAAGTAGCCAATATCCTTCATAGTGTCATTCCTCTTATACATTTAATTAATGATTTAGGAGGAACATATTCCAAGTGTCATAAGATACTACTTGAATTTCTGTTAATGATTAGTTTGGTACGAATTGAAAACTAATTCATGCCCTTTGTATAATCCAATGCCTTTCATCAGCTTCTGCCTTCAGCACATTTATTGCCATAGAATCTCGTCGAATCCCAGAGAGGCGCTTAATTTATAAGAATCCAATTATTTTCCCAAGCTAACTTATCGGCGATTTATGGCAACTGATCCCTTCCGTGGGTGTGAATTAGCAGAACGACACGTATATTGGAAAATAACTAGCTCATCCGAAAGTTTCAACCCCACGGGACCAAGTTATGATTGGTTTCATCAATCTCTCACAGTTTTAAAATTACATCCCACAGCCACATGTAGCAAAAATGTTGTCGCTACGTCCCAGTAAACTTGGATTTTCCAATTACACGAGAAATTTAATGCTGCATCTTAGACCGAGCTTCAGGCTCGGAAAATTGCGAATTTTCCAACAACTGTCGCATAAGCAAGCGTGAAGTCAGTGCGCTACGGACAAGAGGAGCCTTTTCAACCCGTCAGCACTCTTATTCGTTTCAAAAGTTTTCACACATCACTTCGAGTCGATCGCATCAAAGAATTTATTGCTTTCATTCTTCTCAGGTCCCAAGGGGCTTATAAAAGGAATCCACTAAGCAAACTTCTTTTGCCTCATTCTCCCCACGCCTTCCCGGCTCCATCGACGCAACTACCGCCGCTGTCGGATTGCCGAGCCACCCGGGAAGGGAGTGCACAGGAATTCTAGGAGACGAAAGCCTGGCTGGAAACCGGTGCCCGGAGGAGCCCGAAGCTGAAGTGTCAGTGATGAAAAGCTCGGAGCTCCCGTAAAGAAAAGTTTTTTCTTCGCTTTTCCATTTCGATTTGGGTTGTGTCATCGTACCGCACCGCTCCTCAACTCATTTTGTGGCACTTGATTGAAAGCAACGCTTCCGAAATTAATAGTGCGCCATAAATCGATTGATTGTGCTCACAGATGAGGGGCCCGGTACCACCGGGATTCCGGCATTATTACTACTCTCGAAGTGCTCTTGCTGTTGACTCGACAACACTATAAGATGCCTCGGCGACGTAAGCAAATTTAAACTGACTTCACCACTGGCCCAGATCAATTGCAATTTGAAACAGGGCAATGGGTAGAGCTCGAATTCCGATTTTTGCGCCAGAAATGAATGAAGTTTGCTTCTAACGTCGCGTCGGCAGGTCGTGCTATCTTGGTTATATACATATGTATGTATATCCCATCTCTCTGAATACTCTAAAATTACTTAGAGTATGCATAAATATTTGAGGAAAAGTAAGTTTCGCCAAATTCCATACTTTTAAAGTATTTTGGGAAATACCAAAATTGATGCTCGTTAGCTCAACAGTTGTTCCCTGCCGATCCCTTTAGTCGAAATGTTTTAATTGCTTTAGTCAGTGCAATCCACTGCCTTTTGGAAGAAGTGAATGAAAGTTTTATTATGCTTAATAGTGCGCTCGTAAGGATGAATTGCCCAAAAATTAATTTTATCCATAAAAATAACGCTACAAATTGACACGCATTTTCCACTCTAAAATTAATTATTGAAAGAAATAAACTGATTTATAAACTATTTAACGCTGCTTAAGTACATAGTATTTTATGGTCCTCAAGAAGCTCTAGCATTTTAAATAGTAAGGAAACTGCGGATAATGTAGTACATCGGCTAATGTTTCGCGCTCAGGCAAACATAAATTACTAAAATTTGCACTCTTAACCCGAAGGGAGGCCAGGTATAACATACCTGCCGTTTTAATGTACGTAACTATTTGTTTAAATTGTCACTTAAATATTTTGCTGCTTTGAATAACTAGAATTACGACAGAGGTAATGATAGTGACGTAATCGAATCGAAGTGCAGTGTTAACCGATGTTGCAAATAGGGGGAAGTCCCGTAATACCTGAAGATACCCAACGCCAGACATTTGTATTATCTCGGTGAGGTACAACGCGTTTGAATCAAAAACGGGTGAAGGGCGCGGGGAAGTGTAGGGATACAGAATCGCGGGATGTGGTTTGTCAGTGACACAAAAGGCTAGGGCGAGAGCGGTAGTAGTGTTTTGGTGGGAAAACACTGCGTCACATATGTAGATGCAAGTGAGTGTTACCTACTAGTAAGTTTCTATGGCATTGTAAATAAAGGTAATAGTATGTATGTAATGGGTAGGACATTTGCTAGGACAAAGGAAATTGGGGTAGGGAATAGTAGAAGTTTTATTCGGGTCTTAGGTTACTCCAACGTCTCGCTGTATTAATGGTGTTGCTTTCAACCTGGTTGATTCATTAAATATGTTGAAGGCTCTCAGAACTCCAGAAATGGTCCTGAGGCTTATAATTGCTGACTCACTTTTTTTGATGACGTTGTTATGAAGCAGGACTTTTATAGATGCCTCATTCCAGACGCCTCTCCAATTTAATGTTGCTGCTGTAACTGTCGTTTGTCTGACATTATACTTCCTTTTTATTATTTCGGTTACATTATCATTGTCAAAGTATCTTTTTTTCCTGTAGTGTGCCTCATCAAGGTTTCTAGAGTCTCTAATCACTTGAGCGTTGATTATCATGGCGTTATTATTTTAGTAGGCTATTAAGTCAGGCTTTCTTATTCCTTCCAACGTATCCAGTATCGTTTCGCGAACGACGTAGTCATTTGCAGGTGAATAATCTTATGGCTCTATTCAGACTATTTAATGCGCCAGTCATGACTTTTTCTGCACCATTTTGTGTAATAATTGCGAGATCAAGTTTACTCTTAAGGCGTGAAGCCGTTGTTGATGCTTCAAAAACACACTAGTTAACCTGTCCAGTTTTTCTTTTAAGTTTGTTTATAGGATTAACTTTTATCCTGCCATTCCCGCTGAACTGGATTGCCATGTTTTTCCAGTCGTCGGTTCTTTTGAGAGATGGTAGCGTTTGATTATTGATTGGTAAGGTTTTCTTCTCGACTACTCCAAATTTCTTCGTGGGTCGTCCTTTCATTCATAAAGTTATACATTTTGACGAGTTTCTTTCCATTCCACAGGATTTTAGGTAGGTTGCGGTTATATCAATTAGTTCTTATAGTCCTTGTTGGGTATTGGCGATGTTGAATCCTTGGCATATAAGCTAAAAACTTATAAAAATAATTTTCTTCCTTACAGAAAATAGGCAAAGAAGATTACTTGAAGTTCCCACTAAACCACATCCTATTCGAATCATCCTAGCTGACTACCTGCCTAAAAACCCATCAAGATTCAAGATCCACTTCCCAGAAGACTGTGACGTGAGGACCCCAGAGAAAAACCTAAACCAAAATCCATAAAAACCCACAAGATTCATCCTACCTGACCCACCAAAAGAAGTCCTAGACAATTAAGTACATAATTTTAAGTCATTTTTGTTTATATTTTATAATTTATAAAAGGAGTTATTATTATAGCATTGCCAGATCACACATCTTTAGATATCCCTCCATACCATCCTTCAAATTTCAAAATTTCCATTGCCATCTATCTGGACAATTGCAGAAAAGTAAATTCGTCTATAGAGGAACTCCAAGCAAGACATCTAGAACCCTTAGACGCAAACCCAAGAAAATTTTTAGTTTATACGGACGGTTCATCGACGAATACCTCAACTTCTGCGGCCTTCGTTTATAGTAGGGATAAGATTAATTTTTCCAAAACAGTTTTTAACCTGAATGAGAATTCCTCAAGCTACGAAGCGGAGCTATTCGCCATTTGGAAAGCTATAGAATTCTGCAAAATTTCACCAAGTTCAAGTTTAATTTTTTCGGATTCCTTAGTCGCCCTAAAAGCAATGTTTAATGAATTTACAGAAAATCCCTTTATTAAGGTTCTTCAAAATTTAATCATTTCATCAAATGGCAAAATCAAGCTTGCCTGGGTCCCAGGACATGCGGGAATTAGAGGCAACGAAGAGGCGGATAAGGCGGCTAAATCGCATGAGGCTCGACTTGGGTCAAAGCCATCCCTCCAATGTCATCGTTTTTAGTCAGGAACGGATGCCAATTTCTGAAATTAAAAAGAGATGAAGATTGGAGCAACGCCACTACTTTCCTGAGGTTACATTGGGCCTTTCCACACGAGTATTCACGAAAAGTGCTGCAAACCGGTTTAACGATAAGTCGTCGCGTCCACACGGGTCGTCTTGCATCACTCTCTTCATGCGAGGCTTATGAATGTATATGTGTTTTTCTGTCATTTCGAATTGAGTCAAAACTTTTTCTTTGTTTGTATTGGTGCGTGCATCACGTGAAATAGATTCGATTTGTGCCGCACAAATTCTCTCCAATGTGCAGCACTTTTGTAGACATTTTCCCTCTCCTCTCTTACCTCTTACCCATAAAACCGGTTTGCAGCACTTTTAAGAATACTCGTGTGGAAAGGCCCATTGGCCCACTACGGATTCGCCTAATTATGACCGGAATTTGACGAGGGAACAAGGAATCAAAATTTTTAGAATTCGAGTAGGTCATACTCGTTTAACTCATGCATACTTAATGGAAAGAGGCCCGCAACCCGGATGTGTTGGGTGCCAGAAAAGTTTAACGGTACGGCATATCCTTACGGAGTGCCAAAGAACAAAGTTAATCTGTGGAGGTCGTTTCCCACCTTTAGATACCTTTTTAAATCCAGCAAATTCTCGTGACATCCTTTTACTAATTTCTCGGCTCAACATCTATAACCAAATTTAAGAAGTTTCTCTATCTACAAAATACTATTCTGAAAATTTTAACCAAATTTCTCCATAACATATTCTATGTATAATAATACATTTTGAAGAGTTGAAGAGGAAAAAATTTAATACTTTTAAATAATAATTTTATTTAATCTATCTGTTACCAATTTTTTTTTGATAAACTGTTTTTCCTACCTTTTATTGTATTCAAAATTGTATGTATACCTTATGCGCCATATGGACATCGTTTCCGAGTGCGTTTTTTGTGATCATGTTATTAGGTTAAGCCCTGTAACCATGAAAAATAAATAAATAAATAAATAAATAAATATAATTTATAAAAGGAGTTATTACATAGAGCTGAACTAAAAACATGTGAAAAATCAAAGTAGGCTTTAAATTATGAAATTCAAATTCGAATATGTACTTAGGAAGACATGACCATCGCGTTGCTATGAGAACGGGCATTCTGATTAGTATAACAAGGAGCTGAGGCAGTGGCATACTCATTTTTAGCGTTCGAGAACTGACTGTTCACTAATTCCAATTCTTTAGCGTTTGGGAACTGACTGATCACTATTCAAGTCCTTCATTCCACACCAACTCCTTCACGGAACCTTAAACTGTAAAGTCTTGTAATTGCTCATTATCACATACATAGTTCACTTTTATTTAAACACATAAAAAAAAATTTGTCAGCAACATTTGAATTGAAGAAAAAATAAACTTTTTTGAATTTTGTACAGAAAATTTTTAATCAATTGTTTAAGCTGTTCAAGGTCATACAAGAAAATTTTAGCACCTCATGAATGGGAGTGTAAAAAACCAATCATACCTACTGAAAGATCAGCAAATGGTCACAAAAGGTCAACTGGTTTCATTAATTGGCCAGTGATGGAAATGTTTTATCAATTGTTAAGGTTTTCCAAGGTCAAATTAGTACATGTTGCATTTCTTGCTTTCATGGGTGGTATTTAAAAAAACCAATTATACAGGTCATTTAACGTCAATTGGTTTCATTAATTCGGCAGTACTAGAAAAATTTTTATCAATTATTAAAAGTTTTTCAAGGTCATATTAGTAAATGTTGCATCTCTTGCCCTCATGGGTGGTATTTAAAAAAAACAATCATATCATCTAAAAGGTCAGAAGAAGGTCATTAAAGGTCAATTAGTTTCATTAATTGGTCAGTACTAAAATTTGTTTATCAATTATTAACAGTTTTTCAAGGTCATATTAGTAAATTTTGCATCTCTTGTCCTCATGAGTGGTACTTAAAAACCAATTATACCTTCTAACGGGCCATTAAGGGTCAATCAATTTCATTAATTTGTCAGTGCTGAACAATTTTTTATCAATTGTTAAAGTTTTATACGCATAACCCTTCACCCTATGAGTGATTTTGTTAATTTCATTTTCATCATTTTCGAAAAGCTTAACGATGCTAGATATAGGGTTGGAAAACTTAAAAAATTCAGCAACATTTACATATGTTCACTTCATTTGAAATTGGTCGTTGCTGAACTGGATTCCGGATTCCTTTTCTTTTAACTTAGTAAATTAGTGGTAGTTATTACGCGTCCCGTCCGAATTATAGTGTGTGTGGATGACATCCCAATCAAACCGTGACAATTGAATCCAAAAAGTTGTCGTCTGTATAGCGCCGACGAAATTCGTAGCAAGAGTCAGTTCTTTGTAGTTAGTGATCTTTTATAAGCCTACTGCTACTCCCTATTAGACTAACGGACTTTTTTTGGCATCAATGCATGATTCCTTAACCTTCTGCGTTCAAAAAACGAATAATTGCGCGAACTTTGTACTTGGTGGTAGCGGCAAGTGGAAACTCCATAACAAATAGCTGTTGACCCAATAGTTTAGTCAACACATGCTAGAAAAATTTCCTTTCGGTCCCAGCTCTTGGAGACCTTATTTGTGAGATAGTTCGCGTATTTTTATGACAGCATCCATTGTACTCCTATTTTAACGAATGTATGCTTCGGTTAACAGGATTCTATTACCCATTTATAAAGGATAAGCCTCTAATGGCCATTTTTGAACTAGCCTTGTTGATCGATCTGCCAATCATGCTTTTCCAAAGTATTACTGGAGAAGTGCCTTTTGGTCCTCACCTGTTATGTACATATGTAGATCGCTTACCTCAAGATAGAAAATTACTACCAGGACCATCACAGCCCATGTGGTTTCAAATCAGCAAAGCTTTTGAAGGAGAATGGAACGCACGAGCTGTATATAGGGAATGTAAAAAAAACGTCGCGGAATATGGACGAAGTTACATCCTGGAGAAAGTACAAATAAAAATCCTGATAGTCCTTCGAATGCGTCTCAATCTTCAGATACATAACTGTATTCTTAATCCAACAGCAGAGGATGATGACGACGATGAAGATTGGGAAGCACCTTATTTGGATGAATTTGAAGTAAATTTATTGGAGGAAGTGTATCGAAAATTATGTCAACATGATCCAGTAAAATATAAATTATAATGAATGAGATTATTGTGTATACTGTACAGATGGATATGGACCGATTACATAGCTGAAGGATTTTTCAAAATCAATGAGGCACGGTATGCAATTGCGTTTTAAAAATGCCAAAGTCTATAATAACTCAAGTGCCGTTCCTAATGTATGGTAATCATCCAGAGAGTTTCCGGCAATATTGCATATAAGATGCAGAGACACAGTATTTGACTTGCAACATGAAGATGTTAGAAGGCCAGTACACACAAGGATTGGTAAAGAAGCTGCTGCTGTTGGGCCGAATAATTGGTTCAAAAGTCAATTAAGCACGTTAGGGACTCGACGTATACCTCCGACCATTCCCTCGCATCCGTTGTTCGAAAATGTGTAAATTAATACCAGGACCATAATCTTGGCGCTCAGAAAGAAGGCAAGATTTGATGTATTCAAAACAATAGGGAACATGAGATACACCTATGAATATAAAAACTTTATTCGAGATGCAAAAAAAGATAAATTTTATGTCTTTTACGGGTCCAACGTACAACTGCATGCCTATAAGAGGCACTTGATGAAAATAAAAGAAAACAAAAGTCATCCATCGCAATTGATGGGATTGGCAGTATATGTATGTAAAAAAATCATGTATGACAAGAGTCGCACAAGTGGAAACATTTTTGTAACATAACATGTATGTAATCGTTATAAATTTCAGCCATTGTATACTGTCCGTTCACCAATTATTTATTATTAACGGATGATCAAAGTACTATGCATATTACTAGTACTTGTTGTGGTTGAATGGGTGCTCCGAAACCAAAGCAAGCAATATACGATTATTCAATAGCTTTAATTAATGCACTTGCATTAGCGTTTAACGAACAAAATATAAAAACAAATGTAGAAACGCTCTTCTTGAATGCGATTTGTGATCCATCGAGCAAAATACATCCACCAATAATTGCAACTCATATAAGATTGGATTTTGCTCATTTCATTAAAATGATAGCAAAACTGGCAATGCATCAAGTCAATGGAAAACAATGTAATAAGAAAATTTGGTAAATGTCTAGATAAGGTCTCCACCCCCGAAGGTGGAGCTATAGTGAGTCCTTAATTTTGAAATCCGCGAATAAAAAGTAGACTAGGTGTTAGGCCGGACCAAGCGTTTATGCGCAATTAAATCTTCCCCACTGAACAATAATTATTTTTCAGAAAACATTTGTTTGTCGTTCTTCTCAAAATTAATGTTTTTGTACATGTGATTAAGAGGTATTAAGTTGATTTGTCTATGTCATCACGTTAAGAGCATCTCAATTTCTTTTTACTTTGGACATTGCTCTTGAAAGCATCTTTAAAGTTTTAAATTTTCCCAAGACGCAGTGGAATGCGAAAGACTGAAACTTTATGCTACATCCACGTTAGGTTTACCATTTCTTATGTGTGCAATTATTGCAAATAAATAGAATTTGCCATTACAAATATTTTGATTTTAGCTTATAAAATTGTAAAATGTAAGAAACATATGTATTTTCTCCCATTTCAAATTTATAATTTGACTCCTCTCAACTCCCACAGTTGAGAGGGGGAGAGCCGATTTTAGTACAGAGCAGTTTTCAAGGTCATTTGAAGCTCAAGGTCATGTTTCTTAATGAGAATGATCTTTCGAATTCAGTGTCAAAAATAGGGGTTTGTTACAGCGTCTTGTCTGTAGCAGAGATATTACAGCCTTTTATAGCTGTAATATGATTTTCAATGTACAAATGTGCTGGTAAGGGTTGGATGTAGGATCTATGGTTTTAAAACACGCTTGTTTACGATAAACATATATTTTTATTGTAATAAAAATTGAAATTATACAAGAAAAGAAATAATACACAGTTCACATTAATAAAAAAACTAAACAATTATATAATTCAAAGTAAAAAGAAAGTAAAAAAGAATAACACCAATTTCTTCTTCCTATTATCTGAAAATAGAACAAATATTTTATGAAATATCCAAATTGTTGTTGAATGGGGTTAATACCGCCAATGTCTGAAGTCCCTAAACAGTGTATTATTGACAATATTTTTTTTGGTTAAATCCTAAAAAAGATTGTCAATGTATGTGTATGTGTAGCGGTGAAAACCTGCACCCGAACATCCCTGGAATCGGAATTCAATGTGATCAAATATATAACTTGTGGTGTAAACCTACAAGTTACATATAGTAATTTTGGTGGTTGAAATCTACCTGGCGGTTGAAACCTGCCTAGATTCTAAACTCAAACAGCAGTCGATATGGTGAAAACCTTTAACGATGATTATCGGAATCAGAATGAAAATCTCCTCTTTCGCGCTCCCTTTTATACTAGGTTTTGGGCGATATTGCAAGGACCACTGCGATCAAATTCAAAAATCTCTAGTCGGCAAGGATTGCTGCGACCGAATTCAAAAATTGACGAATTGTTTTTTCTGAAATACAGATGTCGCTTTGTTTGCAATAGAGATAAATTGTAGCTGTCAAATGACAGGTCTTTGTTATTGTCATTGTTAAATTGACTGGAGGAGTCGGGATTTAGGTTTGTTTATCTTTTCTTCTGTTATGTGCTTTTCTATTGTGTACTTATCCTTTCAGCATTCATGTCGAAGCTGCGACAGGGCTCTCATTAAAAAACATAACCTTAATTTACAAATGACCTTGCACATTGATCTGTAGGGCAGGGTCATTTTAACAGGTGAATCACCCTCATTGTCCTTGACAATTTTTGTCTAAACAACTTGTCTGTTGCTGACGTATTTTAAAAGAAATTTGGATTCGTCGATTAAATTGGGTATATGTATAATACAAAATCATATGAAGTTTCAAAAACCCTTTTTAAAAATTATGCTACGTTTCTTAAAATGTTCTTCGCCAAAGTGGCTATTTTCGATCAGGTTTGTTTCGGTCAAGAAATCATCTTGAAGGCAATTTCGGAACAATCTGAAGAAATCTAGAACAAAGGGATAAGCTGAAATTACTTTTAAAAATAACAAGGCTCACTAGAGTCAATAAGTTACGAAATCTAGTCGTTCAAGTTGTGCTTATTTGAACTCGAAAAACTGCGGAGTAATCGTAAAAACATTTTTGCATACTTTTTATAGCTTTATAATATCGTTGATTGTGGTATTTCACGTCTTTTGTAGTAACAGCTGCCGTTTTTGTTTAAATGGTGCACTCGATATATGTAGAACTAAACACTACAAATTTTAGAAATAATAAATTACTAATGAGTAATATGATAGCTGAATTAGTAAATTTTTTTTACCTTGCACTACTGATTTTATGTAAAACAAACTTATGAATAAGTTAACATTATGTGTATATAGTATAAAGGCGCAACATCCAATTTTGCTATTAAATGCTTGAAGCAAATTACATACAAACTTAGATGGTGTGATCCTGTTTCATACTAGGGCAGAGATCATTGGGACTGTAAAAAATGGATTTTCCGCATAATAAAACGCTCTGCCCGGCAGCTCGATTGGGGTTACGTTCTCTATTATTGGAAATCAATTTGTGATTTCTCTTCACGCAGTTGAGAACGCTTTAACAACTTTCGGCTCTCATAGAAATAAAACCGAGGAATGAAGGAATCCGATTTAGGCAAACCCATTCAAAATCAATTGTCAATTTTCGACTCCACCATAAGTTCAACACCATTAAATGGATGGGATGTGCAACAACAAGATACAGATAGAAAGCCTACACAATCGGGGAGTACATGACAAAACCCCTAAAACTCAAGGAAGACAACAGATGAGTGTGATTGGGACTTTGCATGGTTTTGAATTTTTTAAGACTCCTAGAGGAGCAAGTTCGCAAAAACATGTTCCGGTGCTTCTCTACAGCTCCCTTTTGCCTCTGTTCCAAAATTGGTGGGAAGTCCTCAGATTGATTGCTTCGGTTGGCTGGATTCAGCAAATCAAGTCGAAGTCCTGCGTTCAATAAGTGTTGATTTGATTTGTATGCGTTCGGAGAATCAAGAATGGCTAGGACGCGTGGCATTCTTGCCGACACAATTCGGAAGTTGGCCGCTGGGCTTAAGAATTTTTGTACTTGGAAGCCTAATGACTTGACCCCGACCGAGTTGACTCAATGCTTTATCACACATTCGACCATATGTCATGGAGTATATATCCGCCCTCAAGAATCCTTCTGTTTGATGCTCTTTTTGCCCAGGGCTCGAATGTATCCCCCTTTAACGACTTTTCCTCCACTCAAAATAATGGACGATGGCCCGAGACAATACTTAGGGCTTGGTTTGGGGCCTTGGGCGGACAATCTGTGCCGACAGAAGCCTCCTTCGACATCCGGTCGGTGTGCTCTGGTCTTACTGTTTTGTAATAAAAAAGTTTCTCGTGTAATTTATCTGACCATGTGACATTATCACATCTTTATAGGCTTGGCCCGTGTTTACGAGCAAGATGCCAGCTGTGTCCCGCTTAAAGGAAATCAATGAAAATTTTTTCCTCGGCTAAAAGTTTCTTGCCTTTGTGGCGTCGGATGCTGTGGGTAGTGATTGTACGACTTTTGGAGCACACTCGTTTTAATATTAATAAAAACCCATCGCAGCTGAAGCGTTCGATAAAATTTTGATGAAGCAATAATATGCCAAGCAAAAAGTATTTTCTGGCTGTGGCTCTAGGGATTCTCTGATAAAACACGTCAGTCTCCCGGAGGACATCTCCTATCCACTTTTGTCTTTGAATTGAGATTAAAGGGACGTTTCTTTATACATCCGGTAACAAATTACTGTGGGCCAGAATGTCGCACGAGTTAAACATTGCTATTCAGAAAAACTCAAGAGCGTTAATTTAAATTTAAGTAAACTCTGAAAATTGCTTAAAAATTCTTGGTAAATATAAAGTTATTATTATTATTTTTATTATTATTGGAGAAGTCGTTTAGGCGTGAGTCTGCCTTTCAAACGCAACGCGACCTAAAGAGATCTTTGGTGCAAACCTTACCTGCTTGGACTAGTCCCCATCCAGAATGAAACCTTTTCTAATTATTATATGATTCATCATTACATTTAATAATACTGTTACTTTGAAGAATATTACTTTTACTTACTTTTATCGAAGTAAGAATTCTTAATACACATTTACATATACAAATTTTTTAATTCTTTTAGTAAGAATCCTGCTAACGAAAAATGCATCAATTGCAATATTTATCTACGTAAAACAGTAGGCTATAAAAAAGCAATGAAGACAATCGATGAGGCTAATATTGTAATGGAAAAAAAATTGGAAAAAGTCAATGGAATGACGTAGAAGCTCCATACATATGTATCTCCGAAGACATTAGTTATTTGAAAGGTTTATCCAGATTTGTTCAGAAGATACATTTTTGCATGGAAGTCCTCCTCCTATGTCCGCAGTTCATTTATTTCATAGGGCCTAAGCAAAGGTTCATGAAAAACTCATTCTGTAAGCAAATTTTAAAAAAGTTTTTAAACAACTGATTTTATATACATAGATGGTTTAGGATCTAATCTTTTATTAGAGGTACGTTTCACAATCGTGCGATAACACGTTATTTTTGAAGAAATTTTCAAACTTCAAATATGTCTAATATATTTTTTCGCTTTTCAACCCCATATCTCTCGAAAACGGAAGGAAGCAAATATCGAGAGGCAACCATTTTTTTCTCAATCGTCCTCAACAACTGCGTCTATATCATCAACTGAAGGTCCTCCATTTTTTTTATTAAAAAAATGGAAAAAGAATTGAAATTCTTAGAATCTAGTTTTCCTGGCATTTCGACTCATAAATATTGTTGCATTTGTGGGCCTATAAAAAATATCATAGACAAGTGTTTGCTAAAAGATAACTCTATATCCCTGAAGGGAATCGGTACTGCAAAGATCATATTATAAAACAGCGATTCTGTGTCGAAGATATTAATAACTTTCGAGTTTATTTGAATAGGCAATTTCGAAAAGGGCACATGTCTTTAAATGTAAAATGTTCAGGAAATGTAAAAAACTAATTATTTTCTAAACTAGTGTAAAATTTATAAAATTTATTTCTAAGTTACATTTTAGGGCGAATTGGCAATCGAACATTATAGATATTTTTGATGTTAACCTTATTATATACTTACTATATTTTAGATATTTTAATTTTCTGAGATGCGCCCTTTTCAAAATTTATGATACTTAATTCACATAATTTAAAGAAAAAGCCATATTTTGGAAAACATTTAATTTTAGTTATTCAAAAGAAACATAGTACTTAAATTAAAGATAAAACTAATAGACTTTTTTTTCAATAATCTTCTTCTGGAGCCTCTCTTTCATTTGCAGTTGGCTATTGCAGTATTTCGTCATAAAATTCTGTAAATTCTACTGCTATATATTGTTTCACTCTTGCAATATCTGTAATTTTTAATTTATTAATAGGTACTTTGCCATTATAAGCTCGATATTCTTGGCTTGGTCAGTTACTGCAAGTGCCTTTTACTCTAGAAAGAACGAAAATTTCCGAATAATAAATACCAGAGGAAATCATATTCTGGTCAGAAGAGAGCGCCTTTGTGCAAACCATTTAGATGCGCCGCAAATGGTTTCATTATGATATGCTAGAGCCGTACACGGCTAATATTAACGATGCTGAAATTATGGTATGGAATTTGGTACAAGATGTGATTCTGATGGTGAGCTTTCCGAAAAAAATTTTCAAAAATAAACTACAATTTTGTTGCAATTTTGTCACAATTAATTACATACTTATTGAACGAAAACTTATGCTATTTACATTTTTTCTCTGTATATGTAGATTGCAACTATCAAACAGCTGTTAGGAAAAGGACCTATTTCAAAATCCATTGATTTACTTTTAACGCCAGATATTCAGTTAGAGGTCAATTGGAATGGTTGTAAAAATATGGTGCCGCTAAAGAACCTAAAAGCTTTTAATTCTGTAATTTTTTGTAAGTCGCATAAATAATTCCTTTTTTCGTTTCAGACACAGTAAAAAGTGAAAATTTTGGGTACGAACAATACAGCGCAGAAATGAGGAAGGGATAACGCTTGGCTCAGTCTCAAATTTACAAAAACACATTTAGAACCAAAAGCAAGCAGTAGTTTATTTTTATTTTACTTCTTTATAATTCTTTCACGAATTTATTTATGTTTATTGGAAATACTATGAAAGAAAAGGTTTTTTTTTTAGTTAAATTATTTTCCAAATAGAACCATTATAGTTTAATTGTATGTTGAATTTTTCTCCAGTGGAAGTGTTTAATTACTTTTATTTCATGAATTTTATGTGTTCGAGTTTTTTAAAATGAATATACATACATATATTGTTACAAAATTTCCCTTCGTTGTAATTCAGACTTGAAATTTTAATAAAGTGTATATAGGGACCGGCTTTCCGTACGATCGTGGCGTCTGTGGCAAGAGCGCTGTCCATACCACCAACTAACCACCAACCACAGTGAAGATACATATCCGGCTATCGCTTTAAATGAACGCCGACAAATTATGGGCTCATCTGCCTCGAAAGGCAAACGTGCAATTTTGTTCGCCAGCCGCCCGGCGGGGAAAATTGTAACAATCCTACATATTCAGATATATTTATATTGATGTTCACAAAATAAACAAAGAAACAATTTTGAATTCTAATTTGTTTAATTCTGTTGTTTCATTTATTTACATTAAAATTACCGAAATTAAAAATGCAAGCTAACCAAGGCGTCGATTCCAAACCGATCCTACTTTTATTCCGAGCCATTCATTCCTGGATGCTTTTAGGGAAGCAGTAGTGCTATAGACTATTGATTTCAAGTAGATCTCATGTCCAGTAAATTTCATGCATTCCTTATTGCTTCTATGGAATCTTTGGGGGAAGTAGAATAAAAGCTTTTTTACTACTTCCTCCTAATGACATATAGCAATTTTAAAAAATGAAATGAAGTGTCCAACAAAGAGTTATGCATTCCTGCCTTCTCAGGAGTAGCTTCCACTTGCATCTTGGACTCCTTCTTTTCCCGCTGGATTGTAATTCCCACTCAGATCGATCGATATGAGGACTGGTGTTCGATCCGCGCGGTCGTTGCGTCTGTAGCGGGAGCACCTTCTGTTCTGCCAAAGAATATGGACTTACAAAGAATGTTCACTCCATTTTTGCGACGCAATTATCCCCACCACAGCCCATTTTGGAAAAATAACACAAAAAATTTACCCATTAGAAAGACAGAGAATCTTTCCCTGCTTGTTCCAAGTCCAGATTCCCATTTAAATTGCCTAATAAAGAATAAGGACGGCAACAGTCAAAATTGCCGCGCACACAATGAAACCAGAGTCCACTTATTACAGTGCGGGCTTGTTTAGCATTGCTTTTTCTGGCACTGTGTTGGTGTCGGCCCGGCCGTGCTTTTCATATAGGAACTGTCAGAAATCGAATGGTTGACTCACACATTGAAAGCGTACACAGATTAGTTTTGTTTACGTTTTTTCACCACAGGTTTTCTTATGCGGGCTTGTTTTGCACGGGAAGCAAATGCATAGTTAATGTATGATAAATTGTGGCTTATTGGGCCAATTGTTTTTTAGATTCCTAAAAAAATAATGCTCAAATATATTATAAATTGAATTAACAATTTTATTTCCGCATAAAGGACGAATAATAAGACAGTTTTTCGTTTATATTTTCTCGGAACCCTGTCACACCGTATCAATTCCTCCAAAGTTCCAAGCTCCGCCTCCACATTTTTCATCCCTCTTCGCTCGCAGTGCTTAAGCATGCTATCGACTGCTGTCAAAATTGTGGGGTTGGGTGGAATAACGGTACCAAGGTCACAAGGTTCACATAGTGAACAGTCTTTGTAAGCTCTATAGTCTTTGGTTCCGCTACACTGAAAAGATCGCAACGTCGCGCCGAACACTTTCTGGGCTTGTCTGCTTCGTCGGACGAGCCATTCCACTTAGCCAAGCCAATTGCTTAATGGGTTGGCGTTGTGTAAATATAGACAATTCAGTACAATGGAGTGTCTTCAGGTTATTGATAAGGACAATCCAATGAAATCGAACCATTTCTAATTTATTGGGGCCAATACCAAGGGTCTCGTGTAAAAGGGCCTTAAAGAATGCAAGGAACGGCTTATAGTTAAATTTTACCAACTAGCCGCTCGGCGGGCAAAATTGTAGCAGTGTGCAGTAAAGTCTTTACAGCAACATTATGATTAGTTTATATTTAAAATGACCTTGTCTTAAATAGGGTTGTGAGTATTGAATACGGTCGTTAATTGTTTTAATGAAACTATGCTTTCAACAACTGAGTTAGATTTCTCTTATTATTTGAAAGAAGAATATTCTAAAAGAAGTTGAAATACAATTGTAGTCATCGAAATTTCTTCTAAAAGCTTTGTACAGTAAACGAATCTAGAATAAAAAAGTGTTTATCATCGGTCGATCTTTACTTAAATAAATATTTGAGCAGTTCCCTTTGGTACGAATTAGCGAGATTGTTTTGTGATAAAGGGAAGGAATCCATACAACTTCAATTTTTCACTCTTTGAATGTTTTCAAGCTTAAAAATACTCCGGAGCTGGATAAATATTTACATTCGCTCAAAGTCCTGGACACTCTCTGGATGTGTGGACGGAAGCAGTCAAATGAAATGAAATTGCCCGCAAAGCGCTGCAGGATGAAATATTAATTGAAATAAATCTACATCTTTGCGAAACTGTGAATTTGCCATGAAAGCCTGGATGGGGCCGGTTGGTATAGTGGCGAGGGTTGGGGAGGGGTGCTCATCAATGTGTGCATGCTGAGCCTCTTCCCCGGCCGTGGAGCGCTTTCAGCAGAATTCATTTGCTAAATGCTGCGGTGAGGGGCGTGTAAGTCAAGGACTCATCATCATAAGTTTTAATAATTGGACATGATGGATTGCGCTGCTGGATTCATTCATGCGCTTTGAATCTGATCTAGAGACTGTCCAGTTTGATTTTCACCGGATCACCCGCTTCTGCTCAAAGTAAAAATTAATTATTATAAATTGCGGTGGCTTCGATGGTGGCACCGTTCAACAATTTTTTGCTTTCTCTGCGGACGAATGCGGTCATCGGTCACCACAGATTTTAATTCCTTTACTTGACCAACTCATAGCTGTTCTGTACGTATGTATGTGTGTTAGGTTTTTGAAATTCGCGTAAATAATTAAAACGAGATCCATTTTGCAGGCCATTGGGTATAGAAATAGGGGAGAGGGGAGCAGTTTAGAACAGGGGCAGTTTTGAATTATTCGATTTATGAACGCATCCTTTATCTTTCCCAACCTCCATAACCTTTTTAATACTGGTAACACCGAACTACACATCTGGCAATTCCCAACTAAAGTCAATGTCTGTGTCATTTTACAAAAATTTTGCAGGTTACTTTACGGAGACGAAAATAAACAAATATTTTTTTGCTTGTAAGCAAATTACTGAAAACGTAAGTATTATTTTCAAGTTGTGATTATTTTATGGTGTTGTATATATTATAAACTCAGTATTTACAAATACATATAACATCATTAAACATGAGATAGTTTTTCATCTAGAAATTTTTATTTCTGAAGGTTGGTATTGGGGCAGATTTGAACACTATCACTGGGGCACTTTTAAATAACATGTTAACAACATAATTAAGATATGTGTACTTATTTTAAGAAAATATAGTTACGTGATTTCATTTTTTATTATCTTTTAAGCGACAATGGTAAGAAATTATAAAAAGAAAAAACAAAAGGACGTGAACGAAGAAGATGCCCAACGAGCTGTTTTGCATGTTGTCAACGACGACATGAAGCCGAGGACCGCTGCTGCTATATATAACATAAAACCAACGACTTTATTTTACAGGGCCAATAAATATAAGGAGAATATAACTCCAAAAATAGAAAACTACAGCAGCAAACACACTGTGTATCAAGTTTTCACAAACGATGAGGAGGATGGCTGGAAAGTTACTTTCTAAAAATGTCTAAAATGAATTATGGTCTTACTTATTTGCAAGGTCGTGAATTGGCATATCAATACGCAAAAGCTTTGAAAAAAGTGTCCTGTAAAATGGATGAATAACAAGATGGCGGGTATTGAATGGATGAAAAGCTTTATGAAAAGGCACTCAGTATTATCTTTGCGAAAACCTGAAAATACCAGCCTTTCTCGCTCCACAAGCTTTAATAAACACAATGTTATGTTGTTTTTCAATAATTACGAAAAAGTGCTGCAACGTGGAAATTATACACTAGACTGCATCTATAATTTAGATGAAAGAAATATAATGGCAGTTGTACAAGCACCCAATGTCATTGCTAGAGCAGGACAAAAGCAAGTTGGACAAAGTGTTTCTGCAGAAAGAGGTCAGTTGATAGCTATGTGTGCTATTGTAAATGCTCTTAGGAATACCATTCCTCCAGTTTTTATTTTTCCAAGAGTTAGATATCATGATTAAATTCTTATTGGAGGTCCAACGGGAAGCGTTGGGTTCGCAAATAGTCCTACAAGTGGCTGGATGACGGGGCCTTTGTTTCTGAAAGTTCTACAACACATTCAAAAATCTACTAGATGCACCAAAGATGATAAAATTCTTATTCTCCTTGATAATCATGAAAGTCATTGCACTATCGATGTTATCAATTTCTCAAGAGAAAACGGCATCACATTGTTGACATTTCCCCCGCTTTGTACATTGTACATACTCACAAACTGCAACCACTGGACGTTGCAGTAAATGGACCTTTTAAGGTGAAGCTCGCAGTTGCTCAAAATGATTGGTTACTTAATCATCCGGGTAAAACAATTACTATTCATGATCTCGCAAGTATTGTTACTAGTGCATATAATGCTACACATACTATCAATAACATTACATCAGGATTCTCTGCGCCAGGAATATATCCGTTTTCAAAAAACAAATTCACAGATGACGACTTTGAATGTGCCGAAGTGACCAATCGGACTGATCCCCCCAAGAAAGACCATTGATTGTAGTTGATGAAAATGTCGAAACTGATCAAACCAACCAGGTGTTATGTCAGGTTGATGCCTCTATGCCAAATACTGTCGATACTACTGTCGCGGAAGATATGGAAATGGATCAACCTGCAATTACAAACGTCCAGGCTGTCAGCATCCACAATCGACCATGACACTACTGATGCTATTGATAAAGCTCCAGTTCTTGCTTTTTGACCATCTGCAACAGAAAATGATGCCAATATTGCAAATAATGGGGAAACTGATGAACTTGTAACCATTTCATCACAGCTTGTCCATGAACTTGAAAAAAGTAATCGAAATTCTGAAAATACACGGTTAAAAATCTTGGAGTAAGTTTTAATACTGCCTTAATATTACAGCCGAAATGCAATGCAATCTGTATTTAGTTTTAATTATTGTTAAATATTGAAAGTAAATGTGATATATTTTGCATTATAGTATAATATTTATGGTATTCATTTATGAAACTAATATCGATGGCATTGATTTTCAAAAAGTCGTATTGAATATTTTACTAGTATTCATTTTCAATACAATACTGTAACGAAGCGCTAAAATGAGCGAATCGTTCATAAGCATCACTTTACCCATGCGGAGAAATTCAAAATTTGAATACCCTTGAATCCGCCTACTGCTCCCCAAATTTCGAATTCGCACCCCAGCCTGCTGCGATCGTGGGAATTTCGGCGAGCAGCACATCCCCACTCCTGATGAATTCGGTCGCCGCCAGGATATAAAAGGCAGCGAGTTGAGGACTCAGGGGACAGTTTTGGTTGCTATGTGTCTGATGTCAATCTAGGCATAGTATATCATTTTGGTTCCGGCAATGTGTCTGATGTCAATCTAGACATAGCTCCACTGTCTCTTCCCGTTCTTTACCGGCTATGTGTCTGATGTCAATATAGGCGCTAGCTCACCGTCTCTTTCCGACTATGTGTAGGCGGACACACGTGCTGGAGTACATAATCAGCCTCAAATGACTATTGGGCCAACTTCACAACGTTTATTTAGGGCATTATTATCATGTGGTCACATGAACAAAATGGGCCAATATCTCGAAATCCGGACGATGAATTTTTTTTTTGCCCATATAGACTTTTGCTTGAAAAGTCGAGAGCTACCTTGCTGGAAAATTTGGGAGCGATTGAGTGAAAACCATTTTTCGAACAAAAACTGCGGGGTCCTTTATTCAAATTGGGAGAGTTCCTTTCAAAATTGAACCGACGGTATTTAATTTGTTTTATTGAGAATTTTAATATTATACAAAGGCAGGTACTATGCAATTATATACTATAGAAAAATTCAAAATGACAATGAAAACATTTAACTTGGATCACATCACATACATAGTAAACTAAAAAATATTACACACTTTCCTTTAAAGACTTTCGAGGATTAATTTTTAAAGGAGTTCGTCCCACGTGGTATTACAATGGGCCAACTATGTGTGCCTTTATTAGCAGCTACTTGTACTTAACCTAACCTAAATGAGGTATATTTCGATAACCCCTGGGTAAGAGGAATTTTAATTTTTCCTTTTTAAGTCAAAGTTTGAACCACCCTGTGTAAAGTTTTTAATTATGTACATATCTCTTTTGATATGCAACACAACGTAAACAAATGTTTAGCAACACAACAAAAATAACATGAGGGAATGTTAATACAATATAATTACACAAGTCTGCGAAACGTTTTTTTATTGAATTAGTCTTGCAAGTTAAATTTGACCCACTTCCCGGTTTCCGATTGAGCTGAAATTTTGCATGCATATGTATGTATATCGCGTGACAACACAATATTATGATGACATGGAGCATCAAAAGTTTGTTTTTAAAAAAGTTTTTTTTTTGCATATTGCTTTTTCAATCTTAGTTTCACCGGACCAAACAACTGTATTCCAGAAAATTGCGTCCTTTGAAGCATATTTATTATAGAAATTCATTCGTTTTGCTTTATTGACTTTTGAAAAGAATGGTATTCTTCGTGGTGAACGAATTTGATAGCCAGCCGAAAGTAACCTCCTGCAAATCGTCATTCTTGAAACATTTAAGTTGAACTCGTTTCTAATGTTTTTAATCGAATCAAATATTGAGCTAAGCAAACGAATTCGAACGGGGAAGCTTTGTCTTCGTCTTAATTGGAATACTAGCTCAGCTTGTTTGCTGACGTCATAAATTGTAATAACGAGACGAAGATGAAGACGAAGATTTGGATTCGGACAGGCCCTAAGTAGAAAAAGAAAAGTATAAGAATTAAAATGAAAACAGAAATAGAGAAGAGGGGAAACAAACCAAAAACGTGAAAGCCAAAGGAGAAAGTGGCGATAAAGCTAAAAAAAAGTCCGTCCGGTACTAGTTGCAACTTGCAGTTCTTGCATTTCTTTCACCAAAGTTTACTTTAAGTTTCTTAATGTGTTTCATATAATAATAATATGTTCATAAATAAAGTAACATTTTTCGAAGTACATAGTTCTTATTTTATTTTCTATAAACCTTTGTTGTTCGCCACTAGTTGACTTCCCCCCACACTATAATTGATAATTAGACTATGCTTGATCGTAATATTTCTGGAACCTCCTAGAAATCTTATAGAACCTTCTAGAAACCTCATAAACCATCTACAAACTTCAAAGAAACTGCTAAAAATCTCATAGAATCTTCGACATGGAAACTTCTGAAAATTTGCTAGAAACTTCATAAACCCTTATAAAAACTTCATTGAACCTTCTTCAAACTTCAAGAAAGTTTTGTTTTGTACACTTCTAAGAAGGAAAAACATAGGTTCCTGTGTATGATCATAAAGTCAACCGCACACATGCAACCATGGAGGAACAAACGAAAACGGAGAGGCTATATCGTGTAAAAACCCTGTGCGTGTGATAAGCATTTTTGGTCGTAGGAACGCGGGTAAACGGGCAAAGGGGGTGTCACCTTAATTTGACGTCGCCTTGTTGGTTGGGTTCATATCGAGTGTTTTCTGTGCCGAAATTAAGGTTTTCAATCAAGTGTTTCAATCAGTAAGGATTAAACAGTTTGTTTATTGTATTTTATTTCCTATAGTGCAAGAAAATTTGTTATTTACTTTAATTTTTAAAGGCAAATTTGATTATGAAGTGCGCGGTGTGTTGCTGCAAAAACAATCGGCGATATTCTAAAGGAAAAACATTTTTCATGGAAGTTGGAGTTATTTTATATTTTATAAGTGTTCTTAAGTGAATGTCATTAAATAGATTTGTCGACATTTGTTATAAAATGGAAAAAATTACGTTTTAATTTAGGTGTTCCAGTTTGTTTACCTTTCAAAATCACCCATTTCTGCTATCACCTTATTTTTCAGTGGCGGTGCTTAAAAAGCACTCTAAAAATTAAAGCGCCACCTTCAAAAATGCACCTTTTACCTACTACAATGAGGAAAACTTACACATTCCAATTCCACTAACACAAGTAGAGAAATGCTTAAAATTTTTCTGGATACAGCCTCTCCGTTTTCGTTTGTTCCTCCATGCGTGCAACGAACAAAATATGAAACAGGTGCATTCTTAAATGAACATGTTCTAGCATGCTTATAGTCTAGGCGCCAAAGGATTTAGTTTGTGGCTAGGTAGAAAGTGAAAGGGGAAAAATTAAAATATTTAAAATATATTCGAATATTATTATTTAAAAAAAGAACGAGCGAGCCTTACAGTAGTCGCATATGATATGTAACATCTGACATCTCTTCTGCAAATCGCATTAACTTTAAAATTTGACATTTCACCATTTTGAATTCGTAAATTCTGACAGTTGATTAGTCCGCCATCTTTAATTCGTAAATTCTGACAGTTGATTTGAAATAAGCGACCCCGAAAACACATAAGTTCCAAGTTTCGTGCAAATCGCATTAACTTTAAAATTTTACGGTCGGCCATTTTGAATTCGTAAATTCTGACAGCTGATTTGAAACGTCTCCGAAAACCCCCAAATACCGTGTTTGGTGCAAATCGCATTGACTTTAAAATTTGACAGTCCGGCATCTTGAATTCGTAAGTTCTGACAGTTGATTTGAAATAAGCGGCTCCGAAAACCCACAAGTTCCAAGTTTGGTGCAAATCGCATTAACTTTAAAATTTGACAGTCCGCCATCTTGAATTTCCTGTTACAAACTTCCGTTCCTTTTTACGAAATCACTCCCACAGATTACAGGGAAACGAGAAGAAATTCAAATCAAATAGTGCGCGCGCGCGAGTTATACATATACACAACTGTACCCATGAAAGAAACGCGCTTCTTCACTTCCTGCTATGCTACTTCCGTCCCTTTTCACGAAATCATACCCAAAACCGAGAGTAAAGATATTACATATAAAAAAAAATATTGAAATACGTTTTGAAAATATTCCACGATATTCTTGAGCCTCTTGATCGAGGCGTATGCGTTTCCCTTTTGGTAGAATACCCAAAAAGCGAAATCAGCTAGCTGGTTTCGGGAAAATTGCGTAGCCGATCTTTCAGGGGTCTGTCTGTGGTATTTTTAGAATTTGAGCGGGGCCATAAAACGGCTCCGTGCTAAGGAGAATATGAAAACTTCATTCAAGGTATAGATTTGAAAGTGAAAAATTGTGAAATAAAATATAAGTTGTGAGAGGAATTGCTTAGTGCAAATTTTAATGAGTTTTGATGTGAGTGAATCTCACTGAGTTCTAATGCATGCGAATTGTTGTTTTTTGATACATGAATGAATGTGCTAAGTGATAATGATGAGCCTGTTTTGTTATGAAATTTGAAATATTTGATTATTATTGAATTGTTGCGGGATCAACTGATGGAATATGGTATGGTTTTCTCCTATTCTATCAGTCAACTGTGTACACCTGAGATGGGATGGTGTTCTCGCAATCAATGGATTGCAGGATGGTGTTCTCCTGGCAGATCCAAGGTGCTTGTCGATGGTTTTCTCCTAGCACTTGTGTACACAGCTGATCTTTCGAAATTTAATTGTTTTGTTTTTAAAAGAAAAGCGCTCATCATTGTGGCTGTGTAGAGCTAATAATAACAGTATTATAGCAATTCGTATATATGTGAACTCAAAAGTTGTATTTCTTTATTTTAGGCAGAAACAAAACGAATTCGCCTGGTCACGACCATCAGCATTAATCCGCCCCGCAAAAATGAGGAGAGGAGTTACAAAAGTATGAAAAATTAGGCACAGTTTGCCAACTGGGCGTAGCGCTTTAAATCTCGTTATTCAGACACTATCGGGCTACAAAAATAGTTTTTCAACAAGCTTTCAAAAAATAACACTTTTTAGGATACACTTAATAAAAATAAGATTTTCTTAACCAGCACTACTTTTATTGAATTTAAATCAATAAAATAATTAGTATACGATCTTCTGGAACGAGGTGAACGATTGTCGGATTTGAAAAGTTTTAGTCGCGTTGATCTGACTGAGGGGAATTAGTTGCAGGTCTAGTGTCGGCTGTATTTGGGTCGCTGGGGGTTTTGCTTATTAGGTGTCGGCGATTTTATTTCGTCTAAACTATAGGGAGGTTAGTGGGTGGAACGACATGTCCTTTGGTGGCCCTGAAGTGGATAAGACAGGCGAGCTGCTGAGTTGTGTTTGCCGCGACTTAATTACATAATTCAAAAGTGGAGTCTTCACAATAGAAAATGGTTTGTATTGAAGGGCCCTAGAAACGAGAAAATAAAAATCAATCTTCCAAAGGGATGATATGGAAAAGTAAAATTGTCATAATTTAGATAATTTTGAAGTAAAAATGTAAATATTTCCCTCTAGCAAGAAATGAAAGTTTTTAAATGTTTAAAAGAGTTCAAAAAGCATTTGATACCTACATAAATAAACTATTATTGAATATAATTCCGAATATGTTTTTTTATTTTAATTTTTTATAATGGTTTTTATAAATAAATGAATATACAAAAAAATTAATAATTTTAATAAATCTCTAGTTTATATACGATATTTTTATACATTTTTAAAAACAGTATACAAACAAATTTTAATATTTTATTTGATGCAATGGATATAAAATACAACTTCAACTGTCCAAAAATCCCTTGTAAACCTTCAGCAGTGAATTTTTAAGCAATTAACCGAGCAATGAAGCTCATTAATTAGATCAACATATCAAATGAGCAGTTGTAATCAATTACGGGTAAGTATACGAACTGGGAGGTGCTAAATAATTAAATATCAATTAATAGTAGCTTTTAAGGCGACGAAGTGAAACATTTAAGCACCTTTGTACATACGTCAATTAAAAGCTCACCGAAAGGTATGGAAATTTTTATTAACAGCACATCTGCGAAAGTCCTTTTGATGCTCTCATTAAGTGTTTAAATTAATTTTTTATCGTTGAAAATTGCCTCTTGTTTGGATCAGTGCTATCGCGTTATTTATGCTTGTTCTTCCCCTTTGAATTGCGCTTTCGTTTTCATTACGGCTTCATGCATGTTTAACGACTGAAATCAAGCACATACTTTCTTATATCATCATATCAACGCTATGATATGGTTTTTTGTGATTTTTTTTATTATAGGGAAATGATCCGATCAATATAAGACTTTAAGGATTAATTAGGGATATTTTAATGCACAACCGAAAACTTTTATTTTTATTTAAAAAAAAAATAGGGACCTAGTTGTATATCCCTGTACACGACAAATGTATCTTTTGAACCGTCCTACATCTGCGCTTAAAGCAATAAAATGTTGGTGTCTCGATGTCTTCAGTGTGGCTACGGCTTGATGTTCCAGACTCCACGATAAGGCGGTCTCTATATCCACTCGATTTAGATTCCAAGTGTAAATTATAAGCGAAAGCAAATCTTATAATTTAATGGGTCGTACTACATTGTGTGGGCTAGAGTGACTTAAAAACTTAATAATTTGTCTTTTTTTTAACGTTTCAGACGACCGAAATCATCTAAACCGTTATTTTTTGATGTTTCAAAATATTTTTGTGACCAAACCAGCCAATATAAAAATTCACAAAAATATTTCAAAACCATATCTTGATTCCTTGTAGAAAAAAAAAACAATCTTAAAAACATATAACATTCTTAAGGTAGAAAGAACTTTAAATGCACTTGAAGGAGTTTTTACCCCTCAACGACAAATTTTAATATAATTTTAATTTTTATTGTTATTAATGTTGCTTCCCCTTTTTTTATGTTTCAGGTGGAGCTTGGTCGTTCTCTCCCCGTTGAAGGCTCAAGTTCATCACTCTTTGCAGCTCACGTTCCACGTTTATGATGCCGATAAAAGATCACTTCTCCATTGATCACAGAAGAGCACCTGGAACCGATCCGGAAGATTAACGGTGAAGGGTTGCTTTCTTTGTTGGATGCCCTCGAGGTCTAATCGCTATATAGGTACTTTACTTTCTTTTTTCGTAGTGATAAAACGCTGGATCTCATTATCGATGTGCATTCTTATATCGTTAATTGTTGTGGATGGCCGTAATCTTTCTAGATCCATCCGCCTCGATCCATTATCCAGAAATGGATATAATTTCGTTTAAGAGAAATTCCATCCCACGGTAATTTCTGGGTCGGTTTCAGTACATTACGGGCAGTGTGGTCCGGAAAATTGTGGGCCATATGGTCCGGTTGGTCATTAGTAGCCTGGTGCGTTGAAGTTGAGGTAGAAGCAGTAGACGTTGGCTGGATTTGATGCTGGGTCTTTTACTGGGCTTTGTGCTGTGCCCTTTGGAATCTACTTTTTCGGGTCCTTTGAAAGTTCATTTAAAACATCCAGGCTTGGCTGCACAAAGTTTCCAATGACGTCGTGGTCAAGAGGCTCGCAGTCAAAGATCACATCTTTACAAATAGTAATTGTGTCCTCTTGGTATGCTTCCATCTGTTAGAAAAACTTTAATAGCACAAAAAAAAAGAAGAAAAATAACGACACATAACACGACATAGAGATGACCACAGACGACATTAATTACTCATAGTGTTAATTTTTTGACTGGTCGTTTCCACCAGAGGCTACAAACAAATTTTGGTCTCACCAAGGCATTGTTTCTGGCGCGGCTTTTTACCACTCGTACCACTTACCATTTTTTCCGAGGTGTATGTCTTCAATAATTCCTACAGGTGTGTTTTCATCTTTAATTATGACAACATCTTTGATTTTGAAATTTTTTTAAGGTATTTGCCATTTTGCTCTTCGCTGCACTCGATGTCAATACTCATTTTTCCACCATTTCCAGAAATGTTGTATCAACATCTGTGTATACCTCCAGCGCTCTTCTGCCTCTGCATTTCTTGGCTTATGGTAAAATGAGCTGGTGCTAGCAATTCCAAATCTTCGACATTGTTACTAATAGGACAAAGAGGACGCGAATTTAAACATGTCTCAATTTGAGCTAATGACGTTGTCAGCTCTTTGAAGGTACATGAAGTATTGGCGAGCAGCTTATGGATTAAAATGGCAGTTTATGGCCTTGGCTGCTAGCACTTCTCCAACTTCATGCGTACTGTTTAATAGCTATAAACCTATATCTATTACGTAAAGCTTTTATATATTTTTTTTGCATCTCGATGTGGCGAAGTTTCCTTCATTCTTCTTCTATTCAATCGTAGTCCAATCCTACCTTAGTGAAGGGCCTGGAAATATTAATTTGAGATGGAGGTAAATTTCCCATAAATTGGCCTTTGATTTTTCCGCGCTGCCTGGTGCAAATCACACATTAGCGAATTATTTTATTAATCATTCGTTTTGCATTAAGAATCCAGTCCGCCATGTAAAGTTTCCTGATGTATTTTATTTATATATATAGTTAAATTAATGATAAAGTCGTCGAGCGGTAAAATAATTGGATGACGAATGGCATAATTAATTTGTGCGTTGTTAATGTGGTCACCTAACCGAATTTATCCGTCTGGGATTCAAACTCAGTAATTTACTCTTTCTGGATAAAGGTAATTTGTTTTCTAAAGATAATCCTGTGCAAAATCCGCCATTTGGACAATTTTTAAAACCTTATATTTGGCGCGCCTAATTTTTTCTGCTTTTAGCCAACGGGTTTGCCTTGTATTAAATTTTTTAATGATATCATAAACTCTTAGCAGCCTGCCAATAACTGGAACTAAAGAAGAACCACAACCGGTTTTCCTGTAATTCATTGGCCGTGCAGCCTCAAGTTGCTATATCAGCAGGATTTTGTCTAATATTGACGTGATACCAGCAGTTTGGCGGTATTGCATTCTGGATTTCTGCAACTCGATTTGCAAATGTCTTCCATCGTGAAGTATGATCCTTGATCCACGCAAATAAAAAGGTATGAAGTAGCTGCATGTTCCTTCTAGTTGTTTGAATTAGTTGACCTAATATAGTAGTGCGTCGTTTAATTCTAGCCGCGGTAACGTTATGGATTTAATAGGCGCTACTCTTGTTTTTGCTGCCAGTAAATCGCAAATCACTTTGCCCGATTCATTTTCAACACGTAAATATACAGCAGCAGCAAGGGCTTCTAGTAGAGCTTCATAGCGTCAAAGAAATCATGTATTTGGGTGTTTGCAGTTTTAACCCATCTAGGTATTTTTATTGCTTCCAATTCATTCGTCGATTGTTTAAATTTATTCGATTGCAGGTCAATTGTTTCAGCCATCACTACATCCCAGGCTATGCCTGACATCCATAACGTTTGAACCAGGAAAAAATGATGAAATTTAGGCTGCCATGTAATGTATTTTAATCGTTCCATTTTCCTCTAATTCGACCGTGGTTTTTTGTTCTCTTTGCTGTCGTCTTTAACTGAGTCCGCCCCGGTCAATAAATTATTATCACAGATAAGAATCCAGATGACGACTCTAGAACAAACAAATGGTCCCCATATAACGCAATTTGCGAGAGATAACTTCTATGCTGTGGCCATCTACCGGGCCACTTGACTATGCACTTTTTGGGTGTCTTAGCTAAAAATCTAATAAGGCAAAATCTGAACTTAGCATGTGTAGAACGCTTTTTGCTCTTTTTTTATATCATCAGCGATGGATGAGTTTTTTCTTTGCGCGGATACCACTTTGCTTTGTGAGATACGCGCGCATACAAAGAAGGAGGATTTTCTTAATAACTGGGTATTTTGCTCGATTCTTTTAAAATTCTTTTGCATAAATCGGTTTATTCACTCGTTGAATTTCAGATTGAGTTGGCGTTAATTTTTCTCGGCGAATAAATATTTCAGGGTGTTTTGAAGGATCGATTGTTTTAAGGTTATTGACGACTTGATTTTTTTGCACGGACTACGATTCTGACGATTTTTTAAAATAAGTTTTCTCTTGAAAAGAGCTTGAATTCTAATTATTAATTAATTAATTTTTTTTAGAATTGTTGTGGATTCATTATTATTTTGCTTTAAAGTTTTATAATTAGTTTTAAGTTTCACCATGAATGTGAAAAATTCAAATAAAATAATGCCAGCCAAATGTGCTGTTTTAAGCTGCGGGGCTAAAAGAAAACACTTTCCTGAACGCAGATTTTTTTCATTCCCAGCTAAAAATTCTCCAAATTACATGATTTGGTTAAATTGCTGCTCAAGTTCTATACAGTTAGAAAATAGGTATAAAAACTATATTTGTGAAAGGCATTTCAAAAAAAGATTTATTGGAAAGCTTCGCTTAAGGAAGCAAGCCTTTCCTACACTGTATTTAGATTTTCCTTATCAGAACTTACAATCTCCTTCGCCTCAGTTTGATTGTAGTAGCGTTATCAGGACTTATGGTAACGAATCTGTTAAAGATGGTTTAATAAATGTTCATAAAACTTCAGAACCACCTCGAACTTACGAACGTGTTCAAAATGAAGAAGACTACACGATAGAAGAACTGAATAACGAATCGAAATTCGTGGGAAATTTTATGGATGTAGATGATAATGATAATGAATCAATCTCTCCAGCTCTATGCAATAGTTGCCCAAAGCTTATAAAACAAATTGCATTTCTACGCAAACAGGTCAAAATACTCTTAAATAAAAAAATGGAATTCTCAAAAATTTAATTCGGGGTTTAAAACACAAAACAAAAATTGCAAACAAAAAAATTTTTAGAATTAAGAAATCAATAAGAAAAAATACTAAAGAAAAGAATTTATGTGAAATTATTGATAGTATAAAGGTAAATGAAAACTCGAAAACCTTTGCTAAACTTTTGCTAACTAAGCCCACTTATTACTCCGAAGGTGAAAAAAAGTTAACACAGTGCATTTATTTCCGTTCTTCATCCTGTTACACTTTTCTTCGGGACGTTCTTAAATTTCATATGCCCCATGTGTCGTCCCTGCATAAATGGACAAAAATCAAGAACATATCGGCAGGAATAAACAATACAATTTTAAATGAAGTTAAAGTTCAGGTGGACAATTTGAAGCGAGCTGATAAAGAAGTTGTATTGATTTTTGATGAAATGTCAATACAGGAGTTTCTAACGTACAACAAATTCAAAGACGAAATAGAGGGTTTTGAAATCCGTGGTGACAAAACAAAACACATGAACTTAGCTAAAAATATATTGGTATTTATGGTAAGAAGCATTTTTGTTAATTTTATACATGTCTTATTTTTTACGGCCACTTCTTCGTCAATGACAAGTGATTTATTAAAAGTTGAAGTGTTTCGATGCCTAGATATTTGTGAAAGCATTGGGTTATCCGTAAGGGCCATTACTTGCGATCAGGGTCCAATTAATAGAAAACTTTTCAATACGCTCGAAATTTCACTCAAAAATTCTAGTTTGATTTATAAAGGGCAAGTTATTTATGCTATATTTGACGTTCCTCATTTATTTAAAACCCTAAGAAATAGACTTTTAGCCGGGGATATTGAAACACCAGATGGGATAATATCATGGAAAGTCATAGAGTATCTCTATAATCATGAAAAATATAAAAAAACTAAGGTCTGCCCTAAACTAACCTATAACCATATATATCCAACAGACTTTCAGAAAATGAATGTTCGTTTAGCAGTTCAAGTTCTAAGCCATTATGTCGCAGCCGGAATAAAAAGCTTAGTTGCAATTAATGCATTTCCAGCTGAATTACGAAATATTGCTAAATCTACAGCTGTTATTTTAGAAAAAATAAATAGAGCTTATGATATTTTAAATGGCTTTCCAGCTCTAAGAAATAATTCTGATGATTTTAATTTTCTTCATGAGATGAAAATTTATTTTTCAAAAATGAAACATGTAAAAAAACGTTTTCCTGTATTTTGTTTCAATGGTCTTACTTTATCTGTAGAATCTGTCCTTAAAATATCTGGTACATTGTTAGATGATGAAAATAATACAGCTATTAATTTGCGAAAATTAAACCAAGATCCATTGGAAAATTTGTTTTCACATATTAGATCTAGAAATGGACACAAAATTAATCCAAATTTGTTCGAAATTAATCAACTTGTAGCTAAGATCATTACTTTAAAATTGCTTTTCACTTCAGAATTTTCGAACTGTGAAAGCGATGAGGACGAATACTTTTCTTTAGATTGGGAAGCAGTTCTAAGCAATAATTCCTATGGAAGTTCTGATCAACAGCAGAAAAGTGTTCAATCAGATTATACAGCGGAGAGCAACTATGTATATTCAAAACAACGAAATTCAAACCGAGGAAATCAATCAACCTGAAGATGACGATGAATTCATTAATTTGAATAAAGATTTGTCAAGTAACGAAATTGCAATAAAATATTTTGCTGGATATTGCTATTACAAACTTATAAAAATGTTAAAATCTCAATGCCAAGTTTGCGAAGAAGTACTAGTAGATAAAAATTCCGAAAATTCAGATATCTCCAACGTACTTATCGAAATGAAGACATATGATGGTATTTCGCATGGAAAAGGTCTAATAGTTCCTTCAAATAGGTTCTACGAAATTTGTAAGAGTCAAATAAAAATATTTTGTGAAGTTTTTCAGCGTGAACCTACCATATGTAACATTAAGGATACAATAGTTAAAAAATGCATTGCTGACACGAATTTAAAGCATCCTGATTGGTTTGATAATAATCATAATTGCTTTAAGCATCGTATCTTAATTTTAGACTTTATGATTTTAGTGCTCTTAAGAAAAAACTGTAAATGGTTTCTTGATAATTATAAATTAAATAAAAAGAAACGAATTACCAAAAATAAAAAAATTACGAATATCTCAAACGAATAGTAAATAAGTGAAAATGTAAGCCATCTCTGCCGTTTTTCATTTTTATCCCAAAATTATCGCTCCGAAATGTTGTAACGAAATTCGCAATAGTTTTTCCAGAAGAGGCCGAATTAATGATGGTGGATGGCAAGGTCAATTCAAATATAAAATTATTCGAAACCATGTTTTTAACAGTGGTTAATATAATTTTCTAATTTTTTAACACAAGTTCTGGCGACTCAGCGATGCCTTATGTCCGAAGAACTAATTTTCGTAAATCGCCAGATTCAAATAAATCGTCCTTTTTTGCATAGAAGTGCGCGTATCTCACCAAGCAAAGTGGTATCCGCGCAAAGAAAAAACTCATCCATCGCTGATGATATAAAAAAAGGGCAAAAAGCGTTCTACACATGCTAAGTTCAGATTTTGCCTTATTAGATTTTTAGCTAAGACACCCAAAAAGTGCATAGTCAAGTGGCCCGGTAGATGGCCACAGCATAGAAGTTATCTCTCGCAAATTGCTTTATATGGGGACCATTTGTTTGTTCTGGAGTCCTCATCTGGATTCTTATCTGTGTTATTATCATTCGCCTTCATAATCTTCGGCCAGTTATTGCAGCGTTCTTACAGCTATGTATGTAGGTATGGTACAGCCGACGACAAACGTGATCGAAGAGTTTCGGCT
This sequence comes from Machimus rusticus, assembly GCA_951509405.1. Classification (NCBI taxonomy): domain Eukaryota; kingdom Metazoa; phylum Arthropoda; class Insecta; order Diptera; family Asilidae; genus Machimus; species Machimus rusticus. The sequence goes on from OX608051.1 coordinate 17,172,652, forward strand.
GTAATGTTGCAGTTGCTCATTCAAACATTGCTATGCCTTCTTAAGTTTAATAACAGAGAATGTCAAATTAACTAAGAGTTGTCGTAAAAATATTGATCAATATTTGTTCATTTAACCGAATTTTTTAGTACTTTTTACAATGTAACATTGTTGTTTCCAGGTAAAGTTATTACAAAATATTTGTTCATTTAACCAAATGTAGTTTTACGAATGCAGTATTGTTGATTCAACAGTATCATTAGAATTGAAACAACTATAGCTATCATAATTCAACATTCAAGCTTTTCTAGGAATTTAGGTTCATCTTGATCATTAACAAGATGGACCTAACTTCCTAAAAAAGCTTAAGTGTTGAATTATGACAGCCAGTTGTTTCAATTCTAAAAGAGATAGTGTCGAACTACCAATATTAACATCCGTTAAACTACGAAAACATTTGGTTTAATAAACAATTAAGTTATTTTAGTATGTATTAAATACTGTCAGTTATTTTTAGGGTTTAGTGCTCTTCTAAAGCTTCTTTGGTTTACCTTACCAAGAGGAGTAAATTACAAACCAAGGCAATACTCACTGTAAAAGACAAACGTATATTTATTATACAAACAACAGGGTTAAGGAAAAATTATTTTATTCCGTTTAATATACACTTGCGTGCAAAAAAAACGACCCACTTCATACACGTCGATTGGGAATACCTTCAAAAAATAAAATTTATGAAAAAAAGTCTTTACTATTGTTTGCTAGACAAAAACGGAAGGTTTCATCAGACGTATTTTAACTATCATAGAGTTTTTTATTACTTTAATAGACTTAAAAACAAAAATACTTTGAATTGCTATGCAATATGTGATCGGGCGTTATCCTGCATGAGCATGAAACCTTCGCCCACAAAACCAGCGTATAGCATGACATGCTGTTCTAGCACCTTCGGGATGTATCGTTCGACAATCAGAGTGCCTAGACGAAGCCCGGATACGGACTCAAGATCGGTTTTTTCCTTCCAAAGAAGTCTTTTGTTTGTAAGTCTATTAAATCGATAAAAAAACTCTATGACAGTTAAAACTCGTTTATAGTGAAACCTCCCTTTTTTGTCTAGCAAACAATGGTACACGAATTTTTTATTAATTTTATTTCTTGATTAATTGTATTCCCAATCGACGCGTCCTGGTGGGTCGATTTTTTTGCACGCAAGTGCAAATATACATATATATAGTACATATTTTATTTTCAAAAAAATTTCAGTCTAATTACGTTAATATTATTTAGTAGTTTGTATATGTGGACCGGTGAGCCATCGAAAATATCTTTTTTTGCAAAAAAAAAAAATAAATTTGTTGGAGCGTCGACAACAAACGATAAAATATGGTACACTGAGTAATAACTTCCGTCAATCGCGCGGATACTTTGAGAACTGTTTAAGGCAAACCAACGTAGTAGTGATGATGGCCTGACAGAAACCATTGCTTTTTCTTGTTCATTGGAGCTCAATTCTTGTTAAATTGACAATGCTTGCATTGCCACATTGTCAGTTATACCCGAAATGTAGTTAAATCAACTGTGTTTTCTTGTTAATTTACTGTTCTAGTGTTTATTACCTCTTGACTAAATTAATAACAGGAAATAAATCTGATTTAAGAAGATTTCTTGTTATTACAACACTATATTCAGTTAAAAACAACAATGAAAATATTTATATCTACAATTAGGAGAAAACTAAGTTTTCTTGTTATTCAAATAGGACTGCATTGTGGTTGTCACAATTTATTTTCATATTTTAACAAGATTCTAGTCAAATCGAAAATATAAGGGCGATCGATTTAACAACGATTTTAGGTTAAAAATGACTAGTCATGTTAATTATACAAAATCTGGGTTTGATTCAGCAATATTCATATTATTTTGACATGGTACTGTTTAAAATAACTTAAATATCTTCAAATTAAACAGGAATCAAGAAACTATGCAATTGACAACAGTGACTTGTTAAATTAACAATGAAAATTGTTTTGAGTGTAGATATATTTTTTATTGAGTTGTAAAACTAATTCGGTTTTATTATATTTTTATGAATTTTGGTAATTATTTTTATTTCACTAAACCTTTATTTAATTCTATTATTTTAATTAAAAGTTTTAATTTAAAAACCCGAATATTTATTTTGGAATTTAACCTTTATTGTATGAATTACAAAATGGAACTGCACTCTTTCTAAAAAACAAAAATTATTTTTTCCTTTACAAATTCAAAGGTTGCTTTTCATCTATATTTTTGAACTTCTGTCAAACAAGTTTTGTAACTTGTGGAACCCCCACAATACCCCCCTCCCAGTTATCGTAATCGATAAATATGGGAAAGGGAAGAGTAAGTTTTTAGGTAGTTGTGTGTTGATAGGAGTAATTGTTAAGTAGATTAGCCTGTGTTTATTGAACAATATTAATATGTTTTGGGAAAAATAAAAGCAAAGTATTATGCTTGTTTGTCCAGAAGGTAATAGTAAAAGATGTTCCTTTAAATGATGAAGTTAATTTTATTAAAATATGTATGTAGGACTTGATTCTGCAAAATGTCCATTTTGACTGTACGGTTGATCATGTTGGAGAGAACGTAGTTTAATAATTTCTTCGTGTATAGTTTGATTGAAATATTATTTAAGTTTCTTGTTGATTGTTCAAAAGTTGCTCGAATTTACGTTGTTAAATAGTTGTTTTGATGGTAGTCGATGAAAGTTGTGTACAATTGTTCTGGTGGATCTTCCTCTTCCAAATGAGAGAATATCTTATACCAGGGCAGTTTGTAGTTTGCAATGTTACGGATTGAGTTTTATAAATTGCTTCGTCCGGATTATTACTATAAAAAGTAAGTTCATCCGCTGAGTGTACCAGTGATGACATTGAAAACGATTGTTGTTGTGGCAGTGGCAGTGAAGTCGCCAGGTTTTGAGGTGGAAGTGAGGTCGTCAAAATTAGTTTAGAGTTGAAGTTGATTTTCGTTGGTTATTCTGCGGCTGTGAGGTCGCCGGAATTGTTGTTGTTGATGGTGGTTTTATTATTTCGTCGATGTATTCTCTTCTTTTCAAGACTGATTCTTTTGGATGCACAATTGTGATAATCTCGTTAAAACTATATTTATAGATATATTTTTTATTGAGTTGTAAAAATAACTCGGTTTTATTATATTTTTATGAATTTTGATAATTTATTTTTATTTCACTAAATCTTTATTTAATCCTATTATTTTAATTGAAAGTTTTAATTTAAAAACCCGAATATTTATTTTGGAATTTAACCTTTATTTTATGAATTACAAAATGGAACTGAACTCTTTCTAAAAAACAAAAAAAAAAAGTGATATGGTCACTATAAGATGTTGTTACGTTAGCTAATTACGTAATAACTTAAGACAGAAGTTCCCTTAAGTAGGGACTGAATAAATTAACCGACTTGGTATTACATGGATCTCACAACTTTACTACCGTAAGTAGAAGAACTAAGTTGCGAGAGTTGTTTTTTTTTACAAGTTATGTTTTTGATGGCATCTCATTTCTTTTTTAGATAGTCCTACTTTTTTTCCTTTCCGGACCTTCTACTTCTTGAATACCAACAACGGATTTTCTTGAAGCCCACTCTCTGTCTTATGAGCTTTTCTTATTACTTCGGGGTGAGAAGCAGTGTAACGTGACACTGCTTCTGGGTGAATTGCAGAATGAGAAGCAGTATAACGTAACACTGCTTTCGGTGAACTTCGGGATGAGACGCAGTGTAACGCGCTACAGCTGGTCTGTGAACTTCCGGATATGAAGAACTGTAACGAGTTAATGTCTTCTTACGTTAACGAGCGATAACGAGCCGCTGCTTCTTTGATTTGTTGAGAACGGTATAGCGCCGAGGTTTTAGGTGTTTCTTTATTAACCTTTTTAGGTCTTCCGCCCTTTTTAGGTAAGGGCCTGTCCGAATCCAAGTCTTCGTCTTCGTCTTCGTCTTCGTCTTCGTCTTCGTCTTCGTCTTCGTCTTCGTCTTCGTCTTCGTCTTCGTCTTCGTCTTCGTCTTCGTCTTCGTCTTCGTCTTCGTCTTCGTCTTCGTCTTCGTCTTCGTCTTCGTCTTCGTCTTCGTCTTCGTCTTCGTCTTCGTCTTCGTCTTCGTCTTCGTCTTCGTCTTCGTCTTCGTCTTCGTCTTCGTCTTCGTCTTCGTCTTCGTCTTCGTCTTCGTCTTCGTCTTCGTCTTCATCTTCATCTTCATCTTCGTCTTGTTATGACAGTTCATGACGTCACACCGAGCTAAGCTCTGTCCGAATTCATGACTATGCTGTGAGCTTAGCTACGTAGTATAACAGTTTAGATTGCTTTGCTTGATTAGCGAGCCAAGCCAACTTTTATTATTTTTTGTTACTGGGGGCTTATTATGAGAAACGAAACGAATCAGTTCGTTTCGTTTGTAACTGCTGAATTGCCTGCAAAATTTCTTATAAGAATTATTACGTGGAATTCAGCTATAATAAACGAAACGAAGTGATTCGTTTCGTTTCTCATAATAAGGGTCCTGAATTTAAGCTTGTTTCTGAAGCCCTGACGTGCTTTTAAAGGCAAATAGCCGTCTTTGAGTAATTTTAGCGCATTCATTTTAAAATTTGTTGGCCCTATAGGCAGTCCAGCAAATATTTAGCGACGCGTGAATTGTATCAAGCAACGCGTTTTTTCTCATCATTCCCCACCGCGGCGCAACAAAAGCGCGTCCATTGTATCCCAGCCTTCAGGGCCTGGATTGACTTCGTGAGACGGAATGAGAAAAATTGCAGGAGCATTCCTTGAATACTGTCAAATTGTGCATTTTTTTGTTTACTTTGATTAATTTAAAATATTAAATATCGAGTTAACGAACGAATTCGAACGGGTTAGCTTTGTCTTCGTCTTAATTGGAATACTAGATCAGCTTGCTTGCTGACGTCATAAACTGTAATAACGAGACGAAGACGAAGACGAAGATTTGGATTCGAACAGGCCCTAAGTTTTTATTATTTTTATTCGTACAATCCTCATTCGGAGGCACTTCTGGAAGGAGCACTTCATAATGGCCGCCTAAGAAACTTCGAGAAAATCGTAAACGTTTCATCGGAATACCAGAATCACCACCGAATGATCCTCTCAAAAGGCCGTTTTCGTAAACCTCAAAAGCATACGCGGCAGACGCGGAACCATAGGTCGTTGTTTTTACCATTGCCGTCGTGTACAAATCAGCGTTAATGTAGGGGTCTACGCGCTCGTCACAAGTATACAGTTGTAACTCATCCCAATGCGTTACCACTTATTGGACTATAGCAAGTCTAATCTCATACGACGACTCAATATTCCCATACATAGAGACAAAACACGTCAAGTGAGCACCCCCAAAAACCTCTATGTCGGCGATTTTTATGAAACATAGATCAAATGAATGACTATACCAATACTAAACATAGCCTGTTACTGTTTTTACGGATGTTTAAAAATTTTGATTACTTTTTATGAAAACATTAATTTCTCGGACACCTTTCAACGAAATGTTATGAAAATTTTATGAGAGGTTCTTAGGAGTTTATATTTTCAAATGATATAAACAATTTTCGTACAATTGCTTATTTACCTATTTATTTATAATAATTAAATAAACAATTGAATTTTTAATCATGTTCTCATGTTTCGATTTTTTGGAAAATAGGCGCAAAATGTTCCTCGGACCTTGAACAATAAGATTCCGCGAAAAACTTTAACTCCCCGACTTATTCTGTAACTCGGCATCAATTTTCTTCGATGCAAGTTTACTCTGCGCTAGAGCGCCTGAGCTCAACTTCTACGTACACCGAGAAATAAACTCACGTCTTTTTGGTTATTCGGGTGATTGTAACTTTTTCAACTTCGGAATATATTTTACTAGCTATATTATTGAATCTACGGGATTAAAATTGTGGAACTGTCGCGTATTCTTGACAGTTTTAGCATCTGCAAAAAGTTGTATCAATCGGCTTTCATTTGAATCATGATCCGACTGTTAAAAGAAGATGAAACTTATTTTTTTGAAAAAATTGCTCGCTCATTCGTATACATATGTTACAAATTCAAAATCCTCTCTTAATGCTACAAATTCGAATATTAATTTGTCTACCCTAATTACGCTACATTGATATCAATAAGGGGTTTAGTTATTACTCGCTAACTCACTAACAATTCAGAACCGCATCTTAATATTATTATTTTATTCTGGTATAGTTTATTCTATCCTAGCTGTGATACAATTATTTCATTTAGGCTATCATTATATCGCGTTTGCTCACACTTCATACTCGGTTACATTCAAAGTACTTCAATAATTGAAATAATTGAGGAGGTGTCCAGCATTGCCTATTTACGAATTTTTACTAGCCCTAGGTCGCAGATAGTACGAATTTCTGCGGATTACGGAGCCGTCTCCCCTTTTTATCCAATACGAACGCGGTGTGTCATGTGTATCCTCTATCTCCCCCTTTTCCCAATATTTCTCGTTTCTTAGCCAAATTTTCTGATTCTTTTGGAAAGGGTTTTGACTTTTAGTTCTTTTATCATAGTAAATTTTTTTCTTGCTATTGCTTAGTTCAGCACTGGTCTTCACACTTGACGCATCACTCGTTTTTAGTAAACTCTCGGTAATTGGGAGTAGTGTTCATTGTCTGCGTCCCATTAGGATCTCGGTTGGCGATTTGTTAGTTCCTTTTAAAGGAGTATTTCGATACTCTAGTAACGCCATCCATAACTCTTTTCTGTCATCTTTACATTTTTTCATGAGCATTGGCAGTTTGGACTGACCTCTCAGCTAGACCATTTGCCCGGGGGTACCTCGGGCTTGTCGTTACTACCTCTATATCATTTTCTGCACAAAATTGCCTCATCATGAATGACCCGAAAGGCATATTATCCGCAATTATCGTTTTCGGTATTCCATGTATGGCAAATACAGTTTTTAGTTTCGATATAATTTCCGCCGTTGTTTCGTTCCGGCAAAATCTCTAAATATTTTGAAAAATAGTCAGCTATAACTAGATATTCCTTTTTCTCGAATTCACATATGTCCATACAAATCTTATTAAAGTGTAGTGCCGGTATTTCATGTGCTATGTATGGCTCTTTGCAGTTTGCGTTTCTATATTTCTGACAAACTGGACAATTTCCTACTAAGTCTTCAATATTCTGGTTAATTCCTGGCCAATAGACTAGCTCGGGCCAGAACGTTCGCCAGTTGTCGGCGAAATTAGCACCTTCTAGATTTAACTTTTCGACTTTCCTTACGTAATCCATTGTAACAGTTTTCGTCACAAATCGCACTTGCTTGGGAGGTCTTCCACGTGGTTTTTTCAGGTGGGGTTCACTACTTTTTCTCACTATTCCCATTTATCATTACTTTAACTTCCATTTTAATTGCTTTCCTATTTTTTTTTTCTTCTTCTCCATGGTCAGCGATGCTTATTTTAATTTTTTCGCTGTACCGACTGCGCCATGTAATAGTTGGAGCCACAAATGAAACGCCAGGCCGTGCTTAACAGACTGTCTTTATTTTTTAATTCCCTTAACAGCTAACCGGCTTCTCAGTAGGTCGAGTGTTACCGTCGTTGTATACTTCGCTGACTGTGAAAGTGGTTATTTTTTGAATAAAAGTGCAGTGAAATCAGCAACACATTATTTTTTTTTATAGATCCACCCCACAGACATCCGCATAATTTAATTTCAGGTGATTTTGCACACCCCATACAAGAAACATTGGTCCTTCGAGCCGGATCTGTTGTCTGATCATTGTATTATTCAGAAAATAATTATTTAAAAAAAAGTGTATTTTTAATGTAACATAATTTGTTAAAAAAAAAAAAAAAAACTTAACCTAAACTACTCTAACCTAATCTAAAAATTACCACATGGCGCCGAAATTAGAGCAATTGTTGATAACGCAAGAACTGGCGGCAAAGAAGCTTGGGCTTTCGTTCAAAAATATTAAAGCTGTAACTGGCGATAAACGGAATTCGGGATTTTTGCAAACCACTAGCGAGCAATTAAAACAAAGCTGGCAAGGATTTGACGAGAGAGATAATCAAATTAGAGAACTCTTTATCGCTTCAAGGAAGACATGTGATGATCTATACATAACAAATGATCGTTATTCAGAAATCCAAGTCGCATATTTACAGTTTTTAGGCGAATTAGTTGACGGACTTGTGTCTAGTACTAGACTAGTTTCAAACTTAAGTTTACAAGGAACCACCATTGTGCACACTGGTCATGCAGACAATCAGCTGCCAAAAATAATTGTGCCCAAATTTAATGGTGATTACAACGAGTGGTGGTCCCCTGACTACTTCGTCTCACTCATACATAATGTTACGTCCCTCGAGTCCTGGAGATGGTCTTCGGTGCCGCTGGAAATAAAAGAAAACAATTAGAAAATCGGTCAACAGGCAGTTTCCACAGGAACTTCCCTGCTGCGATGCGCTGTGCCCGCAGCCTTAGGCTGAGCGCAGACCGAATGACCGTTACAGCCGATTTTCGAAGGAGCAGTTCGAATTGTTGCACCCATAGATTGTAATCCCGAATAAACAGTGTCGATCGAACCCCGTGCGTTTTATTCTTAGCCTTGGCCTCTTAAGCGGATTCGGAACGAAACCTCGACCGGAAAGGTAAGTCGCGGTTCCTTTTTCTCTGCCAGCCTTTGCGATTAGCCCTTTCGAGGCCCCGCGGCTAGAGGCTGCCAATCGCACCAAATTCCTGAAAAGCCCGACAGTGCGAATTCCACTTCCCTAGTCCTACCTATTCAGGACCGGAGGTCATTGCCCCAAGCCGGAGGACTTTCCAGCCGACCCTTCCAGGCGTACACGCACACGTACACGCCCCGATCGGCCGCACCGACACCACACGCGAATCGGGTCACTAACACCCGTGTCAACACCACCGACGACTACGCCCACGGATACCGACACCGATTAAGGACGACAAGCACTAACACGCACTAACACTGACACTGGGCATTTTCGCGGCCATCTTTGGATTTCCCTCAGCGCGAGCTGCTTATTTGGGAAATTTGGAAACACTAACCCACATTCACGTGCGCGCCCCTTGGAGAAGCTCCCTAGTTTCACCTGCTTCCAGGGGAGCCAGCTCTCCTACGCTGTCGTCCCGCGTTGCGTTAGCCATCCTGCGTAACGCTGTCCCTAAACAAGCACCCACTAAACACTTTGGCCTCCGAGGCACTCCCCAGGGAATCACTCGCCAGGTCCGGCGTCCGCCCTGGTAGCACCCGGGGTACGCACTCGCCCGATCACAAATTCCTTTTTCCAGGAAACTCAGCTTCGGTAAGCTGAGCTCGCGACGCAACGCCATCACCGCGACCGGCGACTGTCTGTTCGAGTGACAGCCGCACCACTATGCTGATAGAGCGTCAGCCGCACCGCCACACGGATAGAGTTCGTACATCGCTGCCTACGCAAATTGCACTACGCTCTCTGACTGGGCCAACGAGGAGCTTTTGGCGGGGAAAGCTATTGCAGCGAGCCAGCGCCCACACCTAGGTACGCAGCCCGAGCCGTGTTCTGCGTCGGTGTTACCGGCTTGCGTTAATTGAATCGCTTCCCCTCGCAGGCCATTGGCATTGGAAGGAAATTAATTCGGCCGCTCCTGCCCGCGCTGAGGCAAACCGAGCCAGCCCGGTGGGTGGTAAATTAGAATCGCGGCCCACTTAGCGACGAGCAGACTCCTTCTCACCTCCGTTTTGCGCAACAATAATAATGCTCAGTTTCAGCCTTTTCGAAAACTACACTATTTGAAGGAATGCCTAATTGGAGAAGCCGCAAATTTAATAAAAAATATTCCAATAACTGATGGGAATTACGGTCCGGCTTGGGAAAAATTAATAGAGCAATATGAGAATAAACGTTAACTGGTTAATGTCCAATTAAGAAGATTGATTGAACAACCTAAATTACATACGGAAACCAGTCATGGTCTAAAGACACTACTAGATACCACACAAGGCTGTTTAGAACAATTACTAAAATTAGGAGAGCCAGTTTATTCTTGGGACTCAATAGTAGTTTATTTATTAGTACAAAAACTTTCTATGCCAAGCATAAAAGCCTGGTATCAAGAACTCAGAAATAAGCAAAACAATCCAACAATAAAAAATTTTACGCAGTTCTTACAAACTAGGTATCAAGTCCTTGAGTCAGTGGCATACACGGCAGGGACTGTACCAAAGTCCTACACAAAAAATTGTCCAGCTGAGAAAGGACAAACAGCCCGAAAAGCTCAAACGGGAGCATACCATGTGATGATTAATGCCAAATGTCCTGCTTGCGAAGACAAACATTATGTCGGAAAGTGCAAGAAATTTTTAAAGTTGAGTATTCCAGAACGCAGAAGTATTATTAAAGCCTCAAAACGATGCTTTAACAGCTTCTCTAGCAAACACCCACAAAGCGACTGTAGGTCTACTTGCTCGATATGTAAAAGGAGTCATCACACCTTACTTCATATGTCAGACAGTAAGGCCGATTCTACTGCCAAACCCTCTTCAGAACTAATAAAATCAACCGAGCATAAACATGATGCATCTAGTGCATCTCTGGAGCATAACATTGAAAAGAAGGTCTCTCCGGAAATTGATAATGATCAGAAGACAGCTGATCGAACTAGCAACTTGCTCTCTACTGATAGTAATAGTAAAAGGTCTTAATACCAGCAATACGGCTCATGCAACGAAGCAAGTTAGGTTACAGATATATTCACAGTATGGTGAACCTGTCCTAACAACAGATTACTGGACAATTACAACAGATTACCTACAATTGTTGCGAAGAAGGTTTGGAATCATCTAGCTGGCTTGAACCTTGCTGATCCGTCCTACTGGAAGCCTGGGCCAATTCACATGCTATTAGGTTCAGATGTGTATGCTTCCATACTTGAGGAAGGCATTAGGAAGGGGAATGAAAATGAGCCCGTCGCAGTCAATACCAGGTTAGGCTGGATTTTACTTGGAAAAATATCTAACACGTCGCCAACACAAACTTCATCGTTCAGTACAACGATTGAGTTAAATTGTGATCTAGAGAATCAACTCAGGAAATTTTGGGAAATGGAAGAAATCCCGAAAAAGAATATGTTGTCGATTGAGGACCAAAAATAGGCAGCAGTACCACTACAAAATAAGGGTTGTATTCGATGCTTCTGCTCTTAGTAGCAATAAGAAGTCCCTGAACCAGCAATTACTCGCTGGTTCAACATTACAACCTAAACTGTATGCCTTACTACTGAAATGGAGGAAATATAAAATTGTCTTGAATGCGGACATTGAGAAAATGTATCGCATGATTCTCATTCATCCCGAACATCGTACGTATCAGCGGATACTGTGGTTTGATCCACAAACCAAAATGGTTAGAGACTATCAATTGAAGACCGTGACATTTGGCACGTCTTCAGCTCCGTATTTGGCTGTGCGCACACTGATGCACCTAGCCCAGGATTGCCAAATGCAATGGCCATTAGCTGCAGAGATAGTGAAATTATTATTTTATGTTGACGATTTACTTACCGGAGCAGATACTGTTGAAGACGCACGAAAGGTACGAGATGAATTAATTCAGATGTTGAAATCGGGAGGTTTCAACCTTCGGAAATGGGCAAGTAATGAATTGTTAGAAGACTTGCCAGAATATCAACGAGAGCTGAAAGATATTTTAAACATAAATGAACAGGAGGCATTAAAAACAGTAGGAATTAATTGGCATCCTAGCACAGATTATCTCTCAGTAGTGCTCCCAAAAATAATAACAGGTCAATGCATTAAGAGAAGCATACTCTGCACCATAGCTTCACTTTATGATCCACAGGGTTGGTTTGCACCTGTAATTATTAAAGCAAAAATATTTGTGCAGCTGCTGTGGATATCCGGCGTAGCGTGGGATGAGAATATACTCAATGCATTGCTGGAGCAATGGAACGATTTCGAAACCAGGATTACACAATTATCCTCAATAAAAATACTTCGCTGGGTAAGATGGACTGCTGATGCTAAAGCAGTATATATCATAGGGTTTTCCGATGCCTCAACTAAGGCCTACGCTGCGGTAGTCTACTTGCGGTCCGAAACTGAAGATGGCCACATATCTTCAATACTCTTGACAGCTAAAACAAGAGTAGCTCCAATTAAGCCTGTAACTCTGCCCAGACTGGAATTGAGTGGAGCCGTGTTACTCGCTATATTGATCGAGAGCACCATTAAAGATATGAAGCCAACTACTCCTTCCATCGTAGCTTGGACAGATTCGACCATTACTCTGCAATGGATTCAGGCCCATCCTGCAAAATGGAAAACATACATGTCAAATCGAGTAGCAGAGATACAAGAGACTTTACCTCCAACTTGCTGGAATCACGTGAAGTCCAAGGATAACCCGGCTGACTTGGCTTCTCGAGGATGTATACCTGCAGAAATGAAAGGAAATGAGTTATGGTGGAATGGTCGAAAATGGCTTTTAGACTCACCTGATTCCTGGCCAAAAAATAATATAACAGGTCAAACTGAGCTAGAAGCAAAAACACAAAAGTCTTTCGATGAATTCTTTACGAAATATTCATCACTTAGCAGACTTATACGGGTGACGGTATTCATACTACGATTTGTCCAAAAAATCCTAATTCAAAAAGAAGCGGATGGCTTAGCAGTATGGAGTTAAAACAAGCGAAGGTGACAATTTTGAAGGAAATTCAAAAATCATCGTTTCCAATAGAGTACACTCAATTAAAAAATAATCAGCCGTTAAACAAAAATAGTAAATACTACAATTTAAATCCTTTTTTAGGCGAAGATGGTCTCATTCGCGTTAAGCTTAACAAGGCTTTAATAACTTACTCGAGGAGACATCCGGTAATATTACCTCCTGATTATCATGTTACTAGATTAATAGTTGATAAAATTTATGTTGACTTTGCATGGGGGCCCAACATTAACTTTAAATGCAAGCCGAGCTGAATTCTGGATTATAAATGCAAAACGTTTAATTACAAGCAGAATTCAGCAATGCATAATCTGCGTTCGCCATAAGAAACAAAATAAGGTTCAACTGATGAGAGAGCTTCCATCAGCACGAGTTAATATATCCAAACCATTTGCTCATGTCGGACTGGATTATGCTGGACCCATAATGGTAAAGACTTCGCCTCACAAGTCAACGAGAAAATACAAGGGTTACATTTGTATCTTTGTGTGCATGGCAACCAAGGCCATACACCTTGAGGCAGTATCGGATTTGACAACGCCTGCATTTCTTGCAGCTATGAAGAGATTCGTAGCCAGAAGAGGACTGTGTTCCGATATTTATTCGGATTATGGCACGAATTTTGTTGGAGGAAGAAACCAGCTAGCTGGAAAAGAAATTGATGCAAGCCATCAAGGCTCAACAGAATGAGGAAGGCGAGAGCCTTGCAATGAAGGGCATATCATGGCACTTCAATCCGCCAGCTTCACAACATCACGGAGGGTTATGGGAAGCTGGTGTGAGGTCAGTGAAGTTCCATCTGCGCCAGACACTTGCAAATTCATCTTGTACGTATGAGGAATTAGCGACCCACTTAGCGCAGATAGAAGCATGCCTCAATTCACGCCCACTGTGAAAACTCTATAGAGGTTCTAGAAGTTCTAACACCAGCGCACTTCCTTATAGGCCAACAGATAAATGCAAAACCGGAGCCGCAAGAGATTGATGTTCTACCGTCACAACGGTGGAAATATGTGCAATTCCTCCCACATCAGTTTTGGACCAAATAGAAGAATGAGTACCTACACAGACTTCAGCAGAGATATAAATGGCCGAAGATTGAAGACAACATAAAAATTAATGATGTGGTACTCGTCAAGGACGAGAATGTACCACCTACTTGCTGGTCGCTTGGAATAATTAAGGAAGTTTTTCCTGGCCGAGACGGTCTAGTGCGTGTAGTGAAAATTGGTTTAAATAATAATGCTACAATCACAAGACCAATTACAAAAATATGTCGGCGCCGGTAGAAAAAGCCACAAAACATTAATTAATTAGTTAATTAGTTTAATGTGACGTCGTGTCATTTTGTGGTGTCCTATATGTTTCCCTTCTTAAATAAATTTTAAAATTCCTTTGTCCTAGATGCAAACCTACGACGACGATGTATTGGAGCTGTTTGACTACGATGTCGACTTCCAGCCCATTGATGAGGACATGCTGCATCACTTCATGCAACCAAACATCAATATCCTCACTGGACTTCCACGTCAGGACAGTCAACCGTCAATACAGCAGCCAACAACGCTACGGGAATCTTCTCAGGCCAGTACATCAGCAGCTAGAAACCCTCCAAGGAAACCGTACATTAAGCCGTCGTTGAAAAGTATTTCTTTACCGGTCAACATTAATGGGGCCAAGGAGGTAGATCTGAACATTCTGCGACCATCCTCAACATTAGCTGAATTAAAGATGAGATTGGACAACGATATTCAGCGATTCTTAACGAGAGAAGGCGAAACCATATTTATTCCCCAACGAGTACTAAAAAGACTAGATTTTGAAAAAATCCAACCGAGCAAGAAGGATTTTATTGTAAACTTGCCAACCAAGTTTCAAGTTCGCTTAAGGATCAAAGCAGATGGTCAACTCGTATTTCACCATCATCACAAACGCGGACTTAGAAGAATGATTGCGGCTGTTGAACAAAACGTTCAACGGGCGGGAGAATGTTCAGCGAACGATGCTGGACGTCCTGTGCCGCTGGTATAATAAATAACTTAAAAAAAAAAAAATGAACTAACGAACAAATAAGATAATAATGAATTTATAAATAATAATGAATTAAATAAAATAACTAACTAATAATAATGAGCTTGTAAATAATAATGAATTAAATAAAATACTTAATATTGATAAGTGTACGACCCTGTCCTTTTCTCGTAAAAGAACGAGTATTTGTTTTGACTACACGTTAAATGGCTGTGTGTTGACTAAACTAGACAAGACAAAAGACTTGGGAGTGTGGTTGAACTGTCGCTTTACTTTTGACGATCACTTATTACTTTGACTGTCACTTATTACTTGTTTACTGAACATTCAGGCTTCTAGTTTTATCCACAACGAAGTTATAGGGGGGTCGAAAATGGCCTGAACTGTTTCGAGAAAAGGATGGTATGGTACGGCCGTGTCGCTTTTTTGCTCAACTTGGCGGGTTTTCGTTGTTCCGGTACGGTCATTTTTAAGAATTTCGAACATTTACCGACGTAGTCTTTATTTTCGCATGCTGGGCACTTTATATTATTCGCAACATAATATGATGATAAGATGAGAAACTTCGACTCGTGCGAGGCTTGGAGGAAGAGATGCTGTTTCGGTCAGCAATCGATTTGTTTTCTGGCACCGCTTTCATATGGTTTAGGTCGGTTAGGGCAAAGGTGATGTTTCGTAAAGAAATCCTCTATTTGTCGAATTCTCGTAGTTAATTAAGGAAAGTTGATTGGAATAAATAAACAAAATTTTGGGGAAAAGCCGGATAGCATAAAACACTAACTTTGTTGTATGAATTCAAATTAATACATAATTTACATAATTGAAGAGGAATTAGCTAGTTTATAAGACGTTGTGAAACTCTGAGCTTCTGAACGACGTCAATACCGGGAAATTCTGAGAACACCTACAGACGTTATTGATAACGACCGTGAAATACGTTGAATACGAACGCGTATACAAGCACGTCGGTGCAGCTAAGAGCTGCGTTTCCTGAGCGGCCAAGTGCGAATCGGACTCGAAGGTTCCGTAATTTTATTTTTATTTTTTTGTGATGGAACAACAAATTAACGGTTTTTGATTTTTCCCTTTACTTGTGCTGTAAGACCTTCTTTCATGATTCCAGGTCTGTGGGCAGTACCCTGTAGGTTTTGATTCCCCTGCGAAGTGTTAGAGAATAAGGTACAAATGGCCGTAACTTTGGATAGCGTTGACTTGGTTGGTTGGTTAAAGTGGCGACCCAGCTGGCTGGGCAGGTCCAAGTAGCGCTGGCGCGCCGTTTTGATACCACAAGAAAGAAATCCCCTGAAAGTAAACCAGAAGAGGAAAAACGATTGAGTGAGGCCGCCAAGGATCACAGCTAACAAGTGGAGTTCAAAAATAGAACTATCTCTCCGATCCTTTTGGCGGATAAAGCTTTGACGTTGTCAAGGAAGTACTCACCCAGCGCCCGATATCTAGGCCCTGCTAAAGCGGGACTGTTGCAGACAAAATAGGAAAGAGTCTCTTTCTCCTGCTGATCCTTGCAACTTCGACAGTGGTTGTTAAAAGGAATTTCCAGCTTGGCTGCGTGTTCCCCTACAGGCCAGTGACGAGAAAGCACTGCCAACACCCGGGAAATGTCTACACGACTACGCTTAAGTAGCTCAAGCGTTCTACTGTAGCTATAGGTAGGCCAGGTCATTCGGGAAATATTGCAGGTTTCCAGACCAACCCAGCGTTTATTCGCAATTGAGAAGAAATGTAGCCGGATGTCCCTCTTAACGGCCCCCATCGGAGCATAAACTAATTCCTCCATCGACTCGTTGAGAGAGGCACCCGTCCTAGCCAGTTCATCTGCCCGTTCGTTACCACCTATGCTCCTATGCCCAGGAACCCAGAGTAGAGTAACGCTATGACGCTGCCCTGCCAAGGCGAGACACTCACGGCAGCGAACTACCAGTCTAGAGGAGGCACAGGCCGAGTCAAGAGCTTTGATTGCGGCCTGTGAGTCCGTAAGGATTGCAGCATTACATGCTGGTGCGAGGCCAATCAAGATTTCGCAGGCCTTCATGATAGCGAAGACCTCCCGCCTGGAAGGTACTGGCCAGCGTAGGAAGACGATACGACTTCTCAGTGGCAAGTGTAACGGAAAAAATACCAGCACCGCTTCCTATCACGGATTTAGACCCGTCCGTGAAGATAACGTGGTCGAAGGTTTGCGTTAAATCGCCCGCACTCCACTCCTCTCTGGTGGGAAGTCTCGCACTAAAGAACTTCTCGCCAGGTTCTGTGGGCACAGTATAGTCTGTTTGGCAGCCTGCCAACCCCTTAGGCAGCTGGTTCAGGATATTGCCGTGTCCGTATGGCTTGGCGCTCCAGCATCCTGCCTCTTTTAGTCTGAGAGCACTACAGCTCGCCAGGTATTTAATGTGGAGCTCAATGGGAAGGAGATGCAGCAGCATATTGAGAGCCTCGGTCGGGCAAGACCGCATTGCTCCTGTAGTGCCCACACACGCCGTTCTCTGCACCCTACCCAGTTTTGGAGCGGATGTAACCCTTGTCGCTTCGCTCGTGCGTTTATTGCTGCCAGCGTGCGCAATCGGCTACGCACCGCCCTTGTTGCACAATATCATAGACAAATTAGATAACCCACTTCGAACAAGCAAAACGCGACCAAAAATTCTGAGAGCTCCACAGCGATGCCTCCACATGTGCGATAGCATCCGACGAGTTCGGCGAAGGAGAAGTCGCATTTGTTCGGCGCGCGATGGTTTTCTTGTGGGCATGCGATGCTGTGCACGGTTTGCTGCGGCGGCGCTGGCCCTGCGGTGGTTGTTTACTTCGCTGCTGTTCTGCGCAAGGGGCTTGTGGGGTGAAGAGCGAGGGGATTGAATTTTTCTAGGAATCCTCGGAGTTGCGGGCTCTGCTCAATCAAGGAAAGTAATTCCCACGGGCAGTAGGCATACGGACAGATTCATAAGTTTGAATTATCTAACGAAATTCAGATTTTTTCGTTTTCGGTGTTTTGTTTTTCATTGCCTTAAGGAATTATTAAAACAATAATGTTAGGTATTCTATCAAAATTTTGATTTGATAAAGATTTATTTTTAATGGATTAGAAAGAGTTAATTAAATTCATATAGTTGTTAGTTTAAAGAAAAGTAGAGAAATCTTTATGCATACACGAATAAAGTGTGAAAAATGTAAAAAAGATATGCACAACTAAATTTATATAAAAAGCTGTTGGTTTCGCAACGTTAATTGACGCTCATCTGCACGAGCCCTACAATTTTTCTCTACTTACATCATCAAGTATTAGGACCGGTGCATGCAGCATGCTTAAGGCAATGAAAAACACCGAACGAAAAAATCTGAATTTCGTTAGATAATTCAAATTTATGAATCTGTCCGTATGCCTACTGCCCGTGGGAATTACTTTCCTTGATTGAGCAGAGCCCGTAACTCCGAGGATTCCTAGAAAAATTCAATCCCCTCGCGCTTCACCCCACAAGCTCCTTGCGCAGAACAGCAACGAAGTAAACAACCACCGCAGGGCCAGCGCCGCCGCAGCAAACCGTGCACAGCATCGCATGCCCACAAGAAAACCATCGCGCGCCGAACAAATGCGACTTCTCCTTCGCCGAACTCGTCGGATGCCATCGCACATGTGGAGGCATCGCTGTGGAGCTCTCAGAATTTTTGGTCGCGTTTTGCTTGTTCGAAGTGGGTTATCTATATTTTTATTTGTCTATGACAATATAAAGCACGAGTGGATAATAAGCCACTGTCCAACCGGAAAGGCGTGCGTTTTAGTGCCACATTTCCCTCACTAGTGGGGAAAAATAAAATGTGCAATTCGGGCGGGGCGTAGCCGATTGCTTACGCTGGCAGCTAAACACACTCGCTTCGCTCGTGCGTTTATTACTGCCCGCGTGCGCAAACGGCTACTTTACGCCCTTGTTGCACAATATACTATTACTGCACGTCATTTCCTGTATTGCAAATGGCTGATTCTTGAATAAGTTATAGCACAAATCCTCAATCAACTTTGCACACTCTAATACATGTATCCCTAGTTTTTCTTTCAATTGCTCATTGCCAACTACATCGAGCAAGATATTTGCTCTTTAAGCATACGTGTTGGACACTATACCTGTAAATATATAATTGCATATAAGCTCTGAAAAAGTGCAGCACTTTAACTGTCATTTTTAATAGAAATGATTTCAATACATCATGAATTCTACTGGAATCAAATTGAAAGAAGCTTAGGAAAGCCCTTTTTAGATAACAATTCCTTAATAAAGTTCCTAAAATTCTTACTATTTATTTTAGCTACCTTTGATTTCTGTAAGGTTTTTCACACATAATGTCAAAATAATTCAATTTAATTTTTCTAATGGAATTATTTTAACATTTTGAATGAAAAAATTAATTGAAGTCAAAGGTAACTGAATTGAATTTCCAAAAATTTAGAAAGTTTAAGGAATTTCAAAAGGATTTGATTTTTGTGGAATTCATGATAGGGGTACCTACAAGTTTTCGGCTTTAGACAAAAGCAAGTGGATTAGATCATGAATGACTAGTTGCCACAATAATTAATAGTAAAAAGTGAGATATCCTTTTCTACGTGTACTTCTCCCTGCTGTGAAAGAATTTACCTAAATGTTAGTATAAAAGCAATTGATACCTTTATCATGCAAGGCCATCACAAATCGGGAGAAGTCCGAATCCCATGTTTCAAAAATTTGTCTGTTCTTTTCATCGTCAATACATTTTATTAATATTTGAACCAGTGCATCACAGGCACAAGTGTTTGTTAATGAAATTTTCATGCCATTAATGCAGTATGGTTTTGTTTGTAGACAGTTTCTATTTCTTAAAATAATATGTTCAATCCTTAGCTCAGGTTGTGAGCTAAAACTTATAAATATATTTTAGTTTCTTACAGAAGATAAACAAAGAAAAAAGTACCTGGATTCCCCACTAACAGAATCCCATTTGAACCATCCCAAAACTAACAACTGCTGCCTGACAACCCATCAAAATTCAAGATCCACTTCCTAGAAGACTGTGACGTGAGGACCCCAAAGAAAAACCCGACCGAAATCCACAAGAACCCACAAAAAGAATCCCGTTCGACCCACCAAAATAGAAATTCTAGCTATTAAGCATTTCATTCATTTTTGATTATATTTAATTGTTTATAAAAGGAATTATTGCTACAACTGAACTAAACATGTAAAAATCAAAGTAGGCTTTAAAATTAATTCAGATTCAAATTCTTATAAGATAGCAAGGCATGACCATCGCGTTGCTATGACAACGAACATTCTTATTAGTATAAAAGGAGCTGAGGCGAACAGGAAAAATCACTTTCTTGAGTCTTTCCAAGAGGTCAGTATTACCACGGGTATGGTATACTTATTCCAATTAGCGTTCGGGAACTTGACTGTTCGCTATTTTCTCCTATTGGCGTTCGGGAACTGACTGTTCGCCAATTCCATTTCGTTAGCGTTCGGGAACTGACTGTTCGCTAATTTCTCCTATTAGTGTTCGGGAGCTGACTGTTCACTAATTCCAAGTCTATGGCGTTCGGGAACTGACTGTTCGCCAATTCCAATTCATTAGCGTTCGGGAACTGACTGTTCGCCAATTCCAATTCATTAGCGTTCGGGAACTGACTGTTCGCTAAATTCCTCCTATTAGTATTCGGGAACTGACTGTTCGCCAATTCCAATTCTTTACCGTTCGGGAACTGACTGTTCGCTAAATTCCTCCTATTAGTATTCGGGAACTGACTGTTCGCCAATTCCAATTCTTTACCGTTCGGGAACTGACTGTTCGCTAATTCCTCCTATTAGTGTTCGGGAACTGACTGTTCACTAATTCCTAGTCTATTGGCGTTCGGGAACTGACTGTTCGCCAATTCCATTTCGTTAGCGTTCGGGAACTGACTGTTCACTACTCAACTCCTTCATTCCAAGCCAATTTCTCAACGGAATCCTTAACCAAAAAGTCTCGCAATTTGTCATTAGCACATACATGATACACTTTTATTTAAACAATCTCATTAGCACATACATAATACACTTTTATTTAAACACATCAAATAAGAACTTAATATATTATTTTAATTTGTTAAACAAATTAACAGTCAGTGTTGTGCTGTCAGTTTGTTTGGACGCGTTTCTGTCGCTGCTCGTCGCTGTTGTTTTTTGTGGTTTCGTAGTGTTTTTCGCGGTGTTTTGTTTTTGCACGGGTGTTCTTTGCGTTGAACGCGTGAAGTTTTCTTATTTTATTTTCGCCTTGTGTTGTGGCTTTTTGTAGCCCTCCTAATTTTAATTTTATCTTTTCCTTTTGTGCCTCTAGCGGTTTTATAGGTTTTTGCCTGGTGTGGGTGGTTCTCTTCGCTCTCAGGCAACTCTTTTCATATCTGTTCTAGTTTTTATCGTAGGTTCTACTATCCACTTTTATCCGTTTAACGAAGTAAACTTTGGGTTCGTGTTTTTGATAAGCACAGCTACCTACCGCCTTTTTTCGCTTCTCCTGATCTGTGTCTTCAATTAGTTAATATGGCCACCTGCAAAATTTGCAATATTTCCGACTCTGACGATATTATCTCTTGTGATGGTATCTGTCAATCTTTCTTCCATCCCAGGTGCCTGAAACGCTCTCATAAGTGTCCTGTAACAACTTGTAATGAATGCGCGGATATTAAACCCGTTCATATTTTAAAACTAATTGAACACATTACCAAACCTTTACTTAACGAGCAATCAGTTCTGATCGACAAGTTCTCAAATTTTTCTTCTGTTTTAAATTTATGTACTGACGAAATCAACTCAACTAATAATAAGATTGATAAAATTTTTGATACAATCGACGTTGTAAATTCTAACTTATCCACACTTAATGATAAATTTCATGGTTTTTCCTCAAAAATATCTCTCTTGTCTGCCTCAACTGATGAACTTCACTCGTTACTAGCGAACTTCTCCCCTGTTTCCTCAAGTGGTTCTAACTCTACGCCCATTATGCCTGTTTTGGATGACGTACGACGTAATATTAAGCAAATTAAAAACGATATACAGCCTATGTCCTCCGTAATTGTTAATAATGCCAGAGCGCTTAGTAATATTGCCACTTACCTTGCAAATGACCAAATTTCAAAATGCAATAATGCACACCCTATTGATAGTATTTCAACTGATCCCAAAGACAATACCCAAAATTGCGACGGTAATGATATTTCCATTAGTGCCGGCAGCATCGATTGTCCTACTAACTCTGCTGCTCCCCTTCCTCCAGCAGCTGCCCCTGATGTTATTGAAACCAAGAACAGAAATAAAAAACATCTATACAAAAACCTAAAAAAGAACAACAAAAGTCCTATTAATAATCAACAAGGTGTCCCATTAACAGCCGATAAAGGCATTAGTAATAGTAATGTAATTATTAATAACGATCCTAGACCCAACGCAATTTCCATTTCAACCGTTAGTGGTATTAGTAATGCCGCTCCGGAAGTGAACAATTTAAAAGTAGTTCCCTCACGCCACGCGCTGTTCATCTCCAGGTTCACTTCCGACACTAACACCACCGATATTTTAAAATACATTTCAGACCATAATATTTCAACTAGCAACCTCTCTTGTCGTAAAATAAGTAACCCCACTAAGGCGATTGCATCTTTTCTTCTTAATGCGCCAGAATTAATTTATTCCAAACTCCTTGACTCCACTTTTTGGCCTTCTGGTGCTTTGATCAAACCTTTTGTTCCCAAGAATCTGACCTCTCTAAGCTCCAAACGCTTACTTGGAACAAATAATGCTCCTGTTATTACGCAATCTTCTAGTGCTCTTGATCTATCAAAAAACTAAATAATTTCCGGACGATTTCCCTGTACTATCAAAATGTCAGGGGTTTAAGAACTAAAAGTAGATCTTTTTACCAATCCACTGTTGCTAGTGACTTTGATATTATTGCTCTCACTGAGACCTGGCTTCATAGCGGTTTTTTTGATGCGGAGCTATTTGACTCCTCGTACCAGGTTTTCCGTAGGGATAGGTATCTCAGCTCTGAGGCCTGCGGGGGTGGTGTTCTTATTGCTTGCAAAAACGAATTGTGTTGCAGCAATATTCCCTTACCTGATTCTTGCGACAACCCTGACGTCGAGGCAATTTGTCTTAAAGTTGCTGATAAAAATCATTCTCTATTTATTTTGTGTTGTTATATTCCCCCCGATAGGCTCAATACAGTTGACGACAGGGGCAACAACCTCTATGACTCTCTTATTCACATTTTGGAATTCGTTTCAAATTTAATGTGTCTCTCTGACGAACTTTTGTTAATAGGTGATTTCAACCTACCCAATGTACAATGGGTATTTAATTCGGATGACGAGTGTTGCTATCCTTCCAACAACCTTAATCCGAAGGAATCTTCCTTTCTCGAATCTCTCTTTTCTTGTGGTCTCCTTCAACTAAGCACAGTTAAAAATGTATTGGGGAGGCAGCTTGATTTACTTTTTTCTTCGGGCAGTGATAATATAATTGTTCAACGCTGCCCTTTAGCCATGTCCACTGTCGATAAGTACCACCCACCCCTCCAGATTGATTTCTGTTTTAACTCTAAAGTTCTCCCTCTGAATGAGGATAGCAACATGATTTATGATTTCAAAAACGGTGATTTCGACGAACTCAACTGCAGGTTGTCTTCTATTGATTTCGGGTCTCTCTTATCTGCAAGTTCAATCGATGACAACGTCGCAAAACTTTACGATTCTCTTCTGTTAAACTTTGACTACTGCGTTCCTGTTAAACGCCGCCGTCTTCCCTGTTCTTCGCCCCCCTGGTTCAATTCAGATTTAAGAAAGCTAAGAAATAAGAAAAATAAATTATGGAAGTTATATCTGCAGTCGAAGGATACTCAGTCATATAACACACTTGTAGAGTGTTATAATGAATTTAATTACCACGCTTCCGTTCTTTATGAGGATTACCTCAATAAAACTAAAAACGATTTATATAGTAATTCGCGCGCGTTTTTCAATTTTGTTAACGCCAAGAGGTGTACTGATGGCTATCCATGTACTATGTCTTACGGGGGTTTTTCGAGCGGAGTTTCGCAATCAATTTGTGACATGTTTGCATCCTTCTTTGAAAAATCCTTTTCCTCTCCTAATTTCCAACCTGATACTAACCAGTTTCATCATCTTAACCTTAATCCAACCCCTTTCGACCTCTCTATTAATATCACTCCTGAAATTGTTCACAGGTTTATTGCCGAACTTCCTACCGACTATTCTTCAGGTCCTGATGGTATTCCCCCTGCGGTTCTTAAACTTTGTGTCAATGTACTTGCCGAACCCTTGTCTATTATTTTTCAGAAATCTCTTAATTCTGGCCAATTTCCTAGTATATGGAAAGACTCTTTCATTATCCCAATCTTTAAGAAAGGATGCCGTAGTGATGTTTCTAATTATCGGCCGATTGCTAAATTGTCCTGTATTCCCAAGCTCTTCGAGTCAATTATTTACTCTGAACTCTCTAAGATTTGTACAAGGCTTATATCCTTAAATCAACATGGTTTTCTTCAAGGTCGTTCTACTTCCACTAACCTCTTAGAGTTCGTTGAGTATACCTTAAATGGATTCAAAACAGGTTTACAAACTGATTGTATTTATACTGATTTCAGCAAAGCTTTTGATAAAATTTCTCACCCCATCATCATTCTTAAGTTGAAAAGTTTGGGTTTCCCTCCTCCCTTTCTTGAATGGGTGCAATCTTACTTGCATGATAGATCCTATCATGTCTCTTTTCGTGGTTCCTTGTCGAGAAGTATTTTGGCTACGTCAGGTGTCCCTCAGGGTAGTCATCTTGGACCTCTCCTGTTTATTCTTGCTATCGATGATATCACTCACCTGTTGAAATCTTGCAATATTCTTATTTATGCTGACGACATGAAGATTTTCCGTCGTATTGAGAATATAAATGACTGCGAGTTGGTTCAAAACGACTTAGATACTTTACAGTCCTGGTGCTTGTACAACAATTTGGAACTTAATATTTCTAAGTGCGAAATTATTTCATTTTATAGACGGCACAACCCCTTTAACTTCGACTACTCCTTGTCTGGCTGTTCTCTTCGTCGTGTTGACATTGCGCGTGACCTTGGCATTCTTCTGGATAGAAAACTTGACTTTGCTGAGCATATTAATTACATGGTTTCCAAGGCTTCCGCTTTGTTAGGATTTGTAAAAAGATGGTCTCGGGAATTTAATAACGTATCTATATACAAGCAGTTATACATTTCTCTAGTTAGGCCTATCCTGGAATTCGGTAGTCTTGTTTGGTCACCTTATTATGCAATTCATGCTAATAGAATCGAGTCTGTCCAGAAAAAATTTGTTAGGTTTGCGTTGAGAAACTTGCCTTGGGATAATCCTCATATCCTTCCTCCTTACAAAGACCGCTGTCTGTTGCTTAGCATGCACTCGCTTCAAGAACGTCGTGTTGTGGCCGATGTCACTTTTGTCCACCAGCTGGTTAATGGTATAGTTGTTTCTCCGTCTTTGAGAACCTTACTCATTCCCAGACAGAATCCTCATAACCTTAGAAATGTGCCTTTGTTCCAAATTAGTACATCTCGAACTAACTATGGGTACTTCCAACCCAGTAATCGTATGTGTTTGAATGTTAATATGCATGCCGATTTGTTTAATAATTGTATTAGCAAGCATGTGTTAAAAAAGTCGTTGTTTGATCGATTTGCATGTGACGGTTTGGTGGGTGTTATTACTAACACCGGGCCAAATGATGATCAGTTTCATGCAAGAGATTAATTTTCTCTGAAGCTTGAACTAAGCTGATGGTCCTATGTAAAAAATTTGAATTGAAGAGAAAATAAATATTTTTTGAATTAACTATATATATCCAAACCAGAAATCTTTTATTTATTATTATTTATTTCATTGTTATTATTATTTTTTATTGTGTTCTGGCATCGGTCAGAACAAATACATTCAGCCTTTCTGCCCTCAGCTGTAAAATCTTTTTCAATAAAGTCGTTTTAAGGGTTCCGTAGCCAAATGGCAAAAAACGGAACCCTTATGGATTCGTCATGTCTGTCTGTCTGTCCGTCCGTATGTCACAGCCACTTTTTTCCGAAACTATAAGAACTATACTGTTGTAACTTGGTAAGTAGATGTATTCTGTGAACCCCATTAAGATTTTCACACAAAAATAGAAAAAAAAAAATTTGGGGGTCCCCCATACTTAGAACTGAAACTCAAATATTTTTTTTTCATCAAACCCATACGTTTGTGGTATCTATGGATAGGTCTTCAAAAATGATATTGAGGTTTCTAATATCATTTTTTCTAAACTGAATAGTTTGCGCGAGAGACACTTCCAAAGTGGTAAAATGTGTGTCCCCCCTCCCCCCCCCCCTGTAACTTCTAAAATAAGATAATGATAAAACTAAAAAAAATATATGATGTACATTACCATGCAAACTTCCACCGAAAATTGGTTTGAACGAGATCTAGTAAATAGTTTTTTTTTTAATACGTCATAAATCGCTGCCACGGAACTCTTCATGGGCGAGTCCGACTCGCACTTGGCCGCTTTTTTATGTATATTGATTTTTCTGTTTTCCTCTTTGGAAGTGGCTCGTCATCGATATTTTCAAGTCCACCCCATTTCTCTGTTTCCTTAGAAGCTACAACTTTTTATATGTCATTTGCTTCTCTTGTAGAGCATTTTTTACACACACGTTTTTCCGAGCCTGAGTACGTTTCGGAGCAGGTGTCAAAACCGTGTACTGGTATGCTGCACACGATACATTTATGCGCTCCAGTTGGAATGCCACCATTAGCACACGCGATGCAATCTGGCTGATATATCAACTGTGAGGAAAGCGGGTGGATTTGAAAAAAAGATAGTTCGGTAGGGCCAGTAATATTATCAACTTCGTCCAGCGAAAGATCATCATTATTACAGGGATCAGATTTTTTTACAAGATCTTCCGAAACCACATTTGTATTTTTCAAAGATTTCGCCATACCAACAACAATATTCGCAGCTCCATCAGTATTCCGAAGATGTTCCTTCACAAATTCATCTGCTCTAGTGTCGACTTTCTTTTTTAAAAATCTTGTCTTTAGATTATTAAAATCTGATTCAACTCTTGCACTGGAAGCAGGTATACTTCCGTAACCAAAATGGTCTCGAACAATACATGAGCATAGAGGCATTTCTTTTGAGTAGTTTTTTAACCAATGGTAAAAAATAGTATGGATTTGGATCACTTCCATTTTGCGTATTAACAATATCGGTCACTTCAGTATCTACATTTTTCGCCAACAAATAATATTTGTTTGGACCCGAAATTGTATTATCATGAATAGTATTTTCTGAAAAAATACATATAGAATATATATAAAAAATATATTCATAAATGTATACAATATATACAGGGGGAAAATTTACTATATACTATTTAGTAACGCAATCACAGCCCGTATATTCTGGAACCCTTAATTATACCTTCTAAAAAAGTTTATCGCATGATATAGTAAGAAATATAATAGAAGCATGCATTTCAATTTTTAACATACCATAAATAAATTAAATATTGTGAAAGTAATAGTAAATAGTTCTGAAAAACAAGAGTTGCGATTGGGTTATAAATCATTACCATCAGTTAAGAAACCTGGATTTTCATCGTCGTTTATATTGACTTGCACGTCATCTGTAAATAAAATTAAGAAAATTGTGACTCGAAGTGACATGAAAGTGCCCTTACAAGTTTATACCTTCAGCCAGTTTGTCTATTTCCCCCTGTAATTCTGTATGGCGATTTGACATACATTTATTTTTCAAACTATTAATGCTTTTATAGCATTCTGTCATAGAGCCATTGCGCAGGTATCCACTTGTTTCTGACCGGCAAAAAATCAACATATCTCTTAGGATACCTTCAGCTTCTTGAATAGATCGAGATATGACTAGCTGTCCAATAGATGCCAACCAAAATCTCTTGATAATTGACGACAAGTTTTTGAACAAAATAGCATAATTATGCATAAAATGTGCTACATCAAGTCTAATGTAGCAATCAAGATTTTTTTTTTAAAAAGCATGCGTTTGCATATTCTGTTATTGTTTCATATGGGGTAAAAGCACTTAATATTGCTATAATTAATGCCTTTCCGTCGTCACTAACAACTTCTTTCGGCTTTGGTCCTCCTAATCGTTGCAACATTCTGAGCCACTTTCCGATATGCAGTGCGTCGTGTTTTTCTGACAGCATTTCGAACACAGGAAATTGTTCCATCCAGTTGATCACGGCAGAGTAAAGAAAAATATGTCCCGACATGACATGGTACCATCGGGCCGAGTGATTTTGCTGACTACCCCAGCCGTGGCATCTACGCTTATTTTTCTTTCACTGCCTTTTGTGTTACAATACTCGATATAAACTTAAAGTTGTTGTACGGAGCAGTAAATGACATAAGAGGGATAAGCTCCTATTGCATGGATTGCATTTCGCAATCAGTATGCAAAGAGATGTCAACGGATCATGGTGAATATGTTGGCTCTTGGCATATTCGAACTTAGCGTCTCTTAGTTGCTTTCTACTAGGCAGATGTGGAGGAAGACTGTCACCAAACTTCATAATTTTATTAGCAATCTCTTTTTGTTCAATAGAAAGGCTCGATTCGAACAATATTTTTCCGATTGCTATTCTCTCTGGGTTTCGCAGAGGCCGTACATTGAAATTGCAGGGGTCAAACGATCTATTTATGGTGAGATTAACAACGACTACTTCTTGTTGCAAATCGGTTATCACGCCCTCAATCGTTGAACCACACTTGCATTTTCCTGTAAGAAAATTTTGAATGAAAGCAATACTCGCGTGAAAATTCAGTGTCGGCTTAAACTTGGGCCCAACTATAGTTTTCCCTAAATACAAACTAAACTCAAGTATTGATTTCTATGAATGTGGTGAGTGAGTATCAGCGCATAACCCTAAATAAAATTTGATATCAATTAGTGATATATAACTATACAGATTGCTAAAATATAATAATCTTGATGCAACTTTTTCAAACATTGAGATATCCTTTCGAATTTTTCTATATGTATGATGATTACTAATTGCAGAAAAAGTTGATAAAAAACTATAATGAGTATCGAAAACGATGTAAAGTATTGCAAGTATTGCAAAGTATTGACAGTTCAATACAGAAATTTCGAAAAATAACAAATGTAAATTATTCTTAAATATGTTAATGTGTTTAGTTTTAAAATTGTATGATCATAAATATTCTTGGATTATCTGTAAAAAAATACACAAACAGTGTATATATACATAGATATATATATATATATATATTTTTTTTTTATTGCAGACTAATAAACAAAAACAAAATAACCAAACAAAAAAAATTGACCAAACCTCGGGTTCAATTTGGTCGCCAGTTTTGTTCGTTTGGTTTTTTTGTTTTTGTTTCTTAGTCTACTTCCTTGATTTTTCTATCAAATGTCCTGAATTTTAACTACTGCCGTCTTGTAACCTAACTGAAAATGTAAAAACACAAAATGTGATGTGCCTTTATTTAGAATGAGAAAGTGACAATTCTTCGACGATATTTGTGATAAGCCGTAGAGCTGCTACTGACAGTCAAGATTAATAAATATTACTTTGTACATTGAATTTTCCAACTGCGTTTCGTTGTGCAGACTCATAACATTTATAGAAACCCATACTTGAGTGTAGTTTTTATACTCTGGGAAACAAATTTATGTTCATTGCAATTATTTTCTTCGAACAACTCTTTGATTGGCTGCCAGCTTTACAATCTTACAAATGAAAATTCGGTTTTCTCATTTCATGATCATAACAATTCTCAAGGACTGTCTCTACTATTAGCTTTTCTTTTTTTGATGATCGGATCCGGATCAGATTTCGCAGCAAATTTTGTATTGAATTGAAATTTCCAAATAGTTGCTTCTAGCAAAACATTTTAATTTGGTGAAAAGAGCATAAAATTGCATTGACTTATACCACAGAAAAATAACTATACAGATGTCGCCTCGGCATAGGAAAACGAGAACGCATTTCTGTCATTATAAACAAGTTCGGGTGAAAATTTTTCAGCAATATGAACCGAATTTGGAGCCTCTGCACTTGCCCACTTGGTCGAGCGTCAGGACACGAGAGCAGCGAGGTGTTCGTGGGGCCGACTTTAATGAAAGTGAGGCGTGAGGGAATTTCAATGTTGCAATGGTTCCATCCTATTCTGCGTCAATATACACTGATACAGAAAAAGGGAAAGAGAATGCGTAAGGGGATTATTCACGCATACTAGAAAAATTAGTGAAGCGCGAACGAGGGAAAAATACAATGGTTCGCTTGTATTTGATCAATTCGCAGAACTAGACCTTTTCCTTCTTTGGACTGCGACTTGCGAGATTTTATTGTTGGAGCATTTGCGATATTTATAATTGACTTGAGATTTGCTTATTTTATAAGAAGCACATCTGGTTTTAAAACTCCAGAAAAGCAGGCTGAGAATATGTATATGTATACAAAAGTAAAAAAGTAGCATCGAAATCTAGGTACCGAGTGATTGCTTGATAAGCAAGTCTACTTGCCCCGACACTACTCTTCTTCTTCTTGGGCCGTATTAAAAAAGTTGTATATAACTTATGAGCTCCCTCATAGATTCTCTAACTGCTCTAATGTTCCTATATCTGTATATTTCCATTTTTTTCGCTCCTTCAAATCAATTATGACATAAGTTTGTAACCTATGGGTGGGGGGTATATGTTCTTCTCGGGGGTATGGTTGCCGGAAGCTCTAGAGATGTCCAGGATCGTAAGAGTGAGAAGACTCAAGGTGTACAAAATAATCGGTTTATTCATTTGTTCAGTTCTTTTACACAAGACTTATATCTATTTACAATAGGTCTGGCTTTTTATATAAAACGGTACTTTACAATGTTCACCTGGCCTTTTTCTATTAATACAATTCAGGTTTGGCCTTTCATTTAGTCAAGTATTATACATTTATGGCCGGTTATCTACACCGGTAATTTACAATATTTACATGGCCTCTGGTTACTAATACAATTCATTAAATACAATAGTTGTAAGGCCTTTCATATACAGCGGTAATTATAATATTTACATGGCTTCTGTTTATTAATATAGTTCAATAAATACAATAGTGGTATGGCCTTTGAGAAACAACGGTGATTATAGTACTTACATATCCTTTGATTACTAATACAATTCAATAGTTGTGTGGCCTTTGATATACAATGGTAACTTTACAATATTTACATGGCCTCTGGTTACTAGTACAATTTAATAAATACAGTAGTTGTGTGGCCTTTAATAATTTCTCCTTCGACCGGTACCCTCACCTTGCCGTGGTGGAGGAGCTTGCGCGCGTCGATGATTGACTGAGCTATGTCGACGGCAGCAGGGTGCTGCCGGGAGGGTCTCCCATGTCGAACAGGTCAGTCTTGAGGCGTCAGACGAAGAAGGGTAACCAAAAAGTACCATGGAAGGCAAGCCTAAGGAATTAGAGTCTGCACGGGGTAACCAGCCTGTTGCTGGGAATCCTCCCGCTGTACAAGCGGCCGGGGCTAGGAGTGTGCAGGTCCCACTTCCATGCACTGCCGAGGTGGCGAGTCCAGGCCAAGGAGGAAGTTCTCTACTGGACTCCGATGATAGAATGTCGCAAGACGGACTATCATCGATTGGCACATTGACACAGTCAATGGAGAGCCTTCTTTTGGAGCAGGAAAGGATCGGAAAGCAGCCCGCTGTTACTACGGTTAATCCTGTTCCCACCACGGACAAAATCACCCCCCCTCCAACTAACACCCAGAAAAAGGAGGGGTTGTCCAAACGACAGCTGCGACGGCTGAGGAGTAAGCAGAACAGAGCTGAGGCAGAGGAAGCGAAAGCCGACTTTGTCAAGGGTTCCGTCCCTTCCTCCTCGACTCCGGTGGCAACAGCCGCCAAAAGAGGTAGGTCGGAGGAGGACTCATCCACTCCGAGCACCTCGGCTGGTGCGGGTTGCGCTGGAGTAGCCAAAAAACCACCTACGCAGCCAATGAGCAGAAATAAACGGAGGAAAGTCATTAAGACCGGTCTCCCAGTACAAAGCTCATCGGACGAGGTAAAGGGGAAACCCGATCCTCGTATCGGGTCGTTAGAGGGTGCGGCTCCGTCGGGCTCAAAGACAACGGCTGGGGGGGGTGGAAAAAGCTTCGCTGAGGCTGCTTCCCAAGCCCTAGTCGTTGTAATTGAGGCCGACAACCCACAAAAGGAAATGTCTCAACGACATGTAACTTTTGTGGAGGACCACATCTGGAAGCTCTTGGGAGAGACCAAAGAGTCACCCAGGTTTGAGGGAATGGTCTTTCGTGACGGAACCTTAAAAGTTCAATGCACGAATGAACATTCCCTCAAATGGCTGCTTTCAAATGTGGCAAAATTCCCAGCTTGCGACGGCATCAAATTTTCGGCTACAAAAGGTAGCGACATGCCTAAGCTGGTTCGGGCAGTAGTTTGGATCCCAGGCCCTCGCAAGGCACCTGGTGAAATCTTTGCCCGTCTCCGTAACCAGAACCCGGGACTGGAGACTAAATACTGGCGCATTCGTGCGTTCAGCAGCAAGAGGAAGAACCCTGGTGATCCGGAAGGTTCCACTCTTGCTCTGGGCGTAGACACGGAGTCGCTGAAAGTCCTGGAGTCTGTTTACGGGCTTCGTCCTCATTTAGGTTTTGGGAGAGTGAAATTTCACGTTGCCAAAAAATAAATGCGGACAACGAGTGAGATGCGGAGCAGTTGATTATCATGTCCACTGACTTGAATATCACTCAAATCAACCTGCAGCACAGTAAATCGGCCACTGCTATTCTCAGTGGAAGGTTAAGTAAACTGCAGACATTCCCCCAAATAACACTAATACAGGAACCATGGATATGTAGAAAGCGTATCTGTGGTCTCGGTATGGTCAATTGGGGGCAACTCTTTCACTTCGAAAGAACGGAACGACCGCGGGCATGCGTGTTCGCATCGAACACAATTGAGGCCACGATGTTGAGGCAATTTTGCAGCCAAGACGTCGTCGCGGTGAAAGTATCCTACAAGATCTCGGGGACTAGACATGAGGCCGTTATTGTCTCAGCCTATTTACCCTACGACTCCATTAGTCCACCTCCCTCACGAGAACTTATGGAAATTGTAAGATACACAGAATCTAATAATTTAGGTCTGGTGATTGGTTGTGATGCCAATGCCCAGCATACCATATGGGGTAGCAGCAAATGCAATCCCAGAGGAGAAAAGTTATTAGAGTTCATTCTGTCGCACGATCTCGTGGTTAACAATGTGGGCAACGATCCAACTTTTGTCACGAGTAGGCGACAGGAGGTAATTGACTTGACACTTACTAACAGGAAGATGTCTAACTTCATTACTAACTGGCGAGTTCTAGACGAAGAATCTCTCTCGGACCACAGATACCTAAATTACAGGATAGCTATTGATGACATATACATCCCGGCTGGACGTAATCCAAGGAAGACTGACTGGGACAGGTACAAACAAATTCTTTCGGAGAAAGAAATCCATGTACCGAAGCTCCGAACAACTAAAGACATTGAGGATGAGACTCAGAAATTGAGTCGGACCTTGATAGATTCCTTTGAGAGGGCTTGCCCCGTTAGAAAGAGCCGATGCGGTAAAAGTGTCCCTTGGTGGAACAGCAATCTCTCGAGGCTCAGGAAAAATACCAGGAAGCTTCTGAATAGGGCACTAAAAACCCAAAAAGAAGATGACTGGACGGCCTATAGAACCCTACAGCGCGAATATAAGTACGAGATAAGAACTTCCAATGTCTCATCTTATAGAAGATACTGTGAGGAATTGGTAGGAATGAGAGAATCAGCTAGGTTATATAAAGTCTTTCAGAAGGACAACACAGCCAAACTGAATTCTCTCCGCAAATCTGACGGCGGATATACGGGTTCCAAACAGGAAGCCTTTGAGATCCTGGTTCAAACCCACTTTCCAGGCAGTCACAAGATTCAAATGAATCAAAGTTTAGAAAGGTATCCAGAAAGGGTCACCATTACTAGACAGGACAGATATATAGCATCGAAAGTTGTGACGGAGGAGAAGATCGAATATGCTTTGTCCTCCTTCGAAAACTATAAGACCCCAGGTCTGGATGGTATATACCCGGCTATGCTAAAAGCAGGAGGCCATTCCCTAGTTTCAGCACTAAAGAAGATATTTAGGGCCTGTTTAACCTGGGGATATATTCCAACTGCATGGCGTAAGGTCAGAGTAGTTTTCATTCCCAAACCAGGCAAGGAAGACTATGCTCTGGCGAAAAGTTTCAGACCAATCAGCTTGACATCGTTCCTGTTGAAATGCCTGGAACGTCTGGTAGAAAAATACATTAGAGGAGAGACGTTGAGACGGCATCCCCTCAATGAGCACCAGCATGCCTATAGGAGCGGTAGATCCTGTGAGTCCGCATTGCACGATGTAGTATCTAAGATAGAAAGTGCTTCGGATGAGGGGCTCTATGCTCTCGGGGTGTTTGTTGACATTGAGGGGGCCTTCGATAACGCCACGTTTCCATCGATGTGTAACGCTGCCACTGCATATGGGGTAGATACCGTGCTCGTAAGATGGATCTACTCTATGCTATCTCCGAGACTACTTTTCGCAGAATGCGACACCGACACGGTAATGAAAGTAGAGAAAGGTTGTCCGCAAGGAGGAGTTCTCTCCCCGTTACTGTGGTGTTTCCTAGTAGACTCACTTTTGGACGAACTGCAAAGTCTAAATATACACATACAGGCGTACGCTGATGATGTGTGTGCCCTAGTTTGTGGCAACTCACTTAGGGTCGTCTGTAGTAAGATGCAGAAAACCCTGGATAAAATCCAGAACTGGTGTGAGAGACATGGGTTATCAGTAAATCCTCTGAAAACAACACTTGTGTTGTTCACTAGGAAAAGAAAACTCGATAACCTTAAGCTCCCAACTTTGAAAGGTGTAACCATTCAACTCTCCAAAGAAGTGAAATATCTAGGGGTTATTCTAGATAGCAAACTGACTTGGAAGGCTCATGTCGAACACAAAGCATCTCGAGCTTTGAATGCCTTCTGGCAATGCAGGAGAGCTTTTGGGAAGACATGGGGTCTAAAACCCGCTATTGTGCACTGGATGTACACAGCCATAATTAGGCCCATAATCACGTATGCGTTAGTGGTCTGGTGGAGTAGAACGGAGATAAAAACTACCTGTTCTACCCTTAACAGAGTACAAAGGGAAGTTTGCATAGGGATAACAGGAGCCTTCAGCTCGACCCCTGGTGCAGCTCTCAACGCAATGCTTAATTTGCAGCCCTTGGACCTCGCAATCCAGGAAGAGGCAATGAAAGCTATATGTCGACTAAAAAAGTGTAGACTATGGCATGATGGACATGCTATCGGACATGGCGTCTTATCTCGAAGGCTTGAAGAGCACTGCGCTCCTTTTAGCATGCCGCTGGATGACATGACGCAAATTACCATGTTCCGAAGAGGATTCCAGATAAATTTTCCAGTAAGGGAAGAATGGGATGATCCCAACAAATTACTGGATGGATTAACTGATATCTTCTACACAGACGGATCGAAGACCTTAACTGGTACGGGCGCTGGATGGTATTTGAACGAAGGAGTCAAATACAGTATATCACTCGGAACAACCGCAACGGTTTTTCAAGCTGAAGTATTCGCCATTCTCGAAGTGGCTAACTGGATAATTTCTCATAGGTGGCATAATAGGAGGATTGGCATCTGCAGCGACAGTAAGGCTGCTCTTGTCACCCTACTTAATCCTACCACAAGATCAAAGATTGTCCAAGAATGTAAGAAAAGACTTAATTCTGCTGCCAAGCACAACCAGGTCCATCTTATATGGGTCCCCGGTCACCAGGGAATCGATGGCAATGTGGTCTCTGACGCTTTGGCGAAAGAGGGCGCAAGCTCTCCTTCCCTGGGACCGGAGCCCATCATTGGTGTCAGCTTTACAGAGTTGAAAAACTGGATAACTAATTCCATGGACTCAATACATGGCCAGAGATGGTCCAGTATATCAACCTGTAAATTCACCAAATGGTTCATCAGCCGTCCAGACAACAATAACGCAAAACTTTTACTTAGCTTAGGTAGGAAAGATTGCAGAACGCTCGTAGGGACGGTCACGGGACATAACACATGCGGCAAGCATCTGAACACCTTAGGGATCATCAGCGACTCAACGTGTCCTTCGTGTGGGGAGGACGAGGACAGTACGGAGCACTTCCTTTGTAACTGCCCGGCGTTCTCCCGTGCGCGCAGGACGACGTTTGGCGCTGATGTAATGAGAATGGAAGACTTCAATTCTCAATCTCTATCTGATGTTCTTAGTTTCGTCAAGATGACTAAAAAATTCGGATAGGGTAGTGGTCTGAGCGCTCGAGGCTAACGCCTCCCCCTTTTTCCTTAAGATTAAGATTAAGAATTACATGGCCTCTGGTTACTAATACAATTCATTAAATACAATAGTTGTAAGGCCTTTCATATACAGCGGTAATTATAATATTTATATGGCCTATATATAATTCAATAAATACAATAGTGGTATGGCCTTTGAGAAACAACGATGATTATAGTACTTACATATCCTTTGATTACTAATACAATTCAATAGTTGTGTGGCCTTTGATATACAATGGTAACTTTACAATATTTACATGGCCTCTGGTTACTAGTACAATTTAATAAATACAGTAGTTGTGTGGCCTTTGATAATTTATAATATTTATATACATGGCCTCTGTTTACTAATATAATTCAATAAATACAACAGCGGTGTGGCCTTTGATATACAGCGGTATTTATTTATTTATTTATTTATTTATTTATTCGGTTCGCTTAATACAAGCTACAATATGTGACTTAAAACTAAAACTAAAAACTAGACTAAACTAAACAACGAAAACAGACAAATATAAGGGGGATGGAAGGATTAGTTAGGGGGAGGGTTCGGCGAATAAAGAGCTTGCTTGAGGGATGTTTTGTCAATGTGGAAGTCGAAAACAGTAGAGCTGTTGGCCTTACGCAACATTCTAGTGAAGGGTTCGAAGTGACCATAATTAGTACGATGACTATCCAGGTGAAATGTGGGGAAAGATCTAACATTCCGAGGGTTAGTTTTAAGGGATATGCTGTGTAGGAACTCGGGACAGTCAATGGAACCAGACAGGACTTGATGGACGAAGGTTATATCGGCGACATCACGACGCAAGGAAAGGGGCTGAAGGTTGATAAGTTGAAGGCGACTTTCATATGGAGGGAGGTTGAGCCGATCTGTCCAGGGAAGGTCACGCAACGCGAAGCGAATGAATCTGCGTTGAACTGATTCAATTCTGTTGATGATTGAAGATTGGGAAGGTGACCAGACCTGACTAGCATACTCAAGAATGGGCCTAACGAAAAAGATGTAGAGAGATTTTGTTACATAAGGGTTGGAGAATTCCTTGGACCAACGTTTAACGAAGCCTAGAGCAGAATTGGCACTACTGATGATGTGATCGAAATGGGATCGGAAATTAAGCTCACTATCACAGATAACGCCAAGATCGCGAAGGGAGGTGACCGAAGGTATGGATTCTCCTGAAAGCAGATAGGATCTGGGAGGGATGGAGGAACGTTTACGGGAGAAGGTGATCGACTGGCATTTGGAAACATTGAGGTCGAGAAAGTTTTTAGAACACCAGGTAGAGAAGTTGTTCAGGTCGCTTTGAAGAAGGAAGGAGTCGGATGTGTTGGAGATTTGTTTGGAGATCTTCATGTCGTCAGCGTAAATTAGAATGTCAGAGTGGTTCACAACGTTAACCACATCATTGATGGCTAGTATGAAAAGCAGGGGACCGAGGTGGCTGCCCTGAGGCACGCCGGAATGGGATACGAAGGGATTAGAAATCGAGGAGTCGAAGCGAACCATATAATGGCGGCCATCAAGGTAGGAGTTAATCCATGAAATGAGGCGAGGAGGAAAGCCAAGGCGGTTGAGTTTAAAGGTTATCATCTTATGAGAAATTTTATCAAAAGCTTTACTGAAGTCGGTGGCAATAACATCAACTTCGGCACCGCCTTCCATGGCTGTAAGGGTGCGTGACACGAAGGTTGTTAAGTTGGTAGATGTAGATCGGCCTTTGAAAAACCCGTGTTGAACTGATGATATAATGGACTTGGAGTGGAATGACATAGAATCATAGATGAGACTTTCGAATAGTTTGGGAATGCAGGAAAGTTTGGCGATAGGACGATAATTTGTAATATCGCTTTTGCAACCTTTCTTGTGAATTGGGGTAATATAAGAATTTTTCCAGAGGTCAGGGAAAGCTCCCTCGGAAAGTGAAAGTTGGAAAAGGGCGGTAAGCGGTTGAACTAAGTGGGTAGCGCATTTCTTTAGAAGGACTGCGGGAATACCATCAGGGCCGGGGTCGAAATCATCAGCAAGAGCATTGATTTTATCGACGACGAGAGAGGGATCGATGTCAATAGTGACAAGGGAGGTTTGAGGACAGCGCTCCATAAAGGAAAAATAGTTGGGATCAGGGGCGGAGTCGGAGTCACTAAAAGATTTCGCGAAGAAGTCGGCAAAAAGGTTGGCGATAATTGAGGGATCAGAAGAAGATACGTCGCCAAGTTTAAGGGTAGGAGGGTAGCCGTTGGATTTTCTTTTTAAGTTAATGAAATTATAAAATTGTTTAGGGTCAGAAATGATCTTGGACTGCATGTTGTTGAGGTAGTCCTTGTAGAGGGATTCGCAACGTTCAGAGAAACGGGAGGAGACGGCGGCATACGAGGAGTAGTCAAGATCAGATCTTGAACGAAGGAACGAAAACCACAACTTGTTCCTCTTGTTTCGTAGGGAACGAAGATCTTTATCATACCATGGTGGGGATGTGGAGCGGTTCCTTAAAGGTTCGAAGGGGACACATTGGGATAAGCAGGAGAAAAGTTCAGTGTAGAAAAGATAGGCGCAGTCGTTAATGGGTGATTGGTGGTCACATAAGGCTGAGAGGACGTGAGAATTGCCTAGAAGGAGATTAAGTTTCTCAAAGTCGGCTTTACGGAAGTTGTAGTGAGCACGGGGCTCGGAATTTGTGTAGTTGAAGGAAGAATCGTGGAAAAATGTTAGGAAGAGTGGCGGGTGATGTAAATCAAGATTGGAAAGAAGATGGTTGCTCTCAATAACAACAGAGTCTAATGGGTTAGAAGAGAAGATCAAATCAAGTTGTCTACCCAGATGATTCTTTACTCCACTAACTTGAGATAGACCAGTGTCAGAGAGATGATCAGTAATTAGGGATTCGGAAGCAGAAGACATGTTAGAAGGAATGAAATGGGAGTTATCATCAGAGATGGACCATTGCAACCGGGGAAGATTGAAATCACCCACGACTATAATGTCGTCAAGGGGATTAGCAAGATCGGACAAGGCATCGATTGCGTCGATTGCTTGTTTATATGCTTCGAGAGGTTGCGCGGGACGAATATAGCAGCACAGAATGAAAAGGGAACGACGATGGAGGGAGATTTTAACAGAGATCCATTCGAAAGAAGTGGAATTCGAAAAGTTAATCAGGGTGGAGCTGAACCGGTTATGAACAGCAAGAAGAACGCCGCGACCAGAAGGTAGTTACAATATTTACATGGTCCTTGTTTACAAAATAATGATACAGTATTTACATCATAGGGCTTAAGTCCAGTACTCAAGATATGCTACGATACAAATAATATTTTACGAGACGGTGAGCTATGCCTAGATTACATCAGACACATAGCCAGACAGAGACGGTGAACTACGCCTAGATTACATCAGACACGTAGTCGGAAAGGGACGGTATGCACGTAGCCGGAAAGGGACGGTGAGCTATGCCTAGATTACATCAGACACATAGCCAGAAAGGAACGGGGAACTACGCCTAGATTACATCAGACACGTTAGTCAGAAAGGGACGGTGGACTATGCCTAGATTACATCAGACACATAGCCGGAACGGAATGGGAAGCTATGTCTAGATTACATCAGACACATAGCCGGGGGGAATACAGTGCTGCTATGCCTAGATTACATTAGACACATAGCTGGAACCAAAATGTGTATGCCTAGATTACATCAGACACATAGCAACCAAAACCAGCCGTGTTGCGGCTGGTGAGTTCCTGTCCGCATCAGCGGACGGACTGTCTCCTGAGTCTTCGGCTCGTCGCTTTTTATATCCTGGCGGCGACCGAATTCATCAGGTGTGGGGATGTGCTGCTCGGCGAAGTTCCCACGATCGCAGCAGGCTGGGGTGAGAATTTGAAAATTCGGGGCGTAGTAGGCGGATTCAGGGGGATCCAAATTTTGAATTTCTATGCATGGGTAAAGTGATGCTTATGAACGAAGCGCTCATTTTAGCGCTTCGTTACATCTCCCCCTTTCTTCGGTAGCGGTTGGTTCGGGGTAAAGGGACAAGAAAAACCGACGCCTTAACAATTCCAACAACTCACTTTATTATAATAAACTTATTTCTACATATACAGAGTTATTTTTTTCTTTTTACACTCTCCTTCTGGCCGTTATGACGCCATTATTATTTCGCAACAGGGTGACGCGATGCCCTCTTAAGATGTGGGTGAGCCGAGTTGCCCCCACGAATACGTCCTCCCAGCACCGTTGAACCAGGCCGCTGGATGACCTTCCAGGCTCCGTCTGTCGGGAGGTCCAGGGTCCTCACCATGGAAGTCGCGGGTGGCTCGTCATCTTCTTCCTCGCCCAGGGGTGGTGACTGTTCCCTCCGGATGGTGACGGGTGGTGGTGTCTTCTCCTGGACGACAACGGGCGGTGGTGGCTTCCTCGGGACGTCAACAGGCGGTGGTGGCTTCCTCGGGACGTCAACGGGCGCTGGTGGCCTCCTCGGGACGTCAACGGGCGCTGGTAGCTTCCTCGGGATGTCAACGGGCGCTGGTGGCCTCGGTCGGGCCGGCCGCGGCGGCTTCCTCTTCGTATAATCCTCTGGCTGGAGTCGTGGTGGCATCCTGTCTTGGAGACGTCCTGTCGCAAAGTGATCCCGACTATCGGCGGTGGCCCTGTTTATATACCCTTCACTAGGGTCTAGTACAGCTTTAAGATCCTTAATATGTACCACTAGTTTCTTTGTAGTGGTGGCTGGATCCTGCAGTTCAAATATGAGGCGGGATATTCTTCCAAGAATACGGTAGGGTCCTGAGAACTTCGGTGCCAATTTGGCTGAAAACGATTTTGCGGCGGATGACAGCTGATGTTCCCTTTTCATCACCAGCGAACCAATTCCAGGAACCCAATCTCTTTGTCGTAGGTTATAGTAATGTTTTTTTTTTCGCTGGCGGCTTCTAGATTTCTTCTTACTAGGTCCCATATGGGGGGTAGGGCCGACCTAGTGTCCGTAGGTTTGGATGAAATCTCCTCTTGGTTTCGGATAGTTGGCAGACGCAGTTCCCTTCCGAAATTTAAATATGCCGGTGTATATCCCGTGGATTCGTGTATGCTGGAGTTGATAGCCATCATGAATTCTGCTAAATTCTGATCCCATTTCCGATGATCGGACTCGTTGTATTGGGCTATCATCGTGTGGATTACTCGGTTCATCCTTTCCACGGGGTTTGCCTGCGGTGTGTAGGGTGGCGTTGGTCGGTGCGTGATATTGAATTCCTTCAGTGTTCTGGCAAAGATTTTGCTGGTAAACTGGGGCCCATTGTCGGAAATGATAATCCCAGGACACCCAAATCTGGCTATTACCTGCTCTTTCAACCTTTTGGCCACAGCTGGGGCGGTTGCTTTCCTTAGCGGTTTTAGTTCGACCCATTTGGTAAATTTATCTTGAAATACCAATATGGTGGTATGTCCATTCCGGGAACGTGGGAACGGTCCTATGAAATCGGTACTAAGTATCTCCCATGGCCCTCTTGGTATCAAGGTATTCATATGCCCTGCGGTTTTCTGTTGATCTGGTTTGTGCTGCGCGCATATCAAACAGCTGCGAACGTAGTTGACTATTTCTCGGAACATTCCGGGCCAATAATATGACTTAGCAATTCGGTTGATAGTCTTCGCTACGCCAAGATGGCCGGCTGTGGTTGCATCGTGATTCTCCTGTAATATCTGACTTCTTAGAGTTCTTGGTACACATAATTACCATTCTTGTTCTGGGTTCGGCTCATTCAGATGACTTCGGTCCGGGATGTAGCGATATAGCTTCTGATTGCGGATGCAATATTCCGTGAAACCCTCTGGATTTTGCCTCACTTCCAAGAATTTCCGCCGGTACCATGTGCACTTAAACAAATTTAGCATCATTATAGCAATATCAACTCTTATGAACGGTCGGTTGTCGGTTAACGGCCGTTTCTTGTGTTCTTCTTTTGTGGCTGACCGTTTTGTTTCGGACCGAGTGTTCCTAGGCCGGGGTTTCTCTCGGTCCTCTGCCCGTTTCCCTGGCATCGACAGCCTCTAGTTGTTGTTCCTAATGTCCCACAACTTGAGCAGAACAATCTCGGGCGGTTCGGACATTGTCGTCTTAAGTGTCCTGGGTGTCCACATTTCCAGCAGCAAGTATGTTGATTATATTGCGGATGAACGGTTACGGTAGCCAGCCATGGTTTAGAGAACACAGCTCATCTACTCGGTTGTTTTCCTCCGGTATAGTTGAAGGTGCGGGGCCTATTTTGTTCCTTCTGTATGGTTTCATATTCTTCTCCCAAGCTTTGCAATTCGCTTATCGTTTTCAAGTCTTGTCGTCTTATATATAGACGATATTCGGGTTTTAAATTAGCATATATTCGTTCAACCTGTCGCTCGGTTGTGGCGGCCTCCACACGTCGGCTAAGGGTTTGCATAACGGTAATATATTTTCTTATGCTTTCGTTTGGTCCCATGCGCCTGGCCCGAAATTCCTCTTCCAATTTTTGCTTATATCTCGGTGGTAGGAAATGTCCTTTCAATTGGTTAATGGTTCGGTCTGCATACCTACAGCATTTATATAAATCTTCTTTTGTGAATCAAAGGGTTACCTACAACATACATACGTGTATAGAGAGGATATCGATTTTTTTACTCCTGTCTTTTCTAAGATTTTAGCCGAGATTGCTGCCCATAATCCGTCTTTTTTGCTCAATACTGAACCATTTTCATCTATTAGGCTATTCTCATATTGGCTGAGAATAGATGCCAACAATTTCGGGTCTATTAGAAAAGGACGCCCAGGTCCGATTTTATTTACGCTCGCAGACAGTTCCATTGAATTGAACCTTAAAAATTCATTGGATGCAAACAAATTTTAGCATTTACAAAAAGACAGTACACATAAATGTAATAATTATTCTTTGATACCTACTGGAATTGAGATTTCACACTACACTTCTCTTCTAATAAAAAACTAGTGCGTGGAGTCCCCCCGCGCGGAAGAAGTGAAACTTCGTAATGTTGAAATGTTCTACCGTGAAGCGCGAGGGAATTGAATTTTCCTAAGAATCCTCGGAGTTGCGGGCTCTGCTCAATCAAGGAATGACATCTTCAAGAGAAAAAGGCACAGGGACAGATTCATAAGTTTGAATTATCTAATGAAATTCAGATTTTTTTGTTTTATGTGTTTTTTCATATAATTGTTAGCTTAAAGAAAAGTAGATAAATCTTTATGCATATGTACACGATTAAGGTGTGAAAAATGTAAAGAAGATATGAACAACTAAATTTATATAAAAAGCAGTCGGTTTCGCAACGTTAATTGACGCTCATCTGCACGAGCACTACAATTTTTCTCTACTTGCACCATCACGTATTAGGACCGGTGCATGCAGCATGCACAATCAAAGTCAATATATGAATATTGTTTTAATAATTCTTAAGGCAATGAAAAACACCGAACGAAAAAATCTGAATTTCGTTAGATAATTCAAACTTATGAATCTGTCCGTATGCCTTCTGCCCGTGGGAATTTCATTCCTTGATTGAGCAGAGCCCACAACTCCGAGGATTCCTAGAAAAATTCAATCCCCTCGCGCTTCACGGTAGAACAAACCCACAAGCCCCTTGCGCAGAACAGCAGCGAAGTAAACAAGCCCATCGCAGGGGCAGCGCCGCCGCAGCAGGCTTTGATGCAATCGTACGCACACTCAGTTGCCTTGCTTTTCTGCTCCTTTCTCGGTATTCGCCGTGCACAGCATCGCATGCCCACAAGAAAAGCATCGCGCGCCGAACAAATGCGACTTTTCCATCGCCGAACTCGTCGGATGCCATCGCACATGTGGAGGCATCGCTGTGGAGCTCTCAGAATTTTTGGTCGCGTTTTGCTTGTTCGAAGTGGGTTATCTATGAATATTTTTATTTGTCTATGGTTTAACGCAACAGTGCTTTCATACCCCCTCCATGGTAGCGTTAAACGTTTAACGCAACCTTGTTGGAAGTCGCATTGGAAGTTTCACTTCAAAACCAAGTCAAATTCTTACGATTCACGATCAATCGAGGCGCACAAAACGAACCAGCCCAAAACTGTGAAAATTTAAATAAACGGTTCCTACTTTGCTAGTGATTTCGCCCACTTTTTCAGCTCGATGCTAGAAATTGCCCACAAGTCATTCGGCTCGTTCCACGCTCAGCGGCAGGCGCACAGGAATCGAGCCTCACCCCTATCCCCGCGTTGGCCTATAATGTCAGAATTTCCCTTAACAAAGCTGACCGAATTCCGACGAAGCGTGTTTTCGTTTAGCCGAATACCGGAGGGCCGAACTCGGCGCACCCGAAACGTGTTCAGGCCTTGAATAATTAGGGGGAAGGCGCACACGGAGCGCAAAATTTCTGCCGAAAACTTAGAAATTGTGTAAAATTCAGAGAATTATTTAATAAT
The DNA here is from genome assembly GCA_951509405.1 of Machimus rusticus. Lineage (NCBI taxonomy): Eukaryota > Metazoa > Arthropoda > Insecta > Diptera > Asilidae > Machimus > Machimus rusticus. The sequence goes on from OX608051.1 coordinate 17,217,433, forward strand.
ATTTGGTGTAATTACTTGATGGATTAATACAATTAAAACGAATTAATGCTTCAAAAACCCAGTAGGAAATGTATATCTTACGGAATCAATGCCGTACTATATACCTGGAATGTAAAACACCTTCCTTTCTGCAAGGCAAAATCGATTACTTTAACATTGCGATGTCATAGGAAGTAAGGTATAAAGACTACTATTCTGATTACTGGGAATTGAGTATATAATGCATTAAAAAAAAGTGGATTCGGACTGCGAGAGAACTCGCGCGTTCGAGGTCTGCCATCTCTGCCTTTTTAAAGTTGATTTTCCCAACTGCGGCTAGAGTTGAATCTTGGACCTCCGAATTGGCGAGCGCGTAGCTCTACCACCGATCTACCCTTGCCAATGCGTATGGTGTGCTATTTTAACAATTTTTTCGATCAAATTAACCAACTTTATTTTGCTCTCAGCAAAATGGAAAAAAGAAATGAATGCCTCGCATTTTGCATTCATATTCCTTATTTTGTCATCTATTTCCATTTCGTCCTTTTCATAGAAGAAATCTTTGCTCATGCAATCATCAGTTCTCAGATTTCCTACTGGGAATGCATTTGACAACAATTTAAACCCATAACTGACTACTCACACAAGAAAAAGCCGTTGCAGTTCTTGCGATGGAGAAATTGTCTTTACAGTGCAAGCAACTGGTATCGTTTACATTATTTTTACTTATATCATAAAAGTACCTATTGCGTTTTAACGAGTTGGCAGGTCCTATTTAACGACATTTAGACTTAATTTCTATATTGCAATGAAATATTTTATGTTATCTTGATCAATTCAATTTTTGAAAATGTTTACAGTTTTGGCGCGAGAAATGGGAAACAAAACAAGTTTAGATTATTCCCGGAGTTGACTCACGCGCAAAATATTTGTCACAATTTTTTCTATAGAGATATTATATTTTTTAAAAAGCATGTATGCAAAATTCGGATAAGAATTCCTGTTTTGATTCGCGTTCCTAAAGATTGCTAGCTTCTGCTTGATCAGCTGTAAACTACATTTTTTAAGTGTATTTAATTTCACTGTTGTGGCTCTAACATATGACATATTACTTACAGGACGAATGTTATTGGTCGACTTGTACATAATGGGACAAACAATCAAAAAGACGAAGGTAAAAGATATTCCCAAGACAATAAATTTACCTTGTGTACAAAGAACACTTAAATTGGAAGGGTGTGTTGCATTCAAACCACCAGCAATAACAACCCGAAGAAATACAAAGAACAAGGAAAATTTATATTTTTAAGAAACAGTTCTCTAGGCCATTTTACGGCCCTCATTCTCCATGATAACGGAAAATGGAACGAAGTTGACGATTTAAATCCGCCATCTACAATCGTCAAACAATTAGAAATTATACCAAATTTGTTAATTTATTCTTAAGCTGACAAAATAAATAAATAACCTAATTTGCAATAATTTACTTTCTTTACTATTATGAAGACCAAAGAAAATATGTAGCGCCAAAAGTCATATAAAAATGTGGTGTAAAAAAATTTACCACATAATTTTTCAAAAACACAATTTGCGAGCATTTAATTATTTCAAAGGTCAGAAGTAATTTTTATCGGAGGACATAATTATTTGCTGCAGATTTATGCAAAAACGTTAGTTTTTGTCCTAGAAATTTCTCCAAACCTCAGGAAAATGCAGCACATAATTTCTGAATGGCGCGAATCGCGAACACATAATTCTTTCAATGCTCAAAAGTTTTTTTTCGGCAAAGCATAAAATCATGCATTGCAGATTTTTGCAAAAAGGAACATTTTCATCCTGAAAAATATTCTGAATATGTACTAGGAGAATGTAGCACATAATTCCTAAATCGATTTTTTAAGACCACAAAATTCGTTGATGGTGTTTTATCAAAGCACTTAATTCTTGGGCCATTTTATACCACCATTGTGACAGTTGACAAATAAGAAAATTTTCAACACTCATAATTTATCATTTCTGTCTACACTTGTTGGCCTTTTGTCTAAAAATATTAAATAGTTTAATAAGCACGAATTATGTGCTCTCAAAAAAAAATAAATAAAAATGATCCAGGAATTATGTGCTTCAAGTAAAACTCATTCAATAATTTTGTGCTCTCGAAAAAATGATCCAGGAATTATGTGCTTCAGTAAAATCCATGGAATTAATAGATATTATTATTATTAATTACTGGATGATTTTTGTAAATGCGCAAAATGCCTGTAAATGATACCTTTTTTTCTTTTTTTTTTCTTTTTTTTTTCTTTTTGCTTTTTTTTTCTACAACTGTATTGTAGTTACATTAAAGTTGATTTTATGCATTCGAATGATGAATATTCCCAAAGCACATAATTAGGACATCTTAGTTGCTTACAAATTTTTCTAATGCAGTTTGAATGGCGGGTGGGATGTAGACTTTAAAGTTCCGATCCTCGCGGAGTCAAAAAAAAAATAAAGTTATTAAAAAAGGGGAGGACGGTTGATCGGTAAATGAAAGAATATAGGAAGTTCAAACAATTTCCTTTTTTTATTCGCACAAGTTCTTTTTACACCAAAGTAAAAGTAAAGATTTAAGAGAACCGAACCGACTGTTGACTGTTCCAAAAACGGACTGCCCCGAACAAGAATTTTCATTTCTGACTTTACTATTACCAAAGAAATCAATTTTGCTAAACTAAGCGGCGGGCGCATCCGCCGCGTGACCTGAAAGACGCTGACGTTGCGTCGCGACGTTCTCACCTGAATGTTGCAACGGGTCAACGAATTGATCACGTTGCAATACCTGGTGACTTAAAATTAACATGAAATTATGAAAAATTGTGAAATTATATTATTGTATTTTTGCTGAGGGTTTTGTTACTCGTAACTCCCCCCCCGTTAGCTTGAGGCTCCGCCGAAATTATGCTTATGTCGGTTCTATTTTCTTTTACATTTTTCTTTGTCTTATATTTTAAAATAATAATTGAGATAACTATGATACATATTATGAACACAAATATATTTAGGCTTAAATTTATAGTTCGAAATTTTCCATTTTCATAGGAGACATTATCTATCATTTCCCTATTTTTTATGTGTTTCAAATACAACTCTTCTAATTTTATACCTTCTATTTCTTCTTCTTCCTGAATTTTCGTAATAAAGTTAGGCAAAACGATCTTATCATAAATTTTTGTTTCAAAATTTGTGTAAGTTACATTCGATATCTCTATTTTACAATTTTTGAATTTTATTAAATAGTTTCCATTCAGAGTTACATTTAATTTATTACAATTATGTAGTAAAGTCGTGTTGTTAAGGTTTTTCGTTATTAATATACCATCAGTTACTTCCTTGACTTCTTGCTCTTTGCTTAACTTCTTTTTACAATAGGCTTCTTTTGAGTTGATTATGTTTCTTATACAGTTGTTTTTTAAGGAGATTAAATTTTTCTTAAGGTTCCCTTCGACTGGGTATTCGAAAATTGCGTTATATTGATCTACAAGTATTTCATACTGATCTAGGAGTAGGGATTTTTTTGAACTATCGGCAATTGGTTCTATGATTACTTTTGAATAGGTTTGATCGGAAAATTGGGGTATAAGAAGGATTATTATAATCTGTTCTTCGTACGATGCGACTGTGATTTTAATATTATTATAGTTTTCGATATCTGGAATTAATTGTAATTCTTTCGGTGTAAGTATGTTTTTGGAAAGCAACCCGAGTCTACTGGAGAACAGAATTTGTTCGATATCATCGACGTGGTTCCTCAGAAGAAGAATGTTGTTATGGATATGGTACACATACTGCATGAGCTTGACTTCGTCCTTTAGACTTGTAACTTGTTCGTTAATATTGGAGTTGACTTTATTTAGGTATTGTTCTATGGATTTTTGTTGATTTCTTATGTGGGAAGTGATATTTTGGAGTTGGTCGGAGATTTCTTTGTTTATTGAAATTTGTCTATTGTTTTCCTCAATTAACCTACCATTTGTTGCGAAAAGTCCATCTAGTTTTCCCTTTATTTCTTTACTTGACTTGGGGATTGGAAAATTTTTTACACATTGAATTTTTTTCGGATTTGGTTTTATTCCATCTTGAGTGACGATATGGCCTAAAAACTCGGTTTCCCTTTTCATGAATTCGGATTTATCTAGTTGGACCTTGAGGTTGACATCCCGTAATCTCTTGAAAATCTTATTTAGTGAAACTATGTGTTCTTGCAAGGATGTAGAAAATATAATTATGTCGTCTAAGTAAACGAGGCATATATTATTTATATATTCGTCCAAGACGTTATTCATCAAACGTTGGAAGGTCGCTGGGGCTGTTTTCAGCCCAAATGGCATACGAAGGAATTCGTAGTGGCCGTTTTCGACGCTAAACGCGGTTTTATGTATATCCGTTTCTTGAATTTCGATTTGGTGGAAACCTTTCGCTAAGTCCAGTGTTGTGAAATATTGGCATTTGCCTAGTTTATCGAGTATTTCGTCGATATTTGGTATGGGGTATTTGTCATCGACCGTAACTTCGTTTAGTTTCCGGTAAACGATAACCAATCTCCACTTTACTTTCCCACTGGCATCGGCCTTCTTAGGCACGATCCATATACATAGGGGCTGAATAAGGTGAGCTACTTGGTCGGATTATGCCATTTTCTAACATTTCTTTAATTTGTTTCTGTACTTCTTCTTTATGTATATCTTAAGTCTTACAATGTATCGGAATGTCATTAATTGTTCTGATTTCATGTTTTATTGCGTTCGTAAATGTAAGATTAGAATTTTCCTGGTAAAATATTTCTGAATATTTCTTCACTAGTGAAAGTAGGGCGTTCTTTTCCTCTGAATTTAAATGATCTGTTCTTAGCTGATCAACAAGTGGGTTCACTTCTTTAGTTTCCAGTACATAAAAATTTTTTTCGTCGACTACTCCTACGTCGAGTGGTTGAGAAGAATTAATTTGTATATTTTTGTCTGATAAATAGACTTCGGCTTCTATCTGAAAATTCTCAACATTGTAGATACCTTCCTTAATGATGTACGAGCCATCTTTGGCCCGCAGTTCGCTAAGGTATCCAAGCCCTTCTTTTTGTTTTACGGGAAAATTCATTTTCACGGTATTTTCGTCTTTAGTTTGTTTTTTCAAACCGAAATGTATTTTTACTTTAATTTCACCAGTACTGAGAAGACTATTCTTATAGTCTATTATAGCACCTAAATCGTTAAGGATGTCTTTGCCTATCAGGCCATGATAGTCGGTATGGAATTTACAAATAAGGAACTCGATTTTTTTTGAAGGATCACCCAACTCCTCAAACAAAGGTATATTTGCTTTTTTATGAATTTCTGCGAAGTTTGTAAGGGTTTTTACTTTCATGGGGGTTTCTAAATTTTTGATCCATTTTGGGTGACAAATGCCTGGGTTAATAATCGAATGGGTAGCACCAGTATCAATTATAAATTTAAGGGGGTACGTTTTAGATTTAAAAATCAGATAGGGAAGGTTGCGGTTGAGGCCTCTGAGTGAAAATTTTGCGCTATCTCGTTTTGTGTTTCCTCATTTTTTCCTGGATTATTTGAGTTTCCTATTGCAAGGTCAATTTCCATTGGTTCCGGTCTATTGTTATTGCTATTGTTGTTGTTATTATGGTTATTGTTATTAAATCTGTAGTTATTGTTATAATTGTTAGGATTTTGATTATATTGATTGTTATTAGTTTGATTTGGTCTATAAGGATTTGCGTTAGATCTGTAGTAATTATTTTGGTTGTTCGGATTATTATTATTGTTAGAATAATTATTGTAGTTATTTTTTTGTGGAAGAGATCTTGGGGTAGAACTGTTATCTGTAGTACTCCAGGCTCGATTTCCTCTATTCTCATTTGGGTTAGTGTTCAACTGATTTCTGGAATTTCGATTGCGATTAGGGTTATTAGGGTATTGTTTTTCGTTGTAATTTCTATTAGGTTTATGCCCTTGATTGTTTCTATTATCTGAGTTTCTGCCGAAATTACCGTTAGGGTTTCTGGAAAATGGGTTGTAGAAGGCATGGCCAGATTCATATAGTATGTTCATTGCGCTTTCTAAGTCTTTCGGTGCCCTACAATAGAGAATAGACTTCATGGGCTCAGGGATTTTATTTTTAAATATACTCAATGCTGATTCGATATTGGCTTTAAGAGTAAGGGCGAGATCTTCTGGGTTAAGTGTATTTTCCTGTGTTGTTTTAATATTAAGCCTCCTGAGAACTGATCTAACTTCGTTATAAAAATCCTGACTGTTGGTTTTAAAGGTAACACTTCTTAGTTCGTTGAAAAGTTGGGTCGCGGATTTCCTGTCGCCAAAATTATGGCATAGTAAAGATTTAATTTGCGACCACGATTTTATATGGTAATTAATTTCGACTATTTCCCTTGCCCTTCCTTTTAATTTTGTCCGAGAACACTAATTGTGAAAGCTCGTCGTATCTTTGAAGCACTGGGTGTACCCTGTCGACGAGATCGACAGAATTCTGTAAGTAGTTCGGGTTTCCATCAAACTCTGGCAGTTTTGTTAGATATTTCATTGGATCTATGGTAATTGTAGGAGTTGGGGTTAAGGGCATGGGGTTTGGAATGGGTTCTACATTTATGGCATTTATTCTGCTTCGCATATTTTCAATAGATCTTCTCAATTCGTCCCCTAACAAGTGGATTTCGCCGTTTTCTTCGGCCATTTTACACGGCTGTTTTTTTTTTTTTTTTTTTTTTTTTTTTAACGAATTACCGCGGGAAGTGAAGACAGAAAGAAAAATTTTATCCCCTTACAGAAAGTTATAACACAATTTCACCTTGTATCACTGGACTATTACTAAATATATACAGGCTACACTACAACGCAATCTATGTATATCTGATAATCGTTATAATAAAGATTTAGATAAAATGAAAAAGATTAAAATTTACTTGGGAAAAGGAATCTTGCTTCCTTGATGTTCTGTAGTCGTATATGCAGCACGATGATGGTCCCTTCTGCGGATGTTGCAGGGCGGCGTTCTCCAAGGGCAGCTTTTGATGCAGGGTCTCAGCAGCAACGGATTTCACAGCACTAGAACAGTAGCACAACGCTCGATTCCCGTGTTGTCACAGCACTGCAACTTTGGCTTGCACAACGATGTTTGCGGATTGCAAAAAGTGGTATAGTACGCCCACGAATATTCGGCTCGGTAACTCAATAAGCCTCTATGAACACTGCGAAGTTTCTCTTCTTTTCCGATCACAGTCCTTGCTCCTAATTGCGTGTTAAGTATTAATATACACGTACGCCGGCTTCTTTCCGCATCGACTATGCGTCTTCGCACCTGATCGATAACGTACGCACGCAATCCTACCGACTGCGCCACTTTAAAGTTCCGATCCTCGCGGAGTCAAAAAAAAATAAAGTTATTAAAAAAGGGGAGGACGGTTGATCGGTAAATGAAAGAATATAGGAAGTTCAAACAATTTCCTTTTTTTATTCGCACAAATTCTTTTTACACCAAAGTAAAAGTAACGATTTAAGAGAACCGAACCGACTGTTGACTGTTCCAAAAACGGACTGCCCCGAACAAGAATTTTCATTTCTGACTTTACTATTACCAAAGAAATCAATTTTGCTAAACTAAGCGGCGGGCGCATCCGCCGCGTGACCTGAAAGACGCTGACGTTGCGTCGCGACGTTCTCACCTGAATGTTGCAACGGGTCAACGTGATCACGTTGCAATACCTGGTGACTTAAAATTAACATGAAATTATGAAAAATTGTGAAATTATATTATTGTATTTTTGCTGAGGGTTTTGTTACTCGTAACTATGTAGCTCGAGGTGGAAGCGCATCCCCGATTGACTGAATTCAAAAAAAGTCTCATATCTTTTTCAATTTTAAACTTAGAACAATATCTTTGGGATATACTTGAAGCACATAATTAGCACTTAATTCTTAGAGGGTGACAAATTCATTTCAGTGCAATCTGGGCTGAGGGGGGTAGCTCGACGTCGAGCTACACCCCCCATTTTAAAAATTTTAAAAAATATATATATTAACGAACACATAACTATTATCTCTGGTACATAATTAGCACATATTTAGCACATAATTCTCATTTAGTTCATTTCCGATTTTCGCGGAGTGGGGGGTGTGGCTCGACTCACCTAAGAAAGATTTCTTTTTACTGCCAGCAAATATTACTTGCCTGGAATGAAGCGAGATATGACGGATTATGTCCGAAGATGTGCAGTATGTTAAGCTATAAAACCCGACCTACAACCTACAAGCATCTACCGGTACTATGCATACTCGGACCAGTTATGTTACTCAACCTTGGGAGATACTCTGAATCGATTTTATAGGACCACTACCCCGCTTATCGAGCAGCCATTCTTATGTGTATGGAGCTAAACTACTTCAGCAAATTGACGTTGTCGTTTCCTCTCCGTACTACAGTATGTGTTCAAAAAATTAGACGCACATGGAAAATAACAGAAAAATGATACAAAAGTTTTTAACTGATAGAAGTATATTTTCCAAAATAACAGTGTACTTTATATTTAAACATATTAAGAGTGACAATTTATATATATTTAAATTAAAAATTGGTCACTCCTCTTTTTGGTTTCACAACATTTGGAATTCTTCTGAGAATGCTGGCTATACACGCCTTTATCATGTCTTTCAGACTTTTGCCATTACTCCAAATATCTTCAATATTTTCTTTTAAAATTGATGTTGTGGGATTCGGGCGACTGTACACTTTCCATTTAAAATATGTCCAACAATTCAATTGGATTTAGATCCGGAGAATTACCGGGCCAAGGAAGAACTTCGATTTTTTCATCATTTAGGAAATCCTTAATGAATTTTGAGGTAAATAAATAAATTTATATATGGTAAAAGGACTTCTGCTTATATGACCTTGAAGTGATCAGAACGCAAAGTTCCATTCACAAAATATATTGGACCCTGACATTCTCCACTAATGCAACTCCATATCATAATAACTGGGGGTATTTTACTGTTCTTTGTATGCAATCCTCATTGTAACGTTCTCCTGGACGTCTCCGTACGAAATTGAACGCTTCTGTTACCGCTTCTAAACGACACTCGCCTCTGAAAATCACCTGTAGGTTTTGAAAATTTAGAGAAATTTTCCATTTTTACAAACCACAATAAAATAAAAAGTTGCGAATGTATTTTAACCAAATTAATTTTTGCCAATATTCAATTGTAAGGTGTTTATGTAAACTAGCCCATTTTCAATAATTTTCCAATAAGAATTACCCTCAAATGAGACAAAAAATTGACTCGATTACCTTCACATACCTCCCAGCCGTTAAAAGGTAGATTTGGGATTTCCCTAATTAGCAAAATATCTTGCATTTAGTACCTGACGACAGTTACAGTTGACAAAGTTTTATTGCGGGAAAACCTCATTTTCTACGGAATTTCTTAAAATAACTGGCTGCGTCTAATTTTTTGAACAGATACTGTACTACGGCTAAAGCGGTGATAAATATGGGTAATTTGTGAAAATTTTTCTGTCCGATACATCCTGAGCATACATATGTAGAAATTAATCATCGCACCTGGACTAGCCATTTGTATAATATTATAATATGTATGTTCTATTTGGCAAGGAAATGTGCTTACAGGGAAATACTACGCCTTTTTCCGAGGAAGAAGTTTTAGTAGAAAGGAAAACGGATCTTGAACGCCAAGGGAAAGAAAGGGAAATATTTTCAAAAAATAAGAAAAATAATTAATAAAGCAGCGGAGAAAAGGGTTAAGGTTTTTAACTTAAGCTATGATCTGAACGAATTGGTATTGAGGAAAAACAACACGATCTCAGACGCGGAGAGTTTCGAGGGGAAACTGGCTCCAAAGAAAATTTGTAATGTGACCTACGAACTAAATGATAAAAGTGAGAAAAGTCTTGGCATCTGGCATGTTTAAGATTCAAAGAAATATTACGGACCAGAGGACTAATTAAGTGAAGTGGATTGCTTTTCATCTTTCTAATTCAATTTTTTGCCTTTTATTGACATTTTGCTTTTCATTTTGCAAGTACTCATGATATGTACAGACTGAAAATAAAAATGAAAGAAAAGTAAATTAGAAGTAAATTGCACGTATTGATAGAGACAAAAAAGTTCGGAAAAATTAAAATTGGCACACAGTTTTAGTTCATATCAGAACTCCTTACAGGATCATTTGAAGTGAAAAAAAATACGGGCTTCAGTTAAGATCATAAAGTAGAAATTGGACGAAGGAAAAAGTCAAAAAAAAAATCCTGCATCCAATTCCTTGTGAATTGTATCTCGAAGACCTGTGTAAAATTTCATCAAGATCGGTTGAGTAGTTCTCGAGAAATCTTGACAACCGATTTTGAAAACACAGTTTCGAGAAAAACGTGTTTAAAGTTTTGAGTGACAATAAAACTGGGAAACAAATTTTTTTTTCAACTTACATTGAATCGTCGATTCCTGGGCCATAAAGTAAATAACCTGCTGCAGCTGCAATGTCCAGAGCATCCTTTTGCTCTTGTCTATGACGAATTCTGGCTTCGCGAGATTTTTTCTCTGCTACGCATACACGGTTTTCTTCAGCTTTTCGACCATATTCGTGGGAATTTCGGCCAAATTTTAAATCCATACCGTGCATAATTAATAATAAAGCTGATGTTCCTTCATTAAAAGTGCAAGTAGCGATCAATGCGGCAATACCAACGATCTTTGAACCAGCAGGAAGTATTTTGGGAGTAACTTTCCAAATTAACTGGTTGAAACTTTCGTTGTTATTTTGTGTGAAGCCACCAACAAACCGCTCCAAAAGCTCATTCTTACTCAGATCTTCATAAATAGGTTTCAGTACAGTCAAAACATCATCTGGTAATGGAGTATAATCGTGTTTGAACGATGAAAGAGTGTTCGTTGCCGATGCTCGCTATCAGGCGCACCATGAGTCTGGACCTTTCGGATAATTTCCGCGCTGAGGTTTTTTGTCTGTAGCGCTGAAGTGATAATAAGTAGCCCATATAACCTCTTTCATTTTTTCCACTGAATCACAGTTTCTTCTTATTGCCAAACCATAATCTATATATTAATACGTGAAGGGAAATCTTTGGACCCCTTTTTAAGCAAATTGCACGGACTGAGGAGATTGAGATTTTGCATGGTTAAAGTTTATATAGAGAAGAAGTGCACAAAGCTAAAATTTATATTTAATATGTGTTATAAAAACATTAAATAAAATAAAATAAATTCATTATTTACGTTCATATTGTCTACGTCGAACGCATAGTAGTCTGTGGTCAAACTGTCGTAATTTTATTATTGAAAGTGCCAATTTCAAACACATAGTAGGCTGTGTACAGTCGTATTTTTCGTAGTAACCTCGGTAGGTCGAATTTCGACCACAGGGCGACCACTAGTATACAGTTAATTTGTCAATTAATTTACTAGTCAATTTACCTTTGCCAGAAAGAGTTTTTTTACCTTTGACTAATTTTTCCTCAAGCGTTTTCTTGACTAAATCACGTAACCGGGTGCCCATCCTCTTCTGTACATGTCCAATGCATTTTTTCTTATTGACAACAAAATCTTTACCGTAAGGTTTGGCCTTTAGAATACAAGAGTATGTTTTGGAATCCCCATCTCCTATATAGTTTGCGTACCTCAAGCCATATTTTACATTAAAGCGGTTAAACGTTTCAATAATGGAAGATACTTCCATATTCCCAGATGCTCCAGTGTGATTGGCAGTACATTGATTTCTTGTGGCGTGTTCCTCTTTCCACTTTTCATACTCTGCCGTATTTAATTTTTGTTTCCAATACTCACATAATTTACAGTAAGAGCATTTAACAAGTACATCCAAGACTTTTGCCGAATAATATGAGATTAGTGAACTGACATCATAAAGTGATGCGAAGCCACGCTTTTTCTAGGTCCCATCACTTGAAACACTCACATCTCTCGTATCTTCAACGTCGTTTTCAGAGCTTGTTAATTGCTTTTCTTCTTTAGCAGCAGAGGAGAATAGTGTCTCAGCAACTGTCACGATACGCTCATGTATTTTATCAATATAAAAATGGTATGTGGATTCAAAAAGGAGCTGTTTAAATCCATCAAACCGCAAAATTTCTTGCATCCGGCAAGAACCAAGCTCAATATTCGCATAACAAAAATGATTTAGTTCGTACATTCTGCCATTTTGTTGACATGATAAAATATATTTCGGATTACATCGCTCACATGCTACCACAATTGTAAATCCCAGACCGAATTTGGAGCATTGTTTAAAATCTACTTTTCCATCACACAGTTTATCTTAACTTTACTTTTAATAATGTTAGAACACCGCACAAAACACGAGAGTGTTGAAAAAACCAGAGCAAAGTCTATGATCGAATATTGGAGCGTGTCTTCCTCTGGCACGTGCTCCTTATCGTCACCTTTTAATTTTTTTCGCGACGTATCTTACTCGTGAAGGAATGTCATGCATCCAAGGATTTTTCGGATTAAATGACTGTTTTCTTTTGCTGGGTGTATCTCTTCTTATAAAATTTACAACGGACACTTATAACCTCAAAATAAACCGCGTAATTCAACAATTAATCACCAACTGAAATATTTCTGACTATATAGTTGCCTTTAGAGAGTTATTATATATTGCGGCTATAGCTGAAATCATGAAGTTCGAAGTTATCACTCGCTCGCATGCGACAATCATGTAATCTTCTTAAAAAGGTGCACAACTTTTCCAAGTTTCCATAAATCATACGGAGAAATAATAGGATTTAACGTACCATAATGTGAGAAAAAGTCGAAGGAGGTATTTGAGATGACCTGAGTCCAACTAGACCACCTAGCCACGTGAGATACTTCAACTGGCTTTAAAACAAACAGGTGTAAGCACCTCCAAGCGATAACGTTTTCACATCGAAGTTTTCGCCATTTGAAAGTGTAAAGCTTCCTTGTCTGTTTGTCATTTTTTAGGTTTGTTTTTATCCGAACAAAACGAACTGAATTTGAGTTCCTGCATTTCTAGGCAAGAAGGTTCATAAAATTGTATCCGTATCGGCTTGTGACTTTATTTTAAACGGAAAAGATGAGGTGAAGTTTTGGCAAAAGCATTGGACACTATTTGAAGTTAAAAAACTATGGAGACGTCAACTGTTTACCCCAATTTTTATTTAGTGCTGAAATTAAAATTTATAAAAATTAATTTTTATTTTAAAAACACAAATAAAAAACTAAAAAATGTGGTTAAATTGAAATGTTTAAAAATCCTTCAAGGTCGTTTCAATAAAGATAACGAATTTCGATTCATAAAAATTTTTATTTCATCACCAAGTGTAAATTGGGTACACTCTGTTGTCGTAATTTGTCTCGTTATGAATGGTAATTAAGTGAAGGGCCACGGACCAGACGTGATTAACCCACAAAATAAAAAAAAAATAGTTTTTTAGCTTTTAATAATGTACATGCATAACTCTTTCATTTCTTTCTGGCAAATAGGTATTCTTTAATATTTTTGTTTCAAAAAACTCCCTTCTACAATTCTATAATATGTACTTCTCCACTTTTATAATGATTGCAATCAACTTTGGAGTTTAATTACCAGAGATATGAGGGTTAGTCACGTCTGGTCCGTGACCTTTCAATTATATTTGACACAAAACACCCAGTAAAATAAATTCCTTGTATAAAAGTTTGCTTGTTTGCTTTCGGTGCATTTACTTTTTTGTTAAAGAATTCCCAAATGCTCAAGACATACTTCACCTATTTTATCTAATTTATTTCAATATCTGAAAGATTTTTCTGTATTCATGCGTTTTTATTGTTTGCTTGCGTATCGTTGCAAAGACATTAAAGTTGAAAACCTTATGTTTGTCTAATACCCTTTGCGTTTTAGCGATTTCCATTCGCCAGTTATTCAATTTTACCGCCAATTTATTTTTTAGTGGGTGTGGGGAATGTGTAGCGATTAATTAAAAAATTTGATGTAAGTTTGAATTCACAGCGTTTATTGTAGGATTTTTCCCTTCTATAAAGTAAAAATTAATATTATGAAATTTAATTAATTGAAGCGTTATCTGACCGTAATAAACCTTCTACTTAAGGCCTTTCATACGTCCAGCAGCGCCAAGAATGCATTAAAAAAACAATTTTTAGAACGGATAACAATATAAATTAGTAAAAATAAATGCACTCTGTTTCCAAGCTATAAACGAACCCTGTTAGTGTGTGATTTCGAGAAAAACCGAGATCAAATAGCAAAACAAATTTTGTTACCGATTGCACTACGATTTACTCTTTTCAGATTCCAAAACAATTTTGCTTTAATAACGGTACTTTAATTATTATCAGAGCATAACTCTGAAGAACGGTCAGAAAAAGTGTTTCATTGATATAAATGAACCTGTTGTTGTTAAGTACATAAATAAATTATGTATTCAAATATTACATATAATAATTTTCTTCGCTTTATTTTAAAAGCATCATATAGGGAGTTCGAATTTGCATCACTGCAGAGCTGTTTCGTTTAATTCATTTTTTGTTAGGCATGGAATTAGTCTAGAAACAAAAATTACCGCCCTTTTTTCTTGTTGTTATTTAAAATGTCACTAAACTTTTATAATTTTCTCTTTATTTGTACACTTGACGCCGCGTTTATCTTCGTCGTCATGTGATGTTGTTATGGAGGATATAGACTCTATATTTTTAGCACAATCAAGATTATTAATGAGTACTAATGCGTGTGAGCTCTACTTGATGACTGATTGGTTGGTTGGTTACAGTGGCGACCTAAGCCAGCATGGCGGGTCCAAGTAGCGCTATGGCGCGCCGTTTTGTCACCACAGAAGAAATCCCCTAAAAGTAACCAAAAGAAAAGAAACGAGTGAGTGGGGTCGCCGAGGATCACAGCCAACCAATGGAATTCAAAAATAGAACTATCTCTCCGATCCTTGAGACGGAAAAGCTCTGATGTTGTCAAGGAAAAGCCCGCCCAGCTCTCGATATCTAGCCCCTGCTAGAGCGGGACAGCTGCACACAAAATGGGAAAGAGTTTCTTTCTCAAGCTGATTCTCGCAACTGCGACAGTGCTTGTTGAAGGCAATTCCCAGCTTGGCTGCGTGTTCCTCTATGGGCCAATGACCAGTGAGTACTGCCACTACTGGGAAATGTATGCACGACTACGCTTAAGAAGCTCAAGCGTTCTACTATGGCTATAGGCAGGCCAGGTCATACGGGAAACACTGCAGGTTCCCAGACCAACCCAGCGTTTATTCGTGATTGAGAAGAAATGTAGCCGGATGTCTCTCTTAACGGCCGCCATCGGAGGAAGAACTGATTCCTCCATCGACACGTTGAGGGAGGCACCCGTCCTAGCCAGTTCGTCTGCCCGCTCGTTACCCCCTATGCTCCTATGCCCAGGAACCCAGAGTAGAATAACGCAGTGGCGCTGCCCTGCCAGGGCGAGACGCTCACTGCAGCGAACTACAAGTTTAGAGGAGACACAAGCCGAGTCAAGAGCTTTGATTGCAGCTTGCGAGTCCGTAAGGATTGCAGTATTACATGTTGGTGCGAGGCCAGCCAAGACATCGCAAGCCTTCATGATAGCGAAGACTTCCGCCTGGAGGGCACTGGCCAGCGTAGAAAGGCGATACGACATCTCAATGGCAAGTGTATCGGAAAATATACCAGCGCCACCACCTAACACGGATCTGGATCCGTCCGTGAAGATAACGTGGTCGTAAGTTCGCGTTAAGTCGCCTGCACTCCACTCCTCTCTGGTGGGAAGTCTCACAATGAAGTATTTCCCACCAGGTTGTGTGGGAACAATATAATCCGTGCAACAGTCTGCCAACCCCTTAGGCAACTGATCCAGGATATTGCTGTGCCCGTATGGCTTGGCGCTCCAGCATCCTGTCTCTCTGAGTCTGAGGGCACTACAGCTCGCCAGGTATTTGATATGGAGTTCAATGGGCAGGAGATGCAGCAGCACATTGAGAGCCTCGGTCGGGCATGACCGCATTGCTCCCGTAGTGCCCACGCACGCGGTTCTCTGCAACCTACCCAGTTTGGATCGAATGTAAGTTTTGTCAAGGCAGGGCCACCAGACTATGTAGTGTCCCATAGGAAAGGATTGGACGTACTACGGCTGTATACATCCAGTAAATTACCTTAGGTTTGAGACCCCAGCAACGCTTTTTTACACGCATAAAAAGCTATGCAGGCTTTCCTGATACGCTCGTCGATGTTAAGCCTCCATTTGAGCTTTGTATCAAGAATAATACCAAGGTATTTTGCCTGCATAGATAAGTTCAAAGTGATGATGACTGACTGGTTTAACTTTGACTCTTGTCTACTGGCTAAATAATTGCTGTAGAGTTGGTCTGATCTATTATAACTGATGTCTTCTCTAGTATATTATAGATTTCGGATCTTAGGCTGTGTGCCAAACCGGCTAAATGCTGGCTAATTCTGTACATTTCCATTTAGCAAATTTTCGAGCTTGCTAATGCTTCTTCTTCTTTTGCTAAACGGCTAAATTTTGACTTACGAATTAATTATTTTTGACAAGAAAATGTTTCAATTCAAAAAAGGAGTTAAATAATTTATAAGCAGCAGAAAATGAATAGGTCGATTTCTTTATTAATTTTGACATTTAAAATTTAAATTGCAGGGACGAGTGAAGAATCAAAAAGATTTATTAAAGCACGGAAAAAATTAGATGACCAATTTACAAATAAGGTTGTAGATGTTAAGGAAGCATGGGAGTAGGTTAATAATTCGTTTGAATTTCTAAAATGTAATCATATATTTTAAATTGCAGTAATGTTGCAGCGGAAGCGGGGATAGATAAATCCCTTGAAAAATTGAAGAAAGAGTGGAATAATTTAATAGCAAAATACGAATTAAAGTACTTGTACATATTTTCATCAAATAAAACTTGTGAATATAATGTAACCGCCACATTATTTGTTTGGGGATCCATTTTAATAAATAGAATTTGTACGCTAAACAAAACTGCCAAAAACTTGATATATGCCAAATTAAAAGCTTACTGGATATTTTGGCTAATTCCACTTTGAATTTGGCACAGCTCAGGAATTAGTCGGCTAAATTTCCAACCCTCTTACGAACAGCCAACACGAAAATTTAAAAGTGAAATTTTTAAACTTTCAACTCCGCCAATCGTTTGTAACTCGTTTGTATCCGTTTGTATCAAAAATTATTTCGTTTGTATCCCTTTAGTTTACTAGAAATTAAGGCTTACGATTAGCCAACACCTTTTTCAAAATCATTTAAAATCAATTGTAAAATAGACTTTTGGGTACTCAATGGATCGGAAATCGTTTGTATCCTCCGAATATGATATTGAAAAGTGTTGTATACCGCTTATGTTTCCATAAAAAGCGAAAAATAAAATCAATTTTTATCTTAATTATAAGCTTCGTTTTTTGCCACTACATGTACTTGGCGCTCATGTTCAACGCCTTCTACATAGTGTAGCCAAAAGTAAACTTGTAGTGAAAATGATAACAGCGGTATCCTGTACTACAGTGCGTTCCATATTTATAAGCCACCATCAAAATTCGAGTTATTTGTGCCTAAGGGCCAATTTTTCAATCCTCAGATAAATTTATTCGTCGGATAAAATTGTCCCAAAAATCAAAGTAGCTTTGATTTAAATTAGCTATCAGACCGCTAAATTTATCGCCTCCTTTAACCGGCAGATAGGACTATTCGCCAGTTAATTTTGACAAATAGAGTGAAAAATAATTTTTCTTCACGGCCAAGTTGATTTCCTATCCGAAGAATATCTGACGATTGAAAAATTGGCCTTTAGTGAAATTAAAAGGGCCGCATTTTAGCGTTTAGGGAAGAAAATCTTAGCATTAGTGATTTTTCAAAGAAAATCACCCGTTGCTGGTGTTTTGTTTGTAATTTTGTAAAAAATTCCAAGATATATTGGAAATCAATCTTTCGTCCACTTCTCTTTGATTCCCCATATAACTGGAAATTTTTTTAAAAATTACGGACAAGACACCAGCAACGGGTGATTTTCTTTGAAAAATCACTAATGCTAGGATTTTCTTCCTTAAAGGCTAAAATGCGGTCCTTTTAATTTCACTAAGTGACTTACTGCGCGGGCATCTTAAACCTTAATTAAATTGCTAATAAAAAATTCATTAACTTGTGCGCAAAAGAGCTGCTTCGATCTGCACTTCTGTAGAACTGTCTTAGAAATATGAAACAAGCAAAAATACTTAAAAATAATTCATAGAGGATTTCCCTCACAAACTGTTTCTCTAACTATTGTACGATTTGACACAGTAAATTATTCTTAGGCGGAAATAACTCGAATTTTGATGGTGGCTTATAAATATGGAACGCACTGTAGTACAGGATACCGCTGTTGTTATTTTCACTACAAGTTTACTTTTGGCTACACTAGAAGGCGCTGAACATGAGCGCCAAGTACATGTAGTGGCAAAAAAAGAAGTTTATACCCTCGACAGACGGACACGGACGAATGAACGTTCGATGAATGAACATTCGCTCGGATTTTCATTCACTGCATGTGAGACAGACGGCGAACTTCTTTCGAGTCGAGCCTTTTTGACAGGTCGGAAATGGATAAACGTTCGTTTCTCTTCGTTTTTCGCAGCTCGCTCATGTAGCTTGCCCAAACACTTAAAAATTGTATTCCTTTGTCCTTTCACACATTCATTTTCACAAATTAAAACGTTTTTCGCTAGTACACAGAGTTTTTCACAATTTAAAAACTGCAATTTATAATTTGACACTGGAAATCAGCTGATTGTTCCAGGATTTCCATGCTCATTCTCTGAGAATGAAGTTTCCGGAACTTCATTGATGAGGATGAGAATGAAGATACGAACGTTCATTCAAACTTCATTCTTGGTGACAGACGACACAGCAACGATCATTCTCCGAGAACGTTCATTCGTCCGTGTCCGTCTGTCGAGGGTATTATAATTAAGATAAAAATTGATTTTATTTTTCGCTTTTTATGGAAAAATAAGCGGTATACAAAACTTTTCAATATCATATTCGGAGGATACAAACGATTTCCGATCCATTGAGTACCCAAAAGTCTATTTTGCAATTGATTTTAAATGATTTTGAAAAAGGTGTTGGCTAATCGTAAGCCTTAATTAAAACATTAATTTCTAGTAAACTAAAGGGAAACAAACGAAATAATTTTTGATACAAACGGATACAAACGAGTTACAAACGATTGGCGGTGTTGAAATTTTAAAAATTTTACTTTTAAATTTTCATGTTGGCTGTTCGTAAAAGGGTAGATTTCCAATACAAATTGGAATTTAGCAAGCATTTAGCGGGTTTGGCACACAGCCTTAATACGAGAACAATTAGAAATTATTTTTGTAAGGTATGCGCCGATAACTGACATTCCAATACCATTAGTTACTTCTGAAAACTTTTGTTAACTGATATCAATAATTTAAGTTAATCGATCGATATATGTAATAAGTACCTATAGAAAAAAAATTTAAGAACTGATTATCCATTTTTTAGAAGACTGAATGTTATTTTCCTACCTGGTTCAGACACAGCTGGTTTTCCGCCATCGGGCGACTGCAGATAGATTTGACATTCAGTTGTGAGTCACCGTGAGCATATCATCAAATATTGCAGACAAATTCTGTAGTGTCTGTTTGTAACAAGCCCTTACTACAGGTAAAATGCTGATATGATAGTTTTAAAGATCGACGCACACGTACTATAGTAAACCCATTTTCGCAGGTGTGCAAATTTCCCACACTCCTGAGGCGATTGTTAAAGGACTCATTTGAGAGGGGTTTTATGCCGCAATAAATATATTGACTCCCATTTATTAAAACAGGCTTTTAGTCGCATCCTTTCATGCAGTCCCTTTCAGACATGTTGATTACATTGTAAATTCAATCGCATCAAAAATTTAATAAATCAACAAAAGCTCAAAGCGTGTGGCCCATATTTCCAGGCTGACTGGTATGCATGTTGCTTGTGCCCATCCATTTAGTATTGATTATCCGCAAAATTACATTAAAAACGTTCTTCTACACAAAACAGAATTTTCCACATCGCTGGCCTTGGATGAAATATTTTATCATCATATCACACAGTTAGGCAACCGATTCATGAGTCTGGGCCTGGATCCGGGTGAAAGCATGCGGCATGGACTGGAGCAGCCGTGCAGTGCGATTCCTCGTTCTGGTAGGCGTACAATATATCAGAATGTGTGGGGAAAACGGTCTAAAGGGGCATCAGATACCAAAATGGTATAGCTGCATATATACCTTCACTGGCAGGCAGTGAAAAATAAAGCGATGAATGGAAGCCACTCACTCATCAATAGGGAGCAGCCCAAACATATCAACGTCGTATGCAACAGGACTACGGCAAAACATGGCATATAAAAAGAGAAGAAATTAATATAATAACCCTTTGATATTTTTTGCATTTTTATATACATTATACCCGTTTGTGAGATGTAAGGCCTTCACTTTTGACAGCCTGTCGAATCCGCGCTCATGGCAGGCAACTTGGAGATGTGAGCATTTTCCAAGGATAAGCTTTGCTGGAAACTTTGACATATGAATGATGCAATTTTCAATTATGCTAATGGGTCTGCATATTGTTTAATAAAAACGATAATTTTATGATAATTAAAGCCTAGTCTCTAGTTTGCAGTTAAGCAATGAAATTTTTTACTGCAATGATGCCCTCTAGGTGTACAATTAGAAAGTTTAATAGTTCGGGAGTCTGTGATACAAAAGTACCATTATCGCGACATTGAAGAATTTTTATGCAAATCGACTGTAAAAAATCATATAAACAAATATGCTACGTACACTAAGTTCGGCAAGCCGGAAATATGTAAAAAACAATAATGTTCTATCATTATTGCGGAATTAGAGCATTTTTTAGGAAACTTTATCATCTTTCGGAAGAAGTTGGTATGACGAATCCTACTCATCTGGAAAATTCATACCTACATATTCAATATCTGAAGCAGCAAACAGGTAATAAAATTTCACCGTTATGGCGTAGAAATGTTTTTTTTTCTTTTATTTTACTCGGTTGATGCGCTTTTTGAGAAAATTGAAAGAGATATGTTACATTAGGCCTTTAATCATCTATTGTTAGAAAAAGTAATATATTGTAAAAACGTCTCAAATTAAATTACTGTTGCACGCACTAAGAACATTTTTAAAAATCATACCATTTTAATCACGGGGTTGTGATCTCCTATAATGTATGTACGTACTGCACTAGTTAGTAGTTAATAAAAATTAAGATTTTTTCCCAGTACTTATTAAATTGCCTTGAACTGAATAGTATATCTTATAGGTATGTATGTTATACTAAAGATTTCACTTCTACATTCAAAATACATATTTACTTATTTGATGATTTCTCTTGAAGAAGAAATATGTATCGATAGAAAGTAGCTTCGATATAAATATCGATATGAAGTCGAATAAAACCTGTAAAATCTATATAGGGGTCGATCTGAAAAAGTTTTTATTAGGTTTTCTGGATAGATACATATGTTATTTCACTAATTTACGTAACCGGTGTAAAGCGCAAAATTAATAAAAATAAAAAGTGTGGAGTCCACCACGTCAAAGAATGTAGTCATTGCCACGCGAAATAACAATGTCTCGGAAATCTGACTAAATTTTATCACTCGGTCACGTGGGTTGCTAGCGTTTATCAGTGGTAGATATTCTTTCATGGTCCCCGGGCTTAACTTTCACAAATAGTTCACAACAATTTTACAGTGTCATCTGCGTGACATTTTTAATTTATGAGTTACGGATGTTTGGAATGATTTGTTGGCGAGCACGGTTTTTTTCCAAATTGCTAGTGCCAGCCTTGAGGATGAATGTCATTTTTATGATTTACTCCTACTTCAGAGACAACATTGTTCGGGGCATGTGCTCAACATTTTTGCATTGTTTGGTATGAGGAACTTAACATATTTTCGTTGAATGCTTTACACGTAATAAAATCTCTTAGAGCTTTTAAAATCAGAGAAATTTGAGTTTTCGTAATTTGACAGGCATCCATCCAGGTTTTTTGGTTAGAAGTTTTACCATTTCACGCATAGTGTTGACTTAATACACTAATAATATTCTTGTTCATTTGATACGAGATATCAAAATTTTAACATTTGTTTTGAGACATATTTAAAAATTTATTAGAATTAATTTTTAGCTTTTCTGATCTTAAAGGACATCGTTGGCATAAAACAAAGGAATGATCTGATAATAGATGATCTTTAAACTGTAGGCCTGAATTAACTGGGTAAATATCCTTAACGGATAACGAAATTGTAGTGTAATTCGCCTAATCGGCAAACCGATTGAAAACAGATTTTAAACGATCCAAAGAAATGTTAACCGCCTTGTCTTTAGCGAAATAATTTTGACTTTTGAAGACAATGGAAAAAGGGCCCTAATAACAACTAATATAAGTAAACATTATTGAAATATTTTGAATTTAAGCGTGTGAGCAAGAATTCTTAGTGCTTAAATCTATAAAATTTAATTTAGATCGGTAACATGCTGACGAACATTAACTTACAACATTTCGTTTTTTTAATCGCTCTTCACTCACAGATATAACAAAAAATTTGTATAAAAGATTCCGAAGCTAGAAACTATCAGCTTTAACTCATCAAATTGAGTTTTGGCAAATCGAAATTCCTTCAATTGCCGCAAGGATGCAACTGTTCCAAGAAAAGATGACAAAATTAAATGTATTTTATTCACGTATTCAATTTAGATTCTTCGGTGTCTCGGGTTACAATTTTTTGATTACCTTCAAATTTTGCACAAATTTTGTTGTGCAAGTCTTCAAGGAATTTAGAAGATGAGATTTAAGAAATGGGACATTCGAGTAACAATAATTTTACTAAAATTTGTATGTTTATTTCATTATTCCGGCAATTTTGACTTGAGTAATATAGTTATTTTACATATTTTTATCCCATTTATGCCACTGACGTAACACTACCCAAGTGTCACTCACCGATTGGAACCAAATCTTGCACATAGATAAAACACAAAAAAATATTAAACCCGTGTTTTTTTATTTTGGCAGAGTACGCTATTTAGGGGTAGAAACCACCCCCAATGAGGGTAAAAATCGATGGATATGAAATTTCCATTGTGGACGGCTTATGAAATTCAGCAGTATTTATAATTATAAAAATCTTTGTTTTTTTACATGAACACTGATTTACGAAGACGAAGAATCTTGTTTACGGAGTCAAAACTCGTATAAATATCTAAATATCCCTTTTTAACTATTAAAAGTATTAAAAATATACATTCTGGTGGCAGTTTTTGTCATCATCCTATCCTATCCTATCCTATCCTATCCTATCCTATCCTATCCCTATTACTTTACCCAGGGACAACGGCGTGAACGTAATAGGATTATGTCCCCTTTGGGGTGCTTGATTATAGTGAGTCTTCTTGTCTGTCACTCTCATATAGATTAATCTTTGAAATATACAGGGCCCTATTCTCGA
Organism: Machimus rusticus; assembly: GCA_951509405.1. Lineage (NCBI taxonomy): Eukaryota > Metazoa > Arthropoda > Insecta > Diptera > Asilidae > Machimus > Machimus rusticus. The sequence continues at coordinate 17,241,033 of OX608051.1, forward strand.
ATCCGACGGAAATCAAATCCGATCGGAATGTAGGAGATTCACAAGAAAGCCTGCACTGTCAGAGATCTCGATTGATGTAATTCTTTTTATACGTTCCAGTTTACTTACAAATCTCCTGTATTCCGATCGCATTTCATTGCCGTCGGTTCCTAAAATAGAGCCCATAATTATTTATGATAATTTTTATTTCGTTATTAATAAACGATTTCTACGCATTTTCTTTTACTATTTCCTATTTCACGTTTGGAGAAACAGATTTAAAAAAATAATTTATAGGTGACACTTTTATGAACGTTTTCATTTATTTTTATTTATTTACTTTTTTTATTTAACTTTACTATGCCTATGAACCCGAAAAATATTTTGAATTTGTTGCATTCCACTTTGAAAGATCCTGAATACAACATTGAATCTATAATAACCGACGAAGAACGATCCTTTGCTTCCGATCTTGCAGATCTTGTACAGAGGTCATCCGATTGTAGATTGATTACACAAGTCAACAAACAACATTTTTTTTTGAGTCTGTCAATTAATGAATATTTTCTGATTGTCTCCATCTAAAAGTAACCAGATACTCCATTCATAATAAATAAAGTTTGCTTTTGTACATTATACAATGAAAAATAAATAGATATACATGTATGTATAAGGTTTTGGCAGATTGTTTGAAGCGCAACGGTTCTTAATACGCAAAAGGGGGATGAGAGGAGATTTCAGGTGTGGAGCGGGGAGTGGCAGGCAGTCACAGTAGTGTGTGCGCACGCTTTTCAAGGAACATCATTTTTGTGGGTTTAAAAATGTATTCCAAAAAGTGTAAAAATGACGTTGACTCTTTTTGCTACATTTGAGACAAATTCATTCAAGTAAGAACCAAAAAATTCAGTTTGTCATCAAATATCAAACTTTGTGAAGGAAAGTATAAAAGGAACATGATGGGTGACTACATTTGGGGGCTAATGTGCAAGTTCTTACTTACACAAGACAAATACCAAAAATATTCATTTTTAAAGTTTCTTTGTATTCTTTTCTGTATCTGTAGGTTTATTTTGTCGTCTTTTGTAGATAAAAGTGATAAAAATATATAGGCCAAAGCTTGTTTTCCTTTGATACACAATTGAAATTAAAAAAATTAAAGATTTTCCTTCAAATTTCAAATTTCGTTCTAGCTTCAAGAGCAAACTTTATTAGGAAAACATATTTTTTCTTTCATTAGTTAGGCATAACTAATCCAAATCAGACATGCAGAACTCAGAGTCAAAATTCGGGTTGACTTGTGTTATCGAAAGTTATGATACCTTATGCTTATGCTATAATGAAGATAGCGTAATGACTGAAGCAGTGTTAATTGACGAAGAGTTAGACGAAAAATTTGATTAATCTATTCAAGATGAACTATCAGAAGATACTGTAGATCTTGAGTGCAAGCAAAGAGCAGTTGCTTTTTGACATTCAGGAGAGAAAAGAAGAAGAAGTATTGAGTCTGCACAAACTCAATTTAAGAAAGTAAAACATCAAAAAATGTTGTACAGATGGGAACAACAAATTAAGCAAAGAGGATCGAGATCAGAAAAATTACTTTATATATATCAAAGTTTGTTTCAAAACAGTTTAATAGCTCCTCTGATAAATGTTTACCGATTCATGATGCCAATTTGAGAAAGTGAGGGTTAAAAGCTAGGGAAGATGTTCAGTTAAGTTCTAAATTATTTGAGGCTTCATCAAAATGGGTCCACCGCACAGTTGTCAAATGCATCTGAATTATCTCAAACGGCTTCTAAATTTTTACGCTTAATTATCACAGAAAAAGGGAAAGCAAATGTGTACAATTCCGATCAATCGGGATTCAATTAAGAAGCTCATGGTGGGCGTACATTATCATAATTAAGGGAACACTAAAAGTGGAATGTCTTGCTCAATCATTAAATTCATTAACCCACAGTTACACGATACAACCAATTAATTCAGCAGACGGTAAACTCCACTCTCCTCTACTTATAGTTTTGCAAGAATCTGATTGTAAATTCGGACCAATTGTAGAAAAAAATTTACATAAAGCAAAAAATATTAGTTTTTATCCGTCTAATTCCGGAAAACTAGCATCGTGGATTGCCGCTAGATGGTTTGAAAAAGACTTTTTATCTGTAGCTGGTAAAAACTCTTCATTACTTTTAGATTCTTGGTCAGGGGCAGACTGAAAAAGTATTTGAAAATACAAATAAAGGAAATAAAGTTGTTAAATGTCTATGGATTTAGATCGTGGAAAAATTACATCAAATCCTTTTCAGATATGGTCCTCTTATATAATTTCGACATAAAATTACATTTACGAAACAATATTTTAAAGTTACAGTCATTGAAACATAATCAGTTTTCGTCGCCACGATTCGTTAATATGTTTAAATATGCATGGTGGAAGAGTGACTACATATTAGGTCAACCAGATGAATGTCTTACACCTGTCCAATATTTTTTTCAGAATGCTTATACTGACAATAAATGTGCATTCTGTAGTGAATTTGCAGTTATCAAGTGCGCATGGTGCAGCGAAATTATTTGTATACAGCATTTTTTTTGCAGTAACTGATGATAATTTTCCACATTACTAAAAATACTAAAAATACATAAAATAGTTGATACACTTGGGTAATATTCAACTTTCTTTTTTCGTCCAGTGAGAGGCAAGGGGACTCACTATAATCAAGTACCCCAAAGGGGACATAATCCTATTACGTCCACGCCGTTGTCAGTGGATAAAGCTAAAGATAAGATAAAGGATAGGATGATGACAAAAACTGCCACCAGAATGTATATTTTTAATACATTTAGGGCCAATTTTTCAATCCCCAGATAAATTTATTCCTCGGATAAAATTGTCCCAAAAATCAAAGTGCCTTTGATTTAAATTAGCTATCAGACGGTTAAATTTATCGGCTCCTATAACCGGCAGATAGGACTATTATTCTCCAGTTAATTTTGACAAAAAGAGTGAAAAATAATTTTTCTGCACGGCCAAGTTGATTTCCTATCCGAAGAATAAATTTATATGGCGATTGAAAAATTGGCCCTTAATAGTTAAAAAGTGATATTTAGGTATTTATGCGAGTTTTGACCCGGTATACAAGAGTTAGGGTAGGCTCTGGAACTTCATGACTGTCTTCGTAAGTCAGTGTTCATGTAAAAGAAAAAGATTTTATAATTATAAATACTGTTGAATTTCACAAACCGTCTACAATGGAAATTTCATATCCATCGATTTTTACCCTCATCGGGGGTGGTTCCTACCCCTAAATAGCGTACTCTACCAAAATAAAAAAAACACGGGCTTTATATTTTTTTGTGTTTTATCTATGTGCAAACACACTTGGATAGTGTTACTTCTGAGTAAAAGAAAAATAATTTTCCCAATTTAAGATGGGAAAAAAGGTTATCCCTATATTTCCTATATATGTATTATACGTATACAATATAAATTCGAAAATTTTTTTGCTTTGTTTTTGTTACTCAATCACGTCTAAACGCTTAGTCCGCTCATTTTCATTTTTGGAATGAAAGTATGACATATTCTGGTCTAACATATTTCACACTTGTTAATCGCGAGTTTCAAAATGGTGGACAAAAATAGTATCAAGAGCTTTGAAGAGGAAACTAACTAACACACGAACAATATTGATGCAATTTCTTAAAATGTGTCAGTGCAAACTAATACTTAAACAAAAAGCCGTAGCAGTAGCATACAATTTTTCAGACTTGAAATTTTTCTGCCTGCCCAAAAAATTTCTGTGTAGGTTGAACTACGACTCTGATCATTCCTACACACAAATAAAATAGTAGCCAAAAAACTATAAAAAGTATTTCACCTAGAAGAAAAATCATTTTTTCTAACAAAAATAAGGGGATATTACAATAAAAGAAACTTTGTAGTTAAATAAGCTCTAATCTTACATGTGGAACGATATGCCGGGAGGACGGCAACGCATTCTATTTCGGCAACTCGGCACTGCACGCTTCATTGTGGATTTACGCTCTTTTCTTTACTGATTTTTCTAAATAAAAGTCAATTATAATTCAAATACAACTTATCTTAAATGCCATGTACCTCACTTGAAGCAAAAACTTGTAGTTTTTAAGTAAACACATTTTTTCGCGTTCCAAACATTTTTTTTATTTATTCACTTGACCGTTAACATACAAACAATCTACAGAATTTTGCAAACTATTAAACACAAGTTTTTCCTCATTCACATACAGCACACGTATACTGTAGTTCCGTTTCAGTTAGTTTCCTCATCAAAGATCAAGAGATTTTCGCGAAAATTGGTATCTGGAGGTTCTAATTGCGAATTTGCGTTCGTTTGAAAATTCAAGACGGGCCCAACATGGCGAGCAAATACTTTTAAACTTAAATGAATTTAAGTTAAAATTAGTACTGATACCATTAATTTCGAACCTACTATCAACATTTGCAAATTCAAAGTAGTGAACCTAATATTGTGACCAAAGTTTTTGAAATTTGGCATTTGATTTCGAATCCTTATTACTATAACAAAAGTCTGTTCCTCTGTTTGTTCATTTTTTCGTTTGTTCGTTTTTTCATTTGTTCATTTGTTCGTTTGTTTGCTCATTTCAAAATTAACAATTTCTTTGGATTCGCTTCAACATTGATATACGAGTAATTTTAGTATTGTCCATATTAAATTTTCTCAGGCCTCGATAGGTTATTCTGACAATTAAAATTTGCACAATTTAATTCGCGGAAAAAAATCTCTGTATTTTTGCAGACCAGCCTTTCCAACCAGACACATCTCGCCAACTTGTGCACCCAGCGACACTTGTGGAACTAATCTCTGCACTCTGCACTTAGTAAATTCTTGAAACGGGTGTGTTGTTTTTAAGGAAAATATTCCGATCTTAGTCTTTTAAAACCAAAAAATATTTATTTACATGCTCGACGTTTCGGGTCTTAATGTGTACCCTTCATCAGGAGCTATGGTAAAATTTACAAATAGATATAATTTACAATATAGATATAATTTAAAGAATTTTACCTTTTTACAATTTTTAAAAAATAAGTCGCAAGAGGTTACATTATTTTTCCACACGCGTGAGGGAAAAGTGCCACTAAAACGCACGCCTTTCCGGTTGTAAAGTGGCTTATTATCCACTAGTGCTTTATTGTGCAACTCGGGCGGTGCGTAGCCGATTGCTTACGCTGGCAGCTAAACAAACTCGCTTCGCTCGTGCGTTTATTGCTGCCAGCGTGCGCAATCGGCTACGCACCGCCCTTGTTGCACAATATAAAGCACGAGTGGATAATAAGCCACTGTCCAACCGGAAAGGCGTGCGTTTTAGTGGCACATTTCCCTCACTAGTGGGGAAAAATAAAATGTGCAATTCGGGCGGGGCGTAGCCGATTGCTTACGCTGGCAGCTAAACACACTCGCTTCGCTCGTGCGTGTATTGCTGCCAGCGTGCGCAAACGGCTAAAAACAAATTAAACAAATATACATAATTAAAATAGTGGAAAAAATTAAAAACACTTTTTAAACACAGAAAAAAGACAAAAGAAAGGCGGCAGTTTCCTTTGGCGATGAAAATGCAAATGAGCAGGTTCGTCTAATCGGGTACATGTATTGATAATGTTATGTTACGGTTTTAAATTTATTTATGATGTGTTTGTATTCCTTATTAATTAATTCGGTGTCTGTTTTTACCCACGACGGAACGGAGAAGGTATATGCGTTTAGGGTGAGAGGTTGTGTGTGCAAACGAATGTTACCATTTTTCTCCAAAACGGTTTGACCGGTTTAGATGGGGTTCTTTGTAAAAAGTTTGTGATTCATCGGCAATTGTTCTTAGATAGGTGTTATGGTGTTAACTTGCTGCAAAATTCAAGATGGCGGACTGTCAAATTTTAAAGTTTATGCGATTTGAACCAATCTTGTGTTTGGGGGTTTTCGAGGTCGCAGATTTCAAACCAGCTGTCAAAATTTACAAATTCAAGATGGGGGACTGTCAAATTTTAAAGTATATGCGATTTGCACCAAATTTGGTATTTGGGTGTTTTCAGGGTTGCCGAATTTAAACCAGCTGTCAAAATTTACAAATTCAAGATGGCGGACTGTCAAATTTTGAAGTTCATGCAATTTACACCAAATTTGGGTCTTGGGGGTTTTCGGAGCCGAAGATCTCAAACCAATTGTTAGAATATACAAATTCAAGATGGCGGACTCTCAAATTTCAAAGTTAATGCGATTTGCACCAAACTTGGTATTTGGGGGTTTTCGGGGTCGCTGATTTTAACTCAGTTGTCATAATTTACGAATTCAAGATGGCGGACTGTCAAATTTTAAAATTTATGCGATTTGCACCAAATTTGGTATTTGGGTGTTTTCGGGGTCACCAATTTCAAATCAGTTATCAGAATTTACTAATTCAAGATGGCGGACCGTCAAATTTCAAAGTTTATGCGATTTGGACCAAATTTGATATTTGAGGGTTTTTGGAGTCGCCGATCTCAAACCAACTGTGAAAATTTACGAAATCAAGATGGCGGACTGTCAAATTTTAAAGTTTATGCGATTTGGACCAAACTTGATATTTGGGGGTTTTTTTAGGCACATAAATGAAGTTATAGGACCAAATAAGTAAAGTTCGACAACCAAGTGCGCTCGTTTGTATAGAAGCGGTTTTAGGTTCGCGCACCACGGCTCGACGAGCGGTGTTATCATGTATGGGCCTCTTAACGGAATTCTCTAAAGTTTAAAATAAAAAAAAAATTAAAAATTTTGAAAAAACCCACGACGGATGTAAACGTTGTAATCCAAAAAGGATTAAATAAAATTTATGAAAAACCCCCGATTATAAGGAATTAATTAACGAAAGATAAAAATAAAAAAAAATCATCTTAAAAAGGGTTGACTTGCTGTGAGGTCTATCATATAAACAACTAATTATGACTTTCCTTAGTCCTTTGTACCTTTAAATACCAATTTGTTTCTCGTAGAGATAGACACAGCAATAATATCAAATATAGGTACTACACATATTCACCTACCTATTAATATAATTACAAACCCAAGAAAATCCGTCGGGGGCTGCCATTCCCTTCCCTGAAATTAACTAACATTTTACAGTTTTATGAGTTTGTGACTAACTGAAATGACGTTGGATGCATACATAATATAGTCTTTAATTGATATAAATTACTGAATCTCTACGAGACACATAATAGATTTTCTATACTACTACATTTTTTAAGTGAAATTGGGAACAGAGATGGCAATGGCAGCTCCCGACGGATTTTCTTGGGTTTGTAATTATATTAATAGGTAGGTGAATATGTGTAGTACCTATATTTGATATTATTGCTGTGTCTATCTCTACGAGAAACAAATTGGTATTTAAAGGTACGAAGGACTAAGGAAAGTCATAATTAGTTGTTTATATGATAGACCTCGCAGCAAGTCAACCCTTTTTAAGATGATTTTTTTTTATTTTTATCTTTCGTTAATTAATTCCTTATAATCGGGGGTTTTTCATAAATTTTATTTACTCCTTTTTGGATTACAACGTTTACATCCGTCGTGGGTTTTTTTCAAAATTTTTAATTTTGTTTTTTTAATTTTTTAAGAAGGGCAACACGAAATAGACATTTTAACAACAAAACACATGACCGCAATGATACCCCGATGTTGCAAAACACCAGACCTATTTATGCATACCTTCCTTATATACAACCATTATCATTAAAAATTGCGAAGATAATAAAATCACATAGTGACAATTTAAAAATAGCATTCAGACCGATTGATAAACGAAACAATAAATATACAAAAACCAAGGACAAATCAAGAAAAACACGGCGTAGAATATAAGGTTGATTACACAAATTGCAACACAGCATACATTGGACAAACCTCGAAGAAATTAAAGACAAGATTATCACAACACAAGGGTTATATAAATGGACAACAACCAAAATCAGCGTTAGCATCACATACCTTTGCCACAGGACATATTTTCTCTTTTGACCATGCCAAAATAATTGACATAGAAAACAATAGATTGAAACGCGAAATGAAGGAAGCATGCTACATATATATCAACAAAGACCATCTTATAAATTTAAAAACAGACACCGAATTAATTAATAAGGAATACAAACACATCATAAATAAATTTAAAACCGTAACATAACATTATCAATACATGTACCCGATTAGACGAACCTGCTCATTTGCATTTTCATCGCCAAAGGAAACTGCCGCCTTTCTTTCGTCTTTTTTCTGTGTTTTTAATTTTTTCCCCTATTTTAATTATGTATATTTGTTTAAAATAATGTAACCTCTTGCGACTTATTTTTTAAAAATTGTAAAAAGGTAAAATTCTTTAAATTATATCTATATTGTAAATTATGTCTATTTGTAAATTTTACCATAGCTCCTGATGAAGGGTACACATTAAGACCCGAAACGTCGAGCATGTAAATAAATATTTTTTGGTTTTAAAAGACTAAGTTCGGAATATTTTCCTTAAAAACAACACACCCGTTTCAAGAATCTCTCGCCCGATCAAAAATAAATAAAAAAACTACGAAGTACTTAGTAAATGTAATCGGCTCCTGGGCACGACGGGATTACCTATAGGCTGCTAAAGAAGGCTCCCCATTATTTCAAAGAAAGAGTCTGCGAGCTGTATAACCGCATCATCAGCCAAAGTAGTTTTCCACACATTTGGAAGAGTGCAGTGCTAATCTCGATCCGGAAAAAGTCCACGTTCGCTGGTCAAACAACACCCAAAGACTTTCGACCTATTTCGCTACTGTCGGTACTTTCCCGCCTGCTAGAAAAAATTCTAGCCCAATGACTATCAAACGCCCTAATGGTATTCAGGGCTTCAGACGATTCAGAAGCACTGCTTCACTTTTGCTAGAACTGGAAGCTGATATAAAGATGGCGATCGACAAAAAGAAAATCCATAACTTACTCTCCGTGGATGTCCAAAGGGACTATGATAGAGTCCTGAAGAATGTGGTACTCAATCAACTGCAAGATATGTAAACTACTTTCTTTCGAATAGGTCCATCCAAGTTAGGGTCAATGGTTTCGAATCATCCAGGACCCACAATGCGCTGCCCCAAGATTCCCCTTTATTCACATCACTATTTAATACTTTCATCGCCCTCTTCTCCACCTTTAACGATAGAGATGACCTAAAGTCTTATCCTTACGCCGATAATATTTTATTGACAACGGACTCCGACGAAATCGTAACAGTTTTTGGAACAGCCTTAGCCGCTATCGACATCTGGTGCCACAAAACCGGAGCCATTGTCCCGGTACAAAAACTGAGTTCATCACCTTCACGAGGAGAAGGAACCATAAACCTCGGCCCCTCACAATTGGCGATCTGGAACTAACTCCATCGGCTAGTCAAAATATTTTCGGCATGATCTTCGACAGACAAATGAATTAGACCGAGCACTGTTCAATGGTAACCATAAAAGTCCAAAAAATAAACAACCTGTTAAGAGCCATCGCTACGAGAAACCAAGGTGCCGCATCCACGCCACTCTACATATTGACAAAACTATAATTGCGGGACATACAGGGTACAGACTACCTATTTATGACATGACCACGCAAGCGAACCTCAAGAAAATCTAAAACGCCTTTGGGGCCTTAAGATCCACTCCCAACCGTGCTTTATGGATAGAAAGAGGTCTGATGCCGATCGAGCACCGAGCCCACAAGGCCTTAGTCAAAATAGTAGCTGCAAACTGGCTAGACCCTGGCCGACCACACGACCTATCATTCCACAGTCTGCACCGGAGAAGCTCACGAGCGTGATCAACACCAGCCCTGAAAAATTCCCACTCACTAATCGCATATTTAACCCTAGGCCTCCCAAGACCTGAGCCCATCCTCACTCGATATTCCAACCCACAGCAAAATCCAAACCCTCATTTCACTTTCGCTTTAACCCATTAACGCCGAGGGGATCAGAATTTTTACTAACTTTTCAACGTGTTTATTTATTGTTATCGGACCAAAAAAATAATGCAATATCTCTATTCCTATGCAAAATTTGATGCTCTTTCAGAATCTGAGCTCAAAATTTCGATTAGACACCGAGAAAAAAAAAATATGGCCGATTAAAACGTGAAAAACGTGAAAATTTTCGGAAAAAATTTTTTTTCCCATTTTTTTTCACAATGATACCGCAAAGGTATCAACTTTTTACTATGATCAGAGGTGATCATGGCACTCGAACATTAAGAGGAATTTTTTTCTGAAAATTTCGTCGACGCGTTTTGTCAAAATGGCGGCGAGAATGAAAAAAGTTTATAAAAATCTTAATCTATCGTTTTCTCAAAAACTAAAAACTTTAGAAAAAAATTTCTAAGAACAAAAAAGTCTTAAAATTAGTCAAAGAACCCTCTAAAATTTTTTCAGGTTTTTTGGATACGATTTTTGATTTTTGAAAATTTCAAAAAATCCAATTTTTCAAAAATACCTGAAAAATTTTTGAAAAAATTTGAGAGTGTTCCTTGACTAATTTTAAGACTTTTTTGTTCTTAGAAATTTTTTCGTAAAGTCTATAGGTTTAAATAAATAAAATAAATGTGTGGCGTTCAGATCTCGAGAGATCTATAGCCGTACATAACAATCTACTCCCAAGAGCTATGGGTTGTGATGCATTTCTTGACCGGGATGGATTCAGGGTGAATATGGGTTTTCACTTTTTCAATACACTTGTTATGTCACGAAAACGTTCAAAATCTTCTGCTTCATCGCATGCAGAGTATGAATCAGATTATTCGGATAGTGATTCCGATGAAAACATATTGATTCCGAATGCAGACAATTCAGGCTCCGATGATTCTGATTCTGATTGTGATTCGATATCTGATTCAGATTCTGAACATGAATTCACAATACCAAATATTACTTATAAAAAAGCTTGTGCTACTTATTCTGAAAACTTAGATAAACTTGAAAAAAATCACGAATTCATTTGGATCGATGGCGAGAAGTCATATCCAAATACTTGTGAAGAAACAATATTATTATCTGAAGCTGTAAAAAAGAATATACAGGCGTGGGAGCCTTTCCAATTGTTTGAAACCTTTTTTTCCGCCGAAATGAAACAATATATAATTGATGCGTCTAAAGAGAATAATTATGATCTGAAACTACAAGATCTTGACACTTTTATAGGTATAGTTATTTTCAGTTCATTCAATAAAAGAAAGTCTCAGAGAGATTATTGGTCATCTGACCCATTCTTATCTAGTGAAATTGTTTCTTCTGCAATGACTCGTGATAAGTTTGAAGAAATCAAGTCTAAAATAAAATATTCAAAAGCTAAAGACGAGGATCCAAACGATAAAGGGTGGCGGGTTCGTTCGATGTTGAAACTTTTCCAAAACAACCTCCTAAAGTTCGGAATATGGAAAACTTCTATATCTATTGATGAAATGATGGCCAAGTCTTATGCAAAAACTGTATTAAAACAATTTATTCGAGGGAAACCAATAAGATTTGGTTTGAAATTTTGGGGTTTATGCACTTCAGACGGCTATCTACTGAATTTAGATCTATATTGCGGTAAAAATTCCCAAACTGGAAACAAATTAGCAAAATGTGCTTTAGGTACTCGTGTAGTATTGCATTTATTAGAACCTTTTTTTTTGGCTAATAAATTATAATAAAATCCCTGCATTTCATTTGTACTTTGATAATTTTTTTACAAATATGGATTTGATTTTACACTTGCAAAAATTACGTTTGAAATGCACTGGCACTATAAGAGACAATCGAGTCAAAGAAAAGAATATACTTGAAAAGAAAGCTCCACGAGGTACTTATATTGTAAAACATGATCAAAATAGTGGCATAAATTTCATCTCTATTATGGATTCGGAGCCCGTTTCAATAGCTTCAACTGCTGCAGGTGTAAGTCCACTATCAACTTCGAGAAGATATAGTTCAGAGGCTCGATCGAAAATTGATTTACCTTTTCCGCAAGCTTTTCATTTGTACAACAAATTTATGGGCGGTGTTGACGTGCATGATGGACACTGCAATAATGTACTTCCAAGTATACGTTCCAAAAAATGGACATGGGTCGTTTTTATAAGATTTATTCAGGCATCCATTACAAATGCCCTTGTAATTTTCAATGCTACACGTGATGGAAAGAAAAAAGTTGGAATAAAAGTGTTAACTATTTCGATTGCTAAATATTATATTCAAAAAGGTCGAACAAGTAAAACAGTTCATACACGATCTAATAGGGACAAATTAAAAAATTGTTCAAATGAAAAATGTTCAACAAGAACAATGATCTATTGTAAAAAATGCATTCTATATTTATGCAATGATTGTTGGGCAAAAAAGCACTGATAAAAGAAATGAAAGTGAGAGGCAAGGGGACTCACGAAAAAAAATCACCCCACAGGAGACAAAGTTCTACCACGTCCACACCGTTGTCTCTGGGTAATGCTAAGAGTAGAAAAAAAAACAATGTATATTCACAGAATCAGCAAAGAAGTAGTCAAGGAACACTCTCAAATTTTTTCAAAAATTTTTCAGGTATTTTTGAAAAATTGGATTTTTTGAAATTTTCAAAAATCAAAAATTGTATCCAAAAAATTTGAGAGGGTTCTTTGAATAATTCTAAGACTTTTTTGTTCTTAGAAATTTTTTTCTAAGGTTTATAGTTTTTGAGAAAACGATAGATTAAGATTTTTATAAACTTTTTTCATTCTCGCCGCCATTTTGACAAAACGCGTCGACGAAATTTTCTGAAAAAAATTCCTCTTAATGTTCAAGTGCCCAGGGCGCCAGCCATAGCGCCCCCTCGCAGGGCAAGCGTAAACCCAAATCTAGCGGCGAGCGCGCAAGAAGCCAGTACCAGAAGGCCGTCTTTATTCTTAACAAGATTGCTAGGAATGAGGCGGCGGGTACTGTGCATCAGAGGGACGCCGCTGACAAGACTAAATACCAGGCGGTTGTAGAGGAATACAACAAGAGCCGAGCTGGTAAGAAGGAAAAATCCCTGCCGCAGGAGGCTGTAAAGCGCAACCGCTCTCGGGACGAGGGCGGGCACACAGCCAAGCGCAGTAAGGTTGCTGCTTCCTCCGTTTCTTCCACAGCAGCAGGCGACGGCAGTCTCGCTAAGCCATCAACCGGGCTCGCCGAGGGGGGCAAAGCCTCAGTGGACGGTCAGCCCAGAAGGTTGTGGAGCGAGATTGCCAGGGATCATCTGTTCGTGGCCCTGGTGGACGAGGGGTCCGCCAGCGGCAAACTTCCCATTGAGGCCTGGGGTAACATCGAGGCCAGGCTCGCTGAAATGGTCATGGACCACCTCCTTCAGGGCGGAGCCCCGCCGTGCTTCGACTCCTCTATAGTCGTTAGGGGATGTAGGGTCATCAGATGCGATGATCAGTTTTCTAAGGAGTTCCTTGGTTCGTGCGTTGCTAAGATTAGCAACGCCTGGGAGGGCTTGAGGCTCAAGCTCATCCCTGCCAAGGATATTCCCAGGAGGCCGAGGGCTCGCATCTGGTTGCCCAACATGAAGCTCGAAGGAGCCAAGTTCCTAAAATGTCTTCAACTCCAGAATCCGGAGGTTCCCATGGATGACTGGGCTGTCATCAAGGCTGAGGAACCCCAGAAAAACAATATGTCCTTCCTACTGGCCATTAATGAGGAATGCCTGGAGGCCCTCGAGAAGGCAGAGTATAAGCTTAAGTTTGGCATCAGGCTTGCCAAGCTTAAAGTCTTTAAGTCCGGTACTCCTGACGCCGACCTGGATCCGGCCGGTCTGCTGGAATGCATGAGACTGGACGAGGAGCTCCCCACCGAAACGGCTACCGCCAATGCTGAGGGTTGTACAGATTAACCTCCAGCACTCCAGGTGCGCCTCGGATAATCTGTTGGTTTTCCTAAGGGAGGAAAACATCGACCTGGCTTTGGTGCAAGAACCCTGGATCTCGAACTCTAAGGTTAGAGGTCTCCATGACAAATCCTATAATATTTTCTACAAAGTTTTACCGGGACTAGGTAAGCCAAGAACGTGCATCTTAGCCAAGAAGCACGTGAAGGCCTTCCTTTGTCCTGTTTTCAGCTCTGCCGATCTCACCGTCGTTAAAGTGGAGGTTAGTGGCAGGGGAGATTTGTTTATCTCCTCCGCCTACATGGCTCATGATAAGCCGGCTCCACCGGACGAGTTTGCTGACTTAGCGGCGTTTACCTCCTCAAGGAAGGCTACCCTGCTGGTGGGTTGTGATGCCAATGCTCGGCATACTCTGTGGGGAAGCTCTGAATGCAATGAAAGAGGTGAGTCACTTTTTGATTTTATTATCAACTCGGATCTTTCTGTGTGCAATGTGGGCTCCACCCCAACCTTTCACTTTCCTAGTACTGAGGAATTCGTTGGTTGGGAGGAGGTGCTTGATATCACCTTGCTCACTGCAAATAACCGTTTTAAGGTGGAAAACTGGAGGGTGTTGGATCTGAGATCTTTCTCAGACCACAGTTGGATCCTTTTCAGTCTTGATCTCAAGACTGAGTCCCCTAAACCTTACAGGAACCCTAAACGAACCGACTGGAAGAAATTCAGTCGTATCTTTAAAAAGAAATTCCCTGCTCTGCCACCCTCAGCGTTTGCCTCAACGGAGGAGCTGGAGTTGAGCATCAGGCGATTTGTTGAGGCCATGAATGTTGCCTTTAAGGCATCGTGCCCTATAAGTTACAGCAAAAAGACCCTGCCTTCGTGGTGGAATGAAGATCTGTCGGACCTGAGGAAACTGACTAGATCGATCTTCAACATCTGCTACAAGCATAAGTTCTGGCAGCCGTATAAGGACTGCCTTAAGATTTACAAGAAAGCCGTAGCTACTGCCAAGCGGTTGGCCTGGGTAGACTACTGTGAATCTTTGGAAGGTGTTAGGGACTCCGCTAGGCTAAGCAAGATTCTAGCGAAGGAGCACGTCTCCCCCTCCTTCATTAGGAAGTCGGACGGAACGTGGGCGGAATCGGCCTCCGAGTCCCTGGCACTCTTGATGGATGCGCATTTTCCGGGCAGCACGGGCAGCTGTCCAGACACCCCGAGCTCGCAAGGAGTCCGGCAGCTGTCTTGCGATTACCTCGAGGAAGTTATAAATGAGCAAAGTACGTCTTTGGCGGTCAACAGCTTCTCTCCGTTTAAGTCGCCTGGCCTAGATGGCATCCTGCCGGTTATGCTGCAGAAGCTACAGAGTACTGTAGTTCCTTGGCTTGTTGCTTTCTTTAGAGGCTGTTTGACTCTTCACTACATCCCAGACTCGTGGAAGCGGGCACGAGTAGTTTTCATCCCTAAGGCTGGCAGACGTGGCCACGAACTGGCGAAGGACTTTCGTCCAATCTGCCTTACTTCCTTCGTGCTGAAAACGCTCGAGAGGATTCTCGACGTACATTTACGCCGGACTCTAGTGGATTCACAACTTAGTCCTGCGCAGCATGCGTACCTCAAGGGTAGATCCACGGAAACGGCTCTACATGAGGTGGTGCGGACTATTGAGCATTCCTTGCAATACAAACATTTTACCCTGGCGGCCTTCCTGGACATTGAGGGAGCTTTCAACAACGTTCGTACGGAAGCCATCCAGGAGGCCCTTTCTGCAATAGGGGTGGAGGAGGGTCTTTGCAGCTGGCTAGTTGCCTTGCTGCGTATGAGAATTATTCAGTCGGAGCTGGGTAACTGCCAACTGACCAGATTCGTCAGTAGAGGAACGCCCCAGGGTGGCGTAATTTCTCCTCTACTGTGGCTGCTGGTAATTAACAAAATTCTGACTAGCCTTGATAGAGATAGGATCAAGGTAGTTGCTTATGCCGATGACCTGGTGGTCCTGGTATCGGGTCTTTTCCCCTCCGTGTTAAGTGATATCATGCAGGGAGCTCTTGCTAGGGTTGATCAGTGGGCCAAGAGCTGCGGCCTTGGAGTCAACCCGAGCAAAACTGAGCTAATGCTCTTTACTAACAAGTCTAAAATACCAAACTTCAAGTTGCCCGTGCTTAATGGGCATACTCTGAACCTTTCTATGCAGGCAAAATACCTTGGTATTATTCTTGATACAAAGCTCAGGTGGAGGCTCAACATCGACGAGCGAATCAGGAAGGCCTGCATAGCTTTTTATGCATGTAAAAAAGCCTTTGGTAGACGCTGGGGTCTCCAGCCTAAGGTAATTTATTGGATGTACACAGTCGTAGTACGTCCAATCCTCTCTTACGGGGCACTAGTCTGGTGGCCCTGCCTAGACAAGGGTTACATCCGCTCCAAACTCGGTAGGGTACAGAGAACGGTGTGTGTGGGCACTACGGGAGCAATGCGGTCATGCCCGACCGAGGCTCTCAATGTGCTGCTGCATCTCCTTCCCATCGAGCTCCACATTAAATACCTGGCGAGCTGTAGTGCTCTTAGGCTAAAAGAGACAGGATGCTGGAGCGCCAAGCCATACGGGCACGGCAATATCCTGAACCAGCTGCCTAAGGGGTTAGCAGACTGCCGAACTGATTATATAGTCCCCACGCAACCTGGCGAGAAGTTCTTTAGTGTGAGACTTCCCACCAGAGAGGAGTGGAGTGCGGGCGATTTAACGCAAACTTTCGACCACGTTATCTTCACGGACGGGTCTAAATCCGTGATAGGTAGCGGTGCTGGTATTTTTTCCGATACACTTGCCACTGAGAAGTCGTATCGTCTTCCTACGCTGGCCAGTGCTTTCCAGGCGGAGGTCTTCGCTATCATGAAGGCCTGCGAAATCTTAGTTGGTCTCGCACCAGCATGTAATACTGCAATCCTTACGGACTCGCAAGCCGCAATCAAAGCTCTTGACTCGGCCTGTGCCTCCTCTAGACTGGTAGTTCGCTGCCGTGAGTGTCTCGCCCTGGCAGGGCGGCGTCATAGCGTTACTCTACTCTGGGTTCCTGGGCATAGGAGCATAGGGGGTAACGAACGGGCGGATGAACTGGCTAGGACGGGTGCCTCTCTCAACGTGTCGATGGAGGAATTAGTTTATGCTCCGATGGGGGCCGTTAAGAGGGACATCCGGCTACATTTCTTCTCAATTGCGAACAAACGCTGGGTTGGTCTGGAAACCTGCAATATTTCCCGATTGACCTGGCCTACCTATAGCTATAGTAGAACGCTTGAGCTACTTAAACGTAGTCGTGTAGACATTTCCCGGGTGGTGGCAGTGCTCACTGGTCACTGGCCTATAGGGGAACACGCAGCCAAGCTGGGAATTCCCTTTAACAACCACTGCCGCAGTTGCAAGGATCAGCAGGAGAAAGAGACTCTTTCCCATTTTGTCTGCAACTGTCCCGCTTTAGCAGGGCCTAGACATCGGGCGCTGGGCGAATACTTTCTTGGCAACCTCAAAGCTTTATCCGCCTCAAGGATCGGAGAGATAGTTCTATTTTTGAACTCCACTTGTTGGCTGTGATCCTTGGTGGCCCCACTCACTCACTTATTGGTTTACTTTTAGGGGATTTCTTTCTTGTGGTATCAAAACGGCGCGCTATAGCGCTACTTGGACCTGCCCAGCCGGCGGGTCGCCACTTTGACCAACCAACCAACCTAATGTTCGAGTGCCATGATCACCTCTGATCATAGTAAAAAGTTGATACCTTTGTGGTATCATTGTGAAAAAACATGGGAAAAAAATTTTTTCCGAAAATTTTCACGTTTTTCACGTTTTAATCGGCCATATTTTTTTTTCTCGGTGTCTAATCGAAATTTTGAGCTCAGATTCTGAAAGAGCATCAAATTTTGCATAGGAATAGAGATATTGCATTATTTTTTTGGTCCGATAACATAATAAATAAACACGTTGAAAAGTTAGTAAAAATTCTGATCACCTCGGCGTTAATGGGTTAAACTGGAAAAAACAGCACCGCTAGCGAAGAGATGCGCGTCAAACATGCCCCAGCAACATCAATACACCGGAGATTTCCCGCTTCAAACTATCAACGGAGGTTTCGAGCTACGAAGCCATATGGAAGGCCATTGCCTATACCCTTAATGTAGACTTAGCCACTACAATATACACTGACTCCAAGTCAGCCATAACAATAACAAACGTCCAACAGAATGAGCCACTAGTTGAAGTCTTCAAAAAATTTATCAACCATACCGAACGCCCAATTAGAGTAGTCTGGACCCCGGCCCACTCTGGATTACAAGTGAACGAAACCGAAGACCAAACAGCTAAGACTCCCTGTAACGCTACTGATAGAGAAGTTGAGGTCCAAGCTGCTTCTTTTATTCGAAGATTTTGTCTGCGGACATTGAAGCGAACTGCCGAGGAGGCCTGGCAACGCGATTGCTCTTTCCTGCCTCACCATCCCAAGACCATAAATCCACCGGTATATGGAAAATCTGACTGGATAGAAAAGTGTTAAGGTCTTCCCAAAACCTTCTATATTACAAGCCGTGCAGTGGTCCGGCGCACGCACACATCTATAGGGCAAAGTGGTCTGACAATTTACAGAAATTCCATTGAGTCTTATGAGCGACCCCGCAAAAGTGGAAGAAAATTCGCGGCAGCTTCCAAACTATATGTATCTCGTATCGAAAAATGATTTTCATTCAAGGTTACTCTAAGAAGTTATCCTTGTAATTAATAATACTCACTCACCTCTACGAATAAAGAATATGACATGTTCGACTTTAACGAAAACTCAACAGAAGAGCCGTGGCTGGACCACTAACAAACGGCAGGAAAGAGAATTGGCTCCGATCCGAATCGAAGAATCGGAATATCCTTATTTTTTCGGCGGAAATTCATTAATGTTTTTGGCCTATATATGTACATAGAGTAAAAACCCCTATGATTAAAATTTCTTAAAACTTGTATGTTCCTAGTGTCCAAAAAACCCGATTAAATCCAATCTATACAGCATATTTTATCCAGCCTCCACAAGACTAAATGTAAATTCCTTCCTCCTACTGTCAGACAACTTATGCACACATGCAACAGGTCAGTTCTTTGGTTTGTAATATACATAGAAGGTTTTGGGTCTTCCGCATTCGAATGGCTCACAACAAGCTTATACATGCAGATCTCATGCTTCGCGCACGTCAGTCTGGCTGCCAGAATTGCCAGAGAAGCCTTGGAGCCTGTCCGAATCTTTTGAAGATAAAGCCTAAGGAAATGCTGTATCATGTAAAATCCCTGTACGTGAGCGTAGTAAAAATTTGGGTGACCTTTAAAAGAGAGGTAATCGATGAATGAGCGAGACGAAATGCTTTAAACGATCTGTCAAAAGTGTTTTTGGCTCGATGTAAGGATTGCTTAATTAAAATATTTATAAAGTGTGATTAAAACCGTGTGAAAAAGTACGGAAGACTTTTTAAGGTGATCACATATTAAGGAACAAGTGAAGAATAGAGAGTTTGACTTAGAATATTAGTGCTGTGTAGTGAATTATAAACATAAAGTGTTTCGGTGCCTTATTGTGCGAGTTGCTGCAAAAAAAGGAAAGGACAATCACTTTTCCGGTAAGTATAATAGAAAAAGTGTGAATAATGAAGAAGTTGATTTGCTATTAAATTTCTAATAACAATTATTTTATTTTATTTCTTTTGTTGCCCCCTTAAAGAATATGTTTTTTTTTCGTCACTTGTTGACTAACACAAAAATTGTCTTCACCAACACTAATCGGATTTTACTACGCTCCGAGAGCGATATCGCTTCCTTAGGCTTTATCTTCAAAGTCCGAATCCAAGTTTTCGTCTTCGTCTTGTTGTGGCAGTTTATGACGTCATCGAACGTTTATAACAATTTAGACTCAGGCAAAGCTTACCTGTCCGAATTTATTTGCTTGGCTTGAAATTTGACGAAATTTGGCGAAGAACTGATAAATGAAAGGAGAGCAAACTAACTACTGATAAATATATTTTTATATACCAAACATGAGTATGTATTCAAATAATTGTATATATTATATTTTTTAAATAACAAAACAAAATAAGCTTTATTCATGCAAAAACAAACTTAAAATAAAATTCATTAAAACAAATTTTTGCACATTTCACTCGCTGTAACTGTTTAAACCAGCCAACTTCCGCGCCTAGATACAATCATTCAATTTTCCTAAAACTTTGAAAAAATTAAGTTGCATCGTTGATAATATACATATGTGTAGGGGAATTTTATGAAAAAAACCAGGGCACCACTTGCTTTGACGACCATTTATTGCGGAATCCAGAATAACAATGCCGAGCGATCGTTCTCAAGTCACATCACGGCATTTGACAGGAAGTGGCGCGCACTCGATGCAGCGGTCGGTTTGGGAACCAAAAGAAGAGCCGCGAAATTTAAATTTAAACCTTACAGATTCGTCCATCCTGACGAACGATCGACCCGATCGTTACAAGTTGACATCAACCGCAATGCATCGAACACATCAACACTTTTACATGTTACAAAGTTAAATAATAAAAAATCAATTTCGACAAGGCTATAGTTCACAGTATTGAATTACCTAGACAGAACTTGTATTAATCATCTAGTAATAACAGACTGAAGGTCTGAGTATTGTACCCGAGTGGGTATCAAAATAAAATCGCTACAAACATAAGCAGAACTCATATTAATAATGTAGTGACAGACCGAAGGTCTGGATATTGTACCCGAATGGGTATTAAAATAAAATCGCTACAAACGTATATTGCAACTCTACAAACATTGGCAAAATTTCCCGAACGGACAAACAAAATCACACCTATGAGGCAAACAATTCGAAAGGGCCCTGGCATTCAATCGGCGCAAGACAAATACGGTTTCATGTTCGCGGGACTGCACACTCCTTCATATGGGACCCTTGACAACTGCATCCCTTCGATGTCTTTAACAATGTATCGATCATTGTCTAACACTTTATAGATCTCATATGGACCGCGAAACTTCGGTAGTAGTTTCTTACATATGCCAGGTGAAGTCACGACATTTTTAAGCATAACATAATCTCCGACCTCGTATTTTTTAGGAACTTTATGTTTCTTGTCATAATATAGCTTATAATACTCTTGGCTTTTTTTTATGCTATCAGCTGCCCGTTCCCTAATGCCAGGCAAATCGCGCTCAGTAGTAAACTTATCGGCGAGGTACTCTCTAGCACCGTCAAGAAACTCGCCCTTCTGATCGACACCAAATAACAAAACGCTAGGGCTATAACCTGTGCTTCGATTGACCGTATTGTTTAGGGCGAACTCGACCCTTGTCAAACATTTGTACCATTTACCTGTGGTATTTGCCTCTGCCTCCTTCGACAGCATGGAGGTCAACACTCTATTGACGCGCTCGACTTGCCCATTGGACTGAGGAGAAAGGGTGGTCACCTTAGTATGCTGGATATTATTGGCGGCGACAAAGTCAGCAAAGTCCTGTGATGTGAAACAGGTGCCCCTATCCGAAACTATCCGGCTGGGCCGGCTGTAAGTACTAAAGGCAAGATTCTAGGCAACAAATAGCTTCACTGGTGTTCGTGCTGTTTACGGCATATAGTTTCGTAAACTTAGTGAACCCATCGACGACCAAAAATATGTGACGCTTCTTTGTGCCTGTCGGGGGTAGGGGATCAAAATGATCAATATAAATAACCTCGAAGGGTAAACTGCCCTTCGGTATGTTATGGAGGGTTCCTTGAATTTTGCCAGATACAGGTGAGCAGTAAACGAATTTTAAACAATTATCTATGTAAGTTTTTATCTTCGCCCTCATGTTCGGGAACCAATAGGTTCTCTTCAAATAATGGTAACACTTTTCAACCCCAACGTCACATAGTGACTCATGATGGTTTTGGATCACGCGAACTTCCATACATGCTGGGACGTAAAATAATGCGTCACCCTTACTTTTGCGATACACGAGGCCGTTAATAAGCGTATAAAGAGAACTTTCATTTTTCTCCAACTCCGACCCTATTTTGGTTATCACTGGGTCTCGCTTCTGCGCCGCCGCCAACGCGTAGGTAAAGGAGTCATCATCGTCTATCATTAGGACATTTGTATTCCTGCTTAGGGCATCCACATGAGACATTCTACTAGACGTTCTGTGCTCTATCGTGTAATTGAATCTCTGCAGCTCCAACGCCCAACGAGATATTCTTGGGTTCAATAGCTTTTTGTACAACGTGAGGGTAAGAGACTGGCAATCTGTGATGATCTTAAAATTTAAACCCAATAAGTAGACCCTAAATCTCCTTAATGCGTAAACAATTGATAGAGTCTCCAGCTCGTAGCTGTGATACCTTGACTCCACCTCCGTGGTTCGCTTGGAGAAATAAAACACCGGATGCAATTTCATATCCTCCTGCCGCTGGAGCAAGACGGCTCCGAACCACACGCTACTGGCATCGCAGTGTAACTCTGTTTCCTTATACGGACTATAGATTGACAGAATCGGAGACTGCACCAGTTTCGCCTTCAAAAGCTCAAAAGCCTTCAATTGTTCGGGCCCAAATTCAAATATCGCATCCTTCCTAAGGAGGTCGTACAGTAGCTTGGCGAGTATGGCGAACTTCGGAATGAATTTACGGAAATATGAGCACAGACCTATAAAGCTTTAAGACTGGTAGGTACGGGGTAATCTTCTATGGCTTTTAGATTAGACGGTTAGGGCGTATCCCATTGGAATCTACCGTATACCCAAGATAGGCTACTTCTTTATGCAAAAATTTGCATTTGTCATATCTCAGCTCTAATTGATTTTCTCCTACTCTATGCATTACTTCGGCGAGTATCTCCAGATGCTCCTCAACTGTTTCCATCGCAATCAGGAGATCATCCATGTAAACAAAAAGTTTATCGGATTTAATTAAATCCCGGAAAATTTCGTTAATAAGCTTTTGAAATGTCTGAGGTGCATTCTTAAGCCCGAAAGGCATTTTGAGATACTCGTATTGGCCAAGAGGAGTTACGAACGAGGTATACTTAATTGATTCCTCCGCCATATCCACGCGGTGGAATCCGCTTTTAAGATCGAGTATCGTGAAAAATCTTTTCCCGTGAAGCCTATCAAGAAGGTCCTCGATAAGAGGAAGAGGGTAGTTGTCTTTAAGTGTTAGCTTATTTAAGTCGCGGTAATCTATACACAGTCTTAGCTCCCCACTTCGCTTTTTCACCAAAACTATTGGAGAAGCATAGGGCGAATTGCTTTCGCAAATAATCCCGCGTGATAACAGGTTGTCGATAATTTTCCCCAATTCTATTTTCTGCGTGTAAGCCAAGCGCCTGGGGGCACAACAAAAGGGCTGATCCCTGTTCAAAGATATTTTCATTTTAACATTGTTATTTTTTCCCGCCTTACTACCGTCAACCGAGCCCGATGAACGAGCAGCTGACACCATGGCGCAAACCTTAGAGAGAATTTCGAAACCGAGGTCTTCATTTAAATTTAAGTCGGGTTTATCATTATTAAAGACATCGATATTAAGGATTTGTTTTTCAAAGCTACTCGTATCGTGCAGTGTACAAATACCTGTGCTGTCCTTGTTCTCGTTATCATCGCCGCTCTGAATGCGCAGGCCCTCCGTTCCAGTTTTATTTCCTGCCTCGTCTAAGCTCATTCCACTTAGCGCCAAGAAATCTCGACCTAAAATCATCGGATATTTCATACTAGAATTAACTACAACAAAGACACATAACTTAACATCGCTGTCCCGGAAGCTCACGCTGCAGTCACTCGTCCCGATCACCTTCAGGTGACTGTTGTTGATTCTACAGAATCGAGGTACAGGGTCCGCTGTACTGACCAAGAATGACGGCACGTATCTCTCCTGTACGAGACTTATCGGACTCCCCGAGTCCAGCAATGCCAGTAGGACTCCAGAGCACTTCAGGTCGTCCAAATTTCCTCCACCGAAGGTACAATGCAGTAAGTGTTCAAACTCATGAGCAACGCCAACCACCCGCCTCGAATTTTCCTCGGTTGTGTTGGAGGTTATGTTCATTACTGGGGCCTTCCGATTGGGACATTCGCCCGCCACATGTCCCGGTTCCCCACAGCGGAAACAGACATTTTTCCCTCGCTTCGGCTTCGAGCACCCACTACTGATGTGCCCCTGCTCCCCGCAATTAAAGCACTTTACCCTTTTTGATGTACATACTTGGGGGCTTGGAGATCTCGCCCTGTCGGTTTTTCGGCTGCTCCTGGGGGTAGGTTATAGATTTTTTAATTCGCTCGTACTTACGCAGCGCTGTTTTCAGCTCCTTCAGACTCTCAGCGCCGTAAAGCAACATTTTGTTTAGACTCGAGGCAGGGATGCCATCAACGATATATTGGATTATATCGGTCTCCTCGATGTCTCCCAACGCCGCAATCTCCTGCATCGTCAGCACGTACTGCTGCAGTGTCTCCTCACGATGCTTCCTACGGCGTCTCAGCTGACTGTGAATGTCTGCTCGGGTGACGCTTCTTCTGAATTCCAACAGCAGCGCCTGCTTCAAACCAGACCAGGACACAATGGATGTCGTGCGCAGAAACATTTTTGCAGTCCCGGTCAATAGCCGCTTGCCATACGCGAACATCATCCGTGCGTCCCAACCTAACACGTCGGCCGACTCCTCAAAGCCGCTTATCCACTTCTCTATGGGATAGTGGTCATCGCCGCTAAAACTGGCAAAAGAGTCCTCCACGTCCTTAAAATGGAGAATGGCTGGTCGACCTTGGGGCTCGTCCGCCCCCGCCAAGTCGGCCAATTGCTTCCGCAGTTCAGCGATTTGCTTTTTCTTTTCCAGCTGGCCACGCAAGCTCTCCAGCTCGGCGTCCAAGTCCACACTTTCCGCCACATCACCCCGTCCTGGGGGTTCGCCGATTCCCTCCAGTCGGTCCAGGCGGCTCGAAATTTGGCGAGGAACCTCTTCCTCCTGTCGATTATCCGCTGCCACGTGTCGAAGAACCTCTTCTTCCTCCATGGCCTCCAAACTTTCCTCCAGCCTCAACTTTAAGGCCGCTTTGACGCCATTAGTTGGCAGCCCCAATTCAAATAGCTTACTTTTTAGGTCGTTCACGGTTGCCCCGTCTAGATATGCCTGCACCTGGGCTCTGACCTCTGGATTTTCCATCACCGCTAGGAAATTTAAACTTTGCTACTCGAATTTTAAAACGCAGTCCTCTCGCACTTTACTGTCCGGCCAAAAAAAATTCTGCCGGCTATGATGCGCCAGATTTTGCCCGATTGGATTTCGATCACACTTCTGAGACTGTAGGGGAATTTTATGAAAAAAACCAGGGCACCACTTGCTTTGACAACCATTTATTGCGGAATCCAGAATAACAATGGCGAGCGATCGCTCTCAAGTCACATCACGGCACTTGACAGGAAGTGGCGCGCACTCGATGCAGCGGTCGGTTTGGGAACCAAAAGAAGAGCCGCGAAATTTAAATTTAAACCTTACATATGGATCTTCGAAGGGTTTTTTTGAAGCTACTATTAGTTCTCTTATATGGGTATCCCCTTGATAATACTCCGCCCAACTTTTTTTTATTTCCCCGCTTAATTTTTGAATCATACCATTGAGGCGGCGCAATAGTTTGTCCACTTTGAATAATCCTTTCAAGTTTAATTATAATCAGCTCTTATTGAATTAGCAATTATTACAATTTTGATGGCATGATTGCTTCGACTATGACTGCTTTTACAAATAACCTTTACAGTTTCTATGGTGTCTGCAAGGCCGTAATCGAATTTTAGCAATAATTGAATAAAGCGATTCAACACAAAGGACCAATAACTGTGTGTAAATGAAAGAAATCGCCAATAAAAAATTGTTCATACAATTTCACCCCCAACATTTTATTCAAGGCTCTTTTATTTTTAATAAAATTATCAAACATGCAATATTGGTCCTAGAATAACTACAAATAATTTTAAACAATTCACCAATTAAATCATTTAATAAAAGAAAAAAAAAAGATTATAAATTTGTCTAATACTGCAAACATCCGTAACCAGAGCAGAAATCCGTCTGCTGTGAGCGACCACCACCTAACCCGATTTACCAAAAGTCAAGTAAGTTTTTCAATCGTGTGATTGATCATGAAACTCACTATTTCGCCTTTTTAGATATTCACGCCTATTTTCTCCTTTTTGTACTCCTTTTTCATCTTACCATCAAAGAGTGATTTGCTTACCCTTTTGTTTGCTAAGTTTCCAAAATTTTAACACATTGCCATCATGAACTTACATATTAAATTGTAGAAGATAAACTTTCCACATTGAATATTTCTTCTTACCATTTTTTTCTTTACATAAGGACACAAAAATGCTGCCTGCTCATTTTCCTTTCAATAAGGCCATGAATTTAACAAGATAAATTTTTAATTTAACAACTTTTTATATTTTCCTTTGCTTAATTTTTTTTTTCTCCGTTTCATTTTGGCAACGTTATTTTATTATATAGAAACAGGAAAGTCACAATATATGTTATATTTTTTCTTGTTTTCGTTCTAAAAATGAGGCTATGTTATTAAATGTAGTTAATAATAGCATGGGATGTCGTCCGATTGTCATATTTTAACTTTTATTCATTTTTTATTATATTTAAAATTATTAGTATGTATTGAAAGAAGTTTTTACTAGTTATTTAATTAATATTTTTATTTATTATATATATTAATCAATTTATCCAAATTATTGAATACTGAATCTTTTTATACATCTTTTTTTTTTGTAATAGTCAAATTGTATAGCAGACATGATCTCAAATTAATTTTTTTTTGAAGATGTGATGAAGAATTAAAATAGTGAGTTAGTTAGTTCCAAAATAACATATCAGCTATTAATTCCGCTTTCATTAAATTCCGGATTAAACCTTTACTTGGAACAAATAGTCTCTAACACGTGAAGTTCGGTCTACAATTATAGAGTCCAATATGCCAAATGACAGTGTGGTGATGTTGTATGAGTTGGTGCTGTAATGTTGTTTTTACAGAGACAATTACTTTTACTTAGCGTTGTTTTTTATTAAATAGCTAAGCATATTTTCAACTAATATGCAAAACATATTGTACATAGATTTCAATCGGCATTGGATGATATTAACGTTTTACGCGATAGGCTCCAGGAGGTTTGATTTTTGTGTTGAAGATAGCCTCTCTTGTGCATAACGTAAATAATTCATATTTGATAATCCATTTTTAATTTCTTTATTTACCCATTACATTGTTCAGTTCAAATTAATCCAACAATTCATTTTATTTTATTTCCATTTTCCAGCACTTTCGTCTGGGACCATCACCTGATGGTTCAAGAATTTTCACCTAAAGGTATATTGTTTTAAATTCAAATTTTTATTTATTCTCATATATACTTTTTTAGGGCGCTAACATAATATGTGGTGAATGGCTGAATTGGACATGTCATATCAATTACATAAAACAGCTATCTCAGCAATCCTCCAAAAATATATGCAGTACCGTCACAGGCGGTATTGATCGATAAATTCAAATAGTCAGACATGTGCCCTTTCATTAATTGAACTCGACCTCGTTAGGACTCAAACAGCTAATTAAAGTTCATCCAGAACAACTGACTCTCCACTTACGAGGATACTGACCCTCGATGACTACTTAACCTACTGGATCCAAACACCATCTGCAGACTCCAGCCCATCCCTACCCAGGCTCACAACAATGACCAGTATCGATTTGCTGTTAATAAACTTATTAGGGCCCTCTAATGGTAGGCAATTTGTAGCCGGGCAAATAACAACTGTTGGTCATCTATAAACAAGGGAATCTAATTTCAAGTGTCATGCAAATTGACTAGTGGCTATCTAGCACTGCGACACTGCAGTCCCTGCGAAAAAGGTTGCCATTGAGACGAGAAGACAGGAGTGGCTAGGCGAGACCCACTAAAAAAGAGGACTTTTCAGCAAACGGTTCATAATCTCTGCAAGCCGAAGTGACAACAAATGCACTATAATTGCGTCCGCCATGTGTACGCTTGAGATAACTTGAGAAGGTTTTATTGCAGCCCTGGGACACAAGTTAGCATTCCGGGTAACTCAAACTCCTCGGAGCGCTTATCTGTCTGAAATCAGCGGAAGTGTACACATATTTGTGTGCAGGCCCACCCCAGGCGCTTTTTAATTTTTTCCAATTTCATGCATGTGTCAGTAGCTGCAAATTAAATTCCTTTTAGCGAACATATTCTACTCGATTTCTTTTGCCGTCCTCCTGTGGCTGTGCCTGTGATGCTCCCTGTACGTGCTACCCACCAAAAGAATCGACATAATTGAAAATGTCAGTGTCACCCGATGGGAAGCATTGTATATATTCGGTCTAGGGGAAAAAGCTGTCTTATGGTATTCCTCTAAGTGAAAAATAAATTAAAGGAACGGAAGCTCCTGGATATTTCGCCAGCTCGCCACAAAAGGCGTCTCATGTTAATAAAGGTTCACGTGAACCTTCGCTGAGCTGTGGCGATCGGTGTTTCCTCTTCTGCACAGCAATTAATACATTCATTTCCGATTTGGAGGATGGTGAGAGTCTGGTCAGAATAATGCGATAGCTTCAATAGTGCGTACCTCATGACATGATGAGATCTCTCCCAATGAAAGTGACAAAAAACCGTTTAAATTGTACCACATACAATATTTCGTTGGACTTATGAATCTTATCTTCTAAACATTGTTCCAACACATGTAATTGTTTAGTCAGTACCAAAATAATTAAGGAAGGTCTCGTTGATTTCACTGTATTTAATTGAAAAAATATCTGTGTTATTTGTCACCAGATTTACATATACAATTGTTAATTGTTTTTTAATAGTATGAAGTCAATAAAACATGATTGAAAAACAAAATAATCTACTCTAATGACAACAGATTTACTAAAAAGCTAGAAACAAAATATTTTACAATCAATTTTGTGAGTGTGAGCAGAGATGCCCTGATTTTATTCAACATGGCAAACAACATTAGTTTCATTATAGTCTGTTATTTAGACTGTTCAATTTATGACTCCAAATAAGTTGTAGCAATCGGGACCCATTAGCGGCTTCTAAAAAACGTACTCCCAATTTTATGGATCCCGACTACTACAACTTATTTGGAGTCATAAATTGAACAGTCTGTATAACAAAAGATTATATACTAATATTGTCAGTCGTGTTGAATAAAATCAGGAGCATCTCTACTCACACTCACAGATTTAATTAAAAAATATCTTATTTCTCTCTTTTTAGTAAAAATGAGGTTACTACAGTCGGGTTTTTTGTTTTTTAATTATGTTTTTTTTTGTTTTTAGTGATGTATGTATGTATGTAAAATTGAGGTCAAAGTTCCAATTCGATGGTTTCTTAGAACTTATATGGCAGCTCGGAAGGTGGTTCCAATGTCACTTACGGATCGGATCGGAACGGAAGAGTTAGTTAACTTTCTACTTTTTCGGAATGCTACGGAAAGCATAACCTCAAAAACGAATTCAAATCGTGACATTTTGTTAATTTCTTAATTAGTAGTGCTCTAAGTGAACGGGTGAATAATAAATCATTGTGAAATATGAACTTAGAACAATTTATTGAGGATATTAGAAAGCATTCAGAATTATATGATAAACATAATTGTGTAATCTCGGAAGAATTGGAACCAGTCTTTTCAACGGAACGGTTCGGAAAGGACCGATCGAAACGGATGCGGATACATTAGGATTCTGACTTTAATTTAATTTGTTTGCTTTATATTGACAATTAGCTGCATATCGCGTGGAATGCACTAATTTATTTATTACAATTTCTTTTTTAGTGGATCATTATTTAGCTTTAATTTGGCGTGTGTGAATCGTTATAATATCTTTATAGTATCTTTAAACTTTATTTTAAATATTCATTCGTTTGCTTTAGAGAGATTAAAGCCCGAACAATGTCCAAAAGAATTGCCATAATTTTAATTGTTTGAAAGTGTTGAGTCAAACTTTCAATGAAACAGATTCCGTGACCTTTGAGCATGTACAATAATCCCATTCCCTTACACTTTAAAATCCATATATGTTTCATTAATTAGATCGTCGCTTGAATTTGCATCAGTCGTGTGGAACCCCTCACAGATATCTTATATCCTGAGAATTGAACTCATCCAAAAGATGTTTACACGGTTTGTATTTCAAAACTGCCAGATGCCTGTCTCTAACAAGATGTTCGAAAAGTTTTAATTCTGTTTATGAATTCATAGATCTCAGTTTGCCTAGAAATGCATTCAAATTAAATATTGTAGATACCTTAAGGTTAGAATTTCCTTAAAATTCGTTTTGTTACTTACTATTATTCTGTATGTACTATTAGCGTAGTCTGTTGGTTGTAACCGTAGACGAAATACATAAAATAAATAAATAGGTTAGTAAATTTAAAATGATGCTGTAAATAAATAGTTAAAAACAGCGAAAATTAATGATCCACTTTTAACTTGCAGTCTTCTTCCTTTCCTGACCAAACAGATATTAACCTAAAATATTGTATGTCTAAAGTCGACATCGCCACAATATTGTCACGTACTATTTGCATTTTTATAAGACGTAATATACATTTCAAGTTCACCTCACGTCCTCTACGATTTTGAATCAAACATTCTGGATCTCACTCTTATATTAAATTGTGGGGGTCGGGGGTTCTTTAACTTGTTGGTACACGTGCCTGCTGGCAGATTTTCTTTTGTATGAAGTATACCTGACTAGCCCTAGTCGTTTACGAATTTGTTGATTGTGTAAACGCCACCAGGTATGAGTTAAACATTCCACCAGCTTTCTGCCCTTGGATTGATTTATCTAGGCATTGTGATACCGTTTCATGCTCAGCAGAATAAGATGATGCGGTGCAGTCACGTCTTGAGAAAAATCGAAGCATTCAGTCTTGGGTACCTTAATGTATTTGTGTCCAGACGGTATTTTGCTACTTCAATCGAACTACGCGTCCATTTAAGAATAACTCGCCGTGTAGTGTGAACTAATATTTTTTCGAGAGAAACGTAAGTTGCAGCTTAATAATTGTATTCATATTTGAGAGAATGAAAAAAAAAGAAAACACAATCATGTAAAGGGGAAACAGAACGGTTCTATCATTTAAAAAAATGGCTGACTGGTCCTCACTAGGCGTAGAATAATAAAACCTCTAATTAAACTCTATAAACTTAGGAATCTCAGAGAGAGAGAGATCGACTCACTGCCCTCGACTCTGTTAACTGTACCCGATCGACCCAGTAATGGCATCTCATCATATAGTGTTAGTAATCAGAAAGGTCTTAATGTCAAAGGGTTTTAATCTGATTTCAAGCGTTCTTAATGGGCGCATTCATGTCAACCCTTTTTACTTGTTAAGTGTGTCTGGGGGAGCCGACCTCAGACACTTTTGCTATTTGTTGTCAGGTTTTATATGGTAGCAATTAGGTGGGCGGAGATGTATCCTCAACCCGACCGCTAGCAAGCATACCTTTCCTCCCAACATGAGGTGAAAGAGGAATAATGAAAATTACGACATTCTAACGAAAGATCGATTAAATTTAAGAGGAGTGTGCTTAAAACTTCCTTAGGTAAGCTACCCTACATTGTTACGCGCTCCTCACAACAACGGTTGCCGCCGGCTCAGCTGGAGGGGGAGGGGTTCTCGGTGAAAGTGTCGGACCCACGCTTTTTTTTCTCGCTCGGAGCTAGGCCAAAACCACGAAAACCCTAATTTGCCAGTAACATCATAGACCAACAATAGTAAAATCCGACGTGAGAGATAGGTCTGGGGAGCAGCAACACAAGTAAAACTAAAAGAGTCGAAAATTCTTGTTACTGTATTCTTTTATATGTCCAACACTTTTAGGATAAAAACTAATGAATATGGAATACAAAGATTTATAATAAAAAAAAATAAATAAAAAAATATTTTAAGTAAAACGATTTTATATATTTACGTAGGTTGTCAATGTGCACTAGACAGTGTAAAATAACTTTCGAACCATTTTGTACTCTTTATATCATGCCATAACCTGGAATATCAACCTACCTACATTTGTTACAAAACATATGGGAAAAGATTTTAGTAAATTTATTCCGATTTTAAATTTATTTATTCAATAATTTATTATCTATATATTAATACGTGAAGCGAAAACTTTGTACCCCTTTTTAAGCATATTGGACGGAAGGAGGAGTGTGAAATTTGGCATAAGTTAAAGTTTATATAGAGAAGAAGTGCAGAAAGCTAAAATTTATATATAATATGTGTTACAAATACATTAAATTTAAGTAAATAAATTTCTTATTTACGTTCATACTGTCTATGTCAAACGCATAGTAGTCTGTTAACAACTGTCGTAATTTCATTATTGATAGTGCCAATTTCAAACACATAGTAGGCTGTGTACTTTCGTATTTTTCATAGTAACCCCAATAGGTCGAATTTCGACCATAGGGCGACCACTAGTGGTTATAAAATCGTGGGCGCATAAAATAGTTGACTAATTATGTGATTTAGTGTTATTAATTTTCAAGTAATTCGTAGTAAAACTGTATAAAATATGGTATATATAATAAGTAAATGTAGTATCAAAAAATAACCCAGCGAAGCGGGTACTTTCAAGCTTGTTTATCAATAAATATTAATACCCGTATAATGCACGACAGCCACAGTCATATTGAATTTGATATTTTTGATTTTTTTCATTTTTAATGAACCGTTATCGAGATATTTTTGTGTATTGAAATTAATAAAAAAAATTGGTTTGGGTATTTCTAGAGAAGGAAAACTGAAAAATTGAATTGAAAAATTGTGATGCTATTTAAGAATTAGATCAGATCATCAGATCATCGAAACATTGTAGTAAAATAAGAACCCACTTGCTTAAGCTTGTAAAATGCTTAAGTCAAATTAAAGGTTACGAAAGTGAGAAATAAACAAAGCACATATGCTGAAAGTAAACAAGTGCACAGCGGTCATCACACCCTGCCTTGTAATATCGGGCACCAAAGTGCAAGGCACGCACAATCATTCCAGGCGACAAACTTAACTTCACGCGACTCTTGGGCTAACCCGGCATGGGCGCTAATGCACTTGAGTCATGGGTCAGCGGATTGTGCCGGCTGCGCAGTTTTGCCTGAAAGTAAGGCGCTAAGGATGTAAATTGCCGAATAGGCAATTGGTCTTTGACATAATTGTAACTGTATGTGGTTGTAAGAATTTTAGGTATAAATAGGCTAAGAGATTTGAATAAAGCAGGAATTATTTAAGAAGACGCCTAGCTTTTCACTTTGGGACCGTGCACTCGTGCTGCCCGCGCAATTCCTTGTGGTGCTTGCTCAAAGAGAGCTGCCTCGTCACACAACACAGGGAAACCTGAGCCACCCTTGATAACAAAATATAGAATTGCTATGAACAACTGGAGTTAACGAGTCCAGCAACTGGGAAAACAGTTACAATTCGCTTACGTCCGCAGTGGCTAACGAAGTCAGAAGAGGAAAGTAACAATTGCTTATTAATGTTATCAAAATAAAATGTAGCTGGATATAACTCCCACGTTATAATTGAAAAATGGGACTCTTTTCGAATCGTTCTATGGTCTGACCGTGTCTAAGTGTGAACCCTATTAATTTTAGTGATAATTTATTTGTTTATTAAAAATTCGTTAACTGCTTAGATCGTTTTGCCTTACTGATAAGACAAATATTTAGAAAGAACATGACCTATTTATGTATTTTGCCATTTTTGATAGTCCTGGTTTAACATTAACTATTTAGCGAAGGAGAGAACAATGCTACGGATACTGTGCAGACTAACAATGTTATGTGGGATGATTTCAATGGTCCCACGACGAAAGAGGACGAGGTAAGTCGAGAATCCTTCAGCTGCCAAATTTGTAGGGGTATTCTGTAGTAGAGTTGCTTAGGCTGGGTCCCACATATATGTATGTGTGTAGACTGAACTAATGCCGAGCCTCTGAATTTGCTGACTCAGTCCGTCAATAAACCTCGATTCAAGAAGACGTGCCTTTTCTTAACTCTCGCTTACCTACTGACTGAAGCGCACATAACAACCTTAATCTATAAATGATTTTGAACTGATCAGGTCAAGGTCATTTTAACAGATGTTTGACTCCCATTGGTTTTGACAATTTTTGTAGGAACAACTTTTCTGTAGCTGACATTTTTTAGGAGATATTTGGATCCGTCGATTCAATTGGGTCACCCTGTATATTGAAAACAATCAGATTTTTAATAGATGGGAGGATGTTAGTGAAATATGTAATTAAATTTGTAAAACTTTTAAATTATTGTGGAAATTAAACCTATGTAATGTTTACAGATACATATATATGATAATTGGCTTTTTTTGTAACCTTTGTTTTTTTTTTTTATTCAAAACTGGAAGCATATGGCAAGAAGGTTGTAAAAAAGTAAACTTCTATTCCGAAATTCAGGTCAACATCCACGAAAAAACTGGGAAACGTAAATGCTTAAGAAAATCACTGAAATGTTACCAACTTTCTGAATTGTGGGAACGGCTACTATCATTTATATAACGTTATTTTTTACAGAAATATTTTTTCTGTATCTTCTGAGTTTTATTCATTGCTTATATTTACATATCAAACGCAAAATAGTCGATGTAAATATAATAAGTTAAAATCAGCACCGATTTTTTTTATGTTTCTTATCAATTTGTAAATGGTAAATGGTAAATGGTTACTAGAAAAAAAATGGAAATCGTTCACCCAAATTGACTGAAAAAACGGAGATTTTCAATTTCTTCTGACTCTTCTGTGGACTAAATAGTCCACAGAAGAGACGCAAAATGGTCTTTTATACAAGATTACTTTAATTAGTTCAATTTAAAGAAATATAACTTAAGTACTACCTATTTTTAATTACAATAATGAATTTATTTTTCCTTCAATCATTCAAAAATAATCACTAAATTTCCGTGGAAAATTCTTTTTTCCCAAATTATTTGTGCTTCAATCATCAGTTTAAAATAAATTTTAGAATTAAACAAAGTTATGAATAGGGTTACTCTTGATAGGTGCTTTATTTGTAATTCATCAAAAAATAAAACATTAAACAAAAAAGAACAAAACAAAAATGTTTTTTCTTTTACACTGCCCGAACATTATTTTTGCGTTTGACCCTTTTATGTATGTATGCACATACTACACAAACACAGACCAAATAGAGAACTTCGGTTTTAAATACGGTTAAAAATAACTTTCGTTGTAACTTCTTTTTAGTGCATCCAAAAACTTATTAAAATATAATATTTCATCTGGCAAACAGAACCAATAAGGACATGTTGAGTCACGTAAAGCAACATCACACATTTTATTGATGGGGTAAAAGTGTCCCAGATGTATTTTAGTTTTTCCGCAGACAGTCACTCTCTTATCGTATTATCAACGGCAGTATCTGTCTTAAAGCCTTTAAAATTAAATTGGGATCGATGACAGTCTAGTTGCATGTCGCTAGGCAATATTCGAGGGAAGCACGAACGCTCTAATAGAATTTGTATTTCGCAGGCTGGCAGACGTAAATATTCGAAATTATCCCGACAACTCGGAGGGAATTTTAAGAAGCCAATTTGTTAGCAGAGTTCATTGATGCTCCATAGCTTTTTCATTAGTGTTGTTCTAGCATATATAAACCGAAGCTGAGTTCGTATCATAGTGCTACGCCAATTTGCCCAATTTCGGTATTTATTACACTTGTACCGGAGCAATTGGGGGAGTAATGAAGACAGGGGAAGATGGTCGCCTCGTTTCTCGCGGGAAAAGTGGGACATGTCCAAGGCTCGATGGAACATTTGTACGTGTGTAGAATTAGAAGTCTCCGGCTCCACATGCAGATGCAATTATCCACTTTACATAATTTACTGTGCGTTTATTTTCTTTTATTTTAACAAACCTCTGTTCCGGGATCTGGAGTCCCATAGGCCCGGTAGTGATGGTGGCGGCCCAAAGGATAACACATGCACTGCTCACTTGGGTCGCTTTGAATTGTAGAGCCACGACGGCGCCGCACAATAGCACAATCCGCCATTTAGCAGGTCTCCCCGGAGGGAAAATATAATTTGTTTCCTGCCAGGCATGAAAAGTGTCAATTAACACCTCATAATTTTCTGCTTTGTATGCATGACTGCTACGATACATCCTGTGCTGTATATGTAGGATAAATGTGGGAGATGCCGCTCGGAGGTAGCGACTTATAAGTCTCTTCAGCATTATGGGGTGACAGCTCTTCTATTCTATGGCGTGCGGTCTTTAAGGTTAAACTCCACCGCAAACCTCTTAATGAATAGACGAATTAGAATAACAAGTATACTTAATTTGATTCAGTTAATTCCTGAGGAAATTATATATTTATTACTAGTAAGCCGGCTTACCGCTGGGTCCTGTTGAACAGGGCTAAAGAAAATTTACGGCTTCTGCAATCATTTCTAAGCTGTTCTATCTATCTACGTTGATACGTTCTATTGGTGGGGAGTTTGAAACAGTTACCCTGTGTAACTTATAACTAGTTCTGATTCGATATTTTCTCATATTTCATGCTTTGAATATATACAATGCACGACAATTATACGGAAATCTAATGCTCCACGATAGCAATAACAAATTGTAAGATGGGGATGGATATACATTTGTACAAATGTATGAATTTTCAAGAAATAAATTATTTTTTAAAATACCCTCTTAACTGCTTCTCGTTTATCTTCTGCACATTTTAATCACGATTTTACTTAGAACTCTTCTTTTAATTCATTCAGATATAAAACATTTCTGAAACAGAAAACTCCAAAGTACTTGCGAAGTACGACGAAAGTCTTTACTTCGGAGAACCAAGAAATTATCGCACTTTCAGCAATAATGCATCCATTTTGTTGGCTGAAGTTTTAACTATATTAAATATTCTCTTTTGTCGTTCAAAAGGCATATATACAAGATAAATTACAGTGTTTTTTTTTAACTGGCACCTGAGACAGAATCCAAAAAAATTGAAATTCACGAAGCATAAAAGTTAACGAATTTTATGGATTTACGGCAATCCATAGGGGGTGTGAAAAGGGGTAATTTGAATAAAATAAATGGATGTTTCTTTTTTTTCTAGGGAAATATGGGATTTATGGTGTATTTGTCTGGGTTTCATATTGACACCACTAATAGTACTGCTTACTAACTGCTACTTAATTATAATTAATAAAAAGAACTCTTTAATAATTTTTTATAATTTTAATAATTTATTAATTTAATAGAGTTATAAATCGTAACCGGTTGTCATTAAATAATTCACAAGACTATTTTGTTTTTCATTTCAAAGGTTATTTCAATATCTACCTAAATTCGAATTAAAAAAAAATAAAAAGTTGACGACGGCCTACGCTGGTCGCTACAATGGCTTATGGAGAAAAAGGACAAGTCATAGTCATAAAATTTCGTGATGTAAGTTTCATTGAGGTGCTACCTGTAAATTTTTTAGTTTATGTTGAAGGACTACAATTAAGGAAAACGAAAGCAAGCAGGGTCGTCAAGTTCTAGTTCTAAAACAAACGTTGATCTGGAGATCATGAAAATAAACAATGAAGAATGTTTTAAGGATGCACCAGAAAATTTAAGTCCAAATGAAAAAAATACTAATAGAAATGAAAACGCAGACACACACACTGAAAGAAGTGAAATTGAAAAGGAAAATATAAGACTTATGTAGATTGCGACCACGTTCTTTAATAAATAGTGGTTCCGAAATTGCACTCAGCACTACACAGGATCGTGATCCAGAGAATTATCAGGAAGCGCAAAGGTCAAAGGATGTAATGGAATAGTATGACGCCATGAAATTAGAATATGGTTCACTTATGAATAATCAAACCAAGGATCTTTGTGATCTTCCTTCCTTCTTCTTCAACAAACAACTGTTGGATGCAAATTGGCCTACAAAACAAAATAAACGCAGGACGGAAGTATTGAATGGCGTAAAGTAAGGCTTGTAACTAAAGGATATTCCCAAAAATATGGAACCGATTATACGGAAACTTATGCATCAATCGTGAGGCAGAACTCACTTCGTCTCATTTGTGCCGTGTCGATTGAGAAGGATATGAAGCTTTATCATTTGGATGTGTCAACTGCTTTCCTGAATGGAGAATTAAATGAGGAAATTTATATGAATCAACCTCAGGGTTCCATTGATGAGAATATTTTGATATAAGCAATCTTGGACAGGCCTGGCTTGTGTGTTGGATTGGAAATTCAGCAGGAAGAGAACGGAATTGTTCGCGGCAGCAATGCGCCTAATGCAATTTTGTTAGTTACGTAGTTTGATGACCACATGAGCTATTGCTTTTCTTCCGCATTCCAGAAATCCAAGAAGGTCTACATGGAAATAAATTAAAATATCAAGGTGAAGGTCCCATTACCCTTTCAGCAAACTTTCCAAATTTTAATATAATCTAGATATCGCCATTAAATACATGCGCAAAGTTGGATCAAAATCCATTAAGAAATGAGAAAATAATATTATAGTTTAAAAACATTAAAAAACACGCTTTTTGAGGTGACGCTTACGATATGACAATAACAATTATCCGTTGAAAAACTCGAATTCATTGCATAGATTCTTTTTTCAATTATTTATAACAAATTCAATTGTTATTAACAATTAACTTAGCTAACCATGCATTGTCATCCAAACTAAATATGTGTGTAAAATTTCAGCTTAATCGGAAACCGGGAAGTGGGTTAAATTTAACTTCCAAGATTGTTTTACATACATACATAGTTAGTTAGTTAGTTAGTTACAGCTGAAGCTAATAAAAGCGCATTAATAATAAAACCCTCTAACATATATACAGGCAACGTAGGTAAATTTCAAAACAACAATAGGTCTGTTCGTTGACAAAACTGTTAAAAAAAAACCCGTGGCCCCAGGTTTTGCCACCTGGCGCCACACGGGCCCACGTGGCACCCCGAGAACTGTCAAAAAAACAAAACCCGGGGTTCCGTGTGGCGCCGCGTGGGCCCACGCGGCACCCCGGGTTTTGGTATCTCAACGAACGCAAATTCGTTATTACGGGGCAAAGCAGGGCGAAAAAGAAGAAGAAGAGTAGAATTGTCAGTTGTGTTGCAATTTTGCGCCAAGTGAGTTGGAGAAGTTTTTAATTAAAATAAAAGTGTTTTAAAGTGTTTAAAAGTGTACAAACTAAATAAAGAAATTTACCGTGGTCGTTAAAGACTAGTGCAAAGGAATTTTATTGCCTGATTTCCAAATAGGTAAGGTTTATTTAAAGCCCAAAATTCGTGGCATATTTCGAGTTTTAAATGTGACACAATTACATTTGCGATTAGCAGCTTTATTCAATGAAAATTCTCTCATTTAAGCACCTGACGGTTAATGTTAAGCAAATGTACTTATATGCGAATTTGGAATAAACAATATAAATAATTAAAAAATAGGCTTTTCGGCCGCAGTCAGAGAAGAGAGGTCAAAATTGATTAAAAAATACGGAAATACAAAAGATTCCATAACCAAAAAAAAAACCAAATTTTATTTTTGAAGTCTATGTATGACTCCTAAAACGAGTCTCAGCATCATTAAATTTCGAAAATCTATGCATCAAGTAGGCTACAATATGAAGTATTTCATATGAAATCTATCTTAATAATTACATCTAATTTTGCTTTTACACAGTAGATACGTTCCAGAAAAAACCGTGTAAAAAATAGGTAAAATAAAACGGTTCATGCATAAAACTAATAAGAGATAAAAGCCAAATTAAGGGGACTTAACACCAAAATGTTTTCTAAGGGTAATTTTTAGTTGAATAAAAAGACATATCTGAATGAAACTTTGTACATATACTTTATTTGACTTTGGTTTTGATTGGTAAAAAATTGACCGCTTTTCACCAAATTTTCCATCCTAAAAAAATTGTGTTTTCGAAAAATGTGGCCGCCATATTGTTATTTTTTGATAAAGAACAATTATTCTAGTTCAAACAATAGCCATTCCGTAGTTCTTTCTGAGCAGTAACATGTGTAGATTAACGTGTTAACATTTCAGAACGATTGGATAAATGATTTTTTTTAATCATCCACGCCAACTTTAAACACGTTGTTTCGAGAAAATCGCGTTTAAAGATAAAATTCAATATTTTTTTTTTGTAATAAACCTTACCGAAATATAATCTACGATGCCTGGACCATACAATATACCTTCCGTTTTTGTTTTAAAGGTTTATTATAACATAATCTATCAAAAAACAAAAATTAATTTTTTGAAAATTTGAAGGTTCTAAATCCCCTTAAATTTTTAAGTGCATTTATGCACAGTTTATTTCACGAAAACAAAAGGAAATTCTATTCTTAAAGTGAAAGTAACAAAAATATAAAATTATCGCAAGTTCAGGAATTGAAAAACCATATTCACTATTTCCTAAATAACTGATAGAAGAAAAAAATTCTAGAAGATTATGGTTAATAAAACTACATATGTATCTATACATTTTTTCCCAACGGGCTGTATTTGGGGAAGGGGTTGTCCCAGGAAATAGTCCGCCACTCTTTACGAGCAACTTCTTGATTTTCAAATTTATATAGTTCTTTTATGCGGCTTCGCACAGACATAAAGTCGCTTTATTCACAACCGTTCTTACTTTTCGTTTCAGCGAGTAACAATATGCAATTTTTCGACTTGCTTAGCGAGTTAACGGATGATAGCTGGTTGGAAGATATCAACAGCTCAGACAGCAGTTTCGATAGCGATGAGGCAGATGAACCTTGCTTGGAACGAATCCAAAGAACTAGCATTCCAGCATATTTTGAGAAAATCGTAACAAAATATTCTGATGAGGAATTCGTTTGAAACTTTCGAATAAATCGTGAGCTGTTTCAAAATCTTGCGATTAAGTTCAAGGAAAGTGCGGACTTTAAAAAAACGGATCAGCTGAAAGCTGTAAGTACTGAGAAACACATACATAGCTGTTTTTCTATGGCCATGAAGCTGGCGCTTACCGGGATTTGTCCGACCGGTTCAACCTTTCTATTTTTTGATAACTTGATTTTTACAGATTTTATAAGCGATTTTCGGTAAATGTTGTTCGAGAAAACAAGAAAATAAAATTCAAATTAACGCCATTTTTTTAAAAATCAATATTTCGAGAAAATCCTACGACATTCACTAGATTTTGAACTATATTTTAAGAAACTTTTTAGTTTTTTGTTCCAGATTAAAAATTGTGACCTGAAGCGGTACGCCCATGTCAAAGTCCGAAATTGTTTGTTTTCCTTGCTGTGCCGCCATTTTGTATGGTAAAATTAAAATAAAACATATGTTTTGTAGTTAAAGACCAGTACTTTCTGTATAGAAAACTTAAAAAAAAAAATATATGATGTGAGCTGAAAAAGGTGCCGGGTTTCAGAAATTAAATACATTCGATTTCACTCCAAAATAAACTGGTTATATTTTACTTATAATCAATCACACTCATTAACACAATTATTAATTTACAAATTCACAAATTTCATTCCAATTCTTCAGTTCGTAAATAATTTCAATAAAACTTGTCTAACTAAATTTCCTAATTTTAAAATTCAATTCTGCTCTTACTTTAGTTATATAATTCAAATTAAGTTAAATAAATTACAAACAAATAATTATTCTAATTTTTTCCAAAATTCTACTCCCTAATTCTAATAAATTTAATGCCGTAAAAATTTCGTGTATTGCCCGAACCAACCGTACCGCAGACCGTAATCGCCTAGAGCATTTATGGTAGTCAAATTCAATCGTAAGATCATGTGAACTACCTTTTCACTCCGTGGCCGAAAAATAAGTGGTTTGAACTTGCTGGGCGGTTGCCTTATATTGCCCAAAATTCCAATCATTTAAGGCCTGCCCTCAATCTAGCTGATTTTCCTTTTAGTATAGATCGTGGCAACAAGGCACGTTCCACATTGATCAATCACAGTAGCATTTTTTAGTATTTGCGCCGTTTTCTTCAACCCTCGGCTGTGCTCCATATATTCCAAAAAACTATAAATATCATAAATTTCATCGCATTACGGGCGAACAGTCATAAAATCTTAACCAAAAATGTTGCTGTGCGCTTTTTTAATATAACTTCCTCCTGGCAGTGCCCCTTTGTGGGATTTGGAAACGCATTCCAATGCAAGTGCTCTCTTTCTAGCATTTTGCAGTCCTCACTCTTATTGAGTGGGGTTATGTTGAATTAATTATTTATTCAGCGCCTTAATTTAAATTTCCTCACCACAGCTAAATTCCCCATGATGCAAAACATAAGTTTGAGCATCGCAGTCTAAGGGGAAATTGTTGGTTTGAGGTGGGCGATCACGTTCGAGTGACGTTTAAGTGCGGTGACAATTGTCAGTGGTAATGTTTGCGAGCAATGTAAGTTTATTCAATTAAGTTTTAATTTCGGCCTTATTCTAATCATAATTCATTTCAGATAATATTAGTGTGGAACTCAAGCCCGCTTGGTTTTCTTGCGGGAAAGTCCTGCTGCTTCATAAGGACTCTAGCCGGCAAGTTTGTTTACCTTTTTTATGGATTGCTTCTTTAATTTTCCTTTAGTTATGTCTCAGTTCAAACTCTAATTCATTTATTATAGCATTTGGATGGAACTTGTACCTTGCTCAACGATGGAACCAAAAGGTAACAATCTTTAATATAATTTTTATTTCATTGTTATTAATGTTGCCCTCTTTGTTTTCATTAATCAGGTAGAGCTTGGACAGTTTCATATGCCCAAAACCTCATATCTCTATATCTAGTTCCAATCGTCCGTGAAACGTCTCAGAAAATCACGTAAAATTTAGAGAACACAAGGTGATATTACCCCTTAAATTTAAGGAGCTATAGATGGGACCCATATCACCATTGATCCGCCTAAGGAAAGCAAAGACGACTATATGGATCGGACCCATTATCACTTATACCGCTCTCGTTTGGTGGCCTAAGATCCGACAACAGTCAGCAATTGCAAAATGCAATAAATTGCAACGGCTTGCTTGTCTCTCCATAACTGGAGCTATGCGGACCTGTCCCACACTCGCCATAGAGGCAATACTAGGATTTGTCCCCCTGCACATTTTCATTATGAAAACAGCTGCTATTAGTGCTCTGAAAGTGCAGGTTTTATCAAATAAGCCCATGGTTGACAAAGGCCACATGAGCATTTTGGATGGACGAGGGTTCAAATCTAGATCCGAAAAGCCACCAATTAAGGCTTTTCCACGGATGGCTCAAAATCGGAGCATGGCACTGGAGTAGGTGTCTATGGAGCCAACTCTTCGGTCTCGATTCCAATGGGCAAATGGCCCAGTGTTCTCCAGGCCGAAGTCATTGCCATTGAAACCTGTGCCCGTCTGAACCTCGAAAAAATCCTCTAAGTCCAATTAACATACACTCTGATAGCCAAGCGGCTATCAGGGCGCTCTCCGTGGAGCTTTCGTTCAAGACTCGTCAAGGAGTGCTTTGACTGTCTTCAACGCCTGGGTGCCTCTAACAGAGTCATACTCTTTTGGGTACCGGGGCATTCTGGCGTTGAGGGTAATGAAGTCGCGGACGAGCTGGCCGTAAGGGGTCAGCAACGAGATACCAAGGCCCTGAACTCTATTGCAGCATTGGTTGGTCTCCAGCCAGAGTGGTGGACGGATGGGTTGATATAAACCAAATCCAATATTGGAATAATGCTCCAGGGGTACGACAAGCTAAACCCTTTTCATACACCAACACACACGACTTGAGTAAAACGGATCTCAGACTGTTGGTGGGCTATTTATCTGGCCATCATGTGGTTGGACATCACCTTAATAAACTAGGTCTGTCAGTTGAGACAGAATGTCGACTCTGTCTAGAGGACGGAGAAACTATAGCTCACATTTTGTTTGACTGTCCGGCTCT
Source organism: Machimus rusticus (assembly GCA_951509405.1). NCBI lineage: Eukaryota > Metazoa > Arthropoda > Insecta > Diptera > Asilidae > Machimus > Machimus rusticus. Next base: position 17,284,966 of record OX608051.1, read on the forward strand.
TGCGCGGATTAGAAGTAGGACCTTTGGGAAGGAGCTCTTGAGCTCAACTGAGGTCCGTAATTCTTCTGTGGGTGACCTTCTGGCTTTCCTTAGGGTTACAGATTGTCTACTCCACTAATGCGGCCATGGTACAAAAGACCGTCTGGTTGCAGTGCCCTCCATTTGGGTAGCCCCATACAATAATAATAATAATAAATAATAATATGGATCGGAAGAATAATTATAGCATCGTTCTTCAATCTGTTACAAATCAAGATATAAAATTTATGGATGTATTCGTTGGGTTCCCTTGTTCCGTTCACGATAGCAGGGTGTACAAAAACTCGGAGATTTACTCGGAATTGGATAGAATTTGTGCAGGTAATTGAACACAACATACCTTGTAAGACTTTATATTTTATTCAAAAGTCTTTTATCCATCGTAATTCCTAATTTTATGTAATTTAAATTCAAATTTTATATAATTGTAGGCTATCACATCCTAAGCGATTCAACGTATCCCTGTAGTGGACATCTGTTGACTCCATACAGAGACAATGGACATCTGTCGCCAGCTAATATTTATTATAATAAATGTTTGCGCTCCGCGAGGGTTGTAGTGGAGCATAGCTTCGTCATTCTGAAGCAAAGATTTAGGCAGCTCTACTATTGTAAATTGAGAGGCATAGACAAAATTTGCGACTTTATTAGAGCTTGCTGCGTGCTGCATAACCTGGCCGACACATCGGACTTTGATGTCGAAGAAGCAGAACAAGAACGAGAATCTGCTTCAAATCTCAATTCCCCAAAAGATAACGTAGCGGGTCGAATAAAGCGCAACGAGATATGCAGGTTGTTATATGCAGCACGCAATCTCCCTCGATCATCGAACTAAAATGTGGTGATTCTCTTTGGTATTAATTTGCTTTTTATTGGTACATTATTCGTATCATTTTTCAGACCTAGAAATCCGAATGGACGTCAAATTTGTTTGAAAGGTATGCTGCTACAAGGATCTAGGATGGACATCGAGCGGGGGCGCACCGAGAAATATTACCGGCTGTACGAGTCAAGGACGGAGGTAATTACCTGGCCCTCAAAGGAAGATATGATCTCATAACTCAGTGGCTAGGGAAATTGGATTAAGAAGGTATATTTTTGGAAATATTTTAAAATGAAATAATTTTTGTGTTTTTAACGGAGTGGAGTGCATTTTTTAATAAATCTTTTAGCAGGATATAATGGTTTATAGGCCTCCTGGGGAAGCTGGCCATTTAAAAAAAGACAGCTAACGCGCCTTTATGCAACACCTCCATGGTGGTGTGGAAAATTGCATGGGATATAAATAATAATAATAATATATCTTTCTCCTTTTCACCAAGAGGTCCATAGCAGCGCGGAGCTATGATCAACATCATGAGGAATTCATCGCAGCCCAATTTCAATATCATGCTGAACCTACAACCCGGGAATGAAATTAGGACAGCGCAGCGCCAGCAAGTCAACCAAAGTGCCCAGCGACTGGACGTGACTGAGCCAACATCGTAGATCGAGAGTACCATCCGAGCAAAAACAATTTTATTTATAATCGAGAAAATTTGTCAATTTGCCTAAGTTTTATTTACAATAAAGTAAAACATCCACTGTATTCATGTTTTCATTATAGTTTCCTTATCATTTTTCAGAAAGAACACTTTTGAATACTAGAACGATCAACGCCAGTTAAATTGACTGCTGCTCAATTTCTTCCTTGAATTAGTTAAATTTTTTTAAAGTGCCCTCTTATAATATGAAGGTTTAAAATTACAATATATTGAAAACCCACAAGATCGCTAATATTACGAACTTGCACTGATAGTTCTAGTGTAAACTAAAATAAAAAAATCATTAAAGTCGTAGGATGAAGGAATATAGCAAAAAGATCTGTGTAATCGTCCTAATAATTGAATAAGGCTTCGTTCTTAGAATTAATTTTTTCCTTGAAAGTGATGTGTAATAAAAAAATCAATAATTAAGATTTAATTTTTACTAAAAATAGAGATTTTAATATTTTTACAGTTGCTTTATAATAAAATACTTAAATTACAAAATCTGCTCAAACATCATGGGCGTAAGTTGATGTGATGTCGGCACAACATTCTCCAAACTTGCTGACTTCACTGGAACTGCTTCGTCTGGATTCTTTTGCGCCAAAAAATAATAAAAGAACTTCTACGGGTTTACGGTATGAAAATAAGTACTATAAAGTGCAATCTTCCACACTACCATGGAGGTATGCACAAAGGCGCGTTAGTTGTTTTTTTTTTAAATTGCAGCTTCCCCAGGAGGCCTATAATACCTAAAAAAATACTGGTTAAAAACTCAAAATATTTCTGTGCCTATTGTCGGTTACCTTTCCGATCCAGTTAAAAAAAAAAAAAATCATTTCAAAATAATTAAAAAAACCATACCTGTACAGAAAACTTTCAAAAAAAAATATATATGTGATGTGAGCTGAAAAAGGTGCCGGGTTTCAGAAATTAAATACATTCGATTTCACTCCAAAATAAACTGGTTATATTTCACTTGTAATCAATCACACTCATTAACACAATTATTAATTCACAAATTCACAAATTTCATTCCAATTCTTCAGTTCGTAAATAATTTCAATAAAACTTGTCTAACTAAATTTCCTAATTTTAAAATTCAATTCTGTTCCTACTTTAGTCATATAATTCAAATTAAGTTAAATAAATTACAAACAAATAATTATTCTAATTTTTTTTCCAAAATTCTACTCCCTAATTCTAATAAATTTAATTCCGTAAAAATTTCGCGTATTGCTCGAACCAACCGTACCGCAAACCGTAATCGCCTAGAGCATTTATGGTAGTTAAATTCAATCGTGAGATCATGTGAAAATTCCAATCATTTAAGGCCTGCCCTAAATCTAGCTGATTTTCCTTTTAGTATAGATCGTGGCAACAAGGCACGTTCCACATTGATCAATCACGGTAGCATTTTTTAGTATTTGCGCCGTTTTCTTCAATGCTCAGCTGTGCTCCATATTCCAAAAAACCATTAATATCATAAATTTCAACGTATTACGGGCGAACAGTCATAAAATCTTAACCGAAAATTTGCTGTTCCCTTTTTTAATATAACTTCCTCCTGGCAGTGCCCCTTTGTGGGATTTGGAAAAGCATTCCAATGCAAGTGCTCTTTTGAGCATCGCAGTCTAAGGGGAAATTGTTGGTTTGAGGTGGGCGATCACGTTCGAGTGACGTTTAAGTGTGGTGACAATTGTCAGTGGTGATGTTTGCGAGCAATGTAAGTTTATTCAATTAAGTTTTAATTTCGGCCTTATTCTAATCATAGTTCATTTCAGATACCTAATATTAATGTGGAATTCAAGCCCGCTTGGGTTTCTTGAGGGAAAGTCCTGCTGCTTCATAAGGACTCTAGCCGGTAAGTTTGTTTACCTTTTTTTTATGGATTGCTTTTCTTTAATTTTCTTTTAGTTATGTCTGAATTCAAACTCTAATTCATTTATTATAGCATTTGGATGGAACTTGTACCTTGCTCAACGATGGAACCAAAAGGTAACAATCTTTAATATAATTTTTATTTCATTGTTATTAATGTTGCCCTCTTTAGGTAGAGCTTGGACAATACCTTTCGACTCAGACCTCCTTAGCCACTGAGCTATGAGGTCATTTCTCCTCTCCAGAGCATGCCGAATTACCTTCGTCCTTTCTTCTTAGAGCCGGTTCTTCTCCCCGTAGAGCCGCTTTCTTTCCTCTTTCAGGCGCATCGCTCTCTCAGCCATCGGTAATTTTCTCCCCGTCTGTGCAGTTGACCCCGCATGGGGCCAAGTGAAGAGGCTGCGGGAGATCTTTGCACAATATAGGACGGTCGTGGTGTTTGGGATGGGGATCTCTGCTGCTGCAAGGATGTTGTGATGTATACTGGAGATAGAGACTGCTGCGTTGGAATTAAAAGTGCCGAAGGCCCAGGAACCGGACTTTTTGAAGATGACAACGGCGACAGTGGAGTGGCAAATTCTGCAGGCTCCACAGGACTGAGAGATCTGTCCTTGGCTAAATGAAAACAGTATGGAAAAATTTAAAAGAGCGACTAATATTTACAATATAATTTGATTTTTATGTAAGTATGTTAATCTGTTAAATGTTAAAATTTATAAATTGTAAAATAATTAAAATATGAATATTAGAAAAGTCCTAACTTGGTTCTCTTCTTGTCCTTTCAAATGCCTCTCCTTAGACGTAGACCCCAGCAGGCACTTCGGGAAAATATGTATTTGCACTTTTATGAAACAAATCTTGAAGTTCACTGACAAATAAATAAATATTAAATAAGCAACGTTAATATATGTATTAAGATTTTTACTCACGTTTCAAAGGGAATGGTCATCCTGTTGTTTCCAGTTTTATTGTTTTGGGTGAGCTTGGCTTTGAAAAATTTCTCTAGCCCTCTATATTTATTGGCCACCTGGATAAAACTGTAACCCTTCTTCATCATAGAATTGGAAATCACTTCCATCACCTTCTTTTTGGTTTGTAATTGTAAAGTCTTTCCCAACTTTGGCCTGTATTTTTTTACGAGGCTTATTAACAACTTTACAGGTGCCTCGTGCCATTCTGAGCATTCTAAATAAAAAATACAGCAAATTATATACAAACCGTTGTTATTCTGGACAGCATCTGTAGTGTTTGTCTCTGCTTCGCTAAAGAGTTCAGCCAGGACTTTTGGATCTACATTAAGGGAAAATGGCAAAACAAATAAATAGATCATGTTCTTTCTTAAACAGTAAAATAATTTTTAATAAAGACATGTGGCAGTACCATATCGGCATCCCACTATGGCAGCACAACATCATCGTCCTCAATCAACATGGCAATCCTGTGAAGTATGGCAGCCCCAGGGGACATGTCAAAAAGTCACACACACACACTTGGACTCTCACGCAGTGAATAGGGACTGACGCCACGCCACGCCAGCTTCAACTAGGAAACGATCTTTCTAGACATCTCGCGAGCGACTCCCCAAAAGTTGTTTCGTAATAAATAAATCTTGAAAATATTTAAGTGGTGTTTCGCTAATTTAAACCGTGCGCGAAATCCCCACAGACATGAATCATCACTAAAATCAACGGGGTTTCACATTGAGACAAGGCCAGACCACTCTAAAAGAGCCCCATTTTTCAATTTATTATGGGACATCGAGCTAGATTTTTATTAACACGTTTTTTTTTATTATTGGATTCACCTGTAACTATGTAAAAAATCTTGGAAATTTTTGACCCACTTCCCGGTTTCCGATTAAGCTGAAATTTTTTATACACGTTCAGTTTAGTTGACAATGCATGGTTAGTTAAGTTATTTGTTTATAACAATTGAACTAGCCATAAACAATTGAAAAAAGAATCTATTCAATGAATTCGAGTTGTTTCAACGGATAATTGTTTCTGTCATATCGCAAAGGAGTGTTTTTTGTTTTTTTAAACTATAATATTTTATTTTGATAAATTAATTCAGAGGGGAAGTCAAAGCAAGGGTAGATTTTTTTGCATCAACTCATGTTGGTGTGATAGAAGATGAGGAACATCTTTTACTAAAGTGCTCCAAATACTCTGCCGTTGGGAGGTAGTGCCTCACTAGGTAAATTCCTCCTTCAACTCAAGATAGAAAAAGTTAACGAAGTGGCAAATTCCAAAGTTGAGCTGTAAGAGTTCGCGCTGCTTTTTGGTGTAATCTTTTTTCATCAAAGAGGTCACTGGTCAATGTGGCTCTGGTTGCCTTGACCATAAAGTCAGTTGACGCCCAAGGGGCAAACTAAAAATAAGAACAACAACAACTATGTAATAAACAATCGTTACTTACCTCTTCTGGCTTCCTTAGCCACTGCAGATGTACAGCGAACTGTAACTGTTTTCCCAGTTGCTGGATCTGTAAGCTCCAATTCTTCATAACAATCCATTTTCACTCTCCACTTGTTTTCACTTTTTTTAAACATTAAACTTGAAATTTGAAATTAAATAGCTAGATTTTGACAATAAACAAATTTTATGCACCTTTTCCACTTATCAAAAAAGCCGCGAATGACGTGCGTGTATTAGAAATTTAGAAACAACTTATTTGTTGGAAAAAGGGCACGTCTATTATACAGAACTGCGAAATATAAATTTTATTTTCCCCTTTAAATAATTATGTAATTATTTTAATTGTTTGGGTGTGTGAAATTAAAATACATCACTGGTTTTTTTATAGCTCATCGAGATTTATTTTTATTGAAGATATCCATATTCACAGATTTCATGCATATAATATGAAAAAATTAAATCTAGAAATAAAATTGAATGTTTAATAACAAAACCAAATTAGTTTTAGAGAGACTTCAAAACAGGATAATATAGTAGTACCAAAACAAAAATAATAGGGAAATGCATTTAAATTATTTATTACTTTAAAATACAAAATACAAGTTTTACATTATTTTCATACTTAGTGAGCACTTTCCTTTCATGCTTTATTTATTTATTCTAAATTTCTTTGACAAATCAACAGATTTTGAATTCAGTTCAAATTTGAAATTCAAAAGCCGTGCCAGCCATTAAGTTTGCCCGAGCCAGCCCCAGCATAAAACTCGGGGCAAAAAACGGCGCCACAAGTTGGTTGTCAAAATTGTTAACGAACGCTCTCGGGGTAAAAAATGGCGCCTCGTCACGCCACACGGGCCCACACGGCGCCACAAGTTAGTTGTCAAAATTGTCAACGAACGCACTCGGGGTAAAAAATGGCAAAAAGTGGCAAAAAATGGCGCCGCGCGGCGCCCCGTGGAACTTCGTGGCATGTCAACGAACAGACCTAGTATCATATCGTTGAGTCTAAGCCTTAATCTTGTATTTAAATGTCATATTTCACCATTTTTAGTTGTATTCTGTATATAAAAATATGTCGGTGATATTTAGTTTTTGAATTTTGAAACACAATTATTTTTTTCGGAAAATAATTCCGACCGACAATTTTTTTTTTTCCATATTCTTTACTTCTGAGGGAAGGGCAACCTCTGTATACAATTTCATTGAAATCGGTGAAGAAAACTAAAAATCAATCTGTTCTTTAAAAATCAAAATTTTTCAAGAATACCGCCAGCGCTCATAGCGAAGCCGTATCCTAAATCAGCAGAACAAATTTCAACACGTGCAAATATACATGCGACCAACAATCAAAAGGGTCTGCACGTCAAATCACACGGTTTGGACAAGAATGTTTTTTATTTTCGGACCAATTATCCTGAAGATATCAACACTATCGTTTATAAGGAAGAGGAATCTCTATTATTTTTGAAGAACTTTTCAAAATTCTAATTACTTTTCATCAAAACTAATAAAAAAATCTAATATTTAAAAAAAAAATGAAAAAGATCATTTTCCAGCCGGTGACAGTGGTGTCCTCCATTAAGGTTAACGGAGGAGTTAAGGTCAAAGGCAGACTAGTCTAAACGTTCTTTCATTGTCATAAAATTAATCACATGCGGGTTTTCGTATAGTTCCTAGTTTCAAGATTACGTTAACATCAATAAACGCAAACATTATGAACCGTCAAATTCTAAACTTCATGGAATCGGAAAGAGTGCATTAAATGACTCGGCATTCTTAAATGCGCACACGAGATATTGCCGTGACATGTGAATAAATGGTAAATAATGGAATATTTCGAAAAGAAGGATAAATATTAGATTATACAATATTAATTAAATTCTTTCAGAAAAACGATCGAAAAATTATTATTATTATATTTATTATTTTATTATTAATATGTATATGTAATTACATGAGTAATATTTTTTATAACGGTTATGCATACACATTACACATGTATGGTAAACTGCATCGTAGTAGAAGCTGTGTGCTTTTAAAAAAAAAACATTCCTTTGAGCACTGCATGTGCTCCGGTCTAGCAGCATCCTTTCAGCACCAGACAAGTTTTTTTGACACATCAATCTCACTTGCTTTTAGAAATTAGTGCTGGGCTGCGAGATGTCTTCGTCATTGTCGTCGCCATCTTTCGCTAAGGCTGAGTATTGTTTCTGTTTTGTGCAGCACTCGATACCGCAGCTTGAGAGATTAAAAACTTCTCAGTGTATAGGAACAATGGGTCCTTGGACAGGGTTCACCCTGGAAAATATTTAATGCTCCATCAGTTCAGTTGAATAGAATCGGAGACGGCAACTTTTCTGCTGTGAATAATGAGATTTTATGCAAAACAACAATGGTCGGGACTTCATAAAAGGATGCTTAAAAGTCATATAGAAATGAGGATGTCTGAATTTGCAAAGAGCTTCCACACCACATTGTCCGGGCCAGAGTGGATCACCCGATTTGGTTACACATCCGGGTTACTCCTGCTGATGCTGTTGCCGCTGCCGCCACGTACCCCCACGCCTCCCCTCGACCTTTTCTTATCTGCGGGATTGCGGCAGATAGCGCTGCCGTAATAAATCCGCTTGTAATTCCTGCGTTTAGGGAACGGGCAGAGATCACATTTCCATGTATGAATTGCAACATTAGAAAGCAGGTAGCGCTGGAGATAAGGCAGATGAGCTATTGTCTTGCTTTATTCCACCATAAAAATATGTCAAAGCTCTGGCTTGCAACATTTTAACCGCAATAATAATAACTGAAAGAAATTATAAGAGGAACAAATAGCACACTGGAGGAGCGGCTGGCAGCGAGCGGGATTCACCTGAGTGCAACGGAAACTTTACTGTGCCATGAAGACATTTTATTCATAGTCACGCTACCGTTAAAGCGCACTTTATCCGGGAGAGTAAGCGATAGTTCTTAAGAGGAAACCAAACCCTTTAATCTGAGCAAGATTTCATGAAAATTGCGCAATATGTGAACCATATGAGTTTGTAGGTAAAGGACTTACTTGGAGCATTATTGTGAACAAATACTTTTTCGTTTACTGCAAAAGGAAAAGAGGATTGTATTGAAAGGAGTTATCGCAAAACTTGTTTTATAAGCAGTAATTCCATGCCACCTTCAATTTTAATCTATAATTGAGAAGTCCTATTTTAATTCATTTGGGTTAGAGAAACCCTAATCGCCTAATACAACTAACTAACTAACAACTTTAATTGAAAACAATGTAGTAGCACCCACAACTATCCAACTATTAGTTTAGTTGTAATTTTTGAATAACAACTAACAACTAAAAATTTATTTTGTTCCAATTACAAAACTAAACCGCTGAATTTAATTTCATGAAATTTGGACAGTATGTTATTTTTGTGACGTACATAAGCAACCACTAAGAAAGGATTTTGCGAAATTCTTGTTCTAAAGGGGTAAAGTTTGTATATGCAAATTTTTCATTTTTTAAGATAAATCCATGAAAAGTGGTATTTCGCCTTTCAGTTAGAATTTATGTATGAAAGACAAAATATATAATATGTATATATATTTTTAAAAATTGTAACCAATGAAACAAAAATTGCTCAATAATTGCTGATATTCAATTATAATTTATTCATTATTGTTTAACCATTATATAACTTTTAGTCTCTTTTGGTTATGAGATAAGGGTTGTCAATTAATTTTCATAATTCTTGTCTCTAATAAGTGTTATTAGGTATCTGAATTATTTTTATTGGTTATTTAACTTTTAGTCTTTTTTGGTTATGAGATAAGAGTTATCGATCAACTTTTATAATTTTTGTTAGTAATTAGAATAATTTTTTGATTTTAATTTTTTTGATTACCGCATAACCATTATTGAAAATTTATTCTTTTTGTTCTCACCACCACCATAATTTCCATGCGGTTTCAACCAAAATTAGGTTTTAGGGTTTTTCGAAACCTCTGAAATAGCGGACTGTCGAATTTTAAAGCTTATGTAATTTCAACCAATCCTAGTGCACTTGCGGGTTTTCGAGGTTTCAACCAGAAAGAATTAACAAATATAAGATGGCGAAATATCACATATTAAATCTTATGAAATTTCCACCAAACTTGGTACTAATTTGTAGGCCGGTTGAACTTCTTGGGATACTCGGAAAAAAATTTAACTTCCTTTACTATACAGCTAAATACATACATACATTACATATTAGGTGGATAAGCTGTATTTGGCAGTCCGCCATTTAGAATAGGTAAAATCTTTCAGTTGGGATGGAATCCGCGACCCCGGAAACCTCGAAGTACCCCAAGTTTGGTGGAAATTGTATTAGCTTAACAATTCGATAGCCCGTCATCTTCAATTTGCGAATTCTGACAGTTGACTTGAAAGCATCAGCGACCCCGAAAGCCCTAATTATCAAGTTTGATGGAAACCGCATGGGCTCTATTTTAAAATTTACTCGCAAAACGTAGTTGAAATATACATATTTTATGCCCAAAATTGATATGCTAAGGTATTATTTTTTTAATTGTAGTATTTTATAAAAATATTATTTTCAGCCTAAATTTATTTTAAGAAAAACTAATTTTTCCCCTAGTATATTTTTTATATTTTATTGTTAAATAAAAGATTTAAAAAAAAAATATTCTTTTATTATGTAATTTTATTTTTCAGTTCGGGCGCGAAATCTCGCTATAGAAGTTTCACTTTAAAAAGTTATCAGATGTCATTCCAAACAGTGTGACATACACAAATTATATTGTTCCAGTTTTTAAGAGAAACGTCAGAATAAAATAAAGGCAAATCCGAGAAACAACTTGCATCAATAATTAATCAGTCAAATATTTCAAACACAGCTGATGCAAAAGCACTTTTAGATAATCCAATTGTCAAGCCAGGAATCAGAGAGTCCCCAAGTTAATTTAAATATTTATCACCAATCTCCGATTTACTTCACACAGGTACCAGAACATCAACTCCGGGATCTGAACGCCATCTCACACAATGCCCACAATTTAATAAAAATTTGAAAAATCCGGAAATATCAAAAAAAAAAAAAACAATTCAACACATATCAACCAAAGCTGCAATGCTTGAGATTATACATTATGAACTTGCATATACTAACTAAAAAATGTGAAAAATTCGCGTCAAATACAACAAAAAAAGGTTCCCGAATCACAAAAATATACACAAAATGTATGTATGTATTCTCAAACAATAAGTTCATGTTCTTTCTGGTTATATTACTTTTAATATCACATTTTCATAGCATTATAATTTTCAATGTTCACATATGTAAAATATGTAGGTATTATATAATTTCATCTCCAATCGTTGTATGTTTTTCTTTTTAAATAATCCCAATTATAACTTTTATCTTTTCTTCAACATCAGCTCCAATCAGGAAAAAGTATACTAAAATTCTATCAGTACATACAACCCACATGGTCGTAAATGCCAGTCCCGTTAAATATTCATTATCTCTTAGCAATCTGAGATTCACTATTCTCATAATTTTATAACTCAAAGACTTTTTGGTGTTTTCACAGATCATTATTGATGGAGAACTCCATTCAAATGGACCGAATCGAATCGGCCGATGGATATGGCGGAACTGATTATACATATTCAAACATTGCAGATTGTGGTACTTTAAAGCGAAAGCAATAAAAAAGAGCTAATTAAATACGCCAATCGCAAATCACACATGCTGATAAAAACAAAGCAAAGTTTAGATAACTTCAGATTATAATACATATATTACTTGAGATGGGGTTAAGGAAAACGTAAAAAAGGGGTGTGGCACCTATTCGTTGATGATTTCTGTTTCCTGCCGCGACTTACGTTTTCACTACGAACTGTCATGTTGTTACCTTAGTCGCGGATCCTTTAATTTAACTTTTCGTTTGAGTGTGAAGAAAAACATTAGTAGATGTTGTTTATGGTAGATGTCATAGTAACTAGTTAGTGGTTCTTGTGGCCTTTATAGTACTGTGAAAAATATTAGGTCTGTTAGAGTACTTTTTCGCTTGCAAGTTAATGCAGTTTACTACTTGATATGGTTGGGGTATAGTTTTCGAAAGTACGAAAACACTTTTCTTCAATTCTCTTCACTCTTCTTCTGCAATTTTCGGAAAAAACAGAAGAAGAGTGCGAAAGTGACAATTTTAAAAGTAAAGACTTTGGTTAGCTGAACTGACAATTTTATTTTGAAAGCTGTATTTGACAAGCAGGATACTGCGGAGAACTGTAGGCAGTTCAAAGCTACTGCAAGTTGCTTAAAGTTACTGATGGAGGGGAAGTGATGACGTCAGCAGAAATGTGCTGTAAGACCGAGTAAGAAAACGACTTTCTGCAGTTTACTGCAAGATGCTATACCTAAAGTGACTGCAAGTACGCGAACACACTTCTACTTTTTAGTTGTAGCGTCAGCATTTGTCTTAAGTTCTTCAAGGTCTTTGCAGCTCGTTTCTATATCTCCAGTTGAGAAACTTTTCTACTGCAAGACGCCATTTTGACGTCATTCTCCACCACGTTGTTTAGGTACATGTACATTGTGAATTCACAGAATAGAGAAGTGACGTCACAGAATAGAGAATTTTCTCAACTGGAGATACAGAAACGAGCTGCAGATGCGTAGAATGCCAAATCATATTTTTTTTTGGACCATAATTTTCTTTTTTCGCCGAAAATGCGGGTGAAATTTGAGTCGAATACAGAATTTTCACTTTCAACATCCGCCATTTTGTGAAAGTTCAAAATTTCTCAAATTCCTCCGTTCAGACGGAGCTTTACATATGTCATTAACTAATGATCCCTTTTGTTTTTTTTTTATTTCCGATGATCCAGTGACGAAGAGCAGTGATCACCGCAAAACAATTTGGTTTTTGGACCCCTCCCCAATGTGCTGTATTTCATTTTTCATTTATCCAGTTATTTTTAAATATTTTTCAATACAAATTAATATTTTTAAATATTTTTAAATATTATTAAATTTTAAATATTTTTCAATACAAAAAATTTTAATGTAATCTCTAAATACATATCTTTCATGTGGAAAGATGTTTATTATTAATTATTTTAATGCTTGGCCAAAAAAATATTAAAAAAGAGCTTTTTTTGGCCATCCCAACTAGAACTACCCCCTTAATCATGCCTACAAGGAGGGCAGAGAGATGATTTTTTATTTACTCCCCTTTTCCATTGGGTGGGGTGGCGTTGGATAGGTCTTTCAAAAATATTGGGGATATGTTATGAACACTTTTTCAATTTAGGGATCCGTTTGCGAAATATTAAACATTAAAGTGGTCACTTTTGATAATGTCCCGTGACCCTCCCAACTAGACCGTTGATTTTGGATATGTGAAAAATATTCACGATAGTAGTACAATAAACCGAAATTAAAAGGGAAAGTATCGTAGCTAAGTAGGCTTTAATATTAATGAGTAATAGTCGATTAAAATATAAAATGTACTTGGATAAGTAAAAATTTCTTAATATTTCCATAGAAAATGACTTACATGGCCAATGGTTAAGCCAATAAGTTAAAACTAGGTGCATTATAATTTTGTAATGTTATTGTAAAATGTAAATTTTTTTGGAAATCCAGTTACGGACATAGCGAGAATTCCTATGTGCAACAAAAACGATGCTATTTCGCCGACTCTTACTGCAGCCAAACAGCTCCTGCATTGTCGTTGGCCCTACTGGTTCTACCATAAAACGATAGGGGATTGAATTCTTCTAAGAATCCTCTGAGTTGCGTGCTCTGCTCAACTCAATGAACGAAAGCTTCAAGGGAAAAACGCCCCTTCTAAGCACGCATGACAACTGTGGAGCCTTACACTGTGCTTGGCTCGACACGCAATTGGCCGGTTTTTTAACCTTCGGAAAGTTAAATTGACTCTTACAAGGCGAGTGCAAGGCCTTGCAGTCACGGATTTAGTTCAAATTTTGCTGGATGGTAGATTTAGTTTCGCTGTTGATGAAGACACATGGTTATAGGGGCCACTACTCAATAATTTTTTAGATATTTGTAATTGAAGACGCAATTCACTCGTTAAATTCATTTCTGTAGCAAACGATTACACGTAATAGGTTTAGCATAGCAGCAACGTAACGGCGTTCCTCGTCCAAACCATTACGAATAATCATGCATATTTGTGATGATCTAGCTATATATCAAGAAGTGTTTATAAACAAAAAGTTTCAAGCCTTGTCGGGACGGGTTACCATAAACGTGGGAAGTTGAAGTGCCGCCGAATATTTATTACGCATGCAAATTTTATCAATCTGAATCACAGAATCTGCGTAATTTTTAGTCAATTATACCTTGGACATACTACCCGTCATTATGACGGAATCCATCATTATGACACCAAAAACCCGTCATTAGGATGGAATCAAAAGGACGGCAAAACACCATTATTTTGCGCCAATTACGGTTCCGCGCCATCTGGGCGTGAACAGCGAACAAGTTTTTTAAACATTTTTCATACAAATTTTGGTCATGATTGGGGGATACCCTTTGTCTGAACACCGAAGTTAAGCAGCAAAGTACGCGAATACTACTTGAAGGAAAAATTGTCATCCAAAATTACGCTTACTACGCTTTAGCAATGTGTCACACCGTCATTTTGATATTTGTTATTATGATGGTTGCCGTCATAATAATGGGTAGTATCTCCAAGGTATTAACCTTAACTTGACCTCTTCGAGGTCATAATACTAAATTTAAGGACAAAGTTATTGACATTTTGGCATGCAGTTGAAGCTACATCATGCGTTAATTATGCTAACGAATCCTTGAATACGATTAAATTGATACTGAGTGCTTTTTAATTTTTAACCTAGATTTGACATTCTCAAGGTCACAAAAAATATTAAATAATCATTTTCAACCTAAAATTTTCTGATCTTTTCGAATCCTGTGTCAAAAATAGGGGTTCTAATTTAAAAACATGGCTTTGACCTACAAATGACCTTGAAAACAGATGAATGACCCCATTGGGTTTGACAATTTATGTTTGAAAAATTTTTCTGTAGCTGACATATTTTGGGAGATATTTGGATCCGTCGATCAAATTGGGCCGCCCTGTATATTATATTATTGGAAAGTTAGTAGTTACCTACATTATTTCTAGGATTTTATCATTATCACTACTTTTAACGGAGCCTAGCAAATAATCTGAATCAAATTTGTTAGCAATATTAATTATTCAACAATACGTATTACCTAACAATGTTGATGACGCTAACCATTTTTCTTTCTTTATTATTATTATTTATGTTTTCATTATTTTGATAGATGGCAAATAAAAAAGTCATGAAATAAACCGAGAATCAAGAAAAACATGCAAACCCCACTTCCCTGAAAGAATATTTTATATCTTTAAATTGTTGAAAGATATAATTCTAGAAACCTTTCTTGCAAAAAAAAAGTGAAGCACTTAGTGGTCGGTCGGTACCCGAAATTCTTATTCATCAGTGACAGCAGGAGGTATGACACTTGAGAGAGAAATTATTTGTGAATTGCATGCTGAATGAAATATCGTCCATAATTCCATTTAGCGATAACAAGTGAAAGGGTGATCAAATCTTAAAAGCACGAAGAAAGTGCCAAACCGAGTCGATTAGGAACTCGGACCAGAAATGGGCTACCGACACCTTTAAGGGCTAAAGATATGCTATGGGAGTTTTATGAAGAAAAGTGTTGTGTGTAATTCACTTAAAATCTTCGGCTTTTACCAAAGATTACTAAACGATAATTCAATTAATTTGCTTCGTCATTGCGGAGATGAATAACTTAAGGTGAGCAGGAAACCAATTTCGGGTTTTTGCACGCTTGGAGGAGGACTCTCTTGAACAATTTTTGGAGAACAATCTGGAGAAAACGTGAATCATCGCTAGATGAGCCCGTGGCCCGGTAACTGCGTTCAAATCTTTCTAGAGCCACCTCACTGTCGCATCCACCAAACATATTAGGTACAATGACGTGGTATATTCAGTAGCTCTGCTTTACTTAAATCGGAAATTTAAAACTTATTGGAATCAAGTTAAAACTGCATGTACGAGTATTACGTAAATGCTGCAAACCTATAGTATACTGCCGTTCAATGGGTGAGCCTTTCTACGCGAACCAGGTACGAACCTGGTAAACTAGCATAATAAAGTAATTGCCTGAATGTGAACCGATTGGTCAGATATATAAAATTATTGCAATTTTACCAATTTTACAGCAAGTGGTCTCCCCCTCGTGGCAGTGAGATTAATGTTTAATCCGCTTAACAATCTGCAGGTTGTGTATGTTGCAAAGTCATTGGATGAAACTTGTTCAAAAGGCTCCAATTAGGATTTTCCGCTATGAAAGCATTTAACTATTGCTAGTCAACATTTAAGAGGCTTTACATCGAAATATACACCCCAATTTTCCAAGCAAAGGGAAATACCTTTGTTTACGGAAAACCTATTACGGTAATAACTGTCATTGTCATCTCAGGGCAATTTAAATCATTCTGCAATTAACAATAAAATTTGAAGTTCATAGCCAATGTAAATAAATCATGATATAAAATGTATATGAAGATATATGTATGATACTTTGGTAAACTTTAAAAGAAACAGAGACATAATAATAAGAATACAATGAAACGAAATAATAAATTACTTGCCTTCTGCAAAAGCCTACAATTTTCTTCATTCGATATCATGGATAAAAGAAGCAATACTATTTAAATTCATTTACATACATAATTCTAAACCTTTCCGGAACTTCCAATTTGGCGGTAAAATTGCTCTGTGGGCCTACAATTACGACAAAAAAAAAAGATTATCAATTAATTTGGTTATTTAATACCACCCCAAAGACTGACTTGATTGAATTGCTTAAAATACATATGTATGCGTGAAGGGTTCCTAAAGCCAATTAAAATAACGCAATACCAATCAAACGTAATAATCCTAACACGCACTTACTAATTGGCGTCCCTGGAATGAGCAGGAGCGAATTGGATATTTGGCGGGAAATGGAGTATACTTTCAATGTGAGCTAGGGATTTTACTTATTGATTAATTTATTAAAACTAGCTGAGCTACCCGGTTTCACCCGGTGTATTATAAATAGGTACTACTTAGTTGAATACTTCTAAAATGCTCAATTTTATTACTTCATTCAGATTATGAAATTTCACTTATAAGTAAATAATTAAGGTTAACTTATTGAAAAACTTAAAGCTGCAAACCTTGTGTTGGTTGGTTGCATTTTCTTTATTATATTATCGTCTGCCTAAACGTTTTGTTACATATATAAATGTTTAATAAATTATTAGGTATTAAATCAATCATTCTAATTTATTCCTGATATTACACGGAAAATATTTATCGGGAGTATCGCGTCGTTTCTGGCAATATCCCTGTATTTTCCGATGGATTTTTGGACAGTGCATTATTTTGGTAATATTTGTGAAAAAAACAGTGATATTAACTAAAATTAAAGGACCAGCGTAAAATGTTGACATTATTTCCTGTAACTTTTAAGGAGATCTGTTGCTTTTTCAATATTGTTGTGGATTTTATGGCGAAAACGTTCGTAAATTGGTTGGGGACTTTTGCTATACAAATTTTTTTCCGTGTGCTTTGAATCGTGGAAAATTTATTTATTTATTTATAAATTTTGAAAGTGGGATCAGCATTACAAAAAAATCTCGAAATATTATAATAATATGCATGGCAATCCATTTGAATCTACAATTTCTGGCCCCACCTTATATATATATATAAAAACAGTACACTAATGTATATTCTCGAAATTATGCCCGAAAAAGGGCAGCAAAGGAACTGAATTTATCTGAATTTATTATCTTACTGCTTTATTCTTCAGTAAAGCGCTTACAGCGGCAAAAGGGAATAGGCCCAGCTAAGAGTTGCCAGGTTAACTCTTCTGGATTTTTAACATATATGTTAAGTTAAAGAAAATTAAATATACCTACGATACCAACAGTTTCAGCGTGATTGAGTAACAAACACAATAAAATAAACCTTCGTGTTGATACGCACCTACATATATAAAGGTTCAAAATCGGTCAGTATGAAATTCCATTAATTTAGATGCGTAGAATTTTAAAAATGTTGGTCGCCATATTGGGTCCGCCATTTTTTCTCATTAATTTACAAGAAAATTCTTTAAATTTTCAAAAAATCTTTCGCCATATTGACCCAATATGGCAATTTTAATTTCCAAATGTTGTTAATAAATTAAAATTTAGCGCCCTCAAAGTACCATTAGCAGTAATATTCACTCCTTGAATTTTGGAAATTTTTCGTCGCAATATTTGATCCGTAATGTCTAGCATGACCTAAGTAATATACATATAACACTTTTTATATGAGAATTGAGAACAACTGTTGGAAAGAGTTGATTATAGCAGCTGCTATTTTGAAATCAACCATTGTATTTTTCGAAGCTCTGTTAAATTGCACCTGCTGGAATATAAATATAAAACAGTCTCCTTCTTAAAAAACCAGTGAACGGCTCCTTTCTCCAAAGGACCATTTTCCTTTACCAATATTGCTTTCAGTATCACAGCGCCCGATGTTTCTGCAGCATATGGTCCTGTCACTTCAATGATGTATCCGTCTCTAGAAACTATGTAACATAAAAGGTTTCAATAGGTTTTCAAACTCATAGAGGCTGTAGCTTCTTCTTTGGAATAAGAAGTCTGAGTTTTTTTTTTGGATAAGTAACTTCCATCACAAATACATATTGCTTTAGTTACATACCACACACCGATTGACCCCTGTCATTTTCAGTAGGTTCGTCACAAATCAGAATCACGCATGGTTTTTTTTCATTCGAGATTGAGATAAGAAAAGCAGAGGAAGAAGCGAGAAAGACAATAGAATATTGCGCTGTTCGGTTGGTTTTATAAAAACAAATAAATACTCGTAATGTAGTAACTCGTTATATTTACGTACCTATTTCTTTGTTGGTTTGTTAGTGTTAGAATAGTTTATTTTATATTTTCATTCGATTTTACCTACACTTAAATAGTTTCTGTTGGTTCTGGGTCATTTTTGCCTAATCGCCTTTCGAGTTAATACATTCATGCATATATGTACAGTGTTGTGCGAAACTATAGCAACCATTTCACTACAAAAACTTAATGTAGTTTTTCCTTCATTTTATTTAGTGGAGAATAAAAAGCTATATTATATTTTTCTCCTTTCATGAAACATTACAAATGGTTGACTTTGCAGCAAATTTACAATTCAATTTAATTAAAATAATTTAAAAAAATAACGAACTCCGGCACATGCAGTGTGCAAAACTAAAGCAACATTTTAGTTGCCTCCATAGTACTTCATATGATAGTCCTTATTTTCAATAACCTCAGCACACCTTCGTAGCAGAGATGCTAATTAATCCATAATAGTAGATTGAGGTATGCTTTACCATTCCTTTTTCAGTGTTTCCATTAATTTTGTTTAATTTCGGAAACGCTAACTTGAGACTTCCCATTTAAGGAATATGAAGAGCATTCAAATCTAGTGATTGATCCAGCTAATCAAGAACTTGAATCCCATTCTCATTCACCAGCTTTAATGAGTGTTTCCGGTCATTATCATGCTGAAACACCCATCGAAGCAGCAATTCCCGCAACATTTGCGTCTTCAAAATATTTTTGTAAATGAAACGATCCATTACTTCGGTAAAAGGATCCACACCATTCGATGTAAAACAGGTCCAAACCATCATGCTGTCATGTATGTTGTTCGAAAATGTACTTTAGAAAATAATTCAGAGAGCTACAGACCAACTAAAAACTTGCGCTTACAAGAAAACACTTGCTTACAAGAAAACACTTGCCAAATTTGATGCCATGGTCTGCTTTTTTATATAAAATTAAATTTATAGGTTGAAATTTGCTTCAGACCATTTAAACTGGTCCTTAGAAAAATGGAAAACAGTACTGTTCAGCGATGAGTCAAAATTTAATTAATTAAACTTAGCGTAAAAGAAGACGCAAAGATGAGCGACTAAAACCACGATAGTGCAACATAACAAGCAAGCATGGAAATGATAGCATGATGGTCTGGACCTATTTTTCGGCGAATGGTATTGTTCCCTTTTTTGAAATAAAAGAAATAATGGACCATTTTATTGACAAACATTTTTTGAGACGCAAATGTTGCTATATGCCGAATTAGAACCGCCGCTTCGATGAGCGTTTCAGCATGATAATGACCCGAAAGATGCATCGAAGCTGATGAATAAGAATGGGAATCAAGTTCTTGATTGGTCCGCTCAATTACCAGATTTGAATCCCATTGAAAATCTCTTCAGAATCTTTAAACGGCCAGTCTCAAAACAGTGTTTCCGAAATAAAACAAAACTATTGGAAATATTTATAAAAGGAATAGGAAATCATACCTCAATCTACTGTTATGAATTTAATAGCGACTATGCCACGAAGGTGAGGTGAGGTTATTCAAAAGAAGGACCACCGTATGAAGTATACTTGGGAGGCAACTAAAATGTTGCTTTAGTTTTGCACACTGCATGTACCGAAGTTCGTTATTTTTGTAAATTATTTTAATTAAACTGAATTGTAATTTTGCTGCAAAGTCAGCCATTTGTAATGGTTTCATGAAAAGAGAAAAATAGGATATATCTTTCCATTTTCCACTAAATAAAATGAAGAAAAAAACTACATTAAGTTTTTGTAGTGAAATGGTTGCTATTGTTTTGCACAACACTGTATAATGGTTCAATCAGTCGTAGGGGAGAATGGAGTAATCACGGATGTGGGGTTATCGTGGGCACATTCGTTTGACTAGGGTTAGTGCACTAGTGGTTGATCAAGCATTAGTAGTTGATCAAATCAGATATAAATTTGGTGTTCCTCAGTTCAAAACAGTGTGGCAAGCTCAAATCCGGTAATAAATCTTTGTTTATAATGTAGGCAGCACTGACAGCACAATAATCGATCAAATGCATCTAGGGATTATTGATGTGAAAACTGTCTTGTTATAGAAGCGTGTGTTATTCCTCGTTTTTAGTTAGAGTTGTCTGTTTTTAGGGTTGCGGTTTTTTACGTTCAACTGTTTTTCTTTTGTGTTTTACGGATCATTTTTACTCTGACCATATTTATAAAGGTTGTAAGTGCGCATTTTAACCGTTGCATTCATTGAATCTAAAATATATTTTGTAAAATTGATATGATCAACAAATAAACCGCGAAACGAGAACAAATTTTAGTAGTTGATCAACATGATCAACAACTTAAGTGATTTCGTTTTAGTAATTGATCAGTCATGAAACATTCTGAGAACAGAAGAACTTGAGACATAGGGACGAGAAAGAACGTTTTTTTTCTTCACTTTCATTTTGGGGAACCTGGGGCCTTTAATCATTGAATCCGTTCGAATCGAATGGAAAAGAGCTTAAAAAAGCCCTTTTTAAATAAGAATTTCTAACTCATGTTCCTAAAGTTTTCATTACCTAATCATTTCAGTAACCTTCGACTTCAATTAGATTTTTGGATCAAAGTGCTAAAATAATTCTATTAGAGAAGTGTATTGGAAATATTTTGACTTTGTATGTTGAAAAAACAACTGAAATCAAAGGTAACTCAAATGAATTTATGAGCATTTTAGGAACTTTATTAAGGAACTTTTAGCCTAAAAGGGCTTTTGTAAGTTCCTTTCAATTCGATTCGAACTGATTCAATGATAAGACGCAGGTTCCCCAAAATGAAGGTGAAGAAAAAAACGTTTTTTAAGTATTCCGAGGAAGATCTCTTAAATGCTATTAAATTAGTAAATGAAGGGACAAGCTTGAGGAAGGCGGCCAAGCAATTCAGCGTGCCGTATTCAACTTTATCAAATAAAGTAAAGGGAAAAGTCCCAATAGAAAGAAAAATGGGACCAGACGCCTACCTCAGTAAAGCTGAGGAAGATTTGTTGGTAAGGTGGGTCACGGCTAATGCAAAGAAAGGATTTCCTTTGAAAAGAAAGTTCCTTGCCGATACTGTGCAGAATATAGTCAAGGAAGATGGAAGAAAAAATCCATTTCGTGATGGCCGCCCAGGTAAGACCTGGTTTACCGCTTTCTTAAAACGTAATCCAGGAATCACAGAGCGACACGCTGAGAATATTAATACAGCCAGAGCCAGCATCACAGAAGCAAGTATTAAAATATGGTTCAACAACCTAAAGACGTACCTCGAAGACGAAAATGCTTCGGATATTTTATTGAACCCTTCAAGAATTTTCAATAGTGACGAAACAGGGTTCCACACTTGCCCGAAAACTGGTAAGGTGCTAGGCCCTATTGGTTACGATAACTTCTACGAAATCAAGAGTGGTAATGAAAAGGAAGCAATAACGGTATTAGGAACCTTTAGCGCCGACGGGAAAGTTGTACCACCCATGGTCATTTTTCCATTGCAGAGAATTTCGAGGGAAATCACTCAAAATTTCAATCCAGAGTGGGCCATTGGGAGGTCGAAAAAAGGCTGGATGACAGGACCCACTTATTTCGAGTACATTACAAACGTCTTTCACCCGTGGCTTGTAAGAAACCAAATACAATTGCCTATTTTACTGCTTATTGATGGCCACAAGTCACACCTGACTTACCACGTTAGCAAATTTTGTGCAGAAAGTGGAATACACCAAGTGGCACTTCATCCTAATGCTACACATATCCTTCAA
The DNA here is from genome assembly GCA_951509405.1 of Machimus rusticus. Lineage (NCBI taxonomy): Eukaryota > Metazoa > Arthropoda > Insecta > Diptera > Asilidae > Machimus > Machimus rusticus. Next base: position 17,307,570 of record OX608051.1, read on the forward strand.
CCTGCTGATGTTTCAGTCTTCCGTCCACTGAAAGCCGGTTGGAGAAATACCGTGCACGAGTGGAAAAGAAGAAGTCACAACCAAGTCGTGAACAAGGCAGTGTTCGGTACTCTATTGGAGTCTGTTTTCAAAGAAAAAGCTACGCCAGAGGTTATAAAAAATGGATTTAGGCGTTGTGGGCTCTATCCTTTTAATCCAGAAGCTGTCGATTATACAAAATGTATGACAAATGACATAAGGAGTGTACTATCCACGTCGGTGGACCACCATCAAACAGACCTTTTTTCAGTTCAGCATTTACTGTATTTTGAGTCTCTAATGAAATCACAAAGAGCTGAAGAATTTAGAGCAGCCTACAGTACAGGTGAGTGGCATGGAAATCTCGAAGCAAAAGAACTTTTTTATGTATGGAGAAAAGTTCGCTCTTTGGCAGTCCCTGAAGCATGTCCCTCCATACCAACGGATTATTTACTAGAATCTGAAACGAGTCCTCTTACATCGTCGGTTTATCCCCTACAGTCTAAATCGAATCCTCCTACACCATCGGATCTTCGTCCACAGCTTGAAGCAAGTCCGCCCGGATTGTCGGATCGCATTCCACAGCCTACCTCGAATCTTCCTATACTACCGGAATATCGTCCACAACTGGAAGGCCCTCTCGCATTGGATCATCTCCCTTCAACCTCTGGTTTTTCTAGGCGGAGAGTTGAAACACCCTCTTCTACCCCTCCACGAAATCAACCACAAAAAACAAAGAACGTGAGTTCATCTTTCGCTAATCACGTGCTTTGGCCGTCCCACTCGCCTTATAAGAGCACTGGGAAAAGGAAAGCTTCAAATCTGCCTTTAGCGACTACATCAAGCTCATGGTTGGCCTATCACAAAGAAAAGGAAGAGTTAAAGAAAAACAAAGAAAGAGAAAAAGATGAAAAACTAAAGAAAAGAATGGAAAATAAAGAAAAGAAATCGAAAACAAAAATCGTTAAAAAATTTAATTTTGGAAAACCAAAGAAAAAGAAAAACCAGAAGCCGTTGCAAGAACTCTCTTCGGAGGACGATGCTGAAATTGAATGGGAGCCAAGTGGAAACAGTATAGATGACCTATCTCTGGATGAGGAAGATTTCGATGTTAATTAATTTTTTGAATAAACCTTAGTATTATTACACATTAATTGAAGTCATTACTACCTACCCAAAATCACTTTAACATCATTTAATGTTTTCAAATTTCAGAAAGTTGATTTTAGAAGGTAAGTATCTATTAAAAGGTATTAAGTTGGAGTGTGATCAACTACTAAGGCATGGCTGATCAACCATTGATACCGCTTGATCAACCACTGAAAAAAGACGTTATTGTTCAGAAAATGTTGAAATACCTACAAATAGCAAAACATAAATTAATCTGCCAGCAATCATTATTTTCAAAGAAAACACAGAAACCTATCTTTTAAAAACATTTACTGTAAGATGGGTGATTTAAGAGTAGTTGGGTATGGAAGTTGTACAGCCCACTAAATGATCAACCACTAGTGCAGTAACCCTATGTTAGAAAAAGATGAAAGGTATTCCGAGTGATGCAAACGCGAAGTGCCGAAAAAAAAGTGGTGAAGTGACAATGCACTGTCTGTACAAAATATGTTAACTAATATTTTTTCAACAATTTCATATAATTTTTGAGAAAAATTGAATAGGTGTATAATATTTTAGGAATAACAGAGATTAGATAAAATGCTACAAATGGAATTTATGGGCCCATGAAAACATTATCAGTGAAAGTACATCGGAAAAATTTATCTTTTTATGTGATGGCTGATGATGTCCGTGATAACTCCACACACCATCCGTAAACACCCCACGTGCTGTGGGGTAATCCCGGACACCAAGGTTTTGTTTTTTTATTAATATTTGATTTTATATTGAGAATGTATCTACGTTGATTATGAGAACTTCAGGTTGATTAGTTTAAGTAAACTTTTAGCTATGAATGACATTTGTAACTTTATCTGGTTTTGTTTTATATCAGTTTTCCCTTAAGTGTTCGCAATTACCCCATTCTCCCCTACCTTAGTACGAAAGTTTCCTAAATTCGTTGAATTTTAAAAATTGTGTTCGCCATATTGGGTTCGTCATTTTTCCTTAGATTGATTTACATGCAAATTCTTTCAATTTCCAAAAAATCTTTCGCCATATTTGGTCTTCTATTTTGAATTTCAAAATTGTTGATAATATGTAGCTTCTTTAGTGGCCTCCAAGTACCCTTAGGGCCTGTCCGAATCCAAGTCTTAGTCTTCGTCTTCGTCTTGTTATGACAGTTCATGACGTCACACTGAGCTAAGCTCTGTCCGAATTTATGACTATGCTGTGACTCTGTGAGCTTAGCTACGAAGTATAACAGTTTAGATTGCTTTGCTTGTTTAGCGAGTCAGGGCCTGGGTTGACTTCGTGAGACGGGATGAGAAATTTTGTAGGAGCATTCCTTGAATACTGTCGAATTGTGCATTTTTTGTTTACTTTGATTAATTTAAAATATCAAATATCAAGCTAAGCAAACGAACTCGAACGGGGTAGCTTTGTCTTCGTCTTAATTTGAATACTAGATCAGCTTGTTTGCTTACGTCATAAACTTTAATAACGAGTCGAAGACGAAGACTTGGATTCGGACAGGCCCATAGTGCTAATTTTCTCTTAAGTTCTTTGAATTTCGGAGTTTTGTTCACCTTATTGGATCCGCCATGTTGAATGTTTAAATTTCGAAAAAATATTCGCAATCAGGATCTGCAAAAAAACCTAATTACGAGTTTTGACTTCATTCCTTTGAAACTTACAATTTGTGCCCGTCATCTTGGATCCACCACTTTTAAATCCGAGAACAGAAAGGAGCCTATATTAGGCTGGAATATGCAATGTATTCACTCAAAAAATGATCGGACTGAGCGTTTAAGCATGATTGAGTAACAAACAAACTTTAGATTTTATATACAGGGTGGCCGTCGTAGTGACGTGCAAACCCAAAGGTAAAATTAAAGTACCTACTTCATATTGAGGGGTTCCGTGATTTGGCGTGGTTTGCGAGTTATTTTTTTTTAATGGCTTTTTGAAAATTTTCGAAAATGCGTAGAAGGTTCTTTCGGGATTCTTTTTTTTTTTTTTTTGTGTAATTCATTCTTTATATGAATTTTACTTTCATGCATAAAAAAATTAAAATTAATACAAGCTACAATTTGAACCTGAAATGAAGAATCTACGTATGACCGAGTCAGACTTGAATTTTTAACTTTAATATTTATAAACTAACAAGGAATAACTTATTATTATCTTATTTCTTTAATTTTTTTTTTAATTGAGTTAATAAAACACAGTTGATTGTGATAAAAATAAATTTATTTACAAAACGTTTCCAAAACTACGGTCTCCAACAGAAATGCCATCCTACAGTTACGCAAGAAATTTTTTTTTAATCGTCTAAAAGCTTCGTGTTGCCTTTTACAAAACATTCGGCTTCTCAATTTTCCCCCTCACTTCTTGTTTATTTTAAATACAAGTAAGCTACCTATGCTACCTAGATAAATATTAAAACAACAAACCATATTGTTGAGTCTAAGCCTTAATTTTGTATTTAAAGGAGGAGGGTCAATAAGGCCGGTTTTCGGCCCCCCTCAAATTTGGCAAAAAGAAAAAAGAAAATGTTTTTTAACAGTCTAGGGTCAATTTAGAGTCGATTTGACCACAAACGGAATCAACCCCACCCCCCTCTTAGGGTCATTTCAAGGTTAAATTATGAAAAACCCGTCAGTTTGTCTATATTAAGGTCATTTCAAGGTCATTCCAATGTAAAAATGGAAAAAAAAACAGAGATACGATGTCTAATTTCCTGAAACATAGGTCTTTTGGGTCGCTGATTCCGAAACCGGGGTCAGTTGGAATGAGCTTTTTGACACAAATCATGCAGTCAATTCGTTAGAAAATCATCACCGTCAGCATTAGTATTGTCCAATGTGCACCACGAGGAGGTTGCGCGATCAGACTGCACATCATTGGCCCTGATAAGGACGTTTGCATGCATTACTGTCTATTCAGTCATAAGTCCATTCAGAATAAGCCTACTCATTCCGAAAAAGCGAGTTTATTTCACGGGTTTTTCATAATTTGACCTTGAAATGACGCTAAGAGGGGGGTGGGGTTGATTCCGTTTGTGGTCAAATCGACTCTAAATTGACCCTAGACTGTTAAAAAACATTTTCTTTTTTCATTTTGCCAAATTTGAGGGGGGCCGAAAACCGGCCTTATTGACCCTCCTCCTTTCATACTTTATCATTTTTAGTTTTATCTTGTTTTTCTTATTTTATTTACTTAGTGGTCCCCCCACGCGACGACGCTTGGATTAAAATATTACTTCTTATGTATATTAAATTGAAAAGGCCAATACATATTATTTATTTTTAGCAGTTTTTTTTTTGTATCGGGGGTTTTTCAAAGTTTTAATTTAAGATTTTCGCAACATGGTTTGGTAAAAATAAACCCTCAATTGATAGAGAATCTGTGGGTAGTCTGGACTCGCTAAATAGATATTCGTGGTATCCTTCCTCGTGAAGACATAGATGATCTTCGGAAGTTCAAAGTACGAACCATACTTCTCGTACTCATTGATGGAGTCGCAAGAACTTCTTCCAGCACTATTTCTCTGCGATCCGGATCAACCCTAGGGGCTCCTTGATGATGGCCATCTCGACCAGGAATGCGGCCTGCCATTTGTTGTATATCAAATGAAACTCGGGCAATCCTTATACTAGTTTATTCAATTCTGGATTACAAGGAAGAGGAAGAGATCTGCACTTGGCGCCTTATATATAGCTGGCTGAGGCTAGTACCGCTACCGTACCGAGAACTACTAGCTCATCTCCCGGTGATACTGGTAGTTTCTCCTTTCGCGGAGTTTCCCTTGATGAACTTGTATTGTATTTATGCAGTAAAATCCGATGCAGTTGGAGCTGACTGCTTACCTCCTCGATTCGTAAAACAGCTTTTGCCTTTTATTGGTAGTCACATTTTTCACATCATGAACACCTGTCTAATGTTTTCGATTTTTCCGCGCGCCTGGAAGAATGCTATAGTGGTGCCGATACCAAAGAACTCATCTCCTGAGGGTGTATCCGACTTCCGCCCTATTAGTATCCTATGCTTCTTATCTAAGGTGCTGGAGAAACTTATTTACAAACAAATTGTTGAGTTTGTTGAGGCGAATGGGTTGTTAACAAAATGGCAGTCTGGTTTTAGGCCAAAACACGGCTGTGAAACTGCTATGTTAAAAGTTTCGACCGATATTAGAGTTGCCCTGGATAGCAACCAGTTTTGTGCTCTAGTTTTACTAGATTTCTCCAAGGCTTTTGATAACGTCGATCATGGCCGTCTTCTGGCTAAGCTGTCGGACAATTTCCTTTTCACCCCCTCAGCTTCCATTCTCATTAGGAATTACCTCTCGAATCGCCAGCAGCAGGTGAAAGTAAACGATGAGATTTCGAGGCCACTTTGTATTTCTCGAGGACTTCCTCAGGGGTCTGTTCTTGGCCCACTATTATTCAGCCTCTTCATCAACGACATTCCTTGCATAATTGAAAATGCCAAAACTCACCTGTATGCAGACGATTTACAACTATATCTGAGCAGGCCTATCGGACTAGTGGAGGATTGCATTGATCGCATTAACTCAGATTTGGAGAGAGTTCATGGGTGGGCTCTACTAAATGGCCTGACACTTAATCCCGTGAAGTCGCAGTTTATGGCGTTTTTCAATCCTTCTTTCGATCAATGCAATATCCCTGATGTTTCTTTGAATGGTCATATACTTCCTGTCCGGGATCGGGTCACGAGCCTGGGAGTGGTCTTGGGTAGGGAAATGAACCCTCGGAGTTTCCCCCCCAAACACAGATTTCTCCCGGTGGACGAACTGCCGTTCCCTGGCTAAGAGGTCAATTGGAATGACCCCCGCGACCACCAAAACCGCGGGCTCCGAGACCGTACGGTAGGAGCACGCGATGCGGAGGGCAGCACGGCGTTGTACCGCAAGGATACGTTTCCGATACTTCTCCCACCGCATCGAGTCGGCCCAGACTTCCGCTCCGTAGAGCATAATCGCCTCGGCGGTGCGGAGCAACAGACGTCTTTTGCAGGGTCTGGGTCCACCAATGTTGGCCATGACCCTGCTCAACGCTGCCGTCACCGCAGCCGCCTTATCGGCCCGGCCCTTGTCCCCCGACCCGACATGTCTCCTACCCGCATCTCCAAAAGCAAGGGGATGCGCTTCTTGGTAAGAAGGACGATCTCGGTCTTAGCCAACGCCAGCTCCAACCCGTGGTCGCGCAGCCAGGAACTCACCCGACGCATCACCTGGTTGAGTCTCATCTTGGCCTTTTCGACATCCCTTGCAGTGATAACCGCTGCGATGTCGTCGGCGTACCCAACCAGGAAAGACCCTTCAGGCATCTCCATACGAAGGATCCCGTCATATGTATAATTCCATATGTCGGGTCCCAGTATGGAGCCTTGGGTCGCCCCTGCCGAGAGAACCCTCGTCTCCGGGCCATCCTCCGTGTCGAAGGTGAGGGTGCGATCCTTCAGGTAATCCATCATCATCTGCAAGAGATACTGAGGGACCCTGAAGTCACGCTCTAACGCATTGAGCGCGTCCCCCCACCTTACCGAGTTGAAGGCGTTGCGCACATCCAGAGAGACCAGCAGGCACACCGGGCGAGAATAATGATTCCCGCGTTCGGCGTCCCGGGCCGCATCGACTACCTCCTGGATAGCATGCACCGTCGACCTCCCTTTCCGAAAGCCATACTGCCTCTCGGAAAGGTCTCCAGCAGCTTCGACGGCTGCTTGGAGGCGAGGCTTCAGGAGCTTCTCCAGGAGCTTGCCGGCCGTGTCGAGCATACACAGCGGTCTGTACGACCCGGGGGACCCTGCTGGTCCCTTGCCCTTGCTGATAAGCACAAGCCTAGCCGTCTTCCAGCGGGAGGGAAACACTCCCGCCTTCAGACAGGCATTGTACATATGAAGCAAGAGCCCTGGATGGCTCGCCGTCAACGCCTTCAGCACCTCTGCTGGGAGTCCGTCGGGCCCTGGTGCCTTCTTATTTTGAAGACTTTGCGAGGCACTGATTAACTCCTCCATTGTAAATGGGGGAGGATCAAGTGCCCCAATATTCAGATTATGAAGCTTAGGAGTGTTACTAATACAAGTAATAATAATAAATGTAGTACTCTTTCAGACAACAAAAACGAAAAATACCAATGAAATTCAAACTGTTTAAGTGGCCCATATCTTAAGTCGGGATATGTAGTGTTTTCTCTTAAAAGATGAAAATGATCGGACCAAGCGTTAAGCCGTAATTGATCTACAAATATATTGGGTCCGTTATTTTGAATTTCCTAATTCTGATAACAGATTCGAATTTAGAAGCCTCAAAGTACTGTTGGTACTAATGTTCATTTAAATTCGTTGAATTTTGGAAATTTTTGGCTCCCATATTTGTTCCGTCATCTTGAATATTTAAATTTCGAAAGTATATTCGCAATCAGGACCGTCAAAACTACTTAAATGCTAATTTTCATATGGCATTCCATTGAAATTTATAATTTTTGGCCGCCATCTTGGGCTCACCATTTTGAACCTCGTGAATAAAAATTAGCCTATATGTTAAGTTGGGATGATTGGTACTTTCATATAAATACTGAAAATGATCGGACCAAGCGTTAAGTCGTGATTGAGTAACAAACATATTCGGTCCGCCATTTTAAATTTACATATGTTGATAGATTCAAAATTAGTGGCCTATAGTACCAATTTTCAATTAAATTCGCTGAGTTCGATAATTGCTGATGGCCATATTGGATCTGTCATCTTGAATATCAAAATTTCGAGCGTAGATTCGCAATCAGGAGCTCTAAAACCCCCCAAATACCAATTTTCATGGCAGTCCCTTGAAATTTAAAATTTTTGGCCGCCACGTTGCGTTCGCCATTTTGTAATCTGCGAATAAAAAGTTGTCTACATGTAAGGCCAGAATATGTAGTGTTTAGGCGTGATTGAGCAACACACAAACAAACAAACAAACGAACTTCCGATTTTACATATATATGTATATAGAGAGATATATAGAGATTTTTTTCGAAAGGATATTGCTTCAAGTTTTGATGGGGTCGAGGCGCAGGCAGCAAAATTTGATTTTGTGCTTGACGATTCCACCTCATCAAGTACTTTTGCTTCACAACCACCAGCCAAAAAACACAAGCAAGTAACCGAAGGAACTCCAAATTTGGATATAATGTTCGAGAGGGCCAGTACGGCGATAGAAACGGTTGCTTCGACTTGCGTGGAAGAGAGGAACGTGCGGTTCCGAAAAGATATTGAAATGTTCGGAAAACATGTTATGGCCGAAATGGAAAAACTTAATGAAGAGTTATGCGATGAAGCAAAACATATAATAACCAATACATTATATGAATTAAAATGCAAACAACGCAATAAACAATAAAATATTAAAAATTGAATTTTTTTATTGCTTCCCACTGCCAACTAACAAAACCAGTAGTGCTAAAATATTGACAGTAGTAATTTCTAAATTCCATTGCCTCATCTCTGGAACGGTTACTTCCTGCTCTTTGTAAATGCGTCAAAAAGACACTTTGTCTCCACGAACCCTGCGTAAGAGTTAGGTTGTTTGTATTCTCTCTGTCCAATAGTTGGGTGTTTATCCCATCTTCACTGCGAATAAAATTATGCAGTGCACAACATGTTAAAGTTATCTGTTCAACTTTCTCAACGCTGAGGTCAATTTCTTTTTGCAGAACTTGAAATTTGTTGGCCAAGATGCCAAAAGCGTTTTCAACAACTCGCCGCGCTCTGCTTAATCTATAGTTGAAAATTTTTTATGTTTCGTTATTCCTCTGGCCATATGGCTTTAACATTCTGGTGGTAAGTTTAAAAGCGTCATCAGCGACAATCACGTATGGTACCTTCTTATTTGTACCCGGTAGTGCTTCGTCTGATGGAAAGTTATATCTATTGCCCTTAATTCCACTACATAAGGTAGATTCGTTATAAACCGCTGCATCATTAACTCTCCCATTTGTACCGACATCTACATAGAGAAATCGATAATTGGCATCAACTAATGCTAGCAATATTATGCTGTGAAAGCCTTTGTAGTTATAATAATAAGAACCATATTCTTTTTTGCCTCTAATGGCAACATGCTTGCCGTCTAAAGCTCCTAAGCAATTAGGAAAATTCCATTGTTTATAGAAGTCTTCGGAAATATTCTTCCACTGTTCTTCAGTATGAGGCATCTGAAAATTTAATCAATTTTATGAAGTATGTATAAATAAAAATCATTTAGAAGTTCGACTAACAGATAAGTAATCATCCTTTAATGCAGCATATATTGCAGGTAATGTTTCATGGACAATTTTTGAAATAGCTGATTCAGAAACACGAAAACCAAACGAAAGACTTTTAAATGTTTGTCCCGTTGCTAGAAATCGGAGAGTCAAGAGCAACCTGAAAAAGAATGGATTATTATACACAATTGTGCAATTAAGGATTTTATATTACCTCGTCTCAGGTGAAATAGCTTCTCTCAAAACCGTATTTTGTTTTTCAATAGCCGGCCGAACTTTGTTTAGTAATTTTTCAAACGTTTTCGCCTTCATTCTAGTAAAATTTTGGAATGACCCAGGATCCTCATAACGTAGCTCATTCATCACCAAATGCGTAAGATCTTTACCCGAATTTCGTTTTAAAAGCCACTTCCTACTCCACAGTTTCCTTTTTGTTTTATTTTTTTGCTTTCTCCGATTTTCTTTGCTTTTTAATACGGTATACATTACAATAAAAGCACCCGACAACAGTAGCGATGTTTCTTTCCAATCCATTTTATATTCACTGACATTTCAAATTAACATACAGGTCAGATGACTTTGCTTCGTAGGTGTAAGCGCGAAAATTATTTCAAAGTGGCAAATGCGAGTCAGATGACAAATTTGACTCATTGTTTAAAATCTGGAACCGACTTGTCATCTGACATTGTCAGATAGTGTAAAGGTACCTTAATTCAATTCGAGAAGTCATAGCAGTTTGAAAGCGTCTGCGCACTTATTTATGTAGTTGGCTGAGCGGTTTGGCTGTGAGTATGCCATTCCGGGGTTGTGGGTTCGATTCCCACATGAAATAAAATCAATAAAATAAAAAACTAATAATAAAAATAATATAAAAAAAATGCAAAGAAAGCGCCATTTGAGATAAAGTGCCCGAGTTCGTGAAATAAATAAAAGCATGGTAGAATTAATTCCACCTCGTATTGAAAAAAAAAATATTAAGTACATAAAAAGGTAATACAAGTTTGTTGCTGAAGACTTATTTGAAAAATGGGCAAGGAATATGTCGAAAAAAAGGTTACATATACATATATTTTCAATTATTGTTATTATTTGTGAATTACTATAGATAGATTATTATTATTATATAAAAAGAGTGAAATGATCCTGGTAGACGTTTAGGAGCAAAAACCGTGTCTATATGACTCAAAAAATAAATATTTTAGTAATAAATAACGCTCTCGAACTCAAACAGATTGTCAAATAGATGTAAACCAGAAAACTAAGAATGCTATGATGTGAGCGTAACTTTTGAGAACTCAAATAAAAAGTCATATGTCTAGGCATATGACTTATCAGATAGTGTAAAGTAGCCTTTACATAGGTGATTCTTATTTGCCTTGACTGCGGTTTCTCCCTATCCCTCTCGCTTACACCGGTTCCAACTACAGAGAAAAAGAGAGAAAGAGACAGTAATATTATTTATCTGATCCCTTGTTGTTCGAGGTAAAAAGGGATAACGTACAACTCAATATCCGAGAACAGGACGCACAAAACATTCATGAACAAATTTTATAAAATTGAAAATGCTTACTTTCTTTGGAAATATGTGAAGTTACTCATCTACGCTGATAAACCACAGACGTTGGACCAGTTGAAAGTCAACATTCGCCGCGTAATTGCCGATATACGATAAATTGGCCGCAAATTGGATTTCCCGAAATCATTTTTAAACACTAATGGCATAGAAATATGTTTTAAATAAAGCCAACACGATGGCCATTATCATTATTTTTGTGTCTTTTATTTCATTTTGAATTGTTATAGTTGTTTGCATAGAAAACACCCTATTATATATCGATATTTTAATAATATAGTCTCATAGTGCTGATTTTTGGTACACATATATATAAAATTTAATAAATATATATGTATATGTATCTTATCTTTTTTTGATGCTGGATAGAATTAATTCTATCGTAATTCTAGCTGTCTTTTTTGCGCACTCGGGAACTAAGCCGCCATATGACGTATTTTAATTTTACTTTTGGTCAAGGTTCTTAAGCATAGTATTAAGATCACGTTCCGGCAGAATTTTATATGAAAATTTTGCCGGATCAAGTCTTCTGGCGGTCGACAATTCGGCCAAAGTAGTACTAAGTTTACAAGCAAAATTTTAGATGAATGTTTGTCATTAATTCGGCTTGAATTTTAACCATCCAAGTCGTTCTGAATTTCCGCCAAACGATTTGGCTGACTTATCGGATGTGTGCGTTCATTTGTTTTACTGCGCCCGCGAGTTTCGAATTTAAATCCAACAAGTAAGTAAATTAATATATTTTAATTTAGAAATAAGTGTATTTTACAGCATTCGACAAAACAGGAAATGTTTGCATATTTTTGCGTTCTTAGGGTTCCGTACCTCAAGAAAGAGATCCCGTGGGATTGCCGTAATCTAATAATATTATTGTTATATTGTTTTAGTGGACGATGAATTTATTCATACGGAATATCTTTTTCCGAGCGATCAGGAAAATTGTAGTGCTTTTACGCCGCGGTCCGTTTCTACTGACACAGTAAAAACAAAATCAAAAACACTAGCATCTTCTGCTTTTTCTAAATTTTTAGCCCGAAAGGGCCTAATTGAAGAAATTGAAAAGCAACCAGCTTTGTGGGACAAAGCTTGTCCGTTGCATAAAAAACGTGCTGCTCGAACATGTGCCTGGAAAATAATAAGTGAACATGTTAAACAGCCAAGAAAATTTTAATTATAAATTCTTTAAATATCACAATTTTAATGTTATAGATGGCGAGTGCATCAGAGAATGGAAAAACATTCAAAACAGGGAATAATACAAAAAAAAAAAATATATTAATGTTAAAACAAAAAAATCAGGAAGTGCCTGCAATTTGGAGATTGATGATGAGGGCACTGCTTTCGATGTGGATGGAGGCAAATTAGAAACAGAAGCATATTGGGAGTTGAGTGAAAATTTAAAGTTTTTAGATGCTTCATCTTCGAAAAAAAAGTAAATTAATGAAGGACATTCGACGTTCGATATATTTATTAATTCATATTTATTTTTTCAGAACGCTTTTTACAATTACGGATGCGACGAATACTGTGGAAAATATAAGCTTTCCACTTGATGACTTTTGAAATTTGTCAGAGCCGGACGTGTCCGTCGCATCAAATTATTCATATGTATGTATTTCTCTGTTTATGTTTCTGGAAAATATGAATCCTAATAGCAATATTTAATTTTAATTAAATATTATAATTAAAATTTTATATTTAAAGCAAAAAAATCAGTCGGTCTGGAAATGAGAACTTCAGTAATTTAGAAGTAGGACGAATTTAAAAATGCATCAAAACCGCATTAACTTATGGCCCGCGCCCATAGAATCCGGAATTTGTACGGAATTGGTCCGACTCCGGTAAGCTTAAATCTTTTGATGTCAGGAAAACAGAAGTATCACCATATAAAAATAAAGACAAGAAGTTTCACCTAGCGCAACAGAAGTGTACGCGTTTTTGAAGGTTCTTTTCTACGCGATTCCTCCAAACCTTAAAACGAAATAAATGTTTTGAAATTGCATACCATAGGCCAATTTAAAATTGCTTTCGTAGCGTTTGCTTATTCCCTTTACGGTATGCAATTTCAAAAAAAAATAATTCGTTTTGAAGTCCGAAGGCATCGCGTGAAAAAGAGCAGTCCCATAAGAAAGCATGTACCTCAACTTACGTTTTCCAGAGTAGGACCAACTCCGGACTCTATGGGCACAGGCCTCTATGATTCAGCTGAGTTTTGTTGCTTTTTTTAATTTTCATTAATTTTTCGTGTTAGCTGATTAAAATACTTTCTCCACACTTGTCGCTCGATAATTTATTTTATACATATTATTATATTACACAATCAAACAGGTTCGAAGTGCACCACCGAAGAAAAGGATTACGAGATTGGAGCAGAATGCGGCAGATATAAGTAGCCATATTGATACTTTAGTTAACATTCACAAAGAGAGGACATTAACAGATACCACCTTGAAGTATCAGTCACTGTTCGCCAACCTGCACCGAATGTTTAAAAGGCTACCAGAAAACGTTGTCGAAAAATTAAACATGAAATTTATAGAATTAACCTATAATGAATTGGAAAATTCGAAACGCCTGATTAATGTTCAAAGGCTTTTTTTTCGCGCGGCCATCAATCAAAATTTCAGGCATTTTCCTTTACTGTTTTTCTGTGGATTAAATAAAAATTTCATTATAAAACTAAATAATTTTTTTTATTCTAAATATAAAGATTTTCTCTGCCATGGAATGGCACCTTCAGGTGAATTAACATATTCTGTTAATGCTTGTCGAATTTTTTTTGCATCGTTGGTTGTTCGTCCGTGTGACATTCGCAATTTGGAATTGAATGGTGAAACTTCTGGGATTTTTTCCTTCACTCGCCTTCGACTAATGAGCCATTTGCATCATAATAATAGGTGTACTTTGGGGGACAGAAGGCTTCTCTATTTTGGCTTATCAAAAAATTATGCAAATAGCAACATGCTGCAATTAATTTTTGTGCCCTGTCTGGTCCACAATACATTGTCCGGGCTAAACAATGGAATTTGGAACACATAATTCCAAAAGAATTTTCGTTACAACGTCGTGCTCTGCTTAATCTATAATTTAGCACCAATTCTCCCTTTTACTTGGAACATATGGCTTAATGAAATGCGTCGCCACTTTCAAAATAATAGGGAAATTTATTTAATTCAACGGTAGTATCTGGGGGAAATTGCGATTTGTTGTGAAATAGAGCCTTTCCAAGTGTAGACTTGGCAAAAACACCCGCATCATCACCTTCACTGTCATATGCTCCGATATCTACGTAAAGAAATTTATAATTTGCATTGGGCGCCGCCATAAGGTTTATACTGAAAAACCCCTGAAGAAAGTAAGAAATAATAATATCACGATTGCTAATTTACTTGACGAATTTACCTTGTAATTGTAGAAAAGACTGCCGGAATTACTGGGACATTCAATTGCTACATGCTTTCCGTCTAAAGCACCAATGTAGTTTGGTAACTGCCACCTATAGTTATAGTGGTTTGCTACCTGAACCGTTTCGATTGGTGTTAATTTAGGTATTTCGTCAGCGAAGGCGGAACAAATTGCTGAGCATACTTGATCATTTATCATACCAAAATGTTCTTTTGATATCAGATACAATGATGCAATATGACGTTGAAGAGTACCACTTCCCATAATATTTTTAAAAAATCTGCCTACCTAGAAAATATAAGTAAATTGAAGAAAGCTACTTACTCGAGAACAATAGCTAACGTTTCTTCAGGACTAATTGCATCATGGGGTCGAGTTTTTTTCTTTGGTGATAAATACGGCTCAACTAACGAGAGAAGATAGTCAAATACTAAATAAAACAAGCATATAAGAATTTAATTAAATGTACAATGTACAATACACTAACATCTTTTGCAAATCGGCTCTTTGTTTGTCTTTCTTGCAGATGTGGATGAATCTCACTTCTTTGTTTTATTTTTTCGTCACCCACTAACAAATTTAAAAAAGAAGACGCGGCTATAATAATTTCTAATAATTCGTCACTTATGATGCCTGTTTTATTTATCTTTCTTCTTATCATTGTCATGCCACAACATGACAGCGAAATTAATTTCTCCACTCTTCTCTACTGAAAAATTCGGCTGGAAAAAGAATGACCAGATATTGGAGACTTGCCGAAATTCTGCCGGAGCGTGAACTTAATACTATGCTTAAGTCCAGAAAAATTAGACTTAAATATCTTCGAAGTTGGAAAAAATTATTACAGTGCTAAAAATTGAAAGACAACATTATTTATAAATACTGTGTGAAAGTTCCCCTTCTATCCAAGTGGTACACGACTAATTACCGGTATCAAAGTTCGGTAAAGGAGGGGTTATCCTTCTTTAATTTGTTTATTTTGTTTACTATTTATTTACATTTATTTATTTATTCTGTCCGCTGAGCGACGATAATATTTCGGTTAAGACGTGGTTGAATTAAAAATCAATTTTTAAATTCTTTATATTTATTTTTATAAACTTTTTAAAAGATTTCATAAATCCGACCGATTTCAGGGATACTCGCACACAGACTAAAGTAATTCTCTTTTTTCTAAAACAAATACATTTCCAAGCTACTACAATTTACACTACTATGATCTAATCACATTTACTTTACAGCAACTGCAGTGAACAAACTATATACGTCAAAAAGCATTTTCTACGTGTGTACAAGAATTCCCAGATAATAAAGATATCTATGGTAACTAGCTACCACTATACTTACTAGTTTCACACATATGTAAACTTTAAAATGCGGGGAATTTAAAAGGGTTCTTTGTTTACATTCGCCACAGTCGGCAAATATATCGAGAACAGTGGACTTTTTGACAATTAAGTTTCTTTAATAATTTTTAGTTGAATTTATTCTCTAGGAAAAAAGTTTTAATGGTATTTTTTTTCGTAGGAGTGACTATTTGTGAGATAAACCGCACTGAAGAATCGCGAATGTTGCGCTATTCACTGTATATATTTAACCGTTGCACTGTCGACCTGTTCTTGGTTTTTGCTACCTACACAATAATCGTTGATTTTTGAATTTTTGTCGAACTTCACCTGTACCTGTCTACCACAGCGTCGTTAAGTACTGTTACAAAATTTTTCTTCGCTTTTCTTCGATCTGATCAGTGCCCCAGATCGAAACGTCGATCTTTTTTTCGTGCTCGTCTGCCTCGGCGGACGAGCGTCCGTATCCTCAACAGAAATTATAGCTAGGGAAATTTGTGCAATTTTGTCCGCCAGCCGCTCGGCGGGCAAAATTGTAACAGTACATTCAGTCGAAATTAGGCCGGCCTTTACCTGATTTAACTTGGGAAAAGCTAACAAAATCTGATTCAAAATCTGATTTGCCTATCGTCAAACTGCCTCTTTTCGAGTTTTTGCACCAGATGATGTATTTCTTGCCATAAACTCCAAGGGATTCTGGCATGATGGCACTTTATTCTATCCGTTTACAACTCGAACTCGTCAATGGAAGAGTAGACATTTTCCATCGGTGCAGATCATCCAGAGACCATCCTAATCGAGGATACACCAAACAATATTAGTCGTATCTTGGATTCTTCCTCAGATCAAAAAGTACAGGATAGGACATTTCGTGTAAAATCCGTGTACGTGAGTGAAGCAATTTCCCCTCATCAGAGCTCGAAGGGGAAATCGTTTTTCACATAAAAGTGAAAGAGAAGCGTCAGAGCCTCGTCAAAACCAGAGCCTCTTGTCAAAAGTTACTTTACCGCGGCGCGATAATAAATTACGAGAGTCTAATTTCCGACTTATTTGCACTGAATTTAGTGAACCAGTTTTCAAAAACAGATGGGGGGGCCGGACAAAAATTGTTTTTCATATTTGCTAAAATTAGTGAAACTTTCTAATTGTAAATTAAAAAAGCTCGTTTTACAGATTAATAAATAATATTATATTTAGGGCCTGTCCGAATCCAGGTCTTCGTCTTGTTATGACAGTTCATGACGTCACACTGAGCTAAGCTCTGTCCGAATTCATGACTATGCTGTGAGCTTAGCTACGTAGTATGTATAACAGTTTAGATTGCTTAGCTTGATGAGCGAGTCAGGGCCTGGGTTGACTTCGTGAGACGGAGTGAGAAAAATTGTAGGAGGATTCCTTGAATACTGTCGAATTGTGCATTTTTTGTTTACTTTGATTAATTTAAAATATCAAATATCGAGCTAAGCAAACGAATTCGAACGGGTTAGCTTTGTCTTCGTCTTAATTGGAATACTAGATCAGCTTGTTTGCTGACGTCATAAACTGTAATAACGAGACGAAGACGAAGACTT
Organism: Machimus rusticus; assembly: GCA_951509405.1. Lineage (NCBI taxonomy): Eukaryota > Metazoa > Arthropoda > Insecta > Diptera > Asilidae > Machimus > Machimus rusticus. Next base: position 17,324,863 of record OX608051.1, read on the forward strand.
GGATTCGGACAGGCCCTTATTACGATTTCTGCAATATTATATTTGTTATTTTAGAATAAAGTTATTTATTTATTATATCCAGTTTTCCCAAAAACAAGGAAATGATGAAGTTATGGCTGCAAGCAATAAACCGGAAGGATTATGTACCAGGTCCTAATAGTGTTGTTTGTAAAGACTACTTCCAGCAAACCGATATCATTGCGATTGGAGGGCGATTGCATTTAACTCCCAACGTAGTACCCTCTATGGTGAGTTTGCGCATATTCATAAATGTTTTATAATTTAATAATTCCTTTGTAGAATCGAATTTGAATTCCACCAACATGGATGTAGAAGGCATTGGTGGTACTTCAGCTTCCCTGCTGGTTTTCCTGGTCCCAAGAACCGTCGACGGTTATTTAAGTCTTGAGTGTGCTATCTTCTTAATTAATGTTTTATTTTTTAGAGTTCTGCCTATTTGTGTGAAGCTCACAAAAACATCTCATCTCAGTAAACTGTAAGACACTTATATGGTTTTATTAATTTTTGTATTTTAATCTAGAACTATACAAATTTTTAAAACTCATTAATTTAAATAATGTATCTCATCCCACAAAGCTGCTTGCGGAGGAGTACATACATACATATGTATGTATTTATAGCAATAAAGGAAACAAAAATTCAATTTTATATATCCTTAAGGAAGTTGGGATTTTTAATCTTCTGTTGGGAAATTTAAAATTTTTAGTTGATTCTACAAATAGATTTGATTTATAGGAACTCACAGGCCTCATGTGTTTTCTTTGGAGAAATGTATACCTGAAGGAGAGGGCAACGAAAAATATATATTTTCAGAAAATCCAGCCGAAAATTTAATTGACTTTTAGTATACTGCGCAACAAGGGCGTAAAGAAGCCGTTTGCGCACGCTGTCAGCGTAAGCAATCGGCTACGCCCCGCCCGAATTGCACATTTTATTTTTCCACACGCGTGAGGGAAAAGTGCCACTTAAACGCACGCCTTTCCGGTTGTAAAGTGGCTTATTATCCACTAGTGCTTTATTGTGCAACTCGGGCGGTCCGTAGCCGATTGCTTACGCTGGCAGCTAAACAAACTCGCTTCGCTCGTGCGTTTATAGCTGTCAGCGTGCGCAATCGGCTACGCACCGCCCTTGTTGCACAATATAAAGCACGAGTGGATAATGCCACTGTCCAACCGGAAAGGCGTGCGTTTTAGTGGCACTTTTCCCTCACTTGTGGGGAAAAATATAATATAGCTAATTTCCATACTACCTTCAATTCTAATTGATTTCCTCTTTGATATAGGTTCTGACAACGTTTTGCATCGATCCAGTTTTTATGTACATATTTAGAAAATACAACAATTTACAATTTATCTACTGCTGATACATTTAATTTCTAGCAAGTGATTGTTTAATAATATATGCACTAATATTTGTATATTAAACTTGTAGGAATTCGGAAAATCTGGCCAACAATGTCAAGAGAAAGATGATATTTCCATTGATTCCGCATCATGTCCAGCTGTTTTAATTTCAGACGTAAGTTTATAGTATTTTATTAATACTATGATTAATATAAATAATTTTCAGGAACGCACAACTTCTGAGATGCCATGTTTACCTGGTGAAACATTGGAAGCAGCTCACGATGTAATTATTTAAATATTTTTATTTGTTTTAAAAATTCCTATATAGTACTTAAAATTTCATACTAACAATTTTAATATTTTGATTTTAATAGAAATATATTTCTGATATATGTACATATATATCAATGGATTTTTTTATTGAAAATGTTTTTTTTTTTACTTTTTCCAGACTGAGAGATGTGAAAACTCAAATTTAATTGATGTACATAAGTTATAGCTATGAAGTTCTGGCTGCGTTACTTATGTTATGGTTAATTTTGTCTGGTTCTTTATGTTAACTTAGGGTTCGGTATGATTTTTCAATGTCTTTTCTCTATATGATTGTTCGATACGTGTGCTTGGTATGACTGACTAACTCTTTAAATGTTTTGGTCTACAACTTTTTTTTAGGAAAATATAAAGAAAACATTTACGATTGAACAATGCACGCAATCTTCTGAGGAGAGCTCATCAGATTGTAATAATTGCTGTCAAACGACAAAACAACAAAATTTATAAAACTCTTATTAAAGAACTAAAAAATAAAAATTTAATATCAGAAGAGGTCGAAACTACTTTATAAAACATTATTGGGCCTAGCAAAGAAATTTTTGCCAGAAATTTTGCTAACGCAAAAAATTAAAAAAACCCAAAAATTTATAATCCGGAGATACGTGCTTTTGCTCTCACATTAAATTTTTTATCGCCAAAAGCTTACTCGTATGTAAGGAAAGTATTTGCTAATTGTTTACCTCACTCCAGGACTATACGACGATGGTACCAAGTCTATGGATGTAGTCCGGGCTTCACGCAAGAATCCTTTGAAGCCATTAAAACAGCATGTGAGGAAGTTAACAAAGCTAATAATAAATTTAGTTTTTGACGAAATTCATATTCGGACGTACGTAGATTGGGATGGAGAAAAGAGCTACGGGTATGTCGATTTTGCAAACAGGCGGCGTACAAAGTGAGACTCTAGCAAAACATATATTGGTGCTCATGGCTGTATGCATCAACCAACCTTGGAAAATCCCTATTGCTTTTTTCCCAATACACTCCTTAACTACCGAGCAAAAAGCGAACATAATAAAATTATATATTGAATCTTTAGAAGAAACAGGTGCTGAAATTGTTAGCGTTAACTTTGACGGGGCCCCTTCTAACATAACTGCTCTCAAGATTTTGGGATGTGACATCCGTGATATAAATGGTCAAAGCTACTTCTGCATAGGTGAAAATAAAACTAATAAATTTATTGTTTATCCAGATCCTTGTCACATGATAAAACTAGTTAGAAACCTTTTTGGTGACATAAAAAATATGTATAATGCAAAAACTGAGTGCATAAAGTGGGATTACTTGGAAATGCTTCTTAAATTACAGGAGACAGAAGAACTGCATTTATGCAATAAATTAAGACAGGCGCATATGTATGTATATACTTTGCAAAGAAAAAAATGAATGTAAGATTAGCGGTGCAGCTTTTTAGCATATCTGTCGCTGATGCTATCGATTTTTGTTGGGAAATATTAAAAATTCCAGAATTTCGGGGAAGTGGGCTTCTGAGTGAACTAATTGGCATTCTTAATAATTCATTTGACATTTTAAATAGTCGCAAAATCTCGCAAATAGAGTACAAAAAGTGGGCTTTATGCAATGACAATTTAGATGAAATCTTAAATTTTTCCAAGTGCGCTATAAACTATTTGTCTCAACTAAAATTACAATTTGGAGAGGCAATTATTCATACTACAAGAAAAATGGGTTTTATAGGTGTGATAACTTGCTTAAAAAATATTTGTTTGCTAAATGAGATATTCATTGCAACAGACAAGTTAAGGTATTTACCATTATACAAGATAAATCAAGACCATATTGAGTTAATTTTTAGTTCTATTAGATCCTACCTTGGCAGAAACAATAATCGATCTGTAAAACAATTTATAGCCGCATGTCTCCGTGTCAGGCGGTTGGCTCAACGAGCAGACCGATACGATGCCGACGCGATGCCGACGCAGCCCGTAGATCTGCCGATCATAAGGAAGCGAAAAAGAGCCTTCGGAGGGGCGTCCAAAAGAGTAAGCGCCGATGCTGGCAGCGGCTGGGGGTGGATCTCAATGAAGACCCCTGGGGACTGGGTTATAGGATCGTTCTCCGCGAGTTGGGGGCGTTCTCGCAGAACGCTCCCCTCGATGCGGAGACGGTTCGTTCCATTGTGAATGCCCTTTTCCCCACCCATCCGCTGGTGCCAAATTTCGCGGCCCGCGAGGCACTCGATCCTCCCCCATTTACAATGGAGGAGCTAATGAGTGGCTCTCAAAGCCTTCGAAATAAGAAGGCACCAGGTCCCGACGGACTTCCAGCAGAGGTGACGGCGAGCCATCCAGTGCTCTTGCTCGATATGTACAATGCCTGCCTGAAGGCAGGAGTGTGTCCCTTCCGCTGGAAGACGGCTAGGCTTGTGCTTATCAGCAAGGGCAAGGGACCAGCAGGCTCCGCCGGGTCGTACAGACCGCTGTATATGCTCCACACAGCCGGCAAGCCTCGCCTCCAAGCAGCCGTCGAAGCTGCTGGAGACCTTTCCAAGAGGCAGTATGGCTTTCGGAAAGGGAGGTCGACGGTACATGCTATCCAGAAGGTAGTCGATGCGGCCCGGGCCACCGAATGCGGGAACCATTATTTCCGTCCGGTGTGCCTGTTGGTCACTGGATGTGCGCAACGCCTTCAACTCGGTAAGGTGGGAGACGCGCTCAATGCGTTAGTGCGTGACTTCAGGGTCCCCCAGTATCTCTTGCAGATGATGAGGGATTACCTGAAGGATCCCACCCTCACGGAGGATGGCCCGGGGACGAATGTTCTCTCGGCAGGGGCGGCCCAAGGCTCCATACTGGGACCCGACATATGGAATTATACATATGACGGGATCCTTCGTATGGAGATGCCTGAAGGGTCTTTCCTGGTTGGGTACGCCGACGACATCATATCACATATTACCGCCAGAGATGTCGAAATGCTCAAATGAGACTCAACCAGGTGATGCGTCGGGTGAGTTCCTGGCTGCGCGACCACGGGCTGGAGTTAGCCTTGGCCAAAACCGAGATCGTCCTTCTGACAAAGAAGCGCATCCCCTTGTTAATGGAGATGTGGATAGGAGACATGTCGGTTCAGACGCGGCCTGCGATCAAATACCTTGGGGTGAGTCTCGATTGTAGGCTCACCTTCTGGGAGGAGATCAAGGGCCGGGTCGATAAGGCGGCTCCAGTGACGGCGGCGCTGAGTAGGGTCATGGTCAACACTGTTGGACCCAGGCCCTGCAAAAGGCGTCTGCTGCTCCGCACCGCCGAGGCCATCATGTTGTACGGAGCAGAAGTCTGGGCCGACTCGATTCGGTGGGAAAAGTACCGCAAGCGTATGCTTGCTCCGCATCGCGTGCTCCTACCGCACGGTCTCCGAACCGGCGGTGCTGGTGGTCGCGGGGGTCATACCTATAGACCTCTTAGCCAGGGAACGACAGTTCGTCCACCGGGAGAAGATTGTCCTGTGGGGTGACACCGCGAGGGTGGCCCGGGCGAGGACCATTGCGTCCTGGCAAGAGCGTTGGGATGGGGAGGCGCGAGGCCGGTGGACAGCTCGGTTGATTCCGCAGCTGGACACCTGGCTGAACCGTCAGCACGGTGAGGTTGATTACTACCTCACCCAAATGCTGACGGGGCACGGGCACTTCCGGTCCTTCCTTTATCACATGGGGAAAGTTCCGAGCCCGTGCTGCGCATACTTCCCTATCCGACTCTGCTCTCCACACATTCTTTGAATGTGTCCGGTGGAGAGCGGAGAAGGCCGACTAAGAGAGCGCGACAGCCAGCATAACCCCAGACAATATAGTCGGAGTTATGCTGCAGAGTGACGATTTCTGGCGGAGGTTTGCCTCGTTTGTGAGAGGGATCTTTCGCCAGAAGGAAAGAGGCAACAACAGGGGTTCCTAAGGGGCCCTGTTGGCTTTTGTTGGTGTTAACTTATTTAACTTATTAGCGTGCTTATCAATTGGGTGTCTCCCGACAAAAACAGGGGTTACCTAGGGGGCTCCTGTTGGCTTTTTGTGTTAATTTATTTTACTGGTGTGTGGTTTATAATATTTATTTATACCAGAGTGGTGTTTGTCGACAAGAACAGGGATTCCCTAGAGGATCCCTGTTGGTTGTGCGATTGAGGATGGATGTCTGGGTGGAGTGCGTGCCGGTAAAAACGGGGGAGCTCCTGTTGGCTGTGTGAATGGAGACGGATGTCTGAGCGGAGTGCGTGTTGGTTGGCGAGGCATTGCTTCCTTCGGGTGGGAATGCCCTCGCCAGCAGCGTGGATGGGGGGCTGACAACAGCGGGTGCTCTCTCGGGGGCACCTGTTGGCTGGCTCAAGAAGGGGGTGCCCTTGCTGGCTGTGTGAATGGGACGTATGCTTCTGTCGGAAGGGTATGTGCCTCTTTGAGAGGCGAGTTACATAGGGCTCCACCCCGAAGTAATGTCTTCTAAGATGATTCCGGCGTGGAGTTCCTGGAGGAGGGGAGCGGGGTTTTAGCCGTTAGGCCTGGCCATGGCTTCGGCCTCCCTAGTGCGTAACGGCATTTCCCCGCTTCCCTAACCAAAAAAAAAAAAAAGCCGCCGCTTCTTGTTCGATGCCAAATACGAGAAAGAGGGATAGGAAACTGCATTGCTTTAGAAAAAAATCAGCATTTTAAATACAAGATCACAGTTAATACCACCTACTAATCCTTTAGGAGAAATAAACAATTTTATGGAAAGGTCGCACCTCATTGATACTGAAATTATCAATGATGATTGGGAATTGGAACAACAGTTCTAAAATGAGCATTCATATGCAAGATACCCCGAAATGTTATCAGAATATGTGCAACATGTCGTTTCATATATGGCAGGAATTTTTGTATTTAAAATTAACAAAACTTGAAATACCCAGAATGTTTATAGAGTTTACAGGGGTCTTATACACCTCTTCTGTCTTATAAAACTAGAGGTTCTTTTCAAGTACCGTCAGAAAATGTTGTGCAGATATGCAAAAAAACTGAGAGCATATTGCGTTACAGCATGCAGTTTTTAAAAGGACAAGATACCGTGTTAAGAAAAGTGATGTTTTTAAAAACATCAATTCAAGTTCAGCAGCATTTTATAAACAATTTACTTTTTGATGATCAGAAAGATCATATGCAATGCAGCGGTCACTATAGCTTATTAATCAAATTACAGAAACTTATTTAAACACAAGATATTTCCTTATTGCTAAAAAAATATCAGAAAAAAATTCGCTGCGACAACATTATAATAGAATGATTATATTTCAAGGAATGTAAATGAAGAAACTAATAATGCAGTTCCTAACACAAAGTAAGCAATTATATGTAGTATAAACATTGTTTTCCCCCCAATAAATTCAGAGCCCGAAAGAATAAGTTAAATGTAATTGATAAATAAAATAGAGCTATAGGACTGCGAGGACGTAGAAGTCACGTCTTTTAAATTCTTCAAGAATTAGCAAAATTAACATTAAATATTTTCGGGACATTTATACTTAATATTGCTATATCATTAAAAGATGCTAACGCCTACCTCCTCGTGGTCGTCCCTGGAAACATAGCAAAAATAATAGAATGCTATGGCTAAAGGTGTAGATTTGAAATGAAGCATGGTTTCATTTAAAACTAATAGATTTATTCTGTTTTGGACGCTCATCCCGTCCCATTTCCACATGACTATACAATATTTTATGTTTATACTGAAACTTTGAAATCTAAATAATTATTTTCAAATTGTCGCGGCATTCGAAATTAGTGCCCTTGTTTTTCCCATCTAATATTTTCGACTGCACTGAGCACGCACACAAAACATAAAGTTACTACCACATCACGGGAATTGCTTCAGCGAAATTTCCTAATGTCCTATCCTCTACTCTTTGATCTGAGGATTTTTCTTTTTGTAACAGCGCTAATCGTAAGTTGTCTGTTATCTATCAAAATGTAAGCGGTTTGAGAACCAAGTTGTTTGATGTCTCTACTGCTATTTGGCGGACAGCCCTGACATATTTTGTTTAAGCGAAACTTGGCTTAATTCTTCTATTGCAAACGAAGAACTTAACCTCCCTGCATACGAATTGTTTCGAAGTGGTTGGGATCTTGTATGCAATACTAAGAAGGATGGGGGTGGAGTTCTTATCGAGATAAAGTATTTTCTCTCGCCTTCCTCTTTTTCGCTTTCATGTTCATCTGACCACTTCCCCGTAAACTGTGTTTGTGCTAAGTTTAAATTTAGATGTCATACTTATGTCTATGTTTGCTGTGCTTATGTCCTTTGTTCTTCATGCTATGACCGTCTTGAGAGCCTACTTGACGACTTAGCTGCAATCCTTAACTCCTTAAATCCACAAAGTTAAGCTATAAAATGTCGTGAGATTAATCTCCCTGGTTTACGATGGTGTGTCTCTTAGCCTCCTGAAATAACTAGGAATTGTAATGTGACCATTTTTGCTCCGGAACTTTTTGGAGTTTTGTTCCTTGCGGCAATTCAATAATATAGGTAATCGTAACTCAACCATACTTGATCTGTCTTTTCCAATCTCCCTGAAGAGTTTTTACACATTGAGACACACTTCGGTCTTGTTTCACCTAACAATCATCACCCTCTGTTGGAGATCGACCAAAGCTTACCACTTAAGACTCAAAGGCCGAACTCAGATCGTGCTCATTTCCGAAATTTTTTCAGGTCTAATTTCAATGCTCTCCATTTAAGTAGTATTATGGTATTATCTAACATCGGAGCCTTGTGTTTGAAAAAACCCTTTAATGAGGCTGTTTCATGCTTTTACCGTGTTCTCGAAGGTACGATACAAACAAGCATACAAACGTCATAAGTCGCCTGAAAATTATAAATTATTTTCTATCAGTCGCTCAGATCTTAAGCGCCTACTAAAAACGACTTTCAACAACTACATTCACAACGTTGAGGGTCAGCATTGTTGTAATAACACTAAGCCCTTTTGGAGTTATATTAAGAGTTCCAGGTACCAACAAGAGCCCCTCCAAACCCTTCAACTCGATGTATGAATCCTCTTCCGATCCTCAATCCATTTGCAACATGTTTGCCAGATTTTTCAGCTCCACCTTCCTCAGGCAAAATCCTATTCCAGTCTGTGATACCGATACTTTTCCCGGTGCAATATCTATGTCTCGTTTGTCCGTAAGTGTTGATGACGTGTTTAGCTGTATTAATGCTCTTTATTCTAAGACCTCTGCTGGGCCTGACAGCATACCAAACTTGTTTGTCAAAGAGTTAGCGCATGTTTTATGTTATCCTTTATCTTTAATTTTTAATTCTTTTCTCAGTGAGGGTATATTTCCCGAATTGTGGAAACAGGCTCATGTTGTTCCTATCTTCGAAAAAGGCAACAAATGTGCAGCAGCGAACTATCGTCCAATCTGCATCCTCAATTGCTTCAGCAAGATATTTGAAAGTTTTAATATACAACTATCTGTCCGGAGCTCTTCATCCCGCATTATCTCCCAGACAACCTGGTTTTATTAAAGGCAAATCCACGACAAGCAACTTACTTGAATTCCAGCATTTTGTCTCAAAAGCCTTGGAACAACATTAGCAAGTGGATACCATTTACAAAGATTTTTCTAAAGCCTTTGATCATGTTAATCATGTCATGACATAGTCTGCCAAAAATTAAGAAAATTTGGCTTGTAGAGGCCATTATTGCCTTGTCTGTCGTAATATTTGTACAATCGTAGACTTAAGGTTGTATTTTGCGGGTGTTCGTCCTTTGAGTTTATTCCGCTATCTGGTGTTCCACGAGGATCTATGTATACTGTACTCATCTACTTTTCTTGTTATTAGCAGGGACCGTAAATAACTGTTATTTTTATATTTTTGGTGCAAAAAATTAAGTAGTAAGAGTTGTTCGATCTGCTTGAAATTTATACATGATACCCAACATGACGAGTACTGTACGATAACGTGGTTACTTTTAAATTTTATACTTTTATTATAAAAGTCAAACTTAATCATTTTCATTTTTTCAATCAAAATTGATTGAAAAAGTTTGAGATCATTAAAGACACTTACTATTGTTCTTTATTTTTTATTTATTTATTTATTCCACGGGAATACACCCAGTAACTAAGATACAAGATTGCTTAAAAGTAGGTGGCGGGAATAACAATGGCAGTATGATGATATATGTATACCTACATACATATATCGCCTATAACATAACAAAACAGAGTAGTGAAGTTAAAGCCTATATGGCTGAGAAATGCAACTAGAAATAAAGTTATAATACTGGTTCAGTGAGATAAACTTCAAAGCAAAAACTTAATAATAAGTGGCAGGAATAAAAATAACAGTCTGATTATATGTACATTGCCTATACCATAACAATAATAAAGCAGTGAAGCTAAGGCATATAGGTTCAACAAATGAGACTATAAATAATGTTATAATACTAATTGTTTCGGACTATTTCACTCTAAAAAATATTTGTGCTTGCATTAATTAGCAGTGTTCCAGGAAATTCTTGTTTTCGTTTAAATTCATTTCCTAGAACATATTAGGTAACGGTTTTGCACACCATCTGTGATGCAGTCGGGATGTCGCGATAAACCGTAATAAAAGAGAAACGTCCTGATTTGTTCCTTCGGAAAGAAGGCGTAGTTTTAAGTATATATGTAAGAAAAAATGTAAAAAGAAGTTGGCCACTTCTTAGTTTTTAAAGAAGATTTGTGTTCAGTTTGAATTCAAACATCGTTCTGAAAAGAGTTGATTTTATAAAAGTTGTTAGAGAAATAAACAGGAGGTTTTTATGCCTAAGGCTTTTCCTCCTTGCAAAAAAGTTAGAGTTTCATTTAAATTTACTCAAGTACCGAGCTCAGGAAGAACTGGCGCAGAGACGTGGAAAATTGAACATGGTCAATCGAGCCGGATAAAGGGATCAAGTGATAAAGTGATATTTGTTTGCTCGGTAATAGCTGGAAATCAATTAAGCGAAAGACTTGTTAAATTAATCGTAGTTAGTTTTGGGAAGAAAATACGTGTCGGCATTAAATTCGATACATTTGAGTGAATTTTGCAAATCATAATGGCTCCAATCCGGAAATAATGCCTAGAGTCATTTGTCGCTGGGCTAACAGAGCGGCTTGGCGAAATTTCAAACATACTAGAAGAAACCAGGAGCGAAGATTTGATGAATATTCCTGCGGACGAAGTGGAAATTCGCCTGGAGGAACTGGAGAAAAGCTGGACAACTTGCGAGGAGCACTACTACAAAATCTGCCAGGACTACCCCTTGGAGCAGCGGCAACAACTTGAATTCTTCGCAACCAAGCAGTTTGACGATTCAAAGAAGAGATTTCGTGCAGCAAAACTGGCGTTACGTCGTTTGCTTCCCCCGACGGACATTCAGATGCCATCATCAACCCGACGAGAAATAAGTGTAGGTCAGTCTCATTTTGATTCTTTTGCAGCTATGTTAAAACGGTTAAATGTGCCAACCTTTTCGGGCGAAAGAGCGCAATGGCTTACTTTTAAAAATTCTTTTGAGTCGATGATAATAAAAAGTTCGTTATCTAAAACCGATAAATTTAATTATTTAAAGAATTGTTTAAAAGATAATGCGCAAAACATTATCAGTGGTTTGCCCGTATCGAGTGAAAGCTTCGATCTGGCCTGGTCCGAATTGATGGACCGCTATGAGAATCCTCGTTTGCTTAAACAGGCTCATGTGGATTCGTTGTAGATTGTCGCGCCAGTAGCGCGAGCTAATGATTATAGTGAATACGAACGTGTACTAAATCAGGTTCACGGTCATCTCATGGCCCTCAAAAGTCTTGATGCAGACATTGAGGCATGGAATGAATTGATTTTGGGTATCGTCAGATCCAAATTTGATTGCGCACTGCTCAGTGAATGGGAAAGAGTAATTTCGGTTAAATTATTCGAGCCAACGTACGGAGATTTTAAAAAATTTGTGTGGAGCTTAACAGGAACTAAAATAAATTTAAAAACCGCATCAAAGCCAATTACAATAAAAGAAAAAAGATTAACTAGATCTCATGCATCGACTGCAACAGTTTGTTGTCCCGAATGTAGCAATACTCATACGTTGAGTACTTGTCCAAAAATTAAGTCATTAGAGCCAAATCAACGGTTGGAAGCAATTCGTAATATCGCGTCTGTTTTAATTGTTTGTATCCAGGACATCTTTTAAATTATTGTCCTAGTAAACAGTCGTGTCATTGCCATAAAAGACATCATTCGTTGTTACATTTTCCACAAAAGCGAAAATATAAAGCAAATGATTCCTCTGAAGAAAAGCCATTCACGCAGGGTGCTTCCCCTAACAAGAAACAAACAAAGTCGCACATAGCACAATCCAGTATGTCTTGTGGTGTTATATTCGAAAACTCGGATAACATCATCCGATGGTCGAGAAATAATTTTTAGGGCATTAATTGATCAAGGTTCAGAATCTTCATTTATATCAGAAAAGGCAGTTTGAATATTGAACGCTAAACGTGAACGTACAAACGTTCTTGTTTTAGGTATTGGAGGAATGGAATATGAACGCGTTAATACGACGGTTTCACTCGGTATTCGCGGATTGAATCCAAATTCCCCAGAGTTAAAAATAAAAGCGTTGGTGATTAAAAATGTAACAAGCCAGAAGCCGCGTGTTCATATTGACATCATCATCATGATGATCCTGTAGGAGATCAGCCAATCGATTTAATTCTAGGTGTAGAAATATTTAGTTTGATTATAAAGAGCGGTATTAGAATTGGTAAAAAGGATGAGCCTATTCCGCAAGAAACAACTCTAGGATGGATTTTGTCCGGTCGAGTCCCAAAATTAAGTTATAGTCCACCTGAAGTGCATTTTACACCGTCATTAAATGTAGCTTGTGTTGAAAATCTTGATAAGAGTTTGCGTGGCTTTTGGGAAGTTGTGGAAATTCCCTCCACTTTAGTTTTGTCTCCCGAAGAAAATAGGGCCGAAGAGATTTTCAAAACTACAACTTACCGTTGTGATAAGGGACGTTATGTTGTTAAACTACCATTAAAGACCGATTTTCCCGATTTAGGTGACTCGCGAAGTATGGCTTTGGAATGTTATAGAAAATTGGAAAAGCGTTTGGAAAGAAGTCCCGATATAGCGAAAAATTATCATAATTTGTTGGCTGAGTATAGAGATTTGGGCCATATGTCTGCAGAAGAATCGTTTAAAGATAAGCCAACATTACGTTAATTTCTTCCACATCATCCTGTCTTTCGAGAATCAAGTTCTACTACCAAGCTTCGCGTAGTATTTAATGCTTCTGCTCGTAGTTCAAACGGGAATTCGCTTAACGATTGTATGTATGTTGGACCTAAGTTACATAACGAATTATTTGACATTTTGCTCCGCTGGCGAATTTTTGAGTATGTATGTGTTGCCGATATAGAAAAGATGTTCCGACAAATCAGGATATTGCCCGAACATACTGCACTTCAATGCATTTTTTGGAAACCTCCGGAATCTGAGAACATTCAAATTTTCCGCTTGAATACAGTCTCGTATGGTTACGCTGCTGCGCCGTATCTGTCTATGCGTGTTTTGCAACAATTACCTGATGATGAACATGAGCGATTTCCTAAAGCGGCCGAAATTTTGCATCTATAGAACACTGTAAGGCAATTCGGAATGAATTAATACAATTGCTCCATTTGGGTGGGTTTCCTTTACGAAAATGGGAGTCAAATTGCGAAGATTTGCTCTCAGATTTGTCTAGTGATTTCCGAGCAAATACAACTGAACAAGTTTTTCAAGAAAGTTCGCCTACTAAAATTCTTGGAATTCAGTGGCAAAATCACACTGATTCCTTTTCATTTAAAGTGAAATCTAGTGAAACGGTTCCAGTAACCAAACGAATAATTCTATCTTGTATTGCAAGTATCTTTGACCCGCTGGGTTGGGTCTCCCCGTCCGTGATTACGGCCAAGATATTTTTACAAAAATTGTGGCGAGGATCAATAGGATGGGATGTCGAACTTTCCGAATCGCTCATAAAGGAATGGCTTACGTTCCGCGAGGATTTAGAAAATCTATTCTATTTCAATACCCCGATGGTTAGGAACAATAACATTGGATCGCAACTGGGAACTGCATGGATTTGCAGATGCTTCTAGTCTAGCATATGCAGCAGTTATTTATTTAAAATCTAAAAATAAAAGCACTCCAGTTATGTTACTTGCATCTAACAACACGGATTACCTGTAAAAGGAGTCACAATACCCCATCTAGAACAGAGCGCTGCAGTACTTTTGGCAATATTAATGGCTCGAGTAAGAGACATTCTTGAAGTAGGCAATATTCCGTGTTTCTGTTGGTCAGACTCCTCTATGATGCTTTTCCTTCAAAATGGAAAATGTTTGTCGCTAATAGAGTTCACAAGTTCACGAACTCTTACCAGAAATTGAATGGAAGTATGTGCCCACTGATCAGAATCCTGCCGATCTCGCATCTCGCGGGGTTGCAGCTAAATATCTTGATTCAAATCATTTATGATGGCACGGTCCTTCATGGCTTTCCGCACCTAGCGAAAGCTGGCCATCACTAGGCAGCAGAACGATCGACGAAAATTCTCTAGAAAAGAGAATAACGTGTCAACAGCTCAATTAAATAAATCGGATAGCCCAGAATCTTTGGCTGTTGAATATTGAATTTTCAAAATGGAAACGATTGTTGTCGGCTACGGGTATGGTCAAGCGCCGTGTCGCATCTTTCAAGAAGATAATACCTTTGCCTTCGAAATATACAGCGATTCAAGAAGCATCACAATTTTGGATAAAATGTATACAAAAAAGATTATTTTCCGAAGAATTAATCATTTTAACACTAGGTTTACGGACATTTCTTATATACCTATCTCTACGAACACGCGTCAATTTGACGCATGAACAAATACATATATTTAAAGAAAAACAACCTCTTAGAAAGCAATATAATTATACACTATAAGCACAGCTATAAGTGAAAAATGAAAACATGAGATATGTGTTTATACAAAGTTTTTATACTTCAATAGAGATAAAATAAACAAGCAATATGCAAAAAAAAAAACTTTTTTAAAAACAAGCTTTTAATGCTCCATGTCATCATAATATTGCATTGTCACGCGATATACATTTGCATGCAAAATTTCAGCTTAATCGGAAACCGGGAAGTTGGTCAAATTTAACTTGCAAGATTCCATTACAGACACCGGGACAGGTGAAAGTAAATAAAAGTTTGTAAAATGCGAACGATTTTGTAATTTTCCTTATAAAACTCGAAATGCGTCCCGTAAACCTAGTGTTAAAATCAGGAAAACCAATAAAAACGGGAAAATTGAAATCCCTCGACCCTTTCTTAGATGAAAGCGGAATAATTCGAATAGGCGGCAGGCTGGCAAATTCGGAATTGCCATTTACGGTTCGTTGTCCGATAATATTGGGTCCACATCCAATAACGCTTTTAATTATCGAATCGGTTCATAAGAGTACATTGCATGGAGGATTGCAGTTAATGCGTCGCGTGCTTCGCGAAAAATATTGGATAATTCGGGTTCGAGATTTGAACATGCCACGACTGTATTCGTCACCGTGCAGAAACAATTCCCCAAAAAATGGGCGATTTACCGTCTGAAAGAGTCCTTCCTTCACGCACATTTTCTAAAGTTGGCGTAGATTACGCAGGCCCATTTTTGCTTCGAGCTGGACGTGGTAGAGCTGCGCGAAAAGGTTATGTTGCTGCATTTGTGTGTCTGATCACTCGCGCAATTGATTTGGAGTTAGTGTCGGATTATACATCCGAGGCATTTATTGCCGCATTCTGTCGCTTTGTTTCAAGGCACGGTTTTCCAAATCTTGTCATGAGTGATAACGACACAACATTCCAGGGTGCAGAGCGCGAACTTAGGGTGTCTTTTGAGAGATTAAAGAAAGATGAAAATTTTGATGTCTTGGTTTGCAAATGAGGGGGTGGAGTGGAAGTTTATTCCACCTCATGCTCCTCACTTCGGCGGTATTTAGGAGGCTGGTGTGAAAAGTGTTAAACACCACTTGCGAAGGGTGATAAACAATCAGATTTTAACTTTTGAGGAAATGAGCACTCTTTTGGCACAAATTGGCGCTTGTCTAAATTCTCGTCCGATTGCCCCGATGAGTGAGCATATGCATGATTTCTCGTATCTTACACCGGGCCATTTTTTATACGATGCTCCGCCGTTATCTATTCCCGAACCAGATCTCAGTCATATTCGTGAAAATCTATTTTCTCGTTGGCAACGTGTGCAGCAGATGCGTGATCAATTTTGGCGTATTTAGCGCAGTGATTATTTGTTCCAGCTTCAGCAGAGGCACAAATGGACCAAGCCGTCCGCAAATGTGGTTGTGGGTGATATCGTTCTTTTGCGAAACGAACTTTCACCGCTTTGTAAATGAGAGTTGTAGGTCGAGTTATCGAATGCTTTCCGGGCAAGGACGGTCTCGTCGGCGTAGTTAAAGTACAAACAGCAAAATCTTCTTTTACTCGAAGTGTAAATAAACTTTGTCTTTTGCCATTGCGTTCTCCAAAATCTGCAGAGGAATTTGAATGAGTGGTTAATTAAATGAGAACATTTTTTGTTATACGATCTACCATGGCGGGCAGTGGAATTAATTAAATTTTTACTTTTCAGTTATTTTCTAAGAGAAATTTACTTATTTATTAGTTGCAAAAACATCTTTTTTGATAACTTTAAGTTTTTTATTATTGCAAAAGATTCAATGTATAGTGGTTCTACAAATTAAGACGTTTATTTATCATATATTTCGCTTTAAAAATAAAGCGAGACGGGTAGTATGTTTCGGACTATTTCACTCTGAAAAATATTTGTGCTTGCATTAATTAGCAGTGTTCCAGGAAATTCTTGTTTTCGTTTAAATTCGTTTCCTAGAACATATTAGGTAACGGTTCTGCACACCATCTGTGATGCAGTCGGGATGTCGCGATAAACCGTAATAAAAGAGAAACGTCCTGATTTGTTCCTTCGAAAAGAAGGCGTAGTTTAAGTATATATGTAAGAAAAAATGTAAAAAGAAGTTGGCCACTTCTTAGTTTTTAAAGAAGATTTGTGTTCAGTTTGAATTCAAACATCGTTCTGAAAAGAGTTGATTTTATAAAAGTTGTTAGAGAAATAAACAGGAGGTTTTTATGCTTAAGGTCCTTCCTCCTTGCAAAAAAGTTAGAGTTTCATTTAAATTTACCCAAGTACCGAGCTCAGGAAGAACTGGCGCAGAGACGTGGACTGGAAAATTGAACACTAATTCCGCAAGAAAAACCTCAAAGTTAAACCCGACAACACAAAGTAGAGAAGCGAAATCCCTCAAGTAACAAGTGCGTCAAAAACCGTCCTGCGAAATCTGTCGAGCAACGGTTCAAAGCAGTCAACCGTGGGAAGCAACTGGTTCGCGGTTGTCGACAGTCTATTAACCGTATCTGATTTGGCTGAAGAAGTTCTAACTGCCTTCACACGGAATAATCGGTCGTGCGGCACGCGAAGAGTTCTAGCGGGAACACTAATGCCAAATAGGTCTCTGAGTTCAGTGGAGTCGATGATGCTATTAAGTATGTTATAAAAGAACAGCATGTCAGCAACCGTGCGACGAACCGCAAATGGCACAAGGTTAAACCTACGTTCCAAAACAGAATAGTCATGGTCAAATGGGTGCATCGGAGCACCGGACCTGGAAGCAAGAGAGCGTATGCTGCACTTTCTCGGGCGGGACACGTCAGAGGCCGCAGACGGGGTCCAAACCACGGATGCAAAGTCAAGATGAGGACGAACTAAAGCGGTATAAAGGTAGCGATAAGTGAAAGGAGATGGAAAATTCGATGAATTTCTATTGATAAAGCCAAGGGCTCGAAAAGCCTTTTGCGACACTGCTGCTATGTGGCGCGAAAAATTTAATGAGGCGTCAAACAGAACACCAAGATCAGAGATCTCTGAAAAACGCTGGAGCTGCTCACCACCCAGGGTGTACCGAGAAACAACTGGGAATTTAGACCGCGAGAAACTTACAACCTTGCATTTTGAAACATTAAGTGGCAGTTCATTCATCTCACACCACGGTTCGAGAGCGTTCAGATCGTCCTGAATTCGTCTGGTATCATCGGGAGCATCAACAAGTAGAAAAATTTTCGCATCATCAGCGTAGAAAAGCACTTTACAGAACCCAAGCGAGGAAACAAGGTCGTTTATAAAGATGTTAAATAAAAGAGGCCCCAAATGACAGCCTTGCGGGACTCCCGAGGATGCCAGATATTCACTAGAAAACATTCCCCGAACACAAACCGACTATGTGCGGTTAGTTAGGTAACTACTGCCTAATCTCCATAGAAAACCAACCAAACCAAAACCACAAAACCACTTGGCTGAGTTGCTGACAAATCACATCTGCACACATTATCATCAATGTAGTTGTGAAATGTCAGTCAGTTGAATGACAAATGTAAGATCGGTGTGTCCAAATAAAAGCGATATTCAATATTGAATCTAAAGATTGATTAAAATTACCGGATTGGACTTTTTTGTACTAGACATTCTATTAAAACCGAACCAGTTCTAATTGTGTTTGTGCTTGGCCCCAATATCAAGTCGATAAAAGTGATTTCAGGGCAGTACTTTCCACCTAAACTACCTCCTTATTGGATATTTAAATCATTGTGTTCCTAGGCTAGGACCAAGAAGACAAATTTATTTGTGCACTTCCCGGACTGGGGAGTCAATCTTAACAACAAAAACGAATCTACTAGGCTAGGATCAAGAAGACATATTTATTTGTGCACTTCCCGGACTGGGGAGTCAATCTTAAAAAACAACAACGAATCTAAAGAACGATGGTAAAACCGTATTTATTACCATAAAGTTAGTGAATTAACAAACAATTACTTCACAGAATACCATTGAGATATTGCGAACTTTAGCAGCATTAACCGAATTAGCTACTTTAGCAGTTAATACTGCAGAAGTTCAAGAAACAGCTCTTAGGAGAAGATGGTGGGTTAGACCCATAAATGAGGAGAGAAGTCGGCAAGGGGCATCAGAAAATTTAATAAGGGAAATGCGATACGAGGACGACGAGTCTTTCTTCAATTTTACGAGGATGACAATATCGCAATTTGACTGGTTGCTCCATCTTGTAGGACCCCGTTTGGTAAAGTTGTCGAAAGACCTTCGTCGAAGACCTTCAGTTGAGCCTGAAACAAGATTATATCTAACTTTGAGGTAAGTAAGAAGTGTTTATTAAAACACTAAATAAAACTACCGCACTTATAGATATTTAGCAACAGGAGACTCATTTCGGAGCCTACACTATCAGTTCCGGATAGGGTACTCAACAGTACCTAAGATAATACACGAAACTTGTAAAATAATACATGAGAAGTTAAGGCCAACATGCATGCCAACTTTGACTGCAGATATGTTGCACGAGGTTTCGGAAGGCTTTAAGAAAAGAACAAGTTATCCTCATATTATAGGAGCTATCGATGGTATGTTACAAGTTCTATAATTAATACTCACATTAACCATTGTGTTACTGGGTATTTGCGACACAAATTACAAGTTTTTGTATTTTAATGTCGGGGATATGGCTCAGAGTCGGATGGCGGCATATTCAGGAACAGTTTGATTGGCGAAGCATTTGAAAACGGTTCCATACCATTGCCAAATGCTTCGCCGGTTAATGGGAGCAGTTTTCTGATTCCATACTTCTTAGTTGGAGATGCTGCCTTTCCATTGAAGTCCTATTTGATGACACCTTTCAGTGGCAGAAATTTGCCTACGGAGAAGATGTTGCATAACCGGGAGTTATCAAAAGGTCGTTGTTTTATAGAAAACAGCTTTGGAATTTTGGCAGCACGCTGGAGAATATTTTCGGGGCCGCTTGCAGTTCTTCCTGAAAACGCCGACCAAATCGTGTTAGCAACAGTGGTGCTGCACAATTTATTGTCATCTCCAGGAAGTCCATACATAGCCGACACCTTTTTAGACCGCTATGTGGATGGGAACCGCATTGATGGACAATGGCGGGTGGAAGTGAGGGGAAGTCGTTTGGCGGATATTCCCACAAACGTTCGTTTGGGTGCCAGAAACGCCACATCTCAGGCTACTCAAATTAGAAACAACAATAAAGAAATTATTGTTAATAGCCACATACATAGCGAAGTAAGTTGAAAAATGCAATATGTATGTGGGAATTATAAGTATTTCATAAATGTTAACAGGATTCGCAAGTTCGGATTTAAAATTAATTCAAGGTAACTATAATAATATTTAAGAGTTTTGTACGCAGCTTTAATAATTTAATTTACACAATTCAGCAGGTAAGTAGAAATCTACGGGACAGCTTTGTTTTAATCCCAGCCAACAGCACTTGACCAGCACGACCACCCAGCACGAAGGTATATTATATAATTTAGTGGCCGTAGTATAAGTATATTATGGGCCTGTCCGAATCCAAGTCTTCGTCTTCGTCTTCGTCTCGTTATTACAGTTTATGACGTCAGCAAACAAGCTGATCTAGTATTCCAATTAAGACGAAGACAAAGCTAACACGTTCGAATTCGTTTGCTTAGCTCGATATTTGATATTTTAAATTAATCAAAGTAAACAAAAAATGCACAATTCGACATTGCTGGCGGTTTAGATCCAGTCTGTTTGCGCTAACGTTGAGGTCCTCTCGGGGGTAAGAGGCGTTTACTGCTGCTGTTGGTGTCTCGTGCGGATGGTAAAAGTCCCCACAAAAGGAGAGCTGAAGCTGGGTAGGGTGTCGGCAGGGTCTGGCAAGAGTCCCCTAAAGGCTCATGGTTCTACTAAGCTGTTGAAGAGGCTGCGGGAGAAGGAAGCTAGGTCTGAGGAGGAGGACTGTGAGGTCAATAAGCGGCCAACCCCTTCATACAAGGTAAAGAGTAAGTGTGTTACTCCTAGGGCCCAAACTTTGATGGCGTCCTCGAACATGGAGCATTCTGCGGAGGACTTTCTTTCGTCATCCGAGCCCTTGTCTGTACTGGGGGAGAGATTTTGTGAGCTGCTAGATGGCTTTCAGCGGGTCAATAGGGGCCCCTCGCCTACTCCTCGAATCCCTGGATCTGCAAGGGGTGATTTTAATAACAACAGGTTTGAAGATTTGGGTTGTGATGCGGTTCCCTCATCTTTGCCGAATTCTGCGAGTGCTAGAAGAAGAGACCATAACTCCAAGGATCGTCCCCGTGTTCTACATAGGTCAGGAGAGATAGATAGAGATCTACGTAATGGTAATTCTCGGGAGGCAGGTGAGCTTAAGGCAGTCTGGCTTCCTCCTATATTTGTTTTTAACACCGTGCCTAAGGCACTTGTTGATGTTTGTAGGGAAAGTTAATTGCTCATTCAAGTTTAAAATTGTTAAATTGAGCCGTGTGGCGGCTAAGATTTATGTTGATAATATTGATATTCAAAAATTGATGCTCGAGGTTGCTAGGGGACACGATGGCACTGCGGCCTATACTTTCACTCCAAACGATTCCAAGTCTGAGCTTAGATGATATTGCGGGGTATCACCCCGGGTTACTCTCCTGAAGAGATTTTGGCGGAAATAAAAAATATTGCGCCTTTACTTAAAGTAAATAAACTGGAGCGTTTTTCGACTAAAGCGTCCAGGGATAGGGGTTATGAATTGGACCTGTTTGCGGTGCATCTTCCGCCTGGGGAAGATGTCAGACAACTTCTGTCGATCAGATACGTCTTGGGTCATAAGGTGTCTTTTGACAAGGTGAAGAGGAGGAGAGAAGGCATACAGTGTTATCGTTGCCAGCGATTTGGGCATGTAAGTAACAATTGTGCTTTTGAGCCTTTGTGCGTAAAATGTGGCACTAATTGTGCAAATTCCTGTCCTAAGAGACAGGAGGTGGATAATGATACTCCGGCCCCAACCTCCAGTTGCGCTAACTGTCATGGGGAGCACCCTGCAAATTTTTCTGGCTGTCCTGCCTACAAAAGATATTTAGATAGGCGTAGTAAGTCTAAGAAGGCGGAGGAGTATAAGAGGTCTGCCAGAGTGGCTTTTGTTAATGATGCGGTAGGCCTGTCACAGTTTCATTCTTCTCCCCTGGGTCAGGGGCTTGTAGATGGTGCCTCATATGCCTCTGTTCTCAGGAGAGGTTTTGATGCGCCCCTGAACGGCGAAAAGATAATGGACTTTTTGGGTGAGACTGAGAGAGTCTTTGGCATATCTCTGTCGTCGTTCCTTTCAAAAATTAAGAAATTTGTGCCAAGTTACTTTGGTTTGCAAGAAGATAAAAAGGCTGAAGCCTTATTGAAGTTCTATCTTTCTCTGTTTGGAATATGAATATTCCTCTCGAATTTAAAGCAATAAATGTAAAGTCTCTCATCTCTCATGAGAGAAGGCTTTCACTTGTAAAAGAATTGGAGTCCACCTTCCCGCTAGCGGCCTTTTTATCAGAAACTCGTTTGTCTTCTAGATACCGTCCTGTCATAGGGAAGTACAATCTTATTAGGAATGACTTTGCTCGAGGCACCGCGATCGCCTTTAGGGATAACTATCGCTTCCGAAAAATTGACTGCGGTCTTCTCGTGGTTTCGGCAACTCTGATTGAGATCAGGATCAATATGAATAATAGAGAGGTTCCTCTCCTACTCGGTGCTGTTTACGTACCCTGCTCGGCTTCGGCTGACCTCATATCTGATTTACATATTTTGCGAGATGTCATCTCAAGCTTTGAATATATTATAATTGGTGGTGATTTTAATGCTAGGCATCCGGCCTGGGGAGATAGGATCGTTAACTCTAACGGTAGTAGAATTTATAACTGGTATAGGGAGGAGATGTTGCTCTGTGTGGATATTGTACACCCCCACTCTCCTATCTTCCCGCGTAGTGGCTCGCATTTGGACTTCTTTATTGTTTCAGCGAACTTGGCTCGTCCTGATAGAACCTGTTGTTTTGCATACTTCTATTCGTCTGACCACCTTGCTCTGTCCCTTAGGATCAATGACTGGCACCCTATATTTCCGGAGGAGGAACCTCCTTTGTTAAGGTTTTTTAGGAATGCAGACTGGGATCTTTTCAGAGAAGATGTCAAGAAGCTACTAGAAGAGTCCCCGCTTACGTTTACTGTAAATAGAAACATGTACAACGTTGAAATTGATGCTATGGTTGCCAGGGTCACAGGTCCTGACCCAATGTCAGGAATCCCATTCTGAACTGACCTCGGTTAGGTTTGACGCCTATCAGAAGCTTCCCACAATTATTAAAAAAATGTTTGAAACTAGAAAATTCTGGCTCCGTCGTCTTAACAGAATCTATAGAAGTCAGTGGAGTACGGACTCCCTGGCCTATAGGGAACTTTCCGCGAGAATTGGCTATCTTAGCAATTGTATTCGCAACTCTCTAAAGTCATATGTCAATTCAAAGTTTATCGCTAGGTTGAAAAAAATAAAACCATCTCCATTTGCCTTTAGGGAAATTGATAGAATTACCGGTAGAAAACGTCTTAAATTGAATATCGTTAGGGACCCTTTACTGTTTCGTGGTGCTGATCTCCAGGACCTGGAGAGTAAAAGAGAAGCCTTCAGATCTTTTTACGAGGAATTATATGTTGGAGGGAGCCGGGATGATTCTCTGGCCTCGTTTCGGGAAGTGACTGTTCGGGTTAGTGACTTTAGGAGGCTTAATTCTGATCCTCTAGTTACTTTTGACGACGAAAATAGAGCGGATGACCCTGTAATTGATGACAATTTAATATTTGCTGAACCTTCGGTTGCTGAGTATTTTACTCGGGAGTTGAATAGTAAACGCTCTTCTGCGGGTGATGGTATCTCTAATTTTCTTTTGAAAAAGGTGGCTGAAGAGCTTGACCCTTATATCTGTACTATTGTTAATAACTGTATTAATAATGGTTATTTTCCGGACGTGTGGAAGGTGGCTGCGATTGTGCCGGTCCCTAAAAACGACTCCTCTCAGGAAATTTCTGATTTCCGTCCTATTTCCATGTTGCCTAATTTAGGTAAGATATTTGAAAAAATCATTCTCTGTAAAATAGAAGAGCATTGTCGTGATAATAATATTATTCCCAAAACTCAATTCGGCTTTGAGAAAAGTCACTCCACCGAACATGCTCTTCTGGTCCTTCATGATGAGGTTACCAGGGGCCTAAGGAACAAGGAGTGCACGGTTGCGTGTGCGCTAGATCTTAGGAAGGCGTTTGACTCCGTTTGGCATGAGGGCCTTGTGGCCAAGATGATTCAACTGGATTTTCCTTCTTACATTGTTAGACTTGTTGATAGCTTTCTGGCTCGGCGCCGAGGTAGGGTTAGGATTGGTGGAGACTTTTCTAGTCAGTTTGACATTAAGATTGGGGTTCCCCAGGGGTTGATTTTGGGTCCAAAGCTCTTTAATATATTTATACATGACTTCCCGGCTGAGTATGGTGACTCGAAGTCTCTCCAGTATGCGGACGATACTTTACTCTTTGCAAAACACTCCAGTCCGTACCAGGCACTCCTTTTGTTACGGGATCATCTACAAGTTACGTCGTCTTATCTTGAAAAATGGGGGATTGGGGTCAACCCTGAGAAGAGCCGCTTGATCTGTTTCCGGAATGCCTGTGGCAAGGGACATCATCTTGCTCCTAGAGAGTAGATTCCTGCCACTTGCGCACTATGGCCGCGATATTCCCTTGGTTGAAAGGTTGAAGTACTTAGGTGTACTTTTTCATCATCGTTTCAAATTCAATTACCATGCTCGGAGCGTACTCAATAGAGCTAAATATGTTGTCTCTTGCTTAAGGCCACTTATCAATTCGAAAAGTCTCTCAGCTGGTACTAAACTGTTAATGTACAAAACTCTTATTCGTCCTGTTATTGCTTATGCCTTTCCTGTCTGGGGTACCGTTTCGCCCACTGTGATTAAGGAGTTGGAGAGATTTGAGAGGACTGTGCTTAGTCATTGCTTGTCAATGTATAGAATGCCTAATTTAAAACACTATCCTAACTACCGTATCTATGATAAGTCGGAGGTGATACCTCTCTCTACCTACATGACCATTATGGCTTTGAAGAGAGTGGCTCGGTTACAGTCACATCCTAATGGTCTTCTTCAAGACTTGTATAATTTTAATGTTAACTATTCACTTGACTCGGAGTACTATTTGTCCCCTATATCAATATTTCAAGCTGGCTCGGGCATCTACCCTATAAATCATTCGGATTGCAACGTTCTTCCTTTTTACATTATGGCAGACATCAATCATTATAGAGGATGAGTTATTTCATGGAGCGAATGTTTGACAAGCTCGGCTGGCTTTGGCTCCTTTTATGAATACTTTTTTAGGAGTTAGAGAGGCATATACCTTTCTCGCAGTATTAAAATAGACTGTATTGGCCTAGTGATCTGGCTAATTTTGGATGTAAATAACACTTTTGTTTAGCTTATTATAGAGCTCATAGGTGCTACTTATATGAATTGTAATTGCTTCACTAATAAGTCCTGGTCCCCTTATGGGACTTTAGTAATTATCTCTTTTCAATTCATTTAATGTAAGTCTTTGAATACTTATTATATTGTAAGGTTTCCTCACTGTTAATATGCTTGTATAATTTTACGCTGGTAACCCCATTTCTATGTAACTATGTTCTTTTATATTTATGTTACCTTTGTGTAGGTCGAATCATCACATCTGCGCTTTGCGTATGTGATGGTTCTGCATGTTTATATACCTAATTATATATGCCCACGCCGGGATCAAGCGTGTATCAGTAGATAGATTCCAAAGATCTTTTGTATGTATAAGTACGTTAGCAAAACTAACACTGCCCCCTTGATGGTATTCTTGTATGTATTAAGCCAGGCATTTTTGTAGCCGGCGGCGTAGTAGGTCAGACTTTTGTTGTCAATTATTTGATGTACTCTTTAAGCCTCAATAAATTTTTGAAATTGAATTGAATTTGCACAATTCGACAGTATTCAAGGAATGCTCCTACAATTTTTCTCATTCAAGTCAACCCAGGCCCTGACTCGCTAATCAAGCAAAGCAATCTAAACTGTTATACTACGTAGCTAAGCTCACAGCATAGTCATGAATTCGGACAGAGCTTAGCTCGGTGTGACGTCACGAACTGTCATAACGAGACGAAGACGAAGACGGAGACTTGGATTCGGACAGGTCCTATATAAGGAAAAATGTAAAGAGGTGTTGGATAAAATAAATCAGGTGGTTTTTATGCCTAAGGCTTTTCCTCCTTAGAAAAAATTTGGAGTTTTTTATTTAACTTTACCTGAAAAAGAACTGGCGGATAAAGAAGCGGACAGAAAAGTAAACCAAATATATATAAAAAAGAAAGAAGTTTATTCTCTGCTTATATTAACATACATTTCTAGCATGTTTTCTAAAATTTTTTTTTCTCAGCACTAAGTGTGCTTAATGCGTACATCAAGAAGATAACGAATTTTTCTTCATAAACTTCATCAGGATTTGTTGCCTGTGCTGGTGATGCTGCAGTTGTTGGTTCTTCCAGCAGTCTTGAGGCCTTTTCCGTTGCCTCCCGAATGACTCTAAATGCTTCCGCGCTCACATCGTGCATGCGCCGCCTAATTTGGGATGCTTGTGTTGGTCGCATCCGGGTGCTTTCATGGGGCTATTGGGAATTGGAATATGGAGGACTAAGACAAGGAGGAGGAATTAAAATTCTAGATGTGGTGGAGGGGGTTTGTTGGAAGGGGCTAGGAAAGAAGGATTGGGAAAGATGTGACGAAGAAGTTGAGGGTGTGGGGTTAGCAAAATTGTCTGGCCATTCATTACTGTTGTAATGAATATTGCCATCTATTGGAGGAGTAAAGGGTGGAGGAGTTTCTTTGGAGGTTGATGATGACGACTTCTTGAGAAGTTGATGGTGACGACGTATTAGGTGGAGGAGTTGAAACTTTTAAGCTGTCAAAGGCACTGAAAAATATTTTTTGAGTTTTCAAATTAAATTAAACTGTGAAATATTAAAAATTACCTCCTTCTTTTTAAAACAGGATCTAGGAAAAGCATCTTGTCTGCCAAAAAAAATCCTTTTGCAAAGCATGCCGCAGACCCACTTTTCACTTCCTGTATCTTTTGTCTGTGGCGCATGTACCGCCTCCTCAAAAGGACGAACTGTTGCTCGGCTTCCGCACCTTTAACAATTATATTAATTATTATTTGTTTTTTAAACTTAATTCATACATTTTTACAAACCTGTACACGAAATACATTGACCGATGTGGTCCCATATCTGGTCATTTTTGTCGTTTCGTTTGTAGTCGACACTTCTCTTGTCCCAAAGGGAGGGATACCCGGCAATGAGTTCTGCCAGCATCTCTTTCAGTTCCTCTGAAAATATAAATAATTTGTTAAATATACAACACAATTTTACTTACCAGTCCAATTAAAAGGCATTTCTTTTGATAACAGAATTTTGCAATTGGCGCTTGGCAGCTTGGCATAACACAAAACTGATTTAACCTCAATTTATTTTTGACATATAGAAATTTTCAAGTACTAAACCTGTACTAAATGCGCTGAATTGAATGTGGCAATTACAATTGGTTTAACTCACACAGACGAAAAAGCTAGCGGGTGATAACCAAAATGAGCGAGACAGGTGACAAAAATTACAATGCGAGTGAAAGAGCTGCAGACATTTTTGGTTTGGTTGGTTGGTCTGGTTTTCTATGGAGAGTAGGCATGCATATCCAAGAGAGTAAATTCCCGGAGAAACCAAATTGCTCAAGCTTAGCAATCAAAATCGGATGGCTGACGCGGTCGAAAGCCTTTGCAAAATCAGTGTAAATTGCATCCACTTGGCCACCGTCGTCCAATACTCGCGAAATATAATCCTTGAAAAGGACCAGATTTGTGACGACAGATCTACCAGCTCTGAAACCATATTGCTCCTCTACAAGCGCGTTTTTACAAGCAAACGATAGTCTATCAACTACAATGCTTTCGAAGAGCTTCGGTATTGAGTCCAAGGCAGCAACCGGACGATAGTTCTTTGGATCAGTTCTCGAACCAGACTTAGGCAACGTACTATCCTACTTCTCTTCCATAGGGTGGGCATAGACCCAGTAGACAGTGAGAAACTAAACAACGCACAAAGTGGGCGCTAGGGCATACCTACATTCCCTAAGGAAGAGGTTCGGGATACCGTCCATGCCAGGGCCTGTGTTAATATTTACGCGTTCGAGAGCCGAAAAAACGTCCTCTACCGCGATACGCAATGATGACAAATCAACCGTTGCCCGAATATAGAAGCTCCGGGTGGAGTTACCGCTAACATTATGTCGAAAAACCGATTTAAATTGAGTTGCGAACAGCTCCGCTATTTCGCTGTCTGTCGACACCTTAGAAGATCCGTCGTATAGGTGGTCAGGTAAAGAACCCTCATTGCGTAACCCTGCCTGTCACGTAACTCCAAAAAAGCTTCACATTGTGAGGAATTGAAGCCTCAAGATTAGCAAAATAAGTCGCGCATGCAAGTTCGCTAAGTGACTTACAGCGAGCACGAAGAGCCGAAAAAGCCTCATATGCCACCTGCGATCTCGTACGCTTGTATTCCCGATGTGCTAGTTTCTTTTCAATAATCAATCTTCTGAGTTCAGGAGTAAACCAACGTGGGAACGACCGGTTACCCGCGGGACGGCATGGAACAAAAGCCACAATGACACGATATAAAATCTCGTAAAATGCAAGAACTGCGGAATTAATATTATCAACCAGAA
This sequence comes from Machimus rusticus, assembly GCA_951509405.1. NCBI lineage: Eukaryota > Metazoa > Arthropoda > Insecta > Diptera > Asilidae > Machimus > Machimus rusticus. The sequence goes on from OX608051.1 coordinate 17,353,354, forward strand.
AAATGGAATCCCAATCCACAGAATTTAAATGCAATATAATTTGGTTATAGTTAGCATGTTTAAAATTAAATCTAGAAACTTTGGAATTATTATGAGCAGAATTAGCATTAGTAGGTACATTGCATACTAAAGCAGGGTGATAAGCATCTAATTTAGTAAGAGGCTGAATTGCTAGTTCTGTAGTAACATTACGTAGAGAACAAAAAACTAAGTCAAGAGAATTATTACATACATTAGTGTGAACATTTACTGTAAAGATTAAGATAGCTTATGTAGTTCGCCAGAGTGTCCGCAGCTGGTCCTCCACCAACGCAAGAAGCCCCATGTTCATCGTTCGTCCAAGCAGCTTTGGGGAGGTTGAAATCGCCCGCAAGGAGAAGTTCAGCTTGAGGAAATCGGGTCCAGATGTCGACATCAAGTCGTTCAAAACTTTTATGAAAACACTTTTATTTTTTAAATAAGAAATAACTGTTAAAAAAGACTTTTATTTTTTTCTGTTTTGTATAAAAGTCTTTTAAAGACTTTAATTTTTTCAGTTTTTTATAAAAGTCTTTGAAGACTTTTATTTTTAAAATATAAAAATAAGAGTCTTTTGTAGAAGAAATTTTGTAATTTTGATAAAAGTTGTAGTGCATTTTCATTATATGTCTTCTCAATGTTAACACAAATACACTTCTGAGTTTTGCACCAAAATTCTTGCAAACATTGCTACCATCGCTTCCTACCCATCTTTTCTTTCTTCTTATATTTTTCGGAAACGCAAGTTACACAGGTCAAACAATTAAATCGCTTCTTTGACTTTTTGCAGTAGGTAATTGTGTGTAGAACTCTACATTATCAACAACGAGTGAAATGGAGAAAACTTCTTTTACAAAATATGATGATTATGATTTATGACAGTGATGTAACTTACTGTTCGCAGTTAGAAACGGGTAGGGCAACAAGAAGTGGTTGGTTATTTTATTCGTATACATACTCGTATATCTATATCCATATAGAAAACGATAACGTCGGCTATATCAGCGATGCTACCTACTGCCCAGAACTTTAAAATGGTAAGAGAATACTAGAATATTCGCCAGAAAAACGACATAATTACCTGAAAACATTTTAATTCTCAAAATGAAAATAGTGATGAAGATGAAATTTTTGTTGAAAATGAGCCAGATCAAGTCATTGTTATTAGCGACGAAGAGAACGATGTTGATTATATTTATAAGATCACATGTAAAGTAGAATAACTAGAAATAAACTATAAGTATATTACACCATTTAAAAACATATTTTTATTATTTATCTTATGACATATGCATAGGTACGAGTATAAGTATATCTAATTAAATAAATCTAATAAAACCTATTTGCCGAAAAAAAATAGTAAAATTTATATTTTCATAAATATATGAGAAAATAAAAAACTTCTATTTTACGAAAAACTATAAATTCTGCATGTTTCAATTAAATAATTTTTGAGGAAACCATTTACTAAATCAAGCTACAAACAGCTCGCACTTAACGCAAGAGCAAGGGTATTACAGTTCCACTTTTTAGAATAAATTTTTATTGCACCCATTGTACAAGTGCAAGTTACAAAATTTAGCAAATTCTCCGTAATTCTGAACAACATTTACTGATTCACTCGTCTGCGAAATTTTGGTTTGAGATGTGTGATAAAGTGAGAAGTGAGAAGTTAAAAGTGCGTTTTTATATATAAATAATAAATATATTTGAATAGGCAATTTCGAAAAGGGCACATGTCTGAAAATGTAAAATGTTCAGGAAATGAAAAAAACTAATTATTTTCTAAACTAGTGCAAAATTTATAAAATTTATTTCTGAGTTACATTTTGGGGTCAATTAGCAATCGGAAATTATAAAAATTTTTGATGTTAATCTTATTATAAACCATATGTTAGATATTTTAATTTTCTGAGATGTGCCCTTTTCGAAATTCATGATATTGAATTCACATAATTTAAAGAAAAAAACATATAAAGGGAAAAATTTGATTTTAGGTATTCAAAATGAAACATAGTACCTACTTAAATTAAAGATAAAATTAACAGACTTTTTTTTCAATAATCTTCTTCTGGAGCCTCTCTTTCGTTTATAGTTGGCCATTGCAGTATTTCGTCATAAAATTCTGTAAATTCTACTGGTATATTGTTTCACTTTTGCAATATCTGCAATTTTTAATTTATTAATAGGTACTTTGCCATTATAAGTTCGATATTCTCGGCTTGGTAGGTTACTGCAAGTGCCTTTTACTCTAGAAAGAACGAAAAGGAGGAGGGTCAATAAGGCCGGTTTTCGGCCCCCCTCAAATTTGGCAAAAAGAAAAAAGAAAATGTTTCTTAACAGTCTAGGGTCAATTTATAGTCGATTCGACCACAAACGGAACCAACCCCACCCCCTTCTTAGGGTCATTTCAAGGTCAAATTATGAAAAACCTCCATCCTGCGATTTGTGTGTTTTGTGATAATTAAAAACATTTTTTATTGCATTTAGTTTTTATTTTCATCATGGGAAGGAAGCGGAATAGCCTTTTAAAAGAATTTTTTGATTATTCTAATGATCAAAATACTTGCAAAATATGCAGGACTGTTCTCAAACGCTCGTTTTTGACAAATTTAAGGGGTCATATGATTACAAAACACCCAAAAGAGTATGAAGAGCATGAAAATGAACACAGAAATTTAGAAACTCATGCACAAGGGGAAAAAAGTTCTGAATTTAAAAATAGATTTTTAAAAACAAGCTTTTATTGTATTCTACTCTTCAAACCCTTTCATTTGATACCCATATCATGGGAATTAAAAAAAAAACTAGTTCGCTATCTTGGGCGGTAGGCCGTCCGCCATATTGAATTTAGAATGACGTCACCTAGCTAACCATGCATTGTCATCCAAACTAAACGTGTATGCAAAATTTCATCTCAATCGGTTGAGGATAACTGCTTTAAAATTCTGTTGCAAGATTTGACCCGAACATACATACATACATACATACATACATACATACAAACATTGCAAGTTAAATAAAAGCTTGTAAAGAAAGGTCTCATTCATGATGTCGGAAAATACTTTGATGAACGTGTGTATAAATTTTGTCACAAAGAAGCTTTGCCTTTGACCTTCTTCGATTGCTCTTCTTTTAAGACCATTGCCGGCCCCTTTTTTGAATTTATTGGTTTACCACCGGTGTCATCAAGAAATATATCGGAAATTTTGAAAAATAAATGTCTTGAAAAAAAAGCAATGTTGCAAAATATATTGAAGGGCAAGATTATGTCTTTAAAAATCGACACCGCAAGTAGACTTGATTGGTCTGTGTAAGGTGTAAATAATCAATTAATTTTGAATAACAAAATTGAAGTTTACACTTTAGGGATGATTGAATTACACAGACAGCACACAGCGGTTAATTTGACAAAAGAAGTCGATGACATCCTCGAAGAATTTTCTATAAAGAAGGTGCAAATATATACGATCATTACCAACAATGGGTCAATGGCAGAAATATAGTGAAAGACGAAGACGCTGATAGTGACGATATTTTCCAATCGGATGATGAAAGTGGCGCAATAATTTATGATGAAATCATAAATAGTATGTCATTTGACATACGACATATAAGGTGTGCAGCACATACATAGCAACTGGCGAGCAAAGATTTTTTAAACAATCATGAAAATGAAATAATTAATCGTGCTCGTAAATTAAGCCAAATATTAAGAACACCAAATTATAGGTTTGTTATAGTCAATTTATCTTCTCTTCCTGAGTATGTGTAGTTCATTCAATTCAATCTCATTTGCCAATTTAGATACAAATAAGTGAAAACGCATAGATGTCACTACACGCTGGTCTGCAACACATGATATGTTGAAACGCTTGTTGGAACTAAAAGAATTTTGTCATGAGTCTTTGGAAGCCAACAACAATTTTAGACCGGAAAAATGGACAAAAGTTGAAAAAATTTGCAGACTTGCTCGTTCTTCAGATGTATGTAGCTAAAAATGAGTTTATTATCTATATATTAATACGTGAAGGAAAAACTTTGTATCCCTTTTTAAGCATATTGGACGGACGGAGGAGTGTGAGATTTGGCATGGTTAAAATTTATATAGAGAAGAAGCGCAGAAACCTAACATTTATGTATAATATGCGTTATAAATACATTAAATAAAATAAAATAAATTCATTATTTACGTTCATACTGTCATGTCAAACGCATAGTAGTCTGTGGTCAAAATGTCGTAATTTTATTATTGATAGTGCCAATTTCAAACACACATAGGTAGTAGGCTGTCGCAGCTTCGACATGAATGCTGAAAGGATAAGTACACATTAAAAAGCACATAACAAAAGGAAAGATAAACAAACCTAAATCCCAACTTCCCCAGTCAATTTAACAATGACAATAACAAAGAGCTGTCATTTGACAGCAACAATTTATCTCTATTGCAAACAAAGCGACATCTGCATTTCAGAAAAAGGAGTTCGTCAATTTTTGAATTCGGTCGCAGCAGTCCTTGCCGACTAGAGATTTTTGAATTTGATCGCAGTTAACCTTGCGATATCGCCCAAAAACTTAGTATAAAAGGGGGCGCAAAACAGGAGATTTTCATTCTGATTCCGATAGTCTTCGGTATAGGTTTTCACCATATCGACCGCTGTTTGAGTTAGAATCTGGGCAGGTTTCAACCGCCAGGTAGGTTTCAACCACCAAATTGCAGGATATGACTTGTAGGTTTACACCACAAGTGTAACATATTTTGACCATATTGAATTCCGGTTCCAGGGATGTTCGGGTGCAGGTATCCACTGCATGTTAGCATTTTTGGAATTAGAGTCTAGGCAGGTTTTCACCGCTACACATACACACATTGACAATCTTTTTTAGGTTTTAACCAAAAAATATTGTTAGTGATACACTGTTTAGGGATTTCAGACATTGACAATATTTACCCAATTTAAAAGCAGATTTGAATATTTCTTAAAATATTGTTCTCTTTTCAGATAATAGGAAGAAGAAATTAGTTTTATTTGTTTACTTTCTTTTGACTTTTGAATTATATAATTGTTTAGTTTTTTTTATTAGAGTGAACTGTGTATTATTTCTTTTCTTATATAATTTTTATATTAGTACAATAAAATATATGTTTAAAACGTAAACAAGTGTGTTTTAACACCGTAGATCCTAGATCCAACCCTTATCAGTACATTTGTATATTGAAAATCATATTACAGCTGTAAAAGGCTATAATATCTGTGATACAGACAAGACGCTGTAACATATTGGTCCTTCGAGCCGGATATATCTGCGGTGAAACACGCTTGTTGAAAAACATACACCTAGAGGTACAATTTCAGTTTGAACCTAAAGTAAATTTCAACCTAACAAAATGTTGGTTACAATAAAAACACAATTCTCTTTAAAATCTTCGCTTGAAAAAGCTCTAATAAACTATTCAAAGACAGGCGATAAAAGAAAAACGCCTAAATATTTGTCAGGTCGTATAGAACAAATTTCCAAGTTCTGGCTACAATTCCAAGAAAATCATCTTGCTATAGAAACAGCAGATGAACAAACGGACGAAAAAATTATAGAATTGGTTGAAGAATACAATCAAAACCAAGTGTATGACGAGTTCGAAAAATCATATTTTGAATTCCTTGGAGAACTTGAAGAACTCCTCGACGAGAAAAAGTTCAAAGGAAATTCGGTCGAAATAGCCAAAACCCTAAACAAACTTCAGCCAGAAGGAAAGGTTGAAGTTAAACTGCCACGTATAGACCTTCCAAAATTCAATGGAAATTACAAGACATGGAGATCATTCCATGATATGTTCAGCTCACTCATTCACAAAGATAACCGAATTTCAGATGTGCAAAAATTGCACTATCTTAAGTCGTGTCTAAGCGGTGAAGCTGAACGTATAATTAAACAATTCGATATGATAGAATCCAATTATACTGCCGCATGGCAAACGCTGATTGACCGCTACAACAACGAACGAGTTTTGATAACGGCTCAATTGAAAGAACTTTTCAGCCAAATCCCAATCAGAGGAGAATCACAAAGCGCTTTAAAGGATCTTTTAGACAACACTAAAGAATGTCTTCATGAGCTTAAAGCTTTAGACATTAATACGTCGGACTGGGATCCGATAATAATCTTTCTTTTGGTACAGCGGCTACCTCAAGAAACACATAGGCTGTGGGAACAAACAATCTCCAATCAAAGAGATATGCCCAAGCTGAAACAACTTTTCGAATTTCTTGAATCAAGGTTTCGAACACTAGAAGCCATACTTGATTCAAAGAACCAGGTTTCTTTCAACCAACCAAGAAAGACAACCAACTATCATATCGATGAACGAACAAATTGCGTCATTTGCAAAGCAAACCATCATCTCAAGACATGTAAAAGGTTTGAAGCATTACATCCAAATGTTAAAAGGGACATTATACGGAAACACAAAATCTGTGTACAATGTCTGGAGAAACACGATTCTAGAAACTGCCGAGTAGCGAACCATTGTGCGCTCTGCAAGGAATCACACGCATTAACGAAATGCGAGAAATTCAAACAATTGTCCAAAACGGACAAAGATCAGCTTGTAGCAAAGAACAATTTATGCTATAACTGTTTAAGAAAACATGTCAGAATAGCATGTCCGAGCTATAATACATGTTTTAAATGTGATAAGCGGCATCATACATTGTTGCATAACGAATCAACAATCAATGAAAGGAGACACATCGGGAAACCATCCACTGCTTTATCACAACAAGAACCTAAATCCAACTGCCATTTCAACAGAAATCAGACGCAAGCATTACTGGCAACGGCATTGGTATCTATAAAGAGCAACAAGGGGATATCCTTGACACTTCGTGCTCTTATAGATCTGGGCTCCCAAAGTTCATTCATAACAGAAGCCGCATTTCAAGCGTTAAGAATGAAAGGAGACCCTACATACTTACAGATTGCAGGCCTTGGATCAACAAGGCTAGCAACATCAAGAAAGGAGGTTTCATTCGCGTTACATTCAAATACATCAGAGTTTGAATTACCCATGAAAGCATACGTTATTAAAAAAATAACTAACGTAGTTCCTCCCAAACATCTGTCGATAGAAGATCTTGAATACATTAATGATTTACAATTGGCAGACCCAGAATATTTCAAACCAGGACATATTGATTTATTACTGGGAGTAAATGTGTACTCGAGAATAATTCGAGATGGCGTCCTCCGTGGTCAAAACAGAACGCCAACAGCACAAAATACAGAATTAGGATGGATCCTCTTTGGAGAAATACCATCAGTTGAGAATAACGAAAGCAACTATAGTTTTTCAGCTTTCATTAATGAAAGCCCAACACTGGAAACGCTGAATAAGCAAATACAAAAATTCTGGGAGTGTGAAGAAATAACTGGAAGACGTTATTCACAGCAAGAGGAAGAATGTGAAAAGTTTTATACAAAAACAGTAACTCGTTTGCCTACAGGAGAGTATCAAGTACGCTTACCCTTCAAAAACAACAGTACTCCAAAACTAGGAGATTCGAAGAAACAAGCATTGTCAAGGTTCCTTCAGCTAGAGAGAAGGCTGCACCGGAAACAGGACCTTTACAGAGAATATTCGGACTGCATAAACGATTACAAGCAACAAGGACACATGATTCCAATACCACATGAAGAAAGTTGCGCAAATGAGCAGCAAACAACGACAGCCTTCTGAAACACGTTCCAGAAATTGATAGAGAGGTTCAGCTGCCATTGAAGTTATATGAAGACAAGCAAATCAAAGCACTTGGAATTTGCTGGCATCCAGCTTTGGACTATTTTTCATACGCAATAGATCCAAACGAATTTAACAAACCACCTATCTCAAAACGAAATATACTTTCAGAGATCGCAAAGCTCTACGATCCTCTAGGTTGGTTAGCACCATCAGTAATTATTGCAAAAATTATAATGCAACGTTTGTGGTTGTGTAACGTTTCATGGGATGATCCAATACCGATAGAGCTCGGTAACGAATGGAAACGATTTAAGGACGAATTATTACATTTCAATAACATCAAAATACCGCGATGGATACATACAAGTTCCTCGCAGATTAATTGATAATTACATGCCTTCGCTGATGCATCAACAAAAGCATTTGCAGCAACGGTTTACATCAGAATAATTGATGAGAATCATAATATACATGTAAGGTTGATAACAGCCAAGACAAGGATAGCCCCAATAAAACCAGTATCGTTGCCTCGACTGGAGCTGTGCGCTGCTGTACTGTTAAGTCGGTTTGTTGAGCAGGTCAAAGTTGATATGGATTTAAAAAACATACATTGCTATTGCTGGAGTGATTCCAAAATTGTTTTGTCTTGGTTGAATAAGCCTCCTCATACCTGGCAGGTATTTGTAGCAAATCGGGTTGGTGAAATTCAATCCAATAACGACGGAAGATCATGGGGTTACGTCACATCAAAAGACAATCCCGCAGACTTGGCAACTCGTGGTGTCGCTCCGAGTAATTTGGTGGACTGTTCGAGCTGGTGGAATGGACCAGAATGGCTACGAGAAGACAAAGAAGGCTGGCATGATGCTCCGGTAAAGGATATTGAAACAATAGTGGAAACACGGGCAATAAAAAGCAAGGTCTTCACGACGGGCCATGATGATGTCTTATTAACAGGATTTTCATCATTTGAAAGGTTAATACGAATCACAGCATATTGCCTAAGATTCATAAAGAACTGCAAAAATAAAATGACAAGAGTCACAGGAAAATTGACTGTCACAGAATTAACTGCAGCAACAATTAAAATAATTCGTTGTGTACAACAAAAGACGTTTCATGAAGAAATCACGCGTTTGAAATCACGACAAGTGACTGCTAAATCTAGCACACTTCGTAAGCTATCTCCATTTATAGATGATCAGGGAATCTTACGAGTTGGAGGAAGGCTCGCCAACTCAATGCTTCCATTTAAGAGCAAACATCCTATCATATTGCCTAAAGGGGAACATTTAACAGATCTACTCATCGAATACTTCCATAAACTTTCGTTACATGGTGGACCACAATTAGTATTGAGCACTATGAGACTACATGGTTATTGGATAATTAATGGCATGCACGCTATTAAAAGTAAAATACACAAATGTGTAAAATGCATTCGGCATATGAACAAATCTTTGATACAATTTATGGGAGAACTCCCAGCTGAACGAGTAACTCAAGCTCGACCATTTCAACATGTTGGCTTGGACTACGCTGGCCCCATAAATTTAAAAATGTCGAAACATAAAGGATCAAAGGAATATAAGAGATAAATTTGCGTATTCATTTGCATGGCTGTTAAAGCCATACATCTGGAAGTAGTATCAGATCTCACCACTGATGCTTTCTTGGCCGCCTTTAAACGTTTCACGGCGAGAAGGGGCCTGTGCACCAAAATTTTCTCGGACAACGGGACAACATTCGTAGGTGCAAACAAACAGCTTCAAACAAATATACGGGAAGCAGTCGATTTTGTCGCAGAAAGGACAAGGTTGGATGGAATAGAATGGCATTTCAATCCACCATATGCCCCACATATGGGAGGATTATGGGAGGCAGCTGTAAAACGAACAAAATTCCATCTAAAAAGAGTCTTGGAGGGTACTTCACTTACATTTGAAGAATTGAATACCCTTCTAGCACAAATTGAGGCTTGTGTTAATTCAAGACCTCTTACTAGCATATATGGAGATCCAGCAAACTTAGAACCATTAACTCCGGGTCATTTTTTGATAGGCACAGCCCTATTATCTTCTCCAGAACCTGCAATGAATGATCCAGAACAATCTTTAACTAACAGATGGAAACACATTCCGCAATTGCGACAAGGGTTCTGGAAAAGATGGAGCAATGAGTATCTCATCGAATTGCAAAAACGACAAAGGTGGAGCTCATTTAAGCCGAACTTGGAAATGGGGCAGGTTGTAATTTTAAGGGATGATAAACTTCCACCCCAAAACTGGCAGTTGGGTCGTATTGAAAAAGTTCATCCTGGTAGCGATGGAAGAATTCGAGTGGTTACCATAGCAACCAAACATAGTAACACACAAAGGCCAATTAATAAAATAATTCCTTTATTCTCAGAATCAGAGCAGGAGATGAAGCACACGCTGCAAAGTGTGGGAAGTAACCGCGTTGGAACCCCAACCTGGAGCTCTACCGTCTACACCGGGACGGAAGATTACTTGGGTTGCGAGGAAGGAGATGAAGGACCAGAAGGAGAGTCCGACCGGACCAGCAAAGAGGAGGAAAGTCTGCGACAAGGAGCCCGCGTTCTGTCCGGTGAGGCAGCGAACGCGCCCCGAATATGGACGGGAAGGACGAAGGAGGAGCCTCCACTTCCAGTTTCGGGATCCAGCTCTGCTTCTTTGATGGCGGCAACATCAACTTCTTCGGCAGCCGGGGCGGCTTCTCTGACTGAGTTGCCCGGATCAGCGGCTGCTCGAACTGAGCGACCGGCTGTGAATGCGGTTGAGGATGCGCATCCTGTTCGGCATGCTATTGTGGCTGGTCTGCCGTTGCTGGATGGTGCACCTCAAAGGTCCCTGAAGAGAAGGCACGAGAGTGATGTCCAATCGCTCGCGCTCTATCCGGCGCCACGCGGAACATCGAAGCATGTTGAGCTTCCAAGACCAGGGACAGCTAAGGAGGGGACGCCCAATAAGGTCTATGACCTAACCACAACGAAGGGTGTCCGGTTCCAGGTGTCGCAGCAGGACCTGCAGCAGATGCCTTACCAGGCAATAAGGGAGTCAAGGAGGAAGCGACACACGGTCTTCTTGGCAGAGGGAGCCAAAGTGATGACCATCAAAGGGTCTAAAGTAGTTTGGTTTAATTACTCCCGAGAATAGTAAGTATATCATTGTTGAGGGGGGAGAATGTCGCAGCTTCGACATGAATGCTGAAAGGATAAGTACACATTAAAAAAGCACATAACAAAAGGAAAGATAAACAAACCTAAATCCCGACTTCCCCAGTCAATTTAACAATGACAATAACAAAGAGCTGTCATTTGACAGCAACAATTTATCAGCGACATCTGCATTTCAGAAAAAGCAGTTCGCCAATTTTTGAATTCGCTCGCAGCAGTCCTTGCCGACTGGAGATTTTTGAATTTGATCGCAGTGGTCCTTGCGATATTGCCCAAAAACTTAGTATAAAAGGGGGCGCAAAATAGGAGATTTTCATTCTGATTCCGATAGTCTTCGGTGTAGTTTTTCACCATATCGACTGCTGTTTGAGTTAGAATCTGGGCAGGTTTCAACCGCCAGGTAGGTTTCAACCACCAAATTGCAGGATATGACTTGTAGGTTTACACCACAAGTGTAACATATTTTGACCATATTGAATTCCGGTTCCAGGGATGTTCGGGTGCAGGTATCCACCGCATGTAAGCATTTTTGGAATTAGAGTCTAGGCAGGTTTTCACCGCTACACATACACACATTGACAATCTTTTTTAGGTTTTAACCAAAAAATATTGTTAGTGATACACTGTTTAGGGATTTCAGACATTGACAATATTTACCCAATTTAAAAGCAGATTTGAATATTTCTTAAAATATTGTTCTCTTTTCAGATAATAGGAAGAAGAAATTAGTTTTATTTGTTTACTTTCTTTTGACTTTTGAATTATATAATTGTTTAGTTTTTTTTATTAGAGTGAACTGTGTATTATTTCTTTTCTTATATAATTTTTATATTAGTACAATAAAATATATGTTTAAAACGTAAACAAGTGTGTTTTAACACCGTAGATCCTAGATCCAACCCTTATCAGTACATTTGTATATTGAAAATCATATTACAGCTGTAAAAGGCTGTAATATCTGTGATACAGACAAGACGCTGTAACATAGGCTGTATAACTTCGTATTTTTCGTAGTAACCCCAGTAGGTCGAATTTCGACCACAGGGCGACCTCTAGTAATAATTAAGTAATAAATGTGATGTTATATAATAAGTAATTTTTAACAGCAGCAAACAGAACCAACGGCAACAACATCACAACAAGCATCAACGTCGTAAAATTGTCCGGATATTTCATTTCTCTTTGATGAAACATCTACAGCAAGTTCCACCGCTTTCCTGAGAGAATGTGTCACCAGTTTAAACGTTTCTGATGCGTCTTCTGATGACGAAACAAATTCAGTCCCAACTGCGGAGATTCTGCAGGCAAACAATGAAATAGATACATTTCATAGCAGGGCAGATATTGACGTGGATCTTTTGGAGTTTTGGTCAGAAAAGAAATATAGTATGCCAAATTTAAAAAAGGTGGCTTTCACTGTACCAGCCAAACAAGTAAGCGTTGAAAGATCCTTTTCAGCCTTAAGAATAGTTTTAGACCACTTGAGATACAATTTATCTTCGGAAACTTAGAAGATGCTATTATTTTTAAAATTGGATGATTTTTCATAATAGGTAATATATTTTAAAAACATTCCTCATTCAAAATTTATAATTAATTCCTTATATAATTTTAGAATTCAGACAACAAAAAAGGAAAAAAAATAACGAAGACAAGGTTGCTGTATAATATGTATGTATGCATGTATATATATTATATGTATGTATGAACAAATATTAAACACTCCATAAATTCCACAATTTGTTTTTTCTTTTTTTGTTGTAATTTCGATCGTAGAAATGGTTTAACTCACTTCAAAGTGTATACGTGAATCGAGACATTAATAAATTATGTTACGAAATCGATATCAGTATAGAAATCAATATAAATACATTAAATAAATTAACCTTTCCACTTTACATTATACGTACATATGTATATAGGAAAGAATATAGAATACCATAGGCATTAAACATTTAAGTATGATGTTATGATTGTTTTCATAGTGTGATTTCCAAATCATGATTGTTATTTTACCTTTTTTCTACACCTCACCACGGTACCAAATCGGATAATTTAGAAGATATTCAGAAAAATTTCTCCCCCGGAATTCTAAGAAAATTCAACAAACCTTACACTCCTTATCCTGACAGACTTCTTACCCTGCAATTGTCTAAACTCGACGAGGGAGAATTTATCTCAACGAATGTGTTCTGCATTGTATTTTCAATGGACTTTTAAACACATCCTTGATTGGCGAACTTAACCTCCGTGTACCCATATCGACAGTAGAAACTGCTACACTTTTGCACCGCCTTGCCTTGCTCGAGATATATTTTATCTCCCCGATAATTCGTACATATGCAGACAAATCACGACAGACTCAAAATTGGTCCTCTGAATTGCCCTTTTGGCTTATTTAAGCAAAATGTTCTTAATTCAATTAATCTCTAAATTTTATATACGTATATCGTTTTATCCTTGAAACGTTTCACTACATATACATATATCTTATTCTTAATTTAATGGAATCTAATTGTTTTGTGTAATAGGAAATTTTGTTTTATTTCTGTACGAAAAAATACTTAGTAAATAAATAAATAGGTATGTACTCTTTTCTCTAACACCTAATAAGTTGAGCACTAGATGCATTTTTGTTTCTTTTTTAATTGGAAGAGCTTCTACTGGGGTTCAAATTTTATTTTAATTTAATGTATTTTAAGGATCATCAGGGGAGGAATTTTAACGTGGGAGAGCTAAAATTAATGGAAATATTTTTAGTGAACAAACGATAAAGTGTTTTGAGAGATGTCCTCGGAAGAAAAGTGAAAATTGGTGGGGTGAAATAAATTCCAATTCTTTTGAGCTGAAGTGAACAAAATATAATCGAAATCCGTGAGGGATTCGTAAACTCAATCTTCTCCAAAAACATCCTTGTATACATATATATATATATATATGTATATATATATATAATATATTTTATTAATGTAGAATTTATATATATATATATATATATATATATATATATATATATATATATATATATATATATATATATATATATATATATATATATATATATATATATTTTATTAATGTAGAATTTATGAACTATATATAACATTCATACATACAATATATTGACTTAACCCAAAAGCAAATCAATTTGATCCTTTGGAAAAATAGTTTCTAATAAACACAAATATATTTGACCTAATATACCCTCAATAACTTCCAAGAGGTCCATAGGTGTTTCCTGCTAAGGTCACCCAACATTTTCCAAACATGCGTCTGTGAAAACAATCTCCCAATCGGATTAAGAATGAAATAATAAAAACGCAAAAATTATTACATTCGTTGTACTGTAATTTTAAGTAAAACTTTCAAATTAAATGTTTGTGTTATAAAAAAGAATGTGGATATGTGGCACCCTATATATTTATAAGTTTTAATATATTTGTTAAAAGATTAAATTTATTATTTGTGCTTAGATCAAATTATTTGCGAACGTGTCAAATATATTTATGTTTAGTTAAAAGTCATTTGCCAAAGGATCAAACCGATTCGCTTTTGGGTTAAGTCAATATGGGAATGATACATCGTACATTTCTATAGTTAATGTCGAATTTATCTATCTCCTTTTTGCCAGCAACAACATATCTGAGTCAATTGTAATTAGGTACAAAGTAACGTTTCTGGTAATGTATACATAATAAATATTAAAAAATCATTAAACATTTAGCATTAAGCTCTTGCTTCACCCATTGAGTAAGATCTAGAAAGCATTGTTTTAAAGTTTTAGAAATTTTGTGGCTGTAACAAATGCATTAAATGCAATTTTGAAAAATATTCCAAGTGACAAAATGTGAATGAATTAGCATTGGGTCGATATTAAACTTCTACAGCATTATAAAAGACTTTTAATTGCATTGAGTGTTCAAATATTTTACCCTTCATTTAAATGCTTTCAATATTTTAGTAATAGTAAATCCTTTTTTAACTTAATTTGCCACATGACAAAGGCTTTCATCTCACGCAAACCCTTGACGAAAATTGTCCAACCTTAGATCTCCTCACTTTTGTGGAGAACACTTCTGCCTTCGAGGTAGTACATATAATTATACTAGTAAAGGCTTTCCACTGCAATAAATAACACTACAGACAGCAGGCGGCTGCTACTACTAGCGTGCAACTCAAAGGATAGTAATGGATTGAGTGCCTTCTACTTTTGTGTGGCTTTTCCAATTTGTTTAGCACTTTTCAATGAGTTCCCCTACCTAATTAATTAAATGGACTGAATGAATTCGAGATGCCTGCCGTGATGATGGCTCTGCTGATGTCCCGGCCAAAGCATCCCTAATTTCACAGGCTGTTATTGACACTTTTGTCTCTGTGTGGACAGATTAAAACTTCTTTTGGCATTCTGTACAAAACCCATTTTCACTCAAACACAAATCCCTAGATATTGGTTTCAGTGAGGTGATCCTTCATATTAAGAGTCCGGGCAAATGGTAGCAATACTGATGGAGTGCTCCTGTAAGAGAGCAAGTGCATTCTGCATTCACAAACAATAAAATTGCTTTAGTATTATGTATATTGCTATGAAAGTGCTTATAACATTTTCGATGATTTGGAAGATTCTTTTGTTCGTAGGATCTTTACGACTAAATTAAGATTTTGAGAAGTTTAGTGTTAAAGAAGGGTTAATAGTTTTTACAAAAAAAATGTCAATCATTCACTCTCATAGAATTTTAAGAAGTTAATAAGCGCGTTAATAAAGTACAAAAAGGAAATTTTTTAGATATAAGAATATAAAAGAGCAAAATCAAGGTCTATTCAAGTATTAACACTTAAAGGAATTAGAAAAACCTTATATGTATCAGGCAATCCAACTGCTATCCGAAATTATTCAGGACAAACTTTTTATATCAAATATTGAGTCGCAAAAATTATAATTTTACTATTTTAGTCCACTACAACTTATCTCCATGAGTTTTTCGAATATGTCTCAAGTGGATTTAAAATAGGCCTACAGCCCAATTGCATTTATATAGACTTTAGCAAAGCGTTGGATCAAATTTATCATTGTATTAATTATTCTTAAATTGGAAAGTTTGGGTCTCCCTGCTCCTTTTCTAGGATGGGTGCAGTCTCATTTGAATGATAAAACCTATCATGTTTCCTTCGAGAATCCTTGTCGAGGAGTATTTCGGCTACGTCAGGTGTTACCCAAGATGGCCCTCTTCTCTTTATATATCACACACTTGTTTAAATCTTGTAAAATTCTTATTAATGCTGACGACATGAAGATATTCCGTTGTATTGAGAATATAAATGAGTGCCAGTTAGTTCAGAATGACTTAGATATTTTGCAGGCTTGGTTCCTTCACAATAATTTGGAACTCAATACATCTAAGTGTGAAATTATTTCAGTTCACAGAAATCACAACACTTTCACGTATGTGAAATAAACACTAATATTTTATTTATTTCTTCGCTTAATACAAGCTACAAAGATAAACTTAAACTATGAGTTAAATCTTAAAGTAACTAGATTAACCTAAATTACGACTAATTAAGGAGGAAAGGGGGTTCGGCAGGTATAGGTTACGTTTAAGGGAGGTTTTGTCTAGGTGGAAGTCGAAGACGGAAGAGTTCCATACCTAACTGGCATATTCGAGGAGGGGTCGGACTCCGACGAAGAACACGAAGAGTGATTTGGTGACATAAGACTCAGAGAACTCCTTAGACCAACGTTTGAAAAAGCCAAGAGTAGAATTGACCCTGCTAATGGAGTGATCTATATGGGAGCGGAAGTTGAGTTCAATACCGCCCATGACACCAAGATCACTGAGGGAGCTGAAAGATGGGATGGGCTCACCAGAGAGGGTGTAGGATCTGGGAGAAGTAGAGGTACGCTTCCGGGAAAAGGTGATCGCTTGGCATTTGGATATGTTGAGATTAAGAAAGTTTTTTGCGCACAATGTACGAAAATTCTAAAGGTCGTTTTGGAGTAGTAATGAATCGGATGCGTTGGAAATTTGTTTGAAGATTTTCATATCGTCAGCATAAATTAGGATGTCAAAGTGCTTGATTACATTCACGACATCGTTAATGGACAATATGAAAACTAACGGGCCGATGTGACTGCCCTTGGGGAATGGGATACGAAGGCTTTAGTTATCGAGGAGTGAAAACGGATGCTGTAGTGGCGATTATCGAGATAGGAACGGATCCATGAAATGAGTAGGGGAAGAAGGCCAATATAGTTTAATTTTAGATTAATAATTTTGTGAGAAATTTTATCGAAGTCCTTGCTAAAATCAGTGGCTACAACGTCAACTTGCCGTTCTCCATAAAAAGAAGGGTGCGAGACACAAAGGTAGATAAATTGGTCGAATTAGATCTACCTTTGAGGAAGCCGTGTTGAGTTGGAGAAAGAATGGATTTGCAGTGGAAGGACAAAGAGTCGTAGATGAGGCTTTCAAAAAGTTCATGGATTCATGATAATTTGGCGATAGGACGGTAATTTGAAATATCTTAATCGTACCAGGACGGTGATGAGGAGTCATTTTTTACGGGCTCAAACGTACACATTTTGACACGCAGTTGAAAATTTCGTTATAGAATAGGTAGACACAGTTATTTATGGGAAGTTGTGAATCTCTTAAGGATATTAGGATGTTGGAGTGTGTTAATAAGTATGCTGATTTGTTTGACAATCGTTTTAGTAAGCATGTCTTAAAAAATCTTTGTTTAAACACTTCGCATGTAATGGTTTGGTGTGTGATATTACTAACACCGGACCATATGGTGATCAGTTTCATATGCTTATCAGAAAAGTAGTTAAAATACAACAAGCCAAAAGGATTGGGTAGTTTTTACACTGCGAGGGCAAATTTTTTCATAAGAAGGAATACAAAAAAAAAGTTAATTTAAAACAAAAAACAAAACAAAAATTATACTGTTTGTAAAAAAGGAAATGAAAAGATATAAACAAGTATTTGCTAAGCTCAGACACAAACATTTAAAAATATTACAATGACTATTAGGTATTATCCTTTAGAAAGTAGGATTAAAAATTTACGTCGACTTTTTGAAAAATGCATGCTACCAAATTGGAACACACTGTCGGAAGCCCAACTTATAATTGGGAACAAACATAATCTAAAAATATGGTTTGTACAATATGCGAGTGTTCTATAATATGTGATATTGCATTTACATTGCATTGTAAGACGTAAACAGTGTATAATGATAATAGTATTACATTTTTAAGATAATTAGTTAGGTATTTTTTGTGGGCTACATTTACCAAAAAAAAAAATTTAATTATATAATTTTTTCTGAAAGAATATGTTAAGGAAGCAGCAAGTACGACGAAGAATATCTTAAATTTGGAATCTCAAGGACTGGAGATGAAAGGGAGCCTATTCCATTTTGAGTCATTTGTTCTGAAAATCTAAGAAATGAAAGCATGAAACCATCCAACATAAAGCACCATTTTACGACAAACCACAATATATACAAAGATGAACCAATCGATTTTCTTAAAAAAAATAAAATTAAAAATTTTAAGTAACCCCCGACACAAAAAAAAAAACTCTAAAAAGTAAAAAAATAAAAATTTTCTATCGGCCTTTTAAATTCATTAAAAGAACATATTCATATTTTTAAGATAAATGTCGCCACGTCGGGGGACCCCCAATCATTATCAATAATCTTTTTATTTGAATTCTGGTTTCGTCTTATTTACTTAGCGGTCCCCCGACGTAGCGACATTTATCTTAAAAATATTAATATGTCCTTTTAATGAAGTTAAAAGGCCGATAGAAAAATTTTATTTTTTTACTTTTTAGAGTTGTTTTTTGTGTCGGGGGTTACTTAAAATTTTTAATTTTATTTTTATTTCATTCTTTTTAAATGAGGTCACAGATATGTATGAAAGTAAAGTAAATACCCACTATGCGCCTAAGATCCCTAGTGCATATAACAAAAAGAGCTGATGACCTTGAAACGCCTTAAGAGATCTTCATAAATTGTAGCTAAGAACCATCTCGATCACGTCAGCTTTCAAACAAAAAAAAACCCATCATAATCGGTCCATTCATTTAGGAGCTACGATGCCACAGCCAAATACACAGACACACAGACACGTCAAACTTATAACACTCCTCTTTTTGCATCGGGGGTTAACAAACGTAAGGATTTAAATTACATTCGAAAAGTGATGCGACGTTTGACAAAATTAATAAAATTAATTATTACGAAATTAATTTAAAATATTATTTTAATATGTATTATTATTAAATTGTGGCGAACGCCAGCAATCCAAGCGATATTTGATATTTCAAAAAAAAAAGAAAGTAAAAAGTAGGCTTCGGGATTTCAGAATTTTAAAAAGAAACAAAAAATATAAAAAGTAGTCGACTCCAAGATTTAAAACCGGTAACTTCATATTCTATATTTGTGTCTTAATTTAAAATATTAAAATTTGTGTAAAAGGAATAAATATCTTCAAAATAAATTACTTATAGAGCGAGAGCCCGCCGCAAAAATTTGCTACGATCGGCCAACAGCATGAAATGTTGTTGAAACGTTAGTACGTACAGTAACCATTCATAAAATATCTTAGTGCCTGGGCAGAGTCTGAACCAAGAAGAGATATATCGTTTCATCTCGTCATTTTTTTGGACCATAACTATACCCATAAGGTAACAGGTTGAAATTATGTTTAAAATGTACTTCAAGGTGAGTAAAAAAAGAATATATACCAGTGCCTTCTTAAAACCTGTGCTAATGTCTTGGCACGACCCTTTTTTCCATTGTTTTTTTGAAGCATTCTTATACCCATCGAGTAACAGCTTAAAATTATAACCAAATTAAAGTTTAGACGTTCTTCTAGTAGAAAAAGAATAAGTGCCACATCTACGCTTGAACTCAACACCTGGCACGAAGCTTCATATGTTTCAGACCTATGCTATTGTTATATGCTTAGATATTCTTCACAGGTATGCGGCACAAAGGTAAGTTAGGGGAACGGGTATTATTCTGACTTTTCTATGCTGAATTCATGCTACTGAGACAGATATCATATTAGAAAAAGATATAAATAGTCCGTTTCATATTTATAAGGTCAAATATTTTTTAAAAAAATATGAGGCGGTACTAAATATTTGTACACCACTGCTTTTCTAAAATGTTCCATGTAAGTGTACAAATAGTACAGTATATAAGGTCATTTATAAGGTCAGTTGTAATTATAGTGCCAAAATAGTAAAAACGCGATAATTAAGAGATAGATTTTTAATTGATTTTTTCAAATCCTATCAATTTACTCAAAATGCCACGTGGGAAAGTGAGTGACTGAGTGACGAAGAAAAGGGGTTTATTAATGCTTTTCATGCGGAGAACTATGGCTTGAGAGAGATTTCGCGAAAAATTAAAAGAAGTTTGTGTGCTGTTCAAAATAATTTGAGTTATCCAGATTCGTATGGCACTCAGAAACGATCTGCATAAAGGAGAAGTGTACGAACCGCAGAAAGGAGAATTGTACGCGCATCTTGCAATGCGTCTACATCCTTAACCAGCTTACAGCAATGGTAGATAATAAAATATTGCGTTCTACCGTTTGGAGAATCCTAAAACGTTCATTCAATACCAAAAAAGAAAACTAGTGACAAAATTGAATGCCAAACACAGAGGCCAGGTTACACTTCGCAAGGAATAACGTTGACACAAATTAGAATCGGGTACGTAAAAAAATAAATGTAAAAAACTTGAATCAAATAGACATATCTATCATTTTAAGATCGTGTTCTCAGATGAGAAGAAGTGGAATCTCGATGGTCCTGATGGTTCTCGAGGATGTTACCATGATATCACAAAAATATATTATTATTATTTAAAACATTATATTTCCTTTTTCAATACTTCTACTTATTGAACGCTTCACATGCTTCGTTTACAATCATTAGAAAAGGACACCAACATGAGAAAAACTATCATCTTTGCACTTATTGGTACTATTACCGTGATAGTACTTAATCGATTGGTACCGCTACACAACACATCCACTGATAAGGCCGTCGAAGCTTCGATTTCAACGTTGTCACATGTTGATGTCGTCAAATTAAATTTTGAGTGTAAGGATCAGCCAGTGACTGATCACGCCTTTGATCTAAATAATTGGCCAGTGTCTTTTAGTATCGGAGTCACTCGAAATTTTCTCTATAAAAAACGAATGAAATTTTCGGTCGAATAACGAGACTTTTGTTATAAACTCTAAATTTCCATATTTCTTTTTACCTTTTTTGTTACACTGTGTGGTGAATTAATTTAGCGCTTTAATTCAACACTCAGCCAAGTCGATCAAGTCTTCTTGGAAAATAAGGAATATTTTTCAATTCATCAAAGCAACCACATAAAAATAAAATAAGAAAAAGAAAATTTGTTTTTTTTTTTGTTCTTTTTTTTTTCAAGGTAGAATTAATCCTACCTTGCTTCTTGCTTTTCGCGCACTCGGGAACTTAGCCCATATGGCGCTTTCTTGTGTATTTTGTTTTTATATATTTTGAGATGTGAGATTTTTACTTTTTAACCAAGGTATTTCATGTGGGAATCGAACCCTCAGCCGAACTGCCCAGCTAACTACGCCACCCGCGGCCCCCCAAAAAGAAAAAAAAATGAATAAATTTTCAATTAGGAGTTTCTGTTCTAACATTAAATAAAATTAAATAAATATAAAAAAATTGTAAAATTAAATAAATAATAAAAATAATTTAATACAATATAGCACGGGCCAATTATTAAATAAAACCCCAAAGGAAACCCCTAAAACTAGAAGGGGGTGTTGTGGCGGTTAACAGTTAATTTTAAACAATTTGAAATAAATTTATGTTTATCTAAAGTACCGTAGGTCCGGGTTACTTTAGCTCTAGGGGGTAACTTTGGCTCAAAAAAAAAAAAAAAAATTTATTGAATTTCCCACCTCTTCATAGCCACGACATTTACGTATTTCAGATCAGAAAACTTTCTTGTGTAACAGAGGGCTGTAGAAAAGTTAGTTTTTGTTAATGTTTTGTTGAAAATTAAACGTTCTTTTGCGTCGGATGCTTCATTTTTTTATTTTCTATTATTTCAAAGGACTTAAATTGGCTAAATACTTGCTTAAGTATATAGGTTTTGTGCCCAAACCATCTGCGCAAAGGACAACTTTGGCTCAAATTTAAAAATAATAAAAAATATATTTTTACAAACTTTTTTCTATAAAAAACATTATTACTGATTAGCTATTATCCTCATCTATCAAATGAAAACATTATAACACCTAGTAGTCTAACACAATCTATATATCAGAGCGATTTCTTAGGATATAAGAAAAAAGTAGCCAGGTAACCCGCATCTACGGTACTTTTTAAAATGAGGAAAATATTTAAAATCAGAGTAGTTTTAGACAAAAAATCCACTTTGTTATTTTTTTGTTTGTTTAGTTTTCTTTTAATCGAATGGTTTTTTAGAGAGAGTCGATTGTTTGTTATTGAATAAAATAGCGAAGAAAAAAATGATGTAATATAAAAAGGATTAGAAAAACCGAATAAGAAAACCCAATATAAATAAATTATAAATAAAACATAAAATTTATATTTCTTCGGTTTCTTCAAATATCAAAAACCAAAAACAAAGACAAAATCAAACAAGTGGACTTTTCCCAGCTGTGTTGCTAAGAAGGATTTTACTGGCCTCCAAATAATTACCACTCAAGATTTGTGCTGTGTCTTGGTGGGTTCAAGACCAAATAGCCTCAACAATATTGTGACATCGTACAACGCTATTAAACAATAAGTCCACAATTGCTGTACAGACGCAATTAACGCATCTGCATACAGTGCTTTTAGATATGCCGTGCATGTCTGCAAATCCATGGTACTGGCTCCCATTTCCAAGTCAATGTAACGATGTAAGGAACTGCTGGCTAGGAGTTAATGAAAAGTTTTTTTGAGTTCGGTGAGCAATTCGCGATCCGATAATTAAAATTAGTTCCTTTACGGCGGCTCATACGAAACCTTTCATTGAATTCAAAAACATCAAGTAAAGTATAACTAACGCGAGGACGATATACTCTTCTTCGTCAAAGCCTCAAAACAAAGTCATTACTTCTGCTACTATCTCTTCTGCTATGTCTTCGACGCACCAACATTTTCTTATATCACATGAAATTAATACCTTCAAGAAAACAATTTGTAAAAACTTTACACAGCACCTTTCACTTGTGAAATATTCTCGCGTATTGCACAAATTTTGTAACTGCAATTTATTTCTGAAACCAAAATCTACAAAAGAGTTATATTTCTACGTATTTGTAGCTCGTGAATAACAACTACAAATAACTTTTGGTGAAACAAAAAATGACAAATTTCTACAAATTTCCTCTTGTAGAATACAACTACAATTTTGTAGCACAGAAATTTCGTGAAACTGAATATGTATATCAATTTTCCTACAAACTTTGTGAAAAATCACTTGTAAATCACAATTTGTAAGTCCGTGAAATAGGCCACTGGTAATAATTGCGTACTTATTGTTTATAGTATTGTTTCAAAACAAGGAGAGTCAACAAGGGGAAAAGAAAAATGTAGGTTTTGAAAATTAATATTTTTCACTTTATTTTGCCAATATACTAGTTCTTTTTTTAAACAGTTTTGTATTTACAATAGTTTTTTTACTTGTCCTATAGTCATAATGGATACTTCATTAAATAACAGTCAATTAGCTCCTTAGGAATGACTCACAATGTTTAAACCTATTTTTATTGATAGTGTACGTATATAAATTTCCTATGGGCATATATGCTGCTGCACTTTAATTATATATGTTATATGTCTCTCTCATTTGCTGAAACATTTCCTTTAGCGAAAATAAGTTCTACGCTGAACGCATGGGTTAATACTTTGAACAGTTAAATTTGGCACTTTTAAAGATATGATTGCAGCGTAAAGGTAAAAATAACCAGCATCCCATAAAACTGTTGTACCTGAGGCACGACACGTTTTCAAGATGGAATTAGTCGGGCCTGATTCAGTCTGTGACAGGATGCTTCTATGGGTGCTCGAGAATGCGTGTGAGTTGTTCTCAATAAAACACATCTAACGATGAGTCTGCATGCAGTTACCAAATATATATTTACACTGACTTAATTTAATTTTGTATTTACAAAGTAGCAATCGATCCTGCAGCTGTCTTACAATCTATGCAAGCAATCGAACTGTGGGAGAGCTGGCTGCATCAAAACGAGACAATCACAATGCGAGCCAATTTGGCGTTCAATCGATTTGATGGTGTTGGCCTGGAACAGACAATTGTTCCGGAAATCAATGCTAATTGCTGAATTCGATTTGATTTCTTTCTTTTAAGGATAGTGCGACCGAGATTGGTTATCCCGCCGGTTGCTTTTGTGCATTCGAGGTATCTTGTAGTTTTCCCATACGAATTCGTTCAGTGCTGTATGTGACTCTGTACTCACACTTAAGTCGCACAATGATACAGAAATATACAACAAAGCTATTCTCCCTATTTCCACCATCCTCCAAATTTAAGGACAGAAGTATTTTCATGCAGTCCCTTAACTCGTTACACTTGTCTGATATAAGCCTCTTAACGCGACGATTAATTACAAACTTAACTTCGCTAACGAGGTAATTCTTATAAAAAATAATTCACTTGTTTTAGAGCTATAACAATTTGAAAATCTTCATGTAGACACATATAGGAGTAAGGACGCTAAGCGTATTTTCAGCTCTTTTGGAACCGCTGTGCAGGTCTGATTCACCTCTTTGCAGACCCTTGTAGAGACGGCCGTTCTTATTCAGATAAGAATCTTCGAGGAGATTCTCATTTGACTCGATTTCCTTGTCCTGCGAAAGAAAAATAATTGTTGAGGAATGTTAGTGTTATATATTATGAAAATAAATATAAAGTTGTCTTCAATGAAATAGCAGACTATAACTACATATTATATCTAAATTAAAGTCTCCTGCCACGTCTGTCTATACATGCTAATTTCAGGAACTAATGATTGAATACGATTCTTATATGTAAATTGGTTGAACTATGAATGACATTTGTCAATTAAGGCGGAAAAAATCATGCAAAGCGTGTTTTATTTTGTGGACCTTACAAATTTTTCCCGCTAAAAACTCTATTGTTTCTTTCTTTTTTTAAACTCTCAGTAGTTTTTGACGTGACAACGTCTTATAATTCGATTGAGCCGGCTGCACAATCGGCCTCCGCGTTCGGCAGCGTTCGACATCTGTCTCTCTCCTACTTGAGTGAGCGATGCGTCCGCGTGGACAGCTGCTATACAATAATACATTTACATATTTTCGTCAAGTATGAAGTGCAGTGAAAAGTGAATGTGGTGTCAATTGTTTAAAGCAACGATAATTGCGGCTTCTTATGACGTTGTCACGTTCAACTATCGTCAGTAAACCGACTTTACAGACAACCGTTTTTTTTTTGGTATTTAGCAGCCTCCCATCTATCATCTCACATTTTTATCTTTTTTACCCCCAAATCCAACTAATTTTAAGAAAAAGGGTTTTTTTACAGAAATATCACCTCTCGCTACTATGAATTTCACTTTTGCTTTTTTGAGATTCTGACTGCATCGAAGCACTTTTTTCTTTTCTATCACCTCCCCAAATATCTTCCACAATGTTGGGCAGAATGTGCTTTCGCAAATCACAGACCCCTTCCACCGGCGCAACCCCAACCACTCATAAGTTCACCCATTTTTCAGTCCCTTTTTTCATGGGAAATTCATCTTTTTTATTATTCCTTGAAAACAAAAGAACGAATCTTATTCTCGTTTCGAGAAGGATTCATTGGCCTCAAAATAACAAAAAATTGGGAATATTTTATGTCTTTGAGCCGAGATTTCAAGTCACTAACCTCACCTGTTCTAATGAGGGAAATTCACTTTTTCAGTACTCTCCCGGAAATTACCTAAAAGTCATTCTCCGATGCCTCGTATAGAGGCCGGCACACACGAAATCTACCGGCGCCCTTTTCGTTGCGCTGGACTATGAAGCCAAAGTCCCACAAGAAACTCTGCGATTACGCGCCCGAAGCGTGATCATGCACGCCCTCACTCTCATAATTAAATGTATGTATGCAGGCGCCCGCCTACAGTATAAAAAGCAAAATAAGAATATAGCAAATCGCTAGACTGGAGTATTAAAATCAAGGTCTTATGCTTAATGCTTCCAATCAATGCTAAAATTAAGTGCAAAATCCCTAATTTGAATTTAATATTACTGGTCATGTACATATGTACATACATATAAAAAATGTTAATGTAAGTAATAAAATTATACACGTGTAATTGTGTCGCACTTTTCAGCTTATTGCCCAAATAATTCACCCAATTCTGCACTAATGGGTTTCAATAGTTTTGATTCTATGGATATATAGTTCAGATCGCGATACTATACTACAGTAATAAAAATATATTTGAACACATTATAAATTAATAGATTCTGCAAATAATAATTATATAATATAAAAGTATTTAGTAAGTTATAATTAATAAATATTATACATATACATACATATCACCTTAAATCGAAAAAGTATTGTACTAGACCATTTTTGTTGGGGCAAGAAATGAGAGGCAAAATAAAAAGCAATAATTTAAAGAAAATCGCCTTTAATAAAATTATGGGAACACTTGAAAATACCGTTCGTCTTAATCGACATTCGTACACGAAGTAATTCAGCCAGTTGCTTCCCGTCAACGCGTTCTGTCATATCATGAAAAGGTACAGTCAGACCTCACACCGGTCAGACACAGTTCCGTCCAAAACTCGAGACGGCTCCGTATCATTCAACATTCCCACTCAAGTCGAGCTCCTCCGAATAGATTTCCCGGTATAATCCAGTCCAGCTATGCTAAAAAGGCCGTTCTCCAATGCGCGGACCATCCAACCAAGAACGAACCAAAATCGCGACATCGTGTCACCTATTCTTATTGGCCTCATAATCCCTCTCGCTAGTGTTTTGGTCAACCTAGCTAACTTTTTCACGTGTGCGTTTTAACCACATGGTACTAGTCACCCATTCAACAACTTTGTGTACTAGAATAACTGACAGTGAGATAGCTGTCGCATCGGTAGTCAAAAAAACATTGCACTAATTTTAACATAAAGTACTTGTAAAAATGTGCGCGGTAATTCCAACCAAGAACTAAAAGTAAATGTGAGTAGTTTTTTCGCTCAAAAAGTGCTAAAAACTCTTCCAGATTAAAAATTTGCCCGAGGATGTTTTGGCAGCCGGCAGGCACAACTAATGGCGAGGACTTCTACTTTACACGAAATTCAGGCAATTCAGCATTTCCGTTGGATGGTTCGAGGTCCACGCATTGGAGAACGGACAAAACATTTCATATGCTCGCTCCTTGAAAGCCCCTTGGTCATCATGTCAGCGATCATGTCAGAGATAGATGCGCGACATCCTTTTTTTTCTCTCTCAGCAACTCCCTGACAAACTGATATTAGCTGCGTTATTTTCATCGAGTTCTCGCTCAAGTTTAAGCGCTTTACATGTAAATACAACAAAAACCCCTAACCCACATATTTATCCGGTTCTTAATCAAAGAACAATATAAATAGTTCCAAAATGTTCTAATAGAGGCAGAGGAGAGGAAGTTTGTTTGACAAATGTTGTCGGCCTGACATGATTGGAATTTTAAACTGTCAGAAAAATCAAGATATAAATCGTTACCCCATTTCATCCGTCCTTTCCAAATTATAAACTGTTTCGATTTTAATTGCAAATAAAATTATGTGTCACTCGTTGTTCTCTGCAAAAAGGCGGAATTGTGAAATTTTATTCATATGTAAATCAGTCAGGTATACCAACTTTTAAATCATAGCGAATCGCTAACCCGGATCGTTCTTTTCACATAACCCAGAAACAGAACTACAACCCGATGAAAAGAACGCACCTATTATATGCCTATTTGTTTGCTCCTCTGGTGAAACTCTGGATTTTCAGCCAACCTGATGGATCCCAGACTATCGCCATAAACAATGACCTTTCCCAAAATCTTAAAACCTAACTCGTCCTGAAAACGGTTCAGAAAAACAGCCTTCTTCACACCATCGGGTAATGCCATATATTCCGCCTCGGAAGTCGACAAGCTATAGTCCTTCACTTCCTAGAATCTCAAGTTATTGCACCTCCACTCAGGATATACACAAATCCCAAAATGATCTTCTATCATAGGAATTTCCCCAGTCCAAATCCACGAAACGTTCTAGAGACTTCGAATCCTCAGAATACCACAATCCCACATCTTTTGTCCACTCTCACTTTACAGCTTTCCAATTAATTTCTCCGTAATGAGAGTTGAATTGACCCAAATAATAACTAACCACAAAATACGATATCGGATCTGGTAGATGTAGCCAGATAAGTGATACACCCGCCAAGTTTATAGTAAGGTAAATTCCTCGTTTCCTCAGACATCTTCTCAGTCTGGCGATCCAGCCTCACACCCACGTCGAGAGGAGTGCTAACACGATTATATTCCTTCATCGTGAAACGTACAATGATTTCGTCGAAGTACCTGTCCTGCCGCAACGTAATTGCATTTTCTACACGGGAAAACTTCATTCCCGCCGTGCAAATCCTCCATCGTTGCTCTGACTTGTCGTCCGATATCACCGTTTTGTTCTCTTTTACAGACTACATATTTATTAGCGAAGTGAAGTAACTTCTAATTTTTTTACTGCAAAATCTCAATAGCTGAGTTGGAAATACTTAACATCTATACTATCCATTTTCTTAGTTGCCTTAACGTTTTAACCGTTATGATGTGAACAAATGTCAATAAAATAAAGCATTTTTGTGGAGGATCACATAAAACCAGAACCGTTGATCGCTAAGATTTTGAAAATAACTGCGAAAAAACGAAATAATTTTGAAGTGATAAATAAAACAACTTGTATAGTAATAGTTTCCGTTATGTTTTTTGAATTTGATGTTAATATGTGCCTGTGTTTTAGTCAAGCCGTGGTAAGGTACTGAGTGACGACGAAAATAGTAAAATCATAGCGTATAAAGACCGTGGATTTGCTGTGCGGGAAATATCGAGACGTGGTGCTGAATTTTTACATTTGGGGGACCACTATGGCAAAATAGCAAAACACGACTACACAAAAAACTAACTTCCCGACAGAAGTGCTTAATTTTATACGAAGCAAAGAAAAATAAATTGTTTTCCAAACAAATTGCCTCTTTAAATGAAGATCCTCTCATGATTTTTTAAAAAAGAACTAAATACCACCACTTTCTACTACGCATAAAGTCGCATGTCCTTATACATATTATTTGTAAGAATCAAGCTTTTGTTATACATTGTTAAAAATATAACCTTAATGATATTGAAATAATAAGTTTTATTATGTTATGTTATGCCTTTCACAGATAACGTAAGAAAATAGTAGTGGTTTTATATGAATTTCCACTAGTGTATCTTCAAAAGCTTATCCAGATTCCTAGAAACCTCCTTGAAAATATCATCCTCAAGTAAATCATTTAAGTAGGCCGTAATTCCCATCTGCTCCACTACATGTCTGCGTTGCTTGCCCCTTGTTTTAGTTTTAGTTACTTTTGTTATTTTTTAAGTCGATAATTTTTTTTATTGTTTGTAGCTTGCATTAAGGGGGGGCTAAGGTTAATTCGTACGAAAAAAGGCATGTTTTTGTGAATTTTTTGTGACGACACAGTTAAAATCTCTTTGTTAAAACTAATAGTACATTAAAGTATGACATTTGAAGAATGTTGTATAAAATTTTCATGAAGAAATATTAAAAAACACGGCAATGACAGCAATTATTCGGACGTGTCTCGGATAAAAGTAGAATTGCGGTGCCCCTCATAACTGGGTGCTGCATCATCCGAAATCAAAAAATCAAAGTTCATTCGTTAGATAATAGTTTTCCCCAGGTAACGCTGGGGGGGTTTTTCGAAATTTTAATTTTTCACTTTTTTGGAACACTTTGAAGGGAAAAACGCGAATTTTTGCGAA
The DNA here is from genome assembly GCA_951509405.1 of Machimus rusticus. Lineage (NCBI taxonomy): Eukaryota > Metazoa > Arthropoda > Insecta > Diptera > Asilidae > Machimus > Machimus rusticus. The sequence continues at coordinate 17,383,378 of OX608051.1, forward strand.
AAAAATCGACTAATTTGTTATTGTAAAATAAAAATTATTAACAAATTTGAAAAAAACTCTCCAGCGTTACCTCGTAAATTATGTACAGAAATAGTGTTCACAATTTCAAAAGGATCGGTGCAGTAGTTTTGAAGTTATGAGGGGCACCGACTTTGAAAACGTGAGTTGTGGGGAAAACGCTTTAAAGTTTTGAACACCAAAAAATCTGGTATAAAACGTTCATAAGCATGGTATAGAAATACTCGTAACTTCGTCAATTTTGCTTCAATCGACTTGAAATGTTGACACAATATTCTTAAGATATTATGCATTCAATTAAAAATGTAAAAAAAAACATGCCAAAAAAAAATTTAAATACCTTAGCCCCCCCTTAAGTGAAATAAATAAATACATTATCCTGAAGCATCGCATACGCTCCTAACTCAAAGCTACGTCAACGATATCATTTTACAGAAGACACGATCAAGCTCCAGAAGGATTTAAGCAAACTACTAGACGCAGGAGGTTTCACGTTACGTAAATGGACGCCTAATAACGCTTAACTATACGACAATATAGGTCTCGAACTCACAGAGTTGAAAGAATCCTTGAGTGTTTCTAATACCACCTCAATAAAGATACTCGGTATTCACTCGTATCCAGCAAGCGATCAGTTTACATTGAAAGTAAATTTACCGACACTGAGGGAATGATATTAAAAACGAAACATTCTCTCAGAAGTAGCGAGGTTGGTTGACCCTTTCGGATAAGCACCCATGATATGTAGTAACGGTAAGGTGCTGATGCAAAAATTATGACTAACCTGATGCTATTGAGATGAAATGGTTGCTATCAATCTCCAGAATGAGTGGATTCCAATAAGAAAAGATCTTCTATAGGTTGAAAACATCAAAATCCCTAGACGGAACAATTATAGGGGATCTGCAGAAGTGCTTTACCTTACAATTGGATATAACATGACTTTGTGTGTAGCGAAAACCCTACACTGAAAGAAAAAGAGCAGCAAAATTAAGTATTTTTTCAGCCAATTAATTAAATTAGTTGATAGATCTAAAACAGTGAGAAAAACATTTACAAAATTAGTTAGTTTCTCAACTATTTTAGTTGATTTCACTACTTTAAATTGTTATAACAACTAATTCAATTAATTGGCTGATAATCAACAAAAGATTAGTTAGTATTGCTATTTTTTCTTTCGGTGTAGTTTCACTAGTATAAAAGATTTCTTCTTCTACGATTAGAACTATGTGTTGGAGCGCTAATTTGATTCAGGTTTAAATCTAACCAAGGTCTAAACAAACGCGTGGACACGTCGGTTAAGAGCGAACCATCCAAATGAAAATCTTTTGTAGCTAACCGTGTGTATACAATTTCAGAGCATACCCAATATATCGAATGGAAATACGTTAACATTCGTAACAACCTCGCCTTCAGGGGAAAGTCAACCTTTCAATTATAAAAACATCCCCTTTGATGGCAAAAACCATAGTGGTTAAAAAGGGGCGAAACTGAATGGCCTTAATAACCACAAAAACCTGATACAACGTTAGAAATCAGGAAGGTCAAAACACTCATCAACGTCGTCGAACCAGACTGATTGTCAAAATACTCAATCTTCTATAAGTCAAAACTCATAGCAGCTTATTACATCAGGTTCATCAAAATTTTTCATTATTAAAGATGGCGTTAAAGTTGCTGCCACAAAAAAAAAGGTGGAAATTGGCCCGCTTGACGCTGATCTGGTCACAAACGCTGGTAAAAAAAATGCAGCTATTTTGGTACCAATTTTATTAAGGCACTGTGACTCAGGAGCTCATGCGTAATACTCGTGTTAAACTTTATCCCTATCGGGGAATACCTACTAGTGGCGACATCTATTGGTGAATAACAGCAATATTATTGTTTGCTACAAAAGGCATGACAATTTCATTTCATTTGATTAAGCCATCCAGAAATATATTTTTTAAGCTATCCCATACGGGAACTCTTTTTGTCGGGTTAAAAAGTGTGCTATATAGTAGGTCACACATTAGCATACCTATGCATATATCAATTATTTCTGCAAGTGTCGCGCACAGACAAACAAAAACCCAGGTAAAAATTCTCGTTTTTAATTAGTTTTACAGTCCTCCTTTAACATCCCAAAAATGGGAACCAATTATTTAAAATGGCGCATTTTTTATTAGTATTATTGCAGCCTTCAACATAAACGTATTTTTAAAATCTGTTTAAATTTGTTGCTTTAAATAAATAATAGATAAATATAAAAAAAAGGCCTTGTAGAATTTCTAATGGAAGAGCATTCTGAAAAATATCAATAAATTCCGCCTCTTCCTTAGTCTCTCTCATACATATGTATATCAATCATATGGAGGAGGAAGAAGAAAATAAAACGTTAGTTAAAAATTACGTCTGGTGTACCTTTATCTACTAAAATGTACTAAGCCGAAACCTCTCTATTGCTCATAATTTTTGAGAATGTGTATAAATAATCTTTGTAATGAATTTGCAGCCATGGAAAAATTATGGCAATTTCCGTCACCGGATAAATTCATATGTTACACGGAAAATAGATATTAATCTTACCTCATCGTCACTGTCATCGTATCGTTGATTTTTGCTTTTACCAGGTAATTCCATCTCTAAAAGGCCGCATCAAAGAAAAAAGGGATTCAGTTGCGATCTCTACAAACCGCTGTATCCAATTAAGAGGCTTGAGGAGCTCACTCACCGTACAACCGTATTGTGCCCTCGGTGTCACCGATGCTGTTTTTCGATATACATTTGTATCCACCAAAATCGGACTTCTGTAATCTCCGCACCTGCAGCACCATCTCGACGGCATACATAGAGTTCTCCTTCTCTGTTATTATATACCTATCGCCCGGAATTATCATTTCACCTGAAATTAATCGAAAAGAGGCGCATTAAGAGGCGGGCTTAGGAACAGCGACAACACGTTTATCCAATTGCCGAGCCGCCCGGATCGGGTCAATTGCCGAGCCTTTCCTTCCTGTTTCCATCCTGTTGATCACGCCGCCCATGTTTTAATAAACGAACGATAAGCCAAAGAAAGTCGAACAACTGCCGGGAGGGAGATCGGACATGAGTCAGAGATAAGAAAGACAACAAACAAGTCGTTCCCGGGCGGCCGAGCATTGTGCATGGAGCCCTACTGACCGTTCTCCCGTTGCCAATAATTTATAGCCTTTGGCGAAGCCTCGACGTTGCAAATTAGGGTGACATCTGTTTCGACCGGGGCGCCCACCAGCTGGTTAGGCACTTGCACGAGCGGGTGGACTGCGGGGAAAAAATACAAAGTTATCACAAAATTGTAGGCAGCAGTGCAATGGCTAGATTAGGGGCAATTCGGTTCTACCGCTGGGTCGAATGGGAATTTAATTGCATTCAATTTATAACGTTCAGTTTCACGGATTTTGAAGGAAACGGAGTTTAAGCAATGTTTGGGAAAAAATTCAAAAAATCCACTCATTGACTCTGAACGCGGAGCTGTGGAAGCAGTGATTAATTATTTTTTGTCGGAAGCCGGTGACTGCTTTTTCAATTAACCCACGCAGCGGGTAAAACACTAATGGTGCTAACTAGCTCGGTTTGATTATCTTATCTTAATGACTAAGTCTGCGCGCTTCGTGAAAAACATATTTGTACTTTTGATGTGGAATGTCCGTTCGCAAAATGAAATAAAACGTAAGTAGAAAATATTTTAAAAGGAGACGTGAATGTGAACTATGTATTCCTAGACCAATAATACAAATACAAACAATTATAAACATTCATCGATAAGATTAACACTTGAATAATTAATCTATTTGTTTCGAAAAAACTCGATACCCGAAACTCTTCTATGTATTATACTTAATCATTTAATTTTCTTTAGTTATTTAAAAAGGAAAATGAAATTGTTCATAGCTTTTCAAAACTTTAGTAGTTCATTAAGTAAAAAAGTGACGTTCATATGGGCACATTAAGTTGGGCACCTAAGCGGGCACTTTCCATCACTATCATATTTAGTTGATGACTCACTCAACCCCTTACCGCATCGTGGTTGATATATGAACTAAACCATATTAATTTAAATATTTTTAAGTTTCAAACTGATTTTCTTATTTTATGCGTACTGTGTCAAATTTGTCCTATACGAGTTTCATTTTATGTAAAAACCGCCATCTACAAGCAAGTTGTGTGACCTATATCGTTCATCAAAGTCAACGAATAGGTACGAACCGACGCGGAGCGAGGTTGTGAAATTCGAAATTTTGTAAAAAAATATATAAATCTCAGTGTTAGCGCTTTCAAATAAATATTCCAGGAATGGAAGTAATCTAAATATCGGTTCTAAAGTAAGTTTTTATTGTTTTAACAAGTAATAATTACTTATGATTGGTTGTAACTGAATGGATCCAAAGAGGAAAAGTGTAAAATTTTCCAAAATTTTTCAATAAAAAGAAAAATCCTGAAACACTTGTCCATTTATTTAGTTGTTCCTACCAGATATATTTTTTTTATGAATAAATAAAAAATCAAGCAGTAATAAGCTGTTAATATACATATATGCACTCATGCATGTAAACGCTTCGCAAAACTGCTTTAATTGAATTCAATTAATAGATGTAACCAATTTATAGAGAAATTCACTGAATTTCTAGCAAAACCAACTAGAATAAAACACTAAGTACTTCAACAAAATTTTTCTAGATTTCACATTAGCTTTACTGCGAAAGCAGGCATGATAAACACTTCCTTGCATTTCCAAAATAACTAAAATATGTAATTTACTTAATATAATGCAGGAATAATTCCAATACATTCGCTTTTCACTAGATTTTGAACTTCATTTCAGTGAGAAGAAAACAAAAGACGAGCTCACAAGATAACTAATTAATTTTCTTAGAATTTCAGCTTTAAAAATGTATCTTCTTTAATCGAATCGAGTAAGTGTTATAGAATATGAATAGCATGACTCCGCAACTTTCAAGAGGCATTCCTGAGAATTGAATGATTTGAGGTCTCCACGCTGATTTCAATGACATTTTAAGTGGAAAAAAATCTTGTCGGTCGCCATTAGTTTTTGAAATACTTAAATTTGAAATTTCAGAATCTTCATGTCGCCGACATATTGTATTTTTGCATATTTACTACACTACATAAAACATCTAGAGGTAGAAACCACCACAAAACACGTTTTTCATACTCTGCCCGAGTAAAAATGATCAATTTAAAAATGCGGCTGTACAAAGGGTTTTAACCATTTTTCTTGGGCGCACAACAGTCGTACGTACAAGGTGTTTTGCACGACATTTTGGCATTACAAGACAGTAGCCTTAGTACAACCTTATGTAAGACCCAAACTATGGTCGATTGGATTTTTCATTCTAAATCGGCCGCCGTACGCCCTAATGTACAGCCTTTTAGATTTTTTTTACACTTGTACAGCCCGCGAACGTCCCTAAAAAATCTAAGTGGCCGCTTTCAGCCTCTGATTATTTTTACTCAGGGCCTGCATCAAATTTTGCTTCAAAATGAACTTTACAAACTAAACGCATTCATGTTATTCATGATTTTGGGCTCGAATAATGTATAAATTTATATATGGAAAATATTTTGAATTTCATTGAAGTTATTTAGTTTATATAAGATATTGTTTTGTTTTTGTAAGCAATCTTCCAGAAAACTTAATTTTTGGATATTTTCGTTTTATGAGTTGCCTATTTATTGAATATCTTGTTTTACAAACTGCCTATTAGCTGAAGATTTGCCTTTCACAAACTGGCTGTTGACTGCAAATTTCCCTTTTTAAAAATGGCTATAGACTGAAGATTTTTCGCATAATTTGTAAGTTTTTTGCTGAATTACCATTTTATACTTGCAATAAACGCAATACCGTTCATTGTTCATTGAAAACTATTTTCCTTAACTACAAAGCTACGGTTTCCTACGAAGCGGTACCGTCATGTTATTCCCTAACAAAAAAAAAATGTTTTTGTTTGTTTGTTCTGTGGCATGAACTTGTTTGTTAATAAAAAAATGTATATATGTATCTGTACATGTTTCAGATGCCACGAAATTATCAAAGAAAGGCTGTGACTAAATACAAATTAGAAGACTTAGACAGAGTCGTTCAGAATGTCAAGAACAAAACTCTTTCACCTAGGAGAAGCAGCTGCTAATTATTCTGTTCCAAAAAGTACTATACACGACCTTCTCAAGGAAGAAGTTATAACGGAACCAAAACTTGGAAGAAAGGCTATATTTTCTGTAGAACAAGAAAGAGAATTAGCAAACCAGATCTTAAAATGCAGTAAGGTTTTTTATGGTTTAACCATAGAAATGGTGCGGAAATTAGCTTTTAAATTTGCCGAAGTAAATAATTTGAAGGACAATTTTAATAAAACGTGCCAAATGGCAGGAAAGTGAGGAAAGGATTGGTTTTACGGATTTATAAAAAGGCATCCTAATACTTCGTTACGTAAACCTGAGTCCACTTCTATCAATAGAATTAGGTACAGCTTTTAATGTCACAGAAGTGAATATGGTCTTCAACAACTTGGAAGCTTTGCAAGCAAAACATTATTTTAAGGCTGATCATATGTATGTATAATGTCGACGAGACAGGCATATCTGATGTCCATAGAAATTCAAGAATTTTAGCACCAGAAGGCTAGAAACAAGTCGGCATGGCAACAAGTGGTGAAAGAGGCACTACAACAACAGTTGTTTGCGTATTTAGTGCTTCAGGAAAGTATATTCCTCCGTTCTTTATTTTTAAAAGGACGCGAATGAATGATGGTCACTGATGAGGGTCACTCCAAAGTGATCGCCTAGACATAATCCGAGAAGTTGCAATTGTTGGTTTTGCGACTTTCAATTATTTTGAAATACCTCAAATTTCGTGCATGTTAAGTCTTAAATTTTGCAAGGTATTTCATCATCTTGGGGTTTTATGCGTCGATTTTAGTTAATATTACAATGTACCCAAAATCTGGATGAGATTTTGGTACATAACATTGGCTAAAATGCTACAAATGCAGTTTATGGTCCTATGAAAACTGTATGAGTGGCGAAAGCACTTCGAAAGGATTTCTCTGCATTTTCTGTGGCGATTAGACTATGTCCGGGATCCGGACCCCAAGGTTTTTTTTTTTCTTCTTAATATTGGATTGTATAATATATTAAAAATTTATTTATGTTAATTATGAGAGCTGAAGATTGATTAGTTGAAGTAAACTTTTAATAATAAATAACATTTGTAACTTTATCCGGTTTTGTTTTATTTCAGTTTTCCCTTAGGTGTTCGTACGCCCAGAGCAGCCCTCAACATCCTCGGATCGTTCTGCTGTACATAACCTATTCTGAATATAAGTCATTCATAATGAAGAAGGAGGTGCCTCTCTGGGATACTTGGTGGGTGGGGACAAGAAGTCTTAGATGTGCCTATCTCCACCTCCTCGTGGTTCCCTTCGGTAACGTAGAGGCCACTCTTCGGCTAACGGAGCAAGGCTTGTACGGTCTTGAGGCCTACCAACCCCCTCGACCTTGAATCTATATTGGCAAAGACCTTTAATACATGAAGACGTCTCAAAGCCGAAACCTCAGGCTAAAATTCGTTGGTTTCGGTAGATCGGGACTGGAAGCATTTTGCTGCATTTGGCGGTTTGCTGCTCGCTGGCCTCTCTGGCTGCTGCTGCCGCTGCCTTTTGCTTCTGATTATAAGAAAAGGGGAAGAGCAGGAATGGAGAAGATAACAGCCGACGGGTGTTGCGCGGAGGAGGGTTGACATTGTGCGGTTGATGCCTTTGAGCCGAAATCAGACATTTTGTTGCGTGCGTAATTCTCTGAAACCGAGATTCGTCGTTGGCCCAACTGAGCTATGAATGAAATTAGCAAACAGACATTGGAAAATAGACATTTTTGATTAAGCCTTGGTTTTCGGATTCTTTGTTTCACATAAGGAGTAAGAACAAAACTTATTATTTATTCTTCACTTAGAGCATAATCAGCTTAATCTGCTCGCTCGAGCGATTGCAATTGCGAACCCACCCCAAGAGAATTTAATCCCGAAACCACAAAAAACTACATCTCGGTAAAACTTGGACAGGACACGTAGAACCAAGATTAAAATCCGCAAAGAGGAATTCGCGAAGACACAGAAGTTCTGGAGAAAAAATACGAGTATAGATGCATCGAGCAAATTCTTGAAAATTCATGATCGACTTCTGGCGATAGGTGTTTTTAACGAACTCGGTCTCAACAATGACGGTGAAATTGGTCGCGTAAATAGCTGACCTCTGGTCTCCGATCACTGAGGCTGAAATTTCACCTGCACGACCGAAATCATCAAGTAAACGGGGACAGGATAACATTTCAGCTAAACACTGCAATCGGATTCCTGACGCTATCCTCGACAAAATATTTAATCTCTGTCTCTGGTGCGGACAGCTGCTCAAAATAATCTCAGGATCTAGAACAATCTTTATACCTAAGAAGAACGCTAGCTCCCTTCTAGAGTGATTCCGAACTATCTCTATTCCGTCGGTATTTGTTCGCAATTTCCACGCGATACCGGCGCCTAGGCTCCGTAATTTGATCGAAATCAGTGCCAGGCAAAGCGAATTCACCGAGACTGACCCTGTGCAGATAACACAACTTTATTAGACATGGTTCTTAGATACCATCATAAGAACACAGTCGGTTTATATCTGTACAGTCGACGTAAGCAAGGCCTCTGACACGGTGGCGCATGATGCCCTGTTCACCGCCCTATTTATCTATCCATATGATATCTATCTGACCGCAAATGTAATGAAGTTCTATAACTTAAATTTTTTCTTTATGGTGCTACTGAGCACTTTTTGACGGGATTAATGAAGCATTGTTTTGAAGGAGAAAAACTTTTAAGTTTATTTTTGTTTATTTGCGTCTTTTTCTTAATTTTTTATCTCTGATTTGTTATAGACAGAAAACTCATAGTAAAAATGTAAGATTTATTTAGTTTTTGTTGTTGTTTGATAAAAGAAATTTAAGTTTATTGTACATGATGTACATTTTTGAAGTATATACATATAATATTATTACTGACAAAATTTCACACTTGCCCTTCCTTAAAGTTCACCTAGAAGAACGGACTGACAGTTATTTTGTAAGTCCGCCGAGGCAGATGAGCCCAAAAAGTGGTAGGCGTTTCGTTCCGGGGCACTGGCAAGATCTCATCTGTGAGTCTGAATGGCCAATATCCTTCCGCAGACGCCACGATTGCGCGGATCGAACCCCGGTCCTTATATGCATTTGATTATTTATAATTTCAAGTTTGAATTATAAGGAAGGGAAATTTTGTAACAATATATGTATAAATAAGCGACTCTTGGTTTAGGATTGCAGTGTATCAATTCAAGTCACATACCTAAGAAGGTATCGTTTTCATAATGAGGGACCAATAAGAGATTACAGTTAGACAATTCAAAATTTGTTCAACATACATCTTCTCAGAAAGTACAAGTAACTTACATCTCATTAGAATAAATACTTTTTGCAACACTGAATTTTTTTCCTCTTTATGTATATGTACATACATATGATTTCAAACTTTCACAGGATTGATGAACTGAACTTATTCTTGAAAAAGTAATACCGAACAACATGCTCAAGGACTACACCGACATTTCATTAGCGGAATTTTAGCAAACCTGGTCCTATTAAACTGTTCTTAAATGTATACGCCGACAATAGTATCAATTCAAAACATGTCTGAATGCAGCCCAAATAACAATACGAATATCAAATTCTCTTATTATCGCGGAATTTGTTATTAGAATTAGAACAAACCAGCAGACTCAACCAATGGAAGATGTTAGTTCAGAGATTCTCGTAAAAGAAAGGCAGATGGTAAACATACTTTGCCAGTCTACATTTTATAGGTTATCGGTCTATTGGACGAATATAGTATCGCACGTCTCTTTTACAACAGAAATATGTGTGGTATTTGATGGTATATACGAAACTAATGCCCGTTCTCCAATACACGGACCAACCAACTACGAGCCATCCAACGAAAATGCTGAATTGCCTAAATTCCCTGTAAAATACAAGCCCTTAAGGAGAATTCCAGAAAGTGCGCAACTTTTCGCCTGAATTTTTGGGGTTAGTGTGTGACATTCGGAAGGCTTGCTGTGCCCTCCTCAGTCCAAAAGTTGATTTGGGAAATCTTCTCATTTTGTGCCATTCGTTCGGAATAAATTTTTTCCCATTCAAATTGGCAAAGACTTTCTCATTCGGTAACAAAAATTTTGATTTTCTTTCTGCGATTTTATGATTTTATTTTAATAGATAACTAGTTCCAAATACGGAAGTAATTTACATTCCTGAATCTAAAATCATATATGAAGTATCCGCCAAAACACCTTGGGACAAAGTTAGTTCTGTCAGGAATATCACGGTTCCGTGTCCTGCAGTGTAATTAAGAGTCTTTGAGAGCTAAAAAACATACACTAAATGACGAAGAATCCGTTTTTCAGCAGAAGTTTGCTAATTATAAGTTTTAAATTCGTACGTGTCGAGCACGTTACGGTAATGTCGAGCACGTTACGCGTCTTAAATACTGGCGTGTACAGTTATCGCCTGATTTTTCTGAAGTTTTTTTTTTATTTGTTTTATTTATTATTATGTTAATATTTAAGGGAATAGAAAGATAATATTTGATTAAGGAAAGTAGAGCTAAAATATTAAAAATAAATTATCTACTGCAAACCTTGGTTGCTTTAATGTCGGGCACGTTACACAAAAATATTACTATTAGCATTTTAGATTTAAGAACCAAATCATATAACTGTTGTTATTTGTTAAAGCATAGACCTTAAACTATGCGTATGTATGAAAATTATTCCTTCAGTAATAATTGATGTTGTACAAATGACGTTTATACGCAGAAAACTGAGTACGAATGTCGGGCACGCTACTATGGAAAGCACCTTAACCTGTAGTTATTGCTGCCGGCTGCCAAAACATCCTTGGGCAAATATTTAATCTGGAAGAGTCTTTATTACTTTTTGATCGAAAAAACTTTTACTTTTAGTGCTGCACTGGAATTGCCGAGCATATTTTTACAAGCATTTTATGTTATGTTAGTGCAATGATTTTTTGACAACTGGTGGGACAGCTGTCTCACTGTCAGTTATTCCAGTAAAAAAAGTTGCTGAATGAGTGACTAGTACCTACTATGTGGTTAAAACGCACATATGAAAAAGTTAGCCAAGTTGATCAAAACACGAGCGAGAGGGATTATGAGGCCAATGAGAATGAGTGACACGATGTTGCAATTTTGGTTCGTTCTTGGTTTGGTGATCGCGCATTGGAGAACGGCTTTAACCCTCGTTCAAGTCAGCATGACCTGCCATTAAACTGGATAAAGAATTCAAAGAAAATTGCATGAAATACTAGTATGCTAAAAAAAGCATCGTTACGTCTTCACATCAGATATTGAAAAGATGATCATACAGCTTTAGAGATGAAATTTTTACAAAATTCCTCGTAAAAGTCCCAACGAAATGTATATACTCTTAAAAAAAAAATAAAACCGGCCAAGTGCGGACTTGCGCACCGAGGGATCCGTAAATTTTTTTTTGTAATGGAACAACAAATTAACTATTTTCGGATTTCTTCCTTTACTTGTGCTGTAAGGCCTTCCTTCTTGACAAATTTCATGATTCTAGGTCTATGGGAAGTAGGGGAGACTGGGTACGGTTGAAACACAGGACGGTTGAAAATTTCTAATATATCTCGAACTGTGTGTGGTGGGGGGAGGGGTGTAAGGGACGAAAGAAGCGGATGACAAGTCCGAACACAATTCTGAGTGGCGCGTGACGCGTCGCTCACTACGCGTTGTGGTTGTTTATAGGAAGCCGCATTGTTATTTGATAAGCAAAAGTAACTATTTATGTACCAACACTTTTTGCAATTACTACACTTTTCATTAAAGTGACAGTGTAGAGTGGTATAGTTGTCTTTGAATCAATGCTTTTAGAACATGACAGCGTAATTAGTATTTGTGTAAAATTATTTTTGCCATTACTATAAACTGTTTTGTATCAAATGGGGGCTTGGGGACAGTTGAAACATTTTTTGTGGGTACGGTTGAAACAATTTATTTATTTAAATTTCTTGCTTTATTTATTCAAATTTCTTGTTTTATAGATGCCGGGGGTACGTGCAAGAAAGGCTTCGCCTGGCAGGACGATTAAAAAAAAATTAATAGCATTGTTAATAGAAATATTCTTTTAGTTTATATTTTCAAATAATTTCACTATGCGAAGAGCTAAAATTCGGTTTTAAAATAAATCCTGTTAATTTTTATTGTTTTCGATAAGCGGATACCTACTTTATGTGCAGTTGTTAAGTAGTAATATTGTCTAAGACGACTGAAGAATATTTTGTATTATTTGCATGTGTTTCAATTGATTCAAACCACTGTTTCAACCGCCCCTGGTATGGGGACGGTTGAAACAATTTTAGTTTTTCTTTTAAATTTGATTTTACACAAATTAGAAAACATCGGGCACTCAAATAATACTGCAAATTGAAAGATGGAAACACGCCCTTGTATTTAACATGTCTCAATCGGTGTTTGGTTCGGTGATAGCGATGCTACGGACAATAAAAGCTAAATTGTTTCAACCGTACCCAGGCTCCCCTACCCTATAGGTTTTGATTCCCCTACGAAGTGTCAGAAAATAAGGCTCAAATGGCCGTATCTTTGGATTGCGTTGACTTAGAAGCTTGATTTTTTTGCAGCTTCAAGGGACTGCAGACGTAAGTATTTGATGCTTATTTCAACTTGATACCTCCACGTGTTTGAGTTTTGACAGACAGACAGACGGACGGACAACAAAGTGATCCTATAAGTGTTCCGTTTTTTTTTTCTTTTAAGGTACGGTACCCTAAAAAACATCCTGAGATTCAAAAATTAATTTGCCTAGATTTATTATTTATAACTTAATAGTAAATTGTGTGACAAGGGCGGAAAATAGACTCGCTTCGCTCGTGCGCCCATATGCCGTCTTCGTGTGCAATCGGCTACCGCCCGTGTTGCACATACTATTTTATATTACGAATGCGAAACATATTCGTAATATAAAACAGAATTTAATTTCACTCCCGAACTGTCACGAACACAAATTTGACAGCTAACCTGTCAGACACTAGAGTAGGTTCAGATTTCAGAGTGCTCTTCTTAAAAGAAGAAGAATATGTTGTTTAGTTATACCCCATAACAAGAAATGGCGCAGGGTATTTTAAGGGGGCGTAAATATAATATGCCGATTAATTATAACATAGGTACCGATTAATTTTAATGTGTGGGAGGTCTAGGGGTTTAAGGAAGGACAGATGGAAAGGGGGGTGCAATTAAAATCGATTAAATTTAATGACATAAGAGTCTGGGAGGTCTGGGGGTTTAAGGCTGGGCGGAAGGAAAACGGGGGTATAAAAAAGCAAACAGTTTTAACACTAAAATTAAAGTTTTAAGGCATCCATTTCTATATTTTTTTAGTTACGTGCCATATCAAGAGATGGCGTAGGAGGAAATTATATGGATTACTGAACCAGCCCCAGTGCTTACATGTCAAATTTGCGTGCGCAAAATATTTTAAGCGTTTCTCCATGTAAAAAGAATAGACTGCGCATCTCCCGTTTTTTTTTTATCTTAGTCTTTTCCTCAAAACGACTTTAAACTAGTGGACAAGAAATCTCTAGCGCCACTCAAAGATTTTGATGAATGTCGGTACATCACATATTCTTTACAATATTATCTAATATTTAGCTTAGTTTGTTATGATCGGATGCCGTTTTCATTCTTTTTACAAGCTTTTATTTAACTTGCAATGTTTGTATGTATGTATGTGGGTACCGAAAGGTTTTAAGAGTTAAACACGGTTTTGTTCGTTTGTCGAAATTTATTTTAGGTTAGTTCAATTCACAGGTTGAATTCCCACATTCGATCGCGAAAGGTAAGTTCAATGAAGTTCACAGTTTCAATATTTAATTTAAATTTGATTTTTCTTGTAGGTAGGAAGTTCAGCACTCAAGGTAATACAAATTTCTACTTTAATCGGCTTAATAACGAAATTCTATAACTCTGCGGTTTCAGCATAGCCCCGACTTTAAGTCACTGCTTAACTTTTGAAACGACTGGACTACTGGACTGCTTGCAATTAACTAACCCGAGGTAACTGCAGAAAGGATAGCGGAATTAATTTCGTCTCTTTGCAGGGCTTTAAGTACTCAGTTGTCGCAGTAGAAAAATACTATAATAAGAATAACGGAATTGTCGACTGGGTTAGACTTTAGAGTCGGCTGAATTTTCCCACATGTACTTACATACATATGTATGTTCGGGTCAAATCTTGCAAATGAATTTTAAAGCAGTTATCCTCTTAACCGATTGAGATAAATTTTTTTATACACGTTTAGTTTGGATGAAAATGCATGGTTAGCTAAGTGAGCTCATTCTAAATCCAATAAGGCGGACGGCCAAAGATGGCGGAGTAGTTTTTTTGTGCAATCCCATGATATGGGTATCAAATGAAAGGGTTCGACAAGTAGAATACGATAAAAGCTTGTTTTTAAAAATCTATTTTTAAATTCAGAACTTATTAATTCTTTAACTTCAAATTTTAGTACACAATCAGAATTTTATGGAAACGACTTTCATTTCTACTACTATTATTTTGTTCTTTTATCTTTTCCTTATGCTGTTTTAGATAGTACCTACATTTATTTACAAGGAAAGTTTATTCAAATGATTTCTAAAAAAAAATCCACCACCGGTAAGGATTTTATTAGTAGGCAGCTTATAACTCGAATTGTTTAAATTTTTTGTTTTAAATACTTACGTAAATGTATTGTTTTATATATAAAAAGTTGGCGAACAAAACGATCTACGCTTTTTTTCAAAACAACTCTTTTTTTGTAAAATGCGAAACTAATATTTCACTTGTTTTCAAAAACTTTCCAAAAGAGTACGTAAGATGTCAATTAAAATGACATAAGTGATTTTCGTTTTTTGAAATTTTATATTTTTACGGTAATGCTGTTTTGAACACATTGAATGCCGTGAAGCTTGAGGGTCGCTCACGACTGATCTACTCTCTCCCGTCAAATACACTTTTACATGCATTCTTTTAACGAAAGATTTTTTGAAAATTGTGGCACAACGTGTTAATTACTGCATTTGTACGCAAAGTTAGCTCAAGTTGAAGTCCCATGGAACCTAGCTAAAGTCAACGAAAGAGGTTGGATTTAGCTGAATCATGAAAATCTACTAATATGTAGATCGTTTATATACGTATCTTTCAGAAAAACCGTCTTACAGAGTTTGAGGAGCGATGAAGAAAATGAATTACTCTTAAATATAATGGAAAATGATTACACAAATGAAAAATATTAAAAAGTAAATGAGGCAAAAACAATCGACTTTCTGTATACTCTTTTTTAATTTGAAAAGGGAGATGACTGATTTTATTTTCCCTGATTAGAAATTGTTACAATTGAAATAAATACACATTTTCAAACTACATACTTTTAATTTCATTAACTTAACTCACTTCTACAGAAAAATATTGTATGCAATCAAAATGGATTATATGAAATTTAGTGGCAAGCAAAGTGTAACAATTGCACTAGTCGCAAGCAAAGCGATATGATTGCATTTTTTATTTTAATTATCTTCCGTTTTATTAGAGATAAAAATACAGTCACTAGCACTGTACGGGAAAATAAAAAACCTCGTTAAAAGTTGATGTCATTCAGTTTTTACTTCTATAAAATATAATTTCGATATCGTGTTGTTTGCCGATATCTCGTACATGTATTATTCGCGTTAAAATAATTGTTTTCATTTTTATACCTAGCGGTAAACCTTTTCTGAGCGGTATAGTCCTTTAAACAATTAGCTGCAATCGAGGATCAAGACAGTTCAAGGAGCACATTGCATTATTCGTATTTGTATACGCATCTCCAGCGTCAATAATTTTAAAACAGGCATCTCTAGTTGCAACGATTTATTGCAAGGCTTGGGAATTGTAAGGAAATAAATACATACATATTTATGTCAGAAACAAAATCACAGAACTTATTTTCTGGAGCCCAGTGGTATCTCTTTGAGTTATTTTTAAGAAAAGGCAATTATTTGCAAAATTACAAATATGGTCTCTCAACTTCAACCTCAAAGCTTTTCGAAACTAAACACTGTAAACCGGTCAAACTTCTGGAGCATAAGTATTACCAGTACATAAGTAAAGTGAATGGTGAAGTGGTAACGATTATTTTCAATTAGGGTGGTAATTAGGAGCTCATTTTCAAATTTTTTTTATCGCCAAATAAAATTGGGAACAACTTTATTTTCGTCATAACTCACTTAGTTTAGAAGGTTCCGTGCGTTTTCCCCGAAAAATGAATTGTTTTTTGTTTATTCCACGTGTAAACTTTAAATTTTGGCATTTGACGAATAAAAACCAACCTTCAAGCTATTACTCCGTTTTTGTTTGGTATACAGACACCATAAACTCAAAATTACTTAGGTATACTTGCATTAGTTTAAGAACTTAGTTATTAAGGTCAATTAAAAACTCAAAATAATTACAAAAATATATACTTAGGTATGCTTACATTAGTTTATGAACTTAGTTATTAAAGTTAAATAAAAAAGGTTTATTATTTTTTGCTTTTCAATTTTTTCGGCGGTTTAATTTGTTTGTTAAAAAGGTTTTATTTTATAATTTTTTGTAATACACAACTCAGCATTCATTTCTGTGAGTGAACAATAAATCACCCTTATTTTCCCACCCTTAGGGTAGGCATTTTTTTTCCAAATTTATGTGGGACCAACTTCGCGGTATACCTTATCCAATAAAAAAAGAACTATCAAAATCGGACTACTCTGTAAATAGTTAAAGTTATTACTTCAAAATTTTCAGATACAGTGAAGAGCAAAACTGAACCAATTATGGTACTTTAGGGTTTTGCAAGTTATTCATTAACTGTAACAGATATCGTAAAACTGGTTGTGTAATATTGTAGAGGGTAAAATTGTCTATAGAAAACTCATTTACATTTTGATGTCCGACTGATCATTTTTGAGTTAATTATGAAGCAAAACTTTCGAATTTCACTACTTTTATCCACGCAAATAACTCAAAAAAAGTCAAAGTTACGGGAAAAATGGTTATAACCAATTTTGTGCAGAATTGAATTCTCTACAAGTTAGATGAGGACACTTGCCCATGTCAGATTAAAAATTAGCGATATTTTATTATAAGGTAAAAATTATTTTAATCAACTTAAACTATTTTATTCATATTATTTCGCATTTCATATAATCTTATTATTATTATTCTTTTCACTTAAAGATTGCTTTTTAGATTTTTTAATTTAAGTGAAAACTTCCCACTTTACAAACTTACCAATTGCTAAAATTGTCGATAATTCAAAAATATAAATAATTATTGTTAGTTATTTTCTGTAAATTCAAGTAATTTCGCTATTAAAAAGTTAATTTTGTGATCCACGCTCGTTGCCACTCGGTTAATCTGGAATCTCGTGTCATACTCTCGCTTATATGTAAATAGACTTTCCGCAATCGTTAAGTAAAAGCAATAATAACAATAAGATTATATGAATAGTGAAATAATATGATTAAACAAAATAGTTTAAGGGGACTTAGCACCTTCAAATTTTCAAAAAATTGTTTTTTTCAAATGTTAATTTTGAATTGAATAAAAAGACATATCTTAATGAAACTATGTACATATACTTAATTGTTTTCAAACTACACGAAAACATTTTTTAAATATTTTTTGTGGCCTACTGTCGTCTGTTACAAATTTATTAAAAAAACATCAAAAAACCACGGCGTGCATGATAACTGCCCTCAGAGAAGTCCGAAAAAAAACAAAAAACGGAGTTTTAATCAGCATCAAAGCGGCCTTGGAATGAACTAAAAGAAAAAAATTTGGTTGGAAAATAACAAAATGGCAGCGTTTTTTCGAAAATCGATCTATTTTTTCCCCGAAAATCGGTTGTAACTCAAAAAATTTAATGCCGATGTTTTCATCCGTAGTTCATTCTGAGCAGTAAAATGTGTAGATTAACGTGTTAACATTTCAGAACGATTGGATAAATACTTTTTTCTTAATCATGCACGCCAACTTTAAACACATTGTTTCGAGTAAATTGCGTTTTAAGTTAAATTCAATATTTTTTTCTAATAAACCTTACCGAAATGTAATCTGTGATGCCTGGACCATACAATATACCTAACTTTTTTTGTTTTTTAAGGTTCATTCTAACAAATTCTATCAAAAAACAAAGATGGATTTTTTGAAAATTTAAAGGTGCTAAGTCCCCTTAAGTTGATTGAAATAATTTAATACCTTATAATGAAATTGTTTTCAATTTTTTTCGGACGATATTTTGTCAAGAATGTTAAATTATTGTATAAAAAATTTGAAAATAACATTTTCAATATTCGAAAAAAATAGCAAATATTGGTTCCCCTCTTTCACGCTATGCTTAATTTGGTATCATATTAGAGAATTTCATAAAATCAAGTGCCGAACTCGAAAAAAAACATATTTTATTTAAAACTTCAAGAAAAAACGTTATATTTTTTCTAATTAAGTTTAAAAAATTGGTTGAGCAATTTTTTCTAATAGATTATGATAAAAAAACAAAGAAAAGATGGTTTTTTTTTATCTTTTTCCTTTAAAAAGTTATAAGCGTTTAAAGGCAAAAGATTAAAAAATTCATAACTCAAAATCGGGTGATCCAAAAAATTTTTAAAAAATCATGAATACTCCTCTTAATATGTGCAAAAACACGAAAAAATTAGACATATTAAAAATAATCAAATCAGAAGTACATTAACTTGGGCTGGAATACACCATATACAAACACTAACTCACATTATATAAATAAACTATTTCTTTATCCTTTTTTTCCTATACCGTATACCTACATCACTGTAGAAAACAGTTTTTTGACAAAATGGCAATTAAATAGTTGAGTAATTAGGTAGGCCCCAAAGTAGTATTAGCACAGGCCCCTACAAATTCACGATCCTCCCCTGATTAGACAAATGTATCGAGTGTGGTATCAAATGGAATGTTTTAATACATAGATTCCAAAAATATTACTAATTAGAAGGTTTGTGAAGACATTTAGATGTTTGTGACTCAATCAAGTATAAACGGCTTAACGGGTTTTGAGGAAATTCAGCACACAGATAGACCATGTCCTGGGTTAGCACGTTGGTAACTTTATCGCGGTAATGAGTTGAAGATGGCGGATCCAATGTGGTGGCTGAAAACTCGATTTGAACGGATATGCATAAATATTAGTTAAATGGTTTCCGAGACTGCTGAGCAGAGTTGTAAAAGAATGCATTATTTTAGGAAAGCATTCCTTGAAGTCACTGGAAATGATTGCTTTTTTATGTTTGAAATCATTAACTTCACTTCGATACTGGAACTTACAGAAATCAAATCATCATTCATTTTGAAGTCATGAATGGTGCAATCATTTCAACAAATCAAGAGCTTGAAGTCATAAGAATGAAAAATCTTGTGATTTACTGCATTCTTTGAAGTCCCATGTGAGTCATTTCCAATCAATTGAATTCATTAAGAGTTTTGCGTCGGGAGTTACAAAAAGCCTTTATCTCACTAAATAAAAAAATATTCATATATTTATAACATATTTATGTTATTGTATTAACTTTTAATAATAACAATTTTTCAAAATTAGAGTCTGAAAGTGCTCCACGTCGAGGAGTATTAATCATACTAGCAAAAGAAAATAGACGCTCCACTGCTGCTGAGGATAGTAAGGGAGTATTGTATTTTACAAATACTTTTTTAATCGTTGGGTATCGATTTAACATTTCAAGAGACATAGATTGATCTGCAAGATATGCAAAATATTCTGTGTCTCCAGAAAAATTCCCAGTATCGGGCTCTTCTGATGTTTCATCTAGAATATAACATAAAAGTGTTATTTTTGATTACAGTTAATATATTATTATACCTGTGATAGAAAAATCGAAGTATGAATTATCGGCGATTCTATTTTGTCGATACTAGTGTTACCACATTAAGCTTGAATGACTGATTTTACCAATGCACTAAGTTCAGCAATTTTATTATCATCAAAAGCTGGATTTAGTGATGAGATCCATTTGAACTTCACAGATGGACACACTACAGACGCTATAATGGCGTCCTTTACTTCATGGGTTAAATCAAAGTACCGCTGAAACCTTTGTCGTAGTGCTTCCTCTAGCATTGTTATAATTTCCAAATTAAAAACTTTGAAAGGGTTATTAATCTTAAGCTTTCGATACTTTGTTTGAATTGTTGCCAACGTAGGATTAATAATATTTATTCGTATTCGAGAAGTTTGTGAGTAAAATGATTAAATGACAATTTTTTCGTTTTATAGGTACACTCAACCGACATCTTCAACTCATCCGTTTCTATAGAAATGCTCAACGGATTTTGAAAGATTTCTCAGAATTCAACGCACATAGCGTGGAAACATGAGTCAGTTGTCGACCTATAGAGAAATTTTGTTTCATCAAGAACAAGATAACTCTTACAGTCAGAATATGTTAAAAACTTAACTTTTTCAAAGTTAGCAGAACGTGTTTAAAAAAAAAAAAATATAAAAGCACTTAAATTGACAGTTGGGCACTTAATTAATATTTTTAATATTTTGTATTAACATTTTGGTTCTGCCCATTTTGCCCTTCTGAATTTACACATCTAGTTTTCATTAAAAATGCTTATAGTTGAAAAATTACAGACGCCATTTTGAATCGTTAAAACCCTATGTGTACAAAAAATGTAGTCTATTTTTATATCTTTGGGCAAAAATATTGAATCTTTCGTTCGGGAGTATGTTATTGAAGGACAAACAAACAAACAGAGAAACTTTCAATATTTTATATACATATGGAAGGATAAACATTAAATAATTATGAAATTAACAAAGTATGCATATGTACTTACATTATTATGTTTAGCATAATTTGAAACGTTTCTTCGCAAGTCTGTTGAGCCAACTAAATTTTGAGTGTATGCGTTGCGCATTGTATATGTTTCGGCAAACAATTTTGAAAAAGATCGTTTTTTAATTCAGGAGTTTCATCATAATCGAGATCTGAACTGTCCTAATTTTTTACCTTGCCATTTGAAAGGAATTTTTTTAAACCAAATTCCCTAAAGGCTTTTAAAAAATTTTATACCATTGTCCGTTACAGTTGCTACAACGTTATTACAATTTAAGCCAAACTGTGCGTGAATTTCTAGGATTACATCATTGATTCGGTCGTATGAATGTGATCCAGGGAAGCGCTTACATGCCAAAGCAACTGACTTTCTTTGACAGGATTCATCTAACCAATGACATGTGTATCCAAAAAAGCTCCTGTGTTTTGTAGACCATATATTGGCGGTGGTACAAAAAAGTTTGTTTTTTGAAATTAAACTTTTTAGGTTATCTGTCATGGATTTGTAAGTATCATCTATAAATTTCATGGTGGTTGGTCGGCTGAGTACTTTAAGCTGACCACTGGCAAATCTTAGTAAATGCCTGAATGATTGATCCTCTACAATTGATATTGGCAACATGTTGTTTGCAATAAACCGTACTAATAAATCCTCAAAAAGTTTCTGTTGAGACTCCTTACATCTAGGTTTCGCTTTCATATTTTTATATTCTCGAAGCTTTTCAGGATGGTCGTTAAGGCCTGATTAAGTTGGAAGTTACTTGTTTTGATCCTTGCAACTTTGATTGACAAACGCAACACTCTACTAGTACGCCGTTTCTTTTCCGTTGAAATTCCGTACTGTTCAACTTGCAATAAGAAAAAAAGTAATTGATATAAAGTGATTATATAAAGATTTCGATATAATATAAATTTAATTTAGAAGCAATACGAGAACTTTTTATAGTGCTTATGATAATTGAGAAATTTTAGTCGTTATTTTGGATCCGCCATCTTCAATTTCTTAATTTGAAGTTAACAAAAAGCTATGAATAAAAAGTATTTGATAATCTAAAAAAATGACAACACTTTTGTGAGACCCGTGGTTAAAGTGGCTTATGTGGGCTTTGAGCTTAGTACGGAGTTCGCGTAGAATTGCTCCATTCCTACACAAAGAAATTTTGTAAGATTTAACGGGAGATATTTTCAATTGTAGGAATATATTAAGCTAAGAAACAGAATTTCGTCAAAACTGCATATAATAAAGTACATTCTAACGAACCGATACAGATTAAAATATTTATCAATAAAAAACGGCAAAAAAATTGATTGGAACTGATAAAGTACCAATATAAAAACATTAAAATATCGTTATAAATCAAAAATATAACTTTTAATAAACCTGTTGGATTACTTTGAAAAACTTTGAAAATAATACATTCTCATTTTGATTACTTTCTGGCGATGGGTAAGATGAAGAAGGAAGCGAAGGAAATGAAAATAATGGTGCATTATCAGCTATTTCTGCAGGTTGCAATTCAGATGATGTTGTTGCCAATGTTGACCCTTTCTTCCTTTTGACTGGTGCTCCATCGTCATTCGTTAAAATTGATCTTTTTCTTTTCGTTGAATTCGCTTTAATAATTGAAAAAGTTGGGTCAGCATAGTAATCGCCTGACGAAAAGTCTTCCTGATCACTCATAATCACACAGAAATTTATAGATTTAACACCGCACCAGTTATTTACCGATCAAATTCACAAAGCACAGTTAAATCACTGAATTCGTAACTGGACTGAACTGACTTTAAACGAATGCTTGATTCATCTGCATTCATATGCCATTATAGCGTCTGTAGTGTGTCCATCTGTGAAGTTCAAATGGATCTCATCACTAAATCCAGCTTTTGATGATAATAAAATTGCTGAACTTAGTGCATTGGTAAAATCAGTCATTCAAGCTGAATGTGGTAACACTAGTATCGAGAAAATAGAATCGCCGATAATTCATACTTCGATTTTTCTATCACAGGTATAATAATATATTAACTGTAATCAAAAATAACACTTTTATGTTATATTCTAGATGAAACATCAGAAGAGCCCGATACTGGGAATTTTTCTGGAGACACAGAATATTTTGCATATCTTGCAGATCAATCTATGTCTCTTGAAATGTTAAATCGATACCCAACGATTAAAAAAGTATTTGTAAAATACAATACTCCCTTACCATCCTCAGCAGCAGTGGAGCGTCTATTTTCTTTTGCTAGTATGATTAATACTCCTCGACGTGGAGCACTTTCAGACTCTAATTTTGAAAAATTGTTACTATTAAAAGTTAATAATAACATAAATATGTTATAAATATATGAATATTTTTTTATTTAGTGAGATAAAGGCTTTCTGTAACTCCCGACGCAAAACTCTTAATGAATTCAATTGACTGGAAATGACTTACATGGGACTTCAAAGAATGCAGTAAATCACAAGATTTTTCATTCTTATGACTTCAAGCTTTTGATTTGTTGAAATGATTGCACCATTCATGACTTCAAAATGAATGATGATTTGATTTCTGTAAGTCCCAGTATCGAAGTGAAGTTAATGAATTAAAATACTTTTTATACATATAAGTCAAGAGAATTATTTGCCGAAAAGATTTCAATCTTTTACAACTCTGCTGCTGAGTTCAATTTTGCCATCGAAATTTCGGAATTCAAGATGGCGGATTCAATATAGCAACTGAAAACTGAAAACAAAGTATGTGCATGCAATTAAATATAAGGGGGTTTCAGGGGTTGCTGAAAATTATTTCATAATTCGCCGTCAGAAAGATAATTGACTGAATTCATTTCGACTCAGAGATGTTTAGAGTATAACCTCGGTCGCATACCGTAATAATAGCGTATTTATGTAGGTAGGCGCTCATGCAAAGCAGTACGCGACCATATGTATGTATTAAGATACAATAAATAAACAAAAAAAACTTTGAATTTCATTCCACAGAAGAATACATACCAATTTCATAAATTTTATAAGGAGGTAACTGGTAAGGTGCGCATGTAAAGTTACTAGTTATATGTATGGTCTTCCTGTTTGAATTATGTCACGGCGTTACTCACGTTGTCTTTATAAGTAGTATCTGAAACTAAAAAGTTGTAAATAAAAATTAAAGCTAAAAAAATAAAACCCCCGATTACGGAAAACAAAAAACTGAAAAGTATGAAACAAAAAAATATCCTTCTCTGAAACCAAAGCCTGAATTTGTCTTTTAGACTAAGGGAATTTTGTGTTCTGAAAAAATATTTAATAATTTGCCGTTTAAATAGACAATTGAGTGAATTTAAATGGACTCATAGGTACCTTGATGTTCAGAGTATAGCCGTGGTCACATGCCGTAAGAATAACAATTTTATGTATTATAGGTAAGCACTTAAGACGAAGTCAGGGTATGGTTTCAGAAAAGAATATATTCTTGTTTCATACTTTTCAGTTCGTTGTTTCCGTGGTCGGGTTTTAATTCTTTTAACTTTAATATTTTACTAATTTCAGCCTTGTCTTTTGAAGCTTGATGCGAACTGCAGTAATAGTAGCCTTTAATGAGGTCACAAGATATACCTACTCCCCACCCCAGTTGTGGCGACATTATGGTATGGTATGGTGATGTGGCTGCCTCGGGGCACACTTAGACCATCGCTAGGTCCATTGTGATACCACATTGGGGCGACCCATCTTCTATCCAGGGAACCACTCAGAGTCCTTGATGAAGCTGCTGATGTTCTGGATGCTCGTCGAGCCCAGGTTAGCTAGGTCATCGAAGAAGTACGCACCCAGACAGCGCAGCCTTAGGGTTGCGAGTGCTTGGCATTGGCATAGGAAGTGCTTAATGCTTTCTTCTTCCTCCTCATCAAGACAGCTTCTGCAGAAATTATTGAGGGGAGCCCCAGTCTGCTGGCATGTCTACCGATAAGGCAGTGCCCGGTTAGCACGTCTACTACTTTGCTGATGGTTCGTCTCTTGAGGGATACTAAATCCTTTGACCTGTGTCGGTCTAGAGAGGGCCAGGTCAGCCTAGTGGTCACGCAGGTGTCTTCGCGTTTCCAATTATTGTCGGTGATCCTTGTAAATGATCGTTCGACTACGTGCTTATAGGAGGAGAAGGGTACTCCTATATACGACAGGATGTCCGTGTCCGGAAGGCTGGTGCCCCGTCTAGCAAGCTCATCCGCCTTCTCGTTCCCTGGGATGTTGCTATGGCCGGGCACCCAAGTTATATTAATGTCAACACTCTCTGCTAGTTGGTTTAGCAGAGAGCGGCATTCGGCTACAACCTTCGAGGAGGTGCATGCACTAGCCAGCGATTTTAATGCAGCTTGGCTATCAGTAAGGATAGTGATACTATTGGGGGATGGCTGTGCTTCTAGTAATCTAGTAATCTTCTAGTAGCTTCCAGAACGGCTACCACTTCCTCTTCCGCTTGAACCACGCTGCAGTGGTCGGGTAGGCGGAAGGATACTTCGAAGCCTAAATGTTCGGAAAAGATTCCGGCACCAACCCTATCATCTATCTTGGATCCGTCGGTAAAAATTAATACCGGGTTAAGTTGTCTGAGGGGGCTCTCTCCCCAGTCCTGTCTAGCAAGAATGAGGACATTGAATCTACAGTCAAACGAGGGTTTGGGTGTGGTATATATAGTCCAGTTTGGGGGCACGTGAATCTAGGATTTTCGAATGTCCATAGTCCGTGCGTGTCCACGGATTAGCCGCGTTTAGCCTGTGGCGACATTACGCCCTATTCCGATGCGTTCAACCTTTCGCCATAATTTGATTTTTATCGCAAGTCTGCGTTATCTGTGTGAACAATCCGACCATTGCCTTCCAGTAGAGGGCTTCTCTTAGTTTTACCAAGGTGTGCCTCTAATTATGGTGAGTGTTCTTACTTTGTCCAGACGGTTCGTAAGTGGAATCTACTTCCTAATAGATTCCAAACCACCTCCTCCAGCAGAGTTTTCTTCAGATGCAGGAGTTTGAAACGCTTGAATAACTTCCAACTTCTGTTTATGACGGATTCCAGCGCATCTGTTTTCGTGAAATGCTTTCAAATCCTACCTTGAACATCTCTGGTGTACCTCAGGATACCCGTCTTGGCCCTCTGTTGTTTTTAATTTACATTAAGGTCATTCTACGATAAGAGGTTTTGAGTCCACAGAAAGTGCGGCCAAGGGAAAGTTGAAGTTTTTTTGATTAAACATGTATGTATATTAGGATTTTGATCCCTTTTATGTATGTAGGTATACATTCACATAAGGGCAAATCACCTTATATGTATATATTTAGTTACTTTTTGGAAGGCCAGCGTAAATATATCGGGCAGGGTAGAGACATCAAGATCAGGGTAGATACTTTTTTGACCAGAGACTTTTATGTAATAAGTCAGTTTTATGACTTGCCAGGGGAGAGACACGATCACCTCCCGAAACCACTGAACTGCACTATTGCGTCGCAACTAACAAATTATACCGATCTAACAGCTCGCATGTTTAGTATTACCAGAGATAACATAATGCTACGTCTTTCGTCAAGAGCTTTCATTTTAATAACCTCCAATCTACTTCCAATCGCACATGTCCTAGCTCTAACCAAAGAGATCGTGAATTTCTCCCTTAAAGCTATGCTCACAGGCTCTTTAATAGAAACTCGAGATTCAGAGACGAGTTTTGTGTTTTGGCTCTTCTTGTTGAGTGTTTCGCCACGTTGCTAGTTTAATCTGATGGGATATTAGTCCAGCCAAACAGTAACAAAAAATACTTCTTTTTTTTTTGCAATACGTAAGGGGTTTGACTGAATTTAAAACTGAGTCTTCGATTTGTAATTCCCCCTCCATTCGTCCATTGTGAAAAGAAGGATGCAACCAGTTGCATAATAAAAATTAGTTAGCTCAAAAATAAAAAACATTGAGAAAAACACTTCTATAATATAAAATGCACACTACTTTTGTAGAGCTTATTCACTTTGTCATTTTCTTAATTTTTATGGATTTTAGAGCGCCTTCCAGTGCATTCTTTGCTTAATTATAAAACTTTTTTTCTCTACCATTTTTCTCATTATAGTGCATTATTTTCAAAAAAAAAAAAAAAAAACTTTTCATGATCCGATACTACCTTGACCTTGGAAGTTTTTTCTTGAAAATAATGCACTAATGAGAAAAATGGTAGAGAAAAAAAGTTTTATAATTAACCAAAGAATGCACTGGATTTTTTTCAGAATTTTGGAGTTTAAGCGCCATTTTGAATATATTAAGGTGTGAAATCGATTTCCAAACGGCATATTATTAAAGTTCAAACATTTACTCCACCGCTTAGTGGGGTTCCAGGGTCATTGCAGACGGGAAACCCCTTGAAAATTCGATTTAAAAAAAACAAAGTGCGCGTTTTTTTTTTTTGCTTTAAACTACTTTTTTCTATAATTAACAAGTTTTTGGAGAAATTTTATGAGCACTATCAGAAAGGGCACATCTCAAGCTTTAAAAAGATGCCCCCCTCTAATTTTTCAGACGCAAAAAGTATTAGTTATGAGCCGCTAAAGATTGGTGTACCCATCGTGCCATTCTCGTCCGAAACGGGTTAAGAAGGGGAAACTGGCAAATAAGTAATATAAATATTTTAAAGAAAAGTGTGAATAGTTGTGATTTGATGAATGTTGCAATTTTTTACGATTCAAATTAAATAGGAAATGTAAATTTTAAAAGTATGTACATACATATATATACCAACAACTTTAATGGTCATACCGGATTTCGAAGATTCCATTCAATTTTCGACTAAATGTGAATTTTTGAGAAAGCAAAGATTTTTTCGAATTTATTAATTTGTGTTCATTCACACACCGGTACAATTAGTGAACACAAAAAAAGATACATTTTTAGGTTTCCGTAGCAAAACAAGGAACCCTTATAGTTTCGCTATGTTCGTCCGTATGTCACAGTCAGTTTATTTAGAGATTATTAAGACTAGACCCCTGAAATTTGGTACTCTATAGATAATTATACCCGCTACAAAGATATGTATTCAAATATTTGGGAAAATAATATTAACGGTATCCTTTCCTACATGCAAAGCGGGGATGAAAAAAATTCATTTCTTACCCACCGAGTGAGATATCGTAAAAAAAAGAAAATGTTTTCCCGTTTTTGAAATATTCGACTCCAAAGTGGCCATTTCCGATTAGGTTTGTGTCGGATATCACCCTGAACGCAATTTTTGAAAAAGCCGAGAAAATCTAGGATAGGTATACTTGCAGATATATTGAAATTACTTTTGAAAATAACACGACTTACTGTAGTCGAATAGTTTACGAGATATGTATATGTAGCAGACCAAGTTATGCTTATGTGGGCTCAAACAACTTTTCGGGAAAATCTGCTCAAGCATTTATATATGTATGTACATATGTATGTGTTTTTCTGTGTTTCTGCATGTGTATATACAAATAAATAAGTAATCATACATCAGTCCGTTTTATTAAACGATTCTAAGGATAATTTTTTTTTTTAAAGAATGTGTCTTCTCTAGACTTTTGTTTGTCGAACTCCCAAATACAATTTTTTCTTAGAACGATAACCATCATGTATACTTAATAATTTTTTCTCTATGACTGAAACAATCATTTTCCTTGTTGTACCATTCTGGAAAGTTTGCAATACACTTATTCATATTTTTTTTAAATATTTTGTTCATATGGGTTTTCTTTAAATTTTTAAAATGAAACAATAATTCATTTGGAGCTGTAATTTTAGCCGATTCGATTTCCAAAAGATAATTATTACAAACACTGCAATTTTTTAAATATTTCGATTTCAGCATTTTTGCCATAATAAATCCCCTCAAAATATTTGATTGAATCATCAGATAGTAGGTATTTATTTTTCAGTTATAGCTTCATTTTCTTCTAAAAGCCACTTGGTAATTCAGATTCATCTTCAAATAACAAATGAATATCGTTATCAAGAAGTTCGTTTTCTCCTATATTTTTTTGACAAATTCACAACTGCTTCTACATCCAATTCAAGCATTTCCTCACTGTCTTCTTCACAATTAGCAAATTTTGAAGTATATAGCAGACGAACAGTAACAGATATAACTCTACCAAGGATTGGCCCAAACTCATGAACAGATGGATTTCTTTTCTTATATCTTATGACATGACACTAAACAAATTTTCAACGCGATCTTGATTTAACTTATTTATGCAGACATAATACCAGTCATTTCCATATTCTTCAAACAAATCAGTCGACAATTATAATACACCTTCAATGGTTTGCGAAAGACCATTAATACAATTAATTTTTACTTTTTTATTTGGAACTATAAATTTAAGTTCATTTACATATTTATTCATTTCCTGCAGATATTTCCATGTTTCATTATCTTTTTGAAGTGCAGCTCGATGTGGATTTTTTGCAAAAAGGGATTTGCTATTTAAGCAATCGAACAATTTATTCAATTTTTCTAATGTGTCAGCCGTACCCATCGCAGATTCTTCAAGAAGCCCTAAGTTGCTTAATTTGCAGAGCAAGATAGACGTTCATCTCTTGAAAGCTCTTGGGATTGAGGTGTTCGGATTTTAAACGAGGACAAATTCTATCTTCGCTATCTATTTTAAAGAGATTTTCGATGTGTTTCAATTCTGTTTTACCATTTTCAGAATTCTGCAATGGATATTTCATTAAATTGTTTCTTATGGATACTTCATTAAAATAATTCTTATAGATTTAAATAGATGGGGAGTATCAAAAAAAAAAAATATATATATATATATATATATTTTTTTTTTTTTCTGTCATTGTAATATAAATAAGGGCTTTTAATAGAGACTCCCAAGTTTTTATATAAAGCTTGATTTGTTGTAGATTGGGCACACACTAGTACGCGTATCTTTAGACCTTTTTCATCACAAATCTTTATAATTTCAAATATAATTATTTTTAGTATGGCCACGAGGACTGTTTTTTCTGAAAAACAATGTGCTATAATTTGTTTCCAGTTTCCATACATAGTAGCCAACATGAAAACGCATGCACTATTAGCGATTCCAATGTGTCTTGAATCGTCTCCGAATCCATAATCTGCAAATCCTTCAATTTTATCAGTTTGGTCGTTAAAGTTTAAAGTACGTTTCAGGCTCATTTCATCAAAAGCTAAAACAACTTCTTTTTCTTTTTTGTCAAGTTTGCTGATATAAACCATAAATTTCTCAAATACATTGTAATGAATACAAGGTAATAAGTTTTTTATCGGAAGCCAATTATAAACTGAACGTGTGGATGGCATATGGTACCCAAGCATATCCCTCAAAAAGTTGTATGTGGCGGTGGATTTGAAAAATATGGCTTGTGAAACTAACTTCAATTCTTCAGTATATGAGTTTTGTCTTTTCATGAGCATTGTGCAAAATGTCTTAGCTTCTGGTGAAAGATGAGGACGGCCAATAATTGAACCAAGCTCTTTGCAATGAACGGTATGTTTCTTATTTTTTAAAAACATATATTTCCTTTTGGTGTTATTAGCATTTTTCTTAATTAATTTTTTTTCGTTTTCCAATTTCTTTATTTTGGTTTTTAATTGTTGCACTAGAGATGAATAAAATACACTTCGTAGTTCCTCACAGCTGGAATTCTTTCCAACATTTTCTAATGTCCCCAAATCTTCAAAGTTGATATCTTCGTCAAAATTTGGTATGCTAGTGCCCAATCTTTCCATTTCTTGGAATTATATTTTGGGAACTTGAAAAACTTAATTTCATTGTCCCGTGAATTGCTCCGACAGGAAGTCAGTATACTTAAATCTAAGTAATGAATACTTATATAAACTAGAAATTATTATAATAACAACCTAAAATAACATAAATCTGTTGATACAGTAATAAGGATTATTAAATACATTCAAAATATAACATTAACAATATAATCAATCGCTCGGTTTATTTAGGTAGTGAAAGCCTCGCTTCTCGCAGGATAAATGAATAAATCATGCGCATTAGCTGCAGCTCAGGCTCGGCACAGCGCACACGGGTTAAAGAGTCGCGACATCACTCTTTGATGTTTGCTTCGCGCTTCAGGCCCACACCTGACGAAGCCCAATTAATCGCTTTTAAGAGAATGACCCATAACAAGAGAATTTTAAACGAAAGCCCTTTGGCCTGAGAAGCTTGCATTTCGTGCCGCGAAAAATTTCTATTGGATTGCACATCTATATATTCGTTATCTCTGGTATTACTAACTTCAGGTTGATACGCATTCTTGAGCCCTATTGTGAATATGGCCGTCTAATATTTCTATTTGTATTAACATACCAAAATTCGCCAGAAAAAGCAGGACAAAAATGAAGTTCGAAAATTATTGAAAATAAACAAATATTGTTGTATCTTACGTTTATAATACTTAAGTATACTTGTTTAAATTCGTGTTAAATATACTTTAATTTGGAAACTGAGACAAAGAAGGTATGTACTGTCTGCATATTTAACTAAAAACGTCAAGGGGACAGGCCAGGATTGAGACTTTTTCAGACTTATATATGGAATTTCAGGAAAATGTACTTTAATGGGGCATTTAATCATAATGCTATTCATAAAATATATTAAGATGCTGTGATTTATTGCATAAAATAACGAGACGTAGAATAAGAAAGCTATTTTAGAATGATTACCGTACAAATTACCTCTTATCGTAGAAGGACCCATTAATGATCTCTCTCTTATTTTGACAATTATTTTTCTTGGCAATATATACTTAACTTGTCTGTTCATGTTACAATAGTTGAGGGAAAGAACACTAGGGTCACAAGCACCCATTTGCTTTCAAGTCGATTTCAACAGTTTTGTGTGTGAAGGGTATTTTCAAAGATATAAAGTTGTTATGTTGCTTCTTTTACTATTTTTAAAATAAAATTTGTTTCTAAAAATATTTGTTTAATGTAAGTTAAAATTAATTTATTCAATAATACCGTACCATATGAATTTTACGCTTATTTTAGAAAATCTTATGAGATCTTATTAGGAAGAGACGGAAAATTTCTGAGGAGAAGATTAAAGAAGTGTTTTTGGAATTGGAATCCACTTTTCTTCTGTCAACAGAATTAGAAAAGAAAGGCTACCATCGCAAGAATCATTCAATCCGGACATGTGGACACACTTGTAGAGGTTCACAGAATTATTAGTAATACTTCAGATTTTCGTGCAAGTGTCGAAATAATTTGTAGAAGTCTACGATCGCAAGACCTCAAAGCGAAAACTAAAATTAAGAAACCACTTGTTCTAAACAAACACCACATGACAAAAAAGTATACACAATCGGTTGCTGAATGGACCTTTGAAGACTGAAGGAAAGTGATATTTACTAACGAAACAAAAATTAACAAATTGGGTTCGGATGGGCGAAAATGGGTGTGGCAAAAAGGCTTCAAACGACTTCATCCACGGCGTATACATGGATCCAGAAATTCTGTGGCGGCAGTATATTATGATTTGGGGGTCTATGAGGATGAGGGGTACCCAGTCGAGGAAACTTCATCGAATTTGTGACAGAATGAACGCGAATCACTATGTCAACATCTGTCGTTCCTCGAAAGTTTAGAGATGTTGGGGCTCGACAAAGAAAATGTTGTAATGCAACGACGTAGATCCGAAATATTTTGCTCAAATAACAATGCAATGGTTTTCAGAAAATAATGTTATGATCTTAGACTGACTCTCTCAGTCAGAAAACTTTCTTCTTATGCTACAGATCCGAAATCTCTTGATGAGCTTTGGGAACGAACAAAAGATGTCTGGGAAATGGGAAAGCATTTCTGAGGAAGAATAGAAAAATATCTTTGAAAGCCTACCCAAACGCATTGCAGAGGGTATTTCTGCTCGAGGAGGATAGAATCATTACTAGTTAAATGTAAGACATTGAAATTCGTCAACGCAAAACACAAAACTGTTGCAATGTATATTTTATAGATCATCTGTTCTTTGTGGTTGTAGATGAATTTAAAGAAATTTTTTTGTTACGGTTTATTGCCTTAATAAATTACCTTTTCTTTAAATATAGTATTGGTTTTATTATGAGATTATTTTCTGCTCTATGTTCGCTTATACTAATCAAGGGGAATTATTGAAACACTTTTATGAGTTACATAGTGTATGTATAGTGCAGGTATGTGTAGTAGGTATAGAATAGACAAAAGATAAATAAAATAAGACAATAAAAAAAATTTAAAAAATATTGCAATCCAAAGGAACAACAGATCTGCAATACAACTGAAGAAGAAGAACCTTGACCTATCATAAATTACATCATAAATTACATAAGATATGGTGCCTACCGGCTCTGACCTTAAATGTTCAGACACCACCTCAAAGAATCAAATACAAAAATGGGAAAAAATTCGAAGCAGTTTCCAAAGTAAAGCTCGTACAAAAATGATTTTCATTCATATGACTTTTAATCACTTCTTCGAACAAAGAATATGAAATTTTTGAGTTTAACTAAACCTCAACAGATAAGGCGAGCGCCGGACCACAAACAAATGTAACGGCAGGAGCGAGAATTGTTTCTACCGACAATTTATTAATGCCTATATGAAGTAAAAGCCTCTATGATTTTAATTTGTTAAAACTTTCATGTTTCTACAAAGTGTCCAAAGAACTCGACTTTTTTAATTTATCCGGCATATTTCATCCAGCCTCCTTAAGACTAAATGTAACTTTCTCGAACTTTCAAACCAATTACGCACACATGCAAAAGACCAGTTCACTTTTAATATGGAAGGTTTTATCAAAAGGAATCTTTTGGTAAGTAAACTAAATAAATAATAAAATTGTTTAATATTTTTAGATGGATACCGATTGAACAGAGTACATATAGTGAATTAAATAGTGAATAAAGTGAAATTTGTCAGTTTAGTGATAACTAACAAGTGAAATTATATAGGAAATTTCATTGAAATATGCAACAATTTTTTGTTGGAAAAAAATGTTTAAAGATAAAAATCTTGGAAAGTATAGCTTTCCGACAAAAGCTTTTTGCATATTGGCTCGCTTGAACTCCAAAACAAAATTCTTACGAAGTTTCATAAGAATCCGTGAGGATCACGGATCACTGTTGGGTGGTTTTCGCCGGAATTGTGAAAACAAGTTTCTGAGGTAGGGTAAGGTAATTTTGTTGCGGAGAAAAGGAGCGGGAAATGTTGGAGAAAGATAGAGCTAATTTTTGAAATTCACCCCGTGTAAATCCGTTAAGCACTGGCAGAGCACGGAGAATGGGAAAACTTTCCAATTGAAAACTGGCGAAACGTATGCTTAAATGTAGGTATGACGTCACAGGGGAGCGAGAGCAGAGCACTCGTAGGTATCCTGGCCCTGTACTCCTGTGAAAAATGCTCTAGTCCAGCAAAAGAAG
The DNA here is from genome assembly GCA_951509405.1 of Machimus rusticus. Lineage (NCBI taxonomy): Eukaryota > Metazoa > Arthropoda > Insecta > Diptera > Asilidae > Machimus > Machimus rusticus. The sequence continues at coordinate 17,417,871 of OX608051.1, forward strand.
GAGAAAAAAACTACCAAGAATAATAATAAAAAGAAGAAGACTAAGGTCAATGATATCGATGAAAAGATGAACGAAGCTATTTTATTTAATATGAGTAGACGGCCAGCAAGCTCAAAAATTCAGTAAACAGCTTGTAAACAATGGGCTCACAATAAATGGCCAAAAATCATGTAGGATCGATTGGCATACCCCTGTTCAGACCTTGTTTGGGAAGTTGCCACACGATTACATTTGAAAATCATAATTTCCACTGAAATTTCGTATAAAAGTTCCCAAACTTTTCTCTCCGTGGAGTACTCGTCTTTCTAAATCAAGTTTTTGACCGGACAAATTTTTATCCCCTCAGATGAATATTTTTGGTATACATTTCAGGACAATTAAAATGATTTGTTCCAGTGTTCAGTTTAAAATAAAATGTAACTATCTTTTGACGTTGCATGATTCATAAACATGTAATTTTATTTGTTTTTCCTAATAAAACGTAAAATCGCAAAAAAATTATGAGGTCGAAAAATTGTTGATCCTTGAATTATTTATTTTTTACTTTTTATTTAGTTTGGTTCGGTTTGGCATATGAGAACTTTACCTCACACTTGAAACCATGTTCAATTAATCGCTTTGATGCATGAGTCTGGTAAAAAGTAGCATCGCGGTGGAACATGGAAGGGATCCTCTGCCGGAGGACACCTTAACAGAAAGTGCACGTTGTCGCCATTTTCATGCGACTCATTGCTGGCGTAGACACCAACTGTGGTAGACCTGCTCCTTAAACTCGCACCCACCTTTCCTAAAAACACAGTGGCGACATAAAAAAGCTAAAAATAAAAGGGAAAGAGGCTGCGGGAATGTTGCGGTTCACTTTATTACTTAGGAGGTGTGGGTGGAGGGGTCCTTCACTTACAATGAACCTGTAGCTTCATTCGCTTGCTGACTGACGGGGGCACGCCATTCGATGCTATACATAAATAAGCTCCCATTTCCGATCGCGTGACTTTCGAAAGCCAAAGCATTTCTCCCTCTACAGCAAGTGCTTCAGGTGAATCCCACATGAAAAAGAAAAAAGCAAAAAATAATTTAGTCATTGCAAAGACGAAATAAGACGCCGCGAATTGCTGAACCCGTGAACAGGCACCGCCACCTAATGGCTTTGGCCAGCTGTCACCTACCTTTAGTTTTGCCATGGGGGCCATTGCGTGCGATGATTTCCCTGCCATCCTCTCGGCGCCAGGTAATTTTCGGTTTGGGATAGCCCCGCGCTTTGCATATTAGTTTGGCGGAGCCTCCTTCCGGTACCATCATATCCCCCGATGTTTCCTCGTTAACGATATCCGGCGGTATCACAACCTCAAGGTACGCTGTCTTGATGGGCATGTATATATTTTATTTTTTAATTAGAATATGTCACTAAAATCATTAGTATAAGTTTATTCTTCGGATGACCTAGCCCTCTCCAACCATCACTTTAAAAATATTGTAGCCTAGTCAACCCTGTCTCACTTCACATTATAAGCTCTTTGCTGATGAAATATAGTGAATCTAGAATTAACGTCATTATTCAAAGCTATCCAAATATTCGTGACTCAAAAAATTATAGAACTTTACCCTTTTCTTTTTATGATACAGGTAAATTTCCTTCCAGGCAAGGTCACAACCCTTATTATTATAAACAAGCTACTTTAACAGCTTAAAATTATTTTTTCTAACACAGGTTTTGAGCTACATATGTATGTATGTAAATTGTTAAGATGCTTTTTGGGGAAACTGTTGGGAAAATTCTCTCATTTTATTATTTTTTTAGGTACGTACTCTGAATAAATTCTAATAATTTCTGAACACACAGTTAAATTATTCAGCGAAAACCAAATTTTCTGCATCCAATAAATATTTCCAATTTTTAGAAACATACATTTTTATGGTAAAAAAAGTGATGGTAAAATAAGAAACTTGAAAATGTTCAGTTAAGTAATTCCTTCATTTACACTATAATATGTCGAATATTCATAACATTCAGTAATTGCCAAATTACCTTTAGACATTGACAATGGAAATATTCATATAAAACCAGGAGAGTCTGATGGAATTTGATAGCACATAGAAAGGATTGATAGAATCGAGTTTAAAATGCACATTCGATAAGCTCCACTCAAAACATGTTTAGTACCTCCAGAAAAAGTCTTATCTCTCGCTACTAAATATATCAATATAAAGGAAGGGTATCGATAAGGCCTCATTTTGGACCCAGAATAACGAAACTACCATTCCGATTGATTTTCCTGTAATATTCCAACTGATCGTGGGTGGGATCGAACTAGGGAACTCCGAAGCGGCGAGCTTGCTGCCCTAGCCCTGAACTGTCCTGAGCCATCAACACATGCACGGTTTTAAAGTTTATGAGTAACCCCGTCTTTTTCTATTTTCTGTGTAATCTGTGTATTGTTCAATATTTCCTTTCGCTTCTACTTCACACTTCGAATTTCAACCGGGCAAATTCCAATTATTTATTTAATTAGATATTTTACCTTAACTGACAGTGAATTGTCCAAAACTCTTATCTGACAAAATGTATACATATAATAAAAATACCTAAAAATTGGAATTTATCAATTCACCAATTCACCAATTTACTCAAGTCAATTCATTTAAATTTGTAAAGTTTTTACATAATTATTTATCTCTTATATCGGAGTAGACGATTTTCCGAATTTCGTTCTTTTCTATGTCGGTGTTTCTTCTAAAATGTAGATAAATTTACTTTAACACTGCGTAAATGTAGGCACCTAAACTGATTTAGGTACTTCGTCTAATCACGAATGTAAATTTGACAAGCAATAGTGGAAAATTTACTAATTTTTCGGAAATTCATCTGAATACTATTCACCTAACAGACGTTAGGAAAATCCTCTAAAATATTTATTTCAGTGTGCTACGAGCCGGATCGTGCCTTCGGATGAAACGCTCTCCCTGCATGGGACGCTGATCGGCTCTTAAATACCAGATTCCTCTTTAGGATTCCCTCAAGGGCTTTTCGTTGATTGGGAATTATTTTTAGCTCTTACCTTCCCTCCTCTCCTCACTTAGCAAGTTTTCTTCTTATCTTAATAGATTACACCCGATTTCTCAACTAAAGGCCGGAACAGAATATGTAGCGTGTAGTACGTAGCTGTAGCTGTAGATGTAGTTGTAGCTGTCGGTCTTCAGAATGGTGTAGGTAGGGTGTAGTTCATTTCGACTGCGACATTCAAGGGAAGAGTTATGATTTAATCATTTCCCAAAAAGGTAATTCGGGTAAAAATTTCACCAGGAAAGGGATAATTCCAAGAATATGAAATCTTTATTGAATTATTTCTTCGTATTTCAGGTAAACTTTGCAAACAACTTCCCAATTTATAAGAAGATGCAAAGGTAATTTTTTAAATTACATTGATGAGTTTTTTTTAAAGAGATATGTAAATAATTTGGGAACATCATATTCCGCAGATTGGGCCAACAAATCACATTCCAAATTAAAAATTTTTAAATTTTATAATTTGGAGTTTACAGAAAATTGCATAGTGATGCTTTAAACATTTTAAAAGCATTAGTTGCTTGCAATTTATACAACAAACAATAACAACAAATAGTCCCTTATTCGTAAAGGAACGATAATTCATCTTTTTTCCCGACTCATTACATGCCGTGTTGCTTGTAGCTGTAGCGGAAAGTAGAAAAGTTCCTACTTTCAGCTGAACTACGAGTAACATAAGAGGCAAACTTAGTAAGATCCTCAAATACCTTTTTTGGAGGGTTGGTAAATGCTTCATGGTATTTGAAGAAGACCTGTTATAAGGTGGAGAGGTCGGTGGGAAGATCTTCTCTGTGAACAAACACAAGAACAATTGTTTTGGTCTTGCCATCGATGCAGTGGAGTCAGAAGTAGGCTAAGAATAAACGTACATACATTGTTTTAAATTTTTTAATTGCGTAAACGTGATAGCAGGTACCGTCCATCGTCGGATTCGGCAGACCGCATAATAAGCATGATGATGATGATGGTTTGGAGACTTGGGAAATAGAGGGCGTTATGAAAAAGGTGGTGGATGTGGATGAGGAACCTGTTGGAGCTAAAGAACAATGATTGGAGGGAGTTTTGTCTGACTTATTATTGCTTTTTTCCAACTTCACAAAAAACACAGTAATTATTCGTGGTATTGCGCCTCATAAACAAATGTTTTAAGATATGCTAAATTTTTAAGAGTGCTACATCACTGCAAAGGTATCAAAATTGGAGGTCGAAAATACATATACAAATACTTTTATTTCGACATCTTATTTAATTATTTGTAATATTAACACACTTATTAATACAATTTGTTTATAAAATCATCTCATTTCACTTATCTTGTATTACCATTATTTAACCCATGGCCTCAATTAAATAAACATGCAGCGAAAGCACGCTAAAAGTTTCTTTATTGACATTAGCAGCACAATAAATCAATTAATGCAGTAAGAAGTTGGTCAAAAAAATAGGTATGTTATATTCTATATGTATTCTTTGTCACTTGGACGTCCAATATTCCGCCTGTTGTCAGATCCGTATAAATTGATCTTCGTTTCGTCGCTCCGTAGAATGTTGTACCACTTTTGGAGATTTTGTTCACCAGCCATTTATTCATCACCATCTATGGCGAATGGTGAAATCTTTTCTTGCCCTGAAATTTTTTTCCACGAAGCAAATGTACTCTTTTAGCAATTTCTTCTAGTAGATTTGTCCTTTGTAATCTTCTGCGCATAGTTCTTGCGCTGTTTTTTTATCCCGTAGGTACGCAAATCGTCCTTGACGACACAAATGGCCATAATGATAATCTGATGATCAGTGTTTGGAGTCGTTTTCTTAGTTAGAAGTCTGGTTTACTGTGTTTCTTTAGGCTTTTTTGTTACGACATTCTGAGAACGACCTTAAACGGCAGCAATGAATTTATACGTTTTTTCCTAATTTCTTAACCTTTTCACTAAACGTCGCTCGTCTGCTGTATAGCATACTCCTACCCATTTAATTAAGATTTTGTCAGTGATTTTGTTTTTTATTAAGTTTGAAGAGCCCACAATGACGATATTTATTTCAAAATTCCACAAAATCCTTTAAAAATGCTATGATTTTACAAGATTTTACAAACACAACTTTTTTTTTACCAGCTTTCTTATACTGCATTAATTGATTTATGGTGCTGCTAATGTCAATAAAGAAACCCTGCTATTGCTGCATGTTTATTTAATTGAGGCCATGGGTTAAAAAACGGTAAAACAAGATAAGCGAAATGAGATGAATTTATGAACAAATTGTATTAATTAAGCGACTTCCAGTGTTCACACCTATTATTTTGTCCACCAGTGTATACCTATTGTTAATAATAAAATGAAAGCCAAGTACTGTATTATTAATAAGTCTGTCAACTTCAAACAAAGAATATTTAATTCATATTTTTGCAAGTATGAAGTTCGAGTGAAACACATACATATATGTACATGATGACTCATGATAAATATTGCTTGTGACGCACAGAATTTTTGCTTGACTCCCAGCCATAAGACATATTCATGTAAAAAGAACAGTAAGTATTTGCAATATGACGAATTTTATCAACATTTGTTGAATTGCACCACAATTCTTGTACATACATAGTTATTTCCAGCCAGTGTTAAGATGTGCAAGTAATTTACCGTTTATCAATGTGATACATTGAAGTAACGATAGTTTTTTGCAGTTTTTATAAAGAAAAATAGAAAAAGGAAATTGTTAAGATTTTTTTGAAAATCAGAACATCCACTTGTTATCATAAAAGAAAAAAACAAACAACTTTGAGGTATTGAGTTTTTTTAGTTTTTCCAACTCTTTATAATGGGCAGAGATAAATAAAAGGCCACCCTTTTATAATCGGCTCTTGCGCCTAATATCGTTGTCTTTTACGCTTAGGTATTTTAACCAGTTAGGTCCATATAATATATTTTAATGAGATCCATTTTGAATTACCTTTTCGTGACTATTTATTAGCAATCCTCGGATCCACTTTTCAGTTCGAAATCGTGATGTGATCGTACTGCTGCACAGCTGCATACGATTTCATTATGACATTACGTAACATATTTATTATCTTATTTTTACATATTGTATAACAACACACACGGCAATTCTCTCCATCTGCTTAATTTTTCTCACCAGTCTTAAAGGTTCACTTGATGTTCCCTATCAAAATCATTTCACTTTGACTCTACTATTCCTTAACTCAGTTGTTGTAGATAGATGTGTTTTTTTCACAACGCATTGAATTGAATTGAATTGAATTGAAATTTATGAACAGTTACCCATATCGAACGATATTTTATTTCTTCAACATAAAATCAAATTGCCTGGATTTATACCTACTTTGCGTAAAAAATGTAATCGAAAAATTTATCTGGCTCAAGGTTTGAAGATTGAACGGGTATCATGGTAATTTGATGCGTTTTTTGGAAAGCTTAAAATCTTTATATATATTTGACTGCTTTTTTAATTCAACTCAATGCAAAATTTCGTAGTAAAACTAGAACCGAATCTATTATATAAAAACACAGCTGTGTGTCTCATTGTGGAGAGACTTTTACATTAACTCTACTCCAATTTTTTTAACGCAAAAAGTGAATCCTTAAAAGGTAGAATACTAAAGGATTTTGAAAATAAAAATTAAATTTTTAAAATTTAAAAATTCCACGTTGTTATTAATGATAAAATTTTCATTATTATATTGTAGTTCATTGTTATCATTTTCTTCCAAAAGTAAATTCATTTAATGATTCAAAGAGAATTGTATAATATGTATGTAGATCCCAAAACCGAACTTTTTCTGTTTGTATTTTCTAAAAGCTATAATTACTAAAATTGACGAAAATGTGACGTTTCATTACGCGGGCGTATGGAAAGTTTAACTTCAATTGAAGTCGCCTTCTCCCCTTCTCCTCCTGCGAGAAGAAACGGGTGACCTTTTAAATATCAAATGGGATCGCCCATTTTTCATTGCGGATTCGGATTCCATTGAAAAAGAGACGAAATTTTTATTAGTATTTTTTTTTCAAATCGTTACAGGAGTGCGAGGAAGGATATTTTTTTATGTCAAAATAGATTCGGTGACGGTCGAATATCTCGCGGTTCGAAAAACGAAAAAAATATTTTTTGAAAAGCTATCCAACGACACCAAACTAGACCTCCTCCCCCTCTCTCATTCAGTAATACAAATTTCATTCTAAAAATTTCAAAATTAATTCCTCTCCACCGCCAGCGATGGGTGATCTAGTTTGGTGTCATTAGATTACTTTCCAAAACCTATCTGGCACGTGTGTTTTATATTTTCGAACTCATGTGTATTTCGCTAGATATTAGATCGTCACCGAACCTTTTTTAACATACAACACATCCTTCCTCGAACCTCCTTTAACGATTTGTACTAATTTTCCGTAGAATCCGAAGCCGCAATAAAAAATGAGGGTTTCCATTTGAATTTTAAAAGTTGACGCCTTCCCTCTCACAGGATGACAGGGGGAGGGGCTGATTTTATGACAGGCAGAAGTCCTCGTTGGAATATTTTTTTTTTGTAGTTCTTTGTATGAAGCGTTTTTTTCGATTTATTTGGATTTGTCAGGTTAAATCGGACACCCGGTGTACAACATGAAAAAAATATTAAAAATTAGTGATTTTATGACCCACTGCAGTATTCTCCTTAACAAAAATTACACACTTTTGTTTAAAAATATCTAGATAGAATTAAGTATAGGGCGATTATGAAAAGGTTATTTTAAGCACAATTTTCTTTACATACACCACCAAGAATGAGGAAGGCTTGCCCATCCGAGGACCTACCTACTTAGTTCCAAAAGGCAATATTTCCCGATACTTACTTGCATTTTCATGGGGTCCGTGTTGACCTGGCACATATATTGGCCGGCGTCCTCCATCTTTACGTTCCGAATTACTAGCGTCCAAGTGTTGTAGTCATTGTGCGTCACAGATAATCGATCATTGTTCGTTATTACGTGTTCATGAATTGCGAGAATCGCCTTCGCATCAGCTTTAATCCAAGCGACCTGGCAAAGCCCCATAGAATGGTGTTCATTTGTATTGAGATAGAGCCCCCGGATTCAACGGATGTTTTGAATGAAAGTCGCGTTGAGTTTTGCAGCATTTCAGGATTAGTTGGCACGGTCATTCGATGAGTACGGGAAAGATAAGAAATTCAGTTTAATTTTCGTTACTGTTTTAACGTTTTTTGAGATCTTATGAGATTGCAAAGTTTTATGAAAATAATTTTGTGCTCAACACATGCAGGGTGCAATTTTGCTTCGGTTTTCTTTTTCAAGTGAAAGTCTATTGGAATTATAGTGCGACATGAGATAGATATGAGAGGTGCAATTTGAAATTTTGGCCTCCGGAGTGTACATATATATAGGTGTAGGTGATATGCCATTTTTGAAACTCTTCTAGTTTTAAAGAATTTATTCAATCTCAAAATTGTTAAAACTAAAAATAGTTGTTGAGACCACTCAAAATGCTAACGTCACATTGGATAAAGAAAAAATAAAACAAAAAATCCCCAATTGCCGTTATACAACAACAATTTAATTGCGTTATTAAAAGCTCTGTTTTTAGAATTATGAACAAACAAACATGTCTCACAGACGGGAAAAGTAAGTTAATTAATTTATTTATTAACCTTTACTTTAACACTAGAACTACTAAGACCGTAATTCTGACGGTTGTCAAATTTCATGCTTAAACATTTTGATTTCATATATGTATGTACCTATTGTTCTAGAACTTTATGATGACTTTTAATGAAATACTAGTCGTCGCCTACTAGTGTAGTCACTTAAGCAAAAAAAAGGGGCCAACCTCAGAATGAGAGATAATAAGCTAAAAACTCGTATACACCTTCATTTTGGTGTTCTAAACGTTGTCTCAAAAGTCTCATAAAAACTCGTGTCTGCGCCGTAAGTTATTCAAGGTCAAAGGTCACAAAAATCAGTTTTTCGTGATTATCTCGGTTAATATAACTCCAATTATGTTAACATTTATTATAAAAATTGTAGAGTATGAAATTTGCAACAAATTTTGTTTTAAACAATTTTTCATACGCCCAACCGTTTTTGAGATAGGGAGCAGAGAGCCCGCAGCGCTTAACCATACTCACTTTAATGCAAGGTCAACCGTAAATCTTAGTGAATAATACCTTGTATAAAGTTTGTAAATCATTGAAATATCATTAACAATAAATAATTTGTATTATTTATTAGTTAATACATTATATTTCAACATTTAGCATATATTTAATATATTCATTTAGCATATTAACATTTTAGCAAACCTGTATAGCAAAGCAAATTTACAGGTTAAGACATCTGAGGGTCTATCTGATACTTGCCCTATATCAGAGGGAGTACTACAGGGAGAAGTCTTGTCACCCCTGTTGTTTGCCCTTTTTATATCAGATATCGAAGACTTCTTGGTATCTAAGGGTATTAGAGGCGTTTCCCTTAATCATCAGCTTGAAATAACAATGCTGGCATATGCTGATGATATGGTTTACTTGGCTGATACTTCGGTTCAAATGCGTAAGATACTTTTATATCTACAAGAATATTTTGAATTAAACGGACTAGATGTAAATACGTCAAAGACTAAAATTGTTGTATTTCAAAAGGGAGGGCACGGTCATAACAAGAATCTACAGCCCTTTACGTACAAGAACCAAAATATCGAATTAGCAACGAAATACACTTATTTGGGCGTTACATTCTCTCGATCCGGAGTTTTTGAGACGGCAGCCAAAGAATTTATCAGTAAAGCCAAGCGAGCGATCCCGGAAACCGTTTCAATATGTAATAAAATTAAATTAGTTGACTGGGGAACATGCACTAAGCTGTTTGATTCGCTGGTTACAACGGTTGCTTTATACGCGGCACCTGTGTGGTGCCTTCGTTATATGGACAACCTTGAAGTTATACAAAATAACTTTATAAAGCGTCTGCTCTACTTGCCTAATAACACACCAAGCTATGCGATAAGAGTCGAATCTGGTTTAATAAATTTAAAGGTTAAAATATTTAAACTGGTTTTAAGTCTAATAGAAAGCATCCTCAAACTACCGGACAATAGACTCCTTAAGATTAGTTACTTGACTATTCGTGACCTCGCAAGTAAAAGCAATGACTCTTTAATTAAATACAACTGGGCTCTTCAAATCCGTGAATATTTCTTTAAAAAAATAAACTCTGTTGATATTTGGGACAGCCTAACTCTTGATCTCCTGTTGAGAGAAAAAGAATATCTTGTAACTAGGTATAAAGAGCACTTAGACAATATCGACTTACAAAACTGTATGAAAACGGAATCCCTCGTCCTTTATCCTCTCTTATTACCTAGAAATCTAACGAATAATTATCTACATCTTAGGATCCCATTATGGGATAAAAGGCTCCTAGCTCAACTAAGATTGAGCAATACTTATAACTCTAGAATAATAACAAAAAGAAAGAAATATAATCTGGGTTATATTGATCAATTTAATGAGCATTGTTATATCTGTGAAAAAACTAATACGCTGCTTCATTGTGTCGGCGAATGCATTAAGTATAATGAAATTAGGCAAAAAATAATTCCTGAACTTGGAAATCAGCAAAGCAATTTACTTAATGCACTTGCCGAACCAACCTGTGTTACAATCAGAAAACTCGCTCAATTATTAGATATAATACTGACTAATTGCTGTACAGACTAACTGAATTATTATCTGAATTCTGAGTACAAAACATAAGGTCAAAACTATAAATTATTATTATTATTATTTTTATTTTTCTTTTTTTTCTTTTTACTATGTACCTTTACTATATATTAGCATGCCTAAGTTAAAACAGGTATATATAATGCGATCCTCAACTTTGTTATTCTAGTTGAATGAGGCTTCCTATTGGCTTATTGTTTTATATTCACAAACGTCTAGTTTCTTCTATGTGTGCGGTACCCCGTCTTACCTCGCTACCCCGTCATGCCCCCCCTTCCCCTATAATATAGAACTATTGTAAATTCATACCATGGACTATCACTCATTGTACAATTCTATGAATTATACAAATAAAGTTTATATAATAATAATATTCATTTAATAATACTTACCTACTTTGTTTTGTTGTTGTTTTTTTTTTTTAAATTACAACTCATTAGAATGACATATGATACTTTAACATCTGTGAATGTGCATGTTGAGTGTCGAAAAGTTTAGTAAAAACTCCATAGCAGCATCGAAACGACGCCTAGAAGAAGGTGAACCCTTACCATTACCCAGTGTACCTCGTAAAAAAAGGAATGAAGTGTTTGATTATAAAAAATTATGTTTATTTTGTGGCCAAACAGCTGATGGAGCAGCGGAGTAAAAACAAAAGAAAAGTATCAACGCACTATCAGTAACGTAAGTACTGATAAGAAGAACGAAAGGATTCCTTAGGAGAATTAGTCAAAGATCGTGTACTTTATGAGAATGACTTGATCGCGGCTGAAGCAAAGTGCATACCATAGCGTTTGCTATACTAATTTTTTGAGTCGAGCACCAGTTACTGAGAATAACTCTCGCGAAGATATTAAAGTTACTGAAGCAATAAAGGAGATTTTTCATTATATAGAAAATCATGAAGATTCGCAATTTATACTAAAAGAGCTTAAAAATGTCCTTACGGAGTATGTACCACATGATAAGACTATTATAGCAAGACTTCAACAAAAATATTTAACTGATATTTCAATTACGAGAAAAGAAGGATCATTCACCATCATATCTTTTCGTGACACACACATTAATATATTATCAAAAAGCTGGTACGAAAATAAAAAAAGTACTCCGGAAGAAGAACTATTAACACGTTCCCGCCGGCGACCGAATTTGTTATTCTCGGCATCTGGCGGCTCTGTAACTCCAAGATCGTTTCATCGGACGGCGCTGTTGTAACCGTAATTGCATATCGCTCAGTGAGAGCTGCCGACTATGCCTGCGTTAGATGTAAACTATTTCTCTCCTTTTTGCTCAGAAAACTGTTACCAGCATTCTCAGAAAACCGTTATCAGGCATTCATATATTCGGTAGAAATTGTCAATGAGCGATATCTAATTACATTCAGAACAAAGACACTGGTGAAACCTGCTACATGTAATGTGAAAATCATCAAGCTAATATTTGATGTTTTGAGTCGTATATTTCCCGTTATAGTTATTGTGCTCCTTATTGCGAGATTTTTATGAAAGTAATATATAAGTTTTTATAAAATGTTGTTTAAATTATTTCCTGTTTTTATTACAACTAATTAGAATGTCAACAAGGGGTTTAGAAATGAATGATACATCAGATGAATCTACAGACATATTTTATGTAAGGAAAAGGAGCAAACCTATCAATTACACTTCAGATGATGATATAGTAGAACTGGAAGCTAATTCTGGCGATTTACAATGCAACGAGAGTAATTTACATTTTGACATGAATTTACAAAGTCAGGGTGAAGAATGGAGGACAATTCAAAGAATAGGAATAGAACGCACCATTCCACAACATGAAAACATGCAAGAGGCGGACCTTCTACTACGAAATATTGATTGCGATGATCCTTTTGAACCCTAAAAATTATTTGCAAGCGATAATATTTTTCAAGTAATGATTGAAGAAACAAATAAATATGCCAATGTAGGTTTAGCGCAAATAGAAGAAAACATGAGTTATCGTGGGAACCTGTTACATTAAGTGAGATGAAAGCTTTTATTGCGATATTATTAATTATGTGCATAGTACAGATGCCAGACATTAGATTATACTGGTCCGAAAATAATATGTATGGAAACGAACGCATAAAAGTATTATGAAACGAGATCGCTTTTTAGCTATTTTGAAATGCCTACATTTCAGCGATAATACCACATGTATAACCGAGGACCCGTTGAACAAAATTGGCAAAATCGTGGCAGAATTCAAAAATACATTCAAAAATGTCCTAAAACCTACAAAAACTGTTGTTATAGACGAAACTATGATTCCGTGGCGTGAACGTCTACGATTTCGCCAATATATCAAAGGGAAACGCCATAAATATGGCATAAAAGTATACAAATTATGTTTACCAGGCGGTTATACCTATGATTTCGATATTTATGCCGGAAAAGTATGAACGCTTCAACGTATGGACATGGGTATGATGTTGTATTGAAATTGATGGATGGCTTATTATTCGAACAGCGGGTTTTGTATACAGACAGCTTCTACTCGCTCGATCGCTACTGCAAAAAGGGACATATTTTTGTGGTACAATTCAACTTAATCGGAAATTTTTACCATTGAACAAACACAAAAAACAAAAACGTGGTGAAATTAGAAGTTCAGAAAATTCTTCTGACATAAAATTCGTCCAATGGACCGATAAAAGAACAGTGTCTATGATAACGAGTTGCCCAAACCATAATTGCGAGTTTATTGAAGGAAGATCTACAAAATACAAACCTGATCTTGTTTTCGACTTTAATGATGCGAAGAAAGGAGTCGATTTATCTGATCAAATGGCATCGTATTATAGTAGTCTCAGAAAGACTATAAAATGGTACAAAAAAATTGTTATTCAAATAATTTGCGGTACAGTGCTTGTAAACGCATATTACATGCATAAGCAATGGGGTACTCGAAAAATGAGTTTATTATAATTCTGGGAATCAATTATCCACGGATTATTAACAGATGAAGAAATTCCGCCAATAAACATAACCAGGGACAAAAAACATTTTATGGAAAAATTTGTGGGCCCAGCAAAAAACACCCGCAAACGTTTTAGGGAATGTTATAAACAATTATCTGAAGAAATGGTTGCGTCTATAGCTGCAAAAATAGCTAAAAGAGTAACAACATTTTGTGGTGCTTGTGAAAATCAACCACCTCTGTGCTTACCTTGTTTCAAGAAAACTCATGAAAATAAATAATTTTTTTTAATGTAATGAACAATACTTACTAATATATATGTATGCTTATGTGCCGCTTAAATAGTTTTAATTCAGTTCATTTACAAACTTTTTTCTTTTCATTAGCAAAAACTACACATTTAATTGATTTCTTTCTTTGTACCACTAGTCGTACATGCCGCCCGATGAGACAATTGCGTATGTACCACCAATGGTACAAGCCGTCCAATGGGACAGGCCTCAATGTACCACTAGTGGTACATGCCGGCGGGAACGTGTTAAGGATTGTCGAAACTGCTGCAGCTATTGTTAGAGAAGATATTCGAGCATCGGTAGTCGAAACCCAGTCTTATCCACCTCCGAGTAAAATGTTTGATGATATTAATGAAGAAATACCCGAAACTTTATTGCATTTTTTACTTGAAATCATACTGAAAAAAAGAAAAGAAAGAACGGACCATTTAAAAACGAAATGCACATCGATAAGTCATGCAATAATGGCTTCGATGCGAGAACGATCATTTTCATGACAGCTACTATTAGGGCTTTCTGTATTCCTTCATAGAAGATATGGATCCAAAAGACTATTAAATGTTTTATCTAGCTTGGGATTTGCAGCTTCGTATAGTGATACAGTTCAGTATGAAATTTCAGCAGTTCCGCAACCTCGTATTTTATCATCAGAGTCAGGTGCGCTAGTACAATATGTTGGAGACAATGCGGATATAAATGTCCAAACTCTTGATGGTAATAATACTCTCCATGTTATGGGAATGATTAAGATTGTTACTCCAAAAGAAGTTGTTATTTACGATGAACGCATACATACCAGTTGAGCCTGGATACAGCAAGATTCAATTCGAAAATCTGCATGATGATCTAGCACTAATAGAAAAAAACTTAAATGCAGCTGAATTTTTGTGGTTATACGGAAAGTGGAAGAATATTTCACCATTGCCAGGATAGAATGGCTATCTTGAACAGCTAACCAAAAATAGAAGGAATTTTTCAACTTCTCAGGTTATGTCCCTTCCTTTTATTGATCATCCTGCCAGTAATTTAGACACGATTTATACCAGTGTACATTGTGCCATGAATATTGCCAAGTCACATAGACAAAAAACGTGTGTGATTACTTTTGATCAACCGCTTTATTCTAAAGCACGTGAAATGATATCTGCGTCAGATGCTAACTCTGAAATATCTATAATATAATACATAGTTGTTAAACTAAGGGGATTTCATATGCTCATGTAATTTCTTGGATGCATCTAGACACACGATAGTGTGTCAGCCAAGTTCGCAAAACAAAAGGGCGACACACCAGCCGTGGGTAATATTACACGAACCATTTCGGGCCATTTTCGACCCCCCCGTAACTTATAATCTAATTGACCTACATACTTGCAATTAAGAGTGTATAGTTAGACCCTCCTTTAGTGACCAAATCTCAAATTTCAATAAATAACTTCTTACCATTTACAAGATAATAACGTCCGAAAACGTCCGAAAATCACTATTTTGGAGACTGACTCACTCACTCATCAAAAAGTTAGAGCACTTCCAGGTGTGTTAGGAAGTTACAAATAGGTGTGGAGGATGGTTATTGTACGTACATATAGGAAAAAATCAAAAATCATCAATTTAATGGTTGGTATAGAAGTAAACTTTGTAAACGATTTTATACCGTCAATATTGACTGGTGCGGGGACAGGTGTCAGGCTTGATTCGTCTGTGCCTGCCGCTGTGCGACGCATTTCTGGGATCGGGGCAATTCCTGGGATCGAGCTGGCATCAAAGGCTTGGAACCCACCGAATAAGTGCAGCCGGAGGCTGCCGGGTTCCCGGAAGTGCATGCCGAAAAATTGTCGTTACATATGTGGGTCAAACGCAAAACAGTCCATGTAAATATAATAAGTTAAAATCAGCATCGATTTTAAGGGTTCCGTAGCCAAATGGCAAAAAACGGAACCCTTATGGATTCGTCATGTCTGTCTGTCTGTCCGTCCGTATGTCACAGCCACTTTTTTCCGAAACTATAATAACTATACTGTTAAAACTTGGTAAGTAGATGTATTCTGTGAACCGCATTAAGATTTTCACACAAAAATAGAAAAAAAAAAAATTTGGGGGTTACTTAGAACTGAAACTCAAAAATTGTTTTTTCATCAAATCCATACGTGTGGGGCATCTATGGATAGGTCTTCAAAAATGATATTGAGGTTTCTAATATCATTTTTTTATAAACTGAATAGTTTGCGCGAGAGACACTTCCAAAGTGGTAAAATGTGTGCCCCCCCCCCCCCCCCCCCCCCCCTTAATTTCTAAAATAAGAGAATGATAAAACTAAAAAAAATATATGATGTACATTAACATGCAAACTTCCACCGAAAATTGGTGTGAACGAGATCTAGTAAGTAGTTTTTTTTTAATCGATCAAAGTTACAACGAACTACAAGAACTTTTATATTATGTTACTTGCTGCTACGGAACCCTTCATGGGCGAGTCCGACTCGCACTTGGCCGCTTTTTTTCCTAAGCCAACGCAATCAAAAGATACAGCCGTTTATGCCGCAAATTTCCGCAAATTTTCGACACTCGCAAGGGAATCAAAACCTGCAGGGTACTTCCCGTGAACTCAGAATCTTGAAATTTGGCACGAAGCAACGTCTTATAGCACAAATAAAGGAAAAATTGCGAAAACCGTAAATTTTTAGTTACATCATATAATAAAAATATTTTTAATAATTTTAAACTTACTACCCCTTTCCTCAAGAACGCGTAGAGGTATTAAATTGAAATTCATATCAAATACTTAGGTCTATAATACCTTTAAGCTGTAATAAAATCAAACTTCTATGTCAACGCAATCAAAAGAAACAGCAATTTAAGCCGCATATTTTCAAACTCGCAACTACTCGCAAGGGAATCAAAACCTAAGGGGTACTTTCAGTCGACCTAGAATCTTGAAATTTGGCATGAAGCAATGTTTTATAGCACATATAAAGGAAAAATTCCGAAAACCTCAAATTTTTAGTTACATTACAAAAAAAAATTATTTTTTACGGAACCCTCGGTGCGCGAGTCCGACTCGCACTTGGCCGGGTTTTTTTTCGAAAAAATACTTACTTTTTGAGTTATTCCCGAAAAACCGTCTGAAAACGTGTTTTATTTTACATTTTCTTTCGCGAATAAGTCGAAAAGTATTGACTTTCTAAAAAAACGTTATAGAACAAAAATAGCTTAGAATTAGTCAATCTATCTATTCCCAGACTTATTTTCAATGAAGAAATTTTTCAGCCCCCCAGAAGGGGTCTCACACACCCCCAGCGTAAAAGCAACTCCCGGCACAGGGTTAACTTTTAAGTAGAAGGTAAGTACAACCTAAATCCAAATTTTTGTTCAAATCGGTGCTGCTTGGAAAAATTATACAGTATCGCCGTTTTTTGCCTTCATTGACTGGACTAATATTAGATAAGGTGCAAAATGTTATAATATAATGTATTAACTAATAAATAATACAAATTATTTATTGCTAATGATATTTCAATGATTTAGTAACTTTATACAAGGTATTATTCACTAAGGTTTACGGTTGACCTTGCATTAAAGTGAGTATGGCTGAGCGCTGCGGGCTCTCTGCCCTCTATCTCAAAAACGGTTGGGCGTATGAAAAATTGTTTAAAACAAAAGATGTTGCAAATTTTATGCTCTACAATTTTTATAATAAATGTTAACATAATTGGAGTTATATAAACCGAGATAATCACGAGAAACTGATTTTTGTGACCTTTGACCTTGAATAACGGCGCAAACACGAGATTTAATGAGACTTTTGAGACAACGTTTAGAATACCAAAATGAAAGTGCATGCGAGTTTACAGCTTATTATCTCTCATTCCGAGATTGACCCCTAATATGATTGCACTATGCTGGTCGTAATTCGACCGTAATTCATGAAATTCAGTCAATCTGTCAGTAACAAGAATGACTGTTTGACCACAGACTACTACACATGTGTTTGAAATTGGCAGTATGAACATAAACAATGATTTTTTTTATTTCATTTATCGATAATAAATAACGTTCTGTTACCAAAATTTGTTCATTGATAACACTAAAGCTCGTTAAAAGATACCAAACAAAAAAACAAAAAAGAAAATCGTTTTACAAACAGAACTGTTTTGTCTTTGCCTATTTATACATATATAGATAAGAACAATTACATACTCCTATTCAATTTCGACTCAGCTATTTTAACTTCCATAATCAGTATGACTTGTACCTATTTATACCAAGATCCATCAAAATGACGGTTTTAGCAATTTCAAAGTTTATAATATTTTATGGATCATCTATGCAATAATGGACATATGTGATTACATACATATTTACATTCATTTATACATCGCTTTCATACATTTCTTAGGAAAATTTGAATTACATTTTTCACCTGAAGTTATATTTATTTATCCAAAGTGTTTGGCAGCCGTTATAATGGGATCTATTTTGTTTCGATTATGATTCAGTTTAAAAGCTCCAACTGGGAAATGTAATCAGGACGCAATCATTATCAGCAGAGCTGTAAATACAGTACCACCATTACCAGAGTGCAGGTAATGAAAGCAAGCCAAATTACCAGTATACTATTAGCAGTATTGGCACTACAACAAATTGAATTACCATTACCAAATAATGGTACTGGTACTTCATCATTACTGTACTTCAGAAACTTTACTTAGCATTACCAGATATTACTTAGAAATACTACAACTGATAAAGTAATTCTGATTCTAACGAGAGCGAATAACTCTCTAGTGAATATATGTATGTAGTTGCTGCAGAAAAGAAGCCTCCTCCCAAAAACAAGAACGCTAAATTTAGGTATTAAATAACCTTATAATGACACAAAAGGTAAGATAATAATACATAATGAATATTATTGAAATTAACCAGCGTTTTAATGTGTTTTTACATCACCATCCGGCTTTAACAAGCGACAGATATCACGTTCAGAGCGACATGTACGTGCTGTAATTGATTTATCTCCCAAACTACTTTAGATCCCATTTTACAATTTTTATGGTAACATTTATAAATTTTAAGCTTTATTTTGCAGTAAACAAAATTTAAAAAAAATGGTCCAAGTTTTAAAAAAATTGCATTAAAAATTCACTTCCGGTTTTCTATAAGAAAAAAAAAATGTTTTTTTATTCTCCCATAATATAAAAACCACATATTTGTTCTCGATAATTCACTACATAAAATATTTGTTCATTCACTTAGTAATCCCGGCAGCCCTATACAAAAAAATTTGTTCTTCATAGTTGGTGCAATCTTTCGTAGTCCATAACTTCACAACCGAGTCTGATATAAGAAAAAAAATGAATTTGTATTTTTACATCCTCAAGGACTATAATAAACCTGAATATGAGCGAAATTCAAGATGTCACTTTTTTTCGCATGTCCGCTTCACGTGGAATGCCTCAACTTTAAACTATTGAGCGTTGTGTGAACTCCTTTTGGGTACTTAATTACTCAAGTATAACAACATATATTAAATTCGTTGAAATCGCAGGAGGACAATCTTGGCGGTCTCCTTGCGAGTTAAATATGGAGATCTAGGATGCCAAGGAATCCGTACACCTCGTACAATCCAGCGCTCAGGAAATTGTTCATTTAATATTGCCTACAAAATGCTATCAGAATCAGTATGACCTGGTATTCAATTGTGTTGGTGAAACATTGTCCTTGTACTTTCAAGTAAATCTGGCAATGTATTCTGCAAAAAGTTCGCATTTTGCCAATCAAGCATTTGCGGCAAAATGAATGGTTCTATTAAATAGTTGTCGATGACAGCAGCCTATACATTGACACAGAATTTGTGTTGAAATGATGTCGCCCTTGTCCTATGTGGGTTAGTATGAAGGTTGTGGAAGTTTGTGATATCATCCTTACCCAGTAGGAAATCTGAGAACTGATGATTGCATGAGCAAAGATTTCTTCTATGAAAAGGACGAAATGGAAATAGATGACAAAATAAGGAATAGGAATGCAAAATGCGAGGCATTCATTTCTTTTTTCCATTTTGCTGAGAGCAAAATAAAGTTGGTTAATTTGACCGAAAAAATTGTTAAAATAGCACACCATATGCATTGACAAGGGTAGATCGGTGGTAGAGCTACGCGCTCGCCAATTCAGTGGTCCAAGGTTCAAATCTAGTCGCAGTCGGATCAACTTTAAAAAGGCAGAGATGGCAGACCGCGAAAGCGCGAGTTCTCTCGCAGTCCGAATCCACTTTTTTTTAATGCATTATATACTCAATTCCCAGTAATCGGAATAGTAGTCTTTATACCTTACTTCCTATGACATCGCAATGTTAAAGTAATCGATTTTGCCTTGCAGAAAGGAAGGTGTTTTACATTCCAGGTATATAGTACGGCATTGATTCCGTAAGATATACATTTCCTACTGGGTAATGAATTGCGACTCATCCGTCCATAGAGACGACCTGTGCCCTATGTCGCACTCCAGAAGCCATATATCTTCTCTCGGAATATCCTTCCTGTATTCCTTCTACTGGGAGATTAGGATTTTACTTGACGATGTTGATTATATTTGCTGTTCAACATTGGCAGAATATTCCGATCGCGATTCCTTGCTATTTGAAGTTATGTACACTTCCGGTTTCTCTTAAGTTCTAGAAAATCCATTAATATACTCATCTTTGGGGTAAACATCTATTAGGCAATCTTCTTTGATATTC
Organism: Machimus rusticus; assembly: GCA_951509405.1. Taxonomy (NCBI): domain Eukaryota; kingdom Metazoa; phylum Arthropoda; class Insecta; order Diptera; family Asilidae; genus Machimus; species Machimus rusticus. Next base: position 17,438,627 of record OX608051.1, read on the forward strand.
CCGAACAGCATGTCTCTCATTTGCATCTACTACACCATAAATCTATCGCCGTTATCCCCAAAACTGAACTCGGTCGTTTTTTAATCATTTCAGCCTCAGAAAACCCGCAGTTTTGATTGGTTTTTCAACTGCAATCGCTGCTATTTCTGACCGACCCTATTTTCTAACGTCAGGATACACCCAAGTATGGCTGGCTAAAGCAAGCTAGTTTCAGCAATAACAAAAACTTAATTTGTTGTTAACTTTTTGTGACTTTTCTGGGGTAAGAATAAAAATTAACTACCTGTGTATGCTAAACAAACATTTCCCATCTTATTCTTTGGACATTTTGGAAAGGTAATAAGATATGCAATGCGATACCTACCCTTCTTGTGATGTGCATTAATTACACGAATTTGGTAGAAAATTTACAGAAAATCTGAATGTTAGTAAAATAAAAACTATTTTTCCAGTTTCGAAAGTAAGTGCACCTTCAGTGGGTAGTAGATCAACACTGTTGAAATTTTTCAAAAGGACATAAGAATGGAATATTATTGGCATGTGTTGGATGTCGCTGCGTTTAGGAGATCAAAAGATAAAAACAAAATAGTGATTTGCATACCACACTGGAATTTACAAATCATCCTGTAACTTTCAAAGTGTTGATATTGTTAAAAAAATAAAAAAAAATTATACCAGTCTGAGTCATCATTTTAAACCGAAAGGTTACGATTTTGAAGAAATGAGAAAATAAAAATATATACATACATATCATTTGTTTAAATTGAAGTGGACATTCTTTTGTACAATTCGAAGAGCTTTGGAGCTTGCCCAAAGTCACTTTAACTGCTTGATATCAAGTGACTAGAACCCAGTGCATAATTACTTTAACGCACTCATATAAAAATAAACAAATGTGTTAAACAGTAGACACTTAAGGGGGCAGGGAATAACGCGATAACACCCCGGCGAAATGGGCTAATTAATTAATCTATTTGCTGCGACTCACCTGAGGAAGGATATCCAACCATCCATACCGGCAGACCGACTGCCATTCAATTAATATTGTATCAAGTTTCCTCAGCCGACCAACTTCAAAATCCTGGACCTACTATACGACAGCATACAATTCATCATAATGGGTTGGAAGTGGACCCGCGAAATATCTGCACATATCGACTACAAAATTTCAAATCAAAGTTGCGGTCGAGTCCGTACAACAAAACGTGCCGATGGTAACCGCGCAACTTACCTACAAACAAATACAATAACTCGCAGTCGGCCAGAACACGGGGAAATCCTGTTTGAAGTTAGTTTCAACAAATAAACTCCATCCCGATATCCTGCCCGGGAGCGCTTTTAATACATGTCCTAGGTGTGCTCTGCAGGGACAGTTACCGTAAATTATTTCGACAGACAGCGTACCGCGGCCATTCAACTTGATTTCAATTTATAAACGGGTGTCTCTAAAGTCCCACTTGTTCCCCCTTTGTTGCACTTAAATTCGAGGTGCCTACATGTTTTCGGGTTTTTGAGCTGCAATTTTAGAGCATTTTAATGTTCCTTTACATTCTGGCCGCTCCATGGAACACTTGTTTTATGCAGGTTAGGTGAATTAATACCAATTTCTAATGAGAGTTAGCACCCTGTCTTGATGCATTTATATAATCAGGTTGCATCAAGCATTTACAGCGACCCCTTGTAATATTTTCTGGATGCAGGAGATTCTTTAAAGGCGACCGGACCGTGTACCTAGACAGACGCGCTTAACAATTTCAATTAAAGGCTGGAAATAATTTCCAATTTTATTTTGAACTGAAATTCGCATACTTAGACCACCCACCATAGTGAATGAATGCACTTTTCCTACCAAAAATTCCACGCTGTTACAATTGCAATTTAATTTCAGCGCACTTTTCAGTAGAACAATTCCGAATTTTCGTTGTCGGAAATTCCGGCGAACGTAGGTACTTGGTGTATGGTATTACTACTTTCCCTACCTCAATTTTCATTGATGCCGACAATTTTTTTACATTTATTGAATACGTAATTGTGTTCGCTTATTAGTTATGAATATTTGATGAAAGAGCAAATAAATCACTCAAATGATTCCATATTAATATATTAAGATAGAAGAGTATTTCAGGCACCGAATAAATGCTGATTGATGCTGAATAACCCTTGTTGTTATCGCGTGAACACTCCTCGAAAAAAGAATCAAGAGTTTCATCACTTCCAATTGTTTAATATTTTAAGTACCTACCTGTAGTTAGTGTTTCATGCAACAGGTCTTGAATAAATAAGCGCCAGAGTACTTTATAGTGCTTTTTGCATCGATTTTGATCATTTAATTGTATTTATTAATTCAATGTGTCTGCTAGGGTGTGAAGAAATTTCCATCGATTCCTGGACCTCGCGCAATAAATCAGAAGAGAAAAACGCAAGAATGGCGACAATTGCAGCTTGGGTTTGGAATTCGAGTTCGATCCGTTCTCACGTTGCTGCAAGTCCGAGGAAGAGCTTTCGATCTCCATGCCGGTGGAAGATTTTGATGAGGACACCGGGGTCCTTTTCTTCTTATCTACACTAATCGAGTTTAGTTCCGATTACGTCAGTGATTTCGATACGTTTTTAAAATATACACGACATGTGCCAACTATTGTATTAGGTCAATTGGCCGGTTAAGTTCGATATTTTTTATGGCATGCCTTAACTGTCCTCTTTGTGAATCAAGGCTCATATTCTTTGTCACTTGGACGTTCAATACTCCGCCTGTTGTCAGATCGTTATAAATTGATCTTCGTTTCGTCGCTGCATAGAATGTTGTACCACTTTTCGAGAGCCCAATATCTATGGCGAATGGTGAAATCTTTTCTTGCCCTCAAATTTTTTCCCAAGAACCACTACTACTCTTCCAGCAATTTTTCCTAGTAGATTTGTCTTTTGTAATCTTCTGTGGATAGTTCTTGTGCTGAGTTTTTATCCCGTAGCTTAGCTACGCAAATCGTCCCCGAAGACGCAAATGGCCATAATGATTATCTGATGATCAGTGTTTGGAGTCGTTTTCTTAGTTCGAACTCCGATTTAATTAGTTCATTTGTTACAGCATTCTAAGAACGACAGCAGCAATGAACTTATACGTTTTTTCCCTAACTTTTTAACTTTTTCACCAAATGTCGCTCGTCAGCTGTACAATGCGTACTCCTATCCATTAAATTAATATTTTCTCAGTGATATTTTTTTTATTAAGTTCGAAGAGCCCAAAACAAAGAAATGTATTTCAAAATTCCACAAAATCCTTTAAAAATGCTATGATTTTACAAACACACCAATTTTTTTGACCAGCGTCTTACTGCAAAGTGAATTATTATTGCTCTGCTAATGTCAAGAAGGAAACTACTTTAGCGTGTTATTACTGCATGCTTATTTAATTGAGGCCATGGTTTAAATAACGGTAAAACAAGATGTGGAATTAGCCTTTTATTTCTTTTACAAATTAATACTAAAAAGGGCTATTTCACTAGATTTTAAAAATTTTATTTTATTTTTATTTATATTTTATTTTTATTAAAATTTGTATTAACTCGCGAGAAAGTAATCCAAGACTGAAAAAAAAAACACAAAGTCTTGACAAATATTTTTTAAATTCAAAGCTAACTGAATTCAGTAGTAGGTTACTACGTCCCTATAAAGATAAACGAAATGAGATTATTTTATAAACAAATTGTATTAATGAAGCTACTTCTGTATTTTAGACGACATTATCTTTACCAAAACTTTAGCGAAAAAATAGAGTATACTAATAGGACGATAGTCAGAAATACAATTTGAAGATTGTGTTTTAGCAACTGGGATCACTTTGGAAATTTTCTATACATCTAGAGGGCTCGACGACATCAGACGGAAATAAGTGATGTATACCTACTACTCACCAAAAAATTATCGGTACTAGTAATTTTAAGAACCGAGGATTGATTTCGTGTTGTCTGAGCTACATTATGTATGTATGTAAGTAGGTATTATTTGGTATAAACATTGTTACAATTTGGTTTAGGATGAATCAAGATTTTATTACAATCGTGCTTATCGTCAATAGCACATTCTTTTCAGCATAGATTCAGAAAGGGACAGTGTAATACGGTGCACAGTTTTACATTCTTAATATTCTATCTCTTCATAGTATCTCTGCTAAATCATTTTATACTTTAAAGAGGCATGTTTATATAGAACCAGGTTACGGTAAATAATAAGAAGTTTGTGGTTTTAAACGTTTAATCGTGAAAATTTCAAAAAAAAAGTCGTTTTGTGTTTCAACTATTATCCATAATTGTGGTACGTAAATAAATTGTGTAAATAAACTGCATAACATACATATGATCATATATCTTAGTGAAATAATTAAGTTTTGAATCAACTAGAAAATATTGTCGCTCTTAGCTGCGTTTTTTTTTTCACAATCGAATCGGAACTATGTAGATTACTTAGGAAACTATTCATTAAATTAAATTTTATAAGCGTCTTCTGTAAAATTGTTATTATTATTATAATTTACGAAAAGCACATCAAATTTTCATGATTTTTATCCATAGCCCAGTCAAATTAGACATTAAAATTGCAAAGCGTGACGTAGTTCTAATTTTTAATATATTGTTAGGACAAGTTAGAGTAGTATAAACCCAAATTTGCAGCTTCGGAAAACCTGTGCTTCCTTCGTAATAAGTGAAAATCTGCAGTTTTTTTTTCAGTTGCCTTATATTATAACTCATAAACTGTGCATTTGTTGATGTTAGATGTTACTACCATTTTTAAAGTACATTAAATTTGCAACAATTTAAGCCCAACCACAGTCCTGTGCCTTCAATGGATTTCAAGATATGGCCATTTTTGTTCTTCCAAAATATCACTGTAAGTACAAGAAAATCCCAATGTTGCCCAGAGATTTACAAGATTTTTTGACCCAAATTTCCTTGTATAGGCGGTTCCAAAGCTCACCTTGAGAGAGGAGATGAATCAATTAGATCTGACGGCAGAGAGTATTCCATGAGTTATCGAAAAACATTTCGTCTTCCAACAACCGAGATATTGGCGTTTGTGTTTCAGTACGATGGTTTCAAATAACAGTTTCAGAAACTCAAGAATAGCAGACTCAGCTCTCGCAAGAAATCATCAGATGGATTTACTGCAATCCATTTTTCATAACTTTTCTCAAAGGTTGAACAGTTACAACAAAATAAGAAAAAAATTAAAATATTGATTTTTTAGAAGAACAAAAATGGCCGTATCTTGAAAACCATTGAAGGCACAGGACTGTGGTTGGGCTTAAATTGTTGCAAATTTAATGTACTTTAAAAATGGTAGTAACGTCTAATATCAACAAATGCACAGTTTATGAGTTATAAGGCACCTGAAGAAAAAGCTGCAGATTTTCACGTATTACGAAGGAAGCACAGGTTTTTCGAAGCTAAAAATTTGGGTTCATACTACTCTAACTGGTCCTAACAATATATCAAAAAATTAGAACTACATCACGCTTTTCAATTTTAGCCCGTTTTTATGTACGATTTGACTGGGCTATCATTCACACTTTCATTTTTGAACCAAAAATATGTTTGGATTAACTTTTTGACGCAAAGTGGATATAATATAATTTGTATGAAATAAGAATTGTTTGATATATGTATATACCTACACTGAGAAAACAGTTTAGTTATAATAACTAAACGCATTTATTTGAAATATTTTTTAAAATATTTCGTCATTATTAATAAATTTAGTAATAAACACTAAACGCATAGTTAAAGTATATTCGTTATCAATCGGGTCAACAAAACCATTTACTTAGATTATTTAGTTCACATAACGTGAAAACGTGGTTACTCATAAATCTGTGGATAGCTCCGCGGTAAAGCTGCCAAGCTGCCAATTTGGAGATCCCAAGTTCAAAACCCAGCCGGAAAAGCAACTTTCTAAAAACACATCGGAATGCGGTAGAATGGTGGTAGAGCAGCTAAGCCGCCAATCCGCAGGCCCCGAGTTCGAACCCCAGCCACGGATTAAAAATTTTTTGCATTTAATAATTTTCAATTAATATTTTCAATAACGTTTTTTCTAAAAGTTGCATGGTGCAATATCAATAAGTTATGTTTTCCTTGGCTAAAAAGTATCAATATTACAGTGGACGGAATTAGAAACTTTCTTTCGGTGTACAATAAAATGATTACCAAATTGAAGTTTGTCTCGTGACAATGTCCCAACTATGGGATTGCTCTGCAGGAACTTAATATTTAGTTCGCCATATCCAAGTCGACGATTTGATATCTATTACTAAACCTCTTTAACAATAACCAAATCGTTTTCTCAGTGTACGTAACAATTTATAAAATTCAATTCAATGAACAATTTCCTGCTACATATAATGCATATACGGTTTTGAAAAAAAGCAGCTATTGTTTTTCATTTCCGCTTTAAGTATGATTTTCCGCAATGTGAACCAAAAATTTCCTTAATTTTCGAAATAAAAGTTTACGTTTGAAAAAGCATAGATGACAAAGTCTAAAAAATAAAATATATGTTTTCATTTAATATGGCATATCATCTACGGAAGCACTACGGAGAGGAAATTCTAAGATAATGATAAAAGTGCAAAGTTGTAAGTGCATACGGTGCAGATAAAGGTGTCAAATATCTGAGAATACTGTGCACAGAACTAAAATCCACAAAAGTGTTTCGCTTACTGATTACTTTTGTATGTGTTACTCAAATGAATTTATTTACCAAATACCACTAACTTCGTACCAACAAAATCAATTAGGTGCGTATAAAAGTACATAAGTGCAAGGTGCGTTCAATTACTCAAATCTTTGGATACTTTAGGTGCTCAGTGAAGAATGTGTTGGTGCCTTGGTGCAAATGAAAATATTTTCAATATGCCGCATTCCGGTGCATCCAACTGAGATACCAGCATCACCACAAGGCATTTATAATTGTGCACTTTTATGATGTTTATTGAGACTCTGAAAGACCGATACATACCCTTGCCTGTGCTGATTCCCCACTCACCCTATAACCTCCCAAGTTGTTGACAACACATGTGAAAGTAGCGTCGCGTCCTTGAGCTACAGTCACATTTTCCAGCGGAAATACGAAGTCTGGTTCAAAAGCAGACACTGTAACGATTTTCATACATTTGAACGTAAGAAAACACGTTGAGATGGGTAACACTCTCACCTATGCAATTGAAGATCAGTAGGATTAAAAGCAACGGCCAATTTAGGTTTGAATCCACAGCACATGACCATTTTTGACTCTTCGCTACCAAAAAACCGCAACGGAGACTCATCATCCTGAATTTCGTGCTAACATCGCTCCAGAAGTTTTCACATAGTCAGGCAACGCCTCGCACCTTCCTGCAACAAACCAGAATGCTCATTAGTATGTCATATTCAAAACTACCAACGAAATACATACAACGATTTTTAAAATTTACTGATTAAATTATATGTAAGCTGCAAAGTATATGATTGAAAGCAGGCATTTTTGTTTTTTCATCATCACTTATACGCACCAATATGAGGGAATGACAAAAACCTTTTGATATATTTGTATCTAATAACGCCTTCGTACTTTAAATGGCATTTTAGTCCACCTCTCCCAAGTATCACATTATTTGCTTTTGATTCCAAAAATTGTTTCTCTGCTCAGTTGAACAATTACTTTGATCAACGGCCGGAAATCGTTCAGCACCGCCGACTTGATGGTGGAAACCTGAAACATGTACATATCACCGAGCAGTAGCGTAGCCAAAATTTAATTTAGGTAGGGTGGAGTAGCAAAAAAATCAAATTCAATCTTTGGCTCATTTACATTCGTATTTTCATATTTTTTAATTATGTATTTTCAATGTGGATATGATTATTTATAAAAATAATAAATACTTATAAATTCTTTATATGTACAGTCGGCGACACTTGAATAGCCTCGGTATAGTTTTGTCCTTATCTCGTATATAACTAATCATCACAACGAATGTTCATTACTGTTTAAAAGAGAGGCCACTTCCTAGGAGATGTGCAAAGCCTTTTCTTCTCTCGACTTTACAGTTAGCTATAATTACTAAAAATGTAGAAATACCCGACTGCACATGCGACACATGAATAGCCCATTTAGTTAATTTCAGGCGTTTAATCCGGAAGGATTATTTCGAAAGTGTCCAGTTGGCTTTTTTGAGTAACAGTAAATTTTATGAACAGAGCACCGAAGGCAAAATAACAAAAATGGGTCGTGGAAGGCGTTTAACTGCTGAAGGAGTTGGAAAAATAAAAGCATATAAAGAACAAGGATTATCAAATCAGCAAATTGCAAAAAAAATTAATAGAAGTGCTAAAGTTATTAATAATTTCATAAATGACCCTGAAAGGTATGGTTGTCAATATAAAGGACGAACGAAAACAGCCTTAAGTGATCGGGAACGTCGCCGTGTATTACGAGAGGCCTCGAATTCAACGCTTTCTGCTGCACAAATTGCTCGGAAACTTGCAGTACCTGCTAGTATTCGAACAGTATAAAAGTTAATAAAAGGTACATCACACATTAAGCGAATGAAAGCCAAAAGGAAACCTGCTTTAAAGGCTCATCACAAAATTGCGCGTTTGAATTTTGCTCAAAGGCATATGACGTGGTCGGATTAATGGGAATCAGTAATATTTACTGACGAAAAAAAATTTAATTTAGACGGGCCCGACGGTTTTTCTTATTATTTCCATGATTTGAGAAAAGAGCTACTAATATTATGCAGACGCCGCAGCAAGCGCAAGGTTCCCTCATGGTTTGGGATGCAGTTTCTTTTAATGGACCTGTGGATATTGTGGTTCTTGAAGGTCGTCAGAATGCCCAATCCTATATTAAGCTACTAAAGGAAGAAAAAATAAAAATTCGAGAAGTTATGGAGAGCTCCAGGTGGATTTTGCAGCAGGATAATGCTGCCATTCATACAGCGAAGGTGGTAAAGGAGTGGTTTGGACAAGAAAATGTGGAAGTTTTGGCTTGGCCTGCACTTTCCCCCGATTTAAATATAATTGAAAATGCCTGGGGATGGCTGTCGAGGAAAGTGTATGAGGGCGGAAGACAATATAATACAAGAAGTGAACTCATATCTTCTGTTAAGGCCGCTTGGAGACAAATGCCGATTGAATTTATACAAAATTTATATAAATCATTACCAAACAGGATTTTTGGTGTAATAAATAAAAATGGAGGATGTACCAAATATTAATTTGTAAAATTAATAAATGAAACTATTCTCATTTATATTAAATATAGAGTTTCATTTGGTGAAGCTATTCATGTGTCGCATGTGCAGTCGAGTATTTCTACATTTTTAGTAATTATAGCTAACTGTAAAGTCGAGAGAAGAAAAAAACTTTGCACATCTCCTAGGAAGTGGCCTCTCTTTTAAACAGTAATGAACATTCGTTGTGATGATTAGTTATATGCGAGATAAGGACAAAACTATACCGAGGCTATTCAAGTGTCGCCGACTGTACATATGTATATAATCGTTAGTGAGTCTGTCAGCGATCGTATAACTTCTGAACGACTTGACTGATTGAGGTCACATTCCCACAATAGATTGGTATTTTCGAGTCTATAGTTCAGACCTATGATAGAATCCGATAGATGGCGGTATAGTCAAATTATTTCATAATTATAGGAACATTATGATATATGAACACAACCGATTTCGATGAAACTCTACAAACATGAAGAGGAGGTTGTCAGGAGAGACAAAAGCTGCTTTTTTAATTGCTTACTATTTTAACAACTTAAGGAATTCTGAACGCCAGTGATATGTTTATTGTGAGTCGCGAAAAAGGTATAACACTTATCCGATTGAGATTAAATTTTAAGGGAATGTTGCGCTTAACTTCTTGAGTGACATAGACTATGCATCGCAATTAGGAAGACAATGTTTTTCTAAAGGGGAAGAAATTAATTTAGGAATAAAAAATTAAAATATAAATCATAAATTTTTTTTTAAGGTATGGGAGATAAAATATGGACCGCCCATCTTTTTTTGTGAAATAAATCTCAAAATACATAAAATAAACGCTTATATTTATTCAGACATTTAGGAAAAAAATTCTTCCACTGTGAGTAAAAATGTAACCAACTTCAAAATATAAAATAAACTGAAAAAAAATGAAAACTTGTCAAAAGAGAGCGAATAAAAGTGAACGGTAATATGGACCAGGTAGTCCATATTAACTGACGTAGGTATTATTTATTTTATACAAACGTAGTAGATTATTTTATACAAACGTAGTAGATGATTTTATACAAACGTAGTAGATGATAGGGAGAAGGGTATTCCATTATAGAAATGTTGAATCCTTTTCCCTTGGGCTTTTACTAGTCCTATGGATCATCCATCACCATCAGACTGTTTATGTTTGATTAGCATCCACATTTGAAAAAGATGATTAGTAGGTTTCCTTGTTAGGCCCTTTTAGTTTTCCTAACATCTTGTAGTCAGTTACTTTCAACACATGCTGGTGAAATAACTGATTTTTTACGTTAAACTTCTATAGCCGCGTATACAGCTTTTAAAATGGTGGGTAAAAATCGCTGTAACGAAAATTTGTTGGTCGGCACTTCCAGAAAATTTCCAATGTTTCCACTGTAATATTGATTTTTTTCAGCCAAGGAAAATATAACTTATTGATATTGCATCATATCAATTTTTAGAAAAAATGTTATTGAAAACATTAAATTAAAATTATTAAATATATAAAATAGTTAATCCGTGTCTGGGGTTCGAACTCGGAACCTGCGGAATGGAAAGGCTGCTCTACCATCGTTCTACCGGCTTCCGAAGTGTTTTTAGAAAGTTGCTTTTCCGGCTGGGTTTTGAACCTGAGATCTCCGAATTGGCAGCTTGGCAGCTTTACCGCTGAGCTATCCACGCACGCACGGTTTTGCAGTTTTTTGAGTCACCACGTTTTCACGTTACATGAACTAAATAATCCAAGTAAATGGTTTTGTTGACTTGATTGATAACGAATATACTTTAACTATGCGTTTAGTGTTTATTACTAAATTTATTAATAATGACCAAATATTTTAAAAAATATTTCAAATAAATGCACTTAGTTATTATAACTAAATTGTTTTCTCAATGCACTCGCCAAGTCGGTCTGTAGTGCTAGCTTGATACCAGGAACTGCTCCCATCCCAGGAATTTTTTGATGCTAGGCACAGCGGCAGGCATGAATCGAACCTTCCCCCCTATCCCCGAGCCAGGTTCTGGAGTCAGAATTTGTTTCAACAAAGCTGACGCAAAAAACATACTATTAAGATTTGTAGATTTTGATTATTTTTGTTAAAGCTTACTTTAAAAAATGTCTAACAAAGTTAATGGGCTTCTTATTATTTTGAACAATAGAGGAATATTGGAGATATTGTTTGACGTTTTATTTATTACCTGTAATAATTTTTTTTTTGTCAACAATGTGTTTACAAAAAAGGGACGATATTTGGCGACCTAACCTTATTATTTCTTTTGTCAAACTAATTATTAAAAAATTAGAAAGTTTGTGTCGAGGGTCTCCTACATACATAAGACAATAATTGTTGCTAATAATTTATAAATAATATGTTTTGATTACCTATTATTAAATTATTTCCAAAAAAGATAATTTCAAAGTCAAATCATAAAATTACTCACGTGCATAATATATATCAGTAACCTCCATTTAATATACATAAATCAGTGGCATTTGAGAATAGAGGAATCCAACAAATATGAATAATGAGAAATTGCATGCATGCAATAGAAAATAACCGTGTGGTACATATTATCCTGCCTTACTTTGCTTATAAAAATTGTTACTTCCTTAAAAAATAAAAAACCCGCTCTTAACATTTTCACTTCATTTTCAAATTTATTGAACATAAATTATGTAACAACCTGGAACCTTGAAATTGGCAACGTTGTATTTTTATTAAGGTTTGGAATAGTTGTGTCCGGGCAAGGCTAGTTCTCTATAAATACACAAAGTTTAATCAAATTAATCAAGTTAAGGTAAACGATAAACGTACTGAATCTATGAATGTTTCTAAAATTTAATTTTAAAATGTATGTTTATTTTCGAATACCTTGTTTCTATGTGTGTATAATGGAGCATGCAGGGACCGTTCAATGTGTTTTCTGTCACTGTAAATCCCAACTACGTTTGGACTCACTGTGAAGCAAAGAAACACTTTTCAAAAGTGCGTGCAGTACGCAGCAGTGCAAGAGTAATAACTCTAATAATTGTTGACAATAATGATGTAAAAGGATACTCTTGAAAATAAAATTATAATAATTTTTCTGGTTTCGGCATTGACAATTTTTATTTTCCTTTCTTTTATCAAAATTCTTAGAAGATTTAAAACTAAACATTTGAAACATAGGGCATAGTAAACGAGAACGCAATTAGTGTAGGGCTCGAATTTATATTTTACTTTACAAGAAACAAACAAACAAATAAATAAATACCTTACACTTAAATATGTACATCATTATAAAATGTAAGAAATGATTTGTTTTCATGCCTGTTTCGTTTTATGCGTAGAAAATTAGAGTTTGTTTCTGCATGAAAGAATTGCGCAGGTTAGTGAAACCCATTCCGGTTTTGGGACAGCTGAGTAAACAACTCGATACTGTTTTGGCCGCCACATGTGCTTGATTCTTTGTTTCGAAGCTCTGGGATCTGTTAATGATGTGCGCGGCTCTCTTTCAGGGTTCGAGAAGGCCTTCACAGCCAACGCGGAACCGCGGGAGCGGGAGCGAAATTCGCGTGGGATTTCAAACTATGGCGGGATATGAAACAATTCGCACCCACGCGCCATTTCGCGTAGCGATCGCGGGATTGCAGCGTTTCATTTTTCGTTAGCAACATGCACGATCTTTCCCGCGTTCGCATAGTTCCCGTAAGAAGAAAATATGAATTTAATTGAAAGACATCGAATCAAAGTTAGTCAAAGTGCACCCAATTTTATATGATTTGTACTATACTAGGTAAAAGAATTTTCATAGGAAAAATGAACTATATATTATATATCATACATGCGGAGAAAGTGCAACTTATCGCCCGCTTTTCCGTGCGATAAATCGATTTTTGCGCGCGCTTTGACATGTGAGAACTAGGGCTGGTTCATTTATCCACATAATTTCCTCCTGCGCCATCTCTGCATATGGCACGTAACTAAAAAAAATACAAAAACGGATGCCTTAAAATTTTAATTTGAGTGTTAAAACGGTTTAAAAACTGTTGTTTTTTTTATATCTCTAAATAATAAAATTGGCACTCAGACCCTTATTTAGACTTACAAACCTTCCAATGTAGTTGTGATAAAACTCAAAAGAAAAATGATAAATGTAAAATGAAAGGAGTATTCGCTGCCACGCTCATTTCAATTGACTGTAATTCAAATCTATTTTATGTATTTATTATATTTAATTTTAAAATAACACCTTTCAATTGCATCGAGAAATTTTAATAAGAACGATGGGGCAGATTTGTTCCCGCTTCGCTGGGTGTTAATGGATCATAATTTCTCGCTCTCTCGCTAAGTTCCGCCAAAATTCGCTGCCGTTCTCGCTCCCGCCACGTTGATCTGTGAACACCTTAAGCGTTTTATAAGTATATCATTGCATGCGTACCACATAACTTGTCTATACATGAAAATTCATTAAGTAGATATCGTGATTTTCTCCAAGGGCAGCTCATTTCAAGTTGTGCTGACGAAGATAACGAAACGAGTTTAAAACAAGAAAGAATTCGGATAACTGATTTATTATTTTAAGTGTTTTAATTGTTTTTGTCAATTTTGTGCATATTATTTATTTATTATTTATTATAATTCATAAAAATACGGTACAATTCACAAGATATATTATCTAATACAGAATTATTATATAAGATTAGAGGATAAATGGAAAAAAATAGAAAGAAAATCTAAGCTAAGCTAACCTAGCTAAAAAAAAAGTGAAGCATACATATGTATAAAGAAAAAGAACAAATTAAGCTAAAAGGAAGAGAAAAAGTAAAGCAAAGATATATGAGTCAAGGTATATTAAAAAAAAACCGGCCAAGTGCGAGTCGGACTCGCGCACCGAGGGTTCCGTAAAAAATAATTTTTTTTTGTAATGTAACTAAAAATTTAAGGTTTTCGGAATTTTTCCTTTATATGTGCTATAAAACATTGCTTCATGCCAAATTTCAAGATTCTAAGTCGACTAGAAGTACCCTTTAGGTTTTGATTCCCTTACGAGTAGTTGCGAGTTTGAAAATATGCGGCTTAAATTGCTGTTTCTTTTGATTGCGTTGACATAGAAGTTTGATTTTGTTACAGCTTAAAGGTATTATAGACCTGAGTATTTGGTATGAATTTCAATTTAATACCTCTACGCGTTCATGATGAAAGGGGTAGTAAGTTTAAAATTATTAAAAATATTTTTTTTTATATGATGTAACGAAAAATTTACGGTTTTCGCAATTTTTCCTTTATCTGTGCTATAAGACGTTGCTTCGTACCAAATTTCAAGATTCTGAGTTCACGGGAAGTACCCTGTAGGTTTTGATTCCCTTGCGAGTTCGAAAATTTGCGAAAATTTGCGGCATAAACGGCTGTATCTTTTGATTGCGTTATCTTAGAAGTTTGATTGTTTCACAGCTCCAAGGGACAGTAGACCTGAGTATTTGATATAAATTCCAGCGCGTTCCTGAGAAAAAGGGGCTTGACAGACAGACGGACGGACAACAAAGTGATCCTATAAGGGTTCCGTTTTTTTCATCCGAGGTACGGAACCCTAATGAAATTAATAGAAGTAAGGAAAAACCAGATCAACAGATGTGTGTCCCAAAAGTGCTGTAGCGACAAACTTGCTTATAAAATGAGCTCCTGAACTGAGTGCCTGAATGCACCAAACGAGCTCGCCCGCTGAACACCAAAAAGGCAGACGATCCCAGAGACGTACGCACTGGACAGCATAAGACGACTCAAGCTTAGTCGTTTTAAATTTCGGGACAACAAAACGACGACCTCTAGTTGATCTAAGTGGTATAAAAAGATCCCTCAGGTACATGGGCTCAGACGACTTCACAAGCTTGAACATGTGGTACAGCATTTTACGATTCAAATAAGTGTCGAGTGAGTATCCGAGGACGGTGTCCCTGAAATGAGACACGTGATCATGCCTCCTTAACCCATAAACGAATCTGACACAGCTATTAAACAACAACAACAAGCAACATTCCACCGACATAAGCAGGACGAATCGACCTTGGGAAATATCAGGACGTTACCGAAAAAGTACGGTAAGACTAATGTTTTCACCAACTTAAGGCGGATGCTGGTTGATAATATGCTTGCGGAAAGCCATAATCGCCGCAGTATGCTATAAATTTTGGACAAGCTCGCGCCAATCTGGTCGCAACAAGACATTTCCGAGTTGAGAACGACACCCAAGTTACAAATTTTCTCCACATGGGGAATAACCCTATCGGCGGCTGATCGGTGGGATCAAATCTTGCACAGGAGAACACAATGTACTGACATTTAGAAGGGTTTAAATCCAATCGATTATCACGTGACCACATGCAAATCCTTTGTAAGTCGTCATTAAAACGTGTAGCACAATCCTCGATGAGTCCCGGCGGCCTGTCCAGATATACCTGAACGTCGTCAGCATACATATGAATGCTGGCATCATGAAGTACAAGAGGTAAATCATTAATGTACATGCTAAAGAAAAGAGAACCATCTTGGAAAAATCGAGCAGTCCAAGGATAACTAAGTTGCCGCAACGTAACTTTGAGTAGCACCGACTCGCAACTATGCTTTGGGCGAAAGCCAGATTGGAGATGGAACAGCAATTGCCTGTCAGAGATGAACTCTTCACGGAAAAAAATTTGTCGGGAATATCGCGTCGTTTCTGGCCCTGTATTTTCCGATGGATTTTGGAACAGTGCATTATTTTGGTAATATGTATTTGTGAAAAAAGCTGGGATATTAACTAAAATTTAAAGACCAGCGTAAAATGTTGGCATTATTTCCTGTAACTTTTAAGGAGATCTGTTGCTTTTTCAATATATGTATGTTGTGGATTTTATGGCGAAAACGTTCGTAAATTCGTTGGGGATTTTTGCTATCCAAATTTTTTTCCGTGTTGTATCTGCCAGTAGAGCAGCTTTTCAAACACTTTAGAAAAGAAGCATAGAAAACAAGTTTTAATGCATTAACTATCACAGGAGCAATGAGTTTGACGAATTTAGCGAGATACCATCAGGTCCCACTGCATTGCATTTGATGGAAAAAATCGCACTAAGATCTTCGTCGCTTTCTACACCTCGAAAACCAAAGCCGTCTGAATTATATTCAGATGGGAGAAAGGAGTAAGTGTCATTATTCCGGGGTTGCGTCATCGAGTTCTTAGCAAAATACATATTAAGGTCATTAACTTCAGGGATATTTTTCACTTCATCATTACCATAAACTCCATTTCTCTTTAAGTTGGCCCATAGTGTTTTTGTAGGAAGGTTCGTGTCAAATATACGCTGATAGTAATAATATTTTGCTCTGCGAATCTTTGAGACGACACTATTACGAGCAGCGGTAAAAGTTTGACGGCTTTCTGAAGTCTAAAGTCGTTTATGCCTATGGTAGAGATATTTGCGTCGACCAATAATTTGCCTAATTTCATTGGCGAACCAAGGAGGTGAGGCACTATTAACACGCTTACGTTGCAGCGGTACATGCACATTAAAAAGATTGTCGATTGAGGCCTGGAGAAATTAAGTCTGATCGTCAACATTCATCATGCCGTACACATTCGACCAAGGCAAGAAGTCACAATCGGTTAAGAGTCTTTCAAAGTCAACAGTCTTAAAATTTCGGTAAAAGATAGAGGGGTATATTCTGAGATCCACTTCACTTGAAAAATGGTTCACATTTCGCCTAGCGTGAATGTTTCACATGTTCCGTTTCTCACGTGGAACTCTCATAAAACCTATTCTAATATTCACTTGAAGTGAATATTTTCAGTATGCCGTGAATTTTTCGTTCATGTCATTTTTTCAAGTGAATGTAAGAAGGTTGAGAATAGTTTCAAAATGGGAGGAAAAAAGTAAGTACAATTACTTGTAATTTAAATGAAGTTATCCAAGAGAATAATTCTAGCTTTCTAACAAAATGTAATTTTATAAATGTTTTTATTTTTATATTTAGAAAAGATACAAACAAGCAAACAGCAATTTGAGACACTTCTCGATTGATTGGAAAAGCACGCTGATATTGCTAAAGCCTAAAGGCATGAAGTATTATGCGGAAAATTTCAAAAATAAAGGAAAAGTCCAGGAAATATGGAGGGATATTTCAGTCCAGTTGAATAGTCTTGGTCCCCCAACTAGAACACATGTTGAATGACAAAAGGTTCTTTATTTGTTATTTATGATTTTGTAAGTAAATGTATTTCCCTTCAAGTTTGGAACGACTTCAAGCTTCACACAAAAAAAAAAGTTACAAGAGAATAAAAAAGAAATTAACTCTACAGGTGGTGGACCAAATAATCTCCGTAATTTCTCTTTATATGAAAAGAGAGCTATTCACTTGCTGAGTTTGGAAAAAGTTTCTCAAACCTCGGGGAGAGTATTTGGTTTAACTATACTTCAATAACGCAGAGATCCTCGGCAGTTTTAACAAGTAATGCAGAGTATTTTGAAGAAAATGCAAATTGCACAGAAAAACCCCCTGAAACTGAAATAAACTCGGTTTATGCAGAACATGATCCTGCTCCTGAAGAAGATCAGACTGAAGGACATGTTCCCACTCCATTCACACACAACCGAAGAAATGACAGACAGAGCGGAGGCAGTTATAAAAAAATCCTACTTGAAAAGCAAACAGTTTTTTTAAAGCAGATACAACAATCGTTGAGAAATATATACAAATATAAGAGAAAAGAATTTAAATTAAAAAAAATAAATATTTGAAACAATTTAAAGATAATGAAAAAAAGGCAAATTCAAATATTTGAAGTAAAAAAACGAAAATTAGAAATGGAGCTAGACATAGTCGAGCAGCTTTTTCGTTTTTTTTTATTTTAATATTTGATAAATATTTTTCGATTGGACTTAGTCTTGGAGAATTTGGATATTTCGCTTCTTTTAGTACTACTGGTGTGGATTTTGGATCGTAGAAGTCTTCCACTTTCCTTCTGTAGTAGCATATTAGCTGTGTTCCATTGGGCTGTGTAAAATACTCCCAAGTACTTCTGGCTACGCTGAACTACTCTAGCTATAGTTGGCGAGCAGAAGTTCTGAGTAGTTACGCCACATTTTCCCGCCAGGTGGATGATGGTTTTTGTACTAGGTTTGCATGGAAATGAAAGCTTTTCCTCATTTTTCGTTGCAGCTTTAGCTATTCTGGAGTAATCACAAGGATTCAAATAATAAAATTTAAGTAGATAACATATTTATATATAAATATTTCCATTTTAATAAATAAGGCACAATCAAAGCAACTAATATAATACGATGAAATGTCAAAATTTTAATTTATATTTTACTCCTGACGATCAAAGTAGCGTTCCATAGAGAAAGTACTCGGGAGTACTTTACACAGCCCAATGGAACACAGCTATTGTAAAATCCGTCCAAAAGAAATCTGATCCATCATGCTTTGTAAAGAATGGAAGAAGACGTTTCTAAAGATACTTTTTAACGTATACACCCGTATTGATTGTATCTGTTGTCACGAAAGTGATGATTTCTGATTACAATGTACATATTGCTTCCCAAACTCAATATTAAACGGGGAATTTTTTGCATTGGCGATTCTTAGACTTGGGACTCCTTTTGTTTGCCACTTGTCACTCCTTTTGTTTGTCACATAAAATTCCTGTCCTGGAAGTAGGTTCAAGTCCCCTTTCAAGTAAGTACCATCATCTAAAATGAAGCGGTCAAATTTCGTCAAAAATTTTTCATACAAAATTCGACTCCTGGATTTTGCAACTTGGTTCTTTTTTAATGTTCTGTCCGATGTTTGCGATGTGTGTCCGAAAATGGAAACTTTGTAGGCCTTCTCTTCTTTTGATTGCACAGACTACAGCAGAGAATTTTCCAACCTTATCGACCACATCTCTGAACGAGAGGTTGGAATTTCGTTTAAAGTTGGTTACCATCTGGCCAATAATTGGTCTGTAAACTAGATTTTCCACACCATCTTAATAACAATGGCCCCTATTCCCGTATCCGTTCGAATCGGATCGAAAAGAGCTTACAAAAGCCCTTTTTAGACAAGAATTCTTTAATAAAGTCGCTAAAATACTAATAAATTCATTTCAGTAACCTCTGATTTCAATTAATTTTTTCTTTCAAAGTGGTTAAAATAATCCGATAGAAAAATTCAGTGGAATTATTTTGACCTTATGTGCGGAAAATTAATTTAAATCAAAGGCTGCTGAAATGAATTTATTAGAATTTTAGCGACTTTATTAAAGAATTCTTGTCTAAAAAGGGCTTTTGTAAGCTCTTTTCGATCCGATTCGAACGGATACGGGAATAGGGGCCAATATTAATTCAAGACAATAGAAAACTCAGCGTAAATTGACAAGCTTGCAAATACATAAATCATTCAAAAAACCATACGAAAATGTGAAAAGTCGATTGCTACGATCCATCTTATTATCCGCTTGCGGATGCAACGGACACGCAGGCGAATGAGATCTCGAAAACACCCCTATGTATGATTCTGTTTAATTGCATGAAAACGTTCGCCTTGCATAAAAAGAAGATCTTAATTCGCCAGTTAGTTCTAATTTCGGCCAAAGCTCGATTCGATTAGATTTGATTCTACTACAAATCTATTATTTAAATAATTTATAAGAGTTTTCAACCAAAGATAGATTATTTGAATATTTAGTAATTCATAAAATATTGTTTTACATTAGGTACTGTTGTAAAATGTAAATTTATTGTTTGTATATTGAATATAGTAGATGGCGCTATCTAGTTGCAATGAAAAATGCACGCTCCGCTAAGTTTATAGTTCAGTTCCTTTTGTCAGTCAGTCCTCTCTGAAATACCATAAGACAAAGACATAAAATAAGTAAAAGGCACTGATCAGTAGATATATCATAAGTGAAGCTGAAATAAATTAGAAATATATATAAATAACAAAGTGTGTTTAATCTTTCTTTACTAAGTAAATCTCAACATGGTAGCAGAACGTGGTTCCAGTGAAAAGTAACTATGGCAAAACTGAGGTTAAGTAAGTAAAATTTACCACGTGTCGAAAGAAGCTGGATTATGAACAATGAACATGAACATGAGCAAGAAAAATTGTTTGATCGACTGAAAAAACTGTTCGTGAAAAATTTAGGGGATATACTCCTGATTAAAAACCTTATTGAGGAGTCTGCAGAAGGAGAAGAAATGGCGTCATACGCAAAAGTAGACGATGTGGTGGTTCCAATCTTCGACGGATTAGAATACGTAAGCTGGAAAAGAAGAATACTAAAACTACTGGAATTTAAGGAGTGCAAGGAACAGGCAACACGTGAAAGGTCTGCTTCTGATGTAGAGGACGTTTGGAATAAGAAAGACATAAAAGCTACCAATTATATATATAGCTCCATATCGAACCGGCAATTGGAATACGTGGGCAATTTAGACTCAGCCTACAAAATAATGAGGAAATTTGACGAGATGTACTCAAAGGAGTCCACCGCACTGCAAATACTGTGTCGGAGCAAATTAGAAAACGTTAAACTTAAAAATTATGATAATCCAATTCTATTCTTCGATGATTTTGAAAAGGCTTCGAACGCATTAATGGTAGCCGGCGGCAAGCTAGATGAGCAAGAAAAACTTCGCTATATGTTAAAAGCTCTACCACAAGAATACAGTTACATCGGTGATCTGATTGACGTGCTGAAAGAGGAAGAGAGAACGTGTGAATATATAAAATCGAAGATTGTTATGAAGAATCTAGAAACAGATAATAATCAGAAGGCAGAAAAGCAAGAAAGAAACAACTCTAATGTATTTGTCGCTGAAATGAGAGGTAAATGCTATAAGTGTGGGACAGCTGGACACTTTCAGAGAGAGTGCAAACAAACAAAAACACAATACGCACAAAGACGAGGATATCCTACAACATCACATCGAGTCAACTACAACAGAGGTTTTCAACGAGGAAGATTCAACAGTAATCGAGGTTATCAACGTGGACATGGCTATAGAAACATCAACCAGAACACGCAATCATCGACATCAAAGGGCAATGGAAATGAAGCGGCATTCACGGCTGAGATTAGTAACAACAAATTTAATGTAAGTTGTAATAATAATAATATATTAAGAAATTGTAACAAAATAACCTGGATCTTAGACAGCGGATGTACAGATCACATAGTAAATTGCGATTCGTATTATGATGAATTTATTACTTTAAAGGAACCGGTAACAGTGAAGCTAGGTGACGGTAAAACTCTCAACGCTACTAAAATTGGAAAAATTAAAGCTACATTTAAAAAATATGTATATGATTCTGAAATAACTTTGAATAATGTATATTTTGTTGAAGACATGGAGAAAAACATTATCAGTTATGCAAGGGTAACAAAATCTCATAAAATAGTCTCTAAATATAACAGTACAAAAATTTTTGATAATTATGGAAAATTAATTGCAGTAGCTGAAAAGGAAAATAACTTGTATTACATGAAAAGTTTTATTACTGAAGCACGAAATAAAGAAATTAAAATAAATGTAGCAGAAAATGAAAAAATGTCTGAAAAAGAAAAATGGCACAGAATTTTGGGTCACGTAAATTTTCAATATTTAAAGAAATTAAGTAAAGATGAATTATTAGTAGGCTTGCCAAAAGAGTTGGGAAGTGAATATGTTAGGTGTGCTATTTGTATAGAAAGTAAGATGGCAAATGTGCCGTTCAAAAACAACAGAACAAAAGCGTCACGCGTGCTAGAAATTGTCCATACTGACTTAAATGGGCCGCATCAAACTACAGGATATTGTGGTGAAAGATATTTCCTTACTTTCATTGACGAATATAGCAAGTGCACAAAAGTTTATTGCATAAAATCTAAATCAGACACGTACAAATGCTTTGTCGAGTATGTAAATTTAATAGAAAATCTGACAGAAAAAAAAATAAAAATTTTACAATGTGATAACGGCAAAGAATACTTGAATCGCGATATTTTTGAATTTGCAAGAAATAAAGGTATTAAAATAAATCCATGTCCTCCATATGTACACGAATTAAACGGAATTGCCGAGCGATATAATAGATCAATCATGGATACTGCAAGGTGCTTATTAAAAGAAGCAAATATAAGTAAATCATTTTGGCCTGAAATAATAAAAGCTTCGGCTTATTTGAAAAATAGAACTCTAGCCAATACATTTGAAAATAAAACCCCGTTCGAAATAATGTTTAACAAAAAGCCTAGCGTAGAACATTTAAAGATGTATGGAAGTAGGGTCTTCGTTAGAACACCTGATCAAATAAGAGGAAGTAAATGGGATGATAAATCGAAATTAGGAATTTTGGTCGGTTATAATGAAAATGGGTATAGAGTTTTGTTAGAAAATAAAATTGTAAACGCTCGACACGTTGACGTAATAGAAAAGGGAATGAAATTAATATGTTTAGATGAAGAAAAGGATAAAATTAATAGAGCAAAAAATGAAAATTTTGAAAATGGGAATAATAATAATTCAGAAAATTTAGCAAATGATGAATTAATTGATCAGGTAAAGACTAGTAGTGAAAATCGAGATGAAAATAAGGAAAGTAAAAAACTAGAAATTAGGCGATCAAATAGAAAGAAAAGTCCTGTTCTAAGATACGGTTACGAAGAAAACGCGACCAATTTTATATATGTAAATTATTGTGACGCAAATGTTCCTAATAGTTTTGAAGAAGCTATTAATAGTGCTGAATCAGATAAATGGAAAATTGCTATGGATTCCGAATATAACAGTCTTATTAAAAATAATACATGGCAGTTAGTTGATAGGCCAAAAGACAAAGACGTTATTGATGTAAAATGGGTTTACAAAAGGAAAGATGAAAATGTTTATAAAGCTAGACTAGTTGTACGTGGATTTCAGCAAAAAGAGCATATAGATAATGTTTATTCTCCTGTCGTAAAACTACAGACTTTGAAATTATTACTCGTATATTGTTGTCAAAATGAATTAGAAATTGAACAAATGGACGTTGAAACGGCATTTCTTAATAGTAAAGTAATTTCTGAAATATATATAAATCAACCCAGAGGATACGAACAAGGCAAAAATAAAGTTTGTAAATTAATAAAATCACTATATGGACTGAAAGAAAGTCCAAGATCCTGGTACAATTGTTTTAATGAATTTGTAATAAAACTAGGTTTTGAGAGAAGCAATTATGATTATTGTGTGTATGTAAAACGAACAGGAAGGGAAGTGACATATATACTTTTATTTGTCGATGATTTGCTGATCTGTAGTAAAAATCAAAAGGAAATTAAAGATGTAAAAGAAAAATTAATAAATCGATTTAAAATGAAAGATATGGGTAAAGTTAAAACATATATAGGCATAGAAATAAATAATGACATAAAGAAAAATATATTAACGTTGAGCCAGGAAAAGTATATAGAATCCCTTGTTGAAAAATATAAATTGAAAAATGCTAAATTATATGACACTCCTATGGAGACAAATTTAAAATTAGAACCAGCGATAGAAGTTGATACGAGAATTAAATACAGAAATTTAATCGGTGAACTATTATATATAAGCACGGGTACAAGACCAGATATCGCATACAGTGTAAACTATTTAAGTCGTTTTCAAAACTGCTACAGTGAAAATCATTATAAATATGCCATGAGAATTGTTAAGTATTTGTATAAAACCAAAAATTTAAAGTTAACTTATAAAAGGAACAATGATAGTGATATCCTAGATTGTATGGTCGATTCAGATTGGGCAGGAGATAACATAGACAGAAAATCTACCACTGGATATGTAATTAGAATGTACAGTAACGTAATTTTTTGGAAGACCCATAAACAAAATACAGTTACCAAGTCGTCAACCTTCGCAGAATATATAGCTTTATCAGAAGCAATAACTGATGTAATTTTTGTAAAAAATATGTTAAGCGAAACCTTTAATATTAAGATAAATGAACCAATAAAATTGTACGAAGACAATTCAGGAGCCTTAATAATCGCTAAATATGGGAATTATACTAAAAACTCGAAGCACATAGAAGTACAGTACCACTATGTAAATGAAAATTACGAGAAAGGCATTATAGATGTTGTTAAAGTAAATTCTGAAAACAATATTGCAGATATACTTACGAAAAGCCTATGTAAAAATAAATTTATAAATATAAGAAAATCGATGAGACTTATATAGAAGAAAATTGTCTAAGCTAATCAAGTATTAAAATATAAACCGAATAAGTTTTTTTTCTTATACGAAATTGAATAATGTAACAGTATCAAATAGAAGTAAAACGTAAAATTAAGATGTAATATGAAGATATGAAACAATATGTAAAATCGTAAAACTAAGAAGTAATATGTAAAATCAAATAAATGGAAATGTAACAAACTATAAATTTAGGGAGGCGTGTTGTAAAATGTAAATTTATTGTTTGTATATTGAATATAGTAGATGGCGCTATCTAGTTGCAATGAAAAATGCACGCTCCGCTAAGTTTATAGTTCAGTTCCTTTTGTCAGTCAGTCCTCTCTGAAATACCATAAGACAAAGACATAAAATAAGTAAAAGGCACTGATCAGTAGATATATCATAAGTGAAGCTGAAATAAATTAGAAATATATATAAATAACAAAGTGTGTTTAATCTTTCTTTACTAAGTAAATCTCAACAGGTACTATTGGGTCATATACGTATACAATGCACTGTTTCTGCACATGTCTACTGCATATATTATACTTTCATTTTAACCCACATAATTCTAAAATGGAAAATAAAAATATTTTTATCGAAAACATTTCTGAAGTTTTTGCTGCCGATGTGAGCTATATCAAAATGAACCAAAAATCTTTAATCCGCGAAAATTAAATGAAAAAAAGAGCGAGCGAGCCGTACAGTAGTCGCATATGATATGTAACATCTGACATCTCACCTGCAAATCGCATTAACTTTAAAATTTGACAGTTCGCCATCTTGAATTCGTAAATTCTGACAGTTGATTTGAAATTAACGAATCCGAAAACCCCCAAGTACCAAGTTTGTTGCAAATCGCATTAACTTTAAAATTTGACAGTCCGCCATCTTGAATTCGTAAATTCTGACAGTTGATTTGAAATAAGCGGCCCCAAAAAGACCTAAGTACCAAGTTTCGTGCAAATTGCATTAACTGTAAAATTTGACAGTGCGCCATTTTGAAAATTTCCTGTTACACACTTCCGTCCCGTTTTACGAAATCACTACTCCCCAGATTACAGGAAAGCGAGAAGAAATTCAAATTAAATAGTGCGCGCGCGAGCGCGCTTCTTCACTTCCTGTTACAAACTTCCGTCCCTTTTCACGAAATTATACCCAAAACCGAGAGTAAAGATATTACATATCAAAAAAATCTCAAAATCTTGCAAATCTCCAGAATTTAAAGTTAATACTAAAAGGATGGATTTATAGGTATAATATAGAAAATTTTATTTCAAGAAAAATAATTGTTTGTGTATTTATTGCAATGAATATTTATTTTTATACATATTATTTTAAGTTGTATACAACTTCTTAACATTTAATTTTACTTTGTCAGATTTAACTCTGATGTTTTGCGTGAATTGTAAGCCAAACTTCTTAATTTACCAGACGAAAATGATCGAAAATGCTTCATCTTCTTGCGAAACAGCACTGTACAAATTCTTTGCCTATGCGTGGTTTGGAGCTGATCACCTGTTACAGACTCTACCGGCATACATATATATGGCATGTATGTACATATATGTAAACAATTTCATAAAATGAAAACGCAAGAGAAACTGAGCAGATGCAGAGGCGCTTTTAAATTATTTTTCTTCAATTCCGTAGTACGTCACTTTTGCCTATTGGCTTTGGAAATCTATATTATCAATGCTTTAAGATCTTTGAAAGAAAATTAACAAAGAAACTAGTCAAATATTTCAACAAAGAATTATACCTAGTTAATATTTATTCTTCTTTTCTGTTTGCAAGCAACATAGTAGGTATACACAATTGGAATTTATTCTACTTTTCTTTGAATGCACAGTTAGCACTTATTCTATTTACTTTATTTGTATACACACTTGATATTTATTTTGCTCTGCTTTTGTTTTCAAGCAATATATTTTATTTTCTTGCTGTAGGCTGCAGGTATAAAGTATTTATCTATTAAATTTCTAGTATGTATATGTATATGCAAGGATGGGTCTGAAAATCAAAATTAAAATTATAAACATATGTATATTTTCAAAATCATTAGGTACACTATTACACTATTTTCAATAAGTCGGCGTCCCTTCGTATAAATGGTTTTTCACAAAATTTCGCGATTGAAAAAAATAACATTTACTTTGGTAAGCTTCCAATCGAAGTACATTGACGTGAAAATCTGGGATATCTGTATAAACGGCACAAACTGGGATGTAGAACATTTGCCCTGCATAATAATCTTACTATCTTGCACAATTCTTAAAATTTGTTCTACCTGCTCGAGACTCCGAAAGACGTTTTTCATCACTATAGCACACACACACAGATTCAAAAAAATGAAGCTTAGTCCGAATTCAATTGAGGCTAGAGAGAGGCTGACTTGTAAAATAAATACGGTTTGGGTATCGTATACTTGGGTCAAACGCAAAAATAATGTTCGGGCAGTGTAAAATAAAAAAAACAAGTTTTTTTTATGAATTACAGATAAAGCACCTGTCAAGAGTTACCCTATCCATAACTTTGTGAAATTCTAAAATTTATTTTAAACAGAGTATTGAAGCACAAATAATTCGGGGGAAAAAATATTTCCGCGGTTTAGAGGTTATTTTGAATGATTGGAGGAAAAACGATAATTCATTATTGCAATTAAAAAAATGTGAGCCGTCACAGGACGCCTGGCAGATGTGAAACATCGAGTGAAATTAAATGATGACTGTTTATTTATTTATTTAACGTTTATTTTCATTAAATACAAAAATTAAAAATTTAAATATTTATTTCAAGTTGCGACAACTTAATTCTTTTACTCAGTGACTTCAGTAATCGTTACATTCGATGTTGCCTCTGACGGTATTACTGTGACAATTGGTCGTGATATATACAGTCCACCGAAATATAGATACTGGACTGTTAACACACGTATGAAAACCGAGACCATTTTTAGCCTAGGCTCAAGCCTTTTAGGCAAATCATTGCAATTAAAATGCCCAAAAATCGCGCACAATTATGTTTAAATGCAGCTAAATAACAAATAGGAAAAAGTAGGAAAAAGAAGGTCTAAGAAGAAGTGATATAACTACTTCTCGAGCAAGCAGAACTGCTTCCCGATTCGATTCTATTCTTTCTTCTTTTTTAACCACAATGGGATTGGAGGCAAGCGCTTGCATTTTCGCTTCCAGAGTAACCAGGGATAGAAGGAGTTATTCAAAATCCAAAACAAAGAAATTTTCAGGGCACATTATTTTAATATTGAAATTCTTAATTTAAAATTATTAGATGTAAAAAAAAAGTCAATCCCTGGGTGGGTTTGAACCTGGGACCTGCGGATTGGTAAGCGGATGCTCTACCCATCGAGCTAATTCCATCCCAATGCCTTTTTAGAAAGTTAATTTTTTCGTGTGATATTCCGTGACCGTGCCTGGATTTGAACTCGGAACTCCGAAGTGGAAGGTTGGAACCTCTGCCGCTGAGTTATCGTCACAAGATGAGGTTTTAAGTTTATAAGTAACCGCGTCTTTTCTCTTTTTTTACGATCTCGATTCTCAGGAAGCAAGGATTTAAGGGCTACCAGCGAAAGCATACTAGGGGAAATGTTCAAAATTCTTCGAAGTAGTTATATCAGGCCTTCTTAGGGCAAGCGCTTGCTACATTTCCTACTGGATATTTAGATGGGTTTCTATCCCCATTACTACATTCCAAAAAGTGGGAAATGCCTGAAATTTCCCCATAACCTGGAAAGAAACCCAGATAAAACCTGGGCTTTTGGGTTTTCATACGGAGAAAACGTACTAAAGCAGCTTTTATCAAATTAAGTTCCTGCGTTTCCAATATAGCGTATTCCTTTTCTCTTCGCAATTCCCTTTATATGGATGTCCGCTGAAAGGGTTTGATGATTCGAATGCGATGAATTATGTGACGTCATTCTAAACACAATATGACAAACGCCTCAAGATGGTGAATTACCTTTTGCTTCACAACCCCATTGATATTGGTATCAAATGAAAAGATTTCACAAGTATAATATGATTAATTAGCACAAACTTTGCAATAGTGAGGTACTTAAACAGTTAGAAAGTGGAAAAAGTTTGTGTCCTTTGTAGCTATTAATTATAATTAATATCTAATAAAAATAAAATAATTAATAAAAGTAGTAGTTTTTTTTTCATTATTTTACATTTTATTATATTGTGTTATTTTAGCAAAAATAAATCACCGTAAAGAGTTTAAAATGGAAATAAAAATAAAATAATACATATTTAAGTGATTTTGCGTACAATTAATCTATGTACATGTGACCGGGAATTGCTCACAGAAGAAACTAGGTATGACAAATTTGGAGTGATTTAACCTATATCATTTGGGGGCCGGAAATGCGCCATTTTCGAGAAAATCTGCTTCGCATTTCTTCTTACAAAAATCCGAATATTCTCACTTTTTGGCCTGAATTTTTCCATGATTTCATAGTTCACTAATTGGCCAACATTCCTAAAGCTAAAAACCACGAAATTTAGGGCCTGTCCAAATCCAAGTCTTCGTCTTCGTCTTGTTATGACAGTTCATGACGTCACACCGAGCTAAGCTCTGTCCGAATTCATGACTATACTGTGAGCTTAGCTACGTAGTATAACAGTAGATTTCTTAGCTTGGTGAGCGAGTCAGGGCTGGGTTGACTTCGTGAGAAAAATTGCAGGAGCATTCCTTGAATACTGTCGAATTGTGCATTTTTTGTTTACTTTGATTAATTTAAAATATCAAATATCGAGCTAAGCAAACGAATTCGAACGGGTTAGCTTTGTCTTCGTTTTAATTGTAATAATAGATCAGCTTGTTTGCTGACGTCATAAACTGTAATAACGAGACGAAGACGAAGACGAAGTCTTGGATTCGGGAAGGCCCTTACTGTTAGATTTTATGTTGTGGTACAATAAATAAAAAAAAAGATATAATAAAAACTCTTCACAGAAGTGTCATTATCATAAAAAAATGTCTTATCGTAAAAAGCATTGTAATTACATCTCAGTATCCTCAGCTTCCAAAAAGATTTCGACAAAAAAATGTTAGTTTTTTATTTTCATTTGAAAATGTAGGAATGGAGCAATGTTCAATAAGAAGATTTTCTTGAAAATGGCGAATTGCCGACCCCCAAGTTATAAACATTAAATCACTCCAAATTAGCCATAATCTCTTCTCCCAAGAAGAATGCGAGCAATTTCCGGTCACCCTGTATACATATATAAAAATGAATCCTTGTTTTGTATGTAATCGATGTTTGAAAATTTGGCTGTATGAAATGACTAATTGAGAGTTGTTTGTGCAAGAAGACCTCAATACCAAGGTTTATACATATGTAAATACGAATATGACCCGTTAGGTGGCGCACGAGTAGTATCGAGTTCATTCGCGTATAACTAAACCGATCGTCATGAAAATTGGTGTACGTTGGTATTTGAATACGGTGAATATTTTCGCATTTTGCTATAGCTCGTCACTAGATGGCGTTGCAGATCATCAACTTATGGGTGCTTTTGTCACCCACTAATAGTCTACAATGAAACACGCTGTACTTGTATCTTAATATTTATTAATGTTAATTCAAGCAAGGTAATTCTCTCGTTTAATATTTGAACTCACAGGCTTTTGCTTGTTAGTCGAGAAGCGTCGATCCACACAACTGCCGTAATTTGAAAGGTCCCGTGGACTCTGTTCCGTCCCACACGACGGTGCTGCCTCATGCGGATTCATGTGACAGTGATGGTGCTGCCATAGTGCTGCCACAGCTACCCCCTTCTCAGAAATGTTATCAAGTTTTGAGCAGACGCTGGACTCGTTACGAGCCCTGGAGTAAGTTCGCAAGGGCTGAGTCCAAAAACTTTCCGCTGAATGTTTCTCTGATGCCAGTATGTTGTCATCTCCGCTGATAAATGCCGGTTTGAGACGTTCAGTTGAAATGGCTGTCTCCTTATCATTTATTTTCACAACGAAAACGTAGTTGTTCAGTCTTCGAATCACCTGAAAAGGTCCAGTATATGGGGCCTCGAGCGGGGCCTTGACGGCATCTGTACGAACAAAAACATGCGTACAAGTGTAGAGGTCCCTCAAAATGAAGACGTTTGGTTTAATATGATGACTTGTTGCTCTAGGTCGGATTTCCCTCATATGTTCCCGGAACTTTTCGACGAAAATTTGCGGGTCAGGATTCATTTCCTGACTGGAGAAAAATTCACCGGGAATGCGGAGAGGTGCTCCGTAAAGAAACTCAGCTGCTGAAGCCTGAAGATCTTCCTTATAGCTGGTTCTTAAACCTAGAAGTACTGTGGGTAATATCTCTACCCAAGAAGCACTGTGACACATCAAAGCTGCCTTCAGTGTACGATGTAATCGCTCCACCAAACCATTAGATGCCGGATGATAAGAGGTCGTATGCACATGCCTTGCACCCACGAGTGAAGCCAAAGCCTTAAACAGTGCAGATTCAAACTGGGAGCCCTGGTCCGTAGTAATTGTCTTCGGTGCTCCGTAACGAGCAATCCAGTTTGTGTAAAAAGCGGTTGCAATTGTGTCAGCCGTTATATTCTTAAGAGGAATTATCTCAGGCCATCGCGAAAACCTATCAATCATAGTCAAACAATATCTATAACCATTTACCTGAGGCATGACAACAATGTCCAAATGTATATGATCGAAACGCTGGTTAACTGGTATCAATTTGGGAAGATTCTTCTGATGTCTCTGCACCTTAGCCCGCTGACAAGCAAAACATGTACGTGTCCACTGTAATACGTCCCGTCTCATATTAGGCCAAACAAATTTCTGCTTAAGCAACTGCAATGTAGTCTTTCCGCCCGGATGAGACAATCCATGAACACAAGCGAATATCTTCCTTCGTAATGACTTCGGAATGTAGGGTCTAGTAAGATCCGAGGATTTGTCGCAATACAGAGACACACCGGACTCCGTGTCGATGACGGATCTCTGTAAACGCAAGGACGTTGAATTGTTTAGCAAATCCTTTAACTCGTCGTCCTCGTCCTGTTCAGCCCGTAACTCCAAGTAATCGATTGTTGAAGGCATACTGATTGCATTCAATCGTGAGAACGCATCAGCCACCTCATTCTCCGCTCCAGCCACATGTACGATCTCTGTAGAGAACTGTGAAATGAAGTCAAGATGCCGGAGCTGCCTCGGTGAAGCCTTTTCTAATTTTTGCTGAAAGGCAAATACGATTGGTTTGTGGTCCGTTTTAATTATAAAATTGCGCCCTTCCAGCACATGCTTGAAAAACTTGATGGCAGAGTATATAGCCAAGAGCTCCCTGTCGTAAGCACTATAATTTTTTTCAGCATTAGACAGTTTCCTCGAAAAAAATCCAATCGGTCTCCAAATAGAATCCTCCTCACTTCTTTGTTCCAAAACAGCCCCCACAGCCACGTCCGAGGCATCCGTCACCAGCACAAGCTCGGAATTTGGGGAAGGATGAGCCAAGGTTGCCGCCTCGGATAACTTCTGCTTGCATATTTCAAACGCTGCTTCCGTTTCGGAATTCCACGGAACCGGACGTCTGTCATTCTTTTTTGAATCTCGTAAAAGATTGTTGAGTGGGGCCTGAAAATCAGCGGCCCGCTGTATGCATCTCCTATAATAATTTATGACGCCCAAGAAACGGCGCAATTCAACCAGAGTTTCTGGCTTTTTATAGTTTATGATAGCCGATATTCGATCAGGAGGGGGTCTACAACCATCAGCGTTAATAATAAAACCCAAATAATTTACCTCTGTTTTCACGAAATGACATTTGTCAGTGTTTATGGTTAAATTATTTAGTCGAAGCCTGTCCAACACTGTACGCAAGTGTTTTTGATGCTGTTGTTCCGATTCTGACATAATGAGAATGTCGTCGATGTAGCAGAAAACGTAGTCCAAATCCCTGAAGATGTTGTCCATAAATCTTTGGAAAGTCTGCGTAGCATTTTTTAGTCCAAAAGGCATCACAACAAACTCAAAAAGACCAAATGGAGTAGTCACTGCCGTTTTTGCGACATCTTCCTCCGCCATAGGGACCTGATGATAAGCCCGGCTCAAATCCAACGTGCTGAAGACGCTCTTACCATGCAAACGCTCCGAGACATCCTGTACGTGTGCTATTGGATATCGATCAGGCACGGTCTGCGCATTTAATCTGCGATAGTCACCACAAGCTCTCCACCCTCCTGTCTTTTTTTGTACTAAATGCAGTGGCGACGCCCAAGCACTGTCAGACGGACGAATGATTCCCTGCTCCATCATGTATCTAAACTCATCTCGAGCTGCCTTAAGCTTCTCACCAGCTAAACGTCGCGGACGCCCAGCAACCGGTGGACCTGTTGTTACAATATGATGACAGACCCTGGAACCAGACCTCCCAACACCGACAAGGCTCTTAGAACACGGAAAGTCTCTATCAGCTGATTGCCCGCATACCGTCGAAATGCCGAAGTCAAACGCTTTAATCTTTTCTCCAATCGTTCCTAACCCCGTAGCTGAATCGACAAGTCTCTGATTCTTCAAATCTATCATCAAACCGAAATGCGACAAAAAATCAGCCCCTATTATCGGAAACTTCACGTCCGTTACAATAAAATTCCACATGAAAGGTCGACGCATACCGAGGTCCAACTGAAGGGTGCTTTGCCCGAACGTTTTTATTTCTGAAGAGTTTGCCGCATATAAAATCAGTGGTCCAGAAGGACGGTCCCGAGCACTCATCGACGCCGGAATCACTGAAACCGAAGATCCGGAATCAATCAAAAACCGATGACCGGAGCTTACATCTTTAATATAGAGACGACGTTCAATTGTGAGACTGTTTATGTAGGAGCTGTCATAGGAAGTCTCTGACAAAGACAGCCCGTCTAGTTTTTTGGCTGAATAGATAGAGCCGCACCGAAACCACAAGGCTGAATATACTTTCGCGCCCGCTCAGCGAAACGGCGATGATAGAAACAAATTTCTCGATCAGCGTCAGATGACAAACCAGAACACGAAGAATGTTGTGGCTCAACACATGCTTCACCCGATTTACCGCGGGGCAATTGCACAGGAACTGTTTGTTTTTTTAAAACGGTAGTGAGTTCTTTAAGTTTTTTCTCGAGATGCTCAATTCGCTGTTGCATGCCGGTGTGCGTTTGATTAGAAGGAGCAGCAGAAATAGCATCCACTGTGTCTGCAATAGAACTGCGTTCCATAATGCGGTCAGCTATCTCTGCCAATTTTTTTAAATCTGTCTCCGCACTTGCCGACAATATGCATCTCACACTGGCCGGCATACGCCGAATCCATAATGAATGAATAAAATTTTCGGGTGTATTCAAAGGAGTCAGTCTTAGCATCTCGCGCAGCAACTCAGTAGGCTTTCTATCTTCTAGGGACAATTTAGTTAATAAAGTGTCCAGCTGCTGCTCCTGGGAAACTGAAAAGCGGGAAATAAGCTGGTTTTTAAAATACTGATACTTATTCTCCTTGGGCGGCGATCGAATTATGTCGGCCACCTTGTTCAAAATCTCCGGTGTCTCAAGTGCTGCGAGCACTGCAAAATAACGCTCATTGTCAGAGTGAAGTCCATTAATGTGGAAAATGGCCTCAATATGTGTGAACCACAGCTCTGGTTCGTGCTTCCAAAAAACTGGCAAGCGCACCCGTCCCGAAAAAGAGGACAATGCTGGCGGCACGCTTGGACTAATTGTTGTGGATAATGTCGAATGTGTGTCCGACGGAGTAGAATGCGGTAGATGCGCAGGAGTGAAGCATTCAGCCTCCTGCTTAATGCCCGACATCTCGTCAAACAAATCAATTAGCACATTATCGTCTTTGTACTGCGCCATCGTAATGGCAGCGAATTACACAATGTTTACTTTCTTTTTGTCTATGTTTAAAGTTCACAGGGGTCACCAATTATGGGTGCTTTTGTCACCCACTAATAGTCTACAATGAAACACGCTGTACTTGTATCTTAATATTTATTAATGTTAATTCAAGCAAGGTAATTCTCTCGTTTAATATTTGAACTCACAGGCTTTTGCTTGTTAGTCGAGAAGCGTCGATCCACACAACTGCCGTAATTTGAAAGGTCCCGTGGACTCTGTTCCGTCCCACACGACGGTGCTGCCTCATGCGGATTCATGTGACAGTGATGGTGCTGCCATAGTGCTGCCACAAACTTCTGTACCGTTCAAACGATCGTCATGAAAATTATTATACGTGCATAGGTACTTGAACACGGTGAATATTTTCGAACTATCAGTTTTACTACAACTCGCCATTAGATGGCGCTGTAGAGCATCAATGCGGATTTCTGTTTGTTTGGATGTTTGACGCTCAATCACGCAAAAACGGGTCAACAGATTTAATTTAAATTTGGAACACAGCTAAAGAATATCCTGGAGCCTAAGCATAAGTACTTCAAAATGGCGAGTCCAAGATGGCGGACTTTCAAACGACCCCGCACATATTGTATGGGAAGTGGCCGTCAGTGAAATTCGTTGAAATTAATATATCTTATTCCTCTTGAGCTCCTGATCAAAAGTTCCCATGGGCACAAAGACGGAAAATGGACAGTTTTCCAGATATAAGGGATGAAAAGTCGATTCTCCGGAGTGGACCTCGATCAAATTCGCCGGAATTGATATATGTGACTGCTCTCGAAGTCCTGATCCCATGGGCACAAAGTCCAAAAATGGATAGGAGGGTGAAAAGTCGATTTTCCGGATGTTGAGCAGTGATATGTTTATGTCGCGTCATGCTAAAGGTATGTGATTTAGAAGAAATTCTTTGGGCATGTTGTGCTGAACCTCCTGAGCGACCTCTGAGCGACCTTTGAGTGACAAATTTGAAATCGTCAACATCATATTTTTAATAAAGTTTACTCTTATTTTAAGGATAATTGTGCGCGGGCAACGCCGGGTGTGGGTCAGCTAGTGATGTACTAAAAGCTAGAATATAATTATGGGTTAACAATTTGCGGTTTAAATCGAACTTAAACTGTGAAGCATATTTAAGTAGAAAACTTCCATTTATTGGAGAGAAAAAGAGAACAAAGGCTGGTTGGATGATTGAGAAAACGAAAATTTTTTAGTTTTCTTCGTTGTTCTAAAAACTATAAATTGTTGTATATATAGTAAAATTGTTGCACTTAAACCTGTTTAATATTATATGCGGCGGGCTTGCTTTGGAGCTTATGCTTCATTTATGACCAGAAGTTTTCAATGGAATTCGCATCTGGCGACAATGCTGGTGAATTCATCGCTGCGATCTCCTTTTGCTCCTTTCATTTCAAACATAGTCGACATCGATGGTTCGGGTCATTGACCTCTTGTAATAACCATTGACTATGTAGTACCGTCACAAAAATTCTTCTTTGCAGATATACAATAAGTAAATATTTTTAATAAATATTGTATTCAAAATTTCAGTTAAAAGGCATAAGCGAAATCCTCCTAAGTAACTCTTTGATTTAGGGCTAGCCAAGCTCTTTTAATGGGAGATCATACTTCATTTGCAAACATCAAGGTGTCCCAATTAGGTGCCAGAGCTGGTCGCTTTTCTGTATGCATTTCCGTTAAAGGATGTTTTTATATATTTGTTCGGTATTTTATTTTTGTTGTTGTTGTTAACGACGTCTAATAATTTCAATATATTTTCTCTCTTCGCAGACGGTTTCAATGTTAAGTGGAGATAATGTTTATAATGTCAAAAAATCACTTTATCTTGGCTCTTCGTCGTCGCACAAGTTGATCCGCTTTCTGTTACATCGTCGTCATTTCTAAAGTATTTAAAGTGGTAAATTCACTTCTGTACGAATGATTTTGACATTTTTAGTGATTTTGTAGTTGCTACAACAACTTTTTTTTCTTTAGATGGCTAACTAGAAACCCTGCTTCATAACACTGTATCAATCCAAATATGTCGCGCGCCTCGGGCAAATTGGTCTTACGCAAAAGGGAATACATTTTCCAGTAGGATGCAAGATAGATAGTGCTGCAATGATTTTATTTTAAAGTCTTGCCGTACAGTCTCTCGCTCTCTTTTTGAGAATTTATTGTTTCCAAGAAATTTTGTATTCAGCAACCCACAACTATGTACATAAGGCTGCTAAAACCTAAAGGAACCCCCGACGAATTTTTTTTAGGTTTTTCATTACATTAATATTATTGCTGTGTTTATCTTTTTTTTTCTGGACTAATAGCAATAAATCTTCACCCATAGATTTTTAATTATAATTTATTTATCTCAAATTTTTTTTTTTTTTTTGTAGCAAATCTCTGTACATCTATTTACAACGGAAATTTTTTAAAAATTTGGTTCACTACTAAAAATAATAAAACACGCAATACCAATCCTATTTTATTAAGTTTTGCCAGAAAATAACAACAAAGTGAATGACCTGCGAATGAGAATCTGTCCCGATTTATATTTTATTGACAATTCAGAGCCATAACAATTGAGACATTTTTCATATATAATTTTGGCACAATATCTTCAGAAATTGATTGTTCGTTTATTAATAATATGTATACCTACACTTGGGAATACAACCCAGAAATTACATAATGGAATTCTGCAATTGCTACTGGGGTCAAATCTGACGTTTTGATTGAGTTGGATCAGTTTAAAAGAGTGTTGCGTCTAGAGTGCTTCGGGAGTTTAGCCACTGTATAAGTGAAGAAACAATTAAATAAAACCGATTTGCAGATATCTTTAATCGAAGTCTCTGTGATTCTGTTTATTTTACCTTATTTTTCTATAACATTAAAGAATTCAAACGCTTCAGAGTACGCACACAATTAAACATTTCTTTACAATGGAGTTTCGTTGCTTTCGTGTCTTATTACTTGTTTTTCTCGTAAGGATATTTTCTACGTGGTCTGCGCGAATTCTAGCAGTTTTAACTACTCCTTGCAGATCCCACTTCATAGTGGGCATGGCTGTAGTCGAAAGTTTAGTAAATCGGGGACATAATTTAACAGTGGTTACCAACATGCCCTGGGAGGATCCTGAACCACGTTTTAAATATGTTAAGATTCAAACATCTGTTAACCTTGAAGATATGATGAAAAATATTCTGCAAACTCAAACGAGTGAGACCACGGCAATCACTTTAGTTAGGGACATATTCCGATTCTATCCATCAGTATTAACTGTATGTGATGAGGCTCTTAGGGATTCAGAGGTACAACGACTAAAAAGAGAAGAATCTTTCGATCTTTTAATTTTAGACTACTTTGGAAACGAATTTCAAGTAGGACTAGCGAGTCATTTCAATTGTCCAATTATAATGCTGTGGTCAACAAAACCCTCAATTATGGTAAACCAGATCGTTGGTATCACTCCAGAGTTGTCTTATGTACCTCAATTTTTTAACATTGAAAAGCAACCGTTAAGCATTTCTGGGAAGATAAAAAATATATTATTGGCCGCTATAGAGTTCGTCGGTACAGTAATTGCATACAAAATACAGAGCTCGTACTATGAGTAAGTAGATTCTTACATTAGCCGCGATGCGATTCATTTTCAAGTTTGCACTAAATTTAACAACTAAAATTTTTCAAACTTTAAGATTCCACTTCCCGCGAAGTAAGTATCCACCCCTAGAAACAATGATTCGGAATGTTTCTCTGGTATTAAACAACCACCACTTCTCACAAGGACCCATTCGGCCAATTGTTCCAGCTATGGTAGAAATTGGAGGAATTCAAATAAAGGAAAAATCTAATGCGCTTCCACTGGTAAGTTGTGATTTTGTGGATTTATAGGAAGGTGTAGGGAAAATTATTCATATATAATTTTTTCTTCAATTCATTAATCAAGTGATGATATTTGTGAATGCAAATAAAAGAAGTATAAATTAAGTTAGGGATTTAAAAAGTGCTGGATCTTAGGACATGGTAAAAGCAAAGTTATTTCATTTTATTAAAATACTATAGCTGGAAAGACCCGCTTCGCTGGGTTATTATTTGGTAGTACCTACATATATTTATTTATACAGGGTGTCCCATGCAACCTACATATACCAGCGAAGGTCTGTGGTTTGGGGACACCAATACCTATCGATTGGACCCCATTTATGTTCCATTTTTTTGTAGTTTTCGAGTTATGTTTTTTTTTTGTTTTATCTTCAGAATTTTCTAAATTTTGGATAGTTTTAGCTATAACTTTTTCTGTTAAATGATTCTTTCAGATTTTCTTTGTTAGTGTTATGGCTGTAAAGCCCGAGACCCATCTCAGTTTTTATCTAAATTGT
Organism: Machimus rusticus; assembly: GCA_951509405.1. Classification (NCBI taxonomy): domain Eukaryota; kingdom Metazoa; phylum Arthropoda; class Insecta; order Diptera; family Asilidae; genus Machimus; species Machimus rusticus. The sequence continues at coordinate 17,477,372 of OX608051.1, forward strand.
GCTTTAAAAAAAAGTTGTATTTGCGAGTAAAATTTTATGTAAATACGTTATTTTACATCTTTTTAGCTAACATTCATAATTATTCGCCATATTAATCGGAAAATGCGAGAAAAGTCATTTCAAATGCATGAAATAAATCTCAGTATTTTCGACTGTAACAATTTTTAACTCGGTTTTCTCATAAAAATGCCCTATAAAGTACCCATATTTTTTATTGTTTTGGGAGCTAAGAAACCCATAAAATTTTTAAAATTATCAGGAAGTTATTCAGTTAGGATTAAGTATTTTTTTTTTTTCAAGTTGAAATCAAGTAAAAATTTCTTTAAAACCGAAATTTTAATTTTGCGGTCAAAATCTGAGCTACTAGTAGTTAGAATTTTGGTGTTTAGTGTTTTTACAGACGAACACACATGATAGCCATAATACTAACAAAGAAAATCTGAAAGAATCACTTCACAGAAAAAGTTATAGCTAAAACCATCCAAAATTTAATAAAAAAAACTGAAAATAAAACAAAAAAAAATCATAGCTCGAAAATTACAACAAATTGCGGAACATAAATGGGGTCCAATCGATAGGTATTGGTGTCCCGAAACCACAGACCTTCGCTGGTACAGGTTGCGTGGGACACCCGTATATAATTTATAGTTTTTTTTTTTGGTATTAAGGACACGTGTTTTTTTTATGAATTTTATAAATTTTCTTTCGTCGCACTTCTTCAGAACTTTCTAAACCAATTAGAATCATTTTTCACTGATTTAAAACATTTAAATATATTTTAGAATTTTTTACAATGTTTTCGAAATTTCCAGAACAATCCAAAACATTTTAGACCGATTCGAATTATTTTTAAATTTTTTTAAATAATTTTAAACATTTAAATATATTTTAGAACTTTCTAAATCATTCTTGAAATTTATAGAGCAATCCAAAACATTCTAGACCAATTCGAATCATTTTTAAAGAAAGTTATCGAACTTTTGAGAAATTTCTCGAATCTTCTAGTTAGTTCCAGAAAGTTATCGAACATTCGAGAAATTTCTCAAATCTTCTAGAAAGTTCCAGAAAGTTATCGAACTTTCGAGAAATTTCTCGAATCTTCTAGATAGTTCCCGAAAATTATCGAACTTTCGAGGAATTTCTCAAAGCTTCTAAAGAGTTCCAGAAAGTAATCGAACTTTCGAGAAATTTCTCTTCTACGTCACTATGATTCTCACCGGTTCAATTAGAGTCACACATTTTCGAAGTCAACTTTATTAAACCCCCATATCTTTTACACCCTTATAGCTATCGACTCGCAACCACCATATTGCACGATGGGAAGTTTGGGGTAACTACCCCACACAAACACTTTTCATCTGTGATGTGTAGTTTTGGCTGCAGAGTGAAATATTGGTACACACACGTCCATTTTTATATATATGTACATATAATAGATTTTAAAAAGGAATAATACAATAGGATATCCAGCAAAAAGAAAGCATTTAAGATAATCAATTTTTATGTTTACTTTCCTTATTTACATCTTAACCCCTTGGGTACATTTGACGTCTGAGACACGTCATGCACTTACTTACCTAAGGAGCGGATGACGAGTCTAAATCGTCATACAAGTTAAGTACATTTCACGAGTAAGTTTCGTCATGCAGTTTCTTTGCTTAAAAAACGGATAATGCTTCTTTTATGCATTTATAGATTCGATTTACAATACTAAATAATAAAAATTCTTTCAAAAAAATTCGTACCCAAGAGGATTAATAGACAAAAGAGCTATAACATTTAAAACACCATTTTTCTTGAAACATCCATATTGATTTTCAAATACGTAATTAATGTCATTCAAAATTCAAATTAGCTAAGGATAATTAAAACTCTGAAATGGAATTTTACGGTTTCTACATTCTAAATAATGGGAATTTCCTGAAATTTCTCCATAACCTTGATAGAATTCACACGCAAAAATTCGAAAATATTCCATTTCTCCTTAAAACCCTAAATAACAGTGAAAATGGGTATTTAGAGGTATTTGGAGAACTTAATTGCGAATCTACTTCCGAATTTCAAAATTTAAGGTGGCGAACCGAGTACTATGATCAACAGTTTTCGAAATACAATGAATTTAAGTGAAAATTAGTACTAAGGGCCTGTGCTAACATTTTGCAAATGTCAAAATAATTAATTCAGTTTTGTGCGACGTAATAGTAGTTTTTGTAATAAAAGGCATTTTAAGCATTACGCTTTTTCTGCTATGCTCCATGAATTGAAGAATTTTTTTAACGTGATTGCTTCCAAATAAACAGCACTACTCAAAGTTCTTCGCTCCCCTTTCCAATTACGACGCACAGCCTATGTGACTCAAAAGGTCGTGCGGACACGCCGCGCCGGCAGAGTTTAAACTCAATGTTTTAGCAAATGTTATTTGTTATTTATTTAATTTATCAATGTCCTCCGTTGTTTTCCCTGATTGTTGGAAATTGTCCCATATTGCACCCTTGCATAAAAAGGGTCGCAAGGATGACGTTTCTAATTACAGGCCTATTACTAAACTTTCTGCGCTTGGTAAGGTTATTGTTTGCGATTTACTGTATTTTCACTGCAAGTCCATTATGAATTAAGATCAGCATGGTTTTGTGAAAGGTAGATCAACGGTGTCAAACCTCTTAGCCTCTCTTCTTACTGTGTTGACACTATTGAACACGGCGGACAAGTTGATTGCATCTATACTGATTTTAGCAAGGCTTTGGATAGAATCAACCATAATGCATTGCTTTTTAAGCTCAAGGGTTTCTGGTTTGCTTCAATATTTTTTGAATGGATTACTAGTTAACTAACTAACCGTCTTCAACTTATATCCTTCCGAAATTGTTTCTCCTCCCCAATTTACAATACTTCAGGGGTTCCACAGGGAAGTCACCTGGGTCCCTCCTTTTTATTCTATTTATTAATGACTTGAGTTCAGTCTTATCACGCTCGAAAATTCTTATATGTATGTATATGCTGATGACGCCAAAATTTTCATGGCCATTAAAAATCTTAATGACTGTCTTTTACTTAATGACAATTTATGTAAATATTATAATATTGTTGTATGGTGTTCAATGATTACTCTTGCACATTTCGAATATAAGAGAAACTACACTACTCCAAACAATTAAGGGAACAAAAAAAAAATCTAAATTTTGTAGTGATTTTTGACGGGCTGTATCTAAGCGAGAAATGATCGTATCGAGGATCTAAAAAAGCGTCTTAAAGCTCCAAAACTCTACTTTTTGGAACTTTCAGCCAAACAATTTTCAAGGTCACGGCTCTCACGCAATCCAAAGAAATAGCGCAAAAAAAAAGTTACAAAATTTTTAGTATTTTTTCTTTCGATCCACGGACTCGGAATGTTTTTTTTATTATTTGGCCACCCTATATATTGAATTATTGCCACAATTTTCGAATATTCGTTGATCAGTAACAATTTGACAATAGAAATTAGCTGATTTTTCAAGACCTTCCATCTTCATCCGCTAAGAATTAAGTTGTCGGAACTTCATCCGATTACGTTCGATGAATATTCAAATTTAATATACACTATGGAAACAGGAAAAAAAGCAAGTGCCATTGTATGAATCAAATGATGTAACACACTTTCTTTTTTTGTTTAAATAAAAGTAAAAATAAAAAGTATGGACGACTTAATGGGTTCAAAAAATTGAAGCAGTTTTATATTAAAAGAATCCTACAAATATTTGTAATGCGCTTTTTATCGCTCTTAGTAAAATATCCTGGATCGCATTTGAAAAGTATTCTTGACCGCACTGTCTCAGTATTTTCGAGCATATTCATGTGGTTAGTTTAGCCGCATTTAAGCCTTTTTTAATCGTATAGTGAAGTTGTATCAACAGCATTGAAATACATACATACCTACATACAGTACCTATGTAATGACCGCATTTTTATGTTTGCCCGAATTTCGACTGAGCTAAAAAGAACTGCACTATAAAGTTATCTTAACCGATTTTTCATTAAATGATGGTTTAAGGGGCTATACCAGTGTGATACTTTTAAAAAATTGATTTTTTTTCTTTGGCCTATTCGAGAGTTTATACTTTCAAGAATATCCTGTAAACCGTATCTATAATACTTTCCGAATGGCAGTCTTCGAAAAGCAACTGCTCGCAGGTAATATAATGGATAGTGAAATCTTTAAATGCGTTTTCCTCGAAATGAGATTTTTCCAATTTGTTGCCATTCTAACTCGAAGTCTAATTATCCGATTGACTTGAAGTTTTAACTGAGTACTCTTGACTACATTTGCCATACCCTGAACTAGGATATTTTTGATTGGATGAAAATTGACAATTTGGCATTGAAAAAACCGACTATTTTATAGGCAAAAAAGCAGATTTTTTATTCAAAACTACGCCATTTTGTCAACGACATGACTGAGGATGGCGTAACTTCGAAATGTAATTAGCTAATTTTTATTGCAGATTACGGTTGAAACAACTACAATACGCATTGTCTGTAACCGCACATTTTTTCAATGCACCTGATCTTGTTCCCTTCCTTACTGACATTTCATTCCATTTAACTTAAGTCTTGTAATTTGAATCCAACAATGAATGAATTGTTTTAACTAAAGCAGTCTTTGTCAAATTATTTTTTATATTATGTGGTTAGATATATAAATACTTATGCTTTTCTTTCAGGATATCAAACATTTCTTGGATGGCGCTGGAGAGGATGGAGCTATTTATTTTAGTTTTGGGAGCATTATTCAAAGCTCTAAATTAAATGAAAAAAATATGAAAACGATGTACAATGTCCTGTCAAAACTACAACAAAAAATTTTGTGGAAGTGGGAAATTGATCATTATCCCGGAAATTCGTCAAATATTCTCTACAAGCATTGGTTGCCGCAGGGCGATATTCTAGCTCATGAAAATGTGAAATTATTTATAACCCATGGAGGAAAGGGAGGCTTGACTGAATCTCAATATCATGGCGTACCCATGGTGGCAATTCCGTTTTTTGCTGATCAAATTAGCAACGCTCGAATCATGGAAACTGATGGATTTGGGCTTATGCTGAACTTTGCCGATATGACTGAAGACTGTTTTCGGAATGCTTTGCTGGAAGTTCTAGGAAATCCTAAGTACAAGCGCCAAGTTAAGAAATTCTCACAACTGTATAGAGATCGGCCTCAAAGTCCTCAGGAAACTGCCGTCTTTTGGGTTGAGTATGTGATACGCCATCACGGAGCTCCGCATATGCAATCTCCACTAGTACATATGAGTATGTGGCAAATATTATATTTTGATGTTTTTGCTTTGTTACTAGCAATTACTCTAGTTATCATTTTCACGATGAAATTACTTTTGGGCAGAATCTTTAGGAAAATTGGAAAAAAAATGAAAATAGAGAGGAAAAAACAGAACTAATGTATATTTAAAAATAAATAAATAAGCAACAAAATATAATATAAGAGCACTTTAGGAAACTTCTTGAAACAAATGGAGACCTTATGCTTTAAAAATACATAACCTAAAATATCCTCAGATCCTCAGGATCGACAACATTGTTGATGTATTATCTTTCTGAGCTACTATACTGATCTAGAATCAATTTTGCACAAAACGTTGTTATTTCACTGTCTGTTACTTTGAACTTTTTCTAAAATCTGTGCCCAGTGACTCAGGCCCATTTGTATGAATTCATTGTCAAAGTTAATTTCGATATTATCTTAGTGTGACGTACAGTTTGGGGAGCCATTTTAATAGTTAGTAGCTATATCATTAAATAAGCAATATAGCAATATGTAAATCAAAGATGAAGGACTCGAAGGTAAGCTTGACCCTGGTTTCGAAACTAAATTCACAAAATCACGTGTCGGAGAGGATGGAAAGATACCATAGCGAAGAAGAGGACTAACCGGCGATGGAAAAGACCAGTGCTAAGAATAGTATGAATAGGATATTTAGAACTTGTAAGATGTAAAATGTGATTAAATTCAATAAAATAAAATTAGCTTTACTCCAAATTCATACTTTTATATCAATTTTGATTAAGTGGGAAAAGCTTGGTGTATGTAAAATATTATAATTTACGCAAGTGAGTTCAACGTAATATATCTAATATATAACCTAAAAGTACTAATTTTGTTGGAAATTGCATACGCTATAAACTTTTACTGTCCGTCATCTTGAATTTTCAAATTCGAAAGCAGAGTTGAAATCAGCGAAAGCCCATCATCTGAAAGCCCCAAAATATCAAATTTGGTGGAAATTACATCTACCTACATCTTTAATTCATAAATTCTGACAGCCGGATAGGAAATAGTGACCCCGAACATCTCCAAGTACCAATTTTGGAAGAAATCGTATAAGTTTGGCACGTCTATGTTTACCAGAGCCGAGATAGTGTGACACCATCATGGTGCATTATCAGATTAGCTATTTGACACCATATTAATGTCATGATAGGATCTTCATATTGTACTTAACTACCAATGCTCTCTAGGTTCTTAAAGTCTTTGAGTTGGTCCGAACCTTTTCCTGTTTCTATTTATTCTTATTTATATTCTGGTGCTTGTGACTGAAATGGCTTCTCTAGAGGTAGTGTTTCACCTGGCGTGTTATTGGATATTCGTGCACTTTTTTTTTCAAGATACAATACTCTTGAAATATTTCCGACTTGTATATGCCTCTGCCGAGGTATTTCATTTCTTTTCTGGCTCATCGTCCTTACTGAATGAAATTGAGCCATTAAGAACCGAGGACATCGAACATTGAACACTGCTCTTCACCATTCCGCACTGGAGACATACATACATATATTTCCGATTTTTGTCGTACTAAGATCAACTACCTTCTACATACACTGTATTGCTAACTTACGTCTGAAAAACGAGACCATTTTTAATGACGGCCCAAACCTTTAAGGCAAATCATAAAAGTTTAAAATGAACAAAACTCCTGCATAATTGTGCTTAAACACAACCAAATGACAAATAATTAAATCGTCATGAACCGATTTCTGTTTTATCGCGTTCAAGTTTTAACTTTTTCTTAAAAATCTTCCTCACAGTAAAAGCCCAACCATAATCGACATAACTTAACCTCGTCACTTAAGTGAAAAATTGGATTTTTTTGAAATTTTCGAAAATAAAAAATTGTCTCCAAAAATTCTGAAAAAGTTTGAGAGTGTTCTTTGACTAATTTAAAGACATTTTTCTTCTTAAAAATGTTTTTCTAAAGTTTATAGTTTTTAAGAAAACGATAGATTAAGATTTTTATAAAATTTTTTAATTTTGAAAAAACGCGTCGATGAAATTTTCTGAAAAAAATTCCTCTTAATGTTCGAGTGCCATGCTCACCTCTGATCATAGTAAAAAGTTGATACCTTTGCGGTATCAGTGTGAAAAAAAATGCGAAAAAAATTTTGTCTCGAAAATTTTCACGTTTTTCACGTTTTAATCGGCCATATTTTTTGTGCTCGGTGTCTAATCGAAATTTTGAGCTCAGATTCTGAAAGAGCATCAAATTTCGCGTAGGAATAGAGATATTGCATTATTTTTTTGGTCCGATAACATAATAAATAAACACGTTGAAAAGTTAGTAAAAATTCTGATCACCTCGGCGTTAATGGGTTAATCGCTTATTTCATCTTCGAAAAACCTGTGCTTCCTGCGTTATACGTGAAAATCTGCAGCTGTTTTTTCAGTTGCGTTATAACTCATAAACTGTGCATTTTTTGATATTAGATGTTACTACACGGTTAAAAATCTTGGAGGAAATTTTAATACTAGGGGAGACCGGGTACAAAAGTAACGGCGGGTCGAAAGTAACAAAGGCTCTGTAGGTCTATCCAATAGTCAAAATACCGCTTCGCTGCCATCAGGTGATGGCCGGTGGCGCCCCCCTCTCTTGCATTCAGTAGCCGCGCGCGCCACGCGCTGCTAGGTTTTCTGAGAGGACAATAAGTGATTTCACAAGTCAAAACTAAGTTTTTTGACGTTCACTTATTTTATGTTTACTAATACTACTAAGGACGATATTGATCTGAAAATTTGCATATAAATTCTAGATTAGATTTATTACACAGTGTTTTAATTCATTTTTGTCTAGCACGTTCCGTTTTCAGGTTATCGTCCATGTTTTGACAAAAATGTGGTAGGGTACAAAAGTAACATAGCCCTATGGGTAGACAGGTAACATGTTACTTTTGTCTTCGGATTGATTTACTGATTGCGAGTCTGAATAGAAGACTGATACTGAATAGTGTGAATAGAAAAAATTATTATCATACAATAATTTATGTCATTAATTACTAAACACAGTTTCTAAGGAAGAATTAATAATATTGATTTTTTTTTTCGTAAAATATATATTTTTTTAGCATTTAAAATGAAAGTGCTTATTTGTGTTATTAATAAAAAAGATTTCTAATAAATAATTTGTTGATTTAATATGTAATATCATAATTATTACAAACATTTTGACCTGTTACTTTCGACCTGCCAACGTGGTCGAAAGTAACAACGGACGAATTTTTTTAAAGTCTCTGTGATTCATACAAAATACACAATAATCAGGTAAATCAAGATACTAATGTAAAGAAAATGAACGGAATTTTTATATGGCTATATTAATTTCATCAAAATAATAACACCTAACCAGAAATCAAGGTAAAAGTAAAAAGTGTTACTTTTGTACCCGGTCTCCCCTACCTTAATATTACAGCCGAAATGCAATACAATCTGTATTTAATTTTAATTAGTGTTAAATATTGAAAGGAAATGTAATAAATTTTGATTTGCAGTATAATATTTATGGTATTCAATTATAAAACTTATATCGATGGGCATTGGCTTTCATTAAGTCGGATTAAGCATAAATTTTGTAGTATTTATTTTTAATACAATGGCTGTGTGCCAAACCAGACTTTTCTTTTCAAAAGTCGACTTTTCAACGAAAAGTATGCTGGCGAGTAGACTTTTCAAATAATAAATCAGTACTTTTCCTTATAGAAGGCTATGAGCATATCGCATATTGATTATCCTATTTTGCATGCAATTTTTAGTTTTCCCTCTTCCCCTTTATGTATTTAATACATAGTTTATTAGTATTTGAAGAAATAAAATTATAACTTCGATACCTTCTTCGTCCATTTCCCGATTTAATATCAAATATGCTAATTAATATCAAAGTGTGCTTATACGTCGATACAAAAGTCACTTGAAAAGACTCTCCTTGTTTGGCACAGGCAAATTAATCTAGTACATTTTGAACGAACTTTTGAAAAGAAAAGTCTGGTTTGGCACACAGCCTATATATTACTTTTTAAAAAAACGGTAAAATCGATTGCCAGTCCTTATATCCCCCCGATTGAAATTCGAAGTGTGAAGTATAACCGAAGGAAAATCTTCTAACAAACACGCTACTCATAAACTGTAAAACCGTAGATGTGTTAATGGGTCATGATAGCTCAGGCCTAGAGCATCGGTCCGCAACTTCGGAGTACTCGGGTTCAAATGTAACCACGGTGAAGTCGGAATATCATAGGAAAATCAACTTTCTAAAAAGGCATCGGAAGGAAATGAAGGAAGTAACTCGGTGGGATTAGAGCCCCGCCAATCCGCAGGTCGCAGGTTTCAAACCCAGCACCGGATTAAATAATTTTTGCATTTCGGAGTATACTCCTAATCAATTAAAACTTAATATCAACTTTCTTAAAATTTAATTTTTTTATGTACTTAGTTCTAATGTCAGTATTATTAAATCCCTCGTTTAACAATTTACAATTTATTAGTTTTTAATATTTTTCTGGTGTGTTCATATGTACAATACAAAAAATATTAGATTTCACTCCAAAATTTTTAACCGCGTACATTAAATTTGCAACAATTTAAGCCCAACCACTTTTGACCTTCCAAAAAACACTATTTTAATTTTTGTCTCATTTCGGTGTAACTGTTCAATCTATGAGAAAAGTTATGGAAAATGGATTGCAGTAAATCCATCTGATCTTTTCTTGCGAGAAGCTGAATTTGCTATTCCTGAGTCTCTGAAACTGTTACTTGAAACCATCGTACTGAAACACAAACGCCAATATCTCGATGGTTGGAAAAAGAATTTTTTTTTCAAGACGAGCTATGGTACCTACCTATACAGGGAAATTTGGGTCAAAACATCTTGTAAACCATTGGGCAGCATTAGGATTTTCTTGCGGTTACAGTGATATTTTTGGAGAACCAAAATGGCCGCATCTTGAAAACTATTGAAGGCACAGGACTGTGGTTAGGCTTAAATTGTTGCAAATTTAATGTACTTTAAAAATGGTAAGAACATCTAAAATCAACAAATGCACAGTTTATGAGTTATAAGGCAACTGAAAAAAGCTGCAGATTTTCTACTACGCAGGAAACGCAGGTTTTTGCAAGCTGCTTTGGGTTTACACTACTTTCACTGGTCCTAACAATATATCAAAAAATTAGAACTACATCACGCTTTGTAATTTTAATGTCTAATTTGACTGGGCTATTTAGAAATTCGAAAAATTTGTGTTTTATGACATTTAAAAATTAGTGTTATAAAGATTTTTTTTGATTACTAACAGTATTTTTTTTACATATTTTCTATTAAATCGTTTGCGATTGTCGCACACGTCTTTGGAGATCTCACTTGAAATATTTTAGAAGCACAAGTCGGCGAACAGAGCCTGTGCCTCTGTGCTTTATGGAAGGGACTCGAATGTGGAAAGGTTTTTATGATTTTGCGTACCCTTTTAGTCCTTTGCACTGTGTTGTCAGGGGGATTGACTCATTTGAATTTTTCTGGGAATCCTCTGAGTTGCGTGCTCTGCCCAACTCAATGAATGAAATCTTTAAGGGATTTTTGGTGTTAATGGGCCCTATTATGGTTAGCAAATCGAATTTTCGCCGCGAGTCGAACTCACTGGCAAATTAGTGCAGGCGGGGAAGGCGAACGTTTTTATTCGACTGAATGGAGTCAATGCAACCAAGGTAAAAATGTGAATTGTCCTCTGTGACAAGGCCTTCTGTTTGCATTTTTAATAGTGATTGCTTGATTCAGAAAGAATGCCGAGTTATTTTTTGATGAAAGTTCTTTGAAGATTCAAATAATTTGTCGATTGCGCAGGAAAATAAGCGATAATTCTAATCCGTTGCGATAACAAAAAACCAAAAGCTCTTTACCCGGACATCTTCAAATCCTCCAAATATAAAACTAGCCTGTGCCCCGCGGTTTCTGCCGTGCGGCAGTTACCAAAGTAGTGTGGGAAACGACTTTGATTTAGGTTTATCCCAACCTGTGTGTCACAAGTACTTCCGACATTCAATATCTTTGAAAGAAAAATTTGTCATCCAATGCGAACATGACCGAAGCACAAAAAGAAGAGGCAAGAGCTTATTTTTAATTAAAAACAGTTTATTTTGTTAATCAAGTTGTATCAATTATACTTTTTCCTATTCTCGCTCATATTTATTTCCTGTGCAATTTTTCCTGTAAAAAATGTATCAGATTGTTCACCTGTTCGTGTTGTCAGTGAAAATAATTTATTCTTCTGGATTTGACATGAAGGATGAGGTTTTAGCCAATCGTAATAGGACGACGTTGCAAGTCGCCAGAAGTTTGACATTTCAGGCGAATGAGATTTGCTCGATTCGCTAACCGTAATGCCAAAATATTACATTCGCTGATTTTTTGATTCGACTGGCTAACCATAATAGGTTCCTATGTGTTTTTGATTAGTTTTGATTAATTATTAAAACAATAATTTTTAGGAATCGTTTTGGATGTAAAGCAAACCGTGTAATTTTTATGATTTGAAGGACTTAATTTAATTCATATGGATTTTTATAAGCTTAAGGAATAAGTAGATACAGTGACTCTCAAAATTGATCACAAAATAGTACTTTGGTACTATTTATTATTCGTTAACGGTAATAGATATCGTAAAACTGGTTGCGTAACATCGTAGAGGACAAAATTGTCTATAGAAATGCTCCGATACATTTTGACATCCAATTGACCATTTTTGAGTTATTTATGAAATAAAACTGTCAAATTTTACTATTTTTATTTCGCAAAGAAATCAAAAAATATCGCAATTACGGGAAAAAAGGTTAATAAAAATTAGCGATTTTTTGCAGAAATAGAACATAATGCATTGGGCAAAAAATTTTGAAAAACAATATGTCTGTGTTTGTACCTTTGGGAATTGAAATTTTTCTCGATTTCAGCCACACGAACAGTCTGATAGTTCTACACTCTGTGTTATTAGTCAATTCTGCAGTTAAACCAAGAAATAAATCTAATCTAAAGATTTTGAATTATCGTTTATTTATGTTCTCGTATCTTCTGTGTTTTCAAAATCCAAACAAATTTAAGTGCCACGTTAAAACTTGCATGTATTTATGTAGCTTCAATAAGCCGAGAAACCACATATTCCCAACAGCTCAGTCAACTCCATGTACTTCGAGACCTTTGTTTATGTTCGCAACTCCCGACCAGATACAGCAACTCATCTGAAAGAAGCCTCGTGGGAAGTCATTTAACAACTAGGGACACAATGAAGTGAAATTAAAAGGACTCAACACAAAGGGTAGAACTGGCGTGGTGTGCCTGGTCTAAGACCAGGAATATTTCGAAACTTTCCGCAACAATAAAATGTGCAGGAAGTACAGCTGGACCGCTTCAAGTCCGCCGGATTGTTATGGGGCCTAGGATCGGAGGTTGTCGTGGTTCGCCGAATCATTTCATGCGGGCTTTTCTATGTACACATATTTTTCTTTCTTTTAACTTAGGACGAATTCCTCTGTTACGGCGTTCTTCATTAGACCAAATTCACCAGAGCCATGGACAAAACGCTTAATGGCAATGCCGTTTTAGGGGACAGCTGCTCCAATGCAGGGGTGTTTCACTGCCCTTTTGTTTAGCGGAACGCCACGATATAATCGCTCCACGAGGAAGTTTCTTTTAAATATTTGATTACACCAGAGCGAGAATGCATAATTTAGTTTGTTTAAACTAAGCTTACCCGAAAGAATTCAATTTAAAAAGATATTATCACATGGGTGAAAATATTCCGGCGAACCAAGATTTTTGCTGTAATTAATTAATGTCGCGGTTATTCCTTTCCTCTCCATGTCACAAATTTTCATTAGATCAATACATCAATCCGAAACGTCAGTGACGGTACATATGCGAGAGTTGTTCAAGAATCAGTATATCAAAATAAATATTTTCATTTTGAATTTCCCGATAGATGCAGAAATGATAAATTAAATCTTCTAAATAACCCTTAATGTATGCATGGGGTGAGGTGTGGTGCACTCAGTCTTGCGAATTTTGAACCTAAATTTTTATATCTTCCTAACACTTTGAAAAATCCTTTCTTTTGTGCATTTCTTGGTTTCCAAACGGAAACTAATTTCTTTTAAATCCACTCGGATACTGCTATATTTATTGCGCTGCTGTGCCTTATTTTTAAAATGATAAGATTTATATGTCGGGTGAATAGTAAATTCCATGTCAGTCCTTCCAGAGTCCTCAGCCTTAGCCATTGTAGGAAATCTCTTCACGGGAATAGCAAAATTCGGCAGGCTAATAGAAAATAATTAAGATTCAGATAGAACTATTGTTAAGCGAAATTGAACTGCAACCTAGCCCAAAGGTCACCATGGTAGGTCGACTGCACGGCGGAAATTTCATTTCTCTTCGAAGTTCGCGTTCGAAGTCAATCGAATACAAGTAAGATAACAACTTTGCAATGGAGTGTACCTTTTGCGCCCAAAGAAAGGTGTTCGCCTCATGTTCCGAACACGTGGAGCCCAAAGTAGTAATTTCATAAGTACTTGCGCCAGATGCAATGCGCTTGCACCGATAATATAATTGCTCAGCCGCAATTAATCAACTCGCGCCATTTGGCCGTGCGCGTGAAATCAAAGCTTCCGCATTTTACAATTTGGAAACTGATCTCACAACAGCTAGTATCCCTTAAGTGCTTGCTTGCGGAATTATCACATCCACATGAGTTTTTGTTTGTGACAAGTGCCGCTCTCAGATCCCCACCTTGGATTACCACCAAAACCCTTCTTCAACGGATCGCACAGCGCCGCAAAAGATTCTAAAAATGGATACAATCTTTGCAGAGTTCGAAGTTCAAGTACGTGCAGAGACAACACAATTTGAACACTTACTTTTGTTCACAGGCCCTTTCCCGCCAGATATTACAATTTCCAAATTTATTTATTTATTTATTTATTGACGCCAATCGGCTTTATACAAAGGTAAAGTACATAAATTAAGAAAAAAACTTGTAGTGTAGAGATATTCTCGTATTAATTATTATAAACATATACATACGGAAGACTAAGTAAGTAAAGTTTAAAGTTTGTCACATTGTATTTAGAACACTCGATGTGATAGGGATTAATTCAGTAATAAATTTTTAATTTCGGTCATAAACGAGAGGTAGGAGCCATCGAAGAAGTTTACAGTTGAACAGTGTTCATTCACACTCTTAGTTATTCTATTCCTCGGTCCATGGAGTACGTAACTTTTAGTTGACTTGGTGATTTCCAGCAAACGATTGAATCTGAGACCCGGCCTAGGGCAGACTAGTTTAAAGACCTCTAGAGCCTCCGGCGAATCAATGAGCCCATTAATGACTTTGTAAAAGAAAGATAGGTCAGCGATTTGTCTACGTTGGGATAAGCTGCTAATCTTTAAATAAGCATGGATTTCATTAATATTCAGGGTTGTACCCTTGGTCCGTAAAAAGTATGAGAGGTACTTGCAAAGCTTGTACTGCAACTTCTCCAGCATGTTTATACTTTTATCCGTAAGTGGTGACCAGGCAATGGTGCAATATTCAAGGATGGGCGTAGCAAGGGCTGAGTAAAGACGGAGGATCGTTGAGGCATTCCTGAAGTCTCCACCAGTTCTAAAAATGAAGCCAAGCACTCGGTAGGCCTGCTGAGTTATCCTGTCCACATGTCTGTCGAAGGTTAATCTATTGTCGATGATGACACCCAGGTCTCTAATAAATGTAACCTCCTGGATTTGTTGGTTGCCCAGCATGTAAACGATTGGTTGTTGATGAAGAGAATGTGAGAAAGACAAGATAGCACATTTTTTTATATTCAAGTTGAGTTTATTAGCCGTACACCATCTAGCGATTTCGGTGATATCCTGTTGCAAGACTAAGACATCGTTAGGAGATGATATTTTCCTGAATAACTTCAAATCATCCGCATACAGAAGAAATTCTGATTTTAAATTAGCACCGATGTCGTTAATGAAAATGTTGAACAAAACAGGTCCCAGATGCGACCCTTGAGGAACACCAGACGTAGATTTGTATTCGGCTGAGGTGTGACCGTTTACTCTAACCTGAAGGTGTCTGTCAGCCAGGTAGGACCGAAACCATTCCAGCGCGCTGCCCCTGACCCCGTATCTGGCCAGTTTATTCATAAGTAAATTGTGGTTTACCATGTCAAAAGCCTTGCTAAAATCAGTGTAAACAGCATGGACACCAAGTCCCGCTTTCATCGACTCGAGTATATAGTTAATATAAAGGAAAAGATTAGTGGCTGTAGATCTTCCGCCGACAAATCCATGCTGTTTCGTAGAAATGATGTTCTTATACGAGCTCCTTAGTTGCGGTAGGATCATTTTCTCAAGCAGCTTGGCTAATGAGGATTGAATACATATCGGTCGATAATTGGTAACTTCAGTCTTCGAACCCGACTTGTGAATGGGACTGACAAACGACAACTTCCACGCTGAGGGGAGATAACCCGTCTGAAGAGATTTACTAAAGATATGAGTGATAGGCTCACAGAGTCAAGCAGCACAATTTTTCAAAAATATGTTGGGTATTCCATCGGGACCTGCTCCTTTCCTGGGGTCCAACTTAAGTAGCTGCATATAAACATCGTCGAAACGGACATCGAAATTAGACAAATCAGCATCATGTTTATTAAGGTCACTCTCGCATTGCTCCACAGAGGCATTAGTAGATTGCATATCATAGATACTTTCAAAAAAGTTTGCAAAAAGACCACTTACTTCAGCTCCTCCATCAGATATCCGCTCACCCCAGGACATCACTGAGGGAATATCACTGTCATTGCGCCTTTTGTTCTTTATAAAGTTCCAGAATCTTTCAGTGTCCGCCAGCACCTGGGATTCAACTCTTGCTGTGCAATTACTATAGCAGCTTGCACGCCACCACCTCGCTCGTGAACACTGGTTACATGATCTCTGTCTCTTCTGTAGATGGCATATGTTTCATCGATCACCTCCCCGTCCGATATTGATGGATGCAGCCAAGATTCACTGACACATAAGACGTCAATCTGGCAACTGGCAGCGGAGGAATGAAAATTACTTAGTTTGGTTCTCAGTCCTCTGGTGTTCTGATAATAAACAATTAGTTTTTTGGAAGTGAATTTGGTCTTACTTTAGATGTGCGTGAGGATGTGTTATCGACAATTTTGGGTATCCCGTTTATGTACTTAATTGTTTTATTGGTGACACCATTTTCAACAAGCTTACCAAGTTCGGAGTGCAGCGATTTGAGTTGGTTTCGCTGAGCTGGTGTTCGGTCAGGCTTGAAGCATATCTTGTTATTATCAGTAGGTTTGATTTTAAGCAATGCTCTTGCATCAGCTACGGATGGTGCAACAATCAGCAACGGACGGGATTTACCTTTGGTTTTCCTTCCAAGTCTACGCAGTTTCAAGTTCGGTATCGAAAGTGACAGTTCCTCTGGTATGGCCGCCGCGATTTTCGCGCGATCATCATTGAGTCGATCGGTACCATCTGACATCGCGGACTCCGGCACATTCAATGCTATAACATGTAATTCCCTTCTTTTCCGGTCGTTTATTTCGGAAATTATATCGTCCGTGTTCACTAACGAAGTACGCCCGTCAAAGGCCCTTAGTTCGGCTTCTAATGAACTGACCCTATTGTCGAGTTGCGCACAGTATTCTGCAACAGAGGCGTTCTGCCCCGATATTTTTTTTAACTCCGACTTAATACTGATAAGATTTTTGTCCACTTCCCTTTTGAACGGCATGAAATATTTTTTAAACAACGCCTCCAACCTACCAATATTAACGTCCACACATTTCCAATTTACACGCTTCTTTTTCACTTCAGCAGCAATGTTTTTGAATTCTTTTGCGTTTAGACCAGTACATCTAGCGTGAATCCACTTATCACAATTGGTGCACAATATACTCGAGGTGTTTTCTTTAATTAAATCTGCACAAACTCTACATACTTGTTTATCAGGCGCCATACCGATTTGGCAAAATGAAACAAGAAACAATGAACGTGAATGAGAATAAATTAGAAACAAAAAGAAGACAAGGACTAGAAGAGACACGGGCACGGGTCGGAATGATTATCCGTATGACACGAGCATATACGTCGCGCACGATAATTTAAAAGAGTGGTTGACAGTAGCAGGCGGTAGGATTGTATAACACCCGGAGGGCACTTCTTAATATAAATCAGTGTACAACCACGATCAGATCAACTATCACGATTATTCTTCCTATTAGGGTAGGCGTTCCCTTCAGCGCCCGGTCTGTGCAGAAATTAGCCGATCTCCAGTCCAAAACCGCTGCATCGAAAGACCATCAGACTGTACACCCCTGCAGGAAATCCTTGGCAGGTGTCAAGGCTGCAACTCCAGTAAAGTGGTGTGAATCCTAGAAGCAGCGAGTGGAGAGTGGTTTGGGTCCGAGTATGGCGATGTAGTGATGCGCCCAAATACGCCGGCCACCCCGAGCCACTCGAGGTTATGTTCCAGCCAATGCGTCCCAGTTCCCGGGTTTCAGGTGGATCGCCGATGCAATGCAATGCAGGGATATTCCAAGCAAGCGCCCAACCGTCCAGGCCTCCAGATGGATCCGAAGAAGTTTGCAGGTCCGACACCCAGAAAGGCGGCAAATGTGCCAGTCACCACAACGCCGTCACCAATCACCCGGCGGCAAGCCGAAACTCGAAATGAAATTTCCACCGAAATAACCACTCGCGGCTCGATATAACAGATTCCCGGCATGGGCCGATGGCACTTTATTAAATGCAAGCGACTTTAGCAGGCAAACCAAATTAATTCCCAAGATTTCAGCAGATTTTTCCGGAGCGCGCAACTATCAATCATCTCCCGCCAATTCACACATACATACATTGTAATAAGGTTTATCTTTGTTTAGTTTCTTTCTTCGTTTTATATTAGAACATAATCATTGACAGCAAATCTATTAAAAATAGTTTTGCACTGATACTCTTATCATTACTAGAATATCTTTCCATTTTCTGGGCCGCTTGCTCTCAACATCATTCAACCGGTATCAACCCTAGCGGCCTCGCAACTTTCCCTATCATCAACTCTAATGGACTGGCTTTAGTCACTGTCTTTATTATTGAGTTTATAGCCAACTGGATATCCCCAACAAGAGCATCCTGCCAAGATCTGTCTTGATTAGTCTCCACTGAAGTGAGCATACTCTTCAACGTACGCATCACTCGTTCAATCTGTCCATTGGGGCGACTGCCTCTTGTGGCGATTAAATGGAGCTCGATATTGCGATTCCTACAGATATCCGAATTCAGGCAATTCAGCATTTTCGTTAGATGGTTCGTGGTTGGTTGATCCGCGTATTGGAGAACAGGCAGTATCTATATTCAAAGAATGACTTAAAAACATAAACTTCGTAAAACCGTCAATAATGACGAACACATATTCCTTGACGTAATTGTTTCCACTTGTTTACCGGAAGCATCCATATGGATTATATGCAAAGGTATACTAACTTTAGAAATGAAGCTCAGCCCGAACATGACCAGAATGTGGTTTTGATATTTTGCACGTGATGCACTTGATCAAAAAGTGTTTTTATATACTTTGCCATACGCTCGAACCAGTAATGCTCATATACTTTTTCTAATGTCTTCTCTCATACCAGATGCACTACTGATTCGTGGTCATTATTTATCACGGACTATCCAAGAGACCTTGAAACTATTGGCAAGTAGATTGTTCTGCCATTATGTCGATTCTTTTTTACGGTGCAGAATCTTTCCAATCTCGTAAGTCTTCCTGACGTCCTTGTACATTTTGCTCCGTAGATTTGACATAATCTTTTCAATATCATCATCTTTTCTTGCTCTACTTGTAACCAACTATTTGAAAACTCTTCCAAATCAATTCGCTTTTGCTTAACCTGAGTATTGTCTTTAGACGCTGGAGGAAGTGGATTTCCAAATAGACAATAAACATGACCCATACAACTTCCCTCATGATAAATAATATCAGAGTCGAATGATTGAAGGTATGCCCACCAACAATGAGCAGTTTTATTCTTAGATGCTTTGACCGAATTAAATTCGATTACGATCGTAAATTTGCGACCCAGCAGATAATGATGGCACTGTTCACAGCCAACGTCGCCAGGTCGTACGAGGGGTACTTTGCTTTGCTTCCACTGCCAAAATACGGTGACTAAAATAGGCTTTCACATGTTGCCGTCTTTTTCGCATTTGGATTAGCATAGCACCGCACCCCTCTGAACTAGCGTCGGTATGCAACTCAACCGGGGATTAAAAACCTTCACTTGTAATATAGGAAATAATTTTCCGATGCACGTCTTCATGAGCGGGCTGCCAGGCAAATGTTTTAATTTAAATAGTGCGGTCATAAGTTTGGAAAAGTTTGATACGAATTGCCTAAATTAAGATGTAAGTCTCAGTTGTGTTGCCTACTTTGGATTAGAAAGTCTTGACAGTACTTCAATCTTCCCGGGATTCGGTTTAAACTGCCCATTCTAAATGGTATACCCTAGATATTCCACCCGATTCTTAAGAAACGAGCATTTTGAGAAGCTCAAAAAAAAGCCAAATTTAATCAGCCGATCGAGCACGATACGGAGACTTTCGATGATTTGCTCTCCTGTGGATCCCAGCGATAAAAGTTCGTCAATGTGTAGGCCACCACGTAGCTATGAGCAAGTTTTGCAAGGGCTGCGAAGGTTTGGAATCAAGTAAATTCTAAAGAAATTGCTCTTGTAATTATATTTCTAATAGTTAAGTTTCAGGTAATTTGGTCCACAGTCCAGTTACGATGTGTTTCAGTAAACCTCTTGCATGCTAAAATATTTTTAGCAGGTATGTTCCTTTTTTCCTTAGGCTTTAGACCAATTTTCCTCAAGGCCCTATGGTAAGTCCATTTACTAGCTTCATTACTGATCTGTTGATTAGCTTTCTGAGGAGTTTTTGCTACTCCAGACACTACATATCGAGCCATTTCCCGCCAAGCTCGATCAGAAATGTTTACGAGTTGGCCATTTTTGGGTTTGAAAACTCCTCGCTGGAATATTTTTAAATTTTTTGAATTGTTTTATGGGTTATTTTCATTTCTCAGTAATTACTCTTGAAAATTTGCCTTCACGAGAAAGTTCAAGGACATTTTTCTATAGTATGAACTGCAATTAGCTTCATGACTTCAAATTTGAATTAACACTCTTATTAAGGTGCACGTTTTCATAATTTCTTTTAACGTTCTTTGAAAAACTACTTATCTCACTCGATTGACTTGCAAAAACCTTATTGAAATAGCTTTAAATACGAAATACCCACGTACGCCGAGTGTTGTACAAAAGTGTAACAGTGGACTTTTTCGACGTAATTGTAATTTTTTCTTAGTATTTAGATGAAGTGAAAAATAAAAACAACATATTCTGAATATACAGCCATTAGTGTAAATAACAACATTCTTTTTATTTCCGTTAACCTTACCGTTACTTTGTAATAAATATTTAAAAGCGAAAGTGTGGATCATTTTTATACTTTTGCTCTTCACTGTATTTTGATGACCTCAGATTTAAATTACAGACATCCTTCGCGGTAGCTGAAGAAAATCTACTGAAATCCAAACTTAAATCTAAATTTTATTACGATCGAAACTGCCAAGATATTTCCTTTTCAGTAGGCGACCAGGTTTTGCTTAGAAATGAAGCCCGAAAGGAAAACTCGATCCTTATTGATCAGGGCTCTACGGAATTGTTTCTGTTGAATCAGATGAAAATACTTCCATCAGAGTTGGAAGATCTGTCAAGATTGTCCATAACAATAGACTTAAACGTTTTCATAATGAGCAAACGCTTAATACTTAACTATGTATTATTATGGCTGAGGTCACACTTGAAAAAAAGGGGGAAGGGAGATTAAAATAGTTTTTATTTGTTCGAAAGCTTTTTCGCAACCATCATTCCATGCAAACGGTTACTTGCCTCTTAGTAATTAGTAAGTAGTTCTGCTATAAAAGAGAACCCAGGGATAAAGGACATTGGACATTATTTACCCGGTTTTTGAAAAATCGCGAACAAAAACCGAAATACCTTTAAATCATAGAGTTTCCAACTAGATTTAATTTTCTGTAATTATTTTAATATATAACAATGGGAAAACGAAAATAATCAGTAAACTGTAGATAAATAATTAATTTATGCTGGCTATTTTTTTAATTAAAATCACCACCCAGTAAGTTAAAATATCACTCAATGATACCTGAGCCTAACATCGTAGTGATCGTATTTTTTAAGCATAGTACTAAGATCACGTTCCGGCAGAATTTTATATGAAAATTTTGCCGGATCAAATCTTCTGGCAGAAATTCGGTCGACAATTCGGCCAAAGTAGTACTAAGTTTACAAGCAAAATTTTAAATGAATGTTTGTCATTAAGATGGAACCACCTACAAGTCTCTATTAATTCGGCTTGAATTTTAACCATCCAAGTCGTTCTGAATTTCCGCCAAACGGATTTGACTGACTTATCGGATGTGTGTGTTCGTTTGCAGATATGGATGAATCCTTTCTTTGTTTTTTTATTTCGTCATCCACTAATACTTTTACAAAAGAAGTCGTGGATATAATAATTCTGAATAATTCACCACTCATATCTGTTTTATTTATCTTTCTTTTTGTCAGTGTCATGTCACCATATGACAAAACATTCAGTTTCTCCAGTCATCTCCACTGAAAAATTCGGCTGGAAAAAGAACGACCAGATATTGGAGACTTGCCGAAATTCTGCCGGAATGTGATCTTAGTACTATGCTTTACTGTATTCCCATTGCGTGCTTATTGTTTTCTGATTATACTAATTACTGCTTGTTTACTGGACTTTGTTTGCTTTCGGATTGGATTTTGTTGTAAAATGAATCGACAAAATAATTGTGTGTCTTGTAAACGACCTGTTCTACGCCGTAGAAGACACCGGCTTGCACAACTCTTTTTCGAAAGATATTATGACTATGCAGAAAAATATTAAGTTTTTGTTTGAATTTGTTATGTTAATTTTCTCGTTATTCCCATTATCCACAGAAATGTGAACTATACCATTGTAATCTAGATGTAATTACTTATCCTTCTGATCTAATTTTATTTTTGTTCGGCGTGGGTAATTGTTCCATACAAAAATGCCCATTGTCCTTTGCGATAATAATTGCCAAGCCTAGGAAGTTCTGAAGTTGCTTCAGATTCCGAGGGGCAGGGAAGTCTTGGATGCACTTGACTTTATCTGGGTCCGGTAAACAGCCCTCGTTGGAACATTTATGCCCCAGTTAAACAACTTCTTTCCTAAGAAATTAACATTTACTCGGTTGTAGAAAACCTAAGCATAAAGAAGTTTCATTCTGAACAAAAATTTGAAACGCGTTTCGCTGCGAGGCATCCACCGCGAGGCATCCACAGCTTTCAGAAAGCTCTTTCATGAAATTTTCACATCTCACACACTCACGGGTTGGTCTCATTATCATTCTCTTTGAAAGAACACATCGGCCATCGGGGGCAGGAGAGGAAAGGCAACTGATTGTGCGCGAAGGCAACCGAAGGGAAAAGGGATTGTTGGATGTATTCTTCGAAATTTATAGTTTCCACCCAAAGATTTTTCGTTCTGATGTATGCCTATTGTATTCGTATAAAACGAGGAAATCTCGTGTTCAGCAGTAATTGATCAATTATGATTTGGTTCTTATAATAAAAAAAAAAAATCGGTTGTCTGTAAAGTCGGTTTACTGACGATAGTTGAACGTGACAACGTCATAAGAAGCCGTAATTATCGTTGCTATAAACAATTGACACCACATTCACTTTTCACTGCACTTCATACTTGACGAAAATATGTAAATGTATTATTGTATAGCAGCTGTCCACGCGGACGCATCGCTCATTCAAGTAGGAGAGAGACAGATGTCGAACGCTGCCGAACGCGGAGGCCGATTGTGCTCTGTGATTGTGATTGTGTGATTGTGCTTTGTCGCTCGTTCCGCGCTCTCGCTTGCACTTCAAGCCTTAAATGGAACGCCTCAGAGCGAGGTAACGCCTCAGAGCGAGGTAACGCCGCATGAGTCATGTTTTTTCGTGCGTGCAGCCGGCTCAATCGAATTATAAGACGTTGTCACGTCAAAAAATTTGGCATTGTGTTTTAGTTTCAAAATTGTAATTTTTTTTTGACAGATTTGTAAATTATAATTTTATAAAATATATATTTCAAATCTTATCAAGTTTTAATATGGACAAAAGAAACACATATCGGAAAAAATCACTGCAGAAAAATAGTTTTCCATCGAAGCAAATTCTTTGATTAGAAAATATTATTTTTATTTCGACCAATTGCACATTATTCGAGTAATATACATTCATACATTTTTTTTTTTTTTCTGAATTTGGATTAATGAATCAACAATTTTATATCTAATTCAAATCGATGTTAAAGTAATAGCAGAGGATTTTAAAGTCAAATTTTTCAATACTAGGTCTGTTTTGGAGGAGGAGGAGGATGCGGTTCAATTAGGTAGATTTAGATTAGAGGGGGAGGGAACTTTTACTTCAACATATATTTTGATTTGATACCATATAGACTGCATATTTCTTAATCGTTTTTGATCAAACTTGGCTTACTGCAGTGGCGAAGCTAAGGAGTTGCCCTTGGGTGTTCAGTTAATTTTTAACTCTATATATTAGTTTTAGTTCGACGTTTAAATGAATATATGTATGTGCGTTTATACATCTAGAAACCGTAAAGACGGGTAGAATAAAGTCGATCTGTTTTAAAATTTTAAGCAGATAAAACAAATCGACTTAAGCCTGTTTGTATTTACGTTGACCATGTAAAGTGAGTCCCTGTTCTCTGAAAAACCATTCAGCATCAATTAAACGCTTTAAAATACTTCATCAATTATTCAAGGATGATCGCTCATTAACAGGAAAACATTGAGTCTAAAATTATTGAATTTTCAGCTTTTCTTCCTCTCTTTACACACATTCAGTACTAAGCAAGCGCAAGGATTCCTTCGACCTCAGCTCAGCGGTTTACAGTTGTATTGGTAAGTGTTCAGTTTAAAAACTGAACGCCTATGCTCCATATAAAAATGAAAATTAAAGAGACTTTTTCTGTCAAGCCCATATGAATGTAAAAATCCCCGAATGTTCAACTTGAGATCTGAACACCTTTGAATCATTTCGCACACAAGAAATTAAGAGCGTTGTATTTTACTCCTTAGTTATTAAATAAATTCTTCAGAATTTAAAATTCTCTTTCTTACCCGCATATATGCGATACGAAGCGATGATACAAAGATGTTCAAATCTCAAATTGAACAATCAGAGATTTTATATTCGTATGACCCGGACAGAAAAAGTCTCTTTACTCTTTAATTTTTCCGTATGGAGTATCAATGTTCAGTTTTCATTTTGAACAGCCAGTGTATAATTTTAAATACTCCGAATTTAAAGTAAATAAATTTTTATGGAGTTTTTCCAGTAATAATTTTTTATTTTTAATGTTAATGCAAATATGAAAATTAGATTATTATTTGTCTACATATTTCATTCGTCAATTTGCTCGGGTGTTCAGTGAACACCTTGAACACTACCACGCTTCGCCACTAGCTTACTGAGACGAATATAACGGCACGGCCGAATAAAAATGTTATTTTAAGACACAATAACTTTTGACCGCCAAGTTTGGTTAGAAGCTTTAAGAACACCAAATCAAATATACATACAAGCAAAAACATTCTCCACTCTCTGTACTAATGTTCCAATTTTCAAATCTTTACATATAAAATAACATGTCCTGACTGATGCATCAACGCCGTGCCGAAAACGCTGAAGACTAATGTAATTAATTTTATAATTTGTACAGTAGGTTTCTTTTGTGATGTGAACATCAACTAAGAAAGGATTTTATGATATTCTTCTTCTAAGGGGATAAAATAGGGGATATAATTTTAGTATGAAAATCCTTTTTTTTTAAATAAATCCATGATTGGCCCTTAAATTAGAAACTAAGAAAGACGTATTTCAGGAATTTTTGAAATTTATTCCTTTATAGGGAATAAAAGATTGTATTGTCCGTTATTTTTGAAATTAAAGCCATGAAAATTAGTACTTCGAAATTACGAATGAGGTGTTTTAGGCTTTTTGGAAAATCATACTCTAAGAGGGAAAAATAGGGAATTAACGTTTTTATAGGAGTTCCGTCATTTAAGGTTCAAGCCATGAAAATTGGTATTGGTTAAGGCTTTATTCCCCTAAAACTTAATTTAAAACTAATAGTATAAATACCAACTTACATACATCATACGTTTGTCATTTTAGAAATAATGGACTTTCATATAAACGATTATCATCCGTTTTATTCCTATTCTATTTCTATTTCTATTTATTTCAAGATCCACGCGGACGATGCTCTGGGTAGAAATGTGGTATATTATAATTTTAACTCAATTAATGTAGGTACATACATATGTATATGCGAAATTAGATCGAAATAAATGATAACTACGTTTTTTTCACAATCGGATCTGGATCAGATGTAGCAGGAAATTTAGTATTGAATTGAAATTTATGAGCAGTTACCAATGTTAAAAAAATTTAATTCAAGAAAATAAAATCGAATTGCTTTTATTTATATATAGGTACCCAAGTTCCGTCAAAAAGTTAATCGAACATTTTTTTTTGTTCAAGATTTGAACATTGGATGAACAAAAATCATGGCAATTAAACGTGCAAATTTTAAAATTTTTATTGTACAATAAGGTGGGTGAGGGTAATCACGCCCGCGGTGTAATAACGCCCACTTTTGAATTTTGCGGCAAACAAAGCAACGTCGAAAACAAAGCGTGCTATCAAAAACGTGCTCGGGTGAGATAAGAAGAAGACAGGAAGAATAACATCCCAGCGCAATTTGTTCGCTCAGTGTAGCCAACCAAAGTTAAGGAAGCTGTCACGCGATTTATTTTATAAAATTTTACTCGAGAAAAAGGTGCGTAATTCTCTCGTTTTTTGGTTTTATTCTTTGAACATTTTTTATTTCAACCTTGCAAGGATTCAGTTAGTAATGTGAAATGAAAAATTTTAAAACGGTGAAGTAAATGTTGTTAACCCTTAAATTTTCTTTAGCTATATTAGTGCGACTAATAACGCCCAAAATAATGAGCAATGGGCGTTGTTAAACCTATGTATAAAATAAGACATTTTTTTAAACATTTTTTTAGATTTGATGTGGCGAATTCTAAAGAGCCAACAGTAAAGAAAAGAGGTTTTTGGGATGAAAAGAACATGGAGGCAGCACTTAAGGCGGTCTCAAGGGGAATCCTTACTCAGAGGGCTGCTTCAGACAGATATAAAATTCCTCGGAGAACCCTTCGAGATAATTTAAAATCTGGGAGCTGCACCAACAGGATGGGCAGAAAGTCTGTCTTGTCACAAGAAGAAGAGCAAGACCTAGTTAAGAGGATCATACGTATTAGCCCAGTCAAATTAGACATTAAAATTGCAAAGCGTGATGTAGTTCTAATTTTTTGAAATATTGTTAGGACCAGTTAGAGTAGTGTAAACTCAAATTTGCAGCTTCGGAAAACCTGTGCTTCCTGCGTAATACGTGAAAATCTGCAGCTTTTTTTTCAGTTCCCTTATAACTCATAAACTGTACATTTGTTGATATTAAATGTTATTACCATTTTTAAAGTACATTAAATTTACAATAATTTAAGCCCAACTACAGTCCTTTGCCTTCAATGGTTTTCAAGATATGGCCATTTTTGTTCTTCCAAAAAATCACTGTAACTGCAAGAAAATCCCAGTGCTGCGTAGAGGTTTACAAGATGTTTTGGCCCAACTTTCCTGTACAAGTAGGTACCAAAACTCGTCTTGAGTGAGGAGAGGAATGAGCTAGGTCTGACGGGAAAATTTATTGCATGAGCTATCGAAACACATTTCTTCTTCCAACCATCGAGATATTGGCATTTGTGTTTCAGTACGATGGTTTTACGCATCAGTTATAGAGACTCAGGAATAGCAGATTCAGCTTCTCGCAAAATCATCATCAGATGGATTTACTGCAATGCATTTTCCATAACTTTTCTCATAGGTTGAACAGTTACACCTATATGAGAAAAAAATTAAAATATTGAGTTTTGGAAGAAAAAATTGGCGATATCTCGAAAACCATTGAAGGCACAGAACTGTGGTTGGGCTTAAATTGTTGCAAATTTAATGTACTTTAAAAATGGTAGTAACATCTAATATCAACAAATGCACAGTTTATGAGTTATAAGGCAACTGATAAAAAAGCTGCAGATTTTCACGCATGACGCAGGAAGCACAGGTTTTTCGAAGCTGCAAATTTGGATTAACACTACTCTAACTGGTCCTAACAATATATCAAAAAATTAGAACTACATCACGCTTTGCAATTTTAGCCTGTTTTTATGTACGATTTGACTGGCCTATATGGCTGACATAGGATTACAACTTACAATGAAAATGTTGCGGTTCAATGTTTTCAAATTCTGCAGACTGCAAAACATACGGAATAATTTTAATGAAGATAAACAAAAGGCTGGAAGAGACTGGATGAGAGGATTTTTAAAGAGGAACCCAGAGATCTCCAGAAGAAAAGCTCAATTTATGAACCAGG
The DNA here is from genome assembly GCA_951509405.1 of Machimus rusticus. Classification (NCBI taxonomy): domain Eukaryota; kingdom Metazoa; phylum Arthropoda; class Insecta; order Diptera; family Asilidae; genus Machimus; species Machimus rusticus. The sequence goes on from OX608051.1 coordinate 17,505,388, forward strand.
CAAGGGCTCAAAAGCTGAATAAGTTTATAGTGGAAGATCACTTCAAAAAACTTGGAGAAGTTTTAGATGATTTGGACATAAAAAATAAGCCCGAAAAGATTTTTAATATGGATGAAAAGGGATGCAGATTAACTCTTCATCACCAGCCTAAAGTATTTGCCAAAATAGGAGCCAAAAGAGTACACTTTATCTCCAATGAACATGCAGAGAATGTTACTATAGTTGGTTGTGTATCTGCCATTGGTAATCCTATACCTCCGATGATTATTTTTAAAGGGAAGAGACTCAAACCGGAATTCGCAGATGATTTGCCTCCAGGCAGCATAGTCCGGATGGCGCCTGAGGGCTATATGACCACAAAGCTGTTCATTGATTTCATCAAACATTTGGCGAATTTTAAACCGCCTGGAAAAATACTTTTGGTATTTGACGGTGCAGCTTGTCACCTGGATCTTGCAATTCTTAATGCTGCTGAAGAGGGTGATATCGTTCTTTATTGTCTACCTTCAAATACGACACATGAATTGCAGCCTTTGGATAAATCTGTGTACAGATCCTTTGAACATCACTGGGATATGGCACTACTACAATATCAAGCTGAACATCCAGATCGAAAAATGAATAAGAGCAGCTTTAATAAGATTTTTACAACCGTCTGGTCGAAGTGTATGACAAATTCTAATATAATCAATGGCTTTAGGGCTCTAGGAATTTTTCCCTTCAACCCTGAAGCAGTACCTGAAACTGCTTTTGCTCCATCGGTCCTAACAGCACTAGATCTCAATATAAATTCATCATGCTCGTCCACAATGCCGACGCTACGCCAACTAAAACTCCATTCCAAAAATTGTTACCCACGCCAAATATGAAACAATCATCTAACACCAGTCAACGAAAAAAAGTCATTAACTATAACGCACAAAAGGTGACCAAAGACTTGTTTCAACAAAAGAGGACACCATCCCTTTAACTTCAAAGTCACCACCAGATATATTCCAAAGAAGTTCAACTTTAAAAAATGGGAACTGGTATTGCCCCGCTTGTAACGAGAATAGAGTAGTAGACATGTGCCAATGTCTTAAATGTAAAACTTTGTATCATGAGGACTGCGTAGGTTTGACAGAAGATGACCTTGAATTTGAATGTCCAAACTGTTAAGACTGATATTACATTTTATTTTATTAACTGACTTTAATTATGTTGATTAGAAGGTGTCATTTTTGTTTATTTTATACGAATGTTGATGAATCTTAAATTTAAGAGATTATTTTTTGTTAGGGCGATGTTATACACCCGTGTTGGTATTAACGCCCAAAATCATATTTTTTAAAAAAGAACGTTCCTAGTGCAGAAAAAAGTTCAGACCCTCATCCCTTTGACCTCACACCTGATGTCCCAAATCTTTTTTACTCATTTGCAAAGTATTCTTTACAACCAACTCAACAAAAATGAGCCAGAAATCAAAAAATCAAAACGCAAGGGCGGTCGGCAAAAATTACAAATTCGAAAAAAACACTTACTTCTGAAAAATCTCCCGGAGTTTCTTCATGTGATCTTCTAAGTTCTTGCCATAGACTACAATATCATCCAAGTAGACAAAGCATTTAACCCCTTGGAGACCCGTTAGGACTTTATTCATAGCACGTTGGAAAGTAGCAGGAGCTGCCTTCACTCCGAACGGCATACGGAGGAATTCGTAGTGGCCATAAGCGGTACTAAAGGCGGTTTTTTCCCTATCAAGCTCTTGCATCAATATCTAGTGTTAGCCGCTGGCAAAATATAACGTGGAAAAGTAACGCGAATCCCCAAGTTGATCTAAAATTTCTTCAATTCTTGGTAGCGGAAAGCATCTCATATAGTGCTGTCGTTAAGCTTTCGAAAATCAACAACTATTCGCCAGCGTTTTTCTCCGTTAGGAGTAACTTTCTTAGGCACTACCAGCAGAGGGGAGTTCCACGGGCTGCAACTAGGTGTTCGATACCGTTGTTTAGCATTTTATTTACTTGGTTGTTAATTTCCATTTTGTGTATCTCGGGTAGGCGATACGGTCTCTGGTTAATAGAGGGCTGATTTTCCTTTAATGCAATTTTGTGCGTGGTAGCGTTTGAATATTTGTCACCCTCCAAATGGAAAATGTCATTATTATCGTTACAGAGTTCCGTAATAGCTGACCTTTCTTCTTTATTATACGTATGGATTTATTTCATTTATCAGACGTTGTATTCGGTTTTCTGCTTCAGGTAACGGAGGCATATCTGTTTTAATTAGATTATAAACATTAAAATCGGTCAGAGGCTGAAACTCCGTTTGGAATTGCGGTATTACTACTTCCTTACTTAGTATGTTTAATAGACTTACTCAGACTTTGCCATTTCTTGGCTGCACTATATACTTCCTGCTACAAATACTCCGTGCGATCTCTTGAGATCTGTTTACCATCTCTATAGAGCCCTCCGGACTGGGTAATTTCAACATTAGTTCGGAGCGCGGTGGTACCCGAATTTCTTCCCTTTGGGTCTTGTTCTGTTCGTTCGCTTTTTTTTCTGTGTAATTTTGTGTTCTATCTCCCGAAGGCATTTCAGTAGACTGAAATGAATAGGAGTCGCTCGCACTATTAATTGTCGTTCCAACTGCGGGATTATTTCTAAAAGGTATCTTAATATCCGCGAAGTTTATGCAACATCAGCACTCTCCAAATATTCCTGATTGGTGTTTTGGGGGTTGATAATAATCTTTATATTTTTTATCCTTGAAATATATAACTGTTTTATATATTAATTTAAACTTAAGACATTTTTTTTGTTAGGTTGCTGAGTTAATTATTGCTGAGTTGATTCGCTACAACTACTCCCCCCCCAGTTACCGTATGTAACGGTACAAATGGGAAAAGGAGAAATTAAGTTGCTTACTAAAGCTGATATGCAGCTCCTATTGACACCATTGAAACTTAACCGTTTAAGGTTGACTATGAAGTTTCATAGTTTTAAATTGTTGATGTTAAATTATTGATTGTTTTGTTATTAAATTGTTATTTGTTGCTATTAAATTCTTGCTTATTGATTCTGGATTGTTAAATGTTGTTGTTAGTTGCTTTTGCTGATGAAATGTTTCGGCAGTAAGGTCGCCTATTTGACAGTAGGGTCGTCGGTTCTTGTTGAAGTTCTTATAGGAGAAGATTTTTTAGGTGATGATTTTATCTTGGTATCTTGATATTTCTTGATTTGATAAGGTAGAAGACTGAGAAAGCGTCTTAATGTTATAAAGCTCAGTACATGACGCTACGTTCTGGTAAAATAATTGAGTAAGTGGTGACCTGTTCTTGTAAATTTCCTTCCGTTTTAATGGTTACTTAATTTTAAATCGGGAATTGCCACTTATAAGGGAGAGAGTGGCATGAAAGAGCCACTATCATTTACGGGGTAGTTTTCGAACGAATGACGCACGAATTTTAATTTTAACATAGTAATGCTATGGACAGACTACTGCAATTGAATTAGTTCCTGACGTCACGTTCGATATCTAGGAACCAGTTCAATTCGAAGTGTGTCACCTATTCGATTCTGAACTGGTTCAGTTATTCTATGAGTGCTACGACCTGAAAATCATTTATTTAATTGCAAAAAGCTTGCAAATACAGGTTGAAGTGATAAGAAGGCGAGTCGAAACTACAACAAACATACGCTAGTACGCTATTTTTACGCTACTGGCGCTGAGAGCAGTAAAGGTTGTAAAAATTCAGTTTGAACTAGTTCAATTGTACGGATTTTGAGATTCAGTTTATATGGGACTTTTCACTCATTCTGACGTCAGGAACTAGTTCAATCGCTGTAGTCTGTCCATAGCTTAACCAGAGATAACTAACAAGTAGATATGAAGCGGCGCATCTTAGTGCGGCACAAGATTTTAAAGCTCTGCCGGAGAGCCCAAATGTGCCCAAGTTAAAGTTTTGTTGCAAAGCTCGATTTCCTGTTCCTGTTGAAGCCTCTGCACTTGACCACTTGGTCGAACGTCAGGACACGAGAGCAGCGAGGTGTTCGTGGGCGCCGACTTGAATGAAAGTGAGGCGTGAGGGAATTTCAATGTTGCAATGGTTCCATCCTATTCTGTATCAATACACACTGATGCAGAAAAAGGGAAAGAGAATGCGCAAGGGGATTATTCACGCATACTAGAAAAAGTAGAGAAGCGAACGAGGGAAAAATACAGTGGTTCGCTGGTATTGATCAATCCGCAGAACACGACTTTTTCCCTTCTTGGACTGCGACTTGCGAGATTTTATTTTGGAGCATTTCCGATATTTATAATTGACTTGAAATTTGCTTATTTTGCAAGGAGCACATCTGAGTTTTTAAACTCCACAAAAACAGGCTGAAAAATATATAGAAAAATAAAAAAGTAGCATCGAAATCTAGGTTCCGAGGAAGGATTGAACCCGAGCGCCTTGCGTGATAAGCAAGTCTGCTAACCCCGACACTACTCTTCTTCTTCTTGGACCGTATTAAAAAAGTTCTATATAACTTATGATCTCCCTCATAGATTCTCTAACTGCTCTAACGTTCCTATAACTGTATATTTCCATTTCTTTCGCTCCTTCAGATCTTAGCTCTAAACAAATTTATGAGGCTAAAGGCCCGCGCCCATAGAGTCCGGAATTCGTCCGACTCCGGAAAACGTAAGTTGAACTATATGCTTTCTTATGGGGGTGCACCCATAGAAACGCGTTGCCGCAGTCGCGGCCGAATTGAAAAGTTGTACATTTCTTAACTTTTGGTCCGTACTACATGCGGCAAGGAAAGCTTCCAGCGAAAGTTTCTAAACTTTGAAAACATTTTGAAATATTAAACATTGGACTGCTGATCCCGAGGTATACCAGGAATTGGTTAATTATTTGTTATTTAATTGTATTAAAACATATTTGTGCGCGTTTTTGAGCATTTTAATTGGCGTGGTTTGCTTAAAAGGTTTGGGCCTTCGGTAGCAGTTCTGTCAGTGACCTGACAAAATGGGTCGCACCTAAAAGCGGCGCCTACCCTGCAATAAAATGAAACATCTATCGTTTGCTTTTCAATAAAATTTGCTTCTTGTTTGTTTTTTTTATCCGGAATTCCGGACTCTATGGGCGATACCTCTGATTTCCGGACGTCAATAGCTTTAAGCTTACCGGAGTCGAGCAAATTCCGCACAAATTCCGGACTCTATGGGCGCGGGCCTTAAACGTAAACTGAATGTGCCTCAGAGATTCTGGCAATGTTGCGGACAAAGAGCTTTCTATCAGGGGTCCATCAGCTCGTTATTAACAAAAGTTTCGTTCGCGCTGTTTTACATTGCGAATTCACATCTACTTGTCAGTTATCTCTGGCTTAACACTGCCGTCAGCCTTCAGGTACACACTCCACGTGCGCACAGGGGGATTCACACGTAACACCCTGAATGAGCGTGCCGTAACTGTGGTAGTGCGACTACACCCTCCCCATGGGGGCGGCTGGAAACAGGCTCCCAGTAAGGTCATGTCTCTGGTGGGAGTGCTGGCTAATGGTAGTCGGACGGAGAGAAGGAGACTCTTAAATAAAGCACCCCCCCTAACCCATGGTGTTATGCGTTTTCCGTGCCCATTGGGTGGTTTGCAACCAGGGGGTAATACCTGCTGTATTATTACGGAGCCTTCCTGATACCTGTCCACCTCAGGTCGTAACTTCTGGACTTCCCATGCAATAGGGGCGCTTGTATTGGTGACCTCTTTTCCCCTTCTTCAATCCCAGACCATGAGTAGCGCCTCGTCGCGAAAGTGGTCGTAAGAAACAGTTGTTTTCTATGAACCCTCCAAACCCCGCCTCGGAGATTTCTGAGGTACCTAAAACCTCCTTGCCCTCTCAAAGGAAAAGGAGCACGGCCTCCACGGCCAAGGCAAGACCAAGTGCCGCCTCAACACCTCCTGCGAGCATCGCTCGCACATCTGCTTCTACCAGCACTTGCCCCGCCGAGTCTAAGGAGTCTACCCCTCTTGTTTCGAGAAAGTAACCTGAAAAATCCGGTCTCAGACCAGGACGCAGCGTTTCTATCTCTCCCGCAACCGCTTCAATTGGTGTGCCTTCCACTTCGAGGCAGCATTCTGCAGAATCCGGTGTTAAACCAGGATGCAGCAGGGCTGTTACTCCCACACCCAAGAAAATTGCGCAGGGCAGCTTGTCAATGGCTCGACCTGGACAAAGCAATGCCAAGACGCTTCTCGGGACTACTCGGTCCAACAAGCCACCAGAGCGGCGGCGTGCTAGACCCTCGGCGGTAGCCTTCCGGCAGAAGCAGACGGCCTTCAAGGTATTCCGTAAGCTAAGTGCTCTTCCGGTAGATGAGTTTACTGAGAGTCAAAAGGACTCTCTTATCTGGGCTAAAGGGATTGTGGATCAACACAACTCCCGGCGTCCGGATATGGCTACAAAGAGGCAACGCTGGAACGACGAGCAAGTTCCATCTGCCTCAAAAAGGCCCAAAGTCACCCAAGCTTTAAAGCCCCCTTCCAGACCCAACAGGCCCTTCATTGAGGTCGCTAAGGACCACCTAATTTGGGCAGTCGTGGACCTCAACAACCCGGACGGTGCCATCTCCCAAGATAACTGGGGGTCGGTAAGGATCGAGTTGTTGAGGATCTACAGGGACGTTACGAAAGCGTTTCCCGGACCTGCCCCTATTTGCCGCGATGCTGGATGGCACTAAGGTCGCGTTAAATTTATCGCTTGCGCGGATCAGCGGTCTGCTAATATCTACGAACAGGCGATATCCCGTCTGGGAGAGGTCTGGCCAGGCGCTAGGCTCAAGGCTGTGAAGAGGGAAATGATCCTGAACAGACCTAGGTCTAGAGGCTGGCTTCCAGCTGAACCCTCCGACCCCAAAGAAATACTGGCACTGATTCAGGAGTGCAACCCCAATCTACCCACTCAGGATTGGAGAGTTGTCCAGGTCAGTGAACCATTCAAAAGAAATTAAGACTGGCAGTGATCATCCTCAACAAAGAATCACTGCCCCTACTGGAGGCGTCCAAGGGGGTCATAGGGTATGACCTAGACTCCGTTCGGACCGTAAAGGGGGCAAGACAACCAGCTCTCCCGAGGACAATCCCAACCCGGCTACCGCCTCGAGTGAAGCCCAACCCCCGCCGCAGGATAGCGACGAGGATAGTATCCTCTCTGCCTCAGGAATGTTTGGGAGCCTTTTCCTCGACCAAGAGGATCTGGAACCCCCACCCGAGGTTATGGAAGACGACCTACTGCTTTCCGGCTCGGACGAAGCGGACAGGATGGTCGTCGAGGCTTCCGATAGCAGCCATGGTGAGAGTGGTGCAGATTAATCTTCACCACTCCAAGGCAGCGTCAGCTGCGCTGCTTTTTCGCCTCTCGCACAAGCGGGAGGACATCGTTCTGGTCCAGGAACCGTGGGTCGTAGTAGACCGGATCTGCGGACTCAACTCGCCCGATTTTAAGGCCCTATATGTCAAAGGAGCCTGCATTTTGATCAATAAACACTACAGTGCCTTCATCCTTACGCATTTCAGTGATAAGGACAACGTCGTAGTCATGCTGGAACTAGGCAGCCATACTATATGGCTAGCCTCCAGCTACATGGCACATGATCACGAAGGATCCCTCCGCATAGTCTTCTTCGCGAGACCCTAGAGGCAGCGAATAGGCGGAAGATTATGGCCATCGTCGGTGCGGACGCCAATGCACATCACACTGTCTGGGGCAGCTCAGACATCAACGACAGAGGTGAGTCTTTATTAGATTTAATTCTCATAAATAACCTCTGCATTTGCAACGTGGGCAATGAAACCACTTTCATTAACTCGGTGAGGCAAGAGGTTCTTGAAATCACTTTAGTCAATGAACAAACCGCCCACCTAATCAGGAATTGGAAAGTATCTGTGGCGAACATCATCGAAACTATCGAAGCAACCTAAGCATCTGAAGCAACATTTGAAAAATATCAAGAAAAATAAAAAGTAGGCTTCGAATTTTGAATTTAAAAAAAAAAATAATAATAAGTGAGTCGACTCAGGATTTTTAAATTGATAACATTGTTTTGCAGTTATTCACTTATTAAAAATAAAATATTAAATAATAAATTTATAAAATTTGCGTAAATAAAATAAAGTATCTGAAATAATAAAATTCTCTAAAAACAATAAACAATCTTTAAAATTAAAATTAATACTAAAATAAAATATGGAAAACTACCTATCCATATATCGATCCGATATCCGATCACCGGTATATACAGTTCTATCTGGACTTGCCCTTGTTCATGCACCTCTTCCAAGGTCGTAGCCGACTGCCGCTCTCTGCTGAATCAATTAGCAGAGAGGGTTGACATTAATATAACTTGGGTGTCCGGCCATAGCAACATCCCAGGTAACAAAAAAGCGGATGAGCTTGCTAGACCAGTCTTCCGGAAACGGACATCCTGCCGCATATAGGAGTACCTTTTACCACCTGTAAGCACGAGGTTGAACGATCATTCATAAAGATCACCGACAACAAATGGAAACGCGAGGACACTTGTGTGACCACCAGACTGATCTGGCCCTCCCTAGACCAGTACAGGTCGAAAGATATAATATCTCTTAGGAGGGGGACCATCAGCAAAGTTGTAGCCGTGCTGACTGGGCACTTGCCTTATCGGCAAACATGCCAGTAGACTTGGGGCTCTCCTCAATGACTTCTGCAGACGCTGCCTTGATGAGGAAGAAGAAGAAAGCATTAAGCACTTCCTTTGTCACTACCCGGCACTAGCAACCCTAAGGGTTCGTTGCCTGGGGGCATACTTCTTCGATGACCTAGCTGACCTGGGCTCAACGAGCATCCAGAACATCAGCCGTTTCATCAAGGACTCTAGGTGGTTCCCTGGATAGAAGATGGGTCGCCCCATGTGGTATCACAATGGACCTAGCGACGGTCTAAGTGTGCCCGCGAGGTTGCCACATCACCACATCATACCATAATAACACTGCCCAGCTGTCACCCACAAACATTTGGCAGTTCACCGAAAGTAAACGGCGTCGGTGCAAAGCTTTGAAAACTGCGTCTTTATAAAGCTTTGAAGAGGAAACTAACTGGAACGGAACACACGAAAAATGTTTGAGGCAATTTTTTAAAATGTGTTAGTGCAAACTAATACTGAAACAAAAAGCCATTGCAGTAGTATACAAATTCCAACACAAATAAGGGGATATTTCAATGAATGAAACTTTGTAGTTAAATAAACTCTAATCTTACGTGTGGAACGATATGCCGGCAATTCGGCACTGCACAATTCATTGCGAATTTACGCTCTTTTCTTCACTGATTCTTCTAAATAAAAGTCAATTATAACTCTAACACAACTTATCTTAAATACTATGTACCTCACTTGAAGCAAAAACTCGTAGTTTTTAAGTAAATACACTATTCCGCGTTCAAAAAATTTCTTGTTTATTCACTTGAGAGTCAATCTACAATTTTGGCTGGCTGTCAAACACAATTTTTGCCTCATTCACATACAGCACACGTATGCAGTAGTTCCGTTCCAGTTAGTTTCCTTTTCAAAGTTATAAAGTAAGTTTCTGAGTTGATTTTGTTTGTCTTTTGATGTCTAAACGTACACCGAAAGAAAAAATAGCAATACTAACTAATCTTTTGTTGATTATCAGCCAATTAATTGAATTAGTTGTTTTAACAATTTAAAGTAGTGAAATCAACTAAAATAGTTGAGAAACTAACTAATTTTGTAAATATTTTTCTCACTGTTTTAGATCTATCAACTAATTTAATTAATTGGCTGAAAAAATAGTTAATTTTGCTGCTCTTTTTCTTTCAGTGTACAAAACTAACAGCAATGTGATTAAACATACTATAATTTTGTTGATATATTAGGCCTTCCAATAACATAAATAATTTGAGGGTAAGGCTTTCATTACGCACTAAATTTTGATGTTGTATTTCCTGGGAGAATATGTTTTGAAAGAGCTGGGCTACGGTGTAATTAAAAAGCCGGTTCTTTCATGACCGACTCTTTCAAGACTTATTTCTGATTATATTTCAAAGTCTATATTTATTAATTAATTATACATATGAACAATTAAATTATTTTATTTGGATATTTGATCAAAATATATCTTTTTTTTTTATTTCGGAAGAAAATGTCATTTAAAACAGCGAAGGTAAAGAAGTGGAAAAGACACGCAGCATCTTCAATTGAGGAAACTGCTAGTAAGTGATCGAGAAAAGCCAGTCTATAAATAACTGCTCTTTTCCTTAATGTTTCAACTGGAATTTGATTATGCAGAAACGAATGCTCCTTGTCCAAATAAATGGAAGAACTCTCAAAGTGCAAACGTTGATTGGGTGAAAAGATTTATGAGCAGATATAAAGAATTAGAAAACCTGAAAGTATTGTACTTCGCTTTCCAGAGCAACTAGTTTTATTTTAATAAAATGAACGTAAGAACGTTTTTTGAAAAACATACCAATGTTTTCATAAGATATAACCAAAGACTTTATAACTATAAAGATGTCGCACCCCGAACAAATTCCATGGACACGAAAAATTTCAATAGGACGTAGCGCTACGTTCTATGTGCAGCAAGTTATAGTTATAGCCCGTTGATATCACAGTATATGGCCCCTTCAAAATCAGGTATAGAATTGCTATGAATGAATGGATGTTGTCAAATTCCGGTAAAAAATTGACCATTTACCAAGTTGGACAGTTTGTGAAAGATGTATATCTATCAGCTTTGAGTCTTCACAATGTTACACAAGGTTTTCTAAAAACGGGTATTTATCCCTTGAATTCGAACATATTTGGGGAAGAAGAGTTTTTATCATCATTAGTGATTGATAGATCTGGACCTGGTCCATCTGCTGAAGTCGATTAGGTAAAGGAAAATTATAATAACAACGTGACTGAAATCGGTTTTAGTTGCGAACACATCAGTGCAAGTAGTTACATTACCGCAAATTATTAGACCATTTTCAAAGGTAGGTCATAAAAAAACACGGTTCATAAGAACCGGAAAATGTCATCTGTCACAGTAACAGATATCTCGCACTTTCGGTGTCTTGTGGACACTTGCGTTATCCCAAATTCACCACACTTCATAGAGATTCTGGACCTCCAATTTTTGAAATAATCTCCGCAGAAAATTGCAAAAAATATTTGAAGTTACAGTAGATTGATGAATCGTTTCATGTCATACAACTCCTTGATTTTTGACTGCAGCGATTACAGAAACGTTTCTTCCTCTAACCGTTGGGACGGTCACACGGGCTTGTGTATTGACTCTTGATCGTGTTTTTGTACACCGAAAATGAGAATTGAAACCTGACTCATCAATAAATATTATTTTTTCTCGCTGTTCCGGGGCATTGCGGGAAATTTCCGTTGCATATGCTTTGCGCTCCTCAATCCTTCTCTGAGAATTGTGACCGTCACCTTGTACATTTTAACGTAATTCGCAATCGTTTTAATCCATTCCTAATAGAACTAATACGTAATTGCGTGTGTTCGGATTTCATAATTTCTTCACGAATTTTCGTTAAAACTATTAAGGGGTTTTCTTCAACTAATTTGTTCAATTTTGTTTAAAATACCTTTACCTCGCACTCCGATTACCACCCCGCTTTTTTTTAGCAATATACCAGTATTTTTGTTGTATTCCTTTATGATGGACTTTGTCGTATTTTTGTTAATACTAGCGAATCCTGCTGATTCGCTAATCGTTTTGCCATCATTATCACAATTTATTAAAATATTTTTTTTTTATCATAACTTATACGGTTATATGTATGTAAGTGGGGGATTACGTACAGCCGTAGGATGGTCAGAACTTATAATTGATGATTCTGGTGTAGTAATTTAATTTGTATTCGCCTGCGTGAATGCGTTGGAAGCTGATTTTCAGAACTTGACTCGGAGGATAATGTTTTCATTGTAGTCTGTTCAAATTATAAAGTTTTAAAAGTGAAACTATTTATTGAACCATAGGTCTTGAGACTTACATGTTTGTTTTCCTCATAGATAATAATACTTTTTAATTCTGCCTAACGACAGCGTATTAATCAGCAAATTTTATTGAGTTTAAATATTCCTAATTTACAATAAAATCTCCTCAAACAAAAAATAATTTAAGGATTTAAATCAAAAACTGAAATTATCAAAAAGCCACACTGATATGTACTTTGACGACGTTTTATTTATAATAATTGAATAACGTTGTCACATCAACAAGACAATATTTGGGCATTTAAGAAAACGCAGATTTGTACATATATGGATCTTTTGAAGAATCTGAGAATTGTTGACATGACAACGTTACGTTTTCTTAAATAAAGGGTGAATTTGATTTGAAAAGGGTGAATTTGGTTTGCGAAAGTATGAATTTAATTTGCAAAAAGGTGAATTTGACTTGCAAAAGGGTGAATTTGATTTGCAAAATAGTGAATTTAATTTGCAAAAGGATGAATTTGATTTGAAAAAGGGTGAATTTAAAGTGCCAATACTGTATTAAAAATAATCAGGAAACATTAATTCCCTAAATTTCTGAGCGCTATTGCGCTTAACGACTTTCTTACGGTGCATAGTTAAGAAGAGGCTTGTCGCCGTATCGAGATGGGCGAAGTTCAGTCAAAAGCTAATGATCTTTATAACTAATTAGTCGCCGTTGGCCCAACATCGTTTTCTTTCTCAGCAAAATGTCCGAGAAAATCGTGAACTTAATCGGAATCCCAATACTCATCAACTATAATTAAGATTTTGTGACTCAACACGCAAGACCTTTGAGCTCCGGTGAGTGTATTCAAATGCACCGCCCTCTGGAAAAAAACTCAATGTCCCACTTACGACGCATCACCTTTTGGCATCCTTTTCAGAAAAAACCTTTCAGTGCAACGAACCGACCGGGCATTCTAAGGGTGGATTTCAAGATCTGCATATCGCCTACTTGCATGCCCTCGTAGTTACAATGCTAACATAGAAGTTGCTCAAGATATGGTTAAAGCCTTTGTGGAGAATTTTGTTGCAATATGTAAAGAATTGAATAGAACATATAATCTCTTAGTCGACTGTGTTAAAGAAACTGGTCCTATTACCGAACTTAAAATTTTGAAAATTACATGCAAGACAAAGAAAAACATTAAGTAGCCAACGAAGGTTTCGCAACAGCTACACAACATAATCGTCCTTCAAAATGTAATAAAAATCGGTTGTCTGTAAAGTCGGTTTACTGACGATAGTTGAACGTGACAACGTCATAAGAAGCCGCAATAAATGTATTATTGTATAGCAGCTGTCCACGCGGACGCATCGCTCACTCAAGTAGGAGAGTGACAGATGTCGAATGCTGCCGGACGCGGAGGCCGATTGTGCTCTGTGATTGTGATTGTGTTGTAGGAACATAAGTAGGGTTCCATACTTTGTTATGTTTCCGTAGTTAATATAATTAAAACGAATTGATTTGATTAATCTTTTACTTGATATTTTATAATTTATAATGAGGAAAATAATTATTAGGACGTCTTTAAAGATTGAAAACTTTCGTCGACTGACTTTTTAATTTATTTCTTTTTTATTTCTTAATCGACGCCTACTTTTCTGAGTTCTTTTTTTTTAATTTAAAAATTCCGATTGCTTAGGTTGAATGTTTTAATTATGTTGCCTCCACATTACCCCCCTTCCAGTTCTCGTGTACGAGGACGATATTTTGGTAAGAAGGGAAAATTGTGGAGCCTTGTTGTTATTTAATTGATATAGATTTGTCCAGTTGGGTGCGGCTTTACGGTCGCCGACTTTGATGGTTGATGTTGGTGCGGCTTTACAGTCTCCGACTTTGATGGTTGATGTTGTTGCGGCTTTACAGTCGCCGACTTTGATGGTTGACGTTGGTGCGGCTTTACGGTCGCCGACTTTGATGGTTGATGTTGGTGCGGCTTTACGGTCGCCGACTTTGATGGTTGATGTTGGTGCGGCTTTACAATCGCCGACTTTGATGGTTGATGTTGGTGCGGCTTTACAATCGCCGACTTTGATGGTTGATGTTGGTGCGGCTTTACAGTCGCCGACTTTGAGAGTTGCTGATGAATTAATTCAAATTTAAAGGATTGCTCCGTTGGCGGTCTGGGAGTAATTTTAGGGCCCCGGGTAAAATTCCCCCTTCCTCATGGTCCGCGTCCGGCGTCGGGGTCACCAATGTAGGAACATACAGTCGCTCCAAGCCAAACTCGGACACCATAGTAAAAAAATTTCTTTTGTCAAAAAATCAGAGCCAAAATAAATTAGAATGACATGAAAAGGGGTTTTGATAGTGCATTTATAGCACTATTAAAAAGTACAAAAAAAACACAAATTCACTCATTGTAATGAAAAATCTAGCCAAAAAACTAAAATTAGGGAAAAATTAGAGCGCAAGCCAAACTCGGACAGCTAGCAACCATGCGCTTAATAATTCCAACCCTGCGTAAGAATTGCAGCCAACTTCATTGAAAACATTTTATTTATTTCGGGGAATCCCTAAATAGTCTTGTTTTTTCATTTATTGTGGAAAAAAACATTAGCGCGGTCAGAATGTCAAGGCAAAGAGGTCAAACTAGTATTGAGCTGAGAAAATTAATAATTAAGCATGCTGAAGATGGAAAGTCTGTTCGGGAGATATCGAAGATTGTCGATAGAAGTCATTCGACAGTTCATGACGTCATAAAACGCTTCAAAACCAGCAAACAGGTGGAAAATAAGCCTAAAAAGGCGCACAACAAAATTTTTACCGATGTGGATGAACGATATTTAGTGAGAAAAATAAAAACAAATCCTTTTCTCACTGCACCAAAGCTAGCTGCTATTTCTGAAAATGAATTGGGGAAAAAAGCCAGTCCATCGACAATAAGAAATGTGCTCCATAAGGCAGATTTAAATGGAAGAAAAGCCAGACAAAAACCCTTCATTAGTAAACGGAATCAGACCCGAAGATTGAACTTCGCAAAAGAACATGCAAACAAGGAATTTTCTTTCTGGAAAAATGTTTTGTTTACTGATGAAAGTAAATTTAACATTTTTGGGTCAGATGGTAAGCCCTATGTCTGGAGAAAACCAAATGAGGAACTGCATCTGAAGAATTTAAAACCAACTGTCAAATACGGTGGCGGGTCAGTAATGGTGTGGGGTTCATTTTCAGCAGCTGGCCCAGGATGCCTTCATTTTATTGATGGGATTATGGACCAGAACGTATATCTCAACATATTAAAATCAAATTTACCACAAAGCGTGAATAAACTTTCTCTTGGCGACAGCTGGAAATTTTATCAGGATAACGACCCAAAACATAAGGCCTACAAAGTACGTTCCTGGCTTCTTTATAATTGCCCCCACGTCATGGAAACACCACCGCAGAGCCCGGACATAAATCCTATTGAGAATTTATGGGACCATCTTAACCAAAAAGTTCGACAGCACACCATTTCCAGCAAAACTGAGCTGAAAAACATCTTGCTGCAAGAATGGGAGAATATACAACCTGATTATTGTGAAAAATTGGTCAAATCTATGCCTAACCGTCTCCAAATGGTAATGAAAAACAATGGCCTTCATACCAAATACTAATTTTTTAAAATTATTAACTAGTATTAACAATCATGTAAGCTGTCCGAGTTTGGCTTGTGCATTATTTTATCCTATGTTTTGTTTTTTACCAGAATGTTTTATTATAGTGAATTAATTTATATGTTTTGTTTTCCATTTTTAAGAGTACAGTAAATATACTATTGAAAAACCATTTGTGTTTTTATCTTATTGTATTTAGTTCAGATATTTTGACTCGAGAAATATTATTTCATTGGTGTCCGGGTTTGACTTGGAGCGACTGTAAGTAGGGTTCCATACTTTGTTATGTTTCCGTAGTTAATATAATTAAAACGAATTGATTTGATTAATCTTTTACTTGATATTTTATAATTTATAATGAGGAAAATAATTATTAGGACGTCTTTAAAGATTGAAAACTTTCGTCGACTGACTTTTTAATTTATTTCTTTTTTATTTCTTAATCGACGCCTACTTTTCTGAGTTCTTTTTTTTTAATTTAAAAATTCCGATTGCTTAGGTTGAATGTTTTAATTATGTTGCCTCCACAGTGTGATTGTGCTTTGTCGCTCGTTCCGCGCTCTCGCTTGCACTTCAAGCCTTAAATGGAACGCCTCAGAGCGAGGTAACGCCTCAGAGCGAGGTAACGCCGCATGAGTCATGTTTTTTCGTCTGCGCAGCCGGCTCAATCGAATTATAAGACGTTGTCACGTCAAAAGGAAATCAATGAAGACATGACTGGATTTAAAAGGAGATATCATCAGTTATATGTAGAACAAACTCGCATATTATGAAATTGAAGCAACCAGATAATGTTTGCTGTATACATCCCTGCATACCAATTAAGATCAATGGACTTACAAAGGGCACGGACAATTTTATAATTGGTAAGCCGCTATCAAATCGTCGAAGCTTTTTTGAAGAGCCGCTCACATCTACCTATACGTGTCCGGTCTGGGAACTTTCGAAACTGAGCGAATTTTCAAACTAGAAAAAGTATCTTATAAATTTGTTTGCTTACCGTAAAAAAACTATTTCGTTTTAATTTCCCTATTACATCGATGCCTCTAACCTAACAAAGTAATGTAAAACAATGATTTTAAGTATTTCAATTTAAACGTTTTAAATATGTCAGAAATGCCGTCCGACACAAAGAAATTTCCGAAACATCACTTTAGACCACTTGAAGTTAACAAGTTTGCTGTAGTAACACAACCTAGACCTGAGCTATGTAATACATTAACTGAATTAAAAGATAGGTAATTAAATTATAAAGAAATCAAAAATCAGAATAAAACACAACTTGCTGCCAAACCGAAATACAAAAATTATAGAAAATATCGGTATTGAGGTTAAATTTTCGATTCTCTAGAAATTACAATACTTGCTGCTTATTTCCCTGGTAGTAGATCCAATGCCGCAAAAATTAATGTACTAAAATCAGATCAGATTAAGAAACGCACAATTCTTAACAAACATTTTTGATGAGTGACCTAAACTGTAAACACCGCAGCTGGGGTTGCGTGAGAGCAAATTTCTGGAGCCATCTATTCTATGACCTAGAAAAAAGCAATTCCTTTCATATCTTGTACTCACCTGACCCTATAATCCATCAGTACTGGATATCACCCTTACAAATTGTCCCCAATTTCTATCAGATCGGAAAGTACTAAATAAACTACCGTCGGAACACCTTCCTGCTACCTTAAATACTCACCAAAACCCCATACGCGTATACTCCAAGTACCTATGCCCAAAAGTGGCAAACTGCACGAAATTCAAAAAAGTTCTTTCTGATAACATCAACTTAGGCCGTCAGCCATCAGAACACAGGGGGATGTAACACTTTGGTGTACGCGCCGTAACTGTGTGCGAGTGCCGGATCTGTGTACACTGATGAAAGTGCGACTATACCCTCCATTTCGGAGACATCTCGCAAAATCCCGCGGCTATTAAGCTCGGTTGTGGAGATACTCCAGACGTGTTTGGAAGGAATGGATAATAACTCTCTTGCGTGGGACAACAGAGTGTTGGCCAGGAAAAAGGAGCCTGCTTCCGAAGCGGCAGGCAAAAGGCAACGATCGCAGGACGAGCAGGGGCCAGCCTTTTCGAGGCGAAAGACAGCTGTTATCGACCGCAGCGATCCGGACGGCGCCATCTCCTTGGATAACTGGAGATCGGTACGGATTGAGTTACTTGGCGTCTTTATGGACGTCATGGAGAGAAAGCCCGGCCCTCCCCGCTGTTTCTCAGATGCTGGGTGATATCGAGGTCGGGTGAAATTAATCGCCTGTGAGGATCAACGGTCGGTTGATCTCTACAAAGCTGCGATTTCCTGTTTGGGCGAAGTATGGCTAGGTGCTAGGTGCTAGGCTCGAGGCTATTCCTAGGGAAGAGATCCCGAACATACCAAGGGCCAGGACGTGGATCCCGGCGGAGCCGTCCGACCCAGAAAATACTCTGACTATCCTAACTATCATGTGTAATCGAACCCTCCCGACCCAGGACTGGAAGGTTGAGCAGATCGGAGAAATCGAAAAAGCTGTTGATAATGTTTAGCATTAGCATAACGCACTACTTGCAAAAATGAATGCTACCTCCACGACTAATAGGAATAATCGAAAGTTTCCTAATAACCGAAAATGCTCAGTAACCGTAGGCTCAGAAACAGCGAGTGCATATTCTATTACAGCGGGCGTACCAAAAGGCTCTGTATTAGGTCCTGTACTCAACACAACTTACGCCTACGACTTCCCTAAGTTACCAAATTGTAAAATCGTCATGTTTGCAGATGATACTACACTGAGAAAAGAGTTTGTTTGTAGCAAATCAATGCTTGCTTGATAATGGCGAACTCTTTTCTCAGTGTGCAATATACAGCCATCACATGTACAGCTTTAATATACAACGCAATCTTGAAAACGAGCTGCTAATAATCGATGAATATTACAAGAAATGGAAAATTAAAATATTATATATTCTGAAAAAATACAGGCAATATATTTTACGAAGAAACGTAAAGCGTATTACACTGAGAAAACGATTTTGTTATTGTTAATGAGGTTTAGTAATAGATACCAAATCGCAGAGTTGTATATGGTGAAATAAATATTTAGTTCTTGCAAAACAATCCCATAGTTGGGGCATTGTCTTGAGACAAACTTCAATTTGGTAATAATAACCAAATCACACCGAAAAAAAATATCCGATGTTTCCACTGTAATATTGATATTTTTCAGCCGATAAGGAAAATATAACTTGTTGATATTGCACCATATCAATCTTTAGAAAAAATGTTATTGAAAAATATTAATTTAAAATTATTAAATGTAAAAAAAGTTAATCCGAGTGGCTGGGGTTCGAACTTGGAGCCTGCGGATTTGCGGGATTTGGCTGCTCTATCACCGAACCACCGCATTCCGATGTGTTTTTAGAAAGTTGATTTGATATTCCGACTGGGCTGTCTAGAACCTCCGAATTGGAAGTCTGGCACCTTTACCGCTGAGCTATCAACACACGCGTGGTTTTACAAATTATGAGTAACCACGTCTTTACGTTATGTGTACTAAATAATCCAACTAAATGATTTTGTTGACTCGATTGATAACGATTATATACTTTAACTATGCGTTTAGTGTTTATTACTAAAGGACCCCGCACAATCTCTATGGAAAGTGGCTCTCGGCTAAATTTGCTGAAATTTTGCACAGAGGTAGGTTTCAACAAGCTGATCAAAAGTTTCAATGGGCACGACCCCCCAAAGTCAACTCCATGCCCCCCACAGCCCCCCCCCAAGACCCCCCCAAGACCCAAAAATTCACTTTGTCAGAAATGGCTGCAGTTTTGGAAAAAGATGTCTAATAACATACTAATTATATTTCCAAATAGACATTACACCCCAAAATTAAACCTGGATTTCCCTAACCCCCTCACCCACCCCCGATCATCCCCTCCCCTCACCACCTCACCCAAAAAAGTCACTTTGCAAGAATTAGTATAAGATTCAGTAATAGATAGAATGAAGGTACTGTTCAAAACTCATATTTGGACCAGCCCCCTCACCCCCTTCCCCCTCCCCCTCACCGTCCTTCCAATCCCTGATCCCCACATCCCCCAAACTCTCAAGTGCCAGGATCGACTAGTTTTGCGAAGAGGTCAGATACCAACGTGCTCATCATACTTTTCATGCCCTCCCCTCACCCCCTCACCCAAAAAAGTCACTTTGCAAGAATTAGTTTAAGTGTCAGTAAGAGATAAAATAATAATAACAATAATAATTAACTGGCTGGGTAACACACAACACCTTGCCTTTACTGGCTGGGTATCACACAGCCACCTTGCCTTAACTGGCTAGGTATCACACACTACCTTGCCCCAACCCGTTGAGGGGGAGGGGGAAGGGGGTGAGGGGGCTGGTCCAAATATGAGTTTTGAACAGTACCTTTATTCTATCTCTTTCTGAATCTTATACTAATTCTTGCAAAGTGACTTTTTTGGGTGAGGGGGTGAGGGGAGGGGATGATCGGGGATGGGTGAGGGGTTAGAGAAATCCAGGTTTAATTTTGGGGTGTAATGTCTATTTGGAAATATAATTAGTATGTTATTAGACATCTTTTTCCAAAACTGCAGCCATTTCTGACAAAGTGAATTTTTGGGTCTTGGGGGGGGGGGGGGGGGCTGTGGGGGGCATGAAGTTGACTTTGGGGGGTTGTGCCCATTGAGACTTTTGATCAGCATGTTGAAAACTACCTCTGTGCATAATTACAGCCAATTTAGCCGAGAGACACTTTCCATAGAGATTGTGCGGGGTCCTTTATTAATAATGGCCAAATATTTTAAGACATATTTTAAATGAATGCTCTTAGTTATTATAACTACACTGTTTTCGCAGTGTATCGGCCTGAGAAAAATTTCCACCTTAACCAAACCGAAATTGAGTAGAAATATTTGAGTGTGTATTTAGATAAAAAACTAATATTTCGTCAACAAAACCAAGCAAATTTATCAAGTTACTATATCCACTCATAAACTGAAACTCTAACCTCAGTAAAATAAATTAATATTGTACAAAACAATCTTTCAAGCAATTATGCTTTACGCCTGCGCAGTTTGGTACAACTGTGCCAAAACACATAAAAAAAACTCCATTTGATGCAAAATAAAATCTTAAAATTAATTTAAAGCCTCCCGTGGCACTATAGCACATATACCCTACATCAGAGAGCCAATTCATTTATTCAAGAGCAATTAAATTATCCGATAATTTCTTCGAGAAATTGAAGAGTTCCGATAACTATATAATAAGAAATCTAATATTAAACTCGGATTTAGACAACAAGGTAAATTAGATAATTTAGTAGTGTAATTTAGGTTAATGTAGCATAAGCTAGGCAGGTTAGGTAACAAATAAAATATACTCACAGAGGGGTGCCATTTTTCCTCTAACATAAATATTAATTGATATACATATGTAGTCATAAATTAAGCATAATATCACAGCTGTAAGGACAATTAAAATTAATCAAAACTCTGTATATATAAGTATGAGATAGAAACAAATACTGTAAACTGCTGGCAACAAATAAATAAATAAATAAAATAAAAAAATCTGACCCTATTTTTGTATTGGCTCGAATCGAATATTTATTGTTAAAATGTTACAAATGTTTAGTTTACTTTGTATTGTATTATTTCAGACCATTTTACCAAGGAAATCAATAAATAAAAAGGTAAGTGAAAACTTTTTCTCCATGAAGAAAATATAAATAATATTTTTATTTGTAAAATCAATAAACTAAAACAAGTTGTTACCTTTTACTATTTTAAAACAATTGTTGCATCCTGATGGTAGCAAAAAAACATGCAAAGGATAATAGGAACCGAAATGTAGTATATGAGATAGACTGAAGGAATGTTTTCTCTAGAACTGTACTGCTCTCAGAACTGTACCCCTCTCTAGAACTGTATCAGTCAGTCGAGTGTTAGACGTCAGCAAGGGCGGAGGTAGCAGCGCACCACGGCACCGAATCTGTATATCTGTATCAGCATAATAAAGAAATATTTATAAGACACCGAGGAGCTTATTCTTTACACCACAGACACTACAGAAATTATCACAAAATGCAACAATGATGGGATCAAAGCCAAAGAACCCTTTAAAGACTACAAAACTTTTAATGACATTTTGTTTAGTATGTTTCAAAATTTAATTTAGGTTGGAAGTACCTACTAATTTTATTTTATTTTTTAGAAGCACTACTAAGGGACGGCTATACGAAAACAGATTACATAAATCATCATTTAGTTTTCGTTGGTAAAAACAGAACATACACAACATTTAGTTGTATATCGCAGAAACAGCCCACAGTTGATCATTTGTGTGTTAAAAACTTTCTGCAGAAGAGTTTTTTGTCGGACCCGCTTCATCGGCACTGTACATATGTATGTTTTTTAAACGTTTTAGTTGTAAATCTTCACGTAAAACTTTTCATAAAGTTCCTTTGTTCAAATTAAGACTTTCTGTCATTTTTCTAGCAGATCTTTCTCAATTTCGTCTTACTTGTTCACGAACTGTTTTTATCATTGCAGTCGTCCTAGCTGATCTTCTCCGCCGGTTTTTTTCTGTTTTCATTAGACCCTGTTTCCTTATACATATGTATCGCTTTATAGTACGATACACGTACATGCGGTTTACACCAAAATGTCTAACTTGCTGAAAATTTTTTCGTCGCGATATACCGCTTAACAATTTTTAAAATATGTTATGTCGTAAACTCGACATGACTCTCCTGATCGAATTCTGCAACGAAACAATCTGAAAAAAAACTTAGATGACATAAGAGCTTCCAGTGAATAAGCAAACGTTCTTGTTTTAACTACCATACAATTAACTTTTGTAACTGAACATATTTGTCACCCTGTACATACATAGAAACATAATATAAAATGAAATTAAAGCGATAGTCCTTTTGTTGACAATGACTAGGTAAATTCACACAACATACAGAGCGCAATGTGCAAAGTACGCACACACTGAAAGAAAATATTAGTAAAATATCAGCCAACTATTTAAATTAGTTAATAGAACTAAAACAGTGGAAAAAACATTTACAAAATTAGTTAGTTTATTTATTTATTTAAGAAACGGGCAGACCCAAAATACAATTTTGCCCTACCCTTACTAGTGCACTCGGGTGCCAGGCCCATATGGCGCATTAGTTAGTTTCTCAATTATTTTAGTTGATTTCACTACTTTAGATTATTACAACAACTAATTCAATTAATTGGCTGATATAATCAACAAAAGATTAGTTAGTATTGCTAATCCTTTTTTCAGTGCATGTATTTCATTTAAAAAGTAATCTCTTTCTCATTTTGTACTCTGCGACAAGTACTCAGTGGGTTTCAGTGCGTCTCCTTAATTGCAAAAAGGAATAATCGAGTGTTTACCGTAAATGTATCTTAATAAAGTTCTACACTATCCATCACTACCGCTCGACGCACAATTGTAATTAGAACACACCCCTATATATACATATATAATTCATTCATATGTACATATATTAATACATAATAAACGTAATTCGTGACCTCTCTATTGAAATGAAATCACAGGATTCTTAAGAATTTTTCTTCATGGATACGAGCTTGTCTTCATAATGAACAGAATCCTTCGGGAGCATCACCTGCATCGAATGCAATCATCACGGAGAAATTATTCCTTTCAGATGGAAGTAATTACTCCTCAGTAGCAGTACAAACAGTGCTCCGGTCTAGACCGTGTGAAGAATTTACAGTCCGGGTGGTAAAGCTCCAACAAGAATTCGCTCTTTTGTATAATAACGTAGAAGGAATCCTGTGCAACATGTTATTGTCTTCATAGCTTACACATTCAATTTCGATAGATTTCCCGAATCTGCTCGGTTGCAAGTCTCAAGATATTTATTATGTGGATATCTCCAGGAGCAAACAAATGTCCTAAGAGCAAACACATTTGCAGGAGCTACAACCAAGTGTAAACATGGCCGGTACCGTCCTGCCATGCCTAGTCTGCTGGTCGGGTCGGTGTAGGGACCAGAACTTTGGCTGAGGCTAAATTCACTTGAAGGTGGCGCGGAGCATAAAACGAGGAGAGAGGAAAATAAAACAGAGCTGAAAAGAAAACGTGCCAAAAGGCCAACACTCCCGTATATTAGAAACGTGCTGTATCTGGAAATTTGATATTGTTAACCAGAGATCCAGAAAATAAAAAATGACTTCCAGGACGGGGCATCGTTGCTGCCGTCTGAGGTGGAGCAGGAGCAGCTACCGCTGGTTCTCGGTGTGGAATTCGGCGGAGCTGTGTATCTGAATCTACCAGGGGTCCCTTCTTTGGCACGTATCTGGGACTGGGAACTGAATCCGGGATTAGTCACCGGGGAGATGGACCTGACCGCTGTACCTCCTGTCAGGAAGGCGCACAGTAATTTGTTGGCTCTTGGTATTCGTGCAATTGACCGAAGTGGATAAATCTGATCCGGACTATATCGAACTCGTTTCAATTTTATAGTGTGGACGTGTTGCATTTACGGATTGTCCTCAATTACTGTCAGGGCAAGCAAAAATCTATTGTAAAATTTTTCCGCTGTATCTTCGCTTTTTCAAGGAATTTGCAACGATGAGACACCACTGCCATTACCCAAATAGACACTCAGATTTCAATCGTACCAATTTTCGTTCATTTGGTTCTCGAACTATTTTGCGGGATAATTATATGTACATATACATACAATAACTTTTTCTCGCAAACTTGCCCCCCTCAAATTGAATATTTATGAAAAACACCAATTAGTTGACATTTGCTAATCGGTTAAATTGTTTTATTGTTTATTTAGTAGAATAATTTTATTAACTATAGTTGCGTTCTTTTCGTATTTCCAGAACAATAGGAAAATTTATATTGAACTGAAGTTTATCAATAGTTCCTTAGAATAAGGATTATCAATTTGTATCGAAAATGCATTAAATTGCCATGATTTTTATTCATGCGAAACTTCAAATCTTGAACTGAACCTTAGATAATAGAGTAAATGATACTTCATAACGAGTAAAAGCCCTGTACGTGAGCGACCAAATTTCTCCTTCCGAAAATGCGAAGAGGAAATTTTTCACTACATTAGAGAGAGCGAAACGATACTAGAAAATGGGAGCCAAATGTCATCGGCTTTCAGATGTTCTGGGGCAAATGGTAACAAAATATCATCATCAGCTGTTATGGGGCTCAAATCAGTTGTGTAGTCTAAAAAATATTTTTGGAGGGGCTATAGTTCACGTTTTCGCGCCTTTATACATACATATATACATAGATATATACATATATACATACATATATGTATACATATGCTCCTTTTTTTCCTTACATGATAATTTCAGCTTGCACTGAAATTACAACTACTTAAGAGAACACATTAACACATTAGGAAATTTGAGTCAGCTAAATCGATAGACAAAAAAGCACAGCTTTTCACATAAAAAATTGTATCTTCCTTTTTTAATCGAATTTCGAAAAATCCTTTTTTAGTCTGCGTTATGAACACAACGGTTGTCCAAATTTCACAATTCTTTGCAGCTTTAGCGGTTGCGGCTGAGAGCTGAATAGTCCATTCGACCGTGTATTTTGGGTAGATAGAAACGCTTATTTTGCTTTTGTTAAGAGGAGGCTGACCGTGAGTTTTAACTGTTTTTGGGCTTCTAATGTAATCAGCTCCATTCGACAGCCATCTTTAAAAGTAGGTTGCATGCATGTCCTCTAAACCGCGAGTCTCACAAAAGTGCTGAATTTTTCTTAAGAGTGTAATAAATTTGATTTTTATTTTAAGCTAGACTCAGTCTATGGGGATAAAATGTTTATTAGATATTATTTGGGCTCGTGGAAGAAAGTGAACTGCGCACATGCTTCTAAGAGAATTCTAGTATGACGTACTGGATTTTACATTATTCCAAGATTGTAGTCTATGAGGTAACTGATACTACACTTGCCCTTTTTAGCGTTATATGTTAATATGTTAATGCAATGAAAAATTCTAAAAGATTAAGGTTGCTTTCCAAAACGATTTCTAGTTCGGATTACAATAAATAAACAAACCTTTTTCTGTATATTCAAATTTTTTTTTATTTGTAGCAAATTAAACGTGTTTATTACGGGTGTTTTTCTAAAAACTATGTTTCTTCATAATGTTAGTAATTTAATACAATGATCGATGACTACCTGAATCAATTTTGTGCTTTTACCTACTCTGTCCGTTCTTTGAACGCTCCAAGCTCAAGCAGCGTTGGTGTATATGTATGGGACTGTATCATAATTTGATTCTTGGTAGCAAACAAAACAACGCAGCAAGAAGGTAAACAGTAATTAAAGCAACAAATTAAAAATAAAAGAAGTAAATAAATCGTATTAAGTAGAGCCGAGAGCAGATTAGTTATTATAAAAAGGTAAATTCAACTAAAGATGAGATTAAAAGGTACGATAGTTGAATAGCATTTTTAAAAGTGAAGTTTTACCAGTATTAACTTTAAACAGTTCAGCATGATTACTAACACAAATGCACATGCGATTAGTAGCTTTAAATGCATAATGATTTTCTCTACAACAAGGAGATTATAATTTATTAAGTTGTGAGGGTTAGTCCTTAGCACAAATTTAGTTTTTAGAAATGGCATGCCAATGATATGACATCAGTTATAAGCTGGTGAGAAAATATATTCTTTTAACACTTAGCCGACCGCACAAATCTGCCTATATCCAGGGGCAATACCAGCACGAGTGATTTTCTCAAATATACCTACCTAGACAACAATTAAGCACTTATAAGTATTAAACGCAATAAAGTAGGTAATAATAAAATTATTAAAATAGAAAAAACATATTTCAGTACTGCATTGCATTACATTGTTAAACGGGGAGATTTCCCCGATCGAGCGTGCACTGACATTTTACAAAACGGGGAGCACATAATTCCAGTGGTCTTCAATTGCGAGAAGAAATTATTTTTTTATAAAAAAAAAGCTATTTCGCTGAAATTTGTATTTTTCACACATGATCAATTTCTTGTAAAGGTTGTTTTTCATACAGGGGGTTGGTTTTTGAAAAATTTTGCGGAGCCATTTTAAAGCACATAAAAAGCACTTAATTTTGATACTGTTATTTTGTTCCCAAGGAAAGGTGTAACGCCAAGGGTAGAGAGAGGGGCTGTGCTAACTTTCCGATAGCTGGCACCGCATATAAACAATTGTCATTTACCGCGTTAACAACCGAGCACAAAAATATTTATTTGGGCACATAATTAGCCCATAAATAGCACATTATTTTGGCGTATCATTTTTTAATTCCTTACACGTGGCGGTGCCAGCTTGACGCACCCATAATTTACGCCATTGCAGATTATTGATTTCGCAAGTTTCAATTACTTGTGCTTAAATAAATGTTACGTCTAGAAAGAGAGGTACTTCAGTCCATGAGACAAGCATCTCTAATAAACTTAGATATTCTACTAGGGTTTTTTGTCGAAAATCTAGCCGATATTTATTATGTAGGTACACAACACATTTATTCGAAATTTAATAGTCTTAAAATTGTACGACCAAGCAAAAGTGTACTTTAAGTTTTAGAGACTACAATACTTTAAATTTTAGAGACTACAATAACTATATAATACATTATTCAAGTATTGTACTTACTCAACAGTTGAATTCTGTCTTCACTATTTACGACATATGGAACCATGCACGGTTTAAGAGATTTTTAATATTGACTTCCTCCCTATATGGAAATTGGAGTCAATGTCCAACAAGCACCGGTATCACAAACAATCACCATCTGTGTGCCGTCGAAGATCACTGGGGAGGTGTAAATACCACTAAAAGATTCTGAAGCCACACTGAAAATAGAATGATTATATAAATCGTTAAAAGGTCGCTGCTAATCGATGACAACTTTTTTAACAAGGTTTGTTTGAACGATCAATGTTTTTTATTAGATTTCATATGAAGTACTAAATTTTAATTTAACACAAGCTTGCTATCCTATCTGTAAGAGAATTCTTGACTGACTTTTCAAAAAATATTCTCTTTTTTTATTTTTTTTTTAAACAAAAAACTCAAAACTAACTTGGTTTAATAAAAATTCATATAGAATGAAAACTAATGTTGTTGATTTCCACATACATATGTATATGTATACAAATTTAATCATATACATACATGTACAGTGGCATGCATTTAATTAGCACACTTGCTTGTTTTGAATAAAATCTCATAAAAACGGTCCGACGAATGTAAGTTCAACAGTCTGGGATCTGATGGGAAACAAAATGTATGGCGTCTGTAAACCAAACTTTAAGTCCTAAGTACCTACACAATTAAGGCTGTAAAGCATGGCGTTTTCAAATTGAAAGTTTCGGGTTGTATGTCATGGCATGGTATAGGTCCTGTAACAAAAATTGAGGGAAATATGGATCAATTTATGTATCTTAGGTATCTTAAAAAACACAATGGAGCCATATGCAGACGATAATTTGTCAGTAACATGCACCTTTATGCATGATAACGACCCCAAACATACAGCTAGATCTGTAAAAAACTGGTTGTCTGATCAAAAGCTGAGGGTTGGACTGGCCACCACAAAGTCCGGATCTAAATCCCATCGAGCACTTGTGGAACGATGTGGATAACGAAATTCGGAAAAATAAATCATCAAATTTGACGTTACTTTTTGAACTTATCAAACGTAAATGGGTATCTATTACAAAGCAAAGATGCGTGGGTTTGGTGCACAGTTGCGAGTGAAAATTAAATGTTGTTTACGACTATGCGTTGTGTGGGGGAAGTCGACTGTTCTAAGAGAATATAAAGGATCTTGCACTTTTTAAATTTGTTAATGAGCTTGATGGAAATATTGATAATACTATTAAATGACACACTCACTTCTTTAAGGCAATGAAAAGTACCGACATACATTTATGGTCAAGACAATAAATACATTTAGGTAAGGTGAAATTATTTATTGGTCACTTTTTATAGCAAAGACTACTCAACTAATTTCATAACTCACACTGCGATAACTACTGAACGGGCGTACGCACTGATGTTATCCTGATACAAAACATCCCTGCGTTATCATATAAATTCAAAGGAAATTCTAGTGCCGCATTTTTGAGTGGACCAAACAATAGCTTCGTTTTTTTTCACAACGGATCTGATTCTGTATTTTAACTTAAAGATTTTAAGTTTTGCGAAAAATGCATCAAATTGTCTTGATATTTGCCCATTCAAACTTCAAACCCTGAACCAGATACATTTTTGGATTACATTTTTGACGCAAAGTAGATATAAACCCAGACAATTCGTTTATATGTTCACAAAATAAAATAAAGTTCGATATGGGTAACTATGCAACAATTTAATGCAAAATTTCCTAGTAAACCCAGAACCAGACCCGTTGTGAAAAAAACGCAGCTAATATGCACGTATACAGTCTAACGTAGGTACATCAAAATATCTATTAAAATTCGTTTCTTTCTGGACCTGTTTTTCGGCGAACGCTTTGGGTTTTTTTAAATTAAGGAAATAATATAGGTACCGTTTTATTTACAAATATATTTTCGAAACGCAAATGTTGCCACACACTGAATGGGAAACGCCGCCGCTTCGATGGGTATTTCAGCATGATAATGACGTGAACACTCACATATACAAACTGGACTGCTGGTCTCGTATAAAAATTAATTTAAAAACTGAGATCAAATTTTGTCCGTAATCTAACTATCTTTCTCTAAACTAACTTAAAAATAATTTATTCAAATATTTGGCGAAACGTCGATAAATGCAATCAACTGCATAACTTTTTTTCTTTATATTACATTGCTTTTTTTCTTCATATTAAATTGATTGGTTTTAATAAAATGTAAAGTAGACAAAAGTAATAGCACAAAAACCAAATTAAAGTCAGTTGCTATACCATGTTTCCATCTCCTCGAGATCTTGGGATTTAGATTAATTAAAAATAATAAATAAAAAGCGTTTCCATCATCCATTTGATGTTTCAAAAGTCATATTTTATTGCTTTCGCTTGTTTATATATTTTTCCTATTGTAGGTTACTACTTATTTCATTTAAATTCAATACCAAATTTAACGCCTACTAAATAGTGCTGAATAAACTTGTTGGGGATGCCACAATGAATTTATGAGATTTTGATTGAGATTCTATCGAAATCTTAAGATTTCAACATCGCCTACTTGTATGAGAAATCCAATGGATTGTGATATGGATCTGATGATGGATGTGATCTCACAAAATCTCGAGATTTTTGGGTGATGGAAACATATTATAATAACAGAATCTCAATCAAATAGGTTTTGTCGGCGCTATTGATGGATGCCATATTAGAATTGATGCTCCACAATATTCACCAACTTCGTATATAAACCGGAAAGGATTCCACTCTGTGCTACTACAGGGTATTTGTGATCACAAAATGAATTTTATTGATATGTATATGTTGGCAAAGTGGGATCTGTTTATGACGCTTGCATGTTTCGCCGATCCGAGGGTTTTGAACGGTTAAACCAGGGCTTTTTGGACCATAATGGACACTTAGTAGGAGATGCTGCTTATCCTCTTCTTAATATTTTAATGGTGCCTTTCAAAGATAATGGTTTTCTTAACCCAAATCAGAGATTATACAATAATAAATTATCCGCATCAAGGATTAAAATTGAGCAAACATTTTGGAATACTAAAGGCACGTTTTGGACGTCTTAAATATATTGAGATGAAGCAAATCACAACTATTGTATCGCTAATTATGGGGGTATGCATTTTATATAATATCTGCAATGAAGAAGACACAAGTTTTACTGATTACATTCAGGAGATTTCGCCAGAAACTAATGATGTAGAAACGAACCAAATGCATTACAAGACACCAGTGGACGGTGTCACAGTACAAAAATAATAAAAACGGAATTGTCAACTGTAGAAACGGCTTCCCACATAAACATATACCTAGCAGGTATGCAAAGGTGGGAGGGAAATATTGCAAGAGGTGAAAGGTCAGACCTAGACAAGCAAAAAATCGTAGTTGTGGGGTGTATCTCGCACCGTTTGGCAGTTACAGGGTGATACGTAAATCAGGATGTTGCCTTATATGGGAACCGCTCTTGTATTTTTATCTGTTTTTCTACGCATCGCAGTGACCCCAAACTGAACTCAAAAAATCACTAATTCGAAGCCCTTTCCAAAAGGTCAACACCGCCCCCTATCCCCAACCTCTTGGCCATAATCACCCTTAGAAGTTGAAAAAATTAATTTTTTTTTCACGATTTTTCACCTTTCGCCCCACTTTTCTCCGAAATTCACGTTATTAACATACCTACTTTTTATTTTTTTTAAGTTACCTATCTAATTACCTTTCCAAAAAGGTGCAACATGCTCACAGACCTTCGCTGGTACAGGTTGGGTACGACACCCTGTATACATATGTGAATATATTTGCCAGCCGAGCGGCTGGCTGGCAAACGGCCCGACCTGCATCCACCTACACATTACAGTTCACGCGCCTTTTAAGGATGTTGCTCGTCCGCCGAGACCTCACGAGGTCCACCGATGCGGACGAGTTAAAAAATGTGCTGGCGTTGCGATTCAGAACGCCAAGCCGATCTCTTCGGTGTGGCTTGACGTTCTTGCTACAGACGCCGCGATCATGGGGACCGATCGCCAGTCCTTATATCCGCGCAGTAAAAATCCAAAGTGTGAAGTGTTAGGGTATGAAAGTCTTGTAACATTAAGGGATTCCGGTGGTCTAAGATTTTCGAAAAATCGATTTTATTTTCTTTAATATTTCGAAAGTATAATCTTTCGAGAATATACTGTTAAATTTTTGTAATGATATTGACGACGATTTTATACCCTCAATAGAGGCTGGCGCGTGTATAGGGGTGAGGTTTGATTTTTGTGCGCTTGTCGCTGTGCGACGCATTTGTAGGATCGGGACAATTCCTTGGATCGAGTTGGCGTCACAGGCTGAGAACCCACCGACTTCCAAGTGGAAAAAAATAATGATATCCGAACAAAACATAAATGTGAAAGAAAGCAAAGTTCGTAACAGCAACACTTGCAAGATAACGGTTTCGATAAAAGAAGTAAGATCCAACTGGATACCAATTTCTTTCGAAGTTCCTTAAATCATAGCTCCTGCCACTCATAACGTTCTTCAGTTGTTTTAAAAGAAAATTTGTTATGTTCACTTAATATAGTGCGACTTGGTAAGTTCTGAACCCACCAACTTTAATCTTTTTTTTTTTGACAGGCCAAAAATCATCATGGCCGCTCCAGACTCGCGCCGTGAACACCGCGAAACGTAGCAGACAGGAACGCCTATCCACACTCAAATTGTGTTCGCGGGTACGCGCTATGGATGAAACGTCAGCTGCGGCAGCTGTTGCCATACGTCTAGCACACAGACTGCTGCAACTAAAACTAGGGAAGGTTATTAGGGACCCTTACAGCTCACGTCCGTAGTACTGACGAAATCATAAAAGTTATTTAATAACGGTCTATAAAAGCTCGCACGTAATGTCAAATTGCAGTCTGCGCCCCAATTCACAGCCTACTTTCTCGCCGTGAAGCCGCGAATTATCCATCCGAATCGGGGGGGAACAAGGCGCGAACCGGCGCGGCGTGAACACAGCGAAGAGGCGCGAAATTTGAAACTTTTTTTAAAAACTCCGCCATTTTATATTTCAATTTTTGTTTTTCGACCGAGGGTCATGGTACGGGAAATACCTTCTAGTTTAATAAACTTTTGGTTTTTTTTTTATTTCAAGCACTGTGCAGATTGCTATCACAGCAGCAGTGAAGAAACTTTTTTTTGAGCCTTGTGGGCAGTTGATCGCTTATGTGAACTTTGTGAGCCTTCCGACGAGGTGGTCATCTTGGGAGACTTTAACCTGCCTCATCTTAAATGGAAATTTGATGACGAATTAATGCATTTCGTTTCCGCGGAATCCAGATGAATGGTGTTTAGAACGGCAGAGATCATCTCCTCGACTTAATCTTCACATCTGACCCGGTTGCCACGTTTGGTTCGAGATGCGAGGTCCCTGTTTCAAACGAAGTACTGGATCACCCTTCCCTAATTGCAGTTTTGAATTTCAACGTTTCGCCACCTGACAATAGTTTTTTAAATTCTTGATACTCTTTTCAGTTTTCGAAAACTCATTTTGATGGACTAAATCAATTTTTTTCTTCTGTAGATTGGCTGACATTGTTTAAATCCGCTGATGGCTTGGATGATGTTGATAATTTGTTTTATGATGTTCTTAATGTTTGCTTCAAACGTTTTGTGCTTCTTACTAGGCGGAGGTTGAAACGGCTTTATTCGCCTCTGTGGTATAAGGACACTTTTAGATCTTTACGTAACCGTAGAAATGCCGCTTGGAAGAAGTACTGCATGACTAAGTCTGAGACTGACTATTTTTTTTTTTCAGAGCTGAGGAAGCGCTTTGTCATATGCTGAATCCCTCTATTGGTCTTTTTTGTGTTCCATTCAGTCTGATTTAAAGTTTAATCCCAAGAACTTTGGGTCTTTTGTTAATTCTAAACGGAATTCTGGCCGATTTCCTAATGCGATATTCTATAATGGTGTCTCTAGTTGTGATATTGAAATTATTAGTAATTTTTTCGCTTCTCAATTTGGTAGTGTTCATGATAATTCTGACTTTGCTGTAGATTCCTCTTATTTTTCCCATCTGAACAATCTTTCTAGTAATATAATAAACGTTCCTTATATTGACGATTGTACAGTTTTGCAACATCTTTCTAAACTTGAGGATGATTATTCCTGTAGTGATTTTGAAAAAGTGTTGTGATTCCCTTGTTGGACCTTTAACTTATTTGTTTAATTTGTCTTTGATATACTCGTATTTCCCTACTGCTTGGAAGTCCTCATTCGTGATACCTATATTTAAAAAGGCTAAAAGAGAGATTGTCGAGAATTACCGCCCCATTGCCAAGCTTTCCCCTATTCCGAAGCTTTTTGAATCTATTATCTGTGATGTACTCAGATTCCAGGTTAGTAATCTTCTATCTTGCAATCAGCATAGCTTTGTTAAGCATAAATCTACTGTAATTGCTTTGCTTGAATTTACACATGCTGCGATTGATGCTATGGAACGTGGTTTCCAGGTTAATACTGTCTACACTGACTTCAGTAAAGCTTTCGATAAACTTTCACACAAAATTCTTTTGCTTAAGTTGAAGGCCCTTGATTTTGCAGCTTATCTCATTAATTGGATTAAGTCTTACCTTGAGGATAGGAGATTGAAAGTTTTATATCTCTCTACACTTTCTAGTGAATTGCTACATCTGGAGTCCCGCAACGTAGTCAACTTGGTCCATTACTGTTTATTTTATTTCTTAACAATGTGTTTGGTATCTTATCTGACTCCAAGATTATTGTTTATGCCGACGACATCAAGATTTTCAATGTTATAAGGAACGAGTCTGAGCAATCTGCGCTTCAAAGTGATTTAAATAAAGGACAATGGGCAAGTTTCATACAAAAAAAAAACCCAAGACCAACAAAAACAAAACCAATCCCTAATTATCACATATGTTAGCCTTATATATTTTTTATAACTTGTTTATGTTATATGGGGGTAAGAGATGTAAGGTACTTTTATCTGCCTTATAACAGTAGTTAAGAAAACAACATTGATGTGTTTTAACGTTTGTTTAATGTTAATTAACCGTCTATATCGACAATTACTGAGTCCATAAGAGCTGCAGGCTGTTCTATGCCTGCATGCCTAGCATGACCTAAGTAATATACAGGGTGTAACAAAAGTCCCGCAATATTTCGAAAAGAACACATCGCATCGGAAAACAAAAAAATAGGGGTAAACTATTTTTAAAAGAAGTATTCAACTCTACCAACCCTTACCCCCCACCACTCACCCCTGAGGGCAGGGGTGGGGGTAATTTTTTTTTTCAAATGGGACCACCCATTTTTTTGCAGATTTGAATTCTTCATAAATAAAAACGTAACTTTTGTCTGAAACATTTTTTTCAATTCGGTACAGGAAGTGCGGGAGAGGGTGTGTTGTATGTCAAAAAAGGGTCCGAAAAGGACAAATATCTCACGATTTGCAAATGGGATCGAAAAAAGAAAAAACACGTCTGAAATATTTTTTGAAAAGCTATCCAATGGTACCAAACTCGACCCCCTCCCCAACCTGTAATAGCTATTTCTTAAAAGATGTTCGACGAACTCTCGATCCGTTTATAACAGTGGTTCAGTTAAAAAGTGTCGCCGTCGACGTAACACGGAGCAGTTACATATCACACACCGATTAACACCTGACATTTTCAAATCAGAATCACACACGTACGGTTTCTTTCATTCGAGATTGAGATAATGAAAGAAAAAAAAGGAGCGAGAAAGACAATAGAATATTGCGCGGATAGGTTGGTTTTATAAAAACAAATAAATAATGTAATTACTTGTCATAATTATTTACATATTTCTTTGTTGGATTGTTAGTGTTAAAAAGAGTTTTGTTTTTAGTTTTTTTGCATTTTTTTCGATTTTACCTGATTCCCAGCACTTACAGTAAAAATTAATGTATATAATTGTCTCTTACACCAAGTCTAATAAACCTACACTTAAATTGTTTCTGTTGGTTCTGGGTCATTTTTGCCCATTCGCCTTTTTCTTGTGGTGCTGCAAGAATTCTATGCATTTAAACATTGATAAGTGCGTTGTTGTCAGTTTCTCATGTAAAACATCTAACTTCCTTCCTAATTATTCTCTTGGTAATAATCTTCTTTCTTCTAGTACCTCCGTAACTGATCTCAGCGTAATGTGTGATTCCAAACTTGATTTCAAATCGCATATCAATAGTGTCATCATCCATTCAAATAACATGCTTGGCTTTATCCGTCGTTTAAATGAATGAAATGAATACTATTTTTTTCGGTTATTATAAAAATGTTTCTGTATTCTTTTAAAACCTAATATCTAAAAAGTTTAAAAATCGTTGTTCACTATTTTCACCTTCAAAAAAAATCCTAAAAATGCTTTAAATTCACGGCTGTTAGACCATCGGGTCACCTTACTTAAGCATATTTTTTTCTTTTTCATAAAAACTCAAAAATAATTCATAAAAAAACATTAAAAAAAATTATCATAACTCAATTTTAACAATATGGGCCTGTGATGTATTATCACATTTAAATACAGTCGAATTAATAGTAATTTCAGCTGAGAAAACTATATTTTTTCAACAGTTCTTCCAATAAATTTAAAAATCTATCCTCCTCTCCTTAGTAATTCTTTTTTAGTGTCTTCGTTCTTCACTATTATCCCCTTTTCTTTTCCTTGTTGCCCTTGTTGGAACTTGCACATTACCGGATGTTGATGGTTTCAGACTTTGAGATACCTCGCTTTGGTCTCCGAAAGATGCCGTCATGCCCCCAGTGCGCCGATGCTCTCTAATCCCTTGTGCCTTGTGTGTTCGTGCCGCGTATAATATGGGCCCTATTCTTGTAGTCGTTCGAATCGGATCGAAAAGAGCTTACAAAAACACATTTTGAATTTAAATTTCTTAATAAATTTCCTAAATTTTTAGCAAATTAATTTCAATTACCTCTGACTTTCAATTATTTTTGTCGTTCAAAGTGGTTAAAATAAAACAAACTCAGGCGACTTTTTCAACCACTTTGAACGACAAAATTATTTGAAGTCAGAGGTAACTTAAATGATTTTGTAAAAGCTTTAGCTACATTATTAAGAAATTTTTGTCCAAAAATGGCTGTTTTAAGCTCTTTTCAATCCGATTCAAACGACTACAACAATAGGGCCCTTTACGTTGCTTTTCCGTGTGAGTGTGTATTGCGTGTGCCTCTCTATTCGACTAGACTCTATAGTCTAGATTAGACTCTAGTAGAGACTAGACTCTACTAGAGACTACGCTCTTCAAGTGGATGAGTGTTCGTACTTATCATGTGATAAACGATGCAACATAACATGTATCGACATGTCGCGTAGAGCTATTTCAGGCCAGTTCATTATGGGACCGACTATATATATATTTTTACATATAATATATATATACATATACATACCGGGAGTTTCATTTAACCTGACATATCAAAATAACTCGAAAAACACGCATTATATAAAAAAACTGGTCTAGACAAAAAATCAATATCTCCATTGGGGACATCTGCCTGTCCTAAAATCAGCTCTCTCTCCCCTCCCCTTGTGGATGGGGAGGGATAAACTTTTTAATTTGAAATGGGAACCACAATTTTTTATTGCGGATTCAGATTCTGAGGGGAAAAATACGAAACTTTTATCTGAAACATTTTTTTCAATTCGGTACGGGGAACGCGGGGGAGTGTGTGTTGTCTGTCAAAAAAGGTTTCGGAAAGGTCGAATATCTCGCGAACTACACATGTGATCGAAAAAAGAAAAAATACGTGTCAAATGTTTTTTGAAAAGCTAGGGGGGGCTGATTTTAGGACAGGCAGATGTCCCCTATGGAGATATTGGTTTTTTGTCTAGACAAGTTTTTTTTATAATGCGTGTTTTTCGAGTTATTTTGATATGTCAGGTTAAATGAAACACCCGGTATATATATTAATTCATTCATTTCTTTAGCTAGGCTATTCCAAAATTTTTTCTTGATTGTAGTGTCGAAATCATTTTACTTTATTCCTACAATTTCAATCAGTTTCTTGTTTTGCCCTCTTGATATGGTTCCCTTCACTTTTTGGGACAGAATTCACATCCATGGGCATCAAATATACATATAATCTCTAAAAAGAGTAATATTTATATGAAATATTAATGTTTTTACTGCCATTTATTTTAAAAACTTACTCTCTTCTGTATTCATTCTCACTCTACTGTTGACAGCTGCTTTAATAAAGGACCATCAATAAATAGGGTAGATCTGTCTTTACTCTTTACCGACAGAGCCCATAGAGAGCGCTCGAAATGATGTGGATTGAATTTACGGATACAGATCAGATCATTCCGAGCACTCTGATAGTATATGTGGACACAATCGGGGTGCTCAGTTTAAGCAGACTGCAATTGCGAATAACGAATTTGTGTCGCATTTTTTTTTTATTATTTTAATTAAACTGGGTTTTGAATTTGTTGCGAAGCCAACTATTTTTAATATTTTATGGAAAGAGAAAGATAGGATATGAATTTTTATTGTCCACTAAATGAAATGAGGAAAAACCTACATTAAATTTTCTTATTAGAATGGTTATTATTGTTTTGCACAACACTGTATTAATATTTGTGTCCATAAGCATATGTGAAATAAAAACGTGAATCTCATTAGGTGTATACATACTATCCTAAATTAATATGTCCATATACCTTTTTCCCTTGAAGATTTTATTCATTAATTGAGCAGAGCACGCATCTTAGAAGTCTCCTAAAGAATTTAAACCCCCTCATGCTTCACGGTTGAAGAGTAAAATAAGCCCCTTGCGCGGCACAACATCTAAGTGCTGCCGCGCGCCGCACAGTAGGCCCAAACGACGTTTTTCGTCTCAAAAATCTGTAACTTTTTTTATTTGTTGAGATATTCGCATGAAATTTTTTATACATAATACTGAGTATATGGGCTTTTAAATTATGGTGCTAGATATAAATAAATATCTTTTTTTTATAGTAAAAAAAATATTTAAAATATAGTTTGACTTCATCATAGTAAAACTAAAGCTTAGATTTTTTTTATTATCTATTACAACTTTGTTGTTGTTATGTTCGAAAGCCCCATATTTAATATTACTTTTTTTATTACAACAAATTCATAAAAATAATGTTTTAAACTTCTACTCTTTTTAGACATATATTTGTTGAGAAAATCCTTTTAACAATAAAATTTCATAAAAATAATATTATAGACAAATTAACAGCAGGGGAGAACACTCTGACAAAAAATTTCAAATCTATAAATTTAAAAATATAGGTTTTACACTTTTTTAAAGTTTAGTTAACATTTTTAATGTTTGCGTTGTTTGCCGATGTTGAGATTTACATCCCATTTTAAAGTGAGTTTGATACAGAACATGGACAAATTAAGAAAGTTTGCGGGTTTTTTGCGCTTTTTTCATAAAAGTCAAAATGATAGAACTACTATTTTTTTATAAAAAACGGTCACCTTCTCTTTCAATATGTCTGGTTTTCATTCAGTAATGTCCATACAGCATCAATACACATTAAAAAATTAACTCTTAACAAAAACCAATATTTGGGAAAAAATATAGGGCAGGTGACCCGGTTCTGGCCACTGATCCAATTTTGGGCATTTTCCACTTCAAAACGATGTTAACAACGTACGGATAACTAAACAGGTCTATAACATATGAGTTACAATCACGAATTGTGGCAACACTAATACAGCAGTCAACACTGAGATGAGAGCAGCCATGGGTAAAATGCGGCCAAGTGTGGCAACAACACCATTTCTGACTTTAAGACTTTGAGTTTTGTAATTACAAGGTTCTATAGGGTAACATCAATATATTTTTGATGACTTGAGATGAATATGAAGTCCGAAATAACTAAAAAGCTTGAGTGGTGAAAACTCTTAAAATGGACAGAACCGGGTCACCTTTCCCATATGTATATCATAATATATCTAATAAAATGTAATGATTGGGATTATTTCTTTTTATGATTTAATTTGTGTGAAATAACTTCTATCTGTCCACATTATCACCCTCATACATACGGGAGACACGTTCCTTAAAAATAAGGGATTGGCTTGCCTAGAAAAACTGGCGGCATCCATGCCACCCAATGCGATCTCTTTGTAGAGACTTCCCATTTTGGCTGAAGACTCTCGAATTAGCAGACTTATAAAGTAAAGTATAAAATATTAAGAGGATATTAGGTGAAGTTTAATAAAAAATTGAAATTATTAATTATTATTTGTGGTATTTGATTTGGAATATATATTATTTGATTTGAGAAGATTATTTTATTTGCGAAAATGAGGAAATTTAAGTGTTCCAGGCGTAATTTATGCGTCGCTTTGATTGGTAACAAAGACTATGTTTCAGCTTTTCGAAGTTATATAGAGGAGAACTTTGATGAACTTTCTGTAGTGCAAACTACTAAAGCAATATCAAGTTTTCGAAAAAATATGCTTCATCAATTCAAAGAACGCTGGAACAAATCAGGAAGGAAAATAGAGGCATTTCTGAATAAAAATGCTTTATGGCTAGAAGCTGAATTTATTGTTTCGCTTGATGAAGCAGAGTCTGCCCTACCCGAACTATCAACATCACCGGGAAAGCGTGGAAGACCTTCTAAGTCATATGAAGAATCCTCGGATAAAACGAAAAAACGCAAAAATCTGTAGCTTATACAGGAGTGTGGATTGGATTTATTGCATAATTCCTATGTACAAGGATTACGATCAATAGGTGAAGGGGATGAAGCTAAACTTGTACAAATGTTGCGATCATTTTCTTCAGAGAAGAAAAAAGAAATATTTGACAAACTTTCAAATGAACCTGATCAAGATCAGCCTATCCAGTATACAAATGAGGAAACTCTCAGCATTTATATTGATTTAAAGTCAAAAGCACAGTATAGATATTTAAGAAACTGCCTTGGAGATAAGAAAGGTATGGTGCTTCCTAATTACAAAGCGATATCCGAAGCAAAAGAAATGTGCTATCCTTCACAATCAAGCATAGAGACAACAGACATATGTAAGCGCCAAAGTCGAATTGCAATATCTTTTAAATCATACAGTCGCTAGAATTTTAACCCTTTGCAATCCGCTGTCCCCTCTCAGGGGACATCGTAATTCTAGCATATCACTCGGATGTCCCCTCTCAGGGGACATTCACATACAAAAAATGTCAGCGGGTTTTGTCTCGAGAACGTGAGAGGCGTGCTCTTGCTGGCACTATAAAAATTAATCGAAAAGGCATACCGATACAAATAAAAATACCAAAATTTTCAACAAATAAAACAGTTGCATACAGGAAATATAATACTACGCTTCTTGCGTGGAAAGATAAAAGAATTATTACCATGCTCACGAATTATTATAACACTCAACTACAATCTACCCACAGAACATTACGCAGTATAAATGTCGTAACAGAGAGGAAGCCTGAAATGGTGTTAGAATATACGGCAAACATGGGTGGTGTAGATCGTGCGGATCAAATCGCTTCGACGTTACAAAGAAATAATGAAACGCCTATGACACATCATAAGTTTGTCAAAACACTAATTGACCAATTGAGGGGGCGGTTTTCGTGTATCGAGAACGCGTCAATCCACATCTTCTACGGACAATAGATTAGACAACAAATTGCATATTCCAGATGTGGGACAAAGAAAACGAGACTGTATTGTGTGTTCTAACAGGAATACACCTGGTGGCAGGAGTCAGACAAATTATTATTGTCAAACATGCACTAATCAGCCTGCAGTGCATATTGGGGAGTGTTTCAAAATGTATCATACACAAAAATCGTACAAAATTATAAACAATAAAATATTGATTTTTTTTGCAAATATACATTCCTCGATCTCAACCAATTCATATAAGTCCAATATCATTATAATACGTTACTTAGTTCCAAATTATAAGAAACAATATGATGGTCTGTAAATGTTCGTTTCTGCCGTAAGGTGGCGCTGAGTAGCTGATGGCCAACGTCCAAAATCGTTCGGAGTGCAAAGGGTTAAAGATCGATTCTGTAAGTCATAGTGATTCGAAACGTCTGTATTCAAAGTGGGGTTGTGATGGTTCGTCAGGACAGAGTGAATATAAACAAATACTACTTGGTGAAAATTAACAGCTCTCTGATTCAAATTTATTTGTCTCTTCCATAGTGCCTCTACGTCTTTTAACCCTAGAAGCCCACTCATATTTTCATAGGTAAAATTAACCAACGAAAATACTCGTGACTCAGTTTATTCTACCTATTATTTTTTAATAATGCACAGTTATGTTCTGTTGTTGTTAAATGAAAAAAAAAAGGAAAATTAGAGTAATATTTATTTATTAAACTATAAACATGAAATCTTTAAGACGGTAAAATTGACCTAGATTGGGCTTCTAGGGTTAAATGGGAAACGAATGAAGTTTTGTGGCAAAATCCTGCTGCTTCATTAGTTCGATTTTGTCGGCCGATTTTGATCGAGTTTTCAAAGGAAACACCTGAAAAGACCAAAGCTGTTGTCAGCGACATTAAAGCACAAATAACAACTTTGTCACCTTCTATAATAAATAAAAATTGCGAAAATATTGAAGTTAAACAGGAACTATTTTTAACAATGTGTTACGTGCAAGATTTATTGCACGAATGCCTAGCCAGCTGATGGAGACGGGTCGGGGTGTTTTAATGTAACTTAGCCGATCTCACCTGTATTAGAGTTGGGCGCCACTCGCTTTTACGGCTCACCGAGAACCAAGGTACCTTCTAACGGTACGGCATACAGTGATCAGGGAGGCGGGAGCAAATAAACCGGTGCAGCTTAATGCGACATACAAAATATATTTTCCCCGTGAAGAGCCGAACAAATTATGAAAATTAGAACGCTACACGCAACTAAACTAACGGCAACCCGCAACGGCGAGGGGGTTCGAGTCCGGTCAGGCATTTCGGATCAATGTGAGACAAAAAAAATATAAAAAGGAACGTGCGCCGCGCGGGGCTCAAATTAACTAAAGAAATTAACGAGGCGATGGCAAATACAAAGGAGTACTTTACTTGTGTCCCACTTTGGCCGAACTCGGAAAATCCTCGGGGACGATCACGCGGTCCAGCCGCCCTCGTGGGAGTAATCCAGGGACTTTAAAGCGATCCTCTTCCTTCTCCACTTTATTCGACCTTCGCACCGGGCCCTCTTCCCTGTTTATCCAGCCCGCGGCCAAATTTTCCTCCTCCTGCTCCACAATACAAATCTTTAGAGATCTTCCCGAAGCCAATTTCCTGTCCTTTCTTTCTCCTTCCTCCGCACAGCGAGCCTCTCAACCTGACTCCAACACGTTCCTCGACCGACTGCCTCTCTCATCAGAACCGCCCGCTTCACCTACCGGAGTTTCCGATCGGCCTTACCCGATCTCTCCAATTTCGAACTTCCGAGGGCCACGCTCGTTCTATCGATCATCGATGTGGGCCAGCGATATCATTAAGGGGGCATTCGCTTTCAGAATTGAGGAAAAACACACTTTTTTGGGATTTTTTTTTTAAAGGCTACTGTATTTATTGAAAAAATTATTTATAGACATTACTCTATAGGTATTGAAGAATACAAAAAGACTTTTGTTTTTTAATTTTTAGTTATGTTTAGCGGCGACAGAAGGCGTCTTGTAAAAGTCCCTTTTTGGCTGGTACACATAATTGTGGTCTTCCTGGACAACATAAAGAAAAAATTCAAAATGGATTCTGTCCTTCAGACTTTTTTCTAGAGCTTATACCTAAAAAAATTTTTTAATTGTTTTACGACTCTTCTTCTGAAAATTTCAAAAATCTGCCTTTTTTTTGGGAAAAGTACGTGCATAAAAAAGAACAAGGGGTACCTACTTATATGCATTTTTTTAGGTATAAGCTCTAGTATTTATGTTAACGAATCGAATGCGTTTTGTTTTTTAAAATCTATCGAGTAGAACTTGAGATATTATGTGTACCAGTTGAAAAAGAGTAGTTTTGAGAAAAACGCGTTTAAAGTTTTTGTGCAATAATTTTTACTTGTAAAACGAAGTACCTTCCGTTACATATACAGCTATAACTTTTGTTTTGTTTTGAATTTCGCAAAATGGTTTTAGGACAGTATTGCTATGATGTTAAGGAACACTTTTGTGTAAAAAAAAATAGATTTTTTTCTCATTTAGAAAGCGAATGCCCCCTTAATGCTCTTTCCCATTTTGAGATTCCTTTTTTTCTCACGATGTTGTTATCAATTTTTCCCTCGATCAGCGTTGGCCCAAGGCTTCTAGTGCAACTTTCCCACTGGGCGCGATGTGGCGATCGTGCACTCCGGGTTACGGTGGTTCTTTCTTCTTGAGTCGGATAATGTCTCCCGAGGATAATTCACTGGGGGAATCGAAATATTCATGACATACAGTTGTTCAGGGGTAGCACCAACAACTTTAGGGGGCTGGAACCACCTTAGTTCTTCAATACGTGATCCGCTAACTTATCCGCTCACCGAGTTAAGCACCCCCCTTGCCACGCGACCAATGCCGTTCTCCCCTCAGTATGTCTCCTGGCCTTCCCTCGACGCTCGAATGTCATCAGCCGGCGTACAACGATCTTTACAATTACTAGCGGGACCCTCGAAATCAACTTAATTTAAATTATTCAATTTGGGTATTTCGAAATTTAGATGCCTGTTCCTACTAATTTACAAACAACCACAATAGGATTCTGACAACGTCCGGTAGGTTTACTAATAACCTACTGCCACTAAATTCTCCAACTAATTTCCCCTCAACCTGACAACTACCCAGTACTTAAACTAGTTTACAAAATCATCTTATTACTAAATCCTACTAGTCCCTAACGGATGATGAAAAGCATGCTCCTACTGTTAGCCTATCGTTGACGCAGTTTTCTCAGCTTCCGATGGAAATGCAGATGTGATGGAGACGACAAAATGACGATGTGAATGAAGACGACCAAATGAAGATATGCATGGAAACGACAAAATGCGGATGTGCATGGAAATGTGAATGAATGACGATGTGAATGAAGACGACGAAATGAAGATGTGAATGACGATGCGAATGAAGATGTGAATGACGCTATGAATGGAGACGACGAAATAAGATGTGAATAAAGATGTGA
Organism: Machimus rusticus; assembly: GCA_951509405.1. NCBI lineage: Eukaryota > Metazoa > Arthropoda > Insecta > Diptera > Asilidae > Machimus > Machimus rusticus. Next base: position 17,549,872 of record OX608051.1, read on the forward strand.
ATGGGGACGACGATATAAGATGTGAATGAGGATGTGAATGGAGACGACGAAATAAGATGTGAATGAAGATGTGAATGACGATGTGAATGGAGCAATCTTTGATCCGAGTTGTCCACCAAGTAGCTCCGTGGCTCCGAGTACCGTCACTCACAAACACTGGCCAACCCCTAGGTCATCAGCTAGGTCTCCGTACCGGGTCCAACAGGTAAGTAACGCCGGTGAGTATCGCAATCCTGGGATTGGGATGTTCCCTCCAGCCATTGCCGAACATTGTATTGTCTCTGCCCCAAGCGTCACGCCCAAGCCTCGGCTCTCCAACCACTACAGATCCCCCTCTGGCCACAGTTCTGAAATTAAAAATTTCTCTACAGCCAGCGTCGTGATCCCATTTCACACATAAAAGACACAAAGGAAGTGGGTCCTAAAGAGCCCCTGCAAAGAACGACAGGACGACCAATATGCTTACTCCGTTGGTCCAATTTCCAACGGTAACAAATGGTAGATGGAAAGGTGTATCAAGTTCAAACAGAAACTTCTTCAAGTGCCGTATGTACTGTGTGTGCTGATAAGCCTAAAAACTAAACAATTTAGAAAAAGTTCAAATAAGACCCGAAAATGAGAGTACTTTTCAGTATGGACTTTCAACACTTCACGCGTGGATTAGGTTCATGGAATCCACTTTGCACATTTCATACAACTTGTCTTTCCAAAAGTGGTCTGCAATAAGCGATTAACCCATTAACGCCGAGGTGATCAGAATTTTTACTAACTTTTCAACGTGTTTATTTATTATGTTATCGGACCAAAAAAATAATGCAATATCTCTATTCCTATGCGAAATTTGATGCTCTTTCAGAATCTGAGCTCAAAATTTCGATTAGACACCGAGAAAAAAAAATAAGGCCGATTAAAACCTGAAAAACGTGAAAATTTTCGAAACAAAATTTTTTTCGCATTTTTTTTCACAATGATACCGCAAAGGTATCAACTTTTTACTATGATCAGAGGTGATCATGGCACTCAAACATTAAGAGGAATTTTTTTCAGAAAATTTCATCGACGCGTTTCTTCAAAATGGCGGCGAGAATTAAAAATCTTAATCTATCGTTTTCTTAAAAACTATAAACTTTAGAAAAAAAATTTTAAGAAGAAAAATGTCTTTAAAGTAGTCAAAGAACACTCTCAAATTTTTTCAGAATTTTTGGAGACAATTTTTGAAATTCTGAAAAAATTTGAGTGTTCCTTGACTAGTTTAAAGACATTTTTCTTCTTAAATTTTTTTTTCTAAAGTTTATAGTTTATAAGAAAACGATAGATTAAGATTTTTAATTCTCGCCGCCATTTTGAAGAAACGCGTCGATGAAATTTTCTGAAAAAAATTCCTCTTAATGTTCGAGTGCCATGATCACCTCTGATCATAGTAAAAAGTTGATACCTTTGCGGTATCATTGTGAAAAAAAATGCAAAAAAAATTTTGTTTCGAAAATTTTCACGTTTTTCAGGTTTTAATCGGCCATATTTTTTTTTCTCGGTGTCTAATCGAAATTTTGAGCTCAGATCCTGAAAGAGCATCAAATTTCGCGTAGGAATAGAGATATTGCATTATTTTTTTGGTCCGATAACTATAATAAATAAACACGTTGAAAAGTTAGTAAAAATTCTGATCACCTCGGCGTTAATGGGTTAAGATAAGAAAAGCAAAAAGGAAAAAAAGGAATATGTACAAAGACGATTATATATTATATACATATATCAATAGATCAAGTCAATTATCAGGAATGAAGTCTAAACCACACTCAACAATCTCAAATCATATTCAAGAAAGAAAAAAACATAATACTTCAACACCTATCGCAACTTATATAGCTGCTCAGGCTAAACCAGAGTATATTCTACACATTAGAGAACGGCAGATTTATCATAAAAATGCCACCACTACAATCAACTAACGAAAGTTATCTAAAGAAACGTCGACTCAGTTAACATTTTGTACTAACGATTTTTTTTTCTCCGTTCTCTCATCTTTGATCATCACAGTTTTGATGATTTGGTATTATGGAGGGTCAGTTGACCTTGATTGCCCGCCCTTCGTTAATTTTTATCCTTACAAACAACCCCAACACGAAATACATATCTTGGCGTCTTCAGCATTACATAACATTTCCGCATTTTCAATTCACGATATATCGTTAATATAAAAACTAAATAATACAATAAAAAAAAATTAAAGTGGAATAATATGGCTCCCTTGAGGTACATCAAAAGTATTGTGAATCAAATTGGAAAAAGATATTGGGAAAGAAACAAGAGGAAAAATGGAGTTCGGCCAAACAAATATGAAATCCAAGGGCAGCTGGCTTATAAATTAATATTTCGTGATTAATTCGATCGAAGGCTTTACTGAAGTCAGTAAATATACTGTCCATTTATCGGCCTGCTTCTATTGTAGAGGTGCAAGTTTGGGAAAACTCGAGGAGATTCCTAGTAGTTGATTTTCCCTTCATAAAACCATATGTAAAGGATTTTAAAAATGGGTCACAGTCAAAACGCAAGGACTTGTAAATTAAATTAAAAATTAAAATTAAAGTTTTAAAAATTTTAACGATCGAGCTTAGTTTAGCAACAGGTCTGTGGTTTTAAATACATGTGATTTTTATTGCACTTTCCACCTTCCGCTTTAGGAGTACTCTGAAGAAAGAGAAATACTTAACACGTTCACGTCGACGCGAGCGCTGCAATTTATGTTTCTCTCCCTTGGGCAGGTACACTTAGAGCTCTTCGCATTTTTACATTATTTTAATTTTCAATCGTTTGTTCTAGTTACTTAACGATCTAAATTTTCGACTTGATATCCCGCCTGATAGCACAATTTAACCGAGCTATCATGAGACGTGCTGCCCATGAGTCAGTCTTGTGCGAGCCACCGGTGGTACGCGCCGGCGTGAACGCGTTAAGCAAACGAGATGGAATGAAAAATAGTAAGCAAGAGCATTCGGGTGGCCTTGGAAATCTCTCCCCGGTGCTCTCTGGAACTCATCTTTGCTCGGTATCTCGCTTGTCCCGTGATGGGAAGGCGGAGGGAGGGACTCTACAGTTGACGAGTGTCAACTGAAGGATGACGCTATAGGATGCTTCTTAAACTTCAGCAAGTAAGAGTATTGTTCTGTACCTATACTTTTATAATAAAATGTTAATGAACTTATTTTATTTTCTGAAAATCGACGGCGTGATTCTAGTGCTGTCTAGCGAGGAATGCTGGTGAAAGATGGTAAGTAAACTAAAGATACATAGTTAGTATGTAACAGCTAACTAATGACATTGTTGTTTGTTTATTTTCAGCGATACAAGAGTGATCCCACCCCACTGTGGGTGGCACCCCGCCATCGAGGAATATACGGAATTTAGTGCTTGTGCATTAAACAACTATCTTCATCCCATATTTAAACTCAATCATCTTCTCAGAGAAATCGATTTTCTTCTACACATAAAAAAGCTTTTTTGCTTATGCAGCTCCACCCAGAAAATGTAAGAAGATTAAATACATCTTCATTTTTAGCCATGGCAGAGGATGTACAGAACATTAACGGAGGTTTTCTACAGAATTTTATTGTCGAAGCTGCGTAACGCCTAATTTGAAAATGTTTATAAATTCGTTACAAAACCGCAGATTATTGGAGGAACTTGTAATGTAGCTTAAATAAAAGTTTGAGCCTTTAGCTATTATATTAAAATATGTACTAAAGTTTTCAAGACTTTCTGTGATACTTTATGAATTTAACTTTTCCTGTTAACTAATTACTTCATACAATTGAAATATTGCACGCTCATAAAGTCGTAGGAATTCACATAAAACCACTGACATTTACGTTATTTTCCCAAATAGATTTTATTAAAGTTCCCAGTCTTATATTGCGTTAAAACATAAATTAATCGTTATAAACATGTGTATAAAAAATTTTGATTTGAACTTAATTATAAAAATAAGTTCGGAAAAAAACACAATTATTAAAAATCAAGTGGAAATTTACAAAAAACCACCCACTGCTTTTAACAGACTATTAGCTCTAAAGACTTACATTTATACTCATAATAACATAAGATGTGAGCCCTGCTTTTTCTTTTACAATTGCCAATATTCGCCGTGGCATTGATTGAATAAGTTTTTGAAGCTTTTCTACGAAAATTTTAGATCATGCTTCTTTAAAGCCCGGCGCAAACTGACGCGGTAATGGTAGCGGCCAAGCAACTTCAAGCATCTGTCATCCATTAACGTGCACACATCTTGCAAGTATCGACCAGAGATTATCCGCATCGTTTAAGTCGCGATTTTTTTCAGGTCAGGTTATTATATCGATATTTTTGTCTTCCAATCATTTAAAAACTGTCTTAGACACTTGGATGCCAGCGTTGTCTTGTTGGAAAAGGAAGTCCAAACCACACAAATCTTCTGCTCCCTTGACAACTAGAAAAAACCGGCAATTTAAATTTTGTATAAAACTTGTTAGGTGTCAGCGGTAAACCGGAAAACCGACACGAAGACGAAGATTTCGACGTCTGTATAATCCCCACAGGCCTTAATCCAGCGCTGCAGCCCTTAATTGTATTACGAACAAAATAGTATAATATTCCTTGGCAGGTTAAATAATCGAATTTAACTTATGTTGACCCAATGCATAGGAACAGGGTACGCGCCCTGTTAAGAAATATAATTTTTAAAAAAATCGAAAAATTAAACCGAGAGACAAACAATGAGAGACGTCTTTGCAAAAAATTTTAATTTCTGAAACAGAAAATGACAGCCGGCCATGCAGAAAGGCACACAACTCGTTTCCTTTTGACGATGGCCACTCAGGCATGGATTCACATTATATGACGTAAGGGACTAGAGCTCCAGCGACGGGTATATCTTTGTAGCAGTTGCAGTATCTTTACTTTGAGCGGGTCTGAACTTTGTTGTTCATAACTTTTCAAATTTGCTGTAATAGTAGAAAGCACTTTACTGAATGAAAGCCCCGGTTTCCCTCTTGCCCCCCAATGACGACGACGTAGCTGACTGGTTATTACGTCCTCACTGCCGTAACGTCTGGAAAATGAATAGTAGGTACCTGAATATACACTAAGTCAAATAGGAAAGAGGACGGTGTATCTGCCAGCAGAAATTTCAATTTCTTAAACATTAAATTCTTATAATTAAAACCAACGAACTCTTTCAAAATAGATTCATTTTCTGATTAGCTTAGGGGATCATGAGGAGTAATGGGGTGATGACTTCCTATCTTATTATCCTCTTTGAACGTCTGGGACGAACAAATTTAGCGGCCCTGAGCTACTTGCGCTGAAATCAATTTCTTGGCGGCTCTACTCCTGGTCATTTCAAATTTCGAAATGGGCACAGACAACATTTTCTCGTTGAATTTGTTCCATTTTAATTTAAGTATTTTAGGCCTGTTAACCCATTAACGCCGAGGTGATCAGAATTTTTACTAACTTTTCAACGTGTTTATTTATTATGTTATCGGACCAAAAAAATAATGTAATATCTCTATTCCTACGTGAAATTTGATGCTTTTTCAGAATCTGAGCTCAAAATTTCGATTAGACACCGAGAAAAAAAAATATGGCCGATTAAAACCTGAAAAACGTGAAAATTTTCGAAACAAAATTTTTTTCGCATTTTTTTTCACAATGATACCGCAAAGGTATCAACTTTTTACTATGATCAGAGGTGATCATGGCACTCGAACATTAAGAGGAATTTTTTTTCAGAAAATTTCATCGACGCGTTTATTCAAAATGGCTGCGAGAATGAAAAATCTTAATATATCGTTTTCTTAAAAACTATAAACTTTAGAAAAAAATTTTTAAAAAGAAAAATGTCTTTAAATTGGTCAAGGAACACTCTCAAATTTTTTCAGAATTTTTGGAGACAATTTTTGATTTTCGAAATTTTCAAAAAATCCAATTTTCCAAAAATTGTCTCCAAAAATTCTGAAAAAATTTGAGAGTGTTCCTTGACTAATAAAAAAGGTTTATTATTTTTTGCTTTGCAGTTTTTTCGGCGGTTTAATTTTTTTGTTAAAAAGTTGTTATTTTATAATTTTTTGTGGCTACAATCTACTAATTATACACACAAGAGACTGACAGGTCTAAAGCTCATTCATCGTAAGGTTTTTTTTTGTAATACACAACTTAGCATTAAAATCTGTGAGTGAATAATAAATCACCCCTATTTTCCCGCCCTTAGCGTAGGAATTTGTTTTCCAAATTAATATGAGACCAACTTCGAGGTATACCCTATCCAATAAAAAAAGAATTATCAAAATCGGACTACTCTGTAAAATGTTATGCGTGGTCATACATTACAATCAATGAGTGAACAATCAATCATCCCCTGTTGTTCTACCCTTGGGGTTGGAATTTTTTTTCCAAATTTATATGGGACCAACTTCAGGGTATACCCTTTCCAATAAAAAAAGAATTATCAAAACCGGACTCTGAAAAAGTTATGCGTGATCATACCTTAAAAAAAAAAAAATATATATATATATATATATATATATATTTATATATATACACACACAGTGGCCAAATTATTATCACCTCTTAAAAAAACGTGTTAATGTACTTTATAAAAATATTGTAGCATCCTTTTTCGAAATTAACATGCCGTTTACGAAGGTTACCTCAACTACGAAGAAGTACTGGAATAAATATGTTATATTTTTGGAAATATCCTTTTCCTGGAGCAATTATTACCTGTATGGCCTTTTCGGGAAACCAACAGTTTAGAGTTCTCATTGTTTTAGTAATTAGTTTGAGTTACAAATTGCTTTAATTTTATGGTTACTGTGGAATATTTAACGATGAGTACCTAGCTGATGATATTTAGTCGCATTCGTGACTTCGAATAGTGAACGTGATAGCAGTGTTTTTGAAATTTATAAAATTTAATATGGGTAAAGCAAAGGATGTCAGTGCAGTAACCGAAGCGAAAATGTCGACGTTTTTGGAAATTGGACAATATTTTCCAATTTTTGGATTCATAAAGCTATGTTTTCATATAATTTTACTAAAAATGTCTATAGGTGATAACAATTTGGCCATATCTGTATATACGCGTCGACTTGAGAACCTCCTCCGTTTTTTTTCGTCGGTTAAAAAGACTTCTTATTCCTTTCAATAGGATGTTGTTGTTAATTAAACGAAAATTGTAAGATCCCCTCTTAAGAAATGCATGTTTAAACTTTTTCAGTTAAATGCGCAAAATGTGCTGTAAAGTGAGGTGGAGCGCAGTCGTAATGAGTGGCTTATTTAAATTTCTCATTATTTTATTGTTCGGATTTCATTAAAAAGTGCTTAGTGTGACTTGTTAAGTGCGAAATGGCGGAAAATATTGAAAATAACCCCATAACCATTGTTTTTTAATAAACTTACACAACAAATAATTCGTTGTCACGTAAACATCGATCGTAAACCGACTTTACAGACAACCAACTTTTTATTTAAAAATTATATTCCACCTGCACCAGGCTTGAGTGGTAAAAGAAAACAACTTTTAAAAAATTCAAGAAATTGCAATAAGATGTATAAGATAAAAGTTTGAATTAATAGAGTTTTTGACTCTTTTTGGAATGCTTAACGAAACTTTAGCTAATTTTTGAATTTAAGAAAATGTTTCTTAAACTAAATTTAAGCTTTGGGTAATGAAGTTTTCTTATAATTATATGAGGGAGAAAATATATTGTACATAATTATTATTTAATTTATTAAAATTTTAAATATAGCAGACAAAGAAGTGCATAAATTGGTTTATATTTGTAATTTTTAAAATTTTAAATGAAATACACAGATAAAGTTATTATGATTTTTTGGAGATATATTTCTGTAAGGTTAAATTAAATGTTTTTAAAATAAATATTTACTGTTGTTATGCATTTGTTTCAAAACTGTTCCAGCCTAAAGTTTCTTATACTTATTTATTTTCAGAGCACTTTCACCCAGAAAAACCGAATTATAAAAGCCGGATAAATCAACACCAATTAATACAAATTCCCGGAATTAGAAATTCTACAACCTTCTAAATAAGAACATCCTACATAAACAGGATCTTTTTATTGGAATTGGTTGGGTGTTTAATGGCTTCGATTTCGACTTCTCGTATCGGGCACCAACAAACTCAATAGAGTCTTAGGTTTTCGACACTCAGCAAGTGACTTGACCGTGGTAGGATTGGGTGTAGCTCTGAATGTACTCAAATAAATTGACCGAGGTCTCGATTTCATTCTTCCCTGCGGCGATTGCTTTACAAAGACGCTTTAAATGTTCGCATTACCCTCTCTGCTTCCCTATTTGAGGTCGGGAGAAAAGGTGCTGTAGTCAAATGCTCTATCTTTTGAAGCATACAAAAGGATTGGGAAATTTCCGAAGTACATTAGCGTCCGTTATCGGATATAATTATGTCTGGCAATCCTTCGAGTGCAAATATGGCAATAAAGCTTCTATGGTTGATTCTGACGTTATACCAGAGACAACTAACAAGTAGGTATGAAGCGGCGCATCTTAGTGCGGCACAAGATTTTAAAGCTCTGCCGGAGAGCCCAAATGGGCCAAATGTGCCCAAGTTAAAGCTTTGTTGCAAAGCTCGATTTTTTGTTCCTTTCGTTAATAATCAAGTCCCGGTGAAAACGTTTCAGCAATATAATTCGAAGTTGAAGCCTCTGCACTTGCCCACTTGGTCGAACGTCAGGACACGAGAGCAGCGAAGTGTTCGCGGACGCCGACTTGAATGAAAGGCGTGAGGGAATTTCAATGTTGCAATGGTTCCATCCAATTCTGTATCAATATACACTGATGCAGAAAAAGGGAAAGAGAATGCGCAAGGGGATTATTCACGCATACTAGAAAAAGTAGCGAAGCGAACGAGGGAAAAATACAGTGGTTCGCTGGTATTGATCAATTCGCAGAACACGACTTTTTCCCTTCTTGGACTGCGACTTGCGAGGTTTTATTGTTGGAGCATTTCCGATATTTATAATTGACTTGAAAGGAGCACATCTGAGTTTTAAAACTCCACAAAAACAGGCTGAAAAATATATAGAAAAATAAAAAGTAGCATCGAAATCTAGGTTCCGAGGAAGAATTGAACCCGAGCGCCTTGCTTGATAAGCAAGTCTGCTAACCCCGACACTACTCTTCTTCTTCTTGGACCGTATTAAAAAAGTTCTATATAACTTATTGATCCCTCTCATAGATTCTCTAACTGCTCTAACGTTCCTATAACTGTATATTTCCATTTCTTTCGCTCCTTCAGATCTTAGCTCTAAACAAATTTATGAAGCTAAACGTAAACTGAATGTGCCTCAGAGATTCTGGCAATGTTGCTGACAAAGAGCTTTCTATCAGGGGGCCATCAGCTCGTTATTAACAAAAGTTTCGTTCGCGCTGTTTTACATTGCGAGTTCATATCTACTTGTTAGTTATCTCTGGTTATACCAGAGATAACTAACAAGTAGATATGAAGCGGCGCATCTTAGTGCGGCACAAGATTTTAAAGCTCTGCCGGAGAGCCCAAATGTGCCCAAGTTAAAGTTTTGTTGCAAAGCTCGATTTCCTGTTCCTTTCCTTTCGTTAATAAACAAGTTCGGGTGAAAACGTTTCAGCAATATAAATCGAAATTGAAGTCTTTGCACTTGCCCACTTGGTCGAACGTCAGGACACGAGAGCAGCGAGGTGTTCGTGGGCGCCGACTTGAATGAAAGTGAGGGGTGAGGGAATTTCAATGTTGCAATGGTTCCATCCTATTCTGTATCAATATACACTGATGCAGAAAAAGGGAAAGAGAATGCGCAAGGGGATTATTCACGCATACTAGAAAAAGTAGCGAAGCGAACAAGGGAAAAATACAGTGGTTCGCTGGTATTGATCAATCCGCAGAACACGACTTTTTCCCTTCTTGGACTGCGACTTGCGAGATTTTATTGTTGGAGGATTTTCGATATTTATAATTGACTTGAAATTTGCTTATTTTGCAAGGAGCACATCTGAGTTTTAAAACTCCACAAAAACAGGCTGAAAAATATATAGAAAAATAAAAAAGTAGCATCGAAATCTAGGTTCCGAGGAAGGATTGAACCCGAGCGCCTTGCGTGATAAGCAAGTCTGCTAACCCCGACACTACTCTTCTTCTTCTTGGACCGTATTAAAAAAGTTCTATATAACTTATGATCTCCCTCATAGATTATCTAACTGCTCTAACGTTCCTATAACTGTATATTTCCATTTCTTTCACTCCTTCAGATCTTAGCTCTAAACAAATTTATGAAGCTAAACGTAAACTGAATGTGCCTCAGAGATTCTGGCAATGTTGCTGACAAAGAGCTTTCTATCAGGGGGCCATCAGCTCGTTATTAACAAAAGTTTCGTTCGCGCTGTTTTACATTGCGAGTTCACATCTACTTGTCAGTTATCTCTGGTTATACTATGCATTTTTTTTACTAATGGCATAGATAAAGAAATAACAAAGATATTGCAATACGAACAAGTTTCTTGGCATGCTTTCGGTCAGAAAGAGCTTTTGAGTTTCCTCCATCTTGCAGAGCTTCCTCTCAAAAACGCCTAAAGAGCCTCCTGAGTCGTTTCCCCCCCGGCAGTCGCAGTGAGCTGTGCTGCATTAAGCCCCACATCGCCTTCTTGGTATGTATAGCTGCTCGTGGGTAAGAAAAGTGTGGCGCGGGTTGTGGGCGGGTGGTGGATACTATTGTGTTTGTTAATTTCTGCTTGTGTGAACGAGGTCTGGCCCTTTTTGCATGAGACCAAGCGACAGGAACCTGAAAGGTTCACGGCTGCGTGGGGTATTAATGTGTAGTGCGCGCGCATATACCCTCAAATTAATAACAAAAAATGAGTGACTTCAGGTTGAAATAAGAATTGCTTCAGAAAAAATGAAAGACTTCACTTCAAATAAGGGAATGAAAAAATTAATTTGTTATTATATTTACTTTTCTTTGCTTTTTAGCGGTTTTATTTTTTATCTTATTTATTCCAGCATTCTTATTTTTCTTTTCGTCTTTTAGAATATCATTAGTTCTCCAAACACAATGTTTTTTCAGCAAAACCAATATAAAATAATTCAAAATTTGTTTATGATGCTCATAACATTCATTATTTTTAGAAAACCAAAATGAAAATTCAGTATTCTTATAAATGTAATCAATGCACTCTTCAACAATATATTTTTTCAAGTTTTTAATTTCTGGTTTTTCATTAGTTATAACTTTAAAAATCTTTGTGAAAATTTTTGAAATATTAAAAAACAGGTCCGTTGGATTTTTAAGCTCCCCAAAATCCGATTTATGCGAATAATTCTTATAATATATAAACGTTTCGGAATTTGTATGGTATTTTACATTTTCATCATTCATTCTTAATTCCTGTTCAGATTTCTCACAATATTTAATTTTCCGCAAAAATGACTTAATTACGAAACCGTAAATATCGTAAAGATGGTTCTTCTACTAGTATATCCTCATTCTACGCATTCTATTAAATTATCTTCGTTAGTACAATCTTGTTCTTCACTATTTATGTCATCAAATACACTTGATTCATTATTTAGAACATTATTCTGCAATTGACCTTCTTCATCAGTTGGGATGTTCAAGACAAAGTTTTCATCATCTTCTTCACAATTTTTTCCATCTGAACCAACTAATATTAATTTATGTGAAATAATTTTGGAAATAATGTGTTGAAAGCAATATAATGATGGATTGTAATTGTATCCACCCTTGGCTCTGATCAACGAAAATAAATTTTCAATAATATCTTGATTAAATTTTGCTGTTAGAATGAAAGAAATGTCTGGAAATTCCTGAAAAATTTCATCGCTTAAGAGCAAAATAGCTGTAATAGTTTGTATTAAGCCTTTTTTCCAGAACGACTTATTTTCAACTGAAAATGTAATGCTTCTCAAATAAGAAAGCATTTCTTCGATATATTTTCTTACTTGATTATTTTTTGTTAATCCACACTTACATATATGGGTTACGGTTAAAGGGACTTTTGCTATTTAGGCAGTCAAATAAATTATTAAATTTCTTAAAAAATGAAGCAGTCGGCAAAGAAAATGACTCAGCGCTTTGAGTAAACATATTCAATTGAGCAGCAGTTTTGATAGCAACACTTACTGTATTGCTCATTACTTGGACAGCAAAGGAAACTTTCATCTTTTGCCAAGTGTTGGGCTCTACATGTTTTTCTGTTAACTTCCGACCCATTTTGGTCACACCATTTTTTTCCAAATTATATATGTAGTTCCTTAACACATGTCCAAGATACATGCCATCTTCCGTTGCAATATTCTTCGTTAGCAAAGTATTCAGGGCTGATTTGAATATGTAAATGTGGTACGTCATAAATAACATAAATTTTTTCATTACCATGAAGAAAGAAAGGTTTTTCAGTTGTGACACCAAGATCAGCAAAGCATTTCCGGTGAGCCGATTCCTGATCGTAAGTCACATTTCTTTTCTAATGTTTATCTCTTTGCAATAATTTATAACTTCCTTTAAAATTACACTAAGGTTTTCTCCTTCTCCGTAGCATAATAACAAATAATAAATTTACAATTAGATAACAAACCTCTTGCTCTAAAAACTGTTACTCTTTTTGCTAGTTCTTTAGTCTTTTTATTACCAACGTTAGCAAAACCCATGATTTCATCACTTTTCTGATCATAGCATAACTCCCTCTTAATATCTAAATCATCAAAAACTAGTAGGGTGCGTTGTTGAACAGTGAACCAACCTTTTTTCTAAATCATATAACTTGCTAGAAAATAAAACTAAGAATTTCGTTTCGGTGTCATCGTTTAGGTAATTTCATAAGGTTTCTCATTTACAAGTTACAAAAAGCCAGAGAAATAAAATAAGACCCATAAAGGAGGTTTTTTAAAAAAGGAAATTTGACTCACTGTGTACTATGGGTAGTTTACACTGAACCACCCGTATTTCAACAGTGAACCATAATCTCATTACCAGTAAAAAATGCTTATTTGTGAAAAGAAACCATGCAATTTTTGATAATTATTTTTTATTTTTGCCATACAAAATACACATATGTAAAAGGATTTCACGGTTAAATGAGGTAACTCGTGCGAGATTTTCAGCTTCTGATCTCTTCACCGAAATATCAGGATGTCTTTTTTTGAAGAAACGAAACCATTCCAAACCTGCCAATTGATCTCTTTCCCATGAGCTTGGTATTTTAATGCAATTAACCTTTGCCATTTCGTACTCCACCTTCCTACATATATACTATGCGGACCTGGTTCAAATACACACGCTATTCCACTTATATATAATATATAAAAAAAAAAAATAGGTTATACACTGAATTGTCACAACGCAATATGCTCATAAAGCGGCTAAAACTACAACCACTTTGACACCATACAGCTTTTGTTCTTACAATTAATAACAAAATATACAAAAATCGAGACACTAACGTGAGAATACTATGGTTTTTTGGCGAGAAACAAACAAGCCGGTGTCACACGTTACGCTCAAGTCGCAGCCGCCGGCTAATTACGGGAGAGAGGAAGGCTGCCACGAGGCAAGTTTTAACACGTTGGGTCAAATTAGAAACGACGCAGTTTTCCCAGAATGGCGGTGGTTCAGTGTATCTTGTTGGTTCACTGTTCAACAACCGACCCTACAGCTTCCCTTTTTTCTAGTGGCCACTGAGAAAAAACTAATTTTAACTCATTCTTTATTGCTTCATTAAGACCCGGCTTGACACTCTTAAAGTTACCAACGATGCAAGGAACTTTCAGAGGGTAAATTAAATTCTAATGAGTTTCGTAAATATTTGTAGGCTGACGGTGATTTATAATGAATACTTAAAGCTAAATTTTTCTCCTTTTGATTCCACCGATTTTGTTTTCTTTTATTTTTGCACAATATCATCTTTCCAAATGTGTTCGCATGAGAATTTGCATTAGTTACAGAATCTATCATATTAAATAAATTTTTATTTTTGAGCTTAAATTTATTTTTTCGCATGGTGCTTTTTATTTTCAAAATGTTGGCAGCCAACTTCTTAATTTTATTTTTCAGTTTGTTTTCTTTTTGCAGTTTTATACTATTCGAGTAATAAAACTGCATTTTTTTGAAATTGGTGGCACGAAGAACAGTTGGGTTCTTGAATAGCATTACGGAGGGGAGTGAATGAATTGTGTACCATTTTGTCGAACTCTGCAATATTAAAATCGCCTTCAATTCGTTGCGTCATTGGGCGCGGATAATTCTTCCCTGAGAATAAAACTGCAATCTCGTCTTCCATATTTATTGTGGAACAAATCTCAATTTCATTGTCATTCATTCCAAATTTAAGGAAAGTATAGCTGTTCGCTTCAAATTTTTAACTGCAAAACTTTCAGATGCAAAGTGTCTCGAACAGATATACGTTGTTTTAACAGCATCCATATTAAGGGGACAAATTTTGCACCACTCATCAAACATTTTTGATCCCGCTTCCGGATATTTGAAAAATCTTAACTCGGGAAATGTTCTTTTAGTTGCCCCACATGATGGCAGGGCACATTTAACACCCCAAACCTTTTTAATCATTACTCTAATTAACCAAAATCAGTGCAATGTCGAAAAAAAAATAATGGAAAAATAATAATTTCTGAAAAAGGGCTAATACCTACAAAATTTCTTTAGACAAAAATTCGCAACCAAACTGCATAGCAGACTTCTCTACTAGGAATGAAGAATTTTTGGCCTGCGCGCGCACTACACATTAATATCCCACGCAGCCGTGAATCTTTCAGGTTCTTGTCGCTTGGTCTCATGCAAAAAGGGCCAGACCTCGTTCACACAAGCAGAAATTAACAAACACAATAGTATCCACCACCCGCCCACAACCTGCGCCGCACTTTTCTTACCCACGAGCAGCTATACATACCAAGAAGGCGATGTGGGGCTTAATGCAGCACAGCTCACTGCGACTGCCGGGGAGGAAACGACTCAGGAGGCTCTTTAGGCGTTTTTGAGAGGAAGCTCTGCAAGGTGGAGGAAACTCAAAAGCTCTTTCTGACCGAAAGCATGCCAAGAAACTTGTTCGTATTGCAATATCTTTGTTATTTCTTTATCTATGCTAATGGATACTTCGAATAAGCATCCACGAAAGTGAACCAAATATTGTCAAGAAACGGTCCATCAAAATCTATGTAGATGCGTTTCCATGGCTTTTGAGTTTGATAATTGTGTTGGAGGACTATATATAATACTTGATTTTTGGCATATGTTGGCATAGTTTAATTTTAACCATACTTCTCGAGTATGGTCAGCCCATGGTTAAATGTAAACAAGAACAAGAAGAAGTTTTTGAACCCTTTGAAAGCTTTATTGGCGGTTTTTGGTTTGCTTAGAGATTATTTCAATAGTAAAATAATATAATTTAGAAAGGGTTTTTTTACAAGGAGGTGATGGCGAATTCTATGTTAAGATACCTATAAATTCTTCTTCTTCTGCTGGAGCATAACCACGGCTTAGCTAACGAGTCGTTCAATACCTGCTTCACGGGAGCGAGCGTTTCTGGTGCGCAAGTCGGCTATTGATGTTGTTAGCACTGATACTTGTTTTGTTGTTCCACTTCCGAAGTTCCGATTGAGGTTATGTGCATTGTCGGGAGGACCTCGTGTAACTTGTCAGCTATTTCGGTTAATTCGGTTGTGGCGGCAGATTTTTGGGCAACCAGACAGGTTCGTGTTTGCGCAAGAATGTATGATAACCACTGTGTTCTAAGAACCCCTTCGTCGATGTCAGGGTCCAGGTTATGAATATGGCGCAAATGTTGCGAAGAAGTGCGGTCTCCTAAAATCTCTTTGTCCAGTAATTGTAAGAGTTTTGCCTCTTTGGTCTTAGAGAAGCGTGAAATTAATGCCGATTTAAGTTTTTGATACGGTGTGTGTCGGAAGGAAGATTTATTATCAAATATTCGACTTCCGCCGCGAATCGAGTATCAATGAGAGGAATCGCCCGACAGAACTTATCTTGTTCTGTGTTAATGCCATAGTTCAAGAATTGAGCTTCGAATTTGGCGAACCACAGCGCAAGGTTTCTGCACTGAATGGAGGAGCTCGTATGTCTGCGCGTGTTTGTTGCAAGTTTCGAGCAGTATTTTATTCCGTTTCTGGGGCTACACGTGTGGAAGCGCTTTGCGATGGCGTTTGAAAGTTAAAATCTGCAAGCACATCGCGGCGCGTTGGCGACGTCGGTCGTCAGATATCCTAGTTCTAAGTCGAAGGTACGAAAAAAAGCACTATAACTTCAGAGCCTTCGCACTTTTCGCGGGCTTCCCGTTTTTGCACCGTCGTTGTCAGGCACCTTTTCGCAACGTTTTTTTCTCGTCGGAGTGAACAATATATGGCAGTTTATTCACTAGACTACAAAATTAATTGTTCCTTAAGTTACCGAGCTAACGCGCGTTGTTACCTCGTCGATGGCCGATGACGAAGAAGGAGGTTGGCTTCATGTGGCCAGCAGGAATCTGTTTTTCGGAACTAGGCATAGATTAACGTTGCGATTTGATGTGGGCGATGCCACATGTACACCATAAGTGCAAGATGTTAAATCTTCTTGAACAGCGCGGCCGTCGTTAATATTTTTTGAATGAAAGAATAATTTCATCTCATCAGCATAGATTAAGATTTTGCAAGTTTTAAGAAGGTGTGAGATTTTTTCAATAGATAAAATAAAGAGGAGCGGACCCAAATACCAACCCTGCGGGAATCCAGACGTAGCTAGTATCTTATTCGAAGTGGCGCACCGTAAAGAAACTTGGTATGTCCTATCAAGCAAGTAAGACCGAATCCAGTTAACAAAGGCAGGTGAAAATCCAAGTCTTCGTAATTTAAGAATTATTACAGAATGTGAAAGCTTATCGAAAGCCTTACTAAAGTCAGTGTAGATACAAACTGTTTGGAAACCTTTATGGAAGTCTTCAGTAACAAAAGTAACAAATTCGAGCAGGTTCGTAAAAGAAGAACCACCTTGGAGAAAATTTATTATTATTATTTGAGACAAGGCGCTTGCAAACAGTCGAGATTTCCGAGTTGTACAATCGATTCGAACAATACATGAACGTTTCGCAATGGGCCTATAGTTACATACCTCATATGTATTACCTCTCTTGTGAATCGGAATCAAAAACTATAGAGCTTACAAAGACTCAGCACTCCGGCAATTATCTCCTTATCTTTTTGTGACCTTGGTACCGTTATTTCACCCAACCGCACAATTTTGGCAGAAGTCGATAGCATGCTTAAGCGCTGCGGTGCAAGAGAGATGAAAAATGGGGAGGCGGAACTTGGAACTTGGAGGAATTGATACGGTGTCACAGGGTGCCGAGAAAATATAAACGAAAAACTGTCTTATTATTCGTCCTTTATGCGGAAATGAAATTGTTAATTCAATTTATATTTAAGCATAATTTTTTTAGAAATCTAGAAAAATAATTGGCCCAATAAGCCACAATTTATCATACATTAACTAAAAACTCAATATAAAAGAATCATCCTGTCCTATCAAGCGAATCGCGCTCTAGCTCGCCTCACCATACAATGGCATTTGCTTCCCGTGCAAAACAAGCCCGCATAAGAAAATCTGTGGTGAAAAAACGTAAACAAAACTAATCTGTGTAGGCCTTCAATGTGAGTGTGAGTCAGCCATTCGATTTCTGACAGTTCCTATATGAAAAGCACGGCCGGGCCGGCACCAACACAGTGCCAGAAAAAGCAATGCTAAACAAGCCCGCACCGTAATAGGTGAACTCTGGTTTCATTGTGTGTGCGGCAATTTTGATTGTTGCCGTCTTTATTCTTTACTAGGCAATTTGAATGGGAATTTGGACTTGGAACAAACAGGGAAAGATTCTCTTTCTTACTAATGGGAAAATGTTTTGTTTTATTTTTCCAAAATGGGCTGTGGTGGGGATAACTGCGCCGCAAAAATAGAGTGCCTATTCTTTGTAAGGTAGTTCCATATTCTTTGATCGGAATAATGAAGAACTTCTTCCAGAGAGCAGGGAATTGTTTGGTCTCAAAAGACTTCTGGAAAATCAGTGTTAATGGTGTAACTAGTGCACTAGAACATGCCTTGAGAATAGCAAGTGGAATGCTGACGGGACTCGATGTGAAATCACTAGGTAGTTCATTAATATACTTAAAAACAGCAGAGGGAGTGATACTAATGGATAAATTAATTAACAGGATTTTTGTTCAAGGTGGTAGTACCGGATATAAAGTTAAAAAACAGCCTAATTTTCAATATTTTTTTTTCTTGGCCTCTTTATTATATATGATTTTTAATGATGAAACACAGCACAAGCAAAAAAACTAAATAAATTCGGACGACGAGCAATCACAAGATAACACCGAACATTAGATCACAACATGCGAGACGTCCGCCCACAAAGGTAATTGCAACGAGACGATATTAATCATTAGTTTATTTACCACCTTTAAAATTTACTCTTGAGTACTAAAACTCTTTTAAGGGGTTAGGCCACTGTAGGATTTAAAAAAAATCGATTTTTTTTTTTTTTGCTTTAAATGGTCTCTTAGGACCTCAACTATGATATCCCAAAAGATTATGGCCCAGAAACATCTCTAAGTTCTTGTTTGCTAAGATTGCAATCGCTGTCGCTGTCTGAAGTTGGTTGCATTTCAAAATTTTATCACGTGCAGAAAAACACGCATTTGTGGAATAGATTTAAAACAAATACCTTTTTCGTGCTAAGACAAGCAACAATTTGTGGAGTATGTAAAAATTTTTAGTTAATAGGCAATTTGTAAAAGGAAAATTTTTAGTCAGAAGGCAGTTTGTAAGAATTGCCGCCAACTTCATGTCAGTCTGCGACAGCGATTGCAGTTGACCCACTTGTTTTTTAAAGTATAGCACAAGGTCGCTGTCGCAGCTTCGACATGAATGCTGAAAGGATAAGTACACATTAAAAAAGCACATAACAAAAGGAAAGATAAACAAACCTAAATCCCGACTTCCCCAGTCAATTTAACAATGACAATAACAAAGAGCTGTCATTTGACAGCAACAATTTATCAGCGACATCTGCATTTCAGAAAAAGCAGTTCGTCAATTTTTGAATTCGCTCGCAGCAGTCCTTGCCGACTGGAGATTTTTGAATTTGATCGCAGTGGTCCTTGCGATATTGCCCAAAAACTTAGTATAAAAGGGGGCGCAAAATAGGAGATTTTCATTCTGATTCCGATAGTCTTCGGTGTAAGTTTTCACCATATCGACCGCTGTTTGAGTTAGAATCTGGGCAGGTTTCAACCGCCAGGTAGGTTTCAACCACCAAATTGCAGGATACGACTTGTAGGTTTACACCACAAGTGTAACATATTTTGACCATATTGAATTCCGGTTCCAGGGATGTTCGGGTGCAGGTATCCACTGCATGTTAGCATTTTTGGAATTAGAGTCTAGGCAGGTTTTCACCGCTACACATACACACATTGACAATCTTTTTTAGGTTTTAACCAAAAAATATTGTTAGTGATACACTGTTTAGGGATTTCAGACATTGACAATATTTACCCAATTTAAAAGCAGATTTGAATATTTCTTAAAATATTGTTCTCTTTTCAGATGATAGGAAGAAGAAATTAGTTTTATTTGTTTACTTTCTTTTGACTTTTGAATTATATAATTGTTTAGTTTTTTTTATTAGAGTGAACTGTGTATTATTTCTTTTCTTATATAATTTTTATATTAGTACAATAAAATATATGTTTAAAACGTAAACAAGTGTGTTTTAACACCGTAGATCCTAGATCCAACCCTTATCAGTACATTTGTATATTGAAAATCATATTACAGCTGTAAAAGGCTGTAATATCTGTGATACAGACAAGACGCTGTAACATATTGGTCCTTCGAGCCGGATATATCTGCGGTGAAACACGCTTGTTGAAAAACATACACCTTGAGGTACAATTTCAGTTTGAACCTAAAGTAAATTTCAACCTAACAAAATGTTGGTTACAATAAAAACACAGTTCTCTTTAAAATCTTCGCTTGAAAAAGCTCTAATAAACTATTCAAAGACAGGCGATAAAAGAAAAACGCCTAAATATTTGTCAGGTCGTATAGAACAAATTTCCAAGTTCTGGCTACAATTCCAAGAAAATCATCTTGCTATAGAAACAGCAGATGAACAAACGGACGAAAAAATTATAGAATTGGTTGAAGAATACAATCAAAACCAAGTCTATGACGAGTTCGAAAAATCATATTTTGAATTCCTTGGAGAACTTGAAGAACTCCTCGACGAGAAAAAGTTCAAAGGAAATTCGGTCGAAATAGCCAAAACCCTAAAAAAACTTCAGCCAGAAGGAAAGGTTGAAGTTAAACTGCCACGTATACACCTTCCGAAATTCAATGGAAATTACAAGACATGGAGATCATTCCATGATATGTTCAGCTCACTCATTCACAAAGATAACCGAATTTCAGATGTGCAAAAATTGCTCTATCTTAAGTCGTGTCTAAGCGGTGAAGCTGAACGTATAATTAAACAATTCGATATGATAGAATCCAATTATACTGCCGCATGGCAAACGCTGATTGACCGCTACAACAACGAACGAGTTTTGATAACGGCTCAATTGAAAGAACTTTTCAGCCAAATCCCAATCAGAGGAGAATCACAAAGCGCTTTAAAGGATCTTTTAGACAACACTAAAGAATGTCTTCATGAGCTTAAAGCTTTAGACATTAATACGTCGGACTGGGATCCGATAATAATCTTTCTTTTGGTACAGCGGCTACCTCAAGAAACACATAGGCTGTGGGAACAAACAATCTCCAATCAAAGAGATATGCCCAAGCTGAAACAACTTTTCGAATTTCTTGAATCAAGGTTTCGAACACTAGAAGCCATACTTGATTCAAAGAACCAGGTTTCTTTCAACCAACCAAGAAAGACAACCAACTATCATATCGATGAACGAACAAAGTGCGTCATTTGCAAAGCAAACCATCATCTCAAGACATGTAAAAGGTTTGAAGCATTACATCCAAATGCTAAAAGGGACATTATACGGAAACACAAAATCTGTGTACAATGTCTGGAGAAACACGATTCTAGAAATTGCCGAGTAGCGAACCATTGTGCGCTCTGCAAGGAATCACACGCATTAACGAAATGCGAGAAATTTAAACAATTGTCCAAAACGGACAAAGATCAGCTTGTAGCAAAGAACAATTTATGCTATAACTGTTTAAGAAAACATGTCAGAATAGCATGTCCGAGCTATAATACATGTTTTAAATGTGATAAGCGGCATCATACATTGTTGCATAACGAATCAACAATCAATGAAAGGAGACACATCGGGAAACCATCCACTGCTTTATCACAACAAGAACCTAAATCCAACTGCCATTTCAACAGAAATCAGACGCAAGCATTACTGGCAACGGCATTGGTATCTATAAAGAGCAACAAGGGGATATCCTTGACACTTATGCTTATGTGCTCTTATAGATCTGGGCTCCCAAAGTTCATTCATAACAGAAGCCGCATTTCAAGCGTTAAGAATGAAAAGAGACCCTACATATTTACAGATTGCAGGCCTTGGGTCAACAAAGCTAGTAACATCAAGAAAGGAGGTTTCATTCGCGTTACATTCAAATACATCAGAGTTTGAATTACCCATGAAAGCATACGTTATTAAAAAAATAACTAACGTAGTTCCTCCCAAACATCTGTCGATAAAACATCTTAAATACATTAATGATTTACAATTGGCAGACCCAGAATATTTCAAACCAGGACATATTGATTTATTACTGGGAGTAAATGTGTACTCGAGAATAATTCGAGATGGCGTCCTCCGTGGTCAAAACAAAACGCCAACAGCACAAAATACAGAATTAGGATGGATCCTCTTTGGAGAAATACCATCAGTTGAGAATAACGAAAACAACTCTAGTTTTTCAGCTTTCATTAATGAAAGCCCAACACTGGAAACGCTGAATAAGCAAATACAAAAATTCTGGGAGTGTGAAGAAATAACTGGAAGACGTTATTCACAGCAAGAGGAAGAATGTGAAAAGTTTTATACAAAAACAGTAACTCGTTTGCCTACAGGAGAGTATCAAGTACGCTTACCCTTCAAAAATAACAGTACTCCAAAACTAGGAGATTCGAAGAAACAAGCATTGTCAAGGTTCCTTCAGCTAGACAGAAGGCTGCACCGGAAACAGGACCTTTACAGAGAATATTCGGACTGCATAAACGATTAAAAGCAACAAGGACACATGATTCCAATACCACATGTTCATGTTCCACAAGTTCACGTGGTTACGATTGTTATTACATGCCGCACCACGCAGTAATAAAAGAAAGTACAACTACTAAACTCCGAGTAGTGTTTGATGCTTCGGCTAAGTCGGGCAATGGGATGAGTTTAAACGAACAGATGATGAACGGCCCTACCATATAGCCCAAGTTGTTTTCAATACTATTGAGTTGGCGCAAGCATAAATATGCTATGACCGCTGATATACAAAAAATGTATAGGATGATCAAGATGCATCCGGAGGATAGGAAGTATCAACGAATTCTATGGAGAGATAATACGTCAACACAAGTTAAGGAATTCGAGTTAACTACAGTAACGTTTGGAACAACTTCTGCTCCATATCTCGCCATTCGTACGCTTCATAAACTGGCTCAAGACGAGAAGGCTACCTATCCTCAAGCCTCAAAAGCAGTACTACAAGACTTTTACGTAGACGACGTATTGACAGGCGCTGATACCATTCAGCAAGCAAAGGAGCTTCAAGCTGAATTACGCTCATTGTTGGAATCAGGAGGTTTCTGCTTGCGGAAATGGGCAGCAAACAACGACAGCCTTCTGAAACACGTTCCAGAAAATGATAGAGAGGTTCAGCTTCCATTGAAGTTATATGAAGACAAGCAAATCAAAGCACTTGGAATTTGCTGGCATCCAGCTTTGGACTATTTTTCATACGCAATAGATCCAAACGAATTTAACAAACCACCTATCTCAAAACGAAATATACTTTCAAAGATCGCAAAGCTCTACGATCCTCTAGATTGGTTAGCACCATCAGTAATTATTGCAAAAATTATAATGCAACGTTTGTGGTTGTGTAACGTTTCATGGGATGATCCAATACCGATAGAGCTCGGTAACGAATGGAAACGATTAAGGACGAATTATTACATTTCAATAACATCAAAATACCGCGATGGATACATACAAGTTCCTCGCAGCTTAATTGCTAATTACATGCCTTCGCCGATGCATCAACAAAAGCATTTGCGGCAACGGTTTACATCAGAATAATTGATGAGAATCATAATATACATGTAAGGTTGTTAACAGCCAAGACAAAGATAGCCCCAATAAAACCAGTATCGTTGCCTCGACTGGAGCTGTGCGCTGCTGTTAAGTCGGCTTGTTGAGTAGGTCAAAGTTGATATGGATTTAAAAAACATACATTGCTATTGCTGGAGTGATTCCAAAATTGTTTTATCTTGGTTGAATAAGCCTCCTCATACCTGGCAGGTATTTGTAGCCAATCGGGTTGGTGAAATTCAATCCAATAACGATGGAAGATCATGGGGTTACGCCAGGTACAGAATTTTTCCACTCGCGAACGAAAAATTTTTAGTTCGCTCACATTTTTCGGTTCCCGAGTGAACAAAATCACCTTAAAATTCAGAGCCAAAAATTCAGTTCAGAGTTTTCAACTGTTTGATTCAGTTCAGAGCGAGAGCTAAATTCTCCTTTTCATTTTAAATCACTCGGGAGCGAGCGGAATTTATGGCTCTCTGCAGTTACGACTCTTGGAGTGAATAAGAGCCGAAAAGAATCATTCCTTTTCCGCTCTTTGTACTGTGCAGAGGTAAACGTATCTGATACTTCTGTGTGCCTATTTTGTGATAAAGTATTAAAAGGACTTAGAACAGCAAATATTAAAAGACACTATAAATTAGTTAATAAAAAAAATTCGATAAATAAACACACCATTTTTGAATGAGACGCAAAAGCATATAGCCACAGTAAGTATTGTTTTAATGTACGTCAATTTTAAACTAATACTTCATTATTTTTAGCGCCATTTACTAAATACAAATGCTGTCATTAAGAGATTAACAGGACCACCGCTTGAAGAGAATTTGAGTGGCCAATAGTCCACTAATTTCACTTTGGTCACCACCACATGTGACGGTCCATTTTGCAGACTAGAAGAAAATCTGCATTCATTAATGGGAGCTAACTGTTCAACGGCCAATATTTCGACAGAGAGGAGCTTGAAAAAAACCTAGAAAATGTATGTTACAATGAAAGGTTTCCTTTTGATACAAATATACTAGAGTATTGGAGAAATTGTCACCATAAAAATCAAGAACTTGGGAAATTGGTTCAAACTGTATTAGCAGTACCCTCTACGCAAACTTTGTACGAGATTTAGATGCTAAAAATAAATAAATTAAATTTACATTTTTCCACCGACCATATCTCGTTTTGTTTTCTATTTTCTTCATGAACAGTTCTTTTCGACTCGGCTCGCGAGTGAATTAAATTTTCAACTCTCAAATTTTTTGAATCGCTTCTGAGTTAAACTTGATAAGTTCATGAACTGAAAAATAAAATTCATGAGTGATTTAAAAATTCAATTCACACGAATTTGATTCACTCGTGAACGAGCGGAAATTTTTTCACTCTCCGTACCCTTACGTCACATCAAAAGACAATCCCGCTGACTTGGCAACTTGTGGTGTCGCTCCGAGTAATTTAGTGGACTGTTCGAGCTGGTGGAATGGACCAGATTGGCTATGAGAAGACAAAGAAGGCTGGCATGATGCTCCGGTAAAGGATATTGAAACAATAGTGGAAACACGGGCAATAAAAAGCAAGGTCTTCACGACGGGTCATGATGATGTCTTATTAACAGGATTTTCATCATTTGAAAGGTTAATACGAAACACAGCATATTGCCTAAGATTCATAAAGAACTGCAAAAATAAAATGACAAGAAGTCACAGGAAAATTGACTGTCACAGAATTAACTGCAGCAACAATTAAAATAATTCGTTGTGTACAACAAAAGACGTTTCATGAAGAAATCACGAGTTTGAAATCACGACAAGTAACTGCTAAATCTAGCACACTTCGTAAGCTATCTCCATTTATAGATGATCAGGGAATCTTACGAGTTGGAGGAAGGCTCGTCAACTCAATGCTTCCATTTAAGAGCAAACATCCTATCATATTGCCTAAAGGGGAACATTTAACAGATCTACTCATCGAATACTTCCATAAACTTTCTTTACATGGTGGACCACAATTAGTATTGAGCACTATGAGACTACATGGTTATTGGATAATTAATGGCATGCACGCTATTGAAAGTAAAATACACAAATGTGTAAAATGCATTCGGCATATGAACAAACCTTTGATACAATTTATGGGAGAACTCCCAGCTGAACGAGTAACTCAAGCTCGACCATTTCAACATGTTGGCTTGGACTACGCTGGCCCCATACATTTAAAAATGTCGAAACATAGAGGATCAAAGGAATATAAGAGATAAATTTGCGTATTCATTTGCATGGCTGTTAAAGCCATACATCTGGAAGTAATATCAGATCTTACCACTGATGCTTTCTTGGCCGCCTTTAAACGTTTCACGGCGAGAAGGGGCCTGTGCACCAACATTTTCTCGGACAACGGGACAACATTCGTAGGTGCAAACAAACAGCTTCAAACAAATATACGGGAAGCAGTCGATTTTGTCGCAGAAAGGACAAGGTTGGATGGAATAGAATGGCATTTCAATCCACCATATGCCCCACATATGGGAGGATTATGGGAGGCAGCTGTAAAACGAACAAAATTCCATCTAAAAAGAGTCTTGGAGGGTACTTCACTTACATTTGAAGAATTGAATACCCTTCTAACACAAATTGAGGCTTGTGTTAATTCAAGACCTCTTACTAGCATATATGGAGATCCAACAAACTTAGAACCATTAACTCCGGGTCATTTTTTGATAGGCACAGCCCTATTATCTCCTCCAGAACCTGCAATGAATGATCAAGAACCATCTTTAACTAACAGATGGAAACACATTCAGCAATTGCGACAAGGGTTCTGGAAAAGATGGAGCAATGAGTATCTCATCGAATTGCAAAAACGACAAAGGTGGAACTCATTTAAGCCGAACTTGGAAATGGGGCAGGTTGTAATTTTAAGGGATGATAAACTTCCACCCCAAAACTGGCAGTTGGGTCGTATTGAAAAAGTTCATCCTGGTAGCGATGGAAAAATTCGAGTGGTTACCATAGCAACCAAACATAGTAACACACAAAGGCCAATTAATAAAATAATTCCTTTATTCTCAGAATCAGAGCAGGAGATGAAGCACACGCTGCAAAGTGTGGGAAGTAACCGCGTTGGAACCCCAACCTGGAGCTCTACCGTCTACACCGGGACGGAAGATTACTTGGGTTGCGAGGAAGGAGATGAAGGACCAGAAGGAGAGTCCGACCGGACCAGCGGGGGAAAGTCTGCGACAAGGAGCCCGCGTTCTGTCCGGTGAGGCAGCGAACGCGGCCTCGAATATGGACGGGAAGGACGAAGGAGGAGCCTCCAGTTCCGGTTTCGGGATCCAGCTCTGCTTCTTTGATGACGGCAACATCAACTTCTTCGGCAGCCGGGGCGGCTTCTCTGACTGAGTTGCCCGGGTCAGCGGCTTCTCGAACTGAGCGACCGGCTGTGAATGCGGTTGAGGATGCGCATCCTTTTCGGCATGCTATTGTGGCTGGTCTGCCGTTGCTGGATAGTGCACCTCAAAGGTCCCTGAAGAGAAGGCACGAGAGTGATGTCCAATCGCTCGCGCTCTATCCGGCGCCACGCGGAACATCGAAGCATGTTGAGCTTCCAAGACCAGGGACAGCTAAGGAGGGGACGCCCAATAAGGTCTATGACCTAACCACAACGGAGGGTGTCCGGTTCCAGGTGTCGCAGCAGGACCTGCAGCAGATGCCTTACCAGGCAATAAGGGAGTCAAGGAGGAAGCGACACACGGTCTTCTTGGCAGAGGGAGCCAAAGTGATGATCATCAAAGGGTCTAAAGTAGTTTGGTTTAATTACTCCCGAGAATAGTAAGTATATCATTGTTGAGGGGGGAGAATGTCGCAGCTTCGACATGAATGCTGAAAGGATAAGTACACATTAAAAAAGCACATAACAAAAGGAAAGATAAACAAACCTAAATCCCGACTTCCCCAGTCAATTTAACAATGACAATAACAAAGAGCTGTCATTTGACAGCAACAATTTATCAGCGACATCTGCATTTCAGAAAAAGCAGTTCGTCAATTTTTGAATTCGCTCGCAGCAGTCCTTGCCGACTGGAGATTTTTGAATTTGATCGCAGTGGTCCTTGCGATATTGCCCAAAAACTTAGTATAAAAGGGGGTGCAAAACAGGAGATTTTCATTCTGATTCCGATAGTCTTCGGTGTAGGTTTTCACCATATCGACCGCTGTTTGAGTTAGAATCTGGGCAGGCTTCAACCGCCAGGTAGGTTTCAACCACCAAATTGCAGGATACGACTTGTAGGTTTACACCACAAGTGTAACATATTTTGACCATATTGAATTCCGGTTCCAGGGATGTTCGGGTGCAGGTATCCACCGCATGTTAGCATTTTTGGAATTAGAGTCTAGGCAGGTTTTCACCGCTACACATACACACATTGACAATCTTTTTTAGGTTTTAACCAAAAAATATTGTTAATGATACACTGTTTAGGGATTTCAGACATTGACAATATTTATCCCATTTAAGAGCAAATTTGAATATTTCTTAAAATATTGTTCTCTTTTCAGATAAAAAGAAGAAGAAATTAGTTTTATTTGTTTTTACTTTGAATTATATAATTGTTTAGTTTTTGTATTAGAGTGAACTGTGTATTATTTCTTTTCTTATATAATTTTAATTTTTAGTACAATAAAATATATGTTTAAACGTAAACAAGTGTGTTTTAACACAGTAGATCTTAGATCCAACCCTGATTAGTACATTTGTACATTGAAAATCATATTACAGCTGTAAAAGGCTGTAATATCTGTGATACAGACAAGACGCTGTAACAGTCGCCTATATAACCGCCCTATAACTTGAAACTCTAAGCCCGTTTATCTCAAAACTGCATTTTGTAAGTTGGCCGGAAACATAACTCAGGCAATTTTCAACCGATTTACTTGAAATTTGAATATATCTCGAAAAATGTATTGTCCACAAAAGTACGTAGGATTTTCTTTATATTGCATAGATCATTTGTTATTAACAATGATGTGATGACTTTTTAGGCAAATTATGCATTTTTCACTTTGAAAGTGCGCCATTTGGCCAAAACTTAATATATTGAAAAAATCCTACGTACTTCTCTAGCTGTTATAGTTTACAATCAGAAAAACAATATATGTTTATTATAATTCAAAAATTACAGGCGCAGTTTGTCCGGCCGTGAACCCTTACCAAACGAAGACGTCATCGGAAAAACGTTGCACAGCCGCCATTTTGAAATTAATCGCTTCAAAAAAATTGTTATGTACAGTCACTAATATATATAATAAATACCCTCTATTGGAATCTCGATTTATTTCGTAGTATTTCTGGAAAAAAAGTCCAAAAAAGGGCTATTTTTTCGACTTCTAGAGTAGCCTAACCCCTTAACGGGACCGACAGCTGAGCAGAACAGCCGGATCCTTTTATATTGTAAATGTGTACACATAGGGTCTATAAGGGAAACGCAAAAATAATGTTCGGGCAGTGTAAAATAAAAAACAATTTTTTTTTTATGAATTACAGATAAAGAACCCGTCAAGAGTTACCCTTGCCATAACTTTGTTAAATTCAAAAATTATTTTAAACTGATGATTGAAGCAAAAATAATTTGGGAAATAAGAATTTTCCTCGGAGATTTAGAGTTTATTTTTGAATGATTGGAGAAAAACTGAATACATTATTGTAATTAAAAATAGGTATACTTTATTATTGCACCTTTTTGGAAAGGTAATTTGATAGATAACTTAAAAAAATAAAAAGTAGGTATGTTAACAACGTGACTTTCAGAGAGCTGAAAGATCGTGAAAAAAAAATAAATTTGTTCAACTTCCAGGGGTGATTGTGGCCAAGGGGTTGGGGATAGGGGAGCGGTTTTGAACTTTTTGGAAAGGGCTTCAAAATAAGCCGGTTTGGGGTCGCTGCGATGCGTAGAAAAAAAGATTAAAATACAAGAGTGGTTCCCATATAAGGCAACATTTACGAATCACCCTGTAACTGCCAAACGGTGCAAGATGCGAAAAAACACTCATTTACGAAAAACAACTCATTTATCACCTTTATATTATTGATTACGTAAAGAAAAGTTTAAATACTATGTATACTTATGGGAACAATGATTTTCCTTTTCTATTTTTTTTACATAGGACCATCAGCTTAGTTCAAGCTTCAGAGAAAATTAATCTCTTGCATGAAACTGATCATCATTTGGCCCGGTGTTAGTAATAACACCCACCAAACCGTCACATGCAAAACGATCAAACAACGACTTTTTTAACACATGCTTGCTAATACAATTATTAAACAAATCGGCATGCATATTAACATTCAAACACATACGATTACTGGGTTGGAAGTACCCATAGTTAGTTCGAGATGTACTAATTTGGAACAAAGGTACATTTCTAAGGTTATGAGGATTCTGTCTGGGAATGAATAAGGTTCTCAAAGACGGAGAAACAACTACATATACCATTAACCAGCTGGTGGACAAAAGTGACATCCGCCACAACACGACGTTCTTGAAGCGAGTGCATGCTAAGCAACAGACAGCGGTCTTTGTAGGGAGGAAGGATATGAGGATTATCCCAAGGCAAGTTTCTCAACGCAAACCTAACAAATTTTTTCTGGACAGACTCGATTCTATTAGCATGAATTGCATAATAAGGTGACCAAACAAGACTACCGTATTCCAGGATAGGCCTAACTAGAGAAATGTATAACTGCTTGTATATAGATACGTTATTAAATTCCCGAGACCATCTTTTTACAAATCCTAACAAAGCGGAAGCCTTGGAAACCATGTAATTGATATGCTCAGCAAAGTCAAGTTTTCTATCCAGGAGAATGCCAAGGTCACGCGCAATGTCAACGCGACGAAGAGAACAGCCAGACAAGGAGTAGTCGAAATTAAAGGGGTTGTGTCGTCTATAAAATGAAATAATTTCGCACTTAGAAATATTAAGCTCCAAATTGTTGTACAAGCACCAGGACTGTAAAGTATCTAAGTCGTTTTGAACCAACTCGCAGTCATTTATATTCTCAATACGACGGAAAATCTTCATGTCGTCAGCATAAATAAGAATTTTGCAAGATTTCAACAGGTGAGTGATATCATCGATAGCAAGAATAAACAGAAGAGGTCCAAGATGACTACCCTGAGGGACACCTGACGTAGCCAAAATACTTCTCGATAAGGAACCACGAAAAGAGACATGATAGGATCTATCATGCAAGTAAGATTGCACCCATTCAAGAAAGGGAGGAGGGAAACCCAAACTTTTCAACTTAAGAATGATGATTGGGTGAGAAATTTTATCGAAAGCTTTACTGAAATCAGTGTAAATACAATCAGTTTGTAAACCTGTTTTGAATCCATTTAAGGTATACTCAACGAACTCTAAGAGGTTAGTGGAAGTAGAACGACCTTGAAGAAAACCATGTTGATTTAAGGATATAAGCCTTGTACAAATCTTAGAGAGTTCAGAGTAAATAATTGACTCGAAGAGCTTGGGAATACAGGACAATTTAGCAATCGGCCTATAATTAGAAACATCACTACGGCATCCTTTCTTAAAGATTGGGATAATGAAAGAGTCTTTCCATATACTAGGAAATTGGCCAGAATTAAGAGATTTCTGAAAAATAATAGACAAGGGTTCGGCAAGTACATTGACACAAAGTTTAAGAACCGCAGGGGGAATACCATCAGGACCATAAGAATAGTCGGTAGGAAGTTCGGCAATAAACTTGTGAACAATTTCAGGAGTGATATTAATAGAGAGGTCGAAAGGGGTTGGATTAAGGTTAAGATGATGAAACTGGTTAGTATCAGGTTGGAAATTAGGAGAGGAAAAGGATTTTTCAAAGAAGGATGCAAACATGTCACAAATTGATTGCGAAACTCCGCTCGAAAAACCCCCGTAAGACATAGTACATGGATAGCCATCAGTACACCTCTTGGCGTTAACAAAAGTGAAAAACGCGCGCGAATTACTATATAAATCGTTTTTAGTTTTATTGAGGTAATCCTCATAAAGAACGGAGGCGTGGTAGTTGAATTCATTATAACACTCTACAAATGTGTTATATGACTCAGTATCCTTCGACTGCAGGTATAACTTCCACAATTTATTTTTCTTATTTCTTAGCTTTCTTAAATCTGAA
The DNA here is from genome assembly GCA_951509405.1 of Machimus rusticus. NCBI lineage: Eukaryota > Metazoa > Arthropoda > Insecta > Diptera > Asilidae > Machimus > Machimus rusticus. The sequence goes on from OX608051.1 coordinate 17,581,460, forward strand.
TTGAACCAGGGGGGCGAAGAACTGGGAAGACGGCGGCGTTTAACAGGAACGCAGTAGTCAAAGTTTAACAGAAGAGAATCGTAAAGTTTTGCGAAGTTGTCATCGATTGAACTTGCAGATAAGAGAGACCCGAAATCAATAGAAGACAACCTGCAGTTGAGTTCGTCGAAATCACCGTTTTTGAAATCATAAATCATGTTGCTATCCTCATTCAGAGGAAGAACTTTTGAGTTAAAACAGAAATCAATCTGGAGGGGTGGGTGGTACTTATCGACAGTGGACATGGCTAAAGGGCAGCGTTGAACAATTATATTATCACTGCCCGAAGAAAAAAGTAAATCAAGCTGCCTCCCCAATACATTTTTAACTGTGCTTAATTGAAGGAGACCACAAGAAAAGAGAGATTCGAGAAAGGAAGATTCTTTCGGATTAAGGTTGTTGGAAGGATAGCAACACTCGTCATCCGAATTAAATACCCATTGTACATTGGGTAGGTTGAAGTCACCTATTAACAAAAGTTCGTCAGAGAGACACATTAAATTTGAAACGAATTCCAAAATGTGAATAAGAGAGTCATAGAGGTTGTTGCCCCTGTCGTCAACTGTATTGAGCTTATCGGGGGGAATATAACAGCACAAAATAAATAGAGAATGATTTTTATCAACAACTTTAAGACAATTTGCCTCGACGTCAGGGTTGTCGCAAGAATCAGGTAAGGGAATATTGCTGCAACACAATTCGTTTTTGCAAGCAATAAGAACACCACCCCCGCGGGCCTCAGAGCTGAGATACCTATCCCTACGGAAAACCTGGTACGAGGAGTCAAATAGCTCCGCATCAAAAAAACCGCTATGAAGCCAGGTCTCAGTGAGAGCAATAATATCAAAGTCACTAGCAACAGTGGATTGGTAAAAATATCTACTTTTAGTTCTTAAACCCCTGACATTTTGATAGTACAGGGAAATCGTCCGGAAATTATTTAGTTTTTTGATAAATCAAGAGCACTAGAAGATTGCGTAATAACAGGAGCATTATTTGTTCCAAGTAAGCGTTTGGAGCTTAGAGAGGTCAGATTCTTGGGAACAAAAGGTTTGATCAAAGCACCAGATGGCCAAAAAGTGGAGTCAAGGAGTTTGGAATAAATTAATTCTGGCGCATTTAGAAGAAAAGATGCAATCGGCTTAGTGGGGTTACTTATTTTACGACAAGAGAGGTTGCTAGTGGAAATATTATGGTCTGAAATGTATTTTAAAATATCGGTGGTATTAGTGTCGGAAGTGAACCTGGAGATGAACAGCGCGTGGCGTGAGGGAACTACTTTTAAATTGTTCACTTCCGGAGCGGCATTACTAATACCACTAACGGTAGAAGTGGAAATTGCGTTGGGCCTAGGATCGTTATTAATAATTACATTATTATTACTAATGCCTTTATCGGCTGTTAATGGGACACCTTTTGTAGCAACTCGTACAATTACGCGTCAAACATTTCATGTTTATATCTCACTACATAGCACTAATATTTTGAGACAAACTCTCTATTCTCCACTTCTTCCTTAATAAGTGGTTACCTTAAAAATACTTCCGGACTTTTTCATACGGTTTTATTCACACTTTATAAATATTTTAATGAAACAATCCGGAGACGCACCTTACATCAAGTCAAAAACACTTTTGACAGATCGTTCAGGGCCACGGTATAAAGAATACAAGGTATGCCTACTAGATTTTGACACTTCGTCGTGACGTAATTTTGGCAGGATTTGTCTGGCAAATCGGGAAAAGTAATTTTAATAAATTATTTAGTAAGAGTACGATTAATAATTACAGGTATAATCATAGTAATGAATATTTGCCATTTGTTAAAACATATTTGGAATTCGTGAGATGAATGGTATTTAATTAAAAAAATATTTCTTCCATGGGGAAAATGTAAACAATTTAAAATATTTTAAAATATGACTTAAGAGTGCGATTATTTGCCTCACATTAAGTGGAATAAAATAAAATAACAAGCTTGAACAACTAATACGGATTATTAAGTTAAGCTGTCGTTCTCCCCAAGGCTATAAAGAATATTTTAAAACGGTTGTGCATTGTTTTCAGTAATGAGGAAGAAAATGCACAGATCCTTCTTATGCAACTAAACTGAAAACACCTTGTGATTGTATTTCAGAGCCTTTTTAATATGGGCGCCAGATATAATCGCACATTCTATGTAACATATAGCATAAAGATACCTCATCCCTGGGACAAGATTTAAGCAGAGAGGTAGCTGGTTTTATTTTTTTAGTAACCTGTGGAGAGAAATAATAAAAGAAGCAATATAAAGTTTTATGTCACAGTTTTATTTTTTTTTCTCCTACATTTTTTATCACTATTCTTAACTAAATTTACATTTAAATGCTTAATCCTAAAATACATCCTACATCTAAAAAACAATTTCTTTATCTTATCTTCTAATTCTATATTTTTCGCTTTATCTAAATGACTCGCTAAATAATTACATCCTATAAATATTTTATCCTTATTTAAACTATCGAATATTTTTTCCAGTTCGCGAACCTTATCTAGAAACTCTTTAGTAGGTTTTTTAAGTCCTCCTTCTGATAACTCGTCAACCCATGAATAGCTAGACAATGTGCTGGGCTCTTCAGTTGCTCCTGGAATTTTACACTTCTTTATCAAGAAGCCAGCTAAATTTTCTAAGGCGTCTTCTTTGAGTTCGTCAAAATTTATTTCCTCTATAAATTCTTCATTGTTGTCTTCACATACTTCTGGAGACAGGTGTCTCGAAATTGGTCTCAGTAAGTCCGTGCTAAACATATTAGATGTTATAGTTCGAAAATCGTCAGACATTTAAAAGAATGTCTTGCATCCTAAAGTCACTTTCCACAAAATGATCGGAACAAATTCTAGCCGTTTCAATGTTTAAGTTTTCTTCCCCTCCACAAGCTTTCAGCCAAGCGTCTCGCAATTTCGGGTCCTTAGGAAATGAGTGATATTTCACTTTCGCGGTCGCGCATTTCCTTCCCGAATAGTTTTTGCAATTCAAAACACTACACTTCACCATGTCTTTCTAAAAATATTCCTTCTTTAATTCACAAATTGTATTAAAACACTCCGTAAAATTTTACTCTAAATCGCATCCGACGCCGCCAAAACAATTGCCCAAAATTACGTCATTTGACATTTCTGAAAAACAAAATGGAGAATTCGGTTTTTCTCCCAGTCATACCTTGTATTCTGTATACCGTGATTCAGGGCATTTCGTCTCGGTCACTCATCGAGTACCTCTTCTTTTAAGGCGACTCAAATTTTTACTACACATAGGGATTTTATACGAAACACCATTTCCTTAGGCTTTATCTTCAAAGAGTAGGAAGACTGGAAATTTCCGCCAAGTAACAGAAAATAAAAATTGTCGATATACGTGCTTTAGGTGTCATGGTGTCGGTCATAAGGCTGCCGAGTGTCCTGAAAAAGGTTCGCAAGAAAGTTCAAAACGTGAATCGTCGTCAAAAGCCGAGGTGGTTGAAACAGTGTTTCTGAGTGTAGCGCGAGAAAAGTTGCAAGGTGCGAAAGATAATACTTTTGTGAGACGCTGGTGTTTGGATAGTGGCTGTACATCACACATGTGTAACAAAGGAAACGTCTTTCGAGAAAGTATGAATAAGTACGAGAAAGGAGAAGTTGTTGCTAGCCAGTTATATCCAAATTGAAGCGCGAAGGAAACTTTTATTATTTCTGTGAGAAACCAGAGCAAGTGAATCTTGTGAATAACAACGTTGTGAGTGTAGATGTGTGGCATCGACCCAGTAGGAAATGTAAGCAGCATCGAAACTTTCATCGATGAAAGTAAACCATAATAGCTACTTTATAGATGACAGTTTCGATGAATTTAACATTGTGATGTCCTAGGAGAGATCTATAATGTCTACCTTTTGCATTACCTTTCATCGAGATATTCAGCAATCAGAATATTTTATGCTTGGTTAAAAAAGGTTAGTGATATTCCGACTGGGGCTCGAACTGCGATCTGCGAGAATTGGGCGATTCTGCCATCTGAGCTACGCCCACCCGATGCCTTATTAAAAAGTTGATTTGTACTGCGGCTGGGGCTCAAACTTGGGACCTCCGAATTTCCGTTTCGCTGCTCTACCTCCGAGCTATTCTTCTAAATTATACTTTACAGCGATTCAGCCTTATTAAAGCGATCTGTGGCGTTCCCTTTTCAAGATTAAATGCTACTTCATTGCCGAAGTTTTGCATGACTCGAGGTGCAAACTTTCATCGATTCCTATTGTGAACATTTTCATGTAGGATTTCATCGAAGCTAACTGGAATCAATTCCTACTTTTCCTACTGGGGAAGGCTTGACAATTTGAATGTGCGGGATGTTCTTAAGTTATCGAAGAGAGGACTAGCTACGGGAATAAACATTTAGAGTGAGAGACTTTCACAGCCGTGTGATGTGTGCATGCACGGGAAATTGACAGCATTACCGTTTCCGAAAAGATCCCAGAGAAGTTCAGATGTGTTGAATATAGTGCACTCTGATATGTGGGGATCTGCAGGGACAGAGTTAAAACCTTGTATATTACAAGCAATGAACTGGCCTCTTACATGTGTGCGTAAGTGGTCTGACAGTTCGAGAAATTTACATTTAGTGGGGTTTTTTGGACACTAGAGAAATTAAAATCATAGGGGCTTTTACTCCATATAGGCCAAAAACATTAATGAATTACTGGCGAAAAAAAAGAATTTGTCGATTTTTCGGTTCGGAGCCAATTCACTCTCCTCCCATTATTTGTTAGTGGTCCGGCGCCCGACTTTTCTTTTGAGTTCGAAAACTTCATATTCTTTGTTCGAAAAGGTGATTATAAAGTGTTATTAATTACAAGGAGAACTTCTTAAAGTAACCTTTAGTGAAAAACATTTTTGGATAAAAGCTATAGTTTGGAAGCTGCCGCTAATTTTTTTCAACTTTTGCGTTGTCGCCCATAAGACTCTACTGAATTTCTTTAAACTGTCAGACCACTTTGCCTTTTAGATGTGTGTGTGCGTTGGACCACTTCATGGCTTGTAATATAGATATAAAAGTTATATTTAAACGTTCGAAATTCTTTGTCTCATATATTGATGATCGCAGTCGATGGTGTGAGGTCTTGATTCTGAGAAATAAAAGTGACGTATTTCAAGCATATATGGAGTATAAAGCGCGAGTAGAAAATCAAACTGGTAAACGAATCAAGTGTCTGATGACGTACAATGGACGAGAGTACCACAGTCGTGAGTTCGATGAGTTTCTGAAAGAAAACGGTATTTCTCGACGGTTGACAGTGGCTGACACACCGCAACAAAACGATGTTGCTGAGCGTATGAACCGAACTCTGGTGGAAATGAAGTACCTTCTGGGCTGAAGCGCTTGCCGCGTCGAATTATTTACGAAACAGGTGTCCGACAGCAAGTTTCGAAGGTCATACTCCATATGAGTATTGGCACAAATGTATACTGGACCTGAGCAATCTTAGAGCATACGGAGCTAAACCGTACGTACTGCAGAAGGAGTCTGGTAGGGGTAAATTTGAACCCAAGGCGAAAGAAGACGTCCTGGTCGGATACTCTGAGGATTCAAAAGGGTATCGAGTGTACGTTCCTGAAGACAACAAAGTTGTGATAACCAGGGATGTAAGATTCGTCGAAGAACGGGTGGCGGAAGAGTTGGCCGAGAAAGGTGTCAACGAGTCAACTGAGAGGTTCTATGAAAACAAAGAAGGAAACAAAGTTTAGATAAAAATAAAATCCAACGAAGACAGTGAGCTACCTGCGAGAAGAGACAGTTCGTCAGTGCCGCAGACTGTCGTAGACTCACCAGCAAGGTCGCCAGTGGAATAAAAGGCTGGATAATGTGCTCAGAAATTTAAATCTAAAATCAACGGCGAGAGAAACAAGTCTATATTATAACACGAATGAGGGAGAGCGTACCTTTGTACCTTTGTAGTTGCCGTGAGAGAATGAAAACCAAGATGAAATGCAATATAGATAGCTAGTTTATTCGTTGATGTACCTGGCCGTTGCTACGAGAGCAGATATCGCATTTACTGTGAATTGATTAGCGCAATTTAATATGAAGTATGGTGAAAAACACTGGTCAGCAGCAAAACGTGTGCTGCGATATCTAAGAAGTACACGGTGCGCTTGTGTACAAAAGAAATAAGCTTGGAATAGTTGGTTACTCAGACGCGGATCATGCAGCAGATATAAGGGACAGAATATCGTATACGGGATATTTGTTTGTATTGAGCGATGCGGCGATTACCTGACGGTCATGTAAACAGAAGACTGTCACAATTTCGACAACAGAAGCCGAGTATGTAGCGCTATGCATCTCGAGAAGCTATATACTTGAGAAACTTAAGGGGCAATATCACCTTGTTTGCATAAGGGTAATTTTCAACAATTTATAGAAAAAACATGAATCAATATTTTCTATTTCTGTTTTTGTACGTGATTATATAGATCTAAAGGTACAAGAAACAATTTTTATTAAACTATTCGAAAAACAAAATAGCGGCACAATCAGTGATGGGAGGAAGCTCCTTAGTTTCCCACGGGCGGCCACATACAGGTCGTAATTTTTGATTTGAAACAAGAAACCAAAAATATTCTTAAAGTAGATACCAAAACCCAGTGAAGTACGTAAGATCAATCAATGATCATCATATAAATATACGTAATGAAAGTATAAAAATAACAAAATTATTACCTGTTTACGCCTGGCTGCGAAGAGGCTGCGGCCAAATCCGCAATAGTACCCATAACTTTTTAAATTCTTTACAAATATTGTTTTGAAGTGGATTAAATTTTATTTAAAAAACAAACGAGTGAAATGTTTTCCCAAAAATCAATTAATATTATTTTAATTAAAAATATTAGCGGCCACATTTTGGTAGCCACCTCGGCAAAAATATATTCTCCCATTCATAAATATATATGCAAAAATTAGATTTTGACTAAAAACTCGATGAACGTAGTAAACTTGCAGCCGGATCTTTGACTATGCGAAGAATTTTCGAAGTCTGAAATTTCTAATTTGGTGAAGTAGGCTGCAACGGTACAGCACTTTTAAAAGACTATGCAAATGCGGGTATTCTTCGTCCTAGTGAAGAAGAAAACTGTATGCAATCCTTTTTATAAAGATGATAGAGTTTTCATTGTGTGGTGAAATGCGGTGGCGTTTACAAATGTTTTTCTATGTTCTGTTCAATACGTATATAGAAAAATTCATGAAAACCTACTTAGATACCTTACATATGTCAAGATGTTATAATATTCAGTTGAAGACTTTCATTTCAAATTTTTAACTAAAAATTGTAAAAAAGTGAATATTACAAAAAATGAATCGTTCTAACGACTAAAACGGGTCTATATATGTACAATGTACATATATATGAAGTAGATGGTTCTCATCTAATAGTTAATTGAATAAGAAGATTTTTAGACGATTTTCATTTTAAGGTTTCATTTAGTACTCTAAAATTAGTTTTAAACCTGAACGACATCGCTTTTGAGAAAAAATAGTGGATTTAATAGAACGCAAAAAAATATTGAAAAGAGTAAATGTAACGGGAAAAATTCAATTCACCTTTTCGAAACAAAAAAGTAAGAGAAATAAAAGAAAATTTGTTTCACCTTCTCGAAACAAGAAAAATAAGAGGAGCAGAAGTTATTCTATTCACATTTTCGAAACGAAATCGAAGTACCACTTTTTTTATTTTCAACTCGAAAACATTTTGGAATCGATTTCATAGGCGAAGTTTATCTCCATTGTCGCATTTTGTGCTTGGATTTCGTTTCGTTTTCATTTTAAATTGTTTACTGGGGGCGAACACTTCTTGATTTCCCCTAGTTTTAAAAATCAATGTGAAGTAAACAAGCCTATCCCACGACCAGGTTCGACACAGCATCGGTTTTGCTGCGCATATGTAGGTCGTAGCTCTACGATCTATTGAAATTTTTCACACTATTCGGTGTGCATTTTTTTAATAACATCCTAACTTCACTCACCTAAGCATTTGTAAAGTGCGACCTTTGTTGAGATGTTGAAGAACGTAAATATCATTCCCAGGCATATTACTAGCCTTCTAGCGAATAAGTAAAAGTTCGTCTGCAAATCAACCACCATTTGATTTAGGATATGCTCTTGAAGGTTATATACGACTATCTACGAAATCTCATTTCGTGTAGTGACATCGCCAATCTTTGATCATTTCGCTTTAATTACAAATTCAGAGGACTTTCTAACCAAGTTTTCGAATGAAAATATGCAAATTGTCTCGCTCCCAACAGTATTTAACCTTTCAGGCGCTTAGCACTTTGTCTGACAACTATTACGCCCTTTAACGTCTCCCAGCAATCTTATATTACTTTGAAGGGTGAAGAAAGGTCGAAAGGATAGGTATATATTATCGCATCATTCGAGCAAGCGGTCGTTTCAGCAGTTTCAAAGTAGGTCTTGTTTTGGGCTTTGGGTACTCTTAAGAAAATCCTGTTTATCGGCTTTGTACCTACTATATATTGATTGAATGTTCTTCCTGGGCTTGTTCCGAATGAATTCTGTACAGATATGCAAAAGTCAAGCCCACTGCCCTCTATGCCTCCACTCTCTGCCTTTTAACGTTAACAAACTGACACTCTTTAATCTACTCGAATTTTCAACCCAGTCGTATTTACCTACACCCTTTAAGTTTCACCGTGAGATATTTAAATGCGCTCTAATATTATTTCTATTTACACAGCTTTCCGAGGAGCCCTGTACTTGTTCCCAGAATCTTTCCGCATCCATCCGGGGTACGGTGTGCCTGGACCGTCTGCTGTGCCGAGCCCATTTACCTTACCTTTTCCTTCGGAATCACTTTTAGTTTAAAAAGGCCAAAATTATTGCTGAGATAAGGAGATTTCCAGGGTAATAATATGTGTAGTCAAAAAAGGGATCTCTTCTGCCACGTAATCTTATTATAAGGGTGGTAAAAGCTACACAAACATAGTCGTCAGTCATGGCTCATGGAGCGCCTAGCCATCTCCCGGCACTTGGCTGGGTCGGCTCAGGGCTATGTTTGTGTATCAAATTCAATCAAATTGAAATTTCGCCTTTTCGCAACGGCAGAGGGCGTGTTAACTGGGAGCTTTCACATCAATTTATATATTTAACGTCTTATTGAACCGGCCGGGTGAGTGGTCCAGGTGAACCGGACTTCCTACGTACCTTTTTGAAGGTATCTCCTGAAGTGAAAAGTGAATAAATTGCAATTAATTTTTTTGACAAAGAGGTATACGATTTTGTTGCTACACAGATAGTCGATACGAAGTTTTGAAGTTATGAAGAACTGAAGCAAAGGTTTGCTATTCATATACATAGTATTTCAAACTACATATTAACTATTGGCTTTAAAATCAAATGTCGGATCAACTAAGGTGAACGAATGTTAACATTTCAAATTATTAGTAATAATATGGTATTTCAAGAAAATTATATTCAATTTACTAATTGGATAAATCTGTGAACTTACTCTAAAGTGGACCCTAAAATACGCCAATTTCGCTCTGTCAGAGAGTTTGTGGGCTTTGTTGAGGTACTAATTTATGGTAAATTAATGGAATTGAGCTATTTGTAAACAATTTTATTAACAGGATCTGAACACGAACCACCGAAGCGAACAAAAAAATTATAATAAAAGGCGAACAGCAAATTCAATTGAAGAATGTAGGCGGAAATCAGGCGGAAATTAAACGACTGAATTGACACTGAAAATATTTTGATTAAGGCCAATATTCGAAAATCTTTCTAAGTCCATGAAATACCGAGTCCTAAAAATATTCTAAAAAATGGTGAAATTTACGTCTTATTTCGTCTCCTTTCAGTCTCTTCTTCATACTCATCAACGGCAATTGATATTTCAGTCTCGATTCAATCTGTTTTCCTACACAGCTATTCTAATATAAAACCTTCAGTCTGCTTTCAGTTTAAACTCAGAGTGAAAAAATATTTCCACCTCTTTTCAGTCTGAATTCCGGTTTTACCTTCTCCATGTAGTACGTTTTCAGTCTATGTTCAGTCAGTTTTCAGTGCAAGTTATTATTTCCGTTTTATTTCAGACTGAATTCCGCCTAAACTTCATTTTGTAGTCTCTTTTCAGTCCTTTTTCAGTCTTATATTTTCATCCGGGTAGATATTATACAAGGAGAGCATTTAAAGACGATCAGACGATTATTAGCTTTAAACAAGTGATCCAGGTATTAGCTGGACTTGCATTCCGTAAGGTGTGATAATCACCTTAGTGACAATTCCTGGCGATCACCATTTTTCAATGTTTTCTATAAGGTGATCACTGTCATAAGTCAGATAAACTACAAAACTCGGGGGTAAACCAGATAAGTTGTAACGATTGTGCAGTTGTAACGATTGTGCGAGCATTTACGAGTACTTGGATTCAAAGAATATTCAAATTTATTAAAATACAATAAATACCGGTCATAACTGCGACATCAAAAACTTGAAAGTTTTACGTGTACAAGAGAAAAGTAAGAGACAATACAATATTTTAGAATCATGTTATATAAAAAGCCTCACAAAAACACTATAGTCTACTTTACTCGTCTCATGGTATTGCACTGCAATATTTGATATTCTACTTTAGTTTTAAATAGAAACTTCTTGAAAATAGCCTTACAAGCCGAAATACGTATATCGGAAAATGAAAAGTCTTTAAAAAAGGCTTTTTACTTTATAAAAAATATATTTCATAAAACTTTCACGGTTCGGTCAGTGAATAAAAGTGATCACTTTCATGACCGCTATTTTTGCAATGCAGTTAATTTCAGTGTAAATTTTCTGTCAAAATTTCTATCTTGCCTTTTCGTAGAATAATGCAGGAAATGTAATTAAAAAATTCGATTCAGCAATTGTTAAATAATGAAATAATATGTGATTCTGTAGACATCCTTCAGTTGTTTTAAAACTTTTGTTGCCTCATACTTTTTACTTTTTACCTAACCCTTTCCATTTCCCTTTACTCCTCTAAAAGGTGGGCCACAAGCACTTAGGCGATCCTTGAGGTCCACCCACAGATTGGGCTTTTTTCGCCTTTCAAACAGCTATAAAGGTAGACAGACAGCTGTACAGGCTGTATAGCGGTATAACTGTTTTCCTGCACAGCTTACTGTGTTTCGAGAATTCTATCCTCTTCTGTATAGTCCTTATGGCTGAATGAGCCAAAACGCGGCTGAGAGAATACGCACACACGTACCCAAGCACATATACATACATACACACAACAGAGAGCTTTCATGACGTCATTGAGCTTAAAACTACTCCTAGACGTAGACGGCGAGCTTTTGGGACCGTTTTGAAAATGTTGACCCCCTGTATAAACCTCATGGGATTTTTGGCCACGGCCGACCTAGCTACTCTACTATGATTTTGTAAAGACTCCACTGATTTGTAAACAAGCAAAGCTGAAAAATATATAAATTTAATGAGCATCGAAGTGTGAGTAACGCTTTCCTGTGTTATAATTGTGGGAAAGTTTTACTAAGTCCCTTTCCCTGTGTTTCCCTAGTTTATTAGTTTAACTTAGTTTAAGTCTTCTATTGTATGCAGCTTGAGTTAAGCGAATTAATAAATAAATAAATAAACCAGGACACAAAAATTGTGAATGCAGAAATAACAGCAATATAACAAAATTCTAGTCTTTGGGAGGGTCAAATCATCAGGCCAATACATCGAACTACGGACAGCGTCCTTACGGCGAGCAGCACAGATCAGGCAGTAATCATTACCAATATTTAGCAAGAAGGAAAGGTTAGAGGACAAGAAAATAAATACAAATCAACACACTTTACGTAAGCTGACAGGTCGGTGTTTCTGTGCAGTAAGACGAGCGAAGTACTGGTATGTCAAAATAATCAAAAAAATATTGAACGGTAGGTATATTGAATCGCGTTTTGCGGATCACCTTACAAGTAATAACGAATATTCAGAATATTTAGAATTTAAGAATCCTAAATTAATATTTGCATCTAAAAGTCGAAGTATATTGAAAGCAATAGGAATAGGTAATATTGAAATAAAATCTAAGGTCTACATAGGACATAGTGTACGATTAAAAATGTTTATTAAAACATGTAGAGTGAAAAATCTTGTAAACTTCATTACTATACTCTATTTTTTTGTAAAACAAAAATAATAAAATTCAAAAAGCGACATAAACGTAATGTAAACACATTTAAATATAGTAGATACTTTCCCTTGCGGATATTTCTTTTTCGAATTCGAACTTTTGATTTTATATTTTGGGATGATTACTTCCTAATAATTAAAAAAATATATAAATAATAAGATCACAAGTCTTTAATTAAAAAATTCTTAGCCTTTCAGTTTGAATTGAATGAGAATATAGCTCTTAAAATGAGAGAATTTTTTTTGTTTCGAACTCGATCATTGTCGCTGGGTGTAGGTACTTCCGAAAAATGTAAAACAAAAATATTGATTTTTTGAAAATTACTATATAAACCAGAAAAATCCCCTAAGTTAAAAGCAATTTGTAACAAGGCAAATAGTAAAAAATAAAAACGAACGTGTACTAATGTTTCACAAATACATGCAAAAGAAGACCTCTTTAATGGGTTTCTACCTCTCAGCAACGAGCTAAACATGCTTCCATTTCTACGTAAAGTGGAGGGCCGTCCCACATATTTTGAAGTGATTTCACTCAATGCTTATTAGGCACTAAATTCCGAATATCGCAAAATCTGTGGAGCTGTCTGTAACTCGAGCAACCGGCACATTCTCATCAATACCATTCACCGAACGGGGATAACAACCGGGAACGAGCGTAAACATTGACATCGCAAGTTGCTCCGCCTAGCTAAATTATATTCTTTCAAATTTAAATGATTTGATTTCCTAGACCGATTACAACTTCCTTCCGCCTAAATGAAAATCTTTTCGTTGAAAATTCACTTAACATACTTGGAGCAAACTTTTACGTTTCGTTAAACTCTCCCCTCGGCATAAGTTCCGCAAAATACCAGCACATAAGTCATGAAGTTTTGAACTTTAGACCTGGGGCAAATGCTTTAAAAAGTTGAAAATACGCCACTTCACCTAGTCGTGCAGCCGCCGACTCCCCGCAACAGCCCCAGCGAACCCTTTATGTAGAAATTTTACTTTTGCAGCCTGTAAAGGGTCCGCCAGAGCTGCAGGGAGTCAAGACAAAAAACGAAAGATTTAACTGAAAAAAGATTTATGCAGAGCGGAGCTCGGTCGTCCTCCACGACCAGGTAATATTTGCTTAATGCGAAACTATGGAGATAATGGGATATTTCGAAATCATCATTAAAGCATAGCTCTAAACAGCTATGGATTGCGCTCCGGGCTTGATGCTTCCTGAACTGCCTGCTGCGGTCGGCGTGGGTATATGTGCATGCCCAGACGGGTCTCGGGTCTCGGGTCCCGGCTATACACGTCCAGGCCCACATCTGCTCGCATTTCGCAGCACCTTTTATCTAATTAACTAGCTGGAATGTACGCGGTTTTATTTTACCTCCCCGGCAGTCTCCGATTTTTAATATGCATTTAAACAAGGAGCAGATTTTGGCTGTTGCTGCTGCACACTTTCTTTCAATGTCCTTTAGATTAAACGTGCTTAGGTAATTGCCCCTGGCAACATCCGGGGACTACTCCTTTTTCGGCATAAATATTTGTCACAATAGCTACAACTCGGAAAAGTTTAACTGCAAGACGGCGAGATTTCTGAAAGCTATCTCATGTCCGATGGGAATAGTTAATTGATTTTCCTGTTCGTCTAAAACGCTTTAATTTGGAGTACATAATTAATTTTGAAGTATATTAAGTGAATCATGTCCATTACTTTAAAAACATTTGCTTTTTCATGTATTCTTAGAAATTAAATTTCTTTACATATACAAGTTCAATTACAAAGCATTATGTAAATTGAATTTTGACAGCTTGGAAACGGAAAAGAGTTGATGCTATGTAATTAGCCCTTTAGATATGTACCTATATTTACCTCGAATACCAGAAATTGTCTCTTATATTTTCCATTTTTCCAATTAACAATTTAATATTATTCATATTCACGTATTATTGCTTTTAAGATAATGTAAAAATTTAATGTGTTATACATTAGTATAATTCAAACTTTAATTGTTTATATCTTTTCTTATAGGAAAAAGTTAAGGTTAAATACATAGCTCTGATGGTAAAATACTTTATAAAATCGACCAAACGCACGCCGAACCACGCATAATGTAGTTTTCCGTAATCATTTGATTCGTTGCTGGTGAGTTTATTATTAAGATTGTATATCTTATATCTAAATTATGTTTTTTATCTATGTACATAAAGAAATAACAATTGCTCTTAAATATGAAATATATTTAAAATTTATTTTATAACTTTCTCTCCATAACTCGAAAAATCTCCTTGCAAAACATTTCGTGTACCTACTAGTGACAACTGCAAAACATAATTCCCTCTCTTTTTTCTATGGCTAAAACAGGATCTTGGATTAATTAACTACTAAGAAAATAAGCAGCTTTTATCTGATTATTCCTGCACATTATTTCGAAGTTAAGCCTTTGAGGAAAGAACATTTTGAACCATTTACACAAACGCCTTGAAATCCAAGATGGATGTAGAAATCAGCATTTTCTTGGAGGTGCTCCATGTGAAGATTCATACCAATTCCGGATTATTCTAGCGTATTCCACTGAGAAGTGTTCGTGGTCATGAAGGCCTGTATATTGAGCAAAACATAGCATTCTTGACGATCTCAAGACGAGTTGAAAAGTATTTACTTATTTATTATATGAAAGGGAAAAAATAGAAAGAGTAATTTTCTGAATTCCACAAATTGGCTTGAACCATATCTTAGACACTACAATAATATGCGTCGTATCAAGCCAGGTGCCGAGTAGTCACTGAAACCAAAAAAACCAAACCTGCTTATATGCCCGTAGCCCTTCAGTATTTTGACAAGCATACTCTAGAATTTAGAATTCTTGTTTAGCAATGAATGCATCATGAAATGTTTCCTTCTTCAACACCTACTTAAAAAAATAAAAATAAGAAAGTATAAGTCATGTACTATACATATAACTTGAATGTTAAAAGGTACATATCGCTGGTTCTTCCCGCTTGTGATACGTTTTAACATTAAAGTCATCACCATTAATTTGCGCTATCTTTAAAAGCAACAATGATGAAAATAGAACTTAAAGTTTAATACATTCAATTAAAAAAGACATTTTACAAAACCTTCCCAGCGGGAAAAGAAGCGCTCCAGAAGAGGAGATAAAGCGCCTTCTTGTAAGCACGATGCGCTTACTGCTCGTATGATGCTTCATTTCGTTTTAGCATTGCATGTCCGCAGACGTAAGCGCTTCAATGTAATTGCAAGCGAGCGCTCTTTCTGCGCTTGAAATAAGGGAAAGAGAAGCATTTGCATGCGCCTCTACAGGTAAAGTTTAAATTATTTATGTGTTCTGTAAAATTTTTAAAACGAAGTTCTCAATTTAAAGGATCTTCTTAAAACATAATAGCCAAATATCAGCCATCATCAATTGTTGATGAACTAACAATTCCGCATCGGTTCACTGCTAAAACGAAACTGACTAATTCTGGATCAAATGCGCACATGCATTTGGCAAGATGCATACGAAAACAACTGCTTCTTCTAAGCTTCTCTTGTAAGCGCTTGTCATTTTTCCCGCTGAGTTGTTACTTATACATACATATATGTATGATGCTATATGCTTTTGCAACATTCCAAACAAAACTATGAAACTAGAATTTCACAGAGTAACATTTGTTTTCTTGACATACATTTTTATTTTTTTATTTTTTATATTTCATTTTTTAATCATTATAATTTTGTTGTTAGCAATGGATTTACCGCTTTCGAGGATTTTATACACACACTCACAGATTCGTACACACCACTCATATTCTTAAGAATTTGATTGCTTGTTTGGATTGATTGCACTAAAACTATTCCCGGTATCCCGAAGAAATGTTTCGAAAAAGACCACGGTGCTGAAGTGTGCCAGGCTGGAAAGACCTGTGTAATAAATCTTACGTAGGTAACCATGATGAATTGCTTTTTACCAAATTAGCATCATTAAGTCAGTTAATATGTAAAATATCGAAAATAAAAAATTCTGAAATTACACGACCAGTAAAATCTCAAAAAAGTAAATTTACCTGTAGACAGTATCGGGCAAAACTAGAGCAAAATTAATATAAATTCATAACTTCGTAAATTTTATTCATGTTCGTATCCATAGATATAACCTCCATACTTACACCTTTTAAGAACGTCGTATTTATCAACAAAATAAACGATTTTTAACAAGATCAAAAATTTAGCAACAATTTATAAAAGAACCTTAATTATGTTATCTCTAAACCAATTTTGTCAGTTGCAAGAGTGTTTGAAATCATTGTCTTGCTGGAAACACAATATAAATGGCATGTTCTTATTGTATGAAACCAGTATATTACCGCTACAATGCCTGATAGTGTGTACGCAACTCTGAGGGTTCAGCCGCTCTATTTTCGGTGACCTAGACCCAGCCAACATTCCATAAGAATTAAATTAAATTAAACTCAACAGAGAATAGTAGGTACCTACATTTTGCTGTTACATTAATATTATTTATTAATATTACAGTCAATTGAGAAAATAGAGCAAAAAGTAGTCTAGATTTTTATTCTTTTATTTGCTTTTTGTGAAATGATCGCGAGGAATCAATTAAGATGTCACAGCTCTCCTCTTTATCAGCACTTTTAATGTCTTCAAAATTTAGTTAGTAGAGATTGAAAGATCTTTTACATATACTATTTAGTTACATG
Source organism: Machimus rusticus (assembly GCA_951509405.1). Taxonomy (NCBI): domain Eukaryota; kingdom Metazoa; phylum Arthropoda; class Insecta; order Diptera; family Asilidae; genus Machimus; species Machimus rusticus. Next base: position 17,598,398 of record OX608051.1, read on the forward strand.
ATCATCCTTTTTTGTATCTTTTCTGTGCCTCTTGTATAATCTTCCTTTAGATTCATTATATTTCACAAATTTTTACACCACGTATTTATTAATGAATTATTTCTTTGCTAATGAGCTTACATTCAGGCCATTTTTCAAATATTCGCATAAGATCCTCATCAGCATAATACTTAAGTATTCCGCGGCATTAAGTAAAATACTCCAAATTAATTTTTCTTACAAGAAAATAAAACCTGTTTCACATAGTTATTATCGTTCAAGAAGCCTAAGACTTTGCTTATGATTAAAAATTTTTATTGAAAAATAAAATTTTGTTTATAAGTGAATTAAGAGCTAAGAAAATTACTTCCGGAGAATCGTTCAACGACTAACCAGCGTTACAAGGCTTCAATGTTACCGCCGAGCTACCGAACATTAAAAGTAAATGGTTTTGGAGGAAAAGAGACAGCGTGCGTTTCATTTTATACCTATCTCTCTTATTTTAAGATCTACGTGAAAGGCTAGAAAATATAATGGGAGTCAAAATTTGATCCGTTGTGAGATATGGTATTATTTTATTCAACTGTGAAAAGTAGTAAAAGTATGAACATTATTTTTTGCTCTTGCTGATGACTATGAGTTCGTCTACATTTAGGTATCACTAAAAACGTTGTTGAAATATGTATAGTATACTGACGAAAATAGTTTCAGAAGCCATTCACTTTTTTCTTAGTATACATATATGGATGTACATACACAATTGATAGGCTGACTGCCTAAACTACTCTGTCTGGAAACATAATGTTTTTTAAATGAATAATCTCGTGAGTGGATGAAATGGGGGCTCAAGATTTATAATATAGGATAATAATATATATACATATAATATAGCATGTCCTGACTGATTCATCATCGCTGATCTGAAACTTCAGCGGTTTTCGGAAGTGGTATAAGTTCGTTTTTTTATAATATCGCTTCAACAACCACTTCTCCAGTTAACTTTTACTGTGTATCTAGCCCTCAAGTGAATATTTCCAAAAGTGGTCTTACATATATTTCTTGTACAAATAATGTTTAAATATGAAATTTGGTCAGTAGTTGCGCTTTATGACATAGACACCGAGTAAGAAAAAACGTTTCAAAATATTTCTTTATACAAACCTCAGTTCCATTTTTGTATTTCCGCGTATAGTATGAAATTGAAGATCATTAACGTTTTACGTGTCTTTTTAATTAAAATGTTAAATGAGTAATAGCTATTACGCATAACGGCAGCAATTTAGATTCGAAATCAACAACGGAAAATGGTCGAATGAAATGTGTTGTCCTTGGAATTAAATATTAATGTGGTGTCTAGAAGTAATAATCAAAAATAAAATGTCAACGAAAACACAAATATTTACAATCAATACTGGTTTTCTTTACACTTCGATTTAAACAATTGCTATAGGCTTAACCACTTATCATTTCTGTTGCTGTTAGTGAGCGTGGCTGATTTAAACCATCATATTTTCCACGATTCGTCAACATTATTAGATTTTATAAATCCATTCAACATATTCCTATTGGTAAACCGCTTTACTTATGAACACGCTACATACCCATTTTTACTGGCCGGGTGAAAAAAGGAAAATTTTGTTACGAAATTCAATTGAGAGTTCGTATGCTTCATAATTCGCAAGAGTTTCTATTGGAGACAAATTATTGGTTCATTGAAGTGTTTGAATGACATTGATCAACGTCTCATTTCTATCAACAAAGAAAAGTGGAAAGCTTTATTTATATGTAACTTTCAAAGTTGTCAATCATTTGCTAACATTCTAGCATTTCCCGTAACATGTGGGCGAGTAAAAATTGGATGAAACGCAGCAACAGAAAGGGATTTTCTAAGAAGTGTCGATTAAACGGTACTGGTCGCGAATTTTAGGTCCGTAGAATAAAGTCGCGGTGTCATAGAAACCAGATAAACAACATTAAAAGGCCATTAGACGGGCTGCGTGATACTTCGCCGTTAATGCCTTATTATCAGGATTTCTTTCGCCCGCACGCGGAGTAAAGGCAAATTAACATCGAAAAGTTTGAAAAGCCCTCGAATGGTAGCACTGTTTGCTGATCTCAGGGCCGACAGATAAATGGAAAAGTTACAAAATTGATTTTTAATAAAATTACGTCTAAGCTAACCGGTCTCAGGTGGGTTGCCTCCGGTGCACTTCTCAGCCGTTGTGGTGCAGCAAGTTTCTCAGTTATCAAATATTCCACTTCACTTCAAAGTTTTACTACTCCGATTTAAATCACTCGTCTTCGTGGGAGCCGGGACTTGTTTTAATTAGCACAGTGTGATTTTGCAAGGCAGTCTTTCATTGGCACAAAACACTGGGGCACTGATGGCACTCGGCATCTATTATTAACCGCGAATCACTTAAAGTCATCCCGTTGAGACTAGTTGCCGAATCGCACAGCACGCACTCCACCGGAATCTGACTTCCTCCACGAGAGATATAATGTTGCACGGGAAGAGGTTGCACGAGGACTAACTGAATTGTTTCGGAATCATGTCCCGGCTATTGGCACGGATAGACACTTCGACTCTGTCTGGACAGGGGCACCTTCGCTGCTGCGAGCGTGCAAAGCGCGTAGAAGACACCCGGTGGAAGATGACTTGGATCAGTGCGGCTTTAGCCTGGGTCCTGGAACGGCGCGGCGCGGTTTGCCTTCTCCTGGACTCTTGCTTGGAGCCTGAAAGCACTTCGCCCGAATCTCGATTCCATGGAAAGCAGTTAGCCTATATAGCGTCCTTGGTGGGAGGGAGAGCTTTGAACTTTTATCATAACGAGTTGCTGCGCACTGTTGGCATCGGCAGAAGTACTCGGCTCTGGCTGTTCTACAATCTTAAGGAGCTCCGTTAGCTCCTGCTCCCGTTGGCCAAGTTTCTTTTGGTGCAGTTAACAATTGACAGCCTTGAAACAGCCGGCTCTGGTGCCGCGGAAATGAACGCTTCACGGTAACTTGAAGCGTCCTCAATGGGCTTGGGGGCGATTGAAAGGATTTCACGGCTTTCATTCACCCTTGGCTCTTTAGGGTATCCGGCCAACTTTCGATGGCCGCTACAGAGTACGTCGGATGCCTTGACAAATAGATCGTTCGGGTCCGATAGGTCCACCGCAAAGACGGACAACAGAAATATGTTCAAGGCCCAACAGAATTTTTAATTAATTCTTAAATAGCTTTCCCGAGTTCTTTTGGGAAATTTTGAAATATTTCGGCTTTTGTAGGGTTTGCACGAAGTTTAGCAAATTAATCAGAAACTTTTATGGATTGAAAACAGAACATAGGAAAATCTATGTAGTACACACATACATATATACTTTTTCGAGTTCAGTAGTCAAAGTGTTAAATAATATCTGTAAGCCTCGATTGAAGTACAATTTGCTTTAATTCGGCACCCGTCTATTTGAGATCTTCAGCGGTTTCCATATGCAGAAATGTATTGGCAAATAATTTTAATACTTGACTTGTGTGAGTTTCCTAATTTTAGGATTTTACAAAATTAATTAATTCACAAATACTTGAACGACTTGCTGCAGAAACTATACAAAAATTGTAAAGAAATGTTCCAAGGAAAATCAACTTTTCAGTCAAAGCTCATTTTCATCGCGGTAGATACATAAACATTAAAAACAATAAGTTTAGGGGTTCTGAGAATATGTATGTTGGTATTATTAGTCCTGACTACTTTCACAATGAAAGTGGCGACAGCATAACCATGAATGGCTTGTGTTACAGAGGTATAGCAAATGATGCTTTTCTGTCGTAATTGAACGATTTGGACTAAGGCAGGTTTTCATTCTGACAGGATATTGCAATATTCTACACTTGTTGTGAAAAAATTATCTTATATTTTTTTAGTTTAATGAATTGACGCCGTGCAAGTTTCTTTTTATAAGGAACTTAACGATCGTTGTTGTTCTAACAGTTTTCACTTAGGGAATATATTTATCGAGATATTTGCAAAATAGAACAAGAAACCATCGAAAATTTACTTGGAAGAATATAGTCTACTGCTAATTGGAAGCACAGGCTACTGGTACTGCCGCTGTACTTTTAATAACAAATTTGAAAATAGGTATATGAATCAATTATCCACCTCATGAAGCTTGAAGCTTTTTAAATACAGTGCAGCTCATTTTTGTGGTCTATCGCGAGGCAAAATGCTGTAAAGAAATCTTAACAATTTTTAGTTACATACTTATAATTTTCTTTAATTGTTCGACTCCAACAAACCTACATATTGTATATCACTGAGCATAAAACTCACAGAGAACTCAAATGAACCCCACAATCTCAGAGAGAGTTAATAGCTGTTTTTGTTGATGGCTGGGATACAATGGACTTTTTGTTGCGCCACGTAAAATAATGATGAGAACAAACGCATTATCTGATACTATATGCACGCGACGTTACAATTTTGCCTGACTGTAAAAAAGAAAAAAAGATGTAAACAAGACACATTCATAATTAAATCTATAAATAAATCAGTACTATTAAAATTGTACTTGTGTATTTGCATTCTGATAGTGAGTGCACCTAAAGGGATATTATATTCCTAACATAAGTACTAATGTAGGTACGCATAGTTTTGTTAGTCTATCTCTATGTAAGTATATAGCCTCCGACTGCCAACACAGATAAATAACTATACAGATGTCGCCTCGGCATAGGAAAACGAGAACGCATTTCTGTTCCTGTGTTATAAACAAGTTCGGTTGATGTTTCAGTAATATGAATCGAAGCGGGAGCCTCTGCACTTGCCCACTTGGTCGAGCGTCAGGACACGGGAGCAGTGAAGTGTTCGTGGGCGCCGATTTGAATGAAAGTGAGGCGCAAGGGAATTTCAATGTTGCAATTGTTCTATCGCATTCTATATCAATATACTACTGATGCAGGAAAAGGAAAAGGGAGTGCGCAAGAGGATTATTCACGCATACGTAGAAAAATTAGTGAAGCGAACGAGGGAAAAATATGGTTCGCTGGTATTTGATCAATCCGCAGAACTAGACTTTTTCTTTGTTTGGACTGCGACCTAGGAGATTTTATTATTGGGGCATTTTAGATTTGCAATATTTATAATTGACTTGAAAATTTGCTGATTTTACAAGGAGTCCAGCTGGTTTTTAAAACTCCACAAAAACACGCTGAAAAATATATAGAAAAATAAAACAGTAGCACTGAAATGTTGGTAGCGAGGAGGGATTGAACCCGAGAACCTTGCCATGATAAGCAATTCTACTAACCCTTTTGAGGAGGGAACTAAAGGAGATGACATGTTGTGAAAAAAGCGTGCCAACTTTCGTTCTTCTTATTGTTTCTCCCGATGTGCCAGAGACGGCGTTAGAAATTGTCGACGGCTTCAATATCCGTAAAGAGGAAATGTTTCGAGCATATATGTAACCTATGGGTGGGGGGTATGTGTTCTTCTCGGGGGTATGGTTGCCGGAAGCTCTAGAGATGTCCAAGATAGTAAGAGTGAGAAGACCCAAGGTGTACAAAATAATCGGTTTATTCATTTGTTCTGTTCTTTTACACAAGACTTATATCTCTTTACAATATACGTCTGGCCTTTTATATAAAATGGTATTTTACAATGTTCACCTGGCCTTAATTCAGGTTTGGCCTTTCATTTAGTAAAGTATTATACATTTATGGCCGGTTATCTACAACGGTAATTTTACAATATTTATATGGCCTCTGGTTACTAATACAATTCAATAAATACAATAGTTGTAAGGCCTTTCATATACAGCGGTAATTATAATATTTACATGGCCTCTATTTATTAATATAATTCAATAAATACAGTAGATGTGTGGTCTTTCATAGACAACGGTAACTTACAATATTTACATGGCCTCTGGTTATTAATACAATTCAATAAGTACAATAGTTGTATGGCCTTTTATATACAGCGGTAGTTATAATATTTACATGGCCTCTATTTGTTAATACAATTCAATAAATACAATAGATGTGCGGCATTTCATATACAGCGGTAACTTACAATATTTACGAATATAATGGTACAGTATTTACAGTCATAGGACTTAAGTCCTGCAAATCAATTGTGTTTCAATACAAATAATTCTTACGAGACGTTTAAGCTACGCCTAGATTGGCATCAGACACGTAGTTGGAAAGAGACGGTGAGCTATGCCTAGATTGACATCAGACACGTAGTCGGAGAGAGACGGTGCGCTACGCCTAGATTGACATCAGATACGTAGTCGGAAAGGGACGGTGAGCTACGCCTAGATTGACATCAGACAAGTAGTCAGTACGGAAAGAGACGGTGAACTACGCCTAGATTGACATCAGACACGTAGTCGGAAAGGGACGGGGAGCTACGCCTAGATTGACATCAGACACGTAGTCAGTACGGAAAGAGACGGTGAGCTACGCCTAGATTGACATCAGACACGTAGTCAGTACGGAAAGAGACGGTGAACTACGCCTAGATTGACATCAGACACGTAGTCGGAAAGGGACGGTGAGCTACGCCTAGATTGACATCAGACACGTAGTCAGTACGGAAAGAGACAGTGAACTACGCCTAGATTGACATCAGACACATAGCCGGTACGGAAAGAGACGGTGAGCTACGCCTAGATTGACATCAGACACGTAGTCGGAAAGGGACGGTGAGCTACGCCTAGATTGACATCAGACACGTAGTCGGAAAGACACGGTGCGCTACGCCTAGATTGACATCAGACACGTAGTCGGAAAGGGACGGTGAGCTACGCCTAGATTGACATCAGACACGTAGTCAGTACGGAAAGGGACGGTGAACTACGCCTAGATTGACATCAGACACGTAGTCGGAAAGGGACGGTGGGCTATGCCTAGATTGACATCAGACACATAGCCGGTATGGTACGGGGAGAGACAGTGGAGCTATGTCTAGATTGACATTAGACACATTGCCGGAACCAAAATGATATACTATGCCTAGATTGACATCAGACACATAGCAACCAAAACCAGCCATGTTACGGCTGGTGAGTTCCTGTCCGCATCAGCGGACCGACTGTCTCCTGAGTCCTCGACTCGCCGCTTTTTATATCCTGGCGGCGGCCGATTTCATCAGGAGTGGGGATGTGCTGCTCGATGAAATTCCCACGGTCGCAGCAGGCTGGGGTGAGAATTTGAAAATTCGGGGCGCAGTAGGCGGATTCGGGAGGATTCGAATTTTGAATTTTCCGCGCGGGTAAAGTGATGCTTATGAACGAAGCGCTCATTTTAGCGCTTCGTTACATCTCCCCCTTTCTTCGGTAGCGGTTTGTTTGGGGTGAGAGGACAAGAAAAACCGACGCCTTAACAATTCCAACAATTCACTTATTATAATAACTTATTTCTACATATACAGGGTGTTTTTTTTTTTCCTTTTTAAATTCTTTTTCTGGCCCTAACGACGCCGTCAGTGTTTTGCAACAGGGTGACGCGATGCCCTCTTATGACTCGGGTGAGTCGTGTATGCCCTACAAAGACGTCCTCCCAAGGCCGGTTGTACCCCAGGTCGCGGGGGTGTCGGACGACCTGCCAGTCGCCGTTCACCGGGAGGTCAAGGGTCCTGACCATGGAGGCTGTGGGTGAGTCGTCATCCTCGTCTCGGTCCGGTGGTGATGCCCTCTCCCTCCGAGTGGCGACGGATGGTGGTGGCCTCTCCTCCCGGATGGTGACGGTAGCTCGTTCCCCCTGGTACTCGGTGATCATAACCCTCCCGACTCCAAAGGCCACAACGTCCAGCTCCTCCTCGGTGTCTTCTTCCTCTTCCTCGTCAATCGGGGGCATCGACGGCGCTGCTCCCAGCGCGTACCGCACATGTCGCCCCTTTCGGCTTGGCCCAGTACGCGCGCCGCCTTGGGGCCTGCCGGGAAAATTGGGTCCTATTGTGCGGCACCATTCGGTGGACCTCGCTGACCGCTTGAGCACTTGGGGCTCTTGCCGCGGGTGGTCTGGGTCGAGCCGGCCGGGTTGGCTTCCTTCTTGTGAGGTCCTCTGGCTGTGGTCGCGGTGCCATTTCGTCCGGGTGACGTCCTGTCGAAAAGTGATCCTGACTATCGGCGGTGGCCCTGTTTATATACCCTTCACTAGGGTCTAATACTGCTTTAAGATGCTTAATATGTACTACTAGTCTCTTTGTAGTGGTGGCTGGATCCTGTAGTTCAAATATAACGGGGGATATTCTTCCGAGAATACGGTATGGTCCTGAGAACTTCGGAGCCAATTTGGCTGCAAACGACTTCGCGGCGGATGACAGCTGATGTTCCCGTTTCATCACCAGCGAACCGATTCCAGGAACCCAATCTCTTCGCCGTAGGTTATAGTAATGTTTCTGTTTATCGCTGGCGGCTTCTAGATTTCTTCGTACTAGGTCCCATATGGCGGGTAAAGCCGACGTAGCGTCCGTAGGTTTGGATGAAATCTCCTCTTGGTTTCGGATAGTTGGCAGACGCAATTCCCATTCGAAATTTAAATATGCCGGTGTATATCCCGTGGATTCGTGTATGCTGGAGTTGATAGCTATCATGAATTCTGCTAAATTCTGATCCCATTTCCGATGATCGGACTCGATGTATTGGGCTATCATCGTGTGGATTCCTCGGTTCATCCTTTCCACGGGGTTTGCCTGCGGTGTGTAGGGTGGCGTCGGTCGGTGCGTGATGTTGAATTCCTTCAGTGTTCTGGCAAAGATTTTGCTGGTAAACTGGGGCCCATTGTCGGAAATAATAATCCGCGGACACCCAAATCTGGCTATTACTTGCTCCTTCACCGCTTTGGCCACAGCGGGAGCGGTTGCTTTCCGTAGAGGTTTCAGTTCGACCCATTTGGTAAATTTATCTTGAAATACCACGGCCCTTTCGGTATCAGGGTATTCATATGTCCTGCGGTTTCCTGTTGATCTGGTTTGTGCTGAGCGCATATCACACAGCTGCGAACGTAGTTGGCTATTTCTCGGAACATTCCGGGCCAATAATATGATTTCGCAATTCGGTTGACAGTCTTCGCTACTCCAAGGTGACCGGCTGTGGGTGCATCGTGATTCTCCTGTAATATCCGACTTCTTAGAGTTCTTGGTACACATAATTTCCATTCTTGTTCTGGGTTCGGCTCATTCAGATGACTTCGGTCCGGGATGTAGCGATATAGCTTCTGATTGCGGATGCAATATTCCGTGAAACCCTCTGGATTTTGCCTCACTTCCAAGAATTTTCGCCGGTACCATGTGCACCCTTTTTCGGGAACCGCGGTCTCGGTCCCATTTCCAAGAACGTCTCGGTGGGGTGGTTCAGGAGTGATGACAGCCGGTTGATTTTCTTGCTTTAAGGGGTTAGTCTACTGTTACGAGGCAAAAAACGAGCGTTATTTTAAGCTGTTGTAAATAAAAAACGACAAAAGATAATTATTCCAAATGTTGTATATAGTTTTATTGAGTCTTGAAGTTAAAGTTTTCATGTATATAATATATTTAAAAACAAAATGGCGACGGCCATAGTCCGGCGCTTCAGCAGTGGCAGAAAAATGTAAAAAATGCGCTACGTAAAACTGTGGAAAAACTACAGCACCGATTCACTTCAAATTTTTAGCACATACTTATTAAACATTTATCTACCTGTTAAACCTCTAATATGTACAAAAAATTAATTTTTTCTTCATGTGACACAAGTTTGAAAAGTTAGGTTCCGATTTAAATGAAATTTTTAATAGAAAAAAGAGTTGCCAAATCATCAAAAATTAATTTTTTGTATATATTTGAGGTTCAACAGGTAGATAAATGTTTAATAAGTATATGTGCTAAAATTTGAAGTGAATCGGTGCAGTAGTTTTTTCACAATTTTACGTAGCGCATTTTTTACATTTTTCTGCCACTGCTGAAGCGCCGGACTATGGCAGCCGCCATTTTGTTTTTAAATATATTATATACATGAAAACTTTAACTTCAAGACTCAATAACACTATATACATTTGAAATAATTATCTTTTGTCGTTTATTATTTACAACAGCTTAAAATAACGCTCGTTTTTTGCCTCGTAACAGTAAACTAACCCCTTAATGGTGCAGTGAGACTCGGTACGGTAGTTTTCTTTTCATTTGTATCCCTAAGTTCGGATATTGGTTGTCGAGACAGAGCGTCTGCTATTTTATTTAGTACTTGTTGAGTATTGCGCTTTATTCAAATATGGAAACGCCCTTAATATTGTGGAACGTGTGGAACCATCACCTTCTAATCATTTTCATTCTGCCTGGATAGCTCTCTTCTTCATCGTCTTCTGATGGGTTAGGACGTGCCCTTCCTTTTCATCTCCGAATTCTTATTTTTGTATTCAAAGTATTTCTTTGCCACAAGCTTTTGAATTTTAATCAATAATAAAAACTGAATTAGAATTATCGCCGATCTGTTTCTTATTATCCTTAATAGGTTATGGGCCCAGACACGTGCGCGACAGCAGTGTGCCTATTTTGCTAAGTGCGCTTCATGGAAAAGAAGAACAGTTCGACGGAAGAAATCGACACTAACGATTCTGTAATGAGGATATAACATTATTGTACCAAACGGAAGAAAATATTGGTCAAGACTCTGTGATTATTCAACAAGTGTCAGTGCAAACAAGTCGCAAAATGTCGGAATCAAGAATATATCAAATTTATCGCTTCAACGGGCAAAATTATCAGCTGTGGCGTCGACAAATGGAAATATACATGACGGAGAATAAGCTCAAGCCTTATATTTTGGGCACAATTAAAAGGCCAGATTCGGACGCGCAAGCTTGGGATGACAAAGATGCTGAGGCCCAAGCATTCATCATGAGAGGACTGGAATTAGCGCAACTAAAGTACCTAACGGACTGCTCGACTGCCGCACAAATGTGGTCTAGATTGAAAAGCATTCATTCCGAAAAGAGTGAGCAATCCGTGCAAGTCTTGTTAGAAAGGTTTATCAATTGCAAAATAGATGATGACGAGAGCATGGCTGATTATGTGTCCAGGGTGACACCGCTAACGCAAAGGTTGAAAGGTATGGGTCTCGAGCAAAAAGAATCAATGGTGATTGCAAAGATCCTGAGTAGTCTACCTTCCAAATATGATCATGTGAGGACAGCATGGTACGCAGTGCCTCGAGCTGACCAAAACATCGAGCGGTTGACAGAGCATTTAGTCAACGAAGAATCGCTCATTAACCTTCGGAGCACCGGCGGGGACACTTCAGCAACACACCGAGCTGCGTATGCAGCTAGCAGTAGCAGCAACAAGGCAAAAGCGAAGAGTAATAATGGAACTGTAAGCAAGAAGCAGAAGCGTGCAGGTAAATGTAATTATTGTCAGAAACCGGGACATTGGGCCAGGGAATGCTTCAAACGTCAGAGAGAACAACAGAACAAAGGTGATCGACATAACCTGATGATTCAAAAGGAATCCAGCAGAAGCCAAGCTAATGTTCAAACATCATCAGTTGCGGATAGGTCGCATTTATTCATCCTTCAATCAGCGACGTCTCAGGGAAAAATAAAGGATGTATGGTATGCAGATTCTGGTGCGACGGACCACATGCCATTCCAGAGGGAGTGGTTCAAAAACTATATTCCATTTTTAGAGGACACATGTGAGATACGAGTTGGTGACGGCCGTAAGCTAGCAGTCAAAGGAAAAGGTGACGTTGAAGTGCATGCAACGAATAAAAAAGGTCCTCATCCTGTTCACACTATCAAAGATGTTTTATTTGTTCCAGATCTTGGCCGTAATTTCATATCTGTTTCTAAATCTACTGAGAAAGGTATGAAAACCATTTTCGAAGAAGGTGCTCAGCGTGTTGTCTTCATGAAGGACGGCGTAGTCATTGTTGATGGAATCCGAGATAATTGGCTCTACAAGATGAATTTTGGGCCAGTCAAGACATCAGAACTGAACATCGTATCCTCAGGATCATTAAAGCTATGGCATGAACGTCTGGGTCATGTTAATTTCAAGACGCTTCATGAGATGGACAAAAAGGGAATTGTTCATGATTTAAAAATTGATAATACATCAGAAGCAAATCCAGTTTGTGAAGGATGTGCATACGGTAAGCAGCACCGACAGGCTTTTCCGAAGTCAGGAGCAAGGAGGGCTAGTACAGCGGGTGAGACCTTTCATGTGGATCTTTGTGGTAAAATGAGCACACCATCAATTGGTGGTGCAAATTATTTTATGCTTCTGAAAGATGATTATTCCAGATATTGCTTCGTATATTTTTTAAGAAACAAAAATGATGTGCTGCAGAACCTCAAGAAATTCTATGCTGAAGTTGAAGCTGATGGTTTTAAAATTAAAAGGCTACGATCTGACGGTGGTCTTGAATTTTGCAACGACTCTGTTAGGCAATTCCTGTTAAACAAAGGGATCAAACACGAAGTCACAACCCCAAGAGCCCCTGAACAAAATGGTTTCATCGAGAGGCAGAACAGGACAATAGTCGAGAGTGCGAAGGCCATGTTACACGAGAGGCAGCTACCATTGTATCTGTGGGCAGAAGCGACAAACACCGCAGTTTATTTGAAGAATCGTACGGCATCGGATACGATTGGTGGCATCACTCCTTATGAAAAGTGGTTTGGGACAAAACCTTCGGTAAGACACCTTAGAATTTTTCGATGTGAAGTGTATGTCCATATTCCGAAAGAAAAGCGTACTAAATGGGAAAAGAACTCGATCAAATGTCAGATGATTGGTTATAACGATGATAGTAAAGCGTACAGGATTTACGATCCAACCAGTAGAAGAGTTCTAATTCGAAGAGATGTTATATTCAATGAAACTCCAGATAGGCCGCACGATATTGTTGAAACACAAACCGTAAATAAACCAGAGGACCACATGCGATCTGAAGAAGAGTCTGAGCAACAGGAATCAGGACAACAATCATCCGAGAATGAAAACAAAAAGGCTTACAAAAATCCAAGGTTGCCAACTCCTCGAAGTCCGTACAAGATACGTAGCAGAATAAGTTCCAAATCAAATGAAGACAGGCCTGAACAACTTGGAATGGCAGAGCTCTGTGTAGCTGAGCTAGAGCCTGTCAGTCTTGAAGACGCTATGGAAGCTGAATATTCTAAAAAGTGGTTGGCAGCCATAAATGAAGAGATCGATTCATTGGAGAAGAACAAAACCTGGGAACTAGTTCCAAGAACTGAAAATAAAATGTTATAACCAATCGCTGGGTCTTTAAGAAGAAATATAAAGCTAACGGTGAGATTGATAGGTACAAGGCCAGACTAGTTGCAAGAGGCTGTTCACAAAAATATGGGATCGACTATGCTGACACATTTTCACCAGCTGTAAGATATGATTCTGTCAGAACCTTGTTGGCAATTGCAGCAGCTTACAACATAAAAATTTTCCAATTTGATGTTAAGACGGCCTTCCTTCATGGCGATCTTGAGGAAAATATCTACATGGATACGGATTTGAAAATGTTAATCAGGTATGTCTATTAAAAAAGAGTATATATGGTTTAAAACAAGCTTCAAGACAATGGAATAAAAAGATTTGTGAATTTTTAATTAATTATGGAATGAAACAGTCAGTTGCTGATCCATGTATATTCACATTTAAAACCAATAAATCTTCAATTTATCTGGCTCTTTATGTAGATGATGGGTTAATTTGTGGGAGTGACTGAGTTTTTTTTTGGAATGCAAATAACTAAAGATAAAGAAAGAAGACAACTAAAAATACATCAAAGCGTCTACACTAAGAAAATCCTTGAACGATTTAATCATCTAAATTGCTCACCTGCCGAACCTGGAATAAAATTTACGAAGGAGGAACAGGGTTCAAAGGACACAGGAATCTTTCCTTATAGAGAAGCCATTGGATCACTTATGTATTTAATGGTATGTACTAGACCTGATATTGCTTTTATTGTTGGTGTTCTAAGTAGATATAGGGAGAATCCGACGAATATACATTGGCAAGGCGTCAAACGGATATTTAAATTTTTAAAGGGGACAATAAATAGAGGAATTACATTTAATCTCTGCTCGACCTCTACCGAGTTAATCGCTTTCTGTGATGCTGACTGCGCTGGTGACATCGATACAAGACGTAGTACTTCAGGATGGATTTTGCTGTTGAATGGAGGACCTATTTCGTGGGGTTCAAAGAAGCAAGCTGTGACTGCGAAATCAAAAGTTTGATCGAACAGTATGGACTGTCTGATGTCTGATTTGAAAAAGCATGAGGGAGTGTTGAGTATTGCGCTTTATTCAAATATGGAAACGCCCTTAATATTGTGGAACGTGTGGAAGCATCACCTTCTAATCATTTTCATTCTGCCTGGATAGCTCTCTTCTTCATTTTCTTCTGATGGCTTAGGACGTGCCCTTCCTTTTCATCTCCGAATTCTTATTTTTGTATTCAAAGTATTTCCTTGCCACAAGCTTTTGAATTTTAATCAATAATAAAAACTGAATTAGAATTATCGCCGATCTGTTTCTTATTATCCTTAAAAGTACTCCTCGTCGGTATTTTATGTCGAAATCGTACTGTTGGAGTTCAATGGCCCAGCGAGCGAGTCTACCGGATGGGTTATCAAGCGTTTGCAGCCACTTCAAAGCCTGATGGTCGGTTACTACAGTAAATGTGTATCCTTCCAGGTACGGTCTCATTTTTCTTATGCCCCATACAACGGCCAAACATTATTTTTCGGTGACGGAGTACTTCTTTTCGGCTTCATTCAAGGTACGACTGGCATAGGCTATCACATGTTCATTATCCTCGATTATTTGGGAGAGCACGATTCCTAGTCCTTCTTGACTGGCATCCGTTTGGAGTATAAATGGTACTTCAAAATCAGGACAGGACAATACTTATGCCTCCGTTAAGTTCCGTTTCAGCGTTTGAAAAGCCCTTTCTTGGTCTTCTCCCCATATCCATTTTTGTTTCTTCCTTAAGAACTGGTTGAGGGGTGCTACGGTTTCGGAAAAGTTCCTTATGAATCGCCGGTACCATGACGCTACGCCTAGGAACTGTCGTACTTTCTTAATAGTTGTGGGCGCCGGCATCTCGGTGATTGCTCTTACCTTCTCTGGGTCGGTTCGTATACCCTCAGACGTTACGAGGTGCCCCAGATATTGTAATTCTTGCTGACAGAATTTGCATTTCTCTGGGTTTAAGCGCAAATTGGCACTTCTTAGTCGGTTAAATACCTCTCGTAAGTTCTCTATGTGTTCTTCCAACGTTTTCCCGAGTATTATTATATCATCCAAATACACGAAGGCCCGGGCATCCATATCTGGTCCTATAATCGTGTCCAATAAGCGTTGGAATGTGGCTGGCGCGGAATGTAATCCGAATGGCATAACGGTGAACTGGAATAATCCCCTTCCTGGTACGGTAAATGCGGTAACGGGTTTACTTTCCAAGGGAATTTGCCAATAGCCTTGGTGGAGATCCAGTGTTGATATATATCTTGCTTCCTTCAACTTATCTAGAATATGGTTGACTTGTGGCAGAGGGTATGCATCTTTGACGCAGATTTCGTTAATCTTTCGGAAATCTATACAGAAACGGTATTTGCCATTCTTTTTACGCGCCAATACTACCGGTGAACTATAGGGACTGTTGGATGGTTCTATAACGTTTTCCGCCAGCATTCGGTCTACTTCGGTATTTATAATGGCCTGCATCGCTGGATTCCTTGGGAAGTATCGATGTTTGATCGGTTGGTCGGTCTTTAATCGGATGCGGTGTTTTACACGGTTGGTGGTACCTTTTAATTGTTCAAATTTTCTTATTTCTTCATTAAGAAATATTTGTAATTGTTCCTTTTCGGTCTCTATTCTACTTCGTTCTATGGGTCTCATTAAGGTTAGTTCGGCTGGAGTTGTTATGTTGCTTAATTCAATTTTTAGTCCTCCTTTGTTCAGAAAATCCATTCCCAACAGTATTGGGTGTGTAATCGTGGGAAGTATATGGAATTCATGGTAAATTTCCCAGTCGTTTATCTTACAACATAATTCTATTGCTTTATGTATCTTGTCTTTGCCTCCATTGGCGAGTCGGATCTCATACGTGGGTATTCTATGGCTCTTTAATCGTTTACTGCTGCCCAATTTACATATTCTGTTATCGATATAGGACAACATTGACCCTGTATCTATTAATGCAGTAAACGTAACTCCCAGAATATCCACTCTTATGAACGGTCGGTTGTCGGTGAACGGCCGTTGCTTGTGTTCTTCTTTTGTGGCTGACCGTTTCGTTTTGGACCGAGTGATCCTAGGCCGGGGTTTCTCTCGGTCCTCTGCCCGTTTCCCTGGCATCGACAGCCTCTAGTTGTTGTTCCCAATATCCCACAACTTGAGCAGAATAATCTCGGGTGGTTCGGACATTGTCGTCTTAGGTGTCCTGGTTGTCCACATTTCCAGCAGCAAGTATGTTGATTATATTGCGGATGAACGGTTACGGTAGCCAGCCATGGTTTAGAGGACACAGCTCCTCGACTCGGTTGATTTCCTCCGGTATGGTCGGAGGTCCGAGGCCTATTTTGTTCCTTCTGTATGGCTTCATACTCTTCTCCCAAGCTTTGCAATTCGCTTATCGTTTTAAAGTCTTGTTGCCTTATGTATAGACGATATTCGGGTTTTAAATTAGCATATATACGTTCAACCTGTCGCTCGGTTGTGACGGTCTCCACTCGTCGGCTAAGGGTTTGCATAGCGGTGATATATTCTCTTATGCTTTCGTTTGGTCCCATGCGTCTGGCCCGAAATTCTTCTTCCAATTCCTGTTGATATCTCGGTGGCAGGAAATGACCTTTTAATTGGTTAATGAAGTCACTCCAGGTTTTCCAGTTTGTTCGGTTATTGTGGTACCACAGTAATGCTTTGCCTCTAAGCAATTCTGGCAAAGCCTTTAACAGATCGTCCTGAGGAAGTCCATAGGCTTCAGCGAGTTCTTCTACTCGCTCTTGGAATCCATATATGTCCGCTCCTCCATCGTAGAATGTACCCCATTTTCGTACTCGGTCCATTATTTCGACTGGATTTGCCTTGGAGAACGGATTAATATGGTTCACCGTGGTTTCTTCCTTTTCAGCCGTTGCTTCGGCTTCGGTACTGGTGGTGTCGGTCTTTCTTTGACTATTAACTGCGGGTTGTCTTCGCCGGTCCTCGTTTGGATGGTCCTTCAGATATCTTAACAGACGCTCACGACGAACTGCGATGGTTCCTCCAGGTGATAGTCCATGGAACTGTAGTTCAGCGCGTAGTTCGGATTGACGTAGTCGGCACACGAATTCAGTATTTTCATCCTCCATTATGGAACTTACTTTAACTTTTTCCTTCGTGCCGGTTTTGGGTAAACGGTGTACGAGCTTAGCTGTTTCGACCTCCGCGCTATGGAGCTTACTTTAACTTTGCTTCGCACTGGATACGGTAGACGTGTACCGGGTATATATCGGAATATATCGGTCGGTTTGTAACGGTTGTACACGCCTTAAATACGGTCCCAACTGCCTCGTTGATTCGGTGCCGCTGGTACCTGCTACCTCTCTAGTTCGGTTGACTCTATTCCCTGTGGATATCCTCCAGTGGTTGTCTGAGTTTCCTTCTATCTGGTCTGGTCGGTGGTAAATTTCTTTTAATCGGTTAGACGGTCGTTTTCTTGGAATTCACTACTTTTCCTCTGAAGCAGTCTTGTCGCTTTCGCTGCCAACGACTGAATGTCCTGCAGCCGGTCGGGTGGTGAATTTATACTGTTTTACGGTCCCTGCTCGGGCGCCAATTTTGTAACCTATGGGTGGGGGTATGTGTTCTTCTCAGGGGTATGGTTGCCGGAAGCTCTAGAGATGTCCAGGATCGTAAGAGTGAGAAGACCCAAGGTGTACAAAATAATCGGTTTATTCATTTGTTCTGTTCTTTTACACAAGACTTATATCTCTTTACAATATACGTCTGGCCTTTTATATAAAATGGTATTTTACAATGTTCACCTGGCCTTTTTCTATTAATACAATTCAGGTTTGGCCTTTCATTTAGTAAAGTATTATACATTTATGGCCGGTTATCTACAACTGTAATTTTACAATATTTATATGGCCTCTGGTTACTAATACAATTCAATAAATACAATAGTTGTAAGGCCTTTCATATACAGCGGTAATTATAATATTTACATGGCCTCTATTTATTAATATAATTCAATAAGTACAATAGTTGTATGGCCTTTTATATTCAGCGGTAGTTATAATATTTACATGGCCTCTATTTTTTAATACAATTCAATAAATACAGTAGATGTGTGGCCTTTCATAGACAACGGTAACTTACAATATTTACATGGCCTCTGGTTATTAATACAATTCAATAAGTACAATAGTTGTATGGCCTTTTATATACAGCGGTAGTTATAATATTTACATGGCCTCTATTTGTTAATACAATTCAATAAATACAATAGATGTGCGGCCTTTCATATACAGCGGTAACTTACAATATTTACGAATATAATGGAACAGTATTTACAGTCATAGGACTTAAGTCCTGCAAATCTATTGTGCTTCAATACAAATAATTCTTACGAGCCGTTTAAGCTACGCCTAGATTGGCATCAGACACGTAGTTGGAAAGAGACGGTGAGCTACGCCTAGATTGACATCAGACACGTAGTCGGAAAGACACGGTGCGCTACGCCTAGATTGACATCAGACAAGTAGTCAGTACGGAAAGATACGGTGAGCTACGCCTAGATTGACATCAGACACGTAGTCAGTACGGAAAGAGACGGTGAACTACGCCTAGATTGACATCAGACACGTAGTCGGAAAGGGACGGTGGGCTATGCCTAGATTGACATCAGACACATAGCCGGTATGGTACGGGGAGAGACAGTGGAGCTATGTCTAGATTGACATTAGACACATTGCCGGAACCAAAATGATATACTATGCCTAGATTGACATCAGACACATAGCAACCAAAACCAGCCATGTTACGGCTGGTGAGTTCCTGTCCGCATCAGCGGACCGACTGTCTCCTGAGTCCTCGACTCGCCGCTTTTTATATCCTGGCGGTGGCCGATTTCATCAGGAGTGGGGATGTGCTGCTCGATGAAATTCCCACGGTCGCAGCAGGCTGAGGTGAGAATTTGAAAATTCGGGGCGCAGTAGGCGGATTCGGGAGGATTCGAATTTTGAATTTTCCGCGCGGGTAAAGTGATGCTTATGAACGAAGCGCCCATTTTAGCGCTTCGTTACATATATAATTCCTTTTTTTATATATACCTATCATTTAGTCCAATAGATGGGTAATTTCCTTCTTAAAATTTCATCTCGAGGTGGCCTATACAAAGTAAATTATCTTTTTTGTAACTACGTCTCTGCGTCAAACTCCCAATAGATTGACAGTTGATAAATTACTCGAAATATTGAGTTGAATTTCCCGCAATAATTTTACTTATAATCGTGCGGAACACGAATATATATATATCAATTATTGCAATCATAAAGCATTGTTTTTCCGAACAATTAATAAAAACTCACTTCGCGGGTATTTGTTTACAAAAAAGTGGCAGTCAAGCACCCCTCGAAATCTTTGAAAATTAGAGGTGGCGAAAATTTTTTGCTACGCTGTCATGCATGTACTTTACTAGGAAATGTCGCCTCCTTTAGTTCCCTCCTCAAAGACTAACCCCGACATTATTATTCTTCTTCTCAGGGCGTATTTAAAAAGTTATATAAAACTTATGAGTTTCCTCATTGATTCTCTAATTGCTCTAATGTTCCTATATCTGTATATTTCCATTTCTTTCGCGCCTTCAGATTAATTCTGACATAAGTTGCAATAATATCTAACAACCTACTTGGCTGCGATTTGCTGAACAATATACTTAATTTTGAATCTGGCTGCAAACTTGGCTATGAGGACGATTTACTTGGCTATTGGAAATGTTGCTACCGTGCCTCTTTTTTAACGTCGCATGCGACATCTGTATAGTTATTTATCTGTGATGCCAATTAGTTATACTTTTTCTGTTTACTACAAATTTTGACCAGTTAGATCCCTAGGTACAGTTCCAAGTTCCGCGAAACTTTTTTTTGCAATAAAATCGCTGCGCATGCGTTATATCAAAGATTATAGGTCTGTCTGGTAACTTTGTGTAAAACTTTCTTAGGTAAAAATCTGGTAAAAACTTTCATATGGTAGGGGGGATAAATATCAAAAGTTACCAGACGACTTCTAGTAAAAATTGGGTAAAAGACTTGCTTGTGTGCGTAAACTGTCATATTTTGAAAAATTCTAATTTATATGAAATATTTTTCAATTATGTACTTAACAAAACCCAAAAATGCCCAAAAACTGCCTCACTTAAAACACACTTTAGCATGCTTTAGTGAACTCAAAAGTAGCACGAATGTCTACAATGACAAAACAGCTGACAACTGACAAGCAATCGGTGATTTTACCCAATTTTACCCGGACTATTTTGCTTGGGTAAAATCTGAAAAAATGGTAAGAGGGGAAATGCTGTCAAGTGGTCAATTTTTACTCTGCTTGGAGTAAACAGACAGCTTCGGGTAAACAATTTTACCCATGGGTAAAAACTTTTGGGTTAACAGACAGACCTTATATGAGCCGTTGAAAATCATAGTGGCGTAGGTTAGGTTAGGTTAGGTAAGGTGGCTGCCTCTGGGGCGCACTTAGGCCAATGAAGGCCCATTGTGATGCCACATGGGACGAGTCCCCTGCAACTAACCCTTAAAACCAGTCAGAGTCCTTAATAAACCGCTCCAAGCGTTCAATCTTGGTAGAACCTAGTTTCGAGAAGTCATTAAAGAAGCTTGAGCCCAGGTGGCGGAATCTACGCACCGCTAGAGCCGGGCAGTGACAGAGGTAATGCGCGATGCTTTCCTCCTCTTCTTCATTTAGGCAGCTTCTACAGAAAACAGAAGTCATGCGAGGTCACCCCAAGTCTTCTGGCATGCAAGCCTATAAGACAGTGACCTGTTATGACTGCCACCATATTGCCTATATTGACTCTCCTGAGGGAGATCAGTCTTTTAGACCTTTCCAGGTCACAGGTGCTCTCGTTTTTCCACCTGTTGTTAGCAATTTCAATGTAGGATTTTTGAGTGTTTCGCTTGAATGTCGTGAGTGGAGTCCCCGGGTGGTGGGTTATCTCTTCCCTGGCCAGATCCGTCCCGAGTTTCGCCAGCTCATCCGCCCTGCTGTTGCCCGGAATATTAATGTGGCCAGGGACCCAAACAAGTCTGATATTTAGATGCTCAGCCAGCTTGCCGAGCTTGGAGCGGCAATCCGCGACCACTTTGGATGTTGTGTACACACCTGCTAGTGATTTTATCGCAGATTGGCTGTCGCTACAGATGAAGATATCCGTAAGAAGCGGCGTTGTGGCATCTAGCAAAACAATCGCCTGTGAAATAGCCATGACCTCTGCCTGAAATATACTACAGTGGTCTGGCAGCCGGAACGAGGTTGCGATACCTAACTGTTCGGAGTAAATACCTCCTCCAACTTTACCCTCCCTTACGGAGCCGTCTGTATAAATCTGTATTGAGTCTGGCCGCAGAACTAGCCCTTCCTCCCATTCCTGTCTAGAAGGGAAGGAGGCACTGATCCCAGAATCAAGTAGTGTAGAAGTAGTGTAGTCGATCGCTAAGGAGTGCCCTTCCAATATCTTGGCGTGTCCATACTCCGTGCGTGACCACTTACTGATCGCGTTCAGCCTTGCTGCCGAAGAAGCTGCCGTTTGCTTACCAAACAGCTCCACTGGCATCAGAGAGAGAATGATGTTTAGTGCCTCAGAGGAGGTAGACCTGAGGGCGCCTGTGATGAGCAGAGACGCCAACCGCTGCACCCTCTCCAGGTCTAGCCGATCGCAAGCCTTTTCCAAAGCAGGCCACCAGACTACCACACCATACACAAGTATTGGTCTAATAACTACTACATAGAGCCAGTGGATAATACGTGGTTCTAGACCCCATTTCTTACCAATGAAATAGTGGCGTAAGTCAACAATTTTTAAAAACTGAGTTAAGACTAAATTCACATCACTTACCCCTCACCATGTTAAATACCATATAAACTAATAAAACTTGACTTACGCTACTATGATTCTCAACGGCTCATATGTACAAAGTAAATAAAGGCCTTGACTTCCCGAGACGAGAGCATGAGATATGATATCAGATTCCATGAAGTGTTGCGATAACATTTGTATTTGGAATCATGTATATATTATAAAAAATCAGCGAAGTAACTTTACTTGTTTAAATATTTCTCTTGAGTTACTTGTACATGAGATTCGCTTGAATGTGCCCATGTGACCTTGATTTCCGCACATCCGCACTTCGCAGGCTTCTTGCACAGGCGCTTTGCACTCTCAGGATAGCGGCAGAACGATTGTATTGACTTACCCTAACTGGCTTATTGTCACATTGTCTGATGATTTTCAGGCCAAGGATAAAATCGATCTCAAGGGATGGATTAAATAAACTGCATCGGTAAAATTTAGCTATTAATATCACGTAATATGTATAAAAGATTTTCCTCAGTTATTTAATTCCAAGATGTTATAATTTAATCGAACGGTCTAGAAATTTCAAAAAATTGATTTTTTTCCTTCAATATTTCGAAAGTATAGTCCTTCGAGAATATACTGTTAAATTTGTGTAATGATATTGACGGTATTATATATGTAGGTTCTCCAGCCTTTTTAGCAGCAAGCGAGCGGTTAACCCGCCATACATACTTACTTAAAACTTTGAACTCATTTATCTCGAAACTACTTTTTTTTTTTTTACACGGCGGGACGCAAAACAAAAACACTATTTATCACAATCATCTCAAATTTTAATATGTTATTCAGTACACCAGTTGCTATGGCCGATGCAACCAAAACATTTTTATGTTAAAAACTTCTTATTTTTTTATGTAAAGAAACTAATGAAAAATATTCTGTTTTCTGTTTTTGGACAGACTCTTGTAGTACATTCTCATTTTTAAATTTCCACACATCCCAGCTAATGATAGGTACCAACAGGGGTAATTATGTCACTTAATATTAAACGGTTTCGAAATGTTTTAAATAAATGAGGTACGGTATAAATGGTTTTACCGCCATAATTTATATGGCTTATTATAATCTATCTTCCAAAGATTTATATAATTTTCTGTTTAGTGGCCCCTGATCACATGTTAGTGCTCGGCTCGTACATTTGAACCAAGATTGGTGCAAATTTTTAAGCATTTATGTACCTCGTTTTGTAAGTTTTCACTTTTCATAGAAGAACATGCAAAACATGCTTAAAATTCCCACAAATACTTCTTACCATAAAAACCAATACACTTTTTGCTAAGTTGTGACTTTTCTCTTTTTACGGGTTTTAAAAGCCTGCCTGCCTGACTTTTTTCTGCGTACGGGTTGTGAAAATGTATGATAGTAAACTCCATCCTATGTGTGCGTGTGTGTGCATTTTGTGACGAGGTTTTAACACTAGATTTTTGTGAGGCTTTTTGCCTCTCACATGTGTGTACAACTAATTATCTCTTGCATTGTCTATATATTGAAGAAAGTGGTGGGTAAGTTATATTTTGTAGATAACGAGCATACCCAAGGAGCCATATAAGCGCTCCTATCGGAGCACAACTTCCCGAGAGAAATATATGTATTTCCATTTAGACGTTCTCATCCAGCAATTCTTGATAGTAAAGTATTGTTTACTCGAAGTCTAACTTGTGCTAGCGGCATATTTTTTCAATAGTAATTTTAAGGATATTTGGAGTTCAATTGCGCCAGCGACAACTGTTTTCCTAAAGACATCTTGATGTTTTTATTAGTTATTTTATGAATATTTCTTAGTAATTCTGAATTGATCTTTATCTATCGACTTATCTTCTGGGTTGTATATAAAATGGTGAATCGATTAGGCTGCATTACTTGTAATAAGCGAATGTTACCACAACAAATGGTTCGGGTTGCGGGTTCAATTGTTGGGGTCAAAGGGGTTTGGCTAGTGATCATTTAAGTAGCTGTGGGATGGAATTCACGATCAAACGATTTCACAACCCGTAAAGAGAGAAAGGTCACATAGCAGGCTCCAAAGGAAAGGTAGACGGGGTGAGTGGGGGGAGGAGTTGAATGTTTGGAGCAAAGAATAGGGAAAATGTTTTTACAAATAATGGGCACTCCGGCAATTATCTCCTTCTCTTTTTGTGACCTTGGTACCGTTATTCCACCCAACCCCACAATTTTGTCAGAAGTCGATAACATGCTTAAGCACTGCCGGTGGAAGAGAGACGAAAAATGTGGAGGCAGAGCTTGGAACTTGGAGGAATTGATACGGTGTCACCGGGTGCCGAGAAAATATAAACGAAAAACTGTCTTATTATTCGTCCTTTATGCGAAAATAAAATTGTTAATTCAATTTATATTTGAGCATAACTTTTTAGAAATCTAGAAAAACAATTAGCCCAATAAGCCACAATTTATCATACATTAATTAAAAACTCCACATAAAAGAACCACCCTGTCCTGTCAAGCGAATCGCGCTCTAGCTCGCCCATGGAGGAACGAACGAATATGGAGTGGAACAACCGTGTAAAAACCCTGTCTGTGAGTGAAGCCAAAATTCCGTGTACTGAATGTCAAAAAAGTGTACCAAATGTCAAAAACCAGGCCGTCCGCCGTGTATTTAGTGTCAAACGAGAAACGAGCGGGAAATTTAATGTTCAATTCGAGGTGTCAAGTGCAGTGATTAAGCGAGCAAAAAGGTAACTTTGTGCTTGTTTTTGCGTAAATGCGGGTTATAAGGTGTAATTTTTATGTTTTAATGTTGTGTTAATTTCTGAAAATGGCTAATTGTATACATATGTGTTATTTTGCAGAAAAAACTATCGAAAAATGCCTAAGAAGTGTTTCGTGCCTGGCTGCAAAAATGTGCAGATTTACGGGATCTCTGAGCTTTCTTTTCACAAGTAAGTATTTAAGGAAACTACACTTAGTGATTTCGTGTGATAAACTTATGTAAATGATAAGATTTTATGTGAAAAATTCATTCTTAACTGAAGTGATTTTCCCTCCAGAAGAATTGTCAGATACGTGCAAATGGGCGCCAGAGTCGTGGGCATAAAGTTTTTTTTGGGAGGATAAAGCGTAATTTAATATATTGATAGAAATATTATTTTACTTAATACTTTCTTTTTATTGCGTTTTAGGTTCCCGAGCGATGTGGATATGCGGGGGAGGTGGCTCCAAGAAATTAAATCACCTGCCAAGGTTAGCGCAAGGGATGTGGTTTGTTCGGAGCATTTCCTACCCGCAGATATTTTGCATTTGAGCAATAAAGCTGTCTTGCGGAGTTATGCTGTGCCACATTTGGCAGAAAAATCCGCTTCTGTTTTGCAGGTTCGTACTTTCTTAAGAATGCAATATTTAAGACTTTATTCTTTTAAAAATAAAATGTCTTTTATACTAATATTCAATTTTTCTCGATTTTATAAAGGAATCAGCTCAAATGCCTTGTGGAAGCCAGGAATATAATAAGGGAAACATGCAATGGTCTCAGGTAAAAAAAAACATATTTAAAATTAAAAAAATATTATTATCATTCGTTTAGACGATTTATCCGGAGGATGAAATGGTGGACCTCAGCGTTGAGCATATCATCGAAGAAGACTGCACAATGGCTGAGGTAATTTACATTGTCTTTGTTAGCTGGCATAATTTCACTTTTTTTAAAATGCCCGCACAAAAAATCATTTTGACTGCTTTTTAATTTCAGGTAGTAAACAAATTATATTTATAATGATACAATTTCTTAGGATTTTGAGACTTTTTATAAAAAGCCTGAAAATCCTAAGAAATTGTATCATTATAAACATAATTTGTTTACTACCTGAAATTAAAAAGCAGTCGAAATGACTTTTTTGGACAATCCAGTGTTAAATAATAATGGGCTAAAGTTTCCTAAGTTGTAGCAGAAATTAGAATATAGAAGATATTTTATTCCGGATAAACAATACCTCAGAATGATAGAGAAAGTTATACGGAGCCTTTTTGAACATGTACATTGAAATGTTGTGATTACTGAATAATTAATTAATACAATCTGCTATTTTTAAATTAATCGGAAAAAAATTAAAAAAAAATTATTCCGGAAATGCGTAGTAATTAAAATATTTATACTTATCTATACTTGATATCTACATATTTATCTCAAAAGCAGTGACTACATTAATGGTTTGAAAGACTATGATCTTCTGGGGTATTGTGCTAATGTAAGCAAACATTTATATATGTATATAATAATTTTTAAGTTAATAATTATTTTAATTAATTATAACCTAATTCAAATAATCAGATAATGTATAAAGTCATGCAATCTGAAAAACTGAATTATGTATTAATGTGATAAGAGTAATTGTAAATCTTTGTTAAATGTATATTATAATTATAGATACGTATCATTAGAAGTAGATGAAATAACTTATTAATTGAAATTTTAATTTATGGGTCTTTTTCGGCGTACAAATGGGGCAAATTTACGATCAAATAAAATGTTTTTTATTATGATGTTAATAAAATAATATAAAAAAATATATAAAATATATATAAAAAGGGTTTGTCTGACAACATAAGATTAATTTTATTACAATAAGTGAAATTATAAGAAAAAGTATTTACTTTAACAACTCTAAAATTAAGATTCTTATTAAACTTAGCTCGTTTAAGATAAGCAATTTTGGAAGTTAAGATTACTTTTGAAATATGATTAAGTTGATACTAGTATTTTTTTCTTTTGTAATTTAATGAAATAAAAAAATGAGTTGTTATGGTAAAATATTTGTTTTTATTTTAATTTGTAATTTTGAGAATAACCCATTGATGGAGGATTTAATATTTTGGAAAATAAAACACAAAATAAGTTATATGTAGTTTCTGTATGCTGATGAACAATTCAGCTCAGAAATATATATTTTGTTGAATTGTTTTTTAAGACGGTTTTGCTGCGTTTTGGAAACTGATTTATCATTTGGAGCCAAAGGGTTTATTCTCCATTTTTATTAAACATTTTTTTGCGTTATTTCAGTGCAGCTTAACTATTTTCTTGTGTTGTCTAATTTAATTAGGCGACATCTTCCGAACGAGGTGAATCGGAGGTAAGTACTCTTAAAAAACAAATTATTTCTTTACAGGAAAAATTTAATAATAGCCAAAAGAAAATTAAAAGGCTGCAACAGAAAATTCGGAGAAGGGATATTAAAAACAATAAATTGAAGGATATGCTAAAAAACCTGAAAGAAAAAATTTCATAAATGAAGAATTAGATGAAATTCTAGATAAAATAGCTGGCCCAAATAAAGAATTATTTGAAAGGCAACTATTCATGCTGAAAGGGAAAAGAGCTACCAAAGAGTACAGCCCTGGTATCCGGTCATTCGCTCTAACGTTAAACTTTCTATCTCCTAATGCGTATGAATACGTAAGAAAAAGTTTCAATACATGCTTGCCTCACAGCCGCACAATAAGGGGTTTGTACCAGAGTTTGAATTGTGCACCCGGTTTCACGACGGAATCATTTAGCGCAATAAAGTGTGCTGTAAATGAAGCAGCCAAAGAAAACAAGAAGATTGTGCTTCATCTTATTTATGATGAAATTCATATCCGTCAACATATTGATTGGGATGGTGAGAAAGCCACCGGATTTGTTGACGTAGGTGATGGAGGATACAGCAGCACAGTAGCCACACAAATTTTGGTTTTCCTTGCAGTCTGCATTACAAAATCTTCGAAGATACCATTGGCGTTTTTTCCCATTTCCTCAATGACTGCAGAACAGAAAAAAAATATTACAATTCTCTGCATGCAGAATTTGCTAAGTAGAGGTGCAGTCATTACGGGTATCTCATTTGATGGTGCAGCAACTAATTTCACAGTAGCGAAACTCCTTGGATGTGATATAAGAAATATAGAATCCCCAAGATATTTCAAGATTAATGAAAGTGACGAGAAATATATTTTGCACCCTGATCCCGTTCATATGCTCAAATTAGTAAGAAATGCTCTACATGACCTAAAGACAGTAAAAGATGGAGAAGGAAATGAAATAAAGTGGGATTATTTTAAGCACCTTCTAGAAATTCAAGAAAAAGAAGGACTCCATCTTGGAAATAAATTAAAAAGAGCGCACGTATATTTTGCTGATCAAAAAATGAAAGTTAAATTAGCAGTTCAATTTTTAAGCAGATCTGTGGCTGATGCGATCGATTTTTGCCGCGAAGTTTTGATATTAAATAGCCGTAAATTGTCTGAATTTAAGAATAAAAAGAGAGCGCTATGTAAGAATAATTTTCCCCACATTGAAAATTTTATAGTAGAGGTTATAAATTATTTACTAAAAATAAGACTGATTAATAATACGGAAATAATAAAGAGTGCAAGAAGCACTGGATTCCTGGGCTTGATAAGAGGATTACAAAATATATTTGAAATATATGGCAGGTTTATAGAAACTGAACAATTAATATTCCTTCCTATGTACAAAATTAACCAGGACCATATTGAACAGTTTTTCTCGTCTATGCGTATGGGTCTTGGTAGCAATAATAATCCCTCAGTGAAACAATTCATAGGACGGTATAAGAAACTTTTAATAAGAAGCCAGATGAGGGAAGGTAGTGCAGGAAATTGCCTACCGTTACAAAACATAAAATTACTACCTATCAGTAGATTAGACCCACTCGAACAAATAAATTTGAGCGTGGAAAGACAGCACATGGTTACACAGGCTACAAATCAAGACTTAATAGAAAATGTAAATGGTTTGGTACCAGAACTATATTTTCTACAAGATCACAGTTATGCCGAAGATCCGGCGAAGTTTTCACTGTTTGTAGAAAACGTTGTGGAGTATATAGCTGGCTATGTTGTGTATTCGATCAGCAAGAAATTAAATTGCCATGAGTGCTTAACCGCTCTTATAGGGGATGCGTCTTCTCGCTTCCTTATTTCATATAAAAGTCGAGGTTTATTGAAAACCCCATCAAAGAGCGTATTGGAAATGTGCACAACAATAGAAAAGGAGATCCGCCGCAGAATAAAACTGTCAACAAATCCACACGATATCCTGCAAAGAAACGAATATAGCGCTCTTATGATATCCGTGCAAAATTCATATATTGGAAAGAAATACTTTGAAGACAAAGAGAATCATATGACAGAAGGTGAGCACTACGTCCTTCTTTTAAAGTTAGTCACGAAGACATATATTAAGGTAAGATACCATTTTATTGCAAAAAATATTACTCAAAAGGTATCTGTGCGGCAAAAATACAATCACCTAGTATTATTTCAAGGCATGTAAGATGGTGAAATAGGCCTACAGGGGAAGCTGGCCATCTAAAATAAGCAGCTAACGTACTCAAGTGTAATACCTCCTGGGTGGCATGGAAAGTTGCACATTTTCTTCACTTTTCTCTATGAAAGATAATAAAAGAGTTAAAGAAAAAAAGTGAACAATGTAAGTATACATTCCTTATTACTTAATATATTAGGTATATATTCAATTAATTAATTGCACTACACTCTACTTTACAATTTAAATATCAATCAATTTTATACATACATATTGTGTGGACAGGATGTTGAAACTTAAGCTAGTTATTTAAAAAATTTTTGTTTTGAGTTTTTTGCATGTAAAAAAAGGTAAAGATGAATTGTTGTTATAAGCTTATCATAAAACCGATCCATTCTCAAATTCATGTTTTGAGCAAAATTACAAATTTGTTATTTATTACTGTTTTCATCTTTCTTTTCTTTTTAATATTAGTAACCATTATAACTCTCATATCAATTACCTACTTATGGCCAGCTGCAGAAATTTCGTGTAACACCGCACGATCTTCAAGTTTTAGCCAAGCTGGAGAAATATAATGGACGAAGGACGGCTTCGCATTATGTCATCATCCTTTAAATTTCTCACAACTATTTTACTATAATTTTTTAATTTGTATAGGTTTTTCAGCCGTTATACCGGGATTTCCCCGGTATTCCATTGTAGGAGATCGAGCTCATAGCTGTTTACAACCTACGAATTTCGAACGCGTCCATCGAAGAGGATGCTGAGTATCAGTGCCAAGTAGGTCCAGCCAAATTTAACAACGCCATCAGAGCTAATGCTAAATTAACTGTCATATGTAAGTACGAGCAGATTTAGTCGTCATATTTGCTTTTTTAATTAAGGCAAATCATAATTAAATCAAAGATCTAATATTAGGAGGGCCAGAAAGTAACGTCGAACATACAAACGAATAAATTATCAACAAGTTTTTATTTTTAATCAATGATGTAATCACTCTCCTTATCAACCTTTTGCCATTCAGTGTGCAAATTTTCAATGCCGGATTAATAAAAATTAATTGTTTTTTTAGCAAAATATCTAGCTATGGCATTCTTCAAATCATCCAAATTTATCAAAATTTTCAAATTTTGTGGAAGTAATTGGGGTGGGAATTACTGCCCGACATTGCAACATCGGAGTTCCATTTACTCCGGTCAGCACAACAGTTTTTGCAAAAAATTTGGAAATTTTGATGATGTAAAAAATGCCATCTTCAGACATTTTTCTCAGAAACCGATTTTCATCGGTAAAAGGTTGTTGATAACAAAGATTGATTTTTGTGAATTTAATAAAAAAGAACGACATTACTTTCCAGTCCCCCTATTATTTTAGTATTAACAATTCCAAGCATAAAGATTTATTCGCTCGCAATTTTATTGTCCGAGAATGGCGGTTAAATAATTTAAAATCACTTTTGTGCCCCTCCGCAGTGCCAGCTAAAATTTTACGCCTGTACTGAGTAATGTCTATGTGTAAGTATTTCTACTCACACATTTTTGAAATGGCTTCACTTTTTTCGGCTCGTTTCCATTCCATGTTCGTTCGTTCCTCCATGAGCTCGCCTCTCCATACAATGGCATTTGCTTCCCTTGCAAAACAAGCCCGCATAAAAAAACCTGTGGTGCAAAACGTAAACAAACCTAATCTGTATACGCCTTCAATGTGTGAGGCAGGCACTCGATTTCTCCCTGTCCCTATATGAAAAGCACGGCCGGGCCGGCACCAACACAGTGCCAGAAAAAGCAATGCTAAACAAGCCCGCACCGTAAAGGGTGAACTCTGGTTTCATTGTGTGTGCGGCGATTTTGACTGTTGCCGTCCTTATTCTTTATTAGGCAATTTAAATGGGAATTTGGACTTTGAACAAACAGGGAAAGATTCTCTTTCTTACTAATGGGAAAATGTTTTGTTTTATTTTTTCCCAAAATGAGCTGTGGTGGGGATAACTGTGCCGAAAAATAGAGTGCCCATTCTTTGTAAAAGCATTTTCCCTATTCTTTGGTTTGGAGGATGTCAGGCTTGAACCTAATGAGTGTGTAGGTGGCTATAGGTACGACTACAGCATTAAATATTTCGGTAAGCCAATTAACCAATAATTCCTACAAATGTATCCCACCGATCTTTGGGGATTGGAAAGGTAATCGGGTTTTGTGCCCGTTGAGACTTTTGATCAGTGTATTGAGTATATTATCAATTTGCAAAGTTTCAAAAAAAATTGGCCGAAACCCAATTTTCATAAGAATTGTCCGGGTCGTTTCTATTTTATTATATCCCTTCTATATTTTTATCCCAACGTCCGGGGTAGGGGCTTTAGCGTGAAAAAAAAACACTTTTTTTGCGATTTTTTTTTAGAAAAATGGATAGAGCAAATTGATTGAAACCGTATTCGTATATTATTAAGTATGATTTCAACAATGCCCAATAATTGTTTTATGCAAAAATATTAACAAACAAGCCGGTGACGGAGCTTTTCCAAGAACTTCTTTGGAAATAGATTATTTGCGGTATCCACTGTATCTCAGCTGGAAATTATCTGAAGTAAAAAAACCATTAAAATTTAGTCAAAGTGTCATTAAATCCTCTCCCCAACGTTCTCTGATTATTATTTTTTTATTTTTAGAACGAAGTTCTTTATGGCGCACTATGCGTTGAAAAACTAGGCAGGTGAACATAGAGAAAACGACAGAGTAACGTTAAATTCCCCTCAATTTTGCTTTGCTCTACGCAAGTCCAGTCGTTCCCCTTAGGGTCTTGGCCATCTGGGGTCTAGTCGGTTTATTCGAGAGCTACTATTAGTACTGTGAAGAGAGAGAGAGAGAGAAAAAGAGAAAATTCGAAGTTCCCTGGCAGGCGGCAGCAGCGCATGTTTACTTTATTATACTTTCTTTGATGAAACTTATGATAGTTGTGTTTGCATGACGCATGTGTATGCTTCATATAGTGACGATTAAAAGTCGTGTTACGTGTATTCAAATTCACGTGGATTATTATATGATTCAACAAAGTCACGCGTGCGCGCGTGTTTACATGTGTATAACTTTTTCGTGATGTTGCGTGTGCATATTTTGTACGAATAGAAGAATTTACGAATTCAGATGACGGACTGTCAAATTTTAAAGTTAATGTAATTTGAACCAAACTCATTACTTGTGGCTTTTCATGGTCGCTTATTTCAAAACAACTGTCAGAATTTACGAATTCAAGATGGCGGACTGGAAAATTTTGAAGTTAATGCGATTTGCACCAAATTTTGTACTGGGGGGTTTTCGAGGTCGGTTATTTCAAAACAAATGTCAGAATTTTCGAATTCGAGATGGCGGACTGTCAAATTTTACAGTTAGTGCGATTTGCACCAAACTTGAAAATTGCGGGGTCGCTAATTTTAAAACAACTGTCAGAATTTACGAATTCAGGATGGTGGACTGTCAAATTTTAAAGTTAATGCGATTTGCACCAAACTTGGAACTTGGGAGTTTGCAGGGTGGCTTATTTCAAATCAACTGTCGGAATTTACGAATTCAAGATGGCGGACTGTCAAATTTTAAAGTTAATGCGATTTGCACCAAACTTGAAAATTGCGGGGTCGCTAATTTTAAAACAACTGTCAGAATTTACGAATTCAGGATGGCGGACTGTCAAATTTTAAAGTTCATTCGATTTGCACCAAACTCGGAACTTGGGGGCTTTCGAGGCCGGTTATTTCAAATCAACTGTCAGAATTTACGAATTCAAGATGGCGGACTGCCAAATTTCAAAGTTAACGCGATTTGCACCAAACTTGAAAATTGGGGGTTTTCGGGGTCGCTAATTTCATAACAACTGTCAAAATTTAAGAATTCAAGATGGCAGACTGCCAAATTTTAAAGTTACAGGATTTGAAACATTATAGGTAGGGAGAGGTAATATTTTTCATTTCCACACACTGTCAGCTGAACATAATTTGAAATATATCGAGAATTTCCTATGTATACCTGATATATGCTCAGCTGTGTGTACTCTGGCCTTAAAATAGTTATGGTTGTTATTTATGTTTCACCCAATCAGAAAATTGAAGACGTTATATTTCAAATTCATAGACAATTAAGTGAGTACAGTGAAGAGGGCGCCAGAAAATTATGTTGTGATCATGATAAGGTCCCACTCATTTTGGCTGGTGATTTTAACATTAATTTTGCAGATGCAAGATCTGATAAACTAAAAAAATGTCTGTAAACATTTAATTTGTCAATAAATAATAATCCGAAACACTCAACAAAAAAGTTTGGTACAACTATCGATGTTGTTTTTTCAAGATATTTACCCAAAATAGAGTCGCAGGCATATGTATCTTACTTTAGCTAACACAAGCCAATAATTTCCATGGTTGAATTTTAAAATAAAAATACTTAAATATGTCAAATGTTTTTACCTTTTTATTATTTATATATTATAGCAGAACTTCGTTCTTACCGGGGGTCCTGAGACCCGCACGTTTCTTTTTAAATGTTTGGTGGTCATAAGGGGTAATATCACCTTGTGTGCATGCAATCAAGGGTCATTTTCAGAAATTTATAAAAAAAAAATTTATCAATATTTTTTATTTTAACTTATCATCACATAGCAAACAGTAAAGTAAGCTAGTCTCATCCTGTCAGCCTTACAAGCAACTCGGTCTGTACATCGAAGTCTAAATAAACCATATAATAAGTACTTTGCCTATTTAATTATAACGACATTATAACATGGTGCCAGGTGTATAAAAGACAAAATATTAATTAATGTCGGAAACAACTGATTCGGAAGAATAATTAGAATCAAAAGTGTTGCCTAAAAAGAGCATAGTGAAAATTTTGTTATGGCTTAATCATCTAATCTTGCAGTGGCTTACATAATTTAAAATATATTCTCGAGCTAATGTTGTAGAAACATTTCCAAATTACAAAAAAGTTGCAATTCTACTTCACTGTAAGGGACCAGGTGCACTTCATATAGTCAATTCATTTAACGCTTATCTGGATAGCATTGAATATGATGTTCTAGTGAAGAAGTTTGAAGCACATTTTCTGCTTGCAGAAAATATTGCCATCGAAAGACATAAATTTTTTACACGGACAGTGTTAAAAAACTGAATTTGGCGAGTTACGTGAAAAATTAATTAGGGACATATTTGTGTGTGGACTTAACCAGCAGTTTTCCGATATTAAGGAAAGGCTTTTAAGCAAAGGGGACAAACAAATTGATAAAGCATTGGAAATTGCGAGAAATTTGGCGCTAATAAGGGATCGAGCAAGGCAACTCCAGACACACTCATCATCGGAGAATGCCGTTATAGGAGGTCCAGTTAAAAGTCGTAGTCAGCACCAGTTACGGTCGTCAGAATCTACTGTGAAGTAGTCTAATCGACAACCGCAGAAAGAAATGACGTCACAGCACACATCGCAACAATCGCAGCGAAAGCACAGAAATACTTGCAAAATTTGCGGTCATACCCATAAGTACATACCGGTATCCAGCTATTGGCGTAACATGTCACAAATGTGTAACAAACGTGTAACAAATCACTTCGCCGCGATGTGCAGATCAAAATTATTTGTGAAAAATGTTGACGCAATAGACGAGAAAACAAATAACACGTGCACAGAAGGAGACTCCTTGTTCATGGGCGCATTATCTTCAGGCCGCGCAGGCAATGCATGGTGGATCACCCTCTGGATAAATGAACTCAGTCTTAATTGTCAAATTGATACGGGCGCTCAAACTAACATCATAAGTCTCACTGAAATCCGCCGTCTTAACCTGAAGGATGCTAACATCAGTCAAACATCGACCAAAATTCTGACATTTATCGGAGAACAAATCAGCATCAAGGGTCAATACAACATTCGCTGTTATTATAAGAAGAAAGAGTTCGACCTTTTATTTCGCGTAGTGGAAGTGGATATTAATTGTCAGGCAGTTCTTGGCCTAACAGAATGTAAAGAAATGCAGTTCATTTCAAGTAGTAAGGAAGTAGAGTCAAAATTTTGTAGAAACTTATCTAAATTAGAAAACAATAATATTTGTTTGCAGTTTCAGTGATGTATTTGAAGGCATTGGTTGCCTTAAGATGCAGTGTAAATTTAAAGTCAACTCTAAGACTGTTCCAGTCGTTGTGCCTCCTAGAAGAGTTCCATTTAATCTCATTTAGCCTTTAAAAACTGAGCTTAAACGTCTCGAATCAAAAAACCCTCAGGTGATCTTCGTCTTTGTTTAGATCCAAGTAACTTGAGTAAGGTGCTAATACGCTCTCATTTTCAATTTCTTGAAGTCGATTATGTAGTTTCAAGATTAAGTCATGCAACAATTTTTACATCTCTCGATGCCACTTCCGGGTTGTGGGCCATACCACCTGATGAATATTCTTCAAAATTATGCACCTTTATAACGCCTTTTTTCTTAGACTTTCATTTAGTATCAAAATAGCTCCAGAAATTTCTCATGCCACACTAGTCAAGCTGTTCAGTGATATACCTACCCAATCTAATAATCTACATTGATGACTTCTTAATTTATGGAAAAAATCAACAAGAACACGATGAGGCTCTTAAGAAAGTTTTAGTACGAGCCAAAGAAGTCGGGTTAAAGTTTAACCAGTCAAAGTCAAAATTGAATGCATCCGAAATTTCCTATACTGGTCACATTTTTAGTAGTAAGGGTTTTCGACCCGATCAGAAAAAAGTAGAAGCCATTTACAACATGCCACGTCCAACATGTCTGTCCGATTTTCAACGATTCCTCGGAATGGTCAATTATTTAGGGTCTTATATACAAAATCTGTCTTCAGTAACTTTTAATTTAACAGAACTTTTAAAGAAAAACGTCGTTTGGCATTGGAACTAGTCTCATGAACTTGAGTTCAATAAAATTAAAAATCTTCTCACCAATGCCAAACCAACTTTAGAATATTTTGACTCTAATAAATCCGCCACCTGGCTCCGATGTCCAAAAGTGCTGTTGGAGTAGTTATCTTGCAGGAAGGCAAACCTGTAGCTCATACGTCAGCAAGTTTAACAGATACGCCACAATGATAGGCTCAAATACAAAAGGAACTCTTCACCATCTTATTTAGATGTCACAAATTTAATCAGTACGTAGGTATACGGACGCAATGTAAGGCTGCGTATCCAATGCTAGCTTGGAAATCAGTGAGCTTGAACAGAGTTCCAGCATTAAGGGGAGGTTCTCATCAAGCGACTGAAAAATGAGGTGATCTTCTTGAAAAAGGTGACTTATCGGTTTACATCGTAGCACTTGTAAAAATTATCTAAAATCAAAAAATCAAAAGTTTTTATAAAATATATAATATTTGTCGGCGCTTGTACCAACAATATAAATAAAAACTTGAAAATCAAAAAAATGGCGGACATTCAACTTTTCAGCACCAGTTTTTCACGTTTTTTTCGCTCTTTAAAGTGTTAAGGCCGTTCTACACTATCATATTCACTAACGTGAGTTCGCTAAAACTTTGGAATATATGCGACTCATATGTAGGACGATGAAACCAAAATCATATGAGTGCAGTTGCAGGACGTCTACACCTTAGTCCATGATATAATCGCATTTTGTGTTCTGAAGTGAAGAAATAAAGGTGTCAGATATTTTGTGAATAGTTTTATTACAAAAATGAGTAATAAGAACCTTCAAATAGTCGCAGCAGCTTCTTTTATAGTTGCTGCTATTATTTTAAAACGCAAAAATAAAAAATTGAAAAGAAAAAGGTTATGGTCTCGAAAATGGCTTCTTCAGAGAAATTCTGGCAAAGATGCTGCAGACCTAGTTCTGAAGGAATTAAGAGTTGAAGATGAAAAGTCCTTCAAAAATTTCTGCCGCATGTCTTTTAAAACTTTTGATCATTTATTAAGGAAAGTTGGTCCAATAATAAAATGTGAAGATACTCATCTGCGTCAAAGTATTCCAGCTAGTACAAGGTAATAACTTTGGTTTCGAATATACTATGTTAACCCTGCTCAACATTTTTTTAAAGGCTTCTTCTAACGCTGAGATTTTTAGCTACTGGTGAAAGCTACACAAATTTAAGTTACAGTTTCAGAATTTCTGTACAAGCCATATCGAAGATTATACCGTTCACAACTCGAACTATTTATGATGTTCTTCGAAGCGAATATCTTAAAGTCTTATTTTTCAAGTTCCTGTTGAAATAGTCTATAAGTTTTTTAATTAATCCAGATCCCTGATACTGAAGAGGAGTGGAAACAAGTTGCTAAGGATTTTCAAAATAAGTGGAATTTTCCGTTTTGTCTAGGCGCATTAGGTAAAAAATCAACATTTCTCAATCATTATTAAATTAAAATTTTTATATAAATGCGACGTTTAGACGGAAAACATATCGCTTTTCGAGCTGGCAAAAAAG
The DNA here is from genome assembly GCA_951509405.1 of Machimus rusticus. Classification (NCBI taxonomy): domain Eukaryota; kingdom Metazoa; phylum Arthropoda; class Insecta; order Diptera; family Asilidae; genus Machimus; species Machimus rusticus. The sequence continues at coordinate 17,636,219 of OX608051.1, forward strand.
ACGGTGCTTATTATTTTAATTATAAAGGATTTAACAGCATTGTTCTAATGGCACTTGTTGGAGCAAATTATAATTTCTTGTACGTAGACGTGGGATGTAATGGCCGAATAAGTGATGGCGGTGTATATCAAAATTCAGATTTATGTAAAGCTGTAAATGAGAATACTTTAAATTTTCCGGATGATAACTTTTTGCCTGGAACTAACTTAAAAGTTCCATATGTCATCGTTGCTGATGACGCATTCAAACTCTCAACAAGGATAATGAAGCCGTATGGATGTAAATTGGACGCACCCGGAAGAATCTTTAATTATCGTCTTAGCCGTGCCAGAAGAGTAGTTGAAAATGCATTTGGGATGCTATCTAATAGGTTTCGTGTACTGCAAACAGAAATCAATCTCTCGGTTGCAAAAGTTCAGGATATAGTTTTTGCAACTTGTGCTCTACATAATTTTATCAGACAATATGAAAATAATTTTGTTTCAGAAGTAGATAATGAAAACGTTAAAACAGTAACAATGAATCCTGGTATTTGGAGAAAACATGTTTCATTAACAAAGCTACAAAGATCAACGTCTAATCGATCAGCAAACGCGGCAATGCAAGTTCGAAATAATTTTTGCAAATATTTTAACACTAATGGATTTGTATCTTGGCAATGGGAGGCAATAAAACAATTCAATTTTTGAACAAATATATGTTTCATTGAATTTCATTTCATAAAAACTAAATATAACACAATACTAAACAAAATTATTGTTAAAAACAAAATAACGAAAAAAAAAGACATATTTAGTTTTCTTTGGCTTCAAAAACGTCTAAGATGATTTTTTTCTTCAGACTTTCTATAACTTTTTCATCTTGGATTCTTGACATTTCTGAACCAACAAAACGTAGGAAGTGCTGAATATGCGATGGAAATTCATTTTTTCCTCCAGTTGAGGTGGTGTCGTTCACTCTATTTAGTAAAGTTGAAGCTGTTTGAAGCAACTGCTCTTCGGCGCAAGAATTCCCCTTACTTTTTTTCCTAGATGGTCCTTCACAATGAACAGCCTGAGGTGATTCCACTGACGAAATAGTATTATTATTAAAATCAGCTATATCTTCTAACAAAAATGAATAGTATGGTGAATCGTTGTTGTCTACTGCATTCTGTGAAAGATATAATAATATTGTATATTGAAATTCTACAATAATTGTATTCAAGCACTACCTCTGTTGTTAAGGAGTCTTCATTAATTTTTGCACATGTTGGTCGTTCGATGTTTGATTCCGATTTTCGAGCTTTTATGTGCGGCTGTAAAAATTGCATTTTATCAAACCACCAAACTGTCGGTTGATAAGTCTCCTCCGCACCGGAACCACTTTTGTTAGATGATTGCCTTACCTTCCTTAATTCATTTGCGTAATGTGTTCGCATACAATTTATTTTTGTTTTCACCTCTTCCACTTTTGTATTTTCCCGAATTTCGTTGAGGGCACCGGCTATTTCATAAAATGCATTTGCTCGGGAGTGTTTGTTGCAATAGAATTTATCCTTGGGATTGTACAGCTCTTCTTTGCTTTCGTACAAGCTAATTAGCTTGGACATTTGCTCCCTTGTCCATTCTGCCATTCTTCCCAGTTCGCTGTCAAGAATGCAATGCCTATATTTGTCACTCACAGCAAAATAGATCTAGATCTATTTCATCATCGCCCGTAATCGACCGTCATCCAATGCATATGCGGCCGATTAGATTAGCGTTTTAGGGTTACACACTGCGCAAGTCATACATATTCCAAAGTTTTAGCGAACTCACGTTAGTGAATATGATAGTGTAGAACGGCCTTTATATAAAAAAAGTAACAGCAAATATTATCTGCATTTAGGTTCAGGCGCCGATAAATTAAATGAACTTCAAAATAAAAATAAAAAAATAGTGATCCATTGAATAGTTTCCCAGCTATCGTGCAACCCGATATAAAAAACATCGTTTTTCAGGAAACGCATTTAAAGACTTTGCTAACAATTTTTTTGAGTTCCAATATTTCACAGACAGAGTGTATCATTGGACATCTGGTGGCATTTTAGGTAGTTATTATTACCATAAAACGTACATATAAGGGCGCATTTAAAAAATATTGATGTGGAATGCACACTACCGCAAAAACTCTATTTTCGTGTAAAAAAATCGAATTATTATGCCATAATTTTTTTATGCAATTGATTTCAGTCAAACGGTTTGGGGAATATATTCTACACATAATAGGCTATCAAAAAATGAAATAAAAAAAATTGAATTTTCGGATCGAGTTTCATGAGAACCTCCCCTTAAGTGACCCTTGTTTCAAATGTCAGCGTGTTGAATTCCGAAAGTATCGTTCAGCTGTAAAACGAAAGGCTTTTAGGAGCTAAATTTGTATTGGAAGTGTAGAATTCTAAAAATAATGGATTATCGGATTATTATGGAAACAATGGTCTGCTATTGTAGGCTACTATACATATTATGATGTCGGAAGCGTTGCTGGTGGAAGAAAATCGGTGTGCAAAGAAAAAAAAACCTTAGTGGGTGCGTGTACTGTTTAAAAAACGTAAACAGTTCGGTGATGCACGGAACTTTGTAATGGAGATGATGATAACCGACGAAGAAATTTTTTTTAATTATGTCCGCATGAAAAAAACGCAATTTGAAGTAATGCTGCAGATGGTAGGACCCAGATTGACAAAGTTATTTATTAGGAAGCCAATCTCAGAACGCAACCGGTTAATAGTTGCATTGGTAAACAATAATACTGAGCATTTGAGATGCTTCCTTGCTGACGGAATGAGCTATAGTAGCTTATCCTATGCATTTCACATGGGCAAATCGACTATACATAAAATAATGAAATAAGTAACTGAGGCACTATGGTCAGTATTACACGACAATTACATCCCGAAGCCCACCGTGGAACAATTGCGAGCCGGTGTTCAAAAATGTTGGCTAAAAACAGGTATGCCGAATTGCATTGGCGCGATTGACGGAAAGCACTGTACAATTCAGGCGCCAGCTCATAGTGGGACGTTATATCATAACTACTGTCCTTGAATGAGGCAACATTTTTCAAATTAGTCAGTGTCAGTAATAACTTTCAACTTCACCACTTTAATCAACTCAGTAATATTTTAATTGCATCGTATCAGCCAAGGATATAAAAATGACACAAAAAAAGTTCAGTTGTTACTTTCTCACAATTATAAATAAAAAAATTACAAATTGTGTAATTATAAAAGGTGAATTTTTATTTTATTTTATTTCACGACATTAAGATAAAAAATAAAATAATAATAATAATAATAATAATAATAAAAAATATAAATTTATGGAAAATGGATAATATATAATATATAATAATGGGAAAGAGACATAGGCCATACCAGTAAGATACAGGTACAGATACATAGTAAATGGAGGAAATAAACAGAAATTATAGAACTAGGTTTTGGTTAAAACTTCCCTCCACGGTTGTCAATTTTTGCTTCAAGTCAGCTAGCTGTATCTTAATCTCAGCGATGAAATCGACCAAAGTAATGTTTAGTGATCAACTTAATTTCCAGATGTTTTATATTAGCAACTGAGGCTAGTGCACCGGAGTTATTGACCTTTGGCGAGAAGTTACTGCCGGAAGAGATGACGCTGACAGAGTGTACAATTTGAGGAAAGGAAATCATTCGTAGACTAGATCCTTAATAATGTCGACCCTAGATAATGAGCCATCGTCAAGTACGTAGTTGTAGTGTAATGGGATCTTGCTAGCGTGAAGGATGTACCTACAGTTGCATTTTCCAATGTTTACGAGTAGAGAAAGAGAGAGTAGAGGAAAAGTGACCGGAACAGAATTCAGAAGAAAGCAATTATTGACATTAACCATAGTGTAACATAAAATTCTGGAGTGGAACAGAATTAATGAAAGATCGCTAATGTAAATAATGAACAGAAGAGGTCTAAGATAATTGCCTGCGGAACGCAAGACGTTACACGAATTGGACATGAGATGGCACCGCGAAAAATAAATAGGTCGCAAGTGGTTCGCCAGATAAGAGCGCAACCAGTCGACAAAAAGTATAGGAAAAGCAAGGACAGAAAGCTTATAGAGAAAAATTTCAAGGTTGATTCTATTAAAGGCCTTATTAAAATTGGTGAAGATGCAATCAACCTGCTTGACAGGTAGAGGTCGATTTACACTTCATAATGCCATGCTGAAAAAAGACTAAGAAGCTTCAATAGCATTTATAAATTCGCCGACTGTTAAAAACGGGAAAATCAGCATCGCTCCTTGAGTTACAGTAAAGTTTCCAAGCCTAATTCTTTAAATTTGTTAAGTGCCTCACTGAGCTATCATGTCAGGTTTAGGCAAGCAAAAAAAGAAGGAAGGATATCATAAAATGAACTTATAGCATCATGGATCTCAGTAGGAAGCCTAACTAGTTCTAGAACTAAACAAACTTCTAATTCATAAGGAATGAGTGCTATTTCTATAGTCTAGATGATTTCGTATGAATTTAGTGGTCTTATTTTGCACAGCGTTGTCATAGAAGGTAACCAATTGTCGCCTTTTACATTGCTTTGAGAATATTTTTAGTTTATAGAAGTTCTCGTTGATGATTTAGGAAACCTAAGGCCCAAATGGGACTAGTTGCTTCTTTTATCACTTAATAGCTATTTATTTAAATATTACCTATGAGTTCAGTAAGTTGTCAACTTGACTAGTTCTAGAACTACTTTCGTAACTCCTCTCTCAGGAGTTTTGGTTCTAAAATGGGTGTCTTAATATGAATTTACCTGTTTAGGAACGACTGTAAGGTGAAAAAGATGTTTTCCTGTTTTATTTAATAACTTAAATAAGTCATTACCGACAACTACTCAGTAAGTAAACAAAATTGGGAAAAACAATTAGTATAAAAAAAAAGGACGAGCGAGCCTTACAATAGTCGCATATGATATGTAACATCTGACATCTCTTCTGCAAATCGAATTAACTTTAAAATTTGACATTCCACCATTTTGAATTCGAAAATTCTGACAGTTGATTTGAAAAAGACGACTCCGAAAACCCCCAAGTACCAAGTTTGGTGCAAATCGCATTAAGTTTTAAATTTGACAGTCCGCCATTTTGAATTCGTAAATTCTGACAGTTGATTTGAAGCAAGCGACTCCGAAAACCTTCAAGTAACGAGTTTGATTCAAATCGCATTAACTTTAAAATTTGACAGTCCGCCATTTTCAATTCGTAAATTCTGACAGTTGGTTTGAAATAGACGACTCCGAAAACCCCCAAGTACTAAGTTTGGTGCAAATCGCATAAACTTTAAAATTTGAAAGTCCGCCATCTTGAATTCGTAAGTTCTGACAGTTGATTTGAAATAAGCGACCCCGAAAACCTGCTAGTACCAAGTTTGATGTAAATCGCATTAATTTTAAAATTTGGCAGTCCGCCATTTTGAATTCGGAAATTCTGACAGTTGATTTGAAATAAGCGGCTCCGAAAACCCACAAGTTCCAAGTTTGGTGCAAATCGCGTTAACTTTTAAATTTGACAGTCCGCTATCTTGAATTCGTAAATTCTGACAGTTGATTTTAAATAAGCGACCCCGAGAACCCGCTAGTACCAAGTTTGGTGCAAATCGCATTAACTTTAAAGTTTGACAGTCCGCCATCTTGAATTCGGAAATTCTGACAATTGATTTGAAATAAGCGGCTCCGAAAGTCCACAAGTTCCATGTTTGGAACAAATCTTATTGACTATAAAATTTGACAGTCCGCCATCTTGAATTCGTAAATTCTGACAGTTGATTTGAAATAAGCGACCCCGAAAACCCATAAGTTCCAAGTTTCATGCAAATCGCATTAACTTTAAAATTTAACAGTGCGCCATTTTGAATTTCCTGTTACACACTTCCGTCCCTTTTTACGAAATCACTCCCACAGATTGCAGGAAAGCGAGAAGAAATTCAAATCAAATAGTGGGCGCGCGCGCGCTTCTTCACTTCCTGTTACACACTTCCGTCCCTTTTTACGAAATCACTACCACAGATTGCAGGAAAGCACAGTCCGCCATCTTGAATATCGTGTTACACACTTCCGTCCCTTTTTACGAAATTACTCCTACAGATTGCAAGAAAGCGAGAAGAAATTCAAATCAAATAGTTAGTGCGCGCGTGCGAGATATGAACTCGCTTTGAAGAGAACGCAAAAAAATATATTTTAAACTCACAGATTGAACTTTATTACAGCAAATTTATTAATTATTACAAAATGCTGACTTAAGGTCTAGACTGCCTCGTCCGGTCACGGTGGTCACGTTGAGTCTGATTGCAGGTGAACGTCCGGTCAGGGAAGGTGTCGAAATGATGAGTTGACGGTTTGGGGTTTAAGGTAACAGCGCTGCTACTAACGTTATTGCATATTTAGGGTGATGCTGATATAACTCGCGCGCGCTTCTTCACTTCCTGTTACGCTACTTCCGTCCCTTTTCACGAAATCATACCCAAAACCGAGAGTAAAGATATTACATATCAATAAAACCGAGTTTACAGTTGACAGAAAGTGCTGTTAGAAAGAAAAGCTTCTAATTATTCTCTTAGTATAAACGTAAACAAAAAAAATTTACAAAGAAAACATTAAAATAAAAAATACCTTTTATAAAAAACACATAACTTAATGATGAATTTAATCATCGAGTGGACTCTCATTTTTCTTTTTCATGCAAATAGTTTTGTACTGCCTCTTAGTGTAGAAAAGGAAACCTAGTTCACAGTTGACAAAAAGTGCTGTGTTTTTTACAAAAAGGAACGTACAAAGTGAGGTTTCACATTGGTTCAAATATCGTAAGCTAGAAAAAAGTGATGACTTATAATATAAAATATAAGTGAATTTTTAAACTTTTAAAATGTTTAATTGAATCAATTATCGTGAATTTTAAATAATTCAGGGTAAAAGTAACCACCAAAAAGCAATTTTAATGCTTAGTTTCCTTAATGGAAAGAAACTGCGGAGTCGCTAGGGGTTTTAACCAATGCAGAAATAAAAGCGGCCAAGTGCGAGTCGGACTCGCCCATGAAGGATTCCGTAGCAGCGATTTATGACGTATTAAAAAAAAAACGACTTACTAGATCTCGTTCAAACCAATTATCGGTGGAAGTTTGCATGGTAATGTACATCATATATTTTTTTAGTTTTATCATTCCCTTATTTTAGAAGTTACAGGGGGGGACACACATTTTACCACTTTAGAAATGTCTCTCGCGCAAACTATTCAGTTTAGAAAAAAATGATATTAGAAACCTCAATATCATTTTTGAAGACCTATCCATAGATACCCCACACTTATGGGTTTGATGAAAAACAAATTTTTGAGTTTCAGTGAAAATCTTAATGTGGTTCACAGAATACATCTACTTACCAAGTTTCAACAGTATAGTTCTTATAGTTTCGGGAAAAAGTGGCTGTGGCATACGGACGGACAGACAGACAGACAGACAGACAGACAGACAGACAGACATGACGAATCCATAAGGGTTCCGTTTTTTGCCATTTGGCTACGGAACCCTAAAAAGGGAGATTTTAAAAAGTCATGGGTCAATTTCGCCACGAAATTGAAGAGCCTTGGACCATCAATGCGCGATGGGGACGGAAGGCAAAAAGTATGATAAGCTAAAAATTACATATGCATTGTACAATTTGTAAGTTATGAACGTTAAATAAAGGTATGGGCGGATTTAAAATAAAAAGGAAAATATTACATAATAAAAATAAATTGCGGCGACTGGTAGTGGTGATAATAAGCGTTATCATTTAAATGGCTTGGAGGAAAGTGTAATAAGATAACTTTCATTGGAAACTGTTGTCGCGGCTCATCATTTGGTATGCAGAAACAACAAATTGAGACAAGCAGAACATCTCATTTTGTTCGAACTCAGAACTCAGATTCCAATTAAATAACTTTAATCGATTTACTTGCAACGCTCTAGCAGCACCAAATCCAAATGAAATAGAAAATAACATCGCTCCGCTTAATGCGTCTGACCAACATCTTCAAGCAGCAACTAAAGACCCGATATCTTCAAATGGGAACAGAAAAACGCCACAAAGTAGCCGTCCTTTGAAGGAAAAAATTTCAGAGGAGAGGAAACAACTTTTAAAAATGTTAAAGAAAGTGTTAGTTACTTACGCAAAATTTATAAATTAAAGAAAACAAAAAACCGCCAAGTACGTGCCGGGCCACGCGCAGTGTAGTGTTACGTAATTTGGCAATAACATTACAGAGTTATAATGCACCTAGTTTTAACTTATGGGCTCAACGCCATCTACGAGTAAGTCATTTTCTAATGAAGTACACATTACGAAAGTTTTACTTAGACAAGTACATTTCATAGGTAAGGTGACTATTCATATTATACTCATTAAAAAGCCTGCTCAGACGTGAAAGTTTTCGTTTCAACTTAGTTATATATGTATGTACGTATTCACTATCGTGAATACTTTTCACATATCCAAAAACAACGGTTTAGAAGACTAACAAAAATTACCACTTTAATGCTTAACGGATACCTTAATCGAAAAAATAAATGTTCACAACATACCCCCAATATTTTTGAAAGATATATCCAACGACATCCCACACAATGGAATAGACGAGTAAAGCAGCGTTTCCAATACAGCGTGGAGCTCGGCGTCAAAGTAGTTCCTTTTCCAAATAGGAGCGCAGAGTATGTTCGAGAGATTCAGATTTTTCGAAATCATATGGTTGGCTGTAATTTTCTTGTCATAAGTGCCGATTGACAATTTGTTTGTAGCTGTGATTTTCTTTAATTTTGTGACTTGTGATTTTTGTTAATTATTCTGCTGAAGTGGAAAGACACAAGATTTAAAACAAATTAAACTACCAAACAATTTTCGACAGGATAATTTTCGAAAATTTAGGATCCATCTGTTGGATTTAGTGCAACTTTTTCGAAAATAAAATTTTTAAGAACTAATTTTTGCTAAAATAATGAGCAATTCTGCAGAATATTATATTTTGAAGTTCTGTAGTCAAATAATAAATGTGTTTAATGCATAAAAAGAAATATTTGGGCTTATTTTTCATTCCAAGAAATAAACTTTGCAACAGCACCATCTCGAATAAAATCAAGTTCGAAAGTCTTCGACGATTTCAGCGCGAGAATAGGAGTAGAATCCACTTTTGCACTGACTCTCAGCTGCAGAGTGAGACTTTTAAAGAGACAAAAAATACAACTCTGTCGTGTGGAGTGTGGAGATAGAAAATAATCTGTTTGTACCGACGCTAGAGCAGCCATGGCTGCAGTTTGACATTAGGTCTGTTCGTTGAGAAAACTAAAAAAAATTGGTTTGCACTGTGGCACTCTGGGTTTTCGTTTTAGCGTTCTTTGAGAATTTTTAACAGCACTCGGTGCGCCTCAGTGCGACCCAGTTTTTCGTTTTAACGTTCGTTGAGAATTTTTAACAGCACTCGGTGCGCCTCAGTGCGCACCAAATAAAACTGAGTTTTATGCTGGGGCGAAGTCGAGCTATAACGGCTAGCGGCATTTGAATTTGAATTGAATTGAAGTATTTATTGATTTATATGCTCTCAAACACAGCCATATTTATATGTGCACGCATTTTGTTTCATTTACCGTCAATGCAATGAGAGAAATATTATACCCGACCGGTTGATTAAGTAATTTTTTTCAACGTTTTTTTTTTTTCATACACCGAATTTTAGGCTATAAATCTCACATGCTTATTTAGAAACACTTCTATTTTATTTAAACACTTTACTGAACTCAATACTCGAAAAATCGTAAGCAAAACTGACAATTCCACTCTTCTTCTTCTTCGCTCTGCTTTGCTCTGAAATCGTTCGTTGAGATACCAAAACCCAGTGCGCCCTGGTTTTTTTAACAACACTCAGTTCGCACTGTGGCGCACCAATTTTTTTAACGAATTTCTCAACGAACAGACCTATTGCCACCCTGGTTGCTGTTTATGCTGCACAGTCAAACTTTGTTCTATACTGTCAACATTTTGTAGACAAAAATGTTGAAATGGACGGCTATAAAAGAGTGATTGTATTTAATTATTTAAAATGCCAAGAATATGAAATTAAAGACATCGTAATGTAGTTTATTACAGTCGACATCAAAAAAGTTGGAGTAAATTTGTAAGAAAAACTAAACGAAAATAAACTTTTGAAGAATTTAGAATTTTAAAAGAAAAAATTTAAATGGCTGAGCTAAAATCAGATCTAGAAGTAAAAGAAAATTCTCTATCGCAAAAACTCAGGACAGCTACCATAAGAGAAAAATTAGCATAAATTGAGATCTGCAGCGGAATACCAAGCGATCGGAAATATTTTCGGATACAATAAAGCATACCGTAGATGCGAGTTACTTTGGCTACTTTTTTCTTATATCATAAGAAATCGTTCCGATTCCGATATATAGATTATGTTAGACTACTAGGTGTTATAATGTTTTCATTTGATAGATGAGGATAATAGCTAATCAGTAATAATGTTTTTTATAGTAAAAAGTTTGTTAAAATAAATTTTTTATTATTTTTAAATTTGAGCCAAAGTTGTCCTTTGCGGAGGGTAACTTTGGCTTGCAGATGGTTTGGGCACAAAACCTATATACTTAAGCAAGTATTGAGCTAATTTAAGTCCTTTGAAATAATAGAAAATAAACAAATGAAGCATCCGACGCAAAAAACCGTTTAATTTTCATCAAAACATTAACAAAAATTAACTTTTCTACAGCCCTCTGTTACACAAGAAAGTTTTCTGACCTGAAATACGTAAATATTCACAGCAGGTAAGTTCAAAGCGTAAATGACAGTTTAAATTTTGAAAAAATTCGTGCAACCAATTAAAAATAGACGTCAGTGAAACCATCTAACATTTCCGACTCGAAAGTAGAATAGAAACTAATGGAACCCCCACACTCGTGTTATATTGAAGTATATCACATTTTTAAACATAAATGACGCTAGAGTTACATATTTGGAATGCTTTTTTGTAGTCGACTTCAATCCCGCAAATTATTGGTGCGACTGATTGCATGCATATCGAATTCAAAGCATATACAGAAGGATGAATTGCTTTTATGGATAGGTGCTATCGATCTTCAGTTGATCTACAGGCGATTGCTGATATTATAATAAGTTCATGTATAATTTACTTTATTAGCTTTGTATTATTCTTTTACCACTTTTAATTTCTAAATAGGTTCCGATATATTTCGTGTTTGTTTCCAGGTAATGTGAATGATGCTAGTGCCCTGAGGATAAAAATTATATAATATGTGTATGTAATGTGAACAGTTTTGTCATTCACTGTATCTAGGGAAACTTTCAAATAGAACAGCTTTGAATTGCATCATGTCAAATGAATACTATATACATATGAAATATTCATCTCCGTAAAATCTTTGTAATTGGTAGACATATAATTATATAAATATATAAATTCTCTTCAAAAGATAAAATCGATTAGCAGTTCTTTCGCACTAATGAAATGGTATGATTGACGAAATACCAGGGAATCTAAATGCACCGTTTTTTAAAAGTTTGGGCCTTTTATCCGCACGAGTCCACAGCAAGGCATAAAATTCCCTACATCTGCTTTAATTGTGTTCCATCAAACATATTTAGCTTATTTTCTACATAAATAAATGTCATAATAAGTCCCACAGGTTTTCTATTTATTACGAGTCGTATGAACTAGGTACTTGTAGGTCAGTAGGAAATCGAATTTAATTCCTACAAAAGGTTTTATTGTTTTAATGGCTTCATTTGTTGCTCAATATGACTATCTTAGGTTTTCCCCCCAGGCGGGGTTGGGGATAAGTGGTGAGGGTAAAAATGTACCCCAAAAGGGGTATTTTTGCGGTTTTACGGTTATATCTCGTAAAGGACTTACAATATCGAAAACGGTTCTTCATAAAAGTTGTAGGGCATTTAATCCTGCATAGAACGAGACCACGTTAAAATGTTTTTAATTCCCCGTTTTCATACTAATGCTCATCAAAGTTGGAACAAAGTGAAAACAAGAGGAATAGGAACTTTGTTGGAGTGCAGTAAGAACAGACGTGATGGAAAGGATGATCTTTTTTTAGACATGTGATACTGTAAAACTTCATGTCTCGTGTCATAAGTCTTACACCAGGGAGAAAAATGTGCCTGCTGAAGAGAAGGCTAGTGGAAGTGGAGTTGCACGCCGAGTCCGATCGAGTCAGCCAGCATTCAATTTTAAAACAACATGTTTTTTTTTTGTAACATGGATGCCAGTGATGATTTAATTTCCAAGCAGCTAATACTGAATTTGCATCAGCAGGTTGTCTACCTGCTTTTACATATTTTCCCCTTTTCATCTTCATACATTTACTAATATGTTTGTTATTAGAAAATATAATCATCACTAATTTGATTTCATGAATTGTGTTCCTTATCCTACCTCGATCAGTTGATAAAGGGATAATAAAAACTATTTTAAAATTACCTCTTTTTATATTTTACAATTTTAATCCTACTCCTACTAATATTATAAATGTAAAAGTTTCTATATTTGTTTGTTACTCAATCACGCAAAAACGGCTGAACGGATTGGAATGAAAGGCATACAGATAGTTTATAACCTGGATTAACACACCCAGTTTTTATCTTGAAAAAAGAACAGGAAACTTAAACGGGCCTTTTTACCAAGGTCTGCGTGGACCAAGTCGCGAGCGAAAGCTAGTATTTTATATATTTACTAAGTAAATATGTAAAATTTGTCCAACTTTGATGAGCATTAGCATGAGAAAGGGGAGTCCAAAAAATATGAACCTGGTCTCATTCTATGCAGGATTAAATGCCCTACAACTTTTATGAAGAACAGTTTTCGATATTGTAAGTTCTTTACGAGATTTAACCGTAAAACCGCAAAAATACCCATTTTGTGGTACATTTTTACCCCTCACCATTTATCCACAACTCTGCCGGGGAGAAAATCTAGGATAGTCATACTGGAAATAATTCCTACAACGTTTTGTAGGAATTATTTCAAATTTGATTTTTTTTGTGGTTTTATATTACTGACCTATTGATGCAATTTTAAATAATCTATTCTTTTGGTACATTATCCGGCTTTTACTAGCTTCACTATACAAAAACTCTGCCCCACTAATCTCTTTCGGCCCAGTACCGCTTTGGTAACTCACCCGTTTACTGGATTAATGCAACCTTTGCCTAAGTCTAACTCAAACTAGACTAAATCAAGTTGCTCGGTTAAATTCGAACTAAACTCAGTTAAAGTGCACTAATCCTGGTTTAACTCTGACAAGGCCTGTAATTAGGAGTATAATTAAAATCGGGGAATCACAATAGACCTTTCAGGTCGCGGTGACTGCGAGGCCACACCGCCACTTGCCCCAACTCAAATCTAATCTAATCTAACCCTTACATAAACCATGTAGCTGTAGGTTATTTTCAAAAATCAACTGTACCGATTGACTTAAAGTTTAAATTGTTGACTTTTTATATGTGTCGCTATAGTCAGAACTAGAATCACTAATTTTTCTTGTTATTTACCACAGTACAATAACAGTATAAAAAATTAAAATTGAAAAAAAATGGTCAACAAATTCAAAAAGTACGCTATTTTGTTTTCCAATAAAAATTAATAATTGTATATACATAGTACCAGCGAAAAAGAAAACAATTTTGACAAAACTAATCATGAAAGAAAATTTTTTTTTAAAAATTTAAGATGTGTAAAAAAATTTGACAATAAAGTATTATTTGTGCTGTAAAATAAAAATTTAATATTACTCCAATCTTCAAATAACTAGGAACGTAATTTCCAAAAGTGTATAAAGTCATATTAGTATGAAATAACACGGTTTTGAATAACACCGTATTTGTGGAGGATTGATTGTGTTTGAGGCCATATAAACTTTTAATTCGTTGCACATTTAGGCGGGGTCGATGCCAGCGCAGTGGATTTGTGAAAGTTCAATTCAGTATGTACTTACTTGTAGCTGGGCAGCAAAGTATCCAAATTATCACAGAGAAACAACTTTTAATGAAATAAAAGTATTAAGTTGGCATATTACGGCTTCAATTCGTGAAAACCCGCTCCGCTTTTGATAGCAAATCCTTTTCTAAGAGTCCTTTTTATTAGTCATCTTCGATAAAGCACTATACAAAGGGAGTTCCTCGAGTGGGGGACAGTGGTGTGTATCCCAACATAATGCAAGGATATCTACTTTAGGCGATGTGATATTATTACTTGAGCAATTTTGCACCCTCAGAACTGCTTAAGATTCCGGACACGATCTTGATAAGCTTTTTGTCACATACAGTCACGTTTCTTCTTTTCGTCCGTTTGATGTCAATGCTTGCGTTAGCCTAGCCACACCATGGCTGTTTCACTCAACTGAAAAAAAGATAAAAAGCGTCAACCAGGTTTTTCCACGGCAAGAGATCTGGGGATGTGATGGGTTCGAGCTATAGCGTCTCGAATCAAAGCGCCGAAATCTCTCTATGTGAACTTAGCTTAGTGCTACCCTCAGCCGAGATCTTATCAATTCCGAACGTGGTTTATGGTAATTGCCGGGAAGTTAATAATTTAACTATTCCGCACGCATCGACCCAATGTGACAATTTCATTGGATTACGGCAAGGTATTCTATTGCACTTCATCCGTGGGTGGTGGAGTAGCTTATGCAGGAGATATTGTTTTGCCTCTAAACCCTTTGTGTGATCGGATAACTCCGACGAACCATAAATTTTATTACTGAAGCCACAAACAGGGAAGAAACGGAGAACTATCGAACGGCAATTTCTTAAAAGGACGCCCTCTCTCGTTCGCCTATTTAAGTGTCTTTTAAGAACGCGTGCTTTGATCCTTTATCTGGATTCAGTTTTCGCGTTGGCTTCGTTTGCAGTAAATTTTGTCGAAAAGAAAACCTCAACTACGGCAACTATATAGAATTAGAGCAAAAATTAAATCCATTATGCTGAGTGATGTACGAAAAAAGAAAATTGCTTAACTTTGTTCGTAAAGTTAATAAGTAGTTATTTGGCACGATGGATGACGAAGGTAGACAAGAATTAAATTGATGAGAATTATCATGATGCTACTACAGCACTCAATAAACGGATTGCAATAAATACACATTTGACACGATGAATATACATAAAAGTAAAATATGTAGAAGAAGATCAAGTTAAAATGACGAAAGCATTCGTGGAATTGAGCGAACAAAATAATGAAATTATAAGAAAATCGTTGTATTTGTATCAGATGATAAAGTTAAGGTATTAAGAGAACAAAATAAATCAAATACAGGATAACATTGCATCAGCAAAGTATAAGATTGTACCTACATCCAATAAGATCTGAAAAACACTATTTATTTATACAATTTAATATTTTATTTATTCAGAATATACCTACTTTTTTCTTATATACATATATATAAATTAATAAAAAAAAGAAATTAGGAATGAAAGAAATAAAAATAGATCATATATTTAATTTTAATCTGTTTTTGAGAAACACTATTTATTAATGTAATTAATCATTTTATAGAATCATCAATATTACAATCGTAACATATATTTTATATAACCCGACTTACTTCGGCTTACCGAAAGAAATAAACTGGAACCATTATACTTAATTGGCCAGTCAGCTTCTCTAACCGTTAAAGAAATTATCAAAATGAAGAGGAAGATGAAGAATCACAAACAAATAGAGCTATGTATAAACAAATTAAAGAAAAAAACGTAATTCCGCGATAAGGGTAAAATTTCATTGCCTGTATTTTTTTTAAATCGGTGTGACAAACGTTTTTGTTACGGTGGCAGTTGTTAAAATACATACAATTTGCAATAAAATGGTCTTCTTACAATTAATTTTCGTGTAAGTGCAAAAATACTATTGCTCATTAATATTAAACAAATTTATAAAAAATACTGTACACCCTTGCACACCGGGCTTATTTTGTACCTATGACTATGTAAGTACACTTTTAGTGTCATCGGCTCCCCGTCTATAATAATTATTTAAAATTGGTCAAAAACATAGGATTCCTAGAAAAATTCAAATGAATCCCCCCTCACGTTTCACCTTAGTGCAACACCGCAAGCCACAACACATTGCAAGGGGCAAAAGGGAACGGAAAACAGAAGAACCTTTCCTCATTCGAATCCCTTCCATAAAGCGCACAGATGAGGCACAGGCTCTGGAACTGCAGCGCGCTGTTAGCCGACTGCCTTTGCGTGGAAGTCTCATTGGAAAGCACAACCCAATGTTTGCATCTTTGGGACTTGAGCATTTTTCTTGATTTCAGCCACATGAACAGTCTGTGGCGATAGGCATTTCGGTGAAGAGCTCCTCATCCAGTCTGTTACGTGCGAAATTTTTTTGCACGAATGCCGGCCAGCAGTTGGAGACGGGTCGGGGTTAATTAAATTTCGCCGATCGCTCCCGAATCAGAGCTGGGCGCCACTCGGTTTTATGGCTCACCGAGAACCAAGGTACTCCACCTAACGGTACCTAGTGCCCGCACAGGGAGACGGGAGGAAATCACTGGAAGCAAACAAAACCGGCACAGCTTAATGCGATATAAAGAAAATATATTTTCCCAGCGAAGGGCCAAACCAATTACAAATTACAACACTATACGCTAACATTAGTGCTACGGCTAACTAGCGGTACCGGCGAGGAGGCTCGAGCCCGGTCAGGCGCCTCGGATTTATGTAACAAAGACAAAAAAAAATATATTCTACACAGGAGCGTACGCCGCGCGGGGCTCAAACCAACCAAATAACCAAGAGAATAAAAGAAAATGGCAAAAAGGTACTTAACTTGTGTCTTTCCGCGGGCCCACTTTGCCCGCACCGGAAAATGCCAGGAAACGATCGCGTGTTCCAGCCGCCCTCGGGGTAGTAATCCAGAAGTTTTAAGGTGATCCTCTTCCTTCTCCGCTTTATTTCGCCTCCGCCCTGAGTTCTCCTCCCCGCTTATCCAATCCTTGCCAAATTTTCCAACTTCAGAAAGAAACTCCCCCGCAGGTAGGTTCCTGTCCTTTCCTCCTTCTGCTTTTCCTCCGTATAGCGGCGCGCCTCTCAACCTGCCTCTGCCACGTTCCTCGACCGACTCTCGCTTCCCAACAACTGAACTCTCAGAACCGCCCGCTTCGCCTACCGGAGCCTTCCGATCGGCCTTGCCCGATCTCTCGAACTTCGAACTTCCGAGGGCCGCGCTCGTTCTATCGATTTATCGGCATGGGCCAGCGATATTATTAAGGCTCTTTCCCATTTTGGGATACACTTTTCTTCTTCCGATGCCACTAGCAATTTTTCTTCGATCGGCGTGGGCCACAAGGCTTCTGGTGTAACTTCTCCACTAGCCGCAATGCAGCGACCGGGCACTCCGGGTTACGGTGGTTCTTTCCTCTTGAGTCGGATAATTCACTGGAGAGGAAAATCGAGATGCTCGAGCCGCACCGTTGCTCAGGGGTAGCACCAATAGCACCAACAACTTGAGAGGGCTGGAACCGCCCTAGTTCTACAATGCGCGATCTCGCACCGAGTTAAGCACCCCCTTCCTGCCACGCGACCAATGCCGCTCTCCCCTCAGCATATCTCCTCGACGCTCGAACGTCCTCCGCCGGCGTACAACGATCTTTACAATTTACAATTTACTACCCTTAATACTATTCGAACTCGACTTAATCTAACCCGATTTGGGTACTCCGAAATTTCCTACTAATTTACACACAACAAGACCTAACAACTACCAGTACCGTACCTAAACAAATTCAAAGCCCATTTTACTACTACTCCTACCGGTCCATAACGAATGATGAAGCCCCTGCTCCTTCTGTTACTCTGTAGTAGACGCAGTCCTCTCAGCTTCCGATAGGGATGAGGGTGTGATGAAGACCAAAAAAAAATAAATGACGATATGAATGAAGCCGACCAAGGACGACCAAATGCAGATGTGCATGAAAATGTGGGTAAATGACGATGTGACTGTAGACGACGAAATAGAATGCCGATGTGAACGACGATGTGAATGGAGATGAGACCGACGATGTGGATGAAGATACGAATGCCGATGTGAATGAAGATGTGACTGACGATGTGGATGAAGATGTGAATGCCGATGTGAATGACGATGTGAGATGTGGATGAAGAGGTGGATGAGACGATGCAACCAGATGTGAATGACGATGTAAGATGTGGATGAAGATGTGAATGCCGATGTGAATGACGATGTGAGATGTGGATGAAGAGGGGGATGGGACGATGCCACAAGATGTAAATGACGATGTAAGATGTGGATGAAGATGTGAAGGAGACGATGCAACAAGATGTGAATAACGATGTGAGATGTGGATGAAGATGTGAATAATCCGTGCCCAGGGTCCCACAGGTAAGTATCGCCGGTGAGTATTGCAGTTCCCCGTTGAGGTCCCCTCCAGTCATCGCCGAACATGGTGCTGCGCCTGCCCCAAGCGTCTCGCCCAAACCAAGCGTCTCGCCCACGCACCGCCAAGCGTCTCGCCCGCGCCAACCGTGCCCAAACCACTCGCCTCGGCTCTCCAAACATTACCGATTCCCCTCTGGCCTCCGGCTTCAGATCTGAAATTAAAATTTCTCTACAGCGTCGTGGTCCCATCTCACACATAGACGACACAACGGAAATGGGTCCCAGATTTGAGCCCCCTGCAAAGACGAACGGACGACTAATATGCTTACCCCGTTGGGCCAATTTCCAACGGTAACACACCTCCCCTTCCTTCTGGAGATTTCGCAGAAATCTCATCACCAACACCAACCTCATGAACAACAATGTACCACGATGCAAGCTAAGACACGTTGAGCTACTCGGTCCCATTTATCCGCATAAAGCGCCTCCTTAGCTCCTGAACGTTCCAACTGAACACAACATACTCTAAAACTACCCCCCACTTGACGACACAACACGTCCCTGGACTCGATGACCAGTTCACCACGCGCCGCGAATGCGCCGCACTGCCCAACAATCCGCAGCACGCAAGCAAAAGCTTCCGCAACCCTAAGCACCATCTGGCTTTATGCCAGCCTCCCATTCTTGATCTGGTGAACAACCTCGGGGTTATATGGCCCAATTTGGGGAACTCGAAACGGCTGAAAATTTTGGTCAGCCCCGGAGAAGGAACACTCAAACTTAGTTGACCCTCACGACAATCACCATACATCCACCGCCCCATATGAGAGGTACGTAATAATAGACTGATCCCTTACCCACAATATAGCCTAGCCTTCCACACATGCATAACATATACTGGACTCCCGCACATCCATAAAATAGACTAGACTCCCGCACAATCATAACATAGACTGGACTCCCGCACATCCGTAAAATAGACTAGGCTCCTGCGCAATACCACCTAGATGTGTTGTGCACATACCACCTCACCTCGGCGTCCACCAGTGCACAAGTGGAGTTGCACCCCTCACGGCGCTGCCCGCATCACCGACCCCATGGCGGAAAGGTGTTGTCGGACCTAAGGCCGGCGATGGAGGTGAGTAAGAAAAATTAGCATTACATGCTAAAGCAACCCAAAAAAAAAAGGAAACCCCCTTGCTGGTCCCTGTCGTTGACAACTTCAACTTTATCCTACGGCTGATGCGCAAGGTCACCAGATCATGACGCCACAACAATCAAAGCGAAGATAAAATTTTGAACCTACTGATGCACCTTTGGAATCCCCGTGAAGCGGGTCACCATATGGGATTTGAAATAGGGGAAAAGAAACCAAAAAAAAAAGTTATTACCAAAGGTATGTCAACCGCATAGCACTGCCTGCCATAGGCGGTGTCCACGACAACCTATCGATGCCCAGTTAAGCTGGTTGGATGCCTTATTGGGGCCACCAAAAAGATATCACAATTTCACTCGATCGCGGAGTTATAAGCCTTCAAATCTTTCGCGTGCCACGAGCCTGCGTGCTTCCCGAAGGAATCTGCGAGCTCATAAGTCCAGGGTGATGACCTTTTAATAATTCTGAATGGGCCAATGTATTTTGGGGCCAGCTTGGCATTGAAATATTTGGACGCGTCCGAAAGAACGAAATTTCTTCTCCAGACCATATCGTCTACCAGGAAACTCTCTCCCCTACGCCGTAGATTGTAGGAGTGTTTGGATCCTTTCGCAGCTTTTATCAAGCGCCGCTTCACATCCCCAAGTACTTCGTCCAAGGCCCTAGACCTCACTTCTGGATCATACGCGTCGCTACCTCCGCCCGCACTATGTTGCTTTCCGTTTACGACCATTTCTCGACCGAAGTTAATAAAATATGGAGTGAGCTTGGTAGCTTCATGTGTAGATGTGCGAATTGCACAGGCGACCTTTGCAAGGTGCTGGTCCCAGAACCTCTAGTTATCTGACACATAAGCCCGAAGCATGGCCTTCACTATCTGGTTGACCCTTTCCGCAGGGTTAGCCTGAGGATGATAGTAAGCGGTATATTTTATCTCGGTCCCATATTCCTTGCAGAAGCTCTGAAACTCTTTACTTCGGAACTGCACGCCGTTGTCGCAAATAATTGTTCGCGGAACTCCAAAAACTAAGAAATGGTAGTCTTCTAGGGCTCGGATGATGAGATTAGCTGTTGCGGAACGTAGTGGGAAAAGCATAGGAAATTTGCTGAACTGATCGATTACCGTCAAAATATACACGAAGCCCCGGTTCGACCTAGGAAGCGGACCAATCAGGTCTACCCCCAAACATTCAAACGGCCTGCTGGGAACAGCGTTCGGCACTAGAAGACCCCTCGGTTTTCTCCTCTCAGGTTTGGTACTTTGACAAATTTTACACCAACTAACATACGACGCGATATCTGGCCTCATTTTTGGCCAGTAGTAACTGTGGGAGAGGCGGTCGAAAGTCTTCTGTATTCCGCAATGTCCCGATATCGGTACGTCATGGGCTTGGTATATCAGTTTGCTTCGTTCAGGTTTCGGTACTACTTCCTTCCAACATTCCCCTTCAGAGGCCAACGCAGGGTACCTCGGCTTACAATGCCGCCACAATTTTCCGTTTTCCAGTCTCCAGTCCGGGTACCTGTCTGCAGCTTCCTCCACCATTTTCACCATCTTATTATACCATTTGTCTTCCGCTCTAGGACTATCTTGTACGCACTCCAGCACCGGCACCGAACGCGAAAGCAGATCTGGAAGCAAGTGGTCTCTACCCTTTCTGTGTATGACCTCGAAATCATATTGCTGAAGCCTCATCGCCCACCTGGCCAATCTACCCTGAAGGTCTCGTAGGTTATGAAGCCAGACCAACGAGGCGTGATCAGTCACTACAGTGAAGCGCATCCCTTCGAGATATGGTCTCAATTTCTCTATCGCCCACAGAACGGCTAGGCACTCCCTTTCCGTCGTGGAATAATTTCTTTCGCAGCGATTCAGCGAACGACTCAGATACGCTATTACCGTCTGCTCCCCGTTGATTTCCTGGGTAAGGACAGCCCCTAGGCCGTACCCTGATGCGTCTGTATGTATCAAAAAGGGGTGATTAAAGTCCGGACAACTCAAAATAGGTGCAGAAACCAGGCACTCCTTCACCTTACGGAAGGCCTCATCACAAACCGGCGGCCATTCAAACTTCCTCTGTTTCTTTAAGAGGTCGGAAATTGGTGCTACCAAAGTAGAAAAATTCGGGACGAACCGACGGTACCAAGCAACCGTACCAATGAAACGACGAACCTCAGAAATGGTTTTCGGCCTCGGAAGGTCCAAGATACACTTTACTTTATCCGGGTCTACTTTCAATCCCTGTTCCCCGACAACATATCCTAAATATTTAAGCTCACTGCGGCAGAACTCACACTTCTCAAAATTTATGACCAAACCGGCTTTATGTCTCTTTTCCAGCACTTCTTTTAATACTTTTAGGTGCTCTTCGAAGGACCTAGTAACAATAATTATATCGTCCAGATAGACGAACACGTGAGACTCTAATGAGCCAGAAAGAACCCTATATATAAGTCGCTGCCACGTAGCGGGTGAGTTACTTAACCCGAACGGCATCCTCTTGAATTGGAATAAACCTCGGTTCGGAACTGTGAAAGCAGTGTACGGCTTGGAATTTTCCGACACCGGCACCTGCCAAAAGGCAGACTTAATGTCCAAGGACGACATGTATCTCGCGTCTCTGAGCTTGTCTAGAGTCGCGGTAACGAAGGGTAGAGGGTACGCGTCCTTCTTGGTTACTTTATTAAGTCGACGATAGTCGACACAGAACCTACATGTCCCGTCCTTCTTCCTGGCCAATACCACTGGTGACGACCAAGGACTATTCGAGGGTTCCACCACTCCTGCTTCAAGCATTTTATCCAATTCCTCGTCCATGACCTTCTGGACTGCTGGAGACACTGGGTAATACCGCTGCTTTATGGGAGGTGAGTCGGTCTCTATCACATGCTCGACCACGTTAGTGCACCCCAACTTTGTACCCATTCTACCTTTAGCGACCCCAATCAATTCCTCAAGTTCCTCCTGTTGAGCGTGGGTTAAAACCGAATGACTCTGCAAAGCACACAAATCGACACGACTTCCTTCCTCTTCAAAGTTCCAAATATTTTTATTAAGATTTGCAGAAATGTTGGCCACTTGCCAAAAATCAATCCCCAATATCATTATTTGGGGGAGCTGCGGAATAACTAATACGTCCACCACTATAACGCGTCCCTTAAGCTCTAACGGCAAACTGAGCTCCCCTAGAACATCGACCCTTTTGCCATCCGCGAGGCTCACCGAACGTGCGCTCGCCGTTTTGATTCTTAATCGTAAGCCTTTCAACAACTCCCAACCAGGCCCCCCTATGATTGTCCTACTGGCTCCCGAATCCAGTAGTCCGCGCAATTCAATCCCAAAAACGTTAACTGGCAGATGAGGACGTTTATCACCGTCGACTTCGACGAATACATAATCCACTAACGAGTGTAAAGCCTCCATACCGCCAGAGGCTCGTGGGAGCCTATCCCGGGCTGCTTTGGGGACATACTTAGGGCTCGACTTGCCCGCCTTTATCGAGCCCCGCCTCCGTTTCCCGACGAAGACGGACCAGGCTCGCTATTAAAGGGATTCTGAGAAGAACCGTTGGCCCTATTGGCCTGTCCAGGCTGCATGTTCTTGCACTTACTACAATTTGGGCGGATCACCCCTACCGTACCACACCCATAGCACGAAATATTTTTGCCGGCAGACTGATTACAGGACCTGGCTATGTGACCGGGTCGACCGCAACGAAAACACTTGGCCCGGGGGCCATCGGATCCACGCGAGGGGCCACTGCCTACAGCTGCAACTGACGGAGCCGTCGCAGCTACATACGCCAGATCGGGCTCTAATAACTGGCTGGACCTCTTTGATGGAGGTGGAGCAAACGACTCTACGGCAGCCCTCACCGTCTCTAACTGCCTACCAAGCTCTATGAGCTCCTCAGTGGAGTCCACCTTCAACAGCGCCAATTGAGTTTGGTAGAACGGATTAAGATTCCTTTTAATAATTTTCAATTTCATGCCATCAGGCAACTGTTCACTCATCCTTGCAAACATAGTGGTCATTACCGCCGCATAGACCCCGATGGTCTCATCCTTACCCTGCGTACGACGCTTTATTTCTTCTAAAAGACGCTCATCATAATCCCTAGGGAGGAATTCCTTCTTCAATTCCCTGACCAGGTCTGTCCAAGAATTGAATTTGGGCCTATTGGCCCTGAACCACAATAAAGCACGGCCCGTAAACAAATCCAACGCGGAACGGAACAACTGAGGCTTGGTCAAGCCTCTAGCCTGAGAAAGTTCACTCACTCTCTCTAAGAAAGAATTCAGAGATTGCCCGGCCTCACCCGAGAACTTCACGTTCCACTTATAAGGCAATTCCTTCGTGCTGTGCACCGTGGCTACTGGAGGACTCTGCAAAAAGCTTGAAAACTCTTCGGACTCCTCCTCGTCCTCTGCAATGCCGGCTACCGAGTCCGCCTTCAACTTTAATGCTCCCAGGGCTGAATATAGCGTGGACCGCAATTGACTCTGCGCACTCTTTTGTTCGTCCCCCGCAGGAACAGTCCTACCCAACCTTCGCAAGGCCCATTCCGTTTTCACTAAAATCTTCTTATACTCAGAGCTTGTGGAATCCCCTTCAAAATTCTTCAAGAGCTCCTGAATCTCTTTCACCTTCGCCTCCAGGGCTCTCTCATCTTCCAAAAAGGTGTAGGGGTATACCTCCAGCTCAAGGGACTGGCCTTCCTTCTCAATCCTAAGGACCTCTCGCAAAGCCACTCTCATTTCATCCACCTTCCCCACGGGCCAACCCCGGATGCTCAGCTCATAGGCCAGCTTCTCCTGATTCAGCCTGTTTACCTCCATCTCGTCGACAGGGGAAAGGAAAACGGAATACCAAAAAATGCAACCAAACAAAATATCGGCTCCTCTGAACAACCCCACAAATCCACAGCCAACTAAATGCCAGCAAGGGACTGCAACGAATTGGCCTTATGAAAACTCCACGGCCGAACAATGCCGACTAAAATAAACGAAAACGACAGGAAAAAACAAAACCCAAAAAAAAGTATAAAAATAAAAAAATGATAAGCGAAAATAAAACAACTAAATAAAAAAATAAGTTATGACGAAAGAGCCTTAATAAACAAAATAACCTCCAAAAAAAAACAATTATAAACCTTTAAATGCTATTTGCGATCGCCCATAACAACGCATCACCGCAGCGAAAGATTTATGTACTCCGTCGGACAACAAAAAAAAATCTATAGTGTACGTAATATCCACTTATGCTATGGGAAAGGACACTAACCATATGATGGACAGCTCAACATTTTCCTTCCAGCTGCTCAAGGAAAACTCACTCCCCCATTTGACAGCAAACCACAGCAAGAAAAAAAAGAAAAAAAATTCGCCGTGGAACTGTCAAAATCCGTGCAACTCCGCGGCCGGAAAATCAATAACAATAATCAGCGGCCCAAGGCTATTATTTAAACTGCATGCAACAAAATAAATCGACTTACCAAAAATTTTCACATACAACAAATATGCTCGGACAACAAGCCACCGGTACTATCTTGAACCAAACAATTCCCAGGTGATCCTGTCCGCTCTCCCAAACCGCACCGCATAACACTTATGCACGAACAACAATCCCCCAAGGTCGAGAAGACGTGCCACCATGGGCCACGGGAGCAATCACCGGGGCCGAACAATCTCCAGGTTGAGCAAAATAGCTAAAATTATATCAAACAATTAGACTCCCAGAATCCTATTTAATCTAAACAACAACAACTCGCCATTACGCCGCCGGGCAGGTGATTTACCTTACAACACTCGACGAGGCAAAACTAGCACTAACGCCGTGGCTACAATTATTTTCGACAATTATTTTAATCCACTCAAACGTTTCGCGGACCTAAAATTCGCGCCCTGCAACTGACAGCTGACTGCGCCGCGGCACCGGCTTACAGCGACTAACACCGACTGACGGCCTACAAAAACAAATCCATGCAACAACAATTCTTCGGCGAGCGGCCCCGCCGCCGCATCCCAAGGCGACTGGAACTGCGATGACAGATTCCACGGAGAATCTTGTTCCTTCCCGCGAGGCGGAGGACCCAACAAACAAACTACAAACTATTTACCGATCGCTAGGCCCTCGCACTTTCACCGCGAATTTGATTTCCTCCCAAATGGCACGACACCGATAGATTTTCCGCACTTTCACGGCTCGTCCTCCCGCTTGCAACCTCCCGACACTACGGCACTTCACGACTAAACTTCTCGCTACTGATAATTGCACTGATCCGGGTGACAGATCGGCCGATGAAACTGAGATGTTCCTCTAACCTCGAGAGGCCCCACGTTGGGCGCCAAAATGTTACGTGCGAAATTTTTTTGCACGAATGCCGGCCAGCAGTTGGAGACGGGTCGGGGTTAATTAAATTTCGCCGATCGCTCCCGAATCAGAGCTGGGCGCCACTCGGTTTTATGGCTCACCGAGAACCAAGGTACTCCACCTAACGGTACCTAGTGCCCGCACAGGGAGACGGGAGGAAATCACTGGAAGCAAACAAAACCGGCACAGCTTAATGCGATATAAAGAAAATATATTTTCCCAGCGAAGCGCCAAACCAATTACAAATTACAACACTATACGCTAACATTAGTGCTACGGCTAACTAGCGGTACCGGCGAGGAGGCTCGAGCCCGGTCAGGCGCCTCGGATTTATGTAACAAAGACAAAAAAAAATATATTCTACACAGGAGCGTACGCCGCGCGGGGCTCAAACCAACCAAATAACCAAGAGAATAAAAGAAAATGGCAAAAAGGTACTTAACTTGTGTCTTTCCGCGGGCCCACTTTGCCCGCACCGGAAAATGCCAGGAAACGATCGCGTGTTCCAGCCGCCCTCGGGGTAGTAATCCAGAAGTTTTAAGGTGATCCTCTTCCTTCTCCGCTTTATTTCGCCTCCGCCCTGAGTTCTCCTCCCCGCTTATCCAATCCTTGCCAAATTTTCCAACTTCAGAAAGAAACTCCCCCGCAGGTAGGTTCCTGTCCTTTCCTCCTTCTGCTTTTCCTCCGTACAGCGGCGCGCCTCTCAACCTGCCTCTGCCACGTTCCTCGACCGACTCTCGCTTCCCAACAACTGAACTCTCAGAACCGCCCGCTTCGCCTACCGGAGCCTTCCGATCGGCCTTGCCCGATCTCTCGAACTTCGAACTTCCGAGGGCCGCGCTCGTTCTATCGATTTATCGGCATGGGCCAGCGATATTATTAAGGCTCTTTCCCATTTTGGGATACACTTTTCTTCTTCCGATGCCACTAGCAATTTTTCTTCGATCGGCGTGGGCCACAAGGCTTCTGGTGTAACTTCTCCACTAGCCGCAATGCAGCGACCGGGCACTCCGGGTTACGGTGGTTCTTTCCTCTTGAGTCGGATAATTCACTGGAGAGGAAAATCGAGATGCTCGAGCCGCACCGTTGCTCAGGGGTAGCACCAATAGCACCAACAACTTGAGAGGGCTGGAACCGCCCTAGTTCTACAATGCGCGATCTCGCACCGAGTTAAGCACCCCCTTCCTGCCACGCGACCAATGCCGCTCTCCCCTCAGCATATCTCCTCGACGCTCGAACGTCCTCCGCCGGCGTACAACGATCTTTACAATTTACAATTTACTACCCTTAATACTATTCGAACTCGACTTAATCTAACCCGATTTGGGTACTCCGAAATTTCCTACTAATTTACACACAACAAGACCTAACAACTACCAGTACCGTACCTAAACAAATTCAAAGCCCATTTTACTACTACTCCTACCGGTCCATAACGAATGATGAAGCTCCTGCTCCTTCTGTTACTCTGTAGTAGACGCAGTCCTCTCAGCTTCCGATAGGGATGAGGGTGTGATGAAGACCAAAAAAAAAATAAATGACGATATGAATGAAGCCGACCAAGGACGACCAAATGCAGATGTGCATGAAAATGTGGGTAAATGACGATGTGACTGTAGACGACGAAATAGAATGCCGATGTGAACGACGATGTGAATGGAGATGAGACCGACGATGTGGATGAAGATACGAATGCCGATGTGAATGAAGATGTGACTGACGATGTGGATGAAGATGTGAATGCCGATGTGAATGACGATGTGAGATGTGGATGAAGAGGTGGATGAGACGATGCAACCAGATGTGAATGACGATGTAAGATGTGGATGAAGATGTGAATGCCGATGTGAATGACGATGTGAGATGTGGATGAAGAGGGGGATGGGACGATGCCACAAGATGTAAATGACGATGTAAGATGTGGATGAAGATGTGAAGGAGACGATGCAACAAGATGTGAATAACGATGTGAGATGTGGATGAAGATGTGAATAATCCGTGCCCAGGGTCCCACAGGTAAGTATCGCCGGTGAGTATTGCAGTTCCCCGTTGAGGTCCCCTCCAGTCATCGCCGAACATGGTGCTGCGCCTGCCCCAAGCGTCTCGCCCAAACCAAGCGTCTCGCCCACGCACCGCCAAGCGTCTCGCCCGCGCCAACCGTGCCCAAACCACTCGCCTCGGCTCTCCAAACATTACCGATTCCCCTCTGGCCTCCGGCTTCAGATCTGAAATTAAAATTTCTCTACAGCGTCGTGGTCCCATCTCACACATAGACGACACAACGGAAATGGGTCCCAGATTTGAGCCCCCTGCAAAGACGAACGGACGACTAATATGCTTACCCCGTTGGGCCAATTTCCAACGGTAACAAGTCCCATACCCTCCAGCAGGCCGACCGGACCGGGTCCAGGTTGGCATCAGGGTTACCAGATTTGAAGACCTTAAGCCTGGCAAGCCTGATGCCAAACCTAAGCTTGTGGTCTGCTTTCTCGAGGACCTCCAGGCATTCCTCATTAATAAGAAGCAGGAGCGACATGCTGCGCTTTTGGCGTTTCTCAGCCTTAATGACAGCCCAGTCATCCATGAGAACTGCCGGATTTTTAAGTTGCAGGCACTTTAAAAAATTGGTTCCATCATTCTTCATTTTGGGCAATCAGATGCGAGCCTTCAGCCGGCTGGAAATATTCTTGGCAGAAATGAGTTTGAACCTCAAATCCTCCCAAGCGTTGCTACTCTTAGCGACGCACGAGCCAAGGAAGTTCTTTGAAAACTGATCATAGCACCTGATAACCCTACAACCTCTAACGACTATAGAGGAGTCGAAGCACGGCGGCGCGGCGGCGCGGCGCTCCGTCCTGAAGGAGGTGGTCCACGACCATTTCGAGAGCCTGGCCTCGATTCCAAACCTCGGTGGAAAGTTAGCCACTGGCGGACCCCTCGTCCACCAGAGTTACATGCAGGTGATCCTTGACAATGTCGCTCAACAACCTTCTGGGCTGACCGTCCTCGGTGGCTTGTGGTACGGGCTATTTAAGCGTACACAGCTGGATTTCAGCTTTATTTTGCTCTGCGAGGGGCGCTATGGCTGGCGCCCTGAACTGTCCCGGCTGCCAGACAGGAGGCTGCCTTGTTCCCAGACGGCGCGGGAGTTCTATGGCTGGCACTCGCTGTACCGCCCAAGCTCAAGATTGCCATTGGTTGAAGGCAAGTAACTCATCCTCAGATGGCAGGGATAGTTTAGGGTCGTCGTGCTCCATTCCACTTCCCCCTGGGAAAGCCCACGTACGCCCTGGACTGTCCCGGCAATGCCAGAAGCCCTGTACGGGGTGCTAGATACGCGCCCGAAAAGAAAAAGTTGGACTATAGAACCGGCAAGTGGGGGCTCCGCGGGAATCTTAAAACTACCTATGCGAAGGGAGAAGCATAAGCCGGGGAGATAAGAAATACAATAAAAAGAAAAGAAAAATAAACCAAAGAAGAGGTGTACCAGGGCCTCCGAAAAAAAGAAAGGAATTCTTTCGGCCAGAAAAACTGAGCATCCGAGGCCGTAACCTCACTCCGGAAGATCCAGCCGATCGAGACGAATAATCCAATCCTCCTAGCACAGATCAGAAAACCACTTGTGCTGCCACGAGGAGCACTCAGGGAAAGTTTAAGAATACTGCGAGACAGAGAAATTCCACAAAATTCACAAAAAGATCAGAAAAATCACACAGGCGAAAAGTAACCGCCCAGTCAGTTTGATATTTGCGCGGTTAATACTAAGTACATATTGAACAGCGAAAATGTCTAAAAATTTACAGAGTTTCGGCAATACATATGTATGGCGCGCGATCATTTAACAATTTTTTTTTGTTTAATTTGACCAATGTTATTTTTTTGAGTGTAGCGAGCGTAAAGTGCTTGCTGGGCGCGCGAATTAAGTTACTTTAAGTTGGTTCGAATAAAAAGAAATTAAATACTCGAATTCATTAACCGAAATTTAACTCTATTTCTTCGATTTTTACAATGATACTTCTTAACAGATGGAAAACTCACAAAGAACTGGCTAACTGACCTTCCCTGAGCTTTTATTTTATTCAATAAATTCCTGATACAATAAATCAATGATTTCTGTATATTGCAGAGGTAGCGTCTACAAAATTGACACCGCTTCTTCAGCAATTGAAAAATTGGGTGAATTGGGAAATTGCAAGAAATGGTCATGACCTAAGGCGATGGTCGTAACTAACCTTAGTTAGTTAGTTAGTTAGTTAGTTAGTTAGTGCCGTAACTCGCGCATTTAAGTGTCTTTTCACTTAGGTATTTTTGCGCTGTTTATGCTTGGCTGATCGTGTTTTGGTCGAATGTTTGGAAACATGGGATTTTTAAGTTGCTAACCAAGTCCAAATTCAAGATCTCGACAATTTTCAATGAGAACCTGGTAGCCATTGAACTCAAAAAGTCTTAGATATATTTCAATAGGCTGATACATGTAGACATGCACTCTAAGAAATTTTTATTGAAAATTACTACAATAATTATAGGCGATATAATTGCCTACAATGATTGTAGCGATTTTCAACACTTGCGCACCCAAAAATATGTGTGCGCAAATGTGCAGTTAGGACACACCTTGTGTATAGCAAAATACACACAATTTGTTTAAAATTCGGACTCATATGATTAATGAATGATTCCACCTCAAATAGCCCAACTGTTGGACTCGAACAATTTTACTTGGGTGAACTGCGGTTGATATTTTTATTGTATCATTAATTGAAATTCCTTCAAAGGGTTTAAAACATTTTATCAAAACTTTTAAAAATTAAAAATTTTTTTTTTAATCCTTTGAAGAAATTTCAATCAGTGATAGAATAAAAATATCAACCGCAGTTCACCCAAGTAAAATTGTTCGAGTCAAAAGTTTGCCTATTGGAGGTGGAATCATTTATAAATTATACGAGTTCGAATTTTAAACAAATTATTTGTATATTATTGTATATATAAGAAAATATAAGAAAACTAGTGAGAAAAGAAAACCGTGCGCATTTTAATCTGCCAGAATTCAACACATAATTGAGAAAATTGAAGCTTCATTACTACTGCACAAAGAAAATAGCATTAATACACAGCCTATATAAAAGTACACACTTTTGTGTAATATCGCACAAAAGCACAAGCATTATTACACAGACTGCGTAAAAGTGCACAATTTTGTGTAAAATTTTGTGTATACTTACACATTATATGCATTCGTACACATGTAGTGATTAGAAATGCACACATTTTGTAAAATTCAACAGAGAATTATTCAATACTGATGTAAATTAAGAACCACATGTTCTAATTTTGAGTCCAGTTTATTTCAAGTATAGATACAGGTCTTACTAGAGTGGCGTGTACTTCAAGACTGCCCAATAGTAGTACCCTGGCTAACTAACTGACTAACTGTGATAACTCTAAACAAATACATACTTAAGCGGATGTTGGAATGTTGCCAAATTCTAACAGCTAATATATAACATCTTCCCCATAAATTTTTTTTTCCCCTAAATTCACTAAAAGAAATTTACAAACTAACAGCATATACATATTGTTGCGATATTCGATATCGCTGCTGTCCTGGAAAAGAAAAATACAATTTTAGTCCCTTTTCCAAATTTAATTATTTTATGAGTTGCAGGGAAATTTTTAGACCTACCTGGTGTCGAGTACGGAAAACCGCGGACCGTCCTGAAACTGGGTCAAGGCCGGAAGAGGCCGATGCAGCCATGTCGTCCTTTTTCTTGAAGAGGTGAAGTCCAGCGAGTGAGACGTGTGACCGGGCGCTAAAACCAGAAGAAAAAAAAAAAAAAAAAAAAATTAGAAAATTTGTTAAATTCTGAAATTTTGTTGAAATTTAAATTAACTTCAGTTTGTTAATAGTAGCTAACCGCCGAATTTAATTAGTTATTAATTGTATGCACTTGTGGAGTTACGGAAACGAGAAATAGAGCCGTCCGTGTGAGATTAAGACGGGTTTAATTTTATTACTGTGCCCTTTTCTCCGAAGTACGGAAAACTCCGGAGCGGACTCGAGCCCCTGCCGGACGAATAAAGGAAACTTCCCCCCTAAAAGAGCCGGAAAAAAAAAAACCCGCCAGGTAGGTACCGTGGCCCTAAATTAGCCAATCCGTCCGAATCGTGCCCGGGTCCTCTTTTGCTTTTAAGTTCCGAGGGGCTCCTCGGAGTTCCTTCATAACCTCCAGTACCAAGCTGCTGTCACCGATTTGGTGAGGAAGGCCTCAGCTGATCGGGCCCCATCGACTCCAGCGAAGGTCACGGTCGCAGCATAGGAATATTGTTGCAGCAACATTATTGCTGCACCACTCTCCTTGTCAGAGCAAGTTGCCCGCTCGCCTACACACACACAAAGAGAACCCGGCGAATTCGATCGCGACCATCTTGGGGGGCGAATATCCGCCTACGTATTTGACCCGACGCGATCCCGATTTTTAAAAGGAAATTAGGAAATTGAACTTACCGGGAGACCACGAACAGCTACTCATCCCCCGTTGTCCGGTGTCCTGCTGCTTCCCCCGCTGGTTGTCGTCCACTGGCTGTTGCCCCGCCGGGCTCCCTCGCCGCCGGTGCCTCCCTGCTGGGACAAATCGGCCAATATCTGCAATTAAGTCCCTAATTATTTTGCCTACACTGCACTAGATTCGGTTTTCACTCACCACGCCATATTCGGCCGCACGACACCTTAACACTTAGCACTCGTCACGCACCGGCTAAGTCCCGAGACCGAATTTGAAGCGACGCGAAAAAAAACTGCATTGCCGCCGCGGAGCCGAAGGGACATAAACAAACAAGTCGGTTGCTTCTCTGTTTTCCCACTTTCCAGCGGCCGCGTAGCGCTCAGAGAGGCACGCTGTGGGAAAGTTGCCGCAGAGCCGACTCTTCGTGTGTGAGGTGGTTTGTTCAGGCGCTGCGGCTGTATGCGAAGGACTTAACCGCCAGCAAGCGCTGAGGCAACGTTGCCAGCTCTCATTATAGTTAGCCAACCAAACTTTCCGTACCAGCCGAACGATTTTTGATAAGCAATTAAAAACTTCCCTCTCGGACCGAATTAGCTCGGCTAACAGGCACCACCAGAGAGTAGTTTGGTAACATTGGTGTCAGGTGTGGGGTAGTTAAAATCGGACGAAATTTAAAAAATTTCTTCTCCACACGCCTGCATCGGACAACGGAAACCAACACCCAAGGGATGGCTGATTCTGGACGGGGCAGCTTTTCGCCCGCCGGTAATTTAACGAGGACAGTCGAGCCCCCCGGGCCTCGCACTCAAACACGTAGGGACGATATGGAAAGTCTGATGGACCAACAGGCAACTCAAATCGGTAGGGTTAGGACACAATCTGCCCCATTTCCCGGTTTCGACCTCAACCTCCTGGGCCGGATGATCGCTCAGCAGGCCGAACAAATAAATACCTTGACCGCGACTGTCAATACCATGGCGGAAAAAATTAATCGGCTTGAGCTAGGACGAGAGAAAGCAGTACAACTCACCTTAGATCAGCTAGCTGCCGAGCCAACACCGCCCTCTCGGCAGCACCCTCTCTCTCCCCAGCGGACAGTCTTGCCAAATATGGCGCTTCTATCCTTCGATGAACCTGCTGTACTACCGGCTGCTGATCTGGCAGAAGAGAGCCGAAGAGCTGGCCCCGGAGCGTTCGACCGTCAGCCTTGCACCTCCACTCAGGTGGACATAAGATTACCGCCGTCAGCGGAGTCTGCTGGAGCTCCCCCGCCCCCTGCGCAGCCCTTCTGGGAGGCCGGTACTGTGGGGTCCCTCTTGCCACTGTTGACCCGAGCCACGCCGCATCGTATAAATCTTACACCCAAGGATTATGACGGAAAGGAACCCTGGTCGGCGTACCAGCGGCATTTCGAGGCTGTCGCTCGCGCCAATAATTGGTCGCCAGAGCTGAAAGCGCTTTATCTGGCGCCGTACCTCCGCAATACTGCCTTATCTTTTTATGAAGCGCTCCCCGAAGCGGTCAAAGATAACTATGAACAGCTGAGTTCGGCTTTTGGGAGCAGATTCAGCGATAATTACCAACAAGCGCTGGCGCACATACAGTTGCGAGGTCGTGTACAAAGGGCCAACGAAAGTCTGTCGGAATACGCGACCGAAGTTCAGCGTCTCACATACCTCAGCTTCAGTGAGGCCCAGGAGGTGACCCGAAATAAGATCGCGCTAGCGCAGTTTATAGACGGCCTCGCAGATGCCGATGTTCAGCGGCGCGTACGCGATTTTGTACCGGCCAGTCTGGAAGCGGCACTCGCCCAGGCGATTAGGATAGCCGCTAGCCGAGATGCGACCAGAATAAGCCGGAGAAGTTTACGCCCACAGGAGAGCCCTTTAATTCCGCATCGACGTGCCGGCAGAGGCACCCCCAACCCTTCATCACAGTCGGGAAACTAGCCCAGCCTAGGCTTACGGAGCAAAGCCTAGGTCACCAACTCGGAAACGCTCCTCCATCAAAAACTGCGGAAGGCTCACCTAAAAATAGAAATAGGAAGGTAAGAAGAGAGGGCCGGAAGAAAAACAGGACACGAACGGGAATCAACTCACCTGCCTCGTCCTCTGCAAAATCGCCGACCGCCACCATTGTAGAACGATCCGTGACCGGCGTCGTAAAATGGTTCGACAAGGTAAAAAGATGGGGTTTCATTACACGGGATGGCACAGGAGAGGACTTCTACTTCCATGCCTCCAGCGTTAACGCATACAGCCCCTCTAAGCCATCTCCATTCCTGGGCCATGGAAAACAAGTGGTTTTCGACATTCAGCAGAGTGAAACCCGGAAAAAAGCTGTGAATGTCACCAGCCCTGGAAGGCGCCGCTCCAGGCGACGCCACCGGCCGGCTCCGAGTAGACAGGGCCCCCGGAACGCCAAGCCTGTCCCACTTTCTGAAAAGGCGTCAGCTCAATTGCAATTTACGGAGCTTCCTCCTATTGTGCCGCCCCCCCCTGCTTTTGCCGACCCTCAGGCGGCGGGAGTTCCGGAAAACTAAAAGCCACTGATCGCTTGGGGCCGCAATCAGTGGAGACAATTGCCCCTTTCACGGTCTCTATCAGGGCGTTTGATATAGAAACGCTTTCGATCGCCGGTAGCGTGAATGGCGTCGAATGCTGCCTGATTATCGACACGGGCGCCACACGTACGATAGTACATCCAGGCATTTTAAGGCAGTCGGCACATTCGGCCGTCTTAGCTCCATGCACGGCCCGCATCCAGAGTGTTACCGGTGAGGTCTTCCCTGTAGATGGCACCACCGACGTCTCTATTCGCTTCTCGACTTTCTCGGCCCAGCACCCAGTCCTCGTGGCGCCTATTTCGGAGGATTGCATTTTAGGAATGGACTTCCTCAACCGGCATGGTTGCGCTCTCGATCTCAAAAATGGACGTTTCTCGGTCGATCATCGAACAATTCCGCTGCAAGAAGCACCAAAAAGAAAATTAGAAGGCACCGTTTTGGAAACAACCGTCTTACCTGCCCAATCGGAGGTCCTAGTGAGTCTATATTGTGGGGTCGCAGGAGACCCTGAAGTATTAATAATGCCAAGCCTGTCATGCCCCGGTGAACTGACGGTCCTCCCCGCGGTTGCGCGTGCTAAAGATGGCCTGGTGAAGACATTGATTACCAACGAGTCGGCCGAGAATGTAGAGCTGCCACCTACCACCAGCCTCGTCACGCTGGAAATGAACCCACGAGTGATCCTGCCAGCAGAAGAAGGCACCCCGCTTGAATTGTCCGAGCTAGCCCAGCTCTTTCAACGTGCTGCTGCTTCTCTGACCTCAACACAGCAAGAAAACCTCTGGAGGACCCTGCTTGACAACCGGGCTGCTTTCGCTACTTCCAAGCAGGACTTAGGGCGCACTTCGGTTATAAAACACCGAATCGATGTGGGCGATGCGCGACCTATTAAGCAACCCCCTCGGAGGATTCCATGGTCTCGCCGAAGCGAAGCGGAAAAACTTTTACGGGAAATGCTAGAAGAAGGCGTGGTTCAACCTTCGGCCAGCGCCTGGAGCAGCCCTGTAGTTTTGGTAAGGAAGAAAGACGGGTCGTTGAGATTCTGTGTCGATTACCGCCGTCTCAACGAGGTAACGAGGAAAGATTCTTATCCTCTACCGCGGATCGACCTCACCTTAGATGCGCTCGGGGAATCGAAGTGGTTTAGCACGCTAGACCTCCAATCTGGCTATTGGCAGGTGGAAATGGACGTGGAAGACAGGGAGAAAACCGCGTTCTCTACAGGAAGTGGCCTGTATGAGTTCACAGTCATGCCGTTTGGACTCACCAACGCGCCAGCTACTTTCCAACGGCTGATGGAACGTGTCCTAGACGGCCTGCCCTACACCGTTTGCCTCGTATACCTCGACGATATAATCGTACACGGGCGGACGTTCGAGCTAATGCTACAGAACCTGGATCTAGTCCTACAGAAGTTGCGTCGGGCGAACTTAAAAATATCTCCCGGTAAGTGCGAACTGTGTAGGGATCAGGTTAAATTCCTAGGGCACGTCGTCTCTAAAGAAGG
This sequence comes from Machimus rusticus, assembly GCA_951509405.1. Taxonomy (NCBI): domain Eukaryota; kingdom Metazoa; phylum Arthropoda; class Insecta; order Diptera; family Asilidae; genus Machimus; species Machimus rusticus. Next base: position 17,672,771 of record OX608051.1, read on the forward strand.
ATTGTCGACGGACCCAGATAAAGTTGCGGCCGTGAGGGATTGGCCTCGACCCACCACTAAAACTGAGGTCCAATCTTTCCTAGGCTTGTGTGCGTATTACCGGCGGTTCGTCTTGAATTTCTCCAAGATCGCCAAACCGCTGACAGAGCTCACTGAAAAAAACCAAAGATTTAATTGGAGTGAAGCCTGCGAAGAAGCTTTTCAGGAACTCAAGAAAAGCCTAATTACCTCCCCTGTGTTGGCCCAACCAAATGAGCAGGACCCCTTCGTACTGGATACCGATGCGAGCGAGCTAGCCTGGGGGGCGGTACTGTCCCAGGTCCAGGACGGAGAAGAGAGAGTGATCGAATACTACAGTAAGACTCTTAGCAAAGCGGAGAGGAATTACTGCGTCACCCGCAAAGAGCTACTTGCCGTAGTTAAGGCTGTCGATCACTTTCAGCCTTATTTGCTTGGCAGACACTTCCTGCTCCGCACTGACCACGCTTCTCTGCGCTGGATTATGAGCTTCAAGGAACCAGAGGGACAAATAGCCCGTTGGCTGGAGAGGCTCCAGGCATATGATTTTGAAGTTCAGCACCGCCCCGGTCGCCAACATAACAACGCCGACGCGCTGTCGCGTCGTCCCTGCGCCGAAAATAATTGCGGATTTTGCAAAAGGGAAGAAGAGCAACACACAGCCAGGATTAACATAGCCGTCGCTCGGGATGCTATGGCAGAGCTCCAGGATCAGGATCCGAAACTGAAGATGGTGAAAGGATGGGTACAGAATGGAGAGAGACCGGATCGGGCAGATATCAGCCACCTACACCCGGATGTTAAGGCCTACTGGACCATTTTTTCATCTCTCTTCATGGCAGACGAGATTTTATACCGCGGCTGCGAGCTGAACAATACCCGGACGACCCAAATCGTAGTGCCCGAGGCGAAGCAGCATGAAATCATCGCCCATTGCCATAGCAGCACTGCCGGGGGTCATCTGGGGTTGGACAAAACATTGGGGAAAATCCGACAGCGTTATTATTGGACTGGATGCAGCAGCGATGTGAAATCATTTGTCCGAAGTTGCATCCCCTGCCAGCAGAAAAAAGGTGCTACACCTAAGAGCAAGGCTCGGCTACAAATTTATAACGTCGGGGCTCCGTTCGAAAGAGTGGCCATTGACATTTTGGGGCCCTTAACACCGACGGTCCCGCATGGCTACCGCTACATCCTCCTATGTATCGACTATTTCACGAAATGGCCCGAAGCAATGCCGCTAAGCACCTACACGGCCGAGAATGTGGCGGAGGCACTCATTGAGAATGTGTTTTCGAGATTTGGCATGCCGTTGCAGCTCCACTCGGACCAGGGGCGGAACTTTGAGTCGGAAATTTTCCAGGAGGTGATGAAAAAATTTGGCATTGAAAAAACCCGCACGACCCCCCTGCACCCCCAGTCCGACGGCATGGTCGAGCGATTCAACAGAACCATCCTCAGCGCGCTCTCAAAATTTGTAGCCGAGAATCAGGCCAACTGGGATCATTACCTCCCCTTTATTCTTATGGCCTACCGATCTGCTGTGCACCAGGCGACCAAGCAGACACCGGCCATGCTCACCTTCGGTAGAGAATTACGCTTACCCATCCAACTCCTTACCGGGGAACCGCCCAATGAGTCCTGCGGTAGCATCAGGGAGTACCTCCAGAACCTTCACCATCGCCTAGAGCGTGCGCACGAATTTACCCGAGCGAACCTGAAGAATAGTAGTGAGGTTATGAAGGACCGATATGACTTGTCCGCGAAAGCCAATCCATTCCATAAGGGGGATCGGGTATGGCTTCATAACCCCAAGCGACGAAAAGGCCGCTGTCCCAAATTGCAAAGGGACTGGGAGGGCCCGTACCGGATCATCGAAGTTCTCAATGACGTGAATTACCGTATCACACAGGACCCAAAGGACCCCCCCAAGAGGTCGACGGTAGTTCATCGCAACCGGTTGGCCCCCTTTTATATGCCAGAGTAATGAAGCCACGCGGACACGATCGAAAAAAAAAAAAAAGGGGGCAAAGCGTAATTAGCTGCCGACGCGACGGGGAGTATAATTAATAAAATAAAATAGAGCCTAAATTAGACTAAGCTAAGGATTAAACACATAGGATATAGAAGGAAATAAACTAAACTCCTACACTAAACTTAACTAATTAAAATAATTAATAAATTAATAAGTAGGATTCGTGATAGGGCTAATGGGCACGGTACTCTACTCGCGTCGATTCGAGCATCGCGATTCCGAGATTCCGAACCGAGCGAGTTGGAGGCGCTCCACACAAAACCTCCACCGTTCCTGAATCAGCTGGGGTCGGCCGTCTTTGTTTTTTTTTTTTTTTTTTTTTTTTCTTCGCGGGCGGAAATGCCAACGGCCCAGCTGATTGAATACTGAAAAGGATGAGCAATTGGCGGACTTACCTGAGGTCCAACCTGAAGGCGCTAGTTATGTTCCCACGGAGGCCCGAATACTCCAGGATGAGGCACCATCGACTTTCCCGAGCCGAGGACGGCTCTACTTCGAAGGGAGGAGTAGTGTTGCGATATTCGATATCGCTGCTGTCCTGGAAAAGAAAAATACAATTTTAGTCCATTTTCCAAATTTAATTATTTTATGAGTTGCAGGGAAATTTTTAGACCTACCTGGTGTCGAGTACGGAAAACCGCGGACCGTCCTGAAACTGGGTCAAGGCCGGAAGAGGCCGATGCAGCCATGTCGTCCTTTTTCTTGAAGAGGTGAAGTCCAGCGAGTGAGACGTGTGACCGGGCGCTAAAACCAGAAGAAAAAAAAAAAAAAAAAAAATTAGAAAATTTGTTAAATTCTGAAATTTTGTTGAAATTTAAATTAACTTCAGTTTGTTAATAGTAGCTAACCGCCGAATTTAATTAGTTATTAATTGTATGCACTTGTGGAGTTACGGAAACGAGAAATAGAGCCGTCCGTGTGAGATTAAGACGGGTTTAATTTTATTACTGTGCCCTTTTCTCCGAAGTACGGAAAACTCCGGAGCAGACTCGAGCCCCTGCCGGACGAATAAAGGAAACTTCCCCCCTAAAAGAGCCGGAAAAAAAAAAAACCCGCCAGGTAGGTACCGTGGCCCTAAATTAGCCAATCCGTCCGAATCGTGCCCGGGTCCTCTTTTGCTTTTAAGTTCCGAGGGGCTCCTCGGAGTTCCTTCATAACCTCCAGTACCAAGCTGCTGTCACCGATTTGGTGAGGAAGGCCTCAGCTGATCGGGCCCCATCGACTCCAGCGAAGGTCACGGTCGCAGCATAGGAATATTGTTGCAGCAACATTATTGCTGCACCACTCTCCTTGTCAGAGCAAGTTGCCCGCTCGCCTACACACACACAAAGAGAACCCGGCGAATTCGATCGCGACCATCTTGGGGGGCGAATATCCGCCTACGTATTTGACCCGACGCGATCCCGATTTTTAAAAGGAAATTAGGAAATTGAACTTACCGGGAGACCACGAACAGCTACTCATCCCCCGTTGTCCGGTGTCCTGCTGCTTCCCCCGCTGGTTGTCGTCCACTGGCTGTTGCCCCGCCGGGCTCCCTCGCCGCCGGTGCCTCCCTGCTGGGACAAATCGGCCAATATCTGCAATTAAGTCCCTAATTATTTTGCCTACACTGCACTAGATTCGGTTTTCACTCACCACGCCATATTCGGCCACACGACACCTTAACACTTAGCACTCGTCACGCACCGGCTAAGTCCCGAGACCGAATTTGAAGCGACGCGAAAAAAAACTGCATTGCCGCCGCGGAGCCGAAGGGACATAAACAAACAAGTCGGTTGCTTCTCTGTTTTCCCACTTTCCAGCGGCCGCGTAGCGCTCAGAGAGGCACGCTGTGGGAAAGTTGCCGCAGAGCCGACTCTTCGTGTGTGAGGTGGTTTGTTCAGGCGCTGCGGCTGTATGCGAAGGACTTAACCGCCAGCAAGCGCTGAGGCAACGTTGCCAGCTCTCATTATAGTTAGCCAACCAAACTTTCCGTACCAGCCGAACGATTTTTGATAAGCAATTAAAAACTTCCCTCTCGGACCGAATTAGCTCGGCTAACAGGCACCACCAGAGAGTAGTTTGGTAACAATATGTATAATATAGCGTTAACATGATTTCAAGAAAATTATTAGAAAGTTTCAGTACAGTAAGAAGTTCATGTTTTTAATTCTATTTCTTATAACTATGACTTGACAAGACTTAGACTACTTGGTATATATTAGCCTTTCCGGACATCTAACAATCCGACCTGATTTTGTTTTGTACCCTTGCTGAATTCCTTCACTAGTTTGACCTACTATATCGTTCTGTCTATCAGTCATATGAATCGGATTTTCCTGATGGCTAAAAGAATTTGATTCAATGTTTGACAGAGGATCAGCTTGAGCACTTTCAACTTCATTTTCGTCTTCGTTATCCCTACTTCTGAAGATTGGAGGAAACATAGATTTACGCAGATGTCTGGAGTTACGGCGAATTATTTGTTTCTTCTGTTTGAATTTCAAAAGATCTAGGACTTAAGACCGGTTTTACGATTTTTGCTGGCTCCCAGATTTTATTTTTTTGAAATACTATATTATCACCAGCTTTAAAATTTATTTCTTTTTTTCGCGCAACACCTTGGTCATGATACATTTTTTATTTATTTTGATTTCTTTCAATTAGTTCTTTTACACCTGTAATGACTTTTGGCTTTAATAAATCAACTTTAACGGGAATTTTAGTCCTTAGACATCTACTCATGAGTAGATGAGCTGGACTATAACCTAGTCCCACAATTGGTGAATTTCTATAGCAGAGCAAACCACTATAAATAACTTTAGCCTCATCTTGGCATTTTTTTCAATAATGCCTTTGCTATTCCCACACCTTTTTCTGCAAGACCATTGCTCTGCGGATAATGTGGACTTGATGTTTGGAGCTTCAAATTCCAGTTATCTGTAAACTTGCGAAACTCGAACGAATTAAAAGGCATATTATCTGAGATAATGGTTTGTGGAATTCCAAAGGTAGAGAATATTTTCTTTAACTTTCTTATGACTTCAGATGCTGTTTTTCCTTTGAGTTTTCTAATCTCTATCCATTTTGAATAATAATCAACCAAAACAAGAAAAGGTTTTTTCCCATATTCCAAGATATCAACACCTACTTTGTTGAATGGAATGTCAGGCACTTCATGAGGAATTAAGGGCATTCTGGTATTTGCACGCTGATACTTTTCGCAAATCCTGCAGTGCTTGATGAAATTTTCTATTTGTAAATTAATATTTGGCCAATATAAAGTTTGTGCTGCTAATGCTTTTGTTTTAGTGCTACCAAAATGACCTTCATGCAAATTTTTAAGTGTTTCTTCTCTTAACGAGTACGGTACTATTATACGATTGCGAAAAAATAAAATTCCATCTTCACAGTATATGTCATTTCTAATTGGCCAATATTTTTTAATTAAATCGTTTACAAATCTTACTTCATTTGGCCATCCTTTATTGCAGTTTCCTACTAATAATTGACATTCTATATCTTGTGAAGTGGCTTCCCGAAGCCTTTGTATGTTGTCATCGGGTATATCAATTGAGTGTATTATATAGTTTAATGAGCTGTCAATTCCATATATATCTTCTTTATTGAAATTGCGTGACAGCGTATCTGCTAGATGTAAATCCTTACCAGGCATATAGTTAACATCTAAATCATTCTTCAACAATTTTAAGCGCATACGTTGTAACCTGTTTGAATGAATTTCACTGACATGTTTTTTGAAAATTGGTATTAGTGGCTTATGATCAGTTAAAATTATGACTTTGCGACCATATATGTAATGGTTAAATTTTTCACAAGCAAAAACTACAGCAAGCATTTCTTTCTCTACTTGTGCATATCTTTGTTCAGATTCAAAAAGTGCTTTAGACGAATAGCAAACAGGCTTATTATTTTGTAATAGACAGGCCCCTAGGCCACTTTGAGAAGCGTCTGTCTGAATATATACTGCTTCATGCTCTTGAAACGGCTGCAAAACAGGTGCTTGAGCTATTATTTGTTTTAGCTGTTCGAACCTATCAGTATGACTTGGTAGCCATTGGAAAACAACATTTTTTTTCAAAAGTTCCCTAAATGGGGAAGTAAGTGTGGATAGACTAGAAATATGATCACGTAAGTAATTAATACAGCCTAAAAATCTCTGCAACTCTTTCTTATTATTAGGAATTTGCATGTCGTGAATTGCCTTTACTCTAATAGGATCAATTTTTACACCTTCTTTTGTAAATATATAGCCTAAATATTTAACTTCAGGTTTGCAGTATTGTAATTTATTTGGATTTAATTTAATGTTTCTCGCTCTTGCTCGATCTATAACTCTTTTTAAGTTTTCTTCATGCTCTTTCTTTGTTTTTCCAAAAACTAAAATATTATCAAAATAAATAAAAATTCCTGGCAAATCACCAAATATTTCTGTATTTAGTTTTTGAAATAGCTCTGGAGCACAGTTGAGCCCGAAGGGGAGGCGTAAAAATTGATAACAGCCAATTGATGGGGTATTAAAGGAGCAAAGGTCAGAGCTCGACTCATCAAGAGGAATTTGATAAAACCCATCTTTTAAGTCGACTACCGTGTAATATTGCATTTTGTTTAATTTCGAAGATAGATCACTCAATCTTGGTATAGGAAAAGGCTCTCTGACAATACAAGCGTTTAAATCACGAGGATCTAAACAAAGTCTAATACTTTTGTCTGGTTTTTCAACCACAACTAGATTATGTACCCACTCAACTGGTTTATTCACTTTTTTAATAATTCCGAACTTTTCCATTTCTTGCAATTTCGTTTTAACTTTTTCTACTAACATTAATGGGATTCTTCTCATAGGCCGTATAACTGGGCATGTATTCGGTTTAAGTTTTATTTGGTAAGATTTAGGAAAGCAACCTAATCCTCTAAACACATCACTATTTTGAGTGATAAATGTTTGCCTTTCATTTTCGAAACTCTTTTCGTCTATACTGTCTATTCTTTTTATCAAATTAAATTTAAAAGATGTATCAAGACCAAGAATTGGGACTGACTCAGTATTCATGATAATAAAATTCGTACGTAGTGTTAATTTTTTATAAGTTACCTGTAAAGTAGTTATACCAATAACATCCAATTCAAATCCACCATATGCTTCAATTTTACTTCCTAATCTGCGTATTTCTGGTTTCTCGGTTTGGTTTTTTATTAATTTCTCAAAAATTCTCGCTGATATTATATTGACTTCTGATCCACTGTCCACCTTGAAACCTAAATTCGAATTTAAAATATTTAGTTTCACAATCCAAAATTTTGACCTATTTTCTAACCTATTCTCAACTACAGAATCAATAACTAAATTGTTAAGACTCACTTCTGATTCAGATTTATTTTTCAAATTTTTTACCATAGCTACTTGCTTACTGCTTGACTTGTTGTTCACCCTCGACGAGAACAAACCGTTGCAAAGTGATTATTTTGACCGCACCGCTTACACGTCTTCCCAAAAGCTGGACAACTGTTGATCCTATGTGTCTACGAACATTTGTTGCAATTCCGAATGATCTTGCCTGCCTTCTTATCGTCTTGTTTGCCCTGGTACCGCTGTCCTTTACTTGTATTTTTCGATGAACCTTTGTGTTGTTGCACGCCATGATGATATTGCTTAACTCTTTTAACCTCATGAACTGGCTGTGTTTGTCTCAATTGTTGAGCCTGTTTATGCGTAGCTTCTGCTACCTGACACATTTCTATTGCTTTATTTAACGTTAGTTTGTCCGTACGAAGAAGTTTTTCCTGTACTTCCCCATTATTGATCCCCATTACAATTCGATCTCTTATCATTTGATTTTCAATGGTTTCATCTTTATTGGCAAAGTCGCACTTCAGCGCTTGCTGCTTCAGATCTGCTAGGAAATTGCTAAAGGATTCGCCCGGCTGTTGACTTCTTGAATTAAAAAGAAATCTTTCGTAGATCGTATATTTTTTGGGATCACAATATGCGTCGAAAGCAGCAATGACTTCCTTATAATCCTTTTTCTTCGCTTCTGTTAAAGGGAGAGTCTCATAAATCTCCACTCCTTTTTCGCCAATTAGATTCAGCAGCATCGCAACTTTTCTTTCTTCAATAATAACATCTTTTTGGCTTGCCAAAAGAAAAATCTCAAATAATTTTTTAAATTTCGCCCACTCGACACTGATATTTCCTTCAAACCGCATAACTGGTGGTGCTCTGAAGGATTCCATTTTGTGCTCACCCACTTTTAATTTAATTTCTAGTTGGTTGGTGCTTCTTATGAAACTTCTTTTTATTTACAGGTATATTCCACGACTCCACTTTAAAATTTTTTTTCAAATAATTTTCTTGAACACCGACAGCGCCATGATGTAAATTAAGAACCACATGCTCTAATTTTGAGTCCAGTTTATTTCAAGTATAGATACAGGTCTTACTAGAGTGGCGTGTACTTCAAGACTGCCCAATAGTAGTACCCTGGCTAACTAACTGACTAACTGTGATAACTCTAAACAAATTCATACTTAAGCGGATGTTGGAATGTTGCCAAATTCTAACAACTAATATATACCATTTTCAAGCAACATTTCCCCTTTTCCCACGCAACAATATCTTTTTCCATTTCAAATGTATAAAAATCCATTTCAAAAATGCTCTTTTTTATTTCAAAAGTACTGAATTCCAAAACAATAGTATCGAAATTTAACACAAAAGTGCTCATTATTCCAAATGCAAAGTATCACAATTCAATTCAAAAGTGCATTTTTATTCAAAACAAAAGTACAAAGTTCCAAGCAAACGTGTTCTAGTGTGATTTCACTTGCTTGCGGTATTGTATTTGTATATATATAATAAATATAAATATATACAAAGATCTGCTACTATAAACGAATTTTTCTCTGCACTATTGCTTCGGTTTACAATTTTTTGCTCTGCATTTGGATTGTTATTTGTGCATTTACATTGTCTCCTTGCGATTATATAACTGCTACGTTTTCAATATTGATCTTAGTTCTTGATAAACATTTTAGTCTGAAATTTAAAGTGGTTTAAATACATTGACTCCGATGGACTGTGTAAATTTTTTTAATAATTCAGAGTCAAAATTACCGACAGCAATTGCCTGTGAAAATTTAATATAAAATTAGATTAACAATATGAAATTTTATTTTTACCTAATATTTTTAATTTTTGGTTCTTTTTAAAACTAGAAAAGAAGCAAACGTGCTTAGAATTTTGTACTTTTGTTTTGAATAAAAATGCACTTTTGAATTGAATTGTGATACTTTGCATTTGGAATAATGAGCACTTTTGTGTTAAATTTCGATACTAATGTTTTGGAATTCAGTACTTTTGAAATAAAAAAGAGCATTTTTGAAATGGATTTTTATACATTTGAAATGGAAAAAGATATTGTTGCGTGGGAAAAGGGGAAATGTTGCTTGAAAATGGTATATAACAGATATTACAGCCAATGTAGCGAAAACCAACACTGTAGTGATATTCAACACGAATTTGCTGTAATTATTATAACAAAATTACACAGAATCCTTGTATGAGTTTTTAGAGTGTGTGTATTCTTGAACTGACACTTCCGTTGAGGTAATTTGCCATCGGTGGAATACGCCGAATAAAAATGATTTCAGACACTATAGAGGGATAATGACACCCCAAGATTTTGAGGATAAACTTATGATGCAAGTATTCTGGGTAACATAAAAAAGTGCCTGTTCTCTTAGAAAAATTAGATTTGAAGTAAAGTATGTATAAATATACTAAAATGATGAAAGAATAAGATAATTCATTTTTAACTTTACTATACGATATATTCTTAAATAAATGTAATGAAACACTAAACATATTTTATTTCTTTATCTGTTATACTGATTTGTTATAAAATTATCTCATAATATCTGAAATGCCCTCATTTATTACACCGTCTTTAAAGCTTACACTTCTCTCTTATTGAATATATTATACATAAGTATGTAGGAATTGACTGGTTTCAGTGAAAACCAGGGAAAACTGAACTGAACTAGTTTATTTTAATTCAATTATTATAATTTAGAGTTTATATAAAAGTCCGAGAAACGCGGAACAGTACGTTTAATTTAAAGTTTACTAAATTAATATTATTTCGGAACGGTAAGTATATTTTGGAATTTGCCAAATTATTATTATTTCAAAATTATCAATAACAAGTCCAATTCCCGATAAATATTCACTATGATTAATGGCTTTGCGTCAGCGTAGCTCAACTTGACCGCGATGTCCGACAGCTTTGAGGGACCGACATAATAGCTGGGTTTTTTTCATCCGGGTCTGGTTCTAGTTCACTGTTTTAACAGAGAAATACAACAACAACATGAAACCCAGATATTTATCGGGGTCTGGGTTAAAGAACCAGATGATTAATTCGAAAATATTCCACCAGAGGAGCTGTGGAACTACTTTAATTTTTCGTTGTTGGTAGCATTGCTCCTTGGGGAACGGTTAGCCTTGTGTATAGAGTATATAGTGGTCGCAAGTTCGACTTGTTAACTTCTCGCTAGGTGGCTCTAGCTGTTTCGTTTTGAAAATAATGGAACTAATTTTTGTTTTCAAAGAAAATCTAGCAATTATTTACATAATTATAATTGTAATAATTATTTAAATAACTAATCCTTCGCATTTATCGTTTTTCTCGCTTAGATTTCTTCAAAAACAAAAAATTGTTTCGTTATTTTCAAAAAGATACAGCTATAGCCACCTAGCGAGCAGTTAACTAGTTGAACTTGCGACCACTATATACTCAATACACAAGGCGGTTAGTTTGATTTGAAAATGAAAAATGGAGAACAACAAGTTATAAAATATCTAAATAATTTTGTTTATTACTTTTTGATTCCTTGCAATGTCAACAAGAACTTTCCTTTTCATACTGTCAATTTTATTTGTCACTTTAATAAGGCAGGCATACCAACCTCTAAGAAACAAAAATCCTTATCTGGGTAAACAACCTGGATCGTTTTTTTCATGTAACACTGAACCAGACCCAGACCCGGATGAAAAAAACGCAGCTATTTTTTCAAATATTAACAAGGAGTGCGAGGGAGGACATGATGTGTGTCAACATAGCTTCAGTGATGGTCGAATATCTCGCAAAATATTAACTGGCTATACAGCTGTACAGAGAGGTACACAGGCTATACAACTGTACAAACAGCTATACAACAGAAAAGTAACATTCACTTTCACAAGCGAATCAAGGATTTAGGCAGACAAAAAAAAAAGAACACTATAAAACAAATTAGTCCAAAATGTATGTAAAATATTTAATTTTTTAAACGGCGATCTACCATCATCTTCTGGGATAATGTTTCAGTCAGTGTCCCAGTCCTGTTCAGGAGTACTCACAGCCTCCACAAGAGCACGCAGCTTGCAAACATAGAGCTCTCCAGGCTGTTGATTCTCATAAACAACTCGTGACCTTCCCAATGAGGATGCATATAAAAAATATAGTATTTTATCAAAGTTAAATGTACCTACATATTTTAATACAAAAATGATTTATACTTACAAAAGTGTGACTCTCGAGACCTTCAACTAACTGTCAACATAAACAACAGTTCTGAAAAAGAATGCGAAATCCAAAGGGTCACTACCTCTATCGAAGATTAATATGCTTAATATGTTTTGGTCTTTTCAAGAGAATGGGAAGTTTTTAAAAAGAATTGTGAAAAAAAATACCTATGTATTTTCTGACCCGGTATGCTCAGCGCCACTACGCCTTGTTGATATGATAGCGCCATCTAGCATTGTAAGAAGTAAGTATTCTCGCCACTACTGCGTAGTAATTTATATACATACATAAGAATATTCTTCATTTACATTTTTGATTTAACCTTCATCTATTGAGGTGGATTTAATTTCACGTAAACACTGAATCTTTAGGTTTTTTAGGGTTTAGATTTAAATAAGTAGCTTTAGTTTAGTTTAGAAAAAACCTAGCATTTTTTGGCAAAAATCACATGAGATCATGAATCACAAAGTATTAAATAAAATTATTTAAAAAAAATATCAACAAATTAACTTACAATCTTAATTTTAAATAGTCTTCCTTTTCTAGGAAATGACACATCAGTAATTGTAATAATATAATGTGAACAAAAAATTAAAGACATCAATATCAGTACCAATACCAATACTAGTACCATCAGTCGCAAATAGGTAATCTACATTTTCGTGATTGGATTTGAAAACCGCAGTAAATAAAAGTAGACCAATAAATGCATGAAGTTCCACCATATCTTAATTTCTGAGCTCTGCGCGATCTTTACCCGAACATTTCACGACCTATCCATGACGTCACGGCTGTTTCAAAATCGTTGTTCCCTGGCACTACGGTTCTTCTATTTTTCGCTACATGTTAGTTATTATTATTATCGAGAGACTGTTTTCTCCCGGACTACGTAAATACTGGGCTCCATATTGGAAAAAAAAATACAATAACGAAATCGAAACTATTTACGAAAATGTTACGTAAATACTGAGGTGGGGTCTGAGAGGCCCACGGGAAATTTGAAAATTAATTTACTACCGCGCGCAAACACGTGCACAGCCGTTGACAGCCTCGGCGCAATTAAACTCGAAGGTACCAGATAATTTATAATATTTTAGGCTTATTAACAGATCGTACAGTTCAAAAATTAAGCAAGACTACACTGAGAGAAAAACTTTAATAACTTTAACTATTTTGTGTAGTTATAATTGCTATTTGCTAAAAAAATTGATAAATAGTAATATCAATTTACATTTCAGTTAAATTTAACTAACAATTTTTACAATTTACTATTCTTATAAGCTCGACTATTTAGAATAGCCATTCCTAGAATTGTCAAGTCAACTATTTTAAAATAATAAATTTTAATTTGACTAAAAAAAATTGTTTAAACACCGCGTCATAAAAATCTGAAAATTCTTAACAATTTCGTTGGTCAAATTAACTATTACAAATAGTCAATCCTTTAGCCACACATCGCTTTATTAACGTTGAATTACTCAAAACCCATTGGCGTTCGGTGGCTCGAGGGTAGAGCTACGCGCGTACCAATTCAGAGTTCCTGGGTTCGAATCGTGGGAACAGAAGTCAACTTTCTAAAAAGGCATCGGAATGGCGTGGTTCGGTTGAGTACAGCAGCCAAACTGCCAAGGTTCAAATCTAGCTCCGGTCGGCAATATCGGAAAAAATCAACTTTTTCTCGTTGTCAGCAGATTAACTATTTTTCTCACTGAAGAATTTTAAATTTTACTAATAGTTGTAGTTGACTTAATTAATTCAAATAGTTGTTTCAACTTTCTTCATAGTAAATATAACGTTTTTGAATTTATAAAATTTATTAAACAATAATTGGCTGAAAATCATTGCTGTAAATAGTTAATTTTGTATTCGTTTATAGTAAAATCAGCTATATTTTTCTTTCGGTGTAGTTGTTCATTGTACTGTTTACAAGTCGTGTTGAACTTTTTAATGATTTCCAATTATTTTCATTTTAATTTCCTCCTTATAGATGTACTGCTATGTATTGGAATGAAGTCGGTTAAAATATTGTCAACAATTCAATGATAATGCATTTAATTAATTTAAGGTTTTAGTTAGAAAAATTTCCTAAAATGCAATATTATTTCACTGTCTCGAGAATCATACGACAAAGTTATTATAAACTTCGTAAAACTTGTTGATTTCATGATGCACTTTAAGATTTGTATCCAGAAATTATAAAGGACAAGTATATATTTCAACTTGCACAAGGGTCGGCCGTCGGGTTATCTAGCGCGAGGGCCACAGTTGGACCATTCATTAGTGATACCTTGAGTATCTCTTTCTGCGCAAAAGTATTGCTGCAGCAATTACTTAAGTTGGAAGCGACACTTATCCGACATACTTCAGCATTTTTCTGACGGGTGTCTTTATCTTATACGAAAAGTTCAATTCGCCATACGAGAGGGTTGAACAACTTTTCGAAACTTTTTCGTTCTTCGGTTAGGTGCAGGTGCAACCGCAAATTGCTTTTGACAGATTATCATGCCTTGGGTAGCGACTGTTCTGAATGTTGCCTGCAATCGGTTGGTAGCAATTAATTTATTAATAGTTTCATTGGTATTAGCGAAAACAAAGGGTCTCCCGTTCATACTACATTCAGGAAAAATTACAATTTAAATGAGCATTCAGAATTACTCAAATCTGCATTAAACGGGTATCGCGAGCAAAGTCAAGTAAATATGCAAATCACTTCTTAACAATATATCCCTGTCAAGCATGGGTATGGAAGAATTTTTTTAATTTCACACATATTGATTTTAGAACTTTATTTACATAATTGTTGTTTTTCTTTGGCAGTGCTCATCCAGATTACCGTACAAAACGTCGTTAATTTAGTGATGTCGATAGTTTCGCGGTAAATTAAGAAGCGAATTCGGCGGTATGTATACAGTATCAGCGGACGTTTGGCGTTGGGTCGGATAAATAAAACTTTTTGAAGTTGTTCGTAAAAAAATAGATCAAATGCGTATCGGAAGATTGTTTTTGTTACCCTGTTAACTGTTCGTTATAATTTTCATTAAAAGTACTAAGCATCGATAGTTTAGAAATTGCATGAGGAAGGAGGAGCTTTAATAATAACTTTGAAAGCAAATATTCCGTGATTGGGATTGGGGTAAGTGCAAAAAATGTTTTTTGACTATTTTTCACTGTTTGGGAAAAGATTTTTGAAAAAAAACAGACCTGCAAATTTGAATTTCTTTTTTTTGTGATTTCAGTGCTAATTTATTGGGTTTTGGGGCCTCCTAATGACAAATCTCAATCGGTTTGTTTATACTACATGTGCATTTTTCACAATACACATTTACAAAAATTATGTAAAAATTTGGGGATTTAACAAAAAAAAAAAAAAAACAAATCAGAAGTAAAGAAGTAACCGGATAATTAGTATTATTATGTTAATTAACCGAATTGTCACTGTCACGATGAACATTTTAAAATACAACAGAGGCTTGTGGAACCTTTTGTTATTTCTTTGTAAACCTTCTGTCCAAGTTACGAATAGTAACACATAGTTCATATATGTTTTTCACAAAGTCCGTTGTGGTGTTTTGTTGTTTTAACACCAAATACTCACCATAAATGAAACAAAAACGTTCACGGGAGTTAACACATTTAGGCGAAGCCATGCTAAAAGTAAGTACGATTTATAAAATTGAACTGACGTTAATTTTACCTAAAAACGCAAGTGCATTTTTTTTTACTTTTTTAGTGTTTTGCTATAGTGTATAAGAAAGGTAATTATGGAATATAATTTTTTAGCCTTAAAACATATCAAGTATTATTTTTTTTTATTATTTAATGTAAAAACCACGAAATGGCCAAAGGAAACTATTGAACTTCAGAGGAAAAAATAAAAATTCGAATTTTGATGGAAAGAGGGAAAAGCAATAGGCAAATAGGAAGGGAAGGGAGATCGCACGATCGGAAGCAGTAATAAGAAATTTCAAAAAACTCAGGGAAAATTATGGCAAAAAGGTACATTTTAAAAGAAATACAAAACTAGCTTCAAGCCAAAAAAAACCGTATTGTTATTAAAGCAACCAAAAAACGCTTGTTAGCGGCGCAAATAATAGCCAAACTTAACTTGGCTGTGACCAAACGACGTGTACAGTAAATATTGCATGCTTGTCCAAACGTTGTTTTTAACAAACCAGCAAGAAAACCATGTTTAAAATCTCATCATAAAGCAGCACGCCTCTCTTTTGCTAAAGTTTTGTCGACTTTAATTTTTAATTGTCGAAAAGAGTTGAAGCTAGAAATTTGATTTTGGATTGAAAAGATTTTTAAACGAAGTCGGAAAAAACAACGTTACGGTAAATGTTTCTGAGCGTGTTTTTTTTTTACATAATTTACTTGAATCTGCCAATACCTTAAAAAGAAGGTATTTTTTAAGAATCAAAAAACATTGTTTGTTTTTTAATTTTCTTTATTAACTACCACTTATTTGTTGAATCTTGCAAATACAAAAGCAACTAACAATAAATTGGTCATTTATGAACTACAGAGAAAAACATGAAATTTTACAAGCATACATTCCTCGACACTCAAGGATAGTAACCTGCACTTGATGATCTAAGCTTACCGTAGGTTCTTGATTTTTTTTTTCAAATGACCTAAAGACATTATTTCAAGGTCGGTCTGAATATCTCGTCAGGGGAGTCACCAATCCAAAAATGACCTTAAGAAAAGTTGCTTGGTTTGGAGGGGAATATCGCATGGTGACCTTAAATTAGACCTTGAATTTTTTTCGATATAATGCTGTTCAATGAAGATATTCCATTGTCTCAAGATAAAAGATTCACGCTATATACATATGTATATGTATATAAGGTTTGTTTCATATTTATAACGCCACCAAAAATGTCAAGAATTTGGGAAAACTATTGATTCTATTGGGATACAATATTTGACGAAAATTATGAAATTGATGAGTAAAGAAAATTCACTCACAAATTGTAAACTATGTTTTAAATTTTTCCCTTTTCAGAAGCAAAAACGGTTTTTGACTTTTTCATAATTATAACGCCACTTACGAAAAACGCATTTGGGGACAACTTCGCTGCATAATTAGAATTGGTAGTGTGTGGTAAGGTTATATTGATAACAAAAAATTAATCATACCACATGGCACCATACCAAGCCTTACAAATTAAGAAAAAAACTTCTTGCTTTTAGGGACTAAAATATTAATTTCGTGAAATTGCGTGAAGAATTGGACGAAGCCATAGAATTGTGCAATATTTTTTGGAAAATTTCAATGATGAGGAATTAAAGCGACTCAAAAGAAAAAGGAAAATCAAAAAGCAAGTTTACATGCAGCAAGTAACTCTAGCTAAAACTCTTGCTAGAGATAAAATAATCAGCCCTGCGATATTTCTTATGGGTGTTGAAACGTAGTGAAAATAATCAATATGCAATAATAAATTTAGCTCCTCGATTAGAAAAATAACATAAACAATCTAGAGTAGAATTCACAATAACAAATATGAACAGAAATTGAGATACAGAAAATTGCCGGTTAAAATAAAAATAAAATGCCCTAAATTAAAAAAAAAACACTCAGGTAATATCCACCGATGAAAAAAAGTGGAATTTAGATGGACCAGATGGCTTCCGATGATATGGGGAAGATTTGAGAAAAGAGCCCTTACATTTATCCCCAAAGAAACTTTGGTGGCAGAAGCGTGATAATTTGGGCGCATTTTCTGTTCTCGGCTATTTAAACTTTCAATTCATTTTATTAGGAATGAAGAGCAAAGACTACACGAATGTATGTAGGTGCTCCAGATGAGTTTAGGCCAATTCTGGAAGAATAGAATGCTATTGATTTTAATTTAATTCAAAGTCTCATCAAAATTATGAAAACCAGAATATTTAAAACGATTTTGAAGGAAGGAGCAACTCTTCTTGAATAGACTTTACATTAACGTGTTCTAATATTATTTTTATGAAAGTGGCATTATAATAGCGAAACAAGCTAAAATCACTTTTTCCTCCCATATGAAGCCATTGAAGTCATAGGTTTATTAATTAAATAAATCCACAAATGTGAAAGCTCAATGCTAGGGGGAATTAAAAATGCCGGATAAACCACTGTAGTATTAACCGCTTTAAATAGCAACGAGATCAGGATGCATAATTGAATATCAAGGTTGCTTTATATAATCGTAATAAGTCAACAACTCAAATATCTTTTATTTATTTATGTGTTAATACAGTGTCTTACCTTTATAAAAATACATATTTATGAAATACACAAGGAAAGTTGGGAATACAATATTTTACATGCTAAATGCTACAATTCAAATCAATTAGGCGGGAACATTAATTAAAATGGATTAAAAGAGCATTAATAGAAACATGCGCATCAAAATTCATATTGCTGTTGTGATGCATTTTATAAGTTTACAGCTGGTGATACTTTTGTAATTCCGTATCACTTTCGCTTTCAAATTTAGCCAGATTCTAATTTTTCGATCGTTAACTGTATGAATTTAAATGCTTAGAACTCAATCTGGTGGGAGATATTTCTATAAATGTGCAATAAAGAATTCCAGAAAAGACAGAGATACACTCGACCGGAGATTTACGGGCTTGTAACCATTACGGGCCCATAAATTACAAACTACTTACATTCCGAGATTTTAATTTTCTATAGGCTCGAAGTATTTTCGCTCACATTCTCAAATTTATGGCATCGTAAAATTCACAAACCTTAAAAAGGGTCGGCGGACCCAAATCGACAAAGTCTGAACGTTCTCCAAGACAACGCATCAAGAGCTTGTGCTGACATTAAAATTTTATAGGATGGGGGTCTCGGGCGACTAAAACAATAGACGCGAAAATTCCAGGCGTCCTACGGATGTGTAAGCGAATGGATGCGTGGCTGGCCGCCACCCACTGAGGTCGCATATTGCCCGGGAAGGACATTAACGCTGGAGCTAAACGCATATTTTGTCAGGAGTGTTCAATTATTCTGATGAATGGGCTGCAAATTGAAATTTTATGTGAAAGCATTCTCGACATAAAATCAGCGGCCGCCTCATTACAGCCTGCCTGGGCCCTCCGATCCGATTTTCGGGTGCATATAAATCAGTATCTGTTCGGTTTTTAATTTGTCAACAATCTAACAGCTGACTTAGAAGTTTCGTATGCCATTAACGAATGGCAAAAAATATTTATATTGAAAAAATCTGAGTTTTTCCTTTATTTCATTGTTCTGCTCGGCCCACAAGTGAGGCAAGGAGAAGTCCCAGCGCTGCATTGTGCTGATGAAGACTCACAATTATTCCCGGTGGTGCAGTTCCTTTTGCTGCATTTTACTTGGTATTACTTTCAATTGTTTTCATTCAGCAATGTCCTTGCGGGCATTGTTTGGTTCCTAACAGCCAGAACAATGGCTTATGTCAAATGCCCGTTCATGCAGTACTTGTTTCTTTTATTCCACTTGAGAACGGGCCCGTTTGAAGATTTTTTTGTATGTAGGCAGGATGCGACTGCCTACCGGGCCTATCACATAGGCTGGTTTAGTTTTTTTTAAATGAAGATCGATAGGAGTTTTCGGAAAAAGTAGTGAATTCGTAATTTGCTTCCGCAACGACTATGGGCTCTGGCAATGAACTTAGTGAGCAGAAAAACAAAATCGAGATTTTTTGTACCGAATCATTCTAATTCTATAGTGGAAAAAAAAAGATTAGAAATACTAACTAATCTTTTCGTTGATTCTCAGCCACCTAATTGAATTAGTTGTTAAAAGAATCTAAAGTTGAAACAAACTAATTTAGTAAATGTTTTTTTCCCACTGTTTTAGTTGACTGAAAAATAGTAAATTTTTCCAATTTTTTCTTTCAGTGCATGGAAAACATATTTTTCCCATACGGCAGTGTAAAGTAATTGGTAGACCACAGTCAACTAAATCCTGATTTCCTGATTTAGTCTTCAAACTGTCACTGTGTTTATTTTTTCGTACCTACGTGGAAAAAGTTTTTCAGGTCGTCGATGAAGCATATTTTGAGTCGGAGTCCAAACTTTGTTTTCTTCGAAACGAGTAGTGTTCCCGATCAGGCCATACCAAAATAAATGGATATTAAATCAAAGAATAATCACATCCTTTCGGTAGACTACGCAAAGTTATTGCAAATAACAATTGTATAATGAAATTAAAAAAAATATACAGTAGGGCCTCGATAATCCGAACACCCAAAATTTATACCCTGTTCGGATCAATGGAGCGTTCGGATTACAGTATGTGCATAGAAATTTTGAAATGTACTTTTTGAAATGATATACATTAGTATATCACTTGACAAAGGGATGGCTTTTCTTCGCTGCTCTATATAAAAACCACATAAATAAGGCATCTTCAAGCTGGGGATTTTTAGGAGTTTTTAAAGTTTTTCTAGTTCCTGGACGCTTTTCTGCATTTATTACAAATGACCGTATGTTTTTCTCCTTACTTTTGATGTCAAAAATAGTCGACTTCCTAACGTTATACTGCTGCGCAAGAATTGTTAAGGAAACACCTTCTTTAATCTTGTCTAAAATCTCGCATTTTTCTGAAGTTGTCAATGTTATGTACATATATGGGGCTGTTGGGATTATAGAGGTGTTCGGATAAGCGAGGGTTCGGATTATCGAGGCCCTACTGTATATAGTATATATACCTAATAATAACGGTAGCTTTTCAATCATAAGGAGGAGGAGGAGGTGTGGGGAGAGGTGTTGTTATCCTCGAACTTGTTTCTCCGCCTTCCAACGTAGCTTTAGTGTAGTCCATTTTTGGTTCAAGTAATTCCTTTTTTTATTGATTTAAAAACAATGAACTTCAGTTTACATTTATTTTATTTTAATTTATTTTTATTTATAATAATTTCTCGCGTCAATCGTTTAGAATGAATAGAATTACCGAACTGGTTAAAAAACAACAGAAACTATCCTTATTTAGCTATGTAAACTCGATCTGAGCAAATTCAAAAGGATGACTTGATTGATGAAATTCAAGTTGTCAAAGTGGTGGTTGTTGGGTAGATGTGCAGTGCTGTGAATCGACTGCCACAGAGGGAAGAAAATTTTTGTTTTAGCGTACCCCTTTTCGAAAATCCAAATAAAAGTTATTTTTTCTTTAGGTGAATATTTCGCTTTAGTATTGTCGTTACCCAAAACAAATGTTGGTAAAATTTGTCTTAATCGTAATTTAAGACAAGGAAAGGGTTAGTAATTTGATTTGATCGTTATCCAAAAAAGTGAAATCGTAATTCAGTCAAGAATCTCGCGTTGGTATCTCTCGTGGCGCCCCACTCCGTAGATTTCCAGAATTTATGGAAAAGAACAATTTTATTAAAATTTAATTGAAAAACTAAAAAACAACGATGTTAGGTACTTGAATATTCCTTCGCAAAGTGGATAATTCATTAAGTCGCTTTCGAGTTTCGAAATCAGACACCATACGACACCAGAAAGAAAACCGGACAACTTTGGTGCCCCGTGCCCAGAAGGGTTATAAAAACCACTATTTTTCTGTACTCGGCCTTTTTTTTCTGTTCCTTACATCCTACGATCTGAAAATAGCTTCTACTCCCTATCTCATTATGGGTATTAACCAGAAAATTCAAACCTGCATTAAATTTAGATCTTGACTGATTTAAAATTTCACTTTTTTGGGTAAACGACCAAATCCAGTTACTAATCCTTTCATTGTTTTACGTTACAATTAAGGTAAGTTTCACTAACACTTGTTCTGGATAACGACCAAACCATGATACCTACTAACTTTCATTGTCTTGAGTAACGATAAAGATTTTACTAACTAAACTAGATTGCTCCACTCGTCCTGGGTAATGACTTAGCGAAAGAATTAACCCGCCATATCCTAATTTCCTCGTTAATCATTTATTTTTTTTATTTATTTTCTTATTTAATTTTTTTTATTTATTTGCCTGCATTGCCATACATAGTTAAAAATAAAATACAATAACAAAAAAGAAGAAAATAAAATAAAGTTCATAATTTACTCCTAGAATTATAATGAGCCTACAATTTATACATCAGCCAATGCATAATAATAATAAAAATATAAGACAAAAATAAAATATAAGTACAAATAAAAGCACAACAACTACGCCTAGAGAGTTCTGGAAATGCCAATGGCAATATAATTATATTAAATTATAATACATGCAACAAAACAAGTTTTTCTTTATTTTTGAAAGAAAATAAAAAGAAATTATGCGACCTTGAAATAAAAACCAACCGAATCTCGAAAGGTCACTCTACTTTCCGATAAATCAACGAGACCATATACTTCATAGCTTAGAGCACCGAGTAATCGGCTCATTTAGACCTTAATTAGTTCTATGTATAGGAATTTTAAGAAAAGTAAGGTAAGGTCTTGCACTTTTGAAGAATCTTTTTTTTCGTCTTTTCTTATAAATAAACGTTTCAAGAATATAGTGTACCTACTCTATGGAGCTGGAATCAATGATTCAATGTCAGTTGAAAACCAAAAATTTTTTTTAAATTCTTTATTTTTTAAAACTTTAAACGCGTTTTTCTCGAAACCACTTTTTAAAAGTCCGTGTCCACTGCCATTCAAAAACTAAACTACATTACTGATTCATTTCAAACTAGGTACACTTTCTACATATGAAATACCTCCCCCCAATGTTGAGTTTTTTTTTAGAAAGGGGGTTTTCCACTTACGAAATGGCGAAATTTTTCGTAAAAAATACCACAAAAAGATTTAAAAATGAAAAAATTATAATTAGACAACGTTGGGGGAGGATTTAATGATACTTTAACTAAATTTTTTTGTTTTTTTAACTTCAGATAAGTTCCAGCTGAGATACAGTGGACACCGCAAATCATCTTTTTCTAAAGACGTTCTTGGAAAAGCTCCGTCACCGGCTTGTTTGCCGATATGTTTGCATAAAAAAATTACTGAGCATTGTTGAAATCATACTTAATAATGTACGAAAGGTTTCAATAAATTTGCTCTATCCATATTTCTAAAAAAAATCGCAAAAAAAGTTTTTTTTTCACGCTGAAGACGACGTAAGTGACGAAAAAAAACATATTTTACTTTCAGGAGGCATAATTTTTTCCCAGTTTTAATCGAAACATATCAATATCATTATAGTTCGGCAAAGCACAAAAATTTATAATTTATATATTTATATATTTTTATGGACCTTGCGAGGTATGTCAGTGAAAACCGAATGAAAATCCCCGGTAGTTTCTGAGATTAGAACGTAAAGACAGACAGATATATACACGCATCGCAGAGTGAGAATTTAAATGATTAATTTATACGAATGTAGTGATGATCCGAATTGTTATCTCGAAGGTCAAATGCAACTTGGAAGTTTAAATTGGCTATAAAAGCAAATTGCAATTCATAATCAAGAATGTAATGTTACACAGTAGTAGCCCCTCAATTTCTGATCGTCTCAAATTATAATTTAACTATGCAAAATAAAAGTCCAGTATTAGTTGCTTATTTTCTGTTGACAAGGGGAACAGCACAAGTATCAAAGGTTTTAAAAGAGTGCAAATGCCCAACTCTCGAACGGACATATTGCTCCATAGGGGGAGTTGAATTTTTAAATGGGTTGGTCCGCAGAGTGTCTAAACAAAGTTCGTGTCGCGGTACAGTACGGGTATATGTCGAGGATTTAATCACCCGCGATACCCGCGCCATCCAGCGCTCGTTTCATTTGTAAAGATACCATCCGCAGGAGGTGGAATGGGCAACAAGAACGGAATTAATATCCTTTAACACTAGAAACGGAGCATCAAGCCGCGTCGCACGAGCAGACAAAAGGACGGGCAAAAGGACCGAAATCCCGGCTATCATATTCTAGAGTAAACATCCCATTGCCTCCTATTTAAACAGTTTATCCACTACTGATCCGCTATTGTCTCCACAAGAGTCCTTTTTGTCAACTCCTTAGCACCACACTTTGAAGTCATGATTGCAGTCGGAGTGGTTCTTAGCGAAGTGTATTGTGTCGCTTTTGGGTGCTCTCGCAGTGTATTATCTTCAAAGTGGACAAAAATTCTCGCGCAATGAAAGCTAATTCAAGACGTTATGGTAAACGAGCTGGAAAATTGTCCTTGGGGCTGCAGTCAGTGGGCGGCGGTGTTTCCTTTGCGTCGCTTATTGAACCCGCTTAGCCACTTCTGCATCACGCCGGGTGGCCTAAGAATTATTCAGAGGGCATTCCGGAGACAATATGCTTTTCAATCTGATTTCATCTTGCTCCGGAAATGTAAAACCAACTGCCAACCGTGCGGTTCACTCACACCCCTCACAACCAAGTTATTCAATCCTTCACCAGCGGTACACCGCTCTCATGGATCTGTGGAAAAAATCGAAAATACGAAAGCGAATCAACCGATTCAAATAAAACTCCAAACATTAAACCCGGGGAAAATTTAATAAGAAAAATTGTCGAAAGCAGATTTTCAATCGAATCAGATCCTCCGGTTCTATTTGGAGACGGCAGCAGTGATTACGTATTCGCTGTATTCGTCGTATTCGCCCGGATGCAAGGAGCGCCAGTGACTTTGCCACTCGAAGGACTTTATTGTCATTTTAATTCGCGTGTCACGAGCACTCACCATCTGCCGAAAGATGCTGCTGCGGTACACCCTGTAGCCCCATTCCTATTTAACTATTTTTATTGATTGCTGGATTGGCTCACGGAATCTCCAAATGTTTTCTTTTTTTCATAAATTTAACGGCTCTCAGTTTCAAAGTACTTAATTTGTTATTATATATAAACATCGTTGAATATCGGCACATTTTAAAGCCCACATGGAGAGAAAAATAATAAATTTTCCAGGTAAAATAGATTTAATTGCATTACAACTGGTGAAGAAATATTATAATAGCACAATACACAAAAATCTAATTTGCGCAGAACATGGTTGTTATAACACAAAAAGTTCGTGTAATAATAATATCAATAAGTGAAATTTGCTTAGCAAGTTCTATCTTTCTTTAAAATAAATTCTAGGAATGAGCGGAAAAATTCGGGACTCATATTTGAAGAAGTGTAGTGTAATTAACTTGACGCAGAACATTTAATTTCTCAATAATTTTCTAAAAAAAATTGCTCCTTACATTCTCCTTCAGAACTCGAAATTCTTGCTATCGACAATTTTTAAAGTGAAATTTCCATAGCCGCGTTTACAGTACTTTAGAAGAGGGGTAAAAACCGATGTAACGAAAATTTGTCAGGCGGCATTTCTGTCAGCTCGGTAGGCTCCGACCACACTTGGCAGTAGATGTGTTCCCCGCCTGTGATGCCAGCTCGATGCCAGGAATTGAGTAGGTCCACACCCTTGTCCTCGCGCCAGTTCCTAAAGGTGCGTTTCCACCAAACGTTTTCTTGCGCGCAGCTTGCGTTCACTGCTCGTAGCTTCGTTTCCACCAGAAATGTCATCTTGCTTTGTTTGCATTGCACATTGCATCCACGCGTTGCACGCGGATTTTGCATGAGGTGTTTCCACCGAGCTTTTGTTTTTCAGCTCGCTTGCAGAGATGCAAAAAACAATGCAAATATACAAAATTTTAGTATAATCTAGTAAGCGTAGCTCGCGAGCTGCTGTTTTGATTATTTTTGTGCTTTCCACTACGTGCAGTAGATGCGTAAACTAGCTGGCAAAATTGAGTGGATTAATTAAGAAATACTTAAATTAATAAACGAAATTGAAACCAAACCATGAATATAAGACGTTAATCATGAAGAGTATAAAAATAAATATCTACATACATACTAATGAAATATAAAAGTAAACTGAAAAACGCGACTTCGTGATTTAGCGAACTAAAAGGTCAGAAACAGGCCAAAAGATGGTTAACATATGCTCCACATACTCTAAGAATCCGGCTAGAAGTGTATCTATGGTTAGAATTTTGTCTACAGCTTCCATTTCGTCTATGGTTGCAATTCTGGCCCATCACGAGCAAAATTCGCGGCAAAAATGTTTGTGACCAGCAGTGTGAGTATGACTGACTGTTTCCACCTCGTTTACACACAAATCCTCCGTCTTTGTTGCGAGACGAAACATAACCTGACGTGACCTTGTAATTTTACCTCTCGTGTATCATTTTCACAAAACCTGTTGTTAGCAATATGGAAAGCTTAGTTCCATTATTTTTTTAAATTTGCTATAAAATAAATAATTTGTTTTTTTTTTATAATATTTTTATTTATTAATTGAACACAAGTTGACGTTCTTGATAGAAAATAAGGTAAATATTGAAACTTAACCCAATGCCTATTCCTATTGTTCGCATTAAATTACTCATCCACCTATAGGAGGGATTTGATGGTTTAGTTTGATTTGTATGCTATGGGTGTATGGGACTATAGATTGGCCTGTTCATCAGCGGCATAACGTGGCGGAGAGAAACTGTGCCGCCCCTACAAAATCAAAATTTTTAGCCCTAAAAAAATAAAAATTGTGACAAAATAATTTGCAACAATTTAGTCTGATTGTTAGCATAATCCTCTATTGACATAATTGTAACGTTTCACCAGCATATCAATAATGTTGTACAAATCTGGTAAGTTGTACTTGATTAAAGGAAATGGGAAGCAAATTAAAAATAAAGGTCATACTATTCGATTAGTTGTTTTATAAAAATTAATAATAGCAAATCAAAACACATATACATACATATGAAACCAAAAAATATATGACGTAAAGTTTTCTACAAGTCTATTGAGACATTTTTGCACTCTCTATATGGCACTACTTGCAAAATGTGAAACTGACGGTTATTCAGATCCAATAATCATGAGGCTATTGATTCTGATATTTCATGGATTCTAATGCTATAGACAGACTACTGCAATTGAACTAGTTCCTGACGTCACGTTCGATATCTAGGAACCAGTTCAATTAGAAGTGTGTCACCTATTCGATTCTGAACTGGTTCAGTTATTCTATGAGTGCTACGACCTGAAAATAATTTATTTAATTGCAAAAAACTTGTAAATACAGGTTGAAGTGATAAGAAGGCGAGTTCAAACTACGACAAACATAATGAAAATGCCAAAATATTCATATTTTTAGTACGCTATTTTTACGCTCCTCGCGGTGAGAGCAGTAAAGGTTGTAAAAATTCAGTTTGAACGAGTTCAATTGTACGAATTTTGAGATCCAGTTTATATGGGACTTTTGCATGGCATACGTCATTCTGACGTCAGGAACTAGTTCAATCGCTGTAGTCTGTCCATAGCATAAGGTGTAATCTGAGTAAGAGCGATGCATTTCCACGATTTGCTAAGATAAAATATATAAAATGAATGCTATTTCAAAAGAAGTGAGTAATAGGGCTATTTTATTGTTGAGTGAGGGCAAAACTGTTCGCGAAACTGCAAAATTTTGTAAAATTAGCAGAGCAGCTGTAGGCAGGATACCGAAATCTAATGGAGAAGACCTCCCAGTTCCGAAAAGGGGAAGAAAAAGACTATTAACCGATAGAGAAACACGAGAAATAGGAAGATTATTAGTCACAGGAAGAGCAAAAACCCCAAAATAGGCAGCAATGGAGCTGGGGAAAAACGTCAGATGAGGTGCACGCCATTGAAGTTTAAATAAATCAATTTTTATATCATCATGTTTTGTAATAAAGGCATTCTTATCACTTCTACTTCGAATCAAAATTTTTATAATGTTTGGAATTCACAATAATTTGTTATTATGTTAGTTATTCACGATAATTTTTTAATTTTGGCATTCCTCTAAAAATGTTCCGCTCTTACTCAGATTACAACTTAGAATCCATGAAATATCAGAATCAATAGCCTCATGATTTGAATAACCGTCAGTTTCAAATTTTGCAAGTAGTGCCATATAGAGAGTGCAAAAATGTCTCAATAGACTTGTAGAAAACTTTACGTCATATATTTTTTGGTTTCATATGTATATGTGTTTTGATTTGCTAATATTAATTTTTATAAAACAACTAATCCAATGGTATGACCTTTATTTTTAATTTGCTTCCCATTTCCCTTAATCAAGTATAACTTACCACATTTGCACAACATTGGGACACTTTTGCTCTTCACTGTATGTATGTAGTTGGTGTTTTCAGATGGTCAACTACATGGAAATGCGAGAATCACAAGTGACTAAGGGGCGAGTCGTACTAATCTATCATCACTTAAAATTAGAACAGTTCGACTCGCCCCTTAGTCATGTATGATTCTCGCATGTCAAAAATCAGACCAAAGTTTTGCAAGTTATTTTGCTAAAATAATTTATACTTGAGCAAGGAAAAGGAAGGAGTACTTTGAAGATGGAAAAAAAATTATGAGACATTATGGGTGTGGAAGAGAATGAATGGAATTTTCCAGGAATATAAAGAATGAATAAAGAAACGACGCGACGTTGAATATGATTTTGAATACCTGCATAACCTTAAGGGGGCATTCGCTTTCTAAATGAGAAAAAAATCTATTTTTTTTACAAAAAGTGTTCCTTAACATCATAGCAATACTGTCCTAAAACCATTTTGCGGAATTCAAAACAAAACAAAAGTTATAGGTATATATGTAATGGAAGGTACTTGGTTTTACAAGTAAAAATTATTGCACAAAAACTTTAAACGCGTTTTCAAAACTACTTTTTTTCAACTGGTTCACATAATATCTCAAGTTCTACTCGATAGATTTTAAAAAATCAAAACGCATTTGATTCGTTAACATAAATACTAGAACATACACCTATAAAAATGCATATAAGTACCCCTTGTTCTTTTTTATGCACGTACTTTTCCCAAAAAAAAACGAAGATTTTTGAAATTTTCAGAAAAACAGTCGTAAAACAATTAAAAAAATTAATTTTTTTTTTATGTATATGTTCTAGAAAAAAGTCTAAGGGACAGAATCCATTTTGAATTTTTTCTTTATGTTGTCCAGGAAGACCACAATTATGTGTACCAGCCAAAAAGGGACTTTTACAAGACGCCTTCTGCCGCCGCTAAACATAACTAAAAATTAAAAAAAAAAAAAGTTTTTTTGTATTCTTCAATACCTATAGAGTATTGTCTATAAATAATTTTTTCAATAAATACAGTAGCCTTTTTAAAAAAAAAAGTGTGTTTTTCCTCAATTCTGAAAGCGAATGCCCCCTTAAGGAAGAACTCTCATGATAGCTACATATGTATATATCTTGGTGTCGAAAATCCTTAAAATTTCTGAGAGGCTGGATTTGATCACGATTGCATGGGTCCCATCCCATAGGGGCATTCTTTTTGTCGCACCGGTTTTGCAGTAAATTCTGGAAAATTCATGTGTAAATGAACGTACTAATAAACAGACTGCACATGCAGATCTTTCATCAACGGCTCTCTACAACATATAGTAAAATTCCATTACAGGACTCACCAGTACAGAAAACTCGAAGAATTGCAGGGGTGTCGTATCTTTTTGTCGCAGAGTGTACACTCCCACCAGAGAGAGCTTTCGTGACGTCACCGACCTTGAAACAGGCCCTACATGCACAACCACCAATCACACACATACAATCTCAAGCACACATATATACTTCCACCAGAGAGAGCTATCGTGATGTCATCGACCTTGAAACAGGCCATAGACGTAGACGACCAGCTGGATCATTTTTTTGACTTTTTATTCCACGTGAAAAATTGTGGCAATGTACATTTATGTCTTTGTGAATTGACCGAAAATATCTAGTTGGTTGGATAAATAGTTGAAAAAACTCAGTTAGAGTGGTTTTTGGGGCAGGTAATGCTCGTTGTAGAGCAGTATCTTCTGTGAAATAAACTCGCTGTCTATTTTCAAGGTGAATTCCCAAATGTATAACAGCAGTATTTCTTTCGTGTATGGGAAAGCTTAAAATGCGCAAAACTCCTTCATTGCTGGTAATGTATCGGCCCAGGTAACGTGTTTTTTTGTCATTAGTATTCACAATTTCAACGGCAAATACAGCCGCTGCCTATATGAACGTATGTATTTGCAAATGTATTTGTTCGACTGTACACCGTAGGAAAAGTAATGATTCTAGAACTAGTTCAGTAACTAGTTCTGGTAACTATAGAACTAGTTACCAGTCATATTATAACTTGCATTATTTTTATGACAGAGTGTTATAGGATGTAACCCAGTATCACGATAGATCCAAGTAATGGAAGTGGTAATATATCTACAACAAGTCACAATACAGCTTACAGGTAACTACTTATTGAATTTGTTACATAATTATGAGTTGGAAAGTAGTAACTGAACTAATTGCCGTGAGCTGATCAGGGAACTGCTACAAATAAAAATTTTGAAAGCAGTTACTTGAGCAATTGCTGTGCGCTGTTCAGATAACCGTTACAAAAAAACACCTGGAAATTAGTTAAAAGTTAGAAATTTAAGGCTTTTAATAAGCTAATAGTTTAGACTGTAGGGATGTTATATACAATATAAATGCTTTTTTATAGTGTCCGAAGTCACTTCAGAGAGAATTTATGATGGAATCATTGCAAAATCTTGGGAATTAGAAGTTTGAATGACAACCTGTACGAATTTTTAATATTTAATGAAATTAAATTATTGAATTATATACACACATTTTAATTTCAGCGATAAAAAAGTTATATAATAATTCATATACATATAAAGAAAAAAAGGAATTCATTTCGTAAATAATTTTTAGGTTTCATTCGTTTTTTTTAATTTTTTGTTTTGGACACAAATCTTCTTTCTTATGTTCCCTTTAATTCTCTTGAACCCGCGTCGAATGTCTTTTACATAGTTGTCCATCTCAGTTTCATCTCCTGAAGCTCCTCTTATCAAAATTATATTTTTTTATTTAGTCGTCCAAATTGGTAAAAAATAAATAAACCTACTGAGCAAAACTTCATTAATTTTCTCAAATTGTTTAAATGACTTCTTTCCGTGTATCCCGTCGTAATTGAAATTATAAATTATATCTTGAGCAAGAATTTGGGAGGTACTTCATATGGTTGTTGTTTGAAAGAAATTCCTTTTTGGCTAATTGCCTCAGCAGTGTTGCTGTTTCATCTTATAGTTTTATTATTTTTTCATTTTGTTGTTCAATTGTTTCTAAAATAGAATAAGAATTTTAAAAATTCGCGAAAATTTAATAATGTAAGATTTACCTTTGTACTGATTACTTTGTAGAATTTTTCCGTGATGGATGCTAAGAAGAATAATTTAGACTCTAGGTTATACTTCTAAGCGTCCATCACGGGAAAATTCCAGAAAGTAACGAATCTAAAGCAACGAGTATATAGTAACGAATAGTGGTATAAAAAGTAACTGGTATCAGTACTCAGCAATAATGAAATTGCACGCAAAGTGGTAATTTCTGCATTAAATTTCATTGGAAAAGGGGATTTGACTGAATGTGTATTTAAATTAAAATACAAAAAGTTACCTGATTATTTCTTTTAAAAAATTCATAACTTATTCGCACTTCACTATTTATTTAAATCACTATAATCTTCACTCCTCTCAATTGAAAATCTCAACCAAAATGAGAACTTGGCTGCCTAACAACGCAAAATACTCAAATATTTCCTGGAAAAATATACTGAAACATTTACGTTATAACGTCATTTTTCTCAGCATTTTTCCAGCAAAATTGTGAAATAATTTCCTAGGAAAATTGACTGAACCCATCTCTGTACGCATAACATGTAACGTAATAAGTAAGGGGTTTAAGCACTTATTCCAATTCTCATCGGATAACATGAATCAATGACGGGGAGTACATAATTCTTGCCATAACACATCTCAGTGTAATGTCTCACTAATGCGATACAGGTAATGATATGGGTAAATAGTTAAGAATAAAAATGAGGACATAGTAACTAGTGGAATAACTACTTCATCCATCAACTAGTTCCAAGTTTTCCTACGGGGTACCGAACTGCAAAACAGCATTCATGTGCGCTTTGTAGGTTTGCCAGTGTCAACCGTTATACCGCAATTGATATGATTGATTGCTCAAAATTGTCTGTGTCTCTACTACGATACGATGAACCACCGATATTATTGATAGTGTGGTGGTAGTGTTCGTTGATAGTTTTATGGTTCCGGCCGCGACTTACGTTTTCACCACGAACTGTCGGGTTACCTTAGTCGCGGATTGTTTATATTTTAACTTTTCGTTTGAGTGTGGAGGAACCCATTACTACCCAGTCGGCAATGGAAGTATTACTTCATCGATGCTTTCTACATTACTTTGTGGCTGGAAGGCACTCCATTTTCATTTACCAATTTACATTACTTTTCTACACAAATGTCATTGGAGGTAATGACCTCCACTTCTCACTTACAATGTAATGCACAGAGAAGTAGGAGTTAAATTTGAATTTTAAAAAAGTTAAATTCCCGGACTGGATTTGAACCTGGGGACCTGCGAGATTTAGCGTTGTCTCAGCTCTTCCCCTGAGCTACCCATGGCTATGTACACTTTGAGCGATTAAACCTTAATAAAACGATGTGTGACGTGTAAACAAAATCCCGATTACAAGTACATCGAGAACTGGAAGTACTCTTTTTTCTTCTATACAACATGCCTCATTAGTAACGCACGAAATTTTATTAAGCATTCACGCAGGAAGTAATCGATGAATTTTTCATAAACTCCCAAATTGCCGACTGGGTAGAGACAGGTTGTTTATGGTAGCGTCATAGTAACTAGTTAGTGGTAGTTGTGGCCTTTATACTAAATACTGTAACAAAAGATATATTGTAAATCCTAGACAGCTTGTAGTTGCAATAGTAGTCGTATTTTTGTATTGTTTTAAAAAAATAGATTTTTTGTCAGTCTGTGTTCGAGAACCATTATAAACGGTCAAGGAAAAATGAATTTTAAATAAAAACAAAAAAATAAGAAGACTTACCTTCAAAATAAAAATAATATATAAATGATACCCTGTTCGGAATAATTATAAATAATAACCGAATAAAATAAAGGAGATTTCCCATATAAAATAACCAAATAAAATAAAGGAGATTTCCCATATCTTTCAATAGTGTCGTTTGTACACTCTTTTAGGAAAAGTTTCGTGAATTTTCTATTGTCCATGCACGGCGCAGTCGTGTTTAGAGAACCGCATGGACCATGGATCATGTTAGCAGTGACAATGTCAAACAACTCTTTACCTATATTATTATATAATTTTATCAATTTCTTCTAGCCGTATTTTACCAACAAACCAAATCAAAATATGTACTTCTTTTTTGACATTCAACAGAACACAGCTAGCAACGTGTTTCGCTGAATACAGAGTAGTGTGTAATCAAGTTCATCAATGATTTTAATTTTTGTTTGAAGACACTTCCAGTGATATCATGTCGATGCATTGCTGTTTGACCTGGCAATAACGAACTTTTTATTTCATCCTAGTTTGGATTGCACGTCAATGTAATGAATAAATCGGGTCGGCCGTACGCTCGCACGAAAGTCATGGCGTCTTAAATGTATTCTTGCATATGACGAGGACTACCAATCCAATATATGATGATGGAAGAATATATGCAGAACCGATGTCGTTTATATTAATTGTGTTAGCTCCTAAGTCGAACTAGTGGAGTTGAGTACATGGGTTGATGGAGAAAAGAAAAGACTGTTCTATTTGCCAGTTAGTACAAAAGTGATTTATTCAAAATTCGAACTTAATCATGTTACATAGGTGTCGTGTATATTATTGGTTTGACAAGTGATCGTCGGTTCTTGAACTTATTGGTGTAGCAATTTTCGGCTTCATAAGCGACCTCAATAATAGTTACATATATCGCGTTTTTTCCCGCGATCACGAGCGACCTCAATAATATTTACATATTTCGCGCTTTATCCGCTGGGTCAACCGGTGCACCGGCTATCCGGGCGTGCAATGAGTTCGCTGAACGCTCGCTGTTCTGGCTACGTTGTAGACATTCTGCCATGTTCCTGCGTGAAGGTTATGCATAGATGTCCTCTAGTGGTGCCAACACAAATTCAGGTGCATCGCTATTGCTGCTGTCTGATTTAGGGATCCAACTCTTACATTTTCTGCATTTCCATATCGCAAGAATGATGATTACGGTGCCTGTTATGGATACACTCGCTGTTGCTGAATGGTGTCCAATCCGTTGCCATTTCGTTAATGTTGTGATAGGAGTGTTCCTCTCCTCGAACTGAGTCCAAGAATCGGCTGTAGATAGGATGGGTTCTATACTGTCAGATCTGAAATGAGAACCTTCAAGATTTTGAAAAGACGGAGTAAAGTTTAACGGCTTTATGAATGTTCCCTTCACGCTGACTTGGCTGCTTATCTCTGGGAGTAGGATATTTCGTTTTGTTTGAATCAAACACTCTTGATTAGTCTGTATTATTCCGTTTTCTTCTAATGTGATGCCTTCTCCGCGACCATTGCAGATGATGGATGCCTCTGTCGCGGTCCTTGCAACAAATAACCACGTGTTAGGGAGATAAAGATGCTTCCATACAATTGAGGGAACGAAAATCTCCTTTACCGGGCATTCGTTTTTGATTGTTTGGCGATATAACTGGTTAATGATGCAGTTCTTGTGGGTTTCGATCTGACTTACCACATTTGGTCTACACAATATCGTATGCCTTTGTAGATTAATGCAGCTTTTAATTTCATCTTCTGAGAGTTCAAAATACTTCTGGTTGTTGTAATCTACTGCTAAGAAAGATGCTGATATCTCTGGTACTATGTATCTGCCGTCTTTTATTTTCTGAGGAATCGGTGTTATTTTGCTGAGCTGATATGAGGTGATTTCCGTTAAATGTACGAAGCTTGTTATTCAGGCCAATTACCGAAGTCGAATCGAGTCGACTCGAAACTCGAGAGAAACACAGCTGTCATGTCGAGTAAGCTCTGTTTTCGTATGACAGAACCCGACCAACAGTAGCTCGATTCAGGGATAAAGTATTGCCATACAAAAGTCGGCCGAAAACGTTTAATAACGAAATTATACCTAACTTCAATCTGATCCTACTAGGATTTGACAATTTTAGTTGAACGG
The DNA here is from genome assembly GCA_951509405.1 of Machimus rusticus. Classification (NCBI taxonomy): domain Eukaryota; kingdom Metazoa; phylum Arthropoda; class Insecta; order Diptera; family Asilidae; genus Machimus; species Machimus rusticus. The sequence continues at coordinate 17,707,444 of OX608051.1, forward strand.
AAAAATGGATTCAATTGTGCTGTTTTTTGTAAATGACGAATCTGAAAGTAAGGCTTTAAAGTTGATCCGAAGAAATTTGGGAGATAAATCGAATCCGTTGGAGATGCATTTAAAAATGTTTGAGAGGTAGTAGATGCTCACGACAAGCAAGTTGTGCCCCAGCGGGAAATTTGGTCAGGCCTTCCTATGGAAGGGGATTTGGAATCAGTAATTTTTATGAGCCAAAAATATGTTGCTTCCCTGTTGATTCCAGGGAAGGCAGGTATGCATCAACTGAATTGAACTTTTGCTGTGAGCGAATCTTCTCGCTTTGTTTTTTAGTCATAACAAAGAAAACATCACAAAATCTTGCTCATTTCTGTTTGATTTTTTATGGAATTAGTTGGTTTTGCGTTGTTTCGTCGAGTGTTTTTTGTGTTATGTTGTTTTAATTATTTCAGTCGTGAAAAACTGTTTTTGTGTTTATGCAAAATAGAAGGTAAAGTGAACAAAATATATTTTTATTAAATAATAAACAACAAAGCAAGCTGGGAGCAATATGAAAGTTTTTTAAAAGATTCCACTTGCATTCCTTTGAAGCAAGCTGGGAGCAGTATGAACAAGATTGCATTTGCATTCCAGAGAAGCTAGGTGGAAGCAGTAAAAAAGCTTTTTACTGCTTCCTCCTGCGGACATGCAATGTTAAAAAGAAATGGAGTGTCCAACGAAAGGGAACGCATCCATAGCTTCCCAGGAATCGCTTCCGCTTGCATCTTGGACTGCTTCTTTTCCCGCTGGGGCGTTACAGCTCACCACAAGCAAGTTGTGCGTTACAGCACGGAAAGTTTTTATAATGCTGCACAAGAAATTAGGAGACGTATTGTAAATTCTCTATAAATCTTTATTAAAATTTAAAAAACATAACTCATTTTATTTAACAAAAGAAAAAAAAAAGGAAAAAAAATGAACATATAATTGTTCTTTTTTTATTTTTAGATTGTCAACCTTGGTTTTTATTCTCTTTGTTATATTTTAAGTTAACCATTTGTAATTGCACTACCACCTGTCTTTTTTTCAATTGAAGTTTCTCACTTTCTAATTTAGTTTTTGCTGCGCCTTGTTTCAATTTTTTTTGCATATATTTTTGTTGACATTTTAATTTTTCCTCTTTTATTTTGTATATTTTCCGCTAATACCGTAGACTTTCGGAACTGTATAATTAAATGAAAGTCGAGTAAACAATCGCTTTCGACTGAAAATTAGACGGAAGGTCGAAACTTTTCTATCAAACTCGACTTCAGTAATCTCAAATTGCTCGACATTTCCTTCCGTCGACTCGATACTTGCTCGACTCGACTTCGGTAATTGGCCTGATTGTCACGTGGGTTTCATTGCATCCTATTCGCACCTTGTCTTTAGGTTGGTCTATTATTCGAATATTGGTTGGCAACCTTTTTCTTGCATCATCTAAAATTTTTTGGAACTTGCTTGGAGATATAGATTCTAAAATATTTCTTGTTTCAGCTGTTGCAAGTTTAGTATAGATAGCTTCAATCTAAATTGCTTAGGAGGTCATTTGCAATTTGATATGCTGCCAGTAATTGTATCCCAACTTTATTAGCATAATCTTAGCCTTCTATTTTATTGACTTCTTTTATGACGCTGTTTAGTTTAGCGGTTACTAATTCAATTTTTTGCTTCGTGTTGGCATGTAATTCATTTATTGATGCACTCGTGGATAGTAGCATTTTGTCTTGATGGTGCATTGCTCTTCTTAGCAATTCTTGGTTTTTAGCCGCAGCAGAGGTTTTTTCTTTGCGTAAACGTTTTTCAATCCACTTTCGTTCAATATTTTTTGGACGGTACGCGACGAAATACTCAAATTCAATCCCTCTTTAATAATTCTGATTGAATTTAGTGGAAATTGTTTAGTTTGCACTTTAATTAATCTGTCTTTCTTTAATTAATCTGTCTTTCTTTCCCTCCCGCATATCTTTTTCGAATTGGCTCTTGTTCCTAACGATTTGTATTTATCAAAAGTTTTCATGCTCCTGATAGTGAAATGTTGTACTTTTCCGATATTTCTTGATATTTCACACCATTGGACCGATCCTTACCCAAAAGTTCCTTAGCATCCTCCAACAGCGGCTTAATTTCAAAGAATCTAAAGGAAGCAACGTATTTTAGTAATAAAATTTCACTACAGATGACTTAAAGGTTACTGAAACATTTAAAATACATTGTCTGTTCTATTGGCGTAAAAAAAACCTACAATTCTTAATTAAAAGTAAGAAATGCTCAAATATTTTAAAGTTTGCACTTTATTTTGTCCGAAGAAAATTGCAGGTGTTTTAAGTTTTGCAAGAATTTCTAAACTAAAACAGTATAAATTCAGTGAAGCTTTTACACACGGAAAACTGACGAATCAGTGAAAGCTTTCAATGCACTTTAGAGAAAATTGGATGTCCGTTTTATCAAGAAGTAGCCTTTTTCCGTAATAGATGACCTTTTGCACTTTATTTTGTCCGACAGTGTATAGCCCACAGTTACGGCCTCTTAAACACTTTTCACAATTCACTAGTTTCTTAAAAAATTACTCACTGACAGTTTAAGGCACAGTAAAAATCACTAGTTTCTTAAAAAATATCTCACTCACAGTTTAATGCTATAGACACACATCTGGTATCGGTACCAGGTATTGATACTATGAAGAGAGCTATACTACGTGGTATAGGTCCCCATGACACACATGCCTTCGTGGTATAGTTTGACATTGCCACACAGAAGTTTTAAAAAGTGAACTAGTGAAAACATGTCCATCCTTTTTTTGGCCACGCAAATCACTAATGTTCACCTTCCAAACACCAAAAAATCTTTCTGTCTCCTTATTCGAGAGTATTTTTCTTTTTTTGCTATATTACGCGTTATCCATGTTTTAAAAATCAAATCGCAGCTGCCACAAAAGTAATTATTTTACTTTCTACTGCAAAGCTATGGCGCTGATACCAGTAAAAATGTACATATGAGGGTGGTCCGATAAGTACTTAACCTCACCGTTCGATGGCGCCACTGTCGCAAGATAAATTTACTATCGTGTAGTACATCGTCGTAGGCGGCTACTGTTAAAATGTCAGCCGAATCGGACTTTTAGTTTTGTTTTTACCGCGTTTAAAAACGGACGTGTCCGAGGATTTTAGAAAAATTGAAAAAGAGCAATATCGGTCGGTGATTCGATTCTTGTTTTTGGAAGGGAAATCATGCAGCGAAATTAAAGAGCGCTTGGATGCTCTGTACGGTGACTATTTTCCTTCGATGGCAACCATCAAAAATTGATTTAACGAGTTTCAACGTGGTCGCACGTTGGTTTTTGAGGAGTCACGCCCAGGTGCCCCAAAAATGGCTACCACGGAGGATAACATGACAAAAGTCCATGATCCCGTATTGGCAGACCGCCGATTGAAAGTGCGCAAAATAGTAGACAGTAGGCATCTCAAAATACCGCGTGGGTCATATCCTGTATGAAATATTGGGCATGACAAAGCTGTTGGCGCGATGGGTGCCGCATTTGCTCACTCCGGACAACAAGCGCAACCGTGAGACCACTTCAGAACCACGGCCAAATTGGTCGAATTAGGCTACGAACTGCTGCCCCATCCACCTTATTCTTCAGATTTGGCCCCGTTTCCAAACTTGCAAAAGTCACTCGCCGGGCAGAAATTTGAGTTGAATGAGGATGTTATCGCTGCCAAGGAGGCATACTTTGCAGACTTTCCGAAAACGTGTTATTTAGACGGGTTAAAGAAGTTGGAGAATCGCTGGGTCAAGTGTATCGAGCTAAAAGGAGACTATGTTGAGAAATAAATCGCCACTTTTACAAAATTTTATTTTTTGCTTTGTAGGCTAAGTACTTATCGGACCACCCTTGTACACCAGGTTTGTGTACAGGGATACCAGCAAAAATTATCAAGTTTCAATACTAGGTTCGTTCGTGGTATACCACGAATTTTCGCTGGTATCTATGTGGTATTGAATGACACACATATGGTATACTACGTGGTATACGAATACCAGGTACCGATACCAGATGTGTGTCCATAGCATAAGGCACAGTTTCGCCATAGTCTAGTTAACTACCGTATTCCGTACTACCGAACTACTAACGCCTCGAAGGACCAATGTTAGCTCCTAATTCGAGCTAGTGGAGTTGAGTACATGGGTTGATGGAGAAAAGAAAAGACTGCTCTAGTTGCCAGTCAGTACAAAAGTGATTTATTCAAAATTTGAACTTACTCATGTTACATAGGTGTCGTGTATATTATTGATTTGGCACGTGATTGTCGGTTCTTGAACTTATTGGTGTAGCAATTTTCGGCTTTACGAGCGAAATCAATAATAGTTCACAGGGTAGGAAAAAATAAAAAATAACAAAAAATATCAAAAATAACCAAACGTACAAAACAAATCGAATTTTTTTACAGAATGACAAAGCCAGAATAACCTTATTCGCAAACTCGTCCATTTTGCCTTAAAAATTATTTATATTCAGACACTAAATTTATTGTTTATGTAAAAAATGTATCCTAATAACTAATGAATGTTTTAGCTGATAAATGTATTTATTTTAAATTTTCTTCTGTAAAAGTGCCCTAGTTCTATCAAATATAAATGTCAATAAACAAATTTTCTTGTTTCCAAGAAGTATTACATGGTGTTAAAAATGTTTGGAGACCAGTACAACTAAATAGTAACTATCACAGCAATATCACAGAACGGTTAACTCACACAGCCATATGTACTGTACATATTAGTTCCCCTGTAAATTGTATCAGTATTCTTTTTCTGTTCCAAAAGAGATCTCGACCTGTGCACATCGATCTTTAAGTTGTTTAATAAAACTCAAATTATTAAAATATCGAACCGGCGTTTTATTTTAACGAACATTTTTTATACATGGTATACCATTTCACTTAACGCTTAAGCATAAATAGTTGCAGCGAAGAAAGTCGCGGAGATTAGCAAGCGTTATTAAAAATAATGGCGAGTATACTAAATACTAGAAAGTTTAACTTGCAAAATATGTGAATTAACGTTTTCGTTGATATGGTTATATTTTGGTTCTAATGATTTTAATTAGGTTAAGTTGATTTTGGTGGTTTGGTTTGTTTCTGGTTATTGATTTTGCAAAAACTAGGTTCGTTTTGGTCGTTTGGTTATTTTTGTTTTTGTGTTTGCAAACTCTCTGTTTTTTTAAATTCAGGCTGATTTTGGGGGGGGGGGGGGGGGTCATGACCCCTGTGACCCCCCCTTGAATCCGCGGCTGCAAAATATCAATGGATATTGCAAAGCGACGTAAGAACGATGACTGTTTTGAATTGTGTGCACCATGTTATCTCTGCGTTGGATCCTTATATCTCGACGTTCATGTGCGTCATCATAAACACTGCAACTTCATTAACGGTTGGTGCATTGTATCGGCCCGCATTCTCTCCAGAAGGGAATTTGTATGCTTTGATGACGAATCATGTAGTTGTAATTTACAGTCTGCTTGAAACGGTATTGAACAACTGGATAAACTGGTTGTGATTTTGCAAAAACACTTCCAAAGTCGCCACAATTTCTTGCTCCTCATCGCCCATGAAGTATACATAGATTTGCAAGAATTTTGGATCGGTATAAGACATTAAGATTAAAGAACCAACTCGATGATACAGTTGGCCCTGAATCGTAAACGTTGATTCAAAATTGCGACCTCATTCTGAACGTTTTTTGTTACTCGAAATGATATAATTCGGAAGCAAAAATTTTACGCAAAAACAATTTTGATTCAGGCGTGGCTACAGCCAATAGTGTTTTCAATGGTTTTGGCGATGAATTCAATGGTGGCAGTACAACTTTCCCATACACCTTTGTATTCGAAAGCATGGCAATGTTGGCATTCTTTGTCCATATAGCGCCAATGACAATTGGTGAATGTAACGAATATTCAAGGTCCGACTCATATTCGAACTCAAGGCGGAGAAGTGACGCAAGTCTTTCGTTCATGTGTTCTGTGTGCGTCTGTGGCTCGTTGACGCGCCTCACGTTGTCTTAATGCATTGCTTGAAGGCGTTCATCAGCACGTGTATGTATTTACAATCTGGTTTCTTAAATTTGCATTATCCGTCAATTGATCTTCTGCCGTTCTATTTGACCGACGGGTGTGAACTACAGTCCTTGGCCAAAAAATTACAAACACTTTGAAAATTTTATAAAGTTTTTATTGAATTACATTTTTCAGTAGAAAATCTTATATATTTATCAAAAATTTATATATAACATCAAAGAACAGTTCATTAGGGAAGTGACCTCAATAATAATAATAATATTAATTAATATTTAGTGTTGCCATGCTTTACTGATTTGAATGCTTCTATTTTTCTTGGCATGATCCCTATGCAAGCTTTGATAGAATCTTTTATTTCAGGCACCTCATGCCATATTTTTTTAAAGTTTTGGATCAAAAACGGCGATAAGTATTATTTTCTTTGTAAACGAGCCTTTTAAGTACATGCCACACATTTTCAATGGGTTTTAAAACGGGTGAATTTCCTGGCCATGGCAAAAATGGAATTTTTTATCAGAATGAATTTTTTTTCAGATTTCGCGGTGTGGCATGGGGCTCCATCTTGCATAAAGATAAACGAAGATGTCCAAAAGCCGATTTCATCAAAATATGGTAGCGTCACGGTCTCCAAAACTTTTTTATATTGGTCCTGTTTCATGGTCCCCTCGACGAAATAAAGTGGTCCTGGTCCGTTAACAGTAATTGCTCCCCATACCATTACAGATGGTGGATGCTTGATGGTTTTCTGAAAGCACGACGAATGAAACTTCTCTCCCATGCGTCTTCTCACACATCCACCGGCGTCTGTAAGGCATTGGGACGACGTTTCGTCTGTAAACGCTACCTGAAAAATAACTAAAAAAATAAAATATTGAAGTTAATGCTTTTAAATTTAAGGATTCTGGAGGAATATCAATATTTATTTTTTTCCAGTATTCTGCACTGAATTGTGAATATTTAGCAGCAAATGCAGTCTCGCTTTCTTCATCCTGTTAGTTAAACGTGACTTTTTTACTAGTCGTCTGCATTGAAAGTTGGCATCCATCAATCTCCTTCGCAAAGTTCGGGGAAATTTCCACGCCATCATTATGGATCATTTTGTGGAGTTCCCACAAAAGTGGCCTGCGGTCTGCAGCAGCAATTGACACCAACTTGCGTTCTGTTCGAGGCGTAGTTATTTTTTTTCGTCCACAGTTTGTCCGCTTTGAAGATGTTACCGAAGAATTTTCCTTCGTTTTTTTCGAAATTTTGAGCACTAAATACGGCGAAACTTCCTGAAGACGAGAAATTTCTCTCATTGAGTGATTCCCTGTTCTAAGTAATGCAGCAATTGCACTTTTTTCCTCATTGGGGTTATCTGCATTACGTCCCATTATGAAATCTGTACAAAAATGCTAATTTTCATTATCTTGCCTTTTTGTACCGTAATAATGTCTCAAAATGCAGCAATTTGACTACTTACACAGCAATTCAATGTTGAATTCCTAAAATCTTTACAATCAAAACCAAATTAACACAAATTTTTAAAATAAGACACAAAAATAACACAGTTAATTAACCTGAAGTACTTGAACAAATGAAACCTCTAACACGAAACAATCGCAATTTTATACTTTTTTAACCTGGAAAAAGGATCAAACCATCATTTTATAACCGTAAACTAATTAGGTAAACCCGACCAATAACCATTAATAGGCTAAAGAGGTATACAAGAAGAAATGATGAAGAGAATTGCAGGCAATGATGAAATTTATAAGTGTTTGCAATTTTTTGGCCAGGGACTGTACTTGTACATTCCGTGTACCAATATTTCTTTCTCATCCACGAAGACGTGGAATTGTTCTTTGATAAACACACAACACATAACTATGAGTATGATATTTGAATTTTATGGATGGTATAATTTGTTGAAAAAACTTACATACTATTTATTTTAGATGAGCAGTTTATTACTCTATAAATTTTATAGAATCATCGGCACAAATTAGCAATGAAACTAAAAAGTTACAGTTTAGATTGATTGTCATTGAATGCATAGACTACTCTATAAGTTTTATAGAATCATCGACACAAATTAGCAATGAAAGTAAACAGTTGCAAGTTAGATTGATTATTATTGAATACACATTATTGTAATTTATGGAAGATCATGCAAGATACTCACTTCAACATTGCACCTTACACATTTGCACAATATCTGCGTTAAAGTACACTTCATTTATGATTAAGAAGTTGATGTACTGCAGCGCCATCTATTGGCGAGCTATAGCAAAATGAATAGCGCTAAAATATTCACCAATACAAACATACATATACCAATTTTCATGACAATCGGTTGAACGGTACAGAAGTTGATTTAATGCAGCGCCATCTAGTGGCGAGTTATCAAATGGATAACATAAAAATATTCACAGTGTTAAAATACCTACGTAAGCCAATTTTTATGACGATCGGTTGAATGGTAAAGAAGTTGATGTACTGCAGTGCCATCTATTGGCGAGCTATAGCAAAATGAAATGGAGCTGAAATATTCACCATGTTGAAATACCTGCATATACCAATTTTCATAACAATCGGTTGACAGTATAGAAGTTAATGTATGTATTGCAGCATCATCTAGTGGGTCACCTACCTGGCCAGATTGTTAATCTAATCTAAACCAACAAGGGGGCCCCTTAAACACGCACCAAAAACATCACAATATGTATTATGTCAATTTCGAATCGATCAGGCCTATGGAAGTTGCTCACTTTCCATCATCAACTAGAAAACAGCAAATGATATATTCAAACAGCTGAACAGATTTTCTTGAATCATAGCTAAGAACACTCTCGATCAAATCACCTTTCAAACAAAAAAAAAAACTAAATCAAAATCGGTTTATTGGTTTCGGAGTTATGATGCCCAAACAGATACACATGTTAAATTTATAACACCCCTCTGCTTGCGTCGGGAGTTAAAGAGACAAAAAAAAAACTTAAATCAAACATTTGACAGAGCCCATCTTTGATAATTAATATAACAGCTTGAAAGAAAAGAACATGTTTTAAAACAAAACTCAGGAGGAAACAAATAATTTCTATACAACTTTGTGATGACACCACGGACATTATGGTATCATTATTATTTCGGGAGATATAGTAGTTTAAAGTAAAGAATGTTGCTTTTATTTCAAAATATTCCCCAATAAAACAACTACGTATAAAAATGAAAAAAAAAACGTTTTGAAAGGGAAATAAGAAAATGTTAAATGTTTCCATTTATTTTTTGCACCCCAGTCCCCATAGAAGACAGGCTTAAAGTGCATAATAAATTCAAAGAAAATTTTCAGATTTTTTTTTTCGGAAGTGGGGGATGATGAAAGCTTTTAAGTTTGTTATTCCTAAAGTAGAAAATACAGGCTTTCAAGAAAGCTCAGGATCATTAAAATTTAATTATTTTTTTGGAAATACATATATAGGTACACATACGTATAAACAATTTTGAACTTTTTTGAATTTACCTTTATTTTATTTTATTAGTTTTTTTTTAAAGTCGAAACGTTCTGGTTATTCGCGATATGAAATAAGCTAATGTCACAGGAAATATTTCAACTTAGTCTTGACAACTTTTGTACCTACATTATGATAAAAACTTACATTTAATTTTGTTGCACTCTAGAAAAAGTACGCATTTTATAATAACTAAAATGTCTTAGATTTATGAACGCTAGGACGAAAAAGGAGAGGTAAACTGCGAATATGTCCTAACGAAATGAATTTAATATTCTCTTATGAAAATTTTGCTCTTTAGAGTAATGTACATGTGTAGCGAAAATATTATTAATTTTGAGAGAGTAATCCTCAGAGAAATTTCTGGTAGTGCATTTATCATAAAAATTATTCATAGTTAAATATGCCGACCCTGATACGAGTAAATGAAGGAATCTCTCCCCTTTCTAAATCCCTTGAGTTAGGATTTTTAGGCATAACTTACCTGACCTTTAAAGAAAATAGTTAGCAAGTACAAGCCATTACAGTTTTTGAGAAAAATGCGAGAATTTTTTTGACTAATTGGAGTTCTTTTACAGACTTATACGTCTCCACAAGATAGCAGCAATGCTACCCTTCTTTGAACATCCGAAAACCGCAAGTAATTGATTTTGAAACTGTGAACAGGAAACGGAAATCTTAGGATGAATGCCTAGTTGGAGGAAAAATTGTGCAATTATTCAAATGCTAAAAAACATTCACATTATTGTAAAATGTCATGTCGCTTGTCGTAATTATTTAGAGTTGGCTCGAGAAGAGCCCGCGTCACTGCAAAAACCAATCTTCAATCATTTGTCAGGATAATTGGAGTTAAGAAAATTGAAAAAGAAGAAGAAATCGGCTGTTAAGCCGGCTTCTCTGAGTAACCCCTGACAAGTACAGATATGCTTTTCCATTTGTTTTAATTTCTTTCTGCTTGTACAGTACACAGTGGGTTCGAGCAATATCCTTAAGACATTTGTAACAACAAAAACCGTCGCGTCGGATCCTTTCAAAATGGATTTCGAGAATTTGCCTGTCACGGTGGCACCTCTTTCTATGCTGTGTCGCGCGTTATGTAGATAGTAATCTCGGTGTGTGTGCTGTATGGCAGTGCCGCTCCCCTATCGAACTACTTTGGAAACGACCTCGAAATCCATTCCACTGGGCGCACTCACGGTGCGGCGCGGTGGTTTTGACTTCCATGGGTTCTCACAATTAACGGAGAAGGGGTTCCACTACGATAGATGGAAGGCAAATAAAGGCGTTTATGAGTTTTACGATCATCTCATAAATTTGCTAAGCACGAAAATTTATTCCAAAATTACTGGGGGCAGCCGCACACTTTCCACCCTACCTCGACAACCTTTTTATGCAATTTTCTGACGCGCAGAAAAATCGCATCTTATGTACGTCTAAATAGACGTGTGTCTTCAAATGGAATACAAGAAATGACTTGAGTATTGCGAATCTCTATAGGTAGGGAACAGCGCAGAGAGACCAACAAATTTTGCCGACTTAATTAAAAAGGGGTTCACGCGGCCGCCCTCTAAGGAATGCGTTTCATGTCCTCACCTTACGTGTAATTATGTGTCTTAAGATATTTTCGAGGATTAATTAATATTTTACGACTCGCTGCGGCAGTTATGCTAGCATGTAAAATTTATTTGTCGTCTTGCTCTACTATTACATTCGCGTTCGCTTTAGAAAATTAATTTTTGATTTATCTTCAAGTGTTTGCAGCTTAATGCTTTTGAAGAGGGTAACTTTGAAATTTGTGATATCTTATCACACTACTGATTACATCTATTTATTATAATGCAATGAAAACGGAAGCTTTTTATCTATTGTATCAATATAAGCAAGAAGCTTTGTTCCATGTTTTTTTTAACAGCATCATTTAGGCGTTGCTAAAACGAAAAATATTGTTTAAAACTAATGTTTTTGAAAGTGCTGGTATTTTACACTATATTTTCGTTGCTATAATACACCGTATTCTAGTCGTCTATTTAGTAAATTCTACAAAAATATTCCAGTTAGCATTTACGTTCTAAATCTTAAGAAAAATAAATTTGTTTTCTTGCACCTGTATTAAAACGCGAATTTGTTACACACACTGTCGGCAATTTTGGTCTTAATTTTAAACAAAAAAGATTGTATATAATTCCACACCGAATATTGTTTGAAAGGAAAACTTTCGAATGTTTAAAATGAGCGAAACCCGTAAGTTTAAAATCCAAACTAAAGAGTTTTAAACCTACCCATACACTGAAAGAAAACGTTTGGTCAAATTGTCACGGGCGTAGCTCAGAAGGCAGAGCCGCCGCGGTTCGCAGTTCGAGCCCAGTCGCAACATCACGAACTTTTTTAACCGAGCATAAAAACAAAGGCCTGTGATATTCTGGACTACCCGCGGCTGGCGTTCGAACTGCCATCTGTGAGAGAGAACTGGCGTTTCCGCGGCGGGTGCCATCTGAGCTACGGCTCCAGCCGATGCCTTTTTAAAGTTGATATTCCGATTACCGGGCTTGAACCTAGGACCTCCGAATCTCCATGTCGCTGCTCTAGCACCGAACCATCTATATTATGTTCATTTTGAGCGATTCAACCTTTATAAAGCGATGTGTGGCTTTGGGATTGACTATTTATTATTTTTTCCTTCTAAACTTTTTAGATAAAATGAAAACTTTCACAGTTTTCTTCGATTTGTAATCATCCTTTGACTAAATTGCTTCTGAAATTAGTTTAATTTCTAAACTTTTGGGAATAATTTGTATACTTTAAAGTTTACTTTTTGGTGGGCACAAATACATAGTGATGAAATACTTTGAAATTTGTTATATATACAGTCTGCTTTACAAGAAAAAAGATATAAACTAAAAATTGTTTCTGCATAAAACTTAAAAAGTTTTAAAAATGCGGTAATCTTTATTGGTTTAAAACAAAAGTTTAAAAAATAAACCACATTTCCGACAGTGCACTACTCCAAACAAGGGAACAAAAAAAAATCTAGATTTTGTAGTGATTTTTGACGGGTTGTATCTAAGCTAGAAATGATCGTATCGAGGATCTAAAACAAGCGTCTTAAAGCTCGAAACCTATACTTTTGGAACTTTCAGTGAAACAATTTTCAAGGCCACGGTTTTTACGCAATCCAAAGAAATATGTAGATCCAAAAAAAAATTTTCAAAAGTTTTAGTATTCTTTCTTTCGATCCGCGGACTCGGAAAATTTTTTTTTGATTTGACCACCCTATGGACCAGATAGGTTGTCAATTCAGCTTTAATTTTCTTTTTTCAAATCCTTGTTACGTTGATATTCAGTATCCAATATCCGATATTTCGCGAAAAAGGAGACATTTGTATTCAACCATCGATATTTCAGGAACCAGTGACTTTTTCCCTTGTTTTGGTAAATCAACTGCATTTTTGCAAATACTGATAGAAAGGCTAAGGTTTGTAGGTTTTTTTACACCTCAGTGTACCCCCAATAGTCCTGCAAATCCGCAGATCGATCTATTGGACCATTGGAAAACCGAAAATAAAAAAAATCGAAAACTAAAAAAAAATATTGAAAAACAAATAATTTTCATTTTCAATTTTTTTTTAATTTTCGATTTTTTTTATTTTCGTTTTTTTTTTAAATTTACCAAGTGAATGATGCATAATTGTGAGAAAAGTCGAAAAAAAAATGAATTTTCCATGTTTATGAAGACTACCATACACGATATTTAAAAGCACAATTCTTATTCCTTTAATTTTTCCCAAAATTTTGATAAATCGGGCCGAAGGAACCGTCCAGTGGATCTATCTGCGGATTTGCAGGACTATTGGGGGTACACTGAGGTGTAAAAAAGTCCACAAACCTTAGCCTTTCCATCAGTATTTGCAAAAACGCGGTCGATTTACCCAAACAAGGGAAAAAGTCACTTTTTTGACATTTTTTAAATTGAAATTACGGTTAAAAAAAATTGTTTTTTTAAAAGCCTTGACAGATTCTTTTAGGAAATTTATTCCAGTTTCCGAAACTGCGCTTAAATTTCCTGTACGATTATTGGTTTCTGAGATATCGATGGTTGAATACAAATGTGTCCTTTTTCGCTAAATATCGGATAATGGATATTGAATATCAACGTAACAAGGATTTGAAAAAATAAAATTAAAGCTGACTTGACAGGCTATCTGGTCCATAGGGTGGTCAAATCCAAAAAAAATTGTCCGAGTCCGTGGATCGAAAGAAAAATTAGTAAACATTTTGAAACATTTTTTGGGGCTCTATTTCTTTGGATTGCGTGAGAACCGTAGCCTTGAAAATTGTTTCACTGAAAGTTCCAAAACTAGAGGGTTGGAGCTTTAAGACGCTTGTTTTAGATCCTCGATACGACCATTTCTAGCTTTAGATACAGTCCGTCAAAAATCACTACAAAATTTAGATTTTTTTTGTTCCCTTAATTGTCTGAAGTAGTGTATGTATTAAAACTAAAAAAATTAAAGGAGATCATTCGAATGACATTTTTGCTGTATGTATTAGTACGTACAAAAATTGGAAAAACGCAACAACAACATACATATTTGATACTTAAAATATCCTGACACAATATATTACCCGTCGGAAAATCAACAGAAGCTCTAGTTAAGTAGCATCCTTGCCTTCTTTAAGTGAAACTGGGTTACGCTACGATGTGATTATTTTGATGCAAAACTTTTAAATCAGATATTTCGTGCGAATGGGTATAATGATTCAGACACAAAAGGAGGATTTCTCATGGCTTGCAGAAACCACCACAGCTGCGGACTGATATCATCACCCGACCTTTTTCTTCTTCTGACATTGGGCTAATTAACATTGCCGGATTTAAAGGTGTGGAGGCCTTGGGGTAACAAAGAAATGGAGGCCCCTAATTATTTTTGAAACAAGTTAAACAATTCTTTTCTCTCAATTGTTTGAATAATTTATTGCGAAACAAATCAAATCCTTTCAACACAAACATATGAAGGTAAAATAAAATACTATGGAAAGTTTGGCCTCCATATTGTTGAAACAATAAAAAATAAGTTTTAATCTATAGGGTGTTCCGAGGTGGGAGGTCAATACTGCAGGAGGTGAAAGGTCAGACCGAGACAAGAGAAAAATCGTATAGGGTGGGGGAAGGGGGGAATCTCGCACCGTTTGGCAGTTACAGGGTGATTCGTAAATCAGGATGTTGCCTTATATGCGAATCGCTCTTGTCTTATCTTTTTTTTACGCATCGCAGCGACCCCAAACCGATCTCAAAAAATTACTATTTCGAAGCCCTTTCCAAAAAGTCCAAAACCACCCCCTATCCTCAATCCCTTGGCCACAATCACCCCTGGAAGTTGAAAAAAATTATTTTTTTTTTCACGATTTTTCACCTTTCGCCCCACTTTTCTCCGAAATTCACGTTATTGACATACCTACTTTTTATTTTTGTCAAGTTACCTATCTAATTACCTTTCCAAAAAGGTGCAACATGCCCAGGTAGAAAAAGGATACGAAAATTTATTTACAAAAATCCTTTTACAGAATATCATGACAATTCGAAGTTTTAAGATATTATACTTAAGTTAGCTAAAAAAATTAATTTTATTCACTTCAAAACTAATTACAATTAAAACGTATGTCCCACAAAAGCTGTTCAAATTGTTCCCCGCCAGTTTCGATGCATGCAAGTAGCCTTCGTCTTATTCCGCGTTTGAGGTCTATGGTAGCCAGTCTCTCCCGTATTTTCGTCGCTGCAGTCCCAATCCTGGTAACTAATTCTTCTCTGGTGTTGATTGGAGTAGAAAAGCTATGGGGGTTCTGCGCCATTTTTACGTGTATTTTTAAAGGGAGGTCAAAATTCTCAAAACGGTCCCAAAAGCTCGTCGTCTACGTCTACGAGCAGTTTTAAGGCCGAAAGCTCTCTCATGTGTGTATCGGGGTTCGGGTCTTTGTTATTTTGCTGTCCGCCATCTACCAGATGAAGCTCAAGTTTTTCTAGAATGCGTGTGCTTAGAGCGTATGTGGTTATTTGGGTTCAGGTCTTTGCTAATTTTGCGATCCGCCATCTACCGGCGTAAGCTCAAGTTGCGTGTGCTTGGAGTTTATGTGGTGTATCAGGTTCGGGACTTTGCTATTTTTGCAGTCCTTTCATCAACCAAATTAACTTAAAGTTTTTAGAATGTGCGTGGGATGCCGCTCTCCCGCCGAAAGCTTTACCTTATCCTTTGCTAGTTGGACGCGAACGTGGATGCCTCGATCATGTTACGTGTCATCATAAATCGCAGGGTACTTGAACGTGGACACTTGAATGTGTCACCCAAGTATAATTTACACAATTTTGCGGGTACGCATGTGGTTTTGTTTATGTTACATATGTGAAGTCTTATCAGTAATGTGTCTGTAATTTGATCCCTTTAAGGAAACGTTTTACATTATACTAGGAATTTGGGTACATGAAAGATCATGCCTCGATCATGTTACGTGTCATCATACATCGCAGGGTACTTGAATTTGAACACTTGAATGTGTCACCCAAGTATAATTTACGCAATTTTACGGGTACGCATGTGGTTTTGTTTATGCTGAGGGGTTCTTATTTCCAGGAATTGATTCTCGAGTCAACGTGGGTTTATTTTTTGTTGTTTTATTTTACTTGGGAAAAAAATTTTCCTTCACATTTGAGATTCCCGCGCGGGAGTATAAATAGGACTTTCGGAATCGGATCATCCATTTAGTGTCAAACGTTTGTGAACAACGCACCCTCAACAATTTGTTCAATCTTCAGAATATTTTAACTTAAAGTTTGCACAAGTTATTTATTTACATTTAATTATCTTGTGAAGTAATTCGTGAGTCAAAGTCAAAGACCAAAGGACGAAAAAAAAAAAAACAGTGCAGTATCAGTGCAATAAAACTTATCAGTTCAGTTCAGTTATATCCCTATATTGTTTAAAAATGGTTCAAGTAAGCAATTTAGTGCAAAATGCTAAGCAAGCATTTTTAAATGCCCAAAACAATCAAGCCTTAATTGAGGCGGGTGTGAAAGAGTGTTCAAACAATTTAAGAGTGCTTCGGAAAGCTCTGAAAAGAGCCAAGACTGTAGGTGAAAAACAAAATTTCACCAATGGTATAAACCTTGTACAAGGATACCGTACTCAGATAAAACAGCTGAAATTGAGGGCAGGTTCTAGCCATAATGCGAACCGTGCCAATTGGACTTCATCCCGAGTTCGGTGGGAAGACGTACAATCCGCTTTTTGCGATCGGTAAGTAAAAACTTAAAAATATGTCTAAGTCACATCATTATTTGTTTGTTTATTTTCCATTTATAGTATGAGGACCGGGGTCATTGTAAACTTGTCTCATAAGGAGCCAAAGGAGTTCCTGAAAGATTGTGTAGGACTTTTCCGCCGTCGCATCAATAATGCATTGAAAAAAGAGACTGCTCTTAAGGTGAATGCAGCGTTTTGTGGGGAGTTTAAGGTTGTGAGAGGGGATGAGGAAGTGTTCGATTTCAAGTACATGAACACGAAGAACGCTCCCATCTACCAAAACACAGATATTAATGAATGGTTCAAACAGAATGTCGCGGAACCAGTAATGAATAAACTGGAAGAGTTCCAGGAAAGAGATAGCGGTTGGGCTTTGTCAGCCATTATAAACTTGGCTATAAACATCAATAAGTTCACACCGCAGCTGGGATCGTCATATATTCAGCTACCACGAGAAATTGAAAATAAAAAAGCCTGCGTCAATGTTAAAAATGAGGATGATGCTTGTTTCGCCTGGACAGTGATGTCAGCTTTACATCCAGTTGATCGCTTACAACATCCTGATAGAACATCATCATATCCCCACTATTCAACAGAATTAAAACTAGATGGAGTTACGTTCCCAGTGACCATGAAACAGATCCCTCGATTTGAGAAGCAGAATGGCATTTCCATCAACGTATACATTCTGCAGAAAGCTGGGAAAGAAAATTATAAAGTTCTACCAACATATTTGACAAAAGACAAAAAAGAGCAGCACGTGAATCTTCTGATGATTCAAAATGTTTATTATGATGAGGATGCCGAGGAGGAGGAAAAAGAGGATGATGAGCCCATCCGGTACCACTACGTATGGATAAAGAACCTCTCGAGACTCCTTTCATCTCAGCTGTCGAAACACAAAACAGCAAAGTACTTTTGCGACCGCTGCCTCCATTATTTTGGATCAGAGGAGAAATTGGATCGCCATGTAGCTGACTGCACGAAGATCAACAACGCCAAAATCCGGCTGCCAACGGAGGACGAGAAGGAACTTAGATTTAATAATTTTAGGAATAAGGTAGAAGCTCCATTTGTCATTTACGCGGACATAGAATGTTTACTAGTTGAAAATAGTGATAGAAATAAGTACCAAGTTCATGCACCGTGTAGTTTAGGATTTTATGTGAAATGTTCGTACGACCCCACGTTATCGGTCTTCAAATTATATCGTGGTGAGGATTGTGTCGAGTGGTTTGTGCGCGAGTTGAAGCAGTTCGCGGAGAATTTGGAATCCGTTTTTCTTCACCCTCTACCTATGAATCAGATGACTGCTGAGGAAGTGGCATTTTTTGAGGCAGCCAGACTCTGTCATATATGTGAGAAACCATTCACATCAGGCGATAAAAAGGTTCGCGATCACTGCCACCTAACAGGTAAGTACAGAGGTCCAGCGCATGAGGGATGTAATATTAATTTTCAGGATAGTCACACCATCCCAATAATTTTTCACAACTTAAGCGGCTACGATTCACATTTTATAATAAAAAATATAGCTTCCGATCTCCAAGGCCGCATTGATCTCCTCCCAATTAACAAAGAACGGTATATTTCTTTCACTAAACATTTAGATGAATACCCCATTAAATTCCGTTTTATTGATTCGTTTAAATTCATGGCAAGCAGTCTCGACACCCTTTCCTCCTACTTAACTTCTTTCCCTATTTTAAAATCCCAATTCCCAAATATAACAGAGTCCCAGTTTAAGTTACTAACACGTAAAGGAGTATACCCGTACGATTATTTCACTTGCATGTCAAAATTTTTAGAGACCAAACTTCCTGGTATCCTCCAATTTTACAATAAGTTAAACGATACTAACATTAGCCAAGAAGATTATAATCATGCCTGCAATGTTTGGAATGAATTCAGCATTCAAAATCTGGGTGAATATTCAGATTTATATTTAAAGACAGATGTCTTACTCTTGGCGGATGTTTTTGAACAATTCCGTGCAAGTTGTTGTAAAACATATGGATTAGATCCAGCGCACTATTATACGCTCCCAGGGTATACTTGGGACGCAATGCTTAAGCATACTAGCGTTACTCTGGAGCTATTGACTGACATTGATATGCTCTTATTTATAGAGCGAGGCATTCGGGGCGGCCTTAGCCAATGCTCAAAAAGATATTCAAAGGCCAATAATAAATACATGCCCGACTATGATCCCTCTCAACCTTCAAAATTTCTCATATATAATGACATTAATAACCAATACGGTTGGGCAATGTCCCAACTCCTACCCCACAGTGGCTTCAAGTGGGTAGAAAATGTATCATCTTTTAAGGTTGAAGATGTAGCCGATGATTCGCCCACAGGCTACATTCTTGAAGTGGATCTAGAGTATCCTCAAGACATTCATGATCTTCATAAAGATCTCCCATTTTGCCCCGAACATACAACGTCACCTGGATCAAAACAAACAAAACTTTTGGCTACACTGCACGATAAAACAAAATACGTTATTCATTATCGCAGTTTAAAACAAGCCATCCTTCACGGATTAAAGTTAAAGAAAGTTCACCGGGTTCTCGAATTTAATCAATCAGCATGGCTTAAGTCCTACACTGACCTAAATACCAGACTTCGAGCATTGGCCAAAAATGATTTCGAGAAAAATCTCTTTAAGCTTATGAACAATGCTGTTTTCGGGAAGACTATGGAGAACGTTCGGAAACGTAGCATTGTTAAGCTGGTGACAAAGTGGTTGGGGCGATATGGAGCCGAAGCACTCATTTCTAAGCCCGAATTCAAGGCTTCAACCATTTTCAGTGAGAACCTGGTAGCCATCGAGTTAAATAAGACAGAAATTTTTTTTAATAAGCCTATATATGTAGGCATGTGCATTCTCGACTTGGCTAAAACTACCATATACAATTTCCATTATGATTATATGATTCCCCAATTTAGATCTAACTGCACAGTTTGTTATACAGACACGGATTCACTAATTTATGAAGTGACCTGTCCTGACTTGTATCAAATTATTAAACGTGACTGCTATACCCATTTCGACACAAGTGACTATCCTCGAAATAACATTTGGAACATCCCTCTTGTAAACAAAAAAGTGTTGGGCCTCATGAAGGATGAAAACAACGGCCGCATAATGACAGAGTTTGTTGGCCTGAGATCAAAGATGTATGCGGTTCGGGTAGAGGGCCAAGATAAAACAAAAAAATCTAAAGGTGTTAAAAGAAACATAGTAAAAAATAGAATAACATTTAATGATTATATTGAATGTTTAAATAGTAATACTGAAAAAATAGTCCAGCAAAATTTAATTCAATCTAACAAGCATCAAGTTTCTTCCATTACCCAGCTGAAAATTGCGCTTAGTCCTCACGATGATAAAAGGTATTTAGTACCAAATACGAATGAAACGTTACCGTGGGGTCATTACAGTATAATGGAAATAGATTAATATAGTTATATAAGAAAATATTGTAAATTAGATTAAGATATACACAAAATAAAAGAATTTTTATAATGTTTTAAAAAACTGTTTTATTTAAAAAATCCTTTATTTGAAATACATTTTTCAGAGCACATCGGCCTTGGTGAATGATGCACGATGGTACATTTGTTTCCAAAGTAGTTAGTTTTGGACATCCCTCCTCTTCTACGTTATATATAGATGAACCATTTCCAAGTATTTGTTGAACCCAGCTTTTCTTTTCAGCTCCCTTTACATAAATTATTTTATCCTGCGGTAGCGATTGATGGACTATAGCATATAATTTGTGGTATGGGATGTAACCATCGCCCCATTTGAATCCATGGATATTATGCCGCAGCCATTCAACATGCTGTTTTTCTGATCGAGTTAACTCCTTATAAGGAAATGGTGGTTGGAATATGTAGTGTTGAAGTTGATTTTCACCGTTTAAAATTGCCAATTCTTTAAAAATAAATTCAGTGTTTTCCAGCTTGTATCCTTGAACATCGAAGACAATAATTGATGACATTCTAGGCAAGTTTTCGAGCTTCACCAGTTAAAGGAATGTATTCCACGATTCGATCATGCAACAGTAAACAGTAAGCTGTTGTGTTGGCTGGGATGTTTTCACTCGTCTTGAATTCCAATCGTATATCCACTGGCCCAGATTTAACTGCCTCTTTTTGACGCGAACAATCAATAACTGAGATCGGTGCGTTATTTATAAACTCTTCCCTTGAAAGGAGTGGCTGCAACTGACGTCCATAGTACGAAGTTTGGAATTTTATATACATGTTATATAGGAGAGCATATTGATTCCTATCAAACTTCAAGTTCAAGTCATCATAAGGGTATGATTCTGAATTCAAATGTACTTTAACATCTGTCAGTTTGCAATGATCAAACTTGCTAGCATCCTTTGTTTTATCATTTTTGCGATTTGTTTGGAGAGCTAGAATGATGTATCGGGGCTTTTCCATTTGTGATGTTGTTTTAACAGACCAAGTGTGATGAGTTGCCGCTGGTAGTGCTGGATACTCGTATATATCCCAACTCCTGAACGATATTTTTATCTCACGACCACTTTCAATGACTTTTAACAAGGCTAATTTTTCATGGTCAGCAACATTAACATGAGGAACACGCCACTGAAGTTTAAATATTGAAATGTTTACAGCATCTGTTGGTGATATGACTGCATCTTCATCCGTTCTGCTCCGTATTAATATTAGTTCATGTTTAGCGTTTGCGATAATTTTCCTATAATCTTCACTAAAGCCTAGAAGTAACTTTAATGGTACACAGAAATTGAAAAATCCCTTTGCAGGTGCAATTGATTCTTCGGGTGACCAGCCAGCATTTAGTAACATTTGGCTCTCGTTTTTATTCAGCGATACATAATTTTTTAGCGTCGTAGCAATTCCAAGATTTCTCGTTCTATCAATTTCTATACCGTTGATCTCATATCGAATTTCTTCAAAGAGAAAGGCCATAGCATTGTTTGCTAGCTTTGCAGTATTTGAAACAGCTCCCGTTGTATTAGTTAGCGTTCCTTCAATGTATATAAAGCTTTCAGATGGTAAGATATATAGATCTTGGTGTTGTACTGAAATACGGATTTCATCGCTGTTTTTAAATGATGTGAGGAATGGCGAATAGGTGTGGTAGTCAATTTTTGTTATGCTATTATCATAACTTATGCCTCCAGTAATGTCCAAGATGTTGTTATACATTTTTCAAAATTAGTCCTAACGAGTGAAGATATAGCTTATTATCAGCTCTCAGTTCACGTCTTGTTCGCTTTAAGTCTGCTGCCTGACTAATAACTTTGTTTGTACTACCACTATTTATATTCTTATTATTGCTGTTGTTATAGATTAGCATTCTGTGGCTTTAAATGTAGTCTGGCAGTTATTGTTTCACCTCGAAAATTTATTAAATCCCCGTCCTGATCAACGAGCTTCAGTGAGAGCGAACTTATCCGTTTGACGTTCACAGGTAAATAGATGACATATTTAGGAACCTCCACTATTTTATACCCTGGCCCCACATTTGGAGAAAATTCATGGAGCATATGCACTTGATTGTTATTGATGAATGAACCCGAAATAATGTTGCATTCAATTCGTATGGTGTTTACTTTAATAATATTAACGGGTAGCTCAGATGTGTGCAGTACATTGGGTTCCAATACTCGCTTCCCAAATCCCAACAATGGAGCGATGGATCTTTTCTTATTAAAATACACTACTTTATTAGCTTTAACCTCACTCTTTAAAGTATTATTATTAGCCTTTATTGAGATTTCCCCACCCTCGCTGCTTTTACTCAAACTTTGCTGAATAAAAGATTCTATATTATCAATCTCATAAGATCCGACTGGTATTTCGATAACTGTACTTCCTATATGTATTAGATTGTTGTCCTCATCAATATTAGGAATGGAATTGTATGTTTGAAAATCAATTAATCCACAAACGTAATCTCCGGGCAACTCCAATGGTGGGAAGTATTCGGCAGTAAGTACCGATGAATTGCCAGTAAGGGAGAGTGTTATCGACATGGTTATTGGAAATGAAATGACCCTGTTTGCGCTTAAACATCTTTATTTATACATTTTACGCTTACAATGATGGAATCTGATCGTTGAGAAAATTTAAACACAAGTGTCCACATATAACTGAATTAAAATTTTGATGGGGTGTATAGTTATATGTTACAGCATCACCCAAATAACTAACAACTTCTTGTGGTGGTTGCAGGTTTCCAAAACTATCAAAGTAGTTGATGAAATTTCCCTTCTTCTTGTATGCTACCCAATGTGTTCCAGGTCCTGCTGAAACATCTAAATTAATAATTCCACACTCATTTCTCCATGGCTTTCTAGGTAATTGATCTCGCATAAATACTCCTCTAAAGTGTGGTATGTCCTTCGCATATTTATACAGATCAAGTTCATTGAGTGCTCTCTTGGGTAGCGATCTTAGTAGTTTTTTGACTGGGGGGTAAGAAAAAGCCCCAGTCCTTTCCTATATGGCTTGAGGAATAACCCATGACCAGCTTTACCCAACGCTATAGCTTCCATTGTTTCATTATGGCGCTTGCCTTCTTCCAGCTGCCGCCGTGCGTTGTTTGCAGCATTTACTGCTTTAGCTATCCCAGCTGCACCTCCTGATAACGCTCCAATGGCTGAAAGACCAGCAAAGAGGGGAACGAGGAATGGTAAAACACCACCAACTTTAGGCACGGGAATCACTCTTGGTGTTGTGATAAGTTTTTTCCTTCTTTTTATGACGTCTTTTGCTGCACTCAGCGCTATTTTTATTGATTCCAACAAGTCTTTGGGTTTCTTCAATTTTAATACTTTACGAGCATTGCGTACTGCTCCGCGGAATGATGGACATAAACCGCTCTTCTTCTTATTATTCTGAGTTGTGCTAGTTTGAATTTTCGCTTTAGCACCCATTCCAAACTTAATTTTAGCCTTCATCGCGTTTGTTACCAATAAAGCGTTAGCACGTTCTCCAAATGAGGCGTCCTTTGATGTTACACGTTGCCAAGCTTTTTCTGCTAGAATACGGTCAGCAATGTGGCGGTCATTTGTCTCACGAGACTTTGAATATGCTATATCATGCGCTTTACAGGCTGCATCTAGCGGATTAATACCAGGATCACCGCGAGCTAGTCTTTTAGATAGCTTTGTTCCTGGGCCACAGTACTGATAACCAGGCAAATGTAGTTCAAATGGTAATTTGTTAAGCGCAGAATTTAATAGTCCTTCTCCCACGATGACCTTTTGTCGAATGATGGGGTTTTCGCTGTGATCAATCATCTTATATACGTTTCCGATAAGACTGACGAAAAATTTATAAAAGCAGCTGTATTTATAGGGAAACGGTTAGTATCAATCATGAAGTTTATCAAGCAACAGGAGTGTCTACCAGTTAGAAATGCTGATGTTAATATTACTACAAGTGTAAAGAGGAAGAAGCATGGGGTGCTGTTGCCAAACAGCATAAGAGCAATTATTGTTGGACCATCCAACTGTGGAAAGACGAATGTTATGCTCAGTTTACTGGTGCATCCTAACGGACTGCGGTTTGAAAATATATACATTTACTCAAAGTCGCTGAGTCAACCGAAATATGAATATCTGAGAAAAGTTGTGAGCCGCATATCTGGGCTGGGTTATTATACTTTCTCAAACAACTGTGATGTCATATCTCCGGATGAAGCAAAGGAAAATTCAATTTTTATCTTTGATGATGTGGCTTGTGATAAACAGGATAATATTAGAGCATACTTTTGCATGGGTCGTCATAAAGCAATTGATAGTTTTTACCTCTGTCAAACATATACTCGTATACCAAAGCATCTGATTCGAGATAACGCAAACTTGCTCATCTTGTTTAAACAAGATGACTTGAATCTGAAGCATATTTACAATGACCATGTGAATACTGATATGACATTTGAAAAGTTCCGAAAAGCGTGTGGAAAGTGTTGGGGGCAGAAATATGGGTTCTTAGTAATTGATAAGGATAGTCCTCTGGATAGCGGCCGATATCGAAAAGGATTTGATACCTTCATGAGACTATAAAAGAAAGAGCAATTCAATTATCATCATCAGTCGGTTGAAGTACTCATATCGATACAGTTATATGTTCAATAGCTCCGTACCAGTCTGTATAGCTGTATAAAAACAGGCTGTTTAAAAACAGGCTGTTTAAAAACAGGCTGTATAAAAACAGGCTGTATAAAAACAGGCTGTATAAAAACAGGCTGTTTAAAAACAGGCTGTTTAAAAACAGGCTGTTTAAAAACAGGCTGTATAAAAACAGGCTGTATAGCTGTATAGCTGTCTGTATAGCTGTATAACTGTCTGTATAGTTGTCTGTATATCTCTAAACTAAAGAGTAAAATGGATGAAAAGCTGATAAAAGATATTATAAAGACGAGCAATGCTATTCGAAAGAAATATAAAGCGCTCAAAACTGGTAAAATTGAAGCCGAAACTCAATTGGAGGAAACCTTTAAACCAATCACCAACACACTTAAAGAGCTTACATCATCAGTTAAGCTTGAACCCAAAGCAGAAAATACGTTAGAGCCTGAACAAGAGAACAGCTCAAGAAATGATGAAACATATACTCCCCCAGCACGAAAATATTTAAAGATGAAATCTACTAGTACCCCTCTATCAGCAATAGATGATGATGATGATGATACTGAGAATGACGAGTTTGCCACACCATTACATTCCTCAACATTTAAGGAACAAAGTTCACCCAACCAGATATTGAATAAATATAAAGAATTAGTTAGCCACAGTAGTGAGAAAGTTGATAAAACTTATGGTGTGCATTATAGCAGCACTGATGGATGGAGGATTGGTAATTCATCATTGAAAGTTGAGGATGAAAATTTTGTTATTGGTGATAGACCATACAAGATAACCAAAGGCTTATCTGAGTTGATTTTTATGAAACGTCCCACTGGTTACAATAAAGAAGACTTGGTCAATTATCAGTCAATTTTAAATGATACATGCACGCACCGACGTGATTTTAATGAGAATAAGCAAATAAAGGGAACAAATACCTATAAATATCGAAACATAATAAAGAAGTTGATTCACACTCCTAAACCACACAGAGGGATGGGAATAATGAGGATTCCAAAGGAAAACATTGAATATGTCTATTGGAATGATCCAAATGAGTTAGTGGACCGACTTCGTGTACTAATAGCATCAAAACAAGCTGGAAATAACAGCCATGATAATGAAATAGTAGCAATTATTGAGGAGCTGCGGGAAGCTGATATAATTGTATAAATATCTACATATATGAAATTATATATCATTTCGAAAATGAGCGTTGACAAGTTTGGTCGATCAATAAGAAGAAACAAGCTTCAACGGGGTCCTCCCGGCCCTCCTGGTCCCCCTGGCCCTCCTGGTCCTCCTGGAAAACCTGGTGCTGCTGGTGAACAAGGCTCAATCGGACCTGCAGGAATTGGATTTCTTTTAACCCCGAATGGAAACTATGATTTGACATTCAAGCGCATCACAAACCTCGGAGAACCTACGACAAGTGCTGACGCTACAACTAAAAACTATGTTGATACACAAATAAGAAAGCAACATGATGAATTACATAAAAATATTCAAGAAGCTGTAAAAAATCTAACTCTATACATTAATGGTGAAATTGAAAAGATTGAGAATTATTTGTTCTCTAGCATACTTAATAAGGAGCATTAGAATCAAGAAGACGGTGTTTACCAATAAAGCTTAGTGTTACAATTAATCTGTTTCATTTATCTATAATATGAGTAAGAGAGATGTTGTCGAGGAGCTCCATAAGCCTGCTCGTCGATATTTTAAAAGACGACGAGTCATCATAAAAGGTTTGGATGATTTATGGCAGGCGGATTTAGTAGAAATGGATGCATATAAACATGTGAACAAAGGATATCGTTACTTGCTTACTGTAATTGATACCTTTTCCAAGTATGCATGGGCTGTTCCAATTAAAAGAAAGACTGGTGCTGGAGTAACGGAAGCTATGGAAGCTATATTCAGAGAGGGACGTATACCCAAAAACTTGCAAACTGACGATGGGAAGGAATTTTACAACACACATTTTCAACAGCTGATGAAGAAACATAATATTAATCATTACTCAACCTATACATCACTCAAAGCATCAATAGTCGAACGATTCAATCGAACTTTAAAGAACATGATGTGGAAAGAATTTAGCATGAATGGATCTTATAAATGGCTTCAAATGATAAAGGAACTATTGACTCAATATAATACGAAAAAGCATCGAACAATCCAAATGCGCCCTTGCGATGTTAATGTATCCAATGAAAAGCGGCTTCTTACTACAGTGTATAATCATTTGAAGATTGCCGTCTTGCCTAGATATAAAGTAGGAGACTCTGTTCGTATTAGTAAATATAAACATGTATTCGAAAAAGGCTATACACCAAACTGGACTACTGAAGTTTTCAAGATTGCTAAAATTCAAATGACTAATCCAGTCACATATATACTTGAGGACTACCAGGGAAACCCAATCAAAGGAGGATTTTATGAAATGGAATTGCTGAAAGTTAAACATCCACAAGTTTATCTTGTTGAAAACATTTTAAGACGCACAGGCGATAAAGTTTATGTTAAATGGCTGGGATTTTCATCGAAACATAACTCCTGGATAAATGCAAACGATGTATTATAATTAATAGAAATAAAAAGACATTTTTAAAATATAAACTAGCGTTTTATTTTCCGCATTCATTCATTCTTGTTTTATATATTTTGTTATGATGGTTTTGGCTCAATATTGGTTCCAGTATTTCATTTGTGTTGAAGATTCTCTGTTGAAATCGAAACCTGTCCATTGCGCATTCACCCTTACGACTAGCTCTCTATAGGCAAAGTTCCACACATGTAAAATGTGTACTTCTGGTCTCAGTATAAAGCGAATCCTTTTCGGCATTCTCCACAGCTGTTTCTTATGATTCTCATGTAAAAATTGATGAGGTGCTGAATTTCTTTGTTGTACCATTCTACAGTATGACATTCACAGGTATCTGGTCCTGCAGTTGCATCATCGTTTGACCAGGAGCAGCTGGTGTAATGCTTACCATATTTAGAAATTACTTTGTCAACATTTTCATATTGACGAAGATATTGATAGACTTTTTCTATTCTTTCCTTATGCTCTTCTAGCAGAATAATAGAGTAATTGTCAAGGAATTCCTTAATATTCATCTGAAATATTTAGTTGGCTTGGTTGGTTGGTTGGGAAATTGGTTTTCAATACTCACTTCTTATTATTATCTTTTAACTTTTGGTAGAAGTGCTTTATTTATTTGTTTATTTTTCCTTTGCCCCACGTCTACCTCTAGCTTCTTAGTAGAATCTTTATACCAACTGCTCATTACCAGAACCTTATGCAAACTAACCTTTTGTTGGTATTACATTCCATTTTATAGAACTTGGGGAGGGCCAGGGAATATTATGGGGAAATATGAAAGACGGTTTTTCTTTTATATAATACATTTTATTTTATTTTAATAATTATTATAATAGTTATTAGGTACAAAGTGTGACAAATCAAAGTTTTCTGCGCTGTCATGTCGAGTAAAGCTTAGTATGAAAGAGTTAGCAAGAGGACCCAAGTTTGTAATGTAGAAGTTGCCTTGATTCCTGATTTCCTCCAGTGTGCTGTCTGGTAAGTCGCCATATCTAGCCGGCAGGAACATTTGCTTATTCTGGAACTCCACTATGATTCGATCTCCGTATTTTGTTATAATTTTCCGGATTCCATGTATTTTATAAGCTGTATGCTGCTCCATCTCAGATACTTTGATGTATGGATGTATGGGTTTAATCTCATAATTGTTAAGCACTTCTAATGCTCCGCTATTTGGTTGGAGAGCTGGTGGTTCTTCGGTGATGATGCGTCTTATATTCTGCAGGGTTTGAACCATTTTCACTGTTTTTTTCTTCTATTTAAACTGACCACTTTGAAACACTTGATGAACTGAACTGGATCTTGCTCGCGCACTCCTTTTATAGTAACTTTTATATTCTGTCTCTTTCACTCCTAGTTTTCTGTCTCATTTAAGGGTGGGGAAAGGGGTATATCTAAAACAATAATCACGAAGTTCTTCCCCTAACCCACAAACAGTGCAATTAATATGTTCATGCAAGTCATAATCATCCTCCGAAGCGATTTATGTTGACACGTAACATGATCGAGGCATCCACGTTCGCGTCCAACTAGCAAAGGATAAGGTAAAGCTTTCGGCGGGAGAGCGGCATCCCACGCACATTCTAAAAACTTTAAGTTAATTTGGTTGATGAAAGGACTGCAAAAATAGCAAAGTCCCGAACCTGATGCACCACATAAACTCCAAGCACACGCAACTTGAGCTTACGCCGGTAGATGGCGGATCGCAAAATTAGCAAAGACCTGAACCCAAATAACCACATACGCTCTAAGCACACGCATTCTAGAAAAACTTGAGCTTCATCTGGTAGATGGCGGACAGCAAAATAGCATAGACCCGAACCCCGATACACACATGAGAGAGCTTTCGGCCTTAAAACTGCTCGTAGACGTAGACGACGAGCTTTTGGGACCGTTTTGAGAATTTTGACCTCCCTTTAAAAATACACGTAAAAATGGCGCAGAACCCCCATAGCTTATCTACTGATTGGTCTTGAGCAAACTTCATCTTTCATCATTCCCCAAAAGAAAAAGTCCAGTGGAGTAAGGTCCGGTGATCTAGCAGGCCAAGGAATCGGTCCACCTCGTCCAATCCAGCGCTCTGGGTAATGCTCATTCAACTTTGCCCTAACAATGTTTCCAGTATGCGCAGGTGCTCCGTCGTGCTGTAAGTACATTGCGCTTCTGGTGGCTAGGGGGATGTCCTCCAACAGATCCGGAACGGTATTCTCCAAAAAGTCCGAACATAACTGACTATTCAGCACTTGGGGCAAGATGAAGGGTCCCATCAACTGGTTGCCGATGATACCAGCCCAGACATTGACACTAAATCTTTGCTGGAAGGACGACGCCTTGTCCTATGTGGGTTCACATCTGACCAGGTGTGGAGGTTTTGGAAGTTTGTGATGCCATCCCGGGTAAATTGCGATTCATCCGTCCACAGAATTCGGTCTAGAAACCCTCTGTGTGATGTTAGGTTGTTAGGTTGTAAAGTTAGTTTGTTTGTTAAAGCTTTGCTTTCTTAAAGCTTTAATTTGCTTTCTGAATGCCCAGTACATACATACCATTTAAAAAGGGTCGGTTGTTACAACGGAATCAAAATTCTTTATTGACTATTTCTAAACTGTTGCACACATTCTAGATTAAAACAAGTATATGCATCTACGCAAAAGCGGGCTGTTGATAGTCTTGAAGCGAATCGTTGATTTTTTATTTACTTTTTTTGTTTAACGTGTAATTTACCCTCCCCCTTCATCCCATTTATATTTGAAAATGTTCTTATTTTCTGGACTTGATATCACACCATTTTCTGAATTTCAATGATTTTATTTGGTATTGTTATTTAAACAGTGAAAATACCGACATAAATATATCAGTTCTTTTTGTTGCCGAAATGTGAAGCTCTGTTTTGAATTTTTTTTTCCTCTCAACACTATTTTTTAAAAAAATATTTTTTTTTTTTTGGGATATCAGTTTTTTCTGTTGCCGGTAGAATTTTTTTCTATTGTAGGTACATAACATTATTTTCTGGGACGCTAAAGATGAAATAACTTTGATGTTTAAGTTAAATATGGTTAAGGGTTAACGCTTAAAATATATTTTTTTCTATTATTAACGCGCAGTGAATGGTCCCTTTCAGGGGCGCCGGCTTTTAGAAAACCCCGCGGGTGCTCATTTGACGACTCGTTGAAAACAACTGACGAAGTGCGAGGAATCCATATCGACGAATAATATCCTACCTTATGGTGAAAATCGCATCAAAATCCAATGGAACGCAAATTTTAGGCGAGCATTTTATTTATTTTATTTATTTATTTATTCGCTTAATACAAGCTACAAAGAATTAACACTAAATACATTATACTTAAGGAACTAAATTAGCCTAATTATGACTAGAATTACGGGGGAGGGCAGGACTGGTACAGGGAACGCTTGAGGGAGGTTTTCTCCAGGTGAAAGTCAAAGAAAGGGCAATTGTTAACCTTCCGCAGCATTCGGGTGAAGGGTTCAAAGTGGCCATAGTTAGTACGGTGACTCTCAAGACGAAAAGTGGGAACGGATCTAACGTTGCACGGGTTAGTGTTCAGGGATATGCAACAGGGCAATCAATGGAACCAGCTAAGACTTGCTGGACGAAGACAATGTCGGCGACATCGCGACGAAGGGCTAGAGGGTGCAGGTCAATTAGTTTGAGGCGGTTTTCATAGGGGGGAAGATTGAAGTGGTCTGTCCAAGGAAGGTCACGGAGGGCGAAACGGATGAACCTACGTTGGACCGATTCAATCCTGTTATTTAGAGAGGATTGGGAGGGAGACCAAACCTGACAGGCGTACTCAAGGAGGGGACGGACAAAGAATATGTAGAGAGATTTGGCGACATAAGGATTGGAGAACTCCTTAGACCAACGTTTGACAAAGCCGAGAGCAGAGTTGGCCTTGCTAACAGAGTGGTCAATATGGGAACGGAAGTTGAGCTCACTATCGCATATGACACCGAGATCACAGAGGGAGGTGACTGATGGGATGGGTTCTCCAGAGAAGGTGTAGGATCTGGGAGATGTGGATGTGGAGGTGCGCTTACGGGAAAAGGTAACTGCTTGGCATTTTTCTATACGTTAAGGTCAAGGAAGTTTTTAGTGCACCATGTGCGGAAATTGTCAAGGTCATTTTGCAGTAGTGATGAATCGGATGCATTGGAAATTTCTTTGAAAATTTTCATATCGTCGGCATAAATAAGGATGTCGGAGTGATTGATTACGTTCACGACATCGTTAATGGACAGTATGAAAAGTAAGGGGCCGAGATGACTGCCCTGGGGGACACCCGAGTGGGATATAAAGGGGTTAGAAATGGAGGAATCGAAGCGGACGCTATAATGACGATCAGCAAGATATGAACTGATCCAAGAGATAGTTTAATTTTAGGATAATGATCTCATGGGAAATCTTGTCGAAGGCTTTACTAAAATCAGTGGCTACAACGTCAACCTCGGCACGGTTCTCCATAGAAAGAAGGGTACGAGACACAAAGGTAGACAAGTTGGTCGTAGTTGATCTGCCTTTGAGGAATCCGTGCTGAGATGGTGATATGATGGATTTGCAGTGGAATGATAAGAAATCATAGATAAGGCTTTCGAAGAGTTTAGGGATGCAGGATAGTTTGGCGATGGGACGGTAGTTCGAAATATCGTTTTTACAGCCCTTTTTGTGAACAGGAGTGATATAGGAGTCTTTCCAGAGGTCAGGGAAAATACCAAGGGAAAGGGAAAGTTGGAAGAGATGGGTGAGAGGTTCAATTAAATGTGTACAACATCGTTTTAGAACCGTAGCAGGAATACCGTCTGGGCCAGGGTCACTATCATCGACGAGGTTACTGATTTTAGCGGCGACAAGAGAGGAGTCGATGTTGATGGAGACTAGGGAGGTTTGAGCGGAGTTCTCCAGGGCAGAGAAATAATTTAGGTCAGGGGTGGAATCAACATTGCAAAAAGCCTGACTGAAGAATTCAGCGAACAGGTTAGCGATCTCTGTGGGGTCAGACGAGGATGAGTCACCGAGCTTGAGGACAGAGGGATAACCATTGGATTTGCGCTTAACATTAATGAAGTTGTAGAATTGCTTGGGCTCAGAAATAATTTTAGATTGCATGGTGGTCAGGTAGTCCTTGTAGAGGGATTCACAACGTTCGGAAAAGAGTACGGAGATGGCGGAGTAGGAAGAATAGTCGGTGTCGGACCTAGACATGAGAAAGGAGTGCCAGAGTTTGTTCCTCTTGTTACGCAAGGAGCGAAGCTCTCTGTCGTAGCAGGGTGGAGAAGACGAGTGACTCTTTACTGGCTCAAAGGGTACGCATTTAGATATGCAGTTGAGGAGTTCGGTATAGAATAGGGAGACGCAGCTATTTAAAGGTAATTGGGAGTCTGTTATAGAAGGAAAGATGTTAGATTGGCTTAAGAGGAGATTAAGTTTTTCAAAGTCGACTTTTCGAAAGTTGTAGTGAAAGCGGGTTACTGCGATGGCGAGACGACTGGGCGATTCATGAAAAAAAGATAGGAAGAGGGGGGGGGGTGATGAGAATCGAGAGTAGAAAGAAGGTGGCAACTTTCAGTAACAACCGAGTCTTCAGGGTTAGAAGAGAAAATTAGATCAAGCTGTCTGTCCAGGTGGTTTTTGACGCCACTCATCTGGAAAAGACCAGAGTCAGAGAAGTGATCGATAATCAGAGACTCGGTTGAAGAGGAAGCGTTGGAAGCAAAGTATGAGGAGCCGTCGTCAGAGAGGGACCAGAGGAGGTGAGGAAGGTTAAAGTCACCTACAACTATAACGTTGTCAAGAGGAAGGGTAAGGGCTGACACGGCATCAAGTGCTTCAGTTGCAAGCTCGTAGACCGGGAGAGGCTGAGCCGGGCGAATGTAGCAGCAAAGGATAAAAAGGGAATGGGTATTGAGGGTGATGCGAACGCAAACCCACTCGAAGGGAGATGAAGAAGAGGAAGTGATCAGAGTTGGGCTGAAACGGTTATGAGCGGCGATAAGGACACCGCGACCAGAGGGACCGGAATTAGCTGAGGCGCTGGAATTGACTGAGCAACCATCAGAGCGGAAAACACTAAAATCAGACGAGAATAATTCACTACTGTTAATTCCGGGGGTTAAATTTGTCTCTGAGAGCGCGAAAATGTCGTAGGGGAGGGACTGTGATTTTATAAAAACGTCCTGGGTTTTTGAGCGTAGCCCTCTAACATTCTGGTAGTAGAGCGAGACAGTGCTTAAGGTTTGGGTGGGGGGTGGGGGAGGGGGATTAGATTTGGGGGAGGAGCTAGTAGGGGGGTTAGGAGCAAAAATAATTTTTCGTGTCGATCCGACTCTTCTGCAGGTGGGAAATGCGCTTAGAATTAAGGTAGGAGGCATAGGCTGAGAGGTCGTCAGAAATTTGTTGGGGTGGGACGTCGAAAGCTGCGTGGAATTTTAGAAACAGCTGTCGCAGGACAACAGGGTCGGTCGGAAGTCCCTCTTGGTGTAGGGAGACAATGACGTTGGTGCGAGTTTTGCCGTCAATGCAGATGGAATCGGCCTTATCATGAAGGTAAGCCAAGTAGAGTCTGACGTTATCGTAAATCCTACGCTCGCGAAGGCGAGAAAGCAAGTAACGGCCGTCAGGAGACTCGGCAGACAGCCTCGTAAGCTTAACAACTGGAGGGAGGAGAGGGTCAATAAAGGAAGGTTTGTCAGAGATATGGGGGGATGAGGGAGGGATCGAGGTGGATGGGGGGGATGGGATACAGTCTAAGAGAGGAGGATTAAAGGGGGCGGGCGCAGGGGTGAGAGAGTTGGAAGAAGGGGGGGCGGACGTAGGGGGACGCTTGTCGGAAGTAGGGGTGAGAGAGTTTGAAGAAGGGGGGGCGGATACAGGGGTACGCTTGTCGGAAGAAGGGGGAGCGGAGACAGAGGAAGTAATGGTTTGGGCAACTCGAGGGGAAGCTAACCCCCCCATAGCAAAGTATGGGAGTAGACAAAGTTAGGGTACTTTAAGGGAGTGGCATTCTTAAAGTTAGGAAATAAGCCAGCTTTAAGTTGCCAGTTGCTAGAAGTAGGAGTAGGGCTGTGAGGGAATGCTGTTATTTTTCAGGGAGGATGGTTGCGGACTGGGAGAAAATTTGTTATTATTAACATGAGGGCTAGTTCTTAGCCTATTATTAGAACTTTTAGCACTAAGTCTACTGCTAAGGTTAGTTGTATGGTTAGGGTTGGACTTAGGTTGAGTGGGGCTAAACTTAACTGACTTAGTAGATTTATTGTACTTAGAGATACGGATGTTACCGAAACTGATGCTATGATTGGAAGGGTCATCGAAAAGCCAGGCGTATTTCGAGGGGACGTCGATGCGAAAGCAGGTTGATTGGTCGGTTGAAGAGATCTTCGTACAGCTGGCTGGATAGAAGGAGAAGTGCTGCTTGAAGAATCTCCGTATCCAAGAGACGTCAGAGTGGCGAGGAACCCCACTAATAATAAATGATGAAAATTCGCCTAGTGCGTGGATGTTATTCCGCAGCTTGGAGATCCGAAGAAGCCAGTCGTCTTTGGTCCACGTGGTACCGAACATTTCAATGGTGGGGGCAGGAGCAGAGGGGGGATCCTGATCCGGCTGAGGATGCTGGCGGGGCGGGTTCGACGTGTTATCCAGCTGGGGGGTGGAGTCCTGACGCGAAACAGTCGTTGCAGCGGGGGTAGGAGATGTCACAGGGCGGGTCAGGAGGCTTTTCACATCAACCGTGAGTGATCGCACCAGATCTGAGTTGAGTGAGCTAGTGCAACTCAGAGAGCTGACATCAGTCTTAAGTTGTTTAATGCTACGCCGGATAAATATAAATATAGAGAAAAGAAAAGAAAATAGATACCTACTAATTTAATTAATAAAAAATGGTAGATTAAGTAACTGAATTCACAAAAAAAGAGAAACGCGTATCTATTTTATAGTATTTTATTTTAAGTGATACGTGTATTTTTTCAGTATTTTAGTTCTGCGCCGTCTTCAAACCAAACGTGTTTTGACGAAC
The DNA here is from genome assembly GCA_951509405.1 of Machimus rusticus. Taxonomy (NCBI): domain Eukaryota; kingdom Metazoa; phylum Arthropoda; class Insecta; order Diptera; family Asilidae; genus Machimus; species Machimus rusticus. Next base: position 17,743,094 of record OX608051.1, read on the forward strand.
TACAGCTTTATTTATTCGTTCGCCTACTTCAGCTCATCCATTTCCATAGAAATGCTTAATACCAGCGACACACCAACTGAAATTTAGAATTTCGAGTGTTCTTAATTTCAGAAATATATCATATCACCTCAAGTTTCAGACAAAAATTCTATTAAAAAGAAATTTTGACATAAATTTGACTCGTAATTTCAAAGCAATACAATAACGTTGTGAAATTGAGTACGCTCGAAATTCTAAATTTCAGTTGGTGTGTCGCTGGTATAACGGATTTTGAAATTACATATTTTAAGAATTCAATGCACACAGTGAGGAAAGAGAACCTCCCATCCCTGTGACTTCACATTCTCTTTTGCTCTCTCCACGCGTTCGTCTATTTCAGCTTATCGGTTTTCATAGAAATTCTCGACGGATTTCCACCATTCGAATTTTGTGCGGTTTCTAAACATGTTTTTTATGCCCATAGATAATAATAAAAATATGTGTACAATTGCACTTTTGTAATCTTACATAATAAGAACGTTATTCTGTCATTCTCTATAGGTCGACAATTTACATACAATTAAAACACATTTATATTCAGGTATGATCAAGGTAATCTCTTTTATAACAAATTCTTCACATTTTTTCAAATTTTAAAGGCGCTATATGCTAAATGGCATAATTGTTTTTTCACCGGGCATGGGTCGGCAATCTTTAGGTTACTATATGGTCATATTCGAAGCTTGTGACCGACGAGTGGATTTTATTTAACGATTTGAACAAAAAGCCACCGTTTAAAATTCTAAAACTAAAAAAGTCAGCCCAGTGATGCTCATATACACTAAAACGAAATAAATACACTGTTAATTTTTCTTAGCATTGAAGATTTTGGTTTTTTTTTTCAAATGGTCATATTACAAATATTTGTATTTTGTGTCAATAAAAGAGATTTAAGAAGAAGTTTTCATTATGTCCCAAATTTCTTCTTCTGTCATCGGTTTTTCTTTTAAATAATTAGTTAAATTGTTCATAATGTCATAGAATGAAACGAGCCGATATTATTAGAATTGTTCATTATTTTTGTCTTAATAAATTAAAATGATGTCATTCAAATGTAAAGTTTGCTTGCTAAAATTGGAAATGTTAGTATTTTCATTTTTCAATGTATACACATAATATTATTTTGAAAAATTTAAAGGCCCCTTTAACAATTCGTTCTTTTTCAAACCATGCGATATTCTTGTTTTTAGTTTTGGTCTTGCAATTCGAGTCTTGGCCTTGCTACCGCAGGTATGGTCTTATATTTTTTGCAAGACCAAGACCAAGACCAAAATTGTAAGACCAATAACTAATTTTTTATTAGAGCCAAATTAGCTCTTTTTCACATTCAAGACTAAAAAAATTCGTTCAGTAAATTTGAAACTTTTGCTATGGCAAGGAATTGATTTATTGTTTCTATTTCGGAATAAAGCTCATCAAATAGGATATCTTATTTTTCTTGCAAATGCTGGCTGTTCTATAAGTGTCACACATAAATCAAAAGAGACATCGTCTTTCAAAATAAATATGGAACTCTCTTCACTTTACAGACAAATATAAAAAAAAAAAATTGAAAAACACAGGGTCAGTCCTCATATACTCCTTTTAATCCACTGTTCTATTTAAGTGCAATTATTAGATTATTTTGACATGTCATGGTACAGTTACTGATTCATTCTTCACAATTAAATCAATATACCAACAATTGAAAATCTTGAAAAAAATGCGCACCGCACCCACTAACCACTTTTTGTGGGTGCTAGAGCCCCCGAGCACCCACGGAGTCGGCGCCCCTGGTCCCTTTCCATCCCCCTTATATTTGAAAATCAACCTGTACGAGTATAGGTACTGCTAATAATTTTCCATTCAAAATTATTTATTGCTTTTGAATAAACAATATATGTACATACATATGTATATGTATATTCCTTTGGCTCTATTACACCAAGCTTATACAATAATCGTCGGCATTATGCCAACTGTTCTTTCCTCGCAGCATACTTGTGTAGTGTCCACTTACACGTCATCATGAAATATTGCTCTAATTAGTTGGTATTAATTACCTGCAATCTTGACTTTAGATATGGAAACACTTTTTATGTATATCTCAGCTTTATGTAATTTCTTTTCATAAAAACAAAAGTCAGAGGTCACATTGGCCATTTCACGTTGTCCAAATTCCGTGTTCCGTGAGGGATAACTGAACAGGGGTGAAACGGGAAATGTTGCTAAAAACATTTGACATATTTAAGTAACGAAAGCTTAAAAAACCGATCCCAATCCCCAAGTTCCAAATTTGGTGCAAATCGCATTAACTTTAAAATTTGACTTGGATTCGTAAATTTTTACAATCGGGTTGAAATCAATAACGCCGAAAGCCCCCAATTACCAAGTTTGGGGCAAATCGCATTAAATTTTAAATCTGGCAATCTGTCATCTTGAATTCGTCAATTCTGACAGTTGATTTGAAATAAGCGACCCCGAAAACCCCCGAGTACCAAGTTTGGTGCAAATCGCGTTAATTTTAAAATTTGACAGTCCGCCATCTTGAATTCGTAAACTCTGACAATTGGTTTGAAATAAGCGATCCCGCAAACCCCCAAGAAGCAAGTTTGGTGCAAATCGCATTAACTTTAAAATTTGACAGTCAGCCATCTTGAATTCGTAAATTCTGACAGTCGGGTTGAAATAAGCTACCCCGAAAACCCCCAAGTACCAAGTTTGGTGCAAATCGCATTAACTTTAAAATTTGACAGTCCGCAATCTTGCATTCGTAAAACCTGACAGTCGGGTTGAAATACGCTACCCCGCAAATCCCCAAAAAGGAAGTTTGGTGCAAATCGCATTAACTTTATTTGACAGTCCGCCATCTTGAATTCGTAAATTCTGACAGTCGGGTTAAAATAAGCTACCCCGAAAACTCCCAAATTCCAAGTTTGGTGCAAATCGCATTAACTTTAAAATTTGACAGTCCGCCATCTTGAATTCGTAAATTCTGACAGTCGGGTTGAAATAAGCTACCCCGAAAACGTCCAAGTACCAAGTTTGGTGCAAATCGCATTAACTTTAAAATTTGACAGTCCGCGTTCACCTGCGCGCCATAAAGAACTTCATTCTAAAAATTATGACGTCAGAAGACCGAACACGGAAGAAAAAATTTCTGGAAAAAACTGTTGACAAATTTTTAATTATAGCGAAAAGTATAGACATTTTTTGTTAAAAAAAAATCATACATGATATTAGAGACCTACCCGAATGAAACCGCAAACCCAATTTTTAATAAAAAAATAAAGAAAAAATAAAACTATTTTCCTGCCTTCACATTTCAGTAATAATGCTTCCTTGAGCGCCGGGTTTTTTTCCTATCAACACTCGGCGCCCTACCGGGCGCCTTGACCTGTGAAGATGTTTTAATTTCAGGACTTTTTCAACCCCTCTCTACCTGGGCATGTTGCATCTTTTTGGAAAGGTAATTAGATAGGTAACTTGAAAGAAATAAAAAGCAGGTATGTTAATGACGGGAATTTCGGAGAAAAGTAGGGCGAAAGTGAAAAATCGTGAAAAAAAATAATTTTTTTTCAACTTCCAGGGGTGATTGTAGCCAAGGGGTTGAGTATAGGGGGGTGGTTTTGCACTTTTTGGAAAGGGCTTCGAAATAGTGATTTTGTGAAATCGGTTTGGGGTCGCTGCGATGCGTAAAAAAAAGATAAAAATAGAAGACTGGTTGCCATATAAGGCAACATCCTGATTTACGAATCATCCTGTAACTGCCAAACGGTGACCTTTCACCTCCTGCAGTATTGACCTCCCACCTCGGAACACCCTGTATAAAAATCAATTGCTGTTCTTTAGTCTCGCTAAAACTCAAAAACGGCTTGACTGAATTGAATATGTGGCGGTCGATTCACATTACCGCACATCTACTCACCAACCACCACTTTGACAACTTTAAGTTCATAAATCAAGTCGCCTTTTTTGAATTTCCTCAGTTCGACTTTTGATCACAATATCCTCGATTTAGTTTCTGTTGTTATTAACTAGTTCGGTAATTCCTTTTATCTCAACCGGTCGACCCAGTAAACTATTATAAAGAAAATTAAAATAAAATAAAATAATAATAAAGTTTTTTATTTTAAAAACTATAAAAAATTAAGTTAAGAATTAAGTACTATCATGGACTATACAATGGCAAAGTTGGAAGGCAGAGAAGCAAAGTCAAGTAGGACCTCTCACTTCCACATTAGTTATAGGGGTTCTTCCCCTATATATTTAGATGTTCTTTTATGTAGTTTATCTCTTATTTTGTTCATGTCTTTATCTCAATGAAAATTGTCTTTATCTTTCTTTATAAATTCACTTGGTTTTTATTTATATTAATTTAATTATAAAGTTTATATAAAATTTAATCTTTTTGTTAGTTGCCATGATTGATATTATTTTCAGAATAAAAAAAGAACACTTTTTTAAAGTCATTTTACAGTTTAAGAAAACTTGATTAAAAATCTACTTTCAACGTAAACTTGATTAATCAAAATATCCAAAATTAGCAAGTCACCACAAATAATTTTTTTTCGTTTTGTTCGCTATAATACAGGGGTGATTTAAAAAACTAAAGTAGGGAAAACCATAAAGAGCAGATAGCGCTGCAGTATATCAATTTCTACACCGCCAAAACGGATCAAGAGATTTAAGTGAAATTTGAAACACATGAAGAGAATATCTTTGAGATCGACATAGAATATGTACTTTTAATTTGCATGCTTCAAAATTGCGGATCCAAGATGGCGGACATTCAAATTTATAAGATTATGCGATAACCATTAACATTGGTACTTGGGGGCTTTCAGGGTCGCTGAGTTCAACCCTTCTCTCAGAATTCACGAACTAAGGATGGCGGGTTGTCAAATTTAGAAGCTTATTCGATTTCCGGCCTTCAAGGGACCGGCGACACTTGGTCGCACTAACCGGATGACGCACAAAACGAACAAACACCGTCGAATGAATTTAAACTTGTTTTCATATATTTATAATTCTCTAATTATGAAATAAATGATTAATTTATATTTAAATAAAACAAGCAAATTCATATTGAAATAAATGAAAAATAACTTTAGCGGAACTGATTATAAAGTTAAGATATTAAAAAAGTTCATTCTGCAAGCGGGTCTTTGAATTTCCCTTTATCCAGTCGATATTCCGTGAAGAGAGCGCAATTCCACTTGATCGAGTCACAGTCTAATTGCGCGAGTGGCAATTAAGCACAACGAGCTGTGCACAATTATTCATGTCACCAATATAAGCTTAAAATACTAATAAAATATCTCGGGAACTGTTGCTAGCAGACGATTTTTGATTAAGATTTTATCCCCCTAGAACACCAATACTCTAACTGAATATATCTTCAGAATCTATAGAAACCAAAATATGAAATATTATTAACTTTTATTATACCATCAATATTTAAAATTCCTTCTAACCAACTGAAGAGATAAGAGCCTCGTCAGCATTGCGTAATCGGAAAAGATCGGACATCCACGTCGCGTCCTGCTACCGAGGGGGAGGGGTTAAGCCCACACACAATCTAGAAAAACTTGAGTTTAATCCAGTAGATGGTGGGCCGCAACAACACAAAAGACCCGAACCCCGATACACTCACATGCATAACGAAGCACACATATACATTCTCACTAAGCACACGTACACTCCCAAGCACGCATATATACACACAAGAGAGAACTTTGAGGACGTTACCGACCTTAAAATAGACCCTAGACGTAGACGGCGAACTTTCGATATCATTTTTGAAAATTTTGACCCCCTGTATAAGCCTTATGGGATTTTGCGACGGAACCGGCCTAGCTTCTCTACTAGATGGCTCTTGCATAAAATGGCTCTTATGCATAAAAACTGAGCAAATACTCAATCGCACTTTTTATACAGAAAACCCGAGTTTTATCTCAGCCAAATATAGATTGAGCTCCAGTTTTCTACATAAAAATTAAGATTGATTTGCTCAGTTTTTATGCATAAAAGCCAATGGGTCCTTAAAAAAGTGAGCAAAAGCTCAGACTCGATTTTTGTATAGTAAACGAGTATTAAATTGTGATACAGCTCAGCTTTTCTATGTAAAAATTGATACTGAGCTTTTGCTAACTTTTTTAGCATACGAGCCACTGGCTCTTTTGCACAAGAACTGAGCAAATGCTCAATTTTAATTTTTATACAAATAGAAAACTGGAGTTCAATCTCAATTTGGGTGAGATAAAACATTAGAACAATCTTCTCACCCCAGCACACATAATAATAATATAAACTTTGCATTGCCCCTGCCTATATTTCTCAATATCGTTTACTTAACATTTCTCAATATTCATTATCCTAAATATCATAGGCGCTGAGATCATTCCCTTTTAAAATTTCTTAACTTTATTAACGCTGAGACTTCATTACCCTAAATATCACAGACGCTGAGACCATTTCTTTTTAAAACAAATAATAATTCCTCAACTCTTTTACCTAAATATCACAGCGTTTTAAACAAAGAATAATTTCTCTATCCTATACTCCAAGCAAAAACTTATAGAGCAAAACGCTTAACTAACTAAAACAAATTAAGAGCAATGAACTGAACTAAAAGTAAATAAACGCTAAATAACGCCTTTGACAACGCTGATAAATGAATGCTTGAGAGTCGAGTCTAATGGCGAGTATCGATCACAACCGAATCCACCTCATTGAGAATTATCTTACCCAACGAACTGTACAGGGCAAATTTAGAACAACAAAGAGATGAATAACCTGTCACTCATGGAATACCGCAAGGCAGCTTACTTGATCCGATATTCTTCAATCTGTACGTATCGGACATTCCTAAAGGAGTTATCGCCGGAAAACTTATATCACAGTATGCATAGATCATCATGCGTACTAAATAGAGCAAAACGACCAGACTTTGCCACTATCAGACTACAGGGGGAGGCTGAAGAGCTACGCGAATACTACCGAAGATGGGGCCTATAATGTAACGAAGCGAAAACGGACTGCAATACATATGTTCACAAAGTCTTGACGATACAAGAAAATAAGCAACAATTGGGTGCTGTACCAAGGAACAGTGAGATACCTCGGAATGCATTTCGACCAGGGACTGTACATGACGAAGCACGGCGAGACTTTTAGCAAAGCGAACCTCGCTATCAAGTGTCTCGAATCCATTATCGAACGACGATTGAAAATGAGTATGGATATGAAGTACCTGGTCATCCAGAGGTGCATCCTTCCGATTCTAAATTACGGAGTCACCATGCTGCTACCGAGATTTTTGAAGACAGATATAATCAAACTAGAACGCGTCTAGCGGAAGGCGCTTAAGAGACGCTCTCTTCCAAGCTTCCTATAGATTTCTCTACAAAGTCCCTATACAAAGACTGATGAATCTGGAGCTGCCTGTGACAGATGTGGATATCATAACCCCATGCTTCCTGCGATGCGAGTAGGAATACTCCCCCACATTGGCCCGAAGAGAGGAAGAAAGCAGTCTCAAAAAGATCCGTTGACGTCCCATACCATATCGTCCTGCAAGACTATAGGCCAAAAAAAAGCATTCAGCTCTAAAATGTCAATTTCTTGCAGTTGATGCAATTTTCTGGATTTGTTTAGCTCTCTCTTCTGGAGTCATAGCTAGGAATCTTCCACACATGTAAATAGGATGATCCTTATCACACAGAGCACATCTTGATACTACAGAACTGCTGTTGTAAGTGATGACTATGTCTATGCAGAAAAATATGAAGATTTTGTTTGAATTTTTTATGTTCGTTTTCTCGTTATTCCCATTACCACAGATATGCGACCTATACCATTGCAATTGCATTGTAATTACCTATCCTTCTGATCTAATTTTGTTCGGCTTGGGTAATTGTTCCATTCAAAAGTGCCCATTGTCCTTTTTACCCGACTGCCAGAAGGAGGGTTATGTTTTTCGAGTGTATGTATGTATATTTCTTTGGCACGCTCTGTAGCCTAAACGGCTTGATGGATTTTAGCTTGAGAGGCGTCGTTAGATTCATCTCAATTGTGAGAGTGACACTGGGTATATAAAAATTATGAAAATAAAAATGGCCGATTTTCGGCGCCATATCATGTCTTCAATTTTTTTTTTCGCAGTCGGGTTTTTTTGTTTTTTTCAATAATATTTGCTAGTTTAGAGCAGCTTTCGCCGCTTTACGTTTTGATCTAAATACTCCTAGTTTTCATCTGCTTCTTCTTCTTTGTCTTGGGCTTCATTATGAGTAATTGTTCATCTTTGAATTCTATTTTTTTTGTAGTTTCATCGCAATCGCTTAGGGAATTTATATTGTATTCGTAAAATTTCACTGATTCTCTACAAACTTTACATCTTAACTTTTTATAATTATACGAGTTCCGCTTTTCCATAGGCGATATGCCTTAGAATGCTGTGAATATCCTAAAAGGACAAATTCCTCGCTTCTAGGAGAAAATTTGCCAGTTTTTGCAGATTTATTTAAAACAAAACGTTTACAGCCCTTCTATGTAAAAAATGACAAGTCCGGTTTTTTAAAGGTCCATAATTCCTCGGGAGTTGCGAGGCCATTCAATTTCGTGGGGCATCTGTTTCGAATGAAGACCGATGTATAAACCAACTTCGTCTATAGATACTCTGGAAGATTTGCTTTACTCATTAAACATCTTGACATCTCCACTAAAGATCGATTAGACCTTTCCGCAATGCCATTTGGCTGAGGTGTGTATTCTAAAGTAAATTCTTGTTTGATACCATTTTGTAAACAGAAATCTTGAACAAATTTAGATTTATATTCAGTCCCATTGCCGGAACGAAGATGCTTTATTTTTTCATCGGTCTCATTTTCTACCATGAGATTAAACAAATTAATTTTTTCGAGTGCTTCGTTTTTTTTTGTTCATAAAGTAGAATAAAATCATCAAGTTATCAAGTTCAAGGACTTACTTAAGGTTTCCTTCTTCATCGGGCTGCAAATGTCGGTACGGATAAGTTCCAGGCGTCCTTGTCTCGAACGGTAGCTTAGTTTTTTCCCCATGATACAAGTTGTGCACATTATCTCCGATGATTTGACATTTGGTAACCCTTTTACCATATTCTCACGTTGTAGTTGTTTTAGAGAGGTAGCATTGAGATGTCCCTTTCGATTGTGCCAAAGTTCCATTAAATTACTGCGAGGACTATTTTCATATGTCTTAAAAGTACCCTTAAAAGTGTTGGTTCTTTTGAGTCTTGTGCAATGAATAACCCGTTATCGCCTCTGGCTTCTAATATAACGGTTTTATTTGAGTTCATAATTTTGGCTGTATCACCTTCAAAAATAACTGCATTATTTGAAGAAGTCACTTTAATAATTGAGATTAAATTTTTTTCAGTTTAGGTAGGTAGGTAAATTATTGTTAATGTTGCTGCGAAACTTTACAGTACCTATGCCCTGAATTTCAACCTTGTCGTAATTTGCTAACTTTACAAAACCGAATGAAACTTTGAATAAGTTCGTGAATATTTCTTCACTATTACACATATATGACGTTGCGCCACGGTCCAGACACCACCGAGTGACATTATGGTGATTATTGACGTCAGCTACTGTTTCAAATACTTTAGGTGCTGCATGCAGATATTCTTGCATTATATGTATAGCCTTGTTCCACTACACATTTGTCATTTGTTTGCATGGCCAGTGAATTTTGCGTTTGGCTATGTTTTTCCGTATCGCCTGCAATTATAGGTGCATTAATTTATTGTTATAATTGGGGTTTACGTACGAGTTGTGTGAATAATTTTTTGTTATTGCTGTATACCTTTCAAAATTTGTCTTGTTTTTATTTGAATTTTTATTATTAAATTCTGCTTTCATTGCGTAGCCGGTAGCTGTAGAATCTGAGGAATCCCATTGTTTGTCACCGACTTCCATAAGTAGGAAATTCCTTTTGAGCCTCGAAAGCTGCTTGGACATCCTTGTAATTTTCATCCAAACTATCAAGCAATAACACCGAAACAAGATTATCATCCATTTTGGTATCTATGATAGCTCAGTCAACCGATCAACAATGAAATCAAATTCGCGGAGGTATTCATTCATTATTTGAGTGCGACTCATAGCTCTTAGCTACATACTCTTCAAAAAATCCCATACTTCTTTCGATGTTTTATAAATTCTTACCAAAGCAACAATAGCAGATTCCATCGAGATTAGTAGTTCACAGCGGGCATCCATGTCCTTGTCGTCCCATTTTGTCTGTCCATCGCCGGTTTCCTCAGGACGCAGCTCTTTTCCCAGTACCAGCTTCAGATATCGCCCCTTATGCAGGATTCCCTCCATTTGAGTTTTCCAGTTTGAATAATTTTCACCATTGAACAATGGTATGCGGTCATGCGAAGTAGTTTGAGTTGACATTTTTCAAAGATGAAAATAAGGTAACTTTACGGATTTTGCGTAAATTTTGTTTAACTATATAGCCTTAGACTATTCAGCACCTTCTGGGCCCATAACCTGTTGGGAAGGGACAATGATTGTATAGAATAAAAAGAAAAATACTGAACAGCTAATATCACACGTCTTTATTATTAGTTGACAGGCGGAACTAGTGAGTTGAAGCGTGAAGCTTGTACCAAGTGAAAAAGCGTTGCCATATCTAACACCTGGCGATATAAGGAAGTATGATAACATTTATGAGTGACTTCTGTATAGGTTAAAATTTGGAAGTTTGGCCCTTTAATTGGAAATCTAGAAGCGCCCAGATTGTGCAACTAATACACGTTTGGAAATCGCCCTCCTAAACCAAAATATTGTGAGAACTACTATAATTAGGTGCACAGCGAAAGTATTTTGATTCAACGAATCCCAATAATACTGACGGATTTGCCTTTTCAGTTCAAAAGACTTTTGCTTTGGAATGACCATAAATAAACATAGCTTTAGTATAGACCTTGACACTTTTATTGAATGAAGTTATTCTGCTGTACGTTATATTCTTCCCAGTAAAATTGTAAAAGACAAAATTACAGTCTTGTTCAAAAGTATTAGGCACCCTCGAATATCGGTAGGTAGACGAAGTTGACATGACTTCCAGGAAAATTAAAGATACCCGTTGTTCGATCGTAACGACACCGTTTTATTACTGGGGTTTCTCGGTTGTAAAGTACCGTTAACTATAAAAAATGAAGTTTTTCTTAATTTTTTGCTAATTTATGTAATTGAGTTCTATCCGACAAGTTGTTACTAAAAGACGATCTGAGGTGATTTCGGTAAAGCAACTGTGATTATTCTGTTTAGAAGTGTTGACGATTTTAAAATGCCCAAAGTGAAGAAACTAAGCGAGTCTTTGAGGGCCGAAATAGTGGTTCTTGATGCTAAAGGTGTTAGCCAAAGTGCAATTGCAAAAAAATTAAAGTGTTCCCGTTGTGCAGTGCAAACAAGTCTCAAAAAGTATAAGGAGTCTAAGTCCTTTAAAAACAGGCCGAGAAGCGGAAGGAAGCGTGCTACAACGTCAGGGCAGGATCGACTTTTAACTTTGATGTCACTTCGAGACCGGAAAAAAAACATCAAAAGATCTCGTTAATGATCTTCAGGAAGAAACGGAAGCCAGTTGTTCGGCTGTAACGATAAGAAGACGTCTACAAAAATTGGAAAGCCGAGGATTGGGCAAAGGTCGTATGGTCGGAAGAAACAAATATTGAGGTAAATCTGCAAGCTGTTCTTCTTTACTTTTGTAAAAATATTCGATATTCTGAGATTCCCACTTTACAAAAAGAAATAAATTTTTTTGTACAATTTTTTTTCTTCAAAATACAGATCTTCAGTCAACCTGGGGCACAATTCGTGCGCCGAAGGACAGGGGAAGCTTATCACCCGGATTGCATTCTTCCTACAGTAAAGCTTGGTGGTGGAAGCATAATGATCTAGGCCTGTATGGCTACATCCGGGGCCGGGAAACCGTTCGTCTGCGAAGGAAGGATGAATTCTGAAAAATATACAAACATGCTGCAAGACATTTTGGAACCGTCAATAGCCAAAATTTTTAGCGGAGTACCTAACGAGTATATCTTCCAACAAGATAATGCACCTTGCCATACGGTTAAGAAAAGTCGAGAGTGGTTTTCGAAAAAGAGGATTAGGGTAATTGGTTGGCCATCACAGTCTCCAGACTTGTCGCCAATTGAGCATCTTTGGCCTCTATTAAAAGAATCCACAAATGCAATTGCACTTCAATTTCGTCTCTGCGCCAGGCTATTTTCGAAGAATGGGAAAACATATCTCCAGATATTTGTGCGACTCTAGTTAACAGTATGCCGAAAAGGGTAGCAGCAGTCATAAAAGCAAACGGAGGAAGTACAAAATATTAATAATAGCAATAAAGTGCAATGCTCTCTAAGAATAGACATGTATTTTTATTCAAAGATTTTTCATATGGCTCCTTTTAAAAAATAATGGGGGTGCCTAATACTTTTGAACAAGGCTTGATATTTATATGGAGCTAGTATTCTTGAAATTTGTTGTTATCCTTTCGTCACGTTATCCATATTTACGCACTTTTTTTCATTTTGTCGAGTATATTTTATTGACTGCATACTTCAAAGGCTGGTACTTTATATTTTTGTCAATTATACTTGAACAAAAGAACTGAATTAATTAATCTCAAAACCTAACTTCAGCTGTATGTATGCGGCAGTTTTTCACAATTTTCTGATTTGTTTTCGAAAAGAAAATAGAAATTTGATATTTTTCCCAGAGGTTTTTCTCGTTCAAGTGTAGTCTTTTTAATCAAATTTGTTTAACATACAGTTTTCTCTGAAAGTATCTACTGCACAAACGAAATTTTACATTTAAGGGCTACGTGTGCCAGCGTCAGTCATATAGTCTATTAATAAATTTATCGTCGAAGTGTGTCAGTAGCAGTGAAAATTCACAAGTGTTCACAGCTAGAACTGTCTTAGGCCAACTCCACCCCATATCATTCACAGACCTGTTTTGTGTACACCACTGTAGTAAATGATATCCTCGAGCATGACACAGAAGAAGAAATCAGCACGAAAGAGAGCCACATCCTTGGCTGGCCAAAATATAAACAAGGAAGAGTATTCATTGTAAACTAGCAGCCTAACCAATCCGGTAGGCTCTGCGTGTCATTAGCGCACGCCCCCCACCTCCTTTGTCAAGGCTGAACCGACAAAGAGAAAGGACCTTCGAGGCTGATTTGAGTTGCAAATTTCCATTTCTAGCTGGGGACTCCATCAATTAACCAACATCAAGAACAGACTGCCACAAATCGCAAAACTTTATAATGTCGCTATGTCCAGTCTATTCAAGGCCAAAATTTAAGTTGTTTGCCCATTTTAATCTGAAAAGGAATCTGTAATGGTAGAAAATTATTATTTTTTTTTAAGCGAATCTGCAGCTAGCTTGTTGAGAAAGTAAAAACTGCCCGTACAAACAGGTTTTTGTTTTGCATCTCCCAGATTATGGAAGAAAATGCTAAGAACACTTTTTTAGGAAAAAATTACTTGTCGTCTGGATATAAGACAGGAAAGAAGTGATTTCCCAATAAAATTTAGAATGTGGCACAAACTGGCCCAATGAAATAAATGAATATAAACAGTGCAAACAAAATCCTTTTGTAAACAATAAGAAAGATAGGATGCCGATTTGAAAGTTAGGACAGAAAAATCTACATTTTTTAAGAAAAAAAGTCATAAGATTTGAGCATCGTGTTGTTCCTTCCAAACTACTTCTTTCGCACATTTTATTTCCACACCCAATTACATTAATGTCATTAGTATCAAAAAGCGAATCTCTGAAAATTCCGAAAGCTTTTTCTTGCGAAAATACCCAATACGTGGTAGCAGAAGAAAAATTTACATAACATAGAGCAGTCCGCAACATATCAAACGCGTATTCGTGTTCTGGTGTAACCGTAAGGGAACGGATGAAATTTTAATGATCAAAAGATGTTGTATCTTTCTCAGCAAATGGGTGACTGATAAGCAGTCCCTTGATAACCAACCCTCTGGTGCTTTTCACTCACCAGCTTTGTTTTGTAGATGTTAGGTATAGGTACTAAGATAGCATAAAAAGAAAAGTATTTTCACAGCGAGTGGACCCTTTCCTTATTTCAATTCCTTGTTGTTGTTATAAAAGCAACCCTGCAACGCTATAGCTTATATAAAACACACCAGCAGTGATAATTCAAGATGAATGGATTTCCGAAAAAGATAACAATAACAATACTTCGTAGACAGTACCAGAAAGTTTAATAATTCGACAAGTAATATATGGTGTAGTTTAGCTACGATTTATTTTTATGACACTAAATGCGTTCCGGGTGTACTTACTGCCTCTTACTTACCAACTACAGCCCTTGAAAGATCTTTTCAATAAAGACAATATTCACATGAAAAACTATCCCTATAATAAAGCTAAACTTTAATACAAATATGATGTTGCCGATTTAAAATTTGTTAAATGTCATTCAGGAGGTAAAGCGCAACATATGGCCGTAGAATGTTTTCTCAATCTCATATATACTTTCAATAATTTTTATATTACTCACCATAAATATATCACTTCCCCTGCTTCCCCCTCCCTCTTCTCGACCCCTACTTCCCAATAGCGTTTTATAGCCTTAGATAATATCACTAAGAAGATTGTGAGCAACATTTCATTTCAATCGGATAAGTAGTTTTTGCGTGAATCGATCAGATTTCAACAAAAGTAACCAATTCAAAAAAGTAGCTTATGTAACTCCTGAAAACCTCTTTCACATGTACGTAAAGTTTCATGAAAATGGTTTATGTTTCGAAGATTAGCCCGGACTGATAGACAGACACAAAAAAGTAGCCTATGTAACTCCTGACAACCTCCGCTACATGTTTGTGAAGTTTCATGGAAATGGTTCAGTCGTTTCGAAGATTATCCCGGATAGACAAAGGAATACAAAAAAAGCCTATGTTACTCCTGGCTGTAAAGTATCATAGAAATCGCTTCAGCCGTTTCGAAGATTAGCCCGGACACAAAAACAGAAACAAAAGCAAGTAGCCTACATACATTATGTCAGTGCACTTTTTTTCATTTAAATAATACGTGGTAAAAAGTTCAAGATGATAGGTTGAACGGTGTAGGAAACCGAAAATCCGCAAGTACCAAGATTGGTACACATCGCAATTACTTTAAAATTTGACATTCCGCCAAGTTGAATTCGTAAATTCTAACAGTTGGTTTGATATCAGCGACTGTGGAGAATACAAGGTACTATATTTGGTGTAAATCGCATAAACTTGAAAAGTTGATAGTCTGACATGTTGAATTCGCAAATTTTGAGAGTCAGGTTGAAATCACTTACCCCGAAAACCTTTACGTAATAAGTTTGGTGTAAATATGAAATAACTTGATTAAAGCGCTACCTATCGGATCCTAGCATAGCTATGATTAATTGTCGACAAAAAAATACATTGTGGAAATATGACCTCAATCCTTCGACACAAACACTAACAGACGCACCAATGATTATATATGTATAGTATATAGATTAGATAAATAGATAGATAGTATGTTAAAACACCTGAAACTGCGGGAACTATCTTAGTTATAAATAATGAAAACAACTCGGAAGTGTTTTCAGTCACATACTACTTATTTTGAAATAAAGAAGTGTGTGCTGTTTGGTATACGTGAACTAAAAATTGCAAAGCCTTAAAAGTCCTTGATCAAGAAATATGGATAAAGGTAAAGTTCAGATGTTTGTTGCGGCGTGCTAGAAGGGAAAAGAGCAAGATCAGTTGAATTAAAATTTGTTCTCAATTCCTATTGTTACTAACATTTCTTTTGTAGTTAAAGGCTTGCATAGCCCTGGATCTCAAATTTTTTTCATTACTAGGTCAGCAGAAAGCATCGCAAACTAATCCTGGCACCGCTCTTGGACACAAAGTGCTAACCAGCCATTTTTCATTGCATCACTGTATCGAGAAATTGCGCGCAGTAAATCACATCACCCCACAATAGTTTAGTTGCTTATCAGGTAATATAAATTTTAAAAAAATTTCAAAGTTCCGTGCAGTGGTTTACTTACCTGCCTTGCTATAAACAAGATGCCAAACTCATCAATCATTTTCACCTCGTAAGAGCAATGTTATATAATTATGATATCCAAATCGTATATCAGTTCCTTGAGAACTTTCTGGACCATAGTCATGGGTGCGAACCGCTTTTGTGTAATTACATGCTTTTTTATATTCGGTAATTCTCCGACAAGGCAACGTCAAATATTTTTGCAAGGTTTCAACATATCGAATAGATCAAAATCGAATAACGTTATGAGGAATTTCTCAAGCAGAACAGGGATTGAAACTGTTTTTAGAAGAATAATTTCGGATGATGATGCCTGTAGTTGTGCCCTGCCGGCTGCCAAAACATCCTCGGGCAAATATTTTATCTGGAAGAAAAACTACTCACTTTTACTTTTAGTGCTGGGCTGGAATTACCGCGCACATTTTTACAAGTACTTTATGTTAAAATTAGTGCACTGAGTTTTTGACAACCGGTGGGACAGTTGTCCCACTGACAGTTATTCTAGTACAAAACTCTGCTGAATGGGTGACTAGTACTATGTGGTTAAAATGCACACATGAAAAAGTTAGCCAGGTTGACCAAAACACGAGCGAGAGGGAATATGAGGCCAATATAATTGTGAAGCGATGGTGCGATTTTGGTTCGTTCTTGGTTGGGTGGTTGGGTGTTTGGGTGGTCGTCGCATTGGAGAACGGCCTTTATAGCCCAAGTTCTTAAAAATGTGAAAATATCAGCTTTTTTGATAGGTTTTCCAAACTAAAAAGATTTTATTCAATGCATTGAATAGATCTGCGAGTTTACACAAAATTATGTACTATGAAGAAATATTGCTTTTTAATTCATTCAATTTTTGCAATTTTTCACAGCCTTCTTAGCAGCTTCACGGTGAATCAAATTCAAATTAATCAAACCAAAATCGCAAATTTTTGAGAAAATTTATTATAAAGTTGCAGAGAACGGTTCGTACCTGTGCTGTAATGAATTTAAAATTGATTTAAATGTTTGTTTTGAATTTTATAAGCACCGAAATGGTGTGCAACAGAACTTTCACATGGGTCTCTAAGGGGTCAACGGTATAATTACGATTGTGTCGCAACTGAAAACGTAGAACTACCTTTGTTATTTATTCGCGGACAATGCACCCTTGGTAGGAACTCTTAAAAGTAAACTTGGCCCACACTAGAAACATGTAAAAATAACGCTCAAGAAATGCTCAAGGAATTTTCTGGTTTTCAAAGTGGTATGCTGTTCGGAAGAAGTATTCGGGCACATGAGATACAAGTCACAGTTTGTCTAGAGGATATATGAAGTTACGGAATGGAAGGTAGAGAATACGTGGATTTTTATATCCACGTATTTCAATTAATTGAAGTAAGTGCAAATTTTAAATGAACTGTTTCCTAGGGAACAGCATATACTAGAATTAAGTCAGTAAAGCCTGAGATTTTATTCATTTAACGGCTAAATATTTTATTTAGCTGCAGCAGAGACCTACTTTGCGGCTAAAAGTTATGTAACTATCTTGTCATGTATGTTGATATATGCATAGGTAGCAACTTTTGCCAATAAGGTAGTTAATTTTAATATAAATCATATATGAAAATCCAAAAAGATCCGTATTTTCATTGAAATAACACCTAATATACAGTGCTGTGTATAAATATAAGACCACCGTCCACCAACGTTTTTCATGAAAGTTTTATCTTTTGATCCTCATAATTTCTACAAGCCACCAGAGAGGAAAACACTTTTTGGCAGAATTAACTATTGAATGGTCCTTATTATTTTCTCATACATTGATTTTATTTTCGTTAGCAAGAACGCAAGAAATTTAAATAATTGCCTCGGGGTACCCGTGTATAAAGATAAGACCACTTCGTCGTATTCATAAGAATTGTAACAAAAAAGTTATAGAATCGTCCTTTTGTACCTCTACATTCGTTAGTTTGCTCTGGCTAGACTTTATAGAGCTCAGTTCGTTAAATTATTCTGTCCAGGTGCATTTAAATTTGATTTATTGATGAATAAAGGAAATTTTTAAAATGGGCAGGAAATCAGTGGAAAAACTGAAGTTGTGGCTTTTAATTTCCGTTTTTCCAGTCTTTACACTAGTAAGGATTCCAATCAAGGATTCTTTCAATTTACAGGTGATCCCACTTCATAATAACGGTTTGTCGCAGCGTTCGATTGCAAACCAGTTACAAAATAAGCAAGACCTGTGTCCTTCAAACAATTGAAAAACTCAACTAACGGAGAGTTCTGAAGGATATAGGCAAAGGGGGACCAAAGGGGGAAGTTACTGCACGAGTATAACATACTCTTATTAAGCTTATTAAAGAAGATCGAAGAAGATTTTTGCAAATGTCAACAGTCACGGAAACCTAATTAGGGACATTACAAAATTCTGCGCATACTTCGCTTCAGCACCATATTCATTTTTCAAAAACTATAAACTTTTTACTGAAAAGTACTAAACGCAATCTCGGTTTGACAGTGGCACAAAAAATTTAAACCGTTATCTATGTCCACTTCGAACCCAACTGTTAAGTTCAAATGCTGCGATTTATTTTCTGGTCATTTAATTAGTGATAATTGTACCTACAAATGAGACCATAGCCTCTGGTTTTGTGTGATTTCTTTGTTTGGACTGATTTAAAAGGACAAAATGAGTAAAAGAAAAGTTGTACGCCAGGAGAAAGGCAAATTATAGTTAATTTGGTTTCAAATGGATATTCTTATTCACAAATCAAAATTTATTAAACTGTACGCGAAATAATGTGTATAATGCAGTGAAATATCTAGAAAACAATGGGATTACCTCTAACGTGTCCCACAAAAAGCGTTCGAGTAAAACAACTACGCAGAAGGATTGTGCTCGGAAAACATTCAAAAAGAGGTATTTTGGGCTAGCATGTCAAAAATATCCGCAGGGACAATAAGAAGGACGCTCAACAAAGGAAGTGTGATGGTGTGGGGATGTTTCTCCTCTAAAGGTGCTCGCCACATTTGCAGAATAAATGGCGTAATGGACCAAAACAAATATCTTGAAATCACGAGGGCGGTTATAGAGTCGTATGCTGACTTATTTATTTATTTACTTATTTAATTCACAAATGTATACAATTTGTATGAAGGAATTAAAAAATCCTGGTACAGTATCCCCATTCAGAAGTGTATAAACACAATACAAGCCATACCCAAGTGGTGTGAAGAAATATTGAAAAATAATGGTTTTTCAATGGATTTTTGGTAAATGTTGTATATATTGCAATCTAGCCCAGTTGGCTAGCGGTTCGAGTCGTTAATCCTGGGCGCGAGCTCTGGGCCTGGCAGCAGGCAGCGAAACGAAGATCGCTCTCTCCTCGTTAAGCCGTCGCCAGAGTTGGATCGCTAAGCTCTTCAGTGAACTTTTTAGAGAAAATTAATAAAAATGAAACTGAAGTGAACTATAAGTAGAAGTGATCTGGTGTGTTTTTTTTTCTTTTGATCCTTGAAGTCCCTAAAACCTATGTAGGGGAGAGGAGAGCCTGATAGGGACGCGAGGCACGACGCCCGAGTAAAAAAATCAGGCCGACGAGAAGTAAGAAAATTTCGCTGATTTCGGCCCAACATGTTGAATGGCAGAAAAAGCCGGAAAACGCCGAATACAAGCCCAGGTAGTGAACAAGAGGCCGAAAAATCTCCTCAAATATACCGAAAATAAGCCGCTCAAAACGTGGAGAAAAAGCCGAGAGTAGGCCGCAAAAGGCCAAGAATATATGCCTCAACAAGGCCGAGAACAATCCTAGAACAGACCGCAAAATGCACAGAATAGGTCTCAAAAAGGCCCAGAATAGGACGAGCTAAAATAGGATTGGATGTTGGATTATTTTTATTAAAAATAAAAAACCACAATTGTTTTTCACAAAACATTATTATTAAATATATAAATAACTACGCATAAAACAATATCAAAAATAAAATAAATATGTACATATAACAAATCACTTATAAATTTTTTAAACACTATTAACGCTGTTGTTAGGTGGTGGTTGTAACTGCTAATATAGATTTTGAGCAGACGTTGCGGCAGGTGGAGCAGATGGACGTGGACAATCTTGCAGATCAGAAGTGTTGATTGCCGTATATTGGTGGCCCGGAATTTCACTTATTCACTTACAGCCTTACTTATAAACAATAATTAAATTTAACTAATTGTTAAACAGCTGTTTAAGAAAAATTCTTACTTATAAACACTGTTTAACGTTGACAACGAACTGCTAATCAATGCATTTAATCAGTTGTCAAATTAAACAGGCCTCCGATATTGTTTAGGCATTAATTAATTTCAAGTGACAAATTTATAAAGTGTCAGGAATAATATATTTGTTTCCTTCTGTTCTTTTTAAGATGGTTTAATAATTATTATCCTTTCAGAAAAATGTCTAATGTTTCCAATAGTGAAAAAACCATCGTGATGATTGTTATTTATATGTACATGTATAATTAAAAGTTATGGGAACTGCTTTATCTAGAACAATTTCTCTATTATTTTACTTCGGAACCAGAAACTTAAAACACCAAAATTAGGTACTTTTGAAGATCTTAGGACGTATGAAAACTGTTCAACGCATCGGTAGAAAATAAAACTTTTGTCGTGGTTATAATAAACTCATAAAATATGTTAACATTCGAAATAATTTATTAACTTATGTCGCTTGGGCTGTATAAATAATGAGGAACAATAAATTTAATTTTAGCGTTTTTTAAGCGCAGCAGCATGTTTAGCAGCAAAGACGGCTTTGATGATGTACTCGTTTTTCGGAATGATCTGGACCAGGAGCTGCAGCAGCATCTACATCCTCAGCCTCAGCGTTTGCCTCTTCTTCGTGCGCTACCTCAGCAACTTCTGTTTTCGCAGGAGCCTCTTCTTGAATAATTCTAATTGTTTGAATTGACGAGTGCCCCACAGAATTCCCACAAACTATAAATGCCAATTTGACAATTTCGCTTTAAGTTTTGTATAAATTTCCGGCAGTCTTAAATAAGTTGAGTACTCCGAGAAGTAGTATTGCAATATCGGAATATGGTTTTTTGACTTTTGATTCTGTTTAACTAACTACTGCTTAAGTAAAGTTTATGAGTGAAGAAAAGTTAATAATTGCTTAAGATTTTAAGCATTGGTTAACTAAACAACTGTTTAACATATAATTAAGCAATTTTTATAAGTAAGGCTGTTAATATTTAATTTAATTTCGACACTACTTCACTACACGTCATTTCACTTCGAAGGTCAACTTGAAACTGAGATACTTTGTTACTCAGGTCCTTTAACTGCGCGTTGCTTATTTTGCTTAAGCACCTACCTACTTTTATTGCGGTGAAATCTTTCTGCATCCCGAAGGAACCCAACAAAATAAGACAGTGGCGCATACGTTTGGGCATGCTTTATTAATGTATCCTCTGAGCCTTTGAGCCGAGAAGAAGAATTGCTTTTTTTACCGGACTCGTTAAGGCATTTTCTCGGCCTCTGATAAATGTTGAGTGTTTTGGCGTCCTAAAACTGGCCTAAATTTGGTCTGAAATGTAATTCCATGCTGGTCTGCGGCATTTTTAAGGCTTCTTCTCTGCCTCTGAAAAGGCTAGGTGAACATTTGGCTTAAACTCGGCTCAAAATTGAATTTTGGGCGTGCTTTTGGCGTTTTCCAGGCCTGATTTTTTCACTTGGGCGGGGCCATCCCCACTTACAAAAAACTATACGCTCTAGATGTGTTTTGTTTTCGCTAATAGGTAGCCATTTTGTTCTCTCTTTAGTCTGACAGTGACCGGTGACTAGACTGCGCGCGTTTGATTTTTAAAACAAAAAACGATTTTCAACGTAATTTTGTAATTTTGAGTGACTACGAATACGCATATAAAAAGGTAAATGTTTATGTCGGTACTATCATGTATTTATTTTGTTTTTGAAGATAAATTACTTATTGATATGTTTTGAACTGGTGTAGACGACGACAATACAGAAGAAATCCACATCTGCTTGTACTGTGACGCAAAATAAATACGTACCCCATACTGCCCCTACCCCGGGACACGATGGGGTTTTCATTATAGTTTCAAAAAATTAAAATTATAACGTCATATGATTATTTACATCACCAAATTCTATGCCAAATGATAGTTTAATAAGTAACCAAAGTGTTGTGATTAATTTCAATTAATAAATACATTGCGTTGATTATTTTACTGTGTATTTTCCTTAACGTCCTCATTATGCCCCCCTCTCCCCTACATACATGTAGGAATGCTCAATTCAAAAAGGCGCGCCACATTCCCTAACTGCCCACCACGCCATAATAACCGCCACCGGCGACAAGAATAACAAACAACGCTGACATCGGGACGGGAGCAGCTGGTCGGCTCTCTTTTGGGCGACAGCGAGCAAGGAGGACGGACGACCGAGCCAAAAACCCTGTCTAAGACCTGTTTACTGAATAAAGTTCAGCATTGAATTCAAGTAACCCTCGTTTTCTTCTCCTACATACATATGTATGTCGGAGAGTGAGCCTTTACATTAATACCTGTCTTCTACCATATAAACACTGTACAGGCATTGCGCTAACTACGATCCGTTTTCTAAATTTGCTAACTACGATTCGGCTGAACAGTTGTTGAAAGCTTTTGTTTTTGTTTTTTTATTATTATTAATTGTGGATTAGGCAGAGAGGATGAACGATCTTTCAAAACTCAAGAGGTGTTTTATAAAGAAGAAATTATTACAATGGCGGAGAATCATACAGCAAATGGAGACCAGCATCTTCGCCGGTCTCCCCGTCATCAGAAGTGGAATGTAACCGACGTCACCCACAGGGAGAAGGGGCACGTAGCGACGAAAAATGAATTACAGACGCACGCGCATGGATTACCACCGCGGATATGTGTATGGTAGTCCATCAGCTTCAGGGTGTTTCGCTAATAATTGCACTAAGCCGGCCACTCAAAGGGAAAGCTTCTGTCTGGCTTTCGCAAATATCCTTTCCTGGGAAGTTGTGGAATGACTTCAAGGACCTTTCCATATCAAGGTACGTTTGACTTCAGACTGTGGCTGCTTCCTTGATCAATTTGCACACTAACAGACCCAAGGAAGGTGAGTGCCTTGCAGCATAAACTCCTACGATGATGTCATCATTGATGTCTCGATGGAAAAACCTTACGACTGAGCAGATTGCCGTTTCTACGGTATTGGCTCACATCTTCCAATTCAAACCTCAAGTGCAACGCTTGTCGTTTACGTCTGAAGTTGGAACAAGATACCGTCTACAGCAAGAACTTGAGCCGATGTATTTTATGAAGAGGAAATCCTGTGATTCTGACGTACTCGACATGAAAAAGCACAAATCATCACCTTCAGTTATGAAGTGTTTTAGTTATAACAAACTTTGTTACAAGGCTTCTTAATGCAAATTCAGACGAGATACCGCCAAGAAAGATGCAGGATCAAGGATATAACAAGGCGAACCCTTCAAGAATCCTGCGAAGACATCTGTTGTCTGTTTCAACTGTCGAAGGGTAGGACACTACGCGTCGAATTGTAGTAACGAGGTACGAGCGGTAAGAAGGATGGTGCTGGTTCATCTACTGAGCTGCGGGTAGATTTGTGTGTGATAAGCCCACCTACTGGAACTTTGCATCATTCTGGCGAGGAATTTTCATTTCCGTTTGTTTCCGGGGCTGCGTGCTCACTAATTGAAGAGTCGGCTTCCTATAGTGGTAACCGTTTTCGTAATATTATAACGATGTCTGGTATACCACAAACAAGTGTGCATAGTAACATACCATGCAAATTTTCACAGCGATTGAGATAGATGGTATATCTTTTGATATTCTTTTTCATGTCTTACTAGATTACTGCCTGCGTCAAGATATAATGATTTTGCGCGTAATTTTAAGCCAGGGTCTCGCTGTACATAGGGCATCAGACAAGTTGTAATTGACTAAAGTTAAAGTGGTTAATGTTTGCAAGATTAATGAGTGAATGAATGATGAAGTGAATCTTAATACTGTTGACACTGACCCCCAAGATGCTAGACCAAAACTAACTGAAGTTTTTAATTCTTTTAAGGGGTAATATCATCTTGTGTTCTCTAAATTTTACGTGATTTTCTGAGACGTGTCACGGACGATAGGAACTAGATAGATATATGAGGTTTTGGGCATATGAAAGTACTGGTCTTTAACTACAAAACATATGTTTTATTATAATTTTACGATACAAAATGGCGGCACAGCAAGGAAAAAATAAAATAAAACATATGTTTTGTATTTAAAGACCAGTATTTTCATATGCCCAAAACCTCATATATCTATCTAGTTCCAATCGTCCGTGAGACGTCTCAGAAAATCACATAAAATTTAGTGAACACAAGGTGATATTACCCCTTAAGTCACATTTTGTCCATGGTATTCCTAATAGACGTGCTCTTACCGACCCGATGAAAATTCGTTTAAAAGACCCTCATAAGACTGTTTGCCGACGTCCTTACAGACTTAGTCCTGAGCAGCGCAGGGCTGTGCGGGAAAAGGTTGGAGAATTGATCAGTGCCGGTGTTGTTCGTCCTAGCTCATCTCCGCTTGCGAACCCAATACTCCTAGTCAAAAGTAAATATGACTCTGACAGGAGGTGTGTGGACTATCGTGAACTTAACGACAATAAAGTGCCAGATAAATTCCCTCTGCCTTTGATCTGAGATCAAATTGCTAGCCTGTATGGAAGTCATTATTTCACGACTTTATACATGTCATCCAGATTTCATCAGGTGCCACTTCATCCCGATTACGTACAATTGACTGCTTTTGTGACGCCAGATGGGCAATTTGAATATCTAGCTATGCTACTTAGTCTGGGAAATGCTCCTTAAATTTTTCAGCGAGCCGTTATAAAAGCACTTGGAAATCTTGGTAATATCTACGCGGGAGTCTATATGAATGATGTTCTAATAATAGCGACGGATGTCGACGAAGCCCTTGAAAGACTTCGCATTGTCCTGAAGGTGCTCACTGATACAGGTTTCTCACTAAACATTAAAAAGTGTTATTTTCTTAAACAAAAAGTTGAGTATCTCGGTTTTGAAGTTAGTTCAGGATAGATAAGACCCAAAAGATAGAAGCTTTAACAGCTCTACCGTCTCCAGAAACAATCACACAATTTCGGCAATTCATCCCTAAAGGACCCCGCACATATTGTATGGGAAGTGGCCCTCGGTGAAATTCGCTGAAATTAATATATGTTATTCCTCTCGAGCTTCTGATCAAAAGTTTCTATGTTCATAACGACGGAAAATGAACAGTTTTCCAAATATAGGGGCTGAAAAGTCGATTTTCCTGTATATTATACGGGATGAACCTCGGTCAAATTCGCTGAAATTAATATATGGTATTCCTTTCGAGGTCCTGATCAGAAGTTCTCGTGGGCACAAGATCGGAAAATGGACAGTTTTCCAGATATAGGGGGTGAAAAGTCAATTTTCCGGTACATTGTATGGGAAACAGACCTTGCCCAAATTCGCTGGAATTGATATATGCTTTCTCTCAGTCCCTATATCTGGAAAACTGTTCATTTTCCGTCGTTGTGAACTTAGAAACTTTTGATCAGAAGCTCGAGAGGAATAACATATATTAATTTCAGCGAATTTCACCGAGGGCCACTTCCCATACAAAATGTGCGGGGTCCTTTTCTCAAGTTATGGCTCCTTTATATGCTCTGACCTCTGGCAAAGGTAAAATCGACTGGACTCCCACACATGAAACCATTAGGCAGCAGATAGTGTCAGCATTGGCTAACGAACCTGTGCTGGATGACATTTGATCTAAATTGCTCAGTTGAACTGCACACGGATGAAAGTTCTGTAGGTTATGAGGCAATCCTAATGCAAAAAAAAAAAAAGACGATAAACTTCATGTTGTTGCTTACTTCCATAAACGTACCATTGCTGCTGAGTCCAAATATCATTCCTACGAATTGGAGACACTCGCAGTCGTGAACACGGTGAAGCATTTTAGGCACTTATTGCATGGACGAAAATTCGTTGTCGTTGCAGACTGCAATTCCCTGCAGTCATCACGTAAAAAGCTGGACCTAGCACCTAGAGACCATAGGTGGTGGGCTTTCTTACAGGCCTTCGACTTTGACATTCTCCATATGAAAGGCGATCGCATGTGCCACGTCGACTTCTTTTTTTTTCAAGTCAAAGTCCAACCTCCTAAGTGCACTGACGTGTCTTTCGCTGCTCTCTCGTTTCTACTGTTTTTCTGTCTTCTTTGCCGCACTTCCTCGATTTTTCTCTCCGTCGTCGGCGTCGTCCTGCACCCTGCTTCGCCTTCAGTGCTGTCCTTCGGCTGTGTCGTCCTGTTCCTGTTGTTAGTGCTTCCATCGGTGATCAGCTGACTAAGATTGTCAAGTGGCCTGTCTACGTCTTCTTGTCATCAAGTGGATCCTCGCCCCCTTCGTCACCCTAGACACAAACCAACTTTTCGAAGCTGTCCAGTGGCTCTCAACCTTCTACATTCTCTACTTCTTCATCACATTTGCTATGGACACCTGTCATATTTTGCTCGGAATCCGTCTCAGACCTGAAAATTCAGTACATGGGCGTCTGTCGTCACGTTTTCCATGCCTCCTGCCTTAAACGCGGAACCAAAATCAATCCCGACGGCCTGATCACCTGCGATGACTGTGCTGAAATCAAACCTTGCCACGTCCTGCACTTCATTAGCTCGTTTGCCAATAAAATCTATTCCGACCAGGCTATCATCGCCACCAAAGTCAACTCCATCTTTTTGAACATCGGTGGTTTACAGTCATTATCAGACGATATCACCAATGTATATCAAAAGTTGGACACAATTTTGGACTTGGCCGAGCATATAAATACGAACTCTTCGGATATGCTCTCCAAATTTCACGCCCTGGCCAACAAGCTGTCTACCGTCTCCTCATCTATCGATGACCTGCGGGAACAACTGCCTGAGTCTCCTAAGTCTTCCTCACCAGCTTCGTCTACTCTAATGCCTGTGATCGACGACCTCCGGCGTAGCATTAAACAACTTAAAACTGATGTCAGCTCACTGAGTTGCACTAGCTCACTCAACTCAGATCTGGTGCGATCACTCACGGTTGATGTGAAAAGCCTCCTGACCCGCCCTGTGACCTCTCCTACCCCCGCTGCAACGACTGTTTCGCGTCAGGACTCCACCCCCCAGCTGGATAACACGTCGAACCCGCCCCGCCAGCATCCTCAGCCGGATCAGGATCCCCCCTCTGCTCCAGCCCCCACCACTGAAATGTTCGGTACCACGTGGACCAAAGACGACTGGCTTCTTCGGATCTCCAAGCTGCGGAATAACATCCACGCACTAGGCGAATTTTCATCATTTATTATTAGTGGGGTTCCATGCCACTCTGACGTCTCTTGGATACGGAGATTCTTCAAGCAGCACTTCTCCTTCTATCCAGCCAGCTGTACGAAGATCTCTTCAACCGACCAATCAACCTGCTTTCGCATCGACGTCCCCTCGAAATACGCCTGGCTTTTCGATGACCCTTCCAATCATAGCATCAGTTTCGGTAACATCTGTATCTCTAAGTGTAATAATAAATCTACTAAGTCAGTTAAGTTTAGCCCCACTCAACCTAAGTCCAACCCAACAACTAACCTTAGCAGTAGACTTAGTGCTAAAAGTTCTAATAATAGGCTAAGAACTAGCCCTCATGTTAATAATAACAAATTTTCTCCCAGTCCGCAACCATCCTCCCTGAAAAATAACAGCAAATTTAACCCCCGCAATTAACAGTAGTGAATTATTCTCGTCTGATTTTAGTGTTTTCCGCTCTGATGGTTGCTCAGTCAATTCCAGTGCCTCAGCTAATTCCGGTCCCTCTGGTCGCGGTGTCCTTATCGCCGCTCATAACCGTTTCAGCCCAACTCTGATCACTTCCTCTTCTTCATCTCCCTTCGAGTGGGTTTGCGTTCGCATCACCCTCAATACCCATTCCCTTTTTATCCTTTGCTGCTACATTCGTCCGGCTCAGCCTCTCCCGGTCTACGAGCTTGCAACTGAAGCACTTGATGCCGTGTCAGCCCTTACCCTTCCTCTTGACAACGTTATAGTTGTAGGTGACCTTAACCTTCCTCACCTCCTCTGGTCCCTCTCTGACGACGGCTCCTCATACTTTGCTTCCAACGCTTCCTCTTCAACCGAGTCTCTGATTATCGATCACTTCTCTGACTCTGGTCTTTTCCAGATGAGTGGCGTCAAAAACCACCTGGACAGACAGCTTGATCTAATTTTCTCTTCTAACCCTGAAGACTCGGTTGTTACTGAAAGTTGCCACCTTCTTTCTACTCTCGATTCTCATCACCCCCCCCCCCCCCCCCCTCTTCCTATCTTTTTCTCATGAATCGCCCAGTCGTCTCGCCATCGCCGTAACCCGCTTTCACTACAACTTTCGAAAAGTCGACTTTGAAAAACTTAATCTCCTCTTAAGCCAATCTAACATCTTTCTTTCTATAACAGACTCCCAATTACCTTTAAATAGCTGCGTCTCCCTATTCTATACCGAACTCCTCAACTGCATATCTAAATGCGTACCCTTTGAGCCAGTAAAGAGTCACTCGTCTTCTCCACCCTGGTACGACAGAGAGCTTCGCTCCTTGCGTAACAAGAGGAACAAACTCTGGCACTCCTTTCTCATGTCTAGGTCCGACACCGACTATTCTTCCTACTCCGCCATCTCCGTACTCTTTTCCGAGCGTTGTGAATCCCTCTACAAGGACTACCTGACCACCATGCAATCTAAAATTATTTCTGAGCCCAAGCAATTCTACAACTTCATTAATGTTAAGCGCAAATCCAATGGTTATCCCTCTGTCCTCAAGCTCGGTGACTCATCCTCGTCTGACCCCACAGAGATCGCTAACCTGTTCGCTGAATTCTTCAGTCAGGCTTTTTGCAATGTTGATTCCACCCCTGACCTAAATTATTTCTTTGCCCTGGAGAACTCCGCTCAAACCTCCCTAGTCTCCATCAACATCGACTCCTCTCTTGTCGCCGCTAAAATCAGTAACCTCGTCGATGATAGTGACCCTGGCCCAGACGGTATTCCTGCTACGGTTCTAAAACGATGTTGTACACATTTAATTGAACCTCTCACCCATCTCTTCCAACTTTCCCTTTCCCTTGGTATTTTCCCTGACCTCTGGAAAGACTCCTATATCACTCCTGTTCACAAAAAGGGCTGTAAAAACGATATTTCGAACTACCGTCCCATCGCCAAACTATCCTGCATCCCTAAACTCTTCGAAAGCCTTATCTATGATTTCTTATCATTCCACTGCAAATCCATCATATCACCATCTCAGCACGGATTCCTCAAAGGCAGATCAACTACGACCAACTTGTCTACCTTTGTGTCTCGTACCCTTCTTTCTATGGAGAACCGTGCCGAGGTTGACGTTGTAGCCACTGATTTTAGTAAAGCCTTCGACAAGATTTCCCATGAGATCATTATCCTAAAATTAAACTATCTCTTGGATCAGTTCATATCTTGCTGATCGTCATTATAGCGTCCGCTTCGATTCCTCCATTTCTAACCCCTTTATATCCCACTCGGGTGTCCCCCAGGGCAGTCATCTCGGCCCCTTAATTTTCATACTGTCCATTAACGATGTCGTGAACGTAATCAATCACTCCGACATCCTTATTTATGCCGACGATATGAAAATTTTCAAAGAAATTTCCAATGCATCCGATTCATCACTACTGCAAAATGACCTCGGCAATTTCCGCACATGGTGCACTAAAAACTTCCTTGACCTTAACGTATCAAAATGCCAAGCAGTTACCTTTTCCCGTAAGCGCACCTCCACATCCACATCTCCCAGATCCTATACCTTCTCTGAAGAACCCATCCCATCAGTCACCTCCCTCTGTGATCTCGGTGTCATATGCGATAGTGAGTTCAACTTCCGTTCCCATATTGACCACTCTGTCAGCAAGGCCAACTCTGCTCTCGGCTTTGTCAAACGTTGGTCTAAGGAGTTCTCCAATCCTTATGTCGCCAAATCTCTCTACATATTCTTTGTCCGTCCTTGAGTACGCCTGTCAGGTTTGGTCTCCCTCCCAATCCTCTCTAAATAACAGGATTGAATCGGTCCAACGAAGGTTCATCCGTTTCGCCCTCCGTGACCTTCCTTGGACAGACCACTTCAATCTTCCCCCCTATGAAACCGCCTCAAACTAATTGACCCGCACCCTCTAGCCCTTCGTCGCGATGTCGCCGACATTGTCTTCGTCCAGCAAGTCTTAGCTGGTTCCATTGATTGCCCTGACCTCCTGCGTTGCATATCCCTGAACACTAACCCCTGCAACGTTAGATCCGTTCCCACTTTTCGTTATAGAGTCACCGTACTAACTATGGCCACTTTGAACCCTTCACCCGAATGCTGCGGAAGGTTAACAATTGCCCTTCCTTTGACTTCCACCTGGAGAAAACCTCCCTCAAGCGTTCCCTGTACCAGTCCTGCCCTCCCCCGTAATTCTAGTCATAATTAGGCTAAGTTAGTTCCTTAAGTATAATGTATTTAGTGTTAAGTCTATTTGTAGCTTGTGTTAAGCGAATAAATAAATAAATAAATTTTCGAGAAATCCGTTTCCCAACTTACCCCCCAAAAATGTTTGAAAAATAGATCCTAAGCCGAAATGTTTGAAAAAGTAGATCCTAAGCCGATTTTGCCGAATTATCCGATAATCGGCTGCTCGCAGAACAAGAGTAAGATGTTGAAATTTCTAATTTAGTATCAATAATTTGTATGAATCGTTAATGCATTTGGGCTGGGAGAAGACTTTAGGCATGTTGTAGGGGAGAAGGAGGCACATTAGCACATTTTTCATATTTGGACTCATAAAAAATCAACTGTAAAGAGAAATTGAAAAGACATATTTTTCTTAGCTTACTTACTCCTTTGTTAATATAGAAATGATGAAATGTTTGAATTTGTTGAAAACGTTAAAGAGAAAAATGTGTTTTTTTTAAAACTCAAATTTGTTCAAATCTGCCTCCCCATGGGGGCACATTTGAATCGACATGGAGCAGTTTTGGAAAATGGGTTAAAAACCCGAAAAAAGAGAGGATAGAGTAATAATTTGTCTTTATTATAATGATATTTATTGTTATTAAAATATAAAATAAACTTATACGAAACTTCTAAAGTTAAATCTTGCATTACAGTAACAAAAATAAAAATTATAGTTTTTAATTGTGTCTGACTTCCTCCTTGTTAACAAAAATAATCATATTGCACAAGAGTATTAGTTTATTGTTATTATAATTGAATAGGCAATTTCGAAAAGGGCAAATGTCTGAAAATGTGAAATGTTCAGGAAATGAAAAAAACTAATTATTTTCTAAACTAGTGCAAAATTTATAAAATTTATTTCTGAGTTACGTTTTGGGGTCAATTAGCAATTGGAAATTATAAAAATTTTTAATGTTAATCTTATTATAAAATATATTTTAGATATTTTAATCTTCTGAGATGTGCCCTTTCCAAATTCATGATATTGAATTCACATAATTAAAAAAAAAGCTATATAAATTTGGGAAAAAATTTGATTTTTTGTATTCAAAATGAAACATAGTACTTAAATTAAAGATAAAATTAATAGACTTTTTTTCAATAATCTTCTTCTGGAGCCTCTCTTTCGTTTGTATTTGGACATTGCAGTATTTCTTTATAAAATTCTGTAAATTCTACTGGTATATTGTTTCACTTTTGCAATATCTGCAATTTTTAATTTATTAAGAGGTACTTTGCCATTATAAGCTCGATATTCTCGGCTTGGTAAGTTACTGCAAGTGCGTTTTAATCTAGAAAGAACGAAAATTTCCTCAGAGATCTATCTATATAATATTTTGCGATTGCTTCACCAGGTTTTTTAGGATTAAAAACAAACTTTATTTTTAGCTGCATTTATGACCCTCGATATTTATTACTCCTCTTTTCCATTTTTTTTTTTGTTTTTTTTTTTTTTTTGAATATCATTGCCAGAATCAGAACTCAGTGTGGAAGCGTAAAATTACGTCTTTACCTTGCTTCAGACAGCGCAATGACACATTAATGACCCAATATGCTTATTGCTTTAAATCACAATAACAAAAAAGCCAGTAGTATTATGTAAGTTAACGGTCTTATGTTACATTGAATTCGAAAAGGGCACATCTCTTAAGAGTTGTGACCTTTTCGAAATTATTTCTGTACACGCCATGACGTCAACAGTAGAAAAAATACTATAAATGTTTCCTTTTCTAATATAATAGGTAGAGGGAAGTATTTAGAATCCATTGATTTGAAAAAACGTATTTGTGAAAAAATGCGAGATGTGCCCTTTTCGAAATTGCACTTAATAATAGTTTTTAATTTAGTCAGACTTCCCGTTCAAATCAGCCCCGTTTGTTTTGATCAAATCTGCCCCATGGTCACTTGGAAGATAAAATATTACAAAAAAAATAATGTGAAATAACTGGCAAGCAAAAACTACAAGGTGGATTGAAAACTAAAAAGTACTGCACAATTTTGTGAAAGAATTAGTTGGAAACCTTTACTCACGTGATTGTAAATCCCTTACAACATTTATTTTTATTTTTTACTTTGCCGGTACAAATACGACGACAGGTTATAACTCTTTTTGACAACGAAACACGCGCGCTTTGTGACTTGACGTTTGTCACAGCCAGTGTTGTCAATATTAAAATGGAGTTGCGGCATAGATTAACATAAAGCTGCGTTCAGAAATCAACATGTTCAAATCTGCCTCTGTGCTAAGGTGCCTCCTTCTCCCCTATTATATGATTTCTATTGACTATTGGTTTGAAAACATGGCTAAGTATGTTAGAAAATTCGTAGACAATTGTGTTACATGTAAAATTTCTAAGTCACACTCCGGTAAAGTCCAGGCTGAGCTTCACCCCATACCGAAAATAGCAATTCCGTGGCACACGGTACACATTGATGCAACGAGTAAGCTGAGTGGAAAAAATGACCAAAAGGAATATGTTTTTGTTTTATTTGATGCATTCATGAAGTACGCTCTATTGTATCATACCTTAGACATTGATAGCGTCAGTAGTATAAAAGCGTTGAAACACAGTGTGGCGAACGTAAAGCACTTTCCCGCAAATAAAATCTTTCGCATGTGTTGAACTGGTCCGTATTGGCAGGTATAGTTTCCATAAGAACCAGTTGTTTGTAGAAATCCTTTTAGTTTGTGTAAATGCTTTCAATAGTAAATTACTGTACTGTTTGGCAAAGCAGTTATATAAGATCTAATCGTAGTAGTGTAAATTGTAGTAGCTGAGAAATGTATTTGTTGAAAAAAAAGAGAATTGTTTTAGTCTGTGTGCGAGTAGTTTGAAAACGATCGGATTTTAATGAAATGTCCAGAAGGTTTTATTAAAAAAGAAGATAATAAATATAATGAAACTAAACTATTTTTTGGATTAATTAAAACTTAATTAACCGAAATATATCCGCCACCAAGCGAGGCAAAAAAATAAATATCCAATAAAATAAATAAGTTAAGAAGGTATCTATGTATACACCGCTTAACAGCATTTCGTTGCTTGGTGCACCAACTCGTTTTATCGTCGATCATGGCCGTTGCTTCGCTAATCGAGAGTTTCGCGAATTTTGCGAATCTCATGGTGTTCGATCGCATTTGATTGCAACAGGGAGTTCGCGTTCTAATGGTCAGGTCGAGCGTGTGATAAGTTGGTTGGTTGGTTGGTCAAAGTGGCGACCCGCCGGCTGGGCAGGTCCAAGTAGCGCTATAGCGCGCCGTTTTGATACCACAAGAAAGATATCCCCTAAAAGTAAACCAATAAGTGAGTGAGTGGGGCCACCAAGGATCACAGCCAACCAGTGGAGTTCAAAAATAGAACTATCTCTCCGATCCTTGAGGCGGATAAAGCTTTGAGGTTGTCAAGAAAGTATTCGCCCAGCGCCCGATGTCTAGGCCCTGCTAAAGCGGGACAGTTGCAGACAAAATGGGAAAGAGTCTCTTTCTCCTGCTGATCCTTGCAACTGCGGCAGTGGTTGTTAAAGGGAATTCCCAGCTTGGCTGCGTGTTCCCCTATAGGCCAGTGACCAGTGAGCACTGTCACCACCCGGGAAATGTCTACACGACTACGTTTAAGTAGCTCAAGCGTTCTACTATAGCTATAGGTAGGCCAGGTCATTCGGGAAATATTGCAGGTTTCCAGACCAACCCAGCGTTTGTTCGCAATTGAGAAGAAATGTAGCCGGATGTCCCTCTTAACGGCCCCCATCGGAGCATAAACTAATTCCTCCATCGACACGTTGAGAGAGGCACCCGTCCTAGCCAGTTCATCCGCCCGTTCGTTACCCCCTATGCTCCTATGCCCAGGAACCCAGAGTAGAGTAACGCTATGACGCCGCCCTGCCAGGGCGAGACACTCACGGCAGCGAACTACCAGTCTAGAGGAGGCACAGGCCGAGTCAAGAGCTTTGATTGCGGCTTGCGAGTCCGTAAGGATTGCAGTATTACATGCTGGTGCGAGACCAACTAAGATTTCGCAGGCCTTCATGATAGCGAAGACCTCCGCCTGGAAAGCACTGGCCAGCGTAGGAAGACGATACGACTTCTCAGTGGCAAGTGTATCGGAAAAAATACCAGCACCGCTACCTATCACGGATTTAGACCCGTCCGTGAAGATAACGTGGTCGAAAGTTTGCGTTAAATCGCCCGCACTCCACTCCTCTCTGGTGGGAAGTCTCACACTAAAGAACTTCTCGCCAGGTTGCGTGGGGACTATATAATCAGTTCGGCAGTCTGCTAACCCCTTAGGCAGCTGGTTCAGGATATTGCCGTGCCCGTATGGCTTGGCGCTCCAGCATCCTGTCTCTTTTAGTTTAAGAGCACTACAGCTCGCCAGGTATTTAATGTGGAGCTCGATGGGAAGGAGATACAGCAGCACATTGAGAGCCTCGGTCGGGCATGACCGCATTGCTCCCGTAGTGCCCACACACGCCGTTCTCTGTACCCTACCGAGCTTGGAGCGAATGTAACCCTTGTCTAGGCAGGGCCACCAGACTAGTGCCCCGTAAGAGAGGATTGGACGTACTACGACTGTGTACATCCAATAAATTACCTTAGGCTGGAGACCCCAGCGTCTACCAAAGGCTTTTTTACATGCATAAAAAGCTATGCAGGCCTTCCTGATTCGCTCGTCGATGTTGAGCCTCCACCTGAGCTTTGTATCAAGAATAATACCAAGGTATTTTGCCTGCATAGAAAGGTTCAGAGTATGCCCATTAAGCACGGGCAACTTGAAGTTTGGTATTTTAGACTTGTTAGTAAAGAGCATTAGCTCAGTTTTGCTCGGGTTGACTCCAAGGCCGCAGCTCTTGGCCCACTGATCAACCCTAGCAAGAGCTCCCTGCATGATATCACTTAACACGGAGGGGAAAAGACCCGATACCAGGACCACCAGGTCATCGGCATAAGCAACTACCTTGATCCTATCTCTATCAAGGCTAGTCAGAATTTTGTTAATTACCAGCAGCCACAGTAGAGGAGAAATTACGCCACCCTGGGGCGTTCCTCTACTGACGAATCTGGTCAGTTGGCAGTTACCCAGCTCCGACTGAATAATTCTCATACGCAGCAAGGCAACTAGCCAGCTGCAAAGACCCTCCTCCACCCCTATTGCAGAAAGGGCCTCCTGGATGGCTTCCGTACGAACGTTGTTGAAAGCTCCCTCAATGTCCAGGAAGGCCGCCAGGGTAAAATGTTTGTATTGCAAGGAATGCTCAATAGTCCGCACCACCTCATGTAGAGCCGTTTCCGTGGATCTACCCTTGAGGTACGCATGCTGCGCAGGACTAAGTTGTGAATCCACTAGAGTCCGGCGTAAATGTACGTCGAGAATCCTCTCGAGCGTTTTCAGCACGAAGGAAGTAAGGCAGATTGGACGAAAGTCCTTCGCCAGTTCGTGGCCACGTCTGCCAGCCTTGGGGATGAAAACTACTCGTGCCCGCTTCCACGAGTCAGGGATGTAGTGAAGAGTCAAACAGCCTCTAAAGAAAGCAACAAGCCAAGGAACTACAGTACTCTGTAGCTTCTGCAGCATAACCGGCAGGATGCCATCTAGGCCAGGCGACTTAAACGGAGAGAAGCTGTTGACCGCCAAAGACGTACTTTGCTCATTTATAACTTCCTCGAGGTAATCGCAAGACAGCTGCCGGACTCCTTGCGAGCTCGGGGTGTCTGGACAGCTGCCCGTGCTGCCCGGAAAATGCGCATCCATCAAGAGTGCCAGGGACTCGGAGGCCGATTCCGCCCACGTTCCGTCCGACTTCCTAATGAAGGAGGGGGAGACGTGCTCCTTCGCTAGAATCTTGCTTAGCCTAGCGGAGTCCCTAACACCTTCCAAAGATTCACAGTAGTCTACCCAGGCCAACCGCTTGGCAGTAGCTACGGCTTTCTTGTAAATCTTAAGGCAGTCCTTATACGGCTGCCAGAACTTATGCTTGTAGCAGATGTTGAAGATCGATCTAGTCAGTTTCCTCAGGTCCGACAGATCTTCATTCCACCACGAAGGCAGGGTCTTTTTGCTGTAACTTATAGGGCACGATGCCTTAAAGGCAACATTCATGGCCTCAACAAATCGCCTGATGCTCAACTCCAGCTCCTCCGTTGAGGCAAACGCTGAGGGTGGCAGAGCAGGGAATTTCTTTTTAAAGATACGACTGAATTTCTTCCAGTCGGTTCGTTTAGGGTTCCTGTAAGGTTTAGGGGACTCGGTCTTGAGATCAAGACTGAAAAGGATCCAACTGTGGTCTGAGAAAGATCTCAGATTCAACACCCTCCAGTTTTCCACCTTAAAACGGTTATTTGCAGTGAGCAAGGTGATATCAAGCACCTCCTCCCAACCAACGAATTCCTCAGTACTAGGAAAGTGAAAGGTTGGGGTGGAGCCCACATTGCACACAGAAAGATCCGAGTTGATAATAAAATCAAAAAGTGACTCACCTCTTTCATTGCATTCAGAGCTTCCCCACAGAGTATGCCGAGCATTGGCATCACAACCCACCAGCAGGGTAGCCTTCCTTGAGGAGGTAAACGCCGCTAAGTCAGCAAACTCGTCCGGTGGAGCCGGCTTATCATGAGCCATGTAGGCGGAGGAGATAAACAAATCTCCCCTGCCACTAACCTCCACTTTAACGACGGTGAGATCGGCAGAGCTGAAAACAGGACAAAGGAAGGCCTTCACGTGCTTCTTGGCTAAGATGCACGTTCTTGGCTTACCTAGTCCCGGTAAAACTTTGTAGAAAATATTATAGGATTTGTCATGGAGACCTCTAACCTTAGAGTTCGAGATCCAGGGTTCTTGCACCAAAGCCAGGTCGATGTTTTCCTCCCTTAGGAAAACCAACAGATTATCCGAGGCGCACCTGGAGTGCTGGAGGTTAATCTGTACAACCCTCAGCATTGGCGGTAGCCGTTTCGGTGGGGAGCTCCTCGTCCAGTCTCATGCATTCCAGCAGACCGGCCGGATCCAGGTCGGCGTCAGGAGTACCGGACTTAAAGACTTTAAGCTTGGCAAGCCTGATGCCAAACTTAAGCTTATACTCTGCCTTCTCGAGGGCCTCCAGGCATTCCTCATTAATGGCCAGTAGGAAGGACATATTGTTTTTCTGGGGTTCCTCAGCCTTGATGACAGCCCAGTCATCCATGGGAACCTCCGGATTCTGGAGTTGAAGACATTTTAGGAACTTGGCTCCTTCGAGCTTCATGTTGGGCAACCAGATGCAACCAGATGTGTGATAAGTACCTCGACAAATATGCTCACTGCTATTGAGACTAGTAATCGGTCTTGGCAGGATGCCCTTTCAGAAGTGCAGTTAGGTTTCAATTGTACTTGTACTAACTCACTCATCGTGTAACTAAATCTAATGCTCTCAAGCTTTCCATAAGCAAGGTTGCTAGACTTTTAGAGTTAGCAGTGCTAGACAACATTGAACCTCAAATAGATATTGGCGAGGTTAGGGTATAACCTATTCGGAATATGGAACAAAATGCTGACTATGACAAACAGAAATTTGACACTAAGGCTAAACTGGATAATTTTACTGTAGGAGAATTTGTACTGATACAAAATGAGTCCCGAAATTCAACAAAGCTTGACCGTAAATATAGAGGTCCATCTAAAATTATAGAGGTTTTAGAAGGCGATCGATATATGTTAAAATCTATGGATTCTAACCGTACTTATAAATACGCACACGATCGCATTAGAAAGATACCCGAGACTTAAGCCTTATGTACCATCTATAGGGCACGATTCAGTGCAAGAAGAGTAATGCGACTCATCTGATTATTGAAAATCGGTTTGAATTGCTTAGTGTCATGTTATCTTACCACTGGATGGAAGTGGTTACGTTACCACTGGATGAAAGTGGTTATGTTATCGCTGGATGGAAGCAGTAATGTTTGTTGTGCGCTTCACCGGATGGAGGTGACGGCTAAGCTGAAGTGCTAAATGGATGCACTAGAATGTCGCTGGATGGAAGTGACTCTTATTTTAATAACTGTATGGATGATTAATGAACTGAACAATATGTAATGAGCTTGTTTGTCAATATCGGTATCGAATGATTTTGGATGCAAGATTTATTAGTTGTTTTGATGGATATGAATGATTTTGCTGATTAATTTTCCCAAAAGCTGTAAAAAAAAATTAGGTTACCTTTACTTTTATTCTATTTGTGTATGGTCAGGAATGACCGAGTGAATGAGCGTATTATTTTCACATGAGGAATTATGAAGCGGCATGATGGCCGTGTCGGATGGTGTGCCTGTAAATTAATACCTGTCTTCTATAAACGCTGTACAGGCATTGTGATAACTACGATCAGTTTTCTAAATTTGCTTTTGTTTTTGTTTTCTTATTATTATTAATTGTAGAGTAGGCAGAGAGGGTGAACGATAATAAACATTTTTCAAAACTCAAGAGGTCTTTTATAAAGAAGAAATTATTACAATGGCGGAGAATCATACAGCAAATGGAAACCAGCATAATTTTAAATCTTCGCCGGTCTCCCCTTATACATGATGATGACGATGATACTAGTTGAGTGACTGGGTCTAACCCGGTGTATTATTATAAATTCTACTTAGGAAAATACTCAATGTTCAGATTAGTTTAGGAGTACTATAAAATTCTTTGGAGAAGTCCATCGCATATGCATTTTGCCACCAGGATCCATTTCAGAAGGGCTCATAATCTATTCTATACTTGTATGTATGTTCCCACTGTCAAGTGTTAAATAAATAAATAAGGGTATCCATTTCTTTTCACTATTTCATCGTTGTCTTATTGAAAACATTAAAGCTGCAAACCTAATTTTGATATATTCGTTATAGAAATTTTTGTCTGCCTAAATATTTCGTTCCACATGTAAATGTTTAAAAATCAAGCATTCTATTTTGAATTATAAATCGTAAAAATTTGCTCGCCATATTCAGCCTACAATCTTGATTTCCAAACTTAAAACCCGAATTCACGATTAGAATCTCCAAAAACTCCAAATACCTATATATTAAGCTGAAAGATGTAGTACCTTCAGACCAAAAATGGAAAAATATTAAAGGAACTGTTTCGACGTGACTAAGCAACAAACAAAACAACATAATATGTGGATAGGGATTCAAAATCAGTGGTGCCGTAGTATGAAATTTCACTTAAATTTCAAAAATAGTGGTTGCCATATTTGGTCTCTCATCCCGTGAAAAAAAGTAGCCCATATCTTAAGTCGGGATATGTAGTGCCTTCACGTAAAGAATGAAAATGATCGGATTAAACATTAAGTCGTGGTTGAGCAACAAACAAATTGAATTTCAAAATTCTGAAAGTACATTTAGAATTTAGAATTAAGTTACCTCAAAGTACCCTTGGCACCTACTTATTTTCCTTTAAATTAGTTGAATTTTGGAAAATTTTGGTTGGCATATTTGATGCGTCCGTCTTGAATTTTTAAATTTCGAAAGTACATACATATATTCGCAATCAGGATTGTTACAAGATTTCTCTTTGCTTATACTTCACACTTGGAATTTCAATTGTGCGAATATATGGACTGGCGAAAGATTCCCACGATCGCAGGCGTCTGTGGCAAAAACATTAACCCGTAGCCACACTGAAGAGATTGGCTTGGCGTTCTGGATCGAAACATCAGCATTTTTTTGAGCTCGCCTGCCTCGCGAGACCTCGGGAGGAAGTTACAAAAGTGTGCATTTGAAACTGCAAAACTTTAGTATAAACACCGCTGGAATTAAAAATTGAATTTACAAAAATAACTTATTTTTTATTACGAATTTTTTGTTGTCGTGGCCATTACTCGTATTTTTGTGAAAATAACTTTATTTTATAATATGTACTATTTTTGGCTCTCAGTGTAATTTTGAAAATATAATTTTTATTATAATATTTTTTCTTGTATTTAAACCATGCATGCTGCAGAACTACTTTAATCGTCTTAACGATCCTTAAAAATTAAGCGGGAGAAAAGGTCGTTATCCCGTCTATGTAAATAGAAATGATTGCCATCTACAAACAGAACCATTATAGTTCAAAACAAAATGCCATTTCAATTATCAACCTGACTACACATTTCGCAACTAAATTCCGCACATTCCATACAAACAATTTAGTCGTAAAATAAACAGAATACCGGGATTAAGAATTGAAAAACTTACTGTGTTTATAACTGATGAAGGGGTTATTGGTTTAGCAGATCACAGAATCATTAGAGTAGGTTTGTCAACAAGTTTTTGAATCGAATGCCACACGGTTAAAAGCACCTGACTAAAATATTGAAAGAAAAATATTAAAGTGATTAGAAAACCAAACTATCGTTAGAGTAAGAAATCTACACAGAGAACAAGAAACTCAAAACCCTTAAATAAAATTCAGATGAAATTTACATATGTATCTTTGCAAAGGGAAGATCCTGCAGCAGAAAACTTATAATATATGCCATAAGAGAGCATGGAAACCGTGCAATGTAAAAAGTATGGATAGCTTTTAAAAAAAAATTAAAACACAAGTAAAGTAATTCAGAAGCTCTCACTGTGGCTGCGGAGTGAATAAAACATGTTAAGTAAATAATTTTCGACCAAAACTATAATTCAAAAAGAATTTTAATTTACAGCGGCCAATTTCACAGTGTACGATGCTCGTAAAAAAGGAAGATGTGTTGAAGCTACCCAAACCCAATGAATTTCCGTACAATTTTAATTGAACAGACCCCAGTTTGTCGCATTATGTAAAATAAGAACACAAAAAAAAACACATCGAGACTACTGCAATGGAAAGGAAGTAATAAAAAAATGATGAGCGCTTTAAAGTGGCCCGATAAGCAAGGAGCTGACGAAATATTGGCAATTCCAGGAAGAGGGTCGAAACCAATTTACACCCTCTTCATTCCCCCGAATTACCCGAACAATGTTCACGCTATGCCCCGAGTATGTGTCTAATATCGCACTTAGGTTATAACACGATTTTCTTTAGTAGATCTGGCCGGATCCCACCGTCTTACCCGCCTTCTTATTACGGCTGGTGTAAATGTTTGCACTGCCTCCGAGGCTGATAAGCCATATTGAAAATTTCGCCCGGCTCCCGGCTCCCGTCATTGCCCGCTGCGCCCCGGCCGGCGCGGCGCGGCAAGGAGCAGAATTTCCCGCACCGCACTTAACTAGTGGGCTTGCTCCTCCGCCCGAAGCCTGTACGCTTTTTGTCTTCCTTTCGACTTTCTGACTTGTCCGCTTCTCTGCCGTGGCTCTTTGCGAACCGAGGGCTCAGCCGTTTGCCACTATCCGCGGGCTGAATATATTCAAAGTGT
Organism: Machimus rusticus; assembly: GCA_951509405.1. NCBI lineage: Eukaryota > Metazoa > Arthropoda > Insecta > Diptera > Asilidae > Machimus > Machimus rusticus. The sequence goes on from OX608051.1 coordinate 17,785,176, forward strand.
GCACTTAAGATGTAATGGCACGATAGAATTCTCTCCTCACTTTTCCTATACCAGAAATTATATTATATAAAAAATTAATAAGAGATTTATGTGTTTTTTAAATTTTTAATCGTTTTAGGGTACGGGTGTCACCATATGCAATGAGTGACATTCATTGCAATTTTCATTTATGTACAATAGGCCAAAATTATCACGACATGCCTACATTGTTGCTTACTTCACACCACAGCTCATTTGTCTAATTTAACTTTGCGTTTGTGGGCATATTTTTGTTTATAAGGGATTTTTATAAGCCCCTAATCTTCTGAATTAGAGTAAATCCCGGATAAGTGAATCTAGAAAAATGTTAGAGATTTTGTACACTTTTTCGATGAATGCATTTAACCATAAATAACTAATACTCCAGCCAATGAAGGCAAAATTCGGCCATATTGTACTATAATTTTGCCAAGCAGCATTGATTTGCACAAAAATTTGGATTTAGGTTCTACCAAAGAACTTCTAAATAATAAGCTTCATCTCATATAACGAAAAATTTTGTATGGCGGGTCGCGATATTGGGATCCGCTCTCTCACAAAATCTTTTTTATCGGATTGGAACCCGTCATCGCGAGTGTGGCCGGCTTTTACGAGTATTAATTAATTAATAGAAACTCTTTCCATGTGCAGGAACCGGCAGTACGTGGCCTGTGGATGTGTGTCACCCGCGGCGCTGATTCCGAGTATTTTATCGAAAAAAAACTCACGTCGAAATATTGCATGTACTTATAAAAAAACAATCAGCTCGTGCAACTTCTATGGGTTCGTCGAATTTTCACAAATCCGTGTCGTCCTGCGCGAAGAGGATTCTCTCATTCTCATTAACTAAGCGCCCCCTCTGTCACTTCCTGGCTGCTTCCATAAATAAACGAAGGGAATGCACAATTTTTGAGTTCAGATTAATTAAGCTTCTTCTTATTTAAAAATTCTTTGGTTCTACTTACCCTCTACTTCAAAGTTGACCCTGTGCCGGGGGTTGCTTCTACCCTTGTGCCACCCCTTCTCGGGGGTGAAAAATGTTTCATTGAAAATAAGTCCGGAAATAGATAAATTGACTAAATCTAAGAAACTTTTGTTATATAAAGTTTTTTCTGAAAGTCAATACTTTTCGACTTATTCGCGAGTGAAAATACATAAAAAAACACGTTTTTAGACGGTTTTTCGCGAATAATTCAAAAATTAAGTATTTTATAGAAAACATTATTCCTATTAAAAATTTAGTTTACACAAAAACAAAAAAAAAATGTACTAGGATTATGGTGCCTGTAGAACCAATACAAATGAAGTAATAGCTTGTTGAAGGTTGGTTCTTATTTGTCAAAGGCCAAAATTGAAAGTTTCAACGTAAAATTATCAAAAAACAATGCATTTTTCGGGGAAAACTCATATCTATCAACTTCTATCTATTTCCGGACTTATTTTCAATGAAACATTTTTCAAAAGGAGTGGCACCCACCCCCAGGGTAAAAGCAACTCCCGGCACCGGCTCAACTTTGAAGTATAGAGGGTAAGTACCCCAAGTAGCATTTTTAAGAGCCTGTAGCAACGATTTTCAAATTTTGCTCTATAACGATTTTAAAAGAGTATAAAACTAAGTTGCCCGCTTTATATAGTCGGCAAAAGTAATTATGAGCACGAATATTAATAACAATGCTCTATAACTTAGTTTTGTTTATTCTAATAGCTCTATTTGCTTATAAAGCTTAAGGCTCTAATAACTTGCTCTATAATTGTTTCTAGAGCAAAAATTGATTTTATTATAGAGCATCTTTGAATTAAAAGTTAAATGCTTTATAACAGCTTTATTATGGAAATATGAACTCTTGTAGAGCATTTTTAGAGCAATCAAATTCCCACCCTAAAGTTCCTCTAAAAGTCAGTGCTATAATCACAATATAGAGCAATTTTTCTGACAAAAAGCTATGTGTTGTAAAAGATGTTGATATAAAGCTTTCAACTGAATTTTATATTATTTTAAAGCTATAGGTGTTGAGGTAATATAATTTAAAGCTAGTTACTTTTACTTTTAATGTCAAAGTTCTTACAAATAGCGGTGGAAGTGAAAATATCCAGGATGTTTAAAAATCTGCAATCTTGGAGAAAATATAAAAGCAGCAGAAATTTTAGAAAAAGTGTGTTGAAAAATAGACATCACAGTTGTCAAAATCAAACGTCAAGTAATAGTGTCGGGCAGAAACTGCATGCGAAGTAGGGCTAGTAGTTTTAAAAAGCAAAGATATTCAGCTGCTAGCTCTAAAAGGGCTACAATAAAGTTTTTAATGGAGCAAGTAGCTGCTAATGTTCTTAATTGCTCGCTATATAGAGCAAGTGACTCTTACTGAGTATAAGAAGTAGCTCGATGTATTATTTTTAATTTGTTGTGGAAAAAATGGCTGCCATAAAAATGAGAAACAAAATTACTCCATAAATGTTTATTTCAGAGTTTTCTTTTGTCAATAACTAAGATTTTCAGGTATTTTCCACTCTAAGAAATTCATTAGACATTTTTTCAATTGCTTTTAGTACATAATTTAATTACAAAAATTTTTTTGAAAAAAAAATTATTGAGTTATTTTTTAGAATTATAAGAGCGTATTGTAATTTATCGAAGTATCTCCCCAATATTTACAATAAATTTTAAATGGTATGAAAAATCCCATTTGAAATATCGCATAAATTATTATTTTGAGTAATGAAAATGAAAAAGTATTCTTTCCATATTGGTTCAACTTTGTCAAAATATTGACATGTACATATTTAACAATTGAAGAAAGGAAGATGAAATGCTTTCTCATTTCCTCTTATTATTATTGACTACTTGAAGATAAAACCTCTATTATAAAGCCATTTGGTTCCAGAAGTTCTAGCAACAGCTCCATAACAAGCTTTACAAATGCTCTTGCAACGCTTATAGAACTAACATTATAGAGCAAAGAACTCTTGATAAGCTTCAATATACCAAATTTTAAAGCAAAATTATGCTCTATAAGCGGAACTTTTTGCTGTACAGAAGCTCTAAAAGAATTTTAAGGGCGCTGTTGCAGCTTAAAAAGAAACTTGTAGCTCTAAATAATAGCTCTATAAGCGTCTTTAGAGTATATTTAAAGCCTATTTTGTTACTTGGGACGGAAATACCGTCATTGACTGGACTATAAACATTCGTCTAAGTTTGTCGAATTCGAGATGTTCCCGCTGCGCTTACACCACCTCACTCACAGTACCTTCATTATTAGTAAAATGAGTTATCCGAAGGTGATAAGCACAGCTGTACACTTGTTACTATTTATTTGAAATAAGTTAAAGGAATATAAAAATATTAGTACAGTAAATCTGTCGAAAAAAACATCGTTTCACGGAAATAGCTACCTGACAGGTGAACCTTGTTTTATTCGATGACAAATGACGTCACTAGGATACCTTATCGATGGGCACGTTCAACTCGTAGCAGTTTTTTGAAAAACTCAAAAAAAAGTCAAAAAAAATTTTGAAATACGTTTTTCTCGTTTGCTATCGATTTTATAGGAAAATTGTTTAAACAAAAAATGTAGAGGACGTTGCAATCTACATTTTTTGTCATTGGAGCAATGCTGTATAACAAAAAATGCACACAGTAGGTGGCGCCAAAGTCTCAAAAAAAGGGTTTTTCCACTTTTTCGTCCTCGAAATATTATTTTAACGCAAAAACGTAAATGCAAAAGTTGTTCCTTACATTATTATGAACAACTTTTATTTAAACAATTTTTTCATATGACCTACCGTTTCAAAGCTGCAGTTTACAAAAGTATGAAAATTCCAATAATACGGTTGCACACAATGAGTACACATCGGAGGTGCACGTTTTCTATTCAGGTATTGACATGCAATTATCAATTGTTAGGACTACTATAAGAAATGTTGGTATAAATTATTCTTTACAAATAGTTATGGAATCATGATTTTAAATACAAACAAGAAAAATATTTTATTTTTCATGTAAAAAACTGTAATATTGTTATTATTAGTATCATTATTACCATATAACCTCAAAATGGACTTGTCAAATAGTGAGAAGTACATATTACATTTCTTTGATTTATATAGCTTATTGTCTCTTATCGTATTAGTGATTATCCAAAAAATCAATTGATAAAATTATTAAATTTTTTTTATGCAAACTTTTTTATAAACAATACTTTTTAATTACAATAGTCAGAATTTTTTATTTGTTTAAAATTTTTCTAAGCGTACTTGTATTTACTTGTATCTTGTGTTTACATTTCGATATATTTAATTTTAAATTTGCTCCAATTTAATGATACACATTCTCACTCATTTTTAGAGAGCTAAGTTTTGCTGTCTTTGCTCTCCGAAACTACAACTGAAAAATGTACGACGTACGGTCCTTAGTGAATAGGGCAGATGGTCGAATAGTCCCTTTTGTTAGAACTATGCCAAAGCCGCTGGAGAAAGTCACAGTAGGACCGACGAAAGTACCGTTAACAGCACGGTGCTGTATACGCAGCGCTATATTGCACTGTAACTTCAAAACCGTAAGTCATATGAAAAAATTGTTTAAATAAAAGTTGTTGATAATAATGTAAGGAACAACTTTTGCATTTACGTTTTTGCGTTAAAATAATATTTCGAGGACGAAAAAGTGGAAAAACCCTTTTTTTGAGACTTTGGCGCCACCTACTGTGTGCATTTTTTGTTGTACAGCATTGCTCCAATGACAAAAAATGTAGATTGCAACGTCCTCTACATTTTTTGTTTAAACAATTTTCCTATAAAATCAATAGCAAACGAGAAAAACGCATTTCAAAATTTTTTTTGACTTATTTTGAGTTTTTCAAAAAACTGCTACGAGTTGAACGTGTCCATCGATAAGGTATCCTAGTGACGTCATTTGTCATCGAATAAAACAAGGTTCACCTGTCAGGTAGCTATTTCCGCACTCGATCGACAGATTTACTGTACTATATTACCTACTTGTTTTTAATTCGTAGTTTATGAGTCGAATTTAGTTATACCCTTGACACACTATGACTGAAATTTAGAATTTCGGCTCTTTTCTCCACTTCGATCTACATTTCAAGCCAATTTGGAAATGAAGCTGTTCGTACTCAATTTCATGCGAAAAGTCTGCTATATGTAAAAAATCTATGTTTTGCTGGTTAATTAAATTTAAAATCAGGCTGTCCGTGTCCAATTTCTCCAGTTTTGTAAAATTTGATATTTGAAATTGAATTTTACATTTCAAATTGAACAGCAGTGTGTCTGGGGGTCGCGAAATTGAGATCGAAATTCTAAATTTCAGCCATAGTGTGTAATAAAGTAATACCCTTGACAGACGGGCACGGACGAATAAACGTTCGATGAATGTTCATTCATTCGGAATTTCATTCGTTGCATGTATGACAGACGGTAAACTTCATTCGAGCCGAGTCTTTTTTACAGGTCAGAAATGGATGCGATTAATGTTGAAATAATAACAATATTAAGTCTCCAGAAGCGTTTGAAAGCTGTTAAACGCTTGATTTTTAAAAAGAAAAGAACAATTTTAAACCAGTGTAGAAAAGTGGAAATAATGACTGCAGTTCTAGTGAATCATGTTAAAAATAGAACAACGTGGAAAATTGTATGTGTGCTAAATATTCTTATTGTTATTTGTTATTTAGGTACAATACATTTTTGTAGGAAAGGCATAGTAAATTTTGGGAAAATGAAGTTCTTAAATTTACGGAGAGCCAGTTTAAAGACAATTTTGGAGTTACGCGCGAGTCCTTTCATAAGCTTGTATCGACAGTTAAGACTTTGGAAAGACGGAATACTAATATGAGGGCTGCTATTAATCTAGAGAAGCGTGTGGCTACATGTATATACGCCCTAAGATCTTCTTCGGAATATAGAACCGTGGCGAATCTTTTTAGAATTGGTAGGACGTCCGTATGCGAATTTGTTCTCGAGTTCTGCGATAAGGTCTATGCAGCTCTTAAAAATGACTATCTAAAAGCTTATCCCCCCACACAGCAAAAAGTTAATGAAATTGTGTCAGAATTCAATAATTTGGGTTTTCCGCAAAGCTACGGTGCTATAGGTAAAGCTTTGTATTCGGTTATATTAATTAACTTACACCTGCATGGTTTTAGATGGTTGTCACATAGAGGTACGTCCACCAAAATCAGATGCAGCAGATTTTTACAATTTCAAAGGATGGTATTCCATAATTTTATTTGCTGCATTGGATCATGAGTACCTACGTAATTTATTAATTTTTATATACAATATAGAAATTAATTATTTCTTAGGTGCAAGTTCACATATGTAAATGTAGGTGTAACCGGGCAAAATAATGATTCAAGCAAATTCGAAAGTTCAAAACTGAAATTAGTCCACGAAAAATGCTCGATATTTAAAGAAAATAGTATATGTTTAAATGGGGTTGCTATTCCCCTTCTGTTGATTGGTGATTCAGCGTTTAAATTGTCCAATATTGTGATGAAACCATTTCCTTTTACACCCAATCAAAGTGTGAGGGAAAAAACATTTAACTATAAATTATCAAAGTGCAGAAGGGTGGTGGAAAACGCATTTGGGCAGCTGAAAGCACGCTTCCGCAAAATACGGAAAGAACTAGAAGTACATACATATAGATAATGTCCACCGTATAGTCCAAGCATGCTGTGTGCTGCACAATTTTTGTATTTAAGAGAGAGATTTACCTTCAGCATCGTGGTTAGAGGACAACACGACCAATTCACACGAAGAAAATAACCAACGCAGACATCGAAGAACGCGGAATTGTGAGGGAAGCGACATAAGAAATGCACTACCAACATATTTTGGTATGTACCTAATTTATTTTTATTCTATAACAAATAATATTATATATAAAAAAAAGGGTTCCACATTTTAAACAACAAAAAAAAATATTCAGTCATTTTTAAATAAAATTGTGGCGGTTAACGTTCAATTTTAAATAATTCCAAATAAATTTATGTTTATCCAAAGAACTTTACGGAATGAGGAAAATATAAAAAATCAGAGTAGTTTAGGTAAAAAATTAACTTTGTGATAAAAAAATTATTTTAAAATAATCGAGTAGCTTCACTTATAAAAAACAATCGGTTCTAAAAAAAGGAAAGGAATTTAATTGTAAAAATACTAAATCTGCATTATATATATTCAAGACCGAAATAATAAAATAGATTATAAAAATTTCTACGGTTTTCATTCCTTCGTAAAATTTATAAAATAAAAAAAAAGAAATAAAAAAAGGGAATCATCCAAGAAGACCTTACCTTTCGACCTAGCCGGAGAAGATTTCATCGATCCCGATCCCATTCCAGTGTAATAGTTTCGGGCGGTGTCTTGTTGGGTACAAAATCCCCAACAATTGGTGACCCCGACTGGTTCTAAGAACCAGAACATTCCAACACTTCTGAAAAACATCAGGACCCTGACGTCCCAGCGCTACATCGAGAAATACAATAGTTTTATAACTTTCAAGGGAGTACTTTTCAAATTAATTTCAAATTTTCTTTCTGTAAATTTTCCTCATTCAATTTATTTTCAATCATTATGAACCACGATATTGGTGATTCAATCTGAATCAGAACCGAATCAGTTCAAAGTTCCGTTCCGTCTACTTCATCTTCCATCGATTCCCTTCCGTTGCCGTACCTTCTTTTTGGAAAAGCGCTCCCCAATTCTGGTTCCAAAGACTGGAGACTCAATTTAATACAGCCAGAATAACTAGCGAAAACACAAAATTTAACCACGCCCTCTCAGCGTTGGATGAAGAGCTATTCCGCCTCATCAGTGATGTTCTTAGAACACCTGACCCGGTCCAGCCATATACACAATTAAAAGAAACGTTGATCTCACGCTTAACAGCTAGTGCTTCCGCGAAATTAAACCAACTTTTAGGTGATTTGAAGCTAGGTGACAGATCTCCGTCACAATTTCTTCGTGAGTTGAGAGAGTTATCAAATGGAAGTCTCAGTGACGATATATTTAAAACTATTTGGATGCAGAGCTTCCCAGATAACATGAAAGCAATTCTTTCTTGTAGTTCTGGAGACCTTAATGAACTCGCGAAGTGTGCTGATAGGATTTTCGAAATTTCTAACAAACCATCGGTGTGCGCTTACTCTCTTCCTCCCCCTGAGGAAAGTTTATTTGGCAATTTATCAGTCCAAATTCTAAACCTCACAAAACAAATTCAGGAACATTCTCTAGAAGTTAAAGCCTTGAAACAACGAGACCGTTCATCCAGTCGTACCTCTAACCGAAGTTTTGGCCATTCCTCTAATCGTTCATCCACCCCTTCTAGGTTTAGGAGAAGAAGTAGTTCTACACACCGTATTAATCCAAATTTTTGTTGGTACCACGACAGATTCGGAGACAACGCCAGTAAATGTATAAAGCCTTGCTCGTATGTTCCAACCGATGCACCAAAAAAATAAATCGCTTTTCAACTTTGGCGACGGTTGATAGAAGCGGATATTCAAGTCGCCTTCACATTTACGACAAGTCATCAAAGCAATTTTATTTGGTCGATACCGGAGCAGACATTTCTGTTATACCCGCTCCTATTTCTAAAAAATTAATTCCTTCTGGTTTATGTCTTTCAGCTGCAAATTCTTCACCGATAAATACTTACGGTACGAAAATTCTTTCTTTAGACTTAGGTCTGCGCAGAAATTTCCAGTGGCCCTTCTTAATAGCCGATGTAGCTAAGCCGATTCTCGGCGCAGATTTTTTATTTCATTTCGGTTTAATTGTGGATTTAGCCAAAAGAGTTTTAATAGATCCTCTGACACATCTGACCTCATCCGGCATTCTCAGAAAAAGTCCACCCTCATCATTATCTGTTCTAATCAAACCAACTGTTAATGAAAATGTTCAGAAGTTACTACGTAAATTTCATAATATCACGATTGATTCTGGTTTTACGAAACCAGTGAAACATTTAGTAACTCATCAAATTAAAACTTCCGGCCCTCCTATATTTTCTAAAGTTCGCAGATTTTCACCAGAAAAATTATTAGTTGCCAAGAAAGAATTTGAATTCTTACTCAACCAAGGCATTTGTAGGCCCTCTAACAGTAACTGGTCCTCTCCTCTACATATGGTTCCAAAGAAAAATGGTGAATGGAGACCTTGTGGAGATTATAGACGTCTCAACGCCATCACAGTCCCGGATCGCTATCCAATTCCCTTGATTCATGATTTTTCGTATCATCTTCAAAATTCTAAAGTATTCTCGACTTTAGATATGACTAAGGCCTATCACCAAATTCCGGTAGAACCTGAAGACATTCCGAAGACTGCCATATGTACACCTTTCGGACTTTTCGAGTTTACCCGTATGACCTTTGGCCTTTGCAACGCTGCGCAATCTTTCCAAAGATTTATTAATTCGATCCTTAAAGACTTAAAATTTTGTTTTGCTTGTTTAGACGATGTCTTGGTCGCTTCAAAAACCAAAGAAGAACATTTAGATCATTTGGAACAAATTTTTCAACGATTTTTTGATCACGGTTTGATCATAAATGTAGAGAAATGTAACTTTATGCTATCAGAAGTGAAATTTCTCGGACATTTTATCACTTCAGAAGGCATTAAACCATCGCCTGAGAAGGTTGAAGTTATTTACAATTTTAAACTTCCTTCTACCGTGAAAGAATTAAGACGTTTCCTAGGCATGGTAAATTTTTATCGTCCTTTTTTACCTCATGCAGCTCAACATCAGTCAGCCCTTAACAAATACCTTTGCGGTAGTAAAAAGGACGGTTCAAAGAAGGTTGACTGGAATCCGGATTCTGTTAAAGCTTTTGAAAACATTAAGACACAACTTTCGCAAGTAACCCTTTTAGCATTTCCAAATTTAAATGCTGATCTTGGTTTATTTGTTGACGCTTCAGATTCAGCAATCGGTGCAGCATTAAACCAAAAAGTTAACAACAATTGGCAACCTTTAGGATTTTTTTCAACTAAATTAAATCTCGCACAATCTAAATACAGTGCTTATGATAGGGAATTACTCGCGGCGTATAAAGGAATCAAACATTTCCGTTATCATTTAGAGGGAAGAGCTTTCACCCTATTTACAGATCATAAACCATTAACTTTCGCTTTCAAGCAGAACCCTGATAAAGCTTCCCCGAGACAAGCTCGACATTTGGACTTCATTGGCCAATTCACTACAAACATCAAACATATTTCGGGAAAAGATAACTTAGTGGCAGATACCCTCTCACGCATAGAGGAATTACACCTACCAACCGCTATTGACTTTGAAGCTATAGCTGTCGCGCAGCAATCCGACAGCCAGCTCAAAGACTTACTGGAGAATGTTTCTTTAAAATTTTCCAAATCCCCCGTGTTAGGTAGTGACAAGCAAATCTACTGCGAAAATTCAACTTCACATGTTAGACCCTACATTCCAGATAGTTTTCGTTTTCAAATATTCCGTTTAATTCACAATTTAGCTCATCCTAGCATTAGAGCCACCAATAAAATGATCACTTCCAAGTATTTTTGGCCTTCTATTAGTAAAGATATCACTAAATGGAGTCGCTGCTGCTTAGCATGTCAGAAAAGTAAGATTTCCCGTCATGTTAAAATCCCTTTCGGCTCATTTCCTATTTCTTCTGAAAGATTCGAAATTATTCATCTCGATATTATTGGTCCTTTCCCCCCTTCAAAAGGTTTTAGATATTGCCTTACGATAATCTATCGTTATTCTCGATGGCCTGAGGCAATTCCGTTAACCAATATTTCAGCTGAAACATGTGCTGAAACCCTTTATCGAGAGTGGATTTCTCGCTATGGAGTACCCAAAACCATAATAACCGACCAAGGCAGGCAGTTCGAATCAACACTTTTTAAAGAACTTTCAAAATTTTTAGGATTTAAACACAACAGAACTACTTCTTATCACCCTCAATCGAATGGTTTTATTGAACGTTGGCATCGAACTTTAAAAGCGGCGATTAGAGCTTACGAAGGAAATTCATGGTCCGATGTTTTATCTTCCGTTTTACTCGGTTTGCGAACGACATTTCGTGAAGATTGTATCGCCACCCCGGCCGAACTTTTATATGGTCAACCCTTAAGACTACCTGGTGATTTTATCCAACATCGTCCTAATTCTCAAAATGTTCTGCAAAGCTCTTTTGCAAAACATCTAAAAAATTTATTCGATAACATTTCTCCTGTTCCGGCCTCCAATCACTCTAAAACTAAATTTTTCAAATTTAAGGATTTAAATACTTGCTCGCACGTTTTGGTTCGAAATGTTTCATCTAAAGGTTCTTTCGAAAATTGTTATGAAGGACCTTTTCCTGTTGTCACCAGAGATCAACATTATTTTACTTTACAAATTAGGGGTAAGAATTGTAATATTTCTTTAAATCGTCTAAAACCTTGTTTTGTTACATCAACTGGTGAGACCGCCGAAGCTTCGATTTCAACGTTGTCAGAGGGCGATGCTATTTTCAACAAATTAAATTTCGAGTGTAAGGATCAGCCAGTGACTGATCACTCCTTTGATCCAAATAATAAGCCAGTGCCTTTTAGTAGAGGAGATACTCAAAATTTTCTTAGAAAACGAGTAAACTTTTCGATCGGATAATGAAACTTTTGTTTTAAAATATAAATTTCCACCTTTCTTTTAATTTTACTCGTTACACTGAAAGGGGGGTGTTGTGGCGGTTAACGTTCAATTTTAAATAATTCCAAATAAATTTATGTTTATCCAAAGAACTTTACGGAATGAGGAAAATATAAAAAATCAGAGTAGTTTAGGTAAAAAATTAACTTTGTGATAAAAAAATTATTTTAAAATAATCGAGTAGCTTCACTTATAAAAAACAATCGGTTCTAAAACAAAGGAAAGGAATTTAATTGTAAAAATACTAAATCTGCATTATATATATTCAAGACCGAAATAATAAAATAGATTATAAAAATTTCTACGGTTTTCATTCCTTCGTAAAATTTATAAAATAAAAAAAAAAGAAATAAAAAAAGGGAATCATCCAAGAAGACCTTACCTTTCGACCTAGCCGGAGAAGATTTCATCGATCCCGATCCCATTCCAGTGTAATAGTTTCGGGCGGTGTCTTGTTGGGTACAAAATCCCCAACAAAATATATAGTGTTCTTCACTGAAAATTATAAATATCAAATTCTTTCCAACAAAAAAAAAGTTGATTGTCTGTAAAGTCAGTTTACGATCGATGTTTACGTGACAACGTCTTATTTGTTGTGTAAGTTTATTAAAAAACAATGGATATGGGGTTATTTTCAATATTTTCCGCCATTTCGTACTTAACAAGTCACACTAAGCACTTTTTAATGAAATCCGAACAATAAAATATTGAGAAATTTAAATAAGCCACTCATTACGACTGCGCTCCACCTCACTTTACATCACATTTTGCGCATTTACATGAACAAGTTTAAACATGCATTTCTTAAAAGGAGATCTTACAATTTTCGTTTAATTAACAAGAACATCCTATTGAAAGGAATAAGAAGTCTTTTTAATTTCAAATAGGTTCCTTATTAAATTTCTAATTTATTGGATAGGCTAATTGTTTCGTTGATGTAAGAGGAAATTCTTCTAGTTCCCACTACTTAGAATTTATAATGAATTTGCATATCAAATTTTTAATGTCTAATAAGATTTCCTATTGTCTTTTAATTTCTAACAAGATTTCCTCATAATCTTGTTCACGTTACCGGCTCGTCGTTACTTCAGTTTTCGTAAATGACTCTCGGGTCGACCGATTTATAAGACGAGTTGCACAATAAAGCACTAGTGGATAATAAGCCACTTTACAACCGGAAAGGCGTGCGTTTTAGTGGCACTTTTCCCTCACGCGTGTGGAAAATGTATTATTGTATAGCAGCTGTCCACGCGGACGCATCGCTCACTCAAGTAGGAGAGAGACAGGTGTCGAACGCTGCCGAACGCAGAGGCCGATTGTGCCTCTTTGTCGCTCGTTCCGCACTCTCGCTTGCACTTCAAGCCTTAAATGGAACGCCTCAGAGCGAGGTAACGCCGCATGAGTCATGTTTTTTCGTGCGTGCAGCCGGCTCCATCGAATTATAAGACGTTGTCACGTCAAAAAAAATTCGTATATTTAGGGCCCTATTCTTCCTTAGTTGAATAAACAAATTCAATTGACTATTTTACCATTAAGTAATTTTAGTTTGGCTTTGTTTTGTGTACTAATTCCCGCATTAAATTCAGCCATTCTTTCTCCATATTATTAGACTCTTTCATGAGTTCCGCGGTTTGGTTGATGTCCTTTTCAATTAGTTCGTTGCTATAATTAATTGCTTGAAGCAACCTTTCCGTCACTGTTTGCCTTTTCCTTGCAGCGATGCTTGCGATGGCAACAATGATGAAGGTGTCGGAGAAGCAGCATCTGAAGAAGATATTTCAGGTGGGGCCGAAATTGCAGGAGCTGGGGAAAATTCAGGAGGCGCTGGTGAAATTGCAGGAGCTGGAGAAAATGCAGGACACACTGGCGATGTTTCAGGAGGCGCTGGTGATGCTATAGGAGGCTCAAATAGTGGATAACCACCTATTTGTATCTCTCCGAACGACGAAGATTGTGAATTATCCTGTGTTACAAAATTTAATAAGAAATATTTTGTTTTCATTAAAAAAAATAAATAATACCCCAGACAAATATTCGTCTTCAATACTCTCATGCATTCTCCGTTTGTCATTGCACTCAAAACTCCCAATTATTTTGTGCACTTTTTGGCAGTACTTCCACGAGGACGAGCTACCTCCAGAAACCCCTACTACCCCTATTTTCTCCTTTCTGTTGGACAATAAAGGACAATTGTTATTTGAATATACACTCTGTTTCAAAGCTATAAACGAACCGTGTTAGTGTGTGATTTCGAGAAAAACCGAGATCAAATAACAAAACAAATTTTGCTACCAATTGCACTACGAGTTACTCTTTTCAGTTTCGAAAAGAATTTTGCTTCAATAACGGGACTTTAATTATTATCAGAGCAAAACTCTGAAGAACGGTCTGAAAAGGTGTTTCATTGCTATAAGCGAACCTGACGTAAAATGAGACAAATATAGGGAAAGTAAGCAATATTAATAATTTATTTGACCACCAAGGTTTTCGATGACATCACAAAGACGATTTTTCATTGAGTGGATATACGGTTGTAGGTGCTCTGGTGTCAAAGAAGACTACGCATTCTCTATAGCCCTTTTCAGCTCCACTACGGTGTTAATTTGGGTATTTACCTCATAGAGTACCTTGACTAGCTATCCCCATGCATTCTCCATTGGGTTTTAATCTGATGAACAGACTGGTCTTTCAAGCAGCCATACATTATGGTGTTCAAACCGTTCTCTTGTAGATGCACTTGCATGTACATGGGCATTAAACTGTTGGAAAATTACATTTTCTTCAGGAAAATCACGCAGGTACGGTAACAGACTGGTTTGCAAAATGTTTTGATAGTCGGTGCTTTTCATTCGGCACTATGGAAAAGCCAAAAATGTGTACCAAACCTGCATACACCATAACTAAATCGCCACCGAAATTTACTAATTTAGAAAAAACCATATAAACAATTTTTCTTAACATTTAAGGTACTTTTTTCCGATGAAAAGAAGTTTAACCTGGAAGGGACAAATGGTCTGAATGGTTATTGGCGGGATCTTCAGAAAGAGCCCTGTTATTTCTGAAAAAGAAATTTCGGAGGCGGTTTAGTTATGGTGCATGCAGATGGACGCAATTTACACAGACTTTTCTAAAGCTTTTGATAAAGTAAACATAAACTTTACCATATGGGCATTCACTCTACTTTTCTTCAATGGATATCTTCTTACTTGACTTGAGGAAACAAATTGTAGTGATGGATAACGTACGTTCTATGGTAATTGCTGCCGATTCGGGTGTACCACAGGCTAGTCATTGTGGCCCTATTTTTTTCATCTCATTCATAAATGATGTAGTTAAATATTTTACGAATACTAATTGCCTTATCTATGCGGATGATTTAAAACTGTTTTCTGTCATACAAGATTATAATGATTGCCTACAAGAGGACTTAAATAAGTTATCCGAATGGTGTATTACTAATGCGCTGCGCTTGAATATTTCTAAATGCCGAACTCTTTCATTTTATCGCTCAGCAACTTGAATAGTATTTAATTAATCCATAAATGGTCAGCTGTTGGAGCATGTCAATGAGATTTATTTATTTATTTAATTCGCTTAATACAAGCTATATAACATAACAATATAAAAAAACTTTTAAAAAAATTAAATTGAACTTATAAGCTAGGGGAACAGCAAAACGGGACGGCAGATTTAGATTAAACTAAACTAAGGAAAGCGGCCAAGAAATAATATTCAAGAGGAACTGTGGTGGAATTCGTTCCTGAGAGACGATTTACTGAGATGGAAGTCGAAGCAGGGAAGAGAGTTGGCCTTCCGAAGCATTCGGTGGTAAGCAGGGCGAAAGAGAGGGGCCGACCTAACGTAACGGGGGTTGGTGGTGTAGAAAGAAATCCGCTGGAGCAGAGAAGGACAATCAATATACCCAGAGAGAAGTTGGTGAATGAAGGTAATATCAGCGAGGTCAAGCCGTTTCCATAAGGGCTGCAAGTCAATCAGCATCAAGCGGTTTTCGTAAGGGAGAAGATACAGACGGTCAGACCAGGGAAGTTCGCGTAAAGCAAACCGAAGGAACCTACGCTGGACTGCCTAAATCCTGTTGATGCTTGTAGATTGATATGGAGACCAAACTTGACAAGCGTATTCGAGGAGGGGCCTGACGAAGGAGACAAAGAGGGATTTGGTAACATAGGGATCAAGAAACTCCTTAGACCAGCGCTTAACAAAGCCATGTGCAGAGTTGGCCCTAGCAACCACACTTTCAATGTGATCACAAAAATTAAGTTCGCTGTCACAAATGACATCAAGGTCGCGAAGAGAGGATACACATGGAATAGTTTCATCAGATAATTGGAAAACTCTGGGGGGAGAGGAAGGGCGTCTGTGGGAAAAAGTAATAGATTGGCATTAGGAGACATTAACCGCAAGGGAATTTTTGTGGCACCATATACTAAAATTATCAAGGTCATCTTGAAGGAGTTGTGAGTCCGTGGGAGAGGATATTCGTTTAGAGATTTTCATATCGTCGGCGTAGATAAAAAGATCCGAGTGCTTAATAATACACTCAACATCATTGATAGCCAGAGGAAAAGCAACGGACCTAAATAGCTTCCCTGGGGAACACCAGAATTGGCCACGAAAGGGTTGGAGGACGAGGAACAGAAGAGGACCTTGTACTGGCGTTGATCAAGGTATGACTTCATCCAAGAGAGGAAAGGTTGATTGAAGCCAAGGTAGCTTGGCCTTGCTAAAGTCAGTAGCGATGACGTCGACCTCCTCACCGTTTTCCAAGGCACATAGTGTTTTAGAGACGAAGTCGGTAAGGTTAGTAGTAGTTGATCTGCCTTTAAGGGGTTATATCACCTTGTGTTCTCTAAATTTTACGTGATTTTCTGAGACGTCTCACGGACGATTGGAACTAGATAGAGTTATGAGGTTTTGGGCATATTAAAGTACTGGTCTTTAACTACAAAACATATGTTTTATTTTAATTTTACGATACAAAATGGCGGCACAGCAAGGAATACAACAAATTTCGGACTTTCGACATGGGCGTACCGCTACAGGTCACAATTTTTAATCTGGAACAAAAAACTAAAAAGTTTCTTAAAATATAGTTCAACGTCTAGTGAATGTCGTAGGATTTTTTCGAAATATTGATTTTTAAGAAAATGGCGTTAATTTGAACTTTATTTTCTTGTTTTCTCGAACAACATTTACCGAAAATCGCTTACAAAATCTATAAAAATCAAGTTATGTAAAAAAAGGATCGAAAAAGTCAAAAGCCAGTTATTTTATTTTATTCCAATGTTAAATATAAATGAATATACATAATTCTAGTTCGAACTGAAACAATATATGTATGTATGTGTAGATTAATTCCTAAAATTTGAGGCCCAATTAGTCGAAAAGTTTACTTACGAGCTTTTCAGTTGTAAATCGCTAATTTCAGGTAACAGCCGGGAACTATTGTGTCCAATTTGTATCCAATAGTCAGTTGTGGGTACCAACCGTACTATGGCCTGTGGGTACATGCTGCACATGTACAGTTTTGCCTCACAATGGATGCGTGATGATTGTGAACTAAATATGGGGTGTGAAATTTAGCAAAGATAGTGGGGTTATAGTAGGGGTTACGCTTGTTACTACACACGTAGTGAGATTACTAATTTAGTTAATGGGTGGTCCTGGCTGAGGTCTGTAGTCAAATAGTCCGAAGAAGACTGGATTTATGCGAAAAGAGTTGAATGGAGTACAGGTAAGGGTATTATTCTAAATAACGTATTTGGTGCGTGAAGGTAGTGGTATTTTATCTTGAAGATAACCTTATCTTCAATAGTGCCTGTGCTAATGGTGTAGATCTGGTACAACTGTATGATTTTATTCGTTATACTGGCAATATATAATAGTATTTTAGGGTAATTCCCTTTGGATTTGAGTGAGTAGTGTTGCCATTTGGTCTGATGTGATTATGGATGGGTGAAGCTTTTCGTGTTTTACGTCGAGCAGTAAGTTAACGATATGATTAAGTGCGTGTTGATGTCGTAACAGTGAGTGTTGAGGGTAATTTATACGACTAGGATTTCCCATTCAATAATTATTTGCTGAACAGTAATTTCTTTGTTTATTGAATTAAGTGTGCTGTTTAATATTTCTATTTTATCTTCAATGTGACTGATTTTTGCTTTAATATCAAATTATGTCGTATTGAGTACGTTTGTAGTTATCTCTAATATAAAGATTTGATTTTTAACAAGCTCTAATAAATAATTATCGAGGTTAGCTAGGTTATTTATTTTTTTGTCATATCTTAATCTTAATCTTAAGGAAAAAGGGGGAGGCGTTAGCCTCGAGCGCTCAGACCACGGTCCATTGCACTCGTCCCCTACCCTATCCGAATTTTTTAGTCATCTTGACGAAACTAAGAACATCAGATAGAGATTGAGAATTGAAGTCTTCCATTCTCATTACATCAGCGCCAAACGTCGTCCTGCGCGCACGGGAGAACGCCGGGCAGTTACAAAGGAAGTGCTCCGTACTGTCCTCGTCCTCCCCACACGAAGGACACGTTGAGTCGCTGATGATCCCTAAGGTGTTCAGATGCTTGCCGCATGTGTTATGTCCCGTGACCGTCCCTACAAGCGTTCTGCAATCTTTCCTACCTAAGCTAAGTAAAAGTTTTGCGTTATTGCTGTCTGGACGGCTGATGAACCATTTGGTGAATTTACAGGTTGATATACTGGACCATCTCTGGCCATGTATTGAGTCCATGGATCTAGTTATCCAGTTTTTCAACTCTGTAAAGCTGACACCAATGATGGGCTCCGGTCCCAGGGGAGGAGAGCTTGCGCCCTCTTTCGCCAAAGCGTCAGAGACCACATTGCCATCGATTCCCTGGTGGCCGGGGACCCATATAAGATGGACCTGGTTTTTGTCATATACTTTTGCATCATCTTCGTCCAGTGTGTCAAAAAGTTTTTTACTAACTGTTCCTATAGCATTGTTCTCTTATGTCGAGTGTTACCTGGTTTTAATAGGTTCTCCCTTAGTTCGATACCTGTTATGATGGAGTCGACTAATTGGACTATTCCGACCGACCGATTTGGATTCTGAAGTTGTTGCATATATGTATTGTTCACCCGGCCAGTAAATCTTAGTAATCATGCCGTCTCGTATCGTAGATTCCTCGAATCGAAATAGATAATTGCTTTCCAATCATTACTTTATAACTGGGTGTTTCCCAATCCCTCGAAGTACCCGAGTTGGTCTTGAGTTTGGTAACAGAAACTGGGTTGTCTGTCTTGATTATGGGTATTAGCCAAAAGCTGATGCAGATGAATAGTAACATTCTGCAAGTAGGAATCAAGAGTCTCTCTTTATTCTACGTTATTCAATAAAAGGTAATTAGTTATTATTATATATAGTTTTATATTTATTTCCTATTGTAATGGTAGTATTTTCTGTTGAGTTTATTTCTATTATTTCATAGGGTCCCATCCAGAGAGGAGACAGTTTATTTTTTCTAGTGTTATTTTTCAAAAGAACCTTGTCGCCGATGACCAAAGGTTTTGGGCCAAAGTTCGGTGTGATTGTTATAGACTAGAGCACCATTCGTTTGCGTTACCTAGAGTACCAATTTTCATTTAAATTTGTTGAAGTTTGAAAAATCGCCATATTGGTCCTGCTATCTTGAATTTCCAAATTTCGAGTGTAGATTCGCAATAAAGAGCTCCAAAAGCCCTTAAATACCAATTTTCATGGCAATACCTTGACATTAACAATTTTTGGCCGCCGTCTTGTATTTGCAATTTTGAAATCCGCAAATAAGTAACCTGTATATTAGGCCAGAATATTTAGTGTCTTCACTCAACAAATGAAAGTGATTGGACCAAGCGTTTAGGCGCGATTGAGCAACAAGCAAACAAACAAACTTTCAATTTTACATACATACGTATATAGGTATATAGGGATAACATATGTATGAACTATCAAAATAAAAAAAATATTTACCGCATAAAAACACAATGGAGATGGAAAACACATAAACTATATAGTCTTCAAAATACAAATAAATAATTAAATACATATGTATGTGTAAAGACCGCAGGTAGAGGACTCAAGTCTCAAGCAAATCAAAAGAATATCCACTTAATAAGTCACAAAATAATAGAAGAAACCACAGCGATGAGAGGCAACAGCTACGATAGCATTCGTCCCTAAGCCGGAGTAAAGAGTAATCTTACATCCAAAATAATAAAATCGTTTCAAATCTGCCAGCTCATTTCTTAGCAAATTTTTTTACTAGAGATGAACTGAAAAGATACCCACAGCAAAACGAAGCGGCTTTCAAGCTACAGCAAATAAAACCAGCTGTTGTACACTTCGGACAGAACAAGAGATTGGTACCCGAAATTTCCGGATTGCATGCAACTCGTGAATCATTTAAAGACTATGGAAAGGAATCTCCATTTTATTTGGAGCTATTGTGAAATCGAGCAGAACACAAATGAAATGATACGCTTTCGTGTTTCGAATTGTAAATTCCCTGGGTGATAAATGTGCTCAGCAACTGCAAAGGGCAAGTGAGTCGACCCGACCAGTAATCTCGAGTCCTAAGCACTTGATTATGGTAATGTTTAAAATTCATTGTATGCATGTCTCTAAAAATGCCCTAGATTTAAGTGCTCAAACTCTCTTATTTATGTGGTATTGATTCGAGCTGCAAGAGTGATTTTAATATCTCCCCTTTCTGACTGACAACCAACAAATCAAACTCTCCTACTGATGTCCATTTTTGCAGTTGTTTCTCCATCCGCGGTGCGAAAACGTTGCCGAAGTTTACACAGCACAGCCTCCTAAACCTGGATTTTCTGAAAATGGTGAGCAAATACACCCATTCCTCGAAAGGACCCAGCAAACAGAGCACTTCTGAGGGCAACTACTTTATTAACCTTTCAATTTTCCACTTGAATGTTAGACAAAGGTCGCCTCAACCTGCTCTAGGGTGAGAAGAGTGGCGGTGCGCCTCTGTGTCTTCGAGTAGATAACGATATGTCTCCGTGGGCCACGAACTTCTTCAAGCCCGGGGACTGCGCCGTAGCTGGCCCAATATCAAAATTTGTGATATAGCACGTATCTAATATGTAGTTGACCTTAAGTAAATTTTCTGTTGTCGTTCCGCTTTCCTTCTTTTCAATGAGTAACATCACCCCGGGTTCATATAGCTGCTACTGTTTACTTGTTTGTAAGCTCAAACAAACAAACAGGGCAAACATTGCCACCCTTGAAAATTATGTACCCAGTCCCGCCGAGTATGCTGAGGGTGTCTTATTCTCAGAGCTGTTTTCTTCTGTTCTTCAATGAGATATTCGCATTTTCTCTTGTTCTGTTTCATAGAAAACGTTTCAAAATTTTTTGTGCGGAATGTGAAGCGGTTGTGCATTGTCCCATTTGGTTCGCCAAACTTAATCGTAGACCTATAAGATTTTGAAATCTCTATGTATGTAGGTATATGATTTATTTACTTGTCTACTTTTAATCGAAAATACCAAGTTGGACCCAATATTAATAACCCCTTGAGAAGACTAGAGCAACTAAAATGAGACCGTTTACTTAACTTGAAAATTTATAAATAATACTTAAACTGTCAAATGTGCCAATTTATTACAACCTTATGTTGTTTCCTTAGAACATAGGCATAAGGAAGTGCGATTAGATTTGTCAAGCGTACCAGAATTCTTTATGTGTGAGTTCTCGCACTTAAGTATTAGAAACATCAGTACAGGCGTAAAAAGAAAGAAATTTCAAGAGAGCTTCACCGCAATTAGTATATGTTTCAAAATTACGTCATTATTCCTACACTATTCTAATTATTCTTCTTTTAATTCGCTTGGGATTGCAATAGTAATTGATTTAATATTTGAATGACATTCGACAACTCGACAGTTTTCAAGGATATTTCTATAGTTTTTCCCTTTGAATATACAGTAAAGGAACGGCTATATCCTGTACGTGTATTCTGTGTGAATGAAGCATCTCTGGCGGAGACAATTTCAGGGGAAGTGCGCCTTGAGTAAGAAGAAGATACTTTGGCAACTCAAAAAATTTGTGATTTCACGTCATTCAGAATTATTTATTTTATTTTATGACTTAAAAGTGAAAAAACCGAAGATAAAATGTGGGTACAAATATTATGTAGATAATTTATTTTTATACATATATTCAGTGACGGATTAACCCTTAATCAAATTAAGCAATTGCCTAGGGCATCACGTCTGGGGGGGGGCACCAGAAGAAGCACAAAAAAAATCCGCACGTCTCACTCTCACGTTACCAAAAACCACACCAAAAAAGTTTCGAGGACTAATTTGAAAATTCGCGCGTTTTAAGTTGACATAGAGTCCGACCTAGAGTCATACACCCGCTCCCGCTTGCCCACCTGCTGCCCGCTGGTACATTCGGCAATTCGAATGCCCCGGAATTGTGATCAGCCAATCACAAACCACCCCTTCCCCGCCTGGCGCCCCCGCAAATCTGTGTCAATCAAATGTTTTGTTTTTTGAGTAAAGCATCGTTGCCAATACAGCGTGGAGCTCAGCGTCAAAGTAGGTCCTGTTCCAAATAGGAGCGCAGAGTATGTTCGAGAGATTCAGATTTTTCGAAATCATATGGTTGGCTGTAATTTTCTTGTCATAAGTGCCGATTGACAATTTGTTTATAACTGTGATTTTCTTTAATTTTGTGACTCGTGATTTTTGTTAATTATTCTGTTAAAGTGGAAAGACATAAGATTTAAAACAAATTAAACTACCAAACAATTTTCGACAAGATAATTTTCGAAAATTTAGGATCCATCTGTTGGATTTAGTGCAACTTTTTCGAAAATAAAATTTTTAAGAACTAATTTTTGCTAAAATAATGAGCAATTCTGCAGAATATTATATTTTGAAGTTCTGTAGTCAAATAATAAACGTGTTTAATGCATAAAAAGAAATATTTGGGCTTATTTTTCATTCCAAGAAATAAACTTTGCAACAGCACCATCTCGAATAAAATCAAGTTCGAAAGTCTTCGACGATTTCAGCGCGAGAGTAGGAGTAGGATCCACTTTTGCATTGACTCTCAGCTGCAGAGTGAGATGTTTAAAGAGACAAAAAATACAACTCTGTTGTGTGGAGTGTGGAGATAGAAAATAATCTGAATCTCCACGCTGTATTGGAAACGCGCCTTATAGCCGGACGACTTCTATCTTCTATGCATACGTAACGTAATGCAATTAATTTGATAATTCATAAGTAAGTCAATAGTTTCAGTAAACTAAAAATCTACGGTGCTGTGCGAGTCACACAGCACAAATTAGTGTGAGTGTGTTTGTCGACAATTAATTCAAGTTCTGTTCATAATATTGTGTTCGCTTAAGTACGTAAAGTTTTATTTTGTTTTGTTTTGATAATGTCCAAAGTCAAAATATCTA
The DNA here is from genome assembly GCA_951509405.1 of Machimus rusticus. Lineage (NCBI taxonomy): Eukaryota > Metazoa > Arthropoda > Insecta > Diptera > Asilidae > Machimus > Machimus rusticus. The sequence goes on from OX608051.1 coordinate 17,808,344, forward strand.
AAGTAATTTGTTTCATTTAAGTAAATACTTTTGGTTATGTAAATTTACTCAAACCAGTCGAAGCTAAAGGTTTCCGCAAGGTCCGAAATAGTTTTTAGAGTTCCGTAGCCAAATAGCAAAAAACGGAACCCTTATGGATTCGTCATGTCTGTCTGTCTGTCTGTCCGTCCGTATGTCACAGCCACTTTTTTCCGAAACTATAAGAGCTATACTGTTGAAACTTGGTAAGTAGATGTATTCTGTGAACCGCTTTAAGATTTTCACATAAAAATAGAAAAAAAAACAATAAATTTTGGGGGTTTCCCATACTTAGAACTGAAATTCAAAAATTTTTTTTCATCAAACCCATACGTGTGGGGTGTCTATGGATAGGTCTTCAAAAATGATATTGAGGTTTCTAATATCATTTTTTTCTAAACTGAATAGTTTGCGCGAGAGACACTTCCAAAATGGTAAAATGTGTGTCCCCCCCCATGTAACTTCTAAAATAAGAGAATGATAAAACTAAAAAAAATATATGATGTACATTACCATGCAAACTTCCACCGAAAATTGATTTGAACGAGATCTAGTAAGTAGTTTTTTTTTAATACGTCATAAATCGTAAACCGCAATTTACCTTTCATTCAATCAACTCAAATATAAAAATAAAAATAAAAACATTTAATTTCATAAACATATAAACCTTATGCATAAACCGTGAACTATTATTTTCTAATAATTAATCTGTAATACACCGAAAGAAAATTTCCAATGTTTCCGCTGTAGTATTGATATTTTTCAGCTATATTTTCAGGCTGAAAAATAGCCGATAAGGAAAATATAACTTATTAACATTGCACCATATCAATCTTTAGAAAAAATGCCGTATTAACATTGAAAAATGTTAATTTATGAAAATTGTTTTTTACCACCCAGTTACCCCTATTCCGATACCCTTTTAGAAACTTGATTTTCCTATATATTCTCCGACTTACTGTGGCTAGATTTGAACTTGGGACCCCCGAGTTCGCGGCATTCTGCTCTAGCCCTGAGCTATCGATGACCCATCAACACATCTACGGTTTTACAGTTTATGAGTAGCGTATTTGTTAGAAGATTTTCCTTCGCTTATACTTCACACTTCGAATTTCAATCGGCGGATATAAGGACTGGCGATCGATTTACATTTTTTAATATTAATTTGGGTTTGAAAACTTCAAAATCAAAATAATATTTTGAAATGATATTTCCGCTGTAACTAAATATCCGAATTTCCATGTTAATATGTCACAAAAAATGTCAATTTGACATTTTTCCCTTTAAAGTATCATTTTTATTATCATTATAACAGCAATTGTTGTAAAAATGATATAATATTTTTTTTAATATTAAAATAATGTTAAATTAACATTGCGTTTTTTTCTCGGTGTAGGTGCCTAAGTACATAATAATAATAATAAAAAATACACTATTATTAAAACATCGATCAAAGTTACAACGAACTACAAGAACTTTTATATTATGTTACTTGCTGCTACGGAACCCTTCATGGGCGAGTCCGACTCGCACTTGGCCGCTTTTTTTTCTAGGTAGGTAAATTAGTTTGAGAGGTCAATGACACGCGCGTCAAATGATACCTAATAATAATAATTTTTTGAGTTTAAGTATCTCGTTAAAATTGTACACTTAAGTAAAAGCTTGTGACCTAAAATTTTTTTTTGATAATTACTTGTTTTATGATAATAATCATTAGGATGATGAATATGAATAGGGAAGTTCTTACCGGGTTTCTTTCTTTGGAATAGAATTTTCGGATGTCGCTAAGGTAGGCATCGAATGTTTTTCGTTTGCAAAATAATAGGCAAGAATACATAGGTAAAAAAATATCACTAGGTATACCTAATCGAATAATTTTAGCTTGAATTTAATTGAATTTATAAGGGCTTTGAAGCCTTCGGCTTCGAAGTAATTAGATTCCACTTTACAGCGTTTAGGTACTCTTTTTAATCATTTATTTCTTTACATACCCCTAGATTAAATCATGAAGCGTTCGCAATTGAGTGGCGCACAAAAACGAAAACACGCAGAAGAGAATAAAAGAAAAATAGCCGAAACAATAAGTAAAACAAAAAATTTTTTTCTGTGACCCTCAATCTGAACCACCACCATCAGTTGATATTCCAATTCCAGGGACGTCAAAAAACAGTGAAGAAAATTTTACGATTCAAGAACCTTCTGATTCTGAATTTGAAACCTTGAATAATACTGAAGATATAATAGACGAAACTGAAATTAACAGAGCACCAAATCATGAAAATGACCCAGGGCTATGGCGTGAATTTTCAAACGTTGACGTGGAATATTGGCTATCTTGCGGACCAAATTACTGTCAAAATCATAAAAGTTCATTTGAAAAATCCCGTCGAATTTATGGTTCAACGTCGCGTTACTGCCATGAAAAGGTATTTATTGGCCGAAAGCCTAATGGCGAAAACTACAAAAGAGAGTGGCTACTTTATTCGCCGTCTACAGGATCACTTTTCTGTTTTGTATGTAAGCTCTTTTGTTCAGATAAATCTTCAGTTTTTGTTAGTTCAACAGGTTTTAGTGACTGGAGGAATAACAAAGTAATGATTGAAGGTCACGAAAAGAGTTCTAGTCACAGAGATTGTCTATTAACATATTTAACACGCAGGCAAGGCTTAAGCTTGCATCAAGGTTTTGACAAACAAATTCATGAAGAGAATGTTTACTGGGAGCACGTATTACAGCGAGTTATAGCTGTTATTCGCACACTGGCAGAAAGAGGCCTTCCTTTTCGCGGTGCAGTAAAGAAATTTGGATCTCTTCAGAATGGAAATTTTCTAGCGTTGCTGGAACTTATAAGTCAATTTGATCCCTTTTTAGCGGCACACATAACCAAATATGGAAACACCGGAAAAGGAAACGTCTCTTATTTATCTAAAACGATCTACGAAGAGTTGATTATGATAATGGCCCAAGAAGTGCATGATAAAAGATGGCCAGCCAGTAGAGCGATTTTTTACATTTATTGAGTTGGAAACGCATCACACAGGAGATGAACTGGCAAAGCAGACTCTTCAATACCTTGAAGAACATTGTGGATTAGATTTTTCAAAATGCAGAGGCCAGTCTTATGACAATGCTTCAAATATGTCTGGGCGTTACAATGGCATGCAACAGAAGATTCTAGAGGCGAATCCGTTTGCAATATATATCCCATGCGCAGCCCATTCTCTCAATTTAGTAGGTCGAAGCGCCATGGATTGTTGCCTAGCAGCTGTAAATTTCTTTTCATTAGTCCAAAATCTAAATTTTTTAGAAAAATTGCGGTGCGACTTTGATTCTTTAGGAGCCCGCGCAAAAGAAAAGCTACCAGATGTGGAATACAAAAGACACCCGTCAGAGACGAAGAAAGAAAATGCCCAATGATGGTTAAGCTCCTGAAGTAAGTTTCAGCCCAAGAGAACAATTCAAAATAACGTGTTATTATAGCATCATTGATAAATTAAATGCAGAGATGCGAAAAAGAGGAAAGATATACAAAGAAACAGTAGAAAAATTCTAATTCTTGAATAAAATACCCGATGCCGATTAAATTATGTGTCCCGATCAAACTGCAGAATACAGTCAACACAGTACAAATCCAGTAAACACATATCCAGAAGACCTTAACACCGAATTAATAACAGAAATTCAACAGTTTCATTCATATGTCATAAGTAAAATAAGTTCCAGACCCAGTGATTCGGCTCGCACAAGTTTACATCAAACTCACGCACAATTGTATAAAATAATACATGATTATAATATTGAATCAGCTTTCCCTAATGTAGAAACAGCCCTGCGTATACTTTTGTCGCTTATGATTACAAATTGTTCAGCGGAACGTTCTTTTTCAAAATTAAAAATATTAAAAAATGAAAAAAGGACAAAGATGGATCAAGAAAGGCTCGATAATTTATCGATATTATACATAGAGTCCGATATGTTAAAAACGTTAGACGTTAATGCTATCTTGCGTGAATTCAATGCCTGGAAAAGCCGCAAGACTCAATAAATAAATAAATAATACTTTGGTTTTTATTGTTGTCGCACCTACTCCACTTCTAAGGTATGTTACATCTCATCATCTTATTTTACAAAAAACTAATGTTTTTAGGCGGTAAAGATTTAAAGACCGATTCTAGTTGACATACGGATAGGGGGGCCCACAGGCGTGGATTGCTTAGGGCATCAAGTAGTCTTAATCCGTCACTGCATATATTCAAATTCAAATTCAAATTCAAATTCAAATTCAAATTCAAATTCAAATTCAAATTCAAATTCAAATTCAAATTCAAATTCAAATTCAAATTCAAATTCAAATTCAAATTCAAATTCAAATTCAAATTCAAATTCAAATTCAAATTCAAATTCAAATTCAAATTCAAATTCAAATTCAAATTCAAATTCAAATTCAAATTCAAATTCAAATTCAAATTCAAATTCAAATTCAAATTCAAATTCAAATTCAAATTCAAATTCAAATTCAAATTCAAATTCAAATTCAAATTCAAATTCAAATTCAAATTCAAATTCAAATTCAAATTCAAATTCAAATTCAAATTCAAATTCAAATTCAAATTCAAATTCAAATTCAAATTCAAATTCAAATTCAAATTCAAATTCAAATTCAAATTCAAATTCAAATTCAAATTCAAATTCAAATTCAAATTCAAATTCAAATTCAAATTCAAATTCAAATTCAAATTCAAATTCAAATTCAAATTCAAATTCAAATTCAAATTCAAATTCAAATTCAAATTCAAATTCAAATTCAAATTCAAATTCAAATTCAAATTCAAATTCAAATTCAAATTCAAATTCAAATTCAAATTCAAATTCAAATTCAAATTCAAATTCAAATTCAAATTCAAATTCAAATTCAAATTCAAATTCAAATTCAAATTCAAATTCAAATTCAAATTCAAATTCAAATTCAAATTCAAATTCAAATTCAAATTCAAATTCAAATTCAAATTCAAATTCAAATTCAAATTCAAATTCAAATTCAAATTCAAATTCAAATTCAAATTCAAATTCAAATTCAAATTCAAATTCAAATTCAAATTCAAATTCAAATTCAAATTCAAATTCAAATTCAAATTCAAATTCAAATTCAAATTCAAATTCAAATTCAAATTCAAATTCAAATTCAAATTCAAATTCAAATTCAAATTTATTATGACAGAAACTTTTACATGGAATAATTCACAAGATTTCAATCTTATTTAGAATTATAGCTGATAATAATTAAAAAATAATTAAGTAAATGATCATTAGGAACAGTGAAACTAGCTAAGTAAAAGAATAAAAAATATATCAGAGAGGAAAATGGTCCAGTGTCCAGTAAAATTATGTCAACATGCCGGTCGCCAGCGCCATTCATGTACATATATACATGTATACTTCTACAAATCTAGCTCCTGAATGTAGCGCCTGAATGCACCAAACGAGCCCGCCCTCTGAACGCCGAAAGGCAAGCTATCCCAGAGTCGGACGCACTGGACAGTGCAAGACGATTCAAGTACAGAAGTTTCGAATTTCGGAAGACGAAATCGTAGCCCACGCGATGAACTGAGGGGAATAAAGAGTTGTTTCAAGCACAGGGCTGAGAGGACTTGGTAAATTTGTACAGGAAATGCAACATCTTCCGCTTCAAATAGACATCCAGCGAACACCCCAGTACAGTATCACGAAGATGCGATACCCGATCAAACCTTTTCAGGCCATAGATGAACCTAACACAGTCGTTGAAGGCTATATTACGTCTTCGTGAGCAGCAAGAGTCCACCTTTGGAAATATTAAAGAATAGCAAGTGAAATGTGGTATAATCAGCGTTTTCACCAATTTTATTCGAATGTTCGACGATAAAACGGCCGCTGAGAGCCATAATCGCCTCAACACTCCATACATTTTGGATAGGCTCGACTTAATCTGATCGCAGCAGGTCATCTTTGAGTTAAGGATAACTTCTAAGTTGCGTACTTTCTCCACATAAGGGATGATGTTATTGTTTAGGATTATCGGTGGAAGGCTAGCTGGATCAATGCTTGAGCTGGAAAACGCGATGCATTGACATTTAAAAGGGTTTAACTCTTGTTTGTTCTGAATTGACCATAAGTGGATTCTTTCCAAGTCATCATTAATTCCAGCTACGCAGTCTTCTATGAGTCCAACGGGCCTATCAAGATAAATTTGAACACCGTCCGCGTACATGTGAATGTGAGCATCATGTAAAACTTGAGGTAAATCGTTAATGAATAGACTAAAGAATAAGGGACCAAGTGAAGTCGCCACCGACAATAATGTTAGCATAACGCTGCGCCAAAGTGGTAATGGTCTCAAAAAACACACTCGAATTCTGATTATTCATTTGACCAGGAGGAAAATATGCGGAGCATACTATGCACTTATCAGTTGTATCCACCTCCACACACAGGAACTCAAAGAAGTGCTCATCTGAACAAAATACTGGCTTAGACCTGAAGTCCTCCCTAACGTATATCGCTACTTCACCACCGGTTCTATTACTGCGGTCATTCCTGAAAACCCTGAATCCTTGAAAAGATACAGCACTTGATGGAATGTCGCCATGCAGCCAGGATTCGCTCACCAAGAAAGCATGACAGGAGGGGGATTCGCAATTCCCGAGTGATAATCAACGCTAACTGGCGTACGACCGTTGACAAAACTGACCGGAAAAGCACATATGAACTTAATGAGCGACATAATCTGAGAAACTAAAACAACAAAGAATTAAAAAAAAAATAAAATAAAAACAAAACAAGAAAAAGAAAAAGAGAATAAAAGAAATTAGAAATGAAAAATTAACGAGAGATTAAGAAATTAGATATTAATATGTGCAATAAGCGAAGTTTATAGTGATCAATTCGTCGTAACTCTAAGGTTCAGTCGATGCATTTGCAGCTTATTCAATTTGGTCATCTGTTGTAGGAAGACAGGCAGGCGATCTGATGGTTCGCTTTCGGTGGGTTGCGTAGTCGATTTAATCCCTTCTGGCCACCTTCAGAGCAAACGCAGAGCGCAAAACGTGGTGATTGCCCCTTGTGAGGCTTTCGAAAACGTTGACTTTTGCAGCTTCCGATGCATTAAGGAAGTTTAGTTGCAGGTTCGACTTAGAGCTTTTGAAGCCCCTATACTTGTGGATGAATTCGCGCTGCTCTGCCGTAGAAGAGAACTTTACCAGGATCGGGCTCTTTCCCTTTGACTGAATCTGAGAGGATGCCGGTTTGAGGCGAAAAGCCACCGTATATGAGGACAACTGGTATTTGATTTGCTTCGACAGCGATTTAACGATCTCAAGAGGCTTTTCGTCTGGTCGTCGAGGAATCCCAGTTATTATTGCATCTGAGAGGCGGTTATGCTGCAGCAATTCGTTCAACTCGAGGCGAATGCCGTTTACTTCGTTTCTCATATCACGTACTTCATTTGTGAGATCGATCACCTCTTGTTTAGTTGAGCTGAGCGCCTCATCAATTTTTAAGAGCAATCGGTTCCCCAGATGATCTGCTAGTTGATCCATTTTTTCTCCAATCACGTCGATCAATATATTTGTTAATTTACGTTCCAGCAGTTCGAAACGGTCAGTTGAGCAGATGGAGTTGGATCGGGCGGACGTTATGGATGTGTTGGACTGGGCTGATGCTATGGATGTGTTAGAACCATACTTCGGACTTTTGGATTTTGATGATCCAAGGGAAACGCTCGATACACCCACTTGCTGTTGGTGCTTGTGTTTAGCTGCTCCTCTCGTAGTTACCGGTGTGTTCGAGTTTTTCGCTCCTTGATCAGTTACCTTTCCACCTAGCTTACAAGCTTCTTTCTTACCACCCATGGTGCGAACTCCAGAACTTTATTTAAGGAGTAAAGCAAAGTAACTTCAGCGGCGGGAATAAAGAGGTACGCTCCGTGAGTCGCAGTCGAAAGTGGTAGTAGATTAACCAATTTGCAAGTTGGAAATTAGCGTGGAACCGTGAAAAATGCGCAAATGCACTACTGCCCGAGAGAAAACGTCCTACTCCATCGACATCACACTGCACTGCATATATTATGTACCTAGTGCAACATAATGAAGTGTATCGTGCATAACTGCGGAATTATAGGTGTCGGGAAAATGAAGGAATTTCAGTTCACCGGCAACTCAGAATTTAAAATCGCTTTGCAGAAATGATTTTTAGATAGCCACGGCTTTAACTGATCTTCACGCATTACACATGTTATTTCATTTAACGTTTAATTTTCAAGATTTAAAAATAATTTGGTAAATGTCAGCCTACGGCAATCATACGTAATTTCGATGCGCCCTGATACAGAGAAGTCGTTGAATATTTTTAAATGGTGATTCAAATGGGCGCAAAATATTTATTAAATCAAGTATGTCAAAACCACTATTTCATTTTTTCTCACTTTTTGCAACTGCACTGATCAATTTTCTTTTTAGTAGTAGGTAAGCTTAGATTGGTAATAGTGAGATGCTTCACTTTCAGCGGTTTATGTCAATTCCTTTACTGTTTATTCATAGGTTTTTCCTAATTCTTTCTCGCTTGCTCAATTTTTGTCTCTTTCAGCAAAAAATTGTACGCATACATACACTATATTTGAACGTTTCAGCACTTCCTTAGGCCTATATTCTAAGGTGGTCCATCTACAGGTGACATAAAACGAAATATAGTAAATTACATAAATTAACCTATAAGTATATTTATAATAATTATAAAAAAAATTTTTGTCACTTGCAAGAAGAGTTATAACAAAGAAATATATTTAATGACGATTATTTGTTAAAGTTCACATTTCAATCCAGTGGCAGTGGTGGAAGCAAGCTACAATGGAAAAAATGGTTTAAAATTAAATAACAAAACAAATAGACTAATTATAACTATTTTAACTCAAGGAAGGGGAGACAAGGGGGTTTATTGCAAGGATGGGCTGAGCAAGATAAGAGAATGCTTAAAAGAGGCTTTGTCAACATGAAAGTTAAAGTCGGTAGAGTTGTTAACCTTCTACCTATTTAAAACATTCTAGTGAAGGGTTCGATTCGAAGTGACCCTTAATGCGATGAATTTCGAAGCAAAAGCTAGGTAGAAATCTAATGTTCCGAGGGTTAGTGTTAAGCGATATATTGTGCAGGAACTCAGGACAATTTATTTAACCAGTTAAGCCTCAGTTATGAAATTCTAGATGGACGAAGATAATAAAGTAGACATAAAGACGTAAGGCAAGAGGCTGTAGGTTAATTAATTTTAGACAACTTCCGTGTGGAGGAAGGTTGAGTTTTCTGTCCAAGAAAGGTCACGTAACGCGCTGAGCAGATTCAATCCTCTAATGAAAGTAAAATGGGAGTGTGACCAAACCTGATGGGAAGTATTAGGAAGAGGCCTAACACAGAAAGTGTATATCGTGATGTAGAGTTAGAAAATTCCTTGAATTGGTCTGATGAATGCAGAATTACCCGTTTGCTAAATTAGGTCCGTGCAGTTCTGGTTGAATACTGTAGTCCACAAGTTGCTCATTTGATTGGAGAAGACTTTTGGATTGCAGTATTGATGGAGGATTCTTTAGCGTGATACCAGCGATCTAAGGTGGAATTTCCTTCATATGGGTTCCTAAAACCTCCACTGACTCTTCAAAGTTAGTTTTTAGAGTCACTTCCTTTGTTTTTATATGGTAGATGATTTATTCCAGTGCTTTGGAATACTGCTTCTGTCCTAGTACCTTTACACATAACACCGATTACTGTTGTTTCATTTGAAACGTAAATTCAGGTGTTTTTCATTGCCATTGCTTTCCAGACAATGGGTGGAATACATAAAAATTAAGCAAGTACTGGAAGTAACTGATTGAAGCAAAAGCAGCAGTAAAAGGTCAAAGGGTAAGTATTTACTCGATGCGATATGCATAACACATTTCTTTTACTTATTAGTAAAATTTTGTAGTATTTACTTAGTTTATCCAGTATTTACTTGAACTTTAAGTAAAACTGCAAACATTTACTTATTTTATGGCTGAGGTTTAACTACTTGGATTAGATAAATTTCTTAATTTATTTAGAAGAAAACTATTTTTCTCCAGCAGTGAAACTTATAAAAATGGAAAACAATACAAGCAGTGCTCAAATAGATTTTGTTAGTATTTTGAAAAATCATGTAGTTCTCTTAAGCAAATCTCAATTACCCTCTGTAAAAAGTGAGAAAATTGAATCACTAAAAAGTTTCCGTAGTGAATATGAATTGCTTACGGATATTAAGATCTCAGAAGACCAAATAAAAAAAAGATAAACAACATCAAAACAGAAGTAAAAAAGAAAACTGATGTAAATCGGATGGGGAATAAGCCCATAAAACTAAGAGGATGGCAAAAAATGTTTTTGGACTTGATTGAAGCGGATAAAAATCCCTCAATATCCCGTGTACCAGGTATTTTTTATAAAATGTTTTAAAAACTTTTAAATATAAGTTGTAATACAATGTGAAGGTTGACTATCTGTAGGCACAAGTAATACCAGTCAAGTGCAGGAAAGAAATAATCGACTTTAAAGAGGAATCACTTTCAAGCATTTTGAATAATAGCAGCTGTGATTCCCCTGTAGCAAAAAGAAGAAAGAATAAATTTTAGGAAACGGAAGAGACAAAAAACTTGACTAATGGGGAACTTCAACGTCTTGTCTTACTGGAGCAGCTGACACGGAACTTCTGAAGAACGGGTGTTTCGTTGTATTTACGGTGAAATTGTGCAGGTAACTTCCTATTCGACGTAAAACAGTAGGAGGAAATATAATTCGGTGGCGCTCGGCCATTTATTCGAATATATTTTTGTATATTCCACTTTTAATTTCTGAAATTTTTTGAAATTTCAAGTGGAATATTTCGCCTCCATAATTGATTTTTACCTGCACAATTTCACCTATATATATCTATTGCACTCCGCACTACACTAGTTTTCTATTTAAATTACTTCAATCACTTGAAAATCACGGAAATCAACGAAAAACTTTAAAAAAACCGGCACGCAAAATAAACGATATCGCGTAAACAAACCGCCATATTTACTTGCAGAACAACCGAGCTGTCACTCCGTTTTCTGCCATTCCACTTTGACTGCGTCCGTTAAGTTATAATTTTACTTATCCACTGAAATACAATTTGTGGATGTAAAATCAAAATATTTTTCGTACAAATGTTAAAAATTAGAATAATATTTAAATATTTCTGTATATTTACGTAAATAAATATTAAATTCGTTTGTAAAAGGGAAATACTTAGTCAATAGACATTTTGTAAAAGGAAAATACTTAGTCAATATACATTTTGTAAAAGGGAAATACTTAGTCAATAGATATTTTGTAAAAGGAAAATATTTAGTCAATAGACATTTTGTAAAAGGGAAATACTTAGTCAATAGACATTTTGTAAAAGGAAAATACTTAGTCAATATACATTTTGTAAAAGGGAAATACTTAGTCAATAGACATTTTGTAAAAGGAAAATATTTAGTCAATAGACATTTTGTAAAAGGGAAATACTTAGTCAATAGACATTTTGTAAAAGGAAAATATTTAGTCAATAGACATTTTGTAAAAGGGGAATACTTAGTCAATAGACATTTTGTAAAAGGAAAATATTTAGTCAATATTATTCTAATTTTTTACATTCGTACGAAAAATATTTTGATTTCACATCCACAAATTGTATTTCAGTTGATAAGTAAAATTATAACTTAACGGACGCAGTCAAAGTGGAATGGCAGAAAACGGAGTGACAGCTCGGTTGTTCTGCAAGTAAATATGGCGGTTTGTTTACGCGATATCGTTTATTTTGCGTGCCGGTTTTTTTAAAGTTTTTCGTTGATTTCCGTGATTTTCAAGTGATTGAAGTAATTTAAATAGAAAACTAGTGTAGTGCGGAGTGCAATAGATATATATAGGTGAAATTGTGCAGGTAAAAATCAATTATGGAGGCGAAATATTCCACTTGAAATTTCAAAAAATTTCAGAAATTAAAAGTGGAATATACAAAAATATATTCGAATAAATGGCCGAGCGCCACCGAATTATATTTCCTCCTACTGTTTTACGTCGAATAGGAAGTTACCTGCACAATTTCACCGTAAATACAACGAAACACCCGTTCTTCAGTTAGACCGCTGACACTTATTAGGTTGCAACGATAAGTAACTCGAAAACGGCTTGGAGATGGAAGTTGCACCACATAAACGGAAACAAACTGAAAAATTATCGTAACCAACGCTTATAAAACTTATTTGCAATTATAGACAGTAAGAAATAACTAAAGGAAGGGAACAAGTCACCCCCCCCGGTAACTGGCTATTTTTGAGTGAAATCGTCCAGAAATTTTTGCTTTGGATTTGTAAGGGATACATATGCTGATATATGTGCCGGCATTATTAAAATTTGTACGAATTTTTACAAAAAAAATACTTTTTTTTTCCCCGATTTCTCAAATTTTTGCCTTCACATTTCGCATATTTTTCCCCGATTTCTGGACAATTTCACTCACTTTCACACAAAACTTCTTTTTTTTAATTCATTTCACGCACATAACTTTGTTATTTAATCCAGTATTAGCTGAAAATTAGAAATTTTTAATAAATTACTTTTGTTTACTTACCATTTGCCTCCTCCTGCCACCAGCTTTTCCATTCATCTGTCACTTCAAGTTGCCAGGGCTGGCCACCACCTGTTGCGGGTGCGTTCACACCATGAGTATTCGCTGCTGCAAAAATGTCTTATAATTAGAAAATCTAAATGTTATATTTTTGGAAAAATTAACATATTTTGTAATACTTTGTAAATAATAAGTAAGTAAGTAATAAGTAAGTAAGTAATAAGTAAGGCAAATTCTCCGTCAGTATGCATTTTGTAAAAGGCAAATTCTCCGTCAGTATGCATTTTGTAAAAGGCAAATTCTCCGTCAATATGCATTTTGTAAAAGGCAAATTCTCCGTCAATATGCATTTTGTAAAAGGAAAATTCTCCGTCAATATGCATTTTGTAAAAGGTAAATTCTCCGTCAATATGCATTTTGTAAAAGGCAAATTCTCCGTCAGTATGCATTTTGTAAAAGGAAAATTCTCCGTCAATATGCATTTTGTAAATTTATTATTTACAAAGTATTACAAAATATGTTAATTTTTCCAAAAATATAACATTTAGATTTTCTAATTATCAGACATTTTTGCAGCAGCGAATACTCATGGTGTGAACGCACCCGCAACAGGTGGTGGCCAGCCCGGGCAACTTGAAGTGACAGATGAATGGAAAAGCTGGTGGCAGGAGGAGGCAAATGGTAAGTAAACAAAAGTAATTTATTAAAAATTTCTAATTTTCAGCTAATACTGGATTAAATAACAAAGTTATGTGCGTGAAATGAATTAAAAAAAAGAAGTTTTGTGTGAAAGTGAGTGAAATTGTCCAGAAATCGGGGAAAAATATGCGAAATGTGAAGGCAAAAATTTGAGAAATCGGGGAAAAAAAAAGTATTTTTTTTGTAAAAATTCGTACAAATTTTAATAATGCCGGCACATATATCAGCATATGTATCCCTTACAAACCCAAAGCAAAAATTTCTGGACGATTTCACTCAAAAATAGCCAGTTACCGGGCGGGTGACTTAAGCCAAAGGAAGAACAAATGAAATTAAATCCATAGTTATTGAATTTTATGTCTCCTTTAGATATTTTTTTGAATAAATTATATTGAAAATTCAAAATAGTTTAAACATTTGAAAAGTTGCAAATTAGGCCTGCTATTTCATTCCTTCTTTGCTGCCCCTTTCTTCGAATTTCATATGCATAGTTTATGATGTCTCCACTATCGTTGCCATCCTCTGCACTTTCGCCACTTTCCAAAAATTCAAAATTGTCTTCATTTTAAGTATTTTGCTATGTTATGTAAAACAACACACGCAACTACAAGAGTTGGAATATTTCGTAGACTTATTCGTATACAATTTTGAAGAATTGGAAATCTTCTCTTGAGTTGTCCAAAACATCTTTCTATTATGATACGTTCTTTGGCATGCAATTTATTGTACACTTTTTCTTGAGGAGTTATTGGGTTCTTGAAGGGCGTCATTAGCCATGGTGAAATTCCATATCCTACATCTGCTATTAAAATGGAGCTTGCCGAGTTTCTCATAATTGTTTCAAGAGAACTGTTTCTCCAAATTCGGGAATCATGGACTGATCCTGGCCATTGGCAATCTACGCTTGTAAAGCATTCCGCCACATTACATTTTGCTTGCACATTGATACATACTGGCATAACCTTTTCTGTTGATGTATTCTTCAGGATAAGCGGTTGGCTTTAGTATTTCCCTTGAGTGTGCTTCATTGTTTGCAGGAAACTTTATCCATTCGTTAGCTTTATTTTCGTTAGCTTTATTTTTAATAACGCACGCAATATTTTCCACTGCTCTGCAAACAGTAGATTGGTGAACTCCTATATCTTCTCCAACGCCGACCTGGAATCCCGGATCTCCTATATAACGTAAGAATATTCTCAGTTTTTGTTCGGGTGTCAGGGCAACCCCTCGTGTTTCACAATTTGATCCATAGAAATATCCACTTAACCATTTCACGTTTTCTTCTTCAAAACGATAAAGTTGTTTGTAATTATCTAATTCTGGCATTCTCCTTTCTCTATACGTTTTCTTCTGATTTACTTGAAAAAAAAGCAGCCATTTAATTTAAAATAATTAACTTGGAGCACACGAGCCGATATTTCTTTGTCATTAGACACACAGTTTACTCTAAAAAGAGATTTTCAAGCTGCATTTATCCAACTTGAAAATATTTCAGTAAATCCTAATTTCGTTAAGTAAATACTTAGTATTATGTATACCTTTTAAGGTATATTCATCAAAATGAAGTAAAAGCTTGTTATTGGAGTAAATACTTCTCTTTAACTTATGCTTATAAAATTATGCATATGTACTGAAGCATTTACTTGAACATTTGCCAGTAAAAGCATTTCTTAGCCTTTTAGCCCAGTCAAATTAGACATTAAAATTGCAAAGCGTGATGTAGTTCTAATTTTTTGATATATTGTTAGGACCAGTTAGAGTAGTGTAAAATAAAATTTGCAGCTTCGGAAAACCTGTGCTTCCTGCGTAATATGTGAAAATCTGCAGCTTTTTTTTTAATTGCCTTATAACTCATAATATGTGCATTTGTTGATATTAAATGTTACTACCATTTTTAAAGTACATTAAATTTGCAACAATTTAAGCCCAACCACAGTCCTGTGCCTTCAATGGTTCTTGAGATATGGCCATTTTTGTTCTTCCAAAAAATCACTGTAACTGCAAGAAAATCCCAATGCTGCGTAGAGGTTTACAAGATGTTTTGGCCCAACTTTCTGTACAGGTAGGTACCAAAACTCGTCTTGAGTGAGGAGAGGAATGAGCTAGGTCTGACGGGAAAATTTATTGCATGAGCTATCGAAACACATTTCTTCTTCCAACCATCGAGATATTGGCATTTGTGTTTCAGTACGATGGTTTTACGCAACAGTTTTAGAGACTTAGGGAATAGCAAATTCAGCTTCTCGCAAAATCATCATCAGATGGACTTACTGCAATCCATTTTCCATAATTTTTCTCATAGGTTGAACAGTTACACCGATATGAGAGAAAAATTAAAATATTGAATTTTGGAAGAACAAAATTGGCCATATCTCGAAAACCATTTAAGGCACAGAACTATGGTTGGGCTTAAACTGTTGCAAATTTAATGTACTTTAAAAATGGTAATAACATCTATTTATTTTTTATTTAGCCAACAGAAAATGCCCTGAATGAACAACAACAAAAATATAACTTAACTAAGAATAATTACAATAAGCGTAAAATTAAATAACAATATGTTAGAATATTATCAAAATAGATATTTAAATAGAACTAGCTCCATCTAGTGCATATCTGTAACAATTAAGATAATCCCTTTGTGTGTAACCTATGGTTAAGTCTATGACTTGCAACTTAATAAAAATAAACGTTAGTCTTGTCGCAACAGCCCACGTGTTTTATTAGGTTATGGGCCCAGCTCCCGCATTTTTTTCTAAGTATAAAAGTTTCTTTCGAGTAGCCTTATCCTTTTGGTGTTTTCGTGCATAATGTCATCATCCAGTTATATAGTCAACGTTCCCAAGCTAAAAGGACGTGAGAACTATGATGATTGGGCGTTCGCGGTAAGAAACTTTATGGTGTTGGAGGGCATTGATCTGGACAATATTTCGCCGGAATTAAGTAACAGTGACCAAGCAAAGGCCAAAGCGAAATTAGTTATGACCATCGATCCTTCGTTATACGTCCACATCAAGACTGAGAACACCGTTGACGCTTTGTGGAAAAAGTTGAAGCAACTGTTTGATGACACTGGATTCATAAGAAAAATTAGTTTACTTCGATCATTAATATCGATCCGGCTAGAAAATTGTGAATCCATGACAAGCTACGTGTCGCAAGTGGTTGAGACGGCGCAGCGATTGAAGGGGAAAGGCTTCGAAATCAGTGAAGAATGGATTGCATCATTGCTTTTAGCCGGACTCCCAGAAAAATTTGCGCCAATGATCATGGCCATCGAACACTCTGGTTTGGCTGTTAGTGCTGACGTCATAAAAACGAAGCTTCTAGATATGACTGTAGTGGCAGTAGTGGAAATGGAACAGAGACAAATCGTCGAACAAAAGGTGGCAACACTGTGCATTCCAAGCAAACATAAAAGTCAAATCCAACGTCATCAGGAAGTAAACAAATAAAGTGTTATAGATGCAAGAAAATTGGACACTATAAAAACCAATGTCCTGAATCAAAGGTTAAGGAAGCAGGTGCCTTCAGTATCGCTTTTATTCAAGGGGAATTCAGTACAGATGATTGGTATATTGATTCCGGTGCAAGTGTCCATATGACGGCGAACCGAGAAAGTTTATTGGAAATACGAAAACACAAGATAAATGAAATAGTTGTGGCGAATAAAACATCTATGCCAGTTATGTGTGCCGGCGATACACTAATAACTACATGTGTAAAAACCGACCAGTTAAACATTCGTGTGCAAAATGTATTGTACATCCCTAACCTCACAACTAACCTCCTATCTGTGAGCCAGCTAATAGCAAATGGAAATACAGTTTCGTTTGAGAGAAATTGTTGCTACATCCGTAACAAACAGAATAAGCTGATTGGAATAGCAAGTTTAAGAAATGGAGTGTATAAACTAAACACAGTCAAGTCGGAGGTATTAGCAGCTTCGGCAGTACACAAATCAGATGCAAGACTGTGGCATAGACGGCTCGGGCATATCAACAGTAGTGACTTAGAGAAAATGAAAAATGGTGCAGTGGAGGGTGTATCCTTTAAAGATAAAGCAAACATCCAGAAAACCAACTGTGAAGTATGTTGCGAAGGCAAACAATCACGCTTACAGTACAGTGCCAAAAAATTATAACCACCAACATTTATACTTCCATACTTTATTTTGAAAAAAACTTTATTATATTCGTACACGGTTAAGATAAGCATTAAATTAAGGGTAAATTCACATATTTTGCAAATTAATATTTCTAGTATTTAGTATTATTAACCATATTTTTAATAACACTTGTTAATCTCCGCGATTTTCTTCGATGCAACTATTTATGCTTTCGGCGTTAAATGAAATGGTATACAATGTAATACTTCTTGGAAACATGAAAATTTGTTTATTGATATTTATATTTGATAGAACTGGAATAAATGAATGGGGGAATACTTTTGCATATTGCATATTGGTTCGTAACGTAACGATTTCTTATTCGTCAAACAATGAAAACAAAGGAGGAAAGATTGCAACTCGGCAAGGAAATGTTAATCTGTTTGATTGTTTGCGAAAAAAATGTAATCAGAGTTCAAATTTTGACATTTGTTAGAGTGGTTATAATTTTCTGGCACTATACTGTACCTTTCCCGTCAGCCAATCATAGAAGTGAAACCTTGTTGGAAGTGGTGCACTCAGATTTATGTGGGCCTATGGAGACAAAATCTATTGGCCAGGCCAAATACTTTCTTCTTTTCGTTGATGATGCCAGTCGAATGTCAAATGTATATTTTTTGAAAGAAAAGAATCAAGCATTGCAGTACTTCAAGGAGTATAAAAAGTTGGTAGAAAATCAAACTGGAAATAAAATTAAAGTTTTGAGAACAGATAATGGAGGAGAATTTTGTTCCCAGGAGATGGAAAATTATTTGAAAGCCGAAGGGATAGTTCATCAGAAAACCAACTCATACACTCCGGAGCAGAATGGCCTATGTGAGCGCTTTAACAGAACTATAGTTGAACGTGCTAAATGCTTACTTTTCGAGGCTAAATTAGAAAAACAATTTTGGGCAGAGGCAGTAAACTCGGCAGTTTATCTAAAAAATAGGTCGCCGGCCTCAGGTCTAGGAGATATTACACCATTTGAGAAATGGACAGGCAGAAAACCTGACTTAAGTCATATCAAAGTGTTTGGCAGTCCTGTGATGGTACATGTGCCGAAGAATAAAAGACTAAAATGGGACAAGAAAGCTGTCAAGTATATCTTAGTTGGCTACCCAGATAACATAAAAGGGTACAGATTATACAACTTAGAAACAAGACAAATTACAACGAGCAGGGATGTGACTATTATGGAAAAAGAAAACATCCCAGACAATACTCAGCTAGTAGTGCAGGAAAGGAGTGATGAACAGGATTCACAATCAGTGGAGGAAGAAACAGAAGAAGAAGGGAGTATTTCTGACCTGAATGACCCTACCTATGTTCCTGAGACTTCTAGTCCGAGCTCAACGTCAGAAGACTCGTACCATACATTATGTGAGGAGGATGGTGTTTCAAGTGCAGAAGAAATTCCTGAGATACCAAGCAAACGCACAAGAAAACAAGTAGAGAGGTATGGTTATTCCAATCTCAGCATTGCTGATATGCAGGAGTCTTGTGGTGATGAAATAACCTATGAGGAGGCGATGAAGGGGCCAGATAAAGAGATGTGGAAGCAGGCAATGGAACAGGAGCTCAAAGCTTTTGAAGAAAACCAGGCTTGGGAATTCGTGGATGACAGAGAGGCGGACAGAGTGGTTCAATGCAAGTGGGTATTTAAAAAGAAATTTGAAAATGATAACAAAGTAAGATTTAGAGCTCGTTTAGTTGCAAAGGGCTTTACTCAGAAAGAAGGTGTGGACTATAGTGCTACATATTCGCCAGTTATTAGATACTCAACCTTAAGATTGTTATTCGCATTAAGTGTAAAATTAAATTTTAAAGTTACCCATCTCGATGTAACAACTGCATTTTTAAATGGCTGTCTAAATGAAAATGTATTTATGCAAGTCGCTCCCAACTTAAAATGTAAAAGCAATACTGTTCTTAAATTGAAACGTGCTATATATGGATTAAAACAATCTGCCAGAGCTTGGAATCAACAACTTAATGATTGTTTACTAGCATTAGCTTATATAAAGTCAAAGTTAGAACCATGTTTGTACAGTAAAAGGGAAAATAAGGATCAGATTTTTGTAACAGTGTTCGTTGATGATTTTTTTATTTTTTCAAATAGTAGCACTATGACAGATAAATTAAAAAAAGATTTAATGTCAAATTTCAAGATTAAAGATTTAGGGCAAGTAAAAAACTGTTTGGGTATGAGAGTTAAGTTGTATAAAGATGGCAGTATATCATTGGATCAGGAGCAATTTGTTAATAATATTTAAAAAAAATTTAACATGTTAGATTGCAATGGTGTGGATACTCCAATTGAAAATAACTTAAAACTAGAAAAATCTGATAATGTCGACGAAAAATACCCTTATCAACAGTTGATAGGGAGCATAATGTATCTGTCTATCCTTACACGCCCAGATATCAGTTTTAGTGTCAACTATTTAAGCCAGTTCAATAACTGTTTTACAGCAGTGCATTGGAGACATGCTAAACGAATATTAAAATACCTAAAAAGAACTAAGTCTCATGGACTAATGTATTCCAAAGATAATTGTAATTTGGAAGGCTTTGTAGATGCTGACTGGGGCTCTAATAATATTGATAGAAAATCCTATACAGGTTTTTGTTTTAAATTGTCAGGAGCTGTGATATCATACGAGTGTAAAAAATAGCAAACAGTGGCATTGTCAAGCACAGAAAGTGAGTACATGGCAATATAAGAGGCCTGTAAGGAAGCTATCTATTTAAAGAACTTAATGTCTGAAATTGTTGGCTGTAATTATACGATTACTTTGTACAATGATAATCAAGGTGCTCAGAAATTGACGGAAAATCCTTTGTTTCATAGAAGAACCAAACATATTGATATCCGGCACCATTTTGTTAGAGAGGCTGTTGCAAATAAAAATGTTAAAATTATTTATCTGTCAACTTCTGAAATGCCAGCAGATCTTTTAACAAAAGGATTAAGTAGTGATAAGCACAGCAAATTTTTAGAACGAAGTTCTTTATGGCGCACTATGCGTTGAAAAACTAGGCAGGTGAACATAGAGAAAACGACAGAGTAACGTTAAATTCCCCTCAATTTTGCTTTGCTCTACGCAAGTCCAGTCGAGCCCCTTAGGGTCTTGGCCATCTGGGGTCTAGTCGGTTTATTCGAGAGCTACTGTAGTAGTACTGTGAAGAGAGAGAGAGAGAGAGAAAGAGAAAATTCAAAGTTCCCTGGCAGGCGGCAGCAGCGCATGTTTACTTTATTATACTTTCTTTGATGAATCTTATGATAGTTGTGTGTTTGTATGACGCATGTGTACGCTTCATACAGTGACGATTAAAATTCGTGTTACGTGTATTCAAATTTACGTGGATTATTATGATATTCAACAAAGTCACGCGTGCGCGCTTGTTTACATGTGTATAACCTATTCGTAGTAGTGTTGCATATTTTGTACGCATCGAAAAATAATCATGTCATACAATATGAACAGTGACAATTCTGGCCCTTCTAAGCAATCGGTGGAAGGCATAAACTCTTAAGTTACCACGTTTTTTTATTAGTTCGGTTTCCGTAATGTCACTGTGCGTGAAACCAAAGAAAATATAAAAATACTTTATTATACTTTCTTTCGTGAAACGACTATCAAGTGTGTGTATGTGTATGCTTCATATAGTGGCAATTAAAAGTGGTGTTAGTATTTATATGCTACATGAATTCAAATTCAAGTGGAATTTATGATTCAACAAAGTCACGCGTTCGCGCGTTTTTACATGTGTATAACCTTTTCGTGATAGTGTTGCGTTTGCGTATTTTGTACGCAAAAAAGAATTTACGAATTCAGATCACGGACTATCAAATTTTAAAGTTTTTTTTTAAGTTATTTTTTTTTAATTAATGCAATTTGAACCAAACTCGTTACTTGTGGCTTTTCAGGGTCGCTTGTTTCAAAACAACTGTCAGAATTTACGAATTCAGGATGGCGGACTGGTTAATTTTAAAGTTAATGCGATTTGCATCAAATTTGGTACTGAGGTTTTCGAGGTCGCTTATTTCAAATCAACTGGCAAAAATTTAAGAATTCAAGATGGCGGATTGTCAAATTGTAAAGTAAATGCGATTTCCACCAAATTTGGTACCGGGGGGTTTTCGAGGTCGATTATTTCAAAACAACTGTCGGAATTTTCGAATTCAAGATGGCGGACTGTCAAATTTTACAGTTAGTGCGATTTGCACCAAACTTGAAAATTGGGGGATTTCGGGGTCGCTAATTTTAAAACAACTGTCAGAACTTACGAATTCAGGATGGCGGACTGTCAAATTTTAAAGTTTATTCGATTTGCACCAAACTCGGAACTTGGGGGTTTTCGAGGTCGCTTATTTCAAATCAACTGTCAGAATTTACGAATTCAGGGGCCGGGATTCCGATCTCGGGTGAGTGGTGAGTGCGAGTCACCATTCCGCCTGTCAAAGCTACTCACCATCTCACTTTCAAGCGATTGCGATAAGAATGGTGAGTTCGAACTTTCGAAAAGGATACAATAACACAAGCACGGCAATACTAAACGTCAAATTTCTGTTAGATTTTGTGAATTGTGGTTTGTTTTCTTTGCTCGTGAAGTTCTGTGCCGAGCCGAAACCTAAAACTAAAAGGTCTCATCCTGGAAAAGGAGAATAAACTCACAGCCCACCAAAGCGGAGTGATCCATGCGGGTAATTAACCAGTTTTGTATTGAAAATCAGAGTTAAAATTAGTTCTTTTGCAGGACCTCTATGACTGAACTCCCAGTTACGATTCGGAGCAGAGAGGGCAATGACGTGCACGTTCGTTATGTCCTCACAGTGTTTGGTTGGGACCCAATGCTATTCTAGCTTTCAAGCGTGAGGGCTACACGTATGTAATTTACTTCAGTCCGCTCTTAAGTCCTGTTTTTAATCATTCCTTCTCCAGGTGGAGCGTCATCAATCTTGCGGAATTGTTCGACGCCCTTAGGTACCCGGGCTTCCTAAAACTAGCCTAGAAACACCTTGACTTTGGACTGAAGGAAATGGTTATTTATTTTTAATTTTATTATATTTTATTAATTGAAATATCTATTTATTTTTATTTATTTAAATATTTATTTATTTTTTATTATTTTAAATAAAAGATAATTTTAAATTAATGAATATCTATTTTGAAACCTATTAATTTTCACACCCATGAATTACAAAATCAAAACAAAAGGCCCTCCGTGCTCGAAAATCTTCCCTCAAGAATTGCTCCATCCTCCATCATGTTCTGTATCAGGAAATCCTTCTGGTGTCGGGCTATTTTGCTATAAAAGTAATTACTTGTAAATATTGTGTTTCATGCTTGGGATATTTATATAATACATACCATTTTTAACAAATTATTTATCAAGTCGCACCTCAAAACGGCAGTGAGTGAATTTGACTGTTCAAAGTGAGTCCCACTCACCACTCACCATTGATCGGAATCGCTTTTCTGGTGAGAAAGTTTTTCGAACTCACTACTCACTAGTCACCATTGATCGGAATCGCTTTGGCAGTTTGAAGGGTGAGTTTGACTCGCACTCACCACTCACCCGAGATCGGAATCCCGGCCAGGATAGCGGACTGTCAAATTTTAAAGTTAATGTGATTTGCACCAAACTTGGAACTTGGGAGTTTGCAGGGTGGCTTATTTCAAATCAACTGTCGGAATTTACGAATTAAAGATGGCGGACTGTCAAATTTTAAGTTTATGCGATTTGCACCAAACTCGGAACTTGGGGGTTTTCGAGGACTGTTATTTCAAGTCAACTGTCAGTATTTACGAATTCAGGATGGCGGACTGTCAAATTTTAAAGTTCATTCGATTTGCACCAAACTCGGAACTTGGGGGTTTTCGAGGTCGGTTATTTCAAGTCAACTGTCAGAATTTACGAATTCAGGATGGCGGACTGTCAAATTTTAAAGTTAATGCGATTTGCACCAAGCTTGGAACTTGAGAGTTTGCATGGAGGCTTATTTCAAATCAACTGTCAGAATTTACGAATTCAAGATGGCGGACTGTCAAATTTTAAAGTTAACGCGATTTGCACCAAACTTGAAAATTGGGGGTTTTCGGGGTCGCTAATTTCAAAACAACTGTCAAATTTTAAGAATTCAAGATGGCAGACTGTCAAATTTTAAAGTAACAGGATTTGAAACATTATAAGTAGGGAGAGGTAATATTTTTCATTTCCACACACTGTCAGCTGAACATAATTTGAAATACATCGGGAATTTACTTTGTGTGCTCAGCTGTGTGTAGTACTCTGAAAAATGGCCTTAAAATAGTTATGGTTGTTATTTATGTTTTACCCAATCAGAAAATTGAAGACGATATATTTCAAATTCATAGACAATTAAGTGAGTACAGTGAGGAGGGTGCCAGAAAATTATGTTGTGATCATGATTAGGTCCCACCCATTTTGGCTGCAGATTTTAACATTAATTTTGCAGATGCAAGATCTGATAATCTAGAAAAAAGGTCTGTTAGAAACATTTAATTTGTCAATAGATAATAATCCGAGACACTCAACAACAAAGTTTGGTACAACTATGTATTGATGCTGCTTTTTCAAGATATTTACCCAAAAAAGAGTCGCAGTGATGGTTGAATTGTAAAATAAAAATACTTAAATATGTCAAATTTTTTTACCTTTTTATTATTTATATATTATAGCAGAACTTCGTTCTTACCGGGGGTCCTGAGACCCGCACGTTTCTTTTTAGATAATTAGGCATTAAAAGCATTGTTTAAAGTTTGTAATATTTATGATGTAAGGTCAGAATTTTATCCTAGTGTTACATAATTTTTTTTCTTTTCGGTTATTATTTTGTTTAGATTATTTTGATAAGTGGAGGTGTTAGAATATTATCAAAATAGATATTTAAATAGAACTAGCTCCATCTAGTGCATATCTGTAACAATTAAGATAATCCCTTTGTGTGTACCCTATGGTTAAGTCTATGACTTGCAACTTAATAAAAATAAACTTTCGTCTTGTCGCAACAGCCCACGTGTTTTATTACAATAAACTACAATTGAATGTTCCTAAGCCTACATTTTACATCATATTTATTGCAGTTAAAATCAATCGTATCAAAATACTTATTATAGGAACCTTTAAGCGATTCGGTTGGACCAAACATTGCATACGAGGTACGACAATTCTCAAGCTTTAAGAAAACGCGAGTTCGGAGGTTTCTTGTCGGTACATTAATATTGAACATTGACAACAGCTGAGGACAGTCCCATTCTCCGCGCAATACTAAATGCATAAAAATTACTCTGGAAAACTCACGGCGACATTCCAAAGTTTGCAAATCTATCAATTTCAATCTATGTTCGTAACAAGGCAATTCCAAGTGATTCTGCCAGGGTAAGTCTCTCAGAGCCAAGCGGAGAAATCTCTTTTGAACTGACTCAATCCTTGATATATGCACAGAATAATATGGAGACCATACAACACTCCCATACTCAAGAATCGGTCTGACCAGTCCTACGTATAACGATTTGAGAACATAAGGATCCCTGATTTCTTTAGACCATCGCCTTATGAAGCCTATCACGGAGTTACTTTTGTTGATTATATGGTCAAAATGTTGCCTAAAATCTAGTTTCTGGTCAAGCACAACACCCAGATCCATAATCTGATTTACACGTTTTAAATTAGTTCCACCCAACACATAATCAAAACCAACAGACGGAAAACCTCGAGAAAAAGACATGACACAACATTTATCAACGTTTAATTTCAGACGGTTATGCCCGTTCTCCAATGCGCCGACCAACCAACCACGAACCAACCAACGAAAACGCTGAATTGCCTGAATTCGCGTGTAAAATACAAGCCCCTGCCTGTAGTTGTGACTGCCGGCTGTCACAACATCCTCGGGCAAATATTTTATCTGGAAGAGTTTTTATCACTATTTGAGCGAAAAAACTACTCACTTTTACTTTTAGTGCTGGGCTGGAATTACCGCGCACATTTTTATAAGCACTTTATGTTAAAATTAGCGCACTGAGTTTCTGGCAACCGGTGGGACAGCTGTCTCACTGACAGGTATTCTAGTACAACACAACCGCTGAATGGGCGACTAGTACTATGTGGTTAAAACGCACACATGAAAAAGTTAGCCAGGTTGACCAAAACACGAGCGAGAGGGAATATGAGGCCAACATAATGTGTGACGCGATGGCGCGATTTTGGTTCGTTCTTGGTTGGGTGGTCGGTGCATTGGAGAACGGCCTTTACGCTCACACCAATCAACGAAACGAAATTAAGATCGTGCTGCAGTAAAAGACAGTCGTCAGAAGAAGAAATCTCTTTAAATATCTTAACGTCGTCCGCATAGATAAGGAGCTTGGAATTAGACACAACATCCTGAATATCATTAATAAATAGAATAAACAATAACGGTCCTAAATATCTCCCTTGAGGGACACCACTCGTCACTAGAAAGGGTCTAGATAAAGATGACTTAAAAATTACTTGTTCCAATCGATCGGTCAGGTATGAATTAATCCAGTCCAATAGGCCCGGAGAAATACCCAATGATAAAAGCTTTGATAAGAGAACCTTGTGGGAAATCCTATCGAAGGCTTTACTAAAATCAGTATAAACACAGTCGACTCTATTACCTCTTTCCATACATTTCAAAACATGTGAAACTAGCGCCACCAAGTTAATGATCGTGGATCTACCCTTTACAAAGCCATGTTGTTCATTAGAAATTACGGACCTGCAGTGATAATAGAAACAATCACAAACAATAGATTCAAAAGCCTTAGGAATACTGGACAGTTTGGCAACAGGTCTATAATTGGACACAACATCACGCCTGCCTTTCTTATGTAAGGGTGTTATAAATGACAGCTTCCATAAGTCAGGGAACACAGTGGATTTGAGAGAAAGGCTGAATAGATGTGAAAGAGGAAGTGCAAGTGAATGAGAGCATTTCTTGAGCACGGAAGCAGGGACCCCGTCCGGTCCAGAGGATAAATTCTCCTTCAACTTATTTAAATAAGACATCACGGTGGACGCAACAATCTGGAAAATATTAAAATCAATGATAGAGTTAACAGAAACACAACAATTAAACGGACTACATGCCTCGTCATGACAAATAAAAGCAGAGTTGAAAAAGTCTGCAAACATATTTGAAATAACGGAAGAGTCATCTGATGACACTGAGTCATTCGTCATAATTTCAGGTACAGTCTGACATCTTCGCTTAGATTTAACATATGACCAGAATTCACTTGGAGATTCACGCAACTTAAATTTAACTGAATCAACATATTCACGATAAGCTATTACCGAACGAGCATTGAACTGTCGCCTTAATGTAATATAATAAACATGATCAGTTATTTCTTCCAGGCTTTGGATTTTCTGTTTTTGAGATATCTTAATTCTTTATCGAACCATGGAGGTGATTTGGATATAGTTCTTCTCGTCGTAAAAGGAACGGAATTTACAAAACAATCAAAAACAATGCAATAAAAAGATATAACCGCGTTGTTCAGATCATCGCAATCTATAACTTCAGACCAATCAGAAGAACCTAACAGGTTTTGCAGGAGCACAAAATCTGCTTTTGCAAAATTAAAAGAATAATCGGACATTAATTCTAAAACAACATCATCATAAATAAAGTTAAAAGTCAGGGCAGGGTGATAAGAATCTTCAGGAACAAATGGTTGATCACAGCCATGAAGATACCAAATCCAGGACACGGGACCGATGATTTTTAATCGCGTTGATTTGATGAAGGCCAAGTGAAGTAATAGTATCCAAAAAATAATGCTCCTGCGATGACGATGATGAGGCCGCAGAACAAACACCGTCAGCATCGCAATAATAATAATTAATATCAACAAATTCACAGTTTATGAGTTATAAGGCAATTGAAAAAAAAACTGCAGATTTTCACGTATTACGCAGGAAGCACAGGTTTTTCGAAGCTGCAAATTTGGGTCCACACTACTCTAACTGGTCCTAACAATATATCAAAAAATTAGAACTACATCACGCTTTGCAATTTTAGCCTGTTTTAATGTACGATTTGACTGGGCTATTTATGCATTCGGCCAAATGACTGTGACCTTCACACATAGTTTTTGGATGTCGATTATAACGTTTGTCAATGACACATTCCTCTATGTTTCATACAATTGTTGGAGTGGTGCAGAAATGAATGTGGTTGTCTACCTGTGCATGATCTCAGTTTCTCTCCTGTTAAGCTGAAGAATGTTTGTTGGTTGAAGTTGATCGCAAGAGTCGAATATTGTATATCAGCTACCACATATGCGTCTTCCTTGCTATAAATTGTTTTCTCCACTATATTGAGATATCCATACAAGTATATTGTACTGTTCTCGACCTCAATATATAGCCGGGTTTTAGGCGCTTGATGTATTAAGAAATGTGTGCCCTACCTTTGAGAAACATTTTGAATTGCATTAATGTGAACAAAGTCAATATATTCCCTGATTATATGTATAGCCATTTCTCACAAAGAAACCCAAATTAGGTTGTATGATTTTAAGGCATTTGCGAGTCAACCAGTAAAGTATTAGAATGGTTGTGTGCAGTAATTTCGCGTTGCGAAGTGTATTGATCGCCAGATTTTGCTGATCATGCGATCAGAATGGGATGGCACTGCACTGCACAGAGATATGTCAATTTGAATTTGTGTTTGGTGAAGGAAAAGTTAAAATGTTACGAAGAGATTTAAATCGAAGAAAGTGCATTGTGTTGTGTGCTTTAACTATTTCTAATGATTTGAACTTGTTAACAAACACTAGGAGAATGTTCCTCACGACCTCAGCTATAATATTATTGAAATTTAATATTAAACTAGTGGTCGCCCTCTGGTCGAAATTCGACCTACTGGGGTTACTTTACTACGAATAATACGACTGTACACAGCCTACTATATGTGTTTGAAATTGGCACTGTCAATAATAAAATTACGACAGTTTGACTACAGACTACTATGTGTTTAAAAGTGATAGTATGAACGTAAATAATGAATTTATTTAATTTAATTTATTGTATTTGTAACACATATTATAAATAAATATAAGCTTTCTGCACTTCTTCTCTATATAAACTTTAACTATGCCAAATCTCACACTCCTCCGTCCGCCCAATATGCTTAAAAAGGGGTACAAAGTTTTCTTTTCACGTATTAATATATAGATATTACTACGGAATTACGGATCAACTTACTTGGTTGATTTATAAGTTTTCCTAGCTCCTCCCATTTATTTCCTTTAATTTCCCTATTTTTAAATAGGGG
The DNA here is from genome assembly GCA_951509405.1 of Machimus rusticus. Classification (NCBI taxonomy): domain Eukaryota; kingdom Metazoa; phylum Arthropoda; class Insecta; order Diptera; family Asilidae; genus Machimus; species Machimus rusticus. The sequence goes on from OX608051.1 coordinate 17,837,221, forward strand.
ACTACCCTTATCGTACAACAATTTAGGTATTAGAACGAAAAAATTCAATAATTTTTTTGTTCCATTTCGTTGCTGTCATGTGCCTGTCAAACCTATGATGCAATGCTTATGCTGGCAGTTAAACAAACTCGCTTCGCGTTTATTGCTGCCAGCGTGCGCAACCGGCTACACACCGCCCTTGTTGCACAATATAAAGCACGAGTGGATAGTAAGCCACTGTCCAACCGGAAAGGCGTGCGTTTTAGTGGCACTTTTTCCTCACTAGTGGGGAAAAATAAAATGTGCAATTCGGGCGGGGCGTAGCCGATTGCTTACGCTGGCAGCTTACGCCCTTGTTGCACAATATACTATTGTGATTGACGGACTTCTTTACTCAAATTTCGTAATCATGGAAGGTTTAAATAATCTAGATTGTTTTCTGAAATTAAAAAAAGTGGATGTTTGAAAAACAGGGAAGTCTTATTCCATTTCTTAATGGAGTTATTACCAGTACATGTGAGTGAAAATCAAGGTAAAGATTTAAAATCATTTTGTGCTATATACTGTTATTGTTCTAGCCGATCTCAAAGAATGAGTGACTGAACACTAAAATTTTAGAAAATATGCCGGAGGTTTATAATGATTCACTGAGGATCAACTAAAGTTAATCACAATGTGCCAAACGCAAGTTAGAGCACAAATAAATGCACTTTCCGTGCTGAAGTAGAGTTGAAGAATTATTAAAATATGATATAACAATTCTGTGTTAAGAAAGGGTGCAGAGAATCCCGCGAAATTATAACGCACAAGACAAAGATCAATTTAATTACTCCGTAATAGCGGAATTAAGGAGTGACCGTTATAACGGTGTGATAATAAGCACAAAGTGCTGAGAGAGAGAGAATATAAAAATAATATAATTGGTTGTAATGTCCTGCTGCTGGTTTGGCAAGCAGGTGAATTAAATTTTGCTCTTGTTCTGGCGTAACCCAAATTAAAGAATTAATTCTAAAACTTGGCTTTGTGCTCAGAACGTTAAAGAAAAGGATGTACTCAACTGAATCCACTGCTGAACTTAGGAACAGGATGGGTAATTGTCTCGACTGGTCGTTCCCCAGAGCAAGTGGAGCAAAATTTATTTATTTATTTATTCGCTTAATACAAGCTACAAAGACTTAACACTAAATACATTATACTTAAGGAACTAAATTAGCCTAATTATGACTAGAATTACGGGGGAGGGCAGGACTGGTACAGGGAACGCTTGAGGGAGGTTTTCTCCAGGTGAAAGTCAAAGGAAGGGCAATTGTTAACCTTCCGCAGCATTCGGGTGAAGGGTTCAAAGTGGCCATAGTTAGTACGGTGACTCTCAAGACGAAAAGTGGGAACGGATCTAACGCTGCACGGGTTAGTGTTCAGGGATATGCAACGCAGGAGGTCAGGGCAATCAATGGAACCAGCTAAGACTTGCTGGACGAAGACAATGTCGGCGACATCGCGACGAAGGGCTAGAGGGTGCAGGTCAATTAGTTTGAGGCGGTTTTCATAGGGGGGAAGATTGAAGTGGTCTGTCCAAGGAAGGTCACGGAGGGCGAAACGGATGAACCTACGTTGGACCGATTCAATCCTGTTATTTAGAGAGGATTGGGAGGGAGACCAAACCTGACAGGCGTACTCAAGGAGGGGACGGACAAAGAATATGTAGAGAGATTTGGCGACATAAGGATTGGAGAACTCCTTAGACCAACGTTTGACAAAGCCGAGAGCAGAGTTGGCCTTGCTGACAGAGTGGTCAATATGGGAACGGAAGTTGAGCTCACTATCGCATATGACACCGAGATCACAGAGGGAGGTGACTGATGGGATGGGTTCTCCAGAGAAGGTGTAGGATCTGGGAGATGTGGATGTGGAGGTGCGCTTACGGGAAAAGGTAACTGCTTGGCATTTTGATACGTTAAGGTCAAGGAAGTTTTTAGTGCACCATGTGCGGAAATTGTCGAGGTCATTTTGCAGTAGTGATGAATCGAATGCATTGGAAATTTCTTTGAAAATTTTCATATCGTCGGCATAAATAAGGATGTCGGAGTGATTGATTACGTTCACGACATCGTTAATGGACAGTATGAAAAGTAAGGGGCCGAGATGACTGCCCTGGGGGACACCCGAGTGGGATATAAAGGGGTTAGAAATGGAGGAATCGAAGCGGACGCTATAATGACGATCAGCAAGATATGAACTGATCCAAGAGATGAGTAGGGGTAGGGGTAGGGGTAGGCCGAGATAGTTTAATTTTAGGATAATAATCTCATGGGAAATCTTGTCGAAGGCTTTACTAAAATCAGTGGCTACAACGTCAACCTCGGCACGGTTCTCCATAGAAAGAAGGGTACGAGACACAAAGGTAGACAAGTTGGTCGTAGTTGATCTGCCTTTGAGGAATCCGTGCTGAGATGGTGATATGATGGATTTGCAGTGGAATGATAAGAAATCATAGATAAGGCTTTCGAAGAGTTTAGGGATGCAGGATAGTTTGGCGATGGGACGGTAGTTCGAAATATCGTTTTTACAGCCCTTTTTGTGAACAGGAGTGATATAGGAGTCTTTCCAGAGGTCAGGGAAAATACCAAGGGAAAGGGAAAGTTGGAAGAGATGGGTGAGAGGTTCAATTAAATGTGTACAACATCGTTTTAGAACCGTAGCAGGAATACCGTCTGGGCCAGGGTCACTATCATCGACGAGGTTACTGATTTTGGCGGCGACAAGAGAGGAGTCGATGTTGATGGAGACTAGGGAGGTTTGAGCGGAGTTCTCCAGGGCAGAGAAATAATTTAGGTCAGGGGTGGAATCAACATTGCAAAAAGCCTGACTGAAGAATTCAGCGAACAGGTTAGCGATCTCTGTGGGGTCAGACGAGGATGAGTCACCGAGCTTGAGGACAGAGGGATAACCATTGGATTTGCGCTTAACATTAATGAAGTTGTAGAATTGCTTGGGCTCAGAAATAATTTTAGATTGCATGGTGGTCAGGTAGTCCTTGTAGAGGGATTCACAACGTTCGGAAAAGAGTACGGAGATGGCGGAGTAGGAAGAATAGTCGGTGTCGGACCTAGACATGAGAAAGGAGTGCCAGAGTTTGTTCCTCTTGTTAGGCAAGGAGCGAAGCTCTCTGTCGTACCAGGGTGGAGAAGACGAGTGACTCTTTACTGGCTGAAAGGGTACGCATTTAGATATGCAGTTGAGGAGTTCGGTATAGAACAGGGAGACGCAGCTATTTAAGGGTAATTGGGAGTCTGTTATAGAAGGAAAGATGTTAGATTGGCTTAAGAGGAGATTAAGTTTTTCAAAGTCGGCTTTTCGAAAGTTGTAGTGAAAGCGGGTTACGGCGATGGCGAGACGACTGGGCGACTCATGAGAAAAAGATAGGAAGAGGGGGGGGGGGGGGGGTGATGAGAATCGAGAGTAGAAAGAAGGTGGCAACTTTCAGTAACAACCGAGTCTTGAGGGTTAGAAGAGAAAATTAGATCAAGCTGTCTGTCCAGGTGGTTTTTTACGCCACTCATCTGGAAAAGACCAGAGTCAGAGAAGTGATCGATAATCAGAGACTCAGTTGAAGAGGAAGCGTTGGAAGCAAAGTATGAGGAGCCGTCGTCAGAGAGGGACCAGAGGAGGTGAGGAAGGTTAAAGTCACCTACAACTATAACGTTGTCAAGAGGAAGGGTAAGGGCTGACACGGCATCAAGTGCTTCAGTTGCAAGCTCGTAGACCGGGAGAGGCTGAGCCGGGCGAATGTAGCAGCAAAGGATAAAAAGGGAATGGGTATTGAGGGTTATGCGAACGCAAACCCACTCGAAGGGAGATGAAGCAGAGGAAGTGATCAGAGTTGGGCTGAAACGGTTATGAGCGGCGATAAGGACACCGCGACCAGAGGGACCGGAATTAGCTGAGGCGCTGGAATTGACTGAGCTACCATCAGAGCGGAAAACACTAAAATCAGACGAGAATAATTCACTACTGTTAATTCCGGGGGTTAAATTTGTCTCTGAGAGCGAGAAAATGTCGTAGGGGAGGGACTGTGATTTTATACAAACGTCCTGGGTTTTTGAGCGTAGCCCTCTGACATTCTGTTAGTAGAGCGAGACAGTGCTTAAGGTTTGGGTGGGGGGTGGAGGAGGGGGATTAGATTTGGGGGAGGAGCTAGTAGGGGGGTAAGGAGCAAAAATAATTTTTCGTGTCGATCCGACTCTTCTGCAGGTGGGAAATGCGCTTAGAATTAAGGTAGGAGGCATAGGCTGAGAGGTCGTCAGAAATTTGTTGGGGTGGGACGTCGAAAGCTGCGTGGAATTTTAGAAACAGCTGTCGCAGGACAACAGGGTCGGTCGGAAGTCCCTCTTGGTGTAGGGAGACAATGACGTTGGTGCGAGTTTTGCCGTCAATGCAGATGGAATCGGCCTTATCATGAAGGTAAGCCAAGTAGAGGCTGACGTTATCGTAAATCCTACGCTCGCGAAGGCGAGAAAGCAAGTAACGGCCGTCAGGAGACTCGGCAGACAGCCTCGTAAGCTTAACAACTGGAGGGAGGAGAGGGTCAATAAAGGAAGGTTTGTCAGAGATATGGGGGGATGAGGGAGGGATCGAGGTGGATGGGGGGGATGGGATACAGTCTATGAGAGGAGGATTAAAGGGGGCGGACGCAGGGGTGAGAGAGTTGGAAGAAGGGGGGGCGGACGTAGGGGGACGCTTGTCGGAAGTAGGGGTGAGAGAGTTTGAAGAAGGGGGGGCGGATACAGGGGTACGCTTGTCGGAAGAAGGGGGAGCGGAGACAGAGGAAGTAATGGTTTGGGCAACTCGAGGGGAAGCTATGGGGGGGTTTAAAGTATGGGAGTAGACAAAGTTAGGGTACTTTAAGGGAGTGGCATTCTTAAAGTTAGGAAATAAGCCAGCTTTAAGTTGCCAGTTGCTAGAAGTAGGAGTAGGGAGGGGAGAAGAAGAACGCTGACGAAAGCTGCGGGGTTTAGTTGTGTTAGCACGTTTGGGCTGTGAGGGAATGCTGTTATTTTTCAGGGAGGATGGTTGCGGACTGGGAGAAAATGTGTTATTATTAACATGAGGGTTAGTTCTTAGCCTATTATTAGAACTTTTAGCACTAAGTCTACTGCTAAGGTTAGTTGTATGGTTAGGGTTGGACTTAGGTTAAGTGGGGCTAAACTTAACTGACTTAGTAGATTTATTACACTTAGAGATACGGATTTTACCGAAACTGATGCTATGATTGGAAGGGTCATCGAAAAGCCAGGCGTATTTCGAGGGGACGTCGATGCGAAAGCAGGTTGATTGGTCGGTTGAAGAGATCTTCGTACAGCTGGCTGGATAGAAGGAGAAGTGCTGCTTGAAGAATCTCCGTATCCAAGAGACGTCAGAGTGGCATGGAACCCCACTAATAATAAATGATGAAAATTCGCCTAGTGCGTGGATGTTATTCCGCAGCTTGGAGATCCGAAGCAGCCAGTCGTCTTTGGTCCACGTGGTACCGAACATTTCAATGGTGGGAGCAGAGGGGGGATCCTGATCCGGCTGAGGATGCTGGCGGGGCGGGTTCGACGTGTTATCCAGCTGGGGGGTGGAGTCCTGACGCGAAACAGTCGTTGCAGCGGGGGTAGGAGATGTCACAGGGCGGGTCAGGAGGCTTTTCACATCAACCGTGAGTGATCGCACCAGATCTGAGTTGAGTGAGCTAGTGCAACTCAGAGAGCTGACATCAGTCTTAAGTTGTTTAATGCTACGCCGGAGGTCGTCGATCACAGGCATTAGAGTAGACGAAGCTGGTGAGGAAGACTTAGGAGACTCAGGCAGTTGTTCCCGCAGGTCATCGATAGATGAGGAGACGCTAGACAGCTTGTTGGCCAGGGCGTGAAATTTGGAGAGCATATCCGAAGAGTTCGTATTTATATGCTCGGACAAGTCCAAAATTGTGTCCAACTTTTGATATACATTGGTGATATCGTCTGATAATGACTGTAAACCACCGATGTTCGAAAAGATGGAGTTGACTTTGGTGGCGATGATAGCCTGTTCGGAATAGATTTTATTGGCGAACGAGCTAATGAAATGCAGGACGTGGCAAGGTTTGATTTCAGCACAGTCATCGCAGGTGATCAGGCCGTCGGGATTGATTTTGGTTCCGCGTTTAAGGCAGGAGGCATGGAAAACGTGACGACAGACGCCCATGCACGGAATTTTCAGGTCTGAGATGGATTCCGAGCAAATATGACAGGTGTCCATAGCAAATGTGATGAAGAAGTAGAGAATGTAGAAGGTTGAGAGCCACTGGACAGCTTCGAAAAGTTGGTTTGTGTCTAGGGTGACGAAGGGGGCGAGGATCCACTTGATGACAAGAAGACGTAGACAGGCCACTTGACAATCTTAGTCAGCTGATCACCGATGGAAGCACCAACAACAGGAACAGGACGACACAGCCGAAGGACAGCACTGAAGGCGAAGCAGGGTGCAGGACGACGCCGACGACGGAGAGAAAAATCGAGGAAGTACGGCAAAGAAGACAGAAAAACAGGAGAAACGAGAGAGCAGCGAAAGATACGTCATTGCACTTAGGAGGTTGGACTTTTGCGTTTTAATTTTAGTAAGTTTATTGCTTGATCGTTCCTCAAGACAATGAAAGTTAATAATATCTTGCTTGATCGTTCCTCAAGACAAGTGTTAGTAGGAATTGCTTTAATCGTTCCTTAAGACAATGATATTAGTATCTTGCTTGATCGGTCCTCAAGACAAGTGAAATCTTAATTTGATGAATTTTCAAATTAAGTGGAAATATCGCAGGATCGCAGGATGTAAAGGTTTGGAATTCGCACGGATGGTGGTTGGAATGGTAAAAGAACAAAAGAGATCGAGTAGGGTAGCGCGGAGGCTTTTATACCCGTCCTGATGCGCACGGCACCAAAGTTTAAAGTCCATCATGCGGTACACCCCCACGGAGTGCATTGTGAAATTCCCCACCAACTCGTAGTTGAGGTTTTGAATCCTAGATGTCATCCTGATGATAAGTTTCGAAAGTCGAAAGTGACCTAATGCATGATCAGCTGTCACGTTTGTTTATATTAGAGCTGACGAGTGTCAACTGGCAGGAAGAAGAGCAGACGATTCTTCTGCAGGTAAGATTTTGTTCTGTAATTTGTAATTAAATGTTAATGATTTATTTATTTCTGGAAATCGCCGGTGTGGAGCTCCACGAGGGACACCAGCGCGGGATTCCAGTGATCCAGCGAGGAGTGCTGGTGAAAAAAGGTAAGCTACCAGATCAGCTGTGTTTTAACCTTGACCTAGTTTTGTGTATTTTCAGTGATGTGATCGCGGCCCACTGTGGGTGGCGCACCCGCCAGCGAGGTACTTAAAAAAAGGATTTAGTGCGTAGAGCACTAAACTTTCCCCCCCTCCTTGTTGAAAAGTTAACAGGGGAACAGATAAGTTTAAACAGTATTGTTTTAACTGTGTGTAAAGGTTTTTTTTTTTTTAAAACAGCCAGAAGCAGAGACACCGACAAAGAAGACTCAGAAAATGAAGAGTGAAGACCAACAGTGTCGTACTTACTTTGTAAGGTACTATTAATACGTAATCGTAAGAGATAATGTAAGAAAAGGTTAAAAAATAAAAAACGTAAAAATATTATTTAGCTGCCTTTCTATTTCCCACTCTAATTTGTCCATTTGCTAATAATTTCACTACCATCCGCGTATCCTCTTTGTGGTAAATCGCTGCTTACGACGTTTTGATTTTTTTAAAGCTTCCCATGATACCACGATGGTTTCAACGCGCTCCGGTTTTCAATGGTGATCATTAAGTCGTGTTCACTGCGATTGGCCGTAGGGTTTGCAGGTGTAACTATAACCTCCTCAAGGATTTGAACCTTCTGTCCAGCAGTTGAGGGTAGGCTACTGGGTTCTGGGGTCGCTGGCGGAATATCGTCGATGACAATCGTTTCGATTGGTTCTGGAGAGACTGCTGGTGAATACGCCGGAGAAGGACGATATGTTAGAGGACCCTCCATCTCAATGGGAATTCCCCTAGGGTTGCATGGCTTGCAGAGAGGCGGGTTTTCTTCTACGATGATCGTGTCCATAATTTCCGATTTCAAACTCAAATAATTGAAACGGCGTCGCAATCCCTCCATTCCGTCATTGAGGTCGAAATCAATATTTTTTCCCGGAGTGGGAGGTAAACTGCCTTCACTTGTACTATAACTCGGAGAATTCATGTTCACACTTTAAAGTAAACTGATGCGGTTTTGGAGGCCGTGAAGGGCCTTATATATGAAGTTGCATAACGGCAATGTTCCGTTGCACTAAGGGGCATTGACCTGAGTTGTGAGGGCAGTGAACTTCGTTTAATTTAGTGCTTAGGCAAAGGAGCGCCCTTTGAAATTGGACGCTTGAATATTCCCGCGTTAGTTCTAACGGTGATTACCCATACGCATTGGTCAGCTCCTGCGTGAGTTTCAACGACTCGACCCAGAACCCAGCAGCACGGTGAAAGTTTAGACTCTTTCACCAATACTAAATCTCCGAATATTATGTTTTTTGATTGCACCTTCCATTTCGGTCGGTATTGCAATGAATTTAAATACGTTTTGGACCATTGATCCCAAAAACTCCGTTGCAATTGTTGAAGATGATTCGATCTCGCAATTGAGCAGACTTGTTTTGTGGGAGTTTCAGGTATGCCTTTTAATGATGCACCGATTAAAAAATGGCCAGGTGTAAGAGCAAAAATGTCATTGGGGTCTTCGGAAACAGGGCAGAGAGGGCGTGAATTTAGGCAAGCCTCAATCTGGGTTAAAACTGTTGAAAGTTCTTCATATGTTAAGAGTGAATTCTGCAGAACTCGTCGCAGGTGGAATTTAATTGACTTCACGCCTGCCTCCCACAGCCCACCGAAATGAGGCGCAGCCGGAGGATTAAAGTGCCACTGAATGCCTTCGTGGGCGAGTTTCTCGGCTGCTGTTCCGGTGGCTTCCTGCAGCGCCTTTTGATATTCGTCTTGCAGAATTTTATTTGCGCCAATAAAATTTGTACCGCAATCGGAGTAGACATCGGTACATAGTCCTCTTCGACTAATAAAACGTCTGAAGGCTGCAAGAAAAGCCGGAGTCGATAGATCGGAAACGGCTTCAATATGTACCGCCTTAGTGGACAGGCACACAAAAATACATACATATGTAGCCTTTGTAGGCTCGATTTCCTCTGTGTTTTGACATAGTGAGATTTATAGGGCCCGCGAAATCAATTCCGGTGTGTTGGAATGGCCGAAACATATTTATTCGTGGGGCTGGAAGCTCTCCCATAATTTGAGTTGGGGGTTTTGCAGTCTGCTCCCAGCAAGTTATGCATTTGCGAATAATATTTCGCACGGTATTTCTCCGTCTCATTACCCAGAATTCCTGCCTCATAGTAGTTAGCACTAATTGTGCTCCACCGTGCAAGGCACTTTGATGAAAATAGGTAATAATTAATTCAGTTAAGTGACAGTTTTTGGGGAGGATTATAGGATGTTTTTGAGCGTACGTAATGTTGGCATAGTTTAATCGACCTTTTATTCTCAACACACCTTCAGAATCTAGAAATGGGGTTAACGAGAGTAGTTCACTTTTAGATGAAATTTGCGATTTTGCCTTTAAAGAATTAATTTCTGACGCAAAGAATTCTTGTTGTGAAGCCTTTATGATTACCGTCTTAGCGGCGTGCATTTCGTTGGTTGAAAGCTGGGTAAGTAATCTGTCGCTAGGTATTTTACGACAGTTGTTTATAAATCTAAGACAATATGCAAGAGTTCTTACAAGTTTGATGTAAGACGAAAACCTGGAAATTAATTGAGAGATTGTTGACTTGGTGTGAGTAACGAGCGTTGTTCTTTTTTCTTCACAGTCTGTATTTTCTGTAGGAACTATGGATTCTTTTGGCCAACTATTTTCTGGACGCTGTAGCCAGCTGGGCCCATTCCACCACAGAGTGTGCCCCACAAGGACGGATGGTTTGATTCCTCTGGAATTGCAATCTGCCGGGTTATCTGATGAAGAGACGTGTCGCCAGGACGTATTTTCGGACAGTTCTTGAATTTCTGCGATTCGATTTGCTACGTAGGTTTTGTAATTACGAGGTTCTTTATGGATCCAAGCGAGCACAATGCTTGAATCCGTCCAAGCAAACACCGGGACAGATGGCAATTCCAGATCCGTTTTAACCCTTTTGAGTAATTTTGCTAACAACGGAGCTCCACAGAGCTCGAGACGTGGCAAAGTTACTGGCTTAGTGGGAGCTACCTTAGATTTTGCTATTATTAAATTGGTATGAATTTTTCCTAAATTATCAATGACTCGCATGTAAACACCCGCTGAATATGCTTCATTTGAAGCATCCGAAAAACCGTGTAACTGCATACCCTTGTGGTTGTCAGTTGTTTGGAGCCACCTTGGGATTTGTATTTTGCTAATGAAGTGTAACTCAGATTTAAAATCTTGCCATTTTGCATTGAGATTGGGAGGAATAGGATCATCCCACGAACATCCAGAAAGCCATAGAGACTGCATCAGAATCTTCGCTGTGACTACAATTGGGGAAATCCAACCTAGTGGGTCGAACAATGTTGCAATTTCAGACAGTACAGATCGCTTAGTATTAGGACGATCGGCGATTTGTCGATATTGCAAAGTAAAATAATCCGGTCCTGGGTACCAGTGAATACCCAGAGTTTTCACTGATTCATCACTTGCAAATCTTAGAGGAAGTTTTAATTCCTTTTGACTTTCCGGAAGATTCGCAAGGAGATCAGGAGAATTGCTGACCCATTTTCGTAAATTGAACCCTCCTGATACAAGGAGTTTTTGAAGTTGAGATTGCATTTCCAGACCTTCATGCAAAGAATCTGACCCAGTTAATATCACCCACGTAAAAGTCGCGTGTGATGATTTTGGCGGCAAGAGGAAAATTATTAGCCTCGTCCTTGGCCAATTGATGCAATGTTTTTATGGCAAGATAAGGGGCGGGCGTAGTACCGAAAGTAACCGTAGTGAGTGCATATTCTTGAAGGGGATCGGTAGAATTATTTCTCCAGAAAATACGTTGATAGTTATGATCACATGGGTGCATATTTATCATCCGATACATCTTTTCTATGTCTGCTGACATCGCAAAACGATATTTCCGCCATTGTAATAAGATGGTGAATAGGTCTGATTGCAGCACAGGACCAGAATACAACTGTTCATTTAAACTTCTTCCATTTGAAGACTTAGCAGATGCATCGAAAACAACTCTGACCTTTGTCGTGGAGCTATCTTTTATCACTGCGTGATGTGGAAGGTAATAAGACGGAATTGTCGGAGCATCTTTGCTGAGTGGCTTCATATGACCCATTGATATATATTCGTTTAAGCATTTTCGATATTCTTCATAAAGTTCTGGGTTACTACTTAGTCCTTTCTCAAGACAAAAATATCTGCGAATAGCCATATTTCGGAAATCGCCTAAACCCGGAGGAGAACATTTAAAAGGTAATCGAACTTCGTATCGATCGTTTTCGTTGCAGCGATGAGTTTCTTCAAAAATGCGTTCACACTCTTGTTCTTCCTGAGTGAAATTTTGTTTTAAGGGGATCTCTTCGAATTCCCAAAATTTGCGAATTAATGTGTCCAGAGAGCTTGATTGTTGAGACGTGTTTAGAAAAGTAGTTGCGTGCGATATTGTATTTGATTGCCGTGCAACTGGGCCGAACAATATCCAACCGAAAATGCTATTTTGCGCTATGGGGGAGTCTGAAGGTCCCTTACGAATACCTTCTAATAGGATATTTCCGTAAATATCCGCTCCGAGAAGGAGATCAATTTTTCCCGGTTTATTGAAGAATGGGTCTGCTAAGGGAAGGTTTTGTATATGAGACCAATTCTGTGTAACAATATTTTCTTGAGGTAATAAATCAGTTATTTTGTTAACAACAAATGCAGTTAGAGTTGTGGTGTTTTGTTGTAACATGGAAGAGCGGATTTCGAGCGACGTTTGTGCTGTTATGCTTGTTGCTGCTGAACCTCCCAAGCCGTTAATTTGCAGGCTTGTGGGACTTGTAGCTAATTGTAACAGTTTCGTTGCTGCCTTTGTAATAAAGGAAACTTGAGAGCCTGAATCTATCAAGGCACGCAACGTGAAGATAGTTCCTGTTTTAGAAGGCACATTTACTAATGCTGTAGCGAGAAGTGATTGAGGTGGCTGTTGAACTCTATTAGTGTAGAAGGATTGAACAGTATTACTATTATTTCCACAGGTGTGAGGTTCGCTCTCGGTGTTGGACTGAGACACTCTCTGTGGTGAAACAGGCCTAGAGGGTTCAGTTGTGTTTTCCTTATGTAATAAGGAATGATGTCGTCGAACACACCGGCGACAATTAACCTTGCTAGGGCAAAATTGCAATTTATGTCTTTTAGAAAGGCAATTAATGCATAACTGATGGGAAATTATGAATTGATATCTTTTGTTCGTGTCGAGATTAGTAAAATTTGGACATTTGTAAAGAGGATGAGACTCTTTACATGAGATGCACTTCTCTGAGGAAGTCGCAAAAAAGGCTTTGGCACCCTTTTGATGTGATGTCCGTTCAGTTATCGTGGATTTTGAATCTGCAATAGCTTCTAATGTTCTGAACCTCTTTTCCAGAAACGTTTTGAAGTTGTCAAATGTAGGGAAGTCTTCAGAATCTTTCTGACTTTCTTCCCATATCTTATGTGTTTCAGCGGGGAGCCGCTGTACCAACATATGTATTAAAATTGGATCCCAGTTAGAAATGGAAACGCCTAACGCTTGAAGTTTGTACAGACTTTCACAAGACTTGTCCAGTAATGATTTTATGCCCTTTAGTAGAGGAGCTATGGGGGTTCTGGCTCAAAATCCCATAAGGTTTATACAGGGGGTCTCAATTTGGATTTTTTCCAGTCCCCGCCCCCTCGGGTTCCAGTTCCCCTCCCTGGATATTCCAGTCTCCACCCCTAAATTCAGGTCTCAGCCAATGAATGCTAGGCACCGCCCACAAAAAAAATGTAGCCCCACCCACAAATATTCCAGTTGCCATTGCAGTGAGGTCATGCCATCCTTTTCGCTCCCATTCATCCTTCCCTTTCTACAGATCCTGCGCTTGAGCGTAAGCCTTATTTCTAGAGGGTATCAAGTTATATGGCTATGTACATGGCATGTTATATGTTTATGCTAGGTTGAGGACGATTGTTCTAAAAATAGATTTCTATCCTTTAGCTGTTTATGCGGGGTGAAGGATCAGTTTAGGGATCGGGTAAACAAGCCATATGTCTGGAAGAAAGGATGAGATAAAAGTTCTAAAAATAGATTTATATCCTTTAACTGTATATGCACACATTTTTCCTGAAATATTCCCAGGGTGAAGGATCAGTATAGGGATCTGGTAAACAATTCATATCTCTGGAAGAAAGGATGCACAAAATATTCTAGCCCCACCCGCATGTTTCCAGCCGCAACCCTAAATATTCCAGTTGCCATTGCAGTGAGGTCATGCCATCCTTTTCGCTCCCATTCATCCTTCCCTTTCTACAGATCCTGCGCTTGAGCGTAAGCCTTATTTCTAGAGGGTATCAAGTTATATGGCTATGTACATGGCATGTTATATGTTTATGCTAGTGTGGCGAGTCAATCTTAAATAATCAAGTTCCCTGATTTTATAAAAAATTAGAACAATCAAGTTAACATTGATTTTTTTAGAGAATTATAAAAAAGGTTTTGTTTTAGATAAGTCATTAAAAAAATTAGCTCTCTAGAGATTAAATAAAATTTGTATTCGTTTAAAAAATTAAAATAAATTGTTTTAAAATAATTCTATATAATTTCATTTAATAAATAAAATATCAGTTTTAAAAAATAAAATAATCAAAAATAAATAAATAAAAAATATATTTAAAAATAACATAAATGGAGACATCTACCTCCATAACTGGTGACCCCGAACAACCCGGACACACATCAACGGAATTGACAAGACCACAAAAAATGTTAAATTTATTAAACGACCCGAAAAATCGTTTCCTACATATGAAGCAAGGAAGAATAGTAGTAGGATTTCACCAAACAATGTATCAACATCCCGATAAAAAAAGAAGACCGGAAACCGCTTCCATTAAAAGAAAAGAAGAAAAATCACCTAAAAATTTACAACTACTTAAACCTACCAGATCGCACACTCAAAAAAGGAGTAAAAAATTTGTTGTAGGCATTAATAAACCACTTCATCCTTTTCAGCATAGCTGCAAATCAACTTATCTCAACAACATCTCAAACCGACAACCAATTTATCCAACATCCAATTACCCCATCATCCAATTAGCTGCAAATCAGCTACCATCAACCTCATTGCAAATCAATGAAATTCAAAACAACTACAATCACCTCAATAATCAACAACAATCAACTTCATTCATTCACTCAAGACACCAGCAATCCAAGACGCCACCCTCGTCCAGCTATGATATCGTTCCCGCAAGCGAGAACTAGCAGGAGGGTAATGTGGCGAGTCAATCTTAAATAATCAAGTTCCCTGATTTTATAAAAAATTAGAACAATCAAGTTAACATTGATTTTTTTAGAGAATTATAAAAAAGGTTTTGTTTTAGATAAGTCATTAAAAAAATTAGCTCTCTAGAGATTAAATAAAATTTGTATTCGTTTAAAAAATTAAAATAAATTGTTTTAAAATAATTCTATATAATTTCATTTAATAAATAAAATATCAGTTTTAAAAAATAAAATAATCAAAAATAAATAAATAAAAAATATATTTAAAAATAACATAAATGGAGACATCTACCTCCATACTAGGTTGAGGACGATTGTTCTAAAAATAGATTTCTATCCTTTAGCTGTTTATGCGGGGTGAAGGATCAGTTTAGGGATCGGGTAAACAAGCCATATGTCTGGAAGAAAGGATGAGATAAAAGTTCTAAAAATAGATTTCTATCCTTTAACTGTATATGCACACATTTTTCCTGAAATATTCCCAGGGTGAAGGATCAGTATAGGGATCTGGTAAACAATTCATATCTCTGGAAGAAAGGATGCACAAAATATTCTAGCCCCACCCGCATGTTTCCAGCCGCAACCCTAAATATTCCAGTTGCCATTGCAGTGAGGTCATGCCATCCTTTTCGCTCCCATTCATCCTTCCCTTTCTACAGATCCTGCGCTTGAGCGTAAGCCTTATTTCTAGAGGGTATCAAGTTATATGGCTATGTACATGGCATGTTATATGTTTATGCTAGTGTGGCGAGTCAATCTTAAATAATCAAGTTCCCTGATTTTATAAAAAATTAGAACAATCAAGTTAACATTGATTTTTTTAGAGAATTATAAAAAAGGTTTTGTTTTAGATAAGTCATTAAAAAAATTAGCTCTCTAGAGATTAAATAAAATTTGTATTCGTTTAAAAAATTAAAATAAATTGTTTTAAAATAATTCTATATAATTTCATTTAATAAATAAAATATCAGTTTTAAAAAATAAAATAATCAAAAATAAATAAATAAAAAATATATTTAAAAATAACATAAATGGAGACATCTACCTCCATAACTGGTGACCCCGAACAACCCGGACACACATCAACGGAATTGACAAGACCACAAAAAATGTTAAATTTATTAAACGACCCGAAAAATCGTTTCCTACATATGAAGCAAGGAAGAATAGTAGTAGGATTTCACCAAACAATGTATCAACATCCCGATAAAAAAAGAAGACCGGAAACCGCTTCCATTAAAAGAAAAGAAGAAAAATCACCTAAAAATTTACAACTACTTAAACCTACCAGATCGCACACTCAAAAAAGGAGTAAAAAATTTGTTGTAGGCATTAATAAACCACTTCATCCTTTTCAGCATAGCTGCAAATCAACTTATCTCAACAACATCTCAAACCGACAACCAATTTATCCAACATCCAATTACCCCATCATCCAATTAGCTGCAAATCAGCTACCATCAACCTCATTGCAAATCAATGAAATTCAAAACAACTACAATCACCTCAATAATCAACAACAATCAACTTCATTCATTCACTCAAGACACCAGCAATCCAAGACGCCACCCTCGTCCAGCTATGATATCGTTCCCGCAAGCGAGAACTAGCAGGAGGGTAATGTGGCGAGTCAATCTTAAATAATCAAGTTCCCTGATTTTATAAAAAATTAGAACAATCAAGTTAACATTGATTTTTTTAGAGAATTATAAAAAAGGTTTTGTTTTAGATAAGTCATTAAAAAAATTAGCTCTCTAGAGATTAAATAAAATTTGTATTCGTTTAAAAAATTAAAATAAATTGTTTTAAAATAATTCTATATAATTTCATTTAATAAATAAAATATCAGTTTTAAAAAATAAAATAATCAAAAATAAATAAATAAAAAATATATTTAAAAATAACATAAATGGAGACATCTACCTCCATACTAGGTTGAGGACGATTGTTCTAAAAATAGATTTCTATCCTTTAGCTGTTTATGCGGGGTGAAGGATCAGTTTAGGGATCGGGTAAACAAGCCATATGTCTGGAAGAAAGGATGAGATAAAAGTTCTAAAAATAGATTTCTATCCTTTAACTGTATATGCACACATTTTTCCTGAAATATTCCCAGGGTGAAGGATCAGTATAGGGATCTGGTAAACAATTCATATCTCTGGAAGAAAGGATGCACAAAATATTCTAGCCCCACCCGCATGTTTCCAGCCGCATTCCTAAATATTCCAGTTTCCATTGCAGTGACGTCACGCCATTTTTTATGTCTAGGGCCTGACATGAAGGATCATTTCTGAGCATCTGACTTGCGCCTAAGCCTAAATATAAAATTTAACTCTACCGTATGAACATATGTTGCGCATATGTCTAATTACATAAATTCCCAGAATTCCCGACTGGACATGATTTCAATTGATCCCTTTAGTGGCTCGTTGTTCGCATTATTCTAGGAATTTAGGATTATATTGTACACATGAAGGATCATGTCTGAGCATGTAGCTTTGTTTATGTTATGTGGCGCCCTTTGTTTATGCTGAGGGGGTTCTTACTTCCAGGAAATGATTCTTGATTCAACGTGGGAGGTTATATTTCCAGGATGAACATGTCTGGACATGATCCTGCGTGATATTTTTCAGGGTTTAACCATAACGTGATCCCTCCCGGGTATAAATAGAAGCTCGGGCTTCATTTTAATTTAGTTATTCTAGCGTTATCGAAGAGATATAACTATCAAATTTAAAAAATTTAAAATAAAGGTTTACAAATAATTGTCAACAAGTAATTTGTGTCTATTCGTGATTTAATAAAAATCCGTTAAGTGATTTGTGCCTATTTGCAATTTAATAAAAAACCGTTAAGTGATTTGTGTCTATTTGCAATTTAATAAAAAACCGTTTTAAAGTTATAGTACAGAAAGTGTCAAAAGTTTATTGACTAATTTTGATCTCTTTTTTTCGACTTGTGTGTTTCCAGAAATTTGAAAAATGAGTTTTAACGCCAGTTATTTAGTGGAAAAAACGAAATTAGCACTTTTCAGTGCTACAGACAATAGGGCCTTACTGGAAGTGTAAGGGCGGAAAATTTTTTTAAATAAAATTCTTTATCAAAACATGAAAAAGAAACCAAGTCTTTGTTTTCGTCAGAAATCCTTCCCCAAAACTCGTTACCTTATTTTCCTATATGCGTACAAGTTTCTTTGTTTTAAATTTGCTAGGGTCGCTGTTCTTAATGAGGGTGCGCATTCACACCTCGACCTTTTTCTCTTAGGAGTTGCGCAGCGAAGGTACGATTTCTAAGGAAACGCATTGCGGGCTATGCATGTCGGGAACAATTTTACCCAGATGCGCTGGGAATTACGCATGATATCCATACACTTGAGGAAGCAAGAATCTGGAGATTTTTATGAGGGTCAGGTTATTGGTTGTCTTTCCTTCAAATATGTATTTTTGAGACATTTCTTTTAAAAAAGAATACGTAATATGTTTTAACCGAAAACCTGGCTGTGCAAGGAATTATTCCTCAGTCTAGTGATAGATTTCAAGTAGTGAATGCAGAGTTTGGTTTGGAAAAAGTAAAAGTTGTGCGAAGGAGTTTTGAACATTTAATAATTTGAGCTGGTGTTAATTTTATTGGGTGAGTGTATTTCACTTACTGAGTTTATGGGTGTTTTAGTCAATGTATTTCTTATTACAATTATTTCGTTTTGGGTTTATTTTTAAATATATTTCATTTATTGCGTGTGCACTCGGAATATTTTGAATGGTCGGAATTAATGAACCGAGAAATGCAGAATTGAATTGATTGACTGATATTTTGAGTGAATATCATAAATCGGGAGCCTTTTCGCCGGAGTTAGGTCAAACGATGGCCTTGACTCATACTGAAGGCTGAGCTTTGCTGTTTGTGGATTATAGGTGCTCGTGAGTTAGCCCTTGCGCCTAGGCCGGTACTCGTGAGTTCGCCCTTGTACTGTGCCGTTGCTTGCCCCAGTAATGGTGAATTCTAAGTGCTCGTGAGTTAGCCCTTGCACTTAGGTTTTTAAGGTGCCCAGCACCTAATTTTCTAGGGGTGTTCGTGAGTGAGCCCTTACACCCCGTTTTGGTGAATCGGTACGTGTGACGTGTCTGCCTCCGCGTACCACTCGTATCTGTTTTACTCCCGAATTTATGAGAGCTTGTTGTACTGTAATGTTAAAGTATTTTAAAAATCCGGTTCATTGATTCTATGTGTTTTATTGTGTTTATTTTAAAGTAAATTTTTTTCCTTCTGCCCAGAGCTCACAGTGGTTTTTTTTTTCCCTTTTTTTAGAATCGGATGTGATTGAACATGATTGTGCCCAACGCCTCAACCCTGACTTGGAAAGAATAATTCTCTTCCGTTGTTTTTTAAAGTCACCATGCTCTGTTAAATTTTGGTGTATTACATTTTATCAGAAGTGGGATAATTCACAATCATGATCAGTCAGCTTCCGTTTTGAAGTATATTGTTGCTCACCCATTGAAAAAATTGTTTTTAAATTTGAGAGATGAGGGGTATATTGATTTAGTATTTTCGTTTTGCGTTCGCTTTAGTCTGGACATAATTGGGAAAATGCCGAAAAGGAGGAAGTCCCCTAGCCATTTTACGCATAAGCGTAAACATTCGTATTCGGCGGAGGAAGACAAGCATGATCGCCGAGATCGACGAAAATCATCCCGTTCGCAAACTAGCGAATCATTAGACAAGTTTACCGACGCGATAAAATCTCTACTGGATAGATCAAACACAGTGGCATCTCATAGTGCCCCTTTTAATGGTGAAAACATTCCTCGATTTGATCCTGAAGACCGAAATCAATCTGTTGAAACTTGGTGTAGAAAAATTGATGAACTTAAAAGCGTGTACAATTGGACCGAAGAAGCGACAATTTATTTTGCCTTTTCAAGATTGCGCGGTATGGCTGAAATTTGGTATAAGGGATTAGGTTCAGTTAGATATTCTTGGGAGGAGTGGAAAGTCAAGCTTCAAGAAGCTTTCCCATATAAAAAGGAATACTATGACCTCCTCACGGAGATGATGCGTAGGAAGAAAAAAATTGATGAATCCTATACCAGATATTATTATGAAAAAATGGCTCTCCTTAACGCTTGCAAAATTTCTGGTACGGATGCCGTTTCGTGCATTATAGGCGGAATTGAAGATAACATAGTTAAAACAGGCGCAAAAGCGGGTCAATACAAAACTCCCGAGTCAGTGTTTCAATACTTGAGTACTTTTAACCATGACGTACCTTCAACATCCCATCAATATAATCGTCCGCGTAATAATTCCCAGAAAAAATTTCAGCGTCATGATGGCAAAAAGGATTCCAGGAAATCTGATAAAAGTATTTCCTGTTTTCGGTGTGGTAAAAAGGGACATTACGCAAATACCTGTACTGAGGCTACTGGGGTTATTAGATGTAACTTATGTAGGAATGTTGGACACGATGAAAAGCACTGCAAGAATAAGCCTTTACCAAATAAATCAGTAGCCTGACTAGATGTGTCACCTGAATATTCGGATAACACAAAATATTTTAAGGAAATAAAAGTGAATGATATAACAACAACTGCTTACATTGATTTCGGAAGTTCGTGTACGATAATTACCAAGAGCGAAGCAGATAGATTGAATTTAAACATTGACAGTTCGGATCAAGTTGTATTACGAGGATATGGAAATGGCAAAGCACATAGTATAGGGTCAACTTCATGCAAAATAGCAGTCGACGACGTAGAAGCGATTGTCAGGGTCATCATAGTTGAAGATCACGCACAAAATATACCTGTACTTGTAGGACGCACATTTACAGAGAAGCCTGGAATTCTAGTTACTAAAAATAGTCAAACACTTAAATTTTCAAACTACAATAACCTAGAGGAACTAACACAGCTACCACAAATTACTGAAGATGAACGGTCATCAAAACTAGTATTGAGAGCATCTGAAAATCAAATTATCCCTCCGAATTATATGCGGTTCGTGAAAGTTAACTTTGATGATGATTACAGCGGAGATATTTACATCGAAGCAAGTATGAGACCGAAGGAAGGAAATGAATCCTACATACCTCGCATGTTAATAACTGCTGATAAGGAAAATATTGTTTTTGTACCATGTTGCAATTTGTCTGATCAGGATCTCGTAATAAGAAAAGGGAATGTCGTCGCAAGAGGATGGCCATTTACAAACACAGAAAAAACAGTTGAAACAAATTTTAGTATCAGTGACATGACTCCGGAGGAAATAGATTTCGAAACAGTTAAAATTGGACCCGTGAGCATAGAAGAAAAAAATCAAGTTATAGACATCTTAAAAGAATATCGGGATTGTATTGCGACAAACGTCGAAGAACTTGGGTGTGCGAAATCAGCCACGATGAATATTCAGTTAGAGCATGAAAAACCGTTTTCATTTCGACCGTATCGCATGGCAAGGACGGAACAGGATGCGGTTCAAAATATTGTAGATGATCTGGTATCCAGTGGAATAATCAAGGCATCAAATTCTAATTACTCATCCCCAATCGTCTTAGTAAAAAAAAAGAATGGAGAACAAAGGCTATGTGTTGATTATAGGAAATTGAATTCCATAACGGTGAAAGACAACCATCCATTACCAAGAATAGATGATCAAATTGATCGGCTACACGGTGGAATTTATTTCACCAGTCTAGATTTGAAATCTGGATATTATCAAATTCCGATGGCTGAAAATTCTAAAAAATTCACATCTTTCGTTACAAATGCAGGACAATATGAATTCAATCGTATGCCTTTTGGTTTAACGAATGCCCCCCGAGTGTTCCAACGTTTGATGAATAAGATTTTGGGACCTGTCGGAGATATTGCGTCCGTCTACCTCGATGATGTTCTACTTCATGCAGATTCTATTTCTAAAGCTTTAGATGGACTTAGAAAAGTGCTGGAAATTTTTCGGAAGGAAGGACTTACCTTAAATTTGAAGAAATGTTCCTTTCTCATGACATCAGTTACTTATTTGGGTTTTAATATCAGTAACGGAAAAGTTCAACCTGGGTCAGAAAAAATCGAGGCAGTTAAACATTTTCCAGTTCCCAAAAATGTGCGCAATATTCGTCAGTTTCTAGGATTAACTGGTTATTTTCGTCATTTTTTAAAAGACTATGGGACAATAGCTCGACCACTAACTTCTCTGACAAGAAAGAATGTCGTATGGAAATGGACCCAAAAAGAGGAGGAGGCGTTTCGAAAACTCCAGAACATGTTGATAGAGAAGCCGGTGTTAGCACTTTTTAACCCAACAGCAGTTACCGAAGTTCACACGGATGCCAGTTCAATGGGAATAGCTGGAATTCTGTTACAGTACCAACAGGATGAGCGTTTACATCCTGTAGCCTATTTTAGTAGACAGACCACCGACCTGGAAAGTAAATTTCATTCGTATGAATTGGAAACGCTTGCTGTCGTGGAGACATTAAGGAAGTTTCGGACTTATTTACTGGGAATGGAGTTTACTGTCGTTACTGACTGCAATGCGTTAAAGGCCACAAAAGGGAAAAAGGAGCTAATTCCACGGATAGCTAGGTGGTGGTTACAGATTCTGGAATTTAATTTCAAGATCGTTTATAGACCCGGAAATAGAATGAAGCATGTCGATGCTTTAAGTCGCAATATTACGGAAGACGAAGTCGTAATGCACATATCTCAAGCGGACTGGGTATTGTCGGGGCAGCTTACTGATGAGAAGATAAAAGAAATTCACCATATTTTATCGAAACCTCCTGAGACGGAATATGACAAGAAGATCTATCGGGACTATGCTCTTCGGGATGGAAGAGTGTATAGAATCACAGCAAAGGGAATTCAATGGGTAGTTCCTCGAGGAATGAGGCAGCAAGTTTTGAAAGCAGCTCACGATGATATGGGACATTTCTCTGTCGAAAAAACACTTCATCGATTGTGTGAGAATTATTGGTTTCCCCGAATGCGTCCGTATGTAGAAAAATATATTGCTTGTGGTATTAGATGTCTTTACAATAAGAAGAAAGCTGGAAAAAAAGAAGGATATCTTCACCCTATTCCGAAATCCAACGAACCTATGAGGACGGTGCACATTGATCACCTAGGACCGTTTCCCAAAAGTAAACGGGGAAATATGTACATAATTGCTGCAATAGATGCGTTTACCAAGTTTTTATTTATTAGAGCAGTTAAGACTACGCACATCAAATATGTTGTTACCTTCTGCAGGGATATATTTTCAATTTATGGTTTACCCAAACAAATTATATCGGATCAAGGAAGTTCATTTACGTCCAAGGCGTTTCGACGATTTTGTGAACAAAATGATATAAGGCATATTAAAAACGCGGTTGCAACTCCTCGGGCAAATGGACAAGTGGAAAGACTAAATAGGTCTATTTTATCTGCTTTAATGACCACTACATTGGAGGAAGAATTATGGGACGAGAACGTCAAGCAAGTCCAATTTGCAATCAACAACATTATCAATAAAAGTACCGGAAGGACTCCGAGCGAACTCCTTTTAGGTTACAAACCTAGAGGTGGCACTGATGTTTTGTTGAGGGATGAGATAAGCCAGAGTTCGTGTATTATTGAAGACCTTGTTGCAGAGAGAAGCTTAGCTGGGAAAGAAATAGAGCGTGCTCAGCAAAAGCAAAAGAAATACTTCGACAAAAAAAGAAAGGAGCCCAGAAAATACAAAGAGGGTGACTTAGTGGTCATCGAAAAAGCTGAAATGGCTCCTTCCACCAGTAGAAAACTACTTTCACCATATACCGGACCATTCGTTGTTAAAAAAATTTTAGAAAACGATAGGTATTTAGTCCAAGATATGAAAGGGACTCATCGGACATTGAGAAAAGCTAATTACGAGCGGATAGTAGCAGTAGATAGAATGAAACCGTGGAGAAGTCCTGGCGGAGTCTCTGATGAAACGGGAAGCGAAAGTGGGGAAGATGGAGTAGTACTTTCGGAAGAGCTGGATTCCTAACTCGGGACGAGTTATTTGTCGGATGGCCGAATGTAAGGGCGGAAAATTTTTTTAAATAAAATTCTTTATCAAAACATGAAAAAGAAACCAAGTCTTTGTTTTCGTCAGAAATCCTTCCCCAAAACTCGTTACCTTATTTTCCTATATGCGTACAAGTTTCTTTGTTTTAAATTTGCTAGGGTCGCTGTTCTTAATGAGGGTGCGCATTCACACCTCGACCTTTTTCTCTTAGGAGTTGCGCAGCGAAGGTACGATTTCTAAGGAAACGCATTGCGGGCTATGCATGTCGGGAACAATTTTACCCAGATGCGCTGGGAATTACGCATGATATCCATACACTTGAGGAAGCAAGAATCTGGAGATTTTTATGAGGGTCAGGTTATTGGTTGTCTTTCCTTCAAATATGTATTTTTGAGACATTTCTTTTAAAAAAGAATACGTAATATGTTTTAACCGAAAACCTGGCTGTGCAAGGAATTATTCCTCAGTCTAGTGATAGATTTCAAGTAGTGAATGCAGAGTTTGGTTTGGAAAAAGTAAAAGTTGTGCGAAGGAGTTTTGAACATTTAATAATTTGAGCTGGTGTTAATTTTATTGGGTGAGTGTATTTCACTTACTGAGTTTATGGGTGTTTTAGTCAATGTATTTCTTATTACAATTATTTCGTTTTGGGTTTATTTTTAAATATATTTCATTTATTGCGTGTGCACTCGGAATATTTTGAATGGTCGGAATTAATGAACCGAGAAATGCAGAATTGAATTGATTGACTGATATTTTGAGTGAATATCATAAATCGGGAGCCTTTTCGCCGGAGTTAGGTCAAACGATGGCCTTGACTCATACTGAAGGCTGAGCTTTGCTGTTTGTGGATTATAGGTGCTCGTGAGTTAGCCCTTGCGCCTAGGCCGGTACTCGTGAGTTCGCCCTTGTACTGTGCCGTTGCTTGCCCCAGTAATGGTGAATTCTAAGTGCTCGTGAGTTAGCCCTTGCACTTAGGTTTTTAAGGTGCCCAGCACCTAATTTTCTAGGGGTGTTCGTGAGTGAGCCCTTACACCCCGTTTTGGTGAATCGGTACGTGTGACGTGTCTGCCTCCGCGTACCACTCGTATCTGTTTTACTCCCGAATTTATGAGAGCTTGTTGTACTGTAATGTTAAAGTATTTTAAAAATCCGGTTCATTGATTCTATGTGTTTTATTGTGTTTATTTTAAAGTAAATTTTTTTCCTTCTGCCCAGAGCTCACAGTGGTTTTTTTTTTCCCTTTTTTTAGAATCGGATGTGATTGAACATGATTGTGCCCAACGCCTCAACCCTGACTTGGAAAGAATAATTCTCTTCCGTTGTTTTTTAAAGTCACCATGCTCTGTTAAATTTTGGTGTATTACAGAAGGTTCCATTAAGGAATGCAATAGGGACTTGCGTATGCTAAATGCCGCATTGAAAAGTGCAAAAACTACTAGTGGAAAATCCCATTTGACAACTGCGATTGGCCAAATAAAGGGATTTCGTATAATGATGAAAAATCTCCGTATTCAGGGTGGACCACATCAACACGCATGGAAAAATAATGCCAGCAAGAGGGTAAAGTGGGAAGATCTTCATTCAGCTTTTAAAGAAAGGTAAGTTGATTTATTTATTTGCTATATTTACCACATATTTATAATATGTGTTTATTTATAAATTTAGAATTCGTACGGGCGTAATGGTTAATTTAGTACATAAGGAACCAACCACCTTTTTTGATGACTGCATTGGCCTGTTCAGACGAAGAATGTCAAACATTCTGAAAAAGGAATTAGCTATAAAGGTTAACTGCAATTTCTGTGGGGAGTTTAAAATTGTTACGGGGGATAAGGAAGTGTTCGAATTCAAATATATGAACACAAAAAGTGCTCCTATTTATAGAGATACCAATCTAAACGAATGGTTTGTAGAGCACATCAGGAACCCAATTCTCACAGACTTGAGTGAGTTCCAGGAAAGAGACAGTGGTTGGGCTCTTTCTGCAATCATCAATTTGGGTGTAAACATAAATAAGTTTACACCAATGCATGGGTCGTCATATATTGCGCTACCCAAAGAAATTGCGAATAAAAAGGCATGCATCAACGTTAAGAACGAGGACAATGCATGTTTCGCTTGGGCAATAACATCAGCTCTTCACCCTGTAGAAGAAAACGCTGATAGGACATCAAAGTACCCCAACTACAAAGATGTCCTAGATTTGAAAAACATCTCATTCCCCGTAACGATCAAGCAAATACCCCGTTTTGAGGCTCAAAATAACATTTCAATCAATGTTTATATTTTGAGAAAGATTAAAAAAGGATACATAGTTGTACCCTTATACCTCACAAAGAATAAGCTGGACAGGCACGTCAATTTACTGATGGTGCAAAATAAATATTACACACAGAAAGAGGAGGAGGATGAGGATGATGATGAAGATGCAGAGGAAGAAATTCCCAACCATGAGGACAGTGAGCCGATTAAATATCATTTTGTGTGGATTAAAAATCTATCGCGGCTTCTATCATCTCAACTATCGAAGCATAAAACGGCGAAATACTTTTGCGACCGCTGCCTGCACTACTTCCATTCTGAAGATCGATTACAGCAACATGTTGAAGACTGCAGAAACATCAATGAAGGGAAAATCCGTTTACCTACTGAGGCCGATAAATACTTAGGTTTTAAGAATTTTAAAAATAAGGTGCAAGCACCTTTCGTTATATATGCAGACTTAGAATGTATATTAGTAAGTAATAATAATGGAGATAGTAATAAGTTTCATCGGCATATACCATGTAGCGTAGGATTTTACATGAAATGTTCGTATGACCCCACGCTATCGGCTTATAAAACGTATCGCGGTGAAAATTGTATTGAGTGGTTTACCAGTGAGTTGAAAAATATCGCGGAAGATTTAGGACAAATTATTACTTGCCCTCTGCCGATGAACCCAATGACTCCGCGGGAAATATTAGACTTTTCTTCAGCAAGTGTTTGCCACATATGTGAACAACCCTTCAACGTGAAGGATAAGAAAGTTCGTGACCATTGTCACCTCACAGGTAAGTATAGGGGCCCAGCACATGAGGGGTGTAACATCAATTATAAAGACTCCCATACAGTCCCCATTATTTTCCACAATCTTAGCGGTTATGATTCTCATTTTATTGTTAAAAATCTTGCCCTAGATTTACCAGGTCGTGTAGATCTTCTCCCAATTAATAAGGAACGATACATTTCCTTTACTAAAAACTTAAAAGAATATCCTATTAATTTCCGTTTTATTGATTCCTGTAGATTTATGAGTAGTAGCTTAGATACCCTCTCATCATACCTCACTTCATTCCCCATACTAAAAACTCAGTTCAGCTGTTTGCCCGAACATAAATTTAAACTTTTAACTCGTAAAGGCGTTTACCCATACGAGTATTTTAATTCGTTTGATAGATTTTCCGAAACCGCGCTACCGAGTATTTCAAACTTTTATAATAAACTTAACGATACTAATATAACACAAGAAGATTATGCACATGCCGTAAATGTTTGGAATGAATTTAATATCCAAAACATGGGCGAATTTTCAGATTTGTACCTAAAGACAGATGTCCTTCTTTTAGCCGATGTTTTCGAACAATTCCGGGAAAGTTGCCATAAGACCTATGGGTTGGACCCGGCTCATTATTACACACTTCCAGGTTACACTTGGGATGCGATGCTAAAGCATACCAATATAACGCTAGAATTGCTAACGGATATCGATATGACATTGTTTATTGAGCGAGGAATTCGTGGGGGACTCAGCCAGTGCTCTAAACGCTACTCTAAAGCGAATAATGAGTATATGCCTGACTATAATCCTGCGCTTACTTCTAAATATCTATTGTATTTAGATATTAATAACCAATATGGTTGGGCAATGTCTCAATATTTACCCCACAGTGGCTTCAAGTGGGTAGAAAATCTTAATAATTTTATTATTAATGATATCCCAGATAATTCCCCTATTGGCTATATATTCGAGGTTGATTTGGAATATCCAAATGAACAGCACGATCTTCACAAGGACCTGCCATTTTGCCCTGAACATAGCGCTCCTCCTCCCACCCACGCTGCTTCCTCATCACAATCGCAACAAAAATTGATGGCAACTTTGTTTAATAAAACGAAGTATATTATTCATTACCGTAATTTAAAGCAGGCTTTAAAACACGGTTTAAAATTAACTAAAATCCATAGAATTCTTCAGTTTAACCAGTCACCATGGCTTAAATCTTACATTGATTTGAATACCAGGAATCGCGCACTAGCAAAGAACGACTTTGAGAAAAATCTGTTTAAGCTAATGAACAACGCAGTTTTTGGTAAGACCATGGAAAATGTCAGAAATTATAGCATTGTCAAGCTGGTAACTAAGTGGCGGGGGCGATATGGGGCTGAAGCACTCATTTCTAAGCCCGAATTCAAATCCGCAGCAGTTTTCGATGAAAATTTGGTCGCTATCGAACTCAAAAAGTATGAGGATTTCATTAATAAGCCGATTTATGTAGGCATGTGCATACTTGATTTAGCTAAAACAACAATTTATAACTTTCATTACGATTACATGATCTCTCAATTTGGCGACAACTGTACCATTTGCTATACTGATACCGATTCCCTTGTGTATGAAATTTCCAATACTAACCCATATTTGATCTTAAAAAGAGATTGTTACACCCATTTTGATACAAGCGATTATCCTTCAGATAACGTTTGGAATATCCCTCTTGTAAATAAAAAAGTTCTGGGCCTGATGAAAGATGAGAACAATGGTCGTATTATGACTGAGTTTACGGGTTTAAGATCGAAAATGTATGCCATCAGAATAGAGGGCAAGGATAACATTAAAAAAATTAAAGGAATAAAAAAAAATATTATTAAAACAAGATTAACTTTTGATGATTACATTGATTGCTTACGAAATAATTCAGAAAAAGTAATAACCCAAAATCTTATTAAATCGGAAAAACATAAAGTCAGTTCAGTTGCACAGACCAAAATTGCGCTAAGTCCTCATGATAATAAACGATACATAATGGAGACGAATTATGAAACGTTACCGTGGGGTCATTTTAGCATTATGGATGTAGATTAATATGTGTACATAAATGTTACTTAGATTAAGATATATACAAAATAAAAGAATTTTTATAACGTTTTAAAAAACTGTTTTATTTAAAAAATCCTTTATTTGAAATACATTTTTCAGAGCACATCGACCTTGGTGTATGATGCAAGATGGTACATTTGTTTCCAAAGTTGTTAGTTTTGGGCATCCCTCCTCTTCTACATTATATATAGATGAACCATTTCCAAGTATTTGTTGAACCCAGCTCTTCTTTTCAGCCCCCTTTACATAAATTATTTTATCCTGAGGTAGCGATTGATGGACTATAGCATATAATTTGTGGTATGGGATGTAACCATCGCCCCATTTGAATCCATGGAAATTATGCCGGAGCCATTCAACATGCTGTTTTTCTGATCGAGTTAGGTCCTTATAAGGAAATGGTGGTTGGAATATGTAGTGTTGGACTTGGCTTTCACCGTTTAAAATTGCCAATTCTTTAAAAATAAATTCAGTGTTTTCTAGCTTGTATCCTTGAACATCGATGACAATAATTGATGACATTCTAGGCAAGTTTTCGAGCTTCACCGGTTAAAGGAATATATTCCACGATTCGATCATGCAGTAGTAAACAGTAAGCTGTTGTGTTGACTGGGATGTTTTCACTCGTCTTGAATTCCAATCTTATATCCACTGGCCCAGATTTAACTGCCTCTTTTTGACGCGAACAGTCAATAACTGAGATCGGTGCGTTATTTATAAACTCTTCCCTTGAAAGGAGTGGCTGCAACTGACGTCCATAGTAAGAAGTTTGAAATTTTATATACATGTTATATAGGAGAGCATATTGATTCCTATCAAACTTCAAGTTCAAGTCATCATATGGGTATGATTCAGAATTCAGATGTACTTTAACATCTGTCAGCTTGCAATGGTCAAACTTGCTAGCATCCTTTGTTTTATCATTTTTGCGATTTGTTTGGAAAGCTAGGATGATGTATCGGGGCTTTTCCATTTGCGATGTTGTTTTAACAGACCAAGTGTGATGAGTTGCCGCAGGTAGTGCCGGATACTCGTATATATCCCAACTCCTGAATGATATTTTTATCTCACGACCACTTTCAATGACTTTTAACAAGGCTAATTTTTCATGGTCAGCAACATTAACATGGGGAACACGCCACTGAAGTTTAAATATTGAAATGTTTACAGCATCTGTTGGTGATATTACTGCATCTTCATCCGTTCTGCTTCGTATTAATATTAGTTCATGTTTAGCGTTTGCGATAATTTTCTTATAATCTTCACCAAAGCCTAGAAGTAACTTTAATGGTACACAGAAATTGAAAAATCCCTTTGCAGGTGCAATCGATTCTTCGGGTGACCAGCCAGCATTTAGTAACATTTGGCTCTCGTTTTTATTCAGCGATATATAATTTTTCAGTGTCGTAGCAATTCCAAGATTTCTCGTTCTATCAATTTCTATACCGTTGATCTCATAACGAATTTCTTCAAAGAGGAAGGCCATAGCATTGTTTGCGAGCTTTGCAGTATTTGAAACAGCTCCTGATGTATTAGTTAGCGCTCCTTCAATGTATATAAAGCTTTCAGATGGTAAGATATATAGATCTTGGTGTTGTACTGAAATACGGATTTCATCACTGTTTTTAAATGATGTGAGGAATGGCGAATAGGTGTGGTAGTCAATTTTTGTTATGCTATTATCATAACTTATGCCTCCAGTAATGTCCAAGATGTTGTTATACATTTTTCAAAATTAATCCTAACGAGTGAAGATATTGCTTATTATCAGCTCTCAGTTCACGTCCTGTTCGCTTTAAGTCTGTTGACGGACTAATAACTTTGTTTGTACTACCACTATTTATATCATTATTACTGCTGTTGTTATAGATTAGCATTCTGTGGCTTTAAATGCAATCTGGCCGTTATTGTTTCACCTCGAAAATTTATTAAATCCCCGCCCTGATCAACGAGCTTCAGTGTGAGCGAACTTATCCGTTTGACGTTCACAGGTAAATAGATGACATATTTAGGAACCTCCACTATTTTATACCCTGGCCCCACATTTGGAGAAAATTCATGGAGCATATGCACTTGATTGTTATTGATGAATGAACCCGAAATAATGTTGCATTCAATTCGTATGGTGTTTACTTTAATAATATTAACGGGTAGCTCGGATGTGTGCAGTACATTGGGTTCCAATACTCGCTCCCCAAATCCCAACAATGGAGCGATGGATCTTTTCTTATTAAAATACACCGCTTTATTAGCTCTAACCTCGCTCTTTAAAGTATTATTATTAGCCTTTATTGAGATTTCTCCACCCTCGTCGCTTTTACTCAAACTTTGCTGAATAAAAGTTTCTATATTATCAATCTCATAAGATCCGACTGGTATTTCGATAACTGTACTTCCTATATGTATTAGATTGTTGTTCTCATCAATATTAGGAATGGAATTGTATGTTTGAAAATCAATTAATCCACAAACGTAATCTCCGGGTAACTCCAATGGAGGGAAGTATTCGGTAGTAAGTACCGATGAATTGCCAGTAAGAGAGAGTGTTATCGACATGGTTATTGGAAATGAAATGACTCTGTATGTGCTTAAACATCTTTATTTATACATTTTTCTCTTACAATGATGGAATCAGATCGTTGAGAAAATTTAAACACAAGTGTCCACATATAACTGAATCAAAATTTTGATGGGGTGTATAGTTATATGTTACAGCATCACCCAAATAACTAACAACTTCTTGTGGTGGTTGCAGGTTTCCAAAACTATCAAAGTAGTTGATGAAATTTCCCTTCTTCTTGTATGCTACCCAATGTGTTCCAGGTCCTGCTGAAACATCTAAATTAATAATTCCACACTCATTTTTCCATGGCTTTCTAGGTAATCGATCTCGCATGAATATTCCTCTAAAGTTTGGTATGTCCTTCGCATATTTATACAGATCGAGTTCATTGAGTGCTCTCTTGGGTAGCGATCTTAGTAGTTTTTTGGCTGGGGGCTAAGAAAAAGCCCCAGTCCTTTCCTATATGGCTTGAGGAATAACCCATGACCAGGTTTACCCAACGCTATAGCTTCCATTGTTTCATTATGACGCTTGCCTTCTTCCAGCTGCCGCCGTGCGTTGCTTGCAGCATTTACCGCTTTAGCTATCCCAGCTGCACCTCCTGATAATGCTCCAATGGCTGAAAGACCAGCAAAGAGAGGAATGAGGAATGGTAAAACACCGCCAACTTTAGGCACGGGAATCACTCTTGGTGTTGTGATAAGTTTTTTCCTTCTTTTTATGACGTCTTTTGCTGCACTCAACGCTATTTTTATTGATTCCAACAAGTCTTTGGGTTTCTTCAATTTTAATACTTTACGAGCATTGCGTACTGCTCCGCGGAATGATGGACATAAACCGCTCTTCTTCTTATTATTCTGAGTTGTGCTAGTTTGAATTTTTGCTTTAGCACCCATTCCAAACTTCATTTTAGCCTTCATCGCGTTTGTTACTAGTAAAGCGTTAGCACGTTCCCCAAATGATGCGTCCTTTGATGTTACACGTTGCCAAGCTTTTTCTGCTAGAATACGGTCAGCAATGTGGCGGTCATTTGTCTCACGATACTTTGAATATGCTATATCATGCGCTTTACAGGCTGCATCTAGCGGATTAATACCAGGATCACCTCGAGCTAGTCTTTTAGATAGCTTTGTTCCTGGGCCACAGTACTGATAACCAGGTAAATGTAGTTCAAATGGTAATTTGTTAAGCGCAGAATTTAATAGTCCTTCCCCCACGATGACCT
This sequence comes from Machimus rusticus, assembly GCA_951509405.1. NCBI lineage: Eukaryota > Metazoa > Arthropoda > Insecta > Diptera > Asilidae > Machimus > Machimus rusticus. The sequence goes on from OX608051.1 coordinate 17,869,752, forward strand.
TTTGTTGAATGATGGGGTTTTCGCTGTGATCAATCATCTTATATACGTTTCCGATAAGACTGACGAGAATTTATAAAAGCAGCTGTATTTATAGGGAATCGGTTAGTATCAATCATGAAGTTTATCAAGCAACAGGAGTGTCTACCAATTAGAAATGCCGATGTTGATATTACTGCAAGTGTAAAGAGGAAGAAGCATGGGGTGCTGTTGCCAAACAGCATAAGAGGAATTATTGTTGGACCATCCAACTGTGGAAAGACAAATGTTATGTTAAGTTTACTGGTGCATCCTAACGGACTGCGCTTTGAAAATATATACATTTACTCAAAGTCGCTGAGTCAACCGAAATATGAATATCTGAGAAAAGTTGTGAGCCGCATATCTGGGTTGGGTTATTATACTTTCTCAAATAACTGTGATGTAATATCTCCGGATGAAGCAAAGGAAAATTCAATTTTTATCTTTGATGATGTGGCATGTGATAAACAGGATAATATTAGAGCATACTTTTGCATGGGTCGTCATAAAGCAATTGATAGTTTTTACCTCTGTCAAACATATACTCATATACCAAAGCATCTAATTCGAGATAATGCAAACTTGCTCATCTTGTTTAAACAAGATGACTTGAACCTGAAGCATATTTACAATGATCATGTGAATACTGATATGACATTTGAAAAGTTCCGAAAAGCGTGTGGAAAATGTTGGGGGGATAAATATGGATTCTTAGTAATTGATAAGGATAGTCCTCTGGATAACGGTCGATATCGAAAAGGATTTGATACCTTCATGAGTCTATAAAAGAAAGAGCAATTCGATTATCATCATCAGTCGGTTGAAGTACTCATATCGATACAGTTATATGTTCAATAGCTCTGTACCAGTCTGTATAGCTGTATAAAAACAGACTGATAAAAAACAGGCTGTTAAAAAACAGGCTGTTAAAAAACAGGCTGTTAAAAAACAGGCTGTTAAAAAACAGGCTGTTAAAAAACAGGCTGTTTAAAAACAGGCTGTATAGCTGTATTGCTCTACAACTGTCTGTATAGTTGACTACCTGTATATCTCTAAACTAAAGAGTAAAATGGATGAAAAGCTGATAAAAGATATTATAAAGACGAGCAATGCTATTCGAAAGAAATATAAAGCGCTCAAAACTGGTAAAATCGAAACCGAAACTCAATTGGAAGAAACCTTTAAGCCAATCACCAACACACTTAAAGAGCTTACATCATCAGTTAAGCTTGAACCCAAAGCAGAAAATACGTTAGAGCCTAAACAAGAGTACAGCTCAAGAAATGACGAAACATATACTCCCCCAGCACGAAAATATTTAAAGATGAAATCTACCAGTACCCCTTTATCGGCATTAGAGGATGATGATGATGATACTGA